>OX366513.1:0-10000000 GCA_947256265.1 Acronicta leporina | reverse complement strand
GTAGGTGTATCGCGATCGGATGGACGGATCGCTTCAATAAGTACAGCTGACGAATGAGCCCCACTAGGCGCGGCTTAAGTGATTACTGCAGCTTTTATAGCTTTATATTATAGTTACGCGATTAATATTTAGTTATTAATAGACTCCTAACTTGTAAGCTGAGTATAAGCTGTGTCTACACATTGTTTAGTATCACTTATTTAGGTGGCTTAGTTGGTCATAGCGTCTGGTATATTGAGCAAGACGACGCAGACGAATTATTCCTTCACTAGAATAACTTTATAATCTTAACATGGAAGATGCAAAAAAAATACAGGAATAGATATCCTAATATGTTATGTATGCCCGTAGTATATAAGGGACAGACCGAGGTGTGCGCACGCGTATGTGGTGCGAGGCTGCGGGAGCGGCGGGCTGACCGCGCCGGCGCTCGCTGCAGGTAGAAGACGGCACGCCAGAGTGCAAATGCCAACCGATGCAGCGTGCGCGCAGCTTCCGCGCCCCTGCTGCAGCGGCTCCGCATCTTCACCCACTTGCAAGCACTTTGGCCAGTCCATTACCGTTTGTCGGTAACATTTAACTAATGTCACTAAGGTTTATATCTGGAATTACTACGCGATAGCAGAAAATTCCTGGAGAGTGAGGGAATTGCACTAACCTACTCAAATATTGAATCAACGGTAAATGCAAAGTAGATGGAGGAAAATGCTTAAAAAAGAGAATTCTAAATTGGTGCTGAGAGTAGACATAAACAAAGGATATAGTGAAAGGAGCGTGCGGTTTGTAGCACACATGGAGTGGTGGCAGCAGTCCCGACGGCGCCCGGGGCATGCGCTCCGAACGCTGCACTGCGACAATATTTTCAAACTCTGCGATAACACAGGTGCCAATTAGACTGCTATGATAACATGCCACTATAACATCTAGCTCCACGTTTTTTTTTATTACACGATAGAACTCAGATGTTAAATTAGGAACGTGTAAACTAAGCAATTAGTAATGTAATGGAACTCAGTGGGGAGTATTGCATCGTCACGTCACCACTATAACCCTGACCTTCCTCATAAACGCGTGGCTACCGCGCGGGGGTGAATAACCTCGGGGGTGTGCCTCATCTAAATAAAAGACCGTCATATGACGGGAATCAGCGGTCACTGAGACGCCGAGCCGCCAACGACGAGCTTTTTTATTGCACTGGCTTTTTTGCTTTCAATAGCCGTGATTACAAACGGTACGAGTGATTGAAACGTTTCTTTGCATAAAGTGCTAGCAAAAGCAGCTCTTTAAGTGAGAACAGCGAATAAAAATTTGTTTCCTTAGTTTTCACGACGATGCAATTTGAAATTTGGTAAAAATATTAAGTAATTACATATTTAGCGCTCCGTCTTCTTGAACATTAGCAAAGCGTTTATCAGGGTAATGTAATCCTAACATTGTGCTCATTTATCTGATCTGAGAACGTTTAAACATCTGCAAGATAAGTGCGAAAAATGATTTTCCAGAGAGGTAATATGAACTTCTATGAATCTTCATTTTTAATGAGATATTTTTTTAGCTTTATATAGGTATTATTATTTCATATTACACGCAAAAGCTTAGTAGAAATCAATTATTTTACTTAAAACCAAACAATATTTTTAATTACACATCACATCAAGGTGGATATGAACTTCTATGAATCTTAATTTTTAATGAGATAATTTTTTAGCTTTATATAAGTATTATTATTTCATATTTCACGCAAAAGCTTAGTAGAAATCAATTATTGTACTTAAAACCAAACCATATTTTTAATTACACATCACATCACTGCCACAGAACACAGATCCTAAAGGATCACTGCACCTTAATTTGCTGAATTAAAACTTTTTTGAATTTCGAAAATGGAACTCCGACCGCGATATTTTTTATTGGCACTGGTTTAAAATTATCGAGCCAAGTTGCACAAGAAGTA
The DNA here is from genome assembly GCA_947256265.1 of Acronicta leporina. Lineage (NCBI taxonomy): Eukaryota > Metazoa > Arthropoda > Insecta > Lepidoptera > Noctuidae > Acronicta > Acronicta leporina. The sequence goes on along the minus strand of OX366513.1, from coordinate 9,998,046 downwards.
CAGACTGTATACTAAGATTTATTTAGTTTGTGTCGTGTAGAGTACACGCGTGAGGCGACGTCGGGAGCGGCACTGGCGGCGCTACGTCGCAGCGTCCCGGCGCTCCTCTCGACAGAACTCTGGCGTCGCCGCGTTGCTAGGCAACCGATGTGCTAGACAACCACACACTATGCGCTAAGTCGTTATCATAAAATTTGTAAATCTTGTAAACAGTACTTAAGTATATTTTGTTTTTTGTAACAGATTATATTAAAGTAAGAGCGGTTTTCTTTACTATTTAAAAATGTTTATTAATTTTTAAATGACTTACAAAACAAAATATCATGTATTGTTGCTTAATATTCAATACGAAGAATTTGTAACTCTGGTTTATAGATACCTATATTTTCTAAAAACTATAAGTCAGCACAAAATCTATTTTATTTTGCATAATGACGCATAGGTACTTGGGTACACCAAGTTACTTGCGTCTCGTAATCATCGGACATGTGATTACAGTCGCAAGCGCACGTTAACGAGTACTTTCCAATGTTTCTATTAAAACAACACCATAAAATCTAAATGAAAATCAATAAAATCATTTTCCCGCCACCACCAGTTAAATAAACTGCCTAGTTTTATGGATACAACGGTGGAATATCGATCGTAATTAAACGACACTTAAGATAATTGGGTTGCAAACTGCTAGCGAGACGGTATATACCGACGGCCATATAATTTAATTAACAGGAGTTAATTAAAATATCAGATAACAAGCAAGTTTTACGTTAAGTAAAACTTTTCATGTACCGTTCATTATAAAGAGAATATGTGCAGTGAGTTGTTTTTTATGGGAGCTGCTGTAATATGGCGCATTGTCATGACGCAATGGCTACCGGTTCATTCATATGTTTGTAAGCGCAGGGCGGCTGGGCGGGCGGCAGGGGCGGGCGGGCGCTTCCGTAAACAAACGCGCGTGCTGCCGCGACCGCGCTCGCGCCGCGCCGCGGTCCTGCCTCACAACTAACCCCGATTAAAACATCTTCCTACTCAGTAATATAGCATATTCTCATGCAATAAATTTTTGGTATTCCGATAGGCTTCGGGTAGACCTTGATGAAAAAAATATGACTTCGTTCTAACATGTATTATTTTATAGTTTCGATAAATAAAACTGTAATAATAGGTCTGTTTTCTGTTAATGTTACGTCAGGGACAGTTACAAAATTGAATACAATTTTGTAACTGTCCCTGACGTAACATTCCTAATATTTTTTTTTATTTTGCGAGTATGGGTATTAAATCAAGGTAGTAGGTAACTACATATTTTTTTCATTGGGAAAGAAAAACTATAAGTACCTATATATATGGGTACGATTTTCCATAGCTCGACGAAAGTTTTGTTTCTGAGATATAAAGGACCATATTATTAAGTGCGCAGTGATACTTTGAACTTACAAGGTAGGATGTAACATTACGGGATGTACAGGCAGGGTCCTTATTACGAGCTTATCTGGATGTAGTCTGATCGACAATGCGACATTCTCACGGTGTGTTAGGGGGCAACTCGTGAATGCCAATCACGTACAATCATTTCGCCGCCGATATTAACCACACTGTCGACTCAAGTCCATATAAATGGTATTTTAGGACGCTTTGACAATCGTCTCGACAGCAGTAAACACAATTTATTGGATCGCCCTCCCTGTTTGGCTTTCTCATAAACCGGCGCGCTCGATAGAGACAGGAACAAACTACATACATGTCGCTATTCTAAAAGATAAACGTTGTAAATTCTGGACGCTATTGTATATTAAAGATATTTTCACAACTTTTATTTTCTCGTTTGTTGAGCCCTTCTTCTCTACTGTTATGAAATCCAAGAAAAAACTCTGTCTGTACTGTATATTGATTGAAGATATAAAAAAAAATTGGGTTAACGTTAATATAAACGTCTCAGAACCCAGAAATGTGATTTTTATAATTCTTGTTTGTTTGTTACGGGTTGTCACAAAAACTACTGAATAGATTTTAATTTTGTTATGAGTGTTATAAAGTATGTGCTCCAACCTAAAAACTGGTGAACTTTTTATGTCAATTAATTAAACGGTTCATAAGAGATCTCTGTTGGGTTTTGATTAAATTATTTTTGGGATCCATTTATAATCCTAAGATTCTTAGGATTATAAATCCTATGATTAAGAATCCTAAGAAGCTTCAAGTGAGCGAAGCCACGAGCAAGGGGCAAAAGCTAGTTAATAATATTTATATCAATGAATAAAGGACTCTATAATCACACTACATAATCATTCGACCTTTTGCATTCTTACCTCAACGGATGTATGTTGACATATTTTACTTTTTTATTATTTATTACTATTTTATTTTTTTATTTTACTCAAATGTCTATTATAGGTACAATTTGTTTACACGAGTTTATAAACAGGAAGTTTAATCATGCGTTTAAATTAATTTGTATAAATGTTGAACGTTCTTACCTAACCGGTTTTAAACTCTAATCGTTCAATTACGTCTTTTTTAACACTTCTTGATTCAACTGATTATTTTTACATCTATATTAAGGTGAATGGTTTAAGAGTTAAGGCGACGACGTGCCTGATAGTTAACCCAATTCTGCGCTGCATCGCTGCAGCTAAAGGAAAATAAATAGTGACTCCATTTAAATTGAGTTTCTGCTGCGTGAAAATACAAGTGCAGTGATCACTAACAAGCCTTTGAAAGTCGTCCACGAAAGTAAATATTACTTTAAAAAGCAACTAAGGTAAGCGTAACGTCCACCAACGAGTAGGAGCCCAAATATTTACACTAAGACTTAATATTTACATAACATTTCATTTCTTTGGAATAAACTTTCTATTTCTACCGTTTACTTCTTAACGTGCGGGGTCAACGTTAATACCTTCATCCGAATAATACAAAAACTATTGGAAAAATACTTTAAGCATAAAACTAAACGGTTTTTTTTATTTGGATATACGTGCTTAGAATTGAACGGCCCGCAAATTACAACGCAGCCAATTAACAAATTGCGTAATCCCATTCAAAAGAAAACTTCCCTGTCAATAACAAAAGTGTGGTAGAATAATAATTGTGCAATGGACCGAATAAACAACATTATCTCGCTCTGTAAAAGGAACTCAGTATTTTGTCGGTGTTCCCGTAAACCAGGAAGATAGGTGGCCGCGGGGCCCGCTCCTATCGCAATCGCTATCGTGAGAAAGTTTCGCGATCCGCCGCCCAATCACTTATCTAACATTAATCCCGCCCGCGGGCTCTTTGACAGCCACTTACGGCCAAAAGTAATTTGTATTAATTACGAAAAGCCGACCTATATCGATAGCTATTTATCTTAGATTTGCTCAATTTCATAAATTGAAATATATCGCGATGTTTACAAGTTATAATATTTATTACATGCGGCAAGCGGCACGATATCTCGATGTTACTTGTGATGTATGATGTGTATGTAATGTCTGAGTTGAGAGGTGTGACTATACTTGACTGGGGTGCCGCCAGCCGGCATGCGGCAGCCAGAACAGGTTGTCTAATACGTAGTGTTGTGATTGCGGCGGACGAGCAGTGGTATCGCTCGATCTCCGGGTCTGTGGGTCGGGTCGGCCGGGTCTATTGTTTAAGTGTCGAATTTTATTTATGGCGACGTTGGGAACGGCCGCGATGGTCTGTGCGCCGACACCTGATGCCGTGATCGGTATCTCACTGTTCGCCGGGTGGTCCGCTCATAAGTCGCGCCAAACAATCTATACTAATAATCATACTTGCAGTAGTTTACAACGACGTGTTATTCAAATTAGATACTACTTTATACATCCACACCACGCGTACATTTTTATAGATTTTACACATTATTCATTCAAAATCCCTACTAATTTTCTTACATGATTACCACGGGTAATTGTTTAAGATAATTATCCATTATTTGGCACACACAAACATCTTGTGATTGCGAAATAATGGAAGTTATTTCTTATAATGACATCATAGAAGCAACCATAGGTACATAAAATAAATATCAACCACATTCCGAACCTCCGTCTCAATGCCGTTCGATAATCCTCTAATATTTCCAGTGTATTGGTAAATATGAACATTGTGAATGTGTTGTTACACTTTGGCCCTGCGACTGTATAAATTTTTAAGCAATAAATAGGTTAGCTGTCTACATAAAATACCTTTGCGAATGAGGGCTGGTGTCTAAGTAATAACTAAACTGATCAACCTGCAAGGTTAAGCAGTGTTAGTCGCAGCCAGTCTTTGGATGCGTGATTCCCCGTCGTGCCTCGACAAAGAATTTATTTCTTTGTCGATAGCCCCGGTTGTCATACGAATAAAAACACCTATGATATTTAGTGGTAGTCAGAAGCCCAAAAAACCTTAGGATATATTGCCCAGAAATTGGGTTGTCTGATGACATTAGCTTCGTGTAAAATACTAATATCCAGCCAAATTGAGAATAAATTGAGTGAAAGCTGGGAGCATGAGAGTGATGATAAGTCATGAGCAATCAACCATTAAATATCCTGCAGTTAGCAGGTAAGTCAGTACGCGTAAAGCCCACTCGAAACACGTTACGTAACAGTTTTCTCGCTGTCCTACGCCTAGAAAACTGTTTAGCATTGTATTGTCAGTCAGAACTCAGATTAGATCATTGTATTTGCAATGCTAAATGTTCCACAGTCAACTTCAGTGGCACAAAAGGCATTAGAATTCCATAAACTCTTCCTGCCGCTAGCTGTTGTTCTCTCGCTGAATAGGTAAATAAGTAATACATTATGTAATGTGCATTTCAACACTATTGTTAAGTACTTTAAACCTTACAAAGTCTATTAGAAATACGTTTGTATTTACAACTTTACAAGAAAATTCACGGGATTAATAACCTAGCATTCGATTGTTTTTAAATCGGCAAGTAAAATAATTGAGATATAGGTAGGTTCTGTACAAGTAAAAAAATATCCATTCGAGCAATTTTTACGTAGGAACGATCAGTTTCCTACGTAAAAAATAATTGCTCCAAGTTGTAACTTACAAGTCTTATTTATATTTTTTAATAAATTTTAAACAATAAATATAAATATTTTATATTTTCACTAAGTCCAACTCATTTTTTTTTAAATTTAAATGAAATGTCCACGTCATGTTTTTTTATTTATTCTAAGAATATAGTGCAGTACATAAAGTCACAATATAAAGCAATCGGCAGTATCAATTATTCATTCCTGTCGTAGTAGCTAAAATACGGTCTCATCTGCGTATCCCTTTCTTTGAACATTGTACCTCTAAATTATTCATGAGGTCGATGTGATTTTCTTCAGAAGTTAATTCTTCGCAAGAAACTTATTCCCACTAAGAATTCCACTAGTTAATAGTCACCAGCATTACATATTTATTACATTACATTCTAGTACATAGGTACTTTACTGCTTTAGTGATACTTCTGACTCAGTTGCAAACAGTCAGTTGTTGTTTAATATAATAAAGAGGAATGATGTGATTGTTTGTTTGCATTGAATACCTAGGCTCTGAAACTACTGGACCGATTTGAAAAAAAAAACTTTCACCTTTAGAATCCCTAATAAACATAGGCGATAGAATAATTTGTGTTAAATACCCGTGCGAAGCCGGGGCGGGCTGCTGGTCAAATAATAATTGTAACCATACAAAAAGATAATAATTTTAACCTTTTTAATCAATTAAAATAAATTATATTCAACCATTCATAATACCAAGGCTACTCCTTAATAATTTGTGTTTATCAGATTTATTAACCTTCGAAGATAAAATCATAAACTAGACTTGTGACATTCGGTATCACTTAACACGTCACGAAAACTATAAAATGTTTAGATATTCATCTGAGATTCGCGTAAGATATTTTATTTTTTATAAGAATATATGTAGACAGTTCTAATAAAATAAAACTGAAATAGGTACCTAAGCGCATCACTTCCGAATTAGATATTTTATGGAAAGAAAAGTAGCAAATTGCGAAAAAAAACAAATTCGGGAAAAACTGCATGTCCGGTCTTTTTTTCTATTAGATTTTCGGATGATTTATTACTTAACATTATTTATATTCATAGTGTATAGGTATGCTAAAATAACAAATTAAATTACAGCTCGTATTGTATACCTACTTATACGAAATGGTCTGGAATATAATGTATCTATGTACTTATTGATTGAAAAGAATGAACTTTATTCCTCCTGATACCTAGCGTTGGAACAGTCCTGCAAAATTCAATTGTAAGGGGCCGTGAAAATGTAAGCTTATTGAAATACTGTTGGCTACTATCGGCCGCTTTTACGGCTATGGATATAAAGAGATCACTTTGTTCGCAAAGAGAAAATCTTTTATTATTGAATAGGGTATTGATGCCCGGATTCTACGGTACAAAATCTTTTGCACGAACTGCGGCTTCCATCTACTTTATATTACTAAGGTATAGAATATATATTGCAATGTGTATTGTTTAATACTATTTAAATTGACATTTTTAATTGACGATTAGGTCACTCCTAGGGCCACTGATTTTGTAAAACAAAAGAAGTATCATAACTACACTGCGGTAACGGTAACTTCTGAAAAATGACAAAAATATGACGAAATAGCAGATCTACCTATTAGTTATTAGTCACGATGCCGTATAAGGGTTATGTGTAGGTACTTATAGGACACGTCACGCTGTCATAGAGTTTTATTTGTTCACTAGCTTCTGCCCGCGGCTTCGCTCACGTGAAGCTATATCAGGAGTAAAAATGGAAAAACCAACATTGATGATCTCTTCTTTGTATGGGCCTCTATACATCAGGGAGGTCAAGCTGTATCTCAGGATTCGTTTAATTAATTGAGATAAAAAGTTCACCAGTTTTTAAGTTAGAGCATATACTTTCTAACAGTGATAATAATATTAAAATCTATTCAGTAGTTTTTGCTCCAACCCGTAACAAACAGACAAACAGACAAGAATTTTAAAAATCACATTTTCGGATTCGGAGACGTTTATATACCATAACCCACGCGTTTTTTTTTAAATATCTTCAATGTACAGACACAGCTTTTTTACAATTTTATAATAGTAGAGAAGATTATTTCATTTTACACAATACCTAAATGATAGACAGCTTAAAAATTATACAAAAGTATCTCTTGTAGGTATTACATTATAATTATTTTTAGGTCCTTTGACAGAATAATATCGTAATCGTTAACTAGTAGGAATACGGCTACTATATAAAAAAAGAATCAAAAATAAAACATTCACGTTCGACCGATACAAGTTTGAAAGGAACACGGCCATTAACGAGACGGAAGGTAGCAGCGATTGGCACATCAATTATTGGCGAGCACAATTACCCCATTAGCGGGAACTACCCCAGGGTCACCACTTACTGCGCCGGAAATTGTCATAAACGTCCTCTGGGGACAATTTGTATAGACAGGTCGCGGTGCCGCAACCCTTGAACTTCTATTCAGAAGACGGGCTATACGAGTAGCATTTTAGCCCATAAAAACAAACGAACGGCGTCCATACCACTGTAGGTGGGGATATTTAGCATAGGTACAACAATGTGTCTCCTTTATATACAGACACAAGATATTATATAGCGTAAAATATGTATTAGAATAATGTTATGAAAAAAAATTAAAGGATACACCGCCGTTTAACTTTTCTACATCTACACTAATATTATAAAGAGGAAAGATTTGATTGTTTGTTTGTATTGAATAGGCTCCGACACTACTGGACCGATTTGTAAAATTCTTCTACCATTAAAAGCCAACATTATCCCTGATGAACATAGGCTACTTTTTACCGCGGGAAAATGCTTCATTCCTACGGGAAAACGGGCGACGCCGGGCCGGGAAGCTAGTAAACTAATAAACTTCATCAATAAAAACTTAATGAAAATATCTATTAATATAAATTACATGAATAGCTGTACCTATTCATGTAATTTATTATTATTTTGCTTTATTTACTATATATTCTGTTTACGTTTTATTTATTTAAATATATATATATTATATATATATTTATAAGTTATCTATCTATATATAATATTTATATCTTATGTATGATTTGGTAAGTATTTATGAGATGCACCGTCAACCCCATTTCAGTTCAATCTCTGTTAAGTCCATCCTATGGTTGCCTGGAAGAGATCGCTGATCGCGATAAGGCCGCCCATTGTATGTTTTAAATACCATTTATTTCCTGTCTGTGTATATGTTTTGGTGTACAATAAAGTGTATATAAATAAATAAATAAATATCCAATGCATGTGTTAAATCACATTCGCAATAATAACGAGCTAGTTACGATAATTGCAACACCGGCACATGGCTTACACAAATGCTTCAGTATATAATAAACTGGAGTCTGATGGAGTTATAGCCAATAACCACACTCGGAATATGTCTGTAAATTACCAGTCACTGACCACGGCCAAATGAACATTATTGACTGTTTGTATTTATTACAATTAATATGATTGGTTTACGAACATTATTATAATCCACGAGTAGGTATAAAGCAAGACCATGATTCTGTTATAACATTAAAGTTCCGAGAATGCCTTTGGCAGTTCATTGAATGTATTCCTATCTTTCATATCGTTTTAATACATAAAATGTAAGCGAACAATACGTAAACGAAAATAGTTTAGGTTGTAACACAATCGGCGTGGGCGCAGGCCGGCTGTGGGGAACAAATAGCCATGCTCTATGGTGTCCCTGAAGCACTCGTAATATTAATGGTCCCCACATCCGGCCCAGTTCTCCGCTGTCGACCCTTGCGAACAAACATTTGTAACTTTACAACTATAACCATCTCTATAACTTGTAACGATGATTGCCAGTTTGAGGAATACTGATGTTTTCTTCAGAGGTCTATTTGGCATGCAATCGCTACTTCCTTATAGCTTTACGTTTAAGTTTGTATTGTATTGTATATACTTGTTTTATGTTGTGTTGTAAGACGTTAGTATTATGAGCATAAGTATAAGTATTGGGTGTCACAGTATACATAATGGAACACTGAATGTCTGTGTAACTGAAAATAAAATGGTGGTAACGTATAACAGTGGAGTTTAGTGACAGCAAGCGCGGTCTCCGGCCACTAACCCTCAGTTTACGAGCATGCGAGCACAAAGGTACATTAGCGAAACAACAGGAACTCGCGGCTCGTGAGTACGCCTCTACGCCGCCGGAGCCCTGGCCAGGCAGATTATGATTTATGACCAGCTAATGCAAATCTATAGTTCGAAAGCCGAGGTTCAGTTTCTATGTCGCCGGTCGTGTACGAGCGTGCGCGTGCGCAGGCCTCGCCGCGCGCCTCGGTGCCGTTTGACGGGTTAATACCACGTCCGCATACCCGCCTATTTGATTCAATTTTCTAACTTAATAAAATTGCCTCTACACTTTAATTCCTCGCACGTCTTATGATTGGCTAATTACTAGAACGCGATGTCAAAAGCCACGTTAACCCGCGAACTTTAGATTTATAGCTAGAAATTTCCTCAATTACATACCTCTCGAGATAATGACAGATAAATATGTAGGTAATACGTGAGTGACACACGGCTCTTCATACGAGACCGATAAGCATTAAATAAACAAAACATTAGAAAGATATTAAGTATGAATTAACTGATAATCTCTACATATCATACAAATTAACCCAGAACTATGTATGCCATATAAATGCCATAGAAATATTTGGACACTTCGCGAATCGATCCCGCGACGCGGCTGCAGCACTGTGCCATTCGTGACGTCACAATAGCTATAATAATAATAATAATAAACCCCCTCTGGGACAAGCGTTACCTCATCATGAGACTAACGTCAAACTGGAGGGTAGATTAGAATCGCTTTTTACAAACCTTAGACAATAAAACAAAAAATGTGTCATAAGGTTTAAAGAAAAGCGTACAAACCGCAGGGCAGCTTGTGGCGAGCTGATGGTGAGTGGCGACACTGCGGTCCTTATTGCCCTAGAGAGTCGGTCAGGGCCTCGTCTCCAGTTTGCCCATATTGGGTAGCTGGAGTGGAAACCCAAGAGCGCCCGCAGGACTTTCAACTCTGTCTTGCCTTAAACGGCTGGCCAGAGGGGGGCTGCCAGAGCTATATGCTTGGGGGTGGAAGTGTCTAATGGCGTAATAGCGGGGAAACCCAATCCGTGTCTCTTGGAGACTCGCGACGGTGAAACCGGGGCCACACCTCTCGACACCCTTAGCCGCTCACGCCGCTGTTGCCGCCTTTTGCCTGTACTGGCAGCTTTTCGGGGGGCCCAGCTAGTGAGTTGGCGAGTCACCGTCTGCCATCCCTAAGGATATTTTTTCGAGGGTCAAAGGCAGACGCCGTTTTCTTCCGGCAATAGAAGTTATCGGTCCACCAAACACCCCATCCATAATCCCATTTTTTTTTTTTATTCATACTTTACAATAGTCCTGCACCCGCCCGGAATACTTCATGATTGTACTTCCATAGTACAGTTGTGGAGTGTCCCGGGTGTATGCCCCATCCCATATTAGATTAAAGCTCTCCAAGGGGCCTCTGCGCGTTGGACCTGTGTCCCCCCGCAAGCCTTCCAAAGTACCGGATGTCTTCCTCACGGGAGGCATGCCGTGATACCCAAAAGGAGATACAAATAATAATAATAATATAAATTTATTTTCAGATTAAAATCCATACAATTAACAAAATGTTAATGAACACAGCTAATTAAATACGGCTGCAATTTTTTTTTACACGAATCGACTGCCATCAGTCCTCGCCGCGCTGACCCAATGGCTGGGTACCTAATACCGACTTACTAGTTAAGTTAAAGACGTTCTCGTGTAGTTAATTATCATTATTGTGTAGTTATGTTTGATCTTTTATCAACTTGATCATTATTACTAACTATCTTTGATAAGAATTTGACAGAGCGCATACGAAAGAAATGTAAAAAGATAAAAGTGAATGAAAGGTTAACAGGTCGTTCAACCTTGGTGCTGTAACTGAAGTATTTATTTCACTTGATTGTCTTGTTTAGTTTTGTCTTTACAAGATTTACTGCAATCTTTTTTTTAAGAAAATCTTTTTTAATTTAATTAGGTAGATAGAAATAATGAAAGCAATAGAAAAGTAATGCGTACCCATTATGCTAATAACCATATGTAAGTGTTTAGTCGCCTCTTCAATCGAAAAAACCATATTTAAAGGTTTCCATGAATTAATCTAGTGATTAAAATGCACTACATTTATTCAGCATGTGGCAGCGTGTGAAGTTTGCTAACTATATTCGTAGGTTGGGCTAAAGTCCACCATACGCCAACTTAGCTCATTCACTCTTTCATTCTGAGAGGACCCCTGTGCTCAGTGTTGAGATCGTAAGCAAGTTAATAATACTGCACCCGATAACTCCATTGTATAATTGTGTATTTATAAATAGCGATGAGCTATGGCTTACTTACCGTAATGGTGTCATAGATGCCGTTTTGTTCAGAGCGTAGGGTGACGGACGCGGTGGCAGACGGAGCGGGCGGCGGCGCGTCGAGCGGAGCGGGCAGCGAGCGCGATGGAGTCGGTGATAACGGCAAAGCGTCGCCATTGCGAGTCCATGTGCGATGAATTTGCCAGCTCGTATCCGAAAAGCGTGCTCTGTCCTGATAAAGAGAAAATTTTACAAGATTAAGGAATTATTGGACGTAAATAAATTGTTAGAAAACAAGCATATGTAGGTACCTACATCTATAAACACTCACACCTTTTTCCTATAGGGAGAGAAAATACAGAACGCGACATTTTACGATGCATATTAAAACTCCTTTAGCTTTGTTCACGTTCTTATATCTTGTCATACACAAAAATAATAACAGTTATCACAATCGAAGTACGAAAATTTATTAATTAATTTAAACATCACACTAGTCATGATGGCAGTTCTCTGTTCTTGTGGTCAGCAGAATGCATTTTTTGTGTTGGTTTCATTGAAAACCTATTGTCACTATGTGACTTTTCAGATTGCGTTTGCGTCTTTCATAATAGTGTTGACTATATACATTAGGTTCCTACAGTAAGTACACGAAAAAGATATTGAAAGTTTTAGTTGTCACGCGTAGAGTAAGAGCAGAAATTATTGTTTAGACACGCCAGCACGCGTAGTGGCGGTATTGTCACCGCACTGGCGAAACCTCGTGAAGCCGTGTCCACGGACAAAAGCTTTCAAATCCGGGTTGAAGCCCAAACCATCACTGCTACTGTTAGAATGCTATTCACACTTTAGGTACGCTTAATTTTGTTTGAGACGCTGTTATACAGTTTCAGAAGCCAACAATTAAATAAAAGCTAGGCGAATAATTACTACTAAAATTATATAATTTCCGATATTTAGCGTTAACAGGGCCGAAACTCACTTTCTTTCACCGAATCTTTTCTATTTTGATCGATTTAATTTATTTAAGTATACTGAACGACTGTTTCCTAATTCATGATCACATAAATTTAATTTAAATTATGTTTAATGCCTGTCTGACATAATCACAGTGTATGGAAATATCTCAAAACTCATCCAAGAAGCTAAACAGAACATCTAAGATTGTTACATTGCGTCAGCGATTTGTAATTAAGTCGTAGGCAAAGGCCGGTGCATAATAGGATTGGTTTTATTATATTTACAGATTGGTTCCGGACCAACTATGAGTATCTACATATTCTGATCACGTCCGAGGTTTCTCAGCTGGACATCTTTGTAATACAAACCGCACTCGTACAGGATATTGGCTATAACTAATCTAAAAAGGCGCTAGGCACGTCGCGGCGAAGTAACCTCATGACACACTACTGAAGCTTATAATTGAACCTGTGACTGTCAAGTATTTTTTTTAGGGTGATCTTATTTTTGAGCGGAATACTAATCATTAGTTACAGCATCAGATACTCAGACTTAAACACGTAATCACTACACACGTGTTGGTTTAATGCTAAGGTTTCAGAGCGATTGATTTATGTGGCACGTTCCGAGACCTATTCATTTAATTGGGGTGAAATTGAATAATGATTGCTTGATAACTTTGAACGCGACGGCTTTCATTCCCGAAGCGAAATTACATGGGATATTGATAAATGATCCCTAGGTAGTATTTAAAACCTCTTTTAAAAGCATTATGAAAAAATGATATTGGGCAACGATAAAATGTATGCTCAAGTAAAATGCTAACACGTACATAAATGTGTTAAATAGAATATCTCTATTCTCTGGCGAGTCGTGCATGGCGCGTTTATGTGCATTTGTAAACTTGGTCCGTCGAGCTGCGTTCGACAAGCGCGATATAAAAATAACCCCGACGCAGATTATGGTGAATGGCGCCGTTTCGTAACAGGCCACAAACAATGTGTAATTTATTAGGAGCCGCTTTAAATTGCCCGTATTTCAAAATCTGTGCTCTACATTGTGTGAAAATAGCACAGCGGATTAACTTGCAGGTAGATAAGATAGTAAACATCCCACGTAAGGCGAGTGTTGTATGAAGTGTGTGTTGTGTCTGCATGCAGCGGCCGCGATACTGGCATGTTCACGGGCCTGCGTGGGCGCATGCACTTAACATTTCGTTACTACTTTCAACACGTATCGGCTAGATAATCCAACTAGAGGAATTAATAAAGTTATCCACGCTTCCAGTTAACCTCTCACTCATTCGATATTTAGTAAGTACCTACAATTAGGTGAATTTATTACTATTTTTTTTACTCCTTCCTTGACCTTTAAACATATAGGTAATCTTACATAATATGTTTGTTTTTCTAGGAATACCTAAATTTTTCAGTACCTTAATATATTATGTTGACGATATTTCTAATCCGCTTATCAGTAACCATAACCGTTATCGAAATAAACAAGTATAAGTAGATACTAATTGGTGTTAGATAGTTACCGTAAATATGGAATAAGGAAGTACAAAAGCGTAATGATTTATATCATTAGCTTCAATCTAAATCTCATAGTTATCAATTAATAAATGTAATAGGGAATGCGACATCAATATTAATAGCTAAATACAATTTAACCGGATTTGCATTACCAAGTATTGGTACATACAAATGTTACCTCGTCTTCTTTCTTCGGAGAAATCGTGAGTACTTGTACGTGGGTATTAGAAATGGTTAAAAATTCTAAACGACTTTGCGCCCACGCGTAATGTTCGTAAGTGGAAGGTTGCAATGATTGATAATAGTAAACAAAAAACATTGTTCAAAACACGTCGGAAAGTGCGTAATTTTTTTGTCCAAAAATAAGTGAATTATGCGAATCAAAAGTCCATTGTTAAAATTTTAGCTTGCTTTTGTCCGATTGTCGGTATTGTCCTCTTCTTGATTTTCATACTGAATGAGGATTATTGATTGGCACGTTTGCTCTCAAAGCGTGTTTCCTTTAGGAACTGTAAATACATGAGTAGAATTAACTTAAAAGTTACGTAATACTTATACTATGTATAGAAAATTTCACATATCTACGTGTTGTTTTAAGAAGAAAGCCTATAAAATAAATATATTTTTTTAACTATTCTTTCAATTGCAAGTCTTTCGTTATAAATTCCTGATTCTTCATGAATAAGTTAGGTTTAAAAGGCCGCTTTTGATCATCATAATATGTACTACAATCCAAATAAAAAAAATGTTAAGCATCCACTACGGATTCAAAATATGAATAGATGCGGAGCTGAATACGCTAAATTCAGCTCTGCAATCAATTCACTTTAGCCTCTTAGAACCACAAATAGAGTCTCTGGCATACCAAGCCCGGTTTCAAACAACAAATCATTAATAAATCAGTGTGGACAATTAATTAGCCATAGTTCAGTTTGTTTATCTGCACTGACTACGTTATATCTTTTGCCTACTCCATAATAGGTCAAGAAATTCCAAGATTATATATAATATAGGTACAACTAACTCTACATTTCTCATAGCAATTTGTTTTAGAAATATATTCTGCAATTTTGAGTATAATAATAAACCCAGTAATAAACCCCAAGTTACCTTAAGCTGTACGGTTTTGTCTTATTATAAATTCAAATTAGTCTAAGTAAATAAAAACGGCCGGGGCATGTGCTCAGTCAATTATCAAAAAGTATATTTGCATTTTAGATTTTACCACGGCATATAACTGCCTTTTGTTGGATACGGCAGATAATTTTAATTATCTGAATAAAAATAATTGATTAAAACAATATTCAGCATTCTAGCTTTAATTTTTTTTTTATCCATTCTTTAATTTATTTGTTATCAATGGACATAAATTTTAATGGATGGGCAAATTATTATTTTTTTTGGACTTCGACTTTGTCCGCGTGGTATTTTAAAAAAATAGCCTAAGTTACTCCTTGTTACATCAGCTATCTGCCAGTGAAAGTCCCCTCAAAATCGGCCCAGCCGGAAGAAACAGACAGACAGGCAAAAATTGAGAAAAATGTTGTTTTGGTGGATGTTCCGTGTATACATTCAAATGCACTTAGTAAAAAGTGGTTATTTTATTTATATTTCAAACAGACACTCCAATTTTATTTATTTGTAAAGAGTATAGATTTAGAAGATATAGATAATATATATATAGATAATGGATGGGCAATTTATTATTTATTTTGGATGATTAATTTTCTCCCAAATCCCCTTTGAATTGTTTAAATCGAAAAACTATCGAAAAACAAACTACAAAACCCTCTAAGTGCGATACCAATGCAATTTGATCACGTAACAGAGCAGACTAGAGGCCAAGGACAAATGGTCACAGCCTGCACATTAGCATTGCGATTGCGCACTTTGATTGCAGCGCTACAAACACACCAGCTCGCCACGTTTCTCCACTGCTTCTTTTATCCTGTCATGACATCTAAGGCCTTTAAGTTTAAGTACTTCAGGTCGGACAAAACATCATTAGGCTCCTAGAGCTCGTCGTCAATAGTTAGTTACCCAGTCTACAGAACATTAGTATGATTGTAAGTGCTCTTATGACTTGTATTTTATTAACGTTTGGCATTGACGTGTAGATTTAACATCTGTGTTTATATATAGCTTCCAGTGTATGTAGGTTTCGTGGTCATGAGATCATAAATGCCTATTAGTTGAAATGAAACTGGCTAACTGGTCAACTATTATCAACAACTTCTTAAAAATACCTAGTAAGTCCAGAGACCTCAACCTCAACAGATTAAAATTTGAAGGTTTGGACATTTCTACAAATTGGAGGATTGGGAATTGAGAAAATCCTCCCGAATTTATTTATTATTAAGAAACCTCAGCTGTTCTTTTAATATTTTCTTTTTGCCTGCCTACATTAATATAACCTCTGTAGGATTAAAACTAAACAAAAAGTTAAATTTATTTAAAATTTTACGATTTAAGAAAAATAATAATTTCCGAGTAGGTACTTAATGTAATAAAAAAAAACCTAATGTGAATCATAATAGGATTCATCGAAAATACTCGAAAGTGACCTTTTTAATAGACTCAGAGGTTGTATTAATAGGACAACTACGAAAGGGTTATTTCAGTGATGAAAGAAATCGACCATGGAAAATGCAAAAAAAAATATATAATTCCGAAGGAGGTTTTAAATGAAGATCAAAGTTTGCCCGAAGAAAAACCCACCACGCAGACGAAGTCACGGACGGGAGCTTGTTAGGTATACAATTAGCATTACAAAGATCTGAGATAATGCGAAACGAAAAACATTCGTCACTTTTTGGTATAAATTCATGGAAGGTTATTCGAAGATTGTTTATTTTGTTTTCCAGCCGCTGTGCTCAGCCATTAGCAAAAAATTCGATGTCTTTGGTTTGTGTATAATTTAACAAAGATGTAGGTATTATTGTGGAATTTGTAACCGTGACTTAACAGTCTGATAATGATTGATGTTACACAACTTCATCAAACCTGTTCTAAATATTGTCAGATAAAAGAGGCCTCTATCTTTAGTGAGGTTTGATAAAAAGAGCTAGTATTAGATTTCAATTATTTAGTTAAGTATCACGTATCAGCCAATTTTAAACTATCGAGGACGGACGCTAGAAGCCATATATTTTCGATTCGCAGAATTGAATCGCAAGTGGCTAAACTCGGTGGAGCGCTACGGCGCGGCGTCGGCCTCCGGAGTGATAAGATAACCTTGCCTTTCAATTTGCTTTGCTAAAGCGTACTTACCTACTTCTAGCCCAGAAAATACGATGCTTATCAATTACTCTAATGATACGAACCACCTTATACTAAATTAACTCGAGAAACACGATATGTTCTACACAAATCTTCCGGTCCGCTATCGTTATCAATAAATAACGAGGTTATTGTAATGAAGGAAGAATTATGTAAGAACATTTAAAGTTTGAAACAAGTTACTAATAATTTATTGTTCAAGGATGTTCAGTTCAGTTATGATGTCAGTTGTTAGTATTACATGCATGTATGTACGCAGACAGGTACTTAGTGATATCTACAAGATGTAGTGCCGTGAGACATGGATCCATTAAGTACCTCGTGTTCAAAGGGATCGTCTGCACGAGGAACTTGTTTCTGTTTATCTGTGCTGAACGATAGTCTCCTCTTGAACAACTTCATTTTAGCGCAGTGGAGAGTGCCTCGTCCTGCTAATGTCACAACGCGTCTCCAACGCGTAACTAACTCATGACGAGTAAGCTACGTGACCGATACTAAAAACTTTTATTTCACGAAACACAGCAAAAAAATCCTAACATATTCTCTTTGACCATCCAAAGAGAACAGTCATCACTGGATCACTTGGGGCAAGTTAGCCGCGATTTCAGTTCAAAATCGCGTAAACTGCCTATTTTCGCGCCATCTAGACGAGTGTGGATAGGTCCGGAGATCGGGCGCGAGGAGTCAATAGCGCATGTCTGTGCGAGGCGGTGCGGCCTGGTCGCGGGCACGTCGCGCACTGTCCGTGGCCGCGCGCTTTGCTGCGTCGCGCGGTCGCACGGGCACCGCGTCACCTTCACACCGTGACACGCGAGAGAACCCGCCCCCAATGTTTACATACTTATCTCCATCAATACCCATTAAGTCTTCCATGAATCAAAGATCACATAACACCTTACGTATTCCCATCTAACCATGCCTTGTTTGCGCTTGTAATATAATTTCTCCAATGTAATATTTCTATAATGTAAAGACTAAAAAGATTTATCAGAATATTATCTGCTTTCGCCCAGAGATAATGTGCATAACCTGTTATGATTCTGCTTAACTTTAAGACACCTATAGGATTAATGAAGAAGCTATGTACAACAGCTACAAAGATGGCCACTAGGCAATGAAGCAGATAAATCCTTATCATAAACTGACCTATAAAGTTGTTATACAAGCACAAGCAAGAATGATGTAGGTACCTCTACAAATATAATTCTTGTCGCCATGGAAGTAAATTTCGCATGAAATGGAGCAGCAACAGCATCCGTTGTTGCCATAAACAATAAACTAAAATAGGACCGGCTTAACTGGTTTTGTTTGACACATGTCAATTACACAGAACACACTACCCTCTAACTAGATTAGATGAGTTTGTATGTAGAAGATCGAAAGAAATTATACATTGTATTTCTAGCGTTAATATTTCGGTTAAAGAATTTATACTTATTATACTTACACATTCTACCGACAAATATTTTAATGCTTGTACACACAGGTCTAGGATGTCGGAAACATGTTTCTGCAAATTATAGTGTTTCCTGGACTGTAATGTTCGACACCTTATAACCATTCTCACGTGTGCATTTATTAAGGCTAAACCGTCTGACTCTTGGGTAAGAGTTTGTAAGACATAACATAAAGCCAATTCTAGCATTTCACGACCCATGGTTAACATTTCTTATAGCAAATTGTTAATTAGAAATAACAAAAATGTTGTAGGTGATAACTCAGATCTCATATTGTAAATTTTAAAAGCAATGTGAACAAAATTAGTCTTAGGAGTGTGTCTTACTTAGATTTCAGCATAACAGTTTTTAAAGAATATTATAAACTTGGCATTTACACAAGACCAAGTACGTGTTAAATACAGAGAAAACCCATAAATATTCTTAGTGGGAGGAGAGTGTAAGTGAGTTTGTAGGTTTTTGCACCTTAAAATCTCTAAAACTGAGCTTCGGTTATAAGAAGCATTAAACGAAGCACAATCGTTCTTAACAAAATTTGTAAAGTCAGCTACAACAAACAACCAGGAAATGAGTAGATACTCATCTCGCGTTAACTTTTCGCGTTCTATGTAAAAGCAGATATGTTTAGAAACATCTCATTCCAAATTCAAAAGACACGTTTACAAGCTATAATTTAGGAATACTCGGCTAATTGACATTTAGCGAGGCTGGAGATATTTCATTATGAACAGCAAATAATACTTAATTGATTTCAAGAGCTGAGGCCCGGAGCGACTTGGCAATTTATTTCACTTTATATTTAACGACTACAATAATGGCTAAAACGATTTCAAATTGGGTTTCTCGGAGTAAATTTGTTCAATGTTAAAATATCGATAGCAGTTTTGAACTTTACAATGACGAAAATTTTCTCTGCTTGTCGGCATCGTTAATTTTGTTCAGTGTATCTTATATATGTAATTTATCTAATGATGATAATGATATCATCCTTGACCAATAAAATATTATTGTTATTTGTGTTGCTCTGTTGTCTATTCCTTATCTTGCTTTTCAACGTACATAGGACTCTATATAGAAAAGAGTTCCAGGTGAGAGCGAAATGCAGATCTGTAGCTTGCGGATGCATTCCATTTTTACTGCAAAATTATAACAGTGACGGAATTGAAAAAGGTCATACTCTAAAGCTGCGTTTACTCCAGAGGTTAGCGGGAAAACTGAGCGATGTACGAGAAAAAAATCATCGATATAGCGCACCCTAATGGACCTAAACATTGCACCAAGTATTGTTATGCTACCAGCGGGCACGTCATCCTGAAATATATATTGTCTAATGCCTATTATCATTTTTAACAGACTTAAAAAGGGATTCCTCATATCGACAGTATACATTTATTTATGTAGGTGACACGATATCTTCCTGAACCGATTTCATAGTTGAAATAGATAGATTTGATTGGTTCTAGAAGGATTAGTGTCTGACCAACGGTTCTGAAGATACGCTACAAAATGCTTGAAATCAAATTTCTTTTTCTAAAAAAGTATTTATAAAATAACATAACCAGGTCTGTACCTATAAGCACAATTAAAATATAACATAGTTACGTTTTTTTCAAATTATTTTTTCGTTCTGTCTATTTCCTCTTTCTCCCTATTGCTTTTATTTTTATAAATTTTAAACAGTATTTTGTGCCAACTCATACCTAAATTATAGGTATGCCATGTATTTGATTTGACCGCTCTAACCTAACCTCGTTGAATAATCCTTCAAAAATGTAACTTTTATGTTCGTTGTGTTTACATGAATCAAACAGGAAGAGGAATGTAGAGTCTGGAATGTAGCGTTAGCGTGAACCAGTCAGTGTTTGATCTGTCGTTAGAGCTTTCTAAATCCTTGCTCTGGACTTAGCCGGACGCTTGAGAAACAACTTTGTCTTAAAACGAAACGCATGTAGCTTTATCCAAAAGTATTACCAACATAAACACAAAAATAATTCTTGTTATTTTACTGGCCTTCGCAAACGGAACTATTTAATTCCTAGTATGTTCCTAATACATATTTGTGTTATGCGCCGTGTGCTACCATATTCTACTTTCAAAGCTACGGGAGTAGCTCCACATATCGGAAATTTGCCAAATGGCGTGAAAACAAAGTGAATAGCGGCGTGGGCCACGTTTTGACCCGCCGACGGTCGTGCCACTTTCTTGTTCACGTCCCATAATCATAATGGGAAGTAATATCAGCAATTTCCAGCTCCAAAGAGGCCCTTATATCAGCCATATCTCGCAGCTCATATCCATTGAGAGCTGAATATGCGAAAGTTAATGATCGAACTCTTTGAAGATGCCTCCCGAAATAATTATAGCGAATTCATTAATACCAGGTTTCCAGCAATTATCGGTAACATACCATACAGGGATCCATTTAACGTTGCACGCGATACGATTTTTATGTTATTATGGTTGTAAAAATTCAATAGGTTCTGATAAGATATTTTTATGTTAATAGCCGGTTAAAAATATGGAATCTGTTTACGGATAAGGAGATGGGATGTATAACAGCTGCGGTGCGATAAATCAAAAAGTTTATAATTTTGTTACCGCTTAAGCTTAAGAAGGTTGTATACTTACGGAGTTTTGTACTTGCGCTAATATCTGCGCGGTATTGGCGGAATCGCTGAGCTCCACGGCACCGGCCACCTGAAACAAACAAACATTTCTCGAGCTACATTATGTGGGTCAATTGCTCCCGAGGGACACACAGACTCGCGCGGACCATCACGGATGTCGGTATTACATTGCGTGCGGAATTGAGAGGGAGAGCACAATTTTAGAAGAATATGGACAACTAGCTTTTGCCTTTTTTTCTAAGAATAATATTTGCAATTTTTTGTAAACAGTAGCCTTTATCACTTTGCCATATATAGAAATGTGTTCAGCGGTTTATGCGTCAAAAGGTAACCGACAGACAAAACTTTCGCATAATTATAATATTACAGCTATAGGCTGCGGTTTCACGTGCGTCTCAAACAACTTTTTGAGATAAAAGTTAGTCTGCGTGCTTCTCCAAAGTCCATTTACGAAAATTCATAAAAAATTGTTGAGCGGTGTATGTTGTCATAAGCATGAAACCGTAACATACAGACAAGCAGTCTTCTCAACTATTATAATATTAATTTAAATATAATAACATTAGTAGGTACGGATTTGTTGATTTTATTTCCGTGTAGGTAGGTACATGTTTTAGAATTATATAAAAAAGCTGGTACACACGCAACTATTCGTGCAATTAATTTGCGCAAATAAAAAGCCGTGACATTGTAGACCGAGGCCGTTAAGATAGGAACAAAAATCTGGATTCCATCTAAACCACGTAGAAGCAATAGAAAGAACTGCCTACGCCTGAGGCAGGGCGCATAGCGCATTGACCTTGTGCGTACCTACATATTCGCGACTCGCGCCTCGGACTCACCTTGCCAAAAAGCTACGTGCCACTGCGGCCTAATAAATAATAACTAGCGAATTCATACCTATATCCGTACAGTGGTTATATTTTTAAAAACGTATCGTTTCCTAGTATCCTACCAAGTGTTCTTTGTTAAAATTTCTAGCAACGTAGCACACTAGACTTGTCTCATATATCGTGGACGCTTTTTATTTGCCAATACGGGCTCTTTTTCATGGGAGGTACTTATGTATTCCACCCAAACTAAGAAAAGAAAATAAAGCATTAGAATAAAATGACCGAAGAGTTTAATTCTGATTGATGTTTTCGATGTCAAATCGTTGATACCCCAATTTCGGCGCTCAAGCAGAAGCATGTCTGGGTCAAAATTACTAGTAACCTCCCCAAGGAAGAAAGACAATACCTCGTACGACTGAACAATACCAGCTAACAGTGAGAATGTTGTCTATTCACGACGCTGAAATTACTTTTAAGCGGTAAAATCAAGTGAAAGTTGTAAATAGTTCATA
Organism: Acronicta leporina; assembly: GCA_947256265.1. Classification (NCBI taxonomy): domain Eukaryota; kingdom Metazoa; phylum Arthropoda; class Insecta; order Lepidoptera; family Noctuidae; genus Acronicta; species Acronicta leporina. The sequence goes on along the minus strand of OX366513.1, from coordinate 9,975,402 downwards.
AATGGACGGAAAAGTTGGTTCACTTGTTTCGTATGAAGCTGCATGCGAATCAAAACGGCCCGAGGGGGTAATTTGTGTGTATTGTCTGGTATGGCGATATCTCCGCATTGGTCACGGGATTGAGATGCCGTATGTGATGAAAGAACGCAGTTTCTTGATACACATCTCATACATTTTAAGAATGTTATAAACTTACGATTCGATACACGAGCTGTTAGCCTTGAAGTGAATTACTGTAGATATAATTTGTATTTTCATGCTTGCCCATCAAATAATTCAATGGAATGGAATATTCACAAGAATTTCAAACGGCTCGGCAAACCTCCAATTGATTTAGCCGAGGGATGGTAAAACAAGTCACCAAAGGACAAAAGCTTTAGAGCAGCATGCAGATAACGCAAGGTCATAAATAAATAAAAGCATTGCGCGTTGCAACTTAATTTTACGTGCTTATTTGTTGTTTACTTATGCAAATGTCATGGAAGCAACCATAACAAATTATAAAGTTTACAATTACATACACAGTAAACATCTTACATAAGAATAATAATAACGTAACACATAATAACTTGAAGGCCGAAATTTTTAACAGCCCAATGTTTTAACAACGCAAGAAGAGAGTGAATTATAATTTCTGTAATTGTTTTCCGTGAAAATACATCGAAGGGTCCCGAGGCTAATGATGTAATGATGGATGCTACGGTGAAAACGCCATGTAACACTTAATAATTCATAAAGTAGGCAGAGAAATCCACGCTAAATTATAGGGATGCCAACTTGACAACACAATCTCTTCGAGAGGATGCCGCTGACACCGACGCAATTATAAAACTCATCTTCGAAAGTGTTAACGCATTCTTTGTCCAAGTATGAATAAATGATAAGTGTGATAACTCCTTAAGAGAGACCGTCGTCCAAGCTGCAGTTATAGCTCAAAAATATGAAGTACCTTTTTTATATTGTTAAATCTTTTAAATATCTTAATTTTTTCAAATATTTCTAGGTATAGCATTTTTTGCTCCAGCGACCCAAGGAGGAGGAATCCTGCTGGAGGTATCCTTTAAGGGTGAATCCTTTATCACTGTTAGGATAAGGTATATAATTGACGAGTACAGTCCCCACAATGTGAAGTCTGTCTGAATTTATTTATCAGCTTGATCCCGTTTTGTTTGTAGGCACAAACAAAGTGTTTATTGTATCTTTACATAACAATGCAGCGATAACGGAATCATAAGTCTGCGATAACTCAAGTCATATTTTACATTCTATAAAGCAGAGACAAGAATTACTATACACAAATAAATCGATTCACAGAATTCAAAGTTATTTCACATGCTTATCACTGTTACTAATTAAAGGGTTTTAATGTAACATTACGACAATAGATTGCATAATTTTATAAAAGTCCATAAATAACTTCTCATTTCACTGGTGGGGCTGAGTAGAGAAGTGTGCCATTGTGTGACAAGAACGCTTTGATTTCATTATTCTGAGATATAAAATTGAAAAATATCTGACGTTACACTAGAGGGAAGGGTCTCACAGATATGACGACATGCTACAGAAACTAGGCGGGAGGTAATTTGGGAATGGTCCTGCTGTAGTCCTTACAATAAAAAATGACGAATCAGCCTATAATAATGTACTGATAAACGTAGGCCTCTTTCAAAGTAAGCACATCATAACATCTGGTCATCAGCCCTCCGCATCCAGCTGGATAAATTGTCAATTCAAAACATTTAAAATTGTAAGAAGTTACCTAGTAGAACACACTGTCCTCAATGTGAACGCTTCCGGCCTTTAAAATAGCTCTTGCTTGACCCTTCCCCTAGATTCGATAAGACTAATTTCCTTTGAGGCAATCGCTGATTACTTTCCATTACTTTAGGAAATTCATCATGTATGCGGTAAATGTCCGCGTAACTTATAACCCACCATCGGTCACCTCACTCACAACATTTTTCACTCGGAGTATTAATGAGATTCTCTCACAACGGACGCCTGTATTCGTTACGTAGCATTGTTCTTTGTTACTACACGTGAAATTAACAAAACTGTGTTACTGTAACATAGGAAAACAAAATGCCCAACCATAAAAAGGTATTCGTTAAGAAAGTGGGTGTGAACAAAATGCGTCTTCTCATTTGCTGTGTCGATCTCATTAGCATTTTAGTACCGAGACGGTTGTTCTGAAAGCATGGATAAGTAATAAAATAAATGCGTTTAACAACAAGAAAAAGGAACAAACCTCCTTGATTCTAGCAAATAATAATAACAGGCTAAGGAAAATGCTATTGAAGGTACGTATGTTAAACACTCCACATGCCGCATTGCTGTAAAAATAAACCTAAGCAGCACACCCCGCTCGACTCGAATCGAGTTGCTTGATAGACTCCAGAACCTCTCTTACCAATTATTAGGTCAATCAGGAAATGGCGAGGTTGTAATACAGTTTATTTTCGTTCAAAGCTCTCAGATGTTCTGCGGTTACGCATCAGCCATTCAAAATTAGATCTCCATTGACGAATGATGAATCAACGAGTTACCATCAATAATTCTGTGTTTGTAAAGGGAAAGGGATTTACCTTTGATGTGACTTTATGTATCATGTTTAGTCTTACATACTAAACTTTCGACAACTCTAAAAAAAAGTTTGCTTAATAAGTTTCAGATTTTAGAAAACAATATAATTTCCCTTCCCGGTTTAAAATGAAATTTAAAAAGATTTTTTAAACATCAAAATAAAATAACATCAGTCACGCAATCGGTATTTATGGCAGGCTATAATTTAGTGTGTTCACCGGTGGGCAACCGGCGAGGGTGTCCTATTACCAGCGGGTGTCAGTAAAGCTGCAATTTGTAAGCACGCTGTTATTAATTACGAGACGCGGTGGTCCTGTCTCAGGGGGCGCAAGCGCAAGACCGCCCTCGTCTGACAATCCAATTTCATACATGTTTACACACTCTTTTGGGCTTTTGCCAAATATTTACGCTTACTTGTCGAACCTACAATATTCATGAAAGAAGTTTCAGTTAATTTCACCCTATTATAACTAATATAATAGTGAGTTATTTACTATATTACCTAGGTATATCTATTATATTTTTATATGAACACCTATAATTCGTATTTCCATTTTATAATCGTGCGCTTTTCATTTTTATTACTTACATGTTTTCAATCAGTTTGTATTTCTGTTGCGACACTTCAAATAACCTTAAAATCCACCTTTTGAGGACAGAAGTGACATTAAGTATAATTTAAAGTACAATTTAAAAGGAAATGCATGAGATTAAATAAGTGTTTAAGTTGTTTGGGTGCGGTGACCGACGTGAACGTCTCAATTCGCCGAGATGACATCGGCTGTCTCTACAAATTAAGGTGTAAGCCGTAACGGAGTACAGACAGAGCCCAACTTTCATACGTTCACTTGATACGACGCGATAAATTGTGAAGGGATCGACAAAATATTTGGGTGAAAAGAAAATACGAAAAAATCTCTGTATGCCACTTTGTCATTCGATATCAAGACAATAAAGAAAGAATATCTGACAGACTGACATAAAATATCGCATACTCGTATTGAGCCCGCTGATCTTTTTCCTCGGGTCATTACGTCCATAATCTAAACCAATTCTACATTGTGAAAGCAGTAAATAATCATGGGAATGGTAAAATTATATACTTTTACGAAACGTACGTAATTCTATTGTCATTCAAGTTGTTGTACTATTTACTCAAACTGGTGCCGCTCTGGTGCATCGCCTAATTTTTTTATGAATCCCATTATACTGAGGAACCTACTTGAGGTACACGTCGAATGTTGGAATTATATTCGCATTAGCATGATCGTAAATTAAGTAAAATAAACATTAACGTATTGGTTACGGAAATTTTCCGGAAACATTATTTCAAGGTGTTTATTAGCATAATATAACAATAAACACCCGTGCCGTTTGTAATGTTATTGATATTATGATTATAAATATGCCGTTCTAACCCTGCTCTAAATAAAATATGGTTCCACAAGGAGGTCGTACTTATTACGACCAATTAAAAACCCTAGGTTAGAAAATAAAACGCGCACATTCTATCGAAGATTAAATTAAAGAAAAAAAACGGCCAAGTGCGAGTCCAATAAGGAATCGCGCACCGAGGGTTCCGTACTTAAAAATATTTTTACTATATGATGTATCAAAAAATTTAGGTATGCTTTTCGCAATTTTTCCTTTAACTGTCTTCGTACCAAATTTCAAGTACGTACTTAAGTACGTTGTCGATTTTTATTCCCTTGCGATTGTCGAAAATTTGCGGAAATTTGCGGCATAAACGGTTGTATCTTTTGATTGCGTTGGCTTAGAAGTTTGATTTTTTCACAGCTCCAAGGCACAGTAGACCTGAGTATTTGATTTAAATTCCAGCTTGAAACCTCCACGCGTTCCTGAGATTAAGGGTATTGACATACAGACAGACGGACGGATGGACAACAAAGTGATCCTATAAGGGTTCCGTTTTTTCCTTTCGAGGTACGGAACCCTTAAAATGTGATTTCAAGGCTAAAACTGCCTCATTAGTCTTGTGGTCCTAACCGCTACTGCTACGTTTGAGGTCCCGAGTTCAATGCCCGGGTCGAGCAAAGTGTTATTGGGTTTTTTCTATGAAATTCTCAGCAGCTTGGAGTTTGGGGTTTGTGCCCGGGCTCGCCTCCTATTACATGGGACTTAAAACATACCGCGAACTGTGAGTGCACGTAGTAAACCTGTACCTAACCCTTCAGAAGTACAGGCATGGTGGTATGTTATGTGATTTTTGAAAAAGCACACAATGCCGAATTGATGCTAACAAGAAATCGATTATCATACTATTTCATTCGGGTCGAATCATGGTTCAAACCTAACAGGCCAGCAAAAAATGTGCTCGTCATAAGGCGATTAGCAAACCGACGCAAACGGCGTGCGATGGTTAACTAAAAGGATTCGAAATTTGAAGCTACAACGTACTCGAAGCGGCCACTTTAACTTGATACACGGAAAAAATGATAAATTATGTTTTAAAGTACATAACACTTACCATCACGCCTGTATTTCCTAATTATTTAGAGGTGTACCAATGTACCTATACTCGCAATTCGACGGTATATTTTGGAGCCATGTAAAGAAGTCGAGCCTATCCAAACTCCGAGCTGCTACTGAAAACTGTTTGTAATGAAGTTTCTTCATATTATCGTTATAACTTATAACATCAATCAATACATGAATGCTACCTAAGCTACTATACTATTATTATGTCATCGATCATCAATTTAAGTTTAATTAGGCGTTTATCGCTTTTTTCTTTTAATTAGGCGTTTATCGTTTATCGGTTTTAGGCAACAAACCAATATAAGTGGCCAATATAAGATATATGCCATCTTATATTGGCCATGTCACCACGTGCTTCTTTAGAATTAGCCGTGTCGTGTTTCGTCCAGAATTCTTACGTGCGATTAACTAGTACTTCCGGGTCAGTCGGTATCCATTGATGTTTTATGCCGCTGTTATTATTTTTTGTAACGAACTCTAGAGTAGTCTAGAGCATACTATTTGCTGTTGGCATTAGATAAAAGTGATAAATCGACGTTTGATTGAATACATTTAATTGCGTTATCGATATATCAGGACCACTCACTACATGCACTCATTATTTTTAATACCTATACTAATATTTTATTGCTATACTAGCTGTGTACCGCGGTTTTTTCCAACCTGTGAAAATTTCCAAAATCCCAAATTCGTGTAAAATTATGAGTTCAGCATCTGGTTATTCTAGCAGCCGTTAGAATATAGGTATTGGAAAAAGCTACAGAGATGTTTCATTTGCATTCCAAAGGACTTTTTCGACAAAAGTTAGCCTATTCCGTTCTTAAAGGTCTAATGAATCTCTACATCAACATTCGTAAAAAATGCTTCAGCGCGTTATGCGTAAACTTAACAATGAAGAAACATATTAAACGTATAGATTTATGCTATTATTCATAAAAATATAAAATCTTTCATACCTATAATATCTTTTGTCTTGTTTTGAAACGCGATATTCTGTGACAGGGAAAAAAGACAAAACGTATTAAAATGCCAAGGAAAACAAAGAGGCTGCCAGGGAATCTAGGAATCTAAGTCATGATACAGAAATCATAGTTTTATGAAGTATATAAGACGTTTTCTATTTTTATGAAAAAGGGGGTTAGAGTTTCTTCTTAAAATATGGCCCTGTAATCATTTGAAAAATCTACAACTAATTGGTAAAACCGCTACTGGGTATAGAAAGGTATTGAGTAATATGATTGTTTGTTTTCTTACCAAGATAGTTTTCATTTAAAAGTGGGGTCACGCACGATTTACAAGTATTTACCATTAATTCAAATCGAAACCCATAACGACTGTTTGTAAACATATTGAGCAACGGAGAAAGCGTAAGCGTAAGCTTAGCGTAGCTTTAAGCGTAGGTAGCCTAATGGCTAGGGCGTCGGACTTGCGATCATGTGGTTGCCGGTTCGAACCCCACCCATTGCACTACCGACGTGAACCCACTCGTAACACAAGCATTTAGCTTAGCACGAGGGGTTAACAAGAATACTAGTAATGTGCGACCCGCATTGCTAGTAAGCTTTTAAAAAAAAAAAAAAAAAAGTAATGCTTTACTTAAACTTAGTTTAATTAAACAGCGTATACTGTTATTACACAGTTATATATTTGCCTAGGTACACAGACCCAGCTAATGTATTTTATAACAACTTTCAACTCAACTCCGTTTCGGCGAAAACGTTAAAGAAATTGGTACGATTAGGAAAAATACAAACAGGAAAATGGTACGAGCTACAAAATGACTCAACAATTTTTGTAACTAAATAAACGGCCCAGTGACTGGAACAGTGTAAGGAAATGCCAAGCTAAATACGATCTAGATATATACATATCGGATATTACATCTTAACGGTTATTATTGTTAGTGCCCATATCTAGATCCAGTTTATTTTATTAAAACAGACGTGCCTTATTAAATAAAAAAATACATTACATTTTCATGAATGTTTTTATTTTATTTTGTCTTATATTTATGACTGTCGGAATAAACTTTCTTCCTTATATATACAAAATTCTAAATTCCAACAACGTTGCTCTTTAGTGCGGTTGACCGTCCATAAACACGACACCGCAATCATGCAAACAGACTAACACAATCACGGAATACCACAGACGGCTGTAAACTATAGCGGCAGATATAAATAAGTATGCCTCTGTCTCCCTGATCTTACCAACATATCTCGAAAATATGTCCCGTATCTGTTTCGCCAGACTTTCATCTTTACTAAAAGAGCTTTTAAGTTGAATATCATATGAGTTTATTTTTTCAGAGATGTATCTCTACATTAAATTCTCGTCCCACATAGCACGACTCGGCTCGCAAAATTCCGCAACAACCGAAACGACCTTGCATTGTTAATGTTGATACTTTCGGCATGAATGATTACATGGAGTCGATAAAAGTTTGGCCATATATTACACATGTAACTGGCAAGACTCGTCCACGGAGATGCCCTGAGAATGGGCCGAAACGGACACCTCCGAAACGGTTTTTATGGCAAATGTTTGTTGGACTGCGGTGAGTTTAACGGAGCTAAACAAAGTAACTTTGCATAAACTGAACACACAAAGCAGATAAGTTTAAGAGCTCACACAGTTAGAACTTTCCAGAGATTAATGTGGAATGGAAATGGCTGACGCTGCCGATAAAAATTTATATTACACCGATTAATTTAACTGAAAATTGTATAGGTAATCTAACGCAGTGAATTATGAGTATTGCATTCTAATTCAAAGTTGTTTATTCATAGAGAAGTACTAGTTTACATTCTGTCACGAACATCACGTTTAAGAGATTACAACAACGCAAACAGGAGACTTCTTCAAACCCCAGACAAGAACCAAAATACCTATATTTTGAAAACTTACAGACAAACTTAGGAAGGCTCGTGTCTAAAGTAATAACTACGCTAATCAAGCGGTCTACAATGTTAAGCTGCACAACCCGCGGTCAGTCTGGGGATGGGATTGTGACCTTCCGTGACTCGGAGAGCACATCAGTGGCAGTCAAAACAGCAAAACGTTTTTCAACCGGTGTCCCTTTAGAACTCGATATTACCCAGAAATATCATTTTGAGGTCTGATGGCAGTGGCGTCGTGTGAGAGTGGAAGCGGACCGACATCTAAAAGGATAATGATAGGCAAATAAGACGAAGACTCTATTGCCTCTATGCCTGGTTTCATGTTGACAAGCACGGTGGAGATAGATATGTGCGTGAGGTCAGTGGTTGTATTCCAAGGTAAAGTGTAAAATTCTCAATAGCAGTTCCGGTGTATGGATTTGTGCCCCGTTAATAGCAAAAAAGCTCACTCCCTGTTACAAGGGATTTGCAAAACATATTATTGACAAACAATGTCTGCAGATACCGATCTACACCTTAGATAGGATTTATTTTAAAAAAAAGCTTACTAGCAATGTGGGCCGCACATTACTAGTATTCTTGTTAACCCCTCGTGCTAAGCTAAATGCTTGTGTTACGAGTGGGTTCACGTCGGTAGTGCAATGAGTGGGTTTCGAACCGGCAACCACATGATCGCAAGTAAAACGCCCTAGCCATTAGGCTACCGCCGCTTAATATTATAATAGGTATAAGTATTAGGTATATAATTTCATACATAAACGTAAAAAAAAGATATAGGTACCTATTTATCGTTACGATACAGTTTTTATTTTCCCACAAAAGTTCTGGGAAACAAAAATTACGGAACTCCAACTAGATACTTAATTAAGTGATTCACACATTTTCTTCACAATATTATTAATGGAGATAAATGTATCAAGTTGCAGGTTGCAAGTTGGAGCTAATGACATTAGCATTGCTCGCGTCGCTCAGACCGGTCGACGTCGTATTTAATCCAGCACAGGGTAGGAGGCAATGTACCCGGAAACTGGGTGACATTTAAAGTATCGACCGACATAATGGAAGAGGTATTAGATCCACCACACCCCAATATAAGCGCGTGCCGACGAACTTATAATGGCTTAAGTAGGCTGCCGAGATTCGCACTCGAAGTCAAGAGAGAATATCTCACGCCACGCTACATTGATTTACTTCATCAAATCCCTGCTATACCTACAATAAAAAATTATATACTTGGAAATCACTTTTGTTGGATTCATAAAAAATAACAATCTATGTACTATGCAATATTATTTAAAGATATTCATATTTTTATCGATTATCTCATATGAAATAATTTCATTCTTTCTTTCTTCTCCTCTATCGTGGGTGCGTTTACAAACACAAATTCTCACATACACAAACACCCAGACCCGGAACTACCTGTAGATCATACAAATATTTGCTCCGTGTGGGGATCGAACCCACAACACGTGTCGCAGAAACCAATTGCTCAGCCGCTACGCCAAACGTGTCGTCAATCCCCGTCCCTCTTCACCCATTTTATTAGTTCGCCCTGATGACATATCAGATATTGAAAATCGAATCGTCGATTCATAGCGATTGTTAAGTGCCCGGGCCGCCCGAGGTCAGTCTTCGAGGTGACCTATCGAACAAAGACCTTTTAAAATTACCATACTTGGGAACCGCTTAGGTGTGTATAGTCGTTCCATTTTCCTAGTAAGATGAGTTAAAGAGTTAAGGAGATATTCCAGGTGAGTGGGTAGTACTTATAAGCTTTAGCTGTCAACAATGAGGTGTTAAATATAGATTACAATATTACATTATTAACGACAAAGGGATGACAAGCAGATTTATAATATGAGATTTATAATATGCCTTCGCTTTAACTAGGTATGAAGGCAGAAACGATGATAAAACTTGTGTGCCTGATGAGACACTGCAAAGCTGATTTGTGTAAAATACACAATCTACTAGTACGGGTGGAGAATAAACTGTATAATTATACCGTGGCCAGAGAGAATCTATTTCCCACAGATAGTTGAATCACCATTTCGATAATTTAAGAAGTTCAATTTTAAACTCAAGAAACATAAGAAGAAAGTATCACATATTAAAATGTATATTGTATGCCTTTCGAAGTTGATCGTTCTCGATCACAAGTGGAATCAAAATTAATGTCCGCATTAAGTGTGATATAAGGTAGCCCTTAGTCGCGTTGCCCAGAACTCCAACAATTCTCTGTCAAGGACTAAGTCCAAAAGTCACATTAAATTTAAAAGTTGCTACATTTCGAAGTTAGTCGTTATCGATCAAGGCAAAGCTGTGTCGGAGGAAAGTCGTGCAAGAATCGGAACGCGTCGATTTTCCCGGATCGGTTACGTAAAACCGTCCACTGCGCTATAACGACATTCCACAGCGGCGTCACTCTACATTCTAGGCAAATAGGAAAAGGTGTTACATGCAGTACGTCTACATCTCACCAATTAAAATTTCTCACTAAAACACTTAGGGCCACTCGCACCAACTTCTGCAATATGTTAAAATTGAATTTAAACACAAGAAGTTGGTGCAAGTGGCACTTACTGTCGATAGTACTGTAGGTTTTTTTACCACATACCACCACCTTTTCTATATAAATTCGCAATAAGCTATAAGATATTAAAATTTTATGGAATGAGCTGAGAATTAATAAATAAAGTAATGGCAAATAAATATACGGCATAAAAAATATAACTGCAATGCCCGAATGGATAAGCAGAGAGATATTGCATACATTTTTACCAACATTTCAAAGAGGAAATTTTACATCATACATTTTTAAGCTCCAAAATGTTGTTGCTGGAAATTATCCAATAGAAAAACAAAACAACTTCGGACCTTTCATTACATTGGTACATTAAATGAGCTGTGTATTGGATCAATAGTTGAACTTTAGTGATCCGGTGCCAAATATAAAAAAGCAATATTGCCAAAGTGCCAATTTAGTCAAAACAAGTTATGATTGCTAATTGATGGAGCACTGTATGGAAAAGAAATAAAGAAAGTCAGAAATAATAAAACATAAATAAGAAGTGAGTTTGGGCCTCAGGGGAGACTACACATGTTTGTAACATCTCTATCTAGGACTGTGAGATGAATACTTACCAAGTACGATACTCAAATACGCTAAATAGAATCCTAGGTAAGATACATAATATTACAACATCAAATATACACTTTATTTATGAGGAAAACTAAGCCAAAAAAACGTCAAACGTTGGAATGCGTGAGTAGTTAGCGTATTCAGAATTTCTTGTAAGTAAGTAGGTAGATGTAAAGTACAACTTTATCGACGTGCCTGATCTTTGAAAGCTATTAATTAATTATTTTGAAATCGTTACTTGAGCTCTATTATTAGTGAAACGGTAAATATAGATATAATGTGCGTTTAGCTGGTATTGCACCGTGGAACCGCTGCCGCCTCGGGGGCTGTGCAGGCGCATTCCCGTTCTGCGCAATGTTTATCAGAATCATAGTTTCCATTTTGTGCCTAATTGTATATACCGTTTACATGATATGCATATGTAACAGAGATTGTAAGTACTGTTAAATTGACTGTAATTTAGGGGCTTAGGTATCTACTGTTATATTATATGTAGCTGCGTTTACGTTGATATCTAATTTTGCCATACGGATATGTCCGTCTTTATGAAACAGATAATGAATAAATGGATATGATAAATACTTACTGCTCATAAAATCCCAATATCCGATAAATATTCCCAAGTAATCAATTGAACTATGCAAGTAAGTTAAATAGTCCATTGGGGACAGTTTATACGATTAATTCCCGGCTCTCTCACTGTGAGACACTAGATCGAGCAGTGTTACTTTTCTATAACTGTCTCAGTAACGGCTTTGAGTTTGGATTTGATCCCGGTTAGTGGCAATAATTTCATCTTATACTTATTGTTATATTGCCACTAACTAGGAATAGTACTTCGGTCTAAAAAGATAACCGGGAGCTATTATTGGTATACGTCAGAGTAAGTACAATTTTGCCTGAAACTTAGAGGATACAGACTGGTAGTAACGACATAGCTTAGTTCCTGGCCTAGAGAATACTTACTTAGATTTTTATAATCGTGATTTCAGTATGTATTCTTGTTCTCCGAGATGAATCACCTGGCGCTTTGTGCATTGAGCTGAGCTTGAGCAGGCGGCGCAGGCGATACGACAGCGGACGGGTAACGTACCTACGCCTGCGCGTAGTGCCCGCTGCCCACCAACCTATCATTGTATGCAATCTTTGACCCGCAGACCGCGGTTACAACGCACAATCACTGCTGCTGCCATTCAACATGATTGGAACCAGCTGTTCCCCACAATAATACTTATTAAAGGACAAAGCAAAAATATATAAGACTTCCTTCTGCCCGCAGCTTCGCTCACATGAAGCTATATCAGGAGTAAAAATGAAAAATAAAAACAACATTGATGATCTCTTTTTTGTATGGGTCTGTATACATCAGAGAGGTCAAGCTGTATCTCAGGATCCATTCAATTAATTGAGATAAGAAGTTCACCAGTTTTTAAGTTGAAGCATATACTTTCTAACAGTGATAACAAAATTTAAATCTATTCGGTAGTTTTTGCGCCAACCCGTAACAAACAGACAGGAATTTTAAAAATCACTTTCTTGGGTTCGGGGACGTTTATATACCCTAACCCACTTGCTTTTTTTAAATATCTTCAATGTACAGACACAGCTTTTTTACAATTTTATAATAGTTGAGATGAAGCTTTTGTATGAAACTTACCCGTAGATCAGAGCTACCCGATGACGTAGATGTACTACTACTCTCCAATCTTCCATTGTAATACATCTTTCATTAGACTTCAAACTTGTATAAAGAAATAAACACTACTAACGTTTTATTAATTCACTGGCTGTACTTTTCACACGTGGAATTCAATAGAGTACAAGGTCTGAATATTCTAGTATATTTACTACACTGAAGTTACTTACAATTATCTAGTTGCGATACACATATTGTTATAAGTGACCGATTAAACCGCCGTCTTCATCTTAATAAACACTTGACACCATTAAAACCAGCTCTTGCGTCGTAGTAGAGCACTACACGACTACCAGGCTATGATAATACACTTCTGAGAAATTAGAATATAATATTTAATCAGTCGTGTTATATAAGGCGGTATATTTACTAATAGCTAAGTTAATCAGTCGGTTAACAGAGTTATAGCGCACACAACACCTGTGTATTGAGCAATGACTACGTGACTCAAGGAGTTACTTTACCGATAAAACTGAAACACAACAGTGTTATCGCATACGATCGTCATTCGCGGTTATATCTAGTACTATTTTTGTGTGATAACAAAAAATCGCTCTCACCTTGAACGATTTGGACGATTGCATATTTGGTGATATTATGTTTTCCGGCTTCGGTATACCCAGAAGAATCTCGGATATTGTTATGATATTGGCATAGTGGCAAATCTTTCAAGTAGGTATCTAACAAATAGATAACACTTTATATCTTTAGCATATGGTTTCTGTAATGATTTCATCAATATGATAAGATGTTTTTCTGCTGCGGTATCTGCTCAACAAGATACGCATGGTCGGTATATTTATCTAGGAGTACATAACCAGGATATGCCAGTCAGCACTGTCAGCACAATAAATAAGTTCTTTTACAACTTTTATTAATCGTAAAACTTAACTGTTGTTCGTTATTGTTTACGCTTTTACTAGAAACTCAACAAAGTTATTTTACTATATTGATTCTAAGTTTATGGAAATATTATAATCACCCAAAGACGCACGCCTAGCGTTCAGCTCTCCTTATGTGGTTCAGAGTTGTTAAAATAATCCAATAACTCAAGTTATAATATAAGAACATTTGCACAAATTTCGCGATCTCGCTAGAGCACATCGGCCCACCGGTTGGCGTTATTTATAGAGCGACCGAGCTTAGCTACTATAAAAGGATTTTGTTTGAAAATGGGAAGCTGTTTGCATTTGTGCGAATGTGTATCGCGAAACGAAGATTTGGCGTGCGCGTGGGCCAGTCAACGCGCGCGGTGGCACTGGTCGCGTCGTTGGGCTGCGCGCGCGCCGCGTGCGTTGCACCTGACTCGGCCCGCGCCCGCGGCCGCCTCAGCCAGCAGCTTCCACGCCACTTCTATCTACCTATTACAGGAGATAGCATCCTGTATATCGCACCGACACACTCACATCCACCCGTCTTTATCAATAGGCTGTTAATCGTAAGCCCCGTCTTTAGTGGTCATTCTTTAAGCGCGCGAAAGCCTAGCTTAGGCAGAGTTACCGTAACTCGATTTGGAAATGGTATGTACGAAAAAATACAAAATAGGGTCATCAGTTAAGTGCTTTTAATTTTGCCTTTAAATAAATACGAATAAAAAATGTGAGTACCTATCAATTCATTTGTTGTCGTTAACTAGTTGTCTAGTAATAGTAGTTATGTATTAAGAAATACGCGATGGTTATGCGGATACATATGTAGGTAACCATTACAAGTTTAAAACACTTACTAAAGCATCCGATCTCAAGTTTTCTCAGTAAAGTGAGTAAGCAGTGAACATGTTCATTTGCATTCTGCGCCCGCGCACCCGCGCGTTTCACTCACGCCTTCCAAGTTCCAATACATCAATACGCAAAAGCTATTTTCACACGTGCTCATGCATTATTGTCTTTATTTTAATATATATTGCCTATATTTAGTTACGTGCTTCTAGGATATAAAAAATCAGATTACCAATTAAATGTTAGTAAGTATGTCAAATCAAAAACGTGTTTATTACCGGAAGGACACAATCAATCGAAGTGACGATATCTTTCATCGTATGTTCCACAAAACTCAGTCGATGGAGTACTGGTGATTGTGGGGCATGAAATATTAGCTTTAAGCCAAAACAAGTTTGTTTGCACAAGTGTTTCAATGAGCGGTGACGTCACACGTCACGCGTGCGCAGACCGTTGACACCGACTTAATGGCATGCGGCACCACACACAATGACACCCTTTTTATCCCCAACGACTTTTTGAAATATGAACTATGTTTAAGTCGTAAATTCTAATATAATAATTTTATTTTTTTCTTGGAATCGTAAATTATTCTGATAAGATCTCTAAATATTTTTTGAAAGCGCTCAAGCTTACAAAATAGAGAGATCCATTACAACAGAAAGAGAAACGCAAGAACTCTATCGATGACTTCAAATTCATTGTCACTCTTTACAGAGTCGAGGAGTATATAGCAGCATACTAAAATATCATAAATAACTGAAAATAAAATTGGAGTTAACACCATTTAAAAGAGGCCATCTTAATTAGCAATCGTTGAGACAGTTCTTGATCAAAGAATGTAGACACGTAAAATTAAATCTTTTTATCGAATACTCATTTATCAAAGCCGGATTTGCAGCAGTTACAACTACTTCGCACCCAGTGGTGTTAAAAATACACTTAATTAACAAACGAATTAAAAAGGTATATTTCTGCCGCTTTCGTGGTCGTGCTGTAAATTTTGATTATCTCAAAGAAAACCGAGTCTGTTTCACTGTTAATTAAAATGTTTAAACATTTATAATAGGGGTGAACGATATTCTTAATTGCCTTCCATACCTATTACGAATAGGCAGTACTCAATTAGTTGTTTTCTAGAGACATTTATATACACTGAAAAGAAGTTCTTAATGCTTTAATAACAATTACATATATAAATTTTAAATAGCCCGAGTTAAAACTTGGTTAATAATTTTAACAATTGAAATCTGCTGCGAATTTTAAAGCCTGCTTCAAATTTAAGTTCGTGAAGATACAAGTATCATTGTATCTTGATCGCACAAGAGTCATCCACATTAAAATGTATCGCACATGGAATCAATGTTCCGGTGAGTGTGGAACCTCAAACACGGGTATAAAATAAAACGGTTATTGCTGATCGTGTCTGATATCGATATCGTAAGAGTCGCGCACCGCACTCTCACACTATCGGCTTTGTCATTCGTTTCACAAGCGCATTTTTTTCAGGCAAGTATGTAGCTATGTCGCCGGTTATTTATTTGACTACAAATTTAAGATAACTCATTATCAACAGATTTACTTTCCCACTATTAGGGCCAGGTTTCAGAATAGTCCACCACACAAACTTGGTGCGGGTTGGGACTAGGAGAATACACACGCACGAAGTCTTAGAAAATCTCGCGATGTTTTCCTTAGCTATTATAATTCGCACATAATTTCAAAAAGACGTACTGGCCCTGAATTACCACTCTTGGCTCTGGATGGCAACAGTCATCTTAGAAACCATATCACTATAGACTATCATACTTCAGTATAACAGTAAATCTAACTTTATGAGGTGCCCATTATGACAATACACAATTACACATTACTCGAACGCACAACTGTAATGTAACTTGTGTCTGAGAATCCGTTTGCGTGTCTGTAGGTACACCTACGTTATGCAGTTAAAGTTACGAGCATTTTACGATTCAATTTACATTTAAAAAGCACAAGTAACGGGTTTTGAAGTGATCTCTGTGTTTCGGTAATAGCAGCATCTACATAACGTTCAACAATTTCTTTGCGTATTGGTATTACTAATGGCGGTTATTCTTGGATGTTATTTGGATGCACGTTTTATTGCTACGAAAGGTTTATTTTTATGTGTAGTTTTTTATATATCAATGGAGCTGGTGAAATTATATCGAAAGAACGTTATATTGAAGATTTGCAAACAGTTAGGTACTATGACATAACATACCATCACGCCTATATTCCCCGAAGGGTTAGGCAGAGGCGTACTAATATACACCTACAGTTCGCCGGTATGTTTAGGTCCCATGTAATAGGGGGCGAGCCTATTGCCATTAACCGGGCACAAATTCCAAACTCCGCGCTGCTACTGGGAATTTCATAGAAAACCCAATCGAACCCAAGACCTCTAGCGTAGCAGTCGCAGTCAGGACCACAAGGCTAATGAGGCAGTTACTATGAATTCCTGTTAAATTGGATATAGGTAAACTGAGTCAGCATTCGTCAACATAGAGTTGTTAACATTTTATCGAAATCGAATACCCTTAACAACATCCGTGCCTAAACAAATTTCGTATAAAACAATATAAAACCTTTAAGTATAAGGAAACTCATTCAATTTCAAGGTTTAACTCAACATTGTGGCAGCTCGTATATAAATAACTATCGATACCGGCACACGGGCACGATTCATTAGCATTGCAGATTTACGATACCACGAGAAAACGCCCGACTTCACAATAACACTGAAAATGTTAGCATATTGTACTGTTTTCGCAAAATAAACTCCTGGACAAGTTTTCTCTATAATTCTTGATACTACTGCGGGCGTTATTACTCTATTTTCCATGTTTGCAGATGACCACTAAATCTTTCTGATATGTATAATGTTTACATGTATTATATTATCCTCAAAACGTCACAAACTGCTTATTCTCTATTTTATCATTTTTATCATGAGCGGTTAGTTATTGCTATGAATATACCTCTACATTACTAAACTGCGTTTACTAAAATGGGGTATCTCTAAGGCCCACTTGCACCAACTTTTTAAATTGCATTTAAACACAATTTTTCATAGTAAATTTGTGTTTAAATACAATTTAAAAAGTTGGTGCAAGTGGGCCTTAGTCTCCCCACTTTAGTAAGTAAACACTGTTGGGTTTCAAGTTCAAGACCAACGTGGCCAACGTGACGGTAATCTATGTCTGTTGTGGTGGGCAATGGGCAATTTTCTGGGATAGGCTTCCCCTGCCCCTGTCCTGGTTTATTGTATGCAGCCTTTTGCTAAGAAATTGAGCAAAATACTCCTGTGACGTAAGTGAAATTAAAACAGCGACCAGTAAAAAGTACATATCTAGCTATCTCTTTATTGCATGCGTATGCAATACAATATACATTTTCCAGAACTGTTTCCTACAACTTGTACCTATGTACATACTATACAGGCCCCCGAGACTATTTAATGGTGTTTATGTTTATATTTAATGGTGTGAAAATCGTTAATCAAAGTCTTGATTTTTGACAGTTTTGCTTTCAAAATCTGTCAGTTCTTACGTCATTTAGAACTATTAGGACCCTATCGGACGACCATTTTGCTTTAATTTAAATAGTAGACTTGGGCCTCAGATCGATATCTTAATAATTTATCTATTATATATACGTACCTAGAACTCATTTCTTTGTTATATCTCACTTAAATATATCGTAGATACATTTCGCTCACCTTGAGACGTCTCGAGGCAAGTAAATTGTATGTAGGGCATTGTATGCATTAAAACATGTGCTTACAATAAGAAATTATATGGATATTTAAAAAAAATATATACCAAGTTTGGAAATTGTTACAGTCGAAGGAATTTTGTTACAGATTACAGTTTCTTGAAAATACTGTAAAAAACGTTCGTAGTCTGTCCATCCCGTCGTGGGAGAACCGTGAAGATATAATCTCAGGTCCTCTATTCACAGAGAATAGAAGCCGCAGGGCATCTGGCATGACTGGCCTAATACCTACCTACTTGATTTTATAACTTTGTACATAAATATATTGACTTCAAGCGCTATATTATTCGGTAATAAGCAAAGTTTAAGTCAGTTTGCCTACAGTTTAACTGTAGGTAAACGTTTGAAGTTACTTTTAATTTGAATGCATGTTCGTGGGCGAATTACGAGCCGGTGCACTGAACGTTGTATTGTATTTTATTTTTATGAATATAAGTAAAGTGAAACCATATGATTTACGTCATTTATTATATTTATTTTCCACTATTGTGTATTTTGTATACATAGGTAAAAAAATTAAATAGGTATCATACAGTTATAGGTACTTTGGGTGGTCATCGTGTTTTCAAAATATGAATCCGGTAGTTAAATTGTTACATGATTTAACCGAGTGGTCCTGGGTTCGATTCCCAGGTCGAGCAGTGTTATTGGGTAAATTCTCAGTAGGAGCTTGGAGTTTTAGCAATACGCTCGCACCCCACTAAGTACATCGAAATGTGGATGTGTATAAGTAGAACGCCTCTGCCTAACTTTTCGGAGAATAAGTACAGGCGTGATGATATGTTGTTGGTGATTAGCGTTTCCTAAAGTGTTAAACCACTAAACCTAAATATTACGTGGAGAAGTCAGCGAACATTCTTGTTAGTGGTTTTTTTTTAAACCTACATAGTTTAAATTGCATCTTGATCCTGCCCTTACGGGATTCCTCAATTTAATTTGCAATATATAATGTATTTAAATAATTATCACAATGATGGATTCATAAAATATAAATCTATAAGAGGTTTATCGACTGTTCCGAAGACGAGCAGACAAGTAGATATTTAAACACGAGACATTCAAACATTCGAAATAATTACATTTCTTTGTTCTATTTTCAGCGTTACCATTTAAATTCTAAGGTTTACCACGTCAGCCGCTACAGAAAACGCCGTGAAGGCTGTAATTAAACGTACTATATTATAGTAATTAATGTTTAATTTTAGCACTGACACGCCGAGGGAATAGCATGTAATTACAAGCTTAGAGAGCAAAGGACGCTCCAGCTAGTACGATGTCAGATTTAACGGAAAATCATAACTTCAAAACGGATAAAAACAAAACAAGAATATCAACCACAATGCAGAGACCACGCCAAACTGAATTCTATCTCTTTGGAATTCTTAACGCGTTTCATTGCAGTCTTGTTCAATGGCGTGCCAGATTCTAACAAGAACAGACAACAAGTTGGTTTTAAAACAAGAACAGCGAAGTATTTTCGTGTGGGTTTGGTGTGCGCTACACCAAAAGTGATTTCTGCACAAGAAATAAAACAAAGTGAATACCAATTCACATACATACATACCATCACGCCTGTATTCCCCGAAGGGTTAGGCAGAGGCGTACTAATGTACACCCACAGTTCGCTGGTATGTTTAGGTCCCATGTAATAGGGGGCGAGCCTATTGCCATTAACCGGGCACAAATTCCCAACTCTGAGCTACCAAATAACAACCTAACCCAATAACACTTTGCTCGACCTGGGAATCGAACCCAGAACCTCTAGCGTAGCAGTCGCGCTCAGCACCACTTGGTTAATGAGGCAATTCAGTTCAAAATTATAATATTCCAAATAGAAGATTGTTAATCATGATTTCAATAAACATCCCCGCATATTTTTATACTAGATACATATCATGTTAGAGCTGGCATTTTACACATACGAATGGGGCCATACCTCCGAATCCTAATCTATGAGCTATACTGATGTCCCAAGGATTAACTAGTTGCCCATCATTTCAAGCTAGCGTCTGCCTACAATTGTCATACGTATGTCAACCAACACCTCAACGTGCTCACCAAAGCATTGATGTATTAAGATTTATCACCTATTCCTAGACTGACCACGGTAAACTCAACTGAATCTTGTAGATCGATTCATCTTCCTCATACCGTTTCTAAAATACGTTGGGGTCAGTCTAACCAGATGCAGCTTAATATCTCAGAATTACAGCTACCGCCATGAGACCTCCATAACGAAATTTCTGGACAATACCCATATCCTGCTCATCAAAGCACAACTGTTGAGAAGCATTAAGAGTGCATTAAGAGTGACTAAGTAAGTTAACAGACTGTAGTAAGTTTACCGTATCTAGCTCAGATTAACCTTCCAGGTCGATTGATTAGCGAAATTGTAGCCACGAACCCCTTAAAATACTTTAACACGAATATTAAAAAGAAAGTCTATAGTTTCTGCCTACCAATGTGGGAAAAAGGCGTGAGCATGTATGTTAAAAAGAATCTACAACCATGTTGTTTATGTAGAACTGGATAATATTAATTGATTTGAATGAAAGCATGCTGACGTAGCAGTACCTACTTATATTTGTTTTACCAATTACCTCTGGTACCTGGTTACATATTGACGGTTTCCAGCATCACGTTATCATAACGGTGTGCCCACATTGTTTGCTCAGTGTCCAATTTCGGTAAGACGTTGAACAATGGAAGCGTGACCGGCGGCGACCAGCTGATTGCCATCAAATGCTCATTGCCCGCTAAACATGGACAGGCAGAGAAACAAAACCGGACTATTATCTAGCATATGAATAAATTTAAGTCGGTAAGCTCGGATAAGCCCAGTGTGCCCAGCAACCGTCGGGCCGGGTCACGAACATCAATGATATCACCAAGATACTAATAGAGCTGCGCCTGCACATGGAATAGTAATAATATTGGAATCTCCAAGCAAAATATGGACGTATTTGTATTATAAGAAAGTCGGGTTCCGGTTGCACGAGAGTTAAGTCCATCAACAATTAGGTAATAGTCAAGATAATTTAATTTTTGTCACAATTCTGAAAAATATAAGCTGAAAAGCTTTAATATTCAAACTTTAAGAATGTAAATCAACTCAGACGCCATCTTGTGGTAGCTCTACAGAATTACAACTAGGAAAGACCCTAATCGAGCTGCGCTTGCGACTGTGTAGCGGTCATTATGATGATACATCTTTATATATCAACAAGAGGGCGCCACCGTTCGTTGTATAGTTATCATAAATAACTTGTATAAAATTTAGACTTGAGCATAAGTCTAAATAATAATTGTTCTTATAAACAGATACATAAGACACATCCAATGAAAATATAAGATTTTTTTCGGAAATTAATTGAATAATTCATGTCGGAACAAGGCAAGACTACTTACGTAGAGTGCGCCTCTATGCCTATAATAACGTTACTATATTATATTCTAGAACCTTGGCACCGATCATACTTAATCTATAGATAATTCTAATTGCATGCACGTTATGCCCGCCGTTTTCAGCTAAGCAAGCGCATGAGCATATTTTATAAATGCATGACGCTATATTATGTACCACGTACCTTACTCTCGCACGCTGAGTGGCAAACATATTTGCACACTGAAACAAACAGAATGAAATTAACATATTGTTTTGTAAAACTTTAAATTGAAATTGTCGTAAAATCCAAGGTTATTGTTATTAAGAAACTTAATTATCTCAATATTATTTTATCTAGTTATCTAGTCACACACTTTTGTGTTTGCGTTGTTTAAGATTATAATTGTTAAATATATAATTAATTAATTTGTCGACTACAAAAGCCCGCTCACACTTCATTAGGACTATAATATTTAATTAATTTTAATTAATAGAAACTCTAGCAGGTCGGTAAATTTCATATTTTTAGATTGCTTTTTATAATGCACACATACACAATACACAACCTATAAGTTTAATAACTATATAACATAAACTAGCTTCTGCCGGCGACTTCGTCCGCGTGGCGTGATGATATATAGCCTTATAGCCTTCCTCAATAAATGGGCTATCTATATATCACTAAATACACTATATCACTGAAAGAATTTTTCAAATCGGACCAGTAGTTCCTGAGATTAGCGCGTTCAAGCAAACAAACAAACAAACTCTTCAGCTTTATATATTAGTATAGATAAAGATTTAACGCCTCTACATACTATACGTAGGTATTATTTATATTACATTCGGAGCTTTAATATTTTTTTATTGACATTGATATTGATAGACTTAGATTTTTAGAGAACTAAATCAATCCAATCTGATACCTTATGTATTGAGATACCAATGCTATTACATACATGACACAGTATACATATATTACCTATACTTATTGCGATTACGATTCAAGAAAGGATAGAACACACATTTCGTATGCAAAAATACTTCACTGGGGTCGATATCCCTGATATTTGCACCTATAAAAACACGTAATCATTCGCGGTTTGTTTTATTCAAAGTTCAACAAGCAATAAAATTGTATTTTGAGCGTGACATTTTGACGTACGTATTCGTCTAGCTATGAGTAGTTTGTCGTCAATGACCTTTGAATGTCAGGCTATCGAATATTCAAATGGCGACTCAAGTATCTACAACTAGACAAACAGTGATCACTACAAAAATCGGTCAAGATAAAAACTTTCTAATTTAACGTGCAAACAAATGAAACATTGAGGTATAGTAGAATAGATATTTACCTCTGCAGCAGGAGCCTGTGTTGTGCACGGGCTGATGGCACCAATGACATGGCCGCGGCTTCCTGAAGGATTTGCTACGAAATGCGTGCGCCTGACCCACTCCCTCCTTCTGCGAACAAAAAAATACTATTGTAAAACATTGCTTCGATACTTACACATATTTCACACACGCACAAGTAAGACTACCATTACTAAGGCATGTCTGTCCTTCCTAGTTGTTGTTTTACATACAAGGCGACATTTTCCCATAGACTAACAAGAGCAAACAGCCCCAGGCGAACTAAGAGACTAGAAAACGTTTAACACGAGCGCGTGAAATGACGGGTATTGTTGATAGTGCAAGTAGAAGGATGCATACCGCATGCCGACGGATATTTATGACGGTGCCGGGCTCGATCGGCCGGCCAGCCCTTACCTGCCCAGCGTGCCCAACTCGCCCTTAGCCGACGGACAATAGAAAAGAGGAGTACCGTGCGCCCATTCAACCTATTACGAGATATATTTTTGTTCCGTCATGTATTAAGAAACCCTATTATCCTTTTACTGTTATCTGACCTTAACTAACTCCTTAATATTCCGATGTAGGATGTAGAGGCCGCTTTCGTAGCTTTCCTACCGTTTTATTTATGATTCTGAGCGAGTCAATTCAAACCAAACTAAAGAGAATTTCTCTATTTACCAACACAACACGGCCGCAGTCATTGACAGGACAATGCGTGAGTAAATAATTAGTTTCTATTCAATCTATCTCCAATACGATACAAGTTGTCGTTTCAGTTCGCAATTTGCATTCAATAATACAACTGGGCCATGATCTTTATCTTAAATCCCTGACATGTTTTACACTCGTTAGCAAATTGTAGCTGACATCTGCAAATCAAATCTCATTTTGAAGTAAAACTTCAAGCATGTTCTCAATACGTATAAAAAAAGCTTGTCTCACATTATTTTATTAACATTTTGGATCAAACATCTATTGAATAACTGTTAATAATTCTATTCGCTCGCAGATAGCCTCGACACTGTTCTTTGTATGGGGTCAGAGTGTTCGAGCCCGTGACGTCACCGAATCCTGCGCAGACGCCGGCGGCCGACGCTCCAGGCGCCACATTTGCAGCGCACATGATACACGGACGGTGTACTTGA
Organism: Acronicta leporina; assembly: GCA_947256265.1. Lineage (NCBI taxonomy): Eukaryota > Metazoa > Arthropoda > Insecta > Lepidoptera > Noctuidae > Acronicta > Acronicta leporina. The sequence continues at coordinate 9,951,177 of OX366513.1, read as the reverse complement.
AATCGTTGTTTGAAATAAATCACTCCTTTGTGTTATCGGCCTGAGCCGCGAGCAGGCACTCTCGAGTGCTTTAATGCGTGCTACTACGCCAGTAGTGTTTATAAGTAAAGTTTGATTAAGTATTTTATTGTTATCAATTTACACTGCAAACTAAATCAGTGAATAAATTTATTAACATTACTTTGAATGACTTACTTACTTAGCCACGAGCCCCTCTTGTTTTTATTAATAATTGTAATAACTGTAATACGTATTATTATATTCCTAGGGATATAAATATATTACGGCTTTATATACCATACTGCGACATATGTATTTTATAGTACCTGCCTCTCTCAATAGGGCATCATCTTCTTACATAAAAGTTCATCACAGTAGTAGTGCAACTACAAAAAAATATTAATTTGAATGTAGCATTTTAAGAATATCTTGTTACACCCCTACGCACACATAGATACAAATAAAGATGCATCGACGTATTCAAAAATGGATCAGCAGACACGTGCGCGCGAAGCACCTGCTTAAAGTAGCAGCAGGCCCATACAACTACGAGTCAGCCGGCGCCCGCCCTACCCGTGCCAAACCAATCTCAACAAAAAGTACATCCTTACAAAAGCTGCACGTCAGAAGGAACAGATTGACACGAAACTCACAATACATCTATTACACGCGCCCCATTAACTAACTGAATCAAATTTCATTGAACAGCTGGACATAAGTATTGTGTGCTTTTATTCGGAAAGCGACCCGAGTCTCCTTCCAAATGCTATCTCTATTTTCAGATAGCTCTCGAATAGCAACTTATTGGAATCGAATCTTGCTCAAGTAATAAATAAGATACGTAATCTCTGCATATTGTACTTAAGTACTGTAAATAAGGACCAAGTATCGGTTGGTAGTTCTGAAGGCATATTGGGTGAGATGCTATGTTTCAAGTATCAAGTATATTTTTAAATTAATCAAATCAATTGAAATTTATATTAGTTTATCAAAATCTTATCTCTATCTATACTCATCGATTTCTTCGAAATATTAACACAAAGTAAGATTCTAATACTATTGTGTTAGTCCACGTTACTTCATCCCAATTGGCTTTTTTATGTTGGTTTTTGCGTAACAAACAAACTGGAGGGGACTAAATTCGTTTAGCTCATTCTCGAAATGTGTTCACAACAAAGTAATTCGCCATTTCCTTGAGGTAATAACTCGGTACCGTGTCGGTGGACTGGGGATCCCGTCCTCGCACATTGAACGAGGCAGCAAGCACCCTCAACGGAAAACAAAACAACATCAGCAGACAGTAATACTGGCATTTGTTTTTATAACCGCGATCTGCTGTAAAAATGCCGCATTGCCGATACATTGAAGTAACACATAATGACACTTTTAGTTTCCTGTTCAAAACTTGTAACAACATTTTTTTTGAACTCTCGTCGGGCTTTGAGTTATTTCTTCCGACGAACTTGAAGCAATCCAAGCCCACGCCTTTTGTGTTAAAAAATGGATAAAAAATCTAGTTGGGGTAGATCCTTATTAATCCTGGTAACAATGTTGGCATCCAATGTTGTTTTTATTTTAGGTGTCAAGTCTCACTTTGTATTTTGTTTTTAAGTTATTTTGTGTAAGATACACACAAGCAATTTAAAAGCATAGTAGTTATGTACAGACGACTGCATAATTATTATATTTCTATGTTATGTACCTACATCCGTATTAATTAAATATTGAGACTCACAAAGGTTTCACGTCTTGAAATTAAGATTCTTTTTAAATGTGGACCGCCGAACTTTTGACCGCGCGACGTATGATTGAAGTCGCCGTATTCCGTAGAAGAAAACAAAGGGCTCAGAGCCGGAATGATAAATCAAACGAACGCCCTGCTCTTTCGATATTAAACTCCATTGTTTTGTAATGAATAACTACTGCGTGTACGCTGATAACACCAAAGTTTACTAAATGGCCACACTGTTTATTAAGAATCGAATTTAACATAGATATGAATGTAACTTGATTAAAGACAGGTTAAACGAGATTGTTTGTTTACTGTTATCTTTGATACAAATGCGCATAGCTCATTAAGCATTAACTGTTCGTTGAAGATTATAACAAGAAATATTGCATTGGTGGAATGCTTAGATTCGGCTTTACAATATGTTATGACTAATTTGATTATAAATTTTATTCAGTAAAGATTGGATAAATAAATCTATACTTAGGGCCACTTGGATATGTTAAAATACAAACACCAACTTCGATATGTTAAAATTGTATTTAAACACAATTTTTCATAGAAATATTGTGTTTAAGTACAATTTAAATACCTTTAAGAAGTTGGTGCAAATGGGCCTTAATATATAAAGCTGAAGAGTTTGTTTGTTTGTTTGTTTGCTTGAACAGGCTAATCTCAGGAACTACTGGACCGATTTGAAAAATTATTTCAGTGTTAGATAGCCCATTTATTGAGGAAGGCTATAGGCTATATATCATCACGCTACGCGGACGAAGTCGTGGGCAGAAGCTAGTATATGATAAACGTGAGTTTTCTAGATAAGTAGGTTACTTAACTAGTAGCATAGATTAGAGATGATTGTTCTTTTATACCAGATAAAAGTTAAGTTAGTGCTGATAAGGAAGTTATTGCCGCATAAAGTACTGCGATGTTCCGATTTCATGGTTATCTGTTTGCTGTGGAGCTTTCGTAAGCTGCGCACGTGCAAACACTGTTGTCGAATTAAACCAGTAAACTGTACTATTTATCTGGAGCCGGATGGACGGAACTCGCTAACGTTGCAACTTTTCCGTTTATATTCGTAGAATATCAATAATATTTGGGCAGGCAGCCATCTGCCATCTGTTAGGACGGGCGGTGCTTTCTCAAGGCATTCGTACGTGACATCCGTTTAATATCAAGGCGTTATAAGCCATACAAATTGTCTCACGCATTGTACAACTTGTGACCCGGCAATGCCGGTAATACGCGACTGGAGCCGCCACTTGGCTTCGGCTCCACCGTCGCTCACATTAACATACTGTTTCTAGTTACTTGCTATGTACATTAATTCCAAGTTCGTGAACAAAATATTGTATGCGTTTAATCGATTAGAAACTCATTAAATTGTTAAACCGGAAATTGACATCATCGAATGTCAATAGCGAACGTAAATCGAATGGCTTTGAGATGCGATAATTATAGCTAATGTCATCGATAAATTATATGTCTGTATACTTTCTAGAGCAAAATTAAAATCGCACAAATTTTTACTCGACTGTGCGACGAAAAAGAGGATAAGGTAATGTGTTTATTAAATTGGACTTTAATGCATTTAAATAGAGAGAGATCTGTTCGATGAAAAACACAAACCGGGTCCATCCAAGTACCTACCTACTCATTTTCAAATAATACTCGGAACTAGGGTCAGTCAATGCAAAACAAAAAATCGAATCGAATAGAATAGAATTATCAATTTGCAAATGACCAAAAGCGTGTACAAATGTCATCTCCATACATTTTGTTTCTATTCGTTTGTTTACTCCAACTTCAGATTGTAACTTGTTTAAGGGACCATAGCGCCTCTACCAGGTTTTCCATGCAAAAAATACTGACTTCTTACTACACACAGATTAAAATAGCTATAGTTAATATAATGTGGTAGGTATAATATCATTAATGTGCAACCTTTATTTTTATAACCTAGTGTATGCTTATCTTTATTGTTTAGTTATTGGCGCGCGTGTTCTGGCGCACTGATAAAAAAGTAATAAATACCACAACATGTTTTCATACAACCTAGACTATTCACGACCAGTTCATGAATGTATTTGAAGGATAAAAATCGTTGTAAATAGCTGAAAAAGATTTAACTTTAGACAATAGTCGGCCGCTGCTCGGTCAGTGACTTTAATTAATTACGAGTACCAATTAAAGTAGGGCGGACCCTTTTGAAACATTTATACGGCGCGTTACTGTTCAAATTCTTCTCCTTTGTTACAATCTAATTGTACAAACGTTTTTTGTACCTACCCTAAATTAAATGAAGAATTGGACATAAATTAACTTCCACAAATTTATTATAATTCATGACTGACTAGACATCGGGTTTCTAGATTTTTATCTATGCTAGATATTAGTATTCATATTCATACTTAAACAAAATGTCATTGTACTTAATGGTATTCATAGTAAACAGTCGCCAATTAATATTGTCATTGTTATATAAATCACTGTCAACTGTTATCCTAATTAGTATGATCAGACATAATGATTAGTCGTATTAACAGCAAGTAGGTAACACTGGAATACAAACCATGTTTTGTACTACGTAATACCTAATTACAACTACTCGACAATTTCGCGTCACAAAGCAAGAGCAGAGTGGCGCAGTGGAAGCGTGCTGGGCCCATAACCCAGAGGTCCGTGGATCGAAACCACGCTCTGCTATAAATAACTTTTTGTATTTTTTTGTATTCTTTATTACTATAATAACAGCAACAACTGCGGTTCCTGCTGACTTTTATCAATCAAATTCATTTGTTTGGCTTTTTAAACTAATAATAATTTACCCGAGCAATAGCTTGCGTGACTAGTGTAGATAGCGTTGTTTTAAATTATCGCATGAGGCAACAGACCGGTTACAAACTAATATTGTCTTCTTCACCCCAGTGAGCGATGATGATGACCGGCCACTCCCTAGCTTTACCTTATATAAGGGACGAACCCTCACCTATGGCAGGGGTGGCTAAGTAATGGCCCACGTCAGGCCACGTCAAAGGTAACCAACGTTACGTAACTTTTCATCGTTCTCGATTGACTGGAAATTAAACAATAGTTGTAATCACATTATTGATAAACTATTGAACTCGTTTTATCGCTGCACGCGTTCTGCAGCCAATAAAATGGTCGCTGATACGTTGCAATATCACGCATGCAATGATTCTGGATGGCTCAAACGGAACCGTATCTGGATAATGATGTAAGTATTTATATTTTTTTATCATATATATTATTAACATCATATTTATTCATATGATATCTTTAGCTGTTGCTGAGGTTTTATTCGCTTCCCAGAAGGACTATTACAAAAAAATAAAATACCCAAGGCATAATAAAATTTGGAAAGGAATTAAATTCCTCACTTCTGATGTTTAGTAGTTAGGATGCAATCTATTTCCTTGCCAAATCTTATCAAAATCTGTTTAGCAGTTTAGACGTGAATTAGTAGCAGGCAGATAAGTATACTTAATAGCTTTTGCATTTCTATTGGTAAGGAAATATGGATGTGGATGAACAAACATATAAGGAAGGGGCAAGAGCCGCATAAGTTTAATGATGATAATTTATAATCTACATTGCAAAAACTGCTACGAATCTCGTACAGATTCTAAAGAATTGTTTTCTTTAGAACCTGTACGATATTTGATCAGTAGTAGATAAATACTTAGATACCTATCTAGTTTTGGAATACCATCAGTTTGGTACCATTAACTTCAATAGTAATTTATTGTCAGTATTTTATTTTAATGCAGTAGAGATCGAGCATAACGTTATATGGACCTTTTTATAGCTTCATTAATTCTTTCCGCTTATGATTTCTCCGGTTAAATGGGTTTTTAATGTCTAAATGTTTCCAAATATGAATCAATTTGATATAGAACAGCTATTTTAAGCACTGAGGTCTTAAATTAAGGTCAGAATTGTTGGTGAACAATTAATTTTGATTTAGATCTACCTTGAAACTAAAATTTAATTAGCCTGTTAGACTAGACTGCCTCGATAAATAACTAGTGCGTAGGCGACGTTAGTTTGAGATATTGCTTAACTTATGATTGATTGTCGAACACTCTCGACTGCTTCTACAATGTAAAGGTGTCGTAGAGAAAGTCTAGATCATCGCTTATACTCACGAAAGTGGTACACAATATGTTAAACGATATTACTTATAAATCCACTCGTCTCATTGACTCCGGAGTCGTCGTGATGTATGTGGGTACAAGTAACAACTGAGAGGGGTCCACAAACGGGCCATTAATGTAATTTGATTATGCAGTAGGAACCAATACGGGTCTGCGGTCACAGCGCACGATTTCAGATGGAATGTGCGCTGGACCGCACTCAATAACCAGCAGTTGTAGCAATGCCTGTTTCGTAAGGTTAATAATTTCTTTATTTATAGCTAAAGATAACTATTCACTATAATACACTAAAATTACTATGGTTTAGTCAGCTACATGCGTACTTTGATCATAACATACAATACAATAACAACGTATCATAATGTCTATAGGGCCCAAATTACGTAAAATTTATCAGTAAATCAGTATTTATAGCTCAAAAGGAAATTGATAATTTCTCAGTACTCTGGCCGATTCCGGGAGACCACCCGTGTCGCGAGTAATGTAGGAACGGCATACAACACTACTATCGATATTTGTGTCGGTGAGTGTGAATGACGTGAATATTGCTGCAGAGCACGTCATGCACATATCCGTGACGTATGGAACTACATTTATGAAATTGTGTTTTAGCAACCCTTTATTAGGTATTGTGGTACCTTTATTCACGTTTTTCGCATACGATTACTAATCGCCTGATGGTAAGTGATTACCGCCGCCCATGGACACATGGACACGTAAAACTAGAGGAGCCACAAGTACGTTGCCGGCCGAACGTTGCAGGATTTTTATGCTGTAATATTTTTGGTTTCTTATTCGTAAATTCGGAGCAACTTTTTAAAAGATTTAAAAGATCACGCACCAGATCATCCGAGATACAAAATATCTTAAAACTAAGATGACATAAGAAACAGAACACAAGAACCCAAAAGTTAACCATTTAACCACATTCGGTCATGTTCCAAAGTGGTAATCATAATTCTATTTAACGTTGTTAAAAAGTACTTATCACAAGGGGCTTCAATTAAATTAAATCTTGTCTTATACGGGTTAAGTAATAATAATAGCTGTATCATCATCGTCCGATCATCTACAAAAATTTGAAAAAGAAATGTTCACAGACTAACTTGTCTTAAACCAAAGTTGGTGATGAAGACCCCCGCTCAGTCAATGTTGTATGTAAATTTATTTCCCCAATAATATTCATACACTGTTTGTCCTGGAAATGAGCACACAGTGTGTGCCAGAGGCTGGCTTGAAGCTTTGTTTGTTCAGTGTTGAAACTACGATATGACGTCATATAGGTACAGTAATACAGTTCACACTGAGCACGACTTGCGCAACACTATGATTACAGGAAACTTAAATTTTATGCGACTTTACAGTCTCACAAGTCTTTGCATCAAAGTACTCGTAAACACAAAAAGAACCGGTGATAATATGCATGTTAATGGACTAAACACGGCACTAACAACATTCAAGAAAACCTTGCGAGTATGACGTAACCCAATTAGTTTTACGAACTTATTATTGTCTGAACAATCTGGCCTTTTTCAGAAAAGAAATCAACATGAGTTGCCTTTTTTGTACAATGACAAATCGGCGCGCGCCAAATCCTAACTCCTACTGTAATTAAGGACTCCCATATAAGTGGTAAATGTACCACAGTTGACTTGAGACTTCTAATGAAATATTTACTTTAGCGCTTAAAAGTATCAAAGATAATGCTGCGCAGTGACAAGTTAATTGCTGATGGTGTCAGCACATACAAGAGTAAAGGAATGACGTGACGAGGGGATGACATCTGGGACAACACCACGACGCATACTAACATCTATCAGAATAGACACAAACAATTAAGTTAATTGTACGTTAAATCAATTATGTGGCTGAATAATAAATTTCTTTCATGTTATTTCCTAACACATGCAATTGTTAGTAGATAACAACTTTTAGTTGGTAAACAGTCGGGACTGCTTTCAAATTTTGTTAATTCTTAACAATATGATTTACATTGTAAAATTGCTTGAGTTTTTACAGGTTCTAAATATGAATTGATTCCAGATATTTTTTTCTCCACCTCTCTACCCACTGGGATATGTGTTGCAATATTAAAACATTCTTAACTCAATTCTTAACAATAATACCAGTAGCCGGATCTAAGCTACGTTTTCTTTTTCTGTTGCCTTTAATCAATTAGAGCGCTTAACATTTTTCGGTTTGAATAAAAAAGATAGAGACGTGAAAGTATTTGGAGTGCAGCGATTAATAAAGATATTGTGTTTGAAAATCATAATTTCTATAAACTTCGAAGCTTTAGAAGAATTTGATCTAAATTAGCAATAATTTTCCCACGCTTGAAGATTTTTATTATACCGAAAACGTTTTATGTTTCTGTTTAGTTTTGTTCAATCAATTCGAATTACATGAAAATAAAGAGACCTCCCACGATGTTCAAGAAACGTTTTTACTCTACTCTGCTCTTCGGTGCCGACTGTACCTACAGATGCGGTCATTTGGGATAACTGGCCAGCTCAGCGTTCAGCCGTGAATAACTTACAAAATTAACGATTGCACGTTAAGCTCAGTATCACAACATTCACAACGTAGATCGCGTAACGCGTCAAAATGAAATTGTAATATAATAATTGTCTTTCAAGAATTTCAAAGCAACGCGCGAACACAATAGCAAATATAATTTGTTTAGTTAGCTGACTAAACGAATTAATTTATTACCCCCTCGATATTGTATTAGGGGTAATATCAATAAGCGTATAAAAAGTCTTTGTAACCGGTTAGAGTAACAGTCGCGACCACTTCAAATATCTACGTAAGGACAATTTGTTTTCTAGAAAAATAGTCAAGGGTTATATTTGCGGTTGCATTGTGTGGCTTAAAGACCCATAAATCACGTTCCCTACACTCGAAGTCTCAAAGTTAGGAGCAATGTGCACCAGGTGGTCCCAACTATTTTTACACTCTGTTTATGTACCAATAAGGGTGTAAAATTTATTTTATGAGTTCCTTTCATATGGTTTTTGATTCATGAGTATAGGTTACAATTACTATCGAGTTCGTTTGGAGCATATGGGTGGATAGATATAACCTAATTATTGTTTGTGTAAAAATCAAATCTACCGCAGCGGGTTGGATTCGAAACTGAGTCCTCGATAACTTAATTCACGAAAGCGTTCTAGGATTCGGCACGGCGTATTTTTTTTTTGAAAATTGTTACCCATAATTAAATGCGCAATACGTTTTTACACATGGGTGAATGTGTGAAACCTCTTTAGTAATGTAAGTACCGTGTTTTTTCCCCAACTCGCGACGCGTCTGCCTGACAGCTGGCGGGCATGCTTCACGAACCGTGATGTTTTTTGCAGAGACCTTGTGCTGAACGAGTATTTGAATTTCAGCAACGACATCTGATACATCGCGGATACTCTACACCCACTATAAATTACGCACGCCATTGTAATCCTTTCAAAATATATTATTATCTTGGCTAAATGTTGGCATTCGTAACGTGTTAATAATTTTCTAAGGTGTTCAAAGTTGCAAACGATTATGCGATAAACTACAGAAATTCCTGGCGTTCTCAGTGTCGCGTAACGTGTAGACCTAAGACATTTAAGAGAATTATTATTAATAGGTCTGTAATAAATCGAGGCCCGCACTTTAAATTCCATAAATTTTGTAGAAATACCTCCATTACTGTTTCCCAAGTATGAGTACTAGGTACTACTACATGCTTTACGAAACACGCCTGGAGCATGCAGCAATTACAGCCGACTAGCGCACTAATTGTGCGTAATGTATTGCGCATTACGGCATTACCAATAATAAGGTTCGGTGCCGCTGTGCCGCTCCTGTGCTGTTCATTAAGGTATCATTAAGTACCTGTGAAATGCCCGCGTCCCGCGCCCTGCACCGCCGGCGCACTTCCGGTCAAGCGCTTAGTTGGGCAGTTCCAACGCACTTGCGCAACATCCGCTTGGAATTACGAATATAAACAAGAAAATATTTTTAAAACAGCATCGTACTACTTTTTAATCAGAGTTCTCATTTAAACCAGAAAAGATTAACAGAATATTTCAGGCATCGCAACCGAAACTTTACTCCTAATAAGAGCTTCTTTAGTGTGTTCAAATTCATATTGGCAAGATCCGGGAAGTTCCTCCTATATAAGTAGTTGCACGTAAAATAACGTAAGCAAGTAACATAAGTCATAACTACACAATAGGTATAAGTAGGTACCTACCTACTTACGTGAAGCAACCTCGCATAGGTTTGCACAGATGGATTTAACACAATACCTAAATAATAATTAAAAAAAGATCGTGTATTTCAGACTTGTTTAAAGTTAATTTTATTCATTGGTTGTTTTGCATTTATAACATATGCGATGACTAATCCGCGACTTGAGCGTGCGCAGCTTAACCAGACATCTCGAAAGTGCTCCGAACAATGATGCCACAAAGAGCTTTGTCTGTCACCAGACATATGTGAGAAGTAATCCTGTTCCCATCGGTCTGCGCAGACGCACTGATGGATCCTCGTCGCGCTCTGCGCAGGAATGTGTCGTAAATCATAGGCTACACGCACTTATAACCCTTAGCGGCAGACACGTCTTCTGACACCGACCGCCGCCTGTCAGTGGCTTTAATTTATAAGCTGATAATATATACGCTTCCAATCTACCATTTATGTAAACAATTACTGTTTCTTACGTTTAAATACTAGTGCCATTAAAACTTTAATGAAGTATAAAAGTAAAATTTTTATGTTGCGGAAGTCGTGATGACTTAATATTCTTAGCTGCATGCATCTGCCAGTAGTATATCCAAAAAAAAGTATATTAAATGATAAAAAGTAAGCAGTTAAGTACTACATACTAATGGATAATGGCGCAAGACCATTTTCTCTACAATATTTGACAAGCGGTTCCGATCAATCGCTCTAATAAATATCTGGAAATGCATTGAAATTGAGCTACTGAGCATCCGAAAACCGTTGCATCGCATAGGAAAAAAGTATCGCAAAATATACCGTGACAACATCGAAGTGGAAAAGATTACAGAAGCATGAACGAGCATTGACCGTGCGCGACACAGTACGACACCGACAAAATTCCCGCCGCTTTTTATCTAAATGCGTATCAGGAATTCGTTATACCCTCTGTATTAATGTGAGCACATTCAAATGTCTCATTTGTTTAGTGATCACAAGCTTGGCTGTAGAGCTTCATGTCATGGGTTCAATTTCCAGGACCAACAATGTGTTATTGATGATGATATTCTCAGCAGCTCGGACTTTGGATTTGGGCCCAGTTAATGAACATAGGTTCGCTGCCTATGATATGGGATCTCGAAACATACCAGCGCACTATATATGTATACCTACATCAGACACCTCTGCCAACGCCTCAGGAGAATACTGCCGTAATGGAATGTAACGTAATATAACTGAAACTTGCAATCGTCTATGTAAGTACAGCAGAAGTTTTGACTTTAAACACATGACAATTTCGAGCTGTCTGGACAACGAATAAATGCATATAAATAGATATAACAATGTATTTAAATACAAATGAAAGGACTCTACATAAGTATAATGACTAAAAACAGAAAGCATGGAATAGGTATCTATTGTTAAGTTAGTCGAAGCAAATATAGTCGAAGCAGATATTACGATTCACGTGAAGACACGTTCACTCTATAATTTATTAAACTCTTTTCGCAATCTTTCATTATATCAGCCAAACCCAAAAGACTGCCACTGCCGAACAAAAGCCTCCCCCATAGATTCAAAGTCAAAGTCAAATGTTTTATTTCAATTAGACCAGTAATACAGGTACTTTTGAAATGTCAAAAACTAGGTGCGCGGTTCCAAATAGTGGGTCTTATGGAGAAGAACCGGCAAGAAACTCCATAGATACTCCTTTCAACAAAGATTATAACATTGATTTATTTTACAATTTAGTTGTTATAATGTGAGAATCATGCAGCTTGATGTGCTTGATGTGATTTCTACAAGTACCGTGTATATGCCACCTGCATTCAATGACTCCCAGCCGCAATACGATTAACATACAAAAACCTAAAGTATAAATAAAAATAAGGTGTTAGCGACAATAAGGTTGAGTCGTAGAGGGTCTACGCCAACCCTCCGCTACATCGCTACAAGTGCTACGCGTTGTAGCGTAGTAGCAAGTTGACGAAACGAGAAAATTTCGTAGTCATTGTTCACTCAACATATTTTTTTTTATTATTATTATGTTCAAGCAAGGAAGGCAGATATGTCACGGTTCTTAAGAGACCAATATATTGATATAAAACTACCTTTAAAAGATTTCATCGGGTTGAGTTATTAATATTATTTAAAACAAATTAATATTTTTTTTGTTTTTTTTTTAATTTTTCATGCTAAGATTATAAAGTTATTTTGTGAAGGAAAAAAAAGAATGATCACCTATCGATAGACTAAGCACGTCAAGCACATCTTAGATACCTTGCAGATCTATTGATCAGTGTATCCCAGTATCCAGTAAAACAAAAAACAATACAAACATTACTTTAATTCCTACTATTCATCCAACAGATTCGTCTCTATTAAATACATTAAAATACGCTGGATACAATACAATAAAAATCTTTAAGTACATAATCGGACTTACAGCGTGTGGAGCTCAAAGGCGCCGATCTCTCAAAGGCTTTATTGTTCATCGGGATGCGCGCGCGCAGCCCCACATGCTCTTAATTAACTTATAAACGTTGGATAGATAATACGAATAAATGTATTAGACACAATCGGCTGCTTAAATACAGAAAACTCTAATAGATTGCAAGATAGCATTGAATTTGTAAGACTACTCCCTATAAAACAGCATGTATGTAGCATGATGTCTTAAGCAATGAAGTATTTCTTGTTATTGTAAAATAATGTTGTATTCGATAATTAGGTATCAAAACTTATTAATATTTTATAAATAGATAGTACTTCGCCCAACTTTCATGGCTGTCTTTGCTCAGTGCCTAGTTAAATATTTTAAATGTAATTTATTCGAGTTGGTCGACAATGAACTTGTCGGGAGATATTTGCTTAGAGGCGACCGGCCGGTGACGGCGCTGTCGGCCTGTCGCCGGCGCCGGCCCGTGGGCGGAGTACTGCGCTTGCGCAACCTCTTGGGAAGCTAAGCCCAACGCGTGTGAGTTCATGCGACAATGCTACGAACTTGCCTCAACGCATTAGCATTCTACCGTTAACTCTACTACCTGCCAAGGTAACCTAATGAAACGATGTCACAACAATAAAATTATTATAGTATCTATATCGGTTCTTTGTAACCTGCACCGTATGTTAATTACAGAGGCTAATAAATTGCATAGGAGTACACGTTTCATAGAATGACAAGAATCATATTAATTTGGTTTCATTCAAAATGATTTCATATGCAGTGGACGATTTGTAACAATGTACTTAAAGCAATATTATGAACGACCTATCTTGTTAATTTGGGAAGGGCCACTGACCATGTAAATTTTCTTTGTGGTCATAAACAATTTATTATTACCTATTATTTACTGTAATGACAACCAATTTACATTTGTAGCTATTGGAAAATAAACTCATGCGGAATTTAATGGAAGTATAACTATTGTGTTGTAGGACTTCAATAATACAAAGCGTTAAGTTAATTTAGTAGGTCATCCAAACAAACGATTCTTATTGTACCTACTTGAAAAGTATAAGTAATAAAAACTTATTGGGCACTGTCTTTGTACAAACGTCTTTTTAACAAAAACACTTTACATAACCAATGAATAAAGGGACATTCATTAATATCAGCTATACTTTCACGTTGCTTCCACAAAGGGATTTTTAAGTCAAACGTACAGTATCCCCGAAATGACAGTGCGCGTCTGAAGTTATCCACAAGTGGTTTTGCATTGGTAAATCCTACTTCATACGTGAAAGTTTGTTGAGGATGTATGATGATATGGATGTTATGTTACTCTTCCACGCCAGAACGACTGAACCAGATAGGCAGATTATAGTCTGGAATAACACAACTATTCTACTTTTTATCCAGATCGGACCCAATTCGGAAGTCCATGTAGACAAACTCGCGGGCAAAAGCTAGTTTTGATATAAAAACTAGGCGTAAAGACAGTTGGGGTCGTATGATTTGCATGTGTGATTTTTGCCCTTAATGATTTCGATATTTTTGCATATGAACACTTAATTAATTGATTTGACTTGCGCGGATGTTCGCAATGGCTTACTTCAGACGCGCGCTCTTATTTCGGGGGTATTGTAGACTAACAAAACACTGAAATAAAACTACATTTTACGCATAAGAAATTATTGTTTATATTTGAGTAAAATTAAGTATAAAATAACGGTCCTACCCACATTAATATAGTTTTTGCCTACTTAACTCTATCTAATGCTTATATCCTACGTGCCAAATTATAATTTTGTGAGTGATATAGTTTCTAAAACTTCTTCATGACACCTTCAAGTACTTAATTATAGAATTCGAAACCTATTGTCTTGCACACCAGCAGGAGTCCTTACGGACTTAGCCGAATTCATTAGTTTCAAGTTTAAATGTAGGTACCTATCATCAAAATTGGTCAAGCCGTTTTGGAGAAGAATTATGAACACATGCACACTGGAATTTTGCATAAGTAAATATTATGATACAGGCGATTAATACAATATTACTTTAGTTAAATGATTAGGTACCAGAAATAACTTACAATTCACTCAGTTCTGAAGATCAACTTAAGTTATGTTACTAATTTTTTTCATTATAAGCTTACCGAGCGTTACCTGTGTATATCTCATATCATCCTATGCAAGCCGGTACACACTTAAGTCATATTACTATAGAGTTCCAATCTATAAATCAAATATTCAATTTCCAATTATTATAAAATAATGTAGAACTATTTATGGATTTAATAAAACAGCTACAAAGGTAATAAAACCCAACCTAAAATGGTACCTCGCTATTAGGTTAACTAAACTACGTAAATAGGTACGTTATTGAATCTATCAACGAGTGCATTTCAAAGTAAAATTAAGGCATTACTTTTTTAAATGAAAGGGCATAGTTGTACTGCAGGTTTTGTTAAGTCATGATTTTTAATTAACTGATCCACCTAAACTTAACTTGCGTACATAATTATTTATTTTATCCTTTTTTTGTTAATTGGTTATTAGATACTTCGCATAATTTTGGATCCCCAATTAGAATTTGGGCAGGGTATCACGTATGTTTTTTTTTTTCAACTTTTAAGTAAGCGTAGGCTCAATTAGCCTAATTTAGCAGTCTCATTTTAAGTAGGTGCTTTTTCAGTGTTTATAATTTTTTTAATAGGTATATACCTATTATTCAAAATTTAATTAGCTAAAAATGAATTAAGTATAAAAAGTTAGTATTAGTAAGCCACAGCATAGAACCATTTATTTCTAAATTCGAATAAATGTTTACTTATACTTACCTATTATCACAACATCATATATGTGTACCTATAGTTTAAAAAAACAGAATAACAATGAAGATAACGATACCTGCAATATTAAATGGAGCGGCCCACTAACCCTACAGGCTGGTGCTGGTGCCTGGTATCCCCACAGACAGTTCCAAGGCATTTTATACACTCATCTTATCTTATCAATTTAATATCATAATTTGTTAATTACAATATTTTCATCACAGATCACATTGCACTATTTGTCCATACGATTTTTTTTTGGAGATATTAATTAAATTTTATTCATTTCGTGAAAGTCACATAGGTAAAAAAAATATCGTCAACAAATAGGTGAGATGTCGGTGGCTGCGCATTGTATGCGGGCAGCCGCGGACACAAGCAACTTGTGACTGAGGAGGCGCGGGCCCAGCTGATTGCACTCCAGTCCCAGAGCATCATCACAAATTGTTCCCACATCTATTCGTTAATATATATGACCCTACACAAGAATCGATCTCAATCATAGGAAAGTAATCAATGAATCTAGTAATTTACAGCAGCTCTCCAAATCTCGGAATGACATTAATTTAATTTGACAAGTTAGATAAAGATACGTAAGTACCTCAATTATTTTCATTACGTCGAAATGCGCAGGTAAAGTCAGGTATTGTTATTGTGTAAAGTTCACCATTTTGGCACTTCCGCCATTCTTAGTTTTTTTTTCTCAACCGAGGTTCTATTTTTGTATTCACGTAGGTATCCTTTTACTTACCTACATTGACTACGCCGCTTTTTATATGCAGGTTCCTGACTAGGTTTTTCTTTGAATAGAGAGAAATTATGTAGACCAGGTACAAACCACATAAAAGTGAGATTAAAAATAATTACGCTTTCTACATCATTATTACTAAAAAAATTAAGAATTAGGTACCGTTACGCATCAATTTATCTCTACATTTTATGGACATGATATTAACACGCATAGAGCACTTTAAATCCATTAAAACATTCCCGGGATAACGTCTCCCTGACTTCTACCATTATCATGTAGGATTGTCCTACTATAACTTTCCAATCGTTTAAACAGGCATCAAGCTGTCACTTATGAATTTTGAAATGAGTTCATTGACTATTAATATCTTTATTCTTTTCTAATAAAAAATATAGACCGTGCGACTTTTAAGTTGAGTAATTCCATAAAGATTTCATTCCACAAAAGTATGTGGGAACACAACCTAAAGGAGGTAATATTAAATAATTAAATAAACAGGATGCGAATAGCGCCCTGCAGACCCGCCGTATATATATTCTATGCCACCGAAGGATGAATTAAATAAAATAACTTTTAATTTAAATAGTTTAAAAAAATATACGTTACACAAACAAACCTGCAACAATAAATGAAGCGGTGGACTGACAGCTAGTGGTTGCGGGCGCTCGCGCGACCACGGACAACTCCAAGGCATGCTTCTGATTTTATAAATCGTTTTGCACTACTTACAACATAATTCCAAAATAGATGAAAACTACGCTTTAATTGGGTAACAAAAGACACACAAGTAGTCCATTCTCATTTACTTTGACTCAGTATTTTTTTTGGTGTCGATGATCAATGTAACGTAGCGTAAACATATTCGCCGTTCGTGACGATGCTAGGACTACGTAATGCGTGCAACAGGATTCGGGAGCGTACGCATGCGTGCGGACGACCGGGCGCGCGCCTCCTGACTACGCCACAGGGCTCACGGAGCTCGCCTCCAGGATTCTCGTATGAAATCCCAAACACTCCCGGCATTCGAGCGAAGCCCCCCGCCGGGACTGCGGGAATAAAGTATTATAGGGCGAGCCGGTACGGCGCAGTACCTACCTAAATACTCCAATGAATTTCATGCGTTCCACAAATTGTTGGACAATCCATGTCTGGTTTAAAAATACATGCTAACATTGCTAACGCATTGAACACACTGAAATGTAAGATAAAGTACTAAAATCCTTTGTCCCAAGTTAAACCCCAGTTATTTTTCAATTCTTTGTACAAAATATAACTAGTTTTTTTAAATTTTTAACACCATACCTCTAATCCTGTTTGAAGGCGCATTGCACATTTTTACAAAATATAATATACTACTTCCTTGGTTCATTTACTAAGAATTAGGTAGGTGTTACACTCTACTCCATTCAATCACACCTATATTCAAAACATTCTAATTATAAACTACCTGCCTATTAAACGAATTTAAAATGTTTCTTCCCCGTTTCCTGGATAACCTAACAACTCCTTAATTTTAACACAATACCTACCTACAAATAAATTACCATTTACCTCACTTTTATTTCCCGAACGATTTAGCAGAATCCAGAAGGTAGGTACACCTATCTATAATATGTAGGTACCTACTTATGTATCATAAAAGTTATATGATCCCGCTCATCTGGTAAATTCAGAGTACCTAACTAATTTACGTTTTGTGCTGTTTCAACTGACCTCATCAATTAATTTACTTTATCGACGGTGAATGCGTTAATTAAGCTAAATTAGCATTTGCGTAAGCCTTTGAGGCCATGCTATAGAGATAGACGAAACTCTGTTATTTTTTTTGTAATTTTACGAAGGTTCTATAATAAAGAATACTGGTAGGTCTATAGACTTAACATTTTTTTATATAAATAAATCTGGCGTTAAAAGCAAGCGTAAAATACTACATTTGAAAAACAATGAAAAATTTGTCAGAAAAAAAATAATGGTGAAGACTTCTAGATTAGATAGATATTACCTATATGATAGCTCCCTAATCCCATAACCTAATAAAGGTTTTCCCAAGACCAGGCTGTTCCGGCCCTACCTTGGAGCGTACCCAATGCATCATGGAATGCATGTGTCGCACAATTCTGACACCCTATAAATAAGGTTCAGGGGCAAGATTACCTACCTAAGGACCGACTTACCTAGATGCCGATTGTCTCTAAAAAGGTACTGTGTACGCACATATCCAGAAATTTTGATCTTTCAAAGCTTCGCTAAGCAGGCAGTTTGATGAGCCTTTAAAAATGTAGTTCCTTCTCGATCCCGTCCAGGCCGGGAGCGGGAGCACTTGGCTAGCCGTTTTCGCGTTACTTTTACCGAAACCTTCCCAAATCGCATATTGCATATTCAGAGAGATGAGAGACCTGTTTCGCGACGTGCTATGGCTAGCAGAAGCTAGCGTACAAGAACCTCGTCAGAATGAATACCTAATGCCTATAAAAGACTCGACTCGAACGTAAAAAAATACTAAGTTCTGGAAAAGGATGCATAAAAGCGTCCAAAGAAAACCACGCTCGAGACAGATTTTATATTCAAGAAACCAAACTAAGACCTTCAAATCCCTCAAAGAATAGTCCTTTGAGTACGTTTAGTGACCCATTAACTGTCCCACTGATGGGTACGGGTCTCGTCTCATAAAAAGAGGGGTTTCTGGGTTAGGGTCACCCTCACGACTTTTTCATCGAGGGCATTCGACTGTTTGTCCATAAAAATGACCACAAAGTATGTGACCATCCATCCGCAATTACCAAACTGTTCCCAAAAGTAACTAATTACCCTCCTAATAATTTACCATAATAAACTGTGAAGAGTATACCTACCTCGTAGCAAATCCAATAATTAAATTAATACATAAATAAGTGAATATGAAATAGGACTTAAATAGGTATTTAATTAGGTACTTAATAGGCTTAGGTAAGCAATGTTTTAGACAAAAAACTCACCCCTGTATATGGTAATAGAGACTTATCTCTATTTCGAAACCACTCCACCCATTTCATTGCTTCTGAAACACTCACAATGTTGTATAGAAATACTAGACTAACCGTTAATAAACCAATAACTAACCAAGTAGAAGTATCTATTAATTGCTCTAACATGTTAGAGCTTATCCTTATAACCTTATAACATTTTTGATATGGAAGCTCTAAGTAACAATACAGTGTACAATGTGAATCTCTGAAATATAATGAATGCTCCGCAACGCGCCCAGTTCGCGCGGTTCAAGCGCGTACAGTAGTTAGGTAGTTGTTAATTGCCAACTAAAATTACGTAGGTACGTGTGAATTTCCTCTCCGCCTGAAATTCAAAAATAAATAATTACGCCATTGCACTTACAAGTATACCAATAAATTATTTACAGAAAATTACAGTTCCCTTACAAGTAGGTAACTATCGTGGTGCGAAACCACCGTGTGAAACTAGCGTGGCCGTGTCTATCAAGGCAAGGGAAGGTAATTGTGTGTTTAGTGTGATAGATAGATAAGGGCGAATCCATGAGTTTTGTCCGCCCTATGTCTATGTGTGAAAAATACCTACTCATGAGTCGTAGATATAGGTATAATTCAAAAATCTAGAATTCGAAAATATAGATCTGAAAAACTATATTTCTCTTCGCAACTTATCGTCGTAGCTACGTAACTGCCTACCATGGTTTAGCGAAGGAATGTGCAACAGCGTGAGTTCGATTCGCGCACGGAACAGATCTTTCTAACCTTACGGCTGAAACTGCGTTAAACGGGCGCCCGCGACGGTCCCAATCGCGGGTACCCGCCGCGGACACCGGATTATGCAGTGTCGCTAGGTACAGATAGATAGTCAACAGTGTGCATGAACAGCCGTGTCGATGGAGAACTTAATATATTACCTACTACGTAGTAAAACGACAACAAGCACATAGCGTTATTGACTGAGCAAGCTTTGTTGCTCAATGCTCAGGCGCGGGACCCGCCTCCCCGTAACGTACCCACCACGTGGGTCCCCGCGACGGAGCAGTTTTGTATGCAGCCGCGCGGGCGTCCGCTTCAGCCCTTAATAAACAATACCTACCTATATAAGTGAAACTAGTTTGTGTATTTTTATCTGTGACAATCTGTTCACACATTAGAGGGAGGAAAATTTCTTAGTGATCATATATTATATTATTTCGCCGAGTGAATGAGGTTACCTACCGGAGGCCCAAAGCCCCAAACCCTTTAAAAAGGCGGGCAACGCACTTGTGCCTCCTCTGGTGTTGTGTCCATGGGCGGCGGTTATCGCTTACCATCAGGTGATCCGTCTGCTGGTTTGCTCCCCTATCCTATAAAAAAAAAGGTCGATCGTCCTAGAGGCGACCCCATAAAGTCAAGCCGTGCAAAACGAGAATAATTTAATAACACAGGCACACCGGCACACACAGGATTTAATTATAATTTAAATCAACCTAATAATGTTTGTTTATAGGAAACGAAGATAAATGAAAACACTAATTATTTAGATATTAATATATTTTCGAATCTAAAATGTACAAAAAAATACAACTTAAATGTTATGTACTCATGACGCCTGATTTCATCATCAATGAATAAAATATTACAGTTCAAACATTTTGAAGGTATTAGTATGTACGTGACGTGTCTTATTAATTGACATTACTAAATGGTAATCCGGAGCAAGCTACTAGGAACAAAAGGAGCTATTGAGCAACTCTCAACTCCTTTTCATTGAACTTGATCTATTTGTTGCTTCATATTTTAACTCGTAATTTTTGTTTTGTGCCAAAAATAACAATTTCAGTATTCCTAATACCAGGGCGGCTGTTTTAAAACGCTAAGACAAGACATTGGATGTACTGACATTGCAACTGTACAGATTTATTTTATATCTCTTCTAAAATAAACATAACGACCTATAATTAAATTTCTTATTTAATCAACCATCACTTCATAACAACTTTGGTTGTGTATGCTAATCGTAAAAATATAATTATGTATTTTAGCTATTTACAATATAATATAAACATACATACATACAATGCTTAGAAATGCACAGCAACAGAAAAGGCCTTATCTAACATCTGAATAACTAAATAACACAGACTTAGAGGCCGCTCACAAAAAAGATCACTGTAGAAACAAGGACTAGGTTTCTGTATTTTTTTACGATAAAGTTTCATTTAACGTCTGTTTGACATATAAAATAGTTATTAATAATATTATAGTTGAAATTAATGACTGACAAAATCTACCGTTGAGCTTATTCCTACAAATAGAAACACACAGCTCTACCATACAACTAATAAAGCACACAGTCCAAAAATCAATTCTGTGAGCGACCAGATCTGAAATCACTTTGCAATGTTTTAGAAAAACATAATTAGTTTAGTTATAAAATTATAACAGAATAGTAAACCTAAGCAATATTCACAATATAAAAATACCCTCGTACGCAGACGACAGGCCAAGACAAAAGGCATGATTTTATACAAAAAATAAAATCAGCTTGTACGGGAATGCCTTATTGTGTTAGCAACTGTCATCCTACTATAATAAATATTTTATCACACAATCTTACCCCTAAGTAGAGGAATTTTAGATAACCCTTTGATAATTATATCAGAAAAAACAATAACTATGTAGTAAATTGATTTATCCTGTAACATAAGGCTGAAACAAAGTCCGATAAACTAATTATGCTTTCCTGCAGAATCAAAGACTCCCGTACACGTCCATGTTTCTCTTATAATATGCATAGTGATTGTGTAATGAGGCCCCTGCCGCAGAGTAATTTTATGAATGATAAAAAAATATTTCTATTACACATCGATATATCACAATTGTTAATGCAGTCCAATTGTATTATTTCTGCAAGATTGGATGGAATTTTGGACCCAATTTATTTTAAGTAATTAAATTTACTCTGAGACAATGGGTCATGTTTTCTTAAATACAAAATGAAAACTTTTTTCAATCTTATAATAATTCCAAATGATACTCGACATTTAAATATATTCCGATCTCTCCAGAAATGTAATTATATTTATCAATGTAAAATCTATCGTGCTCTTACTATTTCTGTTCGATATATCCATTTATTCCTATAATTCCATAGATTTTAAAACAATATCCGAATCAGGCATCCCAATTCGCAGAGAAATATATTCTAAAAGGAAGGAATTAGAAAACTTACTTACAGGTATATCAGCACACACTAGGGTATTTTTTAATGTTTCGTCAACCTAATTTAAAACAGGTATTGTAGCAGTTTGTACAATTTAGTATGAACTAGAAAGTTCGAATTGATTTTGCTTACAATGAGGTATTCATTCATTACGCCAAAACTATTATCTTTCTAACACTCGATTAACTAGACGATCCCATACATAATTATACTATCCATTTAGAAAGCCCATTTTAAAATTTAAACGTTCAGTTATCAAAATATTAATTTAGATTTATTTTATATTTAGATCATAGGAATATTTACTTTCGTTGATGAATATAGACAGACATACAACACATAATTATAATATGGTGCTTTGATGTCGGAACACAGAGAACGCAACATGATTGAAAAAACCCTGATAGGTAAGATCGCCATAACATTTCTAGCATTTTAAAGAGGTCAATTAAATAATCTAGAATTTAGATTTCTTTTTAGCTTACAAAGAGTTTTTATGATTTTTATAAATTTGAACGTGCATTTAGTCGTTGTACAAATCGTTATTTCGATTTTTACCAAACCGGTGGTAGCGGTCATCACTAAAATCCCGGGAAGTTTTACTTAAATTACTGAAACTACATTTATTAATAAACATGGGTTTTTTATTGTATCGCGATACGAATAAATTGTAGACACTGGTTTAACCACTAATTATAATTTCATATACATTCTTTAAACGATCCTGTAGATCAGACAGGGTTCAGATTTTCTATATTTTTGTACTTTAGCTTTAAAGACACTGAACAGGCCCAATTGCACTTAACAGGAATAAAAGGAACATAAGTGTATGAAAGACAAGTCTTTATGTTTATAAAATAAAAATATACATAAATAACAAACAGAGTTCGTACCACAACTTGTTAGTTCCATAAGTAATTTGTAGATTGATATAGAGGGTCACTGTTGTACAGCTTAAAAACAGCATCTCTAGTACCGCAACATAAAATCTATCGCTTGTTGTGCTGTGTTACGGTTTATTCATATATAAACGACTACAAAATGTAATGGCACACATTTTATACAAAAGAGTTTACAATAGGAAATACATAAAAAGCTGTGGTTAAGCATATTTTTAATATATATTATGAGATTGATCATATAAACTGGCAAATATTCTCCTTCTAGTAATGTTAAACAGCTATAAATATTTTTTTACGTTTTTGTCAAATATTTATAATAACCGGTAATATGAGGTAGAGCTCTATGCGTATTTTTTTAAATAAAAATTCGCATAAAAAAGATAAGGAAATTAGGCCCGAAAAAATAACCCGCAATGGTTAAATTATAATATGAGAATACACAATATGGGCTGTGCCGCAAGTCAAACAAAGCGTGCATTTTACGTGCAGACCGACCGTCTGATGACGATCAACGGACGTTTATACATAAAACAAAATTGTGTTAACTGTTATATACACCATTTTTTTCATTACACAGGAACGGCTGGAGTGGTATTTGATTTGTTACCTTCCCGAATAGCAGAATTACTATTAAACACACGGAAAAAATCAGGAAAAAAATTACGGAACGCGGATCAAACTGCGGGCAACAGGTAGTTGTACCTATATTAAATATCAAACTGACACTTTAAAGCGGTTTATTATTGCGGGCCCTGATCGCTACGACATAGTTCAGACAATTTTCAAATTTGGAAGACCACAATTCACCAATTATATTCCACTGTAACTAAAATAATGCATAATGTACATTTAAATGTGTGTTCGGTATGAAGCTAGTACTTTTTCAAGGCATGCGTGTAGGCTAATCTATCATTTCATTAGGTATCTATATACTTATGTAGGCAATGTGGTACTACGTCTCACACGAACGCATTAGCACTCAATTCGATGTCGTTTATTTACAACGATTGTGATCTACAAGAGGAATATGCTATAATCATTCTATTTTAATGCAATCTATGTGGTTGCAGATTCATAACTTTATTCAATATTTAATGCATAGGTACTATTACTAAAATCTATTTCAATTTCAATATTATTAATAATCGTTTTACTTTTTTAAAAAGGTGGTATTGAAAAAATATTTTTTATGTATCTATAATTTTCAGGCACCGATGCTTTCTGACGGCATGGCATTATTATTTACACTCAACAGAAAATAAATGGTTTACTCATGCAATGGACGTGTTCTCAAACGTTACAATATAGTCTTGATTACATAAACTAATTATGTTACCGTAAATCTGCAAAAAATATAACATTTGTGTACATTATTTATTCTCGTCGAGATGTCGTAAACTAAGTGACGGCATTATATGCTGTTTTATCTAGCGAACAGTTTCAAGTAAATAATTTTGATACAGTTTATATTTATGTATTACGAATGTATGAGACACGACTACTTCCTTGTCTATTTGTTTAATTTCCATGTAACAAGGCCATCACTTGTACTTTATTAGTTTGAAATTTACCTATTAACACAGAACTCGCCCCCTCTGAAACCATCGTGTGGAATGAATTGTGTTGCCGTGGTTGTCAGATCGTAAAGCTTAGTTTTCTCACTATTTATATATATGTCGACTAAGCCAAACTGCTAAGTTCTCCAATTTTCATAACAACAATGACAAATGAAATTGGTCAGTGGCCTACACTTCATACTATTTATTTCGTATGGTATAAAAATATTTTTTATATTATACTTCATAGTCAGATTACTTGTTTATCTTGATTTGTGGATTATCTAAACATATTTTGTACGTTCATTATTTAGTTATAGCACATCACAATTTACTTATCGTATCTACGTCATATGTGTTATGGTTGGTGTTTTGAAATATAGTGTTGGTAAGAAAGTAATTAAGACATAATATAATGAAACTTACATCTAAATTGAGTGAACCCCCCGATTACATTTAAGTACTTTGTATCGCTAAAGCCGTTGTCATTCGCCAACAAGTCTGAGCGACTATTATGAAAAGTGCAAACCGGTATCAATCGGTAAAGTGCAACAATTCCTCAGTAGAGAACATAAATAACGGCGGTAGCATGTACCCTTGTGTCAAACATCGATGTGGAGACCGTCTCTCTCGTGGCGGGTCATTAACGTTTCTCATTATCCTGATTTGCACTGTTTATAACATTCAGGCTGGTCCCAAATTAAAAAATGAGGGATCAACAATTCTTTTGACGACTTCGTAAATCTTCTACCCGTGATATTTAAAAGTTAAGTTACACATTATATTAGACCGTTAAAGGATACACACCACACCCAAGAGGTCTTACAGTCATATTTAATAAGTATTACTCTTTAAAGTTAACATTAATTATTATTAGGTAATATTGTGCAATTCTAGTACGCTTAATTGTTAACGTCAAAAATACATGCCACTTCAAGCAGTAATACGTATTTTTTATATAAATTTAATAATTTTCCAACTATCCAATACAAAAATTGCTTGCAAAATAGTTTGCTTGCAATGTCAAGTCCATATTTCCATTTCATTTGCCAATTCTCTTAATCAATTTATTAATTTAACACCGTACTGCCTGAAATGGCAAAGTAAGCCAATTAAATACTGCTAAATTTCGTGCCTAAAATTTAATACATAGATACTAATCGAACATTGATATAATTCACATTGGTATTTAGGTCGTTTCCTCCCACCGTAGATTTTTGAATCATACACACAGGTAATAACATTTTATGCACTTAATTATAAACATTATTTTATGAAACCATCGACTTTAGTATAAGTAACTTATAACTAGTAAAAGAAATTCAATGCCATTCCAAATATAAACAACGTTTATAACTAAGACTGTGTGACGTGTTATGAAAGCTGTGTCCCTACCGTTACATTATAATTTTTAATTTTATCAGCTGCGAAGAATGATATCTACATACACAGATTTACGTTTTATTATAAATGTCAATTAAGGATCATAATTTCTAAACGTACACACGCTATTTCGTCATGTGATCGCGTTGTTGGCACTATTTGCAACGTACAGCAAAACTTTTATCGTAGATATCTTTATATGTATTTCATATGAAAGTATTATTTTTCCAGAAATATCTATCGTAACAACCATAAGAAATATCGTAAGAATATAGTAATTAAAAATGTAGAATTCAAATCTGATATACTTAAAAATATATGTAGTTGGATAAAATAAAAGTCGTACACATAATCAAAAGAAAAACAGGTCTTGACTATAGGATCGTTGCAAATAGTCTCTGTTGTAAATCGGCATCGTGATGATCACATTACCAAAATTGTAACACATTTCCTTCAATATCATGTAAATGGCTGCCTGCACAATCGACAACCTTGACAGCTGACTTTTCAACCTTATTTTAAACAAACAAAGTCGAAAATTGGTCAACCGCCAAAATAGTCACTTTGGAACGTATAGACATGTTGATAAGTGTATGTTTTGATAGTAACCGAATTCATATATGCACATTATGCAAAAATAACTGATGATAGTAATCCTTACTGAAAATCACAATTAATTCATTCTTGTTTTTGTTAACAACAAATTCACGCCCTTGTATAAGGGTAATTTTAAGATCAAACAAGGGGGTTTTACTCGATTGTGATGACGCGATAAATTGTTATAATCACAGGTATCATAAACAAATTGATTTACAACGCGATTAAAATTTCCATAATTATAATGCTCATTGTTATTTTTTAAATCCATTTGTATAAAACGTAACCTCTACTTGCAATATAATTCAATTTTTTTTAATAGGTATTCTACTGGTGATGTTACACGGCTCATAAATAATAGGCGGAGTGGCGACAGACGGTGGATATCCGAATAAATGAAAAAAAATGTGGGTGGCTTTTCTAATAATAGTACGATATAATATGCAATATAGTAGTATATATGTATTTTAGTAAAATAACAACATAAACGTTTCAAACACAGGGAATGTAAGCCTAAAATGAATAAGGTGCTGTAATCTAGCAATTATTTCTCCATGAGCTATTTGTTTTTAACGAATTATTTATTCACTGAAATATTGCGTCTATATTGATCAAGCCGAGCTGCCTCAAAAATGATTTTAGATCGTATCTTTCGCAATTTAATTAACTAATGTCAAGTACCGGATAACCACCAACTATTATCGTCGCCACTTGGACTGTGTATAGTAGTATACGTCATGTTTGCTTAATCACATGGCCTAACAAAATCATTTCTGTGATTATAACATAAACTTAATCGTTTATAAAAAATAGAAAACAGGTAAGTATTGGAAAAAACATAAAAAATAATATTTGTAATTGTTTAATCAATATCATAAATCGATTCAAATTAATAGATTGTACCATACACGAAACACAATGATTTTAACAAAATATTTACAATAAAGCAACAGCTATAATTTAACAACATATTATTTACACGTAAACGTAATATTCTCCATAAGAGAAACCATTTCACTCGACGTCTCTTCATCATATACTATAATACAAATTACTTTGTCATAACAGGTAACATCTGACTTTCATACTATAATACATAACGTTCACAACGCCAAAATATGTGTTTATTTCTATACAATATTGCACGCGGTATATTTCTATTGTACATTGTGTATGTGTACTGGGCGTACTAGTCAATAAGATATTTTTAAATCACTATTTTTTCCATCACAGGAAGCTACGAATATCGTATCGATTCGTTTTTCGTTAAAATTAGAGCATAACTAAAAATAGATACATAAATACATATTTATAAATGACCATACCTAAAGTTTCTTATAGAACTTAGAAGTAAATATATCATTAACGAAACGATTTTATACAACTCGAAAACATCACTAGCACTACTAGACTACATTAAAGATGTCTATAAATACGCGTATGTACTAGATTATTCTCACAGAGTGAGATTTACAGCCGTAGAGGTACCACGTAGACCGTAACCCGGAACGACGACGTTCGTTACGCTGGAATCTAAGGATCGTCGATCAACGTCCATCCGATGAAGCGAGAAATTAATAAATGCAAACTTCAGCAAGAGCCGGTTGGCGCAGGGAGCGCTCAGTGCGCGGAGTGTGCGGGGCTGCGGGGCAGGATCACTGCGACAGCAGCTTCTGCAGCAGCGAGGCCTTGGCCGCCGAGGCCGTGCCCGCCGGCGCCCCCGGCCCCACCTGCCCCCCGGGCCCCCCCGGCCCCGCCTGCCCCCCCTGCCCCGCCGCCAGGGCCGCGCGCGCCTCATCACCGCCCGCCACCGACGCCGCCTCCGCCGAGCCCGCCTCCGTAGTATTCTGTGCGAAAAACGGCGGTCATGTTATTTTCCCTCGGCACACTTACATTTCCTACAGCTTTCGTTGTCGTGCTAATGGTAACGTAGAGTGCATGGTTCCATATTTCCAACTATCTCTGCGAGGATGCTAATGAATTATTAGTTTTTTTTTTGGTAGGTAGAAATCAGTTGAAAATACTGTAGCTGTGGCTGTGGCTACAGTTGAAAATAAATAAATTATGTAGACAGATTTCTTGTCAGTGTCAGTTAATGTAACTTTTCTGAGCTTTTAAACGCAATGTTAATAATAAAATTAAACTTGATTAAAACATAACCAAAATAATTATTATTTATTTTGTTTTAAAATTAGTATTTTTGTCCAGCGTTATTTATTTTCACGAAATTTATTACATATACCTAGTCTTGTATAGTACTTAAAAGGGAGTAGGTACAATTATATATTAGACTAGCTTCTGCCCGCGGCTTCGCTCACCTGAAGTTATATTAAAATTAGAAATGGATTAAAAAAAAATTTAATAAAACACCAACAGTGATAATCTCTTCTTTGTATGGGCCTCTATACATTAGAGAGTTCAAGCTGTATCATAGGATCCGTTTAATTAATTGAGATAAGAAGTCCATCAGTCTTTAAGTTGGACCATATACTTTCTAACAGTGAAAAAAAATTAAAATCTATTCAGTAATTTTTGCTCCAACCTGTAACAAACAGACAAACAGACAAGAATTTAAAAAAATATATTTTTAGATTCGGACACGTTTACATACCCTAACCCACTTGTTTTTTTTAATATCTTCAATGTACAGACAGCTTTTTTACAATTAAATAATAGTATAGAAGAGATAATCTATTCATGGTCCACTCTAAGTTAAATGTAGGTACATATTTGATTTTGACCTTATGCCTAATTCCTTTAAGAGGAATTAACAAGCTATCTAAATCGTTTTAATTAAAAATGGTTTAAATATTATAGAATTTTGTAGAAGTAATTGATAGCGTCTTTAGAAAGCAAAGATAAATGTATTTACTATACACGAGGAACGATCAAAATATTCTACGTTATTTTATTTTTTTTCCTGGTGGCTATGCTTCATTGAAATTTACGCAGAATGCACATTCAATTATTTAGTTATAACGTCACTAATTACATTACCCTACTAATATGTGCTTCGAACCACCGTGCTGCTGTTGCATAACAAAAATAAAAGTAACAAAAATAATTGGCATGTTAATTGGCTGTTCTTTGTCTAATGTAGCAAATGAGCATTAAGATCTGTCTCTTTAATCTGTTCACATAATTATTTGGATGA
The DNA here is from genome assembly GCA_947256265.1 of Acronicta leporina. Lineage (NCBI taxonomy): Eukaryota > Metazoa > Arthropoda > Insecta > Lepidoptera > Noctuidae > Acronicta > Acronicta leporina. Next base: position 9,921,250 of record OX366513.1, on the reverse strand, counting down.
TTACACAAATTAAATACAATTAGGTTTTGATCGCTGCTCGTATATGAAATTTCTAATAGGAAAACCGATTTAAATACCGCCATGCAATCTTCTCTTGTTTCTACTTTAAAAAATTTTCAGTCAAAATGTTCTAAAACATTTTATAAGCGAACAATAAGCAGACTATTGCAAAAAATATAATGCTGATTTTTATTACTACAACGTCACAAAACCTTCACCACACTTTATAGTCTGCACATGCGATTTTCTCCCCGTCCCTCTTTTTCGTTATAAGCTAAACTCTTTCAAATGTAATAAATAAATCCTAAAAGCCGGTGAAATACATTACGTTAAACTTACTTTTAAATCAAGATTTCTAAGAATAAATATTTGCGATGATTATTTTTATATTTACTCTTTTACTAGTATAGGAGACATTATTAGACATCACATCACAAAAGCTTATTCAAATCCAGTAATGTACCAATTTAAGCTTCTCCATACCTCATTTCATTATTTATCAGCACTTGGAATAAAGTGTTATAGGCACAATATTTTAAAACGAAAACGTTTCCTTCCCAGTATAGGCAGCTAGCTTTGGTACATTTCTCTAAATCAGCTTCTAGTATCAAGATGATTGAATCGACAACACACGCAGCAGAGCAGACGTAATAATTGTAAGTAGGTCTACAGAATAATGAAAACCTATAAGTAGTGAAGTGACTAAATGATACTTTGTATTCGCTGAACGCGTCCCAAGCTTACCGGGGTGCTCTGTTGCGATTCCCACGAATTTGTCGACGCCGAGGACGCTCGGCCCCCCACCACACTGCCGCCACCTACGTACGTACACACGTATACATTGGCAGTGGTTATCCCCTACACTGACAATGTTGCAAGGAAACGCTTCCACTCAGAGCAACGTTTCAACTTTATATCCCCAAATATTCTGGACACGGTGGTTATATCCGAGAACTTTTGGACAACATTGTCATTATTTAATAAGTCCGATTAATATCCGATTTTTTTATATATTTATCTTGTAATTTTTAAGAACAAAATAAATCAATAACAAAAATCGCATCATCTTCCCAAGCGTGGTGTTGCACTGTTGTCAGTCTATAAATATAAATCCTATTTACAGATAAATAAGTAATTAAAATATAAAACAGGGTTTAAAATAAGGCTGAAATGGGCTATCCTTAGAGATACACGCGATTTAAGAATTCAGTCGGGCTGCGTGATAGAACAATACTCGTAGATTCAAATGAATTGGTCCAATGCAGTAACAAGTTATTTCTTATTAAAAATTAGAACCTATAAATGGGCTTTTTTGCTATGAATTAACAAATGATCAAAATGTTAAAGAAAGCTTTAATCTTATAACCTTGATCGCTATTTTTCCTAGTAATATATTTAATTAATATAATAATATTTTATCTTACATAGGAACTTACATTTTATTTTGGACCTATGTGTATTTTGAATCGAATAATTAGCTAAATGTTACCCTAATTAATTTTTTAGGGAGTACATTATACCTGGCTGGCTTTATTATTATGAATAATTTTTAGAGTGACAAGTAGAGTTATCAAGTTACTTTTTCTAATTCGTATTAAATACAAACAATCGTTAATTTGGAGGTACAACAATAAATAATAAATGTTTATAAATAGGTTCAGAGTAGTCTATATACAAAGACGAGCCCTAGTCGACAACAGCAGAACATCGACCGTACGTGAGGTAATAAGTGTGTACCAACCAGGTGGGGCCATGTCGAAGCTCATGAGTGAGTCCATGTCAGGCGGCTGCAGCGGGTGCAGGTCGGGGCGGGCCGAGCGCGCGCCCACCACGGCGCGCAGCTCGTTGCGCACGTACTCCGACGTACCGCCCGCGCCGCCCGCGCCTCCCGCTCCACTCACGCCACTCACGCCGCCACCATTACCAGCACCTATAAAAAGCAACGTTATTCGACCGTGGCCTCCCCCCTTCAGCAACATCCTAAGCTTAGATTCGAGTCCCGTTAGGGAACGCTCTTGGCTGCTGTTGTTTAATTTAAAGTTGCTCCTGGCTGGCGCCATTCGGTACAGCAACACCTAATCTGGTTAATTATATGGACCGCCATTATCTGCACCTGCTTTACCGACTACAATAGAGAGGTAATGAGAGAAACTTAAGATTTCGTTTCCAATCTTTGAATGATCACACTGCGATTAATCCAAAGATATAACGGAACTACAAATTACACTTGGAATGGGAGTGACTTTGACTGAATCATATATAAGATAAGCGAAGGATTGTAAAGCGCAGAATGATATAATTATTATAATCATGCAGAGCGATAGGTATCGGAAGAAAGAATATCTGCTAAATTAGAGCAGATTGTACCACTACCCGAAGCCTTACCTCACTCGAGATCGAAAGGATCTTTGAATCGATTCATTTCCATGTATACGTCAGAGACGAATAGCGCTCCACACGAGATTCAGTACTGCTTGATATTTAAAATAAAGATTTTTCATCGACTGACGACATGTATTTGTTGCATCGGCAGATGCATACGTACATAGGAGGAGGTCGAGCAGCGACAGCAGTCCGGATACTCACATGCATGCTGGAGGTCATGGGGCGGGTGCGGCGCGTGGGGCGGGTGCGGCGCATGGGGCGCGTGGGGCGCGTGGGGCGCGTGAGGCGCGTGGGACGGGTGGGGCGGGTGGGGCGGGTGGGGCGCGTGAGTTGCGTGCGGCGGCAGCGGCGTGCACCGCGCGTACTCGCCGCAGTATCCGCCCGCGCCCGCGCCCGCGCCGCCCTCCTCGTAGTAGCCTCCCACTGCCACACACGCCGCGTTAAATACTATAGGCAACGACCACGTCGCCGTGAGCGTTGCCTGACCTACCTAATTCGATGCGCCTGCCCGCCTGTACGACGGTGTCGGGGAGTTAGTGAGAGCCGAGGATGAGGCCGAAAGCGCGGATAACGTGTCGATCGAACACTAGGCGCACGAGCGTTGTCGACGATATGACGACCGTATCCAATAGACGAAGTTCCCCCTTGCTGCAATTTTGCGCTTTCGACAGCGGTAACGACGAGACGAGTTTTCGACCGCGAATTTGTCTCGTCCTACTTCTACTGACTTGCATTCATAAGAATTTTTAAGATATCGGATAGTGAAGCCATAGACATGCAATTAAGTTATTTGTCTAATTTAATTTCAGACAAAATATAATCCAGAATCTGGCAGGACACGCTATTTCTAATATGCTACGAGGCATGCGGTTCTGTTTATTAAAATCATGCTCGGAAGTAAAATAAAATCCGTTGAATTTCTAATCTATAAAACTACTTTAAAAATGGATTATTATTAAATTAGTTTCACTGAAAAGCCGAAGAAACAAAACTATTGGATAATAAATAGGTCCTATCAATTCATACTCTATGTTTAATTAATTATATAAATATCTGATCACCTTAAAATTAAAATAAGCCAAACTACGTCTCAATACATAAGTAAAATATCACCACAAGACCACCCTCTTATTATATTATTATGTATCATAATTGAGTTATAGGAAAGAAATACAGTTGGAAGATTTTGAAAGCAATAATCGTTAATCGCAATAATTGTCAAAGCAGTGATACTATTTTGATGAAAATTTTAAGGGAATGTCTTGATAGACAATCAATAGCGCAAACGTTTCCAAATCTTAATTACTTTAAAATATCGAATAAACTTTTTTTATGGGACTCAATGTAAACCCATTAATTTAGACAACTGAGTGAGGGCCGTCGTAAAGTGCGTGTGTGATGTGTGTGTGTGTGCGTGTGTGATGTGTGTGTGTGCGCGTGCGTGTGTGTGTGTGTGTGTGCGTCGGTGTATGTGTGTGTGTGTGTGTGTCGGTGTGTAGTTACCTAGGTGCGGGCGCGGCGGGCGGTGGTAGGGCTGCGGCGCAGGCGACATGGGCGTGTGCAGCGCCGCCGCAGAGTGCGCGCTCACGCCGCCGCTGTGCGAGTACGCGCCCGAACCCGCCACCTACCGACACATCATACACACTATCAATCTATCACTCAAACATATGAGTTATAGTTCACGCAAAACAACTTGACCCAAAACTAACGGAGAGGGGGTAAGTTTGCGCAGTGCAACTGTACGCACTCGACTCTATTGGTTTTTTTTAACCCCTCGTGTTAAGCTAAATGCTTGTGTTACGAGTGGGTTCACGTCGATAGTGCAATGGGTGGGTTTCGAACCGGCAACCACATGATCGCAAGTCCGACGCCCAAGCCATTAGGCTACCGCCCCTTCGCCTTCGCTTCGCTTCGTATTGCGGAGGTGTCCAAGTTGCACGCTGTATTTACATTCCAACAATCAATACTAATAATACTATATTAACGAATAGTTCTTTCGACAAATGACGTCATAACTTACACTCAACTGTCGGCTGAGCATCGGGTTCTGTTGCGACGTATTTATTTTGTTTGTACCATAATTTGGACCCATTTGATCTGTAGAAGAAAAAATAAAACATAAATCCTGTTGAACGTAATTAATGATGACAGTACAAATAATGTTAGTACAATGTACTTACTGTTCTGGTGGTATATCTGATGGTGATAGTCCGTACGTGTTAAAGCTACATTAGGGGGTGTGGCCGAAACCAGGGCATTGATTGTGGAGCCTAAATCAGCCTGAGGCTGTTCTGCAGCCTGTGGACAACATGGAACATATTTAGAATTATTGTTTTTATATTTTATCAACATCAGTTAGGTTAAAACATGTTTTAGTCTTGTTCGACAAGGTTCGGCGCAGTTACTAAAAAAAACGTTTGTTGAGTAATTTTCCAAATTACTGAAATTCTGGTAAACCCAGTAATTTAAAAAAAAATGTCTGCTCATTAGTCATACTGCCTTATTAGTCTAGTGGTTTCAAACGCGCGATTGGACGCTAGAGGTCCCGGATTCGATTCCCTGGTCGAGCAGTGTTATTTTCTATGAAATTCTCAGTAGCAGCTCGAAGTTTGAGATTTGTGCCTGGATAATGGCAATAGGCTCGCCCCCTATTACATGGGACCTAAACATACCGGCGAACTGTGGGTGTACTTTAGTAGTACAACTCTACCTAACCCTTCAGGGAATACAGGCGTAATGATATGTTATGTTGTCTATATATACAAATAAATAAAATTTAAGTGTCTGTTTGTAATATTAAAATAACCGCTTTTTACTAAGTGCATTTAGATGTATACACGGTACATATACCAAAACTACATTTTTTGTCTGTCGGTCTGTCTGTTTGTTCCGGCTAATCTCTAAAATGACTGAGCTGATTTTGACGGGATTATCACTGGCAGATAGCTGATGTAACAAAGAGTAACTTAGGCTACTTTTTTGTAAGCACCACGCGGGCGAAGTCGCGCGTTACTGCTAGTTTAAAATATAGTTGTTTTGTACATCATGAATGTATATATATTGGTACAGTGTATATTATATCGTGGTGTGTGGTGTGTGTTGTGTGTGGTGGGGGTGGGGGCACGCACACGCACCTCGGGCGACACCAGCATCTGCTGCGAGCGCTGCAGCTGCAGCAGGCGCGCGCGCTGCTGCTCGATGAGGGCGCGCGCGCGGGCCGGGTCGGCGTACAGCGCGCCGGCCGCCGCGCCCAGCCCGCACGTCTGCAGCGCGCGCCAGCGCTCGCGCGGCTCCGGCGACCCGGGGCTCGCGGGGCTGCCCACCGAGTACGACCCGCCCGCGCCCCCTCCGCCCCCACCGCCCCCACCTGTGCCGCCGCTAGGACTCGAGCCCCCTGGACTTTTGCCCACGGTCTCGTATTGCATCAAACTCTGTCTGATTGCATTTATCATCGCGTTTTTCTCTTTCATACCCTGTAATAAATATAAACAAACATGAAATATTTTTGAATGGATGTCAGATTCAAATCTATTTTGCAATGTCTGCGCACGTCAGTTTGAGGCCGTCTAAGAGATAATATTTTCACTTAATAACGCTAGCTTGTAAACTACATTCTAGTATAAACACAAAAGTATCTCTGCACAGGCAAAATCCAAGTCTTTACCAATTGTGACCTCATTGCATCTAACTAGCGCGCGTCTAAGATATGAAAAAAATACACATATCATCAAAAACAATGTGTACCTACTTAATTTTAAAGAACAAAACGGAAGAAATAACATGTATTTATTTTTTTACCTGACGTTGTCGCACTGTAACGTCAGGCGGGGGTCGGTCCGCGTCGGGCATATTGTCGATAACTTCGTCTAAAATGTCTGAGAGCGTCTGATCACTCGGCACCTCGCTGTCGCCGCCGCCTCCACCTTGCGCTCGCGTGCTGCCACTTCTACAACAAGATTTGAAGTTTTTTTTTTTAATAACGAATTTGTACACATATGCAGGCATGATTGATTAAACTTTGAACACACACCTTTCACACCCAAACAAAAGATATGTAATCCAAAATTCTTGTTTTTTGGCAATCGTATAAAATATAAGAATCAGATTTTTTTTCACAAAGTAGTATTTGGATTATAATATTAATTTAAATAGGTTTTGCTGTATTTTTAATTTTTTTATTGTATTTCAAGGATTGTTTTAACGTATACAAAAGATATTTATCGATATATTCATATATAGCGTTATATATTTATGTGTGAAATAAAAGGTACTTATCACTTATTTTTCGAAACAAGACATCATTATGGGTTGTCGTAGCCTAGTTTCTTATGGATGAATTGAAAGTAAATATAATATTACGAACTTTTCTATTTAATAGTCATTTTCTCAAAATTTTGGATTACATCTCTTTTGTTTTAAAGGTGCGTAGCAAAACTATACATATACTGACGGTGGTTGGTTGTTGTAGACGTGCACGGGCGCGGGCGCCGCGTAGTGCAGCGCGTGGTGCGCAGGCGCAGAGGGCGGGGGCGGGGGCGGGTAGCGCGCGCCGGCCGCCAGCGCGCCGCTCTGCAGCACCATCTGCAGGTGGCTGGAGCCCGCCATGCCTGCAGCGTGCACCGCCGGGCACTCCCCGCCCACCGACGACGCGCCGCCGCCACCACCATTCATCGTGTTGGGGCGACTGCTGAACACAAACTCATTATAATACCGGCACAGAAAGAAATACTATTTAATAACATTGCATTTACAAGTGCACAAAATCATTTCAATTTGAACCTTATTTCAATGAATATAAAAGTGATCTCAAATGTAAAAAACAACACGTCCTCAAAGCAAGTGTTGCCCGATGGATAATGCAATTATAATGTCCCACTGCCGGGCGCAGGTCTCTCAGAATAAGAGGGATTAAGATAAACCACTTTGGTCCGCACTACCTACAATTTGTTGTGGTGATTTTATGTACCACTAGCTTCTGCCCGCGGCTTCGCTCACTTGAAGCTCAAAACCAATAGTGATGATCTCTTCTTTGTATGGGTCTCTATACATTGGAGAGGTCAACCTGTCTCAGGTTCCGTTTAATTATTTGTGATAAGAAGGATACCAGTTTATATTTTGGTGCACATACTTTCTAACAGTGATAACAAAATTAAAATCTATACTCTTGTTTGCGTATGTGTACTCACTGGTTAGTGCCGGTGAGTATGTTGGAGAGCGTAGAGTGGTGGTGCCTCTGCGGCGGCAGCTGCGGCGGCGGCGGCGGGCGCGGGCGGGCCGTGGGCCCGTAGCCGCGCAGGTTGGGGTTGGGCAGCGGCAGCGGCGTCGTGGGCGTGGTCTGCTGCCGCGCCAGCAACGACACCAGGATCTGGTTCTTCTGGCACAGCGGGCTCATGCCCGGGCTACTGCTGGTCGCCGGACTCGTGGCCGTTGATGACGCCGTCGATGAGGCAGCCGGAAGGGCGCTGGACGTCACCTGACGAGTTTTAAATCGTTAGCCCTACTTGTGAAACCATATATCTCAGTACTTCTTACATAAACATTGATATCAATAACTCTAGAATTTAATATATTTCTTAATTATATATTAAGTGATGTGTTATATATTTTTTTTAAAGAAACGGAACAATTCGTTATTGAAATTGACTACAACATACAAAGAACTACATGAACTTTGGCCTGCCAAAACTTCCAGGCTGCCATTAATACTAATCGAATCATGAAAATGTACGGAAATTATACATTTATGAACACCGCATTTTTTCATTTTTTGTCTTTCATATAACTAGTTTCTTTTAATTGGTCGATTAAACCACTAGATTGCAACTTGTCTACAGCTTGTCAGACTACCTGGGATTGTACTACATAACTTAGCTAACATTTAAGTACCAATCTAACCAATTTGGCAATGGTAAATTGTTACCAGCACTAATACAAGCTTAAAAGCTAAGTTGCTTTTATAATATACCTACTGAAAGAAAACAGAAGAAAAAGATCTCAAAAGTATTTGTTGCAATAGAAATTGAACCATATAAGAAAGATTTAAGGTCGGTTTTTAAAACTTGTCAAATCTACTATGTGGTTGATGTATATCTATATCTACTTGGGAACACACCTGCTGGTTTTCAGGTGTGGCTCTTTTAGGATTACTGGCCACTCCTTTAGCTTCCTCGAACTTGCGTTTAACACCGGCGATTCTTTCGAGGTAGTTGTCGCTGTTATCCTGTTGGCGTCCATTGCCAGAAGGACCGTTACTACTTGAGAGCAGTTGGGAAAGCAGTGCACTGGGCTGTGACACCCCTCTATTCCCATCTGTAGAATTTCTTCTACTTTCTTCTGCATCCTCGTCAGACTTATCGTTCAATATCTAAATACACATAACAAAGTTAGTATCATGTAGCTCTGGTAGCTTACTAGCGATCAGTAATTTGGTTATGAATCTTACCCTCAACAATACGTCGGAGTTGTTATGATGCGACTGCTGCATGTTGTGCGAGGCGTTGGACACGTGCGGGGCGTGCGAGGCGTGTGACACGTGCGGCGCGTGCGGCGGGTGCGGCGGCGGCCGCGAGTGCGCCTGCGCCGAGTGCAGCGGCGACAGCGCCGCGCTCGGCGTGTGCGGCGTGTGCGGCGTTAGTGGAGTGTGCGGAGTGTGAGGAGTGTGCGGCGCTGAATTTTCACTGCCCGTAGCCTCCTCGTCTTCTTGCTTCAGTAAATCTTTTAGGATGCGGTTGTTAGAATTTACTGCTGCGTCGTTGCCTGGCATTGGCTTCTTACTAAGAAGCGTACGCAATCTGTTAGGCTCTTCGGCAGGTTGATTCGAGGGTGGTCCTTCGCCCGGTGTCGGAGGTGCACGCGGGGTTAAAGGCTGCGAGGGTCCTTCGGCGGTATTCTCTTTACGCTCCTTCGTGTCCTCATTGGACATATCGCTGAGCAAGGAAGATGCCCAAGGTTCTAGGTCAAAATCATTAAGAAAAGGACCATCGTTGGGGCTTATGGGTGACCGGTATCTAGGTTCACAGGTCGATGATTCCCCATTTGCAACGGATGTCATGAGCGGTCCACCGACGGGAGGACGAGGACAGTCCGATTCGAGAAGATCCATATCCTCGTCGCCGAGTACGGTGTGCGTGGACATTATAAAATCCGGCTCTCCGGAAGACGGCTTCGCTCGAAAAAGACGAGATCGAGCTACAACTCTGAAGCAAGGCCTATCAGAAGCAATGCGCAACCGAAAGGGTTCACTAATTGCTGGCGGCGCTGGGAGACACGCGGCCTCTTGTAAGTGCGCGGCTACACGAATACGATCACTATTCTCAACAAGTTCCAAATAACGAGTACCCACTAGAGGTATAGAAGTGTTTATTAAGTTTTCCACTCCACTTAAATCACAAACTGTAAGAGAAAAAGTTAAGACATCATAAAACTATTCAAAGAGTTATGTAAATTTATGTTTTAATATTAAACCGAAGTATTCAAGTCGATAGAGAAAAGATACTATGATTGTGACTCACATAATATAATGAAGTTACAATCCAATCTGAAGACGATGTGATCGGAGTGTTTGGCGGTGATGGCGGGCGGGCCGCCGTCGCCGGGGAGAAGTGCGGCCGACGCGTCCTCGCAGCGCCGGATGACGCACATGACGGAGCCGGCCTCCTCCGAGGACGAGCCGCGCACTGGCGCAGCGTGGATCACACACTTCGCGTACCTACAAGCAAAAACATCCATGTCATTACACAACTCCAACCACTATACTCGTCAATCAAGTCACATTGCAGTTTCAAAGTTACTTGCAGGTGACAAACGGACGAACAAACGAATGATTCAAGTGTTTATTCTTAACTCTTTTAATTCTATTATTACTATCCGCAAGTTGATTACGACAAAATGAATATTAAAGTATAATTACAGTCGAGATGCTGCCATAAGTTATCACATTCTTCTCGTTTAACATAATTATAAATATAGCTTTGATACAAAATGTATTGCATATGTATGTCTACTATGTAGTTTATTTCTCAATATCAATTGTAATCTCTCCCAAACGACCATAAATAGTGTTGTTTAATATTAAACGCTTATAAAGAAAATACCTACCTACTACTGCGTAGGTAATATGTGAGATTGTGAGTCTAGATTGTTATGCACAACATTGCTCCTATTTGTGAAATAGGATTCTTGCAGTAGTTTTGCAGACGTTAATACGTATAAGTTACATGTAATCGGCCTCTTATCGTTCGACCGTCATCATCACGATCTACTATCACAATGAAATAGCAAAACACGTTCTCATATCAAGAGTGTAACGCAACGCGAAGTGTCTATATTTTTGACTACTTGACAATATTTCAATACGTATTATGAAATTACAGAAGTCTGTTAAAACTTACCCAACAGTGTCTGTTCCATTGGAGTTTTTGACAAGAAGACGAGCTTGTATAGCTTGAAATTTATCAATTTCTCCTGAACCCCAGTTAAAAGATTGTGTATTTCTTAACAATGGTCTTAATTTTGCATGATCTTTGACATGCAAAAGCGAGAATATCGATTTCTTGTACAACTCAGTTCTGTCCTGCAGAGTGAGCTCCTTAATATTTTCCGTTATACATTCTATTTCAGCCTTTGAGTTTATTTCCAATAAAACCCATCCGAGGGTGCCGGTGTAGTGCTTGAGAGCCTAAAACACAATTGGATTTGATTAAATTAAGACACTAAACACTAGATCTGATAGACTGAAAAATCGTAGATCAATAAGTATTACCAAATTTTAAAGTTTCTGGATGGATGCAAAGATAAAACTAAATGTTTTTGGAGTAAATATTAAAGTAAATAGTAATAGGCGTGTAGGTCCTTTGGTTCGAAAAAAGATGTTAACTGGAAAGTATACCGGGTTTTTCAGCAAAGGGTAATTTTTTGCATTTCGATGTGCTCTTTCCGAATTTAAACTTTAATACCACGTATCTTTGCCGCTGGTGCCACCATATTGGAAAAACGGCGCACAATAGCAGTTTTTAGGCAATATCTCCTTTCCGACTCATTTGAAGATAAACACATTAAATACACATTTTCTACAGTTAATCCGTTTTTTTTAATCAACTTTGCCCCTTAAAAATTTTAAATCAGTTTTGCCCCACGAGTGCCGCGGAATCAACCTACTTCACCACGATTTAGCTAAAAATCTCATTAGCCGGAAATGTCACCATACTCTATTATCTTCACGTCAATAACTTCACTTTCTTGTAATGGATTCTCAGAACTATAACTATTTACTTCATTAGTAGGTAGAGGAAGCCATGGCTCTATAAAACAAACGTCACTGTAAAACGATAGACGTATACTGATGATTTAGAGTATACTTCTATACTTCTATAAAGAGTTCTGCCGGCTGATGTTTCGTAGATTGGAGAGAGCTGTCACAAAAGGCGATGCATTCCCTTATACGCAACGCATAGTAAAATATTTTTCGTAAATATTCGGAAAACACGCTTTAGAAGATTTGCTCGTACGCCAAGACTTTTTACAGATTTTACAAAAAAAATGCTATTTCATTACTTGTAGAAAACCTTGTCTAGTTTTATTATTTGTTTCATATAAATATTTCAACGTAAAATGAGTCTGAAAGGAGATATTTTTTTTCTTATATACATAATATAGCGCCACGAAAGATACGAGGTGGGAACTTTGATTTATTATTCTTTATTGATTTTTGTTCGTAATTCGTCACATTTTGTACCTACATTTTTATTTTCAAAACCTGTGTGTGTTGATAAGTAGTTATACTTAGAAACAAACACACACCACAAACAGGATACAACAAATTAAAATGTATATATGAAATGTAATGAAATACCTCGATAAGTGAAGTGAGCTCCGAATAATGTAATCCAGCACAAGATGGCTGAGTAGAGCTGACCTCACCGGCCTGCACAGGTGAGAGGCTCTGCGCTGCACGCAGGGGACACTCTTCCGGGCACTCCCGCCTGCGCCGCAGCACCTCCTGGATCTGACGGGTAGCCTCCCGTACGATGCCGTTTTTATCCGGCTGCTTTACCTCGGCAAGACAAGTGCCTAAAAGCTCTTCAAGCTGATTTATGGTTTCGTTTTCGAGTTCCCGTCGCTTCTTCTCGTTGTGACACTTATTTCTGAAATTGAAATGAAATTATGCTTATTATTGGATACCTCTGAATTAGTTAGAGTTTGTGGAAGTGACCATTAATAGTTAGATACCTAAGAATAACCCCAGTTCCATGTGTTAATTTTAACAAGTTGCATTTCACCCATCGCATAAACAGTGCCCTGAAGATAAACATTACATTTTCCAAACGAGGCGAAGATTTAAATTATCCAACCGTGTTCGGGTACGTTTCAAAAATTAATGTTTTACGAACCTAAGCTTCTGTCTAGCAAAATATCTAGAGGGCGTAGGCATAGTGATTAGTATGAGTAATATGCATAATTAATTCATATTTTTCAGTAATTCATTTTTTTGTTATACACTTAACACTTCAACACGTTATAATCATATATTATAATTTGGGTTGGTTTAATTCAGGTGTTCAGAAAGTTTATCTTCTATCCAGTAGATAATCTACATGAATAATAAAAGTTCATTAAATATTTTTAGCGCTCATATAACCCTTTTAAGACACCTGGAAACCGCTTAAAAATTCTGCTATTGTTCGTTTACTGCCAAGGTTATATTTACATTAAAAGTAACTATTTATAGACTGCAAGATTAAATATGTTTTGTAATGCAATTGAAAATCCTTTTGAAATGACAGTAGGTATTCATCTTGAATTATAGTTCATAAAATATAATAACTTTTAACAAAATATAAAACCGCCTTCAAAATAAAATAAAAAAGATTATGTGCGAAACAGTTTCGGATGTTGGTGCCTTCGATTTGGTCGAATCTTTTGTTTTCTCCGCAGACTTGCGAAACTGTTTAACACACAACTTAACTTTTGTTAGACGGTTTTACTTTTTGTTAAAAGATATTATTAAAATATTTTTTATTTCTAAATATTTAGTTACGTCGATGATGTTATATTTTATTCCAACGCTTTTTGTTGTTCTAATTTTAATAATCAGATCTCAACTTAATTTCAATGGGATCTCATCTCATCCTCAGAGGTAGGTATACAATTGACGAAAATATCGGTACACGTACATAAAAAACATACAGACGAACAAAGAACCTTCTCCTTTTAAATCGATTAAAAATAGTATGTATGTGAATACTATCATATTTTCCTTATCATCTTTCCTATTGGTTATCTTTTTCTATTAAATATCTTATCCTGAATTCCTGATGACCTAAGGAAGCTACCTATTGGCAGTCTTAATACTGCATTGTGCAGGGGATTTTTAATTCCCACGGTTTAGATATGTGTGACCACCGAATGTGTTTAGTTTAATATAGTGACCAGATATAGATAAGCATAATAGATTATCTGATGTCTAATTTAATCTAAGCGAATAGACTTATAAGTCCCATTGTTTATCCTGTCGAGGATATAAATTAATATGGAGCTTCTGTCAAATTTTAATCGAGAGATAAATCGACCGACTGGCCAGTTAAGATCGATAGTAATTGTTATCAATAATAAAAACTCTGAATGGACGGAGGTTCTTTTGAAAGAAAAACTATAATAGACATCATTTTATATTCTATTGAAATATATTATAAATATATATTTAAAGAGTAACTTTCCGCATGCGTCATTAACCGTCGTGATTGACCGCAATGTTAGACCCTCGAATCGCAATAAAGTGAGATACTAGAAGTAAGATACTTATCTCTCCTTAGTTCTGCTCCCAATTTTTTTTCAAGAAAAATATCCCCCTCTTTAAAAAGCCGCTCACTTCTTTCAGTTACCTACATGTTAATTCATAAGAGGATACTCAGCTGAGAAGACACAAGATTCAGCTGAGAGTTAATAATTTAATGTGAACGCAGGGACTGATCGGTATCTAATTTAAAAAATGTGAAGTGAAAAACGACGAAACATGCTAAATTAAAACTCGGAAGGAATGAGGTGTCATGTTTATTACATAAACGTACATGCAATACATCTAAATATATTCCTCTAACGTCAACGCCTAAAATGATACGTCCAATCGCTCTGTTCCCTTCCTTTCTTTTCTTCTGTATGGTCGTCGTTCATGTGGGATAGTTCCATGTCCCATTCATGCCTCGTTCGTTATTTTCGCAGTGCACACACACAAGAAGTTGCTAAAACGCATCAAGGGCCATCGCCCTGCAGCCCAGTGCAGCGACACACACAGACAATCTTGCCTCTTGAGCTTGCTGTGTCTGCGAACTAACTTCCGCAAAACGTTAAATACTTTTTGGATCACGTTGGTGATTTTCTTATAGAACCAGCCACCAAAATATATTTCGAAGTGGACACTTCCAAATACAAAAAAAAACTCGCACATGATCTTTTATGAAAATTATAAATATAACACACACAACAATTATATTTGCTTCATCTGTTGAGATTTTTTTAATTTGCTACTAGGGGTTTACCGGTCAAACAGAGCTCACATTAATTTTATTTTATTTTTTAGTATTATAACCTATATTCATTCTGACCTTATAATAAATCAGTCATTAATATTATGTTGATACTGCAATATATGCACATACATTAATGACAATATAAGCAAAGTTATTGGCGAACACTGACAAAAGGTAAAATACTACCTAATGCTAATAAATAATGATAAAAGTTGTGTTCAACAAGAAATTAAAAATAGGAACTATCGCATTAATTCTCATCTGTAATACAGGTATTATTTCCTCAATCCTTTCATCGGTATCTTATCTACCAAAAGTGAACTACATTTGAATTGGTTTAAACGTACTTTATTTTTCGTAAATCCCTGCAACACATATAGACTAAGGCGTTTTGATATTTTTAAATACAAAGCATAATAACTCGTCAAAGGATGGATTCAATAGTGGCACAATTCAAAACTTTTATCATTTTGAATTTATCGAAATGATTTATAATTAATCGTTAGTTGCATTCCTAACCCAATGTGCAGTTACTGACCTCATAACGAAACCAAAGGTAATTTTTAATAATTTGATCACATCATATGAACGAGAAGCAAGGAAGCAACTGACTAAAAAGTTTCATAGTCGACTGACTTTACAATAGTCGCGAGTGCGAGTTTGCTGTTGCCATGCACGATGGTCAAAGATTATGACCGAGGCTTTGATCTTTAAGTTTTAGATTTTATGTGCATTTTGATAATTAGTTGTTACGGTAAAGGCATACAACAGAACCTTAACATTCTTGAAGGTATGAGAGTTTCCAATCCACAATAGACCACAGCGGTACACCGTGACTTATATGTGTAGGTACCCATTATACTATAATGGACTCAATTACTTATATAATTAGTTTTTTAGCATAGGTAGTTTTTTTTAATCGGTAGGTACCTACTTCATTGTAACCGTCTATGGGATAAGTGTCATTTACATTCACAAATTATTTTACCGAAGCTAGTCGCAGCACTCTTATTTTTCATATAGAGAGACGCATGCTATTTAGTGACTCGAAATCACTCACTAATTTTGTCAGCTTATTAAATAAATGTTTGCTCCCGACTGTTTTTTTTTTTAGTTCGGAAAATTCTCATGGATCAACTAGGGCGGACTTGTAACGATAATAATAATAAACTATCGATGTTGTAGCAGATAACGATAGATGCGCGAGTGTAACCTTCAACGTCTTCAAATGATAGACGTTCATGCGAATGTACTCTTCGAATTTATACAAACATAATTATTAGCCAAAGATATATATTGTAGTGTAAGCATAAAAAGGACACAAGAATTAAAAGATGTATTAAGTGATAGTGTAACGTACCGAAAAGTACCGCAGATGAAACAAAAGTAAAGTACCCACGATTATTATTTTTAAATGTGATAACTTTAAGCTTGTCGTTTTCTTGGAGGAGATATTTATTTTATTTAGGCGTCTTTATTGACTCCTGATATTTTTTTTTAAATTATACCAGACAGTAAGTATGTACCATATTGCATTAATTTTACTTTAATAATTATTAGAGCTCTAAACTTATTCCAGTCATAAGTGCCAGAGTTTTATATACTTAGAACTTATTTATGGCAGATAACCAAAATCTAAAGTTTTTGAAAAAAATACGTCATGAAGAATAAGTACTAAAAATTGCAAGCACTGAAAAATACGTAAAACATATTGTAAAATTAAAAAACCCAGACATTTCCACCAATGTATACACATTTCAAGCGTATTATACGTACATTTGAGATTGTGGCTTATTGTCTGACTTTTTTCTTATCTTCTTAACCGGCGCTGTCACGCTCATCTTGCCTTGCATCCCCCTCCATGTGTCTCCCAGTTGGAGGTCACAGGATTCAATTCTACAGAAGCAGCAAACAAAATAAACTATTATTAAAGTAGGATGGTTTGTAACAATTACAAAAAAAAAGTGTTGCAATGATGATTAATGAATGGTGATTCTATAGAGACTTTTTTATGAAAAACTAAACATGTTCTATTTTACATAGTACCATGTATGTGATGTCTAAAATAGATCTAAGTAGGTAATTGTAAATCTAAAATAAGTGTAACAGTGGTGGTGGTGGAAATCTACTTAACTTCTACTTCTAAAATAAATAGGTAATAATAAAGGAAGCATTCTTTATTATAAGAACAGACTATTCCCCAATCAATTTATAATCATAAAAGTGCTAGACTACCTATGACTCATATTTGCTACCAAGCGTGAACTGTATTGTATTTATTCAGGTTTTTTAAATAGGTATTATCAAAACTTTATATAACGCAACTATGTACCTAAGTATATTATCAAAACTTTAACCAGGTGGGGATGTACACTTAGTAATGTACTATCAAGGAATAGTTATATTCACATTGACGCGGCTCATATCAAATGCCAAGTACAGAGTAAGCTGAACCTCAATGCAAAAGAGGGACAGAGATACCAGTTGAACGACGCCTACCGAGGAGCCCCACTACGCAACCTCACTGCGACGGCCGCGCAACCTTGAAATAATAATGTTCGGAATAACAACAACGCGCCACAAGCGTGACCAGAAATAGTATAATAATTCTCGAAAATGTTTGAAGCCTCTATCTAGTTCCTAGTACATGTTCATATCCTGTCTGTATTTGAGATACGTAATTTAGACGATACTCAGCGATGATACATACATGCACAGGCGTTTCATACCTGTGTCACTTTAACTATGACACTTGAAAATATTATTACAATTAATTAGATATGATCAAGCTCATAATGTTCTTACGGCAGAACAACTTATTTTGTTTGTAGGTTTAGTTAAGTTGACACTTTAAATTCGAATAGGTGAAAGTTGGTAACAAGTATTGTCAGCACAGTCAGCGCTCCGCGGTCGAAGGTTTCGCTTTTTCAATCGTTACTCAACAGGTATTCGTCATCGAGACAACTGCTTGACTACCAACGTAGCAACTTTATTATAAGCTCGTTGTGTCTGATTTTATTACATCGAGTAAGGTCGTGTTGCTTAGACTACGTTGCACTAGTTCTGACATAACCTACAATGAAAACAACGTCCTACATTAATTGGGCCCAATGCAAAAAAAACTATTTTTAGAATTTATAATTATCAATTCTAAAAAACATTTTTGCATTTAAACAGGTTTTAAAATGTTTAATTATCAAATTGAATGTATGTAGCATCGAATATTATCGGCTTGGTAACACATTTATTTTGTTCTGTAATGCACTACTTATTCGTCTAGATGCCAATTCCCTACTCCCTTCCTATAAAAAATTCTGTAACTAGAAATTTTAAATATGTTTTACTTCGAGTGAAGCCTTGTACAGTAGCATAATTATTATTGTTATACCTAGATCGCAAGAATGCTTGGTGATATAATCAACGAAGCAGCCGCTAGGAATTCTGCACTTACTTGAGAAACAATTTTACTCTACTCGCTTATACAATGTATTCTAGAACAGCTTTCCAGTTCATTAAATTAAATGAATTGAATTCGAAACACATTCATTCAATTTAGGAGACAAAATTCACCAAATTTGTAATCGCGCCACAAGGTAACACCACCAGCAATAGAAATTACATAAAAACTGGTGCTCCCTGCGGCATCCCTTAACGCTTCGCCTATCTGGGTTATAGGGATAGGCTATAAGGGGTCACGCCTTACAGATAGGTGATTAATACTAGTGTTCTAGGAAAACTAAAAGAATTTGTTGATATTAATGGTATTACTAAGATTATTTAAGCAAAACTGCATATATGTACGTGATCTAATAACAACATTCACAACTGAAAAAGAGCTTAGTTATTTTTAGAAATCAAGGAGAGTATTACCATATTATCAGAGTATTTTGGTGTTAGTACACCAAGATACTCTGATGATAAGTTGAAAGTTAAGCAAAAAGGGTATCTTGTGAGACATCTAATATCAGAATTATTAAGAACTGACAAAAAAGTACATACTACTGAAAGAAATAAGCTAAATAAAAGCAAAAAACTCGTTTTGCGTAGTAGGTAATTCGTTGCTGATACGTAATACATAAATGCTGTGATAAAGTCGACCTACGCATAAAGACTAATCATAAATCTTATTTATTTTTGTTAATACATGCATTATTTCCGTTATTCCGACTTACCCAAAATATTTCAATTTTAAAGCAAAGTAACACATTTCAAAGCATTGCCGAATACCGACCATCTGTCATCAACTTGTCATAAAAAATAGATTTGTTTCTAGTTTTTTTTATTATTTAATTACTTCAGAGATAGTGTACAATACAATTTTAAAAGATTTGAATGTATCGCCTGTTTGTCTATCACTTAGAGCATCACGCAAAATTACTAGGCTGATTTTCAAGACTTTCACTTTTTGAAAGTGGAGGGCGCAGTACTGTGAATCACTGGTTACATAATTTGGGGTTTCATAAATTCTTATGTATTTAAGTTTAGAAATAAAATTGTCATGATGATAATTATTTCTATAATATACTACCTATAATTAGTTTTTTTTTTGCATTAATACAAATTTGATAGATTTTTAAACAATAATAAAATGACTTTTTAACAAAAAATGAAACCGCCTTTAAAAATAATAATAAATGTCATGCGCGAAACAGTTTCGGAAGTACCTTCGATTTGATCGGGTCTTCTGTAAACGCCACCGACTTCCGAAACTGTTTCGCACATAATACCCATGCTTTTTTTGAAGGCGGTATTACTTTGCAAAAGTTATTTTATTTCAACATTCTGATTGGCGAGTAGAATCTGACTACCTCGACGACGTTGTCATTTACTCAGTCGGTACGTGTCATTGTAATTTCTTTTCTAAATTTGTCATCTGATCTTCACTAAAATTGGCAAAATTTTTGATGATGGGACCATCTCTTTCATACCAAAAAATAATTATTGAAATCGGTTAGCAATTGACGAAAATACATCGGTGATCATACATCAAAAAAACACATGACATAAAGACGAATAGGTATAAATAAACCCTCCTTCTTTTTTGAAGTTACATAAAAATTGACAAAGATCGAAAGACTGTTTACTACCTGTAATGTCAAATTTTGAATGAATTTAAATTCATACCCGCACCTTTTCCTACACCCGTAACTTTCCCTGAAAACTGGCATTTTGTAGTGATCAGCGTCCAGTTTAACTCGATGCAGACGCATTCAGGTGACCTACTTGAGTAAAATACACATTTTTTATGTATCTATGTAAATATCTTCTATTTCCGATTTTAAATATAGCTCTGGATATAATTGAAATATAAATAGAAATACACTGAATCTTGCGGAAAGGCAATTCATGTATCTGTCAAGGAGCTCTGCATTTGAAAACCTTGAAATACAAAACAAGTTCAACAGCAAGCAGTACCTACACACGTGTTTAGTGGTTTTCATAGATAAGTTGTATATAAATTGCAAATTCTTAAAATACAAGGCAAAAAATACATATTGAACTTATTTAAAATCTGAAGTCCCCGGAACACAATATACAAACGCATTTCTTGTGTAAATTTCACATTGTTTCTATTGGGTTGGGTTTCATGGGGTGTAGCATATCCAATGATCTTTTAAGGTGCTCCCTCACCGGGAGCATTAGCCTGTAATGTAACATTTCAGATTCGATTTTGAGCATTACATTCACCAAGTTGCGCACTGTAATGCTTATTTCTGTAATTCTCTTCCTTCACTAATGTCATACTCGAATCTGGAATATTACAGTTTACACACTGTAACGCTCGGTTCTCCTCCCTCACCAAAATAATGCTCGAATCTGTAACATTACAGGTTGTGGACTGTAATGCTCGGTTCTCCTCCCTCACTGACGTAATGCTCGACTCTGTAACATTACATTACAGACGAATGCTCCCGGTGAGGGAGCACTTTTAGTATTTCATTAGTTTTAAATAAAGTATGATAATTATAGGAAAATATACGTTCATTTATTGTTATCAAATGTATTGATATAACTATGTGTACTATGTACCTTTATTAAAACGGAAAATAATGGTTTAGTTTTCCAATCATGGAAGTTCCCGTCTCGGCAAATAAGTAGGTAGCTACATGAGTCATGGATTCCTTCCTGTCTTGTAGTTATAGATAATGTAGAAATTGTAGAGTTAAGTATAGCACGATCAAAATAACTGTGCGCGTCTGAAGTTAACCGTTCAGGACGTCCGCGCAAATAAAATCACTTGGTTATGGAAATTACTAAGGACAATAATCACGAATACGAAACATTTACGGCTACAATTGTCATTACATCGAGTTTTAACACTAAAATTGACCTCTACAAACGACTTGTGGATAATTTCAGATGCGCACAGTCTTTCGATTAAGCTTTTTTTTTCAGTCAAAATTTTGAACCTAAGAAAAAGTAATTAAAAAATAGGTTGGTTAGATGATACACTCAGAACCTTTAATAAATTATGGTGTTGGACTCTGCGGAACCTTTAATAAATTATGGTGCTGGACTTAAACAGTACGATTTTTAATATGAGTATTAATTTTATTTCAGTTATATAACGACACGAAGACGTAATTTCACTTGATTTTTACAACAATCATTTTACGTTTCTTATTACGCAATAATTTTTACTTCCACCAGCCGCTATAATTATTTCTCAAAGAAGATCAAGCTTAAATGGATTAGCATATATTATTGGTTTAATAGTTTCTTATCATACATAATTACTAAATTTATCTTCATTGTGACCCGCAATCATTCTGGGTCTCGGTATTGTATGTCATTGGTCTGGTGTTGTGAACTGACTGATTACATTAGGTACCTACCTACCTACCTACCTATCGTTTTAAATCATAGGGTACATTAATCAAACAAACTTTTAAGCACGAAATCAACAAAACATAGAAGGTCTTGAACATACCTTTTTATGCATTATCTACCAATATTGAAATTAACACACTCGTTGTGTTTATTGTTGAATATTAGGCTTAAGTATTATGTCAACATATTATTAGGCTAGAATGATCTGTTTAAAAAATACTCTCTATAGAATTTGGGGATAGGATCCTTATCAAGTCTTAATTAATTGTAATTAAAAATGTATTATTTTTTAATTACCTCGGTAAGGTGTTAACAGCAACATCAACATCGAAGTAGATATCCACTAGTTCATCCACATCCGAATCCGGTGTAAGCGATGGTGGCAATGTGGCCGGAGGAGATGCGGCCACATTGACTGAGTGGACCGCACAGTTGAAAAGCACCGGTTCTGTTTGTACCATAGGCAGCATGGCTAAGACGCACTTAACCGTTCACTGCCACTGTTTAAGAAACGTATATTTTCCAGGATCAATTTTAAACCGCACAATACGTATCCACATCCAAACATACACTGCATTGCGCCACGACCGCCGCGACGCTATTTTTTAACTACGAAGGTTTCAAATCCACACTGTTAGTAAAAACTACTAAATCAATTAACCGAAAACTGCTAAACTTTGTATTATGTCCCGTTAAATTTTAATATCTGCCGACTATAACATGCAATAACTTTATTACGTAGTGATAGTGCAATTTCCTATCGATATCCGTGCGAAACGTTCGCTACAAAACGACGATGAAAGTCAACTGAAAGGCGAGACGTAGATATACACACATCCTTTTCGTTCGCCGCTTTACAAATTATCAACACGGCGGGCAGCGCGGCGCGACACGGCGCAGAACGTCGACGGCCACGACGGTGACGACGACAGCGATGGCTAAGAGCAAGAGCGTGAGAAGGTGGATTGACGGACTGAACAGTATCGCTATTATAGTCACACCAACGTCACTCCTAACTAAACGAAGTATCCTGCGATCTCGCTCACCAACACGACTATGTTGAACTTGCCGAATAAAGCCGAGTATGTACGATTTAGTACGACGTATAAATACATACAAAAAATTGTTTGCTATTTCATTAGCCATCTATTTGTTGCGAAACGCGACCGAAATATAATAAACAATCAACGTCAATGTTAGGATGTTTTAATAACATAATTAAGAAGGGATGAGACAAATAAAGGGCATGTGGGGCAAAATGGTCATGCATGATACGAAAAACACACGATGAATACAAACGAAACTAAACAAAACTAACTAATTATCTTACTTTATTTATAAATTTTACTAATGCTATCTTGATGATTATTTATCAACACAATCGAAAATCTATTTCTAGCTTCCGATTGCAACTACATGCCATTTAACAGGTTAAAATATTATCATTCTTCCAGATATCCACTACCAAATTAGCCTAAATATTTTGAGTTTCATACAACTGTAAAAAAATAAAATCCGTCCCGTCTAAAGTTCCATTTCAATAATCATCGAAATGTCAGCAGTTCTTTATCGTTGTACCTATGTTTATCTAAAAAATGATACATGCTGGCCATTAAACACGTTAAGACCCAGTTTCACCATACTATGTTTGTTAATTTAACAGCCTGTTAATATTTTAACACACTGTTAAGGCTTGTGAGTGTCCCACCACATGCTAATAGCTTGTTAAATTGCTTAATCAGCTGTTAAATCTAATCACTGCTCTGCGGGTCTGTTAAATTTTTAACACAGTGTTACTATGACTTATGTACTGTCAAAATCGTTTTGAAAGAACAAAGGAGATCCTTTCATGAAGGTCTAATTAAGGCGAATCATTTTATTTTGGATTGTTTTTGAAAATTTGGATGAATAGAGAGCTACTTAGCTTTTTGCCATTAACCGGGCACAAATCCAAACTCTGAGCTGCTTCTGCGAATTTCATAGAAAAAACCAATAAGGCAATAACATTTTATTTGACCTGGGAATCGAAGTCATAGCCTGTAGCATAGCTAGGACCTACTAACTTAGCTCAACACTTAGCCTAAACAGGAAGTTTTGCCTAAGGCCTATTGGTGTGTAGGATACTAGTTTTAAATAATATACATTTTGTAGGTACTTATTATTTTTATAGTTTGGTAAAGATATAATTACTATATAAAATAAATAAAACTGCATAATTATGTTATTAACCAGCCATTTTCGACTTTATTTCGAATTAATTTGGAGTAGATATTTCCTTCTTCATTTTCCGTTGTGTTGATTTTTCTTATAGCTACTGTGTCATCGCTGCCTCAGCCTCACCATGTTTTTTAGTGATTTGTCATCATAAGTAATTCAGTTTGCTCTGCACCAATTCGTCATTTATCGAAGTTTGAAATCTGATCTGAAAAAGGTGCAATAACATTTTACCTCAGTAATAAACACTGAAATAAAATAGTAACAAACATTTAGTTCATATAGATAACTCAAAATTAGTTCCTACCTGTTGAGAATATTATATTGTATAATATCCCCACATGATTGAATTGTTCCATGATACTGAGTACCATGGCATTGAAAAAGCTCGAAGAAGTGATTGTGGTTTGCTCCAATCTTCGTTTTTATTTGCAGTTGCATCATATTTTATTCTTCATAACATCTTTGTAGATATACAAAAATTTTGTTCTCGTTCGAAGAAAAATTCAGCGTGAATGTTTTTTAGATATTTTTCATGGTGAGGGCTAAGGGTGAAGGTACTTTTCACAGAGATTATAATTTAAAAATATGAAAAAAATCCGCACAACAGAACACAAAAATGATTATTGACAATTTACCTATCAAATTATTGTTGACGTTTTACCTATCAAAATTATAAATACCCCGGTTGCTTTTGAATTAGAGAAAAAGAACGATGTAATAAATTCGGCCGTATAACATTATTATACGACTAGTTACAATATTTGACATATCAGTATCATTGATATACGTTGCTATGACTTACTGTTTTGGTCGTATTAGAATGTGAGTGAATGCTTTGTGTATCATTCAATAAATGCTTGATTTAGTAACGCACTGTTACATTTTCTTCGTGGGACATATCTTATTTTAACAGCTTTGTTAATTTTAAATGCTGATTAGTTAATGCCTTGTTAAATAGAAATTGGTGAAACTGGGTCTTAATGTGCCAACCATAAAATAACATGATGTTGCCTGCTGAAAAGAAAAACAAAAAAAAAATCGAAAGGTTAATTTTAATTAAGAAAATGTACTTAGATGACCAGAAATTTAAATGCCTCTCCAACAAAGCATTGTGACTTGTTAAGATTTTTTTTTATCGTTGGAGGTAAGTAATTAAAAAATATAATGTTATTTTATTTCATTTTTTTATAATAGTTGCACATGAAATCATAGCTACATCGCGCGACTAACAACGATACGTTATATGCCGTGTGACGTAGGCACTTGTACCTACATGAAAGTGAAATGGAACAGTATTTGTGTCAAGTGCACAATTTAGATAACAAGGTCATGCATTGCATAACTCAATCGCAAGATTTTTATTTAATTCTACGATAGAACTAGAATACTGGAAACAAGTTAACAAATTTCACAAGTAATCTAACTTTAAACGTTGCCTAAGCAGTTAAATAGCATGATAAGTAAGTATTATATTTAAATTATTAAAGTACGTATGTACCCATTTAGTCGTTCTTTTCTAAAATGCTATACTTACAAAAAAAAATCCTAATTAAATATAGAACAAACTGCTCATCACATAAGATAAACGAGGATACTAATTAAACAGCATGTTTACTATTTAACACACCCGAAATATGAAATTTTCCTTGTAACAATAAATAATAATTTATGATTCAAATTCATTGAAATACAAAATTATAGGTAAAAGAGTAAAGGGGCAGTAGAGGAAGAGCGCGGCGCGTGCAGATATCGGTGCAGGCGGCCCCGCGGATCTATGTCAGTGGGTCACGGCAATGACGTGGCACACGGCCGCCGCGACTCGCGCCGCGCACTTCATTCTAATTCCGCTTCACCGGTATCTTCGTGTTGACTAGAGGGCTATTTACTTATTTACATGTGGTTTAGTGCGTTAATCAGTCGCATTCATACAATTCATAAATGAGATTCTGGTATTCGAGATACAGAATCAAATTACAAGTACGCGATCCGGAATTAACAATAATAACTATACTAAATACCAGCAAGTTAACTTATTGTTGACATTGACCGACTGAAATGATTCACGTAAGAATGAGAAATACGAGCTGATTAATTCAGATTTCGGGTAATGGGTGGGCTTTTCCTATTCACAAAATGGTAGGGATGTTTAGAATCTGTCACGGTGGTCGTGGTGAATGCCACAATTCCCATGGCCGTAACTATAGGACAAGGGAAAGTTAGTCGATAGGAGTCTGACATATCCTGCCCCGGGTGATAATCGATCCATGAGGATTTTCCGTGATAATAAAAAGGGATGTTTTAAAAGTATCTTTATAACCTACTAGCTTCTGCCCGCGACTTCGTCTGCGTGGACTTCAGAATTGGGTCCGGCCTAGATAAAAAGTAGCCTATGTGTTATTCCAGGTCATAATCTACCCCTGAGCCAATTTTTATCCAGATCCGTTCAGCCGTTCTGGTGTGAAAGAGTAACAAACATCCATCCATACTCACAAACTTTCGTATTTATAATATTAGTAGGATTTTAGCTAATGCGAGAATTGAGATTTAGAAAAGCCCGAACAACAATTAAGCCTGAATAGGACCTTACTAGGTTCTTCCGATCTAAATGGGTGCCAAGTTGAGTCAAGTTCTGTAAATAGTCCTGCTAAAGTTTTGACTTGGCTAGTTTTTACAAGTTATGTTATATTTAGTTAATCACCTCATTTGATTATCTTATACGCAAGTTACTGTTTTTATACTAAAAGGTCAATATATTTTATTCTTCTAAAAAATAATTTTGTTAGTAAAACCTAGTCAAGTAAAATCTTGAGCAAGATTATCTATATTATCTAAGAAGATCGTAGAAATAATTTATCGAGGAATTTTGATGCTAACCTCCACAACGTTATTCATCATAGTCAATTTTCTTTACAGTCCGTTAACTTTAAATGAAACTCAACCAATATTATGTTTACAAGAAATGATGAGCTTCTACCTCAAGGGAGAGAAGATAATCTCATCAAATGAAACAACTAATGAGAATATAAATGGCGTAATATATTGGTTGGGGACCTGGTGGAGTGTGGTTTCGTCCCCATCGCATAGTCTATCATAATTATAAACAAAACATAATAATCTATCATGTTGTATACCTTTGGAATAGGATGTTTGGGATAAATATATCTCTGTATTAATAATGATAATTTTTATGTAGGAAAAATACGGCTCGAAAGATAAGAATAGAAGGATAATGTCAATAAGTAGTTATCCTCTGCATAATCCACACAGGCCGTTTCTGGAACCGAAGCAATATTTAAGAAAAATCCAAGGTAGCTAAGTTGGTCAAAGCGTCCGTCAGGTATCAACGGCGGAGGACGCAGAGTATTCCTGCCAGGAATAGTTTTTTTTCCTACCCAAATTGAGTATATATGTGTATTTAAGTATTGCTATAACTTACTATGTATAACTACGTCAACACTCAACTGACCAGCCCAGGGAGCCATTGCGAGGACGGCAACTAAGTAATTATTAAAAATTCGTATCTTTTCTATTCTGCCTTAGTATTTTCGTCATGTTGTGTAATGATAAAAATACGAAGATGGATGACGCATTTATCGTCACCTGCCAAAGTAAAATATTACATTCGTATTTTCTATACATATCATAAAACTAGCTAATCCCTGCGGTACGGTGAAACCCGCTATAATCTCCAACGTTTGTAATTACAAGTTTTTGTCCAATACCATTTTACTATATTCATCATTGGCCATTCATTAGTTCAGATTTTTCAAATTACTCTCTTTGTAAAATATATCGTACTTTGAAGAGGTTTCGTATCATAAAATGAGTTAAATATTCTAGTTTAAAAAGAAATAAAACAATTTCAATACTGTCAAGAGTGACAAAGACAGTTTGTACTACATAACCAAATTCATTACGCTATTATACGACGTCGTACTAGTGTCTATTGGAAAAATGACGTTCATTGATTAATATTACCCCGCGCTAAAATTCACTATTTTACACCGTCCGGAGCCCAACAAATAAGTCCACTGTATATCCCCTGACGCCATGGTTATGTAGAGTTAGAATAACTGTACTATCCTGCTTTTTGATTTCTGAGTGTTATTATCTTACATTGTGTTATTTAGCACCTGAAGTATTTTTTATACTTGAAACTTTATTTTGTTATATTTTTTTAACTGACCAGTACAGTTAAAAAAATATAACAAAAGTACAGTACAGAAGTAATTAAATAGGAAATTTACTTTAAATTCAACATTTTCAATTGTTACTGTTAAATATAGCCTAAACGTGGCCCCAAGATACTGTTAGGTAGGAAAAATAAGAATAAATTTTCGTTTAGTAGTCAATTCTATTAAATTACATTTTTATTTAATGGTGATACTAGATCTTTCACATGATCAAGTGTAAACCTAAACTCATAGTATAAAGACTGAGGAGTCCGCAAAGAATCCCTGCAAATGCGTTGCGTCACGTGGGCGGACAGATCGATTGGGTAAGCGGGAATATTACTGCGCTTGCGCGAACCCCATCTCATATATCGACCGCTAACTTTTAACTGAACGCTTTTGGGGCAGGTTAGGCCTATGCTCTGGGGTCAAGGTCACTTGTTTCACCACTGAAATATTACCTATGCCTAGTATTCAAAACTAGGTATAATTATTATTGTTCTATACCTAGGTACCCATTTAATGAATCCAGACAACGTGTCTGGTATTGCTGAACTGGTTTGCCATGATTCTTTTTTGTAACGTCACCGGTAGCACTAGGGCCTAGACAAGATGGAGACTCCTTAAATATACAATGAACAGATATGAATTAGGTACACCTACATAGACTACCATACCTTTATTTTAATTCTTCCTTACAAACTTACAACTTACTATTATGCTAATACTGAGCACACACTAGAAACGTACAACATTTTAAATAAGTATACACCACTTAGTAGATTATCAACATCCGTCAGTTTTTTAGAATGTATGGAAGAAATTAACTTCTTAGGTTGAGTACCTAGGTAACAAAGTTATGCAAAAGAGACTTAACTTACGCGGGTCACACTGAAAGTTTTTAGAATTGGCCAGTCAGAAGAAGAATTTAAGTTTCGAATAAGGAACTCTTTGGGAAAGTGTACATTGATTTCATATATTATTTGTTTTTACAAATTGGCGGCTATTTGAAGTGCGTGGCCTGCGTCGAAATTAATTTGACGAGAATGTTCGTTCCATGACTTACATATTATGATTTTCGTAGTGGTCTTAATTCACAACAATGTTATGATAGAGATAGACTTCGATTTGCATTTCAAGACAAAGCCCCATCTTGTGCCACTGTTAATAACAGGTTTAATGAATTTAAATGTAGTCATAGCAATCCTACTGATGATTTGCGTGAAGGAAGTCATTTTACGGTGACAACTGAAAATAATGTGACTACTGTGCGGCTAATGATAGAGCCTGATAAAATGGTCACATTTCAACAGATTAGGGCAAGCTTAGGCATTATACATATCAAGTCCAAAAAGTCCTGGTTGGTCAATGCTTACCAGTTGTCATAGAAAATGTCCGACAACAGCACCTAAGAAGCAGGAGCCTCCATCATCACAACAACACTCCAGCTCAATCCGCCAGACGGACTATCGAATATTTGTCAATGGTGTGAAATTATCGAGTCATCCACCTCTCTTTTAACAGTCCTGATCTGATACCTTACGACTTTACTTACACCGTGCGACTTCCAAGCTTACATGTAGGTTGCGGCATCAGTAGCGCCCTTTGAGGACTCAAAGAGCGTGATGATGGTGAGAATTAGTCAAAGGTGCAAGGTGCACTTGAAGTTCCCAAGTGGAAAGAAGTTCTTGTCAGGGACACCGTAATATATTTATTCCACAAAACTAAACTCTGAAATCAAAACATGAGAACTTACTTTTATCATAAGACCCGCAGACTTGTGTTTGTGCCAACACATTCTGCGTGTATAGTTTGAGAATCACCTATGTCTTTAGTGTATAAAGACAGACAAACACGAACGGAGAGTAATTCCTAATGGCTCCATAAAATAGTGTTAATATTGACCTAATTATTTGGAGACGGGATGAAATGCAACAAGGTGTCTCTCCAAAACTTTAAACATCGTCGACGTCAGAGAAGACACTACGAGCGATAGACTAACAGAAAAGTACACTTCATAAAAATTAGAAAGTTTTTTATCTTCATTCGTATTTTAAACATGTTACAAACAAAGCAGCAGGACCAATGCCAAGATCAGGAAAAACCAACCAAGCGTTGCCAGTACCTACATGTTGCGTTGCGTTTATTGTGTAAGTTACATCGCTAAGTTACGAAGAATGAGCGATGTTATCGTAAACGAGCTCAAGCCACTAAAAATATTTTTATCTGTTTGTCCACCGCACTCATTTACCCAATAATCATATTCCTCCAAAATTCGGTGATGTAATTATGAAGAATGACGGAATGTGATTTTGGAATTGAAAGCCAGTTGACCAAACGTTTTGTTACGTCTCCTACTATATAAAATCCAACAAATAGTTGTACAAACATTAAAAGAGAGCCTCTTTTTCATGCTTGTGACATATAAATAACCGACCAAATCCATGTCGGATCACGCCTAATGTTGGTTACGTTCCATTTTAGTACAGTACAAGGTTAAGGTTGCAGCTGAATTGTCAATTTGTCATTGTGTACAATGATTCAACTATTTTTTTTAACAAATCAATTACTTTTAAGCCTAGACTATAACTTTTAAATAAATAAAGCCCTAGGTGGGACATCCAGTTTAACAGCACTCGTCATTGGAGAGAGGTTATTCGCTTTTACTTACCCCAAAATGCAGGGACAAGCCACAGTTTTAACGCCCGTGTATCTGTGTGTCTGTCTGTTACATCATAGCGTCTGATCGGGTGAACCTACTTTGAATTTTTTTGTTTGAAAGGTATGTTAATCGAGTGTTGTTAGCTGTTTCGAGAAAATCAGCTCAGCCATTCGAAGATCGTCTCTCCTTTCTTGTTGTTAAACAGATATAAACAACTTTCACAGGTATGAAATCTGAAATCCTGTCAGATGTGAATGATATTACAAAATTCTGCAGCATATCGAACCGACCTAAACAAAAAAGTTAGCCACATACTCACTGTGAATAGACTTGTAAAAGGTAGATAATAACGGGTTAAATAAAGGCGATGCTACACTTCAGAATAAAAAGAACTACTGGTCCGATTTGAAAAATTATTTCAGTGTTAGATAGTCCATTTATTGAGGAAGGCTATAGGCTCTACATCATCACGCTAACGCGGACAAAGTTGCGAGCAGAAGCTAGTAATATAATAAACGTAACGTAGACATTATAATTCTGTCTCATAGTCTAGTCGTCCCAAGCGCGACTGCTAGAGGTCTTGGGTTCGATTCCTGGGTCGAGTAAAGTGTTACTGGGTTTTTCTTTGGGATTTTCAATAGCAGCTAGAAGTTTGGTTCATAGAAATAAGCTCGCCCCCTTTTAAAAACTAAATATAAGGACGAAAATGGTTTCTAATTTGATTGTGGAATCCTAAATGCATTACATTTAGGATTCCACAATCAAATCCATAGAAAATACGTGCATAATTATTAAAACAATTAGTTTTAGGAATACCTTGACAACATAATATTGTCGCTAACATAATTATAAATATTTATTATGTGTTATGGCAATTCTTGCGCAAGATGAGTGCGCGTTAACCGCACAGCATAAGCGACGGCGACGCACGGTGGCGACAGCGGCGACGGCGGGGTGGTGGGCGCAGGCCTCCGCCCGGGATTGATCGGACCCGTACTACTCCTCGGTCGGAGGCATTCGAAGTCTCCGGGGTCGTCATGGAGACCGTCTGCCTCTATCGCCGTCATAGCGACGCCATGAGAACCGCGCCGATTCAATTGCTCAAATTGTCATATTATATACAATGAAGCTATAAAATAAAAACTTACTGTTTCATAAAATTACCCTAACATACTACAATACGACTAACACAGGATCACAGAATCTCGTTTCTGTGGTTATGCCGGCCTAATATAAGAAGATCTAGTAATTTTATTTACGAAAGCTTAAATTTCAAGTGATCACTTTGGAAAAACGACGAGCAGCCTAATACCTTTAGGTCTTCCATTAAGCCTATTATTAGGTACTATTGACTAATTGTTTGTTTTTTTTGTACTAAAGAACAACATTTGTCATAACGCCACGACATCAGCATCAGATCAGGTATGGATCTTACACAAATATTGATTACGTACTTTATGAGCAGTAGCGTTCTTGTATTGTTACACGTGGATACCTGCAACACCAGAGGTTGCTAATGCGTTGCCGAACTATAAGAACCCCAATGGATAGGAAACTATCAGAGCAGCAGCAACTGAAAGAGAACTGGTTCTGGGCATAAGGCAAAACATACACCAAGATGCTAATCTCCAACATAGGATGAAGACTAGCACATTTTGACCATTGGACATTTTGACACCGTTGGACATTTTGAGAATTTGACATTTTGCCACTGAACGTCGTCATCGACTAGCGCCACCCTAAGAAACCTTACAACGAAGCAAGTCAGATATTTTTTCGCCTCTTACGCGACGTCTATATAAATAGCAGTGAGGATCCTTTTTCTAACCCGTCCCCAGTAAGCGGGGATAGCGTTGCGCTTCTGACTGCTAAGCGTGGTTATCATGACCGTTCATTGTTATAATAGGGCTTACTGGGACATCCATGTTTAATATTAGTGGATGAGCCATGAGATGTGCTCTATTTTAATAAGAGCCTAGCCATACACAAATTATTGATGTTTATCGCACCACGTGGTTTTTGCAACCTGCAATTTAGCTCCAGCGGTGTAGTCCATTGAGTGATTTGTGTATTACCATTAATAACATAATTTCATCCCAACGTTAAAGCCAAACCAAGTATACAGAGAACAGAAATTGTATTCGAGCTGTTCCAGTAGAATAAATCCCGTAACAAAGAAAAACTATTAATATTAAGCTTGATGCCAAATAGCATTTTAGTAAACACAGTAGGAATATTGTAGATATAGGTGTTCATGGCAAATAGGTATTGCCCATTTCTAGACCAAATTTCAGAATTTTATTATCAGACAAAGTAGGTATACTTAAAAATAATTATTATGTTTATAATGCAAAGATTGCGTCTAATTATTCTATTTGAGGACGAACCTATTTTCTTGTTGTGAATCATTAATCGTAGGTCGAAGGACGTCTCCCTCGCATATCGTTTAAGTTTTGGTAACTTCGACTGCAATAATATGTGACAGAAAAAAATATGTATTTGTCGTTTTAAAAGTTATTGTCATCCCATTTATACGTACTCAATTAGTTTTAAAAAATTACATGTCTTAAAGGAGCTCGACTTTTAGAGAGAACAAGTCAATAATAATACATAGATAAAAAGAAGGATCCGGAGAGAAACGCTGCATAATGATTTGCACGAGACAAGCAATACTTACCGAATCAAAATATAAGTGACTATATCAGGTATCAAGCTTTGGGGTTAAGTAGCTTGCTATTATAAATAATATAATATACATATACCATCACGCCTTTATTATTACCCGAAGAGGTAGGCATGGGCGTAGGATGAGCAGAGAAAACAAAGATAGCAGTAGGGATCGCAACGGGACACTGTGGACTTAACAGACACTTGGCGATCATGAAAATAAAGGAGGACCCTATATGCCCAGCATGCGGGGAAGCAGAAGAAACAAGCTTCCATCTACTAGCAAAATGCACAATGTATGCGCTACTGGGAAATACTAGGAACCGATGAGATACATGAAGAACAGCTAGCAGAACTCTCCATCGGACAACTGGTGGGCTTCTGCAAGGCTACGGTAAGATTTGCGACGCCGAGCGCCAGTAACCCATGACGGGATCCACCAAAAATGGGGAACTGGGCGAAATAATCCCATTATGTGGCCTGATCGCCCGCCTGGTGCCTGCCGGCGTCCCCAAATTATAAATAGAATAGAATAGGCATGGGCGTACAGTATGTTTAGGTCCTATGTAATAGAAGTATGTATAAGGAACCTATTGTCATTAACCGGGCACACATCCCAAACTCCGAGCTACTGCTAATAATTCCATAGGAAACCCCAATAACACTTTGCTCGACCTGGGAATCAAACCCAGTACCTCTAGCGTAGCAGTCCCGCTTAGGAGTACAGGGATTATGAGGCGGTTAGATAATATAGGTCGAAACAAGCTGAATGTTAATATATTCTGGTTATTTTCAACGTTTGATTTAATCAGGAACCACCACTGTTTAAGGGGAATAGAACCCTGTCTAACTGTAACATTTAAATAAAACTATTTCTATGGATTTTATCGCGTCATATTAATTTCATTAAATCCCACGTCTCGGATCATTTTACAGTATTTATGGTTTAGGGTAGACAAGCGGGTAGGTAAAGTTACTAAGGTAAAGAGTTTCTAATCAATGTAAAGCGATAAAATCATTAAAAATAGTATTCCAATGTTTAAATATTAGCGTGTCAAATCAGTATATAAAGCGTAATTAGGAATCCAAATTTAAGTAACATTTTAATAAAATTTTGACAGGGCAAAATTAATAAATTATACATATATTTTGCTAATTTGGACTTGCATTTATTATGCGAATTATTCTTTAATTATGTACACTCATTAGTCATTCATTAGTAATGAAGGAGTGATGAAATTAAAAAAAAATTACATAAAAAGTAATTTCATAGCAAATTAAAAAATTTTACTGTTAACTCTAACAGATCAATCTACACTCAATGTACCTATATTAAAAAATAAAGGATAGCTGATGGGCTGTGGGCAGATATCGTACCTTGCATCTTCAACAGCCAGTACTGGCATATATGGTTCATTGAAGTGTTTGGCGCCGGTCAGCGCCGAATTCTGACGATCCGTGGCGTTGTTACGTTACTGATGGTGGTTTAAGGAAAAATCATCTGGAACAAATCAAACTTATGTTTATTATATTTTCAATGAATAATCTTACACGCATGGGCGTATTTAGGATTTAGGGACGATAAAGCCCATTCTAGAAAACTTTTTGGGCTTTTGCCCAATCTTAAAAATCGAATTACTTAAATGATCTTTCATTATGTTGTAATTTTTTAAGCACATCTGAACTAAAATACAAATAGAAATGTATCTACATTTCAGTAGGTTTATGTACGGATACCAGTACTTAGATCTATTTATTGATTAATAACAAAAATCCTACTCGTTATGTTATACACTCGTCAAAATGGTATTACATATAAGCAAAAATATTACATTGTTTACAGTTGTTTTATATTGCAAATGAGAGAAGTCGATTTCACAATCAATAAGGGTGCTCGTGCTTACTGAAGGATTCTTACTCTTTACGCAATATAATATGTGCGTCAGCATTGCCTTTTTCGCATTTCGCTACGAGTAAAGAAATGTGCGGTTGGTCGAGACTGGAGCATGTATGCTTTACCGCAAATCGCAATAGCTCATATGCAAGAGTATTCTTAGGTATGTCAACGTATTTACATCTGACGGAGCAAGTGTGATTAGATGCGCGAAAATAGTGTTATAATTATTCGATTCCTTCAATTTAATCAATGAACAAAAAATAATTCTACTACCGGAGTCCGTGACTTACTCTGTCTCCACCACATAGTACTGTCGTGAACCATGAATACTTTGTGGTCGAGAGCAGGCGACTGTCTATATAATTATTAGAACCTATGACCATCAGCTACCTGCTGACTACCAGTCACACTTTTTGCAGTGCGCCCCGCTAGAGGATTACACTTCGCGACGTCGCTGGCCGAGCGGCGCTAACCCTACTCTTGCCTAGACGCAATCTCAGTCCGATCGATAGATTTACAAAGATAGAGCAATTCTTTCGTATTTTCACATGTGTTATAAGGACGGTAATTTTGTTTTAAACTCTACTGGGGCAGAATAATAAAGAGATTCAGTCTAATAATACAAGGCCCCCACCTTGTATTATCAGACTGAATATCTTTTCATGATAGTTATCAGGCTGTCAGCAGAAGTCCTGTACTGTATCATACTACTTATTAAAGTTTCAATCCTTAGGAATAAGAGTAAGGTCGCATGTAACATACACGCTCACAGGTTTATCAGGAGACATCTAATCATCAGAGTTCTACTTTTAATTTACATTATAAAGTTGTATGTAGTTATAGAGCTGTTTCACTCTGCAACTTCGCCTATTAGGTACTCCTCCTGTGGCTTAGTCGACAACTTTATCATAAATGCTGCACAGCCTAAACGGGGCCTCGTGACGTGTCGGTCTCGTCATAAACTTGAACAAAACCAAGGTTATGTTCAAGGTACAAGTTGTAATGTTACCAATCTTTGTCGAAGGGACTGTGATTGAGATTGTATAAGTCTTCTTGAAGCGTAATAATACGACTCGGTCGATAGTAGTAAAAATAAATAAAATAACTTCGTAAAACTGCCAACTAAAACAAAAAAAAAATATGTTATGTGTAAAACAGATTCGGAAGTCGGTGGCGAAAATAAAGAACGGCCAAATCGAAAGCACCGAAACTGTTTCGCACATAAAATTTTCGTTTTTGAACGCGGTTTTACTTTTTGTTAAAGTTATTATGTGATAATATCTTCACCAAATTTGAATGGACCACTTCTGGAGTCTAGGTCCTCTTTGATATTGGCCAAGAGAATCCTATAATTGATGAAAATGTCGGTGAACATCATAAATATTTTGTTAGTAAGGTATTAAAATAAATAAAAGAATAATACAGACCAACATAGAACCTCCTTGTTTTTCTAAGTCGGTTAAAAAGCAAAAGAAATGCAACATGAATTTGCTATCCTCTAACTAACTTGACTCTTTCACATTGCGTGTCTATATCTAGAGAGAGATTTTACCGAGCTGTGGCTGGGGCCCAGCGACCGCTGGACCACTTCAAAGGGCTAAGCTTTGCCTCCATCGTAATCGAAGTCACGGACCGCCTACTAGGTTTTTAGGGTTCCGTACCCAAGGGGTAAAAAGAGGACCCTATTACTAAGACTTCTGTAACTGTTTCACCAGGCTGTAACTCAAGAACTGCGATAGCTAGACAGTTGAAATTTTCACTAATTATGTATTTCTGTTGCCGCTTTATAGCGGCACGGTTTTTTAATATTTGTTGTTATCAACAAATCTAAAAAACCGGCCAAGTGCGAGTCGGACTCAATGGCACGGAAGCCTTCGCGCGCGAGTCCGACTCACACTTGGCCGGTTTTTTTTTTATTCTTGATCGCTTGATCGCTAGTTCACCTGATCTTAAGCGCCACTGCGACCATTTTGATGATTTTCACATTTTCAGCTAATTAAGCCACTGTTAGTCTCTAGTTTGTAGAGACAGTACTCTACATACTAGGTGATTGGCAATATTGCACTAAGGAAGCGTAAAAATAACGATAAGCAATAACAAAAAAAAACAATAAGCTTCCAATGCAAGATTTCTAAATGTATTTTAATCTAAAGATTTTGTTCTCTTTATCAGCCTACTAGGGAGGTATCCAAATAGTAAAGAGAAAAGATAACATTATCACCACACCTAGATTTATAGATACACTTCAGTCCACAAGGTATCAAATAACAACACATTAGGCCGGCATGGTGGACTATATTATCCTAATCAATCTCATTCTGTAAGGAGACTCGAGCCCAGCAGCGGGACCATAAATGGGTTGATGTTGTTTATGAGATTATTCTACATAGAGTGCTAAAATTTGGCTATTTTTTATGGCATAGGGGTTAAGAAGCAGACGGATCGCCTGATGGTAAGCGATACCGCTGCCCATGGACACCAACAGGACCTGAGGTCGCAAGTACGTTGCCGGCCTTTTAAAAGAGTTTTCGGGCCTCCTGTATCCTCACTCTCTACATAGGCGTTGTTTCACGGCGGTTTTCTGTGAGACCGTGATATCACTCCGAGCCGGCCCAGATTCATATCAAGCATGGCTCTCCCACATTAGATTTACAAGTGGGAGAGCCATGCTTGATATGAATCTTAAATTTTATTTGCCATCAATAGGACTCTCCTTACCTACAATCTAGTCTTGTTTATGTATCCTGACAGTTGGGTGAAAAAATTATGCACTGGAAATTACTTTTTGGAATTACTTTGATACTGAAATTATTTGAAGGGTATTGATGTATGCCCATAGTTGAATGTACCCACAGTTCGCCATTATGTTTAGGTCCCATTGGATAGCAGCACGCCTATTGCTATTGACTGCGAATAAATCCAACTTCATGCTGTTATTGAAAGCTTGATAGAAAAACCTAATCACTCTGCTTAACCAGGGAATCAAATTCAGGAATTCTAGTCTAATTCTAGCATCACAGTCTCACTTACAACCGCTACACTAATCAGGCAAAGTCCTCTAAAGTATTCTCATAATTTACTATCTGACACCTACAGTGTGACCTGTGATGATCTAGTTTTTCTCTATATTATAGAATTTCCCAAAATCCTATTATAGTATTAAGTGTTAATAATAGTAGTGTAATTGACAATTGAAATGCCACTAAAACCATAACATGTAAAAAAATCAAATCGTAAAAAGTTGTGAGATCCATGTACCTAATACAAAGTCGGTCAAGTTATTCAGTCCCTACTTAAGGGTCCTTCTGTCTTAAGTTATTACGTAATTAGCTAACCATACAAGATTTTAAAGTGACCATATCAATATTAAAAATCTTTTACGTTTTAAACAAATAGATTGACTTGGCCATAGCATGAAAACACAATGCCAATAAAACATAATTTGTAAAAAAAACAAGTCTCGCAACTCAGTTCTTCTATCGTAAAAAGTTGTGAGATCCATGTAATACCAAGTCGGTAAATTTATTCAGTCCCTACTTAAGGGTCCTTCTGTCTTAAGTTATTACGTAATTAGCTAACCTAACAACATCTTTAGTGACCATATCAATATTACAAATCTTTTCTGTTCTATAAATGAATAGACTTGGCAATCGCACTAAACAATTTAATATAATATGTATTACGATACATGTAAGTGAAATGTAATTTCTTATGAGAATAAAGTTCTTTAACCACACATTACTTGTGAGATACATTGTTTTTTCATGCGAGACTTGTTTTTTTTACAAGTTATGTTTTATTGGCATCTCATTTCTTTTTGTAGGTAGTCTTCCTCTTTGTCATTTCCTTCACTTCACGTCACTTCTTGAGCTTCAGCTAGTTTTTCTCAAAGCCCATGGTCCTATATTTATATGGGTTTACAAAGTCATTTATGCAGATGGTGTAGGTATCTATAAAACTGGAAAATGCAAAACTTTTCAAAATTGCGAAATTGCAAAATATTTTAATTTTTCCTTGA
This sequence comes from Acronicta leporina, assembly GCA_947256265.1. Taxonomy (NCBI): domain Eukaryota; kingdom Metazoa; phylum Arthropoda; class Insecta; order Lepidoptera; family Noctuidae; genus Acronicta; species Acronicta leporina. The sequence continues at coordinate 9,881,877 of OX366513.1, read as the reverse complement.
TTTATACACTAAACACTAATCTTACATATAATAAGAATGTAAGTGAGCCGTGTCTGTACATTGCTTATATTTACAAAAAAACTAATTTGGGGGACTCAGAATTAGTAACACAATCCATTTCTATTATTTTTGGAAACAAAAGCATCGACCGCGCATCAAATGAAAACTACTGAAGAGATTTGGAGGAAGTGGACAGGAATTTATAGCCTGTTTCTTGGATTAACATTTAGGCTATTTTTAATTCAAATCGGTTCTCTCTATCAAAAGTTATTAACATTTTAACGATTGAAAACGTTGTATTTGAAAAATAACCATTGAAGTAAATTTCTTTTTTAAGTATTTCTGTACTAGACTAGCACGGGTCAAAAATTATAACAGCATCAAGTAATAAAATTAAAAAAATACACTGACAGGGACTAAATAAGATAAAACAAGAAAATAAAGCAGATCAATCAGAAACAATTATTGTGACCAGGAACTGATTATTAGTACAGTTATTCTAACTCTACTTATACAGGGCATCACGGGACATACATAGGATTTATCCAGAGAGCACCAGCCGTCGTCAAAACTAAATATTGTAGTAGGGTAAAGAAGTAAACAAAGAATGACAACTTATTTTCTAGCGTACTAACACGACATTGTTATTACCTCAATGAAATTTGATTCGATAACAGGTGTCATTTAGAGTTGACAATTTTGACAATTATTGTTTTCTTCTTTATAGCGTCCAGCCATATAGTAACTCATTTTATAATGTGAAACCTCCATAGTATAGATCTATACAGTGCGCACACTTTATTTGAGAAACTAAAGAGTTTCCATCAAATCAAATAATTAATATACCCAAAGAATATACCACAAAAGTATGTATAATAAAAAAATGCAACTTGCGTTAGTCTTTACTGATGTCGAAACAGTTATTTGAGATTTTATCTATGTAGGTAGGTATGTGTGCTTATATTTCCATGCTTCACGTCAATATCATGTGAACAATTTTTTTAAATTAAGTAATTTATAGGTCAGAAATAAGGTATTCAGAGGTCAATGGCGCTAAGTGTATTAAAAATATGGAAATCCAAATTTTTCGAGGTGGTTAGTTGAAACTTGGAGAGGACAACGTCTGTCAGGTCAGCTAGTTGTATTCTAAATTTGAAGCTTCTAGGCCTGCTAAAAGTGCCTTAGTGTTTATATGATCGGTCAGTCAGTGAGTGACAAGATTAAGAAACTTTGACTAGTTATAATTCTTAAACTATTGGTTCAAACTAAATGAAATTTGAAATATACCGTGTCTATACAATGCCTGCATTGCCTGAAAATTCAGGCTTCTAGTTTAATCCACAACGAAGTTATAGGGGCTCGAAAATGGGCTGAACTGCTTCGAGACAAGGACGGTACGGCCGTGCCGCTTGTTTTTGCTCGACTTGGCAGATTTCGGGATGTGGGAGAGATCTAAGCATTGCAGTTTTTAATTGTAGACACATGTTTTTTGGTTTTGGTAATATAAGCAGATTGTATTCAAATTGAATGAAATTTGAAATATATCGTGTTTATACAATATGCCTGCTTGCTATGCTGCTTACTGAAAATTCAGGCTTCTAGTTTTATCTACAACAAAGTTATAGCGGGGTCGAAAATGGCCTAAACTACTTCAAGAAAAGGATGGCATGGCCGTACCCCTTGTTTTTGCTCAACTTGGCGGGGGCACCGCCGTGCCCCCAATTTTTAGTTTTTCCTTGATTTATACACCAAACACTAATTGCATTCCAAATTTGAAGCTTCTATGTCTGCTAGAAGTGCCTTAGTTTTGATGATCAGTCAGTCAGTCATTCAGTACACAGTGACAAAATTAAGAAACTTTGACTAGTTATAATTCTTAAACTACCTGGTTACAATGCCTGATTGGTTACTGAATATTCAGGCTTCTAGTTTTATCCACAACGAAGTTATAGGGGGTCGAAAATGGCCTGAACTGCTTCGAGAAAAGGATGCACTTGCTTTTGCTCGACTTTGCGGGGGCACTGCCGTGCCCCGAGATGAATCTACTGTTAGCTGAGTAAGTATGTGGTATTTTAAGCTCTGGCAGAGGGAAATGTAGGAATGAATTCATTCCTACATTTCCCTCACAAGAAATAAGGCGTATACCGTAGATTGATTAACAAAATAACAAAACATCAACATAAATGGGAATGCTTTTGATAATGTCTTGTTTGTGATGTAGATAAGTGTCAGGCAGTCGGCCGGCTGTAAAATCTAATGCCAAAACCCTTTGTAACTAGTATGGCACCAACCCCAAATAAATTTGTACAAGAACAGGAAGAAGTTGTCTAATTGAAATATAAGATTTGACTTTGACTTATGTTGCAGAGGTAATACTGAGTACTTAAGAGTACATTAGTTTCGTTTTTGATAACCTTTTCAACAAGTTCATAAATTATTTGCTGATTAATCAATCTTCATTGATAATCTTATTGTGTTAAGAGAAAACAGCTGCAAAACTAAGTATGACTTTATCAATATAAACTTAAGACTGTACAAGTGGTGCCTTGTTCAAATTTGAATTATCTTGAATCTAAACAAAAATCTCTTACTTAAAGGAATTTCAAGTTTATCCAATTTGCTATCAACATTTCCAATTTCTCTAATAAAAGGCCTTATTTCACAATTTTTTTAAACCAAAATTTGCCAATTTGGTTCTTCCATTTTCAAGTGAAGTGGTGGAAGAACAGCTTAAATTTCCTGTTTTATTCCCTAATATTTTCTATATACTAAGTAATACAAATCTGTTAAGCCATGTTGGTGCATAGTTGTGACAAACAGAAAGTCTCTCAATATGGTTGGTTATAATTACACCTAATACATAAAATAATAGCAGATTTCGGCAATTAAGTAAATTTCGGCATTTATTAAAATATGTTAATTTAAATAATATATATTTTTTTAAATAAAAGATTGTTGTATTAAAATTATCGAAATGATCCCCTTATTCTCTTGACTTCTGATACACAACACAACTGACTGTGTTATTGTGCTATGCAAATATAAGGGCGATTCTCTGTAAGCTCGAAATCGGTTGTCAGGATCTATTTTAAAAAAGAAATAAAGCATAGAAATATAATTATGCCTCTTAACTTTAAAAAAACAGAAAGAAGAAAGAAAGATCATTTATTTTCGCCCTTAACGACGCACAAGTTTTTTTTAGCCAAAGACCAATGTGTCAGTTAGACACTACAATAATAACATAAACACAAAAAATAAAAAAAATAACTAATTATTACAACTGACAACACTGGCAAGTGAACCACTAAATTTTTTTTTCTAAAAAATATTGAAGCCTTAATAACACCCTTCCCTTGGCTGTCCTTTTTCACGGATTCCCACATTAGCACATTAAAAAAAAACGATGCATACTAAATAACTTTTGTAGTTCATATCTAAAAGCAGAATAATTATTTTATATTTATATCATAAATAGAATTCTACAAGGACCTATATTCAAACAAAGACGCAAGTAGGCACCCTCTTACACAACCATTGAAGAGTAAAACAGAAGACAGTCTGTCAGAGTGGGAACCTGATATTTTGAAGAGTGAAGTTTTAAAGGCAATAAAAAGTCAAAGAATGGAGAAGGCACCTGGACCGGACAAAATGTTGTCATGACGAGATGTTGAGAGGGACTATTGATGAATTAGCCCCAATACTTACTAAGATTTTCAACCAAATTTTGAAAAGTGGATATATACCAAAACAATGGGAAACCTCATAATTATATTAGGTCTTTACCTATGAAATTGCCGTTCTGTATGAAAAAATGTAAACGAATGTTTTTATGTATTTTTTATTTGTATTAATCGAAGTAATCACCCATGCAATCAATGCATCTTTGCCAACGCAGTGGCAGTTTATTGATGCCTCATCCTTTTCTTAAAGAATTCTTAAAGAAATCAGCTGGACGGGAGGCAACAAATTCTTCAAAGGCATTTTGTACTGCCTCTCGGGTATTGAATTTTTTTCCCGCCAAGAAGTTATCCAAATTCTGGAAAAAGTAGTAGTCTGTAGGGGCAAGGTCTGGTGAGTAGGGCGGATGACGGAGAACTTCCAACCCCAGTTCTTGAACTTGGAGACCGTCTGCTGTGCAGTATGAGGTCGCGCGTTATCGTGCAGGAGCAGCGGAGACGAGCGATTGACCAATGCTGGTTGGAGATGTGCCAGCTTCTCCATCATTGTGTTCAGTTCTTCACAGTACACATCTGCAGTAATGCTGACCCCGTTTGGTAAGAAGCTGTGAATCACAGCGGCGCTAGACCACCAAACAGTGACCATTACTTTTCTAGGGGTAAGTTTTCGTTTAGGGCATTGTTTAGGTGCTGAACCAGGATCCAACCAACTTGCTGAGCGCTTGCGGTTATCAAAAAGAATCCATTTTTCATCGCAGGTAACAATGCGGTTCAAAATTCCTTCATTTGTGTGTCTGTTGAGCAGTGCAAGGCACGTACTTCGCGCTGGCGATCATTGAGTTCGTGGGGCACCCATTTGTCAAGCTTTTTTACCTTGCCAATTTGACGCAAATGGACCAATATTGTTTTTACGCTAACGTCGAAAGCTGCTGCTAATTCAGCCGTCCATTGTGTATCATCAGCTTCCACAATCGCCTTTAATTCGTCGTTATCGACCAAAGTCTTCGGACGACCGCGAGGTTCATTTTTCAGGTCGAAATTCCCAGAACGGAAGCGAGCAAACCAATAACAGGTGGTGCGTTGGTTTGTAGTGTTAGCTCCGTAAACGTCGTTGATGTTGCGTGCCGCTTGTGCCGCGTTGCTGCCACGACGGTACTCATATTCCATAATTACTCGAAATTTTAACATATCCATGATGACGAAAAATATTGAAATGCGATAAAAATATAACACTAATCAATAAACAAATGACTACTTGAAATTAGAATTCTTAGCCAAACAAAAATTATTTTGATTTGAAATGGCCAGTTCTGCAGAACGGCAATTTCATAGGTAAAGACCTATTATAATCCTACTACACAAGAGAGGCGCAAAGGACGACATCGGGAACTACCGACCAATAACCCTAATGTCGAATATATACAAAATATTCGCAAAGATCATTTTGGGCAGGGTATGAGGGTAGGCGCAAAGTTAGACGAAAGCCAACCAATAGAACAAGCCGATTTCAGACGGAACTTTTCAACGATAGACCACATCCACACACTCAAACAGATAATTGAGAAGTATAACGAATTTAACAAAACACTGAAAACACTTTATGTAGCTTTTATAGATTATGCAAAAGCATTCTATTGCATTAGTCATAAGGCAATATGGGAGAGCTTAGAAAGACAAGGTGTACCAGCAACATATATTAACTTATATATATATATTATCAAAATTTTATATACAAACAGCAAAGCAAAAATCCAATTAGAAGCTTTGGGCAAACAATTCCCAATCAAGCAAGGAGTTAGACAAGGAGATCAGATGTCCCCAAAGTTGTTTTCAGCAGTTTTAGATAACGTATTTCGCAACCTTGACTGGGAACATCTAGGTCTCAACATAGATGGAAGAAAACTAAACTATTTAAGATTTGCGCACAAGAAAAGTGGAGCCAAATTACAACGAATTGGTATCCAAGAGATGGCAAGACACATTGAGGACGACAACTAATGCGCTGGGAAGATGAACTAAAACTTCCTGCGGGACCCAAATGGAGGAGAGTTGCTAGAGACAGGAAGCAATGGAAACTGCTGGAGGCCTTTGCCAAAAGGCACACTGAGTTGAGAGACATCCTATAGCCAAAAGAACCAAACAACACAGCCATCAGTTAAATCTCTTACCCAGTTGAACGGGCTAAATAAGTAAATATATCATAAAACAAGGCCTACTTTCTTATGTTTTTAGTGTATCAATGTCTATTTCTTGTTGTCTGAAGTTTTCCTAGACAGTCCCCTGTCAAAAATTTAAATCTACAATAGAAGAAAACTGTTAAGGTTACAAACGTTTATTAGCATGAAATGAAACGGAACAAGTGTGAAGTTAGTAGCACTGCCAAAAACGGCGACAGGCCGCTATGTAGTTCAGTTTCCAGGAGCAATTTCTGGTGTGAGTATGCATGTTGATCATTGTGGCCCACAGTCCTCTGGTAAACGATTTTGATAATCTTAATTAGATTAATTATTTACATTAATTGTGTATATATCTGTGCTTTGTGTCCAAATTAGTTGGTAGCTTTGTAACAAATCATGTTTCAATAGTTTTGTAACTATTTTGAAAATAAACCAAAATACATAGTCCCCTGACAGCAGTCCCCTGCCTGGAAAAATGACAACAGACTGTTCTATGAACCAGGGGATAGTATATTTCGTGAAATTTGCCTTTAAAAGGTTTTATTTAGATAAATTAATTCACTTGTCTAAGATTTATTCAATTATAAAAAACATGAGAGCCTATACAATATGTTTCACATTAGTTTACCTCATCGAATGTGAATTATGTTACAGGTTGATCGCATAAACTTAAGATGGCTCCTAAAAGGAAAAGTTAACGCAAGAGGAATTATTAGAGAAAAAAAGACAAACAGAGAGTAAGATATCAACGTAGGAAAAATGATCCTCTAAACTTAAGAGTCCCCCCTGTCGCGATTTATCAGAAAATCTAAAATAACTAAAAAAATACACATAAATTCAATTGGCCCTCTTGTGTACTATAAATAACAGTTAGTTTCCTAAGTAAAACTATTATATTTTTACAAAAATAAAAATGTGGCAGGACAGAGTTTGTATGGGCCATTTTGAGTTTACAGAGAATCACTCATAATATCATCATAATATCATCATTGCCAGATAGGAAGGTATTAACATAATGTATTTAAAATCCAAGTTGTGCACATGCTTAATAAGTGGCCATTTAGGTATTGCAATATCACAGGAAAGAAAACAAACAGAACATTGCGCTCATGTAGAGGTCCACATTGAGGGTAAAAGAGCAAGACAGGACTTTCAAGCTCAGCTTGAGTTTTCAAATTAATATTTTTTTATTTGGAGACATTTCCCAAACAAACTCATAAGAATCTAGAATTTGAAGGTGTATATACCTAATTATGTATCTATATTGGTATAGATACATATTAAAATAGAGTATACAAGCTTGATTGTGATTGCAGTCTCTCATAGGCCAAACTAAAAGAAGCATAGGGACCCACGTAAAAGAACACATTGCCAACGCCTTTCCAGAAAATCTGCAGTTTATGAACATACCCTAGACAAGACCCAGCACTACATCAGATTTGATAAACCACAAGACCTCGCAAAAGAAAACCGATTCCTACCTAGGATGATTCATGAGGCTATTGAAATTAAAAAGCACCCAAATTTCAATAGAGAAGATTGTTGGGTCTTACCAGCTGCTTGGAACCCATTATAGAATCTATTAAATCGAATTCCAAGCCCAAAACTGCAAGGCCAAAGGATTTATGGTGAGCTTGTTCTGCTTGAATCGGATCACTAAAAGATCACTAAAATGTAAGGTAGCTGTTAGTAATTTTAACATTAATACGTCCAACACCTCAGTCTACCATGGAAATGGAAGTGACCATGGAAGCTGTAAAGGATCCGAAACATCAGGAATTAAATAAAATTAATACAACACTATAAAATCTGTAAAAAAAATAGTTCTCACCATCAGCAGGGAATTTTTTTATTCTCTCAAGTACCTGCGGTTGATCCGTTGGGTATAAGCCACCTTCCTTTTCTGCCAACCATCACTGTCCCTTACTTTACTCATCCAGCTTTATACCAATTTTGTTATAACATCAATCCATGTGGTCACATATAATACACATCCTTTTCTATATTGCAGACTAGAGGGTACAAGATGTTAAATATGATCCTTGCATTTATGTATCATCCATATTTCTACATAATACCTTTTATATTATAAGTATGTACAATATACCTAACCTTTTTCAAGGACCTGTCTCCCTTCTCTAGTCTCCTACTGAATGTTATTTCCTATTTTGAGACTGGCAGAAGAATATGGTCATAAATATGATTCTAATACATAGCTAATGTAATGCAAATTAGAACTGTAATGCAAATCAGAACTGCTTTCAAATATTACTTTTATCTCACCATAATCATAGTAGAACTAACTGGTATTAATGCACTATAATATGTAACTTTTTTTAATAATATTTTAGTATATAGTTATTTCTAGTCCTTTTTATACTAATAATAATACCTGTTAGTTCTTTAATATCATGCAGTATACTAATAAAAAAGTTGTATGCATGGTGTCTAGAATATTGGCTGACAATTTTTTTACAAAAAGCAGATAAAGTAGAAAACTATTCCAAAAATATTAATTCCTAATAGTGAAAAGAAGAAAAGTATAACTAGAATAGAAGCAAGGTATTATAGTTTATTACATTTTTGCTGCCACTAAATAAACTGGTGATTGTGAAAAGGGAACAAAAAATAACCTAACAAGTGTTGTGGTCAAGGCTAAAGGGACCTTGAAAGGGACTGCTGAAAATGTATGGTCTGGTTGCTCACATATCAAAATCATAAAATATGCCCAAAAGGTCTACTTTTTGCAATGAAAGAATCAGTAACTACTTACAAAATAATGACGTCATTGCATTGACTGTCAATACACCACAGTAAACAATATACTACAATGACTTATATTAATAACTCCGCTATGAAATGTATGAAAACTAATGAAGGCATTGCACTGTTTATATTTACTTACGGATCTTTGGGAATAAGAAAAAATCCTCCAAATGTATCAGGGCTAAACGCGATCCGTAGTTGACAGCGAAACTGCGAATCCTAAATAACATGGCGGCATCTTGTCGCAGCCGGTCTAAGTACGTTTACACTAATTTCAGACGTTTATCACTTGCTATTAATGCTCACACGAACAAACACTTTTTTTGATAAAAACACGTCTCAGTACAGAAACAAAATAGGCAAGTTTATATCACACACTAAAAGCAAAATGACGTAACATTCTCAACCTTCACGGTCGCAGTAGGTAAAAATGGTAGTAAAAGAAAATATGTTATTCTTTAAACGAACCTTAGTAAGGTTCGTATAACACTGCTCTTATAAAAGTCACTATTTACAAACGACATTGCAATGTATAGTTCCTAAGTGTTTGGAAAATAAAAATCAAACGCGATTGATTATTATGCTATGAACAAACGTGACACGCAGTCAAGCAAGCTCGCTGTTAAACTCTTTATTTTTTTAAGTTAGTGATACCAACTAATAAAATTAAAATCTACCTTTCACAACTTGTTACCAGTGTACCTACAACCTACTTACGTATCAGGTACATACCGTGATCATAAAGCACTCATACAGTATTTTTTACCTTAGATTAAGGTTTAACAAGCGTTGAGTCCGTAAAACTACTTTAATTTTTTTTTGTTGGCGCTGCCGTTACTGCTGCAGAGACCCTCAAACGGCGCAAGTATAGCAACCTCAATTATGGGGAGCTATAATTTTGAGCTGTTTGAGGTGGAAACGCTCGGGCCAAGGGGTCCGAAGGCGCGCCATCTGAAAATAAATATAAATAAATATAAAAAAATAAAAATAAATCTCGACTTCACGGAATCAGAGGGGTGGTTTATTCTTTGGTCAAAGGATTAGCATTGCCGTTCAACGTCGCAGCCAGCATTCAGCCACTTTGATTGACGCCTAGCAAAGACGCATAAGCATGTCAATTTTTCTTTGTCTTTTTCTCTACTATTATAAAATTGTAAAAAAGCTGTGTCTGTACATTGAAGATTTAACAAAAAAAAAAACAAGAAGGGTATTTAAACGTCTCCGAATCCAAACATGATTTTTTAAATTCTTGTCTGTTTATCTGTTTGTTACGGGTTAGAGTAAAAACTACTGAATAGATTTTAATTTGTTATTACTGCTAAAGTAATATGCTCCTACTTAAAGACTGATGGACTTCATAACTCAATTAATTAAACGGATCTTGTGATACAGCTTGCTCTCTATGATGTTTATAGGCCCATACAAAGAAGAGATCATCACTATCTGTTGGTTTTTGGGATTCATTTTTAATCCTAATAAAGCTTCAGGTGAGCGAAGCGGCGGACAAAACCTAGTATGTTATATTTTTATAGATCTTAATCTGGTAGGTGAACAAGTTTGTATAACTAAGTTTGTACCTAACTGTAGTTATAAGCTTGTTTGTAATTTTTTTTGGAAATAAATTTTATAGAAATTTTACTTGGAAACATCAGATTTAAATGAGTAAAACTACATTATTATATTAATTTGTGTCAATTTCACTGAACCGGAGAGCCGGGACTTTTTTGAATTTTGAGCTTTTTGCGATAATTGTCGCTCGTTGCATTGAAGAATCAACTAGCGCTACGAGCACCACAGATTAAATGTAGCAACGAGGTAGCAAGCTAACGAGCGCTCTTCGAGCGCTACAGTAGGCACAGAGTAAATTTCAAATAGTTATAATAGGATAGCGAAATAAACAAACACAGATACACTTCTGGTACGTTAGCGTTAGATAATATGATAGGAAAATATGCGACCATTTTTTTGTTACACATCACACTTAAACTTGCTACTTAACCTTAAATACCATTCCCTTTTCCTATGCTAGCGCCTTTTTTGAGGACGATAGCATGCAAATAAAATAGGCAAATATTTCAACGTGTCCAAATTCAAGGTTCAATTCATTAACAGTACACTTTAGATTGTGGCGCTCAGCCATATACTAGCTATATGAAACCGTCGCATCCTCAGATGAATAACTAAAGAAGTCAGTTTCTGCTCTGGATGAACGGGTGGAAGGGCAAACAGGCGCACTTGCCCCGGGCAGTTTCAGGCGGCGCCAAAATCATAAAATTGTTTCACAATAATTGATTTGATTTTAAAACTCCCATTACAAAAAAATGATATGATTGTGTGTACCCAATATCAAATTATTAAACCTAAGAACCAAAAAAATAACTAAAAAACCCGACTGCATAAAAACCCTTTAAAAAAACTAAAAAGACAAAAACAAGTTTAGTAGTCCAGACCTATGTAAAGTAATATTGAGTAACTACACCATTTAAATGTTTTCATGATCGATAAATACATAAAATAATAAATTATAACGTAGAATAAAGTCAATCTTGCCGTCGGGACCCATTCAAAATCGTGACCGTCTCTAAAATTCCCAGTAATGGGTCCCGACTGCAAGTTGTTAATTACTGTTAATTACTAACTTTTTGTAACGACACGACCAAGCTCACCGAAAACCAGGATTATCTGCCAACGTATACCCTATAACAAATAATTACCTCTGTTTCTTGAAAAAAATACCCACCTAAATATTTTTAATTACTTTTAATCTTTTAATATTTATAATGACATCAGAATTTCAGAACCGATAACTTCAGAGAACCTATTCTATAATAGGGTAGAAAAGAGGAAAACTATTTTTTTATTGTAAATTGTAAAATTATTCTACGACAATGGTGTTACGGGCACTCGCATACAAAAGTCTAACACTATCGCAATATCCTACACCACGCCGTGATCCCGTCACTAAAACATAAGCATCGCCAGCTCGCAAGATGCGCTTTGCTTTGCAGTAATCGAGTGCAGCATGGACTCTTGCTTCTACTTCAGCCGTCCAATTACCTTTTGCAACTTCAAAATAATGCATAGCGCGAACTCCTCGCCAAAAACGTAATTGGCGGGCTGTATGGCAAGCTCTAGTAACGGCCACTACGGGACAATGCGGTTTCGCGTGAGAAATAAGTTTTGCTGTTCGGCCTGAGTTTGTTAAACATATAATAACTACTGCACGAGCTCGCGTGGCAAGTTCAACTGCATTTATGCTAATAGCTTTCGTTGGTTCTTCGAGTGGACTTTCCATTAACTCAGTATTGCCATAAACATATGGCTGCCAAATTATTCGTTCGGCTTGCCTACAAATAACAGCTGCAGCAGCAAGACAATGCTCCGCCATTTTTATAGAGTCATATGTAGGTGAGAATTTCTTTAAAGGTGAATCATAATGTAATTCTAAAGCTATTACATCTACACCATCAAGGACTAGATTTGCAACATCTGTGACACAAAGTGTGGGAATCTGCTCATTAATCACTGCCTTACATATACATGGTTTTCCGATTTCATTGCATTTTGCTAGGATATTTTTTTGAGCAATAAATATTTTTTCTACAGGTAAATCTGTACTTAAAACGCTTCGATCCATGTATAAACCATCTGCTTCATTTAATATGATATCAAGATTATCTAATCCCAAAACTGAATCGATACAGGCAAAAATAAGAATGTGTTTTCCTTTCTCCGCTAATAAATCTCTTACTCCACGAACATCCTGTCCATTTTGAACGTTTGGAACTAGTACACCATCAACATCAGACCCAATTGCCCATGCTATTTGTTGATCCATATGTTCAAAGGGCTCAAGTGTTGTATCGTCACAAGTTATTGATTCATTACTACCCCTCTTTCCAGTATTATTTACTTCACGGGGTACCTGTGAGATACGCACGGTCATTTTTGCTCCAATAGTTCCGCCAACAGCAATAGAGCACTCTACTGAGTCATTTCCAACTTCGGATATGACAAGTTTAATATTACCTGGAGTCAAGCTATCAATAAATATTATATCGTTTGGGTGCAGTTCTGTTAAACGATCATATCCAATATATAAACAATCAGCAGTTCCACTCTCGCGCCAACTCGTATCAGTAGTTAACCGGATTGTATTCAATTGGATAAGATCAACAGTTGCCTTTCGGCCACCTTTTAGGTCACCTGTTACAATATCGGGTCCTTTTACATCAACTATTAGAGCTAATGGGTATACGTATTCTAATTCTGCACTATAATTATAGACAGCTTGTCTGATACTTTGAATTAATTGTCCACATGCATCAGGTTCCAAATCTCTCATATTGAGCCGAGCGACTGTCATCCCTGCAGCGATTAATCTTTGAATCGTAGCAGGCTCTCGATTCGATGTGCCAATATCACACATTAATCCAGTTTGTAATTCTTCACATGGATTTTGATGAATATCTAGATTACAATAATGTTTAAACAATGATGGTTGCGGTGCACTACTTCTTTTCCCCCTGTGGCTTAGTGCAGATTCTAGAGGAATATGCCATGGCAGTGCCATATTATCAAGCCATAAAATTTCTCGAAGCAAAAAAATCATAAAAATAATATATTTTGATAAGTATTTGTAGTCTACGAATGTTCTAAAAAATCTCTTTGACGTTCTGTAACAAAAATATCGAAAAATGTTGACGAAAGTCAAAGGAAAGCACAACCCATTTACTTTTTATATAAAATATGGTACCTAGTCTGTAATACTGGCTGTATAGTGAAACATAAGCAAAAATCATGGGGAAACATAGTTTGATTATGAAGTTTTATTTTAGCGTATAGTACCTATAGTAGTAGTATTTATGAGACGGCGTAGTAGGTGCGAATCACTGAACAACCAACTTTTTCTGCCAATTTTGTTGCCAACGTTGGAGGCAAGGCTAACACGTACCTACACTACGAATATTTGACAGTTACACAGAGACCTCGAACTGCAGCGTCCTATCAGTAAAACACACAATGTAATAAAAGCGTGTTAAAAACTAACCCCGTAATCACAAAACACAAACATATCGATAATTTGCGTATAGGTATAGGTCGAAGTTGGATTGTAGAACACATTGTTATACGTAACGGCTAGCTGTTTTACAAAACATCCTGCTATGTTAAACAGCTCTACAAGGTCCAGCTGGATTGTCATTGCAGTACGTTTATCAAAGCCGCTCCCCACGTATTTTGTATAATGACTTAACTGCAGTCACAATAAGCGTTTTGTGTAAAAGCTGTGAAAAAATTTAATTTTATATTACTTATAAAAAAAAATATACTTATATACTTTTTAAGGGATAAGCTTTTAAGTATTTAGTTATATTTTGACTGATTTTTGCAGTTTATGTCGATGAATATGTTATTGTAATGCCCCTTTACTGAACATGTGCCTAATATTACTTGCAAATCAATGATTATCTAAATAATAATAAAACTAAAGCTAAAAATGGGTTACAACCTATGTATTGCATGGTAGGCAAACTGAGGAAGTTGGTATGAGCCCGTATTACGTAGTCTTAGCCCGTATACGATGTCCAAACTTGAATTCGATTTATATTTATATTATTATGAATCTTTCGGTGACCGTTATTCTTTAAAATATTTATAGCCTAAAAGTAAAAGTACCATCATCTTGCAATTAGTCTACTAAGCGCAAGATGATGGTACTTTTGAGAGAGATAAGAGTTGATTTCTATACATACGATATCTCTGGACGATGCTCCTTTGTACGGACCGTCCGTGTACCACTAAAACCAGCCTAAAAATGGTAAATGGGATAAATTATATAAGGAAGGTAACGGGACACATTCAACTTTTAGATCACCTTTTGTAATCTGTGGTTTGGTGATTTGACACGACCTTGACTCTTCTACTTTTTTTTTGTTTGACAGCTGAGGTTGACGCTTCGCTTGAGTTTTTTGATGATTGTGTTGAATTGTTGATAATATTGTATGTATCAGTTTTAAAATTTCAATAAAATGTCCTGTATAATTGGCTTGGTTAATTGAGTAGGTACTTATGCTTAAGTAATATCAATTTATACTTATTGAATGATATGAGTGACTGCAAAGATATTGTATGATACAATTTTGGCACGCCGGAATAACAAACGTTAAAAATACCGATTCAAAATGCTACAATGTGCCGGGGATCCTCTTCTATCTAATACACCTTTGTAATACTTTCTTCGGCGTAAATCCTGTGGAAACTGGTGTCCTGCCTGAGAAACGAATGGAGTATTGGAGTTGCTTGTTACAGTGGCACCTCAAAACTTTTGTAGTGAAGTAAATTATAGAATTTGCCAACAAGTAATATATTTATATTGATAAATGTAACATGAGCTGGAAGTAAATTATCGTAAATATTAAAATTCCATTCTTCTAAAGCTAATTTATTAGTTTCGTACCATGGAATTGGAAATATCCATTAGAGAAGCCACTAATGGCCTTAAGGCTGTACGAGCTACTGAGCGAAAGAAAAGTGCAGAAACTATAAAAGACTTTCTTACAAGAAATACAGTGCCTCCTCTTCTATCAGAAAATACTTTGAAAAAGAAAGGATATACATGGAATAATCTATTTGATGACATAAATGAGTATATTTTTAAGGTAAATAACTTAAAGCATGTCAAGCATAAAATTACATAGGTATATTATTAGATAGGTGTAATTAAACAAATTGAATACCTATTTATTCTTTGGATCACTAAAGAATATTATTATTAACAAGACCTTTCTATTTTAATAATTATAGCTAGAGAAAATTTATTAAAAATATTTTTTTATTTAAATTTTTTTTTAATGTTGTTGAGAGAATTAATAACAATTTGAATGTTCTTGCCCTTATCTTATTTATTTTTTTTGATTTTTAATGTAATAGTTTGTTTTTTTTTTGTGTCAGGTGAGTTATGTAGTAAGACTCGAGTTGCCTGCAGTTTCAATCAACTTAAAATGTATGTTTAATTATGCAATCTAGATAGTGTCTGACACACTCAGAGTCATTGATCTCCTTGCCAAACTTTATTGAAATATGTTCAGTAGTTTATATTTTAAATTCAGTAGTTTATATTGTAAATGTACCTTATTAGGCTTAAACATAGACACCCATATAAATTGGAAATCTCATATAAATAAAATTAAATCAAAATTAGCTAAGTTTTCATATGCTCTCCGCGAAGTAGAAAAATCCACAGATATCCAAACAGCACTCGTCACCTATTACGCCTATGCTTACGCTTGGCTTAGCTATGGTATTATCCTGTGGGGAAACAGTACAGAAGCGCCATCACTTTTAACTCTTCAAAAGAAACTTATACGAATACTTGTACACATAGAAGATACTGATAGCTGTAAGCCGCACTTTATAGAACACAAAATATTAACGATACCTAGTCTATACATTTTAGAAATATGTAAGTTTGTTAGAAGTCACCAAAATTTCTATACAACACGAGAAGACAAAAACCAGAGACTAAGACATAAAAATAGATTAAACCTACCAAGCTCCCATCTAAAAATGCACTCATCTAGTCCACATGTCATGTCGATAAAAATATATAATAAGCTACCCCCGCGAATAAAAAATGAAATTAAAGACAGTATTTTTATAAAAAAATTAAAACACATCCTAATAACTAAATGTTACTACCATATAAATGAATACCTAAATGATAAATGTATATGAAATATAATAAATTGGAATTTAAATAAATACTTGTAATAATATACCTAATAATAACATAAACACAAATACATAAATAATATACAAGCATGACATACATTTATAATAATAATATCTGGGATATTTAATTTATTTTCTTTTTACAAACTGATAATAATGATAATGACCATTATTACAGTAACATATAATTAATAAAAATACAATAACATATAATAAAATAATATAATTACATAATAGAATATCAAATAATAAAAATAATTATAGTAATATAGCAGTAACTATAGCAAGCGCACCTTAATAATTACCTATAATAATATAATAGTCAATAAATATCAATTTATTATAAGTAAAATATGAAAATAATAAAATATGTAAAACTTCCTCCTCTCTCCTACATCTTGCCGTGCCGACAAGGCCCACACATGTTTCTTATATTATACCATTGTTTCTTATATTATACCATTGTAACATCAATTTAACTTGTGGAGTGCAATAAATATATTGAGTATTGAGTATTGAGTATATCTGAAAGGGTTACAGACAGGCACTTTCAAATTTATAGTATTAGGATGATTATATTAGTATAGATAAGGATTACTATGGCTCTCCTAGTATTGACAATTGTCAGGTTTTGCCGCAGTTACATGAAACATTGACTGCATTTTACAGGAGATAGAAAAATATGAGACTTCCAAAACTTATGAAAACATCACTAAGCCACTTTGTACTAGTTTATTACATCTATGTGTGGCTGGCTCCAATAAAGGTATGTATACACACTATATATTTGTTTTTCATTTGGTCATCTCAAATTGGTTAATTTCCTGCTTATTGCTTGTTTCTGTGAAAAGTGTTTGAATAAATTAAACTGTGTCCATCATCCATTTTATTATTTTAGGGAGTCCTAAGATAATAAAATAGATATACCTATTTAAACCATTTTTTTATAACTGCCTTGTTGGTATTGTTGAGTCTGAGTTTTATTGTTAGAAAGTTCTCAGTAGCAGCCTGGAGTTTGGATTTATACCCAGTAACTGACCATATCATAGTTTTCACTGATACATTTAATTCATAATACATAATGTGCCAAGCTTTTAGCCCCCTGTTATATAGGACCAAAATTATATACATATACTGGCAAACTATGGGTGCTTAGTAGCTAGTACTGAACCTAACTCTTCTGGGAATACAGGTGTGTAGGTATAAATTTCAGAGTTAATTAGTTGAAAAACATAAAATGTCTACTTTTCCAGGCAAAGCATATATTAAGTGTGAGAAAATAATGGAGATGTGTGTGTACATATTAAATGATAATCGTCTGATCAAAGCAATTGGTGACAGCTATTTGAACTTACTGCTTAAGCATGTTCTACCCTATGAACACTACTTGGGCCATATTACACCAAGCACATGGAAAGGTTAGTGAAATAATAAAATATGTTGTAAACTTTTTGTATTTTTTTGCATTTTGCATGCTAATATTACAAAGTTATTTTAGTGAGAGAAAAATTCGATTTGCAGGCACTATTCAAACCTGCGTCTTCTGGTAAGATACGTCTGATACTATGACCACTAAGCCACCATCACCTTTAAGACGTAAATTAAGAATGTGAAGGCAAATTTCGACATGGCGGGGGGGACTCGCAGGGGCTTAGTGGTCATATCATCTGGTGTATCTAACCAGACGACGCAGGTTCGAATCATGCCCATAAGTCGAATTTTTCCTTCACTAATATAAAATATGTTGTTGCCAGGTTATTTTGTTAAATGTTATTTTTACTAAATGTTGCAGATTTGCTTGAAGTCAGTACTGCTGCATGTTTTTCAAGTGATTACAAAATAGACAATTTCACTAAATTAAGGTTCATGCTTCTTGTTATGAGAAGTGGAAAAGACAATTGTCAATATGTACGATATCTCATGGAAAGTTTATCCTCATTAGAAAGATTTTTCTCTAACATTGCAAATGATAAAAAAGTGCAAGATGTAGTTATAGAAATAATTATATTGCTCCTGGAAACGGTATGACCTTGATTTTTGATGGCTATAATTTTTGTAACTTGCAACTGCAATGTACTTTTGTTTGTGACTTGTAAGAAAGATTAATTATTGTTATGTTTTAGCTGTCTTTAGAGTATCGGTTAACGATGTGTAATTTTTGTGAAAGTGTTTTGCCATCTCTTTTAAAGTTTTATGATCAAAATAAGGACCAAAAGAAAAAGGTAATTAATATATATTATTACAAAATACAATCAATAATATGTACCTATATTACTTCCTAAATATATACTAATATATAAAGCTGAAGAGCTTGTATTATAATAATATTATTCCTTCTGAAATTACCATCTTTAGAGGCATTCTCTAATCTCTGTTTATCTCTATGCCAAAAACATGTGTGTATTAGTATAAAACTTTACCTCATAGGTTTTTGTAATGCATGCAGTGTGACAGGAGATTTATTTTTAAAGCATGCATGCTCTTTTTGTTCATTTGATTTTAGCAGGTTTCAGATACTCAAAAGATCTATCTAACTAGGTCTTATTTTCAATACTTTTCTACTTTTATCTTCATACCTTCTGTTTTATGCCCAGTATAATGGCAATGTATGCCTGTTACTCGACTTTATAAAAATGTTTTATTATATTTACAGACATCATTGTTTTACTTATTGAATCTTACCATGGCACTTCATCACCCACTGGGAAGGCGCCAAAATGAAGAAGGGAGTCTCGCAAATAACTGGGAGCTTTGGAACAAATACCTGAATAGCATTACAGAAATAATATCCTTAGAAGTGAATTATTTGCAAAAAAATCGGAAGCAAAATGATAGAATACTTCAACAATGCTCACATTTTTATGATTTAGCTGCAACAGTACATTACCAGGTGCGATTGTTGACTACTTTGTGTTAATATAAAATGTTCATCAATTTGTGCTTAATAAAATTTTAATAAATATAGTAAAAATAACTTAACGTGTTCTTGGCGGCACGAAAGGGTCCTGATCTGCTATGAATGGTCACGTGTATAGAGACCGCGTCGAGGGCAGCTTAACCTTTTTTTTTTTATGGTATAGTGGGGCAAACGAGCAAACGGATCACCTGATGGTAAGTGATAACCGCCGCCCATGGACACCCGCAAAGGGTTTGGGCTTCCGGTAACCTCAACTCACTCGGTGAAACACAACGCAAGCGTTGTTTCACGGCGGTTTTCTGTGAGGCCGTGGTATCACTCCGGTCGAGCCGGCCCATTCGTGCCGAAGCATGGCTCTCCCACGTGAAAACCTTTCAGATAGATTGATCAGAGTTGTTATTATTTAGCCACGAGACCCTCCGCCCTCCGCGTCACCGCGCTATACAATAATATAATCTTATACAGTTTATATTTCTATAAATATTTGTGTATATTCTGGAAAATTAATCTATAATTTTTTTTAATTGTTGCTCGATAAATAATCTTTGGTCGCAAGAAAATAAGCAGATTTAATGTTATGATATATGTTCAACAAAGTATATTTTATGACACTTTCATATCAGCGTGTCACATGTCAAGGTCGGTGCATTGGTAGTACTTACTTATATACAGAAATCACTCAGTAGTTTATAATCTTTTGCATGTTGGAATTAAGATTATTAGCAGTTTCCAGTTGAAAATCACTATTAGCTACCTAGTTTCACTCGAATTATCAAATGAATTATAAGTCAGATATTTTTATTTATATCTCCCTCATTAGCCACTAGGCTAATGAAAGGATCCCTAGGTCCTGAGCGCGACTGTTACGCTAGAGGTCTTGGGTTCGATTCCCAATTCGAGCAATGTTTTTTTTTTCTATGAAATTCCCCGTAGCAGCTCCGAGTTAGGAATTTGTGTCCGGTTAATGGCAATAGGCCCGCCCCTATTACATGGGACCTAAACATACCGGCGAATTGTGTGTGTACATTAGTACGCCTCTGCCTAACCCTTCGGGGAATATACGCGTGATGGTATGTTATTTATGTCATAATATATCACACTATGTTGTATTGCGTAACGTCACGCCTGTATTCCCGTGTAGGCATCTCAGATGTGCATTAATGTAAGTACGTTTACAGTTCGCGCGGTATGTTTTAAATGTAATACGGTGGCGACCCTATTGCTATCAACTGGGCTTTAATCAAAACACCAGGTTACTCCTGATAATTTTATAGCAAAATCCAATAATTCTCATCTACCTGGGAATCAAACCCAGAACTTAACAATTTCAGCAATTATGCTTGTCACGCTAGGGCAAATTTTATCAATCAACATTTTTTTTCTTTCTCACTAACAGATATTTAAACTGTTCGAGAGAAGCGACAGTGACACGGAAAACTTGTCAAAAAGAATGAGATTGAACTTTAACAAGAACAAAACATTCGGTGACGTCATCAACGAATTGCAACAGAATCATGTACCATGGTATGCCATTTGATTATCTGGTTTCCTGTTTTTTATATAACGTGTGAACCACATGCTTCTATGCTTTTATAGACACAAGTACATGTCTATGATGATTTATTTATCCAATTTAAATTAGTTAAAGTAAGAAAAAGTAAAAATAGTTAAAGTCAGACATCTCTTTGAGCCATTGTATTTGAAATGGTAGCCTGCAACAGCCTGAACAGTCTGCCCAGTCATAGGTCTTGAGTTCGAATCTAAGACAGGACGTGATTGAAATCATGTGGGTATTTGTAGAATTAATTATAATTCTCATAAAAGGTGCTTAAATAATTCATGCGATATAATTGAATGCAATAGTCATTTGTCAGGTTGCTTGGCCCAAATGGTATCTGATGGGTCCCATATTCGATTTCCGTTTAGAGACATTTTTGGGAATCCATGCACATTACGATTCTGGTAATGAGGTGTTTGCTTTTGAGATGTGTGTTCCTATAAGTAAGCACCATCGACAAGGCCCACCAACGAGAGAAATTACGAGTGAGGTTTTTTTAATAAGATAATAAATATTTATATTGCAATTTAAGGTTGGGAATAATAAAAGTGTATGTGAAAAAGTATGGTAACAGCATATCTACGGAGGATTTTTTGGCATTGCTGAATTGTCTCCAAACACTGCATGCGAGTAACAGCAATAATTTGGAATGGGACACTTTCCAAGACCTAGTTTGTCTTGTACTGGAAAACTCAAGCGCTTCAATGTGCAAAAATGAAGAGTACAAAACTGTATTATTGTCACTGTGGAACTCATGCGTTAGGTAAGCGCCATCTCAGGCGATATGTTTTTACTGGAATAAATAGTTTGTTTTTTTATGGGGTAGGGGAGCAAACGAGCAGATGGATCACCTGATGGTAAGCGATAACCGCCGCCCATGGACACCCGCAACACCAGAGGAGTCATAAGTGCGTTGCCCGCCTTTTAAAAGGGTTTGGGCCTCCGGTAACCTCACTCACTCGGCGAAACACAACGCAAGCGTTGTTTCATGCCAGTTTCCTGTGAAGGCCGGCTCGACCGGAGTGATTCCGGTCGAGCCGGCCCATTCGTGCCAAAGCATGCCTCTTCCACGTGAAATTTATTGTATTTTTCAGTTCCTCCCTGAACATAATATTATATTGGTTCCAGAAATTGTACTTCTTTAAATGCGTCACACAAACCCGTGCATAAAATTGTGCAACATCTATTAAAATTAGACGTATTGGAGAACTCAGATGCACAACATTTAATAAAACTATACCTTGAGAAAGATATGCCAGTAACTACTGATAGTATTCAGACATTAAGTGATATCTTTCACAATTTTTACAGCAAATGTAGCTTAGATGATTTCAGAGTGCAATGCTTTTTATGGCTTATATCAAATGATACAACTGCTATAAGTGTAACAGAAGCGTCAGAATTATTATTTAGGATAGTCGCTAATGAAAATGTTGCCATCGCGGCTGTGGGTGTTGTTGAGTCAGAATATCCTAAGTTACGTGATATATTATTTAACTCAACCGAGAAGAGTATTTTATTCAGTGAGTTTGAAATTTATAATTCAGTTGAGCCACTTGTTCAAAAAACTATATATGAACAGGTTGGCATTGTTCCTGAGTTAGAACACCGTGTGAAAAACTATCTGCATTCTATCATAATTGAAAATAATTCAAAGCGATTCCAAAAAGATGCTGATTTAATAGACTGTATCAAATTGATTAATGTTACTTTTTCATATCTTGATAAAGTCATAAAATATAACTTAAAATCTCAAGAAGAAATTGAAGATATGGTTATATACAAATTCTTGAAAACGATATTGACCCTAATGTATACATCACTGAATCGATTACTAGATAGCAATACTCAAATATCGGTTAAAATCAAAACTGTTCAACTTGTAAGGGAACTTTTGATTACCGAGTTTGATTCCTTATTGGCCTCTGCCATAAGGGCGAGTATTGATGCAAGTTTTTTTCACGCTATTAATAATATATTGAACATTGAAGTTCCATGCCACGAGGATAGTATCATCATCGATGGAGATGATGATGACATGACTATTGTTACGTTGAAGCACAATAGCTTGTTGCTGCTTGCTGCATACTGCAGAAAGCATGCAGAATATCGGGAGGAAATACTGAAATTGATACTAGACGAAACTATCTACAATTTGACTTCTGATACACAATGTATTTTCCAGTTGATTGAGCTATTGACAGATTCGAATGTGGAAGATCCTCCTTTAGGTAAATACATAATTATAATAATGTATTCAAATTTCGTAATATTTTTTTAAGAGCTATATAAATTTAAATAGAACCACATTTTACGTATTTTATGGCATTATATTCATATTATTAAACCCAGACGTTTCGGACCCCCTTAGTAGCGTCCACGGCAATAGGAAGATTGTGGTGCTGGGCGTCTTCCTTACATCTTATAAAACAAGACCCCCGCTGCGTCCATCTGTCTGTTCGTAATAAACTCAATAACTATAGAACGGATTTTCATGGGTAATCACCAATAAACAGATTGATTCATGTGGATGGTTTCAAGCTATTAAACATCACGCTACGATCCTAAGGTATGGAGGAATGCGGCTGAAATCGCGGGCGGGCGCTAGTGATTATATAATTACTAACAGCTTTTCTCCACTAGCAAGGAGCTGTTAAAATTCCGGATTGAATTTTAACAATATAAAGCGATAAAATCCGATCCGTAAAAAATGGCTTGATTCCAAAATCGAGCGTGTCAGAATTTCAGAAATCGTTAAGCTATCTAAAATATTTTATATTTCTTGGTTTCCAGGTATGGTTTTTACTCTGATGCAATGTATCTGTCAAAAATTGTATAGAAACTCTAAAGTGTCTTATCAAATACTTAAAATTCTACTTGATATAATGGATCAACTTTGTTCCGCGGATAGTACAATGAAGAATAATTGTTTTATAATGGTCAAAACTTACTTGCACCTTTGTGAAGATATGTATTACCCGCCGACGGTTGCGTCATTGATATATGAGTGCGTAGCTAAGATTGTCATTATGAATCGAAAGCAAAACAGTAACGTCGAGGAAGTTTTTGAAAATGCATTAATGAAGAAAATAAAGGGCAATGTCCATAGCATTCGTTTGCACTGCTGTTATTTATTGAAACTGATAATGAATGTTTCCGAAGATAACATTGACGACTTTTCGAATGACTTATTGAAGATCTTTTTAATTGATGTAAGTCTATTTTTCTCTTTATGTTTGTATTGTAAATGCTCGGTCTAATGAGTGACAAGCGCAGAATCAAAGTATTTCTATCGGATTACAGTACCTTATGTTGCGATTAATTCCGTGGTTCTTGAGGGTATCTAATATAATGTAGTTTAATTTAATTTTAATTTTAGGTATCATTTACAAAAGAATCGATTCTAAAGGACGAATCTGCGAACAGGACTCTCACAGTTCTCCACTCTTTCGTTGCGCTAGCGCAAACGGAGAAATCTGCTATACTTAGCATCATACTCCAAATAATTCATTTGCAAAAAGTTAAATCATTAGATAACCACGTCATTCTAAAGGTCTTGCATCGGATTATCAATTATATTGGCATAACAGATCTGAAGACTTATTTAAATAATAATATTTTACCAATGGTTCATTTTTGGTTTACCAAAAATAATACAGTACAGGATTTACCATTCTACTTATTTGGATTTGAAGATATAGATACATTTATTGAAAAACACTTGAAGTGGTTAATTGCGGGAGAAATATTGTGGCGCCAAAAGGGATACTTAAACAAGAGTGAACTTTTACATCAAGTTGCAAATAAACACAAGAAGTCTATTGAAAATATAATTGAGGTATGTAAACAGTGCAAGTTCCTCATAGGGGAGACAGTAGATTTTTTTATGTATCCTCTTTGTGTCCCACTGTAGAGCAAAAGCTTCCCCTAACTTAGTATAAGATTTTCTATCCTTGCACTCATTCCACTTATTTATAATAGAATCCTTTTATCTACTGTATATTTAAGTTATATAAGCCAGATTCGTTTATGCCCTCACCATATAGTACCTATCGTCGCGGTAAAGCATGATTAAATTTTATTGTTGATATTCTGCACAGGAATCATAATTATTATTTTCACACAACAATTATTGATGATGGAAAAATGTTTATTCTTGTGCTTTATATTCCAGTTGTGTTTTCCCAATATAATGGCCTTGTGTTTGCCATAT
The DNA here is from genome assembly GCA_947256265.1 of Acronicta leporina. Lineage (NCBI taxonomy): Eukaryota > Metazoa > Arthropoda > Insecta > Lepidoptera > Noctuidae > Acronicta > Acronicta leporina. The sequence goes on along the minus strand of OX366513.1, from coordinate 9,856,838 downwards.
ATTGTCAGTGCCAAGTATAATATTGATTATTACGACCCTCATAAACGAGAGGTTTTTAAAATATCGATGAATAATGCAACTAAAATGTTTCAACTGACTGGTGAGATGTTGGACAACGATAGATTGAGTAATCTCTTTATAGAGGAAGTTGGGGAGTTGTTGCTACTAGCCGCCACTCACATGAGTGATCGAGAAGAGGCGGCGCAATTGTTTCAAGTGAAGCTACCACAGCAAAATAAAGAGTATCACTATCCAAGAAGGGTTTTATCCGCAATTTTGGACTATTTTGAAGTAAGTTTACTCATTTATTTACATCACAACGTCATGACGTTTTTATGCAAAATCCATTAATGATATTGTTATCGTAAATATTACGCATCACTTTATTATGACTTATAAAGTTTATAAAGTTATTTTTGTGAAGGAGTTTTTTTTAATTTCCAGCTCCTCACGGATGGAAACATTCTTGAATATCTTTGCAAAAATCAAACTATAACGGTATTCAAAATTATATTTGAATTGTGGAAAGCCGTTACTCAAGAAAATATATTTGAGCTGAAGATATTAGCCCTTCATGCCTATGTTACGTTTATCAAAAATATACCTTTAGGACATCCTTCTGATGCTTTCATCTGTAATTTTGCTTGTAACAGTTTTACTCAAGTTATCAAAAACTGTTGCGACAAAAATGAAATGAAGGCGTACATACGTGGTTTGACGCTCGCCTTTGATTATTTGCTACCGGATACAGCGGCGCTCATGCGTAGGTCGCTGTTGGAATTATTGCCCGTCTTGATAATAAAAAAGGAAGCAGGCTATGATCAGGAGTGTGCTGCCTGTTTAAATGATTTAGTGGACAATATGAAGGATTGCCTGAGACAAAGTGAAGATGTGGTTGATTTTCTTAATTCTATGTCGCAAAGTACTGATAATATGCACTGTTCTACCTTAACAGTGTTTAAAGAAAAATTAAAGGCTCACAAAATCAGTTTGAATTGTCCTAGGTATGTATATTCACAAATCTTGTTAATCTTTATCGTTTGAAACTGTATATGACGTTATACGTATGTTTTTTTCTAGCCATGAGACGTTACTGAACATTCGTCAATTTTTAACTTGTAACAAAGATCACATACGAAGCTTGTATTATGATTTGAATTCAAAAACATTTTCTGAGGATTGTGAGACGAGTATAATACATCAAATAGTCTATTCACTTTGTAATATTCTGAAATCAACTTACGACGAAAAGGTAAACCGTACATACCTACCTACTTAAATTTTAGCATTACACATATCGATATAAAATTTCTTGAAACTTAAAATCCGACTCAACAAATAGTGCCAAAAGACAGACATATTTACATTGATATTCAAATAATTTTAGACCATTTAGAATACTATTACTGTTTTTTTATTACGTATTGGGATTTGGGAAATAACCCATTGAGTAAAAACTTATGAGCGCGAGTTCATGGGTTCGACTAACAAGTAAAAAAAATGTTATTTCTTCTATCTTCTATGAAATTCGGAGGATGAAAGCTCGGAGTTTTGATTTTGCCTGGTCAAGACGTTCGCCGCCTATCACATGGGAACATGAAACAGGGGGCGATACCAGAGAAAAGATATAAGTACTCAAAAGTACACTACTAATTTTGTCTTCATGGCGTGATGGTTATTAAACATACTTGCCTCTTTTTACTGATTTTTTAAGCTTACGCGATAGAATCCGTAAAGTCGTTTTATTTCAATATACTTCTTTTTTCATTTCTTTTAGACTATAGTAGAAGCTAGCAATTGTTTGTCGGAGATCAGTTCGTATGACTTAAAGACTTTAGTCACTGTCCCTCCCGCTGGAACAGAGGGTGTGATGACGGTGAACCCGACCCGTTATTTCATGCAAGTTGTTGGGAAATCTCTATTGGAAGTGTGCTTTGATGAAAACCCCAATGTCACAGACGAAATCGCTGAAACGATGAATGATTTGTTAAAGTTCCTCAATATAGAAGATATTCCGGGTATGTAGTTTACCCCAGTCAATTTGGATCAAAATGGTAAATCTAATGCCAAAAAATAAGTTTTGTTTAAACACCTTTCAACCTTATTGTTAGAGTTGTAAAGATGAAAATTAATTCACCTACATTTACTATTTTATAAGTCAAAAGTATCCGTAATCAGTTCAAGAACATACATATACCTAATAGAGTAAAAAAATCTTAATGAATTCAAAATCACCTTTAGTACAGCCAGCAACGAAAGTTGAAACACTGAATTCCATGCAATCTTACAAAATGCTCAACATCTTTTTTATCCAGAAGTTACTGACCTGAAGAGTTAACAGAAAGGACGATTATACCCTATAGTTATTATAATTAAATTTAAAAAAGATAACTGTTATGTTCTCAAAATGGCTGTGTTCAAGTTAGGATTTATTTCTAGAATAACCATATTTCAGATTTGGACACAATCGACAAAGAAATATTGAGACCATTTACATGTGTAGCTTCATTGCCTACGGACACTGTTACCGATAGTATGAAGTTTGAAGAGTATAGCAATATGTGCCACGAAGGCATATTTTTGAATGCTTTACTATCTAAGGATAATGCTGATTGGTTAAAAGAAGTCACATGTACCCTTTTGCAATTTATTCGTTCATCAACCAATTATGTTACTAATTTGCAGGAAGTTTGTGCCACGAAGGTGAGTTACTTTACATTTATCGACTATATTTTCGAGTCTGAAATCTTTTTATTTATTAACTAGCTTCCGCCCGCGACTTCGTCCGCGTGGAATAGTTACTTAGTCTTAGCGGGATGATAGCCTATAGCCTTCCTCAATAAATGGACTATCTAACACCGAAAGATTTTTTCTAATCGGACCAATAGTTCCTGAGATTATCGCGTTCAAGCAAACTTGGCAGGTGGCACTTGACAGGTGGTAAGAAGATGATGATCCCCTTCAGCGGCTTGTAGTATGGTTTGATTAGTAGGTGGTAAGAAGTGAGCTTTCACTTCAAGATATAGCCAATATTTAGTTGATAATTGAGTATTGAGTATCCGAGCGGAACTTTAGTAAAATATGTCACGGGAACAGGAATAATAAAAGAACGCTAAATGAGGATATGTCTTTTAGAGCGTTTGTTGGGTCCGAGCGGACCCAAGCTCGGTCCGCATGGATACAAAACAAAAGCTCTAAAGGCTGATGAATAACGTATTTATTTGGATTAGGATTAATATCATGTTTATAAAAACACCTACGCAAATAATGCATTTGGAATTTTAGAACAAAGTTAGCATAAAAAAGGTTATAGTGAGCCAACCTTAAAAGATAGACATATGCTGTCGCGGACTTTTTTTTAGAACTTTTAAAGAGGAACAATTCTGTCATATATGATTTTTGCGAAACTTTAATCGTTTACGCAGCGCATGCATCGGAAGCTCTCAAAAGGAAAAACCCCCGATTTTCAAACATTCTTCATTGATGCTCCGCTCCTATTGGTCTTAGCGTGATGATATATAGCCCATAGCCTTCCTCGATAAATGAGCTATCTAACACTGAAAGAATTTTTCAAATCGACCCAGTAGTTCCTGAGATTAGCGCGTTCAAGCAAACAAACAAACAAACAAACAAACAAACAAACAAATATGCGAGGGTGTTTAAAGGTGGTGTTAGTTCCTCAAAAAAATCGTGTCATTAGCGGGCGCATTTTCTACCAGACAACCTTTGGAGAGACGGTGATGGTAGATGCACTATTTACATTTATTTACCTCTAATTTCATTAAAATCCTATAAAACAACTGCACCTATTTTATAAATATGTACATCAATAAATATATCGTGTTCTCGCAAATGGCTTGAAATCTATTGAAAATCGATCTGGTTAAGAAAATATTTTTCTCTGTGTTTAAATCACCAAGCGACAAATTTGAGTTGCTCACAAAATAAATGTAGCCAGTTATTTTACAGTTGTACTGACTAGAGCTCAGTCGCCCAGGAAAAAAATATTTAAGCGTTATAAAACTTTCAAAATTACATACAAATTCCCAAAATGCTTCTAAACTAGAAGTGTTGTGTTAAAAACTCAAGTCAACTTAACCACGGCCTCAAATGCCACATATTTTTTTTATTAAAAAAAAAAGCTTAAGTACTAGCAATGTGGTTACTTTACTAGTATTCTTGTTAACCCCTCGTGCTAAGCTAAATACTTGTGTTACGAGTGGGTTCACGTCGGTAGTGCAATGGGTGGGTTTCGAAACCGGCAACCACATGATCGCAAGTCCGACGCCCTAGCCATTAGGCTACCGCCGCTTTTAAATAACTATTACTCTATAAACGTTACTAAAAAATTAAGAGAATCCTTTTAACATTTTCAGCCACATGTATGTCGAAAAATACTACCCGCTCTTGTAGGGCTCCTACTTCAAGGTTTTTCGGAAATACACGTCAAAGATATTCGTGAACATATAAACAGATTTTTCAATAATATTTGGGAACAAACGTTTGACGAGATACTGGAGAATAGTGCAGACAACAATAGTAATGCCAGAAAATCTGTGGTGACCCATGGCTACAAAATCATTATCCAATATATGCTAGATATTGTGAATTTTGTTCGTATACAGAGAAACTATTATAAAATGCGGTTAGTAATATTAATATTTACATAAATTCTTCACATGATAAATTATCAAATGCTTCATTAGTCTAGTGGTACTGAGCGTGACTGTCACGCTAAAGGTCCTGGTCAGAGCCGAGCAAAGTGTTATTGCGTTTTTCTATGAAATTCTCAATAGCAGGTTGGAGTTTGTGATCTGTGTCCGGTTAATAACAATAGGCTCGTCACCTTTTACATGGGACCTAAACATACCGGCTGATCTGGGGTACATTAGTACCTGCCTAACCCTTCGAGAATAAAGGCGTGATTATACTACTATATAAATTACTGTATGTTTAAATTAACAAATGTAAAAATCGAACTCCATTTTAGGCCAGGAAGTGCTATGAAGTCACTAAACTATTTAGAACTTGACTATGACAAGGTAGCGTGGGCAGCGGCGTTAATCGAGCAGAATTGGGCTGCGGTCTACTACGGTGAGCTTTGGGCCGTCTCGCAAAACGGTGGTGTAACACCATCTTCTCCAGAATCCACCACAAGTTTATCTGGTGGAGAGAACCTACAACGGATATTTAGAACTGTAAGTTTTATTGATAGACTGATTCTATAACCTACCTTACTTAGTTAACATGATCAATTGTTACATTACCGTCCAAACAGAATATGTGGTACCTACGCCGAAAAATTTAACAGAAAAGCAGAGAAAAAAGAAATAGCAGAGTTCTTCTACCCAAATGTTACTAAACAGGTGGTCATGTCATTGTGTGTGTCATGTCGTTTTTTCTCGTCAGTGTTACGTGTCTATCGGAGAAATAGATGCTATAGAAGGTTGCGGCACCGCTCACTTGACGATGGAAGACGAAAAGCGCAAACATCTAATAAACACGGGCCAGTTCTCGGATGCGCTGCTGCTGCACGACATCGCGCTCTCCTGCGGCGGCCAGCCCGACCAAGACCTCCACTATGGAGTAGTCAGGTCACTGCACAAGTCAGGCATGCACCACCTTGCACTACGCTATATTAAATCATTGCCGGAAAATGACCAGCTCAATGACGTGAAATACGAATGTTTGGCGTTCTTAGGTGAGAAATAAAATTTTAAATGAGAACTTTAATAGAAGGTGAGGTATTTTAAAGTAACTTTGGCGTAAAATTATGTTTCCTCTGCCAACATTTCAGGTGATTGGAGTGATTTTGTCGACACACGGGATTTAGAAGAAAAATATAAACAAAAAAATTGCAACCAAAATTCAGTAGTGAAAGCATTTCAATATGCCTGTCTTAAAAGTTGTCTGAACATTCAAACTACAGCGGAGTATGAAAACAAACTGTTGCTTCCGTTAAATAAGGCTAAACTGGCAGTATCCAGATTATGTCATAACCTGAACATGGAAAACTGTCAAAATATATATAAAGTTTTGGAGAAACTTCACATATTCAATGACATCGAAGATTATTTCTCCGTGAGAACTAACCGATCGCGGCTTTCGGATCTGCTTCAGAGATGGGATATAGAGAACTTGCCTCAGTTCATTGACTTCAAGCATATTGAGGCGTTGTCATCACAGCGCGTGCTCATACTTGAGCATGCTGCAAAATCACATAACAATATGTTGAATGAAATTGTGTCTCTGCAGATACAATATGCTAGTAAGTTACTGTTCAGTTTTTTAAAATTATTTCGTTGTGTAATGCTTGCTTGGCTAGCCTTACATACGCTGACAGCTCGTTCCGACATCCTTCCGTGCCTCGTTACATGTTGTTCTTTACTTCTGGTCCAGAGCTCGACAGCACCCCCCACCAAATGAATTCCTGGCCTTGTGTGACTTAAGCAAAATGTTCATAATTACGTTCATAATTAAAAAGAGTAAAAACACATTTCAAGATTATACTTTTAAAATAAAATGTCGTGCTCTTGGGAATGTAATTATTTTTTATAGCTGTTGTAATATTTTTCAGAAATGGCTCTAAGTAATCACAGGGTCCAGATGGCACAACGCTTGTTAGCTGTCGCAAAAAAATCTCAACTTTCAGAAGATATAACCATGGTAGAAAGCGAGATAGCGTGGGCTAAGGGGCACAAGGAAATAGCCTTGTCTTTACTTCGCAATATCGTTACCAATCAGACATTGGACGCAAAACTTGCCGCTGTGTCGTTGCGGTAAATAGATTTTTTGTTTAATCTAATTTTAATTAATACTTTGTATGGGGTCTCCCCTCTCTTATCGACACGGAATCGGCTTGGATACGGTCGGAAAAAGCCACGCAATGTCCATCGACAAATATATGACGGATTGTCTTGGCTTTTTCGAGCTTTCAGCTGATTCAGAGTATGGGGAGACCGTTAATGATTAGGCTTTATTATAATCTGTGCTAAGATACATTACAAACTTCAAAATGCATTCATGCGAATACGCATGACACAAACTCACGTGAATTTTATTCGAGTTTGAACCTCTAGCTAGTTTTTATTAACATGGCGTGCGCGTCAACTTTTAGCATTTCTACAGAAAGCCTAAAATTTTACTGGAAACATAATTTTGCTCCTTTTTAGGCGATACGCTCTTTGGATGGCAGACTCGAAACGTGACAACCCTCGAGAAATTATACATAAATATTTGCAAAAAAGTCTCGATGTACTGAAAAGTGAGCATATGGATGTTAGACTAAAAATCTACCACGATGTAGCAAAGTTTGCCGATGCAGAGTATAAGCAGGTATGACGTCTTTAAAGGATTACACCCAGAGGGATAGACATCATTAAATAAAAATGTGCCTCTTGCAAAAAGACCATAAGTCCATCCAAAGGTTATCTGGAAGAGATCGCCTTGTGCGATAAGACCGCCCATTGTACATTAATGAAAGATTTATGTTAATTCCATATTTATGTAAACATTGTGATATTGGTGTGCAATAAAGTGTATATAATATACTATACTTTAAGTCGGTTTTACATAGTAGCAGTAGAACCTCCGCGGACTACACAGACTTTAAAAAATAACATTAAGATCATTTCCTATGATTATAATTTTTTTGAAGCATATCAATGAATAAATCGGATTCAGAAGTTTTGCCAATATTGTGTTTACAGGTAGTAGCTTACATGAATTCATCTATTTATGAGAATAGAGTAAAATGCTTAGAAAATATGAAAGGTACTGCCTCATCATTGGGTAACAAATCTACAAAGTCACTGACAAAGTAAGTTAATTCACCATATTATTAGCAAAATATTCTTGTTTGTATTTTTGTAATTTGGCTGTGTATTCTTCGATAGAAACAAATTATTTTCAGTTTGATTACTACAGGAGATGGCTAAAATATGCTCTTTCTTTGAGTTTGTTACAACAATAGAAGTACAAGTTTAGTTTAGCATGAAAGCAAAATTTGTTGCTTCGTGCACATTCGTGACTTTGCCTCAAATCAATGTAATTAATGATCTATCGATTCCAGAGAGGAGGGAAGAGCCTTATCTACGAACAGAAAATTCAAAGAGCTTGATGAAGCAGAAATAGCAAACACCAAAGTAGAAAAAGATAACTTCTTACACTTGGCGATGAGGTATGTTTATCTTAAGATTCTGAAATTACCCCGTTCTAGGATTTTTTCATCTACAGGCCTGTATTTTGTAACGGCCTAAAATTGCGATTAATTTGACAACAACATTCATGTACAAATTCCTGGTCATTCCCATTTGCCCTGTTACTAGATTGCTAAATGTTTATATGGTCTAAAAAGCCACATTGAGCAAATGGTCTGAAATCAATTATTAATAAGTATCCAGAACTCTCACTAACTACGCATCCACGTTGCTTCCAATTATATCAATTTCTTCCTCAGGTATTATTTGCTGTCTTTAAAACAGTGTGACGAGAACAATTTGTCAGTGTTTCGAGTGATATCGTTGTGGCTGGCCAATCAAAACTTTGAGTTTCAAGATGGCGATGGCGATACGTTTGAAGATCTTTTGGACATGATCCCCTCCTGGAAATTCGTAACTGTTTTGCCTCAGTTAGCACCGCGACTAACCGATGAAGACACGCCGTTTATAAATAATTTAAAGAAAATAATAAGTAATGGTTTTGCTTACAATGTAGATGTGTATGCACCGTACTTAGCTTTACAGCTTAAAAAAACTATACTTTCGTTATGCATTGACGAGCGGTGGATAATGGTGATATTAATGCTGCTTGCTTAAATATTTGTGCTTTATAGCTGTACTTTTTAGTCGTGACCACATTATTAGAGCGAGCTATTTTTAATTTAGAACGCTGTGCGATCGACCATCCACATCACACGCTGCCCATTCTCTTCGGCCTGAAGAACTCTGACAAAGACAACGTGATAATGAACGCAAGCGGACGGATTGGCTCAAGCGCGCGCAATCGTGAGCAGCAACCGCGCGTCGTGGCTGCGCAGGCGCTGGTCGCTGAACTGCGCTCACACAATCAAGAACTCGCGGCTATTGTAACACAAATGGAGAAAGTGTGCGATGGTTGGTTCAGTAGTGTACAGTTAGGGTACACGCACCATTCGCCTTTTCTGGGAAGACGTACCTCATTTTACTACACAGGGCGAAATCTAGGGGCGAGTGATGCGCACGCCCGGCAAGAAAGATTCCCTCTATCAGAGCTTCATTTACTAATTAATTACTGTTAACTTTGCAACATTTCAAATTCATTTTTACTTTTACATTCCTGTAATATATTCTAAGGTTAACTCGTCAAACATTTTGTAATTCAAAATTTGTAAATGACAAATATGTTTCTAGCAATTATAAGTTTTGCCAACTACGTACCAACTTCAAAGCAAAAAAAGCAGAAGATACCTGACGCAGAGAATATTCACAAGCTTCGCAAACTGAGCGCTGTCCCTGTTCCCACCGTTACGTTACCCATCAGAAAGAACTGCAAATATACATACATACCTAGTAAGCAAGGATTTTAGTATCTAGTTCATACCTATCTTTGAACATTTTATTTATTTATAGATACATTATTGTACATCAAATAAAGCAAAAGTTTATATTGGATTTAATAAAACATACAATAGTCGGCCTTTCGTAACAGCAAGTTTAATATGCATGAAAGAACTCGAATTTTTTTGCATACAAATAATTTAGAGTTAATTCAGATAATCACTAATTATCAATCGCTTATATACGGTGAAGGAAAACATTGTGAGGAAACATGCATGCCTAATAGATTCTCTCTTGGCGGTATGTGAAGTCTACCAACCGGGGTAGCGTGGCCAACTATAGCCTTTTCTCACTAATTCGGAGACCCGACCCCAGCAATGGGACAGTATGATGATAATGAATTCAGAATTTCAAAAATGAAAATCTTCGCTTTGCAATAGTACTTGATAGTGATGTGTTGGTTTAGATAAATTTATGTTCAGAGCTTTTTGGTTCTAACTACCTCTTTCTTTAGTATATAGTAGGTGCTTTTTCATCCGCACGTGAAGAACAAGCTATGCAGTAATCAGCACATAATGACATATTCATTTTTAAATAATGGTACATGAGGTTGATGATCAATTCTAAATTTGATTTTAGCTTTACAGTCATTTGACTCTTACTACGAACTGGTTGGTGGTGTGAACTGTCCCAAGAAGATAAATTGCACAGATTCTTCTGGAAAAGTCAATGTTTTGTTAATAAAGGTAAATAAAATATCATAACTTACATGTCGCGTGTATTGATCGTATTCCCCTAATTAAGGGTTGGGGAGAGGTGTACTTGTGTTTTTAGATCCCTTGTATTAAAGGGGTAGCTTAATGTCATTACGCAGGCTCAAGTACAATAACCACTGCGACCAAGAACTGCTCAACTGGAAATCAAAGATAAACACTACATCACTATGCGGTAATCAGAACTTGGTTTAGTAGTGCAAAATATAGAATTGTTTTCTTTCCAGGGTGGGGATGACTTAAAACAAGATGCAGTTATGCAGCAAGTATTCAGTATTGTTAATACCTTGTTGGAGAAAAATCCTGTAACCAATAAAAACAAACTACTTATTCGTACGTACAAGGTAAGACAACTACAGATGCGCTCGTCTGGTAACGGAATTTTATATCATCGAGGTATTTGAGAACAGAAAAAATCATAAATGAGATTCGTAAAGGCTAATCATGTTTTACTTTAAAGGTCGTCCCGATGTCTCGTTTGTCGGGCGTGCTGGAATGGTGTGAAGGCACTATCCCCATGGGCTTGTATCTTGTCGGGACGGATAACACCGGTGCTCATGGCCGTTATCGCCCTCAGGTAATATAAAAGTTTCTCTTAAATAAGTATGCAAATTCAAATAATTAAGTGTACTAAGTGCATAGACCTTACACTTATGTCAAGTAGAAATAGAAGGTACAATCATCTATCTTGGCGGTTTTCACCCAAATCATTAAGAACACAAGCTGGAGAAGTGCATCATGTGTATTTTTTTAAGTTCTATTCTATCCTATTAATAGTTCTGTTGGATAAATGGCCTGATTTATTTTCATCTGCTTTTCAACAACATTTTATGTAATTCAAGGTCTATAATAGTCAATAAAAGACAATGTCCTATTACACAGGATATCTCATGTGACGCCGCTCGTCGAAAAATGATTGAATGCAGCAATGACGGCCACGAGGCTAAGTTAAATGTATTTAACAAGATTTTAAAAGATTTCAAACCAGTGTTCCATTATTTCTTCACTGAGCATTATCTTGACCCTGTCACGTGGTACGAGAGAAGATTGGCTTATACGAAAAGGTGTGTCATTCAAAATCAATAACAACTTTAAGATTTTATCAATAAATTATGACAAAATTCAATGAAAAGTTGTTGAGTTACTGTTATAGTGGTGGCAATGCGGCTATATGACGCCATGTCTAGTAGAGTTAGTATAGCGTGCGCGTCGTGTGGCGTGAAATGTAACAACTGTACCTACAGTTCTACTCTGTTAATTATTTATTTTATTTTAGTGTGGCGACCTCTTCTATGGTTGGTTACATTCTCGGACTAGGCGACAGACATGTATACAACATTTTGATCGATAAGAAAACTGCTGAAGTTATTCACATAGATTTAGGTAAAGAAAATACAAACTAGTTGTGAAGTATAATACTATCTGTATTCCCTTATATATGGTTGAAACGGAAATATTGAGACATTAGAAAAGTGTTGACTGGAGAATCACTACTCTTAAACTTTTTAACACACCCATATCAAAATTAAAAGTTTGTCCGTAATTTAGTCAAAATTATGGACAATCTTTGAATTTTTTTCATATCGTATTCATTCACATTCTATATTTGCATTCTGCAATGTCATTTAGATGGTTAACATATTTGCTAGAAACAAGTATGGATCCTGTAGGGCACAGCAATATTTTTGTTACAGTTATTTAATTTTATATTTGTTTTAAACTATTCTATAGTTATTTCAACATTATTCTTAATTATTATTTTATATTTTAACATAGCAACAAAACAAATATAAAAAAAATAAGTGTTGAAATGAAACTACTTTTTACGGATTTTCTCGCGTTATATTGATATTATTTAGTTCCCGACGTTTCGTAAATAATATCAATATAAGTGTCTTAAGTAGGTTCAAATTTAAAATTTAATCGACATTTAACATTGAATTATTCATCTGAGACTTTTATACTATTTTCACTGAGTGTCAAGATAAAATATAATCCCATTTTTGCAGGAATCGCCTTCGATCAAGGTAAAACCTTGCGCACACCAGAGACAGTACCATTCCGTTTGACACGAGACGTTATCGCTGGCTTTGGTTCGAGCGGCACCGAAGGAATATTTAGAAGGTAATCTGATATTTTGTAAACTATCATAAATAAATAGTTTAGGGTGGGGTTATATTCTACCTAAAAAAATACTGTTAAATATCAAAATTTCAGGCGAAGGTATCTTACTTCTTTTTTTAAATAACATGTCATGGCAGCCATGAAACCGTGTCCGATCATTTATGTCACTAAAATCGTTTTAAAATTTCAGGTGCTGTGAAAAGACAATGCAGCTTCTCCGTGAAAACCAAGAGACATTGCTAACAATATTAGAGGTATTACTGTGTGACCCCCTGTATTCATGGTCAGTAAAAACTGCGCAACAGAATGCTCCTACTTCAAACAACAATACCAGTGCTGTCTGTAAGTAATTGTGTGACGTACACAAAAATCAGATGTGGCTTCTTTTCAGCAAAGTTTTTATATAATCAATCCATAACTTAAGGTAAATTACGATAACTTATAATATTGCTGTGGCTTTTCAGGTAATACTGGAACTCCCAGCGGCCTGGCCAAGCGTGCGCTGCTGGTGGTGACGAGTAAGCTGAGCGGTACAGAGGACGGAGTGGCTGGCGGAGTGGCGGTGCCCGGCCAAGTCGCACGTCTTTTACACATCGCCACTGACCCTTTCAACTTGTGCCGACTCTTCCATGGTTGGCAACCCTATTTATAGTTATATAATTATTCAAAGTGCCATTCAAGTTAATTATCCATTATAATGAATCAATTTTCTTAATAAGTTTTCATTTTAATAAATAAATGATTATTTTGAAAAGTGTTTTCTTCACTTACCATTTTGTAACATAACATACTAATCACACTGTCACGCCTGTAATCCCCGCAGGGTTAGGCACATGCGTACTAATATATACCAAAAGTTCGCCGGTATGTTTGAGTCCCGTGTGATAGGGGGCAAGGGGCGAGCCTATTGCCATCAAACAGGCACACATACCAATCTCCAAGCTACTGAGAAGTCACGCTCAGGATCACTAGACTAAAGCTTAGAAAATGTAACTTTTTGGTTATCTCTTGAAAATTACAATACTGTACACTGGAGAATTTGTAAAACGTAGATAGGGACTTCAGACAACAGCTTTCAATATTATGGTATATATGCGTCTGCACGTATACTTGCGCGCCATTCGGAGAGTCTACCTTCAGAGGTGATATTTGCATTTGAACCTAGATTATAGGTAGGTACAGTACCATATTATTATACTCTTTGTACAGTCCTACTCTCCAAAGTCCAATCTGCGTTCTGAGCACAAAGTACATTATAATATACTGTTCTGAGAATACCATTGAAGTACAGTAGTCCCCAATTTTTTTGGCCGGGCTGACGTTGCACCCGCCTTCTCGCGCATGGTACAGTCGAGTGGAAATTAGTAATACAAATATCCTATTATTGTTTGTCGGTATCGTGTTATCGGATTAGAAGACATTATGCAATAAAGCAGATAAAAAATACCGAGCAAGAATTAAGGAAAGCGACAGAATTATTGATAAATTTGACTGATGAATTGAGCATTCGTGGAAGCAAAATTAATCGGATGAATCGGAAATGGGTTTTGAAGTCGAAGACGATCATGCTTCCGATGGAATGGACCTCTTCATAAGGGTGTGACTTTCATGGAAGGTGTAACTTTCATGGAAGGTGTAACCCAGCTTTAAATAAATAAATATTTTTGATATAGGTATATTATGTTATGCATAATACAAATCTATCTACTTACTGATCTAAAACTAAATAGGATATTTGCATTAGTAATGTTCCACTTGACTGTGCCATACGCAAGAATGCGGGTGAACAACTTCAGCCCGGCCCAAAAGATTGGGGATTACTGTCATTTACTGTACCTACATGATTCTAATTCTAAGCAATGATTCCACACATGGCAACACTGTACATTTTAATAATAAAAGAAACTGTGTTATAGGGGTTTAGGCGGGTAAATGTAAAGTGCGTATTGTCGATTTTATATTATTTTTCAAAACTTGAATTTCTCTGAAGTTTAATGTATAATTATGGTGGATAATTAACCATTAAGTGTTCGTGAACGTGTGAGAGTGTAGGCAAATGATATAAAATTGAAAATCGTGACTTTTGGGTTCACTCCTAAACTCCATTGAAGCCTCAATAAAGTTTCTACCGTATTATTGGGGCAACTGAACTTATACTTGACACTGGCGAACACAAAAAGTGTGGTGCCATAATACAATCCCATGATGGGAAATATTCTTTGACTATAGATAGTCAAAGGAAATATTATTTGAAAATATTACTTGATTACTCTAATGCTTGACACTGGCAAATACAAAAAAAGTGTGGTGCCATAATAAAAAAAAAACTGGGTTGTCAAATTCAAGTGACAGCGGTTCTTTGGGTTGCTCGTTATGTCGTTACCATGGTTACATGACGCGTAACAACATACTCAATAGATATTTTTTTAGTGAAGTAGTTTAGCTGATAATGTTATGATTATTTCGACGTAGTTAATGTTTTCACATGGCAGAGTTGCACATATTAGGGCAACTGCAGTGTGCTTCGAACTTCCTCGATAAATCTTCCTTATTCTGTCGTTATTCATTCCAAGCCGGTATGTTATATTACGTAAGATTCCTGCATTGTTTGTGACTGAATAATAATTTATTGTTAGATACAGCAGTCATTGAATATTTAAGGATTTTCGCATTTTTAGGTCCAAACTGGACAGTTGTCTCAGGTTGCCCTGAGGGCCAGACAGTATCAGGTAAATTAGACTATAACAGGACTGTGATCTGGGCGCATCCTCTTGACATTCACTTCGTCACTAAAGGAGTCCAAGGTATTTGTTATATATCCATTTTTTTATTACATTATTAACATTTTCTATTACATACAAATTTATTATCCTTCCCTCCTTGATTGAATAATTCAGGTTGGCCGAAATTAATACTGCAAGTGAGTTGCCTCGACACTATAGGACGCTCCTGGATAGTGGGATATGGTTGTTGTAGCTTACCTGCAGTTCCAGGGCCTCACACAATTCATGTGAACTGCTGGGTTCCAACCACAACAACAATAACAGATAAAATACGTCAATATTTCCTTGGTGGATCTCATCAACTTATTCAAAGTGATATAGTTAATTTAGGATTAAACAGGTAAGCTAATCCAGGAATGAGTAATAAAAACACAACGAATATTATAAAGTTCAGTTTTTTTTTGAGAGGCAAAGCAACTTGCCTTTCAATAGATGTTACTGACGTGACTTTTAAGACGTAAGTTCACAATGTGAAGGCAAATTTCGACATGGCAGCCATGACTCGCGGTGGCTTAGAGGTCATAGCGTCTGGCGTACCTAGCCAGAAGACGCAGGTTCGAATCCTGCCTGTGAGTCGAGATTTTCCTTCACTAAAATAAGTTCAGTTTTGTTTAAAAGTATTATTATTTACAGATTTAAGCTAAGAACCCAATCAAAAGGGGCAGTCCAACTGCAAGTCAATTTACTCTTGAGGAACTTTAGTCAGTTTGGTGTAGAGTATAAGTGAAAAGATGAAAGTTATTAATTATTTAGCTTTTACTGTTCTATCAATATTCATTCAATTTTGTGTAATGGATTTCATTCAAGAGAAAATCCAAATTAAAGGACCTGATGTGTTTAATGGTACAAGCAAGAAAGAAATGCTAAGTGATTTACTGAAGAATATTAGCAGTAAACCACATGCTCTTTACTACAGGACACTTCAGAGCAAATCATTGAAAAACAACTCTTTAAAATCTTACAGTGGATTGTCTATCCCTGAAGTACCTTTGGGGATAACCACCATTTTTGATATCCTGTATGATGAGAATACTTCGGATACAGAAGCAACCTCTACTACAACTGAAACATATTTCACAAGCACAGAATTTGAAAATATTACAGAAATGACATTATTTACACCTCAAAATAAAACATCTACTGTGCCTAGTCATACACCAAAAACTAGTTTTAATTCTTATTGTGATTGTAACTTGCTGGTATGTATTTTCTTTTGTGTAAATTACATGGAAATAATATTATCAATCTTTACTTATTATATTATTATTTATACTTTAAAACAAAGTCACTCTGTCTGAATGTTTAGATCTTTTAAACTATGCAATGGATTTTAATGTAGTTTTCATAAACATATAGATTGATTCAAGAGGAAGGTACTATTTAACATCTGTGACTCTTAGGAACATGGAAATGCTGCTGAAACCACAGACGAAAAGCCAGTCTATAATAATTGTTAATATTTTTCAGTACAAAGTTTGTGATATTAATTGTTGTTGTGATGAAGATTGTTCTGATTTGGATCACAATCTATTCCGATGTGGAGAAACTGGAAAGGCAGAAAATCAGAACAAAGCATTTGATGGCTGTATTTCTCACATATTCACAAACAATCAGAGATATGGAAATAGTATAATAGATAGTATGTTTTGTGTTGTAAAAACAAATTTACCTATAAAGCACACTATTAAAGAGGTAAGCTAATTCTGCATCACTGAGATAATAATATAATTAGTTAATCCTGCATAATTAGTTATAAGCTCAACTGCTACACTAGAGATTCTGGGTCTGATTCCCAGGTTGAACAGTATGATTGGGCTTTTCTATGTAATTTTCAGTAGCTAGAAGATTGGATTTGTACCTAGTTATTGGCAATAGGGTCGCCTCCTATTTTAAGGGAAATGAACCAGCCAACTGTGTGTGTGTGTGTTTACAGTAGTAACTAAGCCTTTGGATTACAGGTATAAGTTCAAAATATGAGTAAAATCAAATAAATATACATCTTTATAATGATTTAATTTAACTTGCAGTATCATCAGGGATCAATAGATCAATATTACAAATGGCGTAGTGTTGACCACAAGCAATCTTCATATGAATTCAAAAAAACCTTTTACAAACAAACAGATCCTATTTGGCTATTAAAACATGGAATAATTTATTATGTAGGTTAGTAACAACTTTATTTTCTTGAATCCAAAACATATTTTGTCGTATTGTGTACACAATACGACAAAATAAGCTTTGGAGTAATTGTTTGCTTGTACCTCAACAGCTAGCTAAAATGTCGAATTAATTTACTAAAAACTAGTGTAGCTTAGGTTCCGTTCCCTCATGCCACTTGCACTTGGTTGCTTTCATAATTATATATAACTTTACTCAATTTTTTTTTAATTCGTTCTATAGACTTTCCGGTCCCTGCATTAAATAATTATTGTACTGATCGAGTACCACTTACATTCCTGAAAGAAGAAAAGGTCACATGTAATGTAAAATTCAAGGAACTAGAAATGTTTAATATTATAAATACTTCTGAAGAAGCCATGGTTATAAGTGCAACTAATAATACAATTAACAGTACTGCTTTGGTATTTATATTTTCTTTCATACTATAAATTACTCATTCGCATTTTTAGGTACTAAGTAAACTAAGTTTTTTTTGCAGAATTGCTCAAATCTCCATTGTATTAATTGGACGATTCTGGCATGTATGGATGGATCGTGTTTAAATTACAACAAAAGTTTGTATGAAGCTTCATGTACAGATATTGGTTGCACTAATATAGCACTGAAAATTGATTACGGTTTCTATTATACTGATCTAAAAATCGTAAATGCGACCATAAAGTTACATCTTCAAAATATATCGAATGCATGGCCATTCCTGGCACAGGAAGTAAATATACATTTTCATATAAGTAATATTTCTATAGATCATGTAGTAGAATTAAGTGGGAATCCAGGATATATTAGTGGTCTACCAGTAATAGTTTCGTATGTAAAGAGTAATCATACAGATAACTTTTACAACAACACTTTAGAAAGGAGGAAACAGTATATGTTATTTCCCGAAAACCAAAAAGGGCTGTGTATGTCATCGAATTATACATCAAATAACATTGTAAAATTTGGAATTAACAAAAGGACCAAATGCCGCTATGTACACTCGCAATCAGTCGGAACGAAGAATAAAATTTGTAATGACGTACAAAATAATATTAATAATTTATTAGGACTTGACAAGAACAACATATCAGTTTCGCCTTATGGAAATCCTCAGGATATCACTGATGATAATTGGATCAACTTGCTGTTAGATATTAATAAACAAGAGCCTGTTTATGGAAAATATAATGAAAATTCCTTGAAACTCTACTGTTACAATATAATCAACAGAATTTCAGTTACTTTTATGTTTGCTAATGTCGATGACAAATTAATTAAGGGTCAGAATAAAATTATGTTCGCCACACATGAAGTAACTACAAAAAACTTAAGTTTTAATGTTGAAGATATTTCTACAGTCATTACTATTGATATTAGCTTTGTGGACCTTACAAAGCCGAGTTTAATTGAATATGCTGGTAGTCCACACTTAAATATTCATTTACCTAAAGATTTCTTCTTTCCATTTCCACAAAATAGCAGCATTTACAGTTCTAATACATGTATTGTAACGATATACTGTTGTGTCTTATTAATTTTTGCAAATAAAATAACTCTTGAATAATAACTAATAATTTTTATTTTGAAATAATTTAAATACTTTTGTTACTTCTATCACTTCTAACTTGGCATCCCCTTCAAGGACATAACGATCTTGGTTTTGTGGTGGCCTGAAAATAAAACCCATTTTAGGTTCAATTAGACCACGTCGACCCCTTAGTAAGTATTAGCGACATTGGCAAGAGGCAAGAGAGAACTTAATAAAACATAGTGTTATAAAGGAAGTTTTTAATATAGCCGCATCAAGGAAACGAGGTAAACTATCATAGTACATGACGTAAGGTGCTACAGCTATATTGGTATTTACAATATTTTTACATTAATCTTCAAAGTATCTTTTAATCTAATAAAATAATTATAATGAAAAGCAAACAAGACAGTACATATAAACTGAAGCTGCTTTTACACAAGTCGGTCGGAGCAATGCTGAGATGTCGCTACAAACCTATGCGACGTAAGTGTAGACTTTGCGGTCGTCAGGTGTACGAGCGAGATATTCTCGTTCAATAAGCCCTTCGATGCGTTTCTTGATAACCACTGGCGACGGTAGGAAACGTGCACGCAGTTGCTCCGTCACCTCGGCAACCAAAAGCGTATGCTGTGGAAAATAAAAAAAATAACCATTTCATAAAATGCTTTCATATTTTTCTAAGAGACTGATAATAGTTTTTTTGGACAAACAAATGTAAAACTAACCGCCATTTTCTTCCTAGCCTTCATAATACGCACGATGGCTGCCTCTATTTCATGTTTACGGTCTTCATCGACTTTGTTACGTGTTTCACGTCTTTCCGGTTCCGACTCGCCTTTAGCTGCTACCGTCTGGATCTTAACTCTGTTAGAAAGTAAATAGTTATAAAAACCTTTTTATATTTTGGTTAATTATTCACGCCCGGCACGTACTTACCTATGTAACTTAGATGTGAAGGCGTCGTTCACGTAAAATTGATGTGATGGCTCTATCTCTTTAGTCTTCGGTTGCTTGATAAGCACCCTCTGAGTGGGCTTTCCCATCGCTAGGGACTGTAGGGCTCGGACAAGATCCTTTTCCGGAATATCAGTCTCGTTGAGTATCTCCTGTAACAATGGGCGCAGTTAAAAGTGACGTAGCTATGAAATTATAGACAGTTACATATATTCATAGCAAACAAATGTTGAGAAATATTGTTGCAGTTTTGTTATGAACATATTGCGATGAAGTTTATAGCAAGATGTTGACAAGGTGCGTGTCTGTGAGCGCTGGACAAGAACTGTATTGTTTCCTACAGGATTTAAAGTTGCTGGCAGCAATTGATCAAAATAACTGTTTGCTATGATTGAAATAAGAGTACGTCGCGCACCTCATATGTGAATCGTTCGCGTTTGTTGAAGAGTAGCAAGACGCACATCTGGAAGGTGGAGACTTGTATGATGTGGCGGCGCACGGCGGGTGGAGCGGGCGGAGCGGGCGGCGCGGCCGGCGCGGGCGGCGAGCGCGGCGGCGACGACGCGGCCGCGCGGAACGTCGCGTTCAGGTCCGCGCTGCCCAGCTGCGGCTGCAGCGACAGCTGCCGCCCAGAGTGCTTCGCCAGGTAGAAGCTGAACAATTATACTCTCGTTGAGTAATCCAATTTGCTATCTGAATCATTTAAACAGATGCTTCGGATTTTGTCACATTTAATTACACAAAAAAATGTGATTTTGTGATAATGTTCACTTTATGCGTCAAGTCCTTTGACTTAAAATAGGGAGTTATATTTACCTTCTAAAGACATCAAATGCATTTCGCGGCGCTGCTGGTATGTTACATTTCGGTGTCGCGCTTTGTGTGGGCCAGAATCCGGTCGTTAGTACGCGCACTGACAAATCTACCCCATGAAGATTGATCTGGAAATACGATACATCTTTATAGAAAAATATTGAGAAAAAACAATTTTGTTATAAAGAACCCGTAAGTGAAGGTAACGACTTACATCCAGTTAGATTAATACTAAATTGTCAGGCGACAAATATAAAAAATAACAAAGATTCACCCCAGAAGACAGCACATGTTCCTTGAACTCTTCCATAATGGTGTTAGAGACAGTCATGTCTTTAAACATTCCTTCCAGTTTTGATGTGAACTGACAACCGCATTCAGTCTGAAATTATTTATATACATATTATAATTCAAGTACATTGATTGTCTTGTATTTTTTATAAGTGTAGATGCACTAACTAATTTACCAGGTTGAGCCACTTTGATTTACGTCCAGAAACTATTGAAATGGGATTTCATATCAAATAAATGCCTGTACTTATTAAAGATGGATAAAACTATATTGGATATACAATAAACAAGAAAATATAGTATGTTACTAGACATAATAATACAAAATCCTGCTTAAAGTCTTAATTCTCTGCAAAATTCTTTACCTAAACTGTTAGAAATATATTATTGAATCTTGGAAAAGTTAGCAAATATATATAAAATTTAAAATCCCAAGACTTTAAGCAGACTTTTTACCATAGAAAAAGAACTACTAGGATTATATGAGGCATAGGACACTTACGAAAAATGCCCATCTATATTTGGTAAAGAATTTTGCAGAAATAAGTGGACAGGATGGGGTGGTCGGATAGATAGTTCATTTAATCACTTATTGAATTCTCTATTTGCGAGACATCTCCGATTATACAATGAAAGTCTCGCGGTTCAACATCCTTAAGTAAACCTTCTTTCTGGGAACGGTTAAAAACCAATATATATATTAATAAAGTGTTCAATTGACGACATCTAATAAAATAATGAGGAATTTTTTTAACTATAACATAAGGTGTTTCCAAGACTAACCTTCAGTTTAGAGATCATATTCTTCTCACTGTCATCAGAGACTGATTTGTTGAGAAGCAATCGTTTAGCCAAGTGCTGCTTGTAGTAACGCTCAAACACATCCTTTTCTTGCAAGAATCTGAACAATACCATGGTTTTGTCCAACACAGCTTCGATTTCTTGTTCACTCATCTGAAAAGATCAAATTTTAAAGGTACGTGCGTACGTCATATATAGCCTGATAAGCTTAGGTACTAAGAAGGATATACTTACGCCTTTTTCACCCTTCTTCAGTTTTCCATCAATAAACAGCGATAAAAACTCTGGAGATTTGCTGTTCAGGTTGAGGAAGTACTCGAAGTCTGATGCTATCATGTGTTTAAAAATCTTATCATTGTTGAATGAGTTTTGAAGGAAATGGTCGAATCTGTCCTTCAGGTCGAGTAGATTCTGTAAGGCCAGAATTAGATAAATAATGTTTTGCTCTTTATTAAAGAGTATGCTTTAGGTTTAGTTGCCTTGAGACTAGTGGACTGGTGAATTCAAGTTTGTTATGGTCATATATTACGAACAAAAAACAGCCGGAAGTCAGAGAGTTGGGTAATGTGATAACACACAAGAAACAAAGGTCATTTTTCGTATCTAAAACAAGTGTCTCACTGTGAAGTTATAAGGCAGTTCTTATTTAATTAGTATAACTTAAGAAACCGATTGTTTAATTAACAACAACAGTGTTGATGTGCTGATTCATGCAATTATATATTATCATGTATCATTTTTGTCATGTACTTTCATATGGGTTAAAGTAAGTTAATTTCAGTACACCAGCTTACTAACTTAAGCTAGTGAACTGAAATTGAATTAAATCAGTGAAACTAAACTGTGTATTGTACATATATTAATAATTGGTATTGATTAACCTTAAAGTAAAAGATACACTTTTCATATCTACCTCTCACAAGCAATATACTCTTGAATCCACTGTTGAAAGATTGCAAATATGATAGGGTGGTTGTTTTCATAGTAAAAGTTGTTAATAATAATTAGTTAAATTTCCCCGTAAATGTTAACAGCAAATCACAAATTAGGTAAAGCCATTGGTTGGAAAGTGTTATTAAGTTATCATGTACGACGGTAGATAACAATAACACTTTCGTCGTTGTTTCCATTTTCATTCATTCATCCGAAGCCAGTTGTCCGGTTGTCTACCGTGGAAGCCATGCTTCGGCAAGAATGAAAATGGAAACGACCAGAGTACCACGGCCTCACAGAACACTGATGTGAAACAACGTTTAAGTTGTGTTTAGCCAAGTGAGTGAGAATACCGGAAGCCCAAACCCTTTTAAAAGGCGGCCAACGCACCTGCGACACCTCTGGTGTTGCGGGTATCCATCGGCGGCGGTAATCGCTTACTATCAGGTGATCCGCCTGCTCGCTTGCCTCGTATTCCACAAAAATAGTACAGGGAGTGTCGAGAGAGGGTAGTAGATGTTAGCACTAGTGTACCTGCACGAATGTGATGGCGTTGGTGTTGTGGTGCGTGTCGGTGACGAGCGCGCGGCCCTGCTCGCGCAGGTGCGCCGACACGGCGTCGGCCACGGTGCGCAGCCCCTCGCCCACGCGCGACAGCAGCTTGTACACGCACGCCAGTACAGGGAGTGGCGGGAGAGAGTAGTAGATGTTAGCACTAGTGTACCTGCACGAATGTGATGGCGTTGGTGTTGTGGTGCGTGTCGGTGACGAGCGCGCGGCCCTGCTCGCGCAGGTGCGCCGACACGGCGTCGGCCACGGTGCGCAGCCCCTCGCCCACGCGCGACAGCAGCTTGTACACGCACGCCAGTACAGGGAGTGGCGGGAGAGAGTAGTAGATGTTAGCACTAGTGTACCTGCACGAATGTGATGGCGTTGGTGTTGTGGTGCGTGTCGGTGACGAGCGCGCGGCCCTGCTCGCGCAGGTGCGCCGACACGGCGTCGGCCACGGTGCGCAGCCCCTCGCCCACGCGCGACAGCAGCTTGTACACGCACGCCAGTACAGGGAGTGGCGGGAGAGAGTAGTAGATGTTAGCACTAGTGTACCTGCACGAATGTGATGGCGTTGGTGTTGTGGTGCGTGTCGGTGACGAGCGCGCGGCCCTGCTCGCGCAGGTGCGCCGACACGGCGTCGGCCACGGTGCGCAGCCCCTCGCCCACGCGCGACAGCAGCTTGTACACGCACGCCAGTACAGGGAGTGGCGGGAGAGAGTAGTAGATGTTAGCACTAGTGTACCTGCACGAATGTGATGGCGTTGGTGTTGTGGTGCGTGTCGGTGACGAGCGCGCGGCCCTGCTCGCGCAGGTGCGCCGACACGGCGTCGGCCACGGTGCGCAGCCCCTCGCCCACGCGCGACAGCAGCTTGTACACGCACGCCAGTACAGGGAGTGGCGGGAGAGAGTAGTAGATGTTAGCACTAGTGTACCTGCACGAATGTGATGGCGTTGGTGTTGTGGTGCGTGTCGGTGACGAGCGCGCGGCCCTGCTCGCGCAGGTGCGCCGACACGGCGTCGGCCACGGTGCGCAGCCCCTCGCCCACGCGCGACAGCAGCTTGTACACGCACGCCAGTACAGGGAGTGGCGGGAGAGAGTAGTAGATGTTAGCACTAGTGTACCTGCACGAATGTGATGGCGTTGGTGTTGTGGTGCGTGTCGGTGACGAGCGCGCGGCCCTGCTCGCGCAGGTGCGCCGACACGGCGTCGGCCACGGTGCGCAGCCCCTCGCCCACGCGCGACAGCAGCTTGTACACGCACGCCAGTACAGGGAGTGGCGGGAGAGAGTAGTAGATGTTAGCACTAGTGTACCTGCACGAATGTGATGGCGTTGGTGTTGTGGTGCGTGTCGGTGACGAGCGCGCGGCCCTGCTCGCGCAGGTGCGCCGACACGGCGTCGGCCACGGTGCGCAGCCCCTCGCCCACGCGCGACAGCAGCTTGTACACGCACGCCAGTACAGGGAGTGGCGGGAGAGAGTAGTAGATGTTAGCACTAGTGTACCTGCACGAATGTGATGGCGTTGGTGTTGTGGTGCGTGTCGGTGACGAGCGCGCGGCCCTGCTCGCGCAGGTGCGCCGACACGGCGTCGGCCACGGTGCGCAGCCCCTCGCCCACGCGCGACAGCAGCTTGTACACGCACGCCAGTACAGGGAGTGGCGGGAGAGAGTAGTAGATGTTAGCACTAGTGTACCTGCACGAATGTGATGGCGTTGGTGTTGTGGTGCGTGTCGGTGACGAGCGCGCGGCCCTGCTCGCGCAGGTGCGCCGACACGGCGTCGGCCACGGTGCGCAGCCCCTCGCCCACGCGCGACAGCAGCTTGTACACGCACGCCAGCTCCAGCGTGCGCGTGTGCATCAGCATGTGCACCACGCCAGAGTTCTCCATCTGAACCACAAAACAAACACCTACATTCACGAGAGCGCACACCACTCATCTTCCTCAATAGCCGCGTACTGACTGAGCGAGGATTCTCGCGAGGCAGCCTCGGACATTTGCCGCGCGATGCATGCTCGGTCGTAGGATTTGCATTTAGAATGCTTCGCGCGGCAAATTGCCGAGCCGCGGTGAGGCTGTACATTAGATTTTTTTAAATCACTTATTTGCATGTTCATTTCCTGGGTTATATTTCTCCACGAATTAGTCCACGAAGTAATCCTCGGTAAGGGGTGACTTTTAACAGGGGGACTCATCATTCAGCTTGTGGTCAATGGTAGCAGTGTGTTACCTCAACAATGGTCTTCATATGTCTCTCGATGAGCTCGTGTTCGAGTACGGCGACGACGCGCGGCTCGGTGCTCTCGTCCAGATAGTGACGCGCTCGCTCCGCTTCCTCGGCGATGCGTGCCTCAACACGGTTGATGTACACCGCTGCGCTGTTCTCCGCCAAAAACTTCTGAGATTCCATCTATGAAAACAAACATGAAGTGCAGAAATAAATATATGTATACGGCCTGAGTCTGCAACTGCAAACCAGAGAATTTTTCACAGGTTAACATAGTGATTTGACGTAGTGCTGTAGATAGCAGATAAATAGATGCACAGTATGAAAAACATTTCTACAGATATCCCATAGATCTGGGTATATGACAACTTTATTATGAATATCATAATAATCTAATGAAACAGCTGTGGAATCTGTCTACCAAAAACTTACGTAATTAAGTGTGATGACTATGGCAGTATGCCCAAGAAAATTATAATACTGATTGCCAATTTAGTTTGGCTACCTGAATATGAGTTTAGCTTGATAAATTTACATACCCTATAAAACTCTGAAGACTGGTGCAGGAATGGTTTCTCGAAGTCTTCCTCATAAACAGCACGCGAGTTTATGCCGAGCACCATGAGCATTTGGCAAGCATTACGTATCGCGAGGCGGTCCACCACCTCGCCGCGACGCTCGCGGGCTACCAGCTCCAGCAGTGTTTGACGGAGATGATCACGAATGCACCCATAGCGTACAACCTAATCATGAATTTATATAAGTTTGTTACATGATATTTATTAAATATCTATGTAATTATGGAATGAATAGTCAATTTTTTATGGTGAATTAACCATAAATTGATTGTAGACAGATGTAAATGCAGATGTAGCTTCAGTCAGTTTGGAAAACTAATCATTATTAGTTATATAATGGGAACAGTTTACAAACTGACATGTTAAAATCAGATAAAAAGAACTGATTATATACTAAAGATTGGATAGGGAATTTGTAAATAGATAACTAATAAAGGTTCAAGATTTGATCAAGTATACAAAAGGACAATGTTACAGTATTGTAAATAATGACATCTATACTGATATAAGCAAGCTGAAGTTTGTTTGACCACATTAAACTCTGGAACTACTAGTTCGATCAGCAAAATTTGTTTTGCATTTGATAGCTCAATTCTTCATTATAGACTTTATAACATAACAATACAATGCTCAATGGCTGAGCAAAAAGAAAAAAAAATACAGAAATAGGAAACCACAGGATACCGCCCGCCTATTAATAACCAAAGTTTTTTTTTTGGTGTAACATGTTTATGCACTAACCTGATCTCTAAAAATAATAAGTCCCAGATTATAGACATTATCCACTTCATTTTGTTGTACATATACCCTGTCCATGTACATGAGTATGTCTCGGATCATAACCATACTAGTTTGGTGGTCTGTCCAAGCATTGTTGAGGGTCTGAAGAAATCCATTGTGTAATGAGTGAAGAACATCTTCCCTCACCTGAAAAAAAAAGTAATGGATTGGGAATATGGACTTATTATCACAAATGCATTTTAATGTTTAATTAATGTTTCTAAATTATTGCACCTTTGTCTCAAGATGTTGAGTGACCACTTCCTTCAACCCAGTGTAAAGTCTTTCACCATGCTTGTGGAGAACCATGGTATATGCATTGCGATAAAGTTCTTCAAAGGAAAGACCTGAATTGTTTTTCTTTTGAATCTCCTGTATTGCATTCTTTAGTAAACTCCATATGCTCTCCACATACTTCTCATCCATAGTCATCTGCAAAGTTAACACAGTAATAAGATGTATTCTTGATTATTCTATATGAAACTGCCTAATCAGGTTTGAAATGTCTCCAAATTCAAGGTGGGTATAACAAACAACAGCATAGTGACAGACCCAAGTGTCTGGATACATTTGGTAATATGGTTCAGAATAGTTCCACACTTGAAATTTTCTTGTCATCTTGAAAATTAATAACTTTGCCTGCTATACAAACATTGTAAAAAATTAATATAGAAGTTCAAAAACATTTAATACGAAGAATACGAAAAAATACAAATGTTTATCTTTTGATTGATTTTCACTCCTGTCATTAAAAATATAATTATGACATATTGAATACAAAAATTTTGTTCTAAAGGAATATAAATCAGTTTCTATTTTTAAATCATATTGACAGGTGAGTTGTAATATTGTGTTACCACATTATCAAGTTCATTATTATGTTCACCTCCTTCATTAAAAAATAAGTATGTGAATTGTGATGTTACAGCAAATAATTATGTTAAACGAATTGTTTTAGATTGCATAAAGAAAGAGAAGATATTATTGTTGTGATAACCTACTACAATTTGTTAAACTAATTTTTAATTTATAAGAAAATTATATTGGGTTATGAAATATGTACATAGTGCTATATAAACAACATTCCTATGTTATTTAGCATTTTGTTTGGGCTTAATTTTCAACATTTAAGATTTAGGCATAACTTTACGCTCCAGAAAGAAACCTTCATGATGAAGGTATGATGTTGTGGGAGAAACAGTTGGTAAAGGGTATGTTGTCAAGGGTACATAAATAACTGCAATAGCCATTTATTCTACAATTTGTAATATGTAAAGGTAGTTCTTCTGATTTTTTAAATTGTTAATAACAAAAGGTTGACATTGGTAGTACGATGCGCATAAATTGATAGGGCGATACTTACAGGGAAAGCTCGGATCCGCATCTTGCCAGGTTTATCCTTAGGTAACGTACTCTTCATCATTGCGGCTACGATTTTGTACCAACGAAACACTACACAATTATAGTAGATTTGTTCTCTGTTCATTTGTTGTCGCGATAACACATCGTTACTCTCATTTACATCTGCAAAGCGAGTTTAGTAAACACAACGAAAAAATTATCGCATCGAACAAATTTTAGGCTTACCGTTTTGCCACCATGTTTTCGTTGAGTTATCGGAAACTTTTGATATCAAAAATGTACAACATAAGCTCTACGAATTTTGTTAGTGTCAATTAAAATAATAAAATTCCGAGACTCGGTCATACATATTTTGTGAATAGCCTATTGACATTGACAGGTAAAAGAACTTGCATCTCTTTTGCTCTTGTGAGAAACGTCGTATACAATAGCGCCACCTCACGTTTTGTGTGTGACGTTCTTTTTTTATTTCCTTTTCTCTGCAATGGCTAATATTCACATTTATACAATCACACTATGCAAGAATGAAATAACTTACAAGTAATGAGATTATCCACTGCTCGTTTGGTTACAAGTATTTCACTATCGTAATATTTATAGTACATGTATTTTTCTGCTGTAACATGCCTATTTTCTTCAATTGTTTCAGCTTTCTGACGAGACCATAAACAAATCTGTTTTATTTTTAAATACGTACACGATAGTTTGAACATTTGTATTTTTGGTCACAATAATACTTTTTTAAAACATTATGATCTTAATATAATAGGGTATTTTACACCATATAAGAAAAAATATAAAAATGCATGTTTATGATAGATTTTTAAAAAAGTAAACGAGAAACGTTAGTATTTATTTATAAAAATGCAATTTAAATTTTATAATTCAATTTAAAAATAGTCTTTTTTAATCTGTTTAAAAACGCCATCCGCCATATTGGATGCCGACGTGATGTCACTCCGATAGTAACTTGATGTTACTTGGTCTTTTGCAGTTGTATTGATTACTAAAGAAGTGACGTCACGACCCGAAGTAGCATGGCGGCTAGCGTTTCCACGCGAAAATTCAAAATCATAAATTAAAAATAGTTTTTAAGGCATTTTTCGGTTTTAAAAAATTGAAATAAAAATTCTACTGGTTCATTACGATCTAAGGATTAATTTAAAACAGTTTTCAAAAAAAGGTGTAATACCCTATTATGATCATAAAATATTAATAGGCACTATTTGGTTATTGATTTGAATTATAACTACTTTTTACATTTTAAATAACACATGTAGGTACCTGCCATGCGATAAAATCAGATCAGAAAAAGTATAATATGGCCACTTGCACCAACTTTTATCAAAAGCGATATGATGATGTTATGAACATAGTATTTTCGACCCAAAATGCTTTAAGGGGCCGTCCTAAAAATTGACGCATTTTAGTGAATTTTGTTGACCGATTGTGAGGAATCTACAAAGAATTTATATAAAGTTATTAATTATTTGAAAAGAACTGTTCTTAACCTGGCACAAGCGGAAATGGATTTTTCAATTTACTTGTATAATAATCGTAAATCCCTTTTATTGACAACTCTTTTTCCCAAAAAACGCGTTTCGAGTGAAGTTTGATGATCGGTTTACAAGAAAATATTAGTATTACTGAATATTAAAAAATACTATAAAACCCAGCATATGCTCTTCTTGGCACTAGGGGAAGCACTTTTTTCAATTTTCATACAAAATATAGCAGGAAAAAAATATTTACGTAACGTAATTTTTCGTGAAACTTGCAGACAAATATGTATTTTTTTCTATTTTTTAGAAAGACATTTTGATTATTTTTTAAATTACTTAATAATCTTCAGTTATCCCTCTAATAGGATCAAAAATTATTTTTTCAAAAAAAAAATATTTTGATTTAGTAAATCAAAGATGAAAAGACCTATAATTGTGCTATAACATCGAGCGCGCAAAGCCGCTCGCGCCAGTCACGATTGGGCATTCCCAGCGAGAGGACGTATCGCTTTGTGTCACAGGCGTGCGCTTGTTCGACGTAAATATTTTCCCAAATTATACTGCGATTAACACAACTTGATACGTTGATTATTTTATAACTTCTTATTTCTAGAAAAGCCCTATAATATAATATGGTCTGGTATTTTTTGTAGGAAGTATGGGTAGTACAAGTTTCTCATTGTGCTGATTACGAAAATGTTTATTTTTGAAATCCAAGATGGTGGACATTACTTTTCTAAATAAATTAATATGGGTGTCAATTTCAAAGATTTTCAGGGGCTGATTACGAAAATTATATTAATTTTGAAATCCAAGATGGCGGACATTGCTTTTCTATATAAATTGATATGGGTATCAATTTCAAGGATTTTCAGGGGCTGATAATGAAAATTATTGAAATCCAACATGGCGGACATTGCTTTTCTTAATAAATTGATATGGGTGTCAATTTCAAAGAATTTTGGGGGCTGATTACGAAAATGACATTAATTTTTAAATCCAAGATAGCGGACATTGTTGTTCTAAATAAATTGATAAAGCTGTCAATGTCAAGGATTTTCAGGGGCTGATTACGAAAATGCTTTTCTAAATAAATTGATATGGGTGTCAATTTCAAGGATTCTCAGGGGCTGATTACGAAAATCATAATTATTAATTTTGAAACCAGAGATTAAAATTTGGTTAATTTTTATCAAGTTAAATATGAACTGTTAATTATTTGTGATTTTTGCACATTCCTAGATATTATTATAAAGTTATTTTAGTGATGGAAAAACTCGACTGCGATCAAAATTTGAACCTGCGTCTTCTGGTTAGATAAATCAGATGCTATGATCACTAAGCCGCCGCGAGTCCCACCTGCCAGGTCTAAATTTGCATTCACATTCTGAATTTACGTCTTAAAGGTGACGTCTGTAATATCTATTGAAAAGTCACTTCTTTTTTGAAGAACATCCTACAGCCTGATTGTACTTGGGATGTAGTTCCTTTGGAAACGTACAGTACAGTAGCACCCAATCTTTTTGGCTGGGCAGAGGTTGTTGCACCCGCCTTCGTGCGCATGGTACAGTTAAGTGGAAAATTACTAATGCAAATATCCTATTTAGTATTAGATCAGTAAGTAGATAGATTTTTATTTTATACATTGGCATAACATAATATACATAAAAAAAAAAATATTAATAAAAGCAGGCGTAGTAAATTCTCAGTAGGAGCTCGGAATTTGAAATTTGTGCCCGGATAATGGCAATAGGCTCGCCTCCTATTACATGGGACCTTAACATATCAGCGAACTGTGGGTGTACATGAGTGTACGCCTCTGCCTAACCCTTCGGGGAATACAGGCGTGATGGTATGTTATGTTCGAGGTACTTACGACTGCGACTGCGTGTGATTGCGACATTAAGTATAATACCTATAGCTCTCAAGAGTCGGCCACCGAATTTCTAATACAAACGTAATACCAAGTTATATCGTAAGTAAAACACAATTTATTGGATTACGATTTATTATGGTATTATGTTTTTGCCGGCAATTCAAGCATTCAAATTTAGACAGTGCAATGCTTGGTAATTTAGTAGCTATTATAACGCTTTATATTTTACTAGCTTCTGCCCGCGACTTCATCCGTGTAGAGGAGATATAGGAGATATATGAGGATATATAGCCTATAGCCTTTATCAATAAATGGGCTATCGAATAATGAAAGAATTTTTAAAATCGAACCAGTAGTTCCTGAGATTAGCGCGTTCAAGTAAACAAACAAACAAACTCTTCAGCTTTATATATTAGTATAGATATAGATTTAAAATATGCCATTAAATGATATACATTACAAACAAAATTATACAATCATAGCACCTATTACAAAGCTCTATGTTCATTAGTCAAAAGCAACCTCATCTTACAATAAATTATTTATAAGCAAAGGTTTTAATACATTCAAAGGTATGAATATTGTAGTTATCGCCGTGATTACTACTGTAGTACAAAATTAATGTCTTATGTTGGTCCTTCATTAGGCACATTCTACGTGCATGGTAAATTATGAAAAACAAATACCAGTTCTTCAGACATCTCATCTCACACTTTTCACGATGAAGTGGAGCAAAGTTAAACTACATACCACAATTAGCACAGATGTACATACAACCGAGCGGTTTCAGTCGTGACCAAAATGTGTTTTGATAAACATTTAACAAAATATTACGATTTTGAAGTGCCTAGAAAAAGATAAAACTATCAACCCTCCAAAGTAAAAGTTTGAAATTTCAAAATCCCTGAAACACATTTTTTATGATGAGTAGCTACATATCTCATTTTGAAATACCTACCTTTAAAAATTATTCATCCATACTAATAAGTACATTAACCTTCAGGCTTCAACCCCCGTTTCCTACCCTTAAAATGTAAAAATCCATAAATCATTAAACTCGTCACTAGGTATTTATTAGTAATGAGTAGCTACAAAAATTACAATTTTCACCCCAATTTCCGCCTTCAAAGTTTTATGTTTTGATGTTTATTGAATATTGTATGTATAAAAATATACTATATTAAAAACAAAATTGAAAATACAAAAAGAAACTAACGAGAATAAAACTAAAAAAATAATTTAATAATGAAAGGATCAACATTGTTTATAGGCTCGTACGCTCGATCTGTAGCCATGTGTGCGTGAAAAGCGCACACAAACATAGAATTTACCTAAACTCGATCGAGTGAATTTTTAGGACGGCCTCTTAATGATATTGTTATTATCTCAAAGTTTACAATCGTCATTTCATAAAAAAACGCTTTCGAATTATAGTAAGTGTAGGTATACATATTGATGCTCGTGACTGTACTTACTTAAGATTTGAAGTAGGTAGCAGTAATAATATTTTTAATAACAGTGGTACATAGTAGAAATAAAGAAAAGAAGCTGAGAGAAAAATCAGTGATATAAAATAGTAGGATCTCCTTGTATACATAACTGGGTAGGTAGGTACCAGAATTATAAAAAAACAAGTGAACAGATTTCAATCAAACTTCACTTTCTGAGCACCTTGGGAATTTATTATTTTAGTATTCTATGAATGAGCAAATAGCATGAAAAATGCAATAAAAATACAAAAAGATAATATATTTATATTCAATCAAAACAAAATTGCATAGGCTTCTATATGCAATATTGCCTAAAGTGGACTTGTTCCCATCAGAGCGGCAACACCACAGAACAAAGAATACATTGTTTTTTATGTTCCGTGGGCAACACCACAAAGTACATTATATTATACTGAAAAACGTCGCGCAGGAGCGCCGCTCCAGATTTGCCTAATTTCCATACAAATCTTCCGTTTCACGTGCCCAGCTGCGTGCGCGCTCTTTCTTTCTCCACTTTTTGAATTCCGTACTTAGTCGTTGTACTGAACTATGTTTCATAGGCGCGCCAGCTGCTGGTGCTCCACGCGCTCCGCTCTGTAATGTAAACTTGACGCTTGCTGCGTCCAGTTCAGAGAGGTAGGTAGGTAATATTAGTAAATGTTTAGGTACTTATTTAGTATCTATTAGTAAATCGATGTGTAATTTCTTACGAAAAATATACCTATAAACTTAGATATAATCACATTTTGTTGAGTAATTTTTTTGGGAGTTCACCGCTCCAGCTCTTCATATAGCATCTTAGTAGTCTGTGCATATAGCGAGCCGCCACTGGGGTAGACTAACGTATTGGACTTGGACGTCACAATGTTAAAATTTGTAACGCTAACATCAATAAAACACGAAAAAATCCGTAAAAAGTAGATTCATTTCAATGTCTTACATTCGCTTAAATGTGTCAGAAATCAATAAATCTTAATTTTACTTTTTCTCATGTGTCAGTACTTTTATTTTTTCTGATTTGCTCGGTGGTTGGCGTTTTTTTTTATTATGACGCCACACATTCTGTGTATTTGCCAGTGTCAAGTAATAAAGTGAGTTTAGGCGGGAAAATGAAAAGTGCACATTGTCGATTTTATATTATTTTTCAAAACTTGAATTTCTCCGAAGTTTAATGTGTAATATTGGTGGATAATTAACCATTAAGTGTTCCTGAACGTGTGAGAGTGTAGGCAAATGATATAAAATTGAAAATCGTGACTTTTTGGGTTCACACCTAAACTCCATCGAAGCCTCAATAAAGTTTCTACCGTTTTATTGGGGCAACTGAACTTATACTTGACACTGGCGAACACAAAAAGTGTGGTGCCATAATACAATCCCATGATGGGAAATAATTATTACCTACTTGATTATTCTAATACTTGACATTGGCAAATACACAAAAAGTGTGGCGCCATAATAATAATAAAAAAAAGTAATAAAGTAATCAAGTAGGTAATAGGGGTTTAGGCGGGAAAATGTATAGTGCACATTGTCGATTTTATATTATTTTTCATAACTTGAATTTCTCCGAAGTTTAATGTGTAATTATGGTGGATAATTAACCATTAAGTGTTCGTGAACGTGTGAGAGTGTAGGCAAATGATATAAAATTGAAAATCGTGACTTTTTGGGTTCATTCCTAAACTCCATCGAAGCCTCAATAAAGTTTCTACCGTTTTATTGGGACAACTGAACTTATACTTGACACTGGCGAACACAAATGTGGTGCCATAATACAATCCCATGATGGGAAATATTCTTTGAATACTTGATTACTTTATTACTTGACACTGGCAAATACACAAAAAGTGTGGCGCCATAATTAAAAAAAAAAGAAAAAAGTAGGTAATATATTTCCCATCATGGGATTCTAATAGGGCACTACCTACACTTTTTGTGATGAAAATGTAACACTAATCATTATTGATTAGTGTTACAACACTAATCGATGTATAGTCATTTGTTTATACAAATGACTACTTTCGGAAAAAGAATTCCATGTTTTTAAAATAAAATTAATTCGAAATTAGAATTCTTAGCCAAACAAAAAATATTTTGATTTGAAATGGCCAGTACTGCAGAACGGCAATTTCATAGGTAAAGACCTATTATGTTGTTCAGTTGCCCCAATAAAACGGTAGAAACTTTATTGAGGCTTCGATGGAGTTTAGGAGTTGTAGTGTTTGTGTTTCTATATCTATTTCATAGATATAATGACACTATCTCACATACACAAGTATTAGCGGACAACTTGTCTTGACAGCTGACAGTTACGAAATTGGGAGTGAGACCATGCCTTTATAATTATGTGCCGAGAGACATACCCGGCGGTAGTCTGGGACGGGACGAAGGCTGTGCTTGGTGTATTGGTGAGCCAGTGTAATAAACATATTATATGCGGACCCTACAGGAGTGAACCCAAAAAGTCACGATTTTCAATTTTATATCATTTGCCTACACTCTCACACGTTCACGAACACTTAATCGTTAATTATCCACCATAATTACACATTAAACTTCGGAGAAATTCAAGTTTTGAAAAAAAAATATAAAATCGACAATGTGCACTTTTCATTTTCCCGCCTAAACACGTGGTTGGCCTTCTTGTGGTCTGACTGGCTGGACTACTGTCGCAGAATACCTCGGGGTGTGTTTGGATTTTTGCCCGTAAGAACATTGCATCAATATAAAAAAAAATGCTAAAGACTGTCAATCGCCCAACGTTTTTATTGGATAATTTTATTATGTCTTGTAAAATAACAAAGGAAATACCAACAACTGATAACAAAATAACTCCTCCCATAAGGCGACCCTCTAACCCGATAATCCTGACTCAATCGATTTTCATCTCTTGTCAAAAACTGAGAATTAGTTTTTGAGCTAACGTGTACTTATTTTAGTCCATACAAGGACTGTTAAACTCAATAAGTCAATACCCTTCGTTTTCCGTAGTGGGGTAAAAAAGAAACCCAATCGCAGATTAGTGAGTGCGTAGCAAGAACTGGCCTTACGACGGCAGCGTGCATTTATCTTACAAATAGAAGCGTGGTGAAATCAGATTACCTATACCTAGGTATGCACCCGATATCGAGTTGCCGATGGCGACGAATCCTTTCTAATGATTTCGTTTGATTGTTCGATGAAATCAAGCTAGCTGATTGATACCTAACGCTCGACTATTAGTCCATTATCACCCGTCGTACGCGTCCCGTTCTCGCCTACGCACTAATCCATCTGGCGTCGGGAAAGGCTCGTTACCACTGCCCGGCTTTGGCCGCTGAACTGGTAGAACCCTGCCGCCGAAAGTCTGGGTTGGTAATACTGCATTGTAAGATTCTAGCACATAGCAATAATGTGCTAATAATATTGTGCTCAGGTTTAAAGGGCAATGCAGCCAGTGAAAATATTGGTTTATGCGAGTTCTCTAGATGTCATTACAACATGCGAGTGATTCCGCTGATATTGTAGCTGCAGGTGGCCTTACTGCTGCTACCGATGGAGGCCTTGTTGTCATCATTGCGATGTTTGTTGCTGTACCTCGAAAGGGGAAACGCGGCCATTTTAAATGAGGCGGAGGGTGCTGTCGTCTCTACACTTGACGTAGGTAGGTACTTACCTATTAACCCATATCTACGGTGGTCAAAAACAAAAATATTCATAAATAATTTATATTTATTTGTTGTGGTTGTTGGCTACACGTGTCTAATAAATTAACGTTAACATCTTTGGATTGTTATAATTATGTTATTCCTATAAGTTTTTTCGGCCACAGTTATAACTTTTTATACAAATTGTGTTTGATTACAGGACGATAATTAAATAATAATTATTCTAACGAAGCAGTGAAGAACCTCCACACAACTAATTACATAGGTAATGCGCAACTTATGGTGTATTTATCATGGCAGATAAAAAATAATACAATGCAATACAGCAAGGCTGTCCAAACTAGATACGATCACGGCCTAATTCGAACTGCTAAATAGATTGGCGGATTTTATAATAATTATTTTATTATACAAAAATTTTTAGTGTAAGTCCAAAATAAGAATAATAAAAGAAGACAGTATTTATAATGGATACAAAAAAAGAAACAAGCTACGGGACGCACAAATATAAACCGCGGGCTTTGCTTTGGACAGCCCTGATATACAGAATAGGTTCTTCCACTGTAAATCTAGTAGGTAACTACTTTGTGTTATACGTAAGTAAGTAATTTGTTAATTAGGTACCTATTCCCTAAAATGTTTCCTCAATCACAACCAAAATCAATTAAGATCGCAAAATGAGTCAGTTGTAAATTCTTTATTTATTTTGTATGTGCAGCTGCGTATATATCACAAAAAGTAGGTAGGTACCTAAATTGTTTTGCAAAGATACATACATACATAAAATCACGCCTCTTTCCCGTAGGGGTAGGCAGAGACCACAGACTTCCACTTGCTACGATTCTGACAAACCTCTTTAGCTTCATCCACACTCATCAATCTTTTCATATATGAACGTCGGTTTAGGGTACTCTTGACCAAGCCATTTTTCAAAACGTCCTCAATCTGATTTCGGAACGTTCGCCTAGGCCTTCCCCTTCCTACATTCCCATTCACTTGACTCTCGTATATCTGTTTAGTCAGTCTCCTTTCATTCATTCTTTCAACATGACCAAACCATCTCAACATACCTTTCTCGATTTTAGTCACTACATCTTCATTCACTCCACAACGTTCCCTTATCACACTATTTCTTATCCTGTCACTCAATTTCACTCCAATCATACTTCTCAAAGCTCTCATCTCAACTGCATTTATTCTACTTTTATGCTTTTTCTGCCACACCCAACTTTCACTACCATACATTAGTGTCGGTACTAACACGCCTCCATGAACAGCCAAACGTGCCCTCTTGGACACTTTCTGACTCCTCATAAAAGCATGCAACGCTCCGTTCACCCTGTTTCCAGCATTCACTCTCCTTTCTATGTCACTTTCACACTTTCCGTCTTTTGTGGACACACTTCCTAAATATGTAAACTCATTCACTAGTTCAACTTTTTCACCTTCAATCACAATATTGCAATCTGTCACGCTATCATCTCTTTCAAATACCATAACTTTCGTCTTGCTTACGTTTATTTTCATTCCTTTTCTTTTCAAAGCTCCATGCATAATAGTTACCATCTCCTGTAACTCCTATAATGACGACGCAAGTATGACTTGGTCATCAGCGTAGAGAAGACATTTGATTAGTTACTCATTCATTTTCAATCCACATTCACTCTCTTTCAAATTCGTCAAACAATTATCCATGAATAGGTTGAAAAGCCACGGTGACGCTACACATCCCTGCCTAACACCTTTCTCGATGTTAAACCATTCAGTGTATGTCCCGTTTATCCTAACACAAGCACTGGAATCTTCATAGAGAGATTTCAGTGCTCGAATCAGGCTACCATTCACCCCATGCATAGATAATGCTGACCACAGTTCATTCCTCCTCACTCTATCATTTTGCAAAGATATAAGTACATAATACGTAATCAATTACATAGTTATATGAATGTACCTGAATGCATGTCATAAAATAATATACCTACCTAAGTTGTTGTGTTTAGGCAGTAAAGAGAATATTATTTTGTAAGAGAGACCACATTAGGTAGGTATCTAGAGTAGCTAGGTACTTAGGTATCGTACCTATCGCTGTGTAGGTCCAGCTAGGCAAGGTGAGCATTAGCACGGTAATATTATCTAGCATTAGATAGATACCTATCAGAGTAGTTTATGAGACGACAAAAAGTTTGTTTACGATTGTCATGGACGTCATGGTACGGTCTACGATAAAATAGCACTGATTTTAAGTAGGTACCTATTCAACTTTATTTGGCAAAACTTCATACACTTTTCTACAAACAGTATTACTTAATTGGAAACATAGCTTAGCCAATAGGTAGTTATTAATTAATGACATTTCAAATTTAAATCACTATAATTATTATTATACAAATCAAATTACAAATTGTTTCTTTTATACTGATTTATCTGATTTTGGGGTCAACGCTTGCAGTTGTCGACCTGCTTCAAGACACATTTTTTTTAATAATAAACATAACATAACATACCATCACGCCTATGGTCCTGGAAGGGTTAGCCAGAGGCGTACTAATGTACATCCACAGTTCGCCGGTATGTTTAGGTTCCATGTAAGAGGGGGCGAGCCTATTGCGATTAACCTGGCACAAATCCCATGCTACTGAGAATTTCATAGAAAAACCCAATAACACTTTGCTCGACCTGGGAATTGAACCGAGGACCTCTAGCGTAGCAGCCGCGCTCAGGACCACTAGGCTAATGAGGTAGTCATTCGTTATTTTAATAATAATCTTATCTTATCGATACCATCAAGCTCTAGTTTTGCCAATGAATTCATTAAAAGATAACTATTGATCTGTCAACCTTACGTTGTTACAACTTACTACTAAGTAATACTAAATACATAACTACTACCACTACTAACACATACAACATTCGAATCTACTCATTATAAGATGGATGTGCATGGAGGACCCATCGGAACAGCAATAAAGTCAGACACGCCAATACAAAGAAGGACACCATCACTCGAAGGTTCTTTTCCGATCTCTGGTCTCTTTCGCTGGCACGAAGTCGTTCGACTAATCCGTTCTGAAAAAAAATGGTGTAGACATAAACATAATGTACCCAAGTACTTCATAATTATTGTAGAACAGAAGTTGGAAAGCTAATATATTTTGTACACTGTAGGTACAGATAACCGGCCTTATTCTAGGATATCAGCCGGTACCGCTTGTATGTATATTTTATACTTGCTTGTACTATATTATATATAGGACAGAATTTAACATTTTATCTAGAATCGTTTACCCTAGCCGCTTCACTGCCTATGAAAAGTGGATTCTAAAATTAGGTCACGCTTAGAATACCTAAAGACTTGAATAAACCTGTATTAGGTACTATTACTATATTACGATAAGTCAAACAAGTAAGATCATACCTAATAGTGAGGAAAGGTAAGGAAAACGTACCTACATATCTACATTATAAACCATCACGAATATTTTCCCCGAAGGGGTTCGCAGATTTACTAATGTACATGTAGGGGAATCCCAGTGTTATTAACCGATCACCACTTTGCTTGAACTCAGGACAACTAGCGTACCTAGCAATCGCGCCTAGACTAATGAGGCAGTTTTATTTTATTTACTAGTAAATGCTAAAGCTTTTACACACCCATCCACCATGTGATGCGATCCAGCTGCCAGGGTCTTCGTGGAGCAGGTCTGCGATGGCGGCTGCGGGTGCAGACACCAGTTCTAGTGCTGGTTCCCCGTCAGCAGCCTCTGCGGCTTCCCGCGCGAGCGCCCCACACACACAGTACACAGCTGCTATCTGAAACCGATTCCGATCTGATTATCAAGCTCACCGTAGTTACTATCGAAATGAGTTATCTTAAAAGATCAAAGTTCCAGTAGCAATCAACCTAAGATTTTGTACAATTTGTACTGGCCTATAAAATCATTGTTTTTTTTTACTATATTTTTTATTGCGTATGCTGTGGTTTCCGGTAGGTGACTTCTATTAGACCTTATGTGTAACTATATCTTTCATTGAAGGTCCTTAAACCAATAAGAATACAAATTCTGAGGCGGTGCTAGATCCAATGTAGACGTGTTGGTGACATCAGCTTTGCGAGGAGTCTTTTATTTCCCAGTCAGAAAGAAAACGAAAAGATAAGTAAAATGAGACTGATTTATAGGTAGTTAGGTACGTAGTAGATATGTATATGAGTTTTGTTGCTAATCAAATTTTAATGTTATATAATGTTAAGCTTTTTTGCGTAGGTAAGTAATTGTTGTGGTATCAAGCTAACATAATATTACGCACTAGCATACCTACTGTTTGTAATACAGTTTCTCACCACGTGAGAATAGTTACATGTGTTTCGTATCAAGTCACTTTTATAGTGATCAAAAAAAGAAAAATGGTGTCAGACATCAATTCAACAATCTGTCTGGAATACATCTCATTTTATTTCTGTTTATTTCAATACCCGAACCCTGGAGTAGGTTATTATCGACTGTCTGGACTTTAAACTTATTTTCATCTCGGCGTAGGAATTAATAGTAGTTTTAGCCGTTGCATTTTTTTTCTCCGGGGTTTTCAATGCGGAATATCCGACGGACAAGTTTTGTTGATCAGTATAGTAATACTTTTTAAAATTCTTTTCTTGTACCAATAAGTATATCGGAGACTCTCGGGTGGGGCTTACACCCGTCTCGCCATCAGAAGTGATACTAAGTGACTTTGGACTGTGGGCTACTGTGGGTCATGCTGGTTCAAACATTAAAACACACATTTAGAAGTCTTGTAGATATTTCATTTAATCAGACTTCTTAGTAGTACCTACTTTGTACTCGCTCCGAAAAGTATATTATGTTTTTTTTTTATTTTTTATTATGGCGCCACACTTTTTGTGTATTTGCCAGTGTCAAGTATTAGAGTAATCAAGTAATCTTTTCAAAGGATATTTCCCATCATGGGATTGTGTTACGGCACCACACTTTTTGTGTTCGCCAGTGTCAAGTATAAGTTCAGTTGCCCCAATAAAACGGTAGAAACTTTATTGAGGCTTCGATTCGAGTTCGAGTTTAAGAGTGAACCCAAAAAGTCACGATTTTCAATTTTATATCATTTGCCTACACTCTCACACGTTCACGAACACTTGAACACTTAATTCAAGTTTTGAAAAATAATATAAAATCGACAACGTACACTTTTCATTTTCCCGCCTAAACTCTCGTATATTATGTGTAAATCAAAGTTAAGCCTCAGCTACTTTCTACTAAATAATAAATATGTACCTAACCGAAATAGTCAGAAGATTGTGGGAAAGAATTGGGAAATAATAACTTAATTACTACCCAAGTAATAATTTTAC
Source organism: Acronicta leporina (assembly GCA_947256265.1). NCBI lineage: Eukaryota > Metazoa > Arthropoda > Insecta > Lepidoptera > Noctuidae > Acronicta > Acronicta leporina. Next base: position 9,814,763 of record OX366513.1, on the reverse strand, counting down.
AGACAATTCAAAAGCACCCTATTGAAATAAACCATTTGACTTTGACTCAGAAATATTTGAACAGTTAATAAAGCTTTTAATCTCGAAATTGGTTTGTCTGATTGAAGTTAGCTCATTGAAGGAGATTCTGATTCCGTTAGAACTTTCAAGTACAAAGAATTACACTGGATTTTCAATTACTGTGTCTCCCTTTAAAGAAAAGTTCTTGTGCCACGAAAACTTAGAATACATTGTACCTATGGTTTACGTACCTCTGTACACTATGTCTATCAAGTAACGACAAAGAATTAGTACCTACTACAGCAGTGCGGGGACGACCCTGATTATAAATCTGTTGTGTTATGCGCGCGAGCACTAGCTTTTTGAAAAATATTATAGTAACTGAAAAAATAACAAATATGCAATGCTAGATTCAAAATCAGCTATGATTTTTTTGCTTCCTCGGTTCTATAAAAATTGCATCTCTAACAAGTATTCTCATTACCTTAGACCATGTCATATTTTCTCTAGTGATGCGCCTAGCCAGCGCGAGTGCTAGTTCTGCAAGCGCAGTATCTGAGCGGAGCATGGCAGATGGCGCTCGCGTTGCCTGGCGTGCGACGTGACGAAATGCTTCAGGCCTTTTCCTCTCCAGCGCAGCGCACAGCGCGCGGAGCCCCGCCAGCACTCCAGACTCCGTGTTACTCACAGCCTCTTCTCCACATTCAGTCTCTAGCATTCTTTGCAAACGCTTCATTACTATTTGCTGCACAAAAATCAAAACTGTGATTATTAACGATAATGGAAACTACGAATCTATTGAGATTGACTTGATAGAGATATTTTGTACCTTTTTTTCACATAAAGTTGATCTTCTAATCTGTGTTTTTATGTATTGCAAACATAAAGCACGGCCCTGACGGACTATTTGTGGCTTGACTTGTGTTGGGCTCGCAAGACACCAGCCAATAGTTGCTGAGAGCCGCCGAGAAACCGCTGCGGCGGCTGCGCTGGACACCATTGTGCTGAAACGCCGCTTCGTCCGATCCAGCGGCGATAGTGCCCGTGTTGGCGAAGCGCGTAGATCTTTGGGAATTATTAATTAAATTACTTTATTATTACAGAATTCGTCAAGCACTTTATTTAAAGAGTTTTAGGTAAGGTTTCTAGGGCTAACAGTGCCTGGTAATATAATAAATGTATCCATCCGTCACATGCTCCAAGTTTCTTCGGTTCACCACAAATTTTAATTAAATTTCGCACAAGTTTTAGTCTTGATGATTTTCAAGTAAAATTACATATTAAAACAAACCTTACCTAAGTTTAGCTCGCAATTTATTTCAACTATACATATTATACAATACCAAAACTCGTACGGGTACACAAGAAATGATGTATAATTTATTTTCGAAATGCCTTTTCAGCTATTAGGTTTGTTTCATCGAAAGGTTCATGCTAAAAGAAGATTGGAAAAATTTAACTCTTTTATCCTTTTAAAAGTTTCTGTTTGAGTAGGTTATTTAGAAAATTTTGAAATGTTGCTCTATAGAAATACCGGTGATAGGACAAAGTGGAACTTCCTAATATGATTCCAAGTACGGAGGAATAATCCAATCACTGTAACAAAAGGTGTTGCTGGGTATACAACTATATTAGCTTTGACCTTGACTGCGCTCCCAATATCGAGCAGAAGTATTTTAGAAGTTAATTGGAGAGTAGAGAAAAATGCTTTTATTTATTTATTTTCTTCTCTATTGCATTCTTCTCGAATTATTTGCAACTATAAAGCAAGACAGGCGTGCAGGAGTGTAGATTGCGTGCTGAGTGCGGATTTTATCCGTATATTTAGGTATAGCGTCAATCATAGGAGAATCATGTACTTTAAATGTTTTAGTGTCTTCTTATAACCCTGTAAAATTATCAGTAGTTGTCATTTAGTAATTACGCTAGAAAAATGTTACGCCAAAGTTGGTCATGACTAGTCGCGATTGATAGTGTTCATTGGTCGGGGGGTAATAATGTGAGCATGTTGGCACGCCAAACGATGATCAGCGATTGACGTAAGCGCAACACTATTTCCAGCCTTATACCATGAATGTTACTATACTCCATAATAACACTGATAGTTTGTTGATAGATTTGTATGCCATTATAATTAGGATAAAAAACCTAGAAATTGTCTTACTTGGTAAGCTAATCAGTCCATCTGTTACTCCGGGCAGCGCAGTTAGCGGAGTGCTAAGTTTGCGTCGCATGCGCAGCGTGGGGACGAACTCGTCATCTTCTTCGCCATCGGGTGGAGTGACTTGTATAGCGATGTTGCCAGCATCTTGACCTCTTGCCCCACCCAGTTGCCATCTCGACTCGGTTAGTGGCCCTATCTGAAAAATACATAAGCTATTGTTTAGTATATTGTTATAATACATTTTAAATAGTTCATTGTTCTGGTTCTGGTTCTGGTTCTTTGTTTATTTGCGGTGTTTTATTAGTGTATAAATTATAAGAAGATATATTTATTGGTGGAAAGATTCACAACGTGTAAATAAATTTAACAAAAAACAGATACCTTTAGTACGTACCATAACATAACATAACATACCATCACGCCTGTATTCCCCGCAGGGTTAGGCAGAGGCGTACTAATGTACACCCACAGTTCGCCGGTATGTTTAGGTCCCATGTAATAGGGGGCGAGCCTATTGCCATTAACCGGGCACAAATTCCTAACTCCGAGCTGCTACTGGGAATTTCATAGAAAAACCCAATAACACTTTGCTCGACCTGGGAATCGAACCCAGGACCTCTAGCGTAGCAGTCGCGGTCAGGACCACTTGGCTATTGCTTGGCAGCTATAGTAATACATATAGGTACTATAAATAGGTATGGATCCGTAAATCATTATATTTGTAAACATAATTCAGCTGTATCTCCAGTTCTCCACCACGAGAGGTATGTACACTAGGTGCATATAAGACTTCCAATAAGAAAATATCTCTTGCAAACCTAAGGAAACGCAGAGACCACATCAAAGAAAGCCCCAGCGGTATTTTACACGTCGTTTGAGATTGAAAATACTATAAAATTAAAATATATTTACAAAAAATACTTTATGCTAGAGAGAGGCGATACAGTCGTCAGTTGATATTAATTTCCTGAGGGAATCTAGGTTTATTATCTAGTGTATTTTATATCCTGCATTTTTATTTTTCTTTATCGAAGTTTTCAAACTAACCATCTTTCAGGTCTTTTTCTAATCTCGCAATTCGGTAAGGCTGCACGAATGCCATTAGTCCTCTGAAATCTCATTCCTCAGCATTACCGATATCACGAGGATACGTGGTTGTCAGACTTCTGGATACAAGTAACTATTGTCTTAGGTGTTCGTAATTAGCGCCAAATAGTGACACCCAGTATTCGAAAAAATAGACGTTACCACAAAGTCAATAATATCGGTAGGAACAAAGTTTATTTATCAGTCAACAATATAGTGGCTCAAAATGTCGAGACGGTTAAAATGTCTTATCTAGGTTCAGTCAAACCGCCATACCTGCCAGTGGTATCCCAGCATTCTAGGTGTTAAAAATATGGAACACATTAGAAAAATAAATTAGCATGGTATAGATATCCCAAAGATGAAAACATCTTTGGGCAATACCTAATTAGTGTTGTTTGCATATCATTCTATTACTATCATTGCAGGTCATTCTATTATTTATCAGTCATATTAATGTCCAGTCAATGCTAAAGCAAGCTAGACATAATATCTATTGATGCAATATTGGTGTATCATGCTTAAATATGGTTAAATGTCGCATTAGTGACATCACAACACATTCAAGCAGACATTCGGCAGTGGAAAGTGGAGATCGATTGATTAGCGTAGTTATCAATTAGCCACGACCTAATTATTAAGTAGACCAGGTACAAATATTAGTATAGTAAACAGCGACTATGTCTAGACAGTTTTAGAAACTAATAATTCTAATGTCTAATGGTTATCAGTTACGTGATTCTAATTCAAAGCATGGATTATAAGCTCGGTAATTCGGGAGAGCTTGTTAATAGACCGATTACCGAATTCGAATTCCCAGTAATACAAAATTAAAACTTCAATTAAAAACACGCCAGATGGACTTTTATAAGACTGAAATAACTCGTAAAGCTTTCTTGTTAACAACATTTTTCTGTTTGATTTTAGGTTCTCCGCCCAGTATATCGTAAGTATCATTCGTATCATAACCATACCAAGAAGAATAAAAACTGGTGACGCGTTACCGAACTATTAGTCTAACTTGTCTTGTTATTTTAGTCAAGGAAAAATTCGACGCTCAGGCAGGATTCGAACCTGCGTCTTACCAGACGCTATGACCTTCAAGCCAGCGCGAGTCCCACCTGCCATGTCGAAATTTGCCTTCACATTCTGAATTCACGTCTTAAAGGTGACGTCAGTAAAATCTATTGAAAAGCAAGTTATTTTGCCTCTCAACCGACATGACTTACCTTAAGGTTAGTTCTATGTCGTACGATGCTGAATTTTACCCTCACTAAAATAACTTTAAAATCTCAGCATGAAAAATGCGAAAAAATCACAAAAAGATAACTAATATGTTTTGTTTAAATAAGCCGGGTTTGTTTGTCAAAACAGAATTTATTTAAATTATTATGACGCAAGGTATCGTTAACTAACGTAAACAATTTCTCATAAAAAGTAACAATACTCCTATTGCATTCTCAGGTACTATTCGCGACTTACGCATATTAGTTGTGTGTTTTCTTTAACAGGGTATTTTTATACTGATTTCTGACACTTACGCGAATATTAGACATTGAAATGAAACTACTTTTTACGGATTTTATCGTCGGGAACTAAATAATATCAATATACCGCGATAAAATCCGTAAAAAGTAGTTTAATTTCAATGTCTAATATTTCAAGGGTATTTTATTTTTTGATGTGTGTAGGTATATACCTAGTACCTAAAAATGGTGCCTTCCTTTCTCAGATTTAATAATCTTCGCCTCTACAGACAATATTTCTTACTAATCTCCTATGAATAATAGAATGCTCAGAAAACCGTCGTAAACTAATTTCTGTTGAAGTTCCACGAACTTCAATTATGAGCATTATCACGAAATAAAATCTCAATCATATTGTGGTACGGCCTAGTGAGCAGAGTTTATTTGTACCTACCTGCTTATATGTTATACGTATGTATTAAAAGTGTTTGCAGTTCCTTATGCTTCAGGCGACCGCTTGCCATTTAATTCCAGGACAACATAATTTTCTGTAAGATCCTTTCAGCCTTTGAGCATGGACCGGGTAATAGCTTTTTGCACTATTGGGTGGTCTTATTGATCCCAACTTAACTATAGCTTATAGTTTAAATTAACGTCTTATTGGTATTTTTCTATTACATAACATAAACATAATCAACCTATTATATTGTTATTTTAGTGAAGGAAAAATTCGATTTGCAGGCAGGATTTTTCTTTTGAAGAATTTGAATTTAGGATAATTTTTCCTTCACTAGAATAACTTTATAATCTTAGCATGAAAAATGCAATAAAATCACAAAAAGATAACCCATTATATTGTCCTACTGCTGGGCATAGCTCTCTTTTCAGAATGAGAGGAATTAGGCTATAGTCACGCTAACCTAATGCGGATTAGTAGACTTCACACACCGTCGATAAAATCTCGCAGGCATGCAGACGTCCCCATGATGTTTTCCTTTACCGTTTAAGCGCGTGATAATTAACTATTTATACACTTAGGACTGCACCTTGGATTCGAACTCGAGACCTTCGACTTGGCAGTCCAATGGTCATGTCACCGCTGCGCTGTTTCTAACTTCTATATTACAAAGGTATGTAATAAATTCGTAATACCGCAGTTTAAATCTGCAATGCGCTTAAGGGCCGCGGAGTACAAGAATCATTATGTGTGTAACTTCATAATTGACGGTTTAACCTGTCATAATAGAAAAACAATTGTTCCAGGATCATCGTCAAGAGTCATTCACCGATCACCTTTCTATATTGAAGGTCTTGACTATCATTGATTTATTTACTTGCGGTTATTTTTGGCAGTATTAATGTAATTTTACACCTAAAATCCTTTTGTGTCGTATTTCCTTTTTCTTTATTGAGTATTGTTTGGGTAGCTGCATTTATAATTATGTTGAAATCAGGTTATTTGCCAAATTTCACAAACCAGTCGATGGAAATAACAAGATTTGAAGTTACTACTTAGCTAGTTAAAGTATATAGTAAACAGAAATCCTTTTACAAGTTATTCGGACTTGGATACTTCAGCACAACTATTGAGCTGTAACCTGAAACACAGGCTTAAACTTAATTTTACCTGAAACAAGTATTTCTCCGCATTTCTGTCAGTAAAATATGTCTGTTGAGAAACTTGCGGGACTTTAAAGGTTACAACAACTTGGACTTTAACTGAACTTAAATCAAATAATCGTGATTTGGTCAATTTTGTATCCAACATGTGTACCTATCTACTAAATTTCAAGTTCCTATTCTAGTTTCTGTTTTTCGTGATTAATCATTATTATAGAACTTCTTCAGCCTTTCGAATTAGACTATTACCGATAAAAATAAACCATTTATACTATTAAATATTATATTTATGTTGATGGAATACCTACCTATATATTTGAAGATACAATAAAATATTTGTGTTTAATTAAGGTTTAATTTTAGATCAGAATCTAATCACATCACATAATAGGTAAGTATATAACTTAAAATCCAATATGTATTGATTAATTAATTGTTTTTCAGTTCGTATTTTCGGAACTAAGCGCATGCTAGGCTAGTGAAGGAAAGGTAAAGATTTAACATTGATAAAAACATTATTCCACTAATTAGGCTTGTCATCGTAATCATTGTATTTACAAGTAATCAATAGGTACTACCTATTTCTATTGTACTACATTTTTGACGATAAAATACATCAATATGTCTTCATTGATTAAGGACAATCAAACAACTATTGAGACCATTCCTGTTAATATGAAATGGCACTAACAACTTAAACTACGTACGAGAATGAAGAAAGAAATTATGTTTTTCTATTTAAGAGTAGGCCCTAACTTAGCCCATAAGTACATGAAAAAAGTAGTTGGTTTTGAGCTTCAATAAAATATTAAAATTGTGTTTAAATAAACCACTTTTGTATTTAAATAAATCTTTGCTTAATACTTGTTAGTTTTAGTTTGTGATGTGTAATTAATAATCTGCTTCGGGAAAAAAATACTGGTAGATAACTACGTACTTAAATTATCTACGAGTGCTTTTAGTTATGTGTTACCTATAGAAATATGTATATTCCTATCCTACAATGTGTAATTACACGATCTGCAATTTACGAGAGGTCAAATTAAATTTAAAAAGTGAAGAAAGCTAATTGCGGCCCTTCTTAAAAAGGCTAGAGTCTAGACCTTCGGACGTTCGGGCATGGGGAGGAATGAACGTAGATGAAGCGAAAGCGGTGTGTAAAGATCGTAAAATCTCTAGTCTTCATCCTGATAACAAGTAATAATGTTTAGTATACAGTGAGCAAGTACCCCTGCCCTAAAAACAGAAGACCTCGAAAAGTCGAGTCGTGAAAAGAAAATGTTTCATTAGGTATCAATTAAAATGTAGGTAAACATTTTAATTGGTGACTGTTTGTGAAGCATTAACTGGACTATAAAAGCAATCACTGGCAGATGGTCAAGATTATGTTGATTTGTTTCTTTTAACATGTCTAACGTAAAATGTGGTAGTTATGCATTTGTACGGAAGACACATGTGAAAACAATAATGATGATTATGACAAACTACCTGGGATATAATAACCGAACCTACTGTAGATTAGAATTTAACATTACTTCTATTTAGTTTAATATAACATAACATAACATAACATACCATCACGCGTGCATTCCCCGACGGGTTAGGCAGAGGCGTACTAATGTACACCCACAGTTCGCCGGTATGTTTAGGTCCCATGTAATAGGGGGCGAGCCTATTGCCATTAACCGGGCACAAATTCCTAACTCCGAGCTGCTACTGGGAATTTCATAGAAAAACCCAATAACACTTTGCTCGACCTGGGAATCGAACCCAGGACCTCTAGCGTAGCAGTCGCGCTCAGGACCACTTGGCTAATGAGGCAGTTAGAATTTAACGTTACTTCTATTTAGTTTAAATAGAGAAAAAAAAGTTAAAATTAAGTTATTTCAATTGTATCAGAATTATAAAATATTGACAGATATATTATTATATAGAGAACTGCCAAAATTCAACAAAATATGAAGTTAGATATAATACTTAAGATAGAATAAACAAGCTTGAAAATAGAATATTGGAGTCAGCTTGAGGGTTTAATGCAACACGTTAACGCTCGCGAAAATGTTTAATATTAATTACGATTATTATTTGAAAAAAGAATCGACAAAAGACAAATAAATTCATATACAGTACCAACCTTTTTCGTTTGTAAAATAGGTACCTAAATTGTCACATTGTTACATAGAACTGATTTCTTCGTTTATCTAGTTTCATTCCATTTACATAAAAGTTCTTCTAGTTTAGGCGGTAACTCAACCAATACAATCACACTAAAATCTATTATAGGAAAAACCTTTATGCTATAAAAACTATATTCTACTATACATAATGACATTCTACCATTATTCTACATACCATATATTGTCTAACCTAATTAAAGTAAATGCTACCTTCTCAAATAATATTTTGCTACATCGTACGCGATCAACGGTGCGTACCAAATTAATAAAATATTAATTTACATGCTTGGGAAGCGAAAACTTTCCGAACTAGTATAGTTTCCGAAATTATATTAACAATCTTAAATAAGTTTTTAATATGCTTAAGGGTTAGTAGTACCTATATTATCAGCCTAAGTTAGCAGACAACGAAACGAAAATAATGAGTAAACAAGATTAGGTTCAGAGAGTTCAAACACTAAACAATTCATACCTAAATAGCTTTATTATCCTCAATGTACGTAGTTTCTTTGTATTATTAGTAATTCGTTTCTGTTTTCTTTTCGAGTAGTAGGTAGTTACGGATCTCATAAGAATGTATGCTAATCATATCCCGTGCAGTTCGGTAGCGGTATAATAGTACAATTACGTTTAGGCCCAGAATTGCTAATACAAAGGTTTCAAGATTTATGGCGATGTGTTGGCATTAGCATCTGAATTACACATTACTTATTCAAAGCCGACCTCCGTCAAAGCCGGTGAATTTGAAAAATGAATAGAGATTTATCACCTTATATCAGTGCAACTTTTGTATGACGTCAAGAGAATAATATTGTTTCGACCAAAGTTATTCAGTGCGAACATTTTCTTAATGGCAGCGATGAAATGCAAATAAGTGTAACATAAAACCCGAAGTCGAAGGCAGTTCATTTTACTGCGGCACGTTTGGGTTCTGTATATTTTTTCTTTTGTTCAGTAAGCGGTATCTGCAATACTATACAAAGATTTACAGCTATCCAATGTCTCATTAGTAGTGGACAATAGGCAGATGATCTCTGGACATTTGCCATTGGATTTTTATATTTTTCACCTGCACGGAACAATAACAAAGAACTCTAAATCCTATAACATTGACATTCATCTGTCAGAAATGTCACTGACCCTGTTTGTGTGGGTCACGCTTGGGGTCATGCAAAAATATTATGACAAGCTAGCTATCTATTAAAGAATCCTAAAATTTTATAAGCAAGTCGTGACTTCTTAGTCAGTGGCTGTGTACAATTAAGACAGTAATAATGTTTCGGAGACGTCTGACTAATTAGGATGAAATGAAAGCCTTTGCCTCGAGACAAGTCACGCGTCGAATTGTCAAAGATTACTCGAGATTGTACAAGAATTAGGACTTTTGTTGTTGTTATTGTATAGTACCTAGTAGTTAAGAATGTTGCTCTTTGTTTTATTTGATAATTAATTTAAGACATCTTCGCCTCTCTTAGGCGTCTTTTGTAAATTAATAGCGTTTAAGCACAATGGAATTTGGAATTGTCAGAATGTCAGGTAGGTAATTTTAAAAAATATCGGCATTTGTCCAAAAGTGGATAGCCTTGTGGCTGATATGATGGTGATAATGAATTACCTTATGTACCTCTGTATGTATTTTTTTAAACGTTGCTTTACACTAGGATTTTCTCCTGTATCGTGTGTGTTTGTACAAACTACAAACACAAATTCTCACGTACACAAACGCCCAGACCCGGAACTACCTGTAGATCTTACAAATATTTGTTCCGTGTGGGGATCGAACCAAAAACACGTGGCGCAGAAGCCGATCGTTCAGCCGCTACGCCAAACGTGTCGTCATATGTTTGTCAATTGTGGACCCATTTCAGTAATTATTTTTTATATGAAAGATTATAGGTATATACTCCCGCGGTGGTCCCCATTCAAATTTGGTGAGGATCTGGATTCAAAATTTAAAAAATATGTCAATAGCTTACCGACCGAGTTAATGTCGTTGAGGTACTATACCTACGTCAGATTCTACTCGCTACTCAAAATAACTAAATAAAATAACTTTTATCAAAAAGTAAAACTTTTTTCCTACAAAACAGTTTCGGAAAGCGAATTATGTTCGCCACCGACTTCCGGGTTATTTTTAGTAGTTAATAACTCGTTGTTAATAACTCGTTGTTAATAACTTCTACTAGATAACATACCATCACGCCTGTATTCCTCGAAGGGATATGCAGAGGCGTACTAATATACTCCCACAGTTCGCCGGTATGTTTAGGTCCCATGTAATAGGTGGCGAGCCTATTGCAATTAACCAGGTACAAATTTCGAGTTCCTAGCTGCTACTGGGAATTTCATAGAAAAATCCAATATAACACTGCTCGACCTGGGAATATTTTTTTTCTTTGACATATCTAATTTTCACACTCATGGGCTTTTTAAGTTAGCTATGTTAGAGACTGAAGTTTTAATCAAATTTAATGTAGGTAGGTACCTAAACCGCAGATTTATAAAGAGATTATCTCTAACACAAAACAATAATAGAATTATACCTATATTTATAGTTAACTACGTGTACAGTTTGACTTTAATTAATTGATCTCCGACTGGTAGGTACGGAAAGTTCTGTATTACTGTAAAAACAACTACTTAGTGGTCTTTGACGGGTGGCCTCGACCTTACCAACGAAGTAGGTAGGTAGTTAGGACATATTTATTTGTATGTTAACATTTTTTCTAGTCCTCTTGGTAACTATCGAATATTCAATTTTTAATTTGTTTTACTTTTAATAATAATATTTAAGTAATATAATTTATTGAGTGTTAATTTATTGAGAAAATCGGTTATATATAACATACCATCACGCCTGTATTCCCCGAATGGTTAGCCAGAGGCGTACTAATGTACACCCACAGTTCGCCGGTATGTTCAGGTCCCATGTAATAGGGGGCGAGCCTATTGCCATTAACCGGGCACAAATTCCTAACTCCGAGCTGCTACTGGGAACTTCATATAAAAACCGTACTCTAGCGTAGCAGTCGCGCTCAGGACTACTTGGCTAATGAGGCAGTCTATATATAACAGAAATTAAAATACTTATAAAAAATGTTCTTAGAAATTATGATCAAGTGCGTAGTATTTACACCCAGCGCGTTTGTATGAGAAGATGCTTGAATGTGGAAGAAGTATCTAAGCTTTGCATGAATCGTAGAAGTGGGGGTTCGTAGTACCCGCTCACACCCATGGGAGATAATTTTCGACAAAGTATCTGTCAATTTTTAACTGAAAAAGAAGTTATTTTTTACTTATTCCATTGCTCATGACTTGCGATTGCCAATTCGTCAAACAACAGAAAAATAAGATAATAGGTAGTCGAATGTGGTAAAGTAATATCTAATCTGATCTACCGACTTGCAGTGGCTTGCGTGGATGATGATCATTCTTAGATAACATATCGAGACCCCTCTATGCCTCGGAGAGACTAAAATTGGTCCCTGTCACGGCTGTGACCATAGGGCATGGGAAAGCACGTGCAGTTTTTAAGTGTTACGAGTCCGATATGTGCCGTCTTTGAAGATATAAATACGTATACTGTGACTCACATAATTCTTTTGACGCATAAAGTCCGACGCCATAGTATTTTTTATTTCTACCTTTGAATTAGTTTCTAATCTCTGTGCAAATCATACAGATAAACAGACAGACAGACCTACGGAAAAAATATAATAGATAAAAAGTGTTGCTTATTCGCGATGTCCCAAATTATTATTTTTAAATTATAAGCAACGTACAGACACGTGAAGCGTTTGTATTAGGTATATTTATTATCAAATTAATTAGATCGTAAAAGTGTATTATGTACAATTAATTGGGTATAACAAACGGAAATTGGTTGTTAAGCGCAATTAGGTAATAATTAAGTGGGAATTACGAAAATATTATGTATGTGGAAAATGTAGAGGGAGGCCTTTGCCCTGAAGGCTGGAATGTCGTAGGTGTTATACTAGCTGTGCCCCGCGGTTTTTTCCCGCTGCTTTTAATTTTGGCTCAGCTAAGGGTTTGTAGCGTGATGTTAAATAAAATACCTTATAATATTCTTATAGAATCGGCTTTTAAGCGCAATAAAAAATCTAACGTTCAAATAAAAAACGTAACGTTCAAATAAAAAACAATTAATTTCTCCAGCTTTTATTATTTTAGTATAATTATTTAGTACCGAAAACTTAAATGAAGTTTATACGAAATTAAAATAGGCAGTGATAACAAAATTATGATAAACGTTTCCAAGGAAAAATATCTCAACATTATCTATACCCAACTAACTACAGAGCTATAACTTTTGAATAATTATTTTAGAATATCCTAAAAAATCTTTAGTTATTACACATCTATTATATAATCTTACACTTACTAAGTTATTGTTTATAGGCACAGTTCGTTTACAATACATGTTGTGTAACATTTGTTGTTTAAACATCCCAAACTTTGATTAAATACGTGAGAGATTATATTGATGTACCATATTGCGTTATCAAATTAAATTGCCAAATTATATACAGTTGAAACCAATACTACAAGACAACTTACTTCTCAGAGTTTAAGAAATATATGAACAGAAACCATTATGTAATGAAATCGTTTAATTCTGGTACGAACACGCGAGGCAATGATGTGTGAAATGCCAATAAAGCGAAGGTACCCTATCAATTTCAATGTCGGTTATTAGCACGATCGGTCATTTATTTAGCTTATCGCATGGTGATATTACATTAGCATATGCGGTGTCTCTTGTACATACTTAATGAAAAGTTCTTCATTAAAACGTTGGATGCATTTATCGATTATTTACATGATAAAAAGTTATTTACTCAATACATTTATAATAAATTACATTTATTTTTAATGAATATACTAGAATTTTCGTTCGTTTATTGGAAATTGGTTTATAAGTACATACTGCGAAGTAAAAACCATAATAAAAGAAAGTGGATGGATAACAATTATCGTTAATAGAAAAGTGCGCACTATATATTGTATATTATCTAAGGAACTTTATTACAGAATATATAATATACAATTTAAAGGTTATTTACGTAATTATAATTTTTTAGGATAGGATAGAATACCTTCTCTCCAGAAAAAATGCTATTTAAATGTTTCACGAAAGTTAAAAACAAACATTCCGCTCGTCTGATGCCGAAAAAACGTTAACTTTCGTTTGTACAGTAATTTTTACCAAGGTTCTACTCTTCTACTGCTTGATGGTAAAATAAAATATGATAATGTTAAAAATACATAATATGCAAAAAAAAACATCATATCGCATATATAAGTATAAAGAAAAAATACCTACGTAAAAGCCGGGTTTACCAAGAAAAATAAAGAACAGGTAAAGGTAATAATAATATTTTCATAAGAATAAGGCAACAATTTTCATTGAATTAACTGGCATAATTTTTTTCGTCCACTTTATCGATATCGACTTTTTCTGCAAAATTTTCTTCCGTATTTTTATTATGTTTTTCAACTTCCTTTAATATTGCGCGAATGGTTTTGATGTGCTTCGACATCAAATAAACTTCCTTATACTCAAATCAAGAAGGAAACTGTTTTCAGTAGGTAACCAGGAAAAAAATTGGCAACAATAACATTCTTGTTAGATTTATCACGTACGGAGCGGCTGAACATGTCCACTTGAATTTTTATTTACTGGCTGAAACTTATTTCCTTTTTCTTTCTTTGGTTTTAAATAATGCATTGAATAATTGTGTAACTATGTTGACTCGATTACGTAAAAGATATTAAAGCGAGTCCAATTTTTTTCGAATAACCTACACTATTAAGGATAAACAAAACATTTTTCTGGTAATGAGATCAAAAAGACAGATATGATGCCAGCCAGGAACTAACGGTGTCAGTAGAGCTCTGGGGCCATGACTGCCGCGCCGTCGGCAATGCTAATTCAACCGTTCAATGCTATACTGATATTATCTGATGGTAACAGAATACTAAATAACACCACTTGAGGATATACTGACATATATTCAAATACAAGGTATAAAAAGAAATGGTAGGCTCAGGTCTCGATGGACCTTCTAGAATATACACGATTTTATTTTTACTTTGAGTTGAATGATAGTGAAGACGGCGGCTAGAGAATATTTTTAGAAATCATTAAACAAGTTACCGCCCAGAAAAATAGAGTATAGCAAAATAATTCCTAGAATTTCTATTTATCTGTGTATTTGTACGCGACCATGCAAGAATTACTGATCAAATGATGATTTGATGTCGTTTTCACAATTCTATATAATAGGTCTAACTTAAAATCTGGTGTTGAAAAAAATGTTTCTTCTCGATACAACGCTCGCCTGAAAGCCGGGTAATAAAAATAGTAAGGAAATGCTATGGGACGTGAGTAAAAGCGCGGTGAACGGTTATTTATGAATATTGAACGAAAAAACCTGTAGGTAAGCCGGAAAGATTTTCTTGATGACATGGAAAGTCTGTCGACCTACACTAATCCAATGTGCTGAATTATTGCTTAACCCCTCCCATTCTGAAGAGAAATCCGTGCTTAGCAGTGGCACAGTAATATGAAAAAGACACTGAGTTTAATGATAATTATACCCTCTAATTAATAAGTCTAATTAATTAAGTTTAAGTGAACGTTAACGTTTTTGTGCTTTTCAACTGGTAACGAGAAATGAGGTAGTTTGTAGGTTTTCTCATAAAGAAGAGTTGGTAATAACCAGTGATATTTTCTTCAACGCGACTTTTTAGGAACTAATTACAAAACAATTTGTGTGTAGTTGGTTTTCGTAAGTTCACGGTGGATGAGGTTTTCTTTAAGTTCTCACAAAAACCAAACCACGAAGTAGGTAATGAATGACCTCGCTTTTTTCGATGCGAATTTGCAGAGGATACCTCCACTGCGTCATTTAGCGGCAATTTATCTTGCCTTGTAGATCATTCAAGGCCGTAGCCAGGAATCATTTCGGAAGAGAGGATGGGGTCCACATAATATCTCAGATCAGAGACAATTAAATACATACTTTAAATAATATAAAACGGTGGGTTGATTAAGGCCTTATGGGGGAGGTTTCGCCTCTCGAATATGCTTATGGCCATAAAGTCATTCTATGGGTATGGGCTAAATACATATGTACGTTTCATAATGTTCATAGGCGACTAATAAGATATTAGACTTTTACAGAAATCGTTTACGAATTTCACAAAATTCTCAGTAGCACAAGGAAAAATCGCAATTTTTTATAGGAAAATTTACTAAGGGAAAGCTGCGCACAGTTCGTTAGTAACTTTACTTGTATATTTGACTTCTCCGCGTGTCGGTTCGATTCTGAACATTTCTGGCCAATACCGATATTCGGAGGATAGACTGGTTGTCAGGCTGTTTTAGGCCTCTGACTTCCCCTAACACTTAGAGTATATATCCCCAGTAGAGGTGACTTATTGAAAAACATAAATATAAGTATATTGGATAATACAGGAAAACATGTATTGAGAAAGTAATATACGTTATCACGAGGCAGACGGAGGTAGCAAAGCCCTTTTTATTGGCAACGTTCAGCAAATAACTACTGCGAAATTGGACAAAGTTATTTATGTTATACTGAATATGTGATACCTAATGTCTGTCAGTAAAAGGAGAATATATATACTGTATCAGTTAAACATCTTTATTGTATTCGATTTGTTGTGTTTCTTGAATTAAAGGGTGATCGGTAATTAGTGTAAAATATCTCAAGACCTAGTTGTAAACTCATGTTCTCTGTTCGGAACAAACGTTGTAGTTTTCGGTGATTATAATGAATTACCGAAAAATTACCGAATATTTATATTTACAACCGCGACGATAAAATGAAATTCGAATTATATTTAGAACTAGCAGCTGCCCGCGGATTCACTCGCTTGCAAAACAAAAATATTGTTTTGGGTTCTAGTCCCCAATAAAGACCAAAGACAGGATAGTTTTTCTTCAATATCTTAAGAGGGTACTCTAGTCGGTAAAAACAGGTATTTGAAGAAACTATTGCCGTCGTCGTTACTCCAACCTCCACCCGTAAAGTGGGAAAGGGACAATTGCAGCTCAGGCTGATTTTACCTACAAAAATCTTGACTAAACATCGTTTCGTATTCCGCTGTTTTCTCGATCAAAACTGGACCGATCCAAAAAAATTTAGAGGAATAGTATATCTATGCTTCTATTTTTTTTCTTTTTGTAAAAAAGTTACCAAATTTGTCTGATAGTCGTCTAAACATGGCAGTAAAAACGGGCCTTTTTTTCGCTTGTTATAATTCTTTTAGTAATTATCTTTTCGAAAAAAAGAATTAATAGGGGCATGTAATAGCACTCCCTAGATATTTTGGGAAAAAAACATTGCTCTAGAGCCATTATCCACGAAGAAAACAGCGGAATACGTTTGTATGGAGAAAGGCCCACTAGAGTTCCCTCTTAAGGTACAGGCATTGGCCTGTTACAATTTTATAATATGTATAGATGTTTTCAAGTATCAGAATTACCTACTGTTCTGTGTAAAAGTTACCTTATCTCGCAGATATACGTTAATCTCTCCACACATAAAAATTTGGGCGTTAGTGTCGAAACTTTCCAGCGTCCTGTTTGTCCTAATGGCTACTTATCATTTGCGTTGTTAAGCGGTTATCAACGATAGTCTGCTGATAGCACGCTATAGTGGTTTATGGTGTAAAGGGTAATTGCCGTGAAAATGCGGTCTAGCTTCTAGCGTATTTCACGTATTCTGGTGAAATAATATAAAAGTATCTACTAAATTCTGACCCGCGATAAAGATTATTACGCTTACATTAGATTTTTTTTTTCAATTTTTAAATCCCGACGTTTCGGACACTTACTTAAACATATATAGCGTATAAAGGGTCCATGTCTATGTATCTGTGATCAATATAACGCGATAAAATCAGTAAATAATAATTTTAATTTCATTTAATGAAGTAATACTATTTCGCAATTATTAAGGGGCCGTCCTAAAAATTGACGCATTTTAGTGAATTTTGTTGACCGATTGTGAGGAATCTACAAAGAATTTATATAAAGTTATTAATTATTTGAAAAGAACTGTTCTTAAACCTGGCACAAGCGGAAATGGATTTTTCAATTTACTTCTATAATAATCGTAAATCCCTTTTATTGACAACTCCTTTTCCCAAAAAACGCGTTTCGAGTGAAGTTTGATGATCGGTTTACAAGAAAATATTAGCATTACTGAATATTAAAAAATACTATAAAACCCAGCATATGCTCTACTTGGCACTAGCGGAAGCACTTTTTTCTATTTTTATACAAAATATAGCAGGAAAAAAATATTTACGTAACGTAATTTTTCGTGAAAATTGCAGACAAATATGTATTTTTTTCTATTTTTTAGAAAGACATTTTGATTATTTTTTAAATTACTTAATAATCTTCAGTTATCCCTCTAATAGGATCAAAAATTACTTTTTCAAAAAAAATATATTTTGATTTAGTAAATCAAAGATGAAAAGACCTATAATTGTGCTATAATATCGAGCGCGCAAAGCCGCTCGCGCCAGTCACGTTTGGGCCTTCCCAGCGAGAGGACGTATCGCTTTGTGTCACAGGCGTGCGCTTGTTTGACGTAAATATTTTCCCAAATTATACTGCGATTAACACAACTTGATACGTTGATTATTTTATAACTTCTAATTTCTAGAAAAGCCCTATAATATAATATGGTCTGGTATTTTTTGTAAGAAGTATGGGTAGTACAAATTTCTCATTGTGCTGATTACGAAAATGTTTATTTTTGAAATCCAAGATGGCGGACATTACTTTTCTAAATAAATTAATATGGGTGTCAATTTCAAAGATTTTCAGGGGCTGATTACGAAAATTATATTAATTTTGAAATCCAAGATGGCGGACATTGCTTTTCTATATAAATTGATATGGGTATCAATTTCAAGGATTTTCAGGGGCTGATTATGAAAATTATTGAAATCCAACATGGCGGACATTGCTTTTCTAAATAAATTGATATGGGTGTCAATTTCAAGGAATTTCGGGGGCAGATTATGAAAATGACGTTAATTTTTAAATCCGAGATGGCGGACATTGTTTTCCTTAATAAATTGATACGGGTGTCAATGTCAAGTATTTTCAGAGGCTGATTACGAGAATGACAGTAATTTTGAAATCCAAGATGGCGGACTTTGCTTTTCTAAATAAATTGATATGGGTATCAATTTCAAGTATTTTCAGGGGCTGATTACGAAAATGATATTAACATTGAAATCCAACATGGCGGACATTGCTTTTCTAAATAAATTGATATGGGTGTCAATTTCAAAGAATTTTGGGGGCTGATTACGAAAATGACATTAATTTTTAAATCCAAGATAGCGGACATTGTTGTTCTAAATAAATTGATACAGCTGTCAATGTCAAGGATTTTCAGGGGCTGATTACGAAAATGCTTTTCTAAATAAATTGATATGGGTGTCAATTTCAAGGATTCTCAGGGGCTGATTACGAAAATCATAATTATTAATTTTAAACCAGAGATTAAAATTTGGTTAATTTTTTTTCAATTTAAATATGAACTGCAAACTATTTGTGATTTTTTTGCACATTCCTAGATATTATTATAAAGTTATTTTAGTGATGGAAAAACTCTACTGCGATCAAAATTTGAACCTGCGTCTTCTGGTTAGATAAATCAGATGCTATGATCACTAAGCCGCCGCGAGTCCCACCTGCCAGGTCTAAATTTGCATTGACATTCTGAATTTACTTCTTAAAGGTGACGTCAGTAATATCTATTGAAAAGTCACTTCTTATTTGAAGAACATCCTAAAGCCTGATTGTACTTGGGATGTAGTTCCTTTGGAAACGTACAGTACAGTAGTTCCCAATCTTTTTGGCCGGGCAGAGGTTGTTGCACCCGCCTTCGTGCGCATGGTACAGTCAAGTGGAAAATTACTAATGCAATTATCCTATTTAGTATTAGATCAGTAAGTAGATAGATTTTTATTTTATACATTGGCATAACATAAAATACATAAAAAAAATATTTATTAATAAAAACAGGCGTAGTAAATTCTCAGTAGAAGCTCGGAATTTGAAATTTGTGCCCGAATAATGGCAATAGGCTCGCCCCCTATTACAAGGGACCTTAACATATCGGCGAACTGTGGGTGTACATTAGTGTACGCCTCTGCCTAACCCTTCAGGGAATACAGGCGTGATGGTATGTTATGTTCGAGGTACTTACGACTGCGACTGCGTGTGATTGCGACATTAAGTATAATACCTATAGCTCTCAAGAGTCGGCCACCGACTAAAATCTCCTCTCCTCTAATACAAACGTAATACCAAGTTATATCGTAAGTAAAACACAATTTATTGGATTACGATTTATTATGGTATTATATTTTTGCCGGCAATTCAAGCATTCAAATTTAGACAGCGCAATGCTTGGTAATTTAGTAGCTATTATAACGCTTTATATTTTACTAGCTTCTGCCCACGACTTCGTCCGCGTAGAGGAGATATAGGAGATATATGAGGATATATAGCCTATAGCCTTTCTCAATAAATGGGCTATCGAACAATGAAAGAATTTTTCAAATCGAACCAGTAGTTCCTGAGCGCCTTATTAGCGCGTTCAAGTAAACAAACAAACAAACTCTTCAGCTTATATATTAGTATATATTTAAAATATGCCATGATATACATTACAAACAAAATTATACAATCATAGCACCAACAAAATTATACAATATACATTACAAAGCTCTATGTTCATTAGTCAAAAGCAACCTCATCTTACAATAAATTATTTACAAGCAAAGGTTTTAATACATTCAAAGGTATGAATATTGTAGTTATCGCCGTGATTACTACTGTAGTACAAAATTAATGTCTTATGTTGGTCCTTCATTAGGCACATTCTACGTGCATGGTAAATTATGAAAAACAAATACCAGTTCTTCAGATATCTCATCTCACACTTTTCACGATGAAGTGGAGCAAAGTTAAACTACATACCACAATTAGCACAGATGTACATACAACCGAGCGGTTTCAGTCGTGACCAAAATGTGTTTTGATAAACATTTAACAAAATATTACGATTTTGAAGTGCCTAGCAAAAGATAAAACTATCAACCCTCCAAAGTAAAAGTTTGAAAATTCAAAATCCCTGAAACACATTTTTTATGATGAGTAGCTACATATCTTATTTTCAAATACCTACCTTTAAAAACTATTCACTCATACTAATAAGTACATTAACCTTCAGGCTTCAACCCTCGTTTCCTACCCTTAAAATGTAAAAATCCATAAATCATTAAACTCGTCACTAGGTATTTATTAGTAATCAGTATCTACAAAAATTACAATTTTTAACCCCAATTTCCGCCTTCAAAGTTTTATGTTTTGATGTTTATTGAATATTGTATGTATAAAAATATACTAAATTAAAAACAAAATTGAAAATACAAAAAAAAACTAACGAGAATAAAACTAGAAAATTAATTTAATAATGAAAGGATCAACATTGTTTATAGGCTCGTACGCTCGATCTGCAGCCATGTGTGCGTGAAAAGCGCACACAAACATAGAATTTACCTAAACTCGATCGAGTGAATTTGAGTGAATTTTTCGCTGCTTATGGACACATATTCTAGTCTAGGTAAGTCCCTGAAAATCTGAAAACTAGATTAATCCAGTTTACAACTTCCTCGTAATTAGTTTACTGAGGTGGGGTGGCACTTCCCCTGCGTGAAGTACCTACTTGTTAGCCTTAAAGCCACCCTCAACATAGTTTTGAAAAAGCTGGAGGTAAGTTAAATTAAGGCTTAAAAGCGAAAAGTTTAGTAATTTTACATAGGATGCACTGCAACTAATAGTGTTATATAAAGTCCGCCTTTGGAGTAGATGTAGGTAGTAAAAGTTGGCAACTGCTCCAGAAAGAAATTCAATACAGTCAAGAGCTGACATGGCGCAAGTAGGTACCTTCAAGCACAAGGTAATCGAGAGAGCACTCGGCGGTCCGGATATAACTACCAACACAAAATAAACAAGCACAGAAGCACCAGTTCTCGCAGTCTACAAACTTTTCATAGGATTAAAATATTTGCCCTTATAACGTGAAAAATTGAAGCAGCAATTTTAACGTCACGCAAATTTCACAGTATTGTAATTTTTATGTGACGTTAAGTAGCCGAAATCAACTGGGAGGCTGTTTTTGTTGTTACCGTTAATATACGTAAAAATACCGTGATCTTTCAACACAGTCTAAATCTAAGATCGAATCTGAAAATCGCATTGTCACGGTTAGTAAATCTAGTCAGACCGAATAGGTACCTATGCGTTAAGAATTGAAGCAAAAGGATCCGGGAAAATGAGAGTAACGCTTGAAAATGCAAAAAAATCATAAAAAGATAACGCTTGTTTAATTAACTTTATGACATTTCTATAGAAGGTCTATCTAGACTAGACTAACCTTCTGTATTTTATTGTATGTGACATCTCGTTGCACCGGTTAGACCTACACATTGCCCATCGGAGTTAATTTGTCAGGTAAAACTTTGAAATGGAAACAAGTTGAATTAAATTCGACGGAATAATTTCTTTACATCTCTACGCCATATTGGCCGAAAGGAAATGTATTTTCTAATCGTCCTCCAAAGCAATTGCATGTAGTCAATTGAAGGAAATGGGTTATAACTGTGAATAGGCGATGTTCTATCAACTTGTTTGTGTTCAATTGTGGTTGACTTGACCCCACTACATTACAATCTTGAGTGTCAATAATGGATGCTTTGAGAGTCCTACTCAGAACATACAATATAACCTTCTTTATGTTTAGATTCACACACATACATACGGGGACCAAATTAATCTTTTTGTGAGAGGCTTAAAATCGGAGTAAAAGATACAGTTAGGCTCTACACGTGTCTTTGAATGTTGGTTATAATAACACACACGCATTCAAAAACACACCTGTTTAATTAGTTAACCATAATTAGGTAACATTACATTAATCTGTATACAAAAGTAGCTTTAATCGCGTTCAATTATACACCTAATCATTTTCCAATAATCCGTCTGAGAAATGCGTATACCTTCGATGGCATTAAATTTGAGTAGATCATAAACAACTTTCGGAATGAGGCGGTAAGGAAGAGTTAATGGACCAAGGGCTTAGCCCCGATGTAATGCCAGTCAGGTATTTATGCGTTCCGATAACAAAGCACTCGACTAACTAATGAAGGAGACATGCGTTTTATCGGTTTATGACTAACGTTGGAACTTCTATCAGGAAAATAATATGGACAAATGGAGCATGACGCATGCAGTTCCCATGTCATTATTTGGGTTGGTACATTGAAAAGTGGCATTGAGTTGTATTGTATCACAAGTACCTAATATACTGACATAGTAAGGTTTGTGTGATGGACCGAGAATACTGCACTGCGGTATGGACCAGATGTTGTAAACTTGCGATGAAATCTGCATATTTTCATTGTTTGTAGCCCATAGATATTATTATTACCGAGGGTACTTTTTGATTTGGGATATCCTCTTTGTGTCTAATACGTCTTTTATTTTCGTTAAAAGAACTTCGATTCATAATGTATTGTATATATATTGATTGAAATAAAAATATACTGGATCGTCTTGAATTATTCAACCGTGTCGGAAGGCTATTTTACAGAATTAATTTCCTGTATGTTAGAAATAACACCGCAAAGAATACACAGAAAAGAATGTTGTCAGCTATTGACAATAGGAATGAGAGTACATATACACACGTAATAGAGCAGTCACGTATTCTTTGTAGTTCTTGCATAAATCATGTGCTTACTGTAGTACAATGAGCGCTAATAATGTCACCATCTACATAACAAAACAGGGGTTGTAAACTGTGCGACTCAAATGGAAATGTTGCGAGCGCACGACCATCTAAGTGTATCTACATCTTATCTAAACATTTTCGTTTTCATAACAATAGCTCTTAAAACTACTCTACTTACCTATAGTATGAAATTTACTTATTATGCTTATTCAAAAGGATAAGTAAATTTAACAGTCCGAGTCAGGCTGTCGACCAAATGTTCGCAGTGAATCTAAATACAATTATACCGTAAAACTGTGTTGATACTTTACTTTAATTATAATTGTTCAGTTGTTCGAAAATAAAGGATTAATACATTGTTATAAGTTTGCCTCCTATTATAAATTATTACACAAATTTTATTAAATCGCGCCAGATATTTCGTATAACATAGTTAACTAATTTTGGAATTGTTTACCAATTTCGATATTCGATTATACATTTATCGTGTTGGAATTGTAATTTATTTTCCCCGAGTAATAAGATCGGTAGGGGTTTAGATAAATTAATACTTTATGAATATTATTTAGGAACACATTCACCACGTCCTCATGAAAGAGTATGGTCCTGGTTTCGATTCTCAGGTCGAGTAAAGTGTTATAAGGTTTTACTGTAACGTTTCATAAATGTTTGTTTAAATTGTATTAGAAATAAAAATACTTGAAATTGAAGATATTCTTAAGGTTTTTAGTGATTGGGCTCATCCCTAAAAAAGAACATCCCTGGCGAACTGTGTATAAACAATTAACGGGGCTTTTAATTAACCTTTCGGAGTATAAGGGTGAAATGGGATATTAATTTACATACTGTAAAATGTGTCAGATTCTGGCTCATTTGACTTTGAATATCTTAAAGATCTCAGTACCTAAGCGTTCACCCCATATGTGGATGGTGTGAATTTTAGCATATATTTTAGAAAACAAAAATAATGAATACTGAAATATTTAGAACTCTTACAACCTTTACTTTATTACAATTGTATTATTTCATGAGGTGATAAGGTTTAAGTAAATTTTTGAGTACTCATAACCTCAAGAGTAGAGAATTCAACAATCATGAGTTGAGCATTTTTCAGCTTTATGATTATGAGCATAAAGGTTGAAACGCAGACAACCGCAAACATGTTTCTGCGTACACAAGACAAATACATTTGGTGTAAGGTCACCTTTTCCCTAACTAGGCATGTTTCGCTGTCATTTTTTGTTGAGCATTTTACCTTGTCTCAGTAGTCACCTCACGTCGGTTACAAATCACTTGCTGTATGTCATGGAATATCGTTTTTTTCCTTTACTAGTTCTGCCCCGTGCCGCGACTCTCATTGATTATGTTTATTCCAATTCCGTGGGAGATTTAATAATTCCTTCTTTGCGGAACATCAAGTTCAAGTTCACATCCCATACCATCACACCTGTACTCACCGAAGATTGGGGCACAGGCGTACATAGTTCACGGGTATGTTTAGGACCCACGTAAAAGGGGGCGAGCCTATTTATTGGGTACAAACCCCAAACTCCGAGTTGCTACTGAACTTTTATATAACAAAACGAAAATCGAAACCGCAGGACCTCGAGCGTAGTAGTCGTGCTTGGAACCACTAGACTAATAAGCCAGTTATAATCGGATACGCTTGTTACGGACGGATACGGATACGATTATTTGCTTTGCCATAGAAAGCATACGACTAACAAAAATACATTTTATATAGTTAGTATATTAAGTACTAGCTTCTGCCCGCGACTTCGTCCGCGTAGCGTAATGATATATAGCCTATAGCCTTCCTCAATAATTGGGCTATCTAACACCGAAAGATTTTTTTAAATCGAACCAGTAGTTCCTGAGATTAGCGCGTTCAAGCAAACAAACAAACAAACTCTTCAGCTTTATATATTAGTATAGATATGGAATAGACTAGCGTTAACGTTGAAAATCGAAAATCGGTGAACTACAGGATGATTTGATGCTCACAGTTTTTTTTGCTTAAGTACTGAGAGTATTAGGCACTGAAATAAACTACTTCTTAAGATTTTAATGATTGATGCGTTAAGTAGGTACAGGTATTAACATGATTAAATCCAGAGGTTTCGGATCTACAGAACCCAGTGGTCACTGGTAGACTGAAGGATTGATAACTTCTGTGTATCGTGACCAGGAAAAATCAAATCAGTTTATAAATAACAAAGCTATGCGCGAATATTCATAAATCTCTACTATTATAAAATTGTAAAAAAGCTGTGTTTGTACATTGAAGATATTTAGAAAAAACAAGTGGGTTAGGGTATATAAACGTCTCCGAACCCATAAATGTGATTTTTTAAATTCTTGTCTGTTTGTCTGTTTTTCATTTAGTTATATAGATTTTAATTTAGTTATCAATGTTAGAAAGTATGTGCTCCAAATTAAAAACTGATATACTTTTTATCTCAAATAATTAAACGTAACGAGATATACAGCTTGACCTCTCTAATGTATAGAGACCCATACAAAGAAGAGATCATCACAATTGGTTATTGAGCTTCAAGTGAGCGAAGCCGCGGGCAGAGGCTAGTGTGTTATATAACTACAATGAAATTAAGAAGCTTCCATTTTAAGATAGCTGGAAATGAAGTTCTAGCTAATAAATTAGTTGATTTAAATTCTACATTTATAATTAAACCTTTCATTAAATATTTTTATTACGATTAGAAATCTGTAAATGTTGAATGAAGACTGTGAAGATTACCACTTATTTTAAAACCATCCTGTAGAAGCAATGACTTAGCGGGAATGTTATTTTGTAACTTTATCCTATTTTTCAGGAATTTGGCCATAGTTTATTTCATCAAGTGCCTGTAAAGTATTTTGCGTAATTGTCTGCGTTTTTCTACTACGTATTTTTGGGAAAGTATGTTCAAGAAGCAGTATAAAGTTGGCACGGCTAGTCACCGAATGTGTAGGTACCGTGCAACGCAAATCCTATGGTTGGGTCTTGGGTAGAGCACGTGTTATTAATCATATTTTTTTATTAGTATTTTTTATTGGTTTTTCCATTAATAAACTCTCGAAGCAGTTACCTCGAGCGTTGTTGTTGTCTGCCTTGACCATCGGTGGTTATATAACCGCGATTTAATTTTCTGATATAATTTGAGAGAAACCACAAAATATTTATTTTCTTAATGAAAAATATTTGAATGAAAAAAATCTGTTGGTTCCCGAAAAATTTGATTTATGTTCTTAATCCTGAACTTCTTTTGTGTTGTACGACATCTGAGAGGATATTATACAACGTGTGATTGAAATAACTGAAAACCTCAGACACCCCAACTAGTTTTTATTATAATAAATGTATTTACGAAGTTATTATTTATGTGCAAAAATTATCGCCGGAGATATTAGCAAAATTTGGTTTTGTAGTCATTCTTACCGATTCAAAGTTCTACATTCATTCATAAGCGTCGACGTATTTACAATTGCTACACACATGACCTGTACCTCGTTCGTTTACTATGGTTTCATATCGCTAGAACTGAAGGTGAATAACCTGTGATCATTTTGCATAGTTTTGAAAGCGTAGGCAATAAATGTGACTACAACTTCTATCACACATTTATCAGGCTTTGAACTAGAAACATGCAGGGCAAACCTGCCGCGGGTGGTAGTTTGAGGGGGCTTTAAATTCTTAAAACAATAATACCTATTATGTTTTAAACAAAAATTGTTTCACCATATTACTTAATCCATCAATTATTAATAAAAAATGGACTGTTATGTTTAAAAATTCCGGTCACAAAAATTACCAAAATCTTTGGACAGGGCGCGACGATCAAGTTTCTGCCTCGATTCGAAAAAACCGGATATTATCTTATTAAATTATTGTTTACACAGATTAATAAAAATTAAACTAACTGCCTCATTAGCCTAGTGGTCCTGAGCGCGACTGCTATGCTAGAGGTCTTGGGTTCGAATCCCAGGTCGGGAAAAGTGTTATTGGGTTTTTCTATGAAATTCCCAGTAGCAGCTCGGAGTTTGGAATTTGTGCCCGGTTAATGGCAATAGGCTCGCCCCCTATTACATAAGACCTAAACATACCGGCGAACTGTGGGCGTAGGTACATTAGTACACTTCTGCCTAACCCTTCGGGGGATACAGGCGTGATAGTAGTACCTATAAAAATAACAAATGGGGTTATTTCTCCGTAACTTAACCGCACGTTCGATACTGCAGAGAAAACCTTAATTACCTACCTACTCATGGTCATGACATTCGAGGCGTTATTTAAATATTTTGACTATGGCGGCTAGCTATTGAAACAAGAAACACGAGTGAGATCTTATTCCCATATTATTTATGAGTCGCTGAAACATATGAAGTGGTACCTACAAGAGACCTTGCAATGTTTTCTTATCAACATGGAGTATGTTGGCGTGTTTAAATGATTTTAAATAACGATTTTTACAAATATTAGGCTTACCGAACAACTTATTCAAAACAATTTAAAGAAAGTAGATTACAAAACTATGTACCTACCTATCGTAGCAAAGTTTCACCTTGCTCGATACAGCTTAGTGCACGTTTTTTTACATTGTATTTACCTAAGTGAATTAAGTACATCAATCTCACCATTACAGTTTCAAATGCCGATCTTATTTTATTTAAAGCAAATTTACGGTTAGGAGTTCTAGGTATGTATCACTAGTTAAGTGTTACAAAATATTGGGCCTAAGACGTAATTATGTTCCGATGGTACCCGCCCCGATACATTTAGCTAAAATCTGTGCTGGAATGAAACTTCCTCTGGAGTTTTCGTGTGGTGTGGTGGTTAAGAGTTCTTATTTGGTAAAGGTACAATCGTCCGTCCAAAGAATGTTTCTACTTGGGTCTTCAAGAAACCATTGAAAAAATCCAAACGGGGCGGGTAATCTGAAGGACTTAATTCCTCGCATCGTCTGTAGCGATATGTCTTTTAAAAAATACATACGTAAAAGTGGCTACAATGGAACGTCGTGCTGCTTGCTCTGGAACTAGCCGTTGGATTTTCATGAAAATAATTAAGAATTTCTACTTCTAAGGCGTGATGGTTTCGGTTAGCTATCAACACCAGTGCCGGATTTCTACCTAGGCCTACAAGGCCCCGGTCTAGGGGCACAGCGAGCCTAGGGGCCCCAGTTCCAGTCAGTGGCAGGACCTACAAATAAGCTTGCCTCGAAGCTTGAAGGGGCCCCAAACACCAAGTGCCTAGGAGCCCTGGACCTCTAAGTCCAGGCCTGATCAACACCTGTCGATGACCTAAACGTGGTCACGTAGGCGTTGCGTAGCCGCTAACATTGTAGCATTAGATACAGACACTCCAAAACGTTCACGAAAACTGCGCACAGCTAAGTTATGTTAGGAATCATCGAATCCCGCTAACATTCTCACCATTTCACAATACTGACATCAGTGTATCGAAAAGCCATGATTAGGTACGCCGGATACGCGGGAGATAGCCGCACATGCGCGCGTAGGTACATGAGCACCTGTTCTGATGAATCGCGATGTGGCACTTGCGTCAGCGTCGGGCAGACTGTCCTTTATCCTATCGGCCGTTAGGCGCTGGCCATGCGTCCCGCTCGGCCCCGCAGGTGTCTGACGTATAAATGACGTAGTACGGATTCTGTTTCAAACGTAAACATTGGTCGTGATTTCGTGAATGGCGCGTACACAACTCGTCGCATGTCTAGTTGCTTGAGAAACTGTTAGACTCGACATGATACAATAAGGAAAAATGGGTAAAAATTAACCTATATTAAAAAGTAGTGTAATCGATCCGGCTATCGATTCTGAACAAACTAGTTTCAGGTTTTCAGTTAATTCAATTACACGTTGTATAAGATAACATTGAAGCAGTTTACTTTGAACACGTTGGAATAATCTTTTTCTACGTAAACGCTTATCAGATGTATAAGTAAAGAAAGTCTTTATAGACGAATTTACGGATTTCCGGAAGCATTATAAAATTAGGCTGGAAAATGTTACCGTGTCGATACTAGAATACATTTGGTAATTTCACCAACTCCACCAAAATCCTCGAACGTTGAATATTTTAGCCTAATAAGATTCACTAAAATGCTTGGTGGTCTATCCGCTAATATATTTCCTTCGTTCCAATTTATCTTGTTGTTTTACATACCTACGCATTACAAATGGAATTCTACCACAAAGAGGTTTCACTTATGTAGGTTAATATAATAAATTACTTTGTTTTAGAATCGAACTTTGCAGATAAAAGCTTGTTTATGAAATCATAAATTTGCATCTCTGCTCATAGACCTACTCACTCATGGACATTAATTCCAACTCCTAAGTCCTAACACCTCTATTTACCTAAGTACTAAGTAAATATATATAAATACCTGATTTTTATTTCTATATGCACGAATTATCCGTAGTTCATCATCACTGTCACTTGATTCGTCAAACTCATGGTACTTTTGATGATACATAATATGATTTATTGAGAAAAACTTATCGGTTCCGAAATGATTGTCAAATGATTGTTAATTCACTACACTTTCAAATCAACTGATGGAGTTTCGCTGTCGTATCTAGTAAAGATATTAATTAGCTACACCTTAATGATCATTAGGTAATTAAATGACTAGTAGGTAATTTAGAATACTTGAAGGGCCACTTAGCTCGGATGATAAATCAATTCTGAAATTTGAAAATGTTTCATTTCGACTATGCAAGCAATTTGCACGCAGTAATGATGTTACGTTTCATTAATTTTGGGTGCGCAATTCAACATGCAAGTTTTGTATTTTCGTTTTGGAAGTTACTTGCATTAAAATGTGTATACATAAATACATAATCAACCCATTATAATAATATGTTCCACTGCTGTGCACGGGTCTTCTCTCACAATGAGAGGGATTAGTCTATATAGACCACCACACTAGCCTAATGCAGGTTGGCAGACTTCACACGGTCGAGAAAATCTCTCAGACGTGCAGGTTTCCTCACGATGTTTTCCTTCACCGTTTAAGCGCGTGATAATTAACTACATAACTTTGAAAAGTCTGCGTGCGTGCCTTGGATTTGTACTCGAGACCTTTGACTTGGCAGTCCAATGGTCATATCACTAGGAAACATGTATGCGAACGACTAAATTATGGTACGGGAATAAAATAAAAAAAATCCTATTTCACTTTGAGCAGTGAATACGCAAACAAATTGTAATTGGATATCGTTAACTCGAAGGTAAGCACGATTACCTACTGAAATATTGTAAAATAATATTCAAATTTGATATCAGAAGCATTCGTGTATGATTTGTGCGCCTTAGGTAGGCAGAACTGAAATGGATATTTGATATCGCTGTAAGATATGGATATGGATGTTATTGTTCTTATGTTCTATGTACTTATGTAAGTGCTCTTTTGTAAGAAACACAATTACTTCTTACAAAAGAGCACGTAAGTATAACTCTTACCGTGACTACATGCCTAATGCCTATACATTAAATTGATCAATACAATTGTAATGTAGACGTTACGTTCTCAGGGCAAAATTTTAGTTGTAACAGATTTCCCCATTTCCTTCGATTTCGCTGTTCTTTTTAATTAGCGGAATATCCGGGGTGCACTGGGATTCATTGTTTTAGTGTTATTTCTGCTTCATCGCCCGATTTACAGAAGATGGTTGCTTTACATGTTAGGTATAATAGGGTCGTAGAATTACTCCGAGGAGTATGGTATGGTATGGGTAGGGTAGGGCACGCAATCACAGGAGGCAAGACAGGAGTCCCATATTATGGACAAAAGATGCTAAATGTACATATACACTGTATTTTTTCAGTTGCGAATGAGGAAACCTGTAGTGTCTTGCCTACATAAAGTAAACATTCGTGGTAGCGTTATTTCGTGATGTAATGCCAAACCAGAATGTGTAATGCCCATGGCTTATGGAAGCAGAAGATTTTGGAGTTTCTTAATGTGCGGGAAACGGCCACCTTCCGAACAGTCGACTTAAATTACATAACTTAGTTAAACTTGACATGAATTAAACCTTAAATTAAGGGAGCAAGTTCTAAAATAACATTACCCTCTTCGTAAGCACCATGCGGTATTGAGCAAGCTTGAGGTTTTAGTTGGTAGAAGGCCGACATAACCCACCGCCTTTTATAGAAATAAATGAGAAGTCTTAATTTAAAGTTTAATTCAATTTAAGTTACATAGAATAGCAAGTACTTACAAGTGAATTATAAACGTAAAGTTCTGAGAAGTCATTATTCATAATTATTTCTTGATATTGTACGTAATGCCTCATTTTGCATATAATTTTGTAACATAACAGTAAATTATATACTATTTTACAAATGTGTGTGTATGGTGTGCCTGTGTATAAATTGTGTTCCATCATAATTGATGACCTGTGTCTGCGTAATGCTTTGTCAAGTATGATTACCTGTATTTTTCTAAGCTAACAATCACAACTACAATAGGTGCTATAGAGTTGTTTATTATGTATACATAGACTGTTCCTACAGACAAGACCATAAATATTTATTCACAAAACAAAATGATTTTTATAATATTGATTGAAATTTTATAGCCATTTTACGCAAATTTTGACCATTTTGACGACCTCTGTGGTTTAGTGGTTCGAGTACCAGACTGCCGACCATGAGGTTGTGGGTTCGATTCCCACATAACACAAAAAATTATGTGATGAATATAAGTGTGTGTTTGTCTGGGTGTTTCTTATGTATTATAAGTATGTATTTACAAAAAAAAAGTATATAAGTATTATATCCATTGTCTAGTACCCATAGTACAAGCTTTGCTTAGTTTGGGACTAGATGGTGCTGTGTAAAAATGTCCCAGAATATTTAAAATTTATTTAATTTATTTAAATTTATTGCTAATATTATAAACCAGAGAGTTTGTGAGGATGAATGGATGTTTGTTACTCTTTCCCGCCAGAACGGCTGAACAGATCTAAAAGAACTACTACTAATGAATATGACTGCTAACAGTTTATTACTTTTATTAGCTCACTAACTCGTAGTTAATAGCTCCCAATGGTACCTAGTTAATGGAAAAAATGCCCTGATCATTAGTTAAGCAGTTCCTACAACTACTGATCAGTAAATTACCCATTAAAATTCGGGTATACACGCAATGTTTTAGAATATTTTATTCCTGATTGTTGTAGGTAGGTATACATTATTACCGATTCCCAGAAATATATATAGTATGGTTTAAAAAAATAACATATCACCACGCATGTATTCCACGATGACATAGGTACATCCACAGTTCACCGGTAGGTATGTTTAGATCTCATGTAATAGGGGCTAGCCTATTGCCATTAACCGGGCACATATACAAACTCTCCGAACTGCTACTGACAATTTAATAGAAAATGGCGATGACGCTGCTCCTTGGAATTGAAACCAGGACCTCTAGCGTAGCAGTCTCGCTTACCACTAGTCCAAAAGCCTGTGTTTTAAAAATCAAAATTAAAATAACATTTTACCTTTTGAATTTAAATGTATTTTGCCTCAAAATCCTTGTACAGTTACAAACAGTAGAATTGTATCGCCTAAAAGTTTTGAAGCTTCTAAATTGAATGCTTTCATTGTATTTATGCTGTAGACAGTAATTTTACTTAAATACTTTTAAAATTAAATTTTATAAAAGGACCATCAATTATACTCATTCAGTTTAATGAAAATCTTAAGTAAAAGCAGGCTTTGGACTGGCTATTTGTCCGCGCAACTTAATTATGCTGTCGGACAAAAACGCCACATGGACGGCAGCCACCGGCGGATAGCACACACCGCGACTGCGCGCTGTTAAATAAAATGAACTAGTTTGTGCATTGAACCTAACAGTTTAGTCTGTTTCAAAGTTACGTGCTCCTCACTTTATGAATATTGCCTATTGCCCTCGGTTCTACTTGAATCCCAAAGGATTTTTGAGACAAAGGGTAGCTTAAGCCCTTTTGCGACGTTCAATCTATCACCATAAATCATCAAAATTCGTTCAGCAATTGTGACGTAACAAACAGAGAGATAGTTACTTTCGCATTTATATATATTAATATGGACTGTCCACCGTGTCCATCTCCAACCGTGTCCATGTCCATCTCACAAAAATTTCGCAGTGGACGGAGATGGACGGAAATTTTTGTCCAGCAGAATTTGAACTAGCAGGTCACGGTGTTACTAGTCATCTGGTGTTTGGATTTGTACAGTATATTGCAATAGACTCGACTTTGACATATGAGAAAAATACAGCATAGGTACTATCGAACGAAATGTAGGATACTCGTTACATTTAAACTTACTTTATTATGCTCTATTCGGGGAATATAATTGCCAATTGGGATAGTGTTTTTATACTTAAATGTTATCATTATTATGTATATCCTATAAAAATGTTGAGTGGGAATACCCAGTAGCTGAAAACTGTATCCAAATCCACCCACTATCCTCCGTATTCGGCTAAATAAGTGATAAAAATTATGTATGGTGATCATTTTATCATAACCTATATTATTGTATTTTATCTTTCGGAACTGTGTTCTGCTCCCAATACCGATATTGGTCACTATGTACTACTCCAATAACGATTTCGTCTACAATGAGTCATGTTTAAAGGAACTCATTCAATTAATCACCAGTCGACTATGTTTCTGTGTGGCGAACACATCTGGACAATACCATAGCCAAGGCTCTAAGAGTCTTGGGTATGTGTCGCTCAGCGTATGGCAAAACCTGGGGACTTAGACCAAAGGTTGTGCAGTGGCTGTACACTATGATGGTTAGACCAATAATCACATATGGCAGCATTGTTTGGTGGCCCAGGACGCAACTAGGGATATGCAGGGAAGCCCTCGCTAAACTACAGCGAACGGCATGCCTAGCTATCACAGGGGCGTTCATAACCACACCAACAGCGGCGATGGAAAAGGTACTCAACCTTGCACCGCTACATATTGTCATAGAGACTGAGGCCCGTCTTGCACTACACAGACTGGCAATAAATGGCCTGTGGGATAGTTCTAAGCCTAGAACTAGACACACAAAGCTTAAAATACAGGAAGGCCTTGACGTACTAACGAACATGCACTGCGACGAAATGCAGCCCATGTTTTGGTTCAAGAGATCTTACAAGGTTCATCTACCGTCGAGGGAAGAATGGATGAAGGGACTCGACACACCAGAGGAGGGCAGTCTGATATGGTACACTGACGGTTCGAAAACCGAGTCGGGTACAGGGGCGGGCATATATGCAAGGGACCATAAGGTCAGTCAAAGCATGGGCAAATTAGCTACGGTTTTCCAAGCGGAAACATATGCTATTCTTGCCTGTGCACAACAGATGGAAAGTAGCGGTACCACAGGTAGGTCCATCTACATTCTTAGCGACAGCCAAGCGGCACTCATGGCCCTGACCTCCTACAGGATCGATTCAAGGCTGACCATGGACGCTGCCCGAACTCTTAATGAGCTGGGAAAGCGAAACAAGGTCAGGCTTGTTTGGGTCCCTGGTCATAGGGGTATTGTGGGCAACGAGCATGCTGACGAGCTGGCTAGGGAAGGTTCTGGAACCTCATTAATTGGACCGGAACCATTTGTAGGACTGGCCCCAAGCACAGTCAAAACGGCATTTCGGGAGTACGCAAGGGCGAGGCACATGGATGAGTGGTTGAGCCTCACGGGACTTGCTCACTCCAAGAAATTCATAGGTTCCTCATCGAAATGGCAAAATGCCATTTGGAACTCAAGCAGGCGGCAGGTCCGTCTTTTGATGGGGGCGCTGACCGGCCACTTCGGGACTAACGCTCTCCTACAAAAGATGGGTCTGACGGACACATCAGCCTGCAGGGCCTGTAAAAGGGAAATTGAGAGCATGGAACACCTTCTGTGTACATGCGATGCACTGGCTAGAAAGCGAATGTGCCTCTTGGGGCAGGGTTATCCAGGACCAGAGGACTACAGACTCATACCCCCAGGCCTCATTATAAAGCTTATGGAAGAGCTGTTAGAAGAACTGGGGGAGGATAAGGATTAGGTATCTAGGGGAAGCACAAAAGATCCCATTGGGTCGAAGTGCTCTGAGGCCTTGCTGCCTCGGCCCCACACAAGATAAGATAAGATAAGATGATTTCTGTATATCGATATATCTTTTGTCTTGGTTTGGGACTGGTGAATCAATCGGTATGATCTTCCGTTTCTTACTTTCGTATTCCAAAACTCTGGATTTGATTGTCCAGTTTGTTGTCTGGATTCTTTAAAGATCTATTTACAGAAACAAATATCTTTAAAAAAATAGCAGACATTTATCAAACACGATTTTGATCACAATATTACTACCGAAATTACCTATAAACCGCACGCCTCACCCAATGAAGCAGAAATCGTTTGTTGCCACCTGAAAGCCGGTGGCAATTACCAAATTCGTACTTTTGGGTCTAAAACTTTGCCGAGAGTTGGCACAATATCCGTTGTTAAATATTTTGCTAAACGCGAGATGGATAAATAAGTAAAACTGGATTTCTAAACTTTTTGCTTAAATCATTGTGATTAACCTTTCAAACAGAATTGTTGGCAAAAACCTATAGCTACATAATAACTCCAATACTTATAGTTATAATGTTTCCGATATCAATGTACAAAGCATTATTCTAAGCTAAATAGTTATTACTTTAGTGCTTGGAATTGTAAAAATAAAGAAATTATACTGACTAAAAACAGTATACATAACTATTAACTGCCTCGTTAATAGGTATATTTGTCATAAAGGTGTCTGCTACGTTAGCGATTCCGAGGTCGAGCTAAGTGTTATTTGATTTGTACCTACCCGGTAACTGACAATAGACCCGCCCGCTATTATATGGGACCTAAATATACAGGGAACTGTATGTGCATATTAGTACACTTATAATACAAATAGCAATATTCCAGTAATATAAGCGTGATGGGGCTACCTGGGGAGATGATGGAAGCCTTTAAGGAAGACATCCATTTAAGAATAACAATACTTAAGTATAACCGGACCAGTATTGTGCTATGAGGCAAAAAAAAGTACCTACCTATAACGTTGTATGAACTACGTTACGGACTGAAGATGATGTAGTGACACGCATTGAATAGAATATGCCGAGATGGTTTGGACGTGTTGAAAGAATGAATGAAAGACAACTGTCAGCGACAGCGTCGGAAGAAGTCGAAAGTTATTGGCGATGTCATTCAAAAGGGTCAGGTGTATAGTACTTGCAACCGTTGCGTATGTAGGAGAAGATGAATGAATGTGGCAGAAGCAAAAGAAATATGTAAGAATCTTAGCAAGTGGCAGAAGGGCGTGAGTGTATGTATGTTCATCATAAGATCGAAACTATCGATGTAGATATTAATTACTTACTTTTACTTTGGATTTTAAGGAACCTGTTGTAGTACAGTGTTTTTATACTTACTACAATTGTGCCCATAGTCGTTTTCACGCCAGTAAACAAACATTCGGACCGAAATCGTAAATTTGTAGTAGGTATTGCTTAACTTTTTGACCTCTAACTTTTTGATTTCAGTATAAAGAAATTTATATTTTATTGGATACTAGCTTCTGCCCGCGGCTTCGCCCCCGTGGAATAAAAAGTATCGGGAACGGGATAAAAAGTATCCTATGTCCGTTTCCTGGTTCTAAGCTACCTCTCCACCAATTTTCAGCCGAATCAGTTCAGCTGTTCTTGAGTTATAAATGGAGTAACTAACACGACTTTCTTTTATATATATAGATTGGTCTCCATTCAGTATCGATAAATTCGGCATTAGTTTTAAAATAATCTATTCTTGCATAGGTACAAAATAAGATACAATGTAGACATTTATGTCATAGGTCTTCGTTACTATTTGGAACATTTATTTAGAATGTGGGCGTATCATATATTACAATAGACGATATTT
This sequence comes from Acronicta leporina, assembly GCA_947256265.1. Classification (NCBI taxonomy): domain Eukaryota; kingdom Metazoa; phylum Arthropoda; class Insecta; order Lepidoptera; family Noctuidae; genus Acronicta; species Acronicta leporina. The sequence goes on along the minus strand of OX366513.1, from coordinate 9,777,408 downwards.
ATGCCTACACATATATTACTTTTTAACAAAACATTTTCAGTAAAATCAGAAACAATAGAGAACAACAGATTTTGCATTGTGTCTGTAATTTGTTACTTGACGGGGTAAAATGAAATAGTGCTTTGCTGGAGCCATTCATGAATTCAAAATAACAGGCTCAGTGAACGATATAATTAATTACCTGCTGACGTCATGGTTTCACTATATCGGATAATCCTATTAATATTATAAACGCGGAAGTTTGTGAGGATGGATGGATGGATGGATGTTTGTTACTCTTTCACGACACGGCTTAGCGGATCTCGATAAAATTTGGAACAGATATAGATAACAGTCTGGAATAACACATACCTAGGCTACTTTTTATCCAGTTCGGAACCAATTCTGAAGTCCACACAGATTTTGCGGGCAGAAGCTAGTCTCTTATTTTATTAGTCGCTTATCTCTTCTCTACTATTATAAAATTGCCTAACTGCCTCATTAGCCAAGTAGTCCTGAGCGCAACTGCTACGCTTGAGGTCCTGGGTTCGATTCCCAGGTCGAGCAAAGTGTTATTGGGTTTTTCTATGAAATTCCCAGTAGCAGCTTGGAGTTAGGAATTTGTGCCCGGTTAATGGCAATAGGCTCTCCCCCTATTACATGGGACCTAAACATACCGGTGAACTGTGGGTGTACATTAGTACGCCTCTGCCTAACCCTTCGGGAAATACAGGCATGTGTTTTTTTACTATTATAAAATTGTAAAAACGCTGTGTCTGTACATTGAACCTATTTAAAAAAAATAACTGGGATAGGGTATAATTTATAAACGTCTCCGAACCCACAAATGTGATGTTTAAAATTCTTGTCTGTTTGGCTGTTTGCTACGGGTTGGAGAAAAACTATTGAAAAGATTTTAATTTTGTTATCACTGTTAGAAAGCATATGTTCCAACTTAAAAACTGGTGAACTTCTTATCTCAATTAATTAAACGGATCCTGACTAACAGCTTGACCTCTCTGATGTATACAGGCCCATACAATGAAGAGATCATCACTGTTGGTTTCTGACAAAATTATTTTTGGAATCCATTTCTAATCCGACTATAGCTTCAGGTGAGCAAAGCCGCGGAATTTTTAGTCGGAGATAGAGGGGACGCCCCTCAAAATGATTGCTAGTATTGAAGTTGTATGGCTCACGGAACACATGACGTCACGTATGCTCATAAAAAGTGCATCCTCTTAGCTTTCTTATTTTTGGACCCATTATAATTTGGTTTCCGTTGATTGGCTCTATATATGTAACAAAAATCTTAAAAAAAATACAAAATTAAAAATTGTTAAATATATTTGCCTCTTCACTATGTAAAACTTACGCGATAATTCAATTCATGACGTACCTATAAACTGTCTAATGTAGTATTTCTGTCAATTACAGTGTATAGGAGGATAATAGGAGGTCTTTGTGCTGTGTGTTTAGCTTTGGCCTTCAAATTAACCTGCTAACTACAATTTGTGTCTGTTACACTAATAGCAACAGAAACATCTATAAAATTATCGACAGTCAAAAACATGGTATTCTTTGTTCCTCGTTTAATGTGATAATTGTTTACGTGGTGCGCAGGAGCTGGTGATCGTTAACGGAAACTGATGCGATGTATCTGCGCGTGAGCACACACCGAGATAATTCTATTGATGGAAAATATTATAATCAAATTAGTTTTGTAATTATGTATCAAATATTTCTCATTCGCAATGTTTCAAGAACTGATTAATAAGTATCTGGTTTTGATGCCAAAACGTTTTATTTATGAGAGAAATTTATTTTCATAAATGGCGAGTAAAGTTACGAGTATTTTAAAAAGTTTAGCAGGCGTACGAACTTGGATCGTCCTCGAGGAATAATTTAATTACACAATTTCTTTGGGAGGCGCGAGAAATTGCCCGGGGCCGCGGCCCCGTCCAGCGTAGCCACCGTTTACATTACTTCAATTATTCGCCGCGTTATAAATCTTCTATCAGTCAGTCAGAGATTTGTTGAAATCCGATTAATTAGTTCTCCGTCTTTTGAGTTTTTAACATTACGAGTATACTGTCTCATTTAAGGTAAAAATAACCATGGTTAATCAACCTTTCTGCAAGGTTTAGCAATGGCTGCCACGGTCATTCTATTGCAATTTGACCAGAGCTTCCGTTGCCCTGGATTCAATGGGAAGGTTGTAAGCTCACATCAATCACACCATGACTCGGAACTCAACGCGGGTGAAACCGCGGGCGAAAAGCTAGTGTTATATATTGTTATGTATCTAGTTTGGAAGAATTACAGGAATTTAATTTTCTAAGATATAGTGGCTCTGTTTCAGCATAATTTGGTTATAAGATCTCTGCCCAGTACCTAGTGTAATTGGAATATGCGTATTTTAATGGAAACTTCACTAGGGTGGAGTGGAGGGTAGAAGAGAATAATGTTACCAATAGAAAACTAACGTTTTCACGCAGCGATATTACAAAATTTATACAACATAGCAAGTTTCCTTAATGAAATTATGCTTAACTTGCTTCTGACGCGGCTTCGCTCCCGTGGAGTTCAGTCTGTCACTCAAAGTTTTTATCAACGACCCATGTCACTTCCCAAATCAATAATCAAATAACTATCTTTTTGCAGGTTCGAATCCTGTCCGCAGTCGATTTTTTTCTTCACTAAAATACTTAAAATAATGCAATAAAACAACTTTACGGTAACAACGCGATGAAATTATCGCGTTATATTAGTAAAAACTCAAATCCCGAAGTTTCAGATCTTTTTTTTTATTATGGCACCACACTTTTTGTGTTCGCCAGTGTCAAGTATAATATATGTTGTTCAGTTGCCCCAATAAAACGGTAGAAACTTTATTGAGGCTTCGATGGAGTTCAGAAGTGAACCCAAAAAGTCACGATTTTCAATTTTATATCATTTGCCTACACTCTCACACATTCACGAACACTTAATGGTTAATTATCCACCATAATTACATATTAAACTTCGGAGAAATTCAAGTTTTGAAAAATAATATAAAATCGACAATGTGCACTATACATTTTCCCGCCTAAACTCCGTTTCAGACCTTAGCGTCCATTTTCACGCTACATTGTACCTGAGAAGGCTATTATAACGTGATAAAGGAGTATTTTTTTAATTTCAATAGCTAGGATTCGTGCCAGTGGCACTGTCAGAAGGTGTTATTGAGATGTATTATTTTCATTACCTACCTTCACGGTCAAATGGTTTTTTTTTATGTTATCCTATTTATTATGATCCCTAATTCTTTTTTGGATGATAAAATTTAATAAAACACATATTTACATCGTGATAAAATTAATACCGTGAATTAATTAATCATGCTTAATTAGCAACGAACGCCATTATGAAATTCGATGAAATTCAGCAGATGAAGCATTCTAAGTTTTATTTGAAATTATTTCAAAATGTTCAAATATTTAATATTAAAATATATTAATAGTCTTTACTATGCAATAAAGTAAGTATAAAAACGTTTTATTTAATTAGCTACCTACAGTTGATTGAACCTAATTCATATTATCTTTAAATTTATATATTGAAGATATATAATTATTTCGCACATTATGTCTAGAGTGAATTTATAACTATCTAGACATGAAATAACTAAAATATTTCTTATCTATTTTGTTTGTAAGATATATAAATTTGTATGTATGTTTATTGCCCTAGTGAGCTATTTCACTACACAGGGAAAATTGTTCCCGTTTTTTTTTTAAAGGCAAAACAACGGTGTTGTGCCGTTAAATGAACCAATTAATTAAGGACTTGCTTTTAAATTTCTTACCCACTGGTTTCTTCTTTGGTGTAGAATTCTAAAAGATGTTTTAGGTGAATTTACGAATTCATTCGCATTTTTAGATGTTGCTCCAAACAATGAATTACGGAATAGAATACTAGCAAACATCTGGACGACATCAGAAGTAGAACTAGGATATTTCAATTCTTACGTCTACGACATCAAAAGCCTGCCTTTGTCAGGATTTGGGCTATATCGAATAGAAAGAAGAACACAAAATATGCGCTTTGTCGTAGGTCAGTTCCGGAACACAGGTTCCCGAAAACACCATACCACAATATTCGTTTTTTCGTTGGCATCCCACAATGAATAAGTATATGCTTAGTATTTCTCCCTAGTATCATCTTCTCGCCAAATTGTATCGAAATCAGTTCATTGGTTACAGCATGAAAAGGTAACAGAAAAATACTTACTATCGCTTTTATGATACTAGCCTGCCCGCGGTTTCATACGCATACCAAGAGACTTTTTGATACAAAATGTGGCCTATATTCTTGAATTGGCGTAGCGGGTGAGCGATCTCCGACACATGTTGTGGGTTCGATCCCCACACGAAGCTAATATTTGTATGATCTACAGTTAGTTGTTCCGGGTATGTGCGTTTGTGTATGAGAGAATTTGTGTTTGTAAACGCATCCACGATACAGGAGAAAATCCTAGTGTGGGGCAACGTTTAAAAAAATTAAAAACATAATGGTTCAGTGGTTTAGGTGTGAAAAAGTAACAAACAAACGCGAAAGTAATTTCGAATTTATATTATGGAATTTATAGTCATATTTTTTTAGCAACTTCGCCCCTTGGCGGGCAATTATTGTAGCCACGGGGTTGTTTCGTTAGGTTTTGTTAACAATGGATGAGCACAATCGCGGATCATATGAGCTAGGTTATTTTGATTCCTTTTGCAATGACAAGAGGAATCAAAATCACCCATCTCATATGATCCACGTGAGCGCGATCCGAGTTCATAACATGTTAATAATAACATCTGATAAGTATACATAATAAGAGAAGACATTCCGTAGATAACAATTTCCAGTTGATGGTAGCTAATTTAGGAATTACTTAGGCGTGTAATAACAAAGCTATTTGCTTTGAACAAGTATCTATTAGGTCCTCGAGTTTTCCCTGAAGTGTCTTGAATATAATTTTCAAACCGTGAACTTAGGAATTTTTGAACCGCCGCGTTGGTTTTTTTCTGCTATTTTTAGGTTTATAATTCATCTATATATCATTTTTAGGTCTATCATTCTACATTATGCAGTAGTACTTTTTCGTAGTCCTACCTAACAGTGCTAAAACTTTTGCTTAAAAATTGTAATTGTAGCTAGAAGTTGCTTAAATTGTCAATTTTGTTTTTTTAGGCAACGATATTACTTCTCAGTTGTGAATATTGTATTTGGAGGGTTAGGTGAACGATCAGCCTAATCGTTGAAGGCCTTATGAATCATTTAATTAATGGCCCGAGTGCGACAAATACAGAATGGCTTGTAATGAAATAACTTTGCAGACGTTACTGATTTCATTATCAAGGAGGCCCTTTTCATAGTAGCACTAATAGTGTCAATTTGTGTATTTTAATCTTTGAAGTTGTCAGAGAAATAAGTACTAAGTTTTCTCTTATAAACGATATTGCTATATCCAGACAATTCATGAAAATATATATATATATATTTAAAAATAGTGATAAGTATCCACTATAGTTATGCATTGTAAAAATAGACAAGCATGTTTTCTTCAATTAATTCATTGCGTGGTGAATTCGTAAATACACAAACAAATGTAAAATATTAACAGTTTTCCAATGCGAGTTATTATCACATAGGTCCTATACCTATAAATTATATAAACTAGCAATTCAATTATATTACTAGACTGAAACCGTGTCCCTATATCTTAAGTGAGATAGTTATGAGAGACTTGGGCCTCAAGGCCTTCCTTCCCTCCTTCCAAATCACTCTGTCTGTAGTTTTTGCCACCCAAGCTCTATCATAAGAGTCCAATTCATCGCGATACCTCCATCTGGGCCGACCACGCTGTAGGTACAACTTTCATCCAGGAACTATTATTTATTACCTAATAGCGATAGAATTAGGTGTATCACTGCGATTTAGACTGTTGCCCTAACAGATTGTTTTCGGGGATGTCAAAAATGCAATTGGCAAACAGATAATAGGATTAGTTTAGTAGGTTTGTTCTTTTAGTTTTTACGTTTCGATTTTGACGATATAGAAAAAAGGATCTATCTGGCTTCATTTTTGTCGGTAGGCAACAAATCAACAGGTGTGCTGTATCGAATATACGAGATTTACTTAGCAATATTTTATTTTTTATAACTTTCCCTCTAAGGCGTGGTCAGTAAAAAAATATTCACGTTGTTTAATTGGAAAAAAAGGAGGGTTGCTCAATTGGGTCAAACATTCTGTATGTTTGCTATTGCTTTTGTGGAATATGGTGGAAAGACGACATAGGAACACGATAAAAGAAGGAAAACTAGAGATAACTTATCAAAGGACTGCGTTACTCTTTTTTCTGAAAAAGTGGTGATTTAGCATTATTAAAAAACCCTTTTTTTTATGGGATAGGGCAGCAAGCGATGTTTCACGCCGGTTTTCTGTGAGGCCGTGGTATCACTCCGGTCGAGCCGGCCCATTCGTGCCGAAGCATGGCCTTTCCACGTGAAAAAATAAAATCGTTAATCTAGCACTATGAGCGCAATTGTATAAACAAAATAATGATTCGTAATTTAATTTATAATAAGAAATAGGGTACGTGTTTTCTGAGTGAGTAACAAATGATCCGTCAAAAAGTTTTAAAAGATTAGGTACCTACCTACTCTTAATAAACATTTGTTTTTTTTTTGTAACTTCTTGATAGTTTCTTCTTTTGTTCCAACGTTTTTGTTAATTAAGAATAGCTGATAGCTATTTAAAATGTTAATCTGAATTTAAAAACTTTAATTTATTTGAATCTTTAAAATGAAACCTCAGGGGTCTTTCAATGCCCTAATTCCTAGACATTTAATTTACTATCGTGAAGGAATGTTCTTAATGAGATTTAATATTCCTTTTGTTTAAAACTCAGTGAGAAATGAGTTGAAATTAGTAAAAAATTAAAGTTATTAGAAAATATTTCATAGCTGTTTTTTAAACGTTGGCCCAAACTATGAATTTCTCTTGTATCTAATATAATTTCCAGTATAGGCTGACAGCACATTGCATATGCTTTTCGCATACTTAGTTTTCATGTGTGGTGAATCATATTGTAATTTATATAAAGTGGCTACTAGTGAGTTTTGTGGTTATAAATGCACCCAAGATTCAGGAGAAAATCCTAGCGTAGATCCGCCTTATAACGTACCTAACATAACATACCATCACGCCTGTATTCCCCGAAGGGTTAGGTAGAGGTGTACTAATGGTGTACATTAGAATTCTCAAAGTTCGCCTAATGTTAAGACCATTAATCGGGCACAAATCATGCTGCTGAGAATACATAGAAAATCTTAATAAAACTGTTCGACCTAGGAATCGTATCTAAGACCTCTAGACTCATGCGGAAGTCTGTTTTATCCCCTTGAGATAATTCTTTATCAATCAAACTCCCTAAAAATAGGTTATCAACATGTATTACACTCAATTTGCAATATTAGAACGTAAAGAAAGAGATCACATACAAAATCCATCTCAGGAACTTCAAACTTTTCAACGTGGCAACTTTTTAAAAGGGATTCCAAGCGTAAAGCGGAAATACGGACAAGATCCTGTTGTTGTTTTCTTTTTTAAGGTTTTCAATTAATTATCTTAATTAGACACAAAAGATTCTCCAAAGGTATTCTCCAAAGGGTTAGATAATTCTAACACTTTGCAGAGTTTCAACGGCAGATTTCAACGCGAGCCATAATGCCTACTTCGCGCTGCTATTGAGAATTTAGCAATAGAAAAATATAATAACACCTTTTCCCGACCTGGAAAACGAACCGAAGACGTCTTCGATTACTAGATCAGCGAATCCGTTTCTAATCAAATGATAATATGATATGAATAACTATTGATTATAGAAGTTTGGCGTGGCGGCTGAGCGATCGGCTTTGCGACACGTATTGTGGGTTCGATCCCCACACGGAGCAAATATTTGTATGATCTACAAGTAGTTGTTCCGTGTCTGGGTGTTTTTGTATGTGAGGATTTGTGTTTGAAAATGCACCCAAGATACAGGAGACAATCTTAGTGTGGGGCAAAGTTTAAAAAAAACACCTACGTAGAAGAGGTACGCTCTAAACGTGATTGAGAGGAGATTTAGTCTTTGGGACCGAGTATTTCTTTTACTTTTAAGTTTTAGTTCACTTTATAATATTACTAGTTTTTGCCCGCAGTTTTACTCGCATTCCAACATTTGCCAGTTACTATTTGATTATATTTTTTACACGATTATATGTTTCTAACTGCAACTTTGTTTGCGTGAGTGTGTACATAATAAAACAGTCTATGTGACGCAGGGATAACTTAGCTACATATCAGTGAAAGAATTTTTAGAATCGGTCCAGTGGTTTTCGAGATTATCAAACAAACAACAAAATTACAAACTTATTTTTAATATTTGTAATTTTACTAGGTACCTTTTTAACATAATACCTAGTCAATGTTGTATTTGTAAGGCTTTTTACGATGTTAATCTTCTCATGTTTAGTAAAAGAAAAAGTTAGATAAAACGGTATATTAACAGGCATTGGATTTTTTTTTAGATATTTTATTATCTACCATTTTTATCCGATTATCTGATTCAGTAATCTCGATTCAAAACTCAAAATATATTGAGGGAAATATATTTCAAAGAGATCCGAAGCCGACAGTTGCTCCTCGAATAAAATAAGAATAAAATTCATTTAAAATCCAGAGACTAACGTATTTTTCCTTCTTTGTGGATTATTATTTTATTTCAATCTTTTTTCTAAATCAAGTATGAGATTCGATTTTCTACCCAGCTTTTACAGCTATGATGTTATTATAAATAATATATATTTTCTCCTCCTCCTCTTATATTTATTTAACTATGTATACGTAACTTTGACATGATATAAGTACGAGTACGTACTTATATATATATAAATGATACCCGTCTTGGATTTGATAAAGGATATTATAGTATTATATAATCGACCTGGCGGGCGGCACTCCCGGTGGCTTAGTAGTCATAGCGTCTGGTGTATCTAACCAGAAGACGCAGGTTCGAATGCAGCCCGCAGTCGAATTTTTCTTCAATCTATACTTACTAATATATAAAGCTGAAGAGTTTGTTTGTTTGTTTGTTTGCGCTAATCTCAGGAACTACTGGTCCGATTTGAAAAATTATTTCTGTGTTAGATAGCCAATTTATTGAGGAAGGCTATAGGCTCAATACTCAATACTCAATACATTTATTGCACTCCACAAGTTAAATTGATGTTACAATGGTATAATATAAGAAACATGTGTGGGCCTTTTCGGCACGGCAAGATGTAGGAGAGAGGAGGAAGTTTTACATATTTTAAAATTTTCATATTTTACTTATAATAAATTGATATTTATTGACTATTATATTATTATAGGTAATTAATAAGGTGCGCTTGCTATAGTTAGATATATTACTATAATTATTTTTATTATTTAATATTCTATTATGTAATTATATTATTTTATTATATGTTATTGTAATTATGGTCATTATCATTATTATCAGTTTGTAAAAAGAAAATAAATTAAATGTCCCAGATATTATTATTATAAATGTATGTCATGCTTGTATATTATTTATGTATTTGTGTTTATGTTTAGGTATATTATTACAAGTATTTATTTAAATTTCAATTTATTATATTTCATATACATTTATCATTTAGGTATTCATTTATATGGTAGTAACATTTAGTTATTAGGATGTGTTTTAATTTTTTTATAAAAATACAGTCTTTAATTTCATTTTTTATTCGCGGGGGTAGCTTATTATATATTTTTATCGACATGACATGTGGACTAGATGAGTGCATTTTTAGATGGGAGCTTGGTAGGTTTAATCTATTTTTATGTCTTAGTCTCTGGTTTTTGTCTTCTCGTGTTGTATAGAAATTTTGGTGACTTCTAACAAACTTACATATTTCTAAAATGTATAGACTAGGTATCGTTAATATTTTGTGTTCTATAAAGTGTGGCTTACAGCTATCAGTATCTTTTATGTGTACAAGTATTCGTATAAGTTTCTTTTGAAGAGTTAAAAGTGATGGCGCTTCTGTACTGTTTCCCCACAGGATAATACCATAGCTAAGCCAACTTTGACTATCTATCTATAGTCAAAGTAAGCCAAGCGTAAGCATAGGCGTAATAGGTGACGAGTGCTGTTTGGATATCTGTGGATTTTTTTACTTCGCGGAGAGCATATGAAAACTTAGCTAATTTTGATTTAATTTTATTTATATGAGATTTCCAATTTATATGGGTGTCTATGTTTAAGCCTAATAAGGTAAATTTGCTAACTACTTCTAACTTTTGATCTTATATCATCACGCTACGCGGACGAAGTCGTGGGCAGAAGCTAGTTAAAAATAAATTTATAATCCTAGTATGGAAAATGCAAGATTGAATTTGACGGAAAGTTTGAAACCACCTCTGATCTCCGATTTTTCGTATTCGAATGGTGGGGGAAAATGTGGGCAAACGGCCTCTATTCGAGGGCTAAAATAAATAAGCTCCAAATGAGTGAGAGTAGCACCTTGTGCAGTGTAAGTAGTGTATGTATAGTGACGTTGACACAAATATCCGCAAACATATCTCACTTTATAAACATTGATTACACTGTTTATTTTGATCCGGCTATTACGATAACCTAATTAGGCTGGTAAGAATTTAATTACCGTAATACTAAATACCTACTAATATTACTTAGTAGGTAACTAATATGACAGTGTTTAAGTCAGACAGACAAGAATTTAAAAAATCACATTTTTGGGTTCGGAGACGTTTATATACCCTAACCCACTTGTTTTTTTTTTAAATATCTTCAATGTACAGACACAGCTTTTTTACAATTTTATAATAGTAGAGATTATGTATTTTCTTATTTATTTGTATTGCGTTGCCCTTTTATGACGTCACAACTTCTGCGTCATCAAAGCATTGTGTTCACGTGACAACATACTTATACTTATTATAGGTTAGGTACCTATATGTATTAGATTGTAGGTATTTTATATAAACTGTAGTATTATTAGTGTAGTGGTCTAAATCGGTAATGAATTGATACTCCAAGACTTTTCCTAACTATGTTCGTCGGCTTCCAGTCCACCCAAATGCGGCTGAACATCAGTATTTTACACGAAGCGACTACCATTAGACCTCCACTATAGACTGGTTGTCAGGCTTTTTTTTGGACGGAGGGGTCTCGATGTGTCCAGAATGGTCACACACTGACCGCCGCAAGCGCAGCTTAACCCTGCAGATCAGGTAATCAGTTATTACTTGGTACCTACATATAGTGTCCACATCTACAAGTAGAGGTCAGAGGCCTTTACTTTTATTTACAAGTACTATATGTTTTTTTACTGTACTATACGCTACTGCGTATGGTAAGTACTTGTAAGAAATAGAATACCTACTGGTATTCATTTAAACTGGGGTAAGTACTTATAGTTCGCGCAAAATAACTTGACCCAAAACTAACGGAGAGGGGGAAAGTTTGCGCAGTGCATTTGCGTGCAAAATGTACTAAAAACCGACTACTGCGCATCCACCATTTTAGTTAAAGTTATTTTGCGCCAACTGAACAATAACTAGAGATAGTTTCGCGTAAAAAACGATTTCGGGAATATGACTTTAGGTATATAAAAATTACACTGCCTCATTAGTCTAGTGGTTCCAAACCCGACTGCTACACTTAAGGTCCTGGGTTTGATTCCCAGGACCGAGCAATTGATACTTATTGAGTTTTTCTATGAAATTCTACGAGGTTGGGATTGTGCCCGGTTATTAGCAATATTTATTGGGGGAGGCCTACGTCCAGCAGTAGACTAATATAGGCTAGGATGATGATGAATGGGAATAGGCCCGTCCCTTAACACGGGATCTACTGGCGAACTGTGGGTGTACACCTCTGCCTAACCCTTCGGGGAATACAGGCGTGATAGTACCTATGTTTATTTTTATAAAACTCATATTCATCATCATTCATTATCATTCTCTTTATAACTCTTAAGACAAAGTAATTTTCCATTCATATTAAATTTCATATAAGTTCATAACTGCGACTGATTTAATTATCATCTAAAGTGTATTAAATCAATAAACTTTAAGAAGATATTAGTATTAAAATAGATTTCTGAAATAATTTTATACAAATAGCAATTTTCTGAATGTTGCAGAAGTTGAGTTTATATTTAACTCTCAGAAGAAACTTCAAGTTCTTACAGGGTTCACGAAAATGGCGTAGGTTTCTTTAATATCAGTATTATTATGATATTAGCTATACTGCCTCAATAGCCAAGTGGTCCTGACCGCGACTGCTACGCTAGAGGTCCTGGGTTTGATTCCCAGGTCGAGCAAAGTGTTATTGGGTTTTTTATGAAATTCCCAGTAGCAGCTCGGAGTTAAGAAATTGTGCCCGGTTAATGGCAATAGGCTCGCCCCCTATTACATGGGACCTAAACATACCGGCGAACTGTGGGTGTACATTAGTACGCCTCTGCCTAACCCTTCGGGGAATACAGGCATGATGGTATGTTTTTGTGTATGTTATGTTTATGATATTAAGTTTGTTGTTCTTAGTGTTGATTAAAGGAGCATCCGCAATCACGAGTGACAAACGTATTGTGTAGTCATTACTCCACACACACTCCGGGGCAGACAGTCTGATTAATCTGTCGTCCTGGCGAATGTCAGGAATCCTGTGGCCATAGCTATGTATGAGTGCGACAGACCCTGCACCAACTAAAGATATGACTACGGTATACTAAGGACTTTTCCGCACCCCAAAAAAAAGTTACTTCTAATTATCTAATCATTTTCCACCGATAAAATAAGTGATGGAACAGTTGTTGAGTAGCATTCGATTCCTTTCATGGCAACAATGCCTGACATTGAGAGTTAGTGTTTGTAAACGCACTTGCAATACAGAAAACCGTCGCGGTGTAAAAACACAATCCAGAACATGAAATGATATGATAATATTCATTTCTATAAGCAGATCTTTAGAGACACTTTTACTAGTCTAGGTTTAGTTTTGGTTTTTTTTATCTAGATGGCTTCGGCATTTCCTAACTGACGACCTCTGAGAAGAAACACTGAAACAAACTGGGTTAACCATATAAGTGTGACAAATCAGGGCAATGTCTGAAATGACCTTTTGGCATAATTATAGTCTAAGCCTTTTGAGGAAAGAACCATAGCAAATCATAGAGTGGCCGTTTAAAAAGTTTTACATAAAAAGGAATTGTAAACTTATTAGTTCAGTTTTATTCCACTAGATTTTTATGTACAATTATAAAACGCTCTGCGAAATTAGCACCGTTCAGTAAAAAGGCGTAAAAAGAATCAGGTTTTATGGACCTATCTTTATATTTTTAAGCTATTATGCTTCCCATTACATGCCGTAATTGTGGCCAGCCACACACAATGAGTATGGTAATACCACAGAAGATACAAAATAATAAAGGCGCCTTACATTAGGGATTAAAAGGCGCCTTACATTAGTTTTTGTTAAATTATAACACAATTCATTCCTGAGCCCATAATTAATACCACGTACAAGTTTCAAATGAGCCGTATTATTCATTTAACCGTAAAAAATTATACAAATTACTGTAGGTATATTATTTAATATTACAATCTCGCATGTATGTTTACGTCCCATGTAATATATAACTGCCTCATTAGTCTAGTGGTCGATTTCGAGGTCAAGCAAAATATTATTGGAATTTGTACCTGGTTAATGGCAATACGAGTAGATGCGCTCCCTATTTATTACATTGGTACTAAACATACCGGCGAACTATGGTTTTACATAAGTACACCTCTAACACGTCGGGGAATACAGGCGTGATAATATATTATAATGGTATTAAGTTTTCAATAGCAGCTCGAAGTTTGGAGGACAGTAGGTACTAAAATTCGGCCGCATCTCGTTAGATTTCTGATCTTTCTGACTAAGATATGAAGGCTATGTGCAGCACGCTGAGGCTGTGTGGTAGGCAGGCTTCACACGTTAAGAAATCTTCCAGAAAGTTTGACAATTGGTCATTCTAATTTAATTTTTATGAATTTTATGGAAATGGAATTACTTTTTACAGTTTATATCGCGTTCTATTGTTGATAAAATGCGTAAAACGTAGTGTTATTTCAATGTCTACTATTCTCGTAAGTGACAGAAAACAGTATCTTTTATGAACTTTATTTTTAAATTTGTAACGAAGGAAAAGTTTTTTCTTACTTGAGGAAGGACTTAATTTTTTATAGCATAGAGGGCAGACGGATCGCCTGATTGTAAGCGATTATATATACTTATATATAAGTATACCTCCACCCATAGACGCCCGCAATACCAGAGGAGCCGCAAGTGCGTTGCCAGCCTTTTAAAAGAGTTTGGGCCTCCGGTATCCTCAATTACTCGGCGAACCACGACTAATAATTAATTATTAATTTATAGAAAACACAGACCTAAAATTTAATAAACATTAAAAAAAGCGCGTTACAACCGTAATCGTGTTAGTTAGTCAAGAAGGTCATGCTGGTACTTATTATAATGACCGTTTAACTGTGTAAAGAATATCGCGACACCTAGATTAAACCATTGAATAGGTCTAAATTTACCATACCGATACTAAACGGTAATGTATGGTAATTCACACGTTTTTACTAATTTTGAGGGATGTCAGGATTTAATGTATTCGTCACGATTATTTACAATTAGTTTTTAGGCCAGCACGGTGGCTTCGTGATAAAACCCTTTCATTTTTAATAAGGATTTGTGTCTAATAATTGGAAACCTTTTTGGAGCAATCCCTGAGACACGAAAAATGTATTGTGATTTTAGTATTTATTATAACTAGTTAACTGCCTAATTAGTCTAATTGTCCCAAGTGCGACTGCTACATTAGAGGTACTGGCTTCGATTCCCAAGTTGTTGAGCTATTACACGGCACCATACAGGTGAACTGTGGATATAGGTTCAATTTTTTTTTTTTGGTTTTATACATTAGTACGCCTTTTCCTAACCTTTCGGGGAATTCAGGCGTGATGGTATGTTATGTTAATGTTACTAATTAAGTAGATAGGTATAATACTTAAGTTTAGTTAGTCTAAGGCAATAGAGAATGTTTAAGTGTCTCTTTGCTTTTTTTCCAATAACGGAGCAAAGACGCATTTTTGTCCGGGTCCGGAGAGCTTGAGCTTGAGCTTGTCCACAAAAACGTTAATCTAGGTTCCTTCTGTACCATTGCGTCTACTAGTACTTCACTGGAATTAAATGACCGGAAAATCGTTCCAAACTTGTTAAAGTTATTAAGAATTGTATTGGCTTACATTTATTTCCAGTAAAGTATTTTGGATGAAATGGTACAGCAGGAATGTAGATTAACGGTATCGGAAACTGATTAATACTCGTAATACACTTTGAATAAATTGTGTTTGAATTACGATTTAATTTGGTATTACGTTTGCATTGGAAATTCGGTCCATTGGAATTTTAAGGTCGAATTTTTCTACCTAATAACTTGGCTTCGACATGTCGAGAGAATGGATGAAAGGCGACTAACGAAATGGATTTATAAAGCAAATGTTGGAGGAGCCGCTGGGGAGAAGATTCTATAAAAAGACATACACCTTATTGGTGAGATCTTTCAAAAAGGTCAGGTAGTACGTACTCGCAACCGGCTATGACGATATATGTATCGATGTGGTTGAAGATAGGTATGCAAGAATTCTAGTAAGTGTCGTTGTGTAGGTTCTGCCTACCCCTACGGGAAAAGGTCGTGAGTGTTTGAATGTGTGTAAAACTAATAACTATGGTTAACACCAGATTATCAAAGAACAATTAAGAAGGAGAAAATTCAAAGTAGTTTGTAATAGTTCTTACTAGGTACATTATCTGCAATAACTCGTTTTCAAAGTCGAATGAGTTACTCATGCTTCTAAAATTACTAGTGACATATATGTATGAATAAGATCAAGTACTGAGATTTATGGTTTGTATTCTACAGCAATGTTTATATCACCGTAAAATGTGAAGCACCGTTTTAGTTTAAAATAGTGTTCGGTGTTTCGCCGAATGAGTGGGGATACCGAAGGCCAAAACCCTTTTAAAGGGTGGGCAACGCACTTGCGACTCCTCTGGTGTCGCGGGTGTCTATGGGCGGCGGTAATCGCTTACCATCAGGTGATCCGTCTACTGGTTTGCCCCCTTATCCCATAAAAAAAACTATATCACCCCTTTTTTTAAGAACCCCATGTTATAGTTCCACAGCTTGAGTGTGCGTGGGATGAAGTTCCTCTGGAACCGTACTGTACATGATACTTTAGATTTATTATACCGAAACTAACATGTAACGGTACTTCCTATTGTACGGAGACATTTACAAAGTAATCGTGTAACTTAAGAGGTGTGCGCCATCTTTTCTTGACCTTTATTGTTAGATCCCGTTGTGTATACATCTAACTCTAGTATTATAAATGCGAAGCTATGTTTGCCTGTTACCTTTTCACGCCTAAACTGCTGAAGGGATTTTGATAAAATTTGGCAAAGAGATAGATGGTATTCTGAAGAAAAATTCCTTTTGGGATGTGAGTGTAAATCCTGCCAGCTAGTTTTAAATAAAAATAACTCTGATATTTGACCTCTGTTACCTTTTGATATTTGACCTCTATGATAATTTTTACTCCGTGTTAGTATTCTCTTCTTCTTAGTCGTACACTCCTGGCGGAGAGGTCGTGGTTATGGATCGTCTGGTAAGGTGGTTGTGGCTTTTGCGATACTTCTCCATTTCTTCCTATTTGTAGCACTGCGTGAACATTCAGTAAGGGAACACTTCGTAGATGATTTAAAGAGGTCTGTCCATCTTGTGGGTGATCGGCCGCGAGAGCGTTGTCCTTCTACTCCTCTCTGTACCATTAAACGTTCCAAAGAGCCTTCGTTGCGGATGATATGTCCAAACATCTTAAGGATTCGTACATGCACAATCGACGAAAGTCTTTGTTTGATGCCAAGCTCTTTTAGAGGTGTCCATTTTATCCTCAATAGGCGCCTCCAGCACCACATCTCAAGGGCGTCAATCTTTTTACGATATTTTTGATGGATCGTCCATGTTTCAGCTCCATATAGGAAAAAAGGAAAGACTAAGCATCTCATCAAACGAACCTTGGTGTTTTTGGTTATACGGAGATCTTTCCATATTTTCGTGAGCTTTTCTATGGCTGATCGTGTCACGGCACGCCGTCGTTTGATTTCTTCTTCGCAACTACCGGTATTTGTGATTATGGATCCCAGGTAGATGTAACTCTGGTTATTATTCTATTAGAATGTAAATTAGAGAAAAATGCGGGGTCCCTAGTGGTCTGTCCATTTTGAACCTCCGTATATACTGTGATAGTAAGGGTTAAGTTATTCAGTTATTTACAGCTTCAGCAGGATTGCTAATGTCAAATTGAATTCAATATTTAGAACTAATAGCATCTGCTCGGCAATTTGATTGTTTTTATTATTGTGATTTATAAAATATCTAATTCAGTTTGGTCCTTTTCAAAAGTTTTATGCAAATCGAGTAAAGGCCCCAGGGTATTGTGTTTGTAATTTGTTATCGCTTAAAAATATGTATTTATTGCTGAAGGGTGAAGTACATACTAATGTAGGTACACAGTTCGCAGGAATATTTAGGTATGGTATGAATGGTGTAATAGGGAGCGAGCCTATTGCCATTAAACGGACGCAAATCAAAAAAGTTGGAGTTGCTACTGAGAATTTTGATTTACCACTTGGCTAATAAGGTAGTTACTAAAAATATTGTTGTAGTCTTCACAAAAAAATATTTGTTTTTGCACAATATGCATAAAACTTTTAACTATAAACTTTCACAACATAATTAGCGTTCACAAAAATATTTGTCGCAAGTGGGAATCGAACTCACACTCAACACAATGGTTGCGGCTAGGTGACTTCTACCGCTACACCAAACTGTGTTTTTTAGGTTTACTAAGATTCACCTTGACCATAGCCTAGCTAGTGCCGTATTATAATCTAGATAAAATTAAGCAAAGGTATAAATAAAGTAGGTGTTGCCATTTCCGTTTGTAAAGTTAATGCCGCGACCTACCTGCCATGTTTTTTGTAATTAGCTATGTCTTAAGAATTGTGAACTTCGTAGATAGGTACCTCAAAACTTGCTTCGCTAGTAAGCGGCTGTTCTTGTAATTTTATTGAAGATTATTTTAGTTGGATGGTGTTTGTTATTGCTATTGTTGTACTGTACATTGAATAGTCGCGTATAAGTTATATATAACTGAGTCCCATCCATATTCGAATAATGCACTCGTCCCTTGTGTACAATACATAATGGATTTATGTAAATAGTGAAGAATAGATGGTTATTTGATATACCTTGAGTCAATTGTAGTCGCTGTTTTTATTGATATTTGGACCAACTTCCTTCAGATTCGGTCTCGGATTGTTGGTTCGTTATATAACTCGTATGTTTTTGATACACTTGTTCACAGATGGTCAGAATCGGACCCACTTTTTGGGGAACACACAGTGAAAACACGTATAAAACTGGTATTTGATAAGAGGTGCAGTGCGCGGAGTGGTCGAGCGAGATGCGCGTAGGCACGAGCGGCGCGCGCGGCCCGCGGTTATCAACTAAACACATTAAAAATGCCGGTTGGGATTGGGACACAACCAGTGAACACTTTTCTTAACGTGTATCTCACCAGTCCGCTGCATTGTTGATTCGTCAAGCTGTGGCCATCTCAACAATTTTTCCTATTCGATTCTATTTAACTATAATCGATTTGCAGGCGTGTTTAACATTATCTCAAGGTTACGTTGATTTCGATCGATGTTTGATTGTGGCGATGTAACTGTTCTGTTCACTGTGTCGAATCAGTTTTACGTCTGCTACGCAAGCAATAGAAGGTACCTAATTTGTAATGCCATATTTATTTTGATTATTTATACCTATAGTCTCGTTAAAAAAAGAACTAAGCGATTTTCTATCCAAATCTGATTTAAAGTACCTAAGCACAACGCAATTTCATATAGGGAAGATTAATTCCTTATCTTAATCTAACACATACCATCACGCCTGTATTCCCCGAAGCGTTAGGCAGAGGCGTACTAATGTGCACCCACAGTTCGCCGGTATGTTTAGGTCCCATGTAATAGGGGGCGAGCCTATTGCCATTAACCGGGCACAAATTCCTAACTCCGAGCTGCTACTGGGAATTTCATAGAAAAACCCAATAACATTTTGCTCGACCTGGGAATCGAACCCAGGACCTCTAGCGTAGCAGTTGCGCTCAGGACCACTTGGCTAATGAGGCAGTTATATCTTAATCTAAAATCCATTATTTATTACAAACTCCTTTATTTTTACTTCTGGCAGCATAATAGATACACTAAGAGATACCTAACTAATATCAATGATTCTTAAGGCTTTTCAATATAATTAATTAGAAAAACTAAATAATCTACAGGGAATAAGTGCTAAGTGGATTAAATAAACATTTTACAAAATTAAAGGGAGAGGAAAATATTACAAATTACAATACATATAGGTAGCTACCCACCAA
Organism: Acronicta leporina; assembly: GCA_947256265.1. Classification (NCBI taxonomy): domain Eukaryota; kingdom Metazoa; phylum Arthropoda; class Insecta; order Lepidoptera; family Noctuidae; genus Acronicta; species Acronicta leporina. Next base: position 9,757,773 of record OX366513.1, on the reverse strand, counting down.
CTTTACTGTTTTCCTTATGATACCGAAACAGTTTTTGAAGGATGTTTTACAAGAACACACATTCATAACGTTTGCTATTACCGAATAACAATTAGTCGTAAGTTACTTAAATACTACTACCGGCGAACTGTGGGTGCACATTAGTACGCCTCTGCCTAACCCTTCGGGGAATACAGGCGTGATGGTATCTTATGTTATGTTACTTAAATACTACTTATTTGTTAATCGGATACGTATAAATGGACAAGTGTCTTTGGAAAATTAGTAAGTAATTAAGATTTCCAATTGCTATGATATATACCAGTTCCGCTTCATCTACTCATGCATAACAGTCGCTTAAACCCTCTTCTTGAGGTTGTCCGTAATTTGATTGTGGTACATGTTCACCGAGGAGGCCCGATGTACCTCTTATAGCTATAGGTACTTTCCATGTATAGTGAAATGATGAAATGAAATGATATTTATTTCTGTAAGTAGATCTTTAGAGACACATTTACAAGTCAATGGTTTTTATAGCTAATGATTTCAGCAATATCTTATTACATCTTATTTCACTCTACAACTCCTCCTTATTACACTGTTTCTTACTAAACCACGAAGATATATTCATAAAAATTGTTTTGCCGGCTGAAGATGCCAGCTGAGCTTTATTTACTTTGTTATGTATGCTTCGCCTTCACAAGACCTTTACATTTCTCTTTCCTTAGGTGAGATTAAAAGTAGTGATAAATTAAGCTTCCGAAGGTTTCGTAAGGTTGTTAAGTTTGTTGATGCTTATCAGAGATAAGATAACGCTTATGGTGCATTTATTTAAAGAGATTAAAGGCATTAAGCTTTAGGCGTTTTCTACCAGACATTTGATTTATGGAGCGATGGTCACGGTAAATTCACTAATAGATTATTGCTGTTGTTGTAACTTCACTAAAATAACTTCAATAATAGAGTTAAAATAGTGCTTCTGTCAATTTTTGGTCTTTCTTAAATGGAAATGGCCTAATGAGTTTCCAATCGGTTGGGTAATGAATTTTGCAAAGTAGTATATATCTTTGTAAATTGTTTTTATATACCTTATTCCTTTGTCATATTTTGTGGTCCAGTCCTGCTTTTAATGGGCGACGATGATCGTCTATAAAAAGATGATACTGGATTATGCATGCATATTTCCTGAAAAAGTTACATACGGAGTGCCTGCCAATACGAATTTCATTGCTGAGTAACTCAGATTATATTATACGATAAGTGAAAGCCTATACCTATAAGTAAAAGCGAGGATAAATTTTTCTTTCCAATGGCTGCTTCGGATAAAGGGTGAACGGAACGTACACATAAATTACATAGTAATACATGCACCTACCGAAATATCGCTTCCAAAATAAAGACCCTGGTAAATAGGGGGGATTGGAACAGGCTGAGCGTTAATCAAGGCTCATCTAGGTACTCTGAAAATGATATGGCTAAAAAGTTCTGCAAAATATATATGTAGATATTGTCTGAAATTGCTCGCCTCTTCAGTCCAGGTTTGTTAATTTTATTAGCAAAGTTCTGAGGCATGCACGTCGTGTAGTGTAAGTACTGATATGTAGCCTCATTAGATTAGAATCGGAGCCAAAGTCAAAGTCAAAATTATGATCGTCTAGGCATCGAAGTCGACTAGGCAGTACTATTTGAAAGTCATTCTTTAAATATAGACAGCCCCCAAAAATGCCCGCCTTTCACCGCCTCCTAGTGTTTTTGCTGGGGAGAAGACGCGGCTCAACGAACTCCACAGCAACACAAGTTGGAAAAGGTTAATGTTATGAATTGTAATAAGTCTAAAAAATATATAATTATTAGATATGGTTCTTCCGGTATGTATACATAACCAACTGGGGCTCGAAATCTCGTATATTTTTTCAGGTTCTTCCTCGTCGTTATCTTTTACCCCAGACTCGACCCGAATGGATTTTTAACCGAAAATATTTATGTATCATATTATAAGCGTGCTTTATTTCAAAATTACCAAGTTGTTTTAATTGTGACTCGTAATAGCAGGATGTTTTGAAAAGGTTTACGCATTCAAATAAAATGTGTAAGTATCTAAAGCGTGGAATTGTCATTGAATACACCCATGACGTAGGTAGTTAGAATACATTACCAAGTCTTCCTCATATGTTTTTTTATAAGCTGTATCTAAGTTTCCTTAGGGAGGAAATTCATTTATTACTTTTTAATATAATATAATCCTACTAATGTATGGATATATGCATATTTGTTACTGTTTCACGCCAGAACGGATGAACGAATCTTTTTTTTTTCATTTGTTACAAACTAAGTGTACATGAGGGTAGTAGTTATGTTTCAATCCGGATAGAATTTAGCACACGGATAGATTATACTCTAAATCTAGACGTCCACGCAGACAAAGAAAGTTGCGGGCAGAAGCTAGTATGAAATAATTACATTCTCGTTAGAATTAAGTACCTAACTATTTTGAGTTATTATATATCCATAGAAATAGCTACGTATCACTGATGATGATCTGAAATAAATATCTGACTGCTGTAATTGCTAACGAAACTTATTTACATAAGTCATTGAAACCAAACCACTTGTGTTATTCGTCAATCATAATACTACTACTATTGGACGATTGATATCAATAACGTGTTACTAGTGAACTACATTCAGGAATTATGTTGAGTTTCCTTAACGCTAAGAACAGTAAACTAATTTGCTGGGTATACCTTGGATTTAATTAGTTTTAACCTAAGAATATTCACAGTAAACGTATAAAAAGTAAATCTGTGAAATAAAGAAAACGATTGGCCACTTTTTTATGTTACTAGGAGACGACTAATCGAAATACCTAAGTAAATGTGTTGGTCTTTTGTATTTACGAAAGCCAATACACCTAAAATGTGAGATTTATTGTGTGGAAAGAGTCTGAACTCTTTGAATCACCCCATATACCTAAATACTGAATATCTGAACTAACTGAGTTTGTAAAGTTCTACAAGCGTTCGAAAGATTATTGGAAAACACGCAGATTTATGGCCATCTCCTCAAACCAAGCATTTCTATCTAAAGGTATCATCACGCCTGTATTCCTAGAACGCTTACCTAAAATCTGATAATGTACCTTCACCTACAATTTGCCTGTCGGTTTAGATCCACTGAAACACTGCTCTAACTTAACTTGGCACAAATTCTAACTTCATAGAAAAAGCAATAGCAGTGCTCGACTCGGAAATCAAACTCAGGACCTCTAGCGTAGAAGTCGCGCTTTCGACGACTAGTCTATGGGGGTAGGCTTATTCAGAAATGGACCCATTTTAGCTGATATGACTCCTACCTAATAGGTAGGTACCACCAGTCATTAAGCGATGAATAGAACAATGACCTAATCGCAATGACATTAAACTTAGGCGTTTGCTCTCATTAGACAATGCCTAATTAGGAGTAATTTTGTTCGTTATCAGAGGTAACAGTGTATTTTATTTTGAATCACCTTTTTCTTTAGTAGATGCGTTGAAGTTTATGCATGGGTTGGTGGATTATTTGAAAATAAACTACCAACCCATACATAAAAAAACAACCACGGCCACGAAAGAATGACAATACCTACCTACTTGCTTTTTAATCTGTCAAGTAACAAAAGCTTTTACTTTTATACGCTTTGCTGAATTAAATTGATTAAACTGAAAACTTGGTTGAACTTATGTATAAATAAAATAAATTCTTTAAAACAAAGCGGCGGTAGCCTAATGGCTAAGGCGTCGGACTTGCGATCATGTGGTTGCCGGTTCGAAACCCATCCATTAAACTACCCACGTGAACCCACTCGTAACACAAGCATTTTAGCTTAGCACGAGGGGTTAACAAGAATACTAGTGATGTGCGACCCACATTGCTAGTAAGCTTTTTTAATAAAAAAAAATAAAAAAAAATCACGTGTTATTTTCAATTTATACTATTCTAGATACACCAACTCTTTTCTATCTTTTTTTTGGTAGACACCTCACACAAAAACACTCGCCAATGCTGCGAACAAACAACTATTCATCATTACATATTTGAGCATAAGTCACAAAAAATAACGCAGAGTTGCCCTCCAAAAAACATTTTGAGGTTGTATCTAATATTTCAAAGCTGTTGACTGAGAAGTCAAATGAAGAAGTTATATTATGAGATGATTCCGCAGATGAAATAAGAAATTTCTAGCTATATCTCAGCATACATTACCGTCTCAACTCCTTCGCTCAAGTTTTACGTCTGAAAACGTTGCGTAACATAATAATATACTAAATATGTAGACGTTGTGTCACAGGGCTCACAGGCAACGTGTTCAGTATTCACATAGTCAATTGGCTTCCTTGTGTAGTTATGAGGCTTCATAATAACAACATTTCATAAAATATACGCGTCTGGTTTGGCAAAGAGCAAAGTTTACTTGCTCAATATTGCTATTAGGGTATCTTTACCTATAGTAGGGGTTTTTCTTACCTAATATTTATTTCTTACATATTATCCCCCTGCTCGGCAAGGGACTCCTCTCAAAATGGAATTAGGCTATAGTTCACTTCGTTGGCCTAATGCAGGTTGGCAGAAAGTCACACGTTGTCGAGAAAATCTCTCAGGCATGCAGGTTTCGCACATGACTTCGAAACATCAGAAGTGTGTGCTTTGGATTCGAACTTAAGATCTTTTATTTGGCAATCCAATGGTCTTATCACTAGGCTATCACTGCTCACTAGTATATGTAAACACGATATATATTTAAAACCAATGCGGTTTTTTTTGTTCTGTATCAGTAATTATTGGAACACATTTTTTTAGCCTGGCTGCGACTGCTACGCTAGACCTCCTTGGTTCGCTTCCCGGGTCGAGTATAGTGTTATTGGGTTTTTTTATTTAACTCTCAGTAGCAGCTCGTAGTTTAGTGCCCGGGAAACACTGTGGACAAATCTGTGGATGTACATTAAATAATATTATGGTAAAATACTTGTTTCATTATATTCCGCACTACAGAGCGGCAGCGGCGTTCCTTTTTGGCAATATAAAAATACATTATAGTAAGGGCCTTCTACTTAAGTTCGTTAACTGAATCGTTGATCTCCGTTTAATGGGCTATTTTTGGCCCGCGTATCTCAACTAATCTATCGTCCTCCTTAAGATAAAGCCCCCTAAAAGGTGTTTCGTATCTCATCACGTAACATATAGCGTTAGCCCTATATATGGTCGTACACACAAAAGCTTTTAACTGTTTCTGTAATCACACATTTATACACAGAATACAAGTTGTTATACATTGTTCGTGCTTCGTAGGCGTCAACTAACTGAATACGTAACTTTGAAGTAAACTTTATACACATTTATGATTGTTTACTCTATTTACCAAAGATGTATAACACATTTTCACTGTTACTACAGGGGGGGGGGGGGGGTACTAATGTACAGTCGCGAAACTTGGCGGTCGACCATTTTTCTAACAAAATCCTTTGAACAACTCTCGATACGTCAGCCACACCCACATTTCACTTGGGTGGTTCACCGCCAAGATTGTCGATAGTACCTATAACAGCCCAAGTTCGCGTTGGTTCCATGTAATAACAGCCTATTGTCACATTCCAAGCCGCGAGTTGCAACAGAGTTTTATAGAAAAACCTAACAAAAAAGTTCTCGACCCCACTATTGCATAGTGGAATCGAATCCATGTCCTTGGTGTATCAGTCGCGCTTATTAGGCTAATGACGCAGTTACTATATCTGATGATTCTACCTGCAATCTGTCATAAACACTATATAATCAACCCATTATTCTGTCCCACTACCGTGCACGTGTCTCTTTCGGAGTGAGAGGGCTATAGTCCACTACGCTGGCCTCCTACGGGTTGGCTGACTCCACAGGCCGTCGAGAAAAATCTCTCAGGTATGCAGATTTCCTCGCGATGTTTTCCTTCAAGGTTTCAGCGCGCGATAATTAACTATTAATACGAACATGACTTCGAAAAGTCAGGGGTGCCTTGGATTCGCACTTGAGACATTTTACTTGGCAGCCCAATGATCATATCATTAGACTACCATGCCCTCAGAAAATCGGCGAGAAACAACGCTTACGTTGTGTTTCGCCGAGTGAGTGAAGATACCGGAGGCCCAAACCCTTTCTAAAGGCGGGCAACGCACTTGTGACTCCTCCGCGGGCGGCGATAATCGGTTACCGTCATCGTCTGCTCGTTTGCGCCCCTATCCTATAAAAAACACGACATTTATATAATCCTTACACACGTGCCGCGACGGTTGCGTAGGCAAGTTTATTTACGATATCTTGAGTCATATTTTCCTGATTTCCGTTGATTGCTCACTTATTCAGCTTCCCTAGCACTTGATGAGCTTGCTTGATTCTCACTTCCTATCTCCAGATGAGTCATGATCACATATTTGAATGGCCGACAATATATTTTTTTAAGCTTTTCTAATCATTCGTTACATTTGAATCACTTGTTGTTACTTTTTTAATATTTCTTTTATTAATTACAGCTATTCAATTCATTGACAAGAGCGCTATAATTTTCTCTTTATAATATCTTCAAATCAGGCTCTATTATAAACATCTAACAACTAATGAAAGTTCTTGGAAAAATGAAATTTGGAACAATTTTATTGAATTTGAGATGCTTCTGAAGTTTATTAGCTTTCTCAAATACAACAATAGATCAAATAACTGAGAAACCATTCATAGAATATATTTTGTATGTATGAAATATATGATAAAGTATAAATTATATCAAAAAAATTACATAAAGGTATCTACTGTATACGTCAGGAATTGACATTACGATTTTACGATATAGCCGGCCGTATAGGGAAGGGAATATGAATAAATAATCATTTTAAATGAATCTTAGGCCCACTTGCACCAACTTTTTAAATGTGTTTAAACTGAATTTAAACACAATTTTTCATAGAAATTTCGTGTTTAAATACAATTTAAACACATTTAAGAAGTTGGTGCAAGTGGGCCTTAGACGTTGTTCTTGTCAGTATAGTTCTTAGTGTTGTATATGAAAATATACAATTAAATTTGACCTATACGAATGTCCCGCTGATTTGGTATTGTCGACGGGTCTTTGATCTCCTTATATAGTGGTTGAGCTACACGATGACTGATAGAATGCATCTGAGTCTGAGGTACCTATAATTAAAAAGCAAGATATTCATGTGACTTTGAGTGTGTAATTTAGACAAATTCTTTGTTTAATATGAGTTTCACTATGGATACTAACCGCCTCATTAGTCCTGGCACATGGATTGCCTTAAGTTGGTACCTTTTAGTCTGTGGGGGTGAATGATGAAGTAACGGCGGACAGGGGATAAATGGAAGAAGAGGACATGCTGCGCCGACCCCAAATAAATTGGGACAAGGGCAGGAAGAAGAAAAATGGCTATAAACTAAACCCTTATTGTATTATACCAAAACACATAAGAAAACTGTGTGTACATTATTACATCTCTGGCCAACTCTCCCGGGAATGTAGGTGCAATGGTTTCTGTGAAAATTTCTGTCGACAAAAGACAACTTATATGGTTTTAGCGTGTATGAACTACAGTATCGGTATGTCGTGGGTTGGCCAACAAATTATTATTTCGGGGAAACGTGTTGTCGGTAAATAATAGTATTGGCAAATTATTTTTTTCGTATCGTTCACTGGTGAGCCAAGCTTTCTTTGTACAATTATATCGTTCAAGTATAACTCTATATACCAAATACGGGACTCCTAAAAAGGTCATTTTTTTCATGTGAAAATCCTCATTGAAGTCCTCCGTCCGTCGAAAGAGAAGGCGGAGGGTTATTTTAACAATTTACCTGGAATCCATCCATATTTCCATACAAATATCATCGATTTCTGTCCTTGATTAGTTACCTATATACATTATTATGCTCCCTTGATATACTTGAAGACTATTTTAATAACTTAAATTTTTCTCCCCCATCGTCAACCCGTTTACTGTGACAGTATTGGGCATGGGTTTTGAGAAGGCTATGATAGGCCACCACTACCACACGATAGCAAACTTCAATCCCTTTAGGTGTCTTCGAGATATTTTCCTGCAAGGCAAAGGTAGTAAATAGTAGTAACAGCAATTATAAATAGTATTTATTCATCAGATAGTTTTCATGAATAATTAAATTAAATACGCAAATCATTTTCAAATAGTTAGAGATGCCTTGGATTTGATCTCGGAATCTATAACTCGATTCTATGTGATCGGATCACTAAGCTAGCCCTGTTTTTTTATTCTGACTAGTAAACCAAACAACTAATTTAACGCCGATTAGCATTCAAATTATTATATTATTAAGTATAGGTATCGACCTCATCTTTGCCCCTGATTAAAGTCGAGAGTAGGCCTATTTTTATAAAAAAAAACCCAATATTCTTCTACTGTATCGACTGTCCAGGATAGAAACAGACATACCAAATTATTCAAACATTTCAAATTCATTTAGTTGTGGTTAGATGAAATTGACAGGCTACAATTTAATATAACCTAACTTATCTTCCTCAGAAAATGTTCAGTATCAGCTTTATTATAAGAGACCTAGTTTAATAGAGAAACCTAAATTAGTTATATTAAAGGACTTTATTGTTCTAGAGCCAAATTAATGTTGTAATAAGTCTTAAATTACCCTCAACTCCTTACAACTTGTGACTGTCTGAATATTTCGGTTAATTCAAATGGGGTCCCAAGCGTGTTCACGTAACTGTCTGTACGTGTGACAGTTTGAAATAATTATTTGGTTTACTGATAACACTAAGGGCCACTTGCACCAACTTCTTAAATATGTTTAAATTGTATTTAAACACAAATTTTCATAGAAATTTCGTGTTTAAATACAATTTAAACACATTTAAGAGGATGGTGCAGGTGGGCCTAAATGCACGTTTGGTGTAGCGTCTGAGCGATTGGCTTCTGCGTCACGTGTTTTGGGGTCGATCTCCTTTCGGCACAAGCATTTGTATGATGGTTGTTCAAGGTAAATTGACCTACGATTTAGGAGATAATCCTAGTGAACAGCAACGATTTATGTTCAAATCATACCATTTGTTATGTAATAAATGGCAAACTGAATTTAAAAATTATTTATTTTATTTAATACAATATTATGACTAAACTAATGCTAAGAATGGAAACAGAGATGTATTCAATTGGAGATCGGAAATAGAAGTGAAGTATATCTTATGTGCTACGTTTATATAATAAGAAATGCGTGGGATCAGTAAATATAAGTATCGATAATTAGGTAAACAGGAAACAAGATAACTAATGTTCTTAACTAATCAGAATATGGTAAATAATAACAAAGTACTTAACTAATGTAATGAACAGTAAACAATTGGAGTAAATAAACAAAGTAGTTAACTAATGAATGAGTCTTACATTAGGTATTGTAAATAACATATAGAATTAAAGGGAGACCATTATATAACACCTCCCCCCTTAGAATAAAGATTGGGCGTTAGCGTCCGATCTTTGAGTTTGAGATGATGGCGGATCGATGTCGTCTTCGTCTTCGGAGATGCATGAAGTAGGATGTTGCAGGTTTCTTAACGGGATAGCTACTTGTGTAGTTCGGCGTCGTGAAGAGTTGTCGAAACAATTGTTGAAAATTTGAATGCAGTTTCTGTCATTTCTATTGTTGCGACTAATGAAACCATTTGGACAGCGGTTGCAGATCTTGATTGTTAAGTATATTAGCATTACCATGCCAATAGAGAGATAAATCCATGAGAAACTTGAGCGATTTTTTTCCATAAAAGTTTGATTTTTAGAATTTTTTATATTTTTCAGGTCGTCTGAATATTTCTCCAAATGTGATTTAATACTTTTCAGGGCATCTAATGGCATTTCATTAATAGCAATAGGAATCAGCTTTTGAGATTCTTCATTCTTATAGCTCTCGAAGCAATCTTCGGTTTTAATGTCAGGAATGATGATCGGGAAAGTAATATTTTCTTCTGTTGTGTGAAATGCTGATAGAGTGCTGTATCCAGTATACAATTTGCAAGCTTGAGGCAGGGTAAGAATTCCTGAGCCTTGTAATTTATAGTTTGTTATTTCGTGGTTACACTGAAGAACGCAGCTTGTTTCGTTATTCAGAATATAAAGCCAACTGTTTCGGCCCAATGACTGGAATGTGTTGATCTCAGCAGGGAATGTGGTCGTGGTACAGGTTGCTGGGATAGTCGTTGTTTTGCTGAAAAGTATTTCCAATTCGCAGATGGGACGCGCTGAAGCGTCGTAGATTATGAGGTCTTTGCACACCCTGGTTCTTGATGCGAAGATGATGCAGTTTTCCAGAGAACTTGTCGATACATAATATTGCCCACTAGGATGAGTGGCCAGGTAGATATGTTCTGGGATAATAGTGGTGTGGAATGAGGAATTGGGGTGTTGAATAGGGGTTGAATATAGATGATACAAAGTTAAGGGATTGTTTTGAACTAAGGGGAATTCTAAAACATATACTAGCCGATTGGAATATACGTATGCTGAAAGAGTGGAGGAATCTAATAAGGTATGTATATTATCAATTGAAACAGGTGTCACTAACTGTCTGTTAGTCCTAATTTTATTGGAGATTAATAATTGTTCATATAATTTATTAAGAGTTATGATTGAAGGATGTACTATATTTGATTTAGCAAAAAGGATACTTGTTAAACAATCATTTATTTCATTTTCCAGACTTGTTACTAATTCTAGAATTTGAAGGGAAATTGATGAAATATCTTCACTGACTTTGATGTCAAATATGAGATTTTCAGTTTTATTCATGAAATTGTTCAAGCGATTAATATTTTCATTAATTATTTGTTCGTCAAAAGAAATCTTAAAGATAGTTTCATTAAAGTTTTTAATTGTGGATGATGTAATTTGAACTTGTTTTTGCATGAGTTCTGTTAAATCAAGTTCTTGCCTTTCAAGTTTGTCGATACATTCGTCATAGCGTTTCGCATCTAGTGCATCTGGAGTTCCAATGAGCCATTTAAGAACAGTGCCTAAACCATCTAGTAATTCTCGTTTCGAACGCGAGTTTTTCCCTAAGTACATTTGTAATTCTGAAAGTCTATTTTCGATTTTACGAAGGTTTATATTAAGGAAAGATTTAGTAGATTGCGTGATGGGAAAATGTATAAATTGGGAAGACATTGATTGAAAATTTTCAAATAATCTAAGTAAGGATTCATGGGAAATAAAAAGGGGCTTTAATTCTTTATAAACTACGAGTTTCCAGGATTCGTCAGAGATCAATATTTTACCTTCTTCATTGTAAAAAATACCTGCATGTGAAGTTATTGGTTGGGAAATATTTAAATAGGCAAGGGCTCCTGTTGTCGCCCTATAACAGAAGGGAAGATATCGTTACGGATTTTATTTTTAATAAAGTCTCTAATGAAAGTGTAAAATTTATAAAGTGTATTATACGCATATTATAACTTTGACAATAGAACAAATAATATAATTGTAAATATAGTTAGGATCATTAAAAATATTAGTAAAGGATAAGGAATGGGCTGTTGTATAACGACAGGCCCTGTAATTAAAGGATAATTGATAAAAATAAAATATAAATTAGTTAACCTAAAATTATTAGAATCTAATCTACATTAAATGGTCTTAGACGGTTTGCGTGTACTAACTGATTTTTACCGCCCTTTCGAATTAAGTAATTTTCATTAAATCCGACACGAACTATTTCGTAAGGGCCGTCCCATTTTGAATCTAAGTTATTTGGTGTTGGTATTCGTAACATGACTTTATCACCTAATGAGAAATCTGAAATATTTTTTATTCGGGCATCGTATCTTTCTTTAGCTTTTTCTTTCATTATTTCGACATTTCGTAGTGCAGAGTCTCTAGCTATTCTAAGGCGTTCGTTTAGATCTTTTATATAGTCAGATGCTGTGTAATCAGGAATAATTTTTAATGAATAAAATGGACGAGGTTTATAACCGAAAAGTAATTCATAGGGTGTATATCCTGTAGAACTATTAACAGAAGTATTGTGACACATAATAGCAAACGGAATTATTTGGTCCCAATTTTTGAGGCGGCGGTCGTGATACATGCGTATGTGATCACGAAGTGTAGCATGAAAACGTTCGAGAGCACCGTTTGTTTGAGGATGGTACGCTGTGTTAAATGTTTGACTAGAACCTAGGAACTTCATTAATTGTTTCATGACGCTATTCATGAATTCTTTGCCTTGGTCCGAATGGAATCGTTTAGGGACACCAAAGTGTTGGCAAAATTTTATTAATTGTGATGCGACTGTTATAGCTTCTTTGTCAGGGATGGGATACGCTTGAACATATCTAGTCAACTCGTCTTGTAGCGTTAGAACGTATTTATTATTATTATCGCTAACTTCAGAATATGATACTAAGTCCATAGAGACTCTTTCGAAAGGTTCAGTAGATTGAGATGTGATAACCATAGGGGCTTGAAAGGTTCTCCTTTGAATTTTATTTCTTTGGCAAATGATACATGACTCAACGTAGTTTTTAATTACATCATTCATACCTTTCCAAAAATATTCGTCACGTATTTTTCTAGTGGTTTCTACTATACCTCGATGTCCCGAGAGTGGTTCATCATGATAGGTTTTTAGGATATTAGGGATTTCTTCTGGATTTGGATATTTAATTTTATTTTCACAAATAGTTATGTTACAGTCATATAGTTCGGCTAGATATGAAGTGATTTTCAATTGTTCGTTACCCTTTAATTTGCAAGTTGGATCGTTTTTAAGATCCGGCACGTATAAATGATTTAGTTCGTTTTGTTGTAAACAGGATAGAAGGGATTTAAAATAACTTTCTGTATCCCAAGGGTCAAAATGTGTGGGTCTAGTACAACAAAAGAATAGATTTTGTTTATCGTTAGAAATTAGGAGATCTACATCGTAGAGGGATTTGGCTTTTTCTAAATAAGGTTCGGTTTGCGAACATGATTCTATAGCTTCATTAAAAATATTATTATGGTTTGAAAATTGACATGAAGTAGGAATTAATATGTGTTTATGTCGAGAGTTAAGAAGTCTATCTGGTACAACTTTAAGTTTAAGGTAGTCGAAGGAACGCTCTTGTGAAAGGAAATGTTCATAATTTAATTGTAAATAATCATTAGTTTCTGAGGATATTGGGTCATCGGAAGTTAAATCTATGATATTAGAATTCAAGATAGGAGGACGTGATAGTGCATCTGCATTTGTGTTAGATTTACCTGCTTTATATATTATTTCGTAATCATATTCTTCTAGTTTTAGTCGCCACCGGACAAGGCGACTACCAGGATCTTTGATAGAGAATAACCATGTAAGAGGCTTATGATCAGTGACGATTTTAAATTTTCTTCCAAACAAATATGGGCGAAAATGTTTTACTGCCCACACTATTGCTAGTAGTTCACGTTCAATTGTTGAATAATTAGTTTCAGCTTTGTTGAGAGTTCGTGATGCATATGCGATAGGTAAATCTTTGCCTATTTCTCCTTGAGATAGTATTGCTCCAATAGCATGGATAGAGGCATCGGTAGTCAAGACAAATTCTTTGTTAAAATCAGGATATTGTAAAAGTGGAGTTGTAGTTAAGATATTCTTACAGGTATCGAAAGCTTGTTGTTGCTCTATACCCCAATTAAAAGGAATATCTTTCTTTAAAAGACTAGTTAAAGGTTTAGTAATTTTACTGAAATTGGCAATGAATCTACGATAATATCCTGCTAAGCCTAAGAATGATTTAATATCTTTACAGGATTTAGGAATAGGAAATTCTTTAACTGCTCTGACCTTTTCAGGGTTTGGTTTAACACCTTCATTGGAAATAATGTGACCTAGGTATGCTACTTCCTTGCGCATAAATTCACATTTATCAGGTTGAATTTTCAGACCGTGCTTTCTAAGTCGGTTAAAAACTTCAGTGAGCTTTTGCTCGTGTTCTTGGAGACTGGACGCAAATACAACAATATCATCTAAATACACAAAGCAACGTTCTCCTTGTAAACCATATAAGACGTTGTCCATAGCACGTTGGAATGTAGCAGGTGCATTTTTCAGACCAAATGGCATTCTGAGGAACTCGTAATGTCCATATGGTGTATTAAAGGCTGTCTTTGGGATATCTTTAGGATTAAGTTCGATTTGGTGAAATCCGGAGGCTAGATCTAAGGTGGAAAAATATATTGAATGACCTAGCTTATCTAGGATGTCTGTTATATTAGGTAATGGATAACTGTCGCCTATAGTAACTTCGTTGAGTTTACGATAGTCTATAACAACGCGCCATTTCTGTTTTCCTGATGCGTCTAACTTTTTAGGAACTACCCAAATGGGGCTACTCCACGGAGATGTACTAGGTTGAATAATATTTTGTTCTAGCATTTTTTGGACTTGTGATTTTACTTCTTGTTGATGTACGTATGGGAACCGATAAGTTTTTGTGTTAATAGGTGTGTCTGTTGTAGTAGGAATAGTATGTTTTGTATGGTTAGTGAATGTCAAAGGTTCGTCTTCTGTAATAAAAATGTCTGAAAACTTTGTAACAATGTTATTTAGGGATTGTCTTTCTTCATCATTGAGGTGTTCTATTCTAATAAGTTTGTCTATTCTGTTCTGCACATATTGTGAGTTAGTTAAGTTAATTGGTATGTTTTCTATGGTTTCATTGACTGCTAATAACGAAGTCGCTCGAACTTCAGGTATTGAAAATAATTTATCTTCGTTACCAGAATTGACACAAGTAATTAAGAATATATTATCTTTTACGGTTACTAGCGCATTAGGGATAGTTATGTCATCATCGATGAGTTGTTTCTCGATCATAGCAGGACCGTTTTGAATATCGTTAGTGAAACATGAGATAACGGTCTCTGAACGCTGGCCTACGAATTGTTTGTTATCTATAGGTTTTGTTGAATTCTCGCCAAATAGGAATAATTTGTAGGTACGATCTCGAATACGCATAGTTTTTGATTGTACATATATATTGACATTGAATTGGCTCATGAAATCGTTGCCTAGAATACCGTCAGCTTTGATATTAAGATTTGCAACGTGGAAATTGAATTTAGGAAAATGATCTAGAGAAACTTGGGCTTTACCGAAGCTCTGAATGGAAGATTGATTGCCTGATATACCTACAATTGACACGATACTCGATTGATCTAGAGGAGCTTTACCAATTTTTTCCTTGTTAAGGACAGATATGGCAGCCCCTGTGTCAATTAGCAAGATTACTGGCTTACCTTCTACGTGGAATTTGCAGTGTAAGAGATTTTCAGGAGGTACGTTTAGTGTTGATATGGTAATAGATTTAGTAGAATTAGTAGATTTAGAATTAGGATTTGATTTAGAATTAGGATTTGATTTAGAATTAGCATTTGATTTAGAATTAGCATTTGATTTAGAATTAGGATTTGATTTAGAATTAGCATTTGATTTAGAATTAGGATTTGATTTAGGATTAGGATTTGATTTAGAATTAGATTGAGTCTGAGTTGATTTAGTATCTGTTGCATAAGTTTGAGTGCTAGCATCACGATATTGTCCTCGATGGACTGGATTTAGTATATTACTATCTACTTTGCTATAAGGCTGAATATGTTTTGACGAGTTCGCTATTGTAGTTGTAGCGTGTCTAAATCGGTCTCCAGATATTGGTTCGTGAAATTGGGTGTTTGTCCCGGGATGGTTGAGCAATGGACTAAAGCGGTTTCCGAAGGTTTGCTCTGGCCTTCGGCCGCTTGTAAGTTTAAATTATGTAAGTGTGTTTGTCCTGTAATCGGTATGTGTTGTTTCGGGACAGAATTTTGATAGTTATGCGTGGTTTTAGAACGATTATTGTTGTAAGCTCTTTTCCTACATTCAGATATTTCATGACCTGGGTTCTTACAATAATTGCAAAATTTAGAATTATGGTTTTGAGAACTACTTGGATGCTGGCGTTGAAATTGATGAACAATAGGTCTGCGAGGTTGAGTGATAGGAGAGGATATAGCATTTTTATAGAGCCGTTGTCTAGCAGAATTCATGTTACGAATTTTTTCTTCCTGAATCGCAAAATTGCCTGCGTCACGCAACTGTTTGAAAGAATGGACACGTAGCATGGTACCTATGTCCGAATTAATTCCGTTGATAAAAACGTTTAATGCGGTCTCTTCTGTATTCGCTTTGCGACCTTCTAATGTGATGTCGCTTACTTCGGCGGCTAGTTTTTCTAATATTTTGCTTCTACTCAGGTCGACTCTAAGGTAATATTCTGTTATAGACTCGTTAGGTTTCTGAAACATGGACTGGAGCTCTAAAAATAGATGTGGTAAAGTTTTAGTTTGAGAGAATTTTTGTATAAGAAACGTTTTAAGATCAGTCCAAGTAAAGAAGTTTTTCGAATGTACGTCGGATGTTCCAGGCCCTAGAATTTTGTTCAAAGCAAACGTTAACAAAATTGATTGTTGGTGAACGGATGCAACTTGAAAAGCTGAATCACATGATCGAATGAATCGGTAAACTTGTGTAGGCTGAGCCGTATCAAAATCTGGAATTAATTTTATTAAGGTGTCTATGCTTATTTCTAAACCTTTGTTTGTTGGAGTGATTTTAATATCTGATTGAGACATGATTAGTTTAAAAAAAATAATTCTTAACTAACAAGGGTCGATATTAGGATTATATATAAATGAAATAGAAATTGGATTTGGGAGAAATTGGATATGAGAAATAGGAGGATTTAGAACATATCAGTTTGAGCCACTTACCACAGTAACACAATAAATATGCGGATAGACATGCTGGTTCGGCAGGGAATTTAAAACCCTTCAGGTACCGTACTTGCGATCACACACAACCTAACAGGTACGTTATCCCTGTCTGACTGCCCTAGGCTATCCTACCGACTGCGCCAAATTTGTTATGTAATAAATGGCAAACTGAATTTAAAAATTATTTATTTTATTTAATACAATATTATGACTAAACTAATGCTAAGAATGGAAACAGAGATGTATTCAATTGGAGATCGGAAATAGAAGTGAAGTATATCTTATGTGCTACGTTTATATAATAAGAAATGCGTGGGATCAGTAAATATAAGTATCGATAATTAGGTAAACAGGAAACAAGATAACTAATGTTCTTAACTAATCAGAATATGGTAAATAATAACAAAGTACTTAACTAATGTAATGAACAGTAAACAATTGGAGTAAATAAACAAAGTAGTTAACTAATGAATGAGTCTTACATTAGGTATTGTAAATAACATATAGAATTAAAGGGAGACCATTATATAACACATTCATTATTCTTGAATTATCAGAATCAGCACTTAGATAGGTCCCTGACCTTCCTACTCGTATCTACGGGCTGTGGTTTTCCGTCACAAATTACCAAGTTATCACGTGTTTGAGTTTGAAGAACTCTGATATAGGAGTTTGTCTGGGGTGGTGCTAAGTACCGCATTGTCGGCATAATGTGTTAATATTTTGTTCTGGTTTGAACGGTAGCCTGTGAAATATGATTCAACTGAGTTTGGTGTTATCATTGCACGGTTGAGCAGGTTCACCGTTAATATAATTGTATTAGAGAGGAGCCTTGCGTATATGCTATTAATGCTTGAGTATTAACTTTGATGCTATAATATAACGTGAGCGCCAGCTGACATGTAGTTAATGAAAAAAATAATTAAGCAAGTACCCCAAACAAAAAATATTTTTATGTGACTAATGTGTGTAATGTTAAGCGGGTACCTCGAAAATATTTTGTAGTTTAGTGGGCGTGGTTGAGCTCCGCGCACGTTCCTATCGGGATCTATCGTTCTCTCGCTCTAGCGCGTCATCGCAATATAGAACCTGCCACAAAGCAATGGAGTCGTCATTTTTTCAGTTTATATTTTGTTTTATACGAGCGATTTATTTTTCATTATTAATGTTTCATATCATATTTGTCTTAATGTATAGTCGTATTTAAATACATAATAAATTTAAATAGTTCCAACAAAATAAGACGGAATGCGACTTTTCCTACTAAGTACATTATGTTATTTTATAGGTACAAATTCCAAGAACGTCGAACAAGAAAACCGGTCAAGTTCGTTTTTTCATTTTTTATAAAACACAAGATATAGTATTTAACTATTCGGTGAGGTAGGTAAAAAATTATCTGTACGGGAGCGCCCTTAAAATCATTTAAAAAAAAATTCAATAACAAGTTCAACATTCAATAAGAAGATGCTTATACTGGGAAAATTTGAAGACTATAGCTCCAGACGAACACGTAAGTGACAGCAATAGGGTCCATTATTTTTATCTGTTCTTTTTGTAGTTATACGATGGATAAGGATGTGTGGGGAGATCAGCATGATCAGCAAGCCCCAGCTGTAACAGAGGGCAAGCATCATTCGGACCCTAGGTAGACTGACACTGTAAAATGCAATAAACCATAGCTGCTAAGGCAAGCACGGAGGCCGGCGTTTAGTTATGCAAAGATGTTAAGACCTCTGTTACTGCAGTGCTGAAGAAGTTGCAAGCCCAAGTTCCTAATGAAACACTTATTCAGTTCAGATTTATGTCAATCAATATCATATTTTAAACAGGTTGGTAGTATTTCTCAAATACTAAACCTCTCCGCGGAGGGGAGTGTACCACTGAAGGCGTCTTTTCACTTCCCTCGCGCTTCTGTTATAGGTAGGTACATACCTAACCCTCAAGTCGTGCGGCCCATATCTAGAGCTCAGTCCGTTATGGTCCTATGTGCGAAGTGGTCACTGATATCCTATATCTAATATAATTATGTTATTCATTTTTATAAAGTTATTTAGTGAAGGAAAAATTCGACTCGCAGGCAGGATTGGAACCTGCGTCTTCTGGCTAGCCAGACACTATGACCACTAAGCCACCGCGAGTCCCACCTGCCATGTCGAATTTTGCCTTCACATTCTCAACTTACGTCTTAAAGGTGACGTCAGCAACTAAATAACTTTATAAAAATTAGCATAAAAAATGCAAAAAATCATAAAAAGTTATGTTATTAATTCCAAAATATGAAAAGTTGTATCGAAAAATTAGATCACTACAAATGTGAAACTGCAGCTTGTCTGACTAACTACATTTGGTGGTCTTAGCTTCAATTCCGAGGTCGACCAACGGAATTAGGTGTTTTCATGAAATTCACAGTTGCACCCGTTTTATCGTAAAATTGACAACATTTGCCGCTTCCATTTTTCATCATTTCGGTAATAATATCCATCAGTCAGCTTGAAGGTACTTGCTATGTTAATACTTTTCTGATTATTTAATACATCGAACTCTGTTCATCACAACATCACACATCAAACTGCATTAGGTACACTGAAAACTACTCAGAATAAAATTAATAACCGAGAACAATATTGTTTTTTAGTTCTCTTTATGACCCACTTTTTGAAACCGTGCAACTAGTGCGACCTCCGTGCGATGGTATGCGTGCCGTCATTAGAACATATAAACTCTAAGCTGCTATGGCTCTTTCTTCAAAAGGCCTGTTTAGATATTACACTACTTCATAACACTTACATAATATCTGATAATAATACTACTACTCACGACAATCACCATGATTCTCTGATCTTGTAAAAAAATATAATAGTGTAATAAAATATATTTAAAATAAACTACAACATATTAATTACATAAATTCCAAACACGACTCCGTGGTGTTCTCACACACGTCAGCCTATTATCCAGCATAGGCTCATTACGTATAGTATAGGCTTTCTGTATAATCAGAGGTCAGCTTATACTGGGCGCAGGAGTTCGACTGACATAGACCCGTCGCTGACAATGGTCCGTAGCGGACTGATGGGACTGAAGCGGAGCCTGATTGCATACAAATTCTCGGATTTTCCGCTCGGAAATAAATAACGTAAGCGACAAACAACATTTTTGTTTATTTAAACAAATCTACGCTTTATATTAAAAATCTGTCTTACAGAAAACTAGATATATTTATTTATTGTGTTTTAAAAATAATTGCGTAATCTAATTCGCAAAAATATCGCCGTGACACAGAAAATAGTAAATAATTAGAGCCTACTTTATGTTTTTTTTCTATTGAGAAAATTTCATGCTATCGTGTTTTTTTCTTATGCGATTCTAGATTATATGCTGAACTATCACATACCGAAAAATTACCTTCATAGTATGTAAACTCAAAGAAATACACTGAATTGAAAATCCACAAAATGTTCGAAGTATCGTCTTAAAATGCCGGTCGTGCCTAAGATGAAAATGTGAAAGTTATATTGTCGCTACCGTATATAATTAGGCTGTAGTTTCCGCTCACCTTAAGGTAGCCCATATCCTTGCTTGTTATCTCATTACTATAAAAAAATACTAACATGCACGAACCTATTCTTATTTCGTGTTTATGTAGTACCTATCTATAATACAATTACTTAAGCAACGCCAAAGCTCTATGATAGGTACGTAGTTACTAAGAGCTTAAATAATAATAGGTAGGCATTATTATTGTAGCTTAAGATCCACAGGAAAACCTTAACATCAAGGCATTGTAATCACTACTATCTACTGTATAGATACCAGGTAACTAATCCACTTTTCGAAATTATGTTGATTAGACAAACTCCCCGGAGTCCGGGGAAACCATTGATTCCTCGGTCTCAAAAGAAAACTCTCTTGAACTAAACCAAACAAGCGACAGTATTCTTAGATTCAGAGCTTCTGATTAAAGAAATTCATTTTGCTTTTAGAAGTAGTAGATAGGTATTTTTCTTTGATATTCCAAGCTTCAATATTCTAAAGAAATACATTAAGCCGCTTACATAATAAACATTTACATTATGATAAACATATAATCATAGCATAATAAGCATCAGCACATAATCATTATCTACTATTATAAAATCGAAAAAAAGGTATTGAAGATGCATGTGCACACCACGTTTTTTAAACGCGTCGCCGCGCGTTTGTTGCGATACTGACGCCATACACACGCGAGTCAGACTGAGCCTGAAAACCTTTGCACACCTGTATAAATTCAAACACGCGTTTGAATCGATACAAACGCGATGCTAACACGCGTTTGAATCGATACAAACGCGATGCTAACGCGTGTGTGTATCGATACAAACGACAACAAACTGCTTTGCGCACACGCTATAAACATTAACATTATGATATAAAGCATATTAACTCTACTATTATATAAAATCCTAAAAAAAACTGTGTCTGTACATTGAAAATAAAAAAAATAAAAGTGGGTTTTAGGGTAGGTATATAAAAGTCTCCGAATCTATTGTGATTTTTAAAATTCTTGTTTATTTGTTACGGGGTTTGCGAAAAAAACTACTGAAAATAGATTTTAATTTCATTATGACTGTTAGAAAGTTTGTGCTCCAACTTAAAAACTGGGGATCTTCTTATCTTAATTAATTGAACGGATCCTGAGATACTTACAGCTTGACCTCTCTCATCTCATCACTGTTGGTTATTGATTCAATTATTATAGGGATCCATTTTTAATCCTAATATAGCATCACGTGAGCGAAGCTGAGGGCAAAAGCTTGTGATACATATTTCCGAAAATACGAGTAGATCTTACAGACACTTTCATAATACAATGTTTTACATTTTATTAAGTACATGGCGCTGGTTTTTCCGAACTGATGACCTCTGAGGTGAAACACCGAAAAACAATACAGAGAAATTGACTCTCTGAGCTTGTTTCAGTGTTTTTAAAGTCCAGACGGCATGGTTTGGACTTTGCACGGCGTGATTTTTACAATGTAGTACAAGACAAAGAAATAAGTCAAAATTTAACGAAGGGAATATTACGTAGGTATAGGAAGGACTTTATGCGTTACATCGATTTATTAACTGGATATATATAACACAGTACCTATATCTACTTCTCATTCAGCCTCGACCGAATTCTGAAGTCCGCACAGTTGAAGTCGCGGGTAGAAGCTAGTACACAAATAATTCGTACCTACTCGTAAAAGTGAAATACACTCACTGACTAATCCCGAAATCTCAGAAACGACATAAAGACTACATAAAATTTTGCAGGGAGTTTCCCTATACGGGATTCACTGGGGAAATTCCGTCGGAATTTGGAAAAACGAAATCAACGCGTATAAAAATGCGGCAGCTAATAATCTGATATATTTCTGTCACAATTACAGTTCTTTCTTACTAACGACGTTCATCTTCTCTTCTCTTCTTCTATTCTTTTTCTTCTTCTTCTTCTCTTCTCTCTTCTATTATGTATCTATTTCTATTTTATATTATAATAAAATTGTATATTATAATTATAAAATTATTATAAAATTATAAAATATATTATAAAATTGTAAAAATATGTTTGTTACGGGTTGGAGCAAAAACTACTGAATAGATTTTTATTTTGTTATCACTGTTAGAAAGTATATGCTCCAACTTAAAAACTGGTGAACTTCTTATCACAATCAATACATCGGCTCCTGAGATACAGCTTGACCTCTCTGATGTATAGAGGCCCATACAAAGAAGAGATCATCACTGTTGG
This sequence comes from Acronicta leporina, assembly GCA_947256265.1. Classification (NCBI taxonomy): domain Eukaryota; kingdom Metazoa; phylum Arthropoda; class Insecta; order Lepidoptera; family Noctuidae; genus Acronicta; species Acronicta leporina. The sequence goes on along the minus strand of OX366513.1, from coordinate 9,735,192 downwards.
TTTTTATTACATTATTTTGGAATCCATTTCTAATGCTACTATAGCTGTAGGTGAGCGAAGCCGCGGGCAAAGGCTAGTTTTATATATATTTAGAACGTTTCTTGACGTCGACTTAGAAATGGATGTGAATGAGCCGTCATTACCTCTTGATACTTAAAGTCTGAAAAAGTTTAACCTGAGTTGAATATATTAAAAGTGAATGAGCTTTTACAAGTTCTATTTTGTGGTGCTGGCAAAGATCGACACAGGTGTTAAACATTAGTATATAACTTTATAGCTTACACAACTTTTTTGTATTCCCTTGAAGTTATTTATAGTTTATTGAACATTATATAATGTGTCTTGATTTATTAGACAAAGCAGCGATAGCCTAGTGATATGATCAATAACTATCACGCGCTTAAACGGGAAGGAAAACATCGTGAGGAAACCCTCGTCGTGCTTGAGAGATTTTTTCGACGATTATCAGAGTTGACCCATGACAGTAATGGGACAGAATAATGGGTTAATAATTTACGTATTCCATAATGTTTATTGAATGTTTTCTTGGTTTATTGAACGTTTTAAAACGTTCAATAAACGGCAGAAAAATGGGATTTAATTTCGTATTTCGTTTTGTAAGGGATATCCGTTTTGGAAGGAGTGCTTAATCAGGTCGGTACTGGTATCGGAACTTGAGTAATAAATAAAATAAAAATATAAAGGCTTAAGCTTTGCTTTTTTGGTTATCTTGTGTCAATTTTTTCTTATTCTAATTCCTTTTTATCTTGTTTTAGTTATGGTACTAATTTGTTTATTCCATTTACGCATTTCATCATTCTGTTTACATTTCTCTTGTTATAGTTACTATTTAGTTTGTTAGTTAGTTACTAATTTTCTCATTCTAATTAGGTACTGAAATTAGTACCTAATTAGAATGATAAAATATTGTTTTTTGTTCTAATGGCGTATCCTTTATAAGTACATCAAAAACACTGGGTTGGGAAAAGGCCCCCACCGAAGATAAAAATTTTCCCTGTCTTCTATTTGGGCGGCGATTTTAATTATCTCGACTTCTCATCGTGTTATTGTTCTTCCTCTATCCCTTTTCCCTTGTGGGCCTCTCCACAGGGTTCAGTAATAATAATAGGTACATAATAAAGTAATTATGATTGCAGCACTGTATTATTTCATAATCATTATCTAAGATAATGCGTCACTTAATATCTTAGGTCCCTCGAGGCGCAAGCACCGATACACGTGACAAAATTTTCCCGAACAAGAGTTTTCAAATTGTTTTGATATACCTACTGTCTTATACGGTGTCCCAGAAACCTTGGTCTACCTGTACAACGTGTAGATATTTAATCTATGTATGTTCAAGTACCTAAACATTTTTCTCTTGGAATTTTCTTTATGAAGTTTTTGGGAATTGCGACTTCAATATATTCTTATTGTTACGTCTTGCTACGATATAATTGTTTGATGAATTTGTATAATGCTTTAATGAAATTGTTGTTATCTCAAAGTAGGTATCCAATATTGTTATTACTTACATACATATTTTTCCTCGTGACTGTACAGATACAGTTAAGGTGGTTTGGGCATGTAGAGAGGATGGATGAACGGAGATTGACGAAACGAGTATACATGATGAGTATGGATGGAAGAGTTAGAAGGGGCCGACCTCGACGAACGTATCACAACCAAGTTGCGGCCGTTCTTAAAAAAGGTCAGGTTAAGAGCACCCTAAACCGACGTTCATGCATGAGGAGGTTAATGAACGTAGATGAAGCGAAAGTAGTATGCCAGGATCGTAGCAAGTGGAAATCTATAGTCTCTGCCTACCCCAATGGGAGACAGGCGTGAAAATATGTATGTATGTATGTATGTAGTGTACAGATATCGATGTGATACAATTTTATTATATGTGTATTGTCCCATTGTCCCACTGATGAGCAAATAATACCTTATAAGTTGCATGAGGGGTTATTTGCTTATATGATCATAATATCTCATAATAACTGCCTCATTAGCCTAGTGGTCCTGAGCGCGACTGCTACGCTTGAGGTCTTGGGTTCGATTCCCAGGTCGAGGCAAAGTGTTATTGGGTTTTTCTATGAAATTCCCAGTAGCAGCTCGGAGTTTGGAATTCGTGACCGGTTAGTGGCAATAGGCTCGCCCCCTATTACATGGGACCTTAACATACCGGCGAACTGTGGGTGTACATTAGTACGCCTCTGCCTTACCCTTCGGGGAAAACAGGCGTGATGGTATGTTATGTTACATTATGATCATAATATGTAACAAAGTTTTGACTTCCTGCTTGTAGTTAATAAATAATGTTTTGTAAATAGGTAGGTACCTACTGTAGAGACTGGTGTGGAGGAGGTGGTATTACTTTGATATATTATGAACAAAACATCATTTGAATTAATTGATTGTTCTATAGACAGAGCGTTTTGATAAACGAATATATTAGTGCTTCGCTCCAATATATAAAACTCCAATTTTATTTATCCTTGTTCGGGTCGCTACAGTGGCTCATATAGTTTATGTTCTTCGTTCGTTCGTTGTATGTATATTGTTCATTCAGTGAAGCCTACGTCTCTCCGTAGATGATTACCAGCTGCTGTTATGAGCCATGAGATTATACGAGGGGTCTCATGTATTACAAACAACGTCATCCTGGCGCTGGACCTTATATATATATAAATAAATATTATTATTATCTTTTACATAATCGTTGACTATATGAAGACACTGTTTCTACATACCAATTGTGGTTGGTTCTATTGCATTAATCGGGCACACATTCAAACACCGAGCTTCAAATATCAGAATTTCGTTTAACCTAATAACACTTTGCTTGACCTGGGAATCGAGCCCAGGATCTCTAACGGAGGTAACCGTTGCGCTTAGGACCACTAGAGTAATGAGGTGATCTAGGCACGTGCTATTGTGTTTTCCTATTACTCGTATATTCCTAACTACTCGTATCTATGAAAAATGAAATGAAAATAAAAATACTTTATTGATACAAAATAATATAAAAATAGATACAGTTTAGATTTCCTGACTCCTACGTTAGTAAAAACTGTGTTGCAGGAGCCAGTGATTTCTTGTTTTAAAGACACGTTATTAACACATAATTTATGTCTGAAAAAAAAAAACAGTAAAATTAACATGAATTAATAAAACTAATTATAAAATACTACAATAAAGATAATCAAACTGCGCGCCCGTTTGCGCGCGCGCGTGTCTGTGTGCGTGTGTGAGTGTATGTGTGCGTGTGTGTGTATGTGTGCGTAGGTGTATGAGTGTGTGTGTGTGACTGCGACTAAATGTCTTTTTTTTAACCCCCGACGCAAAAACGACGGGGTGTTATAAGTTTGACGTGTCTGTGTGTGTGTGTATGTGTGTGCGTGTGTGTGTCTGTCTGTGGCATCGTAGCTCCCGAATGGATGAACCGATTTTGATTTTGTTTTTTTTTGTTTGAAAGGTGAATAAGTCGGGAGTGTTCTTAGCTATGTTTGATGAAAATCGGTCCAAGATGGCCGCCGCCACAAGATGACGGTTTACATATTTTTTCACAACTCCCACAATATTGGTATCAAATGAAAGGGCCTGACTAGTAGAATACTATACACTATGAAAAATTGCAAATCCAAGATGACCGCCTCCACGAAATGATGAATTTATTAATTTTTTTCACTACTCCCTCAATAAAGGTATCAAATGAAAGGGCTTGACTAGTAGAATACTATACACTATGATATAAGATATCTAATAGCTATGAAATAATTGTACAAAAGTTGGATAACTAAACGAAGAAAATACCTAATTAAACACTAAATTACCTGGATCTTAAACCGCAAGATAATAAAAGAAATTAAACAAAATAACTAAGGAGTCCCTACAAAAAGTGTGAAATAACAAATTAAATTAAAAATTTAAAAAACCCCCCGACACAAAAAAATCAACTTAAAAACCTAAAAGAAAAACTATGATGAAATAACCACAAATAGAACAAAAAAGGTATAAACCTGAATCCCTATAAAAAGAAAAAAATAATCTTGAAATTATAACCCTTCGTAAGTACGTACGTGAAGATTTTTGATTAAATTTTGTCGCGTCGTGGGACGCGACAAAAGCTCTCTAGCTCTCGCGTGTCTGCCCGCTCGGGTCGCCAAACTTGAATATGTTACGCTCCGCCCACTTTACGCACATTTTATATATGTATCGGAACAGGAGGCCGATCAGAGTGGGAGTCTTCCTCGGACGACATATCGTGTGGGCGAATTGTAGGGTGCGAGCAGCAAAGTAGTTAGAGTTACACGTAATTTATTAAGCTAGGTATACAGGTAGGTACACTGAACACAACGAGTCGTATGACAGTTCCTAGACGTGTTGTCCGCGCGGCTACCGGCAGGGGAGTGTGTTCCTGTATGTGGACACCTCGTGTATTTTGACCCGCACGGACTGCAGCCTAGACTCCGTCGAAGCGATGACGTCACAACGCTTGCGCCTCGTTGCTGAATCAGCTCCCGTGGTGACCTCACCGACATATGTATATACCTCAACATTAGTAAAACAGTTTAGTTTTATGATTCTAAGATAAGGCATACCAAAAGACTTTGAGATCCCTTTATTCATACAAATATAAAAAGTTTTATAAACTTCTAAATATAAAATGTTTTGTCTTGTTTTGAAATGTGATATTCTATGACAGGGAAAAGAAGATATGAAGTTTATGTATGAATCTCTCTGAATACACTAAAATATTTCTCATGGAAATATTGAGAAAATGAACAATTGACCGTACACGACACAATTCACGTTTCACCAATTCTTGTTCATGTTGTAACTCTGAATTCTTTATTCGCGTGAAAAAAACACGTTCAACACCCGGAATGATTAAATTGATGTGCGTTGTGTAATTCTGGGTGCTTTCCAAAAATTTTACCCCATAAAGGGCGGCAGGCGAGTAGCATATTTTAAATTATTGGTAGCAATGATATAATTTTAACTTTATAATTTCATTGATCGGTAGGCTCAATAATTCCATAAATTAATAATTTAATTGGAAAAGTACAGACAATGGGTAATTTTACGTGTATACAATTATTATTTAATTTAATTGCTGAAAAACAGTTCGGAGTTCAAATGTTTTTATTTCAAATAAGCTTTTAAAAGCATTTATGAAACGTTATGATTCTAGTTGCACGGTTCCAAATTATTACATCGGTATTATCACATCTTTTTTTTATGGGATAGGGGAGCAAACGAGCCGACGGATCACCTGATGGTAAGCGATAACCGCCGCCCAGGCCCATTTGCCTGGTCGGAGCAAAACACCCGCCTGGTCGGAGGATCCTCCCTTTGGCTGGAGGGGCAACACACCTCGCTCCTCCACAGTGGTGACCCCGACGTGATCATCAGTGTACCCACACTGGTGACCTCCGAGCAACCTTCGAAGACCAGCAGCAGTCATCACCGTCGTCTTCCCTCCAACACAGCACGAGCAGCAGTGAGTCACACAGCCAGCCAGCACTCTTCCGGCTTCAACGGGCATCCTGACCACACGCCTGTAGCGAACGCGCATGCCTGGTCAGCACCCTCGGCCGACGTCAAGCAACTTGGCACAGCACACTGCACTTCGGCCGGTCAACAAGCAGAGGCAGTCTCTCCTGGTCGACGCAGCAGCCAGCCACTACTCAAGCACTGCACCACCTCAACTCACTGAGGACTACGAAGCATCACCCCGACTCACTGGGGCATCCAACGCACCCACCGCAACACAGTCCCTACTCACTGCGGACTACGCGGCAACCTGTTCCGACTCACTGGAACACTCACTCCACTGGCACTGGCAAGCTCTCCAGACGCACTGACCGCTGACTCATCGACTTTCAGTCTCGGAGGGGAGTGATGTAGCGACATCTATCGCGCTACATAGATACGACGGACAAATCCTGAATCGCGCAAGTGAAGTTTGCGACGCAAAGCTGCATATATACAACCGCCCGACATCAACCGTCGGGCCGCGGCCCGCCAGGCAAAACACCCGCCTGGTCGGAGGATCCTCCCTTTGGTTGGAGGGGCAACACACCTCGCTCCTCCACAGACACCCGCAACACCAGAGGAGTCACAAGTGCGATGCCCGCCTTTTAAAGGGTTTGGGCCTCCGGTAACCTCATTCACTCGGACGAAACACAACGCAAGCGTTGTTTCACGCCGGTATTCTGTGAGGCCGTGGTATCACTCCGGTCGAGCCGGCCCATTCGTGCCGAAGCATGGCTCTCCCACGTAAAGATCCTCCTCCTATGGAGAAGAATCACGCAAGAAACTCCATGGACAGTATGGACACTCTTTTAAAATAAATAAAGTTACAATCTTCACGCAGCTATTGCGATAGCAGCTTGTGTGAACATTGAAGTTTAATGTCTAAGTGGGAAGAAGTCGATATAACAATAATAATAAACTATGTGGAAAACACACACATCGCCAAGTCTACTTCCCGATTAAACTGTACTATTTATATACATAGCATATAATTATACAAGACTAGCTTTTGTCCACGGTTTGACGTTGACTCGCATGCCATATTATAGGTACCTACATGGCGCAAGCACTTTCTGAGCCTATGTGTATGTTCGCGACAGAAGATCAATATGTGTGATCTGTGATTGTGGTAAAAACAATGTTATATTTTTACGTAAAAAGGGACGACAAATGGGTGTTTTACCCTACTAGAATTATCAGATAGCGATAAGAAAGTTACACACTAGCGCCGCCAACCGCCGAATAGTGAAAATACAAATAATAGTTATGTAGGCAGTAGCACGCTAGCGCCACCTATAGTCGGAAAGAGAAATAGTACGTAGGTAAATAATAGTTATATATTTTATGTATTTACCTTAGCCAGCACGTGGGCACCGTGTATTGTAGAATTTAGGAGTACATCATAAGTACATAATAGTTGTGTAATATATCCTATTCCTATTTTATTTAGCTTATAAGTATGTAAGCGCCATCTATTGTCGAATAGAATAGTTAAATATAGATTATGATTAGCTATATTTAGGTTATATAGATTATGTAGGTAGGTGGCTCGATTATGTATTACTTTACCTAGCGTGCTAAAGCGATCTATTGTTGAATGGAAGAATACAACATAGGTAGTATATAATAATAGATAAGTAATATACTCCTATTTACCTTATTAGCGTCATAATTACGTAGGCGCCATCTATCGTCAAATAGAAGAGTTAAAGATAGTAATGATTAGTTATATAGATTATATAGACATAGATGGTTCGATTATATACTTATTTTACATGGCATGCTAGCGCCATCTATTATCGAATAGATGTACCTTGTGAAATAATTAGGCATAGGATAAGTTTAGAATATTATAGTGAATTTTCCTAACGTGTACTTATCACCCCCTTGCTATTTGTTATAGTAATATAATAGGTTTTGATATTTAATTGATAAGGTGATAATAGGTAAATATCTAGAAAAGTATGCAAGTTTGGTATATAATCATGTTAGGATATATACATTTTAGTCATGATAGAAAGATATAGTAAGATAACATTGTATGTAGCACATCGGGTTCAAGTTGCCAGAATTTTCCCTCGACGCGATCTTATTTACCTGAAAGTTCTGGCAATGAGAAATACTATTTCGCAAGTTTCGCGTTATAATTTAGTATAATTAGTTGAATCTTGCCTAGATAGTAATTAATAGATAGTAAATAACCGAATATAGCATTATCTCTAATAGATTTATAAGAATTCGTGAATAGAACATTTCAAGTTTTAGTTAATGTTCTAGAAACTTTTTTGTTATCAGTGTTACATTTATTATGTATATGTTATATTATAGTACAGTTCAAGACGCATCCAATGATGTATATAACATGTACCTTATGTAAGGATTTATAGAAATAAATAGGTTCCAAAGGGTTCGGTAATAGGCCAGATTTTTCTCGAATGGTTGTGTGGTATAAAAGGTATCGCCGTTAGTTCGATAGTTGCAGTTGTAATCCAGTCACCGAAGAAGACACACCTCAAGAGAACCGAACCCCGAGGAACAGTGTTGTGACAGTGTAGTCGTGTGTTTTATTGTAATTCAGTAGTGGTGTTCCTTCGTGCTTTTTAACCGACACTATTCGAACCTACAGTGTGCAGGACGTCAGCGGCTCGTTTATAATACCGATACGACTCGAGTCCGCCCGTCTGGTACAGTGTATTTTCTCCAAATATAGATACTTATACCAAAATTAATCTAAATTGGTTGAACGGTCTAGGTGTGGAAACATGCATTAGATATAGAAGCTGCCCGGATAGACGTTTTCATAAAGAAATTTTCATTAAATTAATTAATTAAGTATACAAAAAAACACTTTTAGATCAATCCGAATTATACAATTTTTCGAGTAAATTGCAATTTTTTCCTTCCCTAACTTTATTTACACAATTACTTTCCAAAATTAAAATAAATTGCGGTCCATCCGTTCTCAAGTAATAATGCGCTTACCAATGAGCCGTAGATATTATAGCTTATTTAAAAAAGCGGCCAAGTGCGAGTCGGACTCGCCCAGGAAGTGTTCCGTAGCAGCAAGTAAAATAATATAAAAGTTCTTGTAGTTCGTTGTAACATTGATCGATGTTTTAAGGTAAATTGCGGTTTACGATTTATGACGTATTAAAATAAAACTACTTACTAGATTTCGTTCAAACCGATTTCCGGTGGAAGTTTGCGGTGGTAGTAATGTAGGTACATCATATATTTTTTTTAGTTTTATCATTCTCTTATTTTAGAAGTTACCCCCTGTAACTTCTAAAACACACATTTTACCACTTTGAAAGTGTCTCTCGTGCAAGCTATTTTTACTAGAAATCTCAATATCATTTTTGAAGACTAATCCATAGAATCCCCACATGTAGTTTCGGGTTTGACGAAAAAAAATGTTGAGTTTCAGTTCTGGGGAACCCCCAAAATTAATTGTTTTTTTTCTATTTTTGTGTGAAAATCTTAATTTGGTTCACAGAATACATCTACTTACCAAGTTTCAACAGTATAGTTCTTATAGTTTCGGAAAAAAGTGGCTGTGACATACGGACGGACAGACAGAAAGACAGACAATATTTCGGGTTCCGTTTTTTGCCATTTGGCTACGGAACCCTAAAAATAATATTAATGACTCCAAATCACCCGCTATATTTTCGTTATTTCCAAATCTGACGTATTTGGGGCTTAATTTCCGATTTGGTTTTGTGGCTTTCTTAATCATGGGGCCATATGCTCAGCGCGTCGTCGTCAGTCGGGCACGGCTTTTTCATAAATATTTTTTGGAATGTTTCTTGGAATTTTATGTATTAAGTACTTTCGATCAATCACAATTTTTATTCATTCATGTAATGATTTTTTCCATTAATATGCCAGTAAAAACATGCTCCCATAAAATACTCCGTTAGGTTCATGCGCACACATTCCAAATATAAATCAAAGATTGAAAATAGAGCGTACTTTTTTTTTGTAAAAAATCATGCTTGCTTAATTGGTCACGAACTCGCTATCGTAATAATATAGCTTCCCTGGTGCGTTGTATCTTTGAGGGTGCATTAAATCAATAAAACTTTTTAACCTCTTGATTTTTACTTTGACCGACATTTTCTGACACCAATATGATTTAGAAGTAATAAATTTAGGTACATATAATAAACTATTCGTATTATTATATCTGCGAGCTATCGAGCTGCCCAAGACCGGGATGGTTGGCGCTCTTTGGGGGAGGCCTACGTTCAGCAGTGGACGGCAATAGGCTGATATGATTATTATATCTACATATAAATGGCGGCAGTATATAATATTTGAAACTAAGGTAATGGTGAGGGCGTCGGACTTGCGATGATGGTTCGAATCCCACCTCTTACGCTACCGACGTGTACCCACTCGTAACACAAGCATTTAATCACATTGCTAGATAGCTTTAAAAAAACATAACTTTATACAAAAGAGACAATAAATATTCTGTTATGTCATTCGTTAACAAGACTCTGACACAATATGTGAGATGTTCTATTGAAGAAAAATGAGTGTTGCGTCTGTTACACACTTAAGTTTAAGTCGATTACTTTCAAACCATTTATCTGTACAGCTGAGCAACGCAAAGTGCTCTCATGTGGAAATACCTAGAGAGATAGAGGATTACAAATTAAATCAAGTAGTTTAAGAGATATTTTTGAACTGAGGTTCGATGTAATAATAAATGTCTTAACATTTTGGCAATATAAGCCATGTAACACAAGTTATGTGCAGATAGGTACTGCGTATGATTATTGCAGGCAGCGAACAATTCAAACTCAAGACTATTACAGAGAAAATACAGTTAATATTTAGAAGAATTCGCGAAAGTCCTAGGAGTAGGCCTCCCCTTGATGTCTTCAATAATTTCTCCCTATTAAGTTGTTTAATCTACCCCATCATCATCCTGATAGCCTTTTGCAAACTTGAGGTCGGCTACTAACCAGATACGGCTGAATATCAATATTTTACATATTGCGATTTCACTTATAGACCCTACGACACGTGTATGATTTACGAGCGTACTATTTTATAGGGACCGCGTGTGGGCGTGCGCGTGCCCCAGCGAACCGGTACGGCTTCTAAGAACAATTGATCGTGGGTGAGCCATGCTACGACACGAATGGGCCTCACAGAAAATCGGCGTGAAACAACTCTTAGGTTTTGTTTCGCCGAATGAGTGCGGATACCGGAGGCCCAAACCTTTTTAAAAGGCTGGCAACGCACTCGTGACTCTACGACTGCACTGGTGTTGCGGGTGTCCATGTGCAACGTATACCTATTCTATAAAAAAGGAAAGGGAACTATCGCAACCATCATATCGCTGATGAACTACAAACCCTTTATAGAAGATCGTAAAAGGAATCTTTTGTATGCAGAATCACAAACAAATAAACAACTCTCTCTCATGAGAGAGAGAGTTGTATGCGTTTAAGATGACTTAAACGCATACATCTTCTCCGTTACTTCGTGGGTAAAATGGAATTAGGTACTTCAAACTGTATGGGAGGTAGGTTCGAATAAGTTCTAACTATACCTGAAAACCACAGGATCCATTAATTCTGAACAATATCAATGTTTTCAATGTTCCGGATTTGTTTTCTTATATTTTCAGAGTAATCAAAAATCGTTTTTGTAAAAGGACGACAGACAGCCTACGCACCAGAATTTTGATAGACAAAACCGCGACCCTTTTATTATGAGCTATTAAATTAACAAGTCGTTATAAATCACACCCACAACAGCAGTGATACCCATAAACGTAGGTAGCAGTGGTATATCTTCATTATGTACTAGCCAAAATAGAACGCATAAATTAAGCCGTAATTTCGTGTCGTGTGTGTACATCATATGCTCACTGCATAAAACAATCCCTTTGATTATAATCTAAGTTACACCACCGCTCCAAGAGATCGTCGGAGTCTATCTCATTTATATTGAATTCTCAGTTCTATTGTAAATAACTTGATCTCGTTTGACGTTATTTCTCAATTTAGGGGATAGATAACGATCAGACATTTTTGAGACACTGAGACTAGATCGGAATTATTTATTAAACATTTTTCATTATTGGCCCAGCGTTTGCGAATAAATGTTTGAAGATTTCGTGGGTAATTAAGTACCTATGTCAGAGTAATAATTGTGGAGAGGATTACGCGTCTTCATCAAGCCAAATAAAAAAATATTTCGATGATTGAATCTGCTGCGTGAAATGATACCTTATATAATTTTATAAGGAATATTTCTTAATTTTTGAGGGAAAAGAAACAAAATAATATGAGTAAGATGGATGATACCCGGAATGAAAAGCTTTTTCCGGTAAAAGGTTTTTCCCAATTCAAATACGACATTGCCTTCACGTTGTCTTGTGAAAAAAAGTGATAATCAAACCTCGCAAACATACCTAACAAGAAAGGATTTTTATTGAAGACTAGCTTCTGTTATGCCCGCGACTTCGTCCGCGTAGCGTGATGATATTTAGCCTATAGCCTTCCTCAATAAATGGGCTATATAACACTGAAAGATTTTTTTAATCGTTCAAGCAAACAAACAAACAAACTCTTCAGCTTTATATATTAAGTATAGATGTGTAACTAAATATCTATAAATATGGAATCCCTGAATAAAAATATCTAATTATCTTATCTTAGGTATCTACATACCTAACTTAGAAGTCATATACAAACCTACGTATGTATATAACTTCTAAGATACAATTATAATTAAGCACAATAGTTTTACGCCTTCCACAGATGGTTTATGAGGCGTTTAAGAATAATAACACTTTAATTATCAGTACCAACATCGAGGACTTAAAAAATAAAATGTAGGCAGGTACAGGTACCAGCTTTATAAAAATATTTTTTTTCTTTTTGCAGAATATCTCAGAATTCGACGCATACTGCCAAGCCAAACAACACTTCCATAGTCCATAACTCATGACATGAGTTAACATTAATAAATTAGCAAAGGACCTCTGAAAACATCCAGATTTTTTAAATGAAATAATGTTCTACCACGCTCGGTAAAATAGGTAAACCAATTGTACCTGTACAAACTTATAAATTAAATTGTCGACGCTCTGCTTCGAAATCGGTTCGCTCTTTGCTATAAGTAATTATCTTAGATGTTTTATAACTGTAAGAAGTACCTATAGGTATAGAATCAATCTGATAGAATTGGAAGGTCTGGTGTATTAAAAAATGTAACTTATAATCAGGCTTGAGAATGTTGTCTAATCGTAACACAGGTTAGATTAATTTAGCAGGCTGATAGGCAGTCGCTAATAAATAATGTCGTTTTTTTTTCATTTCAGATGACGGGGTTAAGTGTAATTTTAAGGTCATAATCCTTTCATTTGAACAACAACGGAGGATAAACTCAATTTGGGTTAACAGACTGAGCTTTTAAGAACAGGGAGGGAGTAGGTAAATAGCATAATCATCAAAGCTTATAAACGGTCCAAAACCGAGCCACTAATCAATTTTGGAGGACGTGAAAGATGACGTTTTGGGGTGATCTCTTATAAATTAAACGCCAAAAAAATACCACTTTTAAATTAGAACGTTTACATTTTTTAGAACTTAGACTTCTAACTGTAGTGTATAGTGTTGATACCTAGGTCATATGTTTTTTCTTTTAAATAAATGCAACGTTTTATAAAAAACGTTGCCTCACATTAAGGGTTTCTTCTGTATTTTTGGGTGCTTTTACAAACACAAATTCTCACATACACACGCCCAGACCTGGAATACGTGTAGGTACGGGTTTTTGACGTGGGAGAGCCATGCTTCGGCACGAATGGGCCGGCTCGACCGGACTGATACCACGGCCTCACAGAAAACCGGCGTGAAACAACGCATGCGTTCTGTTTCGCCGAGTGAATGAGGTTACCGGAGGCCCAAACCCTTTTAAAAGGTGGGCAACGCACTTGTGACTCCTCTGGTGGTGCGGGTGTCCATGGGTAGCGGTTATCGCTTACCATCAGGTGATCGGTCTGTTCGTTTGCTCCCCTATTCTATAAAAAAAGGTATGTCATACAAATATTTGCTCAGCCTCAACGCCAAACGTGTCTTCATAATAATTATGAAAGTGTATAAATCATATGACGTATAATACCTACCTATATTACATCGAAATAAGAACGAAGAAAAGTTTGACGGAGATTTTTTATATCGTAGGAGCAAATTTAAATAAACAAACAATTGAATCATTAGGAATTATAAGGGTGAGATAGCTTTCTGTAAATTGAAAAAGCTTTCTTTTAGGTCAATGTGAATGAACGCTTAATCTTTCAACGCTCTTTTGTACACATGTTTTCTCAGTGGGCTTTATTCATATAAGCTGCTTTTGTATAACAGTCTGCTAATTAATACTTTCAGGCGTTTTCCAGCGGTTTTTTATAGTAGTGTTACTTATTTGATGTTAATATTCGTTGAATAGAATGGGTTTATATATAAAGCTGAAGAGTTTGTTTGTTTGCTTGAACGCGCTAATATCAGGAACTACTGGTCCGATTTGAAAAATTATTTCAGTGCTAGATAGCCCATTTATTGAGGAAGGCTATAGGCTATATATCATCACGCTACGCGGACGACATCGCGGACAAAAGCTAGTAATAAATAATATAAGATCAGCTGGCGGCTGCTTATTACAGTTAAGTATCCTACAATTTAAATTTCATAATTTTGATTGTGACTTTGGGATCTGTACCTACTTGTTGCCACAAACTAGAAACAGTAACTGAAGTTTTGAAGGCTTTACGCACAATTCAGTCACGGACAGACAACTTTAATTACCTATTAGCTAAGAACTACGTAGGCACCTACGCCAATAAGAATGAAATGGATGGATGTTTTTACTCTTTCACGCCAGAACGGTTGAATGGGAGATTGTGCAATTGTTGCAATTACGTTGTCATTGCAAAGATTTGTAGAACAATAATCAATCAAATGTATCAATCAATTCTTAGAGACACTTGCAACAACTCCTTAAATATGTTTAAATTGTATTTAAACACGATTTTCCATTGTAATTTTGTGTTTAAATATAATTTAAACATATTTAAGAAGTTGGTGCAAGTGGCCTATAACACTTATTACACTTATTTTTCCTACAATTTAATTTGACGCCTTTATAAAATGATACAATGTTTAGGCTCATAAATAATCCAGATTTATTCCAAATTTGTTGGGGTCGGTTTCCAGTCCGAGACGATTAAATATCCGTATTTTCACGAAGTGACAGCTTCAGATCTCGTCAATTCAAGAATAGACTAGGATGTTATTAAGTGTTGAGGGCATCTGGTTGTGGCCAAGGATTTTCATAGGTGTTACGTATATATAAATCTAGGACCAACAATTATATCTCCGAGGCAAGGGAATGATCACCCATGCATATACTGTCCGCAGCAAGTACAGCTTAACCTTGCAAAATCAGCGTAATTACTACTTCGAAGGCTGAATGTTTTTCTATGAAATTCCCAGGAGCAGCTCGGAGTTTGCAATTTTTGCCCGGTTTAGCAAAAGGCTCGCCTCTTATTACATGGGACCTAAACATACCGGCGAACTGTTGGTGTAGGTGTACATTAGTACACCTCTATCTATCCTTTCGAGGAATATAGGCGTGATGGTATGTTATGAATGTTTAAATAAAATGGTTTCGGCATAATACATACATATTGCAGATTAACATAAATACTTGAATTTGGGACTTTTTAAAATTCATATGTGATTACATCAGAAACATTTTAAAATACATGAGCATGTAAAATGGTACAAGAATATGCATGGCACGCATAGTTCTTGTTTCGAATGTTATAAATAATAAATAAATAAAATATTCTGGGACATTTTTTACGCAGCACCATCTAGTCCCAAACTAAGCAGAGCTTGTACTATGGGTACTAGACAATGGATATAATACTTATATACTTTTTTTTGTAAATACATACTAATAATACATAAGAAACACCCAGACGAACACAAACACTTACATTCATCACAATAACAGAAAGTCCTATCGTTGCGTTCTATATAGTTATGCCATGTCACGGATAAGGATTTTGAATGGAATACGAAATAAATTCGATTCGTTGAGCTGAACCACTCAAATTGTATTAAAGCATTGTTCAAGTACCCGTTATGAGGGACACGGTCTTCAAAATGAAATTGTTGCAATTTCAAGCAGTTAGACCGTTAGGGAAAATTTATTTAAATAAATAGGTAGGTACTGTGGGTTAATGGTGATGGGGGGTTTATGATTTTAATTAAAATAATGCACAATAAGAGCAATCACGACTTGTTTATTTGCTCAAGGGAAAATTCTTAATCGAATGACAATAATAATATTCTTTTCTAGACATTTCAAAAACTACTTACTTTTTTGTTCCAATGTTCTACGTGCCGGGGCGCGCACAATAAAAACTCCTTGTTCTAAACTCTTACAGTACGTATTCTTCTCTTATCGATTATAGTAGCAACTGCTAGACCAGAGGTTCTGGGTTCAATTCGTCAGAAAAAGCCAATAATACTTTATATTGGCTTTTTCTATGAAATTCTCAGTACCTAGCAACTCAGAGTATGGATTAGACTCGCCCCCTATTAAACCTAGTATATATACCTCTGCCGAACCCTTCGGATAAACAGGCGTGTTGCTATGTTAGGTTTTAAAACACATTATTATTATATAGTTGACCAAGATTTTGACGTAACTGCTTCTATAATGTCCCAAGACTGCTTACTTCAGCATACTTTACTGAAATAAAAAGTACATTTTATTTGTTCGTCGTGGTAATAGAACAAGGTATTGAGAACGAAGTCTCAAGAGCAGTAAGTTGTTAGTACACGAAGTCAAAGTGCACACACTGGCTGCACGGCCAAGCGGGTATATGCAAACACTCGAGGGTACTATGCAGTTCCCGCTAACTTTTTTCATTTCATTTTAAATATAGTGGAATTCGCCATACTTTCTATAGTGACTTAACTTAAAACCTCTATTGTCGTGACTAATATGGAAACTGAAGTGCTGTTTACTGCAATTAACCTACTTGTAGTGCATTAAGTTAGGCAAATTACTTTTTAAAAAGTGTATGTATTAAATAGGTTACAATTTGTTAATGTTTCCATAATTCTTGAAGGCTGGTTGAACCGGATAATAATCTAACTTTGAAGTCGTTCTTGGAACGAAGACAAATTCAAAAATTAAATTAAAGTGACGCGAGTCTTCTCTTCGGCTAGATTGAAGTTTTCTTTCACAAAACTTAAACACAAAACTCTGAACTTATGAAAAAATATTATGTAGTTTATTTATTTCAAGGTAAATAAACATAAAATATGTATAACAGCTGTAGGTCTAGGTATCTATCTATTGAATAAATCTACATACATACTAAACCATACAACTAACTATTGATGAACTATGTTTAGATTGGAACTTGTGGAGAAGCACATACATAACCCAACCCATCCCATCCTCGCCGGTTGAAGATAAAGTTATTATTTGGGGAGCGCTGCGAAAACTATTGATTATATATAAAATACTACGTGATGATGTAAGTATTACATGTTTATAGTAATCATTACAAGGTTTTGGATTTTCACACCGGCACAATGCTGAACTGCTCCCATTTGGTGCAGCCGTGGGGCACATTTGCTGACAGGTTAACTACTACTGCCACGCCAAATTTTTTTATTTTCTTTTGTATCATTTTTTTTTTTGTTTTTCTCTTTGTTAATTTTGTACAATTTTTTATTTGTTGTTGCATTGCTTTTGCCTCACATGCTGCATGCCAAATAAATATTGTTTCTTTCTTTCTTTCAGTAGCTAGGTTAATAATAATAATAATAGGTTTATTGACACGAAATAGGGTAGGTACAGAGTTGTATACATTGCCTTACATATCTATTTTTACAGATTTTGTTTGGTATGGATACAGTTAATGTAGAATAATGGCTCCCGCACTAGGAAAATCGTGTGCTGCGGGGGACATCCTTCCGTCTTATATAATAATCGCCTACTTCACATGAGACCTAAAACGTACGAAATCATGGTGTGACCCCTCTGACTGGCCTTTCAGGGGTACAAATGTGATGGGATTTGGAAAAAAAAATGCATTCGAAAACACCACCGCTGTTGCTGACAGTTAAGTAGACCCTGAGGAGTAACCATACTCCTCGCTCTCCCTCTCTCTGTATTTCAAAAGACATTTTTGTATATTCTTCCTTTTAGTAGCGGTACCTACTCACAACTATGAACCGAAAATGAGAGGCCACCCTCGCCTACTTCCGACTTCATGTCACGGCGCTGCCCTGCCCAAAGCGGTCACTTTTATACTTAGATTAACCCTCGTATTTTGCAATATACATAAAGAAAAAAATAATCAAATATCTATCCACACTGGACATTTGAATGATCAATGTACTTATAGTTTATTTTATCATAGTAATTTAATTTAATTTAATCTAATTAAACTCTCTATAAACCTACACCATTAATGTCAATTCGTCTTAATCTTATTCAATATAATTTATTTTATTATAACTATTTTAACGATTTTTTTTTATAAATTTGGCTTTGTGGATTAATTTTCGTTGTGATTTTTATAAAATTTTTTGATTGTCTGATTATATTATGTAATGGTAATTATTTTAAATGTTATGTGCCGTTATAATTTTTTTCATGTATTCTTTAATTTTAATGCAATTTTTGTTTGCCTGTTTATTCGATTATTTGTGCATGCTGTGATTACCTGTAATTGAGTTAACATTAAGTGATATTCAAAGCTTATTGAATTTATGTGTAATAATGTAATGTTAATTCGTTGGTAATCCTTAAGTAAATAAATAAATATACACATGTATATATATTTTTCAAAGTTATACATGTTTTGAAAGAAATATTCAACTTAGCAAACCTCAGGCAGGGTTTGGACCGGTTTGGTTCTTCGGACACTTTAGCCATATTACTGTTACTTTCGTATTGTTCGGGTCCAAGGAGACGTCCGCAACTTCTATTGATGACTGACTCTCAAAACTATAGCATAAAGGAAAAAAGCTTTACAGTTTTGTCAGCCAAAGCTTTTTTGTTGCGTAAAAACAAGCGGTTCAGGAATTCAATTAAGAGGAATGCCTATCTTATCTAAATATCTTAAGAAGTTGTTCCCTTAAATAAATGAATGACTTGGCCTCATTTAAAACACGTTCATCGGGTTTACTTTTAAAGGAAAAGATAAGTTTATAATCATTATATATGTACCTATTATAAATTACAGTTTTAACGTTATTTTTTATATTAATTTACAGGGCGGGACATTGTTGCAACGTATTATTTCTTCATAGATATATCGCTCCTTGAATACAAAAGGGCCACAATTAAAAAAAAATTGAAAATCGTTTTATTGCAAAAATGACACCTGAACCGTCTATATTTTATAGTGAAAAAAAAACTCCCATTAATTTTGCTTTTATTATGGCTGCACTGACTTACCGCCATTTTTGCATTAGCTCACTTTGACAGGTATTGTCAGTGCAAAACCGCCATTTTTTTAGTTGCGCCCATAGATTCAACGCAAACGCACGTCGGTTGCGTGAAAAAGTGCCACAATTCAAAATACGACTGTTTTGGATTCAAAATTTCAGGTAAGTGTGATTATATTTTACAATACAAAAGTGCCATATTTTGGAAAACGTCCGTTTTGCATTCTAACATTAGTATTTGTAGCCATAATATATAATACAAAAGTGCCATATTTTGGAAAACGTCCGTTTTGCATTCTAACATTAGTATTTGTTATTATATTTTGTAATACAAAATTGCCATATTTTGAAATACGTCCCTTTTGCATTAAATTATAGTGGAATAAATAATTATTTTTAGCGTGCTAGAATGGGAAGGCCAGAAATATGGCCGTTTTGCATGACAATAATTTTAGTTTTCGTTACAATTTAAAAAATAAAAATAACCATTTTGATGTTAATTTTGTTCTATTCTTATTACTTCAGTGATTTTTAACTTAAAAATCATACAAATGTATTAATTTGTTTGTAAATTAATAATATAAACTAAATTGAAGCCCTGTCCCTGTAGCTTTCGTCACTAATTTAAAGTTTTTTAAATAATAACAGTGAGTGTTTATAAGGACCTATAATAATATGGGTAGATATTCGTAAATGTTGAAAAATATGTGATTAAGATGCATTGCCCCATATTTTCTGTGAATTTGAATGTTAAATATGAGGTGGTAGCTTAAATTTGTTAAATATAATTAAGGTGTTATTCCTGGCAAATTAGTATTGAAAATGTCATATTAAGGATTGTTATGTACTTATTTGATTGTGTGTATGTACTAAGGACTGTATAATAATAGGTCTTTACCTATGAAATTGCCGTTCTGCAGTACTGGCCATTTCAAATCAAAATAATTTTTGTTTGGCTAAGAATTCTAATTTCAAATTAATTTTATTTTAAAAACATGGAATTCTTTTTCCAAAAGTAGTCATTTGTTTATTGATAAGTGTTACATTTTCAGCGCATTTCAATCTTTTTCGTCATCATGGATACGTTAAAATTTCGAGTAATTATGGAATATGAGTACCGTCGTGGCAGCAACGCGGCACAAGCGGCACGCAACATCAACGACGTTTACGGAGCTAACACTACAAACCAACGCACCACCTGTTATTGGTTTGCTCGCTTCCGTTCTGGGAATTTCGACCTGAAAAATGAACCTCGCGGTCGTCCGAAGACTTTGGTCGACAATGACGAATTAAAGGCGATTGTGGAAGCTGATGATACACAATCGACGGCTGAATTAGCAGCAGCTTTCGACGTTAGCGTCAAAACAATATTGGTCCATTTGCGTCAAATTGGCAAGGTAAAAAAGCTTGACAAATGGGTGCCCCACGAACTCAATGATCGCCAGCGCGAAGTACGTGTCGAAACGTGCCTTGCACTGCTCAACAGACACACAAATGAAGAAATATTAAACCGCAATGTTACCTGCGATGAAAAATGGATTCTGTTTGATAACCGTAAGCGCTCAGCAAGTTGGTTGGATCCTGGTTCAGCACCTAAACAATGCCCTAAACGAAAACTTACCCCTAGAAAAGTAATGTTCACTGTTTGGTGGTCTAGCGCCGGTGTGATTCATCACAGCTTCTTACCAAACGGGGTGAGCATTACTGCAGATGTGTACTGTAAAGAACTGAATACAATGATGGAGAAGCTGGCACATCTCCAACCAGCATTGGTCAATCGCTCGTCTCCGCTGCTCCTGCACGATAACGCGCGACCTCATACTGCACAGCAGACGGTCTCCAAGTTGCAAGAACTGGGGTTGGAAGTTCTCCATCATCCGCCCTACTCACCAGACCTTGCACCTACAGACTACTACTTTTTTCAGAATTTGGATAACTTCTTGGCGGGAAAAAAATTCAATACCCGAGAGGCAGTACAAAATGCCTTTGAAGAATTTGTTGCCTCCCGTCCAGCTGATTTCTTTAAGAAGGGCATCAATAAACTGCCACTGCGTTGGCAAAGATGCATTGATTGCATGGGTGATTATTTCGATTAATACAAATAAAAAATACATGAAAAAAATTAGTTTAAATTTTTTCATACAAAATGGCAAAAAAAGGCAATTTCATAGGAAAAGACCTAACACAATGTTTTCCTGGTGTCCATTCACTTATGTTTTTACCTAGTAATAAGATTAAACTTTTTGATACGGTTTTTTACCAAAAAGGTACAATAAACCATTTTTATTTGTAAAACTGTGTTTAATTTTTGACATATTTTTTATAATATTGGTTCAAATTTTGAATGCAAAAGGGACTTTTATGCTTTTTTTTCTTAATAGGTCACAGGTATTACAAAGTTTATATTGTAGATAGATAGAGCTAAAAAATACGCATCTAATGATATATTGACATCTTATATTTAATTAATAAATATATGAAATATTATAAAAAAACAGCTTCAAAAATTTGTTTTGGCTGACCTGTAAAATTTATGGATTTCGATTTGTGTCCCTTTTGTATTCAAGGAGCGATATGTAGGTAGTTGTAGGTACCTACATACGTTTAGAAGCAAAATTATATAAAAAGAACATTACTTATCTACTTGAAACTAAAGCAGATTTATGGGCCTTGAACATAATAAACTACTTCGATAAACGTCAAAACCTATCCAAGTTTTAATTAGGTTTTAGTATTTTTTTTGTTCAGTTTGGTTTTAATATTCGTAAGCGTTCTTGTGGTAAATATAACGTTTGCATAGTATACACATATACATACTAGCAAAACTTTTTTAACACAGAATTCCGGCAGTGCTGAAAAATTTACAAAAAAATCTCTATGCTCGACCTGGGAATCGAAGCCGGGACCAGCCATGCTTGTGATCACTACACTGCTGAGGAAGTTCGCCACCGATAATAATTTTGTTTTATTACTATTTTGGAAATAAGAGTAAAGAATAAATACCTAAGTACTTACTTTACTTTTTAACCAAGTACCTAATATTTTCAAATCGTAAGTAGGAGATGTTACCTGAGGCTAAATTGTTATTACAGCAATTTCACCTGAAATGCGATATCATCAATCCAAACGTAAAGAAGACTCCGTTCCAACCTTTCGCCTATTACGTATGTCTGGCATCGCTTCCACACTGATTACACAGATGCACAGGTATTGCGAAGCCCGGAAATTTATGACCTTTGACACCTTCTTGGGATATCCTTTAGACGTCTAGTCATTCGTCTTAAAACGTAAATCGTAGATGATTGAAGTTTTAACGTGCTGTCTAAGTAACAGGAATAATTTTTAACAGACTAAAAACGAGGAAGTTCTCAATTCGACTGTATTTTTTAATGTATTTCGTATGTTTGTTACCTCATAACTCTGTTTTGGATTTTTTTTATTTGCAAAATCAAACCAAATCCAGGGGACCGACTTCCGAAACTGTTGCGCACATAACATTATTAACCGACTGCGCCAGAAGGAGGGTTATGTCTTTCGAGAGTATGTTAGTCAGCCGTCTAGTCAGTAGATTGGAGTAATCTGTAATGAAATATAGGTATAGGCTTTCAATTCACTAAGTCTCCATTTCTAGAATGGGTCCTGACTGCTACTTTCCTGTTTTAGGGTTTTTTTTCATTTCTCAATTACACAGAACACAGTCGGGTTTTTAGTTTATTTATATTATAATAGGTACTAGCTGACCTGACAGACGTTGTCCTCTCCAAGTTTCAACTAACCACCACGAAAAATCTGGTGGTCCATATTTTTAATACACTTAGCGCCTATAACTTAATTAAAAAAAAATCACATGTTATTGACGTGAAGCATGGAAATATAACAGACATACCTACATAGATAAAAATCTCAAATAACTGTTTCGGCATCAGTAAAGATTAACGCAAGTTGCAATTTTTTTTTCTATACGTACTTATGTGGTATTTATTCTTTGGGTATAGGTATTAATAATTATTTGATTTGATGTAAACTCTTTAGTTTCTCAAATAAAGTGTGCGCTCTGTATCTACACTATGGAGGTTTCACATTATAAAATGAGTTACTAAGTATATGGCTGGATGCTTTAAAGAAGAAAACAATAATTGTCAAATTTGTCAACTCAAAATGACACCTGTTATCGAATCAAATTTCATTGAGGTAATAACAATGTCGTGTTAGTCCGCTAGAAAATAAGTTGTCATTCTTTGTTTACTTTTTACCCTACTCAAATAATTAGTTTAGATAGCGCCTGGTGCTCTCTGGATAAATCCTATGTATGTCCCGTGATGCCCTGTATAAGTAGAGTTAGAATAACTGTACTAATAATCAATTCTTGGGCACAATAATGGTTTCTGATTGATCTGCTTTATTTTCTTATTTTATCTTATTTAGTCCCAGTCAGTGTATTTTTTTAATTTTATTACTTGATTCTGTCATAATTTTTGACCCGTCTAGTCTAGTAAAGAAATACTTGAAAAAGAAATTGACTTCAATGGTTATTTTTAAAATTTAACGTTTTCAATGGTTAAAATGTTAATAACTTTTGATAGAGAGAACCGATTTGAATTAAAAATAGCCTAAATGTTAATCCAAGAAACAGGCTATGAATTCCTGCCCACTTCCTCCAAATCTCTTCAGTAGTTATCATTTGATGCGTGATCAAACACACAGACAAATAGACAGACAAAAGTTCCAAAAATAATAGAAATGGATTGTGTTACTGATTCTGCAAATTATTTTTTATGTAAATATAAGCAATGTACAGACACGGCTCACTTACATTCTTATTTTAAGTAAGATAAGATTAACATTAATATTACACATAGCATAACAATATTTAATAAGGCAAATGGGGGTATGAAAATATTATTATGTAAATGTTAAGAAATACGTACCGAAAACCAAATTTTTTTACAACAGGGTTAGCCTATTGTCGATATGGGAACAAATTCTAACTACGAGTTTCTACTGAGGATCACATAAGAAAACCCAATAACAATTTCTAGCAGTCGCGCTTATGGCACCACCAGAATACTTAATAAGGCAGACAATAGATTTAGGAAAAAAGTCTTCCTATTGTACAAAGGATTCATAAAAACTGACGACCTGTGCGTACATTGAAATCAAATGATGAAATGATATTTATTTCTGTAAGTAGATCTTTAGAGACACTTTTACAAGTCAATGGTTTGTTTTTTTTATAGCTGCTGATGGCTTCGGATTTTCCCATCAAAATTACCAACCTATAAAAAAAAACTTTCATACTTTCACGTGGGAGAGTCATGCTTCGGCACGAATGGAGTGATACCACGGCCTCACAGAAAACCGGCGTGACGCTTGCGTTGTGTTTCGCCGAGTGAATGAGGTTACAGGAGGCCCAAACCCTTTTAAAAGGCGGGCAACGCACTTGTGACTCCTCTGTTGTTGCGGGTGTCCATGGGCGGCGGTTATCGCTTACCATCAAGTGATCCGTCTGCTCGTTTGCTCCCCTATCCCATAAAAAAAGAAAAAAAACTAACTGCCGGTGGAATCCGGTGGATTAAAACGAACTTTCATAAAACTATTAATTTTTTCCCGACATTTAGAAACACAACAAAAACAGTCCTCAATTGTCAACCGTTCTCAAGTGATAATCTTTTCATACATGCGGTAATTTGTTTTTGTGATTTTTGCGGCAGTTTATAAATTTAGGTGTAGTGTACAAACCAGTTTTTTAATGTTGTATTTAGTTATCAAAATGGTAAAAATGTCGTAGTTAAATCCGCTCCTATCAATAATATTAGGTAACTACAGTCCATTTCCTCCCCTCTCCAATATTGAAACCCATCTTATTATTAACAATAAATTAAATAAGAATCAATGAGTTATAAAAACATTAAATTTAATCCCTGCCTGTTACTAGTTATAAATAAACTCCAATTTGCTATATCTTGCTAGTACAGGAAAATTATGATCGTTCAATAAATGCCTGTTCGGCAATTCAGCACGTTTATAAGAACACAGCCTCCCGACATCGTTCCAAACTTAGTCATATTAAACTTAAGCAATGTTTTACTCGATATTATATATTATTACCCTGCTTAACGTCTTCTGACGTGACTTTAAGCAAAACGAATATCTTTGCACGAAATGTCAAGAGAAGCGCGATTACGTTCAATCGATATGATATTAAGTATTGTAATGATATCAAACGTGAACGCAATATTACTGGATTTAATCGTATCATAAAACTAAGTAGATTTAATCGTAGTTTTATGGACGTTCTTTTAAACCTGATATTTCGAGTATTTTATACGGATTCATGACTGAATCACTACGTATGTTAAATTAGTTTAATTTCAACCATTCAATAGAGTTTAGTTTTCAATTATGAATTATTTTCTGTTAAAGAATTGCTGGAGGTAAACCTATGACATTGTTGGGGTTCAAGATTAAGAGTTCAGTCAGTCTAAGAATTGATATCTAAGTATTGGCGGACCTTGGAAAAAATTAGATCAATTTTAATCCAGCATCTTAAGTAAGAAAATGAAGTAAAGAGTACGTTGATATTAGGTCTGAATCTCTTGGTATATCTTTACTGTTAAGTGATAAGAAGTCTAAATTTATGTACTTTTTTGGAAGAATCACCGTATAATATTTTGAATTGAATGATTTTATTCGAGTATGTTTTACTTAGCTGCCTCTTGGACCGAATGCGATATCAGCTTGGTATCATTTATGATCAGAGATTCTGGATGAATACTCCACACACGTTTGCTCGTCCCGATTGTTTGTTTTGCTCAAGTAGATACATTTAAAAATGTAGCGAGCACCATACTGCAACTTCTGCATGACATGAATAATCCCAGCCGGCAATCGCAAGGTGAAACTGTAATCAGTTCGAAAACACAATAGAAACGAATAGGCTGAGCTCCTATATTAACGAAATTATTGAAATTTGGGAATATCCGCGGAATTCCTGATGATGTAAGCACCTGGGCTTTTGCCGCGCAAATAAAAGGACCGCGGTGCGGAAAAAATTGATGCCCTCTTGAGTCAAACGGCGTTCACACGTAATCGAGTGAAATATGCCTAAGGGGACCACTCAACATCCATTGATATAACAATGCCAGTAGTAACAATCAAATTGTCCAACTTATTTTTAATAGAAACAAATCATTTACTTACAACTAGGTATATGTTTTTTAAACCAACCTAAATGAGTAAAATCTCGACGTATTTTTTTTAACATCTCAAACTACGGAGTGATATTCGTATATGTTCAAATATATTATCTACATCATATTAATTGTATCATATAAGTAGTTGTTTTACTAGTAAAACCAAGCTACAAAAAACTCTTCAAAATGTCTCTAAAATAAACGAGTTTTGTTTCATGTTCAAAACATTTACGATATTTAATCGCCCTGTCCCGTCCGTTAAAATATATTGGCATGCATTAATTTATTACTACCAACCAATAAACATACATATCATACATAATATTTTATTTTCATTTTCTCGTTACCCTTATTTTTCAGTTACCACCACTGAACATTTGTTATTTATGCCTATTACGGATCATTTGTCGATATTTCTTCCGTCATAACTGACTGATAGGCAAGTGTGCTAACTAATTTCGTCCTAAGTTCGACTTCCTGGTCAGTTTTTCTGTTATAAGAAACCTTACTTAGCGCTTCGTCCTAAGCGCTTGGAAGACGGCAATAAGCTATTATTCCCCTATTTGGTAAACCAATAGTAATCTACAGTTTTGACTACGGAATCTGTCAAAAGTTTACAATTCTGAAGTCATCAAGGCTTGCGTTGTGCAAAGAACATATTCAACAGCACACAGGTGCTATATTTTGTTATGTTGTTAAAAAAATAAATCTACCTAAGTCATATTACCATCATGCGTTGTCATAATCCTCGAAGAGGAGAACAAATCGTATAAGCTTTTATGTCTTAAGTACAATAAGCTTTTACTTGGGTACCTACATGATTTTTTTGGTAAATGCTTACAAAAATTATATTGAGGCGATATATTTTATGATTCTCAATACGTTATTGTTTGGTTTAAGCCTTAAGAGTGTTTTACATCTTTACTGTTTTTCTTTTTTTTATTTACTTAGGAATTCTAAGGTACCCATTTATGTCTGTTTTTACGAAGCTTCTGCCCGCGACTTCGTCTGCGTAGACTTCAGATAAAAAGTAGCTCATGTGTTATTCCAGACTATAATCTATCTCTGTGCCAAATTTCATCCAGATCCGTTCAGCCGTTCTGGCATGAAAGAGTAACAAACATAAATAAATAATAAATAAATATTCTGGGACATTTTTTACACAGCACCATCTAGCCCCAAACTAAGCAAAGCTTGTACTATTGGTACTAGACAATGGATATAATACTTATATACTTTTTTTTTTGTAAATATATACTTATAATACATAAGAAACACCCAGACGAACTCAAATCCTTATATTCATCACATAAATTTTTGTGTTCTGTGGGAATCGAACCCACGACCTCATGGTCGGCAGTCCGGTACTCGAACCACTAAACCACAGAGGTCGTCAAAACATCCATCCATCCATCCTCACAAACTTTCGCATTTATAATATTAGTAGGAAGTAGGATAATTCAGAGGTACAGTCTATCCCAGTTAACTTGTCTTTTTTAGTAAACAAATATGGCGTCCTAGGGACCATTGACCAGGGACCAGGAACCAGGCACAATTAATAGTGGTTAGATAGTGTTGGGACATCATGAATGAATGACTGAACTAAATACTCTTTGCAAAGATTGAATGATTCTCACCTTGACGAGTAGTTACTGAATTGATATTTTAATTTTAAATATGAAGTGAATGTGTGGATATGAATAAATAAAACGACAAACTGCCAAATATTAATTTATTACTCGTATTCCTCTAAAATCTGATGGCTCTGAAGAGTCATCAGATTCTGACACATGTATTATGAACCTCTGGGTCGGTGCATCTGATGCAGTATCTATTATGTCATCGAGCTGCAACATTTACCCTCTTCCTTGATTACATTATTTATGCAATTGGTCCATGACACCGTGCCTATTTTTGTTAAGCCTTCTTTAATCAATTCCTTGACATGAGCCATTTTAAAATATTTATTATTTTTGCGAACATGGCCTTTTAATTGTGCCTGTATTAATTCTATGTTATTTAATTCGCAATGATAAGGCGGAAGGCGTAACACAATAACATTTTTACTGGCTGCCATTTCATTTGAACTTGAAATTATAGTTCAGTAGTTCATTCACATAAATCAAAATCATTTATTATTTTGTCACATCCTTAAAATTGGTATACAATCTAGAGTTTTGAAATGTCAAATTGTCATGATGATTTTAATCTGTGAAAATGAAATTACACAAAATGTCGTTTTCATTAAAAATAATAGGCTTTTATAGTGATTTCGAAGCAGTTTTTGGTGTAATTTAGAGTGTATGTGTATAATGTAAGTGTTAATAAAATCGTTTCCTACATCAAGTGCGTGATTAAAGAAAAACTTGTGATTTTCGCATCGGGCAGGGTTTGTTTACCAAAAAAGACAAGTCCAAAAAAATGGACTGTAGGTATGTTATTTAGATTGAAAAAAGTTATTACCATAATCACCGATAAGGTCCGTTCCCTCCGACCTGGTATTAGCTTCCACATTGTTTTATGTAGGTAGGTATTCACTCGTCTAATGAGGCCTGGGGAGATCACTTTGTAGAATGATTTCGGGTTCCGTACCTGATAGGAACACGATATAAGTATTTGGCTAAGTAATCAAACGATCTGATACTCAGCTCATTCTTAAGCTGTGCTAGTCGGTGTCAATCTATGGAGATTTCCGTGACCATTCAAAAGACATCGTCAGCGCTTATCTATATCTATACTAATACTATACTAATCTATACTTAATATATAAAGCTGAAGAGTTTGTTTGTTTGCTTGAACGCATAATTTCATGAACAACTGGTCCGATTTGAAAAATTCTTTCAGTGTTAGATAGCCCATTTATTGAGGAAGGCTATAGGCTATATACCATCACGCTAAGACTAAGTAACTATTCCACGCGGATGAAGTCGCGGGCAGAAGTAAGTTTTCCTATTTAGCCGCATCTCAACATAGTTAGGAAAAAAAGACTAAGAGGATCATAAGCTCACGGTAACAGTGTAGCCAGGACCAAAAATTGAAAAGCCGGACACAGTTAGTCGTACATTTAAAAAATATGACACCCTGGCTTCAAAAATAAAACTTAAGCCCTCAATTATTGATGTCTAGTCTTTAGCTGTATCAAATGAAATTTTATTTAAAAATGTTAAATAGAAAAAAAACACCACTCAAGGTGCGAGTAAACTCACACTTGACCGGGGCTAAGACCTTTAAGGGCACAGAATAAGGAGACTTTTTAGTTTGGGTATAAGCATAGATAATGATTGAATAAT
The DNA here is from genome assembly GCA_947256265.1 of Acronicta leporina. Taxonomy (NCBI): domain Eukaryota; kingdom Metazoa; phylum Arthropoda; class Insecta; order Lepidoptera; family Noctuidae; genus Acronicta; species Acronicta leporina. The sequence goes on along the minus strand of OX366513.1, from coordinate 9,705,657 downwards.
GAAGGTGAATTCCTTTCTGGCACACATTCTAAACATCTAAATATACAGTAGTAAAACCCGTAAAAATAAGTTTTATTTACACAAGTAGGTTTTATATACATTACATTATTTACTTAATGTTTGGTTAACACCTCGATTGTTTCCAGAAGTGAAAACCTTTGTATGTTAAGTAATTAACAAAAAGTACATAATTATACAATCTGACACTCGAAATTCAAACAGGCCCGCCCCGGCCGCGGTATGATTTTGTGATTAAATTAACTTGATTTTGGCAACCGTCATTAATTCAATTAAAATAAATTAACTTACAATAAAATAAATTCTTACGTAAATTATAGGTAGGTACTGAAAACTGACATTTACATTGTATACTATATACTTATGTATTCCCCGAAGGGTTAAGCAGATGTGTACTAAATATACAACTACAAATTGCCGGTATGTTTAGGTCCCATTAAATAGGGCCGAGCCTATTTATTGCCTCTAACACTTTGCTCGACCTGGGAATCGAACACAGCACATCTAGCGTAACAGTTGCGCTTATGATCACTAGGCTAATGGGGCAATTTAAAGCTTGGTGTCGTTTAAAAAAGAAGGAAGTTTTTTTCCTTCTGTAGCAAATTTTAACTACCATACATAAAATAACCACCGAAAACTTACGTTTCACTTGCACCGCACTTGGGTATTTTTTTATGGATCGTGTGATTCGTGACCTTTTTTATTCCTTTTCAAACATCGAATTTTCAATCAACAATGAAAATCGTAGTGGTGCTTTTGTCTAGCCGCTACGGCGTAGTCCCGCTGCTACGCGTTGTCGTAGTACTCGTAGTCGCTACGCCATTTATTTTTTATATGAGACGTAGATAATACATACACCGATCCGATAATATTTTGATCAACACTGAAAATCATACTCAGTGTTCATATTATTGTTTATATATAAGACAGTATGACTTCTCTTGACGGGTGTATGATTGATTGCAAGAATGCGTATTGAATTTTGTTTCTTTCGTAATAAGAAACATATTTCGATTTATTTATCAAAGGCATACTATAGCACAACTAAAGCAATCTATATACTAATATATAAAGCTGAAGAGTTTGTTTGTTTGTTTGCTTGAACGCGCTAATCTCAGGAACTACTGGTCCGATTTGAAAAATTCTTTCAGTGTTAGATAGCTCATTTACCGAGGAAGGCTATAGGCTATATATCATCACGCTAAGACCAATAGGAGCGGAGCATCAATGAAGAATGTTTCAAAATCGGGGTTTTTTTCCTTTTGAGAGCTTCCGATGCGTGCGCTGCGTAAACGGTTAAAGTTTCGCAAAAATCATATATGACAGAATTGTTTCTCTTTAAAAGTTCTAAAAAAAAATCTTTTAAGGTTGGCTCACTATAACCTTTTTTATGCTAACTTTGTTCTAAAATTCCAAATGCATTATTTGCGTAGGTGTTTTTATAAAAATGATATTAATCCTTATCCAAATAAATACGTTATTCATCAGCCTTTAGAGCGTTTGTTTTGTATCCGTGCGGATCGAGCTTGGGTCCGCTCGGACCCAACAAACGCTCTAAAGGACATATCCTCATTTAGCGTTCTTTTATTATCCCTGTTCCCGTGACATATTTTACTAAAGTTCCGCTCGGATACTCAATACTCAATTATGAACTAACAATATTGGCTATATCTTAAAGTGAGCTTCAATCAAAACATACTACAAGCCGCTGAAGGGGATCATAATCTTCTTACCACTTGTCAAGTGCCACCTGCCAAGTTTGCTTGAACGCGATAACCTCAGGAACTATTGGTCCGATTAGAAAAAATCTTTCGGTGTTAGATAGTCTATTTATTGAGGAAGGCTATAGGCTATCATCCCGCTAAGACTATGTAACTATTCCACGCGGACGAAGTCGCGGGCGGAAGCTAGTATATAATATATTTTTTTGTTGCTCCAAGGACTTATTTTCAATACTATAAGCATATAATTAATTCCTAGTAATTCTAAATAGGTTACGTTCAAAACAAGTTTTATGTGATTTCGTTGAATTTGTACTTAATTATATATTTGAAATGGTGAGAGGTTTAATGTACGTACATAAGTACCGTAATAAGAATTATTGTACGCAGTAATTGCTGGTTACAGTAGCTAAATAATTAATGAAAATATATCGTAGCCAAGTAATTAATGAAAATATATATCAGGCACAAGTCTAAACTCCAATCTGCTATAGAGAATTACATAGAAAACCCCAAAAACATTTTGCTCGTAGCAGTCGCTTTGGGGACTACCAGACTATCAAGTTGAAGGTAGTTTACAGTTATAAAAAGAAATCTAAAATCTGTTGCCGCATTTATGAAAGATTATGTCTTGAGGATGGCCTGACCAATTTGTCAAATTTTTGGGTGATATAGAGCTTATAAACTACCTCTATATTTATCGTTTTAAGTCTAAAATACCAAAGTAGACAATACAAAACATTAAGCACCCTGTTATATTGCGCACAAAATCAGGCCCTACCCGTGAACCGCAGTCAATAGTTCAATTTAACGTGGGCCAACATTCGGACCATCTCTTCGTAACTGGGTTTAGGCATGTGTTTACACGAGGGCGCATACAAATGTAAAACATTTCGGTATATTCACCCTTCTTTGCATTTACAATTTTATAAAGCGGGCTACCTTAGGTATTTGCATTTTTCGACATCTGCAAGATACACCAATTTTTCGGTTGGCCCTTTTCACTCAATTATAATTTTATATTCATAGGCTATTTTCAAACCTTGTTTGGGGTTGTATTTTAGTGCAATGTAGGTTTTAAGTGAAAACTTTCACTTTTGGAAGGACGTATAAGTTTATTCTCGAAGGCACATCCTTATACTAGCGCTGAGCAGGAACCATCTGCGCATTGTGATGAGAACCTTAAAGGACACTGTTTCTTAAACAAGCGCAGATCCGCCTGAGATTGAGTTGTACGCGAAACTCTCCACGGGGTGCGGAGGCTGATGAAAAGCAACTTAACGTTATCTAGGGAAATGTGGATCGCTAAAACACAAGCGTAGTGCTGATCTAGGGAAACACACCTTATGCCTGTATGATGTAAAAGCGGTTACACCTATGAAAATACTGCAGTTTATAGTGTCTTCGAATTCAGCTGTGAACTCTTACTTGAGTAAGAGTTTGGAGAGATTGGCGATCACAATAGGGCGACTATGATCGCAGTGATACCTATAGTTGTAAGTTTCTTCCCAGCGTGTGGAAAGAAAGTGATACAATACTTTTCTCCACACGGAGAAATTCTTGCTGTAAAATTCTGTAAATGTCTGGTGGTAGGACATAATAATCCGCCTTGCCAACTACTAACCTCACATGTACGACCGGTAAATATATAGCCTTACTGTGGGCCGTAGATTCTATTGTGCCCGTATTTTTTTAAATCCTGTTTTCCATTGTTAAAATGTTCAAAACTAATGATATATCTCATAGTAACTAGCCTGTCCTTCTGCTGGTCTATTTGCGGCTTATAGTTCACCAGGGTAGCCTAATGTGGATTGACAGACTTCAGATGCAATCGAGAAAACCTTTTAGGTGTACAAGTTCTCTTACGAGGTTTTCCTTAACAGTTTAAGCACGTGATAATCATTCAAACGCAAATGACGCGTTCCTTAGACTGGAATTTGAGACCATTTAGTGCATTACAAAAATGTTGTGAATATAAAAATGGGTTTTATGTCAGTTGTAGCGTGATATTCATGTAAAAATAAGAGGTCGTTTTGATAATTTAGAACAGTATCACGTGTAACATCTCCGTTTTGATTTAATATTGGTATCGTTACACAAGCTCACGTCTCTCAGCCAGAACTTTTCCACTTTCCCTTACATATTATGTGCACTTGGCATATATTATGTGAAAACTTTTCTATTTACTTATTAAAGAAAGAAATAAAGGACGTTTATGCAAAAACTATATACAACTAGGTATACCTACCCCCACGCCTGTATTCCCCGAAATGTTAGGTAGAGGCATACTAATGAACACCCACAGTTTGCCAGTATGTTTAGGTCCCGTGTAATAGAAGGCGAACCTATTGCCATTAACCGTGCACAAATTCCTAACTCCTAGCTGCTACTTAGAATTTAATAAAATACAAATTTACCTATTTACAAATAAAATAAGACAGGACCTTTTTTAATTAAACCTTATTTCGACAGTTCAAATAAATAAAAAAATCGCCTCGTACGAAATTCACTACCTAAATAATTTTGAAAGAAAATTACATTAAAAAAATGTTTGCGGTTTTAATAACAGCCATATTTAAGAGGTGGTCGACTAGTTTCAAAACCCTTTAATCTAGGCCTAATAAAGCAGCATCGTAAACCCTGATAATACTTCACTAGGTACATGAAGTACTGAACTAATGAAGAACTAATGAAGCCTATTTACCACAACAACAATGTGTGCGTAAGTAAGCTGAAGCTTACGGTTTGTGTCGCTTACTACAGATGTAAGTAATTAGGTCATACCTGTAGCGTCTGTTTAGACGTGAACCGTAGTATATTAATCGTGTAGGGATCGTTAAATAATCTGTGATACAGGAGCAATACTTTCCCAAGGGGACTCCGCATAAAAATCTTGTAGCAGTAGTAGGCAAATTCACCAACTATTCAGCATAGGCCAACATGGTTCTAGCATTGAGGTGCGAGCTTGAAGGTAGTCTTGATGTTTGCAGGACTTCGCTGCCAAATTGTCAATTACACTGTCAAATATTATGCTAACATTATTGTGTTCTAGTGTGAAGGCTAATGTAGCCTGTGAAATTACTGAGCATTAGAAATTCACAGCTGAGATCTCGAGATGACAGCGTGTGTGACAGTGATATTATTGGTGCTGCTGGATAAGCTAATAAGATAAGGTGCGGTTGTTACTTACCATCAGCGGCCCGTATGCTTGTTTGTCATCTTAGAACCATAAAATAAAAACTACGAGTATATCCAGAATATACCTACCCAGGAGTTAATGGCAATAGGATTGCTCCCTATTACATGGGAACCTAAACCCGCGAATTTTTGATGAAGATTAGTACCTACACCTCTGTCTAAAAATTCGGAGAATACAGGCGTGAATGTATATCACACTATTTTTAGCATAAGTATCTCGTATCAGTTGACAGATTTACAGAGGTGGTACACAAAATTCGAAATAAGTTGAACGTTAATAAAGCAATTGGTTGGGAGCGGTGGACAGCGGTCCCTTCGCATGTTTGTCCCAACTTGCTTGCTTCCGAAATGCATGTAAACTAGCGCAGAAAACTGAAAACTTCGAACATTCGTTTCAATTACGAACCGAGAACTGTTTATTGAAAAAGTTATTGATGAATTGGGTGGAAAATAAGGGACGGGTTCAAAGATTTGAGCGCCTTGGCGAAAAGATTTTTTGTTCAATATTTTTAGATGTTATTTTTTGTTACGGTAACATTTTCAAAGTTAAAATCGCTCATTAAATTTACATGACCTAGGTTTACAAAATTAATTTTGATATTTCTACCTGACTTTATATTATAACTATATATTATGTATATTGGGTTTTTCTAAGATATTCTCAGTAGTAGCTCGGAGTCTCGAAACCAAGATAGGTATAGGAGGATAGGATAGGATAGATATAGGAGAGCAATAGGCTCGCCCCTGTTATATGTTACATGGGTCCTAAACAGACTGGTAAATTGTGAGTGTACATTAGAATACATCTACATAGCCTTTCGACGGAATACAGGTGTGATGGTATGTTATGTTAATAATCGATGCCGTGTAGGTATTTGTTATCGATATAGATTGTTAAACGCCGTCATTTATAACGCTAGGATTAAAGTATTAATTAGCAGATACATTGTCTTTATTTATGATATATTATATCCTAAATTAGTGTGAATGAAGCGGCGGTAGCATAATGGCTAGAGCGTCGGACTTGTGATCATGTGGTTGCCTGTTCGAAACCCACCCATTGCACTACCGACGTGAACCCACTCGTAACACAAGCATTTAGCTTAGCACGAGGAGTTATTAATGGGTGACCCACATTGATAGTAAGCTTTAAAAAAAAATTGATGTCGCCCATTATGTAGTGAGTGACGATATTGACCTCTTACAATTTTTTTGTATTTCTTTTTTACATTTTCTATGCTAAGATTATAAAGTTATTTTCGTGAAAGGAAAAATCGACTTGCGCACAGGATTTGACCACCAAACTGACTCAGTGGTCATGTATCTAACCAGGAGACGCAGGTTCGAATCTTGCTCTCAAGTCGAATTTTTCCTTCACTAAAATAACTTACTTAAAGGTCAGAGCGTCAGGCGTACCCAGCCAGAAGACGCAGGTTCGAATCCTACCTGCGAGTCGAATTTTTCCTTCACTAAAATAACTTTAAAATCTTAGCATGAAAAATGCAGAAAAATCACAAAAATATAACTTACATGTTTTTGAAATTTTACCCAACTTAGCAGTAATAGTATTATGCTAAACATTTTCTAAGCAAGCTAATGTCTTATTCTTCTCTACTACCTATTATAAAATTGTAAAAAAGCTGTGTCTGTACATTGAAGATACTTAAAAAAAAAACAAGTGCGTTAAGGTATATAAACGTATCCGAACCCAAAAATGAGATTTTTAAAATTCTTGTTTGTTTGTTACGGGTTGGCGCAAAAACTACGAATAGATGTTTATTTTGTTATCACTGTTAGAAAGTATGTGCTCTAACTTAAAAACTGGTATACTTCTTATCTAAAATAATTAAACGGAACCTGAGATACAGCTTGACCTCTCTAATTTATAGAGACCCATACAAAGAAGAGATCATCACTGTTGGTTTATGCGCTTCAAGTGAGCGAAGCCGCGGGCAGAAGCTGTAAATAAGTTGGATAAAGTTCCAGGTTGGTATACCAAATAGGGGTAACAGGATAATAAATACGTCGAAATCGTGCGGTTTATAGAACAAGAATGTTATTACAGTTGGCGCAAAATAACTTGAACCAAAATGGCGGATGCGCAGTAGTCGTTTTTTAGTACATTTTGCTCGCAAATGTACTGCGCAAACTTTCCCCCACTCCGTTTGTTTTGGGTCAAGTTATTTTGCGCGAACTATACAGGCTAAGAAGGCAACATTGAGGTATTCACATTCCACTTCGACTCCAGCAGTACCCTAACCCTTAAGCGGGAGCTTCTCGAAATCTTGTTAAGCTCCTCATTATTAAACATTTCACTACAATCTTCGCTAGAATAATGGGTAAGTCTATATTCCATATTACCATTAACACGTAATAGTTGCTTCGAATTTTAGAAAGTTATTTCTCTGTCATTTATCATACTCACGCCTACTCCTATGTTTTGACGTAGAAAACATACTCTTACATCACTCTACTATTCAAGTAAGCATAATTATATAACATACCATCACGCCTGTATTCCCCGAAGGGTTAGGCAGAGGCGTACTAATGTACACCCACAGTTCGCCGGTATGTTTAGGTCCCATGTAATAGGGGGCGAGCCTATTGCCATTAACCGGGCACAAATTCCTAACTTCGAGCTGCTACTGGGAATTTCATAGAAAAACCCAATAACACTTTGCTCGACCTGGGAATCGAACCCAGGACCTCTAGCGTAGCAGTCGCGCTCAGGACCACTAGGCTAATGAGGCAGTTCAGCATAATTATATAATACTGTGATATACTTCCCTCAAATTAAAAAAAAATAACTAGGTATGTAAGTCAAGTTAAAAATCTAAGAACTTCGACGTGCAAATACAACGGTAGCTATGGACTCACAAAAATAAGAATAAATACTCTCTCCTCTTCTAATAATATTAAAATTCTTATTTACCGGAGGCCCAAACCCTTTGGCGGTAATCCCTTACCATCAGGTAATCCGTCTGATCGTTTGCCCCCTCTCCCATTAAAAAAAGTCTATTTAAGTGTTCTAAATTTTGTTTCTTCAAATACATTTAATCATATATTTCGTTGCGTCTTTTAAATTTAAATTCAAATTTACACAAGCTAGAATATATGTAAAATTATAAAAATTACAGTGTCTCTTGGTCCTGCCGATAGGCATACAAAAATTTACAGGTTTTTTTATTCAGTACAAGAATTGTAATACATACTACTAGGAACTATGTATTGTAAGTATGCAGTTTATCTGAGTGACGACGTTGACTTTCTATAAATTTAAACAAAGACATATTATTTTTAACATATATGCAAACTTCATAAATTTATAATGATGCTAGTGTCCATAATTGTAATTTATGAAACTATTCATATATATTAAACTAGCTTCTGCCCGCGGCTTCGCCCCCGTGGAATAAAAAGTATCGGGAACGGGGTAAAAAGTATCCTATGTCCGTTTCCTAGTTCTAAGCTACCTCTCCACCAATTTTCAGCCAAATCGGTTCAGCCGTTCTTGAGTTATAAATGAAGTAACTAACACGACTTTCTTTTATATATATAGATATAAGATAGAAGATTTCACCCTGTATATAAAAGAAGATAAAAAGACAATTCCGTTAACGAGTAGGTACGTGTTACAGTGTAACAATCAGTATTTACATTTAAATATGTGCCATCTTGAAAAATAATAATGCCTTGTTTTTAAACAGGGCAATCAGTTTGGCAGGTCAAACAAACCGCTGAACAAAGGATCAAACATGCGACCCTTTTTGCGATAGGGTTACAAAATGTGTGAAATATTTTATGTTAACATGAAACAAACCACTTGTAATTTAAAACAAGCTGTAATACCTCGGCTAACCAAACATTAACCCTTTATTTACGCGGCTGTTGAAGTAAAAACTTTTAACAACATATTTATGTGGCCATCCATAAATTACGTCACACGAATTTCATGATCTGTTGACGTTGTCACACGACGTCACATTTATGATAATACCCTCCTCCCTAGTGTGACGTCACATATTTTAATAAAAGCAAAACTGCAGTTCCACATTTTTTATTTAGATTTTCACATGTGACATCACAAAACTGATAATCCCTCCACCCTTGTAACACAATGTCACATTTTGTCGACCCCTTCCCCCGTAAAGTACCTATGATGTAATTAATGGATTTACCTACATTGTATTTAACCCTTTATAAAGGAGGAGGTTTTTAATATCTGTATGTTATCCCATTACTCCGCAAATGAGATTTTTATAGGAGTTAATGTTCCCTCGGCATCACCAATATTTTACATGACGTACCATCATGCCTATAGTCTCCGAGGGGTTAGGCAGAGGCGTACTTATTAACCCACGGCACTATGTGTAGGTTACACGTAATTATTGCCATAAACCAGGCAAAAATATTAGTAGATATTATTACTAGTAATTTTAATCTTGTAGCCTATGTAGGTACCTCTCACAGGTCGAATATATCTTTATATCGTAATCTATCAAAATTGGTTGAGTAGTTTAGATGTGAAAACTAAGAGAGTTTACTTTGTTAGTTTAATTTGTGAGTACCTACGGATTAGTCTTTAATATTTTGTATTAAAAAAAACTGGTAACTAACTGTACAGTTTGTAGTACACCTATAATAAGGCAAATAAGTTAAAATAGAAATATTTCTTAATTTAGGTACTTAAATGTAAAATAAAGTAACTCTAAAAGACACTCTCTCGGCATTGGCGCCGAAAAAGTGGCATTAAAATGTCGTAAATATTTTTTAATTGTTAAAACTGTCTCAATTAAGAAACCATTTGCATCAAAATCTCCACTTCAACTCAACGACGAACTCAGAAAAATCTTTTGTCCAAAACCACCTTCAAATCCGTAATGGCTACCTTTGGCACTCAAGAGTATATTTTAGGACACACTTATAACCATTCATTATGGAACTGTTTTAATTTCATTTATGTGAAATTAGAGTTCTCAAGAGTACGAGGGAAACTGATTGACTTACAGAATTTTTTTTTGTAGAAAATACTGAGATTTACAAATTAAATCCATTCTTTGTCTGCGCAAGAAACATCAAAATGTTCTTCACTAATAAATTCAATTTGGATAAAGACAAACGTTAACTTATTTTTGGAGTTAGCGAAGGTAAGCGGTACCTATGTAATTTTATATTTCTGAGTGAACAAGGTTAGGACTGAACCTATTGTATTATTTTATTGGACAACAGAACATCTTTATCTCACATAGATCCCAAAATTCCTAATAAAAAAAGGTTCTCGAGGTGAGACCACGCTCCGGGAAAACACACTGAAGGACGGCTTTCAACGATATAGTCGTAAACGGCCTGGTTGTTGGAAGTTGGATGCAGGAGGGGTATAAGAAATCTTTGCGGAAATCTTTAGGGGAATCTATGGAAATCTTTATTCAGCAATGGACGTCGTTTACCTGATATGATGATGATACTAATGATAATCCAGAACGGACATTCCCAAACTTCCTTCTCATCGCAGCACTCTGCACCACAGCCAACCTCGGCACAGTAGAGGCCGTACCGCACGTGTTAATGCGATCCTTTTTGGTTTTGAGAAAGGGACAGCGCTATTTAAGACGTAGAGCGGCATCCCTTTTTCTCAATAGTATCATCAGTATAAAATGATATCACGTTCAGCCCCAGTTCCTTGTAGTGTTTGTTGCTCAGCAGGGGCAGCGGGTGAATAAACATGTAGCAAGATAAAATCGTATGAACACAATACTACTAAACAGCCTCATTAGCCAAGTGGTCCTGAGCGCGACTGCTACCCTAGAGGTCCTGGGTTCGATTCCCAGGTCGAGCAAAGTGTTACTTATTGGGTTTTTCTATGAAATTTCCAGTAGCAGCTCGGAGTTAGGAATTTGTGCCCGGTTAATGGCAATAGGCTCGCCCCCTATTACATGGGACCTAAACATACCGGCGAATTGTGGGTGTACATTAGTACGCCTCTGCCTAGCCCTTCGGGGAATACAGGCGTGATGGTATGTTAACATATACACACAAGGGCAACCTTACCTGTTTACGCACACATTTGCACGCATAGAAGTATCAACTTCTTTTTATTACCTACGTGTTTTAAAGTTCACCCTTCCATCGCATCGCCTGTCAAAGCATTAGCTTCTGGAGTACTCTCATTAACCATGTTGGATTATCATTGAACCGGTTGCAAACGCCATAACAATGTTACATGTTACAGAATCACTGTGGAAATGGAACACCATTTGTATCTGCCCCGAGTCACGCAAAATATGCAAATCAACACGACCCACTGCTTCCACTTACGCGATATTTGTTGAAATTGGAAAATGAAACGCTGAGCCGGCAGACGACCTATAATAAATCTCAAATTCTGGAGCATCCTGTTCCACGCGGAACATTTCATACAACAACACTACGTTGAAACGTTCCGTAGCAACTAGTTACGTGTAAAAGTTAACGAGACTCGTTAACGAGACTGCAGCAAAAATACTGTTTATTCACTTTGAGGGGCTTGTCCGATAAACCGATTATAACAATGTTTGGCACAGAGCGCTTTTCATAGTTACGCTTAATTAAAATTGAGATTACCTCTATTGCGAGCTGCAGGAAACTCGCTTTTGCAAAAAAACAAGAAGTCTCTAACTAGGTGTTTAATTAAAATATCTATACTAATTTAAAAAGCTGAAGAGTTTGTTTGCTTGAACGCGCTAATCTCAGGAACTACTGGTTCTATACTAATATATAAAGCTGAAGAGTTTGTTTGTTTGCTTGAACGCGCTAATCTCAGGAACTACTGATCCGATTTGAAAAATTCTTTCAATGTTAGATAGTCCATTTATTGAGGAAGGCTATAGGCTATATATCATCACGCTACGCGCACGAAGTCGCGGGCAGAAGCTAGTAAGTAATAATCTGTGCTGATACTGAGTTCATTTTTCGTTGTTATATTAGCAAATTTTAAGTACCTTCTACTATCTTAATACGCGTGCCACTAATCTCGTCCCAGTAAACCTAAATAAATAACCTTTTCGCACCCAAAAGGTCCATTCGATCCATTCCAACGAAATCCCTATTTTGTTTGCAACAAATAAATATAAAAGGATCTGCTTGTTTAATACAAGATATCTCGCAATAATTCCATAAGAGCAAAATTGGACCGTACTAAACATCATCAAAGCAAATATTATATTGTTATGACAAGGTTACAAGCATCAGAAACAAAATCTTTCTTTATTTTGGAACATGCTGTGTTCGGTTAATTTTACTTCATCAAAAATATGTTTGTGGGTAATGGAAATAAATGTTTATGTTTTATGACAGACAATAATTTGATTGTTTTATTGTATAGAATAGAATACCTTTATTTGCTTAAAATGTAGGTTACATTATAGATGGATAATTTAACAAACAGTGCCAGATACCTACTCAGTATATCTCATTGTCATCACAATTGCCATGATATTACATCGCCTCCAATTTTACTAACATAACATTAATAAGCGCACGACAAATAATAATTAAATTGATAATTATTGATGTAATCGAATATTTAAAACAGCTGACAAATAATAAAGCTGTGTTATATGGTACTGGCAAATTGATTGCTATTAATTAACATGTCATGTAACTAATTTGTAACCTAAGCGCAATTTCTGCATGGTTTTAAATATATATAAACTCGCGTTGCCCGCGGAATTACTTGCATACGAAAAGATACAAAAGACACAAGCTCCATCAATCGGGTCCAACTTTAACTAACAAACATTACAAAAACATCGCACTAGTCGCGGTCAGTTTGTGGATGAGTGAGCATTTCTTACACATTCAAGACCCCTCGGTGCCTCGGAGAGCACATAAAGCCGTCGGTCTTACGAAAACATACATAAGGTATTGGAAATCTTTAGCCTGACAACCAGTTTATCCTTTTTAGGGTTCCGTAAAAGGAAAAAACGGAACCATTATAGGATCACTTTGTACTCCATCTGTCTGTCTGTCAAAACCCTTTTTCTCAGGAACGCGTAGAGGGTATCAAGCTTTCTAACTTAGTCAACTAACATGTTCCATGTCCGCCATTCTACTGAGTCCGCCTTACATTCTAAGAGTGAAAGAAACCCGTGCCAGCAGTGGGTCTGTATACGGGTTGATGATAATACATAATTGAAATTACATTTTTTCCAAAAAACACGAACGGAGCATTCCGCCTAATTTTTTTCCAATACAATATTAATTAACCGCCGACATAATTCGATAATTTCGGTGTCAACTTCCAGTCTAAGCAAGTTAATGCGATTGAATATCATTATTTCACATTAAGCGAATGCCATCAAATGTATGAAAATTTTCCTATCTGACGTCCCTCCAACTAATTGTAGGGTATCTATATAAATATTTGTACATAGTAGAGACGTAGGCCGTTGGAACTGAGTGATCGATTTTTGTGCTGAGAATTGATCGTAGCGCAAAAGCCGATCACTCGGCCGCACTCACAGTAAAATTAAATAAAACCGCCTTGTTTTCTTAAAGGAATGTTTCTCCACACTAGGATTTTCTCCTGTATCGTGGGTGCATTTACAAACACAAATTCTCACATACACAAACGCCCTGACCCGGAAGAACTCCCTATATATAATACAAATATTTGCTCCGTGTGTGGATCGAACCCACATCTCGTGTCGCAGAAGCCAATTGCTCAGCCGCTACGCCAAACGTGTCGTCAACAGTCCGACCATTACATCACCCAGATCTTTTATTGTAAAGTGATATTGATAGACACTAAGTTCGCACTAAGAAAAATATAAAAAAGGAATTCCTAAAGGGACTTCGAAAAATACTTTAAGAAAGAAAGCTCAGAATGGTACGACCGCGGTCGAACGTGACCAGAAATTTACCGAATACTTCGACGGCAGTCGCGAGGATGGGGATGATAGTATTGATACTGCAAATTATTTATTAGTATGGAAATAAATGTAGAGTCAAAAGAAAATCCGGGTGACATTTATGTAAGTATCTTGAATAAATGGTAAAAGACAAACAAATTAAATAAAGCTTTCGATATGTGTGTGCGGATCTCTGCCACCTCGGAGGCAGCAGCGTAAGTCGTACTACTGATTTTGTTATTTATTTTATATTTTCATATTTAGTTATTTATTAACCTCATTTACAGATATCAATGATGTTATCTTGTGCAAATAAGTCAGTTACAGGCATGCGCATTTTTTACATTCAGACAAGTATTTGATTATGTTACGACAGTTTATAATAATTGTTAATACAAATTTATCAAATCAAATTATTCATAGTAACTCTTAATAAAAACAAAATGTTCGACTCGTACAGACTAAAACTGGCAGTTGCATCACTTGGCCATGGAATTTGTGACATTCGCCACAACCATGGCGGGCTTTGGTTCTGAGTTTGCTGGACCCCTTCAAAGGGGTCGCCACTAGAAGGCTCGCGAATATCAAACACGCGTGCTGCCTACTGAGGCCATTGCCCGCGGCGCATGGAGGCCGGATATCTTGTCTACGCCGTCCGATGCCCGGTGTGTCTACTGCGGATCGCGAGAGAGGTAGACTATTCTCTCTTCCTCTCCGCCGCCTCTTTTTATAGTACCACCTACTGCCGCAATACGTACCAGATACATACCTACTTTCAAAGAGAAAATGGGAAATAATATTGAACCTTATTTATAATACAAAAAATCCTAACTAGATACTAACGAGGGAACTTGTCATGTCGTGTATAAATATTCGAAATCAGTTAGATATATTTGATCATGTGATTACTTTCATGAGAGTGTAACCCAAATTTTTATTAGATCACATACATATCTTTCTTTTATTATTAGAAGAAAGTCTAAACGTCTTTTTAGGAAAAGAAATTATACAATAACATCGAAAAAAAAACAATACCTACCTTATCGAAATATATAAAAGTTATTCGCGACCATATTTAAAAAAACAAGGTAAATTATGGATGTTTTGAAGTCTGTGTAAAAATTGCTTTGCATAATCTCGCGCTCCGCTATGTTGGAAATTGGCCAACACAACCGCTAACAAATTACTTACATAATTATTATTAATATGTAATTTACTTACTGAATTAATTTGACCTAAACAATCTTGCAATATGAAAGCAGTGATAGCCTAGTTATTGGTTGCACATTGGACTGCCAAGTCAACTGTCTCGAGTTCAAATCCAAGGCACGAATCTCTGACTTTATGAAGTTTTGTGCGGATTCATTACATTAAAAGTTATGTGCGTATTCATTGTATTAAGCAAACATGGTTTACTATAGCCTAATCTCTTTTATTCTGAGAGGAGACCCGTGCTCAGCAGTGGGACAGAATAATGAGTTGCTTATGTTATTATGTGTATATGTAGTAGAATAATAGTTCAGAAAGACTCAATATGACGCTGGCAAAGGATATGGTTTAAAATAATTCGTGGCTATAATATGTTAAGTGATTTTTGAATGTTTATTGTTTTAAAAGTTTTTAAAACAATTGAACAATAACAGGCAAAGTTTTCGTAGTGGAAAGAGGCCAAGGGGGCGTAAATTTACTCTTTTTAATAATGAATTACTCTAGTTATTCTCTTTACTTTTAGATAATATAAACTTATTATTATTTTCGCCGCTGAAAGCTTTAGGCATGCATCCCACGGGACAGTTACAGATTCCATTATAAAGTCTGTGGTTTGTGGGCCTTATAAACACACTCGTTATGTAATCTTAAAATTTCACTTCTTTAACGAATAATATTCCTTTTCGCTGAAAGGTCCCCAACGTAATGTACCTACCTACTTATTACTACAAAGAGGTCTTACGCATTAATAAATTATTATTATGTCGCATTATTCTAAATCAATTTTCAACATTGGAGAGCCATGCTTCGGCACGATTGGGCCGGCTCGACCGGAGTGATACCACGGCCTCACAGAAAACCGGCGTGAAACAACGGTTGCGTTGTGTTTTGCTGAGTGAGTAAGGGTACCGGAGGCCCAAACCCTTTTAAAAGGCGGACAACGCACCTGCGACTCCTCTGGTGTTGCGGGTGTCAATGGGCGGCGGTTATCGCTTACCATCAGGTGATCCGTCTGCTGGCTTGCCCCACAATCCCATTAAAAAAAAATGTTATCCGCTTTATTATTATAACCTAACTGCTCTATCCCGTACAATTAGACACTAATATACAATCATCATGTTTTGTGTTCGTGACAGATAGATAGGTACATTTTCTTCATTTTTTTTCTATCATCGCGATCACTAGACATTGTATGTGCCTATGGGTTAATTTTCATATAATATTAAAGTATCTTAGTACTTCCAAAAACATGTAATACCTATATGAAAGCTGTCTTTGGTAACGGACTAGAGGAAAAAGGTTCATTGTAGCCATTGTAGGTAATCCTAATGGATTGCGTTTTCCAAGAATAGGCCATTAACAGCGAAACAAGTAAAAACTAAAATCATATAAGCACCAACTTAGTTGTCCAACTATTTTTCTTTTACTTTCATAATTTTTATTACTTACTTTCTTATTATTATGTATATGTGTTTGTTTTGGATATTAGTTTTTGGTACATCAATATTCTATATTATTAAATTCTTTCAGCCATATTGAAAATGAAAATTATATACATTTTCGTCAGTATCTAGAAACGTTGTGCCAAAATCAGCTTAGATAATTAAACTTGGCGGTGGGAAATAGGGCGACACGTTCCATATTTAAACTAAGTAATCAAATTATTGTCTTAACGTGCCTACCTTCGTAATTTTATTCGTAGTTTATTAGAGACAATTAGAGTGACGTTAAGTAGATAACTCGGGATGTTTAGAGACACATTTCATGTGATAAAGTTCAATACCTGAAACTTTGACACGTTCTTCTTATCTCCTTATAATCTTATCTCACGCACCAAGGCGCTTTGATGACGACAACATCCAACGTTGGTAATGGTTGTCGCCAGCTAGCTAAGTATGTAGCTTACCTTTGTACACTTTGATTTCGACAACATACGACATTATGTATTAATTTATGCGATAACAATATTATAATTTAGTTCATATATTACTTTTGCGTGAATAATGATTGTCTTAATTGACATCAACGCTTTTTTGCCCCAAAATTTGTCATTGCGTTTAATGCTTCAACATTTGCTTAAAACAGGGTCGAATATAAAGTAGGTATTACTTTAAAAAATGAACAATAGAATCTCCTGACGATTCAGAATAAAATAGTTTCAGGTGTAACTTAGGTTACTAGTATTCTTTTATCTGTGCTTAGGTTACTAGTATTCTTTTATCTGTGCTTAGGTAGTTACTTTATAAAATAACTTTGAATTTTTCAAACCTAAAAATAAAGTTTAATGTTAAGATAATTTAGGTTTACAAAGCAAAATCAGTTTTTGATTGCTTATTACACAGTCAAGACGCAAGATAAAACTTGAATAAAGTTGTTAGATCGTTCAATTAATCCAGCACTTGTTTTGTGAAATGTTTTTTTTTACCACCACTTCTCCCTACACCATAAATAAGTGCGCTTACAAACTTAAATTCCCACATACACAAACACCCAGACCTGGAAAAACTATTGGGACGGCATTTAATTGTTCCGTGCGGGAATTGAGCTCGTGACCCGTAGCGCACAAACCATACGTTTACTTACTGTGCTAGTAATGGAGAGTGTCAATGATTGTCATTGACACTATGTAGGCGGCCTATGTAGTTTGCTCACCGTTAATTTCACGTTAAAAGAGACATTGTACACAAACTATGCATAAATCGAAGCGCGACCGCTGCAGACAAATAAGTCGGTCCGACCTTTACCCAATTAATACTTGGTCGCAATGCTCTGTTGGTTTAGTTATGTCAAATTTATGACTGTTTTGTTACAAACCTGTCAATTATAATTTAATTGGGGTACTTGAAGAGAAGAAATATTATTCTTATGAGTTCGGTAATAAAATAACATAACTTTCCATCGCGCCAGTATTCGCTAAAGAGTTAAGCAGAGGTGTACTACACCCACCGTTCGCCGGTATGTTTATAGCTTATTTGCTGGGGCAAAATTCAAACTCCGAGCAGCTACTGCATCAGCATTTTATTTAATTTAGGACATCTAATTTATTTGTATAGGAACTAAGGAAATAGGAAAAAATGGAACCGTGCTACTAGTTTTGACTTTTAAAAAGTACCTTCTTTAATGGTCTAATTGAAATAAAACATTATGACTTTGACTTGACTTTGAATATTCGTTGTTAATTCAGATTTTATTTAATTACTAGCTTCTGCCCGCGACTTCGTCCGCGTAGCGTGATGATAGCCTATAGCCTTCCTCAATAAATGGGCTATCTAACACTGAAATAATTTTTCAAATCGAACCAGTAGTTCCTGAGATTAGCGCGTTCAAGTAATCAAACAAACAAACAAACTCATCAGCTTTATATATTAGTATAGATTCAGCATTTTTATTGCTCATAACTAATACTAAACTTCAACAAAGACGTATATAAATCTTTATACATCTTATGTCACACAACGAACGCATCATAGAATTATGTTTGGTTATAAACGTTTCATATTTTAGTAGTACTACATGTTTAAGAAGCAGGATAAGGTTGAAAATCCACGCAAAGATATTGGGGTGAATATCATTAAGTTTGTTCTCCTTGTTAATACTAACAGGTAACTTTATATCTAGTTGTCTTGTGGCGTAGTGTCTGTAATACTTTACGGTTTCTTTCAACTTGGACTAAAGTCTTCCAATCTGTAGTTTAAACAAGGCAACTAAATACTGCTCTACTTTCGAATCAAAGTAATTAATAAAAGTTACTTTTATGTAACCTTTTACTGTAACTTTCCGTTGTCCTATAGACAATATAGTAGTAGTAGACAATGTAGTAGTCTTTTTAGCATAATTCAGCTAAAAAGAGTTTGAGCTTGCTTTTAGGTATTTAGACGAAGACTTTATAAGATGAGGGGCCACTTGGTTAAGAATGAATTTTGTTAAAATACGACATCATTTAATAGAAGCGTGACATAGAGCACAAACAAAATCTAAACACATTCGGTACAAAAACATATGTACCTAGGCAAATGTAGTAGGTATCTACATACTTTATGTAGGTACCTAGTATGTAAATAACATTGGTATTTTATTATATTTATGTAGTTATTGTACCTATTTGTTACCAATTATTCTTGTAATATCAACTATTATTGTCTGGACTTTAAAAGAGACCATGATTCTCTGAGTTTGTTTCGGTGTTTCTTCTCAGAGGTCGTCAGTTAGGAAATGCCGGCGCCATCTAGTTCAAAAAAATGTAAATCATTGACTTGTGAAAGTGTCTTTAAAAGATCTATTTACAGAAATAAATATCATTTATCATCATTTATCATTTATTTGAAAATGGAAATGTTAATTTGTTAGCTTAAGGTAAAGTACCTACATTGTTTCATTAAGAAGTGCCTACTCAAAAACACTATAAGAAGTAGGTACTTGTCTAGAAAATGAACATTTAAGGTAGGTGCCTACATAACAGTGAATGTAGAGTATCAGCAATCGTTTCACCAAAGGGTCACTCCCTATTTACTGGGGAACGTATAAAGGCGAACTGCTGGTGATTCATGAACATCAATTTACCTCTGGTTATTAGATAACTTTATATACAGTAGGTATACTTCTACCTGATAAAAAAGAATTGTACATTTTTAAGTTTGTCAAAAAGTTATCTATGCGTCTGTAAGAAACTGAGCTTCAACTATATATTTTCAATGAACCATAAGATTGTGTCACCAGCAAATTTTTATATTCTACATAAGAAATATCAATTAAACAAATATATAGGGCTATTGTTATGTTTTAATTATTTAGTGGTTTCTGTTTTCTAATTACTATTTTAATTATATCATGTTTTATTATAACTATGTCACTTCTGTAATAGGTTTTGCAATAGAGAATAATTTAAACGATTTTTTTTCTAATACTTATTGGACTGTTGTTACGAAACAAAATGAGGAGAAAAGAACATTAATTGAATGACTGTGTTATTTGATTATCCATCACAGTAAAGATTTTCTTGGAATCTATATAATAGCCTTAGACCCTTGGACTACTGTAAGGAAACTACTGTAAGGCAAAGAACTCGAGTTCAAATCCAAGGCACGACCTCTGACTTTTCGAAGTTGGGTGCGTATTAATAGTTAATTCTGAAGGAAGACCTAGCCCAGCATTGGGACATTATAATGGGTTGATTCTATATACAGTGTTGAAAGAAAATACTCACCCTGTTGAACACGTGCCTAACAAAGGCCCAAAATCGTTAACTTTCATAAAAACACTAATATTAAAGTTGGATAATTTCTGTTTACCTTCTTGTTTGTTTTTGTTTATATTGTAAACTTACCTACTCATGTGATTGTTGTAGGATAGTTAGGATAATACTCGTGATATATATATATATATACTCGTATAGCCTGATGGTTCTTTGACCAAAATATAGGCTAGCCTTTGGGCAGAAGCGTCGTACGTTTGGCAATACGAGACTCTCATACGTGCACATTCCAACTTTGATCGTTTACCTCAATGTTCAGTTAGAGGTTAAGAAATTAGAACGCCTGCAAGCAATAATGGTACTTCTGGGAAATGGTACCAACTGTCGAAACATAATTGTAAATGAACAGAAGTTTCTTTAGAAGTACACATCCTAGTTTCCTTTTAGAATAAAAAACTACATAATATTGTTGATGTAAAGTTTTCAATTAGTTGTCTATCCAAATTCCAAATGTTAAAATAAGCTGCTATTTTTTAAAGGGAATTAAGTATAAAAGTATTACTTACTTCAATAGTAGGTATTTTGTGTTATTTTTAAGAAATCAAACATCACCAAATAAAAAGCAAAATAAATCCCGTTTACGTAACTTACTGTCAAGATTACTTGTTCTAAAATTGGCAATAATTAGGAAAAGATTTTTTTTAGGAAAACGAGGTAATTTATATTGCGAGAAAAGCGACGGATAGATACTGGTTGAAAGTATTCCTGAGAAACTTTCAGATATAATTCGGTAAGTGAAATAAATATCTACCTAGCAACAACCTTCCAATAATTTTCCAATACCATTTCTATTGCTACTAAATATTTACTATTTACATGATTCTTTTAAAGTTGTTGGTACTTTGTAAAATTTACGGGTAAAATAGATACTTATCGTTACATTCTGGGTATAAATTCTTATTTTTTAGACATGAATTTCTTATAAAGATTGTGAAGCAAAAACTACTTAGACCCATTTATTATATATCTAAAGCCAACAGCACAAAGGTACAACAAAATAACTTTATAGGGTATATTATGTGTGTAACTCATCGTACGAGAGCCATGCTTCGGCACGAATGGGCCGGATCGACTGGGGTGATACTACGGCTTCACCGCTAACCGGCCTGAAACAACACTTACGTTGTGTTTCGCCGAGTAAGTGAGGATACCGGAGGCGCGTGCTAACCACTTGTGACTCATCTGGTGTTGCGGGTGTCTATGGGCGGCGGTTATCGGTTACCATGAGGTGACCTGTCTGCTCGTTTTCCCATAAAAAAATATGTAGATGCATAAATCTAATAAACGTATTACAGAATATTTATAGCAGAATAGAATACACGTTGAAAAAAATGCTTAACATAAAAATAATAAAAGTTATATAGGTTTAAAGGATCTTTATTCTCAAAAGAACATTACAGTTCACATATATGTACAATGTGTGTAAGAGTCGTTTAGTACAATCATCATATAAGTAGGAAAGTAATAATAACCTAGCGCAAATAATATTGTAATGGCAGGCTATATACTTAGCCTATATACGTAGCCTGCCATTACAATATTATTATATTCAATAACCTTTTGAAAGAAAGTTATGGAATATTCAGTAAACTTTTGAAAGAATCTTATACGAAAAGAACAAGGTTGGAAGCATATTTCAAAAGATAATAAGTTTTTAGAATTACTTGTCTAGAGATAAAATACCTACGTCACTGTTTTCATATTTACTGTAAGAGCTCTTTATAAAGAAAACTAACATTTGGAATAAAACATATTTTTACGGATTTTATCTCGTTATGTTAATATAATGTAAATATAAACAATGATTTGAAATCTTGTATAACGCCTTAGTAACTTAACAGACAGAAATGTGTTTGCTGGGGAGTTTGTTGCGCCGCTTCTTCTTCCCAGCGAAAACACTAGGAAGCGGTGAAGAGCGGGCGTTTTGAGGGCTGTCTATAATGTAAAAATGACGTTCAAAAAGCACTACCTAGTAGTCTATATTCAATAAATGATTTTGACTCTGACTTAATATTAATATTGTTTAATTCCCGTCGTTTCGATCCTCGACACCAGTCATGGTCACAGGTAGACTAGATAATATCAACACAAAGCGATAAAATCCGTAAGAAAGTAGTTTTTTATCAATGTCTTATATTCTCGTAAGTGTCAGAAACCAGTAACACCAACAATGTTTTAAAATCCTGGCCAAACCAGAGTGGTATTCTTTTAGCAAATACATTAATATTTTAAAACCAAGTTAAATAGTGTAGTGGTCAAAATTACAACCAATAAGGTAGGCCGGGGTCAGTCGGACGTTTCAAACAGCAATAAATAACTCACGAGCGGTAACAGGGCCTCTACTGGGAGCAGCTTGGGTAAATCAACGCATTTATCAGTGTTACGCTTTTACTGCAATAAAAACTAGCTTTACGTAGGTACCTACTAATGAAAATGTAGGTATACGCTTATTATATAGGTTATACGCTTGCCTAGTGCGAATTGGCAAATCCCTCTGCAAGCTAGCCAGTTTTCCTCAGGATGTTTTTGGTCATTGTTATAAGAGTTCTTTGAGACCTGGTCGGCAGTTCATAGTTTAATAGCACTGCTTTCCGAACAGTCGTAACGTTATGTTTAATAATAGGTTACGTGATATATGTATACCAACTGTCATAGAAAAACCCTCCTACCGGTACCGATCGTGTCAGTCCCGCGGCGACGCGGTCAAGGGGGCAACGTCACGGCTTTTTAGTTCGCCACGGGGTACTATTTATTGAATTATCTTATTATTGTGTCTGATACTGTATCGAAAGTGTTTGACGCAAACCAATGATGTTATCTTCGGTTAGTATTCTTGGTACTAGATACGTTATTATATGTTACACCTTTAAGTGAGGACCTTCTCCTACAGCACCCCCAAGTTATAACTTCACATCGTTGTAAGCTACCTACGTTTACTTAAATACAAATACATAAATTAATCTGAATTCAGTTAATACTTAGCACTGGCACTTGATATTATGCTAAGTTGATGGCCCTTGAACAATATAATTGAAAATATTCTGCTAAGTATAAGGGTGTTAACCTTCTCCAGGGCTAACTCAAGGCATTACTTAATATACAGACAATAAACTTTCACGAGTTTATTTTCTTTCCTTATTCTTTTTTTGAAAAAGCTTACGATCAATATGTCGGACATTACTAGTATTCGTGTTAACCCCTCGTGCTAAGCTAAATGCTTGTGCTACGAGTGGGTTCACGTCTGCAGTGTAAGGTTGGTTTCGCATCTCGCTCCAAAATTGATTTGTTTAAGTTTTAAGTTCACGTTTGATCCTCTGCCTTATTATTATGGTGTGCCGTATATTAGTTACGTCAGTTATATGTGTTTTTACTTAGGCACGACTACAGACAAACAAATCCAAATTACCAGTAGAAAACGAAACAATTGATCAAAGATTTCATTTGAAACATTCTGATGAAACTGAAGATTCGACCTCCTTTGACTACTGTTGGTATCATTGTGTAGAGTCTCTTCAAACTGAGATCAAATGTCCCTTTCTAAATTACTTTTTGCTTGGCACATTGATTTGATCAAACGAGGACTGTGTTTAATAACAGTTATACGAAATTAAAAATATTTTTTTTATTTCCCTACAATGTATTTATTTGTTTCTACATAATGCCTGTAACTGCAGCAGCGCATGGGGGCAAATAAACTAATTTTATTGTTAAGAGCTGAGATCCATAACGATCTCACTGTTAAAAGCCAAGTGTCCCAACTAAACCCGGTCTCCTCTACTAAAATCACACAACGTACTAGAAATAGGTACCTACCCACCTATGCATATTTACATTACGTCAATGCTATCGTTGCTTTAGACAACAAGAAAAACTTGTAACACATCAATTCAATAAATGAACAAATTAATTTAGGTACATAAGTTTAAGTAGAATAACTCAGTAGGTACAATTAAAACTTCCTCGGAAGTTATTTAGACGTACAATTTCATTTTTTTATAATCTTTATACAATAAAGATATAAATTTTATAAACAAAATAATGAATATTTTTATTATTACATTGCATAAGAAGAAAAATTAAGGAAATTACTCCTACCTACGTTAAGATTATATTCCAAAAACGAACCACAAAAGGGGCACATTTTACATACATCGAATATCGACACACGTTAACAGACGTTATACGTTATTAAAATCTGATTATATTTTATAACATTTATAAGTATACATTATTATATACATTTTTATGTAAGGTTTGTGTAAATATCTACTATTTCGCGGGGGAAATTCAATACCACTGAAAGAACACTGCTTGAAGGCCTAATTTTGATTATATATTCACAATTGTAAAATTAACCTTCCAGCAAAGTGTTAGTTAATCGGTGTCCATTTATACTATTGCAGCAACTTTTACGGTTTTACCTACTATTCAGTACCTTAATTAAGTATCAAAATGTTTAAATAACTATTTTTAATATTCACATGCAAAAATTTAACAACATATACATACCTACACTTTTATATAATTAGGATACTTAATATTAACATGTTATTTTAGGTACTTCGTGGTATTTTGTCCTCGGATTTAAACTTTCTTAAAAATATTCGTAAGCATGTACCTATGTATTGTCAACTATCATACCCTTCCAAAAATTTGTATCTATTTTACTTAGACCCAGTTTCACCAATTTCTATGTAACAAGGCATTAACTAATCAGCATTTAAAATTAACAAAGCTGTTAAAATAGGATATGTCCCACGACGAAAATGTAACAGTGCGTTACTAAATCAAGCATTTATTGAATGATACACAAAGCATTCACTCACATTCAAATACGACCAAAACAGTAAGTCATAGCAACGTATATCAATGATACTGATATGTCAAATATTGTAACTAGTCGTATAATAATGTAATACGGCCGAATTTATTACATCGTTCTTTTTCGCTAATTCAAAAGCAACCGGGGTATTTGTAATTTTGATAGATAAAACGTCAACAATAAATTGTCAATAATCATTTTTGTGTTCTGTTGTGCGGATTTTTTTCATATTTTTAAATTATAATCTCTGTGAAAAGTACTTTCACCCATAGCCCTCACCAGAAGAAATATCTAATAAATATTCGCGCTGAATTTTTCTTCGAACGAGAACTAAATTTTGGTACCTATAGCTCATCATTGAAGACAAAGATGTTATGAAGAATAAAATATGATGCCACTGCTAATAAAAACGAAGATTGGAGCAAACCACAATCACTTCTTCGAGCTTTTTCAATGCCATGGTACTCAGTGTCATGGAACAATTCAATCATGTGGGGATAATATACAATATAATATTCTCAACAGGTAGGAACTAATTTTGAGTTATCTATATGAACTAAATGTTTGTTACTATTTTATTTCAGTCTTTATTACTTAGGTGAAATGTTTAAAGTATTGCACGTTTTTCAGATACGATTTCAAACTTCGATAAATGACGAATTGGTGCAAAGCAAAACTGAATTACTTATTGATGACAAATCACTAAAAAACATGGTGAGGCTGAGGCAGCGATGACACAGTAGCTATAAGAAAAATCAACACAACGGAAAATGAAGAAGGAAATATCTACTCCAAATTAATTTGAAATAAAGTCAAAAATGGCTGGTTAATAACATAATTATGCAGTTTTATTTATTTTATATAGTAATTATATCTTTACCAAACTATAAAAATAATGAGTACCTACAAAATGTATTTAAAACTAGTATCCTACACACCAATTGGCCTTAGGCAAAACTTCCTGTTTAGGCTAAGTGTTGAGCTAAGTTAGTAGGTCCTAAGCACGATCGCTATGCTACAGGCTATGACTTCGATTCCCAGGTCAAATAAAATGTTATTGCCTTATTGGTTTTTTCTATGAAATTCGCAGAAGCAGCTCAGAGTTTGGATTTGTGCCCGGTTAATGGCAAAAAGCTAAGTAGCTCTCTATTCATCCAAATTTTCTAAAACAATCCAAAATAAAATGATTCGCCTTATCAGACCTTCATGAAAGGGTCTCCTTTGTTCTATTGAAACGATTTTGACAGTACACAAGTCATAGTAACAGTGTGTTAAAAATTTAACAGACCCGCAGAGCAGTGATTAGATTTAACAGCTGATTAAGCAATTTAACAAGCTATTAGCATGTGGTGGGACACTCACAAGCCTTAACAGTGTGTTAAAATATTAACAGGCTGTTAAATTAACAAACATAGTATGGTGAAACTGGGTCTTAGTGTGATGTAACCTGTATCCTGCTTCTGCCAGTTATGATGACAGAGTAAACCTACTCGTAAGCGGTGTTGAAAATAAATATTGGATTTCGATTTTAGAACCATTTTTTTTACTAAAACTTAACTAAATATATATATTTGTATTGAAACTTTTTTAATCATAAAGTATCCGAATTTCCAACTATCCGAAAATCCGAAATATATACAATAAATATATAGGTACAAACCTAATTAAAAACCATTGCCGCATGTACAGCACATTCACGAATACAGATAAGCGATTTTCTCATAAATCGGTATCAATTATTATTTTAATTTCTCAATGTTTGTAATCGTCATTTCACGAAAAAAAACGCTTTCGAATTTAAGTGTAAACTTAAATTTTTATACTCGTGACGTAAATGAATGAATGATAGATACAACTTGAGACCGGCTTGATCAATTTGGCTGATTTGTTGTTTTTATGATTGTCTATACAAGGTCAATAAGAAAGTTTTTTTACAACTAACATAAAAATGGGATGTGAAATATAACGCAGGAGAAACTGCGCAAGGGTTGCTAGTACTTTTTTATAAACATATTAAAATGCTTTGGCAATAACAGGATCCATTCCTCCAGATCCATCCATTAAGGTAACAACTATATTTACAACACATAGTAACAAAGTTATCATTAGTAAATATGCTCTTCTCTTACACATTTCAATGTTTTTGTACGTTACTGGTCGAACATTTAATTTAAGAACTCTTATAATGCCTAACTAATACTATCATTGTGAACATAAATTCAATAGTCTTATTCATTTTCACCAAATGTTTAAACTTTACCTAACTGATATCTAGATATGTAGGAAATGTTTGGTCTTAACTCAATTGTATTACTAGGTAATCCATCTAATAACAACATAACTCGTAAGCTCGCGAGATCACAAAGTTCACAATCACTCACACTCCAATGCCAATTGGCGAACTTACTAAGAAGTCCTTAAAAGTTTTGTTTTCAAGTAATGGTAAGCGCTTGCTTTACTTCATCTCTTAGTCGTATAAATCACGCCTAGATACGGTTGAGATCGTATAAAAACCGCTGCTATCCGTCACTTCGTCGGTGCTCTCCGTCAATCAGGAAATATCGATATTTTCCACCTTGTACAGGAAGCGCCGTCGACGCATGTCTCACGTGTCTCCATTCGGCGCTATGGTGACAGTGCTGCAGTTAGCTCGCGTAGAACGTGTCGAGCTCCTGCGCAGCCCTACGCCACCCACGGGATTCAATAAAATTAAATTTTCACTTTTCCTTTTCCCGTGACAGTTGCAGAATATAAGCTCTTTCATACCTTTCCTAAAATTTTTAGATAGAAAAGCATATAGGAGAGGATTTATACCGGAGTTGAAATAGGTGATGAGGAATGTGAGCGGCGTGAGGAGAGTGCTGAAGTCGCTGGAGCCCTCGTAGCCGCTAGACCAGTACTGCCACATCTTACGTGCGTGGAACGGCAAGTTGCATATGGCGAATGTGAGCACGACGACGATGAGCATGCGCACGACGCCGCGTCGCGCGCGCAGTACATTGCGTGAGAGGTGGCTCAGGTGGTGACAGTTTCGGGACTCGTGACTCCGGCTCGCCTTCGATGTGGTGGTCTTGCCTGTCTGGCTGCTACTGCTCATTGTCACCACCTTCTGTATTGGAAAAGTTTTTGGTTAGGTTATAGAGAGGAGAACCAAATTTAGGCCTATTCTATCCTATTACTTTTCTAACTAAAGTGAAATCTGTGTAGGGATCAGTAGACAGGTGCATCATATATGATACGCATGCACCGTCAAGTACAATACGAAGTAAAAATAAAAAAAAATGTATCTCGGACATATAAAAGACCTATATTTTGTTAATAAACAGCAGGCAACATATTATGTTAGCATAGCATCGCCCTTTGAAGGCCCCATTGCAAATATTCGCAACCTGTCGGTCGTGGTGAATGTGATTACTAGCCCCATTGCTCCACCGTTAAAGCATCCCTTGCTTTCGGTGGAGCCATTCTAGTAAGTGCGGTTTTAATCGGCACGAGTCCAAAATCAGGATTTTCGGTACTATACAATTTTCTACTCTGGTTCACGCCTTTTATAAAAGATAAAAAAAATTGCGGGTACAAATGCAAATGCGACCTTACCTACTACATAATTTCTAAAGAATGTTTACCCTATAAAAATATGCGGGCCGTAATAACGATGAAATAAATAATAACATGATGTATGTGAATATTACCACTACTGGAAAGTGCTTTTTCATGTTTGTCTTAGAAACTCAACGAAGATAGTAACTACTTATTCAGGAAAATGATAAAAGAAAGTGTGGCAGTGGTATAGAGACTAGTTTTTTTATTCTATGAGATATCAAATATAAGAAAAAATATAACAATACACATTGTCAAGAAATATAGGAGGAAAATAAAGAGGTCTCAGTTATTAAGGTTAGAGATATCTTTATTTCCCATAAGAATTACAATTCACTTACATGAGAAATTTTTAAACTAACTTACAAAATTTAAAAATTAACTTACAAATTATTATCCATATCAAGTCTACTAAAATTAGAATAGTTAGGTACCATGAAAGCTTCTACTTTGAGTATTTCAATTTGGGAATGTATCTATTGAATACTTTGACTATCTAGGGATAGATAGTCAAAGATTGAATAGCATCTTTAAAGCCTTACGTCAAATTAAAATTGAAGTAAGTAGCTAATTCTGTCAAATACCTAAAAAAATAAAAACCCAGCGCTGAGAAACGTTGTTTTATCTGTCTTCGAGACCGGTTAAATATTTATGAATCGTCTAACCGCCTCCCACATATATCACAGTATGTCTGTTTGAGACCCGTATTTTCATTGACTGCGAAATAAGAACTTTACGTCTTGCTAGGCGATGCGATGTTCGCTCTACCGATCATTAATTTATTTGAGAGTTAGAGTGAAAGTAACATACGAAATGTACGGATCGTAATAAAATATGAGCTTTAACGTCTAGTATCTAAGGATAATGGCAAGGCGATAAACTAGTGAGAAATTGAAACTGAATAAGTTCTCTAGAACATCTAAAAATACCTCCTATAAGTACTTTTTTCACGTGGGAGAGCCATGCTTCGGCACGAATGGGCCGGCTCGACCGGAGTGATACCACGGCCTCACAGAAAACCGGCGTGAAACAACGCTTGCGTTGTGTTTCGCCGAGTGAGTTGAGGTTACCGGAGGCCCAAACCCTTTTAAAGGCGGGCAGCGCACTTGCGACTCCTCTGGTGTTGCGGGTGTCCATGGGCGGCGGTTATCACTTACCAATCCATCAGGTGATCCGTTTGCTCGTTTGCCCCCCTATCCCATAAAAAAAAACTATACCCACAAGGTTGAGATAATAAGACCATAAATGATATCAAAACCTAAACTAGAGTAAAAATCAAAAATGTTAAATTAACTTCATTAATGAAGCTTAATCAAATAATATTTAATTTGTATATTCTAAAATAATAACCAAATGTTAACATGAAAAAAAAACAAACAGAGGATCTGTTGAAATTTTTGACATAGACATAGCCTAAAGCAATGAGCAGACAGCTGTCAATCATTTTGACAGTTTAATGTCTCGATGATAGAGTGTGCCAAAATGGTTTATTTCAAATTATTTTTTTTATGTAATGCAGAGATTTCATGTAATTTAATACTCGGTCTTTACTTAGAAATAGAAATATGCTCTTCAATTTCCACTTGATAATTTAAGTCGATGCCGTAGGTAGGTACGGCGAAGTAGCGGCGGTCTACGGCGGTAGATAAATTAAAATTTTTGAACCTTATGCTATTAATGATACAGTTTAGGAATGATCAGCCAAGATCGCAGATTGTACCCAGACAAACTACGCGATCTCAAGTCGTGCGTCAGAAAATTCGTCGCAAAACCGCTTCTAAAACCAAATTATTCCGAAATTTTATCGGTAAGCTCCAATCTGACAAAGGATTTTAAGATCAAAAGTATTTGTTAGGGGAAACAGGAAGTTGGAAGCTTTTTTTGCATTTGTTGTTGTAATTTTTTTATTTAGGTTTCGTGCTACCAATGTTCATTATCTCTCGAGCATCTTTAAAATACAAATATGCCCCGTTTCGGCAAGCGTGGGACAGGAAGACTAAAATTACTATATTGAGCCTCTATTGAGTGAATCCCTCTATCGTAGGAGAGCCATGCTTCGGCACGAATGGGCCGGCTCGACCGGAGTGATACCACGGCCTCACAGAAAACCGGCGTGAAACAACGCTTGCGTTGTGTTTCGCCGAGTGAATGAGGTTACCGGAGGCCCAAACCCTTTTAAAAGGCTGGCAACGCACTTGTGACTCCTCTGGTGTTGCGGGTGTCCATGGGCGAAATTCAGGAAGAAATTCATATTTAGAACCTGGAAAAAGTCCTTAACAATGTAAATCACATTTTTATTTATCAGAATTCCCTTTTAAGCCCAGTTTTTGATTGCGGATTCTCATGGATTGTCTTGTCTACTACCGGAACGGGTGACAGTGTATGTCAGACCTATAACCGCACTTGCTTTTCCTTAGCTCATAGTCATTCGCTATAATTATGACAGACGGTAAAGCTGAATAAAATAATATAATTATAATTAGGTACATATTAGAATATCATATAATAAAAATAATTATAGTAATATATCTATCTAACTATAGTAAGCGCACCTTAATAATTACCTATATAATATAATAGTCAATAAATATCAATTTAATAAAAGTAAAATATGAAAATAATAAAATATGGAAAACTTCCTCCTCTCTCCTACATCTTGCCGTGCCGACAAGGCCCACACATGTTTCTTATATCATACCATTGTAACATCTATTTAACTTGTGGAGTGCAATAAATTAATTGAGTACTTATTGAGCATTGAATGTACAGTCACGAGCATAAATTTTACTAAAATTTTAAAGCGTTTAAGAGGAAATCGCTTTTGATTTTTTCCAAATGTATACATATTTGTGCTAGTGATTATACACAAAATTTAGAGATAAATTAAGAACACTATCTTTTTTGTAAAAGAACGGTGAACAAAATGGTGAAAGTAACCTTGTCATCAGTACCGCCTACGAAGGTTCGCTGCGAGTCAAAGCCGGCTGGGCCAGGTTTCTCTGGTCTCTGGTACTGCGTTGCGCAGCACTGAACCCTCTCCAGATGTTGCAGCGCGTGAGAACTCTGCCACAAACCCACTGCTATACGTGTGTACAGAACCTGGTAACAACAAATTAAAAAGAACAAAAATAAATTTGAAAACACGGTGGGGATTAGGAGGCTCGTGGCTAAGTAACAACTAAGTAATCAATTCACGAAATAGAAAAATATGAAGTAAATTGATTTTCTCATACATTCTATACCGCGAACATTCACAGAAATAAAACACGGACAAAAATTAACATGGCGTTGTGTGCTGTTTCGGTAAGGCCAGTAGATGGCATTGTCCGAACTCCTAACATCTCGTTCATTAGGTAAGGAAAAATCATAATTTTGAGAATTCTTGGGCACTTGAACCTGTGTTGTTGTATTGAATAATAATATTGAAGAAATAATATCTTCTTCTATTTAATCTTTAAAACAAAGAAAACAAACTTATTGCACCATTTATAACTCAAGAACGTCTAGACCGATATTTATGATCTTTATTTTGTTGGATTTATCTCCACCCCAAATAGCAGAATATCTGTATAAAACACCGAAAAAAAACATGATAAAGAAAATTTATTTTGTAACTCACAATTTAAGCCGGAAGGTGGCACCGCAATCACTTTAAACATTTTTTTTATTTTTAGCGCAGGACAGCGTTTCCCGGGCCCACTTGTAATTCATAAAATAATCTACAATTGCACCAGATAAACATTTGGAAGATAATAAAGTAATATCTAATCTCTCAAAATAAACTTAGTATCGTAATGAACACAAATTTATTCATGTTTATGCAAATAGGTACGCCTACTCAACGCCGGCCATTGTTTTCGTAGAATTACAAGTACTTTTACCAGTTATAGCAGCTATTTTAATCATTAATTGTAGCTAGTTAATTAGTCTCAACAAATTGATGATATACCTAACTACGGCACGCAGAATACGCTTTTCGCGGAGTTGCGGAAAATAGCCCGCCATACCATACCATGATAATACTATAGTTTAAACTATTAGGAAAAAAACTGTTAATTCCAATAGCTGTCACAATTAATATATTTGGGGACCAATTAATCACTAGGTGTATAAAAAAATCTTCATAAAATACGAGTACCTACTCGTAGTTATTTCTTAATTTGTTCAACTTTGACATCTAGCAGTTCATAGTATTATTAGCCCTTTTCTTACCTTAGAACGTTACCCTTATAGGTAATTAAGGTAAGATTATTTTTTAAGCCACACCTATGAAAAACTTTGCGAATAGGGAAAGGCTGGCTATTTATATAAAGGTTTACTGACTAAAAAATTGCAGGATGCTGCTGACTGGGTGTTTGTATCATAGGGACGATGGCAAGGCCTTATTGCATTCAAATACCGTAGAGCTGATTGATGGTAGTCTTCCACACGTTCCACGGTTATCTATCACAGTGTATAGTCGGATACTTGGTAAAAGTTTCTTATAAGGCCCATTTCGTCGACCCTCATTTCAAATCGTAAAACCGTTCGAATTTTATGTAGAGTTCTATTCACAAATTGATATTGTAAGACTCATCTCCTCGAAATTCAATCAATCCAATTCGCAATTTATGTATGTGGAAAGTTATAAAAATAAATATATTATAAGTAAATAAAGAATGTTGGTTAAAGCTTCGACCCAAATGAACTGCAAACATTTTAGCAATAGATTTTGGCGTTTATATTATAGGTAGGTAGGTATTCATATTTTTGGGATCTTTGGATTTCCAATCTAGGTAAGTATACTGTTTTACAAAAATCTCCACGGCGACACAGGTCGTGTGTCTGGATGGACCAAGGTAGCTTGTGATATAAGTCAGTAATGTTTTAACGTTCCGATATAACCCCTAACATGTCCGAAATAATTAGGACGTAATGTAACATGTTACTAAGCGAGTATTCGGGTGTAACTTTGTAACCATAATATAACGCTCGTTACAGATGTTACATTGCGATAAAATGTTCATGTTAGTCGCTCGCTTTAGATACAATTCTTTTAATGCGAATCGGCGTCTCCACGCGTTTAAATAAAAGTTACCATTTAACACGCGTATAATGTATACGTAGATAGAGCAGCTATAGTATAGTTCAGGTAAGTTTAATTTTATTGAATAATTTCATTATTATTTAATACTCAACTATTCTGTCTATAATTTCAGTTTAGATATAGGTACCTACCTACTTATTATTCACATTGTAGGTATATTGAATATTATTAATTAACTTCATCAATATAGTTTACTTCAAAATCACTAGCCTGTTTTAGTGCTAAATATATTAGCACTAAAACAGTCTAGTGATTTTAGTTAGTTATTTAGTCTAGTATATTCATAGCAAAAATAGAAATAAGAAAATATGATTATTTGATAAGTGGATTATCCATTATTTAAATACGTACTCTATTGGATATCCCCAATTATACTTTTTTCCCTTCACTATAACCACTAGGATTAGAATTGGCGAACTAAATTTGAGAGTGGCTTTAACAGATTTCGTTTCACAATATCTAAATTTTATCAATGAATGTTTTAAGTAAAATATTTAATCAATATCAACATTTATGATTGCGGGGTCCAAACGGCCACCTTCAGCATTCTTTATGAGAATCATACTAGAAGTAGCCTTTTTGGCCCTTTCAATGTTTCTGGTTTGTCTCCCCAAATCAAAACTGTGTGATGTTACTGGTATGTAGGCATTCATATTCGTGACAGGGATACCCTGAGAGCTCCATCGCGAACTCAGTCGAAGTCTTCCAAAACTTCTCCTGTTTTTGGGCTCAGCTGTACCTAACTATATAGGTACCTACGTAACAGTACAACTGCCGAACATGTTCATATGGTGCCTAATTTGAATTTCAACACAGACTTGTAATCTGGTTTACCGAATAAATTGTGCTAGAGAAAATTGGAAGGTACCTACCTATATGTTTTTATACTAGTTCCATATATACATAGTTTTTCACGTTTACCTTATATTTCCAATGTTGTGGGGACTTTCCCTAACTCCGCTCGACGGATACCAACGTTGTAAAGGAAACACAATCAGTCAACTTTCGATAAACATATTATGCGAAATTTCGACGTCGATACAGACGCCATTAAAATTCGTGATCATGTGATGAATCTTGGAACATTTTATGTAGGCGCAGTCGCGAATACTATTGTATAATATAACAATGAGTTCTGATATTATACACTTAGTAAGTTTACCTCAAAGATGTTGGAATACATAATCATATAATGTTTTGTTACCAGCAAGCTTGGAGCGACGTCTAATTAAGTCGTCACTCATTCTTTTTAATTATTTACAATAAGTACTGCCTCATTAGCCAAGTGGTCCTGAGCGCGACTGCTACGCTAGAGGTCCTGGGTTCGATTCCCAGGTCGAAAAAAGGCGTGATGGTATGTTATGTTATTTACAATATTACAAATATTGTGGAAGAAAGAATAATTGCATGTTCACTTAATTTTACATATTCTATTTTATTACATCATTATGTCTTTTATCGTAGAAGCTTTTAAACACAATTTTTTTTGCAGCCTAGAAGTAGATTACCCTTCCTTTTTTCGTAGTCAGGTAAAAAATAAATAATTTATCTGTCTACCTACTAACACAGATTATGCAAAATTTATAAGCTGTGAGAGGGTTAGGATAAATGCGACGTTTTATTATTATCATCAATCCACGTGATTTACAACTTTTTTTTCCATTTCTCTGCAATTAAAAACTGAAATAATTTTAGCGAAGATAAATTAGGATCTCATTCAAATTCATAGTCTTTTTAAAATTGTAGGTACGCAGTATTCTTCAGGGGCTAAAGTGGAATATCTCAGCTGAGATTTTTAAATATGTTAGGTTGACAGCACTTTTTAGGTAACTACTAAGATAAAAAGGTTTTATGATAAGCTTTACGGTAAATCGTATTATAGAGTCCATTTAGGTTTAAAATAATAAAAAAGTTAATGGAACTAAATTGATTTATCATAAATGTTATTTGTATTATTTGTTTGCTTTTCTTGTTTCTTGTCAACGGCATCTTTAAAATCAATCCTTTTATATCATCACTAGCTTCTGCCCGCGACTTCGTCCGCGTAGCGTGATGATAGTATAGATGTAGTATAGCCTATAGCCTTCCTCAATAAATGGGCTATCTAACACTGAAATAATTTTTCAAATCGGTCCAGTAGTTCCTGAGATTAGCGCGTTCAAGCAAACAAACAAACATACTCTTCAGTTTTATATATTAGTATAGATTGCAATGAAACTACTTTTTACGGAGTTTATCGCGATGTATTTCAACTGTGCGCACAATTTCAACTGTATCCATTCATGTTTAGATTGGTTTCTGTTTTGGCTGCCGCTGAAGGGGATCATCATCTTCTTACAGGTGGTAAGAAGATGATGATCCCCTTCAGCGGCTTGTAGTATGTTTTGATTGAAGCTCACTTCAAGATATAGCCAATATTGTTAGTTGATAATTGAGTATTGAGTATCCGAGCGGAACTTTAGTAAAATATGTCACGGGTACAGGAATAATAAAAGAACGCTAAATGAGGATATGTCCGCGCTCTAAAGGCTGATGAATAACGTATTTATTTGGATAAGGATTAATAATATCATGTTTATAAAACACCTACGCAAATAATGCATTTGGAATTTTAGAACAAAGTTAGCATAAAAAAGGTTATAGTGAGCCAACCTTAAAAGATAGACATATGCTGTCGCGGACTTTTTTTTAGAACTTTTAAAGAGGAACTATTCTGTCATATATGATTTTTGCGAAACTTTAACCGTTTACGCAGCGCACGCATCGGAAGCTCTCAAAAGGAAAAAAAAACGAATTTTAGAACAAAGTTAAACATAAAAACGTTTATAGTGAGCCAACCTTAAAAGATAGACATATGCTGTCGCGGACTTTTTTTTAGAACTTTTAAAGAGGACCAATTCTGTCATATATGATTTTTGCGAAACTTTAATCGTTTACGCAGCGCATGCATCGGAAGCTCTCAAAAGGAAAAAACCCCGATTTTGAAACATTCTTCATTGATGCTCAGCTCCTATTGGTCTTAGCGTGATGATATATAGCCTATAGCCTTCCTCGATAAATGAGCTATCTAACACTGAAAGATATAGATATTTTTCAAATCGAACCAGTAGTTCCTGAGATTAGCGCGTTCAAGCAAACAAACAAACAAACAAACAAACAAACAAACAAACAAACAAACAAACTCTTCAGCTTTATATATTAGTATAGATTATTTAGTTTAATATTTTGTTGAACCCATCTGAGACTTTTGGAAAACTCAGAACCACTTTGAATAATTATACCAATAAATATTAAATGCTGAACACCTTGTTTACCGTTTTTGTAGGAAGAAGCAAAATTAACCGACCCCATTTTGTGATAGACTTAGATTTACTTAGAAGTTTATCCACCACCAGAATGTTTATTAATTTGATATACCCTAAATAACATATTATGCATTCATCTATGATTTTTCTTGGCATAGCTAGGTAGCTAGGGAACGGAAATATTATACTTTTCTTCGTGTGTGAACTGCTGCTCCGAGTCTGCTTAAAGATTAGGTTTTATTGAAAAGAATTCTCACAGACGTCTGAATTTCACCTCTCCATTCATAAAAAATGTTTCCCTCGATAAGAGAGAGACGAAAGAGGCACTTCATAATAAAATGGATAGATACAACAAAGGATGTTATAGCCAACCATTTAGCACGGGTACTTAGGGTAAATAACATGTACTTGTACGGGTACTCCACTTTGGACCGTCACGTCATGAAATATTAGCCTCCGGAGGCAGATGACCCGTTGTGGAACGACAAAATAAAGAGCGCGTATAGGTGCGATTTTATGTCCGCAAATCACATATGGTCCTCATAAATAATTATTTTATAGCGGCATTATATTCTAAAGGGAGGTAAAAAAAAATGGACTGGTCAAGTTATGAGCTTTATGTGTTTCACAATTTACAAGTTTAAAAAAATCTGATTACAATAAATCTCTACTATTATAAAATTTTAAAAAAGCTGTGTCTGTACATTGAAGATATTTAAAAAAAGACAAGTGGGTTAGGGTATATAAACGTCTCCGAACTCAAAAATGTGATTTTTTAAAATTCTTGTCTGTTTGTGTTTGTTACGGGTTGGCGCAAAAACTACTGAATAGATCTTAATTTTGAAGAAGAGTTCATCATTGTTGGTTTTTGAGGTTCAAGTGAGCGAAGCCGCGGGCAGAGGCTAGTGTTATATATAATATGCTTATATTAAATGCAATTTTTGTTTAAATTATAAAACAAACCTTCATGGTGGCACAGCTGAGGCAGTAGGGAATTGAAAAATTCAAAATTACAATGATTGTTGATTCGCGCGCTTTGAGCGCTATATCGCGGGTTATGTTATTGATTTGTTATTGTATTTGCATTATTTTTCGTGTTTGCAAAATATAATTTGGTAATTAGTGATAATGAAGGATATCATATAACTTCACAGTTAATTACCTTTATGACTGCTTAAGGGGAATACATAAGTATGCCATATATTTATTAATAAACCAGCTTCTGCCCGCGGCTTCGCTCACGTGAAGCTATATCAGGAGTGAAAATGAAAAACCAACATTGATGACCTCTTTTTGTATGGGCTTTTATACATCAGGGAGGTCAAGCTGTATCTCAAGAATTGAGATAAGAAGTTCACCAGTTTTTAAGTTGGAGCATATACTTTCTAACAGTGATATAAAATTAAAATCTATTCAGTAGTTTTTGTTCCAACCCGCAACAAACAGACAAGAATTTTAAAAATCACAAATTTTCGGATTCGTAGCCGTTTATATACCATGACCCACGTGTTTTTTTTAAATATCTTCAATGTACAGACACAGCTTTTTTACAAATTTATAATAGTAGAGAAGTCAGTATGACTGTATGTATGGCCTATGCATTGAAAGTCTCACGAAGGCAGCCCTAATTATTATCAGATAAATGTTTATACTTATTTTTATTTTCCTCATAGGTGAAGTATAAAATACTATGCTTCACTTGGGGGAAGTACACATTACAAACTCGTGTGGTTTACGGCCCTCGTTAGCTCAGGCCTCAAATGCACACTCTTTAATAAGTAATGCGTCACTTTGTGCCCTTGGTGAACAATCTACTATTACCTACTTGTCTATATTTGCCTACAATGTTACTGGATATCAAATGATGACGTCATCGAAAATGAGCAAGCTCTCCTAGATCTTTACCTTTAAGACGGTTTATGTAGATAGCACTGAGCGCTTGAGGCAAAACTCAGTTATTGGCAATCCTCATAATACCTACTGGAATGATAAGGCAGTCTTGAACGAACAAATAGCTGTTGGTACATTTGCAAAGCCATCCTTGAAGTGAAACGATCTTTGATCCGATCCAAATGACAGATTACAACTATCACCAGTATCAACTGATTGGTTTGAGCAAAAATACGATATCCTCTACTACCTATCTAGACATATATTATCATTATTATGAATTATGAGTAAGTCCGAGTTACACGCAACGTAATCGGTCGGCAACGCGCGAGTAATACCCCTGGTGCTGGTGTTGCAAGCGTCCATAGGTTACACTTCCAATACTACGGGCCATATACTTGTTTGCGACCTTAGTGGTACAAAAAAAGTTGGTGTAGCCCTTGGCTTCACTCACTCGCATCTTAAAGGGATTTTCGAGTCAACCATACCAAAATTCGTCAAAACTGCTAAACCTCCAGCAATAAACTGCGAAAGCCGTATCCAATTTCATGTCGTAGTTTTTACGTGATGAGACAAGCTAACTAAAATTATAAAAATAACCCTCCTTCTGGCGCAGTCGGGTAATAATTGCTCTGGTTTCTTTCTATTGCTCCTATAATGAACCCTTATATATGTATTATATACTCGTATAGGTATGGTACTAATTCCTTATGGGAAAAATCTAATCTTCGTTCATACAGAACAATAAACGCGTAAAATGCTATAATTTATATTACCGAGCATCTATCTTCACTTCACACTTCAACCGAGCTTTATCTATATATATAAAAGAAAGTCGTGTTAGTTACTTCATTTATAACTCAAAAACGGCCGAACCGATTTGGCTGAAAATTGGTGGAGAGGTAGCTTAGAACCAGGAGACGGACATAGGATACTTTTTGTCCCGTTCCCGGGGGATGTGATGACAGACCGAATTCCACGGGGGCGAAGCCGCGGGCAGAAGCTAGTATAAATAAATTATTTTTTGTATGTTATTTAAAAATATAAAGGACCATACAATTAATAATTTATGATTAGCGTAAATTTTGTAAATATCACATTCAAATGATTAGATACCCGTATTAATATATTTCGTTTATACCAACTAAGAACTAAAAATAAAAGAAATTAAACAAAATAACTAAGGAGTCTCTACAAAAAGTGTAAAATAACAAATTAAATTAAAAATTAAAAAAAACCCCCAACACAAAAATAAACCTGAATCCCTATAAAAAGAAAAAAATAATCTTGAAATTATAACCCTTCGTAAGCACGTATGAAGTTTTTTGATTAAATTTTGTCGAGTCGGGGGACCGCTCTCTAATTATGTGAATCCTTTCCTTTCCTTTTGCTTCCCGAACGTGAATCGCGCGAATTCAGAATTGATG
This sequence comes from Acronicta leporina, assembly GCA_947256265.1. Taxonomy (NCBI): domain Eukaryota; kingdom Metazoa; phylum Arthropoda; class Insecta; order Lepidoptera; family Noctuidae; genus Acronicta; species Acronicta leporina. Next base: position 9,665,242 of record OX366513.1, on the reverse strand, counting down.
TGGATGGCGCGTACATCGCCGCGACGCGCGGGAGGGCGTAAAGTGGGCGGAGCGTAACATATTCAAGTTTGGCGACCCGAGCGGGCAGACACGCGAGAGCTAGAGAGCGGTCCCCCGACGACAAAATTTAATCAAAAAACTTCATACGTACTTACGAAGGGTTATAATTTGAAGATTATTTTTTTCTTTTTATAGGGATTCAGGTTTATTTTTGTGTTGGGGGTTTTTTAAATTTTTAATTTAATTTGTTATTTTACACTTTTTGTAGAGACTCCTTAGTTATTTTGTTTAATTTCTTTTATTTTCTTGCGTTTTAATTAGGTATTTTCTTCGTTTAGTTATTCAACTTTTGTACAATTATTTCATAGCTATTAGATATCTTATATCATAGTGTATAGTATTCTACTAGTCAAGCCCTTTCATTTGATACCTTTATTGAGGGAGTAGTGAAAAAATTTAATAAATTCACCATTTCGTGGAGGCCGCCATGTTGGATTTGAAATTTTTCATAGTGTATAGTATTCTACTAGTCAGGCCCTTTCATTTGATACCAATATTGTGGGAGTTGTGAAAAAATATGTAAACCGCCATCTTGTGGCGGCGGCCATCTCGGGCCGATTTTCATCAAACATAGCTAAGAACACTCCCCACTTATTCACCTTTCAAACAAAAAAACAAAATCAAAATCGGTTCATCCATTCGGGAGCTACGATGCCACACACAGACACATACACACACACACACACACACACACACACAGACACGTCAAACTTATAACACCCCGTCGTTTTTGCGTCGGGGGTTAAAAATAGCTTTAAAAAAATATACTTGCAATTAAAAGTGTTGATTCACAGATTCAAGATAAGAAGATACAAACAAATAATAATCTCATCCTAAACGTACAATCATCAAGAATCTGTGAATCAACACTTTCATGTACCTAAGTGAAGTATTGTAAATTCTTTTGAGAAATAAAGATATCTCAAACCTCAACCCTCAGATATCTATACAGAATTACCCACATTATATCATTTCACCCTTCAGTAAGTGTATCGCAAATACTAATCTAAAGTTAATTACTGCTAAGTTCACATATCCGGGTCTGCACGAGCACGCGTGACGGAGCGGAAAATCTTCAGAAGTACGCAGCTTAGTCACGTATGTGCAAGTTTAGCAGTAGCAAGTGATCTTTGAACTTGTTACTCATGTGCCCTGAACTAGACTTTTTAATAAGACGATACCTTTATTGCGTTCTGAGATTGATGTTGGTAAGAAAAGTGTGTTCATTTAATATGTGACTTTATGAATAAAAAAATATACATAAAATGTACATGGTAGGTAAGTATAATCGCACTGTTTATCATTGTTGCAGTTTATAACCAGTGAACTAATAAATTAGAAAAGCTTCTGTCTTTTTAAATGTTTACCACACCTTTCACTCGAATGTAAAATTCAAATTCCGTATCAAAGACAGTAAAAATGGTAGGATCGTTTTCAGAGTAAATAAAATCCAGCCTTGCCACATCCACTTAACAATTTTTAAGAAAATATTTAATAGTTTTTTTAGTAGTTCGAATGTGGATTAAAAGTAATACGAAAACCAATCATCACGCTACGCGGACGAAGTCGCGGAAAGAAGCTAGTTGAGGCATAAATTATAAACCTACTAGCTTCTGCCCGCGGCTTCGCCCCCGTGGAATAAAAAGTATCGGGACCGGGATAAAAAGTATCCTATGTCCGTTTCCTGGTTGTAAGCTACCTCTACACCAATTTTCAGCCAAATCGGTTCAGCCGTTCTTGAGTTATAAATGAAGTAACTAACACGACTTTCTTTTATATATATAGACTAGCTTCTGCCCGCGGCTTCGCCCCCGTGGAATTCGGTCTGTCATCACATCCCCCGGGAACGGGACAAAAAGTATCCTATGTCCGTCTCCTGGTTCTAAGCTACCTCTCCACCAATTTTCAGCCAAATCGGTTCGGCCGTTTTTGAGTTATAAATGAAGTAACTAACACGACTTTCTTTTATATATATAGATATAAGAAGATATAGATTTGGAAAATTATTTTTTGTGTGAAAGGATATAAGTAGGTCCTCCTCCTGATGTGGTTCCATTTAAATTTGCTGATCACAAGTTTAGAAAAGAATTACAACAATACTGAACACCAAATTAATCGGAAATCGTTAGATTTTACTCGCCACTTAATAAACAAAAGGGCCAAATCAATGACACCGATTTCCGAAACCATTTCACATCTAATTTTTTTCTAAGGCAGTTTTAATTTTCGTATCGAGAAAATGGTATTATTCACAGATAGCTACGCAGTTCTAATCGAACTGATGAGTGACTTGTCAAAAATGTTCTCGGCCGGAGACTACACACCGGAAAACAGCGTAGTGCGGCTTTCAGCGAGATGGACAGTCAATTTGGTAAAAATCGTTACTGCCTTGATGTTACTGGCCGCGTACAACATTTCTTTTCTCGACTATTAAATAAAATCGTAAAAATGATGTGTGCTGTATGCTGTACATTGAAGATATTTAAAAAAAACAAGTGGGTTTTAGGTTTTATAAACGTCTCCAAAACCACAAATGTGATTTTGTCTGTTTGTCTATTTGTTACGGGTTGGCGCAAAATCTACTGAATAGATTTTAATTTGGTATCACTGATAGTAAGTATAATACCTATACCCCAACTTAAAAACTGGTGACCTTTCTTAATAAAACGGATCCTGAGATACAGCTGGCCCTCTCTGATTTATTGAGACCCATACAAAGAAGATATCATCACTGTTAGTTTTGATTAAATTATTTTTGGGATCCATTTCTAATCCTAATACAGCTTCAGGTGAGCGAAGCCGCGGGCAAAAGCTAGTGTTTCCATTAACCGCGATACCTAGGTACATATCTAAAAGGTATTACATAATATCCTTAGGTAAATTAATAACATAACATTTGCAGTGTCAATAGGTACAATACCATTTTAATATTTTCTAATTCATGTGGATGTTTCTGAGGAATTTGAATTTCTGAGCTGGTCGCAATTTTAAAGCAAAGGCGGAGACGGCAATTGTGTTAGATAAAATAATGTTATTATCTTTGTAACGACGAATAATTAATGGCATTATAAAGGTTCGTGCAAGTTCAGTGCATTGATCCATAAAGATGAATAAATGAAGGGTTGTTCTCAAATGTATAAATTACATTTTCAGATTGCTAATGAATGAAAAATTCATTTGGGAAACTCTGTCAGTCTAATAACTGTGATGTGTAGCAATGTAGCTTTATGATTTCTTATTTTGCCGTTTTATTATTCGCTGATATTTTTTGTTGTGAAATAGTGCTGTCAGAATCATGGAGTCAGAATAGAAATCAATATACATATTTTATCAGCTTATTCTAGATTGATTTATAATACCTACGATTCAATATAATTATACCTTATCTATTAGGGTATCGAATGATAGAAACTGCCTATATAAAGTCCGATAATATCCTGTATTGCCATGTGTATTGTTATGTTATTTTTTTTGTTTTGTTATGTTTACAGAGTAAGTATTAAAACCAATAACGCATATCGGTACCAAAACAATAGACGGAAACTTAAAATTAACTTTTAACAAAAAGTAAAAACGCCTTAAAAAACAACCAAAATAAAAAAGACGAATTGAGAACTGCCTTTTTTAAGTTGGTTGAAAATATATAAATAAATAAATAAAATCGTTTATTTCTCACCACAAAAAGTTACATAATCAGCACCAGAGCAAAGTACGGGATAAAATTTTTGGTCGTTGATTGATCTTATGCTATTATATGCTATTTATTAAATAATATAGTAACAATCATAAATATAGGCTAATAGAAATTGTAGTCATTTTTTTTACGTAGTACGGAATATCCTCATACATCATCTGTCACCTGAGGAGGCAGAGGCTATGTCGGACCCTGGCCCTATAGTCATGGCCATGAGAATGTGACACGATCGTAGCAAGACTTACCAAGTAAAAGTAAAGTAAAAAACACACAAAGAAACAATATCATTCATGACTACTTTGTCCAACTCACTCTTTGATATATATATTTTTTTTAAATAATAAAACACTGGAAAACAGTACCCTTCGGATTTACATGTTTTGTCACATCAACAGAAAAAACAGAATATAAGTGGAACAAACGAGATTGGAATTGATTTTCAATGTGGCTATGTTAACATGTTTGCTCGAGGGCCTAAAAAGATTGGTCTACACAGCCGTATTTGAATTTCAGTCAATCATTTCAGAACGGTGCTGATTTTATTGTTGATTGAAAATAGGTACCTACCTTTTTTATTAAAATCTTCAACCTACTGAAATGATCTAAATGTTAATTGTTACGAAATATAAGCCATAACGGCCCAAGTGTGTACCGTACCGTAACGTAGCTGCGTAGGTACGATTTTTATAGTTCTCTCGAGTTTAAAGGTTATCTGTTGACTGTAGACTGCCCATAGAATCATTCCATGACTTAGTTTAACTTATCTTGGAATTTCGTGTTTGTAGAGCAATAAAGTACCTATATTATGTTCTAATCTAAAATAATGAGATTTTGAGTAGAATAGTCAAAAACAAAATTATATGCATGGTGTCTATGAGAAATTTATGTATGAGGATTTTGAGGTACAAGATAAATAGTGAGGTGCAAGTACATACAACGAAAAACAAATATTTATAACGGTTATACACTTATATTAAAGATCATAGTCGCGTAATAAATACCGAAATTGAAATACTTGGTTTCACAGAGTTGTTACCAATTTATTTCGTCAAATGTAATTATAAAACAAAATTAGTAGGCCCATCTGTGGCACAACGGCTGCAAGCGTTTAATTAAGATTGAGGGCATTTATTAAGACTTTATGAACTTTATGGGCTGTGAACGAATTATTTAAATGTAGAAACGAATATTCAAAATACCTAGTTAATTATAATCTCTTTAAACTATGGCGTCGATATTGAACTGACAGGCTAATAGAACTACTAAACTAGGTCCCGTAAGTATTCCGAAAAATAACTTCTTAAGTAGCTTTTAAAAAATCTCATATAAGTGACTTTTCATCCGTATTTTAGGTATTTCACCCGTACGAAGCCGAGACAAGACGACAGTTCCTTTTAATTAATCGTATACATATTATTATTTAGCTTGTGTATTTATTGAGCCTGTATTGTCCTTTTACAAGACAAAAGCCACCCTTTCTTTCTTTTACTCTTGCCGGGCTTGTTGTAAGTGGGAGATAATGTTTCCTTTAGGAATCCTACCTGTCCCGCCGTCTCTTATCTATAGACGTTTAATAACAAACCCACTTTGTAGGTATTTGTATTTATTATATTACTAGCTTCTGCCCGCGGCTTCGCCCCGTGGAATTCGGTCTGTCATCACATCCCACGGGAACGGGACTAGCTTCTGCCCGCGGCTTCGCCCCGTGGAATTCGGTCTGTCATCACATCCCACGGGAACGGGATAAAAAGTATCCTATGTCCGTGTCCTGGTTCTAAGCTACCTCTCCAACAATTTTCAGCCAAATCGGTTCCGCCGTTCTTGAGTTATAAATAGTGTAACTAACACGACTTTCTTTTATATATATAGACTAGCTTCTGCCCGCGGCTTCGCCCCCGTGGAATAAAAAGTATCGGGAACGGGATAAAAAGTATCCTATGTCCGTCTCCTGGTTCTAAGCTACCCCTCCACCAATTTTCAGCCAAATCGGTTCAGCCGTTCTTGAGTTATAAATGAAGTAACTAACACGACTTTCTTTTATATATATAGACTAGCTTCTGCCCGCGGCTTCGCCCCGTGGAATTCGGTCTGTCATCACATCCCACGGGAACGGGACTAGCTTCTGCCCGCGGCTTCGCCCCGTGGAATTCGGTCTGTCATCACATCCCACGGGAACGGGATAAAAAGTATCCTATGTCCGTGTCCTGGTTCTAAGCTACCTCTCCAACAATTTTCAGCCAAATCGGTTCCGCCGTTCTTGAGTTATAAATAGTGTAACTAACACGACTTTCTTTTATATATATAGACTAGCTTCTGCCCGCGGCTTCGCCCCCGTGGAATAAAAAGTATCGGGAACGGGATAAAAAGTATCCTATGTCCGTCTCCTGGTTCTAAGCTACCCCTCCACCAATTTTCAGCCAAATCGGTTCAGCCGTTCTTGAGTTATAAATGAAGTAACTAACACGACTTTCTTTTATATATATAGATAAGATGTTATAAGTGTAATGGCCCATCCATTGTAACTTCTGTCAGTTGCCTGTCATGGAATAAAGATACATAGATGGTAATGTTGTGTGGTCGATGTGGAGGAGTCTCTGAGATTAAGTTTATAAGGTTATTGACTGATCGATTGATTGGAAGAAATATTAAAGCATTACCTAGACATACACAGGAAAACTATAAATAGTTGTAGATGGTATTGAAGGTACATAAATAGATGGTACTGACTAGAGAAGGTAGCAGCACAAATAATTTTCACGTATAAAATAAGTACAATATCCATGTATATTCTGTCATGAATATTCTGTATACAAACTCGAACATAATTGTGATTTGGTGACTGACGACAACGGTTTGATGAGACATACATTTTTTATTTAAATTAAATTTATAAACGTTACGTCCCGTAAAGACAAAGTAAATCTACGTGCTACCTCGGCAGCAGGTCAGATAATATTTAAAACGTCCAATATAAATATCACCACATTGCGGCCCACTACTTCTGCAATTCTGCACTGAAAGTTACTATATTATTAACTAGCGACGCGCCCGCGGTTTCACCCGCGCTGCCCCGTCCCTAAGAGTCGTAGCGTGATGTTAAATAGCTTAAAAGCATACATAGGGACAGACAGCGGGAAGCGACTTTGTTTTATAATAGGTATGTAGTGATGATGATAAAATATAGTACGATAAATTACAATCTTAATGAGTCGTCACATAGCTTTAAAATAAAAATAAATCCTGTGAGTATAATTCATGTATTGTTAAAACTTTTATATTTCTCGCGGCATTCGTGGTCAGATCACATCCGTTTCAAAAAGTCACTCAACACAACACCAACTTTTATATTGAAATACTTTTGTGTCCGCAAATCACTGTTGGCATCGTGAATAAATGTTTATCAAGACTAAAAACTTTTGTTACAAAATACCACGTTCTTATACATTTTTCACAGGATTCTTTTTGAATAACTTTTTTTCAATAATTGGTGAAAATTGAATAACAGTAAATATTTCCGATTGTACTAGATATGATATAGTTTATCACAGTATTATTAACGGCACGGTATTACAAACCTACCTAGGACTTTGTGAACTCCTCCTGTATCATTTTTCTTCGATGTTTTAACAGTTATTCAGGGTGGAGACAAATCCAATAAATCAAAGATCATATAAATCGCTCCGACTTTGTTTTACATATAAAAAAGATTCTAAGAGCTACATACTCTATTCTGCAGTAAAAGAGATACAAACTGATATAATAATATCTATATGTATTTTTAATCTGTACTTTTTTCTTTTAATAATTACGAAATGCGCCATTGCCATATATTTTGTACACAATGTGTTAAGTCCCTGTCCGACCCATGAAGGTTTCGAGATCTGTTTTCCAATGAATTTTAAACATCATCAATACTTTTATTAATATTACATGTTTCTTATTTTATTTGGTGGTGTAATTAGGATACTAATTGAATTTCGTAAAACTGCTTTTCTAACATGAAAGGAAACGACTTTCTAATTTCCCACTCCTATTCGATATGTCAATAAGTCAAATCAGGAGTTACGCTTTTCGCATTCCGGCTACAATTCTTACGATAAATTGTACCTACATTTTATTTTTACTGCGAGTTTCTATTCATGATACAGTTACTTTAAATAAATATCTTTTTTTAAATGCAAAACCATCATAAAAAACCGTCCAAGTGCGAGTATTTATGTTATTGTTTATTTATAATATTTAAGTTAGTGAAAGTAGTTTAGTAGTTTAATTCGATTTATTTATTACCTATCTAAGTACATATCCTAAATATTTCTAGTGCACCTGCCACGCTTTTTTTTCTGCATCACCCCAAGGTATACTGGAAGAGAATGCCTTACGCATTATGTCCGCCAGTACACGTTGTGCGAAGAATAAATAAATAAATAAATAAATGTAACTAAAAATGTATGCTTTTCGCAATTTTTCCTTTATCTGTGCTATAAGACGTTCCTTCGTACCCACGATTCTGAGCTCACGGGAATTACCCTGTAGGTTTTGATTCCCTTGGGTCTTGACAGACAGACAACAAAGTGAACCTATAACCCTAAAGTTTCTTACAACATTAAGAAAATATTGTCCTACCCCGGTTTCAAATAATTCGTAGAACTTGTTGAACAAGGCAAGTCCTGATATATATACGCATATATGAATACTTCGCCCCAATGTAAAGTATTTTCAAATTCAAATTCAAATAATTTATTTGTAAAACATAGGTCTAAAGATGGTATAAATTAGAATAACAAGTAATGCTTTTGCCTTGATAGGCGTACAAATGTATTAATAATCTAAATTACAGAGCAGTTCTTATTATTATTATTATTTCGAAGTTTAAATATTAAAGACTCTATTTGTTTTTAAGCATAGTCTATAACTTATAACGTTGTAGTTATTTGTTAATATTTTTTACCTTTTAGTTGAAAATCCAATAGCGTTGATTTTTACAGCGCCGAAGGGTAGTGTGAGCTACCGTAAGCCAACATGAATTCCAATTAAGCTCAATACCCAATGGCACACATTGTTTCACTAAATAAGTATGTGTTTTTTCAGTAGGTACCTAAGTGGATTTGTAATTCTTTTGAGATAATAAAGATCTTAAGCCGGTCTGATTAACTGATTCTGATTTGTGGAAAGAAAATTTAATCTGCCTTTGCTATAAAATGTCATAATAACAAATGGAGTAGAATTCTCGCGCCGACTTCATGATTGGCGAAGTTACGTTTCAGATAAATCTATTGTACTACCTATTATTTTAGTATCCCTGAGATAGTCATGATAATTCTAACCTTTGTTCTTCAGTTCAGTCTACAATCCATTTTCAGGAGAGAACTGACCCGCATCATTACGTAGCAGAGATAATTTTGTACAGTTTAACCCTTACTTTTATACATAATGTGAATGTACATAATTATTTCCTTTTGTCTGTTCTGTTATCCTATAGACGCTTAAAACAGAACGAATTCTAAAAAAATGGCAAGAGGACAGACTAGATCCTGAGAAAGGCTATTTGTTAACTGAAAAAAAAATGTTTATAGATCTTTTGGGATGCCCACGAGGGTAAAACCATTGCCAACATCTAGTTTTATAACAGCTACCTATAATTATCCGATCTACTGAAGTCAACACCAAAGGGAACAAAGCGATTAGATAATTGTAATTTCTGTTTGTTGCTTGTGGCTAATAAGACATCAAAGTAAAATTTCAATGAAATAACTATTATGTTGAACTCACAATTTTTGTTTTTCTACAAATGGACGTAACGACAGCTTTTGATAAACTGAATCTAAAACATCGCAAACTAAAGTGGGGGTTTGAGCTATTTTATTTATTATTGTTGAATTATTTGGGATCCCTATACGAATGTTACACAAGAATGACCCACGTCAATGCAGAAATTATTAGAATCATTTCAGTCAGTAGTAAGTACCTACAAAAGGATCGCAGGCCACGATAACCCGTTACATCTAAGTGCAAACTCAAGGGCCCTATATTTTCCGGTTTTGAAGATAATGAGGATATAAAAGGATTATCTCCACACCGCAGTGACCCATTACAGGCAGATCCTATATAAAATATATCTACGGCATATATGTCAGGTCAGTCATCAGATCAGTTAACAGTGTTGTTATAGGGACTACCTAGGTATCTACTTATTAAGGTACTATTTCTGCGTATCTTAGCAATCCTTTTGCAGAGAAACAAAATTTTCACCGATTTTTTTCTTAGCAGCATAAATACTCGCTACGTCACTGGCCATGATACAACTAAACGTTAGAAAAGTATCGGTTCAGTCGGTCGGAAGATAAATGATGATATGCCTGTAGTAATTACACTAACAGTTCTAAACCTGTGTTGCTCATAAATCAACATGGACTTCACAACATGAATATATCTATGTAGATTACTAAACTAGCACATGGTCTACAGGTCAACTTACAGGAAGATGGAAACTTGAAATATATGGTGCTTTAGGGCGTTTTAACAAGGTAGGAAATTACTGATTTCTGAAGCTTACGCGAATATTAGACCTATTTAAATAAAACAACGGATTTGGTCGCATTATATTAATAAACTCAAATCCCTACGTTTCGGACTCTTTACAGTATCCATGATCACTGGCAGACTCCTGGTTAGCTCAGTCTGTTTTATTTCAATAGTTAGGAAACCATTTCATCATTTTTTTTATGGGATAGGGGTACAAACGAGCAGACGGATCACCTGATGGTAAGCGATAACCGCCGCCAATGGACACCCGCAATACCAGAGGAGTCGCAAGTGCGTTGCCCGCCTTTTAAAAGGGTTTGGGCCTCCGGTAACCTCACTCACTCAGCGAAACACAACGCAAGCGTTGTTTCACGCCGGTTTTCTGTGAGGCCGTGGTATCACTCCGGTCGAGCCGGCCCATTCGTGCCGAAGCATGGCTCTTCCACGTGAAAATTAAACATCATATTTGCTTTGCTTAGCGTTCATCTAGTTATTCCCAATCCCGTGTGAATTAGGCATAGGCATAATCTCGCTTATAAACAAGCAAATTCTCATAGCTCTCATGATCAAAGTGTGTGGAAAGTGGGGTGGAAAATAATTTGGAGGTTACCGGAGGCCCAAACCCTTTTAAAAGGCGGGCAACGCACTTGCGACTCCTCTGGTGTTGCGGGTGCCCATGGGCGGCGGTTATCGCTTACCATCAGGTGATCCGTTTGCTCGTTTGCTCGCCTATCTCATAAAAGAAAAAAAAAGGGATTTTTATTGTATTCGCGCGATCGCAAATTGTATGTGGAAATGGAACCTCACTTGGGACTCCATCAATTTATTGTGTAAATAGAATCGCCGCTGGAGGATGGCGGGCAGCATGACCATTCCACTGACATTGACAGGCGCACCCATCCTTTTCCATTCGGGTCGAGAATATATGTATTTCTGCAAGCGTTAAAAAGATCCTAACCAGGTTTCTATTTATAAAGCTATCTTATTTCCTAACCTTATCCCTCGACATAAAAAGCTCTAAAATCTATACTTACTAATATATAAAGCTGAAGAGTTTGTTTGATTGTTTGTTTGCTTGAACGCGCTAATCTCAGAAACTACTGGTCCGATTTGAAAAATTATTTCAGTGTTAGATAGCCCATTTATTGAGGAAGGCTATATGCTATATATCATCACGCTACGCGGACGAAGTCGCGGGCAGAAGCTAGTATAAAATATTTGCATTTCGAAATGTTTGTATTCAATTCCTACCGTTGCTCCACTACGTTTCAAGAATATAATTTTAAGGCAAAATATTATTTTAGAATAGAGAGAATTGAAACATGAATGGGAATACCTTTTCAAGTGGAATGTCAATACATCGACCTCCTCTCTAGCTCGTATCATTATTGCGAACAAAGGCTAACTAATAGTACAGACAGTACCTGGGTGTCTTCTACTGGTGGCTAGTTTTGTTTCCGTGATATAATTTCACCTCGCATTGTATAAGTTTTTAGTTCTAGCTAACTGCAAGGATTTTTTGCTGCCACATTAGGCTAGTGATCCTGAGTGAAACAGCTTCGCTTGAGATCCTGGGTTCGATTCCCACGTCGAGCAGTGCTATTCTGTTTTTCTATGGAATTCTCAGTAGCATCTCTGAGTTTGGGATCTGTACCAGAACAAAATAGGCTCGCCTACCCTATTATTACACGGGATCTGTGGGTGTACCTACGTATGTTATGTTGTATCACGATGTGTATCCGTGTGTCCTTGAATCTTATTATGATAAGATATTAATATAATTATAATCTCATCACAAGTATTCGCCTGGTCTTTACATCCTGTACGTGGTTTGCGGATGTTATAAATCGAATTAATGATGGAAGGCGGTAATATTTATTGCTGTACCAACAAACATTGATGGCTTAACAGTTCTCGATAACTTTTGACAACAAACATTCGCTACATGGTGATTAATGGTGATATTATGTGCAATAATAATGACTTGTCAGTTTCTGAGTCCAGCGTTTAGAGTTGGACGCAATTCCCTGTATGCACATAAGCGAAATACCAGTCATCACCGACTAAACCAGAAGTCCCTACCTAATGTAGACACTCCGCCACATTATGTAGGAAAAACAATATCTCGGGTAATACTACGAGTTGAAGTCAAATTAGGGAGTAGTGTAGGATAAGTAGTGAACTATATACTTAAAAATCGAACTGTACACAACTTCTAGATAAATATAAAACACATTTGGTGTAGGTCACCTCGCCGTCGCCGTCAGTAGTTTTCACCATCTAAGATAACAAATAAGTTACAGTTTACATTATTTAAATCACACTTTACAATGAATAAGTACCTAACCGTTGTTGACCCTCCCATTTCGATTTGTCACTTGTTCTCAAAGTCAGCCTGTAATTTATTTTAATATAGCATCTGAAACATGAAGCAATATAAAAGAAAAACAAAATACTTCGATTCGTTCTAAAAGATTATTGTTTTATGAACTTTGAGGTTTCCTTGGCCCAAATACGATGCTGTAAAATTTTAGGGCGGTTCGCGGTCTGTTATTGCCCTCAAAGGCGGCATTCTTATTATATAGCAGAACTCATCTACAAGGTATGTTACCATAGCGATTGATACTTATTATGTGAGTGCTTTTATGTATTTACGGATAATATGAACAACACTCTTGAACTATTCTATTTTGGTAATATTGTCAGATGACGGAGAATATTTCGCTACAAATGAATGTCGTGTATGGAAATAGAATGCTTTTACGACAATAAAGATCAAAATATAAATATTAGGCGGAGGTATACATGTAGGTACATAGTCAGTAGATATCTATACCAACAGTTCACCGGTATGATACATCCCAGGAATGAGTCCCAGAACAGAAGGAAAGCCTATTGCCAGTGACAGGTGCAATGTTAAACTCTAAACTGCTGAGCCTCCCCGATCAGTGGGCTAATAAGCCACATTAAGCTAGCCTCTACTATCTTTCATGTAATTAGAACTCATTGCAGACCTGTGGTAGTAAATAAAGAGGGGCTCGTTGCTGAGAAATACCTAAGTACAATCTATAAGTTAAGCTGCGTTTGCCGCAGTCATTCTTTGAATGAGCATGTCGGGTGGCCATTTTAAGCGATTACATAATTTGTTAGTGCAAATTACATCGTTGTATTCAAGATTAAGTTTGACGTCGAATTAGCGTGAGGTATTATGCAAATTGGACGTTAAACTTGATCGCGTGTAGCCAACTTTATTTTTAGGACATTTAATAATATTTTTGTCTCGTGTTTTTTATAAATATATTTACATATTCAGGCATATACACATAGTATGCAACAAATTCTGATATCTACTATTGCACACTCACAGTTCGCCCGTATGTTTAGGTCCTATGTAATAGGGGGCCGAGCCTATTACCATTAACCGGCACACATCTAAACTCCGAGCTGCTACTAAGAATTTACAAAAAATACTTCGCTCGACCTGGCAATCGAACCCTCTAGCGTAGCAATTGCGCTTTGGACCACGTCAGAGTCAGTGTCAGTCAGTCAGTATATAGGTAGTCTTTAATTAAGCAATGTTTATTGGGCAGTAGGTTGTGGGTCGAATTACTAAGGATTTTAAACTTTTGAATAACAAGGACCGGTTCATTTAAATTCTAGTTTTAGTTATGTTTTGTTTAGTACAGTATATTTACATAACATAGTATATTGTTATTTATTCTAAAACTATTATTAGTTTCTGTTGGCTTGTTCCGTACATAGTTCTGTTTATATATTTCCTTTGTTTAGTATTTATTGTAAATAAGGCGATATATCTAACAACTATAGCTTAAAAGCTTAATGTAGGTAATAAAAAAAATACCCACTTTTACCTACTCTGTTAAATTCATAATCTAGAATTGTGCTCTCTAAACGTTACTAGTTGTAAGCGGTGGTAGTCTAATTTTGTGCAATTTCGTGTAGTAGTTTTTGCGTGATGCGTTTACATACATTCAGACAGACGGACAAAAAATTAGTAAAAAATGCACTTTTATTATACGTATAGATGTGGGTACCTTTCGGGTCGAACAGATTTTTATTAACATAGTGTATACTTGTATAGTTTTCCCTTTGAACCGCTCGTATTCCTTCGCAATAGCGGTGATTTTTGTGTGAAACAATGACGTGTATAGTGTGTATATACCCAAATTAGCACTGAGGCAAAATTCATCTTTCGATCACCTTTAATTTTTATTTTATTTATTTAGTCATAGAAAATCAAATGTTGATTCAAACAGCCCACGCAGTCATTAAAATTCTGGTTCAGGAAATCCCGTACTAAAATATTCGGCAGCTGACGTTAAATACAAATGGAGTTCTTATTAAAAGCCGAGCTTATATTCGGCCAGCTGTAGTAAATTTTCCGATTACGTATCTCATTATTTTAGACCTGCACACAAGATCTAATGGCCGCTACAGAAAATGCCGTGCGCGTAGCGGAGTAGGTACTGGGCCATTGTAGTTTAATGTTTTCATTTATTTCTCTTCTCTTTCCGTCTGCTGTCAATTCGGCATGGAAAAGAAGAAGTATTTTAGACTGAAGAATGGAAAGCTATTGAAATTGGATCTTGGCCTTCGCAGCCTTACCGTGGAACTTAATGCTGATATTATACTACTTTATTTAACGGTATAATAAAAGTCCCATGTAGTTTGAATTTAGGACCCCTAGGTCTGAATTGGGTTCTGAGAATTTCATAAAAACCTAATAACACTATTTGACCTCGGAATTGAACCAAGAATTGATGAACTAGGTACCTTTGTTTAAGCTAGGGGTCGTAATAAAAACGTTTAGTAATCGTTTAGCAAAATCGATCCATTCGTTTGCGAGCTACGATACTAAAGACAGACAAATAGATACACTGATTAAACTTATACTTAGCACCCTTTTTGGCGTTGGGGACCCCCTAACCTAGTGACCATAATAACAGAACTGTCTCTATTCTAATTTCACAGTCTATAACACTAATTTCAATGTCCCTCAAACCACAACACGGTAAGTAACGTTCGTTCACAGTGTTGTTGTAAGACTTGCAAACAGCGTTGCCAAACAGACGGGCTGTGGCCATCCCGGCCAAAACTATTTCACCTTACACAACTATTGCAGTTCTACCACCAGAGCCCATTTCCGTGCTTAAATATTGATCACTGTTTCAGCACTGCAATATTCTAAAATACCGGTCTTGAAATAGATACTTTGTCTATAAAACAAGTAATGCCAGGTCGTGAACTATGGATGAAAGCTTTGAAAATTTTCTTTGATAAATAAAATTCTGTACCGAAGTAAAGCACTAAATATTCTGAAAATTTCGCTTTTACAAATTTATCCTCTAAAATAAATTTTGGATCGCGTATTGCATAAATTCAGCTAGATGTTTCTCAGGCTACAAACAAAAAGGAATTTTTACTCGTCTTATTTGAACAGCAGTTACCCGAAATATATCTTCTTTTTAAAGAGACTGACTTAGAAAGTAATCAATCCACGAGGGTGATAAATTCTCACATATTATATAAGAATATTGGAATAAGTTGCTGTACAAGCTCTTTGTCCGCAATCCAGTATCCAATATCCATCGCAATTTGCATCCGTTGATTGTCACCCTGCTTGTTGGAAAGGCAAAGAAAAAAGAACGACATGAGATTTGGGAACAGAGGATGAAGACAAAAAGGTATTTTTCATAACCGGCTCATAAAATTACATCGGTATTATCTTGAATATTCACCATTAAAAGTAAATAAAGTTTTGCAGTCATAATCTAGACAGTAATATACGTGCATGTGGTATGTAAAAAAGTAAAGTTAAGAAGTTACACGGGCGCAGAGGTATGTAATTTTCCATCAAAAACGTCCAACTTTATGCTAATCTTCGTACGATAAGCAACTATGTTATAAATGCTTTAATCTTATTCAAAAAGGGTGGGCGTGTCCTCAGTAACTCATTGGTTATGGTTCTAAACATATATCTACATAAATATATATTGTAGGTACCTAATAGTTTTATATTATGTACATTTTATGCGTCTTTATACCTATAATTTATAATGTTGAATTGGAGAAGAAAAAATTACGTACAAGTAATTCCCAATTTATGAAATTGTTGTGATAATGTATATTGATACACAGCCGATGTATCAAAGATATTGAAAATAAAATATATATAGGTACTTAAACTGTAGTTAGGTAGATAAAGGTACCTAAACACCAATCCTTTTAGACAAAATATCGTAATCGTAAAAAATATGATGCAAAGGTTATTTTTGTAATACAATATAATGGCGTTACTTTGCGCAATAAATTCAAAAACTGTACAAACAACTGCCACATTTAGTTGAAGTGGTACCCGAACACGCGGGTTATACACGTGAACATGAATTGCGCGCATTTATATTTTTCCCACTCACCGTCATTACGCATAATGGGGTTACGTAGAGGAGACCAAAGTTCACCATGTCGAACAATTCCGAGTTGTACTTCCTGCGATGGGATATACAAATAGTTTCCATGTGGCCATTGCCGAGGTCGTTGGTTATGGTCTCCACCCAAATGAACTTAGGAGCGCTGTATGCTGCACTCGTAATCCAGACGCCCAGTATCACCATCTGTGAACAAATACAAATGTATAAGGCCAAAATAAACTGAAAATCTTTATTTACAAAATGGTTTTGATAGACTGATGAAGAGACTGACAACGAGGTGATCCTATAAGACATTCTGTTTTCTTTTTGATGTACGAAACCACAAAACAATAATCTTATGAAACTTATCCATCATTAAGTATGATAATAAAATCTATAACTACATCACGATGTAAGGCGGCGAACAGTACCTAACGCGATATCGACGTATTTGTGGACCAGAATAATGTAATGCAAAGTTATTTGCTTCTTGGCAAACAGGGCCTATTCACTCGGAATTGAGAAAGTCACTTCAAATAAAATCGTTCCCACGTTCGCGGCCCGTCGCCGTCTTATAACGTACAAAACCTTACCCTAAGTCTCGTCGATGTGAGGATCTGTTTACAAGTGATGGGATGTATAATAGCGAAGTATCTCTCCGTGCATATAACCACTAAGATGAATATGGATGCAGTGTAGCTCAGCGAGTGCACAAACTGGTACATTTTGCACAAAAAGTCGCCAAACACCCAACTGAAAAGAAAAAATAATATTTACAACTTGCTAAACTTTTAACCTTTGTTTACAAGTACTACTAGCTTTTTACTATGAGAAAATACGACAAGGATTTAGCTGACACCATTTTGCCTTGTTTTTGCTAACGCCGTGTTTTTTGTGAGTAGCTGTAGAACAGTGTTCTCTTTGAGTGAGAGTCATAAAAGGTGACTAAGAAACTTATCTCATCAGCCTGTGAATGTCTGAATTATAAGTCATTATAACTTAACTATGGTGTACAATTTAAATCGTCAAGCTTTGTAACTCTATCGGTTTTTCCAATATTGCTATGAACATCTACGATATTAGAACGAAGTTTTGGCGTAGATATATGATTAGCCTACATGAGTGATAAATGTAGGTAATTAATGAAATAGGTTAACTATTTCATTAATTAGTCTAGCACACTATAAAACGGCACGACAATAATTATTAGGCTCATGCCAAAATGAAAGAAAACGAAGATTAAGGGGGATGAAAAAGGCAAATTTAGCAATTATTCTGGAATAAATTCATATTTAGAACCCCTAGCAGCTCCTAGGAATTACATAGCGTGAATCATAATATGATTTATCAAAAGTGGCATTAGACCTACTGCCTACCCCTGCAGATCTGTTAAGTCACACCAATATTCGCTTGCTTCTTGATTTTATACATAATCAATAAGTTTTCGTGGCACTCGCAACAGAACAAGGCCATTAAAGCATAATAAGAAACTGTCAGTTCCATTATTTACTTAGTCTTTCAATCCGACTTTAAATTAATGCTATTTACATATAAGACTATCATATAAACCTATATATTGATTCACTAATCTGTCAGGTTCAGACTATAGTCTCTTCATAACTATTCAAGAGTGTAATATCTACTTACCATTAAAAGGCTATTAACGATTGTCATAACATTAGTCTGAAACTTCTACACTGTTTACCAATTTTGATACATATAATATCTATTTAATACACAGGTGTCTATCAAGATTCAGGCTACGACTCAATAATGTGGAAGAAGGAATGAAAGCGACGGAATGGTTTGGTTTGGATTGGGGCTCGTATAATTTTTTTTGGACAGTTTGAAATGACGCTCATTGGGGGAGCCTACGTCTAATAGTGGACTAGTATAGGCTGAAATTTTATGTTATATGTCGGCAAATGATCCGCCCATGGACAATGACATGGATATGCCAACACCAGAGGAATTGCTGATACATTCATAATCATAATCAACCCATGTCCCACTGCTGGGCACTCGGTCTCCTCTCACAATGAGGAGGATTAGGCTATAGCTGTTCCAATGCTGACCCTTAAAAACCCAGAGCGAACTGGCACTGAGGATGTTTTCTATAGACTTCGACGTACTTACCTAAGTATGGTCGCCGACTAGTCAGACACTAAGAGATCTTACCACTGAACAAGTGGTATAATATTCTCGCCTCTTAAAAGATGTAGGAGAGAGAGGAATTGTATTCTAACCCTTCTTCACACAGGGAAAAAGGATTACTTAAAGATTACCAATAGTAAAAAAAAATATGATATATGATGATGAAAAAGAATATGAATAGAATGGAGTACACATTATAGACTGGAATTATGATGAATTATGAGCTAAAAATTCTAGTTGCGGCGAAGCATTTCGTGAGATTTTCCATATTATTCGTGTTCCCTCCACTCGATTCTTCATTCATACGTAATCAATCATCGTATATCAGGTAAGTAACTTCGTTAAGATATCCTTCCACATCACCCACTAACGCTTCGTATATACCTGTTAATATTTCGGCCCAATCTCTCATCGTTGCTCTCTGACAAGCTTTTGACCATGTTTCTCGTACCGGAAAATAGGGCAGTGTCCCACTTAACGAAAATAGTTTCATCAATGAACCGTTTTATTGGGGGTGAACGTAATTATAGAGGCGAGTTTTCCTAATACCCATGTTGGAAAAAATACTTTTGAAAATATATATTTATGTTATAAAAATCTCTATAGCAGCTTGGATCATAATTTTTGGTTGTTGAACAACCACATAATATAATCAAACTAATGGACAATATCTACGCAGGAAAGAATCAGTAGACAATATCAGGATGATCGTGATGGTGCTAGCTAGGCATACTTGTAAGTATAAGCTGAAATCGCAATTGTATAAGCTTTCCATATAATGAGGGGTCAGCTTATACTGGAAATGTATAAGTTGATGTGTTACCATTGTGTTCTGTAGAGACCGGTCCAAGGAGGTTGCACTATTATATAGTTGGCCAATATATTATAAATAAAAAAACATTTTTTATTTAATATGTATGACAGATATAGAAATGTCTTGTCTGAAGGTCTTTGACAAACTCCGTCTGTATTAGATCTTCGCCCCTAAATATTAAACTTTAAAGTTAAACTGTGAATCTAATTTTAACTAAACGCCTCCCGTAGAGTTTAGGTCCAAGTACCTACCTACCTACCTATTTTCATTTGGATTGATGTTACAGTAATGTGCAAGATACACAACTATAGCATGCATGTTTTAAACCTTCATACTGTTATTTTCATGAAAATGATAGTCTCAGTCTACCCCTTATGAAAATACAGATTTATACTGTTGTTGTTTACTTTTATTTAAGGATTTTAATGAATCCCCGGCTCTCCCTGTCTGACGACAGCTATATCCGGGACGTGTAATGCCATGTCACTTTCTATATTTCATATACCCACTCACATGAATTTAAGCGGAAAATCGAGGAAAATTTCTGTGTCACAAGGACGCATAAACAGTGAAGAAAATCATCGTGAGTAAACCTGCCTGCCTGATACTACCTGAAAGATTTTCTCGATGGCGTGTAAAGTCGGAAAACCGCATTAGGCCAGCATGGTGGACTATTAGCCTAAGACCTCTCTAAGAGGAGACCTGCGTCCAGCAGTAGGACATTTGATGAAAATGGAAACTGGAAGGTTTCAGAAAGGAAGCACTTCCACTCGCCCCACCAAACTCATCTAAGCAGGCACATGCTACCTTTTATAACGGTTTTTGTTAAATTGGATTCGATATTTCCCTTTTTTACAGTTAACTTGAATGCGTTTGACCCTTGTCATGCCTGATAGAAAAATAACCGATTCTAGGATGGAAATTGTAAAGCGAAGTTCCCCTATAAGTCTCTAACTTTCACATACACACCACTAAACACAATAAAACTGTTGCGAGATGGTCTTGCATGTAAGAGTGATATCCTAATTTACCTAGCGTGATTTGTGCTGTGGGTACAAATGGATATAGGTACACTTTGTTTAGAAACGGGCCAATTAAAAATCTTTCAATAGTTTACAGACCATCATCAGCCAACTTTTAAGTTGGCTGCAGCTCCTTAGAATTAAATGTGAAATATTAGCTTAAATTAGAAAAAACTTAAGCTTAATTAGCAAGAGCTTAAAAGCTAAGATTATAAAGTTATTTTAGTTATGGAAAAAAACGACTGGCAGGCAGGATTCGATGAACCTGCGTCTTCTGGTTAAATACAACAGACGCTATGACCACTAAGCCACCGCGAATCTGCCATGAAGGCAAATTGCGACATGGCTCCATCAGGTGTTATTTTCGACTTCTGTTAATAGTTATAAACTTGAATGAAAACGCAATCGTAAGTTTTAGTGATAATTAATTTTCGACAGAGAGCAAAATTTGTCGTTTCATTTTAATTCCAACTAATTTCTTACTTTGCTACTTATATTGAACTGGAAATATCAAAAATAAACTAAGTAAAACGAAAAAGTTAAATTAGAAGCCTTTTACTGAAATTTATAAAAGTTTGAATTTTGCTCATCAAACTTGGGTCAAAATGCCCAAATGATTAAAAAAGTACATGCAAAGTAAACACTGTTAACAAGAGCGTAAACACAACGTTAATTTGGGATTAATTAAACGCGTATGCAACATTAGCCTTTGTTTACAGACGATTTGGCCTTGTAAAATAAAAGTATACCTAATATATGTTTGTGAAATGGCTAATGTGCAGTGCAATCGTATGGTACATACATAGGTAAAAAGAAAATTTAAAATGTTGCTAAAGTTAGGTTCATACCTAATATAATAAGAATATCTACGTAAATAATTATTAAATTTAAATGATAAAGGGACGTCATATTTTTGATTCTGGAAATATTCACAAAATTTACCATTACATACCAAAAACCATTATTTTTACATTTGACCGCTTCAGGCCCTCACTCCGGACGCAATAATTCATTCAACATGTTCAGTTAAATACACGTTGTTTACGTTCGTTACTGTTTACCTGATGCTTCGATTCACTCACCTCGGTATAAGATAGATAGTCAAATTTTGGAAGACACAAAACACGCCAACACATAAATCTGCCACGGCAAGGTTCGCCAAAAAGAAGTTGGTTATGGAGCGCAGGCGTCGCGATAAGGTAACCACGAGGATAACGAGTAAATTTCCTGTAACAAACAGAAATATAATATTATACTTATAAAACATAACATAAGTACCATCACGCCTGTATTCCCCGAAGGATTAGGCAGAGGCGTACTAATGTACACCCACAGTTCACCGGTATGTTTAGGTCCCATGTAATAGGGGGTGAGCCTATTGCCATTAACCGGGCACAAATTCCTAACTCGAAGCTGCTACTGGGAATTTCATAGAAAAACCCAATAACACTTTGCTCGACCTGGGAATCGAACCCAGGACCTCTAGCGTAGCAGTCGCGCTTAGGACCACTTGGCTAATGAGGCAGTTTTAGTTTTATTATACTTATAAATATAGAAAATTTGCCTACGTTGAAAACAACAACGGCAGCCGCCCATACATTGTTTTAGTTGAGATAAAATTCGTACGTCTTTCAATGAAAAATATCTTGTTTGATTCAGCGTCCTCTTCTGAGCTAGTTTGTGCAAGAATTGCTTTTAGAGAAAGCCGAGATTAATAGATATTCAGTCATGAACTTTTGTAGGTTATAGCTTTATGTCACATCATATTATTCATTTCGAGTTTGTTTGACTTATAAAAATATTTTTAAACAGTAGCAAGTGACCGAGTGTGGCAGCCAGTCTCCGTCAGAATTGTTTATATTATATTTCTAGTTTATTTATAAATGTCTTTGTAATGAGGCGATAGGATTATTCTAAGATAATAGTATTCTAGATATACATACTAAGTTTTAGTGTGTATTATGTACTGTATTAGGGAGTAAAGACCAATTAAACAAACATCATTTTATTTATTCTTCGTCATCCTCTCTTAAAACAATTGCATCAAGTAATTCTGCAGGTCCGGATATATTGTCTTGATGATATCTGGTCATCCGAAATACCATACCAGCGTCAATACATAAACCGACAACGAACGACGATTTTCCATCTTAGCGGTAGTAAATAAACAGCTGTTCACTAAATTCAAACAATGACATGTTCACAACTGTCATCAACAACTTCTTTTCCAACTTTGAATCTTAGTCTTTTTGCCAATCAGAAAAGATCTTATTTGATTTGTTAATATCTTGTCTTTTAAAGTATTCTTATCCGAGGAAAAAAGAATAATACACTCATAAATGCAGCAAAAACTGCAATTTAAGCGTTCATTTTTACTCTATTTTATTAAAACAACGAACTAAAAACACTTGTTAATAAATGGCAACACTAGACAAATAAAAGTAGGAAAGTAATCAATTGAGTTTTTATTTTAACTTGTTTTTTACCAGGCTTTAACTGATTAATATGATAATTTGTAAAAATGTAGATAATTAGAGGAAATTGTTTCGTATATTTGACATTTATAGACGCTCGAATTCATATCAACTAAGATTTTGCTATTGTTCTTTGACGAGTCGGAAGATGGGTCTTATTTGATAAATATAAACAGCAAGCAACGAATTGTGTTTATTGAAACATGAACAATCTGTGTAATTACTTCGTCTTCCAATAGATTAATAATTATTATTAACAACTTGATGACTCCAATAATTACCTAACCGGCGGTCTTATGGCACCAATACTAAGCTCGAAATAATGTGTCGTTAGGTTAGCATACAATTGATTTTATAACTGTCTCAATAAATAGTACTACGAGTAAGTATCAATATTTGCTTCAGCACTGAATAGAACTGCGAGTATACTGTGATGACTAGTTATGTATGTAAATTTACGGATTATGTAATTACGTTTTATGTAATTTACGGATATTCAGATAAACAATGGTGGGTTGGCAAGATAATGGTGTTTGTGTACGTTAGAATACCTCTGCGTAACTCTTCGGGGATTACAAGGGTGATGATTGTTTTTTTTTAATATGACATTGTAATTTCCGTGGTAGGACCTGTTGGGGTCTGACTGGCTGGCGACCACCGTTACGTCGGGTTCTGCAGTAAAGCCCCTCCGGTTGCTCTCTCTAGCAGTCCGTAGGGGCTCTTATGGGTCGGCAACGCATCAGCAACTCCGCTGTTGTTGCAGGTGTCCATGGGCGACGATGACTACCAATTGGCTCGTCATTTCGTTTCCCAGTAAATAAAATAATAATACTGATTTGCATGTCTGACATCTCATTTATTCATCTCATTTATTTAGGTCCAGTTTGAAGCCAACGCCAGGTACTACCTAGCTGAACTGGCACATGTTTTTTAAATCTATGTCAATAAACATTTTATATTACTTTTCCATTTATCTTGCTAAAAATAAAATGTATTACTTAGTTTAGTTTAATAAAAAAATAAGAAAACACCTGAAGTTTTGGGCGATTGTTTTGTAAATTAAACCTATAAACTTCAAATGGATTGTCAACAGAAAGCGCCCACTCAATGTTGTTGTTAGCTAGGTATTATTTCTTTCTTCTTTTTATTTGGTTACTGATAATAGTGTGTTGTTCACAATATAACATATAAATAAATAGGTATGTACATATATCTACTAATCTATAACCTATCGTTTTCCTGTATGTATTCGAAATCCCATGTAAAAGAGGGCAAATCTATTGCCATTTACAGGTCACAACACCAAACTAAGCTGCTATTAAGAAGTTCTTAATGGAAAGAGGATTAAACAGAGGTATACCTATTTGTTGTACCCATATAATAGGGCGCCAGTCTATTAGCAGTAACTGGGGCCAAATTCAAATATAATGTTATACAACTTGGCCCAGTAACACTGCTTGTCTAAGACACTCTAAGAACTCATACTCATTACTCAATAACCTCGCATGGTTCTCTAGACATATCTACTTGCTCCTTGTCTAGAGAACCATGCGAACAAGTAGTTTGTTTTTTATTTGTATTATTATTATTATAATAATGTTAGTTCTTTTTTTATAATGTCTTAAGAAATAAATGGCCACTCGAGTGCTTACTCTGAATTCCCACCCTGAGACCCCCAGGGAAAAGAATATTCGGATTCCTTTTAATTTGTGACGAATACTGTATCCCCTAGTCGGTACGTTATATAATATAATAATTAGTAACTATAAAATGTTGCTTGTTTTGGTATTATATGTATGTTTATGCCTGCATTTAACAATATCTTTTTATGTATACTTTTTGCTTCGGTCCCTATTGTTCCTATTACTATGGGTATTAAAATTATTATTATTTTGTGAACAGTATTTATTTAGAGGCAGATTGCCTCATCTTAGTGAAGCTTATAAAGCTACATTGATTACATTTGTAGTGTCAATGTCTTATAACATCCGACATATCATGGTTTTAAAAAGGGATCTTTGTGCAATATCCTACTAATATTATCCTGTATAAATCATTAAAATGCTTGGCGAAAAGTCATAATAACAGTGGCGGTGGTCACTGTAATTAAAAGAAAGACTCTTCTTTGGATGAAACTTTACATTTAGATTTTGTATCAAAACTCAATGTAGTAGGCATTATGTATATTATGTCAGAAATAAAGTCAAGTACCTAATCCCAATAAATTATGTAATCAGTATTGTATTATCTCTTGTGGTTTCGTTACACAGTTTCATTCGAGTTCCCTCTGTAGTGGGAAACCAAGGATTTCACATTATTCAGTTCTAAAGCAGTTTCAATGAAACAATTTACAAGCACGTTGCTTCCAATGTGTGCACTCCTAACAATGCATTAGTTGCTAGTGCACAGCCGGCCGAGAATATAATTGTATTTTACTTGCATTTGACAGTATATATGTCAATTGAATTTGGAATGGAAAATTCAAAAAGATTTGCTTGTTTTCAAACTAGAAACAAATCCAACTCAATTGGATGTGTTTCTATTTTCAAATGGTGTACTTTCTATTAATGAACGAAGTTAATAAACCTTTGTACATATTCCATTTTTAGTTTGGTTATTTTTCTTAAGAAGTGTTTATGTAGGTATAGGTATACTGGGCTCATTATACATTATTGTTTAATTAAAATTAAAAGTAATAATTTTACGATTTATTTTTGTTACAGTTCCATTGCCGTTCCTAATTTTTTGGGTGTTACGAACTTGGATGGTCAATTTAAATTAAAAGTTAAATTCTACAAATATATGCAGACTAACCAACACCTCTGACCTTGTTAGAGTGATATTTTGTAGAATTTACAATTTATAGATGATAGTATCAGTTTCATCATTAATAAACGCCCTACGGTAAAGTTCTGATCTGGCAATAGTTGCAAAAGTAGGTACCCATAAAAACTTAACTTTTTCTGAAGTTTTACTAGATTAGCCGGAAAAGGTACTTAATAGTTGTTTGTGGCGCTGTTCCGGCTAACTGGCAGTGCACTATTCCAGACTAGAGCAAAAGAATGAGCCAGCGCGACGTCTGCATATAAATTAAGTGAACTTGCGGCAGCTGGCATCCTAATAGAAAAGTTCGCAAACAATTAAAAATACATATTATTATACAAGTAAATGACCACATACAGAAAGCAATTTGGTCTCGAGAAACATACAAGCTTCATCGTGATCCTTTCATATATCTTTGACTATATTATATTTCGGTTCTGGCACAAGCCGGCCGCTGCCCACTCTCTTCGCTAGCGCGGCTCGTGCATTGTGTGGTCACAGTTCAAACCTAAAAAAACCTAACCTAATCGATATTTATATTTGTTCCATCACGATGTTCTCGGGCACAACTCGATCGGCCCATTCCAACAATCGGCCCACGATGTTTATAAAATATTGAAATTTAATTAAAACTACTTTTTATAGCGCTGTTGTATTGATATTATTTAATTCCCAACGTTTCAATCCTACACAGCATCAAAAATTACAGGTAGAATAAGTTATTGGATGTCTCTTAACCTTAAGATTACAAATTACTAACAGTCAAAGTGTCGGAAAAGAAATATTGTCAGTACAACGCGATAAATGATGTAATAGTCTCTGTAAATGGGCCTTTATATTAAAATTTTGAATGTTTGTAAACACAATAAATGGAATAACAGCTATTCATTTTAATATCTTTGCTACTAAACATCGAAGGGCCGTCTTGCCGAAATTAATAGACTAATTTCCTTTGCGTCTATAATTTTGTTGCGAGTTTATTAAGGTTAAATCAGGTCTAAAATGGAACTCCAAAATAGTATTTATTAAAAACAACAATTTTCTGTGGTCTGTACATTCCATACCTAATCAGGTTTATCTATGTAAAATTTGTTCGACAAAACGTTAGGTTATGAGTCAGCCAATATGTATAAAAAAGCCGGTCAAGTATGTGTAGAAACGAGGGTTCCGTACAAACTGGTAGGTATAATATAGATAAACTGTACTTGTTAGTAACTTCAGAGACAAATTTAGCGTTGCCGTTGGAAAGCTGTTAGTTTAGCAACTGCAATTAATTATTACAATATATATTATGATGTAAATACTAATTTACGGTTTTCAGATTTTTCCTATATATAGAGCACAAATCTATGACTCTGCTGCTTGCCTTGTTTGATTCTAGGTCAACGGCAAGCAGCAACCTACAGGTTTTGAACGTGTCAAAAGGCGGAATAAACGGAGCATATACCATTTCTTTTGATTGAACTTCAAGGTATAGCAGATATGAGTATTTGATATTAATTTCAGCTTTATACCTTCACGTATTTCTGAAAAATACATCGATAGACGAACAAGAAAGTGATCGTATAAGGGTTCCGCTTTTTCTTTTGAGGAACGGAACCCTAAAAACCAACCAATTACAAAAAATATATAGATTTTATTATCCTCTTACAATATTGGAAGGGAAAAAATATTTCATTAATATTCAAAAACCTCTAGGATGGATTACTAAATTCAAAACACAAATGTAAATGGTCTCCACAGGATTTCAATGGATAATTTATCATGCCTTTTTGGCTCTTAAATAAAGCCGCTTATTGTTTTATGTTTTATTATATTCTATTTCTGTTTAAATTCTGGTTACATAAGAGAAATTGGTTCAATACAGTCAGGTAATGGGGTAACCCTTTATCGCCATGTTCATAAACCCGTAAAGGATTAAGTGGCCTATATTTTGACAACAATATTTAATGTTAAATGTCAAAAACAAATAACACTGATTGTTAGTAAGGGTCCCGCTCTTTTAAAATTGAATACAATCCATGGTAATATTTGGTTCCTTTTTTGATCTTGTTTTATGTCTATCTATATACTTTTATATTTTAACTGACTATACAAAGTAAATTAATCCGGATCTGGACGTTTGTGTATTTGAGTTTGTACACGATACAGGAAAAAACCTAGTGTACTGTACTACCGTATACAACGTTTTTTGTGGCGTGCAAGAGTATCTGAAGGAAATTAGGTTGGTTTTGTGTCAACGTTTGTAAATTTTGTGTGTCAAAGTTTGTGTGAACAGTGCGATAGACAAACCCAACATAGCACATTACCCACACTTAGTACATCATTGCCGTGAAACAAGAGAAATTCAAACAGATTTGATTTAAGGCACGAAACTTGATACAATTATCTTTATGGAACGATTCAGCATTTGTATAAATGAAAAGTAGTATTTTTAAATTGTTTAGTTCCTTATATTTTACAAATTTATGAATTAAAAGCAACGAGTTGCTTTAATATAAATTTGTACCATTTATTACCTAACATTTGTACAATATTGGAAATTTCAACACCCATAACAATAACTAAAATAATTTAAGTATAATTGTTTTGGACTAGTGTAACAAAAACCGTTAAGGATAAACTATTTATGTAACGTTCTTAGACAATCCCACATAAACCCACTGCGAAAAAAAAGCTCATCTTTTCATGCAAAATATAGCGGTGTAGGTAGCGGTAGGGGAAGCCACCTGACGTCATACCCATTTTAGAAAGGAAAGCAAACAGTGGTCTGCACAAGAAGCACTCCATTCAAGAATAATGAACCCCGTAAACTTTTCGGAGCACATTCGTTTATTTCACAATAAGATATATATAAAGCAATCTTAGCTTCGCGTATCGTAAATTTCATTTTGTTGATCTCTAAAGAGAAATTCTCGGCCATAAATAGACAAGGTATCTATAATCTACATCTTGCTATCAGTAAACACGGAAATTTTACCCGACTACGAAAATAGGAAGGGTAATGAGTTTAACCGTCTATGAATGTATGTATGTATCGTATGGTTGTTCGATTCTTGCTCAAAAAAAAACTATTACACACACTATCACGGCTATAAACTGGTCAACACTGTTCCTGGACATAGGAAAATTGTCTTGTTTCATACATTTCAGTTTATTTTTATATAAAGCAAATATGATTTTTGATAGGCTTGGCCTCATTATGAAAGTTGTTTATAATAATGAGTAGCTACTGTTACCCCGTGAAAACAGTAAATTAAAAATAATATTTTATGTATTCTACTACTCTGCTATCACAGTTCCCACGAGTTGGGGAATATATTGCCTTGTAAAAAATCGTATCGATACCTACTCCGTGATACTACTAGGTAGGTATATGATATGCAAGATAATAATACTACTAATTCTGTACATAAATATAGTGGAACTTACCAAAGAAACAGCAGCAGAACACGATCGTATACAGCGTGATGAATATCGCTCTGACATCTGTTCTATCAAATATGTACTCGTCATCATTGATAGAGTACACTGTCTGGTTCAGTCGTGACACATTGACAGCGCTCCCCTCCGCGGCGTCTGTCTTGTTGAGCGACGACCATACATTGCTCTGTTTAAAGTCACTGCTTACAAAGAACTTGATGCTGTACATATTTTCTGATAACGCATCGATCATGGCTCATTCTTAATTGTCTCACGCGATTCGTCAGCCATTTTCTGTAACAAGATTGGAACTTTATTAAATTATCTGGATCTCGATACGTAGAGACGATAAAGGAAAAGAAAATACACAATTTTAACACTCGCTATGTGTATTCATAACAAACACGAGAAATCGAGCTAGAACCGCTTTATTTATTATGCCAACCGCTAGTATTTATTATGCCATATGGAGGGTATTTGTTTTGTAGATTTTCAACACATTTTTAGGCATGTTTGATAGACACTTACGGTTATATCTAACAGTACCTATTAGAAATTTAGTGAACGATAGCCGCTAATGTCTTTGCAATTTTGATGTGGGGATATCAATTCCACTGGTTTTTTTTTTATTAAGTCGGCAAATGAGCTGACGAGCCTAC
The DNA here is from genome assembly GCA_947256265.1 of Acronicta leporina. NCBI lineage: Eukaryota > Metazoa > Arthropoda > Insecta > Lepidoptera > Noctuidae > Acronicta > Acronicta leporina. The sequence continues at coordinate 9,635,166 of OX366513.1, read as the reverse complement.
TGGTGGTAATTAGTCATCGTCGCCCATGGACACAGAGAAGTTGCTGATGGGATGCCAACCCTTAAGAGCCCCTACGTACTCCAGACTACCAGAATGGCAGCAATCGAGCGGGAACAGGCTCTTACGCACAAAAGTCTAAACACACACCAATGTACTTTACGACAGACTCCGACGTAAAGATGGTCCCAAGCCAGACAGACCGAGCAAGAACAAGGTGACAGTAAGAGATCTTTCCAAAAATACCAGAGCCGCCGGCGTACATATATAGGAAATATGTCGGCGGGAAAGGGTAAAGCCATAAGCAAATTCGAGACTTTTTGTAGCTGTTTAGTCTGTTTTCTTAGGTTTTCTCGAATAACATCAACAAATAAATACTATAAAATTATATGACATGGAAATCCGGTTACGTCAGCTACGTTCTGGCATTTGTCTGCGGGATGGGAAATCTACGAGGATTGCAATTGAACGAGCGGGAACGCTTGATAGGATTACATTGAAAATGGAATACTTGTGAACTGTTAAAAGGGTTGTTTCTAAATGTTTCAACCGAAACATTAACCTACAACCTGCCTCTATTGTCAAAACTTTCGCTAACCCTTCAACGTCTAACATCGGTTTCTGGAATAGTTTTCGTGTCTGTATCCCAGCCTGTATAGAGTAGGTACGTAGTGATTTCTGTGAATTGCTTACTAAACGAATAAGTAATGGTAGTAAGTATAGAGAAAGCTTTGAAATGTGTCAAAATTTTTATCCCCTAAAAAAACAAGGTTAAACATATTATTAATTTGGTTGGATATGAAAGTTATAAATAGGTAACAAGGATAAACAAAGAAACACGTGATAACGCTCGTCCTTTTCATCGGAGCTTGTTCTGATTACTGAACTTCGTTTAATATTTCTTTTCCTATATGAAATATTTATAATTTTCCGGTACCCACTGAGCGATAAATAATATGTATGAGACATTTTGACGAGCACAAGGACCTATCCATATTTATTTATGTAAAACAAATATAATTTAGATAATTTTAACAGTTTGTAAGTAATTACTAGACACAGACAGCGATAAAATATTTTATCACACCAAACACCAAACTCAAACCGCAAAAGAGCTAGTTTCGTAAAAAACTCAGAAAAAAAATAACAACTGGTGAATAACTCTTCTTTGCCTTACGATAATGTGGAGATTCATATTTAAAATAAACTTGGACAAAAGTCGACTCAATTGTTCTTTTATAAGCTCCCAGGCTTTTACGAGACTTCAGACCCGTTGAATCAATCAGTTTTCTTCTTTTATATCAATCACAAAATGAACACTGAGCTGGATTATGATCAAGTGATCAAGAAGGTTTTGTGTCAATAATAGGACAAGTTGTTTTAGTTGTTCTCCTCAGTCGCACAAAATGACGAGGAAAAAGTGTTTTCTTTCCGAGAACCTAACACTTGTTGGAGAATTTGCGGATTACCTACTTAGATAGATTTAGGGAGTGTCACTGGATTTTGCGAATGTTCGGTACTATACGGCACTGTTTACTAAGTAGGTAACCGTCCAAAATGGTTAAGGTTAAGCAGACTCTCACATCATGGCGGATTTATTGCTAAAAGCACAGGATTAAATCCATTAATCAAACAATCTCGCTTTTACTATTGCTATTGCAAACTTAGATAGGCCACAGGCTAATCGAAGCTAGGCTATCTCACTTGCAGGCTACAAGAGATCTACATATATCCCGACTAATTTTGGTTGCTGTAAATTAGTGAGCAAATCTCTTGGCCGCAACAGCATACGTACTAGCCCCGAAAGGTTAGGGTAGGCCTCCACCTTTCTACACCCATTATGTATTTTAGTTCTTTCAAAAAGACATGGATGAACGGCAAAATATTACAGTCATTCCTTTTTAAGAAGATTATAGAGCTATTTCTGGACTGGGCTAGAGTCAAAAAGCAAGCTGTCATCATTAATAAGCTCCACTGTCAAATCCCCTTAGGGAATCGAGAGCCCTGGCAATTGAATTTTGGTATCATTAAGTTAAAGAAAATGAAATTCTTTTCATAAAGCGAAAAGCATTAATAAAAGAAAAACAAGCTTTATATCTGTAATTAGTTCCATTCGTAATCCATCAACAGGAAAAGTATTCCCTTACGAACGTTATCTCGATGTTATATTGTTTCCTTGTTTTACTTATTACATTTACCTCGAATGTTCGCAGGCTTTCATAGATAAGTCGATAATATAATACCTAATAAATTCGTTCGCCATAAAACCTCAATCCCCATATAATTCGGCAACGTGTTAATGTGTAGTTATCGAATAAATTAGATGAATAGTGTTGCCATCCAAAAAAAATTATGCGCGCCGAATAAAGCGATCTGACATACCAGACTTTTTCCTTCTGCGAAACTATTTCTGTTACATAAATGTCTGTGTCAGTTTTATAGTTTAACAGCCTTTTCTGTTATCGAATAAAATTTTTATTGTAAACAAATTAACCGTGGAAGTTCAAAATAACTGAGATTTGCTGTACCAAAAGTCTATGTTAAACGAAAAATATAAGATGCGCAGCTGTTACTCCTACAAAAGTTCATAAAAAATGACATAACCCAGCAAAAGAAACAAGATATAGGTGACATGGAGCGTAATAAGCGATTTAATCATTTTTCGATTTATTACGGCATCAAAAAGCTGTCAAGTGCGAACGGTTATTACACTAAAGGTGTGGTACTGTATAATTAAATGTCTACCTAATTTAACATTTTACCAAGTTAATGTAAAAGCAATGATAACCTCGTCGTAATAGGTCGTCTAAGTTTCGTTTTCAAATGTACTGCTTTTCCATTTGCGTAATAATTTAAACTCGCTCAAATTGCGAGTAATATTACACATATACAATTAAACAGACAATATTTAACAAAAATAAATTTTTGATTTATTGCTATGGTAACGTTTATGGAATGGTTATTGCCATATTTCATATATTACTAGCTGACCCCGGCGCACTACGTAGGTATCGCATTAGTTTTTTTTTCATATTTACTCACCTTTTAAACCTTCCCTGGACTTCCACAAACATTTCAAAACCAAAATCAGCTAAATCGGCCCAGCCGTTCTTGAGTTTTAGCGAGACTAACGAACAGCAATTGATTTTTATATATATAGATTATTAAATCCCGTAGAACATGGGCGTTCCATAGCTACTCGGACCCCTATCCTATTATCCATATTATTACTATCTACAAATAGATGAAAAAAGTAACTGTCTCCCAGTCTATTCTGTTTGTTTTAATATTTTCTATTCATGTAATTAAATCAATCAATCAATCAATATCAATTTAATTCGGACCATAATCCATATTGTGTTAGTAATACAAAAACTTAGCCTATGTTAGTACTATAATTAATTGAATTGAAACATTAAAACATTAATCTCAATAAATTTCAATTAGTTCATGTATCTTCCTGGGGCACCTGGCCCGCAACAGTGAATGCGAGTCCAGTGCCCCAGGAAAGGGCAGTCTGGCTTACTAACAATACCCTTCATGATGCTGTTGGAGCTGCCGCGGATTCTGCACATCAGGGATGCTGCTCTTTTCCGTATGATAGCCTGGAAACTATCGGTATCCGTTTCTGCAAACATTCCTGAGGCACTACAGGAATACTAAATGTCGCGACAAGATTTATTGCATTCTAAAAAGAACTTAGGTTACCTTAGTTCTCAAAAAGTCCTTTGGAACGCGAGTGAAACCTTGGGCAACAGATAGTACAAGTTTATAAAGTACTAAACTATTAAACTATTTTTAGTCCCTAGACCACCTAATCTATTAAAAAAGTTTGATTAGATTGCCTTTGTACCCTCAATATATTCTTTTTCCGCTAAAAAAAACTAAATAAATCTTCTTAAACACGACGGAAAATACAAAAGAATACTTATCTTACATGGAGTTCTGGGCACAATATATTTCTATCGATCGGTAATATTTAATCGTTTCATGTCGAAACATTAATCCTACTCCTTTTGTAATGTTGCTTCAGAATTTTACCGACCACCAAAAATGAGAGTATCATTTTTAATCGTCGGTAAAATTCCGTAACGTCAGATACTAGTTTTATGGTTAAGATTGTCATAAGGGGAAGTACGAAACGCTTTTTTGACATGGGAGAAGCTTTTTCGGCACGAATGGGCCGGCTCGACCGGAGTGATACCACGGCCTCACAGAAAACCGGCGTGAAACAACGCTTGCGTTGTGTTTCGCCGAGTGAATGAGGTTACCGCAGGCCCAAACCCTTTTAAAAGGCGGGCAACGCACTTGTGACTCCTCTGGTGTTGCGGGTGTCCATGGGCGGCGGTTATCGCTTACCTACCATCAGGTGATCCGTCTGCACGTTTGCTCCCCTATCCTATAAAAAAAAACGCAGAAACTCCAATTAATATTAGATTATATACCTATAAATAGATAATTTTTTTATTGAGAAATGTACGTATTCTGTTTTGTTGTATATTTGTTGGACCAACGAAATTTATATGAGACCATCTAAAACGTATATTCTATCAGATATAGATATATCGAAATTGGCTCACGTTCGGCGAGGATATCGCGTATTATACACGAAAAAACATACAATCGAATTGAGATACCCTTTTTTGAAGTTGGTTAAAAAGACGGATGTCTTCTTATAGTATGAACATACTTCCTACTCCTACAGTGATTGTGACCTTTTGTTAAATAGGGGTCAAATGTGACGCTTCAATGAATATTAAAGAAAACCAATGCCTTGCTTTTCTTTACTTTTTTATTTCAACTTTTAATCTCTCATCCTCCTCGCCTTCTCCCAGCCATGTTAGGGTCGGCTTCCAGTCTACTCAGATGCGGCTGAATATCAGTATTTTACACGAAGCGACCGCCTTAGGAATCGTCCAGAAATAGGTTGCGAATCTTCGCAACCCATTTCTGGACGATTTCGATTTACATTTTTTTGGGTACTGACTACCACTAACAATTGTCAAAGATGTTTGTATGACAACCGGGACCGACGGCATTACGCGGGACCGACGGCGTTACGTGCTCTCCGAAGCACGAAGGGGTCTCGATGTGTTAATAATGGTCACCCATCCACACACTGATCGCAGCGAGCCCAGCTTAACCTCGCAGATCAGCTGATCAGCTTAGTTATTACTTAGCCACCAGACCCTCGTACCCCTGCATACTTACCAGACACTCAAGTAAACTTATCATCAAATTCATTTCTACGCAGTCGGAGGCAGTAATTATGTCAAAGACATTATGTTTTCCTAATATTAATGTTTTTCTTTGAGAATATATTAATAACGGAATAAAAAAATAATAAAACTTATTAGTTGTCCCTAATGTTTTTAATAAAATTATATTGAGCACCTCTAAGGAATCCATTTCATTCTCGATGGATTTTTATAGAACTTTTAGGTTAAGGTAAGGATACCGCTTATTGGACATATTTTTTAAAAGGCCACATTTTTCTTGTATATTTCTTAAAATGTTTTATTTATTTCATATTGATTTCTGAAGCTTACGCGAACATCAGACATACTGAAATAAAACAACTTTACGGATTATATCGCGTTATATTAGTATCAAATACAATACAAATCCCGACGTTTCGGACCCCTTACAGCGTCCATGGTCACGGGCAGACTGGCCAATAAAATACGTAGGTTACTGCCCGTGACCATGGACGCTGTAAGGGGTCCGAAACGTCGGGATTTGTATTGTATTTGATACTAATATAACGCGATATAATCCGTAAAGTTGTTTTATTTCAGTATGTTTTATTTCGTAAGAAACCTAGATAACTTAATAAATAATATATCAAAAAAGCTACCTAACTAATTTGGGGAGCCTACTAAGCATTCCGTTCTTTTTAATATAAATTTATTGGTATTCACGGGCATTATCATGGAAATGTATTCGACTAGAGATAGGTACATCCTATAGGGGCCGAGAGATCTCATTTCCTTGTTAGTTTAGGAACTTGGAATGCAACTTCGTAAAATTTTCGCTGAGGCAGCTTATCAGACCGATAATTAATTCGATAGGGTAATGTTCTGTTCAGGGGAGCTACTATAAAAAACCAAAAACGTAGTTTCGATGTTCGCAATTTAACTTTTCGTACGTACGCTACTAGGCATAATAATATCAGTACTACTATTCTGTGACGCTACTGCGTACCTACTGTAACCTATCAGTACTCCGTTATGTAACAATATTACCTACTAATCGTATGTAACACTGAGTATATGGTAACATCTAGTGCGTCGTTTTATTCTGTTCGATCCAAAGCTTCGACGTTCGTTTTTCGTAGTAGGCTCCTGAACGGACGTTGAACAAACATTATCTTGCAAATTTAATGAGCTCAGCTCTTGCAATATTCCAACCGATTCGACTCGAATCATGCTTTTACCTTGTAAAACTATTAGATAAATATACTTTGGATATAATTCGGTACAAAACACTGTAAGATTATAAACGTAAATATATGTAGGTATGTATGTTTGTGAATGATAATGATTTTTACTAAATTACGCATAAACTGGCGTACCTACACATAGTAAACGCATTTTATCCAGGTTGGACCCAATTCTGTCCGGACGCAAATGAAGTCGCGGCGGCTATTACGCAACTTTTTTTTACTTAGACCGAAGTTTTAATAATTAATACCTATTAGGATAATTTGCTTGTCGCTGTGTTAGCGAAACATACTGAACTCACTCATATGTAAGTACGATGTTTCGGAAATAAACATTAATTTATTATTTGTAATCAATACCACAGATAATAGAATACTAGTATCAATACTATCTATACTAATATATAAAGCTGAAGAGTTTGTTTGTTTGTTTGTTTACTTGAACGCGCTAATCTCAGGAACTACTGGTCTGATTTGAAAAATTCTTTCAGTGTTAGATAGCCCATTTATTGAGGAAGGCTATAGGCTATATATCATCACGCTACGCGGACGAAGTTGCGGGCAGAAGCTAGTTAACAATAAAGAGACTAAGTGATGACAGCCTGAATTTAAACCTGATAGTCAAAGATTTAAACACTCGTCACACGTGGTGATGCAGCTGCCCCAATCCAAATTCCAGGCAGGATTTTTTAGATTCAATAGTAAATTCTGCTTTACCCTCGTCAGTTTACATAATCCACCAAATGTTCTGTCAGTAACGCCATCATTGATTGATGACGACATTTTATAAAGCCTTACTTTTTGTTTTTTTACTCTGGACATTTGTTACCCAAGTAATATCCTACCTCTCTTTTTTATGGTCGTGGTTAGGTGTAAAAATGGACTGACGAACGGACGGACACAAAGTACAGTTGATCTTATTGGGGCGATCGTTCGAAAAGGTCAATTGAGTCCAGCACAACAAGCGTGTATGTCTTGATAATATCAACGAAGGAAATAGTGACGTAATTATTCTTACTAGTATGCTAGTCTAATGGCTAAGGCATCGGAAAAAAAAACTTTTGCTGTGGCGAGTTGTGCGTCGTATGTATAAAATAACGCACACTTATTCCGGGTCCGAGTCCGGACTATCCGGATCCGATAAACCTATAACGAAAATTTAATGCGTTATTTTGAAAATGTTGTTGTTTAAAACATAGCCATCTCGAAAATTTGACTGTTCGTACCTATATCTACGCTAGCTCAAGTTTTAAAATTATCATTTATTACGGTTACGGTTTAATACTTAAAGTTATTTATAATTAATCAAAAACTGCTTTACGTAGTTGCCAAGACTGTAATTAAATTTAGTTCGTAAAGTTTTGTTCCAGCGAAGCTTTCATATAACTCTCCGAATAAAAAAAGAGTCGTGCTGAAATAGCAACGCTATGGCGGCACGAGTCGACATCATTAAAAAACAGTACTTATGGAAACGAATAAATACTGCACAGATATATAGCTATCACTACGTTGTTACAGGTTTTCATGATGTAATCACCAAACTGTGGACGCAGCAGAAGCGATATTAAAGTAGCTTTTGTTATATGTAGGGTTGTTCTCATAGCAGAAGATATTTATGCCTATTCATGAGTACTTTTACCCCCTGAAACGTTAACAGTGAATTAAAAATAACGACCCGCGCCCCGCATTAGCTTATTATTTCAATTCGGTAGGAAATTCCTCAGGAAGTCCTTTCATAGCGATGTTTACTACACCTTATAAAAAACGAACGTAGGTATATTGTGGCTTTAAAATTGATATTAATATGAATGAAGCGGCTTTAAACTTGTAATAACCTAGTCATATTGTAAAAGGTACTATGAAGTTATGAACTTCCTTAAAAAAACTGCAATTTAGTGCCACTTGTACCAACTTCTTAATGTGTATAAATTGCATTTAAACACAAAATATCAATGAAAAATCGTGTTTAAACACAACTTAAATATAATTTTGAAGTAGGTGCAAGTGGCCCTTAATCTTTTATATTTTTCACGTGGGAGAGCCATGCTTCGGCACGAATGGGCCGGCTCGACCGGAGTGATACCACGGCCTCACAGAAAACCGGCGTGAAACAACGCTTGCGTTGTGTTTCGCCGAGTGAAGGAGGTTACCTGAGGCCCAAACCCTTTTAAAAGGCGGGCAACGCACTTGCGACTCCTCTGGTGTTGCGGGTGCCCATGGGCGGCGGTTATCGCTTACCATCAGGTGATCCGTTTGCACGTTTGCCCCCTTATCTCTTAAAAAAAAAAATATATATTTCACAATTAATTTTTTTAGTTAAAATTATTCCATATCGTTTTTATTTTTTTTTCTAGTTTTTTTATAATTATAAACGATTACGTGGGTCTGAATCCCTATTTAAGTCGATACCAATTATAATACCTACTTGCAGATACTAACCCATCTCAATATTTCTCGCACCTTGTTTTACATAATTATGTACCATTGTTTCTAAACCGCTACAAAACGAAATTTTGTTAATAATGCCATCTTATTTAAATCGGCAAAATAATGCAAATATCCTAAATCGCTTTCATGAAATTTAGTTTTTTGTTTTAATGACGGTTACGACATGAAGGTGCGAGATGTGATGTTTTCTTTCATTAAAGTCGTGTTTAACTTGCGTAACAATATTTTATGAGTATTCACGATCGGCACATCTCTAATTACTTAATTAAAGACAGTAAATTCCCACACCTAGCAATTATGGCGATGACATTTGAGTAGCCCGCTACACTTAAATTGTATTAGGTTTTTCGCTAAATGTAGGTGTATAACATATTTTGAGATACTCAGAATAGCAGTATGCTAATAACTATATATTATAATATAATATATTCACAGTTCTGTACTCAAAGCATTATCATCAATAGAATTAACTACACCGTGACCAAAACACGGAACATATTTTTTAAAGTAATTATAACCACCTACTAACAATTTGGTGCCGACACATTGAATTAGTAATTGTCAAATTCACACTAAAATCCCGATTTCAAAATTCCAAATATCGAAAAAATCTAATAGCCCACCAATGTAGTCGAGGGGCTCAAAAGTCAAATAGCCTCGGTTACTTTTTAGCGGGTCTATTTGAGTTTCACAAGACTATTAAAAAAGGGTAGTATTTAATACTTTAACTGTAAATCCCCTTTTTTTCAATCAAAATCATCGAAATGACCACCAAAAATACTAAATTGCACACTACATTTGCTCATCAAATAAATCAATTATAGTATACTGTTAGATCTTTAAAGCTTAACTGTTTTACTGAATGACTATCTGTTAACTAAAAGTAAATCTAATAATTCTTCGATGGCTACATTTCGGTTCTGGCACTCGCCGGCCGCTGCCGGGGCCCCGCTCGCTTCGCTCGCTCGGCTCGTGCGTCGTTGGTTACAGTTCTAACCTAAACTAACCAAATTAAAAAGAATAATGACTTTATTTTTTTGTGTGCAAATCAGTATTTTTGTTTTACGGTGAGTAATATTGTTTCAAAATGCGTATAATATCTGTGGTTTCAGCTAGATTTTTGCTGTAAATTAGATAAAAAAGCCATCAGATTTTGATGAATTTTAAACATTTTTTAGTACAACATGTTTAGGTAATCAAGTAGTTAATTTGTAGTACAGTCATTTATTTGATATGCAGTAGGTTATTAGTGGAGAAATGTTGTAGCTTAAATTTCTAAATAGAGGTGCAGTTAAAAATTCCCCATTAAAAAATAGTTACATAATATTTTGGCAAAAAAATAATAGCGACTATGAATAGAACCAATTAATTAAACGCGGCTGCAGGAGATTGAAAAGTTAACCGGTCAATGAATATTTTAAAGATATATTGCGATTTTTATTACGGTCCGGAACATGCTTGTACTAACAACTTTCTTGCGAGTAAGTACTTCTCTGTATTTGTAAGAAAACAAAAATGTTTTTAGGCTCGGGACAGTTGCTCTGTAGTGGTTTGAGGTATTGGTACTTCAGACCGACGTAAATAATACACAGCTGTAAAAGGTTTCTCTTTACGGAATGTCAATAATATTTTTTATTTGTTCTAATGGTAACATTTTTGTTAGAGAAGATAGGTACGTAGATGAAGCGAAAGTGTTGTGCTAGGATCGTACCAAGTGAAATCTGTAGTCCCTGCTTGCCCCAATGGAAGACAGCCGTGAAAATATGTATGTAGGTACAAATACCATGTCTTTACCTTTAACCGGGGACAATCTAAACTGCTACTGTACTGAGAATTCATTCTGTTAACCACATAGACGCAGTAATAAACCAATTGTGGCGGGCGGCGCGTGGGCCTAAACGTACCAGCGAACTATGGGTGTATAATTAGTAGAGCTCTATCTAAGATTTCGGGGAATTGATATTAATGTTTCTTTATATCGGAAATTCTATCAAATTACAACAACAGAACATGATCAAGTTCACACGTTCGCGATTCTGCGCACGCTCGACCGGTTTTTATCAAGTCGAGAGGCACACTTCACGTAGACATACCTACATGCCTATGTGTATATTTCGTAGAGTCTACATAGTCTCCACTCCACTACACTAAACACTCGGCGTAAGTGGTATCTATTCATTGACACCGACTCGACCGAGTTGCTGTTTCTGATTTTTTGTGAGAACTTTTGCCACGATTTTTTGCCAGATTTTAAGAGTTTATTTAATTTCCAGTTCTCTAAGTTCTTATTTAAGTGAATGATAACCCTGTAGCCTCTAAAAGAAAATCAGCACACAGTGTATTTATTTAATAGCTAGCTTTTACTCTTCAGTTCCTCTGTGTAAATATTTAAATTATAGGTACTATGAGTTATTGTGATTTAATTTAAAGTGTCATTTAAATCCATACCTGTAGTTTTGCGTGGAAGAGTAACAAACATACATAGATCCTCATAAACTTTCACGTTTAAAGTATTAGTAAGCTTTCGGTAGTATCTGACCACCTCTCCAGAAGGCGTAATATAATAATATGTAGATACATGAGTGCATTAAAAAAACAGTTGCTAATGGCTAATACATAATTATTACTTGAAATAGCTGTTTATAATTTTCTATATAGAAGCAATATAAGATTTCAAAAAAGGTACTTAAAACAATGACATTATAAAGTTAAAAAGGACTTAAAACAAAATATCATCCCTTCTTTTAAAGGTTATTCTTTAAACAAAAAAAATGTGTTTAATGGGTTTTAACTGACATTGACTTAGCGGTAGAAACTATTCAGTAGGTTATACGAAGAAAGGTAGATTTTTCGGAAGCTTTTTAAAATGCCATCGGTGTGTGTACCTACTTATATTTAAATAGGTCTTCCGGTCTTTTTTAGCATTGTTAATTTAGGCTATGACCCCAAAGAAAACGTATGCAAATACCCCCCAGACCCAATACGTATGCAAATTTTTTAAATGAGAGTCCGTTTTTGGGATTCCTTACCGCATAATGGAAAAACGGATCCCTTATAGGTTTACTTTATTGTCCCTCTGGCGTACGTTCGTGTCTCGAGGCCCTTTTTCTCTGAAGCGGCTTGAGGTATGAATTTATTATGACATAGCATCACGCCTATATTCCCCGAAGAGTTAAGCAGAGTTATACTCATTTATTTGTTCGCCACTATGTTTAGGTCCCATGTAATAGAGTTTTAAAAACAAAGATTCATACTAAAGCATCAACACAATCATGCCAATTAAGAATTGGATGCCCGCCCACCTACTAACATTTGATGAGTCTATTGTCCGAAAGTCCCTTTCTTACGTGATATTTTGTACAAAAAATATAAAATATGACATAATAAGGACCTAATGATACAATATTAAAGGCCGTAACGACAAGGGACACAATGATAACTAATTATGTGTTCAGTTCCGTCTTTTCTGTAAGGCAAAGGGCACAGGCCCCGGGCCCCCAGCTGTACTTTCCCTGGGAGGCTTACTTTACTACATATTTAACTATATTATCTAGTAAATAGTGACAATACCATTCCCATCAAAAACATTCTGTAAAAAACTAGCCAAGTCTCGATGGAGCTGCTTGTTTATCTCTAAAAAGTAATGAAATCTAGACAAAGTCGTGCCAAATCTAAGGTGCCTTACTGCAATTTCTTTATTATTTATAGTTAATGTTGTGTGACTTGGCCGTTGCCTTTTACACACTAACGTATAAATAATGTATATTTGAATTTACAACAAGGGTACAAGCCAACGGCCAAGTCACACAACTATAACTATAAATAATAAAGAAATCGCAGTAAGAAACCTTAGACTTCGCACGACTTTGTCTAGATTTCATTACTTTTCAATTAAAATTAGATTTCATTACTTTTAAATTACTTTTTGTGTTTAAATACAATTTAAACATCTATTTAAGAAGTTAGTGCAAGTGGCCCTAAATCTGTAAGAAAGCACGAAGCCGTATTTAGATTCAAACTTTTTTGTTACCTCCGTTTGGTGTTGGCCACTACTTCATTATAACAAGGCGGCTTCTTTTAAGATTAAGCACGTTTCTTCTTTGGCCTACTCATACATAATGGGATATTAGTATGTTTTTATTTTTTTGGATTATCTTAATTCAGGCGTCTCAAACGTTCTTAAGAAAATAAAAGAAGAGTAAAATCAGTAAGTCCGTTTATCAATATGTATGGTACGGTATTTTCTTAAAAACAATCGTATCTTCGAAAATTAAACCTAATCTCAACTCGTGTACAGTACATATTCGAGCTACAGTGTAATTTTTTTTTTTTGTGGATATAACTTAAAACAATTACTCTGATAATAATTTAAACGATATTTAAGTTTTAATTAACCACAAAAAGAATGTATGACTAGATACGTTGCTAACTTGCTAACTACTAATACTTAGAATGGAATCCTTTTTTTTCACCAAACTTGACCAAATAATATAATTTAATGAAAGTTTGACTTAGAAATACGAAAGTTAGTTAGTTGAGTGAAAGCGAGTTAGTTCGTCCAATTTAGAGGGTTCATTAATTTACGAAATAATTTAATAATTTCAATGCAAAATATTTTATAAATCAAACTCGTGGTCAAACAACCATAATAACCCGAAAATGCCTAAATTTCAAGCTGAAGGATAAATTGAGATTCTATACCCATCCATACCACAGATAATAGTACCCACACCTATACATTCACGACTGTTTATGAATGCCGAAGCGTGCGGTCGTGGGAGGTATATCATGTAGGTATTTAAGTATTACTGCTCTCATAGGATTCGAGTAGCTGCATTGATAACACCACTCCATTTCCGTTTCGGTGCAAAAAGCTTCACAGCTTATCGTAGGTAGATGGAATTTTGAGCTGGATTTTGTTTTTTTTTACTATATCGTATCAAATCATCATCTACCCATAATAATGTCTACTACTGGGCATGGGCCTTTTCTCAGAGTGAGAAAAGTTACGCTATAGTCCACTTCGCTAGCCTACTGCGGGTTGAGAAACTTCAAACGCCGCGTTTCTATTATCTGTGGCCGCGTTGAGAAAATCTTTCAGGCGTGCAGGCAGTTCTATAGTCACATAATGTAGTATAGGTAAGTAGTTTAAGTATTATACGTAGGTGTATTATGACTAGGTATTTCCCGATTTGTCTCTAGCCTGCTAGCTGCAAGTATGTACATTTATTATGTGCTCGAACCGAATGAATTAGTAGCCATAGTACACGTAAAAAAGTATTCTCTTGGTTTTGGGGTCCAAAAAGTAAATATCAGTCATTATTTCTATATCTCAAAAATGTTTGCATAGTTCTAAACAGATTAAAATATCGATCGATTTAATTTATTTGATGTTTTAGTGAAAAAGGATCAATCGTTAAAAAGGGTGACCATTTTTTTTCCTGTCGTTTTTGTAAAATTAAAACGATCATTTAAATACATATTGAGATTTTTTGAGATTTTTCAGAGGCATATTCAAAATTTTTTTTTGTTTAGCACGTCATTTCTTCTTTCCTCTGTTATTTCATTGGTACAAAGTATGGGCTTGAATCATTCATTATCCAAACACGATTATCAGAAGTATAACCATCACCTGCCACATGTAATAAACTAGGTACGAACATATTTAATTAGTTCAAGTACGTAAGCCTCAATAAACTAGCAGCACCAATTTTATTTTGAAAAAAGTGATTGTATATTAAAATCGCAAGAAAATTATTTAAAAATAAATTACTTGCGGGATTGTAATATAAATACAAATGACAGCTATTACATACATTTATAACGTTGATAACTGAAATAAGTAATTATATTGACCTAAATTATAATCAAAAACAGCAAATCAAATAAACGTGGTTGAAAAAATGGTAAACGATTTGCTACGGATTCCAAATTCATAATTAGATTTCGTAGCAAATAGATTTTTTTCAATTGATTTCCGGGTAATTACGCAATGTGACCTTATTTTTAGTCTCTAGATCCGTTGTAGAAAATATTTCATTGAAAATAAGTTTGTTAAAAAATATAACGATGAAAAAATATCTGTTATTAAATTGAATAATCTATATATATATAAAAATCAATTGCTGTTTGTTAGTCTCGCTAAAACTCAAGAACGGTTGGGTCGATTTAGCTGATTTTGGTTTTGAAATGTTTGTGAAAGTCCAGGGAAGGTTTAAAAGGTAAGTACTTAAATATGAAAAAAAAACATCTGATGCGGTACGTAGTTCGCCGGGTCAGCTAGTATATTATTATATATGTCATGTACACATAATTTATCCCACAATAGGCCCAAAATTAGAAATTTCTTTTTCCGAATATATTATAATAATGGCATTATTTATTCGGAAAAAAGTATTGAAAGGGTGCTTCTGGTTAGAAATACCCTTTTATATTTCCTATCAACAGAATTTTCAATTCAAATGATATTTTTACTTGTTATCACTATGTTTACCTATATAATAAGATGATAGACGCCGTGTGCGTGCGGTGTCTCTTCGCAGACAAGACCTACCTTCAAGCTTGGCTCCACATAATCTTCGCGTGTACAGGCAATAGGGTCAAAATAATGGCCAAACAAAATTAGCTATGAAATATAGAGAAATAGCTGAATGTAGCCTAGACATAATATTATGTAATAATAATCATGCACATATCTGGTCTTGCGCGTCCTAATATTGACCCTTTTCACTTCTTTCCAGTTGACCCCGGTGAGATCAAAAAGATAATTATCTCCATAAAATCCGATGCGGTGGGGTACGACTGTATTACCCGTCGTATGATTATCACTATCCTGGACCAAGTCCTTCATCCTATCGCGCACATCATCAACCACTCTCTGACCTCAGGAGTATTCCCTTCCCTGTGGCGCAAAGCTTACGTTTGTGCCCTACCAAAATTATCAAACCCTTCCCTTCCTAGTCACTATCGGCCAATCTCCATCCTTCCTTTCCTTTCAAAAGTGCTTGAGGCTTGTGCTCATAGGCAACTATCTCAGTTTGTTTATAGCAACACCCTCATTAGCCCACTACAATCTGGATTTAGACCTGGGCACAGTACTATTTCCGCTCTCCTTAAAGTGACTGGCGATATTAGGGCTGGTATGGAGGACACCAAATTAACTGTTTTAGTATTGGTAGATTTTTCCAATGCCTTTAATACTGTCAGTCACGATATCCTTCTTTCAATTCTTTCTTATCATCTGATCTCCCCGGAGGCACTAGAATGGTTCTCCTCATATCTTCGGGGACGTCAGCAGTCTGTTCGAGCTGGTGAGGTCTCATCAAGCTGGTGCGACTTAAAAACTGGCGTTCCACAAGGCGGTATTCTTTCTCCTCTTCTGTTCTCAATTTTTATAAACTTCTTAACTCCTGAACTTCAATGTGCGTATCACCTGTATGCTGATGATTTACAGTTATACTGTCAAGCAAGACTGGAATGTATATCCGATGTCGTCGACAAATTGAACCAAGACCTGGCAGCTATCAAAAATTGGTCTGATAGATTTGGTGTAGCAGTGAACCCTACAAAGTGCCAAGCTATAGTTGTGGGGAGCAAGCGCAATGTGAGCAAGGTGGATAGTTCAGCTTTACCTCCTATCATTTTTAATGGTACAACTATTCCCTTTGGCTCTGAGCTAAAAGATCTTGGCTTGCATATCGATACGACCTTAGACTGGCAAACTCAAGTTACTAATGTAAGCCAAAAAGTCACTGGTACTTTGCGGTCGCTTTATCGCCTGAAGAATTTGCTCCCATCTAACACGAAAGCAATGCTTGTGCAGACCTTAATATTTCCCATGTTTGACTATGGTGATGTGTGTTACTATGACCTGAATGCAGATCTACTTAACAAACTTGACCGTCTTCTTAATAACTGCATTCGATTCGTTTTCAATCTCCGCAAGTATGATCATGTTTCAGCTCACAGAAAGCTTTTAAAATGGTTGCCCATACGTCAACGTAGGGAGCAAAGGGCGCTGACTACTTTATTTTCGTTTCTTGATTCTCCTACTTCGCCTACTTACCTTTCTTGTTATTTTCAGTATTTAAGCTCTAACCATCATAAAAATCTCCGTTCCTCACATAATCGTCTCCTACAATGTCCTACTCACTCTACTGATTTCATGCACTCTTCTTTTTTTGTCCAAGCTGTTCTTTTGTGGAATGGGCTACCTCAGGAAATTAGGATGGCCACCAGTCGCTACTCCTTCAAATGTAAACTTCGCAAACACCTCCTCAGTTCTTTGGCAGATTTATAATATTAACTTCTCCTATATAAGTTTTTATATATATTTATTATATCATATGTCTTTATATTATTCATAAGTACAATATTCTATATATTTATATTTAGTAGTTGTATAAAGTGGGTATTTATTTATATATGTATATATTTATCACATTTATGTATGTAACTCAACAGAACCACTATACTGTTGCACCTACCTTTTCCTGTCTCTGCATCACCCTAAGGTCGACTGGTAGAAAATGCCTTAGGCATTAAGTCCGCCTCTGTACACTAATTGTGCATAAAGAATAAATAAATAAATAAATAAATAAATAATAATCAACCCATTATAATGTTAAGCAGTTTTTCTTTTACCGTTTAAGCGCGTGATGATTATATTTAATAAGAACATGACTTTGAAAAGTCAGAGGGGGGCATGTCGTAGATTCGAACTCCAAACCTTTGAGTTGACAGTCCAATACTCATATCACTCAGCAGCCCGACGAGCCATTTGTTTTTCGATCCATTTTTATTCCGACATTCTCCGGACATGATTAATTATCAGAGTTATTAAGCATCGCGTCTTTTTCAACTTCCACTAAATTAATGTTCCGGATGCGTCTGCTAAAATATTTGTAAATTCCCACTCAAATTGTGGAATTTCATTAACAAAATATGTTTTACATATTATCGATTGATGGCTGGAGATTAATCATGCATGCTTTCAGCGTGAGTTAAACGAGACTAAGCAGATAAATGATTGAGTAAACAAAGAATGTGATGTGTGCAAAGTGAACCACGTCAAATTATTATTGAAAAAGAATATGTTTATTTCCTACTGGCAACAAATAATATCAATAAAAGTAGATTACGTTCAATATTTCAAAAATCGAAATGTGCGAAAAATTCTCGAAACGTTTTCGCGCAATGCTACGTTGTTATTTCAATCTACGCAAACTTTACAGAAGTCAAACATTCTGTCGAAATTAAGCATATTTGTCGAACAATCAACAGTTAATGTTTGCGCACTACAGTCGATAGATCTCGTTATTATTACATACTACATTAGTTTTTGTCTCAGTTTTAGTCATGTTGTAACATGATAAGGGTATTTCTTACATCGATATGCTACCAAGAAATAAAAAAATATCAAATTGTTATAGCAATATGAAATAAAAATAAAACATTGCGAGGTTTCGAAATTCTATTAAAAATATTTCTTTTGGGCTATAATTAAATATAAAATTCCTGAGAAATACTATGTTGTTGAATGTTTTTAGAATACCTAATTAAAACCAGAACATGTTTTGTTTGCTTATACAGCCCACAAACATAGGCGCTATAATTAGGCCAAAGTAAAATTTATGGGGATACATAAATTCAAGAGCAAACGTATTGTAATTCTAGGTATTTTTATACGTTATTTCTCATATCCTGAAAGTTTTTTTCAGCGAAAATAACAATTTTGGAGCTTTGATTGTTCACGTTATTCACATTTTTTTTATGGGATTGGTGAGCAAATGAGCAGACAGATCACCTGATGGGAAGCGATAACCGCCGCCCATAGGCATCCGTAACACCAGAAGTAACACAAGTGCGTTGCCCGCCTTTAAAAGGGTTTGGGCCTCCGGTAACCTCACTCACTCGTTGTTTCACGCCGGTTTTTCTGTGAGGCCGTGGTATCACTCCAGTCGAGCCGACCAATCCGTGCTGAAGTATAGCTCTCCCACGTAATAAAAAAGTATAAATGTGACTATTTATTAAAGCAGTAAAAAGGTATTGTTAAACAATTTTGTACGTTCACAACTCTATTATGTCTGTTAACAAGATGGAATTGCTTTATGCTTCTTTTTACAGAGCGTATTTTTCTCATACATTAGGTTCCTGTTTCCGCATCTCTCCAAGTAAGTATCTTTTCTTGGTATTTTTACTCATACAAAAAAATCAGTTACTTTGTCCCCAAAACATACGGCGTAAAATACAAAAGATTGGAATGATTGTTTACAATTTCCTACAAATTGCTTATTGAGAAGATATCTGTCAGCAACTCAGCACGTTAAGTTACTCCAAAGCTAACGTAAATCTTAATCAATCTGTGGATTTAATTAATATTTTTATTATTGAGTGAGCTTTATAGCTTCGTCAGTTTCCATTTGGCGAAAATTGCGAGACGTCGCGACTTAAAATATGTCTACTAAATTATTCAAACAAACTTCCATTTAAAATGATGAGCTTCTCAAATTAAAATGCAAATGTACACCAACTGGGAATACCCACATTGTTTGTTTGTATCCACAAATTAAATAAACATTGCTCTTATCAAAAGGCGACATGTAATTGTATTTGAGAGGCTCAGGATAATATAAAATATGTTATATGTGTTTCATTCTGCGTATAATAATCCCTCATGATCAGCATACATAGAGATATATTGTGTAGGAAAATGTCAATTATATTATACTTAGAGATTCCGCGAATATTACTCGAGTAATCTGTCTCCTAAATGTTCCGTCGCCAGTCAACAGAAATAGGACAGCGTTTGTACTTTTTGTTCCGCCCTCGTTTTAGGCACAATGCCCGACTGAATATGAATTGCAAGTGTGGCTTAGTTTCTGTTGATACAAGTTAGTATTTAAAGAAAGAAATAAAGAAATTTTTTTTTGTTCCAGATTTACAAAATAAAAATTAAGTTACAAGAGAAAACAAGAAAGGCCCTATCTCATCGTAATGCTGTGACATTCAAAAAACAATAACTACCATATTGATATCAGTTAGGACCTTAACTTAACGCTACTACGACGATTATGAAATATGAATAGTATGAATACCCAAGAATATTATTATATCTAAATGTATCTTAATAACTTTTAAACTAGTGTTTATATACAAACTAACATAAGAAACCAATTGAAAAGGGTTATGGAAAGTTAATAATTACTATTTACAAAATTCGTTCTGTTTGCATAGGAAGATCAAATTTTTGGCCATAGTTTACCCATGGGTAAGCACTGTAACTCCTATTCTATGATACCCTTTCTGTATAACTCCGTATAGTTAGTCAGTCTGAATATTGGGGTTACCGTAAGGTGAGATTGTATACAGAAATCATTCATCCGAACAAAACCGCCGCGCTCAGGTGTCTTCTTAAAGACCTACAGTTGAGTGAATATTGTGATTATAAGAAAATAGTAGTTTAGGAAAATCTACATCACACATAACGTAATTACTTAGGTTAAAACTCATATCAAATAAAGAAAGAAAGAGATAGTTATTTGTTATGCAAGGCTGCAAAGTTGTTTTTTGGCGCGAGTACTTGTATTGAAACCTGAGCAAGCGAAGGATTCTAGGATTAGAATCCTGAGCGTTGCGAGGGTTTCAAAGGACTAAAATAATAATGATGGTAAGTGAATTGATTAGAGAGAAAAAAAAATAAGTTTTTTTTTCATGCAGTCGTCTTACTGGCCAGTGCGATTATTCTAAAAATGTGGTTGGCACATTGACATGAAATAATTATCTATGCATTTTCAGTGGACCCGGCGTTAAAGAAAATTATTGAATAGAAAGGTTCGAATTTTAAAAACTCTTTTCACGCTAGCGGACAAAATGCACTTTTGCACGCAGATTTTGCATGACAAACAGAATCTTTTCGAGGTTGGGGGGTGAAAAAGTATTTTATTTTAAGTTCTTTAGATAAGTTTACCAGAAATAATAATTGCACATACCGATCTTAGATATAAGTACTCGGTTTCTCTACTTTAATACTTATAGAATTAACGCGAAAGTAGGAAACGGAAACCAGCAATATTATATTTTTTATTGACATAATACAGGGAAAGAAAACAAAAAATATTATAGGTATATAGCAGCTATAGGAGATTTAATAGACACTTAATGTGTATTATTTTGAATAAGACCGTATTTATTCATTTTAGTCGCACATTAATAAAACATGCAGCATTCATCCATTTTGAAAACCGAATAGAAAAACTTTACTCTGAGGGAAAAACAATTTTACGTTCCCCTCAAACAATACAACAATACAAGTAGGTACGTATTTAATAATATGTATAATGCACTTAATAAAGTTCACATTAATTTAATTTGCTTCTTAAAAAATTTGGCAAGCTGCCTTTTGTTGTTTCATCTAACAATGTTTAGGGTATACACAATGAAACAAATGATTTTTCAACATTCCACAGATCGTTTACTGGTTCTGCATAAACAAAATATTCATGATGAAGACCATACGAAGCAATATTCACGTGCTATCCAAAATATGGTCCCGTACTATAAACAATGTAACACTCGAATATAAATATATTAGGAAGAATCCCTCCCCCCCCCCCCCTTCCAATCCCTCTACAAAAGATACGGAATTTTATATTTACATCGACCTATAAATATTTATTATTAGAACTTTCGCTTGAAACATTGGCTCGGTAGCGTTTCTATATTATTTCAACGAAATCTTAAAGCACCTGATTAATGGGAATACCTTTAGCAAGTTTATTTATCAGGATATTTATGTATACAAGTATATTTACGATAACTAACCTTGTAGACATGTTCCCATCTTATTCGGATCGACGAGCGAATTCAAACAAAATGTATGGAAATGCCGCTTTCGACAAATCGGGCATTTAATTACAATGTCATATTCATATTAGTTTTTTTTTAATACCACTTAAGTGGCAAACAAGTGCGGGTAAGATTAAGGAGAAATAGTTGGGTTGGCAGCATAGGAGACAAAATGTGTGACGCTTAAACACCACTGCCAACAAAACGATTCCTTGCGGAGTTCTGGTAACCTTGTTCGCTGAACATCTATGGCAATGGTTAGTCGCTCAAAGAGCCTGATAACTAGTTTATCCCTGGGATAACATTACAATTGGGTCGCGGAGTCACTTCGTGTAAAATACCGTTATTCAGCCGCATCTAGGAATACCCCAACACAGTAGAGAAAATGATAGGAAACTGTGGTGACGCTAATTTAGAAATCCGTTTTGTGTAACTGTTCCTTCTCAATTTTTATTTGCTAAACAATACGGTACGTATGTATATACTTTATGCATGTGAATTCGTGCATAAAACGTGCATGTTTACTAAACCAACATGCACAATTTATTGGTGGATTCGGTAGTAGAAGGCCTCGTAGTCTATCCTTTTCACAACAATTTGTTACAATCACAGAAATCTCCTTGCTATGTTATGTTCCCAGACGGTCAAGAAGGTTACTAGTTCAGGTTGTAGGTATATAATTCTAATAATATAAATAATAATATACCATCGCGCCTGT
Organism: Acronicta leporina; assembly: GCA_947256265.1. Lineage (NCBI taxonomy): Eukaryota > Metazoa > Arthropoda > Insecta > Lepidoptera > Noctuidae > Acronicta > Acronicta leporina. Next base: position 9,612,715 of record OX366513.1, on the reverse strand, counting down.
ATTCCCCGAAGGGTTAGGCAGACGCGTACTAATGTACACCCACGCCGTTCACCGAATGTTTTAGGTTCCATTTAATGGCTGGCAGGCTTGTTTGCATTAACCGGGCATCGGTAGTTTTTGCGTAATGCGCGTACAAACATACAGACGGACAGACAAAAATCTAAAAATTGCTTTTAGGCTTCTCTTGCTCTAATATAGACCACCCTTATGTATAGCCTAAACATAAACATACCTGCAAATTGTGGGTGTACACTAGTACACCTCTGCCTAGCCCTTCGGGGAACTAAGGCGTGATGTATGTTTGTATTTCTTCTTGTTGTGAGGAAACTTCAACAATCTCGATGCTGGTCGACCCGCAAGTTGCGTAGCCAACATAATTATTTAAGAGGATCGAAATCGGAAAATCGGAGTCGGAAAAGTTTGAAAAACACAAGATATTGAACAGTTTTCGTTTCTTGCAACCTTGCCCACCATTATTTTTTGTCCATGCCCGAGAAAATGCTACAGGAAAGCCAATTTCGCATTTCACTGATTGTTTACTTTACTGCTACACCTGACTAGCTAGACATGTCTAGGACCTGTAAAAATCAATGTCTATAATATGTGGTATGGCACTACAGGAGCTTATTGCAAAGCTTTATTGATAGTTAGTGGCAACACAGACCTCAAAGATATATTCACATTTCGGTTACCCGCAAATTATTATAACCTTGTGGCATAACTTTACATAACTGACTTTAACAAACTTAAATTATCAGTTGTACTTGTACGCACTCCGCATAATGGAATTTCATACACTGATCCCTAAAAGCTATTAGCTATCATATCACGACAACAAAAAATACTACGGTAAAATAACAAACCGTTTTAATGCGATACAAAAATAACTGGCTGTTTATAATGCATGAACCATTAATTTGAATTGTATACAATCGTGCAGTCGTGTGGAAGAAATTTTATGAGTGTTTTTTAAACATGGAATGTCTGCCATTGGAAGGGTGTCTGTTGTATTCCGGCTCGCACCTGACTGAATCAGAGGCGCTGCCAACATATGAGTACCAACCCAGAACATCGCAATTATAATGTTATAGGTACATTATTAATTATAATATACTGTTCAAGTTTTATGTCCCGTAGGTATAAGGTACCTAGCAGACTAGCAGCAAGATAGAGCAGTTTGAAGGTCCCAAAAAAGTCTAGTCTAGTCAAAAGATAATTTTTAATTTAAATCTCGACAGCAAACAATACTCTCTTGGAAATTTCAATTTTCTTGTAAGGTCGACTGCCGAGATACTGTAGCAGTATCGTGTGTCAAGCCTTCGCTTCGACAGACTATTTTAGAATTTTTTCTCCCAGGTATTCTGTCTCGTATTTTCGGAGCGCCTCAAGCTATATAGACGCAAATATAAAGATCCCTAGGGCATCAACGACGACATGCCCTGAACTAAATTATGACTACGGGCTTATGATTTTCTAAAACACACACGAGGCTATATTTATCAATATTTTTTCTAAGTTCTACTGGATATTTACGGTAAGAAACGCTATATACAGATATAGCGTTTATACTGTACTTATAGTAAAACTTTACGATAATTTTTAGACGGGTTAAGAAAAAGGAGGACTTTCTCAATATTATATCTGTCTTCTATATATTTTTATATTTCTTTGTTCGCGCTTTTTGTTGTAAAATCTAGTTATGACCAATATTTTTTATTTGATAGAACTTATCTGCTTGCGATTGATTAGTATCTGGTTTTCGTGCGAAAATACATAAAAGTTTTGCTACTTATCCAATTCTTTAAATTAATATCAGAATTCGCTAAAATTTACTAAACGTTACGTGGACGGTACGCTGAGGTTGTCTTACAGGCGGTTAGGACGTAGGTACCTACTAATGATAAATGCGAAAGTAACTCTTATCTATTTGTTGAGTAAGTACGCATAAAGCGCTAAACCAATTTTGTACAATTCTGATACCCATAGAGATGGATTGGAATAAGAGTTACCCTACCTACCTCAATAGGTTACCCTAGGCAAACATAATCAGAAAATATTGCAACACTCATATTTTTTTATTAGATATAAGAACTGGTCAATTGCAAAGAAATATCAACAGAAATTAACCTCTATGTTCTGATGATATATTTTATTTCGTGTGAGATCGATTGTGGCAATCAATCAACAATAAATGAATCCTGAACGAACCAGTTTCAGATATATTGCCAACATTACTTTCTAAAAGTGATATTTAGCTACATACCCGATTATACCACAAAAATCTAGAATATGTGCTTGACGTGAAATTACATTGCTATTGTGAACAATAACAGTTCTTATTACTTTACATTATAAAGATATTCAGAAGAAAGATTAAGAAAATGGGACGCACATTTGTAATTATTCAGAAGCGCCATCTGTCGTCTGAACACTAACTAGTCTCTCCCATATTCCCTTTTGGTAGGAAATTACGAAAACTCAAATTAGTGACGTAATAGATTTTCCAAGGTTTTACCGGTGGCTGTGTCGTGGGTTCGCCCACGACACAGCCACCGGTAAAACCTAAGTAAATGTAGCAACCAGAATAGCCCACGTCACTTTTAATTAAGCAGGCTAGTTTTACGACATTTATTAGTTGACTAGCTTCTGCCCGCGACGTCGTCCGCGTAGCGTCATTATATATAGCCTATAGCCTTCCTCAATAAATGGGCTATCTAACACTGAAATATTTTTTCAAATCGGATCAGTAGTTCTTGAGATTAGCACGTTCAATCAAACAAACAAACAAACTCTTCAGCTTTATATATTACTAGCTTCCGCCCACGACTTCGTCCGCGTGGCATAGTTACTTAGTATTAGCGGGATGATAGCCTATAGCCTTCCACAATAAATGGACTATCTAACACCATAAGATTTTTTCTAATCGGACCAATAGTTCCTGAGATTATCCCGTTCAAGTAAACTTGGCAGGTGGCACTTGACAGGTGGTAAGAAGATGATGATCCCCTTCAGCGGCTTGTAGTATGTTTTGATTGAAATTTGCTCACTTCAAGATATAGCCAATATTGTTAGTTGATAATTGAGTACTGAGTATCCGCGCGGAATTTTAGTAAAATATGTCACGGGAGCAGGAATAATAAAAGAACACTAAATGAGGATATGTCCTTTAGAGCGTTTGTAGGATCCGAGCGGACCCAAGGTCCGCACGGATACAAAACAAACGCTCATCATCAAATCATGTTTATAAAAACACCTACGCAAATAATGCATTTGGAATTTTAGAACAAAGTTAGCATAAAAAAGGTTATAGTGAGCCAACCTTAAAAGACAGACATATGCTGTCGCGGACTTTTTTTTAGAACTTTTAAAGAGGAACAATTCTGTCATATATGATTTTTGCAAAACTTTAACCGTTTACGCAGCGCACGCATCGGAAGCTCTCAAAAGGAAATTAAAACGAATTTTAGAACAAAGTTAGCATAAAAACGGTTATAGTGAGCCAACCTTAAAAGATAGACATATGCTGTCGCGGACTTTTTTTTTGAACTTTTAAAGAGGAACAATTCTGTCATATATGATTTTTGCGAAACTTTAATCGTTTACGCAGCGCATGCATCGGAAGCTCTCAAAAGGAAAAAACCTCGATTTTGAAACATTCTTCATTGATGCTCCGCTCCTATTGGTCTTAGCGTGATGATATATAGCCTATAGCCTTCCTCGATAAATGAGCTATCTAACACTGAAAGAATTTTTCAAATCGAACCAGTAGTTCCTGAGATTAGCGCGTTCAAGCAAACAAACAAACAAACAAACAAACTCTTCAGCTTTATATATTAGTATAGATATAGATTAAGTACTAGCTTCTGCCCGCGACTTCGTCCGCGTAGCGCGATGATATATAGCCTATAGCCTTCCTCAATAAATGGGCTATCTAACACTGAAATAATTTTTCAAATCGGACCAGTAGTTCCTGTGATTAGCGCGTTCAAGCAAACAAACAAACAAACAAACAAACAAACTCTTCAGCTTTATATATTAGTATAGATAGATATGATTATAATATTACAACGGGGATTTTTATCATATTTTCTTTATTATGGCTAATCCGAACATTAAATTTACCTTTGACGCGTAACATCTAATTGTATTCAAATGGCTTCAATCTGCATAATAAAGTCTACTTCTTATATTTTATGAAAATTATATAAATACCTATGAAATTCGGACGAATATGCGCCTCTTTTCATAAAAATGCGTGATGATGGGTAGCTCACGTGGGAGAGCCATGCTTCGGCACGAATGGGCCGGCTCGACCGGGGGGATACCACGGCCTCACAGAAAACCGGCGTGAAACAATGCTTGCGTTGTGTTTCGCCGAGTGAGTAAGGTTACCGGGGGCCCAAACCCTTTTTAAAGGTGGGCAACACACTTGTGACACCTCTGGTGTTGCGAGTGTGTCCATGGCCGGCGGTTATCGTTTACCATCAGGTGATCCGTCCGCTCGTTGGTCCCCCTATCCCATAAAAAAAAGATGAACTTTGTTCCGCGTTGACTTCAGAATTGGGTCCGACCTACAGGCTCACATATTATATATGTCACATTAGAATTATTGTATAATTCGCTCTTTGCTTTACAAATTAACTCATAACCGATAGTGTTATTTAACCAGCGGTTATGAGCTATTTTGTAAAGCAGCTAGCAGTTATGTAAAATAGCGAATTATACAATTCTACTGCGAAATATACATCTTCACAAACATTCACCTTTATTATAGATAATATAAGTAGGATTAGGATAAAACATAAAAAAATCATAGGTACTGAATGTTCGTGTATTTTTACAGTTTACAGTATTAGGGTATAAGTATAGTTTTACAGTAGGTATCTATTAACAAGATTAAACGGACTCGTATCCTGTAGCATAGGATCAATATTTTAGATACCTTACCTACTACCTACTGTAAATATACAACATCACACTCCTACGGAACCCTGCAGGGAGAACAAGTGAGATAACACGTAGTAGCTAGGTCTTAACATTTCATATTAGTCCAAGGGGAATGAAAGTGATATAATATCGCGTCCTAATCTAGAACTATCGTTGTACACTTACGTCACAACTCACAGCTGTAAGCCCAGAAGGGATAAATATTATCCTACAAAGTAAAGTTACTACAAGATATTATGACATTAAACCAACACGATATTTTTGGGCAATATTCCAATTCAAAGTTATAACTTAGAAATTTTCTGCCAAAAACTCAAATCACACTCAGTCGAATATCGCAGCAGACATTTATGGTGTTGTAAAACGAAGTTTCCGTATTATACCATCCATTTTCTTAAAATAAACCTCGGTTATTACAACGCATTGTAGCGTAAAATCATTGATATCACATATATAACAGTCTACGTGGCATTTATTATAAAACACATGGCGTGTAAATGTAAAAAAGCAGTAGTCTGCGAGTTATCACGTCGGTGCCACCCTAATTTGAATACAGAAACGGAACAACTACGATAACACTATAAATCAACAACTTTATAGGTGCTTATGTAGTTGAACTAATACACATTTACTTAGGCACATTCTGGGTTGGGGAACTAAGAATAATCTATCACTGTATCGACATTTGCAAATTACGGCAATTGGGTGTGACATTATTTCAAAACTGAAATAATTTTGATAAATAATAAAACTGTACATGTAAGTCTGCGCTCTACGCTAGAGGTCCTGGGTTCGGTTCCCAGGTTGAGCCATCTGTTATTGGGTTTTTCTACGGAATGTTAAGTGGCAGCTCAGAGTTTGGAATTTGAGTCCGGTTAATGTTCGGCTCGCCCCCTATTATTGGAACCTAAACATACTGTAGGGGTACCTACATTAGTAGGTACGTATAAAATATATTCAATTATCTTCAAAAATGGTGTCCCGCACTACCCAACATATCCTTAAGTCATTGATCTCTCCCGAAACATTTTTAAAATTCCAAATAAACTCTTCTGCTTAGAGAATTTAATCTGGTACCTTCAAAGAATCCTGGGAGGCATATAATGCCGCTGCATCCTCCACTAAGATAGTGTATAGTAGATAAATAAATAAATACATCTGTACATTGAAGATATTAAAAAAAAAACAAGTGGGTTAGGGTATATAAAGGTATCCGAACCCAAATATGTGATTTTTAAAATTCTTGTCTGTTTGTTACGGGTTGGCGCAAAAACTACTGAATAGATTTTAATTTTGTTATCACTGTTAGAAAGTTATGTGCTCCAACTTAAAAACCTGTATACCTACTTCTTATCTAAAATAATTAAACGGAACCTGAGATACAGCTTGACCTCTCTAATGTATAGACACCCATACAAAGAAGAGTTCATCATTGTTGGTTTTTGAGCTTCAAGTGAGCGAAGCCGCGGGTAGAGGCTAGTAAATAAATATTCTGCTATATTTTATACAGCATTTTAAACAAACTAAGCAGAGCTTGTACTATGGGACCTAGATTGCCTAGGATATAATACTTATATACTTTTTTTGTAAATATATACTTATAATACCTACATAAGAAACACCCAGACGAACACAAACACTTACAATTTACATTCATCACATAAATATTTGTGTCCTGTGGGAATCAAGCCCTAAACCACAGAGATCGTCAGATAAAAAACTACTATGCATTCTTTCAAATATATTAAGAACTTTTTTTTTTTTTCCTAGCCCGTTTCGTCCCACTGCTGGGCAAAGGCCTCCCTTCCCTCCTTCCAAACTTAATCTTTAAGAACTTAATCTTCTAAAATACCTGAACATACACACTGACCACAATAATTTATAGTAATTTTAGGATGGAAATTTAAAGCATTAGCCTTGAAATTGGAGAGATCTGTTCCTGGTATAAATAACCGATAATAATTTAGAGAATATCCCACAGGATTGGAAAAAACAAGCACTAAGCTAGACACATCAAGTGAAGCAGATAATTGTATATTGGAAGTAGATTATAAAATAGATTACCTGAATATTGATCTTTTAAGTTTAATATACTTATATAGAACACCAATCAACTTGTAGTGAATATTTTGAGGTTTTGAACGATGGGCTTTGAAGCGAAACGATTTGAAAATCCCAATTAACGCCTCGGTCAAGTCTCAGTTTATTGCGGAAAGCCATCGCTTCAATAACCTACATTTATAAGGGTTGGCGAGGGTTAGTTAATCAAAGACTGGACTATTCAAACCGCTAAACCAACAAAATATTGCACGTGGCTCGACCCTATCAACCCTACTTTTGTTGATTCAGCAATTAGTGTTCACCCCGTATAAAGTGTACGGAATAATAATTAGTGGGAGTACCTACAGGTACAGCCAGCATCAGATTTATATTAGGTAACACGTTCAAATTGTTCAAAAAGATCTGAACAACTAAGGTAACAATGATACAAAGAAATGTTTCAGAATGAACACAATACATAACCACTCTTACTCTGACATGAATTTTATCTCATGGAAATAAAGATTAATTTCTTTTGTATTTAAGACAATAATGAACAGTCTATTCATCCTGATGTTTACTGAATAATTTTACAGTATGTCTCAATGTGGGCGATAACGGCCCCTTGCTTTAGGCCTGCTAGGGACCGGTAAAGGGCCAAGAGAAAATTGGGAGTGTTAAAGAATTTTAAGACGTCGTGTAAAGTTAAAAATGTGGGGTGGCCTAAATATTTATAAAAGTGTAGTAGCAGTAAACGAAATATGTTTGAGAACCACTGGTCTAAAACAAACTCATGCGGCAGCTACCTGAAAACCAGACCTGAAAATGTAATGTAGGGAAAATTAAGTTTAGTTTTGTGTGTATAAATAATATAGTTATTAATATTCAAACCAACAGCGACCCATTACCAACTCATAAAACTATATTATTGTTAGTATAAGTATCATTTGGTTTTGCCGATCCAGTATATAAAATTATAAATGAATGAATTGAACTGTAAAATTTTAAAAATAACGTCATATATATTTTACTGAAGGAAAAATTCGACTTGCGAACAGGATTCAAATCTGCGTCTTCTGGTTAGATACACCAGACTCTATGACTACTAAGCCACCGCGAGTCCGCAAGTCGATTTTTTCCTTCACTAAAATAACTTTATAATCTTAGCATGGAAAATGCAAAAAAATACAATAAGAGAATAACGTCATATTTACCAATAGGTACGCTTTTATTCCCCAAAGTTTTTTTTTTGTTGAGAAATCTTCATGTATCATCCTCCACCTGGGGAGGCGGCAGAGTATGTCGGACTCCGACTACAGACTAACAACTGCACAAGCCTGTCCTTGTCATATATTCATGGCCCTGGAACTCGTGACATTCACCTACAAAATCCACCAGGGATCTAAGATATACCTAATATCTTAGATCCCACGTAGGGGCGAGATTACTGCCAGTAATCTGCCTCGAATCGAAATCTAACCCAGGACCTCACGTTCCAGCCGTGCAAAAAGAACCTATAGCTAATCTAGTAAGACAGAAACCAATCCTTAGGTACATTTATAAATTGTATACATTTTACACCTTTTTCCTTCACTCTGTGCTGTTACGGAACTACAAACATACAATTTACAGTCAACACAAAATACATCCAGATTCGAAACAAACAGGTTTGAGGGGCAGTAAAATATTTTTAATTATTTGAAGTGATCAGAAAATGCAAAACTACATATTAATATTCTTTGTTAAGTATGTTACTGGCAAGTACCTACAATATTGTCTGGCGTCTGGCCAGCATGTCATTAATAATCGAGCGCTTTAGCCGTATTCATTAAACTCAGGTGTTCGGAAGTCTCAATAAAATATCATTTGGACTCTACGACAATTTAAAATATGTACCTACTTTATTATTCAAAAATTCTAGGGAAATAACAAAACACCCACCAAAGTATTCGTACATATTCCTCCAGTAGGAGGTATACAGTAGGATCCCAATCTTATCACCAAATAAAATAAGACACATTAAATATTAATGAAAGTTAACATAATTATTAGTGAAGTTTACAATTCACGATTGTCATACTCAAATTGCCGGAATTGAGTTTTATTTATATGTGACTAGATTCTGCCCGCGACTTCGTCCGCGTGGACAAAAAGCCCATATGTTATTCCAGACTATAATCTATCTCTGTGCCAAATTTTATCCAGATCCATTTAGCTGTTCTGGCGTGAAAGAGTAACAAACATCCATCCATCCATCCATCCTCACAAACTTTCGCATTTATAATATTATTAGTAAGTAGGATAGGATATAGGATAGTAGGATATAACCATCATAATAGGTCTAAGTATGTTTCGCTGCCAGGGACGGTATCGCTGTCGGGACTTTTTAAAACATAAAGCGATAACTAATTTCGATAAAATTTGGCAATGGGATAAATTGTACTCTGCAGAAGAAAAAGAGTATCTTTTATCAAAAAAGTACAACGAGCAACAGTAAGAATGATATAAAGCAATAGTTAGTAACTACAGCCTTTCTAATATAGCGTTAATGTATTTGTTTTGTTCTACACTAGATTGGAAAAGCATTTACAGAGTTCCGTAATCTAAATGTAGGGTGCATTGTGAAAATCTAATGGAATCCGTTGGGTATCATGTATACAAAATTGTTTTAGATTTGAGAGCTTTCGGACCAATTATTATTAATTAGAGCGAGTAATTGCGTACTACAATTACAACACAGCCACTGTCTATACATAACTCGGTAACATACGCGAGTGATGCCAGATTAGTCAATAGATTACAACTGGCATTTATAATGTGGTTGAATCTGGCGTAAATAAATTATGCGACAGTCGTCCTGGCTGGTTACATACTCCGCACATAATCATATCATTAATGGATAATGACTAATAATAATAATACATAATTATTATTATTAGTCACTTTAGTTACTTATGTAGGTACATTATAGTTTTTATATCAAATAAACGTTTACAAGCATTTTACGGTTCCCTACTTCAAAGCTGTAAAGGCCCTTTATGGCAGTTGCATCTGTGCTTATCTTTTCATGGGTAGTTTTTTTTTATTCCGAAATTCAAGAATAATATCCAATGCGATTGCGCAGCCCATGCAGGAAGTCAATCTTTGTTTTGTTAAAATGACGTCCTGGAGGCCAATTCTGCTGTGGTCCAATTATATAGATAGATCCAATCTGGTTTCAATTTATCATTAACGTCAAATAGTACTCTACTTCTTCTCCGCAATTTTGGTGGTATGGACCTTGACCGTCTTCGTGATGATGTTAGGAACATAGTCTGGGCTCCTCTGCTTGCATCCACGTCAGTGGGTGATCAGGTAGATCTGCTTACAGATAGTCTGATCAAGATTTATGACCAACATGCGCCTATTAAAGCTGTTAAAGTTAAACACCTTCCTTCTCCTTGGCTCAATGACGAAATTAAAGCATTTATGTGTAAAAAAGCTGCGGCAAAATGTAAGTATAAAACTCGGCCTACGGACAACAACTGGGAGAAATTTGTCTCCATCAGAAATCACTGCAATAAGGTTTGTAACAATGCACAACGCCAACATATCCATACATCAGTTCAAAATGGAGAGCCAGCTAAAATATGGAAATTTCTTAAATCAATAGGGGTCGGAAAATCACAACACGACATAATTCCTAAGGATTTAGATATTAATTCTCTGAACAATCATTTCTCTTCTACGGCTGACTTTGATCAGACTGTTAAAGCTAACACTCTTAATTATCTTTCGAATCTGCCGACACCTGATTTTCCCCCTTTTGTCATTAATCAGTTCACCGCTTGTGATGTTAAAAAAGGCATTGTATCTATTACATCCAAAGCTGTTGGATGTGACTGTATCAGCCGTAATATGATCATTCCTATCCTAGATGAAATCCTTCCTGTCATCGTTCACATCCTTAATTTTTCTGTATCCAGTAGTACATTCCCTAATGCCTGGAAGGATGCACAGATCGTCCCCTTGCCTAAAAAGTCGAATCCTTCATCCTTTTCTGACTTTCGTCCCATATCTATTTTACCATTCCTGTCCAAAGTCTTCGAAAAACTTATTCACCAGCAACTTAGTTCTTTCCTATCCAAACACAATCTCCTCAATCCCCTCCAATCCGGCTTTCGTCCAGGGCATAGTACTACCTCCGCCCTGGTGAATATAACGGATGATATCAGATCAGGCATGGAGATCGGAAATCTTACAGTGCTTACTCTTTTAGACTTTTCAAATGCCTTTAACACTGTAGATTTCGATATTTTACTTGGCATGCTTCGCTCTTTTAACATATCTCCATCGGTGATTGATTTTTTTCATAGTTACCTGTCTGGTCGCCGTCAGCGCATATGCATTGAAGACTCCTTCTCTGCCTGGTGCAACACGTCTGCCGGTGTGCCTCAGGGTGGCGTTCTCTCCCCACTTCTCTTCTCAATTCCCACCGACTTACTTCTTCCTACCACCTTTATGCTGATGATCTTCAAATTTACAGGCAAGCTCCACTTGGAAAGATAGCAGAGGCCATTAACTTAGTTAATATAGATCTTGCTCGAGTAAGTAACTGGAGCTCAGAGTTTGGTATAAAGGTTAATCCGTCTAAAACCCAAGTGACTATTGTTGGTAGTTCTCGCATGATGTCCAGAATTGATTGGTCTATACTTCCTCATGTCTCTTTTAATAACACCCTGATTCCATTTACTGACAAAGTAAAAGACTTGGGAATATACATTGACTCGACACTTTGTTGGACTCCGCAAGTTCAGGAAGTTAGTCGTAAGATATTTGCGGCTGCGGGCTCCTTGAGACGCCTTAGAAATTTCCTTCCTATTACCACCAAAATTGCTCTTGCACAATCTCTTCTCCTTCCTATTCTTGACTATGCAGATGCCAGCTATCTTGATCTCACCGAGGACCAGTTTGATAAGCTTGAGCGTCTCCAAAACTTGTGCATCAGATTTATATTTGGGCTACGCAAATATGATCACGTTTCTGAATTTCGTACTAAGCTCAAATGGCTTCCTATTCGCCTTCGCCGGAATACTCATATTCTTTCTTTACTATATAATGTACTTTTTAATCCTTCCACTCCGCACTATCTTAAAGATCGCTTTGAGTTTCTCTGCGATACACACGATAGATTTTTGAGATCTACGGAAAATTTGAAACTGAAGATTCGAATGCATTCTACCAGCTTTTTTGATAAATCGTTCACGATCCAAGCAGCTCGCCTGTGGAATGCATTGCCCCTTGACATAAGACGTGCTCAATCGCTACCTCTCTTTAAAAAGATGCTGAATAATCATTATTTATCCCTTACACCCCCATAGCATATCTCCTTACACGCTGATGCTTGCTCTATCAGTTACTCTTTTCCTTTAAATTAATGTTTCCTACTTGTTTTGCTGAGTATTTATATATATATATTATGTTATGTATACTTTTTATATATATTTTATTCATAATTAAGTACACCTACACTACACTACTACACTACCCACCGTTTGTCTGATTCTTTTCTTCCAGTCCATCCAAAGGTTGTCTGGAAGAGATCGCCTTGTGCGATAAGACCGCCCATTGTGCATTAACTATAGTTTTATGTTCCTTCTATACCTATTTATGTAAACTTTGTGTTATTGGTGTGCAATAAAGTGTATATACTATACTATATACTATACTCTCATAAACATGACCAATTTAATGTAACATAATGTTATTATATTCCTCATTATTCTAGTGCTCGAAGACGCGACGCTAGAGAGTCTGGGTACGAGCAATGCGTTATTGGGGTTTTCTAAAAAAATCTCAGTGGCAGCTCGGATTTTGCTCGGTTAATGGCAGTAGTCTCGCCCCCTATTACTTGAGACCTATAAATACACTGACTTTTTTTATTAAGTAGGTACCAGATTTTGGCCTTCAGGGTGCCGAGTCTACTATTCAGTTGTGTCAGAATTGTGATTCAGTGACTTCATAATGGTTGATTTTTGACAGTTTTCTCTACGAAATCTGTCATTTCTTATGTCATTTAGTGCCTTTGGACGGTCATTCTTAGTCAATTGAAATAGCAGACTAGGGCCCCAGATCTTGAGGTATTCACAGAGGCCGCCACCTAAATTACGGTCCAGTACCGAGCATAATGTTAGATGAAATGTGTCTAGTGTTTAAGGTTTATCACGTATATCAATGCCGCTCTTGTTTACGATAAGGCCCACCTAATTTGTTAGGACTTTGCCCGAATGTGTTACATAAAATAAATTGTGTCCATTTAGCTCAATATAAGTGTCACAATTTCCATTCTTTGTATGCTTTTATCATCTTACCCGAACATTTATTTTTGTCATATAAAATTAACTTTTCCGCTTAGCGTTTCTATAATACCTACGTCTGGTTGCATGAGAACGAAGAAGAAAGTTTAAGTTGGCAATATTTAAGTTATGATCGAAAATAAATTAAAAATATTATTAATAAATTAAAAATTAATACTACAGAAGCGGTTAGCTTCTTTAGCCAGATTATGGGACTACAATACCATGAAACTTGTGGAAGTTTTTCATTTTTATTTCTCATTGTCAAGTTTTACCATTATTGTCGCATTATTCCGCAGACATGTAGATATATATAAGATACTGAGCTTCCACCTGCAAATACCCCACGTGCTTAGCCCCATTCTAACCCTTTCGTGATCCACTTTTGATAACCATCTTCCCTCCATCCCTTCATATATCTTTTTCTGTTTAGTTTTTTTTTTACGGTGACAAATCATCATCCTGAATTCCTGATCTTTTTCCGTATCGTTTCTGTCACATTAATCAAGTTTATTGTCCTAAAATAGTTGTAATCTTCTGAATTTAAAAGGCTACTGAATTTGCCTATAATTAAAGTTTAATACGAAAACAAATCATGCATATTCATCATTTGTCCAGAATACGACCGACAACATTAGTTCAATATACAAAACATTCTGAAATTTACGTTTACCACACCTGGAACGCATTACGACATCCGTGACCAAAAAAACGTGCTAACATCAAAATAAAAATATCGTAATTTGTAGTCACTAGTCAGGTCCAATAATACCAGAATACCTCATCATGTTACGCGAATATAAACAGTATTTCATATAATCTATTGGCACCCAACATATAAATTATCTTGGCAACAGTTTCCAAACTATTTACCTCACGTCAAAATTGTAAAAGCAATCGATACGTTACAAAATGGTTTCTAGATTATGTAGTACATACCTAATAGTAAAATGGAATGGGATAATCTGATCGACCTGGAAATCAGGAAGCTATTCGCTTTTATGCAAGCCATAATGATGCACGTGGGCTATTAAAATTGCCGAATTGTAGGCAACATTTGGCAGTTCTGACATCATGACCGACCTATACCATATACCTACAGAAATATTGATTTCTGTAATGGCGTAGTCGTGAAATTGAGCGATATAAATTGACTGACAGCAATTAATAGGTTCACTCCTTCGGCAATTGACCATAAGAATAAATTGCTCTTGCTTCCCACTCACTCATTCAATTCATATAACCAATAGGGACGGGAGACATTATATCGGTGCATATTTCATAGCGCATAATGCAGCTCGACCACAAACAACTGTTTACTGTCTAATATAGGAATACACCTTGGTGAATGATTTTGACGATAGTGACGTAAAAAGTCAGTCAGCTTGTCCTATAAAAAAACCAACCTGATCAATAAAACAACTAACCGTGGGTAGAATTTTGTGTGCAACTGTCTTACATAACAGAGCTTTTTTTTAAACAGCTAGCGGTTATGTAAAACTGCGTATTATGGAATCCAATTTCGACATATACGTCAATACATTTCTTCCAAACCTTCGGGATACAGTCGTTATGATACGTGATGTAAATACGTGTTATAACATCACTTTCATAATAATAATGATCTTTCATAGAAACAATTGTTTATGCACCTCATTATCAAGATGACGTTTCATTGAATAAATTGTCACTACAAAAACAAAACATAAACCCGAGTAAAGTGCTAACATAGTTAGGGCCAGTCACGTAGGGAACAAGTTAAAATTTATAATGACTGGTACTCAATTTTAATGTTCGTTGCAGGTATGCTTCAATCCAGTGTAGTCATATGAAATTCATATCATATTGATTACCTTCTAATTCTGATTATTATTATAACATTCGTACTTCTCAATTAAACAGCTATTAAAAAAGTACCTCCTATGGAAGAAGGTACTTTTTTTTCGACCGATCAGTAGAAAACATCCCTCCTCCCACCAGTGTTACCTGCTTTTGTTGCTATTTTTAAGAAAACCATAGTAACGATGACGTCCAACAAGATATTTTCCATGTGTGCCTACTCATAAACTGTTATAAATTGGCGTAACAGTAAAGTGTTCATTCGTTTTCCTCCAAATTATATGACAGATTGTAATATCAATTGAATTTGTTCCGTCAAAAAAACTTAAATAAATATACAGATAAGTAATTATTCACCATCGGTTCGACTTCGGACGACTGAATTTGATCCAATGATCGAATTCCCATTTAAATCGTATCTAATGCGTACGTCCGTAAATATATCGTATTTGAAGAACATAATCGACCCATTATATGTCCCACTGCTGGGCACGGGTCTCCTCTCACAATGAGAGGGATTAGGCTATAGTCCACCACGCTAGCCTAATGCGGGTTGGCAGACTTCACACGCCGTCGAGAAAAACTCTCGGGCATGCAGGTTTCCTCACGATGTTTTCCTTCACCGTTTAAGCGCGTGATAATTAACTATTAGTACGCACATAACTTCGAAAAGTCAGAGGTGCGTGCCTTGGATTTGAACTCGAGACCTTTGACTTGGCAGTCCAATGGTCATATCACTAGGCTATCACGGCATTTGAAGAACGACATCAATAAAATGTCAACTTATTACGATTTATAAATAAGGTTAGTATCGGTGGAAAGTGGATCGATTAATTATTGTTCTAGTATATGGGTGAATTGATCTTGATTGAATCAAAGATTGAAGCAGTTTGTGTCTGAGAGCCTATTCTAGAATCTATTTCAATCAGTGAATTGATTGAATTGAATTGGAGTAACGATGATTTCGATTCATTTTTTTCTGAATGGCATCGGGTGCGATGCTGTCTAACTCATTGTCAGTCTGTTAAACCTGGAATGCTTTTATTTTAACAGTTTTTTTTTAATTCTTGATTGGCTTACGCTTAGCCGCCAGTTCACCTAATGTTAAGTAACACTGCGATCTACAATGGAGCGCGCTTTCCTTGAAGGAACCGATTTACTCGTAATTGAAAGACACCCAGATTATATCTATCGGGTAAGACGCACTCGGGAAGCGCATTCCACATTTTGGCGGTACGCATGATAAAGCGATGCGGTCGACAATTTAGAACTATACAACTAGACTAACAACTTTTATATAGCTTATATTTATAGCTTACCTATACCCATAATGTTACCTTTTATAGTGCGATACATATGAATCTGAAAGGAATTTTCTCCGACTGTCACACTTCCAAGCCTAAACTGATGAACAAAATTTGGTGAATGTTGGTGTGAGATAAACAAGACTTTGGACAAGGACATACTTTAGCTTTTGTCTCAAAAAGTCCTTCGGGAAGCGAGTGAAACAGGCAACGGCTAGTATTATATACCTATGAATAAAAATATTAATGTTCTCTTGTTTAAAATATTAAATCGCCGAAAATTCGGCTGTGATTTTATACTTTTCGAGCCAATGCAATGCATGGCTGCAAATAGATAGCTTAGAGAAATTTCTAAACTTAAATGTATATCGATTAAAAAAACAAGGTACCTAAAAGAGTAATTTCTAGACACTTCATTCTTGAAATAAAACTATTTTTACGGATTTTATCGCGTTGTATTAATTTTATTGAATTCCCGACGTTTCGGATCGGTAAAATCGTTTTATTTCAATGTCTAATATTCGCGTAAGTTTCAGAAACCAGTACACTTCAATCTTCATTAAAAAATGAATGAAATAAAAGTTCTGCCATCTAAAAAATAGACTGTCTATTTCTGTCAGTATTCCTAGTATTCCTTAGTCCTATTTAGGTATGTATCGATTCGATAACAATGATTTTATGCGCACATATAATCACTGTTATATATGATGTGTGTGACACATATATGTAGATGTCTCACTCATAATTCACGTTCAGAAAAAACTTTTTGGCTGGAGCCGCGTGCCACCTCTTTTGTCAGTAATTCGTATGTAAGTACACACATGAATAAGTAATACGACGTGGTTTACAAACATCCTTACACATCACGAAGACTACAAATCCTCATTAAGTATTCATTAGGCAATACTTAATTGAAACACCTTTTTCTTTCACTTTGAAAAGAAAGATAAGACGATTCGCGAAATTTCATTACATCACATCTTTTTATATAAATTCTATTCATTGAAAAGGCCTCTCTATTGATGTGCAAATTATAACAGTTAATAAGAATTCCTTACTTTTCTTAACAATATTCTGGTTGTAATATTATTACTATGGCTCTCGGCTGAGATTAATTCTTTGTGACGTTTATTAGAGCCTGCCGCACAGTGCTATACTTGGGCAATCGGGGATGGCCTGGAGGAGTCCTGATATGCTGAAACTGCTGATGGTAACCCTGCTTGGTATGGTAACAATAGTGGTAATGGTGGATGGTAACATTTGTTGCGCCGCTTCTTTTGCTCAGCGAAAACACTAGGAGGCGGTGAATGGCGGGCGTTTCGGGTGCTGTCTATAATGTCAAAAAGTACTACCTAATAGTCTAGAAACTTTTATATCCGACCAAATGTTATCTGTCATACTTCAACGAGTTGCTAATTAACACCAATTTGGGAATACACATGACAAACTAAAACGACATTTGAAATATTGAAGAGGATTATTGCCCAGGCAATGAGAATTTTCTAGTGACGGTTTTCTAAATGTAGTTTTAATTTATTGGTTAGATCTTAATAATAACACCGATATGTAAAATGGATTTAAGGTAGTTTAAAAATATAGGTAACCGGAATAGCCTAGAAACATAATTAATTTAAATTAGTTTTTAAAATTTCTCATTATAACTAAGTGAACATTTTAGTATTAGGTCTTTATGGATTTTTTTTTTTAAAACGGAACGGAGTCACGATTACGCAGTGAGAATCGAGAAGATTAAAGAAACCTTATATCAACCTGACTTTTCGAAGTTATGTGCGTATTAATAGTTAATTATCACGCGCTTAAACGGCGAAGGAAAACATCGTGATGAAACCTGCACGTCTGAGAGATTTTCTCGACGGCGTGTGAAGTCTGCCAACCCGCATTAGGCTAGCGTGGTGGATTATAGACTAATCCCTCTCATTGTGAGAGCAGACCCTTGCCCAGCAGTGGGACATTTATTGGGATGATTATGTTATATCAAGGTATAAAGCCAATTTCTTTGCTTACTAAACATTATATTAAAAAATACCCTGCTCGATCCGAAATGTGCACATACATAGATATCCCAATCACATCACCAAATAAATGAGAAACATTAAATATTCATAAAATTAAACATATTAAAAAAATCACAATAGTCGTACCCCAAAACAAAATGACAAATTTCCCCAAAATCTTGGTTCTTTTTTAAATGGCTTGGCACTCAGGTAGGTATCGCTGCCAGGGTATTGCAGATTCCGCGTTATCAATATATTTTTTCCGGGGATATCTTTGTCTTTTAAAGGAAAATTCATATATAAATGGAACCATATCTCGATATACACGGTCGGACAGGGTTTTTTTAATTCATTGTACATATTATACCTACATAGGTTACCTATTAAATACGTAAATTACAAACCTATAACGTCTTTGTGCATCGGATAATAACATTAATCAAGCAATTTAAAATTGAACTTAATGGATGTCGTACAGGGTATGCACGAAATCCATTAGTTAGATAAATTTAAGAAATATAAAATGTAAATCCCAAAATTTGTTTGGAAGATGCCATTAAAATATATATCAACAAACAACTCAGGTATTCGACGAATTTTGGCTAATCATGAAATTCTAATATAATTGGACTATATTATTTTCATTTTATCTTTTTTTTTATTCGCAGTTATGATGATGATACTTTTTAGAACAATACTTTAACATTATTTTTATGTTTCATTAAATTCTCATTTATATCTAGGTACTTATAATATCGATTACATTGGGAAAATAATGTTGGAGAAACTAGAATTAATAAAAATTGTAAGTACTTATCTACTGCACAAATGCATAATAATTTATAAGCCGTAATGTACACATTAAAATCCCAAAGGCTTTAGTCCTATCGACTTCGGGGGCAGCTTTTAGGTCACAGGTGGAACCATTCCCCATCTCCTAAAGAAGTTTCGTTCATTATTCCGTTACTATTTGCAAGACCGATATTTACAACAAGTTCGATTTCATCAGACTACTAAAAGAAGAATCTTGCCTGCTTCACTACTTTATATATTTCGGTTAATCTAAGATATTTATTTTGAAATGAAAATATAAGCGCGAACTTGATTATGAAGGTCTTGATGACTTCGAAACAGCTTTACAAAGCTAAGACGTCAGGTGTAAATGAAGAAGCATCAACTCGTATATTTTGGAATGAAATTTTAAGGATAATTCACAAGTACGGAGTATTAGAGCACATATGAGCATGATAACATCGCTTTTTGTAGCACCCGATTTAACAAAATGTTTGCCTTCCGTCAATGAATGGGACATCAAATTTTGTAAAAAGATATGAGGATTAACACACAAGGCGTAGCGCTAATTAGGGCCTGCTCTGTGTAAATCCGTAAGGTAACATCGTAAAACTGTCAGGAGATTTTATTAAGTAGTCATTTATATATAGTTATGAATTCTAATTACCGATTCATGGTGGACTTTCCGAAAACTCAAACTAAAGGGTTTAAGTCCATCTTTATCTTCCGCACTGCCGAAATGTGGAATGCGCTTCCCGAGTGGGTCTTCCCCAATAAATATAATCTTTTATATAGTATATTGGCAAGCGCGCTCCATCGCAGATCGCAGTGTTGCCTGGCGGTGAAGCGTAAGCCTATCAACAATAAATAAAAACTATTTTTTCTACATTTTGTTTATAATCTTAGGAACTTAATCTGACGCCAGCCTGACCCCACGTTTAGACAAATGGATTTCTCTGTTACACAAACAAGTCCGAAGATCGATTAAACAGCCTAGAGACGACGTAGCATACAATTAGATACTCATTTATCCTACATCGAAAATCTTAGATTTGGATCAAGTCTGATGAAATTTTATCAAATTTGCATCAAAACAGAGTCTGAAAGGTCATATGAACAAGATGAAAATAGAACTAATATTATAATATAAATAATATTATAGCTTACGATTTTCAAATATATTGCGATAAAGATTTCCTCTAAGATGACCACGGAAGGTGAAGGTGTCCCTCCCTATGCCTTAGTTTTTTAATAGCGAATAATTACCGCAGCTGTAAATTAATTTGGCGATATCTCGATCGACGATGGATAATTAATATAATAGCCAAACTTTTCAGTGCCTAGTCTATGATCGAAAGGCAATAAGAAGTGAGAAGAAGAAGCGATTTAAGTATTTATGACAATATTTAGTAGGATCTTCAGTCTATGAATAGACCCATTATGTTAGGGTTGGCTCGAGTCTAATAACATACCTCTGAATATCTGAGCTTATCCAACATTATTTACTGGAATACCCTAAGTTTGCTTGTTCCTTTGGATAGTAGGCTACAACTGTCAAAAGTAAATAACTATATGAAATCCCAGACTGACAGTGATGAGAGATGCATACCACATACTTACACCGATAATATAAATATTAAAGCAAAACTTGGTAAATGAACAATGACAATGTCTCTCTTATACGACCTCTATATAACATCACACAAAAACAACGTACTCTACAACATACTTCAACTTGTCAATGGTTCATAACTCATATTTGAGTACTATCGAAACTTGCCCGTGTGAGTTAATTTGTTCGAGAAACCTTCACTCGTATAGGATACAAGGGAAAAGAATAAGTTCGAAACTTGAAAGCGTGACAATATCACACAGGTCATAAATGTTATTTTAAGCTTATACGTAAAATAAGCGGCATCGGGAGGGTTTCTAGTCGTATTTTTTTTCGAGCCAGTTATTTCGTTACATATTCTATTGTCATGGATGCTTTTGTACTGCAATTCCATGCAAATTTGCTTATGGTATGCAACTGCCGACAAGCAAAAAAACCTAAAAACACCTGAAACTACAATAAGAGAAGAAAGAGATATGAGAAGAAATAATGTTTGAATATTCTGAATATTCGAACATTTATTAACAATTCATACTCAGTAGTAGTCGGGTGTATATTATATTCACTTGATTCCACACACCCTTCAATTGTGAACGTGCCACCTGTCTGTAAAATTTTACTCACAAGAGGGACAGTCAGTTAACTACCTAAAGTCTAAGTTAATGCGTAGATTCAAAATATATTCAATAAAGAGTATAAAGATACATAAAATACGATATACATAACTGACCAGGATTTAACTGCACAAGACTTACGTACCTTAGACAGAGGCACATTGATGTTGAAAATTTCAACATCAATGTGTAAAATTCATTTGTTATGAACTTGTAAGTTAAGTACCCATCTGTTGCCTTCAACTAACAATTTTCACACCCGTCTCATTTCTCTTTCGACTTCATCCACATAAATCTTAAAGCTCTCATTTAATCCCCGGGGAAGAAACTTGGAATAATTCTTTCTAAGCGGATAAACGTGTTATTATAGACCTACGTTCCTGCCACTATGTCACATAAATTTTTAATTCCGCATTTAGCCCCATTTTCGTCCACATTATTTCACCTAAGCATTATATAGTAGATAGGATGTAATTTAGAAGTTATTTCTTCTAAGAATTCTGAATTTTTGGAAGATATTTTTCCGCATGTTAAGTTTTACTACTTCATAGACATCGAAGATCATTACATAACCAATTTCAAAAAACGGTGATTTACTTTTTTGGGTACTGTCTGGCTAAATCTTACCTAGCAGGACGCTATATAAATATTGATAGAAATAAATGCTTCGTGAAGTTTTCTAAGAGCTTTTCAAATGAGGCGTGAATGGATACCAAAGCAGCAACCTTCGCGCTACTCTGTTTATAATGAAGCCAGACAGATATAATAGTATACAGGTGGGCTACATCTACCCACTAGCATTTATTTTAACATCCAACAGACTTATTTCTATTCTCTTAATGTAATATAAATTTACACAGTTACCCATTGTAAATACTGGTGTACCTAGATTACGTTAAATATATTTCGTTTAAAAATACTTCAGTTTTTTTCTAATCAGTACCAACGTATGCGTAACTTTAAGACGTATATATAAATAGAATATAGTTAGAATTCATAGAATTTTATAAGATACTTACTTAGCGGTAGTATTAATTACACAATTACACAATTCTTGTTAGGAACTTTACAGCAGTACAGTATCTTCTATAATTCAATTATTTATCTATTTTGTATACACGTAACAAAGTATCGTACTAGTAACTAGATAATAGGATACCTACTAGTTATATGTATAATCCTGTCAATTTTATCATATACAAATGTGCCATGTACTAATTTTAAGACACATCATGATAATTCAATAATCTGTTGAAAGAAATAGTTAAACGTAATTTATTAATACTTACAAGATAGATGCTCACCTTAAAATAATATCGGTAATAATTTTCCCAGCGACTCACAGTTGGCACCTTAAAATTAATTGGCATAATTATTTTAGGGATTTTATTTTACTGAATAAATAATAAAACATTTGCTAAAACTCAAAGCTCAGCCAGCTTCATAAAACTAAAAAGCTTCTTAGATAATTTTCTGGTGGTAATAAATATCAAAAGGGTGTATTATTTTCCATTTTCTTATAATTAGATGGGTATACTTTTAATTAAAAACCACAATTTTGTTGTCATAATAACAATCTGTATTTGGACATTGGTAAATAACCGTTGAATAATATTTTGTACCTAACAACTTTTATAGTTTAGGAAAAAAGAACAAAATCTTTAAAGGTTAGGCGCTACTAGTATAAGGCTCTCAAAGTTATTTTAACAATTTAGATTTCAAATCATATTAGTACCTTATTTTACCATTAATATATATTATTTATTTTGAAACACGCTGATTGATTGAGTTTTATAATTTTAATTATAAAATAAGTTGAAATTACTGAAAATGAAAAAATCTGCCACTATTTTTAAACTTCACCAACTTTTTTCTCGAATAAAGTTAATGTTCAATTACTTAGTCCAGAAACTTGTTCACATAATTGTTTTTGTAGCATCGAAGCAATATTTGCGGAAGTTTATCGAATATATTATTCTGTATTGTGTACGCGACGAACCGCGCGGCGACGAGCGAAAGCACTGAACCGGGGCCCCGCTACACGATCACTGAATGAAAAGTGGGAATGAAAGCACAGCCCTTCCATAGACGCGGTAAACCTCGTAAGTATCAACAATTTAAAATATTCCAAAATTGAATTCATTTATATAGCCAAACATAAACTAGAGATTGATTAAGAATACTAGCTTCAATTAATCACATTACGCAGCAAGTGTGCGGAATCACCGCACTTTAATCTTTGATATTTTAAATTTATATTCTAATTTACTTAAAATAATTTTATAATTCTTGGTATCTATTTATTGAACGAATTGAATTTACAGATTATATAATTTGTACAAGTATGGTTGCGCATAAGATTTTGAGGCTGTTAATTTACTATACTATTTTCTATACTATAATAATATGTTTCACAGATGAGTATGATGGTCTGGATGGTACCGTAATTGGTTAGTGTCTGACCATCGACCCTGAAGGTACACCGAGTCGAATTCCGTAACTAATTAAAATTAATTATTATTATTTATACAACACCAAATTATGGACTTGTAGTGGCTACCCTAAAATTGTATCCAATTTTTATGAGCATACTACATAATCGATCTCAAAGAATCTCAAAGCGTTGAAGCTGAAAAATACAAGCAGAATTTGGTTGATACATGGTATGTATAATTTATTTTAAATTACAACAAAATCTTAAAATACAATTTTATACATTCTATAATTCACACCACGTAATATTGTAAATGCAGAGAAGAAAGAAAATAGGTTAATACTGACATTTATTATTAAACACAGTCCCCCACCGAGTCTGTCTGTTCGCGATAGACTCAAAAACTACTGAACAGATTTTCATGTGCTTTTCACCAATAGGCAGAGTGATTAATGAGTAAGGTTTCAAGCTATTAAACTCATTCACGACCCTTAGAAACAGGGCAACGCGGGTGAATCTATGAGCAAAAAGCTAGCCAATTTATAAAAGAAGATTCTGTTCTCTGATTGTATATTATATATTTTTCTCAGACAATAAAATTATTTCCTTAAATGGGTATATCAAATGTGTGTTATAATAACATTATGTTGTGAATTTTTAATAGTTAATGTTTAATATAGTTAATAATATGTAATTCAACCCATTCATTATATGCGGCTGCTTCCGGCATGTAAGCACTTTAAGCTTTTTAAGAAATTAAAATTAAACTATTTAGTTTATTACGACAATTTTTTTAAGTTTTAAATCATTATGCCATACTGGGTCGATGAAAATAATCTGACACATGAGATACTTTGTTAGTTCTAAATAAAAGATAGCTGTCTGAGTCAATAATCCGCTCGTTTTATTGTATCCAGCTCCAATATATTTAAGTGCCAGAATCACAGAGCTTACTGAAAAAACTCCGATATAACTAATCTGAGTTCAATTTTACTATTATAATGACTTTTCTACAAGAAATATAAAATAGTACCTATCAATCTAGGGATAATTCCATCATCAAATAGTAACATGTACCTCATAATTAACCCGTTTTAGTTAGAAGCACTTCTGTGCTTCTACCAGCAACTTAAACAGTAACTGTCCTTTTTATTTTCTGGGCAGGGCAAAAGATTAATTGCCTTTCTACTACTGATTGGCCGAGTACTGAATCATCCGATTAAGTAAGTCGCCTCATCACTCACTAATTACGTGTGAACTAAGTAAGAAAATTCGTTTGTTCCAATAACTATAATAAATTATTTTATGTTTTTATTAATAGAGATTAAGGGCAGTTATTCATTTTCTTATAAATAACAGATACAAGGAGGATCGAAAAAGGGCCCTATTTTTTATTTTATTCATTGATTTTCGATATTTTGTTTATTCTTTGCGATTTTTGTAACTGTTATATAATATGTAGGTACATAAGTGTATTTTATTTAAAAAATGTAAAAGACCTTTATGTGCCTTTTATTGTTTATATAGAATACTTATGGTTTTTAAATATATTACTAATATGTTTAGCTGTTATTTGATATGATATGTTGTTAGGTTTTTATATATTATCGCTGTCTATTGCCTGGGGTCAAGTACGCCTACGTCGTAGCACCTTGCTACGGCGTAGCAACAAGTATTTATTTTGTTACTAATGAAATCTATAATATAATGTAATGTATAATGTAATATAATGTAATGTTTTATAATCTATAGTATAATATAAGTAATTTATATCGTACACATTATAATATGTTTTCAGTTTATCACTATTATAAACTAGGTAGATTAATAACTCAACTAATATTTTGATTATAAAACTTTGAATATTGAACTTTTTCATTTGTGGTTTTAATTTCTGGATTTTTTTAAATAATTAATTAATTTCAATATAGTTTAATATTAAAATTAATAAATATATTTAAAATATTGTAGGTATTTTAACAGACATGAGTGGCATCTGATTAAACTGGCCTTGGCGTCCGTTTTCAGTCGTATTGGTGGCTGAATATCAGTATTTTACACGATGACCTACGCATCCCAATTCTTGGACAAAACCGATATCTTAAGTGGTTGTCAGGCTTTTGGGCTTTTACTACCCACTACTAACTACTAACAATCGGGACCGAGACCGGGAGGGGTATCGGTGTATTAAGAATGGTCACCCATCCATAGATTTACCGTGGCAAGCGCAGCTTCACTTTCGCAAATCGATTAATAAGTGTGGTTAGCCACGAGCGCCTCATAAGTAACACTTACTAAGTAATTAGAACTGCTACAGAGCGATCCTCGGAGCTTGAATGTTTAATTTATTTTGGGATTACAATGATCACTCGAAGAAAACTTAATTCTAATAATCATGAAGATTAAGTTCTTAGACAATTGCTTTTGCACAACATTAAGTACCTACTTATTAATGACAAAGGGAAAATAGGAGATTTCGTACTTACACTTATCAAAAAGTGTAAGTTATGAAACTACATTTTTGTGAATGTTACTATAGCGCTAACAGAACAACTAATGATAATAGACTTTGAATGACTGCAGGTTGAACATAGTACTTTTTTTAAACTTTGCCCAAACTCACAACCTAGTGCAGAATCCGATCGCTCATCCGCCCACCACGCCAAACGTGTTGTCAAATATTATTGTTTTTTTTTTCTTTATAAAAAGTTCAGTAGCAGCTCATTGTTTGGATTTAATAATGGTAATATGCTCGCTACCTGGGTCGTAAACATACCGTGAAACTGGTATAAATACATTCTACCTAACCCAACAACAAGGCAACCCAGCAACAAGTTGATAAAACACTGTCCTAACCGCGATTCCGCCCGCGTGTCCCTACTTAATTTACGGAATATGTTTCCCGAGATTAGATTGATATACTTACATTATACCATCACACATGTATACCCCGAAGGTTTAGGCAGAGGCGTACTAATGTATGTACACCCACCGTTCGGTATGTTTAAGTCCCATGTAACAGGGGGCAAGCCTATTGCCATTAACTGGGAAAACAAACCGAGAATTTCATAGAAAAACCCAATAAGACTTTGCTTGACCTGGGAATTGAACCCAAGACTCTAGCGTAGCAGTAGCGCCCAGGACTACTAGGCTAATGAGGCAGTTGATATTAAACTGTATTTACAAAGTTCATAATAAGTTTCGTATTATTACACTGTAAGTTGTACTATAATAAAATATATTGTTCCTAGGTAAAGCATCAATTTGCTTTGTGCAGTTGACTAGGTTCCTACATGAAAGGTACCTCATGCTAAATACAAACTACATGTGCCTATCAAATTTCATGTTCCTACTTAAACCTGTCAGCCGCTCAGCTTCAATCGATTTCCCAAGGTGAGTAAATAGGATATTTTCTCAAAATCCAAAATCCAAGTGGCTTATTGCAATGATACATTTTACGATAAAAACTGGATGTTAAGAGAGTTGGGGTCGTAAATGTTACGCATGCGCATGTCCTGCGTCTTTACCAGTTCGGTGCAGCTAACTTCAGACACGCACAGTTATTTCGTCCGTAACTTTATTTTTTTAAATAAAAAATATAAATTTTTTCGATATCTTTCTTTACCCTTCCGTGTTTTTCTTCGTCTTCTGATAAGTTCTCCAATCGGCAGCTGCCTAGCACACAATGTTCTTAATACACCTTCATAGTCTAGACCCAACACCACATTTTCAGAACGATATAATAACTATTGTCACAGTCACCTATTGTTCCTGTTTGATGAAATGATGTACAGCGTACACACCGCATGAAACCACGCTATGGACTAAAGATTGTACCTAGAAATAGAGTACGCAGTAACAGAATATTAAGTCCGAACAATTAACACAATACTCGTTAATCTTACTCAGCGCATACAGATGTAAATAAATAGCTAACAGCCCTCACGACTTTGCTTTCATGATGAGGTCGCAATAATAACTAAGATAATACACTATTGAATATTAATAAACCTACTTACCTACATGCCGCTCGTACTGCCCGCCCACTACATCGTAATAGCAACGCGTCAAGCTTGAAAACTCCGAACATTATGCAACGCCACTTTTTCCCGTACAAACAATATTAGGTTTTTATTTTGCAGTCTTGTTACGCTGTATTGGGCGGTGTCTTTTACTTCTTTAAAACTGTTTTTTTTATAAATCTTCACTCGTTAAACTAAAGTGAGATCTGATCATAATATTAGGTGTGTGCAAAAGTTTTTTCGGTTCCTAAACAAAAAAATAAATGAATATTTATAATTATTAGTTTACTTATTATCTACAACATATTCACCACAGGAATCTATAACTTGTTGTCAAAGTATCGGTATCTTTTCAATCCCTGTTTTGTAAAAGTTATTAAGTATACTTTTCGCTAAAAATATAAGTTAGAGTGCACATACATTAACTTCTGCGTCGTAATATTTTCCTAGCAAATAATTTTCTAATTAGCGAAATAAATGAAAATCTGACTGGGGCAAGATCAGATAGGTATGCTGGGTGTGGTAAAACTTGCCAATCAAACTACTTTAATTTTCCCTGAACAATGATAGCTGTATGTGCCTGCGCGTTGTCTCGGTGAAAAATGACTTAATGACGGATAACTAGTCCAGGGCTGTTTTTTCGCATTGTTGATAGTAAATGACAGCAGTTAATGTTTGGTTAGCTGGTAACAGTTCTCAATAAGTAATTCCCTGATAATCCCACCAAATACATAGTAAAACTTTTCACGGATGTACATAATTTTTCTTTTGCAGTCGATGCTGGGGGTTCCCCCCTTTTTGCAGACTGTACGGCGCCGTTTTACATTTTGTACTCGAACCACTTTCATCACCAGTGACCAACCATCGGAGGAATCTTAGAATTTTCAGACGATTTAGAAAGTCAATATACTGTGAAAATCTGCTCTCCTTATTTTTTTTGATAATAAATGAGGGACTCAAACATCTTTCTACTGTAGTTCTGTCAACTTGAAACTTCTCTGCTAATTCAGCGATCGTTACGCTCTTATCTTCTTCTATGCCTTTTATAAAATCTTGGTCTTTTTAATTTTTTTAGGGCGGCCCGATCGGGGCTGATCTTCAAGCGTTCTTTATCCAGAACGAAAGTGCTGGAACCATTGCTGACATGCTCGTTCGGTAATCACGTTTTCAACGTAAATATTGCATATCTTCCAGTGTGGATCTGCCGCATTATTTCCTAGATCAAACTCATAGAATAAACAGTGTCTAATATGTACTTTGTCCCCTTTCACGGTTATCGAATCGTTGTCGTTTCTAGACTGAGACCCTGGACCGTACACCCGTCTTTTTATAACTACGTATGTAGAAGTCTCTGAAAACCAGTAGAATCCTATGAAAGTTCAAAGAACAATTGTAAGACAATCTCGACAAATGTTGTAGGTACAAACCGAAAAAACTTTTGCACCCTATACTAGCTTCTGCCCGCGACTTCGTCCGCGTAGCATGATGATATATAGCCTATAGCCTTCCTCAATAAATGGGCTAAGTATCTAACACTGAAAGAATTTTTCAATTCGGACCAGTAGTTCCTGAGATTAGCGCGTTCAAGCAAACAAACAAACAAACAAACTCTTCAGCTTTATATATTAGTAAGTAAGTAGGTATAGAAAAGAAAGTCGTGTTAGTTACACTATTTATAACTTAAGAACGGCTGAACGGATTTGGCTTAAAATTGGTGGAGAGGTAGCTTAGAACCAGGAGACAGACATAGGATACTTTTTATCCCGTTCCGGTGGGATGTGATGACAGACCGAATTCCACGGGGGCGAAGCCGCGGGCGGAAGCTAGTTTTTTAATAAAGTACAGTTATCGATATAGAACAAAAGATATTCTTTCAAGTTCAGGAAGCACAATTTCATCCCTCCGGCAGTTTCCCGAAAAGTTACGTATGCGTAATCTTCGGCCTTGGCGCTGAATGATACAGAAAGTTACGTTCCCTTAGAAAATTATAATCTGTAGCCCAAGCACGAACACTTTCGAAAACGTATTCGTATCGAATTCGAGTATAATTTGTATCAGAAGGAGGTTAATGAACATAGATGAAGCGAAACTGGTGTGCCAGGATCGTAGAAAGTATAGTCTCTGCCTAACCCAATGGGAGACAGGCGTGAAAATACTCAATACGTTTACGATATGAATTTGATAGTGCTTCGTGCTTGGGCCACAGGACCTAACCTTAGTAGGGTATTAATTTTTTTTTTTTTTTATGGGATAGGGGGCAGACGAGCAAACGGATCACCTGATGGTAAGCGATAACCGCCGCCCATGGACACCCGCAACACCCGAGGAGTCGCAAGTACGCTGCCCGCCTTTAAAAGGGTTTGGGCCTCCGGTAACCTCAACTCACTCGGCGAAACACAACGCAAGCGTTGTTTCACGCCGGTTTTCTGTGAGGCCGTGGTATCACTCCGGTCGAGCCGGCCCATTCGTGCCGAAGCATGGCTCTCCCACGTGAGCAAATGTGGAGGTTAGTTTGGATACAAGATTTTTAGTTCACATGACGCCTGCATTCTGAAGGATTAGGTAGACATGTAGGATTAGTTTATAATTGTAACACAGTTTTCCTTTCTTTTTTTAAATAATATGGTATTCAAGCCAAATTAACCGGGCACCAATAAAACTCCCAGTAGCTACTGAAAATATCGTAGAAAACCCAAGACTTCCCCGCTCACCAGCCGCAATTGCACAAGACCATTGAGACATTCAATGAATTTGATTATTGTAGTTATTTTTTTTAATCTTTCGTAGTCCGCATCGGGTCTACTGGTAGCTTAATTCTCGTTTTTTTATGGGATGCAAACGGGGGTGTTTTTTATGGGGGGCAAAGTAAACGAGCAGACGGATCACCCGCAACACCAGAGGAGTCACAAGTGTGTTGCCCGCCTTTTGAAAGGATTTGGGCCTCCGCGGTATCCTCACTCACTCGGCGAAACACAAAGTAAGTGTTGTTACACGCCGGTTTTCTGTGAGGCCGTGGTATCACACCGGTCGATCCGGTCCATTCGTGCCGAAGCATGGCTCTCCCACGGTAAATACAACGTACGATAAATATTTCGCATAAGAAATGTCTTTAAGTACTTACCTAGATATACTTACGTACTAAGAGAGCGCTCTTCGTAAAATATCACAAAATTACCAATATGTAGCACCTACATGGTTACTACGTTCATAGCCGCTAGCTGCCATTCATAACATACCATCAAACCTCTACAAGTTTGATGGTATGTTATGAATTAATTAATACCTACGTATTTCGAAGGGCTAGGCAAATATGTACTTATGTATGTACACGCAGTATTCGCCGGGACGTTTAGGTTCCATGTAATAGGAGGCGAGCATATTGCCTATTAACCGGGCAAAATCCAAATGCCATCTATGCTACCCAAACTCCGAGCTGCTACTGAGAATTAAATAGAAAGACCCAACAACACTGATCTGGTAATCGAACCCAATACCTCTAGCGTTACAGAACCGTTAGATTAATGAGGTAGATATTATGAATCCCAATTATAACCCCAACTTATAGGTATAAGTATCATATGTTCTTAGCCCAACTTTAGCTCTGAAATACGAACTTTTAGTGCGCAATTACAATAAAAGCTCACACAGCGCGATGCTAAACGTCTCTACCCCTCAGCTTTCACGTTGCGGAGTGTGGGTTGTGATGACGAAATCGTCGCTTTGCTTCATTTCACGGCGACCTCTGTTTTACTTTCTAAGTATTACTAAGTTTACTGGCATTAGGCTAGTAGGTAAGTCAAAAAATTAAAACTTAAAAGTACGCAACTATTTCCTAATAAAATTATATAATATAGGTACATTATTATAGAATTTTATTAGAAAACTAACTTCTGCCCGCGACTTCATCCGCATAGCCTGATGATATATATCCTATAGCCTTCCTCAGTAAATGGGCTATGTAACACTGAAAGAACTTTTCAAATCGGACCAATAGTTCCTGAGATTAGCGCGTTCAAGCAAACAAACAAACTCTTCAGCTTTATATATTACTAGCTTCTGCCCGCGACTTCGTACGCGTAGCGTGATAATATATAGCCTATAGCCTTCCTCATAAAATGGGCTATCTAACACTGAAAGAATTTTTCAAATCGGACCAGTAGTTCCTGAGATTAGCGCGTTCAAGTAAACAAACAAACACCTACGCAAATATTGCATTTGGAATTTTAGAACAAAGTTAGCCTAAAAACGGTTTTAGTGAGCCAACCTTAAAAGATAGACATATGCTGTCGCGGGCTTTTTTTTAGAACTTTTAAAGAGGAACAATTCTGTCATATATGATTTTTGCGAAACTTTAATCGTTTACGTAGCGCATGCATCGGAAGCTCTCAAAAGGAAAATTTTGAAACATTCTTCATTGATGCTCCGCTCCTATTGGTCTTAGCGTGATGATATATAGCCTATAGCCTTCCTCGATAAATGAGCTATCTAACACTGAAAGAATTTTTCAAATCGAACCAGTAGTTCCTGAGATTAGCGCGTTCAAGCAAACAAACAAACAAACAAACAAACAAACAAACTCTTCAGCTTTATATATTAGTATAGATAGTAGTATGGAGTATAGATAGTATGCGGAATTTGTTCACGTACCTACCCATTGGTTTAGTGATCGTGACTGGTTGAGTCTGATCTTGCTGATCGATTAGCCGAACTAGGCTGATCCTGAGTAATATTCCGAGGTCCAACAAAACTTTATAAGGGTTTTCAATAAAATTTTGACCATTTCGTAGTTTGGATTTATACCTGGTTAATGGCAACTAAGGACAAATAAATAAATCATTATCTTAGCACACGAATGTTTGAGTAACAATAATTTATTAAAGATACTTATATTTTTTAGTGAAAGAAAATATATTAGTTTGCGTTTAAGCCACATTATAATAAAAAAGTAATGTCATATCTGAGCGAACTGTAATGCAGGATAGATCATGACATTTACCATTTCAAATATCATTCAGATCATCAGACCAGTCTGGTCATCTTGTTTTTATCTTCTCCGTCAAGCTGATAGAGGCATAAAAAAGCTTTCATACAAGAAAATAATAATAGAAATCGGTTCACAAACGAAATTATAGGTGAATAAATCGACGGGTCCCAAAACAAAATCATGGCAATATAATGATGATGCCTCCTCTACACCATCGGCCATGATCGGCACTCCTTGATTGTCTATGATCAGCAAGGTAATCGTCACGATCATTGTGCAAGCATCCACACGATCGTCCGTGATCATATATTGAGCGGCAAGCCTTATAGATGGACGTGGAGGTTATAGCTGCAGCTACCATGAATTTAATTTCCGTACCTAAACCATCATTTTATCAAAGTAGTTGAACGAAAAGTTGTGAAAAAAAATGGAAGAGAAGAAATTATTTAAAAACAATAATTTTTTTTTCTAGCTTCTGCCCGCGACTTCGTCCGCGTAGCGTGATGATATATAGCCTGTAGCCATCCTCAATAAATGGGCTATCTAACATTGAAATAATTTTTCAAATCGGACCAGTAGTTCCTGAGATTAGCGCGTTCAAGCAAACAAACAAACTCTTCAGCTTTATAGATTAGTATAGATATAGATTTTTTATTTTCCTATTTATAAACAAAAAAACAACGCGACGTCCTCACGGCTCGCTGTCCTCCGGTGAATGAATGATCGGCGATCGTGTGGACACGCGAGCGATTCCCTTTGATGCGTGCCCGAAAAACCGACAAGTCGCCGATATGATGGGCGACTACAGGCAAGTAGCCCTTCTACACGACCGTGCTCGCGTGTAATCGCCTATCATGGCCGATTGTGTAGAGGAGGCATGAGACATTGATTAGGTACCTACTTAGTATTGCGTAATAAACATGCACACTTAGGTAAACTGTACTATTTATTTATTTATTTACTTCAATTAAAACGGTATAGACCAATTACAATAATTGAAGACAGTAAAACTTATACCGACTACATTTTAAAATAAATGCAAACACGATTAAACAGTCATCCTTCTCACAAATACGAGACACTCCGACAGTATAATTTTTTGAACGTAAGAAACCTATAATGTTCACGCTTTAATTTTGGAGCTTCATTCTGCAGCTATACAATTTTTCAGATGCCACTTTGTTCTTGGGGCCTATCGATATCTACATAAAGACCGTGTGGCCCCGGGCTGTATATATAAATAGACCACCCCTTCTCCCCCTACTGGTGTCGTTATGTCGTAAAAGGCGATTAAAGGATATTACCCGGAATATGGGATAACAAGATCTTCCCATCCATTATGGCTCCGGCAACCGATACATGGTGGTATAACAATGAATGATAATGATGCTGGAATGCTTTGAAACGTAGTGGTAGTGTGTAGTGTAGTGTGTAGCAGTACTATCAACGAAAGCATTGCATGAACTGCGGTCACCAACTCGCCTGCCAAGCGTGGTGATTATGGTAAATGCCTTTGACTATCAAAAAGGTAAATCCCCACAAATATGAGTAGCACCCCAGATTTACAGCCCCCGATTACCGGTAGCTGCACTATTCCTCGCCATGGTACCGGCCACGGTAACGTTATGACTTATGTGACGCTCTCAGCTCTCTGCGGCTGAACGAGCACCTTGCTTGTTGAATAGGGTATTACACCTTTTTTTGAAAACTGTTTTAACTTAATCCTTAGATTGTAATGAACCAGTAGAATTTTTATTTCAGTTCTATAAAACCGAAAAATGCCTTAAAAACGATTATTAATTTATGATTTTGAATTTTTGCGCGGAAACGATAGCCGCCATGCTACTTCGGGTCGTGACGTCACTTCGTTAGTAAACAATACAACTGCAAAAGACCAAGTAACGTCAAGTAACTATCGGAGTGACATCATTTCGGAATCCAATATGGCGGATGGCGTTTTATAACAGATTAAAAATGACTATTTTTGAAATTAAATTATAAAATTTACATTGCATTTTTATAAATAAATACTAACATTTCTCGTTTACTTTTTTAAAAATCTATCATAAACATGCATTTTTATATTTTTTCTTACATGGTGTAAAATACCCTATTATAGAAGCAGAACTGTACCTACTCATCTATCTAGTCGACTAATCGCATTAGACTATGCGATTAGTCGACTAGATAGATGAGTAGGTAGGTTAGTAGTCTGGAGCACAATAGTTAAGTAGGTACTTGGACTAGTACCTACTTAACTATTGTGCTCCAGACTCTTGTCACTGTCAGTTGTCAATTGTCAAACCAGAATATTGAGTATCTTTAGCAATAACTATGTCACGCACTCTTTTACTCTTTCGAAAACTGTATTCCGCTATCTCGCAGTTATGAATAAATAAAATAAAAACTCATCTAGTCGATTAATCGCATAGTCTATTGTCCTCCAGACTCTTGTCACTGTCAGTTGTCAATTGTCAAACCAAAATATTGAGTATCTTTAGCAATAACTATGTCACGCTCTCTTTTACTCTTTCGAAAACTGTATTCCGCTATCTCGCAGTTATGATTAAATAATGGCAAACTGTTTGACCGAAAATTATAATAACGCGAATAAAATAACCAATACGAATACAACGCAATTTGTGTTTGTCTTCAGCCGTAAGTAATAATTGTTAATTTTGTATTTTATTCATTTTGCACTACAACAATAAGTGCAATTTATCCGTAATCAATGCCCTACATTTTGATTAGAGGTAATCTAGCATCGTATGGGCATAAAAACCCTTGGCGTGTTTTAGTATCCGGCTTGAAAGGTGATGTTGACAATAATATGAAAACATGATAGTAAAATGAGAATTAGGAGATGGATAGTTTGTACCCACTGAAACTACTTATTGTCGTACAATCTAATTTGAATTGACTAATATTCTTCTTCTTCTCATTTTATATGTATGCTTAACATTTTCTTTTGTTGTTATTTTATTGAAATCCTTGTGTGTATTTAGCTGGAGACATAGAACAGCTCAAGAGGTTCGCATGCGGCGGTTACTGCGACGACTCCACGATTGTTTATTTACAACATCCCTGTGTAATTCTTAGTGCACTTGAGGTTTGTCACAGAAGTATTTCATTTTTTTTTCTTTGTCATGTAGGTTTGATGTCATACTTCATATGACTCATATTGTCATAGGTCATAGTGGTAATTTAATCATTGAAATTACAGGTATTGGGTTACAAGGTTGTAGCATCTAGT
Source organism: Acronicta leporina (assembly GCA_947256265.1). Lineage (NCBI taxonomy): Eukaryota > Metazoa > Arthropoda > Insecta > Lepidoptera > Noctuidae > Acronicta > Acronicta leporina. Next base: position 9,576,524 of record OX366513.1, on the reverse strand, counting down.
TCAACAGCTGTCAAGCAAGATTATAATGAGTATATGTGGACTATGAGAAAAGAATTTTCAGAACCCGAACCTTCAATAATTGTTGAGCAAGATAATATCAACAACTTCAGCAAGGAGGCTATGCACTTGGGCAATTACCAAAATCAGTCAAAAGACGACGAAGTGTAAGCTAACATTGTATCAACACAATAATATTGGCCTGTTCATTTTGTTTTATACTATGGACACAAAGGGTGGTCAAAACTTGTCTCCAAGCAACTTGGCTACGGTTCCTTTAACTGAAGAAGACGGAGTAGTTTATATTGCTATCAAAGGTTCTCTTCATGCCAATGACTGCTCTGCGTTTGGACTAGGGGAAGAGGAGATTAGAGCTCTTTCCAAAAAATTTCCAGGTTCAGGAGTAGTTGTGAATGGTGTTGCAATAAAATCAAATGTACTAGATGCTATTAATTCTTTGGGTCAGCTGGGTTACAAGATCATTTCAAGCACTGGTGAAACTGAGATCACTTGGACTCTTCAGCGCATTATTTAATTAAATAAAAAAACCTAATTTCTGTCCTATCAAGTCATAATTGTTTATATCTCTTCATGTATGTATATTATGTACACATTATTTACATATAATAAAATATGGATCAAGGAAGTAATTGTGACCACCTAAATTGCACTCACGGTAATGCATCTGTGAGCCAAACATTGTCTGAAATGCATTGGGAGAGAGGCTTGTGGTATGCAGGTAATTATGTACTTCAATTTGTTATCTTTATTTGTCCATAAAAATAGCTAATTTTATCAGGTGTAATGTGTTTAGCAGCAAACTTAATAGTATTTTCTGATAAGATTACCTAACAATGCATGGGTACCTAACAATATCATAGATAATTGTATACCTACTGACATGTGAGTATGTGAGAAACCGTAGGTATCACAAATATAACATTCTCATTATATTTTTACAGCCTTCTATGGTGATGAAGAAAGAGTTAAATCTCTGATTGCTAAAGATGGCAATAGCAAACAAGTTGTGAATTTACCAGATAATGCTGGATACACACCATTGCACTATGCAGCACGTAAAGGATATGTAGAAATTTGCAAAATATTGTTACAAAATGGAGCACTGATTGATGCAAAGACCAAAAGTGGACTCGCTACACCCCTGCACAAAGCTGCTGCAGCAGGTATATCATTACATTTTATGCATGTCAATAACTGAGCAGGAATCTAAATAAGCTGCTGAGGAATTCAAAAAACCTCGATTCACAAGCTTAGCAGCCATGCATTGTCCATTATACCAATGAGGCAGTTAAACAATTTAAAATAACAGATTTACTATTTTTACATTATAATATATATTTTTTATTTTTTTAACATAACAACATCACACCTGTATTTCTTGAAGGTTAGTCAGAGGCGTACTAAGGTACACCCACATTTTGCCAGTATGTTTAGATCTAAGTAATGAAATAGGGGGCAAACCTATTGCCATTAATTAACCAGGTACATATTCCAAATGTTGAGCCCACCCAACAACACTGCTCATCTTGGGAATCAAACTCAGGGACCTCTAGTGTAGCAGTCACACTTGGGACCTCTAGAGTAATGAACTAATGATACATTTGTTTTAGGTAAAATTGAAACAATTAAATTCCTTATTGATTCTGGTGCTTGTATTGACATCCAAGATGCTGATGGCCAAACAGTTCTACATAAAGCTGCTGAAAACAAACATTTTGACTTGGTTAAGTTTTTAGTGGATACATACCCTAACCTCAGAACTGTGAAGGATGTCAAAGGTCATACTGGTAATGACTACATGTCAAGCATGAAGTGATTGATTCAAGTCAATGTTTGAGACAAGTTGCTATAACATTATCTTCTAGAAGTAATTTACTAGCATGTTGATTGACAATTTGATGTCATTATCAAGCACCTATGCCAAGCTTATATTTCTAGTTGGGAGTTTTTATTACTCAGCTAGTTTCATTTGCTATTTATACTATTACTACCTACCCATTTAAGTCGTGTTCCTTATTATTATTTAATCTGTGTGTATAGTGCAACTATTTATATGTTATTTGAATACTGTGGTATATAATTTATTGGTGTTATCTTACTGTTTAAAATGTTTATTTTATGTTAAACATTCCATTTTTACTCATTTTACTATGGAATTTACCCAGCTTAATATTTTTATTTCATTTTAATTTGTAAATGTTGCCAGTAGGTACAGTTTAAATAAAATCAAAATTATTTAATGTTCCGTCTAACAAGATTTTACGCTTTTATGAAAAAAAAAACTAGTGTCTATGTACGGCCAGATGGCTTTGTATCATTTAAAAAAATGAATACCTACCTAATAAAAATATGGAAATTCTGAAGAACTTGGCAATAAGATTAAAACACTTATTTTCATATTTATGTATGTTATATTATTAACAGATAGGTAGATACATAATAATTTACTCACCCTGTGTAAGTAGGCATAAAGGCAACATTATGTTGCTTTAATTTATGTATTATTATATCTGAACTCATATCATTTATTTAAATAATTGGTATTAATACATTTATTCATAGTTTAAGACTAGGTTCTTATTTAAATAATAATAATTCACAGTACTTGGACAGTTCTGACAGATACTGGAGAATGAGTTCAGATGTTTCGCATTTATTGCTAATACATAACTAAACATATATCATATTAAATTAAACATAATAATAACCAACATTAAAATCTATACAGAAAATAGATGTAAACAATTGTATAAGAAATCCCTTTTAGCTCTTAATCTGTCTCACCATAAAAATAAATATAAATAATTGTAGTAAACAAAAGTGACTATACCACTCATTCTCCATTAACAATTTTTAGCTAAGTATCTACTAATCTACTATTATTGCAATAATATTTTTTAATTAGGTACTGTAAGAATTTCAAAATATGTAATTCAACTAATTTTGAAGATTTTTATAGACAAGCATATTGTGTCACATAACTATAGATATTATAATCAACAAATATTTTGTATTTTATCCTAAGTACACCTTTGTACTACTGTGTAATTTTACTAAATAAAAATGCATACAGATATCCAATTTTTGATGGTCAGACTTTATATAATTACATTACAAATACCTACTAATTATTTTTGTTTTTCTTTCTAAATCTGCATGCCACTCCAACGTTTTTATCTTCATATGATGAAACAGCGCGCGACTAGTCACCCGACCAATAGGAATTCAGTAAAATTGCTTACAAAAGTAAAGGTTTGTAATAAATATTTCCATTCCACATTAAAATAATTACGCTTATTGGATGGGCGTGCATGTTTAGTCTGTAAGACATCTATAAACCTTCATCTTCCATCATAAGGAATACTTTAAGACTTTTTGGTAAAGGAAGGGAGGATATAAAGCGAAACAAAGTCACAGTTGTACCAGAACCTATGCATCTAATTTTAATCCTACAGAGATCCGAGAGACTAAGTGGGTGTTTGCAAGCATTATATAACCAATTTGCCGTGCACCCTGGTTTGGGAACAGTTGCACTCTGGTCTGGAATGGTGACATAATGACCAGCCTTTATTAACATGGATGCTAAACTGCATGATCGCCTTCTGCTTGCTATAGACAAATTATCGAGACCACAAGAGTGTAGATCGCAAGTGTTCACATCTGCTCCATAGCGTATTAGGAGAACCGCAGCATGATCTCTGAAAGAAAATTAATGAAAGTCAAATACGGAATATAAAACAAAAATAGTCGATTTATTTCTGAAAGTTCTTTCAAAGACTGATAGATATACATAACATTGTACCTGATCATCTATCTTTTATTGTGATAACAACTACGCGAAGTTGCGAACGAATCTAGTATACCAATAATAACTTACTTGTGTAATAATAAAGCCCTATTTAATGCTGTGTCACCCGTGAGCGCCGTGGCGTTCATATCTATCTTATGGTCTATTAAACATTTTAACAATTCCTCGAAGTCTTCATGTGTAGCTACACTTTCAACAGCTATGTGTAATGCAGTAGCGCCTGTTATACTGTTGCACAAATTAGCATTCGCACCTGCAACAAATTTCTTAATCATAATTATAATGTTACGGAACAGTGGAAACTATACTATTCTCAGTACTGGAACGGGCTGGATTATTTGGTGTAGCGATTACCATGTCGCCTCGCCACTAGCGTTGCGCCTGTCGTGGAATCGATTCCCACTATTTATATCTTCCACTACCCACCACACATTATTGAGTTAACACTAATTTCAAAAACCTGGTCACTGTGACTAAAGAATTGACAGCTAAATATATAATGCATATTATTATTAACGACCTTACCTTTCACTAACAATACTTGTGCTATCACGGGCTGCGCTATTCTTGCCGCTAGCAGCAGTGGTGTGTCACCATTATCATTATATAAATTGATGCCAGCACCATAAGCAGTCAGCATTTCTACAATATCCACCTTAAATACAATGGAAATGTAATTAAACAAAAATGTTGAGTAGTCTTGTATTTTATACCATTACATAGGCCAGTTTGTAGCCTTGTCCATTAATCAGGCCGTGCGACCCAAGGACAGTGAATGGGTTGATAATGATGTTCATTAATCAGAAATAAATAAATTACTTCATAAATATTTAGTAATTTAAACGGAAATGATGGCGACTAGGGTCTTGCCGGCGCGCCGTGTATCTAGTATTGGAGTCTTGCGTAGATGTGATGTTGCTGACAAGATATACCTGTTAAACGTACCTGTCTTTGTATTATTGCATTATGTAAAAGCCTATGTGAGTGTGTGATCCTAGCACCAGCTGACAACAACAGTTCAACACCCACTGCATACTTTTGCCAAACAGCTTCACAAAGGGGTGTGTATCCTGGGAAGTAATATGGATTTATCAATATTGGTAACATGGACCATATTACAATATTATTGATAGGGTTTATAGGTGGTACGTTTTAGTGAGTCATTTTATATGATGAACTTAACAATGTATGTAGTATCTATACTCTATTATACTAATATATAAAGCTGAAGAGTTTGTTTGTTTGTTTGCTTGAACGCACTAATCTCAGGAACTACTGGTCCGATTTGAAAAAATATTTCAGTGTTAGATAGCCCATTTATTGAGGCTATATATCATCACGCTACGCGGACGAAGTCGCGGGCAGAAGCTATATATAAAATAAAAGCAAAATACCCACTTTTCATCAATATTTCAATTGCTTGTAATTTGTCATATAAGAATTATGGCATCACTATTAGTTATCAAGATTGTCAAAGATAGGATTTTAGGAATTTCCCATGAGAGAATAACAAAATCATGGGGTAGCAATGTAGGACACAGCTAGTATAATTATACCGCTACTATTTTTTTATGGTATAGGGGGCAAACGAGCAGACGGATCACCTGATGGTAAGCGTAACCGCCGCCCATGGACACCCGCAACACCAGAGGAATTACAAGTGCGTTGCCCGCCTTTTAAATGGATTTGGGCCTCCGGTAACCTCACTCACTCAACAACACAAACAACGCTTGCGTTGTGTTTCACGCCGGTTTTCTGTGAGGTCGTGGTATCACTCCGGTCGAGCCGGCACATTCGTGCCGAAGCATGGCTCTCGCACGTATGCCATGTACGCTGTGTATTGATTGATAAAATATAAGTGGGTTATGCTATATAAACATCTCCAAACCCAAAAATGTGATATTTTAAATTCTTGTCTGTTTATAATGGGTTGACGTAAAAACTATTGCATAGATTTAAATTTTGTTATCACTGTTTATGCTCCAGTTAACAACTGGTTAACTTCTTATCAGCTCAATTAATTAAACATCCTTGAAATACAATGCTTGACCTCTCTGATGTATACAGACCCATACAAAGAAGAGATCTTAGTATGGGTCTTTTATTTTATTTGATTTGTTTATAAATTTTTTTTTTGGGATTCATTTTTAATTCTAATAAAGCTTCACGTGAGCCACAGATAAAAGAATACTAGTACAGATGCCTCATCCCATACAAAGAAATGGGACCTTCCTATCGGGCGAGATTCTTCGGGCAGAATTGTTTTTCTTTTGTAGGCGATAGATGTCGCACGTAGCACGCGCGTTCACGCATGCGACATCTATCGCCTCGGGTTGTATATCAAGTGTTTACCATATATTTAACCAATAGATGGCGCTGGTGCGCCGGGATGTAGGTAGGTACCTAAAGTTGCTACTTGTTGTTATTACGGTCGCTCACCCCGAACAGGTACCTACCTCCTTCTCGGTAGCGCGTAGGTACTTATGTAATACATTTAATTTTATAAAACTACTTACCTATCTTCTTACGCGTAGTTTATTTTCGTTATTATTTAACGTAAATTCATGTAAAAATGTAGGTGTCATTTTCAAGGTTTCTCAGGATACCTACTGATTTCATAAATGACATAATATATTTTTAATAGCCGACATTATTTTTTTTAAATATAACATGACGTGGGTGTCAATTTCATAGTTTCTGATTGTGAAAAAAACAAAATGTTTATAATCCAAGATTGTGAACATCTAATTATTATTTTTTATTTAATATGTATTATAAAGCTAAAAAGTTTGTTTGTTTGGTTGACCGCGGAAATCTCAGGAACTACCTACTGGTTCGAATTTAAAATAGGTATCTTTTGTGTTAGATAGTGCATTTATCGAGGAAGGTTATAGGCTATAAAATGTCTTATAAAATATCACGCTATGACTTATAGGAGCGGGGCATCAATGAAAAATGTAGCAAAAACGGGTAAAAGTTATTTCTTTTGAGGGCTTCCATTGCGTGCGCTGCGTAAACGAAGTCAATGGCTGCATAATATACCTAGGTAGGTACCTACCTATCTATCTGTTAAGGTTGACTCACTACCTACCTATAACCTTTTTTGTTGTAGGTACCTAATCAAATTTGTTCTAAAATAATGCATTATTTGCGAAGGTGTTTAACAAAACAAAAGTGTAGTATATACCTACACTTTTGTTGTGTTATGGATTAATATCATTAATCCATACCAATTAGGTACCTACTTAAATACGTTATTCATCACAAGTAGGTACCTATTTAATTTTGAACAGAATTGCCATTGACATCATTTGGTTTTTAATGAATATCGGAGATAATTATCATAGTTTTAAAATAACTCCACGACAAAATAATGATCAAGTAGGTAGGTCGGTACTTAGCCTACCTACCACTAGCGCTGGCCGGCCGTTTAAAACGAGACTTTGTCGCGGTTTACTAGAATATTTTCTAAGTAAGTAGGTAGGTAGTTTAGTGATGGAAAAAATCGACTGCCTGAAAATCGAGCCTGCGTCTTCTGGTTAGATAAGTACACCAGACGACCACTGAGCCACCGCGAGTTTAACTATTGAAAAGCAAGCTGCCTACTTTGCTTGTCAACCGACATCGGTGTAGGAACCTACCTACCTATTTAGCCAGAAGACTCTACGCAGGTTCAATTCCGCCCTTCAAAGTTTCCTATATAGCATAGAAAAAAAAAGCAAAATATTACAAAAAAATAGTTTAAGTAGGTAGGTACTTACTTAATTGATTATTTTGGGCTGGGAGGTGACAACGTGATAAAGACGGAGTAGTAAGAACGGAGTGTCCGTGATAAAGACCGAGTGACAAACCGAAATCCACGCGAGCAAAGCCGCGGGCGGAAGCTAGTTCTTATATATCTTTATCGCAAAATGATAATAAAGTTATTGTATAAATATACCTAGGTACCTACCTACCTACCTACTTACTTACAAATGCCTACTACCTACATGTCGCACTCGCAACGCAACTCAAGTGGCAAGGCAACGAGATCTTCCCGCAAAAAATAAAATATAATATTTGGAAGAGATTACTTACTTACTAAAAACACAGAGTAGTATATCTACTCATGTGCTAAAAACTAGGTAGGTACCTACCTACCTAGTTGCTTTAAAAAATAATTTTAATGTTACGAAAACAAACATGATTTTCCGACCTGCTACTAAATGCAAGAGAATTTATACCAAAACAGGCTTGTTTTAAAGATTAATTTTAAAATAACGAAAGCAAAAAATAATTTTGTGACCTGCTACAAATAATTTTAAGGGAATTTATACTTAAAGTCACTACGATTAGAGCTTATACTGTGTAACTCGTTCGCCTCGCTATTTATACCTAAGTACATCAGTCATCAGTTCATCACAGACACATACTTGCAGCTAGGCGGCTTGTGATTTTTTTTTTTCATGGGGTTCACAAAAATAGTCTAGTGTTTGTTGAACGTGACAGGTGAACATTATGAGGTCCAGGGTTCGATTCCTAACTAAATAATTAAAGTTTTAAATTAAAGTTTAATTTAGATAGATCTATAAATGTTTAGTTAGGAATCGAACCCGGGACCATACATTTTTATCTAACATAATTATAATATATATACCGAAGGGTTAGGCAGAGGCGTGCTAATGTAGGAACACTCACAGTTTTCAAATACTCGCATGCATAGAAAATTGATCCATATTGCGATACGCCCAACGTGCATAATCGGATTGGCAAAAAAAAAACTGATTTACGAGTATTTTCAACCCGCGCTGCCGGGACGCCGCGCCCGCGCCGCCCGCGCCGCCGCGACGCGCGCCGGGCCGCGCCTTACGCTGCGAGGCGAGGCGGGCTGTGGCTAGGGTTGCCAACTCTTTGTCGGTCAAAAATAGAGGGTAGTTCTAAAATTATTACCCATAAAAATATAATAGATAACGAAAACATGTAGTAGTTTTGCCTACTAATACTTAAGTATACTTTTTTCAGAAATATTGTAGGATAATATTTATATTATATAGTAGGGTTAGAACTCTAGCTGTGCCAAATACTTTCAAGTAGGTAAGTACCTACCTATTTTGATACTTGGTTTTTGACACTGGTAAGTGTATCTCATCCCTACGCGCATACCTAAGACATCATGACAATGAGTAGATAAACGTATCTACTCATGATGACGTAAACACGCTATAGGGCTTCCCGCCCACAGTATTTTAATTTCATCTACCTACCTACTTGCATAGCGTGTGAGCTACCTACAGCAATGAAAACCTCTTACTATTCACTACAAAAGCTTAGGTACCTACTTAAAAAGTAAATGATAACGTAAATCTTATTAGATATGTACCTAGGTACCTCTACCTACCATTTTAAATATCTAAGTACCTATCATAAGTAATTATTTCAATATGATAGGTAAGTACTTCGTAAGTACATAAGTAGGTAGGTAAGTAAAACTAGTAAGTACCTACTACGTGTCTCACTTTTTACCCTATTCACTATCTAGGTAGGTAGGTATTTTGTTCGGTAGAAGAAGCGAAATACCGATCTATTAAAAAAAACAAATACTTAAACGTACGTAGGTACTAGTACCTAAGGTAGGTACCTACTTAATATTCTTCGTTCTCTGGTAGGTATATAGGTACTATGGTATATATAGGTATGCTTACGGCTTTTAAACACAAAACCATCACGACACCGTTCGTTCGTTACGTAGGTAGGTAGGTACCTACTACGGCGCATTCGCAGCTGTCGGACTACCGAGTGTATATTTGATCTACCGAACTCGAGCGAGACGCGATGGTATGATACCTACGACTCGCGTTCCGTTCCATTCCGACCGTCTGCATGATGCATTTATTGATGATAGAATACTGATATTTACCTATTTTGTGATATATATATATATATCTATACCTAGTAGATACCTACTTGAACTATGTAGGTATCTACTAGCCTACCTTTTTTATTAGGTAAGTACCTATATTCGGTACAAGGCACCTACACGAAGGTAACCCTAACTATTAGGTGTAAGTCGCTTTCTAGGTAGGTACTACCTACCTAGGTATGTTCGTGTTGTCATCATAGTAGACTATCGTATGTATTAGTGCTTCGCCCCCGATGGTACAAAAAGATAATACATCATTAGAAAAACTTCGTCTGAAATATAATATTCTTATAATAATACTTGATTTAAAAAAAAATTAGAAATAATTATAGACTCAGAAACTGCGAACAGCGCCATCTTTTCTTTTTGTAAAATGAGCGAAAACAGCAAACAGCGCCATCTATTTACCAAAGAAAGCGAGAATCACGAGGATTTAATTGAATATCATGTAATTGAAGAAATTAGACTTAAATTATATTGTCCTATGTATAAACATTTGATATATGTAAGTACATTTTTTTTAAGGTCTTTCCTCGTAAGAATTTCGAAGCCAAACACACGAGGTTTGGGAATCGATACATGCAATGCCATCTATTAACAATTCATTTGAACTATGTTTCATTTGTTCGGGATGAGACCCCATGCGTGAGCGATTCATTTTTAATTCTAATAAAGCTTCACGTGAGCGAAGCCGCGGGCAAAAGCTAGTTAATTAATAATTACCATGAATCTCTTCACTGTTAACATTGGCACCAGCATCAATAAGATACTTGATCACATCCTCATGACATCTTCCAGCAGCTATATATAGTGCTGTCCTTTCATTAGAATCTCTAGCTTCTAAATTGGCTCCATTACTGACTAGAAGTTTTACCTGAAACATATTTTATTTTCTATTCTGCTTATAGGCCATGTAGTATAAAAAACAAAAGAGAAACTAGAATAATAAAATGAGGAATGTTACTGTAGTTTCTAAAGCTAATATTAAAATAGTGTGTTATTAAAATTCATAGGTACTTAGTATGATGGGTTCCAAAAGATTGATCTAAATTACTTACCAAATCTAAGAAACCTCTTGATGTAGCAAAATGCAGAGGTGTCATGCAATCATATGTTTTATGGTTGACATTTCCTCCAGCCCTTATAAGTAATTTAACAATATCAATATAGTTTTTTATTACTGCTATGTGTAATGCTGTCACACCATCTCCTGTTTCAGAGTCTACTTTGCAGCCTAAAAATAAATAAATATTTTTTCCATATAAAATATAAACATCTCTCAGAGTTTATTGCAGTATAAATTTTACTATTTCTATATTTTGATGTTTTGTTTTCAAACCTATGTGTATAGTCTACCCTCATTGCAATCATGCTTATATTGAGGGTTCTGTGCTTATACTGTACTTGTACTCAATATTTTATGTAGTACAATATTAATACAATAAATTCCAAGAAACTAAATCAATTTATTACTGAATACCTAGTGTTGCAGGACAAAACAATTGTTTTTCTATTGTATTTTCCAATTATCTTGATATATTAATAATCAGAAATAATTACCAGCTTGTATCAATAATTTGACAACAGCAACATGACCTTGCTCTGCTGCATAATGTAGGGCAGTCTGCATGAATGCATCATGTTGGTCTATTCCATTAGTAACCACTGATGCAGATGCTATAGCTGCCCCAGTAGACTCCAATATAGCTGCATACCATCTGAATCATACAAAATGTGTCTCTATAAGATATTATTCATGAGAATCTCAGATCTATGCACATCTTATCTTTATTCCAGAAAAACTAAGAACTTTTAACCTAATACTGTATTGTGGTGGTCACACAACTAGCATTCATAAATTTTGTACTTAGTTGGATTATAAATTGAGACAAAAGTACTGACTTATACATAGAAGACCAGGTTTCATCTTCAGTTGTTGTAGGTGCAACATCTCCTATATCTTCATCCCATTCTAAATCTGCTTGTGGTGATGGTGTTAATGATGATGATGTTACTGGTGACTTCAGACTAATTTTGCTCTCATCACTACTAGAACCATCACTGTGTATAAAAACAAAGTATCCCTGGTTCTTATCTGTTTTTGAGCCATCTTTAACTGTCTCAAACTTCCCAAAATGAATATCTTTAAATGTTCTATCATTCAAGTTTTTGCATTTAACAATTGTCTCATCATGCTGTCCATGTCTTAACTTGCGTTTATGGCATTTTGCTTGCCTTTTTTTTTGAGAACCTGTATAGGCCACTGGTATGTTTGATCTTGTTTCACTGGCACTTATTAACAATTTTACAAGATCAATATTTCCATTATTTGCAGCTTCCCCTAAACTAGTTTTACCGTGGCTAGCAGTTTTGTTTGGATTTGCACCTGCAGTGGAAATCGAGAGTAAATATTTGATTTCGAAATAAAGGTTCCTTATTTTTTTACATAACGACGATAGCCAAAAGCAATAAATCATATTACCTATATGATTATATAACACTTACCTTTAGAAAGTGCACGCGAAACGGCATCGTGATCTTCTGCTAATACCGCCCGAAATAAACTCTCCTCAAGTGAATCTTCCATGTTCACAAAGTTATCGTAAAGAAGCACTCATCTGGTTTTGAAAATATTCTCATGTAGAAATAATCATTAACTAAGAAATTTGCAACAAATATTGCAAATTCAACCAGTAATACTTTCATAGATTGGTTAAGTTTTCTTTAAATGCAGAAACAAGTTGATATTTTTGTTTACCACCATTTTTGTCAATAATATATGTCTACCTTTGTGCAATATTTGTAATTAATATTGCACATTTACAAGGAATATCTTTACACATGATTTACACCAGAAATAACATTCTGGATTTACATTTTTTACAAATAATGCAGTCTGCTTCTGCTGCACTGCACTATTTGTTTGCCATCCATCATAGTAATCCTAGGCATCTGCCTGTCAGTGTCAAGTATCAATGTCAATTTTGATTATTTGACAATATCAGTGTAACCATCTGAAAAAATAGAATTTACCAAACGAGGGAAAATCTGCCACACACAGCATTTTCGCCATCTAGCAACATTCGCGCAACATTCTTGGAGGCGGTCTCAGATTAAGTACTTATTTATTTAATCTGAGAGCTTGGTTCAGGGTTCATTCATTAAATAAATTCATAATTCACCTACTCGGAAAGTGATCAAAAGAATTTAAAATTAGAAAGTAGTACAATACTTAAGCAGGTACGTATTACTTATTAGAAAGTTGCAGTGTTCGCCCCTGCGCGGCTGCACCACAAAAGTTGTATGAAAATCCCTTCATTCTTGGAGAATCCATTATTATAATCCAAAAAAAGGCCATTTGATTTTTTATAACAGATCCGACAAAGAGTATAATAATATAGTTGTACAGATCCGAAGTCAATTTTTTTTATAGGATAGGGGAGCAAACGAGCAGACGGATCACCTGATGGTAAGCGACAACCGCCGCCCATGGACACCCGCAACACCAGAGGAATCACAAGTGCGTTGCCCGCCTTTTAAAAGGGTTTGGGCCTCCGGTAACCTCATTAACTCGGCGAAACACAACGCAAGCGTTGTTTCACGCCGGTTTCCTGTGAGGCCGTATCACTCCGGTCGAGCCGGCCCATTCGTGCCGAAGCATGGCTCTCCCACGTCAAAAAATCACAAATAACAAAAAACCACGTCAATGGACGGCCTGTTGGGCTGGGGTTCTTAACAGTGTTGCCAGGGCCCCTAAGTCGAAAGTTACGTTTCGATTCCTGAAAAGTAACATTTTTGGTGCAAAAGTTACATTTTGGGATCTATGATGACGAATGAGCTTTTTTTTTTTTAGCTCCTGGTTTTTTCATTTGTTAAAAATATGTGTTCTATTTGGATGCGTTCGTGTACTGTTTGCAATGAAAGAAAAATCTAGTATTACTTATCTCGTTGTTCTCCTCAAAAGTTACGAAAAATGCCTTAAATATAAAAATTACTTACATGTTACGCGAGGGGGTCAAAAGTTACGAAAAATGTAAGAAATGTAACCGTCTGGCAACACTGGTTCTTAATCCGTTGCAATAACGATGTTTTTGGTATTGCTTCAGTCATGTCCACAGATTACTAATATGTAGCAAGCGTCATGTCGCGTCTTTTGTCGCGTACGAACTACCATCCCATGAAATGAAAATCCGTAGTAATAGAAAAATTCAACGGTAAATACATATATAATATAATTTTAAGTTTAATTTTAATGGTGCGGTGTTACGGAATTCGCAAAAATATTATACAAAATTAAAATTAATATTTGCAAAACCAGGTATATATTTTATTTTATTTTATTGCTGGCAACTCTTCGTCTCTTCAAAAGAGTTGTTTGTGTGATAAAAATAGAGCACGCTTGCCTTTAAAAAATTTATTCAACGTATCGTTATTTGTAAAATTTAGTGAATACTTATTGAATTCATCTACGTTATTGTGTAATAAACTGATAAGAAAAAACAAATTTTATATTCAAAATGTCTAGCACATCACAGAAACATAGAAATTTCGTTGCTGAGCCCATGGGGGAGAAGCCTGTAACGGAATTAGCGGGCGTCGGTGAAGTATTAGGAAAGAGATTAGAAGGCGCGGGATTCGACAAGGTTTGTAGTAAACACTAATCTGCCAAACAATCAGACACGTAAACATAATAATGACTTAATGTGTAAGATTATCTCTTAATACTCCTGTAACTTGTTTCGTTCTTCAATAGGTACTCTGGACTGATTTCCCTCTTCCTGCTGTTATAACAACCAACTTTAAAATTTTAACCTGTCCAACTTAACTGATCTAACATTAAAATAAAGTAATTCACATTCATGCCTACTACTACTGAGTTATTTTTAGATTATGCATCACCATATCCACACAATATTGTATGTACCTAATTGATATGTAAATATTTTGATGGTGCTGAGGCTACCACCATCCAAGTACCTATGTGCATACCAACTGCAGGCATATGAATAAATAAATAGTTTTTGATCTAATTACCAATGAATGTTGTAGTATGTTGAAATAAGTGATATTTGTGTTCTAATTTTACTGAAGCTTCAAAGATGTAAATACACAATTTCGATCATTTTTAACCGCATAATCTATTTTACAGGCCTATACAGTGTTGGGACAATTTTTGGTGTTGAAGAAAGACAAAGAACTATTTCAAGAATGGTTAAAAGATACATGCAATGCAAACTCTAAACAATCAGCGGACTGTTATCAGTGTTTGAAAGATTGGTGTGATGAATTTTTGTAATTGAGAATAACTTCAGTTACAACTTCAAATAACATTCTACAGACATAAGATTAATGTAAATAATATATCTAATAATTTGTAATTACGCATAAGCAATAGGTTTTACCTATATTTTTTATGTAATTTTTGATTTATTAAATTTGTACAAGAATTTGTTGACTTTATCATTGCTGTAGCTATACTTACAAGATATATTGTTTTCTTTAATGAAAATTTGTAAGTAATATTATTTACTATCATTCTGATGTAATGAGTTTGTTTGTAGTTTCTGCCTACCCTTATAGAAAAAGGGTGTGTGTATGTACCTATGTAATATTCCGATTTTAATATTTTATACTTAGGTATGAGTGGTTATCAACTAAAACACTCCTCTCCCTCCTAAAGCAATCTTAATGTAATAAATGATAACGTAAAAGTTAGTTTAGTTATTTTCAGCACAGCTGCCGAATAGAGCTGAGAATCCTTGATTTGATTTCCAGATTGAGCAGTGGTAATGGGTTTTTCTCTGAAATTTTCAATAGGTACATAGATATCTTGCAGTTTGGATTTATAGTAGGGTGCTTCTTCAAGTAAGGCATTCTTCGGTGATTTGCGTGGCAATTTTTAAAATCGACCTGTGGCGCCTCAGAGTGCTATATACTTACAGAGATAATTGATGTTAAAAAATTGCAGGCCAAAACAGGACAAAACTCCCCATGAAAATGTTTTTATTTTAATTTCTCAAATAAGTTATTAAGTTTCATACCATCACGCCTGTATTCCCCGAAGGGTTAGGCAGAGGCGTACTAATGTACACCCACAGTTCGCCGGTAGGTTTAGGTCCCATGTAATAGGGGGCGAGCCTATTGCCATTAACCGGGCACAAATTCCTAACTCCGTGCTGCTACTGGGAATTTCATAGAAAAACCCAATAACACTGCTCGACCTGGGAATCGAACCCAGGACCTCTAGCGTAGTAGTCACTTGGCTAATGAGGCAGCTAATTAAGTTTCAGGTAAAATAATAAAATAGTTAATATTTTATGTAGGCTTAGCTATTGCATTAGGTTTCTAAACCTGTAATGATAGAGTTTTAAATAAATAAGTAAGAAATAGTTTTTTCAAAGCTTTTATTTATAGTAGAATCAGTCAACAATTATTTCGTTGGTCCCTATTAACATTGTCGGATGTGAAAATCGGCTACTTTACAAGAGAGCGCGGCAAAGTTTGAATTGTTGATATTTTTATTATTATACGAACTAGGTTAACAGAAACTAACAGAATTATAATACATGTTTAAAAGTTTACTTACGTGGTAATAAAGTACTATTATTGTTTTTCTAAGCATGTTAAAAGTCAGAAAAGACTTTTTTAACCGTATCAAATCAAGTGTATTTTGTCGGATCTGCCACATACGACACTGTTACGTGTACAAACAAGTTGACGATTTGTTGGAAGTACCACATACGACATAGTTACGTGTATAAAGTTATTGAGTATTTGTTGGAAGTGGCACATACGTCACTGTTAACAGTAAATCCCAGACTCATGTCTGTCGTATCTAAATCAAAATTATAAATAAAACATTTTTTTAAATATCTTTGTAACTTGACATTTATTGCATAAATCAACACCAATCAAAACAAAACTCTAGGAGCATAAAAAATAAAACTGTTTCACTTTATACGACCTTATAAACAACGAAAAGCTTATCAAATTGATATAAGTAAAAAAACTCCAGAATTTTAATAAAAAATAAAACAACCAAACTTCACAATACATAGCCTTAAATGAAACAAAAGGCTTTTATAAGTAATTAATAGAAACCATCAAAAGGATAATAATAAAAACCGTGTGACTTACACAGCAAAAACAAAAAACTTATAAAATTCAGACTCCTGGAGAATAATATAGAAACGGCTTGAACTACATAGTTCTACGGAGTTACACGAGCAGACGGATCATCTGATGGTAAACATTAACCGCCGCCCATGGACATCCGCAACACCAGAGGAGTCGCAAGTGCGTTGCCCGCCTTTTAAAAGGGTTTGGGCCTCCGGTAACTACAAATACAAGCCGTGTTATGACCATTGGCCAAGTCAAAGGTCTCGAGTTCAAATCCAAGGCACGCACCTCTGACTTTTCGAAATTATGTGCGTATTAATAGTTAATTATCACGCGCTTAAACGGTGAAGGAAAAACATTGTGAGGAAACCTGCACGTCTGAGAACCGCATTAGGCTAGCGTGGTGGACTATAGCCTAATCTCTCTCATAGTGAGAGGAGACTCGTGCCCAGCAGTGGGACATTAATGGGTTGATTATGTGATTATGTATGTTGAACTACATAGTCTTACACAAAAAAACACCTTATTATTATGGAGTGACTATGAGCAAAGAATAACTTACATAACAGTCTTAGATCCAGTAAAAAGTTTATAAAATTACTCTATTTTAAAAAGTCTTATTTTAATTTAATAATCAGTCTTAATAAGTATCAATTATTATCATTTTAACAATGGCACATTATCTTCACGTTTTAGGTTTTATTATTATAACATAGGAACAAAATATTCAGTCTTAAGATGAGCATTTTGATCAAATTTTAAGTTTTGGTAAAAGTTGTGATATTTCTCCGGAATTACTCCACTTTGACACATGTTAATCAAATCTTTATATTTATCACGACTGATAGAAATATCCCCATTATAAGCCTGCTTGATTTGAAATTCACGAGACAGCCTTTCAGTGTTTCGATTACCAGATCTCAATACTATTATAGTTTTCGGTTCATCTTCAATTAAATTATACTTATATTCAATCCTATCATAGTGCTGTGCATGTACCGTCACCTCTCTTAAGCGAGTCTACTGGATTTTCTCGTTGTCACTGTTTTTTGACCATCTTCGACTTTAGCCCAGCGAACAAGACAGTACCATTCTTCTGGAACATAGATCAGCCTGCGATCACTAGCGCGCTCAATAGTCGAATGGACACTATCACCCTCGTTCTGGGTGTGACCCTTCTCCATAAAACGATGGGTGATTGTGACTCCGAATTCTTTCGTAGCTATAAGGTAAAGGGCAAAAACAAACAAACTCTTTCCCTGTTGATCTTTCCCCAATTTTCTTTATGTATGAGTCTTTTCTTGCCATTATCAGGTTTAGAACTGTAGGTGTAGACTGATGAATTTTTTTAGTAAAAGTGGCAGTATTAACACTTGAAAAGGAAGTCACAGAAGGTGTGGGTAAGTTTACATATTAGTTGTCGTCGGTCAAGACTGGTGGCGGTGGTGCCACGTTTTCTGAAGCTGTGAACTCACTTTGAGAATACGTGACACTGCTATTTTCATGAGAAGATGGGGACGGTATTGGTGTTTTTGATATTTTTTCGTGGTCAACAGCAACATTACTTTCAGTACCTAGGAATTTCAATATAACCAGGTGTCGAAACAGTGGGTTCATTATTCTCTTTCCGGAGTTGCATCTTCATTGAAAACGTCACCAAGCATTTCATTCAACATAATGAACTCATTTTGGAAACCACTTGGTAATGGAGATTCTCTAGTAACTGAAAAAAAAGTTAGCTACTTATTTAGCAATAAATAACAAAGTAGGAACATTTTTGTGTACCGTGTATTGCGAAAATTATATTTATCAGTAGAACCAAACCAGTTTAAATGACACAAAAGCGACAAAATGCATTTTTATAATGACAATTTATAAAACCAAAATTAAAATGCCCACAACCAACAAAAAACATTATAATTAATCTGTGAATAAGGCAATATGTAACACATTCAACAAAAGGTTTTAAAATAAATACTGTTAACAAAGTTGGAAGTAACACATCCGACAAATAGAATGAAAATTAAAACGACCACAAAAGTCGGATCTGGTACTACCGACATACTTCACCTCACAAAAAACTATTAACAATGTTGGATGTGATACTACCGACATATTTTACTTCATAAAAGGCAGTTAACAATGTCGATTATGTCACTTCCTACAATTTTAACCGAACTAATTACATACTTACTTTAATAATAAAAGTAAGTATTAAATAGTTTATTTTTAATAATTAGTATCATTTTCGAAAAGCTATGTTAGTAATAAAATAATAATTAATTTTTAAGTATCTATTTCTTCATCTTCATCTGCATTAGTCAAAATATTTAAATCAACACTCTTGTTTTTAACCACATAATATTGTTCAGATTGTTTAGTGGCTAGTTTTATTAAGTGGGCGGACCTTGTACACATTATTCTTATTATTAAGAACAAAGGTAAAATAAAAAAATATCTTTAGCAACGCAATGTCACACAACATGCGCTCGCCCGTGTAACATGGTCCGTACTGGCACAACCGCACGCGCCGCCAGCCCTCGTGCCCCGCAAACGTTGTCGCGAGTTGACATCCGACATTGTTAACTGGCGGTTGTGACAATATCCGACTATGTTAACGTGGCTATTTTAAAAATTACTGGTAAAATTTTTTTTTTTGTGGCATCTACTGAAAGAAGGGACTTTTCAAGAGTGATTAATGAAATAAAAAGAAAATGGCAAAAATGCAAATACGACAATGTTAATAGGGACCAACGATTTATTCTTTGATAAAGACATTAAAAACATATAAATTACTTTCCTCTATGTCTTTTTTTATTCCTTCTTTATATTTTGTGTAATAATTTTATAATAGAATATAATTATCATCTAATTAAAATAATTCCTGAACAAAAATGTTTGGACCACTATAAATGGGCCAGGGCCACCCTGTAAGCACCTATATATATTTAAGATACATTTGTTCATAGACAAGTTCTGAGTTTCTGATATTTTTATAGATTTTTTTAGTGTCATTAGTTTGACACTGGCAGTAGTCTGAGGTCTGAGTCTCTAGTTTGTCCATAGTCTATGGTTTATTTATTTTTGGAACTGGAAGTCCGTGAAATTTGGGGGTTTTACGTTTTTGTACGTTGTTAATCTACTATTGAATGCCTAAACCTTATTGTTTTTGCATTATCTATACTATAGTTATAGTGTTTTACAGCAAATTAATTTGATATAACTAATACTTTTGTGTGGTGTAATGTAATTCAGATTTGACACCAACACTTCCTGTTATTCCTATGAGCTGTCCAAAAAATATTTCATTCTTCAAATTATGTATTGAATAAATATTTACACATACAGTAAAATTATAGACGTAAAAGAGACCTGCCCATTTCCCTTTATGTGAAGTGTATTAATCTTCTTTCGGCTATTCTGATTCAGAATATTTTTTCTAGAATTCATAACATGGTGCCAGGAAATAAGTAAAATGTCAACTGAAAATTGTTTGGTGAAGGCAATATATTCTTTCAAAGGTAAAAACAATGATGAGCTATGTTTCAAAAAGGGTGATATTATTACTGTTACCCAAAAAGAAGAAGGCGGATGGTGGGAGGGAACTTTAGGCGAGACTACAGGCTGGTTCCCTAGCAATTATGTTACTGAACATAAAGGTATGTAAGCTATTATTATTTCTAAGTAGAAAATTAATGTTATTATGCTATGGTTAGTTAGTTATTTATGATGTTTGACAGATCTTTAATTAATCACTAACACACAGATCCATCAGGTAGTGTAACAACTTCTCCGATACGAGCAGCATCGGAAATTCAAGCATTCAGAAATGTAGTTCTCAAAGATATAATAGACTCTGAAAAGGCCCATGTAGCTGAAATGCAGGGGCTTGTTAGCAATTTCTTACAACCTTTGGAGAAAAGTGACATGTAAGTGTTAACATCTAATGCATTAAAGTTATTTAAAAAAAACATAGTAATTTTCTGTTAATTCTTTTTTACAATAAAGAAACAAATCAACACTTTATAAATCCAACAAATCAAGAGTCCAGGGCACAAGAATAATATATTTTGCATTTTGTCTGTTGTTTGTTAATGAATGGAGAAACAGTATGATTTGCTGTTTTTAGTTCAAGATGTTTGTTTTCCTTACCTTGTTTTTAAAATTGCAAATTAAACTATAAATATTTTTAGGCTTACCAGGGATGAATTTAAGCAATTGACTGGTAATATAAATGAGGTGTTACAAGTACATGAACAGTTCCTTGCACTATTAGATGAGTGTGCAACAAAAACAGGGCCTGACCAGCGTGTAGGTGGTCTCTTTTTACAATGGGCCCCAAAAATTAAAGCAGTTCATCAAATTTATTGTGCTGGCCATCCGAAAGCTGTGTGCATCCTTGATAAGTACAAGTAAGTATATATTTCTTCTAAAACATTTCTCCTACATACATTAAAAATATATCTGTAAAATCTTATGTATGACATTAGATTCCCCAACCTCCTAATAATAATTTCTTACACAACTATTTCTGGACATCCATCACTTTGCCCTTTTTTATTAGAACTAATCTTCATACAAACTTTTATATTTTGGAATAATTTAGGGAAGAACTGAACACATGGATGGAGGAAGCTGGTGCTGTTTGTCCAGGGGTCCTCGTATTAACAGCTGGCTTATCAAAGCCGTTCCGTAGACTGGGAAAGTACCCAGCAATGCTGCAGGAGCTAGCGAGGCATGTCCATGAGGCACACCCAGACAGGGGAGACACTCATCGGGCCTCGGTTGTGTACAAGGATATTGCCGTAAGATTTATGTTGCTCATTTCACGGAAATTGATTGTAATTGATCTTTTTTATATCAAATCTATTCATAGAAATTCTATCTTTTTACATAGTCTTAAAAATTGCTTCTTTATAGCTTGTTCTTGGTCACTGATAGCTTGTTATATCTTCCATGATGTCATTTTTTTTTATTGGATAGCAGGCAAACTAGCATATGTATCACCTGATGGTAAGCGATCACCGCCGCCCATAGACACCCGCAATACCAGAGGAGTCACAAGTGCGCTGCCGGCCTTTTAAAAGAGAGTACGCTCTTTTCTTGAAGGTCGTATTGTTTCGGAAATACTGCAGGCGACAGTTCTTTCCACAGTTTTGTTGTGCGAGGCAGAAAGTATCTAGAGAAACGCCAGGACTGCCAGCCATCAAGATGATGGGGATGGAACTGTTGTCGTGTAGAACGATGGCGAAAAGAGGCTGCAGGGATCAATCTGAACAATTCCTCAGAGCACTCCCAATAGTATAGGCGATAGAAGATGCAAAGCGAGGCCACATCTCGACGCAGCGCCAAGGGGTCAAGCCGGTTTAAAATAATTTGACAGTCGACGATTCGAATCGCTCTTCGTTGGATGCGGTCCAGAGGAAGAAGCTGGTACTGGGGTGCTCAGAGATGAGAATAGTATTCCATATGAGGCTGGACCTGCGCCTTATAAAGTAATAGGCGGTGGGCTGGAGTGAAATACTGTCTCGATGTGTTAAGCACGCCAAGCTTCTTTGAGGCTAACTTAGCCTTAGGCGTTAACCTCTAAATTCGATATGTCGATGCCAAGTATTCCAATATTGGCTGAGGCGATTAAGGGGTGTTCTCAATACGAGGAGATACGACCAACGGTAGTTTTTTTGCGGTGAACACGCAAACTTGTGTCTTAGTATGGTTAAATTGGACCAAATTAAGTCTGCCCCAATCTAAGAATTTCTCCAAAGTGGTCTCAATTTCTGACACAGTTTGTATGTTTCTGTTTGTCATGCTTATATTATTAATTAAATGATGATGAAGCAATGTCTGTCAAGAACTTATATTATAGCCAAACAGCTTGAAACCGAAAAAAGGTAGATTATTGAATAATGGTTCCTCACCACTAAAAGATTAACAACCACATGTCTGGATTCCAAAGGTCAAAGCTTCATTGAAGCCAGCCAATTGAGACAATACTACAAATCATCACCTTGGCCATAACTTCCCAATGATATTGTGTCAATGCGGCGGCAATCAAAAGCGGCGGTAGCCTAATGGCTAGGGCGTCGGGCTTGCGATCATGTGGTTGCCGGTTCGAACCCCACCCATTGCACTACCGACGTGAACCCACTCGTAACACAAGCAATCTAGCTTAGCACGAGGGGTTAACAAGAATACTAGTAATGTGCGACCCACATTGCTAGTAAGCTTTTTTTTTAAAAAAAAATGCATTTTTTCAATAACAAGGTTTTTAGTACAAAGTAATACAACAATTCATATAAACATACAATGTGGTACAGACCAATAATTTAAAGCGAGACACACGTCTTACAAAGTGATTCTTTCAGAGTGGCTGTGCGGCATTACGGCGACAAAAAGAATTAGAGCTTCAGGTGGTAACTGGTGAGGTTCGTGGCTGGCCCGGGGGCGAACTTGCGTCTCTTGGAGACGTTTTGCATATGGGCAGTGTAGCAGTAGGCCCTTCACATCAAGACCGCTATCTGGTGCTCTTCCCATCTGCATTACTATTACTGTCAGTCAGCAAGAGAGTATCTGCTTTTGTATATGAAGTAAGTCCCTTTGGCTATGCAGTGAAACTTCATAAAAGGAAATACATATTTTCTCATAGTAACTTTGTTTGTAGGGTTGTCTCCCACTGACTGGCATCACAGTTTCCAAATTAGATGATACAGATACCAGAAAAAATGCATTTGAAATAAGTGGCCCAATGATTGACACAATTGTAGCAGTGTGTCAAACGAGAGCTGAAGCTGATAATTGGGTGAGCCTGTTACAGAAACACTCCAATACCAGTAGTCCTGCTCATGAGCCTGCACAACCTCAGTCATTACCACATGTAAGTATCTGTGTTTAATATGTTACTTTATTATGCTTAAACGCAAAAGATCTCTTCTCATGTAATATAGCCACTCGAAGTTATTACATTATTTTTTATTTATGCACAAGACTAAGGTTTATTTTTATCATTTTGGTTGTATAGCTGACCCGCTCTCCTTCTGAAGGGGCGTTGTCTAGCATCAACACTAGTCGCCGCAGCCTTTATCACGTGACGCTACCACCGCCTAGCTACCCTTCTGCTTCACCTTATTATTCATTGACTAAATATTTCGCGAGACTCGTTAAGAAAAAAGTAATCACGAGACAAATGTTACGCAAACTTCTTCACGAGAGGACTTGGGCTAAGGCTTTTGAGTTGACTGGAATGCCTGTAAGAAGAAGACATAAAAATTATATTCATCTCAAAATTGAGGATGATGGTACAATAGGCCCAGATACAGAATGTTCTGATAGTGATAGAAATTCTGATGATAGTGATCGAGAAACCGATGGGACCGAATCGTATACGAGCTCTAGCTTTACCGACGCCGAAGCTGTTAGCTGCTCAAAAATATTAAGGCAGAATGCCATGGAAAGTCCCAGAACAATATCATCATGTAGTAGTTGGGGTAGTAATTTCGGTTATGTACGTTATTTTGACAACTCCTCTGACATGCATTTCGATGAAAGTAACTCGACGGTTCAGGCAGATTGTACACGAAATATATTTGAAGCGGTCACTGGCGGTAAGAGAAATCATAACACTATCAACACTATTGATAGTGGCCAACAGTATCAGAAAACTTCTATAGGAGGCATGAACAAATTCCCTCCACTCGCCCTACATTCCGAAAGTACTGAGAATTCCAGTTTCGAAGTAAGGCCTTATATGGCTTGTGAAGATTTAGTTAATATGGACCAAAATACGCACATTGATACACTTGGCAACGATGAAATGGACTTTTTACCCACAAGACGAAGTTTTCCGAATGTTAGTGCAAAGAATGAAACAGTAACCAAACTTTGGAAATCAACAGAGGAAAGTTACACGCCAGAAGAAGAAAATGCAGAGGAATCATTGTCGTCTGATTTATTGGAGAATTTAGCTCCTCCATCTCCAAAACAAAGTTACAATCCTATAGAATCTATCATCATAGATCCGCCGCCAATGTTTAGAAACGAGGAGGAAAACATGAAGATAATTAACGTTAACCTTAATACTAATGTGCCTTTCCGAAAGCATTCGCTTAACTCGGACAAGAGAATAAGGCGATCAATGTCTAGGTCAATGGTGGAAACCGAGAATTTCCACAGAAATGAAGAATCAAGAATTCATAGAATGAGTTCTCAGTCGGAAAACCATAAAATGCATAGAAAATGCGAGTGTTGCAATAGATCGGTGTGCCCTAGCCCTCGGTCTTCTGATTCAGGTGTTGTAGGAAGTTGTAATTTAGCGTCTCCAGAATTGAATATGCACGAATACTCGAGCTCTGGTAACACAGGCAATGAGTCAGATACCCACGACAAGAGTTCCGATACTTTTAAAGGCTCTTTATCTAATTTACCTCAAGGCAGTTTTGATGGCGACCATCGAAAGAACGTGACGTTATCTGAGATAGAGGCGGCGACCTATGAAGATCAATGTAGGTGCACGTCGCCTTTCGGGTCCACAGCAAGAACATCTTGTGTGACAAGTGTAACTTCGGAGAATAGTCTTGATGTCGTGGATTCCTCAAATACGAATGTAACACCTACATTTGCAGCGGTGCCGCCCGTATCGACAACGCAAATTAAACGAACCTCTATCAGACGAAACATTGAACGCTATGTGCCAGAAATCAGGCTGAAGCCAGAACCTCCGCCAAGAGTTTACAGGAAGCCCAGCACTCACATAGAGATTCCAAAGAACGTGCGTAAACCACTGCCGTGCCAGTGGAGCACATTAAATATAACCGAGCGATCGAAGCCCAGCCTGCACTATCATATGCGTATTTATCGTGAAACTCCCGAGTCAAAAAATACTCAGAGACAATCTCGTGCTAACGCTCCACGCAATCGCGACGTATTCAACAACGAAAATGTGCAAAGTATAGATGAAAATACTGCACAGATGCGTAAAACGAGATCTCGCAGTGAAGACTTGTCCAAATTGCAGAAGGGTTTAGCTGAAGCCCAAAGTGGTTTTATGGTGTATCGTTCAGATTTGTACGCTCACTGGTGGATGAAAGCAAAATTACCGATTACCGTGGTCACCGACTCAGGCAAGGATTATTCTTTTGTAAAGAGCTACTGATTTGTGTCACTGGTTTGAAGATAATATTGCCTTGAGGATTTGTAACCATTAGATTAATACTGTCATTAGAGTTGCCCCAGTGTTGCAGTGCTTTACTTGATCATCCTTGCCTGTGTTTATTCATCTTACTAACTACAAAACAACCACTGCAAGTAGATATCATGTAATTATACTAACCAATTAAGATGAAAATAATGCATGGTAAGGCTTAATGACCTGTTCCTCTCACCAATATTTGGACATAAACAGAACAATAAAATGTTTGGTTACCTTACTTCATTGAAATCCATCTGAACTGGTAATTGATGTGTTTAATAGTAAGTAAAAATATTACATTACTATCAAGATTATACAACACTACAACATATTATACCGTATGTATGAAATGCGGACTGCCTCATTACAATGATGTTGTCCGGCGAATGCTATCTATCGTTGCTTTTATAAATTACTAGCTGTTTCCCGCGGTTTGCCTCGCGACCTAAAGTGACGTTATGTTTAACTCCATTAACAATATAGCCTATGTTACTTCGGAATAATTTAGCTTTCCAAGGTGAAAGAATTTTTAAAAACGGTTGTCTAGTTTTTTTATTTTATCCATTACAAACTTACAAACAGTCAAATATTTCCTCTTTATAATATTGGTAGAAGTGTAGATATATATTTAAACAAGTGCTGCTGCTCACAATTTGTATATTGTCAAATACTATATGCACAAATGTATCTATTTGCTAATATAATACCTACCATAAGTTTTATACATGTAATGAGTTTATGCTGCAAGGGTATTAATTTTTTTTTAATTTTCAACAGATGGCCATGAGCGACAGCAATAATTCTGATTTATCGTCTGGTCTAACAAACCACAAAAGATCACACTCATTCAACAATCATCAAAGCTACACACAACATACGCAACAAACGCAAAAAAATAAACAAAAGAATCAGTCCGCACGATGGCTCTTAAATTCATGCGACTCGCTTGACCAATCACCTGCCAAGCCAAATAAAAGCCCAATCGGCAAAAAGTTTTCATCTGTTGATTTCATCGACACTACTGGCTCGAACTACAGCAATAAAGGTAATACTCTCATTTACTTGGCACACGTCGCCTTTTCGCATTAAAAGTGTATAATCTCAAAACTTACTAATTTTACAGGAGAGCATTTTAAAGGTTTAATGTGTAATATTTTTAATAATAATTGTCTTTTCATCATATCTATTCGAAAAGGACGACTTGGTTCGCCTTTAAGTGCACCCAAAGGTGGGTTTTCTAGAAGAAACTTTTAGCGGACAGTAATGAGATTTTAATCCTCTTTATAAGTGCGCCGCAGTTTACTTTTCCGCGCACTTTTTAAATTTGGAACATCTTAGTGTTCAGCGCCAAAGAGATCGAACGCAAATATTGTTTGAATAAAGACTGGGTGGTATGATGCCGACGGCCTAAGGTCGCGCCGCCGGTTGATGAGGCGCCTTGGGCGGCTCGGGCGACGTACTTTGAATCCCTGGCTACGTTCAGGATTCTACCAAAGAATCCCTCACTTCGCTCTGGATTCAAAAAAAGCGCCCTCGCCGTAAAAATATTACTTTGCTCCCTTATAATACAATCTACTATTTCAGCATGAATTTTTTATATTTTGCTAGGAGTGTTTGTTGAACTACGCTCTTTTGTCAGTATTTAAGAGAAAAATCCTGGTGATACGAAATGTATCCGCATAATAACTCCATTTAAATTTTTTTGGACATAGTAAGTACATTTTAGTGCGAAGAGGCGACATATGTAATATAAATAGGGGAATGACTGCATACGGATTCTCCCAAAACTCAGAAGAATAACGCGTATTTTTGTTATCATATAATTTCTATGAAAATCCGTTTCGTGAGATCTAATAAATAATGCATTATTTGAAGTATATGCCTCTCACCAATTACACAATTGTCTTATAAGGTCTTATCCAAATGGGCTATAATGTTACCTATATAATTATATTAGAATATTAATTGTCCTATCGATCACATATAATAGGGCAATGCTATGTTTTTTTTTGTTTGTGTCAAAGAAATTACTTACTGCAATCTTTTCTTGGATGTACACGTAGGGTGGAGCATAACATGTTTACGGCCGGCGCCGCCTCTCAGACCGCAATCATTCACGGTTGGTTCCGACGAAAACATAGGGCCGACGCACCCATATGCGCCGCATCAACGAAAGTCCAATTCTTATGAAGAGGACGCACTGATATTGAAAGTTATCGAAGCATACTGCACGTCGGCGCGCTGCAGGAACGCCGTAAGTTCAGGTGAGTATCTTTGAAACGCTTTTCCATATGACCAAGCCTAATATAATACTGTAGAAAGGAACTGCCATTGATTAGATTTTAAACTAGCTATTATTTGCTTCGGCAGAATGAATATAGTGTCATTGCTACGAATATCGACTCTCTAAAATACATCCAGCTATAAAATGTAGACCGTCGTCTCTAAACGTCATGTGAATGCAATAATTCAAAATAATACAGAAGTATAAATTGTGCCGCAATAATTATAGTAAGCCAGTTATTAACACCAGCAAGTAGAAGGTTCCACTAACACAGCGTATTTATTATGCAGTACCCAATATTCCGCTGGAGATTTTCGAGTCGACAAGGAGGAGACATGTGAAGTCAAGAAACCGTATAATCAGTTGGTTCTTAGAATGAAAGATCTGTATTTAAACATAAAACCAAATTATTCGCTAGTCATAAAAGTAGCGCTTGAAAATAATATTTGTTCAAGCTTGCTGTTTTTGGTGTAATTATCATATATGATATTTATTGATTAAGTACTTCGTGTATAATAACCGTATTAATTTATTGCAATACTCAGTATTACTTCAGTAGGTATAGCGTTATCTAGACAGGCACACATCCCTAAGTGCATGTGCAGCATGCTTTGTTAATCTCTTGTTCACTCTATTATTACTCGTAGATCTGATAAGTTATAATCGTTAGTGTTATTTTTACTCACATTCAGAATAACGGTAAAAAAATATAGTTATTATATTTATTGTATATTTAGTTCGTATGAGTACAAAGTAGCTAGTCGTTGTACAGGTTACTTATTTATTTTATAATCAGTTTCGATTATAGAATCGAATATGTCAAATACCTACAGTAATAAGATTTGCATTCTCTTACTTGCTGTCATCACCGAAATACTCGTATCTTGTCACTAACAAATCGCAAGAATCTCTTCAACCTACGCTTGATGTGTATAAACATTAAACAAAAGCCGGAGTATTTAATCTAATAAGGAATAATCAATCTCAATCGTTTCTTGATCTGGTAGTTTGAATCTTTCTGTTTTGTTACATGCGGCTGCCTTTATATCGCACCTGCAGTGGACTGCGGCCACTTATCTCTCGGTAAAGTACAATATCACGCACCCGCTACTAACATACCTCACTATAACTACACTAAACTTCCGACCGTCCAGCGAAGTCACACGCCCGAATATTCCGGCTGTAGTAAAACGACAAAAGTAAAGCGTAACAAAAGTTCGTCTGCGGCGGACGCGTATTTGTATCGAGGGCCGGAGACAAGAAGGTTGTTATCGGACCGTAAATTTGACATGAACCGGTCTAATCCTAATCTGTGGGAGTGTTCAGAAGAGCGTAGACAGAAGTTATTGTGCGGCCGAGAGCGACGCAGCGGCTCACACCCCAGCTTAGTGGCACCTCTGAGGGCCGTGGTGGCCGTACCTTCACCTTCTACGGCTTCCCGCTCCACGCGTTCCTCCACCTGGTGTTGCGGCACTTTTGTCAAACAGCTCACGAAATCTCACCATTTCGATTGACATAAGTAGAACTATTTTTTTATGCTCAATTGTTGTTCCTACATATCATTATTTTCGCTGTTCGCTCGGATTACCTTTACCACGTCATGTAAGCTCATGACAGGTTGTGTGACCATTGATAATTTATTTCATTATCAAAATTTACATTTAACCAAAGCTGATCCCATTGACTAATATAGTAATTGTTTGTTTTTATTATTATTTGTTTAATTAATCGCATCTTCATTGCAGTTCATCATAGAAACTAAATGTAATTAATTCATGACTTATGAAAAGGAAGTTGTAAACAAGGCGAGTGTATTACATGAACCCTCGATTTGGTTTCAATTTTGTGCTAGTGCCATTGATGTAGCCTGTAGGCTTTATATATAACGGTCGAACGAGCTGTTATCTATGTTTACATAGATTTTTCATATACAAAATGCATGTGTGCAGTATTATTTAGTAATTATAGAAAATAATTTTAATAATTGCTTGTATATTTTACAAATATATTTTTGTGGTGCATTAAGTTATAGCATAATTTGCATGATTATGCTTAAAGCAAGTTATAGACTATAAGAAAATAATATATTAAATGTGTAAACTAATTTATATAATCATTCATTAATTGGAATGGAAAAACGTTAGACTCACATTTTTTCTTAGTTGTGTTCATCTATGATTAGAATCCATTAAATGCCAAATGGTGCTTTTTATATCCAGACGTCTATTAAGAGCTATTAAAAATGTCGTTACTTTATTGAATATATAAAACTTAAATTGTGTCACGTAGTCGGTCTTATGAACTTTTATTTTACGTTGAAAAAAGATTTCATAGATTTGCTCTGTTTTAATATTAAATATCTACTTATACAACGATTGTGCTATTAGTATTACTAATAGCAAACAGTAGTGTTCCCTGTAAATGTTTTAATAATTTTATAATACAGCATATACTTGGTATTATTAGTAAGGACTCCTTTCAGAACTATGTGACCTATATATTAAAAACATTGCTTTGCTTTAAAGGCGATGCTTTGAAGATTAATTTAGATTAAGATGTTAAATTAAAGAGTAAGAGCAAACCAAAAAGCATAATATATTGAATTTATTCGGGGTCAGGGCTAATAGAGACAAGTGGAACGAGTTATTATATTGTGCGGCTGGTAATCACAGCGGACAGCAGCGCCCGCCACCACCGCGTGCCATTCATTTAATATTGAACAGGATAGCGCAATGCACTGCATGCAACATTTACATACGAACGTTACTGTATCAGTGCCAACTGCAATACTGCCTACGCTTTGACTCGTTTCAATGTTTCACTTATCTAAATAACATGTTTCTGTCCTTCATCACTCTTGTGTCTTGAAAAATTAATCTCAAAGACGTTATTGTATGCGATATAACCAGCACTTGTTTTTGTATGTTATGTAATTATTTCTCAAAGTTATATGTAGTGTTTATTTGTATCTATATAAAATGTAAATTAATATGACAAATTATTTTACGTATATCATTTGCGTCAGAACGAGCATATTATATGAATTGATTCAGCGAAGCGTTACTCCCACAGCCCATTAGGGAAAGGAGCTAAAAATAGTAAAGCTTGTCAAGCATATATGCTGGCACTGATTAATTGAAGTGGAAACTGGATATCCGCCTTGTGTTTTTCGCACACATTCTCATAGTGAATATTAATATATTTAATTACTGGTATGCATATAATTTTGTGGATTTTCGCGTTGTGGTGTGCCATCTGACATTTTAATTTGTTTAAATTGTATGTACAAAATACTAAATTTCACGATAATTTTGGAATATTTTTTTCACGTTATTTTCTTCTGCTAAAGAAACGTGTGTTGTAAAGCTTTGACATTGCACAGAGCTTTCACTAGAGGAGATCATTGACACGAAGCTATCGATTTATTGTTCGGTCGCGCAAAATGTACAATGTTTGTGCCTAGGCAACTATTGATGTGTAACCCTCTGGCATCGTTACGACTCAGATGATTTTGAAATAGACTTTTGGCTTGATTAAGCATGTTATTGCTTCATTTGCATATTTAAAACAAGAAAAAAGTCATTTCAATACCCATTTGTAAATGGTGTTGGAATTCAATCTAGTTGATTAACAATAATGTAGTGTGTTTATTTATGTATAAACTATATAACTAACAAATTGATGCCTTTTAAAGAGTTGGATTGAATCCATTAGTTTCATTTCGAATTCGTGTAGTGTTGTCAAATAATATTGTATTATACATATTTGTAAAAATGGGTCTTTATAATATTACATAAATATTAACTTTATAAAAACTAAATATATTTATATTCATATTAATACATTAACCATTATATTTATTGTAATTTTTGACGCCATTGTGCCCATTTTAAAGGGTAAATATATAGCATATATACGTTATTAAATTTATTATACACAATTGATTGTTTTATATTGTAAATGTTTGTATTATCATTATAAGGATCATATTGTGCAACTTGTTCCTCGTCTAGTATTGTCTGTCGTAATGTCCTCGAAATGAATATATTGATTCCACTTTTGAAGTAAGTGAATGCACTAGTTTAATTTGTTCATGGATGAGGTGTAAGTTATTCGAAAATATTCATTTACCTATCTGTATGTATTACGATTCTATTAATTTTTTCATCTTTAATCGTTATAGAATCTGTGTGGTTACGATATTATACTTATTTTTATATGGAACTGTAGTTATTATTAAAATATTAACATTAAAAAGAAATTCTAAAATTAATAAGTATACCTACCTACTTACTTTATCAATTATTTTGACATGCCTGAAATGCTAGTCGTTGCAGTACAATACATAATTATATTAAATATCAGTTTTTCATATGCACTGATATATTAGATATGTGAAATAAGATTTTAACTAACTTACAGTATATTATAAACTTAGCAGAAATGATAGTCTGTAGCATTGTACATTAAACATATCTTGAACGATGGTTAATAAAAGGTGGGTATCGGATAAATATCCATCGTGAGCTATCGGTGAGATAATACATTTTGTACTCCTATATAATTCCATTTTCAGAATGCGACGACGAGAATCCAGCGATAGAGGCTTTGGTGAGATCACCGTCGCTGCCGATACATTCTTCCTCGGCGCAGGGCTCGCCCAGCTTATGGACCATAGTCATGCGCTTGCAGAATGAAGTGAAAACCTTGAAAATGGAAGTTAAGAACTTACATCTGCAGCTGAGCGAAGAAAAACACGATCGAACTCTTGCCATTGCTACTTTACAGTCTCGAAATATATTAATGGACGCAAAAGAAAGTAAATGCTAATTTTTTTATAAGTATTAAATAAGATAATAAAATAATTAAGTATAAGAATTGGTTTATTTATTTTTTAAACCCGCCTTTACATACTACACACAGTACCTATTTAATTAATACCAATTAGGTATGCTAATTGGTATTACTCGCATTTTTTGTTTTCCATTAAGGTAACGTTTTTTAAATTGAGAATATATTAAAGTCAGTACCTACTTAGGTAATTAATTGATTGGACAGATTGACGACAGAGTAACTATTCTAAACCACTTAGGTAGGTTATGATAGTGAAGCGTGACTCGGTTCAACGAGCACTCATCGAGGTGAATCGACAACGTAGGCGTAAAATTATAGGGCCGCGGCAATGATGCCTGCGATTGACAACACCCTTCTATCTACTGGCCATTCGCTTTTAGTTCACTGCATTCTAATCTAAATGGCATTAAATACTAATAATTATCCTAAAACTATGTATAGGAAGATATTCTTATAACTTACAGTAATATAAGTAGGTAGGTACCTGTAAGTTAAACAATTGTGGCGAATATCTGGGATCTCGACCGTGACAGTGCAAGGGAAGGTAAGTGAGAGAAGTGTGGGAAGGTTTTTTAGTATGTACGAGTTGGATATCCTACCCTGCCGCCTCCCCAGGCGAAACACGATCGGAGATCGAAGTGCCATTCGATATTGATCGATTTGTATCTATACGTTTTTCCTGTTCTGAGTGCTACAAAAGGCCGAGGGTTACTTTTGTAGACTTCTATCTACTAAAACCATTTTATAAGGGCATCGAGATCTCCAACACTAACAGGAGCTGGAAATAGAGACTACGAAAGGAAATTAGTGTGTGAATTAAATCATACCTATGTCACTTCAAAATAGCAATCAGACGTGTTGGGCATGAAATACACGATGCAGACCCTTCACGCTCGGCGAATACATCGAATGTCAAGCGTTTACCGCAATTACTTAGGGGTCAGGTACCTACACAAAGGTCGGTGTTGGGTTGATTAAATATCAATTTTCTATTTAAAAACTTCCTATCAATGACATTATATAACTTCCTATACTGTAGGTAGACCTGTAAAGATATATAATGTAATTAAGTACACGGGTACCTACTCGTTCAATTAAAATTAATAAAGGCAAAAGTGTTATCCACGCTGTTTTGAATTGACGACGAAGACTAACATTAGGTACCTATATTATCATGACTAAGGTAATGTTTCTGGAGGAAGCTAAGGGTAGACTTTCGGAGCTAAAATTAAGTGAAAATTTAAATCTCGAGAGACAAATGAGTGACTTTGTTACGAAGGTAACGCGTCTTAAGTACCTACCTACCTACATAATAAAAAGACGCCGATCCAATTACTCGGCCATTCCTCCAGTTCTAGCTGATAAAATGCTGGAATGTTTTTATTCTGAAGCAACTGGAAATTTAGAGCATCGTCGCTGCTTCGGCAACTCGGCATGACCAACAACAAACGTTGCCGTTTTTAATTTCATTTTCAATTTAGTGTTGGAGGCGGCCACCTTCCCAGTTCTGTGCATACCTACCTTACGGTACATAGATAACGACCGTGTTTGAAGTTAGAATTAAAAGTTCACCTCATTTGAAACGCCTGTTTATTTTGGACGGGAACGTAATCTGTAATGAATAGACGGGGTAGTAGTAACTACCTACCTACTCTGTGAATTTCAGCAAGTCATTAAAAATGTATTAATAACTTTTATCGATGAATGATGTTTTATGCTAAGGGGAATTAATGTCAACAACATTGATTAATACTAGAAAGCCTTTATATTTTTACATACAAAGTTTCAAAATAATTTGCTGCTTATCCTACAATTAGGTAGGTACTGGGATTCCCCGACACAAAAAGTGTGACACTCTTTAAACTAAGACAAATCCTTGGAAACCTAGTGTAGGTAAGGATATCAATTATATACTGAAGTGACTGGAATAGGTAGGTAAGTATGTGTTAGGTTACCTTTAATTAACGTTAAATTTCTAGAATCTTGTAAAAGACAGCTCCTGCGCTTCGATACTATCACTATGTCATATAAGACTTCTAGACTCGAAGGAAATAATCCTTTAAAGACTCAAATATTTGTTTCTAGTGGGAATCGAACTCACCATAGTCGGCGCAACGGTAATGGCGAGGTGGCCGCTTAACCGCTACCCCACACGAGCTGTCAATGTTTGCTTTGACTTTACTTATTAGGACGTAGGTACTTGCTATATGCTTCTGTATTGCTGTATGCTTTGCTTGCTTTCCTTATTAATTACTTAATATTTTATGAATGGTGATGTTTACCTAGCTAATAGGTATAGAGAAATTGGTTACCTACGGTAGGTACCCCTGAAATAACAGCGCGTTTAAAGTTAAGCGCAAGTGGTTTTGCCGTCGCAATATTGATATAAAAATCAGTGTAACGTAAAGACAGTTCAGGTCGTAAATGTTTCACATATGTGATTATTTGCATTATCATCATCGTCACCATATCAGCCTATTGCCGTCCACTGCTGAACGTAGGCCTCCCTCAAAAAGCGCCAAACATAATTTACATAAGGACATTCTTAATTAAGTTGCATTTTCCATGACGTCACCTTTAAGACGTAAATTCAGGATGTGAAGGCAAATTTCGACATGACGGGTGGGACTTGCGGTTGCATTGAGGTCATAGCGTCTGGTGTATCTAACCAGAAGACGCAGGTTCGAATCCTGCCCGCAAGTCGAATTTTTCCTTTACTAAAAAAATTAAGTTATTTGATCTGCGCGGCTGTTCGCAATGCGAACTTTACACGCGCGTCGTTATTTCAGGGATAGGTGCCTAATGTACGGGTATTATGTACCGGGTGTAGTTGAGCACACTGTGAGAGTCCTACGTCCTAGTAAACTGCGATAGACTGATTGATTAATGGGCCTAGGCATCTAGTCTCTTGCCACTTGCGGTACCTATATCTACATCAAGGCTGGCCAGTATTTGACTTACTTGTAAGTAATTGAAGTACGTGTTTGAAATAGAAATACGTATATGAAGTAGGTGGATACTACATAAAAATATACGGTCTCCGTATTATTATAAAACGTCTAATAAACCTCTTCTTTTATGTTCTCTTCTTTTTTCTGTCACAAAATATCACGTGTCAAAACGAGTCATAATATTTAAAGGTACAAAAACGAATTTGTAGATTAAAATGAAAAAATATTTCAATCTGGTTTAAAATGTATATTTTTTTCTTTTTTAAAAATAAACATAGGTTACACGTAAATTACTTACAATTATTGTAATGGCACATGAAAATATTTATAAAAATATATGTAGGTATATACTTTGAACAGTTCTTTAGAAAGCGGTCTTTTACAAACACACATAATCCTAATGTATTTTGACAGTCACGACAGTAAGTAATGGCAACTTATGTATGTGTGAAATAAAGTTAGTTACGTCGCACCTGATGGATTGCAGAGACCAAACTTATTCGAGAAGAAATAACTTTTATTCGTACATACACCGTTATTTGGACTTAGGTCGTATTTTAAGTCCGTATAGGGAAACGGGTGGTGTTTGTAAATGAGCCGCGCAGGAGCAATGAACCGTGGTGTAGTTTTACTCAGTGTTGTTGTTCTGGGCGTCAGGGTACTTGGCCTGGAAGCGCCACCGGTCGCGCCAGCAGTGCACCTGGTTGCGGATGCGCGAGACGTCTGCGGCATAAGTGCGGCAACACCCGCCCACGTACCGCACGCCCAGCTCGAGCCACTCCTGCACGAACACCTCCACCGCCTCGCACTTATCTCGGTCTATCCACCTGTCATACAAAAGTATAATGTTACTTACTTAATAACATCTGTGTTATGCAAATCTATAATATAAAAATGTTGTTCCACATCTGTTGCAGAATTAGCGAAATCGGTTCAGCTGCTTTGCAAAGGCAAAACAATTGAGTGACGTTAGTTTGAGAATCGACTGCTAGATAAGATTATGAAAAAGAATAATTCTAGTAGGACCACAGTTACAGAGTTTTTTAATATCTCGACGAAGGCATGGTCGGAAGAACAACGTAGGAAGGAATCAAATGTATTGTTGACTCTAAAGTTTACATATTTGTTTCATTTGTTTGTTTACATATTTGATTTTGAAGCATGTCTACGCGCTACGTAGCCAATAATTCGTAGCGGGCGACAGGGCGGCTACGAATTCCTTACTCCGAGCTGCTAATGGGCATTTCATAGAAAAAACCCAATAACACTTTGTTCGACCTGGGAATCGAACCCAGGACCTCTAGCGTAGCAGTCGCGCTCAGGACCACTTGGCTAATGAGGATTAATATCATGTTTATAAAAACACCTTCGCAAATAATGCATTTGGAATTTTAGAACAAAGTTAGCATAAAAAAGTTATAGTGAGCCAACCTTAAAAGATAGACATATGCTGTCGCGGACTTTTTTTTAGAACTTTTAAAGAGGAACAATTCTGTCATATATGATTTTTGCGAAACTTTAACCGTTTACGCAGCGCACGCATCGGAAGCTCTCAAAAGGAAAAAAACCCCGATTTTGAAACATTCTTCATTGATGCTCCGCTCCTATTGGTCTTAGCGTGATGATATATAGCCTATAGCCTTCCTCGATAAATGAGCTATCTAACACTGAAATAATTTTTCTAATCGAACCAGTAGTTCCTGAGATTAGCGCGTTCAAGCAAACAAAAAAAATCTTCAGCTTTATATATTAGTATAGATATAGATATAGATAGATATAGATTGTAACCGACCAGCAATGGCGGAACTGTGACTAGATAATATTATGAAAAAGACTAATTCTAGTAGGATAGCAATTACAGAGTTTTTTAATATCTTGACGAAGGTATGGTCGGAAGAACAACGTACGAAGGAATAAAATGTATTGTTGACTCTAAAGTTTACATAGCCAATAATTCGTAGCGGGCGACAGGGCGGCTACGAATTATTGGCTACGTAGCGCGTAGACGTGCTACAAAATCATGTAGCGTAATGCTTTCTGAATGTGCTACGCACGGCTACGGCTTACGAATTAAGCATTTAATTTTGTACAGATAATGTTTACAATCGTAGGTAAATATAATGATATTTGTACTGGAGCGTACCTACTTCCGAACAACCTCGTCATAAACGAATTATGAAAACGCTTATCCAGTGGTCAGTGCATTCTGTAGGTACTGCATCACTTACCTATTTCATTAGCAGTTTAAGCGACATAAGAATAAGGAATCTAAACGATTGAATTCATTTGAACATATAAACTAAACTGTAGAAATCTTATCCAACTCGGAAATCTTACCCTATTTGAGGGTTGTATTTTTCGCCCGAATTGGGGTATACGATAAGCGGAATGGGGTCGTGTGGCCGGTCGTCGTTGAAGCCTTTCACGAGGCTCGACACAAAGGACGGTGCGCAGCAGTTCACTCCCACGGCTACGAGCTGATCGGGGTTCACTTCCCAACATTTCTTTGCTACTTTTTGGAAACTTTCGCCGTGAGCTATGCTTTGACTGTCCTGTAAAAAACAATATAAAAATAAGCGATAAATTTGTGCAGCCTGTGTAGCTGTTGCAAAGTTTCACAATATATTTTAAACTACCCACGTTCATTCAGCAAATCGTTTAATACTTTACAGCTCTCTAGGAATGAACATGAAACAGTTTTACAGAAGGTACCTTAGGTGCCTACAATGTTTCCAAAGTGTTTATCGATTCGCGAGAGTTGTAATACTTAGTACGTATAGTTTTGTAATACTATGCTGTCGCGGGCATTCGGCAGGCAGTCGGTTGCATAATTTTGAACTGAAAGATGTAAATAATAAGTTGTAAATAATAATGAGACTAATAATTTGTTTTGTATCATGTAAACAATGTTCAAAATATTATGTAATTCCAATCTAATCTCCATGTCGTAAATGTCAACATGCGGTGGTTCCTCGGTAGTTCATTTTTGTTACTTCGTTACAATATGTAGGTACCTAAGTACCTATATTAAATTATTCACGGTAGATGTTGGTTGGTAATTTAGAAGACTACTTCCCGACATTTATGATGATACTTTGAAACAGAATTGGAATTATATTTTAACGGTTTTTAAGTAGTTATAGGAATTACCCTTCTGTTGTTAGTTACTAATATAACACTATACATACGTGTAATAACGTCATACTTGGCTTCCACTATTTCCCAGTAGGTATTATTGAGATCCCATGTAGAGCCTAAAAATCTAATCATCGAGCCATTATTGCAATTTTTATAATAGAAAAACCCAAAGCACTGCTCAAATTGCATTTTATTCCCCGGTTACGACTACCTAATTGACTAATGACGTAATACAACACGCCTAATATCTTCATTTTTGTTGTTGGGACCAATACCCTTGTATTCCCTGAAGCATTTGGCAGGGATATAGTAATATTTACCTAAGGTAATTAGTCCGTATGTTTAGGTCCCATGTAATAAAGTGCGAGCATGTAGCTATTCAATGGGCGTAAATCCAAACCCAGTGCCATACGAGAATTTAACCTAGCTCCGAGCCGCTTGAGAATTTATATGAAAAACACTGCCCGACCTGAGAATGGAATCCAAAACTTTTAGCGCAGCATTCGTGCTTACGAGGACTTGACTAGTGAGGTTAGAAAGGGTTTTGTTAAAGAAAAAGTATTTCAAGACAACAACACATTGAAACACGAACAACTTAGTTTAAATATATCTATTACCTACGTCGGTATACACAGTGTGCCAACTCGCGATATTCAGACACCTATGTATGGCCAAAATAAATAACCCTTCCCCGAGTCCCGAGTCCCAACGAAATACGCCAGTACCTAATGCAGCGTGTCAATGCCGCGCTCACACAAATCGATGATTTTTGTTATTTTAGAAATTCAAAATTGGTTTCGCAGAGTAGAGAATTCATCGAAGCCATTACGTAACTCATCGATCTAAAGCTTTTGTATAAACGAGTGTGGTTATGGTTGGCAAGGTAACTTTATGCTCTTTCACGTCCACTATTATAGAAAACGGAATTTGAAAGGACGCGCTTTATAACGGATAGGTATTACCTTGCAACTGAATGCGAGCCAAGCCTTTATGTGAGGGAAGTCTCGAAGAAGGTCACATAACATTTCAGCTTCTTCTTGACAAGGGATCGTCTCCAACGCCAGGAGGTCGACTCCCGCTTCAACTAGTGCCTGAATTCGGGGTCGATGCCAAGCTTTCATAGTCTGTGAATAAAACATAAAACTTAGATTTGCTTATATATCATTATTAATCAAATTATTCTGTAGGATTAAAATTCTGAACTAAAACATATTATCATGAATAAAACAATAAAAAGAGCACCAAATTAATTAAGGCGCATATTTTTGTTACTTCATGTTTGTTTCAGATAGCCATTTGTTCTAGGTTTCGTTAATTAACTGTCCACCCCAGTCAAATGCTGTCGGTACCTACAGGAAAAAAAAACAAGAGAAATGGAGTGGAGTTTTTCATATTGGCGATGTAAATTTTAATTTGCAGGCAACTTTACGGCCCTCTTTACGATTTAGCCGCCGCTTTCAATGGCCTTTATTAGGCTATGCATTCATGGCTCCCGGGGTTCCGTAGAAATGATCGAGCACCTGATTTAATACATCTGCCCGAAACAACTTATACCATGTTTAAATGGCTATTGGATTTTAAATACTGTACTGAATTGCAGTTTTCGAATATACGTAGATTTGTGAAAAATGGTTGGCTGTTAATGAAAAATCTTGTTTTGTCTTTGAGAACGCATTGCAATGTTTAGTTGGAGTAGCAAAGAAATTAAAAATAAGAATAATATTTATTTAATTTATTGTCGTGTATCTTTATAATTCTCTGTATCGTGGGGTCCCATATAATCGAGTTATACATCCAAAAATTTCATCCACAAATCAAATTGCATCCACAAAAAAGATATTCTTCTTCTTAGTTACATTTCCTGACTTTTAACGGCAGTTCCTCTATCCATAAGTAATGACTGCTTAGCTAGTATTTTTTTAGAGTGTGTGAGTAATCCATTCTAGTACGGATTTATGTATGTCGTGGGCCGATCGAGATCTGCCCGGGCAGATCACAATACGCCGGATGGAAGGAATATAAATATCGGTTAGGTTAGAACTGTGACCACACAATGCTGAACCGATTTTTTACCATTGTATATACTTACAAAGAAGAAATTAGATCAGGCACATCATTAAATAATCGACCATATCACGAAATACGTGAATGCGCGAATATGGTGATCTGCACAGTCAGATCTCGATCGGCCCATCGCTCCACGACATAATATAAATTGAATAATTGCTATTTCATCGTAAAACAAAAGAGTGTCGGAATAAACGGCGAACACCGTGCCACTAGCGAGCACGTTAAACATTGTTGAGGTATTCAAAAAGTTACTCTCCAACTAGTTACTTACTACGTAACTAGGTAGCTCTATCATTGGTCATGTATCTCAATTAGCGAGCGACCGTGTAGGAATAAATACGGCAAAAATACTGAAATAGTAAATGCTATCAATAATACAAACAGCATACTTTTAGCAGAAAATAAGAAATTGCATACTTACTTAAATTGTTAAAACAAAAAGGAACCCTAAATTGGAACAGCATAGTTAATGTAGAATAATAAAAATACTCACTCAGTGAATTTGGAGCTTTTAGTTTGAAAGCTTTACCTTTAACATTTAAAGTAAATCAATTGAACCTATTGCCGCCCTAAAAGCACTCAATGACAATATATAGAAATAGACAAAGAACCAATTTAGTGCCGTCCAAATTCATTAATTATTGACCACATCTACCGAATACTTATATATAGGTAGTAGATATAGCTAGAAATTACTCTAGATATATATAGATGCTGAGTATATTGAGTAGGTATGTAGGTAGACGATTACTGGGCCTAATATGTATCGTTATCAGTGATAAATTAATGAGCCTTAGGTACTGACAGAA
Source organism: Acronicta leporina (assembly GCA_947256265.1). NCBI lineage: Eukaryota > Metazoa > Arthropoda > Insecta > Lepidoptera > Noctuidae > Acronicta > Acronicta leporina. The sequence continues at coordinate 9,534,390 of OX366513.1, read as the reverse complement.
ATTGTTAATAAAGCTCATTATTATTATTAAGATAATAGGGGTATAAAAATAGATATAAATCTACTCACTCCAAATTAGACAATATCTTTGCTTAGCAATAAAAACAAAAATCAAATATGAGCTTATATATTTATTTTACGGCGGTAAAGAATAATTCACTATAGTATGAAGAATTTAATTATGCATTTCTTTTGTTTGCACTAATGTTAATGCTAGGTTTTGCTTTTACGGTATACCTTTAAAAGGATAGGAACGTTAGCAAATTCGTCTGGTTTAGGGCTAGTAATATTAGCACTGGTGGCGGATTTTGTTATTGGAACAGGGCCGGACTGTGAGTTTGGTGCCCTGGGCACTAGTATTCTATTATCTGTGTCTGGGCTAATACTACTCAGGGGCCCACCTAATTACTCAAAGTATGGAAAAAAATGAGACAGTAAAATATTTGATTCACATTGAAATATCCATATAATTCACGGGGCCCTGGGCTAAAGCCCAAAAAGCAATATGGTAGATCCGGCCCTGAATTGGAAACTTCCATACATTTTGCTCCTCGGGATCTTGATCATATCCCTGGTGTGCAATTATTTTATAAATACCTTAAACCTCAAAAGTATACGGAGATAGGTACAAAATGGTAAATATCATCTATATGTGTGGGTAGGTTACCTCAACACTCGTAGTGTCTGCGTAGCTGCCATCATATTCAGAGCCGTCGTGTAGGTGGGCCCCGTACGGGCCCACTGATCCCACGATCAGTGGGATACGATCTAAAGGAACAAGTAAAACCATAAATATACTAAACTTTGCGTTTATAATATCGCCAGTACTATGCTTATACTATATCTATACGATTACACATAACTTTCAACCCTTGCAAAGTGTAATTAATGCGTGCTTGCACCCGACCCTTGCGGGCGCCGACCCAACAATCTTTGTTTACAGTAAAATAGAAACATTCTTAAAATGTTTAAATTTGAATGATAAATTACATTTATTATGTTACCTTTGAGTTAACCATGTTTTGTATATTAGAAGTGGCTGACATTCAAAATCTAAAGAATAAAATAAATGGTCTTCCCATTGATAAACCAAATGAAGTACCTATGGGATGTAAACTCATTATTTTCATGCGGTTCTATAAGCTATATAGGCACACCTAAACATAGGTACTTGTAAAGGTACCAGAAAATGAACGAAGGTTCGAGAAATTTATGTTTAAATTTGATGCTATGAGGCTCTTTGATCGTATTGCTTCGTTTAGCAGTTTGTTAAAAAAACAACTCTTTTGTTTGAAGGTCGTGGAGAGAAGTGCGGCTCGTGTTCCTGACAGTATTTTCAAGTAAAAATGTTTCGTTTTTAGTCGGTGGTAATCCTGCAAAATTTTAGCCAGAAATACCAAAATATGATTTACATTCGTATAACTTATTCCCTTTTATATGCTCGGTGTTTAATTAGAAACGTCTACATAGCTGTAAATATAAATGTAATTTCACTGGCCACAGAGTCATTTGTCATTTTCATTTGATCTTTTAAAGTCTTCCATTTACTACGGAGGCCTCCCTCGCGCTGTATTCATTTATGAAATATGTCACCCCATTCAGGCTCCGTATATTGTAATACATTTTAGTATGAATACACGAGGTGCTTACCGTTCTGTAGGCAGTCCTGGTACTCCTCTAGGTAGAGCGAGCGCGCGCGCTTAGCGAGCTCCACAGCGCGCGCGATGAGATCGAAGGCTTGCTCCGCCGTGACGCCGAGGTGCTCCACAAACCCCTCCACCGACGCCTGGTAAGTGTTCGTTATTATTAAATCTGCTCCCGCTGCAAAGTAATCATAAAACACATTTTATAGCCCGCAAACAGTCATAACGTTGGACGCATTAATCACATCTAACTACTGGTTGCAGGTATTTAATGAAAACAAATGAATCTCAAGATTAATGTCTTTAACCGTATTACCGATATCTGTATGCTTTTCCTGTAAATGTTAATTAATATTCCACATACCCCAAAGTTGGTTCATACGAAACTAGTTCGATAAATATGGCTAAAGTTGAACTTTGTTAGTGTTACGGACCGTGAGCGGGGTGTGGCTAAGAGGCGTAAACAATTAATATTATTAAAACTTAGTAATGCAACACGAGCCCGGCTTGTTCAATATTACGGAAGCGAGGTCGGCAAAAGGAACTGTTCTCCGTCGAAGAAAATAATTATGTAATAAATAGAAGACGGCGCACGGCTTGCGAATGGAAAGGTATTAGACAGACAAGGTGATTAATGGCAACGACGCTGTGTATCCGGAGTTGTAGTTTGTATACGAGGCTCCAGCGTTACAGTGCGGCGGGAGTCGCGCCTCCTGCCGCCTGCCGCCTGCCTCCTGCCGCGTGTACTATGCAAATGTGAAGTAGTTAGTAGATGAGGGAGAAATAGCGGCATCACTTGCCAACTTGCTACGGCGTCAATCATAATAATCACAGTGGAACAGCTGCGACTTACCTAGGTACCGGGAAAATATGTGTGCTTGCGACTTTATGGACTATGTTGTAAATAATCAGCCTACAGTTTACGTAACGCCGTGAACACATGTTAATACTGCGATATTACTGTTACATTAATCCACGTACACGTGTTTTGTGGGTAAGTTGATGTACCTACATAATGTAGCGACTGGTTATAAATGTCCATCCTTTCCTAACGAAACGGGAGCGATTATGATTTTACAAAGTACGCGGTAATATTTTATTTTTTCACATTATATCTTGTAGAAGAGACAGCAAAGCAAGGCAGTAGGCTTTTCCCTCCAGGGAGTTATTTGCTTGCAGACACTTTTCAGCTTTTCCTTATGAAAAGAAACGGTCCGTTTTGTGGCGAAGAAAAGCGCTTTCAGAGGACGATGACACGAGACGAGGTCGCACTCTCGCTGTCAGATGCATGAACGTGACGGGCTGAAAGCGACCTAACGTGTGATCCGTCAAAACACGCATGCTAGCGTGAACTCTTGTATTTACCGCAACGTTTGGGCTCACCAGTCGTCTCTTAGTACTTGTATGACTTTGCACTCGTTTGCAGTTTTACAAAACATGTGTTTGGATTTATTTACTGCGCGGCCGACATGAATGTAGGTAATAACGTTATTTTACATTACTTATTATATTCATAGTGTATTACATAAAACGCAGAATTATATAATACCTACATATTAAGTAATAAAGACTCATAATGTTATAAACTTTGTAACAAGAGACAATAAGACAATGTACCGAGGTACCTATAATTAGTAGGTACACTATTTATAGTTCTACATAGTTTTAAAAAGATAACTCAAAATGTTGTATACCTCGTTTAAGCAGTTAGTATGCATACAATGCATAAATCTAAATGCAGTTTTTATACACGTGGGTGTTAATCCAATCCTGCACTTACACGTGCCCGCCCACCACTCTAGCAAGACGTTCGGTGATGCGCAAAAACTATTGTCTGCACAGTGTGGCATAACAATAAGCCAATATATATAATTTTAATGGGCATATCTATAATTAACTTCGTTGGACGAGATTATTTTCTTACAAGTATGAATATTTCAAGCAAATGTTTGTACTTATTCTAAATGTTTATGTTATGTTAAAATTCAGCATTGAATGCTTTCAATGCTTCAAATTGCCTATTGCCTACACTTCACTTTCAATAGCTAGTGCTTACTAGTGTGTGCTAGTGTAAAAGAAAATCGGTTTTGAAAAGAAACCGTGACCTAAAAACCTTTGCTAGTTCGCCAGTGTATTCATCACTTATAATTATGTACAACATAGCATAGATATAAATACCTCTTAAAAAGTCAAGGTGGGTATTGACGACCTCGTCAGGGTGTGTGTACAGGAAGCGAGCGCTCCACAGGGGGTCTCCGTCGATGACGTGACCCACGTGGCAGGACAACTGTGTGGAGAATCCGCCGTCCAGCACGACGATCTGCGGCGGCTCTGGACCCTCGCCATTCGTCGGAGTCATTCTTTAAAGCTGATAATCTGAAACTGTCACATTGTGAATAAGTACCTTAGTACCCAAGAGTTACACGTATTATAAAATTCTTATAATATCTACACCAAAAGCCTGATATCGAGGTGCAAAAATTCCGCAGTGATTCGAGAAAAGGGTGTACTGTCTAGTTTTAAACTTGATAGAATCCAAACCGGGGCTGAACCTGAACCATTGAACCGTACATCCAGATAGGATATGTATTCGTAAAACAGCTGTAGGTATCCCTATTCCAAGCGAATATGGTCCTTGTCAATTCATGCAAGATGTAATGTGTCGTGTGCATTGAACTACTACTGCGTATCGAGCATGGCTATTGGCGCCCGGATTTCGACTATCGCTCGAAATGCAAGAAGGTCTTCTAAAGCGGATATTGGCAATTGTAATGAACCCTCATACTTGTAAGTATGGATATACAATATGTTAAAACACCCCGTCTGATCCCTAATACAGGTATCCCAATCACATCAACCAATAAAATAAGAAAGATTAAATACCTATTCATGAAAGTGAACTTATTAAAGAAGTACACGATTTTTGTGCTAAAATGGTCGCCGTAATTTTTTTTATACCTTATAAAACCAGCGTAGCTCTTATTACGATTGGCACCCAGGGACGGTGTTGCTGTCATCGTGAGTATTGCCATTAGTTTCCTCAGTTTTTTTTCCGGGGTAGGTATTTACTTGTAAAGTGAAAATGATTCTATATTTAGAACCAGATCATGATACCTAACAATACCTTCACGGGTCGGACAGGGTTTTCTTAAAATATTTATCTATTTGACCCAGTGTTTATGCTAATTAAGATTATTATTGAATGTCATTGAACAATCGGAAAAGGGCGCGAAAACTGCTATTTATTTTATACAACTGAAGTTTTTAAGGATATATGCCCTATGACCTACACGATCAATCTACGATATCTCACGTGTTATTATGGGGGTGCAAACGAGCAGACGGATCGTCTGATGGTAAGCGATTACCGCCGCCCATGGACACCCGCAACACCAGAGGACACACAAGTGCGTTGCCCGCCTTTTAAAAGCGTATCCACACTCACTCGGTGAAACACAACGTAAGCGGTGTTTCATGCCGGTTTTCTGTGAGGCCGTGGTATCACTTCGGTCGAGCCGGTCTATTTGTGTCGAAGCATGGCTCTCCCACGGTAATGAGCACAATGAGTATTTACGCGGTATGAATAAACCGTCTGGTAAACAACAGCTGCTATGGGTTAACATTTAAATTCTAAACGCCTGCATACAAAACCACATTAGATACCCAGTTTCCACCGGTCACTACAGGCTTAACAATGTTTTGTGACTATTGCTAATAGTTTATAGCTAACCTATATCATATTATACCACAACGCCCATTAGCAAAGGCACAGCTGAAGAGGCTATCTCTACTGCTATCTCTCTTTATTGACCATAAAATGACAAGAAAAAGTATGATTGAGTGTTATTATTTAGGTAATAGAAGTTCATGTCAACTAATGCTTATGATTTATGAAAGAGTTATTTATAAGTGAAATGCTACGATTTCCTATATCAAAAATCAAAACCAAAAGCTTGCTAGAAGTCTATTTGTTTACTTTTCATAGGTTCTTGCCAACTACCTTACGATATTCATTCCACTGTTCAAAACCACTGTTTTTCACCGCCTATAGAAAGCTAGATATCATCAACTGAATCCGAGTGTCATTATAGTACACTGACTACGGCTAAAGCCACAGATCCAACACTATAATAGCGGTGAGGTTTAAATTCATCAAGAAATAAAATAAATTATATCATGTAACATCGACTGATGATACCTATTTATAAAAATTAAACTTAGTTATTTATTACTATACCGCAGACATACCTACAGTGATAAAGGGTATTTGATCTCACAAATCATTTACAAGCAAATGTTAACACAAGATAAACCAAAATACTGGTACTCATAAATCTAACTGTCAAATATCCCTAACAAATAAAATGTGTTGTAAGTTGGTCGTAACTTAACGTTGAGGGTCCCAAATTCCCAATAGACGTTACTCTAGGTACGTACTTATAGACAGTATATTAGGGCTGTCTCTGTGCTCTGCAGCACAAGAGCCAACTACACAGGATAGCAACTAATGAATACCTATAGAAATTTCTAGAACCGAAAATTCTTAGTTGTACTAATAGAAACGTTTTAGTCTTGAAGAAGAGTTATGTAAAATATGAATATAATATAATTTTATCTATATCTATCTATATATATAAAAGAAAGTCGTGTTAGTTACGCCATTTATAACTCAAGAACGGCTGAACCGATTTGACTGAAAATTGGTGGAGAGGTAGCTTAGAACCAGGAAACGGACATAGGATACTTTTTATCCCGTTCCCGATACTTTTTATTCCACGGGGGCGAAGCCGCGGGCAGAAGCTAGTATTATATAAATTCGCAATATAGCTCTACCGCAGGATCAGAAAAACTAAAACAAAATCAATGCAGGCACCACCGCGGAGGTAATAAGGTATGTACATACGAGTATACAATTACTCGGTACCAGAACTGAAAGAAATATTGTTCCTTCAGCTATCTATGACCTGCAGCTATCGAAACTGTGAAATATCCTTCCGATGACGAGATGTTTTGTAATTTAAGCGGCGGTAGCCTAATGGCTGGGGCGTCGGACTTGCGATCATGTGGTTGCCGTTTCGAACCCCACCCATTGCACTACCGACGTGAACCCACTCGTAACACATGCAATCTAGCTTAGTACCTTATCCTTAGGACCTTTCTCAGGCCATTAAACTAAAAAAACACCTGGAATAGTAGTAGTTACTGTTTGCGTAGGTACGTTATTTATATTGCCTTGTAATAGGAATAGTGTTAGATAGTTAACTGAACAGAAAATAGTTACCAACGCTCATAAATCGGTAATGTCAGAAGCACAGATGGACATTACCATTTTAATTTTATCTATCTAATAAACGTATTATCGCTTCCTGCTATTGTTGCCTACCTACCACCTACTAGAGATAAAATTTTAATACTGTACCAGACAATGTTTTTATCAGTTCATAATACATAGTAAATAAATATAATTGTTCGGTATCTTCGCTCTTATTGTTCGTCCAAAATCGAAGGGTTAAGGTCTGGGAGAAATATTGAGTTCCTTAGTATAGGTATGTATGTAGGTATAGTATACCTGCGTTCATAATGCGATCAATATGTGATATTAAGGTTGGGAATGGAACGGAAGAGAGGCTGAGAGAGGGCTACGTTTTATCCATGGTAATGATTATTAGGGGTAGACTACCTGATTGTAAGATACGGAGTTATCTCTATGACTATAATTATAGTGCGTCGGTTATAAGCACATGACCATTGATTTAATACTGTACTTACTGTAGTTACTTCAGCTCATTCCATGGTGGTGACTAAATTAAATAGCTAGGGAAGGTAGGTGTGGTTTTTATTAGTCCAACATACCGTGACCTCACCAGGTGCCAGATGATATTCCGATCATGAGGATTTGTCGCACTACACAAAAATATACTAGATGAGTTAACTATACCTACATTTAAATGTTAGCTAATAATGTTTTCCTAGGTAACTGCGGCTTCTCAATAAAGCACCAAATGATACCTTACGTTCATAGGATTATAAATTATGAAAATTATGGTGTGACCCAGTGAAATATAGTGTTGACTTAATGATTGGCGCATTGACTGAGCGATCAGCTTCTACACCGCGGGTAAAGGGTTCAATTCTCAAACAGAAAAAATATTTTTACGGTTTAAGGATAGTTCTCTGATGTCGTTCAATTCGTATAAAATACTGATAAGTATTACCCCGCGTCTGAAAGCCGACCTCAAAGTGGTCTTGAAAAGGCTAGTATGGATAATAGGTAATATGCAGTAAGCCAAACAACGCCTTGGTAGGTAACGTAATGTTCACGTTATTATAAGAGAAAACAACACACAGATACCTAAATAAATAAGTTCAGACACAACTTCAAATTATAATAAATCAAATGGTCACAGACCTCATTACCATCAACAACAAGAAGTATTTATATAGTCAAGGCGCGACATGCCGTTATCATCCAATGAAAAACAATAAACATTACATTACTATAAGTGAGCAACTCTATTCTTCTTGCTTTGTGATTTGCAATCATTAATAGTACTAATGCAAAAATTTAAACAGGTGTAAATAGTTGGCAGATATTTGGATTGTCAATCTTCAAGCAGCTTATTAGCTGCTTGAAGATTGACAATCTCTCTAGCCTGTATTGTGTCTGTTATTACAGACCCAATACAGGCTAGAGAGATTATATTTAACTTAAGCATTACTCTTATTTCAAAGTTGGCAAAGGTCAAGAAAATATTCTAAGCAGTAATGGACAGCTACGATCATTTAGATAAAAAATTGCTTTTGCTTCTATTTTTTTCTCAATAAAAAAGTACCTATAAATAATATTTTTTCTATATCTAATTCAAATATTTCATCATCATTATTAGCATATGTTTGCTCACTACTGGATCTTCGAACTGGATCTTCTTTTTCTTCTCTGTTGAAGTCTACTGGAAGCGTCACTCTACCTGGCCGGGGACCATACCAATGCGGCCACAGTGGCCGTTGTTTCTTTACTATAGGAATATGTATAGAATGTATGGATCAATTCTATATAGTTAATATTATTATACTAAATACGAATCATAATTATCTTCCGGTATATATGCTCATATAAACGGTGGTTAACCGTTGGGTGGTGGTTATTTATGAGAATAATCTATTCCGTGAGTCAAGCAATAAATTATCATTATCTATTTTGCATGAGATCGATGACGAGCTTTTTATTGAAGGTTTTTTAGTCTTTACAACCTATACTTTTTTATTTTTGAAAAGGGTTTCGTTTAGATTTTCTACTTTAACGAATTTCGCTAGCGTAAATACCTAAAGACTGCTCGATTAGAATCTCTCCCAATGACTTAAGTAATTTATTTACTACGAGAAAGTTTGGTTATTTAACAAATGGAACAGTAAAAAGGTTTTATATACGTATAACTTCAACTTAAAAACATCAAATTTATGTATGTAAGTATTACAAAGTTATTAACTTGTTGAACTAACTATACGCGGCAATGTTTTCGATTACGTAGGTACCTACCTCGTTCCGATACCAGGATCCCGTTTTTTCATCTTTAGAAAGGATACCCGTAATAAAATAATAAAAAATACAGCGGTCTTATCCATAATAGAATCAAACGTTTAAACCCCTGTAGCTATATTAAGTTTGTTATTTGCCCATCTCAGAATATCACAAGACAAAACATATCATTGTTATTTAAGATTATAAGACGTTTGATTTGACAATGAATTATTAAAAATCTTCAAAAGGTGTTATTTTAAGAATATTTTTTACTATTATCACCAAATTGAGTGCTATTTACAATTATTTAAATATTTTAAAATGGTGAAGAATTTATTTTAGTGAAGGAAAAATTCGACTCGCAGGCAGGATTCGAACCTGCGTCTTCTGGTTTGATACACCAGACGCTATGACCACTAAGCCACCGCGAGTCCCACCTGCCATGTCGAAATTTCACATTCTGAACTTACGTCTTAAAGGTGACGTCAGTAACATCTATTGAGAAGCAAGTTACTTTGCCTCTCAACCGACATGACTTACCTTACGGTTAGTTCTATGTCGTACGGTGCTACCATACCTTTTAACTATCTTTTTGTGATATTTTTTGCATTTTTCATGCTAAGATTATAAACTTATTTTAGTGAAGGAAAAATTCGACTCGCAGGCAGGATTCGAACCTGCGTTTTCTGGTTGCTGGCTGCGTCTGGTGTATCAAACCAGAAGACGCAGGTTCGAATCCTGCCTGCGAGTCGAATTTTTCCTTCACTAAAATAAGTTTATAATCTTAGCATGAAAAATGCAAAAAAATCATAAAAAGATAATGAGTGAAGAATGTTAGTTAGCTCCACCGGAAAAATGTTCATTTATTCTTGTGTACCCAAAAAAGTCTTGGTAGAAAGAGTAAATGAACAAACAGTAATTGAAGCGGCGGTAGACTAATAGCTAGGGCGCAGGACTTGCGATCATGGGGTTGCCGGTTCGAAACCAACCCATTGCACTACCTACGTGAACCCACTCGTAACACAAGCATTTAGCTTAGCACGAGGGGTTAACAAGAATACTGGTAATGTGCGACCCACATTGCTAGTAACCTTCTTTAAAAAAACAATGGTCCATACTGGTATGTGAATCAACACAAATAGAAGAAGATTTTTACTGTTTTTTGTGTGTTCTAAGGTTCTAACCTACTTAACAACTTAGGATATTACATAAAAAGTAAAGGGGCTAAAAGTATCTTTGCTAAACTTAGTACTTACAAGTTATAGGTATCCCGTATGTTTTTTGTTCCCTAGGGAACAACATACGGGATACCTATCACGAAATGATTACGTACCGATACATTGCGAAGATTAAGACAACTTTGAGTACCTAAATGACAAATCTCTTCGACCTGTCTGTCTATCAGTAGTTACGTGACTCGGAGACGAAAGAGAGGTCACAGCGTTTTGATCCCATACCCGTTGTTTATCTCCTACAATGAAACAACTAAGTACCTATACCTACCGCTACTGAGTAATGCATGCGTCTGAATAATATTATTACTTGTAAGGCTGGAACGAATGGAATTTACGTATCATAGCCTCCCCTTGACAAACTCATAATTGTTAAAAGTTTTCGAGCCGAGCTTTCCCTAAACCCTCGTCGCAAAGTTCTTAAATTATTTTGGAATGATATAAAAATGTGAAGGACACTCTAATTAAACATAAATCACTACAAGAAAAACTTGGGGAACCTTCTATAAGAGCGGTTGAGACATTTTTGCAGCTAAAGAAATATCGTTTTCGGTGACAACAATATTTTAAGCGTCTCGACATACACCTGAGCACGAAGGGCGCCGAAATGAGTTATCGCAGCTCCGGATAGCTTGCATAGTCAAGGAAAGCCCAAACAAAACTCACTGCTTTGATGGGCTGAAAAGGCTACATTATCTAAGCAATCTAGCAATCTAAGAAATAATGTCAATAATATTTATGATAGAGTTAGAACTTTTTAACAAATTATCATTTAAAAATTTATTCGTAATCTGTAATAGTTTCTGGCGTTCTGGACCCCTTTAAAGGACCGAGATCACGCCTCGCATCCTACGTAGGTAGGTATAGGTACCTGCTGGTATTCCTGTAGATATACGCATGTACCTACGTATCACTGAAATATTGTTTTTTATTAGCGAATAATTTGTCCTTATTTCCAATGAGTATTCGTGTATTAATGATGCAATTCCTTATTTACATCAACTCAGTTACTCAGTATGTGAGCGATAAAATATTTTTAAAAACAGTAATGTGTTTAATACAACTTTTGCAGTTCATAGCAGTTGCAGTATCCCGTACCAACTTATCCGATAAGTAGGGTACCCACTAATTCAGCTTTTTTTTTTCATTTCATACCTTACCCCATTGTTACAGAAAGAGATCTTGGCACCAAAATGATGGTTAAAACTTCAAAACTGGTACAATCAAATAAAAAAGCGTTTTGTGTTTTCGTGATCGCGCAGGTTATTAGCACCTATCTATTTTAAGAGTGAACCTAAACCTTGAAACGATAAACATGTGGAAATAACAATATGGAGTTTATAAAACTCATTATGTTCAGCAATTGCTGATTCAGCTGATCAACTCTCCTATCTAGGGGGAAAAATACATAAATAGTTTACATATTTAATTGACATACAAAATGTATGCGGTACCTGTTTAGTATGAATTAACCGATAACCTATTTCTTATAAGAGAGTGTTACCTTCTGTTAGAATATTTAATATGGTAGGTACTGACAGTCAAATTAATATTTATAATAGCGTTACTTACACCTGCCTCTTGGAATAGCGTCTTTAATGTAAAATAGCATGTCGCTACATACTCCCAAATAGAAAACAGTGCATTAGGTATTTAATTCTAAAAACATTCAAATACAATCTGTTTTCTTTTTTCAATATAATTTCTTTTGAGAAAGTATAGAAAATAATCACAGTACCCACACGTAAACTTAGAAATATATGTTAAAATACCCTAGAATTTTATTAAATACTCACATTAGGTACTTGTTGTTATTTTTCGAATATTCCACTAGAATTTTAATTTCACAAACCAAAAACTATAAAACCTTTTTTTAGAAAAACATGATTATTAAGCGACGCGCTAACAAGCACTATCATGAACATACGCGCGACGCTGGTATCTACGATGCGATGCCCACACACTGAGACAAAATATTAAAAATGTAGAAATAAAATTATCAATCGATTTTCTCGATAAAATAAACACACGATTTGACGACAAGATGAAGACTGAATGTTGAACGCTATTCGAGAGATGCTTCTAGGAGAATACATTAACATAAATGAATACTTAATCACAAAGCCGAGTTATCCGTTATCTTAATTATTTAGTTTGCTAGGAAGAGTTAATCGAGATCAAAGGTCGCAGCAGAGTCCACAAATATCTAATTTAGGGACGGATAAGACAATAGAATTGACAATGTCGTGGTCATCTACATACTGATTAGAGTAGGTAATGGCAATTGGCTCGGAGATACACAATTACTATAAAATAATGTATATTATATTACGTTATAAAAATGAAGTGCACTTCTGAAAATAATGTAGATTGGTTTCCATATATTCAGTAAAATACAATTAAAAACGCTACGTACTTTACAACTATTCAAAATTAAAAATCATTCATCGGAACTGAGTAAGTTCTGATTAATTATTGTTCGGTTTTAATTATAGTAGTAGTATAATTTACACGTAACACAGTTCATTCAACTTATGTAAATATGTACTTAATTACACATCACATAGAAATATATTATAAAGGCGATGCTTGAAATGTTGTCCATTTCATCACTTGCTCGCCTGAATAAGGTATACCCAATAAAGATATATCTGCCTAATATAAAAAAGAATAGAGGATTAATATAAATAATACATTTTTATTATTGACACTTGTTAACAAGTATTTTTCCAGCGGTCGATACGCTGTGCGCACTGTGCTTCGCGCGATGCCCGCTGATTGGCTCTCGGACCACATTTGGAGACACCAGATAGGTATTAATAGAGTTATCAACATGGAGCAATGTACTCGCGGCTTGCTTGCTCTCACAGCCGTCCACCAAAACTCGATTCTCTAATTATAGTATTATAATAATAATTGGTGCATAGTAACTGCTACAAAGTGCAAACACAATGTATTCTTTAGTTTTAATCCCCATCAGCCTCATCAGGCAGTAGGTACACACGCTGTAATAAGGTAGGTATAACGCGAGTAGCAAGTAGATTTAAAGAAGTCAAGATAAAAGGGAAGTCTGTCTGCTTCTGTCTGTCTGTCAAGGAAATACGAAATAACCAGAAGCCTAACAAAGCGTTGTGTGTAGAAAGCACATATAAAATGAAGTGCAAACAATTGAGGTCGTGTTGTATAAAGTCAGGCGGCGGGTAGCAACCCGAGTCAATGAAAGGGCTTTACCCGCATCGTTTAACGACGATGCCATGAATCTACCTCGTGGTAAAGCTAATATTCTCTGACCAAGTAGCAGCTGTTGAACTTTTATCGGTCATTCACCGCGCGTAGGCGCTCTATTTGAAAAATCACAGTGTGCATACCTACTGCGTTCGTAATATCAATATTTGCTGGCAAGTTTTCAACACTCGATACTTTCACAAAAAAAGTCTACCTACAAGCAATCTTATAGTAGCTTCTATGAGCCTCACTGTTGTTATAATCGTTGCACTATGATTGATTTACTCATTACTGTATGTAAGTTTACAAATAAGATACTTTACTTCGCGCTTAGAGAGTATAAATTGCTAGCTGGGATACAGATTCTATGCGGAAGTTTAGGACTTATAGTTAAAATCAGAACGCAATATTTGTTCGTTTATTAATAAGTTCCTTCAACACGAAAATAGTAGAATGCTGCGCATTATCGCTCGCTCTAGTAACTTTGTCACCATCAACCGCTAAGTATGTTACAAAACTTTAATTTAAGCCTACAAAAAGTTACACTAGGTACCCTTTTTCTAACTCTGAGCAGGAACATTTCGCAGTGATGAGAACCTTAACCCAAGCGGTTGACAAACCTGTGTTACCGCTTGTTAGAACGCTGTTAAACCGCGTTGTTAGAACGCTAATTCTTCACTTAATTTTTTAAGGGGAATGTGGACCGCCAAGCCAAAAGAGTAATGTTTAACTAGGGACGCATATTTTAAGCCCTCATGCAATAACGCTTTTTCGGCGACCACAATATCAAGTAAAAATAAGTATGTAAATTTCAATTTCCTTTTTATTAGATAAAGTTAACCGATACTCCGTATCCACCAGACATCGTTTCTCTGATAGCAGAAGTAATCGTGTTACCTACACAGATATCTAGTCAAATCACAATAGCTGTCTCATGCAAGTCAATTACGTCTATCTGCCGCCTGGTTAGTTATCTGAACACACTGATACAATATGAATTCAGTACGAGCGAGTTACAGTTGCTCAAAAGTATTAAACATGATTATTTCGTTGGGAAATTGAATTAAAATTCAATTCTGTTATCTAGAGTACGGGCGGTTGAAAGTGTAGATACAAGATACGCCAGACGTCACAACGTGTGCACTTGTTTTATCAATTCAATTAAATACTGCGAGAATAGCATCACAATATTATGATAACCAGTGTAGACTGTAACAAGTTTGCTCTGTATCTTAGATGAGAAGGGTAATCTTTGCATTTTATGTACGTTATTTTATTAGCTTTGTTATACAATATACCTAATTATGTAAGTCACGTTATATAAAATAAAAAACGATTGTTTCTTTAAAGAAGCATAAAGATACATCAGTAGTTTAGTTTTCTAAGTGAGATTATTTTTAGTTTAATGCACAATACCTATACCTAATAATTTGGCGTAATTATGTTATTATGTAGTACCTTGCTTCACGAAAAACACTTGATCGCTAAATCCAAAAATTACCTTTACATACTATCTCGCCTGTATTCCCCGAAGGTTTAGATAGAGGCGTATTAATGTACACCCACAGTCGCCGTTATGTTAAGGTCCCATGTAACAGGGGGCGAGCCTATTGCCATTAATCGGGCACAAAAAATTCCAAAATCCGAGCCGCTACTGGGCATTTCATAGAAAAACCCAATAACGCTTTGTGCGACCTGGGAATCGAACCCAGGATTTCTAGCGTAGCAGTCGCGCTCAGGACCACTGGGCTGATGAGGCATTTCCTAATTACCTTTACTCAGCGAAATATCTTTCCCATAACCCTATGGCAGGAATATAATATCATCATTTACCAGTACAGAGCCTAGAGATCGATAGATATTATTATCAGAACGGATACAAAGAAACTGTTGTAGGTACTTACAAATACCAGTAGGTAATTACAACTTTTAATTATAAGGGCCACTTGCACCAACTTCATCAATGTGTTTGAATTGTATTTAAACACATTTCAGAAGTTTGTGCAAGTCTCCCTAAGACTTATTACTTACTAGCTGACCTGACAGACGTTGTCCTGTCCAAGTTTCAACTAACCACCTCGAAAAATTTGGTTTTCCATATTTGTAATACACTTAGCGCCATTGATTTCTGAATACGTTATTTCTGATCTATAAATTACTTAATTTCAATATTTGTTCACATTGTATTGACGTAAAGCATGGAAATATAAATAGAAATACCTACATAGATTAAAATCTCAAATATCTGTTTCGGCATCAGTAAAGATTAACGCACGTTGCATTTTTTTATTATTATATTTATTTATGTATTTAATTATTCGATTAGATGGAAACTCTTTAGTTTCTCAAATAAAGTGTGCGCACTGTATCTATACTATGGAGGTTTCACATTATAAAATGAGTTACTATATGGCTGGATGCTTTAAAGAAGAAAACAATAATATTGTCAAAATTTTCAACTCAAAATGACACCTGTTATCGAATCAAATTTCATTGAGGTAATAACGATGTCGTGTTAGTCCGCTAGAAAATAAGTTGTAATTTTTTGTTTACTTTTTTAACCTACTCAAATATTTAGTTTTTACACCGGCTTGTGCTCGCTGGATAAATCCTATGTATGTCCCGTGATTCCCTATATAAGTAGAGTTAGAATTACTGTATTAATAATCGATTCTTGGTCACAATAATGGTTTCTGATTGATCTGCTTTATTTTCTTGTTTTATGTTATTTAGTCCCTGTAAATGTATTTTTTTAATTTTATTACTTGATTCTGTTATAATTTTTGATCCGTGCTAGTCTGGTACAGAAATACTTGAAAAAGAAATTGACTTCAATGGTTATTTTTAAAAGTCAACGTTTTCAATAATTAAAATGTTAATAACTTTGATAGAGAGAACCGATTTGAATTTAAAATAGCCTAAATGTTAATCCAAGAAACAGGCTATGAATTCCTGCCCACTTCCTCCAAATCTCTTCAGTAGTTATCATTTGATGCGCGGTCAAACATACAGACAAACCGACAGACAATCAGACAGACAAAAGTTCCAAAAATAATAGAAATGGATTGTGTTACCGATTCTGAGTCCCCCAAATTAGTTTTTTTTTAAATATAAGCAATGTACAGACACGGCTCACATACATTCTTATTATATGTAAGATGTAAGATAAGATATAATATGTAAGATTATACAATAGAGTTTTAAAGTAAATTTTAATACCTGCCCCAAATAATAAATATAGTTATAAGTAGGTACTTAAATAGGTTAACATTTTACAGTTATCAGCATCAACGTTGTCAACATCTAATTAATAATAAAGTAATTGATTCTGTTTTAAATCTGTAAAAAATGATGATGAGGTTTACGCCTTAGTAATTGTCATGTGTTTATACTGTATTTGCCGAAAAGGAAATTGCATACATCATAACATAACCTATGTTGAGGTCGGCTCTTGTGCAACAAAAGTTTTCCGATATGTTTTGGTCCCATGTAATTGGGGATGAGCCTATCGCCATTAACCAGGCACAAGTTCAATTTCTGACCTGATACAGAGAATTTCATTGAAAACCCCAACACAAGTTTCTAAGCCTCCGAGTTTCTAAAATTTCGTCATTAATCAGTGAGTTGTATTTCGCTTTATGTTCTTATAATATAATATCGATTTTCAACTTGAAACTGGAACATTGCTAATAAGTTACGTCATAACTTCATCAATAATTCAAATTGCAAGATTTTGCTGCACAGGTATAATCGTTTCCTGCAATCCAATTTCTTTGTTTAAACAAAGAAATTGAGAAAGCGCTGCAATCTCTCGGAATATAAATTTTAGGTTTGTATAGTAGGTATGGTCGTAGTGAATAATATATATTTATTTACGATGGTGATTGGGGCATACGCTACGTTCCGATGAAATCCCAGCGCGCTGCGCACACTGCAGGCGCTTCTGTCCTTACACTACTTGATCTGTATACTCTATTATTCTCCATCTGGCTAAGCAAAAATGCATTCCCAACCCACGCCTTTTACTTAACTGATGCTATAATTACCCAACCCAATATTCTTCCTTCGATAAAAAACTTAATCAAAATATTTATCGCAGTCCTATTCTGACGGTGAATACACAAAAAGAAGTTTGTTCTAACGTTCGTATTCTCGTAAGACGTTATCTGAAGTGTAAGTAATAATGCACACTCACACTTTCCCGCGACGGTATTCACTTCCATTTAATCGAGGGCGTGCCTATAGCTACTTACGTACCGTACTGGACCGCAATTCCAAACTCTGGTAAGATAATTTCTGAACCGAAAAATATTGAAGCATTTATTTTCCTTTCCGAACATCATACAATGCTGCAATGACTTTACTACCAAGATTACTATGCTACTTCACTACTAAGATTAGTATGCTTACAATAATATAAATAAATAAACCTAAGACTAACTATGCAATTTTATAGAGTTTAGGCGATGCATTAACATTTTTGATTTGACTGGACATTCTTCAGATGCATTTGCTTGTTAAGATGTATTTGTCTAATACTTTTTCCATTATATTATCGAGTACAAGTAATGGAAAACAAGACTGAAAAAGTACGGAATATGTTCTTTGTTGTCCAGCTCAATTCATTATCCAACTTTGCGGTCATACTCATTATAACCATGTTCAGTTAATTAGTATTCGGTAATTATGAATCGATTTTGCCTGAGATCCTGAGATAATTGCTATGTGTAGGTACACCACACAGCGACCTTTGTTATCAATCTGTACCGTTGGGACTTGGGAGACAGGGAGGATCCAGGATCCACCTGAATAATAAAAACATCCGCTAGAAAAAACAATTCAGATCCGAATTCCAATGAATCGATTGATGAAATGTAAATTGGTTTATATGATGGCTTCAACTTTCCTGGAGTTTTTACTACCTATCGATATTAAGTTTAATTTAGTAAAGCTTGGGGATCCGATTATGTTTTTAAAATATTCTGGAGATGTTGTCTCTTCTTCTTCTTCTTCTCTACTATTATAAAATAGTAAAAAAGCTGTACATTGAAGATATTAAAAAAAACATATGTGATTTTTAAAATTCTTGTCTGTTTGTTACGGGTTGGCGCAAAAACTACTAAATAGATTTTAATTTTGTTATCACTCACTATATCTTATATATATAAAAGAAAGTCGTGTTAGTTACTCCATTTATAACTCAAGAACGGCTGAACCAATTTGGCTGAAAATTGGTGGAGAGGTAGCTTAGAACCAGGAGACGGACATAAGATACTTTTTATTCCGTTCCCGTGGGATGTGATGACAGACCGAGTTCGACGGGGGCGAAGCCGCGGGCAGAAGCTAGTCTATATATATAAAAGAAAGTCGTGTTAGTTACTCCATTTATAACTCAAGAACGGCTGAACCGATTTGGCTGAAAATTGGTGGAGAGGTAGCTTAGAACCAGGAGACGGACATAGGATACTTTTTATCCCGTTCCCGTGGGATGTGATGACGGGCAGAATTCCACGGGGGCGAAGCCGCGGGCAGAAGCTAGTATTATATATTTTGTAACAGCTTGACCTCTCTGATGTACAGAGAGCCATACAAAGAAGAGGTCATCACTGTTGGTTTTTGATTCAACTATTTTTGGGATCCATTTCTAACCCTGCTTCAGGTGAGCGAAGCCGCGGACAAAAGCTAGTGAATATAATAAACAGTAGATAATCCTTGTCGTACCTAATAAAGTCCCTCTCTCACAATACAGTAAAAACACATCGAATACCTACTATGTTAACAGTATGTGTGAATTCAATATAATTAACTTGAATAAACGCCTACATAATAAGCATTTATACCGATTTCAGAAAAATTAAACGGGAATGACCGGGTGTCGTCCCCGATTCAGCTTACTGAAATCGGTGTAAAAATAAAACTGAACAAAAATCCAAATTTTTCATCCGCCTGTAAAAGTTCATAAAAATAGGTGACAAATTGAAGGAATCATGAGTTTGTAATAAAAGATCGGATAAGACAGACGGATGGAGGGCATGACGAAGTTATATGGGTCCCTTGGGCTACGGATCCCAGTCACGATACCACTTTTGCAAAACAGAAAATTTAAATAGACTTTTATTTTAAGAATTCTGCATCTGCGATTTATCGAAAATTTTAATTAAAATAAAATAAAAAAAAGATTGAAAATAAAACTACATAATATAAGGTGCTATAAAAATATCTGCCACGGCTGCAATGGGAGACAGTATTGTGTTTATAGATTACAATAGTAAAGATAAATTATTGAATATATTGTCTTTTTTTTTCATACAAAAAATGTACGTATTAATTTGAATTGATTTATTATTTATATAAAACAATCCCGTAGACTTAATAGCTGTTACCGACTTGATAGCAGTTGTTTTCATTGACGAAGCGACACATCGCGCGTAATTTGTGAACCACGTTATGCAGAATAGAGTCAATGTTAATTTAACTACTTTATTTTCTCAAATTGAATTAACTGTTCCGGGGTACGAAAGTTAATCTATAAACACAATATCACCTCCTATTAAAGCCGTAGCAGATATTTTTATAGCACCTTCTATATTCTAATCTTCTTTTTAACTAAAGAACTAATCTGACCATTTATGAAGACTGTCCTTTTGGGATTGAATTCTTATTTGCAATTGCCAGATATGCTTAGACATTTTATAATGACGCGTAAACCAATCATAATAATTATGATTAATCAAAAATGGCCTGCTCAGCTCGTTATTTGTATTCTGTACACAATATCTATATCCCTGTCTATCCCTTTCGGAATAATAGGGTTATAAGTAAGTAGAACTTATTGCAATAAATATAGGCTTTGCTTGTCTACGCTTTTATATACCTACTCGTTTAAATGTTGGCAATTTTTCTCTATTTCTTAACTTCTTGGCATGGGTTCAAAACGAAGCATACCTCAATTTCTCTCTTAGACTCCAAGCAATTTATATCTTAAACCTTATGTAAAACGTTTATAACACAAAACTTAACGTTTAGTTGAAAGTGAAAATAAATCCTAAATAAACTGTAAACTATGATAAGTATGATTTTAAATAAAATCAACTCAAAAAAAAGTGTACTGTTTCATGATATCCTTAGTGATCGACCACTTTTAACCAAACACGACGATCAACCGTACCTACGTAAAAAAATTACGAACCGATGATTTACGACGTTACGATGTGTTAAATACATTTACCCATCCAAAACCTAACCCAGGCAAGCTTAACTGATAAAATTAACAGGTTTGCACCGGAAATACGGTACGAAATAGGAACGTAATCAATATATTCTTCATTAAATAATATTACGTACTAATGAAAATTCCTTAAAATACTCATGTTCACTAGGTAATGTTAGCATCTAACTAGGTACATTTATCTAGAATTCAAAAGGAATCTCTAAAATGAAAATAGTTTCATCAATTCAGTAATTAGGAGCAAATGAATAAGTCAGGGTTGCTTCTATATTAAACAAATATATTCAGAATACAGTTTCACCTGAAATGGGGAATGAAGGCTCGAATTTCTGCGAACTACTTTCATTCGCTACTTCCTCGAGACCAGGTGACGTGGTTTACGAGCTGCAGTCGGGAAGGAATGTTTAGTGCAAATTGCACACAGACACTCTGATGTGCCGGTGATAAATATAATGTCAAATGATACCGACAGAATAACGACTTCTTTGAAACATATAAATAGATTTCACGTTCAATAACGTTAAAAACGTTTTTGACAGCACGTTTGGCGTAGCGGCTGAGCAATCGGCTTCTACGCTACGTGTTCTGGGTTCAATCACCACCCGCAACAAATATTTGCATGATCTACAGGTAGTTTGTTCTGGGTCTGGGTATTCGTGTGTGGTATTTTGTGTTTGAAAACGCACCTACGATACAGGAGAAATTTCTAGTGTGGGGCAACAGATACAGCGAGTAACTCGGTTATTTACGAATAAAGTTGATCTTGGATCTCGATACTATTATTATTACAACCGAAGATTACTTTCTTCTAAATCTTCTAAATGCTCACGATATTATGAATTTATTTATGCATTACTTACTTCAACAACATTCTTCAATATCCGTATTAATACAGATCGGATATCCAACAATGTTTTGAATTCTTGAAGTTTGACAACATAATCCAATCGTTACGATCAAAGAGTAGCTAAGTAATTTAAAAGACAATCTGACACGTATGTTTACTTTATTGGGTGAACAGATTCAACTGGTCCGTGTGATATGGAGTAAAATCGATTGCGTAGCAGGAGACGGCTACGAAGCTACGAGGCTACGGTACTGCTACGTACGTACGGTCAATACACATAGGTACCTACGTCGTATTTAAATTTGTGTACCATTATATGTAGAGCATTTTTGAATTTTAAAAAAACATTAAGAAGGTATTCAATTACAACATCAATTACAATTAGTAATGATTAACAGGCGGCTTGAACTATTAAATAAAAATATCGCATGAATGGTGATAACTAACATATCGCTGGCAACTAGCTGGAATATTGCTAGATTGCTCAAGACTTTATTTTGGATGTATTAAAGAGAGAATACGCGAACGAACGCGAACGATCACGCGAATTCACCGTGTAGGTGGGCCAATTGCCTACCTGCACGGTGAATTCGCGTGATCCCGTCTGTCAATTTACTTATTCTATGACCTGACTTACCATATAAAGCAATAAAGCCGTGAGCCTAAGCAAATTACCAATCGGTCAGTAACAGCAGAATGTTGACGTGTCCGCGGATACTCGGTGTAGTTTTGATTGGTGCACTAACGTGGCTTGGTGCGCTGGCCCAGCCATCCTCCTTCCCGGAGAACATCACCACCTGCGAAGAGTTTGAAAAGGGAGCCTGGTTCAGTCCATATGCAGTTATTGATGGAATGTGGAAAATATTTTATTTTTGGTCTAATACTACGGAAGTGTACCCAATTGTGTTTTCACTAGCGGCAAAAAATGTAAGGAAAATTTTACCTCTTTATTACATTGTAGTCATTTGATAAATATTTTCTTTGATTTCTGACATAATAATTAAATATAATATTAGCCATTCAAAATAATAAAAGAACTTTGTACGGATTTTGTCATATTAATATTGATATTACATAATTATTAAATCCCGTCGTTTTGAATCTTTTACGAATGTTTCCCCATTATTGTCATTCATTATTAAAAATTTCATAAAATAAATTAATTAAACTAAGAAATAGATAGTCAAAGAAACTAAGTCATTTTTTTTTTGGCACCACACTTTTTGTGTATTTGCCAGTGTCATGTATTAGAGTAATCAAATTATATTTCCCACCATGGGATTGCTTGGGATTGTATTATGGCACCACACTTTTTGTGTTCGCCAGTGTCAAGTATGAGTTCAGTTCAGTTGCCCCAATAAAACGGTAGAAACTTTATTGAGGCTTCGATGGAGTTTAGGTGTGAACCCAAAAAGTCACGATTTTCAATTTTATATAATTTGCCTACACTCTCACACGTTCACGAACACTTAATGGTTAATTATCCACCATAATTACACATTAAACTTCGGGGAAATTCAAGTTTTGAAAAATAATATAAAATCGACATTGTGCATTTTTCATTTTCCCGCCTAAACTCCATAATCTGTTGGATAATTAACCATTAAGTGTTCGTGAACGTGTGAGAGTGTAGGCAAATGATATAAAATTGAAAATCGTGACTTTTTGGGTTCACTCCTAAACTCCATCGAAGCCTCAATAAAGTTTCTACCGTTTTATTGGGGCAACTGAACTTATACTTGACACTGGCGAACACAAGTGTGGTGCCATAATACAATCCCATGATGGGAAATATTCTTTGAATACTTGATTACTTTATTACTTGACACTGGCAAATACACAAAAAGTGTGGCGCCACAATTTAAAAAAAAAAAAAAGGAATCTATCCTCCTTTGTTGAATAATATAAACAAAAATTCGTAGATAAAAAAACACCAGCTAGTACGTTGGCATACTCACTCAATATGATACCAATGAGGATTTTATTCTGTGATTCTATTTTTTCCTGTGTATTGGGATATAACCCAATTTTCCGACATATTGTCCCCGAATTTCGAAACAATCCTTTCTGAATGTCCTTAGGTATTTTTCCAAGTTTCGTAATCGAACGTTGCGAGCTGTGAACTAGTGATATATTTTCTTTTGTGCAGCTTGTGAACGACAGGGTGAAATGGATACTAATATAATTTTATGACGCTGCAATAAAACATTATAGGTTTTGCTAATGATCAATGTATTTATTTACTGTAAATGTTATAGAGGCTTGCAAAATTCAAAGAAGTGTTCGAGTTGACGAATCCAGACTTAGAAGTGGAGTGGGAGAAGGCCACTCTGTTCATGAACCCGAGGCCTGGGACGGAGGTGCTGTTCCTGTACGCAGGCACGCCGGGAGCTTTCCGCGCAATCATCAAACAAGAACAGCGCACTAAAGGTGCGCAATATTGTCCCACCCCCGCTCGGCCCCTCCCGCCGCCATTTCCGCTCCTAACTTTTCCCGCCTGACTTGACTCGTAATGATAATAAACAGGTCGCATTTATTTATTTTTTATATTTTTTCATGGTCTTCTCCTAATGACCTCTAGAGTTTTAATCGTTAAACACATTGTAGAACTTTTAAGGTTTCTTGAAATTCTGGAAACCAAATTGCAAACCATTTCTTTTTAGATTTGTAACAGTTTGTGCTAATTAGCCTTAACGCTGTAAGTTTAAGGCAAAGTAAGTAATGTTTGTATTACAGTTCGTCCTCAGCCCGAGCCATTGACGAAATTTGCGGACGTGAGGATGAAACTTGTTCACGGGATCCTGGGCATGATGTGCTGCGAGGATCTCACAGCATTCGCCTTAGTGAAGATGCAAGAAGTGCCCAAGACAGAGGAGTTGTGCGTGAAAGCGGCTAGTCTCATTGGTTATCAAGGCTATGAGGGACGATCGTATTTATATATCGAAAGAAAAGCCAGGGAAGAAGAACTTTAGGATTCTATATGTTGTTATAATAATTAATTGGTTGTCGAAGTAAAGTGTTTGTACCTCACTCATTAATTTTTCTAAGTAGGTACTTGTAGCGGTTTCTAACAAATTAAAGATTCGAATATGGGCCCTGTAATACTCAAAAACTATATAAATATATCGGTCAGTTATATTATAGAATACATACATACATACCATCACGCCTGTATTCCCCGAAGGGTTAGGCAGAGGCGTACTAATGTACACCCACAGTTCGCCGGTATGTTTAGGTCCCATGTAATAGGGGGCGAGCCTATTGCATTAACCGGGCACAAATTCCTAACTCCGAGCTGCTACTGGGAATTTCATAGAAAAACCCAATAACACTTTGCTCGACCTGGGAATCGAACCCAGGACCTCTAGCGTAGCAGTCGCGCTCAGGACCACTTGGCTAATGAGGCAGTAATATTATAGAATTAACCCAGGTATTCAGTGCTAGAATGTTTTAAGTTAATATTAAGGCTTGGAAGCAATGAGTTAATAAAACTCTTTCACGATATCATGACAATCAAAAATGGAATTAAGAAATTGAAGAAAAATAATATCATGCACCAAAAACGGTATATAAATAAAAAATACAAACAAATTACATATAAGATTCAATATATACTGTGAAACCTCTTCACTTCAAAAGCAGCCTAACCATTCACAGAGGCTAGTGCAATTGAGGGATAAAAGAAAAAAAAAATCTAAACACATAACTAAACCACTAACGTACATTTTATGTAAGCTTCAAAAATATTGGCGAATGCCTGTAATATATCCTTATTTCCGGATGCTGCGCCCATAATATTTGTATGACGTGTTTAGTAAATAATGTTGGAGGCGGGACATCTCATAGTCCCGATCTACCAATAAATCAATTGCCAACACGCAATACCTTACGGTTACCATAAATAAAATATGATGCTATTTACTCACACGTACTTATAGAGACCTGGTATTCTCTTACCGGAAAAGAATCTGGGTGAGAAGTTGATTATTATTGCATGGCTACTTAAAATTCAGATCTAATTGCATTTCGGTTACGGACTAAAGAATAAACTTCTCTACGAGGCGTGTAACAGAGGGATTATTCCCTTTGTTGTGTGACTTTGTTAGTGTAATTCTAGTTTAGATTAGAGACCACTAGACATAGGACCTCGTAGAAATACTGATTATCTCAAATTTCGTCTATTATATATTTCAACTGCCTCCTTAGCCAAGTGGTCCTGAGGACGACTGCTACGCTAGAGGTCCTGGGTTCGATTCCCAGGTCGAGCAAAGTGTTATTGGGTGTTTCTATGAAATTCCCAGTTGCAGCTCGGAGTTAGCAATTTGTGCCCGGTTAATGGCAATAGGCTCGCCCCCTATTACATGGGACCTAATAATACCGGACTGAACTGAACTGTGGGTGTACTAAAGTACGCCTCTGCCTAACCCTTCGGGGAATATAGGCGTGATGGTATGTTATGTTGTTATATATTTCAATTTACTTATTTATATTTAACTGCCTCATTAGCCAAGTGGTCCCGAGTGCGACTGCTAAGCTAGAGGTCCTGGGTTCGATTCCCAGGTCGAGCAAAGTGTTATTGGGTTTTTCTATGAAATTCCCAGTAGCAGCTCGGAGTTAGGAATTTGTGCCCGGTTAATGGCAATAGGCTCGCCACCTATTACATGGGACCTAAACATACCGGCGAACTGTGGGTGTACATTAGTACGCCTCTGCCTAACCCTTCGGGGAATACAGGCGTGATGGTATGTTATGTTATTTATATTTAAAAGATAATTATTATCGTTGACATCATAATATAATTTTACTTGAAATAAACTATAGGTACTTACTCCATTTACATTAAACATGTAAAGGCAAAATAGGTATTCACAGTTATTGTAATATATATATATTGCCAAAATTATTGTATTCTACACAGAGTAAAATAACGCTTAAGTACATAGAAATAACGATCTCGTTATAACTATATTTGTGTTTTTATGGCATAGGGGGGGTCAACGGTGCAGACGGATAACTTGATGGTAAGCGATACCGCCGCCCATGGATACCCGCAACACCAGAGGATTTGTAAGTGCGTTGCCGGCCTTTTAAAAGGCTGTTTGGGCCTCCCGTTCCCCTTACCCACTCGGCGAAACACGACGTAAGCGTTGTTTCACGCCGGTTTTCTGTGGTATCACTCCGGCCGAGCCGGCCCATTCGTGCTGAAGTATGGCACTCCCACGGTAGATATAGTTGTCTAATGTTATAATAAATGCAGTATAGTATGGCGTCAATAAAAAAAATGTTTGTGATGCATCGAGCTACGTGTAATAGCGTAGACTCACTAAAATACGCTACTAGTATTCGATCGATTCGATTTCGAACGTACATAGACGACCAAAGTTTTAAAGCAGCGTGTGTTGGCTGGAATTTCGGTATAACCCACCATGTATAGATGAAATGTAAATTGAATTTTCGTTGTCCGTCAAATTGAAATAACAAGGTTTTGTGTAGGTATATTTTCATTACCTATATTTTATCAAAAGTAGTAAGATGGTGATGATGTTTAACAAAACATACCATCACGCCTGTATTCTCCCATAACGTCTAGGCAGAGATGTACTAACGACGCACAATTCGGCGGTTTGTTTAGATCCAATGTAATAGGCTATTACTATTAACCGGGCACAAATACAAACTAACCTGCTACTGAGAATTTCATAACAAAAGATAGTTTCATAGAAGAACTCACTTTCTATTATATTATTCTACTAGCTTCTGCCCGCGACTTCGTCCGCGTAGCATGATGATATATAGCCTATAGCCTTCCTTGATAAATGGGCTATCTAACACTGAAAGAATTTTTCAAATCGGACCAGTAGTTCCTGAGATTAGCGCGTTCAAGTAAACAAACAAACTCTTCAGCTTTATATATTAGTATAGATAAAGATTAATATAAAAACTGAAAACCGTTAAATATATGTTTATAAAACCTAACTGATACCCTAAAATCTGTTATAAGCACGAACTGACAACAAAGCAAATAAATTGGTGGGTATCAAGTCGGCGATCTGCATTCAATAAGATGTCGTTGGCGAGTGCCCCGCGCTCCCCATATCCAACAGAGCAAATTTATTTTTCTCCCAAGCACACTAGACGTCAACAAATAAGGCTATATTTCAATATAGAGGTTTTATTCATTCTTTTACAGCTGGTATAAGTGCGGTCAACTCAACGGGGCGATGAACGACTATATCGTTATGTATATATAACTGTTTTGTACGTGTGTTTGTCACCTAACTCTTCCTAAACGGCTGGATTACATATATTTTGTGTGTACATTTGAGTGGATCCCTGGATTTGAAAAATTGGGTTCTAGGAGGTAGGAGGAGGTTCTAGGTAAAAAAAGAAGAGGTTCTATATTCGTCTGGATGTAAATACCTATTTTATATTTATGTATGTATATTATAAATGTATGCAGTTCATCGATATTTTCGTCAATTTTGGACCGTTTTTTTATGGGATAGCGGGGCATACGAGCAGACGGATCACCTGATGGTAAACGATAACCGCCGCCCATGAACACCCTCAGCACCGGAGGAGTCAAGAGTGCGTTGCCCGCCTTTTAAAAGGGTTTGGGCCTCCGGTAGGCCCGGCACCAAAGTGTTGACGCGAAACGCCGAGGTTGTTTTCAGAGCGGAGTCCGACACACCCCACCGCTCTCTCCGGAGTGGTGGATAGTGCATAAAGCATTTCCAACCCCGTCAAAAAAAATACTTTCTAACAGTCGTAACAGAATTAAAATCAATTCAGTGGTTTTTGCGCCAACCCGTAACATATTTTAAAAATCACATACACATCTGGGATCGGAGACGTTTATATACACACTTGTTTTTTTAATAGGTATCTTCAATATACAGACACAACTTTTTTACAATTTTATAATAGTAGAGAAGATGAATCTCACCTGCCACAGTCATACGACATCTTATTATTATACACACCTACAGTTGTGTGTGTCCGTATCTTAGCAACGTCAACTGAATAGTAGATAGGATATTGGAGGTCAGTACGGGCTGACAGCTGAGACGTGAAGAGGGAATTCTGAGAGGATATTAACAGGCTAGAGATATAATAATACCAACCACCACACATTTATGTACAAGGCAATATCTTGGAACAGCGGTGACAAAAACTGTGTAAACGAGAAATTACATATTGTACCATATTATTTGCCTTTTATTTTTCTTTGATTACATTTTTAAATATTGTCAATTCTCATATATACTGTCGAACTGTGGGCGTACTTTTGTACACTTCTGGTTCTGCTTAACCCATCAGGAATACAGGCGTTATGATTTAATAACAAAACGAAGTTCGATACTGTGTGTAAAAAACGCATTTGGAATGAAAATATGAAAATAAAGCGGTTTGGTTTTCACGATTTGTATAGATCTTTTAGCAAATTACATTACTATTATTTTTCTTAATAACATTGCGGTCATATAGAAGTACCTATTACACTTACTAGCTTCTGCCCGCGACGTCATCTGCGGGGACTTTAGAATTGGGTCAGAGATAAAAATGTGTAGCCCATGTGTTATTTCAGACTTTAATCTATCTCTGTGCCAAATTTTACCTAGATGCATTCGGTCTTTTTGGCGTGAAAGAGTAACAAACATCCATCCTCACAAACTTTCGCATTTTCGCATGACAACAATATATCGAGTAGATATATTTCGAAAATATATTAGCGGCGGTGAGCCCAAAAACCTTCAATTACATATTATAGTGTATGTGGAACCACATTCCATTCAGCCCTTTTATTCTCAATAATACCAGCATAAAAACAGGTTCCCCGCCAAAGCCGAAACTCTGGGGCGAAGTCCGAGAAAATATTATGAGTCGAGAATCCGAGATAAGTAAGACTGCTCACTGCACGTCTTCCTATTTACAGTATCCGAAGGAATTCCTATTAGTGAACGCTGTTTTCTTTCTGACGAACCCATAAAAAGTTCTCTGTTAAATGAATGTTTTCTCGGCCCTCGAAAAACAAAATGTTACACTTACAATGTTTCTACTAACTATAATAAAAACAACCGTTGAGCTTATATTGTTGAAGCGAGTTAACAATTAAAAAATGAATTTATTTACTTTGACTGTTACACTGTAACATAAGGTAATGCATTGAAATAAAACTACTTTTTAAGCGGATTTATCGCGTTATACTAAATTCCGTCGTTTGGGATCCCTTACAGCATTCCAGTCCATATTTAATATTATAAACATAACGCAATAAAATCCGTAAAAAGTAACTCCATGTTTCTAAATATTCGCGTAAGTGTCAGGTTATGCAGGTAAACCAAGTTGATTCTTTGTCGTCATAAAGTGACACAGCTTCGCCCCTGGTGAATTAAACATTTTAATTTAACTGATCACATACTCGATGTCTTGCTACAGAAACTCACAGCGTGCGTTGACTCAGCGAGTCAAAGAATATATCTTGTGTCGACTAATATTACTCTGGAAGTACCGTACCGTAGTCATTAATATTTACTTTGCGTTGATGTTTGCGAAATATCAGGTTACTACATAATTTTCATTTCTATTACTTCTGCATATATTAGTTATTTGAGACTGCGAGAGGTCGACTACGCCATGCAGATAAAGAAGTAGGTTGTTCAGCGGCTGATTCAATTTGGTTGTATATGATAAAAAGGGAAGAATATAATTCTTGCATTTAGGGATGCTCATTCTGTAACTATTAAAGAAACGTAGGTACATTAAAGTTATTTAAGTGAAGGATAAAGTCGACTGCGGCCCTGCGGGCAGAATTTGAACATTATGTAAATACATCAGGCGCTATGACCACTAAGGGCTCACGCGCACTTGTGATTTTTAGTCGACCGATAGTTTAGTCGCTGTAGTAGTCGTGTATAATTTCATGTCGAATTCTAATCGTCAAAATCGTCAATCGGCGCGCACTGCCATATAACTCCATACTGAATACCAGAACGATCAAACTATCGCCCAACTAAAAATCACAAGTGCGCGAGCGCTCTAAGCCGCCAATTTTCCTTCAGTAACATAACTTTACAATCTTAACATAGAAAATGCAAAAAAATATAAAAGGAACGTACATTAAGCAAAAATGCATAGGTACCTAGGTACTTACAACGACAAAAGTTAGAGCTTAGCCTCTAGCTAAGGCTAATATCCAGATGCATTTTTTAAATCAAGCTACTGCGGGAGTTCACATGGCGTGTTAATATGGATATCTGCGTTATTCGCTCAAAACAAAATAAACTTTCGGGCTTTATTAATACGCCATTCGTATTTTTTTAGGAACAGAAGGCAAATATTTATCTAGTTAATTAAAACACGTGAAAGGCTAGTATTAATTATCTAAAAAGTTATTACTTTAACTATCGGTTTTTTTTCGGGTTTTAGTCTTTGCGTAGGTTTATAATTGAATGAGAGATCAGCTTATAGTTACTGAAAAAATATAAAACAATGACTGTGTCTAGTCCAACAATGTGTTTATATAATGTACTAGCTTCTCCCGCGGCTTGGCTCACGTGAAAATGAAAACCAACATTTATGACCTCTTTTTGTATGGGCCTCTATACATCAGGGAGGTCAAGCTGTATCTCAGGATTCATTTAATTAATTGAGATAAGAAGTTCATCAGTTTTTAAGTTGGAGCATAACTTTCTACCAGTGATAGTAAAATTAAAATCTATTCAGTAGTTTTTGCTCCAACCCGTAACAAACAGACAAGAATTTTAAAAATCACATTTTCGGATTCGGAGACGTTTATATACCATAACCAGGCCCGTATTTCCCCTTAGGCCCACAAGGCCCTGGCCTAGGGGCCCAGCCAGCCTAGGGGCCCCAGTTCAAGTGGCGGAACCTGCGTACAAGCTCAAAGGCCTAGGGGCCCAGCCAACCTAGGGGCCCCAATTCCCGTGGCGGAACCTGCGTACAAGCTCAAAAGCTGGCTTGGCCTATAAAGAAACTTTATTGAAAAGTCTTGAAAGGATATTACGCATTCGAGCTATTTAAAAGCTAGTGGTCTTATTGTGGACACACTTTTGCCAGGACTCGTCTACCAAATTATCAAATAAACTCAGCTCTTTCTTAGGTGACGTCTCACCTAAGAAAGAGCTGAGTTACGGTCATATTCATATTCATATTTTTATTTGCAATCCATAATGTAATACAGGTGTTAAGTATAGTAGTAAGAAACAATTATGGACCCTGTCGGGCACAGCAACATTAATAACTAATTATGAGAGAGGAGGAGCTCTTTAATTCTTATTTCCTTAAGTTTTCATTTATTAATCTATAGTAATTAGCGTATATAAATGTAAAATATTTAAAATATCTATTATGTTATTACTTTCCCTTATCCTTCTATAATAATATTTATTATATTCTTTTACTTTATATTTATTTATTCACTAGAATTTTTTGTGTTGTAAGTAATTATTATCATTTATTTCTATTTAATAATTGTATTATTTAAATTATGTATTAGTTTTATTTTATTATTAATTTTATTTAGATTTAGGTTATTATTATTTTTTGCTTAAATATTTTATATTGCAATTATTGTGTTTATACTAATAATTATTACCACTGTGTATTTAAAGTATTGCATACTTACTCTTTTTTTTATTTTTTATAAATGATAGAATTTATCAGTTAGATATTCGTTTAACGTATAATAGCTTTTATTTATTAAGAAACGTTTTAGTTTATTTATAAATATATTGTTTTTGAATTCTTTTTTTAAATATTCCGGTAATTTATTATATATTTTTATTGACATTACATACGGACTAGAAGAGTGAAGTTTAAGGCGGGAGGTAGGCAAATTTATCTTACTCGCACGCGTGTGTACTTTAACATATCTTTACAATGCACATTGCCCATATTCGGAAAGTACTCATTTACTAGGCTATACACAGCTACAGAGTATCTTAGATAGTCAATAACTTTTTATTTTGCCGGTTCGCATATGTACAGGCAGATTTTTTCCTCGCATAATTAATTGTAAAATGTTGTACTTATGATCTTCTTGCTAAATGGTAGGATATACCTGAAATTTTAAATTGAGATATTGGCCTTGTATGAATACGCTTAAGCACCACCTGGGCGAGATTTTGATCAGCGCCAAACCCATACGAAAAAAAGCGAAAAATACATAATATTGATACACCATAATATTGATACATCTATACTAATATATAAAGCTGAAGAGTTTGTTTGTTTGTTTGTTTGCTTGAACGCGCTAATCGCAGGAACTACTGGTCCGATTTGAAAAAATATTTCAGTGTTAGATAGCCCATTTATCGAGGAAGGCTATAGGCTATATATCATCACGCTAAGATAAAGTAACTATTCCACGCGGATGAAGTCGCGGGCGGAAGCTAGTATTATATAAAATGGAATGTAGATACGTTAATTAGTGGAAATATTAGAAGATTGACGTGCATTGTCTTCTAAGGAGAAATGATTTCTAACTATTTTTTTAAAAGAAGCTAGTGCCTGCGCTTGTCTCACTGTTACAGGCAACGCATTCCACCGACGTATGAATGGCTTGAACCGTAAAGGATTTGCCGAAAAAAACAGTGGAATGCGGAGGCATGGACAGTCTCAAATTCTCTGCTGACCTTAAACATCTAGAATGTGTGTCATTAAGGAACTGGAAACGTTCTTTGAGATAAGATGGGGTTGCAGGATTGAACAGAATACTGTAAAGAAGTGATATAATATGAGTATTCCGCAGGCCCGTATTTAGGGGGCGAGGGCCCCTAGGCACTTGGCATTTGGGGCCCCCCTCCCGCATCTCGAAATCATTCCATTTTCATCCGTGTACGTTACCCTAGCAGGAAAGTAGCTCCTAGAGTGATATGAGTGGAACGTATAATTAGTGCGTAATCTGCTGTAATTGTGCGCCGCATAACAAAATTGTGCGCTTTGTAGTTTTGGAAAAAAACGAGAAAAACGATTCCTGCTGGAGTAACGTTCTTCCAGCAGGAAAATTCTAAACGAATGATCGGAATGAAAAATATTGTATATGGGCAGAGCTTATAGCATAATAGCATAAATAATTAATATAATTTGTGCGTCTTCAGGTTTTCGAGATATTGCATTTCCTGCTGGAGTAATGTTTTGCAAAATCGTGTATCTCTAAAACCATTGCATGTGCTTCTGTAGAATAAACACACACGAGTAGCTCTTTATTTGTGCGTATTTGTGACAGAATCAGATTTAAGAAAATATTTATAATTTTCAAGTAATAGCTCTTTTTTGAAAACCAGAAAAAATATCGCAGCGCCGAAATGAGTAAACTTATAAGCCAGCTGAAAACTGTATTCGGTTCTTCTTGACGCATAAAAAGTATCAAAAGTGTACATACATGAATTATTAAATAATATTGCTAAAACTCAAAACGATGGTGTCTTAACTTTGACGGCAAAATACAAGAAACCGGCTTAACCCAAGATATGTAGGTGTAAACCAAAAATTAGTGCGTCTATTCAAGAATATATAGTGAAAATATTCAGCTTGGAATGTTTCGCATTATGTAGATATAAGCAAAAAACTAAGCATGTAAACAGTGGCTGATTATCCGACCAAATTCGAATGACCACCAAAAAGCGACGCATTCGTACATATTGGTGACCTTCTTAACTTTACAGACCTTCCGGTTGAAACGTTTTATGGTTAAGTACACTGAAGTAGAAAAGAGGTAAAACAAGAACTTTTTATTCGATTATATGCTACTAATTGTTTCCGTGACTTTGCACATGATTAAATACTTACATTATAAAAAGTAGCTTATGTGCTATTCCAAGGTATAAGCTATGGTACTTTATTTAATTATTTTAAAAGAAGAAAATGTGTTAAATCATGTTTCTTAATAAAACCTAAAAGTACTAACATTTCATAACATTTTATTGAATACAGCATTTGAATTTATTGTATTTTGAACATTTATAGTAGGTATACTTATTAACACATTATAATATACACATATTATAAATAAATAAATATTCTGCGACATTTTTACACAACACCATCTAATATTATGATTGATTTATTGCCATATTTACGTTAAGAATAAAAATTAAGAGAATAAAAATAATTTCCACATCAACGAGCTCTTTCATTTGATATGGTCATAAGGTGCATTCTCAACGTTTGAACGCGACTGTACGGACACAGCTTACGTATAATACGTCGAATAAAGAAGGTCATCGATATGTACGAATCCGTCGCTTTTTTGTAGCCATTCGAATTTGGTCGGATAACTAGCCGTTGTTTACATGTTTAATTTTTTGCTTATATCTACATAATGCAAAACATTCCAAGCTGAATATTTTCACTATATATTCTTGAATAAACGCACAAATTTTCTGGTTTACACCTACATATCTTGGGTTGAGCCGGTTTCTTGTATTTTGCCGTCAAAGTTAAGACACCATCGTTTTGAGTTTTAGCAATATTATTTAATAACGCATGTATGTACACTTTTGATACTTTTTATTGTTAATATAAGCGTCAAGAAGAACCGAATACAGTTTTCAGCTGGCTTATAAGTTTAATCATTTCGGCGCTGCGATATTTTTTCTGGTTTTCAAAAAAGAGCTATTACTTGAAAATTATAAATATTTTCTTAAATCTAATTCTGTCACAAATACGCACAAATAAAGAGCTACTCGTATGTGTTTATTCTACAGTAGCACATGCAATGGTTTTAGAGATACACGATTTTGCAAAACATTACTCCAGCAGGAAATGCAATATCTCGAAAACCTGAAGACGCACAAATTATATTTTTGGCGCACATTTATGCACAAATATAAGCTCTCTGCCCATATACATTATTTTTCATTCCAATCATTCGTTTAGAATTTTTCTGCTGGAACAACGTTACTCCAGCAGGAATCGTTTTTCTCGTTTTTTTCCAAAACTACAAAGAGCACCATTTTTTTATGCGGCGCACAATTACAGCTGATTACGCACTAATTATACGTTCCACTCATATCACTAGGAGCTACTTTCCTGCTAGGGTAACGTACACTTTTCATCCGGCCTTAAAAAATTACCCTCAAAAACACAAAAAATAATGTTATGTGCGAAACTGTTTCGGAAGTCAGTGGCGAAAACAAAAGACACAACTAGAACTGTGCTTACGAGAAGAGTAGGTAGATCCCATCAAAAACATTCTGTAAAAAACTAGCCAAGTCCTTATCATTTATATGCGATTTCTTTATTATTTATAATAAATGTTGTGTGACTTGGCCGTTGACTTGTACATTAACTATAAATAATAAAAAAATCGCAGTAAGGAACCTTAGACTTGGCACGACTTTGTCTAGAGTTCATTACTTTTTAGAGATAAACAATCAGCTCCATCGAGACTTGGCTAGTTTTTTCATTTTCATTAGCAGAATGTTTTTAATGGGATTTAACTTCTTTTTGTAGAAACGTAGGCTTATTGATTTATTTTATTAGATTTTCTTATTTGACACTAATAGTTTGTTTTCTAATCAGAGCCACCACGTACTCCAGATCTTCGATTATCCTAGTTTTTATAGATTTCCCTTTATGTGGCCATTAAACCCTAACTCTGTACCAAATTTCAGCTTTCTGAGTTTATGGGAATTACTAGTTCTATTTTGATGATCATGAGTGAGTGCGTGTCATAAATGCGAAAATTTGCTTTCGCTTAACTTCGGAACTAAATGGCCTACAGACTTGAAATTTTGGATTTTAAGTATGTGATTATAGCTTACTGGATGACGAAAATTTCTGCGTTCTGGTCTTATCCAGAGGTTCTCAAATAGGGGCCTAAAAAAGCGGCGAAATGGATCCAGTAAAGGATGGTACGGCAGTGATTGCTTCGCGCTCGACTTGGCGGGGGCACTGCCGTGCCCCCAGATAAAATATAGATAGATCTTGACTGTAGGTAACATAAATCGTTGAAAATGTTCAGCCGTTTTGACGAGATATGTTGTTTTTCTGGAAGATCGAGTAACTCTAAAAGAATTATGTTGGAGTTTCGCACGAGCTGCATCACATAAGTGGGAGAAATCCCACCAAATTATTGATACATCCAGAAAAAAGTAAGAAATTTGGCTGCAAACAAATATGGATTGTCCCAGTTGTGAACAAACAAATTTAGTCACTCAAGTACCAACTGTTGATGAGAGATCTAAAGCACACTCAGTCTCTCCAGAACATCGTCGACATCATCTGTTGTGGGAACAATGGTAAAGAGCTCACTCACAGAAAAATATAATATTTGATTGATCATATAGGCGAAGAGCCGAGTCAATTGGTCCATATATAGCTGAAGCACGTTTAAAAGAAGATGGTCGTGAGGGTATCACATCTCATCTGTCATCGAAGATAGGCTGAAAGATCTTGAAGCAGTCGCTTCATTCGTACGTACCTATGTTTTGTTTGATAATTTGGCAGACAAAGTCCTAGAAAAGTGTGTCCACACTAAGGACACTAACTTTTAAATAGCTGGAATGCGTACCATTTTAAGACTTTAAGAATATTTTCGATAAAGTTTCAAGTTTAGGCCAATCCAGCTTTTGAGCTTGTATTCAGGTTCCGCTACAGGAACTGGGGCCCCTAGGATGGCGGGGCCCCTAGGCCAGGGCCTTGTGGGCCTAAGGGGAAATACGGGCCTGGTATTCCGGCGAAGGCGGATAGGCAACCACTTGATTTTGATACGAAACTCTGAAACGTGGTCATACTTGCGTAGACCAAATATGAATCTAATGTAAATAGATGTTATATTATAAGCAAGCACATCAACAAAATCTAGGGATATTTTAACTAAGACTGTTAGTGTAAAAACTTTCTACAAAAGTTTAAGGGATTAATTAGCTATTTTATTCTTGCTTATTTTACTAAATTAGGTGTACCGAAATATTTAAAAATAAATTATAGTGCCAAAATTCTGGAAAGGCTACAAAAATCACAATGTTTGTTAATGATTTTCTGGTGTTTTTTTAGAAAAAAAAAGGTTGTAACCGTTAACTTTATTTAAAATTAACTGATTACGTAACACGCGTACCATGTCGTTATTTAAGCCGGCAAGAAATGCTTCTAGCTGTAGGCATGTGGTTAAACATGGTCTAACGCATAGTTCCTGAGGCTCTGAGTGCAAATTAAAACATGATACCCAGGTTGTGATCACGTTATCGAGCTTCAGGAGATGTAATAGAACTGCATACGTACAGGCAGAAATCATGATACTTCTCCAAGACCTATCACGATTTCTGCCTGTATGGTCGAAGTCGAAGCACATCAGTAGAATTGGTGAGAGGCTTGAGCGCCTGCCTTCGGGAACTCGTGCGTTCTGGTCTCTTGCCACTTTGGCAGAAGGAAATCTCGAAGGAAATTTCTGTAAGCCATCCTTTTCACCTCTACACATGGTAAATGGTCGTCGCTCAAATCCCTCAAACTATAGACCGATAGCCATAAGAGAAGAGAGAAGAAAAGGGAGGCCTTTTCTCGAAGATAATGGAGTCCATTGTCAACTGCCAGCTCCTTCGGTTCTTAGAGGATCTGCTACGTGACCAGCAGTACGACTTTCGTAAGGGTCGATCGGCTGTTGATCTATACATATATATATATGGTATACCCGACACATCGTTGGTCTTAGGTGATCGAAACAAACGGGGAAGCCTTGGCGTTCAGTTTGTAAATAGCGAAGGCCTTTGATCGGGTATGGCACAAAACGCTTTTTTCGAAGCTTTCTTGCTATGGGCTTCCCGAGACACTATTCGAATAAGTCACCAGCTTTCTTGTAGACAGAAGCATGAAGGTCGTAGTCTACGGTGAATGCTCGGATTCCACACTTATAAGTGCTGGTCAAGACTGTGTGCTATCGCCTACTTTGTTCCTCCTCTATATCGTCAACTGCCAAGATATTTCAAACCGACGAATTGAGAACCTCCTCTTTTTTGAAGCCGGATGAAAATGGAATGATTTCGAGATGGGGGAGGGGGGGCCCCCAAATGCCAAGTGCCTAGGGGCCCTGGCCCCCTAAATACGGGCCTGACCATAACCCACGTGATTTTTTTAATATATCTTCAATGTACAGACACAGTTTTTTTACAATTTTATAATACTTAGTAGAGAAAGAAAAGAAAGAAAAGAAAAGAAAGAAAAGAAAGAAGATAACCATGTGTGTGTCCGTGAATGTCCGTGCAAATCCCGTCGGTGATACAGACGGTGGTTTATTATAATAACATTTTAGTCGGTTTAGGCGGGAAAATGAAAAGTGCACATTGTCGAATATATATTATTTTTCAAAACTTGAATTTCTCCGAAGTTTAATGTGTAATTATGGTGGATAATTAACCATTAAGTGTTCGTGAACGTGTGAGAGTGTAGGCAAATGATATAAAAATGAAAATCGTGACTTTTTGGGTTCACTCCTAAACTCCATCGAAGCCTCAATAAAGTTTCTACCGTTTTATTGGGGCAACTCAACAACTTATACTTGACACTGGCGAACACAAAAAGCGTGGTGCCATAATACTGATAATACAATCCCAAGCAATCCCATGGTGGGAAATATAATTTGATTACTTTATTACTTGACACTGGCAAATACACAAAAATGTGGCGCCATAATAAAAAAAAAAACATTTTAGTCTCGTTTAGCTACCGTTAATATATATTTTTTTCTTTTTGTGTATTTGCCAGTGTCAAGTATTAGAGAAATCAAGTAGGTAATATTTCCCATCATGGGATTTTATGGCACCACACTTTTTGTGTTCGCCAAATCCACCATAATTACACATGAAACTTCGGAGAAATTCAAGTTTTGAAAAATAATATAAAATCGACAATGTGCACTTTTCATTTTCCCGCCTAAACTCACAATATATTTTCTACAGCTAAGTTTGATATTTTTTAACAATGTACGAGTATGAGTTGTAAATGCCACATTTAACTTTTTGACGTCTTAATGGATATACTTAATGAAATAATGAATTTAAGAGTTAGATGCTTGTTGGCTCCCAATACGTTAAATTTATATTCCACTTTGATGTCGCTTTTACCTTTTAGCTTAGTTATCAAGACGCTTTATCTGTCCGCTGCAAGTTTTGCGATGTGAACTAGATTCCTCGCAGTTTATCAACAAAACTTGGCGCGGCCCTCTTGCATTATTATTGTAACTACACGATGACAGAGTTCGGAAGGGGACATCAATTCGGTACTATACAAACATTTACTTTAACGTCAAGTATCTACGCGACTTAAGTGCAGAGTAGCCCGTGTGTGCTAAGTAATCCCATTCACTGCCAATCTTCTCGGAGCCCGTAGGTGAACGCGACGCGATTCCAGAAGTTATCAAGGGTGTATAGTCCTCATTGAATGACTGATTGATCGATTACACTAGCCACGATCTGACTATGGATTGGTCAGTCTAAGAATGCTTCTTAAGTCATCGTACCGGGATATGGTCCTCAAAAACGATTTATTGCTAAGATATTGCTGATTCCAAGATTGGAGTCTAGAGTTCAGTAAGCAGTCTTTCCGCATAAAATCATGATATTACAAAATTCGGTTAGTCTGAAAGCCAACGCAAACATATTTGGAAAAAGCTAAGATGATGATTCATCGCAAACATATAACGTTGTATCTACGTTACTACCTACACAATTTTAGCGTTCCATACCATTTGTTAAATGAATCACTAATGTAATCACAGCTCTGTCTCTGTGAGCCTGTTCTGATGGCCCCTTTTGCTGTGACCTGTTTGTGGCGTTTGAAATGATCCTTTTACGAATACAAAAGTATGACGAATGCATATAAGAATATTATAAAAAAAATACATATTTAAATATAATATAAATGATTTTCCTTTGAAAACTATTTTAATTACATTTTGTAATTAATATAGGTACTTATGCACAGCACCGTCTGCTAGTATGTTCTTAGATTTAATATTGTAATATGGACAAATTTATTATCATTTGCACATGCAAACTCCGAGCTACTGATACAGGTTTTAAAATAAACGTATTTTAAGTCTTTCATAATGCATTTAATTTATAAAAGGATAACGACGAGTACGTTCGTATATAATAATCAGTTTAACTTAGTGTAAGGTCTGAGTGCGCGCTTAAGTGGATCGTCGGGCGACGTTAAAAACATGCTACGCTTTCGGCGTGCATCACACCTTGCTCACACCATAAAATAACGATACCGCTTATACTATTTACTTTGAAAAGCGGTTGAATTCTCATTTCTTAAAGCAGTTTAACTGAAAAATATAATTGAAACTTTTTGCTTGATGCGAGTTCCGAAAATAATAAAACAAATGTCTAAATTAAATATTATACTTTCAACAACGACGATTCCAGAATTTTTATATCTTTGTTTCAAGTCAACGGTGTGAATTTTTAATCTAAAACCCTGCAGGAGCTTGATAAATTAACAAACGATATTAAGTTCCATACTAATAACAAAAATTCTTTATAACAACATACTTAGTTCGAGTCTGTCGATGACTCGTGTTTAAATCGTACAATATTTCTCTGGTAATTTACTCTTAGGTAGGCTTAAGGTGGATTAAGGTTAACTATACTCCATAAACGCTCCTTCGTAATAGAGTTACTGTGTTTAGTAACGGCGGATAACGAGCTACGATGTATGTTCTCATGTTATTCAATAGGTATTACGTATATTAATGAAGTAAAGCGCTATGAGGTTCTCTTAAAATGAAGGTAATTTGGGTTTGGTACATTTACGTTTAGTTTCCAAAATCAATAACCCTGAAATGTTCTGGCGTCGCGGATAGAGTAAAAAGTATTTTCAAAAATGAACAAATAAATTTGTAACACAAAATTTCAGTATGTTATGTTAAGACATGTGAGAGATGATGTGGCATGCTGAAATATGTTACATTCAGATATTATGTTCGTGTAAGTAAATAAATATCAAAATACTTACCAACATAAATTCTATTAGAATAACAAAAGCATTTGGTTACTAAAAAAGTATCAACGTGTAAAATCTTTTGGGGCCGGTATTGAAAAGGGCGTGAAGCATTCATAAGCGTACACGTCAGTGAGGCGACCCAAACATCTTTCACCGTACTCTCAAGAGGCAGAAATGCCCTTCGTGTCATACACTTCAGTCCGTACCGTACCTTTCCGCCGCTTCCTACAAGAATTGCTAGAAATCTTATATATTTCTAAGAAAATATTCCCTTTTGCAATAAAACTTAACGTTTTACGAGGTAGCGTTACTCTTTATCCCAAAGTTTTAGATTGATCAGAAATCAGAATATAAAATATTTTGTATTCGTTGGGTAATGGAAATATTTCATACATAGGTACCGTAACATAAAAATGAACATTTTAGATTTTGCTAAAGGTTTTGTTTGCGATTATGAATAAAAATTGTACGTAACAGACCAGCCCGACAGTGCGCGGGCATTAAATCATTCTCAAAAGCCATTTGGACACAAAGGATATGGTCAATAAACAAACAGGACTCGGCTCTGATAGCCGCGATTGGAGTGAAGTAACTGGCCAGAAAATTTATATTATTCGCAATTTTGTTGGCATATTTTTTTGGATGTCTTATTTAAGGAGTTCTATCTGCAGGCGCGCGTCCGAGACCCGAAATCTCATTTGTTCAGAGAGCTCACCTACCTAACGTAATGCAGCTACTAATAAACCGGTCACGTCAACATTATTTATTGTTATAGGAACAACAAAGAACAAGAAACTCTCGCCGCTGGACTTATATTGTTGTGCCACCCCTTTTCGACTTTGTGTAAAATTCACCTTTAAAAGCTCTTCATTAAATTACACTTGAAGAAATATTATAGTGTATTTTTCAACATTTTTATGTAAACAATCAAATTATACATGTAAATCAATTAGGTTTATCTGTTCTATTCTACGAGTTATATATTATACTAGCTTCTGCCCGCGACTTCGTCCGCGTAGCATGATGATATATATCCTATAGCCTACCTCAATAAATGGGCTATCTAACACTGAAAGAATTTTTCAAATCAGACCAGTGGTTCCTGAGATTAGCGCGTTCAAGCAAACAAACAAACTCTTCAGCTTTATATATTAGTATAGATTCAGTGGTAAAGCTGAAGTTAGTTACCGTACTCTGCCAGTTACAGAAGTTCCAAGTTCCTGTGATGTAGTGTGAGTTTATCTAGATACATACATACATAAGCAGCCCA
The DNA here is from genome assembly GCA_947256265.1 of Acronicta leporina. Classification (NCBI taxonomy): domain Eukaryota; kingdom Metazoa; phylum Arthropoda; class Insecta; order Lepidoptera; family Noctuidae; genus Acronicta; species Acronicta leporina. The sequence goes on along the minus strand of OX366513.1, from coordinate 9,491,459 downwards.
TTATTCTGTGTCACTGCTGGGGACACTGGACCACGACGCTGGCTTGGTGCGTGTTGGCAGGCTTCACATCATGGCGTCGAGAAAATCTCTCAGTGATGCAAACCTGCATGCCTCACCGTTTAAGCGCGTGATAATTAACTTGACTTCGAAAAGTCAGAGGCGCGTGCCTTTGATTCGAACTCGGGACCTTTGACTTGGCAATCCAATGGTTATATCACTAGGTCACTACTCGCAGTTTATTTACGACATATTATATCATCAATGACCGCGCGAGTACTCGTATATAAACGACCAATCACTTCTTACTAAACCTGATCATGTTCCGTCTTATGTGACTACAGGAGGGTTGATGGTAGTGTTCCGTTAAGAGATCCCGGAGCCCCTCCTCATAATGTGCGGGAAATGGCCACCGTGTGGCTTTAGTCGGTAGGAGTCTGACATAACCCTCGGGCATCCATGAGGATTTCCACATGGGATTTAAAAAAAGGTATTATTTGACTGGACAATGCACATAGGTAGTCCACACTGCTACTACTAAATAAAAAAATAGTTTATTAGGATTTCAATAACGCCCCAAACTAGTAAACTCTTTACTTTTAAATAAAGTAGATTACGATTAGAAACGTAGATTTTACTTTACTAATAAAGTAAAATCTACGTTTGACAAGAGAAAACTTATCTTTTCCATAATCGAAGCGCTAATGATGAATTTGGTAATTTGCAGGGGGAGGTAATAAAAATGATAATACCGATCTTATTTTTATGATTTACCGTGCGTTTGATTTATGTTTCCGATACTCAGATGTTCATGAGCATTATATAAATATTGTACATGTACCTACATGTATTTACAAGCGGTCATTACATTATATAACCATTATACATATAACAGAATCACATAGTTACCGAAATAAAAAATACATCACTACTTATGTGTATGACGAGCTAACTTTTAATTTAATTAGGTACGTAATGACAACTACTTAATTAGGAAATGTTATTAATTGTAGTCAATTATTATACAGAGTAATTTTCTTGTAGCTATAAACGGGACTTAATTAGTGTAATGTCTAACAAGTCCCACTTGACGCTTGTCGCTTATCTCAGGTGGTAAAACACGCCTTTTAAAACTTGTAAATTTAACTTTCTTCAACTCTTTGTAAGTTAGATAAGTACGGAGGAGTAAGGTATCTGGGTAATTCGTTTTACTATCGTTTTTTTAGTTTGCGACTCGCATTTCGCAAATTAAATTACCTTTGTAACTATTGTTCATTGTTTCAATTTCTATCATACTTATTTACTTAATACGATTAATGAAATTGATTTCCCATAGTACTTCATAATTATTATCGCTCAAAGTTACACTAGTTTCTCTTTAACTTTGACTCAATAAACAAAATTCAACGTAAAAAATAAGGTCATTAAACGTTTGACAGAATCCGTCGATAGCGTCTTTACGTAACCGTTACGAAGCGCAATCAGTGTACGGGCCCTAAATTATGTGACATTATTTGAAATTGTGTCAACATGAAGGAGCGTGGTGTGCAACGCAGCCGTGGTGGGCGGCTGCGACGCGGCGCGGCGCTGCGGCGGCGGCGGCGGCGGCGGCGGCGGGAGCAGCCTGAGCTCGCTCGCCCGACCGCCCTTCGGTCCGGTAAATACAGCCTCCTCGCCTCTCGGGTATGGATTATTCGCAGCGAGCAGCGAGCGGAGCCAGTCCGAGCCTCGCGCCTCCCGCGGCCGCTCGTGCCTGCCATCCCAGCCTGCACTCAGTTCGCGTCGTCCTCGTAGCGTTGTAACCGCGCGTAGCACGTCCGTAGCTCGCTGGTCCGTAGCGCGCCGACTGTAGCCTTCCAGCCGTAGCGCCGGGCCTCACTACACCCACGCTATTAAAATCATGCTGTTATTACGGGCACCATTGTATTCAAATGACGAGACTAATGTTCCATTAAATTATCATGGGGAGCACCTGTGGAACAATTAATTTTGGTGAAACTTTTACGTGATTTGTTCGTTACATGTAACATTTACGTGTAAGTATAAACAAAAAGTTGTTGCAACTGTTAGTTTAGCCTGCTTATGTAGCATAAAAGTAGCTGAAAACTATACATTGAAACAAAAAGTTTTGAATGATGAGTAAAATTTAAATAATGTATAAAAGGTATACAAATAAATAGATAAAACAATAACAACTTCTATGCGTTGATTCAACTCATCTAAAGTATTTATTTATGACTTAAACCTATTTAGTTAAAATGCTTTTTAGTTGTTTAAAGTTAGTTTATTAAGATAATTATTGCGTACTGAGTTGCGTGATTAGAAATTTTGATTTCTTATTGTTTCAAAACAGCGTAGGTAATGTCTGCTATTTTTAAATTATTATTATTTTAAAGGTTTTGGAGGCTACCAGTGGTACTTACTTGTTCTACATCTTATAAATACGATCTTTATTTTCTTATCAAACTAAATGTTATTTAGGGTCTTGCAAATTGTTCAACTTCAGAGTTTTCAAGCGCGCTATATAAGAGCATCAATCAAAATATCCCATATATTATTTTTATCTACTCTCCTTAACTTTATGAATTTTCTTTGTCTTTATTATTCAAATACGCTATTAACGTCATAAAAATAATGTTAATTTAAACATTGTCTATACAAATAATTGGAATTTTCATACATACTTACGCTTTTATGAGTTGCCAGCTGGATAATGAAACATTGATATTAATGTAATGGTTCGTCCCTAATTCCTCGCAAACGGCATTACAGATGTTACCCTTCCACTAAATGGCGCTAATATACCTAAGTAATACGACTATTTCTTAATTACCAGAAAAAGATATACTATAGATATTTAATTATAATTCAAGTCACAGCTACTGTAAGAGAACATTAGGCGGGAATGAAAGGAATACATACATGATATTGCATTTTTTTAATCAATATGTACCCACCGCTGCAACGACAAATGCCAAAAAACATTTGTTTTGGCCTTCGGGGGTCAATAAGGACGTTGCTGAATTAATAAATTAATATGTATTTTACGTTTACATTTTTTTTCAAAAAGTTACCCTATACTAAAATTTTCTCGTCTCGTGTCGTGGGTGCTTTTATAAACACAAAAAATATTTGTTCACTGTAGGGATGGAAACTCGGTTGACGGATCTGGATCCTGTGGCGCAGAAGCAAATTGCTCAATTGGTACGCTAAACAAGCTGTCGGTAAATTATTTAATATTAAGTAAACGCACGCGCAAGAATGTGAAAATCTACATGGAATTAGTTTTCCATTGTTGTGTCCATTTATATTTGTTTATTTCAAAAAGATAAAAGCAAAAAATCCTTGAAACATACCATCATGCCTGTATTCCCCGAAGGGCTAGGCATTGGATATTTCACACCTACACAACGCCCTATATAAATAAATGGCCAAAGGGATTATGATCAAATATTTAAAAAGCATTTTGATAGAACAAACTGATCGTTGCATAAAGGCGTTAAAATAACACACCTCATATTGTGTCAGGTGTAAATAAACACAACTACTATGAGTATTAACCAAGTTACCTATTCATTTTCCATCGATCGCAAAGTGGAAATTTGGAATTTCATCTCTCTCTCTCTCAGGTTTCTATTAATTATAAGAGTTACCAGTAGATTGGTAAGAACAGCGGAGAATTATTACCGATCAGAAGACTGGCGCAAGCTGCCAATCAGTGTATTGTACCTCAATAATTATTTAATTCATGAAAGAGGCAAGACATTTCTCTCTCAACTCTCTCTTCAACTCAGAGTCGATTCTTTTAGATTGATTGTACATATAATTGAGAACGCGCTCTTTGGAGACCTCAATTCGTAGATATGCCTTCGTCGTTCACTCGATTATTTTTTCTGGACGAGTGAGCATTTTTCTCGACCGCTTACAAATGACCGCTTAGTTACCTGCAGAGAAATCCCTCTCCACATTTCATTTTCCCTCCCGTAGATATTTCCATTATTCTGTTAATGGAACGGTGTTCGAAGATGGTCAAACAATGTAAGCCAGTCTATACATGTCGGTTTTTGTATATAATATGTTTATATATACATACATATATAAATGCCGTAGTTTTTGTCCATCGAAACATACGTACGTCCGTAATTAAGATGGGTAGCATAATATGCGATTGTTATTATGCTTATGTCTGCGTCACAATGTCGAAAGAACAGGTATCTTGCGCCGGTTTCGTGTTTTTGTCATTCGCTAGATTTTGACTCTGTTTCGAATGTTTGTTTTATTAAGTATTACAGCCTTTTTTAATTTTTATTTACAACTTGGCTGGACGTTGATAGATATTCCAATAATGAAGTTAATCTAAACCTATTGCAAAATAAATAGTAGGTAGGTAAAGTATAGGTACCTATGAAAATAACTTAGCAAAGCACAATATGCACAATTTGCGTTGTATAAGCGCTGAACGAACCAGCTCATTTACCCCGCAACGTCTCGTCGTTACGCTTTTAAATATTAAAGAAAAATTCTTTATTCGTCTTTTTATTAAAATCATCGTTGCATTTTCTTGTTCAACTTGCGAGCATGCACTGTAATCTGTTGATAATGAATACTGAAATGTACACTCCACACAAAAGCTGTATTGTCGTGGAGAGAAAAACAAACGTTAGACAGCAATGGCTTATTCCCGTCGTCCGTCGTTGTCGTCGCTGTGTCTCGCCTCGCAAATATCTTCCATTCAACTCGCTGGCAGTTTGTAGTCGCGTGCCACAGTCACTGCTATCATACTACTATCGAAAAACTGCGACACAACTATTGAAATTTTAGACATGAGATATATACAATTATTGGTGTCTTTTCATAACATGGAATTATCCTATACCATCACGCCTATGTTCCATAATAATACATACAAACATAATAACATAATAATACTTTAAAATACTTACCTGCCCTTGTCATTTTGAGGACTACTGATGAAATAATCTAGTCCCGTATTATTGACATAAATCTTTTGGAGCGTTGCTGAAAGTGGAACAGCACTAGCGATAATGCCTAATTAAAAGTAATAATTGGACATCTTGGAATGAGGAGACTTCAATAGGTACTGTAGTGTAGTACCTAGTGAAGTCTCCTCATTCCAAGATGTCTAATAATTACTTTAGGCCCCTCTGGAAATGCTATTGTCTAAAATCGCCACTTTTGAGAAATTACATGTTTCACATACACACGGCATCACACTATGCCATATAAAGCCAGTTTAAGCTGAGTCCTCGTTGTATGTATAGGCTTTTTGTACTAATATAGTCTAACTTACTTATATTGGAAAATATGTCACATTTTGGAGACGCCAGTTCTCTTTCTTACACCGATATTCCATATTTGAAAAAGAAATTTAAGAACTCAAAGTTCAAAGATGCGATCAATAGCCAAGAGAAAATCTCTTTCGTTCTTTATTGATTACCTACGCCAAACTTCATGCCGATACCATCTCATCGAACTATTCTCCAGGTATTCTTTTGTGCCTGAGATTATAAAGAAAACTAATTAGAAGCTTGGAGCATATCTTTTAAAGTTAGCTGTAGGTAATAAAACTTTAATGCAGAGGGAAATTTTAGTGGTGGTCAATTGTTCTAGTAATTTGAGTAATAAATCTTGTTTTAACAAAAAATAATAATACTAACTTGGATGATTCCAAGTCAGTATTATTTTTTTCTGTTTATGATTAGGATAAGAAACTTTTTGGAATCCTTATCTTATGGAGTAGGGGATCTCCAAGACATCTACATGCACCTGTTTGCACCGCCTGGGGAGCGGCCCCCAATTACACGTGGCCTAAATATAACGGCGAACTGTGGGTGCTCTGCCTATCCGTTCGGGGATTACAGGTGTGACGGTAATATGTGATTACTTATTATTAAACTTACTTACTTAAGGGTGTGCCTACATAGTAACAATACGCTTCGTAAAGTAACAGTCAGTTCACATTAAAAAAACCTAGTCGGCTATCTACGAGCTGTAGCAATCGCAGTTGATTTGCCGGTTTAGTTCTATTTTGAGCTTTCTTAGCACTCTTTGCAATACAAACTCTTCTTTCACACGCCTATAAGAAACCTCAACAAAACCCATACACTGGATTACAAGCTACAAAAATACGGAGGTATATAAATGAAACACCTCCTATTTTGTTGCTGGAAAAGATCATGGGATGTGTTCAGCGAGATCGAAGCCACAAAAGTGGTCAAACAACACACTCAAAAGTTACTAAGTATCTGTATCATACACGTTCGCGTGGTTTTAAACATACCACGAAATAGAAAATGTTTGTTTATGTACTCCTATGGTAGCGTTTGCAAGTTTTTTAATCGTGTGTAGCGAAACGCTAAAGTTTAGGGAAGGATCAAGGATTTTGTTTATGTTTAGATGACTTCATTATTTTAAATTTAAGAATCCAGCGGAGCGAATTTCCCATACAAACGTGATACAAAAAAAAGCGTTATTCAAACACAATTTAATCAAGGTGTGTTTTTATTCGGATTCCAATACCGTTAATCTAGGTTCCTGCTCTACCATTTCGTCCAAAATACTTCACTGGAAATAAATATAAGCTAATGCAATTCTTGATAAAATTTTCCAATTTTCCGGTCGTTTATTTCCAGTGAAGTAGTAGTAGATGAAATGGTACGGTAGGAACATAGATTAACGGTATCTCAATTCGAATAATAAAACATTTTTTTTTTCTTAAAAAAAACGTTGCCTCACACTAGGATTTTCTCCTGTATCGTGGGTGCGTTTACAAACACAAATTCTCACATACACAAACGCCCAGATCCGGAACAACTAACTGTAGATCATACAAATATTTGCTCCGTGTGGGGATCGAACCCACAACACGTGTCGCAGAAGCCGATCGCTCAGCCGCTACGCCAATCGTGTCGTCACGTCAAAACGTCAAAATTTGATCAAATATTGTTTCGATTACGATTTATTTTGGTATTATGTTGTTGTAGAAAATTATATATTAAAGCTTCGCCAGATCCTTAAATATTAATGAAATGTAAATAACACATATCAGAAAATAAACTTCATAAATGTGTAAAATTATTTATGTAAAATGCAAGTTTATCTCCATAATTACAATTCAAAGAACAGTGAATAGTGCGCTGAAATTATTATGTTCGTAATGGTTGGTAGTTGTAATTACATACAAAAGAATTTTCCGTAGCTATCATTAAGCTAACTGCAAAACTTACACGGTAGAGTAAACGCTAAAAAGCCCGTAATTAAGGGCTCGCCAGTCAGAGTTCGGGGTCATTTAAAACAGAAATAAATTTGCACTGGGCTCAGATAGAGGCAGCTGCCTAGTGCCATTTATTGTGCGGGCGATTGTAGCTCAGAAGTCAAAGGACAATTCAGGTGATAAAAATTATTAATGAAAAAATACTTAATTCCTATCTAGTCTCCCGTCAAATCGTTTTTGTATAAAGTAAAAAATAATTCAAGAACAATCAACAAATAAGTTGAATTGTAATTAATGCACAATTAAGACCAACGATTTATGAAATTTATGTACATTATACACTCAAACTTGATCTTAAATATTTCAATGTCTTTTTTGTTATAAGTATATAAATTTAAAAAAAGTCGCATTATATTGTTAGTACCTATGTACAACAATATTTTAAAAATAGTTTGAGACTGGCAGAGAGTATTCAGTAAGATGTATGGTCAGCTGGAAGACAATATTCAGTCAGATAACATCAATGATCTCCATATTATTACTCTGTGTACTTTAGAGGACAGTATTATGAAGTAACAGGAAGTAACATATCAGTGGGTAATATTCACCATACTTATGTATTCAATATATAAAATTCTTGTCAGCTTCCAACCTCCTCTCACTTTGAATCTATTTGTAATCCAGCCCAGTCTGTTTTACTTTCAAAAGTTATTGTCATAAATCTTATAAGTACATAAATAAATTGATAATTCTGATACTCGGTTAATTGGTAGACTAAAATTAATTATAATTTAATAATTGCTACATTTCACAACCCCTGTCTCTACTAAACTGTCACGCTTAATACTAAACTTGTGATCTGGTTCGAGCCAAGTTCGTGGCGTGTATAATATCATTAGAAGTGTTTTTAGTCGAAAAGTTCTTAACTTCGGGACACATTACAGCATGGATCGACATTACAGACTCTATAGGCGAAAATTGCGTACTATGATTAACAAGTTTCGCCCTACTCGTATTACGTAGGTATTTCATAAAATGACATTTCCAGTATTTATTACGCTTCATTCAAGCCAATCATGTAAATTGGATTTGGGATAATCCATGCACTCAAATGTTTGGTCTGTTACAGAATAAACAATTAAGTGAAATTCCAGATCGTAATAATATTCAAAGTCGTTAATAGCCCATTGGTATTAGCAATCCAATAATTGTCATTGTTAGTCTAAAATTCAGTCATAACATACGTATAATACTCTTTTTGGCAGCCCTTATTAAACTGTGACTACACGCGTTTATGATTCTGCCCAAACCAAAAGTTCTCAAGTAAAGTTTTATGAGTGATGTGGCGATGTGAAGATTATTTATGAATGCAGATATCTTTATGTTAAACCGTTCGATTAATAATTTTTTATATATTTATGGCATAATAAATTATTAATCGAACGGTCCGTCTGATACGAAATGGATTTCTGATTTTAATAAAAAATCAAAGCACGTTCCATACGCAGTGTTTATCATTAGCTAATCCTTGAGGAGAGCTTTTTAATATTGTAATTTAAGCGGAGCAAAATAGAATTGTTTATATTTTGCTATACATTTAATTTCATTGCCTTATTCCAGAGAGGAAAATTATATTAAATATTTTATACATACATGTAGACCCACAGTAAATTTTGATTAATAGATTAAAAATCAGTTAATTCTTGATCTAAGTGAGTGATCTTAGTTTATTGTTTGTTACAGTGCCTGTTTTTGCATTATTAATAAACATAAGTCAGTTATGATTCAAGTCGAGAGCTATAAGCGGCCATCGCCATCACCGTCGCGAAGTTCTGTGCGAAGTGACAGCAGAGTGTTCCGACAACCGCGAGTGATCACGGTGAACCGCGATGCCGCAACCATGGTAGACGGCGAGGCGAGCGGCCCGGCCGCCACCGCCACCGCCGCAGCCGCCGCACCGCCAACCGACTGGGAAACACGCCTCACACAAAACGCTGCTCACTTCCGCTCTCGCACATTCAGCGACGGCTTCATCAGAAACACCAGTCTCGAACTCTTGCTCGGTGTTGATTGCGAAGCTTGCCTCGCCCTCGCCGCTCAACGACATTGTCTGGATGAACACATATCAAAACAAGATTTCGATCTAGTTTGCAACTGTAATGTTCAACAAAACAATTTTGTTAATTGCCAGCGGAATGTCGACCAGAGAGGCCACACTCTGAACATTTACGACTTAGAAAGGATTAAACGGGATACGGGTCGAAGTCAGCTCAACATCGGGTCACATCGAAGTCTTGACAGAAAATATAACAAAAGTAGGACTATCGGTGTATCGAGTTATATTTCAAAACAGTTAATATCTTACGATCCTAGAAATACTCTTGTGCAAAAGATAAAAAGGAAATTATCCAACTTAAAAAAGATGGGCGGCGAAGCAATATCAAAAAAACATCAAAACGCTGTTCAACTGGCCGAGATAACATCAGGGTCGACGAGCTCGCTCAAGAAGGCGTCGATGTTGTCACTCGCAGACAAGTCGCAAAGGAGAGTTAACAGCCAAAGTTGTATATTTACGTCTTCGGGCTATCAAGGAAAGGACGACATAAAAAGCAACGCCTCTACGTATGCAAATTTTTCCGGAAATGTGGACCAATGTTTTGATAAACTGAGAGATTATAATATAAGTTCAGATATAAATAGGCGATCCTCACACAAAATGGTGAAAATGAGGAGCTTTGATAATAACGATATACTTTTACATAGAAATTCACCGGCTTTTGAGAGAACAAAATTTTCTACATTAGACAATCGCAGTCGGTGTAAAAGTATTAAAAGGCAAATGTCATACAATGATTTTCCAAGTGACCGGTTTAGAGATAGATTGTCGGAAACATGGACGCGGGACGAGAGCACAATGGAGTCGAGAAGTACTCGCAGTGATTTAGTGGATGACGACGCACAAACATTCATAGATGACAATGCGATGGCGATGGGCGGGCCACGCAGCGCACACGCACTATGCACCTGTGACGCGCCCCACGATACCAGATTACCATCAATCTTTTACGACACGCACGTAAGTAGCATCTCTATTCTCTATAATTCTGCATGCCAATATGTATTGGAATTGAAGGGTATGCTATTGTAAATTTATTTATTTAATTTATTTATTAAATTTATTGACTTAATTTGATAAAAAATTAAGTCTGAAAAGAGTTCAATATACCCATTACATTTTTTTGATTATCAGTAAGTATAGAATATTTGAAATCTTTTTATAAAATGTTAAATTAAAATAAAATGCGTCATATCACGCAACCCGGGAAATCGGGATGTTACTTATCACCATTAAATAGGACGGATGTAACAGCCTGTTTCAACGTGATCGACTTTGGTTGCTTCAGCTAAAGCTCTAAAAGTAAACCGTGATATCAGTATTGAACCTACAATATGGTTTAGGGAAAGAAGCGGGCCACGCCGGCACCGGACGTGACGGAACGCGGGCAGGGGGCACGCGTGGCGTCCTGCAACGCGTGCAAGTCCCCGCAGTGGCTGTCGACCGGGACCACTTCCACTACCAGCCACAGTTCAACCACTACTGGAAACTCTTCCCGTTAGTCCATTTATTATTATTGTTACCTATCTGATACCAATAGTGTTTCCCAGACTCTCAATTGTACAAGTAACGCTAGAGTTGTCCCAAGCTAAGCGTCGGTAGCCTAATGGCTAGGGCGTTGGACTTGCGATCATGTGGTTGCCGGTTCGATACCCACCCATTGCACTACCAACGTTAACCCACTCGTAACACAAGCATTTAGCTTAGCACGAGGGGTTAACAAGAATACTAATGTGCGACCCTCATAGGTAGTAAGCTTTTTTCAAAAAAAAAAAACTAGAATGGATTGTCTACAAGCTGTCAACCTACACAAATAAAACGCCATTTTCTTAACACAGTTTAGGGACCATTAAGTCCCATGATGAGACGTCGTATTGTAGTAGCATGGCAAGCACATTTTATTGCAAAATCTCTGAATTATATTTCGTAGTATCGTATTACCGTATTAAATATTCTTTTTTTTCTATTCTTGATAGGCTTATAGCTTATACGCTTGACCGATGAACCGCGCTATTTTGTTATTGAATTTTTGAAATAATAAAATTTAGAAAAACTGATTATGTTTACGCCAAATTTTCAAACAATTTACGAAATCGAGTAATGTCCCTCATAAATTGATGTTGTCGCTGAAATTTCACTATGAGTTTACGATGCTAGAGAGATAGATTCAAAGAAATCAGTGAGTATCGAAAGAAACAAAACTCTAATGACATAATATTTCACAAGATAGTCCCAGTAAACTACTGTTTGTAACATTTATGTTATGGTTGAGGTGTTGCATCCGCAAGAGGGCGCGCGGGGCGGCGCAGCGTCGTGATCGAGTAAGTTTGCTACTGACAGGAAGATTATAGAAAGCTTTGTGACGAGTGATTGCTTTGACCCAATTCATAGATTATTAAGATATTTTACTCATGTTGTTTCGTGTAAGTAAAGTTTACTTAGAAACTTCTTTTTAAAGGTTACAATTTTTGGTTAACTGCCTCAGTAGCAGCAGTGCAGTGCAGCGTTGTAGTCGCACTCAGGACGAGTGCGAGTGCTTGAGGTCCTCGGTTCGATTCCCAAGTCAAAAAAGTGTTATTGGCTTTTTCTATGAAATTCTCAGTAGCAGCTCGGAGTCTGGGATTTGGGCCCGGTTAAGGGCAATAAGATTACGATTTATTTTGGATTACGCCATTGTGGGATATTCAAGTCCCGCCAGACCCTTAAGTACAAGTACCTAAACGTAACTCAAAATCACTCCCCTTTCAAAACGAACGCTGGAGTATTTGAATTGCATTTGAATATTGGATTGACTCGCCGCATATTCAGTGTTTAGTGTTGATAAAGTAGGTTATATTGGTTTGGAAACAAGTACTGAATCAATCATCATACCTACATAAGTTATCAAGTTTAATGCATTACAATTGATTCCCAAAATTGACAGTTCAGAACCGAGGCCCATCTCATAAAAACTTTCACTATCGTCACTCACCTACTTGCGTCGTGAAGGAAACGGGGCATAATACATATAAATGATGGACTGTATAGAATACCTATTCAGGACCTATCCACTATTCGCTCGCGAGTCGTAGCCCATAGTTTGGGAAATGCATACCAAATTGAATAAATTGCCCTCGCCCCCTATTACATGGGACCTAAACATACCGGCGAACTGTGGGTGGACATTAGTAGGCCTCTGCCTAACCCTTCGGGGAATACAGGCGTGATGGTATGTTATGTTATGAACAACAAAATATTGTCAATAAAGAATTATTGCCAAAGCGTTTCTTAATTTGATACTATTTTAGGTCTGTCAATGTGGCACCGGCGTTGGTGCTGCGTGGCCATCCTGGTGCTGGTGGCGGGCACGGCGTGCGTGGCCGGGCCCCTGGCGCTGCGGGCACCGCCCGGCGCGCCTCTGCACGAGCGCCTGCGCCTCGCCGAACGGCTCCTGCACGACACCCCGCTCATAGATGGACACAACGACCTACCATGGAACATAAGGAAGTTTCTGCACAATAGAATTAAGGATTTTAAGTACGTATTATTGTCTCATATTTATGTTACTAGCTTTTACCCGCGGCTTCGCTCACCCGAAGCAGGGTTAGAAATGGATCCCAAAGATAATTGAATCAAAAACCAACAGTAATGATATTTTCTTTGAATGGGTCTCTATACACCAGAGAGGTCAAGCTGTATCTCAGGTTCCGTTTAATTAATTGATAAAGAAGTTCATTAGTTTTTAAGTTGGAGCATATACTTTCTGACAGTGGTTTGAACAAAATTAAAATCTATTCAGTAGTTTTTGCGCCAATCCGTAACAAACAGACAAGAATTTTAAAAATCACATTTCTGGAGTCGAAGACTTTTATGTACCCTAACTCACTTGTTTTTTTTTTAATATCTTCAATGTCAGACATAGCTTTTTTACAATTTTATAATATTAAGTATATTCGACACGGAGGGGTAAAGGGCAAGTTTAACTGTAAATGACTAGGTATTGTACATACAATAAATAACAGTCCGTATTAATCCCGTATGTCTGTTATCGTGAGGAGAAAAACTGTTTTTCGTTACATTTTTTCAAATGCAGCAATACACGTGATATGTATGACTGTATGTATTATGTGTTTCATTAGGTGTAGGTTATTGTCGAAGTCAAGACGATAGAATATATTAATTTAGGAACAGTCATGCCACTACTAATCGAATACTGTTTATTGTACTTAGAATAACGTACAGAGAAAGGTAAAAATACACACACTGTATTATTACACCAGCCAATCAAATTCGGGGAAACATAAGGGTTAATTTCTCTTCCATGTGCAAAGTGGCAGAAGCACTGCACAGCTATAAATACCACCAGTCTTAATGAATAAAAACTTGATTCACAAATGATGATGTGAATTCTAAATTTAAGTGGATTCCAGTGAAGTGAAATTGTTCAATATGATCTTCTTCATTTGATTAATATGATCAGGATTTCTTCTATAGAGTGAAACAAACCCGACTAAAACAAAAGTGTAACCTTACCCTGCAGTAAGGTGCACATTAAAGATGAGCGGGGGAATCAATCCACTTAGTGCACCGGGTAGCCTTTGAACCCGCGCTGTTTTAAACAAACACAATCTGTGAGCTGTAATACCTCCCTGGCATTAGCAACGAATAAAGGAGAACTTTACTCTGTACGAATATACTCGTAGTTCAGTGCCCATTAATGTGCGTAGTCTGTAATGTGCAGAGTTTCTTAGATAATCACCACTTTGCAGGAACAGAGGAAAACGGTACCTCTATGGCTCGGAGCAACATCTCCTTTAACACTCATCGTTGTATGTATGTAGTTAGGTACTTGGGTCGGATATTAGCTATCTTGTAGTACGAGTAGGTAGTCATGAAGTTCAGTTCTATTATCTTGCCTAACAGAAATGGCTCAATCCTGCCGGAAAGCCAAAAAATATATGTAATGCTAGATTAGGAAGATGAATAAGTACATGTTATCCGTGTACATACATACCAAAGCATCCGGATCGGATTTGGACCCGGTCCATTAGTCACTGTACGGGGCCCTACCGACAATGGGTACCGACAGCATAAATACTTTGGTTGTTTATCGTAACACGTCGTTTGGAAATCGTTTAGCATGTTCTGACCCAATCTTTCATATAAGTAGTTTAAACAATAAATGGTCAATAATCTTTATTTAAATAAAAATCAATTGACCATTACCATTCACCTGAGATTGGTAGGTACGTCCGATTAGGCTGTTTCTTTTTTGTTAATTTTTTTTTTCATTAAACATTTTCGTAGACAAGTTGCAAGTTTGGGCCTCCAGTCCACCTCAGCGAAATCCTCTCACTCGGCAAAACACAACATCGTTGTTTCACGCCGGTTTTCTGTGAAGCCGGTATCACTCTGCTCGAGCCGGCCCATTCGTGCCGAAGCACGGCTCTCCCACAATGCATGATTTGTTTTTATAATCTGCCGAACCTAAATGTTGGATATTTGGACGGGAAAAATATTCAGGTAAAACTGCGCCGGGTCGCTAGTATTTAGAAAACAGAGATTGTTGATGCAGCTCGCGATCTTGTCTTTCAGTCTCTTTAATGTCATGTTTGATGTTTCTATGACCTTTCTTCTTGAGTCGTTAGTCGTCGTTGAGTCTTCAATAAACGTTTCTCTATGTGTTCACCACGCAATCATTCGTGTAAAACAATAATAAAAACCGTCGTAAATTATATCTAGATTTTCTTCTGGCATAATATTTTTAAGGTTATATAGATTTGAGCGATTATTATGTATCTACCTATTTTTTCTAGCCAATATTATGTTCCACATTACGAATATATATCTACTACAACATCAGATCAATATGCCATAATATATAAATATCATAGTTCATATTCTCATGTAGTGTAAAGAATTGAAATGTTTCTTTTAGAGGTTAGGTTAATGTTGACTATCGTATTGGCACAGTGCCAGATTTTTGGAGACGCGTGCGTTTGGAGATTCTATTCCAACCAGTGTTGGCTAGATTTTTCTGGTTTACGAATATTTGGAGTAACCGGCATGTCCACAAAACGTAACTAAGAATGTGGAAACAAAAATAAAATGGCGATACGAACCATCTAGGTCATCTTTTCTATAAATATCGTTTGCAATCTTTTTATAGATGAGAGTTTAAACACGATTTCTTCAAATGAATATACTTATCTAATTTTAGTAAATTGTCTATTTATATATGTTACTAGCTTCTGCCAGCAACTTCGTCCGCGTAGCGTGATGATATATAGCCTATAGCCTTCCTCAAAAATGGGCTATCTAACACTGAAAGAATTTTTCAAATCGGACCAGTAGTTCCTGAGATTAGCGCGTTCAAGCAAACAAACAACCTCATCAGCTTTATATATTAAAGTATAGATAAGTCAGGCGGTAAAATAAGGCCGACTGCTACGCTAGAGGTCCTTGCATGTAAGCAAATTGATTATTTTCATTCATGAATTGAGTATTTTCATAGCCGTAACAGTTCGGAGTTGTGCCCGGATAATGGCATCTCTTGCAATAACTAGATGTAAAACAATATTAGCGAACTGTGGGTGTGGTTACATCTGTACAACTCTGCTTATCTCTTTGGGGAATAACAATTTTGTTATAACAATGTCGTGCGGTCGTCCGTCTGTGGGATATGAATTGAGTGTGTGCGTCCGAAGTGACGTTTTGCATTTTTGTCAGGTTTGGTTACAAATATATGTAACGGAATCACCTGGAAGATCTGAACAACTAAATTCCCCAACAGTCTTTGATTAAACATACATATTTTGCTAGTCCTATCACTGTATAATTGTAATATAATAACAATAAAATAAAATAAATGCGGCTTTATCGGAATTATTACTGAGTTGTCCGATTTAAAATATTTCTCTAAAAACTGATTGTCACGGAAATCATTTTGATGAAAACCATCGTTACAGCGAGAAATACCTAATCGTGTGAATACGGAAATAATAATTACCTATAACTATTTATCATTCCCACGACGTGTCGGTCAAACGGCTCCATCAAACTGCCTTATAGTCTAGTGATTGTAAGCGCAATTACTACGTTAGAGGTCCTAAGTTCAATTCCCAGTTCAAGCAAAATATTATAAGGGATTTTCTAATCAATTCTCAGTAGCAGCTCGGAGTTTGGAATAGACACGTCCCCTACTACAAGGGACCTAAACATACCGGCGACATGTGGGTGTACACCGTGTACATGAATGTCGGTATGTACACCTACTCACAATTAGAAAAGCGAAAAGTATCTTGTTGAAAATGAAAATTTGTTCTTTAGATTAGTTTATTTATGGTACCAATATAAAAAAATTATGGTATGGTGAAGCTACCGTACCGAATGATATTTGTGTGTGCAAGATTAATCAGAAAAGATTAAATAAATACCTCCTCCGAATAATCTTGTTTAATAAATTATTTATTCGGATTATTTGGAGGAGGTATATAATTATCTTATCCTCCAAGTAATAGATACTTATCTCATGATATTTTTTTTTTTTGCATAGTTTCGACGAGGATTTACGGACTATCTCCCCCTGGGCAACAAGTTCGTGGAGCCACACGGACCTGCCTCGACTAAAACAAGGCAGAGTGGCCGCACAGGTGAGTGGAATTCCTCAAACCACACGATTTAATTAATTGTGCACATAATAAAGTAGGTCATTTCCCGTAATCCCCCAACAAGATTAATATGGGCCGCGTGGATCGGAGCACTCATATTAATATGGCAACAACACTTATTATAGGTATATAAATTATACATAGTATAGGTACCTATACTAAACATATACCTACACAGGTACACAATAATAGAAAAAGCATGTTTTAAGCCGGTTGGTGTTTGAAAGTTTTTTCATTATTCTGAAGTACCTATAAACAAATATTAACTAATAAAAATATAAACGGCTGAATAATTATAAAATAATTTCACATGAAGCGACTACCTTCAGATCTACACAATCCTCTTTCTGAACGATATGTATATATCGTAGAATAAACCGATTGTCTCGTTTTTTGGCCATAAGTATATTTACAATATAATCCAAGTCATTAATTCTGAGCATACAATCGCCATTGTATGAAAATGTATCTAATAATTATTATTAAATACTTATATAATTATTTAATGGATGGATACAACATACGGTACAATGAACCGAAACAGAAATGATAGTGAGCTAATTGTTTCGGCTTCATCGCACAATCCCGCAAGATTGATGTAGTATGTTTGTGTTACATACATATGTGATGCCACGAGTTAACCGCCCGTTGCCACACATTTCGATCAGGGATTCCATTATTAAATCTTTGTTGGGTCGCTATTCTGTGGAATTTGGTATTCCGAGCGCAATTCTGAAGTCGTGCGTAATATTTAATCAGCCTTATGTTAAAGTCATACTATGTCGGCAGTTCTGGGCCGCGTACGTGCCGTGCGACGCGCAGCACAGGGACGCGGTGCAACTCACCTTCGAACAGATTGACTTGATACAACGACTCACTGACAAGTACCACCCGCAACTCACGCTCTGCACCTCCGCTGAAGGTAAGCTTTTAGAATACTAACGGCACATGTGACCATTAATCACTGTAAACTGCAATACCCTGCATCTCATTTCCGTTGTTCCTTTTGTAGGTAAGTATGTAGGCACTTAAGGCCTTTTATTTATGTAATTCAATGAGGACCTTATTAATTACAGAAAATCTGCTAAGGCACAAAATATGTAAATGCGTAAGGTATATTAGCATGAAAAACCCATTGTTTTAACTTCGTAGCCTTTAAAAAAAATTTAATTCGTGCATTTCCTTTAGCTTCATTGTTTTTAGGTACAATTCAAATGAACTCAATTAAAATAAACGGTTTTTAGACTTTATTCGCGCATTGTTCGCAAACTAAAGCGATGTCCGGTTTAGTAAATTTCACGAAATTTGAACTTTAATACAGAACTACGCAGTGAATATTTAATTTTTGTATGCCTGTATATTACTGCAATGCAGACAGCAGTTAGGTCAATTTACAATTATATACATTTTAAAGTCAGTTCTAAATAGCTTCATAACAAATTCAGTAACATGAAGTCCCGTTAAGGCTTTTGAATGCGTATTTCGGTTTATGAATTAATTTACAGTACATTAATTAAATAATTAATATATTTATACCTATGTTGAAAGTAATGCTCGATGTAGCTTTATTTATATTTGTGCAATGTAAAGTAAGCTGATAAGCTGACACAGGCATTTAATATATAAATATGAGTGATCAACATGAACACTTGCTCAAGCACATATAAATTGTATGATATAATATTCGCTCGCTTTCAGCTCGTTAATCACACAAAGTTTATTATTATTAATATAATATCATGTATTATGTAGCGCAATCATATCTCTGAGATGATTAGGAAGGAATCTATGCAATTGTACACAATTTTATGCTGTCATAAGTAAGATTAACAAATCAAAATGAATTCGTTTGTAAGTTTGTTGAAAAAAGCCTCCTATTTTTGTTTTTTTTTTTCTATTCGGTTCATATAATCTTTGTTAATGTATATAACTTCAAGATAATATTAATTTTGATTGCTTATTGTCACAGACATAGTTTCGGCACACGCCAACCATAGGTTGTGCTCCTTAGTGGGGGTGGAGGGCGGGCATGCCATTGGAGGTTCTCTTGGCGTGCTGAGGACATTGTACCAAGTGGGAGTTCGTTACCTGACTCTTACCTCGACTTGCGACACTCCGTGGGCCGAATGTGCGTCTGCCGACAAGCCCGAGCCATCTCCGAGAGGTGGACTCACGCCATTTGGGAAGGTAAGTCCTGCTACTTTAAATGCTACGAATCTCTACGAACTGGTACGAGAAATCTTATTAGGTACGACTACGATCAGCTACGGTGCTACGTTTATAGTGTAGTGTAACCTATGTCGAGTAACTCACTGAACTCGTGCATAGATAGTTAGTAGGTACAATAAGTAGGAATATTACTGAAAGCTAGTAATAGAACTCTCAATTTAAATACCTACTCTCTCAATTAATTGAAGGGAAGCAAAACAGTTCCTCATTACAATACTAGTAGGATTTAGAAGATATAACTTTCAACATAAAGAATGAATAATTTAAGAAAAACCTTCGTTTTAAAATAGCCCTGTTTCTATAACTGATTCTATGTCATAAGAACGTGATGAATATATTTTTAGTCTGGGTGTAGCTTGACATAATACGGGGTGAAACTTTAATTATTCTTACGGGTTTAAGAGGCCGTCCTAAAAATTCACTCGATCGAGTTTAGGTAAATTCTATGTTTGTGTGCGCTTTTCACGCACACATGGCTGCAGATCGAGCGTACGAGCCTATAAACAATGTTGATCCTTACATTATTAAATTAATTTTCTAGTTTTATTCTCGTTAGTTTTTTTTTTGTATTTTCAATTTTGTTTTTAATTTAGTATATTTTTATACATACAATATTCAATAAACATCAAAACATAAAACTTTGAAGGCGGAAATTGGGGTTAAAAATTGTAATTTTTGTAGATACTGATTACTAATAACGAGTATAATAACCTAGTGACGAGTTTAATGATTTATGGATTTTTACATTTTAAGGGTAGGAAACGGGGGTTGAAGCCTGAAGGTTAATGTACTTATTAGTATGGGTGAATAAGTTGTTTTTAAAGGTAGGTATTTGAAAATGAGATATGTAGCTACTCATCCTAAAAAATGTGTTTCAGGGATTTTGAATTTTCAAACTTTTACTTTGGAGGGTTGATAGTTTTATCTTTTGCTAGGCACTTCAAAATCGTAATATTTTGTTAAATGTTTATCAAAACACATTTTGGTCACGACTGAAACCGCTCGGTTGTATGTACATCTGTGCTAATTGTGGTATGTAGTTTAACTTTGCTCCACTTCATCGTGAAAGTGTGAGATGAGATGTCTGAAGAACTGGTATTTGTTTTTCATAATTTACCATGCACGTAGAATGTGCCTAATGAAGGACCAACATAAGACATTAATTTTGTACTATAGTAGTAATCACGGCGATAACTACAATATTCATACCTTTGAATGTATTAAAACCTTTGCTTATAAATAATTTATTGTAAGATGAGGTTGCTTTTGACTAATGAACATAGAGCTTTGTAATAGGTGCTATGATTGTATAATTTTGTTTTTAATGTATATTATGGCATATTTTAAATCTATACTAATATATAAGCTGAAGAGTTTGTTTGTTTACTTGAACGCGCTAATCTCAGGAACTACTGGTTCGATTTGAAAAATTATTTCATTGTTCGATAGCTCATTTATTGAGAAAGGCTATAGGCTATATATCCTCATATATCTCCTATATCTCCTTTACGCGGACGAAGTCGTGGGCAGAAGCTAGTAAAATATAAAGCGTTATAATAGCTACTAAATTACCAAGCATTGCGCTGTCTAAATTTGAATGCTTGAATTGCCGGCAAAAACATAATACCATAATAAATCGTAATCCAATAAATTGTGTTTTACTTACGATATAACTTGGTATTACGTTTGTATTAGAAATTCGGTGGCCGACTCTTGAGAGCTATAGGTATTATACTTAATGTCGCAATCACACGCAGTTGCAGTCGTAAGTACCTCGAACATAACATACCATCACGCCTGTATTCCCTGAAGGGTTAGGCAGAGGCGTACACTAATGTACACCCACAGTTCGCCGATATGTTAAGGTCCCATGTAATAGGAGGCGAGCCTATTGCCATTATCCGGGCACAAATTTCAAATTCCGAGCTCCTACTGAGAATTTACTACGCCTATTTTTATTAATAAATATATTTTTTTATGTATTTTATGTTATGCCAATGTATAAAATAAAAATCTATCTACTTACTGATCTAATACTAAATAGGATAATTGCATTAGTAATTTTCCACTTGACTGTACCATGCGCACGAAGGCGGGTGCAACAACCTCTGCCCGGCCAAAAAAATTGGGAACTACTGTACTGTACGTTTTCAAAGGAACTACATCCCAAGTACAATCAGGCTGTAGGATGTTCTTCAAAAAAGAAGTGACTTTTCAATAGATATTACTGACGTCACCTTTAAGACGTAAATTCAGAATGTGAATGCAAATTTAGACCTGGCAGGTGGGACTCGCGGCGGCTAAGTGATCATAGCATCTGATTTATCTAACCAGAAGACGCAGGTTCAAATTTTGATCGCAGTCGAGTTTATCCATCACTAAAATAACTTTATAATAATATCTAGGAATGTGCAAAAAAATCACAAATAGTTAACAGTGTATATTTAATTTGAAAAAAATTAACCTAATTTTAATCTCTGGTTTCAAAATTAATAATTATGATTTTCGTAATCAGCCCCTGAGAATCCTTGAAATTGACACCCATATCAATTTATTTAGAAAAGCATTTTCGTAATCAGCCCCTGAAAATCCTTGACATTGACAGCTGTATCAATTTATTTAGAACAACAATGTCCGCTATCTTGGATTTAAAAATTAATGTCATTTTCGTAATCAGCCCCCAAAGTTCTTTGAAATTGACACCCATATCAATTTATTTAGAAAAGCAATGTCCGCCATGTTGGATTTCAATGTTAATATCATTTTCGTAATCAGCCCCTGAAAATACTTGAAATTGATACCCATATCAATTTATTTAGAAAAGCAAAGTCCGCCATCTTGGATTTCAAAATTACTGTCATTCTCGTAATCAGCCCCTGAAAATCCTTGACATTGACACCCGTATCAATTTATTAAGGAAAACAATGTCCGCCATCTCGGATTTAAAAATTAATGTCATTTTCGTAATCTGCCCCCGAAATTCCTTGAAATTGACACCTATATCAATTTATTTAGAAAAGCAATGTCCGCCATGTTGGATTTCAATAATTTTCATAATCAGCCCCTGAAAATCCTTGAAATTGATACCCATATCAATTTATATAGAAAAGCAATGTCCGCCATCTTGGATTTCAAAATTAATATAATTTTCGTAATCAGCCCCTGAAAATCTTTGAAATTGACACCCATATTAATTTATTTAGAAAAGTAATGTCCGCCATCTTGGATTTCAAAAATAAACATTTTCGTAATCAGCACAATGAGAAACTTGTACTACCCATACTTCCTACAAAAAATACCAGACCATATTATATTATAGGGCTTTTCTAGAAATTAGAAGTTATAAAATAATCAACGTATCAAGTTGTGTTAATCGCAGTATAATTTGGGAAAATATTTACGTCAAACAAGCGCACGCCTGTGACACAAAGCGATACGTCCTCTCGCTGGGAAGGCCCAAACGTGACTGGCGCGAGCGGCTTTGCGCGCTCGATATTATAGCACAATTATAGGTCTTTTCATCTTTGATTTACTAAATCAAAATATTTTTTTTTTGAAAAAGTAATTTTTGATCCTATTAGAGGGATAACTGAAGATTATTAAGTAATTTAAAAAATAATCAAAATGTCTTTCTAAAAAATAGAAAAAAATACATATTTGTCTGCAATTTTCACGAAAAATTACGTTACGTAAATATTTTTTTCCTGCTATATTTTGTATGAAAATTGAAAAAAGTGCTTCCGCTAGTGCCAAGTAGAGCATATGCTGGGTTTTATAGTATTTTTTAATATTCAGTAATACTAATATTTTCTTGTAAACCGATCATCAAACTTCACTCGAAACGCGTTTTTTGGGAAAAGGAGTTGTCAATAAAAGGGATTTACGATTATTATAGAAGTAAATTGAAAAATCCATTTCCGCTTGTGCCAGGTTTAAGAACAGTTCTTTTCAAATAATTAATAACTTTATATAAATTCTTTGTAGATTCCTCACAATCGGTCAACAAAATTCACTAAAATGCGTCAATTTTTAGGACGGCCCCTTAAATGCGAGTTATATCTTCTTAATACTTTCGTAAATCTCTTAAGATTAGATGAAGTTATAATCCTCTTTGTAGGCTATACAATGATAGCTCTTTACGAGTAAATTTATTGTCTCAGCTAATGTCGCTATGTAGCTAAGAATAATTTACGAAACAAGGTGAATACATAATACGTCGATTTATATATGTACTTATATACTTTTAGAGGGCAATCTCGCAATATAGGTATAATATTAAAATACGTGCAGCTAAGTAGTTAGAAGGCAAACGTAAAGATTGAGACGTTGAGTAGAGTGAGTGTGCCATAATCATAAACATCCTGGCGCACCGCAATATTTCTCTTTGTATGAACTCGGGCTGCTCGCGAAAGCAGTTCTTTGTTTACTTGCAACGATACTTTTCGAAATATTTTCTTTTGTTTAAACTGCACACTGCGTACGACTCTGGTTGCGACGCACGTTAAAACCTGCCATAAGTATACTCGCTTTTAATTGTGGTGGGTTTTCAACATACAGGGTTGTCGAAGAAAATAAATCTGACGGACCGGAACCATGAGGCCCATGTAGGTACATACTCCTAGCTTAAGATTCTATAGATAACGGATAGCGAGCTATTCATCTTCAATCAATTCACAGTTAAAAAAATTCTAATGTTAATTATGTCAAAAGTGGTATTATCCCAGCTTATATAGGCAGGTACTATATTAGGCAAATGTTGAGGATGCCGCAATTTCAGGGTAAAATTAACTGCTAAAGTTTTTAGTATATTGTTAAATAATGAACTATTAGGAACATTATAAGTACTTATTTAACACTAGCTGTTCAAATTCAAATTTATTTATTTCGTGTACAGAGGTTAGAAAAGATGTTTCATGAAGAAATATATGTTGCCCACGGTTTCGCTCGCATTCTAAAAGGACGTACTACTTATACCTCTGCTTCCTCCGCTTGGCGTACCAAAATGAAACACAACATTTGAATTGACAATTAGTTATCTTCAAGTCTTAGCTATCGCAGATCTAAATGATGATTGCCTCATCTTAAACAGGAACAGAACCTACAATCCGTAGCACAAGCGCTCGTCCAATGCGTGAAGCGTGCACATTTAATTGTTAAGTATCTCATGTCACTAATTACTTAAACATATGTATATAATATATCCTCTGACTGGCTGTGACGACCTACGTATATGCGTCTAGCAAAATAACAATGCTCTTACATTTCACAATTGAAGGCGCAAGGAACATGATCGAAACATTTCCTGTGTATTATTTATTGAAAACTTTGATGTCAGAAACTACGAAACTAGTTACGACAATTTGACGCTTTCGAAAGTCGTCCGTTAGCACTCCGAATTCAAATTAAAAAGGTTCCAAGAAGTTTGCAATTAATTTAAAGCAACGCAAACTCATACGAACTTCAAAAGCGCCCGGAACAATAGAGTAGGTAGAGTACCTACCTACTTTATGATAAAATATACAAGCAGCCAGGACCAGCCAAAATACTGTTTATTTCAATAGTTTTACGAACGTATTTAAGATATTTTCTTCTTAATTAAATATAGGTACCTAGTATATTATAATGGCATTTAAGCACAAAAGATCCCATTGGGTCGAAGTTCTCTGAGGCCTTGCTGCCTCGGCCCCACATAAGATAAGATATTATAATGGACTTTTAATTTGTCGGAAAACCGCTCATGTTCCTTTTTTTGGGCAGACAAGTTTTCCGCCATCAATCTTATCTTCACAAATTGTTATTGATCGGTCGGACAGATTGTCGTGAAGGAAATGAATCGTCTGGGCATGTTGGTGGACCTGTCACACGTGTCGGAGCGCACGATGCGCGATGCTTTGGCAGTGTCGCGCGCGCCCGTGTTGTTCTCGCACTCGTCAGCGCGCGCGATATGCAACGTGACGCGTAACGTGCCCGATGCCGTGCTGCGCCTGCTTGCCGCCAACAAGGGCCTCATCATGGTCAACTTCTACACAGCATTCCTTACTTGCAGGGACACTGCAACTGTTCAAGATGCAATTGGTGAGACAACGCCCGCACATTTGGCACTAGAAAAATTTATTCATTCATCAGACATTTTTATTCATTAAGAGCCTGGCGGACCAAATTTCTCATATAAATGTAATACCATAACATACATACCATCACGCCTGTATTCCCCGAAGGGTTAGGCAGAGGCGTAAGTACTATTGTACACCCACAGTTCGCCGGCATGTTTAGGTCCCATGTAATAGGGGGCGAGCCTATTGCCATTAACCGGGCACAAATTCCAAACTCCGAGCTGCTACTGGGAATTTCATAGAAAAACCCAATAACACTGCTCGTCCTGGGAATCGAATCCAGGACCTATAGCGTAGCAGTGGCGCTCAGGACCATTTGGCTAATGAGGCAGTTTATGTAATACCATAATAAATAGTAATTCAAACATAATTTAATGAAATGTCTTATTATTCGGATTCCGATAGCGTTAATCTAGGTTCCTGCTCTACCATCCAAAATACTTACACTGGAATTATAATTTAAGCGAATCGAATTCTTGATAACTTTACCAAGTTTGGATTTTCCGGTCGTTTATTTTCAGTGAAGTAGTAGTAGACGAAATGGTACGGCAGAAACCTAGATTATCGGGATCTCAATCCGAATATTAACAGAATTTGATAAAAAAATTGTTGCATTCTTTTGGTATTACGTTTTTGTGGGCTATTCGACCTTCGCCAGACCTTTAAGTATCATAATCATAATAGATACCTATATATCTTTTACCTACTGATAACTGTTTCTTAAACTTAAGGGTGGTTACACGTAATTTTGAGTTGTGGGTCGTTCATTAACTCATACCATGTTTTACAGCACACATTAATCATATAAGGGATGTAGCCGGTGTGGACAGTGTAGGCCTTGGCGCTGGCTATGACGGCATTAATTAGTGAGTACATATTGCAATACGTAGCTACTTCTATTACACCTTGATACGATACGGGAGAAATAATTGCAGCACTTATTTTAGTACGTATGGCATACCTTTCTAAATACATTTGACTGAAAGCCAAAAGCGATAATTTAACTAAATATCGCGACAGTATCATATTGGAAACCTTAATAAATAGGTACCTACTTACCTACTGTTTTTTTTTTGTGTCTGTGCGTTATCTTCCAAAAACTGTTAAAAAGTTGCTTTGTTGTTGTTCTTTGTACTTTGCCCGGACTTCCCTAGACGTTCAAACATTACTTTTGCATGTTATTTATGATCCTCTGAAAGTAGATAGGTACCTAAATAAGTGTAAGTAACATTAACTGCATACTAAATGGTTATTATGCAGTACACCTCAAGGACTAGAAGACGTGTCATCCTATCCCCTGCTATTCGCCGAGTTAATGGAGGAGGGGTGGAGCATAGAGGAACTACGGAAGTTGGCGGGACTGAACCTGCTCCGCGTGATGGAGGCGGCAGAGCGGGTATCGCGCGACCTAGCGACCGCCCACGTCGCGCCCTACGAAGACGTGGCACCCAAACTCTTCGATACTCACAACTGTTCAAGCCAGGACCTTTAAATCTTTACCAAAAGCGTAGTCCTCATCTGTATAAAAAATAGATTTACCTATTAGCCTAAACTAAACAGCAATACTTACCTGTATTATTATGTTAAGTACGACTTATACAATTTGAGCATCAGTGCTATTGTCTTCTATTAGATTAAATCTTTTACCAGGTTAAGGTAATTCTTAAACAGACTTCGTTATCTTGTACAAGTTACGGTTTTGTTGTTTGTTACCTTTTTATAATTCCGAACATCGAACCCGGTGTTAGGTACGTGATTGCCCCGAGGTGCTTGCGAGAACATAATGTTCAAAGTGCTGCTACTAACATAATTATGCGTTGGGTGCGTTTTGCTTGAGAATTTTATTATTATTTGTAATATGTAAGTACCTACCTAACCTACTACCTCATTTGAACTACAGTCCTACAGTCGCTACTTGGCAGGTAGGTGCTTCATGTATGTATTTTTATTTACTTCAACTAAAACAGCGGGTGGAAGCCATAGATCGATAGCATTCATACACTCCTACCACAAAACTTTAGAAATAGGGTATGAAAAGAGAGTTCCAATTGGTCTGCGATTCCTCACGTCGGAGTCAGGCTTCGCGTCCAGAAAACGGGTCCACGTTGAACGCAGTCGCAAACTGACAAAGGAATGTAGGTACCCACGTTGCGTGCCCAATGAAGTCTCCTGTTATGACTATTGTTTATGTAAATTTTACATAGTTATATTGCATTTACAATTGCCGCAAACAATTTTATAAATTGTATTGTTGAAACAATTCCCCGTACAATTAATGAAGAAAATTGCACCTTCTGACTTATAATTATTTTTTAAGTATCTGAAAAATCTGCTTTGTGATCGATTAAGGTAAATAAGCGGAAAATAACCGAAATACAATGGAATATACACCGTGAAATTTTAGTCGTTTTGGAACCGAAACATTATTATATTAATAGTACCTACTAATAAAAAATATTAAATTAGCTGTACCTCTTAAAAAGGTTTGGATCAAAAAATTTTTTTGTTCACTTTTTCGAGTTTGGTCGTAACTCGTAGTAGTGCACCAGAAATGTTATACCGCTTACTTGTGTGTGTGTAACATTGAATGACATCGATCGTAGTGATTGTAGTACCTAAAATTGAGTGGAGCACTCGTTTTTTGTTCGTATATGACATTGCTTAAAATAATAATTTAAAAATATATATATTTTTATTGACTTTAAATTATATATGAAACTAGCTTCCGCCCGCGACTTCGTCCGCGTGGAATAGTTACTTAGTCTTAGCAGGATGATAGCCTATAGCCTTCCTCAGTAAATGGACTATCTAACACCGAAAGATTTTTTCTAATCGGACCAATAGTTCCTGAGATTATCGCGTTCAAGTTCAAGCAAACTTGGCAGGTGGTAAGAAGATGATGATCCCGTTCAGCGGCTTGTAGTATGTTTTGATTGAAGCTCACTTCAAGATATAGCCAATATTGTTAGTTGATAATTGAGTATTGAGTATCCGAGCGGAACTTTAGTAAAATATGTCACGGGAACATGAATAATAAAAGAACGCTAAATGAGGATATGTCCTTTAGAGCGTTTGTTGGGTCCGAGCGGACCCAAGCTCGGTCCACACGGATACAAAACAAACGCTCTAAAGGCTGATGAATAACGTATTTATTTGGATTAATATCATGTTTATAAAAACACCTACGCAAATAATGCATTTGGAATTTTAGAACAAAGTTAGCATAAAAAAGGTTATAGTGAGCCAACCTTAAAAGATAGACATATGCTGTCGTGGACTTTTTTTTAGAACTTTTAAAGCGGAACAATTCTTTCATATATGATTTTTGCGAAACTTTAACCGTTTACGCAGCGCATGCATCGGAAGCTCTCAAAAGGAAAAAAAAACGAATTTTAGAACAAAGTTAGCATAAAAACGGTTATAGTGAGCCAACCTTAAAAGAGAGACATATGCTGTCGTGAACTTTTTTTTAGAACTTTTAAAGCGGAACAATTCTTTCATATATGATTTTTGCGAAACTTTAACCGTTTACGCAGCGCATGCATCGGAAGCTCTCAAAAGGAAAAATCCCGATTTTGAAACATTCTTCATTGATGCTCCGCTCCTATTGGTCTTAGCGTGATGATATATAGCCTATAGCCTTCCTCGATAAATGAGCTATCTAACACTGAAAGAATTTTTCAAATCGAACCAGTAGTTCCTGAGATTAGCGCGTTCAAGCAAACAAACAAACAAACAAACAAACAAACAAACAAACAAACAAACAAACAAACAAACAAACAAACAAACAAACAAACAAACAAACTCTTCAGCTTTATATATTAGTATAGATATAGGTTCTATTATCGATATAGAGTCTAACATTTTCGGTTCCAAAACGACTAAAAGTCTCAGTGTATAGATAACGAATTTAGTAATTATACTGTAATTAGTAACTACATAGGCGATCCGAGACACCGAGTTCGATGATAAACATTTAATAAGAACTTCCCGAATTAAATCCTACCTACCTACCTAGCGGAATATCCCACTGCGTTCATTGATATAAATAGTAACTAGGTAGGTATCTATTGTTACCAAGCTTTAATATATTAGTCTAATTAATAATACTAGAATCCTACTTTATGCTTTATAATTTTACCCGAAATATTATTATCGTCCGATTAGATGTGATTTGAAATTGTTGTAAAAAAATAAATAAATAGACAGTCATTCAACGGGAGATTAGTACATATTTTAAGCTTTTATACATAAGAATAAGTACTTATTGTACCTACCTACCCTAAAAGCTTTTTGAATACTTATTGATTATTATCTAATTTATAAAAATGCGGTATTTAATAATTAGCGAATGTACGGTACTTAGGCCCACTTGCACCAACTACTTAAATGTGTTTATTTTCTATTGTCATTTTGTGTTTAAATTCAATTTAAACATATTTCAGAAGTTGGTGCAAGTGGCCCTTACTTAAGTAAACAGGTAGTGGTATTATAATTATCTAATTACTTTTAAAGACTATGCAATTCATTCGTAAAGTTAGGTCATGATCAAAAGTAACTATGTGGTGGCACTCGCAGCTTTGCGGAGGCCGCATTTCACGCGGCGCGAAATGCAACCTTTTCCGTCAAGAAAAGATGCAATTAGAAAAATGATAGGTGGTTAGGTTGCCAGGACGACGAATGACGTTTTATAAACCGTCTCGCACGACGTCGTCTCTATTCGTACAGGGCTACACATAGCCTGTATCCAAATGATGCCTGCACGCAGCCGGGGGTCGCTCGAAGA
Source organism: Acronicta leporina (assembly GCA_947256265.1). Taxonomy (NCBI): domain Eukaryota; kingdom Metazoa; phylum Arthropoda; class Insecta; order Lepidoptera; family Noctuidae; genus Acronicta; species Acronicta leporina. The sequence continues at coordinate 9,461,335 of OX366513.1, read as the reverse complement.
GCCCTCGCCGTGTATACTGTGGGAGACGGTAGGTAGGCAGTGTAGTTGAAATAAAAGAAATATTGTATAAACAATAGTACATAGTAAAGCAATAGTAGCTTACAGCAAATTGGAAGGAAAAGTACATCAGTTAATGTCGTCCTACCGTCTCCCACAGTGGTGACCCTAGAAAAAAAGGGACGCACGTAAGTATGGCAGAAAAATCCGCAGAAGGTCAGTCCGCCCAGTTGTATAGGGTTGGCGTTAAGTTACCGCCGTTTTGGCCAGAGGAACCCGCACTTTGGTTCGCGCAATGCGAAGGGCAACTCACCTTTTTTTTGTGTCCGTGCCGTGTGGTTTTTAGTCGGGTGACCTACCGACTAAAAACCACACGGTGTTCCTTCCTGCACGTTTTCGTCGGGGGCTACGGGAAACAGAAAATTCGTCCGCGGCCCCCGACTGGTGCCGGGCCGCCGCAGCGGGCCCCGTCCGCAGATTGTGGAGGGGGGGGAGGGAGGCTTTTGACTTTGAACACTACGCGCCACCGCCTCGGGTCCTATAAGGGGGGTGTGGCGGACGTCCGTCTGCCACCCCCGGACCCATTCATGGAGGCCGGAAGAGGGCATTGTCGGCTCTCCTCCGACTTCCGGTGCGCCAGCTGCGGATCGGGTTAGTGCTAGCACTCTCCCTCTCCCGTTCCGCAGCTTCATTCTGCGAGATGACCGTTTCGCAGAAGGCGATCACTGCATCCCAAGACGCCGCGCTGCCGACCAAGGGTAATTCACCTTAGCCAATATCACTAGTGATTCGACGAAATATTATCATGTGACGTCACAATTGGAGACACGTACGCACTGGCGATCAAAGATATCATTAGTAGTCCATCAGAGACCGACAAATATTTAAAGGTAAAACCGAACTTATCAAACGGCTGTCACTTTCAAAAGAGAAAAAAGTTCAACGTTTGCTAATGCTCGAAGAGCTCGGTGATCGTAAGCCGACTCAGTTTTTGCGCCGCTTGCAAGACTTAGCAGGCCCCGATATGGCTAGCGATTTCTTGAGGACTTTGTGGAGTAGCCGCTTGCCCCAGAATTTACAGACTGTCCTTGCTTCGCAGCATGACTTGCCTTTAGATAGGTTAGGAGACATTGCTGACAAGGTTTACGAAATTGCTCCAACTATTCCTCAGGTAGCCAACATATCAGGTACGACCGATAGTCAGGCTTCTACCAGTACAGATTTCCAGCTTATGTCAAAGCAGATCAGTGAGTTAAGCAGGTAGATGGAGTATTTTTCCAAAGGTTACAATGAGCAGCGGTCACGTTCAAGATCACGAGGCGGTGACAATCAGCAGCGCAGCAACTCCCGCCGTCGTCATATTCCTGATGATCATCCTTACTGTTGGTACCAATTTACCCATGGCCAGCGACCAATGAAGTGTGTGCAACCCTGTTCTTACAAGTCGGGAAACGACAAGGGCAGCCGGAATTAGCGGCCAACGACTGTCCAATCCTGCCAGGCCGTTTATTTGTTGCAGATCGCTCTTCGAAAACAATCTTTCTTGTAGACACCGGCTCCGACTTATGCGTATTCCCACGCTCAGCCGTCCGAATTCCATGTACTCGTTCCAAGTATGTTCTCACGGCTGCTAACAAATCCGCTATTCAGACCTATGGTCCGTGTATGATATGTATATGACTACGTGTGGATCTGGGACTCAGAAGGGATTTTACATGGACTTTTATTATAGCGGACAAACCTAAACCTATAATTGGGATAGACTTTTTGAGCCATTTTAACCTTCTTGTTGACTGTCGACAGAAACTACTTATTGATGGAATAACTAAGCTCACCGTGCCGGCAGTTGCGAGCAGGTCTTCAGTAGACATGGTGTCTATCAAGGCAGTGATTGGTGACACTGAATACTAGGACATTCTACGCGAATTTTTGGAGGTTGCTCGTACAGCAGGTATTGCCAACCCACCTAAGCATAATACTGTTCATCATATCAGGACTACGCCTGGACCTCCAGTAGCCTGCAAGCCGAGACACTAGACCCGCAACGCCTCAAGATAGCTAAGAAGGAATTCGACGATATGTTGGCTAATAGCACGAGAAGACGGTCAGAGAGCCCTTGGTCGTCTGCTCTATACCTGGTCCCTAAAAAGGACGACAGCTGGAGGCCGTGTGGTGATTATAGGGCACTAAATGCCCGAACCATCCCTGACAGGTACCCCATGCGTCACATTCAAGATTTTGCACATCTACTGCCTTCTTCAGGATGCTCCGTTTTCTCAACCATAGATCTCCTGAAAGCATACAATCAAATTCCAATTTTTGAACCTGATATTCCTAAAACTGCTATTACAACGCCATTTGGACTTTTTGAATTTCCTTTCATGCCGTTCGGTCTTCGAAATGCAGCACAAACTTTTCAGCGCTTCCTTGATGAGGTTCTCCGGGGTTTAGACTTCTCTTATGGATATATTGACGAAATTCTCGTTTTCTCACATGAGCTGATGCTGAGAGAAGATGAGCACAAACTCCACCTTCGTCAGTTATTCACCCGGCTGAAGGAATATGGTTTACTCGTCAACGCTTTGAAATGTACGTTTGGCAAGACAGAGGTGAAGTTCTTGGGATACAACATCTCCGCCTAAGGTACTAAGCCAGCTAAGAGAGCTAAGCTAAGAGAGCAAGGTGCGAGCTATTCAGGATTTCACGCTTCCTAAAACTGTGTACTGTAAAAAGGAGTTGCGACGTCTTTTGGGAATTATTAATTTCTACCGCCGTTTCCTACCCAAAGCTGCTCACATTCAAGCGCCACTGAACGCTCTACTAGCAGGACCTAAGATGAAGCACAATCATGCACAGCCTATCACCTGCACACCAGAGTTTGTAAAGGCATTCAACGATTGCAAGCATTCACTATCCGCTGCCATCATCCTTGCGCACCCAGATCCGGTTTTAGAACATGTCGGTATAGGCGCAGTACTTCAGCAGCGCAAGGACGGATGCTGGCAACCTCTAAGTTTTTATTCCCATAAGCTGAGTCTATCGCAAAGAAAATATAACCCTTACGACCGAGAGCTATTGGAGGTTTAAGAGGCAATCAGGTACTTTCGCCACATGGTGGAAGCCAGAGAGTTCATAGTGTTTACGGACCACGAAGCAGTAGCATTATCTGCAGAGGGCAACTCCTGTCACCCTCTGCAGATGTTGCTACTGCTGATACAACGGAGTTCGCAGCTAGGTTGCGAAACCATATGGCTTGCCTCACTCCAACACCAGCATCTTGGCATAGAAAAGGTCCATTCTACGTGCCACATAGTCTCAGCGATTGTACACATGTGTTCTTGCGGCAGGACTTGGTCCGAAGACCGCTAGATCCACCATACGCAGGCCCGTACAAGATTATCGAACGCCATGCCAAGTTTTTTAAGATCGAGGTCAACGGGAAGGAGACAACTGTTATAGGTACAGTGTGTTTTTATAACGATGTTAATATCTGCCAATATTTGAAGTCCTCGTAATTTAATTATATACCTATATTTAAATATACATCATATATATCGTGAGGAAATCTGCATACCTGAGAATTTTCTTCGACGGCAGCGGCGGCGCAGCGTGTGAAGTTTGCAAACCCCACAAAACAAAGAAACCCGCACTAGATCTCCATGGACAAGGGGTGGAATACCTATAACCTAACCCTTGTCTATCTCTTGCGCACCAGTGGGACAGTACCTGAATGAGATGATGATGGTATCGGTTATTATAGATATGTTAAACGTCTTATAAATCTCGCCTTTTCTGAAAACAAAGATCCTCTGGCAACTTTGTGATATGGCCAATCGTGCGAGTTTATAGAACACAGCAAAAGTGTTAATATATTACGATCCTGAGATAAAAACATACTGTATAAATAATAGCTTTACTTTAACAACGACCAATAATAGATTATATGTAGCGTTAGACACTTAGAACTGACCCTATTTAAAGTGTAGGTAAGTATCGCTGTGTGAACAATTATAACAAATTAAATAAGTATTATAATGTAATTTGGTTTTCGAGCAAATCTTTATGCAGTCAAACTATATTTATAGTAGATGAATAACTTTTTTATACCGACAAGTAGGTACATAAAAGCTTAGAGAGAAGTTATGTTCAAATCTGGAAAAAGCTTTCGACGCTGGTACCTACTATATTGAAACATGCGATACTTACCACGATAATTATACCTCCTAACGTAATTTTATTAGTAATGTGTACATAAATAAATGATGTTAGTACACTAGTAATAATAGACGGATCTTAAGACTGAAGTGTTTCAGAAATAAATTCTAGTGTAGATAGGTAGGTACGTTTGCTACAGTGTAGAAGTTTATTACGTACCTACATTATACATATATCTTAAGATGTGTTTATTATTCCATAAGGGAAGACTAACGCTAATGTCCTTGCGTATTTGCTAGCATTTTTTTCTCAATTAATGGGAAAGATTAATTGAATTATCCGTAAGACATATCTCACTCAAATACCAACCTGACCGTAGGCGTACCATTAAATTGCTAAGCAAATCCTTGTAATTCACTTTTAATATTTGATCGTTTTTATAAGTATAAAATCAATATGAAAATAATTTAGATAACTTTTTACCATTTTTAATTATATTCATCGTGGTAAATTACATATAATTGTTATAGTAGGTATTGTTTTTAGAAATTTTCTCATATTTTATATAAAATCTAGTGCAAATCATTGTGTTTCTGAATACTTACTTACTTACCTACATGTGTGCAGGTCCTACTTCAATATTTCTTAAAATTCTTAGCAGTAAATGAACGTGACAATGTAGATTTTGTTTCCAAAATAGACATGCCTAAAAAAGCTTTTGTATCATATAGGTAGGTATATATTTTAGTTCAATATCGTCAATCGTCAATCGTGTAGGTACCTACTTACACCTACAGTAATTTTGATAAATACCTGATACACACGGCGACACATCAAGCTATAACTTGTAGGTAAAATTGACTTAACATTTGACAGCAATCTACAGTTTGCCCGAATAGGTAGGTGCCTGTATTCTGTATCACCTGTATGGGGTGACTTTTATAGTGTACTTAGATAATAATTTGTAGATAGGATACCTATAGTTTGACGCGTTATCGTGTGTAGATGGGTTTTCATAGTTTAAGTAAATACCTATTCATCTTGTGTCAATAATTGTTAATTTTATTACTGAATATTAGCGGTTTCATAATAATTGATACCTAAGTATATCATGCAGGTAGTTACCTACGTATTTACTGAAATCCAAATAGTTTTTTTTTAATAGCTTTCATAATAAACATCTATTTTTAACAATTCATGTGTTTTAATTAAACTAACTAAAGAAACTACCGCACCGTAGGTAGGTGCTGAATGAGGAATAAAATTTAATACTTACTTAATATTTTTTATTCCACATTGAGCACCAAGCTATTATACCTATTGGTGCTGTAGGTAAGCGGAATAGCTTAGGTGCTGAAATCATAGGTGCTCAAAAAATTGGTGCTGAAACAGGAATAGGCACTCCAAAACTAGGTACCTATAGGTAGGTACCTACCCGGAGCTATTTACAAAAGCTCATGAAGTAGGTACCTACTACCTAGAAGTACAAGGAATAGGTAATAAATAATTAATAGTATAAAAACACTAGAAACCACGTTTTTATAAATGCACGTAAAAACCAAAAATAAATTAGGTAGGTAGGTATGGATCGTTCAAGTTGTCTCTATTTCTGGGCTGAAGTGTAAGTAAACTATGTACCTTGGTAAGTATATGCTTTTAATTATAATATTTGATTGTAAAAGCGTGGGGCGCTGAAACAGGAAAGACTTTCTTGTAAACAAATACTAATACTAACTTCCTGGCGGAAGCTGCATGAGGTCGCAGTCGCACAAGAGCATAACGTTTATGCCACCAAAGGAAACCAAAGATACCGTCTACGAACAGTACGAACAAGAACTCTACATTTTGCCACTGTTGACGCATTAGTCATAAGTAGGTACCTACTTATTTGCCGGAAAGAAGAGGCGCTCAAAATGTCGGTTAATGTCGTGTCTCCTCGCTGCTGACGCATGTTTTGTCTTAGTTCTACAAACTGGTACATTCTATTATCTGTGCTGGTACTTTGAACAGAGCCTACTAGTCGAGTCGAGACCTACTAGTCGAGCTGCAAGTCCAGATAAAGCGCCGATCTCTGTAACCTGCTTCCCGTAACATCGCTTGACTTGATAGCTCAGCAAGACAAAGAGTCTTTCCTGTTCCAGCGCCCCACGCTTTTACAATCAAATAATTATTATAATTAAAAGCACATAGTTTACACTTCAGCCCAGAAATAGAGACAACTTGAACGATCCATAGGTACCTATAAATTCCACCATTTTGCTGGCATAAATTTGCATCCGAGCTCTTGACCCCAAAAACCCGGAAATAAAAAAGAATAAATTATGTACCCTAGAAAGCAAAAATGTAATATTTCGGGAAACGAAAGCCAAACCTATGACTAAAGGTCCCTGGCAACACTGGACGTGCCACCCAAACAGTATAGCTCAGATTATGTATAATAATAATCTGAGCAGTATAGCCAGTTAGCCACGTACAACTTTATTATTCTACCATGCTACAGCCTGCGAACCACGCACGGCGCGGTGGTGTGGGCGTCGGCGTCGGGCGCACGCTGGCTGCTTTCTACCTACTATCTATCTATAGTCAAAGTCTGGCTGCCACCGACACTCAAATTAAGTATAAAATAATCTGAGCACCGACAGTACAACATTAAGTTTATGTCACCGAAACTTTGATTGTTGTTTATTAAACTCTTTGATAGCCACCACAAGGATAGGAAATCTACCAAAGGACTATGTTGATCACAAAAAAGTCAAAAAACAACATTGTAAACGAAAATTTAGAGATGAATGACTAAGTGACAATAACTCTCCTACAGTGCTGTTTGTGTGTATGCATATTTTAGTGAATAAACGATTTCCTTTTTTAAATGTACGTGATTTATTTGTTCTGTAAAATACATACTACTCTGTATTTTGTTTTTTTTAAACACTGGTTTTACTCGAAATAGGGTATTACACCTTTTTTTGAAAACTGTTTTAAATTAATTAATGAAACAGTAGAATATTTATTTCAGTTTTATTAAACCGAAAAATGTCTAAAAGTATTTTATTTTATGATTTTGAATTTTCGCGCGGAAACGCTAGCCGCCATGCTACTTCGGGTCGTGACGTCACTTCGTTAGTGAACAATAGACAATACAACTGCAAAAGACCAAGTAACGTCAAGTAACTATCGGAGTGACATAACGTCGGAATCCAATATGGCGGATGGCGTTTTAAAACAGATTAAAAAAGACTATTTTTGAAATTGAATTATATAATTTACATTGCATTTTTATAAATAAATACTAACGTTTCTCGTTTACTTTTTAAAAAATCTATCATAAACATGCATTTTTATATTTTTTCTGACATGGTGTAAAATACCCTATTACCGTATTGATTGTGGTCAACACAATATTTTTGGTAATTTGATCTGGCTACACTGATCGGCTGTGTCAGTCAAGTGTTTGGCGTTTGGCACCTGATAAAATAGTGTAAAACGTGTAAACCAAGCCAGCCAGTGCCACACCAATAAAAAAAAACAGTCAAGTGTCAATTCATATTTCAAAAAAATATCTTGTTGAAGGTTTTAGGCGTCGTTCTCGTTGAGTTCCAAAGAGTGTAAATAATTGTAGTTGAGTTCGTTAACTGTGGTCGTTGGCAAACACTACAATTTAATACAGGAAACTGTAAGAATAATATATTAAACTTATAGTGCAATTTATTTTAGATGAGAAAGTAATAGTCAAAATGGGGGAAAAAAATACTCCACTTTTAGCTGTACTACAGTTGCTGAGAAAGTATAATCTAAAGGTAACATCTTCATCATTCTATTTTACTAGGAGTTGTTGAACTATTCCACCTATGTTTATTACTATGTTTTTTTTTATTTGTAGTTGAATTTCTGTTATTTTGTAAATACATAGTTTAATATTTCTTTAAGTAATAATGTTTTAAGCTCTTGACTGTCGCATTAGGGTAAACCCTGTAATGGTAGTTTAAGCTGTTACAATAAATAAATAAATACTTTAAACTTTTCAGGGCACTGAAGATATACTAAGAAAAGAAGCTAGCTTAGGTGATGTAGAATTTGAAAACTTAGATCTTCCCGAAGTCGAGATAGCTAGTATTCTTACTTCCCATCACACAGAAAGTGATCCATTCAGCTACGAGTTTGCATATGATAACCTAAAGAAGTTTGTGGAAAATTCGCTGGATATTTATAAGGTAATAGGCCTATCCATCTCATCAGCAGCTTGGTCCAACAGGCTCAGGTTTGTAGGCATAGGTTCTGCTAGCAACAAAACATTAGAATCACATTAAATGTCAAAACATACATAGGTATGTTGAGCAAGTAAAATAGGCCTGGCTTAAATCTTGATAGGTATAAGTGGAATACTAGTTAAAACCTATACTATCTTATTACAAAACATTGCTTAAATCTGAAACCAGGACTAATAGATCTTGGTTTGTTACAGTACTAAAGATAAAATGTGGTATTACAAATCAATTCAATACAATAAGTGTGCTTATTACAAATCCAAGACTATATAAGGATCAATTAAACCGCAGTTCATCCATGGTTTCAATAAAATCCACAGATGATAAGCAATAAATTACAGTCTTTCATTTGTTCTTACTGACTTCATTCCAAGTTTTGTTCTGTTTCTCTAAATATTTATATTGTTGTAACACTTGAAATGCTTTAATTATTTATCAATACAAAAATATATCATAAATAGTTATTTGTGTATATAGTAATCTATTGAGCAAGCATAGCATAAACTTTTGATGCGACTTTATAATCAAGTTGTTATATTTTCTGCAACTCTGAGTGAAACTGAATTAAAAGTACTTACATCCACCATATCCGAGACGATAAAAATTTATTTATTTATTTATTTATATTTACTTAATTAAAACGGCCGGAGGCCACTTACATTAATTAAGGACATTGCTAGCACACTGACTTCTCACAGAACTTCAGGCATGCTGATAAAATCTTCTTCCATTCATTGGCAAACATATCACAATCTGTACTGGCTTCCAGGAGAGCGTTAAGAGCATTAAGCAACCGAGGTACAGGAGAATTGGCACGCGCCACAGTGCGGCTAGTAGGTAGAGCAAAAAGTTTGTGTCTTCTGCTACGGGTGTAATTATTGGGGACAAATAACCGAGCAAGCCTTTCGTGCAGTTCTGGCGCCACAATTTTACCGTGCAGAATTTTGCACATAGTTCCAACCTGATCGAAATTTCGTCTGACCTCCAGTGAGTTGTACCCTAGTGTACCCAGAGGGAACTTTGTGGGGTACATGAATGGGTAGTACCCAAAAAGGCGCTTGTAGAGGAATCTTAGGAATGCCTTCTGGACTTTTTCTAGTACCAAAATGTACGTGGTTTCATACGGGTTCCACACCGGGGCACTAGATTCAAGTGTGCTACGCACGAGGGTATTGTAAATAACTCTAACTACGTCACTATTACGAAAGTCTTTTACATTCCTAAGAATAAATCCGAGTCGTCGAAAGGCTTCCTTAGCGGTTGAAATAATATGGTCATGAAATGTGAGTCCGGATCAAATGTTACCCCCAGATCTCTGAAACATGCAGTTTTAATGGATGTCGCATTCGTCCAAAAGTCATTGCAAGGCATTTGGCAGTGTTAAATTCCATTTTATTATCGACAGCCCACTTGTGCAACGCATCGATGTCTGTCTGAAGCGCCACGCAGTCCATGTGCGAGTCAATATCATAATATAATTTTAGGTCATCTGCATAAAGTAGACATTTGGCATATGTTAGAACGGTTGGTATGTAATTAATCATAACCAGAAATAACAGGGGACCAAGTATAGAACCTTGACTTACTCCCGAGCGCGTATGATAGGGTTGCGATTCATAAAGACCCAGTTGGACGAACTGTTGCCGATCCCGAAGATAATCCGCGAGAAGACTAAGAAGTCTAGGAGCTATTCCAATGACGCTAAGCTTTGCCAATAGGATATCGTTGTTGACCCTATCGAATGCCTTTTTAAAGTCAAAATAGACTACATCCACCTGGCCACCACGGTCCAGTCTTGTGGATATATGCTCGACAAGAGTCAGTAAATTGGAATTAACCGATCTCTTGGGCCTAAAACCATGTTGCTCATCACATAGGTACTTGTCGAGTTGTGCGTATATGCAGTTGTGGAGGATGGTTTCAAATACCTTCGCCGAAGATGACAAAATGGCTATAGGACGGTATTCCTCAACTGAAGCCGTCTGTGTACTTTTAGGAATCGGCACTACTCTGGAGACTTTCCATTGAGAGGGATAGACACCAGTTCTTAGGGACAAATTAATAATGTGGTATAACGGGTTGCATAAGAATTTTTTCCCGTATTTGAGTACTTGGGAGGGGACACCATCCGGACCCATAGAGCTAGTACTTTTTAGCTTATTGATTCCGAATAGTACGTTGCTTGGTGTAATATTTATTATGTTAATGAGGTTACTGCTACTATTATTACTGAGATTTAACACTTGCCCGGCATCAAGTTGCGGTACGTCCGGTATAAAATACGCTGGAGAAAAATTTGGCAAACTTTTCTGCTGCTTGGATGCCCGTGAACGTCTCATCACCATAGGTCACTGTTGAGTGTTGGCTCAAAACCACCTTTTGTACGGAGGTTCGAGATATGTCTCCAAAAACCACGCGGATTTGTCTTAATTTCATTACCAATTTTATTAATGTATTTATGATAGGCTTTCTTAACTCGGCTTTTTAGGTCTGCCCTCAAATCAGAGAAAATGTTTATGTTAAGTCCTTACTAACTAAATGGTCTTGTTATTTGTGGACAAAGGATATTTTTTAGGTTTGATTTAATATTTCAATTTCCTATTCTATATTTCTATTTCCCAACGAGTTTTTGCGCTGATTATTTAAATAGTACAATATTAAATCATTAATAGCCTACATAGAATCTAACTTGGTAATTATTCTAGTTATGTAAAATGTGTAAGTAAAACAAGTAAGTAATATCAACTTACTAGACTGATGTGATTTCATTAGTTTTTTGCCTGCATAAAAATATGCACAGGCTACAAAAAATATATATTTATACTGCATTAATTAATCAACACTGATAACAATTAGAATATTGTATTGACATATTGTAAAAAAATATATATATTATTACCTTTTGTAGCATGAATTATCCACACTTTTGTATCCAGTGTTTGTTCATATGTATCTGGCACTAATATTGTATGACCATAATGAACATGCTGTTAATTTCTTGGAAAAATTTGGACCAGAACAAGAAGATTACTATCAGGAAGATTTAAATCGATTGTCTATAGTCAAACACAAGGATCAAATAAAGGGGAATGAGTTGGCTGAAATATACAGGTAAATAACTTATCCAGAGTTAAATTATTACTAGTTCTATTTATACTGCTAAGTAAGTAATTATTTATAGTACAGTAGTATATTCACAGATACACATTCTTTTTTTATTAATCATCTTGCGATCGGCTTCACAAGCCCTTAACAGACTTATTGTGAGAGTTTTTGACAGAGGAGAACTGTTCCACCATTCAGGAAGCTACCTCTTATTAAACGAGACTATTTATTCAACAAGGTCCCATATTATGTGTTGTCTTTTTAACATTCTGTATTTTATTGGTTCACTTATCACTATTGCTAGGCTGTTCTGTGAGCTTTTATATGGAGTTGGTATACTTTTGCCCTGTGTTTGAATTTCTCCTTGACTGTTCTCATTTCTGTGTGTCGCAAGCCACTATTTCTTCAAAAGCCCAGAATTGAAATTTATTCTAGAAATTTTCTTAGTCTGTGTGTGTGTGTGAGTCTGGAATTGAGACTTTGGTTCACTGAGCATGTTTTGGTGTTGCTTCTCGGTGGTCGTTAGTTGGAAAATATCGACGCTATCTAGATTCATACTGATGTTTTAAACTTGCGCGAATATTAGATGATATAGATAGATATAAGATTAGCTATATCTTGAAGCGTGTGTTAGAATTTGGTTAGAATTTGTGTTTAATAAATATATTATTTAAATTGTTTACTATATATGTAAATTATATGTTCAAAGTCTAATTATGTATTTTGACGAGATGTGATTATATATATATACTTATATATTTTATTTCTAAAAAATCAAATCAGAAATCCTAGAAAGATTTATTTAGTACACAGCTATAAGATTCTTGCTATAAAAAGACAAAATATAACAAATTGACGTAAACAAAAGAATGTTCATTTTAACCTATTTATCTTAGATAATTTATTGAATTATTTGTATTTAATTTAATACATTTAATGAAATTATTGATTAAATACCATAATCAATAATCAAATTATTACTATATTATAACACATGCTTCAGTCAAAGTTTACTTAAAGCCTTTAAAGAAGATCAGTTCTAACTGCCTGTCAAGTCTCATATACCTATTATAGATTCCATTAAATCTAAATTCGAGACCAAAGGATAGGTTGATCTCACTCTGCGTGGATCGGGTCGCAATAACAAAAGTAGCTAGCTGCTAGTGATCCTGCACCTGAATCTTCTCGTGATCATGGATTCTATAAGCATATAATGGTCTCTCTGAAACGTGGGGAATTAAATAATATCAGTATAACACGATAAAATCCGTAAAAAGTCGTTTAATTGCAATTATAAAGACGCTTGAAGAGTCTTTGTAGTTTTTCTCGAGTTCCCGGGAAATGGTAATCGAGAATTTTCGAGTCCCGAGAAGTTCAGAAATCAGAAACCCTAGTTAGTAATCATTTTGTGTGCTTTATTCTGGAATCGTTATAAAATCTCTAGTACTAGTAATCATACATAGGTGCAATAGATACTAATTCTTAACTATCACTATGTAAAATGACTGTGTTATTGTGTTAACTGCTTAAATTTTTTCAGCACTAACAAGTTCATAGTACAACTGTCAAGAGATGCATCCTCTCAGCTGAAACGTTTCTTGCAAGAACAAAAGAGCTCGACTGTTATAATTAACATTATAAACAACCACATTCAGGTGGATGTACATGATGGCCCAGGTAGAACACAAGCGCAAGTGAGGTCCACCAGTGGGGGACTACTTGGAGAAGCCACTAGAAATGGTATTTTTTTATTTTTTCGTTATACATGTATCTTTTACTAGCTCCCGCCCGCGACTTCATCCGCGTGGAATAGTTACTTAGTCTTAGCGTGATGATATATAGCCTATAGCCTTCCTTAATAAATAGGCTATCTAACACTGAAAGATTTTTTCAAATCGGACCAGTAGTTCCTGAGATTAGCGCGTTCAAGCAAACAAACAAACTCTTCAGCTTTATATATTAGTATAGATATATATGCGCGATAGGCGCGTGCGGCATGTTCATTTCAAAATTATCATAAATCCTACTAATATTATAAATGCGAAAGTTTGTGAGGATGGATGGATGTTTGTTACTGTTTCACGCCAGAACGGCTGAACGGATCTGGATGAAATTTGGCACAGAGATAGATTATAGTCTGGAATAACACATGGCTTTTTACTTTTTATCTGAAGTCCACGCAGACGAAGTGGCGGGCAGAAGCTAATAATATATAAACATTAGTAACAATTTAATAAATACTAGCTATTGCGGACAGTTTCTCTAGCGTCCCAAAAGGACTTGCCGTAACTTGTCGTCTATAGGCTTCATTCATACGTACCACAACCACACCACGTGGACGCGCGCAATTTTGTATTGAAATTTAGTAGTAGAATTTCCATCTCCCAGTAAAGTATGAATTGGTACTTTTACGTATAGGCCTATCCCCTCTCATCTTAAGACAGACGGTGCTCAGCAGCATTGTGACACCAAAAGGGGTTGATAAGATAACATACAATGATAGTTTCAAATCGTTTCGATAATTTTATTATTATTTACACTTTGTGAACTGCCTCGTTAGTCTAGTGGTTTCAAGTGCGACCGCTACGCTAGAGGTCTTGGGTTCGATTCCCAGGTCGGGCAAAGCGTTATTGAGTTTTTCTATGAAATTCTCAGTAGCAGCTCGGAGTTTGGAATTTGTGCCCGGTTAATGGCAATAGGCTCGCCCCCTATTACATGTGACCTAAACATACCGGCGAACTGTAGGTGTACCTTAGTACACCTCTGCCTTACCCTTTGGGGAATACAGGCGTGATGGTATGTTATGTTATTTACACTTTGTGTACTTATGCCATAGTGCCTAGTTTCCTTAATTGCTCAATTTCCCTTTATTCTTCATATAATTATGAATTTTTTTTTCTTAGTCAGCAACATCAAATTAAAAAGAACATAATTTGGTTTTTACAGAAAATCGTACAAAAGTTTACTATGGACTGTTAAAAGAGCCTGATATACAAGTCCTTCCTGCACCTGTAGAAGACGAAGAAGAGGTGGAAGAAACTCCTGATAAACCGAAAAAGAAAAAGGCGAAAAAGGAACATATATTTATGAAAAAACCTAAGTCTGATCCCAATGCTCCTCCAAACGACAGAATTCCATTGCCAGAATTGTAAGTATTCATTATAATTATATTAGTTGAATAAAAATAGTTATTTTTAAAGTCAATATTACTTATTCTTAGGAAAGAAACTGATAAAATAGAAAAAGGAAAAGCTCTACGAGAAGCCTCAAAGCGCATTCAACTGGGACCAGATAGTTTGCCGTCTATTTGTTTCTACACATTGCTCAACAGCGGTCATACTGCTATTTCAACTGATATTTGTGATGACTCTACACTTCTGGCTGTTGGCTTCAGTAACTCAAATATAAAGGTATTAAAAGTATATTAAAACACCATGTAGGTACCACAATTTTTGCGTAGTAGCACTAGCAAAATTTACGCGATAGCCTAGTTGCTTACAATGTAATAAAAAGACTATGTAGATCTTTTTGCAGATGCAAAGTAGAAGTAAGTAAGAATCACAAACCTTTGCTCTAGATAGAGCAAAGGTTAGTGATTCTTTAACCTATTGCAGTGGCAGGGACTGAGTCGGTTCGGCTAAATTCCGAGGGACACCCTTTTACTTAATGTAATTACAAATAACACAATACTACACATTATCTCTAGGTAAAGAATCTTATGGTATCGTTAGCTAATTTGGAATAAGACCTATAACTTCCTATTTCTAGGTTTGGACATTGAATCCCGTAAAATTGCGCGGGATGAAATCTGCGGAAAAGTTACAAGACGTTGATAGAGAGGCAGGTATGTTGTACCTCCCTCGATTTTAGCTAATTAATATAATACTATTTGAGGAACATCTCTTTTATTGTAACTAACTACTGATTATTTAAAATTTAAAATTATTTTATACTTCACCTACTCAGAAAGTTACATTACTACTCTATTACCGAAGTAGAAAGTAGCACTTTTGGGCCCTAGAGCTTTAAAGTTGAATGAAAATCTATTACTACCCTGTTTTTTTTAAAACAGATACAATATTGCCGGATGCCGGTTCGAAACCCACCCATTGCACTACCGACGTAAACCCACTCGTAACACAAGCATTTTAGCTTAGCACGAGGGGTTAACAATAATACTAGAAATGTGCGATCCACATTGCTAGTAAGCTTATTGTAAAAAAAAGAAATTGACTTTTGATTGGCAGAGTCCTGCTAAATTTGAATTTTGAAGATGAATTTCTTCAAAATTACATTTAGCATTTTTTAAGAAATTACCTTCATGGTGATACAACGCGTGCTTTGGGAGCGAGGTTTTAATTTTTCGAGATTTGCATAATTAAAATTAGTGATGATAAAGGTCATCGCATAACTTGACAAATAATACCTCCATGACTGCTACATCGAAATGCATAAGTATGCCGTATATTTAAAAAATACTCAAAGGTGCAATTACTTTCAGAAATGTATAATATAATTTGTTTTATTTTCCTGGTAGGTGAAGTATTAAGTATGTACTATATTTAACTCGAGAGGAAAGTTTACATAATTATTACAAACACGGGTCTCAAATGCACACTCATTAGAAATGTGTCACTTTGTCCCCTTGGTGAAAAATCTACTATTATCAGTTTTTAATTCAATTTAGGGGATTCATACTGCTGAGAAAGAGAAATGCTTAAATAAAATAAATTGAAAAGATATTTGCATATCTTTATTTTTATGAAATTATTTGTAGGTGACGTACTCGTCAGAATGATGGAAGAAAGAGATAGAGACACTTGTCGCACTCTGTTTGGTCATTCCGGGCCAGTTTATAAAGTGGCATTTGATCCTTTTAAAACAATGTTGCTTTCGTGTTCTGAAGACTCCACCGGTATGTATTTTTTTACTGAGGCCAAATGTGTTGTCAAACAAAATTAACGGCTGTGTCTGTGCATAAACGACGATATGCGATAAATTATATTAATCTATCCATACCATCACGCCTGTATTCCTCGGGTTAGGCAGAGGCGTACTTATTGTACACCCACAGTTCGCCGGTATGTTTTTAGGTCCCATGTAATAGGGGGCGAGCCTATTGCCATTAACCGGGCACAAATTCCTAACTCCGAGCTCTAAAGTGTTACTGAGTTTTTCTAAAACCCAATAACATTGCTCGACCTGGCAATCGAAGGACCTCTAGCGTAGCAGTCGCGCTCAGGACCACTTGGCTAATGAGGCAGTTATAATAATCTATCCATATTACATAACATACCATCACGCCTGTATTCCTCGAAGGGTTAGGCAGAGGCGTACTAATGTACACCCACAGTTCGCCGGCATGTTTTAGGTCCCATGTAATAGGGGGCGAGCCTATCGTCATTAACCGGGCACAAATTCCTAACTCCGAGCTGCTACTGGGAATGTCATAGAAAAACCCAATAACACTTTGCTCGACCTGGGAACCGAACCCAGGACCTCTAGCGTAGCAGTCGCGTTCAGGACCACTTAGCTAATGAGGCAGTTTAGATAGCATATTACATATTATTTAATCTATAATATAAAAATGAATCGCCAAATGTGTTGCTAAGCGCAAATCTCGAGAGCAGCTGCATCGATTTCGCTAATAATGTTTTTATAATATTCCTTGAAGTACGAGGATGGTTCTTATGCGGAGAAAATTTTCAAAAATTGCCCGAAAAAGTCTAAATACAACACTTTTCTATATTCCCATACAAAAGATTCGTAATAATACTTAAAAGTCAATTTGAACTTTATTACCAGACCATAAAGTTTGTGTTAGTGGAAGGGTTCCGGGAAGGCAAAACAATTGAGTGACGTGAGTTTCAGAATCGACTGTAGCTAGTAAATAAATACAATCGCATTTGTTATAAGAGTCGAAATTGTGCCTAGGCCTATTTATTTCAAACAACTGACCTGTTGCAGTGAGATTATGGTCTCTACAATGCTGGACGTGCTTGGTTGTATACCGCGGCCACGTGTGGCCAGTGTGGGACGTGCGATGGTCCCCGCATGGACACTACTTCGTGACTGCAGGACACGACCGTACCACCCGCTTGTGGGCCACTGACCATCACCAACCCTTACGAATGTTTTCGGGGCACTTGTCGGATGTCGATGTAATGTCTTATATATGTTCTTTAAATTTATTACGTATTTACTACAACGCTCATTAGTATACTCAGGAAATATTTCTTCGTTTCAGTGTGTCCAATTTCATCCAAATTCAAATTATGTAGCCACAGGGTCCAGTGACAGAACAGTCCGCTTATGGGATTGTTTAACAGGGGCACAAGTGAGAATTATGACTGGACATAAGGTAAGTACCTATAATCAGGGTCGTCTTTAAGGCTTAGTAGGCGTTTCGGCCACTGAGTTTCGTCCGACCGGAGTGAAACCACGGCCTCACAGAAAACCAGCGTGAAATAACGCTTGCGTTGTGTTTCGCCAAGTGAGTGAGGTTACCGGAGGCCCAGACCCTTGTAAAAGGCAGGCAACGCACTTGTGACTCCTCTGATGTTGCGGGTGTCCATGGGCGGTTATCGCTTGCCATCAGGAGATCCGTCTGCTCGTTTGCTCCCCCTATCCCATAAAAAAAAAAACGTCGGCAACATATTGAAATAATTTACTTTGTAATTTACAGAACGACTTTCTAGACTTATTATATCCTATAGATAATATAAACATAAGAAGAGGTTATTTTGATATTAACGTAGTTAGTCGCTAGTAGTGGCTGACTAACATAGTGATTTTAGACGCTATTTTTAATATTTTCGTTATTTTAGTAAAGTGGTTGTTAATAGGTAATTTACCTATATAGAAAACTGAATGAAATAATTAACATTTAGCCCCACTTGCACCAACTTCTTAAATGTGTTTAAATTGCATTTAAATAAAAAAATATAGAAATTTCGTGTTTAAATACAATTTAAACACCTTTAAGAAGTTGGTGCAAGTTGGCCATATCATTGTTGTACACATTTCAATTGAAACAAGACTGACTTTAACTTAAATAATATAACCAAGACTACCTAAGATTTTTCATTCTGACGGTACAACATAATGCTAAAAAAAAGTATCGTCCGAAACTCCACTCAAAAATATTAATAATAATGAAATTCCTGTTTCGACGGGTTGAACGAAACTTAGCGGTCGAAACGCCTACTAAGCCGTCTTTAACCTATTGGAGGCCTTGGGCACTTTACGACAATAATTATAAGTATTTTTAATATGGTTCATAATTTATTATTGCTGCAGTTGTTCGGAAGTCATGTGCGTACATTTCGAAGATTCATTTATATTAATAGATTTACGAAATGTTTTCTTTTTCAGTCTACCATATTTACCCTAGCTTTTTCGGTTTGTGGGAGGTGGTTGGCGTCGGGTGGTAATGGAGAATTGATAGTGTGGGATCTTTCGACGGGATCGCCGGCAGCCCTGTTGCCGCCACTACATACAGCTCCCATACATACATTAGCCTTCAGTCGCGATGGCACTATTTTAGCATCAGGTAATCCGCAATTAATTTTATAATGTTGATAGATTTAGTTTAAGGTGATGCAGATTATACTAGTGGATTGCTCTATATACGACATATTATATTTTTATCATCCTCCAATGGGTCTTCTCATAAACATTACATTATCCATACTTGATTATTTTGTGGCATAAGACTATAATTAATAATGATGTGGAATTGGAAACTTCTGCTATTCTTGTTGTTTTCTGAACTATGTTAAAATGTTTTTTTTTTATGGCATAGGGGAGCAAACGAGCAGACGGATCAATTTATGGTAAGCGATAATCGCCGCCCATGGATACCCGCAACACCAGAGGAGTCACAAGTGCGTTGCCCGCCTTTTAGAAGGGTTTGGGCCGCCGGTATCCTCTCTCACTCGGCGAAACACAACGCAATTTTTGTTTCACGCCGGTTTTCTGTGAGGCCGTGGTATCACTCGGGTCGAGCCGGTCCATTCGTGCCGAAGCATGGCTCTCCCACGTGAAAAATTGTTATCTTGGTTATATGACTAAAATTTTAACACTTCAAAATAAACACACAATTCAGGTACCGCCCAACTAAGGCTTTGTTTTTGATCTATAGGATCCTTGGATTGCAGCATAAAATTGTGGGATTTCAATGCCATCACAGAAGAAGCCAGTGGTGAGGAAGCTGGTATAAACAATCCCATACAAAAGGAAGACAAATTCTTGTTACGTTCATTTGCGACGAAAAATTCGCCAATAAAAGGTTTACATTTTACACGGCGGAATCTTTTGCTTGCTGTAGGTTCATATGAAGGTAGTTCATAATAGCATAAGTGTAAATTTTTGGTTACCTGCTTACCTAATAGATAATTCAACTTTAAAAATGTCATAGGTAAGCAATTGAAGCAAGGTAGAGCTTGTTAATTAATTAAATTACATTTGACTAAGTTATTTTTTATTATTTACAGACATGAATCATAAAAAATACATTAAATTTTTAATAACAATAGAATTTGATGTTTTAATAAACAAAATTAAACCCACACTTATTTTTTATTAAATTTGGATATAGGCATGTTAAACATTCTCAAAGATATAAATTTTAATGAAAGAATAATTTGGTCTCAGGCTGGGCTTTAGCCAGTTAACCAAAGATATTAATACCACTAATATTAACCTTATTTAAAACTAGCTTCTGCCCGCGACTTCGTCCGCGTAGCATGATGATAATATATAGCCTATAGCCTTCCTCAATAAATGGGCTATCAAACACTGAAAGAATTTTTCAAATCGGACCAGTAGTTCCTGAGATTAGCGCGTTCAAGCAAACAAACAAACTCTTCAGCTTTATATATTAGTATATAGATGAGTACAGTCCTTGTCCTAAATATCCATCTTACCTACTTGGAGGGACTGGTTCAATTTGACTTTTTCTTCCATTGAATCTATATCTCAAAATTCTATAAAACTTGCAAAAAGTAGGATCTCTCTGAGGTGATAAATTGTATCATTAAATTTAACACAGATTCATTACTTTTGGCCACTTGGGCTTTCATTGCTTGTTTAAAATCTTCTTTCACACCTTTATCTGCTCCACGGGTACCAATTCTGCGCTGTCCCAGATGCTGCTGAGAGTTTGGTATAATATCCAGCACAACATTATTCCCTTGTTCATTCCAAATGAAACTGAGCTCTTCTAATATATCTATATGAATTATGTATGTAGAGAAAAGGTGATATTGAAAGACACCTTTCTGTCTTATGACATCTAATATGTGTATAAGTATTGCTTCTTCTTGTGGCCAACCAAGCTGCATTAATACAAGCATGTGGCCATATGTCTGGTCAGTGGTATTTCCTGTATTTAATAGTATTCTTATAAGAAGTGTGCAGAAATAGTGTATTATGGCAACTTTAGTGAGAGGTAAGAAGTGTAAGTGCCTATGCTTCCCTCCTACGATTAATTCAGGTTCCAGAACACCCTCTACGTGAGGTAACTGAGGCAGAGCAGTTAATATATTTTCTATACATGCTGTATAGTTCTTTTGAAAATAATTTATAGACACTCTAACTATGCTAGCTGTCAGATTGATAACTGAAGCTTGTGGCATAGCCTCATCATATTTTCCACGATACAAAGCAAATTCATCAGCAAATCCATCAGCCCATGGTTTTATTTGCAATTGATTTGCTAATTTTGTAAATTCTCTTGAAATAAGTTCATTGCTGTGCAATAACTCCCAACAATTAGCAGCTGTTTGAAATTGATGTGATGATATACCAGTAACCTCTAGGTCTCCTTTCCTTCTTTTTGATGGTGATATTTCGGGGTCGGACAATGCTTCCACAAGAATATGATTGCCTTTTAGTGATTTTTGTTCATAAAGAGATCTTAGGAAAAATGTTGTGCCACAATATAACAGCTGCCTACAGTCATCATTGTTCCGTAAAGACACTAATTTTTGGAAATATGTCTCCTTGTTCAGGCTATTGCTGTAATTGACAAAGAAGGAATCCCATGACAATTGTCTGCCCATCAAATCTAAAACTCCAAAAAGTCTTTGCCATGGATCTGTGATGTCATGTTCAGTTTCATCATATACATAGGAATTATAAAAGTCAATAGCCTTGATTACCAGACGTTGTAGCAATCTTGGTGATTCTAATGAATTGAGAAGGGGTAGTGTCTCCACTACTAGAAGTCTAGCATAGCGATTATCATAAAAGAATTTTTCTGCATTGATTAATGTCTTCACTAGACTATCTACTCCCAGTTGAGGAAATTTCTTCAACAGTAATACTAATAGGCGGCAATGTTCCATTGTATCATCACTGTGTTCAACACTTGTTTTAAGAATAGTTAATTGTATATCTGGACAAATGTAATCAAACATCTGGCTTAAAAAACTGCCATCTGGTGATCTCAGAGCATTAGCAATACATGATATTTCAGGCAGTAGTCCAGATAAGTTCTGTCTTGATTTCATTAAGGAACTAAAACATTCTGCAGCTTCTTGGACATTTCCTGACTGCTTTTCCATTAAATATGCTTCGAATTGTATTTTAAAATTTGCTGGAAATAGTGTTTTTGCAGTAAGCATCCATGCTTTAGCAGAGTGAATATTGTACTTTTGCGCATCTTTAGCTTTTGCTATTATATAGTCCTCATCACTCAATGCTGCATCGACTGCTGGCATTTTGTAGATTAATTTCAGTAATAGAAACGAAAGCACGAATACGTGTTTACACTATAAATAAAACTACCGGTATTACGACTTCTAGTATTCCTCAGATTAAATATTCAATAAAGGTAACTTCATAACTTGACATTGACGGTTCGAAGAAAAATAATGATACCAGATACGGCAGCTACAACTAGTAGTATTGGGGCAGTGAATGATTTTGCGTAAAGAATGAATGATAAAAATGGTTTAATATAAAATCAAACAAAAAATTCGTAAGATGATAAATAAGAATAATTATCAATAAAAGTAATTTCCTTTTTATTTTCTTCTAATAAAAACAAAACCAAAAATAAAAATCATGTAATTTTCCATTTTTTACTGTTATCATTTTTGTTATTTTATAGACCTTACTACTGAGAAACATTCTATAATTTATAATCTCTACTATTATAAAGTTGTAAAAAAGCTGCATGTGTACATTGAATATATTTAAATAATAACAAGATTATTATTAAATATTCGTTGACGTTTATATACGTCTTCAGCTTGACCTCGAGAGCCATACAAAGAAGAGATCATCACTGTTGGTTTTTGAGCTTCAAGTGAGCGAAGCCGTGGGCAGAAGTTAGTAGTTTACAATAATTGTGTTTTGAAGACAAGATATTAAATATAAATAAAAAGTTTGTTCATGTAAGGGCTTAAGTTCATTCAATTTCGTACATTCTTACACCACTTTACTTCTTACCATTGAAGTAAGTTGTAATATTGTTACTCTGAGCTTCTTACTATCTTTTTTTTTATCAATATCTGATTTTAAATACTGGTAAACACTTCCTTCAACTGTCAAGTTACTGAATACAGAAGATACTTGAAGAGTTTAGGCGGGAAAATGAAAAGTGCACATTGTCGATTTTATATTATTTTTCAAAACTTGAATTTCTCCGAAGTTTAATGTGTAATTATGGTGGATAATTAACCATTAAGTGTTCGTGAACGTGTGAGAGTGTAGGCAAATGATATAAAATTGAAGATCGTGACTTTTTGGGTTCACTCCTAAACTCCATCGAAGCCTCAATAAAGTTTCTACCGTTTTATTGGGGCAACTCAACAACTTATACTTGACACTGGCGAACACAAAAAGTGTGGTGCCATAATACAATCCCATGGTGGGAAATATAATTTGATTACTCTAATACTTGACACTGGCAAATACACAAAAAGTGTGGCGCCATAATAAAAAAAAAAAAAAAAAAAAACAAGATACTTGAAAAAATATAATAATAACTTATAAACATACTTCATTACTACTTTTGAATAAAAATTTATATGTAAGATGTACGTAATTGATTTTGTGAATGTTGACAGGCGCCAGAATGTTTGGTTATTATTATGACCTACTTTAGTGAGAAACAAATTCAAAAATTTGTAGGAGACTCGGGTTAGGGTCATACCCGAGTCGCCATCAGAAGTAGTACTTAGAGACTATTGCTTGTGGGCTACTGCGGGTCATGCTGGTTCAAACAAACACACATTTAGAAGTCTTGTAGGTATTTCATTTAATTAATCAGACTTCTTAGTAGTACTTTGTACGTCAGTATTAGATTAGAATACTGACAACCCCCAAAACGAACGCCCACCCTTTGTGGCTTCGCTAGCGTCATTGGGAGAAGAAGCCACAAGAAACTCCCTATCAACGATAATGGTTTGTTACGATTATTATAACGTTAGCCACAACTATGTAGGTAGATTCATAAAGGAACTCGCGATAGTATAACGATTAAAGCGACTCAAACTATTTCGTTAGCAACAACTATGCAGGTAGATTTATAAAGGAACTCGCGATAGTATAACGAAGCGCGCACAAGTCGGACCCGGGATAAGATGCGTCCCCGACCGGAGTCGGGCACGGAATGTGCGGATCATGGTGCATTCTCTTAGAACATAATTGCTGGAACTGTTTTCGTCTCGCGCCATCTAGTGCTGATAGTTGAAGCATTTTAGTAAAATCCTCGACAATGTTGCTATTACTAAAAAGAATTTTAAGTTCTTGAAGAATATATTTTTTCATTTTATCATAACATCATTTTAAATAATCTGAATAGTTGTAATGTAATTGCTTTGAAAGTTGTTTCATCGCTATTGGTGTTGAGTTGAAGTATCCTCCGCTGTAGCTGTGCTCTTGTGATTGACTTCGAGTTCTATCTATCGTAACCCAATATATATATACGTACCTATCTATAATTATATCTAGCTATTCAGAATTTCAACTACGTGCACCAGGTGGTGCCACTTTCTTAGGCATATTTTTTTCATTTGACATACCCATCTATACCCAAATATACATATTAATCTATGGTGCGGATTGTGCGCTGCCGCAGCTCGGCTTCACCGATGCAGTCTTTTCCCTTCCAACCGTCGGTCGCAATTGATACCAATTAGCACCACCGGGTGGCGCCGACGTCGCAACGCGGCGACCGACCATCCGCAATCATGTCGCGCTCCGATAAAATTTTTATTATTTTAACCTTTAGACGGGCCGGGCTGGAATTCCTATCTACGAGGGCGCGGAACATAGGGGGGGCCCGTTTCCGGTAAATTCGTATCAGATTCTTATAAGGACTGGACTCACTAAAATTCTTATAAGAACTGAACGCCACCAGCTATCTCCGTTCTGTAAACGGTAATAAACTCTCGAATAGTTTTTCTACACGGAAATATAATAATTTTGCCACCAAGACTAGTTCTTATATAAGTTTTATTCACTGGAAGTCAGTGGAAGTTGGATAACGGTAAAAAATCAATGGTTGAAAACATCTGGTTGACACAAAATAAAAAACACATAAATATTAGTAATACTTGTTTCAATAACAATAATATAAAACGTTCTAACGATTTATCATACACTATTAGTAAATATTGACCGCAATGTTGATAATAAATCCACTCGAAACCCGGCACGGGCGATAAGCGAAGTCAAGTGGCCGCCATGTGTTTACGATCACCAGATGTTATTTTTTTTGCTAACGGCACTAGCTTTCTCCGTTCTGTGAACGGTAATAAACTAATAAATAGTTTTTCTATACCGAAATATAACAATTTTGACACCAAGACTAGTTCATAAATAAGTTTTACTCACCTGAAGTTCAACGACGGTCAAACATCCATGGTGAACAGAAGAGGTTGTAACGAAAAAAAAAAAAACACATAAAACTTCACTGACACTCGTTTCAATATCAAGATTATGAAACGTTATAGCGATATATCACACACTATTAGTCAAAATTTTACTGGATTGTATATAAAAACCACCTTGAAAGTCACACCGCACCGTCAAGTAGCCGTGCCACATGGTATTTTTTTACGACCGGTAATTTTATTGATTTTGCGCCGCTCACTCAACACAAAGCTATTGTTCTCGCTTGATAAACTATTCCGTCACGTTTTGCCGGTAGAATAATACACATTCAGCCCGTTAAAATTAATTAAAACATGATAAAACACACCGGGGCGCACTAAAAGTTTGATGAGCCACGCCATTTTTTACTTTGATAAAAAAATGCAATGGAAACTTTTTTTCTACCAAAAAATGTGTCTAAGCCAAGACAATTTACCTAAGATTCGCATACAAATGGAGCTGTTTACCACAGAGCATACAACATTTTAAATTATAGTCGATTTCTGTGACGAGAATGTGTGTTGCCATTTTTCTTTGCGAATTTTTTTGCGAATTTTTTGCGTTTTGTTTTTCCAAATCGAGATTTCGCGTTTTATTTTCTAAGTGTTGTAATAAATGGTAGATTTACTCTAGTTGGCTATGAAAAAAAAGAGAAAAGGAGAAGTATGCTCTAAAAATTACAAAAAATATTTTAAATGGACCGGTAGCGTTCGGACCAATTGGTCCGTTGGAGTGTTGACCGAATTTGACATAAAAATGGCAGTTGGACCAATTGGTCCGGTCATCAGTCTGCCGGTTTGTGTTTTGAAGACATGATAGATGTGACACTGACATTGCTTGCTGACAAATTGACAATTGACATTAGCACGAGACAGTATCTGTCTGTTGTATTTGTCCAATGTCCTAATATATTGAAGATTTTGGAAATACTTCATTAAAAAATTAAACTGGTACAAATACTTACGACTGGGGACAAAATTAAATTTTTCTAAATGTTGATAATGAATGAGTTCGATTTATATGATGACTATGCAATTGCTGAAGTGGTACCAGATCACATCTTAGAAAATATATTTTCCTATCTCTGTTTAAAAGATCTTCGCAATTGTGCTTTGGTATGTAAGAGTTGGTATAGAATTATAAGTGACGAAAATAATGACGTATGGCGACTACACTGTATTAAAAGATTAGCAGAAGAAGTTATGAAATCAGATTTACTATCTACTGTTAGTACTTACAAATCAAAACTAAGAGCCTTTTTCCATGCATGGAACCCTCACGATTGTTCACGAAATATATATGTTAAACCTAATGGATTTACATTACACAGGTGAGCCCAAAATAATATTATTATTATATTCTACTAGCTTCTGCCCGCGACTTCGTCCGCTTAGCGTGATGATATATAGCCTATAGCCTTCCTCAATAAATGAAACAATTTTTCAAATCGGTCCAGTAGTTCCTGAGATTAGCGCGTTCAAGCAAACAAACAAACAAACAAACTTCAGCTTTATAGATTAGTATAGATTTTCTCATAAGTACTATGGCTTAATCAACAATCTATTTAACCAAGTATTTGGCTTTGTTATTTTGTCTGACATTGTTTATTATTAAGTTTACATTATTTAATGGACAAAATATTCAATTGACATGTTTTAATTTTCAAATATTAAGCAAATCTTTATTGTAAAGTTGTCATAAATGTAAATGTGAGTACTGTGTAGGCTAGTTTAAAAAATACATAAAATCAATAAGATTTTTCTGACAGTCTTGAGTATTCATAATTATGGCCTCCACAAATGTCCAGCTGATCTGGTATTGCTGTGCAGCGGGTCGTTGAGCTCCCTAGATAATGGTTGAGCTACGCAATGGCTGGTGTATGCATGCCATCAGTTAGGACAGGTCAACGCAAGGCTGGTATGGCTCTTTCTTCAAAAGGCATGTTCAGATTTTGCCCTACTTATAATAGTACTACTACTACTGTCTGGACTTTAAAGAGACCATGATTCTCTGAGTTTGTTTCGGTGTTTCTTCTCAGAGGTCTTAGATAGGAAATACCGGCGCCATCTAGTAAAAAAATATGTAAAACAACTTGTAAAAGTGTCTTTAAAAGATCTATTTACAGAAATAAATATCATTTATTATCACCATTAATATTCATATAACATAAGCTGTTTTACTGTAAACCTCCAACAGGAATCCAGTAGCACAAAGTACTGATGCATGCAGGGGTAAAGTTGGATTTTATAATGGAAGACATGCTTGGGAAGTGATATGGGAAGGGCCCTTGGGTACTGTAGCTGTAGTAGGTATATCAACTAAGGATGCACCATTACAATGCCATGGGTATGTTGGACTGTTGGGGTCAGATGAACAGAGCTGGGGATGGAATTTAGTTGATAATCATTTGTTGCACAATGGGGATACGCAAGGACATTATCCTCTACTTAATAATTGTCCAAAATATCAGGTAAGATATCCTCCTTTATATAAAAAAATACAGCTACTATCTGGGGACAACTATTTTCCTTGTATTAAGTAGGTACCCTGGTTACAAACACCTGGCAGATACAGCATATTATGATGGTACTCAATTTGTTTAACTGACTCTGATTCTATGAAAACAATGAGAACCTGAGTAGCTAATGATCTAAATTTAAAATCATGTAGTTAGCCTCATAATGACACAAATTTAAAGTAAATGAATGGAAAAGAAAAGAATAAACCTATAAATATTGACTTTATTAAGCATATATTTTTATAAACATAGATAAAACAATACCTGTATATGTACTGCCATATGGCTTTTCTTCCCATATTTAGGGTTCCTTATTACCAGGTACCAAATTACCACATAGGAAAAATGAAAGAATGCAAAAACCTCTTATCAATACATTGGTATTTGATAGTAAAATATATGTAATTATAAACATTATACCCAAATTTCGAGTTCATGGGTCAATGGGAAGTTAAAAAAATACAGTATTTCTACTTCACAAGCTCTAAACAATGATTAACCCCATCAATGGAGTAGATCTTATTTTATTGCCTATCTTATTCAGGTGTCTCTGAAAGAAAAATTGAAGCCAAGTTTAAGGCAGAAGCTTTATTTAACTTTGACCTTTGCTGCTTGCTTCATACCTAACTTGAACTACCTTGAAGCATACTAAGTTTGTGGGTATGTCATTTAAAATAATTATATTATGGATTTTGTATCTTATGTTCCAGGTTGGTGAACGCATTAGAGTGATCCTTGACTGTGAAGATAACACATTATCATTTGAAAGAAATTATGAGTTTTTAGGAGTAGCATTCAGAGGTAACCATAAAAGCCTTACCTCTTAAACTAAGTTTTCTCATAGGCTCATAGTCCAGGGTGCACCTATATAATGGCAACTAGCTTCTGCCCGCGACTTCGTCCGCGTAGCGTGATGATATATAGCCTATAGCCTTCCTCAATAAATGATGGGCTATCTAACACTGAGAGAATTTTTCAAATCGGACCAGTAGTTTCTGAGATTAGCAGGTTCAAGCAAACAAACAAACAAACTCTTCAGCTTTATAATTATATTAGTATAGATTATTTATACCAATATAAATGTTATTTTGTTCGTCTTAATTTATTCGTTCCATTAGGTACTGATAGTTTGTTCAAACTAATACATTTACATCATCCATTATCCCTTATTTTATCCCCATGGGGGTAGAATTTATCAAAATCCTATTTAAGCGGACATCATCATAGTAGCTCCAATCTTTCAATTAATTTCAGTTAATCAGTCGAAAATCTAAGATGTATACAAACTTTCATCCCCTATTTTATCCCCTTAAGGGTAGAATGCATCAAAATCCTTTCTTAGGAGATGCCTACGTCATAGTAGCTATATGCATGCAAAGTCTCAGCAACTTTCATCCCCTATTTTATCCCCTCGAGGGTAGAATTTATCAAAATCCTCTCTTAGCGGATGCCTACGTCATAACATCTATCTGCATGCCAAATTTCAGCCCGATCTCTCCAGTGGTTTGGGCTGAGCGTTGATAGATCACTATGTCAGTCAGTCACCTTTGAGTTTTATATAAGTATTTAAGATTTAGATAGATAAAGCATTGGCTTAAGGGGCCTTTCATTCTGGCTGACACAACTAGCTCCCAAGGACAAAGCACAGCAACACTGTGATCTTATCAAAAATGGGTGCTAACCTATCGCTTCACGCATAAACGAACCATGGTCGACATCAAGATCATGAGGGAAGTCACTGCTTCGCAAGTTATATTTACGAAAAAGGTGGCAGAATCGGAGAGAGAAAAAAGCTCTCTTTCACTATCCAACAGGGAACTCCTTACAGACACATAGTAGTCATGCTTGCTGAAATCATTGTTATCAGTGAATATTATCACAAAAGGAAAGTGTGGATGATTGGAGAAGTTGGTTTTTTAGTTGGAAATTTATAGTCCAACCTCCCTTGGCATTAGAGAATCTTTGAAAATTTTCCACCTTAAAAAATAACTAAGCCAATTTATACCTTATAATTTTGGAATAAATTTCTCTGTTGTTTGCTTACAGGCCTTCCAAACAAGAAACTATACCCAACAGTTTCAGCTGTCTATGGGAATACTGAAGTATCCATGATATACTTAGGTCCTCCAGTTGATGGCTGATAGTAAATGAGTATGTCTAGAAAATTATCAGTTTCTAGTCAAAATGCAATATTGTGATATAATTTACTATTTTTAAGCTATCCCTATGATTATTTTGTTTAATAATTATATAGTGATAATACTTAGGTATGTATTGTAAATCTCAGAGTGAAATCAGTTTTATTATGATTCATGAGTTGGTGAATTTTATTTAGTAATTTCAAAAGAATGAATAAATTAAGTAAATTTTGGCATTACTACCCGTCACCAGCAGCTTAGGCTAGGTTCACACGGCAGTAAGTATATATATTTACTACACCTTTTTGGCATAAAACTTTCAGAATATAGTGAATAAAGCGAACCTATATTATGTCAAAAACTGCTCACAGTACAAGGGGTACTTAAAGGGTTGAAGACGTCCATTGACTACCTGATTTATCAAAGAAACCAGATAGATTGTTATTTCTGACGTTCTTTGAATGAGCACGCTCGACTTACATGCATTGATAAAAAGATCCTTCAGTTATCTACGTTGTGCTGTAAATGCATCCTCGTTGAGTGCACATTAGCCTACCGTTAACACAATCATAATTTCATAGGATTAATGCAGGCAATGTGGAATCGAAATATTTAATGCGTAAGTCAAAACTTATAATTTTTATATATGTGCAGTAGTGATACATAACTTATTTCAATCCCGAGTGCAATTCATCTGTTGTCAATCTGGACAAATTCAATTACGACAAATCTGTAATGCCGTATAAATTAACTTTTGATTCACCAACTCTCCTATGTATAATTCAAGTTTCAACATTACTCACAGTAATGTTGAATTATAACGGAGTCTACCCACGACACCGTTTCATACTGTGAACGTGTCAGGTACGGAAACAAGCACTACACGCAAAGGTACGCCCACTAGAACGTATCAACAGCGTATCATATCCATACTTAAGGGTGTTAGTGATCGTAACGTGGTTACCATTCAAGAATTATTGTTTGTATTGAGAAATATGAGACTAAGCCACTCACGGAGCGTCGGCCGATACGCTCCGTGCATGGCATGCGACGGTTTTGGGTCGGTCGATGGAACGGTCTAGTGAGTATAATCTCATACTTCTTAATACAAAGTTTTTCATGTCTGACACGTTCCTAGTATGGTCATGATATGATACTATGAAGTGGGCAGACTCCTTTAATAGTGCGTTCAACAACAACCTGGAATCTTGTAATATTTTTAATAGTCTCTTGATCTTTTCTCGTGTTGTCTGTACATACAAAATGAATAAACGAATGTATGAAATATTACTAAAATTGCCTCGCCAAGTTAAGTTTTTATGGATTTATATTGAGTTACTATTTACGCGGCAAAAACTATATTTTAATTTAAGTACGAAAGTATGGCGTGCGCATACTAGTATCAAAACAGTGTGTACCTACCTATCTAGCTAAGTGCAGGCATCTGAATTCACTAACACCTAAATACGAAAAAAATAAAATGTGTAAAATATAAAACAATTTCTTCCCGTGAACAATAGTGACGTAACATTTGTCGAAATATAGGATTTTTTTTTTCGATTGTTACCCTTATTTGTATTTTATCCCCCTTTTTTGTATTTTGTCGCAAAAACTAATCAATTGACTCCTGTTTTGTTAAATCTGATCAGCCAGTCAGTTTTTGAGTTGGTTACGGTTGGTTTGGTACGGTTGACATAGGCAACTTTTAGTCCCGTAAAAATTGCTTTATCTAAAAAATCAGAGATGGTTGTAGGCGTAAACTTAAACTTCGATAAAATACGTCAAAGGACCTTGGGCTATTTTGTATGGACCCTACCCTACCCTCCAACAGTTATTGAATGTGTCCATGTAGGTATTCAATATGATTATTAGCATGTATTCAATACGATTATTAGGAGCCACAAAAACACTAACAATAAGTTTTTATTACTACCACGGGTTGTAGTTTGGGTTTTAAAGAAATTTATACTTAAGTATACGCAGAACTAAGTAAGTAGTCACTACGTAGGTTTTCGGAGGAGTAGGGTAACTAACATTGTGACACGAGAATTTTTTTACTTAAAAGACTAGCGGCCGGCCCCGGCTTCGCACGGGTATTTAAAAAAAAGATAGTAGCCGATTCTCAGACCTACTGAATATGCATATAAAATTTCATAAAAATTTCATAAAAACCCTTTCGGAGGAGTACCTATGGTAACTAACATTGTGACACGATAATTTTAAAATACTTAAGATATTATAATCTAGGTACTTACGTAAGGTGAACGTAACTACTAAATATGTGTTATTAGGTCTTTACCTATGAAATTGCCGTTTTGTATGAAAAAATTTAAAGGATTTTTTTTTCATGTATATTTTATTTGTATTAATCGAAGTAATCACCCATGCAATCAATGCATCTTTGCCAACGCAGTGGCAGTTTCTTAAGAAATCTGCTGGACGGGAGGCAACAAATTCTTCAAATGCATTTTGTACTGCCTCTCGGGTATTGAATTTTTTTCCCGCTAAGAAGTTATCCAAATTCTGGAAAAATAAGTCTGTAGGCGCAAGGTCTGGTGAGTAGGGCGGATGACGGAGAAATTCCAACCCCAGTTCTTGCAATTTGGAGACCGTCTGCTGTGCAGTATGAGGTCGCGCGTTATCGTGCAGTAGCGGAGACGAGCGATTGACCAATGCTGGTTGGAGATGTGTCAGCTTCTCCATCATTGTGTTCAGTTCTTCACAGTACACATCTGCAGTAATGCTCACCCCGTTCGGTAAGAAGCTGTGATGAATCACACCGGCGCTAGACCAAACAGTGACCATTACTTTTCTAGGGGTAAGTTTTCGTTTAGGGCATTGTTTAGGTGCTGAACCAGGATCCAACCAACTTGCTGAGCGCTTGCGGTTATCAAACAGAATCCATTTTTATCAATCATGTATCAATGCGGTTCAAAATTCCTTCATTTCTGTGTCTGTTCTGTGTGTTGAGCAGTGCAAGGCACGTTTCGACGCGTACTTCGCGCTGGCGATCATTGAGTTCGTGGGGCACTCATTTGTCAAGCTTTTTTACCTTGGCAATTTGACGCAAATTGACCATATTGTTTGACGCTAACGTCAAAAGCTGCTGCTAATTCAGCCGTCGATTCTGTATCATCAGCTTCCACAATCGCCTAATTCGTCATTGTCGACCATAGTCTTCGGACGACCGCGAGGTTAATTTTTCAGGTCGAAATTCCCAGAACGGAAGCGAGCAAACCAATAACAGGTGGAGCGTTGGTTTGTAGTGTTAGCTCCGTAAACGTCGTTGATGTTGCGTGCCGCTTGTGCCGCGTTGCCGCCACGACGGTACTCATATTCTATTTACTCGAAATTTTAACGTATCCATGATGACGAAAAAGATTGAAATGCGATGAAAATGTAACACTAATCAATAAACAAATGACTACTTTTGGAAAAATAATTCCATGTTTTTAAAATAAAATTAATTTGAAATTAGAATTCTTAGCCAAACAAAAATTATTTTGATTTGAAATGGCCAGTACTGCAGAACGGCAATTTCATAGGTAAATACCTATTATTATTATAATTTGTACCTAGTATAAATAGACAGTTTACGCTTAGAATCGTCCCCTAAGATTGGAATTTCTTATTTGATTAGGTACTTCTCATGTTTTGGTCTCCAAATTATATTTCTAATGAAATATTGTTATGGCATACAGACCTGTTAGGTACCTACAAGTAAGTACTTAGGTAGGTATTAGAAAACATTCCATCGGTAACTATATGTTTGAATTGTGTCGGAAAGAACGATAGGACTAGCCGTATTGTTTTTTGTTTTAAAACTAGTTAGTGGTGAATGGTGTCAATGCATCTGAATAATAAATTATATTATGTATTTGAATTTATGCACTAATATCACGCTAAAGGCAAATGTGGATCACCTCACGTACATTCCGCCGTTATGTTTTGGGTACTGGTAACATTACCAGTACTGCGGGCGGCGGACTCCCTAAGTGTAAGTCAGCCATCCGCAGGCTACAGCTCAGTAGATCTGTTTGCGTTAATTACCACTTAATACGACCAAATAACGGCTCCAGTACAGTTGGCGCAAAATAACTTGAACCAAAATGGTCGATTTTTAGTATCTTTTGCACGCAAATGAACTGCGCAAACTTTCCCCCTCTCCGTTTTGGGTCAAGTTATTTTGCGCGCACTTTATGTTTGAATGCGCGCGTGTTCTCGCGCATTGGAGTAGTATGTGAGACCAGGTCTCGCCCTTTGAAAAGGTCCAGTGCATGTAGACAAGTGGCATGCTAATCGAATAGAATAGAATTCTCAGCCTGTTAAGGTCGTGGCGTCTGTCACGTTTTCACGAATCCCATGGCCGTGACTACACCTTAAGTACGTTTATTTATTCGGTAAGATCCGACTTACCTTGCCGCTTTCCCAAATATCTGACCGGAAGGTACATGAAGATTTTCCGTAGGTACCTACCTACCACAAAAAAAATAAGTAGTGGTAATTAATGCGCTAATCTATTAGGTATGTAATAGTATTGTAAAATAATCTACGTTCAGTATAGGTAGTGATTAAATAATTATGTATCTATGGTTACCTAGGTATGTTTCTGTTATTTTTAGCAACACAATAAAACACTTTTGTTAATTATTTATATTCCATTGTTTTATTTTAGCAGTAGGTACCTACATTTCCTTAATTAAAAACAATATTGCACAATTTTACTTTAATAATGACAGATACTTAGGTACTAATACATGCGTGTATAGCTTTATTGTACATTACCTACTGTTGTTGTCGGTTTTTTAGAACCTATGTACCTACACGGATTTGTTTAATACGTAGGTACCTGTTCAACGCTTAACAGCGTCTTACGGGTCCTTAAAATACTAAAAACATTAATAAAAATAGGTAGGTATTTGATTTGATAGGTCGATAAAACACTAACTGCCAATAGCAAAAACGAAATGAACGATTCTGAACTCGACTGCTTTCGCAGAACGCAATGCGCATGTGTTTCACTTACGGATGTAACACTCACACAGTTGCAAGGACGCGAGCGGGAAGGAGGCAGCGCGCGGGTGACCGTGGTGGACGCCCCGTACACCCGCGCTCTTCCATCTTCCCCTATGATACCTTAAAATGTATTCTGCGCAGCGACTCGCGCCTATGTTCAGCCCGGCCAAAAAGATTGGAGAGTACTGTACAGAAGCTTTGGCATTGCTAGCCATGGAATGTGTTGTATTATTACATACTTATCTGTTAATTTCGGCGAAGTGGTCACTTTACTGTCGTATAAGTACCTAGTAGGTACGAACCCACACAGTTAATGTATTTTTTTTTAAGATTACTTGCGATATGCCGCTTACAAACTAACTGCCATGCCTGGGCACGAGCGTCCTCTCCCTCAGAGTGAGAGGGATTTAGGTAGGTACCTACTATAGAGTTAGATTGCTAAGTCACGAAATGCATGCCTTGGATTAAAACTCGAGACCGTATACTTAACAGTCCAGTGGTCGGCTATCACTGCTTTTACAAGAATGGATTATAAAATTAAAATTAAGTATGTAATAGGTAGGTCAGCAAAGCTTTCAAAGGTGTATTTATTTTACTTAGGTGGCCTAATTAATGTATTGAGATCAAGAATAATTTGCATTTATTGGTTCCAGACATGCTTTGTGAAGACTGAAATCTTGGATTTTAAGAATCACAATCGCATCCAAGATCATGTCTACTATAAATATTAGATTAGTAAGAAGTTATCCTTCTAATTAAGTATATAATTATATTTTGAAATACTATGCTTGATTCCTAAATGTATACCTAGAGATTTCTTGTCGCTGAAAACTCGCTGCGCTGAATATTGCGATCGGCGATCGCAATAGACCGATTGCGGTCGCAGTGATATTATAGCCGGAAGCAAGTAATAAAAAAGGATTTTGCCCGTTTAATGGTGTGGAGGGGCGCGATGTGTCCCCTTCAACCAGTCTATTCCAACCAAAGGGAGGATCCTGCGACCAGGCGGGTGTATTTCCTGGCGGACCAAGGCCCAACGCTATATTTATACGCATGTTACCATCTCAATAATTTCCATTATTATGTTCTTCCTCAAAATCTGCTGTCTCTTAGCCTAGTGGTTCAAATCGCGACTTCTACGCAAGAGGTCCTGGATTCGAATTGAAGTCCAGCATGTTTTATCGGGTTTTCCTATGAAGTCCGCACTAGCAGCACGAAGTTGGATTTGTCTGCGGTTTTCCCGATCGAATTTGGCCTTAACTAACCGGTAAACTATAGGTGTATATTAGTACCTACACCTTTGCCTAAACCTCAGGGAATACAGGCGTGATGGTAGATATGTTATGTTATCATGCAATTAAGAATTATTATGCAAGAATAAGTGATAGGCTGACTACAGGGTACGACATGGCTAACTTGTGGAGAAATGAGGCTGACTACTGGTGAAAAGTGCCATATTTTGTTTAACGATGATTTTTTATATAATCCTATTATAAATAGTTATAATGTTTTGTTAGCTTCGTTAGTAAATTTAATAACTAACCTTTCTGAGAATAATGACTGTTTTTATTCATAGTGTTTAATATATAAAATACAGGTGAATAAAAATTTTGTTCTCACTAAAAGGCTGACTACTGGGTGCTTTACCCTACCTAGTATCTTCTCCTCCGCATCAAAGGAGAAATTGCCATTACATTTTATTTTCAGGCATGCCATACTTACATAACTATTTAATAATATCTACACACTGCTTACACAACAAAATAATATGTTGTAAATTAAAGCATACGAATTAATGAGAACTTCTTAGAGCGTTTTATAAAGCAGCTAGGTACCCATCAGTATATTTTGTCATGCAAGTCGACGTAACTTAAAGTACTCCCCAATCTTTATGGCCGGGCTGAAGTTGTTGCACCCGCCTTCTTGCGCTTGGTACAGTCGAGCGGTACATTACTAATGCAAATATCCTATTTAGTATTAGATCAGTAAGTAGATAGATTTTTATTTTATACATATGCATAGCATAACATAAACTGCCTCATTAGCTAAGTGGTCCTGAGCGCGACTGCTACGCTAGAGGTCCTGGGTTCGATTCCCAGGTCGAGCAAAGTGTTATTAGGTTTTTCGATGAAATTCCCAGTAGCAGCTCGGAGTTAGGAATTTGTGCCCGGTTAATGGCAATAGGCTCGCCCCCTATTACATGGGACCTAAACATACCGGCGAACTGTGGGTGTACATTAGTACGCCTCTGCCTAACCCTTCGGGGAATACAGGCGTGATGGTATGTTAATAACATAACATGTATCTAAAATATTTATTTATTTAAAGCAGGGTTACACCTTCCATGAACGTCACACCCTTAATTATGTAGAGGTCCGTTCCATCGGAAGAATGGTCGTCTTCGTCTTCAAAACCCGATTCCGATTAATTTCGCTTCTACGAATACCTACACAATTCATCAGTCAAATTTATCAATAATACTGTCGCATTCCTTATATTCCTTCTCGATATTTTTTATCTACTTTATTGCATAAGTAATGTCTTCCAATCCGATAACACGATACCGACAAAAAATAATAACAAAACACTAACGAACAATACCTAATAACGATAGGTAATAGCAAAAACACTAATTACCAATAACAAAAACGAAATGAACTCGACTGTATTCTCAGAACACAATGCGCATGTGTTTCACGTACGGATGTAACACTCACAAGTTGCAAGGACGCGAGCGGGAAAAGGCAGCACGCTGGTGACTGCGGTGGGCGCCCCGTGCACCCGCGCTGTTCCATTTTCCCATAAGATACCTTAAAATGCAATATGCGCAGCGACTTGCGCCTATGTTCAGCCCGGCTAAAAAGATTGGAGAGTACCGTAGGTAGTTACATATATTCGGATTGTTTTGTGTACCTAGCGGTTAAGGTGGTCCTAGCCCACTAGCGTTGCATCTTAGTGTCGTGGCCCGGGTAGCAAATAAAATTAAGCCTATAACGCCTTAGCTCTTAAAAACATAAATAAACCTATCATTGACTAGTTCAAAAGGAACAAGGCGAAGGCCGCATTCCAATCGATAAAAATAAAAATCAATAAGTAGGTAACTAGTTACCATCTACCTACTGTGTGCCCGGTTAATGGCAATAAGCTCGCCCATTTTATTACATGGGGGTTAGCTTAGCACGAGGGGTTAACAAGAATACTAGTAATGTGCGACCCACATTGCTAGTCAGCTTTAAAAAAAAAGACCTAAACATACCGGCGAACTGTGTGTGTACATTAGAACGCCTCTGCCTAACCCTTCGGGGAAAACAGGCGTGATGGTATGCTATACCTAACTACATTATTTACCCACCTGCGAAAGCGGTTTGATATGTCCGTGACTTCTAAGTTGAAATAAAATATTTTCCATTTGCCAAGTTCAAGCAAAGGAAATGGCTAGCCAGCGCAGAGTGTAATATTACACGAACCACCGGTGGTTGGTGCCGCTTTTGACCCTTCTTTAACTCAAAACCTCTTTAATGTAAACACATAAAACTACGTGTGTTTAATTATATCCATACTACAAGCCCAAATTTCATGAAGCTAGCTCAAACGGTTATAAAGATATGAAGCTCAAAAAGTCGTAAATTTTAGCACTGACTGACTCACTTATAGTACCTAAACCTACTTCCAGATGACCTAGAAGGATGAAATTTGGAATCCAGCTCGGTAATTGTGTGTAAGCGTATGAAAAAATCTAAAAATAAAAAAAGTTAAGAAATAGGGGGGGTCCCCATACAAAAAAATAAATATTGTAGCGTTGGAACCGTTACAAGCAGATATTTGAAACTATACCAATATAATATGTAGATATTATTATATTTGCTATTTAACAGAAATATAAAAATAAAGTTAAGTCAAAAAATAAGTGGTGTCCCCATTCGAACTAACAAAATACCGTAAAATATTATTTCTTATTTACTTGGCTAATTTAAGCATAAACAGGAAGCATAATGAATGGGCAATGCGCACTATTATCTTTAAGATAGTAGAGTTTTCTTTACAAAAAGTTATGATATCCCACCAAAAACATAAATGTAAAAAAGGAGAGCCAAGTTCAATACAAAAATTATGCTTAGCTGTGGGTTTCGCCGCAAAAAGAATGGAGATCTAAATGAGTGCCAATATCTATGCAAAATCCAAATATGTATTTATAGGAACACAATAACATTATGAACAAGTATTAACATTACGATGCACAGTTTGGTTTTCAGTCCAACAGAGAGTGCTATTTTA
The DNA here is from genome assembly GCA_947256265.1 of Acronicta leporina. Classification (NCBI taxonomy): domain Eukaryota; kingdom Metazoa; phylum Arthropoda; class Insecta; order Lepidoptera; family Noctuidae; genus Acronicta; species Acronicta leporina. The sequence continues at coordinate 9,421,979 of OX366513.1, read as the reverse complement.
AGTCTCAAGAATACTGTCCAATACTATACTGACCGCTGAACCGCGATGTATGCCTGTTTCCTGGATCTCTCCAGAGCCTTCGACCTCGTGTCGTATGATGTGCTCTGGAGGCAGCTGGGGGACAGGAATATACCGGCTGGAGTTCTCTGCATTCTGCAGTATTGGTATTCAAACCAAACAAATGTTGTGAAATGGTCAACAATAGGGCATGCAAACCGGATACCCGGATATCCGAAAAAGCCGGATAACCGACTCATTTGAAACCCCGGTTTTTTAGGAAAACAAATCCGGATTTTTCGGTTTTTTCGGGTTTGTTTTTCCTGTTATTGATTTTATAATAAGTACTTTAATTTTCCCAAACAAGATATTAAATTTATCACTGACAAACGTGGACAGGACGGCAAAGCGGCATTAGTTCCCTTTTCGGCCACGTTAATTTAGATCCTTGTCACACTATATTATGCCACGCCACCGCCATTTTATTTTTCGGTCAGTCTGTGCATAGATAGTGAGTGAGTGACACCGACACGAGTGCACGTGTTGTGTTTGACGGTGGTTACATTGCAGTTTATAACAAGGTAAGTTTAATCACAATATTTCTCGTATATTATGCATTGCTAATATTACATGCAGTGAATGAACAAATACTGGTAATGTAATTACAACAGGGATGTTTTGTTAAAGTAATAGCTTTAATTAATTATGTTATTGCGGCATGTTCTTATTTTTGTAAATATGTAATGTATGTATGTATGTATGGCTCCTATTTATAGGTACATTACTAATCCAACTATATATATATATATATAAATAAATCTCAATTTCCCTTGGTCATCGCATCACGCGTGAACGGATGTAACAATTTCACTAATTCTTTTTTTTGTTGTGTTAATTATTGTCAGGAGAAGGTTCTTATGAAACAAATAATTAAAGAAGTTGACCAGAACATTGGAAAATTTAAGTTAACTTAACCACAATATTAATTTTACATAGCTGTCAGTGGTTTGAAATACATAATACCAATTCGAATTCAATATTTATAGCTAAGACCTGTCTTAGCTATAAATATTGAATTCGAATAGAGAAATATTCGAACACTAGTTGGTTGACCCGTCAGTCGGGTCAACTAGTGTACCTATAAATAGGAGCCTATTTGTATTTGAAGTAGTTTGAGCTGATCACATAAGCACATTGTTACATAGGTATAAACTTTAATGTTTTAAATGTTTTGATTGCGTATGTTAATAACGAAATAAATTGGAATGGTTTTTGGATAATGAGAATGTTAAAAATATAAAATTAATACACAAGATTATGTTTAGGAAAATTTGCTACAATGGCTCTTAATATTTAATTTACAGAAAGAAAAATCATGAAGAGGGCCAGCGATGTAGATGATGCCGATACAGCAAAAATAAACAACGTGGAAAATAAAAATTCTAAAATAAAGCTTATTATTTTCCCAAATAATAAGCTTTATTTTATGTTATGTATGTATAAAGAAAAGATTTTTTGTTATTGTAGCATTTTGACGATTTGTAGATTGAGACTGAATAAGGTACAACTACTAAGTTCTAGCTTATTTAGTTAAAAAAATGCTCATTATTATTAAAATAAGTAAGATAAATGGAAAAAAATACATGGTTTGATTAGACTTCAGCATTTTCATTTATTTACACACATATTTCTCATTTCTTTAATAAAAATTGTAAAAAAAACCGAAAAACCGAATTAACCGGTTTCAACGGTTTTGTAAACAAAAAACCCGAAAAAGTCGGTTTTCTTAATCAACCCGGTTTTTGCATGCCCTAGTCAACAAGTCTCTCTGATCCATATAGGTTGGAGTGCGGTGTGAGACAGGGGTCTGACGTCTCCTAGACTCTTCAACCTATATGTGAATGATCTTCTGGCCGAGCTCGGTAGCATGCGTGTTGGATGCCGGTGTTACCATTAATAACATCAGCTACGCGGACGACATGGTGCTGCTGGGCCCTACGGCAGGATCGATTAGGGAGATGTTGAGAGTATGCGAGAACTATGCAGCTACACACGGACTCGTCTATAATGTAAAAAAGAGTGAATAGATGGTCTTTAAGGCCGCTGGTAAGACCCCCGAATATGTGACAAGTTTTACTCTAAATGGCTTGAGTATAAGGCGAGTAAATAATTTTAAGTACCTGGGGCACATACTTACCGGCGACCTTAAAGACAATGTGGACATAGAGAGGGAGCGCAGGGCACTGGTGGTCAGAGGGAATATGTTGGCGCGCAGGTTTTACCGTTGCACCAAACAGGTTAAGATAACCCTTTTCAAAGCGTACTGTCAAGGTATGTACACGGGGAGTCTGTGGGTCAGCTTTACTCAAAGATCACTGGAAGCCCTGCGCATCCAATATAATAATGTTTTCAGAGTGATGTTGGGACTGCCCCGATTTTGTAGCGCATCCGAGATGTTTGCGCTGAATCAAACAGACGACTTTTATGCGGTCATGCGCAAAAAAATCTCGTCCTTAATAACAAGATTGCGGGACAGTGACAACACTATTCTGAGGACAGTGGCGGAGAACATCTACTCTCCTATTCTGGGACGCTTTGTGGGGGTGATGAACGAGTGAAACTTTCCTTTCACTTGTTGATCGTCCACATGAAGCGAACTCAGAGTAAAAAAAGTTGAATTTATATATTTACTAACATTAAGTATAAGTAATTTACTAACACAATGGATCTTATGTTGTCCGAAATAAATAATTTATTTATTTATTATTAAACTCTATTTCTTTGCTTTATTGGGATACCTATAACAATTGCTGTTATTTAAAAATGTGAGATCTTAAAGTAGGTTAGATTTGACTTGGCCAGTTTTTATCAGGATTAAAAATATATAAGTATATTATGTTGAATAACTTTATAAAATGACTGATGTATTGAACTTGGCTCTCCTTTTTTACATTTATGTTTTTGATGGGATTATATTTTTATACTATGTCGCAAAAACAATTTAAAGGACTGAAGATAAACTAAGAAAGGATTAGGTAAGTAACTATGGGGAATCTGCTTTATTTCATGGAATGGTACATACGTGGGTTAATTAATTTAGTGGCGGTCGTACCACCGCAAAGGACGCAGAGCGCCCAGGTAGGCCGATTGCGGTAACCAAAGAAGATATCATCAACAAAAGCTATGATGTTCTTATAGCAGACCGTCGAGTGAAGGTACGCGAATTACTTAGCTGATGCGGTGCACGTGCGGTGCTCAGAACGTGTTAATATTTTGCACGATGTTCTGGGCATGAAAAAGCTTTCTACAAGGTACCCACCTTTCTGCAAGGTGCCTTGGATACTCACAGTCGACCTAAGACGATATCGCGTTACAACTTAGTAGTACACTACGCAGTACACTACTTACTGGCCACTGTGTTTTGGTATGTACAACTAAGTAGGTCAAGGTCATTCATTATTCAATCGATATGAATGACCTCTCCAATTATAGATCTTGCCTTTCTCCAAATAAGTAATCGATGATTATTATAGAAAGGCAAGATCGATAATTGGTAGGTTTTAAGGTTGGAGCATCGTATAAAAACTCTTTGCTACCAGCCTACTTGTAAATATTCTTTTTTATGAAAAAGAAGTGTCGTTCCTTTTTTGAGTTTGTGTCAAAATGATCTCTAGAAGAAAAATCTCGTCTCGTAAAATCCCAAATAATTAATGCGCGTGCACGCTTAGTTAAAGAACTATTAAATCAGTGAGTGTAGTGATCCATTGTGTTTTCCTGTATGTCATGACTTTCTCATTCTTCAAACGTTTCCACAAGGTTCGTAATTCACCACTTCTAAGAGGATATTGGGCTCCACAAGGAAGAGAAGAAAGCGTTAGGAAATGGATTACACGACCAAGATCGACATTGGAAATTTGCTAGGCAAAGAGAATTGGTCGACATTGAAGTACATGGGGCACACTAAAAGTTTTGCACTTCTAGCTAATCGGAACTATTTGAATTTCGAATGTTATATTTTTTTAAACGTTGCAACCTTCTTAGTAATAAAAAAAAACAATTGGCGGGAAATCATTTGTCAATTGTTTTTTAATCACACATCAGTTCTACGTACGCAATGAAAATGAAATTAAGTCGAAAAGATTTTAGAGCGATGATATTTTATGATTTTAAAAGTTCTCTCACTACGCAAGACTGTGCCGCTCGTCTTCAAAGTGCTTTTTGGAGAGAAGCACCTTGTTTAAGCACCGTGACGCGATGGTTTGCTAGGTCGAGTTTCTTTACATGACGAATTTCGTGAAGGGCGGCCTTCAACTGCTGTCAACGAAAATAATGTGGCTACTGTTAAGCGACTAATTGAAGAAAACCCGCGGATTACCTATGAGACAATTCGAGGACTATTGGGGATTGGTATGAGCCAAATTCAGAAAATATTACACGAAGAATTGAAAGTTCGGAAACTTTGTTGTCGTTGGATCCCTAATGAACTGACAGCGGAGCAGAAGCGGGCTCGCGTGGAATGGTGCTCACAGATGCTACTGAACTACTACCACGGACATTCTAATGCTGTTTATGAAATTGTCACAGGAGACGAAACGTAGATTTATTGTTTTGAACCCGAAAAAAAACAACATTATTGTGAATGAGTGTTTGAAAATGAGAACAGGCCAACAAAAGTAAGGAAGGCGAGAAACGTTGGTAAAAAAATGATCGCGTTTTTTTTCTCAGCTACGGGTCCCATCTGCACAATTCCACTTGAAGATCAAAAGAGTGTTAATGCTGAGTGGTATTCTACCATTTGTTTACCCAGGGTGTTAGAAAAAATTCGCGAAAGACGACCCAAAAGCCGCGTTTTCCTACATCATGACCACGCTTCTTCACACACGGCCAACAAAACAAAGTCATTTTTAGCTCCGAAAAAGTACAACTCGTCACCCATCCTGCGCATAGCCCCGACCTAGCACCCTGTGATTTCTGTATTTCCCCAAAATCAAAGAGTTGATGAGAGCTTTCACTTTTACCAACTCCGAAGAGGCAGTGATAGCGTTCAATCAACACGTAGAAAACATGCCTTCAGATCTGTGGTCTTCCTGTTTTAAAAAATGATTCGATCGCATGAAAAATTTTTTAAAATGTAAAGGAGAGTATTTTGAAAAGCAATAAACATAAAATTTTGGATAAAACATGTTGTTTTTTTAAGTTACGCAAAACTTATAGTGTGACCTACATATAAGATCTCCATCATGCTTGAGGGTACGGAAGGTGCCACGGAAGCTGTGGAAGGTAAACTCCAGAAGCCAGTCTTTGGCGAAGGAGCAGGTGACGCCGAAGTAAATGCTTATAATTATGCTGTGGCTAGGTATAAGAAGACTGAAACTGGTGCTTTGCTCATGCTCACTACTAACAAGGCGGAAGATGCTTTAAAGAAGGTTATGAGATATAGAACTGCACATGAAGTCTGGCAGGAGTTACATAGACTATTTGATAGACAGACGGAGGATAGAGCATACAATTTGTGTCTTGAATTCTTTGAGCTTAAACATGATAGGGCAGAGGATTTTCCTACGCATATCTCACAAGCTGAAGAATCTTTGGACTGACCTTAAGGTTGAAGTTGCTAAAATTGACACAACCGCTAAGCTTCCTGAACTGTCCTTGATATGTAACGTCTTAGACACGCTAGATGATAGGTACTTCAACTTTAAGTCAAACTGGCTGATGCTAAAGCAGACTGAAAGGACTATTGATAGTATAACAAGTCACCCGTGCACGTTCGAACGAGATCTGGGCAGTCAAGAGAGCTCTAAGAAGGAGGCACTAGTGACTACACCCAACAGGCAGGATGTTATAACGCAGGGTAAGGAGCGACCAAAGCTGATTTGTAACTATTGTTCCAATGCCTTACACGCCAGAGAAAAATGGCTGTTGCGAGCGAGAAAACCGGACACTAGTAGAAGCTGCGAGATTAATGTTGCTCACAAGAGGAGAGATGTTGCAAGTGCTTTGGGCAGAACTTATTAATACCGCTGCATATGTACCCAATAGGACAGGTCCTACTAGAGTGGCTACTAAAGTACCATTTGAGTTATGGCACGGGAAGAAACCCAGAATAAGTCACCTCAAAATTATCGGAAGTGAATGCTATGCTCATGTGCCAAAGCAGAAACGCAAAAAATTGGGCAAGAAAGCCATCAAAGGAATGCTAATAGGATATGAGAACGACGATGGTTATCGTATCTGGGATGGACACAAGACACAGTGGTCTCGAGATGTAATATTTCAGTCTGATGTCGAATTTAAGATTTCCACCAGTATCCCTATTCCGTCAGAGGGAGCTATAGAGAGCTAGCGGACGAATTCTCACCGACGAGCAAGATTCCTTCAATGTTAGAGGAAAACTAGAACATGGTCTAGAGGGAGAAACCAAGAGGAAGAGCAGGTTCAAGAGTATACTCCTGTGCTAGAAGAGCACGACACAGAGGAAACTCCTTTGTCTATTGAGCAAGAACAAGAAGCGACTGAAGAAGAGGACTTTTTACTGATGCTCAAGAAAACGTCGCAATTGTCGAACCCTTGCCACAATATAATCTGAGGGATCGAGCAACGCTTCGGCGTCCAAAACGGTTTGATGACTACGTATTTTTCGTAGGGACCGATAATTTTCCCGAAACATATAAGGAAGAGACTCACAGAGAGGACCATGCCGAATGGCAGAAGACAATGGTGAGCGAGATGAAGTCCCTTGCTGAGAACAACGTTTGGACACTATGCGATCTACCACTTAATAGAAAGGCGCTACCTACTAAGTGGGTCTATAGAATTAAAAGAAACCCAGATGGAGCTATCGACAAATACAAAGCGAGACTAGTTGTTAAAGGGTTCAAACAACGCAAAGGCATCGATTTTGAGCAGACATTTAGCCCGGTTGCCCGGATGTCTACAATTCGAGCTTTGTTTAGTGTTAGCGCCAAAGAGAAGTTAAATTTAACTCAATTTGACATTGCGACAGCCTTCTTGAACGGCAAGCTAAAAGAAGAGATCTATATAGAGCAGCCTGAAGGATTTAGCGATGGCACTTCTAGTCTGCAGATTACAGAAGCCTGTACGGATTGAAACAAGCACCTCGGTGCTGGAACTCATGTTTCGATGAAATACTTATTGAGAAAGGTTTCCAACAAAATGCAGCTGACTGTTGTCTCTACGTGAAGACCGTACGTGACAAGAAAATAATTATAGGTCTGTACGTGGATGACGGGCTTGTAGCCACTACAGATAAAGCTTTGGCGGACCAATTCCTGAAGGAGTTAGGTGCTACGCTCAAAATTACCGTCAAGCCAGCAACATACTACCTAGGATTAGAGATTACTCGGTCGATAGATGGATCTTATTACCATATCACAGCAATCTTACACCAGAAAAATCCTGGAACGATTGGGAATGTCAGCCTGCAATCCCGTTTCGACACCGATCGAGAAGACTTCTGAAACAGGGAAAGTTGCAGAGAAGGATCCTGGTGGAAAATATCCGTATAGAGAGGCTGCGTTGGCGTACCTTATGACTGGTACACGCCCAGATATAGCTTATGCTGTTGGGGTGGTATCAAGGAAGTTGGAGAATCCAACCTACGCTGATTGGTTAAGAGTCAAGCGAATATTCCGTGATTTGAAAGGGACAACTGGTTACGGCATCAAGTATACCACGAATGCTATAAGGGCAGTTATTGAAGGCTACAGTGATGCTGACCACGCTGGTGACAAAGAAACTGGACGTTCTACTTCAGGAGTAGCTTGCCTGTTTTCTGGAGGAATTGTTTCGTGGCTAAGCCAAAGACAAGCATCGGTTGCGATCTCGACAACTGAAGCTGAAATTGTTGCAGCGAGCGAAGGCTCACGTGAACTAGTGTGGCTACAAAGACTATTCGGCCATCTTACAAAGCTGGAAGGTATACCCACACTGAAAGTTGATAACGAAGCAGCCATACGTCTTGCACACAATCCAGAATTTGACAAACGGACAAAGCACATTAGAGTGAGCCATTTCTTTGTTCGTGAGACTATATAAGAGGGTCTTGTGGATGTACAGAAGACCATTTCCACAGATCAACTAGCTGACCTTTTGACGAAGGCAGTTCCAAGGCCGACGATCAATAGTTTGAGAACTCGATTGGGACTGCAGTCTTTCCGATGAGGGAAAGTATTAAGGTTGGAGCATCGTATAAAAATCAGCCTACTTGTAAATATTCTTTTTTATGAAAAAGAAGTGTCGTTCCTTTTTTGTGTGTGTCAAAAATGATGTCGGTGTGATCCCTACAAGAAAAATCTTGTCTCGTAAAATAAATAATTAATGCGCGTGCACGCTTAGTTAAAGAACTATTAAATCAGTGAGTGTAGTGATCCAATTTGTTTTCCTGTATGTCGTGACTTTCTCATTCTTCAAACGTTTTCACAAGGTTCGTAATTCACCACTTTTTAGAATTGGAGCTGACTACGCCGCTCTCCTGGATAGATCAATATAAGTACAGAGTTGGTGAAGAAAAAAACCAAAGATTTACCAAAGAAAAAAAAACCTTTTTTTCGTCACGATAATGCTTCAGCCCACATTTTGCAATCGCAACGACAAAACTTGTCGAATTACAATACGAACCATTGCCCCACCCCCCGTACCTATTCACCAGATTTTTTTCCTTTTCCCGAACTTGAAGAAATTGATAAAAACTAGGTAAGTGCTTTTAAGATGGATAAAAGAAATAGCAAAATATAGCTGAAACAGATGCCTATTTTTAAATATTAAGTAAGTATATTGATGGATTGAAGAAGCTCTTATATCTATAGAAGTCTATAGAGCTGAAAGTAGATTATGTAGACAAATAAAACAAAATTCGATATTTTTTTTCTCAGTCACTGATTTATCAAACCGCCCTCGTACTCAGGTGGAAATAATATATTTTCTTTAGTAATAAATAATACTTCAATTCAATGATTTTTCATTGAAGGCTTCCTAGTACCTACTTATCTCAGTACTTTTTAGGTAGGTACCTACTTTATATTTAAAACCTACACAATGTAAACATATTTCATGATCACGTTTGCCTAGGCCGTAAACCTTGCCAGTCATTGTTGATGCAATGCACCAGCTACTATGTGCTTGGAAATGGTTCACGCGCACTAATGTAAGTATACTAATTTATTTATTTCGCTTCAAAATAATGATCAATTACCACGCGCGCTGGCCGGCCGTCTAGAGCGAGGCATTGATATTACTAGATGTGATAAGAAAGTATTTTAATGACGGAAAAATTCGACTGCGAGTAGGATTCGAACCTGCGTCTTCTGGTTAGATACACCAGACGCTGTGATCACTAAGCCACCACGAGTCGAACTATTGAAAAGCAAGTTACTTAGATCGATGTCGTACGATGCTACCTTACCTAATAACTACTTATATTTTATATTATTATTTATATTTTTTGTTTATTATTTTTATATTTTTTGCATTTTCCATGCTAAGATTATAAAGTACTAGCTTCTGCCCGCGACTTCGTCCGCGTAGCGTGATGATATAATAGCATATAGCCTTCCTCAATAAATGGGCTATCTAACACTGAAAGAATTTTTCAAATCGGACCAGTAGTTCCTGAGATTAGCGCGTTCAAGTAAACAAACAAACAAACTCTTCAGCTTTATATATTAGAAGATTTTAGTGAAGGAATAATGCGACTGTGCGCCGGATTCGAAACTGCGTCTACTGGTTAGATCTAAGTGGCGACTAATGAAAATTTTTCATGGGTGTTCACATAACACAACCCAAATGAGAACCTTCATTCCTTTAACCTACCACCTTTTTTTGATTGTTTAAAGAAGTAGCAGTACGTAATGCCATATTACATAGTTACCATTTATCTATATCTGCGAGGACTCGGGTTCTATTCCTAACTAAATAATTTAACTTTAACGATTTTTAACTAAATAATTTCTTAATAAATATAGGTCAACAGCAGCACAAAATTGCATAGGCCTATAAGTAATATTCACGCCGAAAGTGAACTCCAACTGTTCTTTTATTTCCATCAGAGCGGCAACACCGCGCCTCCGGATTTGCCTAATTTCTCAATACAAATCTTTGGGGTAGGCAGAGACTATAAATTGCCACTTGCTACGATCCTGGCACACCACTTTCGCTTCATCTACGTTCATTAACCTCCTTCTCATACAAATTATTCTCGATTTAGATACGAATACGTTTTCGCAAGCTGTTCGTGCTTGGGCTACTGAGCGGTAGGTACCTAATAGTAAATCGATGCGTAATTTCTTACGTAAAATATAGATATAAACTTAGATAAACACATTTTGTTGAGTAAAGTTTTTGGGAGTGCACCACTCCAGTTATCCTTTGAGCGAGACTCCTCTGATAGATTTTCCAAACAAATCTGGAAACGCTATCCGGAAAATGTAAAAAATTAACTATATCTGGAAAAAGCAAAAAATAACAAAAAGATAGTTAATATACATCGAACTAACTGCCAAAGTAAGTCATGTCGGTTGAGAAGCAAAGTAACTTGCTTTTCAATATTTCGACTCGCGATATCTTACCACTAAGTTATCACGAGTCGAACTAGCGTTAACATAGCGTCTGGTGTAGATATCTTACCAGAATCTTGCTGCAGTCAGTTTTTCCTTCATTAAAATACTTTGTAATCTTAGCATGGGAAATGCAAAAAATATAGTTATTTGATTGTTTTGAGCTGGGAAGTGATATCAGACCGAACTCCACGAGAGCAAAGCCGCGGGCGGAAGCTAGTAATTAATAATAGGTATGTCATAGGTACCTAGACTTTTACCTACTTATAGGTAGGTACCTATACTAAATGTAAAAACTATATGGTTTTTGATAACAGATGTTCGATTATGCACATGACGATTATAAATCTATTAGACTATTGACAACCCTGCACAGACTTCTAGGTATCGGATTAATCGCAAGAAAGTAGGCAATCACAATTATCAGATGTATGTAAGTATGTAATAAATACTTCGACTTTATAAATAGGTACTTCAGTTGATTCCATCAGCTAGCGGACTCTTGGAAAATAATAGGTCTTTACCTATGAAATTGCCGTTCTGCAGTAGGTACTGGCCATTACAAATCAAAATAATTTTTGTTTGGCTAAGAATTCTAATTTCAAATTAATTTTATTTTAAAAACATGGAGTTCTTTTTCCAAAAGTAGTCATTTGTTTATTGATTAGTGTTACATTTTCATCGCATTTCAACCTTTTTCGTCATCATGGATACGTTAAAATTTCGAGTAATTATGGAATATGAGTACCGTCGTGGCAGCAACGCGGCACAAGCGGCACGCAACATCAACGACGTTTACAGTGCTAACACTACAAACCAACGCACCACCTGTTATTGGTTTGCTCGCTTCCGTTCTGGGAATTTCGACCTGAAAAATGAACCTCGCGGTCGTCCGAAGACTGGTCGACAATGACGAAATAAAGGCGATTGTGGAAGCTGATGATACACAATCGACGGCTGAATTAGCAGCAGCTTTCGACGTTATCGTCAAAATAATATTGGTCCATTTGCGTCAAATTGGCAAGGTAAAAAAGCTTGACAAATGGGTGCCCCACGAACTCAATGATCGCCAGCGCGAAGTACGCGTCGAAACGTGCCTTGCACTGCTCAACAGACACACAAATGAAGGAATTTTGAACCGCATTGTTACCTGTGATGAAAAATTGATTCTGTGTGATAACCGCAAGCGCTCAGCAAGTTGGTTGGATCCTGGTTCAGCACCTAAACAATGCCCTAAACGAAAACTTACCCCTAGAAAAGTAATGGTCACTGTTTGGTGGTCTAGCGCCGGTGTGATTCATCACAGCTTCTTACCAAACGGGGTGAGCATTACTGCAGATGTGTACTGTGAAGAACTGAACACAATGATGGAGAAGCTGGCACATCTCCAACCAGCATTGGTCAATCGCTCGTCTCCGCTGCTCCTGCACGATAACGCGCGACCTCATACTGCACAGCAGACGGTCTCCAAGTTGAAAGAACTGGGGTTGGAAGTTCTCCGTCATCCGCCCTACTCACCTGACCTTGCGCCTACAGACTACTACTTTTTCCAGAATTTGGATAACTTCTTGGCGGGAAAAAAAATCAATACCCGAGAGGCAGTACAAAATGCCTTTGAAGAATTTGTTGCCTCCCGTCGAGCTGATTTCTTTAAGAAGGGCATCAATAAACTGCCACTGCGTTGGCAGAGAAGCATTGATTGCGTGGGTGATTACTTCGATTAATACAAATAAATACATGAAAAAAACGTTAAAATTTTTTCCTACAAAACGGCAATTTCATAGGTAAAGACCTAATATTATATGATCTACATACCCACCTTTATTTAAGTAACATCATTTTATGTATTTTATCAGTCCATCCCTCTCATCTGTGAAGTTTTGTCACTATAGTTTTGTCTGTATAGTTGCAAAGCAATGTAACATACATGAACAGACATACAGTTTTGGGTTTTAAGTAGGTACACCTTACACTGGTATTAACACTTCTTAAAATTTAACAAAGGCATATTTCTTGCTTAACCGAGATATTATAAGTAATAATAATACAGTCATACATCTAAGCTAATACCAACAAATGTCATCACAAAAATCTTTGCTAAATTCATAATCTAATTTTTAAATATATATTTTTACCTTATTTAAATATTAACCACCAAAACCAAATGGACGCGATGAAATATTGTTCTTCAACTCAAAAGGCAAATTGTATTATAGATTTTACCTACCCTTAGAGGAATTACAGCCATTAATTGCCTCAACTTCAAGGGTAGCCCTTGAAGTTACCTTGAAGTTACTAGTCAGTATGATGATAATCAATAGGTTTGTTGACAGTGCGGTTGTCCATAAGAGCATCCTTCATATGTGGCTTGACTTTCGTAGGCGGAAATTTAGTAAGGCAAAAGTCAGAGACCAGACAAAACACTTTGCAAAGCAAAGGGCACAGCAATGCTTGATGTGCAACTGCTGCTACTCTGTACCAGGGCCCATCAAAAGGATCAAGTATTGCAGGGCAAAGCATGTGATTTAAATTGACTTGAGCAGGCTGGAAGAAACAAACAATGTCAGTTTTATTAAAATACATACTTGTATTTTCAACTTCATGACTATCTAGTAAAGCAAGAAAATGTTCACCCCAATATAGTGTACGTTACCCTAGCAGGATAGTAGCTCCTAGCTAGTGATTTGAGTGGAACGATTAATTAGTGCGTAATCTGCTGTAAATGTACGCCACATAAAAAAAAAGTGTGCTTTGTAGTTTTGGAAAAAAATGAGAAAAATGATTCCTGCTAGAATAACGTTCCTCCAGCAGGAAAATTCTAAACGAATGATCGGAATAAGAAATATTGTGTATGGGTATAGCTACCTAGCTTATATTTGTTCATAAATGTGCGCCAAAAATATAATTTGTGCGTCTTCAGGTTTTCTAGATATTGCGTTTCCTGCTGGAGTAACGTTTTGCAAAATCGTGTAGGTATCTCTAAAACCATTGTATGTGCATCTGTAGAATAAACATACACGAGTAGCTCTTTATTTGTGCGTATTTGCGACAGAATTAGAAAATATTTATATGAAATAGATATAATTTCAGAAAATATTTATAATTTTCAAGTAAGTAATAGCTATTTTTTGAAAACCAGAAAAAATATCGCAGCGCCGAAATTAGTAAACTTATAATCTAGCTGAAAACTGTATTCGGTTCTACTTGACGGTTATAATAACCATAAAAAGTATCAAAAGTTTACATGCATGCGTTATTGAATAATATTGCTAAAACTCAAAATCTCAAAGTCTTAACTTTGACGACAAAATACAAGAAACCGGCTCAACCCAAGATATGTAAATAAAAACCAAAAATTTGTGCGTTTAATCAAGAATATCTAGTGAAATTACACTATATATTCTTGAACTAGCTTCTGCCCGCGACTTCGTCCGCGTAGCGTGATGATATATAGCCTATAGCCGTCCTCAATGTGGTGCACATTTACAGCTGATTACGCACTAATTATACGTTCCACTCATATCACTCTAGGAGCTACTTTCCTGCTAGGGAAACGTACACCCCAATATATTGTAAATCAATATCTAGTGCTTACTTATAGATAGGTATCTCGTTATTAGTTTTTGGTAAGAATATATAGCCTATAATTCTAATATCAAATAATGTACTCACTATTGCAATTACTTGTAACACAATGAAGTGATATATCAAGTTTAGACAATAACTGAATATTGCCCAATTAAAATCCCAGAATGGTTCAATGTTATAGGGACCTAAAAATATCATAATGTATCAACTGATATCAACAACTGATAAACAAGATAATCCAAAATATCTATTAAAGTATGGTTCAGTTCACCTCCAATCCTCAGTAGATAATAGGGTATGACAAACATCATTCCATGTTGAATCCAGTATAGCGCAGCTTCAGCGAAAATCTATTATCAAGATAAAAAGTAGGTAGTTATTACATTTGAGATTCAGACGATGATTCATATAGTGTAAATAATAGTTTTTTACCTTTCTTGAAGCTGTTTCTGGAAACAAAAATGCTAATAAAGGTCCATTTAATAAATTTAAGTGAATACGAAATAAAGAAGTTACAAATTTACTAGGTGGAGCCGCCAGTAAGTAGATCTAAAACAGTTAAAAAATGAATTATTTTCATGTACTACATAATAGGTCTTTACCTATGAAATTGCCGTTCTGCAGTACTGGCCATTTCAAATCAAAATAATTTTTGTTTGGCTAAGAATTCTAATTTCAAATTAATTTTATTTTAAAAACATGGAATTCTTTTCCAAAAGTAGTCATTTGTTTATTGATTAGTGTTACATTTTCATCGCATTTCAACCTTTTTCGTCATCATGGATACGTTAAAATTTCGAGTAAGTAATTATGGAATATGAGTACCGTCGTGACAGCAACGCGGCACAAGCGGCACGCACCATCAACGACGTTTACGGTGCTAACATTACAAACCAACGCACCACCTGTTATTGGTTTGCTCGCTTCCGTTCTGGGAATTTCGACCTGAAAAATGAACCTCGCGGTCGTCCGAAGACTGGTCGACAATGACGAATTAAAGGCGATTGTGGAAGCTGATGATACACAATCGACGGCTGAATTAGCAGCAGCTTTCGACGTTAGCGTCAAAACAATATTGGTCCATTTGCGTCAAATTGGCAAGGTAAAAAAGCTTGACAAATGGGTGCCCCACGAACTCAATGATCTCCAGCGCGAAGTACGCGTCGAAACGTGCCTTGCACTGCTCAACAGACACACAAATGAAGGAATTTTGAACCACATTGTTACCTGTGATGAAAAATTGATTCTGTTTGATAACCGCAAGCGCTCAGCAAGTTGGTTGGATCCTGGTTCAGCACCTAAACAATGCCCTAAACGAAAACTTACCCCTAGAAAAGTAATGGTCACTGTTTGGTGGTCTAGCGCCGGTGTGATTCATCACAGCTTCTTACCAAACGGGGTGAGCATTACTGCAGATGTGTACTGTGAAGAACTGAACACAATGATGGAGAAGCTGGCACATCTCCAACCAGCATTGGTCAATCGCTCGTCTCCGCTGCTCCTGCACGATAACGCGCGACCTCATACTGCACAGCAGACGGTCTCCAAGTTGCAAGAACTGGGGTTGGAAGTTCTCCGTCATCCGCCCTACTCACCAGACCTTGCCCCTACAGACTACTACTTTTTCCAGAATTTGGATAACTTCTTGGCGGGAAAAAAATTCAATACCCGAGAGGCAGTACAAAATGCCTTTGAAGAATTTGTTGCCTCCCGTCGAGCTGATTTCTTTAAGAAGGGCATCAATAAACTGCCACTGCGTTGGCAGAGAAGCATTGATTGCGTGGGTGATTACTTCGATTAATACAAATAAAAAATACATGAAAATAACGTTAAAATTTTTTCCTACAAAACGGCAATTTCATAGTTAAAGACCTAATATTTAATTAAATGTTAGTACCATGTAATACCATATTTTTTTCATAATTTATGAATTAAAGTATGTTGTTATATACTTTGTTTCATAATTTGACTATATAAAGGACAAATGGTGGTTGCCAATCATTTTGTATGTTATAGGTGCAAATTAAGACTCGGCAATTCAGGTAAGTAGTCTCTAACTGGAGCAACAACCCAGAAAAAAGTATATTATTTTCATGGACATATTAGCTAGAGAGCTACTGGCCCATGCGAATAACCGCTTCCCACAAAGCTAGATTTTTTTAAATGATGTTTTATTATCCTCCAATTAAGAAAGACCGTTCCGGCAGGTACCTCGCGGTTGCGTCATTATCACAAAAATTTTTGAAAATGTCACAAATATTTTTATTTTTAAACTTTTCCCACAAGGTTGAAATTTATATATGTTGTAATTTACATACAGGTGTCTGTTAATTACAATAAGTGTAAAAAAAATTGCCAACCTATTTCGATGGTTGCAAGTATGTGCCAGACGATAGCAAAGTTGTCATCGGGAGAGTAATTAACCTTCTCCCACAAGGCTGAAATTTTGAGGATTTATTCTGATAATAGTTCAAAACGTATATGTAAAAAGCCAGCCTATTCTGGCGGTTGCAAGTTTCTGCCAGAAGAATACATAATAGTCATAATAAGTACTCGACGGGAGTGCGAGCGTCACCGACTTGTACGAGTTCCAATTTCAAAAAGGGAGGATACATCTATTGTGTCTCTACACAATAGATATATTCTCTCTTTTTGAAATTCTCTCTAGATTTTAACGGTATTTTAATAGAAAAAGTGAGTGCGCATGAAATGCTTACACGTATCTATATGAGCAAGTGTGATTAAGGAACCGGCAAGGCCGTCTGATCATTTAATATGCGAGCAGAACGGCTGTTTTACTCCATAGAACGAAACGCTAGGCGTAGGGGCTATATTAATTTTATTTTTGCATGACGTTTCTGCTTGTAAATACGAAAACAATTTCAATAATAAATGGTAATGCATTGTTTTAATAATTTTGCCCAATTTTCCCTGAAAATAAATACAACAGAACAGAACAGTATACGCTTAGACCTTCTAAGAAGGTCTAAGCGTATTCGTGAAATTCCTTTGCCACTATTCGTATTATTTTCAACCATATTTATGACATGAAAATACCAAACTATACGCTTAAATTTTTATTATAATCAGCGGTATGATACGTTAATAAATACGTATTCAGCTGAAGAATAAGTCTAAGTAACTTTACGGTGTAGCACAAAACTATCATACATTGTAATAATATATTACAATTTCAATGCTGCCAATAAACCTGATAAGTATAGTGGTGATAGATCGATCAGAACGCCGTGCAATTATTGTTGATGTCAGTGTTCCGCATGACGAGAATCTAGTGAAAGCTGAGAAAGATGAAGAAATTAAATATCTAGACTTGGCGCATGAGATTGTCGACATGTGGGATATTGACTCAGCAGTCATTGTGCCGATAGTTGTGACCGTCAATGGTCTAATAGCCAAGAGCCTCGACTCATACCTGCGGAGGCTCTCGTTAGGCAGCTGGGTTAAGGGCCTGATAGAGAAAGCGGTACTCCTGGATACGTCGCGTATTGTTAGGAGGTTTCTTTCTCTGGGGCCCAGACCACCGGTAGCTTGGACCCTGTTCCCGATACCGGTGGACTACTGTTTTTTATATTTTTAAATGTTTTTGTATATGTTTTGTAAAAATATTTAAAAATATATATAAATAAGTGTAACTAATAAATGAATAATAATTATTATTATTCTTTACTAACTTGACTTAACTCGTGTTAACTATGGCAGCAGTAAATATAATTTGTGTCTTATGCAGTCGTGGTATTGGCAACAAAACAATAAAATTTACATCCCAAACTTTGGTGAAATTAAATATAAAAATATACTTAGTAACTCCGTTATTCTTTAATTTCATTGATCGGTCATCATATTTTCACAATAAAATATATCATAATATCCTCTCTTTTTGAAATTGGAACTCGTACAAGTCGGTTATGCTCACACTCCCATCGAGTATCATGACTATTATGTATTCTTCTGGCAGACACTTGCCACCGCCAGAATAGGCTGGCTTTTTACAAATACTTTTTGAACTAATAAAATAATAAATCCTCAAAATTTCAGCCTTGTGGGAGATGGTTATGAATTACTATCCCGATGACAACTTTGCTATCGTCTGGCACATACTTGCAACCATCGAAATAGGTTGGCAATTTTTTTTTACACTTAAGACATATAATATAAAATACATCATATAAAAATTTTAACCTTGTAGGAAAAGGTTAAAAAAAATATATTTGACATTAAAAAAAAAAATATGATTATGACGCAACCGCGAGGTGCCTGCCAGAACGGTATTTTCTGAATTGGAGGATAATAAAATATCATTTAAAAAAATTCTAGCTCTGTGGGAAGCAGGTTATTCGCATGGGCCGGTAGCTCTTAGGCTATATTTAATGAAATATGAGTAGGTACCATTGATTTTTTGAAATAACACATAGTAAACATTAAAAGACAGTGGCAACATAACGTTTACCATGTTGGTTATTTTAATAAATAATTATGTTTTAAACATGCTTCACACACACTGTCTAAAATCTTAGCTTAGCTTTCATGTGACCTATCCAATTTTGAATGAATTATGGTGGTCTACATTGAATTATTTTTTTCCAGAATTCAATGTACTTAGTCTTTTGTATTTAAGGTTCATATGTTCCCGTTTATGTTTGATATGAGATGCCCAGGTTAACTATTTATCAAGATGGAACCCAAGGTATGTGGTGGAATCTGTGTGGGGTAAGGTGTCATTTCCAAGTTTTACTGAAAGAATTTCCTTTATATCAGGGTGATGTCTATATGTTGGGACTTTGTGCACTAATATGGATCTGCCAACATCCCATCCAACATGTGTTTTATCTAGCAGTTGCTGTATTTTATTACTAGCAGCATTAGGATCTTTGTTGCTTGCCACAAAATATGCCTCATAATACACACAAAATTTCATCCAAATCGGTTCAGAGTTTAGGAGAGTTAGGTTACAAACACAAGTACAGAATAATTATATATATAAAGATATACCACTCACTTGTATCAATGTTGTAACATGACAAGGATTTAATAAATAAATAACAGTGCGTGAGGCAAATTTGAAACCAATTTCCATACCCCACAGCAAAGCCAATAGTATGACTAAAACTCTTTGGCCCCCTCTGTCACTTTTTATATAATTTGTATCTTGAGGTATGCATAATTTCGGAAATATCTTAACCTGTAATAAATAAATAGGTAGATAAAACATTTCACTTCCAATGTTCAAACGCTCTACACTAATTTAATTAAGAGGTGGAAGTTAAATTTAACAGCCACCAGTAACGTCATGTTATTATTGTTTTCATTAAATTAGGAAGTTTACTGGACTGGTAAAGATCGTAACAGTATACCAAAAAATAGGACATGTAGGTACTCACTAAGACATAAAAACAAATCGATAACACAATTAGAGTTTCGATGATTTGCCTTTTAGTGGATAAAAAATACGCGCATTCTGGTCCCACATTTCTGGGGACAGCTTTATTTGCGCCGCTATAGGCCCACTCAAACATATTGCGCCACCTTAAATTATTTTACTGGAATTTATTTTTCATCGATTTAAATTTATTTTTAATATGCCTGTTCAATAATTCATTCCCCGCACGATGACATTGACACTTGACAATTTGGTTCAGTGTTGCCAGTTCCCTTGAGTCGAAAGTTACGTTTCGTTTGCTGAAAAGTAACATTTTTAGTGCAAAAGTTAAATATAATTTTTATCGACGTGTCTTTTTGGGATCTATGATGTCGAATGTTGAATGACCTTTTTTTTAGCTCCTGATTTTTTTCATTCCATGTTCTCTTATCAGGAAACAATAAAAAATGTGAGTTCAATTTGGATATGTTCGTATACTGTTTGCAATAAAAATCTAGTATTACTTATCTCGTTCGTCTCAAAATTTACGAAAAATACCCTAAAGCTGATCGTTTCACTGAGCCCACCAAATTCAAATTACAATTGGTTTTTCGCAATTTGTAGGTCTTCAGCTTGGAATCTAGAATGTGTTATAGACCTACAAATTGCGAAAAACCAATTGTAATTTGAATTTGGCGGGATCAGAGAAACGATCAGCCTTACCTATAAAAATTACAAGCTTACATGTTACGCGAGGGGGTCAAAAGTTACGAAAAATG
Source organism: Acronicta leporina (assembly GCA_947256265.1). Taxonomy (NCBI): domain Eukaryota; kingdom Metazoa; phylum Arthropoda; class Insecta; order Lepidoptera; family Noctuidae; genus Acronicta; species Acronicta leporina. The sequence continues at coordinate 9,401,664 of OX366513.1, read as the reverse complement.
TAGGAAATGTATCCATCTGGCAACACTTTTGGTTTGTTTTTTTTATTTGACCATTGAATGTATAAAATAATGACTGGAGTCTGCAGTAAAATTCAATGGACAGACTAAACCGTTAAATTATATCATAGTAGGTACCTACCCATACTACGATTCTACAATTGTACAACTCGAAGAATAGAAAAGAAAGACTGATTTGAGTAAGGAATAGAAAGACTGATGACAGTAGCATTCTTTTATCTGTGACAGTAGTTAAATCAAGAATGTTATAACGGTTATATCTAAACTGGATATTGCACGTAGAACTTTTGACTGAACACAAAATAATATGATCTTTACGTAAATCGTGATATATCTTACATCTCTTCAGGGTAGCAATGATTTTCACCTACGCCACACAGAGCAAGAGAACGTGTGAAAATAGCGAATATTGTGTTAACCAGATCATCAAATACCCAAAAAATAAGATACATGTAAATCGTTAAATTAGATAGTAAAGGTCACAGACTACTAAGAGTTACTACCTAGTATGTAAAGGTAAGGACTAACGCGCACTTGTGATTTTTAGTCGACGGATAGTTCTTCTATTCTTTCATGTCAAATTCTAATCGTCAAATGCGCGCACTGCCATATAACTCCATAGTGAATCCCAGAACGATCAAACTATCGCCCGACTAAAAAATCACAAGTGCGCGAGCGCTCTAAAGGTTGAAAAAGGTATAATAGATCCAACGTAGACAGAGAATTGGTTTCTCTATCTACGAGATCCAACCGTTTATTCTTTTTGGCAGCACCAATAGAACGTAACTGCGTCATGTTACGCAAAAGTTCACTTTTAATTGCGAGGTTCTCAGATTAAGTATATAATAGATATAGCCCTAAATTGAATGCAATATATCCGTCCTATTCTTATCAATACCGCCATTAGTGTAACAGAAAGAAGCCGACATACGGTTGTCAATTCTACAATTTGTACATTGTTTTTACCTCTTTTGACCTCTTTTATGACGCCAAATTAAAAAGTTATTTAATGTCTTGACAATGTCTTGGTTTTTTGTCGATGACATAAGTCACATAATTTGGTCGCATAATACATCAGATGTTCAAGCATACGAGTGTTCCGCTGCTCATCGCAAATAAATAATTAAAACTGTGATTATTTCATAGTGTAATGTGTTAAACCTCAAGACCAGTAAATAAGCAATGTGGTGCGCTATAGGGTATTTTACACCATGTAAGAATAAATATAAAAATGCATGTTTATAATAGATTTTAAAAAAAGTAAACGAGAAACGTTAGTATTTATTTCAAAATCAAAAATAGTCTTTTTTAATCTGTTTTAAAACGCCTTCCGCCATATTGGATTCCGACGTGATGTCACTCTGACAGTAACTTGACGTTACTTGGTCTTTTGCAGTTGTATTGTTTACTAATGAAGTGACGTCACCACCTGAAGTAGCATGGCGGCTAGCGTTTCCGCGCGAAAATTCAAAATCATAAATTAAAAATAGTTTTTAAGGCATTTTTCGGTTTTATAAAACTGAAATAAAAATTCTACTGGTTCATTACGATCTAAGGATTAATTTAAAACAGTTTTCAAAAAAAGGTGTAATACCCTATTGTCGGATGTAAATCTCGTGCAAATTATAAAGAAATTCATGCCGGAATCATCAGCTTCCATCGGTAAGTTGACATACTGTGGATATTTTTGTTACTTTGCATTGTTTTAAACTTATAAAATATAGGATTTTCAAAGAAATCTAGATAGTAATTGTCTTGGAAGACACAAGTTTTATGAACATTACACTAGTAATAATTTTAATGAATTTTGCTATTTTTAAAATTGTGTTGCAGAACAATAATAGTGCGGGAAGCTAGCTAAGTTAAAGTTATATCGATACCTATTTGAGCATTTTCAAATAATCGTGAATTATCATAGGGAATAAGAAAAGAGACTATTACACATATTATATATTCTATTTATTGTATTATTCCAGTTTTCCCCGCGATGTTGAAACGAGAGACATAATAGTTTCATGCAATTGCACGCATTAATTGGGAATGGAGAAAATATCATCGTATTTGCGATGTCTGTTGAAAATAAAGTCATTACGGCAGAAAGGTCGTGTAAGACTGCGCTAAATAAACTAAACAGAAGAGTAAGCTAATTAATGTGATTGTCTGGAATAATTAAAATTTAAATGAATACAATTGTTTTATATTTCAGTCTATTAAAGGGTCAGACCATTCTATCCCTTCTTTCCGTACTCGCCACGTATACTCGATTCGCCTATCTCCGTTCACCCATCCTCTCTACACCAAACCACCTGAACATTCCTTTCGCAATCTTGTTACTGCAATAGTTAAAGAAGGCATAATACAACTAAGAAACTCGTGTACCCATTTAGTCTACTTCTTCTTTTTATCAACACAGCAAAAGAAAATAAGTTATTGAAAAACATTAAACTAGATTGGTCCAGTATTCGTATAGATTTAGTAGTAGGCTTCCAGACACCCGAAGCTTACTACTAAACCTAGAAAAATAAACACTAGATCATTAAATTTCATTTTATCGATACATTCATACAGATTTTAATTTAAGGTAACATCAACGAACATGTTTTACATATTCCTTTATATGAAAGTGCATTGCCATAAGCAAGCCACAAACCATTTCGACCGCCAGATATTTCAAGAAATCTTGAGGTAGAATTGTCATAAGTTTGAAAAATCATATAGAAATTAGTGTTCATAATTATATTTTCGACAGGCTTACATTTTATTCTGAGAACTTGAATGCTTAATGAAAAGTTTTAAGAAATGGTTGGTAGTGCCCCGTTTCCTTCAGCTCGCCTTGTCCGCCAGTATAACGGCCTGTTCGTTTTATCAATGCAATTAATGAATATGCAATTGGGATTTTTTTAACCCCAAAGGTATTCTTCGAAATTGGTATAAATTACCTTCTGCTTCAAATGCTGTATAAAGTTTTTCTGTTTCAAGGATCGGAATCTGATGGTACGCACTTTTTAAGTCAATTTTGCTGTAGACACTATGTTTAGCTACTTTAGAGACTATTTGTTCAATATTTGGTAAAGGGTAAGCGTCCAGTTGCGTGTATCTATTTATTGTCTGAGAGTAGTCTATACACATCCTTTTTTTATGATTTTCATTTGTAGTTACGATCACTTGTGCTCTCCATGGTGACGAGCTAGGTTCTATAATACCTTCGGCTAGTAATTTCTTTATTTCAGTACGAATAAACTGCATATCACTATCTGAGTCTCTTCGTGATTTAACAGCTATTGGCTTGCAGTCTGGTAAGAGATTAGGGAATAGACAGATTGGATCAACGTTGGCTTGAGATAGGGCACATAATTTCAATGGAGCTCCAGATCCGCCGAAATGCATTTCTAATGTAATAAATCTCTTAAGAATATCCGATGGCCGATTAAGACATCTGTACATAAGTTTTCCATTATTAATAAGTTTACTTGAAAAATATGACCTTGCAGGTCGATATTGACAGAACACAGTGCATCTACCTTTACTTTGAGACTTGAAGCTGCCATGCTGACATGTTGATAGCATGAGCTCTTTCGTATATCGTATTGACAAACTAGTCGGCTGTCTATAAAACTAGTAGTACTCCCTGTATCAATCAATGCTCTGGCTTCAAATAATCCGTTTATTGCAATGGGTATCATAGCTTTATCGAGATCAGATGTAAGTAGGAGCCGCGATACATGATAACAATTTCTGGGAATCGCCATTTTCCATGTGCTTGTTCGGTTCATTTATAGTACTAGTGAAAGCACTCCGTTGTGATAGCGCCGTCACTGCACTTTGGCACACTTTTGCAAAATGACCTCTTTTTCCACATTTGAGGCAGGTTGTACCAGCAGCCGGACAATTTTGCCGGGCATGTCTCTTGTTTCCGCTGAAATAGCATAGTTCTTGGATGTGAATCCTCTGATTGTTATTGGGAACCGCATTGACGAAGGTACTAGATTTCTGGTAATCTTCACTGTGTATTTGCACCATCTCTAAAGCACGGGCTTGCTTGAATGCATCATCTAACGTGAGAGTGCAATTTTCCAACAGTCTTTGACGTACTGTGGACGATGAAAGCCCAGATATGAAAGCGTCTATAATAAAATCACTTTCATTTTGTTCAGCTGTGACTTGTTTAAAATTGTTTGACCTGTTTAAAAAAGTGCGTACCATCAGATTCCGATCCTTGAAACAGAAAAACTTTATACAGCATTTGAAGCAGAAGGTAATTTATACCAATTTCGAAGAATACCTTTCGGGTTTACCAATGGAGTAGCGGTTTTTCAAAGAACTGTCAATAATATAATTGCAAAAGAGCAACTTATAGGAGTATACGCGTATTTGGATGACATAACAGTCTGTGGAACTACCCAAGCTGGCCACGATCAAAAACTGCAGCGTTTTCTTGATATCGCTAAACGGTATAACTTTACACTGAATCTTGAAAAGAGTGAAGTATTCTAGGGACTAGGGTATACTATAAACAGTGGAGTAATTAAACCCGACCCGGATCGTCTACGTCCACTAATAGAACTGCCTCTGCCTTCAGACTCGGCATCGCTCCGGCGAGCATTGGGATTATTTGCTCACTATCTATACTATCTATACTAATATATAAAGCTTAAGAGTTTGTTTGTTTGTTTGTTTGCTTGAACGCGCTAATCTCAGGAACTACTGGTCCGATTTGAAAAATTCTTTCATTGTTAGATAGTCCATTTATTGAGGAAGGCTATAGGCTATATATCATCACGCTACGCGCACGAAGTCGTGGGCAGAAGCTAGTTCTAAATATGTGCCAAGATTCTCTCATAAAATTCAGACCCTCGTTTCGCAAGGCACATTCCCTCTCAATTTTGAGGCAGTAAACGCTTTTAATGCTCTAAAGCAAGAGATAGCCAGATCAGCAGTAAACGCGATTAATGACAATATACAATTTGTCGTTGAAACTGACGCTTCAGACTATGCTAGCGCGGGAACTCTGTCACAAGAAGGTAGACCTGTTGCGCTTTTCTCAAGAAGCCTTCACAGCAGCGAACGGAATCACCCAGCCATGGAGAAGGAGGCCGCGGCCATAGTCGAATGTCTTCGAAAATGGAGACAATTCCTCATCGGACGAGAGTTCAAATTGATAACTGACCAAAAATCGGTCGCATTCATGTTCAATCAGCAGCATGCGTCAAGAATTAAAAATGACAAAATACAACGTTGGCAATTAGAACTTTCTGAATATAATTTTGACAAAGTATATCGCCCTGGAAAGGAAAATATAGCAGCTGATACTTTATCAAGAGCCAATGCACCATTAGTAGCTTTTGTAAATAGTTCAGAAAGTGCACTCAAAGAACTGCATAAAACCTTGTGTCATCCTGGAGTAACAAGAATGCTCCATTGGGTTCGATGCAAAAATTTACCTTACTCCACTGAAGAGATAAAACGTATTGCTGCGAATTGTTCTATATGTGCAGAAGTAAAGCCTCGTTTTCAACAAAACACGGGAAAACTAATAAAAGCGTTGACCCCATTCGAAAGAATATCGATAGATTTTAAAGGTCCACTTCCTTCAGATGGTACTGGGAACAATCGATATATCCTTACGATTGTGGATGAATATTCCCGATTCCCTTTTGCATATCCCTGTCCAGACTTAACTACAAGCACGTTAATTAATAAACTTACTGACTTATTTTCTATATTTGGAATGCCAAGTTACGTACACTCAGATCGTGGCACTTCTTTTCTTTCAAAAGAGATGAAAGACTTTCTTCACCAGAAGGGCATTGCTACGAGCTACACTACACCGTACAACCCTCAGGGTAATGGACAAACGGAGAGATACAACGGAATCATTTGGCGAACAGTACAATTGGCTCTGAAAAGCCATGATTTACCTATAACCAAATGGGAGTCAGTTTTAACTCAGGCGCTGCATTCTGTTAGATCACTGGTCAGTCGATGCCTACATGGCTAAACGTCCCAGGAAAAGTATTAATGCGAAACCATAATCGAACTAGTAAATATGATCCGTTGGTCGAAGAAGTAGAGACTCTGGAAACTAATCCTCAACATTCTCGTGTGCGCTTGAGTAGTGGTAGAGAAGTGGTCGTATCTAATCGACACTTAGCTCCTGCTGGAGAATATTCTTTAGAACAGGATGAACCTGATCCTAATGATGACGACGAGTACATTGATGAAGTCGATGGCAATGAGCGTGACGTAGAAGGTCAGCGAGATTCCCAGAATGATATGGTCCAGCCAGAGATAGAGACTCTGCGTCGTTCTGAAAGAGTACGACATCCGCCTGCTCATCTAACTGACTATGTGGTGGGATAATAAATAAGCCCAGGAGAATGTAGTAATATAATATTAACTCCTTGGTTAATATTGAACGTCATAGGAAAAGAAGAAACTGAGTTGTCAGGCTTAATTGTGTCATTGTATCATTATGTTGAATTTTGTTATATATAACTAATTTAAATTTATAATGTCATTGATTAGAACCTATATTACGGGTATATTCTTTACTACACAATGATTGCACCATTTCCTTAAAGCAACTTTCGAAAACCTCAGAATTCATTTCTTCGTGGTACTCAACTGTTTTTTTGGATTTAAAGGCCAACAAAGCATCTGGCATGAATCCTTTCATAGACCCTGCATGGCAAATGATTAGGCGTTCTCCTTTTCCCATCGGCACTGAGATAGTGGAAGCAGCGGTGTCATCAGTCCAGTTCTTAGACACTGTGTGGTTTGCATTCAGCCAAGTTTCGTCAGTGAAAACAACATTTGACCAATCTGCATTTTTTTTGGCTTCGCTCAAGAATTCGCAACGAGCGAATGCTACGTCGCGACGCACCATCAACATCAATCGAAGTTCGAAGATTGAACAACCTACTAAAGAGGTTATTCGATCAAAACCGAACGAAGGCCTTCATAATTGGAGAATTGAATTTCTCCGCAATAATTTGTAGGATGCTGTTAGAGGTACCGCGCAATTAATATCAATCCTTGCTCCCGACTTCAAATTCAAAACAGGAGGAGGCTTTATAGTTTTATTCTCCGGTATGTATTTTTTTAAATTTAAAATCGATTAATTAAAACTACTTCGTAGCCAGCGCTACGAAGTGCTACGATTCGACCTACGACAGCGTAGAGGGTGGAAGTTGGACAGTGGACGGTGAATACAAGCGAAAATAAAATTACTTACAGTAGGTAATTTGATTTTAGATGAGTAGAATAAATTTTGTAGTAATAATTCCCACAAAGCACTTCCTCTGTGTTGAGATTCCTCACGCTGCCAATACATAGTTGCATTAATGGTCTTCAAATTACTACGGCGCAAATCAAGCAGAGTCTACCCGTCTCAAAAGAAGTCGTACTTACGGTACCCCTTTGTCACCTGACCCTGACCCTGTTTGCATCGTTCAGTGTTTTCTTATATGCAGCTTCGAGAGGTGAGTACAATGAAAATGTGCATTGACTTGTCTGCTTCTTCTTATAGGTATGGTAGGCAAAATAAAAACAAATATAACTTTTGAAGTTATTTATTGTGTACAAATTCTTTAACACATTAAACCTATCTACAGTATGGCAGTGTTGATAAAATCATTTTTAACTATGTACTTACTATTTTGTGGCAGATATAATGAGATATGCATAGGCAGTATTTTTTTATTACATAGTGTTATTTAATTTTGTAATATTTAACATAATTTTATTAAACTGTGCGATGGTATTTTTAGACAATTTCGTCTACTTTACATGTTATGATATACAATAACTATTATAAACCTTTTTAGTATCTTAATGTATTAAACATTATGAAATTCAATCGCCTGCCCAAATGCAGGAAACTAAGTTGCTAAATAGATAAACGGTAAATCTATAAATTCTAATTAATTTTATTTAACATATTTATAATCATTTATTATTTACATACAATTAGGCAAATCCAAATAATCACAAATCTAGTGATTCTGTGGCTTTCAATTTTCAAAGTCTGATTTTTAGCTAGACTAGTGAAAATGTAACACTATATTCGGCAAGAAAGTAAAGTACATTAACTTTTATGTACATCAATATAAGCCTGTGCCCTGTGCCTGTGGCTTCAATTGCTGTAACAATGCTTATATTGAATTCTTTGTAAGACAGTCTTCCAAATCCGTGGGCATTACGGACGCGCTGAGTAATAAACATACAAAATTTCGTAGGTATTTAAAACATCTCAATAAGATTTTGTGAGGTTAAAATATAAACATTATATTCCAGTTAATGTTATAATGTATTCCTTTAAGTGATATATTTTGGAGATAGGAAATAACAGAATTAAGAAATTTAAGTAACAATGCTATAACATACTTTGTAAGACGTTATTATTAAAATAATTAAATAAAATACCTTAGTTAAGTTGCTTTGGTCTGTTATTGATGATGAGGAACTCAGTTATTAAGTGACTTTGCTAACAAAATGATAAATTAGACACCTAGTTACTTACTTTTTTCAGCCTCTTCATCACTTATCAATAATATTTTCATTCAGAAAGTTGCATTTAGACCAGGTATCCCTACTGAGTAATCGTTTTTTAATTAAAAAACAAAACCTGATCGGCGTCGTCTGCCTATTGACATTTTATTACACTATTTTGTGTTCTTCATGCAAACTGCACATCGAGCCACGCGCTCTAGTAGATTTCCGGATTTTAATGTCTGACGCTCTGGCATAGCAAACTGTTCTTCATCCCTAATAGTTGTTAACCAAAAGCTGAGTTTATTCGCAAACTTGTTGCATGTACCACCCTCGCCATTACATTCTACGAATGGAACAGCACGGAAGCTTTCTAAACACGAACCAGGGCTCTCCAAAGCCTGACCTCCACCTTGGCCTCCAGCTCCGGTGTGCTGTAATATAACAACATAAATTTGAGCACCTCCCTAATGTTAATTGAAATGGCCAAAAATAGTTCATTGATTAATTAGATACGTTTCTAATTAGTAAAGACAACGATTGTAAATATCGGCTGCCGTACCGTATAGTAAAAAGACACTTACCATGACAAAACTGTACCCGATCCAAAGCTCAGCCCATCCCGGCGGACAGTCTGGTACACTGTTGGATTGACTGTGTACTGCAATGACATTAGCTGGTGCCTCACAGACGACGCATCTTGAAATATACCTCATAATATCATTTCCTTCAACTGGAGCCATAGGGGTTGGTTCATTTGTTGATAGCCAGTAACTTCGGTCATTTCGACTAGCATAGTTACATACTTCATTTATGTCACAGAAAAGGAATGGCATCGTACTGAATTTCCGTACACATGAACCGGCATGTCCTAAGTCTTGATTATGTGCTTTTTCGTTTCCATCTATATACAGCAAGGAATATCCGGTCCAGAGTTTTATCAATCCATTAGGACATTCATGTACGTAATCTCCTTGACTATGGCGTACGACGAGAATACCCGTTAAATAATCCGTTTCTACGCATGGAGCTCCGGGAGGTCCAGGTGGTCCTTGTCGACCGGTTATACCAATTTCACCTCGATCGCCTTCTATTCCTTGTAAACCAGGTGGTCCAAGTTGCCCTGGTGGCCCTACTTGGCCTTGAAAACCCCGATCGCCTTTCATACCCGGCATTCCGTCAAATCCTTTAGGACCGGGTTCTCCATCCCTTCCGGGTCTGCCGTCAATTCCGGGTTGGCCAGGGGGCCCAGGGTCTCCTTTTGGTCCAAATATGAAGCGAGCAGCTTCACCTTTATCACCTTTCGAACCTTGTGCTCCGGTTAAGCCTGGCCTTCCAGGAAATCCTCTTTCACCCTTTTCTCCAAGAGGACCAATAGGGCCAGGCTGTCCATCAAAACCATCATGTCCTCGATCACCCTTATCACCCTTTTCTCCCATAAAACCTGAAGTACCTGGAACTCCTTGATCTCCTTTCTCTCCTGGATAACCGAATCCAGTTGCTCCTTTATCACCTCTATCACCCTTTTCTCCTGGTTGGCCTGGTGGCCCTGGACCACCTGGTGCTCCATTATAGCCCGGAGGGCCAGCTACACCTTCCCGCCCTTGATCTCCTTTTTCTCCTTGGGCACCAGGACTACCTGGATCTCCTGCTGGACCAAGTTGTCCAGGCAGACCAGTGAGTCCTTGCTCTCCTTTTTCCCCGGTTAATCCAGGTGGTCCTGGACGACCATGTTTACCTGGGATACCGGGTAATCCTTTTTCACCTGTTATTGTTAGCCCTGGTGTTCCGGTTGGCCCAGCGGGACCTCGATCACCTAGAAATTAAAAACACTTTATTATCATCGGTCGAGGTTATAATTACAAACCAACAACCAACATGTTTTATTTAAAATAATCATATTTTATGCTGTAGGTAAGTATATAATTTAATATGTATATATTTACATATTACATTAACGTAAAAAATCCCCTGCTTTAATTTATCTACCTTTTTATATATCTATAAAAATGGATCGTCAAAATGTATGTTGTACATACACATATCGTGACATATCTAACTTCCTAACAACTGCACCATAGTGGTCTGTGTGAAATTCTTTTAAAATTTAAATGGGAAATTTACACGGTCGAAGCTGCACGCGCGCCGACAACTTTTAATAATTATGTAAATTATGGTAACTTTAAAGTTATTATTTAATTGTATTGTCCCTATGGTTTCTATTCCGTTCAGAGCCTTTAAACAGAAGTCACGGGTTCAAGACTAGCTTGTGATATATTTTTTTTAATTTTCACAGAAAATTATTACAAGTAGGTAGGTACTTACTTGTATTTTATAAAGCATAGCACATTTGCGTCTTTATGAACATTTAACATACTATAACGACTGTATAAGTCGAAAGGTTAGGCTGAGATGTAACTCCCTAAGTAGGTACTTACACACGCAGTGTGCCACTACTACTTCTGCCTTTAGTTACCATAAGCTATGTTAGTAGTGTTGACCCTAACGGTGAATTAAATTGAGAAATAGATGTTCGTTGTTACTCGAAATGATAAATTATAATATACCGGATAACTTTGCGGTTTGCAAGACGATGATACGATTTAAATGATAAACGAATAACAGTCCTTCTGTTTTATTATTTATGAAAAGAATGTCGGCAGCAGCGGATAGTCAAGATGATGTCGAAAGACAGAACGTGTAAACTAGGTAGCCTAAGGTTAGGGGAAGAAAACATAACTGACCCGACCAAGATACTTAAAGTAATGATGAGCTGCCACTTCCCCGGCTGCACAACTTATCAAGAAGAAACAATGATAACTGCAAACCAAGGCGAGGTAACCCAAGCCGAGGTTGAGGAAATCATAACAGAAGAATGTATGAATTGGAGTATAGCAACCTTTCAACCATACAAGGCACCAGGCCCAGACGGCATTCTCCCCAAGATACTACAGCAAGCATATAAATATATTAAGAAAGACTAGCCCTATTCAGAGGTAGTGTGGCCACAGGCTACATACCCGAGAACTGGAGAAAAGTCAAAGCGGTTTTCATTCCAAAGCTTGGAAAACCGACATACCAAGAAGCTAAATCTTTCAGGTGCATAAGTCTCTTATCTTTCGTGCTAAAGACCTTGGAGAAAATAGTAGACAGATATATTAGAAACAAAGTGGAAAGAAGCAACTCACCGCTACATGGCAACCAACACGCATACATGGAGGGCAAGTCCACGGAGACCGCCCTTCATAACATAGCGGTAAGGATCGAGAGAGCTCTCGAAAACAAAGAATTCGCTCTGGGCTGCTTCTTCGATGTGGAGGGAGCTTTTGACAAGGCCAACTCTGCATCAATTGAGGCCGCCCTACAAAGAGAAGGCATAGCAAGCTACATGTGTAGATGGATAGGAAATGTACTAAGACACAGAGCAATCCAGGCAGAACTAGGTAACAGAACAGTCACAGTAAGGGAGGTGAGAGGTTTTCCACAAGGTGGCTGCATCTCGCCGCTTCTCTGGTGTCTGCTACTGAATGACCTGCTGGAGAAACTAAGTAAGATGCATATATACATACAAGCATACTCGGACGATGGAGAGCTACTAATTACTGGAAAAGTGATCAGCACCATCGGCGAAGTGATGAAGAAAGGAATTAGGACTACTCTTGGATGGTGTAGGGAAAGAGGTTTGAATCTCAACCCCACTGAAACGAAATTAGTCCTATTTACTAACAAAAAGAAATACACGGAGCCAATACCAATTTGCATCGATGGAGAACGAATGGAGGAGGTCAAGGAAATCAAATATCTAGGTGTGGTCTTAGACAAAACTATATCATACAAGACACACATAAAGGAAACGTGCGAGAAAGCGAAAATTGCATTAATACAGTGCAAGAGAGCCGTAGGTAGAACCTGGGGCATGAAACCGGCTGTAGTAGCCTGGATCTACAAAGCCATAATCATACCCAGAGTCATACATGGAGCAATTGTCTGGTGGCACAAAACCCAAGCCAAGACCAATAACATAGAACTATCAAAGGTACAAAGATTGGCCGGACTTATTATGTCAGGGGCAATGAGGACAACACCCTCAGCGGCCCTGGATGTCCTGCTAGGACTGCTACCACTTAGTCAACAGGTCAGGAGAAGGGCTCTGGAGCAGTGGTCCAAACTGAGAAGCCTAAACTTTTGGAAAGGCAATTTCATGGACAAAGGCCATGCAACAATAGCAAATCGGTACGAAGATAATCTATCAATGATCATGGTCAATAATGACCTGATCAAGAAAGAGAAAATCTTCGTCAAGAAATATAGAATACACATAGGAACAAGAGAAGTATGGACAACCGAAAAAGAACTATCCACGGTTGTCTGCTATACAGATGGATCTAGAAAGGAAGGAACAAAATTGTCCGGCTCCGGGGTTTACATCCCCGAACTGAACATAAATAGCTCTTTCCCATTAGGCAGAAGTGCGAGTGTATTCCAGACAGAGGTCCATGCCATTATGGAATGCACTAAAATAGTCAAAGAAGCCCACAGACTGGAGGGCTCCAAGATAGTCATATAGGTACAGTGATAGTCAAGCGATACTCAAAGCACTGGACAAAGTGGAGGTCACCTCTGCACTAGTGAAAGAGTGCAGAGAAGCACTCAATGAACTAGCGGAAACGCAGAGGTCGCATAGCTACTAAATCGCTAGTAAAAATGTATGTGAATCTATTCTTAGATAAAAAAATACGTTTGGAGCGACAATCTTTGAAGCGGAGTTGCGAAAAATACCTATTTATCGGATGTTATGCACGACTCATTGAATGTCCGTCTTGTCTCGTCAGTTATGTATTAAAAATTGTGAAAAGTGAAATTGTTGTATCCAAACATCGGAACCATCTTAATTAAAAAATCACTGAAGCAATTTAACGAGGTTTCCTCTTGTTAATATTGAGATAACTGTGACGTCATATTGAAAACGAAGTTTGCAAGATAAATATTATATTCAAATAGAAGTCTTGCTCAGGATAATTTATTTAACAAGGGCCTACGTTAACAAGCAATAGGTGTTTTTCTATGCTTTTCTTATTACTGTTTAAACACCTATCTGCGACTGCGCCGTTTGAGGTCCTGAGTTCGATTTTCGAGCAGTGTTATTGGGTTTTAGCAGCTCGTAGTTTAGGATTTTATGCCCGGCAGATACACCAGACCCTAACTTTCGTATCTAACCAGAAAACTGCTACTAGCAGAGACAGTCGCATGGGTCCCTGGTCATCAAGGACAAAAAGGGAACGAAAAAGCAGATGAATTGGCTAGGAAGGGAGCTGATGAACCCTTCGTGGGACCAGAACCTAGGTTACCGATCCCATACAATATCGTCAAAAGAATCATCCATAGAATAATGGTAAAAGAGTCGAACCAAAGATGGCACACAATGGAAGGTTGGCGACCATCAAAAATCTTCCTAAAGTCATATGACGAAAGGAAATCCCAAAAATTACTGAGGATGAGCAGAGAAAACATAAAGATAGCAGTAGGGATCGCAACGGGACACTGTGGACTTAACAGACACCTGGCGTACATGAAAATAAAGGAGGACCCTATATGCCCAGCATGCGGGGAAGCAGAAGAAACAAGCTTCCATCTAATAGCAAAATGCACAATGTATGCGCTACTTAGATGGGAAATACTAGGAACCGATGAGATAAATGAAGAACAGCTAGCAGAACTCTCCATCGGACAACTGGTGGACTTCTGCAAGGCTACGGGAAGATTTGCGACTCCGAGCGCCAGTAACCCATGACAGGATCCACCAAAATGGGGAACTGGGCGAAATAATCCCAACATGAGGACTGATCGCCCGCCTGGTGCCTGCCGGCGTCCCCGAAATATAAATAGAACAGAACGGGGTTAAAAAGAGGTAGGAAGTTATTTTGGGGTCGAAGTTGATATCAATACTCCTTATTGCTTTTAAGTTACATTTTATTTTGACACATGTTTGAAAAGTCAATCTGATTTTATTCAAAAAACGTCACAGTTAGGTTTTTCTCAACTTTATACTAAATAACTTTGTGATAATAGGTACGTATTATTCATTGTAAGAATGCCTTAAAAAATTCGAATCTCTCCCAATGCAGTAAAAATGCTAAAAGTATGAGATTAGTTCAAGCACAAGAATTTGATGAAGATTGTGAGGTGATACTACCTACCTACGTTATGGAGCATTGATGTAAATAGAAATTTTAAAAATTGATGTAACAAAGTTCCTATTGGTAACTTTAATGAATGAAGTAGCTGAAGGGCATTATAAATGTCAACAAGGCAAAAGGAAGACGTATGTACTTATGCGTGATACTTTGACTATCTAAGTCAAAGGCGTGATATAAAGAGTCAGAGGTAGTTATGGTGTGTTCATTAGTGCCTGTCAAAAAGTCAAGGGAGGCTATGTGCAATGATATGCAATTATATCCATGTGGAAGTCACTGTTGGGTGTGGCAGAATATGCATGAAAGTAGAATAAATGCGGTGACATGCATTCCTTGCGAAGTATGTGCAGTGTTATTTGGAATTATGGATTGACGAACAGAATGACAACAACGCTGCGGACTGAAGATGATGCAGTGACACGTATTGAAAAGAATATGCTGAGATGGTTTGGACATGTAGAGAATGAATTAAATACAATTAACGAAAGAAATTTATAAGGCGAATGTTAGCGGCAGCGTCGGATGATGTCGCTCTAGAGTGCTACTCAAAGTAGTTTATATCGACCCCCAGAAGTCGACGTCGACCTGCAAAGGGGATTATGTCAGCGGGAAGAAAAATTAGGGTCCATGAGCTCTGAACGGGTATTAATTAGTTAGTCTACCAAAACCCGAAAAATATGGCATGTGGACGACAAAACAAAAAAAAAAGTTTGGGGTCTTCTCTAAAAAGACATACGCCGATCTTACTGGCGAGCTCCTTATGTATCAATGTGAAAGAAGCAAAGAAGTATGTAGGAATCGTAGCAAGTAGCGGTCTACAGTTTGTGCCTACCCCTGTGGGACACTGGAGTGAGTGTGTGTATGTATGTAACTTATAAGATGATTTTTCTGCCACCTTCATCTATGTATTTTCTTATAATTAAAGATAGACAAAATATTTGCTATAAAATCCAAAAACTTAAACCCACGCGACCGGAGTCACGAGCAGTAAATAAGAAGTACTTAATGTGTGTAATCGTTTCTGAAAATACCAAATACCCCTAAAGAATAACTTCCACGCGGACGAAGTAGGTACCTACATTATTTTATAAATCTTGCATTTGTATTGTGGGTATATAGTCAAAGGTTTTATCCTCCTCCCTATGCCGTATTTTAATGCTGAGTAGGTATAGTGACCTCCACTAAGGATCACTATTTCGCTGATGATTTTCGCCATCTGTTTCGGTCACTTATCATCGTGAAAAGTGTTGAAAAGTAAGATGATGTCAGTCCAACGTGCGGGACTATTATCTAATTGGTTTTACCTTATTTTTATTATATAAGTGATGGAACTTTTGTTTCGACTTGCCTTGTGTGGAGGCTCGAATCCTGCCCGCAAGTCAAGATTAATATAAATAAAAAAATAAAATTACCTTTTTCACCCATTTGGCCCATCATTCCCCATTCTCCCTTTTCACCCCTAAATCCACGATCACCCTTTTCTCCTTGTATGCCTTGAGCTCCAGCAGGCCCTCTTTCACCTTTATTTCCTTTCATACCAGTGATACCGGGTGAACCAATTTCTCCCTTTTCGCCTTTTTCGTTAATAGAAACTCCCGGGAGACCTCTGTCTCCTTTTGGTCCTGGAAATCCTTCTCGCCCTTGAGGTCCTACAGGGCCAGGTAAACCACGTTCACCCGGCATTCCATCAAATCCGTCTCTTCCTGGTAAACCTGTATCACCCTTATCGCCTTTGGAACCTTGAAATCCAGGCAAACCGATATCTCCCTGTTCGCCGGGAGTACCATCTAATCCTGGCATGCCGGGTCTTCCAGGCTCACCTGGTACTCCCATAAATCCTTTATCCCCCTTTAATCCTCGTAAACCGTGGTTTCCCTTTTCACCTGTTATTCCCGGTAAACCATCCATTCCGGGCATACCAAGATCACCCTTTAGTCCTCGTACTCCAGGAATTCCATAGCCAGGAGTACCTGTTTCACCTCGGTCTCCTTTATCTCCTGGTTCACCTGGTCTACCATCTAAACCTCGAAGACCCGGTATACCTGGCTCGCCTTGATCACCTTTATCTGATGCGAAACCAGGCTCACCTTTAGGTCCAGTTATTCCTGGGGTACCTCTATCCCCCTTGTCACCAGGCAGACCCATTTTTCCCGCTATTCCAGGAGTACCGGGGTAACCTAGATTTCCTTTGGGGCCGGGCTGGCCAACAGGGCCAGCAGGGCCATCCATACCAGGAGTTCCTGGTAATCCTGGCAGACCATATTCTCCTTTGTCTCCTTTTTCTCCCGGTGCTCCTAGAAGACCTTTTGGACCATTTCGCCCTGGGGGTCCTCGACTGCCAGGGAATCCCTTCTGGCCTTGTATACCTTGCATTCCTGGTTCTCCCCTTTTCCCAGGTAACC
This sequence comes from Acronicta leporina, assembly GCA_947256265.1. Taxonomy (NCBI): domain Eukaryota; kingdom Metazoa; phylum Arthropoda; class Insecta; order Lepidoptera; family Noctuidae; genus Acronicta; species Acronicta leporina. The sequence continues at coordinate 9,384,560 of OX366513.1, read as the reverse complement.
CTATAACTCCTGGTTTTCCTGTAGGTCCTGGATATCCTTGTTGACCTTTGAGTCCCTCTCTACCAGGTATACCAGCTTTTCCAGGTACTCCAGGTGGTCCTACTGGGCCTGGTTCACCTTTCAACCCTTGTGCACCGGGAAATCCTGGTCGTCCAGACATGCCTTGATCTCCTTTTTCTCCAGGAAGTCCAAAAGGACCAGGCGTACCATCAGAACCTGGCGTTCCCGGAATTCCTCTATTACCTTTGTCACCCCTAGGTCCAGGTAAGCCAGAAGGACCAGGAGGGCCAGGCATCGAAGGGCCAAGTTCACCTTTATCACCTTTTGATCCTGGTGCACCTGGAAAACCTCTTTGTCCCATTTCTCCAGGTGTTCCTGGGAACCCGACTGGACCCATTTCACCATTGTCTCCTCTTTCACCGGGGATACCTCGGGGTCCAACTGGGCCTTGTTTTCCAGGTAAACCCGTATCACCTTTAGCTCCTGGGCGACCTGAATAGCCTCTGTCACCTTTTTCCCCTTGTTCACCTGCAGAGAAAAATTAAGTTGGGTTAGGATATCTTTACAAGCCGGGTCCGCGGATGAATGCTACAGCGCTCCCGTAGGCCCGGCACCAAAGTGGTGACGCGAAACACCGAGGTTGGTTTTAGTCGGTAGATCGCACTTTTCAGAGCGGAGTCCGACACACCCCACCGCTCTCCCCGGAGTGGTGGATAGTGCATAAAGCATTTCCAACCCCGTCAAAAAAAAAGAAAAAGATAACTAACTAAAAGATAACTTTACGAAGTTTCGACCGATTTCCCAGATTTTTACTTTCAATCAAGTAGTAGTAGAGAAATTGGTTGGGTAAGAACCTGTCCTAGATCAATGGTATCGGAATAATAATATTTTATTTATATTCCCTTTATTATATTTTTTAGATTTATTTTGGTGTGATATTTTTACAGTCAATTCTATCCGCCAGACCCTTAATAACGTATTGACCCACATAACGATATTAATAAGGCTTTATCCGTTCTTCTATTTATAAATAAAAATCAAAAATATTTTATGAAAATATACCTGGAGGTCCTTGAGGACCGGATGCTCCTGGAGCGCCAGGGTCACCTCTTGTTAGTTTAGTCAGATATGCTGGACACTGGCCGGGTTCTCCTTTAAAACCAATTCTACCGGGGAATCCTTTGTCTCCTTTCAGTCCGAAATTTCCAGGTGTTCCTTTTTCTCCTTTAATTGAGAGGCCATCCTTGCCAGGAGTTCCTGGGTTTCCATCTAATCCCGAAGTACCATCGTTTCCGGAAGGACCCATAAGACCATGGTCACCCTTTTGTCCTGGCATTCCAACTTGCCCTTGATTTCCTTTTAGTCCAATACTTCCTTTTTCACCTTTCGGCCCAGCAGGGCCTGGAGGGCCTCGTGGGCCTCTTTCCCCGGGTGACCCTTTCACAAGATTTGACGCTGTGAATACAGCATCTGCTCCTCTTTCGCCAGGTGATCCTATTGGTCCATCATCACCGCGTTCACCCTATCCATTTAACGGTAATAAAAATAAATATATAAGTAATAGGATAAAATTGTAAATGAAATAGCGTCAAAAAATAAAAGAAAATAACTAACCGGGGCACCCGGTGGACCTGGCATGCCGTTCATGCCATCTGCGCCTCTCTCGCCTACAAGTCCATGGGGTCCAGGTGGTCCTGGGTCACCTACTAAGCCGGGATAGCCATCTGTTCCCCGGTCTCCTTTCTGTCCTGGGCCTCCAGGTCGGCACTCATTGCATCGACCACCTAAGTCTCCTTTCTCTCCTGGGCTACCTGGTATACCATCATATCCTGGGCTGCCTTTGTCGCCCTTTTCTCCTGGTGGCCCAATCTCTCCTGGACTACCGGCAGTTCCTAAACTTGAGTTACCAGGTAAGCCACGCACTCCAGTGTACCCCTTGTCACCTTTGTGACCCGGTAAACCAGGCAGACCATTTAAGCCACTTTCTCCTTTTTGACCCTAAAATATAAAATATCAAGGAAATAAAATATTGTTTGTTATAAGTAAACACTTAATTAGGAATCATATCAAAATAGTAATATCCTAATGGCAAAGGCACTGGACCTCTGAATTTGTGAATCAATTCAATGAGCAGGTCAGGATTTGACTATCACCATTTACAGGCTTTAACGGGACATGAAAGCATTGTGATAAATTCTGCACACCAGAGGACTATTAGAGGTAAAGTTTTGCAGGTTGTACGAAGTCTGCTATTCTTCTTGAGTGGATACTCCCCCCCAGGAAACGACATGGCATAGATATCCTATTTATGACTCCCCGCTCTCATACAGGCACTTCAAAATCGGCCCATGTCTAGGGGTGAGGCATTTGTTTTGCTGTTCGTTCTTCGGCTGATATCATGATAGGTGCCTACTATTTACAAATTATCGTAGTTACATTGAATTTACTCATAGCTAAATCGTTGGTGATAATCAGAAGTTCAAATTATAGATACTTATGTATTAGTATTGCCTAGAAATTCGGTTGGATGGGTTCTATGGCAGTCGCTTCTGGTACAATACTAATACTCAGCAGCATCTGGTATGACAGGAAACCGACTATAACATAATTGATAAAAGGCTAAAAGGATGTAGATTTTTTCTATAGAAGATACAAACTTTTGAGTAGGCAAGAGTAGAAATCATTTTGAAGGATTATAAATTATAGATATACATTTCATACAATATGTTAAGAAAACCCTGCCCGGTGATGCCCGTGATGGTATTGTTAAGTATCGAGATCTGGTTCTATTTATATAATCGTTTTAACTTTACGAGTCAAAAAAACGCCAAATAATTAACTGGGTTCTGACACTTAACCGAATTAAAAATTGACGTAGGTAATACATAAGAAGTTTACATAGTTATTTATAATTAACTCATATCTATACAACGCAATAAAATCCGTAAAAAGTTGTTTAAAGTTTATCGTATGTATTCCCCTTTCGGATCGGACAGGGTTTTTTGGCCGACTTAAGGACGTTCTATGTTCGTCTGTATTTTTTTGTGTATGTTCACCGATATTTTCGTCAATTGTTACCGATTTCAGATATTATTTTTTTATAAGAAAGACTCCCGATGTGGTTCCGTTCAAATTTAGTCAAGATCTGATCACAAAATTTAGAACCAATTCGTCGAGGAACGTTAATTTTACATACCACTCAAAATGTTAAAATAAAAAACACTTAAAAAAAGGAAAACTGAAAAAAATATGTTTTGTGTGACTCAGCTTCGGAAGTCAGTTGCAAAAACCAGAGAACCGATCAAGTCGTAGACACCTACTTTTTTACTTTTTTTAAATAATACTAGCTTCTGCCCGCGGCTTCGCCCCCGTGGAATTCGTTCTGCCATCACATCACACGGGAACGGGATAAAAAGTATCCTATGTCCGTCTCCTGGTTGTAAGCTACCTCTCCACCAATTTTCAGCCAAATCGGTTCAGCCGTTCTTGAGTTATAAATGAAGTAACTAACACGACTTTCTTTTATATATATAGATAGATGTACCTAGTGACTTTCTTAATTTTTAAGATAAAATGTTAAAACTCACAGGTATCGAGAGACCATCTTCACCCTTGGGTCCTCTTAGGCCAACTGGTCCTTGAGGTCCATCATAGCCGCGAGGTCCAGGTTCTCCTTGCGTTCCATCACGACCTGGTTCACCTTTATCACCCTTGGGACCAGCTAGACCTTCAATTCCAGTAGAACCAGGTTCACCTTGACCTCCTGGTAGTCCCATAGGTCCCATGTCTCCCTTATCGCCAGGTAAACCATCTGTTCCTTTAGGTCCAGGCCTACCCTGATAACCTCTTGGACCTTGCGGTCCTGGTGGGCCACGTGATCCCGTACGACCTCCAGCCGGCCCAGGAATGCCCTTAATACCTCTGGGTCCTGGTAATCCATCTCTACCTGGTTCTCCTTTAAACCCAGGTCTTCCATCCAATCCAGGTAAGCCATCATTTCCTCTATCTCCTTTTTGTCCTCTTGATCCGGTATTACCATATGGTCCATCACGACCCTAAAAACCCAAAAAAATAATTTAATTACTGACGTACCTACCTACTTTAAATTCACTGACACTTATTTAATTACTAGGTTCCTACATAAATTATGATATTGATGATATAATAAGGGTATGATTTTTGAAAGAAGTTTATTAATGAGATTCTTTTAAAAATAACAATTCATCCTTTGTAGCACCCTTTTTTCATAGTGCACAAAGTTTGATGACGTCTTTTATGTTGAACTCATTATATCTTATACTTGACTAGCGACCCGCCCGCGGTTTCACCTACGCTGCCCCATTCCTAAAAGTCGTTATGTTCAATAGCTTAAAACGTTCCTCTCTATCTATTGAAAAAAAACCCAACAAAATCCGTTGCTTAGTTTTAAAGATCTAAGCATACATAGGGACAGACAGACAGCGGGAAGCGACTTTGTTTTATTTGTTTTGTACTATGTAGTGATGCTGTTATTACTTTTGTTTTGCAACATATGATCATTTTCACTTTTTCAGTAGAGAGAAGATGACCTGTCATAGTATGAAAAGCGTATGCAATTCTAAGTCAGCTTATATACTACAAATGCACACCTTGATGTGTAGGTAGTACGTACGTACGTACGTGGCCTGAACACTGCAAAATTTGTATTTATTAACCACAAACAAACTGAATTTGAACGAAACGAAACGAATTTAAACGAAATATTATTTGACATGTCGTACATACCACTCTACCTGAAGAATTATCTGTGACTGGTAACGCAATACCTTATTAAATGTGCTAGTTTAGTATATTAGTGTAGTTAATTAGTTATGAAACACACACAGCCTTTCATTTCATATATTTTTCAGAATTCCATTTGAGGACACAACCGGTTTATCAGGGACCTATATACCTACATATATATTATAATAAAAATACGTACTCTTTCACCGGGGTTGCCAATTATTCCCTTTTCTCCTTTAATACCCATTTGGCCGGGACGTCCTGCTTCCCCCATTATTCCAATGTCACCTTTATCACCCATGGGACCAGGTTCTCCCTTGTCTCCTTTTGGTCCCATATCACCTTGTATTCCTTTAATAGCTCCTTTGTCTCCTTGTGAAGGCAGTGTTACAGGGGGACAACTAGGCCCTCTGTCACCTTGGTCTCCTCGGTCTCCTTTGTCCCCTTGAATTGCAATTCCCTTAGAACCTTTCGATCCTTTATCACCTTTGGGACCAGGCGAACCCTTAAATTAAAAGAATTTTATTTAGACTTGTATTATATACACACCGACTTTATTAATTTTTTATGTAGTTTATCCTATAACAAAATATGTGCGTCAATGATAAAATGTATTTATTTCTATAAATAAATCTTTATAGACACTTTTACAAGTTTATGTTTTATTTTTTATTAACTAGATAGCGCTACCATTTACTAACTGCCAAGTTGCGAAAAAAATCATGTTCGCTTTTAAATTCCAATCAGTTGCTGTAGTATTACCTATCAGATATCTTAGACTTTAGAAGGTAGACTTTTACAATGTCGGGCAATATCTCAATAAGTCTTTTAAAGAAAGAGGCATAGCATCGTTGTTTTGACTTGCCCTAACTGACGACATGCATAAATCGTCGCACGACGATACCAGATCAGCAAAACGTTATAAGAATTACAAGTGCATGGCATAATTATTATAACCCTAGTAATGCTTACTTAATTCTATTACAATCTTCAAATACATTCTTACCATAGGCCCAATGTTTCCTGTAGCTCCTGGCAGGCCTGGAGGACCTGGCGGGCCGATAGGACCGGGTCTTCCTTGCATTCCGTCTGCACCCGCTTCACCTTTTTGGCCTTTGGGATATCTTCCAGTGTAAGCAGCCTCTCCTTTATCTCCTCTGTCACCTTTTGGACCAGGATAACCACGAGGGCCCTGCATACCTTGAGGACCTGTCATTCCAGGTTCTCCCTTTGAAATAAATAAGCAAGTTCTTAAAAACATACACTTACCACTTTGCTTACCAGATAAGCAAACTAGCTTAATATTTTACATATTGACCCGATGTACCCAAGTATATTGTTAAGACTAATTCTATTCTCATGTAGTAAGACTAATAACCTATATATATTGTCGAAATGTAAGTAGTAAGTTATATTAAAAAAAAAACATTTTGTATCATGTAAGTAGGTAAGTCTAGGTATTCGTTTCGACCAATTAGAAATTAATCGAAGCAGCTCAAATTTTAAAATCATGCCCTGTTCAGAGCAATTGGCTCTAGTATTACTTAATGTACCTATGGGTATAAACACCATAATAATGTACCTATGGACTTAAAACGAGTTGCACTACGGGATTGCCAGCAGAAGTGAAAACTTGAACACTAACGTTGTGCATTTTTGATATTTTGGAATGGTTAGGGAATCATTTCGCACGAATTGCTTTAATTTCGATCAGGTCACGTGTCCTGACGCGAGTTTGACATTTTTTACCCATCCCAAAAAGTGCACAACGCCGCTAAAGAAGTTCTCACTTCAAAATTTTTTTAAGGCGCCGTATATTATTGTAAGCATTATCTGAATAATCGAGTGAAATTGTAAACCGACGAAAAATTCTGAACAGGAAGATAACAATATACCTAGATGTGATGCGTACATTTTTGATAATTTGTAATTTGGACGTCAGATTGTGAACCTATATCTACGGCATGGCAGAATAAGATAGTCTTATACCTAGCTATGAGCCAATCGTTACTGATAAATTATGATGTAAGATTCTATTGACAGTTAAAACGTGAACTTTTCTCTGATTAGCAGAGATCGGAATAGGTAGAGTATATTTACCTAAAGTTCGAGGAAGTAAGTATATACCTCCTCTAAAATTCCAGAATCATACATCCCGAAATTGCAAATTTCTTATAACATTCATTTATTGCATGTATTCTATAAATGTTATGAAGGTGGATTAAGTAATTTGCAATTTCTTAATTCCCGGGAATATTGCGCTTAAGTACTTTGCAATTTCTTAAATGCCGGGAATATTGCCCTTTGAATACATCCTGAACTAAATAGTTCAAATGTAATAAATATACAATGTAGCTATAAGTATTTTGCATCCAACAGCATCTGCTTATGCTGCAGCATCAGCAAAGCAAGTTTTGTCTGTCAAGTATCTTGGCCTCCTTCTAGATACCTGTCTCAATTGGAAGACCTACCTAGAATCCCTCTCCGCACGTACCCGAAATCTCATCTATCTTTTAAGAGTCTCTGCCCATAAACACACCCTAAAAATGGTACACACCGCCCTATGTGAATCGATACTAAGTTACTGTATCGTGGCATGGGGTGGTGCAGCCAAAACTCTTATTATACAGGTTGAAAGAGCTCAACGTGCAGTTATTAAAGTTCTCTTAAGTAAACCATTTAGGTATCCCACCCAACAATTATATTCCGACCATAAGGTACTGACAATCCGGAAACTTTATATGCATCGTGTAATCACACGAAAACACAAACTTACTCCTCCTATTACAAATAAAAGCCCCACGCTACAAAGAAGACCCAAACCTGTTTGTCCTAAAGTTTCTACCAATACCTCCTTTGCTAGACGGCATAGCCATTATTTAAGCGCACTATTATACAACAAACTGCACTACCAACTAAATATACATTATTTAAATAAGACCCAATGCAAATCCAAATTGAAAGAATATTTGCTCACCTTAAATTACGAAAACACGGAAAAATTAATCAAACAATAAAATTATATACAATTAAATAACTTCCACAAACATATTGCACACACAATCACACACATACGCACACATGCATACACATACCTATCAAACACATACATACAACTACACCATACATATTACATAGGCACACACATCACATACACATAAATAATACACTCGACGTATACCAGGCCATTCAGAAAGCTTTGCGACAAAAAGTTTTTATGTATAAAACACTAGCCTCTTGTAATTATTTTGAAAACTTCGATTATTTAAAAGTAAAAATACCACTGTTCGATTTTCAAATTTCCCTCCGCATTTTTTTGAGAGCCAATCCAAATTTTCTTGTCTCATAAAACAATGGATCTGCATCGAGAACATTTTCGTGCAATGATTTTATATGATTTCAAATGCGGCTTAAAACCTGATGAGTCTTTTGATCGACTTCGAATTGCTTTTAAGGATGAAGGATCTTCAAAAGCAACCATCTACCGCTGGTATAGCGAGTTCAAACACGGCTGTACTCTGGCGGATGAACAAAGGAGTGGTCGTCCTACGACGGCTGTCACCGAAGAAAGTGTGTTGGCTGTAAAAAATTTAATTCAAGAAAACAGACGAATTACGTAGGTACGAAGAGATTCAGCATACTATGCTGGTCTGGTTTAGGAAGTGTTCACAAGATTTTGCACGAGCACCTTCACGTAAGGAGGATAGCTTCCCGCTGGGTACCGCAATACCTCACCGAAGCTCAGAAGCAGGCCGGTGTGGATTGGTGCCGTGATATGATACAAAAATTTGATGCAGGCTCGTCACGGCGCGTTTACGATATTTTGACAGGTGACGAATCCTGGATTTATCAATACGATCCAGAAACAAAGGGTCAGTCGACAGTTTGACTGTTTCAAAATGAACCAACGCCTACGAAAGTGAAGCGATCGAGGAGCGCAGGAAAAATTTTGATCGCTAGTTTCTTCACTTTGATGGGGTACCAATAATTTCAATTCCACTTCTAGACCAAAGCAGCATCAACGCCGAATGGTATAGCACAAAATGCCTGCCAGATGTTTTTTCTACTATGAGCAACAAGCGACCGAACACCGGGCTCCGCGGGGTCCTTCTTCACCACGACAACGCGATTTACAGGATCTATAATCAACTCTATGTTACTTACTTCCCCGAACTTAAGGTAAATATACTCTACCTTTTGCGATCTCTGCTGATTAGTTTACCACGTGTTTGCGAGAATACCATCACGTGATTAGATTCTAAACTGTCGAAAATGAAAAGTGGCATGTTGTGGGTACCTAATTTCATTTTCTGATCTCAAGGTTTTCAATTTCAATTTTCAATGATCAAAAACAAAAAATATTTACAATTTTCTTGTGACACAATATACTATATATTTTTCAACATACAAATTCTGTCGTATGCTGCGCATGTCACCAAACATCCAGTTTGGCCCGCTACCTTTGTCAATGCCGATTGATTATTACTACAGTAGTTACTTAGTTGATTGCATTTCGGGGTTCATTCTCAAACATGTTTGTGTTGCAAAGCGTTACTTTATCGTAATAAGCAGTAGAATGTCCAATATTTTTTTTACCTTAAAACTAAGGCACAACAATTATTACAAATCAATACCTCGTATAGCGTTTGATAAACTAGTTAGTAATAATTCTCATTATTAAACTACCGTTATCACACTTACATCTGTACCGTTGCAGCCGTCTCGTCCGTGAGCACCAGGAACACCTGATTCTCCTGGAGGCCCAATTGGACCAATTCGTCCAACGAAACCTCGCTCACCGGGCTTTCCTCTCTCTCCTTTTGGACCTCGTGGTCCAGGATTTCCCATTTGTCCCTTTTGACCTTTTGCGCCTTGTGGACCTTCGGGACCTTCATGACCAGGATACCCTTGGCTACCGGGAGGGCCAGCCATGCCTGGGATACCCTGAAAAATATGGTTTCCAATGCGTTGGTAAATGATTCTTAAGTATCTTTAATTTCTAAAATAATAAGTAAAGTAATAAGTTAAGTAATAAGTTGTTAATCTTACCCTATTTCCCTTTTCGGCGAAACATTTTGGTATGCAACATCCCGGTGCCGTACAGTTGCGATCACTAGGGGCAACGCGTTGCCTAGTCACGGGGTCATAAATAGCAAAATTGTTGCCTCTGTTGCTCGTTGGACGCGGTGGGATGTCTGGCCGATTTGACAGACCGTATGTGGGACGCTGGGGTTCCTGTTCTCTTGTATCAATCTCCGGCCAAGAATTTGAAACATCTCTATTCCATCCTATGTATTCATCATACTGCTGCAATAAAACCAAACATGGTATAAAAACATATTTTAGATATCTTTTTGTGATTTTTTTGCATTTTCCATGCTATGTTTATAAAGTTATTTTAGTGAAGGAAAAGACGTAAGTTCAGAATGTGAAGGCAAATTTCGACATGGCAGGTGGGACTCGCGGTGGCTTAGAGGTCAGAGGCCTACGCAAGTTCGAATCTTGCCTGCGAGTCGAATTTTTCCTTCATTAAAATAACTTTATAATCTTAGCATGGAAAATGCAAAAAAATCACAAAAAGATAGTTAATAGGTATGGCAGTAGCATCATACTCGTACGAAATAGAACTAACCGTAAGGTATGTCAGTTGAAAGGCAAAGTAACTTGCCTTTCAATAGATGTTACTGACGTCACCTTAAAGACGTAAGTTCAGAATGTGAAGGCAATTTCGACATGGCAGGTGGGACTTGCGGTGGGTCATAGCGTCTGGCGTACCTAGCCAGAAGACACAGGTTCGAATCCTGCCTGCGAGTCGAATTTTTGCTTCACTAAAATAACTTTATATTTTCGATAAATCATTCTTTTAGAATAAATTACTGGAGCAATATGGGAGCGATGTATTGTTTCTTACAGTAACTAAGGTGTTTTATTCGATATTTTTGCATAGTTGACAGTTCCCGATAACATTAATAAATACTTTTGTCAAAACTTGGGACACGTCAATAGTTAATAAAACCAAAACTACTTACGGATATTCAATATCCTACACTACTTCTTTATGATTATCTATAGCTCTATTATTTTTAAGCTTCTTAATAAATAAAAAATAAAGAGAAATTTACATATATTTAAACATAGTTCTTCGATTAAGGGCCACTTGCACCAACTTCTTAAATACGTTTAAGTTGTATTTAAACACAAAATAACAATGAAAAATTGTGTTTAAATATTTTAAACACATTTTAGAAGTTAGTGCAAGTGGCCCTTACCACCTGCCGACAGCGACATGGTAAGGTATTATTGTTTAAGGTCATGAAAGTTATTTAATACGAAATCCAAATCCGCTATCAAAAAATTGACAATAGAATAATTGAATAGGTACGAAGTTACTAAAGAGACAAAAATAGTTTCAACTAGTAACACTACAGCTAATCATGTTATAAATTCATATTGTATTATAAGCATATCTTACGCACTTTGACCTAAGCCTGATTGATACACGATCTATCGTAGTGTCAGCTTTTCAGCAGTAAGTTGATATCAAAGTATTTATTGTCACTAATGGTTACGCCACTGCGGAATCATAGACACAAAATTCGCAGATTATTTTATATCAGTATGTTTATAATATGTTTGAATAAGTACTGTAAATAATGGAAAAATATTACGAATGTTATCAGAACTTCGTGATCTCGCAACTCTACCATAAGTTCGATAATGTAACTAAATTTATCTACGATGCCGAAAAGAGATGAAAACTTCATTTTATTTTTATGTAAATACTAGCTGACCTGACAGACGTTGTCCTTTCCAAGTTGCTAACTACCTCGGAAAATAATTCAATAGTAGTATTTGAGAAACAATAGTTATTTGACATAAAAATCTCATATAAGTACCTATAACTGTTTCGGCGGCATCAGTAAAGATTAACGCACCTTGAAATTATTATTATTATTAAATTACTCATTTTACTGATTTATTATACAAACATACGTGGTATATTATTTTATGATTTGATAAGATGGAAACTCTTTAGTTTCTCAAATAAATTGTGCGTGTAGAAATAAATCTACACTATGAAGGTTTCACATTATAAAATAAGTTACTATATGGCTAGATGCTTTAAAGAAGAAAACAATAATTGTCAAAGTTGTCAACTCAAAATGACACCTGTTATCGAATCAAATTTCATTGAGGTAATAACTATGTTGTGATAATCCGCTAGAAAATAAGTTGTAATTCTTTGTTTACTTCTTTAACCTACTCAAATATTTAGTTTTTACACCGGCTTGTGCTATCTGGATAAATCCTATGTATGTCCCGTGATTCCCTGTATAAGTAGAGTTAGAATAACTGTATGTACTAATAATCAATTCCTGGTCACAATAATGGTTCCTGATTGATCTGCTTTATTTTTTTGTTTTATCTTATTTAGTCCCTGTAAGTGTATTTTTTAATTTTATTACTTGATTCTGTTATAATTTGATTCATGCTAGTCTAGTACAGAAATACTTGAAAAAGAAATTTACTTCAATGGTTATTTTTAAAATGCAACGTTTTCAATGGTTAAAATGTTAATAACTTTTGATAGAGAGAACCGATTTGAATTAAAAATAGCCTAAATGTTAAACCAAGAAACAGGCTATGAATTCCTGCCCACTTCCTCCAAATCTCTTCAGTAGTTATCTTTTGATGCTTGGTCAAACACACAGACAAACTGACAGACAAACAGACAGGCAGAAGTTCCAAAAATAATAGATATGGATTGTGTTACCGATTCTGAGTACCCCAAGTCAGTTTTTTTGTAAATATAGGCAATGTACAGACATGGCTCACTTATATTCTTATTATATGTAAGATAAAGAAAAGAAGAAAGTATAAGGAAAAAAAAAGAAATTCATGTTATACCTGCAACTGGCTAGGAAGGGAGCTGATGAACCCCTCGTGGGACCAGAACCTAGGTTACCGATCCCATACAATATCGTCAAAGGAATCATCCATAGAATAATGGTAAAAGAGTCGAACCAAAAATGGCACACAATGGAAGGTTGTCGACAGTCGAAAATCTTCCTAAAGTCATATGACGAAAGGAAATCCCAAAAATTACTGAGGATGAGCAGAGAAATATAAAGATAGCAGTAGGGATCGCAACGGGACACTGTGGACTTAACAGACACCTGGCGATCATGAAAATAAAGGAGGACCTCATATACCCAGCATGCGGGGAAGCAGAAAAAACGAGCTTTCATCTACTAGCAAAATGCACAATGTATGCGCTACTTAGATGGGAAATACTAGGAACCGATGAGATAAATGAAGACCAGCTAGCAGAACTCTCCATCAGACAACTGGTGGGCTTCTGCAAGGCTACGGGAAGATTTGCGACGCCGAGCGCCAGTAACCCATGACGGGATCCACCAAAAATGGGGAACTGGGCGAAATAATCCCAATATGCGGACTGATCGCCCGCCTGGTGCCTGCCGGCGTCCCCAAATTATAAATAGAATAATAGAATATACCTACAACTAAATTGACTAAATTGATACACCAAAATTGAAAAATACAGCCACCCCAAAAAGCTATATTATCACATCCGTCGATATTTTTTGTAGCCGTAGCTATAGAAATAGTGTGCAAAATATATTTTTAGTAGAATCTAATTCTGATAGAACTTATTCTGTTCATGTTAAATATTGTGTAAGTATCACTGTAACTGTTAAATACACCACAGTCTAAACAACTCAACATAAACGACTATTTATAACTCCTCTACATAAAAGATTTTTTACCGTTTAAATTTTAGTTCATTCTAATATTTTCACTAAACTGAAGTTACCACGTACTGCGATGCTGTAAGCTAAGCAAGCGGTAGATTTTAAGACCGTCTCAGTGAAGTTGGTTTCAGATAGATTTTATACATATTTTTATAATTATGTTGTTATATATTTTTATACTTATGTCATTTTTTAAGTTCATGAAGATCATGTTACAATTTATGTCAATATTTTTGTAGGATAGGCGATTAAAAATGTATTATAAAATATAAAACTTATTCAAATATATTATGATATAATTATATTTACATATTCATATAGTTAAGTCTCCAATTGTTATTTACTAGTGTGATAAAATTAACGAACATATAATTTTATTCAAAGAACGTAAGTTGAAATCTTGGCATTTCGTCATCGTAAATAAATCTTGACGATATAAAATACTAAAAATATGTTCGATTTTTTAATTTGAAATTTTGTTGATGGATGATTATGTTGATGACTTTAGAAGTATGTAATTGTTTTTTCGCTACAAAAATATTGTTTATATTCATGTGTTTAAGACTTTTAACTACCTAGGTAGATATAAGTATCTACTTATATCCCTTCGATAAAAAAAATACGCTTCTTTAGATTTTGGTCTATAAATGCTTTACATTTAACTGAAACAATGTAGGTATGTCATATAACTATAGGAAACAGTAAGTTTGCGCAATACCGACGCACTGCATCCGAACCATGATAAACTTTGTCGGTCATCCATTTTATTACATTACCTACACAATACCTAAGTAATTATGATTATGCAGGGAAGGTAAAATTGTCAAAGCAAGATCTATAGATATTCTTATCCATTGTCAAAGTTCTTCTGCCGATTCGCAAAATTAACTTGCGTTAGCATTTTGGAGAAATGGCAAAAGGACGAGTGCAAGCGGACAGGCGAGTCAACCCTGCCGCCGCCACCGCCGCCGCGCGCCTTCGCAACTCGGTCGTGGATCGCAACATTCCCAAATTCCAAAAAGAAGATTAAATTGTATAGAGAATCCATACATTTTAATCACTTACATATATTTATAACTATTATTAATACGGCAAAAAAAGTTTTGTACTCACTTGTGCATTCACACTTAGGAACGGTGCTAACGCAGCTACCAACCTATTTAGTAATATAAAAAATACTTATTTAAAAAAATATACATTATATTAAAAATTAAATGATTTTTTAATTAATGGAATGCAGATAAAATAAGTAAAATCTACAAAAAATAATTTTCATTTAAGTGAACTAGTAATCAAATGTTAAGACTTAGAAAATTGAGATCAAATGTGAGGTAGGTACATTAAACTCTTACCATAGCACGTACACCGCCATAGCCCGGAGCGCGCTGCGCCAGATTCCCGTGCGCGCGCGCCGTTTGTGCCGGGATACTAAAGGATAGAGGAGTGCTCGGGCGGCAGAATGGTCACCCCCGCCCCGCGGAGGCGCGGGCGCCGGGTGCGACGCCTGCGGCCCCGGGCTGGTCGCGAGGGCGCGCATCCAGTAGTGGCGGCGCAGCCATGTCGGGCCCGGCGCGTGCGCGATTCATAGCGCTCCACCTCGTGCCCGCCACACTTCTACTCTTGTCGTGGACTCCTACCCTTTCTTCAGCGGTAAGTACACAAGCTTCAACTTAAATTGACTATATAACACTTCCCTCCAAAAAAGACATCAACGCGTTATGTTAACTCACAAAATCCCACTAATTATGTAGTATATATTAGCTTCTAATCAGAAATCAGTAAATTTTTAAACCCTTCAGGTAGATAGTTACACTATTGAAGAAGTCAAATCAAATAACTATGATACTTAAAATATTAACCGCATCCTGTAACCCTAAAATAAGTAATTAGGTAAAATTAAACAAAGCTCATCTTTGAAGCAAATTTCCCATTTTATTCAACGACGATATTACAGTTTACTGTCCTCATTTTAGTTTAGTTAAGGAAACCCTAACAATAACTGATAACGTTTTTTATTTTACCTAGTACTATGATATGAATAATTAGAGATTAATTTCAAAGTTAAATCAAACTTAAGACACGAATAATAAACTAGTTTAATAAGCTTATAAGTATTCGTTATTCTTGTAATTACATTTTTAACAGTGATACAGCCTTGTTATAAAAATTCCTGCACTTCTAGCTCTTTTATAGATTTCAAGCAGATTCAAGCCTTACAAAAACTTTTATGCAGTGAAAGCTGCCGAACGTGTTCGATAGATTATACGTAGATCAATTTGATCTGATTACCTATATGAATTTTTATATACGTATTTAATAAGATTGCATTAGTTAAAGTGGTTGAGTGATTAATCAAGTCCAGTTCCGCTGTCATTTAGAGGTTAAGGCTAAGTTAGCCTCGAAGAAGCTTGGCGTGCTTAACAGATAGAGACGGTATTTCACTCCGGCCCACCGCCTATTACTTAAGGCGCTGGTCCGGCCTCATATGGAATACTGTTCTCATCTCTGGGCAGGAGCACCCCAGTACCAACTTGTCCCTCTGGACCGCATCCAACGAAGAGCGATTCGAATCGTCGACTGCTCAGATATTTCAAACCGGATAGACTCCTTGGTGCTGCGTAGAGATGTGGCCTCGCTATGCATCTTCTATCGCCTATACTATGGGGAGTGCTCCGAGGAATTATTCGTATTGATCCTTGCAGCCCCTTTTCGCCATAGTTCTACACGTATAACAGTTGCATCACATCATCTTGATGGATGGCAGTCCACAACGGTGTGTTCCTCGAGGAACTTTCTGCCCCGCACAGCAAAAATGTGGAATAAACTGTCGCCTGCAGTATTTCCGGACCAAAATGACCTTCAAACTTAATAGAAAAGAGCGTACTCCCTTTTGAAAGGCCGTTAGCGCACTTGTGACTCCTCTGGTGTTGCGGGTGTCCATGGGCGGCGGTGATGGCTTACCATCAGGCGAACCGTCTGCTCGTTTGCCCGCTATCGCATAAAAAAAAACTTAAGTAGGTTCTGCGCGTCTAACTAGGTATAAGTACAGCTATCGTTTTGTAACTTAAATTCTAAGTTAATTGAAAATCGTTGACTCACAGAAGGGCTTCAAATCATATTTTCCGTATATTACTCACACTCTTATTTTTAATTAATCTCTTTTTGTGTTTTAGATAAATTATAATCTACACTACCTAACCCTCTCAATCAATAATCAACCAGCCGGTTCTAGGGTCCAACAAATAGCAAATTAGTTGCTAAGTCTTAGAACATTCATCAGAAGTAGTACTTCTAGTTGAAATTCGCCTTTTAAAACGAGTTCTTCCACCTTTGACCGTCCCTAGGTCCGTAATATGTTAAATAATGCAAGTTTCGAAAACAAAATCACGTTTCAACTTTTTTTTAAATCGCCTTTCGTTTGGATACAGATATCAGAATGTTCAACAAGGTACTTAACACAGAGCGTAAGACACGGTGTAATGATTGGTACTATTCTATTGGTACCTTCTGAATTCTCTGGTAGGTACGTACTTACTGGGAAGACAAATAACGACAATAAGCGACACATACATCATAATAATCGTGAGCGAGGCCCTTTGGTAATATTAGGCCAACAGATTATACTGACACCCTTCGAAAAAAGTCATTTGTATTAGAATTAGAAAGAATAGATTCAATCAATTCAAGCAGAGCGTTAAATTAACGCAACGTACCATCACGCCTGTCCCCAAAGTGTTAGGTAGAGGTGTAGTCATTTAGACCCACGCGCACGTTTAGTTCGCAGTTAGGTAGATTTTTTAAGCCCCAGTAATCTTGAATGAATAGGGTTGACCCTATTCAATTCGTACTCGGTTAGGTTGCTGGGAATCGAACTTGGTCTGGCCATTTGCAAACAAAATCTTTGTTTACAAGTTACTCATAATTACCTAGTAGGTACTTTCCAAATGGATATGTTTCTGTAAATCCCGTGTATTGGGTAATCTTAGGTTTTACCAATAAATCTTAAGCTTTTCCGACATGCGTTTGTAAATGTAAGGATTTAGAAAAAAGGCACGATTTTTTCGGGGTTTTACTATAATTTAGTATCTACATGCAGTGACGGCTGGTAAATGTTGGTTATGAGAATAGAGTCCTCCTCATCGTTTTCGATGACGGCGACCCTGACTATTTAAATTATCATTCAATATGTTCTTTTTTTATTACCTATTTATATACTTATTTATTTTATTTGAGAATAAAACAATGGGGAGTTATATTTCAAGCTACAGTTTTTTTTTAACGTAGGCATCCAGCTTCTTATTTTTAAAAACATCGCCAACAAAATATTTCAAAGAAAGCTTAAAGTAAAGAACAACTATTATTTTTACTTGTCTTCTGATTTACTAACTTAGCCACGGATGTTACAACTCACCCACATTTTACATTGAATTTCCGCCGAAGGTATGAAAGAAAATTAAATATTGGTTAGGTTAGGTTAGAATGTTGATCACAGGATGTGCCAGAACCGATTATTGCCGTTGTTTAGATGCTATAACATCCATGTAGGGTCGTATTTACAGTAGCTTATATCGATGATAAATAATGGCTAAGATAGTATTTTTAGATAAACATTGATAGTGGCTGATCTAGTAATTCAGAGGATACTGTAGTTTTGTAGCGGAGAATAATGCTATTAAATAGTAATCGTGTTACCTAGTACCCTAAAACAATAAATTCTTAATCATTTATTTAAATTATTTATCAGTCAAATATATATGAGAGGATTCATTAATCGTTTATATTACTAATCATTTCAATCCTTACATATTTTAAATTATTTTCATTTGTTTACTGTGCCTTTGAGATAAATCCTAAGATTTAACAAGTAAATGTTGATAAATCTTTTTTAGGTTTTACGGGGTTTTACATTAACATATACATACAAAGTAGCAATTTCAAACGACTTTTCCATAAGGGCACAAGAGGCACCACCCCAGGACCACAGGTTTGCAGAGGGGGCTATAAAAAGAAGCATGAAATCATTCGAATTATTTACTTTCTAAAACTAACGGAATTTGGGGCTCCCAAGCTCTTTGCAAGCTCGAGGCTCCCTGCAAAGTATCTTAGTTTTTTCAGCGTGCATACAAGACCTTGATCCGGTCCATTGTCTTTTGCTACACTTGTCAGCTTGCTGGGTTGAATTTTACGCATTTAAATTTTATGTCTTAGGTTCTATCATTCAGTCAATCATAGAAAAGTTTCTGGTGAAATCAACTTTATCATCAATGTCATATACTGTCCCACGGTTTTCACACATTACACAATAACTTAAGACAGGACCCTTAAGTAGGGGCTGAATAAATTGACCAACTTGGTATTACATGAATATGACAACTTTTTACGATAGAAGAACTGAGTTGCGATACTTGGTTTTTTTATAAGTTATGGTTTTTAATGGCATCTCATTTCTTTTTGTAGGTAGTCTTCCTTTTTTTTTCCGGTACTACTTCTTGAGCTTCAGCTACAGTTTTTCTCAGAGCCCGCTCCCTATCTCTGGGCTTTTCTCGTAGGCTTTGATGTTACAATTTTTGACAAGTCTGAACGGTAAATGCTTCTTCTATTCGTCTATTGTATTCACAAACTGAGAATTTCTGCGCTTTTATACTTACAAATTGATTAGTTAGATGTAAGCCGGCCAGACTTGTAACTTGTAACAACTTTTTACGATAGTAGAACTGAGTTGCAAGACGTGTTTTTTTTTTACAAGTTATGTATTTGTTAGCATTGCCATTATCAAGGTACAAATCGGAACTCCAGCTTGCTATTGAGAATTTCCTAGAAAAATCGAATAACACTGCTCGAACTGGAAATCGAACCCAAGACTAGTAGCACCATTACACTAAAGAGGCAATCTTACATTACTTATTATTGGGTCCATGTCATACTTACGGGGCGAACCTATCCAAATCGAGAGTCAGTATTGGAACACTCCGAAGTGAAAAACTCTGTTACTTGTTTTGGAATTAGGAATTGAACCCACTACTACTATTTCCCCTACAACCAATTATGTAGTTTGTTAGTTATATGTATTTTGAAAACATCAGTATAACAATTTATATTAGGCTCTTATGCCTTTTGAAAACATAATAAATACATTAATCTATTCCATTGAAATTTCCTTATTCAGAAAATATTGCCTAGCCTGATGAACAAACAAAATATAGAAAAGGCAATATAGAAAACAATACCAGTAAGTACATTAATTGAAATTAAATAACGATTTTCTCTGAAAATAATGATTAAAGTTATGAGATACCTAGCTAGTACTACTGAATTTGTGAGGTGCTGAATATTGCCGTTGGTACGATCGATCAAACGATATCCCATCAAGTTTGTGTACCTTCGTTTGTGAATTGAAGAGATTTCAATAATAACTATCGATCTACACTAAACAGCAGCATAATGCCGGAAATGTTAAATTTATATGTGACATGTCCCATACGGAGTGAGTTATTCTACAACAGTTATTAGTTCCTCATGAAACCACCAGTTGACCTCAAACTCGATTATCCGCTTCTGAACAAAAAATAACGGTATGTTAAATTAAAATTTAGTGATAAGCGCCATCTTCAATACAGAGGCTATCTATCGTATATGACAAACATTGATGTCATCATGTGGTACCCAATTTTAGGCTATATAAAAATAATTACTTACTATAAACATAAAGAATGTATAATTTAAATATGAATATTTCAATTCCACCTAGAACAGCTGGAATTTCAGAACACATTAAGTAAACTTTTAACATAAAATATTTACTATATGAAAGCTCCTACGAGTACAGATTTCAATGAATCGACAGACAATGTCTGCTAGAAGTTATTCGTAACTACTTAGTCAGAGTTCAAATCTACAGCACAGACTACATAACAAAGAATACATTATATGTTCCGTGCCACAGACCATAGGTAAGTACTTAGTATCTACAGTAATGTGAATCTAAAATTATTAATAAGTATGTTTTATCAGAATTACATTCACTGATAAAAATAATTATGTGGATATACAGTACACTAGATTTAGACTCTGACATTCATATACAAATTAGATACGAATCCTGCCTTTAGTTAGGTAATTAATATTATAGGTAATCACGCTGACCTAGGAGAGGTCAGCGTGATTACCTATAATCTAAGGCCACAGAGGACGATTTTTGAAAGCTTAATACGCTATTATTGTGTATGTTTTGAAAGAAACTCGACGGCATAGTGCAACTGGTCTAAGCGTTCAAACTTACACTAGAGCGTCCTTTCACTCCAATTGTAGTGTTCTTGTTCAGCAACTGAACCCCTGCAGATGTTTCACTTACATTGTAAGCTCATCTCATATTACAATCCATTGCCACATCATCCAACAAACAGGCACCAAAATGTCAACTTATGGGTTCCTTTATACCCTTTTCGGTCCGTAACCCTAAAATCTACAGAAATGATGTAATTCTGATGTTATTTGTTTACTCGTGAGGGGTCACCTAAAATATTATAAGCGATCGATAGATTATTTTTAATTGGTACTTGGAATAGGTACTGTGAATAATATGTACTTTATTATCTAACTAGCAACCGCAGCAATTATTTAACTTTCCGCTTCTACATGACAAGTTAAAATTAAATGCTCGTTGTCATTGGCCACATTAACAATAAATGATGATTTCTTCTTAGTCGCTGTCTTCATTACCAAGCGAAATACCGAGCGAGCCATGGAAAGAGATTGTTCTTTCCATGGCTCGCTGCGCAGCTCGAAGCTTTTCTGCGGATTTCTCGGTCAAAGTTGTGGTTTCCATACCATAAGGCAGGCAGAACACCAATGTGTCTACATCTTGGTTTTTAGGTAGGTACCTGAAAACTTGTCTTGGATCGCAAGATTAAGTTATTTGACCGAAACGTATACCAGGATTGAGCAATCTTTCTACACACTTCTGCCGCTTGATTTTCTGAACTGAGACTAGAATTTAAACGACGTAAATTAAAATTGATACACAAATATTATGGTCGTAACTAGAATATTCTATTTACTGGAGCCAGTTTCAGGGATAGGAACACGGGGCTATAAGGCCACATTGAGAAAGCCTTTTAGGCCAATAAAAAATATATATCTGAGGTAATTTTCGGGGTATGAAAGTACGTGTCATCTTTTAACTATTTAAAAAAAACTGCTGTATTTAGGTATCCCAAATAATACGTCCGTAAGGATTGAGGAGCCACATCAGATTTTTAAAATCTGATCTCGCTATTATTTAGCAGCAATGTAGCTTATTTTGCAGCACGAATTCTAGATTTAGCAGCAAAATATATCACTAGTTATTTTAATGCAAAAGTGGCTCCTCAATCTAAACGTCTGAATTGAGGAGCCACCTGGAACTCATTAAGTAATAGATGAATATTTATGAAAATTTTGTATCATTTAGTAGCTATTTTGCATATTACCGTCTAAAAATTTAGCTTCTGTAGCGCTAAAATGAAAGAAAATACAATACTTTTAATATGGCTCCTCAATCTAAACTCAAGAGGTGAATTTCTATTGGATGTTAGCGATCAATTAATATATTCGATATATTGATCGTTTAGCAGGTGTTGTGTTTGTTTTTGCAGTATACGAGTAAAATAGTAAAACAGAGTAAATTTTGTATATGAACACATTTTCTTTGGCTCCTCAATCCTGACGTTCTATTTATATACTTTTGACTGTAGCCACATGAGATCTCAACGGAATCTAAAGCCAGAGATACTAACATTTAGCAGAAATATCTGCTAAATATATCTGCACAGTTCAGTAATGTATATATTTTGGATTCTGAAAAAACAATACTTTACTATTTTCTTGTAAATTCAGTGTGTAGGGTGACCATATTATACTCGTATTAATGAAACCAGGATAAGTTATTTATTAAATTTATATTTTCTTAACAGATTATATCTATCGTATCTACGATTTGGTTATTTAGCAATAAATTTCGCTATAAGTTATAGAATGAATGAATATTGGCTGATTAGTACTTATACGAATTTTAGAATCGTAATCATGGTAACAGAACATCTCATCTTTCGGTATAAGATAGTGACATTTGTAGTGGCCTGTGCCAGTTTCGATAATTGCAGGAATAAATTCTATAGCACCTTCTAATTTATATGATTTATTCGAAAACATTACAAATTCCGGTATTTCTCTCACTCTAAACTTTTCACAACCATTCAGTTCATATGAAACTGTGTTTGATAGAGTATATTTACACACAGTTTGGTTGTTACAAAACGTACCTACAGTCGGTTTTTTCTTCAGCGATTAAAGTTGCATCTTCTAAACCTTGGATGCAAAAACAGAAATTATGTTCAAATTCAAAGTCAAAAATGCGATCTGCCTGGGTACTGGGATAAAATGGCACGAATCATTAGTACATTTTTTTGTAAAAATGGCAAAACCACACCAACAGCGGCGATGGAAAAGGTACTCAACCTTGCACCGCTACATATTGTCATAGAGACTGAGGCCCGTCTTGCACTACACAGACTGGCAATAAATGGCCTGTGGGATAGTTCTAAGCCTAGAACTAGACACACAAAGCTTAAAATACAGGAAGGCCTTGACGAACTAACGAACATGCACTGCGACAAAATGCAGCCCATGTTTTGGTTCAAGAGATCTTACAAGGTTCATCTACCGTCAAGGGAAGAATGGATGAAGGGACTCGACCCACCAGAGGAGGGCAGTCTGATATGGTACACTGACGGTTCGAAAACCGAGTCGGGTACAGGGGCGGGCATATATGCAAGGGACCATAAGGTCAGTCAAAGCATGGGCAAATTAGCTACGGTTTTCCAAGCGGAAACATATGCTATTCTTGCCTGTGCACAACAGATGGAAAGTAGCGGTACCACAGGTAGGTCCATCTACATTCTTAGTGACAGCCAAGCGGCACTCATGGCCCTGACCTCCTACAGGATCGATTCAAGGCTGACCATGGACGCTGCCCGAACTCTTAATGAGCTGGGAAAGCGAAACAAGGTCAGGCTTGTTTGGGTCCCTGGTCACAGGGGTATTGTGGGCAACGAGCATGCTGACGAGCTGGCTAGGGAAGGTTCTGGAACCTCACTAATTGGACCGGAACCATTTGTAGGACTGGCCCCAAGCACAGTCAAAACGGCATTTCGGGAGTACGCAAGGGCGAGGCACATGGATGAGTGGTTGAGCCTCACGGGACTTGCTCACTCCAAGAAATTCATAGGTTCCTCATCGAAATGGCAAAATGCCATTTGGGACTCAAGCAGGCGGCAGGCCCGTCTTTTGATGGGGGCGCTGACCGGCCACTTCGGGACTAACGCTCTCCTACAAAAGATGGGTCTGACGGACACATCAGCCTGCAGGGCCTGTAAAAGGGAAATTGAGAGCATGGAACACCTTCTGTGTACATGCGATGCACTGGCTAGAAAGCGAATGTGCCTCTTGGGGCAGGGTTATCCAGGACCAGAGGACTACAGACTCATACCCCCAGGCCTCATTATAAAGCTTATGGAAGAGCTGTTTGAAGAACTGGGGGAGGATGAGGATTAGGTATCTAGGGGAAGCACAAAAGATCCCATTGGGTCGAAGTGCTCTGAGGCCTTGCTGCCTCGGCCCCACACAAGATAAGATAAGATGGTCACCCTACACACTGAATTTACAAGGAAATTGTTAAGTATTGTTTTTTCAGAATCTAAAATATATACATTACTGAACTGTGCAGATATATTTAGCAGACATTTCTGCTAAATGTTAGTATCTCTGGCTTAAGATTCCGTTGAGATCCCAGGTGGCTACAGTCAAAAATATATAAATTGAACGTCAGGATTGAGGAGCCAAAGAAAATGCGTTCATATACAAAATTTACTCTGTTTTACTATTTTACTTGTATACTGCAAAAACAAACACAACACCTGCTAAACGATCAATATGTCGAATATATTAATTGATCGCTCACATCCAATAGAAATTCACCTCTTGAGTTTAGATTGAGGAGCCATATTAAAAGTATTGTATTTTCTTTCATTTTAGCGCTACAGAAGCTAAATTTTTAGACGGTAATATGCAAAATTGCTACTAAATGATACAAAATTTTCATAAATATTCATCTATTACTTAATGAGTTCCAGGTGGCTCCTCAATCCAGACGTTTAGATTGAGGAGCCACTTTTGCATTAAAATAACTAGTGATATATTTTGCTGCTAAATCTAGAATTCGTGCTGCAAAATAAGCTACATTGCTGCTAAATAATGGCGAGATCAGATTTTAAAAATCTGATGTGGCTCCTCAATCCTTACGGACGTCAAATAATTAGTAAAAAAACGTGCATAATAATTAAGTAGGTAAATAAGGTTTAGCTTAGTGGAAACGTACATACTTCAACAAACGCCGTTTTTCTCTGAGGTCGTCAGTTAAGAATTTCGGAGCCTTCTAGTTAGATAAATGTACCATAAACATTGACTTGTAAAAGTGTCTTTGAAAGATCTAATAATGTACCGAAAAAATATCATATTATTAGTTTTTATCAAAATATTCAAAATATAATTCATTATTTTATACATAAAATGAAACTTGATGATAAACTTTGTTTTGCGGTGGATGCAGGTCAGCTCAGCTCACGAATGCGCAAAATTACATTATATAATAATGAAATCATAATGGTAGGTAACCAACAATTAATGGTACGGAACACTGATAATAAAATAAAACAAATACTTAGGTACAATTGGCATTTTGCCTGTTAATTTTATGATATTTAAAACAGAAAAAAACAATCAAGGAGAGCATTTTAATTAACATTTGATTGACAGATTGAACAGTCAATGATCTCAGTCCTTCACGTCACTCTTTGCCCGGCCTTATCAGCCACGGTATCATAACTAGCAGAGAACTACCTCATACTTAAAGACCTATATAGTTGCCATTGACCGCTTAGAGATGAATGTTTGGACTCTAGTTCCCTAAGAACGCCTGACGAGTAATAAACATTACTAGGTTGAACAAAACACAACGACTACCTCAACAAAATAAGATAACATTACAAACAAGTATAGGAATTAATTACGTTGTTTTCACTCTACTTAAGATTTTAATTATAGAATAGTGGGAATCAATTTGTCGTTATATCCTATTTATGCCTAAGTAACATACCTACCTACCTATATACACGTTTAATGAATTGACTAAGTATTGCTTAATACAAAGATACATATTGTTAAAATAAATTTACTCCAATTATAATCAGATGTTACGGTAACCTTTGCACTATTATCATAAGTTTTTATTTGGTACGTTATATCAACTGGCAACAACATCGTTTATCATTTTATAGCCTCGTGACCTAAAAAAATGCTATATAATTATTTAAGTCTTTTAGTAAGATGAAGTATTGAACGTCTTCATTAACTGCACAGTGTCTACCTATTTATAAACGTGAGATAATTGATTACTAGTACAAATCAATTGTTAAGTAAGGGCTCAACCACTTGCGGTAAGGTAGTCTGTTAAATTTGCCTTACCATTTAAATTATTTCATGTTTAAAAGAAACATTACTAGACTTATCTTATCTTAAAATAATTAAACTAATTTTGATTTTTAAGGTTATAACCTCCGATAAACTGTTGGATGAATGACGCATGATTATAATTTGAATTCCTCCTTATTTTAAAGATTCGACCTAGTTACTGTATAATATCTATACCTTTTGTAAACCGTTACCCTATACCTACGCGTGACATTCCATCCTAGCTGCTACCCTCTTTGGCCTGGGCCTAAAACTGAGTGTATTAAAATTACATTCATACCGAGGTACCTAAGTACCGACTTTCTTGTTTCGATCGACTTTGTTTTACTGGACCAGGGGTCCTAAGATTTTAGTACTAGTATTCTATTATCTGTGATTTTAGTAAATAAATGTTAGTACTGATACACCGTTGATAACCGTCTGTCCTGTATCCACACAAAAACGGCTGTAAAGTCGGGTAAACATAAACAATCATTGCCATTAAAAAGGTTAACAAACTACCTACCTACCTACTTAATTAACCTTTATAAAATTTTACCATCTATAGACGACCATTGAGGCTATATTTGGTTACTAAACGCTGTCATTCTGTGGGTATATTGAGAGCATGCGTAATTAATTTATGTTATGACAGTAGATCTCGTAATTCGTAAGATAGCTCCGCTCACAAGATGCAGTCCATTGTACCCAATTGTATATTCCACGAAATTGTAAATTGCTAATTATAACACCCTACTGCTAATTATTTCACTTGGTCTGGATTTTATAAGCGGATGTTCATCGATACATTATAGAATAGATATTACATTAGATACTCAGTGAACTTTGTAGGTATCTAACTTGACCATTAAACACTGATAATGGTCGTTTACATTATCTATGGCTCCATATCCCGTTAGGAAGCGTTAATTCCGTGAAACCCGGACAATCAACAACATGCGCAAAATTGAGATCGGTGCCACCGACTGCCGCGGCCTATCAAACGGTTATAAATTAGGTCAAAATCAGCTTCCATTGACAAAGCTTTAAAAACGAGGCCGCGAGACAAACACCAGCGGCTGTTATCAAAGTGACAGGAAACTGCTATCAACTTGTCGTTATGTATAAATCACAATTTTTGCAATAATTGCCGAAATAATAACACGATTTACCTACCTACTTCATTTATGATAAAAATGAAGCTTTGTGAGTCTTGATGATAAAATTTCTCGACCGAATACCTACGTAGTTTCTGTTAGAGTAGTACCTACTCACCTAAGAACTTTAAATGGGTACTAAATCTAGTCAGTTTTTTTTATTACTTAAACTACTAAAATGTAAGCGGTCAATGCACATCTGATGGTCTAAAAAGACCACATTAAGCAATTCCTATGAAATAAATTCTTAATATTTTAGAATTCATAGCAAATTGCTAATGTGAATCACTCTTATTCGCCTCGTTCGCCGTGCTGGCCTCAGTTAAGAATCCTGGAGCTCTTCAACTCTCTATTTTTTATTGCAATTATCCTTCATTATCAAGATCTTGTAAGGTACTTGTTCTTGATCATGTAAGCAATGATATAAATATAACATTTTGTGTTGATAAAGTCGGCAGTGTCGGTTAACGTTTAGTTATGTTATTCCGGGGTGAGTCGCCCTGTCAATGTACGAGCTCATTCATGAGTCGCTCTTTTATCACCGTGACGTAGATTGGTACAGAACATTGAACCCAAAAGGAAGTATTCCATATTCCTCATTTTTTAGTCGATATCGCTTCGCATGTCACAAATTTATAAATAGAAATTAAATTAGGCATAGTGTTAGATAAATGGAATTAAATCTTACCTATGACTATAGTTCTTCAGGGTTTAATGCAGTAAAAATATGTGAATTAAAACTAAATAAAATGAACGTAGAAGTTACTTTTCCTGTGTTCAGCTCTTAGCGTCAGCTGCTAGTCGTTAGCTGCTTATGAGTAGGTAGTAACTATTACTAATGTTTTCATAGATGTACAACATGCACGTGGAATATTGCAGGTAAAAAGAAAAAAAATCTTTTATTTACATCGACATGACGCACGGAAAATGGTACCTACGAAGCTTTAAAATAATATAATTGCGGAGGATCCCATCCAGCACTATGAGGAAATCGTGCTGCACTGCTGAAAAAATATTTTCAGCAGTAGGTACTTGCGCGATACAGCTATAAAAATCTCATATAGGTAACTGTCGGAATTAGTATTCTTTCTCACGCGAGTTGAAATGATATTTACCAATTTATTTGGTTCATAACCTTTACATAATTATTATTAATTCATACGTGGTATATTATTTCATAAACTTTGCGCACTGTATCTACATTACGGAGGTTTCACGCCATAAAATTAATTACTGTATACTATAAGGAAAAAAAACAATTTGTCAAAATTTTCAACTCAGTATAACACTCAGGTGTGACAGTTGTTATGGATTTTTTTGAGGTATTTAATATCGACCTCACTGTAAGCACTTATTCTTTATTTTGGTAGGTACTCTTTACCCTATTCTATAAAATTTGGTTTTGTATTCGCCAGTGTCTAGTTTTCAGTTGTCCTATTAGAAAGGTGAAAATGTATGTATGTGTATTGAGGCTTCGATGGAGCTTAGGAGTGAATACAAAATGTCACGATGTTCAATTTTATATAATTTGCCTACGTTTACGTACGTTTAGCTTCGGAAATTTCGATCACTAATTCACGACAATGGTGACTTTAAACTTCATTATCATTAATAACATGTTTACTACAGGCCTCACGTACGTACCATACGTGGTATGTTATGTTATGTTTAACTAGGTAGGTACATATTTGTACAAAATTATTAAACATTTTTGATAATTAGTCTGTTGTCAGCATTTAAACTGAGGAGATACATCATACACCCCGCTTGTTTACTCGTAAAGAACTGTATTTCAGATTACGGTAAAAACTTGATAAATTAAATACATATTATAGTCATAACATTGTTCGGGAATCCGGAAGCATTAGCATCCGTAGCCTGGTAGGTACATGACACAGAAGTATTTAAGCACTAGTTTCCAGCGGCTGGTATTACGGCCGCGGTTCGATTACTCACGAGTCCGTTTTATGGTCCGAGCGTTGCACTGAAAGTTATTGCTTACTTCCAGTAAAGTGAAATAGGTCAATAGTTTCAGTACTGTAACAAAGCCAGTTGTGTGAATGTGTGGTTATATTCCAAACTATATTTAGCGCAGGGCGCTGACAGTACGAGACGCCGCGCCAGTTAAAAGCCACAATGCAATTATTGAAATAGTTGCCAAAAGTATAGGTAATAGGTATCACAACTAATATCTGTCTCCTTCGATAGGTATGATATAATCTAGAAGATTTAATTCTATTTATCTACTGATACTGATTGCGCAAGCATAGTGGTAGAGGTCTCATTGGACTAACTTTTATTTATTTGAGAAATGGCCACTTACGCTCACATAACAGCACAAATATTTTTCTAAATAGATATAGGACAGTCAATAACATGAAATTGAAATAAACTCTAGCCTAGTGATTTACTTGAGTAATCATATCAAATTGTATACCATCTGCGTACACAAATATCATTAAATACTACGTGATATATATGTAGAAGTAGAATAGTATATTATTTTACATAACTGCTATCTGCTTTACATTAGCTGAATGGCTTCCAGCTGGATTGCCATTGCGATAAGTTTATCAAACCGCTAACTACCACGTTTAGTTGTTTTGTAGAATGACTTACTTGCAGTTACGATATGCGTTTAATGTGTAAAAAACCTTTGACATTTAGTTATATTTTCACATATTTTTGCATTGCATTTTTTAGTTGAACAGGGTAATTTGGGGATGAAATATGTTTAAATTGGTTAGGTTAAGTTATAACTGCGACCAAACAACGCACGAGCCGAGTGAGCGAAGCAAGCGGGGCCGCGGCAGCGGCCGGCGAGTGCCAGAACCGAAATGTAGCCATTGTACATAATTGTATAGAAGAAATTTGGGTTAACTTGACGAGCAACGCTTTAAGTCCACGTTTATTATTAGTATATAGCATAGTTTATTTTATGGTTTACAATAAAGATTATTCCATTCTATTCTAATTCAAGTTATTTTTAAAATAAATCAATCTTCTTTGTTTCATCTTTATAGTATAGTAAATAAATTCTGTAATTTTTTTTTCTCACCACTTTTCAAAACAACAAAAATGATGAAATTTAAAGCCCTGTATTTTTACCATTACCTAATTGAGCTAAGTAGTACCTAAGTCTAAAGTTCCAGGTAATTTCTTCTTTCCTGGTTTTATAAATAAACTAGCTTCTGCCCGCGGCTTCGCTCGCATGAAGCTCAAAAACCAGCAGTGATGATTTCTTCTTTGTATGGGTCTCTATACATTTGAGAGGTCAAGCTGTATCTCAGGTTCCGTTTAATTATATGAGATAAGAAGTATACCAGTTTTTAATTTGGAGCATGTGCTCATTTGTACCTATGTAGGTACTTTCTAACAATGATAATAAAATTAAATCTATTCAGTAGTTTTTACCCCAACCCGTAACAAACAGACAAGGGTTCGGAGACGTTTATATACCCTAACCCACTTGTTTTTTTTATAATATCTTTAATGTACAGACACAGCTTGTTTACAATTTTATAATAGTAGAGAAGATGATAATTAGGAGACTTAAATTAAATGTTAAAACGTCTATCGTTATCATTTATTACGGAATCTTTCATGTTCCTCTATCTATGTTTTATCTTTGGTGCGTTTCGAGGAATAAAACAAAACATTTTAATTGATTTCCTTAGCGCACATGAATGGTACGATTCGAAGAATACTAAAGATAATAAAGAAAAAAGAATACTTTTGGTACGCTTCAATTGGTACGCCAACTTTGAACCGCACCGCACCAATTTAAGCGAGGAATACCCCAAAATCTTTAATAGATGCTACACATGTATATTTTTTCAATAAACAATTTATTATTATAAATTAATTTATTAAATATCAAATTGTGGTGGGTACTAGGTATACAAAACTTTAATCACACAAGCGTGTCGCGCGCCGCATGCTCGGTGCGCGCGTATATCGGGAACGCGTTTATGAGCCGACGGGGTCACCAGATTCCGGTAAATGCTCGTAAATCTCCTCTGTATGCTCTGTTTTTTAACTTTTGACATAGTTACAATAATA
Source organism: Acronicta leporina (assembly GCA_947256265.1). Classification (NCBI taxonomy): domain Eukaryota; kingdom Metazoa; phylum Arthropoda; class Insecta; order Lepidoptera; family Noctuidae; genus Acronicta; species Acronicta leporina. Next base: position 9,353,260 of record OX366513.1, on the reverse strand, counting down.
ATAGTTTGTTTATAAATAAGGTCCATGCGTTGTTACTAAAACATATGGATGACTAGTTCATTGGAAAATATTAATTACCATCTGTATCTGTACATAGGTAAATCACACTCACAAGTACCTCCTTAGTTATGTTTCTACAAAATCTAATGAATCACAAAGTAGCCTATCGTGACAGTTGCAATGATACGGGAAGTTACGAGGTGGTCTGTTCGCTGTAGACGAAGCGGCATAATATATAGGTATTATGATTTATAATAACCTAAATAATATCACAGTAATAAATTATACATTAAACGACAACTTTCTACGAAGTGTGTTGATTCTCTCAACGAAAATTAATCTAATACGGCAAAATATATGCTTATTACAAGTTAATAATTCAGGAACAACATACTGTATACTTTTAATATCTAGTTATTGCTAGTTATTCTTGACTTGTTTAGTAATGTTGTAAGTTTATAGGTTACTAGCAAGTGTCTCTCACATCCCAAAAAGAAAGTTCAACTGTGAAAACTGCATCCAATTTCGTGTAAGTAAGTACTTAGTAATTTTGGCTTCTATTGCTCTAATAAAGATCCATATAAGTTTTACTTCAATATCTAAGTAAATATGTACGGACATCAAGCCTTTGAAAATTTTATTCGATAAACGTATAACTGATTTATAAAAATTATATATGTAAATTTATCTTCTTACATATAATAAGAATGTAAGTGAGCCGTGTCAGTACATTGCTTATATTTACAAAAAACTAATTTGGAGGACTCAGAATCAGTAACACAATCCATTTCTATTATTTTTGGAACTTTTGTCTGTCGGTTTGTCTGTGTGTTTGACCGCGCATCGAGATTTGGAGGAAGTGGATAGGAATTCATTGCCTGTTTCTTGGATTAACATTTAGGCTATTTTTAATTCAAATCGGTTTTCTCTATCAAAAGTTATTAAGCACGGATCAAAAATTATAACAGAATCATGTAATAAAATTTAAAAAATACACTGACTCGGACTAAATAAGATAAAACAAGCAAATTAAGCAGATCAATCAGAAACCATTATTGTGACCAGGAATTGATTATTAGTACAGTTATTCTAAATTTACTTATACAAGGCATCGCGGGACATACATAGGACTTATCCAGCGAGCATCAGCCGGTGTAAAAACAAAATATTTGAGTAGGGTAAAGAAGTAAACAAAGAATGACAATTTATTCTCTAGAAGACTAACACGACATCGTTATTAACTCAATGTTGATTCCATAACAGGTGTCATTTTGAGTTGACAATTTTGACAATTATTCTTTTCTTCTTTATAGCATCCAGCTTTATAGTAACTGATTTTAAGTATAATGTGAAACCTCCATAGTGTAGATTCTAAAGAGTTTCCATCTAATCAAATCATAAAATAATATACCACGTATGTACCTATGTATAATAAATTTAACAAATGGGGCATTTAATAAAAATAATAATTGCAACGTGCGTTAATCTTTACTGATGCCGAAACAGTTATTTGAGATTATTATCTATGTAGGTATGTCTGTTTATATTTGCGAACATTTTTTTAAAATTAAGAATTGTAAATTAAGTTAATGGCGCTAAGCGTATTAAAAATATGGAAAACCCGAATTCTTTTTTCTATGAGATTTTTTGAGGTAGTTAGTTGAAACTTGGAGAGAACAACGTCTCTCAGGTCAGCTAGTCATAAATATAATTATAGATATTATATAATTTTCGGAAAGGGTATAGATACTAGGTAGGTACTAACCAAGTACCCATTCTAAATACGGTTTAAATATTATTTTATTCTCCTCGTAGGTGAAGTATAAAGTAGGTTAGACTATGCTTCACTCAGGGGAAAATACTCATTAGCATTACAAACTCGTGTGATTTGCACATTCTTTATGTATTCTCCCCTTTGACTATCTATCTATAAGGACCCGCCTCTCATGATCATTCCCCTCTGTCAAGGTAGTGGATTAAAAAATCTAACGCGTTTATCAAAACTGTTTCCGAAATCGATTTTTCATTAACAGAATCGTTTCCGCTCAGTAAGGTCATCATAAATGCTCCGTGTAAATACCGATATAAGTGCAGTTAATGTATGCAAAAAAATATCTAATATCTTATTTAGATAAAGATGGAGTTATTTTCCGTATGTAAGTATTAAAGTTCATTTATTTCTATTTAAATCACATAATACAATTTATTAATAAACATCGAGGACGTTACCGATTCAATAATCGAGTATAAAATAATCGTTTAGTTCAAGCATGCACTCCCCACGAGACTACCCGCACTCCCCACGAGACTATCCGCACTCCCCACGAGACTAGCAAATTTTTTTTACTAACAATATCAGCCTTCTGCTAATACACGTAAGATTTAAATTTGAAATATCCATCAAAATGTCATTTTTTGATTTCAATTATATATCATCCAATAGGATGTCACCATTTCTGATTTCCAATTATAGGTCTTAATGCAGAATTACCGTTTTTTGGCAATTATAGGCCTTATATATATTATGACATAATGCATAAAACTCGAATTTTAAAAAGTGTAGCGAGACTATGTCCCTCTTTTGTTTTGTCATTTTAATTAATGATGTGATAGTGTTTGTTTACGATTTCGAATCGATATCGATATTATTTTCGTGTTCAATGTAAGACCAAATTATAATAATTGCTAAAGTTAAATATCATGAATTTATGATATCACTATATTTTAATAAAATAACATTTTTGGAAATGACGTAACTAAGATTATTGATTATTTTTGATATCCAATATTAGATATTTTATTTGTTACTTTTTCAGATCTACAAAAGACCTTCATTTAAAATGATATAAGTAGGTTTGATTGATAAATAATAGCTTAAGCCGTTGTGGATAAATTTGTATTTATAAATTAACATATTTAAATCGCATTTCAAAAATCATTGAAAATGTTTTCTAAGATACGGTATGGTTAGAAGGTCTGGGGTTTCTTTTATCGCTTAGGTGGAAAACTAGCACATCCCGTAAGTGTATATATAGTGTTAATGTACCCTATTATATGAACGGTTGCAACACCTGGGGTATCACTCGCCCGTTGCCGAACCTGTAAAAATCTTTTCACACTCGGTAGACAACCCACAACACCGGTACCCCTACTGCCAACATAACACTTCCTCGCGGAACTCTGGCGATCTTGCTCACCGTTAGGAACACACCATAGTACAGTCACAGATAATAGAATACTAGTAGTACAGTGCTATGTTATTTGGCTACTATTTTCTGCAAAGTGTAGGTGTTTCCCCAGTTGGGCAGCTCCAATTGTGAGTTATTCAATTCCACTATGCCCTGCCTCTCGGGGTGTTTCTTCAAACTCAAAGAAATAACGAGAGTACGGAACACGACATACCATCACGTCTTTATTCCCCGAAGGGTTAGACAGATGCGTACTTAGGGGGCGAGCCTATTGCCATTAATCGGGCATCAACCCTTAATTTTATAGAAAAACTCCAATAACACATTGCTCGACCGGGGAATCGAACCCAGGACCTCTAGCGTAGCGCTTCTGTTCATATTAACGCGCGACATAATGAACAAAATCGTATTTACTCCTACTTATATCTCGTGGGAAACAAAATGCTCTGTCTAGTGTTATTCCTAATATATCAGCCTGGCAAAGAAAAGAAACAATCAAAATGAAAGAATCAAACTAATTGGTATCAAAGTATTTGTAACATAACGTCCCCAATATCCGCTCTATCTATACTAATATTATAAAGAGGAAAGATTTGTATGTATCAATGTATGTAACAAATAAACTCAAAAACTACTAGGCCGATTTCGAAAATTCTTTCAACATTTGAATGCTACATTATTTAAGATTAACATAGGCTATAGAATATGTATTTCGAAAAGGTTGCGATTTCTCTCACCCGTGCGTTTATTTTCCAATTACATAGTATGTTACACCTATTTATTAGCATGCAATGAGAGCATTGCATTGAAAATAATTATGACGCAAGATATTAAAAAGGTGTGTATGGATGATTTTAATTTTGCAAATAAATAATTACATATAAAAATAATTTGTAATGTTGTTACGTTTTTCTCCATACTTCCTAAAATAATCTATCGATATAAAATATCGACATAGTAGCTTCCTAATTATTTTTATTGTATTATACGTTCGTATTGTCGTCAATTCTTGTATGTGGACGTATTTGACCTCTATGTGTGCGTAAATTGTGTTAGTGGTGAAGAATTTAATATGTGTGAGTTCGTATCGATACAAAATGATTTAGAGTATGTGTGCAGCAATGTCTATGTAGTGTTTCCTCCCCCCGCACCAAAAGTGACAGACTTTTTTGTTCATAGAATTAAGCGCGTCACTTGTCCAGGGATAGATAGTCAAAGATTCTCCCTTTGAGTTCAATCTACTATTCTAACCTATTTACATTCCACTTAGATATGTCATGTACTGTAATGAATTGATTATTATTTATTTATTTAAATGGCTTGTCCTAGTACGGTTCTCCCCGTCATCCCATCTTCCCAAAAACAGTGGGACTGGCCGCTCTGCAGATTGACACGGAAATATCTGATAAATACGTCAGTCAATACTGACTTGGCCTCTGGCTTTGGGCACTTCCATCACCTAATATGGGTAGCTTGTTGGATGACACTACTTTTCGGTGTGCTATTTGCTTACGTCTGGGCGCTCTTTGTGTTGCTCCACATCGGTGTCACTGCGGTGAAGCTGTCGACGGCCTTGAACACCATGGCTTGTATTGCTGCAGGAGTGCGGGGCGCATAGCACGGCACGCTAATATTAATGACATTATTCGTCGTGCTCTTGTCACAGTCCGTGTGCCAGCTGTATTAGAGCCTAATGGCTTGGCACGTGACAATGGGAAGAAACCAGACGGTTTGTCACTACTGCCATGGAAATTGGGTAGGCCTTCGGTGTGGGATGCATCTTGCGTCGATACCCTTGCTCCATCCCATCTTCCAAGCTCGGCGGGTTGTGCTGGCGCTACCGCTGCTGCTGCAGAGACCCTCAATCGGCGCAAATATAGCAACCTCAATGGGAGATAATTATTATCTCTATAAAGAAATCTCTAAGAGACTTGTCGACTCTTAGCGGGATCAGAGGGCTGGTTTATTCTTTGGTCAAAGGATTAGCATTGCTATTCAACGTGGCAATGCAGCCAGTTTTCTGGGTACGTTATCCGATGACAGTGATGTGGAAGCACGGAACATAAAAATTGTTCTGTATGTGAAAGAGTAGCCTGTACTTTGACGCCTAGGCGTGTCAATTTTTATTTTTCTTTTTTATCTTTTTGTGATTTTTTTGCATTTTTCATGCTAAGATTATAAAGTTATTTTAGTGAAGGAAAAATTCGACTCGCAGGCAGGATTCGAACCTGCGTCTTCTGGTTTGATACACTAGACGCTATGACCACTAGTGTCTCGCGGTGGCTTAGTGGTCATAGCGTCTAGTGTATCAAACCAGAAGACGCAGGTTCGAATCCTGCCTGCGAGTCGAATTTTTCCTTCACTAAAATAACTTTCTTTTTTATGTTATATTTTTATAGATCTTAATCTAGATGAATTTTGCTGTATATTTAATGAGCTTTATAATTTCGTCTTTGATTTCGGCGATTGTAGGATTTATTTATTACTAGCTGTTACCCGCGACTTTGTCCGCGTGGTATTTAAAAAAATGGCCTAAGTTACTCCTTCTTACATCAGCTATCTGCCAAAGTCCCGTCAAAATCGGTCCAGCCATTTCAGAGATTAGCCGGAACAAACAGACAGACAAAAATTGTGAAAAAAAAATGCAGCTGCACTAAGTAAAGCGGTTATTTTAATATCACAAACAGACACTCCTATTCTATTTTATTTGTATAGATATTTTATGAGGTACACTGTAATTCAAATAAATTAATACAGAGCCCCACGAAACAGACATACAGTTTTTCTGTGGTATCAATATTAAATAATGGCATTCAACATTTAGGTAAGTATATAGAGTGTTGTTGTGAGTATATGATGTTTCAGTGTAGTAAGTATAATATAATACGTGTGTCGCATACACGTGGATGCAGGGTGTGCGGGGTATTGTGCGGCGGGGGGCAGGGGCGGGCCGCGGCCGCGGGATGTGCGAATGGCCGTTATCGCCTTGGACACTGCAATGATTGTTTATCCAGCCTGTTCCTTGAATTGCAACCAATGACTCACACGTTCTATAATCGCGTGCTGCCATAATAATTTTACGTTGTTGTGTAACTAATAGCATAGGTAATATAAAGATAGCACGCTCTTGATACTACAAGCAAAAGTGGATTGACACTTTCTATTTTATACTTAATTAACAATTTCCATTTTATACTTATTGAGAATTGCTTTCAAATAAATAGCTGCTAAATAACGAATTCGGGGATAGGTTATTTATTAACTAGTTTTTACCATCGATGGTAAGTCCTAAGTAGGTATATTTTCCTTGTTAGTCGTCACATATATGTGCAGAAACAATTATGACATATGAAAAATATTCATACCATCACGCCTGTACTCCCCGAAGGTACTAGTATTCTATTATCTGTGCCGAAGGGTTAGGCAGAGGCGTACTAATGTACACCCACAGTTCGCCGGTATGTTTAGGTCCCATGTAATAGGGGGAGAGCCTATTGCCATTAACCGAGCACAAATTCCTAACTCCGAGCTGCTACTGGGAATTTCATAGAAAAACCCAATAACACTGCTCGACCTGGGAATCGAACCCAGGACCTCTAGCGTAGCAGTCGCGCTCAGTACCACTTGGCTAATGAGACTGTTAAAAATATTAGGCAGCAGTGAAAAATATTTGTCAAGTATTAAAATAAGTATAATAGGGCTTTATTAAGCTAGAATTCCCAGGACTAAGTTGTAATAAATAAGAAAAGTAAGCCTGGAACTGATGACGGACTGAGCTGGTCGTGTGCGAATAGGTATTACTTATTTAGGACGACAACAAACGCTCGCGTCTCCCACGCACCCTGGCCGGAAGCTGCTCGCCAGCGGCCCGCGCCCTGCCACATTGCGACAGAGAGCTTAATCTACAGGCCACGCACGCGGCTAAAGTCATTATAATATTTATTAACCCATTTTCTATCCCACTGCTGGGCACGGATATTCTGGTAAAATGATTAGCTCACAGTCTGGGTACATCACTTCACACTGGCCTAGTGCTATTAATATTTCCGGTTTGTGAACTACCTTCTTCTACCTATTTCTGATCATGATAATATGACGCATGTGTTTGACTACGACAAGATTTACATATGAATTTATGAATGTCGATGAAGCAAAAGAAGTACCTATGGAAGAATAGCAGCAAGTGGCGTTCTATTTATAAATTATCACACACAAACAACCATACCCAAAACAAATACCTGTACTTGTAGATAGACCATACAAATATTAGTTCCGTGCGGTGAGAGAACTCGCGATCTGTGGCACAGAAGCCGATCGATCAGCCGCTGAGTCAACCGAGCCGTCAAAGTCAAAGCCAAATGTTTTATTTATTTTTATTTTATTTTATTTGGATCTCCAACAAGAAGTACCTACACCTTACATACTAATTATACACAGAATATTGGAGTTGCCTTGTGTCCTCTCAATTAAAGAAGACCACATCATGCAAATTAAAATAACAATATTTAAAAACGTAAACAATAAGATTACATTGAATTAAATTTAAATAAAATTACATTGAATTAAAACAGTAGGTATGTTAAATGCAAATAGTAGATAAAAAGATTTAACAATATTTAAAGAGAAAAAACAATAGACATTGGAACAATACTAAGATATTATTTAAACAGTAAAATTTTTTGGGACAAATGAGATAGGTACAGTATTATTTATATTAGACAATGTAGTAACAAAAATAGTCGTATCAATAGTAGTATCAAATTTATATTTATAAACAGTATCAATAATTTAAATTTTAATAAATTTATATATTTATATTTCAATTAGACCAGTAATACAGGTACTTTTGAATTGTCAAAAACTAGGTGCGCGGTTCCAAATAGTGGGTCTTATGGAGAAGAACCGGCAAGAAACGTCATGGTCATTACGAAAATTACCTTGGTTTTGAACTCGACATTTATTTATCTTTTTGTATTTTGTAGCATTTTCCATGCTAAGATTATAAAGTTACTAGCCTTTGCCCACGGCTTCGCTCACCTGAAGTTAAAGTAGGATTAGAAATGGAATCCAAAAATAATTTAATAAAAACCAACAGTGATGATTTGATGATCTCTTCTTTGTATGGGCCTCTATATATCAGAGAGGTGAAGTTGAATCTCAGGATCCTATTAATTGTGATAAGAAGTTCACCAGTTTTTAAGTTGGAGCATATAAGTACTTTCTAACAGTGATAACAAAATTAAAATCGAATCCGTAGTTTTTGCTCCAACCCGTACCAAAAATAGCTTTTTACAATTTTATAATACTTAGTAAAGATTTTAGTGAAAATAACTCGACATATTGCTCGGCAGTTGATGGTAGGTATATCACAAGTATTACTATTTCCCCTACTTAACTACTTACGTAATTAATTAGATTGATGTACGGTTTTATTGAAAAGAAATGATCGCTCTGAAATCGATAGTAGGTAGAGCTATCTATCTGCACACGAATAGTTATTTGTTATGCAAGGCTGCAAAGTTGTTCTTTGGCGCGAGTACTTGTATTGAAACCTGAGCAAGCAAAGGATACTAGGGATTGAACCATGAGCAAAGCGAATGGTTCAAATATAGAATCCTGAGCGTTGTGAGGGTTTCAAAGGTACGAGACGCAGAATAACTTTGCTGCCGAGCGAAACACACAACTTTTCACCTCACTACAGCGACGAAAATGTTAGGTGCAAGAAAAACAGCAAATATTAAATGACTCGTCCTTCAACTTCTAAAGAAAGTTTGATAGAAAATCGTAATGAATCGCCTGCCATTCCGTCCGTGTCTCCAACATTCACAAATGAAATTGAGTACGCAAATACACAAGTCACAAACACAACAATTAAAGTTCCAAAAAAAAAATGTAACTCTCAACATTACCAATTGTAATAATTTTACTTATATTATAAGACCATGCATGTATTACTTATTTTACTTTATTATTGACTCACTCATATTATAAGATGTCTTACGATTTTATCAAAACAATCTAAAATTAATGATGGTAAGTGAATTGATTTGAGAGAATAAATTTTAAGTTTGTCTTACTGGCCAGTGCGATTATTCTAAAAATGTGGTTGGCGCATTGACAGCTTCGAATTTTAAAAACACTTTCCACGCTAGCGGCCAAAATGCACTTTTGCACGCAGATTTCGAATGACAAACAGAATCTTTCCGAGCTTGTGAGGTAAAAATTATTTATGTACCGTATAATTATATGTATGTATGTATTATATACCTGCCTAAATACTTATGTAAGTATTAAATAAATTGCAATTAATAGATTGTTTATCATTATACTTACATTTAATTATAAAATATAGGTGCCTACACAATCGGTCTAAGTCTACCCTAGTAGAGACTTTTATAAGAATGTACCTATGTTCTTATGAGTTTATGACTAGTTATGACTATTTGGAATAAATGATGAATAATAACAATCTAATTTATAACGATAGATCATTCAATTCTCAGACTTAGACTGCTCAACAGACATCGCAATAAACCAATCATTTAAAAGTAGTATGGCACTGGACTGTATTGCATTGCGTCGTCATGCAAATTTAGCTAAGTTGTCCACTGCAAATTGATACGTTTAAAATGGCGACTAATAAACTCAAGATCGTGTTGTATCTTCGTCTAATTCTGGGTAGGCAGCACAATTGTGATATGAGTGGACTTTAATAATAAATCAACATATAAAAAGTAGAACCCAATTACCACTGTACCCTGCATGTAAGTATTAAAAAGCAGTGATAACATAGCAGTGATAGAACCGGAAAACCGCAGCTCTTGAAAGGTTCATATCCCCACAAAAAAAAAGTTGTTGCAAAATGAGATCTTTTATTTCGTAACTAAATAGCGCAGTCTGTGTTCAGCAGTGGATGTCTTTTGGCTGATATAATGATTGCCTGATAATATAAAGGGCATCGTTATGTAGGTAAATACTTATACCATCTTCTGAATGGCTATAACAGCTGACACATGTTGCTAAAAGTCAGAATTCTATGTATTTGAATGCAATAAAAAGATACGAGAACTCAGTTAACGTCTGGTTTGTTCAAAAGATGATGTAATACAATACTACGCTGACATCATCCTGCAACCGTAAACCACGCTGCTAAATCCATTTCGGCTCTACGTTGTAAATGTGGACGGTAAAGTCGTTCAGATTTGGGCAAATATTAAACAATGTGTGAATCTCATCTCATCTGTACTACCTATTTATTACATAGTTGAATCATTATGTCATAGGCAAGTCAATTGTTATCCACAGATTTAATATACCTACCTCTCCTTACTCATTAACCGATCATATACGTATATGTATACGAAATATTGATCATATAAAGGTGGAGATCATCATGGATTGCAACGTATAAATGATCTACCTGTAACAAAGAAAAACTACTAAGTATTTCATAATAGGGTTACGCACTCTACCATGATTTTGGAGGACATCACTAGCGTTCTACAAAAGTTTTGGAATAAGGCCCTAAGATTATAAATTATTAACATAATTACATGCTCTACTATATAGTAGGAAGTGCAATGGTCTTACACTTGCTCTACGTCGAATGTATGTCAGAGGTCCCAACGATAAGGCACGTTCATTGTTACTTACCAACTCTATTACCCAGTATTTTTTTAATTAAGCAACTCCTTCACAGAATAAAATTGTGACAACCGATTAACAAAAGAATCATTGATACATAAACTGCGTCTAAGTATTTTTATAGAAATTTTAATTTTTGCAATGAAGTTCTTTTGCTACTTATTTGGAAACTTTTTTACTACTCTTGCTACTTACCTACTCTAAAATTGATAAAACCAGTATGATACCAAACCCAGTTATCTTGTTATTGCAGACACGACACTTTTCTAAAAACTTATTATTATGTATAGTGTCCAAGCGCGTTATAGCGATGCCTATACCTACCTGTGTTTATATTACAGTCCATTTTACTCATAATAAGTTAGTTAAAAATAAACTGTCACACGGTCCGCACGTAGTTTCATTTCAATAAAGTTAAAACTTAATTAAAGTTTAAGATTCTATAATCATAAACTTTTTAACATAATATAATACATATATTTTGCGACTTCGGTCGGAGGTCGCAAAGTGAGAAGACGGGAAGATGATCTAAAGATGATTCTAGGCCCCCTTTGGCTAAGATAGCAACCGATATGAAACAGTGGAAGACATTGGAGGAGGCCTATGCCGTAAGACACACCGAAATTAGGGACTTATTGTGATTAATGCATTAGGGATTATTTAGTAGAACGAAAAATTTGTAAAAAAATTGGAATAAAAGGCTTATTATCCTACTAATATTATAAATGCAAAAGTTTGTGAGGATGGATGGATGGATGGATGGATGGATGTTTGTTACTCTTTCACGCCAGAGAGATAGATTATAGTCTGGAATTACACATGGGCTACTTTTTATCTGAAGTCCACGCAGACGAAGTCGCGGGCAGAAGCTAATTATTATAATACATTTAAATCTATATAAGTATGTATTGTACTTCTAATATTGTATTTGTACTTGTGTTTAACCAGGTGGTATGCAATCAAACTGTGTGCGACTGTGCGGGCATCAAAGGCGACCGGGGAGAAATCGGACCTCCCGGAGTTCCAGGCTTTCAAGGTGAATATGGCGAAGATGGACCCATGGGTCGTCCAGGCCGACAGGGCGAGACAGGAGACGTGGGCGATAGCGGCGATTATGGTGATAAGGGATCACACGTATGTATAGATGAATTAACTGAGCTGTAGGTGAGTTTCTACCCTGCTTCTTTATCTTACAAATATTGAATGCTATTTTTATTTTTAGGGTATCGATGGACCTTACGGACCAAGAGGAGATACAGGACCGCAAGTATGAACATAATCATTTTATTGATGTCCACGTATGAATAATAACATTTTTGAATATCCCGACCAAGTTTCTAGTAGTTAATACTGCAAATGAACGTTATATCTACGCACATTTTTTCTATTTAGGGGCCATATGGAATTCAAGGTGACTCAGGAATAGACGGTTTGGACGGCTGTAGCGGTGTTGATGGTATTATGGGCCCTTCTGGACAGATAGGTTTTCCTGGTGAAAGAGGTTTACCTGGACATCCAGGTGAAAAAGGTTCTCGAGGCATGGCCGGTGAGGGAGGTGTTAATTCAAGAGGAGCAAAAGGAGATCTTGGTGAATTTGGTCGGCCGGGAAGTCCTGGGCCGCGAGGAATGACGGGATGGAGAGGAGACAGTGGTTCCCCTGGTCAAGAAGGTAAACAGGTAAGAAATTAATAAAATGTATTTAACTTAATGTACTTAATTAATGTTAATTAATATTAATTAATGTCCTTAATCAGTTTTATTTGCAAGACGTGCTTTGTTGAAAATTAAGCTAACCATTTCATTAAACTTTATTGGAATCCATTTCATGCAATACAACCATGTATTGCATGAAATGGATTCCAATAAAGTGGTTTTTCATCAGAGGGTAGTAGAAGCAACGTCCCAGCTTCCCGTGCTCTTACCAGGAAGGTGATACTGATAACCTTCGGGAACGGTTATCGATTGTCCTAATTACTCATATTTTTTAAATAAACCTAACAACACTCAGGCTTGAATATAAGTTTGAATATAAGTTTGAATATAGAGAAATCAGTGCCTAACGTTTTTTTCTGTATTAATTTTCTTTTTCTTAAAAAACTTATTCGGACTACTGTGAACAAAATGTTCAAAGAACAGCGGGACCAATTTTAAATAAAAGAAATTATAAATAAGTCCAACTAAAATGCTGTTCTAAAATGGTAAGTATATTGATTTCAATTAATTTGATTAAGGGTGCGATGGGTTTCCGAGGCGAACCAGGAGATAGAGGAAAAGACGGTGACGAAACCTTTGGACCGCCTGGAGAAAAAGGTGACCAAGGACAAATTGGTGAACCAGGCAGACCGGCCTCAATAATTATAACAAGCGAAGTTCGACAGAATATTACCGTCATAACCAAGGGTAACAAAGGAGATAAAGGATTACGAGGACAGCGAGGCGTGAAAGGTCTAAAAGGAATGCTAGGCTCAGCCGGACGCAGGGTAAGTCAACTTCAGATAGCCGAGTAGCGTATGTATGATCACAATGATTATACATACGGTAACGCTATAACGCATGACAAATTAATGATTAGGAGTTAATTGCTCCGTAATTTGTTCCATAATTTTTCCTGGGTTACATTTTCCCGTGGTTAGTCACTGCCCTTTTTTAATGTACGGAAAATCCTCATGAATCGTCTGCCACCTGGGTAGGCGGCAGGGTACCGACTAAAACAGATAGTCAAAGACTAAAACCGTACTTCCTCTCGCTTGCTCTATGGCCATGAAATTCGTTATATTCGCCAAAGCCCTGAAACAGGCAGAAGCTATGCTGAATAGCTTCTGCCTGTTTCAGGGCTTTAGCTTTAGAGTGAGAAAGTATCTTTCCTATAGATAATTATGTTTTTTTTTCATAGACGTAACTCTACCCTAGGATTTATGTAGAAATTATGTAGGATCCGAGGATATAAATTGTAATGATTCTATAAATGGACCATAATTGTCTATCTGCCTCATCGGTTTAGTGGTTCTAAGCGCGTCTGCTGCGCTAAAGAGGGTTCAATTCCCACGTCGAGCATTTTTTTATGAAATGCTCAGTGGCAGCTCGGAGTTTGGATTTGTGCCCGGTTAATGGGCTTGCCTCCTATAATAGAGAATTTAATTTAAATATGCTCGGCAAACGTAGCGTAGGACGCCCTGCGGCGAGATGGAGTGATGATTTGCGAAAGGTTGCTGGCGGAAGCTGGATGCGACAAGCCGAAGACAGGGCGAAATGGCGCACATTGGGGGAGGCCTACGTCCAGCAGTGGACTAGTATAGGCTGATGATGATGCCGGCGAAATGTAGATGTACAAAAGTATACTTCAGCCTAACCCTTCAGGGAATACAGGCGTAATAAGAATATCGGAGGATTCCGAGGTGTATTAAAAATGCAGTAAATAGCAATGTACTGAGGCTTATTTAACCAACTTTACTATTTTTTACTAAAGTTATTTTGTTCCTTTCCCTTGATATTACACTTAGTCCTCCTACGTGTCATGATAATTATGATCGTTTCTGATTAAAATAAAGACGAGAATTTTCCTTAACCAGGGAATTGACGGTCTTAATGGCCCACAAGGATACAAGGGTGACCAAGGTGGCGATGGACCTAGAGGAAAGATGGGTCACCCGGGACGTGATGGAAATGCAGGTCCTAAAGGAGATAAAGGTGCACCAGGATATGCTGGTCCAGACGGAGCAGACGGCTGGAAAGGGGAAAGAGGTGAAGATGGAACTCCGGGTAATCCTGGGCTGCAAGGGTTCTCAGGAGAACCAGGAATTTATGATGAAAGCCTCGATGAACCACCTTTACCTGGTTCTATGGGACCGCAAGGTCCAGAAGGTCCTGTGGGTCCGGTTGGGGCTCCAGGCTTACCGGGCCAACGAGGTTTATCTGGTATAATGGGGCCGCCGGGATTGCCTGGTATCAAAGGAACTCAAGGCAGGCAAGGAGCTCCTGGCACATCTATTAAGGGGGAACCCGGAAACGACGGCTTTAAAGGATTCCCTGGATTTAAAGGGCCTTCAGGATTCCCCGGTATGCCTGGAATTACTGGCCCAAAAGGTTTCAAAGGGGCAAAAGTTATTGGACCTGATGGTGAAGAAGGAACACCCGGTATTGATGGAAGACCTGGCGTTCGGGGAGGGCGAGGAGATCAAGGCGATGCGGGACCTCAAGGTTTTCCAGGAACTGGTGTACATGGGGTTGGCCCTCCAGGGGAAGAAGGACCGCCAGGATTTCCTGGAACAAGAGGTGATCCAGGCGACGATGGCGCCCCTGGTTTCCTAGGACTTAAAGGCGAACGTGGTGACGATTGTCCGTATTGTAAATCAGGTAATACTTAAATATGAAATATTTTATTATAGGTATCTACTTTATAAAGATTTCTGCACGTAGTCAAACCAGAAGTCGCCGGATTGAGCCCCCTCTGTGACTGTATTCTTTTAGACCAAATTTAATGCACCCGGTAGATGTAGAAATCTTATCTTATTATTTTATATAAAACTAGCTTCTGCCCGCGGTTTCACTCACGTTAAGCTATATCAGGAGTAAAAATGGAAAATCAACATTGACGACCTCTTCTTTGTATGGGCCTCTATACATCAAGGAGGTCAAGCTGTATCTCAGGATTCATTTAATTAATTGAGATAAAAAGTTCACCAGTTTTTAAGTTGGAGCATATACTTTCTAACAGTGATACTAAAATTAAAATCTATTCAGTAGTTTTTGCTCCAACCCGTAACAAACAGACAAGAATTTTTAAAATCACATTTTCGGATTCGGACACGTCTATATACCATAACCCACGTGTTTTTTTTTTAATATCTTCAATGTACGACACAGCTTTTTTACAATTTTATAATAGTACTTAGAAGAAGATAAGTTGTTCTTTACTCTCATCCGAAAAGGACTATAATTATATCCTTTCTCATGATATAAGGTACCTCCTTGCCGAAATCTGTTCAGAAGTTTAGGCGTGAAATCTTAACAGGCAAACATATAAACGTAGAAGCATAGTTCTTTTCGCATTTATCCTATGATAAGTATATTTATTTATAGCTTTTTTGCAATTTTCATGCTAAGATAGGATTCGCTACTATCACGTAAAACGTAAATTCAGAATGTGAAGGCAAATTTCGACTAGGAGCGGCGGGTGGGACTCGCGGTGGCGACCAGAAGACGCAGAAGTTCGAATCATGCCCACCGTCGAATTATAACTAAAAAATTATATATTTATTAGCAACCAAATGTCTCAATACAAAGGAGCTCTGTCTCCTGAACTAGGTAAAAAAACCTGTATCTCAGGAAACAGTGCCATACTATATTTATTTATAATATTAAACGAGAAATAATTTATAAAAATATATTCACACAAATAACTAAATATATATTTATTAGCAACCAAATGTCTCAATACAAACGAGCTCTGTCTCTTGAACTAGGTAAAAAAACCTGTATCTCAGGAAACAGTGCCATACTATATTTATTTATATTAAACGAGAAATACTTTATATAAATGTATTCACACAATTTCAATAATATAGGTACCTACTTTGGTATAATATATTTATCTAAGTACGTTTGTAAACGATGTAGGGGTGGCAAAAATTTGATCAAGCTATGTCTCATTTCATCGAAATCAATCTCCCGGTCTCATTAACAACAGACTAGACACATATAATTGACGTACCAGATTATGATGAAATGTGATCCATAGTCAATATTTTATTATATGTATGTATGTATTTTATTATTATATATTGTATGGGCCTGCACTATTCACGTACATGTACATGTATTGATGTTAGACCCGAAAAGATAAATACTACTAGTATTAAAAACAAACTCACTTTATTTTTATACTTAGGTTCAGACGGACCAAAAGGACAGCGAGGTGATGATGGTATACCAGGCCAAAAAGGTTATCGAGGACCTGAAGGTACGCCAGGAAACAAAGGAATTAAAGGCTATCCTGGTATACCTGGTTTAGCCGGACCAACCGGCCCCAGAGGCAACAAAGGTTTAGCAGGTGCAGCAGGACGACAAGGGTTGAAAGGGCCTAAAGGACGCGTGGTTTTTGATCCACCACTGTCAATGATTAAAGCTGAAGCTGGTCTTTCAGGAGAAAGAGGTAACATTTTCGAGGTCGTTATTCTTATCAAAATGCTCATAATGTTCTGATATAGGATTGAGCTCGCCAGGTTTTAGACCAGTCTAGGTTAAAATCATATACAGGATGACTTTGAAAATATGCGACAAATCGAAATGGGAGGATAATTAACCAATACTTATTCCTTTTAAAAAATAACTTCAGTAATCTAAATTGTAAATAAGTAATCTTATTTGTCATCTCTGTGCAAACTAAACTATTGTCTTCGCCCGGTCAATCCATTACGTAGATAGCTAGCTACTACGTGAAGTATGGCAACGCTTTTCATTTGCCTATTTTCTTCAATTCACGAAAAAAGTATCAGTAGCGCCTCTACTGGTACTTTTTTTCGTAAGACGTTCAAAAAAGTATTCTATATCTACATTTTGTTTATTAAGTACCTACATAATTATTATTACAGAATTGTATTTTTGCTAGGAAGAAGAAGCGGCACAACAAACATTTTATAATAACGTTAAATGGTATTTTCCTTATCTTGCAACTTTATAAATAAGAATATAAAATACTACTCCGCTGATACAATCTTTTTCGTTTTACGTAGTAAAAACGTAAAAATATAGTAAAAAGCACCACCATGAACACTGATTATGCATTCAGCCTAGTTATTATGCATAATTTTTTAATATATTTCAGGATTCATGGGTCCACCTGGTCATACGGGGGACGCTGGATGGCCAGGAATGACTGGAGATTCCGGATTCAAGGGTTTAAAGGGTCAAATGGGTGACGACGGGTTCCCCGGCAGGCCAGGTAGAAACGGAACAAGAGGCCACGATGGAGCACCAGGTTGGCCCGGCCGGCCAGCAACTGTTCCCATTCAGTTCCTTATTGGAGAGAAGGGTGAACCTGGATTGAAGTAATTATTATTTTTACTTAGCTACCGTTCATTAGGTACTTAAGAGTAAAAGTGGTACTCCAATATAGGTATCTAAAGAATACCTACGGAGGGTGAAAAACGAAGACTGGTGCACGGTGTTGTATTAGTTGTTAGGTAGGTATAATATATATAAATTCCCCATGAGCTTAAAAAATTGAACCTTCGGCTGGACTCGTACTTAGGTAAGGTTATGTAATTAACTATACCATATTCATTCTTCTAGATCATGTAGTCTCCAAGTAGAACTTCATAAAGTACTCTTCGAAAGTATCCTATTTCTACCCGACTGCGCCAGGAGGGTTATATTTTTGGTAGGTATGGATCACTATAAAATACATATTTTTTACAGAGGAGAACGAGGTGAACCTGGAGAAGACGGTCTGAAAGGTGAAACCGGAGAATCGCTTGCTCATGGAATTAACGCAAAAGGTCCTAAAGGCGTCCACGGTGCTCCCGGAATAAAAGGTACCAGTTTTTAAAATATAATGATAGAAGCCTATAGAATGTCTTTCCTTAAATTACCTACCATATAAGAACATTAAATTTGCATATATTTCTATGCAGTACTAATGCCTTGTGACTTTCGTAGGTACTCCTGGAATTAAAGGAGAACAAGGTGAAATGGGTTACGACGGAATCCTGGGTATTCATGGTGATCAGGGCCCGCCTGGCAGATCTCTACCAGGCCTTAAGGGTTTTAAAGGATTTGTTGGAAGAAAGGGTAGTATAGGGCCTTACGGGATTCCTGGAAGCAAAGGAGAACTAGGACCCCAGGGATCACCGGGACTTAAAGGAAAGAAAGGAACGTGGGGTGACGCTGGTTTATCCATTATAGCGGGTGAAAAAGGTTTTGATGGTCTAGCCGGCTTTCGAGGAGAAGATGGTGAACCAGGCTATCCAGGCATACCAGGAAGAATTGGATCTATGGGAATGAAGGGACAACAGGGTACACCTGGTGATATAGGGCCAGATGGACCACAAGGGCCTCAGGTGAAATATACAATATATTATAGTCCGTAAGTTAGTTTAAGTAGTCTGGTGGTTTTAGAAGTTAGTAGCAACGAATAGTTTTTATATTCATGAATATCTGACCCTGGCGCTACTCCGTTTTTTCCTGATTCAATTGTTATTTCATTCTTAAATTTAGAAGAACTAAATTTACCGACATAACAAGCTGTAGGCCCTCTCAGCTTGATATGGCATTAATGGATCGGGCACAGGTTGTTCAATGCCGCTGAGACAAAAATATTGTCGAGTGGAGACTGTGTACCAAAAACGCAGCGTAAGACGGCCTCCAAAGAGGTGGACACACGACCTGGTAGATGTCGCTTGGAGTATTTGTATATTATGCTGATATTCGCCTTATAAATTTCTTTAGTTAATCCTATTTCATTCATTCTCTCTACATGTCCAAACTATCCATTTATTATTTTGTCCACCTTTTTCTGTTTTATAAATAACCTCTGTTTTGTCATTGTTATAGGGAAGAAAGGGTATACCAGGTATTGAAATACGAGGTGCACCTGGTTTAGCGGGTCAGCCCGGCTGGCCGGGGCGACCTGGAATGATAGGAGAACCAGGTTTACAAGGTTCCAACGGTATACCTGGCGACGTCGGCCCCAAAGGAATGAAAGGAAATACAGGACTTGCTGGCATTCGTGGCCTGCAGGGAGAAGACGGCTTTAGAGGACAACCTGGATTCCAAGGCTTACCAGGGGCCGTTGGAAATCCAGGCTTAAAGGGAGATCAGGGCGACAGTGGTTTTGCAGGATATGATGGGGAGCCCGGTAAATTCGGCAAGCAGGGACTTCCAGGTCTTAAAGGTATTTCTGGGGACCAAGGTCTTCCTGGTTTCCCTGGCAATGATGGAAGGCCCGGTTTTAAAGGTGGTAGAGGGGATATGGGATTCCCTGGATTACAGGGCTCAAGAGGTGATGACGCTCAAAAAGGTTTCAAAGGTGACCAAGGAGCACCTGGTTTTAATGGTATCGATGGTAGGCCAGGTCAAAAAGGTTTTAGAGGAATGAAAGGTGATTTAGGATCCCCAGGTCTAAGTCTTGCTGGAAGTCCTGGGATACCTGGTGAGAAAGGAAATTCTGGATATCCAGGAAATCCTGGAAGTAGGGGAAGAAAAGGAGAAATAGGTGATATTGGTTTAATTGGAGAACGCGGCGAAGCAGGAGACAAAGGTTTTACAGGAAGGTCTGGTTCACCAGGAAGGTTTGGAGCAAAGGGAAGCAAAGGACGGCGTGGGTTACAAGGAATCATTGGATTACAGGGTATAAAAGGGTATCAGGGTATGCTTGGTAGGCCAGGGCGCATAGGTTCACCTGGACTCCCTGGTGATAAAGGTTACGTAGGACCCAGTGGTCCCGATGGTATTCCTGGTGTTAAAGGAGAACAAGGTGATATAGGTATTACCCAATACGTGCGTCCTACGAGAGGAGACATTGGCGATATGGGCATGGAAGGTTTACCTGGGTTACCTGGAGAAATTGGTGAAACAGGTTTTACTGGATTCGTTGGTATCAAGGGTGATCGTGGAGACGATGGTTACCAAGGAGAAATGGGTGAAAGTGGCATACCTGGCGAGAAAGGATTACTAGGCGCTCAAGGACCACCTGGTCTGCCGGGTATTAACGCAGAAAATGCGCCACGGGGTGAACAAGGAAAGCCTGGCTTTGATGGCCTACCTGGATGGCCTGGTCCTATGGGTCAAAAAGGTAAACCTGGTGAATACGGTATCAATGGTCCTGATGGAGTAAAAGGCCCTCCTGGTCTTTCGTTCCAAGGACCTAAAGGTATGCCTGGAATGGAGGGAGCCCCAGGCCCACGAGGTATTTCTGGACGCCCAGGAAATCCAGGATTTATTGGAAATCCAGGGCCTCACGGTCTTAAGGGAGATACCGGAGAAAGAGGTGATGCTTACAGTCCCAAAGGTGAAAAGGGTGACCATGGTCAACCAGGTTTCAGTGGCCCTAGAGGACAAAAAGGAGACCTTGGTGATAATGGTATCCCTGGACGAATGGGATCTGTGGGTTTGCAAGGACTAAAAGGGTATATTGGAGACGAAGGTGAAGAAGGTTATTATGGATTACCTGGCTTGAAAGGTATAAAAGGTGATTCAGGAGATTTGATAGATGCTGCTGAAATTAAACCTGGACCAATTGGTGAAATAGGCCAGCGTGGCTTTGATGGGCAGCCCGGTCTAGATGGAAAACCAGGTGATTTTGGCCGTAATGGGTTACCAGGAAGCAAAGGAGAAAGAGGTGACTTAGGATTACCCGGCCCAATAGGAATGCCAGGACTAATGGGACCGGAAGGTTTGAAAGGTATCAAAGGTTTACAAGGCTTCGAAGGGTATCGTGGAGCTACAGGACCTGCTGGTACTCCAGCAGTGCAGCCAGTACCTAAATCGAGAGGATTTTATTTTACTGTACACTCTCAAAAGCGAATGATTCCACAGTGTCCTTCCGGAACTTCACCCTTATGGAGTGGATATTCTCTTATTCACATTATTGCTAATGGAAAAGCACATGGCCAAGATTTAGGTGAGTTTTCAAATAATTAGGTAGTTATGTATGATAAATAGTGCTGTTTTTTTTTCAATAAATCGACACATATCTCTTACAGGTGCGTCGGGAAGTTGCTTGCGCAAATTTTCAACTATGCCGTACATGTTCTGTAATTTTAACGAAATTTGCAATTTCGCTCAGCGTGAAGATTATAGTTTCTGGTTATCAACTCCAGAGCCTATGCCTATGTCCATGACACCCATACAAGCTAAAGACGTAGGAAACTATATATCCAGGTAAGTCAAATCAAATCAAATTTAATTGTTAAACATGCGTTTACACACGAAGTAAGTATGCAGGATGTTAAAACAAAAAAAGGACGTAGGTACATGTTTTGCCCAGGTGAGGCGTACAAATTATCAATTTTTTTACAAACATTATGCAGGAGTTAATTAGACGTCAGCAATAATATAATAATTATTCTACAAAATAAAAATAAAATATATGATGTCAAGTTGCAAATAGACAAATATAATCTTAATAAAATACAGAAATGTCAAATTGTATCAGTCAGACATTCACTTAAATGATAGTAACATTTGTCTGTATCATAATCTTAATAAAATAATCAATCAATAAAATACAGAAATGTCAAATTGTATCAGTCAGAAATTCACTTATCATAATAACATTTGTCTGTTTTCATATTTTTTGCATATTCTTTTGCATATTTTTTTTAAAACAATTTTGTATTTAAGTCCTTGTATTCCTTTGGTATTTTATTATAAATGTTTGGAGCCATGCAGAAAATGCTCTTTTGCATAAGTGTGGTTTTTGAAGAGTGTACGCGGAGATTACTGTTGTCACGTCTGTTACGAATTACAGTATCAGCTAATCGTGGAAATAATTCAGGGTTTGTTTTTACGAAAGTTAGAGTTTCGAGAATGTAGACTAACGGAAGTGTTAATATTAGTCTTGTGCCTATTCGTTCAGTAAAGAGATCGCTCCGAACTAGTACAATTCGGTCAGTGTACTAGTTCACCTTATTAGTTCTTTCTGACCCAATAGCGTAATAGTTCATCGGTCGGTCCCGTAACAATAGTTCGAGAGTAGTAAAGAATAGTTAGTATGGTTTCATGTCAAGCCGAGTTGTTGCGCTTGATGATAAAAAATATTTGTTAAATGTTAATTATATTATTATTTTTAAATAGATATTTAAATACCTACACAATTTGATTTTCCTTCATACTTTAACAGGCTTAGGACTGTCATTTGAATCGTATAGATGTCACGATATTAAGTACTGTTAGGACCGATGTCACGATAGTACTGTTAGGACCGAATGTCCTATTAGCGATCTCGGTTATTGTAACGTGTCTTCTAGTTCACCGGTCGGAACCGTGTCTTTTAGTTCGTTCGTTCAGGACCTACACAAGACTAGATAATATTTAAATTTTTTTAAAGAAGGGCGCGCAGCTGCCCGTCGGTTTTAAGTTAAACATGGCCCGAATACACCTCTTTTGGGCCTTAAAAGCTATTTCTTTGTCCGTAGAATTACCCCAGAATATAATACCATAGCGCAGTAATGATGCTGCTAGTCCATGGTATGCATTTAATAAGGCATCTGTGTTAAGTTCTGGAGCAAGTTTATACAAAGCATAAAAGATAAGCTCTTCTGAGCTTATCTTTTTACTCAAATACTCAATGTGTGCCTTCCAGTTCAGTTTTGAGTCAATCATAACACCAAGAAATTTTGTAGATTGGACTTCATTTATTATCATGTCATTTTATAGCGCCTTAATGTCATTTACAGTTTGGGCTCTTTGGCTGACATGCATTATAGTCGTCTTATCTAAGTTAATTTTTAAATTATTCTTGTCTAGCCATGATATTATGGATGTCAATGATTTGTTTATGTCGTGTTTATTTATGTCTATATTTTTACATTCTAAAGTCACTGTGCTATCATCTGCAAAGAGAGTCATGGGTTGGTCAATAGATCTAGGCAAGTCATTAATATACAAGATAAATAATAGAGGTCCAAGTACGCTACCTTGGGGGACACCGTTTAAAGGCGAGCGTTCATTTGACAAGTAAATTTCTTCTCTTTTTGTTTTAATATTGATTTTCGTGATTTCTGTATTCTATGACTTAGGTACGATTTAAGATAGTACCTCTTATGCCGTAGGCTTCTAACTTCTGCAGTAAGACGCTATGGTCAACATAATCAAAAGCTTGCGTCATATAACAGAACATGGCGCACACTGGTGTTCTGCTATCTACATTCTTCATTACCCTATACAAAAAATGATGCATAGCCATATTGTCTTTTTTTTCTGAATCCCTTTTGTTCATCATTAAGTATGCGGTTTTTTTTCAATGTATAAGTATAGTTCTTTATACAGATATTTTTCGAAAATTTTTAACATTATGGGAATGAGGGAAATAGGTCTGTAGTTAGCCATATGTTCTTTACTTTCTTTTTTATATAATGGTTTTAGTATTGATATTTTTAAGGCATCCGGAAATGTACCTAAACAGATACACAGGTTGATAGAAGTCATGTCATGAGCCACATTGGCTCAAGTGGGCACATATGACTTCTGAAACATAATAACTCTTGTGGAGATTCCGTCGTAGCCTGTGCTATTTGTGTTTTTGAGGGATTTTATTATTTTAATGTCCTTTGGTATGCTAGGTGTCATGAAGATTGAATCTTTTAGACAAGTGATATGCGAAGTTATGTTGCTTCCTGAGCCTTGAATCGGTTGAATTTTATCTATAAAAAAGTTATTAAACATGTTAGCTATATCTAGGGGATTATTGATTGTTTTATTATTTATATTAATGCTGCTAATAGATTATTTAGGGAATCTAGGTTTTGTATTATTTATTATATTCCAGATTGTTTTTGATGCATTGGTAGAGGTTTTGATAGAATAACTGTTTTGAGCCCGTCGAGTCAACTTTATAATTTTTTTATATCTTTTTGTGTAGTTGGTAAAATTAGTCAAGTTCGTGTAATTTGGTTTCAGTCTGTAACGCCACAGCAGCTGACGTTTCTTTTTACTGCACAATTTTATACCTCGGGAAACCCATTTAGGCTTTTTAATTACGTGTATCGTGGTCAGTTTAAAAGGAAAACAGAGGTTATAGAAGAACTTAAAAGTGTCAATAAAAATATTATACGCATTATAAAGCATTAGTAATAATAAGGAAATGTACCTAATCCTACAACTTAATAAACATGGAGATTAGTTCTTACTCTTAACTACAATGTCGACTATGTCCTGGGAAGCAGGTTTTCAAAATTAAACTGAAATATAATAAAACTGAAATATGAACAATACACTAGTCAACACAAACTCTAGTCAATTTTCAGAATTCAGATCCGATAAAAATCACCGAATCGGATTAAAGAATATGTTATCCGAATAGGTGTAAAACTCATTTTGAAGTGTAGGTACTTTCCAAAGTTAAAAGATAAGTTTTAAAGATACACTTATGATAATAGTTGTAAGTGCATTTTTTTATCTTATCAGGTTCACGATTCGTTCGTACAAAGTGCCTACTCTAATATTTATACCTTGAGACTTCCCAGGACTTCCCTCCCCTAACACACACTGACATCTGTCAATAGAATGTTAGAGGTAGTAACCCTCAGTAACCATACACCATCTAATTGAAAGCAGCTTTGACAATAAGACCCGATATTATCGAATCCTTCACTATTTATACAGGATGTCCATGAAAATAGGACACCTGCTTATGTAAATGGATAAAAGGCCATAATCCTAATATTTTATAAAAAAATATTAAAAATCTTATCATTTTATAGTTATAAGTATTATGTAAGTAACCAAAGTAAAGTTTTGTGTTATATTATCACCATAATAATCTATATATATAAAAGAAAGTCGTGTTAGCTACCTACTCCATTTATAACTCGAGAACGGCTGAACCGATTTGGCTGAAAATTGGTGGAGAGGTAGCTTAGAACCAGGAAACGGACATAGGATATTTTTATCCCGTTCCCGATACATTTTATTCCACGGGGGCGAAGCCGCGGGCAGAAGCTAGTATTACATAAAAGTAAATCGTAAAAGTAATCTGTAAACTAAAAGATATTAGATGATACAGTCATATTTAAATATTGCCCTCGGTAGTTTAAAAAAAATAATTAATCACCAAACATATAAGAAGGTACATACATAAGTACTATACTTAATTCACTTTAATTAATAAGATGTACATATGTATAATTTCTTTTTGTACATAATTATTTCCTCATATTTTGCAGATGCCAAGTATGTGAAGCGCCCACACGAACTATTGCCATACACAGCCAAAGTAACTTAGTACCTGAATGTCCCCAAGGTTGGAGAGAGTTGTGGCAAGGCTATAGTTTCTTAATGGTAAGAATACCGGTCTACTATTCGTTATTATCAACATAATAAGTTATGTATGACAATCGTCGTCAATTGACTGTTTTGACAGATACATTTATACTCTGATGTACCTTTTAGAACGCTCCACACCAATTTACCACATTCTGTATAATGTGTCAGCAGTGATAGCCTAGTGAAATGACCTTCTTTTTGGCACACACCTTTAACTTTTCAAAGTATTGTGCGTTTTAGGAGTTAATTACTTTGACTATAGATATGTATATCCAATATAGTAGTCAAAGGTTAGGTATTATTACGAGCTTAAACGGTGAAGGAAATCATCGTGAAGTCTGCCAACCCGCATTAGGTCAACGTGGTGGACTAGGACTATAGCCTAATCCATAACGAGACCAGTGCCCAGCAGTGGGACAGAATAATGTGTTGATTATATTTATAATGTGTGTTTCTATTAACAGCACACCGCCGGTGCAGACGCAACAGGTCAAAGCCTCATATCTCCCGGATCTTGTATGAGAGAATTCCGCGCCCGCCCCTTCATAGAGTGTAACGGACTCGGCCGCTGCAACTATTTTGCAACAGCAGTTTCATATTGGCTTTCAGTAATAGATGATAATCAAATGTTCCAAAAACCAGAACAGCAAACTTTAAAAGCCGACCTCGTTTCAAAAGTCAGCAGGTATGTAACAAGCAACTTTTGTTATATGAATGGTTGTAAGAAGCCCAATATGCAATAATATACCTATTAAATCTATAGCTACAATAAAATGGTACGGTAATGATACCTACAGTAACCCCTAAATAATCACAAATGCGCAACATTGATGACCCCAACCGTCTTTACACCGAGTAATTTATATATTAAAAATTACTACGGCAAAACAACTCGAGGAAAACTTCAGACGCGCACTGGTATTTCGGGTATACTGTACCGTTATTGTTTTTTTTTTAATAATGGCCTTTTTTCTGTCTGTACATTATAGAAATATATATATTGAAGAAAAACTGATATGGGGTATTAGAGCAACAGAAACCAAAACAATTTTTAGAGATTTTATCTGTCTTTCTGTATGTTTGTAAGCGTAAGCGCATCACACAAAAACTACTACCTACCTACACGAAATCGGATTCAGTTTTATTGCGGGGATCGAACTTAAAGTCTGATGCATGTTTCATCTTGATACGCTAATTAGCGTAATAAAAGCTGAGTTATAGTAAGAAAATGCTTTTGTAATGCGAGTGAAACCATGGGCAATAGCTAGTACATAAGTTATCACACTGCTACCTTTAAAGGATAAACATTAAAGGATTTAGTTAATATAGGTAGGTACTTATACTTACTTATGTAAATGTAGGGACTAATGCAGTCGGATCGTCCAAGGGTGCGAGTGAAACCGTGAGCAACAGCTAGTTTATTCACAATGTAATTTCCTAATATTTTATCTACCTACTTAGGTTCCTTTGTTATAAGAACGTTACATTGCCAAACGTGCTATTTTGCTAGGGGCGCTAAATCCATGACAACGAAATAGTGGGTGATCAGCACCCATGACCACAGATATTAAAAAAGCTTATTTTTTGCATTCAACCCATCGCGTTGAGCACCCACGGCGTTGTCTAAAAGCGGACGCCTCTGCTCGCCACTATCATCGTTGAGCCGCGTGTCGGGAGGTTCGATTCCCACCGAAGGCAAATATAAAGTGTAAATAAACTATTAAAGTGTTACCGAGTTTTCCTATGAAATTAGTAGCACTTACCTTATTAATACCCCTGAATTTAGAATTTTGACAATAGATTTTTCCTCTTTATAACATGGGACTTAAACATACCGGCGAACTGTGGGACTCTTTGCCTGTGTATATAGATATAGGTACAGGCGTGGTGGTATATGTATTTCATGATAAATGTAAAAACAATGTGGGATCCCTGTGGACTGAATGAGTTCGAATCGTTTTTCAATTGGTAGGCTTTCTTTCAATTGGTAGGTAAGTACCTACGTACCGTGGCTAATGTCACGAATCCCATGGTCGCGGCCGTGAGAGTCCGACATACATTGCCACCTTCCCAGGTGGTGGATCCATTGAAGAAAATAACGATATTTAATACTAGGTAAAGGTAAACTTTTTACCTTTTTGTTTTTTTTTGCATTTTCTATGCTAGGATTATTAAGTTATTTTAGTGAAGGAAAAAGAAGATCCTAGCCGCAATTTTCATTTACTAAAAAATATTTTTGTTATTACAGGTGTGCTGTTTGCATTAGAGATTGGCCGGTGCCACACAAGAGCTTTGTACGTGCGCCTACAGTAGGCGATTTGAACTCAGTACCCAACGCGGCTATACGTCGGCCATATCGGCCATATAACCCTCGTCGACCATATTACTCACGTCGTGGGGTGCGTGGAAGACGCCGGCAATGAAGAGACTTGACTTCACCTTATTTCTAGGACTAAAACATTTTGATGTTTATACAAAAGAGTAAAAGGAGAAAAAGTGATTATTCATAAAATGTAATATAACTGCCAAATTGAAGTTAACTCTGTTTAACTACAAAACTATCTAAGTAGTATGTACTTATTTAATTTAATCATTTTGATTATATAGTCAATATTATCACTGTAATACAAATCAACAACTTTTTATAATTTTTTAAATCCTTCGAGACGAACCTACACGCATTTCGTACCTAGGGACCTTTAAAGGTAAGGTTCTAATGACATTTTTGACATCGAAATTCACAATAACTATTGTAAGTATTTACCGATTCACTGGAACAGTCCTAGCAATGAATATTAGCACATCATTATGATAGTGTTGTAAATATAATTATCACCCTAACCTAACGTACCTAACCTACTACATATTATTATGTTTATTATAACGAAGTACCTACATAACATGACACATACTTGAATTTTCGATTTTGATTCAGCTACGTATTTATTGATTACAAAATTTACCTACACACGAAAATCAATTATTCTATGTATAATTCGTTATTAATAATGTGTATAACAATGTAAATTCGTTTTGCCATTGCATGAAGGACTTATTGTAAGTGTTAATTACTATAATTATTTGATCCCAAGGCAAGTGAATATAGTCAAGGTCATCATATGGCCATGTTATCTGTTTTAAATCAACCTACTCACAGGTTTCACACTTGTGCTGTCATTTCACGTTATAATTATTGTAGGTCTATTAAGATCCAAGTATGTATAAGTAGTTGCAAATAAGTGTAACATTAAAATTAAGTACCTACCTGCTTTTGTTTTTATCAAACCCATAGCATAGCAATGCATTCATTATGAAGTAGGTACCTACTGTAAAGACCGCTCCAAGAAGGCGACAAAATTACGGGTTCAATCAATTTAAATTTTATATCTGTCGTAGAAGTGTCTGGTCTGCGAGTCTTGACAGACCCACTTGTATGAATTAGAGCTTCGCCCCGTAATAAATACGAAAGTTAAATCTGGAAATCTGAAAGTTTAGATCTGGTATATCAACGGAGGATGCTGTTGTTGACCTCATAACATTGGTTAATTAATAAATTGGAAGGAAAGATGAGAAATGCCACGGCAGCTTCCTTGATCGGACACAAGATTCGGAATGGATACCGTGTCGAATACTTTGCGTGGAGAGACTAAAATAATCGCACGCAATATGTGAAAATCGAATCTTTAACGAGCGATCATAAAAAAAGTATTATAGAGGTGGGGTGCGGCAAAGAGGGAACAAATGCTCAAGGTTATTTGGTCAGGGTACGGCCTTAATTTCGACACACATTGGGACACTGAAATTAATGGTTTAGAATGGTTTAGATCGCTACCCTTAGCATACTTGGGCCTACACTCTTCCTTCTATATATTAATGATTTCTTCCCTCACAGCTCTAACATCATTCTAAGTATTATGATCTTCCTATAGTTCTTTTTTAAATTGATGTTTAGACACACACACGTTTTTCCATCTCACTTCGTATGTGGCTGAATTGTCGTCATCGGCAAACTAACCAATTAAAAAAAAATGATTTCGATTTCCAACTGTGACTTATTTAGGACATACGCCGATGATACAGTACCAACTGATATTTTATGAGTTATGACACTGAGTAAAGCACTGAGTGGACAAGGGCAAGACAAAAAGCAGAAGACGCGCTGAGACGATTCGGTCAGTAATGGATTGGCTTTCAAAATTTATTAAAATAAATATACTTAGTAAAACTGAGAGTAAAACAAAGTTTATTCGCTTCTCGTTTCCAAATTGTTCCGCTTCTCTGCCTCAAGAATCGGGTCTAGTTAAAGTTCATACTTGCTCGGGAAGTAATTATAACTGCAACTGCCAACTACTATCTCTGGTCCCTAACACAAAAAAGGTATCTTGGCGTACTCATTGACTGTAAACTAAACTGGCAACCTCATATTGAAGCCCTGTGTACTAAGATCAGAAGCTCATACACATCTTCAAAGAGCTGAGGCATCCCACTGATCCACACTCAGCTTTACTAGTTTATCAGTGAACTAGCTTCTGCCCGCGACTTCGTCCGCGTAGCGTGATGATATATAGCCTATAGCCTTCCTCAATAAATGGGCTATCTACCTAACACTGAAAGAATTATTCAAATCGGACAAGTTCAAGACGAAGACGCGTTCAAGCAAACAAACAAACTCTTCAGCTTTATATATTAGTATATATAGATTTGTCAATCTTTGATCACGTACTATATATTTGCTTAGGGTGGAACTTATAAGACACTGCAACTTCGGGGAATATCTACTGGGTTCAAAGACACAGGCTTCTTGTCTAGTTTAGGAGTCAGACGTTCGACATAAAACTGTCACTGTGGTAAACTGTATACTGTACCTACTATTTTTTTATAATTTGTGTACATACAATAAATTTAGTATTTATTATTTTGTATCTCCTTAGATATGTGATCACGGCATGCCTCCCGTGAGGGAGACATCCGGTCCTTGCCAACGCGCAAAGGCCCCTTAGAGAGCTTTGTCCTAATATGGGATGCACCCGGGATACACCCGGGACACTCCACAACTGTACTATGGGAGTACAGCCATGAAGTATTCCGGGCGGGCGCAGGACTATTGTATTACTAGCTTCCGCCCGCGACTTCGTCCGCGTGGAATAGTTACTTAGTCTTAGCGTGATAACAGTAGTAGCGAGTAATGCCTATAGCCTTCCTCAATAAATGGGCTATCTAACACTGAAAGAATTTTTCAAATCGGACCAGTAGTAGTTCCTGAGATTAGCGCGTTCAAGCAAACAAACAAACAAACTCTTCAGCTTTATATAGTATAGATATAGATTATAATCCTCTATTCTCTAACAACATTGTCGCAGTTAACTTTGACAAAACATATTCTCCTTAAGTTATCTTTCCTTTAACTGCAAAATAGGTATGTAACTAAGTTTGTAACCTTAGATAATAATTATATAGTTAAAAAATAGTAGATTGTTCACCAAGGGGTACCTATAAGAGACACGTCACTAAAACTGTTTGAGGCTCGATCGAGTCACAAACCACACGAGTTTGTAATACGTGTACTTCTCCTCGAGCGAAGCATAAATACTTCATACTTCCCCTACGAGGAAAATCGGTCGGTCGAGGAAAATCAAGATCGCAGTGGTTTTCCAACTTTGGATCGAAAAAAGCGCGGGAAATTTCGGTTAGACCGGGTGTATTTTTTCTCAGCAATTTTTTATAATTAAATTTCATGCAGATAATTGGTTCAGTTGAGGTTCATATGTAAATATATTTTCTTTGTAGTGTATGTAATATTATTTTGTGTAAATTTTTCCTGATTTTTGGTAAGTTTTTGTATATATTTGTAGCATAGTCCAAGACTATTCCCGGGTCGTATGAACGACCCGCCTATAGCAGATGTGGGGGATTTAGGCCCTGACTTAAGTCCCCCTGTAAGTAATTATGTTACCATATCAACTAATTTAGATATGGGTGGTATGGACACTGATGGGTCTGTAGCCACAGCAAGTGGAAGGGAAACTGATGCGTCGACTTCCGGTAAAGTTAGTGCTTCACGTAAGAGGCGTCACGTAAGAGTATGTAAGCATTGTAATAAAACAAAACGGAGTAGACAGGGAGTGATTCCTGAGGGAACCTCTTCTCACATTAACTGTACATGTATTCCCAGCACAGAAGTTAATTTAAAATCCGACTTCATAATAAATAATGATACATCAGTTCCACATTCTCAACCCTCTGAAATTTCTGCTTCCCAAACTTTGCAATTGGATCCAACTGAAATACAAACAATCCAACCAGTTGGTGTAGGTAGGAAGGAGTACCAGGCCTCTGATTCAGGGCCATACATAGTTCATGTTCAGCGTATTACCAGTACTGAAAACAGTGGCACCATTCTTCACCCTATTGCATTTGGAAATTTCCTTAAAAATAACAAATTTCAGAATATTGTTCCTGGCAGTGTCAAGCGAATTGGTAGGAATAAGTGTGTTGTAGCTTTTACAAACCCTATGGCTGCTAACATATTTATTAATAGCAATTTATTGCCTCTGAACAAATTTAAAGCATTTCTACCCACTTTTAATGTCACTCGTATGGGCTTGGTCCGGGGTATCCCATCTGAATGGAGTGTGGAAGAAGTTAAAGAAAATATTTCAACTCCCATAGGTACTGGTGAAATATTGAAAGTTAGACGCCTAAATTATAAAGTTCAAGTAAATGGGACATATACATGGAAACCATCTCAAACTGTTGTAATAACATTTGATGGTCAAGCTCTTCCTAAAAGAATTTATGTATGCTATAATGCACTACCTGTTGAGACTTATGTGTATCCCACCATACAATGTTTCCGCTGTTGCCGTTATGGCCACACTAAAAACCAATGCAGATCAGCTGCCCCTAGATGCTATAAATGTGGCCAAAATCACTTAGGTGAAACTTGTTTAGTAGAAGAGGATTCTGCATCTTGTGTTAATTGTTCTGGATTTCACTATGCTACAGACAAGACTTGCCCTGAGTTTCAGAGGCAAAAAAACATTAAACACACTATGGCTCATTCCTGTGTTTCATATGCGGAAGCAAGCAAAATACACCCAGCCACCTCAAAATCCTATGCTAATGTTCTCACTACTGTTACATCTCATGATTCTCACGCCAATAATAATTCGTACTTCAGTTCACAACCTATACCCTCAACTTCTTCATCATATAAAAAGACTGTCTTTCTTAAACCCCGCGCTCCTCCTAAGTCAGCACAAGGTTATGACAGAGCAGCTCATAACGCCCTTCTTAGGGAGTTTCAACCCCCATCTTTGGCGAATGGGTGTGCTTTGTCTAAGGAATCCGATATGAAACTGCAACAGAACAAGAATGAGCAGGTTGTTGATGTTATTATAAACCTCATCAAAATGTTATTAAGTAAAAGTACATCTTTTGAACCGTACGACGTGGAGCGGATAAGTAGTTTAATACTAAATACAAACCAAAAAGATGGACACAATAATTCAATGGAACTGCCGATCAGTAATACCTAAAAAAACTGACCTATTCTACATATTAAATAAATTTAAGCCAAATATTGTGGCATTATCTGAAACTTGGATTAAAAATAATCAAATATTTGGTATTCCAGGTTATGTTTGTGTACGCAATGACAGAGCTGACGGATATGGCGGTGTGGCCATATTGATTAAAAATAATACGCCATTTTCACGTGTTTCTCTCCTTTCATGTTCTAATATTGATATTGTTGGGGTAATTGTTAATAATATTACTTATGTTTCCACTTACATTCCTACTGCTAATAACAATGCCCTACAAGAATTTAGCAATATGTTGTCATCCCTTTGTAGGCCATTTTTAATAATGGGCGATTTTAACTGTCACCACCAGTGTTGGGGAAGTGGTGAGACAAAAAGAGAGGGGATCCGTTTATTAGAAATTATAGATGATCATAATCTATGTATTATAAATTCTGGCGAGCCTACTCGTAGAACGAATGCAGGTGAAAGTGCTAGTGCTGTGGATTTATCTATATGCTCCCCTAGATTGGCTTCATCTTTATCTTGGTCCCGTTTCTCTTCTTCTACC
Organism: Acronicta leporina; assembly: GCA_947256265.1. NCBI lineage: Eukaryota > Metazoa > Arthropoda > Insecta > Lepidoptera > Noctuidae > Acronicta > Acronicta leporina. The sequence continues at coordinate 9,319,352 of OX366513.1, read as the reverse complement.
TTTGGAAGTGACCATTTTCCTTTAATAATTACTTCCTCAGAAAAGTTCATTACAACACCGAAAAGACCCCCTAGATTAAAGTATGGACTCGGAAACGCAGACTGGAATAAATTTAAAACGCTTGTCGATGCTAAAGTTGCTGAGCTCCCGCAAATTACTCAGGGTGGAGAAAGTGATTGCTCAAAAGCTTTAGCCATGTGCTTAGTAGAAGTAGCAGACCAAGTTTTCCCTATTAAAAAAAATCCTTCTGATAAAATTCCTATGCCCCCATGGTGGGACTCTTCGTGTGCTGATGCAGTTAGGAAGCGAAAGGAAGCTGAAAAAAAATATGCTGAGGACATGTCAGATGAAAATTTGGAAGGCCTTAGAGATATTATTAATGATACACGGATTTTTCTCAGAGATAAGAAACTTCTGGGGTGGAGGTCATTCTGTACGTCTTTATCACCCAGTACATGCCCGTCTGAAGTTTGGCGCAGTATTAAAAGATTTAGAAAAGCCTTTAGTGATACTGCTTCCTTTACACAATTACCTCTTTCTCTTAGTAACAGTTTTCTTGACAAATTAGCTCCAGCATCAGCTCCAGAGTATGATCAAATTTACCCTAACTCTACTCTGTTAAATATTGATAATAATTCATCGTTGAACGCTCCCTTTTCATTGTACGAATTGAAAGGAGTACTATCATGCTTGAAAGACTCGGCCCCAGGAGAAGATGGTATTCCGTATTCGTTCTTTTCACATTGTAGTGATAATACAATATCATATTATCTACAAATAATTAATTCTATTTGGGTTTCTGGAAATATTCCAGAATCCTGGCGTTCCCAAGAAATCTTGCCGATCCTTAAACCAAATAAAAATTCAAATGATATTGTATCATACCGGCCTATTGCGCTATCTTCGGTTCTTACCAAAATTGCAGAACACTTAGTTAAAAATCGTTTAGAGTGGTATATAGAAAACAAGCAATTACTAGCAGGCAGTCAGTTCGGGTTCCGTAAAGGAAAAAGCACAACTGACAGTTTAAGTGTATTTACCACTGACCTTCGCATAGCCTTTTCAAAAAACGAGTCGGTTGTTGGCGCATTTCTAGATATAACAGGCGCGTATGATAATGTACTTATATCTGTCCTTAAACGCAAGCTAATTAATTTAAACGTCCCTACTTTGATTATACGGTTTATCATAAATTTGTTATCAGTTAGATTTATTTCTCTTTTTTGCGGTGACAAGAAAATAACGAGGACAGTATTCAAAGGCCTTCCACAGGGATCAGTATTGTCACCTTTGCTTTATAATATTTATTCTTATGATCTAGAATCATCTCTACAAAAATCTGCTGATGTTTTACAATATGCTGATGACCTTTTAATCTATACTACTCACAATAACATCTCAGAAGCATGTAATGCTTTGACCGTCTCCCTAAGTCTTTTACAGCAATGGCTACAAATTAATGGGTTAAGTCTTTCAATAGAAAAAAGTACTGTAGTAGTTTTTACAAGAAAACGTAATGTTCCTTCCCCAATTGTTACTTTTAATAGCATAAGCCTTCCTGTTAAAAATCATGTTAAATTTCTAGGATTGATTTTAGATAAGAAACTTTCTGGCAAACAACATTTTGACTTTGTAGTTGAAAAATGCGAACGTCAACTGAATGCTATGCGGTGTCTTTCTGGAGTATGGTGGGGGGCACATCCTTTTAGTTTAAAACTGTTATATAATGCAATAATCCGAAGCATACTTGATTACGGAATATTCCTCCTTGAAGATGGTAACAGAAAGGGTCTTAAAAAGTTAGATAGCATACAGTCGAAAGCTCTTCGAATCATTTCTGGAGCCATGAAATCAAGCCCGTTAAATGCCTTACAGGTGGAAGTAGGAGATCCTCCACTCCACCTGAGAAGGCAATATCTATCTGACCGATTTTTATTTAAATCGATGCAGTTTTCTAACCATTTGCTTCATTCAAAATTATTAAATCTTGATAATCTTATTCAAACTTCATACTATTGGCGGCACAAAGATATTCCGTGTTTAGTTAAAAGTCTCAGGAAGTTTAATTCTATACCATCGAGTGTACATAGGTCACCTACTCTTCCTTTATTTGAATGCAAAACATTTGAACCCTTACTTGTCTCCCCTGTAGTGCATTATAATTTTGGTATAGAAAAAAGTGATGTAGGATCTAACATAAAATTTAATGCTGCCGTTGGTGAAAACTGGAAAGATTGTCATTATATCTTTACGGACTCATCAAAGACCCGGTCTAGTTGTGTGGGAGTAGGTATATTTCATTCTCAGTATAAAGTAATTCAGATGGTTAAACTTCCTCCTGAAACATCAGTTTTCACTGGGGAATGCTTTGGTTTGTTCAAGGCATTAGAGTATGTTTTAATTGCTAAACTTAAAAATGTTCTCATATTATGTGACTCTAGAAGTGCATTACAAACTATTGAAAAGTTTACATTTAAAATGAAACCCTTTTATCCCATCGTATTTGACATAAGAAAACAGTTGCACAAATGTATACTGAGAAACTACATGGTACAGTTTGCTTGGATTCCAAGTCACTCCGGAATCCAAGGAAACGAAAGAGCTGATCAATTAGCCAAACAAGCGGTGCAGAATGGTGACACATTCCCTTATAAAAATTTTTGTCATGATCTTGTTAGCCTCCCTAAAGATTATCTTCGACATTCCTGGGAACTTCTTTGGAGTGAGAGCTCTCAAGTAAAGGGCAAGGTTTATGCCTCAATTCAGCCCTCAGTCCAAGTTAAACCATGGTTTTCTAAAGTAAAAGGCTCTAAACTCATTACAAGCATGATAATTCGCATGCGGCTTGGCCACGTTTGTACTCCTTTCCACCTTGCTAAGTTGCATATTGTAGATAGTAATCTTTGTGAGTGTGGAGATGATGTTGGTACTTTAGATCACATATTCTTCTCCTGTTCCCGTCATGATCGTTCATCCTTCCTCCGTTCTCTTGTTTCCCAAAATGTTTCCCTTCCCACTTGTGTTTCTTGTTTAGTAATGAATCCCATTGAATATTTTAACTTGATATCTGCATTCTTGCTTAAAAATGATATAAAGATTTAGTTTGTGTATGTTTACCTATATATGTATCTTTTCTAAAGAATAAAATACTTCCTTTCCTGAACCTTACAAAATTCCGTTTCCTCTGATATTTTACGTTAAAAATATTTCCCTACCTTTTATTACCCGAAATTGGCACAAAGATAAAACTAGTGCCACACTACAAAAAAAAAAAAAAAAAAAGATCGCAGTGGGAAGCCCCACTGCGATCTGCGAGTGAATGTACCAGGATGACAGCCAACAGAGCAGATGGCGGGACATCGTTTGGTGAATAACATCTGCTCCTGGCGGATGCACCCAAGTTCTAGCCAAGATCTCCTGAATAGGAGGAAAAAAAAAAAAACCTGCCCCCAACTGACACCAATAAACTACGTGACAGCCACGACAGCGCTCTGTTAAGAGCGAATTGGCTGAGATGACGAGGAACATAATAATATAATAAGTCCTTCACTATGCCACAGATAATATGTAGAATACTAGACTAAACAAAATAATTACTATTTACAATAAAAAACATCATGACTACAAAAAATGCTAACTGCATGGTTAAAGAACCTGACGTATGAAGAAACTGAGACACTTCTATCTACATCCTGTGATAAAATAGCCAAATATATGCTCGCTTCTCGCTTATTCTCCATTACGCTCATTAACACACACGCACATACACTCTCACACACGCGCACACAAACATACACACGAACATGCACGCACACAAACACACACAGTCGCGCCGCGCGCACGCACCATTATTATGTGCTCTTTTTTTTTTTGTTATTGTATGTACCATGTCGCAACTGTATTGTTAACAGGCCTTGTATGTTTGCTGACATAGTTATGGAAGAGGGGGGTCTTCTATTGTCTTCTATTCCTACAATGTTCTATTTTATAAACCTGTTTTTTTGCGCAATAAACATTTATTTATGATATTATGAGCTTTTCTATTTATTAAAGTGATTTTGACAAAATTTTGAATAAAGTACGTCACTGTAATCCTAAAAGTGCGATTTGGTTACAAATGATCTCTTCTACATCCCCTTATAGGGAATGCCTAACCTAACCTACAGGGTTAGGATCCTCTAGAGTCTAGAGCGTAAAGCAAATCTTGTTGGGATGGAGTGTCCATTTCCAATTTATTTGGACAGGGTAAACTGTAACGTAATAAATGAATGGCGACAATGTGACATATCCTATGGCCAGCGGGCAATCAAGACACTTCCAATGACAAGTAATTTTGAGGGAACAGACAAATATACTATGCACCCAGATACATATTATGAGTAAAAATGATAAACTTACCCATCTTTATCCTTTGCCATATTCAGGTAAAACAACCAATTCAAATATAATTACATTTATTTTCAGCTTATATTGCCAATCAAAACACAAATATAAACCACAAGTACTAAATTACTTACACATCAATATGATTCTTTGTTAGTTTCATATTTTATTTTATAGTCCACAGTTGTATCTCTTGGATATTTACTATAATAATATTATTGTATGAATTAGACTCTAGTCAATTTGTCTGGATACAGTATCTAAATTTTTCACTTGATGATCATCAAGATTTGGCCTAACTTCATATGTGCATATAGTTACTCCATGCCTATGGCCAGGTGTCCACTCACCCTTTAGACCGATGTAGTAAATCTTTGTGTTTTCTGCACCAAAATTACATGGGAAATGCATTGTTAAATGAGAAACCGATGAAAATGTTACAATCCTGAAAAAAAAACCATTTTATTTTAATATGTATTGCATGTATCATTTATAAAATTTATGTAGGTACTTAATAATCTATTAAGGACTTACTTTGGAGAATATTCTAAAACACCCTCACTGTCTTTTTGAAGTTCAAAAACTTGATCAGCTTCCAGTGATACTTCATCAAATGTCATATTGGGTTTATTTTTGAACCTAAAAATAGTAAGAAAGTGATAATTTAGGTTAATACAATGACCTACTTTCAAAATTTATTAAAATTTTGTTAATTATCAATCAAATTTGTATTGGTACAATCATAATTATTAGTGATGGGCTGAATTTCATTTTACATTCAGCACATCACTAATAATTATCCTGTAATAATTTTTTTAGCTTTTTAAATTTAGATGTGGTAGTGATGTAGGTACTAGTAAGTACCTATGATTACAATAAAATAATATTACTCTGCTGTAATACTTAAAGGTCATATAAATAGTCACCAACCAAAACCTAATTATAGAACCAATACAAATACAATAATACAATTTATATTATAGGTTGAAATTGAATAGATGTGACAAATTGAAATATATGTGTATAGAAACAATTACACTTCATTTATTTTGTAAAGGGTTTGGCACCATCTTGTGCATCCTAGTGCCACTCCTCAATATAAGAAAATAGGTAAATAATAGTAAGTGCAAATTATTAATACTAAGCATGTGTGTAATGATTTGATTGGGTGAACTGAACAAAATATTTTGCTCTATTATAGCTAATACTTGTTTAAAATATTTGGTTTTTTAGTTTTAAATAGTGATAATTGATATCTTCCTGAAGACAAAAGCTTAGCTCCGTCTAAGATAAAAATAAGATATTTTTTTGAACAATGCAGATTATTGAAATTACATTATTGTAGAATGAATAAGTAATGATAACTGAACCTCCCATTTCAATTTGTTGTATGTTTTCAAAGTCACCCTGTATGATATGAATCTGTTTAATATCTTAATCTTATACTCCAGTACTTACAATCTTAACCTAGCAGGGTGAGAATCTGAATCTTCAGCAGATATTTTGATTCCTTTCAGTTTCACATTACCTGTGAAAGGTATGTTGAATAGTAATTCTTCATCAGCATCACTTTCAACATACTGAAATTAAGTATGTAGTTATATTATTTATACAAGTACAGGAACTTCCTTATTCTTTGTGATCATTATAGCATTTTTTGCCAAACAAACAAGCATTATTATAGATTGCTTACATGAGTCATATCAAGCCGTTTATCCCAAGGTTTGAAGACAGTTTTACCAGAGCCTTCAATACTTTCGTTGAGACATTGGAGATTATCTCTATCAATTTTTTCATATAGGTTATACTGTAAGCCAAGTTCTTCGGCATTACTGTGATCATGATCATGGCCATGACAGTGATGATGAGACATTATCTCAAAAAAAATTACGCGTGAAAAGCTCTTTTTACGCCTGTGAATGTGAAGTGTCACTGAGGACGACGAGCTGTTTGACTGTGAAGGGCAAAGGATGATGTTGAGTATTCCGTGACTTCTTTCTACTGCTTCCGTCTATCACTTGGTCAACATCAACCGAAGGATCATAATCAAGTACTTTGTGATCATCTCAATCTCAAATGCACATTCGCATCCGTAATTAAACTGACGTATCAGAGGTATTTCAGATTACTATTTTGTGACGTATTCTCAAACCCAGCCGGTTAGCCCTGTAAATACACTGATCTCCTTAGTAATATAATCTATGCATGACTATCAATACTTTTATTTTAATATAATTTTAGTAAAATAATATCACGAACGATGGTCGATGATGACAAATTGACAATTATCAATGACAATAATGAATGACATTTTTGATGTTGTTGTTGTTACTACAATTCGCCTAAAGTAGACTTGAGTAACTCCGGAGCGATTCGTTCCGATGAACTACTCTAACACAGTGAACGAACTGAACTCGTTCAGTACTGTTCGGAATTATCGTTCCACAGTTCACCGGCTCATTATAATCCCGCGTCTCTAGTCTAAGCCCGCGTCAGTGTGTGTACAGTCTATCCCAGTTAACTTGTCTTTTTTGGTAAACAAATATGGCGTCCTAGTAACCAGAGATAATTGATAGTGGTTAGATAATGTTGGGAAATCATGAATGAATGACTGAACTAAATACTCTTAGCCAAGACTGAATGATTCTCACCTTGACGAGTACTGATTTGTTTTTTAATTTTAAATATGAAGTGAATGTGAAGAAATAAAACGACAACTGCAAAACATTAATTTATTAGTAGTTCCTCTAAAATACACGACTTGTCAGAATCTGATGGCTCTGAAGAGTCTTCCGCTTCCGACACACATGTATTATGAACCTCTGGTTCGGTGCATCTGATACAGTATCATTGAACCCGATAGAGTAAACCCACCCCCACCAGGTGCCCGACAAGGCAGTCCACAAGGACTTTCAATTAGCTTGTCCACATTGACGAGCAGCACTAGGATCGGAATGCCTACGGAGAACGTGCAGGGCGTCCCGGCTTTGCAAAGAGGATCTGCTTCCCCGTTTTCCATCGGAGTGGAATTGGCCCCTCGTGCGCTAAGGAACTACCTCAATCGAGGCCCGAGAGCCGCCAAGGCCGGGACCCACTCTTTGCCATGCAAGCCGTCGGGTCCTGGAGCAGTACTTCTGGCCTTGAGACTTCAACCACCACTCATTTCTACGCCGTTCACCTCGGGAACAACGTCGTCACTGTGGTCCGCATCAGAATGTCTGCCCCTTCTAGACAAAATTCCTAGCTACAACTATTATTGTTCTTAATTCTACTTACTTACTACTTAACTACTTAATCAACCCATTACATGTCCCACTGGGCACGGGTCTCCTCTCACAATGAGAGGGATTAGGCTATAGTCCACCACGCTAGCCTAATGCGTGTTGGCAGACTTCACACGCCGTTGAGAAAATCTTTCAGACGTGCAGGTTTCCTCACGATGTTTTCCTTCACCGTTTAAGCGCGTGATAATTAACTAATAATACGCACATAACTTCGAAAAGTTAGAGGTGCGTGCCTTGGATTTGAACTCGAGACCTTTGACTTGGCAGTCCAATGGTCGTATCACTAGGCTATCACGGCTTCGTTTCGTTCTTAATTCTAATTCTTGTTAATTCCATCTGTAATATTTAATATTTTAATGTCAGCACAGGGTTCATGATTAAAAACGTAGTATGCTAAATAGCAAGAAAATGCTATGGATAATATTGTACACAATATTATTTTTGTGAAGATAAGGACTTTTTGGATTTTTTGCTCATTCACATAAATCAAAATCATTCATTATTTTGTCGCATCCCCTAAAAGTCGTAGATAATCTAGAGTTTTGAAATGTCAAATTGTCATGATTATTTTATTCTGTGAAAATGTAATTACATAAAATTTCGTTTTTATTAAAAATAATAGACTTTTATAGTGATTTCGAAGCAGTTTTTGGTGTAATTTAAAGTGTATGTGTATAATGTAAGTGTTAATAAAATCGTTTCCTACATCAAGTGCGTGATTAAAGAAAAACTTGTGATTTTCGCATCGGGAAGGGTTTGTTTACCAAAAAAGACAAGTCCAAAAAAACGGACTGTAGGTAGGAACGAGAGCCCTTTGTTGTATACGTCACCAACTCAACTCACCACATGCACTTAGCAAGATCTAATTCGTAATCGCATTTATACACACTGACAATTATTGTTTAGCTTTCTTAGTATTCGATATTCTAGAGACGTTAACTATTTTGGTCTTTGACTATCTATCTATAAGGACCCGCCTCTCATGATCATTCCCCTCTGTCAAGGTAGTGGATTAAAAAATCTAACGCGTTTATCAAAACTGTTTCCGAAATCGATTTTTCATTAACAGAATCGTTTCCGCTCAGTAAGGTCATCATAAATGCTCCGTGTAAATACCGATATACGTGCAGTTAATGTCTGCAAAAAAATATCTAATATCTTATTTAGATAAAGATGGAGTTATTTTCCGTATGTAAGTATTAAAGTTCATTTATTTCTATTTAAATCACATAATACAATTTATTAATAAAGATCGAGGACGTTACCGATTCAATAATCGAGTATAAAATAATCGTATAATTCAAGCATGCACTCCCCACGAGACTACCCGCACTCCCCACGAGACTATCCGCACTCCCCACGAGACTAGCAAATTTTTTTTACTAACAATATGAGCCTTCTGCTAATAAGCGTAAGATTTAAATTTGAAATATCCATCAAAATGTCATTTTTTGATTTTCAATTATATATCATCCAATAGGATGTCACCATTTATGATTTCCAATTATAGGTCTTAATGCAGAATTACCGTTTTTTGGCAATTATAGGCCTTATATATATTATGACATAATGCATAAAACTCGAATTTTAAAAAGTGTAGCGAGACTATGTCCCTCTTTTGTTTTGTCATTTTAATTAATGATGTGATAGTGATTGTTTACGATTTCGAATCGATATCGATATTATTTTCGTGTTCAATGTAAGACCAAATTATAATAATTGCTAAAGATCACTAAAGATGTATGTATATCATGAATTTATGATATCACTATATTTTTATAAAATTTAATAAAATAACATTTTTGGAAATGACGTAACTAAGATTATTGATTATTTTTGATATCCAGTGCTATTAGTTATTTTATTTGTTACTTTTCAGATCTACAAAAGACCTTCATTTAAAATGAAGAAGGTGTGATTGAAATAATAGCTTAAGCCGTTGCGGATAAATGTGTTGACAAAAGAATTTATAAATTAACATATTTAAATCGTATTTTAAAAATAATTGAAAATGATTTCTAATATACGGTACGGTTTGAAGGTCTGGGGCTTCTTTTACCGCTTAGGTGGAAAACCAGCACATGGCCTGCCTGATGGTAAGTGGTTACCGTAGCCTATTATATGAACGCTTGAAACATCTAGGGTATCCCTCGCCCGTTGCCGACCCTGTAAAAATCTTTTCTCACCCGGTAGACTACCCACAACCCACACACCCACAACACCCACAACACCCACTGCCAACATAACGCTTCCTCGCGGAGCTCTGGCGATCTTGCTCACCGTTAGGAACACAACATAGTACAGTGCTATGTTATTTGGCTACTATTTTCTGCAAAGTGTAGGTATTTCCCCAGTTGGGCAGCTCCAATTGTAAGTAGAGTTATTCAATTCCACTATGCCCTGCCTCTCGGGGTGTTTCTTCAAACACATTATTTTCTTTTTTCGATATCCGGCTCAAAGAAATAACGAGAGTACGGAACACGATATACCATCACCTCTTTATTCCCCGAAGGGTAAGACAGATGCGTACTTAGGGGGCGAGCCTATTGCCATTAATCGGGCATCAACCCTTAATTTTATAGAAAAACTCCAATAACACATTGCTCGACCGGGGAATCGAACCTAGGACCTCTAGCGTAGCGCTTCTGTTCATATTAACGCGCGACATAATGAACAAAATCGTATTGACTCCTACTTATATCTCGTGGGAAACAAAACGCTCTGTCTAGTGTCATTCCTAATATATCAGCCTGGCAAAGAATAGAAAAAATCAAAATCAAAGAATCAAACTAATTGGTATCGAAGTATTTGTAACAATACGTCCCCAATATCCGCTCTATCTATACTAATATTATAAAGAGGAAAGATTTGTATGTATCAATGTATGTAACAAATAAAATCAAAAACTACTAGGCCGATTTCGAAAATTCTTTCACCATTTGAATGCTACATTATTCAAGATTAACATAGGCATAACATAACATATAGAATATGTATTTCGAAAAGTTAGCGATTTCTCTCACCCGTGCGTTTATTTTCCAATTACATAGTATGTACCTATTTATCTATACCTAAATAGTTTCTTTGTTTTGTATTTCATTAGCATGCAATGAGAGCATTGCATTGAAAATAATTATGACGCAAGATATTAAAAAGGTGTGTATGGATGATTTTAATTTTGCAAATAAATAATTATATATAAAAATCGTTGTTACGTTTTTATCCATTCTTCCTAAAATAATCTATCGATATAAAATATCGACATAGTAGCTTCCTAATTATTTTTGTTGTATTATACGTTCGTATTGTCGTCAATTCTTGTATGTTGACGTATTTGACCTCTACGTGTGCGTAAATTGTGTTAGTGGTGAAGATTTTAATATGTGTGAGTTCGTAGCGATACAAAATGATTTTGAGTATGTGTGCAGCAATGTCTATGTAGTGTTTCCTCCCCCCGCACCAAAAGTGACAGACTTTTTTGTTCATAGAATTAAGCGCATCATCATATGCTATTCTTGCCTGTGCACAACAGATGGAAAGTAGCGGTACCACAGGTAGGTCCATCTACATTCTTAGTGACAGCCAAGCGGCACTCATGGCCCTGACCTCCTACAGGATCGATTCAAGGCTGACCATGGACGCTGCCCGAACTCTTAATGAGCTGGGAAAGCGAAACAAGGTCAGGCTTGTTTGGGTCCCTGGTCATAGGGGTATTGTGGGCAACGAGCATGCTGACGAGCTGGCTAGGGAAGGTTCTGGAACCTCACTAATTGGACCGGAACCATTTGTAGGACTGGCTCCAAGCACAGTCAAAACGGCATTTCGGGAGTACGCAAGGACGAGGCACATGGATGAGTGGTTGAGCCTCACGGGACTTGCTCACTCCAAGAAATTCATAGGTTCCTCATCGAAATGGCAAAATGCCATTTGGAACTCAAGCAGGCGGCAGGCCCGTCTTTTGATGGGGGCGCTGACCGGACACTTCGGGACTAACGCTCTCCTACAAAAGATGGGTCTGACGGATACATCAGCCTGCAGGGCCTGCAAAAGGGAAATTGAGAGCATGGAACACCTTCTGTGTACATGCGATGCAATGGCTGGAAAGCGAATGTGCCTTTTGGGTCAGGGTTATCCAAGCCCGGAGGACTACAGACTCATACCCCCAGGCCTCATTATAAAGCTCATGGAAGAGCTGTTTGTAGAACTGGGAGGGGATGAGGAATAGATTATCTAGGGGAAGCACAAAAGATCCCATTGGGTCGAAGTGCACTGAGGCCTTGCTGCCTCGGCCCTACACAAGATAAGATAAGATAAGCGCATCACTTGTCCAGGGATAGATAGTCAAAGATTTTGGTCTCTATTTCATAAAGCAATAAGTAATTAGAGCTGATTTTTAAATACGCTTTTTATAATTAAAAGTAGGTTTAATATTAATTCATATTAAACATGTGATTAGAGAAGACAAAAAAAAACAAAACAAAACAAAAATATTGTAAATAGAGTCGATTTTTAAATACGCCTTTTAAAGTGAAAAGTAGGTTTAATATTAATTCATATTAGTCACATTAAGTGTCAGACCTAAGCCTGAAAAAGTATGAAGGGAAATCGAATCTATTTAATAACTGAATTTCATAGATGACGTATCTTATTGTTGTAGTTCACAGTTTATGAACGAATAGCTAAACAAGTTCCAAATCCGGACTCTGTCGAAAACATGTCTATGCCACAGTTCATTTCGCTCTCTGAATCAGTAGTACTGTACTATTTATACAACCTACCAAGTCAAGGAGCGAAATGAACTGTGGAACGAGTTAGCGGAACGAGTTCACTTCACGGAACGAGATTTGATGAACTAGATCCATTAAGTGAACGACAATGCCCAAGGCTAGCCTAAAGGCAGGCAAAGCTTTGAACCATACAGCCTTGGACATTTTTGATGATTTTGACAATCACGGAGACACAGACTCAAAAAGTCCAAAGTGTCATTAATAGTATTACAGATTACCATAGAGGAAAGTAATATATCGGGTAGCTGAGCAGCTCTGAGCCTCAGGCTGAGCTCCACAGCCACAGAGTACATTATCAGTGTTGCCAGGGCCCTTGAATCGTAAGGTACGTTTCGTTTCCCGAAATGGTACATTTATACTGCAAAAGTTACATATTATTTATTCGCAGCGCCATCCATCTTCACTGTTGTTACTAGTCTAGCTTAACCTAACCTAACCTAACTTATTGCGCAATGCGCAGTCGCGAAGTAAAAAGCACACACTCAAGCAAAATCAAGTATTAATTCATCCAATTCATGGCACCGTCCATTCTTGCCTGAGTGCGAGGCACAGACTACTAAGAGATACTAGTATGTGCGAGGGAGTGAATTAAGTTTTAGACGCGCCAGTTTTCGGTGCGTTCATTTGGAGGCGTTCGTAAACTATTTGCATTAAAAATCTTGTAGAATAAATCTCGTTGTTCTCAAAAGTTACGAAAATTGTCTTCAATGTAAAAATTACTTGTTACGCGAGTTGGTCAAAAGTTACGAAAAATATATTGAAATGTAACCATCCAATGTAACCCAATGTAAGTCTCAGATTGGGGCAGACTTAATCAGGTCTAATTTTACCCTACAAAGACAAAAGTTTGCGTGTTCACCGCAAAAAAAAACTGGAGTCTCGAAAGCACCCCTTTATTGCCTCAGCCAATGTTGGAATACTTGGTGTCGAGTTAACAAATTAAGTCCAGTTCCGCGGTCATTTAGACAAAGATAGCCTCGAAGAAGCTTGGCGTGTTTATTAGCTCGAGACGGTATTTCACTCCGGCCCACCGCCTATTACTTTATAAGGCGCAGGTCTGGCGTCATATAGAAAATTGATCTTATCTCTGTGCAGGGGCACTCCAGTACCAACTCGAGCGATTCGAAAAGTCAACTGCCAAGATATTTCAAACCGGGTAGACTACTTGGCGCTGCGTAGATATGTGGCCTCGCTATGCATCTTCCATCACCTATACTATGGGGAGTGCACCGAGGAATTATTCGGATTGATCCCTGCAGCTACTTTCATCGTTCTACGCGACAATAGTTCCATCCCATCCCTATCATCTTAATGGCTGGCAGTCTACAACTGTGTTTCTCTAGAAACATTCTGCCTCGCACAACAAAACTGTGGAATGAACTGTCGCCTGCAGTATTTCCAGACTAATACGACGTTCAAACTTTCAAGAAAAGAGCGTACTCCATTTTAAAAGGCCGGTAGCGCACTTGTGACTGTGACTTGTGAACCCAAAAACGCGGTAATTAAAAAATAACAAGAATAGTGTAACTTTTGCAGCAAAAATGTAACATTTCGGGAAACGAAACGTAACTTACGACTCAAGGGCCCTGGTAACACTGAATTGTTCTCATTTCTCATTCCATTCATTATTTTTTTAATCGTGTTCTGCTATCAGTTTGTTGTGGTGTGTTTATTAGAATACGATCTATTCTACAATATTGATTGAATTGGAAACCTTATTATTTCCTGAACTAAATGTCTTATAATTATTTGAAAAGGAAAAATATTACAAGATAAGCTACAACCAACAGAATGTCTTTGTCAAACAATTTCTGTATTTCGATAAGTTTTCTAGCAATAGTTATTACATGCTTTGTTTTAACTACCAATAATTATGCGCAAGGTAGTGAAAATGATGCCGAAAGCATTACGAAAATTGGTCAAGGTGTAGGTCATATCATGAACATATATTACTGGTAAGGTTAAATCACAATTTGTTACATTTATTTTTTCTTGCTTGTTTTTTAATTACCTACATATTTGCAGTTACTCATGTGGATATAGAAAAGTGTTTGAAGACTATGCAGGAATAATACAACAAAAATATCCGGAAATATCAGTAATTGGAGCAAACTATGATCCTCCTGGATTAAACATGTACTTATCCAGATTAATTGTAAGTGAATCTTATTTGTCCATGTGGGATAAGGATATTAAAAATTGCGACATTAATTCTTTTATGCATTTTGCATGTTAGAAATATCAGAATATAAATAACATGCCAGACATCTTAGTGAGAATTTTAATATGATAATGTGATGGCGATTATTGCTTGTGATAGTAGCATACAATTTCTCTAACCGAAACAGGTGAGAAACTCTCCACGTCTAAATGGGCCTTTAGTGAAGACATTTACTGTTGAGCACTTGATTCTCATGAGTGGGTTTACATAATCTGTATAATTATTGACAGCACTATTGCATATTATAATTGTTTTTTTTTTATATATTTCAGGGTTTCGGCAAGATGATACTAATAATGTGCATTCTAAGTGGAGTCAACATATTTGCCTGGTTAAATAAACCACAGCCTGCTTGGTGGAGCTGGTGCCTAGAGAACAAACTATATGCATGCATGATGATGTTCTTCTTGGCCAATATGATTGAAGGTCAACTAGTATCATCTGGTGCATTTGAAATATCTCTCAACAACATTCCATTGTGGTCAAAATTGGAGACAGGTAGAATTCCACAGCCACCAGAGCTATTTCAGATCATTGATAATACATTACAGTTCTCAAAAATGGACTTGCCCAATAACAATTTTGTGCAGTAATGTCTAATAATGTCTGTGTTATGTTCTGTTTATGAACAGGACTGAAGTTTTCAAGGTTATTAGGGTAAAATATACATAGATAAAGAATTAGTTATATCCATTCATATTACTTGCAATTAAATTAAAGTCAATGCTAAAGTCAGATTTTGGAGAGGTGTATAGAAATTTAGGAGGCAATTTATTTTGCATGTTCAATAATGTTTGAATATTTCCTTATACAATAAACACTTGCAAATTGCAACACAGTACACAACATAAATATATGCAATAACTACATGGCCAACATTACTTATATTCTTATTACTTATATATGATTCTTCTTTTATATACATATAGTTCGCCAACACATTTGGCATAGCAGCTGAGCAATCGGCACAATAAAAGAGAAAATCCTAGTGATGCAAGATATTTTATAAAAAAAAGTATATACCTCCCCCCTCACTAATAATAACAATTATATATCTCTAAAGTTAAACACTGTTTTGTCTTGTGTCAGTTAATTATTTAACAAAACATTGGTGCATACTTAAGTGTTAAGTAAGGTTGATTGATGATTGATACTTATGTAGGTAGGTATTAATATAGTAACTGCCATCAAACCAACCAAAAAACACTTTCATATATTACAAATTTTTTGTGAAATGCACCTTAGGCAAAATAGTGCCACTTTTTTTATTTAATTTCAAAAATATAATACCAGAGGGCACTCGTAAATCAATAAGTACCTACTAAGTACCCTGTAAATTTGCCTTCAACTGTAGAGTAGAGGACTGGTGTTGAATTTCTTTAAAACTAGCTGTTGCCTGTGGTTTCACTAGCACTTCAATGGATCCTACATGATAAATTAATTTTAATTGGTATTATGGGGTTTTGGCGTTACAGTTCCTGTAAAACCACTTTTTGTATAAAATTTGTATGATGCAGCTCAAAAGTCATCTCTCAGTATAGCAGCACCCTCTCTGTCGTACCTAAAATTACAATGCTCGTCACTTCTTTTTATACCCTATTTTAATTTTGTTTATAGGCTCAAATGAGCCTATAAAAAATAATGAGTTGTCTAGCCTATCACAGACAGAAACTAAACCAATTAATGAATGAGGTTCATTTGGTGCCTTTGCACTGCAAAACATTAATTTCTTTGTTTAAACCTTTTCAATTAAAAATATTTTATGTAATAGAAACTATAAGTAAAATAGTTACTTGATCTTATTATGGTCACCTTTTGAATATTAAAAAAAAGACGATATGGTTATGATGCTTTTTTATTTATCTAGTCAGGATATTTTCAGTAATGATAAGAAAAGAAACATAATTATGTTCCAACGCTGTGAAACCCTATTTAAATAATAAAAATTATAAAATCATGTTCTAACTATTCATTTACAAACATTTTCAGCTATAAACTCAAAATCATTACATGTAATGACATGTAGTAATTTAGAGTGCCACTCGCATCTTACTAATTTATCTATGAAAGTTGTATCTTACACATAATATATATGTATAAACTTACTCAGGTACATCTTACCTGCATGAGTTTGTTATTTTGACAACCAATGTTGAAATTGCTAACTAGTAGAGATGGGTTTCTGGCGAGGTACTTTGAGAAGAAAATCAGTGCCACAGCATTTAACCGTCTAATTCGGACTTGAACAAACAGCATAAACACATCTCTAGTTGCTCTATTTCATACACACATAGTTTTTTTGTTACATTTAGACCCGTTTTTATGCAGTAATAATTATCATTCATGTCAATACATGTGCAAAATCAAAAGCGGTACAAATCACATTGGTAAAATGTACAATTCAAAACGTTAATCTTGATACCCTTCAAAAACCTCTCCCCAATCCATTGAGTTTCTTACGAAAGGTGACTATGACACAAAGGACACGAGTGACGCAATACAAGTTCGTGCTGCTGGGCACGCGCTCCACAGGTAGTGCACGTCCACACGGTATGCGGCGCCACTAGCGCCCGGCCCGATACCGCACACTCCGGAAACTGAGTTCCGCATCCAGGACAACTCGTCGACCTGACAACAAACATTCGATTTCATACACGTTAGATTTCGTTGAAGTATGCGGGTATACCTATAGTTCGCCGCCAGTATGATGTAGGTAGGTCCCATTATCGAAATGAATTGAAAAGGGACGATGTAATTGCAATTAACTAGGCCTAAATCCGAACTCCGACCTGCTACTGACAATTGAGAGTAGGTATCACCTGCATTTTTTTTCATTCTGCTACGACTGTATAACTCGTGAAGATCAAAGATATTTATCAATTAATAATAAATTACTTATTTCAATACCAAGATCGGTTTTGTTATTGGTCGGTATGGTTATTTGTGTCACTCACTATCAATTCTAACATTTTCAAACTTGCCAGCGCCCGCTGGAGTCGTATAGGGTAAACATACCGGTTTACCGGCCAATACCCCATTTCGGCCACTTCGCACGTTATTTTGAATATTATGCAGTGTTATAGACAGCCGCTTTTTAATTTCGCGCCATTCGATCCGGACAAACTTAACGTTTCGTAATCCAACGGCATTGACGAACTGAGCCCTCAGTCGCCATTTCAAAATTTGGTGTGTGGATGCGTGTCAAATTTAGCGAAAAAAATAGTAGGTACGTGGTTTGATTTTCAAAGGTAAGTTTTCAAGTGTTACTGTTCGTTTATTGGCGATTGACGTGGTTTGTTGTGTATTTAGCATCTTTAATTTCAATATTCAACAACTCAAACTCATAAAATTTTTCATAATTTGTGATATTTTTGGTGGTCGGACAATACGTTAACGATTCATTTCAAAATCTACTTTCCGACCAGGTGGTCGCAAAACTGGTTTATTCATGTCATATCTCTTTGCCTTTTTTGCGGAATCCTTAAATTCATAAATATAGATTCCATTATATTTGTGAACAGCTAGAATGTTGTGAATTTACAAATGAACTCTGAAGTCAACAAGTCGCTTAAACGGCCGATAACCGGTATGTTTACCCTATATCCGACCACCTATGACGTCATTTTTGAACAAGGGATTGCGGCGTGTCGATATTTAACTAAATTTTTACAAAGAAATATTATTATTTCTTAGCAAGTTTTCTATGTAATTCATATAGAAACGACCAGATATATTGGTATAATTATTTTTATGGGCTACATTTAATAAAAGACACTTTTCTTTATTTATTAATTGTCTTTATATAAAATGCAATGAACGTTTCACATAGCTAGTATTTTTAGTTGTATCTAGCTGACCTGACAGACGTTGTCCTCTCCAAGTTTCAACTTACTAGTTATCTCGAAAAATATATATTTGTGCACGCTCGATGTGTCGAAAGCTTGCGGTATTTGTCCCTTTAAAAAAGATCTCAAAACAAACATGTTTGTTCTTCATGTAAAATACCAATTAACACTTGCTCCATTATTGTATGTCCAAACTGTTAAGAAAATAATTAAAGTTGTGTCAATTTATTACATAATATACCTATCCTCTTTTTTAAGTAGGTAGTGTGTTTAAATTCAAAATTCTTCATTTTTCAAGAAATATATGATATACACTAATGGAAAGTTCCACAACGATTTATTCGCTTATGACGCCAGATGCGGGCGTGCTGTTCCGACCGGGCGTTGGGGAACTGTAGACTTATAATTTGTCTAGGGGTCATTGTGAAAAATCATTAAAAGTTTTTAAGTACCTAATGTAGTAGGATAGGGGGGGAGTAATTAAACTTTTATTATATTAACGGTATTTCTATAGTAGAGAGATTTATATAGTGGCCTAATTATTGAAAAAAAAACACGTTCAATGAACACAGGTTCTCTGTCGTATAAATCCGACTGGGGCAGTACGGTACGAAAATATTTGTGGTATAAATACCACCGGGGCGATCGATAGGTTAATTAAATAAAAACATCTAATAGTTGACTCACCATTCCGGCATGCTGACGTCGCAAGTTGGGCATTCAATCTTGCTTCCTTTCGTCCGTTTCGGCTTATACCTTGTAAATATTTCTATAGCTAAATTTTCGAATGTTTCAGGCTGAAAAATAAAGTTGGCATAATAATATTGATGGTTATTAGGTACTTCATTTCTACAATAACTCACTCTAAAAACTTATACCTAAGTACATAAAAATGTAAAACTACTTATAAACCTGCCATAGCTAAGTATAGGTAATAATTATTATGTTTTGTCTTGTTTAAGTTTAGTACGTGACGTTAAAAATATATAAAAACGCGGATACGCATCAGTGGTGTCTAGATCCGCAAATACTGATACAGACCGCAACTTTCTTACTCCTTCTGTATCATCGGTGCGCGTGACCTAACTATTGACGTTTTTAGTATAATTTTGATTAAAAAAAAGTGAGGTGGTCTAACAATGAACGAAATTGAATCAACTATAAAAGTTGTAGTTTATGTGTTGTAAATAAGTCAACTACTTGTAAAAGACTAAGGGCTTTGACCTCGGTATTCCTTTATAATTAAGGTTAAATGCAACTAATAAGTGATATAAGTAGTGAAGAAATATAACATACCATCACGCCTGTATTCTCCCGAAGGGTTAGGCAGAAGCATACTAAGATACACTCACAGTTCGCCGGTATGTTTAGGTCCCATGTAATAGGACTGCGAGCCTATTGCCATTAACCGGACATAAATCACACACTCTAATAATTCAGCTCTCGAGCTAATTACTTTAAAAAAATCGTAGAAAAACCCAATAACACTGTTCGACCTGGGAATTGAACCCAGGACCTCCAAAGAAGCTTTTGCGTTTAGGACCATTAGACTAATGAGGCAAGATGGAAATGTTGATAGGTATAATCTGTAATTTGCTTACGTCTAGCGCCTCCAGTTTTATTAATGCCTTAGAACACATATCAAAGGCTCGGGCTTGAATCGCTATCGATGCTATTGTACACCAAACCTGTATTATTAAAACAGATTACCTATAAGGAGAAAGGCTACATTGAGACCCACTGTGTATGTCGCAGTAGTATTGTATAATTCACTATTTTACATGACCGCTAGCTGCTTTACAAATCAACACGGTTATATAAAATAGCTGTATTACTTACAGCAGTTTTGCATAATTGGTGACCTTCAACACGCGGAATAGAATGAACGTTTTGCGTTCATCAACTAGCTGTTTCCCGCGACTTCGTCCGCGTGGACTTTATTCTTTAGGGGTATTTGATATTTTCAGCAACGATTACACACATTACTTCTTATATAACTGCCCGTGATTCCGGTCGCGTAAGTTTCAGTTTTTGGTATTTTTAGCAAAAGTTCTTATATATTTGTCTATCTTTAAATTATAAGAAAATACATAAAAGAAGGTGGCAGAAAAATCATCTTATAAGTTACATACATACACACACTCGCTCCAGTCTCCCACAGGGGTAGGCAGAAACTTCTTACATACTTCTTTGCTTCTTTCTTCACATTGATACATAGGAGCTCGCCAGTAAGATCGGCGTATGTTTTTCTAGAGAAGTCCCCAAACTCTTTTTATTTTGTCGACCACTTACCATATTTTTCGGGTTTTGGTAGACTATCTAATTTATACCCGTTTAGAGCTCATGGACCCTAATTTTTCTTCCCGCTGACATAGACCCCTTTGCAGGTCGTCGACTCCTGGGGATCGATATAGACTACTTTGGGTAGCACTCTAAGAGCGACATCGTCCGACACGGCCGCTGACATTCGCCTGATAAATTTTGTTGGACATCAAATATATATCAAAATTCGGCGCTAGGGGCTTTGTGCGGCATAACAATGGCATAAGCTCGTCAGGTTAACCCATATGAATTATAACACTCCCCGGCCGCTGCCGGCGCCCCGCTCTCTTCGCTCGCTCGGCTCGTGCGTCGTTTGGGCACAGTTCTAACCTTTTTTTTTTTTTGTTCGGAGAAAATGCCTGGCGCATACGACACCTTCGGGGAAAGGTGAAGTTATGTGGGGCTCGCACCCACTAAAAACTCCGTTTCTGCCTACGACCGCTTTCATGGAGGGGCCACGAGAACTGCTACGCATTACTTTCGCGACCCTTCCAGCGGTGGACCTGTATGTCGGCCCCTTCTTATGCGGTGTTGATACACCGTATACGTCCCCTCTCTACAGATGCCGTGCTATGCGGGTGGTATAATCCCCGGTCAACCTCCCGCTGGCCTACTGTTAGGGCGGCATCAGTAGGGCGTGTCGCCTCCTGCGCCTACCCGTCCGTTTGCGGCGATTGGGATCGGCGAGGGTGTCCACCTCTCTGATCCTCTCCGCCGCCTCCTTCTGCGAAATGACCACTTCACAAAAGGATGCGGCTGCCTCCCAGTTCTCCCTGTTGGTCAGCATTGCTTTGAGCAAGGCCGACAGTGAGAGGTCATTGCCAACTGCTGCTACGAGGGTACGACGTGGTTCTGTCCAAGCAGGACACTGCTCCAGGGTATGGTGAGCAGTGTCTTCGTCAAAACCACACTGGTGACATACGGGAGTCACCTCCCGTCTTGCTATCTTGTGCAGGTATTTGCCAAAACAGCCATGATCTGACAAGACCTGCATCAGGCGGAAGGTAAGCGTCCCGTGCCGCCTTCGCACCCATTCCTCTAATATAGGTTTAATAGCCGCTAGTGTCCTATGACCAGCACTAGGGTTTTCCAGTCGCTCTCGCCATTGGCCCAAAATACTTATTTGTGCCTCTCTGCGCCATCTCGTCACCATTTCAGGTGGTGGACATAAACCACTCTCAACCCTAAATTCCGCTCTGCGACTGTATATTGGCAAGTGCTGTTTGCCGGCAAGTGCTCGCGCCTCTAAATCCCAGGGTGGCGTCCCTGCCAGAGCGCACGCTGCTTCAGCTGAAATTGTGCGGTATCCACGTATAACCCTGACTACCATGACTCTTTGTGGTCTTCTCAAAAGGGTCTTGTTTTGGACAGTCAGGGATTCCGCCCACACTGGAGCTCCGTACAGTGCCATTGATCGAACAGGCACAGTTCTAACCTAACCTAACCTATATAAACATCATCCCGAATTTACCCCGTCAAAATTGTAAAAATCCATCAAATACAACTAAATGTCATAGCTTTTTAACACAAAACGTTTATCGTAACTACAAATGAAATAGTATTTCACATAACAGAGCTATTTTTAAAGCAGCTCACAGTTATGTTTAATAGCGAATTATATAATTATACTGCGACATGTATTAATATAACATAAAAACTTTCTATTGCTGTACTATAAAGAACACCATGTTTTAAATTTCCAGCGATTACCGCCCATGGACATTCGCAATACCAGAGGACTCACAGGTGCGTTGCCGGCCTATTAAAAGGGTTTGGGCCTCCGGTATCCTCACTCACTTGGGATAACACAACGTAACTAAGAGTGGTTTCACGCGCATTGTTCTACATTTAGGGTCTGCGTACTGTTGAAGATATAATAGTACGCAAAAATACTATATTTATATTGGTAGGGTTTTTATGCAACATCGAAAATAACTTCAGACCGGCCAAAAATATTGGGGAATACTGTATCGTGAGTGTCTGATGCCCGCTTTCACCAACGTTCTCTACATTTTTAGGACCACTTAAGCTATGTAAGGTGCCTCCTATAATTTTGTTTTCACCAACCTTCAAAGGATACTTAAATTCATACGTGTTCTCTAACTGGCCCGAAGGAGTAAAGGAACGTTTCGACGAGTATTTTTTTGTTTCCTATGTGTAACAAGTTTGTTCCTGACGACCTGACGTATTATACTAGAAAGTAAATTGCGGTGAAGTTTTGTTAAAAATCTCAATCATAAAATCTTACATTTATTAAGAATGTAAGTGAGCCGTGTCTGTACATTGCTTATATTTGCAAAAAAACTAATTTAACTAATTAATTTTGTCTGTCTGTTTGTCTGTCGGTTTTTCTGTGTGTTATAACTACTGAAAAGATTCGGAGGAAGTGGAAAGGAATTCATAGCCCGTTTCTCGGATTAACTTCTTTGATTAATAGCCTAAATGGCCATATTTAATTCAAATCGGTTCACTCTATCAAAAGTTATTAACATTTTAACCATTGAAAACGTTGAATTTGAAAAATAACCATTGATGTAAATTTCCTTTTTAAGTATTTCTGTACTAGACTAGCACGGGTCAAACATTATAACAGAATCAAGAAATAAAAAATCTAAAAATACACTTACAGGTGTTAAATAAGATAAAACAAGAAAATAAAACAGAGAAATCAGAAACCATTATTGTGGACAAGAATTGATTATTAGTACAGTTATTCTCACTCTACTTATACAGGGCAGCATTTGAGTAGGGTAAAGAAGTAAACAAAGAATGACAACTCTAACTCTATTCTTAATTATAACTAACACGTCATTATTATTATATTACCTCAATGAAATTTGATTCCATAACAGATGTCATTTTGAGTTGACAATTTTGACCGTTATTGTTTTCTTCTATATGTATCCAATCATAAATTAACTTATTTTATAATGTGAAACCTCCATAGTGTAGATACAGTGGCACAATTTATTTGGGAAACTAATGAGTTTCCATCAAATTAAATCATAAAATAATATACCACGTATAATCTACATATTATTATAATAAATAAAAAATGGGTCCTTTAATAATAATAATTGCAACGTGCGTTAACCTTTACTGATGCCGAAACAGTTATTTGAGATTTTTATTTTTTGTTTATATTTCCAAGCTTCACGTCAATACCATGTGAACAAATTTTTGAAATTAAGTAATATAAAGGTCAGCAATAAGTTATTCAGAGGTAAATGGCGGTAAGTGTATTAAAAACATTGAAAACCCGAATCCTTTCTTTTTTCTATGAGATCTTTCGAGGTTAGTTTTTAGTTGAAACTTGGAGAGGACAGTCAGGTCAGCTAGTATTAAAATAAGAACATACTCATGAAGGTGTCACTTAGCTTGGTGAGAACAAAATTGTTTTAGGAGCAAACTACGTTAGAGCTTAGAGATGGTTTAAATGTAGTTGGTGAAAACTGTTCAGTGAATAAAAATTTTGCGACTGAATGTTAGACTATAGCTGCTGAGAATGAGCACTGTTTGAACTTTAATAGTTACTACCTAATCCCAAGGTAATCTGTTTTTCGTGGCATTGATTGATTTCTTATGTATTACAATAAGTTTGAACTTTTTGACTAATACGAGGAATGTATAGGTTAAACACATTTTTGTTATGGGAGAGCCATGTTTCGGCACGAATGGGCCGACTCGACCGGAGTGATACCACGGCCTCACAGAAAACCGGCGAGAGACAACACTTACGTTGTGTTTCGCCGAGTGAGTGAGGATACCGGAGGCCCAAACCCTTTTAAATGCCCCCTTATACCATGAAAAAATATATTATGGACCTGCGTTTGTTGAGCGTCGTGAAGCAAGTGGTGGTGCTCGGCGAGTCGTGCAGCGGCGCGGAGCGCGGCGTCGGCGCGGGGCGGGCGGGCGAGCGCGCCCCCCGCCCCCGCCGCCGCCCCCGCCGCCGCCGCCCAGTGCGCCGCCGCGCCGCGCCGCCAGCACCGCGCCGCCTCGCGCCCGCGCGCGCCCTCTGCCGACATACCAGGCATACTACGTCAATACTAGTTACAGTTACAGGAAGTTTTCCGGGTGCGTAAATTTTGTTAAACCGGTCAGCGCATACCGCAAGAGGCCTGGTGGTCAAGTGAATACTTAGATGACTTTACTCAGAATGATACACGAATACGGCTGAAATCCGTGTAACGTAAAAATCCCTTTGGCTATGTTTGAAGCAACCAGTAAGTATTATTTAATTTCGGTAACGAATTTCTTACGCAGGTAGTCGTTATTAAAATTATTAGAGTTGATATTCAGAGGTTTTCATCTGATTTGTAGAAATATGGGGATAATTTATGCACGATTCAGGAGCATATGAAGTGGTCATCATCAATAGACGAAGAGCTCTCAAAGCTTGATAAATCCCTAGAGAAATATGCTTTCCGTACCCAGGCGTTGCTGCACTGACCTGAGCGATAAATCGAATGGCAAGCTTATTTATTTAACCTTGGTGAAATTACTAAATAAAATTGAAATCCCGAGGATTATGAATCTACGATTAATTAATTATATCTAGGAAAATAATTAAGTAGTGTTAACCGTATGAGGTCAAATTACCAACGGAGTTTTGGCTATACAAGTGCCCAGCTAGAATAAACAGCTTTTTGATCTTTAGCGGTGATGCCTTCTTAGACGCTTCAAGGTTCGCTAGCTAAAAGCAAAAAAAAACATAGGGTTACGTACATTTTGAAAAATTTTAAAGCTTCCATCAAGATTCCATCAAGAGGCCTATTTTCCGAAGAGCTAGGTTTATAGTAATGTGCCATAGTTCGCCGATATGTATAGGTCCCATGATAATGATAAATTATATTTATGTCTGTAAATAGATCTTTTATATACACTTTTACAAGTCATAGTTATTTTTTTTTAAACTAGATGGCGCCGGCATTTCCTAACTGATGACGACCTCTGAGAAGAAACACCGAAACAAACTCAGAAAACCATGGTCTCTTTTAAAGTCCAGACTTAGTAGTAGCAATATGTGAGTGTTACAATGCAGGGTAATGTCTGAGATGGCCTTTTGAAGAGAGAGCCATAGCGCCATGTAATGTAATAGTGGGCGAATTTACGGGAAAACCTCAAAAGTCCTCCCTCTCTACGAATATTTCATTAAAAAATAACAATTCAATATACGTACAGTGCCCACCTCAGCATGAGTCAGGATGAAATACTGGTGATATTCTTAAAGTATTTCTTTTAATTTCTACTGTACTTACCAACAAATGTCGAGCTAACCACAGAAACTATCATCCCTCCGCTTATCCCAAATTACGCGTGGGGCAGTATAATTTTTTTAAAGATATTCGATTGTCACCCATTGCAATGCGGCGCACGCCGATCATATTATTTTTTCAGTCAGAAT
Source organism: Acronicta leporina (assembly GCA_947256265.1). Lineage (NCBI taxonomy): Eukaryota > Metazoa > Arthropoda > Insecta > Lepidoptera > Noctuidae > Acronicta > Acronicta leporina. Next base: position 9,293,106 of record OX366513.1, on the reverse strand, counting down.
TGGACCACGCCAATTGGCGTATTTTAAAGTTGATTTATATTTTACACATATCTAAAGCTATACCTAATAATAAACAGAGATCGGAATAGGTAATTTACCTAAAGTTCGAGGATGGAAGTAACATAGAGTTATAATACCTCCTCTAAAATCCCGGAATCATAAGCATGACTAATGAATTCCGGGAATTAGGTAAGAATTGCAAATTACTTATAGAAATCATTTATTGCATGTAATTGTATTCTATTAATGTAATCAAGGTGGAATAAATAATTTGCAATTTCTTAATTCTCGAGGAATATTGCGCTAAAGTAATTTGCAATTTCTTAATTCCCTGGAATATTGCGCTTTGAATACATCTTAACCAAACAGTTCAAATGTATTCAAAGCAATAAGTATTTTGCAATTTCAGTTCCCGGGATTGAATTATCATGTCAGAAATTCTAGATTATGCATAAACACTTGCCTGATACGCCATCTCTGCTGCCTGCGTCATCCTACCGGATTCTTTTAACTGCATTATACTTTGTATCGATGGAGTTTGGCCGATGCTATCATTGATATCCAATGGATTTTGTTTTTGAACGCCGACATCCTAATAAATATACCAATAATACACCAGAAATACATTCATTTTATCAGCCTTAGCTATCATTTCTGCTTTACGTATTTACTTTGTTAACAAAGCTACCTTGGATTTTGGTGATCCTGTATACAATTTTGACAAGGACTCGTTATCCTCAAGCGCTATATAACATTTTTTCAAGCCATCTGTATTATTTGACATTGTGTAATACTCGAGGGCACTGGTCCTGTATAAAATTACAAAACACGAACCCATTTTAATCCGTTCTTCGCGTCTTATTTTAAATCTTATTGTTTTTTTAATTAAGATTATAATATTTTTGTGCAATACATTATAATATTTATCGTTCGCAACACATCTGATATTCTTCTCAAACTATCTCGACCGTTTCCCAATTTAACGATATTTTATAGATGCCTTTTTATGTTACAGCCATATTTCTCGAGGAAATTAATTTAAATGTTTGGCTTATGATCGACAGTTTCAACAAAACGGCGAAATAACATTGTTGCTTTAGCCTACCCTTTGCATATGGACAAAAAAAATGTGTTAATACATTACCAATTTTGTCTATCAATATAATAATCTCCAATGTTACTATATGCTTGTTTAACTTGTGCATCTGTTGTACTAGCAGACAATTTTAATAGTTCTACTACGCGGAACCAGTGTCCTAAACGTTTACGAAGAGCTATGGCCAAGTCACTGAAATAAATAACATTAATTAATAATAATAATATATTTATTTTCTCACCACAATATTATAAAATATATATATATAATATAGGTAATAATATGGTATCAGAGATAATAAAGGATAATGATGATATACCGACATACTTCGCCATCAGCAGCGTATATTCGTCCACTGCTCAATGCATCACATTGCTTTGATCATAATTAGTATAATTAAATAAAAAAAACGTACATTTTAGCATTTTATTTTATTTACATTATATAGATAGATATAAAATAACTAAAGTCAATCTACTGTAATATTAGGGGTTAAAGTATTAAATTGCCGATTTGTACTGTACTAAATGTTTTTTTTTATTTAAAATATTCAACACGAAAAAATGGTAGTCCGTTGGAGCAAGGTCTCGCGAATACGGAGGGTAACGAATAGTTTCTAATTGCAGTTCCTGTAGAGGTAAAACGGTTTCTCGTACTTTATCTCGCGTTATCATGGAGCAATAATGGTGAAGATCGATTCATGAGTCAGGGCTGTTTCACTGCTAGTTTTGCTATCATTGTTCGGAGTTCGGCACAGTACCTAGACATCTGCCTTTATTACCAGATCGAAGAACGATATAGTGAAAAACACCATGCTGAGACCACCAAACAGTTACCATTACCTTGTTATTGGTAAGCTTTGCTTTAGGACACTGTTGCGGCGTTTGACCTGGGGTCAGCCATTGCATTTTCCGCTTACGGTTATCGTAAAGAATTCACTTGTCATCACATGTCACAATGATCCAATATTCCTTCATTTCTGTATCGATTCAACGAGGCAACACAAGTTTCAATACGCGTTTCTTTCTGCAGATCAGTCAAATCATGAGGCACCTATTTTTCATATTTTTTTATTTTATAATATTGTTGGTAATAATTCCTGGGTAGTTTGGCTCGGATCGGCTTCCACCATCTCTTTCAATTCATTGTTATTCACGTGAGTCTTCCACATGGTTCGTTCTTCACAAGTTCTTCAAATCAAAGTTTCCATCACGAAAGCGTTTAAACCAAAATCGTTCATTAGCGATTATTCACGGTGCGTTCATTAGCAGCCCTCTCTCCAAACGCAACATTGTTATTGCGAGCTGTTTCTGCTGAGTTAGTTCCGCGTCGGAACTCGTATTTAAAAATCAGTCGAATTTTCAAAGTATCCATATTTCTTGTCTAAGCTGAATAAAAAAAAACAACTGAAAGTCGATAATCGTATGTTGCACATTTTTTAAAAGAAGAACTTCATAGGTACCATTTAAAGAAATATTCACTCAAAAATCCCAAACCATGAAGTTTCTATGTCAATTCGATGTACCTATTACAATAAAACGGCAATATCATACTTTAACCCCTATTATTAAAATCAACTTTAAGAGAATTGTATATCTACTAAATTTACTTACCGCCGATCTTCGTTGTGATATATCTTTTCAGCTCCATCAAAATCTTTAAAGTAAGCTAATATTTCTGCTTTTTTAAGAGCATTTGAATGCAAACCGTTGAGACGTGATACAAATTTAATTCCTGCATAATCATTGCGTCTTACAAACGCGGCTTCGGCTGTGTCTAATGCAGATTCAGATTCAAATTTTTTTAAAGCTGCTTCTGCCAGCAGCAACCTAAATAAAATCTTGACATATATATTTTTTAAAGAACTATAAATAAAATTAAATGAAATATAAAGCAATCGTAAATAGAGACGCTCTATAGTTTCTACTTATCTCTAGGGCAATATATCAGGGGTGTATGATTTTAAAAAAAAATGTGTCTTGGTATAATTATGTTGTTTTCGATAATAGCATAATGTCGAGAGTATAGTGGATTGTTCTTCTATATCCATTTACCTCACAAATGAAAAAGTAATACATATTGAAAAAAACATACCATAATTGTGGATGTGGGTTATCTTTAATAAAGGTTTCTGCTTCCTTTAGTCCCACTTTTTCAATGAGTTGCCGCGTATCTCTTAACGACTTTACTTCTACTCTTGCAATATGCTGTGGTGTGCATTTGTCGTCCACATTATCCAATAATGCAGAGGTAATTTCCAATTCCTAATCAAGAAAAAAGGCATTAATGAGTGTAGATATTCTCACGTATGGTTATTTCCAAAAATATAATATCAAAATGCAAATAAAAAGTAATGTGAATAGTGCAAAAACATAATATACCATCACGCCTGTATATCCCGAAGGTTTCGGCAGTGGCGTATTAAGTTTTTTTTTCAGTCTACTTTGGGCTATAGATACCTTATAAACTTTTATTTTCAGCTTGTCTAAATATGTTATGATACTTAAGACAAGAATCCATGACTACAACAATAATAACTCTCAATGTCAACCTATTTGGTGGCCAAGATACAGGCCTAGCCTAATTTGGGACCATTGGAAACTTTTAATATTATAAAGTTTTATTTGGGAAATAATTTTATTATTACTTTTATATTGTTATATTATAGTTTAGGTTAGGTTAGTATACATACACATAAAACTATGTTAGTAAAAGTACTAATACTAAGGCGTACACATACATATGTTTGAGTCCCATGTAATAGGGAGGACCCTAATTGCCTTTAACTAGGCACTAACCCAAACTCCGAGCTGGGAATATAACCCTGGACCTATAATATAGCAGTCAAAATTTTATACATATATTTTCTAGTTGGGAGCAGACTACAAGAATGATATTGATTTTGGTGATTCTTACAACACAGGATTCAAGACCCCTACGTGCCTTTTTTTTTCGGGTGTGGACGCGTCTTATACAGGGGATGTAGGACGGTTATGTCGGGCTCTCCGGCCAGGTGGCTAGGAAACCGACGAAAACCACCACCACTATCACCTTCCGCATAGTGGTGGGATCACGGGAATCACTCTCGCATGCTTCGCGATCCCACCGCAGACGTCCAATGTTAGACTCTCCTGAGAGCCAAGTGCAATGGGCGACTGACGACCGCGAGACCGCCGCCCAAAGTCCTCTATGCAGCGGGACAGATATATAGCGCCGCCACCGTCCACACTTCGGCCGCAGAGGGCAGGGAGAGCAGCGCATCGTAATACAGACACTCGAATCCTCTCTCCCTGCGGCCCCACCGTGTCCGCAGTCCTGCGGCTACGACCCTGCCGAGGCCGCGGAAGGCAGGGAGAGCGGTGCACTGTAATACCAGCACTCCTCTCCCGCTGCGGCCCCTTATACCTTCAGCCGCAGTGTCGCCCATATAACACCGCGGCCCGCCTCAGTGCTTCCTATACGACACCGAAATCTACAGTGGCCGCTCCAATGCGGGTTTTCTGGGCCAAGCCCGCAGGAACAGCCCCTCCCTGGGGTTCTACTTACCTTCACCTTGGGGATCGAATCCACGCTTACTAAGCCCCCCCGCCGCAACAAGGTGAGAACCCCTTGGAGGGACCCCTCCGTGCCTACGTGTCCCGCAGGGTGACTAGCTAAGATGGCGACCGGTTACAATTACGAAATCGCGTCTGTCATACTCAAATTTGTACCACACCGACTATGCTTCCTCTGGTGAGAAACTGAGGCACTAAAGACGCAACCCAGAAACGGGAACCTCGTTACAAAAGCTCCAACATTCGTATTATGTAAGCAAAATGACGGCCACGTGACGGTAACCGAAGAGGATTATGAACTGTCAAAGATAAATCAGACATTATTTGGCTTTAAAAGCACGCAAAAAGTTATACAATATTATTCTAAAACGATTACTACATAAAAATGTAGTGCTCGAAGATACAAAATGACGATTTGTTGATATTGTTTTGAAAAAGTTTAGTGATGATATCAATCTGCATAGAAACTAGCGCCGGTGGTAATCGACGGTACTAACAGATCTAAGTTATGGTATACAAAGTATCGATACTCTGAGGTATGGAAACTTTTTGCGTACCCTTAACTGAATATTTGGAACTTGAGTGGTTTCTGCCGTCGGTTGCCAATGGCGCTAGTTTGTAAGAAGATTTCATTGACAGCGACGATTTAAGAATTGAACCGAGACGAGCAGACTTCGCTTACGAAATACCAAATCAGCGACTGGATCGCGCGACGATTTAGGGACCGGTAACTGGTTACTCTTTTTACGTAGTTACCCTGCCGGCTTACTTATTAGTTTAGTACGGGATTAGGATTAATAATCTCTGTTACTAACAACCATTAATGCAGACCATGATTGTACGAACCTTAAATTTACATAAATACCCTTGCATGGTCAAAGGCTCCTCAGGTTCTGTATCTCTCATTACATAGAGTCTAGCTTTTTCTGCGACTGCCAGCATTTGTGGGTTGTCAGAAGCCCAAAGGGCACTCCATACATCTTTTCGCAAAGCTTGACCAATGCTTATGTTATTTGCCATGTCAGTGTCCAATAAATACAAAGAGCCGGGCTGGTCGATCACATAAAACTTACTAAAAACAATTTTATAGTCATTTTCAATTGCAAATCAATGTATTAAACCCCCAGCGAATATTCTTCACTAATCAATCATCAATAATTAATTATCATACCTGGAGTTTGAGTTAAGCCCTAACTTATAGGGCCGTGAGTTCATATTAATTGATGTAATTTTTTTAAAATTTACTAGCGAAAATAACAATATAGAGCCTGAATCTCTGCCAATTAACAAATGACTGTCGGAACTGGCGACACAGCAGATGGTATCGTCTTGAAAGCCTGCGTCTGCGGCCATGACTAGTGAGCCATCTGATTGATATAATTGTTCGGTAGCACCTGCAAAATAATAATGAAAAAAATGAAAAATATTTTATTCGTTTTACAGGTTCTTCCTATCCTAGCTAAAAAGCCTGTGTTAGGTGACTCCGCCCTTCCAAATCGTTATTATAACCTATTTCATTTTTTTGATGAAAATATTTTTTGTATACTATAAAAGACAAAAATATGTCAACAATTATCAATTAAAATCTATACTAATATATAAAGCTGAAGAGTTTGTTTGTTTGTTTGTTTGTTTGTTTGTTTGTTTGTTTGCTTGAACGCGCTAATCTCAGGAACTACTGGTTCGATTTGAAAAATTATTTCAGTGTTTAGAGTTAGATAGCTCATTTATCGAGGAAGGCTATAGGCTATATATCATCACGCTAAGACCAATAGGAGCGGAGCATCAATGAAGAATGTTTCAAAATCGGGATTTTTCCTTTTGAGAGCTTCCGATGCATGCGCTGCGTAAACGGTTAAAGTTTCGCAAAAATCATATATGAAAGAATTGTTCCGCTTTAAAAGTTCTAAAAAAAAGTCCGCGACAGCATATGTCTATCTTTTAAGGTTGGCTCACTATAACCGTTTTTATGCTAACTTTGTTCTAAAATTCGTTTTTTTTTCCTTTTGAGAGCTTCCGATGCGTGCGCTGCGTAAACGGTTAAAGTTTCGCAAAAATCATATATAACAGAATTGTTCCTCTTTAAAAGTTTAAAAAAAAAGTCCGCGACAGCATATGTCTATCTTTTAAGGTTGGCTCACTATAACCTTTTTTATGCTAACTTTGTTCTAAAATTCCAAATGCATTATTTGCGTAGGTGTTTTTATAAACATGATATTAATCCTTATCCAAATAAATACGTTATTCATCAGCCTTTAGAGCGTTTGTTTTGTATCCGTGTGGACCGAGCTTGGGTCCGCTCGGACCCAACAAACGCTCTAAAGGACATATCCTCATTTAGCGTTCTTTTATTATTCATGTTCCCGTGACATATTTTACTAAAGTTCCGCTCGGATACTAAATACTCAATTATCAACTAACAATATTGGCTATATCTTGAAGTGAGCTTCAATCAAAACATACTACAAGCCGCTGAACGGGATCATCATCTTCTTACCACCTGCCAAGTTTGCTTGAACTTGAACGCGATAATCTCAGGAACTATTGGTCCGATTAGAAAAAATCTTTCGGTGTTAGATAGTCCATTTATTGAGGAAGGCTATAGGCTATCATCCTGCTAAGACTAAGTAACTATTCCACGCGGACGAAGTCGCGGGCGGAAGCTAGAATTTAATAATTATGTATATCTCAGTGTGTGAATGTCTGATATCATCTCTATGCAATACACTAAGACAGACTGTACCAAAGCTATATACATTTCATTTAGGTGTCTAGATTTGTGTGGTGGGTAGTTGTACATATCGTATATTCACCTGATACAATAAATTGTAGTTTTGTTCGTTTACTTACGGGGTCTGGACGGTGTGCAGAACTTCCAGATTACAAACGATTCCTTAGATGCTGCCACAACAATTGCTTTGCTGTTGATAGTCACGTAAAGTACTGGGATGCTAACTGCTTTGGCTATGAAATTAAATAAACTTATGAGTTAAATTGCAATTATTTTCTAAACTTTTAAACATTTCCCGTGTACCGTTGGTAGGTTGCCCGATTCCAATTCTATTCAAATTATTTGATCGATCTCAATTTTTTAAATGGAGGAGATATTATGGGTATATTGATGAGGCAGAGTGACAAAGACAGAACCGTTGCTCATTGCCTTTAAAACCGATAAACATTGTAAGGGAGCATACTTTTACACTCAAAAAACGTACTTACACACTATGTTAAAAATCTCTGTTAAAAATGTGATCATCCTCGTCAAATTTTATGTGGGTTATTTTTTACTCGTAAAGTGAAAACGATTATATACATAAAGCCGGACCTCGATACCTAACAATACCTTCACGGATCGGACTCGATTTTTCATAACATCTTATACCTATACTTAGTATTGTTTACATCTACCAACTCCCTTGAAATTTCATTTATCTAGGTACTAACTAGTAGGTATCATCAGAGGAGCCTCCCGTCACGTTCGACCACGTCGACGTCACCAGGCTGTTGAAGGACATAACGACCCTGAAAACGAGCCTGGTAGAAGTACAGTCCAGGTTGGAGGTGTCTAACAACACCATAGGAGAACTGCGTGCTGAAGTAGTGTCGTTACGGAACACTGTTTTAACAAGTAGGTCACCTGACGTCTCTAACGTGAACACTCGTCGCGGGGCGCAAAATGCCACCATCTGCAGTTTTGAATCGGCAAGTCCCGGTCATGCGTCACCGACCGCCGATTTAGCTTGCCAAGCAAAATGCGCCGTCGCCGAGCCTGCCTCGATAGAGGCAACGTCACACGTAGGTACATCGACCCCAAAACGTGCCTACGCAGCTATTTTCGCAACCAGCAAGCCTGCTGTGTCGCAGGGTAAGCGACAAATTGAAATAGGGGATAAGCAGAGCCGTAGTGAATCTACGCAAAAGGTTCTGCAACCGATGGGTCCCGAGAAGGACCAGGGCGACAAGGATGGTTTCATCAAGGTGGAGAAGAAAAAGAGGAAGCCAAAATGTCTGAACAAGTGCGGGACCGCGCCGACTGGACGGAGACACCTACTGCGCCCTGCAGTACCAGTGACCCCGCTCTACGTATCCAGGCTGCATTACTCAACAAAGGCTGAAGAGCTCGTTGAGTATATTGCAGTGAAGAGCAATATGACTCTGAGGGTCGAGCGGTTGGACTCTAAGCACACCGTGAACTTCAATTCCTTTGTGGTTAGGAACCGACTGAACATCTGTCGTCCTTCATGAAGGAGGAGTATTGGCCGAGAGGTGTAGTGTTCCGGCGTTTCCGAGGCCGCATCCCTAGCGCCGTACAACACACACCGAAATAGTGATAGTTTTTATAGTTATATGTATGTTATAGTATTTTATGTTTTATTATTTGTTAATTGTTATAATTATTGTATTATATAAATATTTTTTATGGGCCTTGTCGCCTGAAATAAATGGAATAAAAATAATAAAGTTTTATTTTTGTTACAATAACAATAAGTACTATTACTTAACAATTAATACTTAATTTTCAAATAGCTGTTAAAATTATGTGGATGCACTCACCATCACACTGAATTCCTTGCTGGTTTGATATTATTAATTGTCCCAGAGTGGCTATGACACAGTATTCATCAACCGCGCACATATCGATGACATCGGGTATATGGTTAATCCAAAACTAAAAACAAGCATTGTTGGCATGCACTTACTTAGGAATATGAAGAGTAAGGGGCTTGTCCTTACTCAGTTAAGGTGAGTACTGAACTCCCTATGACTATGAGTGACATCTTGACAAAAACACTAGTTCACAAACCTGATGTGTAACAGTATCCCAAAAAGTAACGGTTTCCGTGCCCGATACGTATGCCAACGTATTCCCATAAAACGCGTACTTGTGATCCATTTTAACATTAGCAAAATATATAAAGGAGTCTATAGCGATAGCAAGTCGAAGTGACTTTTTCTCCCAAGATAAGGCTCTCATATTACCGCCCGGTACGCGCAATGTACGTATATGCTGAAAATAAAAAAAAACAATTACGTCCAGAGGCTTTCAAATTTAGTGCTTGATGCAATCTGGAGGTCATACCGTACATACCTCTCCATATGCACCGAAAAATTGAACCACGTTAGTTTTGTCTGTAGTGCAACCGGCAGCAGCTAAGATGGTGCCGTTATGATTCCAGTGACCATCAATAATCAACATGTTTGATTCTATAACCACACTATCTGAAAGTTGTTGAATTAACAAATTAGGTACTTATTATGAACTGTTGTTTTCAATTTCCTTATCAATTTTCAACTCGGCTAAATACTATCAGCTTTTCATCTACAGGTACCTAATTATAAAATGGTTTTCCTGACTGACTGACATCTATCAATGCACAGTAATAACACCCCGTCGTTTTTGCGTCGGGAGTTAAAAATGACGAAGTCTAGAAAGCTGAAATTTAGGATAAGGTTTATTTTATGACGTAAGGATCCGCTAAGTTGAAATTGCCAAAAATCCTTTAGTTTTTGAAATTTCAACTTTAAGGGGGTTATATCTTCAAGTCCAGGTAGTCTCTTCAAGTCCTCATTCTTAAGTTATAAAAACAAAAAAAAACATATAGTTGCGGATAATACCTAGCATAATGACGTCTTTCAGTATTTTTGATTTTCTCATTTCAGGGGGAAAACGGGAGGTGAAAGTTTATAAGTATGTAAGATTGGGATAATAGCTATTTATCTATAATATAACAAATTAAATTAAAAATTAAAAAAAACCCCCGACACAAAAATAAACCTGAATCCCTATAAAAAGAAAAAAATAATCTTGAAATTATAACCCTTCGTAAGTACGTATGAAGTTTTTTGATTAAATTTTGTCGCGTCGGGGTTATTTCACACTTTTTGTAGGGACTCCTTAGTTATTTTGTTTAATTTCTTTTATTTTCTTGCGTTTTAATTAGGTATTTTCTTCGTTTAGTTATTCAACTTTTGTACAATTATTTCATAGCTATTAGATATCTTATATCATAGTGTATAGTATTCTACTAGTCAAGCCCTTTCATTTGATACCTTTATTGAGGGAGTAGTGAAAAAATTTAATAAATTCACCATTTCGTGGAGGTCGCCATGTTGGATTTAAAATTTTTCATAGTGTATAGTATTCTACTAGTCAGGCCCTTTCATTTGATACCAATATTGTGAGAGTTGTGAAAAAATATGTAAATCTTGTGGCGGCGGCCATCTTGGGCCGATTTTAATCAAACATAGCTAAGAACACTCCCCACTTATTCACCTTTCAAACAAAAAAAACAAAATCAAAATCGGTTCATCCATTCGGGAGCTACGATGCCACAGACAGACACACACACACACACATACACACACACACACACAGACAGACACGTCAAACTTATAACACCCCGTCGTTTTTGCGTCGGGGGTTAATAAAATGAATCGCCAAATGTGTTGCTAAGCGCAAATCTCGAGAGCAGCTGAACCTGATTTCTCTAATTATTTTTTTATAATATTCCTTGAAGTACGAGGATGGTTCTTACGGAGAGAAAAATTTAAAAAATTGCCTGAAAACGTCTGAAAACTACACTTTTCTATATTCCGATACAGAAAATTCGTAATAATACTTATAAGTCAATTTGAACTTTAATACCATACCATAAAGTTTAAGTTAGTGGAGGGGTTCCGGGAAGGAAAAACAATTGAATGACGTTAGTTGTTAGCTGTAGTTAGCTGAGACATGGTAGAGAGCGACGTCTCTCACCTGTCCTAGTGCCTGATTTAGGTTTAGTTACGCATTTGCATGCATCTATTTTTCGATGGTATTGTAGCGACATCTACCGCGCTTCAAAGAAAAACAACGACGGACACTCCTGAATCGCGCAAGTGAAGTATGCCAAGGAACTTGCATATATGCAAACTGCTTGACATCAACCGTTGGACCGTGGCCCGTCAGGCAAAACACCCGCCTGGTAGGAGGATCCACCCTTTGGTCGGAGGGGCAACACTCCTCGTCCCCTCCACAGTATTTTGAATCGCAACAATGGCAATATTATATATCATCATATAAATGCTACTATAAATATCATACACAATTATGTACCTTCTTCATTGCAATTCTTCATTAATAATATTGTGCCACTCCTGTAACATATTGCTAAGACTGGTCTGTTGGCTGGAGCACTTCCAGCATACCAGTCCATTGTAACAACATCCATAGACCCTGATACACCATTGATAGTAACAGGCATCTAAAAAAAAATAATGAGGGTAATTATATGGGCCACTACGTTAACAGGAATGGAATATTCCCGATCAGTTTTTTTATGGACTAAGACACCTGTTGGAAGTAGTCATCGTTGCACTATAAACACTGCAACACTATGGGAGTTGCTGATGCGTTTCCGACCCTTAAGATCCCCTACCCCTAGTCTGCAGTCCGACTGCCAGAGCCGCAGCGCACTTGTGACCCCTCTGGTGTTGGGGGTGTCCATGGGCTGCGGTGATCGCTTACAATCAGGCAATGCGTATGCTCGTTTCCTTATTTCTCGTTTCGTTATCTCATAAAAAAACTGAAAGGAACTGTGAGGAACAGTATTGTAACCCGTCGCAACACGGGGAAAAACCTTGTCGTGAACACTGTTGACGATCGGGAATAAAAAGTTTAACCCGTCCAGTTTTGAGGAAGGGTAATTTTCGATTGTTCCTGGTCAGTAATACCCATATAGTCAACACTGTTGGCAATTGTGAAAAATATTCCATTGCTTCACACTCACAGTGTTGACAGACAGCATGTTCCTGTACTTAGTTCCAGAGACAAGGTGTAGAAAAGTGCATTACAATTAAAGATGCCACGAATTTATAAAATAATTTAAATTAGGTACGACTTTCGAAGCAACAAATTAACTTCAAAATAAAAGTACAACTTTTTTTACTTTACAATCACCATATCAAGAATGTAGAATAACATAAAACCTAATACCTATGTATTATGTAGTGAAGTAATGTAAGTGATAGCCTAGTGGTATGAACATTGTCCCATTGGACTGCTAAGTTAATGGCAAAAATTATACATACAGTAAAATTTCCTTGATCGTCATATATGTGTAGCTCGCCATTAGACAATGCAAAAAGTAGTTGAGAATTATCTGGGGACCACTGAACAGCAGCAAGTCCTGGCCCCTTAACATCTTTGCCACACACTCGAGAACCATCTACTGAGCCCACAATAACAGCTCCTGAAATAATAAATGCACTTTTTATTATAAAAATGCCAGTCATTAATTATACACAAATTATCTTGCCTGACTTACCATCTTCATATGCTATACAAATTTTTTGACCATCAGAGCCCCAAGCCATGCTTCTCACAGTTGATTTGTTTCTGTTATTTATCATTTCCTCATACCAAGATCCCTGACAAGAAATAACATCGATATAGAACGAAATCACTGTCCTGTCAGACATAGTTCCCCACTTTAGAATGCTAAATGAATGATAATATGCTAAAGCTGAGTCTAGGGTGATGATCTTACAATAGTAGATGTTCCAAAATAGGCACCTTATAAAGCATCCAAACAATTATGACACCATGCTCATCACTTGTAGTCAGCTTCTGAAACACATCATTCCATATGGCCACACACAACTGACCGGTGTGGCCTTCCAAGCTTAGATTCATGGATAGATTCCCTCCTCCTCCTGTTGGAATTTTTTTTTTTTAATTTATCGTCTAAAAATACATTCTAAAACTTTTTAATTAAAACTTATCACTAGAACAGCTTTCAAAAAGAGAATGGAGGATAATTAAAAATAATTATAGAATAGTAACTAGAACCTGCTGCATTATTTTTATATGTATATAGGGCCTGACAAGGCCATATAGAGGCAATGCAACTCTAAAAAAAATCTGGCTTCAGCCATGGGTCCAATAGGCAGTGGTCTACTTTCTTTTTAGGTTAATCTGGCACTTTATTTAAATAATAAAGCACAAATAAGTTACAGACTAATAAAGAAAGTAAAAGGATAATGGGTATTACCAGATTCCAGTTTCAAAACTTTCAGCATGCCATCTTCTCCACCAACAGCAATGTATCCTGATGAATGGTTCCATGATATGCAAGTTACATTTGATTGTTTGGGTATTGCAATCTGTAATTTAGATTTAGTTTTTAATAAACAACCTTTCTGTTGACTGTGTGACCTACTGATAATTTAATTATTTGAGGTTTCTAACCTGTACTAAGATGTACTGGGTTGTAAAACCTCACTCCGGGTGGAGCACAATTTTAAACTTATTGTCAGACAGACAAAAAAATTTAAAAATGTTGTTTTGGCTTCTCTACTCTAATAAAGTCCCACATATTAGTTTTTCTTCAATATCTATTAAAATGTATAGATAATCAGCCTAATTTTATTTATCATATAATATATAATAATACTCATTAATTTTTGGAATGAAATATTTACAATTACCACTGGAATACAGATGCGATGGTATGTTAGTGATATACACAATTGTATTCAAATAATTAGTGTGTAACTGTGTGCCTACAGTTCGCTGCTGGTATGTTTAGTTCCCATGTAATAGGAGATGAGCCCATTGCCGTCAACCAGGCACAAATGCAAACTACAAGCTGCTACTGAGATGTCATAGAAAACCATTTACTCAACATGGGAATTGAACCCAGAACCTCAAGGTTAACAGTGGCACTTCGGAACACTAGACTAATGAGGCAGTTGTACTCACACATTTAATTTTCTATTCAATTTTACAACTTTATTGTAGATGACAGGTACGTAAGATGTTATACAGATTAATATCTTCAGCTATGTTTCGTCATTAAGTCGTAAAATCCAATGTAATCTTAATTTATAACAGATCAAAGAAAGCAAGTCTAATTATAATTAAATTTAAAGAAAAAATACAAATGTCTAATTTGCGGGAAATACAGGTCCAACTTCTTTATTACAGGTTTCACCTATCTTGGGAAGCAGTGGTTTCAAACTTAGTCAGCTTTTATGAAGTACTAGCCTTTGCCCGTGGCTTCGCTCACCTGAAGTCACAGCTAAGTAATATCTAAGCTGATCAACTGATTTGCATTTGGTTAAGCTGTGGTCAGTGAGCGGATGGGTTACCATTCTTAACACATCAAGACCACTGCGTGCCTTGCAGTAAAGCCGTTGGTCCCAGTTGCCATATGACCATCTACTTATGACAATTGTTAGTGGTAGTCAGGAGCCCAAAAAAAACCTGACAACGAGTCTATCCTCCGAATACTAACGGTACTGCCCAGAAATTTGGTAGCAGAGGGCTGATGGCAGTCACTTCATGTAAAATACTGATATTCAGCCGCATGTGGGTACACTGGAAGCCGACCCCAACATAGTTGGGAGAGAGAGAAAGGCTCAGAAGATATATATATTTTTTTTGTATACCATAGAAGCTCTTAATTACTATGGAAACACTTTATAACAACAAAGACATATATATTAATAAAAATTACCTTCTTACTCATATAGATGAACATCATGCCTCTTACTAAAACTGTTGGATGTTTTAGAAACAGGCCCTATCTGTAGTAACAGAATAGATTTTTATCTAAATCATTTAAAATTATGAACTATTTTCTTTTCATTTTATTTATGGTCAACAATATCCATGTAATCGATCTTATCGTTATATCAGGGACAGAATCAATTAAAATAGAACAAAACACAAAATATTCAGACAAACACAAATACCAACGCAGAATTCAAACTAAACTGAACTAAACAAACAAAAACATTTCAATCAAGATGACAGCAATAACATGCAAATGACATTAGAAAGGTAAAGGGATGAGACGCATTTACTTTACTAAGTTTTAAAATCGGGGCTTTGTATCGAAGTAGGGCGCCCTAGCATGAGCGAGAAAAACTTGCAAGTATAAAATATTTGTTAGTTCCGCGCGGGCTCAACACCAGGATTAAAAATTAAAAACTCATAGAAAATCGACCCATATAATCAAAACGTACAAGGCGCATAATCGTATTTCCAAAAAAAACTGAACGAGTATTTTTTTCGCAATACAATTATTGTGCTTCATAATTTGTAAAACAACCCAGACCGATTTCTTAAGTGAGTATTTTCAACTCTTGAGGGACACAAGGCGCATAATCGTGTGGGTCACTGCCAAATACTAAATACTTTCAAGTATTTTGATACTTGGTTTTCGACCCTGGTATTTCTAGTATACTCGTACTTGAAGCTAATAGAGTTGTGTAGGTACTAAGCTGCTAAGATTATGGAATTCAAGTTGTGTACATGTAATAAGTACTATTAGAAATTCATTCCCGACTAGAGATGGCATTTGACCCGGTAAATATCCAGGTAAATCAGGTAATCCAGGTAGAACATACAAACATACCATCACGCCTGTATTCCCCGAAGGGTTAGGCAGAGGCGTACTAATATACACTCACAGTTCGCCAGTATGTTTAGGTCCCATATAATAGGGGGCGAGCCTATTGCCAATAACCGGGCACAAATTCCTAACTGCGAGCTGCTACTGGGAATTTCATAGAAAAACCCAATAACACTTTTCTCGACCTGGAAATCGAACCCAGGACCTCTAGCGTAGCAGTCGTGCTCAGGACCACTAGGCTAATGAGGCAGTTAATTAAATTTAGAATAATATAATTAGAATAATAATTAATATTGGTAAATTTAGAAGGTGGGTATTAATTTGTTCAAAGAATTAAATTATTTAAACATAAGGTAATAACTTGTTAGCATGTTAAGTAAGAGCGATGGATCGACGATTTAAAAAAGGTGACTGGCAGCAAATGGATGCGAGCTGCCCAAAACTGGGACGGTTGGCACTCTTTGGGGGAGGCCTACGTTCAGCAGTGGACGGCAATAGGCTGATATAATGATGATGGTAAAAGCACCAAATTGAGCATTTCCAGAAAGGTTGCCATTATTACGTTGCACAGCGATGACTTATTATTAGTAATTCGGATGGCAAGGACATAATTTGTTGTATTTTTTTATGAATAGGGTTAAGCATGTTTATTATATTTTTAATCAATAGTTTACTAAAGCAACGTAAAAATATATATATGACAAAATTATTACTATTTAATTATAAAAATAACTAGCTAAAGCGGAGGTTTGCTTTTGCTTCGCAAGGTTTTAAAAATTTAAAATGAATTGCTTGCACAAAGGTTGCACCAATTGGTGCTGCTGCTTTTAATATTAATTCACAGCAGCAGCACTTAGAGACTATCAAGTGCGAGTATGTAAAAATACCAGTGCCAAAAACCAAGTATTAAAATATTTGAAAGTGTTTGGCCCCGGCCCGCCTCACAGCGTACGTAGCGTAATTTTCTATGCATGCGAATATTTTTTAATCAATGCATGGCGCAGCGGTCTGGTGTTGTGACCTAGCCTAGTAAATACTTTATACTTGCAAGTTTTTTTCGGCCATACTAGGGCGCCCTACTTTGATGCAAAGCCCCGGTTTTAAAGCCTGGTAAAGTAAATACGTACATCCACTGCATTTATTTTCATCTGTGAGAGAGACTGTGATTTTCATTCAGTGTTGCCAGATGGTTACATTTATCGTAACTTTTGACCCCCTCGCGTAACATGTAAGTATTTTTTATATTTAAGGCATTTTTCGTAACTTTTGAGAACAACGAGATAAGTAATATTAGATTTTTATTTTATTGCAAACAGTACACGAACGCATCCAAAGTGAACTCACATTTTTAACAATTGAAAAAATCAGAAGCTAAAAAAAATAAAGCTCATTCGACATCATAGATCCTAAAATGTAACTTTTGCACCAAAAATGTTACTTTTCAGGAAACGAAACGTAACTTTCGACTCAGGGCAACACTGTTATCATTTAAAATTTTCAAAATCAATATCTATTCTCGTTTACGTATTTCTTTATTAAATTTAAAGGAAATAGGTGTACAAAGTTTTTATGAATTTTAGAAAATAGTTCTATACTGTATTTGTAATCAGTGATTTTGGTCAAATCTTTGATTAAATAATACTTTAGCAATTCAAATAACATTTCGAAGGAAACAGTTCGGCATTACAGCCGATATTTTTCACGCAAGATTTCAAATAAAATAATAATTAAGTTCATGAAAATGTTGGGTCGAAAACAAAGCTTAAAAGGAGAGCCAGTACTTGCTGATTACGGTCCAGAAGAATCTTTAAATGAAAGTGCTGATATTGAGTGGGTCAACAAGGTATATTTTCTATAACATTATATTTTTTTGTATTTGTCGCAATCTTTACTTATCTATTACTAATAAGCTGAAGAGTTTGTTTTTGTTTGTTTGAACGCGCTAATCTCAGGAACTACTGGTCCGATTTGAAAAATTCTTTCAGTGTTAGCTAGCCCATTTATTGAGGAAGGCTCTAGGCTATAAATCAGCACGCTAAGACTAAGTAACTATTCCACGCGGAAGAAGTCGAGGCGGAAGCTAGTGACATTACAAAGTTAAAATAGTATTACATCATTCCTTTGTTCTCTATAAAGATGAGAACAGTAGTATATTTTTGAACTTACCTATTGGAGATGAATGAATGGTCATCTCAAATTGAAATTCGAGCTACTCGACTTGGTGTCTGGGCAGAAACCAACAAGTTTAATGAATAATCAAACCGAGCGGCCAAACGGAAACTGAAGGAAATATAACAACTTCATCAACTCGAAATTCTGTGTCACGCTGTCTCATATTTTACTCATTCTAAATTGGATTATGGTGTCTCGTCGTCATTGGTAGGTAGGTAGGCCCAAAGCAAGTTATTCATTGGTCGTAATTCAAACTTGGTCGACCGGCAACAGTCTACCTAATCTACATTTATCTGTGATAAATAAACTCAAGTTTGTTTCAATGTAAGTTGAGATGGCTTGTTCAGAGACTGACCTGAGTTAATCAAGCGAAATAGCTCCAGTTAAGATAATCGTTTATGTAGCAAAAAATAGCTAAGTTGCCTATCACTACTCCTCTGTGTTCCTAAGCTTGCATGAATTGTTGTTGTGAGTGCTTGGGAAGGTTTATGATGAATAAAATATATTAAAGAGTAATTGTAATGCATGCATTTACTTTGTCTATTTTAATGATTGTTATAATTGCCTTTTTTTAAGTTTTAGTTACTGTAATTGGTTGTAACCATAGTAATTAAATATAAATAAATAAATGCTGTAGGGCTTGCATGTTGTGATTTTAAATACATTGCTTTGTTCCAGTTATGGGTTAGAAGAATTCTCAGATTATGTGCATTGTTAAGTTTGATGTCAGTATCACTAAATACACCCAAATCATTTGAGAAGTACCCTTATTTGCAAACAATAACATTTGCAGTGGATTGTAGTGTCACACTTTTATTTACTGCAGAGATGATAGCTAAAATGCACATAAGAGGAATACTTAAGGTTAGTGCTATAGTTATTTTACAAAGCCACATCATGTAAGTCAACACCCCACTCCATGAATAAAATATTATATGAAGATGTTGTTTTGAAAGCTATAAATAATATTTTAATCTTGGTGTGCTTTGTGGCTTTTTTCTACTAAGAGTTAGAAACAACTGGAAACTATTTTCAGTTCAATACTTAACAATATAATTCTCTTTTTCAGGGGGATGTAGCATACTTAAAAGATCACTGGTGCCAGTTTGATGCTTCAATGGTTTTTTTTCTTTGGGTATCAGTTTTATTGCAAATGTTTGAACTGACTGGTATAGTGCCAAGATATAGTTACTTAAGCATATTAAGAGCCCCAAGACCATTAATTATGATTAGATTTTTGAGAGTATTTTTAAAATTCTCCATGCCAAAATCCAGAATAAATCAGATATTCAAGTAAGTGAAATTGAAAAAAAAATACTAGTAAAAGATTGTTGTAGTTACTTAATTAAGTTAAATTTCTACATAATAAACTGGATAAATTGTGGTTCCGTCCATCATGAAAATTGGTTTAGGTACTTAATTCAAAACAGATCTTGAATACAATATAAATATAAGATTAAACACAGTAAGTACAGTAACATATTATGTTTTGGCCTCATATTAAAATAAAATTATGGAGTAATCGCTTCATTCTGAGTCTGTGTAAATGACTCTTGGACCTCTCTGCTCATTCTATATCTTTAGTATCGCGCAAATATCTGTTCACTTTATACATAAAGAACAGATAACTCTCATAGTGGGTAATGTCAAAATCATTCAAAAGCGTTTAATGAGAAACTGTATAACAGAATAAAATTTAAAAAATCTGATTCACTGATCTGTTCTTTGAATCAGAAATATCTGTGAAATACTTATTAGAAATCAGTAGTCTTTTAACTGATGACTTGAGGTTTGATCAAAAATATGCTTTTGTGTAGATGTATGAGTCATAGAAGTATGAATAAAATTAACTCTGTTTAAATTTGTTGTTTACAGGAGATCAAGTCAACAGATTTATAATGTCACCTTATTCTTCCTGTTCTTTATGTCACTGTATAGCCTACTGGGTGTACAGTTTTTTGGAGAATTAACACATCATTGTGTGAGAAATGATACTAACCCTGCGTCAGTATAATAATATTTTTTAATTTTTATAAATAAAATATTTTGGAATGCAATAAACAATTCAATTGAAATATTACAATCAAAAGCATTTTTGAATTTATATTTTTCAGTGAAATCACTATAAACTCCTTAGCTATCCCTGACACATTTTGCTCTCCTGATCCTGATTCTGGATATCAATGTCCTCCTGGGATGAAATGCATGAAACTTAAGTTATCCAAATACATCATGGGGTTCAATGGCTTTGAGGAATTCGGTAAGTAGAAAAAGGTCTAAATAATGATTTTTAGATGTATAGATGATTAATGATAATTTAATTTAATTTTTGTTTAGCAACCAGCTTGTTCACCGTCTACCAGGCATCTTCTCAGGAGGGTTGGGTCTTCATAATGTATCGTGCTATAGACTCCCTGCCAACTTGGAGATCGGCATTATACTTTAGGTAAACAGCTTAAGTACTTCTGTAATATATAATAAATAAATAAATAAATAATATGTATATGCATGGGGTCTCATCCTGAACAAATGAAACATAGTTCAAATGAATTGTTAATAGATGGCATTGCATGTATCGATTCCCAAACCTCGTGTGTTTGGCTTCGAAATTCTTACTAGGCAACCCCTTAAAAAAATATGTACTTACTTAAATCAAATGTTTATACATAGGACAATATAATTTAAGTCTAATTTCTTCAATTATATGATATTCAATTAAATCCTCGTGATTCTCGCTTTCTTTGGTACCATCGCGTCTCGCTCGAGTTCGGTAGATATACACTCGGTAGTCCGACAGCTGCGAATGCGCCGTAGTAGGTACCTACCTACCTACCTACGTAACGAACGAACGGTGTCGTGATGGTTTTGTGTTTGAAAGCCGTAAGCATACCTACCTATATATACCATAGTACCTATATACCTACCAGAGAACGAAGAATATTAAGTAGGTACCTACCTATACGTACTAGTACCTACGTACGTTTAAGTATTTGTTTTTTTTTAATAGATCGGTATTTCGCTTCTTCTACCGAACAAAATACCTACCTACCTAGATAGTGAATAGGGTAAAAAAGTGAGACATGTAGTAGGTACTTACTAGTTTTACTTATGTACTTACGAAGTACTTACCTATCATATTAAAATAATTACTTATGATAGGTACTTAGATATTTTAAATGGTAGGTAGAGGTACCTAGGTACATATCTAATAAGATTTACGTTATCATTTACTTTTTAAGTAGGTACCTAAGCTTTTGTAGTGAATAGTAAGAGGTTTTCATTGCTGTAGGTAGCTCACACGCTATGCAAGTAGGTAGGTAGATGAAATTAAAATACTGTGGGAAGCCCTATACCGTGTTTACGTCACATGAGTAGATACGTTTATCTACTCATTGTCATGATGTCATATGTATGCGCGTAGGGATAAGATACACTTACCAGTGTCAAAAACCAAGTATCAAAATAGGTAGGTACTTACCTACTTGAAATTATTTGGCACAGCTAGAGTTCTAACCCTACTATATAATATAAATATTATCCTACAATATTTCTGAAAAAAGTATAAGTATTAGTAGGCAAAACTACTACATGTTTTCGTTATCTATTATATTTTTATGGGTAATAATTTTAGAACTACCTACTATTTTTGACCGACAAAGAGTTGGCAACCCTAGCCACAGCCCGCCTCGCCTCGCAGCGTAAGGCGCGGCCCGGCGCG
Organism: Acronicta leporina; assembly: GCA_947256265.1. Taxonomy (NCBI): domain Eukaryota; kingdom Metazoa; phylum Arthropoda; class Insecta; order Lepidoptera; family Noctuidae; genus Acronicta; species Acronicta leporina. The sequence goes on along the minus strand of OX366513.1, from coordinate 9,271,167 downwards.
CGTCGAGGCGGCGCGGGCGGCGCGGGTTGAAAATACTCGTAGTTCAAAGTTTTTTTTTTGCCAATACGATTATGCACGTTGGGTGTATCGCAATATGGATCAATTTTCTATGCATGCGAGTATTTGAAAACTGTGAGTGTTCCTACATTAGCACGCCTCTGCCTAACCCTTCGGTATATGTATTATAATTATGTTAGATAAAAATGTATGGTCCCGGGTTCGATTCCTAACTAAACATTTATAGATCTATCTAAATTAAACCTTAATTTAAAACTTTAATTATTTAGTTAGGAATCGAACCCTGGACCTCATAATGTTCACCTGTCACGTTCAACAAATACTAGACTATTTTTGTGAACCCCATGAAAAAAATTCACAAGCCGCCTAGCTGCATGTATGTGTCTGTGATGAACTGATGACTGTGATGTACTTAGGTATAAATAGCGAGGCGAACGAGTTACACAGTATAAGCTCTAATCTTAGTGACTCCCTTAAAATTATTTGTAGCAGGTCACAAAATTATTTTTTGCTTTCGTTATTTTAAAATTAATCTTTAAAACAAGCCTATTTTGGTATAAATTCTCTTGCATTTAGTAGAAGGTCGGAAAATCATGTTTGTTTTCGTAACATTAAGGGGCCGTCCTAAAAATTGACGCATTTTAGTGAATTTTGATGACCGATTGTGAGGAATCTACAAAGAATTTATATAAAGTTATTAATTATTTGAAAAGAACTGTTCTTAAACCTGGCACATACGGAAATGGATTTTTCAATTTACTTCTATAATAATCGTAAATCCCTTTTATTGACAACTCCTTTTCCCAAAAAACGCGTTTCGAGTGAAGTTTGATGATCGGTTTACAAGAAAATATTAGTATTACTGAATATTAAAAAATACTATAAAACCCAGCATATGCTCTACTTGGCACAAGCGGAAGCACTTTTTTCAATTTTCATACAAAATATAGCAGGAAAAAAATATTTACGTAACGTAATTTTTCGTGAAAATTGCAGACAAATATGTATTTTTTTCTATTTTTTAGAAAGACATTTTGATTATTTTTTAAATTACTTAATAATCATCAGTTATCCCTCTAATAGGATCAAACATTACTTTTTCAAAAAAAATATATTTTGATTTAGTAAATCAAAGATGAAAAGACCTATAATTGTGCTATAATATCGAGCGCGCAAAGCCGCTCGCGCCAGTCACGTTTGGGCCTTCCCAGCGAGAGGACGTATCGCTTTGTGTCACAGGCGTGCGCTTGTTCGACGTAAATATTTTCCCAAATTATACTGCGATTAACACAACTTGATACGTTGATTATTTTATAACTTCTAATTTCTAGAAAAGCCATATAATATGGTCTGGTATTTTTTGTAGGAAGTATGGGTAGTACAAGTTTCTCATTGTGCTGATTACGAAAATGTTTATTTTTGAAATCCAAGATGGCGGACATTACTTTTCTAAATAAATTAATATGGGTGTCAATTTCAAAGATTTTCAGGGGCTGATTACGAAAATTATATTAATTTTGAAATCCAAGATGGCGGACATTGCTTTTCTAAATAAATTGATATGGGTGTCAATTTCAAAGAATTTTGGGGGCTGATTACGAAAATGACATTAATTTTTAAATCCAAGATAGCGGACATTGTTGTTCTAAATAAATTGATACAGCTGTCAATGTCAAGGATTTTCAGGGGCTGATTACGAAAATGCTTTTCTAAATAAATTGATATGGGTGTCAATTTCAAGGATTCTCAGGGGCTGATTACGAAAATCATAATTATTAATTTTGAAACCAGAGATTAAAATTTGGTTAATTTTTTTCAAGTTAAATATGAACTGTTAACTATTTGTGTTTTTTTTGCACATTCCTAGATATTATTATAAAGTTATTTTAGTGATGGAAAAACTCGACTGCGATCAAAATTTGAACCTGCGTCTTCTGGTTAGATAAATCAGATGCTATGATCACTAAGCCGCCGCGAGTCCCACTTGCCAGGTCTAAATTTGCATTCACATTCTGAATTTACGTCTTAAAGGTGACGTCAGTAATATCTATTGAAAAGTCACTTCTTTTTTGAAGAACATCCTACAGCCTGATTGTACTTGGGATGTAGTTCCTTTAGAAACGTACAGTACAGTACCAATCTTTTTGGCCGGGCAGAGGTTGTTGCACCCGCCTTCGTGCGCATGGTACAGTCAAGTGGAAAATTACTAATGCAAATATCCTATTTAGTATTAGATCAGTAAGTAGATAGATTTTTATTTTATACATTGGCATAACATAATATACATAAAAAAAATATTTATTAATAAAAACAGGCGTAGTAAATTCTCAGTAGGAGCTCGGAATTTGAAATTTGTGCCCGGATAATGGCAATAGGCTCGCCCCCTATTACATGGGACCTTAACATATCGGCAAACTGTGGGTGTACATTAGTGTACGCCTCTGCCTAACCCTTCAGGGAATACAGGCGTGATGGTATGTTATGTTCGAGGTACTTACGACTGTGACTGCGTGTGATTGCGACCTTAAGTATAATACCTACAGCTCTCAAGAGTCGGCCACCGAATTTCTAATACAAACGTAATACCAAGTTATATCGTAAGTAAAACACAATTTATTGGATTACGATTTATTATGGTATTATGTTTTTGCCGGCAATTCAAGCATTCAAATTTAGACAGCGCAATGCTTGGTAATTTAGTAGCTATTATAACGCTTTATATTTTACTAGCTTCTGCCCGCGACTTCGTCCGCGTAGAGGAGATATAGGAGATATATGAGGATATATAGCCTATAACCTTTCTCAATAAATGGGCTATCGAACAATGAAATAATTTTTCAAATCGAACCAGTAGTTCCTGAGATTAGCGCGTTCAAGTAAACAAACAAACAAACTCTTCAGCTTATATATTAGTATATAGATTGAAAATATGCCATGATATACATTACAAACAAAATTATACAATCATAGCACCTATTACAAAGCTCTATGTTCATTAGTCAAAAGCAACCTCATCTTACAATAAATTATTGATAAGCAAAGGTTTTAATATATTAAAAGGTATTAATATTGTAGTTATCGCCGTGATTACTTCTGTAGTACAAAATTAATGTCTTATGTTGGTCCTTCATTAGGCACATTCTACGTGCATGGTAAATTATGAAAAACAAATACCAGTTCTTCAGACATCTCATCTCACACTTTTCACGATGAAGTGGAGCAAAGTTAAACTACATACCACAATTAGCACAGATGTACATACAACCGAGCGGTTTCAGTCGTGACCAAAATGTGTTTTGATAAACATTTAACAAAATATTACGATTTTGAAGTGCCTAGAAAAAGATAAAACTATCAACCCTCCAAAGTAAAAGTTTGAAAATTCAAAATCCCTGAAACACATTTTTTATGATGAGTAGCTACATATCTCATTTTCAAATACCTAGCTTTAAAAACTATTCACCCATACTAATAAGTACATTAACCTTCAGGCTTCAACCCCCGTTTCCTACCCTTAAAATGTAAAAATCCATAAATCATTAAACTCGTCACTAGGTATTTATTAGTAATCAGTATCTACAAAAATTACAATTTTTAACCCCAATTTCCGCCTTCAAAGTTTTATGTTTTGATGTTTATTGAATATTGTATGTATAAAAATAAGTATACTAAATTAAAAACAAAATTGAAAGTACAAAAAAAAACTAACGAGAATAAAACTAGAAAATTAATTTAATAATGAAAGGATCAACATTGTTTATAGGCTCGTACGCTCGATCTGCAGCCATGTGTGCGTGAAAAGCGCACACAAACATAGAATTTACCTAAACTCGATCGAGTGAATTTTTAGGACGGCCTCTTAAATTTATTTTATAAAGCAACTAGGTAGGTAGGTACCTACCTAGTTTTTAGCACATGAGTAGATCCTTTCCCAATCCTTTCCAAATATTATATTTTATTTTTTGCGGGAAGATCTCGTTGCCTTGCCACTTGAGTTGCGTTGCGAGTGCGACATGTAGGTAGTAGGCATTTGTAAGTAAGTAGGTAGGTAGGTAGGTACCTAGGTATATTTATACAATAACTTTATTATCATTTTGCGATAAAGATATATAAGAACTAGCTTCCGCCCGCGGCTTTGCTCGCGTGGATTTCGGTTTGTCACTCGGTCTTTATCACGGACACTTGTCAGTTGTCTTGTCACCTCCCAGCCCAAAAGAATAAATTAAGTAAGTAAGTATGTACTTAAACTATTTTTTTGTAATATTTTGCATTTTTTTTTCTATGCTATACAAGAAACTTTGAAGGGCGGAATTGAACCTGCGTAGAGTCTTCTGGCTAAATAGGTAGGTAGGTACCTACACAGATGTCGGTTGACAAGCAAAGTAGGCAGCTTGCTTTTCAATAGTTAAACTCGCGGTGGCTCAGTGGTCGTCTGGTGTACTTATCTAACCAGAAGACGCAGGCTCGATTTTCAGGCAGTCGATTTTTTCCATCACTAAACTACCTACTTACTTAGATCTAAAGTATTCTAGTAAACCGCGACAAAGTCTCGTTTTAAACGGCCGACCAGCGCTAGTGGTAGGCTAGGTACCGACCTACTTACTTGATCATTATTTTGTCGTGGAGTTATTTTAAAACTATGATATCTCCGATATTCATTAAAACCAAATGATGTCAATGGCAATTCTGTTCAAAATTAAATAGGTACCTACTTGTGATGAATAACGTATTTAAGTACCTATTTGGTTATGGATTAATGATATTAATCCATAACACAACAAAAGTGTAAGTATATACTACACTTTTGTTGTGTTAAACACCTTCGCAAATAATGCATTATTTTAGAACAAATTTGATTAGGTACTTACCTACAACAAAAAAGGTTATAGGTAGTGAGTCAACCTTAACAGATAGATAGGTAGGTACCTAACTAGGTATATTATGCAGCCATTGACTTCGTTTACGCAGCGCACGCAATGGAAGCCCTCAAAAGAAATAACTTTTACCCGTTTTTGCTACATTTTTCATTGATGCTCCGCTCCTATAAGTCATAGCGTGATATTTTATAAGATATTTTATAGCCTATAACCTTCCTCGATAAATGCACTATCTAACACAAAAGATACCTATTTTAAATTCGAACCAGTAGGTAGGTAGTTCCTGAGATTTCCGCGGTCAACCAAACAAACGAACTTTTTAGCTTTATAATATTAAATAAAAAATAATAATTAGATGTTCACAATCTTGGATTTTAAACATTTTGTTATTTTTTCACAATCAGAAACTGTGAAATTGACACCCACGTCATTTTATATTTAAAAAAATAATGTCCGTCATTAAAAATATATTATGTCATTTATGAAATCAGTAGGTATCCTGAGAAACCTTGAAAATGACACCTACATTTTTACATGAATTTACGTTAAATAATAACGAAAATAAACTACGCGTAAGAAGATAGGTAGTTTTATAAAATTAAATGTATTACATAAGTACCTACGCGCTACCGAGAAGGAGGTAGGTACCTGTTCGGGGTGAGCGACCGTAATAACAATAAGTAGCAACTTTAGGTACCTACCTACATCCCGGCGCACCAGCGCCATCTATTGGTTAAATATATAGTAAACACTTGATATACAACCCGAGGCGATAGATGTCGCATGCAACGCGCATGGAACGCGCTTTTTACGTGCGACATCTATCGCCTACAAAAGAAAAACAATTCTGCCCGAAGAATCTCGCCCGATAGGAAGGTCCCATTTCTTTGTATGGGATGAGGCATCTGTACTAGTATTCTTTTATCTGTGGTATATGTAAATGAATATCTCATTTAATATTGTAACTATCATAATTATTCTATCTTCTATCTATTATATCCTATAGGTATTGTGAGACCCAACATGTTTTTAAAGAAAAGGGAATATATTTATTTTGTGTACATTTGGATTCTGGATAATGTGACTTGTTGGAATGTAATCGCTAATACGTCAGTCTAAAAATATCATTCACTATTTCGAGAAAATAAGGCCTACATTCAGGTATGGTGTCATATTCACAAAGTACAAGAATGTATAAATAGTTCCCAGGTACTTAGTTCACCTGTGATATTGTATGATGCCCTAGCAAGGCAAGAACAATCATTTATTATGAACATGTTGATCCGATTTCCCCCTATATTGAATTTTTACCTTCTTTGTATCTTGTTAACATTATTTATTTTTATAGCACAATGATATTCTTTTTGGCCTGGCTAGTGAAAAACGTTTTCATAGCAGTTATAACTGAAACATTCAATGAAATAAGGGTGCAGTTCCAGCAAATGTGGGGTGTGAGAAACCCCATCACTAAAGGTAGCACAACTCAGTTTTTCACTGGTGATGATAATGGATGGAAATTGGTTACAATAGATGAAAACAAACATTCAGGTAATTTTAAAATTGTTTTCGCATATTATTGTGTATTAGAAAAATCCTTAATATCCTTATTATTTATTTTATCTTATCTTTTATATTTTATTCTAATAATTATCTTATCTTTATATTATCTTTCCAATATAATATTTTAATCTTCTTAAATTTTCAGGAAGTGCACCAGAAATATTCCATAAATTATTAAGGTCCGCATATTTCCGGCTACTAGTCATGGGGGTTGTGTTAGCGAATGGAATAATTACAGCAACAATGAATTTTAAACATGATGACAATCCTAGAGAATTCTTCTACGAGAAATACTATTATATAGAGGTAAAAGAAATACAGTAGAATTAAGTCATCTTTTCCTCCACTTTTATGCTGTAAATATAATAATTTTTGGCCGTGGTTTTTTATAAACCAATCAGTAAATTAAATGAGCGTTTTACTGTTTCTGTATCATGTATCAATAATTTATCCATATTATAATCATTTCAGATTGCATTCACGATTTTCTTGGATTTGGAGGCATTAATAAAAATATGGTGCCTTGGACTAAAAGGTTATTTTAAGCACTCAGTTCACAAGTTCGAATTGCTTTTGGCAATAGGCACAACAATTCACATAATACCACAGCTATACATGTCTGGGTTTACATATTTTCAGGTAAACATATCATGTTAAATAACTTTTAACAAAAGGTAAAATCACCTTCAAAAACATAAATACATATTTTTTTGTGAGAAACATTTTTGGATATCGGTGGCGAAAACAAATGATCCTACCAAGGCACCGACTTCGGAAATGGTTTCGCACATAAAATAATTTTAATATTTTAAAGCGTCTTTTGTTAAAAGTTACTTTATTTCTACAATTTGATTGATGAGTTAAATTTTATGTACCTTGACGAAGTTTTTATTAATTCAGTCGATACGTGTCATTGTAATTTTGTCCTGAATTTTGTGATCAGATCTGGACCAAATTTATAAGTGAAACTTCTGTAGTTATGACTTACCAAACAAAAGAAGAATCATCGTAATCTCTACTATTATAAAACTGTAAAAAACCTGTGTCTGTACATTGAAGATATTAAAAAAAAAAACAATTGGGTTAGGGTATATAGGTAAACGTCTCCGAACCCAAAAATGTGATTTTCTAAATTCTTGTCTGTTTGTCTTACGGGTTGGCGCAAAAACTACTGAATAGATTTTAATTTTGTTATCACTGTTAGCAAGTATGTGCTCCAACTTAAAAACTGGTACTTATACTTATCTCAAATAATTAAACGGAACCTGAGATACAGCTTGACCTCTCTTATGTATAGAGACCCATACAAAGAAGAGATCATCACTGTTGGTTTTTGAGCTTCAAGTGAGCGAAGCCGCGGGCAGGGGTAGCTAGTTGATTCCAAAAAATCGCGTTTTTTTTTTTTTTTTATGGGATAGGGGGGCAATCGAGCAAACGGATCACCTGATGGTAAGTGATAACCGCCGCCCATGGACACCCGCAACACCAGAGGAGTCGCAAGTGCGCTGCCCGCCTTTAAGAGGGTTTGGGCCTCCGGTAACTTCAACTCACTCGGCGAAACACAACGCGAGCGTTGTTTCACGCCGGTTTTCTGTGAGGCCGTGGTATCACTCCGGTCGAGCCGGCCCATTCGTGCCGAAGCATGGCTCTCCCACGTGAAAGACCACGTAACCAACAACATACATTAAAAATACAGCTGAATTGAGAACATCCTCCTTTTTGAAGTCGGTTAAAAAACCCTGTCCAGCCCAAAGAAATATATGTGGGATCTCAATCACATTACCAAATAAAATAAAAAAACATTAAATTTTCGTGAGAGTAAACATATTTATGAAGTTCACGATTGTCGTGCCTAAATTTCCCCAAAATCCAGAAAAAAAAATATTTTCTTTATGTTCTTTGTTATTCAGTGAAGATAATTAAAATCTTTCCAAGATACTTAATTAGCAAACAATGTATGCAAATGACATTCAACCTTTGGGTGACAACCATTTTCTTTGCTGTTGCTAGAAATCAACTTATGAGTATTGATAGTGGTTTTGTTTCAGGTTCTCCGTATAGTAAGGTTGATCAAAGCATCACCCTTGTTAGAGGGATTTGTCTACAAAATCTTTGGACCGGGAAAGAAACTTGGCAGCCTTATTATATTTACAATGTGTTTACTTATAATCAGTTCTTCTATTTCAATGCAGCTGTTCTGTTTTCTGTGTGAATTCACAAAATTTGAAACATTTGATGAGGTAAAATTTTTGTCCGTTATAGCAGTCATAAGGTATATGTTAGGTAATATCCAAAATATCCTCGTCCGTCAATTTATGTATAACTTTAAAATGTCATAATATTTTTTTTCGCCTCTGGTATAACTGGCGTATGTATCACTTTGTTTACATTTTTTTAATAAATAATAGTGGTATTCCCATATATCTATCAAGTGTTAATATTGCAGCAGTTACGTACTCTGTTTTGCAACTCTCTTTACAATCAATATTTTTCGTAATAATCTTTATATATATGAAATCTTTCAGGCATTCATGTCCATGTTCCAAATTCTAACACAAGAAGCCTGGGTAGAGGTAATGGATGAGACCATGGTACGGACAAGCCAAACATTGACACCACTAGTTGCTGTATACTTTATTCTATATCATCTGTTTGTTACTCTGGTAAGCGAAATTTTCAGTAAAATCTAAATATTTCCACATCACACATTTAAGCACACGTCTTAAATTGCAGATTGTATTGTCACTTTTCGTGGCAGTAATTTTAGACAATTTGGAATTGGATGAGGATATTAAGAAACTGAAGCAACTCAGATATCGCCAACAAAGTGCCGAAATAAAGGAGAGTCTACCATTCAGATTAAGAATATTCGAAAAATTTCCCGATAGCCCGCAAATGACAAAGCTTCACAAGGTCCCAGGCGACTTCAATCTCCCTAAGGTATGGAATGTAATTATAGGGAATCCATTAATTATTAATTAAAAAACTGTAACTGTATCTTGTCAGAGGTCGTCAGTTAAAAAACTTTGGTGCCATCATTATTAACATACGAAATATTTGATTTGTTTTAATTTTCAAATATTATCTACATCTTTATTGTTCTTTTTTTATGATATCCTAGTTTTAAAAACACATAAAATTAATAATAAGGTTTTTCTGACGGTCTTGAGTATTCATATGGCCTCCGTAAATGTCCTGCGGGGGTCGTTGAGCTCACTAGATAATGGTTGAGCTCCACGATGACTGATGTATGCGTGCCGTCAGTTAGGACAGCTCAACTCAAGGCTGCTATGTCTCTTTCTTCAAAATGCCTGTTCGGATATTGCCCTACATCGTAACACACATATCTTATACACTACTACTACTGTCTGAACTTTAAAAGAGACCATGATTCTCTGAGTTTCTTTCAGCATTTCTTCTCAGAGGTAGACAGCTAGGAAATACCGACGCCATCTAGTTAAAGAAAATTTAAAACATTGACTTGTAAAAGTGTCTTTGAAAGATTTATTTACAGAAATAAATATAATTTAAAATTTATAACAAATTAAAGCACATAGTTGTACATAGTTGTATAAGATTAAATTTACAGAAATGTATATCGTTGCGTGGGGCCAGTGAGGTGGTGAGTGGTCGTTCTGCGAATGCACTGTTGTATTGCATTTGTTGTAGGTGCGCGAGTCGTTCATGCGCCAGTTCGTGTGCGAGGTGGAGGGCGAGGAGGAGGCGGGCGCGGCGGGCGCTGCGGCCGGCGGTGACGTCACGCGCCGCGCCTTCGAGTACATCGGCGCGGCCAACATCGCCTTCCCGTACCGCAAGCGCTGCCTCGTCAACACGCTCATGGTGGCGCCGCCCTCGCAGCGCCCCAGCTCCGCGCTCCGCCGACACGTCGTCAGCTCTATCATTGAGTTAGTATTTACGCCAATCGGCGAATTTAATGGTGATATTTCACATTTAATAAGTCTTACATCAGTTTATTTTTGTTGATTTATTTTATTCTTTTTGTTAATCATTTACAGGTATCGATTTTGTTGCAGTTAATCATCCCGTGATTCAGGTCTTTTTTTTTGCTTTTTTATTTACATTAGTAAAGTAATTAATATATTAAGTGGCAATTTTTTCTACTATTTTTTATGATTACAGGGACTCTAACAACCACAGGCCACTTCTGGGGGATTCAGCAATGCTAGCGACCGGGGGCAAGTCTGGTTTAAAACCGCAGGGGACAATATCAAGCGCTAAGCAGTTGCGAGTGGACCAGAAGAAGTATGTATTTAATTTGGTCGCTTTGGGGTGTCGCTGATGATAAGAATATAGGCGTGATTAACGAGTGAGCGATAATATGGCTCTCAGGTTCGGGTCGCGCTCTATCCGGCGTTCGGTGCGCAGCGGGTCCATCAAGCTGAAGCAGACGTACGAGCACCTGCTGGAGAACGGCGACATCGGCGCCGCGTCGCGCGTGGTGCCGTCCTCGCGCGCGCGCCCGCCCTACCTCGACATCCGCCTGCTGCAGGCCAAGCGCCAGCAGGCCGAGATGCGGAGGTCCTCTACCGCCTGCCTATTATGTCATCAGTATCATCACCAGTAATAGCCTAGTGATATGACCATTGGACTGCCAAGTCAAAGGTCTCGAGCTCAAAACCAAGCCACGCACCTCTGACTTTTCGAAGTTATGTGCGTATTATAGTTGATTATCACGCGCTAAACGGTGAAGGAAAACATCGTGAGGAAACTTGCATGCCTGAGAGATTTTCTCGACGGCGTGTGAAGTCTGCCTATCCGCATTAGACTAGCGTGGTGGACCCTCTCGTTGTGAGAGGAGACCCGTGCCCAGCAGTGGGACATATAATGGGTTGTTATGTTATTAGTATTAATTATGTAATATCTAATCGCAAAAAATTTCATCGACAGTCCATTCAGCTGTTTGTTAGTCTATACCAAGTTCCATTTATTAACACCTTTTCTAATAATAATAACTAAGGGTCATTCACTGGTTTGTCTTGATTCGTTTAAATACAAACAAACCGGTTCATACTGATTTCCGGAGCTTACGCGAATATTAGACATTTTGAAAAAAAAAGACAACTTTACGGATCTATCGCGTTATATTAGTACAAAACAAAACCCGACGTTTCGGAACCTTTACAGGGAGTCTTCCCGTGATCACGTACGCGATAGAATCCGTGAAGTTTTTATTTCAATAAACCGGTTCATATCTATAGACAGTGTGTACAGCTTTATATAATGTACGTAAAAATGTAGAAATCAACGAGAAGAAGACTTGCGAGAGAATCATCCGTTGTTTGACACACCACTGCTGATAGTGCCTAGAGAATCCCGCTTCAGGAAGATATGTCGCGCCATAGTGGACGCGCGGTATGACGCTCGTCTGCGAGACCCTGTTACTGGCAACGAAAGAAAAGTACACTACAAAAGCTTTCAGTGAGTGTGTTAAATTTAATGATTGCTTTCATTGAACCATTTACAACAATAATTATTACTTACTATTTTCATTTCAGTAATTTCCTTGGTCTTGTGACTTATATGGATTGGGTTATGATAATGGTTACTACTCTGTCGTGCTTATCCATGATGTTTGAGACGCCTACCTATAGAGTTATGGAAAACTTTGTGTTGCAGGTAAGATCTTGCAAATTGATATTGGTGGGTATTTGATTTTTATTTGGCTCTTTAAAACATATAAAAAAACATAAATTTATTTTAGATTGCTGAATATGGCTTTGTGATTTTTATGAGCTTGGAGTTAGCTCTGAAAATTCTAGCTGACGGATTATTCTTCACACCTAAAGCCTATCTTAAAGACGCTGCTGCAGTGCTGGACGTTTTCATCTACATTGTAAGTGTCACAAAATATTGAACTATTCAAAATATTTGAAATCTTGCTTTGAACAAATTTGAAATCAACACGGCTAATGGTGGTCTTGCATACAGCTAGCTAGGCAGGTCACTTCCTATAAAAAAAGAGAATGGCCTCAGTAGGTGCCGCGTATTGAGCACGCTAGTGAGTAGGATGCGAGGCGAGACCTCTCTTTTTGAAGCGAACCAGCGGATGGTAGGCACAGCCTGTCATGCGAATCCCATAGCTATGACTATAGGGCAAAGAAAGACAAGTACTGTTTTTGTCGGTACGAGTACGACTTACCGTACCACCTCCCCGGGTAGCAGACTAGACAGGTCATAGATCTTCTTATGCTACAATGAAGCGTACCGGGTTTTTTAAGTACTATAACATTGTCCTATAACATTACTTGCACAAATTAATCATATTTGTGAGTGTGTGTGAATGCAAGGCCTGACTTTACGGAATCATGTGCGTATTCATTATGACTCGCTTAAATGGTAAAGGAACACTTCACACACACCTGTAAGAAAATCTCCCAGGCGTGCAGTTTTCACAATGACATTGTGAAACCTGCTATCCCACAGTAGGATAGCGTGGTGGACTATAGCGTAAATCATAATTGTGAGAGGATGGCGTGCCCCGCAATGGGGTAGTATATGTGATGTTGATGGTGACATGACAGGTGTCGCTGACGTTCCTGTGCTGGATGCCGGTGCGGGTGCCGCCGGGCTCGGCCGCGCAGATGCTCATGATCCTGCGCTGCGTGCGCCCGCTGCGCATCTTCACGCTCGTGCCGCACATGCGCAAAGTCGTTTATGAACTATGTCGCGGCTTTAAAGAAATACTGCTCGTGAGTACATTCTCTTTTAGACAAAAGTCTGATGCTGAACTCAAAATTTCGCCGATTTGTTATTGTAATTGCACTTTTGCTTCTCAATAGGTATCGACGCTTTTAATCCTCCTGATGTTCGTGTTCGCCAGCTATGGTGTACAGTTATACGGCGGCAGGTTAGTATAACATACATACATACAATCACGCCTGTATTCCCCGAAGGGTTAGGCAGAGGCGTACTAATGTACACCCACAGTTCGCCGGTATGTTTAGGTCCCATGTAATAGGGGGCGAACCTATTGCCATTAACCGGGCACAAATTCCTAACTCCGAGCTGCTACTGGGAATTTCATAGAAAAACCCAATAACACTTTGCTCGACCTGGGAATCGAACCCAGGACCCCTAGCATAGCAGTCGCGCTCAGGACCACTTGGCTAATGAGTCAGGTTAGTATATTTTTAACGAATATCGGGTTATTGTTTTGGTAGCAGCGCGTGTGCTCTTCGCGTTCACCTTACCTTCACCTCACCATCTCATTCAGTCATTCTCAACTCAACTCATACAATCAACTTTCGCAGAAAATATTCGGTTTTATAAAATTAAGAGTATGTTTCAGGCTGGCTCGATGTAATGATCCCACAATAATTAGGCGAGAAGACTGCGTAGGAGTGTTCATGCGGCGCGTGTTTGTCACTAAAATGAAGATTCGGCCGGGACCTAACGAAACGTTCCCTTCTATGCTAGTACCCAGGGTTTGGTATGTTCAATATTCACAACGCGGCCTTGATACAAAACGCTTATTAAACGTATATTAACTATTAACACTTGTACCATTATAATTTTAGAGATACTTGTGATCTTAGATAAAAATAATCCTAAGTATATTAATTTCCTTGAAATTCTATATCCTAGCAATCATTGTAATAGCTCGTAACGACACTATTTTCTCACGATTTACCTATAAATGTAGACTTGGTCCGACCTTGGTCGGCCTTGCAGATAAACTAAATTAACGAAGTGATTATGTGCCAAATTATTGAAGTCATTATTAGTATTGAAATAGTAAGGAATAGTAAGGAATGAGAAACAATTATGAGCCTCGGTGAACGAAACCTCATCCTCGAAAGATTCGAAAAATTTAAAGGTCCAAACGGACCGGTATTGTTGTTGCGATTTTGTCACTATATTTTTTTTTTTCAGGGCAAATCCCAAACGATTCAACTTTGATAACATTGGCGACGCACTCCTAACATTATTTGAAGTGCTTTCATTCAAGGGTTGGCTAGATGTTCGCGATGTCCTGATTAAAGCATTGGGACCGGTTTGTATACTTACTACGTAATACTTAAATTAATTATTCATTACTACAATTACATTGGATTTTGGAACTTTGCAAAGGCCCCTTTGACTCTCAACGTTTCATAAACTGCTTGAAAGCCTATAGGTAACCTTCATCTAAAAATAAAAATGAATCGCGAAAATGTGTGGAAGCTCATAACTCTCGAACAACTGCACCAATTTGGATTGGAGATTTCTTCTTTTGGTGTGTCTGTCAAGTATTTATCGGCACAGGTTTTATATATGTAAGATTTTTATTTTTTATCCACCGGAGAGGTCGGGTAAATATACACAGGTGAAGCTGCGTACGCTAGTACCTATAGATATAATAGAATTCGAATTGAAGTAACTCACTCGATTTTGTTTATTTACACAAGAATAATTTTCTCTTCTCTTTGTCTTAAGTTTGCTACAGTAGTCAAACTATGATCAATTTACCATTTTCTTAAATACTTGTAATCATCTCTGTTTGCAGGTACATGCAATATATATACACGTTTACATATTTCTGGGATGTATGATTGGACTGACTCTATTTGTTGGTGTGGTCATTGCAAACTACTCTGAAAACAAAGGCACTGCTCTTCTAACTGTCGATCAGCGCCGTTGGTGAGAAAAGACATATTTTATAATAAATAATACAGAATACACCTCAGGTTGAGATTGCTCGCTCCCTGGAGGCAAGCATCCAAAAACTAGCATTTTATTTTTGTTGTAATTTTTTTATGTAATGGATCCCAGAGAACACGGTGAAGGTCATATAATTTTATCAGTTTAATGCTAGTTTCATTGTCCATTGCGATCCGAGGCGACACGCCCGTCTCCATCAAATGCATGGCTCGGACTGAGGCGCCGTTGAGCACGGCAAAAAACCGACAAAATATGGCTCGGCTCGCGGCAACGAATATGCCGCGTGTCGCGGCTGGCCTCGGGTTGAGGCCGCGGCTCCACTTGCGCAGCCTCGGAGCGAGGCAGCCGGTCGACCCGAGGCTGCCTCAAGTGGATGCGAGGCTTTAGACTTGTAAACTTCTTTCGTCTCGTTTATTACTGCTGTTGCCTGTGGATTCGCTCACATGCCAATTCTACTATTTACGAGTTATTTATATTGTAAACATAAAGTAGTCTATGTCCTTCTTCAGATTTATCTCTGAAATCTGTTGAGTATTGTGATGTTTTCAGGTGTGACCTAAAGAAGAGACTAAAAATTGCCCAGCCATTGCATTTACCGCCTCGCCCTAACAAACGCAAAGTCCGTGCTTTTGCCTACGACGTGACTCAAAACTTAAGCTTCAAACGTGTAATAGCGATTGTTGTGCTCGTGAACAGTGGCTTGTTGGGAGTTACGGTTAGTGTGTATTGTATTACGACTAACTCAAACTAGCATAACATAACATTATCAAACTCATTAAACCGATCAAAGACCCGCATCGTTAAGCATAAATGATTTTGGTTTGAATCGCTATTCCCTAAAACAAGAAATGATCAAGAAGAAATCGTATACCTAGGGTAGATAATTGTTTCATAACCTCTACGTTTTACGCAACAGTGCATTCGACGACTTGACAGCATATCTTTCGGAGCAGGAGTAGAAGTTCTTCAACTAACTTGTGCCTTGATCGTTTCAGTGGTCTCGCTACTCCCCTTACACTGAGCAACTAGCCCTAACATCGGCTCTATTAACGCTAGTATTCGTAGTGGAGGTGCTACTGAAAACTATAGCCTTCACGCCGCGCGGCTACTGGCAGAGTCGCCGCAATCGCTACGATTTGCTCGTCACCGTCGCTGGTTGTATATGGATATTTATGCATTTCACTTTAATGGTAACAAATTTAATTTTTTTACTCATAAATATCTTCGTTCACATCATTAACTTAGTTTCTCGACTGACCGCTCTGAGTGATAGTGGAAAATTTTAATTTCAACAAGCTTCGGTAACTTCAATAACTTGATGACTGAGAGAAATAAAGCCTTATTTCTTTACTGATTCCAACTGTATGGTCGACTGTAGCATGCTATGTACGGTCTCATATTATATGGTTGCTCCGTGTTTGTCATATCATATATAAATAGGTACTGCCCTTCTGTAATGTAGATAATTATGACCATTTGCTTGATGTAATTTAATTTTTATTCTAGAACGATTTGTCATATTTCGTTGGCTTCATGGTGGTTATTCTCCGTTTCTTCACGATAACCGGCAAGCACACCACACTCAAGATGTTGATGCTTACCGTCGGTGTAAGCGTTTGCAAGAGTTTCTTCATCATATTCGGCATGTTTCTACTCGTATTTTTCTACGCACTTGCTGGCACCATCGTTTTTGGCAACGTGAAATATGGTGAAGGTATTGGAAGGTAAATATTGATATTTATAAATTAATTAGATATATAATCGTTTTATATATATACATAAATGTATTGTTAAGCTGTTAGCGTAAGACATAAGAATATCCACAACATTAGCCTCTTCGGATAATCTGGCAAAAACGTAACGTAAAAGTTTTTCCGAGTAATTTTTTCTAAAAGTTTTTCTGGAATTGAATAGTAGTCTGTGGGACTATTGAAGTCTACAGAATATTCTCTCCGCACGTTTACGAAACTAATGTTTTCCAATGATTTGCCGGGCTGGCTCACGCCTTCACGTTTTTCTGTCCTCAAAAGGTTTTTACTAAGGTGTCCATGGGAGTTAAAGCTCTGAAAAGATTTTTACTTGAAATCCGTACTTCATATCTTAAACCAAAGAAAAGAAAGGCATGAGCGTGCGTATGTATCTTGGACCATATGTATGCTTTCCATCAGACAATACCATAAACATACATATTTTATTTTATTGCAGGCGAGCGAATTTCAACTCACCTATCCATAGCGTGGCGATGCTGTTCCGCATAGTGACGGGCGAGGACTGGAACAAGATAATGCACGACTGCATGGTGGCGCCTCCGTACTGCACGCCCGCCGACAACTACTGGGAGACCGACTGCGGCAACTTCACTGCCTCGCTCGCATACTTTTGCACCTTCTACGTTATCATCACTTACATCGTACTCAACTTGCTTGTGGGTTAGTACACGACGTCTGTACCCGATTTCCACTGTTCTAATCTTATTCCTTCCTATATGGAAACAGGAAAAGAACAGATTTTAAACTAGCCACACATCGTTAGAAAAATTCTGATTCCAACCCAGAAAAACTAAATTTTGTAGTAGCTGTTGCTCGCGGTTTTACTCGCATTCCAAAAGGATTTATAAGTCCATGTTAACTACCCAGTATAAAACGCCATATAATTTCGATTTTGAATTTAAATAATAATATACAATGATAACACAAGTCACCATTGTTTACATTTTGAAATGTTTTGATTGCTATAACTCGGCTTATATATAGTTTGCGTATCGAGATGAAACTTGTACCAGATTTTAAGTTATACCTCCAGCAATATAACTGAAAACTGTATCAAATTTCGTTTAGTACGTTTTTGCGTGATGCGCGTATTATAAGGACAAAAAAAAGAAATGACTTCTGTTGCTGTAATAAAGTGCCCCGTATTAGTTTTTCTTCGCTATCTGTAATCTACAGACATCGGCCCGAATGGATGAACCGATTTTGATTTTGTTTTTTTTGTTTGAAAGGTGAATAAGTGGGGAGTGTTCATAACTATATTTGATGAAAATCGGCCCAAGATGGCCGCCGCCACAAGATGGCGGTTTACATATTTTTTCACAACTCCCACAATATTGGTATCAAATGAAAGGGCCTGACTAGTAGAATACTATACACTATGAAAAATTTCAAAACCAACATGGCGACCTCCACGAAATGGTGAATTTGTTAAAATTTTTCACTACTCCCTCAATAAAGGTATCAAATGAAAGGGCTTGACTAGTAGAATACTATACACTATGATATAAGATATCTAATAGCTATGAAATAATTGTACAAAAGTTGAATAACTATTTAACTAAACGAAGAAAATACCTAATTAAAACGCAAGAAAATAAAAGAAATTAAACAAAATAACTAAGGAGTCCCTACAAAAAGTGTGAAATAACAAATTAAATTAAAAATTTTAAAAAAACCCCCGACAAAAATAATCCTGAATCCCTATAAAAAGAAAAAAATAATCTTGAAATTATATCCCTTCGTAAGTACTTATGAAGTTTTTTGATTAAATTTTGTCGCGTCGGGGGACCGCTCTCTAGCCCTCGCGTGTCTGTCCGCTCGGGTCGCCAAACTTGAATATATTACGCTCCGCCCACTTTACGCCCTCCCGCGCGTCGCGGCGATGTACGCGCCATCCACATCAATTCTGAATTCGCGCGATTCACGTTCGGGAAGCAAAAAGAAAGGAAAGGATTCACATAATTAGAGAGCGGTCCCCCGACGCGACAAAATTTAATCAAAAAACTTCATACGTACTTACGAAGGGTTATAATTTCAAGATTATTTTTTTATTTTTATAGGGATTCAGGTTTATTTTTGTGTCGGGGGTTTTTTTAAATTTTTAATTTATATTAATTTAAAAACCTTAAAGCATACATGATGTAATCAGATTGTGTTACTAAAGTTACCAAGATGAAGGCTGACATCATCATCAAACTTACTTGTCCCACTGTGGGGCACTGTTCTCCTCCCAGAGTGAAAAACCTGATGGAGATGTGGAGTATGTCGTAAAGGAATTCTCATTGAGGTGGACTAATACAATGTAATGAAACCTAAGTCTAAACTACGATGTTTTTCCCAATATCATAGGAATTTCCCAAAATCTTTATTATTTGCTTCTAGATTCATCTGTTTAAACCGTACGCAGTCTGTCAGTAATTCTTTTAAGAGATTTTATTGACTGGCTTTTACCTTTTTTCTACTATCTTTTTTTGCAGCTATCATAATGGAGAACTTTTCGCTATTCTATTCAAACGAAGAAGACGCTCTTTTGTCTTACGCTGATATCAGAAACTTTCAAAACACTTGGAATGTTGTGGATGTACACCAAAAAGGTGTAATACCAGTCAGGAAGGTAAATTTTAGTGAAAATATAAGAGTTTCTCTCGTTACTTTATCATTATTTAACTTTATTGATTTGATGTTTAATATTGCAACTGCCTCATTAGCCAAGTGGTCCTGAGCGCGACTGCTACGCTAGAGGTCCTGGGTTCGATTCCCAGGTCGAGCAGTGTTATTGGGTTTTTCTATGAAATTCCCAGTAGCAGCTCGGAGTTAGGAATTTGTGTCCGGTTAATGGCAACAGGCTCGCCTCCTATTACATGGGACCTAAAACATACCGGCGAACTGTGGGTGTACATTAGTATGCCTCTGCCTAACCCTTCGGGGAATACAGGCGTGATGGTATGTTATGTTTAATATTGTCGTTTTAGGTAAAATTCATTCTGCGGCTACTAAAAGGTCGTCTGGAATGCGACACCCACAAGGAGAGACTGTTATTCAAATACATGTGCTATGAGCTCGAGCGACTTCATAACGGCGAAGATGTCACGTTCCACGACGTCATCAAGTTAGTAGGCAATTGTATTTTTTTATTTATTTAACACTTATGTTACAACCAGGAACGGTAGAGTTATTTCCTATTGGCTTTCTCTAAATGAAACCACGATTCTCCCCACCTTAACTATGTATCATAGCGTGGTTAAAATTAAATTAATTATTATATTATAATAATAATGCCAGTATGCTGTCGTACCGCACGGTCGATATCCGCAAATCACTACAAATGGAGGAGTTGCTTGCGAGGGAAGAGTTTGAGTTTTTGATTGAAGAGGAAGTCGCTAAACAAACAATACGGACGTGGCTCGAAGGCTGCCTCAAGAAGATACGCGCCAACAGTAGCGTAAGTTATTATTAAAAAAATATTCGATTTACCTATTCATCTTTTTTACAAAACCTACTTATTTAAAAGAAAATCGTCGAAAAATCAAAATTTATTGATGACTACAAAATTTTAGTTAAGAAAATAAAATACTAGGGAGCTGTAGGTATTATATAAGCTAGATTAATTAAAAATATAAGTCAATCATGTCTATATCAATATAATTGGCACTCTGGCTTAGTAAAAGCCACAATCGGCTTTACTCTTCTCGAACCGAATGACAAATTATCCATTATCGTTATCCATTAGTATGACAGATTTTGGTGTGGTATATTAGGCATGAGTTTTTCATTTATCTATTTACTCAAATTCACGAAATTCACTCACTCTGCCTGCCTCATTAGCGCGACTGCTATGAGCAATGTTATTGGGTCTCAGTAGTAGCTGGGATTTGTGGCCAGTTAATAGCAATAGGTTCGCCCCTTATTACATGGCACTTAAACATACCGACGAACTGTGGGTTTACGCGTTACGTTTATTAGTACGCTTCTGCCTAACCTGTCGGGGAATACAGGCTTGATGGTATGATCACGAAATTCATAGAATCGTTATAATCATGTTTTACATTTGGATCAGAAGATTGAACATCACAAGTGCTCCGTCTACAAATATAGTTTCGATTCCACAATGTCAATGATCAAACAGTCTTCTTTTCCGATATGAGACACAGACAGCACGCCGTGTTCAACCTTTGATTGCCTTTGCCAACATTTTAAAACGTTATGAGGCGCATTAACATGTTTCGTCAAGATATAAAATGTCTTCTCTCCGAAATTTTAATAGCTTTTCGATAAGGAGTTTCCTTTAAGAAGATAAAAAGATCTTTGAATGTTTTATGAAGTTTACATAAACATGAAAAGTTGTCGGATGAATTCGCGAGAATATTTTTGTTACTTTCATAATGGTATTAGTAAATAGGTATTTCACGTAGGCTTTTGAAGACATTATTGACAACGTTAGGTACTATAAAATAATAAAAGTTCTTGTGGGAATTTTCTTGAGAACTGCATATCAGTGCACATTATTAGTGACAATTTATTTCAATGTTTGATGGCTGATGAGTTTTAATGTTGTCATTTATGTTAGTTCGATTAGGAATCTAAGAGATACACAAGTAACACCACATTACCACAAAATTGTTTTACAGAAACAGCAGACTAGTTTGATTGCTGGTCTACGGAAAACAAATGAACAGGCTGTCGATATGAGCAACGAAAAAGTTGACAAAGAAAAACTAGAAAATGAAGCTCAAGTGGGTACCATAAAATGTGTTTTGTCGTTTTAGTATTGAGTTTTTGTATGCAAATATAATAATAATAAATAAATAATAATTAATATTCTGGGACATTTTTACACAGCACCATCTAGTCCCAAACTAAGCAGAGCTTGTACTATGGGTACTAGACAATGGATATAATACTTAAATACTTTTTTTTTTGTAAATACATACTTATAATACATAAGAAACACCCAGACGAACACAAACACTTATATTCATCACATAAATTTTTGTGTCCTGTGGGAATCGAACCCACGACCTCATGGTCAGCAGTCCGGTACTCGAACCACTAAACCACAGAGGTCAACCAAATATATACTTAGATATTAAAAATATATTCATTTACAGCAAATAATCGCTAATACAGGGCGCACAGAAATAACTGAGTCTACTTCCCAGCCTGTCATCTCTAGTAAGTGAAATTATATTAAGATTTTTCTTGGAAATTATATTTCTCTTGGAAAATCGTTTGTTATACATATCTCATTTCTTTTTAGATATATCGTCATCATTTGAGTCTCAACCAAAAAGATCGTCAACGAAAAGTCAGTTCAAAAGGCCTGGATTGCCATCTGTTACAATTCCAAGGTAGGTATCCAAGATGTTTATGGTATCAAAAAATTTGGGTTTTTTTTATAAAAGCAATGTAGTTAAAAAATACACTAATATTTCGGTACCGTAAAACTACACTGCGATGTTAGTAATTAATTAAATCACTTGTTGCAGACCTGAGAGCCCCATCAAAAAGTACCTCCAGCCAACGCTCAGCGATCCACATCCTGCCCTCATTAAGAAAACTTCCTGTAAGTGTGAGTGATCTTTTGTAATCCATTTACATACATAAATATAAAATATTATTATTACAAGTTAAGGCAGACGATATGCCTTGTAAATCTCCAAGAACTCCTCGATCTTATTATTTGAAAGTGAGAAATAAATAAAAGCACTGTAGACAATAGTGTCGGTTTGAGTACTAGAGTTCCATCATTACAATGTATTTTTTTTAAATAAATCAAATTAAAAGAAAAACTTCCGATTGCGACCGACAATAAGCTTTTATTAATTCGAATTAAAAAGTCTTTTATGACCGATCCTGAAAACCAATCTGTTCATATAATGAGTACATACGTCAACAGCGAGTGTGAAGAGTGGCAGCCGCATGAGTCATAACAGCGTGAGTGGGGGCGCAGGGGTGGCGGGGGGCGCCCGCGACCTGCCGGCCCTGCACGAGCTGCACTCGTGGTGGGGCGCGCACGTGGCCCGCCTGCCCGCCGCCGACGGAGACTAGACCACTAGACCAGCCGGCACTTGTGTATATTAGATATAGCCAACACTTCATGAATATAATTATTTAGCATGTTAATTGTGGCTGTTGTTAGTTTAAACGTAAGATGTAATGTTATCGTTGTTAGTGCCAAAATATTAGAAATAAAAATAATTTACGGAATCATCTTTTTCTGTAATTATAATAATCATATTTTGTAATATTGCAATATTTGCAAATTTATATTTTTAAACTAAACTTGCAAATGATGTATAAGTTGCCTACCTATATCATATTTACAATATAGAAGATATTATATTTACATATCGTGACAAAATCTGTAAATTAAGAATTAAAGAAGTTATTGTAATAAATGGCACATGCCCAGTGAGAAGAGCACAATGACAGTGATCGTGAGTGCAAGACACAGATATCGGCCGGCGATAGGGTAGTGGAAAAGTTTGGCGTGAAGCTGCAGCGTGGACGCGTACATGAGCACCGTGGTGATGTCCTCCTGTGACGTGTCTTGGTGCAGGAACGGACGCACACACAACTCGTGCCCCACTGACTGCGTCCTCCGACACTCTTTTGATAATCGGGCTGCCTAGAAAAGTAATTGCTCAGGTTCAGAATTGTAAAACAGTGTCCGCACTCACTCCTCATATCTAGTACATATTAGAAAGAAATTGCAAGGTGCACAGGATGACATTATGATTAATTTACATAAAATTTGTGTTAGTTGTGGAAGATACTTTTTATACAAGAGACTGAAACACTCGTCAAATCTATATCTATACTAATATATAAAGCTGAAGAGTTTGTTTGTTTGTTTGTTTGCTTGAACGCGCTAATCTCAGGAACTACTGGTTCGATTTGAAAAATTCTTTCAGTGTTAGATAGCTCATTTATCGAGGAAGGCTATAGGCTATATATCATCACGCTAAGACCAATAGGAGCGGAGCATCAATGAAGAATGTTTCAAAATCGGGGGTTTTCCTTTTGAGAGCTTCCGATGCATGCGCTGCGTAAACGATTAAAGTTTCGCAAAAATCATATATGACAGAATTATTCCTCTTTAAAAGTTCTAAAAAAAAGTCCGCGACATCATATGTCTATCTTTTAAGGTTGGCTCACTATAAACGTTTTTATGTTAACTTTGTTCTAAAATTCGTTTTTTTTTTCCTTTTGAGAGCTTCCGATGCGTGCGCTGCGTAAACGGTTAAAGTTTCGCAAAAATCATATATGACATAATTGTTCCTCTTTAAAAGTTCTAAAAAAAAGTCCACAACAGCATATGTCTATCTTTTAAGGTTGGCTCACTATAACCTTTTTTATGCTAACTTTGTTCTAAAATTCCAAATGCATTATTTGCGTAGGTGTTTTTATAAACATGATATTATTAATCCTTATCCAAATAAATACGTTATTCATCAGCCTTTAGAGCGTTTGTTTTGTATCCGTGCGGACCGAGCTTGGGTCCGCTCGGACCCAACAAACGCTCTAAAGGACATATCCTCATTTAGCGTTCTTTTATTATTCCTGTTCCCGTGACATATATTACTAAAGTTCCGCTCGGATACTCAATACTCAATTATCAACTAACAATATTGGCTATATCTTGAAGTGAGCTTCAATCAAAACATACTACAAGCCGCTGAAGGGGATCATCATCTTACCACCTGTCAAGTGCCACCTGCCAAGTTTGCATGAACGTGATAATCTCAGGAACTATTGGTCCGATTAGAAAAAATCTTTCGGTGTTAGATAGTCCATTTATTGAGGAAGGCTATAGGCTATCATCCCGCTAAGACTAAGTAACTATTCCACGCGGAAGAAGTCGCGGGCGGAAGCTAGTGAAGTATATAAGCTTACTTACAAGTTCACAAAACATTCATAAAACCACCGAGCACTAACATACTAAAGTACTACTCAAAATATCCAACAAAAAAAAATACATAAACTTCATAAACTACTAGGGTACAATTCATCCACCACCATTACTTGCACCCTTCTTACAGGGGTAAGAAGGGTGCAAGTAATGGTGGTGGATGAATTGTGTTAAGGCCAATATGATGAGAAAGAGAGTGAATGATGAAATGACGGTTGACAGGGATGAATGGAAGGAAAGGACATCTGCGCCGCCGACTACGTATTAATAAATCTGCCTTGCAGCAAAGGTAAAGCATATTGAAAATGGATATAGATCCAAAAATAAAAAATGTGTAGTTTTAATGGGACTCACAAACTTACGTTTGGGAGAACATTTTACAAACTTTATCTCGATAGAGCAATGTTAGGCTCTTTCTTTCTAACTTATGTCCTTCGGTAATAGCAGAGGAGCTAAATGATGCTAAATTAGGGGATAACCTGAAGCGTTATTTTTTTTCAATGCAATAAAATTTGACGAATAAAAAGCTCGTAATATTATCTAAATCGTTGGTTATAGTTTATTTACAAAATAATATAAGAATAAAATACGAAAAATGCCTTCTTTACTCCATCTGTACCTATGCTCTAATATGTATGGACGATTTTATTATTAGGTACATCGGCTTTAGAAAACCTTAATTCCTACAGAAACGTCGGAGCGCGAGTCGGACTGATTTTATATTTTGTTTGTAAGTTTTAGGGGATCAATGGCATATTTATCATACTAACTTGTACAAATGGTACGACGACCGCCGATATCCATAAGAGCTCATTCAGAATGCTGATGCCCACTAAGGGCTCAGTTTCAGTGTCCACCTTGTCCAAGTTGAGCAGCCACATAATACCAGACGACGCCCACGAGATGTTCACTATAGTGAACAAACAAACTGCAGGTGCTAGGTCATCGTTCAAGTACTTTAGTAGTTTTCGGAATTCTGCTATTTCCTGTAAAATAAATATTCCGTACTATATTAGAGTAAGACGCAAATAGACCCAAACAATACAAATAAATACAAAAATAAGTTAATATATTTTTGTATTTATTTGTATTGTTTGGGTCTATTTGGCACATTAGGGCATAACTTACGGCCTCGTGATCAATCTTTTGGGGACGGATTCCTACATAATATGGGTACATAATACCTAAACTCACGAAACTAATCGAAATATGGAAGAAAACGTATAGAAGACACGTGTTGGGACAGTCATGAAAGACAAGGGGAGTAATAAAATAATTTTGAAACCATTCAGATAAATTAAAGGAAAACTTACTCTCATCCAGTTAAGAGGAGTTATAGTTCGGTTAAGTAAACGCTCTTTTAAGAACATAAGATGAGCTTGCAGCAGCTGTGCTTGTAGACAGTAACTTGTGATAATAGTAGCTTGCACCATGTCATGAATCAAAGTGCAAATTATAAGTAAAATCTTTAACAGTATTCTTACTTCATACGAACTGGAAATAGACATGTTCAAAATATAGGTATGTATATCATTATCTGTCTACATGGAATCTTGAAGTAGGTGATATGTGAGCAATTAATGTCAAAAGTGGAGGTTTACCTCGTTTCCATCCACCTGAAGATTATATTGCCCCTAGCCAACATTAAATTGACCGAGCACAATGATAGACACATCCACAGAACGCTGAGTATTATGAAGAACCACAGCATGTGTAGTAGACGTTTTGGTTTTGTTGTGGGCATCCCTTGAGGTGAGTAGGAAGACAAAAGAAATACCTAAACAAAAATATATTTTTTAAATTCATTTAGACATACATTCTTGCTAAAGGTTTGTTTAGTTAAAGGAAAGAAATGGGATCTCCGTGGTACTATTAGTTATTCTGTACATAAAAAATCAAATAGGTAGGTACTCACTCGTTCCATTAAATTTTGCAACTGTTCATTATCAGAGATTCGAAATAAATATAATGCGTATAAAAATCCCACAAAATGCAATATACTGGGCCCAATGTAGGTGAAGATAACGTTTCCATAACACACTTGTTTATAATTGTCGTATTCCAAAGTGGATGTTAACGCAAGTGGCACCAACTTGTAACAAAACCCTCTGTCCCGCCTGAAACATGTTTTAAACCAAAAAACGTAGGATTATACTTAATTTTCTGAGCAATGGTTACAACTTCGATACCTTATAAAATATTTACCTGAAACACGCCATATATTGAAGGATGTATCCTAAAAACATGAGTATAGCTACTTGTATTGAATGAAAGTGTGAGCAACATATAGCACATTTAGAAGAATTTGAGACGTCTAGTACCGGTCGCAGTCCCATAATTGTTAATAGTTTTAAGTATGGGAGTAATATCTGCAAAGAATTTAATTATTACATAAATGCATCATAGATACACCTTAGGTACCGATGGTTTGGGTTAGGTTGGTGGGTTGTATGGATCAGAGTGCTAGGCCGGTAGGAAGATGGATGAAAAAAGAGTGCATGCAACGGAGATGACAATGTTAAGGTGGATGTGTGGAGGGACTAGATTAGGGAACAAGTAGGTAGGTTATACATACATTAGAGGAAATCTGAAAGTGGCGTCAGTGACAGAAAAGTCGAAAGGGAATAGTTTGTATTAGTATGGGCATGTGATGAGGAGGGATGAAACGCATTTGACTAAAAGAGTGGTGAATATGAATGTGCAGAGACAGAGGAGCAGAGGGAGACCAAAGAAAAGATGGATGGATGGATATGATGGAAAAGGGAGTGAATGATGAGACGGCTGATAGGGGTGGATGGAAGAAAAGGGCATGCTGTGCTGACCCCAAAATAAATTGGGACAAGGGCAGGTAGAAGAGGAGGAGGTGGAGTTAGCTAATTATAACCTACCTTTGATTTACAATAATGTAATATAGCAGATGTACTCATGTATTCAGTATCAGGAGATTCCGTTATTTCTCCAATCTGAAAGTAAAAATAAAAATATTTTCATCCATATAAAACAAGCTAGGTAGGTAGATACACCTAGGTAGGTATGTTTGGGATACAAGTATTTCAGTGGTATTTATGTACTACTAGCTTCTGCCCGCGGCTTCGCCCCCGTGGAATTCGGTCTGTCATCACATCCCACGGGTACGGGATAAAAAGTATCCTGTGTCCGTCTCCTGGTTCTAAGCTACCTCTCCACCAATTTTCAGCCAAATCGGTTCAGCCGTTCTTGAGTTATAAATGGTGTAACTAACACGACTTTCTTTTATATATATAGAAGATTTATACGTGCATATTGATTGCTTAATTCTTTTGGATAATATTATTCAGAAAAAATCCGTTAATCTCCGCGACAATGCATAAAGACTACCAAGATGACTTACTACCAGTTGGCAGACTATGTGAGAGGTTCATTTCTTCCGAAGTTTTCCCTCACTGATGACTAAAGCAAGTAATAATATGAAAATAATCAATTAATAAATCGTCGATGCCATCCCTCTCAATCCGAGAGGACGGCATCGGCAGCCGTTGGTTGGGCTATATCTCATTTTTTCCTTACTGTAGGACTTATAAAGGCCCAGATAATGTTATTTTATTGTACAAAAATAGGTGTGTAGGTACTGCAATTACTTGTCAATATTATGTCCAAACAATGTAGGTACCTACGTCTGTAATAGGTGAGTATCCATTAGATTTACATACATACATACACTCACGCCCTTCAGGGGTAGGCAGAAACTAGCCACTTGCTAAGATTCTAGCATACCTACTCCTTTTGCTTTTGCCGCATTCATACGTCTTCTCATACATGCGCGCCGATCCAAAGCTTTTTTGATTTTACACATGCAAAATGTACCTGATTACCTACCTAAGTTCGTAGCCAAAATGCTTTGTAGAATGTTTTCATATTTCGCGAAATAGTCAGTAGGTAATTGATAACATTTTATCGTAGAATTTCTATGCTTACATGTATCATCGCTTTAAATAATCACAATATACGTTTTAACTAAACTTCATAAACACACTGTAATTTATAATACGAATGATATAAGTTTAAGATTACTCACGTCAACACTATTGGCGTCGAGGCTGGACCTGGTAGATCTCTCCATAGCTGGTTCAACAAGCTTGTCGTTCCCCAGTACATGGCTGTCCAGTAAATCACTAGCTACACAATCATTTAAAAAAATTACATTATTCAGTTTATTGCCCATATCTGCACATAAATTACCAATACGCACATTATACTAAATGATAAAATATTAATAATTGAACATTTATGTTGCAAACAACCAAGATCCCAATAATGACGGTAGGTAGGCAGTTAAAAGCATATTTTACTTACCACTACCGTACGATGCATTATCATTTTGCATTTTTATTTAATTATTTATTACATAAATATGTACCAAAATGTTAATATTTTCGAGGAGAGTTAAAAGGATACACTGACAACAAGAGATAACAATTCACTGCAATGTTTTTTTACATTATAACATCATTGCATATTTTATACTTGTCTCGGACTGTGGCAGTGCATTCACTTTGATAATAATGCGACGTTAATGTCATTGTGTTTACGTGACGAGATTCAAGTTGTTTTTGCATACAGAATCCACAAGGTGTTTTAAGTAGGTAGACATTGCGAATTTGTATCTAATAGATCGATAACGTAAACGTGAACTTTATTTGATTAATATGATCTGGAATTATAGAACATAAATAATGTAACCACCCAACTACATAAGTGCGTTGAACTTTGATAAACAGAGAGTTAAAGGTGAAATAAAGTTAAAAGTGTAGTATGTACGTACCTACCTAATCACGGGATGTTTACCGACTTTATTTATTCACATGGTAGTAAACTAGAACTTTTAACCCTTCAAGTTACAAATTCCGCAATGCATAATCTATTGTTCTTGTACACCGGGGCTAACGAGGTTCGCTGAAATAATTACCTACTTATTGAAAATATTATGCAAATGACACCAGAATGACAAATACCTACTGCAGAACATTAATTAATACATGACTATCTATTTCAGTACTTAGGAGTTAGTTCGCGTTCATAAATTGTTAGCTACTTTCTCTAACTTGAAATGATCTATAGGTACTAAACTGCTGACATGCATGACCCTAGCCATGAGTAAAAAAGGAAATAATTGTTTAACAATTTTATTCATAGAACAAATATTATCAAAATGATTTAGGGAGTTTCTTTTTCATTAAGAATCCCATCCTTCGTACAAATTGTTTCCTTTCTTGATGATGTTTCTTCATTCTTCTATTGTTTTCCGATTCCGACTTTTTCCCTCGCATACTAAATTTCATTTCACGGTTTCCTCCACTATTAGTAACCATTGTGGAAAAGTTCTCCTTAGCTAACCGATCTCCTAAACTTGCTTTACTAACACGAGTTATACTTTTAACTACATTGGAACTGCTTGGCGGTTTATTACTTTCATAAACTTTGTCTTCATTAGGTAGCAAGTCGTCGTCTTTTTGGGATCTATTTCTAATAATTTTGTGTTGTTTTTTAACTTCTTTAACCCACGACCGGTCTTCATCGGAACTATCGCCATCACTAGTATCATATAATTCCATATCAGAATCTTTATCTTCAGTTTCTTCCACCTAAAAACATTCAATTTTATAGCTTAGTAAATCCATACTAATATTATGAATGTGAAAGTAACTGCCTATTTGTTATGGTTTCACGCCTAAACCACTGGACAAAATTTTATGTACCTCGGACATAGGTTACCTTATGTCGCAACCATTGAGATGCTTGTTTAGAGAGCAATAGCTAGTATATTAAATAAGCGCCTGAATAAGCTTTACCTCAAACACGTCAATTAGAATATCGAGTCATAATTATTATAACGAAACCCTAAAGTAATTTTGAGACAAGTAAGCATTTTTTTTCATTAGTTATACCAGCTAAACGCATTAGCCACAACGACTACGATATTGGCGCTTACTATTGTAATATGAAATTACTGCCTAAACGTGTTATGTTTGAAGAACACTCACTTCACTTATGTCAGATTAGATTGAACAGAAATATTCAATAACATTACCTGCATTGATTCATTTTCCACTTTCTTCTCCTTGTTTTTGTCTAACCTAGATAAAACTGGATTCAGTAAACGGTATTCTTCAGCTCCTTTATCCACCTCAAAGTCAGGGTTTTCAAACATGGCCTGCAAATAAAATCATTGTCAATATAATTAAATAACTTAAAGAATCAGTTGGTAAATTGAACTCCTATCAATATAGCAAATTGATAAGAGTCCAGTTATTTACCTTAAACCGGTCATCTTTGAGAAGGTTAGTTGTTTGTTTCTTCTTCTTCCCACTATCATCCATGAGTCTGGATGCTAAATCTCTGTTAACTTTAGGTAGATTGTCCTCAACTTTAATTCTGGATGGTCTTTCTTGTTCTATCTTTTCTCTAATCTTACGTTTTTTATATTGTTCAAATGCAAATGGATCTGCTATTGACTTTGCTCTCTTGTATAAACGAACATCAACAAAGTATCTGTAATTTACAAGTTACAAATATATATTACAAATTATATAGAAGGAAATAATTTAATTCTCTTTCTTTAATTCATTCAATTTAAATCTCTTTACCCATGCATGTATGCCCTTAGAAGATTTGTTCCCAGTAAGTGATCCAGACCCAATGACTCCAGTTCCTGTTTAGTTATAAACTTATAATCATCATAAACTGTTTGTGATGCTGAGCTCTCTAACTCCTCAGTTAAATTATCCAAGAATGCACACCATCTAGGCGCAGGACCTGGAGAAAAATGTTTTGTCATACATTCATGTAAGTATGTACTCAGAAATAATTCCTTTATTATTTATCAGCAAGTACACAAAATTATAATCTTTAATTGTAAACTAAGGACTACATTTATAATTTTCTGCTAATTTGTATTTACAGTTAATTATTTTCAATTTATTTATATTGAAAAAGAACATACCTAATGAAGGTATATAATAAATTTGCATTTTCTGATCTTCAACTGCCATCATATTTAAACCAGTGTTTGGAATAACACACAAATCATTGAAGTCAACTGAAGATTCTATGCTAGTGTATTGTTTGCCCTGAAATAATAACATAAGTATCAATTTTTTGGCCAAAAAAGTAAAATAATGTAGCAATATAAGTATGTATACATACTGTATTTTTATCCCATATCTTTACAACAGTAGAGTCCATGGAATAGACATAATTCATTTGTTTGTGAAATTCTAGTGCTTTTATAGGTATTTCATTCATATGATCTTTTACAAGAAGAGGTTTACTTGATCTAATATCATATAACAACACATGACCTGTAGATGTGCCTACTCCCATTCTAAGTGGGCCATCAAATTTAGCAGCAGTTATAGCAGGCAATTTGTCATTTCTGTAAAGAATATAAAATGCCATTAGAGCAAATAAAAAAGGATTATAAATGTGCATAGGCAGTAAATTTTGGTATAATGCAAACCTGTATTCTGAATCTGTACAATGCAATGCACAATCTAATAATCCCTGTCTAGATTTGGTGCGTGGATCCCATGCCTCTACATGACCTGATTCTGTGCCTAATATTAATAATCCATGTTCTTCATTCACAGCACAACAATTGATTTCATTAGCTTTAGTTACATAAGGTGCTAAGAACTGACCTATTTCCAAATTCAATCTGTACACTTCCTATAAATAAGTAAATAATGTTCAATAATGATGATATCATAAGAGATATGGTATAGAAAAAAAAATTATGATATAATCATACAAAACATGACATAGAAAATGTATAACATACTGATGAAGCACCAACAACAAATAGATCACATGAAGGCTGATGGTATGCTATGTCTCTTCCAAATCGGGGAACTCTTAGACGATAATGACGACCATGTCCTACATGGAATTCAACATAGCGGTCACATTGCAAGAACACAATCTGAAAAAAATTTTTTTTATTAAAACTATCTATCAAAGATAACCAGATGATTTAGTAGCCATCCATTATATCCTTTATAGTTACACCAAAATAATTCATACCTTTGAATAATCTTCACTTAGTATTTCAAATGTAATTACTTCAGAGTCAAGACATCGTTCAAATTTTAGCGATAAATTATTGACATCATAACATTTTATCCTAGGCTTGTAGATGCCTGTTGCCATTATATACTGCCCATCTTTTGAAACACGCAAACTACTACTGATACCCGGCATATCAAACTCTTGAATCAACTCAATCCTTCGTCTCAGATCAACATTTTTTTTCAAAAGAGCACGCTTTTTCCTTTCTGTCAGCCACTACGAATTAGGAAACAATATTTTAAAGGGGTTATTATTTTTTAAATCCTTTACCTGCGGGTTGTATTGCAAGTTACTAACATCAGGAAGAGACTTTCCAACGCTGAGGTTGTAGATTTTAACATTATCAATTTCTGAGAGCTGCATGGCTATTTAGATATGTGAATTTAAAGACTATGTGCTACTGGAATCACAATAACATCAAACTGAACACAAGCCACATTTCAAAAGATAAATTATGATAAAATTTTCTCCATTCACGTTTTTTACTCTGCTTTTCTGTTCTGGTTTTGACTTCTGGTGCTTCTTGTCACTGTCAGTGCTTGTGCTTGACAAATGACAGTTAGTGATGTTCGGACCAGGTGGTTTTCATCGATATTCTGGATCGCAATGGATCGTAAAACACTCGATCCTATCGATTATATTATCGATTGAATAAGATTTTTTGGATAAATCCAATCTGTTAACACTTATTAAAAATAATAAAAAATGTATTTTATAACTTCAAAGTTTAATTTAAAGGAAGTAAACCAACATTTTAGTTTTTGAATTTGTCAATCTTTAAATGTTGAAGATAATAACTACAATAATTTTCATAACCGATCTGGATTCAGGCGAATACGGCTTTCATTTAATAGAGAAAAAAGTTCGGAGGGTACAGACGTTCCTACCACTGATAAATAACGTAGCTGGCATATCGCTCAGTGTTCCCCAAACGGTTCTTCTACTGTTTTTGTACCGCTGCTGTCCTTTTAAAAGGCCGGCAGCGGTGCAAAAGTTGTACTTGTGACTCCTCTAGTGGGGTGGGTGTCCATGGGCGGCGTCGAACATTTACCATCAGGCGATACATCAGCTCGTTTGCCCACAATTCCATAAAAAAAAACGGTCGAAGTATGTTTACTACTAAATTTTATACAAATATTTTTCGATCCGATTCTGCGTAATACGTGTATCAATCCACTAACAAATAATTGAATGCCATGTATCGATCCAGAAATGTGTTGAATCGGATCGACATCTTAGTAGTCTGTGGTGTGACTGTCAAGAAAGAATAACATGCATGCACGTGGTCCAGACTCCATCCATGGTCCAACCAAAATACTAGTATCTCTTAGTAGTCTGTGCAACCAAATACCAATCCATCAATCCAACCAATGTTCCATGCATGCATAGATCAATATACCCCTCAAGCCCTCAATACCCTCATGCATGGTGCATACTAGTATCTCTTAGTAGTCTAGTCTGTGCATGGTGCGACTGCTGGCCGACTGGACTGGACTGCACTGATCTTTGTTTAAGTTTAAGCTATCAGTATCAGACGACAGATAGAACGGGATCTCAGAGTAATAATAGACGGGTTTTCTTTTCTCAATCTCAAGAATTTTACATACAAAACAGTCTTGGTTGGAAGTGAAAAATTCAATGTTCGGACTTTCGGAGGACGAGTATTTTTTTATTGTGCGTTGAGTGGTGTGGTGGCTGATTGTTGTGACTTGTGGAATTTGTGAAGTATCATTGAGGGCTGCAGATTATGATGTGCGGTAATCATTAGAACGTTACTTTTATAGCAGTACATTGGACGATAACTTTAAGCACAACGCAGATTACTGTTAGAGTAAAAGTTACGAGATATGTGATTGTTATTAATATCAATTCAATCAGAATAACTCTGTTTACCTTTGAAGACTTTTTTGGCTAACATATACAGAGTACCTATTGATCATTATAAAAGGCAGTCACCATGGCTGGATTAACCAAAAAATTGCATTTACCAAAATCAGTGTTAGATATGAAGTTTATGAAGAAAACCAGAGAAAGAATAGAAAAAGAATTAGAAAACACCCAAGATCATGACAGTCTATATTCTAATATTATTACAAATGAAATGAGAAGTGCATCTGGTAACTTTATTTCAGAGTCGAGCTTTATATTTTGTGAAACAATGCTTGATGGTAGATTATCATTCAAAGGTATGAACCCGGAAATCGAACGTCTCATGGAATTGGAAAATGCAGTTAAAAAAGAGAAATCCAGTGGTGAAATGGTTAAAGATGTTTCAGATGAAGTTTTAGCTAAGAAAATGGAAAAGTTTAGAAAAACTAAGAGGCCAAACGCTAGTCCAGTCAGTGAATTGAGTAACAACAAGAGGAAGAAATAATAAGTATGAATTCACATATTTACACATTTTAATTTAAAATAAGAGTGAAATATGTTATTTCAGTGTATTGTTATCAATATTTATGTTGTAATAAATGTTATAATTTAGCCTTTATTTTATACTAGCTTCTGCCCGCGGCTTCGCCCCCGTGGAATTCGGTCTGTCATCACATCCCCCGGGAACGGGACAAAAAGTATCCTATGTCTGTCTCCTGGTTCTAAGCTACCTCTCCACCAATTTTCAATCAAATCGGTTCAGCTGTTCTTGAGTTATAAATGGTGTAACTAACACGACTTTCTTTTATATATATAGATTGGTAACCATTTGGCTATGTGAAACCTCAGCCATTATCAAATACTTAAATGTATTCCAGTCTTTTAAAAGAAGAAAATTATATAGACATAATCTTGAAGATGAGTTCCATACATTGCAATATGTTTATGGTTCCATATATTGAAACTGTGGTGGATCCAGGAAAATGGTCTTGGAGGAGCTAATTCTAAGAAAGTGGGTTATTATTAAGTTTTAATTTATGGTTTGACATTCTTCAGTAATAAGCTGCAACCTGTGACAAGCCTCTATGTAACAGCTAACCTCTATAAATCTAAGTAGGTATGTTATCTATTCCATGATTGCTTTGGCACTTATATTATAATCCTTATTCCTCACAGACCTTTTCTAAGCATTGGTATTAATCAAAATTTCCAAATTTTTTTGAGAAAGGAGACTATACATTTTCCAAATGGGATTCAAACCCGCGACTTGTGGCGCACAAACCGGTAAATGGGTTCATTTTCACAAAATAGTTATTCATCTGTACTCTATACTAATTTATAAAGCTGAGAGTTTGTTTGTTTGTTTGCTTGAATGGGCTAATCTCAGGAACTACTGGTCTGATTTGAAAAATTATTTCAGTGTTAGCCCATTTATTGATGAAGGCTATAGGCTATATATATCATCACGCTAAGATTAAGTAACTATTCCACGCGGACGAAGTCGCGGGAGGAAGCTAGTAATTACTTAAGAACCAGGATATGGTAAAGGTGTTCTTTGCCATTATGCCATAGAACACCTTTGGGAATAGAGGCCTGACCTTTTGGGAGATATTGTAAACGGTATAAATAAAAATGATTCCTTTTTGTTGTTAATAAATATAATATGTATCTTTACTAATGCATTTCTAATGATTTAAGTTCTAAGTTGCTTATGTCAACAATGAGAAGTTTCATGAAAATTATATTATCTATAAAAATATTAATAGTTGTGAATTATTTTGTCAGTTCTTTTTGCTAATATTGCAGTTCCAGTTCTGACAGCACGATTTTTAACACATTCTATTATAAACAAAATTAGTCTAGACCCTGTTGCATTAGGTTATGAAGATCTCTAAAAGCAGCTCCGAGACGGCCCTGGAGCGTTTGTCGTTTAAGGAGAAAGGCCCGTACGTCAAGAAGTAATCGATGTATCTGCATGCATTTGGCGAAACGCTCCTCGCGGGGAATGTCTACGCCCAATGTACGCACTGGGGCACTCACATTAGCCCTGACCACAGATGAAAAGTTGCGCACGATTAGCCTCAATGCATTGCAACCACACTGCATGTATCTATAAAAAATAAATATACAGATACATATTATAATTATTCAGTTTACAAATATTTTAAAGATAAATGTTTACAAAAAATAATTTTATTGTAAATACATACGATTCATATTTACTCTGCAATAATTCATATATCTTGGGTAACATTAACAAGCAGATATCTAAATTCCACAAAGATCTGAAACAAATTTAAGCAATAATTACTAAGTGGAAATGGCATTATGTATTTGTATTGTTCTAATTGTTCCTATAAAAATGTGGTAGCATTATATTTCTCAGTTGTGGCCTTTTCTAATCAAACTGCATATTATGGTTCGTCTTCCAAATTGAGAGCAAGCAACAAACACTAGCTACATTACATCTCAAAACAGAACACATTTATGATAGTGTACTATTGTTTATAAATTGGCAATCACTTGTGTCGCCGGTGGCAGGAGTTTCTACTTACGGTCTATGTGCCATAACATTAAGAATGTCGAGGATGACGGATGTATCTTCAAGTGCAATAACAGATTCCAATGCAGATCTCAGACTTTTATTTACTCTGACCGAATGAAAGATCTGTAAGGAGACAGAGAAAATTATATTGGTTGCATAGATTAAGTAAATAAATATTTTAGTGGTGTTTAAGTATAATTGTGTTCTTTGCACGCAAATCATTGAAGTCAATATTTAATTAACCTACAAAATATATAAATTGTAATAATTATCAACCATTTTTTGTTTTTACAAGCTTTTAAACATGTACATAAATGCTAGATAGGTTCTCAGTGTTATGTGAAATTCGCAGTAGCAGCTCAAAAATTGAAATTTGTGTCTAGTTAATCACAATGGCAATGGGCTCTCCCCCTAAACATGGGACTTAAACATACCGGCGAACTGTGTGTACTTTAGTACTCCTCTGTCTAACCCTTCGGGGAATACAGGCGTGATTGTATGTTATGTTAAGTCAAATCTAAAATAATACTGTATTGCGTTTTAGGGTGTATAGCAATGAGTGTAGAATTTAATAAGACGAGCACATAGTACCTGGAGGGCTCGCTGCCGAGCGGTGAGCACGGCCATCATGGAGTCGTGTCCGCGCATCATGACGCCCAGCACCTCCTGCTCGCTGGGCTCCGCGCCGCCGCCGCGCGCGCCGCGCCTCGCGCACCCGCCCGCCAAACCACGCTGTACCAAAATGCGACATCAGGGATGAGACGTATTTAATTTACCAGGTTTTAAAACCGGAACTTTATGTCGAAGTATGGCCGAAGTATGGCCGAGAAAAACTTGCAAGTATATAAGTATTTACTAGTTCCACGCAGGCACAACACCAGACTACCGCGCCGTGCGTGGATTAAAAAATACTCGCATGCAGAGAAAATGTATCCATATCTTGATACATACAAGGTGCATAATCGTATTGGGAAAAGAAAAACTTTGTACAACGAGTATTTTCAAATACTCGCACACATAGAAAATTTATCCATATCGTGATTCATACAAGGTGCAGAATCGTATTAGCAAAAAAAAAAACTTTGTACAACGAGTATTTTCAACCCGCGTTGCCGGGTCGCCGCCGCGCGCCGCCGCCGCGCCGTACGCTACGAGGCGGGCCAGGGCCAAATACTTTCAAGTATTTGACACTGATATTTTTACATACTCGTACTTGAGAGCACCGGTATTGAATTATGCAAGTACCTATATCTCATCCCTATACGACATTATACTAATATTTTATATTATTTATTATATTAATATTTTAAATGAAAAACACTTTTTTATTGATTTTTATTTATCGCGATTTGCGGAATAGAATTAGGTATTTAAGTCGCTGAATTACCAATAAAAACGTAATACCGTAATAAAATTTTATCTAATTGTGTTATAATTCGGATTCGTATCCCTTCCGTTAATCTAGGCTCCTACCCAACTATTTTCTCACCTATTTCACTGAAAAGACCGGAAAAGCGGCCGGAACTTCGTAAAGTTATAAAATATTACATTCGCTTAAAATTATTTATTCTTCAGAAAATGCTTGAATAGGAACCTAGATGAATGGTATCCGAATCGGAATAATAACAAAACTGTATTAGACTCTATGAATTACGATTACTTTTGTGATATTTCATCGTATACTAATTATTTTTAAATAAATGTGTAGGTATAAGTTCTGTTTTCGCTATTTTTTTTATTATTTCATTTATTTCTGAACTAAGATATTTTTTTTGGATGCTCCAGGTGGAACTGACAAGACTTTTATTACTAATTTGTTATTAGAAAACGTTAGGTCTCAAGGAAAAATAGGTTTGGCCCTTACATCATCGGGTATCGCTGCGACTCTATTAGCAGGGGGACGCACCGCTCATTCACACTTACTGTTTCTTTGTAGAAAGATAGCGTGTGCTCTTTCCATAAAAAAATCTTCCTTTTAGGAAAAGTTTTGCCAGATGTCTGTCAGCTTAATAATAAGGGATGAATTCTTTGATGAATTGATAGGACTTAAAGATATTAGAAGCTTTAACAAAATCATAAGTGGAATCAGTGTTATGTTTGCTGGTGATTTTTGGTTATGGACATTCATTCATACTAAAAGTACTAATATGAGAGCACATTTGGGTGGAGGCAGTACCATTTTTCCTTCAAAGTTACTTTTAATAAGAGTCGGGAAAGCACTAGCAGGCTTACTCCTAAAAATAATCCAATTCCGATCCAAACGTCATCCGATTCCAGTGTTAATTTGCCTGTCAGGTGATTTCGCACTCTTGAAGACAAATTCGTTAGGACTGGATTGGATTACGATCGAGTCGTTACATATGAAGATAGCTATGATACTAGCCGGTCGACTGTTTTCCCACTTCGAAAATTAACCGAACCGTCGAAAAGTAACGTTTTTTTAACGGTCATTCAATCCCAATCGAATTTCGTTCACTCAATAACAGCTCAATATTGAAACAATAGAGCGCTAGTCTCGCATAGTCATAATTCCAATGTCGATCTCTAGGAATTGAGTTCAAAAGTAAGCCTGCTGGTTTTGTATACCAAATTTAAATTAATCAAGATTCAGGTGAAAAAGCTACTAGCATAAGAGAATAGCAGAAACTCACTGGTAAAAATTCATCAAGATCGAGTCCGACCGGTCTGTCAGTTGTGTAGGGCACGAACTCCGGCTCCGGCTCGGCTTCCGGTACCTCTACGCTACGAGACACAGCTACACTTTCTCTACCGACAGTCTCTACTCGTCTCCTAGAAACCAATCATTGTTAAATATCAATTAATTAAATTACAATATAACTGCCTCAATAGCCAAGTGGTCCTGACCGCGACTGCTACGCTAGAGGTCCTGGGTTCGATTCCCAGGTCGAGCAGTGTTATTGGTTTTTTCTATGAAATTCCCAGTAGCAACTCGGAGTTAGGAATTTGTGCCCGGTTAATGGCAATAGGCTCGCCCCCTATTACATGGGACCTAATCATACCGGCGAACTGTGGGTGTACATTAGCACGCCTCTGCCTAACCCTTCGGGGAATACAGGCGTGATGGTATGTATGTATGTATGTAAATTACAATATACCACAGTAGAATCTTTAAATTTATTATATTATTTACGTCTCGTTAGCTTAGTGGTCCTGAGCATGACTGCTACGTTAGAAAGCCTGGGTTAGATTCCGAGGTCGAGCATTTTTTTAGTCATAGGGGGAGTAAATGAGCAGTCGGATGGCCTGATGGTAAGTGATACCGCCGCCCATGGACACCCGCGGGACCAGAGGAGTTGAAAGTGCGTTGCCCGCCATTTAAAAGGGTTTGGGCCTCCGGTATCCGCACTTTGCGAAACGAGCGTTGTTTCTAGCCAGTTTTCTTGTGAAGCCGAGGTACCGATCCCGCCGAGCCGTCCCATTCGTGCCGAAGCATGGGTCTCCCAAGTTTATTGAGTTTTTCTATGAAATTATCAGTAACAGATCGGAGCTTCTAGTTTGTGCCCGGTTAATGGGTATATGCTCATATTGTCTTGTGGGTGTACATTAGTATGCCTCTGCCAAACCTTTCAATACTGGGGAATACAGGCGTGATGATATGTTTATGTATTCTGTACGTAGGAAAAGCAAATCTATGTAGTATAAACATACTAACACGCCTGTAATTCCCGAAGGATTTGGCAGAGGCGTTTAGTACGCCTAGTATATCCACAGTTCACCGGTCTCTAAAGGTCCATGTAATTGAGTGCGACCCTATTGCAATTAACCAGGCACAATCCCAAATTCCGAGCTGGTTCTTATAATTTCATGGAAAGGCTAAAATTTTGCTCGACCTGGGAATCGAACCCAGAACCTCTAGTATAGAAATCACCAGTCAACAGACAATTTTAAAATATTATAGAAGCAACAGTGCAAGTACTCCGAAAATGTATAAGACCGTTTTGAAATCATACCTAGTAGCCTCAGTAGGAGTTCTGGTGAAAGACAATGATCTAGGTCCTAATGTTGGTGGACCCAACGATATCTCACTATTACTTGGTCGGAGGTTGGTTGTAGCTAAAATAATAAAACAAATGTTAAGCCATTATTGAACATGAACGTATTAATAAATAAAAAATAATACATTCAAACTTACATAAATCTGTGGTAGACTTTGTTTCTTTGTAGGAGTTATGTCGATTAAGCGAGTTTGCTGTGAGCGGGCTGGCGGCATAATCTCTTAGTGTTTGCGTTGCTGTAAATGTATTATTTTCTTTTGTGTTGTCCATCACCCCTGATTAAGCAAAAGCATGTAATTATAGGCAGTAGTTTGAACTTAAAACTAACACAAATTACACATAATTTTGCTTGCAATTCTGGACTTTTAGATACAATATGTATTGTATAGTTAACGTAAGTAGTGTCGTAACTAAATTATTACGATATAGATGAATTTTTCAGATGAGTTTGGTTCGATTCCTCCGATAAGTTAATAATCATCAGCAAAGGTGTGAACTGGGATGCTGTAGAGTTAGAATCTTATATTCTTTTGAAGCAGTGAATTAGCTTAGACAGGCAATGTCGCCGCAAATTGTTTTAAGTCACATGTCTTTAAACCCAATCAAAAAGCCCCTAGTCAGGTAGCAAATGACAGTCAAAACTTACTTGCAAAGTTTTCAGTTTTCTTTTCTGTAACATTGTAATGTTCCTTAGTGGATGTTGGAATACGTGAATAGTGTTCTGGTCGTTGTCGCTGTGGGGGCGAGGGCTGCGGCAGTGGCCGCGCCAGCGTCACCGGTTCGTCGAGCATCAGATCCCGCAGAGAGGTGTTTACGACGGGATCTATTTTCTCTATTGGTTCCTGTGCTATAAAATAGGTAGATTGTAAGTCCATGATGATATTCAGTTTTGGCAGAAATTACTATATTTCGTGTAAAGTCTATTATCTGTAAAATGGTAATACGCGAGTGTAAAACATTATAGCTATACAGATGTATAATGTTTTTTACCATATTTGAAGCGTGATAGCGGCATTCAAAGGAGGATCTCGTGACTAATCAATAACTAAGCTGATCAACTGATATTCAAGGTTAAGCTGCGCTCACCGCGGTTAGTGTGTGGATGGGTGACCATTCTAATTCTTAACACATCGAGACCCCTCCGTGCCTTGGGTTGCGGAGGTCTGATGGCAGTCGCTTCGTGTTAAATGCTGATATTCAGCCGCATCTGATTAGACTGGAAACTGACTCCAACATTGTTGGGAAAAGGCTCGGAAGATAATAATGATGATAGTGGCATTTAAAGGAGAGTGGTGAGTGCCGGTAATAGGGTGAATGGGGCGCTACACACTTTCATGAATAGCCGCAGTGTCCGAAAAGGCACGACCGTTGTAATAGGGAAAGTATTGGCGCTAACACTAATGTACGGTACCTAGTGAAAGTTAGGTGTCGCAGCGCAGATGAAACATGAAAGTAGACATGAGAGTTTTGAGAATGTGTGGTAACCT
The DNA here is from genome assembly GCA_947256265.1 of Acronicta leporina. Lineage (NCBI taxonomy): Eukaryota > Metazoa > Arthropoda > Insecta > Lepidoptera > Noctuidae > Acronicta > Acronicta leporina. The sequence continues at coordinate 9,228,350 of OX366513.1, read as the reverse complement.
CGAAAGATAGAGTGAGGATCAGCGTGATAATGGAGTGGTATCATATGGTGTGAAAGAAGATGTAATAACAAAGATTGAGTAAGGTATATGTTAATAAGTTTGGGCATGTAGAGAGTATGTGTGAACGAAGATGAGATTGTAGAAAGAAGAAGTTCAAAGGGGCCGACCTCGACGAACGTACCACAACCAAATTGCGGACAATCTCAAAAAAGTTCAGATTAGGAGCATCCTAAACACAATACACCTTGTCTCGCATTAGAGTAGCCAGAGGCTGTTGTGGTTGTACCTACACCCAGATTTCACCTGTATAATTTTCGTTCCTATGACGTAATAGAAGGCAAACCTTTGCTGTAATCGAGACTGAGAATTAAACAAGCCCAATAAACATTGATTGCCTGCATGTTTGGTGTAATATAGTCATGTAGTACTTATTTGGATTTGAATAAATGATTAGATTTGATTAGAACATGCCGTGGGCTTGATGCCTTCCCAATGCAAATATATGTTTGTTCCACGGATATTTGTTGCTGTTGATATTTAAGTCTGGGTGTACTTTGTGTTCGTTAATTGTATGTGTATGAAGTCCCCCGCGACACTGCTTAACTCCTTGTGCATTATTATACATATCTTCAATCCAATCTTCTAATTCATCATACCATCGCGGCTGTATTCCCTGAAGGGTAAGACAAATCCCAAACTCTGAGCTGCTACTGAAAATTTCCTAATACCACTTGGTCGATTTGGGAATCGAACCCAGGACCACTAGTGTAGCAGTTTTTTTTTATGATTTATGTATTACCTGTTATTGAATAATCCTCAGAAGACAAACTGGTAGCTGGCGGAGGTGTTCGTGTCACTAAAAATATATAAATATTATTTAATGTTTAGAAGTTTTATGATGGTGATGTTGAGCATACTTTTGTGGTTGGTTTGGGATTGTATTATCTACTCACATGCCCTAGAAGGTCGGAATATCTCAGTGTAGTCATTAAAATTGGATATAACAGCACCTGAATCCTCATCTGCTTCTGTCCCTGATGTGGATTCTTCAGCAGTCTTTTCGTCAAGGAGCGATGGTCTATGCATGACTACATGAAATAGTTAAAAATAAGTCAGTATTTTACAGAATATGATTTATTTAACTACATAATTAAATATCCAACCTTCTTTTGGTGGTTTTTCTTTCGAAAAACTTTTGCGAACCGAGTGTCCCTTTTGAAAAGGCGAAAGATCCCTAACAACCTGTGTTGATACCGGAGGTGGTCCACCAAATGGGTGAACTTTATTGAGATCAACAACTGATAAGACCACATAAGTTGAATGGAATGAACCTGCAATCTGTAATTTTAAAAATAATTTTATATTATCCTCATATTGCTAAATAAGTTACATAATTATGAATAGTATAATATTGGCTTACTAATTGTGTTTGTGCAACAGTGATGTCATGAATTTGGCCCCAATGTCCATGTACTGTATCAAACATCCTGGCTGGTTCCCACCCAATGACATGCAACCCATCATTAGCACAACCCAGCAATGTTGCTCCATCATCACTAAACACCATGTGTCTAAAAAATCAGAACAATAGTTTCATTCACTTTTCAATATAATCTCAGATGTTTTTATCACATGCAGTATATCAACTTAGATATCTGAGGTGCCACATAAGAGGCTCAGGTTAATAAGCCTGTGAGGAAAATTAAGATACTTTTCCAAAGTCAGAATATTAACTAGCTTTAGCTGCAAATCTAAAATATTAAAATCGGATGGGCTATCTATAGTCTAGTGGCCAAATGCAATCTTTTGGTAACTATATTAAAACAGATCAATGTTTAGAAAACATTGAAGCATTTTATGAAACTGATATAAATAATTAGGATATAATTGATAGCATTTATATGATTATCATACCTAATAGATGTATTTTCTTTTTCGAATTTAGAAACTAATTGAAATTTCTCCATATCCCAAAAGTTTACAGTCCGATCAGTACCACAGCTAGCCAGCAGAAACTCATGAGGGTGAAATTTCACACATGTCACTGCTGATGTATGCTCCATAAACTCCTGAAGCACTTTACCAACACGAACATCCCAGACTTTAACTAAACCTGTAGGTGGAATACATAAATAATTTAAGTTCTGAGTGTGAGTATAGTCAGATTTGATGTTAGGCTCAAAAAGTCTAAATATTTACAAAATAATTAAAACACCAATCACTAATTATTTGACCCTGAAAATGCATATTGATATTAGAAAAGTATAAATGTTAAATACCACTTTAGCATGTTTCTAAGAGAGAGGTTATAACTCTTTGACTGCATATACTTATTTAGATAGAAAGTGGACAGCAGGTACTTAAGACTATTTCAATTTTCTAATACATTTACTTATGATTTTATTTTTTATTTATAATATATTTTTTTTAATCTATACCACCCCTGTATATTTTCCAAAGTGTTGGTTTAGAATTTTAAATTTTGCACTGTTAATATGGTAGTGATATTTGTGTGATATATTTAAAGCTCTCAACATACCATCTTCACAAGCAGATGCAATCCACTGTCCATCAGGGCTAAATTGAAGGCTATTCACAGCAAGGCGGTGACTTGAGTATGTGACGATGCATCCTCTCTTTCTCGTGTCCCATAACTTTACATTACTGTCACAGGAGCCAGTTGTCAAGTAATCACCATATGGATGAAAATCCATACACTTGATAGCACCTTTATGGCCTGTGAATGTCCTTAACAATTTAGCTGCTTCCAAGTCCCATATTTTTAAGGCACCAGTTTGTGATCCTGCACAAACTAAATCTTCAGAATGTCCGAAACATACACATTCTACAGGAGTTGTGTGTCCACTTAAACTCTGAAATTCATGGTAAACATGTGACATAAATCCGTATTTTGAGAGAGTATTAAAAGTAGGTAAGTGTTGGCAAGCATTGTTAACAAACCATTAAACAACTTTGTCTTCCAATGGCCCATAAATTGACTTTCTTATCATCGCCCCCAGTCGCTAACACTTGGTTGGATTTGTGGCCCATAGCCAGGCAGTTGACATTTGCTTTGTGAGCAACAAATTCTTCTGTAAACGTAGAAGTCATATAACATTCATCAGATATAATCAGGACATTAAAATATAAGTCTATATGCGTCGCATTTATATTATACATACGCAATTTCCATGATCTTCGAATACTGTCCATGGTGGTGATTTCGATTCATGTGAAAGCCATGTACGGGAATAGTAAGTTGAAAAATGTTCGCTCCTGTTTCAAATACTTGTAATATAATTATTTGGAACTTAGTGTGGTGTCTTTACAGCATTTCACTATTACAATTTACATATTTATTTTACGGAGTTATTTATTTGTATGAAGGCTCACATCACAATTCCTTTTCAACAGTCATCTGTGATCTGTCAAATCTGTCATTCTTCTGTCAAAGAAAGACTAAGTGCCACTTTTTTTTTTTTTTGTGCGTGTGGAAATCCTCATGGACATCCGTCGCCCGGGGAAGGCGGCGGGGTGTGTTGGACTCCACCCAGAGTGGGTGACCTACCGACTAAAACCACACGGGTGTTTCGCCTCACCACTTTTTGCTGGGGTTACGGGAGCGAGGTTTCATTCCTCCGCGACCCCAGCAGTGACTAAGTGCCACTTGCACCAACTTCTTAAAAGTGTTTAAATTGTATTTAAATACAAAATTTCTATGAAAAATCATGTTTAAATACAATTTAAATATAATTTTGAAGTTGGTGCAAGTGGCCCTAAATGTAAGACTATATGACTAAATGTGTGTGACTCGTGCATAGACATAATAATGTCTATGGACTCGTGTGATTCGAACTGTCAAGTTACTGAATACAAAAAGTCGAATTAAATAAATGTCCGATTCATGACCGTACTTCCTTTTTAAATAGTTATGGTTTTGATATCCCTCCGTGTTCCTTTCCCTACTTCTATAAAGACTCTTCTTTTTTCTTTTAACCCCTCCATATACAGTGTTCTTTCGGATTATATTTATGATAATAATATTCGTATTTAAAATGTATAAATATTTCACTATGTACATAACAGGCTGTGCCTATTATTTATCTAAATTTTTTGTATTATGTAAGTATTATAATTTTTTACACATTCCTGATCCTGTTTCCTTTTTTCCAAATTCCTTTATATTGTCTTTTCGCGTTAAATGTTTCCTTACCTTTACATTCAAACAAACAAAAAACAAAACTTGACGCTGGCGGATGCACCCAAGTGCTAGCCAAGATCTCCTGATTAGGAGAAAGGAAAAAAAAAAACCTTTTTTTTATATTATGGCGTCACACTTTGTGTATTTGCCAGTGTCAAGTATTAGAATAATCAAGTAGGTAATAATTATTTCCCATCATGGGATTGTATTATGGCACCACACTTTTTGTGTTCGCAGTGTCAAGTATAATGAATGTTCAGTTGCCCCAATAAAACGATAGAAACTTTATTGAGGCTTCGATGGAGTTTAGGTGTGAACCTAAAAAGCCACGATTTTCAATTTTATATCATTTGCCTACACTCTCACACGTTTACGGACACTTAATGGTTAATTATCCACCATAATTACACATTAAACTTCGGAGAAATTCGAGTTTTGAAGAATAATATAAAATCGACAATGTGCACTTTTCATTTTCCCGCCTAAAAACCAAAATAGCTTTTAATTCGTTTTTTTTTACTAGCGTACACAAACTACTAAGATGTGCGTAGTAGCGTATTCTATTATCTGTGCTAGCGTCATTGAGAAGTTGAAAGTTGAACGATGGTTTTACTGTAATTGAAGTTGAACATGAAAATCAACAAAACCGAATATTTTTATTTATGAATTATTTTATTATGATAAAACCTTTCATTTGCCGTTTCATCCAGTGATTCTTAAAGTAAAACAAAATCTTAAAATGTTTCTAAAGCAGTTGCGAGCAATTTCTGCAAAAATATTAGCATCAAAATATTCTCAAGTGCGATGTGTTAGTTATATTCAAGGGCAGGAACCTGAACCAAAAATAAGAGAGTATTTTTATTACATTGATCATCAGGGAATGGTAAGTAACCTTTGGACATAGGGGTTATGAAAATGTTGTTGTATTTTTTATAGGTTCATGCATTATTTCAATGCACTTGCACATGCAGTGCAGTGAATTCTAGTTATATTTTTATTAGAATAAAATCAGAATCGTTAAGTAGTAACCGATTGCAACTGACGAAAGTATCTAACCAAAATCAATGGTTGAAAATAGGTACTGTTCTCACGTTTTTCCAAAAAACAAACTGCATGAGTCAGGATTATGTACAGTAGAGCCTCGATAAACCAAACACCCTGATTATTCACCACTATAAACCAAAGAACCCACCCGGTCATGGTTTTGCAAGATGCTATGATGCTTGTTTTTAAATGAAATTGCAGTCGTGTGCATCCAAAAAAAAGTGTAATAATACACACTTACTACTTGATAATCAAAAAATTTTTTTGTCCTCCCAATTATTTAATTTTTTCGTTTTAAAAAAATACATTTCAAAAACCTACTGTAATCCATCTGTAAGCTCCATAGATCCAAATAGTGTACACATTTTTGGTGTTGGGATTACTTATTTTTTCCCCATAATGTTTTTGGAGATGCTATTACATATCTAAATAATACACTGGACCAAGAATGATCTTTAGTATCTATTTTTATAGTTTATTTAAAAATTTATTCCCAGATTTGGAACTATTGTCTACTGTATTAACACTCAATTTATTTAGTTATTTTTAGATGATTCCAAAATGAAGAATTTCACATCATGCTTTAAAGAAAAGAAGTTTTTACAGTTCTTTTTCAAGAGGATTCGTCTTAATACCACTGGTAGATATCAAGAGGCTTTTCCTTTTATTTCATTGTGTGGAAGAGAAAGAAATTTCATACGATGTGATGATGTCCCTATTGTATATACAAATATTGTTAATATTAATAACATAGACAGTTTAAGCTATGGGTATACTGATTTACTAACCTACAAATTTATGCCTAAAAGAATTTACATGCTACCTAGTACAGGCAGAGTCTATCACCCTGCAGATGAACAGTATGGAGGAGTAGGATTGGTAAAATCAAAGTTAGCCATTGAATTCAGTAAATATTTTGAATTTAAAAGAAGTGACTTTCATGGCCCTACACATTTTACATGGAAAAATAAAACATATGAACTGGATCAGAATTGGTTTCAAGAACAAGTTTCAAAACATAATTTAACCATAAGATCAGAGACACAATGATCTAACACCTACACATTCCTAGCTAAAAGTATCCTACTCAAATTAGGTACCTACACCTTATCTTTTGAACAATATAGTTGTATCTCAATAACTATGAGATTAATCAGTTTAAATGCAAAGATAACAATTTTATAATTATGACTATTTTCCAGATAGTAGTCCAAAAAAGCTTAACAAGGTATTTATAGTCTTGACTAACCAATAGGAAACCAAATTAAGGTTTCAGGGTGATTAAATATTTGTGATTAATTAAAAGGTAAGTATAATGCAGTCAAATTTATTTGGTGGTCCAAATTATTAAATAACAGAACAATATGGATATTATCACAGGATATTGTTATGGCGTATAAAAATGAACTTTTGTGATTGTAATATATATACCTACATTTGATGTAAATATGTAGTCTGTAAATAAATATATTAATGCATTAATATATTAATTATGTTGTTTCTTCTTTAGAAAATGCTTGATATGAGCCTGGTTGTACCCATGATATTCCTTGATTAGCACCTTCATTTGCTGTGGGGGCTTTCAGCATAATGGTTTTGATAGTATCATGGACATCTGGGTCATATGGCTTAAATGTTATAAAATGTTTATCTTCTGTGGGTGGATCATCATAAATGTGGTCTATACTTAACACAATACATTCTCTAACTTTTTCGAGGAACAACTTTTTATTGCTTTTGTACCTGAAAGTGATATTAAAAAAAAAAGAGTAAAAATTTGCTTTTGTGTGAACAGAATATGTTGATTATTGTACCTGCGGTTGACTTTCAAAACTATAATGTACCTATGTTGTAATAATAATAAACTTCTTATAACAGTGTACACTTACGCAACAGAGGCCTCCACATTGGCAGGTGCTTTAACATTTAAGTTATGAAATATTGTATACACATATTTCAAAATTTGCCAAATGTGATTCTGTTTTCTGTCCCATTGCGGAAACACTTCACTTAAATTCAGTACACCAGTATGAGCATCCACTGCTGGGTGGTATAAGTGTGATGTAAATGCCAAAACCTGAAAATGTTATTTAATTTTGTAAAAGGATCTTCTTAAGACACTTTTATAAGTCTATGTTTTACATAACTAGATGGTGCAGGCACTTCCCAACTGACAACTCTGAGAAGGTTGGCCAAAACAACTCTGAAAATCATAGATCACTTTTAATATTTATACTTTGTGTATTTGTGTGGGAAATCATGACTATGTTTTGGACTATGTTTGATGGTTTATAAAATTCTGGTTCGGCCATGTTATAGTGGCTGGTATAATAGCAGCAATCTATGCATACCTAAAGCAAGAAAATTACCATAATGAAATATGCTAATACCTACTTAGCAATCATTGGGAAGTTTTATTATAGCTATAGAAAGAAGCAAAACATAAAAAGATGATCTCATTACTTACAGGAACTTCTTCATCTGGAAATTTTTCAGGCAATGTTAATATGAATCTGAAAATTCCTCCTTCATAAAAGCCAGCCCTTATAAAAATTACTCCATACCACACTGTAAAAGTTAGTGCAATTACTTTTAAAAACTATAGTGTACTTTAGTAGTGTTTGAATTTCACAAGAATTTTAAGTACCTATACTTACAAAATGAGTTTTCGTAAGATGGAATTACATAAATACCTTGTAGATTTTCTGTTTGTAACATACGACTAAAACAAAACAATGTTGATTTATCAATCATTAAACGTAAGCAATTAACAATTCAACATATAATTACACCTAACTCAGTAACTTATATATGAGTAAGTACATGTTAAAACAATTTAGGGGAACGGGTACTACAAATGAATCTTCGAATTTGAAACTTACTATTCTGCCATAATAACGTATTCTTGATGGAACATAGAATATAATTCTCTAGTTTCTTTAACATTATTCTTCGTTTCGTCGTTCATATTGAACAACAACTTAGTTGGAAGCCTATCTTAAAGAATATAACAAAATAAATATTTCACCACTTGAACAATCTATTCTCATTTTGTATGTTTATGTCATCTGTCAATGTCAATTGACTTCGACACTGGACTGGTCACTATTCTCTATGGCATAGAGCAGAAGTCTGCTATTAATATGGGACAGTACAGTCTGCCAAGTTTATCTTAGCGTTTCAGTGGCGGCGCCTCCTACACTCAGTGTGTTGCCATATTTGCCTACATCTCCCTTTATAATAATTTTCTGACGTCTCGTTAAATAAATAGATAACGGACTTTTCTAAATCTGGGTATATTAATTAGGAATCCTGTTTCTTTTTACGTACGCAGATTACCTTAGTATGACCTCTCCTTTTCTCACGAGTCTATCCAAAGGTTGTCTGTAAGAGATCGCTGTTAGCGATAAGACCGCCCATTATACTATTCTATGATTTGTCAAATTGTACTTTACATTTGTTTTGGTGTGCAATAAAGAATATTCAAATCTATTCTATTCTATATTAAAACAAGTAAAATAAATAACAAAAATATTATTTATTAAAGTTGGGGTCTGTTAGTGGCAAGATGCCTACCATTAATTCATCGGAATCAGAAGAATCTGTATCGTTGCTATTTAAATCAATCAAAAAAGGTTCTGTAACTATTTCCAGGCGGCATCTGTAAAGCGATAAATTTGCCACTCTTCAGCGGTTATTTTAGAAAAAGCGTTATGGATTCTTTGCTCCATATTTTCAGAGAGGCCAGAAACATTAGTGTCTGCGAATATTCTTTTGAACGAAGTCCAATTATTAGCTCGATCGCGTTGAAATCATGATATGATAAGGCGGAAGCCCGACAGCCAATGTGACCATGCTTCCTTAAAATTTCATCAATTAGGTAGACATCCTCCTGCTTAATTAATTTTACAATTTCGTATAATTCTACTTTTTTCTTAGTTTCCAAATATGAGTGATGGTTTTCAATTATGAAATCTTGCATCTCTTTTTTCTTACTGCTCATTGTCACGCGTTTATTTATTTTAATACTATGATATGATGCATTGTCCATCACTATGAAGTAATTGGGCTCTAAGTTTGGGATTAACTTTACTTGCAGCCATTTACTGAAATTCTTTCCATTCACCTCATCATAATAATCTCCACTTTTGGTCTGAGATTTAAACATAAAAGACTGTTAGGGGTAAAACCTTTCTCACTTCCTGCATTCACGATTATCTATCTCTGACCTTCTGAGACTTCTGTAAGGATACCTTCAGTTTCCTTAGACTGCCAACATTTTTTTACTTTAGCCAGGGTGTAAATAAGTTTCGTCCAAATAAACAATCGGCTTTGGATTGTCATTATTTCTATTAGTTTCAATTTCTCGTAAAAACTGATCGCCAGGCAACAATATCATATCGTTCCATGAGGACCTTTCTTTTAGATACATTTTTTTTATAACTAAAACCCAATTTGTGTAATATTTTTCTGAGAGATTCTTTACTTCCCTTGTAATTTATTTCTGCCTTCAGATCACAATGTAATTTTTTCAGAGTGGGGACCGAGTTATTTAAATAATATGACTGGACTTTGCGTCTAACAGCACATAGATCAAAGTCATCTAAGTTAGAAACTGTTAATTTTCTTTTTCTGTGTTTTCCTGGCGTAACTAGTTTTACCATCATAGCCCCGGAAGCACTGTCTCCAGATGAAGAGTTGTCAGCGCAAGCTGTGGACGTGGAAGGTTATCAAGCTACTTGACTAAGGACCAAAGTTCTCGCTTTAGAACTTGTTTCCGCGACTTTTCCCTCCAAAACTATGCGATTTACGATTCTTTTAGAAACACCATAAATAAAACAATAAGTGTTATCAATTTACATTTTTCTAAAGCAACAATTTATTACCTAAGTTTGGGGAAATAAATATAACTATTAACCGGCAACATTTTACCTGTCAAAGCTGCTGTTCGAGCAATCACGTGTTTAAATAGAATAATCGGCCCATTAATGCGTTTCTCTTGTTCACATAAATGTTTTACAGCAAGAATAACTTGTCTAGCTGCACCACGCACTACCTTTGGCATGTTTATTAGAGATTTTTTTATGTTAAATTAAATTAACACTAGCGTTGATCAATAAAATTCAGAGTCAACCAAGTTCTGCTGCCAACTGTCAAAAATTCAAAATTAGTTTCGTTTTTTCCACACGCCCACTTATACTTGACAGTCTGATTAACTATTATTTAATTCTTAATCTTGACTATATAGGTAAACGCACCTACAAGAAAATCTATTAGGGCTGCGATCCCCATTTTTGTTCTGAAGTTCTTGTTTCCTACACCCGATTTTGTTTATTATTATTACTCTACATCTACATGACGTAAAAAAATCGATAATTAAAAAAACTAAAAAACTACTGCGTTTCTGTGTAATTTGGATATGAAAAAACCCTAAAACAAGAAAGGAGCAGTCGGGACCCATTCTAGAAATGGAGGCTTAGTGAATTGAAAGCCTATACCTACGTATATTACATTGCAGATTACTCCAATCCCATGCTACAGTCTACTGACTAGACGGCTGACTTTCTAGAATGGGTCCCGACTGCTACTTTCTTGTTTTGGGGTTTTTTCATTTCCAAATTACACAGAAACGCAGTCGGGTTTTTTAGTTATTTAAATAGCTGGTCAGGGTGTAGAGCTTTCCAAACATTTGAATTTGGCGCCAAAAATCCAATGGCGCCAATTCGTTTTTAGGGTTCGGTACCTCGAAAGGAAAAAAACGGTACCCTTATAGGATCACTTTGTTGTCCGTCCGTCCGTCTGTCTGTCTGTCAAGACCCTTTTTCTCAATACGCGTGGAGGTATTAAGCTGGAATTTATATCAAATAACTACTCTACTGTCCCTTGGAGCTGTGAAAAAATCAAACTTCTAAGCCAACGCAATCAAAAGTCGTCGGTTTCGTCGGTAGCCTAATGGCTAGGGCGTCGGACTTGCGATCATGTGGTTGCCGGTTCGAACCCCACCCATTGCACTACCGACGTGAACCCACTCGTAACACAAGCAATCTAGCTTAGCTCGAGGGGTTAACAAGAATACTAGTAATGTGCGACCCGCATTGCTAGTAAGCTTTAAAAAAAAAAAAAGATACAACCGTTTATGCCGCAAATTTAGGCAAATTTTCGACCTTCGCAAGGGAATCAAAACCTACAAGGTCCACTTCCCGTGAACTCAGGATCTTGAAATTTGGTACGAAGCAACGTCTTATATTATATAGCACAGATTAAGGAAAAATTGCGAAAAACATAAATTTTTAATTACCTAGGTACATCATATTATTATAATAAAAATATTTTTAAGTACGGAACCCTCGGTGCGCAAGTCCGACTCGCACTTGGCCGGTTTATTTTGATATACCTAGTGTTACTTACAGTAAATACGAATCTAACGACACCTCTCAAGCTAGAACCCTTCGAGCCGTGCCAAACAATTATACATGCATACATAGGTACCTACTCTCAAAAAACATAACACCTTCGGGCGCAGTCGGGTAAAAATATTGAGGCACACTGTATGTTTACCAAATTCAATAAATTCGATTATAAATGCGATCGGTAAGAATAAAAAAGTAATTTATACCGGCCGAGTAGGTAAATAAACCAACTTCAAAATAACTAAAAAAAGGGAGAAATATAATTGTATGGTATCCACTCACTTATAAGAAAATCGGTCCGTGCTGCAATTCCCATTTTGTTCTGAATTTCAATTGAAACTTAGAGTATAGAAATGATATTATGATGTGTCTTGTAGAGCTAAATGCAGCCTCCACCGGATTTTCTTCTAGGTTTAGTTACTGACTGCCTCATTATCTAGTGTAGTGGTCTCAAGCACTACTGCTACATAATAATAATATATTTATTTTAAGTACCAAGGACTCATATAGTGTTAGTTACAATTTACTTAAAAACGCTAGAGGTCCCGGGTTCAATTCCTATGTCGAGCAAAGTGTTGTTGGGTTTTTTTTATTAAATTTTCAGCAACAGCTCAGAGTTTGAGATTTGTAGGCTCGCCCCTAGGTATTACATGGGCCCTAAATATACCGGCGAACTCAGGGTCTATATTAGTATGCATATCTATCATTTTTGGAATTTCTTAAATTCTGTTTTTCTGTGTGTTTGAACACGCATAACATACATAACTACTGAATAGATTTAGAAAAAAAGAAAAGAAACATTTATTCAGCGACGGTAAAGACAAGTAAGTATGTACATACTTACTTGTCTTTACCTACATTGGCTACATTTATGCTAAGAATAACCTTTAATAAAAACGGCTTAGTAGCGGTTTCGCCCCAATTTGGCTCGACCGAATCGGGCGAATGAACTACTTTCAGTTATGAATATTTTTTAGGGCCGGTTTCGCCCGAGACAAATTTAATAGCGGGCGAAACAGGTCAAGTAAAATTTAGTAAGGGACTATTCGCCCAAATACTATTATACTTCAGAAAAAATAAGTAGTACAGTCGAGCACACCGTAATATGTACAAATACAAATGTTTTTAAAGAGGATTTACTTAGGCACATGTGTTACTCGAAAATAGTAAGTAACCTACTAGATAATATGCACAATGACATTTGTTACTCAGCGATAGAATTAAAGACACAGCAAATAAACGCACCCACAGGAACACAAAGATAGTAGTATAATGCTGTCTCTGTCACTAATTTGCAAATTGTGCTGCGTGTTTCCCATCATTTGGTTTAGTGTCTCAAATACTGACAGTATAACAACATAACTGCATAAAGTGCGTGCATGAATGATGTGAAGTCAGAAATATAATTTAATTAGACTACGTGTAGTAATCATTTGAAGTGTAACTGGAGTATTTATGTAAGTAGATTTTTTTTCATATTAAAGATGCACATTAATTATATATTCATACTTTCAAATATGATTTAAAATATAAATAATTAGGTTGTCATTAACACCTTCATTATGTTGGAATGTAAATACATTCCAACTTCTAAATAAATTATATAATTCGTGTGTGGTGAAATTATACCATTATTTTCAGTTTACGAATTTGGTTTGGCATACAGGAATAACCAGATTCACTAACAGTTTTTTTATTGTAAGTAACAATTGTGTACGCAAATGTAAAAGTAACATCCCTGGTGCGCAGAGTACGTGGCAGCGTCAACAGCATACTTAGCATGATCGCTAGTCGGCTGGACTGTAGCTATATCAATCATTGCTGCGCCATATCTCATGGAATGGCGCAGAAATGGGTGAGATTGTTCTTTTTGTGGAAAGTTTTAAGTATACTAACACTAGTCTATAAGAACATTGTTACTAACAAAATGGACACCATTGTCTGAATAAAGCCTTAAATAAAAAAAAATGTACTTTTTTATAAAATTTCACATTTTATTATTAAATAAAGGCTTATTTTTTAGAGGTATAGTAGTATTTGGGCGAATAGACCATTACTAAATTTTAATTGACCTGATTCGCCCGGTAATAAATTTGTCTCGGGCGAAACAGGCCCTAAAAAATATTCAAAAATGAAAGTAGGTGATTCGCCCGATTCGGGCGAGCAAAATTAGGGCGAAACCGCTACTAAGCCATAAAAACAAACAAAATAAATATATAATTACTAGCGGTCCGGAGATGGAGATGGAGATTCCCTAACTTTTTCAAAATATTCTATCACTTAGATATATTCTATCACTTAAAATAGATAGTATAATATTCTATATATAATATTCTATCACTTAAAATAGATAGTAGCCGATTCTCAGACCTACTGAATATGCATATAAAATGTCATAAAAATCGGTCAAGTCGTTTCGGAGGAGTATGGTAACTAAACATTGTGACACGAGAATTTTATTTAGAATATGTAGGTACTATTCAAAAAGGATCTGGTTCAGCATATGCCAGACACATTTGCCCGACGCTGGTTTTAACCAGACCCCTAACGATGCACGGACGTAAAACCAGTTCCTTGATAAATGTACCTACCTAAACAAATATCATAATACTACAGGCAACTTAATGACAAAAAAAGATATAAGTTAGAGGAAGTGGAAAGGAATTAATAGCCTTGGATTAACATTTAGGCTAGATATACATACATACATACATAAAGTCACGCCTCTTTCCCGTAGGGGTAGGCAGACACCACAGACTTCCACTTGCTACGATTCTGACATAGGTACCTCTTTAGCTTCATCCACACTCATCAATCTAGGCTAGATATATTTAACTCAAATCGATTCACTCTATAAGAAGTTAGTATACCTACCTAATATTTTAACTGCCTCATTAGCCAAGTGGTCCTGAGCACGACTGCTACGCTAGAGGTCCTGGGTTCGAGGTCCCAGGTCGAGCAAAGTGTTATTGGGTTTTTCTATGAAATTCCCAGTAGCAGCTCGGAGTTAGGAATTTCTGCCCGGTTAATGGCAATAGCCTCGCCCCCTATTACATGGAACCTAAAACATACCGGCGAACTGTGGGTGTACAATAGTACGCCTCTGCCTAACCCTTCGGGGAATACAGGCGTGATGGTATGTTATACGTTATGTTATACCTAATATTTTCTGATTGAAAATGTTGAATTTGAAAAATAACCATAGAAGTAAACTTTCTTTTTAACACTTATTTCACACAGGGAAACGTCTGTCGGGCCATCTAGTCTTCTATCCAAAATATAAAAATGAATCGCCAATGTGTTGCTAAACGCAAATCTCGAGAGCAGCAGAACCGATTTCGCTAATTCTTTTTTTACAATATTCCTTGAAGTACGAGGATTATAGGTTCTTACGGAGAGAAAAAATTTAAAAAAATGTCTGAAAAAGTCTAAAAACAACACTTTTCTATATTCCCATACAAAAGATTCGTAATTAAAAGTATATGCTCCAACTTAAAAACTGGTGAACTTCTTATCTCAATTAATTAAACGAATCCTGAGATACAGCTTGACCTCTCTGATGTATAGAGGCCCATACAAAGAAGAGATCATCATAGTTGGTTCTCCATTTTAACTCCTGATATAGCTTCATGTGAGCGCAGCCGCGGGCAGAAGCTAGTTGTAAATAAATACGTACATAAATGCAGAATTACTTATTATGCGTAACGACCACTAGGATAGGAAAATGCATGCCAATATGAATTATGATTACCTACATAATACTCATTTTTTAATTTCTCATGCAATACGCAATAGGTACTTACTTACTCACCCACATCTGTATTACATCATTAATTAGTAACGATTCAGCGCTCTGAGAGCACCGCACCGCATTTCTGGGATGAGCACCTGATGAGCGAGGGATCAGCGCCGCGCGCCCTCAATTAGCCGGGATTATCCTGCACGTGGCACAGGATTATATTCTTAAATCCTAACGTAATATTGAAATACCTGCATTAATTACATTCTATTGATTATTTATTACTATTATGCTGGTTTTGAATGTTTCACTTTTATATCCTATCAGGCAATAAATGTATTGAGTATTGAGGCTATCACTCACCACAGGCCACGGCTTTGGCTTTATACCTAGCTACAGCTAAAGGCAAAAATGTAGATGTCTACCTATCTTGCTTGTAGTACTTGTAGCTACTTACCCACTTTGTTATTCGTTATATTATTTACCTATGAATGATATTGGTTTGGTAAGAAGCTGCGATAAATCACACCGGTGCTAGACCACCAAACAGTGACCGTTACTTACCTAGAGGTAAGTTTTGGTTTAGGGTATTGTTTAGGTGCTGAACCTGGATCCAATCAACTTGCTGAGCGCTTGCGATTGTCAAACAGAATCCATTTTTCAAGATTGTTTCGTTTGTGTGCCTGTTGAGTAGTGCAACGAACTTCTCGACGCGTACTTCGCGCTGGCTGGTAGATACTGAGTTCGTGGGGCAACCATTTGTCAAGCTTTTTTACTTTGCCTATTTGACGCAGATGGACCTATATTATTTTGACGTTAACGTCGAAAGCTCGAGTAATTTGCTGCGGCTGAATTAGCAGCACGTAGCAAATTACTCGAGCTTTCGAATTAGAATTTTTAATATATATCCATGATGACGAAAAAGATTAAAATGCGATGAAAACATAATACTAATCAATAAACAAATGACTAGGTACTGTTGAAAAAAGGTAACGTGGCAAATGCCTGGCAATCATAGAGACTGGCAATTCACTAATAAATTCCATCGGGTTTCTTTATTCTTTTTTTATATCTAAAACAGTTAACATTTTATGTGTATAAAATCTATAACGAGTTTATGACAGCTGTTTTCTTCGTAGAAAACAGACGTTAATTCGAGGAAACACATGGATGAAATGGCAGTACTCGGTTTCAAAGTGCCGCGGCCCGCTGGCGATGGCGGCTTGTTGGCTATAAAACTCTAACATTTGATGTATCTGCTCTGCAGCCCCGTCATTTAGGAACGTTGTATAAATAAACAGCTTTATATGTTTTACAACTTCACATAATTAAAATTGTGAGTAACGTAAATAATGTCTTTATCTGACTGTACTGGATAAAATTGGATATTACGAAATGTGGTAATGTAGGTACCTAATGCTTATTATTTCATCATTCTATTAGTGTAGACGTCATTAGTTTAGTTCAAGCGCGACTGCTAGGCTAGAGAACCTGGAATCGATTCCCAGGCCGAGTAAAATGTCAGTGGGTTTTTCTAAGACATTCTCAATAGCAGCTTGGAGTTTGGGATTCATGATATTATTATGAGTTTGGGATTTTAGGTACTAGCCGAGAGGCCATGGATTCTAACAATATTTTTTTTGCGAAAATTCACTTTCAAAACCTTCAAGAGCGAAGTTCGCACTTCGCTCTTGAAGGTTTTGAAAGTGAATTTTGGAAGAATTTTGAGGAAAGACTGATGGGTCCCGTAGAATAATAAGTGCTGATTTGAAAGAGCATAACAATGCCTCGACTTCGACTTGTTCAAATGGTGATTCTGCTCGTCGCAAATCATGTGGTTCCCAGTTCGAAACCATTGTACTGCCGACGTGAAACCACTCGTAACGCTAGAATTTAGCTTTGAACGAAGGGTTAACAATAATACTAGTTATAGGTAATACATGCGACCCACATCGCAAGTAGGAGTGTGTTAAAATTTATAATTTTTGAAATTTTTCATAAATACCCTTGCGAATCTGGGGCGGGTAGCATAGTAGTGTCTTACAGATTCGAAGATGGGTTATGGATAGGTAGGTACCTACTTAATAATAAATTCTATGCTTTGTATGCAACATGATATGTGGTGCATAGGTATGTGGTTTGTTGCTGACTGTCGCTTTAGGGTCGGGATCGGGAAGCCTGACACATACGTGTGCACTCGCGTCACTCAAGTGTGATACGAGACTGGTCGACTCACGTGTCTTAGGGAAGCCCTTTACGTTACGGTTAAGATGGGTATCGCATTCAGACTAGTTTCAAGTTATCCAAACTTCACTTTAATTTAAGAAGATAGGTAGCTAATCTGTTCTACCTATACATATAAAGATACTTTTGAGTTGGTTACAAAGGACGGCGACAGTTTTATTTGGTACTTACCCAATAATATTACCTTTAAAGAATCTAGTAAGGGAGAATCCCATCTTACATATAATAAGAATGTAAGTGAGCCGTGTCTGTACATTGCTGATATTTACAAATAAACTAATTTGAGCGACTCAGAATCAGTAACACAATCCATTTCTAATATTTTTTGAACTTTTGTCTGTCTGTTTGTCTGTCGGTTTGTCTGTGTGTTTGACCACGCATCAAATGATAACTACTGAAGAGATTTGGAGGAAGTGGACAGGAATTCATAGCCTGTTTCTTGGATTAACATTTAGGCTATTTTTAATTCAAATCGGTTCTCTCTATCAAAAGTTATTAACATTTTAACCATTGAAAACGTTGAATTTATAAAATAACCATTGAAGTAAATTTATTTTTCAAGTATTTCTGTACTAGACTAGCACGGGAAAAAATTATAACAGAATCAAGTAATAAAATTTAAAAAATACACTGACAGGGACTAAATAAGATAAAAAAAGAAAATAAAGCAGATCAATCAGAAACCATTATTGTGACTAGGAGTTGTATAATAGTACAGTTATTCTAGCTCTACTTATACAGAGCGTCACTGGATATAACATAGGATTTATCCAGAGAGCACCAGCCGGTGTCAAAACTAAATATTTGAGTAGGGTAAAGAAGTAAACAAAAAATGACACCTTATTTTATAACGGACTAACACGACATTGTTAATAACTCAATGAAATTTGATTCGATAACAGGTGTCATTTTGAGTTGACTATTTTGACAATTATTGTTTTTCTTCTTTAAAGCATCCAGCCATATAGTACCTAACTCATTTTATAATGTGAAATCTCCATAGTGTAGATCATACAGTGCGCACGCTTTATTTGAGAAACTAAAGAGTTTCCATCAAATCAAATAAATAATATACCCAAAGAATAATTATACCACAAAAGTATGAATATTAAAAAATAAATTTCCACTTGCATTAATCTTTACTGATGCCGAAACAGGTATTTAAGATTTTTATCTATGTATGTCTGTTTTAAATATTTCCATGCTTCACGTCAATACTATGTGAACAAAATTTTTGAAATTAAGTAATTTATAGGTCATAAATAAAGTATTCAATAGGTACAAACGTAATCCCATGAGTTTTTATTCGGATTCCGATACCATAATCTAGGTTCCTGCTCTACCATTTTCTCCATAATACTTCATTGGAAATAAATGTAACTGAATGCAATTTTTGATAACTTTACCTAGTTTGGAACGATTTTCCGGTCGTTTATTTCCAGTGAATCAGTAGGTAGTAGACGAAATGGTATGGCAGGAACCTAGATTAACGGTATCTCAATCCGAGTAATTACAAATTTGGTAAAATATTGTTTGGATTACGGTTTATTTTGGAATTACCAACATTTTTGTGGGCAATTCAAACTGCGCGGGTAATATGACTTTCTCACCGCTGGATTCATCAGATCAGATTCAAAATATCAATTGCTATTCTAAGCGTCCGCGTCGGTATAAATTGTTCGTAGGAATGTATGACGGTACTAAGCTTATAAAAATTAGGAGCCATAATAATGACAATCATATTTAAAATTATTTACAAAATTATTTAAATTTCGTAACAAAATGAAAGAAAAGTGTATCAATAGAATGGTACACATTAATTAATAGTAGGGTGTTAAACTAAATGGGAGGAAATGTAAATGTTATCTCAGTATTCTGGGATCAAAGTAGTCATCGATGGTTAGGTAACTAACTAACCTAACAAAGTATCTACTCCAAATAGTGTAGTACTCGTATCACCAATAAAGCTGAAAGCTTTAACCCTGACTGTATGGTGTGTGGGTTGGAATTTTCGCAAAGGAGAAGCTTGGTATGTTTGAAAAAATAATTTTCTAATTTAGACAGATCAGTTTTAAGTTTCAAGTAAGAGTAGTACCTACCTACCTTAAGGAATCTATCCTACGCCTTTAGACGAATATTCGATACAAAAAAAGTAAAATTAAGTATCATAATCAAATGGCCACATAAGCCGGTGTGGTGCGGGTTCCCACGGTTTGCGCGCGGATTACACGAAATGCCCTTTTGGTGCTTCGCTTCGACACTGACCTGAGCTTTTTGTGCAAAAAGAATGCTCCGATAAATCACAGGTTCATTGTGAGCCGCCTCTGGATAGCGTTCTCCGATTTATGCATTGTAAAATACCAAGATTTTTTGTGGTATCGATCAGAGATCATGTCCAATAAAGGAGGTACCTGCTCAATTTTAACGGTCAAGGTGCCGTACGTCACAATAAAATTCTGCGATAACATCAATGCAGTTGTTCCAATAATGCTCAGTTCCGCGTAGAATGTTGCTATATCTTACAAAATAATCAGTATTTGTATAGATATTGCATCTAATATTTATCTAAAATCTATCATGTCTCGTATTATGTTATGTATTTTATATTCTCTTCTTTCTTGAACTTTTTTACATTGGCCAACAAACCTTATCTACCTATCCGATATCCTATAAGCTTTTTACCTGTCTATCAACTAAGTATCTAAGTAGTTACTTATGCATAGTTAGCCAATTAACATTTTAAAATATTATCCCATCAAAACATTCTATAAAAAACTAGCCAAGTCTCGATGGAGCTGCTTGTTTATCTCCAAAAAGTAATGAAATCTAGACAAAGTCGTGCCAAGTCTAAGGCTCCTTACTGCAAGTTCTTTATTAAAACTGTACCAAATTTCAGCTCTCTGAGTTTATGGGAAGTACTAGTTCTATTTTGATCATCATGAGTGAGTGAGTGTCATAAATGTGAAACTTTGCTTTCGCTTAACTTCAGAACTAAATGACCTACAGACTTGAAATTTTGGATTTTAAGTATGTGATTATAGCTTACTGGATGACGAAAATGTCTGCATTCTGGTCTTATCCAGAGGTTCTCAAATAGGGGCCTGAAATGGTTAAGGTTGGTAAGGGCGAAATGGTTCCAGTAAAGGATGGTACGGCAGTGTTTGCTTCGCGCTCGACGTTGTGGGGGCACAGCAGTGCCCCCACAACGTCGATAATTTACTTATTTAATAAGAGCATCCGAAAATAGCGTAAGTATAGTCGAACTACTTACTTGATCACTTTAAACTGCCTCATTAGCCTAGTGGGCCTGAGCGCGACTGCTACGCTAGAGGCCTTGGGTTCGATTCCCAGGTCAAGCAAAGTGTTATTGGGTTTTTCTATGAAATTCCCAGCAGCAGCTCGGAGTTTGGAAGTTGTTCCCGGTTAATGGCAATAGGCTCGCCCCCTATTACATGGGACCGAAACATACCGGCGAACTGTGGGTTCGCCTCTGCCAATCCCTTCGGGGAATACAGGCGTGATGGTATGTTATGTTATAAGAACCTTGTCGGTTTGATAAGTTTTATGTATTACCCAGAATAAAAGATTCAATGTAGGTAACTACCTATTGGATAATTTATTAATCTACGAACATATATATAGGTAACAACAACATTTGGTTACAAGATTTACAAGCATGTCTGAAGCAGAAATTGGCCTAAACATGTGTTTTTAATATGCGGTACGCCGCACAGCGTAGAGATAAGACAGCTAACAAATAGGTACCGTAATACCTACTTCCACCGTTTCCACGACGTTTTCCTGAAGTTATCTTTGAAAGAATGAAATATGTGTTGTTGTTAACGATTAGTATACACTATCTGCAATCTGATTGCTTGGTTCCTACTAAATTACAATACTGCAATTTAAGTACGAACCAAGCAATCAATAAATTTTACAACTGCCTACAAACAAAAGTTTAAGGCGTGTTGTGTTTAAACAGCATGAATATGATCATTTCCTTAGTTGATTAAATTGCGTTTAAATAATAACCCTAAGTTTGCTTCGCTCACACGGTAACCGAGACCGAGTGACAGCGACTAGACTGTAATTTTGTAGTAAACAAGCTCTAATCATGTTTAATTTCACTAGCGTGTTAGTAGCTTTAGAGGGGTCCACCCACCCTCGCATAATTAAACGATTCGAATCCTTTTCAGTGCTCACGACAGGTACCTAGACACTTATGTACTACTTGGGTACTTATTTAATTATTTATTATTTCATTACAGCTGCTTGGGTTGGGTAGGAAATAGTTACTTATGTAGGTAAGTACCTACCAGGAAGAGTGCGCTACTTACTGACATAACAACAACATCAAGGACTATTCTTAATGAAAATGAATTATTAATGAATCAAATAGAAAAAAGTTTTTAAATTCTAAAGATTGCCATATTCTAAGACGACGCCAGGTAGGCATTCATGGGTATCTACCTAATAGGTAGGTAATATCTCTGTACTTATCATTAATTTCTGATGGAGATAATGATAAAATAGTGACCTTTCATCCTGCTATGAGGGATAACAAATTACTCACGCCATTAAAATTCAGTAAAGATTTATTTACATTATTATCACAATACTTTACATTTACATTTATTATATAAAGTCAACTTACAAATAAATAACATAATAAGAATACCAAACTGAACAAGAACGTTTAATTAATATAATTACAAGTAATATGAAAAAATATCAGTATAAAACGATTGGATTCAATAGAACGATCAGATGCATCGTATAAGAATTTTAATGATTACTTAAGTATTGAAATGAAACTACTTTTTACGGATTTATATATATTATTACTAAATAATAACTAAATAATATCAATATACTTACTTAATCATAAGTATTGCTATTCTAGGCATAGTACACTTGTTCTTAGGTATGTTTGACGGTATTAACTATACTAATTAGGTACATACTTAAATAAAAATTAGGTGCCATATCGGCCATTTATTTAATGATAATATCTAACTAAGTATCTAGGTATTTCGTAACGTGGTAATTGAAAGAAAATTATATGAACTGAATACCTAGTAGATACTTACACATTAATGAATGGTAGATTATTAAATTATTACCATTTGCTGTAAGTTGTGTAACATTTTAGTGACAGTATAGTTACCTAGGTAAGTATATAAAATGTCAAGTGTGTATTGTCAGTATAAAAATGTTCATACACAATAGTTACACTGCTGTGACTTGACTGTGATCAACACTGTTTTAAGATCCTTCTCCGAACCTTGATCGTTACATTTTTCCGGTTTCTGTGTAAATTGTGGTTTGAACCTTCAAGCTACGTATTTATTTTGTTTATGTGGCTGTAAGGGTTAGGTATCCTGGCCGTTCATAAGGATGTAAGTTAAATATAATTATACTTAAGCACTCTGTCATAGACTTCTAAAGCAAGGGTTAAGTATCATTCATTGAGGTACTTAACACTAATTCTTAATCTAACATTGCATCGCATATTTAACCCAGACGGGTAATCTTGAAGAGTTATTCAAATAATAAATTTTTGATAAATGATAACAGCGGTTCCATAAACTAACAGTACCTACACCATTGAAAATGTTTGACTTTACACAATAAGCCAATTTAGATAGCGAACAGTTAGGAAACTCATCGCGTTTGCAACAATATAAAATCTATTACTTATGGTTCAATAAAATGGTATCAAACAGATTTTTTTATCCAATTTGACAATTGAGTAAAATATGGGCGTTTTAACTGCAATTACTATACGTTTTTAAGCTGTACTATATAAGTCTTAACGTGAGTAACGTTTAACTACAATCTACATTTATAACGAAACATATTTAACTCACCAACTATTTAGTTAACACCTCTCCAGACGTACCTAAGCAATATGTAAACACGTTAGTCGGTCTATGATCTGCGCGTAATGAACATGCTTGCATATTGGTAAGGTAGGTACCTACTATGCGAGCGGATTGGTCTCTGAAAGCGTCACATATTCCATACAGCTAGAGGTCCTCTTAGTTATCCTCCGTTCGTTCCGTTATCTCATCCAGGTCCTTAAAATATTGATATAGTGGTGATATTTACGAGATCAGAGCGCCTTGTGAGTGGGGTTTAATGTGGACAGGGTGTGGCGGATGCGGGTGCGCAGGGTGTGCGGCGTGCGGCGGCTGGCGCGGCTGGTGGCAGCGCTGGTGAACGTGCGAGTGCGCGCGCAACTCCTCGCCGTGCTCCCGGTACGCTCGCTGCTTGTCCTCGAAGTCTCGAAGCCTCTGGTTGTAACGCTCGATTTGATCGCGCAGCGCCGCGTCCTCGATAGCCGCTCGCTCCTCGTCTAATTCCAGACATCCGACGCCGTCCAGTCGCTCCAAATCAATCCAGCCCCTCCACCTCACGCACACGCCATTCATTATAAATCGGGACACGATGTGGGCCTGATGACAAAAGTTAATTTTGAAAGATAAGTACACAAAAACTTTTAACAAAAAACTTCGTGTTGGTGGCACAAGTTGAAAAGCATTTATCAGTCACATATGGCTCGGAAGTGATCCTCCAAAAAAAAGTGTACAGGTAGATGCGTCCATTTTAAACAATGTTATAAATCGCCTACGAAATGGGTCAAAATAAGTTTTGTTCTAGTTCCAATTCATAATGTAGATATTTGGGTACTTATGCATAACTCTTTAGAAAAGAAAACCTACTTGGAACATTTGCGATGATCTACAGAGTTTATGGTATAGTCACCAAAGGAATAAGATCTTAGAAACATATTACTTTAAAATACCAAAGTTCTAGGTACCAATACCTAGAGTGACTTTGTGACATTTAAAATATATTTGTTAATTTATTTTGTTGGATATGCGGTTTATCACCTGACCTACTTTTACTGTTATATATTAACTTATAAAAACAAATTTGTAGAGTGTATAGGTACTGTATATGCTGTCCTTAGTCAACACACATGCACCTCTACATAACATTAACATACCATCACGCCTGTATTCCCCGAAGGGTTAGGCAGAGGCGTACTACACACAGTTCGCCGGTATGTTTAGGTCCCATGTAATAGGGGGCGAGCCTATTGCCATTAACCGGGCACAAGTTCCTAACTCCGAGCTGCTACTGGGAAATTCATAGAAAAACCCAATAACACTTTGCTCGACCTGGGAATCGAACCCAGGACCTCTAGCGTAGCAGTCGCGCTCAGGACCATTTGGCTAATGAGGCAGTTTGTTGAGGCAATTTGGCTTATATTGCCAATTAAAATCAAGCCAAGTCAAAACTTATGCAGCTTTATCCTTAACATTGAAATTGGCTTCCATTTTCATATTTATATTTTTGATGGATAAACATTGGCCATATTTGTAGGGAATCATTTTATTAAAAAAATTAAAGATAATTGGGAGTTTTGGTAAGAGAGCAGAAGGACAAAACGACATAAGGCAGACGTGTGTCGATCTCGATCGCGTGCTGCCTTTGTTCCGGTTGCCGACATCCGCTGCCAACATAGCTTTAATTGCACCACACATTCGACCAGGATGCAATTTAACTAATAACAACTTCTCTTCAAGTTCTTTTAAAAATATAATACCTACTGTTAACCGACGCCTGCCGTATGTTTTTAATTAAAATTACCCATTGTAGGTAACACAACTTACACAAGTAAAAAATTTTACTCTTTAATCTTATTTTGCTTTAAAGCTAACCTAGCTAAAACTTTTTCACTCTAAGGATCATTATAATATAATGATGTAGGTAGTTGATGTTTATTGGTACCTGCATATTCGTATATTGGATTTAGACAGGATAATGAGATGGGAATACAGTTACAGTTTACACTCTACAGAGGCGCCGCGGCGGCCATGTTGGCTGGGCGGGCGCGGCATCGGGACGCCCACCAATCGCGACGCATTTCCACTATCGATTTTAGGGGAAATGCTTTTCTCCCTTTCCCAAAGGACTAACGCGTACTTATGCTACCTTCTACTTATTCGTGTCCCACTAAACACGAAATCGAAACATGAATTAAGCTTAGAATTTAACTATGGGTACTATCAGTTATGATTTAAGATTTTTTAATTTTTAACTACACGAACTAATATTAAGTTACTAAGCCTTTACCGAGATTAATAGATAAGTATACAGAGAAGAGACCAAGCGTGCGTACGGTTCCATATTAAATATATATGGGTACATACGCATAGTATGTCATTGTAATTATCTACAGAATTTTAACAAAATATGTCAAGTATTTTTATAACTGAGAATCTTCTATGAATATGACAAAGCCTTAGATTGCAGCCTGTTTAGGTATTTACTTGTGAATTTTGTGCACAATCTTAACTGCACTTGTCACCTACCTACATAATTACAATCTGAGTTTTTTTAATACGGAGCGTTATATTTACGCTGATAGAAGTAGGTATTCCTCCAGTAGTTAGTATATGCCCATGTACCTAAGTATGTGCAATTGTGCAGGTTAAGGTTTTGCAAAGCAGCGCTCTTTTCATTTCACTGAACGTTTAATATTTTCTTATAGTACTAGGTAAGTACATAACAATTTACTATTTTAGTAAATTCGTCGTTGCGCTTTCACGTCTGCTCGGGTCTACTTAGGTAAGGGTAGGTACCTATTTAGGTATCTTGTGATTTCTTTCAATTTCTCCGTAAATTGATGATAGGTTCTAAATTGAATTCGAAATACAAGTAGTTTAAAGCACGCTATAATAAAACATCGTTACAAGATGAGGGCTCGTGCACACTCGAGCGCTTTGTTAAATGAACCGAGTGTAAATAAATATAAGTATTCATACAGAAACACAGCGGGGGCCTCTGGACTTTGAGGGGGCTGAATTCAATAAAATCTGGAGCCAAATGGGTTCCTTTTGTAATAAGAATAAAATGTATATCATATACCTCCAACAGCTATGTATATGTCGCAGATGGATTGTATATTTCGCTGTTTTACATAACCACTAGCTGTTTTACAAAACATACCTATATGTTATGCAAAATAGTTGAATGATTTATATTAGTTTTTTATAATTGCTGACTATCAACACGTACAGCTGTTAGGATAAGTACATACAGCTCTAATAGGCAATACAGCTGTTTAGTAAAACAGCTGGCAGTTATTTATGACAGTGTAATTATGCAATCCAACTTTGACATATTATACAGCCTGTAACAAAACAGTCGCAAGACCTGAAAATAGTTTGTTCATTTGATTATCGACTATATTTACGGTGGCTTTTAATATTGTTAATTTTCCCACAAAAAACGATGTGATCCATCAGTGGTTCGAGTTCGAGGAAAACTCAAACCTACTGAGTGCGTGTGCTCGCCGATATCGTAGTCGTTGTGGGTACAGCCAAGAGTTTTGTGTTTAGCTGGTATAAAAATTTTCTTGAAAAAAAGAAGTTAGCTTATGTGTCCCAAAATTACTTATAAGGTTTCAAAAGGTTTCGTTATAGTTATGACTCGATTTTAATTGGCGTGTTTGAGGTCTTGCGCTTAATAAGTTACACGTTGTAGATATATTATGGTAAACTGTTTTTCATGCATCTATCAAGACATGTCATTGTAAAGTTATTGGTTGTACTGAAAACAGTATGTAGGTAGTTACATACTGTCAACTTATCATACTACCAAAATATTTTATGAAGGTACGTGGTAGTTAGGATACCTATATCAACCAACAACTGTTGGGGAACCATAACTAAATAAATATGCCCAGAATGGTTAACCATCAATAGTTTGACCGAGGCTAGCGCAGCTTAACATAACTTGGTGAATATAGTTCTTGATAACTTCTCTTAACTGAAACTGTTTATGAAGGAAATTATCTTATACATATAACATATATACTTACATATAATAAAAATCTAAGTATCACCTGTCTGTACATTGCTTATTTGTAAAAAAATCTAATCAATTTCTATCTTTTTTGGAATTTTTATCTGCCTGTTTGTCTGTCGGTTTGTCCGTGTGTTTGAATACGCATCAAATCATAACTACCTAATAGATTTGGAGGAAGTGGAAAGGGATTCATAGCCTGTTTCTTGAAAAAAACATTAAGTCTATATTTAATTCAAATCGGTTCACATTTACCATTGAAAACATTCAATTTGAAAAATGACCATAAAAATAAATTTCCTATTTATGTATTTCTGTACTAGACTAGCATAGGTGAAAAAACATAATCAAATTATAACTATTACATTACAAAGTACTCTTACAGGTACCTACTATACATAAAAGATAAAACAAGAAAATAAAACAGAAACCTTAATTGTGACCCGGGAATTGAATATGATTGCAAGGGTAGCTAATACAAAATGTTTAATGTTTTTGGAGGAAATTGCAGCTCGGCGCATAAATTTGGGCACCAATAATGAGAATAGTCTCAGCACACTAGTGCTATGCGTTGGGCTTTGCATCAACGACGCACAACGCATCAACCGCGGTTATCTACCTCGGTAAATACATTAAACTTTAGGAATCTAACGTAACTTTGGGGGATAAAAGGTCACATTTAGCATAGAATCTCTGTACCTAGCAAATTTCTAATGTGCATAAATATTATTTATGAAAAACTATTTGACCATAACTTAGAGGTTTCTTGCAGTCGTAGATCTGATTCAAAGAAGTTAATAGGTAACATCATTGAATGAGATATTAATGTTAGCTCCTAAATAAATGCGTTCACATGTTCCATCACCATGCGTCATTAGGCGGACCAGAGTTATTCTTCATGAAGAGATGTCATTCACTCATCTCCGCTGAGCGTGACCGAATCGTTAAATGCGGTGTTACGCCTTTATTCTTTATCATTAGCGGCTTGAAAGTTATTTATGTCTTAATTTTCATTATGAAAATGTGGACCGGAAGCTCTATGCGTTGATGACGCGCGTCCGAACAGAAAGGCGACTGTTGACGAATGAGGCTATTGAGGGTTACAGACAGATACCATTATTTATTTAGCTATGATTCATGCTGTATTGTTGTTGTGTTTTAAAGTTCTCCGTATAGCATTAGCTGGATACCTACTATCTATGTACTTCAACATATGTATGTTCATAGCTATATACGCCACCGAATTTGAAAGGCTTACTTTAATTTCATAATTTGGATACAATTTCAAAATCAATAAATAATAGGATGATTGATTGAGCCGTCTCTCTCTTTATACATAAGTTGGTAACAACGCTAATATTTATTTATTTATTTATTTCCTCATTACTTAGAAAAATATGAAAATATGTTATACTTACCTACGTTTTAGTAGTCTTAATTTTCTTGGCGAATTATCTTACTAAGATATCTCTACTATTATAAAATTGTAAAAAAGCTGTGTCTGTACATTGACGATATTTAAAAAAAACCAAGTGGGGTGCGATAGGGTATATAAACGTCTCCGAATCCAAAAAGGTGATTTTTAAAATTTTTGTCTGTTTGTCTGTTTGTTACGGGTTGGAGCAAAAACGACTGAATAGATTTTAATTTTGTTATCACAGTTAGAAAGTATATACCTATATGCTCCAACTTAAAAACTGGTGAACTTCTTATCTCAATTAATTAAACGAATCCCTAGATGCAGCTTAACCTCTCTGATGTATAGAGGTCCATACAAAGAAGAGATCATCACTGTTGGTTATTACAATTTTTTTTTTTAATTAATTTCTTATCCTACTATAGCTTCAGGCG
Source organism: Acronicta leporina (assembly GCA_947256265.1). Taxonomy (NCBI): domain Eukaryota; kingdom Metazoa; phylum Arthropoda; class Insecta; order Lepidoptera; family Noctuidae; genus Acronicta; species Acronicta leporina. The sequence goes on along the minus strand of OX366513.1, from coordinate 9,198,982 downwards.
AGCGAAGCCGCGGGAAAAAGCTAGTATAACTATAAAATTAATGATATAGAAGTAACAGGTGACTTAAGAAGAAAAAATCCCACACTCCCCGGTCTTAAACCCCGAAGACCGGCCGCTTTTTGAAGGTTTACCCCGTAAACAAATAAAAGTTACTAATTTCAAATAGGTACAGTATAGCTACTTAGAATTTCAAATAAAACTTCAATACGCAATTGGTAGGTATAACTGTTAAGCTTATAAATAAAAATAAATAGTTAGGGAATTAAATAATAATTACTAGCGGCCCGCCCCGGCTTCGCACGGGTAAAAAAATATTGTAAAATAGATAGTAGCCGATTCTCAGACCTACTGAATACTTATGCATATAAAATTTCATAAAAATCGGTCAAGCCGTTTCGGAGGAGTAGGTAGGTATGACAACTAACATTGTGACACGAGAATGTTATTTATAAGATTATCTTATATATTGAATAACAAATAATACCTTGCCGCTCTCTTTTTGGAAGTCGCAACCACGGTTGTTGTACGGTGAGTGATCAAACACCAGCTGCAGGTTGGTGCCCGTGGCCGTGAAGGCGATCTCCGTGTGGCCTTCGCGGCACCCGCTCTGGAACCGCATCTGGCGCTCCTCCGGCGGCCGGTCACGGTACCCCGTGTACCTCACCTGGTACCAGCACAACGTTTTTAATTTTTATTTAGACAGTAGGTAGTACCTACTTAAAAAATCATTTTGTCGGTAGTCGTATAAAAATCACTACAATAAGTATAAGTAAAGAAGCAAGAACGAACAAAGTGTACGATTCAAACAATATCTTTTCTGCTTATTGCATTTAAATAATTTTGTAGCTTAATTTACATACAATAACGTTATAAAACATGAACAAGTATTAAAGGAAAACAATACGAAAGAACAATGTTAATGTTTTTAAACGGAATTATTAATTTTAAGTAATTTTCCTGTTCACAAACGATAAAATTGTTTCACTAACGACTTACCTATTATATTAATTTTAGGTAGATGCTATACCTAAAATTAACATGCTAATTAAGACATTATGTGCCTACATACCTCACTTTCTCTGCTCAGTCTTTTGAAGAGATCATCTGATTCAAATTTGGCTTTTTGATCTGGAACTACCCGCGGCATTTTAAAAATGAAACGTGGTTTTGGCTGTTCGTACAGTCCGATGGAATCGAAAGGCAACATGCCTGCCAGCGCAGCTGGATCACTCATGGCGTGCATTACACGAAGATTAAAGACGCACGAGAATACTGTTCACCATTACATTCGACACCCGACACGCGCACCACACTGACTCAGCCACACCGATGATTCAAATGTGTTAGTTGGAAATGCTCGCACCGTCCGACACGACCACCTGCCACCGCGACAATCGCTGACTGAACGAACACTCGTTCTAAGGTTCAGGGAGAATTTCCACTAGGGCGGAGTCTCCGTCTGGTGGGGAGCTATGGGCCAATGACGGTGCCATGCGGCAACGCCCGCCGCCTTCTCTACGCGCTTTCGGGAGCTTTCAAGCGAAAAGAGGGTTTTCCCCCCTCGAAACTGTTCAAAATAAATACTGTAAACGACAAAACACATGAATTTATAATGATGGGCATTATCCTCTCTCAACGTTTGGAGTGTTTTATGTATTTGTATCAGATCCTTTGTTCCTTTGTAACGAGATAAATGTACGTTATGTACAGTATTATAAAAGGGGAGTAGGATCCCAGGATTCGATAGAGCGCATGAAACGTGATATTTTTGAAAGGCATGAAAGCTGCACTTACTGGACGCCCAATAGCCTAATTGTATTCCATCATGGCATACATTTCAATAAAAGGTCTCTTATGTAGCTACTAATAACTCGTATTTGTTACTGTTATAGGGAGTCAACAGTTTTTAATGGGACATACATCCATACACTGTATTTTTGGATGTTTGTGAAACCAGTTAAATTAAAAGTAATTAAGTAGTTATTTAAAAACAGTGGGTCAGTGCACCGAAATTTCTAAATCATAAAATGAATATATTTGTTGTTCTATAATTTTCCTGTATTTCTTCGTAGCATGTCTGTAGTGATTTTAGGATCAACTAAAAATGTGTATTTCAATCAACTTGAAAGTTGATTTGTTGATTCTCAATATGCCACCTAAGTAAGTATATCTTTATAAATAAGTACATATATGCTTCATATGTAGGCCTGTATCTACTTACTTAATACAACTTTCAGCAGGTGTAGCCTTTTTTCCAACTTTCAAGCGACATTGCCATTGTAAATATGATTGGCTAAGTATTGAGAATTTGCCAGTATGTACCTACCTATTATACTGCTAAATTCTCAGTAGGACCTCGGTGTATAGGACATATAGATTAAATGGCTATATTTTCTGCTTATATAATTTATTATAAATTTAATATAATTCAAATAAATACATTGTATTGTATTTGGCGGTAACGCATGCTAAACTACATATTTAAATCACATTAATTTATGTAAAACAAATAATTTCGCCCGAGGCAGGGTTCGAACCATCGGCGGCGGGGCGTCTCCGAGTCCGGTTCACATAATATTATGTGCATTGTTTTACTGGTGAAATTTGATAAGATCAATACCTACCCATAGAAGTTATGTCAAAATTCGATCTCCGGTAGGGGAAACCATCCAGAGATAGGTTAGGTAGGTTCCTATTAATTTTCGCTGTTAGGCAACTAACATTCTTCGGTGAACAATTTGTTTTATTACTCTGTAAGTATTATTTATTTTAAATCATGATTTGTAGATACTTATCTACTATGTAGAAATACACCCCGAAAGCCATTGCTCAGAGCCTGAACTCATTCGAAAGCTATAGCTTAGAGCCTACACTTACTTATTCGAAGGTATCCCGTATTTCCCAATGGTTATGTCCACTGAGTTGTAGATTGGGAAATAAATATATCTAAGTAGTGTGAATTAGTAGATACAGATCTAAACATTTGGACAGAAGTGAAACAACCAAATGATCGCAGACAGGCGAACCGTTTAATGTTGGTATCAGTTCGGTAACAAAGGGCGGCGCTCCTTGTGAAATGTATCGAGTGCTGTTGAAAGCGTCCAAGTACGATCGGCGCCCGATAGTGAACATTAAGTGTTGGAATTGTTACTACTTTTTATGTGGAACTGTTTTTCTTGTCATGTTTTGTACTTAAAGGACGCCTTAAATTATAACATTAGCTGAACGTAACAGAAGATCGCTGATAGAGCGGATATGATACCGACGGCGACGTATGAAAAGCAATGAAGCAGCAAGAGACTGAAGTTATAGTGAATCGGTATTACGTTACTACATAAGGTACGCTTTTTCTTAACCACGGTACTTATAAAATGAATTAAGTGGATAAGATAGTTGGACAGATTAGATTAAAAAATTACCGGGATTGGACCTATTAAACCCCACGTGCATTTTACTTAGGTACTACTACTACTTACTTATCTTTTCTTAAACCTAAACTGAACCTGAAATTGACTACAAGTCACTACTATAACTACATACTAGTGAAGTCTTAATTATTTTGCCAACTCTTACAATGAGAGCTTATTTACTTAATTGATACCTTATAAGTGGGTAAGTACAAGATAATCCAGCCATTTTTCATAACGTGATAATAAAACGATTGTTTCAGCGTTTTCGTGGTTAGCATCTATTGTTAATCCTGGGTTTCAAGACTTAGGCCCACTTGCACCAACTTCTTAAATACGTTTAAATTGTATTTAAACAAAATTTTTCATTGTAATTGTGTGTTTAAAAAGAATTTGAACAATTTAAGAAGTCGGTGCAAGTGGCCCTTATCAAAGGCCACTTGCACCGACTTCTTAAATATGTTTAACGTTTTCTTAAACTGATTGTTTATATTATCGACTTTTCCCGAAATTACAGCACGTAGGTACCTAGTATTCAACATGATAGAACACACTTTGCTTAAATTGTTCTAATAAATGTAACATAAATATTTCAATTCGTCACGAACCTCTCTGTTGACGAGGGATTGTCACGTGGCGCGTCCAACGTTTGATCTTTATGCAAGCTCTAATGGCTTTGACTAGTATTCTATTATCTGTGGCTTTGACAAAAATGGAACCCCCGCATGTCAATGAAATTCTTATTAGCGTAGACGTGCAATTTTCAGTATATAATCATTAATTTATATTTCTCTACGAATATTTATAATAGAGAGAACTATAACTGCTTAACTTTGATCACGCTGTCTACTCAATTAGGTACATGAAGATTTGTCGAAATTAGGTTTGAGGTATTTAATTGTACCTAACTACAGAAGTACCTTCTGTTCTTATAGTTACAGTGGAATATTTTTTGTTTATGCTATGATCAGGCATTCTAAAATCATTAGCAATATATTTTTTATGATCAGCAAAATTGCATTCGCAGAACATTTATTTTTACATGCATTATTTTGTAAATTATACATTGTCACTCAAAAATTAACAATAAGTCATCAAAATATTAGAATAATAAGTACTAGCCTCTGCCCGCGGCTTCGCTCACTTGAAGCTCATAAACCAAGAATGATGAACTCTTCTTTGTATGGGTGTCTATACATTAGAGAGGTCAAGCTGTATCTCCAGTTCCGTTTAATTATTTGAGATAAGAAGTATACCAGTTTTTAAGTTGGAGTAAATAATTTCCAAAAGTGATAACAAAATTAAAATCTATTCAGTAGTTTTTGCGCCAACCCGTAACACACAGATAAACAGACAAACAGACAAGAATTTTAAAAATGACATTTTTGGGTTCGGAGACGTTTATATAAGCTAACCCACTTGTTTTTTTTTACACAGACACAGATTTATTACAATTTTATAAAAGTAAGAGAAGATAAAAAATGACAGCTTGGCCACGCTAAATTTTATTCAAGATATTGCAAATAACTTTCATTCTAGCGAGGTTTACGTGACAAAATTCATTGGGAAAAACAATTTAAATATTACAACTTCTAAACTATTATACTTATTTTCGTTGCGTTCCGAATAATTCTTGGACTGACTTGATCAAAAAAATATTTTAAAACAGTAGGTATTTAATAAGTGAGCCATCCTGTGTGTGCAATGTCATGTGAATTGGATCTTGATTGTTTGCGACCGGACTGCAGCGTACTGGTGTAATTCCTCCGTCATATAGGTAGTAGTGCAAATTTAACTAAACTACAATAAGAATGTAAGTGTCCCGTTTCTGTACATTGCTTAAATTTGCAAAAAAAAACTAATTAATTTGGGGGACTGAGATTAAGTAACACAATCTATTTGTATCATTTTTGGAATTTTTGTCTGAGTGTTTATTTGTGTGTTTGAACACACGTCAAATCATAACTACTGAACAGATTTGGAGGAAATGGAAAGGAATTCATTGCCTGTTCCATGGATTAACTAAGTAAGGTGAACCGATTTATATTAAATGTAGCCTAATTGGCTATATTTTATTAAAATCGGTTCACTCTAACAACACACTCTAACATCTTCAATAGTATGAAAACGTTGAATTTGAAAAATAACTATTGAAGTAAATTTCCTTTCTAAGTATTTATGTACTAGAGACTAGCACAGGTCGTCAAAGGTATTAACGTTTAAAAAATACACTTACAGGTACAAAATACAATAAAACAAGAAAATAAAAACCATAATTGTGACCAGGAATTGAATTAGTACAGTTATTCTAACTCTACGTAAACAGTGTATCATGGGATATACATAGGATTTATCCAGTGGGCACCGGCCGGTGTAAAAACTAAATGATCGAGTTTTTTTTTATTAGGCTCATCAACAATTTTTTACACTCAAACAAAACGATAAGAATAGCACAATTAAATAAGTTAGTGTAACAATCTATTACAGACAAGCACAGCATGCACAACCTTAAATCAACATCAGACCAAGATTAGAATTAACAGTATTAATAGATTATTATTTTAAAAGATACAACGACATAAGGTAAAGTAGTAAACAAATAATGGTAACTTTTTCTCTAGAGAGACTAATACGACATCGTTATTACCTCAATGAAATTTGATTCCATAACAGCCGTCATTTTGAGTTGAAAATTTTGACAATTATTCTTCCATAAATCATACAGCAGCTACTCATTTTATGATGTGAAAGCTCCACAGTGCATATACAGTGCACAGAATTTCCAAAAATAATAATTATTATAATAAGTAGACTACGTTTCTATGTAGGTTTAATAAATAATACTATAAATACCATTGGACCGTTGAATAACACTAACATTACGACATTAGATTTAGCAATTAGCTATATTTTAGTAATGAATGTATTAGGTACTGACAATTTATTAAAAATGTGTCATTGATAACGCAGTTCCCACAAAAATATTCTCACGCCCACCAGTTTTAATATCTCCACTGTCTATATAGGTGGAACCCGATAATGAATGAAATTATAAACATTATAGCTTCTTCAGATTTTCTGTGTTATCTATTCTAGACAAACAAGGTTTTCGGCTAGGCGTTCTTGCAATTTTTTATCCTCCTACATGTTACCTAAAATTTAAAAAAGCTATAAAGGATTGTTAAGTCGTCCACGAAGTCAAGTCAATGTCTTTAGTCATTACAAATATTAGTACTTACCTGCTTATTATTTAGAACTCTCAGTACATAATTAACTTTTTTGATTTAATTTTCAGGAACAGCTAATAGGTATTATTTAATCTGTGCTAGGTATAACTACAAAGTGATGATCAGCGCCCTTTAATATACTGCATATGAATAAAAACTAGGTATTTATTGACCCATACCTGACTAAATATGTACACGGATCGTTGCTTTGTTGTTGTAAAGTAAGAATTTCATAAATTTGCCCATAGAGTAGACGTAGGCACCATCTCGTGCCAAGCATTAAATTCAAAGGGATCGGTTTACATTTTTTTCAAATGAATATTTTTTCATCGCTGTATATACATATTAAATCGATGATAGAATCTATATAGGTATATCTGATATTACGAAGCCAAGGAGTATCACGTTGGCTGGTCTTCAGGGAACGACAATTTAAATTCGTGCACGAAATTTATGACGTACCTATACTTACTATTGCGTGTATATAACTACAACTAACTACAATATAGTAAAAAAAATGTAGAGGAAGAAGGAACGATCATGTTTCCTAGAATTTTCAACAAAACTTGTATTGACTGCTAATTATCTTCATTTATGTAACAAATACATATACATACAACCATCACCCCTGTATTCCCCCAAGGCTTAGGCAGAGGCGTAGGTACTAATGTACACCCACAGTTCACCGGTATGTTTAGGTCCCATCTAATAGGGGGCTATTAACCGATTACTAATTCCAATCTTATCTTATCTTGTGTGGGGCCGAGGCAGTAAGGCCTCAGAGCACTTCGACCCAATGGGATCTTTTGTGCTTCCCCTGGATACCTAATCCTCATCTATCTCTAATATCTATCCATAATCTCATCACTAATTCCTAACTGCGAGCTGCTTTCCTCGGCCTGGACCTGGACCTAGAGGTCTAGAGGCTATGAGGCAGCTTACAATTACGTTAGTACAAACAAAGTTCCATCCGTAATTAACCAGTTAGTCTTTATTGTGTAGTAATACGATAACAACGCAACGTAAACCACATCCTTTCTGATAAGTCAATTCGTTTTAATGTTTCGTTATGTAGAAACATCTTGTTTTTTTCGTGTCAGTACCTACATTATACAACATAAGTTCTAGTAGGTATATGCGAAACTCTAGACACGGTAAAGAATCTATGTACAAAATTTCAAAAGTTATAAGCTTGTTATGTTACCTGGTTGTCCGTACAAAAACATGCTCACCACGTCTTAATATCCCTGCCCCTCTGTGCGCCCGCACCTAGTGACGCTATGACCTGTCGTCACTTGTGTTGCTGTGCGAGTATGATTGCGAAATATATTCTCATACCTACCAATGTACATTCAAAAACTCATAGAAATCGGTCGAGTACATCCACAAACACCGTGCTCTGCAACTTACAACTCAATAGGCAAAATATAACCCAGCAATGCCTATAGTTAAAAAGGTGGTTACATAGGTATTCAACATTTCTTGCAATTTGCATCGTATTAGGCTGCTTTCACATTGCGTGTTATATAGATTGATTACCTGATGCAGAAGACTAATATGTGGTTATTGTCCCAACATCTTGAGTTATTTTTGCACTACAAAAATTTTTAAGTGCCTGATACACTTAAATTATTCGAACTGTTGGGCCATTTTTCGTAGAAATTTCGTAGTCATCTCGTAGAGATCTCGTAGGAGCCGCGTAGACACTTCGTAGACACCACACGACCGTCGAGAAATCTCGTAGGCGCTGCGTAGACTCCTCGTAGACACCTCGTAGACGCCGCGTAGAGATCGTGTAGGCATCGCGTAGAGATCACGTAGACGCCCCGTAGATCCATGTTTTCGCAACACGCGACGCATACCACTGCACGTTATTGTATGTACATTTCTCATTATCACTATCACTTATACTTATTATAAAACAAAGTCGTTTCCCGCTGTCTGTCCCTATGTATGCTTAGATCTTTTAAACTACGCAACGGATTTGGATGCGGTTTTTTTTAATAGATAGAGTGATTTAAGAGGAAGGTTTTAAGCTATTTAACATCACGCTATGACTCTTAGGACCGGGGCAGCGCGGGTGAAACCGCGGGCGGGTCGCTAGTTGTTGATAATTATCAAAAATGTAAGGTCTTATAACATAACATACCATCACGCCTGTATTCCCGAAGGGTTAGGCAGAGGCGCACTAATGTACATTAGTATACAGATAACTACAACAGTACACCCGAGTTCGCCGGTATGTCTAGGTCCCATGTAACAGGGGGCGAGCCTATTGCCATTAACCGGGCACAACTTCCAAACTCTGAGCTGCTACTGGGAATTTCATAGAATAAGCCAATAAGGTGTTTTTAATTTTGTTATCTGCCGTAAACCTCGGTGTAGGTACTCGAAACCAAGAAATAAGGGATCCAAAACTTCAAATTTAGTTGTAGCAATATATTGTCATAAAGTCCGAATAATATAAAGTATATTTTTATTTCAATAGTGTCAAAAATCCAATCAGTAGGTAAATAGTAAACTGGACTGTAGTTTATTTAGAAATGTTTTGTTTTAACTGATTTTATTTTAATATGTTTTTTTTTCTTATTAATTTTTATTGACTATAAAAATAACAATTTTTAATTTTTAATAACAATGTTTTGTGTTTTCTGTGCACAATATGAATAAAGAAATATTCATTGATACTGATTTTAATCCTACGTTTCATTTATTTTATACTAGCTTCTGCCCGCGACTTCGTCCGCGTAGCGTGATGATATATAGCCTATAATAGCCTTCCTCGATAAATGGACTATCTAAAACTGAAAGAATTTTTCAAATCGGACCATAGTTCCTGAGATTAGCGCGTTCAAGTAAACAAATAAACAAACAAACTCTTCAGCTTTATATATTAGTATAGCTTACGCCCGCGACTTCGTCCGCGTGGAATAGTTACTTAGTCTTAGCGGGATGATAGCCTATAGCCTTCCATAATAAATGGACTATCTAACACCGAAAGATTTTTTCTAATCGGACCAATAGTTCCTGAGATTATCCCGTTCAAGCAAACTTGGCAGGTGGCACTTGACAGGTGGTAAGAAGATGATGATCCCCTTCAGCGGCTTGTAGTATGTTTTGATTGAAGCTCACTTCAAGATATAGCCAATATTGTTAGTTGATAATTGAGTATTGAGTATCCGAGCGGAACTTTAGTAAAATATGTCACGGGAACAGGAATAATAAAAGAACGCTAAATGAGGATATGTCCTTTAGAGCGTTTGTTGGGTCCGAGCGGACCCAAGCTCGGTCCGCACGGATACAAAACAAACGCTCTAAAGGCTGGTGAATAACGTATTTATTTGGATAAGGATTAATATCATGTTTATAAAAACACCTACGCAAATAATGTAATTACGCAAATAATTCTGTCATTTATTATTTTTGCGAAACTTTAACCGTTTACGCAGCGCACGCATCGGAAGCTCTAACGAATTTTAGAACAAAGTTAGCATAAAAAAGGTAATATATATAGGCATAGTGAGCCAACCTTAAAAGATAGACATATGCTGTCGCGGACTTTTTTTAGAACTTTTAAAGAGGAACAATTCTGTTATATATGATTTTTGCGAAACTTTAACAGTTTACGCAGCGCACGCATCGGAAGCTCTCAAAATGAAAAAAAACCCCGATTTTGAAACAGTCTTCATTGATGCTCCGCTCCTATTGGTCTTAGCGTGATGATATATAGCCTATAGCCTTCCTCGATAAATGAGCTATCTAACACTGAAATAATTTTTCGAATGGAACCAGTAGTTCCTGAGATTAGCGCGTTCAAGCAAACAAACAAACAAACTCTTCAGCTTTATATATTAAGTATAGATAAATTATGATCTCATACGCATTAGCTCAATTAGCACTTTTGACAAAAGGTTCTAAAATCACGTTTCTCAAGCTGAGTTCCGATGCTTTGCCGTTTCAGACATGAAGCATCATTCATATTGTTTATAGGGTATATTATTATACACTAAACAAATGTCCCGTAATTCTCACCTCGATTCGGGTAGGTACAAACTTTTTATGACCATGTCCAATAAATCAAAGCTTTGTTACTTACAACTCATTTACATATTTACACAGCGACAATGACCGTGGAGACATTTAATTAATTGATTCATAAACCTTTTCATAGTTGTAGAGCAAAAAGTCCGCATTGACCCCTGAATAAAACAAAAAGTACACAATAAAGAAAAGGGTTACAACGTGTTCCCATTAACATGTATTTTAATGTGAGGCGCGTTCGGGCAGTTGAGTCATTTGTTACGATCTTTTATTTTATTGCCACCCTTCCAAATAACTTTTTTGTTCCTTAATTTCTTTAACAATTCCGTTTTGAAACATTTTACTGTAGGCAGTTGTTCTTCTGCCACCGTATTGTATGTAGTCAATGTTGTATATTTATTCCAACTAAATCATAGTTAACTATCTTTCTACCAAGAATAAGTAAGATATGCGTAAGATGTTTTCGTATGCAGGTAGCATACGAAAACTCAAAACAAATACCTACCCTAAGTCGTCATATTAGTTATAAAATCTTGTCAGATCTCTTTACCTCTGTTATAATAATAATGATTCAGCTCATTACCATCGCACTGCTGGGCAAAGATTCTCAGATTTCGGAGATAGGTAAAGGCTGGTTCCACCACGCTGGCCTGTAGTTTGGGTTGGCAGTCCTCACCTATTCTTTTCAGAAAAGGCTTCATTAAAACAAGTACTAATCATTTCATTTTATAGGCCATCAAATGAGAGTGTCATAAGACTCCGTAAATCTGACACCGTAAATGCTTCAAACAATGCTGTTATTTTTTACATTCGTGAAGCAGAAAGAGTGTGCTGTGAAATGTTATGTCCAGTATCTAAGTTGTAGATGAACGCACTAATGTCCTCCAGGCGGCACACAGTAATTGTTATATTAATTCTGTATTATCATCATTATTCTAGCCTTTTTCCAACTATATTGGAGTCGGTTTTTAGGCTGAATGCCAGATGCGGCTGAAAATCAGTATCTATTAACAGCAGTCATCATACGATAATAATCAGATGTAAAGTTTCGGGCCCCGGCTTTTGCAATAGGTACAGATAGATTTAAAAAGCACAATTTTACTAGAAGGCGTGGTAAGCATAGTAAGCAATATCCTTTTCTACGACAATACTTTACCCTTTATAGTGATGTCAAAACTATCACAGTTTTTTTTTAGTTTGAGTGGTTCTTTTAGGCATACACAGGCAAAACTAAAATAAGCGTGTGTTGAAATAAATAATATGAGGCAAGTGTGTGCAAATTCTTAGATTATAATACTTTTATGAGAGCGGGTCGCAGCAGAACGGAGCCAGTGAACGATCGACGCTCGTAAATCGGCAAAGAAGCCGTCAGCCGTTGTTTATGCGAGCAATTCCGGTCAACGCTTTGTCTTTCGCCGCACGGCCTTCGGACGACACCCTAATAAAAGGCGTGGCAAAAAGTGCCCTAATGGGCTCTGGTCCTATTTCAAAGTAATAAAATGCAACAAAATTAGCCGTTGTTAAATTTAGAAATGTAAACGTGTAAACTGCAGCTATAGTTACGGACGGACGGGTCCGACCGGCTCGCCGTTTATACGGACTATTGTTTTATGGGCGTGACATTCAACTATTGTTATTAATTTAGTTTAAATAAGGGTGCAAGGTATAGCGGTGCCTTTTGGAAAAAATAAAAATTGTTTGCTTTCTGGAATTCCTGCCAATAGTGGCAGGCAACAACCGTAATAATCGTGAATTCTCAATTGTTTTGAACAAGTAGGGACCTACTCACCTTTATTTTTATTATTGTGCCTAACGCAAACAATTTTGGTGCTTAAAGAAATCGATAGTATCCTTATTTCAATGGAACTTATACTTTAAAAAGCTCTTATTATAACTAATCAATTGTACCTATTCATTGTAATGTACCTATGGCTATTTTTATTAATAATGATCACTCTTAATCTATACTTCTATACTTAATATATAAAGCTGAAGAGTTTGTTTGTTTGTTTGTTTGCTGGTACGCGCTAATCTCAGGAACTACTGGTCCGATTTGAAAAATCTTTCAGTGTTAGATAGTCCATTTATCGAGGAATGCTATAGGCTATATATCATCACGCTACGCGGACGACGTTGCGGGCAGAAGCTAGTATATTATACTTAGGTATTCTTTGCACAACACATGCATGCTTGGACTGCAAATTACAGATATCATTCGCGCATGTCATACAACTTTGAGCTTGTGTGGTGTGCTTATGAGTCATAGAGAGTTCGCATTGAATACTGATAATAAATAGTACGAGTAGAATTAAACCGGTTTATTTCTTAGTTCCGTTTACGACACCGCCTTCTCGCCATCACCGATTATGCGATATGACGTGTAACAAACGCGAGAAATTTCTTCAATACTGATCTTGTTTTTTTTTAATTGCATAATACTACATCGAGTTATGTGACTACGAAATATAAATAAAAATTAAATAGTGATTGGTGGCTAAACCTAGTTAATGGTAACTCAAAATCTATTAGCCACACAAGTGCGTAAGAGGTATCAATTATTATTATCGTTAATGCACATAGTCCTAATCGACCAGATAGGATTATTATTTACATGTTTACAAAAAAAAAATGGACAGGTATCAGGTATAATGGAAAAATATTTTTTTTAATCGGATCCTTATGTAGTTGTAAACGCCTGACGCCTGTTCTAGTTCTATACAAACTTACAAACCAAATATTTCTACTTTTTTATAATTTTATAACTTAGCATTGATTGTTCATTTATTCGGGAAAATCATATTAGACTTACCACACATAGAGCTTGGAGGAGGATATAGGCTACTTTTTTATCCATGATGCAGGAGAAAATCATAGTGGGAAAGCGATTTAAAAAAAAAACCAGTAGATATCTTATCTTCTTATCTTATCTTATCTTACATATAATAAGAATGTAAGTGAGCCGTGTCTGTACATTGCTTATATTTACAAAAAAACTAATTTGGGGGACTCAGAATCGGTAACACAATCCATTTCTATTATTTTTGGAACTTTTGTCTGTCTGTTTGTCTGTCGGTTTGTCTGTCTGTATGTCTGTCGGTTTGTCGGTCGGTTTGTCTGTCGGTTTGTCTGTATGTTTGACCGCGCATCAAATGATAACTACTGAAGAGATTTGGAGGAAGTGGGCAGGAATTCATAGCCTGTTTCTTGGATTAACATTTAGGCTATTTTTTATTCAAATCGGTTCTCTCTATCGAAAGTTATTAACATTTAAACCATTGAAAACGCTGAATTTTAAAAATAACCATTGAACTCAATTTATTTTTAAAGTAATTCTGTATTAGACTAGCATGGATCAAACATTATAACAGAATCAAGTAATAAAATTAAAAAATACACAAGGGACTAAATAAGATAAAACAAGAAAATAACGTAGATCAATCAGAAACCATTATTGTAACCAGGAATTGATTATTAGTACAGTTATTCTAACTCTACTTACACAGGGAATCACGGGGCATACATAGGATTTATCCAGCGAGCACAAGCCGGTGTAAAAACTAAATATTTGAGTAGATTATAGAAGTAAACAAAGAATGACAACTTATTTTCTAGCGGACTAACACGACATCGTTATTACCTCAATGAAATTTGATTCGCTATCAGGTGTAATTTTGAGTTGACAATTTTGACAATTATTGTTTTCTTCTTTAAAGCATCCAGCCATATAGTAACTTATTTTATAATTTGAAACCTCCATAGTGTAGATACAGTGCGCACACTTTATTTGAGAAAGTAACTAAAGAGTTTTGCATTTATTCAAATAATTAAATAATATACCCTAAGAATATACCACATATGTATTATATTAATTAAAAAAAAATGCAACGTGCGTTAATCTTAATTTACTGACGCCGAAACAGTTATTTGAGATTTTTGTCTATGTAGGTATGTCTGTTTATATTTCCATGCTTCATGTCAATACCACGTGAACAAAATTTTGAAATTAAGTAATTTATAGGTCAGAAATACGGTATTCAGAGGTCCATGGCGCTAAGTGTATTACAAATATGGAAAATCAAATTTTTCGAGGTGGTTAGTTGAAACTTGGAGAGGACAACGTCTCTCAGGTCAGCTAGTTATAATCTAAATTATAACTTCGTTACACAGGCGCATCCGGAAGCGCAGTTCGTGCAGCTTACAAGGATAATACTGGTGTTATTGATCTAAGTAGTGAAAGTGAATACGTTCACCACAATGTTTGTGCAACTTCGCAAGCCGGTGTAATGCGTGAGCAGGCGCACGCGCAGGCTAACCATATTAGCGTTTTGGAATTCCCTGCGCGGTGTGTCCTTATTCATAAGTAGGTAATGCTTATTCATTGTGCCATTGACATCGACATGAGGCATTGAACGTCGTCGATCTCGCACGTCGTCACGCGAAAAAAAATAATTTTTATTTATTATTTTGCTGCAATCTTATTTATAGAAACGCATAGAGAACAAACAAAATATTCATTTTTATACCCATAGTAAGCTAAAAAAGGGTTTAACCGAATCTGACTAATTATTACGAATTCTTATGATCCGGCAATACCTGCGCTGAGGGAATACCAGCAATATCTATTTGCATAACTGTTCATGAAGATTGTGTTCATCTATGCAACGTGATCCAGTATTTGTTAAGTTTTAAGCTATTCAGGAACAAAGTTCCTAAATTCATCAGTTACAGCTCCACTATTTTTATTCCCTCAGGACCTCCGGCGTGCAAACACCAGGACTTGCAGAAGAATAGAATGAACTATAAAAATGTAGGTTCGGCATAGTGGAATTGAATAATTCCACTCACAATTGGAGCTATACAACTGGGCAAGTACCTCCACCTTGCAGAAAATCGTAGCCAAATAACAGAGCTCCGTGCTATGTTGTGTTCCTAACGGTGAGCAGGTAGCCAGAGCTCCACGAGGAAGTGTCGTGTTGGCAGTGGGGGGCACCGGTGGTGTTGGGCACAGCCCAACAATTCTTCCTTAATCTTTACCCCACCCTCTAAAAAAGGATGTGAATATATTTTTACAGGGTCAACAATGCGGGAGTGATACCCTGGTTTTGCAAGCTTCCATAGGCTACGGTAACCGCTTACCATCAGGTGGGCAGTATGATTGTTTGCCACCTTTTTGGAATAGAAAAATACCAAAAAATTATCGATATGGCTTAGAAATAAAGTTATGTCTATTATAATAATTTTTAATCTAAAGATAATGCAAAAGATGCTGAGCGGCGGAAGTGAATACACAAGGCAGGTACCTATTTGAATAGCGTACGTATCTCAAGACAAAAATACCCTGATTTTGAGAATTTACCAGAAATACCCTAAGTATTCAAAGCACTATTGATCATAATTATTGTAAATTCCCAGTAAAACTTACATAATTGGATAACGACAAGGCTTTTGCAAAATACTGGTTGTGTTCCGGTTGGAATGACTCATTGACTATGAAGTTAAATGCTAATTAACGAATTTCACAGATATTTGCATGCATTAAAAATAAATAATAGCAAATAGCAAAATAATTGATATTAGAGACCTGCCACAGTCTCCATGAAGAAATCATGAAATCCATCATATTGATATTGCTCCACGTGTTCGTCGCATCAGTTTGAACAGGTCCTACACCAAGAATTTATTTCTGTGTTCAGTGCTTACTACTGCTCAGCAGTCTTACTTAGTCCGTGTAATATCATTATAGTAATTATAAGTAGGTACTATAACTATAATATAGATAAGTAACTCTAGTAGATGAGTACCTAAATAAAACGTCGTATTTTAGTACCTATAACTCTGATGACCCCTGAAACATGTGTTTGTACAGATAGTTTATTTTATAAATAGCTAAGGTAAATAAGGAAAAATCACAATTTAATGGGCACGCTGGATTTTACGTGCTTCTTAGAAATAATCTTAGACGGCGCGCCAAGCCTCCGACAGACCTCGGAATCCGGTTACGTCAAATCAACATCGGAAATTCCTCATCGTGACTATCTATTTCGGCACACCGCACAACGTAGACAGCGACACCTATGTCATGCTGACTAGCAGTCGTATTACGTAGTACAACCTACCGATTGTAAAGTAAATAAAATGAATCGCTAACGTCGAAACTATGTCATACAAGTAGCTGGGACGTCACCTGTGTTACGGGTTTTACCGAAAATCTAGAAAAGCCTGGGATTTAGAGTAGGTAGGTACCTAGGGTATTTCATATTAAAGCTAACAAGTAAGTAACAAAAACTTAGAATTTTAACATGTCATAAATAAAAAATGTATGTAACAAGTTTAATCGGATTTGTTGTCGAGCATAAAATATCATTAATCAACGGTTTTTACTAAAGCAATCGCTAACACGTTATTACATAAAGCTTATTTTGTTATGAACGGACGGCACCGTTTATAAAACGTTATCTTCAAATGAACACAATAACAACTTTAATAATAGGAGTGATTAATGTGCTCACAGGATGACGCGCACTTTGCGCCGGGGGTTCAGGGAGGCGCGAACACGACACTGCGCAACATTGCGAGTCCTGCTCGCCAATCTCGCTCCCGCCCGACCCAAATGACCAGACATTATTTAATTGAAATGGAAGTGAAAGGGTGACAATTGTAATAGAAAACAAAAAAAGGGTTACGTTTTACCGGAACGATGCGATGAAATATTGCGCCAGCCGTGCATTGTAACATTTGTTCCTTAGTACCTATTTAAATTAACGAAATATATAATAAACATAATGACATTTTTACTATACTATCTTCCGTCATTTACATGATATAATGACATATAACTAAAATATACTCGTAGACTAGAAGCAACAAAGTAGCTACAACAAGTGAGATACAAATATCGCGTTAAAATAAACTATAAATCACGGTTTAACTTGTGAGTTGTTTGCCTATGTGTTTGACTTAACGTCTTGTAAGGCTGTTCGTGTAATAAAAGAATCGGGTTCGGATTTGACATTTGCTAACTAATGATTTCGTGTGACAAAGCTTATGTTCGCTCCCTGTCAGGCGACTTTAAAAGCCCTTTGTAATCAAATATTTTTAACACTTCAATATTTGATTTGTGCGAATTTGCGACATCGACAGAAAAAATGCGATTGATATGTCACGTTTTTATTGTTGTTTGTATTGCTACCTGGAACTTTTAGGACGAAAAAATAAGGGTAGTTGGCATTGATAGCGCGTCGACAGTTTACGAGCCCTTCACTCTGCTCAGCGAAAAAATATGACAGTTTTATACAGAAGTCGTTGACTTTATTGTATTACATACAAAATTATCGCGTTGGCGGGATAATTGATGTTCATGCACGGTATTTTTAAATATTACACTAGCTGGCCCGACAGTCGTTATCCTGTCAAAATTTCAAGTCCCTTGAAAAGTCACTTATAAGAAGGATTCTGTTTTTCCTCTGATATTTTATACCTTATTTCTGACTACCTTTAATTATTTAATTTAAAAAAAATCAGCAGTATCGGCGTGAAACTTGGAAATACATACGTCATTTATATGTAAAAGAAATACAGAGATAAAAATCTCAAATAACTGTTTCGACATCAGTATTCTTTGGGCGTAGCAATTTTTATTATTATTTCGTTTTTTTAAATGACCAATCCTATTATTAAGTATATTATTGGTATTTTTTTATTATACAGAGAAGCGCAGTCTATTATTATAATTATGATATTATGGAAACTTTTTAGTTTCTCAAATTATTGTGTGCACTGTATCTACACTAATGGAGGTTTCACATTTTAAAATGAGTTACTGTGTGCTAAAAGGAAGAAAAAAATAATTGTCAAAATTTTCAACTCAAAATGATGGCTGTTATGGAATTAAATTTCATTGAGGTAATATCCATGTCGTATTAGTCTCTAGAGAAAAAGTTCTCATTCTTTGTTTACTTCTTTACCCTACTTAAACATAGTTTTTACACTGGCCGGTGCCCGTTGGATAATTTCTTGGTTAAGTTGGATTTATCTGGTTTAATTTCTTGTTCTATCTTATTAAGGGCCACTTGCACCAACTTCTTAAATATATTTAAAATTTAAAGTTTACTGATAAATATTGTGTTTAAATGGAATTGAAACATAGGTATGTATTTAAAAAGTTGGTACAAGTGGGCCTTAGTATCTGTAAGTGTTTTTTTTAATACTTGATTCTGTTATATTTTTTGACTTGTGCTAGACTGGTACAGAAGTATTTAGAAAGAAAATTTACTTCAATAGTTATTGTTCAAATTCAATATTTTCAATGGTTAAAATGTTAATAACTATTGATAGAGTGAACCAATTTCAATTAAATATAGCCTTGGTGTTGCCCTAAGAAACAGGCTATGAATTCCTTTCCACTTCATCCTTATCAATGCAGTAGATTATGATTTGATGCGTGATCAAACACACGGACAAACTGACAAACTAAAAATGGATTGTGTTACTTATTCATAGTGCCCCAAATTAGTTTTTTTTTCGGTAAATATAAGCTTATACAGATACGGGTCACTTACCTTCATTATATTATTATATGTAAAATTTTCTTAGCCACTCGCAAATATTTTTTAGTTACCTACTTAGACACAAGTATACCTATGTAGGTATCTTTCATTGATTCATACGAACAGTAACATTGTATTAACATTTAATATCGCGGCATTGCAGGGTAGCGAGGGCATAAGGCGTGAAATCAAATTGTCAACGCGGACTCCAGTGAACATATTGATATTTTAATTAGATTTACAAAGTCGGTGCTCGCAGTTCCGTGGGCAACACCCAACTCTTTGAGCCGCTCTAATGGCACCCCGCGGACTATATTTAAGGGTTGTCGGACCCCGCTTTGTGCCTCCTCAATATTTACTCCCAAATGCATTAATGCAACAATACTTACTTGGTTTTTTAAGTTTTCGTAGCAGCTTCCGCGTTATCGTTTACAAAAGCTTTGGAAATGTCACTCACGGCGTAATTATAGAGCAACGCAGCAGGTAGCTTCCAAACTAATAGTAGCGACTATGAACAAAATCATAATTGCTTTTTCTTCTATAGGTGCGTTCCTACCTATATAAGCTACAACACATTTTTGTGCCTTTTGTTATTACCGTAATAAAATTCGTAAAAGAAATACTTAATTACTCGTCAACACATTATGGTGTTAAGGAATTTGAGATACTATTCGGTAAAATAATCTTGGGAATTTTGGATTTACCTCCCTACATGTGTGTACTTTATGATAAAAACACAACAGGGGAAAAAAGGTTCTTAATCATGCAATAATTTCATTGTTGCTACAGATACCTAAGTAGAAGTCCTACCAAGTATGATTATTTTGTATGAAAATAAACAAATATATATCGGAGTGTTATTATAATTGTTAATTAAATGACGTTTGTCAGTAGGCACGTCGTATTTGTACTCAGCAGGAGTTTGACATGTTCAACATTTTTAGTGATATTGTAAAGAAAACATATGCACGTGAAAACAAAACGACACGAAAACATCTGCGAAAATCATTTTTGTTCCAAAACAACACGATCAATTTGTCTGAATACGCAATGAGCGGAGAGCAGGGGGTGGCGGAGCCCTACTGTGTCCCCGGCGCGCGCCGTCACTTCACGCTGTGCCGTCGGTACACAGAACTCTAATTGACACACTAAAATACGTCATGGCGCATAAAAGCATTGATTCCAGCGAGCCCTTCCATTTTTCTAACAATATTTTATGGCTAGCGAAAGGTTAATTTATTTTCTATAGGTAGATTTACTTATAGATTTTGTTGCAATTAGCAAGTTGACATGAATTAATTTGGCGAACAACCTAATGTGTAAATATCGCGTCAAGGATGATTAATGAAAAATAAAGTGATAATCCTACTTTATCACGAAGTACTCAGAACTTCTTCGAAATTTCGAATATACAAATAAGTATGCTAGGTAGCATACATTCATAATATTATGTCGATTTTTTATAAGATTCGAAGACCTATGTCACACCTATGTGATGAGTACGGTGCTCACTGCTCAGTACCATGCGTTTATCATCAATTCATTTGGGTACTGCGTCAGTGGTGAGTGAAGGGTGGTATTAGTTATTCTGGTATAAGGCCAACGTTAGTGTATTATAGCCTTTTTCACTAACGCTGGCCTAGTGCATGTTGGCAGACTCCCTCGAGTATTATGTTCAGATTCAGAATATATAGGTACATCTATGGACAAATCAGTCAGTATTACAGTTGACTCAATATTACAATTTTTAATTAGTGATATTCTTAGACTCGTGAACTTTCGTCAAAAAACTAAAATAAGCATTAGCATACAAGACAAGTCAACTAGATACAAGACTTGGTGGTTGCTCAATACAATCAAGTGATCGAATTCTACCAATTCGATCAATTAGCGCACTTCTTCCGCGAACCTTCTTGTCCTATAATTAAAAGAACAAGCACCTACTTGTTCTATGCTTTAGCACCTGCTAAAGCAGTCCTCACAGACGCACAATTTGACCGCCGGCCACCGTTAGATTCTAAAATAACGAAAACACTCATTGTGTGTTACATTTATTAAGTAAGGGGTAATATTGTAGAATTCCACTTATTAATACATCATTAAGTGGAATTCTTTAAATACTCTGAAATAACGAGATTTTTTATGTTGAGGAGAGGGCGAAAAAGGCCTCTGACGATTGTATGGCAGCGGGTTATATTATGTACCGTCAGTGTTGTTCCTCGCCCCTCAGACGCGGGACGCCCGAGGCAAATATCTGCAGAATGCGTGTAATTATTTATTTGCCCTCTGAGCCCTCTATACGCTCTCTACCCTCGCTTCCACTCAGGCTTTCAACAGCCAAACAAATAAATTCAAAGAGAACGCAATAGTAGAAAAAAATTAAGGAATTTTTTGATGCCTGATGCTTATTCTCTCGACAATGTACTGCCAAATAATAATAAATATAACTTAACAAATTAAATCGTGTACGGTACTATTTAAGTAATTACCTAAATAAAAAGACGCAGTGATGATGATTTTAAGGGCTCCGTATCTGAAAAGGAAAAAGGGATCATTATAAAATCAAAATACGGCCATTTATGTCTCATTTTTCGACACGCAATAATTGAATATTCTTTTCACAATTCGACACTAATCTTTTTGTATTTTTATTTGCATTTTTCCTACTAAGCTTAGCTTAGCTAAGTGAAGGATAAATTTGACTTGCGGGCAGGATTCAAACTTATGTCTTCTGGTTACGTACACCAGACGCAATGACCACTAAGCCACCACTAAACCAGAAGACGCAGGTTCAAATCCTGCCCGCAAGTCGAATTTTTCTTTCACTACAATAACCTTATAATACGTAAATAACGAAAAATAACAATAATAATATCTACGCTAAAAAATCCTTAAATAACATTTATTTTTATTTTGGGGCAAAGTCCAAACAAATGTTTTAGTATTAATTTCAAGGTTCTTATGTGCTATTGTAATGTCACCAACCTAAAAGACCATCATCATATAACAGGGCATTCCATCTTCATTTTGGAAACGTACTATGATAAGGGATTATTTTAAGAGGGTTAACAATATCCTTATTAATTTTACGTTTCGTCAATTTGGACATATTGTAATTTTTCAACTACGGTGTAAGTCTAATACATAGGAGCGCGGGCGCGACGGGGGTTGCCGAAAAATAAATGCGGAAGATACTATGGTGTATTTGTGTTACTGCTAGATAAATTGCTAAAAAAACTGTCACCTAGGATGTTAAGAACATCATTAGGTACAAAAATACGAGTTATTGTAAAAATGTTTAAGTTTTTCAATGACCATAAGACATTATAGACAGAACAGAAAGGCTAAAACAAAGTTTATTAGAATCTTTATTAACATGCCGCACACATTAAACTTACGAAACAAGACAGGGAATGTACTGCCATGTAATTAATCGCTTGTGTTGATGTTGTGAACGCTGATGTATCCGGCAGCATCGTTTGTTTATAAAATACGGCGCTCAACATTTTATGACCAACTCTCGGATCTTTAGGAAACACGAATCAGTGTACTGTAATGTTTTATGACTTTATTATACTACAGTACAATAATGCAGGTAGGTGCAGGATTCTTAACGTTAGTTTTACACATAATAAAGAGCTTAAACAGTATCGTTTTTCATGCAACCTTTAGAGAATGAATAATACACAATAGCGTCTGATAAAGCCGGAGACAAATACAACGCGCCGGGTCGCTACTATTTTGACATTTTAATTTCACCCTTCCTCAAAATCCGTTTTGAATGGCGATAGATGGGGGCGCGACGTGATGTTGAGCTCTCTTGATACATGTATCACAGTCGCAGGAGAGACTTGATTGACGTTTATCGCCGGGATTAAAATACAATTAAATTTAATTTTAAATTGAGCACAAAATCTCTATTCAACCCTTTCTGCAACCCGGACGTGCTAGTAAGCAGTACAAAACTACGTAAGTAGTACCTACCCGTTTGCTTAACAATAATTTGTACTAACAATATAACACCTACAAAAAATATTTGTTGAAAATTGTGCAAAGGTATCGACATCGACAATAGCTTCTAATTTATGGATTGGAACGAGCATTTCGTTCGATGTTCTCGATTAGAGGTAATTTGTGTCAATCACTAGTGCATTGTGGCATCACGTCCGCCTGCCTTTGGAAAGGCCATTCGCTCTAATTAAACGTTGAACCCTCATTTACAAAAGTCAATCGCGGGATTAAAGTTTGACGTGAACGAACCATTTACAAAAACTTTTATGCCCTTCTGTAGTTTCTACAATTAGGACGTCAATCTTAAATAGATTAATTGGCTTCTATTTCTATTGGGTATTGGGAACAGATCATTAAATTATTTAATTGCATTAATTAATTAGAAAGGTTCAAACATTAGATTTTTCCTCACTAAAATATAGTGTTTATTTCTACATTAAGTACTAAATAATTTTCTACTTACTTAGTACCTGAAGGTTCGGAGTGTTCGTCTCAAACTTATGGTTCCCACAGTTAAAGCTAACCTAAAAATTTAATTAAATTACATTACCGGTTCCCGCGTGTCTAAACTCGTGTCGTTACGTATTATCGCAAATAATAACTTATTTTATCGCCTACACAAAACCGATTTCATGTCCAAATTTGTTTGCATTTTAGATTTGCACAATTCTTGATTTGTGGTCTACTGAGGCCTCCGTATCAAATGAAAACTTTCGTCCTTTTTTATCAAACGAACTTACTGTAAGGACAGAACGAGAAAGAATGTATGGTACAGCAACGAGCAAGGGTTTGGTAGCACAAAGTGTGCAGTCGCTGCAACCCTTTCATATATTGTGTGACTAGTAAACGGTAATTTGATTTCACGCTAGTCCAATGATTAATACCGGTGCCTTATCGCTCAATATTTTACCGATTTAGAGCAAAATCTTATTTTCATTATATTCCGAGATTTCATCCTGTGTGAAAAATGTATTATAGTAGGTAAGTTAGTCCTCGAGATACTAGAAAAATCAATTTAGTTTTAAATAGACTGATGAGCCATGGATAGAACTCTTCCGCAAAAGGGATTAAGTTGGTCCAAGTGGCCCTAAATGTGAGATTAAAAAATCTTTATTATTATAATTATTAATGAATGTTAATTGAAACGGGCCACGCGCCGTCCGCGCTGGCCCAACTATTTAAACAGACAAAGCACTATCAACACTTAGATCACCCTCATTTAGATTTTATAACCATTCTTATTTCAAACGGACGTAGTACTTTTCAATTAACATGGATTAACTATGATCACATATACTAAAATATCCTCAAATGGCAACGACACAGCCTCAGTTTTGATAAAATAAATATATTTTGATAATTACGTTTTTAATATTGATAATTAACTGCCTCGTTAACCTAGACAGTGGTCCTGAGGGACTGTTACACTAGAGTCCTGGGTTCTATACCCAGGTCGAACAAAGTATTATTGGGTTTTCCTATATCATTCTCACGATCTTCTTACTCTTTCGTGCATTTGTGCCCGGTTAATGGCAATTTAGGCTCGCTCTTACAATCATGATGAACGTGAACTGTGGGTGCATTAGTACGCCTTTGCCTAACCTTTCAAGGAATACGTGATGTATTATGTCAGTATGATAATACAGGAATATTTTTTAAGCAGTGCGCAAAAAAATTTTGGTAGTTCAGTATCAGTAATAGAACACATTCCCATTATTAGATCAAAACTTTTTTTTAAATTTTTATCCGGCTTGAAATCAGCAAAATATGGACACAATATCTATTCGCAATAATAACAATATGCACGTGTGCCAGCCGACTCACGCGCCGGTGTACAGCTGATGTAGGTACTAAGGCGCGCGCGCTTTGCCGTGTGCTAGCGAGTAACCATAAAATCAGTTTCAAAGTAAACATCTTTCGTTAACGATAACTTCGATATTTTGTACTAAGACATATCAAAATAACAAATTGGTGTTTAATAAAAGTTGTTTAAGTATCAATTGTCAAAGTTTGCGCACTGAATAAAAATTATTCCGGTATACATAATAAGTTGTTACGTACAGTAGAATTCGTATCTAATTGCAAAAAAAATTACAATTATAACTTCTAAGTATCTTTTCTAACTCAGTAAAATGACAGGTAAGTCACAAATACTCATATTACCATAAAATATATTCCGATGGGTCGAAATACTAAAAATATGATTGGTGCAACTTTGTACGATCCTAAATATAAAAATTCTAAGAGCATAAAATTTTCTTATGATACCTACCAATAGGTATCTATAATGTCTGCAGAGCTCATTGCAACTTCAGAGGCTATCACCATAATTATATTACTATTGCAATTATTTAAATTTGAGTGATTACGACTGACAGTAACAGTGCACTCCAACATGTGGCTCGATGCGCTATTGGTTTCAAAGGTGTTACATGGGGTTTCAAGGCAACGAGGAGGCTAACCAGCTCGCCAAATTAGCTTCTAGTCTTGATGATGGCTGTCTAAAAATGATTCACCGACCTATTTTTATATCTTTTGTAAATACAAGAGGTTTTTATTAAAACTAACATTTCTAGACTCGTTCAGGACACTGTCCATCTGAAAAGTTTACATACCTGTCTGAGAAATACCGATTTTCCAAATTGCGCAAATTTTGGCGTTTAAGGAAAGTTTGTGAGGATGGATGGATGGATGTTTGTTTACTCTTTCACGCCAGAACGGCTGAATGGATCTGGATAAAACTTGGCACAAAGGTATATACAATTATAACCTGGAGTAACACATGGCCTTTTTATCTAGGTTAGACCCAATGCTGAAGTCCACGCAGATGAAATCAAACGGATGTGGGAATTGTCCATTTGTCCAACGTGTGTGGCAGACCCCAGGTTTTATAATGTTTTAGAATGAAGTCCAACCAAATAGACCTTACTCGACGTTAAAGGACTTGTTCTCTGTAAGGTATCTTGAATAATATTCAGGTTTACTAATTACAGAACTTATTCAACAAAAAAAAACAAATCACATGTCAAAGTATTGATCGCGCCGCGAGGTACCCGCCGCGCGGCGTGTTGCTTGCTTTGCACCAATAGGCTTTATGTAGACACGCGGGCGTAGCTAGCGGGAACCGTTTAGACTCATAGGTAATGCCTTCTCATTGAAACCTATGATTGAAATTCAATAGCAAAAATATAATATTTTAATTTGTGAATTACTTATTTAAATACCTCCTCTTCTTTAGTTTTAAGAAAAGCCTTGAACGACAAGAATGATCGTAACGATTTAAAAAAACCACCAAGTTCAACAATTGTTTACCAGAAATCTTTCCTAAAAACATCAACCTGTAAACTTGTATATTATGTACCTATTTATTAAATATTGTTCATACGGCGGTGCTGGCGCATTAGGTGTATCTTGTAAAGATTGTATAAGTTTGATACATACATAATAACTAATATATAAAGCTGAAGAGTTTGTTTGTTTGTTTGCTTGAACGCGCTAATCTCAGGAAATACTGGAGGAGGAGGCAGGCTATAGGCTATATATCATCACGCTTCGCGGACGAAGTCGCGGGCAGAAGCTATTAAATAATAAAAATAAACTTCTAACATATCGTCAGGTACTCAAACAATAAAATTAAAATAACTATAGTTTGTTTGGGCAACTTCTATCAAAAGCCTGTTAAAATTCATTTAAGAAGGGTTTTTTAAAAGACCTATTTTGTATAGGCCTATTTTGTTGTCAATCGGGCAATACTTTGTAATGATCATAAAGGATCACGAAACTGGTACCTACTACTTGACACATTTTAAATGATTTCCCAAGTGGCTGTTTGTCTACCTCATTCATTAGTATCCGTGCTTTGGCTTGTTTTTTTCGTCGTCGCTTGGAAGGAATTGGGCCCGTTTCGCGCGTGAATAAAAAAGTTAGTTTGCTCTTTGAGGCTTTTGTATCGTGCTTGAATCCTCTTATGTAAACAATATCGCCGCTTTTTATATTATGTTAAGAAAAGACGCCACATCTAATATTCTTATACTCGTATGTGTGTCTAAGTAATCAAATAACGTTAATACCCATCCTAATCCTTAGTTAATGCTTTTGTTCGTCAGTTTCATGCTCCGCTACGCCCTCGCTCAAATATTTGTTTATCTTTATGCACCCACTTCTATCGCGATCTAAACTATTGTTGAGTTTGGAATGTTTTTTGGATAAAATAGCTTTTTTTATCGAAAAACATTCGATGTGCAAGCACGTGTCGGGTGATCAATCAGTGTTGCTACCGCCATCGCCAGACGCACCAGGGACACTGTGCGAACATAATCATTAAAATTTACACACATCACACATAATCATTGCAATATGTATTTTTTATTCAATTAGTTTCAATTTTAAGCTTGACGGGCTTACATCGATCTGTACCTATGCACAATTCACGCACGTTCCCTAAGTGTGAACATCTGTATTTGCGTATGGCGCTCCCACTCTTACACGTATTGCTATAAATCCGTATTCAAATAACTTTAATCGCATAAGTACACAAATCCATTCTCGCTACTAACGAATTATAATTATTCATAGGCGACGCCGACATCAATCCTTTCCATCTACATACAACTGTTTGCATAATGCTTGCAGAGCACTCGCCGGAATTTGTTAAATATAAAATACACTGATGGTTAGCCAGTTTCGTTTTAACCGTAAGTATCATGATTTCGGTCTTAAATTAATTGACATGATCATCACATTTACTTGGTAAAATATAAAGCAATGACATCAGATACATCCTGTCACGGATCATAACATAAATCGGTACAACAAAAGCAGGGTTAGTATCTATTAAACCCTTTTATACAGTTTTTTATTGAATTCAGTCGAACGTGTGCATTAGGTAATCAATAAAATTATCCGAACTCACGCTTCTCGAGCGCAATCGGCTGAAAATGTTAAAGCGGGCTCTTCATTTCATGCATGGCGGAGTAGCTAGCCGTGACATGTTCTCGTGTGACATGTAACGAGTAGTCTGACACACACATGTACGCTTCAATGCTTTTAAACTAGCTTATTTTATATCATAAAAAAGAACAAATCAAATTATGATATCACATTTCTAAGGATTTGAAATAGTTATTAATGTAAAATAATTTTATAACTCAAATTTGCAAATGATTTGAATAATGATACATATACTCTTTAATTGATTGTTTGTCGTCTAGAAAATAGGTTATGTCATTAACTCCACATTGATGTGTATATAACAATAGAATTTTCATTTTCACCAGATGTGCGATAAACGTTATCAAGAGGGTTAACCGTGACCTCATAAAAAGCAGAATTTATTACATCTCACGACCCTTGCCCCGCAACTAAGACAGCGCACAAAATAATAGAAAAATATCGTAATTAAAATCCAACCCTTCCTGTTCTGTGCCTTTTTATGGAGGGATAAAATTGGAGCGAGGCGCGCGTGACCGATGCGATGATATAGTGTTAGTGAGGTCCTACAGACCTTTGAGTATCCGGACTCAGCGCGACGAGGGCGCTATCGCCGGGCGGGACGCGTTGTGCCGCTGAGCGGTCTTTAATGACTCTGTTACCTCGTTTACGTATTATAATATAATTTTAACAATACAATATGACGGTAACAATTGTATTAAGTACCTACTTAAGTAAATGTAGGTACAACCTTTTATTTTTTGTAATATTAATTAGGTAGATACCTACTTATGTAACAAGTCAAAAACAGAAATGTCATTGAGGTGGTCTAATGAAGTAAGTAGGTAAATTTACTACAATACGATAGAGTAAGTATTTTTCGAAGGATCCATGTATAATACGAATGTCTAACGTCACAGTCAAACATAAAATTTGAAAAATAAAACGCTTCCATAGACTCTGCGTAGCCTAAACTAATTTCCGTTGATATTACTATAGCGGATAATATGAGGGTACTGCTGCTGGCAAATAACAGAAGCTTCGGCTGCGGCTGCGCGGACGTGAGGAGGCGTGCCAGGCCAGCCGTGCGCGGCCGTCGTGGACGGGGCACTAGCACCATCACGTTTTATATTGCTCACTAAGATAAAGCGTAAACTGGCAGCCGATTACGATTGCCATAATCATTGCCATTATGCAGACGCACATAATTGGCTATGTCGATACAAAATTCAATCAAACTTGTAATTTAAAAACAATAATTATGATTACAAATTACATCCCAAATCCCCATTGGTAAAATCGTTGCACGGAATTTTGAAATATCATACTGCCTGGTGAAAAGATGAAACGTAAAAGCATCATGGATAGGTTTATTTCAATTCTAAATTATATTTGAAAAGAAACTATTGTTCATTGTAAATGTATTCAGAGACGGATTTTCTTTTATCGAATTACTAAAGTAGAGCCAAACATTTCAATAAAAGTTTTTATAAGGACTTAAGTTGTACAATGGATTATTGAAGAGAATGTAACATTACCTTGTGTCATGATATGCCGCCTCCATTTTACTAAACCTTTAATAAAATACGATCCTTACTGCCCCAGACATACGGACTGTACTTAAACAAAATAATATCAACCCTGCAAGAGAGGTGCGATGAGCAAGTTACAATATTGTTTGTTGTTTGTTAAAGTATGCGTGAATAAGAGATCTTCAGACAAGTATTGATTGGTATTCAATGGCAGTAGCATGAATGGCTGCTTGACAAAGCGATCATTCTGCTACTTATGCGTTGATGTATTTGATTGTAGTAGATATTCAAAACTCAAAGGGAGGTACCTACCTATCTAGCTTTAAATAAATTAAAAGAAACAGTACCTAAATTTCTAGTTTTTCCAATTTCACTGTAATTTCCAATTTTTACATGTATTCCTCATACATTTTTCGTCATGACGTCATGAACCGGTATGTTACACAGTTTCCAAACTTTACACATTTAGCACAGTTGTAGTAAGTTGAATTTATTTCAGGACTAAAAAACGTCGACCTCGTAGTCTTTTTCCAACTGAGTTGGGGTTTCCAGTCTAATCAGAGGCAGCTAAATATCGGTAGTATGTATTTTATACGCGCAACCCAATTTCTGGGCAATAGTGTTCTGGACTTTTGGGCTTCTCTCTAGACAGACAGAAGTGGTAACGAGTGTCACCACTAACAAATATTATATTATTATGTAGTTAGGTGTTAGTATAATAACAGGAACCGACGGCTTTACTTGCTATCCGAGACCCACCCATCCATAGACTGGCCACGGCAAGCGCAGCTTAGCCTTACAGGTGGATTGATCACCGTAGTTATTAGTTAACCATGAGCAACTCCACTATACAACAGAAATTTAAATACATTATTACATTATTACGGATCAGACTCGGTCGCATCAAAAATACTCTTTGTATCATGAGTCGTTTACGCCAATATTTATACTTGACAGCGTAGAAAGTTTTCCTGGCCGCTGTTATTTAGAATTCAGTGACAATAGTTGAGCGTGGCTACTACTACAGTGTGCATTGAACGGTGTAGCGGAAGATCACGCTTCATCGCGCGGCTTGCGAAGCGCCGCCGACGCCGGTGGTCTGTGCGATCGTTGCCCATCAATGTCCTTCACTATTCTTATCCATGCAAAGCTTTACTTTCCAAAACATAGAATCAATGAAAAATACTCATTGTGTACTCGTTATCCGAGTCTCAATCGAGTGCATTCTACCGGACTGCTTCACTTATTGAGTATGGCAGACATAGCGACGTCACTCCTTTGTTGAATATTGTTAACATTGTCCATTTAGATATAGATAGGTACGTTTATTATAGTTACTAAGAATTTACTCCATTTTAAAGGAATACTTTGAATCGGTACGTTATACTTACAATTTATTGGAGTTAGGCCGTGTTCTTAATGGTAATTATTATTACCTACATTAAGCTTGTCATAATCATTTCTTTTCCCTTAATGCTTCGAATGACGAATCCAGCCATGCCAGTCACATGTGATCAATCAGGGTTTACAATTTAAAGCACTGGACGTAGTTACCTACCTACATTCATTATTATAAAAAATGAATAAATTATTTCAAGAATGGGAGGGCCGTGTGATTTAAACAAAGGGTTGTGCGACATGAGAGGAGTCTTGGCGTTTATGTGCGCACGCGTCACTCGAGCTTCGTTAGCGACTCACTCTACAATGAACTAAAACAATACGTTACCATTACGCTAATTGCACACGCAATGCATTTTGTTTGCCATTCGCTTTTAAATAATCAAAAACATTAACGATTGTATTATGCAACAACAATAGTACCTATTTTAGTCCGTATCTTTTGGAACCCTTGGCTGATACGATGACCTATTGTCAATTTATCGTTACAAATCTATGTGTTCTTATCTAAACCTACTTTCGTTCTAATATCAAAATTTACCGACTATCTTTATGAAAATAGGTCTTATTAACATTTAAATACTCACTCACTAACTGGTATATCAATTAGGAAGTTGGGAAGGTACTTACGTTTAATTTGTATTTAATGTGAAATGTGCATATTTTGAGGAAGAACTACAATCTATACAATAAACGCCAACGGCAATGTGTCGGCAATTAAGAACCGGCGCAGGAGCATTTAACTACTAATGTGTCTATTAACAAATGTATTAGCCGTGTTGAAGCACGCTCGTAAATTCCACACACAACTGAGCAGTTGGCTCGTGTCGCCGTTAAACTTTAACTATATATCATTCGGCTGTAAATTGTCTAAACATATTGTTTTTTTTTTCATTGAATGCTTAGTCGTAATCTTAATTCATTCCTTTTATCTTTACTCGATGCGACTACTAATTATACCTATCTATAATGTTATTGAAATGAAAACATGCTCTTACTTTTTACCCGAGTTTCCCAAAAAGAGGGTACCTAGGTACTTAATAATATGTTTCCTTTCTTTTCAATCCGTAGGTATTCTAAAAATATTCATCGTCCTACATTGGGGCAGTCAACATCGATGTAAGTAAGTTGTCTAGATAGATTTATTAGAAGATACATTTATTGGACAGACCAATTTGGTTAATTGTAAATATATTTAGTGAAATAATTAAGTAAGTAGTTATTACCTCCAACAGATTTTACAAACAAGGCTAACCAGTAACACTAGTTATGTTTTATTTGTGGACTCGTTGTTATAGTAAAAAATATTCAGGGTGTTGTATCCTATCTTAAACCAGACTTATACGAAAATAATACTTTGTTTTCTGGTACTTTCGATTTGGGTACGAAAGGAATGTTGTCCTTTACATAATAGTTTGTCTTATACTATCAATACCAACATAAACATTATATCCACACAACAGAAAACAAATCAGTAAGCATTATACCGACGGCGTTATTTTGCAATTAATTGGTTGACTTTAGTAAATGGGGAAACTAAGCAGATGTTCAAGAATTTATACCAATTCAGGAAAGTGTACATGTTAAATTGCTACAGAAGGTATTAAAACAACATTCCTCGTTCGTATCATCTGTCTCCGAAAGTAATATATTAGTTGTCAGGCATCCGGGCCGCGCGGGTCGGCCGCTCGCCACCCGCGCCGCCACGCGCCCTTTGCGAGACAGCTACGACGACGCTAATAACTTAACCCCCTTTTGTTTTTCTGTACAAAGCACTCAGTTTATTTATGAGATCTACTGATTATGCTCTGACACGCGTCTTGGCCTAATCGCTCTCATCTCAACAAAATAAAATCTCTTTATTAAACACTCACGTCTACTGTAAAAACAATGATTCAGCAAGATTTGTTATAGGCATTATGAAATCTTATTTCAACACTAGCTGACCTGAGAAACGTTGTCCTCTCCAAGTTTCAACTAACTACGAACCGACAGACAAACCGACAGACAAACAGACAGACAAAAGTTCCAAAAATAATAGAAATGGATTGTGTTACTGATTCTGAGTCCCCCAAATTAGATTTTTTGTAAATATAAGCAATGTACAGACACGGCTCACTTACATTCTTATTATATGTAAGATTTTACATGGGATTCCTTGGATTGAGTATATGTGTGTATGTAGGTAATAATCATGTTTTCAGAACGGATGGTCAATCAGGTTACCAGTTTATAATCATTATTATTATCCTATCTAAAAAAAACTTCTAAAATATGAGTAGGTATTAACTCATAAGTATTTTAGAAGATTCGTAGACATTCATACATAATACCGGACTTTACATTTTGTTTAGAGACGGGTAAGTAAACTCCTCTTGTAAGTAAAGTAAGTAAACGTAAAGTACCTAGGTACCTAATATGATACGCTTATTCACTTGCATATTGAAGATAATATAGATATAATAATTTATATAATATAAGAATAAAAAAACTCCATCGACACTCCTTTAAATGAATTAATAATTAAAATGTTCTGGCCTCATTAGCCACGTTGTCCTGAGCGTGACTGCTACGCTAGAGGTCCTGGGTTTGTTTTCCAGGTCGAAAGTATTATTGGGTTTTTCTATGAAATTCCCAGTAACAGCTCGAAGTTAGGAAGTTGTGCCCGGTTAATGGCAATAGGCTCGCCCCTATTACATGGGACCTAAAATCTAAAACATACCGGCGAACTGTGGGTGTACATTAGTACGCCTCTGCCTAACCCTTCGGGGAATACAGGCGTGATGGTATGTATGTTTTGAAAAACAAAAATTGACCTTATGTTTGTTCTATAAATTTGAGAATAATACAGCGTTTACGGTTTGATGTGAACGATACCAATAAATCAGAATCAATAATTGTTTTCCAAAGGATAATAGTGTCTGGATTGCCAGTGCAAGTACAAGCAGACCAGTTCCACCAGACGGCACTACTAGTTCACGGGTATGACATGTCACGGTACCGAGAACGACACGTCATGCTAACCTCGTTTGAATCAGTCATATTGTAGGGAATAAAACAACCCGATACACAACGCCACTTTCAGTATCAGTAGGACATTGAAGGGAGCATGATAGGCTCAAATAGACAGACAGGCTAAATATAGGTATATCGTAGGGTTAGTAAATAATTTTTTTATTGATTATGTCGGAGAACGAGTAGACGACGATGGTAACTAGTTATAGCATATACAACTGTAACACTAGGAGTTGCATCCCCTACGGACTGCAGACTGCCAGAGCCGCAGCAAGCGAGTCGAAACTAGGTCACACGCGCAAAAGTCGAAACACTCACCAAGGGATTTCTTCAGTCCCCGACGCGCGTACGGTTGTCAGACAATCAGACCCCAAGGGCTCAGAAGTCCTACCACCAAGCAAATCAGATGTTTTTTCGGCCCTTACAAGAGGCCTATCTGACTGAATGGCAGTGAGGAACTGTATTCTAACCCGTCTCTAGCCCGGAACCCTTTTTTTTATGTACGGAAAATCCTAATGGATCGTCTGCCTCCCAGGGAGGCGGCCTCGATGTCGGACTCGTTTCAATTTGCCCGGAACCCTGTCAAAACCAAGTAAAAATTACTCGTTCATACCAGAAGACAATCAAATAAGACTCACCCAATTGGTGACTTACTTTATGGTGTGTTAAGGTACATCGAGTAGTTTTACCAGACTTGCCTATCCAAAAAAGCTTCTTTAGACGGTAGTTCCAGTACCTACAGAGATTTCGGCGCTCATCGCCTGTGTGTTTTTAGGTCTTATGTAACAGAGAAGGAGAACAAGCCCATGCTTGTTCTCCTTCTCTGTTACATTGTGCCCATGCACAATCACAAATCCAAACTTAGACCTGCTACAAAAATTTCATAGAAAAACCCAAAAGTACCTAACACTTTGTTCGACCTGGGCATCGAACCTAGAACTTCAAGCTCAGCAGCCGCACTTGTGACCACTAACTAGACTATTGAAAAGCGTGTATATAGAAAAAAATATTATTTGTAAAAAAATATTATTATTAGTATCTGTCAAGCAAATAACGCAAAAAGAAAAGTTATTGCTGTTTCTTGCCCCGAGTTACAGTTACAGGTACAATTTGAATATTTTTTATTTTTATGTTTATTGTACTTAGGCACATTAGGTATCAACTTACCTAAATGTTATTACTATGTACTTA
Source organism: Acronicta leporina (assembly GCA_947256265.1). Taxonomy (NCBI): domain Eukaryota; kingdom Metazoa; phylum Arthropoda; class Insecta; order Lepidoptera; family Noctuidae; genus Acronicta; species Acronicta leporina. Next base: position 9,163,685 of record OX366513.1, on the reverse strand, counting down.
TTTAAAAATACTATTATTATAATAAATAGATTACCAGGGCTGTCATTAAAAAGAGTAAATAAGTACTAAGTAAATAGAAGATTAAATACTATTACTATTAGAGCTCATAAAATAAACTCCGCAATTTGATTTGTCTTAGTTACTTTATTGTAGTTCAAAGGTTTCGATTTTTTTTTGTAACCCTCATTCTCATTCCTGGTAATGAGATGCTCGGAATCGGAATTGAGATTTGAAGAGGCATTTCAATTGTCGAAAATATTATGCCCTTCACGTCGAATGCGCACTAGTGTCGCATTGCTTGTCATTTAAATATGCAATACAATACAATGTACCTATAATGGGGTGACACATCGTGGGTGCGTGATGGACCATTGTCATTGTCAAGTCAAAACAAAGCTCTACCAAATCAAATGTTTTTAGGCCTACAATAAAGACATTTTATAGTTCATATTTTACAATATAATCTACGATCAGAATAAATCTTGCTATGTCTAGTGGCATAATTACGTATGTCAGCCTGATAAACAAAAAGATTGGGACAGACACTAGTTACAGTTTTTGTATGATTTTCAAGTCAGTAACTTTATCCTGTTTTGATTTGATTTCTGTCTTTGCCAAGCCGACGACACTCCGACAAAGCGATATTTTTCCAATTGGAAACACGTAACTAAGTAGAAGTCATAGTGAGCATTAGATTATGATTAGTTCGCGATATCCCGTCCAAAGGGTATATACAATACTTAATATAGGTACTTAGATGTAGTCCTAGCTATGTCTTGACTGATAATGAAAGAATGTGGAACAAAGTTTTTGAATGAAAATATTCCAATACCTATCCGCTTAACCCTTTTATGTTGTAAATCTCTTTGGTCTACACTTAAACAAAAACATTTTCTGCTTTCAATAATTTTTTGTGGTCTTGTGGTCTACAGCTATTAAAAATACCGCAGCAGCGCAATTTTGCTAAATATAATTCGGATTCTTAGGAATGATGGACTTGCATGCGGGCATCGGGACGAAGAGCTTGCGGTTTGGTCGGCACTCAGGTGTCGGCCGCGGTCGCCGTTGTCGACGTTCAGCTGTAATATGCGGCCATTATGCTCTGCTGGCGAAAGCGGTTGTAAATCAAAAATCTCATTACACCTGTAGATCATCCCGGCCTTAATAGCATGCTAGCTTATACGATAGTAATCATTCGACAAAAATACTAAAAGGAAATTTCGATAATTTATGTAGTGCCTACTTACGTAATGGCAATAACGTAGGTATTTGATCAATGTCAATTGAATGATAATAAGAGTTGTACCTTTAAGATTCAGTTTAAATATGTGTAAGAAAGAAAAAACTGTCAAATGCAGCTCCGAACATGGATCTCTAGGACTTTTTTATGTTGGTGGCGCCAAAAATAATATATACTTACCTACCTACTTATTATTACAAAAAGTGAAAGATGCATTACATAAATAAATAACTTCGAATTCCAAATTGGCCCGTCAAAGGGTTAAGCTTTATTTTAATTAGATACCTACCTACCTATTTTTTTCATATCTTGCCCGACAGTAGGTACCTACCGAGTGTTATGACATAAGTAGATAGTTTAAAAAAATATTTTAATACTTACTTACTTATGTGCTAGATACCTAAGTACCTACCTACCTACCTACATCTTTAGAAAATCGTCAACAACAACAACCTAACTAAACCTAATGCGCACATTATCGTGCACAAATCTTTTTAAGAACTTGTTTTCTATTAATCTACTAAGCTTTGGCCCGCAAGTTCGCCCGCGCATATATAGGTGGATAATTTTGTCGTAGTAGAATTATTGTACCTATAATTCGCTATTTTACATACTTATCTGTTAGCTGCTTTACACAATAGCTCTGTTAAGTAAAATAGCTGAATAGTGTCCAGCTGGATTGTCGTTGAGATATGTTTATCAAAACCGCTACCCATATTTAGTTGTTTTGTAGAATGACTTATTTGCAGTTACGATAAGCGTTTTGTGTAAAAAACCTATGACGTTAAGTATATTTTTTCATATTTTGCCGGATTTTTCCAACCAAATTTAATTTTGACGGGATAAATTCCGGATGAAATATGTTTATATTGCCAGAACCGAAATGTAGCCATTGTGCATAATTCTATAGAAGATATTTGGATTAACTTGACGAGCATAGGCCACTGTTATGCCACACAATGCTCCTAGCGCCGAATTTTGGAACTAAAATCTACCTACCTACCATCCACACGTTTCATTTCACGATGAAATGCACTGTTTTACAAGACAGCAAGACATCAAACCGCTATATTGATGCACGCAAAACGTTCATTCTATTCCGCGTGTTGAAGATCGCCATTATGCAAAACTGCTGAACGTCAATCAGCTATTTTACATAACAGAGCTAAAGTTAACTTTGTAAAGTGCCTATGTAGCGATCATGTAAAATAGCGAATTATACAATTCTACTGTGACAGTTATATTTTGACTAATTTGATGATTTATTATAGCCAATATGTAGATATATCCAGACATCTTTAAGTACCTACATCCTCACAAACTTTCACGAATAGGAAGTAGGATTGAATAATATTTTTTTTATGAGATAGGGGGGCAAACGACCACGAAAGGCTTAGTGAAGGTCATTGTAGGAATTAAAGTATGTAAGAAATTTAAAGTAAACTAGGTAGGTACCTACCTATGTCATGTAAGGAAGTTTAAGTAAGTACCTACCTACCTGAGTACTGAGTAGGTATAGGTACGTTTTACAATTTAAAACACTCGTGGAACAGTGCACTCCACTTATAGTAGGTAAGTATACTTGTAAGGAAAACATTTACCTACTTGCTACGGGTATTGCTACGGACATCATAAAAACGAGTTTTATTTTTGAAGCAAATGAGCGTAACATAAGCTCATGAAATCGAGGTCGATCCAGTCGCGGTTACCACAGGAAACCGCAAACTATCCATCTAAATAACTACAAAGTAGGTACAGTGCACCAATGTGGTACATTATTATTTTTATTTGGTTGAGCAACTAGTTTTATCAACCGCTTCGAATAATTACAACAATAATATTTAGGTACCTAGGTATAACAATAAAAAAGTAGGTCCGCACTTCGCAGCTATATTCGGCATTCACTAACTAAAGGAGGCTTAGATTGAATTCAATGGTAACCTGTAGGACCTAATGTCATGAAATGCGAAAGTAAAAGTAAAGTTTTCACACTTAAACCGCTGAACCAATCTTTATGAATTTTGGTAATGTATAGTTAGAAATTAGAGAAGTATAAATCTGCAGCTCAAATTGCTCGCTCTCTCTAGAGTCTATATAGTCTCCGTGCTTCATATACGACGAACTCGTACGACTGCCTATGTCTATTCTATATTCCGGTTAACAGTATGGCGACATTACTGCAGCAAATACCTAGGTACTAAAAAAAGATCTTTCTGCCATCCAATTTTTCAGGCAGCTTTTCCAATGTAGGTACCTATATTTTACTAAACACGTTATTCGGTTGGCCAAATCGCACTATCCAACTGGCGAGATGGTAAGTTATGCGTTAATAGTGAGTTATGATACCAACTAAAAGCTTTTGACTAGGTCCAGAGAGACGTGCAGTTGGTTAGGTTTGTCAACGATCCCAATCTCACAAACGGTCTAGTACAAGACAAAAGATGTCTGAGGAGAGATTTTGCCTCTGTGTGTTTTCTACCGTTTGTACAATGGGCAGTGTTCTGAGGTATTTTTCGAAATGATGCCAACGGCTACTTTCTATCACCGCAGCTCTCGCAATCGAAGTGGAGTTTATCTCACATGTCTTAGAACCACTCTGGTCTCATACTGTGCGATTCCTGCGGAATTCCTGAGGAAATGACGACATGTTTGGCGTAGCGGCTGAGTAATTGGCTTCTGCGACACGTGTTGTGGGTTCGACCCCCACACGGAGCAAATATTTGTATGATCTACAGGTAGTTGTTCCGGGTCTGGGTGTTTGTGTATGATTTGTGTTTGTAAACGCACCCACAATACAGGAGAAAATCCTAGTGTGGGGCAACGTTTTTTAAAGAAAAAAAAATTCCTCCTAGTAACACACAGGTTTTGGAATGAGCTCCCCGCCGAGGTTTTCCCAAAGGACTTCAGAATTGGGTTCTTCAAAAAGCGTGTGCAAAGATTTTTACAGCGTCGCCGTCAGCAATCGGCGCGAGTGATACGATTCGCCTGGTGTTGAAGCGCCCATAGGCTACGCTAACCGCTTATGATCAGGCGGGCTGTATGCCTGTTTATAACTTGGTAGAAATAAAAGCTTGGCATATGAGGATCCCAGGCGGTAAACAAAAATATCCACATTAGTTCATGAGATAAGTTTGTCACACTGTTACTTCTTACCGCATACCTACCGTTTATACTTTAGCCGCTTCCAATTTTGTGTTGTAGTAGTTAAGTATGTACTTTTTTTTCTTGTTAACCCCTCGTGCTAAGCTAAATGCTCGTGTTACTTGTAAGCGGGTGGATATTGATGCTTAGTCAGTGCAAGCGATTTTAAAGGCATATATATTTTATAGTATTATACTAGTACAGATTCCTCATCCCATACAAAGAAACGGGATTGTCATACATTGGGCTACTTTATTTAGCTTCCGCCGACACTAGATAAGATGTAGCGGTGAGCTAGAAAATAGCATATTTAACAAACATGTGAAAACTAAATTAAAGGATTTGAAACATTGTACATATTTAAATCTTAGTTTAATTTTCTGTATTTTAGACGAACTTCGATAACAAATCGATACCCGTGGCGTCATCTACTGAAGATTTATTAGAACTAACCATTATTTATTCATGATGAGGCCGCGGCCCCTTGGTACGGGATTGTATTTTGCGGCAATAATATGGCATAATAAATAAACAATTACAATCACGCACGTACCTATTACCTGAAGGATAATGTACACCTACAGTTCACCGGTATGTTTAGGTCCCATTACAATAGGGTGCGAGCCTATTGCCATTAACCGGGCACAAATTCCAAACTCCGAGCTGCTACTGGGAATTTCATAGAAAAACCCAATACCTCTTCTCGACCTTGAAATCGAACCCAGGACCTCTAGCATAGCAGTCGCGCGCAAGACCACTAGGTTAATGAGTCACATTCTGTAAACCTGTTGACATGGAAAAAGGAAAAGTAAAGAGTCAAAGTTACATTGAATTCTAAGAAGCACCAGCTATCACCATCATTATATTCGGTTTGTTCGCAGCAACTGAGTGGAATAGCTTTTGAATCAGTTTCGGCTTGAATTTGGCGTGCCGTCCACACTGATAAGGCGGATCGTTCACCTGAGCCCGCCAAATTCAAATTTCAATTGGTTTTTCGCTATTTGTAGGTCTATAACACAGTCTAGATTCCTAGCTGTAGTAGTTGCGGCAGTAGCTATACAATATTCACAACTGAGCATTAAAAACTTTGCTTGCAAATCGATACTGTAGCTAAAAGTAAGTACAATTGTCAATTTTGGCCAAAATTGACGATTGTACCTACATTTAGCTTCTTTAACGTTTATATTTATATACATATATTTACAACTGAGCATTAAAAACTTTGCTTAAGTTTTTAATGCTCAGTTGTAAATATTGTCTACTACTGCCGCAATTACTACAGCTATGAATCTAGAATGTGTTATATATAGACCTACAAATTGCGAAAAACCAATTGAAATTTGAATTTGGCGGGCTCAGGTGAACGATCCGCCAGCTAAATTTGTAACTTGCATTATGCTTTTTTTTTTATTATGGCGTCACACTTTCTGTGTATTTGCCAGTGTCAAGTATTAGAATAATCAAATAAGTAATATTTCCCATCATGGGATTGTAGGCACCACACTTTTTGTGTTCGCCAGTGCCAAGTATAATGTTCAGTTGCCCCAATAAAACGGTAGAAACTTTATTGAGGCTTTGATGGAGTTTAGGTGTGAACCCAAAAAGTCACGATTTTCAATTTTATATCATTTGCCTACACTCTCACACGTTCACGAACACTTTATGGTTAATTATCCACCATAATTACACATTAAACTTCGGAGATATTCAAGTTTTGAAAAATAATATAAAATCGACAATGTGCACTTTTCATTTTCCCGCCTAAACCCCATTAGCATTAAGATATAAATGTTCTGTGATTGTATCCCTCTAAGATTGTATTCATCTGGACCCGGCAGGCGAATAGTACCACAGATTAAGTAGAGATAATATTATGTCAGATGTCGCTGCACAGCACAAATATTTTTTTGCCATGATAAACTCACAGACTCACAGCACAGCACTTGTTGAACATAGCGCAAAAAGTATTACAATACAAATCAATTTCATACAATCAACGAAAATATAATTCGTTGAGGAAATAAAAGTACCTATTAATACATAAACCGAGGCAATGGCGGGAAATAAATTTTGCAAATTGCAAAATACAAGCCTGGTACGGGTACCTAGGCGACCGAGGGGAATTCACAAGGGGGGGGGGGGGGATTCTATTCAAACAATTATGACAAAGACAATAGTGCCAGGAGATTTTAAGTACTATAAGATTACAGCCCGTGGATCAATATAAAAAATGCTTGGGACGATAAAAAGAAAATAAAGCGATATATCGATATCTTTCTCAGACAATCGATAGTTGAAATACTATCGATTAATCGATGGACTACCGATTTTTAAGCAACACTAGATACAATTTTAAGTCGAAATCGAAGTGAATGTCAGTCTTGATACATAAAACTTCGACTTTTAATTGTATTCAGTAAGTTGACAGTTGAAGGGTTACCAGTTTTTGACAAAAAAAAGGTAGTGAGGTGGTCAAAGAATGAACGAAATTGAATGAACATAAATAATGTACTTACATGAACTAACTTTTTATGTTAAATGTACTAGCTTGTCTTCAAAACACATTATAAACTATTAAAAATTGTAGAATTTGTTCCTCTGTATTATGGTCATCTATAAAATGTCAAAAATGACAAAAGTAAAAAAAGTTAAATTACACGATTTTTATTTTTGGTTGGTTTTTATTAGAAGAAAATTACTTTTATTAATTATTCTTATATTTCACATCTTATTTGCGAATTTTTAGTTTAATTTTATATTATAGGATTTTTATCATTCAATCTTTACGCAAAATCAACACTATTACTTGTAGTGTGGTTACCACACTACAAGTAATAGTGTTGGGGTAAATGATACCACACTGTGGTATCATATGGCAACACTGGTATCATTATTTCTCTTCGAACTCACGAACTGTCAAGTTACTGAATACAATAGATTAAAAGTCGAATTCTAAACATATTCTGAGGTCGAAGTTTGTATGCAAAGCAATAAGGCAAAGGCACTACCTACCAGTGTGTGTGCAACTGTGGTGTGCAGTTCATTTATCCATTTGTATCCATTAGCTTACTGCAAAATAGATATCTGATTATATCTACTTTGTGGTAGTGAGTGGATCTGTTATGCTCATAGTTACGGATAAGTACTAAAGAAGTTATGGTTTTATTGTAAGGTAGTAACTTTACGGTATAACACTGTGTAGAACAGAGTTTGTAACGATTCAACTACGTATGAAAAATCATATTAAAATTATGGAAAAATATACACCGCCGCAGATTCCAACCACTCAACTTGTATTAGAAGATATATTTGACGATAAGATTGTACAACATAAAGATCATCCAATATTAACAGAAGATAACGACATGTTGTTAGATGCTTATATTTGTTATAAAAATTTTAAGCAATTGCAAGAAGACGTTATGAAACAAGATGGACTGAATTCAAAATTAGAAGAATTAAACCATAAACTGGTAGAAAATATAGCTAATATGAAAAAACAGACTTAATGATTAACAGAAATTATAGACCTAAATAAATGAGTTAAAAATAATGCTTTAATTTTTCATTACAGTAATTTTATTTGCATGATAAGAAAGCCCACCCCACCTTGGTGTTGCACATTGTTTTACTCAAGGTTCTGTCTTAATGTAAATTTATTAAACTTGGCTTCCTTTAGTTAGGTAAGCTCAGGGCTCCTCCGTATATTGCCAAATACATAAAAGATGTGAGGGGTGTAACTTAAGAACTGACCAACATTATAAAAGCTCACTTTATTATACTTCCACATTTAATTAAATCTTCTTGTGTCACCAATCCCAAATGGAATAAGCAAACTAAAGCTGCACCTTGTTCAGCAAATTTTTTGTTTTTTTCCCAAAATGAAGATGTATATTTTTTTCCATTGAAAGTAATTATAGTACGAAACAGCTTTTCTACTTGCTGAGTTTCATATATTGGCAATTTCAGGCCATTTTTTCCCGCCCATGCATGAAGTATTGACTTTGGCAAATTAAGATCATTAAAATTTGCCCGTACAAAAGATACCTAAAACAACATTGGCAAATTATTAAAACTCCAGTTATAGCTACTAAGACAAAGTAAGTAGCTATTGATAGAGCACTTACTTTCATTTGCATTACATCAATAAGGTCGATTTCAGAGGATTTGATCTTCTTTTGTGGTGGCTCCAGGTCATGTGGGCTCACTTGCCATCTTCCCTGTATGCCCCTTTTTTGATAACTTGACTGTTTTTCCTGGCAGTACTCACCAAGATCCCAAATGGAACTAAATTAAATCATAAAAACTAGGTATATATTATATATGACTGCCTCATTAGCCTAGTGGAACATTAATTTGTTAATTATTATTATTAATTATTCATTTCAATCAACTTTGGATCATACAATTAAAATAAAATTATGACAAAATTAACAATAATTACAATTTGGTACATTCAATCAAGATTTAAAATTACACATTGAATTTTACAAATTCAATATTCATAGTTAAGACAGGACAACATCACAAACATTCAGCATACGCCCCCAGGATACTGTTGCGGCTGGCCCGCGCCCTACGCACCAGAAATGTACACTATTCATGCATGATTGTGTGGAAACAATCCACACACACCTCAGCAACCCTGACGCGCTACAGAAGCGAGGCACTCCCAAGAGCATCTTGATTGCGTTGTTCTATGGGACATGCAGAACTCTGTACTGTTTCCGCGTGTAATCCACCGACAGACTGCTAGTATAAAAGGATGTATACAAAATGCCCTAAATAAGGCTATTTTCACAACCCTTGAACACTGTGCAAATCTGTAGATTATTATATTTGCATGAACAGACAGAGCCTTACATTCTTTTTTAATGTCTGCATGGTCTTCCAGGTCAGAGGTTAGTAAATGTCCAAGATACTACCTATCATCTCAATTAAATAATAAAAAAATAATAATAAGGACTACCATATTTGTTGCAGTGTCTGGCAATCTAAAAACTGTCTTCCTCTTGGAGTGTCTTGCAAATCTCTTAGAATGTTTTGTATGCAGTACTTTGAATTTGAAGGTGAGTTATCAAAGTCTACTGCAAGTTTAAGATAATCTCGTATGACAGTATCCATTGGCAGCAGCCCTTCTCTCCTGAAAATGGAACAGTTCCATTCAGCAGCTCGTGCAATCATCACACTTGAACATCCAGTCATTTCTTTAAATTTATAGATGTCACTATGCTTCTCAATTTCTTTCGATCCTCCACTAAAATTAAAATAATATTAGGATAAATACTTTATTCAAATAAAAAATATGTAGAAGCTACATTTTGTTTCAAGCTGTCAAAAATAAAACATACTTTGCTATAACTGGTATAGAAATGTTCTGTGCAATATAATTTATTATATCTGTGTGAACTGGATGTTGTGGTCGTTCATCCCTTGTCCTTCCATGAATTGCAATTGCTTTAATTCCTGAACTCACCAACTTTTCCACAAGTTTTAATGTTGCTTCTGGTGTTTGAAGTATCCTTATTTTACAAGAGACTGGTATAGATAGGTTTTCAACCAAAGTGGTTAAAATGTTATGTGCTTTTTCCGGTTCTGCTAACAATGCAACACCCATTCCTCCTTTAATAGAAAATTCTTTGGGACATCCCATATTTATATCTATGGCGGCCACATCACATTCTCTAAAATCAGAAACAACCTGTAAGTTTAATGGAAATAAATAAATTAAGAATAATAAAAGTTATTACAAAATAAAATCAGGAACAAAATAATAGCTTACACAAGCTTTGCTACTTTTAAAGCTCTCTCTGCATTACATGTCCCTAGCTGTAGTATAACTTTATTTTTTTCTTCATCACAAGTACGAAACACTATGGTACCATCAGTTTGGTCAACAAAGTCAACAGTATTCAGTATTTCTGAAAATAATTATTAAGAAAATTAAAAACAACGGGTTTCCCCAAAATTAATATCATACTTATGTGACCCAATAATATAAGTCCATTTTGTTGGTCAAATTTTTGCAAGTCCCTAATCAAAGGTTATGAGGATAATACCTACGCTGTATCCTTGACTATAAATTCTGTCGATATGTATAGGTCTATCTATTTTTTCGTGTTCAGCAATTCATTCAAGTTATTTATAAAAGACGATACGTACCATTAATTTTACGTTTTGACCTCAAAAATTTCCAATCAATTAATTCCTCCGTGTAAACTAAATCGGCACCATATCTTAGTGCCAAAAGACGCATGGGTAAGGTTCCAATACGTACCATAGGTGCAAGTATTAATTTATTATCGTAAGATATCTTACTGTTATTCATTATGTATAAATAAAATGTTTTAATTCAAATTCAATAAGTTTTATGGTCCATGACCACAAGGCACAAACCACAAAGTCACAATCACAAACCAAATTTTTTTTTTTTTTTTTTTTTTTTTTTATGGTTCTGGCTCCATCGATAACGTTCGATGATTTTGCCAATGTCAAGGTAAGTATGAGAAAGTAATTATCGTAAACTGTTACATAACTATTGATCAGTGTTTGTAGCATCCATGGATCCACATGCTTAAAAAAGGACAAAACATTTTTGGTACATGTAAAACGTCACAAAATATCACAATTAGTAGGTATATAATAAATAAATATAAATATCAACTATAACTGGATTTTATTAATGGTAATGAATTTATAAAGGATTTTAACTGCAGGGGTATGGGCTAAAGATAATAGGAAAGGAATATTAATTGGGCGGGGGACATCAGAAGGGAGTATGTCGTAAAGGGGAGTGGTTAAACGAGGACAGGAAAAAAACAAGTGATCCAGAGTGCCCTCATCCAGGCCGCATTCACACAAAGAAGAGTCCCTCACGCGTATTTTGGCCAAAAAAACTGGAGTACAAACGAACCCAAGTCGGAGTCTAATTATGACAGAAGTGGCTATTTTACTAGAATTTTTTAGTTTGTTAAACCAACATTTAGATGGAATGAATGGTTGGATAGAGCCATAAAATTTTCCCTTCAATGTTCGAGTTTTTTGCCAATGATCATTCCAATTCTTCATCATCTCGGGTTTAACAAGGCAGAGCAGATCACGGGGATAACAAGACGTATGAGTTTCGATCCCATTCCGAGTAGCCAGCTTGGCAATTGAATCCGCATTCTCATTATCAACAATTCCAGAGTGGCTGGGGATCCAGGCCAGTGCAATCTCTATGCCTAAGCAGTGGCATCTATACAGGAGTTGTTTTATCTTTAGGGTAAGGGGAAAATTGTGACGAGAGCGAAAAGGCGATTTTATTAAATCCTGTAGACAGCTAAGAGAATCCGAGAGAATAAGGCTTTTGTTGAGTCCATGTGATTCAATGTAAGAGACTGCTTCCAACAAACCAAATTTAATTTGGTTAATTAAGACAAAAATGACAATTGGTGAGTTTAGTGACAAACTGACTGACAATCAGTCAAAATTTCAAGATCCATCAAATATTACCAGTACTTTTTTTTTTTAATAATTTTTTATTCATGACCATAGAAACAAGTCTTTCAGTCGGAAACATAGATGGGTTCTAGTTCTTGGACAAACTTACCACTCTTTAGAGTTGGTACATCTCAGTGATAACAATATTAGTTTCATATTATTTTAAATTAGGGCTAACTAAATATATACATTATGTTTATAAAATTAGTTAAATTTTTTCTACGGTATTACAAATATATTTATACAAGGCACTAAAATATTTCTTATTTACTAATAAATCCTTTATGTGGCGGGGAACACTCATTTGACGTTCACTTTCAATGTCACTGTCGTTTAGTCTGTCACTCAATTCACTCACCAAAATCAACCGTTGAATGTTGAAGCTTGAACACTGCAAGATAATGTGATCCAAATTAGCATCTTCTGCTCCACAATAATGACATTGGCTATTATTAATAATCCGGATCCTGTTCAGGTGGGCTGGTGTTAAGCAATGTCCCAATCTCATACGTGATATAATGGTTATAAATTTTCTTGTTATGTATCTAAGATTGTGATACCAAGGTTTAATCGGTAATTCATTTTGTATTCCAGCATACCATCTGCCTTTCGTTTCCAGAGTTATGTCCCAATACTGCTTCCATAACTGTCTATTATGTTCTCTATAAAGACTGTAGTAATCAGTGAATGGAACTTTGAGCGACTCAGATCGATCGTCGTCATGACTTGATCGGGCCGCAGTGTCAGCTATTTCATTTCCACGAATGCCACTGTGTGAAGGTACCCATACTAATTCTACTTTTATACACTTATCAATTAGTTTTTGTAATATATATCTAATATTAAAAATAATATAATTTATTTTATAAGAAATATTTACATTATCTAAAGCCGACAAAACACTTCTAGAGTCTGTAACTATCATAATATTATGTACATTATTTACAAGGTTATTTACATGCTGCAGTGCACAATAAATTGCATAGCATTCTGCAGTGAAAATGCTACACATCCTGTTTAATTTTATGCATTTAGTGCAGTCTAACTGTGGATCATAGAAAGCTGCATGTACACTATGTTCTGTTTTTGATCCATCTGTATATACAATATAATATTCTGGTCTATTGCCTTTAAACTGTAGGAAATCAAATTTATTGGTAACTGTATCTAAATGGATTGCAAAACTATTAGTAATACAATTATAAGGAGTTTTATATACAGGCCAAATATCATTTTTAACAATATTTTTTGAATTACTATTTACATGTTCAAATATTGTTGGGATTTCAGGTAGAGTTCCACCAACCAAAGAAGAAGCAGAGATGGCATTGAAAGCAATTGACTGTGAGATTTCAGGATGTATTGTTAGTTTTTTTAGTAAAGGATTATCATTTGATGTCATGACTTTTAATAGAAATCTCTCAGCTAACAACAACCTTCGTAATATTAAGGGAGGTATACATGTTTCAACTTCTAATGAATTAATAGGTGTGGAGCGCATAGCACCACAGATGAGTCTAAGTCCCATATTTTGAATAACATCTAATTTTCGTAACAAGGTGCTATTGGCATTCATGTAAGCTAAACTGCTGTAATCAAAATGACTTCGCACTATACTTTTGTACAACATACTCATAAACTTTGGGGTCAGATCCCCAAAAACTTCCTGCTAAATGTCTCAATAGATTAATACCAGACAGTGCTCTGTTACTTATATGTTTAATATGTTCTTCAAACTTTAATTTATCATCAATAATGATGCCTAGAAATTTATGTTGATTAACAACAGGAATTTCTACATTATTGTAAGAAATTTTAACATTGCTATGAGTATTTACATTTTTACCAATAATTAAAACTGAACTCTTTTCTGGACTTATTTCTAATTTAAGTTTACTATGGTAATAGCCATATAATTGAGACAAAGCCCTATTGATATTAGCCATTGCTATATCGATGTTTTGATTTATGCTGTACAGAAGCAAGTCATCTGCAAATTGCAGGATATTTACACCTGGTACAACTACATATTTTAATATTTCAGAAGTATACACATTATAAAGCAAAGGAGACAAAGTTGCCCCTTGCATTGTGCCTTTATTGACAGTCCTTGGTCCATGCAATTTATTATTATATTTAACAAATACAGTTCTATTGTTTAAAAAAGAATAAAGCCATTTTAGAATATGACCAGAACTCATTCAAGTATCTCACAATATTGGTATGCCACCAATATTGTGAGATACTTGAATGAGTTCTTCTATATTTACATTGTCAAAAGCACCTTTTACATCTAAAAACACGCAGATTGCATTAGAATGACTCAATTTAACCTGTCTTACATCAGATAATAAAGATACAAAGCTTTCAGAGCAACTTTTACCTTTTCTAAAGCCAAACTGGATAGAAGGAATTACACTTTGTGATTCTACAAAATAATCTAATCTTAATTTCAACATATTTTCAAAAAGTTTACCCAAACATGAAGATAAAGAAATAGGTCTATAAGAAGAAGCATTATTTACAGGTTTATTAGGTTTTAAAATCGGAATGACACACTGTGTTTTCCAAGACTTGGGTATTACTATCTCATCCCATAGTTTATTATAAATATGAAGTAATGTTGTTTGTGCATTTACATGTAATTTTTTTATTAAAATATAAGGTATGTCATCTAACCCCGGTGTAGTATCTTTCCTACTCTTTAAGGATGTTTTCAACTCTTCTATAGTGAAATTGTTCTTGAGAAATACATTTACATCATTTTCTGTAGCATTTTCGAACAAATACTCAAGCCTATTATCATCTATTTCTGTAGAATCTGCTAAGTTGTCTAAAAAACTTGGAACCCATTCATCATTGATGTTTTTGTTTCGATTTGTTCCAATTCTTTTAAATTTTTTAATGTATCCCCATATCCTAGAAACTGGAGTTAACCTATTGAAGCTACTACATAAATTTTTCCAAGAAGAAGAACTTTCTTCCTTCAAAATTCTTTTCTTTTTTGCATCTACTTTTTTATATTTTATCCAGTTCTCAATGCTGGGTTGGGAAAAATAATACTTTAATGCATCTTTTGATTTTTCAACAGCATCAGTACATTTTGTATTCCACCATGGTACTGGTTTTTTAATAGCTGTGTTAGCACCTAATTTTCTTTTTGGAATTGTTTTATTCCTTAAATCATTTAATGTTTCTATAAAATGATTATAGGCATTGATAGGAGAATCATTTATTGAGTCTAAGTGGGAAAAACAGGTTTCTGATAGGCCATAATATTGGTCCCAATCTGCCTTGCTATAAATATATTTCTCTTGATCCACAGGAGGTGATGTGTCATACATAGATGGTTGAATGTCGATCTCAAGTAAGGTTGGAAGATGATAGCTACCCATGGGGTCATCATGTACATACCAGTTACATAAATGGGCTATTGAGGAGTTAAGTCCTTTAACTTTGCTGAATCAAACCTGACACTTGGAGGGCTGTACACACAAAGTATTGCCATTACTCCAAATCGTGTTTCTATAGTGATACATAAGTTTTGAATAGATTCTGAGAAGTGTGTATTAACTACTTTGTACTTTAAACGATGGTTCACCAAAATGGCTACTCCATTATGGGAATTTATGGAATTTTTGTGAATTAAATTATATGTGGGAAAGTGAGGAATCATAGAATTAGATTTGAACCAAGTCTCATTAAGAAGACAGACATCTATACTTTTTTCTATTAATAAATTTTGTAATAGGCTCTTTTTACTCTGTAAACTCTGTATATTATACTGTAAAATATTTATATAATTATTCATGTTTATATTAAATTTGATAAAAATATTTCTTTAATTTTCTTGTGTGTGAGGGGCCCATCCGAGTCACTCTTGTTACCTAGTGCAACCAACGATTTGACAATAGCGTTAATTATAATTTCATTATTTGCAACTTGTTTAATATCTAAATCTAAAGTATCATTGGCTTTAAACTTATTGGTAGTTTTGGGTAAAACAGGAAATGATTTCTCATTGAATACAGGAGGTTGGTTCACCACAGTGGCATACGATTGCTGCATAAATTTGGCCTTTTTCTCTTCTATTTTCTTTTTCTTAATGGGACAGTCTCTAGAAATGGCTAAATGATTACCTGCGCAGTTGATGCACGTGATTTCTTCCACGTCGCATTCCCTGTAGGAGTGACGACCAGCACAAGAAGAGCAGTGTTGCTCGCCTCTGCAAGCCTTAGCTGAGTGATTGAATTTTAGACATTTATAACATTGCAATAGCGGTGGTATGTATTGTTTCACCTCGTATCTAAATAATTTGATGTAAGCATACTGTGGTAAACATGTTGATGCGAAGGTGACTGCAACTGTATTGAGAGGGACTAATTTTCCCTCTACTTTACGCATGAATCTTTTGATTGAAATGACTTCAGAGTCACACACTATGTTTTTATAAATTTCTTCATTCGAGAGTTCCTTGGGAACAAACCTCAATACACCAATCCTTTCAGTCAAATAAGATGGTATAAACGCTTTAAACTTGTTCTTCCATAAGAAGTCTTCCATTTTCAGGAAACTGTTGGCCGCAGCCGCCTTTCTGAAGGTTACCCCTATTTTATGAGCATTTATTCTATGTACTCCTAAGACGCCTTTAACATTATCCGCTAATAGGTTTGTGAGCGTGATAGGATTTTTATTCCCTACCTTCTCCTGCTCTGTTGACTCGACGTATACTACATACTCAGTATTGGTGTTTTCAATAAACAATCTTTTATAATTTGGTTTAGTGAATATGTTATACTTAATATTTGGGTCAGCAGAACTTCTAGTACTGGTGTATTTTCTTTTTTTCTTATCACCCGGCTCTGGCGGTTCTTCACCGCCACTAGTGACACTCATGGTTTTTCGCGAGGTTCCAGACGTTATTTGTAAGGTATTTCCGTATAAATAGTTATTAATTTAACTTTTAGCGAAATCAAAATTACCGCCTTGTTTGACTTCCCGCCAAAAAGTCGTTATCTATTACCAGTACATATTATTAGTGTTGCCACTTCGAAGAAAAAAAAAGTATCTGGTTTTGATCTGAAATTTCCCCAGATTTAGGAATATTTTTAACTAAAAAAATCCCTAGAATTCACTAAATAATTTAAAATAAATTCATTAATTATTTAATTAAAAACATGTTTTAATCATCAAATTAACACGTGCAAAGGCTAAAAATCTATCCAATACTTTAATAGGTATTTCTTCATCATTTTGACTTGGGTTTGCCGACGTAGAAGGCTGAGATGGATCATTTTTCTTCATACAAGTTTCAATAAATATCATTAAAATACATTTTAGTGATTTTTTTTACAGAAATTCACCATAAAGCTCCTAAAATTCACTAAATCTAGTGACAAAATCACCAAACTGGCAACACTGAATATTACACACAACCAGTCTGAAATCGGAAGATGAAAGAAGTCCATATTGTTAGTCGACGAATCGATTATGTTCTCACACAACAAATTTTCAGTTCTCTAGTAAAATTTATATGGCAACACATTTACGACTCTCAATTACTTATTTTATTTATTTATTTATTCAAGGCACATCAACACTATAAACACAAACATTGATATTTTAAAGACAAAGATATAGACTAGTGTTTACATCAATTACAGACATGCACAACATTAGCGTAGTATTAAAGTAGAAGATACATTAAAGGGTATAAAACCTTTTTTTGAAAACTGTTTTAAATTAATCCTTAGATCGCTTTGACTATCTATCTATAAGGACCCGCCTCTCATGATCATTCCCCTCTGTCAAGGTAGTGGATTAAAAAATCTAACGCGTTTATAAAAACTGTTTCCGAAATCGATTTTTCATAAACAGAATCGTTTCCGCTCCGTAAGGTCATCATAAATGCTCCGTGTAAATACCGATATACGTGCAGTTAATCTATGCAAAAAAATATCTAATATCTTATTTAGATAAAGATGGAGTTATTTTCCGTATGTAAGTATTAAAGTTCATTTATTTCTATTTAAATCACATAATACAATTTATTAATCAAGATCGAGGACGTTACCGATTCAATAATCGAGTATAAAATAATCGTTTAGTTCAAGCATGCACTCCCCACGAGACTACCCGCACTCCCCACGAGACTAGCAAATTTTTTTTACTAACAATAACAGCCTTCTTCTAATAAAAGTAAGATTTAAATTTGAAATATCCACCAAAATGTCATTTTTAGATTTTCAATTATACACTTCTGGACACATCTATTGGCCCACCTTAGAGTTTAGGTTTCGATGGCCCCTACCGAAATATGATTGCTAGATTGAACAAAAACTGTTGATGCAGTTTTAAACCTGATACATTTTACCATCTTTTTCGATCATATTGTTTTAAATTTGAATTCAGAATACCATACGACATGGAGCTACGCCTGACAAGTCGGATATGCGCCTTGTTAAAGGCAATTGATTTTTTAATAAAAAACATGTTTTATCAAATAAAGGTTTAATTTAATAACGCGTGTTGCCTCCATGGGCATCTACCACAGCTCTCATACGATTAGGCATAGAGTTTATCAACCGCTCTATGAAATTTTGAGGGATCATCTCCCATTCCTCTTCTATGGCAGTTTTCAACTCCTGCATCGTCTGGGCAACTGGCTGATGAGCCCTAACACGTCTTTTTAGCTCGTCCCACATGTGCTCAATGGGGTTCATGTCTGGGCTTCTGGCTGGCCAGTCCATAACTGTGATGTTCACATCCCGAAGATATTCCCTGACAATGCCGGCCGCATGGGCTCTTGCATTATCATGCATAAAAAGGAAATTTGGACCCACATAGTCCGCGTATGGTATCACGTGAGGTTCTAAGCACTCACGAATGTACCTTTCAGCATTTAATGTTGGCAGCCGTGGTCCTGTAACAACCTCAAGTTGAGTTTTGCCGCTCGCGGATAAACCGCCCCAGACAGTCCATGAGCCACCGCCATAAGTAACCCTCTCTTCAAAGCAGCATTGTGCGAAACGCTCTCCCTTACGTCGGTAGACCTTCTTCCTTCCATCATTGCCATGTAACACAATTTTAGACTCATCAGAAAAGAGTAGACGGCTCCAATCTTGCCGTGTCCAATTTAAATGACTGCGTGCGAAATGAAGGCGCGCTGTTCGGTGGGCTCGCGTTAGTTTGGGCCCATTAGCTGGCTTGTGTGGTACCATATCGCGTTCTTTTAACCTTCTCCGAACAGTTCGAGCGCTCACAGATACTCCGTGGAAGTCGCGAAGTTGGTTTTGTATCTCAATGGAGGTATGGTGACGATTTCTCAAGCTGGTCGTCACGATGAATCGATCCTGCCTTTCAGTTGTGACCCGAGATCGTGGCGACGAACAAAGCCGCCAGTCTCTAGGTACCTCCGATAAACATTTCGGACCGCAGATCGACCGATCGACCGATCGACCGGAACTTAAATTAAGTTGAGCACTCACGTTTCTTTGGCTATGTCCAGCCTGAATAAGTGCCACAGCTTGGGCGGCGACTTCAGGTGAAGTATCCATAGATTATTGATAGAACCTCACCTTAATGTTATGAATAAGTAATGTTTGTTGCAAAACCAAAGATATGAATCACTTTTTCAAGAATTAAATCCAAGTAAACCTTTGACTATCTATCCCTGGACAAGTGACCCGCTTAATTCTATGAACAAAAAAGTCTGTCACTTTTGGTGCGGGGGGAGGAAACACTACATAGACATTGCTGCACACATACTCAAAATCATTTTGTATCGCTACGAACTCACACATATTAAAATCTTCACCACTAACACAATTTACGCACACATAGAGGTCAAATACGTCAACATACAAGAATTGACGACAATACGAACGTATAATACAATAAAAATAATTAGGAAGCTACTATGTCGATATTTTATATCGATAGATTATTTTAGGAAGAATGGATAAAAACGTAACAACGATTACAAATTATTTTTATATGTAATTATTTATTTGCAAAATTAAAATCATCCATACACACCTTTTTAATATCTTGCGTCATAATTATTTTCAATGCAATGCTCTCATTGCATGCTAATGAAATACAAAACAAAGAAACTATTTAGGTATAGATAAATAGGTACATACTATGTAATTGGAAAATAAACGCACGGGTGAGAGAAATCGCTAACTTTTCGAAATACATATTCTATAGCCTATGTTAATCTTGAATAATGTAGCATTCAAATGGTGAAAGAATTTTCGAAATCGGCCTAGTAGTTTTTGATTTTATTTGTTACATACATTGATACATACAAATCTTTCCTCTTTATAATATTAGTATAGATAGAGCGGATATTGGGGACGTTTTGTTACAAATACTTTGATACCAATTAGTTTGATTCTTTGATTTTGATTTTTTCTATTCTTTGCCAGGCTGATATATTAGGAATGACACTAGACAGAGCGTTTTGTTTCCCACGAGATATAAGTAGGAGTAAATACGATTTTGTTCATTATGTCGCGCGTTAATATGAACAGAAGCGCTACGCTAGAGGTCCTGGGTTCGATTCCCCGGTCGAGCAATGTGGAGCAACCCTGTGTTATTGGAGTTTTTCTATAAAATTAAGGGTTGATGTCCGATTAATGGCAATAGGCTCGCCCCCTAAGTACGCATCTGTCTTACCCTTCGGGGAATAAAGAGGTGATGGTATGTCGTGTTCCGTACTCTCGTTATTTCTTTGAGCCGGATATCGAAAAAGAAAATAATTTGTTTGAAGAAACACCCCGAGAGGCAGGGCATAGTGGAATTGAATAACTCTACTTACAATTGGAGCTGCCCAACTGGGGAAATACCTACACTTTGCAGAAAATAGTAGCCAAATAACATAGCACTGTACTATGTTGTGTTCCTAACGGTGAGCAAGATCGCCAGAGCTCCGCGAGGAAGCGTTATGTTGGCAGTGGGGGGTACCGGTGCTGTGGGTTGTCTACTGGGTGTGAAAAAATTTTTACAGGGTAGCAACGGGCGAGTGATACCCCAGATGTTGCAAGCGTTCATATAATAGGCTACGGTAACCACTTACCATCAGGCGGGCCATGTGCTGGTTTTCCACCTAAGCGGTAAAAGAAACCCCAGACCTTCAAACCGTACCGTATCTTAGAAATCATTTTCAATTATTTTTAAAATAAGATTTAAATATGTTAATTTATAATTTTTTTAGCAACACATTTATCTGCAATGGCTTAAGCTATTATTTATCAATCACACCTACTTCATTTTAAATGAACGTCTTTTGTAGATCTGAAAAGTAACAAATAAAATATCTAATAGCACTGGATATCAAAAATAATCAATAATCTTAGTTACGTCATTTCCAAAAATGTTATTTTATTAAATTTTATAGAAATATAGTGATATCATAAATTCATGATATACATATTTAGTGATCTTTAGCAATTATTATAATTTGGTCTTACATTGAACACCAAAATAATATCGATATCGATTCGAAATCGTAAACAAACACTATCACATCATTAATTAAAATGACAAAACAAAAGAGGGACATAGTCTCGCTACACTTTTTAAAATTCGAGTTTTATGCATTATGTCATAATATATTTAAGGCCTATAATTGCCAAAAAACGGTAATTCTGCATTAAGACCTATAATTGGAAATCAGAAATGGTGACATCCTATTGGATGATATATAATTGAAATCAAAAAATGACATTTTGATGGATATTTCAAATTTAAATCTTACGTGTATTAGCAGAAGGCTGATATTGTTAGTAAAAAAAATTTGCTAGTCTCGTGGGGAGTGCGGATAGTCTCGTGGGGAGTGCGGGTAGTCTCGTGGGGAGTGCATGCTTGAACTAAACGATTATTTTATACTCGATTATTGAATCGGTAACGTCCTCGATCTTTATTTATAAATTGTATTATGTGATTTAAATAGAAATAAATGAACTTTAATACTTACATACGGAAAATAACTCCATCTTTATCTAAATAAGATATTAGATATTTTTTTGCATACAGTAACTGCACGTATATCGGTATTTACACGGAGCATTTATGATGACCTTACTGAGCGGAAACGATTCTGTTAATGAAAAATCGATTTCGGAAACAGTTTTGATAAACGCGTTAGATTTTTTAATCCACTACCTTGCCAGAGGGGAATGATCATGAGAGGCGGGTCCTTATAGATAGATAGTCAAAGAAGTAAACCAATAAAACCAAGTTTTCTTAGTATTCGATTGTTTGATATCAACAAACAGGCTCCAAATTGTCTTTTGTTTCTTAAAATTCTGTGTTCGAAATTCAAAAAAAGACTATTGAATGAAATTGTGAATGTGCCAGGTTCAAAACTGCATGAAAACTTTTTGCTCGACCTAATATAAAATTTTAGCTAGGACCAAACGAAACTGAAAATACAAGGTGGGCCAATAGATGTGTCCAGAAGTGTATATCATCCAATAGGATGTCACCATTTATGATTTCCAATTATAGGTCTTAATGCAGAATTACCTTTTTCATCTTTTTTTGGCAATTATAGGCCTTATTATATATTATGACATAATGCTTAAAACTCGGATTTTAAAAAGTGTAGTTCAAGTTCAAGTTCAAGTTCAAATGCTTTTATTTCAAATAAGCTTTTACACGCGTTTATGAAACGTTGTGATTCTAGTTGCACGGTTCCAAAAGGTCGGTCCTATGGAGAAGAATCCGGCAAGAAACTCCATGGACACTCTTTTAAAATAAATAAATTACAAACTTCACTGGTACAATATTGCGATAACAAGATGTGAGGACGTTGAAGGATATCCAAGTTTGACCGAGGTCGACTATATTAAATGAAGATTCTAGTTATTTGAGAACCCGATGTCATTTCTAAATAAAAAACTATGTGGTAAAAACGCAGCTCCAATTTGTAAGTGGAGTTATTCAATTCCACTAAGCCCTGCCTCTCGGCGTGTTTCTTCAAACACATTATTTTCTTTTTTCGATATCCGGCTCAAAGAAATAACGAGAGTACGGAACACGACATACCATCACGTCTTTATTCCCCGAAGGGTTAGACAGATGCGTACTTAGGGCGCGAGCCTATTGCCATTAATCGGGCATCAACCCTTAATTTTATAGAAAAACTCCAATAACACTGCTCGACCGGGGAATCGAACCCAGGACCTCTAGCGTAGCAGTCGCGCTTCTGTTATTTATTTATTAATTAATTGGTATACCAACAGCAGTACTTATTAAATAGTTATAAAAAACAGTAATGATACAAGTACTGATATGTATGCCTATTACAGGTACACACAGCATTCTCCATATAAACATAGTCGACACGTCATAGTATGTTAAAGATATTCGTTACCTATATAAAAGTTAAAAATACTTAAAATAAAAAGAAAAAACTTAAAATAAAAAGAAAATGCAAATATATTAAGTATATTAGACACAATATTAAGAATCAGCATGTGCCCGTACCTCTGCGATTGATTTTCTGAATCTATTCAGGGAAACACCGTTTATATCTGTGTCGATCAATTTGCAGAGATTGTTGTACTCTCTGCATATTCTGATCATGGGAGCATTGAGACCTAAGTTTGTGTTACATCTAGGGGTGTAAAGCATATTAACGCGCGACATAATGAACAAAATCGTATTTACTCCTACTTATATCTCGTGGGAAACAAAACGCTCTGTCTAGTGTCATTCCTAATATATCAGCCTGGCAAAGAAAAGAATCAAACTAATTCGTATCAAAGTATTTGTAATAAAACGTCTCCAATATCCGCTCTATCTATACTAATATTATAAAGAGGAAAGATTTGTATGTATGTAACAAATAAACTCAAAAACTACTTGGCCGATTTCGAAAATTCTTTCACCATTTGAATGCTACATTATTCAAGATTAACATAGGCTATAGAATATGTATTTCGAAAAGCTAGCGATTTCTCTCCCCCGTGCGTTTATTTTCCAATTACATAGTATGTACTTATTTATCTATACCTAAATAGTTTCTTTGTTTTGTATTTAATTAGCATGCAATGAGAGCATTGCATTGAAAATAATTATGACGCAAGATATTAAAAAGGTGTGTATGGATGATTTTAATTTTGCAAATAAATAATTACATATAGTTAAAAATAATTTGTAATCGTTGTTACGTTTTTATCCATTCTTCCTAAAATAATCTATCGATATAAAATATCGACATAGTAGCTTCCTAATTATTTTTATTGTATTTTACGTTCGTATTGTTGTCAATTCTTGTATGTTGACGTATTTGACATCTATGTGTGCGTAAATTGTGTTAGTGGTGAAGATATTGATATGTGTGAGTTCGTAGCGATTCAAAATGATTTTGAGTATGTGTGCAGCAATGTCTATGTAGTGTTTCCTCCCCCCGCACCAAAAGTGACAGACTTTTCTGTTCACAGAATTAAGCGCGTTACTTGTCCAGGGTTAGATAGTCAAAGTTAGATCGTAATGAACCAGTAGAATTTTTATTTCAGTTTAATTTATGATTTTGAATTTTCGCGCGGAAACGCTAGCCGCCATGCTACTTCGGGTCGTGACGTCACTTCGTTAGTAAACAATACAACTGCAAAAGACCAAGTAACGTTAAGTAACTATCGGAGTGACATCACCACGTCGGAATCCAATATGGCGGATGGCGTTTTAAAACAGTTTAAAAAAAGACTATTTTTGAAATTGAATTATAAAATTTATACTGCATTTTTATATTTTTTCTTACATGGTGTAAAATACCCTATTCAGATAAAAAGACACACAGAAAAATATAAGATTATACAGTAAATTAAATTAAAGCGCACATTAGACAAAATTGTTAAGGTGGATCGTTCACCTGAGCCCGCCCGAGCTAAATTTAGGTACAATCGTCAATTTTGGCCAAAAATGACGATTGTACCTATAACCTAAATTTAGCTACAATATCGATTTACAAGCAAAGTTTTTAATGCTCAGTTGTGAATATTGTATAGCTAATGCCGCAATGACTACAGCTAGGAATCTAGAATGTGTTATAGACCTACAAATTGCGGAAAACCAATTGAAATTTGAATTTGGCGGGCTCAGGTGAACGATCCACCTTAATCATATTCAATGCAAATAATAAATTTTAAATTTGTTTATGAAATATATAGTACATACTTAATTATACATTCATTTATTTAATTATTGTTTACTTACTTATTTACTTATTGGTTTGAAATTTTGTACGATACCGAAGTCTGTTCAACCGGATCGTAATTTTGACATAACCAACCAAATCAGAGATGCAGATCATTTCCAAACCATAAACATTGCAAATAGCGGAATCGCCCCCCTGGGCGCGCGCCCTACTTCGACGCAAAGCCCCGGTTTTATAGCTCATCCTTAACCGTAGTCTCTAACTCTTACTGTCTGGCTGTCACTTTTACTCACTTTGACTTTAGAGTCAAAGACAAAGAGTATAATAGTGTGGTCAAAGATCTGTCATTCATCATACATATATATTCAATTATTCATTCTTAAAAAGATTCATGCCTGAAAAGAAAAACAAAAAGAAATCAATACCTAATTTTCTTGGACACATAAAAATTTTCATTTTTATTTTGGGGCTTCCTTTGATCAAACGAACTGTGATGTGTTTCTGATTTTTCAGTATCCATTGACTGACAGTTGGCAGTTGGGTTACAGAATTGTTGTATCCTGACCTGTGAAATATCAGATATTTTTGTATTTGTATATTTGGTTAAAGTCATCTTGTCATATTTTAAGGTTAAAGTTTTAGACCTTATATTAATAGTCGGTATCCGATAGTAATGAAGCCAACAGTAGCTGCAGATGAAATGTTTCCAGAGGGTGTTGGACCTTACATGGATTTAGAAGAAGTGAGTATGCATGCTTGTTTTGGACGTAATCTACAGTGGTGTTGATGATTGATATAGCTCAGCCTCACGTTTTGTTATCTACACCAGTGTAAGTAAATTGTAATCCTGAACATGGTTTCTCTAATGTAATCTTATAAATTTCTCATTCTTTGTTTTAGTCTTGGCATTCAATGTTTATAATAAATTAATGTTAAAGCTTAAAGCATTTTTAGTACCTAGTTTGTCTTATCCTTTTGATAATACAGTCAAAAGGATAAGACAAACCAGGTATTAAAAATGCTGCGTCAGGATCAGATTATTATCAATTTACTTATAAATATTTTTCAAGTCCTGATCCTTTGATTATAATATGAATGTGATTTAAATATTGTCTTTTAATAGGCTGGCGGACCATCAAATTTGTTAATGGACTTAGCAGCTAATGAGAAGGCTGTACATTCAGATTTTTTTAATGGCAAGTGAATTTTTCTTTTTATGGATTACCTACCTACCTACTTTCAATATATACTTTCAATTTATAAACAACAAACAAATTCTTGTCAATAAAGAATGCACATAAACAACCTATGGGCTATAACAGCATTGGTATAGAAAATTAATCTAGATTATTAAAGCAGCATACCTACTATGCAAAACAACTTGAAATCACAGACCTTGAAATCAATTAAAGATATAATGCATTTTACACAATCCATTCTTTATTGGCAGCTTATTCTTAACATCTTGTTGCATGTATTATAATGAAATTTTAGGACTTAACTAGTTTTTATGTCATGTTAATTTCAATGATCATATTTAGGTGTGGCTTATTCTGGCTGGGCCACCAACACCTCATTGACTCAATTCTGGTTGAACAGATAATTAGTTGTTAATTAGTTGTGAAATATGGGAATTAGTCAGTTTTTAGTTATAATGGTACTCCAGGTAAATCAAAGCACTCTTTACCTTTACCATATTTTAGTACCTACATTTTATTTAATAGTGCTTAATGCAGTAGTGCAAAATATGTCTGGTGTGTTGTATTCACCAAATTTTAGTTCTGTCCTGTAATATCAGTTGATGCAGAGAGGTCATTTTCAGCCTACAAAATTAATTTATGATTATTAAGGGTCCGGTGCAGCTTGAATTGCCCACAAAAACGTAATACAAAAATAAATCATAATTCAAATTTTTTTTAGCACCTATTGAGATACATAGTAACTAGTCAGTAGGTATACAGTTAGGAGTACAGTAGGTTCCTACTGTACTTTTTCGTCTACTACTACTTCACTTAAATAAATGTTAGGAAAATCATTCCTACTTGGTTATCAAGAATTGCTCTAGTTTACATTTATTACCAGTGAAGTATCTTATCTGTACTATTATTAAATTGTAAAATAGATGTTTGTTACGGGTTGGAGTAAAAACTGCTGATTGATTTTAATTTTATCACTATTAGAAAGTACTTATATGCTCCAACTTAAAAACTGGTGAACTTTTTATCTCAATTAATTAATCGGATCCTGAGATACAGCTTGACCTCTCTGATTTATAGAGGCCCATACAAAAAGAGATCATCACTGGTTGGTTTTTCTGAAATTATTTTTGTTATCCATTTCTAATCCTACTGTAGCTTCAGGTGAGCGAAGCCACGGGCAAAAGCTAGTTTTAGATAAAATGGTTGATCAGTAATCTAAATGAATGATATTGGAATCCGAAAAATATATACATAGGTACCATAATATGTATATATGTTATTTGTCAAACTAGTATTGTATAGAGGAAGAATTGATTGTTTGTTGGCATTGAATAGGCTCTGAAACTACTGGACCAATTTGAAAAATTCTTTCACCATTAGAATCCTACATTATCCCTGATAAACATAGGCTGAAATTTATATTTTTTGTTAAATACTCGTGCGAAGTTGGGGCGGGCCGCTAGTTAATAATACTTGTATTAAATTGTGTTTGAGTTATTTTGGTATTACGTTTGTATTGGAAATTGGGACCGCCCCGGATTAATACATAAAGAGAAAACTTTGTACCGTGCTGGCCGAGCCAGAAAGAGTGCTTTTTGAGGCCCGCGGACTACCGTAACTTTTGAACCACGGATCACTAATTCACATATTTCATGACCATGACTAATTTCCACTACTTACGTAGATGAAGCGAAAGTAGTGTGAAGGATCGCAGCAAGTGGAAATCTATAGTCTCTGCCTACCCCAATGGGAGACAGGCGTGAAAATATGTATGTATACATGTAGTGATTAATTCTCTGTTCAATCAGAATTCAAATGGGTGAGGGTGGGTTAAATATAGATATTTATGTATATTATCATTGCTTGTGTAGTCAGGTTCACTGTTTTTAATAGTTAAAATTGCCATTTAAACTACAAGAAAGGAGGCTTGCTAATATTATAAATATTGCTTGAAAATTAATAATAATAACATATGCGCTAGCTGACAGTAGCAATGAATAAATTATTAAGTACCCCAAACAATGATTTGAATTCTATTTTGTAGAACGCCTTAGTAATTTAACAGACAGAAATGTGTTTGTTGCGCCGCTTCTTCTTCCCCGCGAAAACAGTAGGAAGCGGTGAAGGGCGGGCGTTTTGGGGGCTTTCTATAATGTAAAAATGACGTTCAAAAAGTACTACCTAGTAGTCGTTATTGAATAAAATATTTTGACATTATCCAGGAAAGGATCACACACACGCACCTTAGTTTTTAGGGTTCCGTACCCAAAGGGTAAAAACGGGACCCTATATTTACTAAGACATTGCTGTCTGTCCATCCGTCTGTCACCAGGCTGTATCTCAGGAACCGCGATAGCTAGACAGTTGAAAATTTCACACTGATGATGTATTTCTGTTGCTGCTATAAAAAAATCGGCCAAGTGCGAGTCGGACTCGATAATGGCACGGAATCCTACGTGCGCCCGACTTGCACTTGGCCGGTTTTCTTCTTTATTCCACTTTCTTTTTTATTCCATTCAGACTTGAGTTAATTTATTTGAATGTAATAGTTTTCTTTTTATTTACAGATTTTGAAGACTTATTTGATGACGATGATTTAAAGTGAGATTAGCTTAAACTGTAAATGATTTGCGTTAATAAAAAAATAATAGTAAATTTAATGGTCTTTTATTCCACTTATAATTAAAACAATTCCATTTACAATCAAAATCTCTGTTGTTATAATTAATAAGCAGGTGAAATACATAATATTAAATATATTTAAATTATGCCGCTTATCTGTAAGGTTACTATCGTATCCTGTAGGTACACAAATACTGTCTGGCATCTGCTGAACCAGATCCTTTTCGGCGCAGATATGAAGGCATAGTACACATAAATAATATTTTTTGTTTGTTTTTATAGTTTATTCTTAGCATAAATGTACTTGTCTTTACTGTCGCTGAATTAATGTTTCTTTCTTCTTCTTTTCTACACTTTACAGTAGTCTCCAATCTTTTTGGCCGGGCTGAAGTTGTTGCACCCGTCTTCTCGCGCATGGTACAGTCGAGTGTAAAATTACTAATGTAAATATCCTATTTAGTATTAGATCAGTAGGTAGATAAATTTTTATTTTAAACATGCATACTTAACATAATATTATTATCTTCTTAGATATAATAAGAATGTAAGTGAGCCGTGTCTGTACATTGCTTATATTTACAAAAAAACTAATTTGGCGGACTCAGAATCGGTAACACAATCCATTTCTATTATTTTTGGAACTTTGTCTGTCTGTTTGTCTGTGTGTTTGACCGCGCATCAAATGATAACTACTGAAGAGATTTGGAGGAAGTAGGCAGGAATTCATAGCCTGTTTCTTGGATTAACATTTAGGCTATTTTTAATTCAAATCGGTTCACTCTATCAAATGTTATTAACATTTTAACCATTGAAAACGTTGAATTTTAAAAATAATCATTGAAGTCAATTTCTTTTTCCAGTATTTCTGTACTAGACTAGCACGGATCAAAAATTATAACAGAATCAAGTAATAAAATTTAAAAAATACACTTACAGGGATTAAATAAGATAAAACGAGAAAATAAAGCAGATCAATCAGAAACCTTTATTCTGATCAGGAATTGATTATTAGTACAGTAATTCTAACTCTAGGTACTTATACAGGGAATCACGGGACATACATAGGATTTATCCAGCGAGCACAAGCCGGTGAAAAACCTAAATATTTGAGTAGGTTAAAGAAGTAAACAAAGAATGACAACTTATTTTCTAGCGGACTAACATGACATCGTTATTACCTCAATGAAATTTGATTCGGTATCAGGTGTCATTTTGAGTTGACAGTTTTGTTTTCTTCTATAAAGCATCCAGCCATATAGTAACTCATTTTATAATGTGAAACCTCAGTGTAGATACAGTGCGCACACTTTATTTGAGAAACTAAAGAGTTTCCATCTAATCAAATAATTATACCCAAAGAATATACCACGTATGTATGTATGATGCCGAAACAGTTTGTATTTGAAATTTTTATCTATGTAGGTATGACTGTTTATACGAGTATTTCCATGCTTCACGTCAATACCATTTGATCAAATTTTTGAAATTAAGGAATTTATAGGTCAGAAATAAGGTATTCAGAGGTCAATGGCGCTAAGTGTATTACAAATATGGAAAACCAGATTTTTCGAGGTGGTTAGTTGAAACTTGGAGAGGACGTCTGTCAGGTCAGCTAGTATCAAATATATTTATTTGAAGCAGGGTTACACTTTCCATAAAAGTAAAGTTCATTATGAATAGGTACATGCCATCGGAAGAATGATCGTCAGTCTTCAAAATCCGTTTCCAATTCATCCGATTAATTTCGCTTCCACGAATGCACAATACATCAGTCAAATTTATCAATACTTCTGTCGCTTTCTTTATGTTCTTGATCGATATTTTTTATCTACTTTATAGCATAATGCCTTCCAATCCGATAACATGATACCGACAAACAATAATAACAAAACACTAACGAACAATAATAGCAGAAACACTAACTACCAATAACAAAATAAGAAAAACGAAATGAACGATTCTGAACTCGACTGTATTCTCAGAACGCTATGGACGCAAGCGGGTAGGAGGCAGCGTGCGGGTGACCGCGGTGCGTGCCCCGTGCACCCGCGCTCTTCCATCTTCCCCTGCGATACCTTAAAATGCATTCTGGCGCAGCGGCTCGAGTCTATGTTCAGCCGGCCAAAAAGATAGGAGAGTACTGTACCTATTATTAAACATTCTATGCTAGATTTTTTCCATTCGAGTCAGGGCCTGTAGACCTATTAGAGTTGTGTCAGTTAGGATTGCTTGGATATAGTGTCGTAAAGAAAAACGACTACGTCAACATTATGAAGAAATTTGTAAACACTAACGATAAAAGTCGCAAATTCGTACATCAAATATTCAGAAAGTTATAAAGGCTTGGCCACGGCCGCGCGGTCGAAACATGGAGATCCGCGCGGCCACGCAGCTCACTTAAACGGAGCATAGTAGATAGAGGTCCGATTCTGTTTGCTAACCACTGATACGATTTCTAAGAAAATTTAGACAATGTTTGGACTTCACGACCTACAGTACTTCAAGGCTATGGCCGCGCGGTCGAAACATGGGGATTCGCGCAGCTATGCAATTCTCTAAAACGGAGCTTAGTATTTTCCATTTGTTTTGCTAACTACTGATACGATTTCGAAGAAAATGAAGACAGTATGAATAAAGCACTAATATGCATGTAGCTATAGGATGCGCTCGCCCAGTTGATAGGTATTTAATTGTCCCAGCGATTAGTTATGTAATTTTACAAGGCACGACTACGTGTTATGTTGCGACATCGTCGTGACGTGCATTTTTACGACACAGTAATGTTAATTTGCACGGCACGTCAACGCGCCGATTCGTTTCACGTTAACGTTAACGACGTCGAGGCGTGATGTGGACAAGCCCTTAGATCGCCTGTGTGGTGAATATCGAATCGAAGTACCAGAAACATTAGGCCAGAAAATAAAATCGGATATTTTTTTATCTTAATTCGGCCCTTTTGAAACCAGGTTTTCGTATCACGTATCTCTATTATTAAATTTAAAAAAAATGTCTGTATATTGAAGATATTAAAAAGAAGTGGATTACGGTATATAACCATCTCCGAACCATAAAATGTGATTTTTACAATTCTTGTCTGTTTGTTGCGAGTTGGAGCAAAAACTACTGAATAGATTTTAATTTAAAAAACTGGTGAACTTCTTATCTCAATTAATTAAACAGATCCTGAGATACAGCCCTCGTATTTGCCTGACCGCATAGTCGCGGGCTGTCGTCGTTGTCGTTTTATTGTCAAACTGATTTCTGAGCAGCCACTTGATCACAATTTCAGAGTTTTACTAATGTTACGGGTCCATTCCAAATATTTTGACTGTTAAATTAAATATTTAATAATTCTATTGTTACAAATAATATCAATATCATATTTTTATAAAAATGGGAATTGTTTTAAACATAGTATTAAATCAATACAATGTGTCAAAATCTGTTTTAAGCTATAGTTTTCCATTGTTTAAATGGTTTTTTGACAGCTCACGCCCATGAAGTTTTGTATTGTTTAAGTTAAAATTTCATATATTATAATATTGTGCTTCATGGATGGGTACCGCCCCCTTAGTGATGTGCCACACATAACGATTACTACGATTGTACCACAGATTAAAAATAATCGGTAATCGGTATAATCAACTTATATTATACATTTTTAAGGATAAGATTATGATATTTATTTTCATAGTAATAAACAGAGACGCAAACACACGGATTTATAATTGTTTACAAAAAATATATAAGCGAATATTAAATCAAAATGTACATTTATAGATACAGATTATATATTATTTTCTTTAGGACATCACTAACTTGTCAGTCGTCGAGCTGTCAAAAAACCATTAATAAAATGGACAAAGTATAATTATAATGTTTGAACTTGTGTGGACTATTACATAAACTAGCCCACATGCAACAGTAACACCTAGTTAATATAAACAAAATACTTATAAACTATGAGGCTACAACTGCGTTCGCGTGCTATACATCGACGTCGCTGCTATCTTCGCTGTACTCGTTGCCCTCAGGTTCATCTTGCTCCTCGTCTGCTTCCACCTCAGCTTCTACCATGTCTTCTTCCTCAACCGCCTCATCTTCAAGTTCCTCTTCTTCAAGCATAGTTGAAAGTTTTGTTATGACTCCTCTGCCCATTTCTGGAATTGATATAAATTAATTTCAATATTGACAGCAGAAGCCAAACACACATATTTTATTTATGGGATAGGGGGGCAAACGAGCAGACGGATCACCTGATGGTAAGCGATAACCGCCGCCCATGGACACCCGCAACATTAGACGAGTCACAACAAGTGCGTCGCCCGCCTTTTAAAAGGGTTTGGTCCTCCGGTAACCTCACTCAATCGGCGAAACACAACGCAAGCGTTGTTTCCCGCCGGTTTTCAGTGAGGCCGTGGTATCACTCCGGTCGAGCCAGCCCATTCGTGCGGAAGCATGGCTCTCCCACGTGAAAATAGTATACTACGGTTACTTTTAGTAATAAAAGAGCTTCCAATTAACGAAACTAAACCAATAGTGTTGTACTAGCGCCTGCCTTCAACTTCGTCTGCACAGACTTCAGAATTGGGATCAACCTGGATAAAAAGTTGCCTTTGTAAAAGTGCTGCTTGCATTATTTCCCTAAAACCTGGATTTTTGTACATCTTATGATCTTTTGTAGACCTTAAATGCGTCATTTTGACAAATGCTGTGTCAAAAGTCCCCATTTATCTCGCTAGTGCGTTATTTATTATATAAGTTCGAAGGTCACATATGCGTTCTTTGCGTATATTTCTGAAATGGTAGAAAAATGGATAAGCGGTAATTTGTAGATCGTAAAATTCTCCATAAAAATGTATCAATAACTTATTCCAATTTTTTTTTAACTTTGATGATCATGTTTATTATTATAGTCAGTTTTTTTGGAATTGTCTTTTTTGGTAAACAAACCCTGCCCGATGCGAAAATCACAAGTTTTTCTTTAATCACGCACTTGATGTAGGAAACGATTTTATTAACACTTACATTATGCACATACACTCTAAATTACACGAAAAACTGCTTCGAAATCATTATAAAAGTCTATTATTTTTAATGAAAACGAAATTTTATGTAATTTCATTTTCACAGAATAAAATAATCATCACAATTTGACGTTTCAAAACTCTAGATTGTCTACGAATTTTAGGGATGTGACAAAATAATGAATGATTTTGATTTATGTGAATGAACAACTGAACTGTAATTACAAGTTCAAATGAAATGGCAGCCAGTAAAAATGTTGTTGTATTACGCCTTCCGCCTTATCATTGCGAATTAAATCCCATAGAATTAATATGGGCACAATTAAAAGGCCACGTTGGCAAAAATAATAAATCTTCTAAAATGGCTAAGTCAAGGAATTGATTCAAGAAGGCTTAAGGCTGATCGTTTCGCTGAGCCCGCCAAATTCGTATAGCTAATGTCGCAATTACTACAGCTAGGAATCTAGAATGTGTTATATTAGGTCTTTACCTATGAAATTGCTGTTTTGTATAAAAAAAAAATAAACGAATTTTTTTCATGTATTTTTATTTGTATTCATCGAAGTAATCACCCATGCAATCAATGCATCTTTGCCAACGCAGTGGCAGTTTATTGATGCCCTTCTTAAAGAAATCAGCTGGACGGCAGGCAACAAATTCTTCAAGGCATTTTGTACTGCCTCTCGGGTATTGATTTTTTTTCCCGCCAAGAAGTTATCCAAATTCTGGAAAAAGTAGTAGTCTGTAGGCGCAAGGTCTGGTGAGTAGGGCGGATGACGTTGAACTTCCAACCACAGTTCTTGCAACTTGGAGACCGTCTGCTGTGCAGTATGAGGTCGCGCGCTATCATGCAGAAGCAGCGGAGACGAGCGATTGACCAATGCTGGTTGGAGATGTGCCAGCTTCTCCATCATTGTGTTCAGTTCTTCACAGTACACATCTGCAGTAATGCTCACCCCGTTTGGTAAGAAGCTGTGATGAATCACACCGGCGCTATACCACCAAACAGTGACCATTACTTTTCTAGGGCTAAGTTTTCGTTTAGGCATTGTTTAGGTGCTGAACCAGGATCCAACCAACTTGCTGAGCGCTTGCGGTTATCAAACAGAATCCATTTTTCATCGCAGGTAACAATGCGGTTCAAAATTCCTTCATTTGTGTGTCTGTTGAGCAGTGCAAGGCACGTTTCGACGCGTACTTCGCGCTGGCGATCATTGAGTTCGTGGGGCACCCATTTGTCAAGCTTTTTTACCTTGCCAATTTGACGCAAATGGACCAATATTGTTTTGACGCTAACGTCGAAAGCTGCTGCTAATTCAGCCGTCGATTGTGTATCATCAGCTTCCACAATCGCCTTTAATTCGTCATTGTCGACCAAAGTCTTCGGACGACCGCGAGGTTCATTTTTCAGGTCGAAATTCCCAGAACGGAAGCGAGCAAACCAATAACAGGTGGTGCGTTGGTTTGTAGTGTTAGCTCCGTAAACGTCGTTGATGTTGCGTGTCGCTTGTGCCGCGTTGCTGCCACGACGGTACTCATATTCCATAATTACTCGAAATTTTAACGTATCCATGATGACGAAAAATATTGAAATGCGATGAAAATGTAACACTGATCAATAAACAAATGACTACTTTTGGAAAAAGAATTCCATGTTTTTAAAATAAAATTCATTTGAAATTAGAATTCTTAGCCAAACAAAAATTATTTTGATTTGAAATGGCCAGTACTGCAGAACGGCAATTTCCTAGGTAAAGACCTATTATATAGCCCTACAAATTGCGAAAAACCAATTGTAATTTGAATTTGGCGGGCTCAGCGAAACGATCAACCTTAACAAAAATAGGCACGGTGTCATGGACCCATTGCTTAAAATCATGTAAACAAGGAAGAGGATAAAATGTTGCAGCTCGATGACATAATAGATACTTTGTTACATAATACATGTGTCAGAATCTGATGACTCTTTAGAGCCATCACATTCTGACTCGTGTATTTTAGAGTAATACGAGTAATCAATTAATATTTCGCAGTTTGTCGTTTTATTTATTTATATTCACACATTATTTAAAATTAAAAGATCAATTCCGTACCTTAACTCGTCAAGGTGAGAATCATTCAGTCTTGGCTAAGAGTATTTAGTTCAGTCATTCATTCATGATTTCCCAACACTATCTAACCACGATCAATTGTCTC
The DNA here is from genome assembly GCA_947256265.1 of Acronicta leporina. Classification (NCBI taxonomy): domain Eukaryota; kingdom Metazoa; phylum Arthropoda; class Insecta; order Lepidoptera; family Noctuidae; genus Acronicta; species Acronicta leporina. Next base: position 9,127,610 of record OX366513.1, on the reverse strand, counting down.
TGGTTATTAGGACGCCATATTTGTTTACTAAAAGTGACAAGTCAACTGGGATAGACTATACGTATATTTCATTAAAAATACTAATATGTATATCGATAAATCAGTTTTCTTTGAAATTACCACATTTAACTAATACAACGAACCTGCAATAGAGCAATTCAGTAGCACCAATATAACTATCATTGTTGGAGAAGATGTACATAATACAGACTGCATTGATAACATTATTTATTTGAAACTAGGAAAGCTTAAATTTAAACAAAAAGTATCTACATAAAGTTTAGGTGCTTATCTAAAATGTCGATCTCATATGACAGACTACATTACTCTTCACCAGCAAGTACACTAGTCACCTCAGAGGTGATGCGGAACTGTGAGCATATAATATGTATCATATGAAACAAGCTGAGATCTCCGTGGTTGCGCAACTCCACGTCACGTTAGCGGGGCCAACATAAAATCCTAATAACTTTTTTATTTTTACTTTGACAATTTTTGGTTTGTACCCTTTTTGACGTTTGCGCCATTTTTTTGACGCAGTTTTTTTATGTTTAGATAACTTTGCGGAGCAATCGTAACGCACAAATCCTGCAGATAAGCTAATATTAATTAGAATAAATGTATTTACTCACGCTCTACATATGTCTTTAATGACTTTGGAACCATATTTTTGGCCTTCTCTATGTCCTCTTCGGAGCATTCACCTTTGTCCAAACCTGAAGAAATTATAGTTATTTAATATTTTGGGAAAGAATAATACTGGTATTGATAACATGTTACAATCCACTTGCTAATTTATATGTGTCCATTAAATACGTTAAGGTTATTAAGGTATATTATGACCTTTGAAAATGTTTAAAGGTTTGTGGTATAGTCATTCTATCTCACGAAGTCCTGTATGATGACCTTTATGTAATTGAAATAAAGTTCAAATTTCAATAATTTAACGGCCTTCGTGAAATAGAATATCTATAATACCAAATTAAAAATCTATTTTTATCCTATATCCGAAGGTATGGAGGGTAAAAGAAAGGAGAATCGATCTGAGTATGAAAAGTGTTCAAAATTAAGTTGGCGGTTCAGCAGCGACAGGGTAAAACGTCCACTTGGATAACTTTTTATCACGAACATTTTACGGTTTCGTTTACGAAGGAATTCTCAGCGTTATTTGATTGGTGTGCTATTAATATTTTTTAGTAATTTATTTCGTAGGTACTGTGCCCTATATACCTACAAGGTTTGACATCATAACATAACATACCATCACGCCTATACAGGCGTGATGGTATGTTATGTACACTGTGTTATGTACACTAGTACGCCTCTGCCTAACCCTTCGGGGAATACTCCCCGAAGGGTTAGGCAGAGGCGTACTAGTGTACACCCACAGTTCGCCGGTTTTTTTGACATGATAAAACTGTACTACATATATAAATAGAAAACAACAGCCAACAGTAAATGGAATTTATACGACGTCATTACCACCATGAAAATTTTTTATGGTGGTAATGACGTCGTAATAATATTTAGAGAAAAAGTCGACACTGTTAGCTTCTTTACTCTATTCTAAAATTTACTCTTTTTACCAGACTGAGCTTTCCAAGTGAGTCCAGTGTGTTTGAACCTTGGTGTAATAAGAGATAACCACTAATATAAATGAAGTCATTAAATTTCACAAGTTTTTTTTTCTAATTAACCTTTTCGACGCCCATCTATATAAAATGCGATGTGTCCTCCAGCGCCACGCTACAAATGTATAACGTATCTATAGTAAAACGTAGGGATGGGATTGTCCTATCGACAAATAATATTATAAGTTGAAATTAATGTTTATTCACCAATTTTCGAAGCTAAATAAAAACTGATACCGTATTTTTATATTTTGTTTTATTTCATAAAAAAATCAATATGAAAACCTGGATATATTTCCCATAATAAAAGAAAAGAATTGTTAATTTATTAGACGTGTGTTCTAGAAGGCACATCCCTATTTGTCTCCAAATGTAATCCTTCTACTTCATATCAAGTCGTTGGCGCTCGAGGCACGTCAAAATCCTTTCTGATATAAGGATGTCTAGATGTCGATGTCTATGGTATTTTTCTATTTTCTATTCATTGTGGTCGAGTTACACGTGCATAACCTCAACCGATTCATGCATAATTTATTTCGTTTACTTACAACAAATAGAACCAAATACAATCAATAGAAGCTAGAAACGTGGTTTTCTACGTGTTTTTTTTTAAATTAAAATGGAGGGTAAGTTACTGTTTTACGCAGATGTTACAGATCTTTTTTTTAATGGTATAGGTGGTGGTATAGGTGTCGCAAAATACTAGCAATGATTTTTCTTGTTTTTAGAAACTAATAGAAAACGGAAGTACATTCCTGAAACGTCATATTCATCGTCACTAATTTTTTTGTAAGAACACGTGCGCCAACGCAAGATGTAAACATTGCACTACACTAAAATGCACAAAGTCACTATGACCATGAAACCCGTCCGCTTATGACGTCACAGATTTATACTTCTATACAAGTTCGTGGCGTTGTGCGCACTGACAACTAGGCACTTTGTAAGGTTGGGTTTTTCAAACGGTGTTTCACTATCGGCAATGATTAGAAAACCTAATTATTCTTGATTAAGGTGAATAAAACGTAGTTTATAGTTTACGATATTTATAAAATATTATTTATTCACGTAATTTTCTTGCAATAATAGTATTTATGATCGTTTCGACGAGATGAAATATAGCGAGGTCTTCATCGTGACCCATCACTGGCTTACTTTATATCAAGTACTTGGCGTTGGGGTGATTAAAATATTTTCTGGCGTTTTTGTTTTATTGAATATAAAACGAACAAGAACTTATTATGTGTGAAAAAGTTAAAAATATGACTATATACAGGGCAATTTTCCATAAAAACAAAATAAAAGGTCTTGTAAAAGTCGTAAATTTATTATATACTATTATTACTTCTAATTAAGTAGTGGCGCTGAGGGCACGAAAATCTCGAACTTGTATACAAGTGATTGGCGTTCAAAGGTTAAATTTATCATCTTACATAATGTAACTTACTTAGTATGGTGTAAGTAGGTATTAATAATAAGTAATTCTTATTATTTTACTTTTAAAGTTTAATGGTTATGCGTTTGAGAGAAATTGTAAAAAAAAGCACAAATATAATAATGGGTCACATTATTTTACCAAATATGTATTAATTAATTAATACTTACCAAACAGAAGACCCATTCTTTTTAAGATATCGATGTCATCGTGTATTTGAAATCTTTTGTTAAAATTGAACATATACTCTGTCCTGTTAAATACAAGAATAGTAAATATTAATTAAAATAATTAATTAGTTTATTACTTTCATACTGAGAGATTTAAGGACGAACGCTTCAGTGATTTACTCGTATATAATGTTTTACGTAACATTTTATTATCTTTGAGATTTTATGTCGTTTCGTTATTTGGGCTAAATCCATAAGACGTGCCACCATCGTTTAATAATCTTTAGACTATGCATGATCCAAAAATGATTTCTAGGTGATAATTACCCTATATTAAAAAAGTGAAATCAATTCAGCTATAGTTACTGAAAAAACTAGTTTCAAAGTTTTGAGTTAATTGAATTACATGTTATATAAACATGTTAAGATGTACAGACATTAAAATTTATTATCATTACTCACTTGTCATTAGAAATACTGCAGTCGATTAGAGCTTTATCACTAGTGTTCACCACAATAAATGGCAAATGGATTGCTGATGATGGAGAAGGTTTAACTCCTTTGTTTTCTGCTTCTTTATTCCTTTCTATTAAGCTCTTAAATGAAATGTGCTGAAAAAGATTTAAATTTCATTAATGTTGGGCTACAAAGTGTATATATTCTAAAATTTGCAGTTGGCTGTACTCAGTACCTGTAATATAAGTTCTTGTAATTGTTGTGTTTTCTTCTGTATCTGTTCTAATTTAGACTGTTTTTCTTTTTCTAAGGCTGTACATTCTTGTACACTATTTGTTGGTAGTCCAAGCCATCTTATTTCTTTCTTTTCTTTGGATATTATATTCATTGCCATCAATACATTTAATGCATCATACACTCTTCTGCGAATATTCTTTTGGTCATATTGCTGTAACATTAAATGACTCTGAATTACATTTTTACTAACTACACTTGCATTAGTGATAACTACTTCATATAATAATAAAAATAACCCCTCTCTGGGACCAGCGTTACCTCATCATGAGAAACGTCAAACTGGAGGGGTGATTAGAATCGCTTTTTAAAAATCTTAGACAATAAAACAAAAAATGTGTCATAAGATTTTATGAAAACCGCACAAACCGCTGGGGAGCTGATGGTGAGTGGCGACACTGCGGTATTGCCTCATAGAGTCGGCAAGGGCCTCGTCTCCAGTTACCAGTATTGGGTAGCTGGAGTGGAAACCCAAGACCGCCTGCAGGACTTTCAACTCTGTCTTGCCTTAACCGGCCGGCCAGAGAAGGGCCGCCAGAGCTATATCCTCGGGGGTGGAAATGTCTAACGGCATAATAGCGGGGAAAATCAATCCGGTACTCATCATAATCACAAAAAGATAGTTCATAGGTATGGTAGCATCGTACGACATAGAACTAACCGTAAGGTAAGTCATGTCGGTTGAGAGGCAAAGTAACTTGCTTGTCAATAGATGTTACTGACGTCACCTTTAAGACGTAAGTTCAGAATGTGAAGGCAAATTTCGACATGGCAGGTAGGACTCGCGGTGGCTTAGTGGTCATAGCGTCTGGTGTATCAAACCAGAAGACGCAGGTTCGAATCCTGCCTGCGAGTCGAATTTTTCCTTCACTAAATTAACTTTACAATCTTAGCATGAAAAATGCAAAGAAATCACAAAAAGATTAATCCGGTACTATCACTCGCCCTGGAGTGATGCGCTTTGTGAGGCAGAAAGTTTATGCATGGGCAAACCGTATTTGCAGGTATAAACGTCGCGCGGAGCGGTAAAGCTAAATCGCACGTTCCAAAGTGATCAAAGATGGGTGTAGAATCTCGGAGTGTCCTAATAGGGATGTGGGTGACGGGTGCTGGCCGGATGATGACGCTATGAGTTCGTTCGTACGCAACATTTGGTCAGTGCCCGTCAGTCATACCGAAGAATTCGATCCGCGACTTTGAGCGGTCGTGTGAATCACTACTCACTGAAATTAATATTAGCCCCCAAGACGTGGCCTGCGCAGTTCATTCTGTGCCAAACTGGAAAGCTCCGGTACTTTTTAACACCTTTGCTCCAAAAACCTGGTAGTACTGCGGAACCTAAAAATTATAGACCCATCACCTGTTTGTCGATGCGTACGGTCTATAAACTTTTTATATTCATTTTGAGAGCAAAAATTGGTAATCATATTGATGAGAGTTCAATTATGTCTGCATCTCAAAATGGATGTAGGAACGGGTCCCGTGGTACTAAGGCGGTGCTTCTCCTAGATATGACCATCAGGCCAACAATCAATGGCCAACAGACCATTGATCATAAGGGTGCTAGAGCTAACTAAGGTAGGCTTTAGGCGCCTTCCTACGGTCGTGTTTGGGGCAATGGACAGTCTTCAATTATCCAGGATGTCGACAAATTCAAAGAATCTGTGAACCAATAAGGATTGAGCATGGTATATTCCAGGGAGTTGTGGTTCTGCTTAGCTTTGAATCTTCTCAGTACATTACCAGAGGAGTCAGGGCTGGGCTACCGATTGAGGTGGGGAGGTCAAGTGAATTTAGTAACTCTCATCAGAAAGGAATTCGGTGTGGAGAAATGTGCAGTCATGCATATAAAGCGAGGAAGGATAGTGGAATCTAAGGGAATTCAACTCTCGGATTCCACTCAACTTAGACATATTGCCACAACCGAAAATTACAATTACTGGGTATGTCGGCGGCTCTAGACATCAACGTGGCTGACATGAAACAATTGTTGCAGGTACGCTTCTTCGGACGCCTTTTTTTATAAGCCTACCTATTGTCTAATTGAAATAAAACATTTTGACTTCGCCTGATGAAGTCTTAAAAAGTCATCTGTCAGGAGGAAACAAGGTGCGTGCTTTCAATGGTTGGGTCATTCCAGTCTTGATATACTCATTCGGCGTAATCAAGAGGACTCAGACTGAACTTGATTGCCTGGATCGGAAGGTCCGTACACTGTTGACAACATATCGAATGCATCGCGCACGCTCCGCTGTAATGAGGCTATACATCCCGCGGAAATGCGGGTTCGAGGACTTTTAAATACCTTACAACCGCGATGTGTAGTCTCAGGGAGCACTTAAAAACCGAAAGGCGAATGCATCGAGATGTGTGGTTGCAGTAGACAATGGACTTACCGGTCTCTCCATGGCTAAAGTGAACTGTTGCAAACCTGTAGATCTTAGAATGGACGTTACTTTCACCTGGGCGTTATAACCGGGCTCTCCAAGAGCCTGGTATGGTGGTGGTGTTCTTAGCGTCCTTCGCCAGGTTAGGCTTCGGAAATCTCTTTGGAGAAATCGAAGGGTTTGTTTGTGCAATTATGGACAAAGTTATGATGACGAACCACTTCCCGAAAATTGGAAATAAATTTCGGGCGTGCCACCGTCCGAACATCCGACGTATTATCTCTGGTCGTCCAACGGCGACAGACAGACATCCTGGTAGCTAGGATTATCCATCAGCAACTTGACTTGAGATACAATCTTGTGGAATCCGAGGTACTACAAGTATGTGCCCGACCCAGTTCTCGAAAATGGTCATGCTAAATGCTATTGGGATCGATCTATCATCACTGCCATCACTATTGTTGCAAATAAATCTGATATCGTGGTGTTAGATCGTTTAGAGCGACACGCAATGATTGTTCACATCACCGTTCCGCACACGAGGTTGTCGACATGTGGGAAGTGGATTCGGCGATCATTGTCCCAATCGTTGTGTCAGCCAATGGGTTAAATCAATGAGAAGAATATGAACAGTTAAATGAGTTAAACCAAATTGATTCAGATTCGAAAGAAAAAGTAAGTTGTTACAGAGTATACAAACTTGGCTATCGGCCGATCCATGCATTCCTGCTGCAAATTCAAGTACTAACTCATCAGCAACTTCGTTATATGAAGTGAAGCCTTTATTTCGGACTTTTTCACACACTTTCATTGAAAAGTGCCGTAAACCTTTCCCAACTTTGTCAGCATGTTTACGTCTTTTGGTGGTACTGAAAATGTAATACATAGTCATTACAAAAAGTTACAAAAAAATATTAGGTAATAACACAACGTCACAATTCACATTTTGATTCACATTCACATTACAGTTACATTATCATCATAATTATCAACCAATAGAAGTCTATTGCTGAACAAAGGCCTCCCCGAAAGACTTCACAAGGCCCGGTTATATGCCGCCTGCATCCAACGGCTCCTCGTTGGAGCTCGTCCCACACTACGCTTTCCGGTGCGTGGTCTCCACTTGAGAACCTTTCTTCCCCGGCGGCCGACACTTGTCGCCCACTGCCACTTAAGCTTGCTAATCCTTTGAGCTATGTCGGCAACTTTATATCAGCGCATTATTTAAACTTCAGTAGCCCAAGCACGAACACTTTCGAAAACGTATTCGTATCGAAATCGAGAATAATTTGTATGAGGAGGTTAATGAACGTAGATGAAGCGAAAGTGGTGTGCCAGGATCGTAGCAAGTGTGGTCTCTGCCTACCCCAATGGGAGACAGATTTATTTATTTATTTATTGTTAGGAAGATTTACGGACAAATAATAAAAATAGTATATAGAAAATACAATAGTCCTGTGCCAATTACAAATCTTCACCAATAAAATATACAAGTAGAAAAACATGAGGGCTATTAGCTAACAATGTATAATAGTTATGAACGAGAATTACACTGCTAAAGATTATGGTGATTATCGTAAAAACCTAATTAACAAAGAAGTTATTGGCTAAGAGTGTTTTAACTGAAGTAGTGCTTGAACAAAATAGGTCAATCTGAGACGGCAGTTGATTAAAAGAATTACTTGCTCGTGTGATAAAAGTGTTGGCTCTATAGTTCGTCTTAGCAGATGGGATATTAAGGAGAGCACGCTGCCTTAAGCGGCGGGTGTTGGTTCTCAGGCATATTTTGGACAATAATTCAGGACTCGATTGTCCTTTCCCGTTAGCTATATTCATAAGATAGCAAATGTCGTCTATATTTCTCCTGGTTTCAAGAGGTAAGAAATGATATCTCCTACACCTATAGTAAGTCTAGGTACCTGAGGAATTTACCCTGAATGCGTTCGATTCGTGATATATAGATCTTGTACTGGGGGTTCTATATTTGGGACGCGTATTCAAGGTGGCTTCGGACATAATATGCTTAACAAACAAAAGCTTTGAGTCATGGATTTGAGTCAGATGTGAAAAAATATGTATGTATGTATGAGTTTTGTAGCAGAAAAAAGCTCATTCGTTTACGATACGAATTCGACAGTTGTTCATGCTTGGGTCCTGGTACAGGTCCTGCATTTTGTGTATAGTTATAGCATAGGTTATACATATGGGAAAGTGTTCGCGATGAACATAAGCTATATTAATAATTACAAATTTAGTTTTGACCAAAGTTTATTTTATTTGCTATAGTTAGTTATATTTAGGGCCGCACTCATCAAACGTCGGTTAAAGTTAATCCTTATGTAAAATTGTTATCTCTCATTATGTTATCTATCACTTATAAATACTGTCAATGTACCTAACAGAAAATTAAATTATGCCAATAAAAACATAACTTGTAAAAAAAAACAAGTCTCGCAACTCAGTTCTTCTATCGTAAGAAGTTGTGAGATCCATGTAATACCAAGTCGTTCAATTTATTCAGTCCCTACTTAGGGTCCTTCTGTCCGTAATTAGCTAACCTAACAACATCTTGTAGTGACCATATCAATATTAAAAATCTTTTATGTTTTAAATAAATAGATTGACTTGGCAATCGCACTAAACATAATAATTTAATATAATATTACTTGTGAGATACATTGTGTTTTCATGCGATGGCCAAGTCAATGAGCGACTGTACGTCACCATAATCGAAAAAGTTATAATATACTTAACAGTTAAATAAATACTCACTATTCTGCTGGGGGATCATTGTCAGAATCGTGTCTCCTTCTCGACGTATGAGACATTGTTGCAATAAGGCTATTTGGAGATCTTACACTGTTTGTCACTTGGATGTCAGATTTCGGTATAGTAATGAGTTCCGGCACAGTATGAAAAAATTGCAGTTCAGTCAGTGGCTCTTGTTTTATCTGGGAATGCATATTATTTGTTGGAATTTTGTGTTTCATTGATTTACTTAAGCTTAAGGAAACAATAATTTGGTGTTGTAAACATGTTAATAATTACCTGTTGTTCTTCAATTTCCTTAGGTTCTACTTTAATCTTTTGTAGAGTCGCTACAGAATCAACCTGCAAGAATTCTGAAATATAATTTAATTAATCAACTTGGTGTATTGAAATCCCCTTTGTCCCCATGTCATTACATTTATTGAATCAGTGGAGATTCAGGAGTAAGTTTTTAGTAACTGTAGATCTATGTACATCTGAGTCAAAAAGTTTTATTATAATTATCAAATTAGACCACTAAAATAGGTACTTTTGCACGGCTCCAAAAAGTGGGTCTTATGGAGGACAGCCAGCAAGATATCCTATAGATACACATATCGGCGTGGCTCGGCTCACCCATATTGAAGGAAATAAAACGAGCCGACACAACGCCATCATTAGATGGCAAGTGAGCATAACAAACTGAGACCGCCGGCAAAAAAATTGAAGATAAATAGGTACTTATACATATAATTGCAATATCTGCACGAAACAGTTTTTATTAAAGAAATTATATGATAAGTCCAATCAATTAAATTTCATAAAAAGCGAAAATATATGCATGTACCTATGTTTCTATTGAGAACTAGCTGTTACCCACGACTTCGTCCGCGTGGTACTTAAAAAAAGTAGCCTAAGTTACTCCTTGTTACATTTGCTATCTACCAGTCAAAGTCCCGTCAAAATCGTTCCAGCCATTTCAGAGATTAGCCGGAACAAACAGACAGACAAAATTTGTAAAAAATTTTGTTTTGGTATATGTACCGTGTATACATCCAAATGCACATAGTAAAAAGCGGTTATTTTAATATTACAAACAGACACTCCAATTGTATTTATTTGTATAGATTAACACATCCTTACATCATACGCATAACGGGATTCTCACATTCTCGTCTAAAAGGAAAATATGTTTTTCTTATAGAATACAACAACCCGATTTTTTTACAATTATAACAATGTCCACACCGCGTAACCCCCTCGATACTGTTTGATTTTAAAAATATTAATATGCATATTTTTGCTAACAATACTTTTTATCAATTTAGTTGACAAATGAGCTGCCGTGCCACCTGGCCGCAACACCAGAGCTGCTGATGCGTTACCAAGCCTTATAAGCCGAGACTGCCCGAGCCGCAGCAACCGAGTGAGAATGGGCTATCACGCGTATAGTCGAAAACCACCAAGGACTCCGATGTAAGGGTGGTCGCCATCCATTCAGAGCCCAAGATTTTTATTTATTTAAATTAAGGCACTCCAACGACTTACTCACTAATACATTTTTATTCTTATCACTGAGCAAGTCAGATATTTTCTGGCCTCTTACGAGATGCCTATCTGAATGGTAGAGAGGAGGAACAGTACTCTACCCATCCTCACACGGGGAATAGTAAAATTTACAGCATTGTGAATCTGTACGATTACGACAGAGCCCATTGCCTCCCCAGGTTGCAAACAATCTATGAGGATTTTCCGCATCCCTAAAAAAAGATAGCTAAAAGATTTTGATATTTCACCTACATTATTACTCGAATAACAGGGTAGAAAGCAGCACTTCAATGGGCTGGAAAGTTGTATGAAAATCCATTATTACCAAACTTGAATTTCGAAGAAAAAATTACTGGTTAAATGCATTTTTGATTAAATTACAAATACAAATATTCATGGAGAAAATTAAAATGAGGGTCGGTGTCACGGGTTTTGTGTATTATTTTTATATTCTTGATTTGCAAAATATAATTAGGCAATTAGTGATGATGAAGGATATCATATAACTTCACAAAACACAACTAAACCTTCATGACTGCAAAATCAAAATAAATTATGTATGCCGTATATTTATCGGTTATAGGTAAGTAGGCATAATGCAATGTAAGTACTACAAAGGCAGCTCTAATTATTTACAGGTATGTTTATACGTATTTTTATTTTCCTCACTTCTTCCCTTGGTGAACAATCTCCTTTATTACTTGTTTGTTGTCTTTAAAGTTCAATGTAATGCTCCTAGCATTGTAAGATTAAAAATTAAATGAAACTTTGAAGAAACCCCCCGACAAAAAAATTTGCAGATAATCTGTCTTAAAGCGCGACTGTTTTTACGCTGAGGATAATTGCTTTCTACAGTGTACTCCCCAATCTTTTTGGCCGGGCTGAAGTTGTTGCACCCGCCTTCATTTTCTGCCAGACAACTCGTTTCACGTACGGACGTAACACTCACACAGTTGCAAGGACGCGAGCGGGGAGGCAGCGCGCGGGTGACCACGGTAGGCGCCCCGTGCACCCGCTGTCTTCCATCTTCCCCTGTCATACCTTAAAATGCATTCTGCGCAGCGACTCGCGCCTATGTTCAGCCCAGCCAAAAAGATTGGAGAGTACTGTACATTACTACTTTTATATTATACTAGCGACCCGCCCGCGGTTTCACCCGCGCTGCCCCGGTCCTAAGAGTCATAGCGTGATGTTAAATAGCTTAAAACCTTCCTCTTAAATCACTCTATCTATTAAAAAAAACCGCATCAAAATCCGTTGCGTAGTTTTAAAGATCTAAGCATACATAGGGACAGACAGCGGGAAACGACTTTGTTTTTTAATAAGTAGTGATTATATATTAGTAGTCCCCCGACCCAACGGACTAAAATATTCTACCTAAATAGGTTAAATACGTAAAGTTTTGTATTTACGGTATAACCCTTTGTTATATTTAGTTTTTTTCTTTTTAGAGATTTCTGTGTCAATACTAATAACAGGCGAGGGATTAATAGGGTATTACACCTTTTTTTGAAAACTGTTTTAAATTAATCCTTAGATCGTAATGAACCAGTAGAATTTTTATTTCAGTTTTATAAAACCGAAAAATACCTATTTTTAATTATGAATTTGAATTTTCGCGAGGAAACGCTAGCCGCCGTGCTACTTCGGCTCGTGACATCACTTCGTTAGTAAACAATACAACTGCAAAAGACCAAGTAACGTCAAGTACAGTACTCGCCAATCTTTGTGGCCGGGCTGAAGTTGTTGCACCAGCCCCCTTCTTCCCCTATGATACCTTAAAATGTATTTTGCGCAGCGACTCGTGCCTATGTTCAGCCCGGCCAAAAAGATTGACGAGTACTGTAACTATCGGAGTGACGACACGTCGGAACCCAATATGGCGGATGGCGTTTTAGACATTTAAAAAACAGATTAAAAAAGACGATTTTTGAAATTGAATTATAAAATTTACATTGCATTTTTATAAATAAATACTAAAGTTTCCCGTTTATTTTTTTTAAAATCTATCAGAAACATGTATTTTTATATTTTTTCTTACATGGTGTAAAATACCCTATTGTGGACTTTCGTTGTACCTAATAATAAAAAAATGCTCAGGATGTTGTATTAAGAGACAGCATTTTTCCTTTCTGCCATTTTTATTTTTGGGTACAAAATGATCGAGCCTTGAATGATCTCCTTTATGAATTTTACTAGCTTCTGCCCGTGGCTTCGCTCGCGTGGGGTTTGGAAGAATTTGATCGGATCCTTTGTTTTCGCTACCGACTTCTCAAAAATGTTACGTACATAACTTTTTTTTTGTATTTGAATGCGGTGTGCCGATTAGAATCTGACGTAGGTACTTCGACGATATTGTGATTTACTCGACCTCATGTACGTGTTATGTAATTTTTTACTTGTGATCAGATTTTCACCTAATTGAATGGGACCACCCCTGGAGTATATTTTTTCACACAAAAAATAAAAGTCCCAAATCGGTTTATAAATGGGCGAGTAATCGAGTAACAAACATTAACAAAATACAGACGAATTGAGAACCACCCTCAAAAAATATTATGATTTTATATATACCATCACGCCTGTATTCCCCTAAGGGTTATGCAGAGGTATACTGTACACCCAGTTCCCCGGTATGTTTAGGTCCCATGAAATAGAGGGCGAATCTATTGCCATAAATCGGGCACACACCCCAAACCCCAGAGTTGCTACTGAGAATTTCAGAAAAACACAATCCTGGGAATCAAACCCCAGAGCTCTAGCGGTGCAGTCGCGCTCAATACTATCAGGCTTCTGAGGCAGTCATGAGATATATTATGATTTTCTTATATCTATCTGCATACTATTCTTGACTATGAGTTATTAAATGAGAAAAAGTAAGAATGATAAGATGCTGTGATAATATAAAAAATAAATAAAAAAGTTTGATTAATTAATGAATGAAGTTCTTACTTGATGTGCATTTGATGCCAGTCAACTTTACTGCTCTATACACTGACGTCTGAAACAATAAGCGAAATTGTTAATTTATGTAACTACCGTCAAATGCACTTTTCTACACCTGATAGGAACAATCGGGAAAATAAAGTTCCGTTCGTCAACACTGTGAACGTATGAATATTTTTTTCCGATCGTCAACCGTGGGGGGGGGGGATTCTAATGATGTAGTTTCAGAGCCTATTCAATGCAGACAAACAATCAAATCTTTCCTCTTTATAATATTAGTTTAGTCTAGCTGCCCCAACCAACAGACTTCATTCTGTCAAAAGTTATTGGCCATGCAGTCCAATAGAAAACATATATACCTAATTCAAACTAATTTCAGAGCTTTTAGTGATCAAAACGGAAATAAGCCACATGCTACCATGCACCAAACGTCGTCACAGGTAGGGAGGGTCACTAACCAGACAATAAAAAATAGGTCATTATAAGCGACATGTTACAATAAGTGCAGTCATTACATATAACTGACTTTATTAAAAATAATTATATGTGAAAACCAAATTTAGCACTGTTATAACTTCTTATTATCTAGGCAAAGTGAGTGAGCGCTCTAAATGACTACCGCCACCCATGGACACCAGCAATATTGTAGCTGTCACCAATGTGTTGCTGGCCTTTTGAGTATGTGATGCTCTTTTCTTGAAGGCCCCCATGTTGTACTGGTTTGGGAATACTGCCGCAGGGAGGTTATACATATATGACCTTGGTCTGAAGTTTCATGTAAAATGGGCTGCCAACCATCGAGGTGGTGACAATGGATCTTAGTTTTATGGCAAGTGGTGCGATGGTGAAACTCAAAGGCTGGTGCTCAAACAATTCTTCAAAGCACTCCCCATAAGAAGAAACAAAAAGTTTTTACATATTGATTTCTGACACTTATTTATAGTCATCAGCATAGCAATGTATATTGCTTAGGTGCAACTTGTGCAATGCCAGCATTTACTAATCAATCATGATCCCTCAACTACAACCATGGACAACAAGCTCTGCTCCATGAGAAAGTTGGCTATCCATGTGTTAAGGTTGTCTCTCTGGAAGTCCATAGGATGGAAGCTTTGAAAGATCCTAAATTTTTATTCCTTAAAAAAAATTAGTATAATCAGTTAGCACACTGATTATACTATTTTTTTTTCTATAATATTTCAAATATGACATTTTCTATAATAATTCAAATATGACACCTGTTTTCATTGTACCTAGACACAACAAAGCTGATGCAGGTGGTTTAAATTGCACTTTCATGGTTCTACTGGTTTCCTAAAGGCAACTCTGACTGTTTAGGTTACATTTGATATGAATTAGGTTATGACAATTCAGCTTTGTTTATACAAATTATTAGATAACTATGACATACCTTACTTCCTTCAGCTGTGGCTGGCAATTTTATTATTTTCACAGGATTACGATTCGGTTTGATTTTGATTTGAGCAAGTGATTGACTGTTTGTATTTTGAACTTTTACCATTTGAGGATGTCCTAAAATAAATTAAGATAATCAGGGCTGTTAAACTGATAATGCATGCATATTATCGACTAAATGTCCTAATTAGTCAATTTTTGTAAGATTCTGTCAGTATAATAAGTAGACAGGGGGTTATTCACGAAATCACGATACACAACAAGCTTGATGAGTAGAGTACTCTAACATTAGAAATAGACGACTATACGCGCGAAACTACTACGGACACGGCAAATTTATAAAATTGCATGACCATGGAAAGTTATGAACAGAACCGTCATTATTATTTCAAAGTGAAAATAACATAAAAATAAGCTTCACCAAGAACAGCTTAGTTACTAACCATTAGCGTCATGTATAAGAAAATTTACAGTACTACTCGTCTGAGACATTTTCTCCGGGAGCTTCGAAAATGAATATCCATTTACGCTATTCACTAATGTAGCTTATAAACATTTGTTGACCAAACAGAATAAATTATACCTACTAAACTCAGTTTGTATGGTCAAAATGGCGTCATAACGACATTATATTTGGCTAACTTCTTCGAAGGTCAGAAAACCAAACAATAATTAATCAGTTTTTTTTTTCTGAAACACTAAGCCACAAAATACCAGTCTTACAAAAACTTTATCTTATAGGTATATAAACACAACAAGAAGCCCAATGCTAATCTAAAACAAAGATAAATAAAAGACAAGTTGGGCGGGCGGTTTCAGAATTATAAATTTTACCAGCTGATTATTTGATTTGACTTACATTTGACTTGACCACAGAACACGAGAATAACCAAAAATACGCAGTACTCTGTGAACAACTTTCCCATGTAGGCGTGCAAAAAGTACTCTGTGCAAACTAACTACTTGTTGCTACTTGCAATGGACTATTGTATTTATGGATGAGATATAGGAATTTGCATAATTTAAATACCGGGGCTTTCAAGTACGCATATGTAAAATTACCTGGGTCGAAAACCAAGTATTAAAATGGTGCTTGAAAGTATTTGCCCGCCCCGGCAACGCGGTGAGTCAACTCTCAGAGGGTTGAAAATACTCGTTGTTCAATAGTAGATTAGTAGTAGTTGGGCAAAGTAATATTTTTACGGCGAGGGCGCATATCGGGAGAGTATCTAGAGTGAAGTGAGGGATTCTAGAGTATTCTTTAGTAGAATCCTGAACGTAGCGAGGGATTCAAAGTACGTCGCCCGAGCCAAAAATATATTTTGCGCCCGAGTGATACACTCTACTTTTCATCACCCACTATGAGAAAATAAAAGGAGCCTCATCAACCGGCGGCGGCACCGACGGCAAGAACTTAGGCCGTCGTACGAGCCAGTCTTTATTCAATCACAATTTACGTTCGATCTCTTTGGCGCTGAACACTAAGATGTTCCAAATTTAAAAAGTGCGCGGAAAAGTAAATTGCGGCGCACTTATAAAGAGGATTGATAGTACATTACTGCCGCGGTCTATAATGCGAGGACAGCAAGGGCTGCAATGATGGCCAAGCTGAAAGGCCTAGAGCGTAGCTAGGCTAGCTCGAGGCAATCATAGCGTGACCAGCAAAGTAGGCATCTTACTTCGACGCAAAGCCCCGGTTTTTTTTTTAAAGAAGCTTACTAGCAATGTGGATCGCACATTACTAGTATTCTTGTTAACCCCTCGTGCTAAGCTAAAATGCTTGTGTTACGAGTGGGTTTACGTCGGTAGTGCAATGGGTGGGTTTCGAACCGGCAACCACATGGTTGCAAGTCCGGCGCCCTAGCCATTAGGCTACCGCCGCTTCAACCTTGAAGCCTTGCGCCGTTTTAAAACCTAGTAAAGTAAATACGTCTCATCCCCATATTATATCGTCCGTCAGCGTCATGTAGTTCCAATTACAAAAGAGGGGTTTTTCGTCAGGGTATTAGATTTTTCGAAAGACTTGTATTCGTAGTCACGTTAAACAATAATAAAAAAAATATAATGTCATTATATTGTCAGTTGTCTTGTCAATTGTCAAATCAAACAAATCAAATTGTTCAATTGAATGTTTACTTCTTTTCTTATTTTCCTAGTTTCTTCATAAGTCATAATATAATACAAGTAATTTGCAATAGTTATGACTATGTGGCCACTGCTGTATTTTCTCTATGTCTTACTCTCAGCTAACAGTATTTGTTCAATAGTAGTTACTGATCTTAATTTACCGCCCGAACATGTCCCATATGTTTTCAATGCCTTTCGCAGTATTGCTGATTCTTGCCTAACAGATCCTCATTGTCCCTACATAGAATTAGTAGGGGCTAAAAGATGTTGGGGCTATGAACATGATTGTTCCAGAAATATCTCATACAAAGTACAACCTGTCTGCCCGGGTGATCATCGAGGCTGGGTGAAGACGAAAGAGGCCCAGTACGATACCTTTTACACTCAAGCAGATTTCGGTGAGTAATTGTATGGTGTATGATAACTTATTATTGGTAGGCATTTTGTATTTTATCAAATTCAAAATTCCATAGCAGATATAATTTTTTTTTTGTGTCAGGCTTAATTTTCTAACACTAAAATGAGTAACTTCCATTTTTTTTTTATGGAAATTGTGGGCAATCGAGCAGATGGATTAACCGCCGCCTATGGACACCCGCAACACCAGAGCAGTCGCAAGTGCGTTGCCCGACTGGGGTTTTGGACTCTGGTAACCTCACCCACTCGGCGAAACACAACGAGAGCGTTGTTTCACGCCGGTTTTCTGTGAGGCTGTGGTATCACTCTGGTCGAGCCAGCCTATTCATGCCCAAGCATGGCTCACCCACATGGAAATGTAAAAAAATTAAATCTATACTAATAATAAAGCTGAAGAGTTTGTTTGATTGTTTGTTTACTTGAACGCGCTAATCTCAGGAACTACTGGTCCGATTTGAAAAATTATTTCAGTGTTAGATAGCCCATTTATTGAGGAAGGCTATAGGCTATATATCATCACGCTACGCGGACGAAGTCGCGGGCAGAAGCTAGTTGTAAATAAAACAGTTTACAAAACTGGTTCATCTTATTTTGTCTTGATTGTGATAAACTTTTTAGAGTCAAAGTATTCAATTTTTTATTCTATCTATAATTTGGGGATGCCGGCAGGCACCAGGCGGGCGATCAGTCCGCATATTGGGATTATTTCGCCCAGTTCCCCATTTTTGGTGGATCCCGTCATGGGTTACTGGCGCTCGGCGTCGCAAATCGTCCCGTAGCCTTGCAGAAGCCCACCAGTTGTCCGATGGAGAGTTCTGCTAGCTGTTCTTCATTTATCTCATCGGTTCCTAGTATTTCCCATCTAAGTAGCGCATACATTGTGCTAGTAGATGAAAGCTTGTTTCTTCTGCTTCCCCGCATGCTGGGCATATAGGGTCCTCCTTTATTTTCATAATCGCCAGGTGTCTGTTAAGTCCACAGTGTCCCGTTGCGATCCCTACTGCTATCTTTATGTTTTCTCTGCTCATCCTCAGTAATTTTTGGGATTTCCTTTCGTCATATGACTAGGAAGATTTTCGACTGTCGACAACCTTCCATTGTGTGCCATTTTTGGTTTAACTCTTTTACCATTATTCTATGGATGATTCCTTTGACGATATTGTATGGGATCGGTAACCTAGGTTCTGGTCCCACGAAGGGTTCATCAGCTCCCTTCCTAGCCAATTCATCTGCTTTTTCATTCCCTTTGTGTCCTTGATGACCAGGGACCCATGCGACTATCACCTCTGCAGTTTCTGCTAGTTCATTGAGTGCTTCTTTGCACTCTTTCACTAGTGCAGAGGTGACCTCCACCTTGTCCAGTGCTTTGAGTGTCGCTTGACTATCACTGTATATGACTATCTTGGAGCCCTTCAGTCTGTGGGCTTCCTTGACTATTCAAGTGCATTCCATAATGGCATGAACTTCTGTCTGGAATACACTCGCACATCTGCCTAATGGGAAAGAGCTATTTCCCATTAGGCAGATGTAAACCAGATGTTCAGTTCGGGGATGTAAACCCCGGAGCTGGACAATTTTGTGCCTTCCTTTCTAGATCCATCTGTATTGCAGACAACCGTGGATGGTCCTTTTTCGGTTGACCATACTTCTCTTGTTCCTATACCTATGTATTCTATATTTCTTGTCGAAGATTTTCTCTTTCTTGATCAGGTCATTGTTGGCCATGATCATTGATAGATTGTCTTCGTATCGATTTGCTATTGTTACGTGACCTTTGTCCATAAACTTGCCTTTCCAAAGGTTTAGGCTTCTCAGTTTGGACCACTGCTCCAGGGCCCTTCTCTTGACCTGTTGACTAAGTGGTAGCAATCCTAGCAGGACGTCCAGGGCCGCTGAGGGTGTTGTCCAGTGGCGGCTAGTGAAAATTTTCTAGGGTGTTCACCAAAAAATATGGCCCTTAAAAATATACTTCAACTTGCTAATCTGTGCGCTATATTGGTATCTTAGGTTCGTTCATTAAATTTTATAACAGATTTTCGTTACCCGGAATCTAGTACCTACCTACTATCAACACCCGTTTTAATCCATGCAGACTCACCTCCACCGCCGCCGGAACCAAACACAAGACAAGGGAAACAAAACAATTTGTTGGTTTTTTCACAACCACACAACCACGGGGTTTTGATATATTGTTCAGGTTTAAAAACACGAGTGTAATTTTAGTTTATGTAACACATTTTTGTATTAAAACAATGTTAGGCCCACTTGCTTTCAGTTCGAGACGTAGGTACCTTTTAAGTCAACACAGTTTTTTTAAAAACATGGTACACTGCATTGATCCGTTTTATTCTAAATAGTTTTTATTATTACACAAATATTGCACAACGATGTTATTCATATTCATTCATAAAGTGAATTCGTAGTCGTACTGACGTTTATTTGTTGACATCAAACCGGCAACAACGCACGATATCGTCGCGTGGCGCCGGCGGCGGCGGGCCGCGCTCTATCGAGGTTTGGCAACGTCGCGCAAGAGCGCCGCTCCAGATTTGCCTAATCTTTATATTATTATATCTATATATATAAAAGAAAGTCGTGTTAGTTACTTCATTTATAACTCAAGAACGGCTGAACCGATTTGGCTGAAAATTGGTGGAGAGGTAGCTTAGAACCAGGAAACGGACATAGGATACTTTTTATCCCGTTCCCGATACTTTTTATTCCACGGGGGCGAAGCCGCGGGCAGAAGCTAGTATATATATAAAAGAAAGTTGTGTTAGTTACTTCATTTATAACTCAAGAACGGCTGAACCGATTTGGCTGAAAATTGGTGGAGAGGTAGCTTAGAACCAGGAAACGGACATAGAATACTTTTTATCCCGTTCCCGTGGGATGTGATGACAGACCGAATTCCACGGGGGCGAAGCCGCGGGCAGAAGCTAGTAATATATATAAAAGAAAGTCGTGTTAGTTACTCCATTTATAACTCAAGAACGGCTGAACCGATTTGGCTGAAAATTGGTGGAGAGGTAGCTTAGAACCAGGAGACGGACATAGGATACTTTTTATCCCGTTCCCGTGGGATGTCATGAAAGACCGAATTCCACGGGGGCGAAGCCGCGGGCAGAAGCTAGTTTCTCATACAAATCTTCCGTTTCACGCGCCGAGCGGGCTTTCTCTTTCGCACTCATTGAATTTCGTACAAACCGTTGCACTGAACTTTGTTTTCATATGAGCGCCGACTACCGGCGCGCCGCGCTATCCACTCAGTACATCTTGACGCCAAATTTTGTAGGTACCTATACTGCTTTCTGCTGCGTCGGGTTCAGAGCGTAAATAGTAAATCGATGCGTAATTTCTTACGTAAATTAATAATTCCAATAAAATGTGTTTTTACCAACATATAAACTTAGATAAAAAAAAATACATTTTGTTGAGTAAATTTTTTGGGAGTGCAGCGCTCCAGCGCTCCTTAGGACGAGCCGCCTCTGGTGTTGTCCTCATTGCCCCAGTTTTCATAAGTCCGGCCAATCTTTGTACCTTTGATAGTTCTATGTTGTTGGTCTTGGTTTGCGTTTTGTGCCACCAGACAATTGCTCCATGTATGACTCTGGGTATGATTATGGCGTTGTAGATCCAGGCTACTACAGCCGGTTTCATTCCCCAGGTTCTACCTACGGCTCTCTTGCACTGTATTAATGCAATTTTCGCTTTCTATCACGTTTCCTTTATGTGTGTATTGTATAACATAGTTTTGTCTAAGACCACACCTAGATATTTGATTTCCTTGACCACCTCAATTCGTTCCCCATCAATGCAAATTGGTGGTAGCTCCGTGTATTTCTTTTTGTTAGTGAATAGGACTAATTTCGTTTTAGTGGGGTTGAGATTCAAACCTCTTTCCCTACACCATCCAAGAGTAGTCCTGATTCCTTTCTTCATCACTTCGCCGATGGTGCTGATCACTTTTCCAGTAATTAGTAGCACTCCATCGTCCGAGTATGCTTGTATGTATATATGCATCTTACTTAGCTTCTCAAGCAGGTCATCCAGTAACAGACACCAGAGAAGCGGCGAGATGCAGCCACCTTGTGGAAAACCTCTCACCGCTCTTACTGTGACTGTTCTGTTACCTAGTTCTGCCTGGATTGCTCTGTGTCTTAGTACATTTCCTATCCATCTACACATGTAGCTTACTATGCCTTCTCTTTGTAGGGCGGCCTCAATTGATGCAGAGTTAGCCTTGTCAAAAGCTCCCTCCACATTGAAGAAGCAGCCCAGTGCGAATTCTTTGTTTTCGAGAGCTCTCTCGATCCTTACCGCTATGTTATGAAGGGCTGTCTCCGTGGACTTGCCCTCCATGTATGCATGTTGGTTGCCATGTAGCGGTGAGTTGCTTCTTTCCACTTTGTTTCTAATATATCTGTCTATTATTTTCTCTAAGGTCGAAAGATGAGAGACTTATGCACCTAAAAGACTTTGCTTCTTAGTATGTCGGTTTTCCAGGCTTTGGAATGAAAACCGCTTTGACTTTTCTCCAGTTCTCAGGTATGTAGCATGTGGCCACACTACCTCTGAATAGGGCTAGTAAGTCTTTCTTAATATATTTATATGCTTGCTGCAGTATCTTGGGGAGTGTGCCGTCTGGTCCTGGTGCCTTGTATGGTTGAAAGCTATACTCCAATTCATACATTCTTCTGTTATGATTTCCTCAACCTCGGCTTGGGTTACCTCTCCTTGGTTTGCAGTTATCATTGTTTCTTCTTGATAAGTTTTACAGCCGGGGAAGTGGCAGCTCATCATTACTTTAAGTATCTTGGTCAGGTCAGATATATTTTCTTCCCCTGCCCTTAGGCTGCCTAGTTTACACGTTCTGTCTTTCGACAGCACCTTGACTATCCGTGCAGTGTCCGAATGTTTGCTGATATTTTCACAGTAACCATTCCACGCTGCTCTGCTTTCTTTTCTGCACATTTGGCCTAGCTTATTTCTTAGTTCTCTATATTTATTCCAGTTCTCCTCGTTGCCCTTCTCTAAGGCAATTCTGAGAGCTCGGCGTGTACTATTCCTGGCCTTTTTTAGTGTCTTATTCCACCATGGTTGGCCTTTTCCTGTTTTTAGTCCTTGAGGGGGCAAGCGCAGTGGTAGGCCTCTATTAGTAGACGAGGTTATTTTTATTTTACTGCTCAGATAAATCACATTATTAGAGGTAGTAGACTCACTACTAAGCAATCTCAATGAGGGCCCTTTGCTAACCGTGGGATATGCCGATGACATAGTCATACTTGTCAATGGCAAATTCCCGAACACGGTTTCAAATATGACCCAAAGGGCTCTCTTTAAAGTAGAGAGGTGGTGCAATGAGAATCACCTCTCTATCAATCCAAACAAGGCAGTTGTCATTCCATTTACTAGGAAAAGACTGCTATCAGGCCTTGGCCAACTTCGGCTTTATGGCAAACAACTAAACTGGGCCTCACAGGTAAAATATTTAGGGGTAACCCTGGATAAAGAACTGACGTGGTGAACACATCTGGACAGTACCATAGCCAAGGCTCTAAGAGTCTTGGGTATGTGTCGCTCAGCGTATGGCAAAACCTGGGGACTTAGACCAAAGGTTGTGCAGTGGCTGTACACCATGATGGTTAGACCAGTCATCACATATGGCAGCATTGTTTGGTGGCCCAGGACGCAACTAGGGATATGCAGGGAAGCCCTCGCTAAACTACAGCGAACGGCATGCCTAGCTATCACAGGGGCGTTCAAAACCACACCAACAGCGGCGATGGAAAAGGTACTCAACCTTGCACCGCTACATATTGTCATAGAGACTGAGGCCCGTCTTGCACTACACAGACTGGCAATAAATGGCCTGTGGGATAGTTCTAAGCCTAGAACTAGACACACAAAGCTTAAAATACAGGAAGGCCTTGACGAACTAACGAACATGCACTGCGACAAAATGCATCCCATGTTTTGGTTCAAGAGATCTTACAAGGTTCATCTACCGTCAAGGGAAGAATGGATGAAAGGACTTGACCCACCAGAGGAGGGCAGTCTGATATGGTACACTGACGGTTCGAAAACCGAGTCGGGTACAGGGGCGGGCATATATGCAAGGGACCATAAGGTCAGTCAAAGCATGGGCAAATTAGCTCCAGTTTTCCAAGCGGAAACATATGCTATTCTTGCCTGTGCACAACAGATGGAAAGTAGCGGTACCACAGGTAGGTCCATCTACATTCTTAGTGACAGCCAAGCGGCACTCATGGCCCTGACCTCCTACAGGATCGATTCAAGGCTGATCATGGACGCTGCCCGAACTCTTAATGAGCTGGGAAAGCGAAACAGGGTCAGGCTTGTTTGGGTCCCTGGTCACAGGGGTATTGTGGGCAACGAGCATGCTGACGAGCTGGCTAGGGAAGGTTCTGGGACCTCACTAATTGGACCGGAACCATTTGTAGGACTGGCCCCAAGCACAGTCAAAACGGCATTTCGGGAGTACGCAAGGGCGAGGCACATGGATGAGTGGTTGAACCTCACGGGACTTGCTCACTCCAAGAAATTCATAGGTTCCTCATTGAAATGGCAAAATGCCATTTGGAGGCAGGCCCGTCTTTTGATGGGGGCGCTGACCGGACACTTCGGGACTAATGCTCTCCTACAAAAGATGGGTCTAGCGGAGACATCAGCCTGCAGGGCCTGTAAAAGGGAAATTGAGAGCATGGAACACCTTCTGTGTACATGCGATGCAAAGGCTAGAAAGCGAATGTGCCTCTTGGGTCAGGGTTATCCAAGACCAGAGACTACAGACTCATTCCCCCAGGCCTCATTATAAAGCTCATGGAAGAGCTGTTTGTAGAACTGGGAGGGGATGAGGAATAGTTATCTAGGGGAAGCACAAAAGATCCCATTGGGTCGAAGTGCACTGAGGCCTTGCTGCCTCGGCCCTACACAAGATAAGATAAGATAAAGTGGGGAAGGTTGGGAGGGGGGTAGGACTAGGGATAGGTAATGGGAAGGGATTTAGGAGTTTTGGACCGATGGGGCCGGGGATTGGGATGGGATGGGACATATAAGTATACATACATACATAATATATAGGATACAAAGGCGCCCGGTGTTTTTTGTTATATCAAATTCTGAAGGAATTAGACCGATAACAGGGCGGCAACCTCGAGAAGGCTAGACCACCGGACTTGCCTTGGGGATCTACACGACTGTAGCGCTCTCCCCAAGACCTCACCCCCTTACCACTTCAGAGGGAGGCGGTAAGGTAGGCCTGCACCTATACTACCACATAAAGCAGAGCAAAGCATGTCGTTACGCAACCGCAAAAGCATAGCTGCAGCCCCGCCCCGAGTCAAAGTATAGTAGATGTATATAAGATTGTAAACACAACCACAACAACAATAATAACAGCATTTATTTATTGCTCTGTGAGGAGCAAATTTCATGCTTAAAAAAAGGTTTATTCATATAGGTTGCCATTTTCCTCTCCTCTGTTATGCTATAGTCCAGCATGCAGCAACAAATATAAAAAGTAAGAACATGAAGCCCGAAATTGAGTGTTATTCCTTGTAGGTGTCAGTACATAATATCTACTATCCATATAATAAAATCGTAGGAAAGTCAAAACTGTACATAGAATATTTTTTAAAAAGAATAGTTGGGGCGTGATCTACAATCGATATTGAAGCCAAAAATATAGTTTTTAGAATTTTTGTCTGTTTGTCTTTTTGTCTGTATGTATGTCCGGGCTAAACTCAAAAAGTACTGCATGGATTGACTTCAAATTTTGCATGAATATTACTAACAGGTCAACATATAGGCTACATATTATCACGCTAAGACTAAGTAATTATTCCACGCGGACGAAGTCGCGGACGGAAGCTAGTATAAGATAACTAAAATAGTAGACCAGCAGAAACTATAGACCACCACTTGCTATGATTCTGTTTTTAATGTTATTCATTTCAATCAATGTCTATAAAAAATTGTAAAAACAGATGTAACAAGAGTACTTCTTGGTTGATTAAAGTTTCTATCTTATTAAAATAACTATTATTCCAATAAAAGTCATTATTGATGTTCCAACATTTATGACAGACTTAACTAATAAAAGTATTGTATTGTTGTGTTAATAAACATTATCATAAAGCATTTGTCATTTGTCTACTTACAGGTTATGTTAAGGAACAAATTGATGAATTAATGGTAATGTGTGAAGCTACTTACCCTGATGACACATCACTGGAGTGTTCAAAATATTTAAGGTGTGTACATTTTTTTTTCTTTTTAAAATAGACATCCTTCCTGCCAGGGTGTACCTAAGCCTAAAAAAAATATCCATGGAAAACAAATGTTTCCCAACGGCGGTAATCGAATCCAGAACACGTGGCTCACGGTAGTGTTGAGGTGAACACCAATATTTTCTTTTAACTTTTTTATGAGATAAAGGTACAAACAAGCAGACCGATGATTGCCTTATGGTAAGCGTGAACCGTCGCCCATGAATGGACACCCACAACACCAGAGGAGCCATTCATAAGCAGCAATGCTCTCACGGTTCTCATTTTAGTTTTATGGGCTATATCTACGTTTATATACTTAACAATAATTACAATGAATGTAATAGATTTTTATTCCAGGTTTTGTCGTGGTCGAAACATGATGCTAAATTTTACTGGCCTTTTAGGACGTGGAGATAACTTGCGTTATAAAATGGATATTCTCGGTCCTGGTCAAATTGGTGGGTACAGTAGTAGATATATTTACTTTTTTTTTATACTTTGATGTAGAGAAGCTTATGGCCCTCCTGATGGCATAGCTTATGTACGCAAACAACACTAAGATCACTTTCACGGATCAATTTATCTATATACTAATATATAAAACTGAAGAGTTTGTTTGTTTGTTTGTTTGCTTGAACGCGCTAATCTCAGGAACTACTGGTCCGATTTGAAAAATTATTTCAGTGTTAGATAGCCCATTTATTGAGGAAGGCTATAGGCTATATATCATCACGCTACGCGGACGAAGTCGCGGGCAGAAGCTAGTGTTTTATAATTTGGCTATGTAAGTAGGTATGTACAATGGCACCAATTTGGTTCTGGCAATCGCCGAGTGTCCTGCCCAACTCTACTTTAGTTCCGGCGTATAATAGCGAGATGGGTCGACTGCGTGATATAGAAGTTGGTCATAGTCTGAGAACTGAGAGTGTACTTGATTGAGAGTGAAACAGAACCGTGGTGGTTGTCACAAACTGAGGAAGGCCTTTATCAGAGGGTGGAGTCAGACCGTGGATGATTATTTTATCTTTATTTCTGTCATTTTCAGGTGGGTACTGTAAATTTTATTCTGAACGTTTAATGAAAGAAGCGGAGCATATGAGTGCCTTACAATCCTGGGCACCTGAACTTGTAAACTTTGTGAAAATTCCACAAGAGCCGATAGTTAGTGGAATGTGTGACATTGTCATCGAAAAACCAACATATGTTATGAAATTAGATGCAAGTATGTAAATAACAAGATTTTGAGTATTAAGAGATGTTAAGTCATAATGATGTATTATGACGCGGCATCAATTAAGTCAAAAATATTTTATTATAAATATTACAGAATCAAGCTTTTATAATATACTAGCTTCTGCCCGCGGCTTCGCTCACATGAAGCTATATTATGAAAGAAAACACTCACTATGTCAAGCACTTCTTTATTAATACACTACACTTTATTAATACACTACACTTTACAATACACTTTAGAACCACACCGTTCCAAGACCGGCAACCGACTGACTTATAAATTACCTTTTTAAAATAATTGACACATCGGTCTTGAAGTAACGGTAGTGGGGAGAGCGCGCGAAACATAAGTCAATTGATAGACTTGTTATTTCAACTTTAGTTTATCTATCTATATTAAATGTACGGCTACAAATCAAATAACTTCTTATTAATTCTCTGAATTTATAAACGTATATTAAGATCTATTTTATGACTGCTTACAATCGTCCATCCTGACCTTTATGTCGCGCCCTCGCGATATAGCAAATTTAAAACAAAAATTAACATAGACAATCTTAAAAATACCATACAAATTAACGACGTATATAAATATATCAAAAGTTACATTTTAAGATCAATCCAAACATCATTAATAGGGACTACAAAATTGTCCAACAATATTATTTTGTTTTCATAATTCTCTTTTCTTTTTTTCTTTCTTTTATATTCGTTATAACCATACTACCTTACCGACTATCATACTGCCTTACTACCTTACTATCATATTATTGCCTTACTACCTTACTGCCATACTATCCAAGTCTTGTTACTAACATCATTATTATCCTGCGTATTTAATTAGAATCTGGCCAATTCATGGCGTTTAACTATACTGCCATACTTACTATAAAATATGAGTAAATAAAATTGGAACAAAGACACTACCACTGATTTGTAGCATAGAATAATTAATTTATTGGTCTGTATCTATATCTGAATTGCTATTATCGTCATCTTCGACATTCATTTCGTCTACCGGCTGATACACAAGCCAAGGGTATATTTTATCTACAGGGAAGGTGCCTACGTATTTTTGTTTACCTTTTTTCTTAGTGATAGGTGTATCTTCTAATTCGTATCTGTCATTTTGAAATACTTTTGTAATTCGATAAGGACCTAGACATTTTGGAATCAATTTCTTACTTTGCCCTTTCTGGCCTACTTCCCTTTCAACCCTTACTAATTCCCCAACTTTAAATTGGCGAGGAGGAATCCTAGCCCTATCAAAGATCCGCTTTTGCTTTTCCTGAGTACGTACTATTTTAGCTAATGCTTCGTTTCGGATATCGTTTATGCTATTTGTATTGCTACTATTATTTTCCTGAGTTGCTAAAGACAGCCCACTCTCAGCTGAACCTTTCAATCGTAACCCAAATAATAATTCCGCGGGTGTTCTACCCACTGCTTTATTGATAGTATTATTTAAGCCCCATTGTATTTGTAGTAAGTACTCATCCCATAGCCGTTCATCTTTTCCGTAAGTCATCGATGTCAGTGAGTCTAATACTGTCCTATTGTAACGCTCTACTTGACCATTAGCACGAGGAGTGGCGACTGCATTTAAAATATGTTTAACACTTTTTTCTGACAAAAAATCTTTAAATTTAGAACTCGTGAATGTAGTGCCCCTGTCTGTTATAACTCTGGTAGGTACGCCAAAAAGACTAAAATATTCTTCAAAGACCGATATAGTTGTGTGAGTTTTCGTATTTTTAACAGGTTTTAAAATAATAAACTTAGTAAACGCATCGATAATGGCTAATATATACTTGTTCTTTCTTTTGCTCTCATTGAAAGGACCCAGATGGTCGGCATGTACGGTGTGAAAAGGTTCAGATACTTTTGTAATAGGATGTAAAAATCCGGACCTTTTACCAGCTGGTACCTTTCCGTGAGCGCATTGAATACATGACTGGCAATATTTTTTAACTATTTTGTTAATTTTTGGGAACCAGTAGGTTGTCTTAATTTTGTTGAGAGTTTTGTCGTAAGAAAAATGACCAATATCATCGTGACAGGCTCGCAAAACTTGCCATCTAACACCTTTCGGCACATACCATCTAAGTCCTTCATCCGTTATTTTATAAACTATCCCACGTTTTAAAGTAAAGTTCTGTTTTATATAATTAATAGTATTCGATTCTTTATCATCCAGAACACGCTTAATTTTTTGAGTCTCATCGTCATTCATCTGGACCGTGGCTAACCAATCTACGGTAATATGGAAAACTTGAAATTCAACGGGGTCGGTAGTGGAGGTAATTTCTTGTAAAGGGTTCCTACTAAGCGCATCTACGTGTGTCATGGACGCTCCGGGCTTATAAATTATGTTAAAGTCGAATTCTTGTATAATACTCCACCAGCGAGCAACACGTGGGATCATGTCTCTTTTGGTTAAAGTGGCTCGTAAGGAGTTACAATCTGTAACTATAGTAAATTCTAATCCTATTAAATAACATCTAAATTTTGTCAAACAATTTACTACTGCTAGAGTTTCCAGCTCGTACGACGAGAAGTGTTGCTCTTCTGGTGAAGTACGACGACTAAAATACGCGACTGGTTTCATTACATGATCATTTTGTTTTTGTAAAAGCATACCACCTACTCCATGTTTACTTGCGTCTGTATGCAATTCGGTAACAGCGTTAGGGTTATACAAGGTTAATATTGGTCGAGATACTAATTTAGCTTTAAGCTGATCAAATGCAGTCTCTTGGTCTGTACCCCAGGTCCAAGATAAATTTTTCTTTAATAGTTGAGTTAATGGCCGTGCAATTACCGCAAAATTTTTAATAAAACGCCTAAAAAAGCTAGCCAGGCCCAAGAACTGTCTGACGTTATGAACATCTTTAGGGGTAGGGAATTTATCGACCGCGTCTATTTTTTCCTTCCCAGGCTTTATCCCATTCCCCGAGACTTCGAAACCAAGGAATCCGATTTTTGAATGAAAAAAGTTGCATTTAGTTAGTTTTAATGTTAATCCTGCATTTTTAACCTTATCTAATACCGATTCTAGTTTTTTGAGTCCATCATCAAAAGATGTTGAGGGTATAAGTACATCATCCATGTATACAACAACAGTGTTAAACCGCAAGTTATCGAGAACTTTATTAATAGTTCTTTGGAACACCGCTGGCGCATTAGTAAGACCGAAAGGCATCCTATTAAATTCAAATTGCCCTTCAGGGGTAACAAAAGCAGTTTTTTCTTTATCACGTTCGGCTAGTTCTATTTGGTAATACCCTGAGGCCAAATCTAAAGTGGTATATAGATTAAATCCCGCTAACCTATCCATCTGATCCTCTATCCTAGGCAAAGGGTAGTGCTGTTTTACGGTCTTTCGATTCAAAGCCCTATAATCAATGCAAAGGCGCTTTTCGCCGTTCTTTTTACGAACTAAGATTATTGGACTCGCAAACGGTGAACAAGATTCCCTTATGATACTACATTCTAATAATTCGTTAGTTATACCCCTAACCTCTTCTCTCTCTTTTTGAGATAACCTATAGGGCCTGTAAACTATAGGTTGTGGGTCCATCAAATCAATATTCATTCGTTCTATGCTAGTGCAACCTAACTCAGATAATTTTGTAGCAAAACAAGATCTATAGCGGTTTATAACATCTAAGAGTTGTGATTTCTGATCTTCATCTAAACTATCATCTAAAGATAAATCAGTTAGTTTAAAAGGTTCCAAACTTCTAGTTACGCCAATCTTATTAATGTTGAGACAATTTAAAGATTTTACTCGCAGAAGTTGACCTCTGGCTATCAACTGGTCCTTTTTATAGGTTATAAGATTTGGGGAAATATTATCAATCAATAGCATGCCTTTACCGTTTTGAATCGAATATACTCCCTCTTCTATATTATGCTCTAAATTGGGCTTCGATCTGTAACTACCGAAAACTAACATAGAGCCTGATACATTTTCAGATGAGTAAACCTCTACATAAGAACACCCAGGTAGGATTGTACAATCTTCTTTTGAAAATAGTTTAATCACGCTAATAGTCTCTGGATATTCGCGGGAAATAATTAATTCATCACAAGTTTTTAGGATCTTTACCCCCAACGATTCGGTAAATGACTGTCCAATCAATAATGGGTATTTCAATAGATGGTCAGGAACAATAATTACATCTAATTCAACAAGAACTCCTTGAATTTCTAACTCTATTGGACACCTACCGATCGCATGAACTATTGCACCACCAAAACCTGTCATTGCTACTGAGTACGTATTATCCCATTTACCTAATATTTCTAATGCATCGGTATTTCTAATGAGCGTACATTCACTACCCGAATCCAAATAACCAAGTCTTTCGTGACCATTAATCAGCACAGTTTGTATATATTTGTCATTAGCCTTAGGTTTAGTAATTGAAATTTCTAAAACGGATTTAGCTTCCTTTTTTTTTCGATAGCAATCGTTAGAGTCATGACCAATTATTGAACAATTTGAACATTTTTTTAATAAAAATAAATAAAATATTATTTATTTCGGACAGACAAAGGTATCCATATTTTGTTAGTGAAAACAATAATATAAAATAAGTACTTAAAAAGATATGTTAGTAAATGATTAAATTAAAATTAAATTAATAGTAACATTTTATTGGGCGACTAGCTTAGTGCTTGTAATGCACGTACGAACACAGTGATTAATAATGTGCGAGTCGTACCTTCCTGCTATCACCCTCAGGATGGAGTTGGGGCTAGCCCGTAATCTGCAGAGCAACGAGGCAGTTTTCTTGCGGACGATAGCATAAAAATCGTCCGTATATGCTTCCGCGAACATACCCGATGCGCTGCAGAAACGAGGCAACCCCATCAGCAACCTGAAGCCATTATTGTATTGGACCCGCAAAGCGCTAATGGCCCTCTGCGTATACCGGGCCCACAGGCTGCACGTGTAGAAAACCTGACAATAGCTCTTAAATAGCGTTATTTTTACTTGTTTGCTACAACGTGCAAACCTGCGCACCAGCATATTGCAGCGGACCGCCAGCGCCCTGCGTTCCCGCTCTATATCAACTTGGTCGTCCAGGCTATCGGTGACGTAGTGCCCGAGGTATTTAAATTGGTATACCCGTCTTAACTCGGTACCATTTAAAATGACCGGTGGCATATATTCCGGACATCTACCACCAACAGCCTTAAAAACCAAGAGCTCACTTTTTTTAACGTTGTATGTCAACCCATGCGTCCGCACGTAGTGCTCACAGGTTGACAACAGACATCTAAGCGCCTTTACCGTTGGGCTCAGCAGCACCATATCATCCGCGTAACTGAAGTTGTTTACACTAACATCATCGATACGGCAACCTATTTTCTTGCTGCTGAGCTCAACGATAAGGTCGTTCATATATAAATTAAAAAGTTTGGGTGACGTTATCCCCCCCTGTCTCACACCGCAATCAAGGCCATACGGCACTGAAAACTGATCGCCCCATCTCACACCATTCACCTGGTTATAGTACCAGTATTGGAAAATACGTAAAAGCTCTGCGGGCACTTTTCTTTCTCGTAACTTATTCCACAGTACCTCATAAGATACAAGATCGAAAGCGCGGGAAAGGTCTAAAAAGCAAGCGTACACTGGTGTTCGACGCTGTGTATAGTATTGCACAGTATGTTTCAGGGCTAGAATTGCACTCTCAGTGGACAAATTCGGTTGAAATCCAAACTGTGCATCATGCAAGTTTAGTAAGCCGTTCAGTTGAACATCTAGCAAACTGTCTAGTACCTTTGCAGTAATAGTGGCCAGTGAGATGGGTCGATAGTTACTCCTATCAGTTACATCTCCTGTTTTATTTTTAATTATTGGTACAACAATAGTTTGCATTAGATCTTGCGGGAGGTACGAATGGCACAAACATAATGAATAAAACAAAGCCAACACTCTCGGCAAATGAGGGCCGGCGTTTTGCAGGTGCTCGATGCTGAGCCCGTCATGGCCCGGTGATTTTCCCCTGGTCATTTTCCTTATTGCCATATCTACTTGCTTGGAGGAGAAACGAACCAAGTCCTCATCACAACAGTGCCCACCATCGACCACCCGCAAGGGTGCGCCCAGCGGTGACTCTATTTTAAAATGATCAACAAACATGTTGGCAATGTCATCTGGCTGAGTCGCACCCCCGACGCTCAGAGGAAGCGCAGGCTTAATATCCAGTGTTTTAGTAGACTTCCAAAACTTTTTGAAATTATTGGCTTTTCGGAGTGACGCGAGAATATCGAGCTTTATCTGTTCCTGATGCTTCTGGCACCACTGCCATTTACTTTTAAATATCTTACGTGTTAAGCACATATCATCATAAATAATACCAGATGTAGGTTTATTATGCCACAGCCACACTTGATATTTAAGCCTGGCCGCCGCATGGGCGTCGCGCACATGCCTATTCCACCCCACCACACGGCCGGGATGCTTCTTTGAGCTATATTCTACACGAGTCTGTACAGAGGCTTCAGACAAAATGGTCACAATATTTTTATACATCCTGTCAAGAGTATCCCGATGTTGAGTATTATCACAGTGTTTATTACTGCACAGGCCAAATTCTTGCGGATACTCAATCAGCCTTAATCTGCTTAAAATGACTCACCAGGATGAGCGTTAAAGTCTCCGAGAGTATAAACACATTCCACACTGCTACTCTCGACTATCGCACTTATTTCACTAAGGCATTCGGTAAATTCCGGTAGATTGTCATTAGAGTCGGTTGGCATGTATACACTGAACACGATAAAAGATCTATCGCCAATAGACGCCTTAATAGCAGCTAGCCGCGCACTGTCACAACAAATCACTGTAACTGTATCAAAAACTCGCTTGCGCCACAAGATCGCCACACCACCATACGGCCGCCCTCGCAGTAATTCTACTGAAGTATCTACCCCAGACTTTCCGGTGTACTCGAAGTCTTCATGTATTTGACCAAGATATGGTATGTCATGAGGAAGTAACCATGTCTCCTGCAGAGCGACAATATCGGCCGTCTTACACAGAGATCGTATGCCTTCAATTGACCGTTTTACTGACTTGCAGTTAAAGCTTATTAGTTTACTATTAATCACTTTATCTTTCATAACGTAGGTTGTTTTGATAAGCCACTATTAGCATTACTTTTATTATTCACAAAGCGTCTAAACGTTATCCCGTCGGGCCAGAGATTGTTATTTAGAAATAGGTCT
Source organism: Acronicta leporina (assembly GCA_947256265.1). Classification (NCBI taxonomy): domain Eukaryota; kingdom Metazoa; phylum Arthropoda; class Insecta; order Lepidoptera; family Noctuidae; genus Acronicta; species Acronicta leporina. Next base: position 9,093,263 of record OX366513.1, on the reverse strand, counting down.
AACTTTGTTTTTGATACATAAAGCTTGAACGAGTTGTACCGCTTTTCTGTTTTTCTATTGATTTTAAACAGTGATACAACCTCTTGGGTTTTTTCCTTAATGTATTCAATTATATCTTGCTCAGTCGTATCCTTGCACACATTAGAAATAAACAAGGGCAGCTTGACCACCGCAGCCTTAAATTTCACGTCAGGTCCGATCTCGGCCTTTCCCATCCTCCCCGTTGATCTGGATATCTTGGACTTTTTGTAGGTTACAAGCTTCCATTTGTCGCCATTAGATTCGCCGCCCGCATTAATATCTTTCTGCTTGGTGCCTACAATGTCACTTAATAGCTTGTTGTTTACGTTATCATTACGCGCACTTGAAATAACTGGTTGCGATGTATCGCCTCCCGGGCAACTCGCGCGGTCCGCATGGTCTACAAGTGCGAGTGAGACAGAATTGCATCCATTTGTTGTTCCTACCGCCTGCGGCCCCTGCGGGTAATCAGCTGACTGCTTCGCTATGTTGTTCTCTGGCGTAGATATCATTTTGTTCTGCATACCCACATATTTAGGAAAATAGTCGCTAATACTAGTTTGTAAGGATTTAGGTGATTTATCACTACTAACATATTCTCTAGAATGCTGTTGCAACGCCATGGGACCACTATTCATGTTATTGAATTCAGATACGAAGGCGCCTCGCTTTTTATTAGCAAAATCGAAATGATTACAGACTATAGACGCCTGCCTTAGATTATCCACTACCGACTTTAGCTCCAATAGCTGGTTCGTTGTGGCACAGTTATTCTTAAGAGCTTTCACATCAGACTGCAACACTAAAAGGTCTTTTAGCAATTTTGTTACGTCTATGTGGTCAAATGTAACTGGTGGTAGTTTATTGAGGTCACGCGCAACAAAGATAGGTACAAGTTCAGGATCCGTGAGTTTGAGGAGACAGATGATGTCGTCAATATCTCGTGCACTTTTCCCTTTACATTTTCGCACTTTCCGTTTTGAATTAGGCACTGAATCGAATAACAGTATTTTTGCCGCAAGAATCTCACTATCTGAGAAATGTTCACTGCAAATCTGCGTGAGAGAAATTTCATCCATTACATCAGCTTTATTTTGAATAAATGCTAGTAACTCGTTGATAACTACATTACAATTTGCACATTTTATAATATCTGAGGCCATAGCGCCGTATTGGAGCAGCTGCGAAGCTACTCGCTGTAGTGTACGTTGACACTCGATCGCGCGCGCACGCAGACTGAATTGACTGAATTTAATGGTTTTAGACATTTATTCATGACATGACCTTCTTCCTTACAATTAAAACACCTGATCGGATTTGGTTTGTTATTGGCCGGTTTGTCTTTAACTAGTTTCGTAATTGTAGTTTTTTGGGCGTCAATTTTTCTACCTAAACTTTTTGTATTACGAAGGTACGCTAAAAGTTTGTCAGGGTCATCAAATTGAGCAGCCTCTGCTCCTAATCTAATAGCCCTGTCATCTATGCCAAAGATTATGCATTCTACTGCCTTTTTTCCGTAAATTTCACATCTATTGAGTAACGCAATTTTATCATAATAATAATCCTCTAAAGATTCCCCAAACTTTGCTCTCTTATCCAACATTTCCGACAGCATTAGACCATAATTCTCGTCTGACGGAAATGCGGCTTTGAGTTTCCCTTGCCATTCAACCCAGTTGTAACTAACGGTAGTGAGACCCTCGTACCATCGTTTTGCATTTCCGGTAAGTTTAGGTATCGTATTATGTATAATTTGTCGGTCAGTCCAGCGATATATGCTTGCTATTTCATTTACCTTATAAATCCAATTATTAATATTTTGATTTTTAGAACAGGGATCAAACTCGGGAACGACATTGAAATTACTTATTTTCTCACGGCCCCTACTAGACAGCTTATCAATAAGATCAGTAAATTTCGAAAACATTTTAGTAATAGAAATCGACTCACGTGCGATGGGGCTGTCCCTTGTGCGATGGCGATGATCCTCACTCCTTCTGTAGGGGCGTGTGTAACTGCTGTGCCTAGACTGTGGACTTCGATTCCTGCTGACCCGCGTCCCATGTCGAACCCTGACTGGGCTGCGACTCCGTCGCGTTGAAATTCTTATCGGCGTCTCGAGGCGTCGACTCCGATGGTCTGTTTTCAATGCACAGCTTCGATTTCGGCTCCGCCTGCAGGTCGGATTCCGACTCTGCCTACGGCTCGGGCTGCTGCTCCGGTCACGGTGTCGACTATGGCTGTGCTGTTGGCCTCGGTCACCGATCCGCTGGCGGTCCCGGCTGCGGCTCCGCTGGTGGTACCGGCTGCGGCTCCGCTGGCGGTCCCGGCTGCGGCTCCGCTGGCGGTCCCGGCTGCGGCTCCGCTGGCAGTCCTGGCTGCGGCTCCGGCTTCGCTGACTGCCTCGGCTATGGCTCAGCTGGAGACCTCGGCTGCGGCTCTGCTGGCGGCCCCGGCCGCGGCTCTGCTGGCGGCCCCGGCCGCGGCTCTGCTGGCGGCCCCGGCCGCGGCTCTGCTTGTGGCCTTGACAGCCCAGTACTGGTGATAGGCTTCTCAATGGCTGAGCCCCAATCTCACTATTCTCGACATCCATTTCCGAGCTATAGACGTGAATTTATCCCACTTCTGAACTGAAAGAAAACACTCACTATGTCAAGCACTTCTTTATTAATACACTACACTTTATTAATACACTACACTTTACAATACACTTTAGAACCACACCGTTCCAAGACCGGCAACCGACTGACTTATAAATTACCTTTTTAAAATAATTGACACATCGGTCTTGAAGTAACGGTAGTGGGGAGAGCGCGCGAAACATAAGTCAATTGATAGACTTGTTATTTCAACTTTAGTTTATCTATCTATATTAAATGTACGGCTACAAATCAAATAACTTCTTATTAATTCTCTGAATTTATAAACGTATATTAAGATCTATTTTATGACTGCTTACAATTAGGAGTAAAAATGAAAACCAACATTGATGACCTCCTCTTAGTATGGGTTTGTATACATCAGAGAAGACAAGCTGTATCTCAGGATCTGTTTAATTAATTGAGATAAGAAGTCCACCAGTTTTTAAGTTGGTTATTAAGTTGGTTGCATATACTTTCTAACAGTAATAACAAAATTAAAATCTATTCAGTAGTTTTGGCGCCAACCCGTAACAAACAGACAAAAATTTTAAAAATCTCATTTTTGGGTTCGGAGACCTTTACATACCCACTTGTTTTTTTAAAATCTGCAAATTACAGACAGCTTTTTAATTTTTTTATAATAGTAGAGATTTATTTCTTTCAGCTGTTAACATGTACCACCATTTCTGTGATTTTTTCAACCTGTATGCATCTCTACATGTTAACTCCACACATCCTTCAACTTTTTCCAAAGATAATCACATATTGGTCTGGGAAACTTTTACTTACGAATCTGCATTTGAAGACGCATTTAAAGCATTCACTGATAATCCCATCTGGGACTTGAAAACATTTAGAGGAAAAATCGTGTGTTTTAAGAATGTTGTGTTACCATTGCTACCTAGAATGATTTTTGGCCTTTATTACAACACTCCTTTGGTAAGAATTTCAAAGTTTTTTTTATAAACTTCATACTTGATGTTCTCGGTTCGCTTGTTTTCGTTTATTTCGGAGGGACCGCATCAGTGTTATTTTAGAGTTAAAAGTTACAAGATATTATACAATTTGTATAATTGAATGAATCTCTATCTATGGACGCCAAAAATGTTTAACATACATGTTTCCTAATTACTCATTATTGTACAAATCTTTCACAGATTTATGGTTGTGAAAGAAGTGGTTTATTCCACGCGTTTTCAAAACACATTATCCATTCTTTGAATGTCAAACTACATCCACGGACAAGTGACAAAGTAAGAGTTACGCTACTATCAAGAGGCACAACATATCGGTCAATATTAAACGAGAAAGCCATCGTTGATGCTTTAACAAAACTGGACGGGTATGAAGTTCAACGCGTTGTGTACGACAAAACTGTGCCTTTTCTGAAGCAGTTAGAGATAACACATAACACAGACGTGTTCGTTGGGATGCATGGTGCTGGCTTAACGCATCTTCTATTCTTACCTGATTGGGCGGCCGTGTTTGAAGTGTAAGTATGAATTAATTAAACTGAAATCTATCCCACTCAACATGATTCTTCGGATTAGATGTGGTTAATATTGATAATGCAGTTTTCAAAATGTATGAGCATTAGAAAAATAACACAGGTTCAGTAACACGTGGCAACAACCCTACTGAAATGGATAGTGTGGTGTTTTTAACTTTAATGTAATGACTATTCTTATACGGTTTTTAATTTTCAGTTACAATTGCGAGGATCCTAATTGTTACTTAGATTTAACGCGACTTCGTGGACTTAAATATGTTACTTGGGAAGACAAAACAAAACTCGTGCAACAAGATGAGGTAGCCATTTTTAACTTTTATGGTGTTAATTAGGTTAAAAGTTTAAGTAAATATATTTATGGAGAATATATTTTATGGAATATCTTTACAGGGCCACGGACCCGGCGGCGGTTCACATGCGAAATTTACTAATTATTCTTTCGATGTGCCCGAGTTTTTGAGATTGGTGAAAAAATGTGCCGAACATGTGCGTAAGCATAAAGATTTCAAAAACTTTCTTGAGGCGTCTGGTGTACGGCCACCACACGAAGAGTTGTAAGGCAGTTATTATACCTAGTTTCTATTTAAAACTTGTGATACCTAGGTAATTGTTGAATAAGTTTTTCGAATGATATTATGTTTGTACCTATAGATAGATGTTATTACGTCTCAGCCGAGTAGTCGAATAAATCATTCCAATTTAAGTTCAAATCGGTATTATGTATAATGTGTGTAGTATTCCACATACGTACAATTATTTAAGTACTAAATATTTATACCGTGTGGCAATTTCTGGTGGTTTATTTATAACGAGATTTTATTTGTAGTGGGTTTATTGCTAGTCACTTAAACGAATATTTAAAAGAAACTACAAAATGATCTACTTGGAAACTGTTTCCAATTAACTCACAACAGGTAGGTTTCATTAGTGATTAATATCTGTTGTTTTCTACTTTAATATTCAAGTCACAATCATCCCATTTAATGGCCCACTGTTGAGCACGGGTCTCCTCTCAGTGTGAGAGGAGACTATCACAGTACAATCCTCATGTATATTTTGTATGTTTTTGTTTGTTGTTTTTCGAATTATTCATTTACTCCTATATTCTAAAAACGCTCAATTGATGTCTTTTAACTGAAGTGGGTAGATATATAGTGTCCAATTAGTGGTACTTTAAGACAGTTGTGTAATAGTTTTTTTTTAGTATAATATTTACGTGTTTTATTTCGTGCAGTAGTTTTACAAAGTTTTGTTGACAGTTTCTCAATAACAATTCAATTGTTTTTTAGAACATAATTATTCTTTTTATATAAAACTGCTAACTGCCCATACACACAACCATAGAGTTGTGTCGAGAGGTTGCATATCCTCACATCCACGGTACTTTTTAGAACTTAAACACATCTTGAACAAGTCCAATTCTTCGGCTTAGCATCTCGAGTCTTGGGCCAAATAATGGCTTCGTAAACATATCTGCCAGTTGCAGCTCTGTGGAGACTTGCTAGATTTCAATGATTTCTAGATTTCTTGATGCCACGCTTACAGCGTAACTTATGACGATATGGAAAGAGTGACTCTGAAGTTTCATCTTCTTCATCATTTTTGATAACTTTTATTGCCGACGTTGGAGCGGCTTTACAGTCAGCCATTCCAAATGTTTCCAGTATCTTTTTTGTATAAGACCTTTGATTTAGGGTGATACTACCATCTTTGGTTTTGTTTATTTCAAGGCCAAGAAAATAAGAAGCCGGTTTTGTAGTTATTTTAAATCTACTTTTTAGTTCTTTAAAGAACTTTCTTCCAGCATTTTCATTAGTAGAAGCCGTCATCTACATATAGCGCAATGAAAACTTGCTTACGTAAGTAAAGACAAATCTTTTTTTGCTTTGCTTGAATCCAGAATTTATCAGATACTCCGATATATATGCGTTCCAACAAAGAGGTGCTTGTTTGAGTCCATAGAGGCTTATTTTCAGCTTGCATACTTTTTAGTGCCATCATTTAAGGCCTCTGGCTGCTTCATATAAATTTCCTCTTTCACAGTACCGTTTAGAAACGCAGTAGATCCGTCGAACTGTTGAAGTATAAAATTTTTCTGAGCCACTATTCCTAGCACAGCTCTTATGGTACTGAGGCGAGCAACAGGACTAAAAGTCTTCTGATAATCCACACCTGGTTTTTGAGAAAAGCCTTTAACTACAAGCCTGCCCTTATAACATTACGTAACGTAACGTTCGACTGTACCATTCAGATTCTTTTTTATTTTGTAGACCCACTTGCATGGAAGTGGTTCAGGATTTTTGGGGAGGTCGACTATTTCCCAAGTCTCCATCTCATGCAGTGAATTCATTTCCCTCTGCATGGCCTCTACCCATTTGGACTTATCTTTGCTATTATTAGCATCTTTAAATGTTTGAGGTTCTGTCTCAATGTCCATATCCATGACTGGCTGGACATAGTCTTCAAAACGTTTTTGGCGGTTCAATTCCAGATCTATCGCGTAAACTGTATGTCCTTCGTTCTTCTAGAACATTCTCATGTGTATCAACATTTGTCTGCTTCATGGATTTCAGTTGGTTCATCAAGACTTTCTCTGCTTTCATCTATTTCGAAGGTATCGTAAAATAATTCATAATTATTTTCATTTTCAATTTGTATAGGTGCCTCGGTAGAGCTGGCAATTACATTGTCTTGTTCTGCTTGCTGACTACTTGTATTTTTGTTTGTGTCTTTGAAATAAATGTCTATTTCATCTTCTTTTGTTTCAGTTTCATTTGACTGTTCATTATAGTTTAATTCTTCGAAAGGAACTGAGGTGGAATTTTGGTCGTTATCATAGAACATCGTTTTCAGAATACGGACATTAGAAATAAGGATGTTTCTTTGATGGGACATATATTTTAAAAGCTTTTGAGCGTTCGTCTTCTCTCACTGCTTCTATTAGTACTTTGCGCTTGTGGTGTTTTATTGTTGCTTTCTTCTATGTGGAGTGAATAGGACAGTATGTCCATCCAGTCATTTTTCCAACAGACAGAAGATTAGCACACTGGATTGGTACATAAAGAGCATTTGTGATACCAACTTGTCGTCCCTCTTCAATTTCTATTTCAGCATGCCCTAACCCTTTTATCTCAACAGTTTTGTCTTTGGAAGCAAAGCTTAGGGTTTTAGATATAGGTTTTACCTCAGGAGGGCTTTTTCTTGCGTTGTTTCTTATTCTTTGACCAACATTTTGATGTATCATGACCTTACTTTTTACAAATTTTGCAAAAAGTGTGTAGACATTCTTAAGATTTTTTTTATTGCTAGTACTAGGGTTATCATGACGTCGAGCGTCGCTCTCTTCAATAATTTTTATTCTTAGATTTTTAGGATCTGGGAGCGTGTCTTGTGATTCGATTGCAGTTGTAAAATTTTCATAATCTGCAGAAAGACTGTAGAGGATCATAATCGAGATTAGTTCATTATTTATGGTAATATCCATTTCTTGTAACTTGTCTACTATATCCATCATGTCTTTGAGGTGCTCACGAACATCAGTCCCTTCTCCAAGTTTAGCCAAGATCAGTTTTTTCAGTAGAGTCGCCTTTCTGGCAGGTCCTTTGTTGGCAAATATTGATTTCAGAGTTGCCCATACATTTCTAGCGTATTTACAGTTTTTCACCTGTTTTAGCTATCAGCTGCAACAGCTCCGCTTTCGCCAGTTGGTCATTGTCAAGATCATCTTGTGTTACACTTTCCTTTGGGCTTTCTTTTACGTATTTCCACAGCTTGTTTTTTATCAGATATGTTTTAGCATGAATACACCATGTATCATAATTGTCTTTTCCCAAAGTTTGCACTTTTACAACCGACATATTATATTTCCGCAATTTCCTTATTCCGTTAGATTTAATAATCCATTTTACGCTCTGCTACCATGTGAAATCAAAAGTTGTTATTCGGTTTAATAATATTTACTTACGTGTTTTATTTCGTGCAGTATTTTTACAAAGTTTTGTTGACAGTTTCAATAACAATTCAATTGTTTTTAGAACATAATTATTCTCTTTATATAAAACTGCTAACTGCCCATACACACAACCATAGAGTTGTGTCGAGAGGTTGCATATCCTCACAGTCTTCTGTTTATTCAGTCTTTGAATAAATCTAGTTTAATCCGACTACTAGATTTTTATGTCTTAATATGTCTCTATTAAATTCAATGTCGTATTTCTATGTGTCAATGTCTCGGTGACTGCAAGAAAAAACATTAGCGCGATTCCATTTCTCTTCTGACATCAAGTTTCACAAATAATCTGTAATAATAGTCTGTAATTATGCGTCTATAATGTTCGCTATTTACAATCAACACTTTTCTTCTGGATTTTAAGAAAGGAATGTTTTGCGTCTTGCGAGCCATGGCTTCAGAATCTCCTCTCTTAAAAAGCGTCTAAATAGGAGACCAATAATGACCCGCTGCGGCGGCGGCGCTGTAATTGTCAAATCCACACTATAGGTTTTTCTTAGGTTTTTGTTGCTCTTGAAAGTTTAACAGATCTTTGTTTAAATTTCGGAAAATGGCAGTAAATTTCAGATGTTCAGTTTGACAATATAAGAAGGCTTTGGCAGACACAAGAGAAAGCTTTCACACCACTACGATAGCAAGTTCGAGAGAGGAAGGGCATAGTGGAATTGAATAATTCCACTCACAATTCGAAGTGCCGCACTGGGTAAGTACCTAGTTAGTATTAAATTGAAATTGGTGGTTTAGGCAACAAGTTGGCAACAAGTCTTGTAGGGCGTATATAGAAGAACGCTCAAGACAACGGTTCTCTTTCCTTATCACTGTTTCTTTAGCGAATTACTTTCTTTGAATTTTTTGTAAATTAAATTTCATTTCCTTGGCTTTTTCAGTAGAAACAGTGAAAATGATTATATTTAAAACATACCTTTTTTTCTTTATGAAAGTTGTTTTCGTCAAACAGTTAATCCAGATTTGATTGAAATCCACAAAACAAATCTGCTCGCATCGCTGCTGGAATTATTGTCATGGTGGCTTTTCTAATTTCTCCTGTACATTTTTTTACCTTCTTCAGGTGACCTTTTCCTTGCAAAAGAATTAGCAAACCTTCTTTACTTCTTTCGAGTTTCTGGATTCTGTATCGGTACTTTTTTGTTTGAACATTTTTTGGGTATATTTACACTTGGAGACTCGATGGAGTCTTAAGGTAATGATTTTTCGAGTACAGACAACTGACTAGTGAAACTTTGCATTAGGCTTTCCTACGGCGATATAAGCATCTAGATCGATTTAAATTTAAAATATTTTTTCGTCGGTGTGACCGAAGGAATATAAAATATTACTAGGTAGGTACTTTTTACTTCGCCTGATGTACGCCAACTATAGAAATAAATATCAATTGCCGCGTGTATGAAATAAAGGTCTTAGTAAATGTACAGTTGTCCAGGTCTAACTAAAATCACCATTGAATAAAAATCTTCTCTACACTATTGAATTGACTAGAATTTCTGTTTTGGAGGATAATAATTATCTATTGCGATATGTACTTACTAATCTTTACGACGGTGGTACCCAATAGGACAAGACATATAGGTACTTACATCCGTTTGTCGCACGATATCCAAGACACTAAACGTTTTAGAGTCGTTTTCTCGGCACGATCGCCGAAGGATTCCTTATGTGTTAGTTTCTTATAAAACATTCCGACTCCCTAAAAAGGTTACATTGAATGATTAATGAACACCTCTCTGTTAACAGGTATTTAGTACCTAGCCAATGTTTAAAGTTTGTAGAGGTATCTTTAAAAATATTCACACGTATTAAAGGTCGATAGTAACTTACAGACAGTTAATAATCGTTGAAAAATAACAATGAATGTTGTTGATGTAATCTTGTTAATTTATTATTTGGCGAAGGCACCGCTAGTTTAATTGTAACAGCGCTCGTCGAACGTTAAGTTCAATAATTACAGTTCGCGATATTCAGATAAATGTTCACAAGATCGGCTGAGAGCCCATGTCCAGTTGAGTTATTTACATGTACGGTTACTGTTAATATTGGGACCTTTTTATTGAAAAACTTTTTCTGCTTATACTTTGTACTTTTTTAGTGAGGTAAGTACCTACTTACAATTTAATAAACCACGATAGTGTTAAAAAAATTGTAAAACTAATTAACTAATGGTGTTAACTAAAACTTTTCCGTTAGTGTACTTGTCCGTATTAGTAAATCGCCCAGCGCTAGTGGCCTAATAGAACTTTTGAGTTGTCTTCTCATTAGGCACGTAAGAAATCAATACACTTAACAGCGACTTTTTTGTTGTAAAATTATTTTGTTTCAATGAAATAAAATATGACTAATTTCGATAACTAGTCATATTTTAAAATGTATTGTTCTGAGTCAAATGCTGTTTTGTATTGTACACAGCGTAACAAATTGTGCTACAAAAAAATCTTTTAATCTTTAATCTTTATGTGTCGTTGTGTGTACATGGTATAATAATCAAGTATGAAACCTAATTTTATTTTGTTAATTACAAAATTTGCAGTGATTTTTCTGTGATTTTTTTTTTATTATATGTATTATTGAAACCCGAAGTATTTTTTATGTAAAGTACGAAGAAAAGCATTAGATTGTATCATTAATAAATCGATATGTAATTAATGCAATACTGACAAATTGTCACATTTTTATAAGATTGTTTTATAACTTGTGCGGATCCCCAAATCGAAAAGAGGACGGAGGAGAGAGCATTCAATCGTAAAACAATCGCATAATGTGGAGGCAATATTTACAGAGGGAAATTAATGAACGAAGCCCGCGCGCGCCCTCGGGCCTCCGCGCTCATAACTTTTGGCATAACCAGATCGTATCGCGAAATAAAAATCAAGAAGTTAATTGAAATAATAATCATTTTCAAATTAAATTACGATGTATAGTGATATTAGTTAAATGTAACATGTCTGTGATCTGCAGTACGTATGTAGGTATATAACAATGTATTAATTTTGAGTTACTATCTATGTGATGACGAGGGGAGATGTTTTACAAAATGTCTAAACAAAACAAACTAATTATAAGAATTAATTATTATTAAAACATTAATTATTGAAGTTTTTACATGAAATTGTAGGTATCTCATTAATTAATGCTTCAATTTTTAACACCAAGTTTAAATTTGAAAAATAGCAGTTGATAAGATTAATTAAGTACCTAAGTCCTAATGTTTTTGTATACTGTTTTATAATAAAAGTTTTCATAATAGTTACGATTTTCTTTAATTTGAAATAAGTATGAATACATAAATAACCTTAGGTATCCATTTAATTTAAAAACAGAATCAAATTAATAATAATATAAATAAGATTCAGCGATCACTGTTCCAATCGTTGTGTCAGCCAATGGCTTAATAGCCAAGAGCCTCGACCAACATCTAAGGAGGCTCTCATTGGATGGCTGGATCAAGGGCTTGATGCAGAAGGCAGTACTTCTGGACACGGCCCGCATTGTCAGGAGGTTCCTCTCTCTGGGGCCCTGACCACCGGTAGCTTGGACCCTGCTCCCGATACTGGTGGGCCGAAATTGAAAAAAATTAAAAAATAGTAGTTCTATTTTTTATTTTTTTTCAATTTTTTATAAAAATATTTAAAAATGTATTTAATATGTAAGTTTAAATAATAAATGATCATATAAATAATAGTAGTGAAACTAAGAGTCTAGGCAAAAAAATTAATCAAAATCACACCAGGCTCTTAGGAGTTCCGACAATGTGTGCATTGTCGGAACTCAGCCTGGTGTGATTTTAACGTTATTAACGTTGTGTGCAACGTTATCTGCTGGAATTAGGTACTGAAACAGCATACAATGCTATGTTCATTTTGTCTATATTATTTCTGAGAAATCAGTAAATCCGTTCCAGATACAAAATGTATGTGATAATATTTCAACGTCATTTGTGAGTCCCCCGCCCGCTTGGCAAGCGTGATGGGGTATAGCACAATTGCTCTCATTCCGAGAGAAGGGTCTCCTCTCAGAATGCCCAGCGCAGCAGTGGGACTACATCTATATCTATACTAATATATAAAGCTGAAGAGTTTGTTTGTTTGTTTGTTTGCTTGAACGCGCTAATCTCAGAAACTACTGGTCCGATTTGAAAAATTCTTTCAGTTTTAGATAGCCCATTTATTGAGGAAGGCTATATATAATCACGCTAAGACTAAGTAACTATTCCACGCGGACGAAGTAGCGGGCGGAAGCTTGTGTTAGGATAAAGTGTAGATATATATAATATATATATATATATAGGATAAAGTATAATATCTTTTTAACTTGAACGCAAAAATAATAGTAGTTTGTTCACCATGGGGATAAAGTAACACATTACAAGGACTGTGCATTTGTGTATCGTAACGTAAACTACACGGGTTTGTAACGTATGGTCCTTCACCTGCCCGGACTGTCACCTCTTACTATAACTAATACCGGGGTAGGAAGTAGCATCTTTCAGCCCTGCGGAAAGTTGTATGAAAATCTATTACTATTGACCTGTTTCAATTTTTTTTATACAGATAATATACCGGATTTGTTTTATATTCATATAGGTATTGATACATAATATAAATTGAATGTTGAGCATTAGGGCAAGGGGCAGGGCACTCAGGCGCAGTGTAGGCGCAGGCCGGCCGCGGGCGGGCGGCGAGCGCGGCGAGCGCGGCGCGGCGGTGGCTGTGTGCCGGGTGGTCGCCGATGCGACGACGCTGATTCATGTCGCTGATAGCTATCGCAGGCGCCGGCGCCCAGTGCTATTTTCTAAATTTATCACCATTCGGAGTCGCCTACCACGCGTACTGTAGTTTTGAATAAAGGCATCTATAATTCTAGCCAAAGAAAATATCTTACCTGAATCTGGGCCTGGATCTGATTTATGGACACGTAATGTTATTGAATCAAGCTCTCCAGAATTACTTTTAAGTACAAGTTAATCTAGACGTTGACGGAGATCTTGTTTTGAATTTAATTGTTGTAGGTAACTTCTTGTGTAGGTACCTATACGACCTACCTATGCGAGAGCCCAGGGCCCCATTTCTGCTATTTTGTCGTGTCAAAATCGTCACTCAATGGCTTCAGAATTGTTGATTTTTGACAGTTTTGTCTACGAAATCTGTCAGTTCATATGCCATTTAGTGCCATTGAACGACCATTTTGATACAACTGAAATAGGAGACTTGGGCCCCAGTATCGTGATTAGACCAAATGTAGGCGTAGACTGCAATTGCAAGTTTGCAAGGCCTCCCATCCAATCGGACTGAATGAGACTGATGTAGGTATGAGTGCTTTATTGTTTATCAAATGGTAACACAAAGCGTGTCCGTCGGTGGTCTTCCACGTCGTCGGCAACATAAGTCTGAGACCGAAAGGATACATAAGGTAACCCACCTGTATAGGTTACCTACAACCATTTCTTACGCCATCTTAGACCTCTAATGTGCTTCTTAGGATAATTCCTCTTAAAAGTTTTTGATAAGTAGTTATATTACCTATATATCGAAATGAATGTCTTATCAACTATGTCAGTGGATTAACGACATCAGAGAATGCCTGGGATACCTACGTAAAAGAAAATAATTAATCTTGGTTCTACGAGCAATAGCAACGCGAATTAAGATTAGAAGTCCCAAATTAACTATAGCAACAAACAAACAGAAGGTAACAGAACGAAGACAAACATTCGTGGCTCTTTCAAAGGCACACAATAGTCGTCATCAATTACAGGCAATAGATCGCCCAACATCATTTGTCCGTCCGTCCGTTACTCGACTGGGGCATTCCCACGGCTCTCGGGACGATCGTGTTTGTTGTCGGAATATGTCCAACGAGAAATAGTAATAGAAAATTGTTTCTGATTGCCTCGCTCTCTACCTACCTACTTAGATCTCGATCCACGATCCTATTTTTATTAGGTAGGTACCTAGTTATACTACTTATTGTAATTTTGAAATACTGTGTTTCTTCTTGTCGTAACACCATCACACTAGGTGATTCTATAAACGTAGGTTTCCATATATTCGATTTTAGATTGGGTTCTTCGTCGCACCATGGCCATAGCCCGAAATAATGAAGTCCTTTTTGGCTTCGTTGATTCGGACCAGCAGCGTTTATCAGGGTGCTAAAATGGCCATTTTCGATGATTCACAATATGCTTCACAGACACACGGCTACATGGTATAGTGTGTATGTGTATATTCGATGTGTAGTGTGTTATTTCCAGTAAAAGCGACCTCGCATTGTAAAAGCTTTTATTACAATGAGCTTTTTACCACTTTTAAGCCACTGGTCAGTTGTCCATGAATAATTTCTGATTCAATAATGGTAATTTTAGTCCACCAAGTCGTATTAAAGTGCAAATAAAGGAAAATGACAAGATCAAGCGTAGTTTTATGTGAAAAATTATAAAAAACAAGTTAACTGTATACTGTGTATAGGTAGGGTCATTGCACTGGTTTACCGGCCGACTCTGGATTTCGGCCTTTGGCACTAGTTGACGCAGTAAACGATTTCGATAAATTGTATCACATACAATAATTGACTCAGTGACAAGATTAAGCGTAGTTAAAAGTGAATAATTATAAAAAACAAGTTAAGTGTATAGGTCGGTATTAGATGCTCATTAAGTATCGATTTGAAAAGAGAAAATAATAAAATAAAGTAGGTATAGGTAAGTAACTACCCTATTTTTCAATTATATATCTATTTTCTCTAATCACAACTTGAGTGTATCTCATTCTCTGTAGCCTATCTTTACCCATAGGTATAAAATGTATAATAAATAAACGAGCACAGATAGAGAGTACATTACCCTTTCTCTTACAGCTGAAAACTGAAAATCACAGATGGAGAGGTTCCTACGTATAGATACAGTGGTTCAAGGACGTTTAGATGATTAGATTACTTAAGTATACTACTATCTATTTAAAGTAGGTAATCGACAAGACGGGCGTACGTCAATCTAATTATTTTTTACCAATAGGGTTGCTTTTATCTGATAGTTTTCGTTTGTTACTAGGTATGCTTTAATCGACACTTTTTAAATGAAATGTACAGGTGATAAATACCTAATATAGGTATTTAATTTAGTTCATAATTATCTGCTTTTGTAGATATACCTAGTTCAAGTTCAAGTTCAAATGTTTTTGTTTCAATTATGCTTTTACAAACGACAGGATTCTAGTTGCACGGTTACAAAAGGTTGATCCTATGGAGAAGAATCCGGCAAGAAACTCCATGGACACTCTATTAAAATAAATTATGTTACAATCTTCACTGGTACAATACTGCGATAACAAGATTTGTGGACGTTGAACGATGTCCAAGTTTGACCGAAGTCGACAATATTAAACGAGGATTCAAACTATTTGATCCAGCATTATAAAAAATATTCAAAGCTAGAGTTGTGTGTGTTGTCATCTCGAAGAACTCAATATTTGAATATTAGTTGCTTCCCCAAGTGCAGTCTAAGAATGAATGCACAAAATATAACACTTTTGTGCATGACTAAGTATTAAGTCGTTGGTCCGAATCTACGAAGCCAAAAAGGGTCCTTCGGTGATTCTGACCATGCTGCGAATCGACGAAGGCCAAGGTATTCGCAGTTTGTATGGTCCAAACCGCTCGAGGTGCGAAACGAAATAACACCTTTTAGATGGATTAGGTAGGTAGCTAGGTAGGTACCTACTGCTTATTAAAGATCAGCATCTATGAAGTGCTACAGCTTAATTTATATGTATTTTATTACTATTTCTTGTTTCTTTCAAGCGATGTTTAACAATAACATATCACGAATATTAACGAAGTAGGTAGGTATGCACTCATACGGTAAAATCACGGAGTAAATTCCAGGTTTATAATTATGCAGAACGATGCAAACCGTTGTTCTCCAGATGTTATCAGACACAAGACCGAAGAGAAATTGCTCCGATCAAAAGATAATCTCGCCGGAACCAAAATTGATCATTGATAGGAGGCGCGCGCGCGTCCTGCCGCCTGCCACCAGCCCACGCCCACGACAATGTTAGCTCTTTTTAATATTAAGAGGTTTGTATCAGAAAATTGGCAATTTATTTAATATCACTATTATGTAGGTACTACATTCACAAATATGTCACACACAAGACTATCTCAAACGTCTACGAATTATCAAAATGAGAATATTAAATTGTTACCTATACTTAGTAAATGAGTGCATAGTTAGTGCAGATTATAATGTAAGGTAGGTAGGTATCTAAGCTACACATACTATTAGCTTGCATATTTAGGTCACCTCTCAGCACAGCCAGCTTCATTCGATCTCTCGGTCAATAAATATCAGATTAAAGTGCCGCTATTGTAGCCTTCACGCACAAACTAGTACCGTGGCTTTCAATAACGGTTCGCACTATGCAGATTATCACTGGGGCGATAACCACGACGTGAAAGCGATAGCGGCGACACGATGCAGTGGAGCGGGTGGCGGCGCTGTCCCGTGGCGCAGGCGCAAGTGCTTCACAGCGCATGCGCGAGGGACGCGTGACGTGCCCTGATGTGACGCCTCACCCACCCAACACAATATCTCATAGGTACCTGCTGCTAGCCTCCGCTTCTGAACAAGTCATACCGTGCACGATCTATGTTTACAGCTATTAATTAATTTGACAGAATCTATTAGAACGCTCAAAGCAGGTAACGTTTAGTACTTATTATTTACCATATGGTAACTATATCTAATCTGTACCTACTGTATATTGTAGAACATTCATGTCAAATATCAATCATGGCAAATCATTGCCTACCTACCTAATTACATACCTACCTAGATATTAGGTGGTACCTACCACCAAATATGTATGTAATTATAAAAAGTAATTAAGTAGGTACCCCCGATATAAAGTGACCTTTTTTCTTATAAGTTAAAACATTTCCCGTAGTGCAAAGTCGCAAAGTGCAGTCAGTACCTGGTGATCCTGACTTATAAGCAAGCAAGCTTCAGATTTCGAATAAACACTATAATATTGTATAATTATTCACGTGGGTGAGTCATGCTTCGGCATGAATGGGCCGGCTCGACCGGAGTGATACCACGGCCTCACAGAAAACCGGCGTGAAACAACGCTTGCGTTGTGTTTCGCCGAGTGAGTGAGGTTATCGGAGGTCCAAACCCTTTTAAAAGGCGGGCAACGCACTGGCGACTACTCTGGTGTTGCGGGTGTCCATGGGCGGCGGTTATCGCTTACCATCAGGTGATCCGTCTGCTCGTTTGCCCTACTATGCCATAAAAAAAATGGGATTCATTACATCTACAGTGTGGGTTGCATTTAAAAAAAAATCTACCTACTTCAGCTGGTTTCAGGACAGCCTGCTGCCTGCCAGCATTGATGACATTTTTATTGGTTTTGATCAATTAGAATGCAGTGATATGATGAAAGTTATGATTTCCAAACGATTTTAAAAGGTCAAGATCATATTTTTGGCATAAAAGCTAACTAACGTACATGCATACAAATAAGAAGTAGCAACCATATTAAGTTATTTCACAATTATTTGAATTCAACAACAGTTTCTCAAGTTTCGATGAGATGAGATTGACGTATGACCTCGAACTTGTCGCCTGTCCATGTTACCAGCAATCGAAGTTTATTGAAAATCATTATCTTGCAACTGATATCAACTTATCGGTTGCTCAATATTAGGTGTAAGGTACTAACAATTTTTTAAAGTAAGTGTTGAATTTGATGAGTTTTTATGATGAACTGATTTTATTTCGGTTGGGACTGTGACACTGGAATAATTCAGCCGTGGTTCCCAAACTTGAGATGGACCGCGACTGATTTCATAAAAACTTCAAATTTCGGACTCACTTATTGCTGTCATGAAGAAAAAGGGACATAGCCTAATGAATGGAGGAGACCACCTAATATACACGTTTGGGAAATGCTGGTTTAGAACATTTATTGTTAAATAAATTTATGAAACACTAGCATCTCATACCACACACAGATGCATCCATCGAAAGTCGGCTTTGTAGTCACGTTGAAACTATGCGATACTATGCAGAGAGTGAACTGTATTCATCTAGAAAATATGAAATTAGAGTTGACTCTAATTTAAAGTCTAAAAGCTTTTTGTGCTTTTTAACATGTTTAGATTTCACGGCATAATTTTTTTTATTTTTATATAAAATAAGCATAACCTCTTGAGCATCAACCAGACTGATCAGAGAACAATAAGTACATGAAATAAGTATATTTAGCATGGCTTTGATTTTTTAATTAAGCACGAAGCTAGTAAATTTTGATTAAGTTGTTAAGTGTAAAATACAAAGGTGAATAACAGTTTTATTTTAACGAAATAAAAAAAGTCTATATTTTTTTAAAACTCTGCCCTACACTAGAATTTTTCCCTGTATCGTGGGTGCGTTTTTAACAAAATCAAAACAAGAAGAGCAGAAAAGCACAGAAGCCGATCAAACAAAATATTTTTTGTGACAAATAATTTGGAATTTCCAAAATATTATTTTAAACATGAGTAGTAGTTATTAGTTATTGCGTAGACATTATATAAACAACCTGTAGGTAACAGAATAAGCATAAGACCTGAAAGTAGTTACTTTAAAAACGATTACAATGGTTTTTAATATGTGTAGATTATTACAATACCTAAAACTATGGCCCCCTAATCCACCAGTGACTCTTGTTATGGAAAACAAAAACTGATACTTACATATAATAAATTTGGGTTAACTTCTCCAGCTTATGCTATTGTTATGCCATACAACGCCAATAGCGCCGAATTTTGAAATTAATATTTACAATCCGAAATAATAAATAATCAATTTAAGCGGCGGTAGCCTAATGGTTAGGGCGTCGGACTTGCGATCATGTGGTTGCTGGTTCGAAACTCACCCATTACCATTACCCATTAACACAGCATTTAGCTTAGCACGAGGGGTTAACAGGAATACTAGTAATGTGCGACCCACATTGCTAGTAATCTTTAAAAAAAACACATTTAATTTCACGCTGAAACGCACTGTTTTACAAGACAGCTAAACATTAATCATGTATATTGCTGAACGCAAACCATTCATTCCATTCTGCGTGTTGAGGGTCACCAATTATGCAAAACTGCTGAACTTCATACAGCGTTTTTACATAACAGAACTGTTTTGTAAAGCAGCTAGCGGTTACGTAAAATAGAATTATACAATTCTACTGCGACATAATCATAACATAATAATAGATAAATATCTACATCTGTTCGTATCAACTTATTTTGAAAAGTTCAAAGGTGAACTGTGTTTCGATTTTGTGTCAGTCAACTATAGATTCGCACCTACGCATTTAAAAAGCAAAAACTCAGTGAATGACCCCACGTGTCAAGGTATTGGCATTCCTGCTTAAATAAACGTCTGTTTGGAAGGAGCTCTCAATTAAACAAGCAAGGTTCTGTCAATTGGTTGATAAATTTCACATACTTATATTGCAAGGTGCTCGTTCTATTAACAACTATTGTAAATATTTGAATGAGTAATCTTCTTAAAGTGTGATGAAATTGAAATGTCTACAGTTAAATGATTTATAATAAGTGCTGTAGGTAGGTTCGTTGGAAATCAATTTATGGGACGATGCGTGAGAAATAAAATTAAGGCATCAAACCTGGGCCAGGTTTGATGCCTTAATTTTATTTCTCACTACTTGTTGGTAAAGTCCTGGCACAATCTGTTGAGACCTAATCTACAGGCAATAAAGAGGTCCAAACAGAATCGAATTTCAATTTGAAATGAACGTAGTGTATTGAATGCCTGCACTAGTTGAAAGCTCTAAGCACAGCGTGGGTGTTGTCCGTAAACAAAATATAATGAACTGAGTAAAGGTTTCAATGGCACTTAACCTTTTGTCCACGTGCGGCTATCCAACAAGCTATTGTAGTATCTGACTGCTCGTTCTTTTACTACTCTCGAGTGTTTTCTTGGTATACCGAAGCATTGTTGGTATAAGAATCTATCGAGGCCATACAGTGATGTGTGATATGTTTATGTGGTTTCGATCTATGTGATTTATTGTTGATTGTCAGGTGCTATCGATTTTAGTATCTTGATCGAAATTTGTGCGCCGCTTTCACTCAAGTAGATGACTCAGTGACACTATAAGTGTAGCTGTTGTAACTCTCGTTGGTCCATATTAATTAGAAGCAGTAGCGTTGAATAAGTCACGATGGAGTTAGGATTACTACTTTTACGTTTAAAGGAAATTGGCTTCTGTGCCACGTGTTGTGGGTTCGATCCCCACACGGAGCAATTGTTTATAAGACCTACCAACAGGTTGTTCGGGGTCTGGGCGTTTATGTGTGAAAACTTGTGTTTGTAAAAGCACCCACGATAAAGGAAATCCTAGCGCGGGGTAAAATTATAAAAAAATACTTAGTTTTCAATGAGTGTACAGGTACACTTATTACCAATTTGAAAAATGTAATAATATGACAATATTGTATTTGTATGCGATGAGATACAGATAGTGGCTGCGTGGCGTTTCGCTGTGGACACGTTTGATGCACAAGATAAGGCGGGAGGCAGCGCGTGTCCTGTGAAGCGCCTAATGGGCGAGATCGCCGCGGGCGCAACGTGCCTCACAGTTTAAATTGAACGTCAAGCTATCGATTTGCATAAATCACACCGATACCATTTTCAATTATTTGACTGGTTACATTTAACTAGGACAATCAAAACATCTTTGGTTGAAAGTGACTTTGATGTTCAGAAGCACTGCCGATGTAGAGCAAGCCTTGCATAGATATGATCTTATAGTCGGTAATACTGGGAGTGTATGAAAACATGCGCTTAGAATGTTTCTATTTAAAAAGGCTTAATCACTACATAGTATAAAACAAAGTCGCTTCCAGCTGTCTGTCCCTATGTATGCTTAGATCTTTAAAACTATGCAACTGATTTTGATGCGGTTTTTTTTCATAGATAGAGTGATTTAAGAGGAAGGTTTTAAACTATATAACATAACCCTACGACTCTTAGGAACGGGGCAGTGCGGGTGAAACCGCGGGTGGGTCGCTAGTACAAAATAAGTACTTGATGAAAAAAGGTGAAGGTAATTTTTTTAGACTGATGTTTTTAAGCAAGATTCGTATTGTTAAATATGTATGACACGAGTATCAAGGGAAAGTTGACGATGTGAATAATTTTTTATTGCGTCGATTCATTTATTATTCGAAGTTCGACTTCCATAAATTACGTCCTTTTATTTTGACAACATACATTGTAAGCAGTATCTTTTGAGTAATACTTACTTTCAATTACTTTGATACCCATACTTCATTAACTTCGGTGTGCAACAAGTTGATGTGATTATTTTTGCGAATAAACATATGTGGGACAGGCAAAGGTTGTGCTACGGGCTACGTCTAAATGTTAGCTGCTCCCCTAATGAATTTATTTGAATGTATCAAAGATGATATGTGAGAATCGTCGTTAGCAGTAAATGCAGTGCCGATGCACGGGGAACAATGGCCCCGGTATAATAGTGTCTCGCGCTGGAGCTGCGGAGCCGGCGACCACGCCTGCCGCTTTCCGCGAACAACTTGACGGCTCTGATAAACGTGTACCTTATTTAAATATTTATGAATGCGACCCATTCGGTACCAACCTCGTCATTGAATGATAACATAATTAAGACACAAATACTTATTATTATGCAGGCAGGGCTTAGTGAACGTTTTCTACGATGACTATGCAGAATTAATAATCTCGTGAGAGTCATTTGTAATACATTTGTTTCGATCTACTCAGCTCATTTATAGCCTATGTTAGGTACCTATGTAGAGTATAGGCATAGATATGATATTAGGTAGGTAATTAGCTGTACCTATTTTTATTTTTTGGTTTTGGGTTATTTATAACACTTGTTGACTTGCGAGATGCTGGTTTACGAGTTTAGGATATTAAAATTATGTAAATAAATTATCCTACAGGTCTTGATTTTCATCAGGTGTTAGTAATGAAACAACGAACAAGCTTAGCATACAAATAAACAACACCCAGCTGCTACCTGTATAAGAAAATGAAATGTTTGTTTAAGAGCATTTTAATTCTTCTACTTTCTTCAAGCGGTATATAGTTAATACCTACCTAATTGTTGGTGGGCACGCGACCACTGGACGCCTCGCGCGCTGACCGTCCGTAACCGATAGAGCGGCACTAGTAATGGACATTTTATGACTCGTTTACTTGGATAATCTATTTTACCTGTTTATAAAGCTTTGCTTCTTAAATAGTTATGGTTGTAATTTAGTTAGGTCGCCCTAGAAGGACCTACACCGATCATATTGGCGAAGTCCTTCTAAAAGCTCAGGTGCGTAGTACTCGCAACCGGCGCGTACCTATGTATGAGAAGATGATTGTATGAATGTCGCAGAAGCAAAAGAGGCATGCAAGAATCGTAGCAAGTGGCAGTCTATAGTTTCTGCCTACCCCTGTGGGAGAAGGGCGTGAGTGTATGTATGTATGTGTAATTTAGTATTTTCTATTTGTGAAAAAAAAATAACCAACGTCTATTCATGACTCAGTGAAGACAATTAGGAAAATATAAAAGTGACATAAGGTTAACGGTTCTAATTATTTTTCTTAGTAAAGATGTATGTTCTATAATAGAGCAAACATAACACCTGCCGTTAACTGATTGGCTCGATCTGGGAATTGATTCCAGAAAATCACGCTCAGCGGCTACGACCATTAGACCATTATGACTGTCCAGTCATGATATTAAGTAGGTATTTAGATGTGCTCAAGGAAATATGCTAAATATCTGTAAATTCATAAAATACACGTGCATCTCTATTCCTGAGACCTGTTGCATTCTCATTTAATCAAGCACCATTAGCGTACTTGGAAAATTTGCTAAGAAGCATGCGCTAACCGCCGTTAGCTCGGAGCCGGCAATTAAAGCAATCATAATTCTTAAACAAAACAAGAGTAATGTCTACTTAAACTTAAATACCCTGTTTTAAGCGCTACAATAATAATCACGCGACATTTCCTTAAATATCCATACATAAACATAGATTGTTTGACACTCTTAAGGGAATTGCATTACCTACTATCGGTCCCAGCCAAAGACTGGGGAGGTTCATATTATTACTCATATTCAGAAAGAATAAGAATAAGAAAAAAATATTGCCAAAAATAAGTATTACATTTCCATACAGAGGTAGGTATGTGTTACATTTTATTGAGGATGACATGTTGTATGGAGAAATAATGTTTCCTATGACCTCCACACTAGGTCAAGCCTGTCTCGTGGAGGCCAAATCTTTTTATCAGGTAAATTCTTTGACTATAAAAGGGTAGGGTAAATTTGGTACTTACTTAAAAATAAACTTAGAACTATTTTCAGGATACAATATTAATTTTTGTGTAAAGTAGGTAGGTTCTGTGTTGGGTTTGTGTATGTATGTGTGTGTGTGTGTGTGTGTTTGTGTGTGTGTCTGTGTGTGTGTGTTTGTGTGTATAACTGTGAGATTACGGTTGTATGTGTATGCTTAGATGAACTACACCACTCTAACAATGTTTTCTGTTTCAGCGTAAGAGAGCGTGTAGGTACTCGCGACTAAGTAGGTAATAGGAGGTTTGTCAATTAAACGTGTACATTTTTTTTGGGGTCAAGACCCACATTAACTTGTCCTTCTTCCTCGGTCGGCTACTGCTTCTGACTATTCTTGAGTTCTGAATTGCCAGTACATCATTACGCTATAATTATGCATCACCCTACTAACTTTTTCTGACAATTGGGAAATCTAACTATGCGGTTGCGATCAGACCACAATCTAATTTCAGGGCAGTAAAGATTTCTTCAGAAGAGACCGGTGTTTATTATAAAGAGTACCTATGTTTATATGCTTCCTACATACAAGCTTTAAGGAAAACTTCGTGTAGGAGAAACACATAAGAAAATTCTAAGGAAGGTTATTATCTTTTATGGTCTCTTTATTGTCCTTTCCTTCATTCCTTAAATAGGATAGATGTACCTACAAGTCGTTGGATGATTTAGTACTTATATACTGACAGCTGAAATAGATGATTCATACTATTGTACAATTGAATCATCATGATCTCAGTTAATTTGTTATTGGATGTAATTCGTTACTGATTCCATTTTGGGAACGGAAATATTTAGTTGACAATTAAATAGAAATCTACTGCCTACACGTGCCCTAAAATAGGTGTACGATATATTCTCTCATTATAACAACATGGTGTTACAAACGTTAGATAGGAGAGGTAACGAATTTGAACACGTTTAAATAAGAATAGTTATGATTTGAATTTCTGTTAAGGCTTGAGTCCCAGCCCGACCGACCATTGTTTGAGACATAATGGCCCAAATACGGCGTGCACACCTGTTAGTGTTGCCCGATACCTTACTAACTTAACCTACTTTATTAACTTAGCAGTCTAATAAATGTATTACCAGTTTACTTAGTTGAGTTAGAAAGTCCGCGCGATATGGTAATTCCATTGCCTCCTGATTTTAACGAATATGGCTGCATGAAAGTGGAGATTAGCATCGTAGAGTTAAATGGAATCCAAACAGTATTTCGCGAATATAGAGAATAATACAGATGTTTTCATAATTAGGGATTCTATGAAAAAAATAAAAATATATAATCGAATGAAAAAATTTGAATGAAATTCGATTCAAACGAGTTTTATTCACAAAAAGAGCGTTTATATACGCAGCAGAGTACATACATACATTTTATAAAATGTGCGTGAAAAGGATTGGTGTATTGCATTGTTGTAGAGATGTAGATTTGGATGCCGTTATAATATGTATCGGTGTGTGTTGCGGGACAACGATACGATGGCCGCTGCCGCGCCGTGGCCGAGGTGCGACAAGGGCGTGCGACGGACCGTTCCAATTTACGGGTCACGAGCGGACCACTCGCGCGCCGACCTATCTGCCTTTCCTCCATAATTGAATCCAATGGCGTGGGAGTCTCGACCCAACTAAATGAAATATTTCATATACCCACACTACTGATTACCCTGTCACTGACATCTTTATTATGACATTAATCAAATTTACAAATACATCTAAATCACACAAGACTTCTGATAATCAGTTTAGGGTTATAGCCCATTGCTTCTAAAAGTGTTGTGTGTGTATTGTAAACTTTTTCACACGTCCAACGACATTTTTTTCTATACATCTGTTTACATGATTGGGAAATTAGAGTGAACTACAAACGGCTAGTGTTAGGTTACTATGTCCGTACGTTAGCCTTTTTTGAAAGTGCGTCGGCGTCGGCGCCGGCGCGGCGCAGCGCAGGTGCGCGCGATTGTCGCGGATCGGTCTCAGATAACGCTTTAGCATTAAACTTAAATACGAGATCAAACTTTGAACACTTGTGCGCTACGCTATTGCAATTGATTGCTTGTAAAATTACCTGGTTATTTATCAATAAATGTCCCTGGGTTCAACACTTAGGATTTATATTACGCTCTATGATATTATAAGTAACGTTCTACTTGATGATTATAATGTTAAAGTTCATAATATGTATGACACTAGTCCTTAAATCATATTTTGGAAAAAATATTCGTATGCTTATCAGTGAATTTATACTTGCGGTACCGTAACAAGGTAGGTACTTATTTCTTAAACTAAATTATTTTACACAAATCGTCACGGGTACTTATGTACTACGTCCAGTAGAACGACCGATTCTATTATCTATAATGATGACTATTTACATTAACGAGTGGGATAAGATCTATTGGGTCTCTTCATGGAGAGTATAATAATCAGTCTTACTAATATAGCAGTAGAAAGTAACTCCGTATTCAAAAATTAAATGAAATTTTCGTAAGCATTTTCCAAGCAATTTGTAAAGCCTAACGTTACTTACACTTCCAATAATATCTAATAGAAAAAAACCCTAATTGCGTAGTAGCAACTTTTGCTCCGAATTTAGACAAAACTCGCAACCGTATAGGTAAGCTTGTAAGGAGAGCGCATTATAAGGCGCATAAACCGCGATACGGTCGTTGCAAAGGTTAAGGGCACAAGACACCACGTGGGAGGTGCCAGTTTAAGAAATCCGAGATCCTGTCTTGTTCACAAATGGCGTCCATTTTCACTGCAACTTTGTCCTGGAAATGCATTAAACAGGTACTATAGTTTACCATGTGGAAATATGGATACTATAAAATGTACTTCAGATAGTTGGACGAGTAAAATATGGAATGGGCTATTACAGTAACAATAATATTTCTTAGTTATATTAAAACACTGGGATCAGTACTTAGGTTAGGTGCCAAAGCTGTATCATTCATCAAGGTTGTATCATGCGATATAAATCTAAGCTACTGAGTAACTAGAGTCCGGAAAAATATGTCAAAAAATTTAATGGTAAGCTATTGTGCCAGACTGCGAGTTTTACCACTTATCTTGCCTTGAAAATACTGAGTGTCTGAGAATATGACCAGCAACGTCAATCAGTATTTATTGCAAACGCTGACTGAACCTATCCATTGCACTTGCTACGGAGTAGTTTCGCCAAATATCATAGGGAGGGTTGTTTTATAAGGTAACGGTGAGCATTGCACAGCGCACGATTTCGCGAGGTGAGGATAGTGGATTACGTGTGAGTGCGCGAGCGCAGTCGTGCACACGAGTTGGTTCATTATCGCGCGTGATGCATTTGCGCTTGCCGCCCACCGTCGCCGCGTGTCCCATAATGTTCGCTCTCCAATATAGCTGCAACAATCATCGTTGATTTCGTATACCTAGGTACCTGATTAGGCAACATTTGCAGTTGTTAATTATTTTATTTTATTGCGTACTAAAAAATTTAAGAAAAAGTTTTGCCTAGGTGAGAAAGTGGTAGGGGAAAAAGGTGCCTAGCGTATCAATCTATACTTACTATGCCCTTATTTTATGAATTAAGCAGTTTTGTTTTATAAAAAAGATACAATCCTGACGTAATCGGCCTTCACATGCGTCTGTAAACGATGCCGCATCCATTTATTTTGACAGTTCCTAGTATAGTTATCCAGAAATAAGAATACAGCAATATGTATCGGAATTTTAAGTACTTGTATTAAAATATTTGTAGGTGATAACTTTCGACATCCGAATATAAATACTTAAGCAAACTAAGGCGTAGCAGAGTTTTGCGAGACACCCTGATATGTATTACTATTGTATATATTACTATTATTGTAATTCTGTAAATATGCCAGATAGATTTTTGTTAAACAACTTCAAAATATAATTTAAATAACATTAGGTACCTAAGTCGTTTAACGTAACGGCGTAACGTATTAGGTACAGTACCTATAAATCAACATGTTTTTTTTAACAACGTAATAGGTGCCCTGTATTCTTAATTTTGTCTTTAGAGACGGTACAGAACCCGTCTTTATTTATTCCTATCCTGTAGCAGATACTATACTCACAGGAAATTGGGATTTTAGAATTATTTTAAAAAAGAAGAGGTAATCACTACATATTATAAAACAAAGTCGCTTCCCGCTGTCTGTCCCTATGTATGCTTAGATCTTTAAAACTACGCAACGGATTTTGATGCGGTTTTTTTAATAGATAGATTGATTCAAGAGGAAGGTTTTAAGCTATTTAACATCACGCTACGACTCTTAGGGACGGGGCATCGCAGGTGAAACCGCGGGCGGGTCGCTAGTGTCTCTATAATTGACAACTGACATAGTTTATGTAAATACCTAATAAGCATATTGTATTCTATATAAACGTTGAATCAATTGAGACATGCAAGTAGGCACAAACAAAGCAATACCATTAAATTATATTGATACTAA
Source organism: Acronicta leporina (assembly GCA_947256265.1). Taxonomy (NCBI): domain Eukaryota; kingdom Metazoa; phylum Arthropoda; class Insecta; order Lepidoptera; family Noctuidae; genus Acronicta; species Acronicta leporina. The sequence goes on along the minus strand of OX366513.1, from coordinate 9,065,211 downwards.
CATAAATTTACTTCACGGATCAAACCAATTGTTTTATGGGTATTTGTAATTTGAGTTAGTGTGGTATAAAAGTGAAGTCTTTCTTAATTTTACATTTCGTATTTACATTTATCAATCCACGATGTATCTTTAGTTCTCTGAAAACAGATAATTCACACACTAAGGACATACCATCAAAGTTAAACATTTTTTATTTTTTCTTTATTTAGAAAACCAACAGCGATACATGTAATGATTACAGATTATTATATAAAACAGTTTTATATGGCTAATAATAGGATTCCCTGTTTAACTTAACTTGTATATATTATGCGAATACGAACGGACTATAAAACTGTAAATCGAAATAAAATAATGAATTTTATAAGTATGACATTACTAAGTACATAATGTATGGCAAATCCATACACTATTATTAATAAATATTTTTGATATGCAAAAAGCCAATTAATTAAATTAAAATAAAGTAAACATAAGAATCAAATATCCGTGCCTAATCAAAAAAATTGTAACGAGCGGAAATCAAACCCACAACTTTCGCAGCGAGGATAGCGTCACGATATGACCACCGCAGTCTAAGTTACTTGTTTAATAAATGCGTCTGGGACTTTAGTCTTCACTTGTCTCTATAATTTTGAAAGGATCTCTGAAATCTGTTGCTCTGCTGTTGCTGATTTTGTTGAATAGAAATCAATTGGGAAAATGGACATCCAAAATATACTAAGTTCCTAGTATTCACATATTTACATTTTCGTGTATTATAAGGATTACTTAATTTAATCGGGTTGGAAGTGAAGTCTGCCATCGCGCACTTAGGTAGGGACTTACACATTCACCAGGCGTGTAGAACTTATGATTTTAAAGGTACCTTGCATTGTGGGAAATGCCCATGCTCAGCTGTGAGATACCTATGAGCAGAAATATATTATTAACTAGCTTCTGCCCGCGGCCTCGCCCCCGTGGAATTCGGTCTGTCATCACATCCCACGGGTACGGGATAAAAAGTATCCTATGTCCGTCTCCTGGTTCTAAGCTACCTCTCCACCAATTTTCAGCCAAATCGGTTCAGCCGTTCTTGAGTTATAATTGGTGTAACTAACACGACTTTCTTTTATATATATAGATAAGGAACGAGTATATAGTTATATTTATTGTACGTTTACCATCGGAGTGAGTTAGCCACACATTTCAGCCATTATTGTCGACTTCGTCAACAAATCCTGAACATTCAGTTCAACGTGGTCTTAATTCCGATCAATGATTTACAACTTGTTAATAATACCGCAGGCGCAGGTTTAAACAGCACATCCATAAATCAAGATCCGAACTGTAGCTTAAACGAAAATATTGATTGTAATGCTCCGGTTTACGCAGTTCGATGTTTATATGTAAGAGATTTTTGCTCGAAGTAAACGAATTTATGATGTAACGGTTAAATCGGTCCTGCCTTCCATTTTTCCAGCAAGTAATGATAAGTAATTATGTATAAAGTATTCAAATTTAACCAGAGGAGGCTTTTTTCATGTAACTTTCCTTATTACAATCATTAAGTTGAAGTTCCTCATAGCGACTAATTAATTGTTTGATGCGGCAGCGGCGGTGGCGGGCGGGCGGCGGGCAGGTATCACGCGGTAGTCATTACCGCAGTGACAGATGGTGGTAATAAATACAATTTGAACACGGTTAGGAGTAAAGAATTGCTCGCGAGAAGATGTATCCGTGCCAGACGTATTAGTAACGCAGGTGTAATTTGTGCAGTGATGGGCGTTCTGCCCTATTGGTGTTTCTAATTACTAAAGTTAATCTAAACGCTCCATATCGTACGATCTTTGTATACTCAAGCGAAAATCTAATCTGTTTCTTTAATTTACGAGTATTGTATTGTATTATTATTTACAACGAATGAAATGAGATATAAGATCAAATATAAATACATTTGTTTGTATGGTACGAGTACATGAACTGTAGCCCTGTAGGATTCTAGTGTTGCAATTTCCAATCTGTTGCGACGTGGACGGACATTGTACAGCTGATTTACTCAACGACTTATGAATATGGAATGACTGGGACGAACGTAGATGACAGTGCGAACCACCGAATAACTCATGACAATAAATGTGTGCTTATGGCTTTTAGCTCAGTTCATTTGGTACAAGATAAATTTATTATCATCGTTAATAAGTAAACTGAATATTCTATTAGCTCATACGTACTTACCTATCCACTGAAATACCTATAGTTATGTAATAATTAGATTTTGGTTTTAGACTCTACTTCTCTGGAAATAAATTCAGATCAAAAGAAGAACATCCAATGACCAAAGGAAGAATGTAGATAAGTTCATAAATAATTATGTTTCTAGTTAAGTCAGGAAATACCTACTAAATTACACGTAGAATAATAATTAATTAGGTGACTAATGTGGCAGGTATGCTAATTCTTGTAGCTACTTGTTTATCTAATACTAGACATGTAACAAGCAGCAGTCGTCACAGGTCGGGAGGTAGAACAATGAGGAAGGAGGCATGCAGTAGAGTCGCGGGCGCGCCACCTCTGCACCGCCGTCGCGCCGCTGCTGAGCGCCGCGTGCGCCGCGCGCCGGTGCGGTGCCGAGGTGAGCTCCGGGGTCACTGCTCTGACCTGCGCGTGGGCGCGCCCGTTTCCGCCCGCGAAACCGAATCATTGCGCCCCACACTCCTAATCTTTAACGATACAGCACATACACACACAGCCTACAATAACAACACTTGCTGTTATGATTTTATGACGGACGTAAAAAGTTATTCAACCGACGCAATTCTTTTAAAAAGGATGTTCAAGTAATACTACTCGTCACAGGTGAAAGTTGTCATTTAATTTGCGTAAATTTTATGAAGTTGCATTTATTGAAAGCAAGCTTACAGGTGCTTACTTGATATAAATAAAATTAATGAAAGCGGAAGTTGTCCTCAACGTAAAGATGGCAACACATAACATGATAAGTAAGTCGTACAATTTCGCATAGAAGATAATGATTGATTGAGAATCTTCACTTGAATACCTATGCAAAATGGTTCAAACAATGTCCGTATAACTATGAATTATGATTTAATAACTACGTAGGTAGCGAAAGACAAGACGCGTGGCCATAATTTATCGCATGGTATGAAGTTTAAGAGGTCAAACCTTACATCAGTGCTAAGATTTTTCCGGTTTCATTGTTACTTAGTGCATGTATTGTTCGGGCCACTATCGTTATAATTAATAGTTTAAAACAATTGCGTTTACAAAAGCTCCGTTAGTTCACTCTATCTGCGTCAAGCGAGCTCCGTGCCGAAATATGTTTATCGACCATCACCAGATCGAACGCTCGAAAGTCCTACAAGAGGGCTTGGTAACTGTGGAGTCGGCTTCACTTCGAGTATTTATTATAATTATTGAACTTATTTTGTCTTAATATTTCGATTTACCCTGCTAGCATAGTCTATTTTTAAAATGCTACCTGTACACTTAAACTAAATTAAAGAGCAGGTAGGTAAAACAAGACACGTGGAGATATTCGCAAGCGTTTATTTCGATCGTGATAGTGTTAAAATGAATCTGTTTCCATATTTCAGTATCTGAACTAAATAATAAAAAGTACATTTGCATACACACGTAGGAATCACAATGGCCGATTTAATTACGGTTTATTTTTTATATGAATTAATAGCAGGTCCAAATGTGAATGGGGCATCTTGGCAGACCTGTTTAATAGGTATGTGATATTGTGAACGTTCATAGCATTGTTTTTAGCAGGTATTATTGAATTTATAACTTGAATCAATATATTAAGCAGATACTTACAAATTTTATTGGGTAGACTAACAAAACTATATAGGAAGAAACAACAATGTCGCTCGCCCCCTATTACATGGGACCTAAACATATCAGCAAACAGTAGGTGTACAATCAGTACACCTTTGCCTAACCCTAAGGGGAATACAGGCGTATTGGTATGTTATATAAACCATCTGTCACCGGAAATATATAAAATAAATAAATTACTGAAAGCTAAGTCTTATACGCAAGCTCCGGAATTCGATAGCTGATTCTTGGAGGGTTTCACGAGAACGCGAGAAAATGGAGAATAAACAAATTGAGTATTGTTGGTTAGACTGGTTTAGATTGGTTTCGAAGTGTCCGATAAGTTTTTATATAAATGGAACTGGGACCCCTCAAAATTATAGGAAACTCCTGCACTGGCAGACCTGTGGATAACTCGTACAGATATTTTAGGTGGAATATATAATATACCTTACTAATTAATTACTGTGCATATGAAAAGTATTAAGTAGGTACCTATAATTCTCCAGAACTGTACATGATTGTTGAACTTACCCACTAAGAACTTCGAATCTTATCTCCTCCCCACGAGACTTGTTTTGAACGTAATGAGATTTTTGGTTTGGTAATTTGACTTACATTTTTCATTATTTTGCAAACATTTGTTTTTTTTTTAATCTTTATTTGGTAAAGGCTTTAGTCGCAAAACGATTATGTCAGCCTCCAAACATTTGTTGTTTTTTTCTTTAAAAACACGTACTAGGATTTTCTCCTGCATGAACATAACATAATTTTAGTTATGATAAATTTGCCAATTCATAAAAAAAAAATTGTTATTTGTTTAATATATGTGGTATACGCCATCAGCAGTTTGAAAATAAGCGATGAGTTGCTGTTGATGACTTAAATGGACCAGTGATCGATATCATCCACTTATTTCAACATTAAAATCCTGTCAGTACAACTTGCTTTTAAATGTCAACCGAAAGCGGTAGCTACATTAATCTTAGTTATACCATGATGTACATACATATGTAGGTACTAGGCACATACAATCCACGGTTACATACTGTATAACTATTGTTATGTTGTCACAATATACCTACGTATAAGTATTCATAATAATAAATCTAAAGAGAACTTTCATAAAAGCGTTCATGGTAAGCGTTTACACTCCAATATTTTTTGGCACCAGACCATTGTATGCAAATGAAGTAATGAATGTTTTCACTGCAACAAAACACGAGTAACGGTTCCCTTAAGTGAAGATTTGTCGGCCAATAATAATTATCACCGGCTTGTAGGTAACAAATCCACGCGCATGTCGGTACATATCTACTTATCAACTCAATGATGTGTAGGTTTGTATGGTAATTTTCATTTTGAAAACGTATAGGAATTAAATGACCGAAATGGAATTGTTTGTAGACGTACGATGAAAGCTTTAATTTTTTGTTAAGGACCACAATAAGGAGCACCTAGTTACCTATGTGGAATAAAACGTAGAAACTGTAAATGCGCTTTCTAAAAAGCAATAATCCTTTTCAAGGTGGGTGGTACTTAAATCTAACTTGTGTGCGTCAATAAGGCAAAGTAAATAAACTATCGGGTAACAAGTGTCTGCAAACAGTGACAAAGACGCTAGTAGTAGTTAAATACAGCCTACGTTCGTAAGCAAAATCAGAATATTAACTCTCAGCATAGTTTCAGGCTGATAATACCTGTAGCCTTATTATTAAACTAGCTACCGCCCACGATTTCGTCCGCGTGAAATAGTTATTTGGTCTTAGCGTTTATTATAGCCTTCCTCAATAAATAGGCTATCTAACAGTGAAAGATTTTTTTAAATCGGACGAGTAGTTCCTGATATTAGCGCGTTCAAGCAAACAAACAGATAAACTCTTCAGCTTTATAATATAGATATGTAAGTGTATATGTAGACAGCCTCGTTAATCTAGTGGTCCCAAGTGCGACTGCTACACTAAAGTTCTTAGATTCGATTCCCAGGTCGAGTAGTGTTATTGGGTTTTTCTATGAATTTCTCAATAGCAGCTCGGAATTTAGACTTGTGTTCGGTTAATAGCAATAGGCTCGCCCCGTATTATATTGGACCTAAAGATATCGGCGAACTGTGGGTGTAAATTAGTACACCTCTAACCTAACCCTTCGAGGAATACAGGCGTGATGGTATGCTATCTAAGAATGTACAACCACAAATTTATAACGAAAACACTGGGTTAAGCGTATTGGAGCTATAAGTAGTGGTCGTCACCGACTCATATGGAAAAACCCACTCCTAGATTGAAGCGTCCTCTTTCCTATCAGCTGAGAATTGAATTGATGCACAGATGGCCACAGTTACATATCTGGCCGCGTTGGGCTGCTACTTGAGCACTCATAGCCAAGCATTGTCGGCGGTATCGCAGTTTCATCGGGGATTCTTTGAAATCTGTTAGTGTGATAACGCGGAAGAAATCATAATTTCGTCAACTGAAAGTGATTTCAAGCTAGGGTAACCATCCTTTCTTCAGCTTCTGCTCGGACATGATGAATACATAATAATAGGTCACATGTGTCTTTATAATTACTCTTATTTTCCATTTTGTTACTTATCTTTAGGTATGTTTAATATAATTTAATGCGAATAAATTTATGGCTACGAGTGTAAACTGCTCGTAGCACTTACCAGGTTTCGTAGCAGCCACAACTTAGGTGAGAAACTGAAGACTTTTAATTTTAAGTGAGCCAGCAGAAGTACAAATTTTGATTCCGAAATATGGTCGAAGATTAGAATAAAAAGTTTTTTTTTTGGTTATTTTGTAAACGTTTATAAAGACGCACCTATAATATGAAAACATTAATACGTATTATCATCATTAAATGAATCGCTATTGTTATGTCGGTTTAGATACCTATCAAGTTACCTCATGCCACATGTCTATGAATGAATTTTGGTAGTAATGTTTAGTGTCCTATGTTTGAAAACAAAGATGGATGCTCTACGCGGTGCATGCCGGTGGCGATGACTAGCGACTGATTCAATTAGTGATTGCGTTCACTTGTCGGCGGGCGCGGGCGCGGACGCGGACGTGGCGGCCGCGGCGCAGGCGCAGGCGCGGGAGCTGCCTCGCACTCCACTCCACTCACTGATGCAATGATACAATCTACTTTTCAACCGAGACAATGTCGTGATGTTTTAAGCTGTGATCTAAAAAGTAAATGGCCGATGTTTTTAGGTTGCCATTAGTAGATGTTTATTGTTAGGGTTGTTATTAAAAAGAAAACAACTAAATGGTCTAGCTTAATGTTTGATAGTTTAATTTTAAATGCCAATTATCAAATACATTTGATCAAGTTGTTACCTACATTAATGTAACTTAACATAACATACCATCACGCCTGTATTCCCCGAAGGGTTAGGCAGAGGCGTACTAATGTACACCCACAGTTCGCCGGTATGTTTAGGTCCCATGTAATAGGGGGCGAGCCTATTGCCATAAACCGGGCACAAATTCCTAACTCCGAGCTGCTACTGGGAATTTCATAGAAAAACCCAATAACACTTTGCTCGACCTGGGAATCGAACCCAGGACCTCTAGCGTAGCAGTCGCGGTCCGGACCACTTGGCTATTGAGGCAGTTATTCGTTATTAATAATGAGTTAGTTAGTTATTAATGTAACTTAGTAATTAAAATATCTTCATAAACCGATTGATTATATTTCATAATCTAAATGTATACCTACATATATCATTACTAGCTTCTGCCCGTGACTTCGTCCGCGTACGTTATGATAATATATAGCTTATAACCTTCCTAAATAAATGGGCTATCTAACACTGAAATAATTTTTCAAAAATCCGACCTGTAGTTCCTGAGATTAGCGCGTTCAAGCAAACAAACAAACTCTTCAGCTTTATATATTAACTTAATATATAAAGCTGAAGAGTTTGTTTAATATTATTAAGTATAGATAAGGTCTGCTGATTTTACATTCGTGAAGACATTAATTTCTTTGGCTCTTTGCCCGTCATAAAAATGAATTCTTTCGAATGTAAAATAGTTCACGATGTATGATGACCAAAAGATTAAAAGAATTATAATAAAATAATAATTCGCTTCGAGCAGAGACTAATGTCAGCCATTATTATTTTAAAACGCTTAAAATATTTAACGGTCTAGAGATTATTAGGTATCTGTCATCATTATCCGATTAAATGCTTACTCTAATTGATGACACTGACTAGCCTCGGAGAGCGCGAGCGCGAGGCGGCCGGGGCAGGCTAAAACAAAGAATGTAGGTAGGTACCTACAATAAAAATTATATAAAATTAATATATTGCATATTCATTGCAGTGTACAACATAAATAAATATGATATGACATTACATCTCTACTATTATAAAATTGTAAAAAAGCTGTGTCTGTACATTGAAGATATTTAAAAAATAATAAGTGGATTAGGGTATCTAAACGTCTGCAAATCCTAAAATGTGATTTTTAAAATTCTTGTCTGTTTGTCTGTTTGTTACGGGTTGGAGCAAAAACTACTGAATAGATTTTAATTTTGTTATTTATCACTGTTAGAAAGTATACGCTCTAACTTAAAAACTGGTGAACTTCCTATCTCAATTAATTAAACGGTTGTTGAAGATATCTTATTTGTTCCTGGTTTATCTTCAGAATCTGTATTAATCTATCTGCTCAGAAATTAATGTGCTAGTATTTGGACAAATGAAGTTTTATTAGAGAATTCCAAGTGGAATGAATAGCAAGGTTTGCAGTTGAATTGTTTGTCTATCATCGGTGCAAACGTAAATTTGTCTGGTTAGATATACGCGGCGCGTCGTACACTGGCGCACTACAATGATTGTCTTGTCACTCCACGGGAGTTACGCGCTCCATCCACTCGGTACATTTGCTTTATGTGAGATCACCCATTCTGGGAATGCCTGCATGCTTATATTTAAATAAAGTCACAACTCATGAAAAACCTAGTTTGATGTCATAATTGAGATAAATATTTATTATTTATAGCGTTTTCATTATGTTACTATGTTTTTATTTACTATTTGAAAAATATTTGTTATGGTATGTGTAGTATTTTGTAATAAATACATATTATATTTTACATTAAATCCGGTCTCCGAGGCTATTGTTTCATACTTTCATTAAGCAAGTATTTCCTTTTTTTAAATTAAAGCTTTGAAAGGAGTCGTTTTATATTCGATTATCTTTTTTAAGAGAGCTGTAAAGTAGTTTTGAAAAAAGCAATAGATACAATTATTTTAAAGCAATCATTTTTACAACTTTATAAGTGAAGTCACACTTTACATGTCCGAAATGTTCTTTGGGGTATCTATAGTACACAATTGATAAATAAATGCTCTTGGATTGATCTTTAGAGTAGTAAGATATGAAAACATCGCCGACGCTATTTAGAACGCAACACATATCTATTGGCTTGTAAAAACGTCTTGTATATATTTATTTACATAACACAGGTACCATCCTAACTTAACATTACTTACTTACCATCACGCCTGTATTCCTCGATTGGTTAGATAGAGGTGTACTTATGTAATCCCACAGTTCACACAGATATTAACAGGGCACAAATCGAAAATCCAATAACACCTTGCTTGACCCGGGAATCGAACCCGTGACCTCTAGCGAAGCAGTCGCGCTAGCACTAGGCTAACGAGGCGGTTTATTATAATACTACTAGCTTTTCACCTGCAATTGCACTCGCATTCCGCTTCTAAGCGTCGTAGAGTGTTGTCTAATAGCTTCCTGATGAATCACTCTATCTACTGGTGAAAACCGAATTATTCAGTAGTTTTTGAGTTTATCGCGCACAGACAGACAGACGCGTCGGGGGACTTTGTTTTATAATATGTATAAGGATTTATTTATAGAAGTAATAATCTTTTATCATTATTATTGATGCATGTTTATGAGCATAGAATCTTACCGATACAACACGAGCGTACGTGTATATTGGCAGTATAAACAAAAATGAGCCATTACGTTACAAACCTATAATAAAGATAATAGTCAAAAAGCAGTCCACTAAATATAGTGGTGTAATTTGCTTTTGTGAGCAGGTTGTCAGTGGAGGTGACCTCACGGCGCGTGAGAGCACTCGTGGGCGGGACCATTTTGACTTTTGGTAATTACATTCGGACACCTTAGACGGACATTTGGATGAAATAGGCAATTACGTTTCATCATAATGTTGTACTTACGGTTTACTTATTCAACTGGCGCCTTGTGTTTCCATAATTCAATGTCAAGTCGCTAAGGTGCTGGAGATTTATTGGCCTCAACTTTATGTAAAAGCTGATTTGTAATATCGATAACCGCTATTACATTGATTTGTTTGCAGACGACTTTTAGGAAATGCGACGCAAATATTATTATTAGTAAAAAATAAAAGAGCTGTATAGATTTTCTGTTGTGTTAGGTATTTGTTAATGGCAATTCGATGAAACGTTAGATAACATCGCAAAACTATGCATTCCTGGAGCAACACATTAAAAAAAGCTTAAAACAGCTGTAAAACATAAATTATTATTTTAGAAATCACTAATTGCATATTTATATAGAGGTTACTTCGATCTCCTTTGTTTCTCGAACAATAGGAAAGGTCAGTGGGAAATCGTTTTATTTTCTGTTCTTAAAATACACTTTCACCAATAAAATGTGTTGTCCAAAAGCGCCAATTTGAAGAATAGCAAGCGTTTACGAGTTTTACGACTGATGTTTGAAAACAGAATCAATTCTTTTTATGCTTTTATATTAAGTGTTCCTATGGTTAATTTAAACTATTATATAAGTATCAAATAACATGTGTGATTTAAATATTAAATGTCTGGAATATTTGACTACAAGTAAGTAGGTAGTAATTTGGTATTACAAATGTCTTCATTTTCGCAAAACTTTTTGCGCAGCACTTCAAATACATTTTATTTTTATCAATACAGTTTTTAGCTTGTCATCAGATAAATATTTTTTGCTCAAACTTTGGCAGAATGGTTGCGAATGTAACGTTGTGAACAGTGAGTGTCGCCGGGGGCCGGTACGTGGATCGTGCGCGTGCGCTCGTGGACCGATGATCATGCCCCGAAGGCTCCCGATCGCTGACACACGATCTATTTTCAATCGATCTACAATTCACTTCATTTGCATGATTTACCTATATTGTTTGGTTTTTAGGATTCAGCCTTGACTACAAACGTGCGTTATTTCTGTAGATGGGTATGTTGCCTGTAAGTACCTGCGCTTGCGCAAGGTTTATGGTCTTTTGTCCCAAAACCAGCAAACGTTATTTACTATTCGTTACATAGCAGGTGAAAACTAGACTTCATGGTACCTTAACTATGAAGGCTAATTTTGCGTCGTTAAGGTCCTATATTAAAATAAAACAAGCTAGCCGACTGTGCTTCTGCTAAGCGTTATGCCCTGGGTATGATTGCCAAATCAGGTATGTTTTAAGCCAAGTGTGTGTGTGTTATTTCCGTTACAAGATACTCTGTGGCAGCCCGGAGTTTATCCCATACGAACTTTACTTGTACTTTATCGTCAAAGGACCTTAATTTTCTCAGGATTGTCTTCAGTAGGCTGTAGTAACTCATGTATTAATGAGGCCAAACACGAGTAAGTAACTACCTGCTGTGTTTTATAACGTATTTAGTGGAAAGGTATCATGGCTGAATCGTTATTAATGTAGCAATACAATACATATAATTTATAGCGTAATTAAAGTCATGTTTTAAATACATTGTTTTTTAATAATCGTAAAATGTCGCCACTGTTATATTCTGGAGCATATAAACAGAAGATAGTTAAATAAGCATTAACATTTTAAAATTAACAACATCTATTAATTTTTGGATGTTGACAGGCGGACAAGCTTAGCCTATAGCAACATTGTAAAAACATGGCATTCAGATTTTATTTCGTTAGAGTTTCTAAGAATCGAGACAAAGAGTCGTGTTGTTTATACTCACCGATAGCCTACATTCACAGTCTCGTTCATCTCCAAACACCTTCACATAACTACGACCTGTTATATAAAGAATTGCCAGTATTTATAGAAAACACGTAACGTATGTTCATTATAAGAATATTTGTTCCAAGTATTTGTGGAACGGCGTCTCAAAAGCGCCGATGTCCGATTGTTGTGCCGGCCTCGGCTAAGCGAACGTAATTTTTCGATACATATCTATCTAACGTAGGATTTATCACCTTGTTCGATGGGTAGATATCGAGTTGCTACACATTCAATAGTGTTACGTTTTATTATCATCATATATAGTACATCGCAGTGCCATTATGGTTTAGCTTGAACAAACTTACAGAGTACCTACCATCTTATGACAAATACCCTTTCCATATAGGTACTTATCATCTCTATAGGTGCATATAATAAAATTGTAATCACAAATAAAAGAGAGCATGGTAAACCCAGACAGTGTTTTTTTACATACTTTTATCCTAACCATACCTAACGGTTAATATAGACTTCCATCTTTTGCTTAGTTGGTTTAGTTTTCAACGTGAAACCGATGCTGTTATTATTTTCGTGTAACCTAGAAGATATTTTTGGTAAAAACACTTATTTAATCAGCCGCTTTTGATCTGATATGGGTAGGTACCTATTGTTGAATTTTTCAAATTACACCAATAACTACCGCTGAATTAATCAAACTCAAATAAGCCATCATTTATGATGTGGGACAAAGATATAAAAGTAAAGTTACTTGACATGATTAAAGAAATTAGGAGCATTTTAAATGATGATGGATTAACACGTAGTAGGTACCTAGTTGTTGGGCTGGATAGCAAGTGGCGGCCGACGGTGTGCCGTGTGGTGCTCAGGTGCACAGAACAGTTAAGTGAGACGTTCACCCCGAGCGGCGGCGGCGGCGGCGCGGGCGCTGCAACACGCGCCGACCTGATCCCGCGCCGGCTAACTATGTAGATCTTCCCACGATTTATACCGAACCACCTTCGATTTCTTCTAGTACGGACCTCCAACTATGTGGGAAATGGACTAGCAACATAATAAAGAATAGACCACATACTTTTTGTAATAATTCCTTACAAATTGTTATAACGGCGTGCATTGAAAGATAATTTCCGTGGAAACTTGAAACTTATTTTGAATCTTAATATTGATAAATGATATTTATTTCTTTAAATAGGTATTTTAAAGACACTTTTACAAATCAATATTAAAAAAAAAAATATAGTTTTTTTTATTTTCGATGTCGTTGATGTCTTTTGTTCAAGCTTTTCATTTTGGTTTTTGATTTGGTTTAAAATAATTATTTTTGATACCTCTATACTTATTATATTATCGAAAACATGATGGATATAATTCGTAGATAATAGCACCTCAATCAGAGGAATTATCAAAAAAAATTGCTTGGAATTAAAATCTTTAATACGTAGGTCACACTATAAGTTTTGCGTACCTTAAAAAAACAACATGTTATTACCAAAATTTTATGTTTATTGCTTTTCAAAATACTCTCCTTTACATTTTAAAAATTTTGTCATGCGATCGAACCATTTTTTATAACAGGAGGACCACAGATCTGAAGGAATGTTTTCTACGTGTTGATTGAACGCTATCACTGCCTCTTCGGAGTGAAACCTCTTATCAAATCTTTGATTTTGGGGAAAATACAGAAATCACAGAGTGCTAGATCGGGGCTATGCGCAGGATGGGTGACGAGTTGTACTTTTTCGGAAGCTAAAAATGACTTCATTTTGTTGGCAATAATGTTTAATGGTTAATAGTCATAATAATGACCTCAAATCAGCGAGACAATTTTTTTTTTTTAAAAACCTTACTAGCAATGCGTGTCGCCCATTACTAGTATTCTCGTTAACCCCTTGTGCTAAGCTAGATTTCTTGTGTTACGAGTGGGTTCACGTCGGTTGTGCAATGGGTGGGGTTCGAACCGGCAACCACATGATCGCAAGTCCGACGCCCTAGCCATTAGGCTACCGACCATTTATTATTATGATTTATGCCTGACATTTTGTAGTTCTCCTATTTTGTAGAACCGAAAGTTGACATTTGCATAAAGTACCTTCTACCAAAACAGATAAAATAGGTGTCATAGAAATATATTTGTCATTCTTTACTTGAGAGGGTCAGTTGCCTATAACCAGCCACAAATCCAAAATATCATAGAAAATCCCAATATCCGTTTGATAGAATTCCGCTTTTCCGAATTTTCTCGAAATAACGAGTGAGCCAACCAATCAGATTGTAGATGCTTTTAATGATAACATTGTTATGTTTTTAGTTTTACATAATTCGATATAATTAAATTAATAATATACCTATTAATATTAGTATCCACTAGGATAGAAAAGTGTGAAATTATTCCAATGGATTTGGGTAAATCGAAATGACAGCCAGAATCGAGATGATCGTGCTTATATAAGTCTACATACGTACATACATACACTCACGCCCTTCTCCCACAGGGGTAGGCAGAAACTATAGACTGCCACTTGCTACGATTCTTGCATGCCTCTTTTGCTTCTGCGACATTCATACATCTTCTCATACATACACGCCGGTTGCGAGTACTACGCACCTGACCTTTTTGGAGGACTTCGCCAATAAGATCGGTGTAGGTCCTTCTAGGACGACCTCTTCTGACATTGCCGCTGATATTCGCCTTATAAATTCCTTTTGTTAATCGTCTTTCATTCATTCTCTCAACATGTCCAAACCATCTCAGCATATTCCTTTCAATACGTGTCACTACATCATCTTTCAATCCGCAACGTTGTCTTGTCACACTATTCCTCAATCTATCATTCCGAGTTACACCACACATACTTCGCAAGGAACGCATTTCCACAGCATTTACTTATTCTACTTTCCTGCCTCTTCTGCCACACCCAACATTCACTTCCATACATAAGTGTAGGTACCAGCACACCATTCTGGATAGCCAACCGTGCCTTTTTCGACACAGACTGAGTATCTATATATATATATAAGTCTAAATTCTTTAATATCAACATTTAGTGATATTTTTTAACTCTTAAGTCTTAGATTAGGCTTAGATTTTAAATAAAAATTAGTCTATATAAGCGTGACTCTGCTTTAAATTATTTATGGCGTTTATTTTTACTACAAATAAAGGTAAATAGTTTGTTTTTGGTTTGTATTAGCCAATTTTAGGAATTAATGATTAAAATAATATATTTTCAAACCCTACTCTAACATGCTTTTGTTAGCTCAACTCTTGTCTAAGCCTAAAATTGTTCTACGACCTTACAGGCGGTGAAAAGCAGGGGAAACACGCGGCACAAGTACGCACACATTTTCGTTTTTGGGCGCATCTATTGCCCATATAAATAAACTGTTTTAGCGATGACAATGGCAAGTAAACAAAATCATTGGATCAGTTTGAACGTCTTCGTTACAATCGAAACATGATTGTTTTGCTGTTACGTCATTTTTGCGATGCCGTATCGATAAACTTAAACGTGACTGAGCCAATTTCGTTACTTAAGACGATACACGCTTTTAATACAAAAGAAGCTATAGATATCTAATCATAACTCATTTAAGTATACCTATCATTAATTTTAAAATATGCCTCGATGAAAATTAACAATGAATTATGTGAGCTTACACAATTTAGTTCAGTTTTAATTGTAATGTGCTGGTTTCTTTGTGTGGTCATGTAACTAATAAACTGGAAATTTGTGATGTTGATTTGGGGCAGTTAGAGAAAGAAGATAAATTATGCAATTTATGGGTTTCTTGGTTTGGGCTTCGTGATACCTACGAACCTGGAGTTAAGTAAACCTTGATCTGCGGTAAGCCCAGAATCGGAGAGCGTGAGGTGCAAGTAATCTGGGTATAGTATTGATGGCAACATTCGATTGCTACCAATATATACAATATAAATAACTGCCTCATTAGCCTAGTGGTCCTGAGCGAAACTGCTACGCTAGAGGTTCGATTTCCAGATCGATTAGTGGCATTAGGTTCGCCCCCTGTTACATGAGACCTAAACTCAATACTCAATATTTATTGCATATTAAACATCGCGGGGAACAGTGGGTGTAGGTACATAAGTAGGTACCTAAGCCTGTGCCTACCCCTACGGGGAATACCGACGTGGTAGTAATGGTATGTAAGGTCAGAAGTTCCTTTTTTGTAATTCTAGTTACTTGCATCATAAAAGTGGAAAATGATGTCGTGGAAACCGTTCCGAAAGTTTCAGGAAGCATGCGAGTTGTCGGCATGTGATCGCAGTAAGGTTGCGGTGTTGCGTTACGTTCCGGCGTCCTCGCGGCCGCAGGTAACCGTTGCAGGCTGCGGTGGCGACCACCGGCCCGCGGTCGCTCCCGACACCCTACACTAATTAACGACTGCGACACGTGTCGGGTTCGCGGCTCACTATGCGCTGCTTTCTCCTGACATATGAGCAGCCGCAGCTCAGCTATGACTATCTCTCGCCATAAAGTAATGCTTTAGTGCTGTTTTCATAGATCGTGTTCTTAATGCACTGTGACACTGAAATATTTCCCGCAAAAACCTTTCGCATTATTGATTGAATGTTCCAGTCTAAATAAATTTCAATAATAGCAAATCGACTTTCTGTTCATGTTTGAATAATCGAATCAAAGAAACTTGATAACACCATAAAGATATTTATTGGCCAGCCGCAGCAGTTAATGCCAATTATCATCATGTACCTACTCCAAACAATTTGCAAAATAAATCCGCCGATATAAAAAGGTTTTATCAATTGCACGATAAGAACCGGTCTCGTGAGCTATTATCGCAGTAATGTTGTTTGCTATGGACGCTAATGATACGGGGCGTACGAGCCGCGTCCAGCGCGCGCCTATACTAATGGCACCTAATCTGAATCTACGGCTCTATAAACATGGCGAGTCCCGCACTTAAAGCCTATTGACACTCGTAAAAATCACCCCTTCATCATTTTAATAGTGACAATAGTGCTCAAACTTCGAACTATATTTTAGTGACCCTACTAGGTATATTATATAAACTGAGGTTATATTAACCTGTCGTGAAATATTCAGCTCCTCTACATTTCAAAAGTTCGATACAGAAGAAAATGTATCTAGCTTTTTATTTAGATTTCGCCGGTAAACCATTCAAACATCATGATCAAGATCATCATACATCATGTTCTATTAAGTAATTATTTGAGCGATGTTGTGAAATGATGTTGTCATGAAAAATCAATAATTTAGAAAATTTAGAAAGGTATCTACCATAATGTAGTTTAAACTCAAGCTTTGTAGGACGATTGACCGTGATCTTTATAACGGTTTTAACTAAACTGCGACGGACAGAGTTCACGACTCGTTTTTATTACACGCTAATATAATAATGGGTGTTTGCTCTGTTCTTAGGTTGGAAACCCAAATAGATGTCGATCAATAGCGCTATAACTGAATTCCTCAAGCAACTGGCAATAATAGCTGACGCCGCTGCCAGTCAATAACGAGGGCGAATATTTTTGAATAACTAACAAATATTCTAATATCGAACGAAGCCATCAACAGAAACTAACGAATGTCTAACTCCTAGGGGCCTTCACCATTGGTATTTATGTACCACATGTCAGCCCCGTTCCTATTTCATGTCATAATTTGTGCGGCGCGCGGATTTCTACTGACATATTAGTCACACCATAATGACTTAACTGTCTGAATTCATCTGAATAATTACAGGCGTTTGTGATATAAGATGACCATCGATCACAATACATCACACAGTTATTAAAGGGAAAATATGTATATTAATTTATGCTCATATTTTTATTCGTGGAAGAGATAAAACTACGCATCAATTGATATTTAACGTAAGACGGTTGCGTCACGTGACACGAGGATATTGAGGTGCAACGATGCACAAAGAGAAAACATTGCATAATTCACGAGTTTATTTTAGGTATGGTAATGTTGTTACACGTAGATTGTTGAGTAGATTTCACGAACTGCAGTAAAATATTACGATGTGGAGAGCACAACCTCCAATAAAATGACTTGTTTCAGATTGTTAAGTAGTACCTAATTTAAACATAATTTAAAATACAGATTATGTTACCTACTTGTAAACTCGCATACCTACTTAATTGTGGTGTAAAAGTATAAGTTTGTATGTTAAGGGTGTATTTACTAAGTAAATACGAAAGGAGGTTCTTAAATCCCTCAACTTGTAAATCAGTCTGTAGAAAATTTAGGAGGGCGTCCGCAACATAATCGTGCAGATTGTTAGTACCTAGTACATTAACAAAGGTTGATAGATTTACAATTATGTATGTGTGCGTATAAAATGGTACCTATACATATTATTTTATAAAAGACGAGTCTGCAAAGGATATACTTAACTAAAGTTACGCAAGTACCTATGAAATTTATATATATTATGTAAAATGTTGAAAGAATAATGGAACAAAAAGGCATAGCTACATACTTTTTTATGGATAACTTTAGAGAATGATTGCCATGTAAATTTCTGCGCAAATGTATCACGCATTATCAGTTACCTGTACTCCTTATTTAATTCAGAATACCTAGCTATCTATGCAATCCAAGAATCAGATGCATGTAGACAGGTACTACTTATCGTAGCACATCTACATTCCTTTACAAAGTTTGCCTTTACAATCGCTGATTTGCGGCTTAGCCTATAATAGTAATAAAATTAATACTTATAGGCATTAGGTACGGAGCTTAGGGTTGCTCACATCACAACATTTTTTATTGTTTGAAGTCGTTTTAAATCTATGTTAAAGAAACCCTGTCCGATCCGAAAGGGGCATATAGGTATCCCAGTCCATCACCAAATAAAATAAGCAAGAGTAATTTATTTTATAGATTTTTGTAGAGGATTTTTTCTTGTAAATAGTAAATGATTATATAAATAGAACCGAATCTCGATAACTAACAATACCTTCTTGGGTTGAGTATCGGCTATTGGATTAACATTTCAATCTACTTATGTAGATCTTGGTAAATATGGAAAAATAGAAGCAAAGAATAAGTGGGTATTACTTTTTTATTATTTACCTATTTAGGTACTCATACAAAATCCTACTAATATTATAAATGCGAAAGTTTGTGAGGATGGATGGATAGATGGATGTTTGTTACGCTTTCACGCCAGAACGTCTGAACGGATCTGGATATAATTTGGCACAGAGATAGATATAGTCTGGAATAACACACGGTCTACTTTTTATCTGAAGTTGAAGTTTCGGGCAGAAGCTAGTATAAACATAAAATTCATCCCGTTTTATTACCTTTCTCAATATATAGAGGCAGTGTCTTCCAGCTTCATTGTTTGTTATCTGTGCACCTACCTAATATGTCGGATGTGTCACCTATGTTTATAATATCTTGTAAAAGATTCGAGGTGTCGTGTTTAAAACAAAATTACGATGGATTACACCAAAATACGACACGGAAAAATATTTCGTCCATAAATCATGGTCATAAATATTGTCTATTTTATAGATGTAGGTATTACCTACTAGCGTTCGTTTTTCAATAAGATAATAAAGATAAGATTTTTTATGTTGATCAGGAGAGCTCGTGCCACCCGTGATTTAACGATTACTTATATTGGAGGAGTCAAACATGTCCGTTTGTTTATCCGCGAGAGGTAGAGCGCGTCCTAGCTGGTCGCACTAATAACAATGTGTAATTGAGTGTAGACATTCAAGTGATGTTGCGGCTCGGTTATATCTTCCGGCCAGCGACATTGGAATTAATACACTACAAATCTCCGGTGTGTTCAGTAAATCAAGGTGTTTATGAGTCATTCAAGTCACCGGTGCGAGACCGCGCGACCTCCGTTACTGATTTGCAATCTCGAGTGCTTATTTCTCAGTCCACCTCTGCTCTTCAATCTGCACCTACTATGTATGTAATCCAGAACATTTGTTGACAGAGAAAGTTGGGCTTGTTATATAAATCTACCCCACTTCACTTCATGATTCCTAATGCAAGTATTCGAATAATATTTAGGTAATTGATGTAAGTAGTGGTTATTTTTCGTAATTAGGTAATTTTTGATGATATCCTACATTACTTATGATTATTTCGTTTCGTCTAAACTGAGTAATAAGTGTTACGGAATAAGAGTGGTAAGGGAGTGGCGAAAGAGTGGCGAGCGATGAACGCATTATCACCCCTTTGTATATTTACAAAGGGGTGATAATGCGTTCATCGCTCGCCACTCGCTCCCACCCCACGCCTCAAGTAAAGATCTAGTTTGAAGTAAATAAAGAAATGTATTACGCTGAATCTGAAATATGATGTTACAAGACGGCTACACAGTAATTTCGCAAACGGAACCCTTAGAAAGTAAGCAATTAAATAGTGCTTGTTTCTGTCATGTCATGTGTGGGCATTTGTTAGACGCGTGCGCTTACCCCGACGTCCTTTTGTAGATGGTACTTCCAGTTTTGGGAGCAAGCACCATGACTGGTTCCATGAATATTTAGTTGAGCTTCATTAGCGCACTCACTTGTTGGAAGAAGGCGGGCGTGGCGAGATGTACTCGAGCCGTGTCATAGTCATAACACACTTCATCTAATGACTAGGTAACATATGTTACATTTTGTTATCAAAGCCTGGCCTATAATTATTGTGTCTTTATTTGCGGGTAAATACTTAGGTATAGAGTTATACAAGTTTACCCTATTATTTTTTGTGTTCACTTCTATCGCCTACGTCTAAAACGAGCCCATTTTCAAATTAAGTTTTTCAGACATTACACAAACATAATTTATATTATGGATAAAAAGCAGCTTTTTATGAATCTATTCATAATCAATCACTCCTGTTTTCACCGAAGGGTTACGCAGAGGCGTACGAAAACCTCAACCACAGTTCGCCAGAATGTTTAGATCCCATGAGTAAGGGTCGAACCCATTTCTATTAACAGGGCAATCTAAACTCCAAGCTGGTACTGAAAGTTTCATAAAAAAAAACTCAATAAATCCTTGCTCGACCTGGGGAATCGAATCCAGGACCAGTCCAGACCAGCGTGGCAGTCGCACTTAGAACAGAAGAATAATTGTTTTCATCAATCATGCCAATTAAGAATGGAATGAGACATTTCTTTCTTATCGTATCGACAACAAATGGAGAGGGTAAAGGAAAAGAAATAGATTAGCTAAGTATTCGGTTACTTGCACTGCATTTTCTATAGGTAGCGTCCATTTATAGGTCTTGATGAGCCTCGTCATGCCTGCCTGGAGTTGTAGTATAAAAAGGATAGTGAGCGTAATCTTTCGCATTTTACAGTTTCAGTTTTCAGGAATCGTTTCGCAGATGTAAAGATTCGATGCTGTTATTCTAAGAATACGACATTTAACTGATAACAATAAAAGTTAAGTGTAAAATTACTGTGCTTTCACACTATTATTATTCATCGCATTATTATCTCCACTGTCAACTAGACAAACCCCCGCGAATACATCACCATTGTTCCGACAACGAAATGAAAGTTCTTTATTTGCATATCTTAAACGCTATGGTTATCATGCCAGCCATCAAAATTATAATATAATAATATCACCACGGAGAATGTATTAGTAACTATTATAGCCTAATTGAGAAAGTTTGATCGATATATGTATTATACCTTATAACGAAATAGGTAGGTAGGTCATATAAAAGTGTATATGACATTAATAGAATGTTTTGATCTTCAAAAATTCATTTGGAGTTTTACACCCCAACATTATGCGAGTTTTTATTATACTTAGTTATAGGTAGGTATTATAATTACAGATTATTACATTGATAATCTAACTATATATATAAAAGAAAGTTGTGTTAGTTACACGATTTATAACTCAACAACCGCTGAACCGATTTGGCTGAAAATTGGTGGAGAGGTAGCTTAGAACCAGGAGACGGACATAGGATTTTTTATCCCGTTCCCACGGGATGTGATGACAGACCGAATTCCACGGGGGCGAAGCCGCGGGCAGAAGCTATTATACTAATATATAAAGCTTAAGAGTTTGTTTGCTTGAACGCGCTAATCTCAGGAACTACTGGTCCGATTAGAAAAATTCTTTCTGTGTTAGATAGCCCATTTATTGAGGAAGGCTATAGGCTATATATCATCACACTAGTTAGCTAGTGTAGAATATACTTATTTACTCTTCTTGAGTTCGAGAAAACGTACCTAGCTAAATTCATAACATTCATTAATAAATCTTAGTCCGAATTACTTAGTGGTAATTCGGACTAAATTATGAATTTATTTCTTTCGTAATAAATTCATAACATAATGCAAATGGAATTGTTTCTGTAAGTGTCTAATATTTTCTTTGACATCTAAGGGTTTTTGTAAATTTGATAATATTCAGTATTTCCACTTAGGATGGACTCCCAAAATACCGTTAAAAAAAGGTAGAGTTGCATATTTCAATCTCATAATCAAAATGGCGCTTATTCAAGCAGAATGAGATCAGTGGATGTAAAAGGCACCGCAGTCATCTTTGCAAGATTGTAAATCGCATTGCACGTGGCCGACAGAGAAGCGTGCCTTATTGTTGTCCAACATGATGAGTACTTGACGTTCGCTTATTACAATTGTGAAAGTAAGATATTTAAGCGGTTGAGTATCGCACCGTCGACATGAACAAGGCGCTGTTCCAGGCGCGGCAGGGCTGCGTGGGCGCTCGGCTCCCGTACACCGCACCGCCTCGACAATATGCCGCCACCGCGCGCGCCGACCGCCTCATCCACGCTTGCCAAAACTAACATTCCTATTGTTCTACCTAAACATCCGTGTCAACTTCCGTAAATCACCCAGATTGTCTTTACATGTCACAGTGTTTAGTAGGTGTGCTCTAACACCAATAATAACGGTACAATGATATCTGTAGTTTAGGCGGAGTTAACATTAACAAGCAATGTGATATTAAATATTCATTTAGTTGTGTACTTGGTAGTTACTAATTTAAAATACGTGAAGTATGTTTTACGCAGGGAGGCGTACGGCATGCATTGTAGTGTAGCGGTCAACATTCGTATTCATAAGGTCAAAACAAGAAATAAAAGAGGATGTTCATCAGACACAAGACCATAAAACGAGCCCTAAAATGTTAAACGACTGCTCAAAATTGGTGGTAAGAAGAAATTACAAAATAAAAGGACGATATTACGGTACTTTGAATGAATTTTTGAGAGAGACCGTCTTAACCTATATTTCACTTTATGGGTGAACGATTTTTACAGCCTTCTCGCGGACAATCCAAATGACTACGGCTCTGTAGAAAGTTTCTGAAATGGTTTCGAAATCATCAACGAATTCAGAAAGAAAGGTTTTCCTTATTGCCATTGTCTTAACTATGTGTATGCTGCTTGACTTGTAGTTTGCTGTAGCGCAACAGTTGGGTAGATATTTAGACTGTAAGAGGATTTACTTAGGGTATATCAAATATACACGTAAGTTTATCGGGTGAGATATTTACGCACGCTTGTCAGTGTGTCGGGCGGGGCGGCAGGCTCTAGTCTCGCAGTTAACAAATCGGAGCGGGCTGACAAAGCGTGTCGGCCGGTGATCGACGCGTCGTTGTCGCGCTCGCTCTCTATGACAAACGCAACGCTATGAGTGATTGTGTCCGTCCGTTGCTCGGCACTCGATCTCTTTGTGTTCTCAAATAATCCGCCGCGTCGTGATCTGGAGTCTAACGGTGCAGGTCTGCGAGCCTATTGAGTGCGCTCTCTGTAATAGGCACAATTTTTCAAGCTTTCACATAAGTCCACACTAATACCGGTTAAGCCCAAAACCCATGAATGATGTATTATCCAACATCACTGATTACAAATTAAATCGCTGTTAATTTTTGTTTTTACTCTTGTATCTTCTTTATTTACTTCTATGTCTAGTTTAGAATTATGTGTATATGTATCTATAATTTTAAGGAAATCCCTTTTTTTCACGCAACTGTACTGTCTTATTGATTCAAATGTCTTCACTGCACCATGGGATCTCGATATGGGGAGGCGTAAGGGTGTCTCGCGACCCCGAGCGAGAGTACGCCCCCCGCTAAGTCCTGTATCTAGCGTAGTGGAAGGTACGATTTGCGCAACCCAGTGCTAATTTAGAAATTTTGAATGAGACAGACATCGCTGATATAGAAAACCCTTTTCGACCCTAAAAGGTAACTTTTACTTTTCCAGTAAGAAAGGCGAACTGGCGGTCAAGCGTAAGCTTAGCAGGAATAAAAATAACCAAGATTTTTTTTTAATAACGCAGTAGCTAAAATACCAATAGGTACTTACGGTGGTAGTGACGCTATACGTTTACTTTCAAAAATATTTAACTTTTCTAATTTTATTGATAAACGCCCCTTTCGGATCAGACAGGGTATTTTTACTGTATATTTTTTACTACTGCTGATTGCTGTCAAAAATATAGGTACCTATACCAATTGGGTACCTTAACAATATTCAATTAAAAATTTAAAAAATATTTTTCCTTAGCCGCCTCGTAGGTGTAGGGTACGAATGTGCCCTAAGGTACGAGAAGAAATTGATATATAATTCCACCTTAGCATATCCATTTTAAATTATTTCTTTAGTCAATAAAAAACTGTTTACTGATTCAAGAAATCAGAATACACACCTCCTTAATACACTCTCCAAGTCCTTTTACGAAAAATTATAAAGAAATATACCTAAATAAATCAAAGCATATTTTCTTTGCATTGATACTCAATCTATAGAAAGCTATGTTCCGGAGTAACATAGGCTCAATTGTTAATCAAGTCACTCTAAGTCACGAGTTGAAACGCGGGAAACAGCTAGTGTATCTGAAGTTCACTCTTGCGTATAACCTTTTCACATCTACCCACTGATTATTCCCTTATTTGTCTCATTTTAGCTGTCACAGGCCGGAAAGTGTCGTGTTCTTTTAGATTTAAGTTACTTCTTTGCGTCCAATGTCCAAAATATTCCTTGATGGTTGTGTCGTAAAACTACTTTGTTTCACCGACACAAAATGATGCGATACGATGCGATATTTAAAGTTATAACTATTATTATTATAGATATTTAAGTAGATACTTTCTATTTAGAGATTCCTAATTGAAACTGCTCTGAAAATGGTTTTGCATAAAAGATTGATTTAAATAGTATTTCAACGAGATACCTCAGTATCTATGTCTTGTACCTAATTATAAAAATAAAAGCAATGATTTTTTATTTGTAGGTATGTAATGTGCTAAACCAGCAGCAGTAGATCGGAACAAAGATAATACAAAATCTGTCGAGCATTGGAACTAAAACAAGGATTTTTCATGATCATTCATGCGTAGCTATAAACTTTTAGATTGAACTTTTGTGCTACCGGATATCGGATAAAATTTCATGTAACTCGATTATCCTTTTTATAAATAAAATTTGGAACATGTTAATTGGCCTGGTAGCACGCGTAATTTTTCACACTGAGGTGAACCTGACGCGAGTTAAAATCTCAGGTCTCACCTGCACCGACCAGCCACCTGTTAACTGCAACTCAGCAATATAAAAAAAAGAAAAGGAGCGAGCGCCAGCCAGTGCAAAAAACGAGAATCCAAGACGACACGTTTGGAAAATAAAAAAAGATCTCGCCCACCAGATGGTCGCCTCGACGCGTCGAGAAACCCGCTTTTGAGCAGGTTGTGACTTACCACGCATATTTATTCGCGCTTTTGAATACAGGGAAAATTGAATAACAAATACGATTAATCGTTCCGAACTGTGAACAGCCAAATGTCTCTTGCACTGTAGGTGGAGAAATTTATTCAAGGTCGTAATTCTTTGTCTGTATGTATGTATAATGTTAAATTTGTATAGATCTGGTATTATATGGCAGTCAATGACTTCCGATATTACATGCTTAGAGACACATTTAGTCAACAATTCTATAAAACTGCCTCATTAGCCAAGTGGTCCTGAGCGCGACTGCTACGCTAGAGGTCCTGGGTTCGATTCCCAGGTCGAGCAAAGTGTTATTGGGTTTTTCTATGAAATTCCCAGTAACAGCTCGGAGTTAGGAATTTGTGCCCGGTTAATGGCAATAGGCTCGCCCCCTATTACATGGGACCTAAATACCGGCCAATTGTGGGTGCAGAACTACTTAACATTTTATTGCACCTTTCAAATTCGTTCCAAATGTGTTCATTAAAATTGGCCATATGTTTTCGTTGTTCATTAAACAACCTATTTAAGAGATGATAAGACTCCATATGGTGCAATATTTTTTGTGTCCTTGTGCAAAAACAGGATGGAACAACACCGACAAAATAATCATACAACGACTAAAAAATCGGACGTATGGACCTGTTTCAAATTTAAATAACGTGTCAAGTCATCCCATCACCTTAGTTCCTGTTCCTTCTTTTGTTTTGATGAAATGTTCTTTTTTATATTAATCCAATTCGACATCACGCAGAGAGCATTAACTTTTAATTTTTTAACACGTATACCATCACGCCTGTATTCCTCGAAGAGTTAGGCAGGAGCGTATGTTTATGTCTTATGTAATAGGCTCGCCTATTGCCATTAACCGGTCACAGATCCTTTACACCGCTGCTATGGAGAATTTCTTAAAAAGACCCAAAAAAATCCACAACAATATCACATTGCTACCACGACCAGTAGACTCATGAAGCAGTCTGTCTAATTTTATAATGCAATGTTAAAACAATAACGAGTACTTAGGTACAGATCAGATCGACCTAAAACCGTTTGTCGCTCAGTTATTTACCTGGAGCTGAATAAGGCATCAGAGTGTGGGACATCTGATAAATAATATTGTTATTTGTGAGTTGTGCCTTAGATCTGTAGTTTAACGAAGAGTGAATCGGTGCTGTTGATCACGTTGTGAGTATTAATTGCGTCGGCACTAGCTAGGAACTCGGCCCGCCTCCGCAATGACTCCCTAGTTTACTAATGCTCGTGTAACTTATTGCCGACGATAGCAGCCGTCTCATGTCGCTCATTAATGGATAGTTTCCATTACTAATCGACTTCAAACAACATTTCACATTGTTATTTAAGAGGCTGGCTGGAACCTAATCATCTCATTCCACTATTATTAAATAAACATTGGAAATCAATCGAGTTAGGTCAAGTCACTCTTATGTTTATGGAAAAACATTATTAGATAAAACTAATAATGCACACAGCGGAGCCGTTAAAGATTAAAATCGATGTTTTTTCACGCCCTTATGTTAGAAGTGTTAATCAGCACCATCTGTGGTAGTCATTATTATTTTTTGTGGATCTTTAGTTTCAGTGATGTTGGTCAGTGTTAGGAAATACAGGTGGACAGGAGATACGACGTGTGAGTCGCGTATAAGAGGTCTGCCTGCACTCTAAGTCGGCGCGTGCGCACCTGTGCCCGCATGCATTATAAATGATGATCACTCAAATAAGCAACGTGATACTTCGGTATGCTACGCTACGACCACTAGTGACATTTCTACTTGTGTTAGAATTGGATTGTGGCGATATCGTACACACACACACACACATGCACGCCATATGTAACTTAATGAACCTATTCATCACCATATGAGTCGAGGAGCTTGTTACTTATAACTTAGCGTTTGTCACGAACACCAGCTTTTGCAATGTAGATACTGACTATACAAATATTGGATATTGAAATTAATAAATCCTATCCATCCCTATTAGAACTTTTGTGTTGTTACTTGACAGGCGGAGAGCTGTACATAACATACATCATTAACATACCTAAATACCTAATAATAAATATGTAGATTTAATTTGAGGAACATACATGAGTACCGTTGCATGCTGAGGAAGAGTCCGGAGCCTGTATTTAAATTGAATCAATGTATTTTGAAGAATATTCGACGAATATCTGTCTGCAACATGAACTGAATCAAAAACAAGATTCAATCATACGATAAAATAATAAATGATCCCACTCCCGCACATCAACACTTAAGTCGTTAAGGGCACTCCACATAACACTGCGCACGCGCTACTGACATACACATAAGTACAACGCGTCGTGCGTATTACGGTGGATTCCAATTTTTTTTATAAATGTTGAGTCACGATAATTAGTAAATTTGAGAAACGTGAACTTACTTCTCGTGTGGTTTTAATCTTTTTGTCGGAAGCCCATTACGAAGAGATAACTTATGTCGATTTAGTAAAACAAAAACTATTTTATTGAAAAATTAAACCAGAATTCTCTCATACAATTTGCATTATAATAGCACTTGTGTGGTAGATAGCTAAGGCATCAGATGAAGATGTCTTTGGGCTAGTTGAGAGGTGGGAGGAGGGTGAGTGGAGGCTGCAAAACGACGAAGACGTTTGCGAGGCTGCGTCGGATCTTATCGCACTTATCTGCTATATTGATTGCGCCCGTGTCGAAAGCCTCGCCCGGCCAAAAGCGGCGCAAAGCAGATTGAAACCCGTACACGATGATTGATTATAACGTAATGGACACCGACGCCTGCTTGCGAATCACTCAATACGGTATTTTAAATACCATTGCGATCATGTCATGGAATTTGTAGTGCAATTCTTTTAATGTACAATGATGAAGAATGTAACATACCTACCTGTGGAAGTTGTATGTAGTTTTGTAAACTCAAAAAAGGCTTACCAATCCATAAGTACCCAACATGTCAACTAGTGTTTTTATCTTAGTATTGTTGCTTACTCTACTATAAGCGATAAGCTATTGATGATGATCGTAAGCAAAAACGTGTCCGTTTCATGAATTTGTGAATGTACTCCAACTTAATTTTAAAAAGATCGACAAACCAATGTGCGCCTGGAAATTTAAATTTATTAGCTAAGAGGTAGGAACTTAGCTATGTTGACTCAGTTTTAAGCAGAACTAAACATCTCGTTGTAATAGTACCACAAACAATTTTGCGAAATGGGAGTTAGGCAAGGGAACTAGACTCATCGCTATGGAGTTTGTAAGATTAAAGACTACGAAGTACCTACTGCACAAGTTATGTAAGTACCTAACTCTAAACATTAGAACCTGCAACACATTTACAATTAATGAAGATATCAAATTATAAAATATACTTATTGGCAATGAATATCAGTCCCAATCTTGAGATTCTCACGCCTTTTGCATGCCTCTATATTATTATGTAAGTAAATTTATATTTTGGCATATGCAGACAATGTACGAATATGCGCAGGTAGGTACCTCATACCTCATACCTCTACATTACCAATTACCAGAATTTCACGCTGTTATCGGCCCATAACGGTGATGTAATGAGTTTTAAAGGGTTTTTTCGACCCGAGGAATTCAAAATCTTTGCAAACTGGCAGATCTTAATCTGAAGATTCAAGACGTAGACTGAACTTGTTTATTGCAAGACTTATATGTTCTCCGAATCATTCTCCACGCCGTGGCACGTGATTTATGATTGTATTCGAAAAACTATTACGCTAGAAATAGCGCTTCGCACTTTTGATAGGTTTATAGTGGGTATAGGTAAATTGCTAGAGGCAATATCATTTATGTTTTTTTCTGGAGTGAAAAAGCTATTATAAATCACGATTATGAGTATGAAAAAGCTCACGAATTTCACAAGGTTAATGCGTTGTCGCCGTACCTACAACATGTTATTAAGAATAATAACGGATGATAAAGCTGTAAATTGTGGAACGTGAGTTCGAAGCACTCTCGGGCATCTCCGTCCCTCGAGCCGCGTGTCCACTCTCAAATGGAAGGATCGGTGACCGTCAAATAAAACCCAAACATGCGACTCATTTGCACTTGTCATGACTTCACGACTGATCCACTTTTGTAACATTTCAAAATTGATATTTAAAAATGACATTATCATTTAATGTCGCGTCTGTTTGACGATCGCTCGGATAAGTCCAGTCCACTGCGAGGCCACTTGCAATCAAAACGTTTTGCATGCTATTATGTTAGTCGTAATAAGCAATCGGGCGAGCTTTAAGCTCGGAGGAAAATTTCACGAAATGGTGATAAGCGCTAACACCGAATACAAATACAAAGATTTCGTTTGTATAATATTTGCGTGGGCTAAACTAATTTATTAACTTAAAAAACGTAATCTTCTCTGATATGCGACTTTAAAATTATGGTACCTATTCGATATTTTAAAGTAGATATTCTATTTGTTCCTAATTGTAGGCAACAAAACACACCCACCTGCTACCAACAAAATGGTTATTAAGTGGTGGTTTCGTCTTAAATGCTCTAAGTACCTACCTACGAGTTAGTATTCTAGTAGTGACACTAGTACATGGGTGTATGTATGTAACGGCGCGTGACGTGCACCTGTCGCGTGCGCGGCGCGTGCGCCAACTGCCGGCGACGCTCAACCGTGGCCGGCGCGGGCGCCTGCACTTGCCACCGCGCTGCCGGACTCACCCACCGTGGACAACACCTGACGCACCACCATAGCGTCACACAACACGTTGCTATGACAATCCATTTCTTGTCACCAATAAACTTTTGAAAGAAAGAGTTATATGTTGTCACGTCAGTAATTTTGTATTTATCTAGGGGCACGGCAGTGCCCCCTCCAAGTCGAGCGCGCAGCAAACACTGCCGTACCATCCTTTACTGGAACCATTTCGCCGCATTTGCAGGCCACTATTTGAGAACCTCTGGATAAGACCAGAACGCAGAAACATTCGTCATCCAGTAAGCTATAATCACATACTTAAAATCCAAAATTTCCAGTATGTAGTTAATTTAGTTCCGAAGTTAAGCGAAAGCAAAGTTTAGCATTTATGACACTCACTCACTCATGATCATCAAAATAGAACTAGTACTTCCCATAAACTCAGAGAGCTGAAATTTGGTACAGAGTTAGGATTTAATGGCCACATAAAGGGAAAACTAGGATAATCGAAGATCTGGAGTAGGTTCCTGGTGACCCTGATTAGAAAACACAAGAGCCCAACCAAACTATTAGAGATATCCGCATTTACAAAAAATAAAATAAGAAAATCTAATAAAATTAATCAATAAGCCCACGTTTCAACAAAAAGAAGTGAAATCCCATCAAAAACATTCTGTAAAAAACTAGCCAAGTATCGATGGAGCTGCTTGTTTATCTCTAACAAGTAATGAAATCTAGACAAAGTCGTGCCAAGTCTCAGGTTCCTCACTGCGATTTCTTTATTATTTATAGTTAATATTGTGTGACTTGGCCGTTGACTTGTACCCACTAACGTATAAAGAATGTTCAAATTATATTCTCAACGAACATTCATACTATGTAATCCTCTGTGTACAAATGTGTTGAACTTTCACCTTTTTATTTGAATTTACAACAAGGGTACAAGTCAACGGCCAAGTTACACAACACAAGATTTAAGTATCTCCAAAATCTAGCTTCATCCTAATCTAATCCCAAATAATTCTTGTATACGATAACCTCTATGAAGGCACTGCAAGTCATAAGTCATGAACAAACTACAAGTCTAAACCAACACAATCAACTGATCCTGTTTTACTGATTTCATTGTTATTAAAGTAAGAAGACACTAAGGGCAAAAATTGTCGAACGGTTTATTTGTGCAATGAGTTTGTGACCACTATGTTTTATTGGATGAACTGTTGAATCTACATACTCACTAACTTTTACTAGTACTACTAAGTACTACTAGTTAACAAATGCCCCACGTAGTCAGGTCAACTCACTAAAAATACAAAAATATTCTTATAAATAAAGTAAAAGTAAATATCTCGGTTCTCATCATAATTATATCATCATTCAAAGAGTGTCCAAAAAAGGTCGGTTATATGAAAGTACTGATTATGTATTTTAACTAAACTCTTACAATGTTAACTGCTTAATTAGTCTATTGGTCTCAAGCGACTACTTCGATAGAGATCCTCGTTTCGATTCCTGGGTGTGCTCAGTACCATAAGGGAGTTCGGGATTTGTGACCCGTTAATGTCAATAGGTTCGCTCCCTAATGCATGGGGCCTAAACAAAGGTACCGGTGAACTGTGGGTGTATATTAGTACACCTCTTCTTAGCCCTTCGGGGAATACAGGCCCAATGATAATGTTATCCTAGGTGAATCATTAAAATTTTAATTTTATTGGCTTGGCTTTTTCTAGTAAGGATTGCTTTGTGACTACCTAACAGTCTATATGCAATAGATTTATATATTATTTGTTCCGAAGGGCCTTGAGCCGATTTAATCGAATAATGAACATTTTGATGCCGAGCACAGCTGATACGGTCATAAAAGATTAACTTAGTTTAGCATAAAAGCATCGACCATTAATTAAATTAAAAATAGTGCTCCGGCAAGTCTTCAGTTAGATTACTAGATACATCTCTACGAATCCACGTGACATAATAAATAAAATTGTGTTGTAGAAATCATGCGGGTACCCGCTTGACTGCTGCGTATTCACCTGTTTGTTACCTACATATTATCGTCGACAAGATGGTACAAAGATACGATATCTAATGCGTTTTCAAAATGATATATGTACCTTCTTCCTATGATAACACGTAATTTTCGATGAGTCTACAGAGCGCAAGGTCCTGAGCTCTAAACGAACCGAGTAGTAAATAGGAAGTAGGTACCTATATCATTTTGAAAATGCTTAGATACCGTATCATTTTACCATCTTGTCAACGATGATATGTAAGAGGTGAATCAGTCAAGTGGAGGTCTGCAGAAACCCAACCAACCAAAATAATATATTAGAATAACCAAGCAGTGTTATTCTTTGAAATCCTCAGAAGCAGTTCGTGATGTTCATCTGTGCCCCGCCCTGGTGATTGGAATGGGCTCGCTCCCTGGCACCGGCGACCGATGAAAGTAAAATCTATGTATAAGGAAGCGGATACGTTAACACGTGCACAAGCATTTATTGCTCCACTGCTGGGCACGGGTCCTCCTCGAATGGGATTGTTTAGATAAATATAGTTCATCACACTGGCCTAGTGCTGACTGGTGACTTCATGCACTGTCCAATATCTCATCATCATATGTCCAATATCTCATATATCTCTTGCGCGTAAGAGCCAGTTCCCCCTCGGTTGTCTCAATTAAATCAATATTTAAAATTTCAGAGCGAACTGGGACGTTTTTCACAACAGAATAATGCATTGTGTATAAATGTTTAAAAAGCGTTTTATTTTTGGCGAACAGTGTGGGTTTAATAATTGTTATGTTTATAAACTGACCATAAATAAATAAAACAAGAAAGCATGTAAAAATACGAAGGATAATATCTGCACACTGGGTGGCCGCGGTGAACAAACAACTAGATCGCCTACGCCAACTTCATTGAGCCAAGCGCAAAGGTTATCGGCGACCACCAGTTACCATGCAAAAGAGTTTACGCAACACAAGTTTTATAGTTAGCGATCGTTACTTGAGTAGCGTTAACGAGAAACAACCTCTAACGGCTAGTGAGTGGAAAAAGTGATGGATTCAGCACGTGCTGGGCGTGTGTCGGCATGAGTTGCGCACGCGCCGACCGCCACGCTCCGCCGCATCACACCCTCTACCCCTATCCTCCACATTACATTTTTACAAACACTCGTCCAACCGTCATGTGCACGACAGTTGGACTTACACGCAGATAACTGATAACGCCGTCATAGTACTATTAACACGTCCGTGTAATTAAAACAACAGGGAAGTAATAGTGCGCGCGTTGCACGACACAAGTAGGTATAGTTATTTATTTGGTTGTAGCATCCGTCCGGTGCTATATCATGCATCGTTTATCAATCTGAATCTAAATTATTAGATTAATTCTCATAAATAATTCATTAAAAACAAGTCTTGTCTGTATTTTCACCAAAAATTGTAACAGGTCAGCAGTAGCTAATTTAGGAATCTAATACCTAACTCGTTTTGATGAAGTAAGAAGTTTGTTTATCTCGACGTAGTATCATGTCGGTATAATACATAATGGTACCATAACGCCTGTATTCCTCGAAGGGTTAAGCAAAGGTGGTAATAATGTACAGCCACAGTGCGCTGTTAAGTTTAGGTTCTATGTAAAAGGGGGCGAGCCTGTTGCCATTATCTGGGAACAATTCCATATTCTGAGCTGCTATTGAGAGTTTTATTGAAAACCCCAATAACAATGCTCGACCTAGGAATCAAACATAGAACCTCTAGTATAACAATAATAGTAAATAATTATAATTACTCATTAAAATAAAAACAAAAACAACTGTACGTAGGACATATTCCAATTAAGTTAAATTTAACGCAAACAACTCACCATAAAACGCAAAGACCATGTGTCTTTTTATAAACAACAAAACCTCCAAATAACGCCCGTATCCTTGCATTAGTTGGTGAGCTTGTATTCGTAACAAAATTTGGAATGGACACCTATGTATAAAAGTCCTTAAAAGGACAATAATGCACTATTGTGCTCTGAAAGCAGTGAGTAAAGTGATACAGGTTAGGTGTGAGGAGCTGCGCGGCGCGGCGCGGTACTGCATAGCGCGCGGAGGCTTGCGGCGCGGCGCGGTGAGGACCAGCGCGAGCCGCAGCCGCGCGGGGGCGACGTATCTTGCCGTATTTTATTTATAATTACGGACGACGACCCGGTACCCGGACCTGTCGCGATTTCACCTGCTATTATTGCCATTTTATTCATTGTTATTGCATTTATTACGTTGCTTGTTACAGATTTTACTGTCTGTAGGTTTTAACGAATGGCTCTTAATGATGAGACTATATCTCCGCGCTGATTTCTCCTTATAAACGCGCACGTGTAACGATCTCATCTTATAGTGAGCGGTGCCGATTTAATTGATATGATTAAGTTTTTAATGTTCCACCAGTCCAGATACACAATGTAAAAAGAAAGTAAAAGAGAATTTACCATTAATGTTTAACTTTCATATAATAAATGTTCTTGTTCCTTTGGTTGATATTGATGATCCTTTTCATTAATTATTAATATTCTGGGGATAATTACCTTTGTTTTCGCCAACTCATGTCGAAACATACTTTCTACATAATTTGTTTATAAATTACCTATTATATCATATCTAATATTATTGAAACAGTTAAACATCCCCTTTACTAGCGATACTCCAGTGGTTTTACCTGCGTTGCCCCGTTCCTAAGAGCGTCATAGCGTGGTGGCAAATCATGGATCACTCCGTCCATTAGTAAAAACCGCATGAAAAAAAAGAGTTTATCGCGAACAGACAAACAAACAAAACAAACAGACGCAGTGGGGGACTTTATTGTATAATATGTAAGGATATAATTATTTTTTACAGACTTCTGCCACAACATTGTATCTAAGTATTTGGTTATACGAATGTCACACTTAAACCCTCTAAAACTACGACATAGTTACCTATACTTTTATATAATCTGTTGCCTATTCATTACTGAAAACACTTAATTTATTAAAAAATAACCTCCTAATCCTTTTAGGTTCTAATCAGTAATTTGAGCTGTGTTTATATTTATTCAGGTACAAGAAAGCGTAATACCAGAATGATATAATTAGTAAAACATTAACCTGATGTATGACCGCAGTGTCGAGGAGGCAGGTCGGAGGTGAGGCCGGGCGCGGTGCGAGCTGCGTGCCTCCTACGCGCGGTACCGTTACACACCGGTTAATTTTTATGCAGACACCAGATTATTGTATTAACGCCCGCGCCCTCTAGCGTACAAGGAGTCCAACCGAGAACAAAAGACCAATGCGATTTGATCCGAGTAACTGTCTCGATGTGAAATGTAAAAAATAACTCATGCATGATGCCCCGAGCGCTTTGCAATAATCTTATTAAATTCGTATCACAGTTTTACATAAATGTCACGTCACTCAAGAATATATTGATAACGGATTTATGTTCTCATTTGATTAGTATCTTGTATTGTTTATGACAATAGAAGCATTTTCAGTTTGAACTGTACCAGTTAAATATACCTAGGTACGTATAGGTTTACATAATGACTAATTATAATTAAGCTAATGTCTTTTAAAATCTTTATTTCACCTGTAGAACAGATAATAGAATACTACAGTACCTGTAGCGAACATTGAACATATGTAATTGTAAATCATTCATACATAATACGGCGGCCAGGCAAGTACCTATATAGGTGCAAATAAGTTCTATTCGGTATTGAATCTGGGCTCAGTATGAAACAATACTAAATAAAACGATTCTTACTTTTTTTTATGGGATAGGGGGGCAAACGAGCAAACGGATCACCTGATGGTAAGTGATAACCGCCGCCCATGGACACCCGCAACACCAGAGGAGTCGCAAGTGCGTTGCCCGCCTTTAAAAGGGTTTGGGCCTCCGGTAACCTCAACTCACTCGGCGAAACACAACGCAAGCGTTGTTTCACGCCGGTTTTCTGTGAGGCCGTGGTATCACTCCGGTCGAGCCGGCTCATTCGTGCCGAAGCATGGCTCTCCCACGTGAAACTAAAGTAGTTTAGTTTACTAAAGTAGTTTCTCTTATATGTAATTTAAATTTCTAATATTACCGTGACATAAATCAGTACCTCGTTCATGAATCCTACTGATCAACTGCTAATTAAAAGAAATAAGTAAATTTAACTTTATTAAGGTAGGTACGTCTCCTTTAAGACATACATAGATTTAGAATGTGCACGCGAATTTCGACCTGGCGGGTGCGACTCGCAGTGGCTTAGTGGTCATAGCTGCTGGTGTATCTAACCAGAAGACTCAGGCTCAAATCCTACCCGCAGTCGAATATTTCCTTCACTAAAATAAATAAGGAAATTAAATTACGTTTTAGTGAATCTACGGACTAAAGTGATTAGCTAAACCATGGTAAAAATTGTGGGTAAAAAGAAGAGTTTATCTGGTTCGTATAAATAGCTTACAGTGAGAGAAGACGCGGACTGTTCGTAATTAACATTGGATGCTAATGTTTGCAGCGGGTGCTGAACTGCTAAGTATTATGCTTAAGTGTATTTTTATACCGAGCCGCGAGATGCTCAACACGTGACTCACGCTGCCTACACACTGCCATAATCTGTGTTTATTTATTGGTATCAAATAAAAAATGTCAATGAAAGTTACGAATAGCAGATTACACTTCCGATTTTACATCATTCGTGATAAATTAGAGATTATTATGTTGAAAACCATTCACGTCATTACGTCTGCGACATTTCCATGTTCATTTCGTGTCGACGCGCTGCGCCGTCGTTGATGTCTTTTGTTAGCGGGATTTACATAATAAATGGGCACTTGTGATTTTTCCGACACTTTTCAAAAGGCAGGACATTTAAGCGATGAAATCGACTTTCAAGTAAAGCAACCTGAACAATTAACTTTAAAACACACTCATTGATAAAATGAGTGGTTTTTTGCATAAAGCCATAATTTATGAGCAATTTTAAAATTAGTGTTTTTGAAATAAAGTCCTGGTCCGGCTGTCTGTCCCCTAGTTGACTGTTATTGCAGGACATGATAGGTACGCAACTGGTACACTTTGCGTCTATCTTTCGCTATCAAATCCGCATCGCATTCTGGGTAATAAATTAAAATACCTGGTACCTATTGTATCTGTGACAATGGGATGGAGATGTCGAAGCTATAAATACGTAAGTATTTGCTTTTA
Organism: Acronicta leporina; assembly: GCA_947256265.1. Taxonomy (NCBI): domain Eukaryota; kingdom Metazoa; phylum Arthropoda; class Insecta; order Lepidoptera; family Noctuidae; genus Acronicta; species Acronicta leporina. The sequence goes on along the minus strand of OX366513.1, from coordinate 9,027,749 downwards.
TTTCACTTCTGTTTATCCAGTTGATACAAAGCTAAGATTGCGCAATCACAGCCTCGAAGCTTTAGGAAATAAAGCATCAGAATCCATTTACGCGAATCCACAAAGCATCGCTACCGGTGAATAATCTTTTCAGAGTTGTTGAAGCGCGACGTCGCCGCCCACGCGCCGCGCAGCGCTATCCATAGCTCACAGGCCGCTGTGTCGTGCTTATTGGCACAGGATCGCGCGATTTATCGCGTCGCCGGCACACCTCCACCTACCTCTACACTCACTCTCTGGATACTGTGGAGACTGCGGACACGCCGCGACACTCGGCAACACTCTCCAGCGACACACGTGGCTGGCACCTCGATCGTTGCGCGCTAACGACACCATCTGTCTCCTGCGTAATCACAAAACGTACGAGATGACGCAGGTACTCACGGGTGTTTGTTCTCTGATTGTATTTGTAGTCTGCCGCAAATAACATATTCATGATACGATATTTTTATTCAAATCTAAACGAGTTAGGCATTCGACTTCCTGTGGGAGTTGTATTTTACTACGACGTGCAACAAGCGTATAGGTTAGGTTAGGTTAGCGCTGCGCTATAATGTAGGTATTGATCAATTATGATGTTAAGATCTTACAGATACACAAAAACAGTAATTTATAATGAGTTATGAAACTCGGAGCAAAGGATATCAAACTCAATTAACAAAGCTATAAATTTATTGCCTCGGTGTGCCAACTTTGTGACATGCTATGTTCATGTTGTAATATTTGTAATAATTCATGCACTTGCTAACGACAATAATAATAATAATGTCACGTACATATTTATTTCCTAAAGCTGAATTTCCACTGAAGAAAAATTAGAGACAGCTCTATAGGATTTTTTGTTTCCGAGACGATATTCAAATACAAAAGTTGTATAACTGGTGTTAACTTTCCTTTAGTTGAGACCCAGCTTAAAAAACGTTTCTTCTCGTGATTTTAATTAGTATGACATGAACTGGACGGTCTTCGGGTCTTTGTTTGTGCATATAATTTCTATTAGCCGAGACTTGATCAAAGAAAATAAATAAGTGTCGAGAGGTTTGTGTATTCGATATTTGTGTTTGTGAATGTACCTCTAATTAAATATTTTAGTAAGATATATTTAACGGTTACATATTTGACATTTTCGAATCACAATATTCTTTCCAGGATATTCGAAATTTAGGGAAATTCTAAGTAGGTAGGTATTGGGTCTAAGGTACGTATGATTTTATTAGTTCAGTAATAGGTACCTACTTATTATAAAGTGTGGTACGCTCTATCACAAGCAGTAGATATATCTAAATGTGATTAGTGCATGTAACTGTTAGTAACTTTATTGGCCATGTTCACAGTATTGATTAATCGTGCTACGATTATATTATTGAGTAATGCAATGCGCGCTATTAGTCATGCCGAATTATTTACACACATCTATTAAAAGTAATCAACACTTGAACTATTATATTACCAACTACTAAACAATATGCCACATCATGAGTCATACGTACCTATTTTCTTCAGTACTTCCTTGCGAGGTGTCACAAAACATCGACATGTAGGTAGGTACTTTTATGTACAATACAACATAGGTAATGTAGACATCTCTGCATGTTCTTACAGACAAAGGTTTGCAAACCGAAATGTTGAACATCAAGGTATATCGAGTGTGTGAGGAGATTATAAATCGTCACAATGTCATATCAAGAGTGGGTTAGATAATTTATTGAGAGGTGCGCATTGAAATCACATTTATTTGTGCGCACGCGCCGACGCGCGACGTTACAAATCATGCTTATCGCCGCAGCTTGACTTGGTCCATTGCCGCCGCCAGCCCTAAATCTAGACGGATCTAGATATATACGTACGTCGTGGCCTCTTCAGCGCTACACATAACATAGTGCCGAATGATAACGACCGACGCGCAGAACCGTCTTGCGCAACGCTGCAAATTGGTATATTTCACGAGCAAGTAAGTCCACACGTTCACGTTATTATCTATCTAAAATCTCTGCACTACATTAATAATGTTTCTAGTTTAAAAGATATAAATAATTAAACATAACAATACCAAAGCTCTTCTCGAACGAGGTCAAATTAGTGTCGAAACCCGTTTGCGTTATCTTTAAGGCGATCACTTATAAGTTATAACTAATAGAAAAGTTCAAAGTTCTATTAGACTATTAGGTGTGAACTCTAATTGGTACCGCATATCAGCGACCGATATCGGATAAGATAATCACGATGCAAATAGGAACAGAATTAATTAATGAGAATGCATTGGATTGGCCGCAGTGCGGGGACGCAGCGCACGCGCCGCGCGCCGGTGCCGGTGCGGGCGGCCGCGGCGGACGTCGGTGACCAATCACTGCGACTCGCAGGTCGCACACGCATTTGTGCGCTCAACAACACGTCTTCACTGACTACCACTAATTGGCATTCGTATAAGATAACGTGTATTTTCTCCTACTAATAGCAGCCTTATGTCCTGTATAGTCGTTAGCGTAATTTTGAATTAGGTTTTACTAGATATCTACCGAGATTACGTTAGGAAGACAATTTAGTTTATAGTGACGAAGAACTTATTAGGTAAAATGCCTATTGATTTAAACATCATTTCGAAATCTGAAAGAAACTATTCTAGCACTTCTAACATTGAATTCTTTCTAATTTTCAAATTATCACTTCTCGTCAACAGATGTCGCTACGGTTAAGGATAGTTCAGTACCTATAAAATTGTAACAATATTAGAGTTGCTTAACCGAGTTTTGATAATATCTTAATTTCAAACAATTCGATAGAAAAGTGCCAATAGTATGTACCTATCTGACGTTTAAGAAACGTGCACTTGCTTGACAGGGTCAGAGGTTAACAGAGAGATTAATATCTTATTGGACAACTTTCGTACTAGTAGGTAAGCCACATGATCTGCCTTGTGTTCTGATCAACTTAGTGGATTATATTAGCAATTACATTTTAAATTTTTGTTCATTGAATGAGTCAGTGGTCCGAGTAAAAGTTAACAATATCTTGTCCATGAGGATCTCAGCTGAAAAGTTGAAGGATAAGTTGACTAGTTCAGTGGTTTCCAAAGTTGCCTTGACGGCGTCCCATCTTATAAAAACTTCCAAATTCGAAACCACCGTCCTGGTGTCATAACGAAAAATGGACGTATATGAAAGAAGAAATGTTTAAATGTATTTTTCAGGGCCCATCCTTTTTATTATGCATTTTATATTGTTAAGTCACCAAAAAAAAAAAACCAGTAAAACTTTCATTTTCATTGTTTGGGAAATTCTGGAGTAGTCTAGTCATGCCTACAGTACACAGTACAGTGGTGATCGGAACACACAGACATAGGCGTGTGTTTATCAACGCTTGTGTGTTGAAAGGACGATGATTATACGATAACTTGCAATAAATCATATTTTTTTCAACATAAGTCTTGTATGTTTTTTTTCAACTCTTTTTTCCTTCAGCATTTTCTGCATCGTCCAATAAGAGGAACGGGCGTCCATTAGTGTCCTATTACAATATTGCAATGATATGTTGTATACTACCCCGGATTAAACTCAGGACTAAGGGGCTACACTAGCGAACACACCAACTGCACGCTACGATGATAGTGGTTGTGTTCCCATGATATCAAAGAGTAAGACTCTGTGTTATTATGGGAAGATAATGAAATAATATTAAGTAGATACCTATCTTCATACCTCAGTATAAAAGAAAACTGTTTACATTTTAGATTTAAAGAATCAACCTACGCAATAAAGTTCAGAACATAAAGTAATTCTAATATTATGACATAATAAGCTGAAGAAAGTTGTGGTGGTCTTGAGTTGAGTTCGGTTCACATTTTAGGCATTTTAATTAATTAGGTATAGGGGAGGTGGCGGCGGGTGCGGACCCGCCGGTGACCTCGTAGCCGGGTGACCGTCGGCGGCCGCATGGCGCCCACCGTCTAATGCTCGACCCACATCAGACCGGTGCCCCGGTGCTTTGCGCTATTGTCTCGATAAACTCGCTGCCGCTAAATAACCACTTACCGAACCACAAATTGCGTCTAAAGTAGACGCGACGCGGACTTTGTTTGTTGCCCATTAAAACATTGCTTATGGTTTACGGATCGGATTTTGATGTTCCATTGTTAATGTAGCAGAAACTGATTGGAGATTCAACTTGTTCAATAATTTGATGGTTATTTAAGTAGGGACATAATGTTTGTAAGGTCCGCAAAATTAAACGGTAAAAACCTAAATACTTAGGTACTTGAATTTCTTTGATATAATATAAGCAAATATTTACTTATCCTTTAACAAATTTTTTACTAGCCTATTGCTAGACTACGTCAATAAATAAGAGTACTGTGGTCTGCCCATGTAAATATTTTTTTATAATAAATGTTGTTTCCCATTTATAAGATTTTATCTTACCTACCTTACACGGTAAATGAAGTACCTATGCAGTTTTTCAGAAATAAGAATGATAGTGTTGTAAAATTTAATATTACTTAAGTACTTTATTAGGTGCCTAGATTATGTGAATACTTAGATGAGTCCAGGCGTTATAGGTAAGTACCTAACTTGTGTATTACATCCTGGAATCTATTCTCATATTACATATAGGTACTATGGATTATCTTGGATCGTATTTTCATGTTATCGTAGCAATTCTTACAATGAGCACTCAGTTCCCAAAATGGAAATCACGCATCATGGCGCATCACGCGCAACGCGCATTGGTGTACTACCTACCGTAGTACCTAGTAGAAGTAGGTTCCTAAGTGTTATGCAGTAACTGTTACGGTTTCAAATAACTTACTTGTCATTGTTAGGAAATCCTTAAGAGAAATGTGAAAGAATACAATTCGTTTTAATTATGACATGTTTTATTTTCTGTGTTTGGAGGTAACAGAAAGGAACGCGATTCGGCAATCGGCATAACTATAGCCTCATCCATTGATAAGTATTATTTTAATACAATCCATTAAAATAATAGCATAATGTTATACTTTTTCAGAATATATTAATCATTTTTACTTAAGGCACTTTGTACATGGCTTAGGATATGAATATATTTTTAATAAGTGTATGACACTCGGCAAATGCCATATGACTAGCGAAGCCACCAGACGTGACTGAATATAACCTTATAAATAACTTATTCTAACTTATGCCAAAATTCTAGATTTACATTGGTCCCCTATAGATGAAACGTAGAAATATAAATTTACACGCAATTGAGATGTAAACATTTACAAAAATAAATTAATTTTAAATATTATACTACTAGAGCGTCGTTCAGCTAGCACTAACACTTATAGGATGCTACAACTAAATAAGAGATCGAGGATCCTGCGGGTCTCAGTCTTTTTCAATAGGCATGGACAGGGGCGGGCGGCGGCAGGGGCTGGTGCGAGTGCACCGTGGACATCGCCTCGGGACGGTACTCGTAAGGGGACGCTCCGGGGACGCCGCAGCCTCCTTCCAAATGCTTGCTCAGCAGAGACATACGAGAGAACGTTTTTCCGCAGCCCGAGCAGGAATACTTTTTAACGTCTGAATGAGTTTGCAAGTGAGCGCGCAAATTGGATCTGTCGGCGAAAGCGCGACGACAATGATGACAAGAAAACGGCTTCTCTCCGGTATGTGTGCGAATATGTCCTTGCAGCAGCCATGGTCTCGAGAAGGCTTTGCCGCACAAGTGACATTTGCAAGGCAACGTGTGTGTTCGGATGTGCATCTTAAGTGCACCGAGTGATGTGTATACTTTAGCGCAGTATTTGCAGCTAAACGATTTCCGAGCGAGGCTTCCCTCAGCCGCAGCGCAGTGGTACTGCTGGTGTTTTGATAGTCCAGAGTAAGTTGAATAGGACTTTGCACAATCCGGGCATTGGTAGCGAGGGCGGCGCGGCGCTGACACGGATATTCCGGAGTCCGAAGAAACTGATCCGGGTGAGCGTAAGTCTTCAGGGCAAGGTGGCGGTGAGACTGACGACGGTGGTGAGGCAGGCGAGTAGTGATGGGCGTACAAATGTGGGTGCGCCGGTGGTGACAGTGAAGGTGCAGCGGGATACAGTTCTTCCATAGGGTATGGTGCGTATAGTGTTGGCAGGTAAGCGTACTGGGGTGTGGGGCGCGCCAGCTCTGCCGGAGCAGGCTCCAGTCGTGCGCGACATGCAGCTAGATACTCAAGTTGTTGTTGAGGCCACTCGCGAGGCTCGGCCTTCACTGCTGCTGTCGAAACTGGTGATGAAGCTTTGCTCGGGTAGTTGCCAGTTTTTGATAAATCTTCAGGTTTAGTACTAAGATTTTGGGGTTCATCATTTTCCGTATCACCTGTAGACAAAAAGAGGGAAATCGTAAATAAATATTACATTCAAGTAAAATCATTTTATTAACTCATTGACATATTTTTTGAAAACATTGTTAAAACAAATATTGTTTCATGAATATTCTTTATCTATAGATGTGTAAATAATAGCAAAGGATGATATAGGTAATATCATAAAAAAAAATATATATTTCTTGGAAATCATTGAATTTGACGGTAATTGAAAATTAATTGATCATAATTATAACATAATACTTACAATGATAACCGTAGTATAGTCGCGTAGCGAGGTGGGCGGGGTGAGGCGGCGTAGTGGGCGGCGTCGCCGGCCGCTCCTCCCGAACCAGCACCGGCCGCTTCTTCAGCGGACAATGTGCGTACTTCTTCGTCATCAGAGCTCGAGTGGTCTGTGAGTCCTCCACGAGCATCTTGCACAATATTCACTAACACTAAAAAAGTCTTTTAAAATAATGTTCTCAAAACGTATCACAAAATCACTTGAAGTCGTAACAATCCAAACATCACAAGATATCGTCGAAGTCGCGTTAACAGTGTCGTGTTTGTGACGCGACAAACGTGTACGTGCACTCGTCGGCGTCTTGAGCTCGAGTGGTGCGGTGAGGGAAGGTTCGCTGCTTATAAAGCGCTCCCCGTCAGCGGCGCAGCCAGGTGGCGGCGGGTAGGCCTCGCACGTGCGCCATACCCAATCGGCGGAGGGCGCGGGGCCGCGGCCAATGGCGGCGCGGCGCGGCGCGGGGCGGCAGGCACCTGCGCCTCCGCACCCGGCGCGGCGGCGGAACCGCTGCCTCTCAGTGCGATATGCCCAGCTTCTCCATCGCACCGGTACAAACGCTCTCGCTGCAAATGAAACGATTTTTTGCACAAAACTCGGGGTTAAGCACCTTTGAACTGAACCAATGCCGTTTTTTGAAATGCCTCTGATACCTTTGTTCAGTTCCATCTATTGTAAATTTAACTTGACGACACCAGCGACAGCTGGACGAGATTTCGTATCAAATCGGTAGGAACTTGATATAAAAATGCAGTGGGTAAATATAAAATTTTGCACATTAAAAGTACCTAACTTTGGCCAAAAACTAATAATAAAATTGCTTTGAAGATTTTTTATATTATTTTTTATATGCTTAGATATGTAGTAAGTATGAATAAGTAAGCCCTTACTTTTCGACTAAGTATAAGATGAAAACTAACTAGGTATAAAAGTAGAAGTAGAAAACACTAGAAGTAGCAAGTAAGTAGCAACTAACGACAACTATGGTATGATCTAATTACCTTAGACCTTTAATTAGCCTATATCAGGTTGTTAAAATTTAATGCACCTAGCAGACACAGATGTGATTCACCTTAGACAGTTATAGTAGATACGAATACCTAGGTACATTGTATTAAAAAAAAAACTTAGATCGTAAGTACAAGTTTTTTTTTCTAATCCCTATCATATCACAAAATAAAATAAGAAACATTAAATTGACATGAAAATATCTAAACATTAATGAAGTTAAATGTAACATAATATATATCTAGAACAATAGTTTTGTAAATAAGGCAAACAAATCCCATTTCGTACCTATACCTACTTACTTATATGCAAAGAATCCACTGTCAGCACCAAGCACCTATTCAAATGTGTTCAATCAAATACCTATAGCATGTGGGTAAGTATAAATTATGTTTGCGTATGACTTCCGGGAGATAGCCGTAGAACATATAAGTATGTAGGTAGTTTACAGTTAAAATCTATCAGTTATTTGGTACTGAATTAAAACTTAGTCAAGATCTTTGTTAATTCTATCTAGTAATAACTGCAACATCAATTACCTAAGTACTTATTCTCATCAGCTAAGGGTATAGATACGCAGCATAAGGAAGTTCCGAGAAATCTTGCGACACATATAATATACCTAAGTACCAGCTTATATATAAATGTAAACAATTGAACAAAGAACGCACTAACACGTCACAATTAGGGTTCATACAGAAATTAAACATAATCGGAGAGTTTCAATAATCAAAATCATAAGTAGGTGTGATGCGATTATGAGCCGACCTAGTTAGCGAAAAAGGCGTGTTATATGAAACCACGATGACACACGACGACTTAATATTTATTGTTTGACACGGAGCAAACTTATCGTTTCATTTGACCTTGTCCTCCTTCCTGTTACGATTCGTCTTCCTTTAACGTTTTTGCGCCTCAGCCAACAATTACATAAGAATAACTCTTATCGTATCTAACTCTGCAAGTTACACGGAATAGAATTTAATTTGCATATCTCACTGACACTTGCCTTTTGTGACGATCGGAACTAAAACATACAAAGGTTAACTATCGTTGTTATAAATAATGTATAAATTTCAAGAAATAATATAGCAGCAGGAATGCTGGATCAGCATTTACAACAGGTACAAATAAGTTTGGTTGACAAGTAGGTACAGAGTACAGACACATCATTATGTCTATTTAATTGAAGGCATAACTGTACTATCACGCAAATGAAAGGGTAAGACGATTATTCGCCTATAAAGGTACGATAATGATAGCCCTAAAGCGTAAGTATTTATTGAGAATTTCATAGAAAAGCCCATTTACCTACACATTGCTTCACCTGAGAATCGAGATCAAATCAAGGTGCAACGTGAACTCCTCTTAGCTGATCTAAAATGAATAATAATTTAACAATACATAATGCGAATAGTAGAAGACGTTTGCTACTAGTTACAGAATCATGTTGTCCACTCCCAATCACACGATCCCAACGGATTCCTAATTCAATAATAGTAATAAACGGGAACCGGATGGCTGAGAACCCGTTTGCACTACTGATTGTTACAAAAACATTTCCTTGTGTGTATCAAACCAAACAAGATATTTTTACAACCCCTTCCCAACGCGGAAACATAACGTCCATAGAGTCTTTGTTATATTTTTTATGCCTCCAGTGTTAATTCCCACAGGTCAGACTGTTCGCTGGGCTATTTGGGTTTTCTCACAGAAACAAGTTCACAATTACAAAAGTGAAGTGTGCATCCCTGGCAAGGGAACCATTTTGCACTATATACACCATTGAATACTTATGTAGCACTGTTTCAGATGCTAAGTAAATGTTGCTAAATTACAATTCAGAATCGCACCGCTCATGTTTATAAATCACACTTTACATCAACCTTGACACTGGATCTACCGACTGTCACGGGAACGACAAAAGTACACACACATACTACTTAGAATACTTTTGTTTTAATTTTTTAATGTTCATAAAATGTATGAGAATGTTTTCAATATTTAACTTGGTATTTGTAAAAGAAGGAATGATTTCGACTGTCAATAAGTGGAGATTTTTTGAAAGACACAAATCATTTTGCTTAAGTTACGTTACGCTTTTGTGTTTAATAAAATACAATGACACTTTACTGTAAAACTTCTATGAACAAATAAGGAAGGCAATTTCCGATGTGATTTCATTGTGGATACTTATGCAAGATCAACGTTCAAGTTGGTCATCGATATCACGATGACGAGGAGCATGGCGCGAGGTGAAATGCACCTCGTGACTCAGCTCTCACATTATGTGTCAAGGGATCAACGTGTAATTGACATCAACATCTCGATTACATTTAATGAAACTGTGACTAATCGCTCCAATCAATCGTCAACAAATACTTGGTAAGTATATATAATTAGCGAAATGAGAGTTCCTCATTATCATTACAGACTTTCGACACTGTGAGTATGTGATAATGACACGAGTATAAACAAACAGATCGTCATTCATTAACTAATAATTTCGGTGCCCTGTGAATGAAATGTTATCTTGATTAGTCTTGGGAAACGTAAACATAACACCGGAAGATGGTAGATGGTAAACAACATTAGACATATTTGTTTTATCGAAATGAATGGCGTATCGACAATAGACAAGTACTTGGAAAACTCATTTAGGAAATAAATTACTTATTGTGCTTTTCTAATGTACTTCAGTATGTATTATCACCTTGTTTACCTTATTTACAAAACTAAGAATTGTTCGAAAAATTGGTAAAAGTTTGTAGTTATTATTAGGTAATTATACCGAAATTTGGAGGGTCAAAATTTTGAAAAAGATTTCGTCGAGCGAGAAATTCCAAGAAAGACTTTCCCTCGTATTATCTAAGTTTATGTGATGTATGATTATGAATAAGTGTTAAATACGTTGGTGTCATCATCAAATCTTCGTTATTAACAAGTGGGCTCTGTGGAGGGGCGGCTGCACGTCGTCGGCCAGGTGCTATGTCGCGGGGGCAGGGGCGCGTGCGTAACGGTCGCGGCACGAGCGACGCAGGCGCAGGGGGCCGTGCGCTATGGAGTATGTATGGCTGGTATGGCGGAAATAGCGATGGACAGGGGCGCCGCGCCGGGGGCAGGTGGTGCGATACAGCGCTCTCAATGTCACACAATTGGCGGTTAATTTCTTGCTTAGCTACTACTACTACGACATTACGTATTTAAAATTAATTTGCGCTGCATTTAATCCTTATTTATATTACAAGAAATAGATAAAGTATCTGCATAAGCAGTGGTATAGACATACATACATACCACCACGCCTGTATTCCCCGAAGAGTTAGGCAGAGGCGTACTAATGTACACCCACAGTTCGCCAGTATGTTGAGGTCCCATGTAATAGGGGGTGAGCCTATTGCCAAAAATTCCTAACTCCGTGCTGCTACTGGGAATTTCATAGAAAAACCCAATAACACTTTGCTCGACCTGGGAATCGAATCCAGGACCTCTAGCGTAGCAGTCGCGCTCAGGCTAATGAGGCAGTTAGCAGGTATACTTAGATATTGTTTATAGAATACGATAATTGTTATTACAAGAGTAAAGATAACAGTACGTAGGTACAGTTATAATATGCATTGTTCGTAAACGTATATAAATGAGCCTTTTGAAGTTTAGCAGTTAGTAACCAGTAATTAGGTAGGTACTTACCTATTTACCAAAATAATATACGCTTTTGCCAGTAAAACAACATGTTAGTCATAATTTTTTTTATCTCTTCCATCTTTACAATTATCTCTTATTATTATTACGACGAACTCACGACCGACCCATGGCACACCTGAACTGTACCTACTATTGTTGTATGGATTTGTATCATTGTTTGTTGAGCTTGCCTAAACATCAAATGTTTTACAAAGCGTTGGCACCCACGAGCCGAGTCCGACCCTGCATTGTATTGAATCAGTGCACAGCTATGCCAGCAGCTGGCTGCGCGTGCAGAATCACATGTCTGTACCCGAATCGCACATCTGCATGGAGCCACTGACTCCTAACCAAACGTTCTTAGTGTCATACCAGCCCTACAAAACAGCGATACGTAGTCCCTTTTAGAAATAAGCTACTCTATTAGGGTCTCCCCCATTCATCGTATCGAGCCCGGGTAGCTGAAGGTCTCAAGTACTGTTCGACTGTGAACAACGCAGACGTTTTGTAAGTGAGAAATCGGTATTTCGGTTATATCGAAGCAACAGTGGAAGGAGCAAATATAAGCTTTAAATACCTTAAAATATGGTCTCAAATCAGAGTGCATATTTTAGTAAAAATAAATTTTAACCAAAAGGTCTACATTTCAATCAAATTTTTGAGCTGTACTTATGTCGTTTAAAAACCAAACGCTGTGCTTGCAGGTAGGTGAGTAGTTTAATTTTAAATAATGGCATAGCTGTAGAGTTTTCTATATAAAGCGCACAGGGCCATTCAACGCTTTTATAAACACTTTTAATACAGATGGATCGAGTCCCATACAGGATGTTCATTAGGTTTTTATAATTATTATACTTACCATTTTAAAGTTCTAGTTCAGATTTGTTGATCAACGTGGACAACGCTACAAATCGCAGTGTCTACGTATATTCTACACCTTGTCTACGCAGATACTACGCGGAGTCTACACAGACTACGGAGATACTACGCCGTGTCTACGAAGATACTACGCCGTGTCTACGCAGGACTACATCATGTATACGCAGAGACTACGCGGTGTCTACGTGAAGTATATTTTATTTCAACTTGATTTATACTTTTTTACCTACCAATCGAAGGTAAGGAAATGTCAATTTTTATACCAACGGTGTATAGATATTAAGAGCATTTTTCCCAATGCTTTCTATCATGACTGACTAATGATGTTTCGGGATTTAAGAACATAAGTTCAACACTGATCTTTATATTTTTATTTTAGGCACCATCGTAGGTCTTGACTGCATAAGTTGAATTGCAGATATTGAGATAATGGATCAACCGGAACACCTAAATAATCAAACTTGAATATCCACATAAAAGGATCACCCTATACAGTTTGTCTCGGCAACAGCTGAGATTTCGGCACACGCTACGCGGCCGGTGCGTCACCGTCACCGCGCACCGCGCACCGGCCACCTTTCACCCCTCGCGCATTCCCTTACGACTTGCGGCCTTCTTGCATGCGCAGACGTGCACTATTTATATCTACGCATATGCTATACATCCTATGTACCTATAACGGTCTCTTATATATATTTTGACTACGAAAAAGGTTTTTTTGAGTTGCGTGACAATAGATTTTAATCTATAATTTAAGGTGCGTGACAATAGTATTCGGGAATTTCCTAAATTTATTGTTGCTTAAATATTCAATTCAGATTCAAATCAAAAGTAAGTATAGGTATCTACCTATCATGAGTATAGTAAGATACATAAATAATAATAATAATGTAGTATCTTATCTATCTCTTATACCTATCCTATCTACTTATATCTTAGACCTGGGAATCGAACCCAAGACCTCCTGAGTGCGACTGCTACGCTAGAGGTCTTGGGTTCGATTCCCAGGTCGAGCAAAGTGTTATTGGGTTTTTCTATGAAATTCCCAGTAGCAGCTCGTAGTTTGGAATTTGTGCCCGGTTAATGGCAATAGGCTCGCCCCCTATTACAGGGACCTAACATACCGGCGAACTATGGGTGTACATTAGTACGCCTCTGCCTAACCCTTCGGGAATACAGGCGTGATGGTATGTTATTTTATGTAGTATCTTAATATAATTTTGATTTGACTTTGTAAGTCATGTTACCATTATGTTGCAATCTCAACAAGTTTGTTGTGAGTAGATAGTGATAATCATGGAAGTTGTCTGGGTAAATGAATTATTATAAATATAAGTAAACTAGCTTAATTTGTTTCTATAAGTAGATCTAAACCGCAACATGTATAACAAACACTTATTATTAATTTAATTTTAATTTTATTAAAGTAGGTAGTTATAATACACTCTATTGGTTTATATCTAGAAAAAACCTACATTGTAAACAATTTTGGACGTGATGAAAAAATATTTAAAGGTTTTTCATTTCTTTTCAGTAGGTACAGTCACGAGCACAGATATGTATACACTTGGCAAATTTCAAAAGCGATTTTCTCTTAATTTATTCATTGAGATTTTATGATGTTATGAACATAGTATTTTCGAACCAATGCTTTAATGATATTGTTATTATCTCAAAGATTGCAATCGTCATTTCATAAAAAAACGCTTTCGAATTTTAGTAAGTGTATACATATTGATGCTCGTGACTGTACTCTACAAGAAGAGTTTGGTTAGGTTATAGGTAGGTACTAGGATGTCGTATATTATTGTAAGTTTTGTTGCATTCATGAATTTAATATAACTTTTGTAAATTTTATGATCTGAAAGTATTTGAGGAATTAAAAATACCTTTCGATAAACTATACACAGATTCTGTCTAAATGATTACGTCATACCCCTGACTTATTTACATTTAATGTTGCACATGTTTTTCGTACCGTTACAATGTATAGGAACAATAACATTGCAATCTAGGGAAACGGGAACCGTACGTTTCCCACATTCGATATTTTTTTCCAAAATCTCACAGTTATAAGGGATTTTTTGCATTTCTTAGGCCAAAAAGGTATTTATAGTGTTACGGCTCGAAGGGGAAGAAGACCTGGGGTCGTGAAGACAGCTGCATCCAATGCGCCGGAGCAGGCCCGAACAAGTAGATCACTCGGTATCGGATTAACAGAACCGTAAATGACGAATAACGGTTACATTTTTTTTTATCTGCAACAAATAGGGCAGCATTATTACCTGATCTATGCATGTATACAATTATACTAGACTGCTTGGTCCCACTGTATATAATTTATTTTGTTCTTACTTGTGGCAATTAAGTTAACGGTGATTAGTGAATAAAGACAATAAGTATCAACCCTTATTTCAAAATTTGCAGTCTGTAATGGGTCGCTGAGTGCTTTGGTATTAGATTTGATGTTTTATGATTTAGCTGTACCATTAGGTCTAACTTGAGCGTGGGGCGTCTCTATGATAAAATCTATAATAATATAAATGAAATGCTGTTTGTTGATACCTACTTGAAATTAGGCTGAACCGATTTGGCAAACATTGTTTTAAATGGAAAGTGATCCATTCATCCATTTTTAGAGAAAGGATAGATGCAATAATTGACGGGATAATTCAAGAAAAACTTAAATTCTTTTTTATACGGGATTTTTGTATTTTTGTTATGTCAGAATCATAACCAGAATTATTTATTAGCCATCAATGTAGGTACAGGTATAAGAAGAATCAACTAAACTGTAAAAAATCTGTAGGTAAATAAACATATTGATCATACAAATCGTAATTAATATATCTTTTTTTTTTTATGGGATAGGGGGGCAGACGAGCAAACGGATCACCTGATGGTAAGTGATAACCGCCGCCCATGGACACCCGCAACACCAGAGGAGTCGCAAGTACGCTGCCCGCCTTTAAAAGGGTTTGGGCCTCCGGTAAGATAAGAGGAAAGATTTATTTTTTGTGTTTCTTTGTTTGTAGTGGATAAAGTTACAAACTATGTAGATAACTGATTTAAAAAATTCTTTCATTGTAGAAAGCTACATTATCAGCAAGTAATATAGGCTTTCTTTCATTTCGAATAAGGTATCAGTCTGAAATCATAGTATTTGTAAAGCAAGCCGTAAGAAAAAGCGCTACCATGCTATCTTTATCCGCATTATCTGTCATACTTACATAAATACTACACATTGGTCTATAAAGAATAAGAAAAAGTCTCTTATAAATAAGCCACAATAATCTATTTTATATCGATAACCGATATTTTTAAAGATTGGAACCTAAAGATTGGTATTATAAATAGTACTCAACATAAATAAATAGGTAATGTCGAATTTTAGGGATTTTGGATTTTCACCTTTTTAAGGGAGAAAGGGGGAGTATGACAGTTTGTACAGGATAACCGATGTTTCTAAAGATAGGAACTAGAAAATAGAAATCGTTACTACTAATTATAAATTTCTAGAATTTCACGATTTAAGAATAGTTTTTAGTTATTTTTAATAGGAACTTCGTAAATGGTTCGTAATTTTTTTTACATATGTAGGTATAAATTTATCACAATCACTACGACACTTTAGATCGCGTTTAGATAGAGTGACATCGCGGGAACCAGCTAGTTAATTTGTTATAATTTTTTTTACTATATTGATCAAAACGTGACTTCAAAGATGGCAATCATATTCAATTAAATTTACAATTAGCTATCTGACTTAACATTGTTTTTAAACAAACCAGTTTGCATACAGTGTCCGCTAACAATTTAGCCATGAAAATAAATTAACTGTGCTGTTGAAACAACATACTTTGTATGCATTTAGGCACAAATATCGAATGAAATGTAATTACTTTGAGCAAACGACGGACACACCCGTTCCGGGACACCTTTTCATTTAATCAGAACTTGTTTGCACACCCAACAAATGGTGTTTTGTTCGCGGAGGGCGACCGATCCGCGCTGCATAGTTGCACCCGAACACCGGTTGATTTAGAGTCGCCATCTTTTGATAGATTCTTTTTTATAGGTACTGAAATTTATTAAAAGCGCACCGAGGGTGCGCGTGCGCAGCGACAACTGCCGAGATTGTAGCGCACACCTGGCCCACGCGCGCGCCTTACTTGCTCACAATCACACTACATGTGATGTGCTTTTTACATACCATATCCTCTGCCCTTGTCAATTATGTTGATGCATATTTATTTCAATAATAACTATCTGTATTATGTAATAAAAACCGTTACCTTCATTAACATTTCAAATTTAGTTTTGAATTGCTATCACGGTGGACCCGAAATAAAAACTCTAGATAAAATAAGTAAGTACCTATGTATTTGGGTAGTTAGTTTGATTACCAAAAATATAATATGTAACATCACTTTTAAATATGAAATTAGTAAGAGTTAGGTACCTAGGAGCCTGTTTGCCCCCTTTACTTCCTAAAATCTTAGAACTTTGTGTGTTTCCAGTAGAGTTAACCAGTTAGAGTTTTATAGTGTCTGGCTATTTATTTAAATTACTAATTAAATGTTGTAGATTAGTCCTACAATTAAATTCATATGATATATACCTACAACATATAAAAATACCTAGTTGTCAATTTGTCATCGATAGATAGGTAAGTATAAAGATTCTGTATGAGTACCTATTGTTTAAAAAACTTATAATACTTATGTATATTATTATCATGTACCTTTAGAATTGCCGAGGCTGCAGCAATTTAATAGACGTAATATTGTGCCGTAATATGTGTAAGCACTGGAGAATTGCGTTAATTGCAGGACCACACGGCCTGCAATGTTGAGCTCAAGCTCCCATAGAGCAAGCCACACTACGTCACTTTGTTTAGAGAGCATTGCGTGCGCATGCGCTGAACGGTGAGCTGGACGCTGCGCTGCGGTCCTCATGTACGCTAATGTTGATACGTGTCATGTTATCGACCGCCCACCGAGCACAGACTATGTGGTCTTGTATCCATCGATTCTGTCGTTTACCTAGCATGCGCGGACGCAACCATCAGGATATTCCACTGACCCACAGTATCCGTTTACCACAATATCATTAACGAAGAAAGTAACACGAAATCAGAAAGTTTATAACTCAATTTCAAGCTATTTTATTTTATTTTATTTTATTTGGATCTCCAACAAGAAGTACACCTTACATACTAATTAAACACAGAATATTAGAGTTGCCTTGTGTCCTCTCAATTAAAGGAGACCACATCATGCGAATTAAAAGAACAATATTTAAAAACTTAAACAATAAAATTACATTGAATTAAATTAAAATAAAATTACATTGAATTAAAACAGTGTGTTAAATGCAAATAGTTGATAAAAACATATAACAATTTTTAATTTAAAGAGAAAAAACATTATACATTGGAACAATAGGTACTAAGATATTATTTATACAATATTTTTTTTTTATTTTTTTTGGGACAAATGAGATCATACAGTATTATTTATATTAGCATTGTAGTAACAAAAATAGTCGTATCAATAGTAGTATCAAATTTATATTTATATTTTATATTTATAAACAGTATCAATAATTTCAACAATAATTTAAATTTAAATTTTAATAAATTTAAATTTAAATTTAATAAATTTATAAACTTAGTAGGGACGTCAACAGTTTGTTAGTTTAGCGCGAATTAAATGTTTAAACTTGGCGAGACTGTTGGAAAAAATGTCTACGTCTACCGAAGATCCAGAAATAGCATCGTATTCGTGTGTCATCCTGGCAATTGCTGCATGCGCACCTAAATTTGTCCGATAACGTGAGACCCTAAATAGCGGACGAGGATAGCGTGGAATTTTAGAAGGAACATTGATGCTAATTTTGCTCAGTAAATCTGGACAGTCAATGTGATTATTAAATAGCTTGAACAGGAATACTAGGTCCGAGATAGTTCGACGAGACTTAAGAGACGTAAGTTTGAAATGAGTCAGTCTATCGTTATAGGTCCTTGAATTTCTGAACCTAAACCGGAAACTTAAATGTCGGACCAGTCTCTTTTGTATGTTTTCTATCCTGTTAATGTGTGTTTGGTATACTGGATTCCATGCCGTACTGCAATACTCTAAATGGCTCCGGACGTAGCTGTTGTATAAAAGGAGAGTGGTAGATGGTTTTCTGAACTCTTTCGAAGAACGCAGCACAAAACCCAAGGCTCTGTATGCTGACTTAATCATTTTATCATAGTGATATATAAAGTTTAATTGACTATCCAAGTGAACACCCAAGTCTCTAATCACATCTACTTCGGTTAATTTATCCCCTTGAATATTGTACTCAGATGGGATTTTGTTTCTTTTTCTAGTAAATTTAATATGGTAACATTTGGAGCAGTTTAAGTACATTTTGTTATTGTGACACCACTGATTTAATCTATCTATGTCGGCTTGCAATAAACCTACGTCGGATTCATTAAAAATAACACGAATCAATTTTAAATCATCGGCGAAAAGATATGGTGTAGAATGCCTGAACACTTGCGATATATCATTAATAAATATAATGAAAAATAGTGGCCCTAAATTGGATCCTTGTGGTACACCGGATGTAGCAAAATAGGGGTCTGACTCACTACCATCGATAGCAACTGAAGATGGCCTATTATTGAGGTAAGATCTACACCAGCTCAGTGTGGTGTTAGTAATACCAAGAGATTTAAGTTTTATTAATAACAGTTCGTGATTCACCTTATCGAATGCCTTCGAAAAGTCAGTGTATATCGCGTCTATTTGGTAACCCTGGTCTACCGCAGATGTTAGTTCTGTGATGTAAGCTACTAGATTTGTGTTTGTAGATCTATTCACCATGAACCCATGCTGATTATGAGATAAATATTTCTTTACGTGATCATACAATACCGGATACATAAGCGATTCAAAAACTTTGGATAATGTACACAGAATAGAAATAGGTCGGTAATTAGAAATAACCTCTCGTTTGCCGCTCTTATGAATAGGTACTATCCTTGCCTGCTTCCATATGTTAGGAAAGAGACCTGTTCTGAGAGATGTGTTAAAAATATTCGCTAATGGAGCCGATATCAAACGAGCACACCGCGACCAAAATATAGGTGGTATATTATCCGGCCCTGCACCCTTAGAGTGATCGAGGCCAGACAGTTTTTTATGTATTACATCTATAGTGATAGAAAGGTCATCGATGCCTGGCACTGGAATCGACTGTTTAGTATTGTCATTAATAAGATCGTGATTGCGACTGGGAGGATCAAAAATAGAAGAGAATTGCTCAGCAAATAAGTTTGAGATAGACACACTGTCGCATGCAGTTGTATTATTAAGAATCATTTTAGAGGGGTAAGAATTCTTGCTTTTTCGCAAATTCTTTATGTGTGTCCAGAAAAACTTAGGATGTCCTTTGATTTTAGTTTCTATTGCTTCTATATAATTGTTAAAACATTTTTGAGATAGTATTTGACAGTCCTTCCTTACATAGCTAAACTCGAGTATGTCCAATGGATTATTATACTTTTTAATTCTGTTACGCAATTTGAGTTTGTGGTTGAGTATTTTTTTAAGTTGATGAGAGTACCAGGGTGGATATTTCCCGCGTGAGTAAACGGTTTCAGGTACATATTTTTTTATAATATCTTTAACAATTGCATAAAACTTCTCCAACATGGCATTGACATCCTGACATAATGCAAACTCATTGAACCAATTAACGCTGCCAAGTTGTAGATTTATTGCTCCATAATCCGCCTTATAATAGTTTGGTTTAGTTACTAGTTTTGTATCACTTTTAATATAAGTAGGAATTATCGGTATAAATACTAATGCTGGATGGTATTTATCTATTCCACGAATAGGATCAATGCAGTCCGTTACTTTTATTAAATCAACATCCGAGAGCAATAAATCTAGAATCTTATTTTTGAAATTTTTTATCCCGTTAAACTGTTTTAAGTTGTTTAAGGCAATGAAATCCAGTAATATATTATTTAGGTTACTGCTGTGAATTGTGGAACCTATATATGATTCATTGTTGTTGTCATAAACCCAATCGACACAACCCAAATTGAAGTCACCAATTATCAGTGTGTAACTATCATTGTTGGCATCTATAATCGAATTACAATTTTCAATGAAATGGTCTAACACCTCTGGATGTACTGGTGGAGGTAGATAGGTAGCACAAACATTTAGCGACCTACGATTTGAGTTTGACTGAGTTTCAATTGAGACCCACAAGTCTTCACAGTTACTCTCCCATTCGGCCCTACGGCATGAGCTGAATTTGTTGGACACTGCTATAAGAACGCCGCCACCGGTTTTTTTATGTTTGCCTATAGTAGACGTTTCGCGATCCCTTCTATAAACACTAAAATCATCGTCAAATAATTCGGAATCAAATATGCCATCACAAAGCCAAGTCTCAGTCAAGACATAAACATCGTACTCACTGTTACGTATCTGTTGACGTACCTCAGATAGAGTGCTGCGCAAACCTCTTGTGTTTTGGTAATAACATTTTAGGAAATTGAATTTGATAGAGTTAGACTAAATAACATGTTCAAGAGATATTTAAGAAAAAAATTAAAAACAAAAATTTATGATAATTCGTTCAGCTTTTCGTAATTGCTTATTACCATACTTGAAGAAGTTTCATCTTTTTTCAAGAATATTCTTCCGTTGCGGACCCACACAAATCTGTAACCCAATTCTTTGGCACGAGTACGGGCTGCTGCATGTAGCGTTACACGAATATAGGGTAAGTAAAATCGTCCAATTTTGTGGCTACGTAAGTATTTATTTACAACTTCATCATCCTGGCTGAGTTGTGTTCAACGGTATACCATTTTATATAGGTATAAAAAATTAGCTGGCGTAGTGCATTCATTAGTGTGGTTTTTATAAAAACTTTCATTACTTGTAACGATCACACGGTAAAATGTGTATGTACTTACATAGATTTTTTCAAAAAGGTACTTTAAAATACTGTAATTTAAAAGGTGTTTTCTATTGTATTAAACGTTTGTTAGCCTAGGCACGTAACGCATTTAATAAAAACCTTCTCTTCATGTTAAGGTGTATATAACTAATATAGCGCAAAGACTTTCTTTGCTATAGGTATTCAGTTAAATTTAATTTTTCATACCCAAAACCAGGAAATGATGAGTTCAGCAATCAAATCCATTTCAGAGAATCGATTTGAATTTGGATGGAGGTCGGCTCGGCGGCTCCGACAGGTCGGCTGTTGCAATGGGTGCCTTTGTCCGCGAGCCATCAATGTCGTCCTCGTTGCTGGCGGTTCGAGTATAATGCGGAAACAATGCGCGGTCCACATTCGTGCATCGCGACCGCGACCGAGTCGTGTTCGGCTGCGGCCCGATGTTTGTGCTCATAAAGTGTCATTATGGTAACAGTACCTCATTGTTGTTTTCGGCGATGCCCGTCTCCCTATTTTCTTCGCTCGCTGTGTAAAAGCTCGGCGCGTCACGGCGAGTTATAACCAAAATGGGTTACGACCGACTCTTGCGAAACTTTTACGGGCCATCGTCTCCGTTGAAATCTCGTTCGGTTTAATGGCATTCGAATTTTAAGTGCTAAAGAAAGGTAAATCACTTTGACGTGTCTTGAACTTAAATCCGTGATTTGAGAAGGACTCGATGTTTTTGGCTCGTAATAAATGACGGCGAGTGGGTAATTTTTCGAAAATATTACAGACATGTTGCTTAATCATTAAAGTTTTCCTTTTGGGATTGATGAGTGAATTCATCGCTCGTAGCATGATTTGGGTGGATTTTTAAAATGACGTTAGGAATGAAAATGGCAGCCTACTAGAGCCTAGCCCAGCACGCAAATGACGGTCGTACTTACATACACTCAAGCCACCACAAGATCATGAAATTTAAAAATATCATCAAATTTCTGGATTTCATTTAAGGCGAAATCTTTTAATTTACATTCGAAGATAAGGTCATCTTACAGCTAATCAAAGAACCGATAAATTATACAATGTAGTAAAGGGCTTCGATTACAAGTCGAGCTGTTGTTTGTTATTACATAATTTTCCTTTGTACTTTGTCATTGACCTCTTAACTCCGCCTGAGTCAGGAATACTTATTGTTGCA
The DNA here is from genome assembly GCA_947256265.1 of Acronicta leporina. Taxonomy (NCBI): domain Eukaryota; kingdom Metazoa; phylum Arthropoda; class Insecta; order Lepidoptera; family Noctuidae; genus Acronicta; species Acronicta leporina. The sequence continues at coordinate 9,005,367 of OX366513.1, read as the reverse complement.
ATTCGAGCGGAGTCAATTACAAAAATTGATGCCAAACTTGTGTCGTTGATCGGTGTCCAATGACTTTATTAATTGTAATAAAATGCTTCCGAAGCGTTACTTAATCATTACTTAATATGTAATAAGATATCTTAATTATAGTTTCATTTCTAAACTAGGTTTACCTACCGATATTAAAACGAGGTTGACTATAATTCTTGTGATTAGAACTTAATAACCGTATTGATAGACAGCACAAACATTATAATTAATAATGTGAACGTCTGAAACAATAGAAAGTCTCATATAACCCACTTTCTTTTTACATCCTACGTACCCAGAGCAACCCCGATCGCTTTCAATTCTGTTTAAGCAAATTATAAAAGCGTCGAGGTTATTATTAGCATTGTGATTACAGCTATTGTTTGTGAATCATAAAACAATGATTATTGAAAATCATTATGAAGATGTCAGCCACTGATCAAAGTTATAATAACAAACGATAAAAGCACGCTTGAACAAGCAAATATAATGGCCTTAATGATATGGAAGACAATGGGCTGGTTCCTCAGGGCGCGCGGGCGCAACGTCGCGCGTCGATTGCGGCGCAAACGCACTTACGCATTGCCACTTGACTGGAACTTGACTCGCTCCAATAGACTTGACGGTGGATGCTAAGATATGCCTTCCTTACTTATATTTATCAAGATGTTTATCTACAATTGAATAGTATCTAAGTCAACATCCGTCGTAGTAATATTACATCCTCAACATTGTCCTAAATAATTTAGCCATGTGCTTTATAGGAAATGTGTTTGTATCCACCGTTGCACTACGCAACACGTGTAAGAAAAAAATAATATTTCAGTTGATTTATTCTTCTTCGTATTGTGAAGGACGATGACGTTCAGTGAGAGCAGCGGAAGTAGCGCTTAGGGAGAGTCGCGCGGCGCGTGCGCGTTTTTACACAGCGGAAGCGGATATGGCAATTGCATTCAATAAATCTACCCTGTAAAGGAATAGGTACTTTAAATGGCATTTTAATATTTGCATTATTATTATTAATTACATAAGAAGTTATAGAGTTTGTATGTAAAGAAAGTTGGTAATTTGAATATATAATCTAATTTAACTAAGTAAAGTTATATGATTAAACCATTAAATTTTTAACGTACCTACCTACAGTTAAAACCGGTAACGTTCGGTATCGAATGGGTTTATTATATTTTATTAAATACAGTGATTATTAATAGGAACAGGTTGTTCGAGTGTGGCACATTGAATGGCTGTGTAATCAGCGCTATTGAACGGCCGTCACCTGCAGGACTCGTTGTTATTATGACTAGAGCTTGTATGGCTGAGGCTTGGAGCTGATGACGCCGCGGGCCGCGCCGCTTCGCGTCGGGGTGTCCCGCTAGGGTCCCCAAGAGACATTACTTAAAAAATAGTTTTAAAATACGAATAGATAGGTAAGCGGTTTGATCTACCAGAAGACCAATTCTTCCAATCAATATTATCTGCTTTTTGTAATGGGAGGTCAGTCACAAAATCAGTTCACCTTCAAGATAGATTCTACAGTATTCTACTAGCTTGAAGGTTAGAGTTATACCTAGTAAAGAATTTTCATTTAATTCAGTTTTTACAAAATACTTTTCATAACTTATAATAATAATAATAACTTATAATATTTTATATCGGTTATTTAACTACACAATATGTATGTGTATATAGACATATTCAGACATGTCTTTTTTTATTCAGTTTTCAATCGCCACAAATATGTGGTCGCCCTACATTCGGTGCCTATTCAAATTATGATAAAAGCGAACCCCAACCAATACATTTATTAAGAAACCGGTTAATGTATTTATTTTCAGCATTCACCTATTACGGAACTAGTTTCTATCACGCATGTTTTTTAGAGTAAGTAGTAATTCCGACATAAACATTAGCAGCTACTCAGAAAATCGTCATTTAAATCAGAAAACGTCGAAGTTTTATCAATACTTACTTACTTATTTATTTGCATTTTTATGCTATCTTATGTAGTGATTTCTGACACTAAAATATTACTACTTTTTATGGATTTTAACGTGTTATATTGTTAACAACCTTACATTTTTGTGATAAGATTCACGCAGATTGAGCTCACCGTGTCTGGCAGTTTTGGGCTTGGATTTAGATTGAATAGATTCTTTAATGGGTATCCAAGCAACTGGTAAGACCGAACCATTTTCTCTATTGAAATTAGGGTGTTTTTTAATTTCAATAGCCTCACGAATCATCCTGGTTTGGAATCGGTTTTCCTAAACCTAGGTACCTCAGTCTACCCGTAACCATGGATGCTGTAAAGGATCTGAAACGTCGATAATTAAATAAAATCCGTAAAAAAGTTGTTTTATTAAATTTTATGTGCTATATTTTTTTTTATTTGATTGTCTAAACAATAAAAAACAAAGAGCATTCTGCATTCCCTTAGGCATATACCTACCAACCTATAGGTACGCTGGTATGGTTTATACAAAAGTAGTAACTAGACTAATCTGTGATATAAATTCTGAATAGGAGTAAGTATGTAATTTATTCTTTATTATTATATATTTTCAAGAAACTAGGTTTTTACGTAAGTAACTACCTATTTAAAATATTATATTAAGTACCTATAATATACATAACTGTTTTTAACAACATCTGTCATCATCACCAACGTTGGTGTATGTTTAATAATTGCTCTTTGTGTACGTAAAGATGACACTCAACAATAATAAGATCCTCTGATAAATCGTAGGATAAGTTGCGCAAACGCACCGGATATCGCGCTATGACCGGAAACACTTGTTTGTGCGCTGCGCACTCGCAGGTACGTTCCCATTGCTACCACATACCTATGAGAGAGGAGTCCCGCGGCTCCCTTTACATGAACACGTGCAAGCTGTACTCACACCGTAATCCTCTTTGAGATCCGGATTTTATTGCGTCGTTCTTCTTTGAATGTGTTAAGTCTTTGATATAAATAAAGCATTCACTGTTGCTCACAATGACGATACTATGTAGTATGTGTCTTACCTACTTTAAAGTTAATAGTCACAGGTACTGACATTAATTCATTAGGTATTGCCAATTTGGTCGTTTTACGCAATTTTAATGTTGAAATTAAAATCAAAGGTCAAACATAAAGCTTATTTTTACATAATAGGTATTCTATATAATTTTATTTTCTGAATGTGTTTCTATGTCTGTTTAAATAGAAATGGAACATATTTTGATAATACGTAATTTACTACGACGCAGTTCTAAAAACAATGTAACAAGTTTATACAGAATGAGGACACGCCAACCAATCTACGAAGTTAACGTTACATCACTTACGACAAATAACAATATATCAAGTTGTTCACAGATATTATTAATCAAACAATAGGCATTCCGTGAAACAGTGTGTCGGCAAGATGGTCGATAAGGGTCCGGTAGCGTAGCGGCGCAAACGACTCCTGGTGCGCCCGCGCCGCCACAATCACATTGATTCAGACGCAACGAGTATTTCATGTTTATAGTTGAATGGTTCAGAATAATTGAAGAAGTTATTTATAAGTTTCCTCTTTAGAAGCGAATCGTGTGCGCGATCGGAGCCGGATGCCGCCACCCTTCGGAGGGCATGCCTTCACAAAGGCATTTAGTCTATTTAAAGACATCCTGCTTAGTGCGGGGGCCCCAGTCCGCTCTCGCACGTGCGTCAAGTGTCCTGCGCCCGCCGACCTGTCAATTACTGTCACCCTCACCTATCTGTGTGCTCGCTGCGTCTGTCTCCACTGATAAACCGACTGACTCCATCATTTTGAAATGCGTCGCTTAGCACAAGTGTCCATTCCACAGGTTTTCACTCAGTCATACGATCTTTCTACATAAAACATGCGATTGTTCATCCAAAACTCTTATCATATGATAATTTTAACATTACCAACATATGAGGTGAGGTTAAGATATTATAAACTCAAGAAATTCGCCCAACTGCGAAGTCTTCAGGAAATTAACTTGATAGTATCCTGTTTCGCTCAATCAAACACAATATTGCTCAACGACGACTAAATTTATCGAAGGAGTATATCTGACAATATAATGGAGTTGGAAACAATACTGAGCGATTATGAAGAGCAGTGGAGCGAAGATTATGGCGTTCGCATGAGACAAGCGCAGGCGCGGCCGCCGGCCGACCGCGGCGGCTAATGGCTCGGAGCCACTTGTGGCGACCACCACCTTCATCAATAACATCTTAGATCTACATGACTCAACAAACAAAACAAAGCCTTTTTTAACATTTTTCCAATATTTCGCATTACTGCACAAATGTTAAATATTCAGTAAAATATTCAGTAAAAATTCTTAATACCATCATGCCCGTATTCCCTAACTAAAGGGTTAGGCAGAGATGTACCTATCTTATGTATTTCCTAACATTTCGCCGATTTATTCTGGTCCTATGTTAGGTTGCGAGCCTACTGCCATTAAAATCCAAACTCCGAGCTGCTACTGAAAATTTCATAGAAAAGCCCAATAATACTTTGTTCGAGCTGGAAATAGAATCCGCAATTAGGACCACTAAACGAATGAGGTATTTATACCATTTTATTCTTATTGAATTTTATGCGTTTCAAAATTAAGATTTCTTTGAGTTTACACTGACAAGGCGTGAATCGTGAATGATTAAAAGGAAGCCTACTTGTTAACAGTTTTCCTGCTGAAGTGGTAAACATGTGGATCATTGCTCATAAACATGAAGAGGAAAAGCTTTGGGATAGTATACTTACCTATGTTATGTTGTGACTAACAAGCGCGCGTACCATAAAATTTAAATATCATTGTAAGGAAATCGTACACCGACTGATATCGCGAACAAGATCGCCCGCCTCGTTCATACATCTATCTGTTTATTGTTTATTTTATTAGCTACGTCTCTCTGATCTAACAGGACATCAATACATATCGTAAAATCGGCAAATGTTATAAATCATTATCTTATGCCAGTCGCTAAGCTTATGATCTTACAACAACTCAGTTTGCGACAATAAGTTTTATGCCGAGAAAATTTTGGAACTTTATTGAAACTAAAGACCTTATAAACATCTAGATCAAGATATAAATTTTGAAAGGCGTACAAATATTGTAAACCCTGCCTCCTAAACTAGGATTACCTGTGACTTAGGAAGCAGACAAGTAGACTAGGTTTTTACCTAATATTAGATAGGTACTTACTTAAATAAATCCGGTACTTCTTTATTAAAGTGTTCTTCATTACTAATCTGTAATCATATTGCACAAAATAATATTTATTAGGTACCTAACTATAATTTTATAAGAGAATTTCCGTAAAGATGTTATAATTATAATCAAACTTCGGCTTACATAGTCTACATGAATTAGTTACTCGTCAACTCGTCACTGAACGTCAAATTATGCAAACACAGGCGTAAAAAAACAATGCTACCTACTATATTTGAAATGTAACAAGTATTTCTTAAATGATTACCACAATTCGTTATAATTACCCAGATCAAACCAATCAGTTACTTACAATAAAAGTGTTCCAATTATTAAGTAATCACAATCAGACGTAAAGCGGAAAATTAAGAAGACTTAAATTTTCTATTGCAGTTTTATGTTGCAGAATTCAATTGAATTACGTAGAGGAATTATGAAGAGTTCTATACAACATGTGTGTAGGAGCTCGTCACCTGCGCAGGCGCTTCCCGAAGTGCGACTCACACAGGACGACCTCACATTATCCCACGTGAGCGTCGCACCGCACCGGTGACAACCCTCCTTTACATCAAACAGTACGTTGACCCCGGCAGCGCAGCTTGCTCCCCTCATGAAATTCAAAAATATCGGAACCATATGTTCTTGACCTTTCTCTTACTTTTACTGAGCTTAGTAAGAATAACGAGATCATATGGCAGGATTAATACTACTTATAGGGTAAAAAAACTCAGGTGTGTCATGTTTCGAAAACATTTTCTTTTTTCAAAAATGTTGATACCTACTTATTGAAAATAAAGGTAAAATTTGTTATGTATTTTCCAGTTTCATTCAGGATAACCTTATTATTCTCTACTAACGTGAGACAGAAATGTAGGGTAAGTATTGAATTATTTCTAGTCTGTATTAAAATTATTTCTCACTATATTCTGCCCTCGACTTCGTCTGCGTGGACTTCGGAATTAGGTGCGATCTGAAAAAGTAGCCTATGTTTAATTCCAGACTATAATCTATCTTTATGCCATTTTTTTTTTCAGATCTGTGGTTCTGGCGTGAATGAGTAGCAAACATCCATACATCCTCACAAACTTTCACGTTTATAATATTAGTAGGATGCGTAATGGGAGGCTTCTAGTCTTTACTTTCTAAAAAAATAAAACGTTAATTTAGTTAACGTATTCTTCGCTGATATGATTTTATAAAAAAGAAGACATGAAACCACAAATTCAATAGTGTAGGAATAAAAGTACATAACCAACAATAACAACCATTTTATCTGTTGGTGTTGTGTACCATAATCAATTACACGGTGGCTAGGATGTGGTTACGTTATAAGTGAAACATTCAACACCATAATTTGTTGATTAAAGTAATGGTAGCAACGCCGTACGTCTCAATTTTCTCACATAGTTATACTGTTGCGTGCCAATTGAATTAATTATGATTCATTAGATTATAAAGCGGCCTCCTCGGAACGGGTCTCCTCTCAAATAAAAAAAAAAATTAAAACCTTATTGGACAACTGTGTTTTAGTGTGTGCCGGGAAACTTTACGCACCTTCAAGGACTTTATGAAGTCCCCTAAGATATTATGTGATGCATAATCGTAATAAATCAATTTCTGACGTTGTACTTACATGAATACGAAAACTCACAGTTGTTGTGGTCTTGATTTGAACTCGGACAAAAATCACGACTTGAGCGTTGGCCTGCCCGGGCACCACAAGTAGCAAAACGCATGCAAGTATTATTTCTTCTAAATACTACTTATTTTTAATTTACTAATGTAGACGCACAGTTCGCCGGTAGGTATGTTATTAGAGCCGACATGAATTAAATGGAACTCCAAGCTGCTTATAAGAATTTCATCGTAAATTGAACCCAGGACCGTAGCAGTCATATTAGGGGGAAAATATCTAATTTTTCATTAGGTACAAAATGATAATAATTATTTATATTGGGTACTTAGGTTGTTAATGAAAATATTTTTTGTGTACATTATCATTAGTAATTTATTTAATCGTTGGATTTCCTTCACTAAAACAACTTTATAATCTTAGCATGGAAAATGCTAAAAATCACAAATAGACGTTAGATGTTAGAAAATCCAAGTAAGCCTGGTATTGCTAAAATTATGCTTCTATCATAGTCAGAAGCAAGCTAATTTCCGGTCTAATATGGAACGCTCGTGGAGAATACGAGCCGTGCGTGCGTCTGAGCATAAGTGGTCGACCGGTTCTCAGCAGATACTCGCAGTTCAGTGCGCGTCAAATATACAGTGACAACATTTAATTATAAAGTGACGTATGACATGAAGCTCGTTTAGGCAAATTTACCTTTAAAAGTATAAAAAAATAATTAAATGTTTCTAGATATAGTAGATTTTAATACAGACAAAAGATTCTATAACTCTATGTCTCACCGAGCATAATACTTGCCTATGCACATATGCCTAAGTACAGTGTGCTGATACCCATCACACGTATCTACTACGACATTTGTAACAATACCTAACGATCCTATTCTTAGAATGCAGCTCTGACATTGTTTCCGGCATTTATTACGTAACTAAATCAATCGAGTTCAAATATCGCACAGGCCATCTCATTTTCTAATCGAGTCACTTGCATAATTGGACCGATTTGCACAGTGGCCGCATCGGGCACGGGCAGGCATCGGCGAGCTCAGCCGCTTGCGCAATCACAATAATCGATGCTCCGCCGATGAAACAGTGAAATCAAACCTTCGACGTCAAGTTACCGCATCACTTGGACTATTCACTGACATCATAACTTAATCAGATCTCATTAGCCGTTCAGGATCGCATTTGGCAATCAAATTAAAATTGTTTATCTACTTACTATATCTTACTTATACTTATTTATCTATCTATATGTTTATATACTATACTATATCAAACCATAAAAATATACATAGAAGTTAAACATTTTGCATACCCACTATAGCACTAAAAGGTACTTAGAATAATAAGTAGTTATACTTTAACCAATTTTTTACTATATTTTTACTATAAAGACAAAATGCTCATTCTAAGATGTATTAAAACGGTGTCGTCATTTTTCAAACAGGAGATTAGTTTAAATATACGAATCCGTTTGTAAGAAATTTGGGATTTAATAACTATCAGGAGTGGTTAAGAGGTAGCGTGAGGTGAGCGGGGCCGGCCGTGGCGGAGTGCCGCACCCTCGGGAGCTGCGCAAGCGCTGTTGTTTCTCGTGATTTAATTGTACCACACAGACGGTGACTCGCAACTGGCCTGTTTCGACTCGCTGAACAATTTCTCGCCACTTGGCAGCTACAAGTGTATGCGAACCTATACTATTTGCATGTCACATTCAATCACTTCAATTTGCCTACAGCCGCTTGCTCGTAAAACGCCATTAGCATTAGATATAGTTAATTAGATCAATATCTTGAGGTGATTAATAGTCTATTTATATTTAAGGTAAATATAACTCAGGTATAAGTAACTTTAAATTAATTCAAAGGATGTAATTTATGGAGTAGAAGTATCCATGTTGTAATGAAAATGCGAAATTGCAGTAGCGATCACTATTCGTGCTGCCTTCAGCTGTAAAGAGCGCGCTAATTGAGACGCAGCTACAATATCCGCCCCGTGTTTACGACTCCCATATAGACGGCTATCAAATAAATTCCGAACATGTAGGAGATACTGCCTTGCGTGTAGCGATTATAAGAACCTCATTTTGTTATCTAGAATCATCCAGTCATAATGTAACGTTTATAATAGTTATGTAAGATCACAGTGGCCGGTAGACTTCAGAAAATAGTACTTATAAAATAGCATAAAGGTAGTGTGTCAGAGTGTGTCGGGCTCTCCGGACAGTGGGTAGGTAGATAACTTATTAGGGTTGGTTCGCAGATTGCGTGAATGCGTTCGCTTCACGGTCGCGTTGCCTTTGTTGGTGCACCGCGCTGGGTGGGCCGCTCTATCGCATGCTCCACATTGCTCGCCGCAGGTACCAGCGTACCAGCGCTGCACCGCTGCATCGCGCCACACACCACACACCACGAACATAAACACACAGACAATACGCATTGCGCAAATTTGTTTCGCTTTCTTAGATCTATTCGCTAAGGGTTATAGCTGATGATCACGACACTCGTCGTAGATATTAAGTAGTCAGTAGATTAATCCATTATGAACGTGTATAGCGGCAGCTACTACATCTCCCTACCCACTTTATTATCCAAAGACCAAGGATAAGAAACCCGACGCCAGAACGGTACAAATTGGATGATTTTGAACCACCGTTCCTACTGCGATTTATGAATCAGCGATAATGTTGTTTAGGCTTTGGGAGTAAGTATAAAACAATGTTAAATTATGCTATCTCAGTAACATGGCGTTTTGTCTGCGAAATAAACTAGACAAAGATTATTTGAGTTGTCTTTATAGCCAACCGGTATTATGAGTCAGCCGTGATTGTTTAATTCAGTGCTTCTAAACGTGTCGCGGCTCGTGGCGCATGCGCCCAGTCACAACTACAACTTTGATTCATAAGCTTTGTGCAGATATTTACGTCGGTCATTTTCATTTATTTATTCAATTAATGTTTGATTTTATTAAATAGGTACTGTGTTTACTTTGCTTAACTAACTTCCGGGTTGGGTAGGGAAAGTGAGGCAAGAGAAGATTATCATTTATTAAAAAGTATCCACCATGTTGTGCCATTCTTAGCAAAAATTCTTCAATTTTTGATTTCGTCGTACGGTATGGCATGCGTAAGGCATACATTTATGAGATTGTGTCATATGGACGTTCTGGATAAATGAAAAATGGTAAATGGCTAATAACCAAATACAATATTTATTTATGCTAAAGTTCTTGAAAAGAATATTTGTCTAGTTAGAGAAAAGACGCGACCACACGTCACCTAAACTAGTAGATAATCGCGGGGGCATGTACCTGTTGCGTTGCGCACTCCTTTCATGGAATATTGTTCTTGTTATAGAGAGCACACGACACAAAGCAGGTTTATCTGGACGCATTATGAGAAGCATCTCCGCTCCCAGATCGCGCGATAATACTCGTCGTCGTCGACTCACAAAAGTATAGAGCGAGGCGCAACGGTGCCGGTGCGGCGGCGGCGGCGCGGGCGCACGATGCAGTGGTGGCGGCGCGGAGGAGCGCGGTGCGGGCGGCTGCGACCGATGTAAGGTGATCTCGAGCCGAGGTGACCTTTGTGCATTACGGGTAACCGCCGTCGATCTTCTTTGTGTCGCGGCTTGCTTGTCAGCGTCCTCGCAAGAAGGAACTTTGTTGTCTTTCTCGAAAAGAAAGTAGGTAGAGATATCGATGTAACCATTGTTCCGCCTTTGAGTTAATTCAATATAGTGCTGCTGTCTATCGAACGCCATTTTTGTTTAACATTTGAATAGGTCTTATTGTGTTCGCTGTTTGGCGTTCTGAATAGAGAGCAGGTGTGCTGAGTGGTTTATGAACGCTGATCTCTTATGTCCCATAAGTCACATCCTGAACTTTAATATGTTGATTGGCATAGTTTCTATAACATTTCAGGTGAACGAAAGTCTGTGAACCGATACCAAAGTTTACAATGCTGAAATACACACCTCACTGAATAGTTAATTACTTTTATTATCTGGCCTAAAATCTATTTAATATTTACGCCCTTGTCTACGTCCTTACAACACTTGTTAATGTCGGAATAATAACACTCCGGTCGAAAGCGGTTTGGTGACGAAAATTAAGGGAAGTTAGTAAGCCATTGTGAAATAATAAAACGATAAAATGCCATCGGAGATTATCATTTATATGGTCACCCGCTTCAAATGAGCGATGAGAAACCGAGATGTGTCATCGGATTTTACTATAGAGAGCGACATGTTGTCAAATGCGGGACTTTGTTGCGCGTGAGACCGTCGCTGCGTTTCGTGGGCAGGCATTCACATAAAGGCTTACTAACTTCATTCATATGGGTATGAGTGAAAAGAGGCTTTATTTCTATTGATTTTTTCCATTTCACAGTACTTAGATCACATCTTGATTTTGTTACCACGATCATTATTTAAATAATTGTCTGTTTACGACACGTTGTCTTGCCATGTCACTAACCTATTACTGGCCGGCACAATTTACGAGATAAAGATATGCTAATGTCGCCAATACTGCATGCGCAGCATACCTACTAGACAAATTATGAAATGAATGGGTAAATGCTATGTAAACTTACGAGGTATTTATGCTCTATACAAAGTTCACTGTAACAAATAAAAGCTCAGATTGAACTACATGGGATGGGTAACTAAATTGAAACTTTTATCAAATGAACGTGTTTATCGCAATTTATTAAAACAATGATAGATACAAAATTCTTAAAAGACCGTTACTACGATCGCTCGGCAACACAACCCACAGATGACGTCCCGCAGCACGGGCCGCCTCAGCTAGGTGAACAATGACAGATGTGCCAATTTAGTCCGTGTCACCTCGCTCCTCCCTACAACAATTAACTCCGTCTGTGAAGGAAACGGTCAGCTGGCATATTTTTTTAACTAATCTGGATCAGTTGGTCGCATTTTATACGTCTGCTGACCCATATGTCTCGGAAACGCCCGAATTTCGACACACCAATATTATAATTATACGCGATATAAATTAAAAGAAACCAGGCCATTAAGAGCATTTCATTTCAAAACAAAAGTAATGAAGCACCTGATTTAGTGTAAGATATTAATTTCATGTTATTCCTGTTGGGTATATTTAGGGGTAAATTAGCAAAAGTAGTGTTTACTACTGCTACTAATTACTATTATAGTAATATCAATTATTGTATATCTTTATACGACACGTAGTAATATCTCAATTATACCTAGTTTAATATATCCATAAATTTAGCGCTATTAAAGAATTGAAAAAAAATAACATGAGGAAAAAATATTGTTATAAAACTAAGTAGCAGTTGTCTACGGTTTTAAACACAGCCCTAAAATCTTTTTATCCAAAAGTTTCTTATTACAATTCTCAGAATAGAATCTATCTCCTTGACAAATTTTTACGAAATATGTTCAGCGGTTTAGGCTTGAAAAGTAAAAACAGACGGACTGACAGAGTTACTTACGCATCAATAATATTAGTTTGGATATGAGGATAACATAAACGGTACGTATAAGAATTACGTAGGTACTCTTATGTGCATAGCACGACATTACATTACAATGTAAGTAGGTAGTCGTGTACCTGAACATACGTATGTACATACATGCGCAACACGTTTCAGAGGGACAAGCCACAAAGTATTCCATGAATGTGTAATCAGAGAGTTTATTGATCGTGGCAAGATTAACACCACTCCGCATTGTCTGAGTTGGCACGTCTTAAATTTTCCCTTTTTGTGCCAATAACTTAAGGAATTCACGAATTAATTTTTTTTCTTCGCCTTTATGAATGTCGTCGTTTATCACAACTGGAAAGAAATATTCCTTCTTATGTTGCGCTCTCGTAACCGCTTTACAATTGTAAATTGTAATGTTTTACGAATATGTTTCGTACCCAAAATAGAATATCCGTCGGTGCACATAAATACATTGACCGTGACGTCGATGATACGACAAGGAAGTGCTGAAGTAAATAGTAAGCAGAGTTGGGCATTAAACAATAAAAATGACAATGAATTAAACTAATTTTATTTCTAATTAAATAATTTGATTGCAATTAAATTAATTGAAATTGATTAATTGATTGATTTTTTATTGTTTAGTGCCCAGCACTGACAATAAGGTTATTAAGTATTATGTTTTACTCATCCCAAAAATCTACTTGTCCATAAACAAGCACAAGCATGAATCTTGTGTCTCCTATCGCAGCTTCATTCATTAGGTGTTTATAATCATCAAATGATGAAACATGAAATATCTAGGTATACTTACTTAAATGAAAACAGCATTCAATTTGCCACATGATACTTGTAAACCTTTTAAAGAGATATTTGATACGGAGAGGGTGAAGTTAAATTACATAGCAATGCGATAATGTATGTGAGTGGCGCATGGGAGTATTCTCGTTACATAATTGCAGCGCTACGGAAGGGCGTCTCCTGCGCATATGCGCATCCTGCGAGCACGTGCCGTCCACGCGGCCGGAAGTGCCTCACATCGACCCACTTACCGCGACCTTCACGTATTTATGTAAGTACATCTATCCCACCACTTGTGCTACAACTTTGTTACTTTCGCTAGCCGAATAGAGCACGCGCCAATGTGCTTTTAGCACAGACTACGAACTGTGGTCGGTCATTCGTAACCAGCCAATGTCATTGTCAATACCTGCCTCCGAGATCGGCAACCGCTGTCCGCTATAAACAAATTGAGAAGCGATTTACGATGTAACAGCGAACTGAATGTACGACCTACATAGTACATATTTTGGTTATTTAACTAAACCATTGAAATATACTTACAGGTTTTTTACACTGTTTCTTGCATAATGCAATGGGAATTTTACTATCTTCATGTGAAAATACACATCAGTAACATAATATCTGGAAATGATTGACACTTCAGGGTTGCATCAAGTTATTGTACGTTGAAGTTAATAATAAAAATCATATCTACGTTATATTTGCGTAGGGACTGTTGACAAAACTTAGGTACATCGATAAGGCTCGGACAGGTTGTGGGGGCTTATCGATGGCGAGGACATCCGCACGTTGTTCGGACGTGCGTTATCCAACTAACACAGTTTTATTATCGCGCATCCCCGTCTTCATCGTGATCACATCGACGTATACCACGTGATAAAATGCTCATTTTAAATCAACGTCACATTAAAAACGCGGAAGATTTGTTCCATATCAAATAAATGGTGGTAACAAAAGATTTAATTAAAAAGCTGCGTCGGTACCTTTACAAATATGCTTACCCTGCGCTTTCCTAACCCACTTGTGTTTTTTAATATATCTTCAATGTAGAGACACAGTGGGTGTTGTTAAATTATTCTAACACTCCTAATTTATATCACTTCGATTGTTAAGTCTGTTTACAAGCCTTGATAATATGTATTATATTAGTATTTTTTTTGTTTGCCTGCTTATAATAATATATCATACTTTCATCAAATTACCGAATCGTTTTGAAGATCATAGGAAAAAACAGTGTCTTCAATCGTTTCACTTCATCCAGATGCACAGTGCGCTTTGAAGGTATCATCTGTAACATAATAAGAAATTAGTATGAATAGGAGTTACGTATACATTTAAATTCGAACTACACTGAATTGTATCTAAAGAGACAGAATCGAGTGTTTCTTTGGTCTCGTGAGCAATATTGTTTTGATGAAATGCAAAATTTTATAAGTTTAATTGATTTCAAATTATTCACGTTTAGAAAAACGTGAGTAAGCTATTTCAGTACATTAAACTCATATATGATTCAGCAAATGGAGACGACGCAAATGAAGCGCTACTGATAGCTGCAGATTTATTGCAAATCTTTACTTAAAAACACGTGAGTTTATGAGTTCAAAGGACTTTAACCTCGTTTACGGCGCCTTAGATTAAACAATCTTGAGACACAGACAGAGACAGAAAGTCTCCTTTTTGAAGAACCCTGAAATATTTATTTATAGCATTATTGAGGATACATATATTGATTTTGTATTGAACTGCCTCATTAGCCAAGTGGTCCTGAGAGTGACTGATACGCTAGAGGTCCTGGGTTCGATTCCCAGGTCGAGCAAAGTATTATTGGGTTTTTTATGAAATTCCCAGTAGCAGCTCCGAGTTAGGAATTTGTGCCCGGTTAATGGCAATAGGCTCGCCCCCTATTACATGGGACCTACACATACTGGCGAACTAAGGGTGTACATTAGTACACCTCTGCCTAACCCTTCGGGGATACAGGCGTGATGGTATGTTATGTTGAGGATATTTTATAAGTGTAGGTAGGGTGTAAATTCTTAGTCTTTTTTTAAAATAATGTTGCCTTGTCGCCACTAAGATATTCTCCGGTATCATGGAAGCAAGTCAAATTAGTTACAAATAATCGTGCGGAAAGAGAGCCCGCGATTCCTCACGCAGAAGCCGATCTCTCAGCTACTACGCCATCCAGACGAGCGTCAAAGTTATGGTTAAAAGCGTGGCTGTTGAGCATGTGTTGACAGACTCGATTCCCATAACAAGCAAGGTGTTACTGAGTTTTTTTTATATCTATTATTTATTATAATAAAATTAATGTACTGTAAACGGTGATTTGCTCAGCCCTATAACAAGCGGCAATATATCTAAAATTTACCACCTATTTGTAATTGCAGTGTGAATAGGTGTTAAACTACTACTTCCTAAGCCTCTGTCTAATACAGGTATTAAGGCTAAGGTACCTAAATTACATAATATCATGTAGATAGGTATGTGAAAGTTATATGTTTAAGTAAATAGCAATACCTTACCTAGCAAGGTTATCAAAGCGATGTTATAGAATACGTCTATTTTGGTGTTATCAAATAATATTTGTAACAATTATGCAACAAGTTAAATAACAATGAAATCCACAGGTAAACTAAACAACGCGATTTGTCATGGTTAACTGGAAACACAACAGTGCGATTGTTCCTCTTTAAACCTTGAACAATAACCTGTTCGAGTGCAGTGTCGGATTTTTTCCAAAATCTTCTTTTATTCGTATTCAAAAACCTTAATGGTATTTCGCATTGCGCCAGTCGGGGTATTGTACAACAGCGAGGAATGTGGATAAAATCAACAACGCATTAAATCACATATACCCGATGATTCTATAGTAAGGTAAATGGAATATTTACGCCTCATGGTGAGAATAAATGTTACAGAAAAAAATCTCTCCCGAAAGAGAAATTCGTTATAGTCGCGAAGGTCCGTGCGTGGGATAGACGGCTAGTAAATACGTGAGTGGGTTTGAAGCATTATGCAGTGTAGCATTGCGCTGGGTGCAGGTAGCGGCGACAACTCTGTGCATATAAATCTGCAGGTCGGGTGAGCTGCGGCCGCTCGGCCGGTGCGCAGTGTCGCGGTGTCCACGCCTACATCACGGCCGCTGCAGCGGTGCTCGCGCCTGCCGCGCCGACCTGCACGTTCTTAGCATATCTGAATCTGTCTACACGCAGCGGCACACCGCCGCTGCCAGATATGGGCAAAAATTGAAACACGGAACGTACATATCTGAGTGGGCCTCTGCCTACACATAAAAGCGTTGCGTTCGTGCTTTCTTTATGTTCCGCCCCTGTATGGTAAAGAAATAAAATCTTGCCGACGATCTGCATATCACACAGGTTAGACCTATTAGTACCTACTACAAATTTCTCTTTAGGTGAAAAAGAAACTAGTTTTTGAAATAACATTACTTTTTAACCGACGTCTTTTTTATGTATGTTCACCGATATTTTCGTTAATTGTGGACCGATTACAACAGGTTATTCTTTTTTTTTCGAAATCATATACTCCTGAGGTGGTCTCCATTCAAATTTGGTTGAAGATCTGATCACAGGAGAAATTATATGTAGGTAATAATAAGAACGTACCGACCGAGTAAATCACAGAATCGTCAAGGTACGTCAGATAATGTGTGTGTTGATAATGTTTAACAAAAAGTAAAAAGAAAAACGCCTACAAATTAAAAAAAAAATGTTATGTGGGAAACAGTTTCAGAAGTCGGTGGCGAAAACAAAAGATTCAACCGCAACAAAGATACCGAAACACTTAAGTTATTTTTTATCAAATACGTAGTTTTTTTATCAAGTAGTAGATATTTATTTGGGTGTGGAATATCCTCTTGGATTCACCTGTGACGGCGGGCGACTAACCTTCCCTTGTATTTTAATAAGTAAACAAGAAATGAGTCAAATGACTGTCGAGGGCTTTTTTATAGATATTTATAGTTTTTCTTTGACCACTATCACCTGATTCGTACGTTACTTAGTTCAAAAACAGAAAATGAATACAAAAATACAAATACAAAATAGTTTATTTCTTTAACAATATTCATACAGTGAGATTGTGATTGGAGCCTTCTTTTAAGCAAAAAAAGCCTGTAGTAGAAGACTCCGCTCTTCCATAACTAAAGAAAACAATTCAAAATTGTTAAACGAAAACATTACCGAATAATAAATGATAAGAAAAAAGTTCATTAAAAAATATCTTTTTTTTTGCATTTTCCTTGCTAAGATTATAGAGTTGTTTTAGTGAAGGAAAAATTTATTAATATGCAACATAGAACCTGAAAGAAATATTTTTTTTTAATTTGGAAATCAGTGCATTTCTAATGAACAGATGAATCGAAAAACATTCGGTACAATAATTATCGAAGCAGCCTTCCCTTACATCTCTCTATCGGATCCTTGATACTTCTGGGCAGAGGGAGATCAGGAGGTTACGACATTCTGATTATGATTCAAGGTTGGATTGTTATGTAATAACTTTTTATGTAACACCTACTGCTTACAAAACATGACTTAATGCGTATGAAATGAATCAATCTGGCTAGACATTCGGTGTGCATAAGATCGTCAGTACAATACATCGGTTTTTGCGCGTCTTCTTACCTGCATGAGCCGTATCCCACGGCCTCGGCGCGGGCGCCTCAACAGGTGTGCACCTGAGACCAGCCGCGCTTTTTCATTACGTACATACCATCAAACAAAACGAACTACATGCTCGTTTGAGAATGATGCCCCGATTCATTCATCGTTCGCCGTGGAATTCTTTTATATTTGCTGGCTGAACTCGATCTTATTTTTATTGTCTCGTTTCAACATTACATTGACTATAAGTATGGCCGTTCTTCGGCGGTGAATACCTACTTATATAGATTTTGTTATTTGTATTTTTATAGATCAACGACATTCATTTGATAGATCTTTGGCATAAATAGGTGTCATTTAGGTGACATAAAGTCATTTGAGTTCAAATCTAAGACTGATGACTTTTCGAAATCATATAAAATATCACGCGCTCTAATGTGAAAACATTGTAAGAAAATCTACTGTACTCATGTCTGAGAGATTTTCTGGACGCTGTGTGACCCACATTAGACCGATGTGGTGGACTCCAGCTGAATCCCTCTCATTCCCAGAGGACGCCCATGCTTTTGTTTGTTCTCGGAAATTCTATATAATAATATTATATCAAAGTAACTAAATACAGGTGTAGCAGTTGAACACGTAATAAACTAAACCACAACAGTAATGTGAAATTGGAGAGCTATTATACATTAATTTATGTAACACATAAGTAAGCGTTTTGCAATTAGTTTCATTCACCCTACTAAATACATCACACTACAAAAATATAACTAGCGTCGTCACACGTGACATTTTGTGATGTAATTTGCAGTTCCATAATTATTTTATTAGTGCGTGTCACGTGCTCGCGGTAACCTTGATAAAGTGCTGGTCAACACATTGCAAGCAGGGCGTTGTCGCATACCGATGGCCCATTTAAACCCGACACTTCTACACGACTCGCCTGCGCTCTTAACTTTAAATCTTTCACACTTAAATTTAAAAATAAAAAACCACTTTATACATTCGGAAAACTTTATACGATTTAAACTTAACCTACTGATTCCATAACATATATTTTGTATCTACATTTATAACGTCAAATTTACCAATGCATATGGAGTTAGCCTTGAATAATTCGGCTGGGACACAGTATTTATTTTACGTATTTACATATACATAGATATCTGCGGACTATCATAAACAAACAGATCAACAAGTCGCACTGTTAGCTTTATACCATTTTATCGATAAATTTGTTCTTGATTTACAGTGCCCATAAAAGATAAATGCAGCCGTAACCTTGATCTACACACATCTTGATATTGGAAAATGTAAGCAAACAAAGGCGGGTAGGTGTGTTGCCAGCTCGTATTCCACGAATTATTTGAAGTTTGTGACCATAATAATAATATAATAAAGTTCGGTTTAACATTTACGTAGGCTTATACTTTCCATGCTTGCGGTGTTGTAGGCCTGCCAAGTTCTCAAAGCTACAACGCCTTTTTCACAATGAAATAAAGCTAAACTAACACATAATTTTATTATCTAGTAGCTAATTAAACCCTCTATTGTGCCTGTGATTTTTTTTAACTACTAAGTATGTACACATAATTTTTTCTAACAATTTTATAGTCCAATTGAAGCATCTCGGCCTATCTTTTACAGCATGGTCTCGCTGAGAAACACTTTCTCACGCAGTCAACGAATGGCACCAAATTGTCTTTACAAATCTTAGAGGTAGTGTTTACCTGAATCAGCTGATTTTGGGATTTTGAACGGCTTGAATGAACACAGAAAAAATGTTTTGTAGTGCAACTACCTGTTGATAGATTGTAATTGCGTTTAGAAATTTGCACCTTGTGGTGGGAGAAATATAAATGTGCAACTAAGTAATATATGCGTTGATGGTATCGATTCCCACACTTAAATTGGTTACAATTTACCCATATGTTTTTTATTCATGACATCTACAATAGACCCGTAAATATTCACAGAATTATTAAATTTCAATTTAATTTGATGGTTGTAGTAGTACCTAGGTACCTAGCTAAAGGTAATATTCTCCGGCTTCCACTTGCGCCGAAGTTCATCCTAGGGAAATTGTGACTTTGCGCTGACTCATAATATTAATATTTAATGATTCGTGGACTCACAACTGTTTATCGTACTACACATTCCGGTATTACTAAGAGCTGACCCCGCATTGTATAGGCTTTTCGTACAATGAGAGGTCACCTTATACTGGGACAACCCTGTGATTCACCTAAACTGACCATTTTAGGCCAATGACGGTGGACCGTCGTTGTTATTGAGTAAGAATACTGTTAGTTAGAGTAAAAAACACTGTTACCACTTAATTTGTGTTAAATGTTTTCATTAATCGATCAATCACATAGCGCGCACCTCAACGCACTGCTCGCTGTCCCGGCACTCCGCATATCAGCATCAAGTTTGCCGCCTTTTTCAAATCGACTCTTGCTTGTCTCCATTCTAAGTCTAGAATACCAGAATTGCCGTACTGAGCTACAGTCCACTACTAGCACTGCAGCAACTTGCTGCCTGTAGAGAAATGTAAATAATGAATCTGTTTATGTAATTACAGCGCTTTAATTGATTCTCCATAATCAATTTGACTTTAGTCTATCAAGTCTATGACATAATCTGACGCAACAATAGAATCACTTATTTAAGTATCATAAATAAAATTTGTATTTGTATTAGCAATAAATTACTATTAGGTAAGTGGTTAAGTTTAGGTCTGTGTAAACACGAAATTGGCGCCAGACAGTCGAGTTGTGTATCTTTGGCGTGTCATCGACGATGTCCGCAAACAGACGTCCTCTGCATCCTTGTATCAACTGAAATGAGTGTAATGGAGAACTGATTTGTTTTCTAATTAAATCGGAGCGTGTGTAGGTTGATTTAGGCGCATATTGTGGTGTCTACCGGCGCGGTTGGTTGCGCAGCGGTGCGCAGGCGCAGCGTGGCTTGGCGGCTCGCTATCGATGCCGGCCGATCGCGTCGTGTTAATTACTTTCATTAAGGGCAATTGTCCTGCTCAATCGGTCTGATCAGTCAGTTTGCCGCCGCTCGATATTTCTACTCAATATACTATTAGCCCGCCTCGTACGACGCAACTCTTGCATGAATTGCGTTACGTTCGCTTAACTGAGCTCTAATTGAAGTTTTGCGATTACTTATAATTCCAGTAGCGGCAGTTCAAGACTCACTTACCCTTAATCTATTCTAGCTTCAGTCCGACTATAGTAAAAACTTACGTTGTTCCCATTTTATGTACCTATGTATTTTTCAGTGAACCCATCCCGATGACAAATTGTATTTATATATGATCTGCAAAACTGTCTTATTAGTCAAGTGGTCCCAAACGCGACTGCTGTTCTAGAGGTCCTGGATGCGATTCCCAACTCGAACATAGTTTTATTGGGTCTTCTATGAAATTCTCAGTAGCAGCTCGGAGTTTGAGAATTGTTCCCGGTTAATGGCAATAGGCTCGGCCCTTTTACGTGGAACTTAAAACATATCAGTGAAATATGGGTATGCATTAGCACACCTTCGCCTAACCTGTTAGGGTATACAGGCGTGATGGTATGTTATGCTGTAAATTGTAGGGTCTAAAACAATTTTGTTCAGTGCACCGGTAAGCGCCTAAAATTTTTCAGACAGCGCTTACATGTATGTATATGTAAGCGTTGAGGCAACCCTTACATATACATGTATAAATATTTTTTTGGAACTATATGTACCCTATTCACTTGCATACAACAAAACAAAATAATAATAGGTAACACAAATCATTAATTGCGCTTAAAGCGATGTTCAAGTGGCACCAACGCCGACGCATAGCTGGTAGCAATAGTGGCAGGTTGCGCGGTGGAAGTCTGTGAACAATAAACTATATTTCTCGATAAGCCATTAACATATCATTGTGCTACGTTAATCGAATGGCCGCAAGCGCGGGCGTACACCGCAAGTTTCTGACTACTACCAGCCAGCACTAACTGCCGAAGCTTCTCGTTCCAAATTAAACAGTACCTATAATGCAATGGTTATTGCCAGTTTTTTTACAATAAGTATTACTGAAGTTTATGAGGTTTGCCTATCTATAATATTATAGCTTCCGCCCGCGACTTCGTCCGCGTGGAATAGTTACTTAGTCTTAGCGTGATGATATATAGCCTATAACCTTCCTCAATAAATGGGCTATCTAACACTGAAAGAATTTTCCAAATCGGACCAGTAGTTCCTGAGATTAGCGCCTTCAAGCAAACAAACAAACTCTTCAGCTTTATATATTAAAAGAATATAGAGTATAGATACACACTTTAAGCACACCGTCAAATTTATGTATAATTGGTACTTAGATTGGTACCTACTCAGATTTTTCTCTCTAACTTTTGGAGATAGTATTTATTGCAGTCTGTTCGAAAAGCGTACCTTTTAGTATAAATTACAGGATTTTTATCATCGTTCTCTAATTAATCGTGATTCAATACCTGCAAAAATAGCACCTGGCGAAAATATTGATGAGGTGCCTTTCGTGGATTAAGGACGGGTTCTCTACGTGTACTACGTCATTCAAAGAGCCTTTATTGTCTACGCAGTCTACGCATCGTCTACAAATTACCTACCCAGAACACTGTAGTCTACGCAAAGTCTACAACAAGCCTACGCAGCATCTACGCATTGTCTACACAGAGCCTACGAAAGCCTACGCAGCGTCTACGAGGAAGCTACGCAGCGTCTACGCCAAGCCTACGCAGCATCTACGCATTGTCTACACAGAGCCTACGACAGCCTACGCAGCGTCTACGAGAAAGCTACGCAGCGTCTACGCAAAGCCTACGCAACATCTACGCATTGTCTACACAGAGCCTACGACAGCCTACGCAGCGTCTACGAGAAAGCTACGCAGCGTCTACGTAAAGCCTACGCAGCGTCTACGTAGAATCTACGAGAGGAATAAGTACGCAGCGTCTACTGCGCTTTGTCTGCGTAGTATTATACAACATTCGTTTTAGTGTATGTGAAACCCGAGACGCGTATATTGTATTTATATGTAATGAATCACAAGTGAAATGAAAAATAACAAAGTTATAAGCTTGTTATGCTGCCTGGTACAAAAACATGCTCACCACGTCTTATTACCCCGCTACGCTGTGCACCCAAGCTAGTGCTACTATGACCTGCCCTGACTTAACGTAAAGGTGTCGCTCAGTGTCCCACTTGTAACCTTTTTAAATATTTTAAGGAGAAAATATAATAGTGTAAAAAATATTGGGATCAATTCAAGTTTCGCATTTAGGTACTAAAAATATTTTTGTATACACACTGTGTAAGTGAGCATACCTGGAAAAATATAATTTAATAGATACATTTAATATACCATAGACGTTCCACGCAAAATCAATTAATTTTTCTAAATTAAAAAGTAATAATAATAATAATATACTCTTTATTGTACACCAAAGTAACAGCATAAATAAAAATAGGTAAATAGTAATACTTTGGTAGGTGCATTTGAATTTTCATTTGGCACGTGGCAATTTGTTTTTTGTTTCTTTATATAGTTTATTATAACCATTGGTCTAGGTAAAATTGCTGCATAAGAATTGCAGCTACAAAATTGAGAAAAATTCTTTTTTTTTATTCGTAAGTAGATATATAATATGTTATGTCAACATTATAATATCATATCTACTATTTACAGTAAAATAAAATAATATAAATACTTTTAGCAAGGTCGAAACATACATAGATACTTTATACATAATATTATTCTATCAACACGATTTGTATAAAAAAAATAAGCATTGAGGTAAAGTCATGCCAAATTTATATGATTAAATGCTAGCGTTTTGTTACAGTAATAACAAATTACTGATATAACATGTACATAGTCATGATAACAAAGCAATTCAATCACTAACAGTATTAGCATTGTTTGTTGTAGTTATTTATCGAACAAGTGTTAAAAACCATGATACGATAGTAACGATATAAATGGTAATAATCTACATAAATTATGACGCAATCCATAAAGTCATTCAACTACGACTTCCTCATGAAGCGTAGTAACTGAGGATACCCGCGGAGTGCGGTGGAGGGGGCTTGTGGCAACCATATTGTAATTTGGACGGCACGACCAGGGCTCCAGTGGCGCAATTGGTTAGCGCACGGTACTTATAAGACAGTGTTCGTGAGCAATGCCGGGGTTGTGAGTTCGAGCCTCACCTGGAGCATAATTTTTGGTATTTTTTTTATTATACGTTATGTAACAAACCTATTTTCAATTAAAACAATTAGCATTAACAACAAAAATATAAGTTAGTTTCGCCTTTTATGATAATAGAATGATTATACATTTACTTTTCAAGCTCACTTTTTTTATTTACATTGTTAAGTATCTTAGCAAAACCTAACTTAATGAAATAAATGGCAAATTATATATTCAACTAAGTACTTATATGAATTTTTAGATAACTACATACCTACTTAGATTTATTTAATATAACCGCTATGTCTGCGCATACGCCTATTGGGTACATATTATAATTCTTTTTATGGCATCTTATGATACTAAAAACAAAAGTAAGTACCTAAGTAGATAAGTACTCTTACACAAAAAGGACGCACATACCCACTTGGGTGATTTTCTTTGTTAATTGTTGGCATATGCGCTGAATATACCTACCTATTTTTTACCTGTTGATATAATATCATTGATAACCAATTTTGTAGTGCTAATTAAAAGAGTAAATTAATTACTATACTGTTAGTGAATTTGAGGTGGTCAAAAGTATTATCGGTTAAGAAATAATTAACATAAGTAGGTATAAATATTAACATAAGTAGGTATAATAATTAACATAAGTAGGTATAAATATATGTACCTACTTACATCAAAATGTACACGTACATCTTGCTGATCTTGCTTGATCTTTAATTTTTTGCGCAGATCGTGTGTACCACGGGGTACAAACGATGTCACATCATGTAGTTACAGGTTGCCCTTAGGACGGCCCGTATTCCGTGCAACTGTGAAGTTGACGCTTTGCCGTACGTACAGTAATTACTAAATTAAATTAAGTACTTAATCAATTGTTTCAGGAAATTATTCTCATATTAAACACTAAAAATACATAATTATTAAAAAAACATATTTATTAGGTTAATTAATTATATTTCATCCAATTATAATAATAAAACAATAATCACTTAATAAATGGTGACGAACTGGCATGCAGGTGCATCCACCTCTCCAAGACCACTGAGTCCCACCGCTCGGACAATATGCTCTACTATTGATGATATGACGATACACCTAATAGCTATTATAAAATTTTGGTGTTTATATATTGGTATATCATGTCTGTATATTGGCAATTAATTGCGTTATTCACTTTGGCCGAGTGCTCGTATGTATGGCTGACGCGCTCATAGTCGTAGGTTCGAATCCTAGTAGTTTGGCATACTTTTTGTTTTTTTAGGAATATTAATCTGTCGGCTGAAAATTAGATATTTTGAATTCACAAATAGTCTTGTCTAGCAATATAAATCTATACAATTTAAACACCGATATTGTGGTATCCGACTCTTTAAATATGCAACACTACCTATTTGCCGCGGTTTAACTCTTGTCCTAAAGTGACTACGTTTAACTCGATTAGGAATACAGTCTATGTTACTCAGTGATAATGCAGCGTACTATTAGTGATATAACTTTAATAATAATCGATCAAGCATGTTTTTGAGTTTTTTCCCCACTCGGGTAGGTACCTATTTGTTGTTTGGTGTGTGCAAACATATTCATGTAACCATTTATCTCCAAAACGGTTGGACCGACTTAGATACGGTTTTCTGTAAAGTGCTTGTGATTTATCGGCGATTGTTCTTATACAGGTGGTGTTTTTATGGTGTCAACTCAACAGAGGGCGCCACAATAAACATATAGGTAGGTACCTATTGTTTAAAAATGAGTTTTGTCTATATGGATTTGTGATTCATGACGGAACGGAGAAGGTTAATGCGTTTAGGGTGAGATGTTATTTGTTTGAGTGTCCAAAATGTCTCCAAAACAGTTTGACTGATTTAGCTGCAGAAATAGGAAAATAACATAGGAATCCTCAAAAAAAAATATAATTAAAAATGTTGAAAAATATATAGGTAGGTAGGTCACAAAATCATACTTTACAAATGTTATTTTGTTTTAAGCTTAAGTAACGTGAACTATCAAATCCGAGACCCAGTGCTAGAACAGCGCGTCTCTAAGTCCGGGCCTGGTTGCAGCAAGCGTCGGCTGCGGCGCGGCGGCGTCGCAACGCCTGGGGCCGCTACTGCGCCATCACGTCATTAATCCTGCGCTTCGTGCAGGAACTCGAATGTATTGCCAAATTTGTCGAGAGGCGAGCGCAAGCTAATAGCTCACTTATCTGAGCAAAGTCAATAAACTGAGACAATAGCCTGATGTAACCACTTTCTGACTGGTATCGCGGTACTGCAAGATATTAAAAACGCGGTCAAATAACACGTTATTGGAAGATTCAGACAAGTTTCTAATGAATTAAAACGTTTAACATAATAATATGTGTAAAGAAAATAAGTGTAAATAATGCATGGATACTTACTCCTACAGAAGAACGCTACGTTATCTATTTATTTACGTTAATTATTGCGCTAAAAGGCAACCTAACAAGTTTGCGTGATATCTATTTTTACGAGTATTTTTATCGCATTACGTAGACATAAGTCAGACAACCTATCTTATATTTACTTAGATAAATCTCTGATCTTATATTGTAATTTTCGTTAAGAACTCATTAAAATTAAATGTTAACCCGTCAAGTACTTAATTAATTACAGACACAATGCAAAATTTATTATAGGTACCTATGTATACTTAGAGCACACAAAGGGTGTCCTAACACAATGGTGAATTAAGGAAAATTCAAAAGATACCTAACCAATACATTTTCTAGTCATTGATGAGCTTATCTAATATTGCTGCATGTTATAATATTACGTTCGATAAGTACTAAGGCCCACTTGCACCAACTTTTTAAATATGCTTAAATCGCATTTAAACTAAATTTTTCATAGTAAATTTGTGTTTAAATATAATTTAAACATATTCATGAAGTTGCAAGTGGTCCTAAGACTCAAAATAGATAATTACAATTAGTACCGCTGCAAATCCAAATTTTTTCAAGTATTTCCTTTAAATTCTTATGCTTACCATTGTAAAGTCAGATCAGGTAGGTACCTACGGCTAGAAGTGACGTGGAAGGTGCTTGACGTCGCCGCGTCGTACTAAGTACGAAGCTACTAAACTAATCTGGTAGCCGCTGCACGCTGCGTGACCTCCTGATCCTGCTCGCCCGTGGCCGCCGCCGGCCACCGCTCCCGGGCGCCCGCGCCTTCCCCTTTCTCTCGGCTATTTGTTTAACTTGTGCCCTCATCTGATTAGAACAAACGAACAACCGCTCGGGAATTGATAACTTGTTGCCGTTTCCACAAAAAAATCATATGGTCAGTTAAAGAATTATACCTTAGAACCACGCAGGTTTCTATAAACTCCTAATGATTTCTTTAGTCACGATTTTTTTGGATGCTTTACATGAAGCAATCGACCCGACCCCGGCATGCCGACCTCGAGTCGTGAGGAATGTAAATTGTTGACCGTGCGCGAACAACCCCCGGCACAATGTTACCTACTTCTTTGATTTTTTCTGTCACCTAAAAGAAAATATTCGGGTGGAAGTAGTACGTGCGTAGCCGACGAGAATGTGGACACACATTACGACAGGGCCATGCATCGACCGCTTCTTGTAACCAGGACGTGCATACCCCTTAACATTATAAAAAGTTTCAACAGGTAATGGAGACTGAGAAACCTAAAAAAAAAAACAAATTTAATCAATTAACCAACAACTAATTAAATTGTGTTTTGCGGTTGAATAATCATAATCACATTTCATACTGAAATATTGGTTTTCGACCGATATGTTTTTTTGTCTGTTTGTTGTGCAATTTTTGAAAATGTATTTAAAGCTTTTTCGAGTACATTGGTAACTAGTTTTTATTTTGTTTTTTTTACAGATTTACTCAAATGGCTACTTTTTCAAAATTGCTAAATTATTCGTCATCAATGTAATATGTTTGAGGTTAAAATTGTAATATGATATTTATCTTGTAAATGTGTATTGCATTACTATTCATACAGACAGCGCAGTTGTTAGACTTTGGGAACTCGATACAATTATCACTACAACTTTTAATAAATATTTCATTTCCTAGTAATTACTTCATTAGCTGCTACTAGTACCAAACTAAGAACTTAGGTAGGTACGTGTCAAGTCTCTAAGGTTGGTAATTGTATATGGCTTAGAATTGTTTCTGAATCTCAGCCTAAGTCATAATAATGAACTTGAGGGCTCTCCGTACGTGCAGATAACAAAGTAAACAATTGCCATACAATTGATTCCATCTCATGTGCGTACCTATATTTTGATTTTAAATTGACATATAGATAGAAGGCAAGCATGAGCAGGAATAGAAAGGCAATAAAGATAAGGGCCTTGTCCGGATATCACATGATCAGCAATAATATAGTCTAGGGCCATAAAATATGTACTTTTGGAATATAGCTTGGCATTGTACCGCAGTTGCAGTGGTCGATATTAATAGAATATCAATAGGTAAAGATGGCTAACTTTTTAAGGTTAATGTCGTTTTCTTCTATAACACATCACTCATAAAATATAAAAATCAGTAAATCTACATGATGAAGTAAGAGCGACATCCTAGAGGTTTATATTTTCGTAAATCCACACAGAAGACGAGGTGGCCGAGAGGTTAAGGCGTTGGACTGCTAATCCAATGTGCTCTGCACGCGTGGGTTCGAATCCCATCCTCGTCGTACAGTGTCTTTTTTAGTGTGTTCGCATCAAGTGAGTATCGTTTCAGCCAGTATACAATAAGAAAATCCCAGACACAATTATATTATGTTTTTATTATTTATGTCACAATTAACAACAATTACAAAATACTTGTACATAAAAATTCCATTCATGTATTTCTAAAATTAATTCAAGTAGTTATGTAACCTAACATTACAATCGTACGTTAATTTTATTAAAAAAAACTACATAATTAGTAAGTATTGGTTTATTGCTCCTACCACGGTTGTATCTGGTAGAGAGTAGCGAGTAAAGCAATGAATGATAGGTCAGAGGTCATGACTGCGCGTAACTCGTAAGTGGCGACAGGTTATTAGCCTATCGATTACGGCCCCTACAACATTATAACAAATCCATTTTGTTCCTTTGTCTACGCCAAAGATTTATGAAACCGATTTATTTATTACTTACTGTTGCCCGCGGTTTCATTCGCATCCCAAAGAACTACCTAAGATAAAAGATAGATACCGTATCTTTATAGGGACCAAAATTAATTTAATTTAATCCAAACGGTTGTGTTTCGATTGCTTTAATTAAAACTATACAAAACCGAATACAACAACTAAAAGAAATAAGTAGACGACATAATTAAATATTAACACCCCTCTCGAAAAAACTCAAACACTAAAAATCTACCATCAACAACTGTCCCCAAATAACTCGCACTGAGGTTTTAATCCAGAAGAGCATTCAGCTGGCAAGGGTGTTTGGTATGGGCGAGTTGTATGCAAGCATGGTGATCTAGATACATAAACATACGTACTAATATCTTTAGCTTTAGCTTTACAAATTTCTGCTATTAGCATTACGTAAATGAATATAGATGATAGATTTAATAGTAATTCTACATATAATAATTTATAGAAAATTAAACTAATCAACGTGCCGTTCAGATTTCTTACTCTCCGCGCAAGTACAACTAGTGGAGCGGAGCAAGAAAACCATAAACCGGGTTTTAAAGTCTAACATAAATAGAGCTTCTAAAACCGTAAACATTTTCTCTACGTCTGGAGATCTCTCATAATCATATCAACAAATTAATTCAATATTCATAAAGTATTTTGAGACAGTCTCAAGTAGGTCAGATAAGATAAAAAGAACTGATGACGAATTAACATTCCCCTGTAAGTGGGTACCCATACAATCCAGTCGTAGAGATAAGCTTGGGACAACTGTGTTTAGCATTGATTTTGGAGCACCGTTGATCACGAAGTGGTCTGCTTTCGTCACCGGACAGAAGTCGATCAATACATAAATAACAGGCTAACGGAGCGTTTTAATTCACGACGCTATTAAATGTTGCATTGTGTTTATAATAATAGTTAATTAAGGCTTTGTGTTTGGTATTTTGGATCCGGCTGTAAAGCGAAGCACTGAATAGTGCAAAAGTTGCAAATATAGTTGGATATTTAAATAAAAAATAATGTGCCGCTTTTATGAAAGATCATGACAATTTATAAAGTAATAGTCTGTGACCATCATTTTAAGGCGACTCGACTACCGATTAGGCTGATTATTTTTTGTGATCTTATTTGTCAGGTAATGTATGAATCTTTGTTTTTAATCTTTCGGAAAAGTCGGCAAGTTGTATGGGAAAATTTTGCTGGCAATATGCAGAGCCATTTTCTTCATGACGCATTCCTATTTTTGCATTCTTGTTATTATTTTCCATGCCATAAAAATGACATTTTGTAATGCAGTTTTCGTACCTACGCGCGACTAAAGGTTCTGGTTCCGATTTTCCTGTTTAATTTTTTTTAAAGGTTACTAGAAATGTGGGTCACACATTAGGTACTAGTATTCTTGTTAACCCCTCGTGCTAAGCTAAATGCTTCAGTGGGTTCACGTCGGTAGTGCAATGGGTGGGTTTCGAACCGGCAACCACATGATCACAAGTTCGACGCTCTAGCCATTAGGCTACCGCCGCTTCAATTGAAATAAAACATTTTGACTGACTAAGTACCTATCGACCAAAGTGTTATCGTGTTTTTCTATGGAATTCTCAGTAGTGGAAAACTGTGGGCGTACCTAAGTAAATAAGTACCCTCTGCCTAGCCCGGAACAAAGGCGTGATGGTAAAAGTATGTATATTAAACTGCTTGGGTATTTTGCGACATGACATTTTGACTAACTTTCTAGACTTATCTAGTGTCCGCGAAGATTTGTGCAGACTCAATGTGCGCTAAAAATACGACCGACTTTTCGATGCAAATGTCAAATATAGATATAAACATAATGTAGGTACTGTATGCAAATTAGATGTTTTGCTGCAATTATTTATATTCGAAATTATTCATTTGAGGCCCATGTAAGCCGGGTCCCGTTTGTAAAACATTATCGCGTATAGGTACCTGTTGGGTCTTATGGTTTAAGAACTTAAATTTTACTATTTACAACATAAATTCACTTACTGATAAAACTAGTTACAAACTAAAATGAAGGTTAACTACGAGCGTAAAAAAGTAAATAAAGTATCTAACACAAGTAATTATATAAAATATAAGTAAGTTATGATTATGATGTAAGTTTACGGATTAATTTTACGGTAACTAGTTTTCTGTGAAGAGTTAAAAAATATTGACTAATAAAAAATAATAGCAGTGTTCTAAAACGTAACACGCCTTAAACCAGCTTTCTCATTCAGCTCATAATATTGACTTGACTTCGAAGAAAACTTGCGTTTAAGGTTTGCCCAAAAATTAGATGATCTGTTCGGGCCTTTATTCTGGCGTAAATTCGTAATATATAATATAATTATAGGTACTGTATAACGTATTCGTAGTAAAGTTGTACAGTACTTACAGCTAGTCATTGTTTGAAGGATTCGAATCATAATAAGCATATGAATTGAAATCGGATTCGCAATCGTTAGAAGCTTCAGTAGCTTCAGCTTAAATGTAAACTTCTCAAGCTTTGGTTGGTTTACAACTGTTTTCTTAGTTTTGCTTCATAAGCAACCTTTCATGACGTTACTCTGTTAAAAAATATAGTTTTATAATATCCAATTTGGCATTTAGTGGGTCCATATATCTACTTAACAAATATCATAGATAGGTACTGAATGGAACCATGATGCACAGAGATAAACACCTCAGTTCGTCTTAACTGATAAGTGAACTAAAAATGTAACCGGTTAATTGTAATGACTTTTCTTTTTGGCACAGTTCGTGGCTGTCACAATAGAACGGTGCGCTGACATTCGCTGGCGCGCGGGCGCTGATCGTATCTGTCAAACAGGAGCGTTTGTTTACAAGATACGCTGCTACCGTGCCGCGCCCGCGCATCCGCCGGCCGCCGACTCGGGCGTGCTTCGCCGTCGTCTCCACATGTCCGCACTCATCCACCTATCAGCTGTCCATCACTCAGTACAACCCACTATTTTCTTCTAACTTTCTAATAGCACCACGTGCAAGAATTTGCATAAGTATTTAGGTAATTATTCGCATCTCAGATTTATTTGTAAGTAGGTACATGATTGACAATTGTCGCAAATCATTCGTGCTTGTCAGATTGGATTACCCTTTGAATTTGAACAAAAAAACCGAGAAAGTTGTTCTATCAGATGACGCGAAGTGGGTGGGCTGCAGCAATAGCCTACGACAATTGTTATCTACTTACTTTCATAGATCAATAAGCCCAGGATTTTCTATAAGAAATTAAAATGCATACGTAACTACACCTAGTAAATACCTAACTTGAATTGCTGTATGTAGTTACTTTTAATTTCCAGTTGCGTTTGAAGTGAAGGCAAAATTCTTAATTTGAACCAAAAGGGTGAATAATTATATAGATAAGTATATTAGCATATTATTTACTGTTACATTTAATCATGATTCATGGTGATTTTACGACTCTTGAACACTCTACATCACCCGTGGAAATGCGTTACGAATCGCTAATACTTAAGAGTTTGCCTAAACCGATTTATCAAATTACGGCGAGCTCGGACTGTGCGGACCATAATGTAATATGTATTCACGAGTGGACAAAGAATTGAATCATAAATATTAATCAAGATCGCAATAAAATCAGTATGGCGCGACTACGTAGTAGGTACCTACCTGCGAGGGCGCGCGTCTCGACGCGACCAGCGCCTCGCGCCGCACCGCCCTACTCCACTTACCAACACTATATATAATTTATTTTTAATGGGCATAGTCAAGATGACAAACATTTAATTGTGACAAATGATACGCAGCCAAGAAAACAATATGAGGACTGTGTCGTATGGGACAAACAGTCGACATTTGCAACACTGTGTGTGGGTTTCATTTGGTTAACGATCTGATAACGATGGTTGTAGGACAGTGACCAGGTCTACTGAAATTATTAGTAGTTCGTCCTCGTGTGTAAACAACAAAAAAACAACTTATGGACACAATCTTTTTAAATCTTAAAGCTTTCGTAATTCTTAGGCCTTAGGTTTTGATACACCTAGATTAAATAACAGAATAATAACTCCGATTTATATAAAACTAAATTATATACAATTGTGACAGTAGACTAAAACACAACTTTTTTATAAGTAACTTAGCTATCGTAGTACCGAGATCAAGTAAGTATATGATACAAGAAGTTTACTCCAAGAAATACTGAATTTACTTTTTGTTTTTATTTTAGAAGACTTATTATAGTGCTAGCACTAACTAGCGTCCTTGTCTGATATTACAAGCATGGAACACTTGTAAAAAACGGAAACAAGGTTTCAATTATCAATCTTTTTAAGCACAGCCCGGAAGTGGCGCGCTGTCTTGCGTTGCTACCACACCCTTCCCATTGATATCATTTCTAGATACTAGGGAGTCCAAGAACACTTCCCACTTTAAAAATTTAAGTAATAACTTGTAGTCAAAGAGCTAGGTTTGAGCTACGCCATTTTATTGTGGGAATATAATAAGTTAATTACCGAGTCATAAAAATAATCGTTTACAGAAATATAATTTAGTCAATCTGAAGGAAGGAATATAATATTCAGAGAACGGTGCACAACGCGCCAGTCGTCGGGTTTAACAACTGTAAATCAACACTGACATTTATCGCCAAACAGTAAGTTCAAAGACAATGCGTTGGCAGATCGTTTGGGCATAATGTTACGGTGATAGTACAGTGGTAGTTGGTACAAAACAGGAATCCATGGGCATGAGTCAGGCGAGCGGCGGCGGCGCGGCGTCGTCGTCGCGTGCGCACCGTGGCGCAACACCAGCGCGCCACCGCATCGTCACACCGCCATGCGCCAAGCGCCATGTCGCGACACCCGTTCCCTCACCTCGACACCGCCGCACATGCTACGAATATCTCTACCTATATCGATGTACTTCTATAAGACTAGTTTGGGAACGCTCTAACTGATGATGATCTCTGATTTTTTACCTACTTAAGTATCTGTCTCATCAGATCTCCAGGGCAGATACTGAACTTAAACACAAGGTAAGAAGAAGGAGGTTAATTAGGTCTACGTCATAATTAACGTAGGTTTCAAAAACGGAAATGAAAGTCAGTCTGATGCAATTAATATGTAAGTATAAGAAACGGAAGCGACTCTTGTGAATTTTGCAATTACACTAGGGTAATCAAAAAAACCTTATGAGTTATATTACAAAATACAAGTAAATATGCGAATAACGCAGTGATGAAAATTGTCGCAAGATTATTTCTATCATATTTTTTCATTTGTTTCGTTTTTATAACAAAAACCTAACATTTTACACACAGCACGTGTTTGCAACCACTTGACTAAGGGCAGTTTCTTTTTAATGATAACATACGTAAGTATTTACTTCGTTGTGCAACTGGTTTATTTATTGGTATACCAACTAAATACACACAATAGTTTACATTTTACAATTTGCAGGTCTGATCTTGAGCGTATTTAAATTACAGGTAAAGACAGCAGTCTCAGTATATAGTATGTTCTGTTACATTTAATAACATAACATAACATACCATCACGCCTGTATTGCCCGAAGGGTTAAGCAGAGGTGTACTAAGGTACACCCACAGTTCGCCGGTATGTTTAGGTCCCATGTATAATAGGGGGCGAGCCTATTGCCATTAACCGGGCACAAATTCCAAACTCCGAGCTACTACTGAGAATTTCATAGAAAAACCCAATACCCTCTAGCGTAGCAGTCGCGCTCAGGACCACTTGGCTAGTGAGGCAGTTAATAAGTATTTATAAATAAAGGTAATGTAGACTGAAAGAAAGAAGTACGTGTTATTATATACAGCTTTTTTAAATGAACCCAATATACCACTAAAAATATCAAGGTCACATTTATGGAATGTTTCGTTACATCTTCTGAGGATATATGAGAATGCCGTATTGTATCGGTTATGTTCCGGCTGGTTTTGATAAAGAAAGGATAACAAATTATGATGTCTAGCCGATGGCCGAGGTACGCTTATATCTATATTACCAAGCAACATGGGACAAACGACACCAGAATTTAGTGTTTTATACAGGAAGGTTAAACCAAGAATGTTGTCTCTGCGCCAGTGTAGCGATTTAGAATAGAATAGAATAGAATTTAAAATGACCTAATCTGTCATCATAATGTTTATACTGTATTCAAAGCCTAGGTACCTAGCTGGCTTTAAACGCATTATAAACATTGTAGAGCCTTTTTATAAACGTTTTTTGAATTTTTCTATTCGTTGAAAATTATTCTGGTAGTTGGGATACCAAATCAAAGAACAGTATTCAACATGACTACGTACCAAAGCATAATACAAAGAACTTGAACTTGAACTGTTCAATATTTTCGTAGCGGCGCACGGCGTAGTAGTGAGTGTGTAGCATACGTTGTACCTACGTAAAGTGCTAGTTCTCACAGTTTCGGTTCGGCCTGTCCAATTCTGTAACATGTGGGTTGGATTTTCCGTAGATTAAACTGCCTCATTAGCCAAGTGGTCCTGAGCGCGACTGCTACGCTAGAGGTCCTGGGTTCGATTCCCAGGTCGAGCAGTGTTATTGGGTTTTTCTATGAAATTCCCAGTAGCAGCTCGGAGTTAGGAATTTGTGCCCGGTTAATGGCAATAGGCTCGCCCCCTATTACATGGGACCTAAACATACCGGCGAACTGTGGGTGTACATTGATACACCTCTGCCTAACCCTACGGGGAATGCAGGCGTGATGGTATGTTATGTTATGTTCCGTAGATTAAAAAAGACTAAAAATAACTGGTCTTCCCATCAGACATTATAATCTTAGATAATTATGAATGTACATACCTACATATTTTTACGCCAATTTTAAATTACAAATTGGCATACATCTGAAAGACCCGACCAAACATCAAACAAGTTGTGGCGGACAGTAGGTACCTACAGTGTAACATGATATTTATCGATTCCCGCCAGTGCATCTCCCAGTGAATTGAGAGCACATTTCGTAATTCTCACGATGCGTTTGGGAACGTAGTTTTTTCTCGTTTCATTTCTCTCGACAAACAATAGATCACCGAGCGCCGGTAGATGGAGGGTTGGAAGTACCTTGCTGCACCGACCGACTAAATATTCATGTGCGTAGTTGCGTACTGAGAGTAACGATGTTGTGAATTGCCCTAAATTTTGTTTTAACTTCAGCTTTTTTAACTAAAAGAGAATTGGTTTACATATGATCTCGTTGCATTTTTTATAAGTATACCCAATTGTTTTTTCTATGAAATTCCCAGTAGCAGCTCGGAGTTAGGAATTTGTGCCCGGTTAATGGCAATAGGCTCGCCCCCTATTACATGGGACCTAAACATACCGGCGAACTGTGGGTGTACATAAGTACACCTCTGCGTGATGGCTCTCTCTCAAATGCGTGATGGTATGTTATTATGTTATACCCAATTGTAATTTATCAGCTATGACCAGCTTTTTAGATCATAATTATCTTATTATATCAAGAATTCATAAAAGAGGCTATATGACAGTGGCAATGCGCCATCGGCAAAACTGTAGCCTCTTAAATTTAAAAAATACCATATGAAAATGTATCTCCAGATATTGTTAGACTTTTTTTGTGACTTCATTAAAGGTAGCTTCGTTAAAATAGTGATATGTATCAGTGTACAATTCTCTCCGGCCCCACTATAGTTCCATGTATCGTCGACTCCCCGGCGCTCCCCGTTTCGTCTGCGTGACTACAACTTGTTCCTGTACTAAGGTGACCTGTCAAATTACTTCCTCAATTATTTATGCAATTTATGCACTTCATTTTTTGCATAACGTTGTAGCTTACTGTACAAATATTTAGTAAGTATAACATTTGGAATATAATTTAAATAATATATCTTTGTAAAAGTTTTTGCTTATTATAATTGCATAAGTAGATAATATAATTACATAAGGTACACCGTAATTTACATTTATGAAATCTTAATGACTACTTGTCATGGTAAATAAAATGCAACAATTACTGTTTCACTAAAAGATTGTTCCCATGACCGGAAATCATTTTATAACCCTAAATTACGAAATATTTCCAAGTTTCTTCTAAGAAAAACAGTAAGCTAGAGTCGTAACTTATTATTTACATTAGCCTAGTGGTCCTGAGCGCGACTGCTACGTTTGAGGTCCTGGGTTCGATTCCCAGCTCGAGCAAAGTGTTATTGGGTTTTTCTATGAAATTCCAAGTAACAGCTCGGAGTTTGGAATTTGTGCCCGGTTAATGGCAATAGGCTCGCCCCCTATTACATGGGACCTAAACATACCAGCGAACTGTGGGTGCATTAGTACCTACGCTTCTGCCTAACCCTTCGGGGAAAACAGGCGTGATAGTATGTTATGTAACTTATAACTACCGTACCTAAACAAAAAAACCATTGTTTATTATTTCCTCAATTCCAAATTCAGTCTGTGCAAAAAATGCCTAAAACAAAACCTACTCATCCGTTTCATATCATAATTTATTTTAAACAATGCACGCAT
Source organism: Acronicta leporina (assembly GCA_947256265.1). Taxonomy (NCBI): domain Eukaryota; kingdom Metazoa; phylum Arthropoda; class Insecta; order Lepidoptera; family Noctuidae; genus Acronicta; species Acronicta leporina. The sequence continues at coordinate 8,967,711 of OX366513.1, read as the reverse complement.
TGGTTCAACATTATCGGAGTAATGCAAATCGGACACTGAGCCAGATGAAAGGTTTTGTCTCATTAGCTGTGATACATTTAGCTTGAATCACGAGACGGGAATGTTACCTGACCGGTACAGTTACCCATATCCTACATTGCACACACTGTAATGATTATCCTCAGTGTGTTTAATAAAAGATTCAACGGAAGCTGCTACCTGTCTCGTGAGAATTGACTGCGGATGTTGCGAAAGGTGGCCCCGTTTTTTATAAGTGTTACATATTGATAAAATGGGATTAAGGGTGATTCCGTCTCCTGTTTAGAAATTCCTGAGAACTACCCTTCAACTTCATAACTGAACAATATGAATATTATTAAAGACAGCACATCCAGTTTAGAAGATTAGTAAAGTAATGTCTGGCAAAGTACTTAATTGTAATAAATAGTCTCGCTAATTTAAACGTGGAAGTGCTTATAGTTTTAACTCTGAAGACTGAAAACTGGCTCTACATATTTAGTCTCCGTAGTTAGTTTACTGAAAGACGCGATGTACCAAGTTAGTTTATTGGTGATTTCGTGAATAAGATCTTTTATTTCCTCAATTACGTAGATGAGAAGCAGCTGTGTAGCGAATACAAAGTATCGCACTCGTAAGTATAGTCTACTTGGACTTTTTATTTCTTAGTTTCATATTCAAGCCGCTCCTCGTGTGAAATTTGTTCCCTTCACCTGCTACAGTGTCGCACTTAAAAACTCAAAGCAAAAAATACAAGGAAACGTAAATGTTGCCGGTTATGACGAGTACTGCGGTACAAAAAAGCATTTAGAGATGCACTTGTGAGATCCGTTCCCACAGTGCTTTATCGATCATTGGAGCATCATCTGTAATCACAATATCGAGCCCGCCTCCATTTTAAGCCGTAGAAAGTTCAATAACCTTGATGTTCTTATCTCTATCAAAATAAGGCATTAACAATATAAAAGCAATCTATCATTTGAAATTAATATGATCAGTGATCGGCGGCGCGGCGCGGCTGCGACGGTGGTGCGCCGCGGCTCGCCGGCACTCGATATCTGCATAGCCGGCCGGAATGGCGGTTAATCAGGTGGCCCGTTATATTACATTGTGCTCGCCGTGAGCTCCAACCCGAGAGAACAGGTTGCTCCAATGACAAAGGAGCAGATTCCATCGTCCGCAATCCGCGTCTCCGAGCACCACATTATAAATAGTCCGTCGAAATAATCCGTTGCTACGTGTCACTCCGGCGCCCACCAACGTCGGCCGGTACACTTCCATACTTAATGATATCCAACACAAAAACAATTCATAAAAAACTGCTAAGAGTGAACATTCCGTTTCCGCGTGCAGCTTTGACCTTACGGTGATTGATAGTCCGAGAATTATTAATAGTTTATCTACGTAATAGATGGTAATATTGCGACTGCGATCGATATTAAAATCTTACAGTGTCATCTTCCTAATATTTTTTATCTTATTTTAGTCCTTAGAATAAAAAAATGTTCGATCTTAAGTAGGAACTGCACTTGTGATTCTAATTTTGTAGTCTATCCCTTTTATAACATTCCCACGTTGACAATTAAACATCCAATTTTCGAAGTCTACGAACTCAAATTAGGCCAGACCGAAGGACTTTATATAGCCTAAATCCTTTAGTTTTTTTTAAAATAAAAAACGCTGCCTCTCTAGGATTTTCTCCTGCAACGTGGGTGCGTTTACAAACACAAATTCTCATTGTACAAACACCCAGACCCGGAACAACTACCTTAGATCATGCAGATATTTGCTCCGTGTATTGAACCTACAACACGTGTCGCAGAAACCGATCACTCAGCTGAGCCGCTACGCCAAACGTGTCGTCAATTATTACGAACAAAAGGCCCTGTCCAGCAACCTTCCTATTATTAGATTTTTCTACTCATAATAATATCGCTCCTTTTCGAAAATATTCTTACCAAAAAAATATTCGATTCTCACCAAAATTAAAAAAAAAATCTAACAAATATTTTTTTTTCGCACAAATGAATATAACGTACTGTAAAATCTTGGGTAATAATCGTAAAACACAAACAATCGACTTTCGTTTTAAAACAAGGATGTTTGCGCCACCTGCGAGCCAGGCGGGCAGGCGGGCAGGCGCGGCACTGCCGTAGTGCTTTACTGTAGGAACAATGGACCAAAGGCCAACCACACTATTGTCGGCTGCAGCACGTGGTGCTAACATAGCATACACAAAGACTTAGCAACCACCTGATTTAAATTACTTCATTACTTAATTGCTCTAAACGGGACATAAAGACGAAACGCCCTTCTACGTCATGTTGTCACAGAATTCACACGGCTGAATGGGCTGTCAGGGTTGGTTGTGAAACAGTCACATGGATTACTTTTACTACAAAAAAAAAATGTTATATTGTTATGTAGGTAAATATATACCTATGTACTTTAAGTGAAATACCTCCTTAGTACAATAAATTGTCGTAAGCAAGACTTGTGAGTAAAAGGTCGGAGTTGTTTTTGGTTCCAATTCCCTTGGTCCTAAACGTACTGGCAAACTGGCTACTGACAATATACACCTTACCCTAACCCTTCGGGATATATGTGCGTTGTGATATGTTATCAATGTACGAACGTACTTATTCAGATTCCTTGTACTTTAGCCATGACTATGTCAGAGTTCTTCAGGAGAAATAAGGTAACTTAACATAAACGAATATAAAGCCATGATTATGGGAGAGTAATTAATTATATTTAATTAATATAGTAACAAAGATGAGCCATTCACTACTGTAAGTGCCCATCCATACGGTTCATAAAATCATAACAGCCATCAAGGTGGACCAAAATAGAATTCACGTTAGAATCACAGCTGGTGCGAGCGCCACAGATCATAAGGCGATTACACACTATTATGAAACATAAATGATTGTAACGCCCTCACTAAAAGGGTTAACCCGTGCGGCGGAAATTGATTTAAATTATGCTATTCATATTATTAATTTAATATAACGTTACAGTAGGAACCGTTTTTTCCTAAAGACGCTTCCCTGTCATTACAAAAAATTAATCACCTAAATTAATAATATGTTTATCTTATGAAATTTATTGAATTTAGAAATACAAATATTAATTTTTATAAACGAAATTTATGTTTGCATTGAATAAATGAGAGTAGTTATTAGTTTTTTTATGAATAAATTTATAATCACTACCTAACTTCTTTACCTGGTTATTAAAAGTTTGATCCCGCCTTTGACCCAGCTACCTACAGGCATTCGAACCTGTGCCCTTGGATGCATCATTGGCTTCCATGCATCATTCTTGCTATGGAAGCATCATTGGCTATCGATTAGATAAATGTTTAGTAAAAAGATAAATACTTAGTTAATTCTTCTCCCACCTACACTAATTGTTTTATTTTAAACGTTACCTTACTAGGATTTTTCTTGTATCATGGGTGCATTTAAAAGCTCAAATTTTCACATACACCCAGGCTCGGAACAACAACCTGTAGGTATTACAAATACTTGTTCTGTGCGGGTATCGAACTTACAACACGTAGCGTACAAGCTTATCACTCAGTCGCTACGCCAAACGATTCGTCCTAATACATCGTGTCTAACGAAAAGATAAAGTTTTAGTTACAATTATAGTCAGTCACCCACCACGGCCACCACATCCAATAACTATAATATGGACCTAATTTTTAATAATGTGTATTTTATAAATGTATATAAATTAGCAATCGATCCAATTTTAATGATAATTCACTCGTTCGTGATCATTTACATACAAAAAAAACTTAATATAGAAAACACAATGTCGGCGGTCAATTACTGACCCAGCAGGCGTTATCCTGGCCGCGGTTCAACAGATGGTTGTTTTTTTATTAGCACGGTGATGGGGCGCTGAGTGTGGAGCGCGGGGGTGCGCCCTATAACCGTATAATTACACGTTGTAGTTGCGCGCGCGCCGGCACGCACAATTGGCTTAAACGAGTGTTTGCTTTGATGTGCCGCCGGCCACGGCGGTTATCCACGTGCGGTCGCCGCAACCCGTTCTCATGTTAAGCTTATTAAGAAGAGGCTACCCGTTTTACGGTTGTTTATACGTACGCCAAGAAATGCCTTCACGTTGCAGATTTAAAAGGCATCTGGATAAAAGCACTTGGTGAATTCCACGTACCACATACGTCTGTGAGATCACCCACCTACTTCTAATCTGTCCGCGCTGCGCCCCGGTTCCTCGAGCCTCGAGTCTCATTATACTTGTAGGTATATTATAATAATATGCTTTATGATTAATCAATATAAACATCGTGTCAATCGAGCGACACTCGTAACTGTGCCGAGTACTATCTGTGTCATCTGTTTGTTATAAAGTGTACAGTTATGTCGCACAAATGCCAAGGGCTACATCGATCAACCCGGTGTTGTCGCAAGTGATTCTTAATCGACAGCCGTAGTCGAAAGTTGAGTAGCGACATCGTGATGCCGAACTTAGCCTCCTTCTTCGTACCGGTACAAATAGCGCGTTGTGAAAAAGTCGTCCGTCTCGATAACAACTACGACACCGCATAAAATATTATTAATCTTCAGATCGTGACTAACGGTTTTGGATCATCGTTTACATGAGCGGAAGTGGACGAAAGGAAGACAAATATTGGAGCAATGATTTGCACAGCGAGGCATAATAACGTCCGCGTCTCCGTGCGTAAGCCGGCCAACAGTGCACGCGCACGAGTCCTGCAGCCCTGCACCACACCACCATGCCTTCATTATCCTAGCTCATCAAGCTACATGACTCTCACATTATAAGAGCAAGTTGTAAAAAAATAACTGCCTCATTAGCCTAGTGGTCCTGTGCGCGACTGCTACGCTTGAGGTCCTGGTTTCGATTCCCAGGTTGAGCAAATTCTCAGTAGCAGCTCGGAGTTTGGAATTTGTGCCACTTTAATGGCAATAGGCTCGCCCCCAAATAAAATAATAATCTTACATATAATAAGAATGTAAGTGAGCCGTGTCTGTACATTGCTTATATTTACAAAAAAAATAATTTGGGGGACTCAGAATAGGTAACACAACCCATTTCTATTATTTTTGGAACTTTTGTCCGTCGGTTTGTCTGTATGTTTGACCGCGCATCAAATGATAACTACTGAAGAGATTTGGAGGAAGTGGGCAGGAATTCATAGCCTGTTTCTTGGATTAACATTTAGGCTATTTTAAATTCAAATCGGTTCTCTCTATCAAAAGTTATTAACATTTTAATTATTGAAAACGTTGACTTTTAAAAATAACCATTGAAGTCAATTTCTTTTTCAAGTATTTCTGTACTAGACTAGCACGGATCAAAAATTATAACAGAATCAAGTAATAAAATCAAAAAATACACTTACAGGGACTAAATAACATAAAACAAGAAAATAAAGCAGATCAATCAGAAACTATTATTGTGACCAGGAATTGATTATTAGTACAGTAATTCTAACTCTACTTATACAGGGAATCACGCGATATACATAGGATTTATCCAGCGAGCACAAGCCGGTGTAAAAACTAAATATTTGTGTAGGTTAAAGAAGTAAACTAAAAATTACAACTTATTTTCTAGCGGACTAACACGACATCGTTATTACCGCAATGAAATTTGATTCGATAACAGGTGTCATTTTGAGTTGACAATTTTGACAATATTATTGTTTTCTTTTTTATAGCATCCAGCCATATAGTTACTCATTTTATAATGTGAAACCTCCATAGTGTAGATACAGTGCGCACACTTTATTTGAGAAACTAAAGAGTTTCCATCTAATCGAGTAATTAAATACATAAATAAATATAATAATAAAAAAAATGCAACGTGCGTTAATCTTTACTGATGCCGAAACAGATATTTGAGATTTTTATCTATGTAGGTATGTCTGTTTATATTTCCATGCTTCACGTCAATATGTACAATGTGAACATAACATACCATCACGCCTGTATTCCCCGAAGGGTTAGGCAGAGGCGTACTAATTGACACCCACATTTCGCCGGTATGTTTAGGTCCCATGTAATAGGGGGCGAGCCTATTGCCATTAACCGGGCACAAATTCCTAACTCCGAGCTGCTACTGGGAATTTCATAGAAAAACCCAATAACACTTTGCTCGACCTGGGAATCGAACCCAGGACCACTAGCTTAGCAGTCGCGCTCAGGACCACTTGGCTAATGAGGCAGTTAATGCAGAGCAGTACAATGTGAACAAATTTTTTAAATTAAGTAATTTATAGATCAGAAATAAGGTATTCAGAAATCAATGGCGCTAAGTGTATTACAAATATGGAAAACCAAATTTTTCGAGGTGCTTAGTTGAAACTTGGACAGGACAACGTCTGTCAGGTCAGCTAGTCGTAAATAAATAAAATCATGCTTCGAGACCAATTTTCTATTACTTACTAAGAACAAATAGTTTTACCTGATAAGGCAATAATAGTTTCACATGATGCAACAGACAGGCACACTTAGGGCCGGTTGCTTCACGTCCACTTAACGCACGTGTATACGTCAAAAATGGCGTTAACTATCGTCAAGCCAAAAAAAGCGTTGTTTCACGAAAAGACGGCCTTAACGTCCGTTAAAAAGTAACGTTAACAGTAACCGGTGCCGTACCCACTGGTTAACGTCATTTCATTCTCAAACATGTGCAGTTCTGCACCAAACAGTAAAAAATCATGGACTCTCTTTTGTTGTATTTGTCTTTGTTCGATAATGGTTCGTCTGATGATGAAACGAATAATGTAGAAAGAAAGAAAAAAGTATTTATAACTCGTATTAATAACTTAAACCTATGGAATGAGCATAAATTTATTTCAAGATACCGTGTTTCAAAGGAAGTACTTAGCTCTATTGTTAACACATCAAATTGAAGATGAAATAAAATTTGCTAGAAAAAAGTAAGTGCCTGTGCATACTCAGTAAATACTTAATTTGACTCACAATTTTCAGAAATTTGGCCGTAAGACCGATAGACCAGGTTCTTGCAATTCTGCAATATTATACATCAAGATATTTCATGAGATGTGTTGGTGATATGTCTGGCTTACAGAAATAAATTTTAATATTACTGTGTACAACCTATGGGGAATAAAGTACAGGCAAAAGAGTGTTATGTCTTTTATTGATATCCTCCCACCGGCGGTAGCGGCAGATTAAAAGTGTAATATCCACCGATGGTTCGCCCAAATTTCTTTTATCTAGTTGTTTTATAATATATTTATTTACAATTTATCAATCACGGCAATCGTTTTCTCTGTTAAAAAAAATACCACATGAATAAAATTCCAAACATAAATACATGAGAAATAGGAATTCGGAAAGTTTAATAAATATTATCGTGCTTATCATAATGTAAAAGGTACTTAATTTGGTGTAAAGGTAGCCATTTTTCTTTTAAATTTAAGTTTTAAATAATTTGCAACGATCTAGGCTTGTTATTTAAAGTTTAGTCAAGTCTCTTGTCCGCTTGTCACTTCAAATTTGACATGAAAGACAGAACGATGCCATAATAAAAAAATCTCCCAACTAATTTTATTGGGAAAAAGTATTACTTTTTACTGGCAACCCGAATAACTTTGACACTCGGTTTTTTATGCAGTGAAACAACGCTTTGTTTTTAACGAACGTTAAACTACTGACGTAATCGTTATTATTTAACGAACGTATGTTACGTTAACTAACCGTTTGGAACAACCGGCCCTTAGACACACTACGAACTTATAGCACCCCTCCTTTTTCGTCGGGGGAACTCTATCACATTCACTTGCTATATGCTTGTCTATATTTCTACGGGTATTTAAGTTCATTATTTGAGACACTTACTCATAAGTACGTAAAAAATATTGTTCTTAGACGTGTCTCAACTAGGTAAAAGTTTACATTATATATGAAAGCTACGTTTATACATAGAAGCGAACAACCGAGAATAACCGTGCTTACAACGTCACAGATATTATACTAACTTACTTAATTTGTATTGGAAAACGGTATTTTATTAGTACATATTAGGAATAGATTCAGCGCTATCTTTATATCATTTAGGCACAATATTATTCAATTAGGACTACCTAACTAACAAGTCGATTTTTTCTCGAGTAGGGAGAAAAAATCGACTTGTTACAGGAAAGGTCAACCATAATAACGATATCGCTAAGTGGGAAGATTCTATTGTTTATATTTATTTATAAAACAGATGCTATTAAAATATTAAACGATTCCAGTTTATCTTATCAGTAATATTTATCTAAATAATGTGTGTAAGATTTGTTTTTCACCACGTCATCAATTCCATCGACTAACACTACAGGATGTTTCGTAAGAATCGAGAAATATCTATTTACATCTAAAAATGACAGAATTCCGTTATTTCGTTTGCAACATAGGTACTGTAAGAGCTTCCGCTTCTCCTTTTAAATTCAAAAGTCTATGTCTACCTGTTTGTTTGTAAAGTTTTCGCACCTAAACCACTGAATCGTTTCCAAGAATTATAATAAGAAGTTGGATAATTGGACCTTGCAGAACGATATTTTATGGGAGAGGCGTGAGGAGGGCAGATAAATCACCTCGCCCATGGACACCCGCAACCCCAGAGTAGTCGAAAGTGCATTGCCGGCCTTTTAAAAGGGTTAGGGCCTCCGGTATTCCTCACTCACTCAGCGAAACGTAACGTAAACGTAAGCGTTGTTTCACGCCAGTTTTCTGTGAGGCTGTGGTCACTATGGCCGATCTCGTGACGAAGCATGACTCTACCACGGTAAACGATTTAGGCTCTCAAAAAGTCTTGTGCTGCTAATGATACCGCGGCCAACTACTCGTACACACTACAGATGGCCTGAACTATTTTTAAATAGCTCATGCTTATAACAGTTATCATTTCATTAAATAAGATTAAGTTAATTAGTTAACACTTAAGAAACAGCTTAGTTCAATTAATCATATTAAGTTCACGTGAAATGATCATCCTGTAGCAGTGACGATGATTTAACGAGGTTATGAATGCGATCGCCTCATATGTTATGATTGGATATCTGTGGCAGGTGTTATAGAGCGGGCTTCGACACCTAATAAATAGACTCGATCGGTACCCTGTGCCCCCAAAACGCCGATGAGTCTACTTAACACCTTGATGGATCGTTTTGACGGTACAGATAGTTTACAACGCTAATGAAACATAATAACTGTTGATAAGTATCATAAAGTGAACATAATGGTATTAATCATGGACCTTAAACGTTTAGCTCGCCGGACTAGGTGAGTATCTTTAATCTGTTGGTGATTTATTTCCACCTGCTACGATTAATAATATTCAGGAACTGCACCTTATAAGTATCAAACAGTACCAGTTTACAATGTTGGCGTCCATTCTAAACTAAAAAACGTTAATGCAATGGAATGTTTACCTATAGTGCTCAGTGAACGTTATGGTAAAATTGCGCAATTACTGTCGAACAATTAATGATAAAAGTATTGGACATTCTAACATTGACCCGCAACTAAGTTTGCAGCAACCTTTCATGACACAGCGATCGAAGTTGCACAACTTATTAATCCGGTTCAACACAAGAAGTTGCGGTAAGCATTCTCTTTATTAAAACTTTATTGTTTTACATTTCATATTGCTACATGCGTTATTGAATACGTCTGTATCTAGGCTAACCGAGATAATGGTAGATAATACGGCACAATGAAGCACGCGCCGCAACGTGCACCGGTTCGTTAGTGTAACTGTTGAGTCACGGACCCAAAGATCACCTGACGGGGTGCCTTTGACAGCGCGCGAAGCAACGCGCACGCGCACGCGCTACGCCGCCGCACCGCCCGCACCTCTTTACACAAACCGACAACCAACTCTGCCCCTAACACATTTGCTAGCACTAAACACAATATATAATAAATGAGATTAAAAGTAATAGTAATAAAGCTGTATACATAATATTAAATTACTTTAAGTAACCCATCAGTCACTTAATGGCGGAACATCACATACACAGAGACACCATGCGCACAGATAGTATTCAAATAACAGTATATTTTTGTTTATATTACTTTTGACTAATTCGTATGTACGTATAGATAAAATTGTCTTATTTAATTAGGGAAGGCACTGTCTGTCTCCTGATATACAGATTAACAATCTAGTTCAGGAGGCAGAGCTTCTATGTAATAGTGACCTATTGTTTCCAATAAAGAAAGAAAATAATTATAAAGTTACACTAACGCTGGCGTAAGTAACACGCTCCAAAAAACAAAGTGTTTTATTAAATTACGTGTTGAACCTTACCAGCAAAACATCAAAATTAGCACCTTGTTACTGTATCCCGCAGGATAATGCCTCTATAATCAATAAGGTAGCAATTTAACGTTTACACGCTAAGGCAAAAAGTGGTAGCAATAAAAAACTTAGTGTGAAGTGAGCTTATTATGTATTTGTAAATTATCAGAAACTCAGTTCCGACCTTACAAATTGAGTAAAAATATACAGTTATAATAGGCATAATTAAATGATTAGATTTAGTTTTGCAAAAACAGCAAGCAAAAAAATCTTAACGGTCATTGTTTTAAAGATTGAGTCATTGCTCAACCCATCCCGCTTAAAACTTATCCCGCGGGATAAGTTGTCCTCATTAATATTTATATTATTTTTCTTTGGTCAACTCATCCCGCTTTAAAGAAAAGGTAAAATGTATTGTATTTTTTGAAATATTTGTACATTCGTGAACAAAAGTGTTTGGGGAAAAAATTATACACCCATCGCTTGGTTAAACTGATATAATCAAAAATCACAGTCGTTATATTTATAGAACTAAAAAAAAATTACTATTAAAATGACCCTTGATATTATTACACTGTAAGTAAAGTATTTAAACAATCAGAAATCACAGTTTTAACTGTCAAAATCAATAAATAAAACTTAAAGAATCAACAATCAGTCTTTGGATTAATAAGGATTTTCTTAAAACTAGTCAAAATCTCAATATTTTCATTAAAGGTTACGTATAAAAAATCTAAAGATTCTAAAAAGAATATTATAAATCAAACTAAATAATTAATAACTAGTTTTCCAAAAACTTATAAATGATGTGCTTAAAATTAGTTAAAATCACAGTCGTTTTATTAGAAATCACGTATAAAGATGTAAATAGCCTAAAAAAATGTCTTAAAATTTCAAATAATACTTAAAAAATAACAATTAAGGTAAACGCAGCTATCAACGACCCATCGAAAATATGTAGTTATTACCGACCTATAAAAGTAATTCGAAATTTTTACGTGACCAGAACTATTCTAGCTATAGGTAGGTAAAGTTACACACGCGTTTATTCCTTGAGCATCGTATACTTTTACTTTAGTGTAAGTAGCTGTGCAAAAAAGAGATAAAATACTTCAGTTACTGCGGGGCAGCGTGGACCCAGGACGTTTCGTACGGTTCCCTTGTTCCTTCAAGTAAGTACGTGACTTTTCTATTTAAGACATTTATACAAACAAATGACGTCTAATGTTTATCTTATATTACTAAATGTATTCATTTAAGTGTCAACTCTTAATTTCCTAAGACATTTTTTTAATAAAAAGTAATTTAAAACGATAAAACATTAAATTAAAAAGGGACGGTGTTAGCTTCATCGGTTTTAGTCGTGGCAGCTATCGACGACCCATAAGTCGGCAATGGCAGCAACGTAACTTTTCGTTTTATATTTGTTTTATGTTATTATATCACACTAACACAAGTATTTTTATGGACCAGTTTAAATCTAAGCTATCAGTCTTTATAAAAATCTATTAGCGACTAAACTTTTTTGTCTAGTTTTTACCTTTTAGCGTTGTCAATTTAACCAAAGTTATGGTATTTTTCGAGGATCGATATTGAAAAGTTATAGTAATAAATCACTGTTTTTGTGTTTAAAACAGTGTGCATTTGTTCATATTATTTGTGACATTAATCAATTATAATCAATTTTATAGTCCGAAGGTCAATTGAATTAAAATAACATTTTTTTTATGAGTCGGTAATACAATTTATGTTTATATTACATACTGTATTACCGACCCATGAGGGTCGGCAATAGCAACTATAAAGAAGCTATTACCGATCGTATATAGATTATTTAGTTTCTCACCTACTTTTATGACATAATAGGTACCTATTAATTAAATTAATTAATCCTTAAATTAAAATATATAATTATGTGTATTAATAGTATTATGTTGAGTAATTTAAAAGTTTATAATTATTTAGTTCATAGGTATTACTAAGAAGTACTAATTTGTTTTATTAAAAATAACGATAATAAAAAAATACGAATAAATATTTGCATTTTTATTTAGTTTTATTTTATTAAGATCGGTAATCACCATTATCACTAGCTTATATACATTCCATTGCTGGAAAAAGGCCTTCACTCATACACGATCGGGGATAGCTGCATAAAAATCGTTAATAGCTTCACAGCCGTTTTTATGGGTCGGTAATTGCAACAATCGACTAAGTCACATTGTAAATTATTTTTTACAAGATACTCCTTTATTTAAATGTATTTGATTCAGTAAATACCTTTTTTATACATAACACTAGCATATAAAATGAAACTATTAGTCTTTAGAGGAACCAGTATACTAAAAAAATATGGTTGGTTTTAAAATTTCCTTAGGGGGGTCGTTAATACCTGCGTTTACCTTAGTGTTTGGATTCATAAAGATTTACTTAAAACTAGTTAAACTACCCTTTACTCAAGCAATAGATTAAATACAATTTGTACGTTTGTGGTTGTGTTGTTGTGTTTGTAAATGTAACACATAAATTATATGCATTGTTCCAGGAAATCATTGTTTTTAATCATTAGTTCTAGATACACGAGCGTAATAATTGTCATTATATTTGAATTTGAAGTAAATTAGGACGTAGATATTATATAATAATAACAATATATTTATTTATTTATTTGGGATAGTGAATGTCACTGAGGTCAATACACACTTATTAAAAAATAAAAAGTTACATTCTTTTAGCCTTTTTAGTTACAAACTGTTCTTTAGAATGAATAAACATGTTGAATAAACAATACTTATTTCAATAAACATTCCGAAATTTTGAGAAGTAGCCCTAATGAGAAGTAGCGCTAATGAGAAGTAGCCCTAATGAGAAGTAGCGCTAATGAGAAGTAGCCCTAATGAGAATTAGCCCTAATCAGAAGTAGCCAAAGTGAGAAGTGGCCATAATGAGAAGCAGTCCATTAGCGAGTCGGTTGCCATACTGAGAATTATCCCTAATGCGCCTAAACCACTTTTTTTATGTCCGTACAAGACGTAAAATATATCAGCGGGATGAGTAGACTCGCCGGCCGTTACGACGGCGGCGCGGGCGCCCCGTTCGCTTCGCTCGCTCAGCTCGGATATTGTGTCATGTGTAGTCACAGTTACGACCTAACCTAAGCCATTAATTAAATTAATGAAGCTGTATAAAAATTTAAAAGTAATTACAAACTGCCGAAAAATTAATCAAACACTGTTTAATTTTACTATATTTCATCGACGAAAAAAATTATAGCTACAGACACCAAAATTATGAACTTGATTCAAATAAATACATTTAAAACTTGTATCCTAATAAGAAATAATCTAAATAAAGATTTAAGTACATAGCCAAGTTAGGTACTTTCACAAGAAAAGTTCTGTTCAAGTCCAAAAAAATTACAAAGCAAGTTAACAATTCAGTATTATGGCAATACCCAAAACTAACTATAGCAAGAAATTCAAATTTCAAATTCAAATTCAAAATATTTTATTTCAATTAGACCATTAAAGAAAGAAGAAAATTTGAAAAGTCAAAACTAGTTGAACGGTTCCAAAAAGTGGGTCTTATGGAGAAGAGTTGAAAGTATGAAAACTGTTGTACCTATATGAGGGCGCGCAGTTAAGAAGACCTCTAACTAAACACACACAACGAAAGATTTAGCAGAGATCCAGTATCTTTCATTATTATTAATAACCTGTAAAAATGGCACATTTTGATCGTCTTCTAAATTTTTTTTTTAACAAAAAACTTACTAGCAATGCGGGTCGCACATTACTAGTATTCTTGTTAACCCCTCGTGCTAAGCTACATTGCTTGTGTTACGAGTGGGTTCACGTCGGTAGTGCAATGGGTGGGGTTCGAACCGGCAACCACATGATCGCAAGTCCGACGCCCTAGCCATTAGGCTACCGCCGCTTTTAAACTAATAATAATAAAAAATGTTACTGGTTTAAACGGTATATTAAAATTGTCATAAGTAAGTAGGTATTACCTAACAAGACGTTAACCACGAATTAAAACATTATGCGGTGTAACTGATAATGAACTCTCATATAAGACTGAACCTAGTGGGTAGTTGCGACTTATGGACTGCCTTTTGTAACTTTGAACACTTGTTAATATTATTTTTGTTGACTGTTTAAATTATTTTTCATGTACCTAAGCGACTGCAATCTTAATAAGGAATAAAGTAATATATAACCGTATTTCTTGTGGGATGTTTCATCTGGTTTCTGCAATTTTGATGTCAAGACATTGTCATATTTAAGAACTACCTGTTGCCCGCGAAATTACCTACTCGCGCCCCAGAAGGACTGCTAGGTACATTTAGGTGAATATATGGACTTAGAACTAATTCCTTTATTACTTATACCCTTAAAGTAGTAGCGATACTCCCCGTAACAGATAAATGTATATACTTACTTATTGCATGCACCAAACTAATAATAATAAACTATAATTTTTATTTTGCTAACTAGGTAAATAATGTAAAAAAACAAATGACTCATAAAAAAGATTTCACCCATTTTTACCTCCTGGTTTAGGCTGCCAGTCAGTACTAAAGATGCCACGAATATTCGGCAACTATTATGTATTCGGCCTATTCGCCACTTTTTTGGTATTCGGTATTCGGCCGAATAGTGCGTACTATTCGGACGAATACCAAATAGCAAATCATGTAATAAAGACACGTTATTTTACTCAAAATTATGTAATTATTTCCAAAATCCAACAATTTAGTACTTAACATTAATCAGTGGTAAGTTGTGATGGATAAAAACGAGCTTTTCAGCATTTATTGGTAGCAAACGATTGCATTGCAAATTTCGGGTATTGTTTTTCGTTTGCTGACCACCACTTGTAAGGATCGGCCTTACGATCTAGGCGAACTGTTTTCAAATAAAAATCCAACTCGTTTGCCACAGCATTCTTCTCCACGTCCTCCTCATCATTAGCATTTCCCATATTATCTGTAGCGACGAATATTCGGCGGCCGAATATTCGGCGCTTCGGCCGACAGCGTTGCCGAATATTCGGTATTCGGTATTCGGCCAATTCACTATTCGTGGCATCATTAGTCAGTACCTCACTCAAGACTGATTCACTCAGCATTGATTGTAAAATACTGACTCAAGTTTTGATGTTAAAGTTAAATTAATATCACAACATCTTTGTTACCATAATTATTATATGTATCTCAAAATTATGCAAAAATAACTAAATTCTAATTCTGAAATAGGTAGGTTACATTACGTTACATATTTTTCAGGGCAGCAGAATGACCATTATCTTTCGCGAGTCCTCTTTAGAATAGACTAGACACCACTTCGACCTTCGCCGGCGTGCGGTGACTTCACGACTTTACACAAAGACCGTCAAGATTAATTAAAGTAATTACTGTTTACAGTAATTAATGACCCACATAACGTGATATGGTTTGATTGATCTCGGAATTGTGACGAGATAATTATGGCTTGCTGGTGATATTGCCACACATCATCTTACAGACAGTTTTCAATTAATGAATATTATAGGTACTCACTTCGCCATCACACCTCGCCTATCATAGTGTTGTGTAACAACGTTTTGTTGAAGAGTCTTTTATGTTTCAATTGTTTTAGTGCAATAATCTATAGAGTACCGCCTGACACTAAGTATTACGTTTCGCTTATAATGAAATGCGATTGCGAGATTCGATGATCACATCGTTAAAATGATTTAAACCGTTTCTAAACAGACCTAAATATTATATCTGATCTGTATCAGACGGCAGAAGGAAGCCATAGAGTTGGATGGAAAATAGCATATTGATCTGATAGGAGATATTGGATGCACAACATCACGAGGACCTTCTTTGAACCTTAAGCCACCCTGGAAAGACACCGATTATTTTCAAAGAATTAAAATCTCTTAAATCAGTAAAGGGGCAAAATAATTAATAATATGCCTACATAGGTTGTACGTCCAAACACAAAGAAACAATTAAAGCACATAGGTACCATCATTTTTTTTAATTTTTATTAACTCTTTTGCAAAGCCTTAATTTTCTTGGAACCTCGTAAGGTAGCAAGGGTGATTAGTGAGGCTTTTAAATAAGATCTTCGAAGCACCATCGTAAGGGTTATCGATTGTAATTCTATGTGAGTAGCGGCGGTGCGCGGTGTGGCGGCGCGGGCGCAGACGGCGACGGAGATAGCCGCGAGCTATCCGCGTACATAGACACTGCATTAGGGCTCCTACGCCCGCCCGGCGGCGCCTTTGCCGCCATAAGCGCATTTAACATGTAATCGCGCTTGCATTTCTCTTTTGTGTGCACAAATAAAGGCTAAAAGAATAACTTAAAAGGCAGTTAATTGTTTAAGCCCCGTCGCAACTCGCAATATACATGTAAATATGGAATAAGTTTTAGCGATTGCTTTTAGATATTACAATGGTCCTCTGAGATTTATCCAAACCACAGAACAAAGAATACATAATTATGTTCCGTGATCCAAACTGTAGTTTAGGTAGGTACTATCGAACACCAGATCACTTAGCGAATTCATTATATCATTTATGATTATGATGTAAAAAAATAGGTAGGTACCTATTCAACTAATCTTTCTTTTAACTTTTTGTTTCTAAGTTAAGGACACTAGGATATAATATCTGAATTTAGGTACTTACTTACCTATTAAACAATATACCTATATAGTTCATACCTATATAATAATAGTTATCGCTATATCATATTATACAATATACATATAGGCACCTACATGTAATTAATATTATGAAATCATTCCAATCACTACTTCACGTTGTCCTGGATAAAGAAACAGTTATAGCTGCTATTATGAAAATGTTTCTAGGACCTGTAACAATTTGAATGAATCAGGAACTATATTAACGAACCCATTTAGCTGCTCAAAACTTGAAGAACAATGAAACTGTTTTAAATTAAATCGGTATAATGTTCGATTCAAACTGAGGAACGTTATTAAAGACAGCGGCCACGGCGACAGTTTGCGTGGGCGCGATTGACTCGTCAGCGGTTATCGCGGCTTACTTAGCGCTAACTTGGCGCAGGTTTTATCTTAGCGCTACGAAGCCGCCGCTTGCTCCTGCGCTTCCAACATTCACTACTCAATCTTGACTAAATTAATATAAAGAGTATTTATTCAACCAGAATTTCACTGGATTACACGATTTAATATAGGTATGGTAAAGAAACTCAGTTAACTTGCATTCAAATTCACTATGCAACCTACCTCTGTTAATTGATACTCATCGAACACATCATCATAAGCAGTTTTGGCTCAAGCAGGTTAGCGTTAATTAGTGTAAAGTTTTGACATCGATACGTTATTCCGTTTCCGAGGTGACCAATCCAGCAGCAAACCAAGCAAATGCATCATAATCTAACCAAACATTGGTCGAAATTTCAGGTCGCATAGGCCCTCTTAATTCTTTGATGAATGATATGTATAGTATAGTAGTAGGTATACATTATTACCAACGTAACTACATTATGAAAACAAGTTATCTAATAACGTAACGTAACGAAAGGAACATAATTGTTTTTAAAACAGAAATACAAGCAACACAATAAGGCTAAAACTGTATTCTAACTAGTTCCACGATATAAACGAGTGGTAAATTAGCTCCTTGAATCTATTCTTGTAGTGAAATAAAGCCACTTTCTATCTTTTATTTAGTGTCGCGCTGCCAAGCCCTTTATCTCGCTTGACAAAGAGGCGGGTAATTGCCATTCGTACTGCGCCAGGGATTTCATTAAAACTTGATAAAACTATTTAAATGGTAAGGCTAAGGAATACAACTGCGTACTTATTCCTAATAATAGCAATAATTATGTATCAATATTTTGGTGTTCAATTTCTTATTTATCATAAATTTTGGCGAAGGTTTTACGGTCACGACGGTGATTTCTGAAAAAATTCGTTGAAATTAATCCATTCTGAACCCTTCAGTGTATTAATTTGCGGGCAAATTATAGCAGCGTTATAAGAATGGGTGCAATTTGGTTTGTTCGTCTTGAGTGAATGTTTTATGGATACGTAATCGCTCTCCCCTGTGAACTTGAAATGAAGCTATTCTGAATCTGGTACACCCATGAGAATATTTTTATTCGTTATATTATTATTCAAATATTCGATTGTTCCTTAATGAGGGGATCAAAACTATAATAACGGGTAGTGCTTACATTAAATGTGTTTTATAATAGAAACCTATAATATAAAAACGATTTGTAATCATAACTCTTTAATCGGACCGAATTCTAACAAAGGACACATTTTTAACTTTTAACCGTTGAAAAAAATTAAGGTTATATTACACAAAGGGAACAACTACTGTAACTTATAGGTACATGTAATGTGTACGAAAATAAACGATATGGATATTCTATGTTATTTACAAGTTTCTTCGATATTGGCTATTTGTAGGTTTTAAAAAACAAATGCTCGTTCGGTGTATAAGTATAGAATAGCGTAGAATCATCTTAAATTCATTAGGGAGCGTAAATGGATATTGGTTAATGAAAATTAATCGAAACCACCACGCATGATTGAAAGAAGGGGTGGTCGCAACAGTGATGTGATGAGCGTTACTAATACAGCTGCGCAGGTAACACCGGCGGCGGCGCCCGGCATCGATGGAACTACACGCTATTTTTCACTTTTTGTGACTTACAGTAAATTCTCTAAACATGATTACAATAACTCTACAAATTCATTTTTTATTAGACAAATAATCAGCATGATTGATGTTGTGGACATTGTGTGGTCTATCAATCGGTTGCTCCACTTCAGAACGAATATTTTTAGGGCCTACAGTTGTCCTGTCTCGGTGTTTATGCCCAAAAGAAAATCCTAAATCTACAATACCTATATTGCCCCATGTAAGTACCTACTACGTAATTGTAAAATTAAAAAACTGATTATATCAAAATGATGTCTATGTCTTTTATTACTATTTTCTCAGCTTGATTATTGTAGTGGCAGAAAGCGCAATGTGTGGAGGTTGCGTTTCAGTTCCGTTATACTTATACATATTATATTTTTTGTGCAGTCTGGACGTACTGATTGTAAATAACTAAATGACGCGGTTACCGAATAAAATTAATTCACATGAGACACCTGTTTTAGCTACTAGGGAAATATGTGTAAAAGGAGTACCTAGTTAAATTGTTAATGAATGCAGGTAACTAAGTGCAATAATAATAATTCCCAGTAAAAGTCTGAACCATACTAACCATACTATTATATGATATATCCCTGTAATGTGTGCGCGTCTGCGCAATATTGACGTCACTGCGTGTTTGTCTGTGGCAATATGCGCACGTGCGTGCGCGCAGGTGACAGTATCAGCACGCCGCGCATCTGTGGAGCTTTGTGCCTATCTATCGCGCTTTTTTCTGCTAACCATTGATTCATTGTATTATATATAAATAATTGTAACGGCCGAGCAGCTGGCTCTACGTACGTAGTCTCCTGTTTGTTTACTTGTACCTACCTATAAAATTGCAACATCAGATTCATGATATGAAATACCTAGGTAGCTAAACAATGAAACTAAAAAAAAATGTTTCATAACTGGGTCATCCATTAATAGAACTCTGCTTACTATATTTTATTTATTAATTTATTTAAAATCAAAAATGATCTAGAGGTAGACGTAACAACCAACCAATATTTAAGTAGAATCCACTCCTATTGCAAGAATGTTGTGTTGGACCTACCTACGTTTACATTAGCAAAATTTTACAAAAACAGGTGGTCAATTATAGGTACCCACTACACTGCTTGCAATTATTACAATTACAATAGTCGAGACACATTTTCTGAACAGTTGTTTACTTGGATTTTGTTTGCGTGACAGTCCAGAGATAGTTGTGCTAAGGGCCAGTGCAGCAACAATTTCATATTTGCTTAGGTCACGGGAATGGATCAGTCGAATTTAGACCATAAGCTGTGGTAATAAAGCGCGGGACTTCATTAAAGTTTTGTTTGATAAGCAAAGTTATCTGTGCTAAGTGGGAGCTCGAGCTTACTCACCGGCTGGCCGCGCACGTGCGCGCGCGCCGCCGCCTTGCCGCCGCACCGCGGCCGCTGGTGCGCTAATCGTTCCCAGATTAGTGCTTTACCTAACAATCCTATCGATAACAACTACTATGCTTACATTTAATTTAATTATGTGATAATTGTACAACCTACAACAGCTATACTAAACATTTTGAGTATAACATTTAATTCAGTGCGTAAACCCTATCATGGGTAAAATAAATTGCAATATAAAACTTGTATATAAAAATGATTAGAATAATAAAAAAAATACTAAGACAAAAACTTTCCACAAACTGAAGGTACTAAGTTCGTTGATCTGTTCACAACTTCACGAACATTTTAGAAGCAAGCATACGATATCAAACAAACAATTTAGAGTTTGCATACCTAGGTTAATGTAGGGAACTTGCTTCAGGCCTCTGAATGAGACGTAGTTAAAAGTATCGATAAGTTCAGTTTTCTTGTAAGCCAGACCGCACTAGACCCGGCGTCTCGGCTCGTAATCGTAAATATCAGACATTTAACACACAGTGGTCTCGCCGGCCGGTGATTATAAATAGATTGTTGCGATACAGACGACGTGTTTACAGCCGGTATCTGTCGATAGCTGATCCAATACCAACAACTAATGTCATGCAATTAACATCATGGAATGAACGCCGAATAGACAAATACGCTATGAATGAATCTGATAGCCACGATCAATGAATACTTACTGACGCAAGAAGGTTTTCTTGTGAGACGCCTTAAGCGTAATCAGTTCATTAGTCATTTTCTATACTACTGTTGTAGTTAAGGTAGTAACAAGCAATTCTGGTTTGTAAACTTATTATATAGGTACATTGGTACTAGCTGACCCAACCGATGCTGTCTTGTCTAAGTTTCAACTAAGTAGGTCTCCCTCTTCAGAAAACAGAATCCTGTTTTGTATGTGATTTTTACCTCTTTAAAAATCACATAGAAACAGAATTCTGTTTTTCCATATTTTAAATACTATTGGCGTCAATGACCTCATAATACCTTATTTCTCACAAACAAATTTACTTATAATGTTTAATTTATTTGCGCACGTGCCACTTACATTCTTATTACTTATATGTACCAAAGATAAGATAAGAAGATGGCAAAATATAGGTTGACTGGAAATGAATGCTCATGGCATTAAGTCCGCCTATGTACAAATTATATGTTCCATCAAGTATAAATAAATAAATAAAATATCAGCGACTTTTCCCGATACCAATATAAGCCCTAAATCTTCATTCGATCTCTACAGCTATTTTCTTACCGATTAACGTCCATCAAACCAACTGATTGTCAACTTTATATCACACAAAAACGGTATAACAGAAATAAAGTGCAGTTTGTAACAATATAATAAGGAGGACGCGTCAGTTAACATCTTCACTCAGCTATCTATGCTGTCAGTAACGAGAAATAATGATGTACGTATAATATTTCGCATTGCGTGCAGGAAACGATTGTAAGCAATACCATACCACTGAGAGACTGCCCCAAGTGATAAACTGAAAAAACTTACACATCCATAATATGGTAAAAACGCTGCAAAATACTAGCTGCCAACAACTGTCTCAACTTTCAGATTGAGCGATAAGATAATTATTATTATAGCCAACAATAATTTCTTCTTTTGCAAAGTTGGTTGCAGAATACTGGGTCAACCATTCAACATAGTCAGTAATTTTTATCTAAATTATTATTTCCTTTTTAATACGTGTATATTCTCCTCTCCGTTAGCTGGAGCAATTTCATTATGAGACTGGGATACCCTGCCGTTCCCAATCGTTGCCTTAGACCGTCTCCACAGACTTCCACAGGGAGCGGTTGTATGCTACAACATTACCTTTGTTATACGGATCTCCTCATTCCTGTTTCGAACTCTTAAAAAAGTCCAAAGCATAGCTCTGACTGAATAGCTCGCGGATTAACGGAGCTTTCCTTAGAAGTTACAAGAACTATATAGTGATTGAGATGAAGCTTCATAGTAGTACCTATATATGCTGTATTTCGTCACCGGAGATACGCACTGTCATAAGGAATTTATGAGCGAACATGATCCTTACATAGTACCTAAATTTTGATAAGCGTGTATTTCTCTAACAAGTCCATTAGCCTCCGTCATTTAGTTTATTAAATAAAGTTTTAATTACATATCAGCGCATGACACTGAACAGAGTGATAATTCGCTGCCGCCGGTAACTTGCACCACTACGCAGAAGTGCAGATCAAATCGGTGCGCGGGCGCCGCTTGCCGATTGTTTCTTGGTCCGGCGCGACGAGCGACATGTCATCAGCTGTTATGTGCTAGATATAATATGATATAATATCTACATAAATTTAAAGCAGCATTAGGTAAATTCTGCACTCAAAATTAATTTGAAACCTACCAAAATTTTCCTGAAAAAATAATTACAAATTAATAAAATTACTTAAAATAATGAATTACGAAGTGCATATTAATTAAAAGTGACTACAATTATTGATCAATCCTTCGTACCTACCTTAGGTGCTTTGATTATAAATTACCAACTTGCAAAAAACATTTACAGCAGAAATAGCAAGTACTTATATAAGATCAGGAAAATATACGACAAAATCCGTTATTTTTAAAAGGTGTTTACTGCCAATGTTTCAATTATTGATGTATTTGAAGATACATAGATTTTTTCTAGACCACATCTGTCTACATTAATGAATCCTAATGTATCATATCATGCTAATATTATGCGGTCTAGGCAATTCAAAATATCAGTTTTACAGCAGGCTACAGATTTATCTAGCACTAACGTGTCAGCTGTGGTATTCTCGCATAGTAGGTAGGTATGCATTAAAATAAATTCAACAGCGCGACGCGGGTGGATCGCAATTTTACCAGTAGCTATACTCAGATACCAAGCATTGAATTCAATAACATTAAATAACATTTTACCATAGAGAAAAACGCCCGCAAAGACTCCACCCCGACCACTTGTTTCATTGTCTATAATCCGCGCAAAATTGCGGAAATAGCGGCCAGTGCCATAACTAGTCCTATAACTATTGCCAATAAATAATACGTTTTGCTATTATTGGGTTAACGTCGTCGCTACCAAGAACTGGAGCCTAGACACAGTACGTGTTTGCAATAGACCATTTAACCTGAACACAAATTTTGTATCAATGCTTATTTATTACTACTACCTCCATTCTTCCACCAAGCCATAAAATCAACGTTATCATTAATTCTATCTATACCCATAAAATGTTAATTCGGTGTTTAATAAAGCAGACTATGTACCTACCTGCACTGATGAGTGATCTACTTGAATAGCTATAGATTTATTTACAACAAAACATTATTTAAATGTCTTTACAGTTAAACTTCCTCGTAATGGAACTAGCCCAGCTCCAGCTGTTACGGTAATTGCACAGGATCAATATCTAGACGAATGTGAATTTCGTAATTCGATTGTGAGGTGGTCAAGTTGATCGATGATGTGTGCGCGTGCGCGGGCACCGCTTGTCAATTAGGTTAGCTGAGTTCAGGGCCTGAGCTACGAGCGCGCCTATCTGTGCAATGGATCTGGCGACGGTTGCGCAAATTCATGTTTTAATAGATACGAGAAAAACTTGACTTCTAGAAAAATCTTTTAGTACCTAAAGTTTTTCTTCATAGTAACCAGTAAGTATTATTAAGTCCGTTACGTGCATTATACAGGAATATTTTTTAAGCAGTGCGCAAAAAAAATTTGGTATTTCAGTATCAGTAATAGAACACATTCCCATTATTAGTTCAAAACTTTTTTTTAAATTTTTATTCGGCTTGAAATCAGCAAAATATGGACACATAATATCTATTCGCAATAATAACAATATGCACGTGTGCCAGCCGACTCACGCGCCGGTGTACAGCTGATGTAGGTACTAAGGCGCGCGCGCTTTGCCGTGCGCTAGCGAGTAACCATAAAATCAGTTTCAAAGTAAACATCTTTCGTTAACGATAACTTCGATATTTTGTACTAAAACATATCAAAATAACAAATTGGTGTTTAATAAAAGTCGTTTAAGTATCAATTGTCAAAGTTTGCGCACTGAATAAAAATTATTCCGGTATATGGTATAGGGGCACACAGACGACATAACCTTATACAAAGCATTCTTCAACCAAGTATTTGCACAAAAACTGGCATGCGCTGACGCACAGGTAGAACGGTAAGCACAATGCCTACATTTTTTATGTCACAAAATAAATAAAAGCAGTTTTATGTACTTACGCAAAAAAATATCTCAAATAAAATTTATGTAAAATGAAATTAATGGAATTCTGTCTGAGTAATGCTCAGGGTACATAATACTGAAAATGCAAATAATTTGCTTTTCTCCAGTTCTTGAAGTCTGGAAGTTCGAGAAGCCAATTCATCTAGTAATAAGTAAGCCATAATATTTTAAGTTCTTAACTGTAGCATTAGGGTAAACCCTGTATGAATAATTTAAGGTGTTACAATAAATAAATAACATAAAATATCATCACATCTGTAAGTATTCCCTTTCCCCGGGTTGGGCAGAGGTGCACTTAGATCCACAGTTCGGTATATTTAGCTCCCATGTAGGTACCTTATAGGCAGAGAGCTTATTGTCATTAAAACCGGGCACAAATCCAAACTACTAGCTGCTACTAAAAATCTAAGGAATAACCCAATAACACTTTGCTAGACCTGTGTATCGAACTCAGGACCTCTTAATACTAAGCGCTACGCGCGCTTAAGTACTCGACTGATGAAGCAGATCTATTACTATCTAATTTAAAGAATAGAAGATAATAAAGTCTATCAGATTTACACCTTACATTTAACTGTCGTCTTCTGTGTTCATATCTATTACAAATATTTAACAAAAACAAACCTGGAACAAAAAGCAGTGTGTTAATTATCAATAGTAAATAGGTATATTCACATAAATTTCAGGGACGACCGTAGGTTAGTACCTACATCTTGCAATATCAATGGCAGTTGATGCAAGTGTGCGCGCCGCCGACAGCTGCGCGTCTGATCCTTTCATGACAATGGGATCTTTGCAGGTTGTTGCAACGGTGCAAATGGTCTCACTTTCGAAGAAATTCAGCTTCGCTCGAACGAACCCCGACACACAATGCGCGACTGCAATTTTTTAACATACAATTTTTTTCTACTAGCCACCTATCTTTCAAGTAAGACGATAGATACATAGCAGCTGAGCCCCGCACAAAAACTAAGCATAATTTGTAATTTTGTACGACCTAGAAGTAGTGTAACTAGATAGTTAAGTACACAGTTTCTGTGTTTATGATAAATTTATCTGTAAACGCACACATGATACATACGATAAAACCTAAATTATAATATTATTTTATTTTATTTATTTTATTTTAACAATATTAGGAAAATTTACAGCTGGGTTAACAAAATTAATAAAACAGATATAAGTATGTAACTATTGTTACATATATGAGAAGGCCAATTAAAAGTTTCCACGGATAGAGAGATATAAAAAAAAGATGAATTGAAAAAGATTATGAAATTATATTATATTATTATTAAGTATGATCTAAAACTTTTTTAGGATTTTTTTTAAAGCTTACTAGCAATGTGGGTCGCACATTACTAGTATTCTTGTTAACCCCTCGTGCTAAGCTAAATGCTTGTGTTACGAGTGGGTTCACGTCGGTAGTGCAATGTTTCGAACCGGCAACGCCACGCCCTAGCCATTAGGCTACCGCCGCTTATCTTATTTATCTGATTGATCTATCAAACTGTGAATTGTAAGGTAAGAATCAGAGACAAATCCAAACGTAAACTTATACTTCCATATATCAAACTTCAGTTCAAAACGCTCCAAGCGTCTCCGAATCTTAACCTGACTGTTGCACAAGGTGACGTCAGGCGTGGTCGAATGTTACTTTTGTGGAAACAGCTGTACGCTCCCCCTTTACCTGAACATCTATGTACTGAGCACGTGTTGTATGTGCCCTCGCCTCTTAGGTAAATACGATTCGTATTTGAAGTCCTCACATCCGGAGTAGAAGCGAGTACCGGCGACTTCGGTACCACTAACTTGATTTTATTTGCATAGGTACATGTGCCAAGGCTCACGATCAATATGGAGACTAGTGTGGGCATTGTAGATACCGATAACGGATGAAACTATTTTGGTGAAGTGAAGCAATAGGATATACGTATACATTAAACACACCTGCCGACAACTTCCGATGATTTATTGACACGGGAATGTGATCTGTTCTATTTAACCGTCTCTATTGAATTTGGGGGCTTTACGGAGACGATCCGATACTGTCCGGTAGCTAGATAAAATGTATAAGTAGGTAAAATAACTATTGAAAAATCAAAACCAGTCGTTCTTATCCAAAAAGTGGGTCAGGAGAAGAAGAGACTCCATAGAAAAGAAAAATACTCCATACCAAGATACTCCATACCTTTTAAAAAAACGTGTTTACAATATTAATCTTTACAACAGTGTTTTAATATCTGGAGAGAATTATGCAGTTTGATGTGTATGATTTATTCAATATAAAATATTATATGAAAAATGGATTGCCACAGCACGTAAGAGCTTCGCCCCGAAAGACAGCCCCCGTTCATGAGCATGACGTTCGTAGACCGCCGTCAGATCTTCGCACTCCAATTTCTGGGCAATCCTTTTATTTTAAGAAAAACTGGTTGTCCGACGTTTTTGACGAATTGTTTGTCATAAGTCACTTTTGCTCGACCTCGGAATCGAACCCCGGACCTCTAGCGTAGGAGGCGTGCTTAGGAACATTAGACTAGTTCTAATGCTGCTAAAATTAACTCTGTCTATCGGTTTGGTACGTTTTCACACCGAACCTGCTGAAACAATTACTATGAATACCTATTAATTTTTGATAATGAACCCCTTATACTGTCCCACTGTCGGGCACGGGTCTTCTCTCAGTATGAGAGGTATTAGGCTTATAGACAAACATGGCCTAATGCGGGTTGGCAGACTTGACACGCTTCTTGACGGCGCGCGCAGGATCTCGATGTCCTGATAGAAGTCACTCCGTTTAACACACAACAATTGTAATTGCATTAAATTACTTATTTGAAACCCCCGATTAAATGACTATCTAGTATCTACACACTTACATACAGGAAAATCCGACATTTAGTTCTGCAAGACACATCATAGCGTTTCTACAAATTGAAATTCAGAACAAAAATGGGAATGTTATGGCAGCCCCAATGGATTTTCTTGTAGTCGAAACCCAACTAAATAAATAGTTGGGTTTCGAATAAAATATCTAATCCTTTTACAATTGATAAATGACGACCTCTGTGGCTTAGTGGTTCGAGTACCGGACTGCTGACCATGAGGTCGTGGGTTCGATCCCACAGGACACAAAAATTTATAAGATGAATATAACTGTTTGTGGTCGTCTGGGTGTTTCTTATGTATTATAAGTATGTATTTACAAACAAAAGTATATAAGTATTATATCCATTGTCTATTACCCATAGAACTAGCTCTGCTTAGTTTGGGACTAGATGGCGCTGTGTAAAAAAGTCCCAGAATATTTAAAAAAATCATTAAAAAAAAATACCACAGTGGGTTTATTCAAAATTCTCAATTTTGAATAAACCTTCACAAACTCCAATTTTGAATGAAGAGAATTCCTTTTAAAACTCAAATCATTAAGTAGGTATGTTACTTGATTACTTCTGACTAATAAATAACGTTGAAATTTTAATGACTTTATAATTTCAACTGTACTTTTACCGTAGGTATGTTTAAACATTTAAAATAATTTAAAAAAATATTTAGTTCCTAAAATAAACTGTACGCACTGTACTTATGTACCTATTTGACTTCATTTCATATGGAAGAAGAAAACAATTGTAAAACTGTTGGTAACAAAACAGTGAATAACAGATTTTTTAATAGAACCATTTCATTGAGGTAATAAAAACGACGTATTAGTCTCTAGAGAAGAAGCTGTAGGTACCGCAAACGCATATATATACCGTCTCCGTTCCGTCGTGGGTAAGAACACTTGTACAAGATAAGTATGTATAGTAGGTATCCTACGATTTTATTAAAACAATAAAGGTAAAGAATAAATATCCGCTATCCGCTGGTAACCGTTTTGTTGATTAAATAATATTAATAATATTAATTGGGTTTAATACCGACAAAAGAAGAGACATAATCACACATAAATTTTACACTTACATACATATTTTATTTAACAAAAACCTTTTTTGTTAGTTTTTTACCCTTAGTTCAAAATAATCATTGTCAATAATAACACGTTAATTCAAAATAGAAGATAGTCTATTCGTGGGTACACCTCGACAAAAATCGATCGGTAGATAACAAAAGAACCTCGACGATAAAAGAGTGCATATTTATGCAGAATTAATTATAAACCAGTACACATTGTTTGAGGGAATAACGATGACTGGCGGTCGGGTCGAACGAGAGAGCCCTTTCAAAGTACTCAATCGGAAGCTGTGAGCAGGTGTGCGCTGAGCCCATTCCGTTTCTAAAATCACACGATGTAGAGCACGTTACACAACGATTAACAAAATTATTCAATCATATTTTTTATTGAATGAATAATAGATCTATATGAATATGCATAGCGATTCGAAGTTAAAGAAAAGTCACACGTAACCGTACTGCAACGGTAGCAATGTTACTATGTTACGAAAAACCTATGTAGAAAAGTAGAAAACCGGAAGGGAGGTCGGAAGGAGATGATTTAGTCGGTACGTGTCAGACATACAATGGTATTCATGAGAGTTAACTACTTACTTATCAAGTAACATATAAAATGGTACCCTAACTACCGATGGCCGATACCAATTACTTTTTGCGAGCCAGAGACTGTCTCTGAGCTATATCGGAGTGCAATGGCTTGAATATAAAATTTCACAATTCTAGGGTGTGCAAAAAAACCTTATCAATCGTGGATTAATTTACATGAACATAGTTTTATGTAGGTACCGAGTATGTTTTAACTACCATATACCTATATACTTAGATTTGCTATTGTTATTATACTTACTAAAAACTAAAAAACCGATCTGTCTTCATAAATTTAAAATGGGTAAAATCGTTTTACACAACAATGTAAAAATAACGGTGTATAGTGATGAATCCACTTAGTCAGATCACCTTAGCTAACCAGATGTGTTACCCTTACGTGTTTAAATATAGTGTAACTCCCCTAACTGATACCTCGTCAGAGCCACAGCACTACAACCGAAAAACTAAAAAAAAATTAGTAGCTAGGTACCTACTACATACCTATATGTATGTGCCATACTGAACAAGTATATATGTACTTAATAATTTTCAGGCAAGATACCAGCACCGCAGTACGCAAGTAGGTACTGTCGTGGTACCGAGTGTATAATACAATTAAATGCAGATAAATCGTTTATCTTTCGTATTTATTACGGGACGAAGCCCTAACTGTTACAGATGAGTCTGTCAAGACTCGCAGACTAAACAGTTCTAAGTCATAAATAAAATTTAATTTGATTGTATATTATTTCACTGTTTGCAACCAGCTAACTCACAGTATTATAGCCTTCTTGGAGCGGTCTCTACAGTACCTGGGTACTGTAGAAATCGCTGCGAAAAGGGTTGTAACCAATCATTCATTTATCCCCGAAGGAATATGTAGAGGAGTAATGATCTACTACACTTAGCCGGTAGTGGCGCCCTACACAGACATAATCTTGATGGGAGCCAAGGCTCCATGTCATAGCAAGCAATCCTATATCCGAGCTACTGAAAATAAATATCATAAAAGACCCACCCAATAAATGAATTCGAATCCTGGTTCGGAATCGGTTCGGTATTCGATATTTTAAATAGGTATTTTAAAAGTGTCCGTCTATAGAGTTTCTCACCAGTGTCAGAAATGTTCGAAGTTATTTTAAATAAGAAAAATTACGAACTTATTCGAAAAGAAGGATATTATAACTCGCACCATTTACATAATAAGCAGGCGAATCGTGCGAGTGCCATACGAATTCTATACTGACTTCGTTTTGCGGGAAAGAAACAGACCGTCATCTGTCAAACCCCTTTTCCCCACCACAAACTTTAAACACTTATTAGAATTAGGTAATATCTAAAACTTGATTAGTCGATTTTAATTATTTATTCAGCATACATTTTTTTGACTTTCGAAATTTCGAACGTATTTTTGCAATATAAAGCTTATTTCTTAATAATACCTCACTATTTTTGGCACCTCTTCTGAATGGTGTCTTATGTAGTGCTTTTTATACAGAAGAGGCACTCAACTTTGAATCGTTTCACTTAATTACCTTAGAACCCCGCCTTATCTAATCAGGTCCTGAAAGGAGCCGGTGTGAACGATGCCACACTTGTGTTTGCCAGACCGCACGTGTTCATTCACGTAACCAACCGTCCCCTGTCTTGCGAGGGCCAGCAACGCGACTGTGGGATATTAAGCAACCCATAGATAAACACCGTCATGTGCGACCCCTGATAGTGTTTACAAAGAAAATCGTTATACTACACTGGAATCTGATATGGAATGTAGAGTACCTACTTAACTATAATATGCAAATAAACCTCACAGAATTTCTTATACATAAGTATATTAGACGTCAACTGGCACCACATCATCATAACATACGTAGGTAGGTCCCTCATTTACCCACGGGTGAATGCAGCACACACAGGTTCTTCGTTGGTACCTTCGATTCGGTCGGATCTTTTGTTTTCGCAACCGACTTCCGAAAATGTTTTGCTTGTTTTTTCTAAATAATGTCATCAGACGTAGAAGACCTAGGAGGTATACACACATCGAAGGGTCTGGAATCCAAAGGATGCAAACTCTCCAAAACCGTTTCATGTGCAAAATTACGGGCGCCCCTTGGTTCGTGCGTAATAGGGAACTCGTGTAATGTCGATCTGAAACTGCCTACCATCAAGCAGTTTATGAAACGCCACCTCCAAGCATATATGCTTGGAGGTGGCGTTTCACACGAGCCCCGCATCACGTCAACGCCCTAGTGGTTTTTTTTTATTTGCTTGCGGCTATAAAGTCACTGCGACCGAAAATGGTCTATTATGATCGCCACTCTTTGAGTTAGAGTTCACCGCTGAATCCTGCAGCTACTATGAACTGCAGGATTTTCCTAGGGGGCCCTAGTGGTAGCACCGACTAAAGATCCTCTCAGATCAGCAGAGTCCGCCGTTCGCGATACGCTCTGACTTACCCCGACGACCCCATCACCCTTCTACAGGAATTTAATCCAACCGACTGCTTAGTACGACTTCGCTTATAATAACCAACTGTTTTTAGCGACATAAGTATGATACGCATGCCACTATGAAAGAACCTACGTCCGTTTACTAGATCCGCTCATAACGACCTACCGCTTTTAGCGATTTTCACCCGAAATTGTTCGGTTTGTAAGCGTAAATAAATCGTAAGAAGCCATCCGCCTCCTATTTTGACGTTTTATTGTACGGCACCGGCAGTAATTTGCTGGTGATGAGTTAGTACGCGTCTAAAAATGGCATCTTCAAAACGAAAAATTTTCTCCGTTAAAGTAAAAAGTTCCTACTTATTTAAATACTATAATTTAAACTGCCTCATTAGCCAAGTGGTCCTGAGCGCGACTGTTACGCTAGAGGTCCTGGGTTCGATTCCCAGGTCGAGCAAAGTGTTATTGGGTTTTTCTATGAAATTCCCAGTAGCAGCTCGGAGTTAGGAATTTGTGCACGGTTAATGGCGATAGGCTCCCCCCTATTACATGGGACCTAAACATACCGGCGAACTGTGGGTGTACATTAGTACGCCTCTGCCTAACCCTTCGGAGAATACAGGCGTGATGTATGTATTTAAATACTTAATTTGGTTAAGTTTATTTGAAAAAAAAAGTAAGTAGGTACGCTGATTATTTAAATAAAAGTTTTTTTTTCATCCTTACTCGCCGATCTGAAATACTTACCTAGATAAATATTTTGATTTCAATGTTTTGTTTACTCTGATGCTCACACACATTCTTATTTATAATTACCATATATGTATGTGATTATTTTAATAAAAAGACGTACCTAATATCACCGGCACCGGTCCGGTTGGGCGTCGTTATAACCAGAATTTACTGTATCTAATAGTCCAGCTTACAGGAAAGGAAAGGAAATGTAAGTATAACTTATGTGAACAGTAAGTTCCGGTTAGATAGAGTCGTAATATTGTTCACACACAGTTCGCCGGTATGTTTAGGTTACAAGTAATAGGGGGCGAACCTATTGCCAATAACTAGGCACAAATTCCAAACTCCGAGCTACTACTGTGAATGCCATTGAAAAACCCAATAACACTGCTCGACCTGGGAATCGAACCCAGGAGGACCTCTAGCGTAGCCGTCGCGCCCAGGACCACTTGGCTAATGAGGCAGTCTAGTAATAGTTAGGAAATAGTATAGTATTAGTAAATATTTAATTAATAAGTGTAGGTAGGTACAGGTTTGGTGTAAAAAAATACTTTTTTTTTCTAGGAAAATCCTCATGGATCGTCCGCCACTTGGGGGCGGCGGTGTATGTCGGACTCGTACTGACTAAAAACCGTACTTGCCTTCCCTTGCCCTATAGACATGCAAAACGACCATGTAAAAAAATATACATAGGTACATAAAAAAATTTAAAGCTACCAACCTTATAACTTCGATATGGTGCAACAAGCATGCAGGTTTATAAGTAATTTATACAACAACAGACGGTAGGGTATTAAACAACATGGTAAATTTGTGATTGTTACGTTTTTGTTGGTCATCCCCATCAATATGGCACAGTCGTTAATTTCATTAAGAGCTTATTAAGCGGGCACGCGACCTACGACAGTTGCAGGGTGTACGCGCACGCGCGCGATCTAATCGAAAAACTTATGGTCCGTAACACTAGCTCACAATTCATGTGTATAATTATTTATTTACTGTGTATTTTCTAGATTATTTCTGGAAATAGGTTTCTACCTAAAATATATTTTTAACGCCCATTGTTAACCAACTTTAAATACAACCTGTAGTAAAAACTTGACAAGTAAAAACTAATTATTACTAGGTACTTATTATTACTACCTAAGTAAACCGCATTTTTTTTTAAAAGTTTACTAGCAATGTGGGACGCACATTACTAGTATTCTTGTTAACCCCTTGTACTAAGCTAAATGCTTGTGTTACGAGTGAGTTTACCTCGGTAGTACAATGGATGAGTTTCGAACCGGCAACCACATGATCGCAAGTCCGACGCCCTAGCCATTAGGCTACCGCCGCTTTTAAACTAAATCTATATACTAATATACTAATCTATACTAATATATAAAGCTGAAGAGTTTGTTTGTTTGTTTGTTTGATTGTTTGTTTGTTTGTTTGTTTGCTTGAACGCGCTAATCTCAGGAACTACTGGTTCGATTTGAAAAATTCTTTCAGTGTTAGATAGCTCATTTATCGAGGAA
Source organism: Acronicta leporina (assembly GCA_947256265.1). Taxonomy (NCBI): domain Eukaryota; kingdom Metazoa; phylum Arthropoda; class Insecta; order Lepidoptera; family Noctuidae; genus Acronicta; species Acronicta leporina. The sequence continues at coordinate 8,933,787 of OX366513.1, read as the reverse complement.
GGCTATAGGCTATATATCATCACGCTAAGACCAATAGGAGCGGAGCATCAATGAAGAATGTTTCAAAATCGGGATTTTTCCTTTTGAGAGCTTCCGATGCATGCGCTGCGTAAACGGTTAAAGTTTCGCAAAAATCATATATGAAAGAATTGTTCCGCTTTAAAAGTTCTAAAAAATAGTCCACGACAGCATATGTCTATCTTTTAAGGTTGGCTCACTATAACCGTTTTTATGCTAACTTTGTTCTAAAATTCGTTTTTTTTCCTTTTGAGAGCTTCCGATGCGTGCGCTGCGTAAACGGTTAAAGTTTCGCAAAAATCATATATAACGGAATTGTTCCTCTTTAAAAGTTTAAAAAAAAAGTCCGCGACAGCATATGTCTATCTTTTAAGGTTGGCTCACTATAACCTTTTTTATGCTAACTTTGTTCTAAAATTCCAAATGCATTATTTGCGTAGGTGTTTTTATAAACATGATATTAATCCTTATCCAAATAAATACGTTATTCATCAGCCTTTAGAGCCTTTGTTTTGTATCCGTGTGGACCGAGCTTGGGTCCGCTCGGACCCAACAAACGCTCTAAAGGACATATCCTCATTTAGCGTTCTTTTATTATTCATGTTCCCGTGACATATTTTACTAAAGTTCCGCTCGGATACTCAATACTCAATTATCAACTAACAATATTGGCTATATCTTGAAGTGAGCTTCAATCAAAACATACTACAAGCCGCTGAACGGGATCATCATCTTCTTACCACCTGCCAAGTTTGCTTGAACTTGAACGCGATAATCTCAGGAACTATTGGTCCGATTAGAAAAAATCTTTCGGTGTTAGATAGTCCATTTATTGAGGAAGGCTATAGGCTATCATCCTGCTAAGACTAAGTAACTATTCCACGCGGACGAAGTCGCGGGCGGAAGCTAGTATAAGTATATAAAGCTGAAGAGTTTGTTTGTTTGTTTACTTGAACGCGCTAATCTCAGGAACTACTGGTCCGATTTGAAAAATTCTTTGAGTGTTAGATAGCCCATTTATCGAGGAAGGCTATAGGCTATATATCATCACGCTATGACTATAAGTAACTATTCCACGCGGACGAAGTCGCGGGCGGAAGCTAGTTAGGAATAAAAAGCGACCAAAGTGCATCATGAATACAATGGTGAGTTTTAAATTACATACTGACGTATAAACATGTTACTTAATGGGGATTAAATACTGAATGATCGTATCGTATACTATACGCACCCCGGCACCCGTTTATTGTGGTCACGCAAACACAGCTCATCATGAGCGTCAGGTGGTGGTCCGCGCCCCATCGCACTACCACCATCACCATACCGTGCCGTGCCGACCTGCATGCATATTATGAAATTAATTAATTAATATGTACTTTTTTATGATATTTGAAAGTAGATATAAATATTGAGTTTCGCAATGAAAGTAATTTAAGTATACCTAAGTACTCCACTAACTAGGTCTCATAATATAAGATTTACATACTTGCTTAGTTAAGTTATGTACCTAGTCATTTAATAAGTAGGTACCTGATTAGCAGCAAGCAGTGGTATCCAATAAGGTGAAAGTCCACTACCATATTCCAGGCAGGCAAACATTCCAATTTCTTGAGTAGGTAGGAACTGAGAATAGACAATCCTTCACACAAAACTACAAGATCACATCCGGCAGCCCCGCTTTTAGCTGACCGATGAGCTCTAAGTAGGAAGGTAACTACAAACCTGACTAAACAAAAAACGAATATAATACAAGCATAATTGTTCAATATAGCGTCACACATAAAGCTGCTTCCGGTCAGTGTCACTACTTGAATACAAAAGTTTACCCATTATCCCACCCCACATCGCACTTGAGTATGTACGGTTTGTTTAGATTTAGATGGGGATTTGCGCATGATATTATTAATTGCACTGTTCCCACAGCTTCCAGAGGGGTGACCTGCCACGGTCGGCTCGTTGATTTGTGTGTTATTGTTGGCGCGATGGTGCGATCGGCATCCGCACGCACTCCCACGACAGGGAGCAGATGCCGGGCGCGCGGCGAGGCCCGGGCCGCGGCGGCACCCGCGCCCGCCGCAGCCACTGACACTCACAATATTGTCTCACCAGTGACCCCCGTGGGAGCTGTGGGAAATAAGCACGCCTGTAGAAATAACAATACTCATCATTGTTACACAATGACTACCTATATGAATACATCTCATTCTAAGGGTGGATACTGCGTAGGCATCATTTTATGGATCATATATATTTTTAATTATTTTTGTTCACCACTACATCCGCACGGATTTCAGGGACATGTGGACGTCGAATTGTGAATTGTGATCCTGTGTATTAGACCTGAGAACCTTTAGAGTTTTCGAAAATCTCAGCATCTTAGAAATAAATTTGGTAAGTGTGTTTCTTTCCTGAACGGTTTGTGAAACACAGCTACCATCGCTGACACATGTAAATAGCTTGTATATACTTATAAATGTAATTTACTCGCGGACAGAATATCTGTCCGCTGTTATAATGTAATAATGAAATAGATACACGCACAATATGATATTGCCTGCGTAGTTTGTGCGGGAGTGTAGTGTGATAACAACTATTTAAATTATCAAATCGTCCGGGTAACAGGTTTTATTTATTTCAAGCGTAGATTTCATATAGAAAAAATAATATTTAAAAAATCGAAAAAATAATATTTAAAAAATCGAGATGAAAGAAATTTAAATAGGTTGTAGGCAGGCCGGACTTAAGGGTCCAGGGCCCTTAGGCACTTGGCCATCTAAATGGTTTACGTAATCCCGCACCTCGTGCAATGTACCTACCCGGTATTTTTAGGTCACATGAAACCTATCCATGATCCATGAAGATCTTCCTTGATTTTCTGTACTACAATAAAAGATGTTATTGGCAACTGGTTTCCAGGGCCAGATTATCCATTAGGCAGTGTAGGCAACTGTCTAGGGGCTCTGCATCAGCTATGGGGCCCCAAAGCCGAGAAAAAACTATTTCGTACTTATGATGTCACCTAAATAGTCCTTAACTATACTCGGACCCGATAGGTCGTGCTATTTTCGACATCCTTTGGGATGCGAGCAAAACCGCGGGCATAATAAGCTTTTCATAAAATGCATTTTGGTAAAAAAAAAAAAATAGTGTTAAAAAGGCCCTAGAGGCCCTGAATTAGTTTATCCGTCCCTCCTGGTTACTGAGGTTACTGACAACGCACAAATCCATACCGCTACTGCTACCTACTAGAAGAGATCCTAGGTTCGATTCCCAGATCGAGCAGTGTTATTGATAAATGATATTTATTACTGTACGCTAGAGGTAAAGTCGCTCTTAGGAAGTTAGGACCACTAGAATAGTGAAGCAGTGAGTATTGGTTAGGTAGGTACAACATATGTATTGACGACAATCAAGCACTTGACCCGTCAAAACATTATATTATTATTCAGCGGATTGCCCTATAAGTATTCATGGGTGGCTGTCGCCGGCGGCATGAGACGCTATTGCATATGCGACGCTGGCCCGCGCCTGACGCCGACGCCTGCCCCCGCCGACCTCGCCAGCCAGCAGATGCTCCATAAATATTTTATTAGGAATAATATTAAAATCATTTATAGTCCGGTTGCTATACCGTCAAACTTTTCATCGACATCTGTCTACAGAAACATGGAAATTTATCAACTACTGAAAACATTTAAGGAAATTTATGTGGTACCTACCGATGTCTATCAATATCTTCCTAGATTTTCCAATTCATTAAATGGGAAATCTAGACATGAGCATATAAATTATGCATGCACACGTCTGGTCTACAGTCAACAACCGTTTATAAATGGTGAAGATGCATCTATGATTCCCAAAACACGCTCTCACTTCTAAATGCTTAGCTATTCTTTGGAGAACATTGTGCTGAATTTCTTGATATAGGTACTTATTAGTTTCATTATTCAGCGTATATCATACCTACTTACTAAATGATAAAGGCACATTTATATTTATTTCACGGTAATCAATTAACACTAAACAGAAGGTTAACAGGTTTATAAAAAACAAACAGGTACCCAATATTCTAAGAATATTGGTTCTCTGTCAACATTAGCGTCATCCGTCCTGAATTTAAACACTTGGGTCCTCGTTGAACTTTCATGCATTTCGTTTCGTATAATGTAGGTACCAATTTGAATGGTCGGTATAAATCATGTTAACAGTTTCGGTTACCGTATCATAATATGTTCAGTAACAAATGTTTTGTTTTTGCAACTACGAACGGAGATTGATGTGCAACAATTACGAGAAGTTCCTGAACCATACATTCAGAATGTGTTGCATTGACAAACAGCTTTTTTTGAAGTCTGTGATGCTAATATGTAAGTGGAAATAAATGGTAGCACAGGATCAATTCATCACCCTGCTTTACATTTTATCTGCTTTATACCGAGTGTCTACATTTATATCGAATGTGATTTTTATGTCTTGTTTTAATTTTAATATTGTAAGTATACCTACCGTGTACCAACTACATTCAGAATAAGTGACGTGTAGGCGTCAATCAGCTTAAATGCGATGCAGCGTGCTGTACGAAAAATGCTTTAAATTCTGGGTGTCCAAATATACGTAGCTATGTGTGTGTTTAATCGTTATCATACAAATATTTGCTCCGTGTGGGGATCGAACCCACAACACGTGTCGCAGAAACTGATCGCTCAGCCGCTACGCTAAATGTGTCATCAAAGTAAAGTCTATCTATAGGTAGGTACTTCGTTGGAAACTCGGAATTGTATACTGCCGTCATAATGAAAAAGGCACATCTAACATTTTGTAAAATCGGAGTAAATCAAGTTTAAAATATTTCTTGGTTTTTGGGCGAAAAAATACGTCAAAATTTTATTTTTCGAAAAGGTATGGATGAAAATAGTTGCATTTATACGATTTCTGTAATAGGTACTACTGATTTTAGAGCTTACTTACAAGATTTTATTGGATTGGTATTTATTAAATAATCAACATTTTCTCTTTCAACTTAACGTAAAAAATAAAGTATGCAGATTAATATTACGTAAAAAAGGCATTAACAACCAAATGTGACGTTTCATTCTAAATTTTTGCATGTCAAATATGAAGTGATCAAATTAAAAGGCACATTTATTCAATTGTGCCTTTTCATTCTAGTAGATACAAGTAAAAATGATCTATAATGAGTGAGTACATACGCCTTTTATATTTAACATAGGCTAATTTATGCCTTTTCACTGATTAAAATTATAAATTACGAAATATTGTAAAAGCTACATCTATACATTTGTGACTTTTGACGTATACTAAGACAGATATGCTTTTCTTATATAAAATAACATAAATTGCAAAGTTGTGCCCTTTGAGTGATTCTTCTATAATCTTGTTCCATTTTAAAATCCATGTTAAAATTTTCCAAAAAAATAGGCAGATGGGCCTTTTAACTCTGATTCCGAATATGTATATAACTCAAATTAAAAAAAAAGTTAGTTGTGCCCTTTTTCGGTACGACGGCAGTATAAACCAGGTTACCTTTGCGCTGTTGTGTAAATCAAGTAGGTACCTAGGTAGTAACTTTACAAAATATTATATTAAAATGGCATCTTATCACTCACTTTCATCTGGTGAAGGTATAATATAGCACGACGATGGCGCTGCGCAGGATGCCAACTTAAAATCGATTACGCCTCCGCTTTAAAGCTATGAATATTTTAACTGATCCGCGTGATTGACTCATTGTTGAGATTTGGTGTCATAACAAACAAGTAGGTAACCTACCTATCGTTCGAATATGAACCGGAAAGAAAGTTCACTATTGTATTGTAGTTAGGTACCTACCTGTTTACCTTCGGTCAACGTACCTAACTCATGGAAATAAATAGAATACATAATCCCATCAAAACCATAAATGTGAAAATGGTTCCCAACTTTGCAGTCGAAAGAATTGAAATCTTAATGGGGGTACTAAGTTCTGTAGATAATCCTGCTCAAGATTTGACTTGGCTTGTTACGAGAATGTTATCACATAGAAGTTGTCTTATAACATTGGGTTAGTGAAATGAAACTTCATGTACACGACGTATAGTTTTCGAGTTGTGAAGGGGTAAAAAGTAGCTCGAAATGGTTGGTGTACATAACACACAACACAATGCTGCGTCGCCAGTTTCCTTTTCTTTAAACTTTTGGCTGAACACGCTATTGCGTGTCTAGATCAACCCATTGTAATGTCCCGCTATGGGTCTCCTCTCAGAGGAATTAAGCTATAGTCCACCACGCTGGCCTGATACGGGTTGGCAGACTTATTCACACGCCGTCGTAAATCTCTCAGGCAAGCAATTTCCTCACGATGTTTTTCTTCGCCGTTTGAGAACGTGATAATAATACGCACATAACATCGAAAAGAAGTGCGTAGGATTTGAAAGCGAGTCCTTTGACTTGGCAGTCCAATGGTCATAGCACTAGGCTATGACTGCTTCCGGATATGGTATAGAATCTGCCTAATGTAAGCTATATTTTAAGATAAATCTAAGCGCAGGAACCTGGATAATTAATGCTTTCTTTCTTATGTACTACATTATGTGGGCGGCCAAGGAAAAAAGGTCCAGTTCTCGGCATTTAGTTTCCGAGATATAGGTACCTACGCAGTTTTGTAAAGTAGTGTGAAAAACATTAATTAATGCTCAATTACCTACCTACAAATTCATATAGTACCGACCTAAGAACTATATGAAGCAGTGACAGCCTCAGGGTATGACCACTGGACTGCCATGGTAGGTCTCGAGTTCGAACCCAAAGCACGCACCTCTGACTTTTCGTAATCATGTGCGTATTACCTAATAATTAATTATCACTCGCTTACAACGGTGAAGGAAAACATCGTGAGGAAACCTGCATGCCTGAGAGATTTTCTCGAAGGCGTGTGAAGTCTGCCAACCCGCATTAGGCAAGCGTGGTGGACTATAGCCTAATCTCTCTCATTCTGAGAGACCCGTGCCCAACAGTGGGACAGTATATGGGTTAATGATGATGATGAATGACTATATCATGTTTCAATGTGTAACATGATATAGTCATTGAGGAACTGATATTAGTACCTACAGTTATTCTAACTCTAAACAGGACGTCACGGGATAGGATTTATCTAGCAGTCCCAGTCGGTGTAAAAACTAAATTGTAGAGTACCTACGTCAAAGAAGTTAATAAAGAACTAGGTACAGCTTTCTCCAGAGACTACGTCGTTACATGGTCGTTACTGTCAATGAAAATTTTAATTCCTAAGCTGTCATTCTGAGTTGAAAATTTTGACAATCATGTTTTCATAGATTACATAGACCAAGATTTTAAAATTGATTGATGTGGGCACATTCTTTACCAAACGTAAAGTAATTAGATTGGTGTATTCGATATTTTTTTTCACAGGCATCGAATTTTAAAGTCGATGATGTCGTTTTTACCTTGGGTTAATAAATTGATGCGTAGGTAGGTAGTCCACGTTTTGTCAGAGGTAAAAAAGGTGTACGCGGAAATATTTGGAGGTCGTGAAGTACGGGTTCCTGTGTCAAGTGTCACGGGCACGCGGAGCGGAGGGGCGACGAGGGCAGGAGGCACGACCAGCCATTGTCCGCGCTCGCACGACGAGACGAATCGCAACGCAGGCATCATGACCCATTAAACTCGGTCACGAAATCATTTTACCAGATTCTTTCTCTGACACTAGCCACCAACTTGAACTGCTAACCAAAAACCTTGCTTTGTTCCCACGAACTCTCACTGTGAAACCATTTTCATGTCTGCCCTTATTGCTTAAAGATAAAGCAGCCGGTACTTGCTTTAAGATAGGTTTCATATTTACCATTCCAAGTGTTGTTAAATGGTAAGTACCTAAGTAAAGCAAGAAATACATAAAATATTGAAGATTTCGGCATACCTTTGTAAGAGATCGAACCATAGTAGCAATTGGAATCCGAACAAACTTACGTGACTCGGGTTCGATTCCCGTACTAAAGCCTGTTTGTAAGTACCTACGGATGGTTGTTCTAGGAGGCTGTTTGTGTATGAGTGTGACACACGAGCTTTATATAGAGACTAGTTTATAATTTAGATACCTACATCTAAGTAAGAGAAATCCAAATTATCGGTACCTAACAGGTGGCCAGAATATAATTATGTACAATACCTCAATAGAAAAATAATCTATACATAATTATAATAAAATCGTAGGAAAGTCAAAACTGTACATTGAATATTTTGTAAAAGAATACTCAGGGCGTGATCTACAATCGATATCGAAGCCAAAAATTTTTGTCTGTTTGTCTGTATGTATGTCCGGGCTAAACTCAAAAAGTACTGCATGGATTTCCTTCAAATTTTGCATGAATATTACTTACAGGTCGGGTCAACATATAGGCTACATATTATCACGCTATCACCTACGGGGGAGGTGTGAATCTTTATTCCACGCGGACGAAGTCGCGGGCGGAAGCTAGTAATACCTATAAATTACGTTGACCGAACATAGTGCAACCGTGAAATTTTGTCAAGAAAGTAAGTACTAAGCTTATACCAACCAAAGGTCCCAAATTTTTATTTGCGGAATGTTATCCGAAACAGCCTCAGGTATTAGTCTAGCTGCCCAAAACGACACTGCTGGTCTGCAGTCTGCAGGTCCTTGGTCTGATTCCCAGGTCAAGCAGTGTTATTGGTGTTTTCTATGAATTTCTCAACAGCAACTGACCGGTTAAATGGCAAACCGATATTACCTACATGGGACCTGTCCCATGCCTGCGAACTTTGGGTGTACGTAAAGTTTTGAGTCTTGTTTTCAGTATTGTTGATATTGGGGAAATTGTGGTAATTTAGACAATCGTGAATTATAAACTTCAATAACATGTTTACTTTAAAGAATATTTATTTTTTATTATTCTATTTGGTAGTGTGATTGGGATTGACACCTATGTGAAGCTTTCGAGTCGAAGTTTTTTTTACATAGTGTGTAGGTATTGTCATATGACCATTGGACTGCCAAGTTAAAGGTCTCGAGTTCAAATCCAAGCCACAAACCTCTGACTCTTTGAAGTTATGTGCGTATTCATTATCACGCGAACGGCGAAGGAAAACATCGTGAGGAAACCTGCATGCCTGAGAGGTTTTTCTCGACGGCGTGTGAAGTATGCAAAGTGCCAACCCGCATTAGGCTAGCGTGGTGGACTATAGCTTAATCCCTCCATGCAGCAGTGGGACAAAATAATGGGTTGATTATGTGTATGTAACTGCCTCATTAGTCTGCTGGTACCAAGCGCGACTGCTACGCTAGAGGTCCCGGGTTCGATTCCCAGGTCGAGCAGTGTTATTGGGTCTTCTATGAAATTCTCAGTAGCAGGTCGGAGTTGGAGATTTGGGCCCGGATAATGGCAATAGGCTCGCTTCCTATTACCTACATGCGACCTAAACATACCGGTGAACTGTGGGTGTGGGGTAGTAGGTAGGTACACCTCTGCCTAACCCTTCGAGGGATACAGGTGTGATGGTATGCTAAGTTATGTTATAGGTATGGTATGTTATATAAGGTTTTTGACGACATGTTTCGCGTAGCGGCTGAGCGATCGGCTTCTGTGTCACGTCCTGTGGGATCGATCCCCACACACAGCAATTATTTAATTTGTATGACCTACAGGTAGTTGTTTCGGCTTTGTGCATGTAAGTATTTATGCTTGTAAAAGCACCCGCGATACAGGAGAAATTCATAGTATAATCACAGATAATAGAATACTAGTAATAATGTTGTTTTAAAAGTAGGTAGGTACCTACCCTTTTTCGTGGTGAGGAAATTCCTCTTGAATCGTCTGACGGCGACAGGGTTAATCGGACTCTTACAAACTAAAAATAGCACTTGCCTTCCCATTGCTTCGACATTCGCCACGACCGTGACAGGCTGTGGTCCAACCTTCACATAGGCGCGTCCTGCACGTAACACGCGCGTGGCCATCACACGCCCCGCCCACCGGATCCATTGTATAGTCGGACGTCGGAAGACCCAGGTTACGGTAGCATTCCGATATCAGCGACCGCGACCATATCTCAGTTGTGGGCGTGGCTATAAAGCGACCGCGATCGTGCGACGTTACTTAGGGCCACTTGCAAATATTTCAGAAGTTGGTGTAAGTGGCCCTTAGTGATTCCCTGAATTTTTTAGCTTCTTTATAATTTAAATGGCGTTTTATCAATGTTTTATAACAACTTTAAGTTATATTGTTATTTTAGTGAAGGAAAAGTTCGACTTGCAGGCAGGATTCGAACCTGCGCCTTCTGGCTAGGTACGCCCGAAGTACGCCAGAAGACGCAGGTTCGAATCCTGCCTGCGAGACGAACTTTTCCTTCACTAAAATAACTTTATAATCTTAGCATAAAAAATGCAAAAAAATCACAAAAGATATTTGTTATATTGTCAATTTTTTGTTCCAGAAGTAAGGTCAACAAAATTAATTATCTCGAAAAACTGCTGTAAAACTCTTTTCCTAATTAACCGCTCGCTGGCCACGGCCCATAGAAGCCACAGTTCTGTCCGAACCCAGACCCAGACACAGGTACTCCCGAAACACCCACTCAACAATATCCCGAGAGCAACTTCGTCAGCTACAAACTGAGAGCGCACCGCGGGGCCTCCAGCCTCCAGCCACTCCACGGGTTTTATCGTCACTAACGTTATTGTATATCGTGTCCTGATTTATAAATTAAAAGTATGTATAAGGTAAAAAATAATTAATATAACAAATCAAACATTTTCAATTGCACTTTATTGATAAAAATAGAACTAATTATAATGCTGTTAATAATGTAAATTGTAAATGTTATCTACTACAATCTATGTAATAAAGCAATAAATCAATACTATTAATTATAAACAATTTACCACATGAATCTATACAACAAAATTAGTAGTTCAATACTGACGCCACGAGACGAAGTAACAAAAAATGCTGAAGAATCTGTTGCATCATAAATCAAATATTTCTAACAACTAGTTACTTGCTCTGATAATTTTGAAATGATAAATATGTGATTATTATAAATCATGACTGAAACCATTCCGATTAAAATGACCTTTTGAATATCACAAAAGCACAGCAGTTGAGATACGGAGCTAAAGCAGTACCTAGGTATACCTAGTCTTGCTTCAAACCCTTCAAACATACGCCCGAATCGAGTGACGTTATCAAACTAACTCCCCTCTCTCGCAAAATGTACATTGCACAGGCCGCGTGCGATTCTATCAGTCTACTTACTTGCGATCGTCGTCATGAAGTTGTCACGGGGATGAATATATATTATGCTGTTTGGTTTATAAAACCAGAATTTTCATATTTTCTCAAGGATATTGAAATGCATGAATAATTATATTTATTTGTATGTAAGATTAGGCATACATTAATCCTCCGTGGAAACGATTTTTTTTGCAGATTAGACTGAACTTATTTGTAAAGGCAACTTAAAATTATGAATATGACAATAATGGCTCAGATGATTAGAGGTCGGTAGGTATAGCAATCCTAGAATTCTGGCCGATAGTACCTAAGCATTGAATTAAAGACATGGCCGACTCCAAATACTGCTTTAGCTCAGTATAATGACTCTTTACTTATGACACCTCTTTGTCGGGTTAATTTAAACTAAATCAGAATAAAACCTCACCAATTGTCTCAGCGAAAAGGCTGACTGACAGATTATGTAATATATCTACTTATGCTGTTTAGACAGACTTGCAACATATTTATTAAATACTAGCTTTTGCCCGCGGCTTCGCTCACCGGAAGCTATATTAGGATTACAAATGGATTCCAAAAATAATTTAATCTACAACCAACAATGATGATCTCTTCTCTGTATGGGCCTTTATACATCAGGGAGGTCAAGCTGTATCTCAAGACTCGTTTAATTAATTGAAATAAGAAGTTCACTAGTTTTTAAGTTAGAGCATATACTTTCTAACAGTGATACCAGAATTAAAATCTATTCAGTATATTTTGCTCCAACCCGTAACAAACGTACAAGAATTTTAAAAATCACTTACGTGGATTCGGAGACGTTTATATACCATAACCAACTTGTTTTTTTTAACTATTTTCAATGTACAGACAGCTTTTTTACAATTTTATTAAAGTAGAGATATTATGTTGAATGCATGTAATATAATAGACCAAAACCAGAACATTATGTGTCGGTCAATGTAGAAGCGACAGTCAATATTTTTCATTTATTTAACAATAAAAAACAATGGTCGGTTTCTTATTATTTAAAAACAAAGATAACTAATAATCTATAAAGCATAACCAACAATTACTTATATTATACAACTTCATCAATTTGAACATGCTACAGGCTTTTTCCTCAAGTTCAGTCACTTAGGCATCTTCTATACTACAATTTTATATTTATGTGAATGATTACAACAGACAATTTAAAATTATATCGTAACATTTATGTACTTCACAATAACACGATGTTTTGGGAATAGAAGGACTCGAAACTTTAGTTTTAATGTTATGTATGACACAGTTATAAAGGTAAACTAGTATCTATATTTATTATAAGTATCATGGTCGTAGCCAAAATTTCAAATCATCATCATTATCTCCTGGGATGATATGACTTCCTTCATTTTTTTCTAGCTACGCAAATAATATGTATTGTATTTTTTTATAACAAAAAACTATAAATTCACCCTACGAATGCAAAATACATTAAAAAAATAATATATTAGGGTGCCGAAGATTTAATAAACAGGTAGGTAACATGCATGCATGTACTTAAACATAAATATTATTGAAAACAGTAAGTAATTACAGTAAAATTAACTATTAAATTATAATTTTCTCGATTAAATGAAATTAAAATGCTTTCTCGAATATTTTACTCAGACTTACTCTTAACAGTGTACAGAATTTGATTTGTTTGATGTATCAAATATAGAGCACTCACAAATACTGCATTAGCCCTGAAACAAAAACCAAATATTATCGAAGTGCAAAGTCACACTAGTCTTAGGGCCACTTCTTAAACCTTTTAAGGCGCTGACAACAGCTAAATAGGCCATATCTCGAACAAATTTTAGCCAAATCCATACAGTTTGTGACAGCGAAAAAAATTTATGTTAATCTTGAACGTATTCCGGAAAATTTCGTTGTATTTAAAACACGTTTTTGAAAAGTTTTCTCGATACAAAAAAATGGTAAACTGACCTCTTAAAACGACCTTCCAAGTAAAATATCTGTACTACTAGTCAATGTTAGTTGGTAAAACTAATAACAATAACGTATCATATTTAAATACATAATTTCGTTGTCTTATATTTTCGACTACTTAACTTTTTTATAAGTAATTAAATGTTTTAAGGTTTTGTTAAAAGTTGCGAGCGTCGCGTCATCGCGCTTCTCTTTCTGTTCTATGCAGTCCGACAGTGATCGCATAGACGCGCTGCTAGACGGACCTGTGTCGCTTCACCCCGCGCGCTATCCGTTCATTACCTACGTATTTTGCTGTATGACAATTTCGAACATAAACATATCTACATTATTTTATTTTGTTCCCTATAAAATTGACAATAGGTAAACGATATAATTGTACTATAAATAGTTCTAAGCTGTATATAAACATTTAGAGTAAATTTTATATAATAAAGTTCTACGTAAGTAGTGAAAATATTTGCGGTGGACAATGGGAAACAAACAAAAATCCCGGAAGCCAGCTAAAAAGCGTTTTTATACTAACAAACAAAAACATCTCATGGAAGTAGTAAAGTAAGTACAGTTTTTATAATTTCATATTGACAAAACAGTACACGAACAGAAATGAAATTATAACCAAATAATTAGGTATGAAAACTATACATTATTCACTACAACCGATAGCGTAAATTCATTACTAGAAGCAGTGCTCGATTGGTCTAGTGGTAAGTGCAAAGACTCGGGGTTTAGAAGTATCGAGTTCGCTTCCTGATGTCGACTAATGGAATTTTCTATTATGAACTTTTTATTTTATTAACTTTTTGTGACTTTTTGCATTTTTTATGCTAATTTTTATAAAGTTATTTAGTAAAGGAAAAAATCGACTCGCAGACATCGACTAGCCAGAAGACGCAAAAAATCACAAAAAGTTAGTTATTAGGTATGATAGCATCGTACGACATAGAACTAACCGTAAGGTAAGTCATGTCGGTTGAGAGGCAAAGTAACTTGCTTTTCAATAGATGGACGTAAGTTGAGAATGTGAAGGCAAATTTCGACATGGCAGGTGAGATTCGCGGTGGCTTAGTGGTCATAGCGTCTGGCGTACCTAGCCAGAAGACGCAGGTTCGAATCCTGACTGTGAGTCAATTTTTTCCTTTACTAAATAACTTTTTATTTTATTTTAAGATTTTACTTTTTTAGAATAATTAATAATTTATTTCCTTGAATTATTTAATTTTCTTAACAGTAAAAAGAGACGTTTGGAGAACAATTTAGAAACCGGTGAAGTGTTGGAAATTGTAATTCACCAGTAAGTTTGTAATTTTATATACCTACTAGCTTCTGCCCGCGGCTTCGCCCCCGTGGAATAAAAAGTATCGGGAACGGGATAAAAAGTATCCTATGTCCGTTTCCTGGTTCTAAGCTACCTCTCCGCCAATTTTCAGCCAAATCGGTTCAGCCGTTCTTGAGTTATAAATGAAGTAACTAACACGACTTTCTTTTATATATATAGATAGATTACAAGAATTTTAAAAATCACATTTTTGGGTCCGTAGACGTTGATACACCCTAACCCACTTGTTTTTTTTTAATATCATCAATGTACAGACACAGCTTTTTTACAATTTTATAATAGTAGAGACTAGCCTCTGCCCGTGGCTTCACTCACTTGAAACTCAATAACCAACAATGATGAACTCTTCTTTGTATGGGTGTCTATACATTAGAGAGGTCAAGCTGTATCTCATGTTCCGTTTAATTATATTAGATAAGAAGTATACCAGTTTTTAAGTTGGAGCACATACTTTCTAACAGTTTCTAACAAAATCAAAATCTATTCAGTAGTTTTTGCGCCAACCCGTAACAAACAGACAAACAGACAAGAAATTTAAAAATCACATTTTTGGGTTCGTTGTATACCCTAACCCACTTGCTTCCTTTTCGACGCCCATCTATATAATACGCGATGTGTCCTCCAGCGCCACGCTACAAATGTATAACGTATCTATAGTAAAACGTAGGGATGGGATTAATGTCCTATCGATAAATAATATTATAAGTTGAAATTAATGTTTTTTCGCCAATTTACGAAGCTAAATAAAAACTGATACCGTATTTTCATATTTTGTTTTATTTCATAAAAAAAACAATATGAAAACCTGGATATATTTCCCATAATAAAAGAAAAGAATTGTAAATTTCTTAGACGTGTGTTCTAGAAGGCACATCCCTATTTGTCTCCAAATGTAATCCTTCTACTTCATACCAAGTCGTTTGCGCTCGAGGCACGTCAAAATCCTTTCTGTTTTATATAAGGATGTCTAGATGTCGATGTCTATGGTATTTTTCTTTTTTTTATTCACTGTGGTCGAGTTACACGTGCATAACCTCAACCGATTCATGCATAATTTATTTCGTTCACTTAGAACAAATAGAACCAAATACAATCAATAGAAGCTAGAAACGTGGTATTCTATAATGTTAGGTATAGGTGTCGCAAAATACTAGCAATGATTTTTCTTGTTTTTAGAAACTAATAGAAAACGGAAGTACATTCCTGAAACGTCATATTCATCGTCCCTCATTTTTTTGTAAGAACCCGTGCGCCAACGCAAGATGTAAATATTGCACTACACTAAAATGCACAAAGTCACTATGACCTTGAAACCCGTCCGCTTATGACGTCACAGATTTACTTCTATAGAAGTTCGTGGCGTTGTGCGCACTGACAACTAGCCACTTTGTAAGGATGGGATTTTCAAACGGTGTTTCACTATCGACAATGATTAGAAAACCTATTTATTCTTGATTAAGGTGAATAAAACGTAGTTTATAGTTTACAATATTTATGAAATATTATTTATTCACGTAATTTTCTTGCAATAATAGTATTTATGAACGTTTCGACGAGATGAAATATAGCGAGGTCTTCATCGTGTCCCATCACTGGCTTACTTTATATCAAGTACTTGGCGTTGGGGGCATTAAAATATTTTCTGGCGTTTTTGTTTTTATTGAATATAAAACAAACAAGAACTTATTATGTGTGAAATAGTTAAAAATATGACTTAATACTTATTTCCATAAAAACAAAATAAAAGGTCTTGTAAAAGTCGTAAATTTATTTTATACTATTTTTACTTCTAACTGCCTCAATAGCCAAGTGGTCCTGACCGCGACTGCTACGCTAGAGGTCCTGGGTTCGATTCCCAGGTCGAGCAAAGTGTTATTGGGTTTTTCTATGAAATTCCCAGTAGCAGCTCGGAGTTAGGAATTTGTGCCCGGTTAATGGCAATAGGCTCGCCCCCTATTACATGGGACCTAAACATACCGGCGAACAGTGGGTGTACATTAGTACGCCTCTGCCTAATCCTTCGGGGAATACAGGCGTGATGGTATGTATTAATTCTAATCAAGTAATGGCGCTGAGGGCACGAAAATCTCGAACTTGTATAGAAGTGATTGGCGTTCAAAAGGTTAAATATCTTCAATGTACAGACACAGCTATTTTACAATTTTATAATGATATAATAGTAAGATTTTAAAGAATAAAAAGGGGTATACTTCTTTATTTTAAAGTCGGTTAAAAATATATTGGTCTACCTCAGGAGGTCCCCAGCACGTGGAATGTGGAGTCGAAAATGTTTATATATTTATTGTTGTCTTATTATTAATTAATATATAATTAATAATATTATGTATATAAAACAGCAAATAAATAGTACATCATGTAAAAATAATGAAAAATTTGCTTATCTAAGTAGTTTGAGATTTTATTTTCCTTAAGTTTAGGTATATTGTTGTTAATTCATTGTAAATACAATTTCATAAAATATTTAAAAATATAAAGATATAATAACCTACTTGTTTTTTCAATCTTCCTGCCTAATTTGTTCCTAGTTCTTCATACAGAGCAATAAATATACAACAGCGCCATCTATTGATTGTTCATTATTGATCGCGTCACTGTTTCTTATTAGGTAGTTCGCTGTATAACCGCTGTTTTAAAAAAGCGCTAAGTTATCGGAGCAATAATGGGCGTGGCTAAAATACCGAAACATCGAATTTCATTTAGCTGTTGTCAGCGTCTTAACCGCCGGAGTTGTATATTATATATCCGACCACGAGGATTCATGCCCCAGGCGCCGCCGTCGGATATTTCCGACCATATTATTATGTAACTCCTGTCTCGATGTTTTCATAAAAGCAGTAAAAGTTTTTAATAAAAATCTAACAGAAGATATTTGTGAATCATTTTATTTTTGTTACGGCTTATTTAACCCGTCGAAAGACCTAAATTTCAATACAAAAAAGAAGCTTTTGTAAAGAGCTAAACAGAGTATTTTAGAAGATTTCCACCGCCGCAGTCGTATATATCCGACAGTAGTGTTGGGGTCAAGTCGACGATAAATATGCATAAATTATAATAATTACATAATTAAATCAATGATAAAATATTATGAATTTTTACTTTTTTCTTTTTGTAGTGGGACTTTTAACGTAACATACATTATTTAATTAAAAGTTTGTACTAACAAGTTGCTTCTAATTCTAAAACATTAATCGATATGTTAAAATTTACCTTAATGGGTACAACACTCCAAGTTTCAACAACATTCAATGTCTTAGCGCCGGAGTCGTATATATCCGACCGTTAGTGACGTCATAAACGGAGAAAAGATTGGAATAGTGAGGGCAAGTGATAAATAACTATAACGCATTGAGTACTATTTATAGGTGGGTAGTCAGAATATATTTCGACCAAACCACAACATGTCCCGTCTTATTACAAAACATTGCTTAAATCTGGTTTTAAATCAGGACTAATAGATCTTGGTTTGTTACAGTACTAAAGATTAAACGCGGTACAATAAGTTTGCTTATTACAAATCCAAGACTATCCGAGGATCAGTTAAATCGCAGTTCATCCATGGTTCAAATAAAATCCACAGATGATATGCAATAAATTACAGTCTTTCATTCGTTCTTACTGACTTCATTCCAAGTGACGTTCTGTTTCTCTAGACATTTATATTATCGTAACACTTGAAATGCTCTAATATTTATTTATCAATACAAAAATATATCATAAATAGTTCTTTCTGTATATTGTAATCTATTGAGCAACATAGCTTATACTTTTGACGCGACTTTATAATCAAGTTGTTATATTTTTCTACAACTCTGAGTGAAACGGTATTAAAAGTCGCACGATATCCATGACGACAAAAATGTTTATGTTGAGTCCTTTATTACTAGCTAAATGGTCTTGTTATTTGTGCATATTTCTCTCTCTTTAATTCAGTATTTAAATTATTATGTGGTTAGGGAGACTGTGTGTGGTACGGTGTGTATTGATAAAAATAAAATAAATAAATATTTTTTTTTTTATTATATTACTAGCTTCTGCCCGCGACTTCGTCCGCGTAGCGTGATGATATATAGCCTATAGCCTTCCTCAATAAATGGGCTATCTAACACTGAAAGAATTTTTCAAATCGGACCAGTAGTTCCTGAGATTAGCGCGTTCAAGCAAACAAACAAACAAACTCTTCAGCTTTATATATTAAGTATAGATTTAAAGTATTTGTCAAAAGAATGTACACGATAGCGACGTCTAACATATTGCTGACATTGGACAACGACCAGATTCTGGCTATAATAAAGTTAGTTTCAAGGTTAGTCCAAAGATAAACTAGGGGTCTCAGTGGTTTAACTTTGGTACCAGAGATAATCCTAGCTTTGGAGATAAACTGCGTTTTGTAATAGCGTTTTATTTAGTTCATAGTTTAATCATAGTACTAAAGCCGGTACTATAGATAGTCTATGTTTTGGAATAAGGCCGGTCGAGTGCAGATGAACTAATTAGAATATTGGAAGGTCTGGAAGAAAATACGGAAGTATTTGAATCAGATCACGAAATAGAAAAAGGTGAACCACTGGTATATTACAAATGCTTAATATTTTTTTGAAGATATGTTTCTAAAGATGAAGAATAAACGTGTTACTTTAGTTAAATTGTATTAGGTTTTTCAATTTCCCGAATCTTATCATTTTTTTTAGAAACAGTTCTATATCGCGTCAGTCAATGAAACACCCGTAAAAAAAGTAGTTTTTGATTTTTTTTAATTGGGTAGATGTGCCGTTATGTGATAATTGTAATAATTTTATCTATAATAATAATTATGTGCCGTAATATGCATCAAAGACTCGAGTATTCCTCTGTGTAATATGAGTAGGTATCACCTGCAATTTTTTTCTTTCTGCTACGACTATAACTCGTGTATTAAGATCAAAGACATTTATCAATTAATAATAAATTACTTATTTCAATATCAAGATCGTTTTTGTTATTGGTCGGTATGGTTATTTGTGTCACTCATCAATTCTAACATTTTCAAACTTGCCAGCGCCGGAGTCGTATCGATCCGACCACCTGTGACGTCATTTTCGAACAAGGGATTGCGGCGTGTCGATATTTTACTGATTTTTTTAAAATAAATATATAATTTCTTAGCAAGTTTTCCGACCAGATATATTGGTATAATTATTTTATGGGCTAAATTTAATAAAATATACTTTTCTTTATTTATAATTATCTTTTTTAAAATGCAATGAACGTTTCACATCACTAGTATTTTTAGTTGTAATGAAGTGCCTGGCGCTAGGGGCGCGTTTTCTTGACAAAATGCATGGCGGTTAAGAGGTTAAATATGTCTAAATGGTATTAAAACACAAAATTACAATGACCCTATTTAAAAAGTTGGTGCAAGTGGCCCTAAGACTCATAGTTCGAAAACATCATAACTAAAAAATAAAAAAATTACCAATCCCTAGAGAAATTCCAAAAACCCTTTCTTAACTACTTAATAGCTTCCTTTTTATTAGGAACCTGGGGTTTCTGATAATTCTTGATTATTTAGTGTGTTGATATTTTGCTTTTATAAATAATAATACATAAAGTATCTAAAGGTAAAGATGCATGCCTGCATGTCATGGATACCACATACACTATGAACTATGACGGTATTAATTCATATTCGAACCTAGAACTTAGTACATAATTACCTACATATCCGGTCAGCTGCAGTAATAGCATGATATTGCACTTTCTGACTGATAACTCGCCTTTTGACATGGAGATTTGTTAATAGCGAAAACATAGCATTATGAATACTGATTTTAATGTAAAATACTACCTATATTTTGTTAAATAAGTATATTTTTTTAAAACGATTATTATTTTGTTCTTTGCTGTTCCTGTTCTCCGTTCAAACCACAACTGATCACTATGGTATTTAAGTCTCTATTAGATAACAAAATATTTCAGGAACAAACAATGACAATATGTGTATAGTTTAAAAGGAAGAAATTAAAACTTTACCTCTCACCTTATCTTTTTTTAACTGACTCCAAAAAGGAGGAGGTTCTCAATTCGTATGTCTTTTACGTGGTTTTGTAGGGTTAAGTATATTTTTTACGCGATTACTCCAGCAATTATGAATCAATATTGATAATTCCCGCATAAATTTGATCTAGATCTGATCATAAAATTTAGAACAAATAGACCGAGTAAATGAAAACGTTGTCGAGGTATGTAAAATTCTACTCGTCACTCAAAATGTTAAAATAAAATAACTTTAACAAAGTTTCACTTACTGCCCCTCCTTGAAATATTCCTTCAAAGTATTAGAGAATCTCTTGGAATATTTTACAAACTCTCGCTTCCTTTGTTCTAATACCTGCTTGCCTGTTCCAGGTGTGTATGTGGATACTTCGTTTACAGCATCAAGTAACTTCTTAATCGCAGAAGCAATTTCTCTGCAAACACATTTTAAATAGTTTAGTATGCTAATCATGATCTATTTATTTTCTGAATCGTTTTACGTTTACATAACTTAAATTTAATTAAATCTTTGCTACTTAAATATATACATTATCTTATCTCATTTATTCTTAAAAATATAAAACGTCATAATATAATATGTTTTATCCTCTCTTCCCTGTCACAGAATAATGTTTTTTAAACAAAACAAAAACAAGACAAAACGTATTTTAGCTCTATGAAATTATTTCATCTCGGGTTATGGTACGTTTCCCTAGGATAAGCACTACGCTTGTGTATTAGCGATTCGCATTCCCTTATAACTTTTAAGTGGCGTTTCATCCGTCTCCTCACAACGTCGACAGCTTCGTGTATCGCTCAACCTCAGGTCGACTATTTGCTTATTTACTTGCGACAGTGTCCTGTTAAGGCTCTGATCACAAACGCAGATTGTTTCTTATGGAGCTAGGATTTTTGATATTATACAGGGCTCTAAGCCCTGCTGCATGCTACCAGTCCCCGCTCTTGCGAGTTCATCGACGCGTTCATGCCCAATATGCCCGCAGGACCTGCTACTCACCTTATTCCTAAAGAGTTTATCTAGCCATGCAGTCTTTTACTAGTTTCGACAAAATAACGTTCAAGTCCAGCCCAAAAAGAGCTGCTTAGCTATCGGAATTTATATCTATACTAATATATAAAGCTGAAGAGTTTGTTTGTTTGTTTGTTTACTTGAACGCGCTAATCTCAGGAACTACTGGTCCGATTTGAAAAATTCTTTTAGTGTTAGATAGCCCATTTATTGAGGAAGGCTATATATCATCACGCTACGCGGACGAAGTCGCCGGCAGAAGCTACTAAAATAATATAATCAATTTATATAATTTCCAATAGCAGCAGTGCTTTTGTAGATTGGCTTTCGCTCATTCCATGGTGGCCTAAACCACTGCTTTAAAAATCGAGGTGTATTGTCCCAAATTAACAATCGCGTTTTGTTGAACCTTGGTCCATGTATTCCGCAGCCTACATAATTTACTATTTAGTAAATTAATAAGGTAAGTAGTAATACATAGTAGTAAGGCCTTTTGACCATTCTGTAGAAATGCCTTCAAGGGAAGACCTTGAAACGTAACATGCCGCAAATAAGTATGGCACCCATTGTAATACCAAGTATTGGCGTTTCCAGAATTGAGTCCTGTAGCATCCTCAGTTCTTTGGATTACCAGGTTTTTCCCCGAATATTGCCTTATGTAATTAAATGCATTGCGGAGCATGTGAACATAGCGCCTAAGACAATGAAACAGGTGTTTCTTAGCAGACGGCCAAGTCTTCCTCCACCAGTGCTCACCAGACCTTGTCATTCCTTGATGTGTTATGTTCAGCCGAACAATCGCAATGTACAAGCAGAGGCCAGTTCTAGGGTTTACACCCCAATTATTAACCTTGGGCATCGATTCAGAGTTCTGCCAATCTGTATAGTAGTTCAGCAAGGATCCATATTAAGGGAGATATATCTCTAAGTTTTATGCGTAGGATTTTTTCCTTAAGTTACAAAAAAAAAAAAGAGATTGCCACAGCAGGTATAAGAGCTGACCAGCTCCGACAGACAGCACCCATTCACGAGTATGACGTGTATCAGCGTATGACTGCAGTGTATGACGTATATCAATTGCTATGTCATGGGCTAATTTAGCTTGTCTAGGAGTAATAATCACACTCATCCATCTGGTGGTGGTTGGATCGACGTTTTCATCTACCAGCCCATTCACCAACAGTGAGGTTGAGTAAAAATTTCAAAAGCTTGTTCAATGTCAAGAAATGCACATAGTGCTATTACTTTGTCCTCCATAGCATAGCTTACTTCACTATGTCTATGAGACTTATGGGAGCCATTTCAGTTGACTTGCCCTTATTGTAGCGGTAATAAGACAGATTATATTCCATCCTCTCTACATGCTTTGTATGGTTTCAAGGAGTCAATGGCCTACTGAATTTGTTTGGGTTTTATAATTTTTTCAACTCAACCACACTGCTGCATTGCAATGCTTTGCAATCACACTGTTTAGTTCTAATATCATTATGTATCTTTGTTAATTTTCAATTAAACAAATATTGTATAGAACATTTATAAAAATATAACATTTCTTAAACTTTCCATATCTATATTATATTTTTTTTTCACATGATATTATGTGACGGAAAAGAAGACAAACCATCATTATTATAGCTATAAGAAGTTATTCTTATTCTCCTACAGGTAGTTGTTTCAGGAGGTGTATGTACAGACAGGGGAAATTCTATGGCAGGGCAGCATTTTTGCAACAACTACAAAGCACCTTTGGAATGTTTTAATACTATACTTACTTAATAGTCTCCAAGAATGTCTTCCTGTCAGTAATTTCATCTGGAATGCGACTCAAGATTTTCTTTAAAGCTGTTGACTTTTTGTTCAGTTCCTGGAATGCTTCTTCAGTTCTATTCAGTCTCAAATCTGCACCTGTAATTATAATTCCATACATGTATACCGCGAAAATATTATAATATTGCATATATTATAACTAATAGTGAAACCTTAAAATTAATTATCCACTAAGAATGTTTGCTATAACCTAATCTCTATTAATGTTTCCAATACAATGAAAGTCACCCTTGTAATGTTACTAGCTTCTGCCCGCGACTTCGTCTGCGTGGACTTCAGATAAAAAGTAGTCCATGTGTTATTCCAGACTACAATCTATCTCTGTGCCAAATTTTATCCAGATCCGATCAGCCGTTCTGGCATGAAAGAGTAACAAACATCCATCCATCCATCCTCACAAACTTTCGCATTTATAATACAAGTAGGAAGTAGGATAGGAAGTAGGATTAATATAGAACATGCATATTAATGAATACGAATTATAAAATAAAATAGGCAAATGGCTACAAACATTCGGCTTCCGTCAATGTTCCTTGAAGCCGTAGGAGACTTTCATTCATATTAACTGGGATATCAGCTCTCCGCATGATCCCTGCTACTAAATCATAATTTAATCCTGGCACAGCTGCTTCTACCTTCGTGAGAGCTGCACGGAGTGTCTGAGAAGCTCCCAAATCATACTTCTCTAACTAAAAAATAGAATATTTTTATGTAATTAATGTTTTCACTCACAATTTAATCCTAAGAAAATCTAGTATAAATAATTACATATTAATTTAATTAATCATCCTCTTTTATTGACTAGTGACCCAAGTGCATTGCAACTGTCCCACCACTGCAGTAGAGATGTTCTTGTTCAATCTGATCCAATACTTATGTGGATACATAGCTACAACATAATATGATCCACCTGATTTATGTATTGATACAATGGCTTTTAGTGGATCTGTTAGTGGATTGATACATGTACATGGAGGATAAGTTCGAAAAATATCAGTTTGTATAAAATTTACAGGTAAACAAACTTGAACTGAAAATAGCCTGTTGTCGTCTAACCGATTAATCGTGAGTTAGTAAGTTTAAAAGCAGATGGCCTACAGGCCCAATAATCGTATATGAAATAAAGAAACACCACACGGACACGGACCATGGGGTTCGCTCAACATGGCGGTGACAGGCTGTGGCAGGCCTGGCATCATCTGGCTTGGCCTGAGGGACCCCAACTTATTACATGTTCCTTTACTACCTAACTAAAGTTCTACAACAAACAGATTCATATTTCACTAATAAAAATATTTCTGTGGCTATTGATTTTTTTAGATCAGGTATTATCGCATTTTATCTTATCTATTGTAATTAATAAAATCATATCCTACTACAGGACAGATTTTAAAAATTCTCTCACTACTAGAATTCTACATTATCACTAGGGATTGGATAATTCAATAAATAAATATTTACCTAAAGTGGAGATGTTGTTTTATTTATTTATGCACACAACATAACAATGACACTTAAAAACTAAGGACTAATGGGTACAAAGGTGCTGCTTATTTCTAAAGAAATCTCTTCCAGCAGACCTGCGAGAGGAGAATTTGATATACAAGATGTAGGATAGAAGTGTGAAAAATAAAATAATAATAGATATACCTACGAGTAAAAACGCAATACACAAATAGTTAATGCATACATTATACAGTAATAAACAAAATTTTATTTGTTTTATTTTATTTTTGATACATACACTCACGCCCTTCTCCCACAGGGGTAGGCAGAAACTATAGACTGCCACTTGCTACGATTCTTGCATGCCTCTTTTGCTTCTGCGACATTCATACATCTTCTCATACATACGCGTCGGTTGCGAGTACTACGCACCTGACCTTTTTGAAGGACTTCGCCAATAAGATCGGTGTAGGTCCTTCTAGGCCGACCTCTTCTGACGTTGCCGCTGATATGCGCCTTATAAATTCCTTTCGTTAATCGTCTTTCATTCATTCTCTCAACATGTCCAAACCATCTCAGCATATTCCTTTCAATACGTGTCACTACATCATCTTTCAGTCCGCAACGTTGTCTTATCACACTATTTCTCAATCTATCATTCCGAGTTACACCACACATACTTCGCAAGGAACGCATTTCCACCGCATTTATTCTACTTTCATGCCTCTTCTGCCACACCCAACATTCACTTCCATACATAAGTGTAGGTACCAGCACACCATTGTGGATAGCCAACCGTGCCTTTTTCGACACACACTGATTAGCCACAACCGCATGCATAGCACCATTCACTTTATTTCCCGCATTCACTCTCCTTTCCACATCTGCATCAATCTTTCCATCCCTAGTAAACACACTTCCCAAATAAACAAACTCATTCACCTGCTCCACACTCTTACCCTCTATCTTTACATCACACATACATACATCTTTCTCTCTCTCATAATTTCATTTTTGATAAATTTCATTTTTCTCATTTTTGATAAAAAAATAATATTCTATGAAACCATTTTTCCATAGTTAGTATAGGCTCCATTGTAAATCAAGTTAAACATAAGGTCAATTTAGTTAGTGAAACCACAGGAAACGGCTAGTACTTCAATATACCACCCATTTCAGCATGATTACTTGTGATGAGAGATCATTTCAATTTTGAGTAGGTATTATGTTTTGCTTTGCTCTCTTAGACCACCAAGGCACCAATATTAGCGAAATGTTTGGATCTAGAGACTTAAAATTATTGTTTATGTATTCTAAAATTTAAAGATTGGCAAATTTACCAACTATAATTTTTGTTTTGTTAAATTAAACTTTGATGCTTTAAAATACAACATCTTTTATTTTTAAAGACTTGATATGGTACTGGATAGATCCAAAAAATCATGGATCTATACAGTGTAATACAATCTATTGTGATATTGATCAATAGGTCAATATTGATAGCAACTGGATCGAACATCCCTACACTGCAGTGCAAGGTCTCTACACTCTTCTTACAATTCTTTGTCCATTGCTGATAAGGACCACTTTTAAGAGTCCACATCATCCTACCATCCACGTATATCCGACGCATTGAAATTTGCCATAAAGTGAGACCCAAATTTGATTACTTACTTATTTGTGAAATATCGAAACAGATTGATGATAATAGCTGTCGCAATCACTTAGATCGAACATTTTCGTAACAAAACTTTCTACACCAGCAGATTAAAACGAACTTATGAAAAATCTAAATCAGACAAAAATAAATCGCGTACGTAACCTAAACAATGTTCAAACAACCCAATTAGCTTTCTAGAATAAAAAGAACTCATGTTATCTCTAAAAGTCTTACCTGCGTTAAAACGGGACGTATGAGAACGGGTAAAACTAAAGAAGTAACAGGTAATTCATCACCCATTGTCATTGTGGTTACAAAATTGTGATTCTGTTAAAGAAATATAATAATTGTAGTTAAAATTGACAATATTGTATAAAATCAAGAAATTTAATTTATTTTTCTGCTCTTTTGTATCTCTTCTGTTCTTTGACAGCGAAGCTGTTTTCGAGCTGTTACGAGTCTGTCAGTGTCTTGATGTCATGTCATTTCATGTCATGTCTGTGTCTGATGTCATTGTCATTCGATGATCCGTCCGTCCCGCTGGTCCGTCATTCCTCCGTCCGTCAACGGCTCATTCATTGCAGTCATTGCTCAACGTCAACATCAGCCATTCGGCATTTTGTCATTTAGTTTGTGATTGTGAGTTTTGAACACTGTAAACAAATTAATGGCGAAAAATACTTCCAGTTCAGCCTTTCGTAAGATCGACATCGATCTTTATAACGAAGATAACTTTAGAGAGGATGAATCGGAACAGTCGATACCGACCGGACCGGATGAAGGAGAAGTCTGCGCTTTATTGAATCAATATCCTTTTTAAAACTTTGAAACTACAATAGTATTTAACTCAATTGATTGTATTATTAACTATTACAATGTAATAGAGTACATGCCCAAAAATATGGTCAGTACCAGTATTCACGTTTACAGTTTTTGGGAAGATCATTTTCCCTGTATATGATTCATGTTTTTTTATCATTGTGTACTAATTTCACTGTATAAGAATCTCGGTCCTTTATATTACCTAACTTTATTTTTTTATGGCTATTGCGTTACCCTAGGTAGGTATGTACCTAGAATTATAGTACCAAGAATATACAGTTATACCCATTCAAATTAAGTTCTTAACTCTAACAACACAGGTCGCTACATTGATGCTCTGAAAGCTGTATTGATCAATGCTCCAGTAGGATCAGCCAATCAGCAAATCAAAGTAAGTGTTATCATGAATTATATTATTTATTTTCCCTTCTTTATATAAACATGATCATTAGCCCATTCACTGCCTTACTGCTGGGCTGCTAGGTTAAGCTGTGACCACAACAACAGTGGTCCACTCACCACTGTTGTTGTGGTCATCATCAGGAGCAATTGCCACAATAGTGTAACAAATCATTTATTTATATTGTGCCTTCTTTGACAACACCTTGACTAGGCCAGAATTAACAGCTGTGCGTGCACAATGGGGGGTTGACTATCTATACTTAATATATAGAGCTGAAGAGTTTGTTTGTTTGTTTACTTGAAAGCGCTAATCTCAGGAACTACTGGTCCGATTTGAAAAATTCTTTCAGTGTTAGGTAGCCCATTTATTGAGGAAGGAACGGAAGGAACATATATATCATCACGCTAAGACCAAGTAACTATTCCACGCGGACGAAGTCGCGGGCGGAAGCTATATTCAAATAAAGATAGAATTTTGATGCAAAGTGGTAGTTTCTTTATTAGAGTTACACATTAGCAGTCACAATTACAAGGCTACATTGTTTGGCAATAATTAAAGTGATTTCCTGATTGAAAGATTTTTTCCAAAATGGAAAATGATTTTTGCTTTAGAAAAATAGGTAATTTGCTAACAATTCACGTTTTTATGGTGGTATTTATAACTATAAAAATAAAAAATATATTAAACAACTTTATTTAAAATACTAGGTACTTTATTTCTATCCTCAAATTTGTAATTACAATGAAACTACATGACTGAAGTTTGGTGACCAGTTTACATGATTACATTTACTAGGACTTTACATGTTCCATACCTACAAGTAATGTTAGAGGGGTCATGTGAAATGGTGTTTTAAAGTGAAGTTTGAAGCAGCATTTAAAATATATTATTGATAAGGTAACAGTGGTAGGTATTTAAAATTATAAAAAATAATTGGCGCTATCTTAGATATTTATTCACAATTTAAAACACTCCTAAAAATTGGACAACATCCCTATTAGTGGTTATATGAACATTGTCCCTATGGTAAACACATCGAGTCTCATGTTATAAACTCTATAGTGTAGATACAGTGCACACAGTTTATTTAAAAAATTCAAGAATTTCCAAACAATCATTAAATAATATACCACATATTATGTATATAATCTATACTAATATATAAACCTGAAGAGTTTGTTTGTTTGCTTGAACGCGCTAATCTCAGGAACAGGTCTGATTAGAAAAAAATCTTTCAGTTTTAGATAGCCCATTTATTGAGGAAGGCTATAGGCTATATGTATATCATCACACTAAGATTATGTAACTTTTCCACGTGGATGAAGTCGCGGGCGGAAGCTAGTTAATAATAATAATTGCAAGATGCGTTAATAATAATACTGATACTGAAACAGTTATTTCAGATTTTTATCTGTGTTTGTGTTTATTATTTCCAAGCTTCACATCCATCCTGCTGAACCAATTCTCGAAATTAAATAAAAAGGTGATTAGTCAGAAATAAGGAGATCAATGGTGCCAAAAGTTTTTAAATATAATCCTATTTTTTATGACTTTTTTTCAAGTAGGAAGTTAAAACTTGGACGAAACATAAATAGGCAACAGTGAAGAACTCGGGAACACTGGTGATACTTGATTCTAGTATAGTACCTACAGTCTTTCAGGTATGATGTGGTTATGATCAGACAATCAGTTGTCAATAAATCTAGGTGCTCAAAGCGGGCTGGCTGGCAATCATGTACTGCCCATCCTACTGACTAATCAAATAATTACAATAATATTTATTCCTTTGTTTTAAGGATAATGCTTTGGCACTTACTTTGAAAGTTTTACTTGCCATAAAGTCTACTCAAATTGAAGAAGTGGTGGGAAACTTATCTTTGGATGACATAGACATATTGATGAAATATATTTACCGAGGATTTGAATGCCCCACTGAAGGATCAAGTGGGCATCTGTTGCAGTGGCATGAAAAAGCATTTAATATTGGTGGTTCTGGTTCTGTAGTTAGAGTACTGTCTGATAGAATGAGAGTTTGATTTTATTAAGATATACATTTTATCATGAAGCAGAAATAAATGATTTAATAATATATATACATGCATACAATTATTGTTTATTGCATACCCATTTTTTATTATAAGTAGGTAAAGTGGAAAATCTCTATGTAAGTATGTAGTTATGTATTTAAATTGGCTATATTTAGACGTCGGCAATCGAACAGAACGTTGCCCATGGAACCGGCCGGCCTTAAAAGTAGGTGCGTGCCCTTTGAAGATTTCCATGTCATAAGTGCAATGGGAAAGCCAGACCAAATCTTAGAGGTTCGCAGGAGAAAACCCCGCAACGCTAAAATTCTAGGATACCTATTCTAGGTCGCCAGAATGTGAGTATAGGCCTTCCTTCTGAGACGTCTGGCACCAAAAAACAAAATACGCGACGGATCGTTGAGCTCCCTAAATTATGGTTGACCTATACTATGACTGATGCGTGCTTGCCGTCAGTTAGGAGTGGTCTACTACTCAAAGCTGCTATGGTTCTTTCCTCAAAAGGTCATTTCAGACATTGCCCTGCATTGTCCCAGTCACATTATTAATTTTGTATTGTTCTATGTATGAACTTATAAGAGACCATGATTTTCTGTGTTTGTTTCGGTGTTTCTTCCCAGAGGTCGTCAGTTAGGAAATACTGAAGCCATCTAGCTATAAAAAAATACCAAACCATTGACTTGTAAAGGTGTCTCTAAAGATCTTTTTAAAGAAATAAATATAATTTCATTTCACACATACCTACCTATAGAGCCAACGTCTCTGAAGTCAACCGGTGTCTAGATCGTCTCCGAGTATGGAATCGTCGACAAAACGAACAACTGTGGAGTACCTATAGTCAAAAGGAAAGAGTTGGTTTTGGGGACGCACCAGCCCAGATATAGCAATACTCCGTATGGGGTTGGACTTGAGCTTTGTGTGTGCCAGCTTGGCTTCCAATGACTCCGGAATTGGGCCTCGCGCAATCTCTACACTAAGAATATAATATAGACGCGACCCGTACGCAGCTTCGCCTGCGTAAATTATCTGAATAATTAAAAAAACTGACTCATTAGCCTATTGGTCCTGGGTTCGATTCCCAGGTCGAGCGATATTATCAGGATTTTTATGAAATTCTCAGTAGCAGCTCTGAGTTTGTAAAAAGCCCTCTACACGGTCGGGACCAACCGCCGACCATCGTGACCTTAGTCGGGTCAACCGATTTTTGTATTCGTTTTACACGGTCGGGTGATTGACACAACTTGTCACTTCTCTCCAGCATTCAAAGCGTAAAGACGTAGTTACCTACTGCTAAATAATATCACTTCATTGAAGTAATGCATGGTAGGTATCCCATCTTAAATAAGGTTGCAGATTTATTTATTTAAAGTCACCAAGGCTGAACTATTGCGATTAGAAATTATTATTACCAGTTTAATATTCTACTAACTGCCTCATTAGCAAAGTGGTCATGAGCGCGACTGCTACGCTATATGTGTATGTACCTACCTATTTATGTGAATACGTAGGTAGCTACTATGCGTAGCTTGCTGCTACGGAACCCTTCGTAGGCGAGTCCGATTCGCACTTGGCCGCTTTTTTGAGGAATTGCACCAAAGAGTACCTATAGACTATGGGTCAAATAAAAGAATATTGTTTGCTGATTACCTACTCTTAGAAACATACATGTACTATAGTATAAACTCAGAATATATCCTCGTTGACAGCGGCAACTAGGTACAGTGACAGGATTCAGGTCAATCGAGCCCACAAGTGATTGTGACATGTCTCGGAATCTAACCGCAAGTACCTACCTAATTCTTATTGGGAGATAAAGATGTGCTGCAGACTTAGTTGCATGGCCAAAAAGATTGGGGATTACTGACCTAACCTGGATGGCGGAATCTCGGTACTTACAGTAATCATCGATATTTTTGGGCGGGCTCAAGTTGTGTAACCGCCTTTTTTGCGCATGGTACAGTTTAGTGGAAAATTACTAACGCAAATATCCTAGTTAATTTGTGTTAGAACAGTAAGTAAATAGATTTTTATTTTATTTATATGCATGACATGTATCACCTATACATAGGTAAGTATGCAAATTTTAAATAAGTAAATAAAAATTACCATAAATATTAAATTTATGCGTGTGGTTCACGTACAGACGTCACACACACGGTTGCTCTTGGTTGCATGGACGCGCGCAGGTGACCGCGGTTGACGCCCTATGCACCCGCGCTGTTCCGTCTGATGATATGACATTAATTATTTAAGGTGACGTATACCTACATATTTTTCGTCAATATTTTTTATTTTATTGCATAATGCCTTCCAATCCGATAACACGATACCGACAAACAATAATAACAAAACAATAATGTCAAAAACAAAAACGAAATTAACGTTTCTGAACTCGACAGTATTCAATGAGACCGCTCTTCCATCTTCCCTAAGATATAATTATGCATTCTGCGCAGCGGCTCGCGCCTATGTTCATCCTGGCCAAAAAGATTGGAGATTACTGTACCTACCGTTGTTATGATTATGGCATAGTGCTGAGCGCCGAATTAATTTGGGACTAAAATAAATAAAGAATTAAACAACCCGACGTTTCATTTCACGCTATTTTACAAGA
This sequence comes from Acronicta leporina, assembly GCA_947256265.1. Lineage (NCBI taxonomy): Eukaryota > Metazoa > Arthropoda > Insecta > Lepidoptera > Noctuidae > Acronicta > Acronicta leporina. The sequence goes on along the minus strand of OX366513.1, from coordinate 8,901,300 downwards.
CCGCTAAACGTTTATGCGTGTGTTTTACAATACATTAAAACAGCTAGCAGTTATTTATGTAAACAACTAATCATACCATACAATTTTACTGCAACCAAGATAACAAACAACTAGTGATTAATTTATTTTGTGGCAGTGTCACCTATGCGAGAGCGCGGCTCAACTGTCTACGGTCAATGATCCAGTTGCCCAATTGTGGCGTAACAAGGTGCTCATAGTCTCTTACGTCATTTTGAAAGAGGATAATAAAATTTATTGATGTTCAGTATTATTATGCAACACAACAGCTTGAAAGTAGGTAGGAAGGAATGGTAGGTAATTAAAAGGAAAAAGACATACCAGATGGACAGTATTACACTACCTACCTGACGGCACGTTTGGCGTAGCGGCTTTGCGATCAGCTTCTACGTGTTGTGGGTCCGATCTGCGCCCCACCCAGACCAGCATAGTCCGCCGTCCTACCCCATTACCCTCTTATAAAAATCCAACAGAGAGACCAGCACTCAGAACACGCACCAACAGACGCCGTCCGATCTACCGTCCCTTTAACGGTACCTAACGGTTCTTACGCTGTAAGTAGGTACTACATGTACAGATACCCTTACATGCTTAGGTACGTCCATTTCTAAAAATAAGATTCGACCCCCGTACGGAACAAATATTTGTATGATTTAAGGGTGTCCCGGGTATGGGTGTTTTGTATGTGTGTGATAAATTTTGTCTGGAGACCTCAGACAAAATTCAATACTGTAGAGTCTACGGCACACCCACTGTGACCCCTTGTATCGATACAGGATAAATTCCTAGTGCGGGGCTACGTTTTTGTGGCAAGGCAGAAACGAATATAGTTCCAACCCCCCTCCAGACAAGCTTGTAGGTAATACTTAAAAAGAGATTCGTGATTTATGCAAACAAACATTTTGGCACAGATACCCTAACTTAATCGTGTAAATTTTAAAAACATGTTAACAAAATTAAAATATTTAAATAAAAACAACTAAAAAGACAAAAACAAGTCTAGTAGTCCAGACCTATGTAAAGTAATATTGAATAACTACACCATTTAAATGTTTTCATGATCGATAAATACATAAAATAATAAATTATAACCAGGCCCGTATTTCCCCTTAGGCCCACAAGGCCCTGGCCTAGGGGCCCAGCCATCCTAGGGGCCCCAGTTCGAGTGGCGGAACCTGCGTACAAGCTCAAAGGCCTAGGGGCCCAGCCAGCCTGGGGGCCCCAGTTCCAGTGGCGGAACCTGCGTACAAGCTCAAAAGCCTGGCTTGCCCTATAAAGAAACTATTGAAAATATTCTTTAAAGTCTTGAAAGGATATTACGCATTCGAGCTATTTAAAAGTTAGTGGTCTTATTGTGGACGCACTTTTGCCAGGACTCGTCTACCAAATATCAAATAAACAGACGTCACCTAAGAAAGAGTTGAGTTATGGTCGTTTATCTTTTGCTAGCTACGGGTGCGGTCTCACAGGTGGTGGGCCGCATACGGCGCCTGGGCCTGGAGGTGGCCCTCAACAAGTCGGAGGCCATCGCTTTTCATGGCCCCCGACGGGCGCCGCCGCCGGGATTACACATCGAGGTGGGGGGGGCTCGAATCGCTGTCGAGTCCACCATGAAGTACCTTGGATTGGTGCTCGACAGCCGATGGGACTTCGGCCCCCACTTCCGGCGGCTGGCGCCAAAGTTGATGGGCGCGGCGGGCGCGCTGTCAACGCTGCTTCCCAACTTGGGAGGCCCGAGCACCGCCTGTAGGCGGTTGTACGTGGGGATCGTGCGATCCATGGCCCTGTATGGGGCCCCGGTGTGGGCGGCCGACCTGACGGCCCGCAGCATCGCGGTGCTGCGAAAGCCGCAGAGGGCGATGGCCGTCAGAGTCGTCCGCGGCTATCGCACGATCTCCCACGAGGCGGCCTGTGTACTGGCCGGATCCCCGCCCTGGGACTTGGAGGCGAAAGCGCTCGCGTCGCTTTACCGGTGGCGCGAGCAGGAGCGAACGCTGGGTGCGGGACCGGCGCAGCGGCAGATCGTGCTGCGTCGGTCAGAGCTCCAACAAGTCCTAGTGGCGGAATGGCGGGACAGGCTTTCACGCCCTACCGCCGGCCTCGTCACCATCGAGGCGGTCCGGCCAGTGCTCGAGCGCTGGCTCGGGAGGAGGCACGGCTCCCTCACGTTCCGGGCGACGCAGGTGCTCTCGGGGCACGGCTGCTTCGGGAAGTACCTGTGTCGCATAGGGAGGGAGCCGGACGCCCGGTGCCATCACTGCGTCCATTGTCGGGAGGACACGGCGCTGCACACGCTTGTGCAGTGTGCGGCATGGGAGGAGCCGCGCCGTGCCCTCGTCGCTGCGGTGGGAGACGACCTGTCGCTGCCGGCCGTCGTTCGATCTATGGTCGGCGGCGCGGCGTCTTGGGATGCAGTGATCGCCTTCTGCGAAACAGTCATCTCGCAGAAGGAAGCTGCGGAACGGGAGAGGGAGTGCGCGAGCACTAACCCGATCCGCAGCCGGCGCACCGGACGTCGGCGGAGGGCCGACAATGCCCTCTTCCGGCCTCCATAAATGGGTCCGGGGGTGGCAGACGCGGGGACGTCCGCCACGCCCCCCTTGTAGGACCCGAGGCGGTGGCGCGTAGTGTTCCACGCGCGCCCCTCTAAGGCGATGGGGGGGAGTCCAACGCCTCACTCCCCCCCCCCCCTCCACAATCTGCAGTCGAGGCCCGCTGCGGCGGGCCGGCACCAGTCGGGGGCCGCGGACGAATTCTCTGTTTCCCGTAGCCCCCGACGCAAACGTGCAGGAAGGAACACCGTGTGGTTTTTAGTCGGTAGGTCACCCACTCTGGGTGGAGTCCGACACGCCCCGCCGCCTCCCCGGGCGGCGGAAGTCCATGAGGATTTTCCACACGCACAAAAAAAAAAAAAAAAAAAAAAAATGGTCGTTTATCTTACTCGCACGCGCGTGCACTTTAACATATCTTTACAATGCACATATTCAGAAAGTACTCATTTACTAGGCTATACACAGCTACAGAAAGAGTCTCTTAAAACCTTTGACTATCTTAGAAGCTTAAAACTGAAAGCCTGAAAGTAACTTTTTAATTTGCCGGTTCGCATAATATGTACAGGCCGATTTTTTTCCTCACATAATTAATTGTCAAATGTTGTATGATCTACTTACTAAAAGGTAGGAAATTCCTGAAATTTTAACTTGAGATATTGGCCTTGTATGAATACGCATACGTGGATGGTGGACGTCGCGAATTATTTTGCATTTAAAAACAATCAAAACTAATTAGGTTTCGTGTAGTCAATTTAGCATTATGAAACGTGGAATATACAGTGCCGGTTTGAGCACCACCTGGGCGAGATTTTGATCGGCGCCAAACCCATACGAAAAAAGGCAAAAAATATAAATTATATATAATCATAGATGTTATAAAAAAGCACATCAACAAAATCTAGGGATATTTTAACTAAGACTTAGTGTGAAAACTTTCTACAAAAGTTAGCTCTTTTATTCTTGCTAATTTTATTTTATTATTTTTATTACTAAATTAAACTGAAATATTTAAAAACAAATGATGGTGCCAAAATTCTGGAAAGGCTACAAAAATCACATTGTTTGTTATTGATTTTTTGTTGTTTTTTAGAAAGAAAAGGTTGTAACCGTTAACTTTATTTAAAACTAGCTTCTGCCCGCGGCTTCGCCCCCGTGGAATAAAAAGTATCGGGAATGGGATAAAAAGTATCCTATGTCCGTTTCCTGGTTCTAAGCTACCTCTCCGCCAATTTTCAGCCAAATCGGTTCAGCCGTTCTTGAGTTATAAATGGAGTAACTAACACGACTTTCTTTTATATATATATAGATTAACTGATTACGTAACACGCGTACCATGTCGTTATTTAAGCCGGTAAGAAATGCTTCTAGCTGTAGGCATGTGGTTAATCATAGTCTAACGCGTAGTTCCTGAGGCTCTGAGTGTAAATTAAAACATGATATCCAGGTTGTGATCACGTTATCGAGCTTCAGGAGATGTAATAGAACTGCATACGTACAGGCAGAAACCATGATACTTCTCCAAGACCTATCAACCTATACAGGCGTATGGTAGAAGTTGAAGCACATCAGTAGAATTGGTGAGAGGCTTGAGCGCCTTCCTTCGTGAACTCGTGCGTTCTGGTCTCTTGCCAAAGTTCTCGAAGGAAACTAAGCCATCATATTTTCTGTAAGCCATCTTTTTCACCTCTACACATGGGAAATGGTCGTCGCTCAAATCCCTCAAACTATAGACCGATAGCCATAAGAGAAGAGAGAAGAAAAGGGAGGCCTTTTCTCGAAGATAATGGAGTCCATTGTCAACTGCCAGCTCCTTCGGTTCTTAGAGGATCTGCTTCGTGACCAGCAGTACGATTTTCGTAAGGGTCGATCGGCTGTTGATCTTCTATATGGTATACCTGACACATCGTTGGTCTTAGGCGATAGAAACTAAAGGCTTCCCGAGAAACTATGCGAATAAGTCACAGCTTTCTTGTAGACCGAAGCATGAAGGTCGTAGTCGACGGTGAATGCTCGGATTTCACACTTATAAATGCTGGTGTCCCTCAAGACTGCTATCGCCTACTTTGTTCTTCCTCTATATCGTCGACTGCCAAGATATTTCAAACCGACGAATTGAGAACCTCCTCTTTTTTGAAGCCGGATGAAAATGGAATGATTTCGAGATGGGGGAGGGGGCCCCCAAATGCCAAGTGCCTAGGGGCCCTGGCCCCCTAAATGCGGGCCTGATTATAACGTAGAATAAAGTCAATCTTGCCGTCGGGACCCATTCAAAATCGTGACCGTCTCTAAAATTCCCAGTAATGGGTCCCGACTGCAAGATTGACTTTATTCTACGTTATAATTTATTATTTTATGTATTTATCGATCATGAAAACATTTAAATGGTGTAGTTATTCAATATTACTTTACATAGGTCTGGACTACTAGACTTGTTTTTGTCTTTTTAGTTGTTTTTATGCAGTCGGGTTTTTAGTTATTTTAATTACGTAACTTGTTTCCGGATTTTTAGTGCAAAACTACGAAAAATCTGCAGTGTGTGTATGTGAGTCACCCACATATTACGTAAAGAAAACTAAATAGGTACATAAGGACAGTAAAATAATTCAGAATGCTTGATAAATAAATTATAACAAACAAATCGTATTTCCTAACCTCAATCTAAAACTACCTAAGGACATTAACGAAGAAATTATTTATATGAAAAAGTAGATGATTTCCTACAAGTCCCTTAACAATAAAGTAATGTAATGCTTTCGCTAATTGCTACCGAAAATTTGAGAATACATGATACGGAATGCTCAAAACATATTTTTCAGCCCACGCATTAAAGCGCATAAAATCCGCCATTTTGGTTTTTTTTTAATTTCATGTACCCAGTGACACTCGTGCCATCAAGACAAATCTAATGAGGTATCATTTATCTAAATCGGTTGCACCGTTGAATAGTTACGAGCGGACATAGGAACGGACATACATACATACATACATACACGTCAAACACATAACCCTCCTCCTTCGGCAGTCGGGTAAAAAACCCCCTACAAAAAAATCACCTTAAAAACCTAAAAGAAAAACTATGTACTGATTTCTGACACTTACGCGAATATTAGACATTGAAATGAAACTACTTTTTACGGATTTTATCGCGGTATATTGATATTATTTAGTTCCCGACGTTTCGGATCCTTTACAGCATCCATGGTCACGGGCAGACTGAGGTGTTGGACGTCTTGATGTTAAAATTACTAACAGCTACCTTACATTTTTGTTAATTATTAGCGATCCGATTCACGCAGAACGAGCTCACCGTATCCTTTGGTCTTGCAGTTTTGGGCTTGGATTTAGATTTTATAGATTCTATAATGGGATTCCAAGCAGCTGGTAAGACCCAACCATCTTCTCTATTGAAATTTGGGTGTTTTTTGATTTCAATAGCCTCACGAATCATCCTGGGTAGGAATCGGTTTTCTTTTGCGAGGACTTGTGGTTTATCAAATCTGATGTAGTGCTGGGTCTTGTCTAGGGTATGTTCACAAACTGCTAACTTTCTGGAGCGGCGGTGTTTGACATCGGCAATGTGTTCTTTTACGCGGGTCCCTATGCTTCTTTTAGTTTGGCCTATGTATGAGAGTCCGCAATCACAATCAAGCTTGTATACTCCTGCATCTTGAAGAGGTATGTGGCACTTGACAGGTGGTAAGAACTGACTAATCTTCTTCAGCGGCTTGAAGTATGTTTTGATTGAAGCTCGCTTCAAGATATAGCCAATCTTGTCTGTGACTCCTCTAACATATGGCAATACAGCAGGTAGACGCTCAACTGTGGCACGTTTCACGCGGTTTCTGTGACGAGGGCGCGGTATTCGGAGCTTGTTGTCATGTAGCACTTGCTTGACATGTTGAAGCTCTGCAGCCAGGTGTTGCTCATCACAGATCCCACACGCTCTCTGAAACAAAGATTTACCGACGGTAGATAACTGTGTTGGGTGGTGGTGTGATTCACCATTTAAGTATTTGTCTGTATGGGTTTTCTTTCGATACACAGTGTGACTCAAGGTATTATTGGGGGAACGAATTACCAAAACATCTAAGAACGCTAAAGAGTTGTTTGCCTCTGCCTCCATAGTAAATTGAATTTTAGAATTTAAGGAGTTAAGGTGGTTCAAAAATGCTGTTACTTTATTAGATGGTAATATGGTGAAAGTATCATCTACGTACCGCTTGTAGAATTTTGGTGTTACAGGTGCAGATTGCAGGGCAGTCTCCTCAAAATCTTCCATGAAAATATCAGCGACAATGGGAGATACTGGAGAGCCCATTGCTACACCATCCACTTGCGTGTAGAATTGATTATTCCACAACATATAGCCGGATGTTAGGCAATGTTTTAGTAGTTCAGCATATTCAATAGGCATGTTATTCTCTAATAGTTTCTTAGATACAATTCTGATGCAATCTTCAACTGGTAAGCATGTAAATAATGACTGAACATCAAAACTGACCATAGTTTCATTGTCGGTGAGATGTAGATCTTTTATTTCACTGACAAAATGGTATGAGTCCTTCACATATGCTGCACTTGCAGCATATGTGAAGGACTCTCCCTGGACTGTCCCCCGACGCGACAAAATTTAATCAAAAAACTTCATACGTACCTACTTACGAAGGGTTATAATTTCAAGATTACTTTTTTCTTTTTATAGGGATTCAGGTTTATTTTTGTGTCGGGGGTTTTGTTAAATGTTTAATTTAATTTGTTATTTCACACTTTTTGTAGGCACTCCTTAGTTATTTTGTTTAATTTCTTTTATTTTCTTGCGTTTTAAGATCCAGGTAATTTAGTGTTTAATTAGGTATTTTCTTCGTTTAGTTATTCAACTTTTGTACAATTATTTCATAGCTATTAGATATCTTATATCATAGTGTATAGTATTCTACTAGTCAAGCCCTTTCATTTGATACCTTTATTGAGGGAATAGTGAAAAAAATTAATAAATTCACCATTTCGTGGAGGCGGCCATTTTGGATTTGAAATTTTTCATAGTGTATAGTATTCTACTAGTCAGGCCCTTTCATTTGATACCAATATTGTGGGAGTTGTGAAAAAATATGTAAACCGCCATCTTGTGGCGGCGGCCATCTTGGACCGATTTTCATCAAACATAGCTAAGAACAATCCCGACTTATTCACCTTTCAAACAAAAAAAACAAAATCAAAATCGGTTCATCCATTCGGGAGCTACGATGCCACAGACAGACACACACACACACACGCACAGACACGTCAAACTTATAACACCCCGTCGTTTTTGCGTCGGGGGTTAAAAAGACCTTCGATGCTACATAGGTACCTACCGTCACTTAGGCAGTAGGTACGCCTCTGCCTAAGTGACGGTAGGTATGTAGCATCGAATAAGCTACTGTACACGTGTACACCCACAGTTCGCCGGTATGTTTTAGGTCCCATGTAATAGGGGGCGAGCCTATTGCCATTAACCGGGCACAAATTCCTAACTCCGAGCTGCTAATGAGAATTTCATAGAAAAACCCAATAACACTTCGCTCTACCTGGGAATCGAACCCAGGACCTCTAGCGTAGCAGTCGCGCTCAGGACCACTTGGCTACAACTACCTTAAATTATTGTTAAAATTTTAAATTTATTCTGTCAATACTTATAAAAAAAAACAAATAAGTAACTAGGTACCTATTATAATAGGTACCTACTCAAAAATTTAATTAAAAATAGATTATTGAAATTGGGGGGCTCGTGGCTAAGTAATAACTAAGCTAACAACCGATCTGCAAGGTTAAGCTGTGCTCGCCGCGGTCAGTGTGTGGATGGGTGGCCATTCTTAGCAAGATGGGTGACCATTCTTAGCAAATTGAGACACCTCCGTGCCTCGGACAGCACGTAAAGCCGTTGGTCGCGGTTGTCATACGAACTGGTAGTCAGAAGCTCAAAAGAGCCACAACCAGTCTATCCTCCGAATATCGGTTTTGCCCAGAAATTGGGTTACAGAGGTCTGATGGCAGTCGCTTCGTGTAAAATGCTACTATTTAGCCGTAGGTATCTAGGTAGACTGGAAGCCGACCCCAACATTGTTGGGAAAGGGCTCGAAGAATGATAAATAAAACTACAAGTTATTAAAAAGTAGAAAAATAATTTATGACATTACAGATAATTATTATTATTACATACTTACCTATTTTTATCGCAATTTCAAAATACACTAGCTTTTGCCTGAAGCTATTGTAGGATTAGAAATGAATTTCAAAAAAAAGAAACCAACAGCACAGACCAACAGTGATGATCTCTTCTTTGTATGGACCTCTATACATCAGAGAGGTCAAGCTGTATCTCAGGATCCGTTTAATTAATTGAGATTAGAAGTTCACCAGTTTTTAAGTTGGAGCATATACTTTCTGAAAGTGATAACAAAATTAAAATATATTCAGTAGTTTTTGCTCCAACCCGTAACAAACAGAAAAGAATTATAAAAATCACATTTTTGGATTCGCAGACGATTATTATACCCTATCCCACTTGTTTTTTTTAAATATCGTCAATGTATAGACACAGCTTTTTTAGGTACAATTTTATAATAGTAGAGATTCACATTTTTTCAATGTCACGTCAGAAAATAATATAACAATTTGCCACTAACTGTAGTTAGTTACATTTAAAACAAATTAATGTAGTATCACCCATGACTTGTTATTTTAATACAAAATCACTTTCACTTAAAAATCACATAAACAAAATATAAACATTAGGTAAGGGCCAACATCAAGCACCAACTTATGAAATATGTTTACAACACAAAATTTCTATAAAAATCGTGATTAAATTCAATTTAAATATACTTAACGTTGAAGTTGGTGCAAGTGGCCCTTAATGTACGATTGTACGTATCATACACTAATAATATTGAATATAGGTACTTTAGGTATAGTCTGTTAACACCTATTCGAAATATTTTGTATTGATAATAAAATTACGCTGCCCCGTTCCTATGAGTCTTAGGGTTATGTTAAATAACTCAAAACATTTCTCTTGAATCACTCTATCTATTAAAAAAACACATCAAAATCGGTCGCGTAGTTTTAAAGATCTAAGCATACATAGGGACAGCCAGACAGCGGAAAGCGACTTTGTTTTTTATATAGTGATATTGAGTTTAGGCGGGAAAATGTAAATAACAACTGAATACCTACTTGACACTAGCGAACACAAAAAGTGTGGTGCCATTAAATAATCCCATGCATGATGGGAAATATTACTTGATTACTCTATAATAATTGACACTAGCAAATACACAAAAAGCGCCATAGGTATTAAAAAAATAACGAATAAGTATTAAAAGTTAAGATTATTATGTAAACATTTACTAAGTACTAAACAATACATGCGCAGTAGAAATAAATGCACAGTGAAGGATCGCGATTCGAATGATATAACTAAGTATATTAGAATATGAAAATAAATTTCGACATGGCGGGTGGGACTCGCGGTGGCCCGCAGTCGATTTTTCCTTCACTAAAATAACTACCAAAGTAGGTACATAGGTACTTACTGTTTATTTTAGCTCTGCAACCCTATATGATTTATTTCTTGTTCCCCCCCTACCGACCTAATAACAATTAGGTCTTTAAATCTTTTAAATACTTGAAAACATAAAAAAAACCTCAACTTTGCCGCCCTAAGCTTCAGCCTCCTCAGCCTGCTCGTAAATCCCACACTGGTTCGTTTCTATTCTTACCAAGTACATAAGTTATTACACCGGATTTTTCTACTGCCATTGATACGGTCAATACTTTGAAAAATCTAGCCACTGCAACAGAATGTCAGTACGCAAGTGACTGCTGAAGAAAGTAATTTGATTACAGCGTCGAACGTAGCCTGTCTCTCGCTAAGAGAATGTGCGATATATAAGCCACGAAGCAGACTCGGCATTCGGTAGTTTTTTAACTGCGCCGCAGACGCACACTTGTACGCGACAATGGAAATACCGGTTAGTAGTTACCTCAACAAATTCATTTGCTCTTATTGCACTTCCACAACTGCTTGATGTTTTTTGTTGTTATTTTTTATGGTACTTATATCAGATGTTGGCGATCTTGTGTAACTACTTACATAATTATTATATTTCCTGTTCTTACACTAGATGCTATGTAGATCAAGAAAAAATATTTCATTGTCAGTTGGCAATTAAAATAACATAATAAACCTGCATCATTTTTCTATTTACCATTAAGTAGGTATTTTAAATACGGCGCTGGGTAAAACGGGGTGAATACCTAAGGTTAAACTGGGATAAACTCTAGTTATCTAGATAAACATGGTTGGATACCTTAGGCAATAAATTTAGGACATCGTTGAATTGAATACTTCACCTCACCAAATTTAAAAACAAGTTTTATTTCAATTCACTTCCGTATTTCAATTCTGTTTCCTATCCTTGTTTGTATTTATTATTATTTACTCAGCCAAGAAAGAATCATTTGCCTTGCATAAATCAGCAAACATGCGATTTTTTTAAATAAGTATATAGGTATCTAATAATACCTTCACGGGTCAGACAGTTTTATTACACATTGATATTGGTGCGCCTATAATTGAAACAATTTTATCCCTTTCAGAAATTAATAATATTGCTGTCCTGCTCATGGTATGCATTTGCATCACATCACGTCCATACTATACCTGTAGAAAACTATGAAACTGAATTACAAGTGTTGGGCGAACATGTGGAAATACCTGTAACACCCGTCAGAGTGGTGAAAATCACAAAAACCGTAGCCGTCAAGATACCAGTCCCATATCCAGTGAAAGTGATCGAAAAAGTACCCTATCCTGTTCACATCAACAAGCCCTACCCCGTGCCCGTGCCACAGATTGTTAAAGTTCCCCACGTCGAGACTCCGCAAAAACTGCACGAACACGAAGCTCTCGGCAGCCAAAGCAGCTCACTAGATGATCACCAGTCGGGTGTTCAAGATAATTCTTACCAAGTACGGGAAGGGCATCCCCATGACAGAGACTCTTACGGCCCCGAACAACACTACAATGGAGGCAATTCAGGTTTCGCACCAAACAGTGATGAATACGCTTTTGAACAATCTCCTGGTAATTCCTATGAAGCACCGTCTCACAGTTATTATGGAAACGCTGGTGGACATGATTTAGGATATTGAAACTAAAAATTACTTACATCCGTGCCAACTTAGCATTCCAAATGAAGGCGTTCTCATAGTTACGTGTGTTTTGCCATTTCGAAAAAAAAATCTACGGCCTATTGCAAAACCAATGAGGCAGCTGCTGTAGTCGTCATCGCGGCTATCGAAAGTAAAATTACGTTAGGTAAGTAAAAGTCACGGGTTCAGTTACCAGGATGATTAAAATTATCATGGGTTATAAAATTATCATGGGTTATAAAATTCTCAGTAGCAGTGGTATTCTCAGTTTGGATTTGTGCCCACCTATAGCAATAAGCTCGCTCCCTATTCCGCCGCATAAAACGTACCGGAGCACTGAATGTATATCTATAGGTCACCTATACCTAACCTTCCCGGGCTACAGGGTTAGTTTGTTATAATACTTTTATTGTTGAATAAAACACATTTGAATTTGTAAGATTGATTAATGAATATTGACTAATAGTGTAACTTAGAAATCTGAAGTTTTAGAATTAACTACTCTGTCAGTTCTGAGGGGCAGACCAGAATGTTTTTAGCACTTTATTTACATAAAATGAATCCAAACCGAAGGCAATTTTAGCACGTGTCAAGAAATGTACCTGACTGGATTGTTCATAATATTATTATAATAGTTTTAAGTTTATTTCTGTACATACATAGTTTTTGTAACATGAGCGTATTGTTGTTATTATATTATTGTTGTTGCTAGATGTGTATAGCGAAGAATTGTTGATTTAGCAATAAATTATATATTCAAAATGTTTTTAGTAATACATTTATTTTCCATTGTTAAAACATCACATTTATTACTTAATATATTATAGTACTGACCTAACAAATAATGATATTACCTATCTTATACCAAAAAAAAGAATTAATTCATAGTATAACCTCTTTTTACGTTTATAAAATCACTACAGTTGATTATTTAATACCTACTTCATCGTCGCAATTACATACAGTAAATTTAAATAAGTCAGAATGATTTGCAATGATTTATATAAAAATGATAGGTAGGTACTCCGTCAGACACATATAAACCATTTTAATTTCTTTTTAAATTGCTTACAACAATAAATTTCGCGAAACAGGTCAACTACTTGTGCTTAGGGCTCCAGAAAGTCACGGTCGTGGCGAAAGTCACGAATAACATACTCCGCCGCCGCGCGCTCCCCACATGGCAAACGGGACTCCAGAAGAAGGAACCAATTCACAAAGTCGTGTCAAGGAGTACCTACTTACGGCTTTCATTATCATGCCCTTGATTAAGACGTGTAAGAGGAACAAGTCCCATACGCATAAAACTTGTTCTTCCTCGTTACAGTAATGTGCTCAAAACGCGGTAGTAGACCATGCTATGATATAACATTTGTCTGCGAGTGCGTTGATAGCAATCGACTTATTGCGCCGAGGGCGCTTGATGAACAGATTATAGGTACAATGTTCACTTGACGAGAATAGTACAGACACGTAGACAATAAACTATTTAAAATGAGGAAATTGGCACACGGCGGCGTTTTCCTACTTTGTTTGTTCATCAACAATACAATTTACTTCAATGACGGAACACATCACAGCTCCTCGGGTTTCTCATCTTCGTCCGAAACATACATCCGAGTCAGGTCAGATGCAACGGATGCTGTCTCACACACACTGAGGAAAGTAATAAACGAATTATTAAGTGATTCATAGTTTGTCTTATTTTGCATCATCCAACATCCAATTGAAATTTTATGTATTATAAAATGTAGGTACCTAATCTATACTAAATTATTCCAAAACTGACAACAACCTAATTAAATAATAACCAGCACACAACATACCTATAATGTTCAGATTCTGCGACTGGCATATTGAAATGCGTTGTTTCTTGTTTGATACTCATGATGGTAGGAATCATGAGGGCACCAGCAGGGAACGCAGTACCGGTCACCGTTACCGCAGTAGACGTGCTTGACGCGACCGTTCCCGTGACCCGCATGAGCTTCGGTATCGATACTCCAGTATCTTGCATTACGACATCCGACTGCTCTTCTTCGTCTTTTTCCATAATTTGACTAAAGATATAAAATATACAAAGTTTAGGTTATTATATATTTTCTTAAACAGCCACATTTAATTTGTCTCTATTCTTATTCTCTAAGTAGGTACCCACATGTTCCTAATAGTTGAATGAAAATACGCACTATGTTAAAAAATCCCTATCCGATCCGAAAAGGGTAAATCATCACATCACGTGGGATGTGATGATTTACCCTTTTCACGTGGGAGAGCCATGCTTCGGCACGAATGGGCCGGCTCGACCGGAGTGATAAAACCGGCGTGAAACAACGCTTGCGTTGTGTTTCGCCGAGTGAGTTGAGGTTACCGGAGGCCCAAACCCTTTTAAAGGCGGGCAGCGCACTTGCGACTCCTCTGGTGTTGCGGGTGTCCATGGGCGGCGGTTATCGCTTACCATCAGGTGATCCGTTTGCTCGTTTGCCCCCCTATCCCATAAAAAAAACACTAAATAAAAGAAGAGACATTAGTATTCCTGAAATTAAACATATTAATGAATTTTAAAATTTACGATATGACCAAATTGCCACAATTACCCCAGAATCTAGCGAAAATTTAAAATGTGATAAAGGTCCCCCGGCTCTGTCCAATCCCATATTTCACGACTAATTTCGAGTAATTAGCGACTAATTCTCTGTGCAATCAGAATTCAAATCGGTGATGGTGGCCCAGCCAGAAAGAGTCACACGTTCCCGATAGCCAAATATACTAAGGTTGATGATACAAGTGTCGCTGCCTCTGCAAGTATTGCCATTTCAGTGTACTAATTTTAAAATATATTTTTCGGTTGTTTTTTACAAAAATAATGAAATCGATTATATAAATAATACTGGATCTCTATACCTAACAAAACCTTCACGGGCCGGACAGGGTTTTCTTAACACATTGTGTATAGAATAATAAATAATCTAAATGTAACTGTCGCAGTAGAATTGTATAATTGGCTATTTTATATAATCGCTAGCCGCTTTAGTTAATAGCTGTTATGTAAAGTAGCTGAAATACGTTCAGCAGTTTTGCATAATTAGTGACGTTCAACACGCGGAATAAAATTAACGTTTTGCGTTCATCAATGTAGCGGATTGGTGTTTAGCTGTCTTACATCGTGAAATGAAATCTTTGATGGTAGATTTCAGTTCCAAAATTCAGCGCTAGAGGCGTTGTGGCATAACTATGCTCGTCTAGTCACAGATAATAGAATACGTCTAGTTAACCCAAATTTCATCTCTATACAATTATGCACAATGACTACATTTCGGTTCTGACCTCGCCGGCCGCTGCTGCGGCGCCGCTCGCTTCGCTCGCTCGGTTCGTGCGTCGTTTGGTCACAGTTTTAACCTAACCTAACCAATTTAAACATATTTTATCCCGAAAGTACCCCGTCAAAACTATATTTGGTTGCAAAAATCCGTGAATATATAACTACTTAAATATCATAGGTTTTATACATAAAACGCTTATCGCAACTGCAAATAAGTGATTCTACAAAACAACAAAACGTGGGTAACGGTTTTGATAAACGTATCGCAATGGCAATTCAGCTGGAAGCCATTCAGCTGTACTTACATAACAGAGCTTTTTTGTAAAGCAGCTAGCAGTTATGTAGGTAATATAGCGAATTATACAATTCTACTACGACATAACTATTAATATTTTTATGATATGGCCGCATCTTTTCGTTACCTTCCCAAGTTCAAAGCTATTTTGTATTCTTGTGATTTTTGAACCACTTCCAACCAGTTGTGTTTTGCAACATCAGCACCATCTGAATTAAACGACAAGCCAGGCCTGAAAAATATTTAAAAAACTTATTCGCAAGCATTTAGTAGGTACGGCGGTATAGTTTCCGAAGCGTCGGCTTCAGCCATCTCGGATAGAAAACCTCCACGAAAAAAAAAGATTCCGAAAACCAGTCGTTCTAAAATTAAAAACTTAGTGTTAACTACAATTACATCCCTAGAAGTCTCTTTTAATTTTTCTTTAGATCTTTAAGTGGACTACTCGATCAATATTTAATGAGATAATTAGGGTGACCATTCTAAATGCATCGATATTCCTTCGTATCTCAGAGAACACGTAATGCCCTCCGTCTCAATTGTCACATCGACGCCTATGTCAAAAGCCTAAGATAATAAGCTGTCGCCCGCGGTTTCACTGGCTTCACATTGCTAAGGAGTTTTTGAATCTCTAAAAGCCTGAATAATCTCTAAGGTCTAATCTATCTCTATCGGTACCATCTATACATCTAAATTTGATCACCGGTAAGTATAGCCGTGAAAATGTATCAAAGGGAATTACTTTCGATAATTTACAGATGACTTTGAAAACATGTCACAAATTGAAATGGGAGGTTCAGACTTCAGTAACCATTACTTCATTTTAAAATGTAATTTATTTCAATAATCAATTTTCAGTGCAATTTATGTTGAAATAATTATCTTATTTGACATCTTACATGGTGCAAACTAAACTATTGCCTTCAGGTAGTCAGCTATTATCGGTTATAAAGTTTTATAAAATACAATATAAATAATTTCAAGCAAATATCAAAATAATCGCATGACGCGCCCGATTCAGATAGTTACTACTAGATATGCACCTTGATCATTTACCTATGTTTTTTTTTTCTATGCACGAGTAAAATACCAAGCAGTAAACGCGCACGAGCCGTTTCCACTCTTTTCAAAATATGTAGGTACAAAAAAAAATTAGGTTCCTTACTCACGTGTTCTAAAATTATTTATTACACACTATTCAATTCTAGTCTTCTATTCAATTTCACCCTGAATAGGTAATACTTACATTGGCGTGAAGTTCACCATGGTTGCAAGGTGTTCCTGTTTGTGAATTTGATAGAAATTTTCTGAACTTTCTGTCATGGTGATATCTTTAGCAAGATTAGGCGACAATATCAAATTTTCTCGTTGTCTAATATTTGCAATGCTGCTATCAGATATATCATTTATAGAGAATTTTAATTGAGCTAAAATAGATAAAAACATTGTTACATAAATTGTTTACAATCTTTTTTTGTGGTTCTATAAAATTATTATTATTAGTTATTCCAATCTGTTAATCAATCAATCAATTAACTGCCTCAATAGCCAAGTGGTCCTGACCGCGACTGCTACGCTAGAGGTCCTGGGTTCGATTCCCAGGACGAGCAAAGTGTTATTGGGTTTTTCTATGAAATTCCCAGTAGCAGCTCGGAGTTAGGAATTTGTGCCCGGTTAATGGCAATAGGCTCGCCCCCTATTACATGGGACCTAAACATACCGGCGAACTGTGGGTGTACATTAGTACGCCTCTGCCTAACCCTTCGGGGAATACAGGCGTGATGGTATGTTATGTTATTAGTTATTCCAGGTGAAATGTTTGTGTATGTGAGATATTTGTTTGTAAACACTCCTCGGATACTAAGGGCCACTTGTACCAAATTAAAAAAAATATTTAAATTGTATTTAAACACGATTTTTCATACAAATTTTGTGTTTAAATACAATTTAAACATATTTAAAAAGTTGGTGCAAGTGGGCCTAAGTCTATAAAATAAAATTGTAGTAGGAGCAAGGTTTTTTAAAAGGTTGGTAAATGAGTCCACTGTCATAATTACATATGTGGAAACTATAGTTTTACATTTAGTTGTATGTGTTCTTATTACTGACTCCTAAAAAAATTAGGTACTCAAGAGGTGATGACGAATTTACATAAGAAGTTTTAGGCAACTTGAAATTATTATTAAAACTGTAGGTATAGGTAATTTGAATGTTAGTGATACTGGAATCGAGAGTCCGGAGAAAATATTGCGGATATTAATTAGGTATGTACCGGTCAGTACCTACCATATTTTGCAAAAAAATAAAATAAATATATTATCATAACATAACATACCATCACGCCTGTATTCCCCGAAGGGTTAGGCAGAGGTGTACTTATGTACACCCACAGTTTGCCGGTATGTTTAGGTCCCATGTAGGTAATAGGGGGCGAGCCTATTGCCATTAACCGGGCACAAATTCCTAACTCCGAGCTGCTACTGGGAATTTCATAGAAAAACCCAATAACACTTTGCTCGACCTGGGAATCGAACCCAGGACCTCTAGCGTAGCAGTCTCGCTCAGGACCACTTGGCTAATGAGGCATTTATTATAATCAAACTGGAATTAATTATATTCTTTCAATTATTTTTCCAGTTTCGGAGCACTACCTATAGCCATACTTTATAACCGTTCAAACAGTCAGGAATTGTTATGTCATTAAAAGATATATGATAAGTATTTATTTATTTCTGTAATTATAGATCTTTTAAATAGATACACTTTTACAAGTCAATTATTTTCATTTTTTTAACTAGAGCCATCTAGTTAAAAAAATATATTATTGGTATATGGTATTTATGATAAAATAAAATGATATAATATGTCCAGGTGGTTTTCCTTAAAACTATATTTTTTTTGTAAAAGGATTTCATTAAAATTATAGTTTTAATAATTTAAAGTTTCCTGTCGTATAATTGATTTAATTTCTTAGTGTATGAAAAGTACAAATAGAGTGACTAGGTACAGTGTTTCCCAAAGATGTTCCATCGAGACCTTACACAAAATTATAATGTATGTGAATGTGAATTATACCTATCTGTAATTATTGATATGGGATGAGATTACGCTTAGATAGAAATCAACATCTAATGCTAAGTGTTTGTTGAGCAAACAATCAAATAAAAGTGAGCAAAACGAAATTGCAGAAACTTACATTTGTCTATTGGTGAAATTTTTCCTGCTACGTCATATAGAAAATCAGCAGTCCAGAAGTGGGGTATCCGAATGAAAACTTTTCCTGAATCCACAGGCATGTGGAAACCGAGCTTATGCAGCAGCTGCAGAAACTTTACATCCTTACAAATAGATGCTTGCTTACAGTTCCACGGCACCAATGGCACGGACTGATTGAGAACTGTAAACATATTACCATTATTATTTACTGTAACTTGTATTTTATAATAATTTTGCTAATACGGACAAAAATGAACATGGCGTTGTACGCTGTTTCGGGAAGGGTAGTATGTGGCGTCGTGGACATTGGCCGAACGTCTCCTAAGCGGCTGGTGTGATTCAGAATTTGAGCCGTTATGTAGTACCGCAAACGGATTCTATGTTTTTTTAACCGATTTCAAAAAGCAAAAAGGAGGAGGTTCTCAATTCGGCCGGTATATTTTTGTTTTTATTTTTTTTATGTATGTACACCGATTTCGCCGAGGTTTCTGAACCGATTTACGTAATTCTTTTTTTGTTTGATGCGGAATAGTTTCGAATTGGTCCCATAAAAATTTGTTTCAGGTAGGGCCATTAGTTTTTATTTTATGAGCATTTTTATTTACTTTCACCTATCCCGATGTCTTTTTTTTATGTATGTACACCGATTTCGCCGAGTTTTCTAAACCGATTTACGTAATTCTTTTTTTGTTTGATGCGGAATAGTTTCGAATTGGTCCCATAAAAATTTGATTCAGGTAGGCCCACTAGCTTTTATTTTTTATATGAACATTTTTTTATTTAAAATCTCGCAAGTAAATTTGATCCACTTTCTGGTTACCGATTGAGGTCTACCCATAGCTAATTGACATACATACCATCACGCCTGTATTCCCCGAAGGGTTAGGCAGAGGCGTACTAATGTACTACACCCACAGTTCGCCGGTATGTTTAGGTCCCATGTAATAGGGGGCGAGCCTATTGCCATTAACCGGGCACAAATTCCAAACTCCGAGCTGCTACTGGGAATTTCATAGAAAAACCCAATAACACTTTGCTCGACCTGGGAATCGAACCCAGGACCTCTAGCGTAGCAGTCGCGCTCTGGATCACTTGGCTAATGAGGCAGTTAGCTAATTGACAATGCAGCAATAAACTAAAAAGTATTAAATAAAAATAACTAGGTAGGTACCTACGTTAAAAAAACCGACTTCAAAACTGAAAAAGTAAGAAATAATAAAGATTTAATATTAATTATATAGTACCTATTTTTTATATTTGCTATTTATTACTAATAGGTTTGAAGTCGGTGCCAAGCCAATTTAATACTTACGTAGTAACTAGTAAATAATCTGTATAATGCACACTCGCCGCTCGCGTGTTTACGTATCGTAATCATTACATTGTATTAATTTGCTCGTATTCATTTATGTGATTAAAATATAATAATTTGTTTAAGGCTTGGCACCGACTTCAAACCTATTAGTAATAAATAGCAAATATAAATAATAGGTAGTATATAATTAATATTAAATCTTTATCCTTTTTAACTTTTTTAGTTTTGATGTCGGGTTTTTGGTATTTGTGAACGGTTTATTGTAATCAGTAGCAGCAATCAGAGGTAGCTACGAGCTGCTACTAAGAAGAGCATAGAAAAACCCAATAGCACTGGTCGACCTGGGAATCGAACCCAACACCTTTAGCGCAGCAATCGCGCTCATGACTACTAGGCTAATGCGGCAACTTGGGAGTATACTGTTTCATATATAAAAGCAAATCCACAACTGACGAAAATATCGGTATAACATACTTACATAAAAACTTAACAAACCTCCTACTTTTTTAAGCCTGTAAGTACCTAACTGGAATCTCAATACTTTCCTAGAAAAAGTTCTTTTTTAAATAAATTATGATTATTATAAATATTTTATACCAGTTTTGAGCGAGGAAATCCTAAATCAATAACAAGATATGAATAACGGTGTTTAGTATAATCGGTCATCATTTCCCCGCAGCTAATATGTAATCACATCTTAAAAGGTAGGTATTCTTTAGAAGCAATTAATGTATTAACTCAATTAGGTTATGTAGTTGCTTGCCCTCTCAGTATTTTTTCGCCCCTTTCGGATTTAATTCGATCACTTGAAAATCGATTTGATTGATTGAAAATATACATATAAACAATTAAACATATTGTGCTTGTTTAGATTAATTATTTCTCGTTTTGCAAACTTGTGATCATTCATTATCGCCATTTAAGTTAGTTTTTCGCAAATACCTATATAATTTCGTCGCTTAATAATAATAAATTAATACTGAGTCAGTATTAATTTAAATATTTTTACGTTGCCATAAATTAATAAATAAGTGCTACAATTAATATAAATCTAAAACTGAAAAGGAAATAATTAAGAATCCTAAAGCATTCTCGCGGTTTATTAAAAATAAACGTCGTGGGGAATCTGGCATACCAGCTGAGATGTTTTTAAATGACCGAAGAGCTGATAATGGTCCGGATATCGCAAATCTATTTGCAGATCACTTCTTGTCTGTTTTTAACCACGAACCTACTATCTGCTCTACCGATAAAAGCTCAGAAGGTAACAGCGCCTTATGCACAATAACGTTTACAAAAGAAGAAGTCCTTAAAAAGCTTAAGCAACTTGACTCTTCTAAAGGCCCGGGGCCCGATACTATACCGCCTTCGTTTATCAAACGTTGTAGCAACGTACTTTATTTACCACTGCAAATTATATTTAACACCTCTCTTAAAGAAGGTATTTTCCCCGAAATATGGAAAAATGCTAAAATTATACCTGTTTACAAAAATGCTGACCCAGCAAATGTTAAAAATTATCGACCAATATCCATTTTTTCATGTTTTTCTAAAATTTTTGAGTCCCTCGTTTGCCCAATTATCACTCGGTATATAGATAAAAGTATATCAACCAGTCAACATGGCTTCAATAGTGGTCGAAGTATCGAAACGAACCTCACCCAATACGTAACTGACATAACGCTAACCCTTGATAGAAATATGGAGGTAGATGCTGTGTATACAGGTTTAAGTAGCGCTTTTGATAAAGTGGACCACCCCATGCTGCTTTCAAAGTTAAAATTCAATGGTATACATGGCTCACTGTTAAACTGGTTTTCGTCTTATGTGTCACGCAGATTTCAGTTTCTTGTTTTAAATGGCTATGAATCCTATCCATACTTTGCTGTATCGGGAGTTCCACAAGGCTCGCACCTTGCACCCATTCTATTTTCACTTTTTATTAATTATCTAACAAGCCAAATTCATCATTGTAAGACCCTAATGTTTGCCGATGATCTCAAAATATATAGAACCATTAACTCAACTACCGATTCCATTCTAATTCAACAAGATATCGATAGGATAGAGCACTGGTGTTCAATAAATCATATGAAACTTAATGTACAAAAATGTTGCCATATCCGTTTTACTAGGAAAATCAAAACACATTCGGTTTCGTATCATATAAGTAAATGGAGAAATATTAGACTCCGTAAATGAAGTCCGTGATCTTGTAATCATGGATAGTAAGGTAATTTAAGCTTTATAAATCATATCGACAACATTGTCAAAAAATCTGCACAAATTCTTGGTTTCCTTAAAAGGAACACTAAGGGCTTTAAAACTGCTCGGTCTAAAATCACATTGTACAACACACTAGTTCGTAGCAACCTAGAGTTTGCCAGTGTGGTTTGGAATCCACAATACGCAGTACATTCACAAAGGATAGAAGGTATTCAGAGAGCTTTTACGAAACATCTGGCTTACGTCACAAATCAAATATCAGCAAGGTGTCCTTATAAACAACACCTCGATAGCTTTAACATGCATTGTTTACGTGAACGAAGACAGATACAAGACGTGATGTTCCTTTTTAAATTAACAAATAACAAACTTGATTGTAGTGAACTACTAGCTCTGAATGTACCTTTCAAAATACCTCGATATCAATTAATTAAAATATATCATGTTCAACCTTCCAAAACCAATATTGGAATAAATTCACCGCTCAACAGAGTTTGCACACAGATGAGCTTGTTCATGAAATCTGTGCCTGATGCCGACATATGCCATGATTCCTTAAGCTCACTCAAAACAACATGAAGCATATTTTAAACGTACAATTCTAATATCTAAATATAAGGCTCGTATTTCTTCATTACCTGTAATTATTTTTAAGTACATATTCGCATAATTTTGTGAATGTTGGTCAACCCGTAATTGGCTAGTGTGTAAGTCTAATATTGTCATAATTTGTACATAAGATATATATTGTATGCACAAGCGGCGGGTAAACCTTAATAAATAAATAAATTAATTAATTAAATTATAGCATTAAGAGTGACCAATTTTTTTATTATTCGCTCGATTATTAATATCCCATAAATAAAATGCTAATCGGACTACTACCTACAAAATACCTATAGCACGGACTGAATGTCGATGACATAAACCTTTGTCTTTTTACAACAATTTACGTAGTATTGTGCGCAAAGTATCATGCATAGATTATATACTTTGTGCATAATACTTTATTTTCAGCTTTCAGAAAATATACTTACAAGGCTACCAAAAACAAATTTTACTCACGTAAGGAGTGATATGAGACTGGCAGTACATGTAAATTATTCAATTTCTTCAACTTCATTAATTTCGTTTCATTTTTATCAAAAACCTCATGACATTCACTTTTTCTGAATAGTTTATTGAAGTATATTTTAGCCAAACATGTTTCTAACAATACTTTTTGTACCCAGTCTAAAAACTTCGACTTCCCATCTTGTGCAAGCTGGTCGCAAAGCTTACTGATTTCGTCATCCCTCATCTCCTTGTTAACCTGTGTTGTTTTTATATTTCTGTCATTCTCCCCTTTCACGTATTTCTCAAAATCTTCTTTGTTGATTAAATTCTGCTTAAATATTTCATTGATCACCGAATCCCGCGACTTAATGATACCATCTTCTTTATACAACTTAATAATTTCCCCAACTACATCAGGTAGAGCACTACATTGCATATAATTCCAACTCAATGATGATAATTCATCCTCGGTCCACCTGAGCATCAAAAAATTAGTTTAAAAAAATTGAATTCTGAAGCTGAACTCTGCTAAAAACGTAACAAAAAATAGTACTTAGGTACCTTGAAATTATTTTTTCCTTTGTGCTGCTTGCAATACCAGCATAACTGTCAGCAGACTTTTTCTTAGGGTCAACATCAGCACCACCTTGATTGTTTTGAGATGCTGGGCTGATACAAAGTTTCGGTGCGATCCTGTCATCATCAAAACTCTCTGTGTCAAGTCGATAGTTTGCAGTACTTTGAAGTGTATGGGGTTTCTTGATAAATGTGTTTATCACATACTCAATAAGATCAGACCAATCCTATAACACAACATACGTCGCATGAGATTTGACTTGAGACAGTACACGAACAAAATACCTAGTCATAACTAAATAACTCACGTCACTAATTTCGAATTCAGATTTCCATATAGTAGTGAAGGTCTTCAAAATTTTTGGTTGAAATAAAGTTATCAAGCTTTCCAGTTCTCCACCCACATGATGCATCAGGGTAAATATACAATCGTTGACGAATTCGCCATTAGCAGCGTAGTCCTCCAGTAATAACCCATACTGATACATAATTTCAGATGACGCAAACCTGTCATAAATAACAACGATAAGTCGGAAGCTGTATACGGACAAAGACCATTTTTGTCAGCTCGTAATTGGTTATAAAAAATTAATACCAGGTTTTTAATTCTCAAGAAATCGAATTCAGAACCTTGCGCATTCTATTACATATTATGTAAAAACTTATACATACTGTTGGATGTGATCAGGCATATTTGTGGAACCATTGTATTCTGGTAACTCCATCACATTGTCCAAGAACATCAATAATATGTGGTTGGTTACTATAACATCCTGAAACATAAATATGATGTAGACACACATGTTATATGACGTCGGCGATATATTATGATAAAATGATCCTTGGATATGTTATAAGGCGCGGACTAAGATAATTATGTAGGTATCTGAAATAGATGGCGCCAGTGGAAGAGAAATTCGACGTCCCAAACAGTTTTGGTAGCAGGCGTCCATAACAAAAGGGACGCAGGTTCGAACCCAGCTGCCTGTGATCGATTTATTCTCCCACTAAAATATAACATAAACATACATTTTATGGGAAGGAGGACCATTTAATACTTATTTCGCACCTTTAGAACAAAAGTGGCATAATCCAAAATTCTTGTTTTTTGGCAATCAGATTTTAAGTAAGCATTTATTTTTTAGATTTATATGTAAGATTTAGTTATTTTTAAGATAAAATGTAAGAATCAGATTTTTTAACACAAAAGAGTATTTGGAATATAATATTAATTTAAATAGGTTTTGCTGTATTTTTTCATTTTTTATTGTGGTTTAAGGATTGTTTTAACGTATACAAAAGATATTTTAAAATTCAAATATAGCGTTATATATTCAAGTGCGAAATGAAAGGTATCAATTATTTCTCGAAACATTTCATCAATTAAAAACTGCCACTTTTAGACTTGGACGACTCATAATGATAATGTCTATTAACATTATGAGTCGTCCAAGTCTAAAAGTGGCAGTTTTTAATTGATGAATTGAAAGAATATGATATTACGAAACATTTCATCAATTAAAAACTCTTTTGTGTTAAACTTGGACGACTAATAATAACGATAATAGACATTATCATTATGAGTCGTCCAAGTCTAAAAGTGGCAGTTTTTAATTGATGAATTGAAAGAATATGATATCATGAAGTTTTCTATTTATTAAAGTCATTTTGTTGACATTTTGAATTATGTAACTTTTGTTCTAAAGGTGCGATTTATTGTACCTATACAATATAATGCATTACTCAGTCTCAGCTTTTCTAGACACGCATAAATTATAGTATTGTATAGAGAGATTTACCTGTAAATATTGTTTCGAGTGATACTTTGGATTGTAACTGCGCAAAAGCAAAACAAGAAGTGATCTGAGTTCTTCGGTCTCACATATTTTCATTTGTAACCTTAGAAGTGCGTTCTGATCATCCTTAGACGCGTGTGAAATCTTTTTATACACTTTAATAGCTTGGATAATTTCCCTCATGGCCGTAACAACCTGAAAAACCGGCAAATATTTTTTAGGTAATTAGATAATATGTATCATAAAAATATCGGAACAATGAAAAGGTACCTTTATCGATTCAAAAATTCCTTGATGTCTACAAGGAATTTTTGAACAATCAGACATTTCAAGTGAAAATAAGTGGGTGACGCATCATAATATTCTTAAATCTGGAGTGGAACTCAGGAGACAACACCATGGTTGTTGTAAAAAATAACTTCAATACGTAAGAAGAGTTCGTTATTTTTGAAGTGAAACCTTCTTTAGCGGCGTTGTGCATTTTTTGGTATGGGTAAAAAATGTTAAACTCGCGTCAGGACAATTCCTTTCTACCGCGCGGCGAAAATGTACGCCTGCTCCTGGCGCTTGCGCGAATGTGCGAGTGTTTGTACTAGGTACAGCCTGCTACGCGCACAGTAGGTACTTACAAAGTTTTTTATGGTCCTGTGCTACGCGCATCCACGAAGACATTTAATTAGATTCGAATCAAAATTGTTCGTTTCTTACTTCAGCTACCATAAACCTATTGTATCAGTTTTAGAGATTGGCGATGATGATTCTAGTACTGATGATGGTGAAAGAGTCGTTGAAATCATGGATGGAAGTTGATTTTTCTGAGAGATAAACTTTTTAATATAAAATAATTGTAATAAGTAGTTCTGAAGTGTTCATTTTTTTATGTAAGTACTTACCTAATATAAATTGTCATGTTGCAAATGCAATGCAAAACATTAATAAATAAATAAAAACACATAATAGGTCTTTACCTATGAAATTGCCGTTTTGTATGAAAAAATTTAAACGAATTTTTTTCATGTATTTTTTATTTGTATTAATCGAAGTAATCACCCATGCAATCAATGCATCTTTGCCAACGCAGTGGCAGTTTATTGATGCCCTTCTTAAAGAAATCAGCTGGACGGGAGGCAACAAATTCTTCAAAGGCATTTTGTACTGCCTCTCGGGTATTGAATTTTTTTCCCGCCAAGAAGTTATCCAAATTCTGGAAAAAGTAGTAGTCTGTAGGCGCAAGGTCTGGTGAGTAGGGCGGATGACGGATAACTTCCAACCCCAGTTCTTGCAACTTGGAGACCGTCTGCTGTGCAGTATGAGGTCGCGCGTTATCGTGTAGGAGCAGCGGAGACGAGCGATTGACCAATGCTGGTTGGAGATGTGCCAGCTTCTCCATCATTGTGTTCAGTTCTTCACAGTACACATCTGCAGTACCTAATGCTCACCTCGTTTGGTAAGAAGCTGTGATGAATCACACCGGCGCTAGACCACCAAACAGTGACCATTACTTTTCTAGGGGTAAGTTTTCGTTTAGGGCATTGTTTAGGTGCTGAACCAGGATCCAACCAACTTGCTGAGCGCTTGCGGTTATCAAACAGAATCCATTTTTCATCGCAGGTAACAATGCGGTTCAAAATTCCTTCATTTGTGTGTCTGTTGAGCAGTGCAAGGCACGTTTCGACGCGTACTTCGCGCTGGCGATCATTGCGTTCGTGGGGCACCCATTTGTCAAGCTTTTTTACCTTGCCAATTTGACGCAAATGTACCAATATTGTTTTGACGCTAACGTCGAAAGCTTCTGCTAATTCAGCCGTCGATTGTGTATCATCAGCTTCCACAATCGCCTTTAATTCGTCATTGTCGACCAAAGTCTTCGGACGACCGCGAGGTTAATTTTTCAGGTCGGAATTCCCAGAACGGAAGCGAGCAAACCAATAACAGGTGGTGCGTTGGTTTGTAGTGTTAGCTCCGTAAACGTCGTTGATGTTGCGTGCCGCTTGTGCCGCATTACTGCCACGACGGTACTCATATTCCATAATTACTCGAAATTTTAACGTATCCATGATGACGAAAAAGTTGAAATACGATGAAAATGTAACACTAATCAATAAACAAATGACTACTTATGGAAAAAGAATTCCATGTTTTTAAAATAAAATTAATTTGAAATTAGCCAAACAAAAATTATTTTGATTTGAAATGGCCAGTACCTAAGTACTGCAGAACGGCAATTTCATAGGTAAAGACCTATTATTTACATTTTTTTACAAAAATAATCTAAGCGTATGTTATAAAGGGTTTGTTAAAAGTTTAGTTACATAAAAGATATGTAGTTATGCATACCAAATGAAGTCTTCTTATATTAGGCTTCAAATCCATACCATCGAGTTTAATGGCAAGTTCAAACTGCTCACATAAATTAACTCCTTCTGCAGTCAAGTAGGACACAATATCGATAGACAACACCGAACTAACATGCTCCAAGTCAAGTTCAATTTGTGTTGCAAATTTAAGAAAATAAGTGACTAGCCAAAAGAAGTGCGATGTGTCAATTTCCAGTTGAAGATTGGTCAGAATTTGATTATGAAGTGTTCGCACTAGCGAATTATACCCCTTTAAAAGGAAGTCCACGGTAAACTCTTTCAATACGTTAGATATATCATCATCTGTCGGTGTCTTATGAGACAATCCTTGCACGTTAATACTGAAACAACAAACAGTCTTACTTATATTAGGATGTTATCATAAAAATACATGCAGTTACTGCAGCAAAAGCGTTACATAAAACTTACATGTTAGATTTGCCTCTCTTGACTATTTTCTTCCGCTTGCGATCCTGCATAGTGGTGCCTAAGCGCGCCTTGGTGTTTACCCTCTGTTTTGGATTATGCGGCTTCTGATGCACAGGTTTTTTCGCAGGTAACTCATCTTCGTTGCTTGATGTAGAAATTGACTCTTGATTCTCAATTTGTGTACCATATCCACAATCAGAATTTTCAGATATGACAGTTTTCTTCTCGTTTTTGTTTGGAGAGTGACCATTAATTTCAGATTGCAAGCCGCTGCTGCAAGACGTAGCCTTTCCCTTTAATTGATAAAGTTTGTAATATATAAATAGTTTCATATAATTTCACCCTGATATGCCAATATAATAATAAAAATTAAGCATACGTTATCTGATTTCATAGTAAAATCGTTTGAGTTTTCTTTTCGCCGGGTATCTGTCTCCTTCTCGTTAGGTGTCTGAAACGACTGCGTACCATTTCCACTGGCGGTGTTTACTTGTGAAGAAGCATCCCAACATTTATTCACAGAATTAGGTTCATCATTACTTTTACCGCTGCCACCCGTATCTGATGAATCCGACGTCGGCTCAGAAGTACATACTGGTGAAGAATCGCTACCTAATATTACAAAATATAATATCATATGATTGTTATCGCAAATACAGTACTTAATAGGGTATGTGTTGTTTGTATAGAGTTGTATCTTGATTTTACTAAAACCAAAAAATATTCAGCACCAAATAGTCTTCAAAACTGACCGCAGAAAAAAAAAAACAAGAATGAAAACGATATAATTTCATAGCCTAGATGTTTAACATTAAAATACCTCTATCAGGTGGAGATGTATTGCTCTCATTATCTTCTGAACTCTCGGACAAAGAAGCTTCAATCCACAAATTAAGAAGCTTATGTAGAGTAACTACATGCTGATCCTTATACAACAAGGCTATTAGCTGAACCATTGTAACTGCCCATTTACTCTGGAAGGAAAAACAAATACAAAACACACATCTCGACTCTTAAAACTATCACGCATATGTAACATATTATGTATGTATATTAATCGTAGCTACCCACTGTCCCCATTACACGCATGCAATGTAAAACAAATTAATGAAAACAATAAAGGCAATAAATAAAGAATTATTTCACTGTATAAGTCAGTCAGGTATACCTACACATATAAGTTAAAAGTTTACCTTAAACAAATACTTTGCATCACTTACCGCATCAGGAGTAATCATTAACCTAATGAGAATTTTATCAATACTTTGACTAAATATGTTCCATAGAATTTGATTCTGTACGGCGTGGGGAGGACCGCTGTAGTTAGGACTTTGCCCACTCGGCTCCTCTGGTATGTGCAAGATGTTCCTTAGTAACAAAAGACTGTTACTTATGTTAGTGCATTGCTCGGGAGATAGCTTCGCCTTTTGCTCGAAATAAACATTTTTCTTTAAAAAATCTACGACAACTTTAGTCGCACGTTGGTCGGTAAATGCGTCTTTCATAGATCCAAGCAAATTATTAATTTCAAATATGGTGTGCCTCCCAAAATCATTTCTGGAAATTACATCAACGGACAGCAGACACTCTATAGGAATTGTTAAATTTAGTAAAATTCTAATTAAAAGTTCTATCGTTGTATCTTCCTTGGCGTGAATTAGTAGGGGTATCAGATCTTTCTTAATATTTTGTCCAAAGCTAATACTTCTACGATATGTACGTAAGTATTTATCTTCTATTAAAATATTGTGAAGAATTGTCTCCAAAGCAGCTGGAATGTATTGAAAAGCAAGTCATCATATTGTATACAAAAAGATAAAGATATTAACGAATTCAAACAGTAACAATATGGGTCACATACAATTGCAGTTTTCGTTCACGTGATATCCATCTGCATGTAAAAATCCAAGATTGCTGAATGTGCTGTGAATTTGTGGACTTCGAAGAACCCATTCCATCTTGTATCTGAAACCAAGTAAATAAAGAGGATAAGTATATGTGGGACAAGTGTGCGTTACGCTATTTATTGTTTAATACTTCTATGCATAAAAGTACATAAGGTGGACTTGATGTCATGTGGCATTTTCTAACAGCAAAAAAAATATCTGAGCAAATATTGATAAACTATGAATTACTCACAATAATATAAATTTACTTTATAATGTATACATATACTTATGCCAGAAACAATATAATTAGAGTATTTTCGAAATCAAGAAAAGGACAGTAGTTAAATTCAGCTGATTTCAGCGACATTAGATTACCTATTTGCGAACTTTACACTTGAAAGAGAAACTGCTCGGAGCTTTTTTAATGTAGAGTGGAAGACCGTTCCATAGTTTTATACCAGACAGCAAAGGTATTGGAGAAGAAACTTATAATAATATGCAATGGAAAAATGGAATGGAAAAAATTATATAATATGTAATAACTTTATTGTCAATTCGCGATACGTAATAGTTATTAATATTATTATATTTGTAAATAAATACTGATACCTAGGTAGGTACTAAAATTTTTACTTACGATAAGTTTTCAGTTTACCTACTGATTTGATAAGTAACGAACAATGAGTTCATTTATTTGAATTGAAATCAACTTTTTTTTTATATCTATATCTATACTAATATATAAAGCTGAAGAGTTTGTTTGTTTGTCTGAACGCGCTAATCTCAGGAACTACTGGTCCGATTTGAAAAATTCTTTCAGTGTTAGATAGCCCATTTATTGAGGAAGGGTATAGGCTATATATCATCACGCTACGCGGACGAAGTCGCGGGCAGCAGACGTAGAATATGTACGAAGTCGTACAATATGTAAAAAATAATTATTCGTAAAAAACCAGCAGTACAAGACCTTTGAACGTTTACCGGCTTACCTACTACTATTTTAAATTAAATTACCGGCTTACCTACTACTATTATAAATTTACATAATTATGTTTTAATTTATTAAATTACTATCTGACCTGACAGACGTTGTCCTCTCCAAGTTTCAACTAACCACATTTCCATATTTGTAATACACTTAGCGCCATTGACCTCTGAATTCCTTATTTCTGACCTATAAATTACTTAATTTCAAAAATTTGTTCACATGGTATTGACGTGAAGCATGGAAATATAAAATCTCAAATAACTGTTTCGGCATCAGTAAAGATTTTTTTTACTATTATACATACAATCATACAAACTATTTACTTAGTTTCTCAAATAAAGTGTGCGTGTTTATCTACACAATGGAGGTTTCTCATTGTAAAATGAGTTACTAAGTATATGGCTGGATGCTATATAGAAGAAAACAATAATTGTCAAAATTGTCAACTCAAAATGACACCTGTAATCGAATCAAATTTCATTGAGATAATAACGATGTCGTGTTAGTCCGCTAGAAAATAAGTTGTCATTCATTGTTTACTTCTTTAACCTACTCAAATATTTAGTTTTTACACCGGCTTGTGCTCGCTGGATAAATCCTATGTATGTCCCGTCATTCCCTGTATAAGTAGAGTTATTATAACTGTACTAATAATCAATTCCTGGTCACAATAATGGTTTCTGATTGATCTGCTTTATTTTCTTGTTTCATCTTATTTAGTCCCCGTCAGTGTATTTCTTTAATTTTATTACTTGATTCTGTTATAATTTTTTCCTTGCTAGTCTAGTACAGAAATACTTGAAAAAGAAATTGACTTCAATGGTTATTTTTAAAATTCAACGTTTTCAATGGTTAATATGTTAATAAATTTTGATAGAGAGAACCGATTTGCATTAAAAATAGCTTAAATGTTAATCCAAGAAACAGGCTATGAATTCCTGCCCACTTCCTCCAAATCTCTTCAGTAGTTATCATTTGATGCGCGTTCAAACACACAGACAAACCGACAGACAACCCGAAAGACATACAGACAGACATAAGTTCCAGAAATAATAGAAATGGATTGTGTTAGGTACCGATTCTGAGTCCCCCAAATTAGTTTTTTTGTAAATATAAGCAATGTACAGACACGGCTCACTTACATTCTTATTATAAGTAAGATAATAATATAACGTTTATTGATCTCCAAATACACAAAAACAGTACATAATGGTTTGTTACACTTAATAAATAAAAAGAAAAAATTGTGGGAGAACAAGAATTACATCTACGTAGCAAACAGAATGGTAAAGTACGACCACTAAAACTAAGAATATTTTTCTACAAACAATTTGTAAACTTAATACAATTTAACATGTTTTGCAAAGTATTGCTTTAAGTGTACATTATACAATGGTATACTACACATGGTATATACACTAGAATTGAAAATGTCTGCAAAGCTAGTTGCTTCTAAGTCTGCAAGAATTCCAGAGTAGTTGACTTTGTTCATGACAAAAGTTCGAATTTCACTTTTTTTTTGTGTCGCTGAAGCTAAGCACGAGATAACCCCTGAATGGTCCGTTAGAGGAGCATTTAAAACGATTGTAGTAACTGCATTTCTTGATTTTATCATTGCATGGTCAAGACAATTTTCGACTCTAGTGGGGAAAGTATGACCAATTTGTAATCCATGACATGCTAACAAATTAAGATATACTTGACAATTTATATCCCCATTGGAAGACTTAATATCTATAAGTATTGATGTCACCCATAATAATTATATTCGGATAGGACTTGTGAATTGATATCAATTGATCTAAGGAGTCAATAAAAGGGACAATATTTCTCTTAGATGGGGACCGGTAAAGGGCAATTATTAGAGTGTCGGAATTAATTTTTATAATTAGACAGCTGGCATCAGTAAAATTGGGTTCCTCAACAGTTTACGTTAGTCCGTTCCTGATATAAACAACAAGACCATCGTTTTGATTAAGGTTATCCTTTGTGTAATGAAAATCATAGTTGAGAATGGGGTAATTTCATGATTCATTCATTTCAGGAATTTCAGGAAGTTTATGGTTTTGAAATTCCAGGTTTCGGTCAATATATAAAGTTCACAATCAATATTTATTCTAGACAGTAAAACTCTAAATTCGTTTGTGTTGCGGTTAATGCTTCTAATGTTTTGGGTCAATACTTAGGTATTAGTACTTAGGGTGGTAAGTTATAATTTGCTTTGCAAGACTCAGGATCACACTGATACGATGTCACTGTATTTAAGTTGTCTATGTCGTCTAAAATTTCTGAATTATTAGGTCCGAATTTTATTATTGGCAAACAATGACACTACTATAGGCTGTTTTGTTGCGACTATTGAGTTTTTAAATGGGTATTGGAAATTTATCCACATTGCTAGTAAGCTTTAAAAAAATGTATATAGGGACAGAATTCCCGGGCAAACCAAGATGACGCGAATGTAACCTGTCATTTGGATGTTGTTTGTTGTAGTTTTTGGCACTTGTTACAACTACCTACTTTGTCGTAGCACGAGCAAAGTCGACCACAATAGTAGAAGATCCTGTTTTGCTTTTAATACGGAACACATCCTTTAAGTACGTCATTTGGCAGCAGGTTAACGGCAAGAACTTTGCAAGTATTATGCACGATGTTCGTCAGTTCCAGTTTTATTCTTATAGACCAATCTCAATCCTCAGTTCAGCATCTAAGGTATTTGAACGTATCATCAACTGTCAGCTAACAAGGTATCTCGAATCTATGAATATTTTAGCAGCATCTCAGTATGGTTTTCGGGCTGGCAGATCTACTGATTATGCTGTTCATGATTACACCAGCTATGTCTTAGTTAGAAATTTGAATGCTAATAAGAAATGTTTGACCATATTTATCGACTTAGCTAAGGCGTTTGACAGTCTCTATCCCAACCCTAGTTGACAAACTATATGCAATGGGGGTACGCGGTACCCAATTAGACCTACTGGCCAATCACCTCTCAGAACGTAAACAGTGTGTGAAAATTGAGGAGAACGTTAGTGAAGGACTTCTCATTACGCATGGGGTTCCACAAGGCAGTATATTGGGGCCCACGTTATTCCTATGCTACATAGATCAACTCTGTCAGCTTCAAATTCAAGGGTGTAAAATTGTCACATATGCAGATGATACTACTTTAACCTTTGTGGGGGATTCGTGGGATGAAGTTTTCTCTTTAGCTCAGAACGGCTTTAATATAATCTGTCACTGGCTTGCAGCCAACTCACTAACTTTAAATGCTAAAAAAACCAAGTATGTGATTTTTCAATTATACAGTCCAACCTTTACATAAATGATATATTCCACATATTGGCTCATAAATGCTCTCATGCTCCAATGTTGCAATATAGTTGTCCGCGGATAGAGGTAGTACAGAGTATACGATACTTAGGTACTATAATTGATAATAAGCTATCATTTGATACTCATATACACACTATATCACAAAGAATTAGGAAAATCACATATATTTTTAAACAACAAAGACACATAGCTGACGTTAAGATTATAAAGATGGTATACTTTGCGCTAGTTCAATCAATTATCACATACTGCATAATTACATGGGAAGGAACGGATAAGACCAAACTAATAGAAAGAGCACAGAGGTTAATTTTAAAGGTAGCCTTCTTTAAACCTAGGCTGTTTCCCACAAGTGAGCTCTACAGGGTTGCAGGGGTTTTAACTGTTAGGCAGCTGTATATTTTACATACTACACTTAGGCAACACACAGATATGGCATCTTTCGACTTAGAACAATGCACGGGAAGAAGGTCCTATGCTGTTTGTAAAAGAAACATTGTTAAAACCAGTTTCGCACAAAACACAAAAAAAAAAATTTTTCGTGGACCGTTACTATAAAATAAAGTAAATAAAGAATTAATAATTTTTCTTCATAATTTTTCAATTTGATTACTACAAGACTGAACAGTTGTTATACATACAATCATGAATGAGACACACTAACAACACGCACACATACACACACACACACACACACACACCCACAGACACACACACACCAACATCCACGCATGCAAATACATACACTCACACAAAAACATACTCATCCAACATATGCGCACGATTTTAGCTTAGTTCCTCAATTGTATGTATGTGTTTATTTTTCTGTCTATATGTGACTAGTACTAGTGAAAGGAGTATTTCTCGACAAAAATAAGTTCCTCATATTTTTTACTTAATTTGTGGTGTTGGGTGCCTGATGTCCTAAGGGGCCGTTCAAGTATTACGTAAGCACTATTTCTCTGTTTTGCTTATTTTGGATGATATGGGGGTAGGGGAGTCTAGATGATGATTACGTCATCGGTAGTTATTTACTTTTTTACACGAATGGCAACCCTCATATTGCCTGCTTGAAAACGAAACGCATTCTCGGGGATTCCCGCAAATATAAACGCATAGGTACGTTTAGGCACTCGGTTTAGAACAGAATAGGGGAATGCGCACTGTTAATTTTTCTAAATTTCCTTTATTTGGGAGTTCAGCAGATGATAGAAGACGAACGGAATCTATTCACAGCGTAAAAACTCTTGATGAACTCACACAAGAATTACGTAAAATAGGATTTGACATTAGTCGCAGTGGGACATATCTTCGTTTGATTCTCAGAAAATCTAATTCTCCAGAGGGACGAAGACATGTATAGACAGTCCCTGTTGAGCTCATTCGGGCTCAAACTGATCACCACAAGAGCCACTTAGATAGCAAGTTTGCTGAAACATCAATCCATTATTTAGAGAACATAGCATCATACTTGGACCAGATCAAGTATTTTTCATATCTCAAGATGATAAAGCTCGAGTCCCTATTGGCGTAACTGCGGCAAATAAGCAAGCACCTCTTCTAATGCACATGGAATATAGAAACAAATTGCCTGACTACGATTGGATAATCGCTGAGCGTCATAAATTAATACCATCTGTTTATGCTGGTATCAAAATCACTTCCAGTATGCTAGGACAACCGCAAGCCGTTGGATATTCTGGACCAACATACATTGTTATTCGAAGTGGAAAGTTCATCCACTGCTAATACTCATGCTCAGGATTTCGAGACGCTCTCGAACTTGAAGAGTTCCGAGAATTAGCTAAAACTGACCATGGACTAGTAAAACCAATGGTAATCATGACGGTTGCTGGAGGGCCAGATGAAAATCCGCGTTATCAAAAACTCATAGGGTTTGCTATACAACACTTTAAGCGACATGATCTCGATGCATTGTTTTTAGCTACCAATGCTCCTGGAAGAAGTGCGTATAACAGAGTAGAGCGTAGGATGGCTCCTCTTAGTCGGGAACTGGCTGGTTTAATATTGCCTCACGACCATTTTGGGTCTCATTTGGATGAACGTGGCGTTACAATTAATGAACATTTAGAAAGATCTAGTTTCGAATTTGCAGGAAATGTATAAGCTGAAGTATGGAGTTCAATGGAAATGTTACTGCAAAATATGTTGGGGCAGGTGAACAAGATGTTCCTGATTTTCCAGTCATTAAATGGTATTCAGAACATGTGCGTGAAAGCCAATACTTGCTTCAAATTGTAAAATGTAGAAATACAGAATACTGTCGCCCAAGAAGTGACCTATTCAGATTACTAGACAACAGGTTTCTTCCTCCACCTGTAAAAGTAAAACAAACAATTGATGACTTGGTTTTGGATGAAAGAGGGCAATTTCTTGAACTTCCAGTCAATTCAGCTCTACGCTTAAGTGCTTCACTCAAAGATTTCCTGCAAATGCCCTACGATTATCTTTGTCCGATGGTAAAATTGAGGCTATCAAGTCGAACATGCAAAACTAGTGGTCTTTATCATGCTTCCGTCAAGTCACTAAATCGCCACATCGAGAAGATCCATAAAAAAGTAAACACGCATACTGATAGGAAAGTTAGCCCTGTAAGAGTCGCTGCTCGTCGTGCTAATGAACTGATGTGCATTATTCAAAATTTAGAGCACCATGATGTTGAATGGCTCGATGAGAACGACAAAGACATTCCAAAATCGGATGAAAGTGAGCAGACTCACAACACTGAACAGCAATCCAATTTCATCGAAAACTTAGAATCATGGATTCAGGTTTCATGGACTGAAGACTGTTAATTTGAATTTAATATGTGTACCAAAAATGTAAAATAAGTTTGTTATGTTCGTAAGATTATAATATTTTTGTCCCTTACTCTATGTTGAATACTGTATCAGTAAAATCAAATATCTATCCTAAATCTGGTTTCTTATTTTAAAAATTATAATTATAACAATGTAATTATAATATTAAAAAAATACATTTTTAATTGAAAAATGTTTACGTAAGCATGGGGGGAGGGGGTTAGACTGCCGTCATAATGAAAAAAGGCACATCTAACATTTTGTAAAATCGGAGTAAATCAAGTTTAAAATATTTCTTGGTTTTTAAGCGAAAAAATACGTAATAATTTTATTTTTCGAAAAGGTATGGATGAAAACAGTTGCATTTATAAGATTCCTGTAATACTACTGAATTGCAAGATTTAATTGGATTGGTATTTATTAAATAATCAACATTTTCTCTTTCAACTTAACGTAAAAATAAAGTATGCATAATTAATATTACGTAAAAAAGGCATTAACAACCAAATGTCACGTTTCATTCTAAATTTTTGCATATCAGTATGAAGTGATCAAATTAAAAGGCACATTTATTCAATTGTGTCTTTTCATTCTAGTAGTTAAAAGTAAAAATGATCTATAATGAATGAGTACATACGCCTTTTATATTTAACATAGGCTAATTTATGCCTTTTCAATGATTAAAATTATAAATTACGAAATATTGTAAAAGCCACATCTATACATTTGTGACTTTTGACGTATTCTAAGTCCGATATGCTTTTCTTATATAAAATAACATAAATGGTTGCAAAGTTGTGCCCTTTGAGCTTAATGATTCTTCTATAATCTTGTTCCTAAAATTTTAACAAAAAAATAGGCAGATAGGCCTTTTAATTCTGATTCCAAATATGTATATACTTAACTCAAATTAAAAAAAATGTTAGTTGTGCCCTTTTTCGGTACGACGGCAGTAGAGCTTTGCTTGCTTTTGCTGACAAGGGGGATAGGTGGGTAAATAATTGTAATAAATCTGCTTACGTAATACTTGAACGGCCCCTAAGATACAGGCCTCGGCTTAGTTTAGGCATCAGCCTCCCACAAATTATTCTATATGTAGTTATAAACTGATGTAAATTGTTGTGTAATAATTTGTGGAAGAGAAATAGGTAAATGAATTAATTTTTATTATTAATAGTTATTCTCATTCTTAGATTGACATGGTACGTTCCTAAGTTCCACTGTAGTAGACTTAAGAGTTTTTTGAGTTTCTTCGACTTTAGTTTCCAGGGAATTAAACGTCGGGAATAATATCAATACAACGCGATAAAATCCCTAAAAAGTAATTTCATTTCAATTACGAATTTACGATATGTCTCTTAGGAACGGGGCAACGCAGGCCCCATTATAAACCCATTTGAATGCTACATTATTCCAGATTAACAGCTATATAATATTTTGAAAAAAGTTAAGAAAATCTCCACGCGAGCGAGGCCGGGGCGGGCCGCTAGTTAGGTACCTATAAATAAAATAAAAATG
The DNA here is from genome assembly GCA_947256265.1 of Acronicta leporina. Lineage (NCBI taxonomy): Eukaryota > Metazoa > Arthropoda > Insecta > Lepidoptera > Noctuidae > Acronicta > Acronicta leporina. Next base: position 8,862,391 of record OX366513.1, on the reverse strand, counting down.
AATAAGTAGGTAAGTACACAAGACAGCGTTGAACATAACATACCATTACGCCTGTTTTCCCCGAAGGCTTAGGCAGAGGCGTACTAATGTACACCCACAGTTCCCCGGTATGTTTAGGTCCCATGTAATAGGGGGCGAGCCTATGATTCCAAACTCCGAGCTGTTACTGGGAATTTCATAGAAAAAACCCAAAGACAGCGTTGATGCGGCGCAAAAATTCAATACAAACACACAAAATAACAAGAAAACAAAATGATGTGTGTACGAATTTATAATAGGATAGGTACCTACCTACCCAGTGAACTTAAAGACTTAACATTAATTTATTTAAGAAAAAAATTTACGCATGGCTAAATACTAAAAAATTTTACTCACTAAAACAATTCCTAGGAAATCAATGGTAATGACCTAATTTTGCATGCTATAATATAACTAGCAAAACATGATTGATCAAAACTTATTTGTAACTAACAACTTTTTAAACCATGTTTTTTTATAGGTAGGTAGGTACCTACCATGCAAATAAAGAATTTGATTTGATTTGGTGTGGGTGTGACTGTGAGCCTAATATAATTATGCTATACATACATAATAAGGTAGGTGCAATTAGTGCTATCGTTATGTACTTACTCCACATATAAATAATTGTTAATTAATTCACACGAAAGTAATCGTTTGTAAAGAGACACTTCTGCAATAACAGATCTTGTAGAACATTCATACACACAACAACAATACTTTCGTAAATACACTATTTGAATGAAATATCTCGATACGAATAGCACTCTGTCTATTTATTTCCTTATATTATCATTAATATTTCACAAACATGTATCGGTAGAAACTGCGCATTGGATTAGAGAAAACATCTGAAACACCCCACCACGTGAGCAAACAACGTTATCCTAAGAGCCAATAGTAGGTCACGCTCACGCGGCGGGTCGCGTGTACACTGCACGTGCTGGTTCGTCAGCAACTCGATGGTACGTTTTTCGCCTACGTGCCTACCTGCCTACTCCTCCCACTCCCCTGCGTTCGCTGACCGCTTCTGGAACTGACTGAATGCTGACTTGCTGACGTCCTCCGACCTCTGTGGTTGTAAATGTAATGCGCATTTGCGCAAAGTTACAATAAAAGGGGAGGAAACGGGGGCTGAAGCCTGTTATGAGTATGGGAAAAGGTGGTAGGCACTTGAAAATTGGAATTGTAACTAGCTACTCATCATAAATAATTGAAGTTTTTACTTTAGGTATTAATTTATTAAATATTTATCATAACACATTTAGGTTGCGTGTGAAGCGGCTCGGTTGTATGTATACCGGTAAACCAGGATTAATTTGAGTCATTGAATAACTTTAATCAAAACTTACGTTTGTAGGGACACTGCTGACGCAATCGATTTGCAAAATGGAAATTACGTGAAAAAGAAAGCATGCAATTTGTCTAGATTAGGTATGTGTCAATTTTGATAAGAGTGCTGGCGCTCTTTGACGGTTGGTAACTCGGCCGACATCCCCATGCTAATGCATGGGGATTTATGTTACCTAGTTTATAATAATATATAAGTATAGGTAATATTAGTTAGTTACGATTTGAAAAATTATTTCAGTGTTAGATAGTCCATTTATTGAGGAAGGCTATAGGCTAAATATCATCAAGCTAAGACTAAGTAACTAATCCACGCGGACGAAGTCGCGGGCGGAAGCTAGTAATATAATAAAGCTGAAGAGTTTGTTTGGTTGAACGCGCTAATCTCAGGAACTACTGGTCCGATTTAAAAATTTCTTTCAGTGTGAGATAGCCCATTTTTCGAGGAATGCTATAGATAGTCTGCCTAGTGAAAGCGTTATTTTTTATTTTTTGTTCTACAACAACAGTGACATATTTACGTAGGTACCTTTTTTATTTATGTCTATAATCTTGGTTCTAGATTATAGACATAAATAAAAAAGGTACTTACCTGTACACATAGCATCCAAGATTCTAGGATATCGTCGTTGTGCGTGCAAAAGTCGCTATGTGTTATTTAGCTGTTTTCGGTTTTTTAAGCATTATAATCGTTATTACAATAAACACATACTTACTGTAAAAATAGTTATGTGATAAAGACAATGTTCAAAGTATAAGTAGTAAATATTTAAAGGGTTATGGAATGTAGCAGTGACTTGTTGTTACTTGAAAATTATAAATATTTTGTTAAATCTAATTCTGTCACAAATACGCACAAATAAAGAGCTACTCGTGTACGTTTATTCTACAGACGCACATACAATGGTTTTTGAGATACACGATTTTGCAAAACGTTACTCCAGCAGGAAACGCAATACATATCTAGAAAACCTGAAGACGCACAAATTTAATGTTTGGCGCACATTTATGCACAAATATAAGCTATCTACCCATAGACAATATTTTTCATTCCGATCATTCGTTTAGAATTTTCCTGCTGGAGGAACGTTACTCTAGCAGGAAACGTTTTTTTTTTCCAAAACTACAAAGCGCACAATTTTTTTATGTGGCGCACATTTACAGCAGATTACGCACTAATTATATGTTCCACACTCAACGTACACCAAAGGAGACCATTCATATTGGGCCCAACAACGAAAGTTTTTAATCTGTTTGGGATATTTAGTAGGTACCTACTATTGAACTAAAACTATAGAACCATTATTGTAGCGGCTACATAATTCCGAAATAAATGTAAACATATCATATAAGTATGTACCTACATGGAGTTATTTAGTAAGTCTTTTCTTTTTTGCCATGACTGTACTTCTGCAAGCAACACATGGAGGAAGCACAAGCTCTTATGGGCTTACGGCATCCAACTTTTTATGTGCTTCCTCCGTGTGAGACCACGGTCCAAATGTACCTACGCCCAGGTATTTGGCATCTTCAACTTGCGGTATTTCCTCATTGTAAAAATTGTTTACTTTGGTTTGCTTTGCTTCGCCAACGATCAAACCATACTTCTACGTCTGATAGATGGCGCTGAAGGTTTGCTGAAGCCGTTTGGTGGTTATTACTCACTGATAGTAAAGCGCCGGCGTATGTGGCAAGCGTAAGAGGTACAGTACCAGACCCAGTATACTTCCATGCGGCACCCCCGCCGATACAACAACAACAACGACAATACTTACATACAACATACAACAACAACTTACTAGAGAGCATTCGTTGTTACACTCTATTTAACTGTTTGTAATTGTTATCTTTTTAAGGTGCCAAACAAGCAAACGGCCCGCCTTATGATAAGCGGTTACTGTAGCCTATGAGTATCACTCGTGCATTGCCAATCCTATAAAATTCATTTCACACATTTCTTTTTGAGAGGGTGAGGTCAAGATCAAGGAGCGGGCAGCATAGAAGACAATAAGTGTGATGCTTAAACCGTCCCCCCCACTACCACCACAACGCTTTCTCGCGAAGCTCTGGCTACCTTGCTCACCGTTAGGAACATAAAATAGCAAGGAGCTATGTGAAGAAGATATCGTTTATCGTTGTTTAGTCTTGGCTCCTATCAATTAAAGCAAGCCAGGAGTTATTATGCTGAGCACATTAAAGCTGACGGCACATTTACGATAAAGCTAGGAGACGTTCTGCCAGAAGTACACGCAAGGGACCTAGGAGAAAATGTTATCGTTTCTCGAGTCAAAATTCACGAATCTAAAAAGCTAAAAATTATGTTTTTTTAGGTACTGGAGCTGTTATATTACGGTCCTTTTCTTGTCCATACACTTTAGATAAGTAAGAACAGGATAGAAAACATATTACATATTAAAAATGGACGTGAAATATGATCCGAACCGCGCAGACTTAATAAGTCTGCTAACGCACGCGTGTTTTTTTGAAGCAGACTTCTCAAGTCTGCGTAACGTTCAAGGGGGTGGCTTTTGACAGGACATTGGAAGGTTGAAATGCCGTCAGTCATTAGTGCACATGCAATATTGGAAAGGTACAGTAAGATGTTAGTAACAGGTAATGTGTGTAGTGTGTTTTTAACCTACGCACGGTATGAATCAAATGCGAGACGTCCCCCATCTATAGAATCGGAAGATGTTCTAGTTCGACATTAGAAATAGTTTTGTAGCGACAGCTACCGCGCTACATACAAAAACTACGACGGACAAACCTGAATCGCGCAAGTGAAGTTTGCAACGCAACTTACATCTATATACAACCACCCGATATCAACCGTTGGGCTGTGGCCCGCCAGGCAGTCTGGTTGAAGGAACCTCCCTTTGGTTGGAGGGGCAACACACCTTGCCCTTCACAGTATTAATAAAATAATTGAAAATAGTATTACGATTATGTTTGCCATTGCCATTGTGTGAGGATTAGTAACCTTCCACATTTTTCGCAATTTATAGGTCTATATCACATTCTAGATTCCTAGCTGTAGTAATTGCGGCATTAGCTATACAATATTCACAACTAAGCATTAAAAACTTTGCTTAATAAAAAAAAAAGTTGGTACAATCGTCAATTTTGGCCAACATTGACGATTGACACTACTTTTAGCTACAATATCGATTTGCAAGCAACGATTTTAATGCTCAGTTGTGAATATTGTATAACTAATGCCGCAATTACTACAGCTAGGAATCTAGAATGTGTTAAAGACCTACAAAAAACCAATTTTAATTTGAATTTGGCGGGCTGAGCGAAACGATCAGCCTTAATCCGTTATAGCCAGATAAAAAACTAATAAAATAAAATCTCAATCGATTACTTTCGGCCTTTTATTTGTCTAGTGTTGCCATTTAACAACAAGTGGTAAGTATTATTAATTCGTTGTTTTAATAAAATAGAGTAAATGAACGCTTATTGCAGTTTTTGCTGCATTTTGAGTGTATTATTATTTTTTCCTCGGATAAGAATGCTTTAAAAGACAAGATATTAACAAATCAATGATTGGCAAAAAGACTAAGATCCAAAGTTGAAAAAGAAGTTGTGGATGACAGTTGTCAACATGTCTTTCTCAACTCAGACGTACAACTACAGTGAAAAATATCGATAAATCGTCAGTTTTCGCAAGATTATTCAAACCTTTTTATTTTCAGTGCGCATGCCTCAATTTCCACCATATTTTTCGGACTGTTTAATGCTTACGAGCGTGCTACGCAATTTGTATGAAAAGAGTCCGAAATTTTTGAATTGCCGCTTTTAAAACATGGTAGATGCGCTTGCACTGAACTTGTCGTGAAAAGGGTTTTATACTTCTCATGATACTGAAGTTAGCCGACGTCTAATAATTTCTTAAACTTTTTCAGAACGATAAATTAAAAAAAAAATGTATTCATATTTTTTTAATTTTCTACGTGTAGTTACATATTTTTGTTTTTTTTTTAGTTCATTTAAAAAAAAACGGAATTGATACAAATTCGATACTCTAAAATAAATCCCATCAAAAACATTCTGTAAAAAACTAGCCAAGTCTCGATGGAGCTGCTTGTTTATCTCTAAAAAGTAATTAAATCTAGACAAGGTCGTGCCAAGTCTAAGGTTCCTTACTGTGATTTCTTTATTATTTATAGTTAATGTTGTGTGACTTGGCTGGTCGTTGACTTGTTTATTTATCGTGATTAAAAATGTCGACGATATATATCGATAATTGTATGAAAAAATATCGATATTTTGATATATAGATATTTTTTGCCCATGCCTAAACTATAATATTAAATATTATACATTAGCAGTGTTGCCAGATGGTTACATTTCTTACATTTTTCGTAACTTTTGACCCCCTCGCGTAACATGTAAGTAATTTTTATATATAAGGCATTTTTCGTAACTTTTCAGACCAACGAGATAAGTAATAGTAGATTTTTATTTTATTGCAAACAGTACACGAACGCATCCAAATTGAACTCACATTTTTAACAAATGAAAAGGGGAGATAAAAAAAAAAGCTCATTCGACATCATAGATCCCAAATCGTAACTTTTTGCACCAAAAATGTTACTTTTCCAGGAAACGAAACGTAACTTTCGACTCAGGGGTCCTGGCAGGGTGAACACTGTACATTAGACTTAGAGACGTATGAATTCTTGGCGGGAATTTCAAATAAGGCGCACGTTTTAAATTTTTGTCCAAGTTTTATTATTGATTTTAAATATAGTTTATCGTGTAAATTTGTTGTAAATAGTTTGTTCTCGTCCTGAAAATGGACGGGAATGAGGGGAGTGGGGCTGAGCCCCCGAATCCCAAGATTCGGAAGCGGACTCTTGGCGTGGATGCTGAGGACCATGTCGGCGGCGGTGAGGAAAGTGACTCTATTAATTACGCGCCCTACTTTAAGCCTAATTATAAAAGACTATATCCAGAGCATTCAGGTAACACGGAGTTTAAAGTTTATGTAGAAAGCCAGGAAAAAGAACGATTGGGAAATAAAAGCCCCATATATTTAAATCATATATTCGCAGCAGACGTTAAAGGTGTGGTGGCGATACGCCGTGTTAATGCGAATAAAATTGTTGTCGTGTTCAAGCAATACAACACGGCTAACAATTTCATCAACAATATTAGTTTCCTAGAAAAACATAAGATGAGAGCATATATCCCTGCAGCCCAGATAGAACGAGTTGGCATCATCAGGTTTGTGCCAACAAATATATCGAACAAAGAACTATACACAAAGCTTTCTTCTGTCTATGAAATTGTGGCAATAAGAAGATTTACGAAGAGAGTAGGACAGAACAGGGTACCACTTCAGACTGTCAGCATTACATTTTTATCAAATTCATTACCAGATTCAATACAATATGACCTAGTCTCATACAGAGTTTTCGACTACATCCAACCCCTGTTGCAGTGCTATCGCTGCTTCAAATTCAATCACTCGGCCAATGTATGTAATGGTAAGCAGCGCTGCAGCTGCTGCGGTGGAGAACACTCCTACAAAGAATGTGAGAAGCCCAATGAGCTCTGCTGTATTAACTGCAGTGGACCTCATTTGGCTGTATCAAGGACCTGTCCGGTTAAGATGAGGAAAATGGTAGAAAAAAAAGAAAAAATTACTTATGCCAGCATTGCTAATACAAAGAAGGAAACTGATTTCCCTCCTTTGCCGGACCGCTCCAAGGCTGCTATAAATAAAAAGGAAACTGTAAATAAAGAACTTGTTGTAAATAAGAACAAAATGAAACTGTACAATGTGGATAGTGTTCATAACACACCTGTAAATCCAGATACCATGCCAGAGAAAAAAACTGCACCTAAACCAAATATCAAAGCCCAAATCATTGCCAATAATGATGTATTAATGGCTTTAGTACATACTTTAGTACAACTAGGTAACAAATCGGATGATGTGCCTATTACCACGTCGTCTATCAAGGACATGCTCATCAAAAATTTGTCAACATAATGGATTTGAGCTCCAGCATTTTAACTTCCTTACGTATTGCACAGTATAATGTCCAAAGTTTAAATAATAAAAAACCTTTATTAATAATTTTTTTACAAAATCAAAATATAGATATTTGTCTACTAAATGAAACTTGGCTAAAAGACCAACAGAGTTTTAAAATACCTGGCTATAATTTCCATCATAAAAATTCAGCTAACAGTCATAACGGAGTAGCTATCTTAATAAAGCTATATTTAAAGTATAGGGTTCTAGACACCTGTTTCTATGAAGATATTCAGACTATTGCAATTTCTGTATCTACAGAAATAGGCGACATAACAGTTTTATGTGTCTACTGTCCACCTAATTCTGGGCATATCAGAATAAATCGATTGCAGAATATTATGAGGGACCTTCCTAAACCTATATTCGTAAGTGGTGATTTTAATGCCCATCATATTGCCTTTGGATGTGTGTCCACAAAAGGCAGGGGGCAAGATTTATATAATTTAATTGATGCTAATGACCTATGTATAATTAATAATGGTGACTTTACTACAGTCAATCGTCCTCATTGCAATCCATCAGCAATTGATGTCACTTTTGTTAGTCCAAATCTTGCGCCACTTTGTGAGTGGACTGTTCATGATGATATAATGGGAAGTTATCATTACCCAACTATTACAAAACTTGCAATTTGTGCTGAAAAATATCAAGTTAATCCACCTGTTGACAGATTTTTGTATAATCAAACTGATTGGAGTAAGTTTTTTGAAGTATCCAAAAATGTTTTCCATGACATGATGATTGATGAGGAGGATCCAATGTCCACTTATCTAAATTTTTGTACTCGCCTTGATGCCTTGAAGGAAATCGTGATTCCAAAGTTAGTTAAAACTAGTGATTTTAGATGTAGAATTCCAGCTCCTTGGTGGAATCGTATTTGTGAGCAAAGTGTAATTGCATCTTATACTGCTCTGAAACTGTACAGAAGTGACCCAACTATAGATAATTACATTAATTATAAGAGATTAGATGCGCTAAAAAAACGTACAATTTCAGAACAGAAGAAGATTGGTTGGAACAACTTTTGTAACACTTTTAATAGAACAACTCCACTAAGTAAAATTTGGAACCTTATTAAGAGATTTAAAGGCATCAAATCTGGTAACAAATCATACAGTGATGAATTTATTCAACCTTTTTTGTCAAAAATATCTGATAATAGTAACCTTATAGATAGTAGTGAATATAACCATTATTTTGAACTCAATAATGACAACCCAAACTCCAAATTTTTATTGGATCCTTTTACATGGACTGAATTCTTAATGAGTTTGCAATCTAGAAAAAATACAACCCCAGGTTTAGATGACTTCCCTTACATACTGATTAAAAATCTTGATGATGATGTAAAGCATTTATTCTTAAAAATTCTTAACAGTCTTTGGTTTAAGCAAATAATACCAGAAGCATGGAAAACACAGTGTGATACCCAAATTAAAACCCGACAAACCACCAGATTTAGCTTGCAGCTATCGTCCAATATTGTTATCCTCATGTCTTGGAAAGATCTTTGAGAATATGTTGAAGAATCGTTTGGACTGGTACTCTGAATCCAATAATATTATTCCACCAGTGCAATATGGATTTAGGCGCGGTCGTAGCTGTGCTGACAGTTTCACTTCTCTAATTGCAGACCTGAAAAGGGCAGAAAATGGCAAATTACATACTTGTTGCGTATTTTTGGACGTACAAGGTGCTTTCGACAATGTTGACCCTGGCATACTTGTCAAAATATTGACTGGTAGTATAGGTTTACCTGGACTTGTGTCCAAATGGATTTATGACTTCTTGAGTAACAGAAAGCTCTTTGTTAAACATAACAACATCCTCTATGGACCAGAGCGGGCCAGTAAAGGTACAATGCAAGGTGCAACTCTATCACCCTTGATCTATAACTTGTACACTTCTGAAATATGTAAATATGTTGATACTCAGAATGTAAATATATTGCAATTTGCTGACGATTTAGTTCTGTATAGTTCAAATTATAATTTATGTACAGCTATTGATACTGTAAATATAGCACTAGGAAAACTTCATGATTATTATAGTAATAGGCTACATCTTAAAATTAATGCTTCAAAAAGCAGTGTTATGATTTTTGGAGATGACAACCCTACTACTGATATTATATATGCTACAGAGAGCATTCAAAGAACTAATCAGCATAAGTTCTTAGGTATTGTCATCGACCAAAAACTCAAATTCGAAGAGCACATTAAATATATTTCCAAAAATTCATACAAAGGGCTAAATGTTCTAAGATGCCTTGCTGGGATATCTTGGGGAGCTGATCCAAAAGTATTATCAATACTGTACAAAGCAATTGTAAGAAGTCACTTTGATTATAGCACTTTAGCTTATGTTAATTGTACATATGTACATAGATTGGATATAATTCAGAACAAGGCCCTGAGAATCATCTCTGGAGCAATGTGTTCAACTCCCATAAGGTCCATGGAAGTTGAAACCAAAATCATGCCCCTTATTTTGAGGAGAATATTACTCTGTGAAAGATATTGCATCAAACTTTCATGCTAATAATGATGTTATCAACCGAATAGTCCCTCACCTGGTGAATGTCTCTGGTCCATTGTCCTCAGCAGATGAACTGTTGAGGGGCATAGCTCCACAGTTGTGCCGGATATATCTGGAAATATATAATAAATGCAAAAGGATTAAAAAACAGTCACAGTGGCCTTGCTATGCCCACAACTATGTTAGTATAACTCATCCAATTCATGTTCTAGAACACAGAATTATAAGTAATAATGACATGCTAGAATTTTTGTCTGAAAATAAGTATTATACTCTATACACTGATGGCAGTAAGGGAGTTGACCATGTGAGATCTGCTTTATATGATCCTCAAACAGGGTTCACTCAAAGCTTTGTTCTGGATAATGAATGTTCAATATTTACTGCAGAAGCCTATGCAATCCTAGAAGCATTAAAGTTAGTAAGTCATATTCACCAGTCTTATAAATACTTCTTAATTTTAACCGATTCATTGAGTGTTTTGGAAGCTTTAAAAAATTTGAAATTGAATTTTAAAGCTAACTATATTTTGTACAGTATTAAAGATTTTGTATATAAGTTAAATTGTAAGAACATAGACATATCCTTAATATGGATCCCTTCACATAAAGGTATATCTGGAAATGAAATAGCAGATAGAACTGCAAGTATGGGGATAAATGCATTGGATGTTCAATATGTAATTAGTGTACCGCACACAGATTATTATAGCTCCATAAGCGAAGAACTGAATAATCTTTGGATTCAAATGTGGAAGAAAGACCAACAACAGAAAGGAAAGTGGTACGGAAGTATCCAAACAGACTTACCAACAGAGCCCTGGTACAATGACCTGGATTCAGCCAACCGGCACTTTATCACCACTATTAACAGGCTACGCTTTGGCCATACCACCACACCTGCCCACTTATCTCGTTTGGGCATAATTTCAAGTGATTCTTGTAAATTCTGCAATACACCGCAAGCTGATGCTGAACACCTGATTTTCAACTGTCAAAATTTTGCAATTTAAAGACTGATACTTGCCAGTGAATTGAGTGATAACCTACCAAATAATTCCTCCCGCCGCCTGAACGATATTCTAAAAAATAAAAAGTGTTTTGTGCCGATTTACAAATTTATTAAAAACAGTTGTGAAAGTGTGTAGTGCATAACAAGTGCAAAAACTCTAATCGCCAAATTACGAATTTTCTATTAAAGACTTGGCTTAAAGGTTCTGTAATCAAGTCAGTGGCTTAGCCACACCAATTAAAAAAAAAAAAAATTAGAGACGTCTACGGCAGCGTTGCCAGATGGTTACATTTCTTACATTTTTCGTAACTTTTGACCCCCTCGCGTAACATGTAAGTAATTTTTATATTTAAGGCATTTTTCGTAACTTTTGAGAACAACGAGATAAGTAATACTAACAGTACACGAACGCATCCAAATTGAACTCACATTTTTAACAAACGAAAAAATCAGGAGCTAAAAAAAAAAAAAAAGCTCATTCGACATCATAGATCCCAAAATGTAACTTTTGCACCAAAAATGTTACTTTTCAGGAAACGAAACGTAACTTTCGACTCAGGGGCCCTGGCAACACTGGTCTACGGTCTAATTAAAAATAAACTCTTTGGAGTAGAGTAAATATGACGCAGAATTTTAAAGAATTTGATAAAAACTCGTCAGATGAAGAAAGTTCATCAAGTTCTATTGATTCAAGTGAGGATGATGTTTCGTCAGTTATTGGTTAGTCTTAAATTATTAATGATTGATTTTGTTTGCTCGTGATGACCGTCGGGAATGAATTTTTATTTTAGGTTATAATTTTGTATTGCGACTTTCTAACCAAGCTTGTATGTTTATATATTTTCTTCACAATAACATATGCCGCAAAGCCCCGCAAAACTGTATAGGTAATTTAATGGCTTAAACAGTTTTGTCTGTGGGAACAGTAGGAGCTTAGTTAGTTGATAAGATAGTTTAAATAAAAAATACTTTGTAGTTTTGTAGTACAATGGGTTATACTGTTACCTGACCCACCCTAAAAACGCACGAATTTTAACCCTCTGCTGGTAAGATTAAGGGTTATTCAATTTATATGAGTTTATCAGACTAGTGCTATGCGATGAACGAATACAATAATAATACAGATACGCAAATTTCATCCCTAAAACATTAGCAAGGATATTTATAACTACTTGTTATTCAATTTTGATTTTTATGCTGTAAGACTAAAGGTTTACTATCAGAGTATTGTAATATAATTAGTGTCATTGCTACTAATAGCTTATTTTATTTAATACTAGCTTCTGCCCGCGACTTCGTCCGCGTAGCGTAATGATATATAGCCTATAGCCTTCCTCAATGAATGGGCTATCTAACACTGAAATAATTTTTCAAATCGGACCAGTTGTTCCTGAGCTTAGCGCGTTCAAGTAAACAAACAAACAAACTCTTCAGCTTTATATATTAGTATATAGATAAACAAATAGATCTGGTCTTGTGGTATGTGTGTAAGGCTGAGACGAGCAAGATGCGAGTTCAAATCTTGCATGGCATATATTGTTTTGTTTTCAATTTAGAATTTATTCAAGAAGTATTTCTTACATTATTGTACAGAACTATAGACGGACACATTCTCCAAATATAAAAATATAAAATGTCTAACTTGGTTATTATTTTCACTTAACTTGTAAGTGTAACTTGCAAGACGATTACAGTTAATGGTAATGTATCCTTCAGTGAATGGGCCACTGTTGGTATTCCTAAAAGTAGAAATAGACTTTATGAACTTTATAATGAGTGACCATAATGTCAACACCCCAGAACTTAATAATTATGTCATAAATTAATCTAAATGATTTAAGAAAATTGGTCATGAAGCCAAGTCACATTATTTAAGTTTAAAATTAAAAAACAGCAATAATGTTATTAAAACAACCTGGAATATTATCAACAGTGAAACAGGAAGAGATAGTAAACGAAATAGTGATTATAGCCTGAATATTCATAGTAAAATAATTAAATCAGACTTAGAAGTAGCCAGCATTTGAAAACATTTTCGCTGATATTCCTGTTTCAAATACTTACTAAATTTTTAAACTCATCACCCACTGATGCAGAAACCTTACTTAAAGGTAATTTAAAAGCAAGTGATACTATTATATAATAGCTGTAGAGATATTATAAAAGCCTTCAATATGTTAAATGTGAAAAAGACTGCATACCTGTGGGGTAATTCTGTAGACATTGTCAAATCTTTATAGCCCGGTTCATTAGAACAGCTTAATCTCAAACATTTTTGTCTTCTATATAATCTTTCACGGTGTAGTAACCCTTAAAGTTAAGACACAGTTTCTGCTTAACAAATGACTTAAATTTGTTGAAACTTAGTTTCTGAATATCGCTTGGGATTATAATACACTATGAAAATATCTAAAATAAACTAAACGAGCTGTATCTCTGTATCTACATCATCATATTTGACGGCGTATGCCGCAGAGCTGAGCCTTTTCGACAATTTATCTATATGTGGGCCCTACTGAAGTTTAGAATCTAAAGTGATGCCTAGAAATATGGTGGTGTCCACAAGGTCCAACTCTTCGCCATTTATAGGTACACTGGTTTTCATCTGCTTTACGTTAGGTGTTATAAACTTAATACATTTAGTTTTCTTACTATTCAAAAGAAGATTATTAGCGTTAAACCAGTGTACCACTTTTGAGAGAGTGCTGATTACATCGTCAGAAACCATTTGTTGGCGCTTGAGTTTAAATAATAATGATGTATCATCAGCGAACAGCACGATCCCGTGATTATCCCTTATCAGGTAAGGTAATTTTGTATACAGTCGTGGTCAACTAATTAGGGACATTCAAGATAGTGAAGGGCTATAACCGGTTATGGACATATAAATATAAAACCCTATTGATTTCTCAGCACCTATTATTTGCATAATGTGGTCCGATTATTATGCTATAAATGGCTGTAAATAAAAGATTAAATAAATAGAAAAAGTATTTAATATCAAAGATTAAACATGTATTAAATATTAAGGTACAATTCTGTAGTGGACATTTAATTAAGGACAGTAAAGTATAATGAAAAATACAATTAAACAAAACTTATAATCTGCAGTGTTATAATATCTTTAACAGCTCCATTTTATTACGTGTAAAATCAGTACCCAGTAGCAAAACCTTTGTTAGTAATTACCGCTTGACACCGATGTGGCATAGACATTATTAGTTTCTGACATGTTTCGACAGGAATGTTTGCCCATGCCTCACAAAAAGCTTCATGAAGTTCATCCAAATTTGTATTACGATAAGTGGCAACTTTTTTTCTTGATTTCGTGCCAAAGGTGCTCAATTGGGTTGAGGTCCGGGCTATTTGCTGGCCAATCTAGCACCGATACAGACTGACTGGTAAGAAACGACTTGACTGAATGGGCGGTATGTTTCGGGTCGTTATCCTGCTGAAACGTCCATATAATAGGGAGATGAAAGAAAAAGAAAGAAAGAAAAAGTTTTTATTTTGATTGCTTGATTGCTTGATTTTGATTGATGCTTGGTGTTGTCAATGACTCAGTTGTTTAAGTCCTTTAAAATATGACTTAAACAACTAGTTCAGACTAAAAAGACTATCTTTAGACTAATAAGACTATCTTTAGACTAATAAGACTAGCTTGAAGACTTAAACAGCTTAACGACTCAGTCCTTTAAGAAAATGCTTACACCTTAGTCGGTTAATAAAATCTTATACAGCTAGCCTTTTAAGTCTTTGTCCCAATGATAATAACTATCCAGCAATATTTGTGGTTAATAAATCGCAATAAACCTTTTTCTCGGTCTCCTGCCGGCCCTGTCGGACATACAACATGTTTATTATATTAAACAAGTAAATTTTATTTTATATCGAGTATTTTATGCGAAACAAGACTGAAACGTCGCTTATATAATTTTAATGTTTAAAATAGTTGTACGCTCTTGCACGTTACGTCTACATTGTAAATACACTTGTCATGAGTAGATAGCTGTTTTGCAGACCTTTTGATGAATGATAAGTTCAATGTGTACTTATTTAATAAATTTAAAAATATTTATAACTAAAAGATAGTTTTACAACTTAATGAATGATACAAAAGATGTAGGATTTCTGTTTATATTGGCTGTCCAGTCTTTCTTTTAGAGTTTAGCTAGTGCTTAGTAGTAGTTATTGCAATGGGGATTAGTCTTTATGATAATTCTTAAAAGATGGAGTAAATTTAAGTCTTTTTCATAACTAATCAATCATACACGAGTTACACGACTCCCTAGGCGAGTCTTTTTAGTTCAAACTTAAAAGCCTTAAAAGACTTACAAGCCTTATAAGACTAACACGCCTTATAAGTCTTAAAGCACTAGAGACTATGCTTATTCTACGCAAACCTTAGTCGAGAACTAAAAAGACTTAAGAGACTAAAAGCTAAGGGTTTAAAGGACTAAGTCAGTCTTTAGCTGTCAAAATGTAGTCTAGTCGCTTCTTACACGACTTAAACGACTGAGTCTCTTTCATCACTAGAGATGCTCCTCAGCATAGGGAAGCATAGTTTCTTCCAATATTGCCTTGTATTGATGTTGGTCTAAGTTACCCTGAACTTTCCTCACAGGTCCCACTCCACGTCCAGAAAATGAACCCCACATTTTAATGTTTCCACCGCCATGTTTCACCTGCATTTTTGTGAATCTTGGATTCATTTCCGCTTTTACAGGACGCCGTACATATTGCCTTCCATCTGAAGAAATCAAATTAACCTTGGTCTCGTCAGAGAAAAGTACATGTTGCCATTGGGCGTAGGTCCAATGTCCATATTTACGTGCAAACGCCAAACGAGCATTTCTATGTTCTTTCTTCAACAACGGTACTTTGCGAGCCACTCTTCCGAACAACCCTGCTTCTACCAAACGTCGTCGAACGGTCCTCGCAGATACACCGGCTCTTTCGTTTGCCCCAAACACTTCGTGTTTAATTAAAATAGAGCCTAGAAACGGATCTTTCTTAGCTAACCTGGTTATCATTCTATCTTCTTGCGGAGTCGTTTTTCTCGATCTTTTTGTTCTGGACACATTTAAAGCTGTGTTATAGCGCTTGAAATGTTGCACTGCATTGCATACCATAGTTTTTTAACAATTTAAATGTGCTATCCTTCGGTATGACCAACCACGCTCAACAAACTTCATGATAATTTCTTCCAAATTCTGGTAAAAGTAGTAGTCTGTAGGCGCAAGGTCTGGTGAGTAAGGTGGATGACGGAAAACTTCCAACCCCAGTTCTTGCAACTTGGAGACCCTCTGCTGTGCAGTATGAGGTCGCGCGTTATCGTGCAGGAGCAGTGGAGACGAGCGATTGACCAATGCTGGTTGGAGATGTGCAAGCTTCTCTATCATTGTGTTCAGTTCTTCACAGTACACATCTGCAGTAATGCTCACCCCGTTTGGTAGGAAGCTGTGATGAATCACACCGGCGCTAGATCACCAAACAGTGACCATTACTTTTCTAGGGGTAAGTTTTCGTTTAGGGCATTGTTTAGGTGCTGAACCAGGATCCAACCAACTTGCTGAGCGCTTGCGGTTATCAAACAGAATCCATTTTTCATCGCAGGTAACAATGCGGTTCAAAATTCCTTCATTTGTGTGTCTGTTGAGCAGTGCAAGGCACGTTTCGACGCGTACTTCGCGCTGGCGATCATTGAGTTCGTGGGGCACCCATTTGTCAAGCTTTTTTACCTTGCCATTTTGACGCAAATAGAGCAATATTTGACGCTAACGTCGAAAGCTGCTGCTAATTCAGCCGTCGATTGTGTATCATCAGCTTCCACAATCGCCTTTAATTCGTCATTGTCGACCAAAGTCTTCGGCCGACCGCGAGGTTCATTTTTCAGGTCGAAATTCCCAGTACGGAAGCGAGCAAACCAATAACAGGTGGTGCGTTGGTTTGTAGTGTTAGCTCCGTAAACGTCGTTGATGTTGCGTGCCGCTTGTGCCGCGTTGCTGCCACGACGGTACTCATATTCCATAATTACTCATAATCCATGATGACGAAAAAGATTGAAATGCGATGAAAATGTAACACTAATCAATAAACAAATGACTACTTTTGGAAAAAGAATTCCATGTTTTTAAAATAAAATTAATTTGAAATTAGAATTCTTAGCCAAACAAAAATTATTTTGATTTGAAATGGCCAGTACTGCAGAACTGCAATTTCATAGGTAAAGACCTATTATTACGTGACGTAATGTTACCGACTGTGCGTGTTGCTTACCCAAACACGGATATTTTCCTCATGCAAGATAATTGCGCCATACACAGTCTGTGGTGCAAAATTGGCTAGCCAGTCATGAAGGTGTCAAGACAATAAATTGGCCATCTAAAAGCCCTGACCTAAACCCAATAGAAAATTTGTGGGATCAAATGATTTTAAATTGGGATTCATCAGAAGTCAGGACAAAAGAGGCACAACTTGTGACTTTAACATGGGAACTGATGAGAGGAAGTAATGCTTGCTGAAGCAGGGGTTGCGGCATGAATTATAGAAAGAGATGGTGCTCCACTTCGCTATTTAACAGCACCACCGGCGCAGTCAACAATACTTAAGTGTAAGTGTGTTAAATAAATTGTTGTTATCATAATTTCTAAGGAAGTGTTTCATACAGTGAATAAGCATGTCCTTTTGCGATCATAACTATTAATATGTATATAAATATTTAAAAACCTATAAAGTAGGTCAAAGTATAGTGCTATTTTCATTTAAATTTTAAAGTAGGTATGATAGTTTATGTGATGATGTTATTGTTATAAAATAGAAATATTATATTATATTTCTAAACATATAACATGTTGATTCACTACATTGACTACTTTGTAAAGTATGTATTAGATTAATTACTTTCCTACTTTAAAAATAATAATGGGTATTTTATAGGCAACTTTGAAACGAAGAAACTATTTAGTAACAACTTTAACAAAAAAAACCAAGCTTATCATAAGTAGTTTAGGATTATAACTTCTTTTTACGTTTCAGCTAAATTAATAAATTATATAACTATGACAAGGAATTGTGTATTTTATATTTAACTAGCCTATGGGCGCGGCTTCGCTCACTTGAAACTCAAAAACCAACAGTGATAATCTCTTCTTTGTATGGGTCTCTATACATTAGAGAGGCCAAGCTGTATCTAAGGTTCGTTTAATTATTTGAGATAAGAAGTATACCAGTTTTTAATTTAGAGCACAAACTTTCTAACAGTGATAATAATATTAAAATCTATTCAGTAGTTTTTGCGCCAACCCGTAACAAACAGACAAGAATTTTAAAAATCACATTTTTGGGTTCTGAGACGTTTATATATACCCTAACCCACTTGTTTTTTTTTCAATATCTTAAATGTACAGACACAGCTTTTTTACAATTTTATAATAGTAGGGATAAAATCGTTATCATAATAATTAATGTTTTTACAATTCTGTTGTTATTTGTATTTAAATAGTTTAATAAAAATAATTATTTTAATATCATATAAAAATATTCGGAATTCAAAAAACATAATATATTTGAATATTGTTATTTAACATAAAGCTAAAATAAAAGAAGCGCAAGGCTAGTTTAAAACTCATAACCATGCTAACATAGATTCACTGCAACCACCAGACCAAATCAACTTAACAAATATTATTGAAATTAACAAGTCAATCATGTGACAAAACATTATTCAAACCTTACTTTTTTTTTTTTTTGCGTGTGGAAATCCTCATGGACATCCGCCGCCCGGGGAAGGCGGCGGGGTGTGTCGGACTCCACCCAGAGTGGGTGACCTACCGACTAAAACCACACGGGTGTTTCGCCTCACCACTTTTTGCTGGGGTTACGGGAGCGAGATTTCATTCATCCGCGACCCCAGCAGTGGCAGACCGCCATTGCGGTCTCCAGCACTATTATTTTTTACCTGCCAATCCACATGAGTGGGGCGCGGCAACACCTACCGCGCCGCCATCTCGGGCCTTGTGTGATGGGTGGACGGACTTCCCCAAGCCCGCCGCCCGTGGCCTTGGTTATGGTGGTTGGAACAGGGCGTTATTTACCCTGTTCCTGCGCCTTGTTCGCCGGGCGCGGATTGGCAGGTTGGAGGCGATCTCCCTCTCCCTCTCCGCGGTTTCCTTCGTGGCGATGACCTCCTCGCAGAAGGAGGCCACCGCATGCCACGCGGTCTCGCTCCCGACCATACTACACACAACGACCGGGAGCGAGAGATCTCCCCCAATTTCAGCATTAAGGACACGGCGTTGCTCTGCCCAAGCAGTGCACTCAGCGAGTGTATGCTGCGCCGTGTCCTCGAGGCCTCCACAATGGTGGCAACGGGCGGCCGGCTCTCTTCCGGCGATTCGGCACAGGTACTTGCCGAAGCACCCGTGCCCTGACAGCACACCTGCGTCAGCCGGAAGGTCAACACACCGTGACGCCTGTCCACCCACTCCTCCAGGACGGGACGAAGAGCTTCGACCGTCCGTATACCGGCTCCTGGCCGTTCAAGCCGCGCCACCCATTCCGCGACCGCCGCCCGCTGCAGATGCGCCCTGCACTGTTCCAGCTCCCTCGGGTCCACCATCACACCACGATCCCGCGCTTCCTTGCGCCATGTATAGAGTGACGCAAGGATCCGGGCGTCCAAATCCCAAGGGAGGGACCTCGCCAGCGCGCATGCCGCCTCCGCGGAAATCGTGCGATATCCACGGATAACCCGTATGGATATCGCACGTTGCGGCCGCCGCAAAATGGCAGCGCCGCGACTCGTCAACTCGATGGCCCACACAGGGGCGCCATAGAGGGCCATAGAACGAATGACCCCCATGTATAGCCGCCTGCAGCTGTTGTTTGGGCCACCGAGATTCGGCAATAGCCGTCCTAGGGCGCCAGCCGCACCCATCAGCCGAGGTGCCAGCAGCTGGAAGTGGGTTTCAAATCGCCAGCGGCCGTCCAATATGAGCCCGAGGTACCTCATGCATCGCTTTACTTCAATGCGGACCCCACCAATGGTAATGTGGGATCCTACTGGAGGCACCTTACGGGGCCCATGAAAGCAGACCGCCTCCGTCTTGTTGAGCGCCACTTCCAGCTCCAACGTGCGGATCCGAGCAACGATCTGCGCTACGCCCGCAGTGGCAAGACGTGCAGACTCCCGAAACGACTTCTCCCGGGCTAGCACGAGCGTGTCGTCGGCATAACAGGTCACGCTGACGCCCGGGAGGTTAGTTCCTCGTAGTACCCAATCGTAGCCGATGTTCCACAGGAGGGGCCCGAGGACAGATCCCTGTGGAACACCGCACGACATTTCCCTCGTACAGACCCCATCACGGGTCATGTACTATGGGCCAAATCCATATCTAGCCATTTTTAAAACAAAATCCCGTGTACACGATGACCATGGCTGTTTACCGCCCTTTTTTCGTTAACCAATAGTAATAAAACAGAAAAGGATCCTTTTGGGACGACAAATAGTAATAAATCCAAAAATAATAAAAGCCAGGGACGAGAAAGCTCTTTACCTTGCATATTTACGTAATCTTTCACTATAACCATGCCGTCGTCCCGTCTTACACAGAATAGAGACATGAAATCTTGTTTCTACGGGAGGAAGGACAACATCAGTCAAATAGCCGAGATTTTTCACACGTGATATTTTCCGACGAAAAAAGTTTTAAGTCTAGCCAGGTAGGTCGTCGGCATCTATGGCGTGTAAATAAAACTCGGCACGAG
This sequence comes from Acronicta leporina, assembly GCA_947256265.1. Classification (NCBI taxonomy): domain Eukaryota; kingdom Metazoa; phylum Arthropoda; class Insecta; order Lepidoptera; family Noctuidae; genus Acronicta; species Acronicta leporina. The sequence continues at coordinate 8,841,654 of OX366513.1, read as the reverse complement.
CCGAAAAATGTTATTCCAAATAATAAGTTGTGGTCAACATGTGGGCTTGGATGAGTTCGGCAGGTTCTGGGGAACTGGCCAATACCCCAGAGAGGGCGAATGGTGAAAGTTATTTGCGATGCTGCAGATACCGTTTTGCCTACAGTACGAGTGGCGTGTCCAGAGCACGAAATGCTCAAAAAATGTTTTATCCAAGACAATTGTCCTATACACTAATACACTGTTCGCACTTGGTGCAGAATTGGATCCAAAAGCAGCCAAGTATACGATAAGTACCGTGGCCTTCTCGCTCTCCGGACCTAAACTCCATTGAAAATATACGGGGTAGGTATAATGGTTCAGAGATGGGATAACAGGTGCGAAAAAAATGACTACTAGTCAGTAATATCTATTATGCGTTTCAATTATACAACTATACTCTTGACAACAAAAGCCTGTTTAAATATTTCCTATAAATGGGTACTAATGGCACCGCCTTTGAAGCAATACCCAATAGTAGTTTTAGCACGTGTAGCATTCTTTCGACCTTCGACTAGCACGTGTATATTTTAGAGATTTTGAATGTTTTTGTTAAATTACCAGTGTTGAAATATACTACTTAATGACCGACAACAGTTCTCTCTTGTTATTATTTGTGAACAAAGGTGATCGAAACAAGGGGCTCAGCAAATACCCGAACGCTGTCATGCTATTGGTTTATGAGCGCAGGTAAGCGCTAGTATAGTAGCCGAGCGCTGCAAGCAGAAATAGCCCTAATGGTGGTCAGATATGGATTTTCCTGATAGTACATGACCGACCGATTGCGCAGGTATTTCCCGACTATCCGACGCAGATGGGGCGGTATCTGGTGGTATCGCAACGCATCCAAGATGCAGCCCCACGGAAGGGTGTTGAAGGCGTTCGAGACGTCCAGCGAAACTGCCAGTAATACCCCGCCTTCTGCCACCGCCTGCTCCGAATGGGCCTTGACGCGCAGGATCGCGTCGACGGTCGATCGACCCACCCGGAACCCGAACTGGTTGTCCGACAAGTCGGGGCCATTCAAACCTTACCTACCCTATCGTTACGTGTTAAAGAACAAATTGGCACAACTGTATTTTATAATATTTTTTTTTATCTTGAACAAGTCGTTCTAGGTCGTCGTTTTAAAGATCAAAATTGCATATCAGTCTGTATAATTATTTTATTTGTCATCGATTAGCGCTAGTCTGATTAACTCATCAAATTGAATAACCCGTAATGTCACAAGCAGAGGGTTCAAATTCGTCAATTTTTAGGGTGGGTCAGGTAACAGCTATAACCCATTGTACATTATGTTACTGTTAATTTGATAACGAGATATGTATCAATCAAATGTAGGTAAGTACTCTTTTGTTCCAAGCATAAGTACTGGCTTCATTTTTAGTACTTACGTATAGTATGTAGGCAGTCATTTTCACGAAGAAGAATTGGGCTGGGCCAGCCTGACATAAACCAACACCTTAAACTATACAAACTCAATAAACACGAAGTAAAGTGTAATCTTACCCGATGGCTGTTTGAAAAAGACTATCTCAGTACCTACGTAAGATTTATTAATCTATCAATGTTAAACCTACAAAAACAAGAGCTCATACATACTCTCTATTTATCTCTTCACACATGCAAAACTTGACACATGCACATGACACATGACTTCACACATGCACAACTTGCAAAACTTGACTGCCAACCTTCGCTAGTCGGAGAGGCACTATGAGAGAGAGAGACATGCAAAAACATGCACACACACCCCCACACTTATTAACACACCCCCTCACTCACAAACACACCCCCTCACTCACAAACACACCACCTCACACTAACACAAATAGGTAACTTCTAACCAGGACATAGATTATTATAGTGCACTAGTAACAGGCGGAACACTGACTCCTAAGTCACAGGGTTTCCCTAGTTTAGGAGGCAGGGTTTTCATCCGTATTTGTGTCACCTTTAGCTACTATATTGTATTTCCTACCTATTTCATACAAGTATTTTTTGTCAAAATCACATAATTATTATGATGATATATATGTCAACTAGGGTCAAAAAGGTTTTTATGTATCAACTAGCCTCTGCCCGCGGCTTCGCTCACTTGAAGCTCAAAAACCAACAATGATGAACTCTTCTTTGTATGGGTGTCTATACATTAGAGAGGTCAAGCTGTATCTCCGGTTCCGTTTAATTATTTGAGATAAGAAGTATACCAGTTTTTAAGTTGGAGTAAATACTTTCTAACAGCACAGATAAAAGAATACTAGTACAGATGCCTCATCCCATACAAAGAAATGGGACCTTCCTATCGGGCGAGATTCTTCGGGCAGAATAGTTTTTCTTTTGTAGGCGATAGATGTCGCACGTAGCACGCGCGACATCTATCGCCTTGGGTTGTATATCAAGTGTTTACTATATATTTAACCAATAGATGGCGCTGGTGCGCCGGGATGTAGGTAGGTACCTAAAGTTGCTACTTGTTGTTATTACGGTCGCTCACCCCGAACAGGTACCTACCTCCTTCTCGGTAGCGCGTAGGTACTTATGTAATACATTTAATTTTATAAAACTACTTACCTATCTTCTTACGCGTAGTTTATTTTCGTTATTATTTAACGTAAATTCATGTAAAAATGTACGTGTAATTTTCAAGGTTTCTCAGATACCTACTGATTTCATAAATGACATTATATTTTTAATGGCGGACATTATTTTTTTAAATATAACATGACGTGGGTGTCAATTTCATAGTTTCTGATTGTGAAAAAAACAAAATGTTTAAAATCCAAGATTGTGAACATCTAATTATTATTTTTTATTTAATATTATAAAGCTAAAAAGTTTGTTTGTTTGGTTGACCGCGGAAATCTCAGGAACTACCTACTGGTTCGAATTTAAAATAGGTATCTTTTGTGTTAGAATGTGCATTTATCGAGGAAGGTTATAAAATATCTTATAAAATATCACGCTATGACTTATAGGAGCGGAGCATCAATGAAAAATGTAGCAAAAACGGGTAAAAGTTATTTCTTTTGAGGGCTTCCATTGCGTGCGCTGCGTAAACGAAGTCAATGGCTGCATAATATACCTAGGTAGGTACCTACCTATCTATCTATTAAGGTTGACTCACTACCTATAACCTTTTTTGTTGTAGGTACCTAATCAAATTTGTTCTAAAATAATGCATTATTTGCGAAGGTGTTTAACACAACAAAAGTGTAGTATATACCTACACTTGTTGTGTTATGGATTAATATCATTAATCCATAACCAATTAGGTAGGTACCTACTTAAATACGTTATTCATCACAAGTAGGTACCTATTTAATTTTGAACAGAATTGCCATTGACATCATTTGGTTTTAATGAATATCGGAGATAATTATCATAGTTTTAAAATAACTCCACGACAAAATAATGATCATGTAGGTAGGTCGGTACTTAGCCTACCTACCACTAGCGCTGGCCGGCCGTTTAAAACGAGACTTTGTCGCGGTTTACTAGAATACTTTCTAAGTAAGTAGGTAGTTTAGTGATGGAAAAATACGACTGCCTGAAAATCGAGCCTGCGTCTTCTGGTTAGATAAGTACACCAGACGACCACTGAGCCACCGCGAGTTTAACTATTGAAAAACAAGCTGCCTACTTTGCTTGTCAACCGACATCAGTGTAGGAACCTACCTACCTATTTAGCCAGAAGACTCTACGCAGGTTCAATTCCGCCCTTCAAAGTTTCCTATAGGTAGGTATAGCATAGAAAAAAAAATGCAAAATATTACAAAAAAATAGTTTAAGTAGGTACATACTTACTTAATTGATTATTTTGGGCTGGGAGGTGACAACTGACAAGTGTCCGTGATAAAGACCGAGTGACAAACCGAAATCCACGCGAGCAAAGCCGCGGGCGGAAGCTAGTTCTTATATATCTTTATCGCAAAATGATAATAAAGTTATTGTAAAAATATACCTAGGTACCTACCTACCTACCTACTTACTTACAAATGCCTACTACCTACATGTCGCACTCGCAACGCAACTCAAGTGGCAAGGCAACGAGATCTTCCCGCAAAAAATAAAATATAATATTTGGAAGAGATTACTTACTAAAAACACAGAGTAGTATATCTACTCATGTGCTAAAAACTAGGTAGGTACCTACTACCTACCTAGTTGCTTTAAAAAATAATTTTAATGTTACGAAAACAAACATGATTTTCCGACCTGCTACTAAATGCAAGAGAATTTATACCAAAACAGGCTTGTTTTAAAGATTAATTTTAAAATAACGAAAGCAAAAAATAATTTTGTGACCTGCTACAAATAATTTTAAGGGAATTTATACTTAAAGTCACTAAGATTAGAGCTTATACTGTGTAACTCGTTCGCCTCGCTATTTACACCTACATCACAGTCATCAGTTCATCACAGACACATACATGCAGCTAGGCGGCTTGTGATTTTTTTTCATGAGGTTCACAAAAATAGTCTATTGTTTGTTGAACGTGACACGTGAACATTATGAGGTCCAGGGTTCGATTCCTAACTAAATAATTAAAGTTTTAAATTAAAGTTTAATTTAGATAGATCTATAAATGTTTAGTTAGGAATCGAACCCGGGACCATACATTTTTATCTAACATAATTATAATACATATACCGAAGGGTTAGGCAGAGGCGTGCTAATGTAGGAACACTCACAGTTTTCAAATACTCGCATGCATAGAAAATTTATCCATATTGCGATACACCCAACGTGCATAATCGTATTGGCAAAAAAAAAACTTTGAACTACGAGTATATTTTCAACCCGCGCTGCCGGGACGCCGCGCCCGCGCCGCTTGCGTCGCCGCGACGCGCGCCGGGCCGCGCCTCACGCTGCGACGCGAGGCGGGCTGTGGCTAGGGTTGCCAACTCTTTGTCGGTCAAAAATAGTAGGTAGTTCTAAAATTATTACCCATAAAAATATAATAGATAACGAAAACATGTAGTAGTTTTGCCTACTAATACCTACTTATACTTTTTTCAGAAATATTGTAGGATAATATTTATATTATATAGTAGGGTTAGAACTCTACAGCTGTGCCAAATACTTTCAAGTAGGTAAGTACCTACCTATTTTGATACTTGGTTTTTGACACTGGTAAGTGTATCTCATCCCTACGCGCATACATATGACATCATGACAATGAGTAGATAAACGTATCTACTCATGTGACGTAAACACGCTATAGGGCTTCCCGTCCACAGTATTTTAATTTCATCTACCTACCTACTTGCATAGCGTGTGAGCTACCTACAGCAATGAAAACCTCTTACTATTCAATACAAAAGCTTAGGTACCTACTTAAAAAGTAAATGATAACGTAAATCTTATTAGATATGTACCTAGGTACCTCTACCTACCATTTTAAATATCTAAGTACTTACCTATCATAAGTAATTATTTCAATATGATAGGTAAGTACTTCGTAAGTACATAAGTAGGTAGGTAAGTAAAACTAGTAAGTACCTACTACGTGTCTCACTTTTTTACCCATTTCACTATCTAGGTAGGTAGGTATTTTGTTCGGTAGAAGAAGCGAAATACCGATCTATTAAAAAAAACAAATACTTAAACGTACGTAGGTACTGTACCTAAGGTAGGTACCTACTTAATATTCTTCGTTCTCTGGTAGGTATATAGGTACTATGGTATATATAGGTATGCTTACGGCCTTTAAACACAAAACCATCACGACACCGTTCGTTCGTTACGTAGGTAGGTAGGTAGGTACCTACTACGGCGCATTCGCAGCTGTCGGACTACCGAGTGTATATCTACCGAACTCGAGCGAGACGCGATGGTATGATACCTACGACTCGCGTTCCGTTCCATTCCGACCGTCTGCATGATGCATTTATGGATGATAGAATACTGATATTTACCTATTTTGTGATATATATATATCTATACCTAGTAGATACCTACTTGAACTAGGTAGGTATCTACTAGCCTACCTTTTTTATTATGTAAGTATATTCTGTACAAGGCACCTACACGAAGGTAACCCTAACTATTAGGTGTAAGTCGCTTTCTAGGTACTACCTACCTAGGTATGTTCGTGTTGTCATCATAGTAGACTATCGTATGTATTAGTGCTTCGCCCCCGATGGTACAAAAAGATAATACATCATTAGAAAAACTTCGTCTGAAATATAATATTCTTATAATAATACTTTATTTTAAAAAAAATGAGAAATAATTATAGACTCAGAAACTGCGAACAGTGCCATCTTTTCTTTTTGTAAAATGAGCGAAAACTGCAAACAGCGCCATCTATTTACCAAAGAAAGCGAGAATCACGAGGATTTAATTGAATATCATATAATTGAAGAAATTAGACTTAAATTATATTGTCCTATGTAACATATTATCAAATGTCCTATGTGACATTTGATTTAAGTAAGTACATATTTTTTTAAGGTCTTTCCTCGTAAGAATTTCGAAGCCAAACACACGAGGTTTGGGAATCGATACATGCAATGCCATCTATTAACAATTCATTTGAACTATGTTTCATTTGTTCGGGGTGAGACCCCATGCTAACAGTTATAACAAAATTAAAATCTATTCAGTAGTTTTTGCGCCAACCCGTAACAAACAGACAAGAATTTTAAAAATCACATTTTTTGGTTCGGAGACGTTTATATACCCTAACCCACTTGTTTTTTTTTAATATCTTCAATGTACAGACACGGCTTTTTTATAATTTTATAATAGTACCTAGAGATAAAAATATTTTTATTTATTAATTTTTTTAATTCAAATTTAGAATTCGTTATTATTAAATAAAAGAAATCTTGACAGTTTGTTGCGTCAGAAAAGCTCTGAGTGTGTTGTGTTGTTTACACAAATTCTTTACAAAATGTAAGGGAAAAGTTTTTTGCAATTTATGACTTTGAGTACTCCTACGACGGTTGGTCCCATTGAAGTTGTTGATCAGTAATGAGGCCCATTTATTGTTTTGTATTTGTTATTGATTGTTCGTAGATACGTACCTACGATAAACATTTACAACAAACTGTAATATTATTACAGTTTTAACCTCAAACATATAACGAAGAATCTGAAAATTGTGAAAAAGTAACCATTGGAGTAAATTTCTTATTACCTATACTTAATAAAAATAAATAATTTATTTGACTCAAAATGGATGTACAACCAATCACTTACAAGCACCATAAATGCACGGAGAAACAATATAGCATCATGCAGCATTTGTATGAACTCTGGTACCCAAAGAGAGGCCAGTACCAGCATTCTCACATTCATAAAATTATGATATACCTACACAATACAAGTATTTAAGTACTTCTGTACTAGATTAGCACAGGTCAAACAATATAATAATTAAAATAACTAAAAAACCCGACTGCATAAAAACACTTTAAAAAAAACTAAAAAGACAAAAACAAGTCTAGTAGTCCAGACCTATGTAAAGTAATATTGAATAACTACACCATTTAAATGTTTTCATGATCGATAAATACATAAAATAATAAATTATAACGTAGAATAAAGTCAATCTTGCCGTCGGGACCCATTCAAAATCGTGACCGTCTCTAAAATTGCCAGTAATGGGTCCCGACTGCAAGATTGACTTTATTCTGCGTTATAATTTATTATTTTATGTATTTATCGATCATGAAAACATTTAAATGGTGTAGTTATTCAATATTACTTTACATAGGTCTGGACTACTAGACTTGTTTTTGTCTTTTTAGTTTTTTTTAAAGTGTTTTTATGCAGTCGGGTTTTTTAGTTATTTTAATTACGTAACTTGTTTCCGGATTTTTAGTGCAAAACTACGAAACATTTTTTATATGAAAAAGTAGATGATTTCCTACAAGTCCCTGAACAATAAAATAATGTAATGCTTTCGCTAATTGCTACCGAAAATTTGAGAATACATGATATTGAATGCTCAAAACATATTTTTCAGCCCACGCATTAAAGCGCATAAAATCCGCCATTTTGTTTTTTTTTAATTTCATGTACCCAGTGACACTCGTGCAATCAAGACAAATCTAATGAGGTATCATTTATCTAAATCGGTTGCACCGTTGAATAGTTACGAGCGGACATAGGAACGGACATACATACATACATACATACATACATACACGTCAAACACATAACCCTCCTCCTTCGGCAGTCGGCTAAAAAAGTTAAGTATTAAGAGTCCGGTTGGTCTGGTGAACTCTGGTGCACCGACCTTCCAATACAATCGTAATACCGAAATAAATCGAAATTATAACACAATTTATGCAAAGTATAATATTATTCGGATTCCGTTACCGTTAATCTAGGTAAATAGAAATCGGAATAAAATGTAAAAGTAGGTACCTAATGTATGTAGTAGTAATGTACGAAATACTAACACTGGGAATAAATGTAAGCGAATTCAATTTTTGATAACTTTGCCCAATAAACGACCGATCGGTTCTACCATTGCCCAGTCGTTTATTTCCAGTGAAGTAGTGGTAAACGACATGGTACAGTAGAAACAATTTGATAAAATATTGTTTTGATTACGATTTATTTTGGTATTACGTTTTTGTAGCCAATTCAAGGTCGACCGAATAGCATATTGTATTTTACATCAGTCTGTAGTTGTAAATCAAAAACATTATTGTGACAAGGAAAATGCGAATAATAACTATATTCGTATTAGTACACTTATTCTAAAATTAATCATATTAATTTTACGTTACGGGACTATTTGGCAGTCCTCGCCTGAGTGAATACGAAATTTTAAATTGGGGTAGGTACTTACAGGTTTCTCTCTAGAGCCTACTACGTCGTTTTTATTACCTCAATGAGAAATTATTCCATTACTACGGCTGTCATTCGATGATTAGATGCCAATTTTTGACAATAGGCATGATGACGGTTAGCAAGAATTACTAAAATAATATGTTCATATACTTACTGAAATATAATTAATATGTTTAGAAAAAAATATTTTATTTTTATTTATAAGACGGGATTATTAATTTATTTGATAAAATAAAACTCCAAAATACACAAGTCCGCCATGTTCAGTTGAACACCAATCAGATTCAATTACGTCACATCTATGTTGAACTGTCACCGTCACGTAAATATCGTACGAATTTCGACGATCTCCGCGCTTAAAAATTGTTTATTAAGTATTTCCTAATTGTATATTACTTAGTTTTTTGTTCTACAACTTGTTAAGAGCTTATTAAGTAATGGAACAAGGGTTTACCAAGGCAAACAGCTCTAATTTGCCCAGAGTTGATTTGTTAATGCATGCTGGGGCAGTTCCTGGAATCAAACAAAGACTTCTGTTCAGCAGAATTTAGAAATGTTAAAACTACAATGTAAGTATTATTTATTATTAAATAAAAACTATATTAAAATTACTGTAACTATACGTTACAATAGTTAAAAAAATAAAATCACTTTTAAAAAGCACAGCTTCTTATGTTTAGTTTTAGTAGTGTTTTTATTTTATAAAATATGCTTACCTATCGATTTCTTTGTTTTAGGTCCTCCATCTTATGGGGACGACGCGATTAGCTCCGTTCAGTTAAAACGCGATGGAAATCTGTGTATAGGTTGATCAAAAATCTGCGCAGAACACAAGGTCCACGCGAAGTTATATGCAGTGACGTTAATAGTTGACGAAGTAAACGAAGAAGTTGTATCGGTAGAATGCCATGACAGTGTTGCCTCACAAGGGGGCTGCAAACATGCCATTGCATTTCTCATGTGAGTCCATCGTAGGAGTGAAGAACTGTCCGATACATCCCTGGAATGCTACTGGATTAAATCAAAGCTATCTCGGGTTTGGACTACATTAAAATATATTACAACAAAAGATTTATCCAATAGTAAACCTAGTTTGCAATTAAATACTGGAGTATTTGAAAAGTTTATTAAGGAAGGAAAGAAAACGAAGCTGCAAAACTGTGTGGCTTAATCTCGCCGTGCAAGATTAAGCCACTTATATCTTATTGTTTTGTTGTGTGGCACGTAAACAAATAATTTATCAAGGTATTTTTTTGACGTATTATCACACTGGGGAACAGCACACCACTTATACACTTGCGAAGTCATGTCTAAATAAAAATTAACAAAAATATCATCTGATAAGTTGTTTAATCTCCTATTGTATACGATGCCAAAACATTGAAGTGACGTCATAAGCAGACACCAGCGACCGTTTTCGCGCTAATTGAAAAACATTGAATTAAAATCGCATTTTTGTATCAAAAACCATGTTTTATTGCAGAAATAATTTAGTTCAGTTTTTCAAAATCAGTCATCATGCCTATTCTTATCTTCTCCTATAGCAAGTAGAGTATAGAACTCATTTTATGATGTAAAACCTTGATGGTGTAGATACAGTGCGTACCGTTTATTTTAGAAACTTAATAATTTCTAAAAATCTACAATAATAATGCAAAGTCATTACCTACAATCCAACTTTGATAATCAAAAGTAGGTAACTTAGATAATGAGTTGGGTTTTCAAAAGAATTCACTAAACAGTTTGAATAAAACCAAGAACGTGAAGGATTAAATAACATTTTTGAAACCTCCGACCAACACACAACCTACACATATTCACTGATCTGCGAGAAAATCCGGAGGAGGCTGCATTTCGTTCTACAAGACACATCGCATAATTATTTAATAGGTTTCGATTGAAATTCAGAACAAAAATGGGAATCGCAGCCCGGACTGATTTTCATGTAGGTAGGTGAATGGATACCTATGTGTGAAGTCGTGTGTCAAGATTTAAAAAAAAAATATGGGTGACAAAACTTCGCGAGTCTTCGTAGAGCTCCGCTTTTTGCTAGTTATATTTTGCATTAACGCATTAAAAAGGCCAAATTTTTCCTCCACTACAATTTATTTAAAATGTGCATGTGTTTAGGAAAACTATAACAAATATTTGTAACATCTGCTTTATTTGAACTCTATAGATCCAGATGAAAATGACATGAGCGAAGAACCTTTAGAGGATTTAGGTGAAAATGAAACTGAAGAAGATGAGGATGATGTTGTTAAGGCTATAAAAGCTGAAAAGAATAAACTTAGAGATCATCCTCCATCAATAACATGTGAAGATTTTATAGTTGATATATCACTTCATCCGTCTAAGAATTTACTAGCAATTGCCAATATTGTCGGAGATGTGTTATTGTATGAATACAGCAATGAAGAGACGAAACTTATAAACACATTAGAATTACATTTGAAGGCTTGCAGAGACATTGAATTTGATGATTCTGGAAGCACGTTATATTCAACTGCTAAGGTTTGTAGCGTTGTTATTTTATGTGGGTATGTATGTATCCATCTAAGATTTCTGTTAATTACACGAGGGCTTTTTTTTACTACACAAAACTTGTTTGGGATTATAATTGCTTGACATACTAGAAACTGAATTTATTGTACAGTCGCCGTCAGATATATTGTAGCAGACAAGTTGACCAAATACTTCTGAACAATTTAAAATGTCAATAAGTTCCATACACTACATATTACCATTAATATCTGAACATTCATTACTTCATTAATATCTGAGCAAATGCTTGTCAATAATTTCTATACATATAACTAACCAAAAATATCTGAACACTTATAACGTCAAGTGTCAGATACACATACTTACGCTTGACGTTATAAGTGTTCAGATATTTGGATTATTGGGATGGGAATCAATGTAGAACAAAGGAAGCATTAAGACGACATGCAAATAACGTCTGGGAAACGTTTAGAGGGAGAAATTTTTGTGAAAAGGTTGTTGTTTAAAATTTAATAGTTAAAATACTAATGTTTTATTAATGTTGTCCCAATAAAAAATATTTAGTAAGTACCATAATTTTTAATTTCATTACCAAACCAAGATCTATTTTCTTTCGATGGTTTGACTTTAACATATCAGTTGCATCACTTGCATCCTATACAAATGATTGTCTATACAATTTTTATTCCCTTTCCATCGTATTAAATCACTGATAATCTTTGGTTCATCCTATCTAAAACACAAGTTAGGTAAACTCAGTGTTTGTCTGCGTAGATACACTTGACGTTATAAGTGTTCAGATATTTTTGGTTAGTTATATGTATAGAAATTATTGACAAGCATTTGCTCGGATATTAATGAAGTAATGAATGTTCAGATAACCTTGTAACTTACAGATAACTTACAGATACAGATGGTAACTTGTAGTGTATGGAACTTATTGACATTTTAAATTGTTCAGAAGTCTTTGGTCACCTTGTCTGCTACAATATATCTGACGGCGACTGTAACATGCCTAAATTTACGGATACAGCGATACTTAAAAAATAATAAAAGGAACCAAAAAAACATTAAAAAGTTTACTTATATAAATTAAAAACATAACAAATTTTAACATGATGACATTAATTTTAAATTTTCCATTATTATAGAGTATTTTGAGCTAAAAGAAACAGGTCTAATTTGGTTAGTGACTTGCCTTTTGTGTGTCGTTGAATCTTCCTTTTTGAGGAACCAACAAAATCTTATTTCTAATCGCACATCTCGATGGAACCCATATCCTTGTTCATCACTCAAAGCTCTAATATTATCAGAAAAGCGTCTAAATGAGAGTGTAGAACTTGGATTTTGAGCGACACTCTGCAACCAAAGTTTTGGTAACCCAAAGCAGTACCTACCTACATCTACTAAAAAATAATAGTGTTTAGATTTATTGTTGCCTTAGAAAGTCTTTGATGATTGCAAAAAAAAAACATTTCCATGCTTTTAGTTAGTATTTTTTTATATTTATTTTTTGGGTAAACAATTCATCCATAACCAATTTTCTTATTTGTGTTCCTATAAAAACTCCTTCTTTCAGCATAGCATCACTAAGTTGAGGGAAAACTGTCTTTAAATACTTGAATCCTTCACTTTCTCTATCCATTGCTTTAAGATTTTTTTTTATCCCAATTTAATGTGGTACTTAGTCAGGTAAGTAATTTATTTTATATTTATAATTATATTCCTGGACAATCCTTCATAACAGTGGCGGCTCGCTCTAAGGAGCGCTGGAGCGGTGAACTCCCAAGTTTTTTTTTAAGTTTATAAGTATATTTTACGTAAGAAATTATGCATCGATTTACTAATACTAACATTACTAATTATTATAACATTTACTAATATTTATATTACCTACCGCTCTGAACTGTACACATCATGCAGCAAGCGTCAAGTTTACCGACTATTACCGAGCGGAGCGCGTGCGCGCATATAAAACGAAGTTCAGTACAACGACTAAGTACGAAATTCAATGAGTGCGAAAGAGAGAGCGAGTGCGGCGCGTGAAACGGACGATTTGTATGAGAAATTACGCTAATCTGGAGCGGCGGCGCTCCTGCGCGTCGTTGCCAAATCTCTCGGTGCGCCACGCGCGTTATCGTGCGGTGTTGCCGCTCTGATGTAAACAAATAAACGTAAAACGTTAGTTGGAGTTGAGATTAGGCGCGCGCGAATGGCGAATATTGCCATACGGCTGTACAATTTTTTGTTGATTGATTATAAATATAAGTACTTATTTATCTTTTTGCATTTTTCATGCTAAGATTTTAAGGTAATTTAATGAAGAAATTATATTGTTTAAGAATTGTTCAGTTTAAAATCGTTAAATTACATACATACATACCATCACGCCTGTATTCCCCAAAGGGTTAGGCAGAGGTGTACTAAGGTACACCCACAGTTCGCCGGTATGTTTAGGTCCCATGTAATAGTGGGCGAGCCTATTGCCATTAACCGGGCACAATTTCCAAACTCCGAGCTACTACTGAGAATTTCATAGAAAAACCCAATAACACTTTGCTCGTGAAATAAATAAATCGTTAAATTAAAGCTAATTATTTTCATGTCCCGAGTTCGATGCCTAACTAAATAATATGATCGATTATTAATTTTATATACCTACCTACCTACCTACTTACCTACTTAATCACGTTCAACGAAAGCTTTTTAACATAAAATAGGCACATAACGCCTGTATTCGTCGAAAGGTTAGGCAGTGGCGTACTGATGTACCTACTCCCACAGTTCGCCGATATGTTTAGGTCCCATGTAAGAGGGGGCGAGCCTATTGCCATTAAAAAAAAACCCAATACCACTCTTTGACCTGAGAATCGAACCTCTAGCGCAGCAGTCGCGCTCAGGGTTCACAATTCAGTTGTATTTTTTGTGAACACCCATGAAAAATGTTCACGAGCCGCCACTGCTTCTTAATATAATAATCTTTCGTAGCTCAACTGTCCCACAAGCACAAAAAACATTTTTTTTTTGTGAATCTCCCTGCAATCCAAGCAGGATAGTAATGATTTTGAGCACTCCACAAATTGCTCAATTGATTTTTTGTAATTATCCTTTACAACATCTTTGATCTCTAGCCATATTTTTATGCAAAAAACGGCGTTATAATTTAAATAGATTAAAAAAAAAAATGTTGATCGGTAATATTTTGAATAAACTATTGTGAAGACTTGTGTAGGTACACTAGGCTAATTGTAGCTAAATTATTTATTTATTTAATAGACATGCCAACGATAATTACACAACGATAGTCACACTTATGAAAACAATAATGTCTAGGCCTGTGTGCATTACCTTTACAGGCATATACAGCATTTGCTTAATTGTTAACGGCACTTATCGAAAACATAAAAAAAATGAATCTAAATAAAACTGATATTAGACTTGAACAACAAGCCTTTGATGACTTGATGTATGAAATGTGAGGGTAGTCAAATGCTTGTTCCTTTGTGTTATTTTATGTAAGTACTAAATCTTCCAATAACAACAAGTAATTCTGGGGATCATTAGTAGGTATAGTATGAATCCATCCATCCTATTTCACTCAATGCCACTTTGTTTACTATTATATGAAAAAAAGCTATTATTTCTGGTCGCTAGGATTTTTTCTGTAAGAATAATATGTAAGAATATACACTGTTTATTTATTTGTGAACGTATAATTTTTTTTGTAGGATAGAGTAATTATGGTCGCCGATGTTGAATCTGGAAAGTTAAAGAGATGTTTTGAAAATGCACATGATGAACCTGTTTACCGACTTTTGAACCTAGACAGGGATAGAATTGTGACAGGTTTGTGACTATCTACACATAATGGCAAAAAAAATGTCTTGGTACATTTTACTTTTAATTTAATTGTATTCAGCAACTTCACAGTTGCAGGGTTACCAGTTTTTGACAAAAAAAAAGATAGTGTGATGGTGTAAGAATGAACTAAATTGAATGAACTTAAATAATGTACTTACATGAACAAACTTTTTACTTATATTTAATATCTTGTTTTCAAAACACAAGATTAACTATCAAAAATTGTAGAATTAGTTTCTAAGTAGGTAGTATGGTAATCTATTAAATGTAAAAAAGTCAAATTACATGATTTTTATTTTTGGTTTGTTTTTATTAGAAGGAAATAAAAAAGGAAATGACTTTTGTTAATTATTCTTATATGTCACATCTTATTTACGAATTTTTAGTTTGATTTTATATTAAACCTTTTTATCATTCACTCTTTACACAAAATCATTCGCTACCCCAACACTATTAGTTGTTGTGTGGTATCACTATTTCTCTTTGAACTGTCAAGTTACTGAATACAATTAAAATACGAAGTTATACCTATTTAATATTTTATTAATCTATATTTTAGGTGATGATGGGGGAACAGTTAAGCTATGGGACATGAGGAAACCAGACCCTGTGTTTAGTATAAAAATAGGGGAGGAGCATGTTTCTGATATGATAACAAATGAAGCTCAGAAGTATTTGGTATGTGCAAGTGGAGATGGTGTTCTTACATCAATTGATCTGAAAGCAAGGTACCTAACTTTTTATGTGTTTCCATCATTAAGCTGAAATAACTAGTGAGTAAGAAAAGTGACTGCCTGTTCTATCCTTCATTCTGTTGAAAGGAAAGAACAGTCCCGTATGTTTCTGCATACCGTTTTTAAGGTAAATTGAAGTTGAAAACAATGAACATAGTTGGCCTTATTCCAAAACACGGACGAACTATAGTACCTAAAGTTCAGTTTCAGTTAGTTCCGCGTATTAGGTACTTACACTGTCGCAATTTATGATGTTTATCATTTTGACAGATAGGAAAAACTAATAAATACGCTCGATATAATTATTTTAATTAGATGATATATTCTATTATAAAATGTACATTAAAACGAGATAAATAAAACTTACACGTCACTGGGTGTAAATTGTAAATTGGATGGATGTAAATTAGAAAATTCAAAAAAGTAAATCATTGCAAATTATGTATAATGATGTGTTTACCTGAGACATTTTTCGTAGAGAATAAGTAAATTATTGTGAATAAAGCGTTGATTAATCTGTGCAATTTTAATTTCTATTTTCAAATAAGTATTGTGATTTATAAAAATATAATGTTCTCCAAGCGACGGCGACGTCATCATATCAGCCTATTGCCGTCCACTGCTGAACGTAGGCCAAGCGACGTGGTAAAGTTTTAATTCTCTCGTTTTAAATGTACATTTAATAATAAAGTTATTATCTAATAAACATCATTCATGATAATAAATTGAATTCACATCACTATAATTCAGCTCTAGCACCGCCACTACTGGGGACGTATCTACCTATTTATTTTGGGTTATTCCCAGTTATCCTCACCGTCTACGTCACCAGCAATGGCAAATGGAAAAAAATCCCATTTGTCACCAGTGGTGAAGTAGACGGTGGGGACAACTGGGAATAACTCCAAGAGGCTTTAATAAGAGAAATAGGTTTATTTCTCAAAATATTGAAAAACAAGGCAGTAGATCCACCAACAAAGGCACTTCGCAAGCCGATTTTTCAGAAACAACATTAATTAAGGGCCTCTTGCACTAACTTCAAAATTATATTTAAATTGTATTTAAACACGATTTTTCATAGAAATTTTGTGTTTAAATACAATTTAAACACATTTAAGAAGTTGGTGCAAGTGGCACTAAATCTGCAGAATTTAACTGAAAAAGACGCTGAATTAATAAGAAAAGTACCTATGTGTGCTTTTGCAGTGTTATCATCAGGACGGAAGATAAATGTTAATAAATTCCGAGAGTTCTGCTTTTTCACTGCTGGCTGGCTTTATATAATATGTAAATATATTATTTGGTATTCTTAGTATTACATATTTAATTATTATTCTTCTCTACATATACTTCTTTACGCACGGAACAGATATCTTACTTGTCAATCGTGCCGATTGGTTTTCTATCTGAAGATGTATAGAATCTGAGGCCAGAAATAAAGATTCCCGTGATTATAGGGACATTCTCGATAAAGCAGCAGCATCTCATGCAATGAAGATATTAAGCATAGTCTATTGTTGACCTTTGATCCACTTCTCACAAATATTCGTCCTAAAAGGAATAAATTCGTAAATACATCTGCTACTATGTGTGTATACTAATATAACGCGATATAATCCGTTGTTGTTTTATTTCAATATGTCTAATATTCGCGTAAACTTCAGAAATCAATATAATACATCTGCTTTTAAAGAATTCAAAAGACAGATTCGGAAAAAACCTTGAATTTGTAGATGTTAATGATTTAGTATGTATAGATTCGGAATCTGAATTTAATGATGCTGATGACGATAACAACGATAGTATGATAATGATAGATGGATGGATGGATGTTTGTTACTCTTTCACGCCAGAACGGCTGAACGGATCTGGATAAAATTTGGCGCAGAGATAGATTATATAGTCTGTAATAACACATGGGCTACTTTTTATCTGAAGTCCACGCAGACGAAGTCGTGGGCAGAAGCTAGTAATTATATAAACGTTTATTTTCTCGCCACAATACAATGGTTTTACAAAATACTTGAACATCTATTTTGCATTTGATATTGTGGGAGACTGGTGCCTAAGCTAGGCTCGAGGCTGTATTTCAGGACATCAGGCCTCCTCCTTTGGTGTTTACAGTTTTTTAATTCAATTTTTCACTTAATTTGAGCACTCATTTTCTACTGTAGAATATGGTCAGAAATTACAAAATCAAAATAACATTAAACTTATCATACTTTTATCTACTCATCTACTTTTTATGTGCGTGTGTGTGTGTGTGTGTGCGTGCGTGTGTAGGTGTGTGTGTATGTTTGTACGTGCGCACAAGGTGCGAGGGTTTTTGATATATAAGATAATATTATCTAGACTAAGACAGCCAGCAGTTTTTCAGTATCGTCGTAGCTGAACTCCAGGAGCCAGGTAGTTAATTTAATTTTGCATTTTATTTCTTGCAATTCATATATCAACAGGATTTTATTTATTTTATTATATAAATAAGGGCCTAGGTGACAGAAGTAGCGTTTCGAGTGCTTAGTAGTGAGATGCAATTGGTTTCTGTCTACGGGATTACATCGTCTTTTGCCACAAGAGAGTGAGGGATTATATTTCAGGAGATTATGCTGCAGAAGAATGGTTTGCTGAATGAAAATCTGGTGCACCGTCAAGACTTTAGCCTTTTTGAATAGAAGGAGAGTAGGATATCTGAATGGTAACAATAAGGACACCTTTAATACTGCTCTTTGTGCCCGCTCTAATTCAAGAAGAACAGTCTGCGGAGCACCACCCCAGGAGGTAATGCACTAATAAGGTAGGGACTGAGCCAGGGCCATGTACACGGATCTCTTTAAGTTATCATCAGCAACGTGTCTTAGCATCTTAAAGACGTTACGTCACTAAGAGTGGTTATGTGCTCATGGAATCGTAGACTACTGTCTACTATAACCCCAAGGTATTTTACCGTATCAACTTTTTGGAGGTGTATGCAAGGGCAAGTGATGTTATGTGGCATGGGACAGGAGTGGGCTATAATCGAGTGTGGTATAGTCAAGTTCGGTGCTGTCCTGTGGGTAATTGCAAAAGTGAGATAGTGTGTTTTAGCCGCATTTAACGTAAGTATATTATTTTGCAACCATTCCGACACGATATTAAATCCAGATTGTGCATGTTCATAGACATCGCTCCAAGTATTGGCACTGAATAGAAGAGCAGTGTCATCTGCGAAGGTAATTATTTTACCTTATGGAAGAGTGAGCAAATCCAGGTCATTTATGTAAATGAGAAACAGGGTCGGGCCAATCACGCTGCCTTGCGGCACACCATAAGTGACTATCCGCTCATCACTGATATACTCATCCACCCTGACGTACAGGGTTCGCTCACTCAGATAGTCTTCAAAAAGCCTGAGTTGTGTTCCTCTAATTCCAAGGCGTTCCATTTTTTCAATCGGAATGGGGACAGAGACCGTGTCAAAGGCCTTGGCAAGATCTAGGAAGATTCCTATGACCTTTTGGCCTCTATCTAGATTAGTGACAATGTAGTTTGTGAGGTCGTGGACAGCGTCCGAAGTTGATCTACCAGCTCTGAATGCGTCCTGGGACGGCGAAAGGATGTTGTACCTGGTCAAGTAATCTACGAGTCTACGTTTCATAGTTCGTTCCTTACCTTCCGTACCTTAGATAGGATAGGCAATACGGTTATGGATCTTTAGTTACTGACACAGCTTTTATCTCCGTCCTTGAAGATGGGGTGGATGATAGATTTTTTAAAGGCCCTAGGGAATTGCCCCGTATGGAGTGCGAGGTTGCAAATGTAAGTTAGGGGACGGACAACCAAAGCAATGTGCTTTTTAACAGTGTGCCAGATATTCGGTCCCATCCCGCGGCACATTCACTGCGAAGGGAGATGATTATCTTTGCAACTTCCGCCTCACCTGTGGGTAATAGAACTATAGATTGTGAGTTGTCAGATATGACCGACGATGATGGCCTAGATGTGTTGGTATTGCCAATCTTTTCAGCAAGCTTTTTCCCAATGTCTGCAAAGAAATTATTTATTTGGTTAACAGAGTCTAGTGGTGTGGTTGATATCGTGAGCAATTCTTGCCTATTGTCCCTTTTTTTGACCCTATTCGTTATGGTGTTGATTGCTGTCCGTAATTGCTTGCTGTTGTTACCTGCATCGGTGATGCAAGCCTTATCATATGCGATCATCTTTTGCTTCAATAGTTTATTACAGTAATTTCTGTATCTTGTGAAAGTCGTTCTTCGAATAAGGTTGTCAGTGGAATTTCCTGACTTTTTCTTTAAGTAATCACTATGCCGTACACAACGTAGTAGGCCCGGGGTGATCCAGTCTTTCAGTATTTTTTTACGGTTTGGAACTTTGATTATTTTCGAGTTTGACTCAATCGTCCCTGTCTGACTAATCATTAAGTCAGCCGCTAGGTGTGGATTTCCAGTTTTGTATATTAGCTCAAAATCAATAAGTTCAAGATCTGCATCTAGTTGGTCGTGATTGATGCGAGAGTTAGTTCTTCCTCCACGTAATTTGGGTATCTTTTTTGCAAGGTATAACAGAACAGTGTTGTGATCGGTTACTGAAGAATGGGCTACTAGTGTGAAGGCAGGCAGGTTAGTTTTTAAGCCTACATGGTCAAGACATGCTTGGAACCGGGTGGGCAGTGTGTGTGCTGGAAGAATACCGTGTGATGCGAGCAAGTCTAGGTAACTATTTTTGTTTGTATCGTTGCTCTGTTGATGGATATTTATGTTTATATCCCCTGTGATGATAATATTTTTGTAGTTTGAAATAGCGTTTAATACTATATCCAGTGACAGAAGAAAGTTATTGAGAGATCTATATCCGGGGGGACGGTATATAGACAGTATCATGGTGTGTTGATCAAGTTTTATTTGGAGACAATTTGCATCTTCGATTACGATTTCATTTACGGATACTTTATGATCTTCGAGGACATAAACTACCACGCCCTCATTTTGAGTTAGATTTTTTTCGGTTTTAAAATGGTTATAGCCCTCTAGGTTAGGAATGTAGAGCGTGCTGGGAAGCCAGCATTCCGTTAGTGAATTAATGTCCCATTCTACTTTGGTTCTGACAAGAATAGTTTGTAAGCCTGTTATATTTTTTGTGATGCTTCTAATGTTCTGATTTAAAATTTTTATTGAGTAACAGGGCGAAAAATTTGGAGGGATGTAGTTATCTAGATTAGGTACACGTCGTTGAATCGGACACAGAGATCGAGTCAATGTTTGATGTATTTTGCTGTATATTATCGAATTTTAATTTTATATTCGAAATGACATTGATCCTTTATTGATTGATTTATATTATAAGTGTAAGTGTAAATAGTGTCTGTTTGGTAGCGCTGTTGATATATTGTGTATGTATGTATGTTTGTATGTATGTATGTCTGTATATTTTTACAAATAATAACAACAATAATACATAACATACCATCACGCCTGTATTCCCCGAAGGGTTAGGCAGAGGCGTACTAATGTACACCCACAGTTCGCCGGTATGTTTAGGTCCCATGTAATAGGGGGCGAGCCTATTGCCATACAATAATATAAAATTTATAATGCAGAAATATGTCTATAAACATTTTAAATATCGTTGAGGTCATATATGAGAAAAATATAATAATTAAATACCAAGGCCTACGCAAAAGATTTACTAGTGTAAGGATATATTGTACTCAAAATAGGTTGAAGCGCTAATAATATCAAATAAAGAAATAATAAACTGATAATTACTTTATGGAAAAATTGGGTGATACATAATCACCTTTGATTGATTTATTTACCAAGCAGCTATTAAACATAGTGTGATGAATATAGTTTAGAGTAGGGTATTGCTTGTTTTTGTGGTGAATTAGTGTAATTATAGGATAATTTAAAATAGTGTAGTATGTAATATGTGTGTTATTTAGTGTAGTATTCTCATAATTTGTTGAAGTGTGTTGTACAGTTTTTGTAGTGTAAATTAACAAATTTAGGTAGAAAATAGTTGTCTTACACAGTATCAGTGGTTCGGTTACAATTGAGATAAGTAAACAAAAGATATTTAAATTAAGCTTCTTTAAATCTAAATATAATTTCAGAACTAATGGATAGGTATTCAGCAATATAGACTAGTCGTCTTTCACCAGGCAAACCAATGCACTGAGTATTTAAGCGGTCTTAATTGGAATGGGTTTTATTGAAATTGCGTACACATATAATGAGGTGATTCTTAGTCTGTACATTTGTAAATTCAGCAATTATTGGACTGACAGTACCTGATCTTCCGGGTAGCCGTTATACATCACGTATTTGAGTGTTTTTTAGCGACATGTTGACAGGTGCGCTCACTTCGGTGATGATAGAAGTTAAGTCCGACGCTGACTCGTCCACCTTAGAAGGAACGTTACGGATCTCGACGCTTGATGACCGGAAAAGAAGCTGAAGGTTTTGTATTTTAGCTTCCAGCGTATTTATTCTGGTGTTATAAGCTTTCTTTTTCTTTCTGCAGGGTATCGATTTGCTTAGCCGTATCATCGTACTGTCTACTGATAAACGTCATAGTTTTTTCAATTTCAATGTTTGATTTTTGTATCGCAATATTTTGGACTTTCTTGTTCTGATTTCCAGTTGGTGAGTATTTGAAGTATTTCGCGCTTAAAGTCCTGGAGCTCATTGCCTGGAGAAAACTCTGGGTAAGGACGTTTGTACCGTGATGTAGTGTTGACACTTTCAAACGGGCTGCTCGATAACGATTGAGGAATGTTCGAATCAGACTTCACTAGTATAACACTGGAGTTAGATGGCGAAGCCGGCGGCGATCGCTGTACGCGTGGCATCTTGTGACTCAGCGCGCACTGGTGAGCGGGACGGCAATTATGGCAATTGTCCTGCTTCCTCGAGTAGGCGGGGCGCGACGGGTTAGTGCAATCGGCGCATACGCAGCGAGGCGGCCGGCCAGACGAAAAGTAATAACTATTTTTACTCAAAAATGCATGTAATGTGGTCATTATTTTGACAACCTTGTTTGAGCAAAGTCGACCTTGCCGTTCTGTTTCAAGGAGCGGCCGGCAAAGTTTTGCTGGCCGCTCTAACAGGCCGGCAATGTTTTGCCGGCCGCTATTTTGACATTTCAACGTTTTATTGTTGTTGTTAATATAATTCGCCAAAAGGCAGGCAAAGGTTTGAACCATACAGCCTCGTCTTAAACGGTAGAAACTTTATTGAGGCTTCGATGGAGTTTAGGAGTAAACCCAAAAACTTACGATTTTCAATTTTATATCATTTGCCTACACTCTCACACGTTCATGAACACTTAATGGTTAATTATCCACCATAATTACACATTAAACTTGAAATTCAAATTTTAAAAAATAATATAAGATCGACAATGTGCACTTTTCATTTTCCCGCCTAAACTCTTCAACGTTTTAAAAATCAAATCCTAAAAGATTTTATTTCATATTAGGCTGTATAGTTCCAACTAACACTGCTCAAAAAAAAACAAAGAAGTAGGTAACACAAGCGCGGTTCAGCGAAAATGTTGTTTTTATTTAGTGACTTTTTTGCTAAAAATGAGCTCTCAAAGCGAAAATTCGTTCCACTGTGCGCCGTCAAGAAAATCTCTCAGCACGCCTGCATTTACGTACATGTCTTAGAAAAGTCAGAGGTTCGTGCTATGGATTCGAACTCGAGACCTTTGGCTTAGATTTTGGCATAAAGACTTTTTCTGTGTAGTGTCTGTACGGTCGGATTGACGTAGTTACATTTTTTCTTGCCTACTATGCAACCTACTTACGTCGCTATGCACGTCATACGTACCATGTCTACCAAATAATATTTTACAGTTCGATTAATACTACACTGTAACTTATAACAACAGAAAGAATCATCGTTTACTTAATACTGTAACTTATAAGAATAAACTTAACATTAACTTGCAGGTTCACTGTTTTAATAGTTAAAATTGTCATTTAAACTACAAGAAAGGAGGCTTGCTATTTTAAATACCTACTGCTTGAAAATTAATAATAATTACATGTGCGCCAGCTGACAGTAGCAATGAATAAATTAATAAGTACCTCAAACAATGATGTGAATTCTATTTTGTATAACGCCTTTTAATAAGTTAACAGACAGAAATGTGTTTGCTGGGGAGTTTGTTGCGCCGTTTCTTCTTCCCAGCGAAAACACTAGGAAGCGGTGAAGGGCGGGCGTTTTGGGGGCTGTCTATATTGTAAAAATGACGTTCAAAAAGTACTACCTAATATATATTGAATAAATGATTTTGACTTTGACTTGCCGCGAATCGTTTCTCATCGTACTCCACTAACAAAACGTCCACAGCCAATGTCATACTTTATCCCGTACTGGTGGACCCTCAATCCTCTATGTGAGGGCCTGAAGGCCCAACTTTACAGCCCTTAAAACTCGCTTATTTGACTTTCACAAATTCGGATTCTTACTTTCACAATTGTTTTGGAATGTTCACTGAATCCTAAGCACATTTTCAAAGAGTTTTAAGAAATGGACCGTCACACCACACGCACATCAATGGAAGCATACCTACGGCATATTTTTACTAATGAAGATAACCAATTTCTATAAATATTTTTGTTTCAGTAAAATTTTCACGACATCAGAAGAATATGATGCAGAATTAACGTGCCTAGGTTTGTTCCGATCAGACACTAAGCTACTTGTTGCTTCATCAACAGGTAAATTATATTTATTCAATTGGAAAGAGTTTGGCCTGCACAGTGATGAATATGTTGGACAGAAACATGCCATTCAATGCATGGTACCTATTACCCAGAATATTGTGGTGACTTCAGGTGAAGATGGGATTTTGAGAGCCGCACATATGTTTCCTCAACGACAGTTGGGTGTTGTTGGTCAACATAGATTACCAGTTGAACACCTGGATATAAGCCATGATGGTCAATACATTGCTTCATGTTCACATGATAATGATGTAAAATTCTGGAATATATCATATTTTGAATCTATTGATTCCATTATAGATGTCAATCAAAAACAAAATAAAAAACGTGATTTAACTAATAATTTACCTTCTAGTAGTTTGAAAAATGCATCTGATTTCTTTTCCGGATTAGTATAATAATATGTTACTTATTATTATATAATTTCTTGGCTTATCACTTGCCTCAGTAGATACCTTCATATTATTTACATAATCTGTCTAGACAGAGATGAGGTGGAGAATCGACCATAGCGGACAAATGAAAATGTACCCAACAAGTCGCCGTCGTAGCCGACACGTAAACATTTTATTTACGATTTTAACAAAATATATATATTTTAAATGAATTTTTTCCCGTTTTTTTTCTTTAATCTACTAAATTATATTTATTTCCGTAAATAGATTCTTACACGTCAAGCATTGTACTGTAAACTTAGATGCAAGTCCAAGACGTTTCTCTCCTATAAGTTTCAAACTTTGTATGCGTCAATTAAAATCACCATGACAGCCTATTGTAGCTGAAACCATCACTGTCACCTTGGTTTCCCTGAACCCTTTGGAATGAGTTCAAACTCGATGATTCTACAAAGCGCCGTCACTGAGATCCTACCCCCACCTTCGAAGTCCACCATCAGGTAGCTGAAACCATCACTGTCACCTTGGTTTCCATGAGCCCTTTTAAATGAGTCCAATCTCGATGATTCTACGAAGTGCCGTCACTGAGATCCTTACCCACCTTCGAAGTCCACCATCAGGAAGCTGAAACCATCACTGTCACCATGGTTTACATGAGTCCTTTGAAATGAGTCCAAACTCGATGATTCTTCGAAGTGCCGTCACTGAGATCCTATACCCACCTTCGGGCTCCATCATCAGGAAGCTGAAACCATCACAGTCACCTAGGTATCCATGAGCACTTTCAAATGAGCCCAAACATGATGATTCTATGTAGTGCCATCACTAAGATCCTATACCCACCTTCAAAGTCCACCATCAGGAGGGTGAAATCAACACAGTATGTACTGTCGCCCGTTTCCTACCTCCGTCAAAAGAAAGAATTCTCAAGATACCTAGCTAAAAGCGATAAAACAATAAACGACATAGAAGAGTAGCATAGGTAGGTCGGTACATACATACTACTTATATATGTAAATGTTAGGTACATTTATGTAGTTACCACGGAGGAGAGAGGAGAGAATTCGAGTTATAATTTTGGAGAACTCTGCCACGCTTCACGTTATTTTATTTTATATTTAGGCATAGTCAGTCAGGCTTACTCTATGATTTATTCAAAACAAAAAACAAAGTTACAAACTACTTTAAATATATTTACAAACTTAATTTCTACGTAATATTTATATTTGTTCTATTTACAATTTAGTTTAATTCAAAAATCATTAAAAGTTGCTAACTTTTGGAATTTATTACCAAAAAATAACGAATGTACAGCCCACCCGTCACAACAGTCGTCAAGACACTGATTCGATTCATCGCGTCTTGCGTCTTGGTATGCATCAAAGGCACTGCGGGGGTGCTTCACGCGGGGTGCTAGTGAAATTTCGGTTTTTCTTTTTTATTTAAAAATATTAAAAATAAGAAAGTATAAACAATACAAATTGTTAAATATAAAATCAATTTTTTTGGTATAAAATTCATTCCCGTTACAGAGAATAAATGCAATTTAGGTTCAATTAAAAATTAAAAAAAACCCCCGACACAAAAATAAACCTGAGTCCCTATAAAAAGAAAAAAAATAAACTTGAAATTATAACCCTTCGTAAGTACGTATGAAGTTTTTTGATTAAATTTTGTCGCGTCGGGGGACCGCTCTCTTATTATGTGAATCCTTTCCTTTCCTTTTGCTTCCCGAACGTGAATCGCGCGAAATCAGAATTGATGTGGATGGCGCGTACATCGCCGCAACGCGCGGGAGGGTGTAAAGTGGGCGGAGCGTAACATATTCAAGTTTGGCGACCCGAGCGGGCAGACACGCGAGAGCTAGAGAGCGGTCCCCCGACGCGACAAAATTTAATCAAAAAACTTCATACGTACTTACGAAGGGTTATAATTTCTATAATTTCAAGTTTATTTTTTTTCTTTTTATAGGGACTCAGGTTTATTTTTGTGTCGGGGTTTTTTTTTAATTTTTAATTTAATTTCTTATTTCACACTTTTTGTAGGGACTCCTTAGTTATTTTGTTTAATTTCTTTTATTTTCTTGCGTTTTAAGATCCAGGTAATTTAGTGTTTAATTCGGTATTTTCTTCGTCTAGTTATTCAACTTTTGTACAATTATTTCATAGCTATTAGATATCTTATATCATAGTGTATAGTATTCTACTAGTCAAGCCCTTTCATTTGATACCTTTATTGAGGGAGTAGTGAAAAAAATTAATAAATTCACCATTTCGTGGAGGCGGCCATCTTGGATTTGAAATTTTTCATAGTGTATAGTATTCTACTAGTCAGGCCCTTTCATTTGATACCAATATTGTGGGGGTTGTAAAAAAATATGTAAATCGCCATGTTGTGGCGGCGGCCATCTTGGACCGATTTTCATCAAACATAGCTAAGAACACTCCTGACTTATTCACCTTTCAAACAAAAAAAACTAAATCAAAATCGGTTCATCCATTCGGGAGCTACGATGCCACAGACAGACACACACACACACACACACACAGACACGTCAAACTTATAACACCCCGTCGTTTTTGCGTCGGGGGTTAAAAAGGCCTATTTTCTTTAATTAATTTAAAAAATTGGGCAAATTTATACAACGCACATAAATTCATCTAGAAACTTCTTTAAACCTAGCGTGTTTTTGGGATTTGAGCGATGTAATACCCTTAACAAAAACTACAACCCATTTGGTTGTACCTAAGTAAACAACAAAACGCGGGGCGATCGTAACAGGCGCGCCGGCGGCGGCGGTATGATTGATATGAGATGTGACATCGGAGCTAGTCGGAATTTCACTCGTTTTAGTTCATATCCATATGAGAGAAACGAAGGAGTGCGGGGCGGCGCAATGGGTTTGACGCATTTGGTGCACATCTCAACTTGTACACCATGCTCAAATGGTGAACTTAGCAACAGGTGCACTTCTCATATGGTACAACTTCGCTACTGGTACACTTCGCAAAAGGAGCACATTTTAAGATGTGGAGATTTGGAAAAATTGTCTAAAAATGAAAGAATCTTTGGTTTTGCGTAGGTAATTTTCTTAAAAATACAATCAACAAATACCTTTCAAGTAGGTACACACTTACTTAAACTTAAACAATCTTACATTTATAATAAGCATGTAAGTGAGCCGTGTCTGTAGGTACATTGCTTATATTAATTACAAAAAAACTAATTTGGGGGAATCAGAATCAGTAAAACAATCAATTTCTATTATTTTTGGAACTTTTGTCTGTCTGTCTGTCTGTTTGTCTGTGCGTTTGACCACGCATCAAATGATAACTACTGAAGAGATTTGGAGGAACTGGACAGGAATTCATAGCCTGTTTCTTGGATTAACATTTAGGCTATTTCTTCAAAAGTTATTTAAAATTTTAACCATTGAAAACGTTGAATTTGAAAAATAACCATTGAAGTAAATTTCTTTTTCAAGTATTTCTGTACTAGACTAGCACTTGTCAAAAATTATAACAGAATCAAGTACTTAACAAAATTAAAAAAATACACTGACAGGGACTAAATAAGATAAAACAAGAAAATAAAGCAGATCAATCAGAAACCATTATTGTGACCAGGAATTGATTATTAGTACCTAGTTATTATATTGCGTGCCTCGTTCTCGATATATATTTAACCAAGCAGCTCTCATCATTCACTGGCAACAGTACGCAATTTTTAGAAATAGTATCCCGACCCTAAAATTTGTTTAATCTATGCTCGGTGAACGCTGTCATTCTTTTCGTTTGCGCGGCAACTGATAGGTACTGCGTTTCTCTGTGTTTATTTTAATTAAAGTGTATTTAATATAATTTCAACCAAAATTATGCCTAAACGGCAACATGAAGAAGTTTTACAAAAGTTAGACGAAAACTGAAATGTCGTCAAAGTGTCGTCTTAAAGCGGAATATAGCGTCGTTGGAACGGAGATCATTGTTCTTCATGAAATAAAAGTGACACTACAAGTTGTCTTGTGATTACACCGTTATGGCTACTGGCTCTCGTAGCAGTTTCAAGGCCGCAAGGGTTTCCATAACCTTCGTAGGTACCGGTTGAGGCGGGTGGTGTACGTGATACACTGACGTGTTCATTGGACTCGGGGCGTACACAAGATGTACGCACGAGACCTAAGCTCTCAACAGGCTCACTCAAGAGTTTACAGCTGATCGGGAGTTTAGTGTTTAGACGTCTACCCATAAGTATTTGAGCTGGTGAATCTAAACTATCCCGAGGCGTAGCTCTTAAATTTAATAATCACAAATTAAAATCTTGTCCCGAGTCTAGACATCTTTTAAGTAATTTTTTTACCGTCTGAACCGTTGTCCTTTCGCTCTTTCCATTTGATTGAGGATAAAGCGGCGATGACGTCACATGACGTATTTCCCAATCACGCATAATGTTTTTAAATTCGTAAGAGCTATACGCTGGTCCGTTATCCGTCACTAGCTCGGCAGGTATACCATGACGCGCAAACTGTTCTTTCATAAAATTAATGACCTGTTTACTGTTCTGACCTTTTAATTCCCCAACCTCGACAAAATTAGAAAAGTAATCTACTAAGATGATATAATTTCTTCGCCGATACTCGAACATATCAGAGCCTAACTTATGCCACGGCAAGCTAGGAATATTATGTTGAACCAGCGGTTGACGACGCGGTCGCGGCGCCCGCAGTGCGCATGGCTCGCAGCGCCGAACTACGCGCTCCACGTCGTCGCACATTCCCGGCCAAAACATAACTTCTCGCGCACGTCGCTTCCATCGTTCTATGCCCATGTGACCCTCATGCACCCGTGACAACATCTCTTCTCGTAACGCTCGCGGAATGAAAACACGTTCCCCCTTAAAAATAATACCATTTACGAAATGAAGTTCATCTATGTAAGGCCTGTATCGTACCTGTTTTTCGGCCATTTTATTATATATTCTATTAATTGCCTACAATCACTATCTTTCTCAGTGTCTTTCCTAATGATTTCCATTTTAAGTTCAGAAAACGGCACATTTTCGATCATAAAACAGGTTTGTATCTCTACTTCATCTGTTACACGATCATGCATTAATTCTTTAAGAGGAGCTCTCGACAGAGTATCTGCAATATACATGTATTTGCCTGGAGTGTACACTACCTTAATATCAAACCCTTGCACCCTCATCATCATACGTTGCAACCGAGCCGGAACTGATACTAGCGGCATTTTAAATAAAGCCTCCAATGGTTTATGGTCACTTTGAACCGTGACATCATATCTACCATAGATATACTGTCTAAAGCGCTCCACTGCAAACACGATAGCCAGCATTTCTTTCTCTATTTGAGCGTACCTAGTCTGCGTTTCAGTGAAAGTAAGCGAAGCAAACTCAACTGGGCGACCCTCTTGGAGAAGTACGGCACCAACTGCAACACTGCTGGCGTCCACAGACAATACTATAGGAGCTGTTTCCGAATACAGTGCAAGTACCGGCGCACTACATAGTTTTTTTTTTACTCATCCACCGCTTTAATGTGTTGCTGATCCCATGACCACTCCGTATCTTTCTTGAGTAGCGATCTCAACACAATCACACTGTGAATAATTTTGAATGAACTTTGAGAGATAGTTCACCATACCTAAAAACCTCTAGTGATTTCCTATCCGTAGGATATGGCATTTCTATTATAGCCTTTATTTTCGATTCATCCGTTCGCATCAAATTTATGCCCTAAATAAGTAATCTCTTTCACCGCAAACTTACATTTTTCACGATTGAATTTTATACCTATTTCCATAGCTCGCTGCAGCAAACAATCTAACCTTTGATCGTGCTCTTGTTTAGAACGCCCCCACACGATAATATCATCAATAAATGATTCTACCCCTTCTAAGTCGTCTAAGTGTTGTCTTAGTTTAGCATGAAAAACCTCCGGTGCACAACTGATACCGTAGGGTAAACGAAGAAACTGATATCTACCGAATGGCGTGCTAAAGGTACAGATGTCAGCGCTTGCATCATCAATTTGTACCATCCAAAAACCACATCGAGCGTCGAGAGTGCTGAATACTGTAGCACCATGTAGCTTAGCCGCGAGCTCGGGAACTGTCGGAAGCGAGTAATGCGCACGACGTACCGCACGGTTCAGAGGTCGAGGATCCAGACACACACGTATACTGCCGTCCTTTTTTGCTACCAAAACAATCGCATTAACCCATTCAGTAGGATGTGCAACCTTTTTTACCACGCCTAATCCTTCCATTCTTTGTAACTCTAATAACAATTTATCTTTAAGCCCTAACGGTATTTTTCTAGTGGCGCATATTACTGGCTGAACATTTAGATCTACTACTATACTATATTTCCCCGGCAATTTACCCAATCCTTCAAATAAACAAGAATATTTATCAACATTTATTGTGTTAACACGGTTAATTAAACCTAATACAATACTGCTATCCAACCCGACATTTTGACAACTTAAGTTAGCAACTACAAATGGCAAATTATAACTTTTATTTTTATATATCATTTCCATGTTACATGAACCTAGTATTGGTAAACGATTTCCAGTGAACGAATGAACTCGTTTTGTAAACAATTTAAGATTGCTTATTAAATAACCCAAGCCAATGTACTCATTCACAGAAATTACATTAAGCATTGAACCTGTATCTATTTTAAATACAATTACTTTACCGTTGCATTGAACTTTTTCTACCCATTCATTAGAAGGCTTACTCACTGTATTGTTCTTGTCAATGGTGTTTACATAGAACATTTCTTCGTCACTTTCATCACCACCCGGGGAATCTACATTTAAATTTAAAACTTTTCGCATCACTGTTTTTTGCTCACACCCTCGCGAAAAATGGCCTCCTTTATCAAAAATATAGCATAAGGCATAACGTGCCGGACACTGGTTGTCGCCTGGACAGCGGGCGCCGCCGCATGTCTTGTAGCGAGGCGGCATAGGCCGTGCACGCTCCCCACCAGCGGTGTGCGCCTGCCGCGACCAGCCGCGCCGCGCACCACGTTGCCAGCTCGCACGACGCCTGGTGCCTCTGCCTCGTGCCGTCCCACTACTCCCTGGACTTTGACCCCACACAGCATTCACTTGCATATCTTCAGATTTCTCAATGCACTGTCCTTCTTCCTTGGACATTTCCGCCGCCTGACAAATATGTATCGCCCGGGACAAAGATAATTGTTCCGTGCGTAGTAAACGATCGCGAATAGTATTGTTGACTACGCCACATACAATCTTATCGCACAAAAGACTTTCGTGCAACTCGCCAAATTCACACTGCTGACATAGGACACGCAACGCCGTCACATACTGGTCTATTGTTTCTCCTTCCTCTTGATTACGAGTAAAAAATTTATACATATCTCCGCACGGTGATATTCGGTTTCGCACCATAATAATTATCAAATTTCTTGAGAATGCAATTTATATCGTCTTCTCTTTCACCCTCATTAAAAGTAAACTTGGTGTACACCTCGTATCCTGCCGACCCAATGAGGTTAACCAACAAGCTAGCCTGTATTTCTTTAGGCTCTTTGCTCACTCCAGATGCTTTTAAAAACACTTCAAATAACTTCCGCCATTTGCGCCACGACTCCGATCGTGCGGCCGGTCCACCGTCAAGTAATAATTCTGCTGGAGGACGCGCGTGTTCCATTATTACTTCAGTTTATTAGATCGGTAGGGATAAGTCGCTTCAACAACTTAGTAAAGACACAATTACACAATATTCGTATCCCACCGCTGCCACCATGTAGTGAAACATACGAGAGTTGGTTAAACACTGATTTATTTACATCCACCCGCATTGACAAATAATTAAAGAAACTTAACATATTATATGTGCAAGTACCTACATAGTAATCATTCTAAACTATAACTACACTACACATATCGATGACCTTCTATAGTGGACGTGTTATACCTAAGCTGTGTCCGTGCAGTCGCGTTCAAACGTTGAGAATGTACTTTATGACCATATCAAATGAAAGAGCTTGTTGATGTGGAAATGATTGTTTATTCTCTTAATTTTTATTTTTACGTACATATGGCAAAAAATCAATCATAATATGTTACATAATATAATGTGTAAATATACTAAAAATGTTCAAAATACAATAATGTCAAAAGCTGTATTCAAGAATAGGTTATGAAATGTTAGTACTTTTAGGTTTATTATGAAACATGATTTAACACATTTTCTTATTTTGAAATAATTAAATAAAGTACTATAACTTATACCTTGGAATAACACATAAGCTACCTACTTTTTATAATGTAAGTACTTAATCATGTGCAGTCACGGAAACAATTAGAATATAATCGAATAAAAAGTTCTTGTTTTACCTCTTTTCTACTTCAGTGTACTTAACCATAACACGTTTCAACCAGAAGGTAAGTAAAGTTAAGAAGGTCACCAATATGTACGAATGCGTCGCTTTTTTGTAGTCATTCAAATTTTGTCGGATAACCAGCCGTTGTTTACATGTTTAATTTTTTGCTTATATCTACATAATGCGAAACATTCCAAGCTGAATATTTTCACTGTATATTCTTGAAACGCACAAATTTTTGGTTTACAGCTACATATCTTGGTTTGAGCCGGTTTTTTGTATTTTGCTGTCAAAGTTAAGACACCATCTTTTTGAGTTTTAGCAATATTAATCAATAACGCATGTATCTCTTTTGATACCTACTTTTTATGGTTAATATAAGCGTCAAGAAGAACCAAATACAGTTTTCAGCTAGCTTATAAGATTACTCATTAGGGCGCTGCGATATTTTTTCTAGTTTTCAAAAAAGCGCTATTACTTGAAAATTATAAATATTTTCTTAAATCGAATTCTGTCACAAATACGCACAAATAAAGAGCTACTCGTGTGTGTTTATTCTACAGCACATGCAATGGTTTTAGAGATACACGATTTTGCAAAACATTACTCCAGCAGGAAATGCAATATCTCGAAAACCTGAAGA
Organism: Acronicta leporina; assembly: GCA_947256265.1. NCBI lineage: Eukaryota > Metazoa > Arthropoda > Insecta > Lepidoptera > Noctuidae > Acronicta > Acronicta leporina. Next base: position 8,807,570 of record OX366513.1, on the reverse strand, counting down.
CGCACAAATTATATTTTTGGCGCACATTTATGCACAAATATAAGCTCTCTGCCCATATACAATATTTCTCATTCCGATCATTCGTTTAGAATTTTGGAGTAACGTTCCTCCAGCAGGAATCGTATTTCTCGTTTTTTTCCAAAACTACAAAGCGCACATTTTTTTTATGTAGCGCACAATTACAGCAGATTACGCACTAGTTATACGTTCCACTCATATCACCATATAGGGTAACGTACACGTCTTATTGGGAGCTATGATGTCGAATGACCTTTTTTTTAGCTCCTGATTTAATTAATTCCGTGTTCTCTTACCAGGAAGCAAAAACGTGACTTCAATTTGGATGCGTTCGTATAGTGTTGTATTAGTATTTCAAATCTCGTTGTTCTCAAAAGTTACGAATAATACCTTGTCTAAAAAAATTACTAACATGTTACGCGAGGGGGTCAAAAGTTACGAAAAATGCACTCATGGCCCTGACCTCCTACAGGATCGATTCAAGGCTGATGGACGCTGCCCGAACTCTTAATGAGCTGGGAAAGCGAAACAAGGTCAGGCTTGTCTGGGCCCCTGGTCACAGGGGTATTGTGGGCAACGAGCATGCTGACGAGCTGACTAGGGAAGGTTCTGGAACCTCACTAATTGGACCGGAACCATTTGCAGAGTGGCCCCAAGCGCAGTCAAAACGGCATTTCGGGAGTATGCAAGGGCGAGGCACATGGATGAGTGGTTGAGCCTCACGGGACTTGCTCACTCCAAGAAATTCATAGGTTCCTCATCAAGATGGCAAAATGCCATTTGGAACTCAAGCAGGCGACAGGCCCGTCACTTGATGGGGGCGCTGACCGGACATTTCGGGACTAACGCTCTCCTTCAAAAGATGGGTCTGACGGAGACATCAGCCTGCAGGGCCTGTAAAAGGGAAATTGAGAGCATGGAACACCTTCTGTGTAGGTACATGCGATGCACTGGCTAGAAAGCGAATGTGCCTCTTGGGGCAGGGTTATCCAGGACCAGAGGACTACAGACTCATACCCCCAGGCCTCATTATAAAGCTTATGCAAGAGCTGTTTGAAGAACTGGGGGAGGCTGGGGATTAGGTATCTAGGGGAAGCACAAAAGATCCCATTGGGTCGAAGTGCTCTGAGGCGTTGCTGCCTCGGCCTGACAACACAAGATAAGATACGAAAAATTTAAGAAATGTAACCACCTGGCAACACTGGTTGCTATCCGAACGGCGAACGACAATTCCCGAACAGGGCCGCCAGCGGCCGCCAAAGCGTTGCCGCTAGAAACGAAGTTAGGCAAGCGTACATACGACAATCAGTTTCGGTTTCAGCAAAAGTTTCGGCCAATTTTGGCCGAAACCGAAACTGCCACTGAAACTTGATTTTTGGCCGAAACCGAAACCGAACTTACTGTCGGACACTACTTAAAACCCAGAGTAAGATTTACACATCATAATCATTTTGTCACCAATATGTATTACAATTCTTCATGTTTATCTTCTTTCTTTTTTCTATGCGGAAACGACCAGAATTCTGAAGGTAAACCTCTCACGTCTCTTTCCCTTTTCACAAATGCTGAATATGATGAAACACAGTTACCAATAAAATAGTTAGCTTGGCCAAGGATTGCCAAGTCTACATGTGGATTCATAGGTTGTAGCTTGAAGACTGCTATTTCATTTCGATGAAGTGCTTTTTCGAAATCATCAACCATATGGTTTGAATCAGATGCCACAAAAATAAACTTTATACTGTCTAGTTTTGTAAGGGCTCTCTTCACTTGTCTGAAATCATTATAATTATAGATTATTACTATAGATATATTACTTTATTATAACATGTAGGTATGTATATTGTAACATGATAGATATCTAAATTTATTTTTTAAATAGTGCTTACTTTATTATGTCGGCTGGTTGCGGAAAGCACATAGACAATGTTAATGGTCCTCTTTCATTTTTATATCCAATACATTGTGGGGCTGCAAACAACATATTGGTACCCTGGACATGTTGACAAGCCTTACTCCAATCCTGTCCATTCCTTAGATGAATACCCAAAAAACCACCGCCACTCATATTTTTCTTTATAAATATTTTTGCTTTATTGGCTATATCATCGCTCCATACTAAATATTTATGTAAATGTACGTTTTCCTTTTGAACTGGAAAACTTGCAGGGGCTCCTGAAATTATAAAAAATATACTTAAGTACATAGTGACCTCCTATTTAAAATGTAGGTTTTTTAACAGTATTAATTTTTTATGGGGTAGCGAGGAAAACGAACTGACGGTTCGCCTGATGGTAAGCTATTACCGCCGCCTATGGACATCCGCATCACCTTAAGGAGCCACAAATTCGTTGCCGGCCTTTTAATAGGGTATGGGCTTCCGGTATCCTCACTCACGCGGCGAAACACATCGTAAGCTTTGTTTCACTCATGACATTTTAAGGCGTAAATCTAAAATGTGAAGGCAAATGTCGACATGGCGGGTGGGACTCGCAGTGGCCTAGTGGTCATAGAGTCTGGTGTATCTAACCAGAAGACGCAGGTTCGAATCCTGCCCGCAAGTCATATTTTTCCTTCACTAAAAATAACTTTATAAAATAACATAACATAACATACCATCACGCCTGTATTCCCCGAAGGTTTAGGCAGAGGCATACTAATGTACACCCACAGTTCGCCGGAATGTTTTAGGTCCCATGTAATAGGGGGCGAGCCTATTGCCATTAACCGGGCACAAATTCCTAACTCCGAGCTGCTACTGGGAATTTCATAGAAAAACCCAATAACACTGCTCGACCTGGGAATCGAACCCAGGACCTCTAGCGTAGCAGTCGCGCTCAGGACCACTTGGCTAATGAGGCACTTTATAAAATTAGCATGAAAAATGCAAAAAATCACGATAATACATACGAACGATGAACGTATGTAATTACGTATATATTTTTCTATAATTTTGCTTCTTATTATGGTGTACCTAGTACCTACAATAAAGAATCATTTCCTATTGTAGTAACAAATATATTAATAAGTCTAATAAAACGTAGGTATCATATAAATAGACAAACTTTTCATAATTTGACAAATTACAAACTGTAAAATTATTATCATATAAGCAACAATAAACGGTAAAAATAATATTGTTCCCCAAAAAACTTATAAGTCATATTACTAAGTCATAAAAGCATGTACATTACTTACTATAACATAAAATACCATCACGCCTATATTCCCCGAAGGCTTATTCAGAGGCGTACTTACTAATGTACACTCACATTTCACCGGTACTACCTACTACACAAAATAACATTTCATAATAACAGTGTACACTTTGAATAAAATTTTTCATTCATCTGATTATTTTGCGTATACTACACGCGTTGAGCGAGTGCAGCAGCTTGTCTTTTGGCGCCAAACAGCGCTGACATCGCGTTCAATGTGAGGGGAGGGGAAGGGCGCGCGGGTGAAATCTAAAATTTTGCTGGCTATAAGCGCGCTCTTAAAATCAACATCTGGCGTAAACTATGTGTAAAAGTGAGTAGTTTAATGAGTATTTAATGTAGGTATTATGTTTACTCTAATTTTTTATTAGTCATAAATATTCATCCAATGTGTAATATACTTTTTGTAAGTATTTGTTTAAGTTTATTAATAAATTTCACATCGCTTTTTTCGTGTTTTATAGATTCTGGCAGTTTATTTAATATTTTTATAGACATTACAGAGGGACTAAGTATTTGAATGCAGTGTAATATGGGAAGTGGGCAACACAAGCATATTCTTTATTCTAATATCTATTTCAATCAAAATAGTCTTCGTTCGTAAGTACAGCGCAATCGCGACTGTCGAATACCGAGTGTATACCAAACTCGAGGCGCGTAGGTATGACTCGCGCTCTGACCGCGACCGAGAATGTATGAAAACAGAATACTGTAGAATTGTAAATATCTATTACTGTGGTAAATAACATTTAAACTAACGTTAAGATACAATTTTAAGATTGCGTTCCGGACACTATCCATCGGCAAAGTTTGCATTTATAATGAAAAGGGCAAATTCGCCTAATTGTAATATTTGCAATGTGGTTGAGGATGTAAGTACATCACTTGCTGATGGATTGTGTTATGAACCAAAAGGAAAGGCAAATTTTAATTAGAGAATTTCAATTAAATAGGTAAGAGGTAGGATTAGTTCAAACAATTTTAGCACAACCAAAATCGGATCTGGAAAAAAGACTATGTCAGCTGATTCACTTTAATGATTAAGATTACCCTATTTTAATAAGAGTTTCAGTATATGTTTATAGAAGATTGTATAAGGCACGATGAGGTTGACATATCCACATGGATAAAAACCCCAAATTAAATAAAAAAAAAAAAAGTTAATAATGTTATCGTTAACATTAAGTAGGTATGTTAACGATAACAACCATATTATAACGGTAACACTGTCAAAATAAAGGTAACGTTATGAAAATTTACTTTTAGCCCTGTTCACAGGTAAGGTGCAAGTCATTTTAGAAAGGACTGAAGTTATTTCAGTGATTTAGTGTAAACTCTTAACATCTGAGTTTTGTTTATAGCAAACTCAAATCACCAGTCTGTATTACAGGATTCAACTTTAAAATTATAAAGTTGAATCCTGTAAAACAGACTTCATTATTTCTATTAGGACTACAACACTCAAGTCTCTTTCAGTATCTATGGAGCATATCTAGACACGCGGTAGCGTGTCAAGCCAAGTTCAAGCAAAGGAACGCCGAGTGTCACACGAACCACTTGGTGCCACTTTTGACCCTTCTATAACTCAAAACCTCTTTAACGTAAACACGTAAAACTACGTGTGTTTAATTATATCCATACCATATGGACATCTAGAAGCCCAAATTTCATGAAGCTAGCTCAAACGGTTATAAAGATATGAAGATCAAAAAGTCTTAAATTTTACCACTGACTGACTCACATATAGTACCTAAATCTAACCTACTTCCAGATGACCTAGAAAGATGAAAGGAGTAGGACAAAGTCGGGCCCAAAATGCAAAGTGCCAACGGAAAAGTTGGTTTTTAATCTGTTTGGAACATCATTCTAAGCATTTGGTACTATGAAACCAAAGCGGTAGAACCATTACATTAGCAGCTACATAAGTCCGAAATAAATGTAAACATATCATCTAAGTATGTAACGTGGACTTCTTTAGTGCTTCATTCCTTTTTTGCCATGATTGTAATTCTGTAAGTGTGACTGTAATATTTAAAAATAAACCTTAAGTTCTAGTATATTATATTTATTATTATAGTTCTCTAGTATATTTGTGTTCATATTTTGTGCATACCAATATCTTGTGGAAGGTTACTAATCCTCACACAATGGCAATCGCAAACATGTTCGTAATACTATTTCTAATTATTTTATTAATAATGTGAAGGGCAAGGTGTGTTGCCCCTCCAACCAAAGGGAGGATCCTTCAACCAGGCCTTTTTTTTCTAGTACGGAAAATCCTCATGGATCGTCCGCTACTTGGGGGGCAGCGAGGTATGTCGGACTCGTACCGACTAAAAACCGTATTGCCTTCTCTTGCCCTACAGCCACGCAGGCGAGTGCGCTGCATATGATGCAAAAAGCACTGCATACCCTAGCAGTCACGGATAATTTCGCTGATCAAAGAGTATACAATAAGTACCTAAAGTATAATTAATAAATCCGTAAATCGTGGAATTACTAGAAAACTCATAAACGCTCCAAAATAGCAACGAATCGCAAGTACACCTAATAATCTCACAAGTAACAACGCGCTTTACTGATAGGCGCTTTACACAAATTAATGTACCTAATGTCAACTACTGCGGCCGGCAACGGCAGGAAACGGCGAATAAGAAACGTTCGCATGTAGTGATAGTTCGATTAGATTTTTGTGTCTGTGAACTGTACACATACATGAATTGCACGGGCGGAACGTGACCAACTCCAGCCGCATGGCCCGCGGTATTTGTTCCGACTAGGCTCGGGAGTAGTCGGGAGACACTCGTAAATAATCAGAAGTCTTCGTCTTCTTAATGCGGCCAAGTATTATTGATGGATTTCCTACCTAATCACGTAGAGAAAATGATGCATTTTTGTTTAAAATATTATTTCTTATTTTAAAAAGAAATCAGAGAATACCTGCATGGTAGTTTTCTTTACAAAAAGTAATGATATCCCACCAAAAAAAAAATGTAAAAAAGGAGAGCCAAGTTCAGTACAAAAATTATGCTTGGTTGTGATAGTGATAGAACTTGACACTCATTTAGATCTCCATTCGTTTTGTGGCAAAGCCCACAGCCAAGCATAATTTTTGTATTGAACTTGGCTCTCCTTTTTTACATTTTTGTTTTTGGTGGGACACTATACATACAACAAGACATACCTCTGTTTTATTAGTTCAAAATCACTAATCGGCATTAATTATTATTTGGTTAGTTATCAGACAGACAGTAATTATTATTTGTAGTAGTAGTAGTAGTATAGTATATACACTTTATTGCACACCAATAACACAACGTTTACATAATTATAAAAATAAAGCTTCAATTTGGTTAGTCATCTATACATATAATAAAATCGTAGGAAAGTCAAAACTGTACATTGAATATTTTTTTTATAGAATACTTGGGGCGTGATCTACAATCAATATCAAAGCCAATAATATAGATTTTAGAATTTTTGTCTGTTTGTCTGTATGTATGTCCGGTCTAAACTCAAATTTTGCATGAATATTACTAACAGGTTGGGTCAACATATAGGCTATCAACATATTATTGAGGAAGGCCTATATATCATCACACTAAGACTAAGTAACTATTCCATGTGGACGAAGTCGCGGGCCGAATATTAGTATAAAATAAGCAAATGTGGAAATCTCGAAAAGTGGCACTGATAGCACTTTTTAACATGTTTTGATTTGACAAATTAGTTTTCATAGAATATATTATGTTATGAATTGGTGTAAATAAGATCTTAGGATGAATTATACTCTTACCAGTGAAAGCAAGGACAGGCCACTGTCTGGCGGGATATTTTTTTTTCCATTTGTTTAACATTTCTTTATTATGTACATCATAATTTAATGGCCCATAAAATTCCGACCCAATAAAATCAATGTTGAAAGTATTCCAAAAAGGTCCAAAAGGATTTCCAGATTTTGCATTGCAGCTACTTTCATAATCACCCATTCTTTGTGTGTAACAAAATGAAATGCGTTTTGTTGTTGGCCAAACAGCCGCACCAAATTCATTCATGAAGTGCTCCATTGTGATGACTTTATGATATACAGCTAAGTTTTCCACTTTAAAATATGTATCAAAGGGTACTTGCAGTGATTTTCTTTCACCGAACCTATATTCAACCCATGGAGGGAGAATTAAAGTTCTATTCAAACCTTTACTAAATGATAACGCTCCCAAAAAGTGATCAGCTTGGTTGCCAAATCTGCCTAAAATACATACAGGTAATTGTTAAAAACTGTTACAATAATTGTTAATAATAACAATGGTTAAAACATTTTTTATACAAGAGGGTATCGAAGTCTGTTTTACTTACCCATACAAGGACAATAAACTATGTAACCATTTCTATCGTGACTGTAGACACTTATAACATTAAGAATATAAAGTATTACAAAGCTAAATACCTTCATTTGTGTCATAATACCAAAAATGAAATTATTAGAACTTTAGAAGAAATTACTACCTCAAACAAAATTGAAATACTTTTTTTTTGTACGTTTTTTTTTTTTATTATTATGGCGCCACACTTTGTGTATTTGCCAGTGTCAAGTATTAGAATAATCAAGTAAGTAATAATTATTTCCCATCATGGGATTGTATATTTATGGCACCGAAAAAGCGCGGGAACCTTGAAACGTGAAAGGCGCCAAATTTCGATTCGCATTTTAATTTAATCTTAAAAATTTGTATATTGTGATATTATTTCTTGTAATTATAAAAATAACTGTAAATATAGTGGTATAAGTGCGGTATATATGTAAATAGAAGATGGGAGGTGTAAAAAAACGGAAAAAAACGGACCCTCCTGATGACCGTTCATCCCATATAACATCATCAGACTCTGATGATGATAATAGCACAAAATATCAAGTCTACAAAGTGTCTGGGTACTCTAGAAAGTATCCTGATAATAGTAACAAAAAAGAATTTATAGTGTTTGTTTTTCACCAGGATGACAAGAAATCTTTTTCAGACAAAGATAGGCTGGCTATTTCCCATGGCATTAGGAAACATTGCATTACTGGCATTCTTCATCTTCGATCTATTAATAAATATAAAATTGGAATTACATTTGATGTATCAAATAATGCAAATGTTTTTTTGCAAAATAAAAAATTACTGGACGAATTATCTTTAAAAGCCACTATTCCGGCTAGTGACACGGAGGTGACTGGGGTTCTGACCTCAGTTCCTACGGACTTATCCAACAAAATGATATTTTGCTTAATTGGCAGCTCGCGAAATGTAATTCAGGTAAGGCGTTTCATGCGTCGCGTGCGGAGCGAGTGTGGTACGATATCGTATCAACCTACTCAGACCGTCGCTGTAACATTCGCATCAAACAGAATTGCCTCAATATGTTTACCTCGACTCCTGGAGACACGAGGTAAGTGCTTACATTCCACCTGTGAAACAGTGTCTTCATTGTCTAAAGTTTGGGCACATTGCGAGATACTGCAAAAACTCGGAAGTATGTTCGATATGCTCTTTAGATCATAACTTCTGTTAGTTATGGTACATATTATATTGGCAACACAGTATTGTATCCGTATCCTGAAGCGTGTCTATGGTTTGGCTCTCTCTCTAACTAATATGGCCAACGCAGCGTTGCCAGAATCAGCGTTGCCAGATGGTTACATTTCTTACATTTTTCGTAACTTTTGACCCCCTCGCGTAACATGTAAGTAATTTTTAAATTTAAGGCATTTTTCGTAACTTTTGAGAACAACGAGATAAGTAATACTAGATTTTTATTTTATTGCAAACAGTACACGAACGCATCCAAATTGAACTCACATTTTTAACAAACGAAAAAATCCGGAGCTAAAAAAAAAAAAAAAGCTCATTCGACATCATAGATCCCAAAATGTAACTTTTGCACCAAAAATGTTACTTTTCAGGAAACGAAACGTAACTTTCGACTCAGGGGCCCTGGCAACACTGGCCAGAATGTTACTTTTGTAACATTTTACGTTACTTCTGACCCTCTCATGTTACCTCCATGTTACACGACTGGAAATGTTACTTTTATGTTACTTTTAGGACTTAATAAAAAATATTAAATATTTTCCAACAAACAATAAATAGTCATGAAATGAAACACAATGTAAGAAATTTTCGTTCGTTCGTCGAATTGGCGCACGCGCACTTGATTTTGTAAACTTCGTCAATCGCTCATTCACTCACTCGCGTGTATTTATGATGTTTTTGTTTTATTTCATTTTCCCGTCCCGCTTACTTACGAGCGAGCGAGCGTTGGTGGCGCCCAGTTTGTCTTTGTTTTAATATTGTTTGTGTTTTGTTTATGCCATAATCTCTTCTTCTCTACTATTATAAAATTGTAAATAAGCTGTGTCTGTACATGGAAGATATTAAAAAAAAAACTAGTGGGTTAGGTTATGCAAAACGTCTCCGAACCAAAAAATTTGATTTTTAAAATTCTTGTCTGTTTGTTACGGGTTGGTGCAAAAACTACTGAATAGATTTTAATTTCTTATCACTGTTAAAAAGTATGTGCTCCAACTTAAAAACTGGTATACTTCTTATCTCAAATAATTAAACGGAACCTGAGATACAGCTTGACCTCTCTAATGTATAGATACCTATACAAAGAAGAGATCATCACTGTTGGTTATAAAGCTTCAAGTGGGCGAAGCCGCGGGCAGAGGCTAGTTTCCACATAAAATTGTATTATGTTATGACTACAATGATGCATGACTGCCTCTGCCTCATTAGCCTAGTGGTCCCGAGCGTGACTGCTACGCTAGAGGTCCTGGGTTCCATTCCCGTGTCGAACAAAGTGTTATTTGGGTTTTACTATGAAATTCCCAGTAGCAGCACGGAGTTTGGAATTTGTGCATTACGCTCGCCCCTATTACATGGGACGTAAACATACCGGCGCACTGTGGGTTTACACTAATACGCATCTGCCTAATACTTCGGGGAATACAGGCGTGATGGTATGTTATGTCATTTCCACATAAAATGAGATAATGTTACTTTTTTCTTGAAAATGTTACTTTTTGATCTGGCCCATGTTAAATTTGACTATCTGTGACTGGCAACACTGGGCCAACGGTGAGCAAGTACTAAAATAATGTAAAGTGTTGTTACTGTAGAATTAGTTGTATGAAGAAATAAATATGTGATTAAAACCTAAATAAAGAACCACCAGTTTCATTTAATTATATTAATATGGTAGCAGAGCGTGGTTAACAGGATAACTGGTAAAAAAGTTTGCGTAGTGCTGTTGAAAGAAAAAGTAAAAATGGCGACTAAAAATTGCGATCTACATATTCCAATCTTTGACGGAGCTGATTACAGTAACTGGAAAATACGAATGCTAAAGTTTTTACAGTTCAAGAAGTGCAAGGATGTTGTGATGAGAGCCAAGCAAAAAACTGATGATGAAGATTGGGACCACAAGGATGTCCAGGCTACCAACTACATTTACAGTGCCATATCAAATAAACAATTAGAGTATATTCAAAACCTTGAAACAGCTTACGAGATTATGAATAAGTTTGACGAAATGTATCAAAAGAAATCAACAGCTTTACAGATAGTTTGCCGACATAACCTCGAAAATATAAAATTGAAAAATTATGCAGAGCTAACATTGTTCTTTGATGCTTTTGAAAAAGCCGTAAACGAGCTGAAACAAGCCGGTGCAACAATAACAGAAATTGAAAAATTAAACTATATGCTAAAAGCATTACCAGAAAATTACTCTTATATAGGTGATATATTAGATATCCTGCCAGAGGCTGAAAGAACCGTCGACTATTTAAAAAGTAAACTAAAAATTAAGACAACAGAGACCATGAGTGACACCTCAAACAACACATCTAATGTTTTTCAAGTGGACGCCAGGTCGTCGTATCCAAATAAGGTAAATTGTTTTGGCTGTGGAAAACCCGGTCACTATAAGAAAGATTGTCGCTCTGGTAATATGAATCGTGGTCGAGGACGTGGATATTATGGTTATCAAAGGCGTGGATCAAATAATAACAGAATTTTTCATAGAGGACGAGGAAATGATCAATATACAAATAAAGGAAGTCAAGGTAATAGTTTTCATACTAGAGATGAAACTAATATATTCGTAATAGGTATAGATATTATGATACGAGCTGTATATTCATATTAGTCTATATTAGTTTAGCGTAGACTATTACCAGATATTAGTCAAATAATAGGCACAACGAGAGATCAGTGTTCTGATATACGCGGTGACTTGCGCGGCTGTGTGCGTCGACGAGCGCGCTACGGGAGGTTGCCGCACGCATACACATAGTTACTCCGCTGCGACCGCGTCATAGCGACACGATTCGGGGGAGTGAGCGAGATGCATTTATGATTCGAAATGTCGAATAGAATAAAACGCTACTGCTTACTTCTCTTTGACGTGTGCGTGTGTGAGTGAGATTTCTAAAGACAAAATTATACACGTCGGGCTTTATATGCAAGCTGAATGTGATGGTTACAAAGTAAACACTCAATGAAAACAAAATCACTACATTTAGCGCTAATAAATTTCCGAACAAACTGTAGTTTGGTAGTGCTACGTCCTTTAAAAAAAATGCTATGTTCTTAAATACGCCAACGTATTTACGTTGACAGTCCTAAGCCTGTTAAAGTATGAAGGAAAATTTAATCACCGTTTCGTTTTGGTAATAATATAATATGCAAACCAGAATTATGAATATTCAAGAATATCTTGTGTACCTACCTATATTAAAGAGAAAGAGAATAATTCTGTATTCGTAACGAATAATAATGAGCCATATTAGGATACCATATTTATTACTGGGTAATAGTCAAATATTAGTCAGCCATTTTGAGATTCATATTCTCTCCGTATTCGTTAACTCAACATAATATTGATATCGTAACTATTCTCAGAATAGGTACGATATCAATATTATGCTATTACCCAGTAATAGGCTATTACTGGGTAATAGTCAAATATTAGTCAGCCATTTTGAGATTCATATTCTCTCCGTATTCGTTTACTCTAACATAATATTGATATCGTAACTATTCTCAGAATAGGTACGATATCAATATTATGTTAGAGTTGACTATTACCCAGTAATAGGCTATTACTGGGTAATAGTCAAATATTAGTCAGCCATTTTGAGATTCATATTCTATCCGTTTTCGTCAACTCTAACATAATATTGATATTTTTTTGACGACACGTTTGGCGTAGCGGCTGAGCCATTGGCTTCTGCAACACGTGTTGTGGGTTCGAACCCCACACGGAGCAAATATTTGTATGATCTACAGGTAGTTGTTCCGGGTCTGTGTGTTTGTGTATGTGACAATTTGTGTTTGTAAACGCACCCACGATACAGGAGAAAATCCTAATGTGGGGCTAAGTTTTATTAAAAAAATAAAAAAAATATCGTAACTATTCTCAGAATAGGCACGATATCAATATTATGTTAGATTAACGAATACGGAGAGAATATGAATCTCAATATGGCTGACTAATATTTGACTATTACCCAGTAATAGGTATGGTATCCTAATATGACTTAGTGAATATATTCAATAATAGTATTACTTAAATATCACCCTAATATAACACCTCTATTTCATACTATGGTTGCTAATAATACTTATACAGTGGATGATGATGCGAAGCCAAGGAAAGGGCAAATTGAATGGTTACTTGATAGTGGATGTACGGATCATATTATTAATACTGATGAGTACTTTGATACCTGTGAGACATTAGAAAAACCTGTGAAAGTAAAAATTGGTGATGGTACAGTATTAGAAGCTACAAAAGTTGGTAATATAAAAACCTATTTCTTAGTATATGGAAATAAATCTGAAGTAACATTATTAAATGTCTTTTATGTAAAAACAATGAGGGTAAACTTGTTGAGTTATTCAAAAATTACAGACAATCATACAATTGTTTCAAAGGACAGGCTATCAAAAATCTACAACACAAATAGAACTATTGTAGCAGTTGCAGTTAAAGAAGAGAGATTGTATAAGATGAGAAGTTACATTTATGCAGAAACCTTACAGGCTAATGTGAGTAAAAGTAATATGACTATAAAAGAAAAACTTCACCGAACATTGGGTCATATAAATTTTTATAATCTGGAATTAATGTGTAAAAATGAGTCACTGGGTGGATTACCTAAAGAAGTTGAACATACATATTTAAAGTGTGCCACATGTATAGAAAACAAAATGCATAACATACCATTTCAAAATAATCGTAGAAAAGCAGAGGACATACTAGAGATTGTACACACAGATTTGAATGGGCCACACCAGACAAAAGGAAATAATGGAGAAAAATATTTTTTAACATTCATAGATGACTACAGCAAATTGGTTAAAGTTTATTGTATCAGGACTAAAGATGAGGTTTATGATTGCTCGGTAGAATATGTAAATGAGGTACAGAACTTAACAGGAAAAATGATAAAGGAACTGAGATGTGACAATGGAAAGGAATATATGAATGCAAGAGTTTTTCAATTTGCAAAAACAAAAGGAATAGTAATAAAACCTTGTCCAGCATATGTTCATGAATTAAATGGAACAGCAGAGAGATACAATAGATCATTAATGGATATGGGCAGATGCCTTCTATCCGAAGCAAAAGTAGAAAGAAAATTCTGGCCTGAAGTTATTAAGTCAGCTGCATATCTTAAAAACAGAACATTGACTAATACAATTGAGAGAAAAACCCCATATGAAATATTTTTTAAAAGGAAACCATCATTTAAAAACTTGAAAATGTATGGAAGTAAAGTATTTGTAAGAATTCCAGAAGAAAGGCGAATTTCTAAGTGGGACAAGAAAGCAAAAGTTGGAATTTTACTTGGGTATACTGATACTGGATATAGAGTATTGATTAAGGACAAAGTAATTATAGCTAGACATTGTGATATAATAGAGGAAGATGTAACTCTGTGTGGATTTGAAGATGAGAAAGAAAATAAGATTAATGATATAACAAAGGAAAATAATAAAAACAATGTACAAGGCGAGGAAAATGAAGATACAAGTATTATAAATGAAGAGAAAGAGAATGTGACGACACAATTGGAAAACGATGATATACATGAAATAAATAGAGATGATGAGCCTGAAGATAATGAAGAAAATATGAGAAGGAAAGGATCAAGACGACAAATTAAACCTCCACTTCGTTTTGATGAGCAATTTGGTTATTGCATATATGTTAATTTTTGTGATGCTATGGTTCCAGAAAATTTTCAGGAGGCGACAACATGTGATGATTCAATAAAATGGAAAGAAGCAATGAATCGTGAGATGGACAGTCTTGACAAAAATAATACATGGACACTTGTTAGTAAACCTAAAGACAAGAAGGTAATTGATGTGAAATGGATATATAAAAGAAAGAGTGAAAATGAGTATAAAGCCAGGTTAGTGGTAAGAGGTTTTCAACAAACTGAATGTATTGATGATACATATTCCCCTGTAGCTAAGATGCCAACTCTTTAACTCTTATTGTCTTATTGTTGTCAAAATTCTTTGAATATTCATCAAATGGATGTAGAAACAGCATTTCTAAATGGTAAAGTTTTGTCTGAAGTTTATGTAAAACAACCAGTGGGGTATGATGATAATTCTGATAGAGTATATAAATTAAATAAGTCTCTATATGGTTTAAAAGAAAGTCCCCGAGCTTGGTATGAATGCTTCAATGATTTTCTGACAACTCTCAGTTTTCTCAGAAGTAAATATGACTATTGTTTGTATGTTAAAAAGGAAAATTACTTATCTGTTTACATTCTATTATTTGTTGACGATTTATTAATTTGCTGTAAAAATGAAGAGGTTATTGCTGACATAAAAAACAAATTATCTGATAAGTTTAAAATGAAAGACATGGGTAGAGCAAAAAACTATATTGGTATTGATATTGAATATTGTTATGATCAAAATAATGTCTTAACTTTGAGCCAGAAATCTTATATTGAGTCTTTAGCTAAACGTTATAATATTGAAAATGCAAAATTGTATAAAACCCCTATGGAAATAAATTTAAAATTGGAAAAATCTGATGTAAATGAGGATATAAAGTATAGAAATTTAATTGGTGCTCTTTTGTATATTAGCTCTGGCACTAGACCAGATATTTCATTCAGTGTTAATTATTTTAGCAGATTCCAAAATTGTTATAATGAGACACATTTTAAATATGCAATGCGAGTTTTAAAGTATTTGTATTTGACAAGAGATCTTAAGTTAAAATATTGTAAGAATAATAATGCTGATATTTTGGATTGTTTTGTGGATGCTGACTGGGCAGGAGACATTCTAGATAGAAAGTCTACAACAGGATTTGTCATTAGATTGTTTGGAAATATTATCAGTTGGAAATCTAAGAAACAGAATTGTGTAACAAAGTCTTCTACATTTGCTGAGTATATTGCCTTGTCAGAAGCTGTAACAGAAATAAATTTCCTTATTTGTCTAACTAATGATGTTTTTACCAAAGTTTGTAAACCAGTTAGAATATATGAAGATAACTCAGGGGCAATAGCTATTTCTAAATATGGAAATTTTACAAAGAATTCTAAACATATTGAGGTTCAGTATCATTTTATACACGAGAATGTTAAACAAGGAAATATTGAAGTTGTAAAGATAGAGTCCGAAAATAATATGGCAGATATATTCACAAAAGCATTGGGAAATTCATAAAATTCAGAGAAATGCTAAATTTAAAACAATAAAACAAGATGTATAAAATTTAGATATTTATGTTAAAAATAGTTTAATGTTAGTGACTGTATTATTACTGTAAGAGATTTTGATGTACTGTGTTGCAATATAAATGTAAGGAGGCGTGTTAGTTATGGTACATATTATATTGGCAACACAGTATTGTATCCGTATCCTGAAGCGTGTCTATGGTTTGGCTCTCTCTCTAACTAATATGGCCAACGGTGAGCAAGTACTAAAATAATGTAAAGTGTTGTTACTGTAGAATTAGTTGTATGAAGAAATAAATATGTGATTAAAACCTAAATAAAGAACCACCAGTTTCATTTAATTATATTAATAACTTCAAATCCTGCAAAGAAGACACTAAAAATGCAAAATGTGCAAATTGTGGTGGCAATCACATCGCCATTTCTAATACTTGTCCTCAAAAAAAAATCAAAATTGAAGAAAACAAAATAAAATCAAGAGCCATCAAATACTCAGAACTGTTTAACGAAAATTCATTCCCACAATTATCAATGAGAAATATTGAAACTCATATACAAAACCTAACAAAATCAGACCTTTTCATGAATATCATAACAAATGCAATAACAAAAATAGTACTAAATCAAAAAGACAATCCGATAAATTCAGCTTCCATAAGAGAAATCCTTAAACAAACTTTCAGAAATAGCACTTCTTCTATTAATGGATCTTAATATTATACAGTGGAATGCTCAGAGCATTTTAAGTAATAAGCTACAATTTACACGCCTTCTTTATGATAATAATATTCATGTTGCAATAATTTCAGAAACTTGGTTAACCCCTACTAAACATTTTTATATAAGAGGATATCAAGTAGAAAGAAATGATATAGGCAACATTCATAATGGTGTTGCTATATTAATTCATAACAGTATAAACTATAGAAAAATTAGCACATATTCTGATAACTCCTTACAAAACATTTGTGTTAGAATTGTTGTAAATAATAAAGAAATAAGTATTGTAAGTTTTTATTGCCCAACAAATTGTACTCCATCATTTGACAAACATAAATTTGAGTCTTTAGTAAAATCAGTTCCTAAACCAATGATATTTGCTGGTGATTTTAATGCTCATCACACATCATGGGGATGTAATTCTGTTAATCCAAGAGGTAGAGACATTTTGGAGATCATTGATGATAATGATTTAGTTTTGCTGAATACCGGTGAAGTGACAACTGTTGGTTCATTGACATGGCGTCCGAATGCTCTTGATTTATCTTTGGTTTCTTCATCATTGGCTCTTTCTTGTGAGTGGTATGTACATCAAGATCCAAGTGGCAGCTACCATCTTCCTGTAATTATTAAAGTTTGTGTAAATAATGTTAATGTAAATAGTGGTCTCACAAATAATAATAGAAGTATACCTCTGCCTATCTACCCCAATTTTAGAATGGTAGATTGGAAAATATATAAACAAAATGTAGATTTAGAATTTTCTAATTTTCAGGTGCAAAATTTAATGCCATTGGAAGCTTATACATTGTTCTGTAATACTCTGCATTCTGCAGTTGATAAGTCCCTTCCACATCGAAATACGATCACTTCTTCCACTTCTGTCAATAATAATTTTCATAGGCAGATTAAACATCCTCCCCTCCCTTGGTGGAATAAAAAATGTTCGGAAGCTGTACTAAAATCTAGGTGTGCTTATCTTAACTTCAAGAATAACCCTTCAGATGAAACATTTATAGAATTTAAAAGAATGCAAGCACTTAAAAAACTTACTTTAAAAACAGAACGATCAAATAGTTGGTTTGAATTATGTAGCTCCTTTAATCGATGCACTCCTGTGTCTAGAATCTGGAAATATATGCGTAAATTTAATAAAACATTCTCATTCAACAATAATGATGATAGCTGGATTCAAGGTTTTTTGCAGAAGTACACTCCAGACTATGTAAATAATAAAACAAATGTCACCTCTGTTAGTGAATCTAATTATGTAAATAGCTTTTTAATCAATCCCTTTTCATTGCAAGAGTTGATGTCTGCTATTGATTCTAGAAAGGATAGTGCTTTTGGTTCAGATCTTAAAAAATACATAGATTTAATCTGTAGTCTTCTAGCAATTTTTCGTAGTATTTGGTATTACTCTAGGTATTACAGATAAGAAACTATAAAGGTTTTTTGTTACAACATGCGAGCGCGGCACCTACCGAAACCGCGCCGCGCGGTGCCGGACGGACAAGGGGGTAATAGGTATTTAGGCCGGACGTGTGAGTGGGGGGGCTGTCTGTAACACCTATAACAGAAAGATGTTTATTAAAACAACCATGGCCGGTGAGCTGCCGTGACTGTTCTTAATTGTTGCTTTGACAGTCGCAGTAACTGTTTAGTAACGCGTCCGTCTATGTCAGGGAGTGCCTTCTTTGGCTGCCTGCACTCCCCATGATTCAACCAGTACCTGCTGTGCCAGTTCCTGGTGCGTTGTCTTACAATAGTACGTATCTGGACGAAGGGGAGGGGTATAATGGGTTCGGGACCCACGGCATCCATGCTCGACCCCCTTCTAGCAAGCTCGTCTGCTGCATCATTGCCTCGAGAGTTGCTATGTCCTTTGATCCATTGGATGGTTATTTCGTTTTGCACACCTACTTGATTTAGTCTTTGGTGGCATTCGATTATTAGCCCCGAGTTTACTGTGTGACTGTCGAGAGCTAGTAGTACTGCCATGCTGTCCGAGAGTATACGGATGGAATGGTCCTTCACCTCCCTTGCTGCAATGGCTGATGCTGCTAATAGAATGCCCATGCATTCAGCTTGGAAAACTGTGTTATAGGTCCCTAGTGGTATAGACATCCGCACGTTTAGATCTTCTGAGAAGATCCCGCATCCGGTGCCTTTACCTACTAGTTTTCGATCCGTCTGTGAAGATGTTAAGTTCTGTAGGGTTTAGACCCTCACAACGATGGTCTTCATGAAGCTGACTCTTGTATTTCTTGTCGAATATGAACTCCTTCGGTTTGCGATCGTTGACCGCTCTCAAAATTGGGTGTTCATCGAAGAGTTCTAAAATTGTTGTATGTCGCGTGCCGCTGTTTTCCAGAGCGATATTGCTTTTAGACGCACCGCCGCCACTACTGCTTCCTGTTGTATGTACAGGTGTAGCGGCGGTGTCTAACATCACCTCGAGTGCTGCAGTTGGAGTGGTTCCCATGCAGCCAGTGGTGGCTAGACACGCCAGTCTTTGGAATCTCTGTAGTTTGTTTGTTGCAGAGACGGTCTTTGTCCTGGGCCACCATACTATGGCGCCATATGTCAGAAGTGGTCTGATCACTGTTCTGTAGAGCCACTGGATAATTTTTGGAGATAACCCCCACCTTTTCCCTATCATTCTTTTGCACTGCCAGAACGTGATGCATGCCTTGTTTATTTTGCTGTCGATATGGTTGCTCCATTTAAGCTTACTGTCAAGAATGACACCAAGGTACTTGACCTCGGTGGACAGTTGGAGCTCCGTATTGAACAACTTGGGTAAGCGATATGGCCCTAGTGATCGTTTTTGGGTGAACATTACTGATTCAGTTTTGGTTGGGTTCACTGATAAGTCAAATTCCCTGCACCAGCGTTCCACTATTTGTAGAGCTTGTTGGGTGAGGTTGCATATGGTGCTAGTTACCTTCCCTGTTACAAGGATAGTCAGGTCATCTGCATATCCTATCGTAGGTATAGTCGTGGTTCTCATTTAGTTTGGTAATGCGGTCATTGATGACTAGGTTCCACAGAAGGGGGGAAAGAACACCCCCCTGCGGACAACCTCGCGCTATCGTGGCTGACTGCTCATTTCCCTCAAGGCGGACCACGCGTTTTCGGAGCACGTTTGTGATCCAGTCTCTTAACAGCTGTTCTACTCCATGTTTAGAGAGTGCAGTGCTGATGCTGGAGAAGTTCGTTCTGTCGAAAGCACCTTCGATGTCTATGAAGGTGCCTAAGCAGATGCTTTTATGTTGTATCGCCTCCTCGATCTTGCTCACTACTAGATGGAGCGCAGATTCTGTCGATTTCCCTGAGCTATAAGCATGCTGGTTTGCATGTAGGGGTGTATGTTTTAGCGCACCATCCCTTAATTCCCTTTCGCATAGCCTCTCCAGGGCTTTCAGCATAAAGGAAGTCAGGCTGATTGGCCTGTAGGATTTTGCATTTGTGTAATCACTCTTGCCCGGTTTTGGAATAAATATGACTTTGGCGTGCGCTTGTTGGACGTAAATATTTTCCCAAATTATACTGCGATTAAGAGGCCGTCCTAAAAATTCACTCGATCGAGTTTAGGTAAATTCTATGTTTGTGTGCGCTTTTCACGCACACATGGCTGCAGATCGAGCGTACGAGCCTATAAACAATGTTGATCCTTTCATTATTAAATTAATTTTCTAGATTTATTCTCGTTAGTTTTTTTTTGTATTTTCAATTATGTTTTTAATTTAGTATATTTTTATACATACAATATTCAATAAACATCAAAACATAAAACTTTGAAGGCGGAAATTGGGGTTAAAAATTGTAATTTTTGTAGATACTGATTACTAATAAATACCTAGTGACGAGTTTAATGATTTATGGATTTTTACATTTTAAGGGTAGGAAACGGGGGTTGAAGCCTGAAGGTTAATGTACTTATTAGTATGGGTGAATAGTTTTTAAAGGTAGGTATTTGAAAATGAGATATGTAGCTACTCATCATAAAAAATGTGTTTCAGGAATTTTGAATTTTCAAACTTTTACTTTGGAGGGTTGATAGTTTTATCTTTTGCTAGGCACTTCAAAATCGTAATATTTTGTTAAATGTTTATCAAAACACATTTTGGTCACGACTGAAACCGCTCGGTTGTATGTACATCTGTGCTAATTGTGGTATGTAGTTTAACTTTGCTCCACTTCATCGTGAAAAGTGTGAGATGAGATGTCTGAAGAACTGGTATTTGTTTTTCATAATTTACCATGCACGTAGAATGTGCCTAATGAAGGACCAACATAAGACATTAATTTTGTACTACAGTAGTAATCACGGCGATAACTACAATATTCATACCTTTGAATGTATTAAAACCTTTGCTTATAAATAATTTATTGTAAGATGAGGTTGCTTTTGACTAATGAACATAGAGCTTTGTAATAGGTGCTATGATTGTATAATTTTGTTTGTAATGTATATCATGGCATATTTTAAATCTATACTAATATATAAGCTGAAGAGTTTGTTTGTTTGTTTACTTGAACGCGCTAATCTCAGGAACTACTGGTTCGATTTGAAAAATTCTTTCATTGTTCGATACCCCATTTATTGAGAAAGGCAATAGGCTATATATCCTCATATATCTCCTATATCTCCTCTACGCGGACGAAGTCGTGGGCAGAAGCTAGTAAAATATAAAGCGTTATAATAGCTACTAAATTACCAAGCATTGCGCTGTCTAAATTTGAATGCTTAAATTGACGGCAAAAACATAATACCATAATAAATCGTAATCCAATAAATTGTGTTTTACTTACGATATAACTTGGTATTACGTTTGTATTAGAAATTCGGTGGCCGACTCTTGAGAGCTATAGGTATTATACTTAATGTCGCAATCACACGCAGTCGCAGTCGTAAGTACCTCGAACATAACATACCATCACGCCTGTATTCCCTGAAGGGTTAGGCAGAGGCGTACACTAATGTACACCCACAGTTCGCCGATATGTTAAGGTCCCATGTAATAGGGGGCGAGCCTATTGCCATTATCCGGGCACAAATTTCAAATTCCGAGCTCCTACTGAGAATTTACTACGCCTGTTTTTATTAATAAATATTTTTTTTAATGTATTTTATGTTATGCCAATGTATTAAATAAAAATTTATCTACTTACTGATCTAATACTAAATATGATAATTGCATTAGTAATTTTCCACTTGACTGTACCATGCGCACGAAGGCGGGTGCAACAACCTCTGCCCGGCCAAAAAGATTGGGAACTGCTGTACTGTACGTTTCCAAAGGAACTACATCCCAAGTACAATCAAGCTGTGGGATGTTCTTCAAAAAAGAAGTGACTTTTCAACAGATATTACTGACGTCACCTTTAATACATAAATTCAGAATGTGAATGCAAATTTAGACATGGCAGGTGGGACTCGCGGCGGCTTAGGGATCACAGCATCTGATTTATCTAACCAGAAGACAGGTTCAAATTCTGATCGCAGTTGAGTTTTTCCATCACTAAAATAACTTTATACTTAATAATATCTAGGAATGTGCAAAAAAATCACAAATAGTTAACAGTTCATATTTAACTTGAAAAAAATTAACCAAATTTTAATCTCTGGTTTCAAAATTAATAATTATGATTTTCGTAATCAGCCCCTGAGAATCCTTGAAATTGACACCCATATCAATTTATTTAGAAAAGCATTTTCGTAATCAGCCCCTGAAAATCCTTGACATTGACAGCTGTATCAATTTATTTAGAACAACAATGTCCGCTATCTTGGATTTAAAAATTAATGTCATTTTCGTAATCAGCCCCCAAAATTCTTTGAAATTGACACCCATATCAATTTATTTTGAAAAGCAATGTCCGCCATGTTGGATTTCAATAATTTTCATAATCAGCCCCTGAAAATCCTTGAAATTGATACCCATATCAATTTATATAGAAAAGCAATGTCCGCCATCTTGGATTTCAAAATTAATATAATTTTCGTAATCAGCCCCTGAAAATCTTTGAAATTGACACCCATATTAATTTATTTAGAAAAGTAATGTCCGCCATCTTGGATTTCAAAAATAAACATTTTCGTAATCAGCACAATGAGAAACTTGTACTACCCATACTTCCTACAAAAAATACCAGACCATATTATATTATAGGGCTTTTCTAGAAATTAGAAGTTATAAAATAATCAACGTATCAAGTTGTGTTAATCGCAGTATAATTTGGGAAAATATTTACGTCAAACAAGCGCACGCCTGTGACACAAAGCGATACGTCCTCTCACTGGGAAGGCCCAAACGTGACTGGCGCGAGCGGCTTTGCGCGCTCGATATTATAGCACAATTATAGGTCTTTTCATCTTTGATTTACTAAATCAAAATATATATTTTTTGAAAAAGTAATTTTTGATCCTATTAGAGGGATAACTGAAGATTATTAAGTAATTTAAAAAATAATCAAAATGTCTTTCTAAAAAATAGAAAAAAATACATATTTGTCTGCAATTTTCACGAAAAATTACGTTACGTAAATATTTTTTTCCTGCTATATTTTGTATGAAAATAGAAAAAAGTGCTTCCGCTAGTGCCAAGTAGAGCATATGCTGGGTTTTATAGTATTTTTTAATATTCAGTAATACTAATATTTTCTTGTAAACCGATCATCAAACTTCACTCGAAACGCGTTTTTTGGGAAAAGGAGTTGTCAATAAAAGGGATTTACGATTATTATAGAAGTAAATTGAAAAATCCATTTCCGCTTGTGCCAGGTTTAAGAACAGTTCTTTTCAAATAATTAATAACTTTATATAAATTCTTTGTAGATTCCTCACAATCGGTCAACAAAATTCACTAAAATGCGTAAATTTTTAGGACGGCCCCTTAAACACAACTTGATACGTTGATTATTTTATTACTTCTAATTTCTGGAAAAGCCCTATAATATGGTCTGGTATTTTTTGTAGGAAGTATGGGTAGCACAAGTTTCTCATTGTGCTGATTACGAAAATGACATTAATTTTGAAATCCAAGATGGCGGACATTGCTGTTCTAAATAAATTGATATGGGTGTCAATTTCAAGGAATTTCGGGGGCTGATTACGAAAATAACATTAATTTTAAAATCCAATATGGCGGACATTGTTTTTAATAAGTAATAAATTGATACGGGTGTCAGTGTCAAGGATTTTCAGGGGCTGATTACGAAAATGACAGTAACTTTGAAGTCCAAGATGGCGGACATTGCTTACCTTTATAGTTTCTTATCTGTAATACCTAGAGTAAAACCAAATACTACGAAAACTAAATAAATTGATATGGGTATCAATTTCAAGGATTTTCAAGCGCTAATTAGTTACGAAAATGATATTAACATTGAAATCCAACATGGCGGACATTGCTTTTCTAAATAAGTAAATTGATATGGGCGTCAATTTGAAAGAATTTTGGGGGCTGATTACGAAAATGACATTAATTTTTAAATCCAAGATAGTGGACATTGTTGTTCTAAATAAATTGATACGGGTATCAATGTCAAGGATTTTCAGGGGCTGATTACGAAAATGCTTTTCTAAGTAAATTGATATGGGTGTCAATTTCAAGGATTCTCAGGGGCTGATTACGAAAATCATATTAACTAATTTTGAAACCTAAAATGTGAACTGTTAACTATTTGTGATTTTTTTGCACATTCCTAGATATTATTAAGTATAAGGTTATTTTAGTGATGGAAAAACTCAACTGCGATCAGAATTTGAACCTGTCTTCTGGTTAGATAAATCAGATGCTGTGATCCCTAAGCCGCCGCGAGTCCCACCTGCCATGTCTAAATTTGCATTCACATTCTGAATTTATGTATTAAAGGTGACGTCAGTAATATCTGTTGAAAAGTCACTTCTTTTTTGAAGAACATCCCACAGCCTGATTGTACTTGGGATGAAGTTCTTTTGGGAACGTACAGTACAGTAGTCCCCAATCTTTTGGGCCGGGCAGAGGCTGTTGCACTCGCCTTCTTGGGCATGGTACAGTCAAGTGGAAAATTACTAATGCAAATATCCTATTTAGTATTAGATCAGTAAGTAGATTTTTATTTTATACATTGGCATAACATAATATACTTAAATAAAAAAAATATTTATTTACTAAGAATTTACTAAATTTAAATTCTCAGTAAGAGCTCGGAATTGGAAATTTATGCCCGGTTAATAGCAATAGGCTCGCCCCCTATTACATGGGACCTAAACATAACGGCGAACTGTGGGTGTACATTAGTGTACGCCTCTGCCTAACCCTTCGGGGAATACAGGCGTGATGGTATGTTATGTTCGAGGTACTTACGACTGCGACTGCGACTGCGTGTGATTGCGACATTAAGTATAATACCTATAGCTCTCAAGAGTCGGCCACCGAATTTCTAATACAAACGTAATACCAAGTTATATCGTAAGTAAAACACAATTTATTGGATTACGATTTATTATGGTATTATGTTTTTGCCGGCAATTCAAGCATTCGAATTTAGACAGCGCAATGCTTAGTATAGCCTATAGACTTTCTCAATAAATGGGCTATCGAACACTGAAAGAATTTTTCAAATCGGACCAGTAGTTCCTGAGATTAGCGCGTTCAAGTAAACAAACAAACAAACTCTTCTATATTAGTATAGATATAGATTTAAAATATGCCATTAAATGATATACATTAGGTACAAATAAAATTATTCAGTCATAGCGCCTATTACAAAGCTCTATGTTCATTAGTCAAAAGCAACCTCATCTTACAATAAATTAAGGTTTTAATACATTCAAAGGTATGAATATTGTAGTTATGGCCGTGATTACTACTGTCGTACTAAATTAATGTCTTATGTTGGTCCTTCATTAGGCACATTCTACGTGCATGGTAAATTATGAAAAACAAATACCAGTTCTTCAGACATCTCATTTCACACTTTTCACGATGAAGTGGAGCAAAGTTAAACTACATTGACCCCCATGGTTTAGTGGTTCGAGTACCGGACTGCTGACCATGAGGTCGTGGGTTCGATTCCCACAGGACACAAACATTTATGTGATGAATATAAGTGTTTGTGTTCGTCTGGGTGTTTCTTATGTAGGTATTATAAGTATATATTTACAACAAAAAAAAGTATCTAAGTTTGATTCGTGCTAGTCTAATACAGAATTACTTGAAAAATAAATTGACTTCAATGGTTATTTTTAAAATTCAGCGTTTTCAATGGTTAAAATGTTAATAACTTTTGATAGAGAGAACCGATTTGAATTAAAAATAGCCTAAATGTTAATCCAAGAAACAGGCTATGAATTCCTGCCCACTTCCTCCAAATCTCTTCAGTAGTTATCATTTGATGCGCGGTCAAACACACAGACAAACCGACAGACAAACAGACAGACAAAAGTTCCAAAAATAATAGAAATGGATTGTGTTACCGATTCTAAGTCCCCCAAATTAGTTTTTTTTGGTAAATATAAGTAATGTACAGACACGGCTCACTTACATTCTTACTTTAATAATATGTAAGATCAGTAGCTACAAAAATTTCAATTTTCAACCCAATTTTCGCCTTTAAAGTTTTATGTTTTGATGTTGATTGAATATTGTATGTATAAAAATATACTATATTAAAAACAAAATTGAAAATACATAAAAAAAACTAGAAAATTAATTTAATAATGAAAGGATCAATTGTTTATAGGCTCGTACGCTCGATCTGCAGCCATGTGTGCGTGAAAAGCGCACACAAACATAGAATTTACCTAAACTCGATCGAGTGAATTTTTAGGACGGCCTCATACAGGTGACGTCTATTCTATTTTAGCTCAGTTAATTATAAAAAAAACAATAATTACAATTTTACAGTCGAATTTTTCTTCACTAAATTTCAAAATGAACCTTGAGGCGCGTTCAAATCCTGGCTTATGAGGTACCTTGCAACAGCAGAATCACCACTAACAAAGTATATAAAATTTTAGGGAAAAGAGAAATTATTGTCACCCTAGACACATACACAATAGAAAAAATAACAAATACTTAACACCAATTTGTTGCACAATTATTTTCATAAAAGACACTATTTTGTATTTGTCTTATCTTTCATACGATAGGCGTAACAAAACCAAAGCAAAAAAATGTGGAGGATTGAGGGCCCAAAATAACTTAAAAAAAACGACGTGCATAAGCAGCATTATAGAACTTCAAGCAGCAGCTGTAACTGTAAGTTAATGGTTTCATTTTATTTAAGAAACTAACTTTTACGTGTGAGAATTGAGGGCCAATTTTGAACGAAGATATACAAAGTAAGACAGTGTTTTGCGACAATATCTGGTTTTCACAATTTTTTTTTTTTACTTTAGATTAGATTTTGGCATAGACTTTTTCTGTAGTGTCCATAGTTTATACGGTACAGGTGGGCCCTCAATCCTCTAAGTTTGACCTGAGGGCCCAACTATACTGCCCATAACTCGCTTATTTGACTTTCACAAATTCTGATTCTTACTTTCACAATTGTTTGGGAATATTCACTGAATCCTAAGCACATTTTCAAAAAGTTTTAAGAAGTGGGCCCTCACACCACACGCACATTAACTCTGACAATGATGCAGTTTGATGATTTGTTGTGTGTTATGTGTTTCCGGTGTGTTATATTATTTCAAGTGTGTTATTGTAAGTTACAGTTTCAAGTGTGTTATTATGCAAATTTTCGTGTACCTTACATCTATTAGGTCTATTAGGTAGGTAGGTATTATATATCTATTAGGTCTTTACCTATGAAATTGCCGTTTTGTATGAAAAAATTTAAACTAATTTATTTCATATATTTTTTATTTTTAATCGAAGTAATCACCCATGCAATCAATGCATCTTTGCCAACGCAGTGGCAGTTTATTGACGCCCTTCTCTAAAATACACAAATTCTCTAAAGGCATTTTGTACTGCCTCTCGGGTATTGAATTTTTTTCCCGCCAAGAAGTTATCCAAATTCTGGAAAATGTAGTAGTCTGTAGGCGCAAGGTCTGGTGAGTAGGGCGGATGACGGAGAACTTCCAACCCCAGTTCTTGCAACTTGGAGACCGTCTGCTGTGAAGTATGAGGTCGCGCGTTATCGTGCAGGAGCAGCGGAGACCAGCGATTGACGAATGCTGGTTGGAGATGTGCCAGCTTTTCCATCAGTGTTCAGTTCTTCACAGTACACATCTGCAGTAATGCCCACCCCGTTTGGTAAGAAGCTGTGATGAATCACACCAGCGCTAGACCACCAAACAGTGACCATTACTTTTCTAGGGGTAGGTAAGTTTTCGTTTAGGGCATTGTTTAGATGCTGAACCAGGATCCAACCAACTTGCTGAGCGCTTGCGGTTATCAAACAGAATCCATTTTTCATCGCAGGTAACAATGCGGTTCAAAATTCCTTCATTTGTGTGTCTGTTGAGCAGTGCAAGGCACGTTTCGACGCGTAGGTACTTCGCGCTGGCGATCATTGAGTTCGTGGGGCACCGATTTGTCAAGCTTTTTTACCTTACCAATTTGACGCAAATGGACCAATATTGTTTTGACGCTAACGTCGAAAGCTGATGCTAATTCAGCCGTCGATTGTGTATCATCAGCTTCCACAATCGCCTTTAATTCGTCATTGTCGACCAGTCTTCGGACGACCGCGAGGTTCATTTCTCAGGTCGAAATTCCCAGAACGGAAGCGAGCAAACCAATAATAGGTGGTGCGTTGGTTTGTAGTGTTAGCTCCGTAAACGTCGTTGATGTTGCGTGCCGCTTGTGCCGCGTTGCTGCTACGACGGTACTCATATTCCATAATTACTCGAAATTTTAACGTATCCATGATGACGAAAAAGATTGAAATGCGTTGAAAATGTAACACTAATCAATAAACAAATGACTACTTTTGGAAAAAGAATTCCATGTTTTTAAAATAAAATTAATTTGAAATTAGAATTCTTAGCCAAACAAAAATTAATTTGATTTGAAATGGCCAGTAGGTACTGCAGAACGGCAATTTCATAGGTAAAGACCTATTACTTATAGCTTTAAAGAGTTTGTTTGTTACTGTTAGGAAATGCAGATGTCACTTCATAACTTCAAATCGGGATGCCTCGAATTGGCTCAAGAAAGAAGGCTGGGCTCTCTTGTATAACTATAATATTAAGTATACTCTTTGGGTGTGACTTATGAAGAGGTCCATTCCATCCCAGGATAAATACTTTGTTAAATATTGTTATGCATATTTTCAAAATAAAAATCTATTCTACTTACTGATCTAATACTAATTATGATATTTGCGTTGGTAATTTTCCATTCCACTGCACGTGCAAGAAGGCCGTTGCAACAACTTCAGCCCGGCCAAAAAGATTGGGGCTCGCTGCTTAACCTATAGGTATAATTGTAACAAAATATTAAAAACTTATGAGGTATGTTAAATTAAACATAGAATATTTGTTTAAATATTTAATTTAAGCCTTGACAGCATACACTCGAGGAGGGAAGAGAGACTTCTTTCTGATCTCTTTCCTGGTCTTTATTTTGGATTCGTGCTTGCTTAGAGCCTTCCGCATAGCACGTGTCTTCTTGGTTCTTAAGTCCAATGGTTTGTACTTTTTGTTCTTATAGTGATTTCTCAGATTAACTTTCATTTTCTGGTGGTACACAATATATACACGTGCAATCGCTTTCCTCACGACACGTCTGAAGCAAACATAATTATAATGGTAAGTCATTTTTTAAAACATCATGTACGTTCGTAAAAACCTGCAAAAATTCAGCATCAATAGTGACTTTCATAACATTAATACCAGGAATAAACACAAAATAGTGGTACCTAAATTTAGACTATCTAAAACACATAAATCATTTCTGGGAAATTGTGTACGTTTTTACAATAAACTTCCAAAATCTGTCACCGATCTCACTGGTAAGAAATTTAAAAATTACGTCAAATCTGTCCTTGTTAAGAAAGTCCCAAGTGCGACTGCTACGCTAGAGGTCCTGGGTTCGATTCCCAGGTCAAGCAGTGTTATTGGGTTTTTCTATGAAATTTTCAGTAGCAGCTCGGAGTTTAGAATTTGTGCCCGGTTAATGGCAATAGGCTCGCCCCCTATTACATGGGACCTAAACATACCGGCGAACTGTGGGTGTACATTAGTACACCTCTGCCTAACCGGGAAAGACAGGCGTGATGGTATGTAATTTCTATTTGGTTATCTTGCTCTTGAGAATGTCGATGTTACTGGCACAAGTGATTCTTTAGAGTGTGCAAGGTGCAAGTGGTTGTTGAGCAGACAAAACGTCGGACGAATTTATACCGGAAATGATCATAGCACAAAAAGTAAGAATAGTCATCATGACTATTTCATTTTGTTAATACTGACTGATAGGTAAGTGTAAGTACACACATGCCGTTTTAGAGTATGGCCACAATTGAGGATTATTATTTTAACTTTTTTGGATTGTTATTGATTCGTATCAGAATTTCACTATTTGGAAAATAGAGATTATAAAGAATTTTATTTAGTTTTCTTAAAAATAGAAAATCACCCGTTTATCAGAAAATGAAAACAACAACAATTTATGCATCGCAACTGAAAAAAATTGCATCGATATGGAGCGTCGACATCATTTGACATGAGAAGACATGATGAGAGCCGTCGCCGAGAGGGAAGAAATGTTACAAGCTGATTTCACTCAACGTACTGTGGCTGTCGCCCTTGGTACTGCCCAGAGCGTCATAAGCACACGCGTAAGCAAGCGACTCGACACGCTATCGTATCACGGGCAGCGTGGCCGAGTGATATTGAGGATGATCTCGCATCATTACTCGCAGACAGGAAAGGTACATCAAATATACTGCTCGACGGAATGGTACCATGATCGCGGTGACGTTGGCTACGAGGCTCCACAGCTCCAGACTTTCTGATAAGCGACCAGACCATACGAAATCGTTTACGAGGAGTGGGTCTGCGTTCCCGAAGGTTGCTGAGAGTTCCATCTATAGCAGCCCGCGTTTACAATGGGCTCGCGAACACAGAAATTGGGAGGAAGAAGACTGGCGTTCTGTTTGCTTTTTCGATGAATCTCGTTTCAGCATGAAGCCACATACAAGACGTGTACTTGAGTTTGCAGGACCTCTCTTATTTTTAATTTGCTAAATGACCTTTCAGCTGCTGCAGAAGGGACAGGAATTGTAAAGAATAATAACATTGCGGGAAATGCTTCCGTTAGGTCGTATTCTAGCACTCCATATTCGCTCATTATTTCCTTACATAATTGGTGAACAGTCTATTCTTGAGTTAATTGAGGTAAAACTAGGTTGCAAATATTATAATAATAAGTATCTATAATACCTGAATATTTTCATTGGAATCCGTCACACTTTTAATTAAGTTGCTTCATCAACATGTACTTAATCAAAATGTTGGTGTGAGAAAATCAAATATTTGACATAGGGAGCTCATACAGTTGGCGCAAAATAACTTGAACCAAAATGGTGGATGCGCAGTAGTCGATTTTTAATACATTTTGCACGCAAATGCACTGCGCAAACTTTCCCCCTCTCCGTTAGTTTTCGGTCAAGTTATTTTGCGCGAACTATACCAGTAAAATGTGTATTTAATTGAGCTAATATAAGGTGTCTAGTACATTATTGAAAATCTCAATTTTAAATATTTCTTCTCTGGAAATCAGTGATCAGCAGCTAATTCATCAAAATGTTTTTTACCTTAATTTTGCCTTTTTTCTTGAAAACGGGTATCTATACCATTTTACTGGCTTTCCCTAGGTATAACTTTCGATTTTTCTCAACTGAGTTGCCATGATTAAAATCAGGTTGCAACCTGTCATATTTGTTTTGGAAATGGGAGAATTTTTCAAAAGTTCCGTTCGTACGAGTTTTTTGTTAAGGATTCGAGGGCCCCTTGAAAAATTGCCCTAATTATTTTTTTATGAATTACGTTCGACTTAATTAGATATTATTTCAATTATTTAAGAATTTTTATGTAAAATGAAATTTATTTCATTTGAACATAGAATTTTTATATAAAATGGTTATTTCGAGATAGGTATACACCAGATTGAAAAAAAATATGAAATCGTAATCGTAAACTAGGGATTTTTGACAATTGTAATTTTTCATTAGTTTTCGGCCGATTTTCTGTACACTAGTAGGGGTATTGCCTCCTCTGGCTGTAACCCGTGAGAAGGCGCGCTATGAGCAATTCGCTCACACAAAAATTTAATTATAAAAAAGTTTAAGCATAATATGTTTAAGTACAAAATGTTCCTTTTTTGATACTCGTTAATAATAACTAATAAGACTGATTATTGTAATACTTAATTGTAGTAAAAAGAAATGGTAATTATCTTTAATTTTTGTATAATTATTACAATAAACGTACTAATCCACAAAGATGCACAAATATGCATACCTATGTCAAACAAAACCTAAAATGCACGAACGTGCAGGCGATTTTCAGGAAAACCAAGCTTTTCCGATTTATTTCAGTTTTTTTCCTGGGTACCTTATTCCTCTATAAATATGACTTACATCATGATTTACAAAAAAAAGAAACTTTATGTCCGGTTCTTCTTCTTCTTCCTGCCCATGTCCCAATCTATTTGGGGTCGGCGCAGCATGTTCTTTTCTTCCATTCATCCTTGTCAGCCGTCATCTCACCACTCACTCCCTTTCCCATCATATCGGCCTTAAAACAATCCATCCATCTTTTCTTTGGTCTCCCTCTACCTCTCTGTCCCTGCACAATCATACTCATCACTCTTTTAGTCACATGCGTTTCATCCCTCCTCATCACATGCCCATACCACGACAAAGGGGTAAAGGGCTAAATAACACCCTCACACCTGTATTCCCGAAGGGTTAGGCAGAGGCGTACTAAGGTACACCCACAGTTCGCCGGTATGTTTAGGTCCCATGTAATAGGGGGCGAGCCTATTGCCATTAACCGGGCACAAATTCCAAACTCCGAGCTGCTGCCGAGAATTTCATAGAAAAACTCAATTACACTGCTCGACCTGGGAATCGAACCCAGGACCTCTAGCGTAGCGGTCGCACTTGAAACCACTAGACTAACGAGGCACTATCTAAATAATGTGATAAAATCCAAAAAAAGTAGTTTAATTTTCAATGTATATGTATATTAATATTCGCGTAAGTGTCAGATACCAGAACATATTGTACTGTAGATTATTGCGACTGACAGAGAAAATAAATAAATCAGAACATCAATTCCTATGATCAGTTATAAGCAAGCTGTCACAGTTGATTTCGTAATATAACAGGTATAAAGTATGATAGCTTAGTGATATGACTGCTGAACTGTCGAGGCCACAGACTTTTATGTGTATTAATAATTAATTATCAGTCGCTTAGACAGTGTTTTCCATTGTGATGAAACCTGTTCACCTGTTTTTTTTTCTCCACAGCGCATAACACTTGAGAAGTCTGTCACTGGACTATAAGCAATCCCCTCTCTCGCTGAGAGGAGACCTGTACCCAGCAGCTGGATATTACAATGATGATAATAGATTGGAAGAAGAAAAGATAAGTGAACCTCCAATAACATTAAAATGCAACTATGCAGAATTTTCATCATTTCTTCAGGAGGTACTTTGCTTGAAATTGAAGACATACTAAAGCAAAAGAGTAGTATGTGCAGCTCATAACAGAGCCTTCATTATCTATTTGCAGACCAGCAAGAGATATTCATTCTTACGATAATATAAGACAGACAAGATACACCACTATTTGAAACGAAATCTCAGTATTTTCATCAAAACGATAGTTCTGGACCTTCCGATAGTAATTAAAATGTATATTTAGTGGCTTTTACTTTTTTATCATGTATACCTATAATAAATTAAACTAGTGTTTTTCTAAAATTCAATCATAACGCGCCACCTCAATATATACATGACATAAATAGCTGAAATTTTGGATGAACTCTTCTAAATACTATTGCCGTAACTCACGAGAGGATATCATCGATTAACAATACAGCACACTTCACTGCACCATTCTTGCTAAAGATACTCACATTTTAGAAAGTTTCGACGCAACGCCTCCAGTAACTTTAGCAACACGAAGGTTGGTCAGCTCTGTTTTCAACTCCTCTAGCTGCTTAAACAATTCCTTCTTGTCTTTCGTACGTAACTCAGAGCATTTAACCTTACCCTGAAAATTAATTCAACATCTCTTCTCATTAAAACGGATATCACTGGCTGAATGTGTATGAAATAGATTTTCATTAGCCTATAATCACATTGATAAAAACATCTCTCGAAAAGTTCTTGAAAGTAGTAATAACAAAAAATTAGGGCATGGTTCCAAATATACAAGCGTAACATTTAATTTAATAATTTAATTAAATACATCTTTTGAAGAACAACATGGAAATCTAAGAAATATTTTGTCATTCGGCAATCCCTCATAGATGTAAGATTGAATAGATCAAAAATGATTAAAATATTTTCACAAACCATTTTCAAAACGTCTTGACTCGCGTTTTGATTTGAAGTAAAAAAGGAATTTGTTTAGGGTTACAACTATAAGATAAAGTTGTATGAAAACAGTGTTGCCATGTCGAAAATCAGACTGAAGTAATCCCATTAAAAAAACCGTAGTAGATTCTAAAGAAATTGCGCTAGAAATACGGTGTAAGTTAGTCTTTTGTTTATTAAATTACTAGCTTCTGCCCGCGGCTTCGCTCACGTGAAGCTGCGTGAAGATATCAGGAGTAAAAATTGATAACCAACATTGATGACCTCTTTTTTGTATCCCTCTATACACCAGGGAGGTCAAGCTGTATCTCAGGTTCATTTAATAAATAATTGAGATAAGAAGTTCACCAGTTTTTAAGTTGGAGTATATACTTTGTAACAGTGATAATAAAATTAAAATCTATTCAGTAGATTTTCCTCCAACTCGTAACAAACAGACAAGAATTTTAAAAATCACATTTTCGGATTCGGATACGTTTAGTTAGATACTAGTGGTGTGCACCGGTTGTCAAAAAACCGGATAATCACGGGTTAGGGTGAGTACCGGCTTTGACTATCTATCCCTGGACAAGTGACGCGCTTAATTCTTTGAACAAAAAAGTCTGTCACTTTTGGTGCGGGGGGAGGAAACACTACATAGACATTGCTGCACACATACTCAAAATCATTTTGTATCGCTACGAACTCACACATATTAAAATCTTCACCACTAACACAATTTACGCACACATAGAGGTCAAATACGTCAACATACAAGAATTGACGACAATACGAACGTATAATACAATAAAAATAATTAGGAAGCTACTATGTCGATATTTTATATCAATAGATTATTGTAGGAAGAATGGATAAAAACGTAACAACGATTACAAATTATTTTTATATGTAATTATTTATTTGCAAAATTAAAATCATCCATACACACCTTTTTAATATCTTGCGTCATAATTATTTTCAATGCAATGCTCTCATTGCATGCTAATGAAATACAAAACAAAGAAACTATTTAGGTATAGATAAATAGGTACATACTATGTAATTGGAAAATAAACGCACGGGTGAGAGAAATCGCTAACTTTTCGAAATACATATTCTATAGCCTATGTTAATCTTGAATAATGTAGCATTCAAATGGTGAAAGAATTTTCGAAATCGGCCTAGTAGTTTTTGAGTTTATTTGTTACATACATTGATACATACAAGTCTTTCCTCTTTATAATATTAGTATAGATGGAGCGGATATTGGGGACGTTTTGTTACAAATACTTTGATACCAATTAGTTTGATTCTTTGATTTTGATTTTTCTTTTCTTTGCCAGGCTGATATATTAGGAATAACACTAGACAGAGCGTTTTGTTTCCCACGAGATATAAGTAGGAGTAAATACGATTTTGTTCATTATGTCGCGCGTTAATATGATAAGAAGCGACTGCTACGCTGGAGGTCCTGGGTTCGATTCCCCGGTCGAGCAATGTGTTATTGGAGTTTTTCTATAAAATTAAGGGTTTATGCCCGATTAATGGCAATAGGCTCGCCCCCTAAGTACGCATCTGTCTAACCCTTCGGGAAATAAAGACGTGATGGTATGTCGTGTTCCGTACTCTCGTTATTTCTTTGACCCGGATATCGAAAAAAGAAAATAATATGTTTGAAGAAACACCCCGCAAGAGGCAGGGCATAGTTGAATTGAATAACTCCACTTGAAATTGGAGCTGCCCAACTGGGGAAATACCTACACTTTGCAGAAAATAGTAGCCAAATAACATAGTACTGTACTATGTTGTGTTCCTAACGGTGAGCAAGATCGCCAGAGCTCCGCGAGGAAGCGTTATGTTGGCAGTGGGGGTACCGGTGTTGTGGGTTGTCTACCGGGTGTGAAAAGATTTTTACAGAGTCAGCAACGGGCGAGTGATACCCCAGGTGTTGCAAGCGTTCATATAATAGGGTACAGTAACCACTTACCATCAGGCGGGCCATGTGCTGGTTTTCCACCTAAGCGGTAAAAGAAACCCCAGACCGTCTAACCATACCGTATCTTAGAAATCATTTTCAATAATTTTTGAAATACGATATAAATATGTTAATTTATTTTTCTTTTGTCAACACATTTATCCGCAACGGCCTAGGCTATTATTTATCAATCACACCTACTTCATTTTAAATGAAGGTCTTTTGTAGATCTGAAAAAGTAACAAATAAAATATCTAATAGCACTGGATATCAAAAATAATCAATAATCTTAGTTACGTCATTTCCAAAAATGTTATTTTATTAAAATATAGTGATATCACAAATTCATGATAGACATCTTTAGTGATCTTTAGCAATTATTATAATTTGGTCTTACATTGAACACGAAAATAATATCGATATCGATTCGAAATCGTAAACAATCACTATCACATCATTAATTAAAATGACAAAACAAATAGTCTCGCTACACTTTTTAAAATCCGAGTTTTAAGCATTATGTCATAATATATATAAGGCCTATAATTGCCAAAAAAAGATGAAAAAGGTAATTCTGCATTAAGACCTATAATTGGAAATCATAAATGGTGACATCCTATTGGATGATATATAATTGAAAATAAAAAAATGACATTTTGATGGATTTTTCAAATTTAAATCTTACATTTATTAGAAGAAGGCTGATATTGTTAGTAAAAAAAATTTGCTAGTCTCGTGGGGAGTGCATGCTTGAGCTAAACGATTATTTTATACTCGATTATTGAATCGGTAACGTCCTCGATCATTATTAATAAATTGTATTATGTGATTTAAATAGAAATAAATGAACTTTAATACTTACATACGGAAAATAACTCCATCTTTATCTAAATAAGATATTAGATATTTTTTTGCATACATTAACTGCACGTATATCGGTATTTACACGGAGCATTTATGATGACCTTACTGAGCGGAAACGATTCTGTTAATGAAAAATCGATTTCGGAAACAGTTTTGATAAACGCGTTAGATTTTTTAATCCACTACCTTGACAGAGGGGAATGATCATGAGAGGCGGGTCCTTATAGATAGATAGTCAAAGAGTACCGGAACCTAATCGGTGATTTTTTCTGAACTACCGGTTATTGGATTGGTATACATCTCTGAATGAATTTTCAATCGATACCAAGTAGGTAGGTAATTCCTTTGCAAATTTTGCAATCGGAACTAAAAAGGTATAACAAGAATGATTCGTTACAATGAGTATCGAATGAAAAGCTTGGAGTAGGAACATCCCTTTGACTATCTATCTATAAGGACCCGCCTCTCATGATCATTCCCCTCTGTCAAGGTAGTGGATTAAAAAATCTAACGCGTTTATCAAAACTGTTTCCGAAATCAATTTTTCATTAACAGAATCGTTTCCGCTCAGTAAGGTCATCATAAATGCTCCGTGTAAATACCGATATACGTGCAGTTAATGAATGCAAAAAAATATCTAATATCTTATTTAGATAAAGATGGAGTTATTTTCCGTATGTAAGTATTAAAGTTCATTTATTTCTATTTAAATCACATAATACAATTTATTAATAATGATCGAGGACGTTACCGATTCAATAATCGAGTATAAAATAATCGTTTAGTTCAAGCATGCACTCCCCACGAGACTACCCGCACTCCCCACGAGACTATCCGCACTCCCCACGAGACTAGCAAATTTTTTTTACTAACAATATCAGCCTTCTGCTAATACACGTAAGATTTAAATTTGAAATATCCATCAAAATGTCATTTTTTTGTTTCAATTATATATCATCCAATAGGATGTCACCATTTCTGATTTCAAATTATAGGTCTTAATGCAGAATTACCGTTTTTTGGCAATTATAGGCCTTATATATATTATGACATAATGCATAAAACTCGAATTTTAAAAAGTGTAGCGAGACTATGTCCCTCTTTTGTTTTGTCATTTTAATTAATGATGTGATAGTGTTTGTTTACGATTTCGAATCGATATCGATATTATTTTCGTGTTCAATGTAAGACCAAATTATAATAATTGCTAAAGATCACTAAAGATGAATATCATGAATTTATGATATCACTATATTTTAATAAAATAATATTTTTGGAAATGACGTAACTAAGATTATTGATTATTTTTGATACCCAGTATTAGATATTTTATTTGTTACTTTTTCAGATCTACAAAAGACCTTCATTTAAAATGATTTAGGTGTGATTGATAAATAATAGCTTAAGCCGTTGCGGATAAATTTGTTGACAAAAGAATTTATAAATTAACATATTTAAATCGTATTTCAAAAATAATTGAAAATGATTTCTAAGATACGGTATGGTTAGAAGGTCTGGGGTTTCTTTTACCGCTTAGGTGGAAAACCAGCACATGTCCCGCCTGATCGTAAGTGTATATATACTGTTAATGTACCCTATGATATGAACGCTTGCAACACCTGGGGTATCACTCGCCCGTTGCCGAACCTGTAAAAATCTTTTCACACCCGGTAGACAACCCACAACACCGGTACCCCCACTGCCAACATAACGCTACCTCGCGGAGCTCTGGCGATCTTGCTCACCGTTAGGAACACAACATAGTACAGTCACAGATAATAGAATACTAGTAGTACAGTGCTATGTTATTTGGCTACTATTTTCTGCAAAGTGTAGGTGTTTCCCCAGTTGGGCAGCTCCAATTGTAAGTGAGTTATTCAATTCCACTATGCCCTGCCTCTCGGGGTGTTTCTTCAAACACATTATTTTCTTTTTTCGATATCCGGCTCAAAGAAATAACGAGAGTACGGAACACGACATACCATCACGTCTTTATTCCCCGTAGGGCTAACCCTACGGGGAATAAAGACGTGATGGCTCGCCCCCTAAGTACGCATCTGTCTAAACAGATGCGTACTTAGGGGGCGAGCCTATTGCAATTAATCGGGCATCAACCCTTAATTTTATAGAAAAACTCCAATAACACATTGCTCGACCGGGGAATCGAACCCAGGACCTCTAGCGTAGCGCTTCTGTTCATATTAACGCGCGACATAATGAACAAAATCGTATTTACTCCTACTTATATCTCGTGGGAAACAAAATGCTCTGTCTAGTGTTATTCCTAATATATCAGCCTGGCAAAGAAAATAAAAAATCAAAATGAAAGAATCAAACTAATTGGTATCAAAGTATTTGTAACATAACGTCCCCAATATCCGCTCTATCTATACTAATATTATAAAGAGGAAAGACTTGTATGTATCAATGTATGTAACAAATAAACTCAAAAACTACTAGGCCAATTTCGAAAATTCTTTCACCATTTGAATGCTACATTATTCAAGATTAACATAGGCTATAGAATATGTATTTCGAAAAGTTTGCGATTTCTCTCACCCGTGCGTTTATTTTCCAATTACATAGTATGATACACCTATTTATCTATACCTAAACAGTTCCTTTTTTCAGTTCCGTCGAGAGGTAGCTTAGAACAAGGAGACGGACTTAAGATACTTTTTATTAGCCCATTCCCGTGGGCTGTGATATAAAACGTGGTGTAACAAAACGCAACAGACAAAAACGAAATATATATCAGTCAAAACCTTTGACTATCTATCTATGGACCCGCCTCTCATGATCATTCCCCTCTGTCAAGGTAGTGGATTAAAAAATCTAACGCATTTATAAAAACTGTTTCCGAAATCGATTTTTCATACTTATACAGAATCGTTTTCGCTTAGTAAGGTCATCATAAATGCTCCGTGCAAAATACCGATACATGCAGTTGATGCATGCAAAAAAATATCTAATAAAGATGGAGTTATTTTCCGTATGTAAGTATTAAAGTATTTATATATTTCAATTTAAATCAGCTATTACAATTTATTAATAAAGATCGAGAACTTTACCGATTCAATAATCGAGTATAAAATAAATAATCTTTTATAATTCAAGCATGCACTCCCCACGGGAAAACACGCACTCCCCACGAGACTAGGAATTTTTTTTTTACTATCAATATCAGCCTTCTTTTAATATACATAAGATTTAAATTTGAAATATCCATCAAAAAGTCCTTTTATGATTTTCAATTTTTAATGCAAAATTACAATTTTCACCATTTTTTGACAATTATAGATTTTATTGTAAAACGTTTAAGGCTTAAAACTTTAATTTAAGAAGTGTAGTACCTATTTATGATTTCCAATTATAGGTCTTAATGCAGAATTACCTTTTTCATATGTTTTTGGCAATTATATGCCATATATATATTAAGACAAAATGCTTAAAACTCGAATTTTAAAAAGTGTAGCGAGACTAAGTCCCTCTTTTGTTTTGTCATTTTAATAAATGATGTGATAGTGATTGTTTACGATTTCGAATCGATATCGATATTTTTTTCGTATTCAATGTAAGACCAAATTATAATAATTGCTAAAGATCACTAAAGTTGAATATTATGAATTTATGATATCACTATTTTTTTATAAAACATAATGAAATAACATTTTTTGAAATGATGTAACTAAGATTTTATTTACATTTTGATTATCTATTATATCCAGTGCTATTAGATATTTACTTTGTTACTTTTTCAGATCTACAAAAGACCTTAATTTAAAATGAAGTAGGTGTAATTGATAAATAATAGCTTAAGCCGTTGCGGATATATGTGTTGACAAAAGAATTTATAAATTAACATATTTAAATCGTTTTGAAGGTCTGGGGTTTATTTAATCACTTAGGTGGAAAACCAGCACATGGCCCGCCTGATGGTAAATGGTTACCGTAGCCTATGGACGCTTGCAACACCTGGGGTATCACTCGCCCGTTGCCAACCCTGTAAAAATCCGGTTGATGAGGTGCCTTTTATTTTCTCATAGTGGGTGATGAAAAGTAGAGTGTATCACTCGACGCAAAATATATTTTTGGCTCGGGCGAAGTACTTTGAATCTCTCGCTACGTTCAGGATTCTACTAAACGCTCGGGATTCTAATTGGTATCAAAGTATTTGTAACAAAACGTCCCCAATATCCGCTCTATCTATACTAATATTATAAAGAGGAAAGATTTGTATGTATGTAACAAATAAACTCAAAAGCGACTAGGCCGATTTCGATAATTCTTTCACTATTTGAATGCTACATTATTCAAGATTAAAATAGGTCATAGAATATGTATTTCGAAAAAGTTAGCGATTTCTCTCACCCGTGCGTTTATTTTCCAAATCAAATCATTTTTATTTGCAAATATAGGTAAGTACAAAACGTTGTTACAGAATGAGGTTAGTAGGTATCTCTATATTTTGCCACAGTAAGGCGTGCAAATATTTAAGTAAGTATGTAGGTACATAATCAAAATTTTGTGGAACAATAATAATTATTCATGTCTTATTATCTATTAGGAAATCATTAATTGTATAATAATATTTTTCAACCAAAAAATATGCATACATTTTTTTAATTGCTTTATATTTAATTCTTTAATTTCATCTGGTAATTTATTAAAGATTTTTTGGGCCATGCAAAGAAAACTCTTCTTCAGTAGTGCTGTCCCAATTATATAGTATATATTTATGTATACCTAAATAGTTTCTTTCTTTTGTATTTAATTGGCATGTAATGTATAACAATGAGAGACATTGCATTGAAAATATGACGCAAGATATTTAGAGGTGTGTATGGATAATTTTAATTTTGCAAATAAATAATTACATATAAAAATTCTTCCTAAAATAATCTATCGATATAAAATTTCGACATAGTAGCTTCCTAATTATTTTTATTGTCTTTTACGTTCGTATTGTCGTAAATTCTTGTATGTTGACGTATTTGACCTCTATGTGTACGTAAATAGGGTATTACACCTTTTTTTGAAAACTGTTTTAAATTAATCCTTAGATCGTAATGAACCAGTAGAATTTTTATTTCAATTTTATACAACCAAAAAATGCCTTAAGAACGATTTTTAATTTATGATTTTGAATTTACGCGTGTAAACGCTAGCCACCATGCTACTTCGGCTCGTGACGTCACTTCATTAGTAAACAATACAACTGCCAAAGACCAAGTAACACGATTTGTGAAAATAATGAGTTATAATAATAAATAAATCTTTATTGACACAATTATTTTACATATTTATAAAGAATTCCCTGACTCCTGCGCTAGTATTAACTGTATTACAGGAGCCAGTTTGTTCCCCTTATTTATGGGTTACATTTATATGCCAATGGAAGATATTATCTAAGTAAATAATTAAAATAGGAGCGTAAAACAGAAAAAAAAACGACTATGAATACAAAAAATAAATAAAAAATAATGAAAAATTTAAAACATTATTAAGGTTTTAAAAGGTTAGAGAAAAAAAATTATGTTAAGGCATGTATGATTTGAGTATGTGCGGTATGCATGTGATTTGATTGTGTGTGATTTGGGTGTGTTCTGTATGTGTGTGTGTGCGTGTGTGTGTGTGTGTGTGTGTGATTTGAGTGTATGTGTGATGTGTATTATTGTCTATATTGGTGTGTAATAACCTTCGGTTCAGGGTGAAATTATTACGTAACATGAAGGTCTGAGGGACTAGTCTCCTTTAATAATATTTTCTACTGCATTGTAATCCAGGCTACTCAACCATTCTAGTAGAATATTTTTGATTTGTGTACGATTTAGTGCCCTGATATCATATTTTTTGTTCAGCAAATTACAGATTCTAGGAGCAACTATATTATGGTGTTTTTGTGCGAATGAAGTTTTGACCCTAGGTACAGGACAGCGAAACACTCTTTTTGATATGTCAAGTAAACTAGGCACAGTTCGGCTGTGATATCGTCTAATTGTTTCAAAAATGAACAATTTTCTGACTGACAGTACACTGGTTTTCTCGTATACTAGAGTGGTTGGATGTCTAAAGGGTACATTGAAAATAACTTTTAGTACAGCACGTTGGGCTCGCTCGGCTGCCCGATAATGTTTATCATTGGTGTCTTGTGCCTGAATGCAATAATACAAGAGTAAAAACGCTACAAAAATTGTGGATTCAATTGCTTTGTGTATCATTCAATAAATGCTTGATTTAGTAACGCACATTTTCGACATTTTCGTCATGGGACATATCCTATTTTAAGGCGGATCGTTCACCTGAGCCCGCCAAATTCAAATTTCAATTGGTTTTTCGCAATTTGTAGGTCTATAACACATTCTAGATTCCTAGCTGTAGTCATTGCGGCATTAGCTATACAATATTCACAACTGAGCATTAAAAACTTTGTTTGTAAATCGATATTGTAGCTAAAATTAGGTACAATCGTCATTTTTGGCCAAAATTAACGATTGTACCTAATTTTAGCTTCTATAACGTTTATTAAGCAAAGTTTTTAATGCTCATTTTTAATATTGTATAGCTAATGCCGCAATTACTACAGCTAGATATCTAGAATGTGTTATAGACCTACAAATTGCGAAAAACCAATTAAATTTCAATTGGTTTTTCTCAATTTTTGGCGGGAATTTGGCGGGCTCAGGTGAACGATCAGCCTTAACAGCTTTGTTAATTTTAAATGCTGATTAGTTAATGCCTTGTTACATAGAAATTGGTGAAACTGGGTCTTATTGTTAGACAAAACTTGATACGATAGTTAGGTAGGTACTTACATTACTGTTTTAATATTTCTCAACTCGGCAGAACAGAAATCGGGATTGGATGCAAAAAATTTTGCCACCATCAACGTATTGATCATTGGTAGATTTGTACTTTCTGCTTTCACAAAACCGTCTTCCATGATGCGATTTTAATCAAACTAACACAGAGCACGACGGTCAATTATTGTTACTCTGAGACGACAAACGTCTAGATTGTTTTCTATTGGAGTGATGTCACGTCGATATCCAATATGGCGGATGGCGTTTTAAAACACATTAAAAATTT
The DNA here is from genome assembly GCA_947256265.1 of Acronicta leporina. Classification (NCBI taxonomy): domain Eukaryota; kingdom Metazoa; phylum Arthropoda; class Insecta; order Lepidoptera; family Noctuidae; genus Acronicta; species Acronicta leporina. Next base: position 8,763,383 of record OX366513.1, on the reverse strand, counting down.
TTGAAATTGAATTATAAAATTTACATTGCATTTTTATTAATAAATACTAACGTTTCTCGTTTACTTTTTTCAAAATCTATCATAAAAATGCATTTTCATATATTTTTTACATGGTGTAAAATACCCTATTGTGTTAGTGTTGAAGATTTTGATATGTGTGAGTTCGTAGCGATACAAAATGATTTTAAGTATGTGTGCAGCAATGTCAATGTAGTGTTTCGTCCCCCCGCACCAAAAGTGACAGATTTTTTGTTCATAGAATTTAGCGCGTTACTTGTCCAGGGATAGATAGTCAAACAATGGACCAAGTGGACTTTGTGAAGTGGACTGACGACTTATCTCTTAATAGCTGTGGACTGACCATAGAGGAAAGTAATATAGGACATACTAGTATCTCATAGTAGTCTGTGTAGTGGGGCCCTGGCAACACTGCTGTGTATAGGATTGACTGACATGTGCCAATAAAAAATTATAAAAAAAAAAATAGGACTGACTGACAGTGACAGTACCGCAGTAGCTTGCTACATATTAGTAATCTGTGCTGCGCAGTGCGCTGCGCTGATTTGTTTTAAAATCAGTAGGTAAAATTATTGTAAAAGTTTCTAACTTCTGTTTTAGTAAAGTAACCAAAGAATACTTTAAATTGTGCATCTTTTCAAGATCCCATGTGTGATCTTCTATCCATGATAGACAGATATCAATGATTCGGTATGAATGAAGACGATATTTTTCGTATTAACTATGAGAAATCTTTACAATACTGGGCAGATATTCCGCCAACGGTCGATGGAGTGTTAGGAGGCTTTGGATTTATATCCAGTGTCGATATTGAAGGTTCCGAGTTATTCCTAAGCTCTTTACTATCCTCTAAATGTGCTCCTTCAACAAACACTGCACTTGACTGTGGAGCTGGCATTGGCAGAATTACAAAACAGTTATTACTACCACGTTTTAAAACAGTTGATATAGTTGAACCAGACGAAAAATTTATCAATTCCATTAAAGAATATGTAGGAGAATATCAATCAAAATTGGGCACTCTGTATAGGGTTGGCTTGCAAGATTTCATTCCTGGAAGAAGATATGATGTTATTTGGAATCAGTGGGTTTTAGGATACCTCACAGACGAAGATTTAGTGGCTTATCTTATTCGTTGCAGGTAATATTATTGATTTAAAAAGTTTTATGACACACTTTGCCTGCGGCTTTGCTTACCTGAAGCTATATTAGGGTTAGAAATGGTTAACAAAAATAATTTAATCAACAACCAACAACAATCTCTTCTTTGTATGGGCCTCTATACATCTGAGACGTCAAGATGTATCACAGGGTCCGATTAATTAATTGAGATAAGTAGTATACCTGTTTTTATGTTGGAGCATAAACTTCCTAACAGTGATGATAAAATTAAAATCTATTCAGTAGTTTTGCTCCAACCCATAACAAACAGACAAGGGTTTTAAAAATCAAATTTTTGGTCAGTCTAGGGCACAATAAAAAAAAATTCATCAAAAATGATCGCCTAATCAAACCTTCAGGACTGGGTGGGTTGTGGGAATATTAGGGTGGGGGAACACAGGGGCACACCTTAAGGGCAATGACCTTGAGGTCAAGGTCAAAATTCCGAAAGTCAAGAATTGTCCTGGAAGTCAAGGCAAGCTTGAAAAGTCATGACCTTGATGTCAAAGTCAAATTTATGAAAGTAAATATCTGCTATTATAAGCACAGTCACAAGATAATTTTATGACCTTGGAGGGTCGTGACCTTGAGGTGAAGGTCAAATGTAATGAGTTATCCGCGATGTGTGTGGAATTTCAGTTCCCTGACTAACCCCATAACTATTTTTTCTAATTTTCCTAAGTAATAAGGCATAGTCGAAGCCTATTTCTGGGTGGTTTACGAAAAAATAACCACGAAGGGGATGGCGGGGTCTTGCAGACCTTGCCCTAAACCTCATCTAACCTAACCTAATCTATCCGAGTTGGGGTGCCCCAAGTCTCGAGCTTGCTTCACTCGCTCTTGCATCATTAATTTGGAAATGGTGCGTCTAGGACAATGGTTCTCTGAACCTAAATGGTTTCTATGGTTAAGGCTAACCGGCATGGGGTTAGCCTTAACTTGCAAAAATAACGGGACATTTAGACAATAAAAAAAATCTTAGTCCTGCACCCCTAAGGATACACTGACAAGCTAAAGATCTGACAGAAAATTTTTGACGAATTTTATTTTGTGTTTAAATCGCGGGTTTCATGGCGTCATCTCATGTGTTTCAACCAAAGCTACAATTCTTTTCCAGAAAAGATTATTGTCAGCATTTTCATTTTGGAAATATGGAGCATTTTATGAAAATTAAAAAATAATTGAAGCCCCATAACTCGGAAACGTCGTAGGACCATGGATCTCTGAACCTAAATGGTTTCTATGGTCAAGGTTAACCCCATGCTGCAAAAAAAAACAGAATATTTCGAAAATAATACCAAATGAGTCCTTTCTCCATAGCACCCCTAAGGCTACACTCCAACCGCTTTTTTACAATTGTATAATAGTAGAGATTTGTTTTTTTTTTGTCATTAAAATTCAAATATTGTTGTTTGTATTTCAGGAACTCTCTGTCGGCAAATGGTGTCATTGTAATCAAGGAAAATGTTACTTCATCTGGAAAGGTTGAAAAGGATTTTACAGATTCATCTGTCACCCGAACTTTCAAGCAATATCTTAGTATATTTAAAAAATGTCACCTAAAGAGACTTAAACAATGTAAACAAACAAATTTTCCTAATGGCATATATCCTGTCTATATGTTTGCATTGATACCTAATAATAAAGAACTATCTACATAAACAACCCATTATTCTGTCCCACTGCTGAGCAGCAGCAGGAACAAGGATGAGAAAGAACTAGCTATATAAAGGTTTAACATCCAGATAATTATTTTAATATTCTCCCAGTCCTATGTTACATCCTCAACTATTCTATATCCTCCGGTGAATTTCCATCTTTATGGAAAGACGCCCAAATTGAGGAATTTGGGCGTCTTTCCATAAAGATGGCCCAAAACCGTTGCCAAAAAAACCTAATCCCAGTTCTTTCTCTGAGTATCGTCCAATCTCCTTATTTCCTTTCCTTTCTAAAGTTCTTGAACGTCTTGTCCACAATAAGCTCAGTACTTTCCTTACTAAAAATAGTCTCCTTTTCGGCCTGGGCACAGTACCACAACTGCTCTGACCAATATCACGGATGACATTAGGTCAGGTAGGTATGGAAAGTGGAAATCTAACGGTTTTATGCTTACTGGACTTCAGTAATGCATTTAACACTGTCGATTTTGACATTCTACATGCCATGCTTAGCTCCCATAACATATATCTCCAACGGCGATTGACTGGTTTCACAGTTACCTGTCTGGTCGCCGTCAACGTATATGCATAGAGGATACTTTCTCTTCTTGGTGCAATACTGATGTTGGTGTACCGCAGGGTGGCGTTTTATCTCCTCTTCTTTTCACAATTTTTATTAACTCGAATCTTTTTTTTTAAGGGATTATTATACCTCAGTGAAAAGGTTAAGAACTTGGGAAATTTTATGGAGAAACATCTTTCTTGGGGTCCTCAGCTGCAAGAGGTCAGTCGTAAATTGTTTGCATCAGCAGGGTCGCTCAGGAGATTACGCAACTTCTTGCCTACTGACACCAAAATATCGCTAGCACAGTCCCTTCTACTTTCCATTCGCCGATGTCAGTTATCTCGATCTCACCGAGGCACAATTCAATAAACTTGAGCGTCTTAAAAATTTCTTCATACGGTTTATATTTGGTTTGCGCAAATATGATCATGTTTCCAAATTTCGAGCAAAACTCAAGTGGCCAAAACGCCTTCGCCGAAATTCTCATATATTGTTCCTTCTCTACAGTGTTCTGTTTGATCCTCAAACTCCTTATCTTAAAGAGCGTTTTCAGTTCATTCATGACACACACAAGATTCTATTTAATCAATTGTCTCTTATTATATCTTAATACATTAAAAAAAAATTATAAGTACATTTATATTGTTTAATTTTGATTATTTTTATTGTAGTCAGTTTTTTTTTTGATTAATAGATATGTAAATATAATATATAATATACCTTAAGTATATTTGTTAAAGTTCCTAAACTAAGATCTCCTAGAGACTATAAGATTAACGATTAAGAAAAGCTAATTAATAGAAAATAACATTTTATATTTTGTGATTATTATAATATATTATGTTCTAGTTTTAAGTTATTTTGCTGCGCCCTAACAGGGTCATGTATGCATTAGTTTAAGCCAAGCTTGTGACTTTGTATACATTTTGCAATAAATAAATAAATAGATGACCGTTTCGCAGAAGGCGATCACTGCGTCCCAAGACGCCGCGCCGCCGACCATGGATCGAATCGGTGAATGGATCGGTGTCATCTCCAATCTATTTTAACTCAATAGTAGCACATATTTCCGGTGGATTTTAATTTCGGTGGATAGGGTCTTTCATTTCAGTGGCTAATTATTTGATTTCGGTGAACAACTGTTTCATTTCGTTGGCATCAACATTTTGCTCATGTGTCTCAAGTTAATTGAGATATTTTAAAAAAGTTCACCGTAATGAAAGATAAAAAGTTATCTTCTTCTTCAATTTAAGAGCTCAGCTCTTGTCGGTGGACCAAAGCCACTGTTTTCTATCTTCTGCTTTCCGCTTCGCTTCTTGATACGACTCGATCGCAATCGTTTCCTTCACTTGTTCCACAAAACTTCGTCTGGAAGACCTAGACGAAGTTTTGTGGCTATCCTCGTTTTCCTTCAACTTTACCTTCTAGTACAGTTCTAAAGAAGCCGTCATGTCGTATCAAGTGGCCAAACATCTTTCCTCTCTTATTCTCTATGCTTCTTAACAGCTGTCTTTTCTCTCCTACAATTACAAATACTTCCTCATTTGTTTTAATTTCTGTCCAACTGATCTTCTCCATCCTCCTCCAGCACCACATTTAAAATGCCTCTAACCTTTAACTGACCCTTTAGGTTGTCCACTGTCCACGTTTCCTAGCCATACAATGCTATGCTTCAGACATAGGTCTTTATCAGTCAGAATAGAAAAAAAAAAAAGTCAAAATACTTTGTTGAAATTCACCTAACATTCAAAAGTGCGGATCCATGCATATAAAGTAGATAAACCAAATTCAAAGCGTTTTTACGTTTATTGACAGAAGAAAGAAGAAGGTCGTGCATTTAGCCAAATAGCAGTTTTCCGTCAAGCAGTCTCAAGGGGATAAACGAGTACCTCACATATTTTTTTAAACTATTACCGGCTGCGACACTTCAATTTTATTTGCCAACACTTTGGTGACCTTCCTTCTGTGTTGCTAATTTTACTGCAGTAATTAATTAATTTGCATCTCGCGATCCCAAAAGGTCATCTACTCTCCCTCTTTGTTTTTGTTGATGACTTATCAAGGGATTTCTGGGGTCGCCCTACAGAACGAACCCCCGATGATGTTGAAGGGCACGGCTGCTTCATACATACAAACATTTCAATTCCGGATCCTTCTAATTAATCTAGTATGTTTGATGAGAAATGTATCAATGTTTAAAATTATGATAATAATCATCCTTACCTATATGCTAAGTAATAGAAATGACCATATCTTACTTCTAAATTATAATTATTATTGTCATTTCCACTATACAATACAGTTGTGTTATGTTCCAGTTAGAACCTGTCAGTCAAGGCACTGGCGTGGTCAAATAAGTAATGCCTTGATAAATACATATAAAAATCCTTAAATAGCAACTAAATTCTGTGATTTTTTTGTAAAATAACGTTCAAGAAGTTCTATTAAAAATCTATTTTTCGATAGTGGCGCCACTTTCACAGTACATACGTAGGTGTACATATAACCCTTCAGTGTCATATTTTGTAAATATTAAGTTATTATCAGTTACAATTTATGAAGCCGAGTATAAATAATTTTTTCAAAATGTAAAAAAGAGAAAGAACACAATCACGGGAATACGAGTGTTAGAATTTGTATTTGGTCCTGCGACAGACGACTTAATATGTTGGTTTACGACTGAATTCTTGTCTGTTCGGTGCGCACTCCGTACCTATTATAAGTTTGTGGCAAAAACCGGTATAAACCGGTATATTGAACAAAACCTATTTCACGAACTTTATAGGAGCAAAACCGTTAAAATTGAGGTTACGGTTAGAACGAAACCGAATGAAAAGTTCTTTGTGTACTTAGGCCTTAACCGGTTTGAATTTTTTTCTGGTTTCCAAGCCTTGTCTACCATAACCATGGAGTTCTTCTGGCGGTTAAGCGCAATCTAACCGTTATTCAGAGGAAAGACTGGGCTAGTTCCGCGGAGGATATTTGGATTACATTAACTATACTAAATAAGCGACCACCTGTGTCTTATAATATACATGTCTGTACTGTCTACCTGGTTGATGAGAGAGGTGATCTCAGTCATAAATCTCAAATGGCAAATTTTATGGAAAGGCTGACCCAACTAGTGTTGTCACATCTACTTGATAAGTTTTTAATTTTGGGTGACTTGTGGCTTGATTAGCTGAGCTAAACACCCTAGCATCAATTAATTGAGAGCCGAATTGACCCTTAACTCTGACTATCTTGTTGATTTCGTGGATACCCTCTCTACCTGTAATCTTGGCCAGTATAATGGCGAGCGTAATTATAACCAGCGAATACTGAACTTGGTGCTATCCAATGACTTGGTCTCGGTACGTGCGTATGACTCGCCGCTTATAAAAGAGGATCCCCACCACAAGGCTTTGTGTATCCATGCCAAAGGACATTGTTCTGTGTCCATACAACTTTCGCCCCGAAACCAATAGCAAAGGAAATGCACGTGTTATATTTAAAATCATTAGTAGATTCCCATGCAATCATAATTCGGTCGCGGACTAGCTGGACAATCTTACTAATGCAAAATAAGTTTCAGATTTTGAGGTTATAATCTTATCGTGATGTCATCGAACCAAATAGGTTTATTGGGTTTGGAACGAGAAAAACTATCCCATGATTTATTTATTATTACTAAGGTAGCTAATACCTATCAATATAGATGTGCAAAGTACATGAACATTTTATTTTCTCTTCACAGACATGTCTCTATCCGCCGAAAGGCCAGCGGGTCCCAAAGGACGCAGTCACTGGGTGCCACGGCACCCAGTCGAAAAAGTACCTCAAAAATCGTAGTTCCTGTCAATCGTTGTCCTTCAAAAAGTGTTTTATCGATTAAAATCTTTACACAGAGTTGTTGTCTATGAAATGATTCAACTTTTAATTTAACGTAATTCTGATGTATAAATAAGGTAAAAGTGCTTTTAAAAAATCATTATCATCGACCTGTTACAGATCTATTAATCGATTGTGCGTCCCTACCCTACTTTGATATAACAGTTTGTAAATGGCGATGTCGGATATTTATTAGTCGCTTTGAATACTTTTTATGTTCATTACGAATTGCAGCTAGTCCGTACTAAATAGATATTTGCAGCTAATGTAAAAAATAATACTAATAATTTTCATATAAGTCTGATGCTTTTATTGTCCAGGGCGTAAACTAACAATGTCCTTTACGGTTTAAGAAATTTATTTGTTAAAATTCATATGCTTCCACCTGAGCGTATAATTAAGTATATGTAACCGAGCTAATAGGGTATTACACCTTTTTTTGAAAACTGTTTTAACTTAATCCTTAGATCGTAATGAACCAGTAGAATTTTTATTTCAGTTCTATAAAACCGAAAAATGCCTTAAAAACGATTTTTTATTTATCATTTTGAATTTTCGCGCGGAAACGCTAGCCGCCATGCTACTTCGGGTCGTGACGTCACTTCGTTAGTAAACAATACAACTGCAAAAGACTATTTTTGAAATTGAATTATAAAATTTACATTGCATTTTTATAAATAAATACTAACGTTTCTCGTTTACTTTTTTTAAAATCTATCATAAACATGCATTTTTCTATTTTTTCTTACATGGTGTAAAATACCCTATTATGAGGCTATTTCGGCCGTGAAAACCGTTTCGATTGACCCCGTTTGACGGTACATAACCGAATGAATTTTGAAAAATTGCCTTTCGTTAGAAACGAAGCATGACACGGTTTATGATAATCAAGCTGTTGCAAATTTTTCTTTATACTTATTATTTAAAACTGTTACCTACTAAGTTACTTTATTGTAACACGTGGAGTGATAATCAACAAATTCTAACGATTCTTTGCGATTCAGACGATTCTGAATATTTCCTTATCTAAAATTTTGTTTTTTACGGAAAGCCAATTTTAAAGAACATATTCAAAATCAATCATTGTTTTTTTCGTATCACTTAAAAACACTTTTTACCCATTCATTGTGTGCTGTCACAAAATGATTTTCGACTGTACATAAACACTGTTCGACTGTACCTGTACACTCGTATAATATAGGTATCGTATGTAAACGAGCATGCGCACTCGGATTCACATTCTACGGTCAGTAAGCTGCTTTGTTGTGTCTTGTTCTATTACACGTACCTCGGACGCTCTACTTTCTCTCTCGCACATATTAAATAGCTCCAATTCTAAAACTTGGACATAATATTTTATGAACAGTTTTTTGCAGGCAAGCCTATACGATTATTATCACTACATACCTATTATAAAACAAAGTCGCTTCCCGCTGTCTGTCCCTATGTATGCTTAGATCTTTAAAACTACGCAACGGATTTTGATGCGGTTTTTTTAATAGATAGATTGATTCAAGAGGAAGGTTTTAAGCTATTTAACATCACGCTACGACTCTTAGGGACGGGGCAGTGCGGGTGAAACCGCGGGCGGGTCGCTAGTAATAAATATAAATAAAGAAAATACCAATTTGGATTGGTTATTAGATCGGTTTAGTTACCTATATTGACTTACCTGTTCACATCTGCTCGCCAGGTAGCCCAGGCATTCTTTGTGCGTAAACTAGGTAGGTATCAGTTGAGATGAAATTTATTCAGTTATGTAAAAGTGTGAATGTGATGAAATAAAAATTAAAATTAAATCAATTAAAAATAGCCATGAACACTTCGATAGGCAAGTTATCACAGGTAAGTTTGTAAATCAATAATATTTGATAAAAATATTTGTTAATCAATAATATTTGTTATCAGATGGGTGAAGGTTGATCTTCATGGGTTACTGTGGCAAAGGTTGGAGCATTATGCTTTCTAACAGTGATAACAAAATAAAAATCTAACCAATAGTTTTTACTCCAATCCTTAACAAACAGACAAACAGAAGAATTTTAAAAATCACATACTTACTTATTTGGATTGAATTTGGATTCGGAGACGTTTAGGTAACTACTACTCTATCAATAATACACAAAATGTTTGATATTCATCCAAATTTATTTTATCACCTTCAAAGTATGCTCCTTCAGAAACGATACACACGCCAACGAATAATCCAATCATCAAAACATTAATTTTTTTTAAACGCTGTTTCCGGAATTGAGTTCCAGTTCTCGCCGCGAATTCTCCTTTACCTAAGGGCAAACGCGCACTTGTGATTTTTAGTCTACCGATAGTTTAGTCGCTGTAGCAGTCGTGTATAATTTCATGTCGAATTCTAATCGTCAAATTCGCGCACTGCCATATAACTCCATAGTGAATCCCAGAACGATCAAACTATCGCCCGACTAAAAATCACAAGTGCGCGAGCGCTCTAAGACTTCTACCGATTGAAATTGAAATTCGGGTGCCACGAAGTGGTAATTTGAGTTAAGGAAAAAGAAAGAAGTCGGCTGGAGCCGATCTGGTTAATATGGTGGTTGCTCGATGGTATTTGTTGAGTATTTGGACAAAAATTGGTTCACAATGATGGCCTAGTGCGAAGGCGCATTATTGTGGTGCAAAATCCAAGTATTTTCTTTCCACAAATTTGGCCTATTTCGTCGAATTGGCTCTCCTTAACGCCGCAACGCTCCAATAATATATTCTTTATTTACCGTTTCACCTTCCGGCAAGGATTCCGAGTGCACAACACCGCGATAGTCAAAGAAAACAGTCAACATTACTTTGACTTTTGATCGACTTTGGCGTGGTTTTTTCGGTTTCGGTACAGTTGGAAGGCGCCACTCCGAAGCTTGTTTTTATTTTTTTATTTATTAACTTGTTGACTAGTTTGCATGTCAAAGTCGTAAACCCACGTCTCGTCACCAGTAACAATGCGTTTCATGAATGTTGGGTCGGAATTGACTCGTTCTAGCATGTTCTCAGCGACTCTCATGCGATTGAGTTTTTGGAGAAAATTCAGGTCTTTCGGGACTAGCCGAGCCTGTGAACCTGTTTCATAATAACTATGAAACCTGTTTCATACCCAAGTGATTAGGTATTTAAAATGGTACCTACGGATCGACACGTGAGACAAAAAGTTGAATGAGGATCTTCAGTCACTATTTCCTTAGGTTTAAAGATTTTACAATGTTAACTTCAGTTGCAGACGTTGATCTGGTAAGAGCTTCTACTCTTCCATCACATCTCGACCGCTTTTGAACGCTTTGTACCACTCATAGGTAAGCACGTGTTTTTGATAAAGTCGATTCACCGTAAGCCTTCTGTAACATTTCAGTGACTGAACACGAAATTCCATTGGCGATGCAAAATTTAAGACAAACTCTTTGTTCGATGATTTTGTCCATTATGAAATTCGCAATACCTACACACTAGACACGATATAACTAAAAACAGCAATGTATAATATAAATAACAGAATATGTAACTCAAACTCCGCGCCAAAATAGAAAACAGTTGTTTGAATTTGACAAACAAAAACATGAATTTAACAAAAACAAAAATTTGAATTTGGGACCATAAAAATCATCCATTCCCGATACTTTCTTGTGTGAATGTATAGGTATTGTATACCTACCTACACCTGAAAGTCCCTAAAGAACCCACTTGGTTTTCTTAAATATCTTCTATGTACAGACACAGCTTTTTTACAATTTTATAATAGTAAGAGATTACTTAAATAAATAGGTACCTATATATATAAGTACTTACATGTAATAAATTACTGTAACTTTTATAAATTAGGTAGGTACTGGGATATTAATAATCGTATCTTCTGATTGGAGATGTATCTATGTTATAATTGTTGACTTGTACTAAGTTTCTTACATATTCTCGGTCATTATCTGTTAATAGTGACCAACTCTCTAATTCAACCAATATTTCTAAACTCATACAACTTTGTATAATTCTCTCTACGGAAACCATTGTCAAAAAATCTGACTGCATAATACGAAGTTCTTGTAAATAAATCAGTGGGTTTTTTTCTAATATTTTAAATAATAAGTCATCAGTGAGTTGTATTGCTGTCCCTAAATGAATAAATTGTATATTTAAACAGTTTGTGAAAATAAATAGCAATTGTTCATCTGTACATGCAGATACACACGTAATTTTTTTTAGATTACGAAATGGCGTTATTTCTAATTTTTTCGTATACAGGGACGTGTGCTGTATAAGAGTGCAATTATATAAAGTAAAGTTTTCTAAAAAAGGACACATTTGACTAATGTACATGAGAGCATTTAAATCAATTTGATCAACATGCTCAAGATGTAAACTTACTATATTGCAACCCTTTACTTGTAGAACTTGTTTGATTTGGTCAGCGTAAAAATCACATGATAAAAGTTTAAGTTCTCTGAGATCTCTTAAACCTATAAGTACCGTTAAGTCACTCTGTAAAGTGTTATGAAAAACAGTCATATTTCTTACGTACGGACACATTTGTACTGCTAATTGTAACTGATTGAATGTCGCAAACCTGCTAACGAAGGTTTTCAAATTAAACCTACTAGCTTCAGAGTAGTTTAGATCAATGTGCTCCAAAAGTCTTCCAATTTCGTCACATCTACCTATGTCTTCTATATTCTGGCACTTCATGAGTAATTTAACATATCCATCTAAAGAGACGAACGTTCTGTATAATTGGATGCTTTTCAGGTTTTTTATTTTTACCACAATATCCATACTCTCATTATTAATACATTTTGAACACGACACATCCAGTTTCTCCATTAATTTACAATTTTCTACAATACATTGTAAGATATTGTCGGTACAGTCATAGTTTATAGTAAAGTATTTCAAGCAGTGTAATTCTTTTAGAGATTTAATTACAGCATCTTCCATATCTGCAGTTTTCCAACCTCCGGAAAGAGAACCTAAATTTAGGTTAACAAGCCCTTTTAACATGTATAATTTGGAATAAAATATTGACCGTAACATCTTTGGAATAGTGTCAATGCAGACTATGGTTATCTTATTTGTTAACACTACTTCTGCGATTTTTACAATAACATTCATCTGGCGTGCGAATCTGGCCATGCATCCTCGAAAACCTAATGAGCGTTTCGTTTTCTCAATGAGCTCTGATAGTGCTCTGATAGTTTCATTGACTAATAAATCATGAAGCATCCAAGGAACATTAATATCTAAGTAAGACCGTATCCAAGCTACATCAAGTGTCAGCGTTTTTTGGACTTCGTTTGTATCATGCTGCGAAACTTTAATGATTTGCCATTCAGCCTGTTGTGCCACCCAATCTCCAAGTTTACTTAACGCCAAGGTTTCTAGCGTTTTAGGTTGCTTGTGCCTCGCCAGATACACCTGAAAATGTAAAAAGCGAATGTTAGATAAGTAAATAACGCAGGTTGTACAAACCTATATCTATACATATAAAATGCTTTGTCTTGAATGACTGACTGACGGATCAATGCACAGCCTAAACCGCTGAACGTAGAGACCTGAAACTTCGAAGGTGTGTTCTTTGTATGACGTACCTAGACATCCGATAAGAAAGGATTTTTCGAAATTCTACCCCTAAGGGGGTGAAAATGGGGGCAATGTTTGTATGGGACAAGGTGATTCCTTGGTCCAATCTACTTGAAATTTTGCATAAACATCTTTTAACAGAATTGATAGAAGACGTGATTCTTATTTTATTGAAACTCATCGCCTAACGAGGTTAAAAAGAGGTACCTAGGAAGTTATTTTGGAGTCGTTTTCAACTTAATACTAAATAACTTTGAAATGAAACTACTTATAACATACCATCACGCCTGTATTCCCCGAAGGGTTAGGTAGAGGCGTACTAATGTACACCCACAGTTCGCCGGTATGTTTAGGTCCCCTGTAATAGGGGGCGAGCCTATTGACATTAACCGGGCACAAATTCCTAACTCCGAGCTGGTACTGGGAATTTCATAGAAAAACCCAATAACACTTTGCTTGACCTGGGAATCGAACCCAGGACCTCTAGCGTAGCAGTCGCGGTCAGGACCACTTGGCTATTGAGGCAGTTATATGAAACTACTTTATACGGATTTTATCACGGTATATTGATATTATTTAGTTCCCGACGTTTCGGATCCTTTACAGCATCCATGGACACGGGCAGACTGAGGTGTTGGAGGTCTTGATGTTAAAATTACTAACAGCTACATTTTAGTTAATTATTAGCGATCCGATTCACGCAGAACGAGCTCACCGTATCCTTTGGTCTTGCTGTTTTGGGCTCGGATTTAGATTTTATATATACTATAATGGGATTCCAAGCAGCTGGTAAGACCCAACCATCTTCTCTATTGAAATTTGGGTGTTTTTTTTATTTCAATAGCCTCACGAATCATCCTGGGTAGGAATCGGTTTTTCTTTTGCGAGGAATTGTGGTTTATCAAATCTGATGTAGTGCTGGGTCTTGTCTAGGGTATGTTCACAATCTGCTGACTTTCTGGAACGGCGGTTTTTGACATCGGCAATGTGTTCTTTTACGCGGGTCCCTATACTTCTTTTAGCTTTCGAGCCCAAAACTGCAAGACCAAAGGATACGGTGAGCTCGTTCTGCGTGAATCGGATCGCTAATAATTAACAAAAATGTAAGGTAGGTAGCTGTTAGTAATTTTAATATCAAGACGTCCAACACCTCAGTCTGCCAGTGACCATGGATGTTGTAAAGGATCCGAAACGTCGGGAACTAAATAATATCAATATACTGCGATAAAATCCGTAAAAAGTAGTTTCATTTCAAAAATTCAAATATTCGCGTAAGTGTCAGAAATCACTAAATAACTTTGTGATAATACGTATTATTAATTTTAAGAATGCCTCAAAAAATTTAAACCTCTCCCAGGGCAGTAAAAATGCTAAAAGTATGAGATACATAGTTCAATCACAAGAATTTGATGAAGATTGTGAGGTGATACTACCTACCTACATCTAATATTGTATAAAGAGGAGCATTGATGTAAATAGAAATTTTAAAAAATTATGTAAAATAGTTACTATTGCTACTTGTACCTATCGGCAGCGGAAGAGTTATAAGACTATGGTAACTTTATTAATGAAGTCACTGACATTATAAAGTTAGACAGAGATAGACACGTTATCTTCCTTCAAAAGTTAAAATTCGTTTGGTAGTCAATTACTACTCTAGTGTGTCTTATTAAATGCGGTTGAGCGAGCTAAGCTACATTGACAGCAGTAAATATTAATTTTATACAAATGGACATAGTTAAGCAGAAAGGACTCAATCCACACTTTGGTCAAAATTGAGTTAAGTATGCCATCATACTCCTGAGGGTCGAATCTATCGTGTAATGAAAACCCTATTTTTAAAATGAACACGAAAACTAGTTTTTCTCACTACCCTGACTCAACCCACAGTATGAAGAGCATACAAAACGTATTTGCTGAACGAACTCAGTCCGCTTGAATTGTTTCTGAGTAATTACATTTCTATGAGTATGTTCTTAAGGTCAATAAACCAGAATAAACTCAAACAGTTTGGATCTTTTCTAAGAATTAGTTTTGATTGGAAATATCATATTATCAAATAACTGAATCGACTCAAACAGGTTGGGTCGTTTCTGTGTTATAGGTTTACTGACATAAAAAAATTCGTTTTGTTTATCAGAAACGACTCAAAACACTTGAGATATTTCAGAAAAACAGCTTTTGGTGAACAGCACATTTAATATCAAATAACCTAAGTTGACTCAAGTAGATTGAGTCGTTTTTAAGGAATAGATATAATGACAGATACAAATATTTTTAATTGAATTGAAACAACTTAAAACATTTGTGTTGTTTATGTTATAAAAGTATTAGTAATATTTAATCATTTTTTATTTTAGTAGGAAGGATTCAAACTATCGATCTCCTTTTTGTGAATCAGGCTAAGTATTGTAACGAGTTTGAAAAGGCGAGTGGCAACATTTTGTTGGTATTACTCTCCAAAACTGGCAACTCTGCCATTTTCTCGCACACTGACTGACTAGTGAAACGCGTGTTTTGTTTTATTTCGTTTGTGTATGTGAAAAACAACACTCATCCATGTGCCTCGCCCTCCCGAAATGCCGTTTTGACTGTGCTTAGGGCCAGTCCTACAAATGGTTCCGGTCCAATTAGTGAGGTTCCAGAACCTTCCCTAGCCAGCTCGTCAGCATGCTCGTTGCCCACAATACCCCTGTGACCAGGGACCCAAACAAGCCTAACCTTGTTTCGCTTTCCCAGCTCATTAAGAGTTCGGGCGTCCATGATCAGCCATGAATCGATCCTGTAGGAGGTCAGGGCCATGAGTGCCGCTTGGCTGTCACTAAGAATGTAGGTAGCACCTACCTGTGGTACCGCTACTTTCCATCTGTTGTGCACAGGCAAGAATAGCATATGTTTCCGCTTGGAAAACTGTAGCTAATTTGCCCATGCTTTGACTGACCCTATGGTCCCTTGCATATAGCCCCTGTACCCGACTCTGTTTTCGAACCGTCAGTGTACCATTTCAGACTGCCCTCCTCTGGTGGGTCGAGTCCCTTTATCGGCTTGTTGAAGACACCAGTTCTCTCAAACGAGCATTCATCGGAGAAAAGCACATGATTCAAAAAACCTTCAACTTCTTCGACTTTTCTTAAGGCCCAATTACAAAATTCCATTCTTGGTTCGTAATCAGTCGGCGGAAGGGATTGAACCCGCCGGTAGTGATAAGGGTGCTGACCATCTCCCTTCAGCACTCTCCAAACCCGCATGTGGTTTGTGTCTAATTGTCGCGCAACAGAGCGAATGGATAAAGGGACTCGACCCACCAGAGGAGGGCTCCTCTGGTGGGTCGAGTCCCTTTATCCATTCTTCCCTTGACAGTAGATGAACCTTGTAAGATCTCTAACCAAAACATAGGCTGCATTTTGTCGCAGTGCATGTTCGTTAGTTCGCCAAGGCCTTCCTGTATTTTAAGCTTTTTGTGTCTAGTTCTAGGCTTAGAACTATCCCATAGGCCATTTATTGCCAGTCTGTGTAGTGCAAGACGGGCCCCAGTCTTTATGACAATATGTAGCGGTGCAAGGTTGAATACCTTTTCCATCGCCGCTGTTGGTGTGGTTTTGAACGCCCCTGTGATAGCTAGGCATGCCGTTCGCTGTAGTTTAGCCAGGGCTTCCCTGCATATCCCTAGTTGCGTCCTGGGCCACCAAACAATGCTGCCATATGTGATGATTGGTCTAACCATCATGGTGTACAGCCACTGCACAACCTTTGGTCTAAGTCCCCAGGTTTTGCCATACGCTGAGCGAAACATACCCAAGATTCTTAGAGCCTTGGCTATGGTATTGTCCAGATGTGCTCGCCACGTCAGTTCTTTATCCAGGGTTACCCCTAAATATTTTACCTCTGAGGCCCAGTTTAGTTGTTTGCCATAAAGCCGAAGTTGGCCAAGGCCTGAGAGCAGTCTCTTCCTAGTAAATGGAATGACAACTGCCTTGTTTGGATTGATAGAGATGTGATTCTCTTTGCACCACCTCTCTACTTTACAGAGAACCCTTTGGATCCGATTTGAAACCGTGTTCGGGAATTTGCCGTTGACAAGTATAACTATTTCATCGGCGTATCCCAGGGATAGCAAAGGGCTTTCATTTAGATTGCTTAGTAGTGAGTTTACTACTAAGCACCACAGTAACGGTGACAATACTCCCCCTTGTGGACAGCCTTTGGTCGTCCTAACGTGGAGTGTGTCCCCTCTAAGAGTGGAATGAATGATCCTACTCCTTAGCAACCAAACCATCATCAGATGCAAGTCACCCATCTGATGATGGTTTGGTTGATGCCATGATTTTCTGCAGCTCGCTGTATTGATTCAAAGGTTGTGCGGTCGAAGGCTCCCTCGATGTCAAGAAAGGCTCCGACACAAACCTCCTGCGATTCCAGTGCCGCCTCTGCGCGGCTTACGACGTAATGTAATGCCGCCTCTGTTGATTTCCCTGCCTGATAGGCGAACTGAAGTCCATGGAGAGGGTGTCTTTTTAGTGGCCCCTCTCTAATATACCTATCAAGCATTTTCTCAAGTGTCTTGAGTAAAAACGATGAGAGGCTGATATTAGTTGTGAATATTGTATAGCTAAGGGCGCAATTAGTACAGCTAGGAATCTAGAATGTGTTATAGACCTACAAATTGCGAAAAACCAATTGTAATTTGAATTTAGCGGGCTCAGCGAAACGATCAGCCTTAAAGAAAACAGCTGTATCAACGAGGATGTTGATGGATACGGGCCACCTCTTGACTTTGATTTGGAAGATGAGGGAATTAATTGATATGAGCACTCATCTTTGCGCTGCTTTTTCTATTCTTTAAATTTGAATTATGGCGTTTTTACCAGATTTTCTTAACTTTATGATTAAGGTCAATAATTATATAACGTTTTTTATAATAATACTTGTTCAATTTTTTTTAATAACCTATTTTCTAGTCGATGGATAGTTTTGAGTCCATTCTGAGAAAGTAATAAAAAATACCTATCTTTACAAATTTAAGTTTAATTGTAAGGACTCAACCCACATTTCACTTAATATCTCAAAATCCATTGCCATGTTTATCATTATTTTGATGGAAAAATAAAATATAAACTATCTTCTTTATAATATAGGGCAAACAATAAAAAAAATGTAACGTTTTGTTACAGAAATTACAGCTAAAACTTCAAACGCTCATAAATCGAAAGTGACTTATTGTGGATTGAGTCCTTTCTGCTTAACTACGTCCAAATATCCTATCCTTCAGCCGTCCTGTGCTGGACAAATTATTATACTAAAGTAAGAAAAGAAGATGGAGTATTTTATTACAAATAAGTAAGTAAATCAATAGGCATGATGACGGTTAGCAAGAATTACCTACTAAAATAATATATTCATATACTGAAATATAATTAATATGTTTAGAAAAAAATATTTATTTTTATTAAAAGACGGGATTATTAATTTTTTTGATAAAATAAAACTACAAAATTCACAAGTCCGCCATGTTCAGTTGAACACCAATATGATTCAATTACGTCACATCGACATCGATGTTGAACTGTCACTGTCACCTAAATCGACGATCTCCGCTGAGCCCGCCAAATTCAAATTACAATTGGTTTTTCGCAATATGTAGGTAGGGCTATAACACATTCTAGATTCCTAGCTGTAGTAATTGCGGCATTAGCTATACAATATTCACAACTGAGCATTAAAAACCAATTGTAATTTGAATTTGGCGGGCTCAGCGAAACGATCAGCCTTAAAATTGTTTATTAAGTATTTACTAATTGTTTATTACTTCGTTTTTTGTTCTACAACTTGTTTAAGAACTTATTAAGTAATGGAATAAGGGTTTACCAAGGCAAACAGCTCTAATTTGTCCAGAGTTAATTTCTTAATGCTGGGGCAGTTCCTGGCATCAAACAAAGACTTCTGTTCAGCAGAATTTAGAAATGTTAAAACTAAATTTAAAAACTATATTAACTGCCTCGTAAGTCTAGTGGTTTCAAGTGCGACCGCTACGCTAGAGGTCTTGGGTTCGATTCCCAGGTCAGGCAAAGTGTTATTGGGTTTTTCTATGAAATTCTCAGTAGCAGCTCGGAGTTTGGAATTTGTGCCCGGTGAATGGCAATAAGCTCGCCCCCTATTACATGGGACCTAAACATACCGGCTAACTGTGGGTGTACCTTGGTACACCTCTGCCTAACCCTTCGGGAAATACAGGCGTGATGGTGATGGTATGTTATGTTATGTAAAACTATATTAAAATTACTATTACTACCTATAGTTAAAAAAATAAAATCACTGAAAAAGCACAGCTTCGTGTGTTTAGTTTTAATAATGTTTTTATTTTATAAAATGTGCTTACCTATCGATTTATTTGTTTTAGATCCCCCAGACCATCTTATGGGGACGACGCGATTAACTACGTTCAGTTAAAACGCGATGGAAATCTGTGTATAGTCAGTATAGTTAAATAACAAATCAGCCCAGAACACAAGGTTCTCGCGAAGTTATATGCAGTGACGTTAATAGTTGACGAATAAGACAACGAAATTATGTATTTAAATATGATACGTTATTGTTATTAGTTTTACCAACTAACATTGACTAGTAGTACAGATATTTTACTTGGAAGGTCGTTTTAAGAGGTCAGTTTACCATTTTTTTGTATCGAGAAAACTTTTCAAAAACGTGTTTTAAATTCAACGAAATTTTCCGGAATACGTTCAAGATTAACATACATTTTTTTCGCTGTCACAAACTGTATGGATTTGGCTAAAACTTGTTTGAGATATGGCCTATTTAGCTGTTGTCAGCGCCTTAAAGGGAGAAGTTATATCGGTAGAATGCCATGACTGTGTTGCCTCACAAGGGGGCTGCAAACATGCCATTGCATTTCTCATGTGGGTCCATCGTAGGAGTGAAGAACCGTCCGTTACATCCATTGAATGCTACTGGATGAAATCAAAGCTATCTCGGCTTACAACTAAAGGTTTATCCAATAGAAATACATTTTAAAAAGTTTATTAAGGAAGGAAAGAAAAGGAAGCTGCACAACTGTGTGGCTTAATCTCGCCGTGCAAGATTAAGCCACTTATATCTTATTGTTTTGTTGTGTGGCACGTAAACAAATGATTTATCAGGGTTTTTTTACGTATTATCACACTGGGGAACAGCACACGGCACACCACTTATACACTTGCGAAGTCATGTCTAAATAAAAAATAACAAAAATATTATCTGATAAGTTGTCGTATCTCCTATTCTTTATTTTGACAAAACATAGAAGTGACGCCATGACACCAGCGACCGTTTTCACGCTAATTTAAAAACATTAAATTAAAATTGCATTTTTGTATCAAAAACCTTTTTTTATTGCAGAAATTTAAATAAGAATATTTTAGAACAGTTTTTGATAATCAGTAATCATGCCTATTCTAAGCTTCTGTTTAATTTTCATCTCAACTCAAAATGAAAGAAAGAGCCAGCGCATCCATTTTCACAATGTGAGAGATAGAGACGCCGTATTTTAATGTCACGCCGCCATACTAGTTAGGGAATGCATTGACAGAAATTACAGACTAAAATCAACAGAAGCGACGAAGGAGTTTAGGCGGGAAAATGTAAAGTGCACATTGTCGATTTTATATTATTTTTCAAAATTTGAATTTCTCCGAAGTTTGATGTGTAATTATGGTGGATAATTAAGTGTTCGTGAACGTGTGAGAGTGTAGGCGAATGATATAAAATTGAAAATCGTGACTTTTTGGGTTCACTCCTAAACTCCATCGAAGCCTCAATAAAGTTTCTACCGTTTTATTGGGGCAACTGAACATTATACTTGACACTGGCGAACACAAAAAGTGTGGTGCCATAATACAATCCCATGATGGGCAATATTAACTACTTGATTATTCTAATACTTGACACTGGTAAATACAAAAAAGTGTGGCGCCATAATTTAAAAAAAATAAAAAATAATAAGAAGCGACGAAATAATTTTAATGTTTTCAAAATTCGCAGGTACCTAATTCATTTTAGTCACTTTAATCTCATGACATACCTAGCTTTAACGCGTGAGAATATGAGAATAATAACTTCAAATAAAATGTCTATAGTTATCAATTTCTTTCAGTAAAATCGCCAAATCAACAGTCTGTCAGTTTTTTATATTCAAAATTATAGCAATTTTAAATATATCTCAGGTTTCTTATTCAACAAGAGGGGGCTCGAGTCCATCACGCTGGCCTAATGCGGGCTGGCAGACTTCACACACCGTCGTGAAAAACTCTCAGGAACTACTGGTTCGATTTGAAAAATTCTTTCAGTGTTAGATAGCCCATTTATTGAGGAAGGCTATAGGCTGTATATCATCACGCTACGCGGACGAAGTCGCGTAACATAACTTTTTAATAACCTTTTTGAAGGTTTTAACTGTATTCTCCGCCGCCCCGTTAGGTGCAGGATGATATGGGGCCGTGAAAATGTGTTCCACACCGTCACTCTCCAGGAAGGCAGCAAATTCATTACTTGTAAATGGTGGGCCATTATCAGTGACTATCTGCCTAGGTACCCCTAACCTACCCCAGAGCTCATACAGTCTAGAAATAGTGCTTCGCGCTGCCGTACTTGGTACCAAAAAAACTTCAAGCCATTTGGACATGGCGTCAACTACGACCAAGTATAACTTCCCATCAATTGGACCCATAAAATCCAAGTGTAGCTTAGTCCATGGCCTTATGGGCCAGGGCCAAGGTTTTGGGGGTGCGCTGGGGGGTGCGTCCGCGTTTTGTGCGCAGGTGGGACACGCGCGGCACTCGCGCTCCACTGCCTCGTCAATGCCTGCCCACCACACGTAGCTATGAGCAATTGCTTTTGATTTAACAATGCCCATGTGTGGTTCATGTATTAACTTTAAAACTCTTTCTCGACAACTTTCCGGTATTACTACCCTATGGCCCCACATAATACATCCTAATTCCTCAAAAAGTTCTAATTTCCTATTGAAATAAGGCTGCAATCCAACTATGCTACAATTTTCCGGCCAACCGTCCCGTATATAGGATAACACTCTGTTTAGGATAGAATCTTTTAACGTTAGTTTTTTAATTTGTTTATAATCCTAATAACATTGCGTCTTGTGCAAAATGCAAATACGTTTGCTCGGGGATCGGGTCCGTCACGGGTTCCGCGCAGGTGCCATTCGGTAACCGTGACAGGCCATCCGCACAGTTTTCGTTCGTTTTGATGTATTCTAAGTATCTCATAGTCATACGCTAATAAAATAACTGCCCACCGTTGTATCCTACTTGCGGTCATAGTCGGAATTCCGGTACTAGGGCCAAAAATAGAAACCAAAGGTTTATGGTCGGTACGCAATGTAAACCTACGTCCGTATAAATATTGGTGAAATTTCCTTACACAGAAAATGATAGCTAACGCTTCGCGGTGTATGCGAGTAGTTCTTCTCAGCCGCGGTGAGAGCACGCGACGCATATGCGACCGGACGTTCGCCTCGCGGGCCGGGTTGAGCTAACACCCCGCCGATGCCTCGCGCGCTTGCATCGCAAGTTAACAGCACTGGCTTCTTGGGATCATAGTGAGATAACACCGCGGTACTAACTAACGCCCGTTTGACTTCTTGAAAGGAATGCTCGCAGTTAGTACCCCATACCCATGGAACCTCTTTCCGTAACAATTTATACAACGGAGTTAAGAGAAAACTAAGATTTTTAATAAATCTTGCAAAGAAATTTA
Organism: Acronicta leporina; assembly: GCA_947256265.1. Lineage (NCBI taxonomy): Eukaryota > Metazoa > Arthropoda > Insecta > Lepidoptera > Noctuidae > Acronicta > Acronicta leporina. The sequence goes on along the minus strand of OX366513.1, from coordinate 8,740,757 downwards.
TCATACCCAAGAATGAACGCAGTTCGGTTACATTGGTAGGACGTTGAATCTTCAAAATTGCATCAATTTTAGTCGTATCAGCTTTAACACCCTCTTTTGATACCACATACCCCAAATATTTAACATTATCAACTATGAAAACACATTTTTTCTTTCTTAACTTCAATCCAATATCCGCTAATCGTTGTAAAACACTTTCCAGGGCCTGTAGGTGTTCAGTTCTAGTCTTACCCCCAAAATATTATGTCATCTAAAAACCGTCAATAATCATCTAAAATTCGTCTTAATCCGTTGGAAAATACCCACACTTGACGATAAACCGTAAACTAACCTGTGATATCGAAATAGCCCTCGATGGGTGTTAATGACCGTATACTTTTTTGAATCGTCCAATTCTATCTGATTGTAAGCATTAGACAAATCAATTTTGCTTAAAAATTGAGCCCCATTTAACCCTACTAAGTAAGACATCATCAATCCTAGGGAGTGGGTAACGATCGACCAGTAAAGCGGGGTTCAAAGTAGACTTGTAATCCGCACAAATGCGTAGCGTACCGTCTGCCTTGCTAACAGGCACAAGTGGAGAAGCCCAGTCCGAGCAGTCAACGGGCTCAATGATGCCGGCGCGTAGCATCGCGTCAAGCTCCGCGTCGACGCGCTCACGAAGCGCGTACGGTAGCGGCCGTGCTCTGTGGAATACGGGCACAGCTCCTTCGCGAACACGCAGAGTTGCCTTACCACCCGTGTACCGTCCCTCCGCTGAACACTTCTTTATATCGTCGAGTAATTTACATATCTCATTATCTATGTGTATACCCTTTTCTATAAAATTACATCTGAATTTTGGGATATCTATACCTAATTCAGCCAACCACTGCCGTCCAATTAAGGATGTGGTGCCTCTCTCAATAATAAATAATTCTAAATGTTTTTCAAAGTTACCATAACGTACTAGTGGTTTAATTATTCCTACAGGTTTAATTTTTGAACCATCATAAAATTTTAGAACGGTATTATCGTTTTCAATGGGTAAATGATCAAAATTCCTATCATAAGTTACTTTATTTATACAAGAAATAGCCGTCCCCGTGTCAATTTCCATTTTCACGCTAATATTATCAACAATGATGGGTAAACTCACCGCCTTATAGTTATTTAATGACAATAAATTTTAATATTCTGTATCTCCCTCTTCCTCGCTGGTTCCATAGTCGAAATCACCGAAATGAAATTCCCGCTTAGCCGCTCTGTCTTGTTGGTCATTTCGGTCCTGCGGTCGATGGTGCCCATCCCGCTCTGGACACACCCGCCGTAAATTACCCACTCGCTGGCATTTGCTGCATACAAAGTTCCGATACCGGCACTTCGCGTACTCGTGGTCCGCGGCCCCGCACGCCGCACAGCCATTTGTACTTCTCGACACCGTTCGATTCGCCATCTCGGCCTTCGCTGGCCGAACCCGGCCACTCGCAGTCGATGCCGCGGCTCCCGCTCCGCCACCTCGTCGTCCGCGCACATAACCGGCGCGCCCCGAACACGGTGCTAGCGCATGAACCGAGCAAGCGCTATTCGCCTCCGATACTCCTTTGGTACCCTCGACCACTGCTGCATCCCTCTCCGCTGCTTCCAAAGAACACGCCAATTTGACTGCTTCCGTAAAAGTTATCGTGTCGTTTTCTGCGAATAACCTCTGCCGAATGACGTCACTTTTAAGACCGCAGATAAATTGATCACGCAAATTTTCGTTTTGGTTGGTCGTTATTCAATTTGCAAATACGCGATAATTTCTTTAATTCTGCAACATATGCGGCGACCTTTGACTATCTATTGGACAAGTGACGCGCTTAATTCTATGAACAATAAAGTCTGTCACTTTTGGTGCGGGGGGAGGAAACACAACATAGACAATGCTGCACACATACTCAAAATCATTTTGTATCGCTACGAACTCACACATATTAAAATCTTCACCACTAACACAATTTACGCACACATAGAGGTCAAATACGTCAACATACAAGAATTGACGACAATACGAACGTATAATACAATAAAAATAATTAGGAAGCTACTATGTCGATATTTTATATCGATAGATTATTATATGAAGAATGGATAAAAACGTAACAACGATTACAAATTATTTTTACATGTCACTATTTATTTGCAAAATTAAAATCATCCATACCTACACACCTTTATAATATTAGGTCTTTACCTATGAAATTGCCGTTTTGTATGAAAAATTTAAACGAATTTTTTTCATGTATTATTTATTTGTATTAATCGAAGTAATCAACCATGCAATCAATGCATCTTTGCCAACGCAGTGGCAGTTTATTGATGATTTATGATTCTTAAAGAAATCAGCTGGACGGGAGGCAAAAAATTCTTCAAAGGCATTTTGTACTGCCTCTCGGGTATTGAATTTTTTTCCCGCCAAGAAGTTATCCAAATTCTGGAAAAAGTAGTAGTCTGTAGGCGCAAGGTCTGGTGAGTAGGGCGGATGACGGAGAACTTCCAACCCCAGTTCTTGCAACTTGGAGACCGTCTGCTGTGCAGTATGAGGTCGCGCGTTATCGTGCAGGAGCAACGGAGACGAGCGATTGACCAATGCTGGTTGAAGATGTGCCAGCTTCTCCATCATTGTGTTCAGTTCTTCACAGTACACATCTGCAGTAATGCTCGCCCCGTTTGGTAAGAAGCTGTGATGAATCACACCGGCGCTAGACCACCAAACAGTGAACATTACTTTTCTAGGGATAACCATTATTTTTCAGGTCGAAATTCCCAGAACGGAAGCGAGCAAACCAATAACAGGTCGTGCGATGGTTTGTAGTGTTAGCTCCGTAAACGTCGTTGATGTTGCGTGCCGCTTGTGCCGCGTTGCTGCCACGACGGTACTCATATTCCATAATTACTCGAAATTTTAACGTATCCATGATGACGAAAAATATTGAAATGCTATGAAAATGTAACACTAATTAATAAACAAATGACTACTTTTGGAAAAGAATTCCATGTTTTTAAAATAAAATTAATTTGAAATTAGAATTCTTAGCCAAACAAAAATTATTTTGATTTGAAATGGCCAGTACCGCAGAACGGCAATTTCATAGGTAAAGACCTATTATCTTGCGTCATATTTTCAATGCAATGCTCTCATTGTTATACATTACATGATGCCAATTAAAAATACAAAAGATTTAGAAAATAAACGCACAGGTGGGAGAAATCCCTAACTTTTTCGAAATACATATTCTATCCTATGTTAATGTTGAATAATGTAGCATTCAAATGAAGAAAGAATTTTTGAAAACGGCCTAGTGGTTTTTGATTTTATTTGTTACATACATACAAACCTTTCCTCTTTATAATATTAGTATAGATAGAGCGGATATTGGGGACGTTTTGCCAGGCTGATATATTAGGAATGCCACTACATAGACAGAGCGTTTTGTTTCCCACGAGATATAAGTAGGAGTAAATACGATTTAGTTCATTATGTCGCGCGTTAATATTAACTGCCTTCTGGTCAGAAGCACGACTGCTATGCTAGAGGTCCTGGGTTCGATTCCCCGATCGAGCAATATGTTACTAGAGTTTTTCTATAAAATTAAGGGTTTATGCCCGATTAATGGCAATAGGCTCGCCCCCTATTATATGCAATGTAAACATACAGGTGAACTATACATTAGTACGCATCTGTCTAACCCTTCGGGGAATAAAGACGTGATGGCATGTCGTGTTCCGTACTCTCGTTATTAAAATTTCTTTGAGCCGGATATCGAAAACAGAAAATAAGGTTTTTGAAGAAACACCCCGAGAGGCAGGGCATAGTGGAATTAAATAATTCCACTCACAATTGTAGCTGCGCGACTGGGGAAGTACCTGGGTGAATTTCAACAAGAGATTTTTATTTGTCATTTCGGTGGAATTTTTAAATTTCAATGCTAAGTATCTACATATTTTTAGTGACAAATAAAACTTTAGCCTATTTTATAACATTGTGCGTGAGTGGACATCAAATATCATCAAAACTTACATAAATATTTAAGTATGAATTTTTAAGAGTCCACTGAAATGAAAAGTGTCTACCGAAATGATAAAAAATACCACCGAAATGATAAACTGTGCACCGGAATGAAATAAATCCACCGAAATGATACAGCTAAGAACAACCGTGCCGGGCAGCCAGGGTTCCGTACTTTGTTAGGTTTGATTTTCACAAATTTTAGATAAACACTGAGACAGGACAGCACACAGTTATTTTAATATCATCATTAATATACAGATATTACAGTTAGTATTACATTATCATTTGAATTTATTACATACATATGAATTCTAATATATCATTTTATCAATTACATATTAGTGTAATGTTTATTATGAAATGAATGAATTGCTTCTTTACTTATATAACCATTGGTAATTTTTCTGGTTGTTGTTGTGTGAAAATGTAAGAAAACTTTATCGTAAATACCATAACCATAAATAAATATTTTTGTTTGTTTATGAACTAATACTAATTTACTTGATATATTTTCAAAAGAGTGAACGAAGCGCGATTATAAAGCTTAAAGTTTCTGATTAATATCATGGCTGCATTTGTAAGTTATGCCATTAATATTAATACATAATGTCTACCTATTGCACTAAGAAAAATGCTAGTTATAATTTAGTTAATTTGGTAACGAGACGAGAATAGTGTTTCTACGGGTATATAAGTAAAACTTCTAAAATTAAATCAACTCTTATATTTTCAAAACACAATAAATGAATAAGAAACATTATAAAAATATCTTAGTATTAATAGCTTAGTACTTTTAATCCTTTTACATAAACGTATGAAACATAACAGAAACCTGAAATTGAGATCACGTTATTCTTAAATTACTACAACAAATACACCTAAATAATCTAATCTACACTCTAGGTAAAAGTACATTACAAAACTATGACTTTGTATTTGACACAAGGATCTCTAAAACTTTATGGTTTTATCATTTCGGAGATAAATTTCATTCCGGTGGACTGTAATTGGTATAACACTTTGACTATCTATCCCTGGACAAGTGACGCGCTTAATTCTATGAACAAAAAAGTCTGTCACTTTTGGTGCGGGGGGAGGAAACACTACATAGACATTGCTGCACACATACTCAAAATCATTTTGTATCGCCACGAACTCACACATATTAAATTCTTCACCACTAACACAATTTACGCACACATAGAGGTCAAGCTACTATGTCGATATTTTATATCGATAGATTATCTTAGGAAGAATGGAGAAAAACGTAACAACATTACAAATTATTTTTATATGTAATTATTTATTTGCAAAATTAAAATCATCCATACACACCTTTTTAATATCTTGCGTCATAATTATTTTCAATGCAATGCTCTCATTGCATGCTAATGAAATACAAAGCAAAGGAACTGTTTAGGTATAGATAAATAGGTGTAACATACTATGTAATTGGAAAATAAACGCACGGGTGAGAGAAATCGCAAACTTTTCGAAATACATATTCTATAGCCTATGTTAATCTTGAATAATGTAGCATTCAAATGGTGAAAGAATTTTCGAAATCGGCCGAGTAGTTTTTGAGTTTATTTGTTACATACATTGATACATACAAATCTTTCCTCTTTATAATATTAGTAGGATAGATAGAGCGGGTATTGGGGACGTTATGTTACAAATACTTTGATACCAATTAGTTTGATTCTTTCATTTTGATTTTTTCTTTTCTTTGCCAGGCTGATATATTAGGAATAACACTAGACAGAGCATTTTGTTTCCCACGAGATATAAGTAGGAGTAAATACGATATTGTTCATTATGTCGCGCGTTAATATGAACAGAAGCGCTACGCTAGAGGTCCTGGGTTCGATTCCCCGGTCGAGCAATGTGTTATTGGAGTTTTTCTATAAAATTAAGGGTTGATGCCCGATTAATGGCAATAGGCTCACCCCCTAAGTACGCATCTGTCTAACCCTTCGGGGAATAAATACGTGATGGTATGTCGTGTTCCGTACTCTCGTTATTTCTTTGAGCCGGATATCGAAAAAAGAAAATAATGTGTTTGAAGAAACACCCCGAGAGGCAGGGCATAGTGGAATTGAATAACTCACTTACAATTGGAGCTGCCCAACTGGGGAAACACCAACACTTTGCAGAAAATAGTAGACAAATAACATAGCACTGTACTACTAGTATTCTATTATCTGTGACTGTACTATGTTGCGTTCCTAACGGTGAGCAAGATCGCCAGAGCTCCACGAGGAAGCGTTATGTTGGCAGTGGGAGTACCGGTGTTGTGGGTTGTCTACCGGGTGTGAAAAGATTTTTACAGGTTCGGCAACGGGTGATACCCCAGGTGTTGCAAGCGTTCATATAATAGGGTACATTAACACTATATATACACTTACCATCAGGCGGGACATGTGCTGGTTTTCCACCTAAGCGGTAAAAGAAACCCCAGACCTTCTAACCATACCGTATCTTAGAAATAATTTTCAATGATTTTTGAAATACGATTTAAATATGTTAATTTATAAATTCTTTTGTCAACAAATTTATCCGCAACGGCTTAAGCTATTATTTATCAATCACACCTAAATCATTTTAAATGAAGGTCTTTTGTAGATCTGAAAAAGTAACAAATAAAATATCTAATACTGGATATCAAAAATAATCAATAATCTTAATTACGTCATTTCCAAAAATGTTATTTTATTAAAATATAGTGATATCATAAATTCATGATATTCATTTTTAGTGATCTTTAGCAATTATTATAATTGGGTTACATTGAACACGAAAATAATATCGATATCGATTCGAAATCGTAAACAAACACTATCACATCATTAATTAAAATGACAAAACAAAAGAGGGACATAGTCTCGCTACACTTTTTAAAATTCGAGTTTTATGCATTATGTCATAATATATATAAGGCCTATAATTGCCAAAAAACGGTAATTCTGCATTAAGACCTATAATTGGAAATCAGAAATGGTGACATCCTATTGGATGATATATAATTGAAATCAAAAAATGACATTTTGATGGATATTTCAAATTTAAATCTTACGTGTATTAGCAGAAGGCTGATATTGTTAGTAAAAAAAAATTTGTTAGTCTCGTGGGGAGTGCGGATAGTCTCGTGGGGAGTGCGGGTAGTCTCGTGGGGAGTGCATGCTTGAACTAAACGATTATTTTATACTCGATAATTGAATCGGTAACGTCCTCGATCTTTATTAATAAATTGTATTATGTGATTTAAATAGAAATAAATGAACTTTAATACTTACATACGGAAAATAACTCCATCTTTATCTAAATAAGATATTAGATATTTTTTTGCATACATTAACTGCACGTATATCGGTATTTACACGGAGCATTTATTTACCTTACTGAGCGGAAACGATTCTGTTTATGAAAAATCGATTTCGGAAACAGTTTTGATAAACGCGTTAGATTTTTTAATCCACTACCTTGACAGAGGGGAATGATCATGAGAGGCGGGTCCTTATAGATAGATAGTCAAAGGTATAACAGCCCACCGAATCCACTGAAATGATAACACTGAGATGATAAAATAGAGGTTAGTTCTACATTTAACTGCGAAATAAAATTATTAAAAAAATATGAACACTACTCAAACAAAACAGTACTTACGGCGAATTTAATACACAATTTTGAAACAAATTAAACAACTCTAGCACGAGTTACAACAGCCACCGAAATGAAACTATTTTTGTCCCCATATCACTGAAATGATAAACTTGCTTTTTTTGCGGGAAGCCGCAAGACGTTGGGACCGGTGCGTTCGCGCCGAGAGCTTGAGCCGGACTGATCCGCAGTAAGGAAAGGTGAGAGGGTCGTAACAACGCAATGTTGACGTGGCTATTCTACTAAAACTTACTGTCCTCTGAAATGATAACTTTTGTCCAGACAAAAGTTGACAGCCTGTCAAATCCATGAGAAAGAAGATAAACAAACAAAAATAGTTTTATTTGATCGAAAATATTATAATTTAATGATAACAAAATCGATTTAAATCCATTTTACAAATGTATTTGCAGGGGAAGGTATTTTATGAGCGAAATTGGGTTCAGGACAGGCCACCGTGATGATAAAATAACACTTTGTAATTATTTCTTTTGGTATATTAGTGGATAGAAATCAATGATTTTTTTGCCAAGGTAGAGAAGTACTTACGTTGTTGAGAAAAAATATGAAAATTAAAAAATCAGCACATTGCACTACCGTTCTCAGGTTTGCCGTGTATTTTTTTGCTTCCGCAATTCACCCACCTACACTTTTCAGAAAATAGTAGCCAAATAACATAGCTCTGTACTATGTTGTGTTCCTAACGGTGAGCAAATCGCCAGGGCTCCGCGAGGAAGCGTTGTGTTGGCAGTGGGGGTACCGGTGTTGTGTGTGTTGTCTACGGGGTGTGAAAACCCAACCCCAGGTGTTGCAAGCATCCATAGGCTACAGTAACCACTTACCATCAGGCGGGCCATGTGCTGGTTTTCCACGGTGGTAAAAGAAACCCCAGACCTTTAAACCGCACCGATTTACGATTTAAATATGTTAATTTAAAAATTCTTTTGTCAACACATTTATCCGCAACGGCTTTTCATTTAAGTATCAATCACACCTACTCCATTTTAAACGAAGGTCTTTTGTAGATCTGAAAAAGTAACAAAGAAAATATCTAATATCAAAAATAATCTAAATAAAATTAGAATCTTAGTTACGTCATCATTTCCAAAAATAATATTTTATTAAATATTATAAAAAATAGGTGATATCATAAATTCATAATATTCATCTTTAGTGATCTTTAGCAATTATTATAATTTGGTCTTACATTGATCACGAAAATAATATTATCGATATCGATTCGAAATCGTAAACAATCACTATCACATCATTAATTAAAATCACAAAACAAAAGGGAGTTTAGGCGGGAATATGAAAAGTGCACGTTGTCGATTTTATATTATTTTTCAAAACTTGAATTTCTCCGAAATTTAATGTGTAATTATGGTGGATAATTAACCATTAAGTGTTCGTGAACGTGTGAGAGTGTAGGCAAATGATATAAAATTGAAAATCGTGACTTTTTGGGTTCACTCTTAAACTCTATCGAAACCTCAATAAAGTTTCTACCGTTTTATTGGGGCAACTGAACTTATACTTGACACTGGCGAACACAAAAAGTGTGGTGCCATAACACAATCCCATGATGGGAACAGTGGCGGCTCGTGAAAAATTTTCTTGGGTTTTCACAAAAAAATATGGCCCTTAAAAAATATACTTCAACTTGCTAATCTGTGCGCTATATTGGTATCTTTGGTTCGTTCATTAAATTTTCTAATAGATTTTCGATACCCGGAATCTAGTACCTACCTTCTGTACCTACGAATACCTTGTCGCTCGATAGATGCCAATGCACTTCACATAGCATAGGTATTACTAAGAATTATGAAATCGAGACTGCGCATGTTTCTTCACTTTCATTGAAAGGTGCGCTAAATCCTCAACACCCGTTTTAATCCATACAGACTCACCTCCACCGCCGCCGGAACCAAACACAAGACACGGGAAACAAATAAAATTTGTTGGTTTTTTCACAACCACACAACCACGGGGTTTTGATATATTGTTCAGGTTTAAAAACACGAGTGTAGGTTTTAGTTTTTGTAACACATTTTTGTATTAAAACAATGTTCGGCCCACTTGTTTTCAGTTCGAGACGTAGGTACCTCTTAAGTCAACACAGTTTTTTAAAAAAAGAAAGGTACAATGCATTGATCCATTTTATTCTAAATAAGCTTTTTATTTGTACACAATATTACACAACGATGTTATTCATGTCCATTCATAAAGTGAATTCGTAGTCGTACTGACGTTTATTTTTTGACATCAAACCGGCAACAACGCACGATGTTGTTGCGTGGCGCCGGCGGCGGCAGGCCGCGCTCTATCGAGGTTTGACAACGTCGCGCAAGAGCGCCGCTCCAGATTTGCCTAATTTCTCATACAAATCTTCCGTTTCACGCGCCGAGCGGGCTTTCTCTTTCGCACTCATTGAATTTCGTACAAACCGTTGCACTGAACTTTGTTTTCATATGAGCGCCGACTACCGGCGCACCGCGCTATCCACTCAGTACATCTTGACGAATGACGCCTAATTTTGTACCTATACTGCTTTCTACTGCGTCGGCTTCAGAGCGTAAATATTAAATTGACGCGTAATTTTTTACGTAAATTAATAATTCCAACAAAATGTGTTTTTACCAACATATAAACTTAGATAAAAAAAATACATTTTGTTGAGTAAATTTTTTGGGAGTGCAGCGCTCCAGCGCTCCTTAGGACGAGCCGCCTCTGGATGGGGAATATTCTTTGAAAAGATTATTTGATTACTCTAATACTTGACACTGGCAAATACACAAAAAGTGGGGCGCCATAATAAAAAATAAAAAACCAAAATTGGGACGTAGTCTCGCTACACTTTTTAAAATTAGAGTTTTAAGCATTATGGCATAATATATATAAGGCCTATAAATGCCAAAATAAGATGAAAAAGGTAATTCTGCATTAAAAGACCTATAATGGAAAATCATAAATAATGACATCCTATTGGCTATTACCAAAATTTCTCGCTACACTTCTTAAAATTAAAGTTTTAATCATTATATGTTTTACAATAAGATCTAAGTATACCTAATTGCCAAAAAAATGGTGAAAATTGTAACTCTTCATTAAGACATATAATTGAAAATCAGATATAGTATATTAAAAGCAGGCTGATATTGTTAGTAAAAAAAATTTGCTAGTCTCGTGGGGAGTGCGGTTAGTCTCGTGGGGAGTGCATGCTTGAACTAAAAGATTATTTATACTCGATTATTGAATCGGTAAAGTTCTCCATCTTTATTAATAAATTGTATTAGGTATGTGATTTAAATATACTTAAATAAATTAACTTTAATAAGTACTTACATACGGAAAATAACTTCATCTATAACTAAATTAAATATAAGATTTTTTTGTCATACATTAACTGCACGTATCGGTATTTTGTACGGAGCATTTATGATGACCTTACTGAGCGAAAACAATTCTGTATATGAAAAATCGATTTCGGAAACAGTTTTTATAAACGTGTTAGATTTTTTAATCCACTACCTTGACAGAGTGAAATGATCGTGAGTGGCGGGTCCTTATAAACTATCTATTATGGACCAGGAGTCAACTTTGACTAAGTATCTATTACATAGATAGTCAAAGTTGACTACCAAACAAATTTTAACTTTTGAAGGATGATAACGTGTCTACCTATTTTTAACTTTATACCTAAAATGTAATCTATACTTAATATATAAAGCTAAAGAGTTTGTTTGTTTGTTTTTTTGCTTGAACGCGCTAATCTCAGGAAATACTGGTCCGATTTGAAAAATTCTTTCAGTGTTAGGTAGCTTATTTATTGACGAAGGCTATAGGCTATATATATCATCACGCTACGCGGACGAAGTCGCGGGCAGAAGCTAGTGACATTATAAAGTTAATAAAAAGAGGTAGACAAGTTATCTGCCTTAAAAAAAAATGCTTTGCTTAACGTTATTGCAGCTAAAAGTCAATGGACTTTTAACTACAATAACGTTATATAAGCAAAACATTTTTCCAAAAATTCTCAGTTGTGAATATTGTTTAAGTAGTTAACTAGCGTCCGCCCGCGACTTCGTCCGCGTGGAGTAGTCACTTGGTCTTAGCGTGATAATTTATATAGCCTATGACCTTCCTCAATAAATGGGCTATCTAACACTGAAAGATTTTTTCAAATCGGACCAGTAGTTCCTGAGATTAACGCGTTCAAGTAAACAAACAAACAAACTCTTCAGCTTTATAAATTAGTATAGAGTATAGATGTCGCAATTACTACCTACTGTCATGAATATAATGTTGACGAACACAATTCCCTAGAAATGATTTTTATATATACTTACATATTCGTGTATTACCTATGTTAATCATTATTTTATATACACTAGCTTCTGCCCGCGGCTTCGCTCACGTGAAGCTATATCAGGATACTATAAATTCTATTATCTGTGATCAGGAGTAAAAATGGATAACCAGCATTGAAGACCTCTTTTTTGTATGGGCCTCTATACACCAGGGAGGTCAAGCTGTATCTCAGGATTCATTTAATTAGGTAATTGAGATAAGAAGTTACCCAGTTTTTAAGTTGGAGTATATACTTTCTAACAGTGATAATAAAATTAAAATCTATTCAGTAGTTTTTGCTCCAACCCGTAACAAACAGACAAGAATTTAAAAAATCCCTTTTTTTTAATATCTTCAATGTACAGACACAGCTTTTTTACAATTTTATAATGGTAGAGAAGATATATCTATTCCTAGTATTATGGTTGTGAAAGTCACTATTGATACTGAACAACTGCAGGTTTTTATGGAAGTAGGTACATACCTAGATTATGTTTTCAAAGATGTACCTAGAGTGACGGCAAAATAACAAAGCATAATTATATTATAGGTACCTACTCGGTACTTCATCAATTTACTTGATGGCGCTAGTAGTAAGAAATTACGTACACTTTTTATTCGTCCATTTTCCTGTAATAACTAGTTGGATTAACGAATCCAAAGACACCTCATTTATTAAATTCGAGGAACTTCTATTATTATTTGGTTCCCTTTTATGTTTCATGGGCTTTATTGATTTATTATCTCAAAAATTGATTATAACCAATAAAATAGCCATTATAACTAATAAAACCATCTTACTGTAAAGAGTAATCGATCGACACCTCATTTGACGAAATCTGATGAGTAGTTTTTGCAGAGTTAGGATCGAACAACGTTATGATACATAGGAGTACATAGACACTTCCTTTTTCGTAGTCAGGTAATAAGAATGACCGCTGAAAATGAACAAGTAATACGCAAATACATGTTCAACTAGGTATGCAATTGCACTTAATCCAGTCACTAATAATTATTATTTTTACCGACCAAGTTAATTTTAATAATACTCTGTAAGTAAGTAGGTACCTACTTACCGTCATTGTTTTAGTTCCAACAAGTCCTATATTTGTCAATAAATAATAGATAAAATATTATGAGCCACGAATAAATAAAACTTGCGTATAAAAAGCGCTAATTTATGCCTTCTTACATTATTTTGTTCCGTGCTCTGACTGAATTGAAGAACGCGTTGCGCATGCGCATAAGTACAGTATTTTTAGCTTTGAAACTAAATGGTTGCTAGTAGGTATTTTGGATCGATCTATTCTAAGATGCCTTATAACATATTTTTGTCAGTAGGTAGTGTTGTGGTAAAAGTGCTAAAAGTTGTTATATTGAAATAAATAATAAGTATCTAGCTAGGTAGATATTAGTAGATAATTATGCGATTTAAAATATTACCTACAACCGAATTACCGTCACTTTAATGAGGGCTCGGTTGATCCGAAAGTCTTTGCCAAGTATAAATACTTAGTACCTACCTATTGAGTGGCTTTTTCTGACTTGGCCACCATCACCATCACCGATTTGAATTCTGATAGCAGAGAGAATTTCTAAAAATATAAATTACGCTAATTATCAAAAATACGTAAAAGTAAACTCTTTAAGTACATAATTATATATTAGAAAACTCATTAAAATATTTAAATACCCTTGCACCAACTTCTTAATTGTATTTAAATACGATTTTTAACCCCCGACGCAAAAACGACGGGGTGTTATAAGTTTGACGTGTGTGTGTGTGTGTGTCTGTCTGTGGCATCGTAGCTCCCGAATGGATGAACCGATTTTGATTTTGTTTTTTTTGTTTGAAAGGTGAATAAGTCGGGAGTGTTCTTAGCTAGCTGTTAGATGAAAATCGGTTCAAGATGGCCGCCGCCACAAGATGGCGGTTTACCTACATATTTTTTCACAACTCCCACAATATTGTTAATATAAAATTTGTGTTTGAATACAATTTAAACACATTTATGAAGTTGGTGCAAGTGGCGCTTAATCTCTCTTACACTCACACTCTCACACACTACTCACCCTTTGTTTACTTTGGTTTAATTTAACTCTTTTTTTTTCTCCGTGATATGAACTAACGGTGTGTAGTGCCAAGAGTGGTTCCTAGCAACTTACTGTGGCTATCACAGTACCTACATTGCCTGGAACCAGCTCTCATCATCTCTTCTCGTGTCAAATGATGTAGTCACTCCATATCGATGAAATTTTTTTCAGTTCCGGTGCACAAATTGTAATGAATTTGGTAAAAACGCTGTTACCCTAATCGACATTTGATTTTCTATTTTTAATCAAAATGTAATAGTAGACTATTCCCCGAGGGGAGAAAGTGACACAATATTAACGAGTGTGCGCTCGAGCTTGCAAGGGCCGCAAACCACACGAGTTTGTTTGTACCTATGTCACTATGAGGAAAATTAAAATAAATTTTAACATAAATCTGATAATTAGATAATAATTAAAGCTGCCTTTGTTCTCTGCATACTCATTGCGTAGGCCTGCCTACTGCCTAGTCATTCATACTTTTATCATTAAATATATGGCAAACTTTTATATGTATTTCTATTTAGCAGTCATGAAGGTATTATTTGTGAATTTATGTATGATATCCTTCATCAAATTATAAAACATAGGGAGGACTTTTTTTAATGTTTTGCTCTTTTCCGTTTTTTATGGGGCGGCAACCCTACAGGCCTGTAAGTACCTCGACCATGAGTTTTTCATACGTAAACTCGCTAGCGACGCCGTAAAATATTTGTATGGAAAACCCACAAACGCCTCTAACGGTTACGTAAGGAACTAAAATCGGTAGTATGAGATTACAGCGTTTCGATTTGTATGGCAGATAAACAAACTTGATACCATGAGTCATTATTTTGGGAAGCCTTATCGAGCGAAACCATTACGATAGTAGTTACGTAACTCACTGTCAAATTGTGTCGTGAATGACTTCATGCTTTAGAGTTTTGTTGATTAAATAATGTCTGGGAGAGCATTTTAGCGTGGAAGTAGTAATATCAAAGTCACCTAAGTACAGCGACTTACCAAACAACATACCATCACGCCTGTATTCCCCGAAGGGTTAGGCAGAGTCGTAGGTACTAATGTATACCCACAGTTCACCGGTATGTTAAAATCTCATGTAATAGGGGGCGAGCCTATTGTCATTAACCGGACACAATTTCCAAACTCCGAGCTCCTACTGAGAATTTCATATAAAAACCCAATAACACTGCTCGACCTGGGAATCAAACCCAGGACCTCAAGCGTTGCAGTCGCGCTCAGGACCACTAGGCTAATGAGGCAGTTATTTACCAAACAGAGGCTTAGTTTATCATTCAAAATTAACAAAAATACAAGTAGGATTAGTACCTACCTAGTAGATACATGCCGTAGGTAGGAAATAATGCCATTACATTTGTTTATGTTAGAGAGCAACAAACGAAATCACACTATTACGAATACATCGGTACATACGATCGGGTTACACGGGAAAAGGAGCATTATTTTGTTTCTCTTTTGTTCACACCTTGATAGAAAAGGATGACTACATACTTAATGCCAACCTAACGACATGCTACGTAAATCTACGATCGAGATTACTACAGCGTGTGACGTAATCAACAATATGATTCTGGTACAAGTGCCATCGAAATCTATCCGATACACGTAACTTGTACGATAGCGACTTTGTTTACCTATCGTCACTTTATAACATAAACTCATGGTTGAGGTACTGGGGCGCCGAATACACAACATTGAAATAGACAAAAATGTCAAACATCAATGTTGAAAATATTATCCGTATTATAATATATTAATATTATAAATGCGAAAGTAACTCTGTCTGTCTGTCTGTCTGTTACGCTTTCCCGCTTAAACCTCTCAACCGATTTTGATGAAATTTGGCACAGACAATCTTTAGACCCTGAGAAAGGACACTAAGCTATATATCATTACATGGGACCTAAACATACCGGCGAACTGTGGGTGTACCTTATTACACCTCTGTCTATCCCTTCGGGAAATACAGGCGTGATGGTATGTTATGCTAGTAGATAAAACTAAAAGGTTTGTTCGTGTACAGCCTATCCCAGTTAACTTGTCTTTTTTAGTAAACAAATATGGCGTCCTAGGGACCATTGACCAGGGACCAGGAACCAGGGACAATTGATAGTGGTTAGATAGTGTTGGGAAATCATGAATGAATGACTGAATTAAATACTCTTAGCAAAGACTGAATGATTCTCACCTTGACGAGTCGGTACTGAATTGATCTTTTAATTTTAAATATGAAGTGAATGTGTGGATATGAATAAATAAAACGACAAACTGCCAAATATTAATTTATTACTCGTATTCCTCTAAAATCTGATGGCTCTGAAGAGTCATCAGATTCTGACACATGTATTATGAACCTCTGGGTCGGTGCATCTGATGCAGTATCTATTATGTCATCGAGCTGCAACATTTTATCCTCTTCCTTGATTACATGATTTATGCAATTGGTCCATGACACCGTGCCTATTTTTGTTAAGCCTTCTTTAATCAATTCCTTGACATGAGCCATTTTAAAAGATTTATTATTTTTGCCAACATGGCCTTTTAATTGTGCCTGTATTAATTCTATGGGATTTAATTCGCAATGATAAGGCGGAAGGCGTTATACAATAACATTTTGACTGGCTGCCATTTCATTTGAACTTGAAATTACAGTTCAGTTGTTCATTCACATAAATGAAAATCATTTATTATTTTGTCACATCCCTAAAATTGGTATACAATCTAGAGTTTTGAAATGTCAAATTGTCATGATTATTTTAATCTGTGAAAATGAAATTACATAAAATGTCTTTTTCATTAAAAATAATAGGCTTTTATAGTGATTTCGAAGCAGTTTTTGGTGTAATTTAGAGTACATGTGTATAATGTAAGTGTTAATAAAATCGTTTCCTACATCAAGTGCGTGATTAAAGAAAAACTTGTGATTTTCGCATCGGGCAGGCTTTGTTTACCAAAAAAGACAAGTCCAAAAAAATGGACTGTAAGTATATTATTTAATTTCATTCAATTTTGTTCATTCTTTCACCACCTCACTATCTTTTTTTTGTCGAAAACTGGTAACCCTTTAACTGTCAAGTTACGTTGAAAAAAGTCGGAAGGAATCTCAGAATGAAAAATGAAATATGAAATCATGTGTGACAAGACAACTGTGACAAGTGACAACTGTGACAGGACAATAATTCTCTTCTGATTCTTGATTCGGTAAAAAATATGATTATTTATTAGTCAGATAGAGCGTAAATTACAGATTTGCTCCTTTTTACCTATAGTGATCTCGTTACTATTTCCAGCAAATTTTAATAATCACTCTTACTGCAATAAAAATTAAAAGTTAAAATTGTTGTTATTGTTTTCTATTGACGTTTTTTATTGTTTCAGTTTGCTGTTTTCACTGAAAACGTTAGTGATGGCTTTGCCGTTACCCATACCTCCATGTGCTAAAAGAAATGGTCTTGGTGGTTTAAGTTGTGAACGTTTCGACTATGCAAGTAGTATGGCTACAACATTGTTGGCACCGGTCAAAACTGAACGCCAAATCCTTGAGCATTCTATGTCGGAAGACGACCCTAATGCAAATACGCAATTACCGAGTGTGGTGGGCAAGCAACCCCGCTGGGGCCCTCGGCATCGTGGAGCTCAAGAACTTGCTGAACTTTATAGCCCAGGTTGGTTATTTGTGTTATTCTTCTTAAAATAGCTGATATTTTTGGTACTGCTTGAAACTTTCTTTGTCAGTTTCAGTCAGTTTGTTCTGCTATAACAATAGCAGTTACAGAAATATTAAATTACTGGAAGTTTTGATACATTTATAATATTATATTAAAACTGCTACTGGATAGATTATTTCAAATTTCTGTCAATTTCCATGAAAAGGATTGAATTATAAGGACTGAGAAAATGATTTTTGTTTTAACAGGCAAAAGACTTCAAGAATGGGTCTGTGTGGTGGTTTGTTGCACATTGTGTGTCCTTGCTGGTGTTCTCATGGCCAGACATATACAAGCGGATGCTTCATTATTTATAGCAGCAATTTCTGGTGTTCTAACAGCAGATTTTGCTTCAGGCGTTGTGCATTGGGCTGCTGACACTTGGGGAGCAGTTGATCTACCAGTCATAGGAAAAGTAATAATAACATTATCTTTAAACGCTTAGTTGTGTTTTCATGTTTTTAGTATTTTACATTAACATTTGCTTATCTCTGACAATCATCACAGATAAGATTGATCCTTGCAAATCATTTATTTTGTGATATACCTAGTTAGTCTATACTCTAATAGCATTATATGATTAGATTACAAAAATGTTGTATAGCAAAGTGAATAATAGTTGTATTCATATTATATAAACACACCATCACCCTCTTTAAGGATGATTTCCGTGATCAAAGCTATCCTATTTACTTGGGAGTTAACCTATCTCGATACCAAATTTCACTTAAATGGGTTCAGAGGTTTATGCATGAAGAGGTACATATCAGTGGCATGCATTTAAAAGACACTGCCTACCCTGGTTTTACCTCACCTTGCCCGCAGTGCGTCCGATGCGCGTTGCGCACTAGTAACACCTTTTTGAGAGGGTGGGGCCTAAAGATGAAGGAGGAATAGTTATATTTTGTTAAAAATCTATTTGTTACTGCAAAATTTTAAGCACAAAAAATCCCATTGGGTTGAATTGTACTTAAAAGGCCTTGCTGCCTCGGCCCTACACAAGATAAGATAAGACCTATCAAATTTTATTGTATTTATGGTTAATTATTCTGCTAATAATGGCTTACAGTCCGGGATCCCCCATCCATTTTTTTATTTGATTACTGTCAAGCTAATTTTCCGTGAGTAGCTTCATTTTGATGAGACACCCAACAATTTCCTGTACTAAGCTCTCGATTGTGGTAGGTAACAGGGGTAGCAGGGATAAAATATGTTGATTTGATGATTCTCAAAAATTGATTATTAACTGGTATTTTTTTGTTAAATCTGATGATAATTATCTAAATTATTCGAAAAAATTCATTTCCAATCAACATGTATCGATAATGAGGTCATCAAAAATGATCTACTAACCAGCTGGTTTTTTTTTGTTTTACTTAGTTAATATTTATATAACTGTGATATTGTCCTACAAATAGCGTCGTACATTATTCCGGTCCTACGCTCAGAAATTGTTAATACCACAAGGCAATTTTTCTCATTACTAACTGTAGGACAAAAATATTACATAATAGGTTAGTGTGTTCTCTGCTCAAATGAAACAAAGTCCTACAAGAAAACAGGTACGTATCACTAGTCAGACAATAATTGTCATTTTTTCGTTTTCCTATTTGTTACATAAGATACAGTGAAAACATCTTTTTTAAAATTTTAATAACTTTATTTTTTAGTAAACTAGGTAGGTACCAAAATTTGTGTTATTACATACAAAAAAAAATCTTCATGAGATTTATCTGATAAATCTTCGTTATCATTAACATAAATTTTGAAGATAAAAATTTAAGTATAAGTAAATAAATAAATATTCTTGGACATTTTTACACAGCACCATCTAGTCCCAAACTAAGCGGAGCTTTTACTATGGGTACTAGACAATGGATATAACGCTTATATACTTTTTTTTGTAAATAAATACTTATAATAACACAAGAAACACCCAGACGAACACAAACACATATTCATCACATAAATTTTTGTGTCCTGTGGGAATCGAACCCACGACCGCATGGTCAGCAGTCTGGTACTCGAACCACTAAACCACAGAGGTCATCAAAGGTAGGTATTTAAATGTTGCATAGCAATGGATAATATAATTATTAAGTTTCCCGAGAACAGTCGAGCATTTCCGAACATACTCGAATTCTCCGATGTGACTCAGCTGTAGTAGCAAAATACAGAAAATAAATATGTATTATTAGCAATCAGAAGTGGTAAAATTTAAGAAAAAGAAACATTTGGACAAAAATAGTCTATTTTAGTTCAGATTTCATGCAATTCAACAAGAAGTCATCAAATCAACACAATTTTAAACATAAAACAACCATTAATTTACACACAGCAATAATTATCACAAAAATGACCATAAATCGAGTCTGGAACGAATTTACTGCAAGCAGCATCGAAACCAACACCACCTTACCGACCGGCGACAAAAGAGCAAGTAGGCCGGCACTTTTTTTTTTCCTTTATGGCAATAGCTGTTGATTCAGGGAATCTTGATAGAGTAATCGGACTTGGTGGCGAGGCACTGAATGCCTCCAGTCAGGGGGCACTTGAGTGAGCGCCTGCTTTTATAGGCGGTGGTGGGGATCGGTGTTGCCTGTTGTTTGGCTTATAGTTATTGGCTTATAGCTAATAGTATTCAATTGGATTAATGTACCACGCAATTTGTAGGACGATGTGACTGTTAAATTATATAAATATGAACTAAAGAAAAAAATAGCTGTTTGGTAATAATCTTTAAATGTTTTATTTCAATTACTTAGACCATTAAAAAAGGTAGGTACTTTTGAAAACTCAAACTACATAGTTGTATGGTTCCCAAAAGTGGGTCTTATGGAGAAGATAGATAAGATTAGATAAGTGGGAGAGCCATGTTTCGGCACGAATGGGCCGGCTCGACCGGAGTGATACCACGGCCTCACAGAAACCAGCGTGAAACAACGCTTGCGTTGTGTTTCGCCGATTGAGTGAGGTTACCGGAAGCCCAAACCCTTTTAAAAGGTGGCAAAGCAAGTGCGACTCTGGTCTTTCGGGTGTCCATTTGCGACGGTTATCGCTTACCATCAGGTGATCCGTATGCTAGTTTGACTCCCTATCCCATAAAAAACGAGGCGGAAAGAAACTTCATAGATACTCTTTTTAAAAAATATGTCAAATTAGATTACAATATTAAGCTTTACCTACAGGTTTGTTCTAAATAGTTACTTCGTTATCGATACATATTGGAATTGGGGGACTCTTTTATAAAACCATACATTTTGTAGGACAATTATTTTTTCAAATAATTTAGATAATTATCTTGAGATTTAACAAACAAAAACCCAATTAGTAATACATTTTTGAGAATCATCAAATCGACATATTTTATCCTTGCTGCCTCTGTTAGCTACCACAATCGAGAATTTTGTACGGGAAATTGTTGGGCGTCTCATCGAAACGAAGCTATTCACGAAGATTCAGCTTGATAGTAATTATTTTTACATCAGGGATCTGTACTACAACTTTTGAGCGTAGGACCGGGATAACGTACCACGCATTTTGTAGGACAATATCACAGTTAAATTATATAAATATTAACTAAGTAAAACAAAAAAAAAACCCAGCTGGTTAGTAATCATTTTTGATGACCTCGTTATCGATACATGTTGGATGGAGGGGACTCTTTGCTTAAACCATACATTTTGTAGGACAAATATTTTTTCGAATAATTTAGATAATTATCATCAGATTTAACAAAAAAGAACGAGTTAGTAATCATTTTTTGAGAATCATCAAATCAACATATTTTATCCCTGCTACCCCTGTTACCTACCACAATCGAGAGCTTTGTACAGGAAATTGTTGGGCGTCTCATCAAAATGAAGCTACTCACGGAAAATTAGCTTGATAGTAATCAAATAAAAAAATGGACGGGGGATTCCGGACTATTACTTATAAAAGATAGATAGGTGCCTATGTACTATTACTACTTTTGTAGAACTATTTAGGATAAATAATATCACAATACATTATATTCGCAGCACCATACATTCTAACACTTACATTTTGCGACACATTTCAAAGTACCTCTAAAGTCGCTTGCAGATGAAAGATGTTTTTCCGACTTACCTACCATTTACGTATATATTTTGGCCAATTTATAAAATATCTTAATGAATTATAGCCTATGTGTTATTCTGATTTATCTCTACTATGATAAAATTGAAAAACAGTTGTGTCTGTACATTGAAGATATTAAAAAAAAACGTGGATTAGGGTATATAAACGTCTTCGAACCCGAATATGTGATTTTTAAAATTCTTGTCTGTTTGTTACGGGTTGGCGCAAAAACTACTGAATAGGTTTTAGTTTTGTTATCACTGTAAGAAAGTATTTGCTCCAACTTAAAAACCGGTACATAAAGGTACTTCTTATCTCAAATAATTAAACGGAACCTGAGATACAGCTTGACCTCTCTGGTGTATAGAGACTATTAGAGACCCATACAAATAATAGATCATCACTGCTGGTTTTTGCTTCACGTGAGCGAAGCTGCGGGCAAAAGCTAGTGAGCTATATTATTGTAAAGTTTAATTAAAATGCATTAAGTAGTTTTTGTGTGAAAGAGTACCAAACGTCCACACATCCTCACAAACTTTCACTTTTATAAAATTAATATTGATACTTTAAAAAAACATCCGAAAAAAAAATATAGGGAAAACAAAACCGTAGCAAAATTCGTTTCTTGGGATAGAAGTTAGCGGTGAAACAGACAGACGAAAATAGAAAATTAAAGATTATCATCTTCCTACCCTTGTCCGAGTTTTTTTCGTTTCGGCGAAGATGTCCTTTCCTTCCATTCTTCCCAATCGGCCATCAGATACCTACCTACCTATTTAAGTTCTTATCCTAAAAGTTATATTATTATTTCTGATTAATCTGTTACAGAATTTTCTGCGCCCGTTTCGTGAACACCACATCGATCCAACGTCAATTACACGACATGATTTTGTCGAGACTAATGGTGATAACTTCGCTATTACAATACCTGTTTTGGCAAGAATTGTGTGGCAGCTTCTCTCATATGACGAAGAAAGCATTGATGCGCAATTCCACTGGATTGCTTATTGGTACTTATGTTGTATCTTTGTAGCAATGACAAATCAGGTAAATAATATTTGTCTTTATATATTATTATATGGTAGGTAGGTACCTACTTAGAATAACAATAATCAACTCATTATAAATACTGTCGCACTGCCGGGTATGGGTCTCCTATCGAAAGATTCGAAAGATAGGGGTTCCGTCAAGTAACAAATTACAGACACAATGCAAAATCGATTGTTCTTGTACACCGGGGCCAAAACGCACTTGTTAAAGTACCTACATATTTTATTAATGATACATAGTTTACAGAACGAATTATCTTCAAACTCATGCATATTAATGAACACCTTTCAGATTCATAAATGGTCCCATACATATTTTGGTTTACCGATGTGGGTAGTGTGGTTACAAGAGTGGCACATAGTGTTGCCGCGTCGTCATCATCGTATTCACCACGTGGCGCCGCACGAGACTTACTTTTGTATTACCACTGGCTGGCTCAATTGGCCTTTAGAAATACTTCACTTTTGGTCTACACTAGAAATTATAATAGAAGCACTGACTGGTTGTAAACCTCGAGCCGATGATATGAAGTGGGCCCAGAAGCGGTCCTAGAACTCATTTCAGTGGTATCCTACCGATACATTTTTATACAAATAACACTCGTCCACATCTACAGAATCAATTAATAGGTTTAATAGTTTATTAAGATGAGCGCTTGTAAGTTATATTATTATTATAGTAAAGTTATAGACATTGCTTGTTTTGAACATTGAGATAGCGTAAATTGGTGGAGTCATTGAACTACGTCATAAGGCTTTAATAATTGATTCAATCTTGGTTATAAATAAAGTATATAAGTAGGTACCTATGCTGTATTATACTTACCTATCCATCGTTTGAGACAGTACCTAATAGAAATTCGATAGTATGGTGATGAGCGACATCTTGCCGATTATTCTCCATAGGATCAACTTTTTGGAACCGTGCAACTAGACTCTTAACCTTTCATATTATGCTTATAAATAAGCTTATTCGAGCTAAAAATATTTGAACTTGAAAATTCCCTTATTATTGCTAATCTTTACAAAACAAAACGATTATTTACTAATTATTACAGAACCTATGTAACATTTTGCTTTTAGTGAAAAGATAGGTGCCTACACCAGTGTTTTTTGTTTTTGCGTTTTAAAAATATATTTTTTTCTGCCTAGGTACACAATATGGTGTTAACTAGGTACTTTTTATAGAGTGGAGGGTAATTAACTACAAGTATGATGCAATATCTGTGATTGATATTTAATGATTTGTAGGTGAAGTGCGGAAGCATCAAGAATTCGAGATGTACCTACAGTTTACGCTAACTCACTGGTTTTAAATGGATATTATAAAGTTATTGCTTCATTTAGTTTTATTACTTTTCACACTTTCTTATTTGATTTGATATTATTCTAACTCACTGCCTCAATAGCCATGTGGTCCTGAGCGTGACTGCTACACTAGAGGTCCTGGCTTCGATTCCCAAGTCGAGCAAAGTGTTATTTTGTATTTCTATGAAATTCCCAGTAGCAGCTCGGGAGTTTGGAATTTGTGCCTGCAAGGCTCGCCCCCTATTACATGGGACCTAAACATACCGGAGAACTGTGGGTGTACATTAGTACGCCTCTGCCTAACCCTTCAGGGAATACTGCCGTGATGGTATGTATGATATTTTTCTATATGCCGTGTTAGTTTGTGCATGATACTAGTCCTCTTAATTTATACAGTGAATTTAAATTTAATTACATACTTAGTTATTTATGTCTTTGAAAATAGGTACATACATTAATTACGGTAGGTAGGTATGTAACGTTCATATGGAGTTTAGTTATATTCGTGGCTATATTTATGATCAATGAATTATTTGATATTTTATTTATTTATTTCATATGTTTTATGTTTGATATCGTTTGAACTAAGCAAAGCACCTACGTTAACACGCCGATTCATCCAGCCCGCCCAAACATAGTGATGGAACAACAATAAGTTTCTCTAAATCTATATATATAAAAGAAAGTCGTGTTAGTTACACCATTTATAACTCAAGAACGGATGAACCGATTTGGCTGGAAATTGGTGGAGAGGTAGCTTAGAACCAGGAGACCGACATAGGATTAGACTTTTTATCCCGTTCCCGTGGGATGTGACATTAAACGTGGTGTAACAAAGCGCAACAGACAAAAACGAAAAATGTATCAGTCAAAACATGTCTAGCCGTTAATTTGTTAAAAATGGTATAACAAAACACAACTGACATTAATAAAGAGGAAAGATTTGTAATATGTATATATGTTACGGTAAGAGTGAATAATTGAACATTATTAATAATTATCTATTATTATAAATAATTACCGAAAGTCGAGGTTAAAACATTTACCAAGTGTAGCAACGTACCTAAACCAATAACTATATAGGAACAATTCGGTTCTGTCACTTCGCCGGCCGCTGCCGCGGCACGCTCGCTTCGCTCGCTCGGCTCGTGCGTTGTGCGGTCACAGTTCTACCCTAACCTTAACCAATGTAAGTATTTAGTAATGATTATTATGAATAAAAAGAAATCTAAACAAAAAATATATGAATTATTAATAATTACTACTAAAAGTAATAAATTTCGATCGTTTATTCACATTTACCAAAACGTGTGGTTATTATTAATAATTTAATGTAAAAATATTAATAATTTTCAATTAATCAGATTTACCGTAACATATATACCGAATAAACTCAAAAACTACTGGGCCGATTTCAAACATTCTTCCACCATTTGAATGCTACATTATTTCAGATTAACATAGGCTATAGAATATTATGAAAAAAGTTAAGGATTTCTCCACCCGTGCGAAGCCGGGGCGGGCCGCTAGTTTAATATAAATAATGATGCGTTTCAAGACACCTCATAGGTACTTATAGGTACTAGTATTCTATTATCTGTGGTATAGGTAAGATATTTTTTCTTTCTAGCTTTCAGTCTGGAGTGAATTATTCCTGATAGTAAGAGTAAAGCGAACTGTGCTGTTTTTAGTTTTCAAGGGTTAAATATCTATAAATTTGCCACACTATAAAAAATCGTTTTCGTGATAGGTTCGTAGTTCACCCAACACGTTGCGCACTGTTTCCCGTGTAGGTATATATGTATGTATATTACGCGACATCCTTCTCTTCTTGGTGGGTTGATTAATTGTATGTAGGTACCTTCTACTTTATTCACAATTACTTTCGATTAATTATTTAAAATATAGGTAAGTATATTTTGATATAAATATTTTATAGGTAACAAATACTTATTTTAAACATCAAGTTGAATTTTATTTATTTAGGAGGACAAACAATAACACAATGGACAGGTAAGTAGTATAATATTAAATTTAACAATAGCGTAATCGATTACGTTATTCACAGAATACAAATGTAAATAAAAATAAACAATCGTAGCTATGTATAAACTGAGATGATAACATAATATTATATGTTAAATATTAAATAATAACATAAAATGATAATGTTTAATGTCTCTTTTAGTCATATTGGTAAGATATTTGGATACTTATATAGTTATAGATTAGCTACCTACCTACCTATTTATAAATTCGGGATGACTGGCGCCATTCAGTTAAAAAAATGCTATAAGTAGGTAGGTACAATTACTTGTAAGATAGGTACCTATTACCTACTAGTTATACTGCTAAAAAATTATAATTATGTTTTATCATGTATGTAACCGATGTAGATGATAAAAAAATACTTTTTTTAAGAAAATGAAACTAACATAAATAACTGCCTCATTAGCCAAGTGGTCCTGAGCGCGACTGCTGCGCTAGAGGTCCTGGGTTCGATTCCAAGGTCGAGCAGTGTTATTGGGTTTTTCTATGAAATTCCCAGTAGCAGCTCGGAGTTAGGAATTTGTGCCCGGTTAATGGCAATAGGCGCCCCCTATTAGGTACATGGGACCTAAACATACCGGCGAACTGTGGGTGTACATTAGTACGCCTTTGCCTATCCCTTCGGGGAATACAGGCGTGATGGTATGTTTATGTTTAGGAAAATTGATCTATAAACTCTCTTAAAATAGGTAGGTAAGTACATAGGCACTTAATCACATCGACATACAAATAGGTAAATACCTAGGTACCTACTTACAAAAATTGAATTAAATAAATTAAGTAGGTATTCATAGTTAAACCTACTTAAGTGTAAAAAGTGCGACGTCAGCTCAAAGCGACCATAAGAGGCAAAGCGGCCACGCTTCATTTTTCGGTTAGGTACCTATTTGAAATGTTAGCGCGGCGTAGCCGTTCTGTCCGTATAACAAATCTCCCGCCCCCACCGATCAGTCATTCGGTAGCAGTGGGGTGGGACCCTCAGATACAGGGTGGCGTTTAAATCACCTGCACTGCTTCAACATGGTGTAGTATTGATAAAATATAACATATTAGACATAATTTATAAGTAATTTCTATCTTTAAGCAATCCCGTGATATGGACTTGATAATTATTCAAAATTTTCATAAAACGATATGCACCCTGCAGTAAGTTGACGGCCCGATCAAGTAGTTGCTTGACTCGCTATCTCTAGATAGATACATAGGTACCTACAATGAGTTCAACGTCCGCGCTGTCTTTCTTTTTGCATACAAAATTTAAAGGACATTTTGATGAAAAATTAAGGTATCTTTTTGTGTTTTTTTTTTGCATTTTTCATGCTAAGATTATAAAGTTATTTTAGTGAAGGAAAAATTCGACTCGCAGGCAGGATTCGAACCTGCGTCTTCTGGTTTCATACACCAGACGCTATGACCACTAAGCCACCGCGAGTCCCACCTGCCATGTCGAAATTTGCCTTCACATTCTGAACTTACGTCTTAAAGGTGACGTCAGTAACATCTATTGGCAAGCAAGTTACTTCTGCCTCTCAACCGACACGACTTACCTTACGGTTCGTTCTATGTCGGACGATGCTACCATACCTACTAACTATCTTTTTGAATTAGTACTGGACACTAGCACCATAATAGATATGACAGGCGAGAAACTGAAATTTTTAAGTTTTTTTTTAACAGATAGTAATCAATATACATAGACAATAACTCAATTCGGAGCTAATTAGCAGGTATTATTAATCCATTTACTCAAATATAATCATATTATTTACATTTTTAAATATTTTTATAACAAACAAGAGAAATAAAAACATTTAAAAATATAAAAATAGTTGTCCACCGGCATGGGGAGCAGGGTCCAAGCTACCGGTGGTTAGGGCCCCAGAGACAGGAACCTCCTCACAATACGCGCCGTATCAAGGAGTACTGCCTTCTGAATCAGGCCCTTAACCCAGCCACCCAACTCGAGCCTCCTGAGGTGTTGGTCGAGGCTCTTGGCGATAAGTCCATTGACCGTGACGACTATCGGTACAATGATGGCCGAGTCCACATCCCAAATGGCAACCACCTCGTGGGCTAAGTCGAGATATTTTAACTGTTTCTCTTTCTCAGCCTTCACGAGGTTCTCATCATGCGGGACGGTGACATCGATAATCATTGTGCGGCGCGCTGATCGATCTATTACCACTATATCAGGCTTATTGGCTACAATAGTCGTGTCAGTGATAACAGATCGATCCCAGTAAAACGTGACATGGTCATTCTCGAGAACTGGGTCGGGCGCATACCTGTAATACGGTACCTCAGAATCCACAAGGCCGTATTTTAAAGCAAGTTGCTGGTGGATAATCCTGGCCACTTGGTTATGCCTGTGCAAATACTCACCGTTAGCCAGACGAGAACACCCAGAAGTAATATGCCTGATAGACTCACCGGGACAATGGCATGCCCGACATATGTCGATCGTCCCGTCTTTCATGATATACTTCCGGTAGTTGTTCGTCAGCATAACTTCATCCATAATTGCACAGACCGAACCCTCGGTTTCCCCGAAGAGGTCACCGAAGCGTAGCCAGGCCACGGACGCTAAGAAATCTACGTCGGGCCCATGAAGGGCACGAAAAAAGCGTCCGTGAAGCTCCTTGCTCTTCCATACTTCATTGCGTTCGTTGGTACTAAGCACCACAGGTTTGCGCCAGTTCTCTTTAGCCAAAGATAGCGGGGTGAGTCCCTTGTCCACTGCGACCACATCTCGGTGCATACCCACGTCAGCCTTGAGAAAATATTCTGCCGCTCTGCCAAGAGCGAAACGACTGAGAAGAAGACAAGAAAATTTAATACCTTAGCCGGGATAACTTGGTAACTTAACACCTCCTTTGTCACCCCCTCCATCCCGGCTGTATTATTATTATTATAATTTTGTTTTATCTTTACTTATGTGTAAGTTAATCTATTTACATTAAGGAGTTTTTTTTTTGCCTCTATATTGCTTCTACCTGTGGAGACTTTTTAATAGCTATATGTTGCTACTTAATGGTTATTTCTAGTTTATTAGCTGATAGTCTTCCTAAAAGTTATAAAATAAAAAATAAATTAAATAAAATATCGTGGACAGAGTTCCGCACCAACGTGTCCATACTCCAGGAACTCGGCATCACAAAGCGTCTATCAGCCATAGTACAGACGCGCATACTACAGTACTTTGGCTATGTCTCTAGACGTGATAACAACTCAATAGAACGGCTGGTCCTGCAAAGAAAAGTAGAGGCAACCAGATCACGTGGCAGATCACCTATGCGCTGGACTGATCAAGTGAAATCCGCAGTGGGAAACCGTGTGTCAGACTGCACCAGACAGTCTGCAAACAGAGAGAGATGGCAGGAGATTGTGAAGAGAGCTGTGTCCGCCTCTAACACTAAAGTGGACGCCTCATCGTGACCACGACGTGAAACGACTGAGAAGAAGACAAGAAAATTTAATACCTTAGCCGGGATAACTTGGTAACTTAACACCTCCTTTGTCGCCCCCTCCATCTCGGCTGTACCAACTATTCCTGACCTTTCAAGTCAGGAAAGCCTCAAACAGAGTATTATCTCTGAAGGCTGAGATTGCCATTTTAACTAAGACCCTCACCCCTGCCCCCTCTCAGCCCACTTAACCCGTTCGGCAGTCCTACGCTTCTGCCGCTAAATCTCTTGTCTTCCGAGAAATCTAAGAAACTTAAAACCCATGCTGGTGGTCAAGGGTATCCCCAGCGATATTCCCACTGAGGAACTCTTTACCATCTTTACTCTTTACCTCTCTTTACCATCTTTACTCGGAACAAAACGGCCTCCAACTTTCCCACCCCCTTTCTGACCTCGTCTTCCGGTTCAAGAGTTAAACCGTAATGCTGAACTGTACAATGCTGTATTTTTGGCCTTCCCTCCCTTATGGAGGAAATTAATTAGTCTGGGGAGGGTTAACTTGGACCATCAGCGGGTCCCATGTTGACGACTGTAGGAGACGCGACCTTGTGGTATGGACGGTTATGCTGCTAAATTAAACACTCGGATAAACTGTAAACGATTTATTGCCGAAACGGTTACTATGCTATGCTAATGATATGATATGATGCTATGATTGATTGAGCTGCTAATTAGTATGAATGCACCCGGTTGCTGTCCGAATATGCACTGAGGCCGCAGCGCACTAGTGCAGCGGCGGCGGTGTCGGATTGCTAGATCAGCAAAACGTGTTCGATCGTAATGATTGCATCGAACATGCTCCCGAGGGAAGAAGTGAAAAAAGCTAATATAGCAGAACTAAATTCGTGTTTAAGCAGCGGAGGATTTTTATTAAGAAAGTGGTCAGCAAATGAAAAGTCTCTATTGGATAATATCAATTCATCTCACCAAAACAGTCAAGCGTCGTCGTTTATTTTTAAAACTGAAAATACAGCAAAAACGTTAGGATTAAGATGGGACCCAATTACAGATGAATTTACGTTCCAATACAAATCTTCAGCGGATCCCACAAAGCTCACAAAGAGGATGCTCTTGTCAGAAATATCAAGGTTATTTGATCCCCTAGGTTGGCTAGCACCATTGACGACAAAATTCAAATTATTGTTTCAAAAGGTTTGGCTTGAAGAAATTCAGTGGAGCGATGAAGTTTCAGCAGAAATTAAAAGCGAGTGGATGAAATTAACCGAAGATATGGAGTGTATTAGCCAGCTTAAAATACCTAGATGGTTGCAGAGCAAGCGCATCGACGTTACACAGCTACACGGGTTTTGTGATGCTTCCCCTAAAGCATACGCATGCGTCGTATACGCCAGAATCGAATCAGAAAATAAAGTATCGGTAGTATTAGTTGCAGCGAAAACAAGATTAGTCCCAAATAGCAAAACAGTTACGTTGCCTAGACTAGAACTCTGTGCAGCGGAGCTATTATCTAAATTACTAGCAAAAATAGTCACATTATTAGGAAAGAGCACGAAATTTATGCTTGGAGTGACTCAAAGGTCACACTTAGCTGGATAAAAGGCAATCCCGACAAATGGAAGCCTTTTGTAGCAAACAGAGTGAAGAACATCACTAGCACATTACCATCTGATAATTGGCATTACGTAGCAAGTAAGGAAAATCCTGCCGATTCAGCAAGCAGAGGACTATCCGCTCCACAACTAATGGAGCATACTGCATACGTTGTGATGGCGAGCCCCAGCCTGGCTATGGATACCCTCTTTTAAGCCTGAGCCCTATATACCTAACTGAAGAAGAGATCCGAAAGCAAGTTATCACCGTTCAACAAACTAATCCTGAAATAAGCATTATCGAAGATTTATTAGATCGCCACAGTTCATTCATAAAAATAAATCGTATAATAGCATGGTTATTACGTGCACTTGCACCTGCACGTAAACAAAGGCCGTCGTATCTCACCTTACAAGAGCTAAAGCAAGCCAAATTAGTTATAATTAAATACGTACAGCGCAAGGAATTTGAATCGGATATTGATGGTTTATTAAACAACAAACTTAGCTCAGATAGTAAACTATTAAATCTTAACCCATTTTTAGATCAAAGCGGTATATTGAGAGTAGGAGGACGTCTTAAAAATGCTAACATTAGCGCCGATATGAAGTATCCTATATTTATCCCATATAGCGGGCGATTGACGGAACTTCTTATCCAGCAGGCACACGAACACACCTTTCATGGAGGAGCCCGACTAACATTGTCATTATTGCGGCAATAATACTGGATTATTAAAGGAAATAGAGTTACCAAAAAGCAACTTCGCAATTGCGTAACCTGCAAAAAACAAGAACCCAGAAGACTGCAACAAATAATGGGGAACCTGCCTGATTTTCGAACTAACCCTGCCCCTCCATTTTATCATACTGCCATAGATTATACAGGCTTCATCAGAGTAAAAGCGAGCAGTGGCAGAGGTATTCAAACGTCTAAAGGGTATATCGCCTTGTTTATTTGTATGGTGACTAAGGCGGTCCATATAGAGATAGTATCCGATCTTAGCAGCACAACATTTATAGCAGCATTACGTCGCATGGCGGCCCGACGAGGCGCTCCGAAGCACATCTATTCGGATAATGGTACTAACTTTGTAGGTGCCAACAAATTACTTCAGGAGGAGCAGCAACAATTTGAGCGTATCTTTAACGATACATTTTATAGAGAGATAGCGGAGATGAGCCTAGAATGGCACTGGAATTGTCCTTCTTGGCCGAGTGCGGGAGGAATTTGGGAACGATCTATCAGAAGCCTAAAGCAACATCTAAAAAAGGTAATAGGTGACCAAGCCTTGACATTCGAGGAATACAGCACTATTTTGTCTCAAATCGAGGCGAGTCTCAACTCAAGACCACTTTGCCCGATGACAGAGGATATCGACGATCTTGATTTCCTCATTCCAGCACACTTCCTGACCAGCCGTGCTGATCTTACTATCATAGAGACGGCACAAGATGCGAGGACAAGATGGCACATGGTGCACAAAATGTTCCAGGATATATGGAAACGCTGGAAAGTGGAGTATCTTAGCCAGCTATCGATACGCAGCAAGTGGTTAAAAAGACAGAAGAATATAGAAATAGGAGATATTGTTACTATTCATGATGACAACATTCCTGCAGGAAAGTGGCCTGTTGGTCGGGTGGTAGAGGTCCACCCAGGAAAGGATGGTTTAGTCAGAGTAGTGACATTAAAAACAAAAAACGGATATTTAAAGCGTCCAATAATAAAGCTATCTATATTACCCATAGCAGAAAAAGAAATTAATCAAGAAAAGAGCAAAGCAGCAAAATAAGGAAGCAAAAGCGGAAGTGATAGCGAGAAAGCGGTCTAATAGCTATCCTAGCATCTTTAGCGTAGCATTATCATTATTATTTTTTAATAGCGTTATAATACCCAGCGAAGCATCTTATAAAATAACAACATTCGATAACAATCAAACATTATATTTGGATCCCATGGGACAAATGCATCTAATACTTGATGATTGGAAAATCGTGACTTATTATAATATGTATCCTTACTGGCAGGGAGATAAAGCTGTAACAACATTTTCGAACTACCTTGAGCAAACATGCAATAAAATCCAAGATCAGAGTCATTGTAAAATTATTATCCTACAAATACAGCATGAGTACAACGAACTGCAATTTTACAATCAGCTGCTGCTAAATCAGCATTTTGGAGCGCCTTCGCGAACCCGACGCGGCCTTATCAACGCGGTCGGATCCATTGCAAACTCATTGTTCGGAGTACTCGATCGGGAATTCGCAGAAAAATACAATCGTGACATTGACCTCGTCCGTAGTAATATAAACCACCTTAGTCAGCTGTACAGGAACCAGACGTCGGTCATAGAAGCGGAATATAATATATTAAAGCGCACAGAGGAGACTATTACAAAAGAGCATAAAATAATTAATCAGCACCTAAATCATCTTGACCGTATCACCAACACATTACAAAAAGAGATAGATGTAATGTCTATTCAACAAGATTTCACATTAGCAGCCTTAGCGACTATCAACATGATACAGAATTTAAAGTGAATTCAAGAAACATTCCTTACCACCATGACTGAAATATACCATGGCCAGATCAATGTGCACCTCTTATCACCACAGCAGCTACGTGGAGAGTTACAAATTGTGTCCAGTCAAATATCTAAAGAACTAGCCTTGCCCATAGATGACATCCAGTTCAACCTTTACAATATGTACAAATTATTAAAAGTCAAAGCAAGGATGACGGAGAAATATTTCCTATTCGAAATTACTTTACCCTTAATTAGCAGAGATACGTTCCAACTATATAATTTGATAGCAGTGCCAGTTCAAGTTAATAAAAGCATGTTCAGCATTAAACTAGTGTCAGAGTATCAACCTAAGACGAGATGCATACTTGAAAGCGAGCAGCAATGATCTACAGAGTTGTGAATATCAAGCAGAAACTTACCTTTGTCGTCTTCATGGACCTATCAGGAGTTTAAGTCCTGAAGAAAAATTCTGTGAAAAGGAAAAGCCAGCTACTTGCAGTATGATAAAATCACCGTGTGAAAATAAATGGTCTCTATTAGGTACATAACTTATCGACCTATTTGTATTTCTGTTGCGACACATATTCTTTGAGAGTCATATGTGACGACGATTTACAAGTGCGCCAAGTCAGCAAGGCCGGGCTCAAAGCAATGCAATGTAAAGGGTCATGACGTAACAACCGAATATACTCGAGATCAAATTTATTCCCATTAATCATTTGCTTAATAATCTTACGCTACCTATCCTAAACTTTGAAGATGAAATGAACTACGATAGTACATACCTACACATATAAACGATTCCTTAAAGCATCTCGGCGAACAAATAAAATCAATTAAGGAAACCGCTCAGCCAGAGATCCTTACGACACATGATATACATCAATATGCTTTGACGTATGGATTATTAGCAGCAGCCATCGCAGTTTTCCTGTGGTTCCTGAGGAGAAGGTGTCAGCGAAGCGGAGGTTTCCCCGTCCAAGAACGTTCCGAGAGCGTACCAGCGAGTGTGAGTGTGTGTATAAACCAATCTGAGCCAGAACAAAGCTCTAGTGTAAGTGCGCGTAACCTACCCCTGTCCGAGATGGGGTCGGGAGTAAGTGATAGTGCGCGCGTATCTAGTGCCTCAAAACGGTGGTCGAGCGTACGTTTGAAAAAACGAGATATATCGACGTCTCCTATTGCCAAAAGACAATCAGTATTTTCTATTGATGACTCAAACGTTTGGGCATGATATAGCTATAAGTTTTACTTATTGTTTGATCACCTTGTAAATCATTCAATAACTAACATTGTCCTAACCATCTTTAGCATGTAAGCCCACGCTCACGTAACTCTTTATTTTTATATTAGCTTTTTTCACTTCATCCCTTGGGAGCATGTTCGATGCAATCATTACGATCGAACACGTTTTGCTGATCTAGCAATCCGACACCGCCGCCGCTGCACTAAAGTGCGCTGCGGCCTCAGTGCATATTCGGACAGCAACCGGGTGCATTCATACTAATTAGCAGCTCAATCAATCATATAGCATCATATCATATCATTAGCATAGCATAGTAACCGTTTCGGCAATAAATCGTTTACAGTTTATCCGTGTGTTTAATTTAGCAGCATAACCGTCCATACCACAAGGTCGCGTCTCCTACAACGACCTCTGTGGCTTAGTGGTTCGAGTACCGGACTGCTGACTATGAGGTCGTGGGTTCGATTCCCACAGGACACAAAAAATTATAATATAAGTGTTTGTGTTCGTCTGGGTGTTTCTTATGTAGGTATTATAAGTATGTTTTTTTTTGTGTTTTTGTATATTGTTTATTTACAAAAAAAAAGTATACCTATAAGTATTATATCCACTGTCTAGTACAAGCTCTGCTTAGTTTGGGACTAGATGGTGCTGTGTAAAAATGTCCCAGATTATTTATTTTATTTATTTATTTAAAATCCCCCCTCCTCCAATGTTACTCTTGCCTGCAGTGCAGTTGTTAAAGTAACTTAGGTACACTACGTTTGTAAATTACTATGACATTCACATACTTTGTTTTAGCATCCATTTTGACGAATTCACGGGGTGAGTAGTAAATAGTATTGTAAAATATAGAATTTACGAAAATTGAACACACAAAAATAACAACGGTTTTCATGATTTGATATTAGTGACATCCCAGTGGTCCACCGAAACGTCACAAGTCAGAACAAACAATGCCATTAGGGAGGCGGGAAAATGTAAAGTGCACGTTGTGGATTTTATATTATTTTTCAAAACTTGAATTTCTCCGAAGTTTGATGTGTAATTATGGTGGATAATTAAGTGTTCGTGAACGTGTGAGAGTGTAGGCGAATGATATAAAATTGAAAATCGTGACTTTTTGGGTTCACTCCTAAACTCCACGAAAGCCTCAATAAAGTTTCTACCGTTTTATTGGGGCAACTGTACAACTTATACTTGACACTGGCGAACACAGAATGTATGGTGCCATAATTATAATCCCACGATGTGAAATATTACTTGATTACTCTAATACTTGACACTGGCAAATACACAAAAAGTGTGGCGCCATAATATAAAAAAATGCCAATAAGACAGCTAATAAAGTGTTGGCAGTCGAAAGTTCCCCATCAAAAATTATGGGAAACAATGGAATTGCTCTGACAACTCTTAAACCGCCGCGAAAATGATCTTTGGGCAACTGAATACGAAGATAACCGATGTAACTTTTTTTACCAAGGTCAAAATTAACAATAGTAAAGTTTTAACTATTACTTTACTGTATTGTACGAGCAAGCGGACCTTAGTGATGAAACGGTGGAAGTCACTCCATCACGCTGAAATTCTCGTTGCGGTGCTCGTGACGCATTTCACTCGTGAAGATATTATTCTTGGAGACCTCTCAGGACGTTACCCGACTGCTGTGAATGTTCTGTGATGCAGCTCTAGATCACAATTGGTGAAGGTTTCTTAATATCTTCAAAATCTCACAGTGATAGTTTATCGGGTTCCTGACCTTAACTTCTGAGTGCACTTCAATTAAACTCGTACAGTCCTTAAACACAATTTTCTAACTCAAATAGAAGCTCGAATAAGGGGGGTATTGAAAAAATATAAATTAGGATGTGGGCGCATTTTAATTTAATCTAAAACAAATGTATTTTGCTTCAGTAACACTTAAGTTTCCAAGCTCTTCTGTCACATCATCCTTAAAAAAAATATTTATTCATCTTAATCCCTTAAGCAGGTAGTACGACAAACTGTCCTAATATAAGGGGGCACCCATAAAATTACGTCACGTCTCACAGGAAGAGGCGGGGACTAGACAATTGTGACGAGTCAACGGAGGAGTCAACTATGTTACATGGGGCTCAATATCAGTCCTGATTAAAATTAGTTTAGGGTCATAGGCAACGTCAGCTACAATGTTACATGATTGACAATAATGTTCTTAGTAGTGTAACAATCTAAAAAAATCTTATTGTAGTTATAGTAGGAATCTGACAACCATTATAACTATTATTATATTTTTCAGCGTGATTTACATAATATTAAAATAAAGAGCTTGGCATACTGTGCAGCGGCAGCATCGTCTGAGCCCCTCCGGCGAACAAATTGTGATTGAATCACACTACCGAGCATCTGTGCGCCACGAGCTCCCATCTTATATTTTAATACATTAATTAACTAAGAGCACTATTCCTTATGATAACTGTTGCTGTAGACACATCACGGAACGAACTAGTCATTAAAAATCTTCTTATATGCAAAATGTCAACTCTGAAACAAAAACAAAAATATTGTACGCAGTAGGTACACTTACGGTGAAGTTATTATTGAGGCTATTCCTGCCCAGTCGGTCCCAAACTTTTTACACTGCACTAAGAGGTTGAACCTCGGATATTAAAATAAAATGAATTTTACTATTCATTTCAACGATTTTAAAGTTATTTTAGTGAAGGAAAAATTCGACTCGCAGGCAAGATCCGAACCTGCGTCTTCTGGCTAGGTACGCCAGACGCTATGACCTCTAAGCCACCGCGAGTCCCCCACCTGCCATGTCGAAATTTGCCTTCACATTCTGAACTTACGTCTTAAAGGTGACGTCAGTAACATCTATTGAAAGGCAAATCGCGGTGGCTTAGAGGTCATAGCGTCTGGCGTACCTAGCCAGAAGACGCAGGTTCGAATCCTGCCTGCGAGTCGAATTTTTCCTTCACTAAAATTAATTTAACGTGTAAAGTGGGCCATTGCCCTTTAGTTCTTTAATAATTATCAATATAGAAAGCAGTACTTTACAGGCCAGGCCTATGGCACAAAATGGATTTTCACTACATTGATAAGTAGGTACATTTGATAAGTTGTATGAAAATCCATTATAGACCTGTTTGAGTTTCTGTTTTTAATAATTAGGGTTTATATATTTCTGATTACATACACCAGACTTTACCAGAAATGATAAAATGATAGTTCTTGGGTAAGGTAGCTTCGTACAACATAGACCTAGTAGGTTAAGAAGCAAAGTAGCTTGCTTTTCAATATTTGGATTCGCGGTGGCTTAGTGGTCATATTGTCTGCTGTATTAGTAAGTGTCAAAAAAGGCTAGGTATATATTACACAATGATATGCTGGTACCTCCACTTATGAATGGAAATCAATGTTGGGTGTGGTAGAAGTGACATGAAAGTAGAATAAATGCGGGGGATATGCATTCCTTGCGAATTACATATGTGCAGGGTGATTCGGAATTTTAGATTGAGGAACAGTATTATAAGACAACGTTGCGGGGTGAAGATGATGTAGTGACACGTATTGACAGGAACACGCTGAGATGGTTTGGACATGTAGAGAATGAATAAAATAAAATATAAATAAATAATATAAGGAATTAATAACGCGAATGTCAGCGGCAGCGTCGGAAGATGTCGCTCTAGAGTGCTATCCGAAGTGGTCTATATCGGCCCCAGAAGTCGACGACGACCTATATAGGGGTCTATGTCAGTGGGTAGAAAAATTAGGGCCTCCGAGATCTAAATGGTTATGGTATAATAATTTTGTGGCAATAGGCTCGCCCCCTATTACATGGGACCTAAACATACCTACCGGCGAACTGTGGGTGTCATTAGTACGCCTCTGCCTAACCCTTCGATGAATATAGACGTGATGGTATGTTATGTGTTATACTAAATTTGGAAAAATTTTAAGTAAATAGTTTAATTATTAATTAAAATTAGGTAAGCTTCTTGCCAAGTAGCGGCCTATAGTTTCTGCCTACCTCTGAGGGAGACTGGTGCGAATGTGTGTATGTACGTAACCTATGTCTGCCACCTTCTACTTTATATTTTCTGATAAATTAAGGAGAGACAAATACATGAGAACTTTCCTACAAAATCCAAAAACTAAAACTCAAGCGACCGAAGTCGCGTGCAGCAAATAAGAAATAATGTGTGTAGTTGTTTCTGAAAATACCAGAGAACTAAAGAAAGTTTTTATAAAATAAGTCCACAGTCCAAAAAACTAAACATAGTAGGTAAAAACGTGAACTTACCGACTTTTTAAACGTCTTTCTTTGGACTGTCTAAATTGGAGTCACTATTTGGCTGAAAATAAACAAAATATAATTCAACAAAATACGTGTAAGTAGTCTACTAAAGATATTGGCGGGAATACGGAAACATTGTAATGACTAAAATTTGATTGGCTTAGTAGGCGTATCGGCCGCTGAGTTTCGTCCGATCCGGTCGAAACAGGAATTTCATCACTATTGATATTTTTGAGTGGTGTTTCGGACGATCCTTTTATTTATCAGATATTCAATAGATCAATTGAAACATAATTATACAACAATAATATTAAATATAAACTACCTATAATCAGACAATATTACAACTCCGCCTCAGCTCATCAAAAAATAATTATAGGCGCATGTAGGCGCTTTATAAATAAGTTCTGATTATGTATGCCCTGAACACAAAAATCTACACGCAACGTAAAGCGTGACTTACAAATCAACTCAAAACGTGCGTTCGGCGGGAATGCGCTCTTATTTAGATATATTTTTCTTACTATGGATTTGTTTTAATTTGGTGTGAAATAAAGTACACCGCTATGTTAAATAATTTTCGGGCAGAAATGGACTGAGCAAAAGTATACAAATTGCTGTAGACATATATGTAGGTTAATTTAAGGCTATTCCACATAATTTAATTTGAATACCTTATTGGTCTAGTGGTCTTAAGCGTGACTGTTATGCTAGAGCTCCTGGGTTCGATTCCCAGATAGAATTAATAAATATATTTATGCTTACCTCAAAATATCTATGGTAGAGGACTACACCGTAAACACAGCCAATTGAGACTAAAATTTGTATGACTAGCCACACAATCACATTACACACTTGAGCTTGACCAAAAAGTTCTTTTCCATTTTTGATGCACAACATAGACTCTGTGACCATAATGGCTCCATA
Source organism: Acronicta leporina (assembly GCA_947256265.1). Taxonomy (NCBI): domain Eukaryota; kingdom Metazoa; phylum Arthropoda; class Insecta; order Lepidoptera; family Noctuidae; genus Acronicta; species Acronicta leporina. The sequence goes on along the minus strand of OX366513.1, from coordinate 8,700,376 downwards.
TACCCAACATTGGGTACCCACTCGCTTACAATTTGGATCTGTAACGTATGTGTAATATTGCCTGAAAGTAATGGTTTCAATAAGCGGATTAGATATTTTTTAACTGTACCCCACTACGTTTTTCTCCTGTATCGTGGGTGCGTTTACGTACACAAATTCTCTCAAACACAAACACCCAGACCTGTAGACCATACAAATATTGGCTCCGTGTGGGAACCCACCCTACGTGTCGCAAAAGTCGATCGCTCAGCCGCTATGCCAAACGTGTTGTTAATTGATTACCTACACTTTGAGTTGCTAGTAGAGTTGGGGTAAAGTCGTTGTGTGTTAGAAGGTGCGATTTTCATTTCATAATAACGACGTTTTATTACGGAGTCTCTAGAGTTTTTTTTTTCTTTGTTATTTTCTTAACCTTGGATGGGTAGATACCTACTCTAAAAGTTTTTACACCAGCTGATGTCGTTTTTTTTACTAGCACGGAAAATCCTCGTAAATCTCCTACCACTTGGGGGGCGGCGGGGTATGTCGTCTAAAAACCGGTCATGCCTTCCCTTGCCCTGTAAGTAATATGTACGTCTACAACCTTAGACCTTCTAACCAATGGACCCGCCTCGCATGATCAAACCGCTCTGTCAAGGTACTTAATGGATAAAAAATCGTTTATAAAAGCTGTTTACAAAATCGATTTTTCAGTTACAATCGTTTTCGCTCGGTAAGGACGTGATTAATGCTCCGTAGAAAATGCTGACCTGTGCAGTTAATTTGTGTCCAAATTTAGAAAAAAGATATTCACTTTCCATTGTATATGTATGAGTACCGAGTACGAAATAATCTCTAAGTCAAGCATGCAAACCCCACGAGACTAGCAAATTTTTTTTATTAACAAGTCCAACCATGTTTTCGTATCAGATCAATGAAATTTAAATTTGAAATATTAAAAAAATAATAAAATCATAATTTTATTAGAAAATTACATTTTTATTTTTTTCATCCGTTTTCTCTACTATTATAAATTTGTATAAAAGCTGTCTGTACATTAAAGATACTTAAAAAAAAACATGTGGGTTATGGTATAAAACGTCTCCGAATCCGAAAATGTGATTTTTAAAATTCTTGTCTGTTTGATACGGGTTGGAGCAAAAACTACTGAATAGATTTTAATTTTATTATCACTGTTAGAAAGTATATGCTCCAACTTAAAAACTGGTGAACTTCTTATCTCAATTAATTAAATTATCCATTCATCATCATCCATTAATTTTCCATTTTTACTCCTGTTATAGCTTCACGTGAGCGAAGCCGCGGGCAGAAGCTAGTGAGGAAATATAGGTCTTATTGTAAAATTCATACTCCTCATAAACCTCGAGACAATTTCGCTAAAGTATATATTTTTTTCTTTTTTTTTTAAGAAACGTTGCCCCACTAGGATTTTCTCCTGTATCGTGGGTGCGTTTACAAACACAAATTCTCACATACACTAACGCCCAGACCCGGAACAACTACCTGTAGAATTAATATATTAACTACTAATGAAATATCATTATTTATAATTTTCATCACATATTCATACTTAACATTTTTTTTTATTGAGTATGACGTAACCAGTTTATCTTTTTGGTTTAGGCGGGAAAATGAAATGTGCACATCGTCGATTTTATATTATTTTTCAAAACTTGAATTTCTCCGAAGTTTAATGTGTAATTATGCTGGATAATTAACCATGCTTTTAGATTTTTTCATTGTTATTTTTTCAGATTTACAAAAGACCTTCGTTTAAAAATGAAGTAGGTTTGATTAATAAAGAAATATTTCTAAATATTCATTAGGTCATTAGGACTGTAGTCTGTAGGAGGCTAAAAATATCTAATTACTTAAAAGATAAGTTTTAAAATAGCAAAAAGAAGCAAATTATTTAGCGACCTGCTACAAATTGCAAGAGAATTTACACTAAATCTCACTTGCTTTAGAGTTTTAAAATAACGTGGTTTATTTGTACCTACACATTTTTTTAGTTTTTGATAAGTATGTATGGGTATGGAATTCTTAAAACTTTAATAGATTTTAAAAAAATATGCGAGTTTCCTATTCGCATATCACATCATTAACACATTGGATCAAGATCAATATTACTCATTAATTGAATACATTACCTTACAGATGGAGCAACAATAACTCCTATAAGACAAAGTCGTGCGATGACCAGAGGATGTGAAGGTGGCATCTCAAATATATGTTTTAAGAAGAATGTATTTAATTCAGAAATTTGCCAAAACACCACCAGTTGACTCAAGGCACAGAATCTCATATAAGTACTAGTAGGATCCAACCATCGGACCGGTGTCCATTGCACAGGTGTGAACTGCAATATCGCTCTCTTTATTTTTCCAGTAGTAGACGAAATATCCCTAAAAAGTATATGGACAGTTAGTGTTATAATATAACGTAATTACCGACTTCAAATTAAAAAAAGGAGGAGGTTCTATGTTCGTCTGTATGTATTTTTTTAATTTTCATCCCATCTATTCGAAAAGGACGACTTAGTTCGCCTTTAAGTAAGTACCTACACCCAAAGGTGGTGTTTTCTATAAGAAACTTTTAGCGGACAGTAATGAGTTTTTTATTCTCTTTATAAGTGCGCCGCAATTATCGTTGCTGCGCAATTTTTGAGCGGGCAGTAATGAGTTTTTAATTATCTTTATATGTGCGCCGCAATTATCGTTGCCGCGCACTTTTTGAATTTGGGACATCTTAGTGTTCAGCGCCAATGAAATCGAACGCAAATATTGTTTCAATAAAGACTAGCTGGTACGACTACTGGCCTATAGTCGCGCCGCCGGTTGCTGAGGCGCTTTTTATTTTCTAATAGTGGGTGATGAAAAGTAGTGTATCACTCGGGCGCAAAATATATTTTTGGCTCGGGCGACGTACTTTGAATCCCCCGCTACTTTCAGAGTCTACCTACTAAAGAAACCCTCGCTACGCTTGGGATTCTACTCTAGAATCCCTCACTTCGCTCTGAATTCAAAAAAGCGGCCTCGCCGTAAAAATATTATTTTGCTCCTATATGATATAATCTACTATTAAGTACAAACACATCTTCCTCAACTGCGGACCGTTTTTTCCCGTATTCACCATGTTAGGACATGACGATGGAATCTCAGCGAAATCGAGGGAAATCCTCAAAAATTATAGACACGTACAAAGTTATGAAAAATTAACAAACTATTCCAGTTTGTTAATTTTTCAAAACTTTGTTCATGTTATGGAATCTCTAATTCCGTTATTTTTCGATTTTTAGTCGGTATTATTTTTATTAAATACATAGCTAATAACAATAAAAATAAAACCGATTTAAAAAAATAAATAAATAGATGTGATGTTTGAAGTCGGTGCCAAGCCTAATAATTCTATTGAAATAAGTACCTAAATGTCTCCGTGTCCGCAACACCTGAGGAGTCACGAGAGTGTTGCCTGCCTTTTAATATAGAAAAGGGAGTACGCTCTTTTCTTGAAGGTCGTAGCATGGGGTTAATTCGTACATAAACGATGAAATACAGAAAACAACCTTCAAGTTATCTTTTTTTGGGGGTGCGGATACTCCTCATTGAGCGTGTGCCTCCTCGGGAAGCAACAGGATATGACGACGGACTCGTACCGACCGACTAAATGACAAATGAATGATGACAAAGAAGTATGAATAATTACGTACAATCGTACATAATTATTTCAGTTCTAGAGATATTAGTTACCATGTTATGGTCAAAACAATTTATAGTCAATAAGAGTCCGACATACCCTATAGCCTCCCCTGATGGCAAAAGTCCATGAGGATTTTCAGCACCTAAAAAAAAGATAGCTAAATGGTTGTTTGACTTGGTTTTTGTCTTAAAACATCAATGTAATGCTCCAAATATTATAGGAATAAATTCCTATTATTTTTTGTCTTTACAAACTCAAATAGCAGCGAGAGGGTAAATTGTGGCCATTCATTGTAATTGTTAAAAATATTCATGATATTATGTATATGTATTCTATATAATATATGCAATCAGTGTTTTTCCTTTCTGACTTTTCTGTAGTTTTAGTTATATTCCTTTTTACTACGTTTTTAATTAAGTTAGCTAGGCAGCCAGCTAAAACTAAATATTTACACAAGTTATTTTAAGAAAATACCCCTTTATTTTGACTGTAGGTACCCAGTAAAATGAAAATATTATATCAACATTTCCCGGTCCACCTGCGGGCTGTTTTGTTAATGTTTCGTTATTTTAATAAAATAACTTATATTAGGTATATTTCATTTGCCTATCTATTTGTATTTTTTTGCATTTTCCATGCAAAATACGTAGGTAGGTACATTAAATATAAAATAACTTAATATTTAATTTAATTTAAAATTATTATTAAAACTAGTCTTATCTATTGAAATGAAACTACTTTTCCGGAGCGTTGTATTGATATTATTTAATTCCCAACGTTGGAACCAGCTGCTTAGAACCCAATTATAGAATCTATTAAATCTAAATCCAAAACCAAAGGACACGGTGAGGTCATTCTGCGTGAATCGGATCACTAACAATTAACAAAAATGTAAGGTAGCTGTTAGTAATTTTAACATTAGACGTCCAACACCTCAGCTTACCTGTGACCATGGATGCTGTAAAGCATTCGGGATTTAAATAATATCAATACGTGATAAAATCCGTATAAAGTAGTGTCATTTCAATGTCTAATTTTTTAAAAACTTTTAACAATATACACATTTTAACAATATATAATGTTATTATTAATTATCTTGCCCATATTCATTTTAAGACCCACCTGTCATTGAGCTCTTGCAGTGACCCTGCATGACCACGATATCGTCGGAAAATCGAAGGTGAGTGATATATATATTAACTATTAATGTTAATGCCGAATCCTTTCCATTTCCAAAGCTTGAAGGCATCTTCCATTGCACAGGTAAACATTTTTGGGGAAATAACATCACCGAACGACGACGGATATGCAGTCTACCTGGGACGAACCGTCCATTTCTGCATGTCCAAATTCGAGAGAGAGGTCACTCGTCGAATTCGAGTCGGCTGGGCAGCGTTCGGGAAACTTCGCAACATCTTTTCGTCGACAATAACACAGTGCCTTAAGACAAAGTCTTTAACCAGTGTGTGTTACCAGTGATGACTTAGGTATGGCACAGAGACGTAGCTCATAAGAAAGCTCATGGTCACTCAGCGGGCTATGGAGCGAGCTATGCCTGGCATTTCTTTACAAGATCGAATCAGAAATAAGGAGATCTGTAGAAGGACTAAAGTTGTCGACATAGCTCAAAGGATTAGCAAGCTTAAGTGGCAGTGGTCGGGACACATAGCTCTTACAACTGATGGTCGCTTGGGCAGAAAGGTTCACGAGTGGAGACCGTGCACCGGAAAACGCAGTGTGGGACGACCTCCAACGAGATGGATGGACGACGTGGTGAAAGTCGCTGGGAGTCGTTGGATGCATAGGTATAGGTAACCGGTCCTTGTGGAAGTCTTTGGAGGAGGCCTTTGTTCAGCAGTGGACTTGTTTTGGCTGATATGATAATGTTATTTTGCGGCAATGTAAGCTGAGCCTAACAATTTTGTTACATTCGGTTTTGTTAGTCCCATTTTGTTTTTAAAGATTTTATATGATTTTGACGTAAAATTCTTTACTTTTAAAAATGTACTTGGTTTTAATTAAGCATTAATATGAATTATTCAACAACTTCTGAACATGTTCTATTGTTATTTTATGTATACTAGCTGACCCGGCGAACTTCGTACCGCCTAAGAGTCGATTCTGAAACAAACGTCACTCAATTGTTTTGCCTTCCCGGAACCTCTCCACTAACACTTAAACTTTATGTTATGGGATTAAAGTTCAATTTCACTTTTAAGTATTATTACGAATTACGGAAATATAGAAGTGTTGTTTTTTAGATTTTTCAGGCAATTTTATAAATTTTTCTCTCCGTAAGTTTCCTCGTACTTCAAGGAATATTATAAAAAACTAATTAGCGAAATCGGTTCAGCCGCTCTCGAGATTTGCGCTTAGCAACACATTTTGCGATTCATTTTTATATTATAAGTAGAAGAAAGAAGACTAGCTGACCTGACAGATTGTCCTGTCCAAGTTTCAACTAACAACCTCAAAAATCTCATAAAAAAGGATTCTGTTTTTCCAGTAATAAATTCAAACTTCTAAGCCAACGCAATCAAAAGATAAATAAGTTTATGCCGCAAATTTTCGACACTCGCAAGGGAATCAAAACCTACAAGGTACTTCCCGTGAACTCAGAATCTTGAAATTTGATACGAAGAAACGTTTTATAGCACAGATAAAGGAAAAATTGCGTAGGCCGTATTTTTTTTAATGTATAGGATCACTTTATTGTCTGTCTGTCAAGACCCAAAGGAATCAAAACCTACAGGGTACTTTCCGTGAACTCAGAATCTTGAAATTTGGTACGAAGCAATGTCTTATAGCAAAGATAAAGGAAAAATTGCGAAAAGCATATATTTTTAGTTACATCGTATAATAAAAATATATTTATGTACGGAACCCTCGGTGCGCGAGTCCGACTCGCACTTGGCCGGTTTTTTTTATTTATGATACGTATTTACATAGTTACGTGGTTAAAAAATGATAGCTGATATGGAATCAAATTTCATTGAGGTAATAACGATGTCGTATTAGTCCTCTAGAGAAAAAGTTGTCATTAGTTTTTGACTTCTTTGTAAAAAATGAAAAACAAAGAAGTCAAAAACTAATGACAACTGCATCAACAAAAACACTGCATCACGGGACTTACGTATATAGGTCTTATCAAGCAGGTGCTAGATAAGACCTAAATACCTAAGTCCCGTGATGCTGCATCTGCAGTGTATAAGTAGCTAGAATAATTGTATTAATAATTAATTCCTGGTCACAATAATGGTTTCTGATTTATCTGTTTTATTTTCATGTTTTGTCTTGTTTAGTAGTACCTACTAAATAAGACAAAACAAGAAAATAAAACACCTGTAAGTGTATTTTTTTTTTATTAAGTACTTGATTCTGTCATATTGTTTTACCCGTGCTAGTCTAATACAGGTAGTACTTCTAATACTTAGAAAGGACATTCACTTCAATGATTATTTTTCAAATTCAACGTTTTCATTGGTTAAAATGTTAATAACTTTGGATAGAGTGAACCGATTTTAAATACATTTATTTAAAATCGGTTCATTCTATTAAAAGTTATTAACATTCGCCTACATGTTATAATCCAAGAAACCGGCTATGAATTCCTTTCCATTTCCTCCAAATCTATTCAGTAAAACAGACAAAAATCCAAAAAAGATAGAAAAATGGATAGGTAGTGTTACTTATTCTCAGTTCCCCAAATAAGCAATGTACAAACATGGGTCACTTACATTCTTATTATATTTTAGATTATAAGCTAGAAAAATAATTGTTGATTTTGGACTGTGGTAACAAACCCGGGAGGTTTGTATTTTTATATATATATATCTATACTAATATATAAAGCTGAAGAGTTTGTTTGTTTGCTTGAACGCGCTAATCTCAGGAACTACTGGTCCGATTTGAAAAATTCTTTCAGTGTTAGATAGCCCATTTATTGAGGAAGGCTATAGGCTATATATCATCACGCTACGCGCACGAAGTCGCGGGCAGAAGCTAGTATAATATAAAAGGACAGTATCTTAGAATAAATAGGTAGGTATATTAACGTGATAGATCGTGATAGGTTGTATGTAAAATATAAATTAAAAACTAGAGAATATATACCTATGTACCTATGTTATTTCAGTATTAAATAAATAAATATTCTGGGACATTTTTACATAGCACCATCTAGTCCCATACTAAGCAGAGCTTGTACTATGGGTACTAGACAATGGATATAATACTTATATACTTTTTTTTTTGGAAATACATACTTATAATACATAAGAAACACCCAGACGAACACAAACACTTATATTCATCACATAAATTTTTGTGTCCTGTGGGAATCGAACCCACGACCTCATGGTCAGCAGTCCGGTACTCGAACCACTAAACCACAGAGGTCGTCGATATTATAATAATATTATTAGTCATTTCAGTGTTATAGGAATACATAATATTCCGACTAACACCGGAGATAAAAAAATAGTCATATTTTAATAGAAAAGTGCTTATAAGTATTCTTTGGCACTTTTCTATTAGAAAAGTGCCAAAGAATACTTATAAGCACAAAATAATGTCTTACCTGATACTGACCCACTTGTATTCTCTCATTTCTAGGGCTTTACAAATTTTAAGCCCGCACCATATTCCAAGACCGTTGCAAATTAAGACATCCAATAGAACAGAGTCCCACCAACATTCTAAGAAGTTAGGAAGCAAATGTGCAAATGCTATTTCTGTAATTTCCCACATAATAGAAATAGCCCATAACAATCCAGCATGCCTGAATAATATGGCTTTGAACAGCCATCCCAAAAAGTGCCCCCAAGCAAATACATCTACATGAGACCATACTTTTGCTAAGCTTATATCTGAACAATTAACTGCATACTCCTGAAAATATATAAAATATAATTTAAATAGATGCCAATCACTATGTACACAATTTATAATATAAAAGACATTATGGTATACTTAGGGCCACTTACACCAACTTCTTAAAGATATTTAAATAGTATTTAAACATATTTTTTCATAGTAAATTGCTGTTTAAATACAATTTAAACACATTTAAGAAGTTGGTGCACGTGGGCTTACTTACACTTACATTCACAGATTTTCCAAACAATGGCTTAAATAGGGATTCTATTTATTTTGAGATAAAAAGATTTTATAGAAGATGGTAAAAAAGGAATGATGATGAAATTGAGATTTCATTGGGTAGTTACATCTCATTTATCTAAATCAGTGAATGCAGTCCGCAATAACCTAAGTTATGACAAGTTAAGACAAGACAATTTCACCAAAACCAACACAAATAAAGTAGTTAGTAACCCTTGTTATTATTGTGCCAAGATTAAACCTCTGATATGGAAATCTACTAAAAATAATAAAATAATTCCTTCGTCCGCGTAGAACCTACAGTTCTATTTTCATGAAGTTTAAGGGTGACTGGCGAGGGGTTGCTACGATTCGAATAGTCTGGCAATAGTTTAGATCGTTTTCTAGTACTATATAGAAGAAAATACGGAAAAAAATAGATTTATAATTAACCGAATTCAGGCTTTATATTTCATACTTTTGCTACCTGTTACCTGCCAAAGCCACTATAACCTAAACTTCATAGTGTTCGTTGTTCCTACTTGTTAGGGGTCCACACTGAGAAACTCGTCGTTCAGCTGTTTTACATACAGAGCTGTATTGGAAAACAGCTAACGATTATTTAAAAAAGCGAATAATATAATTTAACACAACACCAGACGGCTCGCCAGTGCGTTGCCGGCCGGAGAAAAGATGTATTCTTTTCTCCGGGCGAGAACAACTTTCAAGAAGCGAGTGTACTCGCTTCTTGAAAGTTGCCATGTCGTACCGTTTCGGAAATACCTCCGCTAGTAATTGATTCTACAGATAATTAGTTGTGCGAGATAAAAAGTTTCTTAAGAAACGCACGGTGGTGGACAATCATTTCTGGCGGGTGGATCTGTGGCGCCATGTAGCGGGACTTACAAGTTCGAACAATTCCTCAGAACACTCCGTGTGTGGTAAAGGATGCATAGAGACGCCACGTCTCATCGCAGGGCAAGACGGTCAAGCCGATCAGTGGCACTCCCGTCACCGATGATTCGAGCTGCACGACGTTGAATGCGATCAAAAGGAAGAAGCTGATACTGTGGGGCCCCGGCCCCGAGGTGGCAGCAGTGTTCCATGTGCGGCCGTATTTGCGCTTTATATATTCGGAGGTGATGCGCCGTCTTGAAATACCGCCTAGCTCTGTTGAGGACACCCAGCTTATTGGAAGCCAACTTAGCTTTATATTTCAAATGACCGCGAAATTTGACATCACTTTCTACGACGGAATCGGGAATCCCGATAATCGGCTTAATATCAAGTGGAGTGTTTTGAGAGTGTTCTTTAATATTAACTGAGGAGGCAGGACAATGGGAGCTTTTTTGGCAGAAAACCTGTGTCTTTAGAGGGTCGAACTTTACCAAGTTGAGATGGCCCCGATTCGAGACTTGGTCTACGGTTATCTCGATTTCAGACACAAGTTTGTTCCGACACTCAAGGACGTGTGCCTGAGAAATGTTGGACGCCAAAGTAAAAGGCATCCACCGTACTGTTATCTGCATAGCAATGAATGTTACCGAAATGTAACATATCATTGATATGCAGAAGAAACTGGGTTGGGGAAAGCACACAGCTTGAAGACGAGCCAGTCTCTCACCAATCCTGCCGATGTGCTTTGCCTTTGCCATGGTCAGGGAGCTTGAGGGATCTGGAGGAAAAGTTGTATACCTTTTTCAGGTGACCAGCTTTCGGATCCCCACATTAATTAACCCAGACTTCGAATTTCTCCTGCTTTTGGCTGGATTCCAATTTGCAGGACAAATCAAACCAGGGCTGAGACCTACCGCCAATGGGTACCAAAGAGCTTGGAATGAAAAGTTCCAAGCCCTGAAGCACCACATCAGCGACAGAGTCAGCAATAGCAATAGGGTCTTCCAGCGAGAAACAAACTTGTTCCCATGAGTAGGATGAATAGAAGGTCTGCATCCCATCTCGGTCCGCTGAGCTAAAGTGCCAAACACGGCGGGAGCCCGCGGTGCGAGACCGCAATCGACGCGTTTTTTTTTTATACACTTATCCACAGTCAGTCTTTCAACTATGAATGGATGCGTTATTGTCGTCGCGGGTGTGCACTCCATTGAGGGCACTACCCTTGTGAAAGAGCAGCCACACTCTTGTGCAGCTGCATGTCATGCCTTTTCAAGCGGTTGGGGTAATGTTGGTGTCTGAGAATGGCTGCCAATACATTAGGATGAGAGGCTAACCGCTGTTGGTAGGCTGTTGAGATGTAACGTATTTCCTCCATCACAGTTTTCACCATGAGATTGTCATGGATCTCGTTGTTTGTGATAACCCAAGGGGCATTAGAGATTGTGCGTATGATAATGTTCTGGAGTCTTTGTATTATGGAGATATTAGAGCTGCTAGCACTCCCCCAGAGCTGTATGCCATACATCCATACTGGCTGTAAAACTGCTTTATAGATCAGCAGTTTGTTGTCCACAGAGAGTTTGTTGTTGCATCCCAGCAGCCAGAGCATGGATCTATATTTTATACTGAGCTCTTCTCTTTTGGTCTTAATGGGGTCTTTCCATGTGAGTCTGCGATCAAGGTGGAGGCCGAGATATTTTACTCTATTACTATGGGGCAGGTTACCTTCTCCTAGATAGACTGGCGGGCAGTCTCCCTTTTTTAGAGTAAATGTGATATGCACAGATTTGGTTGCGCTTGCCTTCATTTTCCATGCCTTTAACCAGTTATTTATTGCGTCCAGTCCAGTTTGGAGCAATCGCGATGCAACTTGTGGGTTTCCGTTATTCGCCAGTATTGCAGTATCATCGGCGAACGTAGCAGTCGTAACGCGCGCCACTTCTGGTAGGTCTGCAGTAAATATTGTGTAGAGCACAGGTTCCAGCACCGACCCCTGTGGAACTCCTGCTTCGATGTCGTGGAATCCAGATGTCACACCTGTATGAATACACATGTATGATTTCATTATCGCGTGGTAGCTATGAGGTCGACCGTTCTTTAGCTCATACAGTAGTCCTTTGTGCCATACTTTGTCAAATGCTTGATTAATATCTAGGAAGGCTGCTGAGCAGTATTGCTTGGTTTCTAGTGCCTCTCTGATCTTACTAGTCACCCGGTGTACTGGCTCTACCGTCGAATGATGCTATCGGAAGCCAAATTGGTGATTTGGTATTACGTTATTACCAATTAGGATTGGCTGAGTCTCTTAAGTACTACTTTTTCGCAGATCTTAAATAGAATTGCTAAAAGGCTGATAGGTCGATACGATCCAGCTTCATGGGGTGGTTTGCCTGCCTTATGTGTCATTATAATTTGGGAAACCTTCCACAAAGCCGGGAAATGCTGCACTCTTAGTATGCCATTATAAAGTACGGTAAGGTATACAACAGATTTTTAGGGAATTTGCTTGAGGATTTCTTTCGTGATCAAGTCAAATCCTGGGGCTTTCCTGTCCTTTAGCTCATTTAGGGTCCTTCAGATTCCTCTAACAGTAGCTGGTTTTGGTGGTAGTGCCATCTGGTACGGTTGACTCAGGATCCTATCGAATTTTTTTTCGGATTTGTCGTCATTTGTAGAGTTAGGAGAAAATGTGGTTGCCAGATGCTTGGCAAAAAGATTTGCTTTCTCTTGAGCAGTTCTAGCCCAACTGTTAGAACTTCTTAGAGGAGGCTTAGCTATTTGTGGTCCACCATAAGATTTTGTGAATCTCCACAACGAGTAATTAGTGGAAGCTGTGGGTGTGAGTAGAGTCTCTCACACCCACAGCTTCCACTAATTACTCAAGCTTAGCTTCAAGTGTAGTGTTATGCCACTCTTCACGGGTGGTTTTAAGTTGTGTAATGGCTTTATTAAGTGCTTTCTTATCTTCTTTGTTTTTGCTTTGTTGTCATACACGACGTAACCTCCTTTTTTCTAAGATTTGGTTTCTTATTTGTAGTGGAAGGCTGACAGTCGAACACTTGTGTTCTAGAATTGGTGTTGTTTTCCAACAGGCCTCTTGGATGGTCATGTTAATATGTTTAGTCGCCTCTTCAATGTGTTCTGGGCATTTTAGGGCTACTTTAAGGTCGATATTTTTTTCTACTTGGTCCCGGAAAGAATTCCTATCGGTAAGGTCATTTTACAGTGTAGCTGGTTTAACTATGTACTTCGATAATCATGGTACTAACAGTTAGTAAGACAGGGGTGTGGTCAGAAGAACTGTCCCAACATGGTTCCGGCTTCAGATAATGCCGAGATAGCCCCTTGACCCGTGAGTGGCACAACGCTTCGAATCAGGCAATGGTCCGACGAGCCGAGCTGAGCTCCGACGGTCACTTTAAAGTTTTCCGGATGGTTTTCGACATCTATACTAATATTCTAAAGAAGAAAGATTTGTATGTATGTTCGTAACGAATTGGCTCAAAAACTACTGGGCCGACTTCAATAATTCTTTCACCATTTGAATGCTACGTTATTCCAGATTAACATAGGCTATAGAATATTTCGAAAAAAGTTAGGGATTTGAGCTGAGTTTCCGTTAAAAAGAGCAAAGCCGGCTTCTCCGTCTCAAGGTGGTGGTGGACAAAGTTTAGGTTAGTATGTAATCCCCTGATGTTGCAGAAGTGTACATAGAGTTCAGATAGTGGTGCCACGTTCTTGTTGCTCGCTATGCGAGCGGGATTTTTAACTCCCCGGAATACGCAGGGCAGCCTGAGCGAGCATTGCCAGGGAGGGATTCTCCAGTGCGATACGCACTGGTAACCTCCTGGTCCTGGGGTACTCTCTCTTTGAATAGGGTATTACACCTATTTTGAAAACTGTTTTAAATTAATCCTTAGATCGTAATGAACCAGTAGAATTTTTATTTCAATTTTATACAACCAAAAAATGCCTTTAAAACTATTTTTAATTTATGATTTTGAATTTACGCGCGAAAACGCTAGCCGCCATGCTACTTCGGCTCGTGACGTCACTTCATTAGTAAACAATACAACTGCCAAAGACCAAGTAACACGATTTGTGAAAATAATGAGTTATAATGTTTATCATTGGTGTCTTGTGCCTGAATGCAATAATACAAGTGTAAAAACGCCACCAAAATTGTGGATTCAATTGCTTTGTGTATCATTCAATAAATGCTTGATTTAGTAACGCACATTTTCGACATTTTCGTCATGGGACATATCCTATTTTAAGTCGGATCGTTCATCTGAGCCCGCCAAATTCAAATTTCAATTGGTTTTTCGCAATTTGTAGGTCTATAACACATTCTAGATTCCTAGCTGTAGTAATTGCGGCATTAGCTATACAATATTCACAACTGAGCATTAAAAACTTTGCTTGTAAATCGATATTGTAGCTAAAATTAGCCTTAACAGCCTCAACAGCCTTAAAAGCTTTGTTAATTTTAAATGCTGATTAGTTAATGCCTTGTTACATAAAAATTGGTGAAACTGGGTCTTATTGTTAGACAAAACTTGATACGATAGTTAGGTAGGTACTTACATTACTGTTTTAATATTTCTCAACTGGGAGATTTCTCAAGGATGCAAAAAAAATTGCCAACATCAACGTATCAGATCGTTTTCTATTGGAGTGACGTCACGTCGATATCCAATATGGCGGATGGCGTTTTAAAACAGAAAAAAAGACGATTTTTGAAATTGAATTATAAAATTTACATTGCATTTTTATTAATAAATACTAACGTTTCTCGTTTACTGTTTTCAAAATCTATCATAAAAATGCATTTTTATATTTTTTTTTACATGGTGTAAAATACCCTATTCTGCTGCCACGATTGGATGAAGGGGGTGGGGGGAGGAAATTGCAAATTGCACTCTTGTTTAACTTTGTTTGGAACAATTTTGAGGCTTTTAGATCAGGACATCACAATCATGGAAAAACGATATCAGGGCATGCAGAATGTTTCCATGTTGCAGATTATTACTTGAGCATTTTTTGAAAAGGCACGGAAGCAGAATACCAAGTAGGCAGCAAAGAAACCACTTGTATATTGTCCTAATTTATATAAATACAGTAAGATGTCTCTTTTTTTTTGTATGTTCTTCTTTGTATCTAACCAGAAGACGCAGGTTCAATCTGCCTGCAATTCGAATTTTTCCTTCACTAAAATAACTAAAGTAATATTAGTGTTTTTTTCCAAGAACTATTTTGTTTAATAAGTAGGTATGGAAAGTAATTTTAAGCAGAGGCGGCTCGTGAAATTTTTTTCATAAGTGTCAAAAAAAATACGACCGAACTGAGAACCTCCCTCCTTTTTTTAATGTTGGTTAACACCGGAGTCGCTAATGGGTCGGCAAAGGACCCAGTCCTTCATATTTTGCTTAATAACTACCTATTCAAATTCGACGAATACGACGTTGCTGCTTTTAATACCTTTTAACAATAGTGTAGCACAACAAATGACGACGTTCGTAGTCAGTTAGCATGCTGCAAATGAGTGCTATGGAAGTTAAAGGTGAGTAAGTAATAGTAAAAAGTAAGTAATAGTAAAGTAATAAATTATTCTTAAAAAATACATTTATATATAATCAACACAAAATTGAATAGGCGTAAAAAAAATATATGTTGGTATTATTCGCGCCTAAATTCAATATCAACTGACGTTTATATGTTTACATCAGAGCGGCAACACCGCGCTATATCGCGCGTGGTGGGTGGAGAGATTTGGCAACGTCGCGCAAGAGCGCTGCTACAGATTTGCCTAATTTCTCATACAAATCTTTAGTTTCACGTGCCGAGCGCTACTCGAACTCTCTCTTTCGCACTTGTTGAAATTCGTACTTATAGTAGAATTATTTTGTCCGTGCAGTTTGGGTCATAAATCATAGCTCGGCCTCAGCCCGGTTAGGGTGGTGTGCATGATGCGCGGGCGCAACGCCATTATCGATAAAAACAAATGAGTGATCGAAGACAGCGGTGCGGTATACAAAGGGTGGTGCGACATTGTTATGTTATGAGTCATTTGTTTTTCATTATTACCCCCGCATAATACCTGCAAATTAGTGCAATGCTAATTTAGTACAAATATCAAATATCAATATTTGTTAGCGCATTCACTCTCTGAATTTCTTTAGTGACATGAAATACTTCGATGATTTATGACCCCAACTGCATGGACAAAAAAATTCTACTATAGTCGTTACTTTGTTTCATAGGGGTGCCATCTACTGCCACTCCACATGCTCCACTCTGTTCAACAAAATCTTGTAACAAATTAACTATATACTGCTTTCTGCTATGTCTAGTTTAGAGTGGTAATAGTCAATTGATGCGTAATTTCATAAGTTTCTTACATGAAATATACATTTATAAATAAATATACATAAAAATACATTTTGTTGACTTATTTTTTTTGGAGTGCACTGCTCCAGCGCCCCTTAGGACAAACCACTGATTATAAGTATACATAATACATATATTGTACTTACTATTCATATAGAGCCTATAAAGTTAAGCTACTTTATGTAAAGAATACTTTTCTAGTCATTTTGTATACCAGTATTTTTTACAAACAAACCATACTTAAAATTATAACATGTCACATCAAGTTACATACCTTATCCATGTCAATGTGGAAGTTACGAAGATTGGGGTCAATCCAATACATTATCTCATAAACAGTAGAATAACTTTGAAATAATAGGAACAACAATGCCAGCAGATATAGTACTGACATGCCAAATACAATCCTCCAAACAGCTGGATGTGGACGTGTGAATGGTCCATTAGGGAATGTAAGTACTGATACTATGAGAAAAAAAAACACTACACAGCATATTCCTGACCATATATTGTCTTGAATACTGGATTCATCTCTGAAATAAATGCAGTTGGGAACACATAAAAAATAAGTACTACAATTTCATCATAAATTTTTGAGTGGTAAATGGCTAAATGGTTTAAAATCAATACCATGATTTCTACAATGAATTGAATTGAATTATACAAGTAAACAACTGGTCAGCCAAATGCTAAGAAACAGTAACTATTTTAAAGACTTAATAATGAAAATAATTGCCTCATTAGTCTAGTGGCCCAAGCGCAAGTGCTACACTAGAGGTCTCGGGTTTGATCCCAGTAGAGCAGAGAAGTAATAAGTTTTTCTGTTAAAATGCTCAGTAACAGCTCAGGGATGTTTGGATTTGTGTTTAGAAAAAATAAAACCTCTAGATGAAACATTATAGTTGATTAAACATATAGGCTAATTATGTGTTTTATATTATTTAAAAAGAAGACCATAACATAAAAAACATTTTTACTGAATATTGAGTGAATCCAAGAGACAAAAGTGGTTACATCATAAATAAATATTAGATAAAAATATAAAGAAAGCAAAGGAATACCTTACAAATGCTGTATAGATCACTGAGGCAATAGACACTGCCAATAATGTGATAGTATGAGGTTTATAAAAAAATTCTAGAGAAATATCATCCACCGGTCTCTCGTTTATAGAACTAAAAGCGTCCTTAGATTCATTGCTTAGCATTGCGCTGCTACCAGATATTGTGCTTTCTTTAGTATTCTTCATGTTTTAAGTTTAAATCTGTCGTTTCTGTTACTAAATAATAAATATAATCACATTATGAATACGAACGGCAAGCCGCAGCAGTCACATAAATTAAAATGAAATGATGATTTTTTTATCGAAATGTCATTATTTTTTCTGGCTTCGCAAAATGTCAAATTGTTTGGTACGTAAATCAAGCGGCACTGACATGGACATCTCACATGTCAGTCATATCAATTTACAAGCAAAGTTTTTAATGCTTTAAACTTTGCTTGTAAATCGATATTGTAACTAAAAGTAGGTACAATCGTCATTTTTGGCCAAAATTTACGATTGTACCTACTTTTAGCTTTTTTAACGTTTATTAAGCAAAGTTTTTAATGCGCAGTTGTAAATATTGTATAGCTAATGCCGCAATTACTACAGCTAGGAATCTAGAATGTGTTATAGACCTACAAATTGCGAAAAACCAATTGAAATTTGAATTTGGCGGGCTCAGGTGAACGATCCGCCATTATAACCGTAGTAAATCATTGGTATGAGATAGATTATTTCGCAGGTACCCTGGTAAGTTTGTAAGTCTATCACATAACATCTGTCAAAGATTGACAGAAGATTTTGACATAATCACCTTTTTTTTCTACGTTCGTTCCTTAGTTCCTTACAGAACAGGCTAAGGTCAGAGACCATGCGGCCTAGTCATTAGTATAATAATTTTCCATATTTTCTAAAACTCGAGTTAAGTCATAAGTATTCGTTTTCTTCTTTCTTAGAATCCATGTGAGGTCATTAGTATATAATTTTCTTTTTTGTAAAAATCCATGTGTATACTTCGACTTTTTATTGTATTCAGTTATGTTCTTGAAAGTTCGAAGAGAAATAATGATACCACACTACAACTAATAGTGTTGGGTAGTGAATGATTTTGCGTAAAGATTGATTGATAAAAATGGTTTAATATAAAATTAAACTAAAAAGTCGTAAATAAGATGTAAAATACAAGAATAAATAATCAAAGCATTTTCAAAAACCAACCAAAAATAATAAACATATAATTTAACTTTCTTTTTACTTTTGTAATTTTTGACATCTATTTAAATAAAAGAAAGTCGTGTTAGTTACACCATTTATAACTCAAGAACGGCTGAACCAATTTGGCTGAAAATTGGTGGAGAGGTAGCTTAGAACCAGGAGACGGACATAGGATACTTTTTATCCCGTTCCCGTGGGATGTGATGACGGACAGAATTCCACGGGGGCGAAGCCGCGGGCAGAAGCTAGTTTTATATATTAACTTACTACTGATAAACAAATTCTACTATTTTTCTTACTAAACTTTGCTTGTAAATTGGTATTGTAACTAAAAGTAGGTACAATCGTCAATTTTGGCCAAAATTTACGATTGTACCTACTTTTAGCTTCTTTAACGTTTATTAAGCAAAGTTTTTAATGCTCAGGTGTGAATATTGTATAGCTACTGCCGCAATTACTACAGCTAGGAATCTAGAATGTTTTATAGACCTACAAATTGCGAAAAACCAATTGAAATTTGAATTTGGCGGCTCAGGTGAAGCCGTGAAGGATCCGCCTTAAAACAAAATAAAAAGACTCGTTACGTACGATCCCATCTTTTTTGCACCTGGCAGCCTCGGTACCTACGTACAATAGACAAGATTGTGGTGATGTGGTGTTGGCTAATTTGATTTTGATGTAGTTGTAGGTACCTACTTATTGCTAGTGTTTACTTTGGGCAGTTATGAGATAGTAACTTCTGTCTTCTGTTATTATTTCTCAAAGGCGACGTTTTGACTCTCATCGTTGAAAATCACAGAATACATATAACCAAGGTTCTGAAAATGGATGACCGAGCAGTTAAGTTAGCGTTAGCACGTAAAAAAGTAAGTCAAGTTCATATCATAATCTTGGCAAATTGGAAATGAAGACCGATGAACAATTAGGTACTTGGGGTCCCTTTATGATGAAGAAACATTGATAAACATTGAAACCTAAAAATTGAATAATGCCGAAAAATATAAATCTTACATTAATGAAACATAATGTTATCTGCCCAGCTAACTAACATCACCAAATAAAATAAGAAATATTAAATATTACGGAATATACGAAAGTAAACCTAATGAAATAAAACTACGGATTATATCGTACTATATTAGTACAAATTAAATCCATAGATAGGTATATTATGTATAGCGTTTAAAATTCATGATGCCTGTGCCCAAATTAAAATGAATATGTTAGGCCTTCATATGTTTGGCACCCAGGTGTGATGTTGCTAGCACTGTACGCAGTATCCTTGTAATATACATAATTACTTTGCTTAACTTTTCATAACAAATCTCTCCGCTGCTATTTTCCATTTTTTTAGTAGGGTTATTTTTAATAGGTGTTGGTTGTTTAATGTTTCAGCTGAAAGATCACCAACAAAAGAAATTAATTCAGGAACAAAGAGATGATAGTCATACAACTGAATGTTTAAATGAACATGAGAATTTTGAATATGAGGGCCTTATTACTCAAAACCTTGTTAAGAATATTGTAGTTAATCAACATAATATTAATATTTCTGAAACCTTTAAAGCAAGTGATTTGTCATCCTGTGACAGTAATTTCAATGTGCCTGTGCCCACAGAAGATATTCAAATTTCAGAGCCTGGTATTAATATAACCGAAATTTTGATTTCAAATAAAAGAGAACTAGAATGTCAAGTAAATGAATTACAAATTAAATTAGGACAATTAGAACAGAATCATTGCCTAGTAAATAATAACTTTAAAGCATGCAACTATAAAGTCAATGAATTAGAAAAGGAGCTTCAAAATATAAAAGACAAATACTTACATGCCTCTAAAGAAATATTGTTAAAAGATTCAAAACTGAAAGAAGTTAATTCTGTGAATTTAACATTATCTGAAGAAAAGAATAATTTGGCAGAACAACTTGAATTCACAAAGACTGTTTTAAATGCTAAAGAGGCCGAAAATAATTCTATTCACAGTCAATTATTTAATCTTCAAAACCAATATGATGTTATTTACCTCCAATTACAACAACTAACTAATGGTTCAACGACAAGTCCACAGAGTGGAAAATCACCAAACAGTGAAAAAACTGAAGCCATGTTACAGAAAAATTCAAATTTGGAACATCAATTAAATTTGTTACAAAAAGAAAGAGATCAGATAAACTTACATTATGAACACTATGTTGCCGAATTGAATGAACAATTAAGATCAGTGGTAAAAAAAAATGAACTACTTACTCAAGAAGTTGAAAAACTCTCAAATAGAGAAATTAGTTTAATAGAACAGATAAGTGACATGGAAATCAGGATACAGAATTATAACCTCGAAAAAAAAAGTACAGGAGGGGATTACAATACAAGTACTTTGAAAAACTTTCAAGATGATTCCAAGGGAGTTCAGGTACTTAATTATTAAAAGTTTCATCATATTATAATATGGTTTTTTTTATAGGATAGGGGAGCAAACGAGCAGACGGATCACCTGATGGTAAGCGATAACCGCCGCCCATGGACACCCGCAACACCAGAGGAATCACAAGTGCCCGCCTTTTAAAAGAGTTTGGGTAACCTCATTCACTTGGCGAACTGCGAAACACAACGCAAGCGCTGTTTCACGCCGGTTTTCTGTGAGGCCGTGGTATCACTCCGGTCGAGCCGGCCCATTCGTGCTGAAGCATGGCTCTCCCACGTCAAATGTTGAACATACTCCTTGGTACAACATAATGTAATGCCTTCTTTTTAATTGTACCTACCACTTTTTATAAAAAAAATTAACACTTTTTGGTGGCCGGGCTAGCCTGACATTTTCAGCCTGGCTCCTTCCAGAAAATGACTTCTGCAATAAAACCCGACAACGAACAACGTAAAAGCAATATAAAACATAGATACCTACATACAAGTTCATATTCATTAAAGGGATGGCGCTAGTAGTAAATAATTCACAGACCGTAGGTACAATCATCCAATGTTTGCTTATTGCTTGACTGCCCCGTCGGATTTAAATGATTAATATTTTCCTACCTAGCACCCCCATCGGATTTTTATATATGGATTTTTTATACACTGAGTTCGGTCTGTCACTCAGTCTTTATCAATGAACCATGTCAATTCCGAAACAATAATCAAATAACTACCATTTTGTATTTTCCATGCTAAGATTACAATTTTAGTGGCGGAAAAAATCGACTGCAGGTAGGATTCAAAACTACGGTCTCTGGTTAAATACACTAGAAATTATAAAATGGTAGTTATTAGGTAAAGTACCATCGTAAAACATCGATCTAACTGCAAAGTAGGTAAGTACCTAATACATGTCGGTTGAGAAGCAAAGTAACTTGCTTTTCAATAGTTGGACTTGCGATGGCTTAGTGGTCATACCGGTCATAGCGTCTGGTGTATCTAACCATAAGACACAGGTTCGAATTCTGCTCGCAATCGAGTTTCTCAGTCACTAAAATACTTTTTATCAAACCACAACAATGCCTCGCTCTTTAAGGCCAGCGCGCGTGGTAGGTACAGTCGCCGTCAGATATATTGTAGCAGACAAAGTGACCAAATACTTCTGAACAATTTAAAATGTCAATAAGTTCCATACACTACAAGTTACCATTAATATCTGAACATTCATTACTTCATTAATATCTGAGCAAATGCTTGTCAATAATTTCTATACATATATCTAACCAAAAATATCTGAACACTTCTAACGTCAAGTGTATCTACGCAGACAAACACTGAGTTTACCTAACTTGTGTTTTAGATAGGAAGAACCAAACATTATCAGTGATTTAATATGATGGAAAGGGAATAAAAATTGTATAGAAAATCATTTGTCTAGGATGCAAGTGATGTAACTGATAATTATGTTAATGTCAAACCATCGAAAGAAAATAGATCTTGGTTTTGTAATGAAATTAAAAATTATGGTACTAAATATTTTTTAATTGAGACAACATTAATAAAACACTTGTGCCCGCGACTTCGTCTGCGTGGACTTCAGATAAAAAGTAGCCCATGTGTTATTCCAGACTATAATCTATCTCTGTGCCAAATTTTATCCAGATCCGTTCAGACGTTCTGGCGTGAAAGAGTAACAAACATCCATCCATCCATCCTCACAAACTTTCGCATTTATAATATTAGTAGGATTAGTATTTTGTGTAACCTTCTGCATTTAATACGTCCTGTAACCGTTTTCGCATGGAACCAACAACCTTTTCACAAAAATTTCTCCCTCTAAACGTTTCCCAAACGTTATTTGCATGTCGTCTTAATGCTTCCTTTGTTCTACATTGATTCCCATCAGTACAATGTACAATCCAAATATCTGAACACTTATAACGTGAAGTGTATCTGACACTTAACGTTATAAGTGTTCAGATATTTTTGGTTAGATATATGTATAGAAATTATTGACAAGCATTTGCTCAGATATTAATGAAGTAATGAATGTTCAGATATTAACGGTAACTTGTAGTGTATGGAACTTATTGACATTTTAAATTGTTCAGAAGTATTTGGTCAACTTGTCTGCTACAATATATCTGACGGCGACTGTACCTATGTGATCTATCTGGTATCAGATACATTATTTCGTTGCCGAGTTATTATAACTATGATATCTCCTAAGATATTCATTAAAATCAAATGATGTCAAGGTCGATTTTGTTCAAAATTAAATACTTGTGATGAATAACGTATTTATTTGGATAAGAATTAATATAATGTTTATAAAAACACCTTCGCAAATAATGTTTTATTTTAGAACAAATTTGATTACAAAATACGTCATTTTCAAATATCTTTTCTAACCTATGTACATAGGTTAGAAAAGATGTTACATGAAGAAATATAATACATAATGTGCTCTATGTCCCGCCGGATAGGCATACGAATTATATGTACTTCTAGTAGTTTAATAATAATATACATAAAACATAATCTAAGCTAACACACAATAAAATTAGTAATAGGTACAATGTCACAAATAATAATAAAATTAAATTGGATAAATAGGAGATAATACCAGTATAAAATAACCATAATAAAATTAATAATCAAAATACATTATTACAATTAATTCTAATTAAGTACTCCATTTAATTTAGGGCACATCACATAGGTATACAATACAATTTAAAATTAGAAATATAACTGTTCAATTACTATCTAAAACTTAAATTACTTAAAATAACTACCTAAATATCTAAATAAAACAAAAACTAACTAAATTAAAACTAGAAAAATAAGACTAAAAAAGGGCGTCAAAGAACTCCCCATCGCTATCAGCCGGTAGGGTACCCAGAAGACTGGCTGCATTGCCACGTTGGATGGCAATGCTGATTCTTTGACCAAAGTATACGCCAGCCTTTGGGTCACGTGAAGCGTCGTTCAGGCGTTTGGCAATACCCTTAAAGAGGGAAAGTGCACTCGGACCCCACGGTCCTAGCGGTTCGACCCCAAATGGTTCAAAAATATAACAGTTAATAAAATTGTTATATTTACGCCGCTTGTTGGTCTCTTTTCTTATTTAAACTATTAAATACCCCTTTCTGTCTGTTAAGTTATTAAAAGGCGTTATTTAAAATTTGTCTTGGAGATATTCATTGACAGTGTAATATGTTTTTTTAATTAACAGTTCAGCTAAAGCCCTTTTGAGATCATGTATATCATTTAATTTTTTGATCGAGTCAGGGATTTTATTGTAAATTCTAGGTATCATTCCTAAGATGTTTTTTGTGTAAAGAGCCGTGCTGTGTGGAATAGCTCTGTTGCGTCGTTTAGGATCTCAAGGTCTCATCTCAAGGTTTCAAATAAACTTAGATTGGACTTTACAAAGGTTGTTATTTCATGGATATACATGCAGGGATGTAAGAATGTAAGAAGCTTAAATTTTCTGAAATATGGCACACAACCTATCGGTAGGTTTTAGTTTGAGCGCAGCACGTAAACATTTCTTTTGGACCCTAAATGCAATTTCCCTGTCTGTAGAATTACCCCATATTAGACCAAAACGCAAAGTAGATGTGACATAGGCCTTGTACGATACAAAAGGTTATAGTGAGTCAACCTTAAAAGGTAGATATGCCGCCGCGGACCTTCTTTTAGAACTTTTAAAGAGGAATAGTTCCGTGATACATGATTTTTACGTAACTTTAATCGTTTACGCAGCGCTCGCAACGGAAGCTCTCAATAGAAATAACTGTTTCCTGTTTTTGCAACATTTTTATATTGATGCTTCGCTGACTCCGCTCGGTCATAGCGTGATGTATAGCCTATAATAACCTGCAATAAATGGACCATCCAACACAAAAAGAATTTTTCTATTCGAACCAGTAGTTCCTGAGATGAGCGCATTCAAGCAAACAAAACAAACTCTTCAGCTTTATAATATTAAAAATACTAGCTTCTGCCCGCGGCTTCGCCCCCGTGGAATTCGGTCTGTCATCACATCCCACGGGAACGGGATAAAAATCCGGTCCAATCCTATGTCCGTCTCCTGGTTCTAAGCTACCTCTCCACCAATTTTCAGCCAAATCGGTTCAGCCGTTCTTAAGTTATAAATGGAGTAACTAATACGACTTTCTTTTATATATATATAGATAGATAAACCAAAGATTACAATGTTAAATAATTTATTATGCTGCCTTGTTAGTCTAGTGGTCCCAAGTGCGACTGCTACGCTTGAGGTCCTGGGTTCGATTCCCAGGTCGAGCAAAGTGTGATTGGGTTGTTTGGTGAAATTCTCAGTAGCAGCTCGGAGTTTGGAAATTGTGCCCGGTTAGTGGCAATAGGCTCGCCCCCTATTACATGGGACCTAAACATACCGGCGAACTGTGGGTGTACCTTAGTACACCTCTGCCTAACCCTTCGGGGAATACAGGCGTGATGGTATGTTATGTTATTACTTATGGAATAATAATAATTAGCAGTGAAAGCAGAAAAATATGTAAAGTATGTAATTTTCAGATTTTTTCTGCAAATTTCTCATCAGTCTCCAACGCTCGTGTCGTTTAAATCCGACAGCAGGGATGATTCATTGTAAGGATGTTAGAAATTTTATCGTGATGTTAACAGACATGTTTAGATGAATACTGAGTTATTACAGTATAAAACAAAAACGGTAGTCGTTTCTGAATGAAGTATACCATATTAAAATGCATTGCGTTAACTTTCAATGACCTTTCACATCCCTAGACAAATCATAAGTCTACTGAGCTGCCCAGCGCCCCGGTCGAACACGACCGCTTCTGACGTCATAAGCGAATAAAACTTTGTGGAGTTTTCCATTAGTGTGGTTGCTTACACATGTAAACTATCGATAGTAAAATGATTAACTCAGTGCATTTAAATAATTATATTATAATTACTAGCTTTTGCCCGCGGCTTCGCTCACTTAAAGCTCAAAAACCAGCAGTGATGATCTCTTATTTGTATGGGTCTCTATACATCACAAAGGTCAATCTGTATCTCAGGTTCCGTTTAATTATTTGAGATAAGAAGTATACCAGTTTTTAAGTTGGAGCACATACTTTCTTACAGTGATAACAAAATTAAAATCTATTCAGTAGTTTTTGCGCCAACCCGTAACAAACAGACAAGAATTTTAAAAATCACATTTTCGGGTTCGTAGACATTTATATACCCTCACCCACAGTGTACAGACACAGCTTTTTGACAATGTTATAATAGTAGAGAAGAGATTTGATGTCGTCTTCCGAGCCTTTTCCAAACTATGTCGGGGTCAGCTTCCAGTCTAGTCAACCTAGATGCGGCTGAATATCTTTATTTTACACGAAGCGACTGCCATCAGACTTCCACAACCCAATTTCTGGGCAATACCGATATTCGGAGGATGGACTGGTTGTCAGGCTTTTTTGGGCCTCTGACTACCACCAACAAGTGTCATAGATGTTCGTATAACAACCGGGACTGACGGCTTTACGTGTTCTCCGAGACACGGAGGGGGAGGGGTTAAGAATGTTCTCGGTGTGTTAAGAATGGTCACCCATCCACACACTGACCGCGGCGAGCGCAACTTAACCTTGCAGATAAGTTGATCAACTTAGTTACTATTTAGTAACGAGCCCCTCCTAATGATATTATAGTTATTTAAAACAGTAAATTGCATTAATGTTGAAATCCCAGATGGCGGATATGGGTCTAAATTTCTGGATATAAAGGGGTGCGTCACGAAAATAGCATTCATTTCCAAATGCAAGATTACGGGCGGTTATTTTTTCATTAATACGATATGGGTATCAAATCTGAGGTTTCCTGGGATGCTGATAGCGAAAATTTCATTGATTTTGGAATCAAAGATGGCAACGGAGTGGTATGTCGGTCTACATTGGATAATCTTTCTAGTATGGTAAATAGGATACAAATAGGTTTCTCGAAAATATATAAAATGTTTATTGAAAGTAATGGATAATCTAGGTTCTGGGTCAAAAAATATGCACACACTCATGGAATTTCTTAAGGGAACGAATCTCTAGAATACAGGTGGATTACTTGATTATTTATCGAACTGCTTGCTGGCAGTTTGTTGAGGGTGTCGACGCCCCTTTCGAGTTTTGTTTATAACAATAGGGTATTACACCTTTTTTTGAAAACTGTTTTAAATTAATCCTTAGATCGTAATGAAACAGTAGAATTTTTATTTCAGTTTTATAAAACCGAAAATTAAAAACTATTTTTAATTTATGATTTTGAATTTTCGCGCGGAAACGCTAGCCGCCATGCTACTTCGGGTCGTGACGTGACTTCGTTAGTAAACAATACTAACTGCAAAAGACCAAGTAACATCAAGTTACTATCGGAGTGACATCACGTCGGAATCCAATATGGCGGATGGCGTTTTAAAACAGATTAAAAAAGACTATTTTTGAAATTGAATTACAAAATTTACATTGCATTTTTATAAATAAATACTAACGATTCACGTTTACGTTTTTAAAAATCTATCATAAAAATGCATTTTTATATTTTTTCTTACGTGGTGTAAAATACCCTATTGTTAATCGGCCATTCATTGATTCAAATATATGTTGCTTTCATAAATCAATTGTACCTACTACCATGACATAATCGTTTGGCTGCGGGAAAACAACAACTAAAATTTCAGACTATATTGTTGAGGTCGTTGCGGGAGATGAAATGATCCAAACAAATCAATCCTTATTGAATGATGTAATTACGAATTTACAAATTATGAAACGTTTAACAATATTAGATGGAGGTTTTAATAATAATAGGTGAGAGCACACCGGTAGTATGTATGCAACGTCTCGGCCGCTAATATTTTGTCGTCGTCCCTTCCCCCTCGCGCCCGCCCCTCCTCTTCTTGGTTTCAGCGGCGCACAGATGCACTGCGCAGCGGACGCGGATTGCGCACACGTTCCCGATGAAGGCCATAGATGGCGTTAACACTATTATACCTACCTTTTCATTTATAACTGTATTATTTTCATAACTAACGTAGCTTTTACGTAAGAGTGGAAATGGAATACCTAATTATTATAATACGGATGGATTTATTGTTTATAGGATGAGCTGAACGAACTACGAAGCAAGTACGAGGATCTTAAAAATCTATATGCTGGAACTGTTGCAAAAGTTGTTGAACTTTCTGAGGTCAAGAAAGCTGAATGTAATCACGACAATATAAGTATTTCCAAATTAAATGCTGATATGACAAGTGATAAAGTGGCTGCACAAAGAGCTACTGAACAAAATAAAAAATTAAAACAAGATTTGCAGGGATTGGAAGACGCATTTGTAAAAATGGTATTTATTATAATTCATTTAGTCTGTAATCGATTTATTTGAAATTTACTGGGTTCGCGACCTTCATTGCCGTCACTGGTTATAATTATATTCAAAACATCAAGCAGTAACCTACTAGCAAATTAACGAACGAGAGTTATGAAAACGAGTCACTAACTGAGACCTTAATATCTCTGAAAATAAGAATGATAGCCTATTCACATCACAAAACTAGCTCTTGCCTGTGGTTTCCTTCGTTTCCCAAGACTGACAAAAGGTCCTAGTTGTCCCCACCGTCTACGTCACCACTGGTGGCAAAGGGGAAAAAAATCCCATGTAGACATGATTTAATCTTAGTTTTTTTTTATTAAATAAAGCTTACAGCAATGTGGGTTGCACATTACTAGTATTATTGTTAACCCCTCGTGCTAAGCTAAATGCTTGTGTTACGAGTGGGTTCACGTCAGTAGTGCAATGGGTGGGTTTCGAACCGGCAACCACATGATCGGAAGTCCGACGCCCTAGCCATTAGGCTACCGCCGCTCCGAATTTAATTCTTGGTTAAAGTTTAATTTCTTGGTCGGAGCATTTAGCATTTACGTTGCGTTTTGTTTATCTTATTACTAGCTTCTGCCTGCGACTTCGTCCGCGTAGCGTGATGATATATAGCCTATAGCCTTCCTCAATAAATGGGCTATCTAACACTGAAATAATTTTTCAAATCGGACCTGTAGTTCCTGAGATTAGCGCGTTCAAGCAAACAAACAAACAAACTCTTCAGCTTTATATAATAGTATAGATACTACTCTGTCAAGAAAGTACCGGAAAAAGATAAATAATACACAACATTTTTGTTATTCATCCAAAGGACCATGGGCAATTTTGTATGGATCCCGTCCCCACCCTCCAACAGACATGGAATGCGTTTTAATATGTTTATTAGGAGCTACAAAACGCATAACAATACTAGATTAGTGGCCAAGGGCTGTAAGGCACCAATTGCAGCCCGAGATATTTAGGCCGCCTATAGTTCGAGGGTGCAATTGATGCTTACACCCGAGCTAACTACTCTGCTTTACAACTCGATTGTGAGGTAAGAAAAAAAACCGGCATTACAAGAATAAACATTTTAAAGTAAAAGTTTACTATGTTCCCGCATTTTTACATCTTTTTTTTTAATTCTTTTTTTTCAAGGACGAGATTCAACTTCGCCTTTCGATATTTAAAATTGATGACTATTATACTCATACGAAGACAAGGCTGAATAGCGAAACGACCTCTTTTGTCATCGGGCTGAATCTTTGACTATCTATCTATAAGGACCCGCCTCTCATGATCATTCCCCTCTGTCAAGGTAGTGGATTAAAAAATCTAACGCGTTTATCAAAACTGTTTCCGAAATCGATTTTTCATTAACAGAATCGTTTCCGCTCAGTAAGGTCATCATAAATGCTCCGTGTAAATACCGATATACGTGCAGTTAATGTATGCAAAAAAATATCTTATATCTTATTTAGATAAAGATGGAGTTATTTTCCATATGTAAGTATTAAAGTTAATTTATTTCTATTTAAATCACATAATACAATTTATTAATAAAGATCGAGGACGTTACCGATTCAATAATCGAGTATAAAATAATCGTTTAGTTCAAGCATGCACTCCCCACGAGACTACCCGCACTCCCCACGAGACTATCCGCACTCCCCACGAGACTAGCAAATTTTTTTTACTCACAATATCAGCCTTCTGCTAATACACGTAAGATTTAAATTTGAAATATCCA
The DNA here is from genome assembly GCA_947256265.1 of Acronicta leporina. Lineage (NCBI taxonomy): Eukaryota > Metazoa > Arthropoda > Insecta > Lepidoptera > Noctuidae > Acronicta > Acronicta leporina. Next base: position 8,670,468 of record OX366513.1, on the reverse strand, counting down.
TCAAAATGTCATTTTTTGATTTCAATTATATATTATCCAATAGGATGTCACCATTTCTGATTTCCAATTATAGGTCTTAATGCAGAATTACCGTTTTTTGGCAATTATAGGCCTTATATATATTATGACATAATGCATAAAACTCGAATTTTAAAAAGTGTAGCGAGACTATGTCCCTCTTTTGTTTTGTCATTTTAATTAATGATGTAATAGTGTTTGTTTACGATTTCGAATCGATATCGATATTATTTTCGTGTTCAATGTAAGACCAAATTATAATAATTGCTAAAGATCACTAAAGATGAATATCATGAATTTATGATATCACTATATTTTAATAAAATAACATTTTTGGAAATTACGTATTTAATTAATTATTAGATATTTTATTTGTTACTTTTTCAGATCTACAAAAGACCTTCATTTAAAATGATATAGGTGTGATTGATAAATAATAGCTTAAGCCGTTGCGGATAAATTTGTTTGACAAAAGAATTTATAAATTAACATATTTAAATCGTATTTCTAAAATCATTGAAAATGATTTCTAAGATACGGTATGGTTAGAAGGTCTGGGGTTTCTTTTACCGCTTAGGTGGAAAACCAGCACATGTCCCGCCTGATGGTAAGTGTATGTATATAATGTTAATGTACCCTATTATATGAACGCTTGCAACACCTGGGGTATCACTCGCCCGTTGCCAAACCTGTAAAAATCTTTTCACACCCGGTAGAGAACCCACAACACCGGTACCCCCACTGCCAACATAACGCTTCCTCGCGGAGCTCTGGCGATCTTGCTCACCGTTAAGAACACAACATAGTACAGTCACAGATAATAGAATACTAGTAGTACAGTGCTATGTTATTTGGCTACTATTTTCTGCAAAGTATAGGTGTTTCCCCAGTTGGGCAGCTCCAATTGTAAGTGAGTTATTCAATTCCACTATGCCCTGCCTCTCGGGGTGTTTCTTCAAACACATTATTTTCTTATTTCGATATCCGGCTCAAAGAAATAACGAGAGTACGGAACACGACATACCATCACGTCTTTATTCCCCGAAGGGTTAGACAGATGTGTACTTAGGGGGCGAGCCTATTGCCATTAATTGGGCATCAACCCTTAATTTTATAGAAAAACTCCAATAACATATTGCTCGACCGGGGAATCGAACCCAGGACCTCTAGCGTAGCGCTTCTCTTCATATTAACGCGCGACATAATGAACAAAATCGTATTTACTCCTACTTATATCTCGTGGGAAACAAAATGCTCTGTCTAGTGTTATTCCTAATATATAAGCCTAGCAAAGAAAAGAAAAAATCAAAATGAAAGAATCAAACTAATTGGTATCAAAGTATTTGTAACATAATGTCCCCAATATCCGCTCTATCTATACTAATATTATAAAGAGGAAAGATTTGTATGTATCAATGTATGTAACAAATAAACTCAAAAACTACTAGGCCGATTTCGAAAATTCTTTCACCATTTGAATGCTACATTATTCAAGATTAACATAGGCTATAGAATATGTATTTCGAAAAGTTTGCGATTTCTCTCACCCGTGCGTTTATTTTCCAATTACATAGTATGTTACACCTATTTATCTATACCTAAACAGTTCCTTTGTTTTGTATTTCATTAGCATGCAATGAGAGCATTGCATTGAAAATAATTATGACGCAAGATATTAAAAAGGTGTGTATGGATGATTTTAATTTTGCAAATAAATAATTACATATAAAAATAATTTGTAATGTTGTTACGTTTTTCTCCATTCTTCCTAAGATAATCTATCGATATAAAATATCGACATAGTAGCTTCCTAATTATTTTTATTGTATTATACGTTCGTATTGTCGTCAATTCTTGTATGTTGACGTATTTGACTTCTATGTGTGCGTAAATTGTGTTAGTGGTGAAGAATTTAATATGTGTGAGTTCGTGGCGATACAAATTGATTTTGAGTATGTGTGCAGCAATGTCTATGTAGTGTTTCCTCCCCCCGCACCAAAAGTGACAGACTTTTTTGTTCATAGAATTAAGCGCGTCACTTGTCCAGGGATAGATAGTCAAAGGGCTGAATGCATGATGTCTATTGCCAGTATGATGGTTAGATGTACGCGAACTTTTTGAGTGTTTTTTTTTTATTACTTACCGCCCTAGGGCTTTTCTTGCTACATTATTACCCTAGAGCGCTAATTGGTCACCTACAAGCCCCATTTGGGGGTAATAAGGACCTATTTACCGAATATGAGAGATATAAAAGATTTAAATGCGAAATCCCATGGGGTTTCAAAAATGTGTATAGTTTTATACAAATATAATATACATATATATATTTAACTGAAATTATCTATCCACGAAGACCCGTCGCATGAGATATATGTTACTAAAATCTGTTCGACATCTATTCCAATCGACAGAAAAAATACTTTTATATCTAAATTCCAGTTGAATCCCTCATATTTGAAGATTACCGCTATAAGACAAAAATATCTGCATAAAAAGACCTTTCGAAAGAGGTATTTCTTAAATCTACTGGAGGGTGGAAACACGTTTAAATAAAAAATACTTATAAGCCAAATTCCGGTCAAACCCCACATATTTGAACAATGCCGCCATAATATAAAATATCTGCCTAAAGAGATCTTTTGAATGAGATATGTCTGAAATCTGCTGGAGGATGGGGACGTTTTTAAAAATAGGTACCTACTTAAAAATCCAAATTCCGGCCAAACCCCACATATTTGAACAATGGCGCCATAATATTAGGTCTTTACCTATGAAATTGCCGTTTTGTATGAAAAAATTTAAACGATTTTTTTTCATGTATTTTTTATTTGTATTAATCGAAGTAATCACCCATGCAATCAATGCATCTTTGCCAATGCAGTGGTAGTTTATTGATGGCCTTCTTAAAGAAATCAGCTGGACGGGAGGCAACACATTCTTCAAAGGCATTTTGTACTGCCTCTCGGGTATTGAATTTTTTTCCCGCCAAGAAGTTATCCAAATTCTGGAAAAAGTAGTAGTCTGTAGGCGCAAGGTTTGGTGAGTAGGGCGGATGACGGAGAACTTCCAACCCCAGTTCTTGAAACTTGGAGACCGTCTGCTGTGCAGTATGAGGTCGCGCGTTATCGTGCAGGAGCAGCGGAGACGAGCGATTGACCAATGCTGGTTCGAGATGTGCCAGCTTCTCCATCATTGTGTTCAGTTCTTCACAGTACACATCTGCAGTAATGCTCACCCCGTTTGGTAAGAAGCTGTGATGAATCACACGGGCGCTAGACCACCAAACAGTGACCATTACTTTTCTAGGGGTAAGTTTTCGTTTAGGGCATTGTTTAGGTGCTGAACCAGGATCCAACCAACTTGCTGAGCGCTTGCGGTTATCAAACAGAATCCATTTTTCATCGCAGGTAACAATGCGTTTCAAAATTCCTTCATTTGTGTGTCTGTTGAGCAGTGCAAGGCACGTTTCGACGCGTACTTCGCGCTGGCGATCATTGAGTTCGTGGGGCACCCATTTGTCAAGCTTTTTTACCTTGCCAATTTGACGCAAATGGACTAATATTGTTTTGACGCTAACGTCGAAAGCTGCTGCTAATTCAGCCGTCGAGTGTGTATCATCAGCTTCCACAATCGCCTTTAATTCGTCATTGTCGACCAAAGTCTTCGGACGACCGCGAGGTTCATTTTTCAGGTCGAAATTCCGAACGGAATTTAGAACGGAAGCGAGCAAACCAATAACAGGTGGTGCGTTGGTTTGTAGTGTGAGCTCCGTAAACGTCGTTGATGTTGCGTGCCGCTTGTGCCGCGTTGCTGCCACGACGGTACTCATATTCCTTAATTACTCGAAATTTTAACGTATCCATGATGACGAAAAATATTGAAATGCGATGAAAATGTAACACTAATCAATAAACAAATTACTACTTTTGGAAAAAGAATTCCATGTTTTTAAAATAAAATTAAATTGAAATTAAGAATTCTTAGCCAAACAAAAATTATTTTGATTTGAAATGGCCAGTAGGTACTGCAGAACGGTAAAGACCTATTATAAAAATATCTGCCTAAAAAGACCTTTCGAATGACATATATCTGAAACCTGTTGGATGGGGACGTTTCTTCCCATCTGGGGGCACGCCGTGCCCCCGCCAAGTCGAGCGCGAAGCAAACACTGCCGTACCATCCTTTACTTGAACCATTTCGCCGCATTTTCAGGCCCCTATTTGAGAACCTCTGGATAAGACCAGAACGCAGAAATTTTTGTCATCCAGTAAGCTATAATCACATACTTAAAATCCAAAATTTCAAGTCTGTAGGTCATTTAGTTCCGAAGTTAAGCGAAAGCAAAGTTTCACATTTGTGACACTCACTCACTCATGATCATATAGGTATCAAAATAGAACTAGTACTTCCCATAAACTCAGAGAGCTGAAATTTGGTACAGAGTTAGGGCTTAATGGCCACATAAAGGGAAAACTATAAAAACTAGGATAAAGGAAGATCTGGAGTACCTGGTGACCAGAGGCGGCTCGTCCTAAGGAGCGCTGGAGCGCTGCACTCTCAAAAAATTTACTCAACAAAATGTATTTTTTATCTAAGTTTATATGCTGGTAAAAACATATTTTGTTGGAATTATTAATTTACGTAAGAAATTACGCATCGATTTACTATTACGCTCTGAACCCGAAGCAGCAGAAAGCGGTATAGGTACAAAATTTGGCCTCAAGATGTACTGAGTGGATAGCGCGGTGCGCCGGTGTCGGCGCTCATATGAAAACAAAGTTCAGTGCAACGGTTTGTACGAAATTCAATGAGTGCGAAAGAGAAAGTCCGCTCGGCGCGTGAAACGGAAGATTTGTATGAGAAATTAGGCAAATCTGGAGCGGCGCTCTTGCGCGACGTTGCCAAACCTCGATAGAGCGCGGCCCGCCGCGCCGGCGCCACGCGACGACATCGTGCGTTGTTGTCGGTTTGATGTCAACAAATAAACGTCCTGGTACGACTACGAATTCACTTTATGAATGAATAACATCGTTGTGCAATTTTTGTGTAAAAATAAAAAGTATTTAGAATAAAATGGATCAATGCAGTGTACTACCTATCTTTTAGACGTAGGTAACTAGGTACTTCTCGAACTGAAAGCAAGTGGGCCGAACATTGTTTTTAATACAAAAATGTGTTACAAAAACTAAAACCTACAATTCGTGTTTTTAAACCTGAACAATATAGGTACCTATCAAAATCTATATATATCTAAGGTTGTGTGGTTGCGAAAAAACCAACAAATTGTTTTGTGTCCCGTGTTTTGTGTGTTTGTTCCGGCGGCGGTGCAGGTGAGTCTGCGTGGATTAAAACGGCGTATCAGCTCATAATGACAACTTCTCAAAATGACAACCGATCGCAAAATGTCCACTTCTCACAACGTCCACTTCTTAAAATGTCAAATGCGCATAATGACAACTCCACGTAGTTTCTACTTTAACAAGGTAATTTGAATGTGGTGTGGTGGTGTGTGGTGAAAAATAAAATACCAAATCTTATAATCAATCAACTGTAATAGGTGTGTCATATTAAACAAAAACATAAATAAAAATTCACCACAATCATCAAAATTTCGATAAAACATTGATTCGCCATAGGAACACAAAAATCATTTAGATTGAAAGTTTCAATTTACTTTCTGAACAAAGATAGCCGCAAAAATATCATCTTTTTAAAAAATGATGCGATAGTCAAACTCATCTAAATGAATTTTTATTCCTATGGCGAATCAATGTTTTTTTTTTAGTTTATAATCTTGTTTTTCGAAGTTTTGATGATTGTGGTGTTTTTTTTGTGTTTTTTTAATATGACACACCTATTACAGTTGATTGATTATAAGATTTGGTATTTTATTTTTAAAGTTTTCAGATATCTACCTACATATACCCCTTAGTATATGTATAACTAGCTATACCTATTACCACATTCAAATTACCTTGTTAGAGTAGAAACTACGTGGAGTTGTCATTATGCGAATTTGTCATTTTAAGAAGTTGACATTGTGAGAAGTTGACGTTATGAGAATTTGTCATTTTGAGAAATGGACATTTTGAGAAATAGACATTATGAGAAATAGACATTATGCGCATTTGACATTTTAAGAAGTGGACGTTATGAAAAGTGGACATTTTGCGATCGGTTGTCATTTTGAGAAGTTGTCATTATAAGCCGATACGTAAAACGGGTGTTGATGATTTAGCGCACCTTTCAATGAAAGTGAAGAAACGTGCCAGTCTCGATTTCATATGTTATATAAAGTGCATTGGCATCTTTCGGGCGCTAAGACAATCGTAGTTCGTAGGTGCTTTCCGGGTAGGTATAGAAAATTGTTGAAATAGGAACGCAACCTCAATACTGAAAACGTCATGTAGTGAATTTTATGTGTCAAAGTTTTTCTTCCGTTGTTACCTTTTGTTTTTTCCTTCAATAAAAATATTTCGCATCTTCATCATCGTGATTTCCTTAAAATCTGAACTAATAGTCCTAATATTCAGTCTGATATTTCCTACATGGTAGCAGAGCGTGGTTGGATAAATTATATCAACGGAATATCGGAAAATATTAAGACTGCCACAGCGTGGTGAAAATCACTATTGGTTGGTTCGTTCCTGAACATTCCGTGATGTCTTCAAATACGTCTTCTAATACATTCAACATAGAAAATTTAGTTGGCCGAGACAATTATTCGACATGGAAGTTCGCAGCACAGACACTTTTGGAACACGAGGAACTGTGGGAGTGCGTCGAAGGAAATAACATGGACCTAAAGAAGGATAAAAAGGCAAAGTCTAAAATAATCCTACTGGTGGACCCTATAAATTACGTCCACATTCAGGAATGCACATCTGCTAAACAGGTATGGCAAAATTTAGAAAAAGCCTTCAGTGATTCTGGCCTAACCAGACGAGTTGGTTTATTAAAGACCTTAATAACAACTACTCTCAAAAATAGTAGCAGTGTTGAAGATTATGTTAATAAGATAATATCTACAGCTCATAAGCTCCGTAACATAAACTTCAAGGTCGAAGATGAATGGCTCGGTACATTGTTACTGATAGGATTACCTGACTCATATAAACCCATGCTTATGGCATTAGAGAGTTCCGGTGTCGTTTTATCAGCAGATTTAGTCAAAACCAAGATCTTACAAGAAGTAGTCTACAGATAACACTTCTGCTTTCTTTGCACCTAAATCTGCACATAAGCCAGGTAACAATGATAATAAAGGCAAATCAAAGGGTCCTCGATGTTACAACTGTAAACGGTATGGTCATCTAGGCAAGTTCTGCAGGAATAGGAAACAGAATGCTGATAAAAATACTAGTAATGGATTTATAGCCGTTTTTTCAGCAGTTTCAGTTAATGATCAGTACAACTGTTACATAGACTCCGGAGCATCGGTACACATGACTAAGCACAGGGACTGGTTATCAGGAGAATATAAACCAGCTCAGAGTCATGTCCGCATAGCTGATGACAAGATGCTCAAAGTTGAAACATGTGGAACTGTGCAAATAACTGTCAAGGATGACAATGGTGATACCAACAAAATACAGGTAACCAATGTATTTTATGTCCCTGAGTTAGCTACCAACTTGCTTTCAGTCAGCAAAATGATTGAAAATGGTTGTAATATTCAGTTCTGCAAAAATGGCTGCCGTGTCGTAAATAGTAAGGGAGTAAAAGTGGCAACAGCCATCTGTGTGAATGGAACTTATAAACTTGATACATGTAGCAATCAAGCTTTGTCAGCTGTTATGGATGAAGATAATTTCCTATGGCATCAAAGATTAGCCCATATTCACTTTAATGATTTACACAAATTACAAGATTGTGCCCATGGTATAAAGTTATCACCATCTAAACAGAACATTATATGCACAGCATGTATACAAGGGAAACAGGCCAGGCTACCATTCAAACATATGAGTTCCAGGGCAAGAGATTTGCTAGAACTTATCCATAGTGACATATGTGGCCCAATGGAGACAATGAAACTCGGCGGAGCCAGGTATTTTTTGAGTTTTATTGATGATTACTCTGGAAAAGTTTTTGTGTACATTTTGGCCCACAAAACTGAGGTATTAGAAAAGTTTAGAGAGTTTAAGAATCTAGTAGAAAATAAAGTGGGCAAAAGTATAAAGATTCTAAGGTCTGACAATGGCAAAGAATATGTCAATCATAGCTTTGAGAATTATCTTAAGGAATCTGGCATAACACATCAGACAAGTAATATACGCGCCAGAGCAAAATGGGCGTGCGGAGCGCATGAGCAGAACTCTTGTGGAGAGGGCAAAGTGTATGATTTTTAATGCATGTTTACAGAAAGAATATTGGGCAGAAGCAATAGTGACAGCAGCATATATAATCAACCGCTCTCCTTCTCGTGTGCTCGCCGGAATCACTCCATATGAAAAATGGACATGATCAAAGCCAGATGTAAGTCATCTGAAGGTGTTTGGGTGCAAAGCAATGGTACATATACCTAAAGAAAAAAGACGTAAGTGGGATACGAAATCTCGAGAATTAATATTTGTTGGTTATAGTGATACAACAAAAGGCTATAGATTTATTGATCCTAAAACAAAAAGAGCCACAATGAATAGAGATGTTGTTTTCTTAGAGAGTACTGTGAAACAAACGCAAGTACAAGTTAATTCTTCTGAGTATATGTCTTCGAGTGTAAATAATGCATGCATATCACCAAATAAAAATGTAGAAATTGATTTAAACGATAATATGAAGTGAGATGCAGCTAGTAATGATGTTCTTCCTTCTTCAATGTCAAGCGATGATAGTTCTTACGAAGATGTTGAGAACTCAGACGATCCTGAATATTTACCTAGCAGGAAATTAGAGATGTCTAATGAAACTTCTACAGTGAAGACAAGAAGTCAAAAGAGAAAAGAAATTGGTAATCACATGTAATTAATGTGCTTCATTAACGAGGCTGCATTAAGTTTATTGAATTGTGACCCACAGAGCACTGAAGAGGCATTAAAAAGTAATCAAGCCCAACAGTGGAAGGATGCTATGGATACAGAATATGAGTCCTTATTGAAAAATAACACATGGGTTTTGACCAGTCTGCCAACGGGCAAAAAGGCTATACCTTGCAAGTGGGTGTACAAGACAAAAACTGATGAAAATGGAGAGATTACGAGATATAAAGCTAGACTAGTCATAAAAGGATTTAAACAAAGGAAAAATATAGATTATCAAGAGGTATTTGCACCAGTAGTCCGGTACACATCTCTCAGATACCTAATTGGCCTAGCTGTAAAATATAATTTAAATATAAATCAAATGGATGCTGTAACTGCATTTTTACAAGGAGATATAGATGAGCAGATATATATGACTCAGCCGCCACTGTATGAAACGGAAAGTGACAAAGTATGTGAATTGAAGAAATCCATATATGGTCTGAAACAAGCCAGCAGGCAGTGGAATAAAAAACTGAATAATGCTCTATTAGAAATTGGATTATTGAGATGCAAAGTGGATCCTTGTGTTTATTATTCTAATAAGAATGAGTCAGATATTCTTCTCATAGCGGTGTATGTTGATGACCTGCTTTGTTTTTATAGTCAGAAAGAAACATTGAATGTTGTAAAGAATAAATTAACTAAAATGTTCAGTATGAAGGATATAGGAGAAGCAAAATACTGCATTGGATTGAAGATTTCTAGAGATAAGGATAGAATATCTTTAGATCAATCCTTATACATCGAGAAAATCTTACAGAGATTTAGCATGTCAGAATGTAAAGCAGTTCATACACCTTGTGATGTTAGTATGAAATTGATACCAGCAAAAGATGACGGCGAAGTCTTAACTGACATACCATACCATGAAGCTGTCGGTTGTTTATTGTATCTATCTCAATGTACAAGACCGGATATTGCTTATATAGTAAATACTTTGAGCCGGTTTAATAACAAGCCTACTAAGGACCATTGGACTGCTCTTAAAAGAGTAATGAGATATTTAAAAGGTTCCTTACATTTGAAGCTTACATTTAAGAAAAATAATGAAAATGTGACTGGATATTGTGATGCAGATTGGGCATCAAATATTGAAGATAGATAGATAGATAGATTAGATATAGATCATGTTCCGGTTATGTTTTTCTTTTTCAGGGTGCCGCAATTAGTTGGAACTCTAAAAGACAACCAACAGTGGCACTGTCTTCGACGGAAGCTGAATACATGTCCCTAACTTTAGCAATACAAGAAGCACTGTGGCTTAAGCAGCTGGATCATGAGTTATGGTCTAACAAGCTAATTTCATCGTTTACAATTTATTGTGATAATCAGAGTACAATTAGACTTTCAGGTAACGATGTTTATCATAGTCGCAGCAAACACATAGATGAGGTTTCGAGTGGAGAGATCGATGTCCGCTACACAAGTACTGATGACATGGTCGCCGATGTCCTAACCAAGGGCCTCTATCGCAACAAGCACGAGCTGTGCTCATCAGCAATGGGTCTGCGTTCTGGAGAGGGTGTTGAAATAGGAACGCAACCTCAATACTGAAAACGTCATGTAGTGAATTTTAAGTGTCAAAGTTTTTCTTCCGTTGTTACCTTTTGTTTTTTCCTTCAATAAAAATATTTCGCATCTTCATCATCGTGATTTCCTTAAAATCTGAACTAATAGTCCTAATATTCAGTCTGATATTTCCCACAAAAATCTATTAAGTATAAAATTTAACGAACGAACCAAAGATGCATCAATATAGCGGACAGATTAGCAAGTTGCAAGTAGGTAGGTACCTATATTTTTTAAGGGCCATTTTTTTTTTTGAACACCCTAGAAAAATTTTCACGAGCCGCCACTGCTGGTGACTCTGATTAGAAAACACAAAAGCCCAACCAAACTATTAGGGCTTGGCCAGACTGAACACGCGGGTGCGGGATCGCGCGCGTCGTCACTTGTCCGCAGTTAAGCACGCGGCTCGTCCGAGTGGTGTCGTGACCAGTGTTTGTCAAATACAATATGGATGAAGAGGACTTATTTTTACTAGAAAATTCTTACTTAAAATGGCAAGTACTACAAGTGAAAAATGGAATTAATGATATTAATTTGACTAGAGAAAGTTAAGGAGAATTTTACACACTATATGAGAAATTGCGAACGCAACCTCCGAAGTTTTTTGACATCCAAAGTGCAGGTCGTGCTTGAATTGCGCTTATAAATTCTTCAATATTCAAATCAGAAGACGCCATGTTGCCAACGCGCGCTGTTAGCTCGGAATAGTTTGAGATCCCCGCGCTCCGCGTTGCTTGCCGCTTGACGCCCGCGCACTCACTGCGGCCACTTGTATGAACGTCCTATTGCTTGAGTTGCCCGCGCTATCCAGGGGGGGGACACTTAGAACATGAATCACGTCAATAAATACAGACATGCCATCTACTTTGCATAACAGAGAAACACTGCTACCTAATAGTTTCAAGTCTATCGATAGATGTCTCTTCTCTCAAACTGTAATGCAATTAATAAAATAGGTTTAAGGATGATCGTTTAGCTGGGCCCGCCAAATTCAAATTACAATTGGTTTTTCGCAATTTCGCAGTTTTTGATGCTCAGTTGTGAATATTGTATAGCTAATGCCGAAATTACTACAACTTTGAATTTAGAATGTGTTATAGACCTATAAATTGCGAAAAACCAATTGTAATTTGAATTTGGCGGGCTCAGCTACACCATCAGCCTTAATATGTGCGGGAATTTAATTCTGTATTAATAGTATTATTTATAGTATTTATTGTACAGACCATTTATAACATGTTTGGTAAAAAATATCACATTATTTTATTTCAATAGCACTGTAGCTTATGGTAACATTGTTGTGAATACTTTTCATATTATTTAACTGGCAACATTAAACAATATGGTCGCCGAAACTTGTGTTTACGTATGTTAGTGTTTCGTGTTCAATATAATTATGATGAATTATTTGTTTTTTTCAGTGTTTTGTCTACTTCAAAAGTTCGAGTTAAGATCTCTTCTTCGTCCTGATATGAGATTATATTTGGAAACAAATATTATTCTACCATAAAACTATAAATAAATGGAAACGTATACCTGTATTATATATATCTATCTACCTACCTATAGCTATCTATAGAGCGTTTGTTTGTTACTATTAGGAAATGCAGATGTCGCTTCATAACTTCAAATCGGGATGCCTCAAATTGGCTCAAGAGGGCTCTCTTGTACAACTATATTATAATACTCTTTGGCGCTATCCCCGCGCCGCTCGCTGCGCCCGCGCCGCGCCCGCTTGCTCAGTATGGACACTCAAATAGGTTTAATGTGTTTAAGTACGTCGCGCCGCGTCCGCCCCGCGCCCGCGCTTTCAGTCTGGCCAAGCACTTAAAGATATCGCCATATACCGCCGTTACAAAAAATATTCAACTTGGTGGGCCGCTTCATTTGATCTCAAAAATGGAAGGTCTGAAGTATCTGATGAAGAACCCTCAGCTGGTCTCAGCTGTATTAGAGATATGGTAATGCCCTACTACTATTGGTACATAAAAAAATCTACTGTCATTGCAAAATTCCAGTGTAGTGGGACACATCTTCTAATTTAAATTTAATATAGCTTATAGCGTCCCACTGCTGGGCAAATGCCTCCCCTTCTGCTTTTAATTCAAATAAGAAAATCTTATCAATAAGCCCGTTTCTACAAAAAGAAGTGAAATCCCATCAAAAACATTCTGTAAAAAACTAGCCAAGTCTCGATGGAGCTGCTTGTTTATCTCTAATAATTAAAATAACTAAAAAACCCGACTGCATAAAAACACTTTAAAAAAACTAAAAAGACAAAAACAAGTCTAGTAGTCCAGACCTATGTAAAGTAATATTGAATAACTACATAAAATAATAAATTATAATGTAGAATAAAGTCAATCTTGCAGTCGGGACCCATTACTGGGAATTTTAGAGACGATTATTTATTACGATTTTGAATGGGTCCCGACTGCAAGATTGACTTTATTCTACGTTATAATTTATTATTTTATGTACATAGTTATTCAATATTACTTTACATAGGTCTGGACTACTAGACTTGTTTTTGTCTTTTTAGTTTTTTTAAAGTGTTTTTATGCAGTCGGGTTTTTTAGTTATTTTAATTACGTAACTTGTTTCCGGATTTTTAGTGCAAAACTATGAAAAATCATATTTCCTAACCTCAATCTAAAACTACCTACGGACATTAACGAAGAAATTATTTATATGAAAAAGTAGATGATTTCCTACAAGACCCTTGACAATAAAGTAATGTAATGCTTTCGCTAATTGCTACCGAAAATTTGAGAATACATGATACGGAATGCTCAAAACATATTTTTCAGCCCAGGCATTAAAGCGCATAAAATCCGCATATACGTCAAACACATAACCCTCCTCCTTCGGCAGTCGGGTAAAAAGTAATGAAATCTAGACAAAGTTGTACCAAGTCTAAGGTTCCTTACTGCGATTTCTTTATTATTTATAGTTAATGTTGTGTGACTTGGCCGTTGACTTGTACCCTTGTTGTAAATTCAAATATAAAGGTGAATATTTAACACATTTGTACACAGAGGATTACGTAGTATGAATGTTCGTTGAGAATATAATTTGAACATTCTTTATACGTTAGTGGGGGGTACAAGGCAAATAAAGAGCTACTCGTGTATGTTTATTCTACAGACGCACATACAATGGTTTTAGAGATACACGATTTTGCAAAACGTTACTCCAGCAGGAAACGCAATATCTAGAAAACCTGAAGACGCAAGAATTATATTTTTGGCGCACATTTATGCACATATATAAGCTCTCTACCCATACACAATATTTCTCATTCCGATCATTCGTTTAGAATTTTCCTGCTGGAGGAACGTTACTCTAGCAGAAATCGTTATTCTCATTTTTTTCCAAAACTACAAAGCGCACATTTTTTTTATGTGGCGCACATTTACAGCAGATTACGAACTAATTATACGTTCCACTCATATCACTCTAGAAGCTAGTTTCCTGCTAGGGTAACGTACACAACAGATTAGCTCTTAGCCAATTGCTCACCCTAAGCAGCCTCAAAAGCGTCGTCTGATCTCGTCCTAGGTCTCTTCATGAAATATTGTACCATTTGCAAGCGTGAAACACAGTGAAACCGCGTGCAACAGCTTGTTTTCTATCAAATTCTGTTTATGTGAATCAGCTAGCATTCTTAATTTCCGAGATATCAACGTTTATTAGTGACCCTTTTTCCCGACTCTTTGTTTGTTTTGTGTTTCTAAGATCAATAATCGAAATATAAAAAACACGTCGACGATATCGGCATGATACGCCAACCAAATAATACATACCTACATAATGATTATTTGGTTGTGTGCAATGCCTTTATTGCTATAGTTTTTTGACGTTTGAAATCAACATATTACTTACCGTGTGACATTATTGCAGTGCAGGAACTGCAGGAATTGGCAGATAGATTAATAGCTATTTTATTATTTCAGAGTAAAGATAAGTTAGAATTAACTGAAAAAATATCGGCTGAGAAGTATTTGAACAGGGAACTTACTATTAAACTATCCGATTATGAAAAAAAGGCAAAAGATATGCAAATAAAATTAAAAGCCAAAGACGAAGAGATGATGCGGTTACAATCAAATTATCGAGAAATTGAGAAGGAATTTGAAAAAGTTATTAATCTAGAAAAAAACGTAAAAACGGCCACAGAAGTAGTAGAGCCAAGTTTAGAAATAAATAATTACGTTGTTGAAGAATCTGTTAACCATTCGGAAACTGGCCACAAACCATTAAGAGATGATGATAAAAATGGCCACAGCCTCCAAAGAGTAGATGCCATGATGAAACTGCAGGAGCGTTTCTTGAAAATAATGGCAGAAGTTGCTGATTTGTCTGATGAGAAGCATAGGCTTGAACATATAATTTTGCAGCTACAAAATGAAACAGATACTATTTGTGAATATGTTGCTTTATACCAGCAACAACGAAGTTTACTAAAACGGCGAGATGAGGAAAGAAATGCCCAGTTAAAAGTATTTCAACAAGAATGTGGAAAACTTAAACATGACTTAGAAGAACTTGGCGGAATATTAACAAGATTTGCTGAAGATAAAGAATTATCATTTTATTTCAATATTGAATCAAAGCGTATTGATATGGAAAATGTTATGACCTTACTCTCCAATCTTAAAAATAATTCCCTAATTGATAAAAAGAAAAATGCGGAGTTTAAAAACTTGTATCCTTGTAACTGTTGCTCTGGTAAATTAATTGATGTATAGAAAATTGTTTAATGCTGATGTGTAAACTAAAAATTATCGTATACGTTAAAACGTCAATGACCAAAATGTATGAGCAGCAGACCCGGGGGCTTTTTTTGCGACCATATTGATGCATATTCTTACGTTTAGTCTTCACAAATTAAGTATTTCTCCCTAATATTTATTGTTGTAGTCTCTCTCCAGTCAGACATAATTTCAAGGTTCTTAACCTTTTATCAACTTAGAATGTGTCACTGCTTAGAAACGTGAATTCATTTAATAAAATTAGGAAAGAGAATAAAAGAGTTTATTAAACCCTATATTAAACTTAGTTAAATTCGATTTAAAATATCCCTAGATCTTGTCGATGTGTTTCTATAGTACTTATACTAGCAGAGCTGACAGACGTCCTGTCTTAATGATGAATTGGTAAAATTGCCTTATTAAAAACCATATTTTTTTCTTTAAAAATACTTATATTTATATTCCATCAACACAAAATTGCATAGACGTAAAAAATACTGGTAATATTCGCGCCTAGA
The DNA here is from genome assembly GCA_947256265.1 of Acronicta leporina. Taxonomy (NCBI): domain Eukaryota; kingdom Metazoa; phylum Arthropoda; class Insecta; order Lepidoptera; family Noctuidae; genus Acronicta; species Acronicta leporina. The sequence continues at coordinate 8,654,583 of OX366513.1, read as the reverse complement.
GAATTCTATCTGACGTTTGTTTCCATCAAAGCGGCAACACCGCGCGATATTACGTGTGGCGAGCGGAGAGATTTGGCAACGTCGCGCAATAAATGTGTTATTTCTTAAATAAAATACATAAAAATTTTGCTGAGTATTTTTTTCCTCCAGCGCTCCTTAGGACGAGCCTACTCAGCTTATCAGATTGCCCTCTGGTGGGTCTAGTCCCTTCATCCATTCTCCCCTTGACTGTTTTTTTTTTTTTTTAAAGAAGCTTACTAGCAATGTGGGTCACACATTACTAGTATTCTTGTTAACCCCTCGTGCTAAGCTAAAATGCTTGTGTTACGAGTGGGTTCACGTCGGTAGTGCAATAGGTGGGGTTCGAACCGGCAACCACATGATCGCAAGTCCGACGCCCTAGCCATTAGGCTACCGCCGCTTAAATACTATTACTATTATTATTATTTATTATATTAAGTACCTACATAAGGGTAATGCGTCAACAGTGGCTAAATGTAGAGTTCTTGTTCGTGGACGAGATATCTTTGGTTTCCTTTGGTAACCCTTTGGCGGCATAAACGTTATGCTCTCTTGAGTGACCCCATGCAGCTTCCGCCAGGAAGTTAGTATTAGTATTTGTTTACAAGAACGCCTTTCCTGTTCCAGCGCCCCACGCTTTTACAATCAAATATTATAATTAAACACATAGTTTACACTTCAGCCCAGAAATAGAGACAACTTGAACATAAAAGCGTGTTTTTCTAGTGTTTCTTAAACTATTAATTTATTTTTAAAACATACAAAAGATATTTACTACGTAAGGTGGCATCGTAACGACATCGAACGGACTGTAAAATAAGACATGTCCGTTGAGAGTCGAAAGTAAGTTGCTTTTCAATAGTTGTCACTGGCGTCACCTTTAAAACGTAAATTCAGAATGTGAAGGCAAATTTCGACATGGCGCGTGGGAATCGTGGTGGCTTAGTGGGTCATTAGTTAGTAGCGTCTAGTGTATCTAACCAGAAGACGCACAAAGACTACAAAAGAGCGACGCATTCGTCGCTCTATTTCTCGCTCGTGGACTCTCTTAACGAACGGACGTGTGAAGTGTTGCTCATCACCGGTGAATACTGAATTAATTTGTTCTTTAAATTCAGTGTAGTAGGTTGTTCTAATTTATCCCGCCCTCTCGTTTCTGCTTGGGGAAATTGCAGTAAGACTCAGTGGCCATATTGGCAAGTGTCGGACCTTTCATTCATTGTTCAGTGAAGATATGTACTTTTTGCCAACTGTGACTAACTTTTGTGCAGTGAACAATTATTTTAAACATTACACAAAGTGGCGGTTGCTGGGGATCGAACGTGCATCGCAGCTGCGAGGCCGCAGTTCCGTGGTCCTAGCCGCCTAGCCACGGCGACGTGAGCCGCTGCAGCGAATTTATACTCCACTTTTGACCCACATAATTTTAACCTATTATTATACTATATAATTGAGTTGTTAGTGTTTTTAGAGTAACTAATTTAATCAAGCTATGAAGTGCCACGGCTGTAATAACGTATTAAATGTTGATTATTTTTTAAAGTGCAATAGTTGCAACTGCAAGTTTTGTTACGAATGCCTTGATGTTGCTGCCGGGTCGACTAAGCAGCTCAGTGCTGAGCAATTGGCAGCGCTTAATTGTCCTCTGTGTCAAAATGTAACTCTGCGTAGAAACAATGACGATAATACTCCTGTCCGGCGAGGTCGCAATAACCAATCACCTAGCGCCTCCTCGAATATTACGTCGTGTAAAGCACCGGAGCTTGATATTGCTACGAAAACTTCTGCAGGCGCTGACTTTTCATGTGGGCCGGTTACGTTGGATAGTATTAGCACAGATAAAAGAATACTAGTGTATTAGCAAACTTATTGACTTAAAACTGTCCCCGGACTCGACGTTTATGTTAAATCTACGGTCCGCGCTTAGGAAGGATTTGAAGGATATGGTGACCGACGAAGTTGGCCGAGCTGTTGAGTCGGTAAAGGCTGACTTCACGACCACAACGGATTTTATCATCTTAGAACAAAAAGATTTGAAGTCAAATATTGCAGACAAAGACAATCGGATCAGGGTACTTGAAACTGAACTTTTGAAATCTCAAAACACGTTATCAAAACTCCAGAGTCGTTTATTTGCAGTTGAAAAGATATCACGTGACTTAAACCTCGAGATTCACGAGGTACCCGAAAGCAAGACTGAGAATCTAATGGCATTATTCAAAAAACTCTGTGAGTGTTTACAAGTTGTGGTATCTGAGAGTGATGTTAAGGCATGTCGTCGTGTAGCTAAGATGAACTCAAACTCCAAAAGACCGCGGAACATACTAGTTACCCTCTCGTCGCAGCGTCTGCGTGATGTTCTCTTGTCTGCGGTGACTCGCTACAATAAGTCTCACCCTGATACCAAACTATGTACTGCCGATGTTGGTATAGGCGGCTCATCGTCGAGTAGGATATACTTGTCGGAACATTTGTCTCCTGAAGCTAAAGAGTTACACCATGCGGCGCGTAAATTTTGTATTGACAAGAACTATAAGTTTGTTTGGGTGCGATATGGTCAAATTTATGTTCGTAAGGATGAAACAAGCTCGGCCATTCTATTAAAGGCATCCTCCATCGTAAGTTAAGTGCGGACCCTTGTGGCCCGGGATGGTATGCCTGATTGACTAGACCCACCCTCCTCTTTAAATTACTGGGGTCGAGGAACGTCACATTTTATTACTATGTTACCTTTAATAGTTATAAGCCATGAGCTCTTTCATTATTTTAACAGTAATTTTGCAGTGTGCACATAGTTTTATGTTATAATCTAGTTTTAAACTTTTAGTTCTAAGGTTTTTTTTTTGTAACGATTGTAATGTGTTTTGTGCATCAAATAAAAAAAAATTAAAAAAAAATATTGGTGACCTTCTTAACTTTACTTACCTCCCAGTATATACGTGTTATGGCCTATATATCTTGAGTTGAGCTGGTTTCTCGTATTTTGCCGTCAAAGTTAAGACACCATCGTTTTGAGTTTTAGTAATATTATTTAATAACGCATGTATGTACACTTGATACTTTTTATGGTTAATATAAGCGTCAAGAAGAACCGAATACAGTTTTCAGCTGGCTTATAAGTTTACTCATTTCGGCGCTGCGATATTTTTTCTGGTTTACAAAAAAGCGCTATTACTTGAAAATTATAAATATTTTCTTAAATCTTATTCTGTCACAAATACGCACAAATAAAGAGCTACTCGTGTGTGTTTATTCTACAGAAGCACATGCAATGGTTTTAGAGATACACGATTTTGCAAAACATTACGCCAGCAGGAAATGCAATACCTATCTCGAAAACCTAAAGACGCACAAATTATATTTTTGGCGCACATTTATGCACAAATATAAGCTCTCTGCCCATATACAAACTGCTTGCGTTTTGTTTAGTAGCAAACCAAGAACAGGAACAACGATAATGGTGTTATAGTTAATCCTAAATCCAAATGAATAGTGTAAAGTTGGTAAAATGGAGGCGGTGTCACCTTAAAGGTCCCGTCACCAAAATAATCACCTGCGGGAATGTCGAGTAGGTGCTTCTTTTAATTCGTCTTGCTATTTTGGAAGAAAATATTAGAATTTTTCACTGTATCCGTCGTTACATATGAGGAACCATTCTGAGAACGCAATCGGCACGACCACATCCGCTAAATTTACGAAATTTAACTTGGGTAGGTAGGTGTACAATTTGTTGATCATGACAAACGGCGTTAAATGACAAGTTGCGATTAAGACAAACACCTTATTAGACGAATTGCGGTCGTGGCGAACAGCGTATTAGACGAATCGCGTATATGACAAACCTAGTTAAATCAGATCGCTGATGACCAAATGCGTATTTGACGAATAGCGTTGGTGACCAGCAGCGTGTAATCCGCACATTTATGCACAAATATAAGCTGTCTGCCCATATACAATATTTCTCATTCCGATTATTCGTTTAGAATTTTCCTGCTGGAGGAACGTTACTCCAGCAGGCATCGTTCTTCTCGTTTTTTTCCAAAACTACAAAATGCACAAACACACAAGTTTTATGTGGCGCACAATTACAGCAGATTACGCACTAATTATACGTTCCTTCCAATCATATCATCTAGGAGCTACTTTCCTGCTAGGGTAACGTACACTCGTGAAACGGTTTGTTTCTGTAATACTTTTATCTTTTCTTGTACAGTTAAGTCGTTATAATTATATTCTTTATCTTTGATGATTTAGTAAATATCTTTACTAATTAATGTAATCACAATACCTTAATTTTTCACATAAGGACTTTCCGAGATCTCAGTCAACCTCTACGCAAAACGTGCCGTCAATATGGACAGATCTTCGATTTCGGTACACAGACAAGCACATCAACAAAACCGCACCATTGAGTGACGCACAATTAATTAAAATATATTTAGTAAAAAAAATCTTTCATCAGTTTTAAGTTTATTTTATGATTCGTCACATAAAATTAATATAATACATTTTTCATCGATAGCAGTGTAAAATAATAAGAATACATGTAATAAATAGTTTTATCACATTCAGTGTTTGACTTAAATCTTATCTTACATTGTGTAATTAAATAAAAAATGAGAATTATAATAAAACCAGGAATCATTTTAACACATTTTTTGATTTGTAAAAGATGATTTAATATTTACTTAATTCTAGAACAAATAGTAGTCAAAAAGAAACTGAACTACATTATTTGAAGGAGATCGCTAGTGTCAAATTTATCGTATGAATTATGAAATTTATCCTACGTTTCGAATAGGTACATTATGTATGTAATGTTATTTATTTTGAGTGTCTTTCAATGTCACATTATTTCATACTTTGTTCTGATTTCTGATTGAAGAAAAACAAAATTCAATTCGTACATAAATACAATCGAAGAAACTGAGTATGTACGTATCACTGGATTGTGTATCGTTTTCTATGCCAACTTGCAATCAGATCAGGTAAGTACATAATATACAATTTACTAAATTTCATATCACACTAATATGGACGTTCCTGACAATATCAAATTAATATGGACGAGCCTAGGGCCCCCAGACGTTACATATTTTCTCAGCAATATAATGTGTGTAGGATAAATTAGTGTTTGAATGCAAGTAGGTACTGCCGTCATATCACCAAACAAAATATAAATATCCTGTTGACTGAGGCGATGAAGGCGTGTCTGTAAGTCAACAATTACCTACATATAGGTAGAAATAAATAAATAATTTCATGACCATTTCAAATAAATTAATAGCTTCACTATTAAAGACTTCCATTATCTAGTAATAACATATTACATACCTAAGTTTAAGTTACTTCATTATAAAATCACCTAATTTTCACTTTCACGCTCATACACATAGGGATTACGGCCAGTCCCAATAACAAATCAGTCGGTAGATTTGCTTCCTAGAGATATGATTTTGAAATAAGGTAGGACACACAAGTAATGACAAAATCCTATGTGTAGTAAAAGCACACTACTGAAAGATCTGTATTGGGACTGGAAGTTTATGCGTCTTTTGCCTTTGTTATAGTTCTGGCTGCTTACAGAATTTTTGAAATAGTTCCGTGAGTATCATAAAATTATGGATTTACTTGCATTATGTGTTAATTTCTATTAACACATAATGCAAGTAAATCCATAATTTTTGAAAGCTTTAGCGCCTGGTAAAAGCTACCATTTTGCCGACGGGAAGTGTCTAGTAATATCCTTTTCCTTATCTTTACACATTATTACAAAACGTTCGGGGCCGCGTCATCTGTTCGGGATATACCTACTCAGAAACTACAGAACGGATTTTTATGCGGTTTTCACTAATGGACGGAGTGATTTATGAGGAGTTTTAAGCTGCCTCTTATAAACGGGGCAGCGCGTATGAAACTGCAGGTGGGTCGCTAGTTAATACCAAAACAATATGCATTGAAACATATAAAAATTAGCCTTGAGACTGAGTTTTTGCCCGCCTTTAGCACCTGGTACCTGAAAATTGACCGTCAGTCCAAGCTAGCAGGTATGCACACACTGAAATCACATACAAACATTGCTTTATCCTACACGTCATATTATCGATAAGAAAATAATGTCAGAGGCCTCGGGATCTTGGTTTATATCAATATCAATAGTTACTACAAATATAGTAACTATTGATATAAATGTTATGAAATTATTCTAACGCAGTCATGATTATATATATAGGCCCAATTCGACATTTTGTGATTTGGAAATGTTGGTGAAAGAGAGTGGTGTTTGGTCATTTTTAAAATATGTTTTTGAATATATAAAAAATATATGTACATATAAATAAAAAAATATTGCTGCATGTAAAATATTTTTTTCGTACTTGTAGGTAATGATCACGACAAGATTTGTATGACTTTTTTTTAAATCTACTGAAAGTGGGCTCGATCGGCGCATTTAATAAAAATTTATTAACATAAAAATTGTGTTATAGTTAGAACATAATTTTAACATAAAAATAAACATATTTTACGATAACGATATTTGTTTAGAATCGTAGGCGTATCCATAGTATTGTCTTAGGTTTTTCATGAACCTTACCTGTTCCGATTATTAGTTACGATACAAATTTAAAATGGGAATCGTATGCAACAACTGTTAAGATACCCGAATAAAGTAACAATCGGATTTCTGACTAATAAATACTACCGTATCAGAATCACAATTAATCTAAACTACTTTTTATCTGGAACAAGTAATTTTTAACAAGTCCACTCTCGTATGCATTTATCTTTCTTGATAATTTTCTGAAGATAAGTACCTATAACGAAATTTAGACCATGTGCGATCCTAATGATTTGTATTCATTGAGTCCATCGACTGGCGGCCAGAACTTGATCTTAATTCGCGTCGTGGACCTGTAGGTTCTTCAGATGACTTACGACTTTTCTTTTTATTGCATCTGCGTCCGGCATCATGTGTAGAAATACTTTCACCAACGTTAGTATCGTCTTCGTTAGAGCAACTATCTTTCATAACACTTTCGAATTTTGCACTGCCATCATCAGCCAAAGTTATATCCTGACTTGGTATAGTAGTATCATCAGGGTAAGATATCTGTAGCTTTGATGGGTATTTTTCATCCCTATCTAAACTACTCGTAGTTGTGATTTCTGAAGGTATCAATTTAGAAACAGTAGTGTCAAAATCAGGTTTCATCCCTGTTTTTATTACCGTTGACGGTGCTATCAAGTCTTCAAGGTCCATTTCCCCGGTATGTGTAGAGTTATCCGTTTGCTTTTCCAATGTAGATTTTTGTTCCGTTGTAGCAATATCCTTTCCCTTTTTAGGGGGATTTAATTCCGGTGAAGATAATACTAAGTTTTCTGGTTCATTCATAATTTCGTCATGGGTACGTTTATGAGCCAAAGTAATACTAGATGCTCCGTCGTCTGAAGGTGTTTTCGTCATGTATTCTGAAGTACTTTTAATTATTTTTTCAGAAACGTCCTTGTCATCTTTGATCTTTTTAGACTCTACAGAACTTACAAGGCTAGCACTTAGAGCTCCAGAAGCCATCTGTTCTAGCAACATTTTACTTATATCGATATCCTTTTTATCACCTTTTAATAACTTCTCCTGGACAGCCGCAAATTCTGGAGGGACTTGTGATCTTAATGAATCAAATGGTTGTTTCTTTTTATCAGTCTTCGATAGGTCCGTAGCAGTAGATTCATGATTATCGTTGTCCCTTATTCTCTTGTCTGGTCTCATGATTGATTCATAATTTAAAGATTGTTTCGAAAGAGATTCTAACAGGTAGGGATCAGGAGGCAAATGTATTTGTGGTAGTTGATTCGATTGCGGCCGATCCGAATTTTTCTGCTGTCGTGAAACGTTAGAGTTCGTAACTATAGTCGATGACCGCGGTGTCGTTGTTTTAGGGGTGCTGCGTGAAGCACTATGGCTTGAGGCTTGTAATGTGGAAGCACCGGAACTTGTCGCTATATTATTACTCAATAACCCCAGTGCATCATATGCTGATGACATGCCAGAATGCATGCCAAATGGATTTAAGCCACTCAGACCTAATTGAGGGTATAACATGTTCGGGTTTGGAAATACAAACGGAAATTGCGAATTACTCGACTTAGAACTGCCAGGGTTACCACTTTCTGTAGCTTTTCTAGACTTTGATTTGGTTTCACTCGGAACGGCAGTACCACTAAGGTTATTTAAGTCCAAAGAAGAAAATCCAGGAAGGCCCAAACCGGCTAAGTTAGCAAAAATATTTCCACCGGTAATATTACCTAATAGATTTGGCATACTGTTAAACGAATTTAACAAAGGATTATTTTTGGGATCAAAACTACTCAAGCTAGAAAGTAGCTTGGGATCGAACGTATTCAGCAATTTTGGATCAAATCCAGTTAAGTTTGAGAGAGTTGCAGCTAATGTTTTAGGGTCAAATGCACTTAAGCTAGACAAACTTGCTAAAATAGCAGGATTTAAACCTGCTAAACTTTGATTAATATGAGAGTTTGGAGGTAAAACATTTGATGATGGAGAATCAAGTGTGGGCGGTCGTCCTTTCTTCCGTTCACCTATGCTACTGCTTGGTTGCATTGGAGAATGTCTTTGACTACGAACATCTTGAGGTAGCTTTATATGTTCTTTTATGCCTTCTGTCCACTTCGAATCTATGTCATACATAGGGTTTTCTGCGATCCACTGAGCGAGATGTTTTAGTTGCGGTGCTTTAGGGCCGACTATTCTTTTACCGGTGACGCGATGGACCACAGGTACGTGTTCTTCAGGGGCGAGGCGGGGTGCTACTGCTCGGCGACGTGAGTCAACAGTAGCCTGTTCAGCTAACCATTTGTTTACTTTAGCTTCATGAGAATAGGATTTCATAGGGGGCACGGCTGAAGATTTAGGAATTTTGGTTTGTTCTAAAGATTGTTGCAAAAACGAAGACAACTCCTTAGAAGCTTGAGGTGAAGGAACATTTGTCACTGTAACTGAGAATGGTTTCTGAATTGTAGAAGCGGCGGATGAAGTAGGTGGAGCAGCTGGAGTGACAGTCACGTCTGGCAGCACGGTAGCACTGCGCCCACGCGGACTTTCTGCCGACGCTGCAGTGGGGCTTTTACATTTAGCTGCTGATAAGCCTAGAACTATTTCGTCCAGCTTTTTTCGTTTTTTTTCTTTCCCAACTATCTGTTCAGGTGCAGGCTGCAAAAGATAAATAAATATAAGCAAATACCGCAAAAATGTATGAAAAATGTAAGGCTTAAATTTGTATAGCGGCTCATTTCAAATCACTCTGTGGGACCGAGTTATGATAATTCTAATTTCCAAGTGGCAAGAGGCTTACAGTCGGTTCCAATAGTCACTCAGTAGATTTGCTCACTGGTGACAGGATACTATTCTTGGATAGACGTATAATAAAGTAATCACAGCATGCAAAATGGTAAACGTCAAATCTGACCTACTCGATTGCGATAATAGATGATACTAACGGATTCGCTACACCTGTTGTAGCGAATCAGTTAGTATCATCTATTAATCGAACGTGCTGTTAAATTTGTGTGTTCTTTATTGATTACGTTGTAGTGTAGAAACTAGCTTTACCTTTTATTGATTAGTATTAACCTTAGTGCAAGTTTAGACTAATATAAAGTCCAGCAAACCATCAACACGTCTACAGGGGCAGCGGTTGCCACGTCGTAGTATTTTAAATAAAAAAGAAATAGTTCAGTCTACGAGGCACCAAAGGAGATTGATTAAAAATTGTACAGAAAATGTTGCTGGTCATAGGGCGTTGCTCACGCCCATAAATGCGATATACAGCCGTGACGTCTTGTGTTTTTTTAAATAATAATAAGTGCTCGAGCGGCGAAGTGAAAATGCGCGATTAGGCGTTTTAATTAGAACAGATATAGATTAAAAAATATATATACATATAGAAAATTGATTGGTATAGAGAAATGATGCCTATTATTTGATGTTTCAAAAAGAATATCGATATCTGACTTGATACATTAAACAATACATCGAAGTTTTATAAAATGTTATAAGAAATTATTTTGCGATTGCGTTTTATGATTATTTCAAAACTCGGTAAAACTCAGTTTCTCGGGCTGCGTGCCTATGACGCCGGGCTACTTATGGAGTCAAATTATGCATTTATTTTATTTATTTTAAAAGGTTCGAATTACCAGATATTTAATTTTTATAGGAGCTTTTTCATTATATTCAGTAATTGCCTACCTTTTTTAAGTGTTAAGTTTCATGTGTTCATGCTAGAAATGAAGTCTAAACTTTGCATTGAATTATTTTAACTATTCACGGCGCCAGTGGCTCCTTGAGGTGCCATTATTCATATTAAAAAAAGTGAGTGCCAAATATCTTAAAATTAAGAGTCCCGGCCGGGTTAAATCAAAGTGTACCTACCTACCTGCAATAAAATAGATAACGAATATGATTTAAAATCGAATTAATTTCATGTACAGTAATGTGTGAATTTTGTGAATGATAGGTGAAAATTAATTAAAAAGATTAAGTAAATAAGTAGGTACCTCATAATGATTTAAGATTGACAAGGATATCACAAATTTTAAAAATTGTAAAAAAGCCGAGTCTGTTTACATTGAACATATTTAAAAAAAAGAACAAGTCGGTTGGGATATATAAACGTCTCCGAACCCAAAAACGTGTTTTTTTATATTCTTGTCTGTTTGTTACCAGTTGGCGCAAAAACTACTGAATAGATTTTAATTTTGTTACTGTTAAAAAGTATATGCTCCAACTTAAAAACTGGTGAACTTCTTATCTTAATTAATAGAACGGATCCTTAGATACAGCTTGACCTCTCTGATGTATACAGACATCGGTCTATATACATCAGAGAGGTCAAGCTGTAAACCAACAGGCCGCGGGCAAAAGCAAGTATTCCATATTTTCATAATTATGAAATTTTGGTTACATACATCTACATAATTAAATTTTAGACGAGTAATCAGTAAAACAAATACGAATTGAGTTGTGTAAATATTGTCAACAGTGTGACTTAAAAATAAATTCGTATTACAAATAAATGCTGATTTGTATTATAAAAATAAGAGGTGATTGATTTAACTTATAATTAAATCAAAACAGTTGAACTAAAAATATGATTTTGTGAAATAAAGATAAATAATTTTAGTATAATTTCATTAGTAAAAACCCGTTTTTTGTCACTACATAATATTATAAAACAAAGTCGCTTCCCGCTGTCTGTCCCTATGTATGCTTAGATCTTTAAAACTACGCAACGGATTTTGATGCGGTTTTTTTTAATAGATAGATTGATTCAAGAGGAAGGTTTTAAGCTATTTAACATCACGCTACGACTCTTAGGGACGGGGCAGCGCGGGTGAAACCGCGGGCGGGTCGCTATTACAAATAAATGCTGATTTGGATTATAAAAATAAGAGGTGATTGATTTAACTTATAATTAAATCAAAACAGTTGAACTAAAAATATGATTTTGTGAAATAAAGATAAATAATTGTAGTATAATTTCATTAGTAAAAACCCGTTTTTTGGAAGGTGTAGTGTAGTAACTCGAATTATCATTAAGCTTTTGTAAGTATGTAGTAACTAAGTTTAGACAATAATATGGAGTCCTCGAAACTATCAATACGTCTAAATTATTAGATAGTACCTGGAACGCCCCACATTGCAATGTAGATTGGCTTCAATCCAACAATGTTTGCTGGTTATCCCTATCTTTATGCCTCTCATTTGGAAATTTTGAATTCTCATAACTGTTCAACACAACAAACAAAAATTTTGTTGGACATAAAATAACAGCTTTGGCAAAATGTAATCATCATCAGGCTCTTCCAGTTTATGCGACGGATCCACGCGTCATCTTCAACTTTCCGCAAGGAATAATTTTAAAATAAGGAGCAAGGGTACAACTTTATGGGCCACTTGCACCAAATTCTATTTAAATCATTCTTAAATGCATTTAGTTAAATATGTTTAACTCCTTAAACATGATTGTCTTGCATCAAGTCTGTCATAAGTCAATTTAGTTAAATGAATTTAACATGTCGATAAAACAGTTCCCTACGTTCCGTTTTTACACTACATCTACATTACATAATAGTAATGTGAAAAATCTATGTTATGATTAATAGATATAAAATTAAATCAAATTATTATAATTAATTAATTTCAATTAATGATTAATCGATGATTTTTATTGAAAAAAGTCTGCATATTACGAACTTTGAACTTTGAAGTTTGACTTTTCGCTGCCATGACAACCAATCCAAACAAAGTCGTATTTATTTGTTGTTTTTATTTGATAAAAATGAAAAAAATATCTTAAATAGGTTGAATAATCTCTCATAGAAATTATTACAAGGCTCCTAGTAGTATTTTATCTCAAAATAACCTCCATTCGTCATGACATGACAGTTCACTAAACGTGTTTAGCGGCCATTCGTATTTAAATATGATTAAAATAGGGTCTTCAGCGTATTTAACTTTGACAGGTCTTTAAACGGAAATAATTTTGGTGCAAGAAGATTTTTGACTTAAATAAAAATCGTGTTTAAATGCAATTTAAACACATTTCAGAATGTTGGTGCAAGTGGCCGTAAGATAAAGGTTTAACTAACCACGTTTTTTCTTTTCATGAGCCTAGATAAAGTATCATCGAGGCGACTGCGGGTAGGTATGGTAGAGGGCGAAGTGTCTGCGTGTGGCGTGCGGCGGCCCACCGAGAAGTCATGCACGTCGCTGAGGTCCAACGGCGCCGACAAGTCCACCGGCGCCGGTGCCGGCGCGGGCGAGGCCGGCACGCGCTGGTGCGCCGGCGGCGGCGCCCCGGCCTCCCCCGGCGCCGCGCTGGTCGCGCCTCCCGTGTGCGCCGCCTGCGGTGACGACAGAAGTGCGTGCAGCTTGGCTCGGTCGGTCTCTACGTCGATAGCTATGTGCCGTTTGGGCCCTGGCTGACGATCGTCCAGCGCGTCGGGTGTAGCGCGCGCATCGGGTTTAGCGGAAGCAGGCCACTCGCGATTCTGTACAGCGTGAGCAATGTGATGCAGGCGCGTCTCGAGCGCCCGCTCTGAGAACCAACGCTCCGGGGGTAGTGTCTCCTCGATTCGGCCAAGTTTGGCAAGCGTTTCTAATTCAGAGAGGGCATCCGTGTCGTCTTCGACAGGTCGGTCACAAGCGTTGGAAGTTCTCTTGCTTCGTCTAAGCGATATGCGTGTTTCCCCTGCGGCGTCTTCTGGTTCAACCGTGTCTTCCTCGTCAGAAAATGTCTTCTGTGTTTCGCTCCTGCTTCCGCATTTATTGCTTGCATACCACTTACTAGCGCAATCAGCAAATGGCATTTTGGGATCACAGAAAAGCTTATTGTAGGTGTCACCTAAGCCATGTCTGAAAAATAATAATTCTGTTAAAAAAAACTACACTCACTAATAACTATGACGATGCTCGTCGATAATCTTCACATTACCAAAGAACCTTTCTTATTACCGTAAAAAATGACGTTTTGATTTGAAAACATAGAAAGAAAATATTAAATTAAATCAAATAGAAAGTATATGCCAATGATTAGACTATCTAAACAATGGACCCGTAACAGTCATCTCATATATCATAATTCATGCATACAAGGGGCACACTACAAGTTTTGCACTTCTAGCTAATCGGAACTATTTGAATTTCGAATGTTATATTTTTTTAAACATTGCATCCTTCTTAGTAATTAAAAAAAAAACAATTGGCGGGAAATCATTTTTCAATTGTTTTTATCACACATCAAAGTTCTACGTACGCAACGAAAATGGAATTAAGTCGAAAAGATTTTAGAGCGATGATTTTTTATGATTTTTAAAGTTCTCTTCCTCCGCAAGACTGTGCCGCTCGTCTTCAAAATGCTTTTGGGAGAGAAGCACCTTGTTTGAGCACCGTGAGGCGATGGTATGCTGAATTTGAGAGAGGTCGAGTTTCTTTACATGACGAATTTCGTGAAAGGCGGCCTTCAACTGCCGTCAACGAAAATAATGTAGCTACTGTTAAGCGGCTAATTGAAGAAAACCCGCGGATTACCTATGAGACAATTCGAGGACTATTGGGGATTGGTATGAGCCAAATTCAGAAAAATTTACACGAAGAATTGAAAGTTCGGAAACTTTGTTGTCGTTGGGTCCCTCATGAACTGACAGCGGAGCAGAAGCGGGCTCGCGTGGAATGGTGTTCACAGATGCTACTGAAGTACGACACGGACACCCTAATGCTGTTTATGACACTGTCACAGGAGATGAAACGTGGATTTATTGTTTTGAACCCGAAAAAAAACAGCAATCTTGTGAATGGGTGTTTGAAAATGAGAACAGGCCAACAAAAGTAAGGCAGGCGAGAAACGTTGGTAAAAAAATGATCGCGTTTTTTTTTCAGCTACGGGTTCCATCTGTAGATTTCCACTTGAAGATCAAAAGAGTGTTAATGCCGAGTGGTATTCTACTATTTGTTTAGCCAGGGTGTTAGAAAAAAAATTGCGAAAGACGACCCAAAAGCCGCGTACTCCTACATCATGAGAACGCTTCTTCACACACGGCCAACAAAACAAAGTCATTTTTAGCTTCCGAAAAAGTACAACTCGTCACCCATCCTGCGCATAGCCCCGACCTAGCACCCTGTGATTTCTGTATTTTCCCCAAAATCAATGATTTGATGAGAGGTTTCACTTTTACCAAATTCGAAGAGGCAGTGATAGCGTTCAATCAACACGTAGAAAACATGCCATCAGATCTGTGGTCATCCTGTTTTAAAAAATGGTTCGATCGCATGAAAAAATGTTTAAAATGTAAAGGAGAGTATTTTGAAAAGCAATAAACGTAAAATTTTGGTTATAACATGTTGTTTTTTTAAGTTACGCAAAACTTATAGTGTGACCTACGTATGATTCTACGAACAATTAGTCTGTCACTTTTGGTATGGTGCGAGGAAACACTACATTGATAATAAGTCTGTCACTTTTGGTATGGTGCGAGGAAACACTACATTGATACTGCATCTCTACATTGATAGGTCACACTATAAGTTATGCGTAACTTAAAAAAACAACATGTTATAACCCAAATTTTATGTTTATTGCTTTTCAAAATACTCTGCACACTCACTCAAAAACATTTGCTACGTACGTACTCACACAAATCAAAATCTTTACCACTAACACAATTAATGCACACATACAGGTCAAATAAATGAATATACAAAAATTTACAATAAGATCGTTACATAAAATACATTAATTGGAAAGCTACTGTGTCAATATTTTATATCCATAGATTATTTTAGAAACAACGGATTCAAAAACTTAACGTAATAGTGACGTCAATAAAAACCCTAACAAACACTTTCGCAGCAGCGGCCGGCGAGAGCGGCGAATCACTTATTACAACCAAAGTTATAATATTTGGTTTGAAATTAACTGTAACTTTAGAACGGCGGTAGTCTAATACCTACTAGGCATTAGGCATTGCCTAGGGCGTCAGACTTGCGATCATGTGGTTGCTGGTTCGAAACCCGACCCCTCCCCATTGCATTACCGACGTGAAGCCACTCATAACAAGCGTTAAGCTTAGCACGAGGGGTTAACAAGATTTTTTTAAAGGCGCATTTTTATATCGATATTGTAGCTAAAAGTAGGGTCAATCGTCAATTTTGGCCAAAATTGACGATTGACCCTACTTGTAGCTTCTTTAACGTTTATTAAGCAAAGTTTTTAATGTTCAGTTGTGAATATTATATAGCTAATGCCGCAATTACTACAGCTAGGAATCTAGAATGTGTTATAGACCTACAAATTGCGAAAAACCAATTGAAATTTGAATTTGGTGGGCTGAGCGAAACGATCAGCCTTAAGATGTGTTTACGAGCTGCGGTTATAAGATTGTCAGGTACTATTATACTACTTGAGGTTTCTTTTTTTTCTATTTTAGCGTATTATTTGTTTGAAAACTGCAGATGATATTAGTCATGTTGGGTTATTATATTAGTCATATTAGAGATGTTGGGTTGGGTTAGGTTAGGTTGCAAATGTGACCCCCTACGCAGGAGCCGAGGAAGCTAAGCGAGCTAAGGCTTAATTTTGTAAAACCACTATTTAAAAAAATTCAATAAAAGGAAAACGCAAAGAACACTTACTTGCACACACCTAGAACTAACAGTTTGTCATGTCGAGCTGGCTGCCACCAAGGTGGAGTGTCTGGTGACCGCTCACATAAGGCCAGTCGGGTATCCAGTGCGGGATGTGGAGCGACTTCTTCACGTAATACTCGTAAAAGATCAATCCTGGTGAGGTATAAAAAAATATTTAGTATTTAAATGTTCCCAATGCTAATAATGTTTCTTTCAGATCACTGATTATCTATAGGTACTATTTTTTTAGTAAGTTGAAACTTGTAGAGGACAACATCTGTCAGGCCAGCTAGTACAAAATAAAATCATGCTGATTCAAAACAGTTCCGGAATTGGGACTACAGTATCGGAAGGTCATCAGCTTCTTCTTGTAAATGTGAGTACTGTGTAGGCTAGTTTAAAAAATACATAAAATCAATAAGATTTTTCTGACGGTCTTGAGTATTCATATGGCCTCCGCTAATGTTCTGCTGATCTGGTATTGGTGTGCAACGGGTCGTTGAGCTCCCTAAATAATGGTTGAGCTACACGATGACTGGTGTATGCGTGCCGTCAGTTATGACAGGTCAACTAAAGGCTGCTATGACTGTTTCTTCAAAAAGCCTGTTCAGATTTTGCCCAACATCGTAATACACATAATATATTATAATACTACTACTACTGTCTGGACTTTAAAAGAGACCATGATTCTCTGAGTTTGTTTCGGCGTCTCTTCTCAGTCGTCGGACATAAGGAAGATAGTTAGATCCCCTCTTCAACTAGAAAAGAGCTGATGATCTTCAAACGGCTGAACCGATTTTTTGGTGAAGTCAATCGGATGTCATCGGTTTTATGAATTTTGTCGATGCTACTAAGTTGGGTTGACCTGTAGATCTTTTTCACATTATTTGAAAGCTAACACCACGATCAAAATTCATTGCACATTATTGTCACGCGCGATGAAGCAATTCCAGTTCATTGCTCACGAGTGTAAAACACGGGTCGTGACTAGATCTTCATTTAACATTAATTTCCAGACTACTTATTAAAAATAACATAAAGAACAGTTTCAACTTACCTTTCAAGAGTCGCAATGGCTCTTTCTTCACCTATAGGTTCGGCTTTTAAATCTGCTCGTGTAGGCAACTCAGCTTCTCCAACAGATAATCCACATTGTCGTTTGCACATGGCCATGAATGCCTTCAGGTAATCAGTTAACGCATCATCGCTCTTGCTGTCTAATCGTGCTAACGTTCTAAAACGACTCCAACGGAGACTTTTAGTCGTCGGGTCAAACTCTACTCCATAAGATGCAACAGTGCGGCGGAAAGCCTCTTCATCAGCGCGAGTCCAACGCCACTGCGACACTTCATCTCTGGCTAACTGATCCATCCGCTCTCGTCGCTCCATCTTCTGAATGAAATTCTTACTTAATAATCTAATCCATACATAATAAAAATCAAACGATAGTAAAAAAATTAAGACAATAAGATAGTAAAAAAATAAAAATTAATGCACTATATTTCTATGTACTAAGTATAAATGTAAGCCTTCTCCTTCAAACTTGGAGAGGTATGTAAATATTAGAAATCACTGCAATAAGGTGTGTAGGAATGCTCAACGCCAACACATTCACAGTTCGATTGAAAATGGAGATCCAGCGAAAGTTTGGAAATTTCTCAGATCAATGGGAATCGGAAATTCGCGTCAAGATACAATTCCTAACAATTTAGATATTAATTTATTAAATAAACATTTCTCTGCTTCGTTCTATTCTGACGGGACAACTAAACCTAAAACACTTTTTAATCTTTCTACTCTTCCGACTCCCGATTACGCCCCGTTCGTCTTTAATCAATTCTCCGATTGTGATGTTAAGAAGAGTAGCTTATCCATTACTTCTAACGCAGTCGGAAGCGACTTAGTCAGCCGTAATATGATCCTTCCCATCCTTGACGAAATGATTCCTGTCATTAGTCACATCCTGAATCATTCGATATCCAGCGGTGTTTTTCCAAGTGCTTGGAAAGACGCCCAGATTACCCCTTTACCGAAAAAACCCAATCCCTCATCCTTTTCTGAATATCGTATCTCCATTTTACCATTTTTATCTAAGGTTTTGGGACGTCTTATTCATAAACAACTAAGCTCATTTCTTTGCAATAATAAACTTCTTAATCCTTTCCAATCTGGTTTCCGTCCTGGTCATAGTACCGCTACAGCCCTGGTGAATATTACGGATGACATTCGGTTAGGCATGGAAGATGGAAAGTTGACGGTACTTGCACTACTTGATTTTAGTAATGCTTTCAATACCGTTGACTTTGACATTTTGCTTGCCATACTCAGCTCTCTTAATATATCTCCAACGGTAATTGATTGGTTTCGTAGTTACCTGACTGGCCGTCGGCAGCGTATCCGAATTGACGATACTTTATCTTCATGGTGTGATATTGTAGCTGGCGTGCCTCAGGGTGGCGTTTTATCCCCATTACTCTTCGCAATATTTATTAATTCAATTTCTGATCAACTTCTTTCATCTTACCACCTGTATGCAGATGATCTTCAAATATACTCGCAAGCTCCTCTAGAACAATTATCGGAAGCCATCCACATGGTTAACAAAGATTTTTCTAAAATATCTGAGTGGAGCAAATACTATGGACTTAGCGTAAACCCATGTAAGACACAGGTCATCGTTATAGGTAGCTCGCGAATGGTTTCCAAGATTGACTGGTTCCACCTCCCCCAGTTTATCTTTGAAGGCACCCAAATTCCTTTTAGTGATAAGGTTAAAAATCTGGGAATAATCATGGACAAAACCTTATCATGGGGTCCGCAGCTGCAGGAAACTGGCCGTCGGATGTTTGCGTCAGCTGGGTCCTTGAGACGGTTACGCAACTTTCTTCCAACCGCCACTAAGATTGCGCTTGCACAATCTCTTCTCTTGCCTGTCCTTGACTATGCCGATGTCAGCTATCTTGATCTCACTGAGGACCAACTTAATAAACTTGAGCGTCTCCAAAATTTTTGTATAAGATTCATATTTGGTTTACGCAAATATGATCATGTGTCACAATTTCGTTCTAAGCTCAAGTGGCTCCCAATTCGCCTTCGTCGGAATACACACATCCTTTCCTTACTTTACGGTATTCTTTTCAATACTAAAACGCCCTCCTACCTTAAAACTCGCTTTGAGTTCGTCTGTGATACACATTTGCGATCCTTACGTTCATCAGAAAACTTAAAGCTGAAGATGCCAATGCACGCTACAAAGTTTTTTGACCAGTCCTTTACAGTTCAGGCGACTCGTCTGTGGAATACTCTGCCGGTTTCCGTGAGACGTGCACAAACTTTGGCATCTTTTAAAATAATGGTGAAACAGCATTACTTGGCCTCTATTGGTACCTAAATTATTACTATCTTATTTTATTGTATTTTAGTAGTATGTAAGTAGTATAGTATTTATTATAATAGCACCTAATATAAGTATCGTATAATATCTATATTTTGTATTGTATGTAGGTATGTATAGTACGTATATATTTTGCATCATAGATTTATGTTTATTATTCAACCTAAGTATTTATATTTTTTTTTAAGTAAGTAA
The DNA here is from genome assembly GCA_947256265.1 of Acronicta leporina. NCBI lineage: Eukaryota > Metazoa > Arthropoda > Insecta > Lepidoptera > Noctuidae > Acronicta > Acronicta leporina. The sequence continues at coordinate 8,634,769 of OX366513.1, read as the reverse complement.
GTATGTACACCTGCAACCGCCCATTGACTTATCTACTCAACTCTTGTCCATTCAATGGTTGTCTGTAAGAAATTGCATTTAGCGATAAGACCGCCAATTGTACTTACTCTTATAACATCTGTTTTGTATCTCCGCTCAGTCCTATGGTGTACAATAAAGAATAATCTATCTATCTATCTATATTTCCTGGGCAACGGATAAATAAAAAAAAACGTCCCCCGACGCGACAAAATTTAATAAAAAAACTTCATACGTACTTACGAAGGGTTATAATTTCAAGATTATTTTGTTCTTTTTATAGGGATTCAGGTTTATACCTTTTTTGTTCTATTTGTGGTTATTTCATCATAGTTTTTCTTTTAGGTTTTTAAGTTGATTTTTTTGTGTCGGGGGTTTTTTTAAATTTTTAATTTAATTTGTTATTTCAAACTTTTTGTAGGGACTCCTTAGTTATTTTGTTTAATTTCTTTTATTTTCTTGCGTTTTAAGATCCAGGTAATTTAGTGTTTAATTAGGTATTTGCTTCGTTTAGTTATTCAACTTTTGTACAATTATTTCATAGCTATTAGATATCTTATATCATAGTGTATAGTATTCTACTAGTCAAGCCCTTTCATTTGATACCTTTATTGAGGGAGTAGTGAAAAAAATTAATAAATTCACCATTTCGTGGAGGCGGCCATCTTGGATTTGAAATTTTTCATAGTGTATAGTATTCTACTAGTCAGGCCCTTTCATTTGATACCAATATTGTGGGAGTTGTGAAAAAATATGTAAACCGCCATCTTGGGCCGATTTTCATCAAACATAGCTAAGAACACTCCCGACTTATTCACCTTTCAAACAAAAAAAACAAAATCAAAATCGGTTCATCCATTCGGGAGCTACGATGCCACAGACAGACACACACACACACACACACACACACACACAGCCACGTCAAACTTATAACACCCCGTCGTTTTTGCGTCGGGGGTTAAAAATATACATGTTTTAAGACCACTGTTTCCGAGTAGATAGCTTAACTATAAAACCATCATGACAGACTATGATTTAAGTATCTCGAATAGCTTGGCTCTTACTACTACTACTTGGCTCTTACTGAATAATACGAATACTCAAGCATGCTCTAGCGGCGGGTAGTCCGATATAGATTTCACCAGACATTGGTCGGAATTACCAAGCGATGTATAAATCGACGGTGTCCCGGTATGGTTACAGCCACTTCTTGTGGTGGTCGCCCGGTAACGCCAATTGAGCTAAGGGGTAGTTTAGTTGAGCCGCTTCCGTGAGCCATCATACGAGCCGTCATTCAGTGAGCCTGTTTATCTCCAAATCTCCACTGTGTGACCGGTAAACACAGGCATACAGAATTTTCTCTATTCCTGTGTCCACCAGAAACCGAAAAGCACAGAGAATCCGGTGTTTTCTATGTGACGAAGACGCCAGGTAACAGAGTTCGTCACAGACGAAACCGATCTGCACCTCCACCACAAATAACAGTGCGGGTTTTTCTGCCTGGACAGACTGGAGATTGGGAGTGCAGCCGCTAATATTCGTGAGGTGCACGTTTCAATGGTAAGGGCGTGCAGCCTTTCCTGAGTAACGTCATACTCAGTACGCAGCTCAAACGGATTACTTAAATGTTGCTAGAAGTTTTACTTTGAATTATTTTTACATAACATACCATCACGCCTGTATTCCCCGAAGGGTTAGGCTGAGGCGTACTAATGTACTGCTGGGGTCGCGGAGGAATGAAACCTCGCTCCCGTAACTCCAGCAAAAAGTTGTTAGGCGAAACACCCGTGTGGTTTTAGTGGTAGGTCACCCATTCTGGGCGGAGTCCGACACACCCCGCCGCCTTCCCCGGGCGGCGGATGTCCATGAGGATTCCCACACGCACAAAAAAAAAAGAGGCGTACTAATGTACACCCACAGTTCGCCGGTATGTTTTAGGTTCCATGTAATAGGGGGCGAGGCTATTGCCATTAACCGGGCAGAAATTCCTAACTCCGAGCTGCTAGCCTGCTACTGGGAATTTCATAGAAAAACCCAATAACACTTTGCTCCACCTGGGAATCGAACCCAGGACCTCTAGCGTAGCAGTCGCGCTCAGGACCACTTGGCTAATGAGGCAGTAATTTCATCGATTCCATTTCATGTTAATTTTTTTTACACACACTATATTTTTTTTTAAATGTACAGAATCTTTTTCGGAATTTTTAGTTCACTTAAAAGCATTAAATTAAAAAATTAACATTAAATTACGCTTCTATTGTGCGTATTATGTCCTATTCTTCTATATAACAAAAAAATCTAAAATAAATTATAAAGTTCTTGTTCCCCTAGATTTGTAAACTGTAATGAGTGTTATAAAATACTAGCTTCTGCCCGCGACTTCGTCCGCGTAGCGTAATGAATATAGCCTATAGCCTTCCTCAATAAATGAGCTATCTCACACTGAAATAATTTTTCAAATCGGACCAGTAGTTCCTGAGATTAGCTAGCGCGTTCCAACAAACAAGCAAACTCTTCAGCTTTATATATTAGTATTGATATTAGTAACAATAGGCATGATGACCGATTTTAAAAAATCTACAATAATGTTCGGAAATGTACATTATTTGTAACGAATATCATATTTCTGCTGATAATAAAAGTTTCTAGATTTAAAATTCGCACTAAAACGCTTGCTGCTATCATGGCACCGCTAGTGAAGTCACGTTATCGTTAGTCACGTTAGTTATTGAAGTAAGAGTAAAAAAACGTAAACATTAGACGTTTCTTAGACGCTCTTAATATTAAAGCAGAATAATTTGTTTTGTGTTATTAAATATGAGTGTATAAATAAATACATAATATTAATGATTTTTAATTACTGTCATTATGCCTATTGTAACTTGTTTATCTGATAATATTATTATGCTGAAAAACAGATACTTAACAATGCGTACCTTAGCTCTTTGTTGCATTTTAAGCTCCTCTCGTTTATAGTTTCTTTGATAAGCAGTGATCAGTCTTCGAAGTCTAGTATTTAAATCTTGCATTGAAGGCCATAAATGTCCACCACTGCTACTTTGTGTACTTTCATCATCAGGTCGAGGAGATGCTGCTGGGGATGTTGCTCCAGCTCCACTGGACACATCATCGGTACAATCTTCGTCTCCTACCACACTACCTCTCACCTTCCTTTCTTCACTCCTGATATACGTCAATATTACAGTATTCATATTACATAACAAAATTTAAAATCGTTATTATTATGCCCCGAAGATTACTTTTGTATACATAATACTAAATAATAAATACATGTACCTACAGTCAGCAGCAATGAAATGTATATGTTACAGGAAATGTATGAACTATAGGATCTGTATACAATTCCGAAGCTATTTAGGAAATGTATAAAAAGAATACTTTCTATAATAAAACACGTTTTTAAAATGATAATAATATTTTTTATTATGTTCCCGCGTTTGGTCACATTTCTAACCTAACCTTACCAATTAAAACATATTTCATCCCGAAATTACCCCGTCAAAACTAAATTTGGTTGCAAAAATCCGTATGGAATACCCTCCCCTCGCCCCGCTATCCCCGCGTACCAATTCAAATCTTAAATGTTTTACATTTCCGATTGCAATTTCGGAAATGTATAGTCTTCCTAGGAAAATTTGTCTAATTTATTTCACACATTTCCGGGAGATTTTAGGTATTACATACATTTCCGTTAACATATACACGAACAAGTTTTCAAATTCATATCAACACAATACATTGCAAAAGAAACTATGAAAGCTCTGCTTCAAAATAATGTGAAGTCTATACGTTGCACGTCCTATAAATGTATACAAAGCTATTTTTTAACGTATTTGGCAAATAAACTTTTACCAAAAATTAAGATGGAAAGTGTGAGGGTGCTGTTTTCTTTTTAATGTATGCCTATTTTCAAAATCTCATGGAAAACCTGAATGTAAAGTTATGTGAAAACTGTGTTAGTTTAAGACTTAGGATATTATTATATTTTGGTTCATTATACATATCAAATACCTGGCACAGCAATAAATTAAAATTTTTAAGAGGTCTTTAATATTTAAGTGACTGAAAATCATTTTAGTGTCTTGATGTTGTTTATTATAACCTACAGCAAAAAGATTAGAAGGTTTTATATTGAGCTTTTCGAACTATTTGTATTTTCATTCTAGTCATAGTCTGAGCTATATAATTATAATTCCAGTTTCAGAAGTTGGTGGCTACTTGACTATAATATTACATAATTATACTCTATCATCGTATAAAAATATCAGAAGAATTAGTATGATAATATGAATATTATTATAGTTTTAAGTACTTGCTATCTCGTTAATAACGAAAACATTGTGAAGTTCTCACAATGAATCGGACGGGGGGTGGAAACAGTAGTATATCTGACATCAGAGCCCCGAAGGCATCGCTGGCGGTAGCATTAACTTACTTTGGACGTCGCCATTTTGATTCTTGATCAAAACTTTTTAAAGAATATAATTTTAACTTTATCTTTTGAGTGTGACTTTTTATTATTAGAATTAATTCTATGAGTTGGTTATTCAATCTCATAGCCTGGGTAGCTGATTATTCAGTAGGTGCAGGGATTATTATAGACCTTAAAAACTTCCTTCTAACGAGAAAGTTCGGAGAGATTATTTTAAAAGCCGAAATTATACTGCCACCTTTTGAGTGAGCAATTAGGCACAATCGGAAATAACTCTATTCATGTGTATTGGATAACCGGTATTTTATATCACAACAAATTAATGTTGCGTATTACTTGCTTTTACTAGTTATCGATTCTTACTGGTTATCGGTTTTGGCTATATACTATTTATATTGAATGATGGTGAGTACCTTTCGCTAAACGTCTTTGATGGTAATATGCTATTGCATTGTTTTTACAATAGGCAGTGCCTCATAACATAATACATTGTAGAAGTTCCTATGATACATTGTTTTCGTAACTTCAACCTTTAATTTCTCTAAAGTCAAAGTAAAAATTTTTTTACTTAGTTACTTTACTTAAGCCAAAACCTTGTTCCAAAAAAATAAAAATCTTTTTATATATACAGTTATATTCCTTATTAGAAACGCTCATGAGCGCGCATATAGTCACCTAAGTTTATAGTAATAATAGTAATAATTGACATAATAAAATATTCAAAACAGTAGTGGGCCCCTGACTCCTGCCTTAGTTTAACAAACATGTGTTACAGAAGCTCTCCTAGCATTTATGTTCAAATCTTATGCAATATAAGAATTAACCATTGAATTTAAACAAATGAAAAGTAATAATGATAAAAAAAAATAAGTTATACAAACAGAAAAAAAGATAAAAGAATAAGAATAAAACTGCCTCATTAGTCTAGTGGTCCGGAGCGCGACTGCTACGCTCGAGGTCCTGGGTTCGATTCCCAGGTTGAGCAAAGTGTTATTGGGTTTTTCTATAAAATTCCCAGTAACAGCTCGGAGTTTGGTACCTGTGCCCGGTTAATGGGAATAGGCTCACCCCCTATTACATCGGACCTAAACATACCGGCGAACTGTGGGTGTACATTAGTACGCCTCTGCCCCCCCCCCTTTTCTTTCCTCTTCGGGGAAAACAGGGGTGATGGTATGTTATGTTATAAGAATAAAATAGTACGGTTGTTGTCATTATGCGGAATGTCAAGTATAAAAGTTAATGTGGGATTGGTGTAGTGTGTTAGTGTGTTAATTTTGAGTTTGGTTTCATTGATTGTAAGAGGATTTATATTGTGAGTTCTATTTATTTGGTTGTACAAGTATGTTGACGGATATATACGTTAGTCTCTGAGCCGATGTAGTATTGCATTTGTTTCATCGTGATCAGATGAATAGAAGTCGAATAAACGAACGCGATGAATTCAATTAGGTTTTAAAGGTCAAAACATAACTCTAAAATTATAATCAAATACTCATCATAGTTAAGTGCGGTTGCCATACCTTTTTGTAGAATTAACCTGTAGTGTGGGTTTGGTGCCCGGTTAGAATTCGAAAAATGCTTTGGGAAATCTAGTTCAAAAATAAATAATAAAAGAATTGAATGCAGTTTTATAGCCAGCCTTATTTCGTTAGATATGATAAACGTGATTCAAACAAAGTTTCATATAATATCCGAAACAAAAGACATGTCAATGACGTCATGCAAGAAATAAAATTAATAAATAATAAAATAATTGGATAGGTAATCAAGGAAAAAAAGTCAAGAATCAATTATGACGAATTACCCATATATAAAAGTATACTCTAATTGTAGGTCTTAAAGTTGACTTTCTTACTTAGTTGACAGCTTAACAATATTTTACGTTTTTTTGGCAAAATTTTGGTAAAAATATAACAACTTCAGTAGTTTTTTAAGTGCATAGATATAAATGTGTAGTGTCTTATGGCCTGTTTAATATGATTACTGATATATTTCGGCAAGATGCGTATTTTTTTGCCAAATACCATAAAAATAGCTGGATTATTTACTTATTATTAAAACTACATTGTATACTAGATATATGAAGTGAAACGTGTAGACTTTATCTCATATCGTTTTGTTTACAATTCATTGCTATAAGTGTATACTTAATTTTGACACAATATGACGATTACATCATTTTGAAGCAAAGTTTGTTTGTTTCTTTTGCAATGTATTGTGTTGAGATGAATTTGAAAACTTGTCAGTGTATAAATTTCATTGCTCGTGATGTACACACACAATAAAACTAGCGGAGTTTGTACATGCATGTAATATTCTTCAACAAAAACCTTGCTTAGGTCATTGTCAGGACCTCACGGTTCTGAAAACCATGGAAAATAGCTTCATTTTTACATCATGAAACACGAAAATTTGGTGATCATTATCAAATCCATTTTGAGAGTAAATACGAATTTATTGATAGTAAAATAGGTATATTATAGGCGTTTAAGCACAAGCCTTTAACAAATGAAACATATTGGATACACTTACTTAATATCAGTACATTCAGCATCATCTGGAGGACCCAGTTTGTCAATAAAGCAAAGGTGTGGATCTGTACGCATAGCCAAATAATTTTCGTAACCATGGACGTATGTGCCTACTAACAGGGAGACGTCACACTCACTATCCCACCACAGACGGGGTGGTGTACTGTCTACGCCACGTGGTACACGCATACCTAATGAACTGAAAAATACCACAACTTGAGTTTATACAATACAGCGCTATAAAAATATGATCGATAAAGTTTGATTGAATAACGAGGACTATATACCGACTCTCGGGATTATATCGATGTTTAGGTAGGTGTCACAAACAATTAATATTTCTATGAGATGGTGGAGAATGTACGCACACATTTGTATTTTATTTCTCTTTAGTTTCTTTTTGTTTTTTTTTGTTGTTGTTAGATTGGCACAACTGTTTTCCATTTTGGCGCGGAGTTTGAGTTGCATCTGTTATTTATATTAAATACAACAGTATTGGTTTTAGTTATATCATATCTAGTGTGTATTGTGAATTTCATAATGAACAAAAACATCGAACAAAGAGTTTGTCTTAAATCGCCAATGGAATTACGTGTTCAGAGTCACTGGAAATGTTACAGAAGGCTTACGGTGAATCGTCTTAATCAAAAACACGTGCTTATAAGTGGTACAAGGCGGTCGAGATGTGATGGAAGATTTGCCTCGCTCTGGTAGGCCATCAACGTCTGCAACTGAAGTTAACATCGCAGAAGTGAAGGAAATAGTGACAGAAAATCCTCATTCAACTTTGAGAGAGATAGCCGCCGAACTTTCTGTATCTCACGAGTCGATCCGTGCCATTTTAACAGCAAATTCGACGAAAAAGGCCAGATTTGTGGAAAGAAAATTCTTGCATTTTGCACCACGATAATGCGCCTTTGCACAAGGCCATCATTGTGAACGAATTTTTGACCAAACATTAAACAAATACCATCGAGCAACCACCATACTCACTAGATATGGCTCCAGCCGACTTCTTTCTTTTTCCTTAACTCAAATAACCACTTTGTGGCACCCGTTTTCAATCGGTAGAAGACTTAGGTAAAGGAGAATTCGCGGCGAGAACTGGAACTTAATTTCGGAAACAGCGTTTAAAAAATGTTTTGATGATTGGATTATTCGTTGGCGTAAGTGTATCGTTTCTGAAGGAGCATACTTTGAAGGTGATAACATAAATTTGGATGAATAACAAACGTTTTGTGTATTATTGATCATATCCCGGTACTTTCTTGAAAGAGTAGTATATTAAATTAAATGCATAAACTGCCACTCAAGTAACAGGCATGGATAATCTCGGTCACTGAGTGGATAGATACTGAACAAAGTCGTAATTTCAGAAAACTAAATACAGAATTCGATTCCTATATTAAAAAAGTAGCAAATATGATCAGGGGACCTAGACAAGTGGCAATCGCTCCGTGTCGATTCCATTTCGAAAATCGATATCGTATCGATCGCCAACTGGTAGACAAAGTAACATGAGCAAACCAGACGACACGTTTGGCGTAGCGGCTGAGCAATTGGCTTTTGCGATACGTGTTGTGGGTTCGATCCCCACACGGAGCAAATATTACTTTGATCTACAGGTAGTTGTTCCGGGTCTGGGTGTTTGTGTATGTGAGAATTTGTATTTGTAAACGCACCCACGATACAGGAGAAAATCCTAAAGTGGGGGCAACGATTTAAAAAAAAACAGAAACCGAACGATATCGAAGCGTTCATGCGATAAAAAACCTAACCTTTCCTTCACTAAATCCTATTAATTATTAATATTATAAATTCGAAAGTTTGTGAGGATGGATGGATGGATGGATGTTTGTTACTCTTTCACGCCAGAACGGCTGAACGGATCTGGATAAAATGTGGCACAGTGATAGATTATAGTCTGAAATAACACATGGGCTACTTTTAATCTGAAGTCCACGCAGACGAAGTCGCGGGCATAAGCTAGTAACTTTATAATCTTAGCATTAAAAAAACAAAAAAATCACAAAAAGAAACTTTCTATCTGTAAACAACATCCCTAAACTCCGGATTCCAAGAATTGTTTAAGTCTAATATTCCATACTATGAGTTATCGTTTATCAAAGTGAAATACAATTACAGAAATAGGTCTGTTGCATTTTCGCGACACTTGCACTAACATCTCATGGTGGCAGTTCTTAATTTTGTGGAAGTTTTAGTGATGGATTTTACTTCTGAAGGTATATATAATATTTTTCTCTTATAAGAAAAAAAGTATTATACATATATTAGACTATCATAAATTAGACTTTCTATGAATACACAAAAAACAACAATGTTTTTCTTTGTTTTCGAACTTATCAGGCTTTGAAAAGCCTTGTATCCTCTTGTTTCCGGGCTGAATTTTTTATATGTTTTAGCTGCATGGAGATGATTATGACATATATTTTATGTAGCAAACTTGAGTAGGTACAACATTTTATTCTTTTTTTGCAGAAAAGCTTTAATAGTAAAATAGTTATTCGAAGATTGGCTTAAGCACGAAGAAGACGAAAGAAATGATCGTCTATTTCGTCTAAGTCTGATTTCTCTGACATCACTGAAGAATGTCAAAGGGTAATCGAGATGAAACTAGCCAGCATTTCTTCGAAAATAACTAACAAATGGGTGTCTTCAGGAAAGTCAAAAGAGCGTTTCTATAATAAGAATAAGTTGTGGCTGGATGGCGAGGAGATAGAATTATGCATGCGAACAACTCAACTGTAACCTTCTACCTCATTCGCTGACCTTTCTCGACCCGGAAGACCTCAAAAAGGCTTCGAAGATTATTCTTTTCAAACTAAGAGACATAGAGTTGAAGATCTACTTCAATCGCGGAGTGTTGGGGAATAAATGACTGCTGCAGAGGTAGCTGCATGCTTAACTGGACATAAAAACGTTGCCAGAGTTATAAAGAACAAGAACATGCATTGACAGACACATTCTTAGCAGAAATGCTATACTTGATGCTACTCCCAGAATGATGAATGATCCTCTGATAAACAGCCTCCGCAAAAGTACAAAAAAAATGCGCTAAAAGCTCATTATAGCTCCCAGTATAGAGCCTCAAACCAAGACCTCCACAAACTCAGGAAGACTGTCTTCTATTTGATATTGAGAAGAAGTTTTAATGTAAATAGATAGGTACTTCTAGTGTTAGATTTATAATTTTTGTATATAATACTAGCTTCTGCCCGCGGCTTCGCTCACGTGAAGCTATATCAGGAGTAAAAATGAAAAACCAACATTGATGATCTCTTCTTTGTATGGGCCTCTATACATCAGGGAGGTCAAGTTGTATCTCAGGATTCGTTTTATTAACTGAGATAAGAAGTTCACCAGTTTTTAAGTATACTTATACACATTATACTTTCTAACAGTGATAATAAAATTAAAATCTATTCAGTAGTTTTTGCTCCAACCCGTAACAAACAGACAATATTCATCAATATTCAACTCAATTTTATAAAGTAGAATTTTAAAAATCACATTTTCGGATTCGGAGACCTTTATATACCATAACCCACATGTGTTTTTTTAAATATCTTCGATGTACAGACACAGCTTTTTTTACAATTTTATAATATAAAGAAGAGATATTAGTCTAAGGTTTAGTTAGCGTTGATATATCGTATCGCTTAAGATAATTTTAACTTATTTTATTTATTTCCTGTATTATAATCGGGCATACATGAAATAAAATATTTATATACAGTTCCTATGCTTTTTCTTTTCAAAACGATATTATAGTACTGTATAATTAACTAATTTATCGATATAGTTCCAAAACCAGGACAATTTATATTTTTGTCCACCTGGCTTGTTCTATGGACACTGTGCGGTGGTTTGAATAAAGTTAAGTTTACTCGGTGAAACTGAAATCGATGAACAGTGGTGTAAAAATTAACTAAATATTAATAAGTAATCTCCTGAACATCGTTCAATATTTATTTGTAGGTTCTAAAAATTACACAACTTTTAATAATAGAATTTATTAAGTGCGTCAATATGACTTAGGTAAGTATAAAACGATAAACAGGAATTGGGGTTCTTTAGTCATTTCCAAGGATAAAAACATAATAATGAAATCAAGAGTATGTCAGTGGTGAACAGTTTTCGACACTTTTGGAATTCATGGAAAGATAAAGAAGTGCCTATATATTTACGTAAACATTGAACTTGATTAAATTCATATCACTTGAGAATGCTTTATGTAAACCATGACGTGATCCTACAAGGTATTGCTTGTTGTCCTATTTTTTGTTTCAATTACAGTCACGGCGATCTTTTGAGTAAAGTTAACTTAATGTCCAAAGGGATTTCTTTAGATCCCATGAAATCCACAGAAGGGCTCTATAAAAAGTAACTCCGGTTTTATCTTCCACTCTTTTCATTTTTGTCAGTAATGACATCTTTGACGGGTAACCACATACTTTCATTACGCGCCGTGCCGCCCATAACAAACGCAATGTATGCATTGTTCTCCAAAAATGATGAAAAAGGAGAAATAAGCGAAAAATTATGTAGATAAATAAATGATAAATAACAATCAGCCATATTCTATTGCTTTTCTACGCGGTCAATGCTTTCGCTAAGTTGTCGATCGAACGATTCGATATCTCAGCGATGTCGATTGTCAAGACGCCACTTGTCTACGTATTTGTATTAGAATATTAATCAAGTCATTCGATTTCGTTACGCAATTTAACATTGTCTAGCGAGCTTACTTACAACTTATAGCCTAAGAGCTACCGGCCCATCCGAATAACCCGCTTCCCACAATGCTAGTTTTTTTTTAAATGATGTTTTATTATGCTCCAATTAAGAAAATGCCGTTCTGGCAGGCACCTCTCGGTTAAGTCAAAATCAAATATTTTTTTTTGAAGATGTCAAAAATATCTTTATTTTAACCTTTTCCCACAAAGTTGAAATTTTTTATATGTATTTTACTTATGTCTGAGTGTAAGAAAAATTTGCTAACCTATTTCGACCGTTGCAAGTATGTGCCAGACGATAGCAAAGTTGTCATCGGGAGAGTAATTCATAACCATCTCCGACAAGGCTGAAATTTTGAGGATTTATTCTTTTATTAGTTCAAAAAGTATACGTAAAAAGCCAGCCTATTCTGGCGGTTGCAAGTGTTTGCCAGAAGAATACATAATAGTCATGATACTCGACGGGAGTGCGAGCGTAACCAACTTGTACGAGTTCTACTACTACTACTAAGTATATTTTTATATTTAACTTCACCAAAGTTTGGGATGTAAATTTTATTGCTTTGTTGCCAATACCGACGACTGCATAAGACACAAATTATATTTACTGCTGCACGAGTTAAGTCAAGTTAGTAAAGAATAATAATTATTGAAATTATTTTAAAAATATTATTACAATGTGTGATAGTTTTGTGATACACCGTAAAGTTACTTAGACTTATTTTTCAGCTGAATACGTATAGTAATGAACGTATCAAACCGGTAACTCTAAACAAAAAATGTAAGCGTATAGTTTGGTATTTTGATGTCTTAAATAACGTCGAAAATAATACGAATAGTGGCAAAGGAATTTCACGTCACGGATACAGCCAAGCTGTGTTGTTGTGTTTTATACTCTTTGACTATAAGAATCTAGAGAGAATTTCAAAAAGAGAGAATATATCTATTGTGTAGAGACACAATAGGTACCTATATGCTCACTTTTTGAAATTGGAACTCGAACAAGTCGGTTACGCTCGCACTCCCGTCGAGCATCATGACTATTATGTATTCTTCTGGCAGACACTTGCAACCGCCAGAATAGGCTGGCTTTTTACATATACTTTTTGAACTAATAACAGAATAAATCCTCAAAATTTCAGCCTTGTGGGAGAAGGTTATGAATTACTCTCCCGATGACAACTTTGCTATCGTCTGGCACATACTTGCAACCGTCGAAATGGGTTGAATTTTTTTTTACATTTTTAATTTTTCTTAATTGTAGGATAATAAAACATCATTTTAAAAAAATCTAGCTTTGTGGGAAGCGGGTTATTCGGATGGGCCGGTAGCTCTCTAGCTATTAGCGATCTAAAAAGATCGATCACGTGACATTACGAAAGCATAATTATGCTAATTCCATACATTTCGGACTTGTCGAATTTCGTTACCGTTAACAAAAATGTAACTATGTCGAGGCCCCCAGAACATCTTTTGAGAATGGACTTTGTGGTCGTCGATTACCTAATTAAATTATGCTATTACACATGCTATTCGAACACTGGCTGAAATTTATTTATAACTAAAATGTATATCTTCAAACATTTGTTTAGCTTGATATATCTATATCTATATATATAAAAGAAAGACGTGTTAGTTACTCCATTTATAACTCAAGAACGGCTGAACCGATTTGGCTGAAAATTGGTGAAGAGGTAGCTTAGAATCAGGAGACGGACATAGGATACTTTTTATCCCGTTCCCGTGGGATGTGATGACAGACCAAATTCCACGGGGGCGAAGCCGCGGGCAGAAGCTAGTATTTGATAAATATCAATCATAGCTGGCGAAGTTTAAGTGTAGCATACAAGCCTGCCTACTCCTTCGAGAATACAGGTACAATGCTACGTCATATTAAGTGTGGGTAAAAATTTTTTGTCTAACTTAGGCACTAAAAGGAAACGATTATTATGTAAAAATAAATATAAACATTTCGAAAATTTAAAAAAATCTGCAACAGTGACCGTTATAAGGAGTATGTCAAAAAATCACAAATAATTAGTTCTATAACCATCTGTAAGATTATTACGGTTTTCCTTGCAGTTTCAGAGATAATCGGATTTTTCATACTAGTTCTATAGAAATTTCTAGTAAAAAACGAGTGGAAAATTACTAAAGCAAATATCCATATTAGTATTAGATCAGTAAGTAAAGATTTTTATTTTAATCATTTAAATGCCATGTATATACAGAGGTATGCAAATTAAATAATTAAATAAGATTGATCAAAACTATTTAATTATTTAAAGCAGGGTTACAGCTTCCATAAAAGTCACATACATACATACACTCACGCCCTTCTCCCACAGGGGTAGGCAGAAACTATAGACTGCCACTTGCTACGATTCTTGCATGCTTCTTTTGCTTCTGCTACATTCATACATCTTCTCATACATACACGCCGGTTGCGAGTACTACGCACCTGACCTTTTTCAAGGATTTCGCCAATAAGATCGGTGTAGGTCCATCTAGGACGACCTCTTCTGACGTTGCCGCTGATATTCGCCTTATAAATTCCTTTCGTTAATCATCTTTCATTCATTCTCTAAACATGTCCAAACCATCTCAGCATATTCCTTTCAATACGTGTCACTACATCATCTTTCAATCCGCAACGTTGTCTTATCACACTATTCTTCAATCTATCATTCTGAGTTACACCACACATACTTCGCAAGGAACGCATTTCCACCGCATTTATTCTATTTTCATGCCTCTTCTGCCACACCTAACATTCACTTCCATACATAAGTGTAGGTACCAGCACACCATTGTGGATAGCCAACCGTGCCTTTTTCGACACAGACTGACTAGCCACAACCGCATGCATAGCACCATTCACTTTATTTCCCGCATTCACTCTCCTTTCCACATCTGCATCAATCTTTCCATCCCTAGTAAACACATTTCCCAAATAAACAAACTCATTCACCTGCTCCACACTCTTACCCTCTATCTTTACATCACACATACATACATCTTTCTCTCTCAAAAACCATCACTTTCGTTTTACTAACATTTATTTTCATGCCCTTCAGCTTATATGCTTCATTCATTAAAGTCACCATGTCTTGCAACTCTTCCGCTGACGATGCAAGCAGAACCTGATCATCAGTATAGAGAAGGTATTTGACAGGTAACTCACCCATTTTTAACCCACAATCACTCTCTTTCAAGTCTGCCAAACAACTGTCCATATATAGATTGAACAGCCACGGTGACGCGACACAGCCCTGTCTAACACCTCTGGAGATGCCAAACCAGCCTGAGTACGCCCCATTTATCCTAACACAGGCACTAGAATCCCAGTAAAGGGATTTTACTGTCCACTCCGTACATAGCCAGCGTTGACCACAATTCATCCCTCCACACACATTATCATAGGCCTTCTCCAAGTCAATGAAAGCGCAGAAGACTTTCTTGTACTTAGCCAGATGTTTTTCGGCTATACACCTTAGGGAGAAGACCTGATCCATACATCCCATCCCAACTCTAAAACCTGCCTGAACATCCCATATTTTCTCATCTGTTATTCTTATCACTCTATTAATCAACACCTTAGCGTACAGTTTGCCGACAACACTCAAAATACTAATGCCGCGGTAGTTTTTACACTCCTGCTGTGAGCATTTTCCCTTATATAGTGGAACGATAACGGCCTTGCACCAGTCACCCGGAACTTGGCCGTACCTCCAACATATATTAAAGAGCTGGTACAACAGGCTTGCTACCACACCGTCATCACTCCTGAGCCTTTCAGCAGACACTCTATCATACCCTGCCGCCTTACCAACTTTCATACCTTTCAGTGCTTTTATAATTTCATCCATACCAATCTCACTCTCATCAATCTCCATCTATTTCTGAGTTCGGTGAAGACACTTCCACCCAGTCACTCGCTCTTTGTACACTATCCTGCCGGCTAAATAAACTCTCAAAATATACCTTCCAACGTTCCAAAACCTTACATTCTTCAGTTAAAAAGCATCCATCTTCTTCTCTAATGACATTCATATTCGATGCCCCTTTAACTCCTCGAGCCAATCTTACCTGCTTCCTAAACAGTTTAACATTGGCCGTGAAGTTATCGGAGAATTTCCTACTATCCTGTTCCTCTTTTTCATTCTTCTTCATTCTTACTATCTCTTTTACTTTAGCTTTCATTTCGGTGTAACGTTTCTTCACTCTTTCCAAATCTTCTTTCATATCTGTTGCCAGATTCATTCTTGCTTTGGCTTTGTAAGCTAATACGTTTAGCCAAGCTTCTTTCTTCTTTCGCACCTCCTCTTTTAGGTACTTCATCATCCATCCAATAGTCATTCTTTTTCCTTCCATTCTTCCTATGCACCCCACCACAAACCTTTGTGGCCGCCTGCACCATACTAGATTTTACACACTCCCAGGCTTCTTCTATACTACATATAATCTTTCACATCATCGAGCATGTTCCTTGTCTTCTCTCGCTCGTTTCTCTTGTTTTCTTCTTGTACATCCAATTCTCGCAATCTTTCTACTTTTATTCTATCAAGTGCGGTCACAGGCACTGGAACCCGATGGCGCCAACGCCAACTTGAACAGACCATATCCGGCATATAACCAGGTAATGATCAGTACCCACATTAACACCTCGGTAAGCTCTTGTATCTGCCACTTTACTTTTCAATCTTTCATCTTCAATAACAAAATCAATCATACTTCTACTTTTTTGCCTCTCCCACGTATACATATGAATCTTCCTGTGATTAAACATAGTGTTCATCACAAAAAGATTTTTATCCACACATATATCCAATAAATTCATTCCATTCTCATTCACTCTCTCATCTCCAAATGCACCTAAAACTTTTTCATATCCTTTCCTCTTTACTCCTACCCAACCGTTAAAATCCCCTTATGAAAAGGTCCCTTCTATAATATCTCTGCATCGGAAAAATGTTCGTCTTGGTCTTCAAAATCCGTTTTCGATTATTCCGATTAGTTTTGCTTACGCGCATCCATTTACATAAGTATCAATAATTTTATCGCTTTCTTTAAATTCTTCCTCATTATTTTTTACGTTATTTCATAACGCCTTCCCATTCGGTAACACGATACTGACAATCAATAATAACAAAACACTAACGAACAATAATAACAATAATGGGTAAAACGAAATGAACCCGCGCTGTTACATCTTCCCCTATGATACATTAATATGCATTCTACGCATCGGTTCGCACCTATGTTCAACCCAGCCAAAAAGATTTGAGATTACTGTACGCGGGGCGGACCTAATCCCATGCCACGACACAGAGCGGTGCGGCCAGCGGTAAACTGAGTGCGACTCATCAAGCAAAATAATTATTAATTTGAATACGTAATTACTTCAATGAAAAATTTACAAACAGAGGCCTGTTCCTATTTTATTATATGTATATATTAAAAACCAGAGCTTAAATATTATTATACTATCTACGAATATAAATATTATTACCTGGCATGAACTCCACTCTCTATTTGTGTCACGTAGTCCCCAATGACTTCATGTTTAATATAATACATCATGCGTACTCTGAGTAAAACCCTAAAATAATATAAAGTTAAACTTATAGTTAATCGTTTTTATATTCTGAATATACTATTTTGTTTTCACAAAAGTATACTATTTTAGCGTTTATTTTTCAACTTTACCTTATAATTGCAACCGAATTAGTGTGAAACAGGTTATTTTATTCATTCTAAAAATATCTTCCTGACAAGTAAATCATTAATTTTATGGAGTCTTCCTCCATAAAATTAATGATTTACTTATACAAATGATACAATTAAAAGGCAAAGTATAACTATAAGTAAATCATTAATGTTATTTAATTGTATGGAAGACTTCATAAAATTAATGATTTACTTGTACGAGAAGATATTATTCTTTGTTTTAAATGTATTATAAAGCTGACTAAGCTAGTTATGAAAATATACATACTTATTGGCATGTCTGAATAAATGCTTCTTATAACTGTTTTCCAAATATATTTCACAGTCATATTTTTCTGTTGAACTCCAGTGATTTAAATCTTCCCATTTCTGAAGATCATTTGACTTGGGCAAATCTTTTGGTCTGTTTTTCTTTTTCGCATTTCTTCCGCGAGGCACAGGATTATGTAATCCACTATGATTTCTAGAGATAGTCACTTCACCATTTTCACAAGGTTCGATTAGATCCCAAATAAAATTTCTGATTTTTTCGTCACCTTTATAATGGCGTAAACAATATAAAACCTGAAATTTATAAACATTCTCAATTTTCTAATACATAGCAAATTAGTTTATATATAATACAAACAAGAGTAAGTCATCAGAAAATACATTTGAACTCAACGAAAGTCTTAACTTTCTCGGTATTAGCATGGCAAATCATCATTGAAATTATATAAATCAAGGCTTGGAACCGGTTTAAAAATTACGTGTTATGAACAATTAAATTCAGTTTTTTTTATTTTTTTTATGTAAAAAGTAAACGTTAAAAGAGCGTTATTGAAAACCCTTTAGTCTAGCACAAGCTAACGAGACAAAATATTTCTTCCTTATTTTAATTGTTTATTTTTATGGTGTCTTACGTTGTTTTAGAGAGAAATGGAAGGGATTTCTGTGTATGTATGTCTGATGCGTGTAAGTCAAAAGGTGCCCCCGCCCCGTGCCGTTATGACCTGAAGTGACTTGTGTTGTGCGCGAAAAGATATTTAGATCGCTCGGTGTCCCACTTTTAACGTTTATTAAATATTTTTGGGCCAAAATAAAACGTAAAAAATATTAGAATCGATTCAGTCACTTATTCTGAACAAACTATATTCGCATATACTAAAAATAATGTAGTACTAGCTTCTGCCCGCGGCTTCGCTCACATGAAGCTATATCAGGAGTAAAATTGTAAAAACCAACATTGATGATCTCTTCTTTGTATGGGCCTCTATACATCAGAGAGGTCAAGCTGTATCTCAGGATTTATTTAATTAATTGATAGGTATAAGAAGTTCACCAGTTTTTAAGTTGGAGCATATACTTTCTAACAGTGATAATAAAATTAAAATCTATTCAGTATTTTTTGCTCCAACCCGTAACAAACAGACATACATACCATCACGAAGGGTTAGGCAGAGGCGTACTAATGTACACCCACAGTTCGCCGGTATGTTTAGGTCCCATGTAATAGGGGGCGAGCCTATTGCCTTTAACCGGGCACAAATTCCTAACTCCGAGCTGCTACTGGGAATTTCATAGAAAACCCAATAACACTTTGCTCGACCTGGGAATCGAACCCAGGACCTCTAGCGTAGCAGTCGCGCTCAGGACCACTTGGCTAATAAGATAAAAGTCAAAGTCATGTTGATGTTTTCTTTGACTATCGTGATGTGCACTCGGAATTCTTGCCGGAAAGTCAAGCGGTAAATAAAGAATATAATTTGACAGTTATGCGGCGTTTAAAAGAGCAAATTCGACGAAAAAGGCCATGGATTTTGCACCACGATAATGCGCCTTCGCACAAGGCCATAATTGTGAACGAATTTTTGTCCAAACACTCAACAAATACCAGCAATCAACCACCATATTCACCAGATATGGCTCCAACCGACTTCTTTCTTTTTCCTAAACTCAAATTACCACTTCGTGGCACCCGTTTTCAATCGGTAGAAGACATAAAGGAGAATTCGCGGCGAGAACTTAACTCAATTCCGGAAAAAGCGTTGAAAAAATGTTTCTTCATAGCTGTACAGGTACAGCATATCTATACTAATATATAAAGCTGAAGAGTTTGTTTGTTTGCTTGAACGCGCTAATCTCAGGAACTACTGGTCCGATTGGAAAAAATATTTCAGTGTTAGATAGCCCATTTATTGAGGAAGGCTATAGGCTATATATCATCACGCTACGCGGACGAAGTCGCGGGCAGAAGCTATTAATATATAAAGCCGAAGAGTTTGTTTGTTTGCTTGAACGCGCTAATCTCAGGAACTACAGGTCCGATTTGAAAAATTCTTTCAGTGTTAGATAGCTTATTTATTGAGGAAGGCTTATAGGCTATATATCACGGACGAAGTCGCGGGCAGAAGCTAGTTTAAAATATTTACCTATAAAATTAAAATTCAGTTGTATCAAAATGGTCACCTGGTAGCCCTAAATTACATAAGAACTGACAGATTTCGTAGACAAACTATCAAAAATTAACAATTCTGAAATGATTGAATGATTTAGACACAATAAAGTAGTCTATCTTATCTATCTATATATATAAAAGAAAGTCGTGTTAGTTACACTATTTATAACTTAAGAACGGCTGAACCGATTTGGCTGAAAATTGGTGGAGAGGTAGCTTAGAATCAGGAGACGGACATAGGATACTTTTTATCCCGTTCCCGTGGGATGTGATGACAGACCGAATTCCACGGGGGCGAAGCCGCGGGCAGAAGCTAGTAGTTTATAAAATAGACTTGGGCCCCAGTTGTTGTCATTGCGATACGTTTAACAAAACCGCTACCCAAATTTAGTTATTTTGTAGAACGACATCAAATCTACAGTTCCAATAAACGTTTTGTATAAAAAGTTATGAAATAGTGATACATATGTATTTGACTATTTTTTGCAGTATAAATTAGTTTTAACCGGGTAAACTCGGGTTGACTACAACACAACCTAGTGTATTTGTATACATACAAGCTTTACTGTAACAAACTTTCAACCGATTTGGCATACCTATTAACCATCTTCATCTTACATATAATAAGAACTAGCTTCTGCCCGCGGCTTTGCACCCGTGGAATTCGGTCTGTCATCACAACCCACGGGTAAGGGATAAAAAATATCCTATGTCCGTCTCCTGGTTCTAAGCTACCTCTCCACCAATTTTCAGTCAAATCGGTTCAGCCGTTCTTAAGTTATAAATAGTGTAACTAACACGATTTTCTTTTATATATATAGATAAGAATGTAAGTGAGCCGTGTCTGTACATTGCTTATATTTGCAAAAAAAACTAATTTGGGGGACTCAGAATCGGTAACACAATCCATTTCTATTATTTTTGGAACTTTTGTCTGTCTGTTTGTCTGTCGGTTTGCCTGTCGGTTTGTCTGTCGGTTTGTCTGTTGGTTTGTCTGTGTGTTCGACCACGCATCAAATGATAACTACTGAAGAGATTCGGGGGAAGTGGAATTCATAGCCTGTTTCTTGGATTAACATTTAGGCTATTTCTAATTCAAATCGGTTCTGTCTATCAAAACTTATTAACATTTTAACCATTGAAAACGTTGAATTTTAAAAATAACCATTGAAGTAAATTTCTTTTTCAAGTATTTCTGTACTAGACTAGCACGGATCAAAAATTATAACAGAATCAAGTAATAAAATTAAAAAAATACGCTTACAGGGACTAAATAAGATAAAACAAGAAAATAAAGAATATCAAACAGAAACCATTATTGTGACCAGGAATTGATTATTAATATAGTTATTCTAATTCCACTTATACAGGGAATCACGGGACATACACAGGATTTATCCAGCGAGCACAAGTCGGTGTAAAAACTAAATATTTGAGTAGGTTAAAGAAGTAAACAAAGAATGACAACTTATTTTCTAGCGGACTCACACGACATCGTTAATATCTCAATGAATTTGATTCGATATCAGGTGAGTTGACAATTTTGACAATTATTGTTTTCTTCTTTAAAGCTTCCAGCCATATAGTAACTCATTTTATAATGTGAAACCTCCATCTCTCCACTTTATTTGAGAAACTAAAGAGTTTCCATATAATTAAATAATATACCCAAAGAATATACCACGTAGGTATGTATGTATAATAATAAAAAAAATGCAACGTGTGTTAATCTTTACTAATGCCGAAACCGTTATTTAAGATTTTTATCTATATAGGTATGTCTGTTCATATAACGTCAATACCATGTGAACAAATTTTTGAAATTAAGTCATTTATAGGTCAGAAATAAGGTATTCAGAAGTCAATGGCGCTAAGTGTATTACAAATATGGAAAACCAAATTTTTCGAGGTGGTTAGTTGAAACTTGGAGAGGACAACGTCTGTCAGGTCAGCTAGTTGATGAATAATATCAAAGTGGTCTAATTTTTTTTATGGTATAGCGAGAAAACGAGCAGACGTATCGCCTGATGGCAAGCGATGACCGCCGCCCATGGACACTCGCAACACCAGAGGAGTCACAAATATGCTACCTGCCGTTTAAAAGGGTGTACGCTCTTTTCTTGATAATTTACAGATCATATTGGTCCGGAAATACTGCAGGCGATAGTTCATTCACTAGTTCAGACACATGTTTGTTTCGGCTCTCGATGACGTTTTCCCGAGGAATGATAGCGCGGCCGGTATCTAAAGCATCGTGTAAAGTATTTTGTTTTGTTTTGCAACATGTCATTGATATGGAGGAGAAACAGAGTAGGCGATAGCACACAGCCTTGAGGGACACCAGCATTAATAAACAAAGAGTCAGAGCATTTACCGTCGACCAGGACCTTTATGCTTCTGTCTGCAAGAAAGCTGGTATGACCCATCCGCATAGTTTCTCGGGAAGCCCATAGGAAGGGAGGTTCGAGAGAAGCGCTTTGTGCAATACCCAATCGAAGGCCTACGCTATGTCCAAACTGACCGCCAAGGCTTCTTCCCCCTTAGTCTCGATCGCCTGTGCCCAACGGAATGTCAGGTGTACCAGAAGATCACCAGCCGCCCGACCCTTACAAAAGCCTTACTGCTCGTCACAAATCAGGTGTCACACAGCTGGTGATCTTCTAAAAACTGAATGAGCTGGCAGTTGATAATGGACTCCATTATCTTCGAGAAAAGGGGGTGACGGCTATCGGTCTGTAGTTGGATGGATTTGAGCGGTCGCCTCGATTTGAGGGATCCGGTGGACCAATGCTGTCTTCCATGATGTTGGGACAACGCCAGTAGAGTAAGAGAGCCAAAAAGACGTAGTAAAACTGGTGGTAAAATAACTCTGGAGCGCACATCTTTAACACAACAGGAGGGATTCCATCAGGCCCACTTGACTTATGGATATCGTGGGATAGAAGTGCTAATCGTACTGTGCGTTGGTGGAACCGGATATCCGGCATACAGTCCTCGAACCGCGGCATGGTAGGCGGCTCTTGTCCCCCGTCATCCAAAGTCGAGTTGGACGCAGAGTTTGGCCAGAAGATCGGCTTTCTCCTTTGCGTCGTGGGACAACGAATCAATTCACGCATAGTTCATTTTACTCATCCTATGACAATGTCTCAATGCGTTTTAATGAGAATATTATCTTCATATAAAATATCTATGTCGATTTATTTCGGTAAAACCGGTAAATCAAGAGTCTAATTTAAAATTATAATAGGAATTCAAAATAATTAATGATTGTTTCATGCGACACCTATCAAATGAATCTTATAAGACAACTGCTTCATGTTATTTCTTTTCATCTTGTGCTGTCTGTATCTATGCTCGTGCTCATTAGCGAAGCCTTAAATGTTCTGTTATGGGGATGCACATTCAGCAGCAATGAAAAGTATACACGAACAAGTTTTCAAATTCACATCAACACAATACATTGAAAAACAAACTATAAAAGCTCTGCTTCAAAATGATGTAATCATCATATTGTGTCAGCATTAAGTATACATTTTCATCATCATACAATATAAACAATTCGCAATCAGATATAAGTCTACACGTTGCACGTCATAATTATAATGTATACAATGTTGTTTAAATAAAATGTAAACAATCTAGCTATTTTTTATCGTATTAAGCAAATAAAATTTTACCAAAAATTAAGATGGAAAATGTGTGGCTTCTTGAATTTATTTGTGTAGTTTTTGTTTCATTTAAACCGATAATAAATGCCTGAACACAATAGCTTGGTTTGCACGTCTAAGATGACAAGACTTTTTTTACCCACCCGAACGCATATCATAGCTTCTCAATTCCATAATTGAGAAGCTATGATATGCGTTCGGGTGAGAGGCTGCTTGTTTGTTATTGTGAAATTTAGATTACTGAAATTACATTTTTAAATAAGATACGATTACAGCACCACCCTTAACGATATACTCTATCTACTTAATTTGTATACACAGACCTACGTGAGAATGCATTTCTTAAATTATGTATTAGACAACTAATACAAAATACGCAAATACTCACAATTACTCGCGCGCAGTCTTCTATTACAGGAATTGTCCAACCTTTTCTAAACTGGTTTTTTTCTACGATTTCTTCCCATCGTGCCCATCTGGATATTCAGAATGAACACAGAGTTATTAATCATATGAATATAAATATAATCATATATTTTTTATAGAAGTTATGGATAAGTGTACGATACCCTAGCAGGAAAGCAGCTCCTAGAGTGATATGAGTGGAACGTATAATTAGTGCGTAACCTGCTGTATAAAAAGTAAAAATATTCAGCTTGGAGTATTTCGCATTATGTAGATATAAGCTAAAAATTAAACATGTAAACAACGGCTGGTTATCCCACCAAATTCGAATGACAACAAAAAAGCGACGTATTCGTACATATCGATGACCATATCGATGTTGGAGGAACATTACTCCAGCAGGAATCGTTTTTCTCATTTTTTTCCAAAACTACAGAGCGCACAATTTTTTTATGTGGCGCACATTTAGAGCAGTTTACGCACTAATTATACGTTCCACTCATATCACTTTAGGAGCTACTTTCCTGCTAGGGTAACGTACACGGATTGATAATCCTATGATCATTTTCCACTTAAGGAGGTTATGTCGGACTCTTATCGACATCAAACAGTACTTTTGTCTTATAGATTAACGACATTCGCCACTACTATGACAGACTGTAGAGCGGAGCAATCACCGGATTCTATCCTTGCCATCAAGGGGCCACAGTTTGCATTTCTTCCTCCTTAAAGCAGAAATCTATTGGGACCATTCTGTTAGAACGGTGCACTCCCGAAGTCAGGCCGGGCAGGCAGCTGTGGCCAGAGAGCTGCGACCAGACCGATAGTCGTAGTCAGGCAGGCAGCTGTGACCAGACAGGCAGTATGTCCATACTGGCCGCAGCTCATAGTAACCGTAGGTATGTCTGCACCCTTCAGCACCCGGTACAACTGCGGTGTGTACAACTCTCGGGACAAAAGACAAAAATATGGGTTTTGTAACGATCATTGATCAAATAAAGGCTGGAAGCGAGACCTGCCACTGTCATCTCCACGACAAGATAACAGCGCAGCTGGGCATAACTCCAGCAGAACATAACTAACTGTATTCAAGCAGTCATTACGAGCCCGGAAAGGAAATACTAGATACTAGATAGCGGCAGAGTACTTTTGCAAAACAAAGACGTAAAACAATAAAATTATAATTTATTGTTTTACGTTAAAAAAATATAATTACTTATATAATTACTCAAATACGTTAAAATAAATTTATAATTACTTAAATACATTAAAAATAATAAATTTATAATTTATTGTTTTACGTCTTTGTTTCTTAAATGTTACAAATTCTTTTTATAGGGTAAAAACGTACCTGTTGAAAATATGTAACTGGAAGCCAAATAAATCAACTGGCATCTTTTTTTGTTTATTGTATACATAAAACTCATTCAAAACAGATTTTTTTATGAGAAGTGTTATATGGTGCTTTTCGAAATACCTGGGTTTTATTTGATCATTTTACTGAATTGATGTGTATCACTAATTATACAGGAACCATACGCTTAAAATAAGGACACAAGTACCTACGTTTGCGGGTGATTTGATGCTAATAATAATAGTCTACTAGATAAACTCTGTCAACAGTACCCGACAAAGGGCCACTTGCACCAACTTCTGAAATGTATTTAAATTGTATTTAAACGCAAATTTCTGTTGTCAATTTGTTTAAATTCAATTTAAACATTTATTTCAGAAGTTGGTGCAAGTGGCCCTAAGACTAGATACACTTTACAACACATGTACCGAATCGGGAGAATACCTAGCCCGTGCGTATAGGTCGGGCTTTTGTATGTCATTAATCCAACGATGGGATGCAATGTGCAAGCATCTCCAAATAGCTTATTTTTCATTAATTTCTTTCTCTATTACTTTTACTACTTTTCTAACACAGAGTAGGTACACACTTACCCAAATGTAAGTAAACCTCTTTCTATCTTAAAACATTCTGATCTTGTCCATGATCCATACACAACCTCTTCGTCTACTGGAATACCTTCATGGCGAGGTATATAGTCATCGCTTGCATATCTTCTACCTTTTTTACCAAGTTTATCTTTCTTTCTTTTACTTCTTAAACTTATTCCTGAAATACAAAACAAATCAATGAAAAGGTGGGTGGGACTCGGGGTGGCTTAGTGGTCAAAGCGTCTGACGGTATCTAACCAGAAGAGACAGGTTCGAATCCTGCCCGCAAGTCAAATTTTTCCTTCACCCAAATAATCCTCAATTGTTTTGAATTACAGTAATCCCCAATCTTTTTGGCCGGGCTGAAGTTGTTGCAACCGCCTTCTTGCGCATGGTACAGTCGAGTAGAAAATTACTAAAGCAAATATCCTATATAGTATTAGATCAGTAGATAGATTATTTTATATTCAGAAAGTAGATTAGATTGATTTTTATTTTATACATATGCGTAACGCTAGCGTAGCAGTCCTCCTCAGGAACGCTTGCCTAATTTAGTTTAAGTAATGATTATGACAATTAAAGATAATAAATACATTAATTAACTTTACCTTCCTCATCCTCATCGGAATCCGGTGTTACTTCCATATCAGACATCTCCATAGGCCCATCATCATGACCATATCTCTTAATAACTGTTCGTTTTCTGGGTTCTGTAACAATCAAATCTTCATCTTCTTTTTTTTCTGTTGTATCAATTTCGGCTTTTTTTGCCCATTTATTCCAAAAATCAGGATCTCTTATATCAATATCTGATCGTTGGTCTGCTGCAGCAAAACTAGCTTTAGAAAATGTAGATCCTTTTTCGGACTCCATCTGAATAACTTGGGTCCGTCGTGCTAATATCATTTCAATATCTTCCTCACAAAATTTATCTCCAGCATTATCTTCGTCCATCACAGCACCATAAGCACCTTTCTTAAGTAAGTCCTCGATTTCTTTTTTAGATAATTGCTTTATTCCCGTTTCTTTGCCTTGGGTTGTATTCATACTTTGTAATATGGCTTTATCCAAACCAAGTTTTAGTGATGCCTTATCAAACATTTCTCTTTCGTACGAATTACGACAAATCAATCTGTATATCTTTACCATTTTTTGCTGACCGATGCGATGGCATCGAGCTTGTGCTTGTAAATCGTTCTGTGGATTCCAGTCGCTGTCATAAATTATGACAGTATCAGCAGCTGTTAAGTTGATTCCCAACCCACCTGCTTTTGTACATAGCAAAAATACAAACCTATCAGAGTCAGGTTTAGAAAATCTATCAATCGCTTCTTGTCTCAAATTACCTCTTATACGGCCGTCAATCCTTTCATAGGGATATTTTCTAAATACAAGATAATCTTCTAAAATATCTAAACACCTAACCATTTGACTAAAAATCAATACACGATGACCACCGGCTTTTAATTTTGGAAGTAATTTATCAACCAGTACCATTTTACCAGATGAGTCAATAAGTGCTTTATAATAAGCCTGTTTGTCCTCCCCATTAGCTTGTTTATAGTCAAATTGTATCTGGTCTTCCGCCCCGTTTAGTAAATATGGATGTATACAACACTTTCTTAGTTCCATCATGGTATTCATCAAATTAGGAATATTTGCTGCCGAAGCCGTACCCTTTTGCAAGAAACTGAAATTTCTTTCAAGAATCGCTCTGTAATACTTTTTCTGGATATTGGTTAATTCAACTTCAATAATTGTTTCTTCTTTTGGAGCTAGCGTTTTTTCAACATCTTCTTTTAGTCTCCTTAGCATCATAGGTTTTAAAAGTGCTTGCAATTTGAGAACTTCAGATTCAGTCTTTAGTTGACCAAATTCATTTAGGAAGGCGTCACTACTGGAAAATTGTGATGGTTCAAGAAAATTAAGCAGGGAAAACAGTTCATTAACATTGTTTTGTAATGGTGTGCCGGATAATAAAACCCTATGCTCTAAATGAAGTTGACGTAATCCCTCTAATAATTTGCAATTACGATTTTTAAGTCTATGAGCTTCATCTATTACGCATATACGCCAGTTAAACGATTTTAATTCCTGGAAATCCGTAACTATAATTTCGAATGTAGTTATGAGGACGTTAAATTTCGTTAGTTCTTTGATTGGCTCACCTTGTTCGTTTTTATAATAAAATTCATATTCTTGAAGCATACTCTTACTTTGTTGTGATCCGTGGTATACAACAACATTCATTTCTGTCCATCCTTCAAATTCCCTCTGCCAATTCGGTATAGTTGATAATGGAGCTATAATAAGAAAAGGTCCCCTTATACCGTATTCCCACACAGAGTTCACAAAAGTTAGGCTCTGAATAGTTTTTCCTAACCCCATTTCATCAGCCAGTATACAATTACGATTATTATGCCATGAAAATAATAACCAGTTTAACCCTTCAAGCTGGTAAGGTCTTAATGTATTTCCTCCCTTATACATGGGTGATTCTTTCAACTGTACCCACTGATCTGCCGAAGGTCTTTTCTTAAACTTCCATTTTTCTTTTAATGGAGTTTCACTAAATGTTTTATACTGTCTTATTTTATCTACATCAATGTCTTCTTCTAATTCCCATGTGCTATCTTCATATTGTAAGCTTTTCCATTTAACCAAATAATGTTTCACAACTGTATTATTAGCAGGATCTTGATTTTCAGACATATCTAGAATTCTTTCTACCTCGACATAATCGGGATTGAAAGGTTCATCGTCTAACAGTTCAAATATATTCATTTGTTGAGCCTGTTTCTGCTTAAAACGTTTGATTTTTGAAAATATCCTTTTATCACCTTTATAAAGTTCTTCTTCAGTTTTCCATTCACAATGTAAATAAGAAAAGTTTCTGTATTTCACAAAATATTCTTCTACGTCAACCATAACTGGTTTTATACTTTTAAGTTCCAAACTATCTTTATTGGTATCCGGTTGAGATATTTCCTGAAGCTCTATTTTCTCGGTGATATTCTCTTTATAGGTCTCTTTTTTCGCTTCATTAATATTATCATTATTATCCTGACCAGAAACACTATCCTGTGTTTCATTAATCGAATTACAAGCTGAAGATTCAGACGCTTCCACTTTCGGTATAATTTCACTCGTGGATTGTTCACTTTTAAATTCTCTTTTTCCCATACGAGAAGCTAGTACATGTTGGACTATCATGGCATCCTCTTCCGTTGTATTAACGTAAATATAATTTGGCTTGGGTATTCCTTCAGATCTGCTATTATCTTTGGTATCTAAATCTTCAGACTTACATTCCTTTTCAACTTTGGGAGTAGATATTGTAAATTCATCATCAGATAAACGTAACATGACATCATCGGTATATTTTTTTCGTTGCGTGTTCCTAGCAGAGCGCCTTTTTAAACTGTCATCACCTTCTGGTGGTGGAGACGGTGGGGGAGTAGACATCATATCATCTGGTTCACCATCAGAATCGGGAATTAATCCCCCTCGTTTTTTCCTCCTTCCGCCCAGCGTCTTCCTTAGACTGAGTTTCTTACAACTTCCACTAGCTGGTGTCCGTTTTTTAGACGACTTTCTTTTTTGACCAATTGCATCAATATCATCCTCTTTTTCGCCTTGTTCTCGCTTCGCTTCTGCTTCTTCTAACAAATCTTTAATTGCTATTTTCGAAACGGGTATATCATCAAAATCCGTAACATTGGATTCATCTAAAGAAAGATCTGTCATTGTTTTTGTGGCATTAGAAGTTTCTTTATTAGTAATATTTTGGCTTACTGATAATTCAGTTGATGTAGCATCTTTGTTAACACTTTCCAATAACTCATAAGATGTAGTTGTATCTGCCTGTATTTCCATAACATCTTTTTTTGAATTCCTTTTCCTTTTAGGAGCATTAGGATCTCTTGGTTCACGTTTCTTTCGCTCTTTCACTGGTTTGTCACCTAATTCTTTAACTTTAGGTTCTTTAGGAGTGCGGGGCTTTCGCTCTTTATTTTTCCGAGGTCCTCTTTGTTTTCTTACTTTTCCACTATTTAAATCATCCATCAAAACTGCGCTACTATCCAAGTTGGTTATATCTTCATTCAATTCTAAATCAAGTTCTGAATTACTTTGTAATCCAGTCCCAGCCGTTACACAATCTTCGGACACTGGCAGCTGATCTAATGATTGTGCCGTTGCAGCAATCTTTTCCTTCTTGACTCGTGGCTTTCTAGGTTTAGCAGGCCCTTTACCGCGACCACGACCGGTTGTGCTTGTAACTTGCGGACTCTCTACCATTTTTGTTCCATAAACAGGATTTTGTAGGGTACAATTTGGACCCCCATTACACTTGTCATTAGATTCGTGTTGTTGAATTAAGGCAAGTCTTTCTTGGAGACATCTAACTTTTTCTTGATTTTCATTAGAAGGAGGCAAACAGTAGATATCTTGGATTTGTTGTTGTAACGACATTCTCTCTTGTTGATGAGATGCCGGATATATGTTAGGCATATTAGGATGCGGCATTGAATTTGGCCCTATCATTAACATAGGATTTATGTTGTGAGGCATATTTGGGATAATATTGGGTTGATTTTGTGGTATTGGTGTATGTATATTTGGAACATTCAAAGGTAATCCGACTGGAATGTTAGACATATTTGTTGATACAGTTGTCTGACCAATTGGTGGCACATTACTGGGTGCATTCGGCATATTTGACTGCATACTTCCTTGTATCGATGGAATGGGTACTAAATTACCTTGCTGATTATGAACTGATAAACTAGATGTCACAGTATTAGTTAAATTTGCATGTTGCATAGTTTGATTTGAAGCTATATTTGCTTGTACATTAGGAACTGATTGCGTAACAGAAGTAGGGCCACTTTGAAATGTAGAGGATACATTATGAGTAACATTAGGGTGAGCAGATGAAATACTAGTAGGTAGATTCGTTGACAAACCTTGCGCTAGATTAGGTATGGTTGCTGAAACATTTTGAATATTATTCGATGGATATCCAGGATTCCTATTGACATTCATGGTTGGCATGCTTTCGTATTGGTTAGTTGAGGTAGTATTGGTCAGACCTGGTATATGCATTTGTTGTGAGATGCGTATTTTTGAAAGATCACCAATTGAAGTTTCGGCATTTGGGGGCAGAGACAAACCAGTTGCTTGCACAGCTGTGTTTTCTTGCGTAGTTTGATTTTCAATAGATTTCCGCTTCTGTTCCATCTGTTGATCGTTATGTAATTTCTGATTATTTTTATCAGTATTTTCTTCTTCTTTTTGTGGTGAATTATCCATTCTATTATCTGTAGTCTGAAGAGATCCAGGTAATATATCATGACTTTTTACATTATCTACAGTTGCAGTTGCATTACTACATGTAGATACGGAACTTGTGGACCCTATCATCGACATGTTTTCTTTAAGAGTGTTGGTTCCATTCGGCTGAGGTACAACATTACGAGATGTATTCACATTTTCAGCTGGTCTGACACATACTGTTTCATTTTTTTCCAGAGGATTAGTTTCGGTATTTGTGATAACGAGAGACACATTAGTTACTAATTCTGGTTTTAGTACTGGAACTATAACTGCAGATTCAGTTTCTGAAGGCTTGATAGGTTGTTCGCTATTTTCAATTTGTGTTAAATTACTTGCGGAGGTAATTTTATTTTGGTTCCATTGTGATGGCGAAGAAACAACATGGGTCACAGCTGGAGACGATGGGTTACGTTGGTATGGATACTCCGTTCCAGCCGGTAAAACCATTTGTTCTAATGCTTGAAGTGTATTTTGTGATCCAAACGATCCCGGAGCGGGTGAAGGCCCGGCAGAAACTGGCGATTGAACCAAGTTACGGGAACCATGTGGTGATGCACTAGGTCCTTTAACAGGGGACATTACAGGACGAGGAGACAATTGAGATTGTTGTCTGGGCGATATTTGGGCCCTAGGCGACATTTGAGGGGAAAGCTGAGCAAAAGGTGGACGATACTGGGGACTCCCAGTTTCTATTCCTGTTGGTTTAACGGTACTATATTGATTCGTAACATTCACATCTAAAGGATGCTGTATTTGGTGAGATTGATAGTTCATTGATACAGAATGATGAGGTGATGCATAAGGCATCTGCGCAGGTATTGAATGGGGAGATGCTACCGAAGATGGCGGCACTGGTGATTGACGGGGTACATGGTGTAGTGGTGGTGCTCCTGGGTGATGGAGATGCACATTGGGATGGCCTTGAATTCCAGAATTCATACCACCAGTGTGACTAGCCATACTTTGATGAGATTGGTGCTGTGGAATCGGTGCATGAGTTTGTTGGCCATGGGGTATACCATATTGATGTGGATTTACGTCCATTTGTTGATGATATGTTGGATGTTGACTAATTCTAGATGCACTCGGTGGATGCATCTGTGTGTAATTAGGGTAGTTCTGAAAAATACAAATATAATAGTAAGTAATTTCTAAAGTCATAGAATGACGATTATAAAGAGTAGATATAAAATAGTAGGCTCAGGGCCCAGGATTTCTGCGCATTGGTTAGTAGACTAAGCAGTCAGAGCTATATTTTAGCTAGACGCTGCTTACAGTCTCAGTTGGTTAGTGCATCTATCCATGACATTGATGTAAAACATCTTCTCTTCCTCTATCACCTTAATTATAGCTATAAAAACGGGACCTCATTTTACAATTATTGATGAATTGCTGTATGATATTTACCTGCTGCTGTCCATACATTTGCTGTGATGTTGGTTGTGAGAAATGAGGCTGCCTTGGTATGTACGACCCATTCTGTGCTTGTAAACTTGCTATCCCGGACCCCTGATAAAGAACCATAAAGCTAAATACTAGAACAAATTATACTGATAGAAATATAAATCTTCATAAATTAAAATACGTAAATTAAAGATCACCTACCTGCTGTGGAGGGTATTGATGCATTTTTTGTTGATGTTCATAGCTATGTCTATAGCTCGGCGTAATGGGGGAGTATCTATTTGCCCCTGGAGGACCAGACCACACACCCATTTCTCCAATACCTTAAAAATGCAGGTTACATAAATACCCCTGTGTTGAGTGAAGAACTTTGGCGGTAAAATATGTACTTTGCGATATTATTATCCGACTGCGGCGGAGACCACAAGGAGGGTTATGTTGTTTTAGTTAGTATTGTTGTTTCTATGTATGTTTATGTGTACGTATTGCCACTTCGTGACTTAACGAGTAAGCCGATTTAAGAGATTACTTTCAAAGGCACAAGTGACACCGGTATATTCCTGAAAATGGCAATTTCAGACACTACACTACATTGTGGCCACTCACATATACTTAAGTGTTTTGATATGTTTGGACTGAGATCATGATTCTCTGAGTTATATTTCGGTTTTTTTTCTCAGAGGAGGTGGTTGAACCGCACATCATGATTTCAGGTTGCGTTAAGCAAGTGCAAGATAATTACACAAGTCGGTAAATACAAACACAACAAGGAGCATTACTTGGTGGCTTAGAGGTCATAGCGTCTGGCGTACCTAGCCAGAAGACGCAGGTTCGAATCCAGAGACAGGATTCGAACCTGCGTCTCGAATCGCGAGTCGGATTTTTCCTTCACTAATATAACTTTAAAATCTTAGCATGAAAAATGCAAAAAAAAACACAAAAAGACAACAAGGAGCAGTTTTTAAAAACAAGAAAGGCGGTCTTCCGTGTTCCGGTTGCAATTAGTCTACTGAATGTGAGCACACACTTGCCAGATGATATCAGCAATTACAAAAGATTTAGAATCCGCAGTACAAGTAACGAAAAAGTGGGTCTTTAGGAGAATATCCAGCAAGAAACTCCATAGATACTCTTTTAAAAAAATATATCAATTCAGATTACAATATTAAGCTTTACAACTTTGTTTTAAATAGTTGGTGAGAATGATGCAGTTTGATGTGTAAGATTCATTCATTACTTATATAAAAAAGAAATTGCCACAGTAAGAGCTGGGCAAATTAGCTACAGTTTTCCAAGCGGAAACATATGCTTTTCTTGCCTGTGCACAACAGATGGAAAGTAGCGGTACCACAGGTAGGTCCATCTACATTCTTAGTGACAGCCAAGCGGCACTCATGGCCCTGACCTCCTACAGGATCGATTCAAGGCTGACCATGGACGCTGGCCGAACTCTTAATGAGCTGGGAAAGCGAAACAAGGTCAGGCTTGTTTGGGTAACTGGTCACAGGGGTATTGTGGGCAACGAGCATGCTGACGAGCTGGCTAGGGAAGGTTCTGGAACCTCACTAATTGGACCGGAACCATTTGTAGGACTGGCCCCAAGCACAGTCAAAACGGCATTTCGGGAGTACGCGAGGGCGAGGCACATGGATGAGTGGTTGAGCCTCACGGGACTTGCTCACTCCAAGAAATTCATAGGTTCCTCATCGAAATGGCAAAATGCCATTTGGAACTCAAGCAGGCGGCAGGCCCGTCTTTTGATGGGGGCGCTGACCGGACACTTCGGGACTAACGCTCTCCTACAAAAGATGGGTCTGACGGATACATCAGCCTGCAGGGCCTGCAAAAGGGAAATTGAGAGCATGGAACACCTTCTGTGTACATGCGATGCAATGGCTGGAAAGCGCCTTGCCATGTGTGGCCAGGGCCAAATGTGCCTTTTGGGT
Organism: Acronicta leporina; assembly: GCA_947256265.1. Lineage (NCBI taxonomy): Eukaryota > Metazoa > Arthropoda > Insecta > Lepidoptera > Noctuidae > Acronicta > Acronicta leporina. The sequence goes on along the minus strand of OX366513.1, from coordinate 8,600,136 downwards.
CAGGGTTATCCAAGACCAGAGGACTACAGACTCATACCCCGAGGCCTCATTATAAAGTTCATGGAAGAGCTGTTTGTAGAACTGGGAGGGGATGAGTAACCTATGATGAATAGATTATCTAGGGGAAGCACAAAAGATCCCATTGGGTCGAAGTGCGCTGAGGCCTTGCTGCCTCGACCCTACACAAGATAAGATAAGAGCTGACCAGCCCCGACAGACAGCACCCGTTCACAAGCATGACGTGTGTATCGGCGTGGTTCAACTCAACCATATTGTTGTAGGGAATAAAACGATCCGACACACAACGCCCCCATCAGCAGGGCATTTATGTGAGCACGACAAGCTCAGACCGCGGGCTCAATGTACTATGTACTAATAAAGCGGTGTCAAAACATTAGGTCAACAAAATATTAGATCTTTACCTATGAAATTGCCGTTTTGTATGAAAAAATTTAAACGATTTTTTTTCATGTATTTTTTATTTGTATTAATCGAAGTAATCACCCATGCAATCAATGCATCTTTGCCAACGCAGTGGCAGTTTATTGATGCCCTTCTTAAAGAAATCAGCTGGACGGGAGGCAACAAATTCTTCAAAGGCATTTTGTACTGCCTCTCGGGTACTGAATTTTTTTCCCGCCAAGAAGTTATCCAAATTCTGGAAAAAGTAGTAGTCTGTAGGCGCAAGGTCTGGTGAGTAGGGCGGATGACGATGAACTTCCAACTCCAGTTCTTGCAACTTGGAGACCGTCTGCTGTGCAGTATGAGGTCGCGCGTTATCGTGCAGGAGCAGCGGAGACGAGCGATTGATCAATGCTGGTTGGAAATGTGCCAACAATTGACTACTTTTAGAAAAAGAATTCCATGTTTTTAAAATAAAATTAATTTGAAATTAGAATTCTTAGCCAAAAAAAAATTATTTTGATTTGAAATGGCCAGTACTATAGAACGGCAATTTCATAGGTAAAGAACTAATTATAAATGTACCTACCAAAATTTGCAATTAACGGATTTTCTGTATATTTATGATTGTAATTAAACTATTATATTTATAACCATAATATTGTTGTTTATTTTTACAAAATAAATGCATGATATTTTTTTTTATTTTACGTTCATAAAATCTAAAACAATTAGCGTAAGGGACTAGAATAAAATAGTAGTAACATTCTTATGAAATCTACGCACAAAACTCACCGCAGTCGGTTGACTTCAGTTTTTATTTATCTCTTATATAGTTTTCCATTTGATTAAGGGTCAAAGGATCTATTTACAGAAATAAATATCATTTATCATCGTTTTTTAGTTAGGTAAGTCTTTCTGAGAAGTACTACTAACTATTCATTTTTAATTATTATCTATTTAATATATAAAGCTGAAGAGTTATTTTGTTTGTTTGCTTGAACGCGCTAATCTCAGGAACTACTAGTCCGATTTGAAAGATTCTTTCAGTGTTATATACAGGGTGTCCCAAAACTCAACGATAACCTGGTACCGGGCGAGAGGCCAAGGTATACCAGTTATGAAAAAAATAAGAAAAAAAATCTATGTCACTTAGTCAAGCGATGATAGACATTTTTCGAAAAAGTTAAAAATTTGACACCCTTGGTCGCATTTTTAGGTACTGTGATCGCAATTTTCACTATTTTACAGTGATTTTTTTAATAATGTTATCTCAAATAACAGTGCTATTAATCGTAACCACAAATAAAAGTAATAATCAATGTTAACTAAGTAAAATAAATTAAATTTCGACGAGTTATGGTTTATAAAATTTATGTCAGTCAACTTTGACACTCTACGTTGGAAAAAAAATGTACTACACTACCTATGGCAAGTTTTTTTAAAAGATGGACCATTTAGTCTAGATTTCAAAATAGTACAACACTTGCCACTTTTCTTGCCAATAAAACTGCTATTTCGTATTTTTTGCGAAAGGAACTCATGGAAAATTTAATCAAAATAAAACGGTAAATTATCGTAACACTTTATTATCCTCCTAAAACTAAAGCAGATGCTCAAATTGTTTCCCTCCAGCACGAATACAAGCTCTGCATAAATTTCACATAAATTCGTGGAAGCTTGTAAACGTGCAACCTGTGCCCAAAAAAGGTAGTCGTGCCGACCCTAATAACTACAGGCCTATTTCGGTCACGTCCATACTCTGCAAGACTATGGAACGTGTCCTTAACAACAGGCTCCTGGCGTACCTAGAAGCAAATGATCTCCTCAGTGACCGACAATACTGATTTCGCCGAAACCGGTCTACTGGGGACCTTCTAGCGTACGTCTCCCATACATGGGGTGCAGCCATCGAGAAACACGGGGAGGCGCTTGCCGTTTCCCTTGACATCTCAAAGGCTTTCGACAGGGTCTGGCATGATAGCCTTATTTGCAAGCTTTCATCGTATGGCTTGCCCACTGGTTTCGTGGCTTGGATATCGGATTTCCTGAGGGATCGATCGATACGAGTCGTCATTGATGGCTGCTCGTCCGATCGAATGGCTATTAATGCCGGTGTTCCCCAGGGGTCGGTACTCTCTGCGACACTCTTCCTGCTTCTATACTATTTTGAAATCTAGACTAAATGGGCCATCTTTTAAAAAAACTTGCCATAGGTAGTGTAGTACATTTTTTTTCCAACGTAGAGTGTCAAAGTTGACTGACATAAATTTTATAAACCATAACTCGTCAAAATTTAATTTATTTTACTTAGTTAACAATGAATTATTACTTTCATTTGTGGTTACGATTAATAGCACTTTTATTTGAGATAACATTATTGAAAAAATCACTGTAAAATTGTGAAAATTGCGATCACAGTTCCTAAAAATGCGACCAAGGGTGTCAAATTTTTAACTTTTTCGAAAAATGTCTATCATCGCTTGACTAAGTGACATAGATTTTTTTCTTATTTTTTTCATAACTGGTATACCTTGGCCTCTCGCCCGGTACCAGGTTATCGTTGAGTTTTGGGACACCCTGTATATTCAGTGATAGAGCCCATTTATTGAAGATATATCATCACGCTAAGACTAAGTAACTATTCCACGCGGACGTAGTCGCGGGCGGAAACTAGTATTACTTATACTAGCTTCTGCCCGCGATTTCGTCCGCGTCAGCGTGAGTTTGAAAGAATTTTTCAAATCGGACCAGTAGTTCCTGAGATTAGCGCGTTCATGCAAACAAACAAACAAACAAACTCTTCAGCTTTATATATTAAGTATAGATATAGATTTCATCAATCGGTCCAAAATGTATAACAATTTAAATTTTGTCAGTCGGAAGTAACGTAGCTGTATACTAAGTATTATGAGGTTAGTGGGGCTACGAGTATTTCAAACGAAGAAATGGTGATAATACCTCTAAAATTATTGTGATGTTCTGTGTCCTAAGAGGGAATTTAGGAATATTCCCGCAGCGGCCGTTGGCTACTATTTTTTTTATATGGCGGTGGCTTAGTGGTTATAGCATCTGGTGTATCTAACCAGAAGATGCAGGTTTCTAATCTAATCTTACATATAATAAGAATGTAAGTGAGCCGTGTCTGTACATTGCTTATATTTACAAAAAAACTAATTTGGGGTAAGTACTCAGAATCGGTAACACAATCCATTTCTATTATTTTTTGAACTTTTGTCTGTCTGTTTGTCTGTCGGTTTGTCTGTCGGTTTGTCTGTCGGTTTGTCTGTCGGTTTGTCTGTATGTTTGACCGCGCATCAAATGATAACTACTGAAGAGATTTGGAGGAAGTGGGCAGGAATTCATAGCCTGTTTCTTGGCTATTTTAAATTCAAATCGGTTCTCTCTATCAAAAGTTATTAACATTTTAACTATTGAAAACGTTGACTTTTAAAAATAACCATTGAAGTCAATTTCTTTTTCAAGTATTTCTGTACTAGACTAGCACGGATCAAAAATTATAACAGAATCAAGTAATAAAATTAATAAAATACATTTACAGGGACTAATTAACATAAAACAAAAAAAAAATCAGATCAATCAGAAACCATTATTGTGACCAAGAATTGAATATTAGTACAGTAATTCTAACTCTACTTATACAGGGAATCACGGGACATACATAGGATTTATCCAGCGAGCACAAGCCGGTGTAAAAACTAAATATTTGAGTAGGTTAAAGAAGTAAACAAAAAATTACAACTTATTTTATAGCGGACTAACACGACATCGTTATTACCACAATGAAATTTGATTCGATAACAGGTGTCATTTTGAGTTGACAATTTTGACAATATTATTGTTTTCTTCTTTAAAGCATCCAGCCATATAGTAACTCATTTTATAATATGAAACCTCCATAGTGTAGATACAGTGCGCACACTTTATTTGAGAAACTAAAGAGTTTCCATCTAATCGAATAATTAAATACATAAATAAATTTTACTGATGCCGAAACAGATATTTGAGATTTTAATCTACTTATGTAGGTATGTCTATTTATATTTCCATGCTTCACGTCAATACAATGTGAACCAATTTTTGAAATTAAGTAATTTATAGATCAGAAATAAGGTATTCAGAAATCAATGGCGCTAAGTGTATTACAAATATGGAAAACCAAATTTTTCGAGGTGGTTGGTTGAAACTTGGACAGGACAACGTCTGTCAGGTCAGCTAGTACTTAAATAAATTTCTAATCTGCCCGCAGTCGAATTTTTCCCTCACTAAGATAACTTTATAATCTTAGCATATAAAATGAAATAAAAAACACCAAAAAGATATACCTATATATCGTTTAAATACTTGTAATGTAAATTTTGATCGTTAATAATACCAAAGAAATATGCGTAACTATCTAATCCTAAGATTGTTTCTAACCCTATAAAACAGAAACTAATCACTCACCTGGTTGTTCAGACATTGCATACATTGGATCTGGGCCAGGATGGTATCCTGGATAAGAGTGTGAAGGATGCACATGATGTGGTGGATGTAATGGAGCATGTGGAGTATGTGGCGGTTGTGGCAAGCGAGGCCGTGGCGGGTAGCTTCCGTAATCATGATAATCAGGAGCAGGAGGACCTGCCCCCGGATTAGGCAATGGTTGAGTACTGCTATTTATACCACCAGCAGTAGGTGCTCCAAACGAAGCCAGTTTTTGAATTGATCCTTCTTGTGGGACACTGCTTTGATTATAAGGTTGCCTGAAACTAAAGGAGATATGGGTTAGTATTTATTAAAATCATGTATGGCAGTAGGCTGTTGATTCAGGGTATCTTAACAGAGTAACCGGACTTGGTGGCGAGGCACCAAATGCCGCCAGGAACAACTTATTAACTGAACAACAGCGGCTAAAGGCGTCCCCTAACGGGACTCGGACCTCGGCTTAGGGCGTTGCTGGGGGGACAGCTGGATCTGGTTTAAATTATTTTGGGACAAATTTAAAGCTTCTGGCTCGGCGCGGGCCGGCTCGGGTCGGGGGGGTTACCATTATAAGGTCTTCCCGAGGGGAGGACGGTAGATCGGACGGCGTGTGTTGGTGTGTGTGTGTTTTGAAAGTTTTGTTGTGTTGTAAGATGGTTATAGATGGTTATAGACCCTGATGATCAGGGTAAATCAGAGCGTGCCGCGGACGGCGGACTGATCTGGGAGGGTTTGTAGACGGCCCTACTGACCACTAGGGGGTTGGGGGGGAGGGGAGCCTTATCGAAGTAACGCTTGGAGGTGCGTTTCATATACTAATGGTAGGCAGTTTTAGATCTAGGTGGTCTTCCCTATTGCGCACGAACCCTGGGGCACCCGTAGCTTTGCGGGTGAAACGGTTTTGGAGTTTTGCTTGCGAACACAACGCTAGCATAGGTCATGATGGGACGAATGCACGTCAAGTAAATTCTCATCTTCTATTTAAGGACAATTTGCTGCGTGAATTGAGCAAACTGTGGAGCAGTCCGAGAGTGAAAGCGGCGCGAGAGCGCACCGTGTTTATGCGCTCTCGGAACGAGAACGATAATCGAGAATCACGTCCAGGTATTTGGCCTTATTTTCCCAAGGGATCGGTCGGCCGTAAAGGGAGATGGGACAGGCTTCAGTGGAGCGGTCGTGGCTTTTATGGAAAAGAACGGCCGCGCTCTTGGAGGATTAACCTCGATTCTCCATCTCCTAAACCAAGTGCCAAAGGCATTGACAGAGGACTGGAGAATCTTGATGACGGAAGGAATGGATTTGCCGGAATAGTATACAGCCGTGTCGTCGACGAATAGTGCCAACTCCGACTTGGAATGCTTGAGAATATCTCTGGTGTACAGCGCGAAAAGGAGCGGGGAGAGCACTTCGGCGTTCACCTCGTCGTGGTGCGCCTGGTCTACTGGTTGAGTGCTGGGCGAGCATTGTGCCTTTAGACTATCGGCTAGGCATTCGGACTTATCGTCGTCTTCAAAGGCGGACCTTTAATCCGGACGATTCAGGGAGTGTGGATAGTGGACACGCAGTCGGATATAAGCTTCCGAGTCAGAAAAGCCCTGGTGGGTGGGTGGGTCGATCGCGCCGTTCGCATCGTGTCCGAGACCTGAGAGATCGAGATCCGGTTTATATAAAAGTTTTAATTTAAGAAATATGATTGTATCCCACATTTCACGACTAATTAGGGACTAATTCTATGTTCATCAGAATTATAACCAGTAATGGTGACCTATTCAAAAAAGCCACACGTCCCTGGGTGCCAAACATACTAAGGCATATGAGCTGTTGAAACATGTGAAAAAACTTCATTGATATGTTTACTTCCATGTATATATAATGTTTCATATTTTATCTGCTGATGTGATTGGAACACCAATATTTCGGATCGCACAGGGATTTTTTACATGGTGTATATTTATCTACTATTTTCATGTATCCAAAAACATCAATTTAGCTGGCAGAGCACATGGCTAACAAAAATTAATGCTCAAGCTTAATTTTCGTGCGACCTATACACCGATAACCCATACCATAGAATGGGAAAAAACATCCACACTTAACATAAAGGGGACGATAAAGAGGCGTTTATCAATATTTCATTTTAGCACTTTATCGGCGAATAGCTGCAGCTTAGCTCAGAGACTAGATATGCAATGCTATATCTAGTCTCTGAAGCTAAGCTGCAGACACACAGACGGAAGGACATGGCAAAACTAAGGATTCCTTGTTGACTACGGATCCCTGAAACATAAACCAATGAATGGAACAAGTAGTGTTGTTTGTTTATTAGTTATTGAAAAAAAACGGCTATACAGACTAAATAAACCATTCGCTCGTGCTACAATAAGCCAATTACAGGTTTTCACGTATAGTGATATAATTTTGTAGAAAATAACAAAGCGATTAATAGAATTAACAATGATGTCAAGCGAACAATACTATGGAATTACTGGAAGAAGTCTAAGGTAAAACGATTACGTGTCATAACGCTAAAGTAGTGAATGGGTCAAATCATTACATAATTTATAAAACATTTTGCCCGCTCGCACCATAAAGGAATGTTACATATAGGTACTTAGTTTGTCGAGGAAGAGGGAATAGAAATAGGTAGATTGAATCTAACTGATCTTTGGTGTATCTACATTTAATTTTAATTTATGCAGGTATTCCGGACAATCTCAATCTCATTAGACAATATTTTTAATAGAAACATACAAGCATTTGGTGACTAGCATGATACCATAGATTTATGTAATTTTCACAATAATGTGGTATTCGTAAGTGAAAACATAGAAATCGAATAAATCTGTTTTGAATATTCTCAATGCGCGATATGATATACATATAATATAAGTATTTGAGGTAGCAAGGGGTAGCAAGGGTTCCAAATTTGTGACACATATTCAAGATCACTTCTCAAAAACAAACAATATAAAATTGTTTTGTGTTTAGGCTTTTTTAAAAAACCTCACAACTCGCTTTACAAACCCTTGAGATCTAGAGGCTTTTACCACTATTTGTTAAATGTGCACATCAAACAATAGGATCATGATTATATTCCTGAATCCCGTACTCCATCGCACCGTGATTAACAAACTGGAAGGGCAGCCATTATAATGGCTGCCCTCCCAGTTTGTAAATTGTCGGGAGTGGTAGACGCATTCTGCTAAAAGAGAAGTTCTTTGAGTTCGAGTCTAATTTATTGATCTCACAATATACATCCAAACGGGCCAGGTTGAAATGAAGAGTTTCCATGTCAGAAACCGATAATTTTGAAGAATAGTTTTATTCACCTATTATCTGCTGTATCTTTGTTATCTCCGGTTACTCCAGCCGATGCACCACCAGCAAAGCCGTCTGATCCACCAAGATCAGTGAGTCCTTCCAACATACCGCTTCCATCATCAAATAAATTGTATGAGTCCATCACTCTATTAAGAGTGAATTAACGGTATTTTGCCTTCAAGGAGTATCCAATGTATATTTGGTACGTCCATTTTACCCTGTAACATTTAAAAAGGTTTCTGTTAAATGGGTTGCCAAATATAGTAAAAAATTACATACACTTGTGTCACGTACAAAACAAAATAGTGAACTTTACCAAAATAAAGTTATTATACTAATCTAGTTATCTTTATCTTATAGGTAAATTAAATATTATTAACCTAGTGCCTGCCTGCCTGATTCGCCTAGTAGACCAGAGTGAGAGAGACCAGAGAGAGACCGACTGCTAGCTCTTGCGTTCGATGCCCAGGTCGAACAGTGCTATTAGATTTTACTATGAAAGTTTAATTAGCAGAAGTCAGAGTATGGATTTTTGCCCGGTTAATAGCAGTATCATCGTCCCCTGTTACATGGTAAACAAACATACCGGTGAACTGTGGGTGTACATTACCAGTCTGCCTATCCCTTCGGCAAATACACGAATCATGGTGTGGTATGTTTATTCTAAATCTATAACCTCTTTAGGTGTTTTCTATTACGTTATGATTAAATCCTTTTGTTTATAAATAACAGTACTTAGGTAGCTTAGATTAAGGATATACTAGATAGAGCCTGAAATTGAATATAATAAATATCCGTTCCACGGGCTACAATCTTAAGAGTAAAATCTACTGGCATTATTGTCTATAGGCTCAAGAATAGATTTTGACAACTACCTCACCCCCCTCCCTTACGAATTCCCCTCGGTCGCCTAGATACCTAGTTGCCTACAAAAAATATTAATATTTATTATACTGATTTCTGACACTTACGCGAATATTAGACATTGAAATGAAACTACTTTTTACGGATTTTATCGCGGTATATTGATATTATTTACGAGTAGTTCCCGACGTTTCGATCCTTTAAAGCATCCATGGTCACGGGCAGACTGAGGTGTTGGACGTCTTGATGTTAAAATTACTAACAGCTTCCTTGACATTTTTGTTAATTATTAGCGATTCACGCAGAACGAGCTCACCGTATCCTTTGCTCTTGCAGTTTTGGGCTTGGATTTAGATTTTATAGATTCTATAATGGGATTCCAAGCAGCTGGTAAGACCCAACCATCTTCTCTATTGAAATTTGGGTGTTTTTTTATTTCAATAGCCTCACGAATCATCCTGAGTAGGAATCGGTTTTCTTTTGCGAGGACTTGTGGTTTATCAAATCTGATGTAGTGCTGGGTCTTGTCTAGGGTATGTTCACAAACTGCTGACTTTCTGGAACGGCGGTGTTTGACATCGGCAATGTGTTCTTTTACGCGGGTCCCTATGCTTCTTTTAGTTTGGCCTATGTATGAGAGTCCGCAATCACAATCAAGCTTGTATACTTCTGCAGTTGATTGCATCAGAATTGTATCTAGGAAACTATTAGAGAATAACATGCCTATTGAATATGCTGAACTACTAAAACATTGCCTAACATCCGGCTATATGTTGTGGAATAATCAATTCTACATGCAAGTGGATGGTGTAGCAATGGGCTCTCCAGTATCTCCCATTGTCGCTGATATCTTCATGGAAGATTTTGAGGAGACTGCCCTGAAATCTGCACATGTAGCACCAAAATTCTACAAGCGGTACGTAGATGATACTTTCACCATATTACCATCTAATAAAGTAACAGCATTTTTGAACCACCTTAACTTAACATACCATCATAACATACCATCACGCCTGTATTCCCCGAAGGGTTAGGCAGAGGCGTACTAATGTACACCCACAGTTTGCCGGTATGTTTAGGTCCCATGTAATAGGGGGCGAGCCTATTGCCATTAACCGGGCACAAATTCCTAACTCCGAGCTGCTACTGGGAATTTCATAGAAAAACCCAATAACACTTTGCTCGACCTGGGAATCGAACCCAGGACCTCTAGCGTAGCAGTCGCGCTTAGGACCACTTGGCTAATGAGGCAGTTACCACCTTAACTTCTACTCCTTAAATTCTAAAATTCAATTTACTATGGAGGCAGAGGCCAACAACTCTTTAGCGTTCTTAGATGTTTGGTAATTCGTTCCCCCAATAATACCTTGAGTCACACTGTGTATCGAAAGTAAACACATACGGACAAATACTTAAATGGTGAATCGCACTACCACCCAACACAGTTATCTACCGTCGGTAAATCTTTTATTCAGAGAGCGCGTGGGCTCTGTGATGAGCAACACCTGGCTGCAGAGCTACAACATGTCAAGCGAGTGCTGCATGACAACAAGCTCCGAATACCGCGCCCTCGTCACAAAAACCGAAACGTGCGCAGTTGAGCGTCTACCTGCTGTATTGCCATATGTTAGAGGAGTCACAGACAAGATTGGCTATATCTTGAAGCGAGCTTCAATCAAAACATACTTCAAGCCGCTGAAGAAGATTAGTTAGTTCTTACCACCTGTCAAGGACCACATACCTCTTCAAGATGCAGGAGTATACAAGCTTGATCGTGATTGCGGACTCTCATACATAGGCCAAACTAAAAGAAGCATAGGGACCCGCGTAAAAGAACACATTCCCGATGTCAAACACCGCCGTTCCAGAATGTCAGCAGTTTGTGAACATACCCTAGACAAGAACCAGCACTACATCAGATTTGATAAACCACAAGTCCTAGCAAAAGAAAAATGGAATGAACTGTCGCCTGCAGTATTTCCGGACCAATACGACCTTCAAACCTTCAAGAAAAGAGCGTACTCCCTATTAAAAGGCCGGCAGCGCACTTGTGACTCCTCTGGTGTTGCAGGTGTCCATGGGCGGCGGTGATCGCTTACCATCAGGCGATCCGTCTGCTCGTTTGCCTGCTATCACGTAAAAAAAAAAAAACGATTCCTACTCAGGATGATTCGTGAGGCTATTGAAATCAAAAAACACCCAAATTTCCGTAGAGAAGATGGCTGGGTCTTACCAGCTGCTTGGAATCCCATTATAGAATCTATAAAATCTAAATCCAAGCCCAAAACTGCAAGACCAAAGGATACGGTGAGCTCGTTCTGCGTGAATCGGATCGCTAATAATTAACAAAAATGTAAGGTAGCTGTTAGTAATTTTAACATCAAGACGTCCAACACCTCAGTCTGCCCGTGACCATGGATGCTGTAAAGGATCTGAAACGTCGGGAACTAAATAATATCAATATACCGCGATAAAATCCGTAAAAAGTAGTTTCATTTAATATTTATTGGTAAAGTTGCCAAGTCAAAAATGTAAGTTGTATATTTTGCAAATCTTATTTGCCGCCATTTTTTAGTAGACCGTAAGTACATAAATTTTATCAAATAAGTGTTTCGTTGATTTCATCGTATGCACTTGTATTGTAATACTTTTTGCGCTATGTTCAAAAAGTGCTGTGCTGTAACAGAAGATGAAAATATATGTAATTGTTGTGATTTCCATTCCAAAGAATATAAGTCAAGACTGTTTAGTGTTTGCCGTGTGACGAACAACAAAAAGTTTTAGTGGGCGAGTTCCGCAAACTGTATGTTTGTGAGAATCAATTTGAAAAGCGATTTTTGACCGAAATATCTCGTCTTCGGGTAGTATGCTTGGATAAGCCCAACATCATTAACGATTGTGGAAATTGTTAGGTACTATAAGTATAACTATACAGTCAGGTCAGGTCAGTTCTAATAACAACACTTATTCTTATTTCTGTGAGTCTAGGGATATCATAATTATTCAATAACTAATCTAAAACAACCTATTAATAAACACATTATACCTATAAAAAACCTGCATGCATAAAGCTCGTCATGCAGTTTTCTTCCACTTTATGTAGGAACCACAACTTCATTGATAGACTTATTCGTATCTGATCTTCACCTATCAGACAAAAAACATCCGTTAAGTAAATATATCTAGGTACAGAATTGATTGACCTTATCCTGGTCATAGTCAACGGGTTTGCATTAAATATAGAAACACAATATAAAATGTATCACATTGTACCTTTATTTAAAATATTTTATTTTACTTGAAGTATGTTCACTGATGCAGGTATGCATAGCTGTACTCTTTTCTAGTACACTAAGACCCAGTTTCACCATTTTCTATGTAACAAGGCATTAACTAATCAGCATTTAAAATTAACAAACTGTTAAAATAGGATATGTCCCACGACGAAAATATAACAGTGCGTTACTAAATCAAGCATTTATTGAATGATACACAAAGCATTCACTCACATTCTAATACGACCAAAACAGTGTCATAGCAACGTATATCGATGATACTGATATGTCAAATATTGTAACTTGTCGTATAATAACGTAATACGGCCGAATTTATTACATCGTTCTTTTTCTTTAATTCAAAAGCCACCAGGGTATTTTTAATTTTGATAGATAAAACGTCAACAATAAATTGTCAATAATCATTTTTGTGTTCTGTTGTGCGGATTTTTTCATATTTTAAAATTATAATGTCTGTGAACTGCCTCATTAGCTAAGTGGTCCTGAGTGCGACTGCTACGCTAGAGGTCCTGGGTTCGATTCCCAGGTCGAGCAAAGTGTTATTGGGTTTTTCGATGAAATTCCCAGTAGCAGCTCGGAGTTTGGAATTTGTGCCCGGTTAATGGCAATAGGCTCGCCCCCTATTACATGGGGACCTAAACATACCGGCGAACTGTGGGTGTACATTAGTACGCCTCTGCCTAACCCTTCGGGGAATACAGGCGTGATGGTATGATGGTATGTGTAATGTCTGTGAAAAGTACCTTCACCCATAGCCCTCACCAGAAGAAATATCTAAAAAACATTCGCGCTGAATTTTTCTTCGAACGAGAACTAAATTTTGGTATAGCTCATCATTGAAGACAAAGATGGTATGAAGAATAAAATATGATGCCACTGCTAATAAAAACGAAGATTGGAGCAAACCACAATAACTTCTTCGAGCTTTTTCAATGCCATGGTACTCAGTGTCATGGAACAATTCAATCATGTGGGGATAATATACAGTATAATATTCTCAACAGGTAGGCACTAATTTTGAGTTATCTATATGAACTAAATGTTTGTTACTATTTTATTTCAGTGTTTATTACTTAGGTGAAATGTTTAAAGTATTGCACGTTTTTCAGATACGATTTCAAACTTCGATAAATGACGAATTGGTGCAGAGCAAAACTGAATTACTTATTGATGACAAATCATGAAAAATCATGGTGAGGCTGAGGCAGCGATGACACAGTAGCTAAAAGAAAAATCAATACAACGGAAAATGAAGAAGGAAATATATACTCCAAATTAATTCGAAATAAAGTCGAAAATGGCTGGTTAATAATATAATTATGCAGTTTTATTTATTTTATATAATAATTATATCTTTACCAAACTATAAAAATAATAAGTACTCGTATGTATGTATTTAAAACTAGTATCCTACACACCAACAGGTCTTAGGCAAAACTTCCTGTTTAGGCTAAGTGTTGAGCTAAGTTAGTATGTCCTAAGCACCTATGCTACAGGCTATGACTTCGATTCCCAGGTCAAATAAAATGTTATTGCCTTATTGGTTTTTTCTATGAAATTCGCAGAAGCAGCTCAGAGTTTGGATTTGTGCCCGGTTAATGGCAACTAGCTAGCTCTCTATTCATCCAAAATTTCTAAAACAATCCAAAATAAAATGATTCGCCTTAATCAGACCTTCATGAAAGGGTCTCCTTTGTACTTTTAAAACGATTTTGGCAGTACACAAGTCATAGTAACAGTCTGTTAAAAATTTAACAGTCCCGCAGAGCAGTGATTAGATTTAACAGCTGATTAAGCAATTTAACAAGCCATTGGCATGTGGTGGGACACTCACAAACCTTAACAGTGTGTTAAAATATTAACAGGCTGTTAAATTAACAAACATAGTATGGTGAAACTGGGTCTAAGCTGACCTCTCATTGTATGAAAAACTTATAAGTAATTTTAATTTGATATGTACAACTTTATTTAAATACCTATACTATGTTTATTTCAGATTATTATCAACCCTCTACTTTCAATAGGTACCTCTTGAAGATAAACAATATCAACTAATATTTTGACATGGAGAATAATGTTAATATTTTCTGGGTTTTTTTTTATATTGGATTTGGAATATTGAAGGGTAAATTGCCTCTTAAATGCAACAAAAGGTATAAGTAAGTTAAAATGGGTTATATTCGATACTAGAAAAAAGTGCTTTAGAAAATGAAAAAGGAATTGTGTAAGAAATGTCTTTCTAATCTGTGCTTGTCGAATTCTATTCTTGAGGTTTCGTAAGGCCGATTTTTTTTCTTCGGAGGTTGTCGTCTGATGCGTGTGCATCTCTTAGTAGTTTGTGATCCGTTCTATTCTTTTCAATACCTCCATTAGTGTAGTACCTAACAGAAAGCCGATTTTTTTTTGTTTTAAAAAAAGCTTACCTACTAGCATTGTGGGCCGCACATTACTAGTATTCTTGTTAACCCCTCGTGCTAAGCTAAATGCTTGTGTTATGAATGGGTTCACGTCGGTAGTGCAATGGGTGAGTTTCGAACCGGCGACCAAATGATCGCAATTCCGACGCCCTAGCCAATTGTGTACAAATTGTATTCAGTTCTACAATTTGTACACAACTGAAAAGTCAAATTTTACCTCTTTTACCTCACTAAGACGCCAAATTAAACAGTTATTTATTTTATTGGTTTATTGTCGATGAAGTAAGTAACATAATTTGTTCGTATAATACATCAGATGTTCAAGCATACGAGTGGGTTACCTATCTTAATCCCGAATTTTAATATTCCGAATATCATAATCCCGAAAACGTTTGGATTTTTTTTCATAAACCGGTTTTTTAAAATTCCGAAGTTTTGTTTGCCATATAATCACAACTCCGAATTTCATTTGCCCTTTTATTCATTTGTACGACGTTTTAGAATCCAGACGAATGAGCTCCAGACACACGAAATCTAAATGCACAAAATCCAGATGACCGTAATCCATATGCTCGAATGCCAGATTTTTAAAACACAAATTTTTGAAATACAGTTAATTGATATCCAGACAAACAATATCCAGATTCTTAAAATCAAGATTTTTTAAATTAAAAAAAAAACGATATCCAAAAAACTAAATCCTTGTAGTTTAAATCCAAAGAGTTGAAGTAAAGATGAATGAAAACCTATGGTACTCCTATCTGTAAAGGGCAAGTAAAACAATAGCGAGTCGGTTCAGGGGGTCGCAGTTCCAACCTAACCTATCCTACTGGAAAACAAAAAAATATTTTATGTACTTATTGCAATAGTTTAGCTGGAACTCGATTGTATGGGAACCAAATAAAAAGATTATGAAAATCTGGCAATAGTTTATCAGGAATATGATTGTATGGGAACCAAATAAAATGATTATGAAAATTTCGTTATAGTTTATGAAGAAAATGGTACGATGGGAAACAAAAAAAAGTATTCTGAGAATCTGGTATATGTACCTATATCTGGATTATGAGAATACTTATGGAAAACAAAAAAATGCTTTTTGGAAATTTGGTTTTAGTGCACCTGGAAATCGATTCATCTGGAAATTAAAAAAGTAATTTTAAAAAGTTGTCATTCATTACATCTGTCTTTTAAAAGTTCTATCAACCGTTTTCGGGGTTTTAAGATTCGGGTAACAGAAATTGGAGATTTAGGATATAGGAGAATAGGTTACCATACGAGTGATCCGCTGCTCATCGCAAATAAATAATTAAAACTGTGATTATTTCATAGTGTAATGTGTTAAATCTCAAGACCAGTAAATAAGCAGTGTCGTGCGCTATTGTCGGATGTAAATCTCGTGCAAATTATAAATAAAAACATGTCAGAATCATCAGCTTCCATCGGTAAGTTAGATACTGTGGATGTTTGTGACCTTTGCATTGATAGTTATAGGTAACTGTCTTGGAAGACACAAGTTTTATGAACATTACACTTGTAATTTTAATGTACTTCGCCAATTTTTCATATTGTGTTGCAGGATAATAATAGTTCAAGTTCAAATGTATTTATTTCAAACTAGCTTCTGCCCGCGGCTTCGCTCACGTGAAGCATTGATGAGCTCTTCTTTGTATGGGATTCATTTAATTAATTGAGATAAGAAGTTCACCAGTTTTTAAGTTGGAGCATACTTATACTTTCTAAGAGTGATAATAAAATTAAAATCTATTCAGTAGTTTTTGCTCCAACCCGTAACAAACAGACAAACAGACAAGAATTTTAAAAATTACTTTTTCGGAATCGGAGACGTCTAAATACCATGACCCACGTGTTTTTTTTTAAATTTCTTCAATGTACCGCTTTTTTTACAATTTTATAATAGTAGAGAAGAGATAAGCTTTTACAAGCGTTTTTGAAACGTTATGATTCTACTTGCAATATACACTTCTGGACACATCTATTGGCCCACCTTGTATTTTCAGTTTCGTTTGGTCCTAGCTAAAATTTTATATTAGGTCGAGCAAAAAGTTTATATGCAGTTTTGAACCTGGTACATTCACAATTTCATTCAATAGTCTTTTTTTGAATTTCGAACACAGAATTTAAAGAAACAAAAGACAATTTGGAGCCTGTTTGTTGATATCAAACAATCGAATACTAAGAAAACTTGGTTTTATTGGTTTACTTGGATTTAATTCTTGAAAAAGTGATTGATATCTTTGGTTTTGCAACAAACATTACTTATTCTTAACATTAAGGTGAGGTTCTATCAATAATCTATGGATACTTCACCTGAAGTCGCCGCCCAAGCTGTGGCACTTATTCAGGCCGGACACAGCCAAAGAAACGTGAGTGCTCAACTTAATTTAAGTCGATCTGCGGTCCGAAATGTTTATCGGAGGTACCTAGAGACTGGCGGCTTTGTTCTTCGCCAAGGAAGGCCACGATCTCGGGTCACAACTGAAAGGCAGGATCGATTCATCGTGACGACCAGCTTGAGAAATCGTCACCTTACCTCCATTGAGATACAAAACCAACTTCGCGACTTCCACGGAGTATCTGTGAGCGCTCGAACTGTTCGGAGAAGGTTAAAAGAACGCGATACGGTACCACACAAGCCACTCTGGGTGGAGTCCGACACGCCCCGCCGCCTCGGGCGACTTCCGCCGCCCGGGCGGCGGAAGTCCATGAGGATTTTCCACACGCACAAAAAAAAAAAAAAAAAGGACCACGAATGCCAACATTAAATGCTGAAAGGTACATTCGTGAGTGCTTAGAACCTCACGTGATACCATACGCGGACTATGTGGGCCCAGATTTCCTTTTTATGCATGATAATGCAAGAGCCCATGCGGCCGGCATTGTCAGGGAATATCTTCGGGATGTAAACATCACAGTTATGGACTGGCCAGCCAGAAGCCCAGACATGAACCCCATTGAGCACATGTGGGACGAGCTAAAAAGACGTGTTAGGGCTCGTCAGCCAGTTGCCCAGACGATGCAGGAGTTGAAAACTGCCATAGAAGAGGAATGGGAGATGATCCCTCAAAATTTAATAGAGCGGTTGATAAACTCTATGCCTAATCGTATGAGAGCTGTGGTAGATGCCCATGGAGGCAACACGCGTTATTAAATTAAACCTTTATTTGATAAAACATGTTTTTATTCAAAAATCAATTGCCTTTAACAAGGCGCATATCCGACTTGTTAGGCGTAGCTCCATGTCGTATGGTATTCTGAATTCAAATTTAAAAGAATACGATCGAAAAAGATGGTAAAATGTATCAGGTTTAAAACTGCACCAACAGTTTTTGTTCAATCTAGCAATCATATTTCGGTAGGGGCCATCGAAACCTAAACTCTAAGGTGGGCCAATAGATGTGTCCAGAAGTGTAGTTGCAAATAGTGCTGGAAAGCATTTATCGATACCTATTTGAGCATTTTCAAAGAATTTGAATAGGGGATAATAAAAGAGACTGTATTATACTATTATTTACTACTAGCTGACCTGACAGACGTTGTCTTCCCCAAGTTTCAACTAACCACCTCGAAAAATCTGGTTTTCCATATTTTTAATACACTTAGCGCTATTGACCTCTGAATACCTTAATTCTGCCCTATAAATTACTTAATTTCAAAAATTTGTTCACATGGTATTAACGTAAAACATGGAAATATAAACAGATATACCTACATAGATAAAAAACTCAAATAACTATTTCGGCATCAGTAAAGATTAACGTAATTTTTTTATTATAGGTACATATGTACTATCGACAATCTTGGCGGTGAACCACCCTTAAAGCTAAAATTGCCTGCACTGAGCGCGCGGGCTTGCTGTCCGTTATCACCCCTTCCCCTCACCCCGCCGATATCCGCTTGAGCTTTATGCGCGTTACTTGATACTTTGAATTTCTATTAAATCGTATGATGAGCTTTCGCATTTTAAACTATCCTAATTGGCGGAAGTGAAATGTGCGTGTGGCTGACGTATCGAAAGTTGTTCAAAGGATTTTGTTAGAAAAATGGTCGGCCGCCAAATTTCGCGACTGTACATAGTATCTCAAATAAAGTGTGCGCACTGTATCTACACTATGGAGGTTTCACATTATAAAATGAGTTACTATATGGCTGGATGCTATAAAGAAGAAAACAATAATTGTCAAAATTGATAACTCAAAATGACACCTGTTATCGAATCAAATTTCATTGAGGTAATAAAGATGTCGTGTTGGTCCGCTAGAAAATAAATTGTCATTCTTTGTTTACTTCTTTACCCTACTCAAATATTAGGTCTTTACCTATGAAATTGCCGTTTTGTATGAAAAAATTCAAACGAATTTTTTTCATGTATTTTTTATTTTTATTAATCGATGTAATCACCCTTGCAATCAATGCATCTTTGCCAACTTAGTGGCAGCTTATTGATGCCCTTCTTAAAGAAATCAGCTGGACGTGAGGCAACAAATTCTTCAAAGGCATTTTGTACTGCCTCTCGGGTATTGAATTTTTTTCCCGCCAAGAATTTATCCAAATTCTGGAAAAAATAGTAGTCTGTAGGCGCAAGGTCTGGTGAGTAGGGCGGATGACGGAGAACTTCCAACCCCAGTTCTTGCAACTTGGAGACCGTCTGCTATGCAGTATGAGGTCGCGCGTTATCGTGCAGGAGCAGCGGAGACGAGCGATTGACCAATGCTGGTTGGAGATGTGCCAGCTTCTCCATCACTGTGTTCAGTTCTTCACAGTACACATCTGCAGTAATGCTCACCCCGTTTGGTAAGAAGCTGTGATGAATCACACCGGCGCTAGACCACCAAACAGTGACCATTACTTTTCTAGGGGTAAGTTTTCGTTTAGGGCATTGTTTAGGTGCTGAACCAGGATCCAACCAACTTGCTGAGCGCTTGCGGTTATCAAACAGAATCCATTTTTCATCGCAGGTAACAATGCGGTTTAAATTTCCTTCATTTGTGTGTCTGTTGAGCAGTGCAAGGCATGTTTCGACGCGTACTTCGCGCTGGCGATCATTGAGTTCATGGGGCACCCATTTGTCAAGCTTTTTTACCTTGCCAATTTGACACAAATGGACCAATATTGTTTTGACGCTAACGTCGAAAGCTGCTGCTAATTCAGCCGTCGATTGTGTATCATCAGCTTCCACAATCGCCTTTAATTCGTCATTGTCGACCAAAGTCTTCGGACGACCGCGAGGTTCATTTTTCAGGTCGAAATCCCCAGAACGGAAGCGAGCAAACCAATAACAGGTGGAACGTCGTTGATATTGCGTGCCGCTTGTGCCGCGTTGCTGCCACGACGGTACTCATATTCCATAATTACTCGTAATTAACGTATCCATGATGACGAAAAAAATTGAAATGCGATGAAAATGTAACACTAATCAATAAACAAATGACTACTTTTGGAAAAAGAATTCCATATTTTTAAAATTTTCTCACCCTTAAGCACTTCGGCTGAAGGACATCTAATGGCCCATAAATATGGATATGGCGTGGTTAATAAAAATTAATTTGAAATTAGAATTCTTAGCCAAACAAAAATTATTTTGATTTGAAATGGCCAGTACTGGCAATTTCATAGGTAAAGACCTATTACTTATTTAGTTTTAACACCGGCTGGTGCTCTGTGGATAAATCCTATGTATGTTCCGTGATGCCCTGTATAAGTAGAGTTAGAATAACTGTACTAATAATCGATTCCTGGTCACAATTTAATGGTTAATGGTTTCTGATTGATCTGCTTTATTTTCTTGTTTTATATTAGTCTCTGTCAGTGTATTTTTTTAATTTTATTACTTGATTTTTGACCCGTGCTAGTCTAGTAGGTACAGAAATACATGAAAAAGAAAGGAGATCATTCAGGTTTCATACAAAGTTGGGCCCAGAATGCAAAGTCAAGTCAAGTCAAGTCAAGAACGGCCAACGGAAAAGTATGCTTTTAAACCGTTTGGGACATTATTCTCAGCATTTGGTACTATGACACCAAAGCGGTAGAACCATTACATTAGCAGCTACATAAGTCCGAAATAAATGTAAACATATCATCTAAGTATGTAACTTGGACTTCTTCAGTGCGTAATTCCTTTTTTGCCATGACTGTAATTCTGTAAGTGTGACTGTAATATTAAAATAAAACGTTAAGTTCGATTTTCTGCTTAGATCATGTTAGTTTAAGGCGGATCGTTCACCTGAGCCCTGAGCTTGTAAATCGATATTGCAGCTAAAAGTAGGTACAATCGTCAATTTTGGTCAAAATTGACGATTGTACTTACTTTTAGCTTCTTTAACGTTTATTAAGCAAAGTTTTAATGCTCAGTTGTGAATATTGTATAGCTACTGCCACAATTACTACAGCTAGGAATCTAGAATGTGTTATATACCTACAAATTGCGAAAAACCAATTGAAATTTGAATTTGGCGGGCTCAGGTGAACGATCCGCCTTAAGTATATTTGTGTTCATATTTTTTGCATACCAATATCTTATCAATTTTGATAATTTATTAACATTATCAAAATTATATATACAAACAGCAAAGCAAAAATCCAATTAGAAGCTTTGGGCAAACAATTCCCAATCAAGCTAGGAGTTAGACAAGGAGATCCGATGTCCCCAAAGTTGTTTTCAGCAGTTTTAGAGAACGTCTTTCGCAACCTTGTCTGGGAACAACTAGGTCTCAACATAGACGGAAGAAAACTAAACGATTTAAGATTTGCGGACGATCTGGTTATACTCTAGTCTAGAAGAAAATCCAAAAACACTCGAGAAGATGATCATAACTCTAAATGCCGAGAGCTCTAAAGTGGGTTTAAAAATGAACATAACAAAAACAAAACTGATGACCAACTCAAAAATGGAACCCAATGAAATTCAAGGACAGCAAATAGAATATGTCGATGAGTATTGCTACTTGGGCCAGATCGTCTCCCCTAAAGACCAAACAACCAAGGAAATAAATAAAATAATTGCTAATGGATGGAAAAGATACTGGTCTCTCAAGGAAATTGTGAAATCTAAAACGACAATATGGCAATGAAAAGAAAAGTATTTAACGCTTGTATTCTTCCATGCATCACCTACGGCTGCGAAACATGGTCCCTTACAAAATACCATAGAGACAAACTAGAAAAATGTCAGAGAGGTATGGAATGAAGTATGACAGGAACAAGAAGGCAAGATAGAATTAGCAATGTGCAATTAAGAACAAAAGCCAAACTTACTGATATCTTGGAAAAATAGACCTCCAAAAATGGAGATGGACTGGCCATATGTTGAGATGCACACAAGAAAAGTGGAGCCAAATTACAACGATACGAATGGTATCCATGAGATGGCAAGAGACATCGAGGACGACAACTAATGCGCTGGGAAGATGAGCTGAAACTTACTGCGGGACCCAAATGGAGGAGAGTTGCTCGAGACAGGAAACAATGGAAACTGCTGGAGGAGGCCTTTGCCAAAAGGCACACTGAGTTGAGAGACATCTTATAGCCAAAAGAACAACACAGCCATAAAGTTACATCTCTCATCCAGTTGAATGGGCTAAATAAATAAATATCTTGTGGAAGGTTACTAATCCTCACACAATGGCAATGGCAAACAGGATCGTAATACTATTTTCAATTATTTTATTAATACTGTGAAGGGCAAGGTGTGTTGCCCCTCCAACCAAAGGGAGGATCCTTCAACCAGGCCTGCCTGGCGAGCCACAGCACAACGGTTTTTTTCCTATATGGCAATAGCTGTTGATGCAGGGAATCTTGACAGCGTAACCGGAATTGGTGGCAAGGCACCGAATGCCTCCAGCCAGGAGCAACTTAAAACTAAGCAACAGCAGCTAAGGGCGTCCCCTAACGGGACATGGGCCTTGGCTTAGAGCTAGGTCAGGGTGGGGGTTTTCGCGACGGGCCTCGCCGGCGAGGACGGTAAATCGGGCGGCGTTTGTTGGCGTGTGTCTTGAGAGTGCTAGTTTTTTTTGGATTCTTGTAGGACGGTAATAGGGTCGTCAGGGTAGGTCAGAGCATGCCGCGGACGGCGGACTTTGCTGATCTAGGTGGGAGCACAACGGTTGATGTCGGGCGGTTGTATATATGCAAGTTGCGTTGCAAACTTCACTTGCGCTATTCAGGATTTGTCCGTCGTAGTTTTTGTATGTAGCGCGGTAGCTAAAACTATTTCGACATGTAAGGTCGAACGATAAGGTCGAACTAGAACATGTTCCAATTCTATAGATTGGCGACGTCTCGCATTTGATTAATACCGTGCGTAGGTTAAAAACACACTACACACATTACCTGTGAGCTGTGACTAACTAACATCTTACTGTCCCTGTCCAATATTCCATGTGAAACCTACCAATGTTCTGTCAAAAGCCACGTAAACATATTTTTTAGCTTTTCGCCGTGACGTGCTGGGATTGAATTCTTACTCGAAAAACGATAAAATTTTCTCCTAGATCCCTTTCGTGTACTTCTGGCAGAACGTCTCCTAGCTCTATCGTATAAAATAACTCCTGGCTTGCTTTAATTGATAGGAGCCAAGACTAAACAACGATAAACGATATCTTTTTCAAATAGCTCCGTGCTATTTTATGTTCCTAACGGTGAGCAAGGTAGCCAGAGCTTCGCGAGAAAGCGTTGTGGTGGTAGTAGGGTGAACGGTGGTGTTTAAGCATCACACCTATTGTCTTCTATGCTGCCAGCTCCTTGATCTTGACCTCAGCCTCTCAAAAATAAATGTGTGAAATGAATTTTATAGGATTGGCAATGCACGAGTGATACCCCTGGTCCATATGCTATAGTAACCGCTTATCATAAGGCGGGCCGTATGCTTGTTTGGCACCTTAAAAAGATAACAATTACAAACATTGAAATAAAATATAACAACGAATGCTCTCAAGTAAGTTGTATCCTCTCGGGGGTGCCGCATGCCACGTTCTGGATTACTGTTACTGCACCTCTTACGCTTGCCACATACGCCGATAACACGGTTTTACTACCAGTGAGTAATAACCGCCAAACGGCTTCAGCAAACCTTCAGCACCATCTACCAGACGTAGAAGTATGGTTTGATCGTTTTGATCGTCAAAGCAAACCAAAGTAAACAATTTCTACAATGAGGAAATACCGCAAGTTGAAGATGCCAAATACCTAGGCGTATATTTGGACCGTGCCCTCACGTGGAGCAAGCACATAAAAAGTTGGATGCCGTAAGCCCATAAGGGCTTGAGGATAGCCTTGTAGATCGCCATTTTTATGGCACCGGAGAGTCACGAGTTGCGTCCTAACAACCAGTACATAGATCCCATATATCGCATGGGAGTGTCAAGTTGTTTCCGATTGCTCCAAATGTGCTTCCTCCCATGTGTTGCTTACAGCAGTACGGTCATGGCAAAAAGATATGATGTAACTACTCAATAACTCCATGTACATACTTAGATGATATGTTTACATTTATGTCGGACTTATGTAGCCGCTACAATAATGGTTCTATAGTTTTAGTGCCATAGTACTAAATGCTTAAAATGATGTCCCAAACAGATTAAAAACTTATTTTTTTACTGGCCTACTTTCGTTGTTGGGCCCAATATGAATGGTCGCCTTTACTTCAATGGTTATTTTTAAAATTTAAGGTTTTCAATAGTTAAAATGTTAAATGATTTGAATTAAATATGGCCTAAATATTAATCCAAGAAACATGCTATAAATTCCTTTCCACTTCCTCCAAATCTATTCAGTAGTTATGATTTGATGCGTGTTCAAACTAGGGCTTTCATCCCGGGAGTCTCGGTCTCGAAAATTTCGAGAGTCTCGACGATTTTTTGGTATTTTTGAGACTCGAGACTAACATTTTCGGTCACGGGAATAACGAGACTTTTGAGACTTGAGTAACATAAAAACATTAATTAATAATCTACTAAACCAACACTCATTTTTTATTATGGTAACATGGATATGGCAATGGCAACACTGTCGAGTGTAGAGTAAAGCAATAAATATGTGGAGAGACCTTGTTGTTGACAAACAACACAGATTTTGTCTACATATTATTATTAATTTCTAAAATGTGTTCATTGGCAGATCCAGATAACTTAAAAGGTATGTAAATTAATAAACGTTAAAAGCATAAGTTATCAACTTAATATATACTTATTAGTGAGTTGTGGCATTCTACATGCATTTTATGTTGTAGGTACCTAGGTACTTAAGTTTTCATTTTAATTCTATGGCATGACAGC
This sequence comes from Acronicta leporina, assembly GCA_947256265.1. NCBI lineage: Eukaryota > Metazoa > Arthropoda > Insecta > Lepidoptera > Noctuidae > Acronicta > Acronicta leporina. Next base: position 8,575,059 of record OX366513.1, on the reverse strand, counting down.
GTTTTAATTCATTTCTATAATCTATATTAATAACTATCGATTTTACGTGTTATTTGACACAGTATTGTTGTTTGCTAGTTTGAGGTTATATTGTAGCCGACTGGCCGTATTCTGAATAAGGCGGTATTCTGGTGGTTTTATTTTTGTCGTTTTTGTGTGTGGTAATGGGCTTTTCTTATTGTTTTAGACAAAAGCATGTCTTATTGCGATGTACTTGCTAAAATGCATGATAAGTCTTCCGTATGGTGCTATTTTTTGCGAGCCAATGATAATGCTTCTGCTAAATGCAAAACATGCCACAGAATATTTAAGACTTTAGGAGGGAATACAAGTGGGCTTCATAAACATCTTAAGAGTATGCATAACATGATATTGTCAAAGGAAGAAGTACGACTTGCTTCATCATCGGATTACATCGCTTGCACACCTTCAACAAGCAAATGCACAAGTGAAGATGGAGCTTATAAACCACCCGAAAAAAAAGCCAAGATGACGGATTTCTTCCAGAGAGTTGACGGAATTGAAGTTAAAGTTTCGAGAATGGCTTCTCTGGATGGAATACCATTTCGAACTTTTGTCGAATCTAAAGATTTACGTGAGTTGTTCAAAAAAGCTCAATACACATTACCATCATCTGTGGCTACCATATCAAGCATGGTCAAAAAACAGGCCGACTATATCAAATCTTTGACAGTAAACGAAATTACAAAATTGAAAGAGACCGGAGTTAAATTTTGTTGTACCTTAGACGAGTGGACCTCAACCCAAAACAAGAGGTACATGAATGTAAACATACACTCACCATTTTTTAAAGGTGATAAATACAAAAACTTAGGTCTCGTTAAAATATCTGGTCCCATGCCTGCTACTGTTTGTGTAGATTTGTTAAAAGAACGTTTGTTGGAGTTTGATGTTCATTTACACACTGACGTTATAAGTCTGACAACAGATGGATGTAGCGTAATGAAAAAAATGGGAAAGTCAGTCAATGCTTATCACCAAAAGTGTCTGGCCCATGGTATGCAATTGGCAATACTAGATGTATTGTATAAAAAAAGAATATGTGAAATACAAAATGACGTATCACAGAATATGAACGATGACGATGATGAAAATGAGGATGATGATGACGAAAAGGATGAAAGTGGTAGTTTTGAAATAATTGAGAGCAGCAAGCCGCAAAAACATGAAGCAATTTATGAACATGTGATTAATAAAGTCCGAAAAGTAGCAAAGTTGTTCAGAAAATCACCAACAAAACAAATTGTACTAAGAAAATACGTAGAAGAAGAGTTCCACAGGGAACTAAAATTAATAATTGATTGCAAGACGAGATGGTCCAGTTTAGCTGAAATGCTTGACCGATTTCTTAAAATAAAGATATGCGTTCGAAAAGCTTTGATTGATGTAGGATCCGGAATAGAGTTCACTGAATCAGAGTATACTACATTGGAAGCAATCTCAAATTCACTAGGTATCATGAGAGTGACCTTGGAAGCACTGTGTAGACGAGACGCTACCCTTTTAACAGCAGATACTGCATTGAATTTCTGCCTAAAGAAATTAGATTTACAACAAACTTTTCTGAGCGTAAATCTCGCCAATTCACTGCGCATGCGTATTAAGGAAAATAGACTGATTGAAGCAAGTATCTTACAATACCTGCACAGTCCTTCTCAGTTTTTTGAAAAAAAGCTTGATGCAACAGCTTTTCAATCATTAAGCAACGACGAAATTACAGTGTCTTTAAAAGAATTGTACGAAAGGTTAAATAAATCCACATCCATAACTGACAAATCTGACAATTATACCGCAAATACCAGTTATTTAAATGATGCGGCGATTGCGAAAGTCACAAATTTAACTACAGAAGAACAGCTGGAATGTGAGCTAAATAATATGTTAAACCCCCAAGAAGACCAAGGACAGAATATAACTTCCATGTCTATCCATGACTTACAAACAACTTTGCACGTAGAGAAAGCTCTCTTTGAAAATGGGGGCATCAGAGGGAAATACCTAAATTATTGCTACAATTATTTAATATCTATTCCCCCCACTAGTGTAGAAGCAGAGAGAGCTTTTTCTAACGCGGGTTACTTTTGTAACAAAATTAGGTCCTCGCTGTCTGAAACGACATTAAACGCCCTTTGTTTTTTACGTGCCCACTACAAAAATGAAAAAAACTGTAGCAAATAATTTTTATGTTTTTATTTGCATTTGCATATTAAAGTATTTGATTATAATATCTTGTTCTGACTTTCTAATTACATAGCCTCTATGTAAGAAACCTAGTTTTAAAATAGTCTCGAAAGTCTCGTTTTCCCCGGGAATTTCGAGACCACATCTAGTCTCGTTTTTTTATTCCCGGGACTCAGTAACGCATCGAGACTGAAAGCCCTAGTTCAAACACAGACAAACCGACTGACAAAAATTCCAAAAATGATAGAATATATGAATGAGAATGAAGATATGGTACTATTATTCTCAGTCCCCCAAATTACTTTTTTTGCAAATATAAGCAATATGCAAACACGGAGGTCAATGGCGCTAAGAGTATTTAAAATATGGGAAAACGGTCCTTTTTTGTATTAGATGTTTAACTTAGGTGCATAATTGAAATGTGGACAGGATAAGATGATATCGATAAATCATGGTTTTATTTCGAGACATTAATATCAGCAATAATACCTATATTTTTTAAATATAATTTTCAGGACACAACAGGCTCAAATAATCATAATTTTCAGAAAAAAAGGATATATTTGGCGTAGATGCAATGCGAATTTGCACATATATCAACAGTAACGGCTCTAAGGCCGAGCACCACCAAATGTTGTAAACAGATCCCTAATATATTATTAAACAATTCCAGTCTAAATATCCTATATGTTCCAATTTTCTTTCTTCCATTTTCTGCCTGCGTCGTTTCCAGCGTGCATAACCAAGGGGAAAAGCTATACGCTTATGACATTATTGTTAACATATAGCAGTACAACTTCTCCCGTTCAGTTACACAGCAGTCTTCGCACTCGGGTGTCAATTTTCTCTGTCGGAGTACCTACCTCATCATAAAACTAGTACAGTATTACATCTAATAGGTACAGTCGACAACAGAATTAGATATACATCGTCATTTTATACAACGTGTATAATAAGCGTAATACCTCAAACACGTCAATTAAAATTTATTATAATAGCGAAACCTTAAAATCATTTAGAGACTCGTAATCGACTGTAATCGATTCAGGCGTCGATTCTGAACCAACTACTTTCAGGTCTTGCGCTTATTCTGTTACAGACTGTAGATATTTTTTAATATCCTACGAAATGTAACTGAAGTACAACAAAAAAAATTTTTGCCGGCATGGGTTTTACTTAATATATTCTGTTAATATAGGCACATATACAGGGTGCCGATTTAATCACCTGCACTACTTCAACATGGTGTAGCATTGATAACATACAACATATTAGACATAATTTATAATTTGTATCTTTAAGCAATCCCGTGTTAAAGGACTTGATAATTATTCAAAATTTTCATAAAACGATATGCACCCTGCAGTACGTTGACCTTTGCGAACGGCCGACGCGCGCTCTGTTATTTACCTAGATACCTACTCATTATTTTATTTTACGATATTGCTGCACTGCAAATAAGGGACTCTTGGGTCTCTTGACTTTGGGTATTTTGGCGTATTAAGAAATTGGAATCAATGTTATTTACAATAATTAATAAATTCAACGAATCAATATTAGATGTAAGTACATTTTACAAAACTTACGTGTATTGTAACAAAAGTTTAAAGTGTGCACTGTTTTGTTCAATACACAATTGAGCACTACGACGTAAATTGTTCCTTAACCTACAACAAACAAATTCATTGTTCCTCACTCTTTCGAAAGCCGCTATTATTTAAGTTTTTAATACACTAACGGTTATTTCACTTTCACTATTCTCATGAACACGATGCCACGTAAGACCCCACAAGATCCATATACCATCAATCGCACCATGTCTTACAATACATTATGTCTTATTATTATGGTTTACTTGGAAACCGTAGAGCTGAAAATTATGACGAAGTGATCACTGAACTGATCACGAAATTTTCCATCATCGGATGTAGAATGTCTCTAAAGATGGATATGTTACATGATCATTTGGAAAAAAATTAAATTAAAAATTTAAAAAAACCCCCGACACAAAAATAAACCTGAATCCTTATAAAAAGAAAAAAATAATCTTGAAATTATAACCCTTTGTAAGTACTTATGAAGTTTTCGATTAAATTTTGTCGCGTCGGGGGACCGCTCTCTAATTATGTGAATCCTTTCCTTTCCTTTTGCTTCCCGAACGTGAATCGCGCGAATTCAGAATTGAAGTGGATGGCACGTACATCGCCGCGACGCGCGGGAGGGCATAAAGTGGGCGGAGCGTAACATATTCAAGTTTGGCGACCCGAGCGGGCAGACACGCGAGAGCTAGAGAGCTATTAGTTTTAATGATAATAAAATTATATTGTATTGTATTATAGTATTTTGTATATGGGCCTTGTAGCCTGAATTAAATAAATAAATAAATTTAAAAAAAAGTTAAGTAACCTAAACGAGAACTAAAACAGTTCAAAAAAGAAAGGATGAATAATTGTCGAAGGTAAGTTCGTGATATACATAAACCTATGTAAGTACCTACCTATGTTTTGTGTAAAAGATAAAATACGTAACTTCATTCATTTGCGAAAGCTAGTGTCTGCAATTTTAGATGTTATTACAAGACGCATAGGATCTAAATTAGTTTCTCCCACCGTACACAATTTTGTGGTCACTTAAACACTTTAGTGATAAGATGAGATCTTTCAAAAGTCTTGATAAGTTACAAAACCATATTATGGATCTTGCTAATTGTATAAAAATTAATCCCAATATATATAATATCTAAGTATTGCCGCGCTTCATTCGATGCTCGACTGGACTATAACAACTACCTACGCGTGTAGTGTATAGCATATGCAAAATAAACAGATGCTTTTAGTTGATATCTTTGTGTTTGTTCGATGCAAATTATTTGTTTGTTGTTTTGATTGTGTTTGTTCGATGCGAATTATGTGTGTTCGCTGAGGAACAAATGGATCTCATGTAATCGCACGAGACGCACCTTTATAAAAAAGTACGAGACATGGCTGCTAGAGCATATAAAATGGCCTGAAGTTCTAGTCCTTCCTGTCCTTAATGTCGGTAGAGCAGCAACCGTGTTCCAGTTCTGACATTAGTGTAAATGAAGGTGCATCAACATCCTACAGCCCGAAGAAGAGCAGTGTTGGAACAACATCAGTTGTGAGTCCGAGAAAACCTTTCAAGGAGCCAAGTCCGCTACAGAAAAGAAGGAGAGTGGAAGAGCTCTTAACACACAGCTCTGAAAATCTTGCTTATGCAACCGGTTTAAAAGCACGTAACAAGAATGTAGCAGATATTATTAAACTGGTCTCAGAGCATCCCGAAACGGCAAAAAAGATAAAGGAGTTATTAAAGCCAAAGAAAACGATGCCTATGTATTCCGCTGATAAAGCTTTAGGTATGTTGACCTCATTGAAGCTTTCGAAGTGGCAGTATATAACATTAAGATCTTTTGCAAAAGAAGAAGGAATACCACTGTATCCTTCTTATACTGCCATTCTTGAGGCGAAGAAGGACTTCTACCCTCCAAAAGATACAATAGACATCACGGAAAGAGAGGTAAAAGTAAAGTTCCAAGCAATTTTAGACAAAACTGTGGCTAGGCTTGGGAAATTCATACGACTAGAATCTTCGTTGGATGGCAAAGAGTTAACACTTATATGCAAGTGGGGCTTTGATGGTGCTTCAGGGCAAAGTTTGTATAAGCAAACTATGGCAGATGATATGGAAGACGTTTCCAGTATTTTTATGTGTTCTTTTGTACCTTCACGCTTAATTTGTGGCGAAAAAAAAGGTATGGGAGAATCCAAAACCATCTTCCACGATGTTTTGCAGACCAATTTATTTTAAGTTTTCAAACGAAAACAAGTTGAACATCGTGGAATAACAGTCTCTGATTGAGGCTGAAATTGCAGCACTGCAGCCTTCTGTTATGGGAAGCCATACTGTTAAGCATTCGATACTTATGAACATGATAGATGGCAAAATATCTTCACTTCTTAATTGAAGCGCAAATTATCTGAAGAAGCAACAGAAGCCAGAAACAAAGATTTCAAAAAATTCGAGAGCACCATACTCGCATATTTTGTCGCATAGCGACAAACGAAGACGTTTTCAATGGTCTGCTGTGCACCTGTCCAACATGAAACCTGTGCTGATAAAAACTATAAAAACAGTTGTCACTGATGATATGAGACCCCTTCTAATTAGTGACGATTCAGGTGTAGACAAAGAGAACATTGAATTTGTCGATGTTAGCACGTCAATGATGGACTCGGATTTAGAGGACTCTGATGAGGGAGATTTGTAGATTATTGTAGTGTATCATAATTATTAATTTATTTTATTTATATTAGTATAATTTTACAATATATTTATTTATTTACACAAAATACGTTAATTTTATAGAAAAGTTTAACTTTTTCTTTAAAAAAATCGTATGGCATTCCATTTTTACCCGACTGCCGAAGGAGGAGGGTTATGTGTTTGACGTGTATGTATGTATGTATGTATATCCGTTCCTATGTCCGCTCGTAACTATTCAACGGTGCAACCGATTTAGATAAATGATACCTCATTAGATTTGTCTTAATGGCACGAGTGTCACTGGGTACATGAAACTAAAAAAAAACAAAATGGCGGATTTTATGCGCTTTAATGCGTGGGCTGAAAAATATGTTTTGAGCATTCCGTATCATGTATTCTCAAATTTTCTTTATTAGTTTAATTAGTTTTAAATTAAGCGTCTGCAGATTTTTCGTAGTTTTGCACTAAAAATCCGGAAACAAATTACGTAATTAAAATAACTAAAAAACCCGACTGCATAAAAACACTTAAAAAAACTAAAAAGACAAAAACAAGTCTAGTAGTCCAGACCTATGTAAAGTAATATTGAATAACTACACCATTTAAATGTTTTCATGATCGATAAATACATAAACTAATAAATTATAACATAGAATAAAGTCAATCTTGTAGTCTGGACCCATTACTGGGAATTTTAGAGACGGTCACGATTTTGAATGAACCCAAAGGTGCATACCATAATATCAGTGATTAACAAATGAGTTATTATGTTTTGGAATGCAATTTTTTTTTGAAAAAGTATGTAGGTAATCAATATCATTTATAATTATTTTCATGATTAAAATCATTAGCAGGCTATAAACTAACGATAGTTAATGTAAATCGATCGTCGAATTCATTTAACCATGTTAAAGATATGGAAAATCACATATCGAAAATTCAAAATATCAAATATTTGCTATGTGCAAAGCGGCACCGAGCAGTGCATGATTTAGATGTCATCTTGATCGCCATGTATGGTAAAATAGCTAGTTGGAGTACCAGCCCTACAACTCCGTTCAGCTTCAATAAAATGTACTTTAAGTGTTTTCTTCCATACAAAAATACTAAAAACATTTTTTCTCACGCGTGGAGCTACTTATACCATCCATACTTTAATATCACGTAAAGGAAGGTATACCAGAGCCATTCCAATGTTTTTTTAAATTCCTGACTTAATGTATCTAAAATCGAGCTCCATACTAGCTCGATTTTCAGACCATTATGCGCTGCCTCCCCGGGCGGCGGAAGTCCATGAGGGTTTTCCACATGCACCAAAAAAAACAGTTATTACAGGGACCATACAATGATACGACGCACGACCCCTGCGAGCAAAGCGAGTTGTGCTGCAGAGTGTAGGTTTGGTGGGAAAGTGTCAGCATAGCAAATGGTAGGCAGCATTATACATAGAAAAATTAAATTAACTGAACACTGACCTATCACCCCTTTTTATTTTTGATTTGATTGGACCCTTTATTTAGAACACAATTTTTTATTTACTTATTCATAACAAAATCCACAGCTTGTAAAAGATAACAAATAAGCATACATTAATATTCTTACAGCCAATTACGGATTTACAATTTACTTTCTATACTTTTCTTGCAAAAGAAAAATAGGAACAGAAATTAATTCAGAGATATTATTATTATATTCAATAACTATTTATAAAAGACATTTTAAACAAAGTCGTATTATTCTCTAAACAAAAAGTTGACCTTCCTTGTTTACTTCTTTACACTACTCTAAAATATCTAGACATGCGGCAGCATTTCACGCCAAGTTCAAGCAAAGGAACTGGCTAGCCAGCACCGAGTTTAATATTACTCAAACCACTTGGTGCCACTTTTGACCCTTCTATAACTCAAAACCTGTTTAACATAAACACATAAAACAACGTGTGTTTAAATAGATCCATAAGAACAACTAAAAGCCCAAATTTCATGAAGCTAGCTCAAACGCATAAAAATATATGATGAAATGATTTATATGATATCAAAACTTACCTATGTATTAATAAATTCTTATAAAATAATAATGGCCACAAATATTAAATTAGTTATTATTGTACGTTTGGGACGAATTTTACGTATTTTTTTTATCACGTAGTATGGTACATATAAACCAAAGCAATGTACGAACCTCCAGGTAAGTAAAACAAAAATTAGGATGCGTCAAACAGACAAAAGATGTGATGAGAACATTGAATACGACTATGAGAACTTTTTTTTAATTCAGCAGAAATCCTCACTGCGTACCTGAACAACAAGTCGGCAATAAGGTTTTATAGCCAAGTATGATGTATTGCAATATCATAACCCTGCTCCTATGGGGCGAAGAACGACATTTTACATAATTATTTATCCTACTTACATGGAATAACAAAAATGTTGAAACAAAACCTAAGCACAATAGCTGCTCAAATTATGTTATCCAGTGAATGATCCTTTTCATTACCAGCAAATAAGTATTTATTTTATAAGTAATAGATAGACAAGACAATACTCACAAACGCCACACAACAAGTTGTTCACAAAATGGATACCAATACCATACTCCACAAAATTTAGGTCCATATAGTTTTTAAATGAAAGATATTCACAAGTTAATTGTAACGGTAGTATCTTTTTACCGTATACCTTCTGTATTACAGAGATTCAATGGCGAAATATGCATATTATCTCACATCACTGCAAATTTGGAAAACCACCGTCCATTTTGTTTCTAAATTATGTTTTTTTAGATGTGGATTACTTGGCAATGTAATATAGTATGATGTATGTACGTACGGACCAGTGTGACCATCTAGAAAAGAGTAGAATGAGTAGAATCATTTGAATCAGGAGTATAAAAACGCACACTGTTCACTTCATTTGATACCTTTGACTATAAATCCAATGGACTCGTAACGTGTTTAATTCTATGAACAAAAAAGTCTGTCACTGGTGCTAATTCTGTATTGGCAAACTAAACTAAACTAAAATCCGACTAATTTTAGTTCAGTCGTCATTCCTATTCAGATAATACGCGACTAAACTAAAATTTGGTTTGACAGGAATAATTTTATATTAGTTACTCAATTTAGTCTAAATTGTGATTTTGGTATTCTGTTATACATGTTTTACGACTTAAATTGGAAACGAAAAACTAATTTTAGTCGTCACAGAAATAGGTCTCTACTAAACTAAATTTTAAAGTCGTAGGCGGAGATTTGTAACAATTTGTAAAATAATCAAGTTAATTTGTTCTCAGTAAACATTTTTCGTGATTATAATGGAAGAACATGTGGTAAAATACTCAAGGCAATTATAAGAATTTGTAAAGTTCAACAATAATTTCTTATGTAGACGCGAAAAATTATTTTCAAAAACTATCAAGAAAGGATTCGTCTGGAAAGACTTTGGGTTATTTCTAATCCGTTTAGCTTGGCGGAAGAAAAATTCAGAAAGCTTTTTAGGGTAAGGGTAAGCCTAGAACTGGAGTGCTGGAATTAGTAACCAACGTGGATGCCCCGTCCTTGGACCAAGGAACAATTCCAAAATATTAGAAGGCTTGGAGAACTTTGTGTAGCTAAGCTACTAAAGATTGCCAACCGTACTATAATATATAGAATTGTACTATATTTCTGGTATAAATATGGGTCTGCGTACTATATACTGTTTGATATGTCAGCGTAAAATTGTAAATACCGTTAGATTATTAATCTATCTCGCTAGATTGTGAACTGTCGAAAGAATGTGAACCGTAACATACTGCTTACAATTTAATGTATTATTATTCGTCAGATTGTAATCTATCGAAGTGTCTTACAATTGTCAAATTGTGAACTGTCCGAAGGCTGTCTCTGAATCGTCGGTCTTACAGTAGACCGTTCTGTGTCCATAGAAACGAATTCAAAAACAAATATGGCGGCGTGGGGCATATGACGTTCAACCAATCAGCGCGTGAGGTGCGTTCCGTTTCACTATTTGACGGTTTCACTTCGATAGATTATAATCTACAGAAAAATAATGCGTTAAATGCGAAATCTAACAAACATATATATTTTTTTTAAACGATTTACCCGCCTTTACATTACATTTGAGTGAGTCGTATTCTTATAAATGAATTTCATTCCTTTCCAGTAATTTCATTCCTGCTCTCTATTCCCGCCACTTCGGCGTTTCAGAAAAAACACCAAAACAAACTCAGAGAATGGTATTTTTTAAAGTCCAGACAGTAATAGAAGATATTACAATAATAGTATTATTAGATATTATGCGAGTGTTACGTTGTAGGGCAATATAGGCTGTAGAACACACATAAGGTTCGCCGCCCTATGTGTGTCCCTCCTTAGGCTTAAGGGCCGATACCACATGTAATCATGGGGACGTAGACAATCCTTATAGTCTTTGGACCGAGTCAAATGGCCCAAGTACTTTGCATCCGCCCAAAGATGACAGCTGTACTCCATATGGAACAAAACTTGCGTCTTAAACAAAGTAAGTCTTTGCCTCGAAGTGCAATACTGTTTCGTCCTGTTCAGCATTTTGATGGTCGGTTTACAAGAAAATATTAGTCTGAATATTTAAAAAAAAACTATAAAACCAAGCATATGCTCTACTTGGCACTGGTTACAGCACTTTTTTCAAGTTTAAAGTAAGTTAAATAACGTAATTTTTCATGAAAATTGCAGACACATTGATTGATTGTAATTAAAACTTTGTCAATGAATCAATTTTATAATGAACACGACGGCTGTCAAGACATATTTTATTGTATATGTATATCCCAGAAATAAAAAAAATATTAATGTTTACTATTTATTGTAAATAAATATGAAGACATTTCGTATTGATACATTTGATGCTGATTGTAGATACACCCGTCCTTACGATTTATTATGGTATAGCGACCCGCCCGCGGTTTCACCCGCGCTGCTGTAGGGTTATGTTATATAGTTTAAAACCTTCCTCTTAAATCACTCTATCTATTAAAAAAAACCGCATCAAAATCAGTTGCATAGTTTTAAAGATCTAAGCATACATAGGGACAGACAGCGGGAAGCGACTTTGTTTTATACTATGTAGTGATTATGTTTTTGCGGGCAATTCAAGCATTCAAATTTAGACAGTGCAATGCTTGGTAATTTAGTAGCTATTATAACGCTTTATTTTTTATTTAAAATATGCCATTAAATGATACACATTACATTCAAAATTATGCAATCATAGCACCTGTAGTGTTTGTGTTTCTATTTCATGTGTCATTTCGTGTGTCATTATATCTATTTCATAGATATAATGACACTGTCTCACACACACAAGTATTAGCGGACAACTTGTCTTGACAGCTGTCAGTTACGAAGTTGGCAGTGAGACCATGCCTTTATAATTACGTTCCGAGAGATATACCCAGCGGTAGTCTGGGACGGGACGAAGGCTGTGCTTGGTGTATTGGTGAGCCAGTGTAATAAACATATTATATGCGGACCCTACAGCATCTATTACAAAGCTATGTTCATTAGTCAAAAGCAACCTCATCTTACAATAAATTATTTATAAGCAAAGGTTTTAATACATTCAAAGGTATGAATATTGAAGTTATAGCCGTGATTACTACTGTAGTACTAATGTCTTATGTTGGTCCTTCATTAGGCATATTCTACGTAAACTACATACCATCATTACCACATATGTACATACAACCGAGCGGTTTCAGACGTGACCAAAATGTGTTTTGATAAACATTTAATAAAATATCACGATTTTGAATTGCCTAGAAAAAGATAAACTATCAACCCTCCAAAGTAAAAGTTTGAAAATTCAAAAACCCTGAAACACATTTTTTTATGATGAGTAGCTACATATCTCATTTTCAAATACCTACCTTTAAAAACTATTCACCCTTACCACAGATAATAGAATACTAGTACCCATACTAATAAGTATATTAACCTTCAGGCTTCAACCCCCGTTTCCTCCCCTTAAAATGTTAAAATCCATAAATCATTAAACTCATCACGAGGTATTTATTTGTAATGATTAGCTACAATTACAATTTTAAGCCCGATTTCCGCCCTTTAAAGTTTTATGTTTTGATGTTGATTGAACATTGTATGTATAAAAATATACTAAATTAAAAACAAAATGTAAAATACAAAAAAAACTAACAAGAGAAAAAAACTACAAAATTAATTTAATAATGAAAGGATCAAAATTGTTTATAGGTTCGTACGCTCGATCTACAGTCATGTGTGCGTGAAAGCGCACACAAACATGGAATTTACCTAGACTCCCTAAGTACTTTAAAAAAGACTAGACTCATTTTTAAAGGCTCACAACTCTTCTCACAAGTCTTTAACCCTGAAATATTGGAGTCAAAAGACTAAAACTGAAGACAGAATCAAGTCGAAGTCCTTTAACCTCAGGTCTAAAAAGACTATGTCATATCTTACAACCTCTTGGCTTATTTAACTAAAAGCCTTAAATGACTAAAAGACGGACGGACTAAAAATAACTGTTACAATAAAAGTCTGATCACGTACCTACTTCATTTTTTTACTTGACTATTTATTATACAGGTTTTATAAAATACAAACTACGAAATCAGATTTCCATTGCATTTTAACCTTAGAGCTTCAGCTGTATTGAATATCAAGAAAGACTCAGGCGCGAGTCCTTTTAAAAACAACTCTAGTTTTTCGCAATTTGTAGGTCTATAACACATTCTAGATTCCTAGCTGTAGTAATAGGGTATTTTACACCATGTAAAAAAAAATATGAAAATGCATTTTTATGATAGATTTTGAAAAAAATAAACGAGAAACTTTAGTATTTATTAATAAAAATGCAATGTAAATTTTATAATTCAATTTCAAAAATCGTCTTTTTTAATCTATTTTAAAACGCCATCCGCCATATTGGATATCGACGTGACGTCACTCGTTCACTCGATGACGACGTTTGTCGTCTCAGAGTAACAATTCAACAATAATTGTTTGTCGTGCTGTGTTAGTTTGATTAAAATCGCATCATGGAAGATGGTTTTGTGAAAGCAGAAAGTACAAATCTACCAATGATCAATACGTTGATGGTGGCAAAATTTTTTGCATCCAATCCCGATTTCTGTTCTGCCGAGTTGAGAAATATTAAAACAGTAATGTAATGCTCAGTTGTGAATATTGTATAGCTAATGCCGCAATTACTACAGCTAGGAATCTAGAATGTGTTATAGACCTACAAATTGCGAAAAACCAATTGAAATTTGAATTTGGCGGGCTTAGGTGAACGATCCGCCTTAAAAAACACACCGTCTCTAAACATCTTTGACTATCTAAATAGTCAAAGTTAAACATGAGTCGCGCTGACAAGTGGGCCGACAAGGCGAAGTGTTGATAACATCGGATCGGCATCGTTGTAGCACCAGCGAGTAGAGTCTGTGGTAAGTGATATGTAGCGTGAGTAGAATAACGTCGTACAACTTTAATGTACAACTATAATCTATATTATTATACTCTTTGACTTTACTATAGTCAATAGTTTAAATACTCTTTGGTAGCGTCATTTCGTGCATCCTCTATCCTCATAATAAATTTGTATTGCGGTGTGCGGCGTCTGATGTTTCTTTTGTAAATTTCATTGATTTGTATTTTGTATCAGATAATATTATTTTCCGAGATACATTATAATATAAAACTCGCGGTGAACGTTTTAATTGTAATTATCATAAATGATGAAATTAGTTGATCAAGTTGTGCGAAGTTTTAAAGTGGCCAAGGTGTTTAGAGAAAACACTGACAAAATAAACAGTATAGACTTTTCTCCAAGTGGCGAGACGTTAATATCTTGTAGTGAAGATGATCAAATCGTTATATATGATTGTGAAAAAGGCACACAGATGATAACAGTGAACAGTAAAAAATACGGTGTTGATTTAATACATTTTACCCATGCCAAAAACACTGCTATACACAGTTCAACAAAAGTAGATGATACTATCAGATATTTGTCACTGCATGACAACAAATATATAAGGTACTTTCCTGGTCATACAAAAAAAGTAGTAACTCTTTGTTTGTCACCTGTTGAAGATACATTTCTCTCTGGATCACTAGACAAAACACTGCGCTTATGGGATCTACGGTCACCAAACTGTCAAGGTTTAATGCATTTGTCTGGAAGACCTGTAGCAGCATATGATCCTGAAGGCCTGATATTTGCAGCTGGGGTTAATTCAGAAAGCATTAAACTTTATGACTTAAGGTCATTTGATAAAGGTCCCTTTGTCACATTTAAGTTAAATCAAGAAAAGGAATGTGACTGGACAGGATTAAAATTTTCACGTGATGGGAAAACTATGTTGATCAGTACAAATGGATCCATAATAAGATTAGTAGATGCATATCATGGTACTCCTTTACAGACATTTACTGGCCATCTTAATAATAAAGGCATACCTATAGAAGCATCATTTAGTCCTGACTCACAATACATCTTCAGCGGATCAACAGATGGAAGAGTTCATGTCTGGAATGCTGACACAGGTTACAAAGTATGTGTCTTGAATGGTGACCATCCTGCTCCAATTCAATGTGTACAATTCAATCCTAAATTTATGATGTTGGCCTCTGCTTGCACCAACATGGCGTTTTGGTTACCTACATTAGAAGATGTTTAGTATTATCTTTCTTTACTTACATTAATGTACAATCAGTTTTGTCAGTGATTAAAACATCAAAGTAGAACTATTATGATGATAAACATATTTCTTCCATTATGTATATGATTTATTACCTATAGTTATTTCGTTTTACTCATAAGATCCCATTGTCAAAAATTTTACCTCACAATAATAACCAGATGCAAAATGACTGTAAAAAGTGTTGTGGGACTCGAGGAGTGATTTGTTTGGAGAAGTACTCTTTTAAAATAAAACAACACATACCATCACACTTCATTTCCCTGAAGGGTTTGGCAGACGTGTCCTCATGTACACCCACAGTTCACCAGTATGTTTAGGTCCCATGTAATAGGGAGCAAGATTTTTGCCATTCACTGTTGCTAAAAATTTCATAAAAATCTGAATAACTCTGCTAGACTTGGGAATCGAACTGAGGACCTCTAGCGCAGGTGTACCCAGGATCACTAGACTAAATGAGGCAGTTAAAGATAAATAGTTCATAGTTCTTAATAAATGTATTTCATAATTATTATAGTTGAAAAGATTGTTCATAATTTGTATTCTGGTACCACACATTCTTATTCTGGTACAAACCACAGCTCTATATCATTGGATCAGAAACGGCATGCGTAAGGCTTACTCTTGATTTCTTGAATTCAAATCCGATTGATCGACATTGAAATTATATAGACACTAGCTTCTGCCCGCGACTTCGTCCGCGTGGAAAAGTCACTTGGTCTTAGCGTGATGATATATAGCCTATAGCCTTCCTCAATAAATGGGCTATCTAACACTGAAAGAATTTTTCAAATCGGACCAGTAGTTCCTGAGATTAGCGCGTTCTAGCAAACACAAACTCTTCAGCTTTTAAATTAGTATAGGTATAGATAGTGAAAAGATTAGAAAATTAGTAATATTAGTATAGATGAGTTCGTTATAAAAGCGTACCTAACTTTTATCGGATATGTGTTTTATACTTTGACTATCTGTTAGATAGTTAGTAGTAGTAGTACTATGTAGTAGATAGAAGGTTACTTAACATACCATAAAACGGGGTGAATAGAATTGACGGGGGGAATAGAGAAAAATCTTGAGATAATTTCTAACGTTTTTTTATGGCAAACTCGGTATCCCCAATAAAAAGCCGCAATTTTAATAATTTTTGGTGTAATTTTTCTTAGTCTGGCAACTTTTTATTTGTGGTAACATTGCTAAAAACGTCAAAACTCAATGTCAAAGTTGACAACAAAACAAGTCGTTAAATTAAATTAAATAAATCTTTATTTTCAGACCAGAGATCCATAATTTTAGTGAATAAACTAATTGGCACTTACTAACTAAAACACATTTAATAATACATTTAATTCACTCATATCACATATTTCAATAACGGTCTGTGTGCCGTCATCCAGTGACATATTATTTGTCCATCCAACCGTCCGGCCACAGTAGCCACGAGGCTGTTGGGGCTGTCGCGCACCCGACGCATCAGTGATGCGATTCGCAGACGCAGCAGTGATCCGAAATCCGGTACGCGCGCGTCCGCGAACATACCCGACGCACTACAGAAGCGCGGCAGCCCCAGCATTACCCGGAACGCGTTATTATATTGGACTCGTAGAGCATTGTACGAGCCCTGTGTATAACTGACCCACAGGGCACACGCATACAGTGACTGGCAGTAGGCTCTGAACAGTGTTATTTTCACCTCTCGCGTACACCGTGCGAACCTGCGGGCCAGCATGTTATACCTGACAGCCAATGCTCTACGTTCCCTCTCCAAATCGACGTCATCCGACAGCCCATCAGTGACCCAGTGTCCCAGGTATTTAACACGAGTAACTCTTTTTAGCGGAACTCTGCCCAAGGTAACCGGTGGAACAATGTCACATATTTTATTTTTCGCCCTAAATACTAAGAGCTCGCTTTTGGTTGAGTTATACCTGAGACCATGTGTCACCGCATAGTCTTCACAGATTTGGAGGAGCTTTCTTAGTGCACTAATCGATGGGCTCAGCAACACCATATCGTCCGCGTAACTAATATTATTAATACATTGTCCGTCAATGGAGCAACCGATTTGGGTGTTGCTGAGCTCACATATCAGCCTGTTGATATACAGGTTGAAGAGCCTGGGTGAGCTAAGCCCCCCCTGCCTCACGCCGCATTCTAACCTGTACTCACTCGACATGACACCTGCCCATCTAACGTAGTTGGACTGGTTGCTGTACCAGTACTTCAGCACAGCAATAAGTCCTCCAGGAAGGTTAGTGTCATGGGAGAGTTTCCTCCATAGGCAGTCATAAGATACCAGGTCGAACGCCTTGGAGAGGTCCAAAAAGCACGCAAAACATGAGTTTTCCTTGCTGCATAATATTGAACAGTATGCTTGAGACAGAGGATCGCTGTTTCAGTCGACAAGTGTGGCCTAAACCCAAATTGGGCATCATGTAGGGTGATATATTTATCCAACTGCCTATCAATCAGACCGTCCAACACCTTTGCAACAATGGTCGCCAAGGAGATAGGCCTGTAGTTGTTCTTGTCACTTGTATCTCCAGTCTTGTTCTTTATTATAGGAACGACAATCGTTTTCATAAGGTCCTCTGGAAGGTGAGAGGCGAGTGACTTATACATAAATTAAACAAGAGAGCTAGGACACGTGGCAAGTGCTTACCTGCATGTCGTAGATGTTCTACGCTTAAGCTATCATGTCCAGGAGATTTACCCCGCTTCATGTCCTTCAAGACAGATCTCCCCAGCGGTAAACATGATAGGCGCGCTGTCAGACCCCCCCCCCTAGCATCCGACCCGCCCATTGATGGTCCCAGCGGTGACTCTGTCCTAAACGAAGCCATAAATAAATCAGCAATATCCTTAGGTTCGTTTACACCACCGACACACACCGGCAGGCCCGACTTGGGATTCAAGCTGTTTGTGGCCTTCCAAAAACTACTAAAATTTTTAGCTTCGTGATGACTCGCAATTTCGTTCATCTTTAATCGATCTGCGTTGTTATGGCACCATTTCAGCTTACTTTTAAAAACTTGCCTACTCGCCACCATACTTTCATACAGCAACTCCATTCTAGGCTTACCAGCTGCCACCCAGCTCAGAAAATGAAGCCGAGCCTGCCCGTGCGCATCTTTAACGTGTTTATTCCAACCCGTTTTGTTATATTTTTTGCGCTGAGCTTGGTAATAGTGACTAGTAGTTGCAGCCTCGCAAAGAATATTAACAATATTTTTATATAATTTATCAATTATTCTATGATGTTCCAATCTAGTACAGTCAATATCACGACGACTACAATTAATAAACTCTGTAGGAAAGTCAATTTCTCTTAATTTCTTATTACAAAGTTTTGTATACATAGCCGTTTGTGTAGGGTCCCTATATCCCCACTTTACTGTATTACACTGAGACTGGACAGAGGTACATTTAGGTTTTAACGTGGCTAGTTCACATTTTATTTTTAAGGGAAAGTGATCAGACCACGACAAATCATACACCACACTTATATCCTTAAGTACGAGTGAGTTTGACTTTGAAATTCCCTAGTTCGGTGAATTTTGGTCATGATAGTTTAAAGTTATCTCCAAATTACGGTCAGTGCTGTTATAAATATATTGTGCTATAATTATTAAGGTAAGAATATGAATTATTATATAAAATTGTTCTTATTTCGTAAGCCTTGTTTTCTTTAATTTTTCGAGTTGAATAGATACACAAAAGAGATGAATAGACACGCCTGAGGGGTTAATAGGCACGCAAATATGGTTAATAGACACAGCAAAGGGGTGATTAGTTACGAAAGAGGGGTGATTAGCCATGATTATGTCAGGGCTGCCACAAACTTTGTAGTGGTTATCTACAGTTTAAATTTCACTTTTAGTTACATAAAGCGTTTTTAATGTTCTTGATTATTTTTTAACCCATTCAATATTTTTTTAAATTTAATTCATTCTTAAATGAAAAATATAAACTAATAAGGTATTTCTATAAATAATTATTATAAATAATTGTTGATTTTGTATGATATTGATTATAATTCCTGACTGATTTAATTTAAAGAAAATTGTTTTATAGTCACATGCATTTCATTTTTTAGTTTTGTTTTCGTGATACTCTCAAAATTTATTACATTTATTTTAATCATTGATGATTTCTATTTGAAATTACATATATTTTTTCTTTAAAACTAATAATTAAAAATACCTTCTCGAGTTTGCTTGCCTTTATCCTAAAAAAATATTTAGGGAAACTAGAATGAGGCAGCCCTACGAAATTTTTCTAATCACCCCTCAGGTGTGTTTATTGTCCCCTGATGGGTGGTAATTAGAAATCACGTATATTTTGTGTCTTTCTTATTAACTACAAACATATCCGAATAGAAACAAATATATTTCAATAGTTTGGCCTGAGACTCAAACAATACATGCTTTAAAAAATGGGTATCAATTCTGCAACGTTACGAAAATCGTTACCAAAGTTCGAAGACCTATCTATTCACCCCGTTTTACGGTATCGATATTTATATCAACATACCGATATCACAAAAACTGTATCGAGTCAAAACCCGTGTGAGAATTTGGAAGTCAAAACTTAAAACTAACAATGCAAACATTAATTTCTTATTTAAAAAAAAAATTTGCCCCACTAGGATTTTCTCCTGTATCGTGGGTGCGTTTACAAACACAAATTCTCACATCCACAAACACCCAGACCCGGAACAACTACCTGTAGATCATACAAAAATTTGCTCCGTGCATCGAACCCACAACACGTGTCGCAGTTCGCCAATTGCTCAGCCGCTACGCCAAACGTGTCGTCAGTACAATACGAACATGCACGAAAAAAACGCAACAAACTTCACAAATAAACAATATTTGCTACCTACTTTCTATTCTGGATTAAAAGAGATGAAACGAATAAGACATAGCTAGTACTTACTATATTACCTATCTGCAACGTAACTTTAAGCAATGTTTGAATGGTTAATGGTGTGCCTAATAATATATCTTACAGAATTAGTCATAAGGTTTATTTTGTATTGTATAGTTCCAATATCGCTTTTATATTCGCATGTTTTGGCGGCTGCTGGCTACGGCTACTCGTTATTAACGATACACTGCAAATATCGATATCTGAGAACAGTTTTTTATATCGATATACATTGAAGGGTAAATTGCCTCGTTTATGCAACAAAAGGTTTAAGGTAAATGGGTAAAATGTACACGACTATAATAAAATTAGAAACTATAAAGTATTCTTCTTTTTTTATAACCTCAATGGATATAGGTTAATAAGTTAGTTTAAATGTTAATTTGAAGGCTAAATATGAAAAGCCTTTTATCCAAAGTTTCAATTATATAAAGTCAATAGCCATATATTCGATACTAATAAAGTGCTTTAAAAAGGAATTGTGTAAGAAATGTCTTTATAATCTGTGCTTGTCAAATTATATTCTTGTCTTGAGGTTTCGTCTTAGAGTAAGACGAAACCTCAAGACAAGCCATAAAATTGCAACTGAACTCAATATATTTATTTCACCTCGACTTATGTACCCACTTACTATGAAAGAAAAGGACATATAAATAAAATCATTTCGAAGTTACGTAGGTTGGCGCAGATTGTAATTCGGACCAGTGATGTATGCTACTTATTTCAACGTCGATAAAATTTATCGATGACAGACATCGATATTATAAAATATGATGTATCCTTGTTTTTAAAGTTAGTTCATAATGTAGGTACTTATACAATTTGCAAAAGCAGGGTATAAACGGACGGGTATAGACCTAACCTAGAATTTATCCGTACCATGGAAAAGATATGTAAATAAAACTAGGTATACTTCTACATGATTGAAGATGCGAAAATACAAGGATGAAAATAGGATTGGAAAACTGGGAGAAGAGAAAATTTATACATACCGTCACGCCTGTATTGCCGAAGGATTAGGTAGAGATTAATGTGCACCCACAGTTAGCCAGTAATTAATGTTTTAGGTCTCACTTCGAGGCGAGCCCGTTACTATTTACCGGGCACAAAATTCAGACTCCGAGATACTACTGAGAATTTTGTAGAAAAACCTACACACTTCGACCTGGGTATCGAACCCAGGACATCAACTGTAACAGTCGCACTTCAGACCACAGGACAAATGAGGCAAATAGGTATAAAAAGATAGGTAAAAAAATGTATAATTTACAAATAAAGCCACCAGTTTCAAATTCCAATTAATTTATTTTGTAAGCATGTTCTTTCACAATCTTTATTCTCCCAATGATGTGTGTAGGCCTCCTCCGTTGCACACCATTCTTCTTGGAGTTTCTTTTTGATAGCTCAGGTTAGATAAATAATTTGTTTATAAATACAGTATCCATTTATGTTCAGCCTACAAGCACACAAAATTATATCAACATACATACCATCACGCCTGTATTCCCCGAAGGGTTAGGCAGAGGCGTACATAATAATATGTACACCCACAGTTCGCCGGTATGCTTAGGTCCCATGTAATAGGGGGCGAGCCTATTGCCAAATTATATCAATAATGCTAGTAAAGGTCGTTGGGAGTCGTTGGTTGAAGGCGGTATATAATCGGTCTTTGTGGAAGTCTATGCCTTTTTAGCAGTGGACTTTTTTAGCTGATATGATGATTATCATACCATTTCACCTGTTCTATCTATAATAAATAGGTAATGCAGGAATATTATCTTCCCTAAGTTGTCTCCATATAGTTTGTTTTTGCAAATGTGACCATGAGTAATTGGACTCCCGTTTTTTCTACCTATGCGATTTATCTATTAAGGAAATTCTTTTCATGTTGCCTTTAGGAAATCTTTAAAGTAAAATTATCGACAATAATATTCACGTCACTACAATAACCTCAATGCATTTTCCGAATATTCCCTAAAACGTATTTCTACGTCTGATTTTCGCTAGAAAGTGATTCAGCAACATTTGTTACGTATTAATATTCGGTTCTTAACTTATATTCAGCAAACAATATAGGAAAAATTACCGGTGGAAGGTCAATAGTTCCTGCGTATTTTGTTTGCTTGATTAATGGGATTTTCAGCTCTCAACCGCACAACTCATTATGCCACAGGATCTCAACAGTGACTATTTTGAATAATACAAATACTTCTTATAAATCCATAATAGTATTATTACCACAATATCATAAAACACATACGAGATGACAACTAAAACGTAAACAATGATTATGCGACCAAGTCAAATATTTTCAAACGAATGAACGAACGTACAATTGTTGCCAGTTAAGTCAGATTTGAAAAGTTACAGTGTTTTGCATAAAAAATAACAGTAGTATGGTACAAAATTACAGTAAATAAAAATAATTATGTTAACCTTAAATACAAGGAATTTTAATGAGATTGTCAACAATGAGGTGTAAATATACTACATATAAATGTAGTGATTGTCATAACCTGTAATGATAGTTTAAGAGTTTTTAAATAAATAAATAACCGTTACGCTACGCTTATACAATGTGTACCTACTATATGTGTTGGTTTGACGAATATTCTAAATTGCCTATTTTCCAAGTGAAATAGTAATTATTTTATAATAGTAGTTTTTTAACTTTCGTTTTTTTTTACTTATTTTGGTGGCTCGTGCTCGCTCATGTAACAGGATGCAATATTTATAGTTTATTATAATGGTGGGTTATCGAACAATACATAGATACTAGTACTTCAGAAGTTCGGAAATAAAGAAATGGCGCTAGCAGTAAAATATTCACAAACTTCGTTGTAAGATATAATGGACCCTATTTGAATTACGATGAATTCGAAGTCATCTCTATTTTTAAATACATTTTATTATTTATCGGATACATTTTATTATTTTGTTCAGTCGTATCATTTTATTTTTCTAACATACCATCACGCCTGTATTCTCCGAAGGATTAGGCAGAGGCGTACTAATGTTCACCCGCAGTTCGCCGGTATGTTTAGGTCCCATGTAATAGGTGGCGAGCCCATTGCCATTAACCGGGCACAAATTCCTAACTCCGAGCTGCTACTGGGAATTTCATAGAAAAGCCAAATAACACTTTGCTTGACCTGGGAATCGAACCCAAGACCCCTAGCATAGCAGTCGCGCTCAGGACCACTTGGCTAATGAGGCAGTTTTTCTAAAAAATGAAAAATATACAGCTATTTGACAATATCTGTGTAATCATTAGTTTTTTACTGTATTTTTGTATAACCTACAGTATACAATACCTAAATTCAGCAATACAGTAAATTTACTGTAATTACAATGCACCTGGCAACACTGAAATGGGCAGACTTTGGGGTAATACAACCAAATTTAGTCGTATTATTTTTTCAATTGTCAGTTGGTTATATTTAAATATAACCAACTGAAAATTGATTTAGTGACATGCCAATAAAAGTAAAACAAAAAGTGAATAGTTTGTATCATTCTTACATCCTTTTCATGCCATAAGATAGAACAAGACCAAAGACAGGTTCAGGTTCATTTTTTCATCTAGATTCTGTGTTTGTCTTACTTCAATGGGTTTCATAAGGCAGATTTTTTTTTTCTTCGGAGATTGTCGTCCGATCCGCCCCCCTCGTGCGTTAGGCAGACCACCTCGAACGTTACGCAGACTTAATAAGTCTGCGTCAAAAAAACACGCGTGCGTTATCAGACTTATTAAGTCTGCGCGGTTCGGATCATATTTCACGTCCATATGTAATATGTTTTCTATCCTGTTCTTACTTTTCTAAAGTGTATGGACAAGAAAAGGACCGTAATATAACAGCTCCAGTACCGTTTTACCTTATCAGCAATTCAAGTACCTGACCTTTTTTTGTCCATTGTTCGCCGCCGGATGTTATGATTACTTTTTTTGTAAACACTTGTGGGTAATAAAAGTGTTTGAGCACTTCTGTTTTTATAGTTGAATAACGTTATACGATATATCAAATAGTAACTAAAACCGTTATTTCTTAATATAACGATTTCGTTATTTTATAATGATTTTTTTGCGAATTTTTTTGCAAATTTGCTGACGTGGATTTGTTTATTTTAACTGTTTTTTTTTGTATTTTCTATAGATTTTGATGTTAGTTCAGTAAGATAGCTTATTTAATAGCGATACCAACGATATACAGTTCTTAAACAGTTCCCATACAACGGTTTAGAGATATCGTTATGTTAATGACCCGCGGCTGACCACCCACGTCGTTTGGGTGATGACGCAGCGCATGCGTCATCTTGCGCGAAATTGCCGTAACTCACGAGAGGTAGACTTAATAAGTCTGCGTGTCAAAAAAACGCGTGCGTTAGGCAGACTTATTAAGTCTGCGCGGTTTCATATTTCTCGTCCATTTTTAATATGTTATATGTTTTCTATCCTGTTTTGATAATATGAATATCAACATTGATATTTTTTTGATAATATCGATGTATCGATATTTTTTCAACAGGCCAATAAAATTTAATTTTGTTTAATGATGTTACTACTTATAAAAAAGTATTCCATTTTAGGATTTTTTAATTAAAACTTGAAAGGTTTGAAATATTATCGATTTTTATACATTTTCGATACATCGAAATATCGAAAAAATAAATATCGCTCAAAAATATCGATACATTGAAAAAATAATATCGATATTTTTTCAACAAGCCTACTGCTGTTTTATTTACGATTATTTTTAGCAATCGCTTCATAGAGCGGTTCTCTCTCTGCACATTTAATTAATTGTTGTCAATTATCAATTAGTAGCGATTTACCACTGCTCTTCTAAACTAATCTGTGCATGTGGCACTCCCCTCCGTCTCCCAACTACCCTCCGTCAGCCAAGGTTTGCCAGCCAGCTGTTTCGCTGTCAATCTGTCATCGAATGATCGAACATCGAAGTCATCGAACCCAGTAGGTACATTAATTACTTTGTGTATGTGTACATACTTTCACTATGATAAAATTATGTATATAACAAACATATTCTACACTAAACCTACATAGATAAGTTGCAGCAGGTGACTAAACACACAGATGTTGAGCGGAGTCAAAGTACAAGAGTCTACCTGTCGAGACTATCAAGATTACGAAGTAAGTTTCCTGAACTTTTGTGAACTTTGTATTTTAATAATTTTACTTTGCATCGAATTATTCATGCATACTTATGGGAATTACAACTATTGTGTTATCTACCTACGTGCTCCAAAAATAACATTGAGAAATTTAAAAAAAAATGTGTAGGTACAGTAATCCCAATCTTTTAGGCCAGGTTGAAGTTATTGCAACCGCCTTCTTGCGCATGGTACAGTCGAGTGGAAAATTACTAACGCCAATATCCTAATTAGTATTAGATCAGTAAGTAAATAGATTTTTATTTTATACGTATTTTATATGTATGGGTTATTATACAAAAATTGGGTAACTCAATGTCATTAGACAATGGAATGATTTGTTATTATATTATGAAGATATTTATAATTGTATTTTAACCTATTAAATACCTTTTATTTGGTCGCTCAATATCAGCTATTTATTTTAAATACAAGTTTGTCAATTTCCACAATATATTCTCAAAACATCAGTACTTTGGCATGTCACAATCCCAAAAATGTGCAATCAAGTGGCTGAGTATTAAATATTACCTTTAATTTAAGCAAACTTAGTACTTCACTACAATCTATGATGTAGTTAACAATGTATACCACAACTTTTATAATGTAATATTCTTACCGGTGTTCTAAAAATAATGATAAACTTTGTGGTCAGTTTTATTCGTCAGTCCGCTGTGTGTTGTTCGAATTTGAATTTTTCGCTAAATATTGTCAACTCATATTCAAACCCGTGTTAAATTTCAATGTCCGTAATAAAGTTAGCTACAGACTGCGCCATTTTACGGCCGCCCTTACTGTGCTAGTGCTAGCGCTTTGTCATTTAAACACGTGCCGATCCAGTCAAAATTTCAGTCCTATGGTGAGTAGTATATATTATACATAGTTAGCTTTGTTCTTTTTTAATGCAGCTTGTTGATATTTGGAAATATCAATCTAAATGTTGGTTGTAATGATGAACTCGAATTCGTTTACTTTTCGTCAGTCCGTTGGCGTCAGTCCTTTGTCTAATATTGCGCCAGAGGTGTGACGTTTTTCGAGAGAAGACATATAGCAATGTGTAAGCATTTTTTTACTTATTTCCGTTTAAACTTCAACTACTGACGATGAAGCACAACTAGTAGTTGGTGAAGAAATGAGACCTATTATTAACGAAGACTAAAGAGCAAACGAAGCAAGAAAGAGAAGTGAAAGTATAGAAATAAACAATTGAAAAAGATGGAAGAAAGGATTTCAAAACAGAGAACTAAACTGAATACTCAGCGTCAAAAATATAACCAAGTTAAAAAGCAGTTGAAAAAGAGAAAATTGTAAACTCTGTTGAAAATACTCAAAAAACCAGAATTGAAGAAATGAGTGAAAGTATTACTAAAAGAAGGAATTAGTGAAGAAGGCCCTTATCGGAGACGTTATTAAAATTTTGTTAGACTACACTAACATAAAGAGACATGAAGATAAAAAAAAGTTCAAACAAGCTATATCTGGAAATGAAGTACCTATACAAATACAAATTATGGAGAATACAAAACAAAGCAGTGACTTATAAAAAAGACTTAAGACTCAAAATATGTGCCATTATTGGATTCTAAGAGATTTCTTCTAATTCTTAATAAACTTCTTACAATAATTCTTCTTATGAAGTTGTGTTTTTATCAGTACTATGTCACCCTCGTCAGTCCCCTGACAATCAAATTCAGAAAAATCGTAATATCTCAGCATATACTTGAAAAAGTGACTGGCCCGGACACAAGTGATAATTATATTCATTTTATTAGCTATCTTATATACCCGAATTTGCATGAATTTTACTTAATAAATGTCGTCAACAAAATATTCCTAAACGTTACCCAATTTTTGTATAATCACCCGTATGACATGTATCCACCTATACATAGGTTGGGTTGGATTTTAAAACGCGTCGCCTGAATTTGAGGGTATTGGTGGTGTAGGGGGCTTAAGGGAGTTAGTCTTAATCCCCCCAAAGTGATTTTGGCTGCCGGAGTTGGAAAAGTTTTTCGAAATTAAGTTTTTTTTTCTAAGGAATCCAAGTATTTCCGGCGGGTCAAAATGGTGAGGGAGGGATCCGACCCCTCCCCCCTACCCCAACCACTCACAGCCCCTTAAAATGGCGACGTATTTCGAAATTTATAACCGCTTCAATTATTTTTTAATTTTCATAAAATGCTCCATATTTCCAAAATGAAAACGCTGACAATAATCTTTACTGGAAAAGAATTGTAGCTTTGGTTGAAACAGATGAGATGACAACATAAAACCCGCGATTAATCACAAAAAAAATATATTGTCAAAAATTGTCAGTCGGATCGATCTTTAGCTTGTGTATCCTTAGGGGCGCAGGACTTAGAATTTTTTTAATGCTTTTGTTTTTTTTTTAAATGTTCCGTTCTTTTTGCAGCATTGGGTTAGCCTTGACCATAGAAACCATTTAGGTTCAGAGAACCATGGTCCTACGACGCACCGTGTCCGAATTAACGATGCAAGAGTGTGTGAAGCGAGCTCGAGATTTGGGGCACCCCAACTCGGATAGATTAGGTTAAAAGGGGAGGGCGGGGTCTGCTGCAGACCCCGCCATCCCCTTCGTGGTTATTTTTTTGTAAACCATCCAGAAATAGGACGCGGTGGGGCTCCGTTTACTACGCCTTATTACTACTATAAGAAAATTAGAAAAAAATAGTTATGGGGTTGGTCAGGGAACACACAGGGTACACGAGGGGGCTTAAGGGAGTTAGTCTTAATCCCCCCAAAGTGATTTTGGCTGCCGGAGTTGGAAAAGTTATTCGAAATTTCGGTTTTTTTTTCTAAGGAAACCAAGTATATCCGGCGGCTGAAAATGGTGAGGGGGGGATCCGACCCCCCTCCCCCAAGCACTCACAACCCCTTAAAATGGCGACGTATTTCGAAATTTTAACTTTTTTAGACTTTTAACATTTCGCAAACGAGCGTGCGCCGAGCGTAAACTAGCGCAGGCGGTCGCTCCCGCAGGCCGCCCGGCGCCCGCCCTCTCGTGCCGATACAAAATCCTTTATAATGTAGGGTGTCCGGCCTTTTTACCCAAATGCCAAACTGGCTGCCCGGCTATTAGGTTTGGCGACCTGGCAACCCTACGTGTGGGGATAGCACCCACAACACGTTTTGTAGAAGCCGATCTATCTAGATCGGATAATTTATCAATAATTCTGTCGCTTTCCTTATATTCTTCCGAAATTTTCTTACTAAATTGCATAGTTAATACCTTCCAATCCGATAACACGATAAAATACTTCCGAATAATAACAATAATGGCAAAAACGAAATGAATGATTCTGAACTCGGCTGTATTCTCAGAACACAATGAGCGTGTGGTTCACGTACGGACGTAACACTCACACTGTTGCAAGGACGCGACCAGGAAGGAGGCATCGCGCGGATGACCGCGGTGCACGCCCCGTGCACCCGCGCTCTTCCATCTTCCCCTATGATACCTTATTATTATGCATTCTGCGCATCAGCTCGAACCTATGTTCAGCCCAGCCAAAAAGATTGGAGAGTACTGTAGGTACCTAAGTACTGAAAAGATACCTATCTGATTTCTTTCAGTTGGTACCTACCTACTTTATGTGTAGCTATTTACCTTTTATTTCACCTATCACCATAATTATGTACCAACAGTTTGTTTAAATAAATAAAATTACAATTAATTAAATAGTAGATAATGAAGGTAAGTAGAGTACATACCTGCCATGTCGAAATTTGCCTTCACATTCTGAACTTACGTCTAAGGTGACGTCATGGCAGGTAGGACTCGCGGTGGCTTAAAGGTCGCGTCTGGCATACCTAGCCAGAAGAAGCAGGTTCGAATCCTGGCTGTGAGTCGAATTTTTCCTTCACTAAAATAACTTTATAATCTTAGCATGAAAAATGCAAAAAAATCACAAAAAATAGGTATATACCTCCATAAAGTAGGTGAGTTAGGGTCTACTGATACTTACTAAATAAGTTTAATAAATTTCAGGAATATTATAAGATGTTACGCAGAATGAATCAAGTTGTAAGTATCCATATTCTTCATTAATCCTATAAAATAATATAATAATATAAATTCAATGGAAAATGGATAGTAACAACTCCATCCCTAAAATCAAACATAATACCTCTCACCTGTAGGATAGATATTGGTGGATATTTTTATGTACTTAATCATTACTTCAAATATTAGTCTAGAGAGTGTTTAAACCCTAGTAAAGTAAATAAGACCCATCCCTATGTCATTTCATCAGTCACTTCCTTTGTAGCCATATCATCTCTCACACAGTCCATCCATCTTTTCATTGGTTTTCCGCCTAACTCTAAATCCATCCACCTTTATGTACGTAGGTCACACTATAAGTTTTGCGTAACTTAAAAAAACAACATGTTGTAACCAAAATGTTATGTTTATTGCTTTTTAAAATACTCTCCTTTACATTTTGAACATTTTTTCATGCGATCGAACCATTTTTTAAAACAGGAGGACCACAGATCTGTAGGCATGTTTTCTACGTGTTGATTGAACGCTATCACTGCCTCTTCGGAGTTGGTAAAACTGAAACCTCTCATATTACGAGGGTGGCACTGAAAATTTCGGGAATCAAGGAAGTGACACAACATCACTATCATCAAGGTTTAAGCGGGAAAGCGTAACAGACAGACAGACAGAGTTACTTTCGCATTTATAATATTAGCAGGGATACCAAACAAGCTACAGGATTAAGTTTATAATCCAATTCACAAATGCACATCGCAATGCACACATGACTTATCTTACGATATAGAGGCACAGTCCAGTGATCTTTGATTTTGGGGAATATACAGAAATCACAGGGTGCTAGGTGCTATGCGGTGCTATGCGCAGGATGGGTGATGAGTTGTACTTTTTCGGAAGCTAAAAATGACTGTTTTGTTGGCCGTGTGTGAAGAAGCGTTGTCATGATGTAGGAAAACGCGGCTTTTGGGTCGTCTTTCGCGAATTTTTTCTAACACCCTGGGTAAACAAATGGTAGTATACCACTCGGCATTAACACTCTTTTGATCTTCAAGTGGAATTGTACGGATGTGACCCGTAGCTAAGAAAAAAAACGCGATCATTTTTTTAATAACGTTTCTCGCCTGCCTTACTTTTGTTAGCCTGTTCTCATTTTCAAACACCCATTCACAAGATTGCTGTTTTTTTTTCGGGTTCAAAACAATATATCCACGTTTCATCTCCTGTGACAGTGTCATAAACAGCATTAGAATGTCCGTGGTCGTACTTCAGTAGCATCTGTGAACACCATTCCACGCGAGCCCGCTTCTGCTCCGCTGTCAGTTCATGAGGGATCCAACGACAACAAATTTTCCGAACTTTCAATTCTTCGTGTAAATTTTTCTGAATTTGGCTCATATCAATCCCCAATAGTCCTCGAATTGTCTCATAGGTAATCCGCGTTTTCTTCAATTAGCCGCTTAACAGTAGCCACATTATTTTCGTTGACGGCATTTGAAGGCCGCCCTTCACGAAATTCGTCATGTAAAGAAACTCGACCTCTCTCAAATTCAGTAAACCATCGCCTCACGGTGCTCAAACAAGATGCTTCTCTCAAGCATTTTGAAGACGAGCGGCACAGTCTTGCGGAGAGAGAAAACGTTTAAAATCATAAAAAAACATCGCTCTAAAATCTTTTCGACTAATTCAATTTTCGTTGCGTACGTAGAACTTTGATGTGTGATAAAAAACAACTGACAAATGATTTACCGCCAATTGTTTTTTTTATGGCTAAGAAGGTTGCAACGTTTAAAAAAATATAACATTCGAAATTCAAATAGTTCCGATTAGCTAGAAGAGGCTAGAAGTGCAAAACTTTTAGTGTGCCCCATGTATATCTGTACGTATAAAACTCTTTATTCTTTAAGGACGCTATCACAATTTTCTACAAATATCAGTGCTTTTCAGGTACCATTTTAACGAATTAGGAGCACAACTGTGACGATATCTTGGTTTCAAATTAAAGATAATATATTCATCTCCACAATGATTCCATAAAAAATGTATAACCCTATACAAAATTTTTACACAAATACGATTTCACCATCACACTAATCGCAAAAAAAATCGAAAAATGGGGTCTGAATAGGTACCAGTATAGCTAAATCCACTGCAAATATAAACATAAAAATAATATATAAACGTTGCTTATATAGTCCTCTATACGAATAGCTAAAAATTTTGTAGCCAAATGAATAAGTTTTTAATTTATGAGAAAAAAATTAAACGCTCCCAAATTTCTCCATACAATTTCTACTCGCCGTTCGTCATACCGCGCTCAAACGCGCTCGTGGAAGGACGGGTGTATCGCATGCTGTCAAAAAAAATAATACGTAAAAAGAGGGTGCCGTGTTGTATACTCTGGTTGGACGAAGTTGATACTTTTTCGGTCCGAAATAGAAGTAAGTACAATTATTGAAATTTGTTTTAGAAATAAATAGGTACATAGTTGTATTTATAATCGATGTAGATTACGGATAAAGATTTATATGAATAATTATATTATCATCTACAGGAAAAAAAATTGCGAAAAAAAATATTTTTGAGATATTCGATACCGTATATACTAATAGTCGATTTTGGGATTTTTGGGGGTGGTGATTACGAGTACGCACGGCTACACATTAAGCTATACAAAACCAGTTTACGCTGGCCTCTTATTGCAGTGAAAGTCTATAAAGTGCGAGATCAGCTTAGACTGGTTTTGTATAGGTAGACCTGTAGCCGTGTGTACGTCATTCATGTTTTAATTCAAAATGGCGGGGTGGTTATTTTTTTAATCTATATATTGTTATTGATTGTGGAGGTGATGTTTATGAATATACCATCATATTTTTGATTCAAGATGACAGATGTAATGATTTTGTGATAAATCGAATTTTTTCACTCGATATTGAACTTAATCACCAAATTTACAGCTTTGTATAACCTGATGTGCGTGTGCGTGATGTGTGGCGTTTGTAAATGAAACAGGCGCATGGCTGTAACTTTTGATACCAAGTATGCTTTTTTTTGTTGGGCATTACTAAAATATTGATATTTGTTATTATAGATGCCAGGACTTCGGAAATTTGGACAAAGAGCAAAAAAACTGCACACGTAGCAATTAAAAAAAGAAATGAGACTTTGTAAGTATTCAGAAATAACAAATCTACTCTGGAGTTTTGTTATGCCATACCTTATATTAGAAAATATAGTAGGTTTTTTTATTTAACAGGGAGTGCAGCTTAGATGTCTCCGTAGGTGATGATGACCAAAATTATATTTCACTTGAAAGTGTTTAGAAGCGGCGGTAGCCTAATGGCTAGGGCATCGGACTGTGGTTGCCGGTTCGAACCCCACCCATTGCACTACCGTCGTGAACCCAATCGTAACACAAGCATTTAGCTTAGCACGAGGGGTTAACAAGAATACTAGTAATGTGTGACCCACATTGCCAGTAAGCTTTTTAAAAGAAAAAAAAGTTATATCAACGATTGTACCTACGTAATTTTTTTTATTTGATTTTCTTTAGGTACCTACTAATGTTGCCTTTTTATTTTCAGGAGCAGGAATTCGCGATAAAG
Organism: Acronicta leporina; assembly: GCA_947256265.1. NCBI lineage: Eukaryota > Metazoa > Arthropoda > Insecta > Lepidoptera > Noctuidae > Acronicta > Acronicta leporina. The sequence continues at coordinate 8,542,134 of OX366513.1, read as the reverse complement.
GAATATAAGCCAAAAGGCAGAAGAATAATCGAGATTGATTATCTTTTTGAGCAGCTCATCCGTATAGGTAGCTACACTTCTCAGAGATCGTCAGATTGAAAATGTCGGCGCCACCTAGTTTTAAAAAAAAAGTAAATAATCGACTCGTAAAAGTGTCTTTAAAAGATCTATTTACAGAAATAAGTATCATTCTATTTTGGTACACTGCTGTATAATTTTTGCAACTTGTATGCTGCCTATATACAATATATTATACTGTTTACTACCTACTTTGTTTTAATTTTTATCAAAAATCTGATCTTGTGCCCAGTCTCAGTAAATAAAATACATCCATAAGAGAATGATTATTTTTAAATATCAAAACGAAAATCTACTATAAACTCCCAGGCTAATATTTGAATATATATTGATCCAACAATTGTCAGCACATAAGTACTTACATCTTTTCAAAATGGGGATCGTGGGTTTTCCTTGTAGGTAATAGCAAAATGGTCGTTAGATTCTTAAGAATATGGTAATTAGTCCATTTATTTTGGGTACCTACATTATGTACGTAATGAGTATTGATAAACTCCAAAAACTACTGAAAACGTGATTATCACGCAGATGGTACTTGTTAATAAGTACCATCTGCGTGATAATCATATTTTCCATGGTTACCAAATTCGATTGCAAACTTATTACTAATTTGACTCAATACCAGTAAAATAAAAAAATAATACCTTCATGTATCAAGATTAGTTAAGTTACGTATAAAATCGAGCGGACAGCGGTTTCAATGTGTGCGTGCGCGTAATGTTGTTGTGTTGCAAATCAGATACCTAAATTTGAGCAAGTTCAAAATGTGATAGCGTCCTTAACTCGTTATATTATTTCTACAACTACAACTGCCTCATTAGCCTAATGGTTCTGAGCGCGACTGCTACGCTTGAGGTCCTGGGTTTCGATTCCCAGGACGAGCAAAGTGTTATTGGGTTTTTCTATGAAATTCTCAGTAGCAGCTCGGAGTTTCGAATTTATGCCCGGTTAATGGCAATAGGCTCGCCCCCATTACATGGGACCTAAACATACCGGCGAACTGTGGGTGTACATTAGAACGCCTCTGCCTAACCCTTCGGGGAATACAGGCGTGATGGTATGTTATGTTATGTTTAAAAAAACTAAAAAACCCGACTGCGTTTCTGTATAATTTGGAAATGAAAAAACTCTAAAACAAGAAAGGCGTCATACATACCTACCCGATTGTAAGAAAAATTGAGTCGGGCGGGACCCATTCAATGATATTTGAATTACCGTTCTTTGTTTTTTTTTTAATCATAATGACTTGGTATTTTTAATTTCAGTGTCGTTACAAAGGATTTTTCTTAGAACCCTATGTCACCCTAAACCAATTGCATATCAACTATACTAGTGTAAAACTAAATGGCAATGCCCAAAATCTACCAAGACTTCCTGTTCCAAAACTAAAAGATACGTTAGCTAAGTACTTGCTCACTGTGAGACCATTGTTAAATGATGAGGAGTTCGCAAGGACTACAGCTCTTGTTAAAGACTTCGAGGCAGGATCAGGAAAAAAATTACAAGTAAGTAATGAAATTGATCAGTGATCCAACAATGACCAAGTTGATCAGTGAGTGATAGTATTTTATAAGCCCATAGTCAGTCGATGGTAACAGGTGCCGTAGGTACAAATACAAAATACAAAAATACAAATACTTACAAAAATAGTTTAGAGATATTTTTTTACAAACATTAGTGATTGGAGTCTCTCTTTAAGCAAGTAATGCCTGTGTTAGGAGAAAACTGCATATTATGTATTAGTGCTTTTATTTTCATCTCTATTTCTAGCAATCAGAAGTCGTAGATCATTAAGTACGTACATTACATAACTTAATCATAATACCTATATATTAATAGGCATTGCAGGCATGCATTGGCATTATATAAGTACCATTTTATTCCAAAAGATTTAAACAAATTAATCATTTAAACAATTAGTCTAATTTAATTCAGATTTAGTGCAGTTAGCAAGTTAGCCTCGGAGAAGCTTGGCGTGCTTAACAGATCGAGACGCTATTTCACTCCGGCCCACCGCCTTTTACTTTATAAGGTGCAGGTCCGGCCTCATATGGAATACTATTCCCATCTCTGGGCAGGAGCACCCCAGCTTCTCCCTCTGGACTGCATCCAACGAAGAGCGATTCGAATCGTCGACTGCCAAGTTATTTCAAACCGGCTAGACCTCTTGGCGTTGCGGAGAGATGTGGCCTCGCTTTGCATTTTCTATCGCCTATACTATGGGGAGTGCTCCAAGGCATTGTTCGGATTGATCCCTGCAGCCTCTTTTCGCCATCGTTCTACGCAACAACAGTTCCATCCCCATCATCTTGATGGCTGGCAGTCCACAACTGTGCGTTTCTCTAGTAACTTTCTGCCTCGCACAACTAAACTGTGGAATGAACTGTCGCCTGCAGTATTTCCGGACCAATACGACCGGTGGGAGTACGCTCTTTCTTGAAGGTTTGAACTTCAAGAAAGAGCGTACTCCCACTACTCCCTTTTAAAAGGCCGGTAGCGCACTTGTGACTCCTCTGGTGTTGCGGGTGTCCATGGGCGGCGGTGATCGCTTACCATCAGGCGATGCGTCTGCTCGTTTGCCTGCTATCCCTTAAAAAAAATTCAAGAAGAATTCACCAAATCAACACAATTTCGAACATGCAAACAGCCGTTAATTCCCACATAACAATTAATTATCAAAAGAAATGATCATAAAACAAGAATGAAACGAATTTACTACCTATAAGCAGCGTTGAAAGCAACCTAACCGACCGGCGACTAAGCACTGAACAAGCACTTAGATATCGTTTTTATGTTGGTTTACTATGTTTAATTTATTTTAAAGTGTTTTTAGTATTTTTCCCTAAGGCGGATCGTTCACCTGAGCCCGCCAAATTCAAATTTCAATTGGTTTTTCGCAATTTGTAGGTGTATAACACATTCTAGATTCCTAGCTGTAGTAATTGCGGCATTCTTTGACTATCTATCCCGATAGTCAAAGGCGGCATTAGCTATACAATATTCACAACTGAGCATTAAAAACTTTGCTTAATAAACGTTAAAGAAGCTAAAATTAGGTACAATCGTCAATTTTGGCCAAAAATGACGATTGTACCTAATTTTAGCTACAATATCGATTTGCAAGCAAAGTTTTTAATGCTCAGTTGTGAATATTGTATAGCTAATGCCGCAATTACTACAGCTAGGAATCTAGAATGTGTTATAGACCTACAAATTGCGAAAAACCAATTGAAATTTGAATTTGGCGGGCTCAGGTGAACGATCCGCCTTAAAATTTTAACACGGTGTGAGTAAATAACATAATAACGTTTATAAACTTTTATCAAACTATTATCCACTGATTTTAAGCATAGTTAACTGTGATCTGTGATAGAGGATTAAAAATATTTTGAAACTGGAAATGATACGGAGCTTGTTTACAGTCTTCTTTACTAGACAGCACCACCTAGCGGACCTTTTATATACATTATTAGCCAAACTTAAACCAGGCAGCATCGATTCCCACCACCGCCTATAAAAGCAAGCTCAGTCGAGTGACGGCCCACCCTTACAAGAATCGAAAAGAGAGACTAGGGGCCACTTTCACCTACTTCTTAAATATGTTTAAATTTTATTTAAACACAATTTTTCATAGATATTTCGTTCATTCGTTCATTTAAGAAGTTGGTGCAAGTGGGCCTAGGACTCTTTAAAACAGACACCAACAGACGCCGTCCGATCTACCGTTCATGCCGGTGAGGCCCGTCGCGAAGACCTTCTAACGGTAACACCCCCATTGCACATGCCGGCCCTAGCCGAGTCATTAGCTTTAAATTTGTCCCAAAATAATTTAAACCAGATCCAGCCATCCCTAGCTGTCCCCCAACAACGCCCTTGCAGAGGTCCGAGCCCCGTTAGGTGACGCCCTTAGCTGCTGTTGCTTAGTTTATAAGTTGCTCCTGGCTGGAGGCATCGGTGCCTCGCCACCAAACTCGGTAACGCTGTGAAGATACCCAGAATAAATACGTACATTTCAAAAAAAAAAAAATAGAATGTCGGCCCACTTTCTGCTTAGTCGCCGGTCGGTTAGGTTGCTTTCGACGCTGTTTACAGTAAATTCGTTTCATACTTGTTTAATAATCATTTCTTTTGATAATTAATTGTTGTGTGGAAATTAACGGCTGTTTGTATGTTCGAAATTGTGTTGATTTGGTGAATTCTTGTTGAATTTTTTTTTATGGGATAGCAGGCAATCGAGCAGACACATCGCCTGATGGTAAGCGATCACCGCCGCCCATGGACACCCGCAACACCAGAGGAGTTGCAAGTGCGCTGCCGGCCTTTTAAAAGGGAGTACGCTCTTTTCTTGAAGGTTTGAAGGTCGTATTGGTCCGGAAATACTGCAGGCGACAGTTCATAACACAGTTTAGTTGTGCGAGGCAAAGAGTTTCTAGAGAAACGCACAGTTGTGGACTGCCAGCCATCAAGATGATGGGGATGGAACTGTTGTCGCGTAGAACGATGGCGAAAAGAGGCTGCAGGGATCAATCCGAACGATCCCTCGGAGCACTCCCCATAGTATCAGGCGATAGAAGTTGCAAATCGAGGCCTCATCTCTACGCAACGCCAGGGGGTCTACACAAAAATGACATCCGAGTTAATTCTGCACAAAAACGAAATTATATATTATTTACGTTTGTATGAAATTAGTATGAAAAATCCGATGATCTCTGAAACTGCAAGGAAAACCGTAATATACTTACAGATGGTTGTATAACTAATTATTTAGGCAGATTAAAAGATTGAATTGTTATTTTAGTGGTTTAACCGTATGCAAAGTTTAGTAATGCCATCAAATGACTTGTTTAGACGTATCAGACTTGTGATAACTATTTTCTTGATAAATAAACTATTTGATAAATATCTGACTCAATCATAGCTGGCGAAGTTTAGGTGTAGGTACCCACTATACACGTGGCCTACTGCTTCGAGAATACAGGCATGATGCTATGTCATATTACTTGTAATCTGTGTTTCTTAACTCACACTCCTAAAAGAAACCGTCTTATAATTTCAAATAAATAATTCAATATTGCCTTTCAATAGATGTTACTAACGTCACCTTTAAGACGTAAGTTCAGAATGTGAAGGCAAATTTCGACATGGCAGGTGGGACTCGCGGTGGCTTAGTGGTCATAGCGTCTGGCGTACCTAGCCAGAAGACGCAGGTTCGAATCCTGCCTGCGAGTCGAATTTTTCGTTCACTAAATAACTTTATAAAATTAGCATGAAAAATGCATAAAAATCACAAAAAGTTATTTCCATGATTTAAAAAAATCCGCAGCAGTAACCGTTATATGGAGTATGTCATAAAATCATAAGTAATTAGTTCTACAACCATCTGCAAAGATATTACGGTTTTCCTTGCAGTTTCAGAGATGATCAGATTTACTAGTTACTAGTACCTACTAGTTTCATCCAAATTTTCCGTAATAAAAATATAATTTTGTTTTTGTGCAGAATTAACTCTGATAACTCTTTTGTGTATAATAGTATACGAAAAACAACGCAAGCGTTGTTTCACGCCGGTTAGATGTGAGGTCGTGGTATTACTCCGGTCGAGCCGGCCCATTCATCCATCAGAAGCATGGCTTTCCCACGTGAAATAAATATTTCTGCGCCGATTAAAAATAAGATATTTAAAATAAAATACAATCACAAAAACAAGATATTACATGGTCAGCAGTTTGGCTTCACGAAAGCCAGGTCAACGTCTGATGCTGGTACAAAGCTAGTCTCTCATATTTTAGAGTCTTGGGAGGGGTCACAGGATTATATAGGTATCTTATGTGATCTTTCCAAAGCTTTTGATCACTATAGCTACGCTACTACGCTTATGCGTGAATTGTAAAACTACTGCGGTCTAACAGAATGGGCATTAACGGAGTCACATCTCCTGGGTCTGCAGTTAGAATTGGTGTACCACAGGGCACTATTTTAGGCCCTTTTCTTTCTTAGCGTACATATTATATGACCTTCCCTATGTGATGTCTGAGTTATCGAATTTAGTATTATTTCCTGACGATACCACACTTATATTAAAAATCGATAAAAATGATAGCAATCTGTAATGGCGACAAGGAAGGAAACGAGAAAAAAATTGATTTCTAAATTACTCTATAAACGCACCCTGTTTGACAAGTACAGTCGCCGTCAGATATATTGTAGCAGACAAGGTGACCAAAAACTTCTGAACAATTTAAAATGTCAATAAGTTCCATACCACTACAAGTTACCATTAATATCTGAACATTCATTACTTCATTAATATCTGAGCAAATGCTTGTCAATAATTTCTATACATATAACTAACCAAAAATATCTGAACACTTATAACGTCAAGTGTATCTACGCAGACAAACACTGAGTTTACCTAACTTGTGTTTTAGATAGGATGAACCAAACACTATCAGTGATTTAATACGATGGAAAGTGAATAAAAATTGTATAGAAAATCATTTGTATAGGATGCAAGTGATGCAACTGATATGTTAATGTCAAACCATCGAAAGAAAATAGATCTTGGTTTTGTAATGAAATTAAAAATTATGGTACTAAATATTTTTTAATTGGGACAACATTAATAAAACATTAGTATTTTGTGTAACCTCCTTCTACATTTAATACGTCCTGTAACCGTTTCCGTCGTCGGATGGAACCGACAACCTTTTCACAAAAATTTCTCCCTCTAAACGTTTCCCAAACGTTATTTGCATGTCGTCTTAATGCTTCCTTTGTTCTACATTGATTCCCATCCCAATAATCCAAATATCTGAACACTTATAACGTGAAGTGTATCTGACACTTGACGTTATAAGTGTTCAGATATTTTTGGTTAGATATATGTATAGAAATTATTGACAAGCATTTGCTCAGATATTAATGAAGTAATGAATGTTCAGATATTAATGGTAACTTGTAGTGTATGGAACTTATTGACATTTTAAATTGTTCAGAAGTATTTGGTCAACTTGTCTGCTACAATATATCTGACGGCGACTGTACGAAGAGTTTTTATGGAATAATAAAATTGTTGCTTTTTTACTGCTTTCCTTGCAATTTCTTCATATTTTCTCGACGTTTAAACCTTGCTTGGACTTCTACAAATATTTCAAAACCAAAATTGGATAATCATAAAAAATAAATAACAAATACCTACTTACATAACACGACGAAGATTGGAATAAATTTTGGTACGATTAGGATACGAGATACTACTAATGGTGATTATTATTGAACCTATTTTAATCTATTTATTTATTTATTTAAATTAAGGCACTCCAACGACTTACTCACTAATACATTTTTATGGTATCTTATCATTAACCTTATAATCTAGATTGAGTTTGTCACTTATAGGTGTGCACAGCACTTACATATTTTGTGATCGTAATTACATTATGGCATCATAATTGAATGGCAACATTAACACTAGAATGAAGTGAAATTGAAATTTAAACAGTTCACTTACAAAATCTGGAGTTATGTATAATAAATAACAATTTATATTTTTCCAGGTTTTATTAGAAAAGAGAGCACAGGAACATCTGAACTGGCTGGAGGATTGGTGGTTAAATTCAGCATACCTAGAATATCGTGATCCGGTTGTTGTGTATTCCAGTCCTGGCCTGGTCTTTCCTTTCAGAAAGTTTAAAACTGAAAACGATCAATTTAAGTATGCCGCTAAGACTTTATTAGCTGCATTGGATTACAAGTATTTAATAGACAAGTAAGTGACCATTTTTATATTTATAGTTGGATTTCTCTGGCATGCAATGGTATTGTAATAAAAAAACCGGTCAAGTGTGAGTCGGACTCGCACACCGAGGGTTCCGTACTTAAAAATATTTTTATTATATGATGTAACTAAAAAAATTATGCTTTTCGCATTTTTCATTTATCTGTGCTATAAGAAGTTGGTTCATACCAAATTTCAAGATTCTGAGTTCACGGGAAGTAGGTACCTTGTAGGTTTTGATTCCCTTGCGAGTGTCGAAAATTTGCGGAAATTTGCGGCATAAACTGTTGCTATATTTTTTGATTGCGTTGGCTTAGAGCCTTAGAAGTTCGATATTTTCAAGGGACAGTAGACCTGAGTATTTAATATAAATTCCAGCTTGATACCTCCACGCGTTCCTGAGAAAAAAGGGCTTGACAGACAGACAGACGGACGGGCAACAAAGTTATAACATAACATAACATACCATCACGCCTGTATTCCCCGAAGGGTTAGGCAGAAGCGTACTAATGTACACCCACAGTTCGCCGGTATGTTTAGGTCCCATGTAATAGGGGGCGAGCCTATTGCCATTAACCGGGCACAGATTCCAAACTCCGAGCTGCTACTGGGAATTTAATAGAAAAACCCAATAACACTTTGCTCGACCTGGGAATCGAACCCAGGACCTCTAGCGTAGCAGTCGCGCACAGGACCACTTTGGCTAATGTTATAAGTTATAGTATATACGAGGTACGGAACCCTAAAAAGAAGATGGTATCATTACAGAAGTGGTCACTTCTTTCGAAAGATTGAAAAATTACTTGTGACAGGGCAATCTGATAATAGCTATTATTGCTTTAAGAAAATAATCTTCATCACCAAATATTATAAATACTTACCTACTGTATTTTAGTCTAATGGTCCTAAGCGCAACTGCTACGTTAGAGGTCCTGGGTTCAATTTCCAGGTCAAGCAATGTGTTATTTGGTTTTTCTATGAACTTCTCAATAGCAGCTCGGAGTTTGGTTTTGTTACTCGGTTGATGGCGATAGGCTCGCCCCTTTAACATGGGAACCAATCATACTGGTATAGGTACAGTCGTTATCGTTGTTTGATACACTATGATAATTTAATTTTATATAATAACCCAAAATCCGCTGGAATATTTAGGTCCTATGTAGCGAGCGAGTATAATAAATTATAATAAAGTCTAAAATGTAACGACACGTTCGACGTTGGTAACGCCCTGAGCGATCGGCTTCTGCGAGACATGTGGGTTCGATCCCCACAACATTTGCCGCATTGTATGATTTTTATGATCTACAGATGTGAGAATGTGTGTTTTTAAACGCACGCACGATACAGTAGAAAATCCTAGTAGTAGGATTTAAGGAATCTTTTTTTTATTAGGTACTAGCTTCCGCCCGCGACTTCGTCCGCGTGGAATAGTTACTTAGTCTTAGCGGGATGATAGCCTATAGCCTTCCTCAATAAATGGACTATCTAACAACGAAAGATTTTTTCTAATCGGACCAATAGTTCCTGAGATTATCGCGTTCAAGCAAACTTGGCAGGTGGCACTTGACAGGTGGTAAGAAGATGATGATCGCCTTCAGCGGCTTGTAGTATGTTTTGATTGAAGCTCACTTCAAGATATAGCCAATATTGTTAGTTGATAATTGAGTATTGAGTATCCGAGCGGAACTTTAGTAAAATATGTCACGGGAACAGGAATAATAAAAGAACGCTAAATGAGGATATGTCTATACGTTATTCATCAGCCTTTAGAGCGTTTGTTTTGGCCCCAACAAACGCTCTAAAGGCTGATGAATAACGTATTTATTTGGATAAGGATTAATATAACATAACATACCATCACGCCTGTATTCCCCGAAGGGTTAGGCAGAGGCGTACTAATGTACACCCACAGTTCGCCGGTATGTTTAGGTCCCATGTAATAGGGGGCGAGCCTATTGCCATTAACCGGGCAAAAATTCCTAACTCCGAGCTGCTACTGGGAATTTCATAGGATAAACCCAATAACACTTTGCTCGACCTGGGAATCGAACCCAGGACCTCTAGCGTAGCAGTCGCGCTCAGGACTACTTGGCTAATGAAGATTAATATCATGTTTATAAAAACACCTTCGCAAATAATGCATTTGGAATTTTAGAACAAAGTTAGCATAAAAAAGATTATAGTGAGCCAACCTTAAAAGATAGACATATGCTGTTGCGGACTTTTTTTTAGAACTTTTAAAGAGGAACAATTCTGTGGTATATGATTTTTGCGAAACTTTAACCGTTTACGCAGCGCACGCATCGGAAGCTCTCAAAAGGAAAAAACCCCGATTTTGAAACATTCTTCATTGATGCTCCGCTCCTATTGGACTTAGCGTGATGATATATAGCCTATAGCCTTCCTCAATAAATGAGCTATCTAACACTGAAAGAATTTTTCAAATCGAACCAGTAGTTCCTGAGATTAGCGCGTTCAAGCAAACAAACAAACAAACTCTTCAGCTCTTTAAATTAGTAAAGATTATTCTCATGGCTTTGTCATAATTCGTATCTACTGAAATTATAAATCCATGCAATCCATCACCATCATCGTACACAGTAAGTCATCCGAGACATCTAAACTATCTATACTTCTATCTATACTAATATATAAAGCTGAAGAGTTTGTTTGTTTGTTTGTTTGCTTGAACGCGCTAATCTCAGGAACTGCTGGTCCAATTTGAAAAATTCTTTCAGTGTTAGATAGCCCATTTACTGAGGAAGGCTATAGGCTATATATCATCACGCTATGCGGACGAAGTCGCGGGCAGAAGCTAGTAAAAAATATAGTTATCCGCAGTAATGAGCATTAGTACCAAAATATACAATAAAATAACATGAAGTACATGTAATTTTATTGTTTATTTTTCAAAATATAATTATATTATGTATACGATTTCAGCGAAAACATTCCTGTTGAAATGATGGGGAAGAATCCATTGGACATGGGGCAGTATAAGAAAATATTTGGAACATGCAGGATACCGTGGGATAAACGAGACAAATTATCCTTTAATAATAGTAAACACGTAACAGTCATGCATAATAACCATGTAAGAAAGTTTCAATATTTCCTAATCGCATTAACTGACTAATTATAGCACAAAACGTGGGTTAGGGTTTGGAAGAGTATAATCATCTATCTTTACTTATAAAATAATGTTGTACTGACTGACTAATCCATCAATGCACAGCCAAAACGACAAAGACTCAAATTAAATTAAAAATTAAAAAAAACCCCCGACACAAAAAAATCAACTAAAAACCTAAAAGAAAAACTATGATGAAATAACCACAAATAGAACAAAAAAGGTATAAACCTGAATCCCTATAAAAAGAAAAAAATAATCTTGAAATTATAACCCTTCGTAAGTACGTATTAAGTTTTTTGATTAAATTTTGTAGCGTCGGGGGACCGCCCTTTTTTTAAAAAAAAGAGAAATTTAAAACAAGATAACTTTTTACTATGCTATAGGTACTATTAAGCTTTAAATTTTTTATTCATTTATTTTTTAGATCTTTCATGTTGATCTATGGGGTGAAGATGATGTATTGCTCAATGAAGATCAAATTGCGCAACAGTTAAAAATAGTCGCCGATCTTTCTAGCGTGCCATCCAATGATGGAATTGGGATTCTTACATCTGAACATCGTGACTCGTGGGCAAAGGCTTATCAACTTCTCGCTGAAGGTACGCATCTTGGTATTGAGACTACTCTACATCTCACGTCTAGGAGGGCAGACTGTTTCAAGTTAAAATATTAGAATTTAAGTAGCAGGCGAGGCCTGGCCGCTGTATGGAGTCTGCTGATCACATTCGTAATATATCATCACCAATGCGAAACATTTTACGTAAAACGTTTTTATCGTAAAATTCACCTCTGCGTAGTAGGGAACAAAACAGTAGCTACGCTTTAAGTCATACCATCACGCCTGTATTCCCCGAAGGGTTAGGCAGAGGCATACTAATGTACACCCACAGTTCGCCGGTATGTTTAGGTCCCATGTAATAGGGGGCGAGCCTATTGCCATTATTGCCATTGCTTTAAGTCGGTAATGTGATATCCGATTCCTCGTTAAGACGCAAACTTATTAGTTTGTGACGATATCATATGGACAAATACGAGTATTTCCCCAAAATGCCATAGGTATATCATCTCTAGGCAACGCAAATCTGATTTTGATCTGTTACGTATGTGTGTGTTGGCCTAGAAGGGTAATTTACTAAGTAGCTGTAAAGGGTCCGAAATGTCGGGATTTGACAATGTACTTAAATATATTATCCAATTTTCGCAAATTCAGTAGATTAATGGTGTTGAAATAATAAAACTCTAAATTTAAAATATTGAAAAAAACCCACGACGAATGTAATTGTAAAAGGATTAAATAACTTTTTCGAAACCCTAGACTAAATGAGTACCCACGGAAGTATTTACGGAATTAATACTTTTCGTATGTACCTACTATATGAGTTTACTTTCATCTTTGAACGATTTTTAAAATTTTGTCAATTGGTAACCCTATTCTTTGCTTTCGTATCCGTATCCACGATATGAAAAATTTGCGCGTTCAAACAAACAAACAAACTCTTCAGCTTTATTAGTATAGATACTTATTATATATAACTGCCTCATTAGCCAAGTGGTCCTGAGCGCGACTTCCTACGCTAGAGGTCCTGGGTTCGATTCCTAGGTCGAGCAGTGGTATTGGTTTTTCTATGAAATTCCCAGTAGCAGCTCGGAGTTAGGAATTTGTGCCCGGTTAAAATATCGGGCAATAGGCTCGCCCCCTATTACATGGGACCTAAACATACCGGCGAACTGTGGGTGTAACCTAACCCTTCGGGGAATACAGGCGTGATGGTATGTTTATGTTTTATAGATACTTATTCCAGTCACACCACAGTAGTAGTGTAACCACAGAACGGCCGATCGGCCGACCGACGGTATTTAGTTACTTAATGCGTTCAACGGTATAATTAATATTTATATTATCTTATTACTTATAATTTCAGAAAAAAATAATCGGGAATCCTTAGCAGATATAGAGACAAGTCTCGTCGTTCTCTGTTTGGATAAGCCCGTGGATTTGTGGAAATGCAAGGACCATAACGCTCGTAGGAACCTGGCTGGAGCGCAGACAATACATGGCGGTGGATCCAACAGTAACGGTGCTAACCGGTGGTTTGACAAAACTGTCCAGGTAAGAATGAGTACAATATCTACCATTGTAAGATCCGGGATTACTCCGGGATCTGGGATTAATTGATGAAAACAGAAAGTCGCTCATTCACTACCTTATTGTGGCCACTTCTCAAAATCCGTTGCGTATCTACCTATGATGACTGCCTCATTAGCCAAGTGGTCCTGAGCGCGACTGCTAAGCTAGAGGTCCTGGGTTCGATTCCCAGGTCGAGCAAAATGTTATTGGGTTTTTCTATGAAATTCCCAGTAGCAGCTCGGAGTTAGGAATTTGTGCCCGGTTAATGGCAATAGGCTCGCCCCCTATTACATGGGACCTAAACATACCGGCGAACTGTGGGTGTACATTAGTACGCCTCTGACTAACCCGTCGGGGAATACAGGCGTGATGGTATGTTATGTTATCTACCTATGATGGAGAATTCTTTTTAGTGCTTAAGTAAGACACAATCACACCTATATTTTCATTGTGATATGATTATTTTGTTATATTGAAATGAAACTACTTTTTACGGATTTTATCGCGGTATATTGATATTATTATGTTCCCGACGTTTCGGATCCTTTACAGCATCCATGGTCACGGGCAGACTGAGGTGTTGGACGTCTTGATGTTAAAATTACTAACAGCTACCTTACATTTTTGTTAATTATTAGCGATCCGATTCACGCAGAATGAGCTCACCGTATCCTTTGGTCTTGCAGTTTTGGGCTTGGATTTAGATTTTATAGATTCTATAATGGGATTCCAAGCAGCTGGTAAGACCCAACCATCTTCTCTATTGAAATTTGGATGTTTTTTGATTTCAATAGCCTCACGAATCATCCTGGGTAGGAATCGGTTTTCTTTTGCGAGGACTTGTGGTTTATCAAATCTGATGTAGTGCTGGGTCTTGTCTAGGGTATGTTCACAAACTGCTGACTTTCTGGAACGGCGGTGTTTGACATCTGCAATGTGTTCTTTTACGCGGGTCCCTATGCTTCTTTTAGTTTGGCCTATGTATGAGAGTCCGCAATCACAATCAAGCTTGTATACTCCTGCATCTTGAAGAGGTATGTGGCACTTGACAGGTGGTAAGAACTGACTAATCTTCTTCAGCGGCTTGAAGTATGTTTTGATTGAAGCTCGCTTCAAGATATAGCCAATCTTGTCTGTGACTCCTCTAACATATGGCAATACAGCAGGTAGACGCTCAACTGTTTGTTATAGTTTCATGGACCCATTGCTGCATAATAAAATCCTCCAGCTTTAGCTATATTTTTGTTTAATTCAAAACTTCAATTTAACCTTGTGATTTTTGTAGTGCCTTTAGTCTTACTTCAGTCTCTTTTTGGTTCGTACTTTTAATCGTAATTTTTTCACATTGCAATCAGTATCTCGTCCATTTTGCGTTTCACATTCTCGGTTTCGGCCGAGATATTATTTTATAGTCGGTCTCGGCCAACATCAAAGAATTATGTTCGTTCGGACCTTAACTGGCCAAGTTGATTTAGGGTTCCGTACCAAATGACCATAGTTGACATCCAAATCAAGGTTTTCAGAATAAAATAAAAAAAAGGCTGACTGGTACTGGTAGCTTCTTGTTCCGTTGCTTTCCAATAAGTTTTTAAACAAAAAACATTGTGTTTATTACTCAACGACAATAACTCAAATCTACTCAATGGGGTAGGCCAAAAAAACCTGTAAAAATATTTGAAATCTTTTTTACCTACCCTACCCTTAACACTTAAGTCCCTCTAAGCCCCGTCAAGCTTTTGAGCTTATTTGTAGGTCCCGCCACTGGGACTGGGACCCCTAGGCTGGCTGAGGCCCTAGGCCGCGGCCGGGGCCTTGTAGGCCTAGGCGGAAATCCGGCACTGGCTACATGTTGTGTATATCTATATATATACTATATACTATAATATATAAAGCTGAAGAGTTTGTTTGTTTGTTTGATTGGTCTTAGTGTGATGATATATAGCCTATAGCCTTCCTCAATAAATGTATTGAGGAAGGCTATAGGCTATATATCATCACGCTACGCGGACGAAGTCGCGGGCAGAAGCTAGTATACTAATATATAAAGCTGAAGAGTTTGTTTGTTTGTTTGCTTGAACGCGCTAATCTCAGGAACTACTGGTCCGATTTGAAAAATTCTTTCAGTGTTAGATAGCCCATTAATTGAGGAAGGCTATAGGCTATATGTATATCATAGATGTGAGGGTCTAAACCCGACAGAAGTGAGTATCTTCACAGACGGATCAAAAACAAGCATGGGCACCGGATATGGTATCTACTCAGAAGACCTGAACATTCGGATGTCCATACCACTAGGGCACCACAACACAATATTCCAAGCCGAATGTATGGGTTTGCTAATAGCTAACAGCCATTGCAGCAAGGGAGGTAAAGAATTACTCTATTCGCATACTCTCAGACAGCATGGCAGTCCTACAAGCCTTGAACAGCCACACGGTGAATACGGGGTTGATATACGAACGCCACCAAAGACTAAACCAGGTAGGTGAGCTAAATAAAATAACCATCCAATGGATCAAAGGACACAGCAACTCCCGAGGCAACGATGCAGCGGATGAGCTTGCCAGACGGGGATCAGCCGCAGGTGCTGTGGGTCCTGAACCCATAGTACCTTTCCCCTTCGGTCAGATACGCACTCTGGTAAGAAAACGGACTAGGGATAGACACAACAACTACTGGACAAACCACGGTGGGTGTAGGCAGGCTAAGGAGGCTCTCCCTTCCATTGACGACCGCATCACCAGGCAGCTACTACAGCTGTCCAAACAACACTTGAGGACAGTCACTGCAGCCGTTACTGGCCATGGTCCTTTCAATAAACATCTTTCTGTTATAGGTATCACAGACAGCCCCCTTTGTAGAGCCTGCCTGGGGGCTGACGAGACAGCGGCCCACGTGCTCCTGCACTGTCCTGGTGTCGCCACACTCGCCACATACAGGGCAAAGTACCTCGGCAACCCGAGTACTCTCCGAGAGGCCGTAGGCAACATTGGGCGCCTGTCGGCCTTTCTCGAGGAGTTGGGGTGGTTTGATTGAAAACCCAACATCGTCCAACCCACACGCAAAATACGCGCTTAGTCGTGGAGTTGCGGAAAAAAGCCCGCTATACCAATACCAATACCAATACCCAATAGCCCATTTATTGAGGATGGCTATAGGCTATATATCATCACGCTACGCGGACGAAGTCGCGGGCAGAAGCTAGTGTTATATAAACTTATACCTAACATACACAACATGTCCGTTACAATGTACTTTTAAGATGGGTCATGAAATTATCATTGGGAACGAAAATACCGATGGAGGCTGATGAAATTCTTATTCAACTTCTGTGTAATCTAAAGGAACTTACTTTTAGTTGAGACGGAATGAAGAACCCACCCTAAGAGAATCCTGCAGTAGGTACATCATCAACTAATATCAGAAGTCTAACCACGTAAACCGCGTTGGCGGTGATACTACCTACCTACTATTCGAGTAGCATCAAATTCACACGTCAAGATTCGCGCACCGAGTTTTGAATACTTTTCGGTTTTCTTCCCATCTATTTAAACACGTCCCACAAATTCTACTTTCACCAAAATAATAAACTTTGCTGTAGTTAACTAGCAAAACTGCGAATCAAAATAGTTGAAAAATAATAAATAACGTTTATTGATTCAAACAGGGTTACAATGTTTTACACTGTTGCTTAAACTAGGTTACAACCTGTGCTTTATGTAACAGTTCTTCGTTGGTCTAGGTACATTTCAAAGAATATATAATGTGCAACAATCCGTTATCTTAAAAAATGCGCGTAACAAGGTAACCATATTATTTCAGAGATCTTCTGATTAGTATTTAAGAAAAATTGTTGATGCTTGGGATCTTTTTTAAACTATTCGTAGTCCTTGCCACAGAATCAAGAAGTAACTAGGGTAGGCATTAGAAACGGGTGGACCGACTTTTTTTTTTAAAAAAAAGCTTACTAGCAATGTGGGTCGCACATTACTAGTATTGTTGTTAACCCCTCGTGCTAAGCTAAAATGCTTGTGTTACGAGTGGGTTCACGTTGGTAGTGTAAGGCCGCGTTTCCACTGACGCGGAGCTGGGCGGAGAGGAGCGGTGAAGAGCGGTGAAAAGTGATCAGTGTTTCCACTGAATCTGAATCTGAATGAAGCTGGGCGGAGAGGAGCGGTGAAAATTGGTGTGTTTTCACTAAAGCGGAATGGAGTGGATCGGAGCGGTGCGGAGCGGAGCATACTTTTGGAATCGATGACAACTGAGGCACTGCGCGCGAGTCACGCACCGCCCCGCTCCGCACCGCCCCGCAGTCCTCCGCACAGCACCGGCCCGCTGTCCTCCGCTCTGCAATGCTCGTTGTTCTCCGCACCGCATAGCCTCGCTATATTTTTATGAATATCCGCTCGGCTCTGCTCCACCCCGCTCGTGCTGTTTCCATTGAAGCGGAGCGGAGATTGATGTATAGCACCATTCTCTTTATTTCCCCCCTCTCCACATCTGGATCAAACTT
Source organism: Acronicta leporina (assembly GCA_947256265.1). Classification (NCBI taxonomy): domain Eukaryota; kingdom Metazoa; phylum Arthropoda; class Insecta; order Lepidoptera; family Noctuidae; genus Acronicta; species Acronicta leporina. The sequence goes on along the minus strand of OX366513.1, from coordinate 8,524,505 downwards.
ACCATCCCTAGTAAATACACTTCACTTATAGACGAACTCATTCACCTGTTCAGCACTCTTTATTGCCCTGGTATCTACCTCACTTTCATGAATTTCATGTTCTTCAAACGTTTCCGCTCACGATGCAAGTAGAACCTGATCATCAGCATAGAGAAAGCACGCTTGTAAAAAACTAAAACCCGAATACGCAACAAGCGCGCAGCTAGTTGCGTATTCGGGTTTTAGTTTTTTAATTTTCCTTTTTTTAGTTTATTTAGGTTAATTTTTTTTTTCTCAGTTTATTGTTGGTGCGGACGGAGTAACGGGGTTAACTTATGAACATTCACCGGCAGAAGGACAACCTATAGCTGTTTTAACAGATTTCATTATTAACTATATGTATGTTTATATTTATAACTTAGTACTAGTACTATTTACTGCACAAGCTGTTTTTTTACATTTTTATCAACTCATCCATTTTCTGTTTCAGTGAACAAAATAAAGCTCCCAAAGCACCCTCATCGGGTCCAAAACAGCCGAGAATGTTGAAATTTTATCTGAATCGGGAAGTTAAAAGCATGATGGAAAGTGCTAAAAAAAATTTAGACAGGTTTTAATTTATTATTATACACTAATAAACTGGGCTTCGGGGCTTAGACCATCTAACCAATGAGTTACCGCATGATCAGTCCCCTCTGTCAAAGTAATGGATTAAAAACTCAAAATTGAAAAAACCCACGACGAATATAATATTGCAAAAGGATTAAATAACTTTTTCGACATAATGACTACCTACACATATTCACTTACTTACAAGAAAATCCGTTGGGGCTGCAGTTCCCATTTCTGTTTTGAAACACCCAATTCTTTGTAACACACTTTTATTAATTTCCATATGAAAAAATTTGCGCTAGTCTAATTTTGTATTAGAAATTACTATGAACCTATCCAAAATATTCATACTATTTTAATATACTAAAGGTTTGCTGGCCAACTACTACAGAAAGGCCAGGGCCACAACCTACCTGGTATTTTACGCTACCTAGTTTGTGTTCAACATAGGAAAAAAGAGTTTTAGAAGTCGTCAATCCCGAAAGTTTTAGAAAACATTGATTTTAATTGATATCAATCCCCGAACCCGGTATTTAAAGTCATATTCATGTTAAGATTTCGTAGAGTATTTCACGTCATTGGGTATTTAAAACTTCAATCTACTGTAGTTTTGTACTGTACGTAATTACTACCATTGTTGTTATAATATTGTTTTAGCTTGGTTCTCAACCTCGTGCTCAATTGCTTCCAATACGAAAAGTATGGAAAAAACTTCATCAAGTCACAAAAATTAAGCCCAGATAGCTATCTGCAGATGGCTATGCAGCTCGCCTTTTATAGGTATGAAATCTATGTTTATATTGTAAGCTACGCGTCAGCCTAGCCCGGGCCCGTGGATTTTGATAACCAAATAAGTATGGAAATGGAATATACTCCTTATTAAAAGCGTATAACTAAAGGTTCCTCTTGTATAAATAAGTTAGAAAAAGCACTTGTTTATTGATCACCGGGCCAGTCTGACACTTTCAGCCCGGCCTCGTCTATTCCACGACTTCTATAAAGTACTGATAATGTGTTGATACAGATAGAATGTAATGTAGGAAGTGAGGAGTATATGTTTTTTAAGAAAACAGTTAATATTAGATAGAAGTGGCGGTAGCCTAATGGCTAGGGCGTCGGACTTGCGATGTTTGGTTGCCGGTTCGAAACCCACCCATTGCACTACCGACGTGAACCCACTCGTAACACAAACATTTAGCTTAGCGCGAGGGGTTAACAAGAATACTAGTAATGTGCGGTCCACAATGCAAGTAAGCTTTAAAAAAGAAATATGTTCTAATGTAGCTCTAATGAAAATTTCTATCTGAACGAAAATAATTTTAATTTAACACGGTCAAGTATGGTATATTCTCTTCTTCTTCTAAAGTTCTGTATTCTAGAATTAATACAGAACATGTTGCCTTGTGTACCTGTGATAACAATAAATGATTTCTTGTCAATAAAAAAAAGAATTCAGTTCCGAAATTGAAATCTTTCCGATATTGCATTTCCTAGTAGACAATGAGGTTCATAATTTTACTTAATTTTCAGGTTACATAAAGTACCTGGAGCTCACTACGAGTCTGCAGCAACAAGAATGTATATCGGTGGCAGAACAGAAACTATAAGATCATGTTCAATCGAATCCGTAGAATTTGCAAAAACTATGTTAAATTCACAATGCAGCCCTAAAGAGAAACTTTCTTCATTAAAACGCGCCATTAATTCTCACAAAAACTACACAGTACAGGTAACTAATATAATACATACACATACTTTTTTTTGAGTATATGCTAAACCCGAGACACTTGTCTAGTATTTTAATGTAAATAATCTTGTTAAAATTTTTTAAAACTGTATCACGAAAAATCACAGTTATAAGCTTGTTATGTTACCTGATTGTCCGTACAAAAACATGCTCACCACGTCATATAACCCCCCGCGCCGCTGTGCGCCCGCGCCTAGTGCAGCTATTACCTGCCGAGACTTGTGTTGTGCACGTACATATTATGATTGTGGAAAGATACATAACAGTCGTTTGGTGTCCCACTGTGCAAGCTTTTTAAAATATTTTTGGGACAAAATATGACATGGTGTAAATATTATTGGAATCGATTCAGTTACTTATTCTGAACAAACTACATTCAGGTTTCGCATATACTCAAAATAATATTTATTAGATACTTAAAAAAAAACAAAATGGCTATAGGCATAGGCCCGTTCTATAATCCTTTTAAATTTAACGAAACGAAGTATAGTATGGGAGACGTGGAAGATCGACCTTCGCCCATCTGATAACCAGTTGAGATTTAAATCAATTTTTTATCATAATATTCACTCATTTGATAACTTAATGAATTTCATCTCAACTGATAGTTTTTAACACAGAGAATATGCCTAGGTCTTGCCTACTTATTTCTGTTCATGGCTACCTGGCAAGCAGATGTGAACAGGTAAGTCAATATAGGTAACTACACCGATCTGATAACCACTCCAAATTGGTATTATTATTCAATTACAAAACCAACCGTATAGGCTTGCCTGCAAAAACCGTTCATAAAATATTATTGCCAAGCTTTAAAGTTTTAGGGCCACTTGCACCAACTTCTTAAATGTATTTAAATTGTATTTAAACAAAAATTTACTATGAAAAATTGTGTTTAAATGCAATTTAAACATATTTAAAAAGTTGGTGCAAGTGGGCCTTAGAGTTTAATTAAAAATAGCCACGAACACTTTTCGATAGGCAAGTTATCATAGGCATATTTGTTAATCAATAATATTTGATAATATGTCTCATCTGGTTATCAGATTGGTGAAGGTCGATCTTCAACGGCTCTTAGACGTGTTCGTTACCCTAGCAGGAAAGTAGCTCCTAGAGTGATATGAGTGGAACGTATAATTAGTGCCTAATCTGCTGTAATTGTGCGCTTTGTAGATTTGGAAAAAAACGAGAAAAACTATTCCTGATATTTCTATCTATCTATCTATATTCTAATTATTGGAGGAACGTTACTCCAGCAGGAAAATTCTAAACGAATGATCGGAATAAGAAATATTGTATACTAGCTTCTGCCCGCGACTTCGCGTAGCGTGATGATATATAGCCTATAGCCTTCCTCAATAAATGACACTGTCTAACACTGAAAGAATTTTTTAAATCGGACCCGTAGTTATACCCTGAGATTAGCGCGTTCAAGCAAACAAACAAACAAACAAACTCTTCAGCTTTATATATTAGTACAGATGGATAAAGAGCTTATATTTTTGCATAAATGTGCGCCAAAAATACAATTTTTTCGAGATATTGCATTTCCTTTTGGAGTAATGTTTTGCAAAATTGTGTATCTCTAAAACCATTGCATGTGCTTCTGTAGAATAATCACACACGAGTAGCTCTATATTTGTGCGTATTTGTGACAGAATTAGATTTAAGAAAATATTTATAATTTTCAAGTAATAGCGCTTTTTTTAAAAACCAGAAAAAATATCGCACCGCCGAAATGACGACGACGATTGACGCTTATATTAACCATAATAATTATCAAAAGTGTACATACATGAGTTATTGAATAATATTGCTAAAACTCAAAACGATAGTCTCTTAACTTTGACGACAAAATACAAGAAACCGGCTCAACCCAAGATATGTACATAAAAACCAAAAATTTGTGCGTTTAGTCAAGAATATATGGTGAAAATATTCAGCTTGGTATGTTTCGCATTATGTAGATATAAGCAAAAAATTAAACATAATTATAAACAACGGCTGGTTATCCGATCAAATTAGAATGGCTACAGAAAAAGCGACGGAATCGTACATATCGATGAGCTTCTTGATTGGACGTATTATACCTAAGCTGTGTCCGTACAGTCGCGTTCAAACGTTGAGAATGCACCTTATGACCATATCATAGAAAGAGCTTCTTGATGTGGAAATAATTATTTTTATTCTCTTAATTTTTATTCTTAACGTAAATATGGCAGCAAAGCAATCATAATAATAATATGTGTATAATAAAATGTGTTAATATACTAAAAATGTTTAAAATAGGTACAATGATGTCAAAAGCTGTATTCTATAAAATGTTATGAAATGTTAGTCCTTTTAGGTTTTATTAAGAAACATGATTTAACACACTCATTTTCTTCTTTTAAAATAATTAAATAAAGTACTATAGCTTATACCTTGAAATAGCACATAAGGTACTTTTTATAATGTAAAGTACAAAGTCACGGAAACAATTAGTAGAATATAATCGAATAAAAAGTTCTTGTTTTACCTCTTTTCTACTTCAGTGTACTTAACCATAACACGTTTCAACCGGGAGGTAAGTAAAGTTCAGAAGGTCCCCAATATGTACGAATGCGTCGCTTTTTTGTAGTCATTCGAATTTGGTCGGATAACCAGCCACTGTTTACATGCTTAGTTTTTTGCTTATATCTACATAATGCGAAACATTCCAAGCTGAATATTTTCACTATATATTCTTGAATAATCAATCAATCAATTTATTTATTTGGACAACACAGATCCATTTATTTTGTTAGTAGGTACAGGATAAGAAACTTAAAAACTAGTGTTAGTATCATTATAACAAGTTTTAATTTATCATCACCCGGACGAAGTGCCTCAGCACAGGTGCGTTCAGGTCATCATCGTTTCGTAGTCTCAACATCATCCTAAAAATGTGGTTGTATTGGACGCGTAGGGTATCTAGCGACTTCTTGGAATACGCCGCCCACAGACCGCCCGTGTACATTCCCTGTCAGAACGCCTTAAAGAGCGTTACTTTGACTAGGTCTGTACAGCGGGCGAACCTACGGGCCAGCATATTACCACGAACCGCCAGAGCCCTACGCTCCCTTTCTATATCTACATCGTCTTTAAGGTCGTCGGTAAGATAATGTCCCAGATATTAAACAATTGGTAAACCCGATTGATGCTGGCGCCATTTAAGGTAATGGGTGGGATGGTCCCAGGACTTCTACCGGCGGCTTTAAAGACCATGTACTCGGTCTTTTGGAATAATGGCACAAATTTTTGGTTTACACCTACATATCTTGGGTTGAGCCGGTTCCTTGTATTTTGCCGTCAAAGTTAAGACACCATCGTTTTGAGTTTTAGCAATATTATTCAACTAGCCTCTGCCCGCGGCTTCGCTCACTTGAAGCTCAAAAACCAACAATGATGATCTCTTCTCTGTATGGGTATACATTAGAGAGGTCAAGCTGCATCTCAGGATCCGTTCAATTAATTGAGATAAGAAGTTCACCAGTTTTTAAGTTGGAACATGTACTTTCTAACAGTGGTAACAAAATTAAAATCTATTCAGCAGTTTTAGCGCCAACCCGTAACAAACAGACAAGAATTTTAAAAATCTCATTTTTGGTTCGGGTACCTTTATATATTCTAACCCACTTGTTTTTTTTTAATATCTTCAATGTACAGACACAGCTTTTTACAATTTTATAATAGTAGAGATAACGCATGTATGTACACTTTTGATACTTTTTATGGTTATTATAAGCGTCAAGAAAAACCGTATACAGTTTTCAGCTGGCTTATAAGTTTACTCATTTCGGCGCTGCGATATTTTTTCTGGTTTTCACAAAAGCGCTTTTACTTGAAAATTATAAATATAATTCTGTCACAAATACGCACAAATAAAGAGCTACTCGTGTGTGTTTATTATACAGAAGCACATGCAATGGTTTTAAAGATACACGATTTTGCAAAACATTACTCCAGCAGGAAATGCAATATCTCGAAACCTGAAGACGCACAAATTATATTTTTGGCGCACATTTATGCACAAATATAAGCTCTCTGCCCATATACAATATTTCTCATTCCGATCATTCGTTTAGAATTTTCCTGCTGGAGGAACGTTACTCTAGCAGGAATCGTTTTTCTCGTTTTTTTCCAAAACTACAAAGCGCACAATTTTTTTATGTGGCGTACAATTACAGCAGATTATGCACTAATTATACGTTCCACTCATGTCACTCTAGGAGCTACTTTCCTGCTAGGGTAACGTACACCTCTTAGACCAGTTGTCTGAAGTTAACCTTTGTGATCAGCCTAGCCGCTAGGTTAAGTCAAATAACACTGGTAAACCCCTTTTTTGTCACACGAACTTAGTGATGATTTTTATTTATTTTGATATACCCTTACATAACCCATTATATGTCCCACTGCTTGGCACGGGTCTCCTCTCAATATGAGGGATTAGGCTATAGTCCACCACGCTAGCCTAATGCGGGTTGGCAGACTACACACGCCGTCGAGAAAATCTCTCGGACGTAAAGGTTTCCTGAAGATGTTTCCCTTCATCGTTTAAGCGCGTGATAATTATCTATTAATACGCAAATAACTTCGAAAAGTCAGAGGTGCGTGCCTTGGATTTGAACTCGAGACCTTTGACTTGGCAGTCCAATGGTCATATCACTAGGCTATCACTGCTTTTTTGATTTTGATTAAAAATAAAAATAAATTTGTTTCAGTCACATCCAGTTTTTTTGTGACAGCTGTATTCTTTTACGTATTTTCGTGTGAATAACTTAATTTAGGCGACTGCAAAACGATTGTATTTAACTAACTTACGTTTGTTACATTGTAAATATGCCGCGAAAGTGTTCCAGTAACGCTGACAGTTTTTATGTGTGTGGAGAATTAACTTTTACATCTCAGCGTCGGAAAACGCCATTAATTTGTAAGTTGTTATTTAGTTTCCTGAGCGCCACCAAGATAAATCTTGGGTTCCACATAGATACCTATATGTTGTGTAACGTGTGTGACACTCATAATAGACAGTTGGATTAAACAAGAATCTAGAGTAGGTAATCTAGCCTTTTGGTATACCTATGATTATGATTTGGACGGAACCATAAGATCATGTAAGTGATTATTTTTGTTTGATTCAAACAAAAGGCGTTACCTATATCCAAGTCGAAACACACTGTCCAGTACCCAAACTTGTCATGGGCCAACAGACCAATCCTACATGGTGCCAAACTGCCTGTGCCAAATCAAGCAGAAAGTCAGGATTCAGTTCCTAGTCGAGAATTTGTTCTTATGCGGATTCTTATACCTGAAAGAGAAATTCCCCAAAATCAGCGTGGCAAAAATTAAAGAGAGAATATTTGTTGGTCCACAAATACGGGAACTAATGAAGGATACAAACTTTGAAGGAAAGCTGAATGACCAGGAAAAAGTTGTCTGGAAATGTTTTGTAAATGTTGTCCAAAACTTTCTAGAAAGCCATAGAGCGGAAAATTGCAAAAAGCATCAATGAGCTTATAATTATTTATATTATCACAAAAAGCTTTGGGATGTAATATGTCTTTAAAAATACATATGCTGCACTCTCATCTGGATTTCTTTCCCGAGAATTTCCGTGCTGTGAGTGACGAACAAGGCGAGAGATTTCTTCATAGAAAAGCGCTACCAAGGGAAATGGAGTCGCGGAATGCCAGCAAATTACCTACTGTTGGAGACTTAAAAGGGACCTACCAGAAGCCAAACATTATGGGATATTTTTTTAAGTGTTAGTGATTTTGGAACTTTATATCTTGATGTTACAAAGAAACCTGACGTGCAATTTTTTTCCATTGATATATTATTGTTTGGTGGCCATAGTACATAAAAAAATTGGTATAAGCCACACGAAAGTGTGACAAAAATAGGTAAAATTTTATTGACCAGTGTTATTTTACAAAAACATCTACATTAATAAAGACGGCCCCAACTGTTTTTATACCGAGGTTACCTATATCTTAAAATATACGGCGCAACCACATGTAGTAGGTAACTTCAGACTAACAAAAAAAAAGATTATTAATGATGTTAAAAATATACTTACTTTATTTTATTTTTATATATTACAGGCTCTTCAGGGATTAGGTGTTGATAGACATTTACTAGGATTAAAATTGACTGCAATTGAAAATGGGATTGAAATTCCAAAACTATATTCTGATACAGGGTTTACAAAAAGTACCCATATGAGGATATCTACTAGTCAGGTAGGTTACGAGTATAAAAAAATGGTAAATTTAAGTATTGGTATATAGACGTGATGGAGGAACGCAAATGTAAAAATACCATAAAATGTAAATTTTTAGAATTACATTGGGACATTATTCCTTTTTTAATCTCCTATTGTTTACCTTTATTATCAATTCTAGAAAAAAGAAATAACGAAAAATACTGACGTTTATGTGATCATTTATTTTGCAATTAAGTTCATGTAAATCTACGCATAAATTTTACGAATGTATTTGGTTTTATAATTTTACTAGTTATTACGTTTGCGCATCTATCATTTTCGCCTAAAGCAGTAATCAGACGGTAATAAACATTAGTGTTTTTGAAGTCGCACTCAGTTGGGAAGTCATCGGATTTACGAATTTTCCCGATGCTACATAAGTGTAAGTTGGTATTACTTGTTGTACTTACTCGCAACCGGCGCAAGCAAAAGAAGTATGCAAGAATAGCAGCAAGTGGCGGTCTCTAGGAGAAAGGCTTAAAGTGTATGTATGTATGTAGTAGGATAATAGACATATAAAATTCGTATAAGTAATTAACTAAGTATTATGTAATGAGTGCGTTGGATTTTTTTCTTGTTTAGCCGGTAGTCTATAAAAGCTTGGGGACCTATGATAAATTCTAAAGACTCAATATCTGACTATCTTATCTTATCTTGTGTAGGGCCGAGGCAGCAAGGCCTCAGTGCACTTCGACCCAATGGGATCTTTTGTGCTTCCCCTAGATAATCTATTCCTCATCCCCTCCCAGTTCTACAAACAGCTCTTCCATGAGCTTTATAATGAGGCCTGGGGGTATGAGTCTGTAGTCCTCTGGTCTTGGATAACCCTGACCCAAAAGGCTCATTCGCTTTCCAGCCATTGCATCGCATGTACACAGAAGGTGTTTCATGCTCTCAATTTCCCTTTTGCAGGCCCTGCAGGCTGATGTATCCGTCAGACCCATCTTTTGTAGGAGAGCGTTAGTCCCGAAGTGTCCGGTCAGCGCCCCCATCAAAAGACGGGCCTGCCGCCTGCTTGAGTTCCAAATGGCATTTTGCCATTTCGATGAGGAACCTATGAATTTCTTGGAGTGAGCAAGTCCCGTGAGGCTCAACCACTCATCCATGTGCCTCGCCCTTGCGTACTCCCGAAATGCCGTTTTGACTGTGCTTGGGGCCAGTCCTACAAATGGTTCCGGTCCAATTAGTGAGGTTCCAGAACCTTCCCTAGCCAGCTCGTCAGCATGCTCGTTGCCCACAATACCCCTATGACCAGGGACCCAAACAAGCCTGACCTTATTTCGCTTTCCCAGCTCATTAAGAGTTCGGGCAGCGTCCATGGTCAGCCTTGAATCGATCCTGTAGGAGGTCAGGGCCATGAGTGCCGCTTGGCTGTCACTAAGAATGTAGATGGACCTACCTGTGGTACCGCTACTTTCCATCTGTTGTGCACAGGCAAGAATAGCATATGTTTCCGCTTGGAAAACTGTAGCTAATTTGCCCATGCTTTGACTGACCTTATGGTCCCTTGCATATATGCCCGCCCCTGTACCCGACTCGGTTTTCGAACCGTCAGTGTACCATATCAGACTGCCCTCCTCTGGTGGGTCGAGTCCCTTCATCCATTCTTCCCTTGACGGTAGATGAACCTTGTAAGATCTCTTGAACCAAAACATGGGCTGCATTTTGTCGCAGTGCATGTTCGTTAGTTCGTCAAGGCCTTCCTGTATTTTAAGCTTTGTGTGTCTAGTTCTAGGCTTAGAACTATCCCACAGGCCATTTATTGCCAGTCTGTGTAGTGCAAGACGGGCCTCAGTCTCTATGACAATATGTAGCGGGGCAAGGTGCAATATATCTGACTATACATATATATATCTGTTTTTTGTTACCATTTTTGAAAATCTGTAAATACTCCCCTTCCAACACTGAAAGGGAAACTTAACCTATTGTTTCCTATCACCTAATCTACAAAATGTTATAAGTCCCCACGACGCTCGAGTGAATCACCATTTATCAAAGGCCCCCAGCTATAGAACGTTACATTATCTCTGAGTAGTAACATACTTAGCGCTCGTGATTTTTCTATTTAGTTCAACAACGCGAGCACGGGAGAGCGCTTCGGACATCTGTAGAGAGCCGTCGTTCGTTGCGGTGTGCACGTCTCAATACGTTTATTGAATAATATCAAAATATATAATCAAAATACAACGTAAAAAATACGGAACAAAACTTATGCCATCGCCAACAATTACAGTTAAACATAACGTCACTTTAAATCGCGAGTGAAACTGCGGAAACGAGCTAGTTTAATATATATTTTAAAAAAATGTTAATAACACTTTTAATGTTTCAGGTCGCTTGTAAGTGCGATGGATTTATGTGTTATGGACCCTTAGTACCCGACGGGTATGCAACATGTTACAATCCCAGAGATAACGACGTTAATTTTGCGACATCCGCTTTCGCCGCTCATCCTGACACTGATTGTAATAAGTATAGAAATGCTTTAGAACAATCTCTTCAAGATATGCATGATGTTCTATCACATAACGTCACTTCAAAACTTTAAAATACTTAAAACCAATATAATATTTGTGTTTGGGAATAATCTTGGTAACTCCTGGATTCTGAACATCACGTCTTCTTCAATGCTATCGTCAATAACGACTCGCAACAGCTACCGCATTCACTATCGCTTTAAGCCCTATTTATAATGTAATCCTCAATATTTCCCTCATTTGTCACGTCTCTTGTCCTATTCATTTTCCAAACGTTTTATATGATTGATTTACTTCTTCCAATCTTCAGCAGTTATAGTTGCTAAGGCTTGTTGCGGTACTTGTCCTATTATTATGGTGGTCATCTCAATGTTTCGTGGCCGTGATCTGCTAGCAATTGGTCAATGGCATAATCTTTTTCTGGCTTGTGTTTTTTAACTAATAATAAAAGTTCATCGTTTTTTATTCATTGAAATAGGTAAGTATTTTTTTGCAAAAGCCATTATTTTATTCAATGTGGGCACTTTCTAGCGCACATCATAATATCGAGGATATTATACCCCTTATCTCAACCAGTGTGAAACTATCTAATGGAACTCTAGTATTCTGACATCCCCGAGCACATTTAGTTGGTGTTTTTATCTGCAGATTCCCTTGTTAAGCCGCGCTTCGCTCATATAATCAGAGCTATCTAAATCATTTAACGACATAACGAATCTAGTTGTCACTTATGATAGCCTATGAAGATGAGGCGCGAGTTTAATTGTACATTTGAAGTCCTGTTATCTTTAAAGCGGCGTGGTTTGGCCTGCGTACGACGGAATAGAAATGACGCAAGCAAACAGAAAATTTACTTACATTTCATTTTGAATTACTACCGACCGTGGACCGTTTTACCCATACAAACGTAAAACCAAAATAAATCGTAACTCAATCACAATTTAATCAAACTGTGTATTAATTTGGTTTGTGATACCGTTCATCTAGGTAAGGTTCTTGCACTACTACTTCGTCCGTACAACAAATGCGTTTGTTGATAACTTTACAAAGTTTGGAACGATTTTCCGGTCGTTTATTTCCAGTGAAGTAAGTAGTAGACAAAATGGTACGTTGAAATGGCATGAATATCGGTATCACAGTCCGTGTTATAAAAATAAATACGGTTTGAATTACGATTTAATTTGGTATTACGTTTTTGTGGGCAATGCAAGCTCCGCCGGCCTCTAAAACTGCTCGTAACTGCTAAACCTGCTAGTTTATTTGACATTTCTACTTCAACATTGACATGAAATCCAACATTTAACATTGATTATAAAAAAACATTAAAAGTATCTAAGTAGTATTGAAAGCTAATTCTAAAGGTCATCAGCCTGCCCAAAAATGTTCTGAGGAACAATCTGCAATAAAATCTCCCAGGAAAGATAGGTACTTAGTGATATTTTATATTTTTTTAATTGAATATTATTATGTTTATTATTCTTATGTTATGTTTCGTTATGTTATTCTAAAATTGAAAATAATGAATTAACTGCCGTTAGTTGTAAGATTTTCCTTGATGCGGCGGTACTTAAGTGGTATATAAGTAAATGATGTTTATTTCTGTAAAAGACATTTTTATAAGTCAATGTTTTTTTTTAGACTATAGGTACCTATAGCACTGTCATTTCTTAACTGACGACCTCTGAGAAATGCCGAAAAAACTCGGAGAATCATGGTCTCTTTTAAATACCGGACGGTACCTCTTTAGTAGCAAATATAAATGTGAGCTACAATGCAAGGCAATGTCTAATATAGCCTTTTGAAGAGAGTGCCTGAGATCTGGGTGCCGAGTCTACTATTTAGTTGTGTCAGAATTGTGATTCAGTGACTTCAAAATTGTTGATTTTTGACATTTTTGTCTACAAAATCTGTCATTTCTTATGTCATTTAGTGCCATTGGACGGTCATTCTGAGGCAATTGAATTAGCAGACTTGGGCCCCTGACGGCACGCATGCATCAGTCATTGTTTAAAATAAAATTCAAGATTTTAAAATATTCCAAGAATAAAGATTCCACGATTAAAAGTTTGGGGGAAGAGGAAACGAATAGTCCCATTTCCCCATTCGGAAACAGGTGTTCATGCAATGATAGGAATAGACTGTCCTAATTATTTTTCCACTTTTAAATAATTAGGTATAACTTCTAGGGCCACTTGCACCAACTTCTTGAATATGTTTAAATATTTACTATGAAAAATTTAGTTTAAATGCAATTTAAACATATTTAAAAAGTTGGTGCAAGTGGCCCTTAGACTTCTAGTTAAAAATAATGGTAATGGAATAATTCTATAGCTTTTTTATATTTCAAGCACTACTTGAATAAAATTTGAAAATACAGTTTCCTGTTTTTTTTTACTATAAAGTCGTGAATATCTTATCTATACGTACAAAAAGAAGATCCTTCCATCATTTGCGACCACAGGAAAGAAAAATCCTATTTGCTCCCCGCGAGTCTGAAGAGATGGGGGAAAAGTGGAATATCCCAACCATTTATATTTATAAAACGTCAATGTTGACATCAATGACCTGCCTATAGGTCATTGATGTCAACATTGATTTCAAATGTCAAATGTCTTGGGTTTTCGCTAACTAGGTACCATATGTAGTTAGCGAAAACCCAAAATACATTTGAATTCCGCAACCCAAGCGAGCGCAACAACATACAATGTAAGTTGGTAAAATTTAATTGATAAGCTCAAAAACGAACAAATATTTAAAAAAACTTTCACTTATGGATGGCTATATTGTTAATCAAGTTAAACATAGCGTATCTAGGTCGCGAGTGAAACCGTGATAACAGCTAGTAACATAAAATTGTGCGCTCCATCGTAGATCCCAGTGTCGCTTAACATCAGGCGAACTTGCGATCAAGCGTAAGCCTATCAGGAAAAAAAATGTAGATACATAATACAACACAGTATCCAAGAGATTAACGCTGCATATAAGTATAATTATAATAATAATAATATAGATATAAAAGAGATTCCGTGGTCTGTACTGTACAAACTTTATTTAAAACTTGTAATACATATACCTACTGTCTATGTGTTATGTACCTACTACAAATTAGGTATTGAGGTCTACGGTTGTGGGATTTACTTAGTTCTTTAGTATTTTTATATTATAATAATACATTTTTATTAAGGTAATGGGTTAAAATAGTACGACGCATGTTAATTGATAACTATATAATTGTATAAATCAATATTTAGATAATGACAAATTGAAATCAAAATGTTTTTATGCTTTACAATAAATAATTCTTATAAACAAGGTCTATTTGATTTACTTACGTTTATGATTACAATAGTAGTGATATGAAAAGCTGTATAATACTGAGTAGTGTACCTAGAGAGAAAATCCGAATATTGGGGATACCTACCTACAGTTCGAACGAAATAACTATGCGTATGTGAAATTGTCCCAATGTATTTTGCAGTGGTTAAGTTTAAAATTAAAACGGTGTAGACAATTGGGTTTGTATGTAAACGTTTATTATTTTATAAAAGTTTAAAGTTTGTCAGCGCATAGATACTCCCAAAACAGGTAAGAACGATGGACTATTATGAAGTTTGGGTTACCGTGGCTTTGGCAGGTAAACGGTACTAAAGGTGTATAAAATACCGATCTACTTTCATCAATTATTAAAGTGTGATTTTTTGGTATTACCTTTGGAATATTATTAAAAATCACGTCATTCATTGGCAGGCATCCTGGCAACGCCTTGCCAGACACCTTAATGGTCGTGAAATTATAATAAATCTACTTACGTTATAGTGTATAAGCTGATTTTTATATTTAATACTTGGGTAGTATGTTTCCTCATGAGCCAGACATTTTTGATAGTTCTAACCCCTTGCTAGACAAGTATCTAGGGTAGCTGTAGAAGCGAGCGCGAGGCAGTATAATGGGTGGGTGCGAGTGAGATGGCGAGGTCTATCACGATCCCTCACTGCGCAGTTGTTATTTCTACTGATAATCATATATGCTATCTTCAAGTATTTTTAATTTAATATTGATTATTAAATATATATTATAATATATTGTTGATTATTATATCAACATAAAATATTTCTAATATATACAGACTATTCATGTTATAAATCTGTGCCAAAAAGTTTATTTGCTTATGTCATCTCAAATCTCTTCTTAAGATTTACATGCTTGTCTGTCAAGGGGTTGGAACTACCTAAAATGTCCGGCCCATGAGGAAACAATCTAATGATTACCCAAGTATTATATATAAAAATCAGCTTTTATACTGTAACTTAAGTAGAATTATTATAATTTCATGACCATTAAGGGTGTCTGGCAAGGGGTTGCCACGATGTTAAGTGTCTGGCAATTAATGACGTGATTTTTAATAATACATATTCTGAAGGTAATACCAAATAATCACACATTATTATTTGACGAAAGTAGATTGGTATTTTACACACCTTTAGTACCGTCTACCTGCCAAAGCCACGGTAACCCAAGCTTAATAACGGTCCATCGTTCTTAGCTGTGCTGAGAGCATGCGCTGAAAAACATTGAGCTTTTATAAAATAACGAATGTCTGGGGTTCACGGGCTCTTGCTCTACATGTTCACAAGGCGGGTTTCTGATGTTTTGTAAAGAACATTTTTCTCCACGCACGTGCGCTGGTTATGTTACAAACAGAAGGCCAATATTATTGCTGTGCTTCAAATAATAAATGATCGGAAGTTGACTGAACAGAGATCAAAATAGGAATGATATGTAAAGCAACGCCATTGCCATACGTAGGTAAACGATGCACTAGTACTAAACGAGAATTGTTTTTTTGGATAACTCGTGTTTAATTTGAAGCTCGCATGCTCCAACCGCGTACGGGTTTACGATGGAAATTGTTCACGAAGAACAGTTTCAATGAATTCAGTTCCATGCAAAATTCAAGCTTTTTCGACACAGTTTGTCTCTCGAGAGTCAGTTCTTGGTTTTTTTTATTGACGCAACGGATTCAATGCACGTAGGTACAATTACAGATCTCCTGGAAGACAACTTAAAGACTAATATATTTACTGTGTATTGGGTACTTCAGCCATTCGAATGTACATGTCTTGTAGTGCTCATAGTACGTACCCACTCAGTAGCTATATAAGATAGATTCTAATGTTGCAGTTAAAATGATGATAGTAATAAGGATATAAGTAGCTATAAAATGCATAAAATCTTTAAAGATGGCATTAACATTTTGTTAAAATCATGCCCCATTAAATATTTTCTACATTTATACACATGCTGATTTACTGAATACAAAACTCGTAACAGAAAAATAATAATAAATAGACATCAGTTTAAAACTTGATCGAAGTACTTACAATTATCGCTTTACAAAAAACGAGTTAATTCTCAGCATTGATAAAAAATAATTAATTTTACAAAATTACCTACCAAGTAGGTACTTATAACAATGTAGATCATAAATAATACATTTACAACATAGACCGGCCCAATTTCCGTAACAAATTTGCATCAAAGGCATTTTACCAGAAATTGCCAAATATTATTTATTTATTTATTTATTACATTGTCTGCTTAAGCCCTTGCACAATATACATTCTAAACAGAAATAACACGTGGAATGTACACTAATATAAATTATGTCAAAACAAAACAAAATTTATGACAGTTGAATTTATTTCTAGGATAATAATTCTTAATTATTATTAAATATGATTTTAATTTATCTCTACTTATCGCGAGATCGGTTAGCAGGCGCAATTATCGCGTGCAGCTGGAGGCTCGGCCAGTGGGCGGCCCGGGGACGCCGGCTTGTGTTGCACTCCCGACTCCGCTGCATTTAGGTCTAGCCGCCCATCTTGGATGCTCTGATATATTTTCTTAGCCGTCTCAAGAAAGGCTTCTTCCACATTTTGGCCACTGTAATTTATAGAATGCCATTATGTTTATGGGTGGAGATAATTATTATTACATTACTTGTAATCTATTTACCATTTTAACACAAAAATTATAGTCCAATTTTTTCATCAACATGTCAAGCACTGTTAACAGGAAAAAGCACTGTTTATTTAGCGTTAACGCATGCTAGACAATACAAACATAAATTAAGATTATATTCGAAAGATTTAGCGAATCAAACAAATCAATGTAGGTCGAACCTGTATCATTTCGCTTAAATACACTAGTAGGTTGTTTAGCCAAATAACATAAAACAACCATTACAGTTCATTACATTACAGGTTGACAGATTATTTACAACATAATAAAACATTACTTATTAAAAATTCTTCTGAACCCTTTCAGCCAAAGTAATACTATCGGTTGTTCTTGTAGTACGGGAGACGTGGAAGATTACCCTTGACCCATCTGATAACCAGATGAGACATATTTTTTATCAAATATTATTGATTAACAAATATGCCTTCGATAACTTGTCTATCGAAAAGTGTTCATGTCTATTTTTAATTGAATTAATTTAAATCTTTTTTTTTATCACCTTCACTCTTTTGATAAGGCAATGAATTTCATCTAAACTGATAGTTTTTATCATAGAGAATATGCCTAGGTAGGCTTGCCTACTTATTTCTCCTCATGACTGCCTGGCAAGCAGAGGTGAACAGGTAAGTCAATACAGGTAAATACACCGATCTGATAACCACTCCAAATTGGTATTATAAGATGGATAATTTAATTACAAAACCAATTGTATAGGCTTGCATGCCAAAAACCGTTCATAAAATATTATTACCAAGCTTCAAAGTTTTAAAATTCAATTAAGTATAACCATAACGACGCACCCCGCGAATAATCCGGCAATCGTAAAAGTGTAAATGTTCAGGAAAAATAAAAAACCATTTTTCCTTAATAACTCCATTGAACAACAAGTATCAGATACTTTTTATATCGCATATGGAAGGTAATTTTTTCAGCTATCTGGTGATTTCTACAAAATTTAAGTAGTACCAAGGGCTTCGTTATAATTTAGCTGGATGCATTTTACTATATTAGTGTAGGTCAAGCTCTGGTCAGTAATGTCACTTACGATATTGTTCGTGTAAATTTATATTTTCGACGGCAACAGTAGAATCTTGTTGCGCTATTATTCGTGTAATTTGTTTTGTATACTGAACATTTGTAAAAAGCAATTATTAGATTGTTTAACAGTAATGTACATTTTATTGTTATGACTATTACTGTTTATTCGAATAGTTTACTTAAGTATTATTATTGATGATTATTATAGTAATTGCATTTTATGAAATAAAGGACATTTATATATAAACTAGCTGACCTGAGAGACGTTGTCCTCTCCAAGTTTCAACTAACTACCTCGAAAAATCTCATAAAAAAAAAGGATTCGGGTTTTCCATATTTTTAATACACTTAGCGCCATTGACTTAATTTACAATTCTTAATTTTAAAAAAATGTTCGTAAATATAAACAGACATACCTACATAGATAAAAATCTCAAATATCTGTTTCGGCATCAGTAAAGATTAACGCACGTTGCATTTTTTTTATTATTATAATTATTTATGTATTTAATTGAATAATTAATCGAATGATTAGATGGAAACTCTTTAGTTTCTCAAATAAAGTGTGCGCACTATATCTACACTATGGAGGTTTCACATTATAAAATGAGTTACTATATGGCTGGATGCTTTAAAGAAGAAAACAATAATATTGTCAAAATTGTCAACTCAAAATGACACCTGTTATCGAATCAAATTTCATTGAGGTAATAACGATGTCGTGTTAGTCCGCTAGAAAATAAGTTGTCATTCTTTGTTTACTTCTATAATCTACTCAAATATTTAGTTTTTACACCGGCTTGTGCTCGCTGGATAAATCCTATGTACGCCCCGTGATTCCCTGTGTAAGTAGAGTTAGAATAACTGTACTAATAATCAATTCCTGGTCACAATAATGGTTTCTCATTGATCTACGTTATTTTCTTGTTTTATCTTATTTAGTCCCTTTAAGTGTATTTTTTAATTTTATTACTTGATTCTGTTATAATGTTTGATCCGTGCTAGTCTAATACAGAATTACTTGAAAAATAAATTGACTTCAATGGTTATTTTTAAAATTCTGCGTTTTCAATGGTTAAAATGTTAATAACTTTTGATAGAGAGAACCGATTTGAATTGAAAATGTTAATGCCTAAATGTTAATCCAAGAAACAGGCTATGAATTCCTGCCCACTTCCTCCAAATCTCTTCAGTAGTTATCATTTGATGCGCGGTCAAACATACAGACAAACCGACAGACAAACCGACAGACAAACCGACAGACAAACAGACAGACAAACCGACAGACAAACAGACAGACAAAAGTTCCAAAAATAATAGAAATGGATTGTGTTACCGATTCTGAGTCCCCCAAATTATTTTTTTTGTAAATATAAGCAATGTACAGACACGGCTCTCTTACATTCTTATTATATGTAAGATAAAGGACTTACACTTGAGAGCAATAAAATCGCACACCTTGACCTTTTTAGTACGGCGTTCGTAAGGGTCGGTCGGCTGGTGATCTTCTGGTATACCTGACACTTCGTTGGGCACAGGCGATCGAGACTAAGGGGGAAGCCTTGGAAGTCAGTTTGGACATAGCGAAGGCCTTCGATCGGGTATTGCGCAAAGCGCTTCTGTCGAAGCTCCCTTCCTACGGGCTTTCCGAAAACTGTGCGGATGGGTCACCAGCTTTCTTGCATACAGAAGCATTAAGGTCGTAGTTGACGGTGAATGCTCTGACTCCTTGTTCATTAATGCTGGTGTCCCTCAAGGCTGTGTGCTATCGCCTACTCTGTTCCTCCTCAATATTAATGACATGCTGCAAATCAGCGGCATTCATTGTTATGCGGATGAAAGCACAGGCGATGCTTTATATACCGGCCGTGCTAACATTTCTCGGGAAACCGTCATCGAGAGCCGAAACAAACTTGTATCTGAAATTGAGACCACCTTGGAGAAAGTCTTAGATTGGGGCAAACTTAATTTGGTCCAATTTATCCCTATTAAGATACAAGTTTGCGTGTTCACCGCTAAAAAACTACCGTTGGTCGTATCTCTTCGTTTTGAGAGCACCCCCTTAATTGCCTCAGCCAATAATTTAATACTTGGCATCGACATATCGAATCAACTCCATTCCGTTCCGCGGTCATTTAGAGGTTAAGGCTAAGTTAGCCTCAAAGACGCTTGGCGTGCTTAGCAGATCGAGACAGTATTTCACTCCGGCCCACCGCCTATTACTTTATAAGGCGCAGGTCCGGCCTCATATGGAATACTGTTCTCATCTCTGGGCAGGAGCACCCCAGTACCAGCTTCTCCCTCTAGACTGCATCCAACGAAGAGCGATTCGAATCGTCGACTGCCAAGTTATTTCAAACCGACTTGACCCCTTGGCGCTGCGTAGAGATGTGGCCTCGCTTTGTATTCTCTATCGCCTTTACTATGGGGAGTGCTCCGAGGAATTGTTCGGATTGATCCCTGCAGCCTCTTTTCGCCATCGTTCTACGCGACAACAGTTCCATCCCCATCATCTTGATGGCTGGCAGTCCACAACTGTGCGTTTCTCTAGAAACTTTCTGCCTCGCACAACAAAACTGTGGAATGAACTGTCGCCTGCAGTATTTCCGGACCAATACGAAACCTTTCAGAACACGGGTAAAATTACCGAATTTCGCTTAAGAAATAATGAAAATCAAACTGAAAATTCTTGATCAAATTGTTTATTAATAGGGTGTATTCCCTCCCCTAACCTTAATTATAGCTCTAAATCGGTTTTTCATGGACCGTATTAATTTTACCATGAAATCTTGTGGTATAGCGTTCCACTCCTCTTCAATGGCAAGTTGAAGCTCTCGGAGGCGCGTAGGAGCAGGGCTTCTTGCTCGAACTCTTCTTTCTCATTTAGATTTCTCATTTCAATTCTCTTCTTAGCTCATCCCAGACATGCTCAATGGGATTGATTCCAAGCTGAATGCTGGCCACTCCATCGCGGTGATTCCAACGTCTTCCATGTAGTCGCAAACTGTTCTAGCGACATGCGGTCTGGCATTGTCGTGCATTCGTTTTCTTAATAAAACCCCGAATAAGCCTGTACTAGCACTTACTTATATAAGGTAGAAACATATTTACCCGAATAATATCGTAACATAAATATGATTACTGTCAAATCATATTGATATTTTTTTTCGTAAAGATCTAAAACCATATTATTCGTTTAAAATACATTTTAATGAATTTTTATGGAATATACGCGTAGTTTTTAACTTCGTAAATAAAGATAAAAAAATTACAATCATGGTGTATTTTAACTTCTAGATGCCGAAAAACGCATAACATGAAAAATCCCGTAATAGGTCATTACCGGATTATTCGCGGGGGACGTCGAAAAATACTTTACGATTTCGATATAAAAATATGTCTCATCTGGTTATCAGATGGGTGAAGGTCGATCTTCAACGGCTCTTAGACCATTGCTAGTTTGACACTTTTGACAAAGTGGTCTCGTGCATGAACAATCAGTTCTGTAAGTTCGATGATAAGAAAAGCAACCAGTTCTTTGGCCATTGATCCGTGTTAAATATCGTATCACACCACCATCCACCATCAACACGCGTTTGGCATAGCGACTGAGCCATCGGCTTCTGTGATACGTGTTGTGGGGCGATCCCTATACGGAGACAAATATATGTATGATCTACAGGTAGTTATTCTGGGTCTGGGAGTTTTGTGTATGTGAGAATTTGAGTACCCACGATACAGGAGAAAATCCTAGTGTGGGGCAACGATAAAAAAAAACATATATTTCTATAGGAACCTTCTCTATTATGTAAAACAGCTGTACAACGTCCAGCTGTATTGAGATACTCAAAAGTAGTTTTGAATGATTTTTGCATGAAAATTAAATAATTACTAATTTAGTTCATAACAGTTTACTAATAATACACACATCGATAACGTCTAACCAACACGCATCATTTACAGAAACTGCATGTGTTATTACTTTATAATAGAAGTACTTCATTATTTTCTTAGCAAAATAGATTGGTATACAAACAATCCAAAACATATTTACTGGCTTTCTTTGTTGTGTTTTTGTTGGTTGATAAATCCGAATAAATCGGGGATTAATATAAATTCATCATTTTGAATTTTTTTAAGAAAAAGATAAGTTTTTTACAACATTGTGTGGTAATTCATTTTTTATGACATGGAGCGACGCCAAATGACTGCTGATGAAATGCAGAATGTATCAGGTATATATTGCGGTATCTCGGCATTTGGTGTCAATAGGAGCGTGAAGAGGTGCCTACTAAGGAAGTTCTGATTGAACGACTAACAGGTGCGTTTGAAACTATGAAAGCAGAAATGCGACTACGTACGACTGTTGAACTAAGAAACGGGTATACACGACACCCGAATACGAAATGGAGGAGGTCAATATGAACACGATTTGTAACTAAATAAAAATAATTACTTACCATAATAAGTCTTTTCTTGACCCTGACTCTTCTAACTAGTATTGTGACTACATAATGAATGTGACGAAAATGTTTTCTATGACATGTCGCATACCGTTAGAAAGGGTATAAACTAAAGAACCTTTTAAAGTAAAACTTAGTTAAAAATGACTTTGTTTTTTTTTTCATAATGAATTTTGAAGTGGCATTGTTTCATATATTTAAACATATTCTAAACTTTGTATTATACTACGACTTTTAATTGTATTCAGTAACTTGACAGTTCGAAGAGAAATAATGATACCACACTACAACTAATAATGTTGGCGTAGTGAATGATTTTGCGTAAAGATTGATTGATAAAATGGTTTAATATAAAATTAAACTAAAAAATCGTAAATAAGATGTAAAATATAAGAATAATTAATCAAAGCATTTCCCTTTTCTATTTTCTTCTAATAAAAACCAACCAAAAATAAAAAAAACATATAAGTAACTTAACTTTTTTTTATTAATTAATTAATAAAAAAAAGTAATAATTTTTGTCATTTATATTTATTTTTGTCATTTTAATTTTTGCTTACTACTGAGAAACAAATTCTAATAGTTTTAATAGTTTATATTGTGTTTTAGTAATATTGTAATACAATGTACATAAAAAGTTTGTTCATGTAAGTACATTATTTAAGTTCATTCAATTTCGTTCATTCTTTGACCACCTCACAATCTTTTTTTGTCAAAAACTGGTAACCCTTCACCTGTCAAGTTACTGAATACGATTAAAAGTCGAAGTATTTAATAGATAAGTATATATAGTCAGATGAAAACATGCGCCGGGTTTTTTTAACGCTTGGACAATTGT
Source organism: Acronicta leporina (assembly GCA_947256265.1). NCBI lineage: Eukaryota > Metazoa > Arthropoda > Insecta > Lepidoptera > Noctuidae > Acronicta > Acronicta leporina. Next base: position 8,501,047 of record OX366513.1, on the reverse strand, counting down.
TCACTTTTATTGGAAGAGTAAAACATGTTCAGGATATTGTATTCTATAAAGCGCAGGCCACACCACCAGCTAGCAAGAGAGCGAAAGTGCCGGGCGAGCATGGTTTCATCTCTTTTCATACTTACTTCATACCGCGGGTTCACACCGCGAAATACAGAGATATGCTACGTCAGCAATACAAACGATGGGAAGTATCAGTCGATGCCAGCGATGCTATTTTTCACCCCGTTAGCGTAGCTTGGCTCTGTAGTTCGCTTGTGATCCAACGTCGGCGCTATGCTACTGCGCACGAGTGACATGAGACGGTACGCTCCCCTCGCTCGCCCGTCCGTCCTTAGTTTTCGGTGTAAATCCACCGTCTTATTACAAAACATTGCTTAAATCTGGTTTTAAACCAGGACTAATAGATCTTGGTTTGTTACAGCACTAAAGATAAAACGCGGTACAATAAGTGTGCTTATTACAAATCCAAGACTATCCGAGGATCAGATAAACCGCAATTCATACATGGTCTAAATAAAATCCACAGATGATAGCAATAAATTAGTCTTTCCTTCGTTCTTACCGACTTCATTCCAAGTGACGTTCTGTTTCTCTATACATTTATATTATCGTAACACTTGAAATGCTTTATATTATATTTATCAATACAAAAATATATCATAAATAGTTCTTTGTGTATATTGTAATCTATTGAGCAAGCATAGCTTATACTTTTGACGCGACTTATAATAAATCAAGTTAAGTTAATATATATAATCAATCAAGTTGTTATATTTATCTGCAACTCTGAGTGGAACGGAATTAAAAGTACCTACATCGCGCGATATTCGAGACGATAAAAATGTTTATGTTGAGTCCTATATTACTAACTAAATGGTCTTGTTATTTATGCATACCTACTTCTCTCTCAGTAATTCAGTATTTAAAAAATTACTAGCTGACCCGGCGAACTACGTACCGCATCAGTTTTTTTTTTCGTATTTTACCTGTACCTTTTAAACCTTCCCTTGACTTCCACAAACATTTCAAAACCAAAATCAGCTAAATCGGCCCAGCCGTTCTTGAGTTTTAGCGAGACTAACGAACAGCAATTGTTATAAATATATATAGATTATCTGGTTAGGGAGACCGTGGTGGTACTGTGTGTATTGATAAATAGTGACAAATAAATATAAAATGAAACAGCAAAAGAAAAAATGGGGTCAAAATTGCTTGGGGAAAAAGTTCTGAAGAAAAATTTAGTGAGACTTTTTTTATTATATTATTTAAAGTATTTGTCAAAAGAATTCACACGATAACGACGTCTAACATATTGCTGACATTGGACTACGACCAGATTCTGGCTCTAATAAAGTTGTTTCAAGGTTAGTCCAAAGATATACTAGGGGTCTCAGTGGTTTAACTTTGGTACCAGAGATAATCCTTACTTTGGAGATAAACTTAAACGTTTTATAATAGCGTTTTATTTAGTTAATAGTTTCATCATAGTACTAAAGCCGGTACTATAGTTAGTCCATGTTTTGGAATAAGGCCGACATAGTTTAGCTCGCCAAAGCTTCGTTAGTTAATATATTTTTTTCCTTCGCCCATCAGCTCGCTCGCTTGCTGGCGGTATAGCCGGCGCTTAAGAAAACAGTACAATTCCTGATAACCTAAATAATAAAAAAAAAACTTACGTCTTAGCACTAGCTTCGACAAACATAAGCCCGTTTTCGTCAGCAAATTGCTTTGCTTCTTCATATGTTACATCTCTTTGGCCATCTAAATCAGATTTGTTACCAATTAGGAATATCACAGTACTGGGGTTTGTAAGGTTACGTGTGTCTGTAAGCCAGCTACTTAAATGATTGTAAGTGGATCTGAAAAATTAAAACATAGTAATTAAGACGCTGACAACAGCTAAATGAAATTCGATGTTTCGGTATTTCAGCCACGCCCATTATTACTCCGATAACTAAGCGCTTTTTTAAAAGAGCTGTGATACAGCGAACTACCTAATAAGAAACAGTGACACGATCAAGAATGAACAATCAAGGCAATAGATGGCGCTGGTATGTATTTATTGCTCTGTACGAAGAGCTAGAAAGAAATTAGACAGGATGAATAAAAAAACAAGTATGTATAGGAATTATCTCTACTATTATAAAATTGTAAAAAAGACAAGTGGGTTAGGGTATATAAAAGTCTGCGAACCCAAAAATGAGATTTTTAAAATTCTTGTCTGTTTTTTAAAAACTGATATACTTCTTATATCAAATAATTCAACGGATCCTGAGATACAGCTTGCCCTCTCCGATGTATAGAGACCCATACAAAGAAGAGATTATCAATGTTGGTTAATTATTGTTACTCCTAATATAGCTTTATGCGAGCGAAGCCGCGGACAAAAACTAGTATCTTTATATTTTTAAATATTTTATGAAACTTTATTTACAATGAATTAAAAACAATATACCGTAAACGAAAATAAAAACCCAAACTACTACTACTACTTTATTAGCAATTTTTTTGCCTTTTTTATATATACTAGCTAAAAGCGGAGCCTTACGAAGGCTCGCGAAGTTTTATTGCCCAGTATTTTTTTTAATCTTGACACACGACTTGGGACGTATCCACTCACCTACATGAAAATCGGTCCGGGCTACGATTACCATTTTTGTTCTGAATTTCAATTAAAACCTATTAAATAATTAAGTGATGAGTCTGGTAGAACTAAAAACAGCTTCCTCCAGATTTTGTCATAGGTGAGTGAATATGTGTAGGTTGTGTTAGTCGGAGGTTTCGAAAATGTTATTTAATCCTTTTACGAGTACGTTGTGGGTTTTTGTCAAACTTTTTAGTTAATTCTTCTGAACTCTCAACTCATTATCTAAGTTACTTCTGAATATCAACTTGTATTGTAAAGACTTTGCAGCATTTTAGTAGATTTTTATAAATTATTTAGTTTCTTAAATAAACGATACTCACTGTATCTATACCATCAAGGTTCTGTACTCTACTTCTTAAAGAAGAAGAAAGCAATTGTAGAAAAATTGAATGACAGTCGTAGTAATGGAATAATTTCTCATTGAGGTTCTAAAATGACGTATTAGGCTCTAGAGAAAAGCCTGTACCTACCCCAATTTAATATTTCGTGTTGACTCTAGCGAGGCCCGCAAAAAAAGTCCCGTGACGTGAATTCGAATAATATTATTTTCAGTTTTTCTTTCATTTTTTAAGTATACCACAAGAATGTACGGGTTGTGGAATAGTGATGTTGTTGGTGGAATTGTTACTTAAAATATTAGCTGTGAAAATTATGCTATATTGTGGGTTTAGATATCGATATTCATTACGACTGTGAAGTTTAAACAAAGAAAACAGAATTTTCAAAAAGACACGTACTTGGTTGTGTCTTTTTGATCATGTTTAGATTAGACCCATCACGACTGCGGAATTTCGCTAGCTAACTTATTTTGACCCTGTTCAATGGGCAAGAGACAATAAACAAAGCTGCGAGTATTTTCCTATACGTCCAGTTCTAAGATAGTCATAGGTCTATGCAAATGTAAGTAGTTTATAACTGGACTTATTTGTGACTTTCTTGGGGATGCTATTTTTTTGTCGTTATCCCCGCTAAATAATAAAATTATACCAACGGTATGTATAATATACATAATTATATACTTATAAAATTACAATTTCTGACGCTTGACCTGTTTCTAAACTGTTCGCCAAACGTATCTTATTCCTGTAAAGAAAATTAAATAATTAAAGGAAATAAATTAATAATATTCTAAAAAAGTAAAATCTTAAATTTCGTTCGTAGTGTAAAAGCGCTTTTTGGCTGGCCTGCGGCATTTTTGTTTGTTTTCCATTTTTCACAGCCAAGGTATGTAGGTATTGTTATGTTTTAAATTGTAATACGGCAAAAATACGTAATGAACGGATAGCGCGCGGGGCGAAGCGACATACGTCCATCTAGCAGCGCGTCTATGCGATCACTGTCGGACTGCATAGAACAGAAAGAGAAGCGCGATGACGCGACATTCGCAACTTTTAACAAAACCATAAAACATTTAATTACTTATAAAAAAGTTAAGTAGTCGAAAATATAAGACATCGAAATTATGTATTTAAATATGATACGTTATTGTTATTAGTTTTACCAACTAACATTGACTAGTAGTACAGATATTTTATTTGGAAGGTCGTTTTAAGAGGTCAGTTTACCATTTTTTTGTATCGAGAAAATACGAGGGAGAGGGAATACGTTCAAGATAACATATGTACATTTTTTTCGCTGTCACAAAATGTATGGATTTGGCTAAAACTTGTTCGAGATATGCCTATTTAGCTGTTGTCAGCGCCTTAACAATTTTATTGAGGTACTAGCTGCCCGGCCCGGCTTAGCCCGTTTTCCCGTAGGAATGAAGCATTTTCCCGCGATGAAAAGTAGCTATATTCATCAGGGATGATATCGGCTTCTAATGGTAAAAGAATTTTTCAAATCAGTCCAGTAGTTTCGGAGCCTATTCAATACAAACAAACAAACAATCAAATCTTTCCTCTTTATAATATTAGTAAACTTAGTAAAATGCCTCATTAGCCTAGTGGTCCTAACCGCGACTGCTACGCTTGAGGTCCTGGGTTCGATTCCCAGGTCGAGCAGTGGTATTGGGTTTTTCTATGAAATTCCCAGTAGCAGCTCGGAGTTTGGAATTCGTGCCCGGTTAATGCCAATAGGCTCGCCTCATTACATGGGACCTAAACATACCGGCGAACTGTGGGTGTACATTAGTACGCCTCTGCCTAAGCCTTCGGGGAAAACAGGCGTGATGGTATGATGGTATAATATTAGTGTAGATAACATGTTTGGTATGCAAATGTACAAACAGCAAAAACATTCATTTGAGAAATCGCGGTGCCTGCTACATTAGTTGTCTGGAACAAAATACATAAGGCTCCGGCGGACCGAATGACCGCGGACTAAATAACTCGTAATAATAACAAATTAAATTAAAAATTTAAAAAAACCCCCGACACAAAACTAAACCTGAATCCCTATAAAAAGAAAAAAATAATCTTGAAATTATAACCCTTCGAAGTACGTATGAAGTTTTTTGATTAAATTTTGACGCGTCGAGAGAGTTCTGTGGTTACACTACTACTGTGGTGTGACTGGAATAAGTATCTATAAAACATAAACATACCATCAAGCCTGTATTCCCCGAAGGGTTAGGCAGAGGCGTACTAATGTACACCCACAGTTCGCCGGTATGTTAGTCTCATGTAATAGGGGGCGAAACTATTGCCATTAACCGGACACAATTTCCAAACTCCGAGCTGCTACTGGGAATTTCATATAAAAACCCTATAACACTTTGCTCGACCTGGGAATCAAACCCAGGACCTCAAGCGTAGCAGTCGCGCTCAGGACAACTAGGCTAATGAATGAGGCAGTTATTTACCAAACAAAGGCTTAGTTTATCATTCAAAATTAACAAAAATACAAGTAGGATTAGTACCTACCTAGTAGATACATGCCGTAGGTAGGAAATAATGCCATTACATTTGTTTATGTTAGAGAGCAACAAACGAAATCACAATATTACGAATACATCGGTACATACGATCGGGTTACACGGGAAAAGGAGCATTATTTTGTTTCTCTTTTGTTCACACGTTGATAGAAAAGGATGACTACATACTTAATGCCAACCTAACGACATGATACGTAAATCTACGATCGAGATTACTACAGCGTGTGACGTAATCAACCATATGACTCATGGTACAAGTGCCATCAAAATCTATCCGATACACGTAAGTACGATAGCGACTTTGTTTACCTATCGTAACTTTATAACATAAACTTGGTTGAGGTACAGGACTACAACTACCCGGAGAAACGATATCAATAAAAACATCTGATAGGGGAAAAAATACAAAATATTATAGAAAATACTAAATTTAAACGTAAGTAATTTGACAACAAAGTAGAGTGTAGGAGTGTGTGAAAGCGTGTGTAGTGTGTGTGTGGGTGTGTGTATTTAGTCAAAATATAAGTTCTATAGATTATACATATATATTTTACATTTAAATTTGGTCAAGGAGTAGATAGAGATGGCCTTATTAGTTTTATTGTTAAGTTATTCTCCAGACTGTGTGTTTGTGCCTCTTGTTATTGATATTCACAGGATTGTATGGAGGTTCAGTATGCTTGTGAATGATGAAATATAAGATAAATAACTTTCGAACGTTCAGTACACTCCTGATAGAGTTATTTTGTTGGGTAGATAAAAGGAAGGTTACGACTAACTTTCAGGACAGCTCTCTTGGCTCTCTCTAATTTAAGCAAAGATATCTTTGGGGCGCCACCCCATGCCGTTATACAGTATGATGAAAAAAAAATGCCGAATCGAACCTTTAAACTTTTCCTTTTATTGAAGACGGTTAGTTAATTGCAATAAACGTCATTTGAATAATTACCTTCTCGTTATGTCATACACCATGAGTGCTCCAGCAGCACCTCTATAGTAAGAACGAGTAACAGCTCTAAATCTTTCTTGCCCTGCTGTATCCCAAATTTGTAGCTTAATTTTTTGCCCAGCAACTTCAATAATGCGAGTCCCAAATTCTACACCAATTGTATGAGGACAGTCAGCCATAACTGAAAACAATGATGTACATTGTGAAATAAAATAAAGTTGACAGAATATTATGCTAAGAAGGCTCAAATAAAGTAAGCTGATCATCCGATCTGTGAGTTGCCTCACACTTCCCACGGATATTCTTGCTATGTTCAGTCTATGAATGAAAAACATCACTTTACTAACTGTGGCATACCCGTTGATCGGTGGCAGTCTTGCTCGAAACCGTGAAAGTTGACGCTCTTTAATTCATAAAGTAACAGAGAGCTTTGAAACATTGGTTAGGTTAGGTTAGAACTGTGACCAAACAACGGCCAGAACCGAAATGTAGCCAATGTGCATAATTATGTAGAAGAAATTTGGGTTTACTTGATGAGCTTACGCCATTGTTATGCCAAACAACGCCCCTAGTGCCGAATTTTGGAACTAAAATTTACAATCCTACATTTCATTTCACACTGAAATTCACTGTTTAACAAGACAACATTCATTCCATTCCCCGTGTTGAAGGTGACCAATAATGCAAAACTGTTGAACATTATTCAGCTAGTATGTTACATAACAGATCTGTTTTGTAAAGCAGCCAGCTGTTATGTAAAATAGCGAATTATACAATTCTACTGCAACATATCCTACTAATATAATAAATGCGAAAGCTTGTGAGTATGGATGGATGCTTGTTACTCTTTCACACCAGAACGGCTGAACAGATCTAGATAAAATTTGGTGCAGGGATAGATTACAGTCTGGAATAAGACATGCGCTACTTTAATTCATACAAATATTTGCTTCTATCCTCTCAAATTGACGACAAAAGAATTATAAGCTCTAGACTAGATCAATATTTTACGAAATATTCACCATTTATTTGTTCCTTTTTATTTATTTTAGATAAATATATATTTTTTATTAAAGATGATGTTACTTTAAATTAATATTAATAAATCTTTACAGCCCATGGACACCCGCAAGTCACCAGGCATTGCCAGTCTTTTAAAAGGGTTTCAGTCTGCGGTATCCTCATTTACTTGGTGAAACACAACATGAAACATTTGCTGCATTGTTTCACTAGTTTTTCTGTGAAGCTGTGGTATCACTCCAGTCGAGCCGGCATATTTGTGCCAAAGCATGGCTCTCCCACCATGGATGGATGGATGTTTGTTACTCTTTCACGCCAGAACGGCTGAACGGATCAGAATAAAATTTGGCACAGAGATAGATTACAGTCTGGAATAACACATGCGCTACTTTTTAACTGAAGTCCACACATACAAGTTGCGGGCAGAAGCTAGTATATAATAATTAATTAACTCATTGATTACCGTAAAAAGGAAAAAATGAGCCCTCAGCAATTTTGAATGTGAAAGCTGCAAACTTTCTTTTAGAAATCTGTCACCCAATTGTGACCGTGGCATGCTGGTCATGTTTTGGTTTGTTGTCTATGCATGATTGGCTTTTAGCCATATTGATCAAATGTTCATATATTTGGAGGTCATGTAAATACTAAGAAAAAGTATTTATACTAACATTTCTTATCTGTGAACTGATGTAATAGGCATGATTTTCCAACTCCCATATCACCAATTATAATATACTTAAATATGTAAGAGTAGTTGTATGGTCCTGATGTCATCTTGATTCTAAAAGCAAAAATATACAATGTAACTACACAATAAAATCCAGCCTGTAAAATAAAAATAAACACATCCAGATAATTTTATTAGCACCAATATATTTTATTAGCTAGCATTATTTATATTATTGTCTGCACCCTTCTTTTAGCTACCCTTTCGCACGGAATGAAAGGTTTTCATAAAACTTCAAATTTTTCAAAAATTATTACGTATGACTCATCATCAAACATTGTTTCAATGAATTCAAGTTACAATCATATCTGTATAATATTATTTCTACCACTTATAAGTAATGTTTGTATAATATTTATATGTATTGGAAAAGCGCAATCGAGGTAACTATCAATAATCAGTAGGACATTGAAATTGTTAGTACCACACAATTTATTTGCGTTCGATAGGATAGGTTCTCGGCACTGAAGCTATCAAAACACTAATCAAAGACCGATTTGAGAACAGAAAATAATTTTAAAGTTTTTGCATAGTAAATATCTTACTTTTAAAACCTCAAAGTAACGTAATTCTAATTCTTATTTTCTGCTTTGATATTGCAAATGCAAAACAAAGACTTCCTTCAGTCAGTCACAATTCACAAAGTCAGTCAGTTCCTTCTTCAGTCTTCACCAAAATGTGACGTATTTACTTAATTGATTGCTATACTATAAAATATACTTTCTATCTTCTTTTTCTTATGTGGCAAGTTACATGAAGAAAAGATTCAAAAAATGTGGCGCTTATGGCTAATCGTTCACTTGAGCCCGCAAACAAAATTCAAATTACGATTAGTTTTTCGCAATTTGTAGATCTAAATCGTAGAGTTTAGGCGGGAAAATGTAAAGTGCACATTGTCCATTTTATATTATTTTTCAAAACTTGAATTTCTCCGAAGTTTAATGTGTAATTATGGTGGATAATTAACCATTAAGGGCCACTTGCACCAACTTCAAAAATATATTTAAATTGCATTTAAACACGTTTTTCATAGAAATTCACAACATTAAAGAAGTTGGTGCAAGCGGCACTAAGTGTTCGTGAACGTGTGAGAGTGTAGGCATATGATATAAAATTGAAAATCGTGACTTTTTGGGTTCACTCCTAAACTCCATCGAAGCCTCAATAAAGTTTCTACCGTTTTATTGGGGCAACTGAACTTATACTTGACACTGGCGAACACAAGTGTGGTGCCATAATACAATCCCATGATGGGAAATAATTATTACCTACTTGATAATTCTAATACTTGACACTGGCAAATACACAAAAAGTATGACGCCATAATTAGAAAAAAAAAACGCTCTGTCTAGTGACATTCCTAATGTCAGCCTGGCAAAGAAAGGAATCAAACTAAATGGTATCAAAGTATTTGTAACAAAAGGTCCCCAATATCCGATCTATCTATATCTATACTAATATTATAAAGAGGAATTTGTATTTTTTTTTTTTTATATTCTTCGACATTTTACACAGCACCATCTAGTCCCAAACTAAGCAGAGCTTGTACTATGGGTACTAGACAATGGATATAATACTTATATACTTTTTTTTTGTAAATACATACTTATAATACATAATAGTATGTAACGAATAAACTCAAAAAGTACTAAATTAGATTACAAATGTATGAAATAAGTCAATATAATAAATGGATGTCATAATATATGTATATAAGGCATAAAATTGACAAAAAAAGATGAAAAAGGTAATTTTGCATTAAGACCTATAATAGTTGGAAATCATAAATGGTGACATCCTATCCTATTGGCTAGGATATATACCTAAGGCTTAAAACTTCTTGAAGTTTTAAGCCTTAGGTATATGTTTTACAATAAGATCTATAATTGCCAAAAAAAATTGAAAATTGTAATTCGGCATTTATTTGAACATCAAAAAATGTTTTTGTTTTTTAAATTATGGCGCCACACTTTTTGTGTATTTGCCAGTGTCAAGTATTAGAATAATCAAGTAGGTACTTAATAATTTCCCATCATGGGATTGTATTATGGCACCACACTTTTTGTGTTCGCCAGTGTCAAGTTGTTCAGTTGCCCCAATAAAACGGTAGACACTTTATTGAGGCTTCGATGGTGTTTAGGTGTGAACCCAAAAAGTCACGATTTTCAATATTATATCATCTGCCTACACTCTCACACGTTTACGAACACTTAATGGTTAATTATTCACCATAATTACACATTAAACTTCGGACAAATTCAAGTTTTGAAAAATAATATAAAATCGACAATGGTGCTAATTCTGTTGTTAAACTGACCAAACTAAACCAAACTAAATTTTTACCAATTTTGGTTTAGTTTAGTCTAAAACGTATTCTGTTGTTACGGCGAACTAAATTAAAAGCCCGACCAAAATCGAATTTGACACGACTTATTTTAGTTGACTTTTTTTTTATTAATTTATGTAACGGCCCTGGATACATGTCCTTAAAGCCTTATTTTACTTGACTATGATATGATGTTGCCAGTCTTAAGTATTATTCTTTTATGGGGCTTCGGCACGATCAGACGGTCCTATCTAAGAACTTGATATGAAAGATCGTAATGAACGAATGACAATCTTAAATGAAAATTTTTAATGAAAATAATTTTTGAGAAAATATAGCATAAAGTGTGGTGCCATAATATAATCCAATCCCAATGGGAACTAGTATTATTTGATAACTCCAAATACTTAAGGCTGATTGTTTACCTGAGCCCGCCAAATTCAAATTACAATTGGTTTTTCGCAATTTGTAGATCTGAGCTAATTAGCTATACAATTTCACAACTGAGTTATGAATATTGTATAGCTATAGGCACAATGACGACAGCTATCAATCTAGAATCTACAAATTGCGAAAAACCAATTGTAATTTGAATTTGGCGGGCTCAGGTAAACGATTAGCCTTAACCTTGGCAAATACACAAGCAGTGTGGGGCCATATAAAAAAAAAATAGTGTAGGTACCTACATAATAATTTACTTGATTGATAATTTAAATTATTATCAATAAAGTAAAATATTATCAACTCCGTTTTTTATGTAAAAAATGGCGTCTGCAAACAGTGCTACGAAAAGAGCCAAAAAAAGCAAAGAGAGCTTTTATTAGATCGACTATCCCTAAGTCTTATAATAATCTTGATAGTTTCTGAAAAATAACTTTTCGCGTTTAGGTACTTAAGAATTATTTTATTTGCCTTGAGTATTTTAGCCTTGCCTTAGCTCTCTAATGAATTCGGAAGAGTCACAATTACATGTTCTGCCATTATAATCACGAAAAAATGTTTACTGAGAACAAATTAACTTGATCATTTTACAAATTGTTACAAATGTCCGCCTACGACTATAAAATTTAGTTTAGTAGACACCTATTTCTATGACGACTAAAATTAGTTTGACGTTTCCAATTTAAGTCGTAATTTGACGTAAAACATGTACAACAGAATACCAAAATGACAATTTAGACTAAATTGAGTAACTAAAATAAAATTAGTCCTGTCAAACCAAATTTTAGTTTAGTCGCGTATTATCTGAATAGCAATGACGACTAAACTAAAATTAGTCGGATTTTAGTTTAGTTTAGTTTAGTTTGCCACTACAGAATTAGCACCAATGTGCACTTTTCATTTTCCCGCCTAAACTCCAAAATGACATTTTGATGGATATTTCAATTTTAAATCTTACCCTTTATATGAAGGCTGATATTGTTAGTAAAAAAAAATTTGCTAGTCTCTTGGGGAGAGCGGGTAGTCTCGCGGGGAGTGCATGCTTGAATTAAACGATTATTTTATACTCGTTTATTGAATCCGTAACGTCCTCGATCTTTATTAACAAATTGTATTATGTTATTTAAATAGAAATAAATGAACTTTAATACTTACATACGGAAAATAACTCCATCTTTATCTAAATAAGATATTCGATAATTTTTTGCATATATTAACTGCACGAATATTGGTATTTACACGGAGCATTTATGATGACCTTACTAAACGAAAACGATTCTGTTTATGAAAAATCGATTTCGGAAACAGTTTTTATAAACGTTAGATGTTTTAATCCACTACCTTGACAGTGGGGAATGATCATGAGAGGCGGGTCCATATAGATAGATAGTCTAAGTTTTGGGGTCTATGATGTCGAATGACCTTTTTTTTTAGCTCCTGATTTTTTCATTTGCAAGCAAAAATGTGAGTTTAATTTGGATGTGTTCGTATACTATTTGCAATAAAAATCTAGTATTACTATTTTCGGTTTACAGAAGTTACAAAAAATGCCTTCAAAAGTTTCGAAAAATTTAAGAAATGTTACAATCTGGCAACTCTGGCAGCGACCATATTGTGTAATGTTGCCAGTTATAAAATATGAAAAGTATTCACAACAATGTTACCATAAGCTACAGTGCTAATGAAATAATATTATACATGACTAGCTTCTGCCTGCGGCTTCGCCCCCGTGGAATTCGGTCTGTCATCACATCCCACGGGTACGGGATAAAAAGTATGCTATGTCCGTCTCCTGGTTCTAAGCTACCTATGTCCACCTATTTTCAGCGAAATCGGTTCAGCCGTTCTTAAGTTATAAATAGTGTAACTAACACGACTTTCTTTTATATATATAGATATAAAATTGGTCTGTAGAATAAATACTATAAATAAAATAATACTATTTATTAATTGCATTACAGTTGAGAGAAGATACTTCTATCAATAGACTTGAAACTATTAGGTAGGAGTGTGTCTCTGCTATGCAAATCATGTCTTTCTTTATTGACGTGAGGCATGTTCTAGGCACAGGTTACTAAGAGATACTAGTAGGTTCTAGGTTCTAGAGTTCTAGTTCAGCGTTCTATGCACGGAACATAGAAAACATTTTATTATTATTTTTATTTGTATTCTTTGATCTGTTGTTCTATGTGTCCCCCCCCCCCTGTACGCCAGGCAGTTGTCGGCAGTGTTACCAACCCTACTGTTTTAACAGTAGATTTGCTGTTTTCACATTGATGTCCCTGTTTTCTGTTTCATTACTAATTTTTACTGTTTTTCGACTAGCGTTCTTCAGCGCCACCTATTACACTATGCAAACATTTTCTACTACTTCATTACAACTATTAAAGGAGTATTACACACTAAATCCGAAATAACCGATTGCTATTCATTAGAAGCCACAGAAAGGCACATGAAGAAATTCAACAAAAATATGTATGATTTTAAAAATAATAATGAGTGTCAAAATACTGAAGATGAGGCATTTGAGAATGAAACTGTAAAATAATTTTACTTTGATTTTTGTTTTTTGTTGTTGTGATAAAACAATGTATGTGAATTCTGGTATGTAACACAAAATTGTTTATTGTTTAATTATATGAGCAAAAGTATGAAATCTGACTTTTTTACTTTAACTACTGCTTTTCTTTTGGCGAGTTGTTGTGTTTTAGTTTTTTGGGGTTGGCAATACTGGTTGTCGGAGCTGTCAGTCTGTGAGTCTGTCACAGAATTTCACACTTTCACAGATTGATCAGCTGATTTAAGTACCTACTTAGGTATCTTGTGATTTTATTTACAGTACCTACTTAATTAATAAATCTTAAATATTCTTCATCTACGGTACTAGCCAACTACCTACTGACACCCTGTGGTACATATTATATATAGTGAACTCCTATTGCTTGTCTGGTTTATATATATAAATTTCATTTTGTGAATTGTATCACCTGAGTATGGCTGGGCAAGATAAAAACAATAGCAATGAAAATGGCATCATGGATAACAATGAGATTGAACCTTCACAACAAAATGAAGACGAGAATGTTACTGAAGGTAAATAATTACTGCTTTGTATATTATTCCCAGTCTTGACTGACATAGAACACAGTGTCGCTACAGCTTCGCATGCGGATATTTTCCCATCCTTACGACATTTCAATTAATCATACTTACAAGTAGGAACATTTAAGTGCATGTGAACTGAGGGACCACTGATATTTAGCGGTGGGCGAATATTAATTTCATCTAAGATATTTCATACAAGTATGAAATCATTCAAATAAGAAGATGTTTCGAGATATCTCGATTAAACAGGTTAGTAGTTAGCACCTACTAGATAAGTATCTAATCCGCGAATACTATTACTTATTAAGTAATAGTATTCACGGTCGCAAGTCCAAGCAGGGCAGAATATTCATTATCACTTTAAGATTATTTTTAATATATTATAAACACTATTAATTGTTTTTTCTTGAATGGTACCTACTATAACACAATTTCAGGCTTTTAGAGGTAGCTAATATTAAAGTGTTACTTTGTTTACTGAAGTTGGGTATATTTTAACCCACCCACTCATATCACAAGCTTATTATTAAGCACTAGCTTCTGCCCGCGACTTCGTCCGCGTAGCGTGATGATATATAGCCTATAGCCTTCCTCAATAAATGGCCTATCTAACACTGAAAGAATTTTTCAAATTGGACCCGTACTTCCTGAGATTAGCGCGTTCAAGTAAACAAACAAACAAACAAACTCTTCAGCTTTATATATTAGTATAGATATTCTTGTTAATCCCTTGTGCTAAGCTAAATGCACAAATTGGCTGGGCCATTTAAAAAAATCCACAAAAATACTACCCTGAGATAAAATTTTCGGCAATATAACTACAGTTTTCAATTATTTGAATTTTTTTTTACTGTTGCGGAATCTTAATTAGTTACGCTAATTATTTTCAAATCAAAGCAGATCCAAAAATCTGTGGCGGACTAACAGGGGGCCGGAAGGGGCGGCACGCCCCGAGCCTCCGTTCTTGGGGGGCCCCCAAATGCCTCCGCATTCCCCTGATCAAATCTGAATTTTCTGGTGTTCAAAGGGTTAGCCCTTTGAGCACCGGAAAATTAAGGTATTTATTTATTAGGGGGCCCAAAATGCAAAGTATGTTGCAAAGCAATGTTGCAAAAAAAATGCAAAGCCGGCCAACAGAAAAGTTTGTTTTTAATCTTTTTGGAACATCATTCTAAGCATTTGGTACTATGACACCAAAGCGGTAGAACCATTACATTAGCAGCTACATAAGTCCAAATAAATTTAAACATATCATCTAAGTATGTAACGTGGACTTCTTTAGTGATTCATTCTTTTTTTTCCATGACTGTAATTCTGTAAGTGTGACTGTAATATTTAAAAAAACCCTTAAGTTCGATTTTCTACTTAGATCATGAGTTTAAGTATATTTGTGTTCATATTTTGTGCATACCAATATCATGTGGAAGGTTACTAATCCTCACACAATGTGACAATGGCAATGGCAAACATGTTCGTAATACTATTTTTAATTTTTTTATTATAAATGTGAAGGGCAAGATGTGTTTTCCCTCCAACCAAAGGGAGGATGAAGTACTAAATAACGTGTACGTTACCCTAGCAGGAAAGTAGCTCCTAGAGTGATATGAGTGGAACGTATAATTAGTGCGTAATCTGCTGTAATTGTGCGCCTACTGTACCTTGTGCGTGTACTGTACTGTAATTTACACCTAAATATCTAGGGTTGAGCCGGTTTCTTGTATTTTGCCGTCAAAGTTAAGACACCATCGTTTTGGGTTTTAGCAATATTATTTAATAACGCATGTATTTACACTTTTGATACTTTTATGGTTAACTAGCTTCTGCCCGCGACTTCGTCCGCGGAGCGTGATGATATATAGCCTATAGCCTTCCTCAATAAATGGGCTATCCAACACTGAAAGAATTTTTCAAATCGGACCAGTAGTTCCTGAGATTAGCGCGTTCAAGTAAACAAACAAACAAACAAACAAACTCTTCAGCTTTATATATTAGTATAAATATAAGCGTCAAGAAGATCCGATTACAGTTTTCAGCTGGCTTATAAGTTTACTCATTTCGGCGCTGCGATATTTTTTCTAGTTTTCAAAAAAGCGCTATTACTTGAAAATTATAAATATTTTCTTAAATCTAATTCTGTCACAAATACGCACAAATAAAGAGCTACTCGTGTGTGTTTATTATACAGAAGCACATGCAATGGTTTTAGAGATACACGATTTTGCAAAACATTACTCCAGCAGGAAATGCAATATCTCGAAAACCTGAAGACGCACAAATTATATTTTTGTCGCACATTTATGCACAAATATAAGTTCTGTGCCCATATACAATATTTTTCATTCCGATCATTCGTTTAGAATTTTCCTGCTGGAAGAATGGTACTCCAGCAGGAATAGTTTTTCTCGTTTTTTTCCAAAACTACAAAGCGCACAAATTTTTTATGCGGCACAATTTTTTTTCTCTCTAGGAGCTACTTTCCTGCTAGGGTAACGTACACCTAAATAACTCATGTACATACTTAGATGATATGTTTACATTTATTTCGGCGATACGAGTATGGACGTTGCTGATGGAGAGCCCAAGAAATCTTTCAATCTCTACTATTATAAAATTGTAAAAAAGCTGTGTCTGTACATTGAAGATATTTAAAAAAAAATAAGTGGGTTAGGGTATATAAACGTCTCCGAACCCAATGTGATTTTTAAAATTCTTATCTGTTTGTTACGGGTTGGCGCAAAAACTACTGAATAGATTTTAATTTTGTTATCACTGTTAGAAAGTATGTGCTCCAACTTAAAACTGGTATACTTCTTATCTCAAATAATTAAATGGTACCTGAGATACAGCTTCACCGCTCTTATGTATAGACACCCGTACTAAGAAGAGTTCATCATTGTTGGTTTTTGAGCTTCAAGTGAGCGAAGCCGCGGGCAGAGGCTAGTTTATAATAAAATGGGACTTCAGTTAATCGTTACCCTGTATATCGCTTATACTTCAATACTTCTTGACCATTTGCATTTTGGTTGCATCATGCAAGAGGAGTTTTTCGAAACTTAAACTAATTAAAAATTATCTTCGATCTACAATGGATCAAGAGCGACTGGTTAATCTAGCAGTGCTTTCAATAGAAAGAAAAATTTCCAAAGAAATAGATTTCAGAGAAGTTATTGAGGAGTACAGTAAATTGAAGGCACGAAAACACAAATATAACACGCTACAAAAAAATAAAAATAAAACATATAAACAGACATACCTACCTACATACATAAAAAACTCCAAATAACTGTTTCGGCATCAGTAAAAATTAACGCACATTGTAATTTTATTATTAAATCACCCATTTTTTTAGGTATTATGCCTACTTAAGTGGTATATTATTTTATGATTTGATTAGACGTAAGCTCTTTAGTTTCTCAAATAAATTGTGCGCACTGTATCTACACAGGTTTCACATTTTAAAATAAGATACTTTATGGCTGGACCACAGGCTGGATGCTTTATAGAAGAAAACAATAATTGTCAAAATTGTCATCTCAAAATGACATCTGTGATGGCATCAAATTTCATTGAGTAAAGAGAGTAGTCACCTAGACCTAGATAATAAGTTGTCATTCTTTGTTTACTTCTTTACCCTACTCAAATATTAATTTAGTTTTATACCGGCTGATGATGCTGGCTGGATAAGTTCTATGTATGTCCCGTGATACCCCGTATAAGTAAGTAGAGATAGAATAACTGTCGGTAGGTACTAATAATCAATTCCTGGTTTCTGATTGATCTGCTTTATTTTCTTGTTTTATCTTATTTAGGGCCACTTGCACCAAATTCTATTTAAATAATTATTTTATGCATTTAGTTAAATATTTTTAACTCCATAAACATAACACATTTATGATCGTCTTGCACCAAGTCTGTCTTATGTCAATTTAGTTAAATGAATTGAACATGTCGATAAAACAGTTCTCTACGTTCCGTTTTTACATTACATCTACATTACATCATAGTAATGTGAAAAATATATTTAAAAAAATATGTTATGAATAATAGATATAAAATTAAATCAAATTTAATGATTATTATAATTATAATAATTTTAATTAATGATAAATCGTTGATTTTTATTGAAAATAGTCTGCATGTAACGAAACTTACGCCATTATTTTGACTTTTCGTTGCCATGACAACCAATCCAAACAAAGTCATATTTATTTGTTGTGTTATTTAATTGATAAAATGACAAAATAATCTTAAATAGGTGAATAATCTCTCATAGAAATTATTACAAGGCTTCTAGTAGTATTTTATCTCAAAATAAACTCCATTCGTCAGATGACAGTTCAATAAACGGTCATTCATATTTAAGTATGAATTAAATAGGGTCTTCAGCGTATTTAACTTTGACAGGTCTTTCAACGTATTTAACACAGAAATATTTTGGTGCAAGACGAATGTTTGACTTAAATCAAAAATCGTGTTTAAATACAATTTAAACGAATTTAAGAAGTTGGTGCAAGTGGCCCTTAGTCCCTGTCAGTGTATTATTTTAATTTTATTTCTTGATTCTGTTATAATTTTTGACCCGTGCTAGTCAGAAATACTTGAAAAAGAACTTTACTTCAATGGTTATTTTTCAAATTCAACGTTTTCAATGGTTAAAATGTTAATAACTTTTAATAGAGTGAACCGACAACATAACATACATACATCAACATACCATCACGCCTGTATTCCCCGAAGGGTTAGGCAGAGATGTACTAAGGTACACCCACAGTTCGCCGGTATGTTTAGGTCCCATGTAATATGAGGCGAGCCTATTGCCATTAACCGGGCACAAATTCCAAATTCCGACCTGCTACTGGGAATTTCATAGAAAAACCCAATAACACTTTGCCCGACCTGGGAATCGAACCCAAGACCTCTAGCGTAGCGGTAGCACTTGAAACCACTAGACTAACGAGGCAGTTAGTTAGTGAACCGATTTGAATTAAAAATAGCTAAATGTTAATCTCTTGGATTGACAGGCTATGAATTCCTGTCCACTTCCTCCAAATCTCTTCAGTAGTTATCATTTGATGCGTGGTCAAACACACAGACAAACCGACAGACAAAAAGACAGACAAAAGTTCCAAAAATTATAGAAATGGATTGTGTTACTGAGTCCTCCAAATTAGTTTTTTGTAAATATAAGCAATTAGCCTCTGCCCGCGACTTCGTCCGCGTAGCGTGATGATATATAGCCTATGTCCTTTCTCAGGGTCTAAAGATTGTCTGTGCCAAATTTCATCAAAATCGGTTGAGAGGTTTAAGCGGGAAAGCGTAACAGACAGACAGACAGAGTTAGTTTCGCATTTATAATATTAGTAGGGATGTACAAACACGGCTCACTTACATTCTTTTCTTAGTATATGTAGATAAGATAAAGCTAAAGAGTTTGTTTGAACGCGCTAAACTCAGAATCTACGAATTGCTTTTTTTTGTTGGATAGTCTATTTATCACGATATGACCAATAGGAGCGTGGCGTCAATGAAAAATGTAAAAACGGGAAATAGGTACTCCTTTTGAGAGCTTCCGTTGTGTTAGATGCGTAAACGGTTAAAGTTATGAAAAAAATATTCAATTAAAATCATGTGTCACGGAATTGTTCCCCTTTAAAAGTTCTAAAAAATGTCCGTGATAGAACAAATTTGATTACCTTTTTTATTGGTAATCAAATTTTACATTATTCCAGATGGAAAAAAGTTAGGGATCCGTAGGTATGAAAACTTCGATAATGTAATTCAAGGTCTGAAAAAGATACGCAAAAAAAATCCTTATACCTCGAACGCTGCTGAAACTATTGACAATAGAGCAGTGATATACTACAGTTTTATAGAATACACTATAAGTCTAACTATTACAGATACACGTCACAATAACTAAAAGTTTAAAAAATAAATGTCCACGCGTGTGAAGCCGGGGCGGGCGGCTAGTTTTTAATAAATCAAACACCAGTGAAGTAACTAACTAGAACTACCCAAAAAAATTGCATTGAACTAAGTATTATTTTAAATTTCAGAATATATCATGTTGGATTCAAAATTGGATGAGTTAAATTCTGCATTAGACTATTTGGAACAGAAAAACGATGATATACATGAGAGGTTGAAACAACTGTTGCAATCGAATATTGATGTCAGGCAAGAATTACGCAATGAAAATATCGAAGGAAGTGAAAATAATTAGTACATAAGTGACAAAACCCATTCAATGTAGGTATTGGTTCTTTGTCTTTTATTATTGATTCTTCTAAATTATTTATGTAACTAAGTAGGTACACCATATATTTACTTTATATTATTGTAGAATAAACTTTTTCATACCTTGGTAGGTATGTAATTATTTTAACCCCATGCAAATTAGTAGAACGATGCCCTTCACGCCTGTCTCTCATTGGGGTAGGCAGAACCTATAGGTACATTTTTTTTCTACAAACTTGATCCTGATTAACAGCCACATTTCCTACTCGACTCGATGCTTTGCCAGAGCTACACACTGACCAATTTGGTAAAATAAGTATAGGTATGGATATGGCTTTGACAGATTCCATATTATTTACAAATCGAGATGAATTCTTATGGTTAGTATTGCTTGCCACAACAGAACCTGTTTATGAACCTTCATATCTATACATATAAAATGCTTTGTCCTGAATGACTGACTGACGGATCAGGTTATTCCCAGTTGTCCCCACCGTCTACGTCACCACTGGTGGCAATGGAAAAAAAAACCCATTTGTCACTAGTGGTGGCGTCGTATACGTTACCCTTGCAGGAAAGTAGCTGCTAGAGTGATATGAGTGGAACATATAATTAGTACGTAATCTGCTGTAAATGTGCGCCACATATAAAATTTGTGCGCTTTGTAGTTTTGGAATAAAACGGGAATAACGATTCCTGCTGGAGTAGAGCTTATAAATGAGCGCCAAGAATTTGGTTTTGCCGCACATTTTCGCATGTTTTCTAGATATTGCGTTTCATGCTGCTGGAGTAACGTTTGGAAAATCTACGTTACGTTACGTTACGTTTTGCAAGTATTTATATGCGTCGTTAGAATAAACATACACGAGTAGCTCTTTGTGCGTATTTGTAACGGAATTACATTAAAGAAAATATTTATTATTTTCAAGTAATAGCGCTTTTTTGAAAACCAGAAAAAATATCGCAGCGCCGAAATGAGCAAACTTACAAGCTATCTGAAAACTGTATTTGGTTATTCTTGACGCTTATAATGACCATAAAAATATCTAAGGTGTACATGCATGCGTTACTGAATAATATTACTAAAAGTCAAAACGATCATGTCTTAACTTTGACGGCGAAATACGAAAAACCGGCTCAAACCAAGATAATTATGTAGGTGTTAACCAAAAATTAATAAGTCAAGAATATATTGTTACGCCGAGAAGCTATTAGAATGACGTAGATGGGTCACGAAGGTTCTAGATAAATCGTAGAAGCATGTAGAATATTCGAAAGAAAGTACTCGAATACGTAGTCACGTAATAACAATAGTTCAAGGTCAGGTTCAAAGGTCAGAGGTTCAAGTCAAAGGCCCGTAAACAATAGACGATCAAGTACCTACTCGCATTTTGTAGGCTTTTCGCGATTGTTCGATTCCAGAATCTTCGTGACTGATATAAATAGCCGTCGTGAGGGTCGGCTAGGGCACCCCCCCCGGACCTTGCTTGAGCCGGCCCGCGCCGAGCCAGTAGCTTTAAATTAGTCCCTAATAATAATTTAAACCAGATCTAGCCGTCCCTATCTGCCCCCCCGGCAACGCCCTAAGCCGAGGCCCGTGTCCCGCAGTGGACGCCCTTAGCTGCTGTTGCTTAATTTTAAGTTGCTCCTGGCTGGAGGCAATCGGTGCCTCGCCACCAAGTTCGGTTACGCTGTTAATATTCCCTGAATCAGCTAATGTCCATTTAAAAAAAAAAATCGGTTAAGGCAGTTTAGTTTTGGACAAGGTGAAGTGAACATCAAAGTGAAGACAAGTGATTCTCAGTGTGACAGTACAGTGCGACAAGTAATAGTGTAGTGACTTTATTTGTGATTTCTGTTGTCAAGTTTATTAAAGTATTTGTTTATTTCGGTAAAATTAGCGTTAATTAATTTATCCCGAACCCCAGCTCGTAACATTTGGTGTCAGAAGTACTGGGATAAATTATGCTGGGTTTGCCGAAGGACGATACGGAAGGTATCCGTACCAGAAGTCAGCGGCAGCAAGAGATGGACCAGAGACGATTTGGAGATTCTCCAGCACTTCCTGCGGGTCATCAACAACCAACAATAGACCCAGCCGCTGGTCCATCTGGAACTTCTCCGGTATCAGCTATTGATCTGACGGCCTTAATGGCAATGATGCAGGAGCAGGCTCACCTACTGCGAGAGCAGCTGCAGCATGACAAAGAGGAACAGGCACACTTACTGCGAGAGCAGCTGCAGCATGACAAAGAGGAACAGGCACGCTTACTACGGGAGCAGCTACAGCAGGATAAAGAGGAGCAGGCCCGCCGTCAAGACGAACAGATGCTCCTCATAAAAGACCTCCACGGGACTCTGGGCAAACAGCTCGGTGCAGTAAAGGAGAAAGTAGAACAGCACGAGACTTGGATTTCCGAAACCAGAGTTGAGATGGCCGATATGAAGAAGGCTCTAGGTGACCTAAAGGCAGGAAAAGGATTTGAGGCTGCTGTGGCTGCTGCACCTACGACCTCTTCATTACGCGGATTTAAAGTACCGCCATTTGACGGAACCTCCTCATGGTCGGCATACAAAATGCAGTTTGAAGCCTTTATGGAGTCAAATGGATGGGACATAGGCCAGGCTAAGACGGCACTCACCTTATGCCTCCGCGACCAGGCTTTGACAGTACTGGAGGCCCTCGGCAAGGAGATGTCCTACGATCAGCTGATTGAGGCATTGGACTCGAGATATGGTGACCCATCTTGAATACGTGTTCCGTGCACAGCTGAAGGATCGGGTACAGCGTGGTTCAGAGACACTGCAGCAGTGGGCCGTAGAAGTTGAAAAGCTGGTCCGAAAAGCCTACCAGTCCTCACCTGCGCTCATCGACGGTAACCTGGTTCAGGCGTTCGTTGATGGAGTTCATGACCTAGAAGTCAGAGCTGCTGTCAGGCTAGGACATCATAAGACGTTAAAAGACGCATTAGCCCATGCCTTAGAAGTTGAGGCAGTTAGACAAGACCATCGGACTCACCGTATCCGGGAAGTCGTACTGCGGGGAGAAGGGTCATTTCCAGGTGGGTTGTGCAAAACGCAGCGTGCGCATCTCACAAGCCCATGACAGAAACAGCCTGATCATCAGAAGCGAAGTCAACAGAACACCCTGTCAGCTGACATTAGATACATGCTTCTCGCACGGTAGTTAATTCCCAGCTGGCACGTCGGGTTCTTGGGGACTGCGTCAGTGATCGCGAGTGCATACAATTAGTAACAGCTACTGGCCAGCACATATCCGTCCGAGGCGAGAAGGAGGTGGAATTGAAGTTTGGTAACAGAATATATCGGCATAATGTCATCGTTGCCGATATAGTAGATTATTGCATCCTGGGATTGGACTTTATGTGAAAGCATTGTTGTAAGATCGACGTGAATCAAGGCGTGTTGAAGTGCAGTTCGGAAGAAATTTTCATGGAAGGTGCAACAGCAGGGAAAGTGTTCTTCTGTCTGAAGAAAATTGTTCATCCTCCTAAGTCGGAAACAGTCGTCCCAGTCGCTCTACCACAGAATGCTGGGCAGAAAAATCAATGTGTTCTCATAGAGAGGTTGGACGATGACTTACCGTGGAAGATGGCACGAACGTTGGTGAGGGCTAGCAATGTTTCAGCAGTACGCATATTAAGTATGCGTACGGCGATAAAAAGAAAGTTATCAAGAAGTGCACATTGATGGGTACTTGTGAAGAAGTAGCTTGGATGCGACGTTGCAGTGATCAGTATACTGATAATAACGTTCGAAATCCAAAGTTTAACGTTGAAACTCTTTTAGAAGACTGTCGAAATGATCTGTCTGATGAAGAAGCGATCAAGGCTGAGAAGATATTGCTCCAGTACGCTGGTATTTTCTCTACAAATGATGCCGACATTGGAAAGACAGAACTGGTGCAGCACAAAATTAATACTGGCAACGAGTCACCAATACGTCAGCGACCTAGAAGATTGCCAGTTGCGCGAGAGAAAGAAGTTGAGACCATGATTCGAGGGAATGGTGAAGGATGGTGTGATAGAGCCTTCATCTAGCCCATGGTGTTCTCCGGTGATCCTGGTGAAAAAGAAAGATGGCAGTATGCGCTTTTGCGTGGACTATCGAAGATTGAACGACGTTACGAAGAAAGACAGTTAGTTACCCATTGCCAAGGATCGATGACACGCTGGATACCCTGACGGGTATGAAGTGGTTTACAACCCTAGACCTAAAAAGTGGTTACTGGCAAGTGGAAATTGACCCCAATGACAAAGAGAAAGACTGCATTCTCTACGGGAAAGGGTCTGTGGCAGTCTAAAGTCAATAAAGTCATGACTTTTGGTTTATGCAATGCTCCTGCTACGTTTGAGAGACTTATGGAACTAGTGCTCACTGGTCTGATTGGAGACGCCTGTCTGGTCTACTTGGATGACATTATCATCGTGGGCCGTACGTTTGATGACCACGTTCAAAACCTCGAACGTGTTCTATCAAAAATCCGAGGAGCCAATTTAAAGTTAAGTCCGAAGAAGTGTTCATTCTTCAAACGTCAAGTAAGTTTTCTGGGGCACTTAGTGTCGGAAAAAGGTGTTGAAACGGATCCAGAGAAGATTGTTGCTGTGAAAGACTGGCCAGTTCCGAAGGATAGGACGCAAGTCAAAGCATTTTTGGGTTTGCGCTCGTACTATCGATGGTTTGTGAAGAATTTTTTGGACATTGCGAAGCCTTTACACAAACTGACAGAGGAAAAGACAGTTCTGCTGGGACGCAAACTGCGAAAGTGCATTTCAAGAGCTAAAGACACGTTTGTATAATACACCTATTTTAGGCTACCCTGACACTGAAAATGAATTTATCGTGGACACTGACGCAAGTAATACTGGAATTGGTGGAGTTTTGTAACAGCGAAAAGGAGATCAGGAAGTTGTCATAGCCTACTTCAGTAAATCATTGTCAAAACCGGAAAGAAACTATTGCGTCATGAGGAGAGAACTGCTCGCTATAGTTAAGACGTTGCAACATTTTAGCAAGTATTTATTGGGACGGAAGTTTCATCTGCGAAGAGATCATGCTGCACTGAAGTGGTTATTGCATTTTAAGAACCCGGAAGGACAAGAAGCGAGGTGGATTGAACTTCTACAGGAATTCGATTTCGTAATTGAACACCGCAGTGGCAGATCTCACGGTAACGCAGATGCGTTGCCACGAAGACCTTGTCCGGAAATATGCAAGCACTGTTCCAGAGTAGAGGCTAAGGAAGCGGTTCCCGTGAGAATGTTGAAAACTGACCTTAGTGACGAATGGAAAGAAACCCTGCAGCAGGCACAGGAGACTGACTCAGATGTTAAACCGATTCTCGACTGGATGAAAGCTGGTGCCTCCAAGCCGAAATAGAGTCATGTTGCGGCATTGAGCACAGTCTCAAAAAGTTATTGGGCACAGTGGGACAGTCTGTTGATGTATAACGGTGTCTTGTGCCGGAAATGGCAAAATGCTAAGGGAGACAAGAGTCATCTGCAGATGGTAGTCCCTAAAGCTAAGGTGCCAGATATCCTACAACTTTACCATGACGGATGTTCAGGAGGTCATCTAGGAGTAAAAAGGACTTTATTGAAGATTAGAGAGCGATTCTACTGGATTCACTGTCGGGACGATGTTGAAGACTGGTGTCGTAAATGCACTAGCTGTGCAGCTGTAAAAGTGCCCATTACGCGCAGCAGAGGTGCATTGAAAGTCTACAATGTTGGTGCGCCCTGGGAACGAATAGTTCTTGATGTTGCGGGACCATTCCCGGAGAGTGATGGCGGAAACAAGTATTTCATGGTTGTGATGGATTACTTCACAAAGTGGCCGGAAGTGTTCGCCATTCCTAACCAAGAGGCTTCGACGGTCGATAAATTGGTTCATGAAGTATTCTGTCATTTTGGAGTACCCTTGGAGATTCACAGTGACCAAGGAAGGAATTTCGAGTCTCAAATATTCTAGGAGACGTGTCGAGTAATGGGTACCCATAAAACCAGAACCACCTCTTACCACCCCCAGTCTGATGGAATGGTTGAACGGTTTAATCAGACCTTAGAGAGATATCTAGCAAAAGTTGTGGGAAGTAGGCAGAGAGATTGGGATAAGCACATCCAGCCATTCCTTCTATCGTATCGGAGTGCAGTTCTCGAAAGTACGACGGTGACACCAGCCTTCGCGAACTTCGGAAGAGAGCTACGGTTGCCTGCAGATCTCATCACCGGTATACCTCCAGATACTCGTCAATGTGTGACTGATTATGCGAACGACTTGCGAACCAGAATGAATGAGATATATGAGCATGTCAGACAGTCGGGCCAACAAACTTCTGAGAAAATGAAGACGCGTTATGACAGAAAGATGAACAACAGAGGCTTTGATGAGGGCTCACTAGTGTGGTTACATAACCCGGTGCGCAATAAAGGAAAGTCACCCAAGTTACAGGCAAAATGGGACGGCCCCTATCGAGTCGTGACTAAGATCAACGATGTGACCTACAGGATACAGAAAGGTACAAGAGGTGCACCGAAGATCGTTCATGTGGATCGTTTAGCGCGTTTTTACGGATCTAACGATGCTCGGGACGAGCATGTCTTAGGAGGGGGCAGTGTTACGCCGAGAAGCTATTAGAATGACGTAGATGGGTCACGAAGGTTCTAGATAAATCGTAGAAGCATGTAGAATATTAGAAAGAAAGTACTCGAATACGTACTCACGTAATAACAATAGTTCAAGGTCAGGTACAAAGGTCAATGCCCGTAAACAATAGACGATCAAGTACCTACTCGCATTTTTTAGGCTTTTCGCGATTGTTCGATTCCAGAATCTTCGTGACTGATATAAATAGCCGTCGTGAGGGTCGGCTAGGGCAGTTTAGTTTTGGACAAGGTGAAGTGAACATCAAAGTGAAGACAAGTGATTCTCAGTGTGACAGTACAGTGCGACAAGTAATAGTGTAGTAACTTTATTTGTGATTTCTGTTGTGTGTTGTCAAGTTTATTAAAGTATTTGTTTATTTGGGTAAAATTTGCGTTAATTAATTCCCGAACCCCAGCTCGTAACAATATTTCAAAGTGAAAATATTCAGCTTGGAATGTTTTGCATCATCGAGATATAAGCAAAAAACTTAACATGTTAAAAACTGCTGTTGTTATCCGACCAAATTATATAAAACCTAAAAGTACTAACATTTCATTATATTTTATTGAATAATGTCAAAAGCTGTATTCAATAAAATGTAATGAAATGTTAGTAGTTACTTTATCAGGATTTACGGGCAATGAGCACGCCGACGAGGCTAGGGAATGTTCTGGAACGTCACTAATTGAACCGGAACCATTTGTAGAACTGGCCTCAAGCGCAGTCAAAACGAATTTCGGGAGTTTGCAAGGGCGAGGTACATGGATGAGTGGTTGAGCCTCACGGGACTTGATCACTCCAAGAAATTCATAGGTTCCTCATCAAGATGGCAAAAGGCCATTTGGAACTCAAGCAGGCGGCAGGCCCGTCACTTAATGGGGGCGCTGACCGGACATTTCGGGACTAACGCTCTCCTTCAAAAGATAGGTCTGACGGAGACATCAGCCTGCAGGGCCTGTAAAAGGGAAATTGAGAGCATGGAACACTTTCTGTGTACATGCGATGCACTGGCTAGAAAGCGAATGTGCCTCTTTTCGCAGGGCTATCCAAGACCAGAGGACTACAGACTCAAACCCACAGGCCTCATTATAAAGCTTATGGAAGAGCTGTTTGAATACAGTTATTCAAGTTGAATCCTCATCCTCACCCAGTGGTGAGGATAAGGATTTAGTATCTAGGGGAAGCACAAAAGATCCCATTGGGTCGAAGTGCTCTGAGGCCTTGCTGCCTCGTCCCCACACAAGATAAGGTAAGATGATTCATTTGTTGCCATATTTACGTTAAGAATAAAATTAAGAGAATAAAAATAATAATTTCCACATGGTGACAATGGGCACATTTGGGAAAGGCCACTCCTCTTGTTCCCAGTCGCCACCAATGGCAGTGGTGACAGATAGAATAGATCCCCATCTACTTTGAACCGACAGTTTGGTGATCAATGGATAGGAACACATGGTCCTATTTCTTGGCCAGCGCGTAGTCCAGATCTGACGCCTCTAGATTTATTTTTGTGTGGCTACCTGAAAACCGAGGTTTACAAAAAGCAATACGATAGTCTTCAAGAACTTAAAGACTCGCTTACCGAAATTTTGTATGGAATACATACAAATAAATTGTCAGCAGCCACTAGGTCGGTACAGAAACGAATCAATTTATGAATTCGTCAAAATGGCGGTCACTTCGAGCACTTGATATCGTAGGGCAAGAAACAGCAAAATTTAAAAAAAGAATAGCATCATCAAGATATTGTTAGATAATAAAAAAAGATAATTAATATGAAAAAAGAAGGCGTATTCATTTTCTTTTTTTATGTGTAAAATTCTACGCGATTAGTTCTTTTATTTTTTGTATTTTAGTTACACAAATTATTTTCAAAATGTACCTAATTGAAAAGTTTTTGCCATTTGTGACTTTTTGAGTACTCCAACGATGGTTGGTCCCATAGAAGTTTTTGATCAGTATTAGAAACAGGATCGATTGGCATCATTTTTTTTGTGTGAAATGGTTTTTTCTTGCTAGTTAACTGTTTTTATTTGAAAATTGTGACTGGTGATAAAAACTCCATAAAAAATTATGGATAGTCTCCTAATAAAGACCATTTTCGTGTAGCTGCAACGAATAAGGTACTTCCCCTTGCTGCCCCGCTGAGTTTCCACCCGCTATGGTGATGTGAATTCAATTTGTTCACGAATTTATATATAATAAACTTTATAATTTAAATAGCGATAAATTACATGTAATAAGGTGCCCTTAATTATTTTTGTTTTCATTTAATCAAATAACAATATGGGTATCGTAACATACGTAGTATAAAATACAGTTAAGTATAATAATAAGTCGTTATGCTGGCCACCTAGCCAGAGAGCCCGACATAACCGGGAATGCATAAGGCGCCTTTCCCCACCGGAAAAAAAGAGGCACATTCAGCACAAATTATAAGCTAAGGTTACTCAGAAGTAACCCCTTTTAGGTGTTAGAAATAAAACAACTTTTGTAACTAGTCCATTTGATTTATTTTTAATAACTACAACATACTAACGCCGATATAATCCATATATTGTATGAGAGTTTGTCTAAGTTCAGTGTTCATCTTTTTTGACATACCGTAAACCACAGTACCCACAAGAATGGTCGCCAGGCTTGTCCTGAAAAAATAAAATAGCAAATATAAGTGCGAGTGGATGAAAATTTAATATTGTCATAAATCTAAAGCTCCGATTTCAATACCTACTACAACTAAATAATTACGCAGGTTGACGTTTGTAGTCGTACACGCGCAAATGTGTACGAGCGAGTACCTAGTTTTAGCAATATTATTTAATAACGCATGTATGTACACTTTTGATACTTTTTATGGTTAATATAAGTGTCAAGAGGAACTAAATACAGTTTTCAGCTGGCTTATAAGTTTACTCATTTCGGCGCTGCGATATTTTTTTGGTTTTCAAAAAAGCGCTATTTCTTGAAAATTATAAATATTTTCTTAAATCTAATTCTATCACAAATACGCACAAATAAAGAGCTACTCGTGTGTGTTTATTCTACAGAAGCACATGCAATGGTTTTAGAGATACTCGATTTTGCAAAACATTACTCCAGCAGGAAATGCAATGTCTCGAAAACCTGAAGACGCACAAATTATATTTTTGGCGACAATATGTTTCATTCCAATCATTCGTTTAGAATTTTCCTGCTGGAAGAACGTTACTCCAGCAGGAATCGTTTTTCTCGTTTTATTCCAAAACTAGAAAGCGCACAAATTTTTTATGCGGCCCACAATTACAGCAGATTACGCACTAATTATACGTTCCACTCATATGACTCTAGAAGCTACTTTCCTGCTAGGGTAACGTACACCTTATAGCCTAAGAGCTACCGGTCCGTTCGAATAACCCGCTTCCCACAAAGCTAGCATCAGCAAAAAAAAAATTGAGTCAAAAAAAATATAACCTTTTCCCACAAGGTTAAAATTTTTATATCTTGTAATTTACATATGTCTATGTTTAAAAAAAATCGCCAACCCGTTTCGAAGGTTGCAAGTATGTACCAGACGATAGCAAAGTTGTCATCGGGAGAGTAATTCATAACCTTCTCCCACAAGGCTGAAATTTTGAGGATTTATTCTGTTATTAGTTAATATATACTTATACTTATATAAAAAGTCAACCTATTCTGGCGGTTGCAAGTGTCTGCCAGAAGAATACATAATAGTCATGATACTCGACGGGAGTGCGAGCGTAACCGCAGAAAGAAATGTAAAAAAAAAAAAATTGCCATTTTCAATAATTTTTGGGATCATGACGCAACCGCGAGGTTCCAGCCAGAACGGCATTTTCTTAATTGGAGGATAATAAAACATCATTTAAAAAAATTCTAGCTTTGTGGGAAGCGGGTTATTCGGATGTACCGGTAGCTCTCTAGCTATTACTGCATGCCAGATGTCGCGAGATTACATGCAACTGCACATTTACAAGGAAAGTTTGTGTACTGTTCAGTGGTTTGTTTTAAGGCGATTCATCTTTTCCTAAAATAAAACCGGCCATGTGCGAGTCGGACTCGCACACGATGGGTTCCGTACCATTGTCGAGTCCGACTCGCACTTGGCCGGTTTTTTTGTATTTATTTGTTGTTATACCGGCAACAGAAATACATAATTTGTGAAAATTTCAACTGTCTAGCTATCGCGGTTCTTGAGATACAGCCTGGTGACAGACAGACGGACGAACAGACAGCGAAGTCTTAGTAATAGGGTACCATTTTTACCCTTTCGGTAGGGAACCCTAAGAAGACACTTCCCGCACTATGGAGTGAGCCCTGTGCTGGAGCGGACTTCACATACAACTGAACACAAATTAAAGAAGGAAAATAAAGATCATTCAGGTTTCATACAAAGTTGGGGCCAAAATGCCAACGGAAAAGTTTTTTTTTAATCTTCTTGGAACATTCTAAGCATTTGGTACTATGACACCAAAGCGGTAGAACCATTACATTAGCAGCTACATAAGTCCGAAATATTAGGTATATACCTATGAAATTGCCGTTTTGTATCGAAAAATTTAAACGAATTTTTTTCATGTATTTTTTATTTGTATTAATCGAAGTAATCACCCATGCAATCAATGCATCTTTGCCAACGCAGTGGCAGCTTATTGATGCCCGCCCTTCTTAAAGAAATCAGCTGGACGTGAGGCAACAAATTCTTCAAAGGCATTTTGTACTGCCTCTCGGGTATTGAATTTTTTTCCCGCCAAGAATTTATCCAAATTCTGGAAAAAATAGTAGTCTGTAGGCGCAAGGTCTGGTGAGTAGGGCGGATGACGGAGAACTTCCAACCCCAGTTCTTGCAACTTGGAGACCGTCTGCTATGCAGTATGAGGTCGCGCGTTATCGTGCAGGAGCAGCGGAGACGAGCGATTGACCAATGCTGGTTGGAGATGTGCCAGCTTCTCCATCATTCTGTTCAGTTCTTCACAGTACACATCTGCAGTAATGCTCACCCCGTTTGGTAAGAAGCTGTGATGAATCACACCGGCGCTAGACCACCAAACAGTGACCATTACTTTTCTAGGGGTAAGTTTTCGTTTAGGGCATTGTTTAGGTACTGAACCAGGATCCAACCAACTTGCTGAGCGCATGCGGTTATCAAACAGAATCCATTTTTCATCGCAGGTAACAATGCGGTTCAAAATTCCTTCATTTGTGTGTCTGTTGAGCAGTGCAAGGCACGTTTCGACGCGTACTTCGCGCTGGCGATCATTGAGTTCGTGGGGCACCCATTTGTCAAGCTTTTTTACCTTGCGACTGCTAAGCTAGAGGTCCTGGGTTCGATTCCCAGGTCGAGCAAAGTGTTATTGGGTTTTTCTATGAAATTCCCAGTAGCAGCTCGGAGTTAGGAATTTGTGCCCGGTTAATGGCAATAGGCTCGCCCCCTATTACATGGGACCTAAACATACCGGCGAACTGTGGATGTACATTATTACGCCTCTGCCTAACCCTTCGGGGAATACAGGCGTGATGGTATGATGGTATGGTTTACCTTGCCAATTTGACGCAAATGGACCAATATTGTTTTGACGCTAACGTTGAAAGCTGCTGCTAATTCAGCCGTCGATTGTGTATCATCAGCTTCCACAATCGCCTTTAATTCGTCATTGTCGACCAAAGTCTTCGGATGACCGCGAGGTTCATTTTTCAGGTCGAAATTCCCAGAACGGAAGCGAGCAAACCAATAACAGGTGGTGCGTTGGTTTGTTCCGTAAATGTCGTTGATGTTGAGTGCCGCTTGTGCCGCGTTGCTGCCACGACGGTACTCATATTCCATAATTACTCGAAATTTTAACGTATCCATGATGACGAAAAAGATTGAAATGCGATGAAAATGTAACACTAATCAATAAACAAATGACTACTTTTGGAAAAAGAATTCCATGTTTTTAAAATAAAATTAATTTGAAATTAGAATTCTTAGCCAAACAAAAATTATTTTGATTTGAAATGGCCAGTACTGCAGAACGGCAATTTCATAGGTAAAGACCTATTAAATGTAAACATATCATCTAAGTATGTAACGTGGACTTCTTTAGTGCTTCATTCCTTTTTTGCCATGACTGTAATTCTGTAAGTGTGACTGTAATATTTAAAAAAACCTTAAGTTCGATTTTCTGCTTAGATCATGAGTTTAAGTATAATTGTGTTCATAATTTGTGCATACCAATATCTTGTGGAAGGCTAATCCTCACACAATGGCAATGGCAAACATGTTCATAATACTATTTTTAATTATTTTATTAAAAATGTGAAGGGCAAGGTGTGTTGCCCCTCCAACTAAGGGAGGAACCTTCAACCAGGTCTTTTTTTTCTAGTACGGAAAATCGTCATGGATCGTCCGACACTTGGGGGGCGGCGGGGTATGTTGGACTCGTACCGATTAAAAACCATACTTGCCTTCTCTTTCCTTATAGCCACGGTCATGGGATCAGTGACATGCACCACGACCGTGACAAGCTATGGTCCAGCATGGGCTGCACCCCTTCAGAAGACCCGTCAGACAGCGCGCGTGCATCGTACACGCGCGACACCTATTGGGGCCCTTGTGTGATCGAGCGACGGACTCCCCAACTCAGCCGCCTGCACGTCATAGCTTATGGAGAGAGGATAGTTCTCTCTCCCTTTCCACCGCCTCTTTTGCAAGCATGACTTTCTCACAAAAGGAGGCGACGGCTGCCCACGCGCACTCGCCTCCGACGATGGATCGAATTACAGGCGGAAGCGAGAGGTCACCACCCACTGCCGCGACAAGATCACGGCGCTCAGCCGCCCAAGCTGGGCAAACCTCCAGCGTGTGCTGCGCCGTGTCTTCAGGGCAGTCCACACAATGGTGAAATCCGGGCGTTGGCTCCCGGCGTATGCGACACAGGTACTTCCCGAAACAGCCATGTCCCAAGAGCACCTGCGCCAGCCAGACACAGAGCGCCATGGCGTCTCTCCAGCCACTTCTCCATGACGGGCATTACCACCACTATCGTGACGTGCCCTGCGCTAGGTTGCGCAAGTCGTGCATGCCATTCCCGGACAAATGACATGACCGACAAATACTAGGATCCGGATTCACGAGGTTCAATCTCACGAGGCAATTCGCCCCGCCCTCGCGTCCCCGCGCCATCGTTAGAGTGACGCGAGGGCCCTCGCTTCGAGATCCCAGGGTGCGGATCCACGCAAGGAGGCTCGTCGCCTCAAAGGAGATCGTACGGTATCCCCTTATGAACCTGACGGCCATCACCCGCTGTGGTCTTCGCAACAGCGCAGCATTGCGGGCTGACAGGTTGTGCACCCATATCGGCGCCCCATAGAGCGCCATCGACCGCACGATCCCCAGATAGAGCCTCCGACAGGAGGCGTTGGGCCCCCACTAATTGGGTAGCAGCCGTGAGAGGGCTGATGCGGCGCCCATTAACTTAGGGCCCAACCTTCGGAAGTGATGTCCGAAGTTCCATTAGGCATCGAGGACAAGTCCAAGGTATTTCATTGTCGGCTCGATGCCGATGCGGGCACCTCCCACCATAATATGGGATCCTGGAGGCGGTCCTTTCCGGGGCTCATGAAAGTATAGGGCCTCGGATTTATTAAGGGCTACCTCAAGACCTAACATCCGGATCCTTGCGACGACTTGCGCAACTCCTTCCGCAGCCAGAGTGGCCACCTGCTGGTGCGTCCTCCCCCTCGCCGTGAGTAGCGTGTCATCGGCGTAGCACGTCATACCAACGCCGGGCGGGGGTGGTGTTTGAGCATCACACTTATTGTTCTTCTAATGCTGCGACCTCCTTGATCTTGACCTCACCCTCTCAAAAAGAAATGTGTGAAAAGAATTTTATAGGATCGGCAACGCACGAGTGATACCCCTGGTGTTGCAAACGTCCATAGGCTACAGTAACCGCTTATCATAAGGCGGGCCGTATGCTTGTTTGGCACCTTAAAAAGATAACAATTACAAACATTGAAATAAAGTATAACAACGAATGCTCTCAAGTGAATTGTATCCTCTCGGGGGTGCCGCATGCCGCGTGCTGGTACTGTACCTCTTACGCTTGCCACATACGCCGATGAGCTTAACTATCAATGAGTAATAACCGCCAGACGGCTTCTTCTTTTCAGCACCATCTAACAGACGTAGAAGTATGGCTTGATGATTGGCGAATCAAAGCAAAGTAAACAATTTCTACAATGAAGAAATACCGCAAGTTGAAGATGCCAAATATCTGGGCGTATATTTGGAACGTGGCCTCACATGGAGGAAGCACATAAAAAGTTGGATGCCGCAAGCCCATATGGGCTTGAGGATAGCCTTGTAGATTGCCATTTTTCTGCCACCGGAGTCACGACCTGCGTCCTAACAACCAGTACATAGATCCCATAGATCGCATGGGGGTTTCAAGTTGTTTCCGTTTGCTCCAAATGTGCTTCCTCCATGTGTTGCTTACAGAAGTAAAGTCATGGCATAAAAGAAATGGCGTACTAAATAACTCATGTATATACTTAGATGATATGTTTACATTTATTTCGGACTAATGTAGCCGCTACAATAATGGTTCCATAGTTTTAGTGCCATAGTACTAAATGCTTAAAATGATGTCCTAAACAGTCTCCTTTATTTACATAGACAAGACGCACACACCATTATGTATTTAAACAAAGAAGTAAACTAATTTGCGAAAGTATGCGTCACATCCACTTAAAACGGCCATCGCTTAGCTTATTGCTATGACTTGCGGGGAGCAGAGTCATAACGCTGGGTTTCAGCGACAGCCGGTGTGGAAATTTTGACGTCGGACGGTGCAGCTTCATAAAAGAATTAGAATCTTAATATTGTTACGAGCTGGGGTTCGGGATAAATTAATTAACGCTAATTTTACCGAAATAAATAAATACTTTAATAAACTTGACAACACACAACAGAAATCACGAATAAAGTCACTACACTATTACTTGTCGCACTGTACTGTCACACTGAGAATCCCTTGTCTTCACTTTGATGTTCACTTCACCTTGTCCAAAACTAAACTGCCCTAGCCGACCCTCACGACGGCTATTTATCAGTCACGAAGATTCTGGAATCGAACAATCGTGAAAAGCCTACAAAATGCGAGTAGGTACTTGCATTACAGGTAGGTACATAGATCGTCTATTGTTTACGGGCATTGACCTTTGAACCTGACCTTGATCTATTGTTATTACGTGAGTACGTATTCGAGTACTTTCTTTCGAATATTCTACATGCTTCTACGATTTATCCAGAACCTTCGTGACCCATCCACGTCATTCTAATAGCTTCTCGGCGTAACACTGCCCCCTCCTAAGACATGCTCGTCCCGAGCATCATTTGATCCGTAATAACGCGCTAAACGATCCACATGAACGATCTTCGGTGCACCTCTTGTTCCTTTCTGTATCCTGTAGGTGACATCGTTGACCTTAGTCACGACTCGATAGGGGCCGTCCCATTTGGCCTGTAATTTGGGTGACTTTCCTTTACTACGCACCGGGTTATGTAGCCACACTAGTGAGCCCTCATCGAAGCCTCTGTTGTTCATCTTTCGGTCATAACGCGTCTTCATTTTCTCAGAAGTTTGTTGGCCCGACTGCCTGACATGCTCATATATGTCATTCATTCTGGTTCGCAAGTCGTTCGCATAATCAGTCACACATTGGGGAGTATCTGGGGGTATACCGGTGATGAGATCTGCAGGCAACCGTAGCTCTCTTCCGAAGTTCGCGAAGGCTGGTGTCACCGTCGTACTTTCATGAACTGCACTCCGATACGATAGAAGGAATGGCTGAATGTGCTTATCCCAATCTCTCTGCCTACTCCCCACAACTTTTGCTAGATATCTCTCTAAGGTCTGATTAAACCGTTCAACCATTCCATCAGACTGGGGGTGGTAAGAGGTAGTTCTGGTTTTATGAGTACCCATTACTCGACACGTCTCCTGGAATATTTGAGACTCGAAATTCCTTCCTTGGTCACTGTGAATCTCCAAATTGTCTCTGGTCCATTTCTTGCTGCCGCTGACTTCTGGTACGGATACCTTCCGTATCGTCCTTCGGCAAAACCGGCATAATTTATCCCACTTCTGACACCAAATGTTACGAGCTGGGGTTCGGGATAAATTAATTAACGCTAATTTTACCGAAATAAATAAATACTTTAATAAACTTGACAACACACAACAGAAATCACGAATAAAGTCACTACACTATTACTTGTCGCACTGTACTGTCACACTGAGAATCCCTTGTCTTCACTTTGATGTTCACTTCACCTTGTCCAAAACTAAACTGCCCTAGCCGACCCTCACGACGGCTATTTATCAGTCACGAAGATTCTGGAATCGAACAATCGTGAAAAGCCTACAAAATGCGAGTAGGTACTTGCATTACAGGTAGGTACATAGATCGTCTATTGTTTACGGGCATTGACCTTTGAACCTGACCTTGATCTATTGTTATTACGTGAGTACGTATTCGAGTACTTTCTTTCGAATATTCTACATGCTTCTACGATTTATCCAGAACCTTCGTGACCCATCCACGTCATTCTAATAGCTTCTCGGCGTAACAATATACTAAGGCTAATCGTTTAGCTGAGCCCGCCAAATTCAAATTACAATTGGTTTATCGCAATTTGTAGATTTATAACACATTCTAGATACATAGCTGTATTTTGCGCCATTAGCTATACCTACAATATTCACTACTGAGAATTAAAAACTTTGTTTGCAAATCGATATTGTAGCTAAAACTTGTGTCAATCGTAAAGTAAATTTTGGCCAAAATTGACGATTCATAACAGGACTGAACTGAGGACTAAAACCTTCGCTTAAAAATCCTGTTTTTTTTTTTATTTGGGGAGCTTACAGCTAACTTAAAATAGGTATCAAACTAGATCAATAAATGCCAATAACAAGCTTCCACATTTAAATTGCAATTTGATGCTAAATAAAAGAAACAGCAGGAATCTCGCCTAAAACTGTGCCTAACGGCCAAAATTGACGATTTAAACTACTTTTAGCGTCTGTAACATTTTTCAAGCAAAGTTTTTAATCCTCAGTTGTAAATATTGTATAGTTAATGTCGCAATTACTACTATCATGAATCTAAAATGTGTTAGATCTACAAATAGCGAAAAACCAATTGAAATTTGAAACTGCGGCGGCTGAGGTGAATGATCGGCTTAATGAGATCGTTATTCGTTACTTTTTTATCAGTTAATAATACAAAGTTTTGTTTGATGGGTAAGTATGAGCGTAATATTTTGTGAAAGTAATGATCTATTTTATCAAAAATAACTACGTCAAGTAAATAAAAATTTACAACTTTCTATTTCACATCATAATATGAAAAAGCTATGTTTGTTGAATATAAATGGATGTAAATTAATTTATTTTGTCATAGTATCATTACTATATACATACTACCTATACTCATGTATAGGTATATTAATTTAATCATAGTAAAATAAAATGTGAAGTGAATCAACGTGTTATAGGAAGAAATTATGGCAACTCCAACCTCAGGAACAATAACATCACTCACATATATTAATTTAATCATAGTAAAATAAAATGTGAAGTGAATCAACATGTTATAGGAAGAAATTATGGCAACTCCAACCTCAGGAACAATAACATCACTCACATTAGCCCTATCAAGGTAGCAGCGTCAAATCAGCAAAATTCAATAAAAAAATATGCAAATTTTTTTGCTTTTTTGTTGCTAAAATCGCGATTTTGTTGCTTGAGCCGTTCGCGAAAAATCGCAATTACTGCTAAAAACAAATCAATAAAAATATCAAATCAACTATTGAACCAAAATTTGTTGCTAATTTGTTGCTGCAAGTAAGTACTACCGAAAAAAAAACCGGACGATTTTTTTATAATAGTAATGATTTTCTTAACACATGCTAGCTTGAACTCGAATTGTTAAGGCTGATCGTTTCGCTCAGCCCGCCAAATTCAAATTTCAATTGGTTTTTCGCAATTTGTAGTTCTATAACACATTCTAGATTTCTAGCTGTAGTAATTGCGGCATTAGCTATACAATATTCACAACTGAGAATTAAAACATTTGCTTGTAAATCGATATTGTAGCTAAAAGTAGTGTCAATTGTCAATTTTGGCCAATATTGACGATTGACCCTACTTTTAGCTCATTTAACGTTTATTAAGCAAAGTTTTTAATGCTCAATTATGAATATTGTATAGCTAATGCCGCAATTACTACAGCTACGAATCTAGAGTGTGTTATAGACTACTAATTGCGAAAAACCAATTGTAATTTGAATTTGGCGGGCTGAGTGAAACGATCAGCCTTAAACAAAAAATGGAGAGAATATTTAGTTGCTATATTGAACGATGTTCTTATGAACCTAAAGAATCAGCAACAAAATATAAACTAAAAATCTGCTGATTATTTCGATCAGCAACAATTTTTTTTGTACACGCTAGCTTGAATATGACTTGTTGGACAAAAAATGCTAAAAAAAATTGTTGCTACATTGAACAATAATCAAATGAGCCTAAAGAATCAGCAACAAAATTGAAACTAAAAATCTGCTGATTCTTTCGATCAGCAACAATTTTTTTGTACATGCTAGCTTGAACTTGACTTATTGAACAAAAAATGTAGTTGCTACATTGAACGATGTTGTAATGAACATAAATAACCAGCAACAAAATAGAAACTAAAATTCGGCTGATTCTTTCGATCAGCAACAATTTTTATATTACATGCTAGCTTGAACTTCACTTGTTGAACAAAAAATGCTAAAAATCTCCTCTCCTCTCTAATTTCCACTAACTCCAAGACATCCAGCCCCAATATCCAACAGTAATTCTGCCACTAGTCCTGCACGGAAGAATGTTATTTTTATTATATCTTTCCCCCCTTAGTCTCCACAATATTTGACGTCCATCC
Organism: Acronicta leporina; assembly: GCA_947256265.1. Classification (NCBI taxonomy): domain Eukaryota; kingdom Metazoa; phylum Arthropoda; class Insecta; order Lepidoptera; family Noctuidae; genus Acronicta; species Acronicta leporina. The sequence goes on along the minus strand of OX366513.1, from coordinate 8,461,082 downwards.
TTAAAAGACTTAAAAGATTTCTCGTCAGTAAAAATAACAATGTTGTTCTCCCAATCAAAGTTTAAATATGACCTGGCAAACTCAACCAGAGTTTGTCGATGTGCACTGGACAACAAAATCTTCCGCGCTGGTTTGCTGCATCGTAAACCTGCTGCACGCAAGTGGTTTCGCACGGTTTGTTTGTAAGCACACATTGGTGCTAATTCTGTAGTGGCAAACTAAACTAAACTAAAATCCGACTAATTTTAGTTTAGTCGTCATTGCTATTCAGATAATACGCGACTAAACTAAAATTTGGTTTGACAGGACTAATTTTATTTTAGTTACTCAATTTAGTCTAAATTGACATTTTGGTATTCTGTTGTACATGTTTTACGTCAAATTACGACTTAAATTGGAAACGTCAAACTAATTTTAGTCGTCATAGAAATAGGTGTCTACTAAACTAAATTTTATAGTCGTGTGTCCGCCACGCCATTTAAATGTCCGCCACATTTGTAACAATTTGTAAAATGATCAAGTTAATTTGTTCTCAGTAAACATTTTTTCGTGATTATAATGGCAGAACATGTAATTGTGACTCTTCCGAAGAGGTAAAATACTCAAGGCAAATAAAATAATTCTTAAGTACCTAAACGCGAAAAGTTATTTTTTAGAAACTATCAAGATTAATTTATGACTTAGGGATAGCCGATCTAATAAAAGCTCTCTTTGCTTTTTATTGGCTCTTTTCGTAGCACTGTTTGCAGACGCCATTTTTATACATAAAAAACGGAGTTGATAATATTTTACTTGATTGATAATAATTTAAATTATTATCAATCAAGTAAATTATTATGTAGGTACCTATTCTGTTTTTTTTTTAATATGGCGCCACACTGCTTGTGTATTTGCCAAGGTTAAGGCTGATCGTTTACCTGAGCCCGCCAAATTCAAATTACAATTGGTTTTTCGCAATTTGTAGATTCTAGATTGATAGCTGTAGTCATTGTGCCTATAGCTATTTATAGCTTTTTCACAACTCAGTTGTGAAATTGTATAGCTAATCAGCTCAGAGCTACAAATTGCGAAAAACCAATTGTAATTTGAATTTGGCGGGCTCAGGTAAACAATCAGCCTTAAGTATTTGGAGTTATCAAATAATAGTAGTTCCCATAGTGGGATTATATTATGGCACCACACTTAATGCTATAATATTTTCACAAAAATTATTTTCATTAAAATTTTTCATTTAAAATTTTCATTCGTTCATTACGATCTTTCATATCAAGTTCTTAGATAGGACCGTCTGATCGTGCCGAAGCCCCATAAAAGTAAATTATCAACACCAAATTAAGTTTTTACTGGCAACATCATACCATAGTCAAGTAAAATAAGGCTATAAGGACATGTATCCAGGGCCGTTAAATAAATTAATAAAAAAAAGTCAACTAAAATAAGCTTTGACTATCTATCCCTGGACAAGTGACGCGCTTAATTCTATGAACAAAAAAGTCTGTCACTTTTGGTGCGGGGGGAGGAAACACTACATAGACATTGCTGCACACATACTCAAAATCATTTTGTATCGCCACGAACTCACACATATTAAATTCTTCACCACCAACACAATTTACGCACACATAGAGGTCAAATACGTCAACATACAAGAATTGACGACAATACGAACGTATAATACAATAAAAATAATTAGGAAGCTACTATGTCGATATTTTATATCGATAGATTATTTTAGGAAGAATGGAGAAAAACGTAACAACATTACAAATTATTTTTATATGTAATTATTTATTTGCAAAATTAAAATCATCCATACACACCTTTTTAATATCTTGCGTCATAATTATTTTCAATGCAATGCTCTCATTGCATGCTAATGAAATACAAAACAAAGGAACTATTAACGATAAGAATGTGTGGTCGTTAGATACGGATGCATTTGCGGCCTCCCTGGCAAAATGAAACTTGGTTATTAGAGACTAATTTAAGCTTATTAATTTTCATGTTGGTCAGTTAGTAGCTATAGTAGGAACCTAATAAGTAGATGGACATAGCTTTAACAGATTCCATATTATTTACATATCGAGATGTCTTCATATGGAAAGTATTGTTTACCACAACAGAAACTGTAAATGTGTGTACGTTGTGGCTTGTCTAAGTAGACACCTAGTTTTATTTGTCGCTTTGATGGTGTGCGTTTTTACCACATAGTTTTTTATTTAGAAATGACATCGGATTCTCAAATAACGTGAATCTTCGTTTAATATAGTCGACCTCGGTCAAACTTGGACATCCTTCAACGTCCTCACATCTTGTTGTCGCAATGTTGTACCAGTGAAGTTTGTAATTCATTTATTTTAAAAGAGTGTCCATGGAGTTTCTTGCCGGATTCTTCTCCATAGGATCGACCTTTTGGAACCGTGCAACTAGAATCACAACGTTTCATAAACGCTTGTAAAAGCTTATTTGAAATAAAAACATTTGAACTTTGAACTTGAACTGTTTAGGTATAGATAAATAGGTGTAACATACTATGTAATTGGAAAATAAACGCACGGGTGAGGGAAATCGCTAACTTTTCGAAATACATATTCTATAGCCTATGTTAATCTTGAATAATGTAGCATTCAAATGGTGAAAGAATTTTCGAAATCGGCCTAGTAGTTTTTGAGTTTATTTGTTACATACATTGATACATACAAATCTTTCCTCTTTATAATATTAGTATAGATAGAGCGGATATTGGGGACGTTATGTTACAAATACTTTGATACCAATTAGTTTGATTCTTTCATTTTGATTTTTTCTTTTCTTTGCCAGGCTGATATATTAGGAATAACACAGTAGGAGTAAATACGATTTTGTTCATTATGTCGCGCGTTAATATGAACAGAAGCGCTACGCTAGAGGTCCTGGGTTCGATTCCCCGGTCGAGCAATGTGTTATTGGAGTTTTTCTATAAAATTAAGGGTTGATGCCCGATTAATGGCAATAGGCTCGCCCCCTAAGTACGCATCTGTCTAACCCTTCGGGGAATAAAGACGTGATGGTATGTCGTGTTCCGTACCTCGTTATTTCTTTGAGCCGGATATCGAAAAAAGAAAATAATGTGTTTGAAGAAACACCCCGAGAGGCAGGGCATAGTGGAATTGAATAACTCACTTACAATTGGAGCTGCCCAACTGGAGAGTCTAGTATTCTATTATCTGTGACTGTACTATGTTGTGTTCCTAACGGTGAGCAAGATCGCCAGAGCTCCGCGAGGAAGCGTTATGTTGGCAGTGGGGGTACCGGTGTTGTGGGTTGTCTACCGGGTGTGAAAAGATTTTTACAGGTTCGGCAACGGGCGAGTGATACCCCAGGTGTTGCAAGCGTTCATATAATAGGGTACATTAACACTATTATATACACTTACTATCAGGCGGGACATGTGCTGGTTTTCCACCTAAGCGGTAAAAGAAACCCCAGACCTTCTAACCATACCGTATCTTAGAAATCATTTTAAATGATTTTTGAAATACGATTTAAATATGTTAATTTATAAATTCTTTTGTCAACAAATTTATCCGCAACAGCTTAAGCTATTATTTATCAATCACACCTATATCATTTTAAATGAAGGTCTTTTGTAGATCTGAAAAAGTAACAAATAAAATATCTAATACTGGATATCAAAAATAATCAATAATCTTAGTTACGTCATTTCCAAAAATGTTATTTTATTAAAATATAGTGATATCATAAATTCATGATATTCATCTTTAGTGATCTTTAGCAATTATTATAATTTGGTCTTACATTGAACACGAAAATAATATCGATATCGATTCGAAATCATAAACAAACACTATCACATCATTAATTAAAATGACAAAACAAAAGAGGGACATAGTCTCGCTACACTTTTTAAAATTCGAGTTTTATGCATTATGTCATAATATATATAAGGCCTATAATTGCCAAAAAACGGTAATTCTGCATTAAGACCTATAATTGGAAATCAGAAATGGTGACATCCTATTGGATGATATATAATTGAAATCAAAAAATGACATTTTGATGGATATTTCAAATTTAAATCTTACGTGTATTAGCAGAAGGCTGATATTGTTAGTAAAAAAAATTTGCTAGTCTCGTGGGGAGTGCGGGTAGTCTCGCGGGGAGTGCATGCTTGAACTAAACGATTATTTTATACTCGATTATTGAATCGGTAACGTCCTCGATCTTTATTAATAAATTGTATTATGTGATTTAAATAGAAAATAAATGAACTTTAATACTTACATACGGAAAATAACTCCATCTTTATCTAAATAAGTTATTAGATATTTTTTTGCATACATTAACTGCACGTATATCGGTATTTACACGGAGCATTTATGATGACCTTACTGAGCGGAAACGATTCTGTTAATGAAAAATCGATTTCGGAAACAGTTTTGATAAACGCGTTAGATTTTTTAATCCACTACCTTGACAGAGGGGAATGATCATGAGAGGCGGGTCCTTATAGATAGATAGTCAAAGAAAATAAGTCGTGTCAAATTCGATTTTGGTCGGGCTTTTAAATTTAGTTCGCCGTAACAACAGAATACGTTTTGGAGTTTAGGCGGGAAAATGTAAAGTGCACGTTGTCGATTTTAAATTATTTTTCAAAACTTGAATTTCTCCGAAGTTTGATGTGTAATTATGGTGGATAATTAACCATTAAGTGTTCGTGAACGTGTGAGAGTGTAGGCAAATGATATAAAATTGAAAATCGTGACTTTTTGGGTTCACACCTAAACTCCATCGAAGCCTCAATAAAGTTTCTATCGTTTTATTGGGACAACTGAACATTATACTTGACACTGGCGAACACAAAAAGTGTGGTGCCATAATACAATCCCATGATGGGAAATCTTAACTACTTGATTATTCTAATACTTGACACTGGCAAATACACAAAAAGTGTGGCGCCATAATAAAAAAAAAAAACAGAATACGTTTTAGACTAAACTAAACCAAAATTGGTAAAAATTTAGTTTGGTTTAGTTTGGTCAATTGAACAACAGAATTAGCACCATTGTGAGCTGTTGCGGTTACCGATTGAAAACGGGTGCCACGAAGTGGTAATTTGAGTTTAGGAAAAAGAAAGAAGTAGGGGAGCCATATCTGGTGAATATGGTGGTTGCTCGCTGGTATTTGTTAAGTGTTTGGTCAAAAATTCGTTCACAATGATGGCCTTGTGCGAAGGCGCATGATCGTGGTGCCCTAATCTGGCCATTTTCTTAGAATTTGCTGTCTTAAATGGCGCATACATAACGCTTAAATAATATTCATTATTTACCGTTTGACCTTCCGGCAAGAATTCCGAGTGCACAACACCGCGATAGTCAAAGAAAACAGTCAACATGACTTTGACTTACGATCGACTTTGACGTGTTTTTTTCAGTTTCGGTTCAGTTGGAAGACGCCATCGCCACTCCGAAGCTTGACTAGTTTGCATGTCAAACTCGTAAACCCACGTCTAGTCACCAGTAACAATGCGTTTCATGAATGTTGGGTCGGAATTGACTCGTTCTAGCATGTCCTCAGCGACTCTCATGCGATTGAGTTTTTGCAGAAAATTCAGGTCTTTAGGGACTAGCCCAGCGGCAACATGTTTCATACCCAAATAATTAGTTTAAATGGTACGGATCGACTCGTGAGATACAGAAAGTTCGGCGGCTATCTCTCTCACAGTTGAATGAGGATTTTCCGTCACTATTTCCTTCACTTTTGCGATGTTAACTTCAGTTGCAGACAATGATGGCCTACCAGAGCCAGGCAAATCTTCCATCACATCTCGACCGCTTTTGAACGCTTTGTTCATAGGCACGTGTTTATGATAGAGTCGATTTCCGTAAGCCTTCTGTAAAATTTTCAGTGACTCCGAACACGAAATTCTATTGGCGATGCAAAATTTAAGACAAACTCTTTGTTCGATGTTTTTGTCCATTATGAAATTCGCAATACACAGTAGATATGATTTATCTAAAAACAGCATTGTCTATATATAAAAATCAATTGCTGTTCTTCAGTCTCGCTAAAACTCAAGAATGGCTGGGCCGATTTAGCTGATTTTGGTTTTGAAATGTTTGTGAAAGTCCAGGGAAGGTTTAAAAGGTGAGTAAATATGAAAAAAAAAATTCTGATGCAGTACGTAGTCCGCCGGGTCAGCTAGTATTTAATATAAATAACTTGCAACTTAAACTCTGCACCAAAATGGAAAACAGTTGTGCCAATCTAACAAAAACAAAAATTTTTATTTAGTATCATAAACAAATCATCCATTCCCGATACTTTTGCGACTGAATGTATGCCTATGAAATTTTGTGTTGATTGAATACAAATATATTTTATATGTTAGGTAAATTATTTTGTTAGGAATCGCACCCTGACATGTTCATCTGTCACCTTCAAGGAACGCTAGACCAGCAATCCAGCAATGCAGTTAAACGTTCTTAGATAAATGGCAATATGTCCAGTTGGCGCAAAATAACTTCAACCAAAATGGTGGACGGCGCAGTAGTAGATTTTTAGTACATTTTGCCCTGCGCAGTTTCCCCCTCCGTTAATTTTGGGTCGTTATTTTTTGCGAACTATAATACAGTATTGCTTCTTTTTTAACAAAACTAAGGTTCCTGCACACCTGTATTCCCCGAAGGGTTAGCAAGAGGCATACTAATGTAACCCACAGTTTGAGTATGAGTATGCTGCTACTGATTATTTCATAAAAAAAAACCAATAACATACCGGGACCTCAACACACCGGCTGACTGAAGGTGTACATTAGTATGCCACTGCCTAACTGTTCCGGGAATACAGATATGTTTATATGTTGATATATTAAACAATGACACCTGTAAAATTATCATGACAGTTTGAATGCTTAAATAAACCATTGATTTTATGATGATGGAAAAAGTCATACCAAGTTAATGTAAACCCGTGGGTGTCCTTCAGGGCCGCTGCCTCCATCACACCATACTACTCTCTCAGTAACTTGTTTCGGTGGCACTTCTGCAATTAGATTAACTGCCCAGTTGGAGTTAACTTGTTTTGGAGCATTCATGAAACGTGCCAACCTGTAGTCATTAGATTCCCATATCTGTAAATTATAAGCTCATTAAAAATTTCTAACATTGGTACTTCACAGAGTAGATCCAGGTCAGAGCAGTCTTAGCAACTATTAAATACCTATTTGTATGTATAAACTGCCCATGAATACACATGCAAAACAATAACAATTGTAAACAAAATACAATAAATGAATTGAGTATTGAGTAAATAAAATCTTCATTTCATAAAAAGTAGGTTTAAGTAGAGCAGTGCCATAGACATCTTAATTGATAAAAATAAACACATAATTACACTACAGTGGCTGGGGTACTGTCCTCTTTGATAGGCTACAGAGTAGCCTGTAGTAAAGCGAAACAGTGCTGCAAGCCTCTTGAATGGGAAAGAGAATAGTGCTATTTTTAGTTGCAAGTCAACAGTAATATCAAATACCTACAATATAACTATGCATTACAATAATAATAGAGTGTGCAATGGTGTATGAGTGTGTCTTTATGATCAATGCCTGTGTTATTGTTATGCATGTTGTTTAAAGTGATTTAACTGTTTATATCAATAAGAAAAAAAATGATTCTAATAGCTATGTTTTATTTATTCTTGAAAGATATGATTATGCAACACTATCAAATCAAACTTTTAATTTTATAAATACAGTGATACTATTACAACACCAAAGCTATATTTCATTGTTTCAATATTATTTAAAGATTTGTACCTACTTGACCAGTATGGGTAGAAACATCTTCGATTTTCGAAGCCACACTGCGGCGAATGATATTTTTATTAACGTTAACCAGCAAAATACATTGCTTCACAGTCGAACGTGTTGTATTATTCATTTTTCTTAATTGTTTCTTATATTAGAATGTTGCAAATACGGCGTGTAGTACACGGGCTGCAATCTTCAAGAAATAGTATTATTTTATTTCCTGATTCCTGTCACTGGCTCGCTGAGCGAGTCGCTCAAAAATCAAGAAATTAATTTTGACATTGTGACAATGACAAGTAATGACAACCCCTGAGGCCCTGATAGTCACAGATTTAGACATTAGACTATGTCACAGACTATTTAGATATAGAGTTGTGTAGTTCATGTACTGTATTATACTTACTGTTAAGGCGGATCGTTCACCTGAGCCCGGCAAATAGGGTATTACACCTTTTTTTGAAAACTGTTTTAAATTAATCCTTAGATCGTAATTAACCAGTAGAATTTTTATTTCAATTTTTTTAAACCGAAAGATGCCTTAAAAACTATTTTTAATTTATGATTTTGAATTTTCGAGCGGAAACGCTAGCCGCCATGCTACTTCGGGTCGTGACGTCACTTCATTACTAAACAATGCAACTGCAAAAGACCAAGTTGTTAGAAAATATGGTAGTAGTAAATGACTCATGTGTATGTTTTTATTTTTAAATTGTTGTAACCGAGCAACACTAAAATTTCAACTGTCAACGTCACTTGCTTAAAAAACTGTTCCCCGGACTATGGTTGTTATCTCGGTCAATCCTGAATTCTATCTAATTGTTTGTAATTAATCAGTGTAGATAATAATCTATATTTTGATGAATATATGTGTAAATTATCTGCCTACATCATGGTGTAATTATTTTCGACAATCGTTACGAAGAAGCTCCATTTCCACTAGCGCCTGTCACTCATTTCAACAGGTTATGTGCCCAGATCGAGGAGAATTATTGTTACAAGGTACGATAGATTAAGAAATACACCATGACAAACGTAAATCAACCCGGCGCCGGTGATGGCAGCGCGGCCCGGGCGCACGAGGCGCAGCCCCACGCGCAATCTCATGCACATTCGGACCATGCGCCCATGCTCGGCGGGGGAATACATATCGAACGGCTTGTGGGAGCCTCTAATTACAATTCCTGGAAATTTTCTATGAAAATGTTGCTCACCCTAGAGGGGTTATGGAGTTTTGTCACTGGCGATGAGAAGTGCGCTGCGCGCGATGCCCGTGCGCTGGCCCGCATCTGCCTTTCAGTGCAATCAACATGTCATCAGTACGTGAGAGACGCTAAATCGAGTAAGCAAGCCTGGGATTGCCTTGCCAAAATTTTTGAAGACCGCGGACTATACAGGAGGGTCCTGTTATTGCGAAAATTGCATCATGCCGACCTGTCAAATTTTTCTTCGATGACAGAATACATTCAGCACGTTATGAACCTCGTGCAACAGTTGGCGGACATTGGAAAAATAATAAACGACTGTGAGGTCGCAGAAATCTTGCTCAGTGGACTTAGTCAAGACTACGAGGCGCTTGTTTCTAACCTGGAGACTGTTTGTATTACGAACACGTTGTCTAGTGAACTTGTAAGAACACGGTTACTACAGGAGGAGTTTCGAAGAAACAGCACAGATAGTGCCAACCACGGCAGCAATTCAGCGACTGCATTCAGCGTTCAGAAACCTAAAGTCATCTGCAATTTTTGTAAAAAACCTGGTCATGTCAAATCGAAATGTTTTCGGTGGAAGAAGATGCAGAAGAAGGAGAAGCCGGACACCAGGGCCTTCACTGCAACGGCTACAGCATTCTTCGCAGGCAACACCAAGGACTGGTATGTGGACTCGGGCTGTTCTACACACATGTGCAATGACATAAGTGCTCTTACAAACTTTAAGGACATTAATTTGAACCAGAGTGTCACTATTGCTAATAATGATAAGTTTAATATAACTGGAGTTGGTGATGTTAATATGAAAATAGGATCTATGGTAAGAAAAATAGAAAATGTTTCTTATGTCCCTCAATTATCTACCAATCTCTTATCTGTAAGTAGCATGACACAAAAAGGTTTTGTAGTAACTTTCACAAAGGATAGATGCAACATTTATGATAGATGTAAAATTTCTGGCAACCCTATTGCTACTGCTTCTAATAATAATGGCATTTTCAAACTTGACAGTGAGGTATGTATGTTAGGAATGGAAGGTATGGTATCTTCGCCAGAAGTGCACTCTTCTATGCCCCTGTGTAATGGACAGGAGTCACAGAGTGCTAATGTTGCTGCCTCAGTTCCCATTGATGTCTGGCATCGGAGACTTGGACATCTGAACACCCAGGGTTTGTATAGATTACGAGACGGAGCTGCCACAGGTGTGTGCTTTCACGATGATAAGAATAGTCAAGCCTTGAAGAACTGCACTGCCTGTCTCGAAGGAAAAATGTCAGCGAAGCCCTACCCATCGGGCCAGGCGCATCGTGCTGAGAGTCCTCTCGAGCTGGTGCACTCCGACGTCTGCGGGCCAATACAGGAGGCAAGCTTTGGCGGGGCGAAGTACATCGTCACGTTCACCGACGACTTCACGAGGAAGTCATTTGGATACCTGATCAAGAATAAATCAGAGGCTCTCTAGAAGAGGAGGAAGTCTACAATACGGGCAGTGAGAATGAGGTGAGCTTTGCTGAGTCGCCGATTGCGAATGCATTTATGGAAAATGCTTCTTCGGAATCTGGAGTGACGACAGCGTCAGGAGAGAGCGCCTCTGATCTGCCGCCTTGTTCTGCTTCTCGTCCCGTACGTAGTACTCGGTCGAAGCCGCCTATGAGGTATGCTGACTACGAGATTGATTATGGTCTATTAACACGGGAAAACATTATTGTGGAGCCAACTACATATGACCAAGCTATGTCTGGTCCTCAGGCTGAACAATGGAGGGCTGCTATGCAATGTGAATATGACTCTCTGATGGAGAATGATGTATGGAAACTGGTTGACAGACCACCTGACGAAAATGTCATAAAATCCAAATGGGTTTTTAAGACTAAATATGACACATCAGGTGGATTTGATAAATTTAAAGCTAGGCTTGTTGCCAGGGGTTTTACCCAAGTTCCAGGTGTAGATTTCAATGACACATTTTCCCCAGTAGTCAGACACTCTACAATGCGATTATTGTTTTCTTTAGCTACAAAGCTCGATTTAAATATCGACCACATTGACGTAAACACAGCGTTTTTAAATGGTAAGCTTAGAGAGAAAATATTTATGGAGCCTCCTCCAGGCTTCAGTTCTGGTGATAAAGTTTGTTTATTACAAAAAGGAATTTATGGCCTTAAACAGGCTAGTAGAATTTGGAATGATAAAGTTTATGAACTATTATCTGAAAATGGTTATAAACAATCAAAATGTGAACCCTGTGTTTACACAAAGAAATCTGAAAATGACATGATAATAATAGCATTGTATGTCGATGATTTTTACTTATTTTATTCGAAAGATAGTAAAAATATTAAGGATTTACTTACCTTATTAGAAAGTAATTTCAAAATTAAGCACTTAGGCCCATTGACTAGCTGTCTTGGTATGCGTGTTACAAGAGATAGAGCAAATAGAGTTTTGAAACTAGACCAATGTGAATATATAAAGAAGTTGCTTTTACGTTTCGGCATGCAAAATTGTAAACCTGTGTCAACACCTATGATATTAAATTCTAAATTATGTAAATGTGAAACTGAAAGTTTACAGGATGATGTATATAACTACAGAGAACTTTTAGGAAGCTTGATGTATATAGCTGTATGTACTAGGCCGGATATAGCCCATACCTGTAGTCAATTAGGACAATTTTCTAATTGTTTTGACAAAAATCACTGGTTAGCAGCCAAACGTGTACTGCGTTACTTATCAGGAACTATAGACTATTGTTTAAGTTTTCAAAATAGTAAAGACATGCATATTAATGCGTTTGCAGATGCTGACTGGGGAAATAATATTGTAGACAGGAAGTCATACACAGGCTTTGTAATAAAATTAGGTGACCACACCATAAATTGGGAGTCTCGGAAGCAACGTTGCGTAGCGCTCTCGAGCACTGAGGCAGAGTATGTAGCAATAAGTGACACTTGTAAAGACATATGTTTTATGAAAAATTTCATGATTGACATTCTTGGAAATTGTAATGACATTAATGCTACACTGTATAATGACAATCAAAGCGCACACAAGCTTTTGGAATGTAAGGAGTATAGTCATAAAAGGACGAAACACATAGATATTCGTTATCACTATGTAAAAGATTTAATATCAAATAAATTGATAACAGTTAAATATATGCCTACTGAAGCTATGTGTGCAGATATATTGACAAAGCCACTTGGGGCTACTAAACATAAGAAATTTGTGACTGATTTAAATGTTATGTAACGCTACATATTTTTTTTTTGTTTTGTTTTATGTTCAGTGACTTAAGTAATAATACTTATGATTGTTTGTATTAATAACTATGAGCCATTTAAAGGGGCGTGTTAGAAAATATGGTAGTAGTAAATGACTCATGTGTATGTTTTTATTTTTAAATTGTTGTAACCGAGCAACACTAAAATTTCAACTGTCAACGTCACTTGCTTAAAAAACTGTTCCCCGGACTATGGTTGTTATCTCGGTCAATCCTGAATTCTATCTAATTGTTTGTAATTAATCAGTGTAGATAATAATCTATATTTTGATGAATATATGTGTAAATTATCTGCCTACATCATGGTGTAATTATTTTCGACAATCGTTACGAAGAAGCTCCATTTCCACTAGCGCCTGTCACTCATTTCAACAGTCATCACTAAAAATATGTAGATAGCATTGAAATAAAAAAAATCCACCGAAATGACTAATAAAAATCTCTTGTTGAAATTCACCCATGTAAATAACTATAGAATACTAAGGGCCGGTTGCTTCACGTCCACTTAACGCACGTGTATACGTCAAAAATGGCGTTAACTATCGACAAGCCAAAAAAAACGTTGTTTCACGAAAAGACGGCCCTAACGTCCGTTAAAAAGTAACGTTAACAGTAACCGGTGCCGTACCCACGGGTTAACGTCATTTCATTCTCAAACATGTGCAGTTCTGCACCAAACAGTAAAAAATCATGGACTCTCTTTTGTTGTATTTGTCTTTGTTCGATAATGGTTCGTCTGATGATGAAACGAATAATGTAGAAAGAAAGAAAAAAGTATTTATAACTCGTATTAATAACATAAACCTATGGCATGAGCATGAATTTATTTCAAGATACCGTGTTTCAAAGGAAGTACTTGGCTCTATTGTTAACACATCAAATTGAAGATGAAATAAAATTTGCTACAAAAAAGTAAGTGCCTGTGCATACTCAGTTATTGTTTTACTACATGTATAGGTCTGTACCTAATACTTAATTTGACTCACAATTTTCAGATATTTGGCCGTAAGACCGATAAACCAGATTCTTGCAACTCTGCAATATTATACATCAAGATATTTCATGAGATGTGTTGGTGATATGTCTGGCTTACAGAAATAAATTTTAATATTACTGTGTACAACCTATGGGGAATAAAGAACTGGCAAAAGAGTGTTATGTCTTTTATTGATATCCTCACAGATACCTCACAGGTAGCGACAGATTGAAAGTGTAATATCCACCGATGGTTCGCCCAAATTTCTTTTATTTAGTTGTTTTATAATATATTTTGGAGCCCACTAATGTTAAAATCATTCCAACTTTGTTATTTAACAACCTATCATTTTTTTATTACAATTTATCAATCACGACAATCGTTTTCTCTGTAAAAAAAAATACCAAATGAATAAAATTCCAAACATAAATACATGAGAAATAGGAATTCGGAAAGTTTAATAAATATTATTGTGCTTATCATAATGTAAAAGGTACTTAATTTGGTATATAGGTAGCCATTTTGTCTTTAAAATTTAAGTTTTAAACAATTTTCGACGATCTAGGCTTGTTATTTAAAGTCACTTGTCCGCTTGTCACTTCAAATTTGACATAAAGACGGAACGATGCCATAATAAAAAAATCTCCCACCTAATTTTATTGGGAAAAAGTATTACTTTTTACTGGCAACCCGAATCACTTTGACACTCGGTTTTTTATGCAGTGAAACAACGCTTTGTTTTTAACGAATGTTAAACTACTGACGTAATCGTTATTATTTAACGAACGTATGTTACGTTAACTAACCGTTTGGAACAACCGGCCCTAAGGGCCGGTTGCTTCACGTCCACTTAACGCACGTGTATACGTCAAAAATGGCGTTAACTATCGTCAAGCCAAAAAAAGCGTTGTTTCACGAAAAGACGGCCTTAACGTCCGTTAAAAAGTAACGTTAACAGTAACCGGTGCCGTACCCACTGGTTAACGTCATTTCATTCTCAAACATGTGCAGTTCTGCACCAAACAGTAAAAAATCATGGACTCTCTTTTGTTGTATTTGTCTTTGTTCGATAATGGTTCGTCTGATGATGAAACGAATAATGTAGAAAGAAAGAAAAAAGTATTTATAACTCGTATTAATAACTTAAACCTATGGAATGAGCATAAATTTATTTCAAGATACCGAGTTTCAAAGGAAGTACTTAGCTCTATTGTTAACACATCAAATTGAAGATGAAATAAAATTTGCTACAAAAAAGTAAGTGCCTGTGCATACTCAGTAAATACTTAATTTGACTCACAATTTTCAGAAATTTGGCCGTAAGACCGATAAACCAGGTTCTTGCAACTCTGCAATATTATACATCAAGATATTTCATGAGATGTGTTGGTGATATGTCTGGCTTACAGAAATAAATTTTAATATTACTGTGTACAACCTATGGGGAATAAAGTACAGGCAAAAGAGTGTTATGTCTTTTATTGATATCCTCCCACCGGCGGTAGCGGCAGATTAAAAGTGTAATATCCACCGATGGTTCGCCCAAATTTCTTTTATCTAGTTGTTTTATAATATATTTATTTACAATTTATCAATCACGGCAATCGTTTTCTCTGTTAAAAAAAATACCACATGAATAAAATTCCAAACATAAATACATGAGAAATAGGAATTCGGAAAGTTTAATAAATATTATCGTGCTTATCATAATGTAAAAGGTACTTAATTTGGTGTAAAGGTAGCCATTTTTCTTTTAAATTTAAGTTTTAAATAATTTTCAACGATCTAGGCTTGTTATTTAAAGTTTAGTCAAGTCTCTTGTCCGCTTGCCACTTCAAATTTGACATGAAAGACGGAACGATGCCATAATAAAAAAATCTCCCAACTAATTTTATTGGGAAAAAGTATTACTTTTTACTGGCAACCCGAATAACTTTGACACTCGGTTTTTTATGCAGTGAAACAACGCTTTGTTTTTAACGAATGTTAAACTACTGACGTAATCGTTATTATTTAACGAACGTATGTTACGTTAACTAACCGTTTGGAACAACCGGCCCTAAGGGCCGGTTGCTTCACGTCCACTTAACGCACGTGTATACGTCAAAAATGGCGTTAACTATCGTCAAGCCAAAAAAAGCGTTGTTTCACGAAAAGACGGCCTTAACGTCCGTTAAAAAGTAACGTTAACAGTAACCGGTGCCGTACCCACTGGTTAACGTCATTTCATTCTCAAACATGTGCAGTTCTGCACCAAACAGTAAAAAATCATGGACTCTCTTTTGTTGTATTTGTCTTTGTTCGATAATGGTTCGTCTGATGATGAAACGAATAATGTAGAAAGAAAGAAAAAAGTATTTATAACTCGTATTAATAACTTAAACCTATGGAATGAGCATAAATTTATTTCAAGATACCGAGTTTCAAAGGAAGTACTTAGCTCTATTGTTAACACATCAAATTGAAGATGAAATAAAATTTGCTACAAAAAAGTAAGTGCCTGTGCATACTCAGTAAATACTTAATTTGACTCACAATTTTCAGAAATTTGGCCGTAAGACCGATAAACCAGGTTCTTGCAACTCTGCAATATTATACATCAAGATATTTCATGAGATGTGTTGGTGATATGTCTGGCTTACAGAAATAAATTTTAATATTACTGTGTACAACCTATGGGGAATAAAGTACAGGCAAAAGAGTGTTATGTCTTTTATTGATATCCTCCCACCGGCGGTAGCGGCAGATTAAAAGTGTAATATCCACCGATGGTTCGCCCAAATTTCTTTTATCTAGTTGTTTTATAATATATTTATTTACAATTTATCAATCACGGCAATCGTTTTCTCTGTTAAAAAAAATACCACATGAATAAAATTCCAAACATAAATACATGAGAAATAGGAATTCGGAAAGTTTAATAAATATTATCGTGCTTATCATAATGTAAAAGGTACTTAATTTGGTGTAAAGGTAGCCATTTTTCTTTTAAATTTAAGTTTTAAATAATTTTCAACGATCTAGGCTTGTTATTTAAAGTTTAGTCAAGTCTCTTGTCCGCTTGCCACTTCAAATTTGACATGAAAGACGGAACGATGCCATAATAAAAAAATCTCCCAACTAATTTTATTGGGAAAAAGTATTACTTTTTACTGGCAACCCGAATAACTTTGACACTCGGTTTTTTATGCAGTGAAACAACGCTTTGTTTTTAACGAACGTTAAACTACTGACGTAATCATTATTATTTAACGAACGTATGTTACGTTAACTAACCGTTTGGAACAACCGGCCCTAAGCGAGCCGTATCGACGTCAGTTAAATTACGTATTTTTTTCACGGCGTATGCTGCAGAGCTGAGCTTCTTTGATAACTTATCTATATGTGGGGGCCCACATATAGATAAGTTACTGAAGCTTGGCATCTAAAGTCAATCCTAAAAACACAGTAGAGTCTACAAGGTCCAACTCTTCGCTATTTATTAGTACACTGGTTTTCACCTGTCTAACGTTGGGCGTTGTGAATTTAATGCATTTAGTTTTTTTCTGATTCAATAACAAGTTGTTAGCATTAAACCAGTGCACTACTTTGAAGAGAGCGCTGTTTACATCGTCAGTTGCCAGTTGTCGGCGTTTTAGTTTAAATAACAGAGAAGTATCATCTGCAAACAGTACTACTTCATGATTGTCCCTTATAAGATAAGGCAAGTCATTAATATAAATCAAAAACAGAAATGGGCCAAGAATTGAGCCCTGCGGGACTCCCATGGTAACGACTGACCCGGGTGATCTCTTTCCATTGATGTCTACTTTCTGAATCCTATTACACAGGTACGAAGTAAGAAGATTCAGAGAAGTATTCCTAACCCCGTAGTGATGCAATTTCCTGATTAGAGTTTCATGAAGGACGCAATCGAATGCCTTGGACAGATCACAGAATATACCCAAAGCGTCGTTTGCATCCTTCCAAGCACTGTAAATGTGCCCTAAAAGTTCAACACGGCAGGCATCGGTTGTCGAACGACCCCTTGTAAATCCAAACTGTTTGCTATGTAATAGTTTATTTTTATAAAAAAACCTTTGCATTTGATCCAACATTACTTTTTCAAAAATTTTACTAAACTTAGGTAACACTGAAATAGGCCTAAAATTAGTGGGGTCTGTTGTGCTACCTGATTTAAACAAAGGTATTATCTTACTATTTTTCATAAGGTCAGGAAATTCACCACAGTCAATACAGTCATTAAAGATAAGGGCTAAAGTGAGTGCTATGATATCAATTATGGATTTGGCATTATTTTTTTTTTTTGAATTTTTCAAATGTTGAAGCAACCAGTAAGTCTGCTGTTACTATATCGTCACCAATTTTAAGACTGTAGTCTCTATTTCGGCTACTATTTCTTCCCATTTCACTATTAATAATGTTCCAAGTCGTTCTAATTACATTTTTACTGTTTTTTATTTTCGAACTTAAATAACGGGATTTTGTTAACTCTTTTAAATAACTTTGAGTATTTTCTTACGTAGAGATTAAAATCAGCGGTGTTTACATATATCCGTTCATTATAGAGCTCATATAGCGCTTTCTACTTTTATGGATGCCTTCGGTTGCCCATTCATTGAAGGATGCATTTCCATTAACTGTGATCGTTTTGGGAACAAAAGTGCCGCAATTACTACAGCTAGGAATCTAGAATGTGTTATAGACCTACAAATTGCGAACAACCAATTGTAATTTGAATTTGGCGGGCTCAGGTGAACGATCAGCCTTAAGACCTATAATTGGAAATCATAAATGGTGACATCCTATTGGATGATATATAATTGAAAATAAAAAAATGACAGTTTGAAGGATATTTCAAATTTAAATCTTACGCTTATTAGCAGAAGGCTGATATTGTTAGTAAAAAAAAAATTCTACTCTCGTGGGGAGTGCATGCTTGAACTAAACGCTTATTTTATACTCGATTATTGAATCGGTAACGTCCTCGATCTTTATTGATAAATTGTATTAAGTGATTTAAATAGAAATAAATGAACTTTAATACTTACATACGGAAAATAACTCCATCTTTATCTAAATAAGATATTACTTATATATTTTTTTGCATACATTAACTGCACGTATATCGGTATTTACACGGAGCATTTATGATGACCTTACTGAGCGAAAACGATTCTGTTTATGAAAAATCGATTTCGGCAACAGTTTTTATAAACGCGTTAGATGTTTTAATCCACTACCTTGACAGGGGGGAATGATCATGAGAGGCGGGTCCTAAGTCATATGTCCTAAGTCATAGATAAAACATAAGGGATAATTATCTACTCATATTAATTATGTTATTTTTTTTGGCAATTTTTATATTAGTTTTTACTTTATAAAATGGCAGATAGGTATTGTATTTTCAAAAAAAAAACATATTCATGTATTTTTTTTTCTAATAAAACGGGGGAGGTGTAGTGTGGGACGCGCCTCCAACCCATATATTATGTTCATTAGCTTATAAGTCATTCATTATTATACTTACTTTCATCGAACCTACACGTGTATCATTTGACACCGCCCCACATTCATTACACCCAAGATAGTACGCTTTGCGAGGATTATTCTTGCCAATATGTAACACAGTGCACTTTGCCGTATTTAGCGACAATAACCATTGATTGGTCCATTCAAATAAGGAATCCAAGTCATCTTGAATGTTCTGAGACTTCACGCACGGGTTTGCGAAGAACTTTGTATCATCGGCGAACAATGAGAATGGTAACTGCAGGTGTACTCTTTAGATCCGTCAAGTAAAGAGTAAAGATAAAAGAAAAAGAAAGAAAAGAAAGAAAAATCGTTTATTTGGAGCGAAGCACTCACACATACAATTTAGGAGACGAATATGTTATAATATATAAGTAACGTAGGAAATAAAAGTACATTGTGTGTGCCCAACCGCACCAAAAGGGTGTCCAGCTCAGCATGTGCCAGGATGTTATATCCTAGCGCTGATATTCTGCCGGATCCCAGGATGCACCTACGAATGTCGAGCAAACCACCATCGACTATGTATAGTGTGAGTAGTGTGTGTGTGTGACGTGAGTGTGATTTGTGTATTGCAATACTGCTAAATATTAACAAATTCTACCCTATATTATAATTATATAGAATATAAACATACGAAATATTTTTTTGGTTACTTACATAAATAAGAAATTTATTATATAAATTATAATATAAATAATATAAAATAAATATTTAATATAAAATATAATCAGTTATACTGCACCTGAAATGGACAGCAGCTATTTGCTTAGATAATGGACGTATCGGCATTTATAAGACTTACTTCTTTCTGTTTATCGATAAGATATTTCCGCAGTTGAACTCTAAACATGCCTAAAGTTTTAATGTTTCTGATGGGGGGAGGAATATTGTTCCAGCACTTTGATGCCGCGTACCGGAAGCTGCCCCTAAAAATCATTGTTATGTGTTGTCCTATGGATAGCTGCTTTGAACACATTCTAACCTCACATTCCCTCCTACTCGTGGTCCAGCTTAATTTACTGTATAAGTAAGCCGGTTGTTTCAATCTTATGACCCCGAATAGAAGGCAAGCCAAATGTAATTTGCGCCGCGATTTCATTTTAAGAATGGAGTGTTGGTTTAAAGATGGCGTGACATGACTCCTTCTCGGTATGGAAAAACACAAACGAGCACATGCGTTTTGTATCCTCTGAATTAGTCGCTCAGTTCTTGCTAAAAGACGAGGACCATAGACCGTGTCTGCATAATTTAATTTTGAAAGCACCAACGATTCCACCAGCTGTACTCTTAATTCTTGGGACAGGTATGGTCTCATTTTATAGAGGATCTTAAGCCTATAGAAACAGTTGCGCACAGACTCTGCTATATGTTTCTCGAACCTCATCTCGGTGTCCATATTTAGTCCAAGATTACGTGCCTCGTTAACTCGATCAACCAACTCGCCCCTCAACGTAACGTTCAGCGTTACCGGCAACGTACCAGTCTGGCACCTTTTCCCACACAACATATACTTAGTTTTAGATGGATTGAGTACCAAACAGTTTGTCAGCCCAGCTTGAAACCTTCTTAAGTTCTTCGTTTAAATCCTTTACCGCATTGTTGTAATCTGCCGGCTTGAACGACACGTAAACCTGAACATCATCCGCGTAAACATGATAGCTACATCTTTCAAAACATTTCACCATATCTGCACAATATAATATAAAAAGAATAGGACCCAAAATTGAGCCCTGTGGTACTCCCCTGTTGACTGGAGAAACTGACGAGGAGAGATTAGTCCCATCATGAGATCGCATTTCCACGCGCTGGTTGCGACCTGACAAATAACTGTTAAACCAACGTAGCGTTTTGTTGCTAAAACCGTAGTAATTCAACTTAGACATGAGTAAATCAATATTTATACAGTCGAATGCACGTGAAAAATCCAGTAATACGAGGATCGTACACAGGCCCTTATCTTGAGCAGCTAGAATTTGGTCGGTTACATCTAAAAGAGCGGTCGATGTACTACGCTGCTTACGGAATCCTGATTGCAGTTCAGGTAAAATCCCATTTTTCTCAAGATATTGTGTCAGCTGTTTACATACAGCTTTTTCGGCAATTTTAGAAAGACTTTTTAACTGCCTCATTAGCCAAGTGGTCCCGAGCGCGACTGCTATGCTAGAGGTCCTGGGTTCGATTCCCAGGTCGAGCAAAGTGTTATTGGGTTTTTCTATGAAATTCAGTCTGTCTGTTTCTCGGTATATTGGTCAACTCAAATCGAATGCTGAAGGGTGTGATAGAATTACACTGAATATGCTTACTCTCACACTTCCACATACTTTGGAAACTATCACTAATATTGTGAACTGTTCACTTGTAACTGCAACTTTTCCTACTACCTGGAAGACTGCAATAATAAGACCACTGTCTTATTATTGCAATACACTAAGATTATAACAGAAGAATTATTATAACAGGAGACTGCAATAATAAGACCACTGTCTTATTATTGCAGTCTTCCAGGTAGTAGGAAAAGTTGCAGTTACAAGTGAACAGTTCACAATATTAGTGATAGTTTCCAAAGTATGTGGAAGTGTGAGAGTAAGCATATTCAGTGTAATTCTATCACACCCTTCAGCATTCGATTTGAGTTGACCAATATACCGAGAAACAAGATCTGCGCTTACAGGAGTTAGATCAAAACTTGCATCGCTAAATCGGTAAAATTCAAAATATGTTAGTTGTGATAAACAACATACCCTGTTGCCAGGAACTCTTAAAAACTGGTCGTTTATTTTGTCCGGATCTCTGAAATGTGCAGGAAGGTCATGATTTTGTTTATTTGGCAGCAGTGTACTTTTAAGATTTTTCCAAAGTTTTTTAGGATCGTTAATTTTATTATTTATGTTAAATTTAAAGTATGCAACTTTTTCCCTGTATATAGAACTTGATACGAGAGATTTTAAATCCTTAAAGTACTGTTTTTTGGGAGGTGCTTGTGTTTTTCGATACGCGGCCAACGCATTATTCCGCAGTTGCATTATTATCTTTATCGTTTCCGTAATCCACGGATACGAGGGCTCCCTTATGATAAAAGTTCTGACCGGTGCGAATGCGTCATATATATTTAATAATGTTTGGTTAAATTCTGTGACCATATAGTTTACGTCCGGCACGTCGCATACCATGTCCCAGTGGATGCAACTCAAGTAGCTATGCAGAGTTTCTTTATTGATGTGTTTGATGGGCCTGAATGTAACGCGGTGCGGTTTGTACTTACTACGCTTAATGTTGAAAATACTGATTATTAGAGAGTAACTATTTATTGCTCCATTTGGTTCAACCGACACACTTCTGGGGTTAAGGTCAGTGCATACTAGATCAATCAGTGTTTCACTGTGATCTGTGAAATGAGTGGGCGTAGTCACCAATTGGTTCAGGCTCAGACTATTTAAGCACTCGCTTAGTTTTTTGGTTTTGCCGTCGTTAGCATTGAGCAAGTTCACATTGAAATCACCGACCAAAATGTAGTGGTCGCAGTCAGTCAGGGAGCTTACAGACTCAGTGATGGCATCAAGAAAAGTGTCCATTTCAAAACGTGGGGGGCGGTACGCTGTGCCAATGGCCAATCGTTTTCCGTTAATGGTAAGAGTTATCCACATTTGTTCTACGTGCCCGTACCTACTGTCGGCTGGTGTAAGCCACGTACGCGCGTTTAAGCCGCGTTTGATATAAAAACCCACTCCACCGCCCCTCCCACCATGTACGTTTTGGGAACGAGGCCTGTGCCGCAATCGGTATCCAGGTACAATAGGTGCTCGCCCCTCCTCCCCTGGCCGAAGCCAAGTCTCATTTACGGTCATAATGTCGATAGAATGCCTTTCTACTGATGCTATGAAGTCGTCATGGTTAGTTCCCAGTGAACCTGCGTTTAATAAGCCAACGCTTAAATATTTTTCAGTCATGCTATTGATCAAAGGTCCAAGCACTGATCCTTGGGGAACACCACTAAGTACTGGATGAGCTATGGATAGTGTATTTCCAATTCGTACACAATATGTCCTGTCTGATAAGAAGTCGCTAATCCATGAAAGTATCTTCCCGCGTATACCCAAGTGTTCCAGCTTATGTATAAGTCGACGCAGAGGAACGCGGTCAAATGCTTTTTCATAGTCCAGGTAGATTACATCCGTAGGATGTCCTTCATTCTGATTTCTTACACACATGAGTAGATTAGTTACAACTGAACGCTTGGGAACAAAGCCATGTTGTTCATTAAGGATAATGTGTTCTTGGTTCAAAAATTGTCTTAGCTTGTCTGCTATAATTTTTTCCATACACTTGCATAGCACACTCGTCAAACTTATGGGTCTATAGTTAGCAGCTAATAACTTGTTGCCCTTTTTATGTATAGGTACAACGGTAGCAATTTTCCAGTCAGTAGGTAAACATCCAGTTTCTAGAGATATATTCATAATTTTTGCAATAGTCTCTGTTAATGTTGTGAGGCATTTTTTCAACAATATTGATGGGATGCCATCAGGTCCTGTAGCTGTTATTTCATCAAATGTAAGTAGAGCCTTTCGTACCATTTCGCTGGTGATATCAAAATATATATATGCCATGTGGCCAGTTGATGTGGGGTAAATTAAAGTCGCCAGTAATAATTACTGTATTCTCTGAGGATGCCCTTTCAATTATGATAATATTTCCCATTTTTCATCATGGGGTTGTATTATGGCACCACACTTTTTGTATTCGCCAGTGTCAAGTACAAGTTGTTCAGTTGCTCCATAAAACGGTAGAAACTTTATTGAGGCTTCGAGGGAGTTTAGGAGTGAACAAAAAGTCACGATTTTCAATTTTATATCATTAGCCTACACTCTCACACGTTCACGAAAACTTAATGGTTAATTATCCACCATAATTACACAATAAACTTCGGAGAAATTCAAGTTTTGAAAAATAATATAAAATCGACAATGTGCACTTTACATTTTCCCGCCTAAAAACCGACGCGGCGGTTGACAACATGGCGACGCGCGAGCGGCGCGGCACGCAACCCTGCGGGAACGCATGAGATAACCCTCGCGCGCTACAAGGATACATATTTTATAATATCGATGTCTGTCATCGACAAATTTTATCGACGTTGAAATAAGTAGCTTACATCACTGGTCCGAATTACAATGTGCGCCAACCTACGTAACTTCGAAATGATTTTATTTTATATGTCCTTTTCTTTCATAGTAAGTGGGTCCATAAGTCGAAGTGAAATAAATATATTGAGTTCAGTTGCAATTTTATGGCTTTCTCTATGTCATAATATTCTTACTCTAAGGAAAATTGTCATTTTTAACTTCACTTATTTGAAGAGGACGGCGTGATTTCTTTACGGAATTCCTAGAAGTCAGAGTGATGTAATTTGTTTGTAAGCAGGAATTAATTTCACCATATGCATGGTTTGTAATTATAATAATACATAACAGTGGAGCCCTGTAATTTGCTGTTAATAATTTAATTTATAAATTAATTGTTACCGCTGTTGGTCTTCCAGGAAGTAAATAAATAAATAAAGTAACAAAACTCGTATACTTTATTTTGCAATGTAGTGTTATGAATTTGAAAACTTGTAAATTTAGGTATATATCTCGATAGAATTTTATAATTAGCTATTTTACACCGCTAGCTACTTTACAAAACAGCAATGTAAAATAGCTAAATAACTTTCAGCAGTTTTGCATAATCGGTGACCTTCAACACGCGGAATGGAATGAACGTTTTGCGTTTATAAATGTAGCGAATTGATGTGTAGCTGTCTTGTAAAACAGTGCATTTTAGCGTGAAATGGAACGTTGGATTGTAAATTTTAGTTCCAAAATTCGGCGCTAGGGGCATTGTGTGGCTCAATGGCATAAGCTTCGTCAAGTTAACCCCAATTTCTTCTAAATAATTATGCACAATGGCTACATTTCCTTTCTGGCTGGTTCGTCGTTTGGTCACAGTTCTAATTAGGGTTGTCACGGAGGCCTTCTTAGCGGAGGCGGATGCCGAGGCAACTAGTTTCAACTCCGCGGATACGGAGTGCAGTGCAAGAATGCAAAATAGCATGTAAAATAGCGCCTTTTACAATTCTACTGCGACATGTACACTTCATTGGTCGTAACTCTACACACGTGAGCTTGCGAGCACGGCTGTTTTTCAAAATTTAAATTCTTAGTTGTTTTGTTTTGGTTTTTGCAGCAGAAAATTTGTTGAGCTAAGTAGGTATTTATTAGTCAAGAAATAAAAACTCAGGTATTCGGCAAATTTCGATCATGCTTACTTCAAAGCAGCATTTAAAAAAAAAAGTGAGAACGTTTGGCAGACACTCCAAGGTATTGAACATTTCAAGCTTCCTTTCGATACTAACTGAATATTTATTAAGTAGTATTAAAGTAGTAAGTAAATAATATGATGCAGATTGTTTATCTTTTATTATGGTTGGGCTTCATCACATATTTTAGTGTTTTTTTTAAATCACTACATATCTACAAGTATGTAAGCAATGGACATTCATAAGTAATACAGAGACATGTAAAGCGAATTACCTAAGTAGGTATCATTATTAATATTCCTTCGTATAAGTTAAAGTAAATCTTTCTCAGCGAAATTAGCTAATGAAGCTTCTGTAGCGCTTAATAATTCATCTGCTCGTTCGTCCAATATGTTTCTGAAAAAAGATAGTACATATGTTATTGCGGATAATGTAGTAGGCTGCAATATTGTTAATTTTTTATAATATGTTTTCTTTGTTTCAACACGTATTAAAGCTGTTTACTGTCCCTGAATAAATAAAATTAAATAAAAACGACAAAGGTGACATTATTTTCAGTTATTATTATTATTTTATCTTTATTGTACACATTTAGTAAGGTAAGTACATTTCAAATTGGATGTACAAAGGCGAGCTTAACTCCATATAGAGTTTTCTTCCAACAAACCCTTTGAGTGATAGAGAGATGTGTGTAAAATGAGGATAAAGTGAAGTGCACAAGATAGAGTCAAGTAAATTAACTACATACAGTTAAATAAAATTAAATAGATACTTAGATAGAAATACAAGCATATATATCTACATATATATTACATAAATATACCTACACATATAAATTTATGTACACATACATACATACATATTATATTATATATATCATAATATACATATATCCTACATTTATAAAGATGTTGAAAGAAAATGTTCCTTAAATCCTCTCCTGAAAACATCCAAGGAAGTGCTATCACACAAGGAATCTCCCACATTCCTTGCGTGATAGCACTTCCTTGGATGTATTCCATAGTGTTGCTGCCCGAATAGTGAACGAGACGTGGTAACAGGCTGTAGTGTGTTGGGCGGTACGAAGCAGGAGAGAACGGTATGAAGAGCTAGTGCGACGGGGCTTACCTCTAGGGACAAGGTACTCAAAGCGTTCCTGCAGGTATAGAGGAGATTCAGGGTTGTGAAGAATGAAGAACAGAAAGGAAAGGATGTGACAATCCTGTCGTTGACGAATAGGCAGCCTATCGCAATTTCGTCCGGAATTCCGAAATAGATCATATTTCCGGAGGCCGAAAATGAAGCGAATGCACAAATTCTGCAAACGTTCCAGTTTGTTAAGGAGTTCTTCGGTGGCATCAAGAAAACAGATATCGGCATAGTCGATGAGAGGAAGAAGAAGACATTGAGCAAGAATTGTTTTAGTTTGAAACGGCAGGAACTTTTGGAGACGCTTTAAGGACTGGAACGAGCAATAGACCCTCCTGCTGACTTCCGCGATGTGAACATTCCATGAGAGATTATTATCCAGATAGACACCTAAGTTTTTAACCTTTTGGAGTAACTTATAGGCACACTGTTAAATATGATAGGTGGGAGAGAGTGCTGGCTCAGGAGATTATAAGTATCTGCTATCCACTATCAGCGCTTTTGATTTATTGTTTACCAAAAGACCAAATGATTGAGCCCATTGGTTGATATTTTTCAGGTCATTATTTACAGCGTCAATCGTGTCCAACAGCTCTTCGATTTTAAAGTGGCGGTAAAGCTGCAAGTCGTCTGCATAGAGATGGAAGTGTGAAGATAGAACCTGAGTAATGGCATTAATAAAAACCGAAAAGAGAAGAGGGGATAGAACGCCACATTGTGGGACGCCCGCAACAAGATCACGCCACTCTGAGGAGACCTCATTGGAGCGGATCGATTGCGAGCGGCCCCGAAGATATGAGTTAAATTAAACCAGTTAAGAACAGAAGGGGATAAGCCTCTTAAGAGCCTCTTAAGAGAGGCTAGGATTCAAAAGAGTATGTCGAAATCAACCGAATTAATGGCACTGCTAAAGTCCAATAAAACCTAGATCGTAAGTTGTTTGTTTTCCATAGCTAGGCGGATATCATCTGTGATTTTTACAAGAGCTGTTACTGTGCGAAAATCTTGCCTGGGCGAAAACCAGTTCCAATAATTCAAGCTAAAGAACAATAAGAAGAAACGTCCCCATTCTCCAACAGTTTTCAGACATATGTCATTCGAAAGGTCTTTTTAGGCAGATATTTTTATATCATGCGGCATTGTTCAAACATGGGTTTTGGCCGGAATTTGGATTTGTAGGTAAGTATTTTTTATATCGTTTGTAAGAGTCGTTTCCATACTCCAACTGATTTCAGACCAGAGGCGGGTCGTCCTAAGGAGCGCTGGAGCGCTGCACTCCCAAAAAATTTACCTACTCAACAAAATGTATTTTTTTTATCAAAGTTTATATGTTGGTAAAAACCCATTTTGTTGGAATTATTAATTTACGTAAGAAATTACGCATCGATTTACTATTTACGCTCTGAAGCCGACGCAGTAGAAAGCAGTATAGGTACAAAATTTGGCGTCAAGATGTAGGTAGATACGAGTGGATAGCGCGGTGCGCCGGTAGTCGGCGCGTTACAAAATCCCCCATGGTCCTTTGATACTGTGAGACCTAATACTATAGTTGCGTAATACACGGACAAATGCCAATCCCTAGATGGTTCGTCCATCACGGGAATAAGTCTCGAAAATAATTAACAAAACCGAAGTTCATAAACTATGAAAGAACTGATCATCGCACCGCTCTAACCACACTAAAGGACCAACTTAACTTACATATACTCGTACGTCACGGTATTTTTTCTTGGTGCAAATTCAAATTTATAATTGCGAATAATATTATTTATATGAGAACAAAAATTCCAAAAATCCAAAGGTCAACAAGGAAGTACCCTATATTTTTTTAGTTGCTTGTCAGTTTCAAAACGTCAGTGGTCATCCCACACTGCGTTTTCCAGTGAATATGATGATGGTGAGTTTCAAAATATCAGGGAACTGTAGGTACTCCTGTTTTTATATTAATTTTAACTTAATATTTCCATCTATGACAGACAGGGAAACCCTAAAGACCTATCTAAATGTAAGATAGGAGTTTAAAATTACCTGCTAATAACGCGATGCAAACTGACATCTCCAGAAAAGCTATCAGAGTCGTCATTTAGCGATGTTTGAGAATCTGGAAAACAAAATAAGAATGTAAGTTATTATTTCGTACGGATGTAATTTTTGTTACGGAGCTGAGTGGTCGCGCGCGGATCGGAACTGTGCGGGGCGGGACGTTAGAGAAACAAAAAGTCGAGCAGGCTGGACGCTTGAGTTATATACTACTAGCTGACCTGAGAGACGTTGTCCTCTCCAAGTTTCAACTAATTACCTCGAAAAATCTCATAGAAAAAAGGATTTTGGTTTTCCATATTTTTAATACACTTAGCGCCTTTACATTACTAAATTACTTCACCTACATAGATAAAAATCTCAAATAACTGTTTCGGCATCAGTAAAGATTTAACGCACGTTGCAATTATTATTCTCATTTATTATTTCAACTTACATATTAGGTACATTTTTAAATATTTTTATAAAAAATTGAAAAACATTTAAAAATATAAAAAATAGTAGCCCACCGGTATCGGGAGCAGGGTCCAAGCTACCGGTGGTCAGAGCCCCAGAGAGAGGAACCTCCTAACAATGCGGGCCGTGTCCAGAAGCACTGCCTTCTGCATCAAGCTCTTGATCCAGCCATCCAATGAGAGCCTCCTTAGGTGTTGGTCGAGGCTCTTGGCTATTAAGCCATTGGCTGACACAACGATTGGAACAATGATCGCTGAATCCACCTCCCACATGTCGACAACCTCGTGTGCCAAATCTAGATACTTTATTTCTTTTTCTTTTTCGGCTCTCACGAGATTCTCGTCATGCGGGACGGTGATGTGAACAATCACTGCTCGACGCCCTAAGCGATCTATCACCACGATATCGGGCTTATTTGCAAGAATAGTCCTATCAGTGATGATAGATCGGTCCCAATACAATGTAGTATGACCATTTTCGAGAACTGGGTCGGGCACATACTTGTAGTACGGTACCTCCGATTCCACAAGATTGTATCTCAAGGCAAGTTGCTGATGGATAATCCTGGCTACCAGGTTATGTCTGTGCAAGTACTCGCCGTTAGCTAGACGCGAACAACCAGAGATAATATGTCGGATAGATTCTCCCGGACGGTGGCATGCCCGACATATGTCAACCGTACCATCCTTCACGATATATTTTCGGTAGTTGTTCGTCATCATAACTTCGTCCATAATTGCACAAACAAACCCTTCGGTTTCTCCAAATAGATCCCCGAAGCGTAACCAGGAAACGGACGCTGAGAAATCTACACCAGGCTCATGGAGAGCCCGGTAATAGCGTCCGTGTAGCTCTTTACCTTGCCATACATTCTTACGATCGTCCGTACTAAGTACTACGGGTTTGCGCCAGTTCTCTTTAGCCATGGAGAGAGGGGTAAGCCCATTGTCCACTGCAACCACATCTCGATGCATCCCCATTTCTGATTTTAAAAAATACTCCCTGAGACTACACACCTCGCGGTTGTGAAGGTTTTTGGCATTTAAAAATCCTCTACCCCCACATTTCCGCGAGATGTATAGCCTCATTACTGAGGAGCGTGGGTGATGCATTCGATATGCGGTTAGCAGTGTACGGACCTTCCTATCCAAGGCATCAAGTTCAGTCTGAGTCCACTTGAGTACGCCGAAGGAGTACATCAATACTGGCATGACCCAACCGTTGAAAGAACGCACCTTGTTTCCGCCTGACAGAAGACTTTTTAAGACTTTTGTCAGACGTCCGAAGAAGCGCTCCTGCAACGATTGTTTCATGTCAGCCCCATTGATGCCTAGAGCCTCCGACATACCCAAGTACCTGTAAGTCTCCGTTGAGGCGAGAGATCTAAGTTGAGTGGAATCCGAGAGTTGAATTCCCTCAGATTCCACAATCCCTCCTCGCTTTACATGCATGACAGCACATTTCTCCACACCAAATTCCATTCTGA
Organism: Acronicta leporina; assembly: GCA_947256265.1. Classification (NCBI taxonomy): domain Eukaryota; kingdom Metazoa; phylum Arthropoda; class Insecta; order Lepidoptera; family Noctuidae; genus Acronicta; species Acronicta leporina. The sequence goes on along the minus strand of OX366513.1, from coordinate 8,430,841 downwards.
TGGAGTTACTAAAGTTTTCCGTTATCTTCAGCAACTCCATCAGGTGCAAATCAGAGGGAGCAAAGAGCTTTAGGTCATCCATGTAAAGTAGGTGGGATATTACTTGACCGCCCCGCCTCAATCGGTAACCCAGCCCCGAATCCTCCAGTAAAGTACTGAGAGGATTCAAGGCTAAGCAGAACCATAAAGGACTCAGGCTGTCTCCCTGGAATATACCACGCTCAATCCTAATTGGTTCACCGATTCTTTGAATTTGTCGGTATCCTGGATAATGAAGGACTGTCCTCCATTGCCCCATACACGACTGCAGGAAGGTGCGAAGTGTAACATCTATCTTATATAGCTCTAGCACCCTCATGAGCCATGTATGTGGCACGGAATCATAGGCCTTCTTGTAATCTATCCAGCATGTCGACAGATTCTTTCGGAATCGGCGAACCTGTTGGCTGATGGTCATATCTATGAGAAGCAGCTCCTTAGTACCACGGGACCCGTTCTTACATCCATTTTGAGACGCAGACATAATTGAGCTTTCATCAATATGGTTACAAATTTTTGCTCTCAAAATAGATGTAAGAAGTTTATAGACCGTCGGTAAGCAGGTGATGGGTCTATAATTTTTAGGTTCCGCAGTACTACCAGATTTGTGGAGTAGATGGGTGACTCCAGTAGTTAAAAATTGTGGTAACGTCCCACTTTCTAAAGATGACTGGAATTGAGACGCCAAGCGAACGTGAGAACTACGTAGCCATTTTAGCCAAAAATTGTGCAGTCCATCCGGCCCCGGCGCTTTCCAATTCGGTACAGAATGGACTGCACAGGCTACGTCTTGGGGGCTAATATAAATTTCCCCCATTGCTGGTATTGATTCACACGTTCGCTCAACGTCGCGTATCCAATCATCTTCGGTATGACTGACGGGCACTGACCAAATGTTGCGCCAGAATGTACTCATGGCGTCATCATCCGGCCAGCACGCGTCACACACCACTATTAGGACGCTCCCAAGTTCTGTACACCCACCTTTGATCACTTTGGAATCTACGATTCAGGGAATACCGCTCCACACGACGTTTGTACCTACGGATACGGTTTGCCCATGCATAAACCTTCTGCTTCAGGAAGTCGATGCGCTCGGTGACACAGGATACATAGTCTCGGGGATGGATATTAGTCCCCGAGAATGCCCGTCTCACAAAGCGCATCACTCTTGGGCGTGTATTGCCCTCCCTGAAGCAGATCAGCTTGCCAATGAGCGCTCTAGCCTCACCGATACGGTGTTCAATCCTGGACTGCCAAGCCGGTACCGCAGACTGCGGACTTGTAGCTCTGTCAGGTTCTGGGAACCTCACACGAGCTACACGGCAAGCAGTAACAGCTGCACAGTACAGGATTGAATGGGTATCGGCAAGATCTTCACTGCTGTCAAAATACTCTGACAGCAGTGAATCCAGAGCACACACAAGCGCCAAGTTCTTGTTATTCATGGGCAAACGAGGTAAACGTGGTCTAAGTACAGGTGTTATAGAGCGATACTCCCGAAACGCACCCTCCAAAGCACTCCTCAACTCCTCATTGTATTGGGTACTTACATTTATAGCCCTGTCATCACTTCCCGCATCTGTATGACTTGGTTGTGGCGTCACTGATGGTGTCACTGGTGGTGCCAGAGATGGGTAAGCGATGACATGGCTATTTTGCACTTCCAAGCGTAACTGATCAAGCACGGAGTCATTCAACATATGGTTACGCTGAATGACCCGTACCTGATCCGACAGTCGTTGGGTCGTCACGTTGATGGCTGGTTCAAGCACCTGGAACAGGGAGAGCATCCGACTACGGTACGCGGTCAGGTTAGTTCCCCCCTCTGTAGCCCCATAGTATGCGCGCATGACGTTTTCATTTATCGATTGAGTCCATCTCATGCGCTGCACACTTCCACCGGGAGCGGGGACCCCTCCAGAGGCCGGTGGGCCTCGTGGTCCCAAGCTGTCCGGTGGCCGGCGGCCTCCCCGCCGGCGTACAGGTGGTGGCGACGTCGGTGGAGAGTAATATTCGTCGCTCGAACTCGACGCAACTGCAGCCACCGGGGTCCGAGATTCCGGCGGTTGCGAGGCGGAGCTGAGCGACGATTCCGGAGGTGGTGGTCGTGCGTTTTTAGTCTTGGCCCTCGTCAACATTTTCCAATCATATCTTGTTATTTTAACATGACATTTTAAACGTCATGTCTTGTGAGTTTCTGAGTTTAGTGGATATTTCAGTTGAATTTTCTTTTTCTTTTCTTCATTTTATTTTTATTTGTGTAGTTAGTGATTTTAATTGGAGGTTTTACTTGGTACGGTATATTTTTGCGTATTCCTGTAATTCTGTGCAATTTAGATAAATGGACAGATTTTTTTGCGGCCGTTGACGTCTGGTGTTATTATTATTATGATTCCATTTATTTCATTAAAATCATATCATTTACATTTTTAAATATTTTTATAAAAAACAAAAGAAATAAAAACATTTAAAAATATAAAAATAGTTGTCCACCGGCATGGGGAGCAGGGTCCAAGCTACCGGTGGTTAGGGCCCCAGAGACAGGAACCTCCTCACAATACGCGCCGTATCAAGGAGTACTGCCTTCTGAATCAGGCCCTTAACCCAGCCATCCAACTCGAGCCTCCTGAGGTGTTGGTCGAGGCTCTTGGCGATAAGTCCATTGACCGTGACGACTATCGGTACAATGATGGCCGAGTCCACATCCCACATGGCGACCACCTCGTGGGCTAAGTCGAGATATTTTAATTGTTTCTCTCTCTCAGCCTTCACGAGGTTCTCGTCATGCGGGACGGTGACATCGATAATCATTGTGCGGCGCGCTGATCGATCTATTACCACTATATCAGGCTTATTGGCAACAATAGTCCTGTCAGTGATAACAGATCGATCCCAGTACAACGTGACATGGTCATTCTCGAGAACTGGGTCGGGCGCATACCTGTAATACGGTACCTCAGAATCCACAAGGCCGTATTTTAAAGCAAGTTGCTGGTGGATAATCCTGGCCACTTGGTTATGCCTGTGCAAATACTCACCGTTAGCCAGACGAGAACACCCAGAAGTAATATGCCTGATAGACTCACCGGGACAATGGCATGCCCGACATATGTCGATCGTCCCGTCTTTCATGATATACTTCCGGTAGTTGTTCGTCAGCATAACTTCATCCATAATTGCACAGACCGAACCCTCGGTTTCCCCGAAGAGGTCACCGAAGCGTAGCCAGGCCACGGACGCTAAGAAATCTACGTCGGGCCCATGAAGGGCACGGAAAAAGCGTCCGTGAAGCTCCTTGCTCTGCCATACTTCCTTGCGGTCGTTGGTACTAAGCACCACAGGTTTGCGCCAGTTCTCTTTAGCCAAAGATAGCGGGGTGTGTCCCTTGTCCACTGCGACCACATCTCGGTGCATACCCACGTCAGCCTTGAGAAAATATTCTCTGAGACTGCACACCTCGCGGTTGTGGAGGGTCTTAGCATTTAAAAAACCTCGACCCCCGCACTTCCGCGGGATGTACAGCCTCATGACAGACGAACGTGGGTGATGCATCCGGTTTGCGGTCAACAGCGACCGGACTCTCCTATCCAAGGCATCCAACTCCGTCTGGGTCCACTTGAGTATGCCAAAGGAGTACATCAGGACCGGCATGACCCAACCGTTAAAGGCGCGCACCTTGTTGCCGCCTGACAAAGAACTATTAAGTACCTTTTTCAGGCGGCCGAAGAAGCGCTCCTGCAACGCTTGTTTCATGTCAGCCCCGTTAATGCCTAACCCCTCTGACATTCCCAGGTATTTGTAGGTATCAGTTGCGGAGAGTGATCTCAGGTTTATAGAATCTGAGAGTTGTAGTTCCTCAGATTCCACAATCCCGCCCCGCCTTACATGCATGACCGCACATTTATCTACACCAAACTCCATCCTAATGGAATTACTAAAAGTTTCAGTTGCCTTTAGTAACTCCATCAGTTGCAATTTGGTGGAGGCAAACAGTTTTAAATCATCCATGTAAAGCAGGTGGGATATTACCTGACCCCCTCTCCGCAACGTATAGCCCAGCCCTGTACCCTCCAGCAGGGTGCTGAGGGGGTTCAGGGCTAAACAAAACCACAGTGGACTCAGACTGTCGCCCTGGAATATTCCCCGCTTAATCTCAATGGGTTCGTCGTTCCCTTGAATCTGCCTACATCCTGGATAGCGAAGAACAGTTCTCCACTGCCCCATACATGACATCAGGAAGGTGCGTAAAGTTGTATCTATTTTATACAACTCCAGCACCCTCATGAGCCATGTATGCGGCACCGAGTCGTAGGCCTTCTTATAATCTATCCAACATGTTGACAGATCCTTTCGGGATCGACGGACCTGTTGGCTTATGGCCATGTCGATGAGGAGAAGCTCCTTGGTGCCGCGGGACCCATTCCTACATCCATTTTGGGAGGCTGACATAATAGAATTTTTTTCTATGTGATAATAAATTTTTGCTCTCAAAATGGACGTAAGAAGTTTATAGACCGTCGGTAAACATGTGATCGGTCTATAATTTTTGGGTTCCGCGGCATCACCTGATTTATGGAGCAGGTGGGTGATTCCCGTTGTAAGGAACTGTGGTAGCGATCCAGACTCTAAGGCCGACTGGAATTGCGATGCCAAGCGCGCGTGTGAGCTTTGTAGCCATTTAAGCCAGAAATTGTGCAGTCCGTCCGGCCCCGGTGATTTCCAGTTCGGTACCGAACGGGCTGCACTGGCTACATCTGAGGCAGTGATTACAACTGCCTCCATCTCCGGTATGGCTCCACACACGCGCACAACATCGCGCATCCATTCAGCCTCAGTGTGGCAGACGGGCACCGACCAGATGTTGCGCCAGAATGTACTAGTGGCATCATCATCTGGGCGGCTTCCATCAACCACAGTTTGGTCAGGTCGCTCCCAAGCTCTATACACCCACCTTTGATCGCTCTGGAACATGCGATTCTGGGTATACCGCTCAACCCGTCGCCTATACCTTCGTATACGGCTCGCCCATGCACAGACCTTCTGCTTCAGGAAGTCAATGCGCTCCGCGACACGGGGCATATATTCTTGAGGCCTGATTCCAGTCCCCGAGAATGCCCGCCTCACAAAGCGCATCACTCTAGGTCGAGTATTGCCCTCCCTAAAGCAGTATAGTTTGCCGATGAGCACCCTGGTCCCCTCGATACGCTGCTCGATCCTGCGCTGCCAGGCCGGTACGGCGGATTTTTGTCGTGTAGAATTGTCACATTTTGGAAATGTGACATTAGCTACACGACACGCCGCAACAGCCGCGCAGTACATTATCGAGTGAGTATCGAAGAGATCTTCGCTGCTTTCAAAGTAACTACCAAGCAGCGAGTCCAGGGCACACACCAACGCCCTATTCCTTCCATGCATAGGCAAGCGAGGTAGACGAGGCCTAAGTTCGGGGGGAGCAGTTCTAAAGTCCCGAATCGCATCCTCCAGTGCGCTCCTCAATCGGTCGTTGCACTGGCTACTTACCGTAACAACCCCATCGTCTCCCTCCCTATCGTTGACATTTGACCGCGGTTGTATAATATCGCGTGCTAGCGGATGTACCGCGGTCTGCGCAGGGGCAGGGATAGGGACGGTACGGTTGTTTAGTACCTCTGAGCGTAGCCTATCAAGTGCGGCGTCGTCCAATCTGTGATTCCGTTGGATAACCCGCACCTGATCCGACAGTCGTTGGGCCGAGACGCTGATGGCTGGTTCAAGTTCCTGGAACAGAGACAGCATCCTATCGCGGTACGCAGTGAGGTTAGTTCCCCCCTCTGTAGCCCTGTAATATGCGCGCATGACGTTCTCATTCATTTTTAGAGTCCATTTCATGCGCTGCACACAACCACCGGCAGCGGGGACCCGGCTAGGGGCCGGTTGGCCCCTGGATCCCATGCCGTTCGGTGGCCGGCCTCTTCCCGGCCGACGTACAGGTGGTGGCGACGTCGGTGGGGAGAAATACTCGTCGCTTGAGCTCGACGCGGCTGCAGCTGCCGGTGTCACTGGTGGTCCGAGTTCCGGCGGCGGCGAGGCGGAGCTGAGCGACGAGTCCGGGGGTGGTGGGCGTGCGATTTGTCTACTTCTGGCTCTCGTCAACATTTTTTTTCACAATTTTTCCAGTTATGTTGTGGCATTCTGACAGTGAAGTGTCACTGTTATATTTTATACGTTTTTCCTCTTTTTCTTCATGGTTTCTGTTATTTAGGTTTCTGATATTAATTCGGTAGGTTAGTTATTAAAAGAAAAAGGTATAATATATGGATAAAATTGATTTTGTACGGTAAATTAAAATAAATATTTGGAGAGAATTTTTTTGTTGTTGACGTTTCGAGTGTTGCCAGTTATTATTATTATTATATCACCCATTTTTTTATTTATTATATATAGGTACATATGGTATATTATTTTGATTTGATTAGATGGAAACTCTTTAGAATCTACACTATGGAGGTTTCACATTGTAAAATCAGTTACTTTAAAGCTGGATGCTTTATTGAAGAAAAGAATAATTGTCAAAATTGTCAACTCAAAATGACACCAGGGGCCCTAGTCTGCTATATCAATTGACTCAGAATGACCGTCCAATGGCACTAAATGACATAAGAAATGACAGATTTCGTAGAGAAAACTGTCAAAAATCAACCATTATGAAGTCACTGAATCACAATTCTGACACAACTAAATAGTAGACTCGGCACCCTGTTAGGAATCAAATTTCATTGAGGTATTAACGATGTCGTGTTAGTCTTTTAGAGAATAAATTGTCATTCTTTGTTTACTTCTTTACCCTATTCAAATATTTAGTTTTTACACCGGCTGATGCTCGCTGGATAAGTCCAATGTATGTCCCGTGATGCCTTGTATAAGTAGAGTTAGAATAACTGTACTAATAATCAATTCCCGCTCACAATTATGGTTTCTGATTTCTTTGTTTTATTTTCCTGTTTTATCTTATTTAGTACCTGTGAGTGTATTTTTTTAATTTTGATTCTTGATTCTGTTATAATGTTTGACCCATGCTAGTCTAGTACGGAAATACTTAAAAAGGAAATTTGCTTCAACGGTTATTGGTAAAAGTTAGCGATTTCTCTCACCCGTGCGTTTATTTTCCAATTACCTATTATGTATTTATATATACCTACTAAATAGTTTCTTTCTTTTGTATTTAATTGGCATGTAATGTATAACAATGAGAGACATTGCATTGAAAATATGACGCAAGATATTTAGAGGTGTGTATGGATGATTTTAATTTTGCAAATAAATAATTACATATAAAAATAATTTGTAATCGTTGTTACGTTTTTATCCATTCTTCCTTAAATAATCTATCGATATAAAATATCGACATAGTAGCTTCCTAATAATTTTTAATGTCTTTTACGTTCGTATTGTCGTCAATTCTTGTATGTTGACGTATTTGACCACTATGTGTGCGTAAATTGTGTTAGTGTTGAAGATTTTGATATGTGTGAGTTCGTAGCGATACAAAATGATTTTGAGTATGTGTGCAGCAATGTCTATGTAGTGTTTCCTCCCCCCGCACCAAAAGTGGCAGACTTTTTTGTTCATAGAATTAAGCGCGTTACTTGTCCAGGGATAGATAGTCAAAGGAATAGAGACCATTCACTCGGTATTCTGATTTTCATAGCACTAGAGTTATCACAGCTTTTGACATAAATGTTTTAATTATTCATTTATATTATTATTTATTTATTCGTATCAGGTACGCGTCGCTATTACCTGAAGTAGTAAGGCGATGAGTAGTAAGGTACTCAGCGGACAAATATGGGGGTAGGTCGTCAGTAGCATCACCAGTACCACCTTCAGCCCCGAGCGTCTCGACAACGGATAGCCATTGGCCATTATGACAACGAAATCTTTCCACCTAAAAAAAATAACGAAGTTAGTTTTTATTTTATTATTGGGATAGGGGATCAAACGAGCAGACGGATCACCTGATGGTAAGCGATAACCGCCGCCCATGGAAACCCGCAACACTAGAGGAGTCACAAGTGCATTGCCCGCCTTTTAAAAGGGTTTGGGCCTCCGGTAACCCCACTCACTCAGCGAAACACAACGCAAGCGTTGCTTCACGCCGGTTTTCTGTGAGGCCGTGGTATCACTCCGGTCGAGCCAGCCCATTCGTGCCAAAGCATGGCTCTCCAACTGAATAGACTTAAATAGACACCCACAAAAGAATTATCATGAGTTATTGAATTATCATTATACATCATAATAACCTTTATTCGGACTGCCCACTCATTTTGCATTTGTGATATAATGTCAAGGCAGTTGTCGCACATTTTTCTTATCTCCGCATTCTTATCCTGCATCAGATCAATAAGGTAAGCTGGAGCTTCTGCAATATAAAAAAAAAATATAAACATACGCACCTACACCGTACCACGAAGATAAAATGTGCTACTCTGACGTTAGCATTTCCGAACGACCGCGCAGGTAAACTCACATAAAAGTATTATATTGTGCCAAAAAATCGGTACTCCAACTATCTGGGCACTGGATTTTATCGTAACATTGCCTACAACTTCAGCGAGGTACAGTTACATCGTTGATTTAAATATAACAAATACACATCTTCCCCCCTTGATGGCGTGAAATATAAACTACAGTACAACTTTCTTATGGGTCCGGCGGCTAAATTGCCTATACAAACGTGATACCAAAATAAATCGTAATTCAAACAATCTAATTGTCTTATTATTCGGATACCGTTAATCTAGGTTTTTACGTTAACATTTTGTCTACTATTTTTCTACTTCAATAGAAATAAGGAACTAGAAAACCAGGCGAAATCGTAATATTTTCAATAATTACATTAATTACATTGATTATCAGAAGTATTTTGCAAAAAGTGGTAGGGTAGGAACCTAGAACCTAGAGCCAGACAAAGGCCCCAGTAGGTGGTATGTAAGACAAGGCCTAACTCCGCCTAACTCTTGAAGGGGCCCAGTGATCGCTGGACCGCACAGCAGCCTGTCATTTCATAAGGTATCTTTCACTAATGTTATGAAGATATTTTTTATGCATGAAAGGGTACTTAATGATAGTCCTGTAGACTTGCGATTATGTGGTTGCCGGTTCGGACCCCACCCATTGCACTACCGACGTGAACCCACTCGTAACGCAAGCATTTTAGCTTAGCACGAGGGGTTAACAAGAATACTAGTAATGTGTGACCCACATTACTAGTAATTTTTTTTTTTAAATATATCTCTTTAACTATAAAAAATCGCGAAACAAACTTGAAAGTATTTTCAGATACCCCTAGGTATGAGGAACCTATTTTTTTATTGCGTATTTATTTTGACCAACCTGTTTAAAGATAGATGAATATAACGTAGAACTACCTGTGCGCGATACTAGGTAGTCCGCGGCGCGGGGATGCGAAAGGAGCTGTCGAAACGCGAACACGGTCTGGAGCACATGGTCATCGTCGGCCTGGCGAAGGCGCAGTAAAGCGACCAGTGCGTGCGCGGCGCCGGCCCGCAGCAGCGCGGCGGCGGCGCGCTCGTCGCAGCTCAACGCACCCACAGCGACAACACCTTCCAGTACCAGCTCTGGGTCAGATGTGCTGCCTGTGTGCAATGTATGGCGGGTTACAACTACAAATGACAGTGTATTTCACCATCAATAAGCATAGTTCAGATTAATTACTCTATTCATTATTAACGCACTGGGGTGTCTGATCTGTGTGTCTGTCTGTGGCATCATACCTTTCAATTTTTTTTTTGGAAACAATGCGACTTGATCGAAATGATTCGCAGTTATGATTTAAGAAAATCTGGCCAGCCGTTTCAAGATTATCAGCTTATTTCTAGTTCATGAAGGGATGTGAGCAACTTCCACAGGTCTGGTCGATTTGTAACTTGGTATCCTGTTACTTCAATGATATTGCAAGAATATGGCTTTATTCTGCGGAAGTTTCTTAAATTGTAAATTCAATGTAATTTTATGGTAATTGTTGTGTTTACTTCCTCTATTCGTAGAGTAGTACTGGGGAAGAAATATACTTGGTCTTCACGGCGTGAGGTAAGAAAGGAAAATTATATTAATTCGATTTATTAATAGTAGAGAAATACGTATAAAAATTGCATTTAAGACTCGGTAAAATAAATTTCGAGAATTTTAATTATAGACAATATAATTCTTAGGTGTAATGAAATTCGGACTCTTTTCGAATTCGGAATATCGTAATAAAATTATTTAAAAAAATCGAATCTTCCCGGGCTTGTAAACATGTTGTTATATGCACTCTTCTTCACAGGAGACTTGCCGTGATATCAAATGTGAAGGAAAAATCAAAATAACATTTATTTATAGCTACCAAAGGATCTTATAAACCTGACTTTTAAACTATCGCGTTGCATGATATTACTATTGAAACCAACAGATATGAACGCAGGAAGTCTGCTTGTGATCAGTGAAACCTGGTTAAAACGTCAAGCGATGCAAATATATCCATGGCGCGTTAATACCTGTTAGTTTCTACGAAGAAAAAGTTAACTGTTGAAGTTCTGCTGGTACTTTACTACGATTTGTGGAAATACTAATCACCTGGATCTAAAATCTTCATAATGCAGGGAACCAAATTGTAACGTTCTGCGACTGCGTAAATATCGATATTATTACTAGTGTTCAGTATATTGTTGAGGGTTCCCAGGCATTCCACGACAAATTCTTCACCAGCATCACCATTTGTAACAGCTCCTGCGATGTCTCCAACAAATTCCTGTAATTTAAACATTGTGTTACAAGTGTGGTGGTCCCAAAATAGCAATAAAGGATTACTTATGCATCACTTCTGTTATGTGTGCGACGATATTTTGATTTACTAGAACAGAATTGGTGAATTCGTGTACGTTACCCTAGCAGGAAAGTAGCGATCATTCGTGTAGAATTTTCCTGCTGGAGGAATCAATTTTCTCGTTTATTTCCAAAACTACAAAGCGCACATTTTTTTTATGTGGCGCACAATTACAGCAGATTACCCACTAATTATACGTTCCACTCATATCACTCTAGGAGCTACTTTCCTGCTAGGGTAACGTACACGGTGAATTCGCGAGCGAATATTGGACAGACCGCGAACAATCAGTTACACATTCCTTCAATTGTGTGTCTATGTCCCTTTCTCTTCATGATAGCAATAGGTGAGTGAACCTAACTATGTACTTATTTATTTATTAATCTTCGAACCCCCTTTTTGTATTGTTTGTGTTGGTATTTAGTCATATGGCTGCAGTGTTGTTCAGATATCTCTTGTAGTAGCCTAGTAGATACCTATATTAACTTAATATAGGTTGAATAAATGCCTTGAGTATTTTCGGCTTGAATTTTGGATTTAATTTAATTTATTATGACGAGATGGTGAATTAAAATGATCTTCAAAGTTTTGGATTGCTCAGTTAATGACAATCGCCCCCCCCCCCCTCTATAAAATGGAACCTAAACATACCAACGAACTGTGAGTTTACCTTAGTAAGTCTCTGCCTCACACTTCGGGGAATAAAGGCGTGATTGTATGATGTTAAAATGTATCAGCCGATACATTAGCTACTTACAACGAAGAGTGCTTTGGTTTGCGGATGATGCGAGAGGTTGCGCACAAGTTTCATAAGCATGGAGTTTCGATGTCGGAAGGCGCGCGCAAGCAGGTCACGAAGCCGGCCTTCTGCAGCCATCTGGCTGGCGGCACGCTCACACCACGCCAGGTTGATGCACAGCGCCAGCAGCACGTCGGTCGTGCCAGTGCTCCCGCTGCCACCATTATTCCCGGCACTCTCCCCGTTTACATTCAAGAGCAACATATCTGTGAGCTAAATTACATTACGTTAATCTATTAAACAAAGTTCTATCAATACCTGACTAATCAATTCCGATAATTACTAGCCTATCTTCCTTCTCATACATATAATAATTACATTTCTTTCAACATAATAATATTATTAATGAAGCTGATATTTAAGTGACAAATTATCACAGTTATTGACATTATATCAGAGTTAGAACATACTTGTGTAAGTATACTTAAAAGCGGCGGTAGCCTAATGGCTAGGGCGTTGGACTTGCGATCATGTGGTTGCCGGTTCGAACCCCACCCATTGCACTACCGACGTGAACCCACTCGTAACACAAGCAATCTAGCTTAGCACGAGGGGTTAACAAGAATACTAGTAATGTGCGACCCGCATTGCTAGTAAGCTTTTTTTTAAAAAAAAAGATAGGACATTAATAACATCAAACAAACAATTGGGTTAACGGTAATTAGCCACTAAAATTTAAGGCACACGAAGGTATTTAGGCACTTTATATTCAGTGGATGCAGGAAACATACAGTACTCTCCAATCTTTTTGGCCGTGCTGAACATAGGCGCGAGTCGCTGCGCAGAATACATTTTAAGGTAATATAGGGGAAGATGGAAGAGCGCGGGTGCACGGGGCGCCCACCACGGCCTCCCGCGCGCTGCTTCCTTCCCGCTCGCGTCCTTGCACAGGTGTGAGTGTTACCTACATCCTTACGTGAAACACATGTGCATTGTGTTTTTGAGAATACAGTCGAGTTCAGAATCGTTCATTTCGTTTTTGTTATAGGTAGTTAGTGTTTTTCCTATTATCGTTATTATTGTTCGTTAGTGTTTTGTTATTATTGTTTGTCGGTATCGTGTTATCAGATTGGAAGACATTATGCAATAAAGTAGGTAGATAAAAAATATCGAACAGGAATATAAGGAAAGCGACAGAATTATTGATAAGTTTTACTGATGAATAATTGTGTATTCGTGTAAGCGAAATTAATCGGATGAATCGGAAACGGGTTTTGAAGACGAAGACGATCATCTTCCGATGGAACGGACCTCTTCATAACGGTGTTACGTTCATGGAAGGTGTAACCCTGCTTTAAATAAATAAATATCTTTGATACATATTTTTTTTTTAATTATGTTGTGCATATGTATATAATAAAAATCTATCTACTTACTGATCTAATACTAAATAGGATATTTGCATTAGTAATGTTCCACTCGCCTGTACCATGCGCAAGAAGGCGGGTGCTACAACTTCAGCCCGGTCAAAAAGACTGTACCGACAAACCGAACCAAATTTTTGCGTAAAAATATTATTATAATACTATGTAGGTATCTTACCAATTTGACACAGTCGGATTGTGTAAACATCAATTTGACACGATCATCCATACTCAAGTGATAGAGAATTTTCATTGCCAAATTTATATGCTTATCATCACCTGCAATTTTGGAATAAGAATAATGTAACACCTGCTCTTGGTGTCGAATAAAATACAAATTGACTCCAGATCCTCTAGACAAGGTGTAATCGGTATTCGTAAGCACTAATCGATTGGAATACAATTTTCAATATATGCAAATAACATAAGCTTTCGACAAATCGAGCTTACAGAAATGATGCCATCTCTATACACTTTCCCCTTATTCATATAAATTAAAACATAATAATAATATGGTTTGTCTTCTTGACTAAAATTTGTGTTTGTTGCTATTCGTTTTTTTATTTGAACTTCCAATTGCAACTTGTCTACAGGCCCTGACCTGTTTGATGAACCTACTCTGCAAGTTTTCACTCTGCGCTCTTTGGAATTTATACGTAGGTACTAGCTGCAGCATCGTCTATGTTCCGATTGAGAACGAACTTCACCCTTCACCTATGTTAAAAACGCTAGTGGTAGTTTTCCTTATTATTTTAATCCATTATTTTTATTAGACCTTCCAAACATGTGTTTAACGAATAAATTTAATACAAACGGAATATATGATAAGGCAGACGCTGAATAACTGAATTGTCCATATTAACGTAATACAAAAGCAAATCGTAATGCAATATATATATCCGTATAAAATATGGTATTTTATTAAGTTCTGTAATCATTCGGATTGAGATACCTACCGTTAATCTAAGTTTCTACCATAGGTACCATTTTGTCTAGTACTACTTCACTGAAATAAACGACCGGAAAATCGCTCCAAACTTGGTAAATTTATTTTATTTATTACATTAGGTACACAACTTACGTTTATTTCCAGTGAAGTATACGATATATTATATAAGAAGTCGAAATGGTACAGCAGGAACCTAGATTAACGGTATGCGACTCCGAATAGAGTTTGAATTACGATTGATTTTTTGGTATTCCGTTTGTATTGGAACCACCCATTATATATATTGGAACCCACTCTCGATATATTTTATAATATACTAAATTTGATATAATATACTTTTTATCCATTAAAGAGACGGGTGAAGGCCTTTGGTAATCGGATCTTCTACTATCACCTATATATCTCCTTCCTCAGGAAGAGATCAATTAGAGAATTACTTTTAGTTAGTTAGGTTGTTAGGAACTCATGTTCCTAACAACCTAACCCCAGAACTAAAATTGCAAAAAAAAACGAAATTTATCCTCATTTAGTGTCAAAACAATTCACTACCTACTCACTCTCGAGTACTCTCGACTAATATCAATACAGCCTGTAGAGCTTTTATAGCTACAATCGGCTTGCAGCCATAATCAAACGTACATAAAATATAATTTGTAATAAAATAATAAATAATAAACTAGAATGTTGAGTTTAGTCTCGCAGAGTATTTCCATCAAATAAGCCCCATATAAGAAGGCAGGTATACTTCGTTAGAGCCACGTACTTGTAAACTGTATAAACTTCGGCAGTAAACCCATTTTAATCATTTTGTTGCGCAATTTTGTATCAAATGTTAAATTAAACAACAATTTTAAAGTGACATTGACTAGATCAGCGTTAGAAGAATCCATCAATGGTGCCAGTTTTTCAACGATACCTCTTGATGCCATGCTAGTTTTATTTTCTACAAAAATCGAGAGCTTCTGTAGAAACGATACTATTAGTATAAGTAGATCTATATTTGAATGTCTCTCCATTGCACCAATAAGCAAGCCAACAATATCTTTCTTGTGCATTTTCTCTTCAACTTTAATGTTATCTGCTATATTGAGTAGCATATAAAAAGCTACTCTCAGTAGCTGCTCTTGGCGCTTTGATAATGTTTTTAATTTGCGTTTCATTTGCTCTTCATCACTTTTCGATAAAAAATCATCAGAAGCACTGCACAGGTCTTCATGGTAACTAGATACCAATGACCTAGATTTTTGCATATTGACATCAGCAACAGCCCATGTGCCCGACTTTGGACGACGTTTCGGTTCGGGAATACGGCTTTTTGGTGGTTCATTCTAAAAAATTAAACCTTATATCATTTTGTTATCTACATATAATATACAAAATTTCTAGTATTTTTATATAAATAATCTATGTACAAAATTTCAAAACTGTATCATGAAAAATCACAAAGTTAAAAGCTTGTTATCGTCTTTTTACCCCTGCCCCGTTGTGCCATCGCGTGGCACACGATGCGTTCCGGCGCCGCACCGGACTTGCAACCACCGAGACGAGGCGGGGAGGGGTGAATGCGTTGCGACGTCGGAGCGTCACCGCTCAGTTGTTTTACGATCCATTGTTATTGAGACTGT
This sequence comes from Acronicta leporina, assembly GCA_947256265.1. NCBI lineage: Eukaryota > Metazoa > Arthropoda > Insecta > Lepidoptera > Noctuidae > Acronicta > Acronicta leporina. Next base: position 8,415,198 of record OX366513.1, on the reverse strand, counting down.
CCAACGCTGCTACGGCACCGCTGCGACACACCACTCGTGTGCCCGCAGATACGGTGAAATCTTTGCGGTGCGGCGCCGCAACGCATCGTGTGCCCCCGCTTTTAGAGAGCAGGTGGAGGTTAGCGATAGGCCTGTCATTTGACGGGTCTGATCTATTGCTTTTTAAGGGCACTGGATGCACGAGGGCAGTCTTCCACGAGGACACAACTATCCTGGAAGATGGACGATAGGCGGTACTGCATCTGAATCGTTCAGAGTCGAGGTCGAGGCAAAAAGAGTGCCTAGGAGCGAGCCCTGGCAATCATCCTTTTACAGAACCCTGAAGCAGCATTTAATTTCCGCTTCAAATCAGAAGTGAGCGTTCTGATTAGATCGCTCACGTCGATTGCTTGTTAAGTCTAGCTTTCTGGCAGGGCCGGTTAAACTCGGTCGCCTTCTCAGTACCACAGCTACTAGGGGGTTGGGAATAAAACATTCCATACTCTCCAGAAATGCCTCAGTCGCATACAAGTTATCTTACATTTGGTTTCCGTCAGACCTTCGTTATGTTATAAAAGCTAAAAGTTTCTCAGTGCATGGCCCTAATACAAGTAGGGACGATGGCCTACTATGAAGTTTATAGTGGCTTTGGCAGGGAACAGGTAACAAAGGTGTGTAATATAACCCAATTTTATTAATTTTCTTCTGGATAGTGCTAGAAAACGATCTAACCCATTGCCAGACAATTACTATCGTAGTTGCCAGACAGTTTTGATGGTTCTAACACTTAGCCAGACTAATTTGTATGTGCGAGCGCGTGGCAATTCTTTTTTATAACACAAATCATACAGATAAAGCTACGGTCCAATACTAAAGTCCTAAAGGGTCTATATATTTTTGTTATATGAAGTAACCTACTGTCCTTTTTTGTAGTACGGAAAATCCTTACGGATCCTATGCCACATGGGGAAGCGGGGAAGCGGGGACTCTCAGCGACTAAAAACGTTTTTCTGAACGTTTCCCTTATAATCGCGGCCATGGAATTCGTGACGTTCACCACGACCATGACAGGCTACAGTCCAGCGTCTGTACCTCTTCAGAGCGAGGCTCCGTCTCGCATCCCATTCGAATGCGGCCGTGTGGTTAATACGAGCGCCGCCTACTGGGGTCATTGTCTGATCGGACGGCGGACTCCCTTTTTTTATTTTATTTTTTTCGTGTGGGGAATCCATTTATTAACTTCCGCCGCCCGGGGAGGCGGCGGGGCGTGTCGGACTCTACCCCGACTGACTACCGACTAAACCCCACACGGGTGTTACGCCTCTCCACATAATTGCCGGGGTTACGGGAGCGATGAATCATTCATCCGCGGCCCCGGCAGTGGCGGACCGCTTTAGAGTGCGGTCCTCGTCTCTTGAGAGAGGGGGCTGTATACTCCCCCACATGCCAATCTATGAGCGGGCGCGGCACACTCCGACCGCGCCTCCATCTCCGTCCTAGTGCGGGACGGACGGACTTCCACAACTCCGCCGCCCGTGGCCGTCTACGGTGGTTGGAACAGGGTGTTGTATGCCCTCCCTCTTCCGGCCTCCATAAATGGGTCCGGAGTGGCGGACGCGGGGACGTCCGCCACGCCCCCCTTATAGGACCCGAGGCGGTGGCGCGTAGTGTTCCACGCGCGCCCCTCTAAGGCGATGGGAGGGAGTCCAACGCCTCACTCCCCCCCTACACAATCTGCAGACGGGGCCCGCTGCGGCGGGCCGGCACCAGTCGGGGGCCGCGGACGAATTCTCTGTTTCCCGTAGCCCCCGACGCAAACGTGCAGGAAGGAACACCGTGTGGTTTTTAGTCGGTAGGTCACCCACTCTGGGTGGAGTCCGACACGCCCCGCCGCCTCCCCGGGCGGCGGAAGTCCATGAGGATTTTCCACACGCACAAAAAAAAAAAAAAAGGGTGTTGTATGCCCTGTTCCTGCGCCCAGTGCGTCGGGCGCGGATTGGCTGGGTGGAGGTAGCCTCCCTCTCTCGTTCGGTGACCTCCTTGGCGGCGATGACCTCCTCGCAAAACGAGGCCACCGCCTGCCATGCGGATTCGCTGCCGACCATACGGGCGATAACGGCCGGCAGCGAGAGGTCGCCCCCTATCTCCTCGGAGAGGACACGGCGCTGCTCGGACCATGCAGTGCACTCAGCGAGCGTGTGCTGCGCCGTGTCCTCCAGACTCCCGCAGTGGTGGCAGCGGGCGTCAGGCTCTCTCCCGGCTATATGGCACAGATACTTGCCGAAGCAGCCATGCCCCGACAGTACCTGCGTCAGTCGGAAGGTCAACACGCCGTGACGCCTTGCCAACCACTCCCTCAGGACGGGCCGGAGGGCCTCAATGGTCCGATGGCCGGCCCCTGGTCTCGCGAGCCGGTCCACCCATTCGGCGACTGCCGCACGTTGTAAGTGCGCCCTGCACTGGTCCAGTTCCCTCGGGACCACCATCTCTCCGCGATCCCGCAGATCCTTGCACCTTAAAAAGAGTGACGCAAGGACCCGGGCGTCCTAGTCCCAAGGGAGGGACCCCGCCAGAGCGCACGCCGCCTCTGCTGAGATGGTGCGATACCCGCGGATGACCCTAACGGATATCGCACGCTGTGGCCGCCACAAAGTCGCGGCGCCACGACTCGTCACCTCGGTGGCCCAGACAGGGGCTCCGTAGAGGGCCATAGAACGAATGACCCCCAGGTAGAGCCGCCTGCAGTTGACATTTGGGCCACCAAGGTTCGGCAACAGTCGCCCAAGGGCGCCGGCCGCCGTCATTAGACGCCCCGCGAGATGCTGGAAGTGGGCCTCAAACTTCCAGCGGCCGTCAAGCACGAGCCCCAGGTACCTCATGCATTGTCTCACATCAATGCGGACCCCACCGATCTCGATGTGGGATCCAGCCAGAGGCACCCTACTGGGCCCGTGAAAGCAGACCGCCTCGGTCTTATTGAGCGCCACCTCCAGCCCCAACGCGCGGATCCGCGCAACGATCTGCGCCACCCCCGCAGTGGCAAGACGGGCAGCCTCTCGGAACGATCCCTCCCGGGCCAGCACGAGCGTGTCGTCAGCGTAGCACGTCACACTGATGCCCGGGAGTGTGGCTCCCCGCAGGACCCAGTCATAACCGATGTTCCACAGGAGCGGTCCGAGGACGGATCCCTGTGGAACACCGCACGACATGTCCCTCGTACAGACACCGTCGCGGGTCGTGTACGTGACACACCGGCCGTGTAGATAATCCCCAACTATCCGACTCAGATGGGGCGGCACCTCGTGCCAACGAAGCGCCTCCATGATGCAGCCCCACGGCAGGGTGTTGAAGGCGTTTGAGATGTCAAGCGACACCGCCAACAACACCCCACCTGCAACTGCCTGCTCCGAGTGGGCCTTGACGCGCAAAATGGCGTCTACAGTCGACCAACCCACTCGGAAACCGAACTGGTTGTCGGACAGGTCGGGTCCCTCCCTAGTCATGTGCTTGACGAGGCGAGCGGCGACAATGCGCTCGAAGAGTTTCCCCACCTTGTCAAGCAGCACGATCGGCCGGTATGCCGAGGGTGAGTCCGCAGGACGCCCGTCCTTTTTAATGAGGACGAGCCTGCCCGTCTTCAACTGCCTCGGTACGCACCCTTGGCCGAGGCAAGCGGTAAAGAGCTGCCTCAGCCTCGGAGCGAGCACCTTGAGCGCCAGTGTCCAGGCGCGACCAGGCACACCGTCTGGTCCCGGAGCCTTACTCTTTGAGCGCATGCGCAGCTCCACTGCACCGAACTCGGCTTCCGTAACCTCGGGCATTTCGAGCTTCTCGCGGGCTTCGCTAAGTCGCGACCCCATCGACGGCGGCACATGCTCCGCTCTGCTGGGAAACAGAACGGAAACAACGTTGCCCAGGAGGGCTGGCTCCAGCGTCTCGGTCAACGGGGGCGCCCATGGCCGGAGTTTGGCTCGTACGGCCGTCCCCAGGGGTCCTCGTTGAGCAGCTCCAAAAACTGCTCATTGCCAGCCTCCCTCTCCCGGGTGATGCTCAGCTGTAGAGTCTCCTTGGCGACTTTGTAGGCATCGTACAGCCGAGCCTCCACGATGGGATCACGACGCCGCCGTCGACGGTGTCTCGTGTACAGGCCGGGCCGCAACACACTCCGTGCGCAGGCTCGCCAGCTCCCGAGACCACCAGTAAATTCCCAAAAAACTCCGGGTATTTGGAGAATCCGCGCACCGGTGATCGCCCTTTTGAATTGAAGGGAGAAAATCCCGAGGCCGGCAAGATCCACCCTTTGTTTGGCCTCGGTCAGGACGGAGGCGTATGACACGCCCCGTTCCTCTGCCCCAGGCTGCAGTGAAATTACCACTGCAGTGGAGCGTGGCGCCCGCAGCTTGGCTGCAGCGTTTTTGGCCGCTGCCTTTTTGCCGCCCCTCTTCTTCTTCCTCCCCTTCTTCCCGACCGTCTGCCATTCCCCTTCCTGGGTATTGGCAGATATCTGCTCCGTTTGAGAAGCAGCAGGGGCAGGGGCAGGGATTTGTTGCCCTTTATTGGGTCTCCCTTTTGCAGCGGTCTGGGTGTTGGAACCTCCTGGCGTGTCCGTCTGTGTTCGGGGAAGGGTTCCCGCGGACTTCTTGGTCGCGTCTGCGTATGAGCTCTGCGCGGGCCCAGCTTTCGGGGGCTCCTCCACCCTCCGTTTGTCCGCCGCTAGCGGTGGCCGGAGGATCTGAGCTGGGAGGAGCCTTGGCTCCAGCGACTCAAGGCATTCACCATGTCTCCAACTTGGAACATGATGGCCCGCGCTATCTCACCCATCTGGTCTGACTGTAGCAGTCCAGGTGCCGGGGCAGAGGCAGCAGCAGGCTGAAGCCCTCCCCCTTCTCGCCGTAGGTATTTTAGCGGCCGACAGGTTCTCCTCGCCGGAGGAGAGCGCTAATCCTAGCTCGCCGCAATCTACGTTGTGCGGACGTTTCGCACCCGCCTTTTTATTTTGTCCTCTCGACGACTCGGTGTCAGAGACGACCTGGTCCCCAGAGGGACATGAGTCTCCTCGGCTCCCACTTTGATGCACTGCATCCTCTTCGTCACGTGGACGGCGGACTCCCAAGTCAACCGCCCGGTGCGTTTCCGAGGGTTGATAGAAGTTTTAATATTTAAATGAATGATATTTATAATTCTCATAATAAGTTTTATTTATAAATAATATTATATATTATTTATATATTACATTTTTAAGTATGTAGTTAAAATTGATGCAATTATCTTTTAAACGGAAAATTACAAAGGAATCAAATAAAAAGGAATAATATATTAGTTTGAAATAAAATTATATCTAGTAGGTAATTTGAAGTAACATTTATTTATATTATTAGGTATTATTAAATAAGAAAAAATATATTCAGTTTGTTGCAAATATTGTTTTCTTTCGCTTTTAACTTTATTGACATAGCTTTATTATTCATTATCTCAAAGAGAAAAGAAGATTGAAGCTTAACCTCAATATTACAATCTTAAACTAACTGTATTACTATATCAGGACCAGCACATTTAAAAAACAGCTTAATATTTAATATATGGTATGACCTCCATTATTTTCAATGCAGCAAAGCAGACGTTGACGCATGGAGGCCACAATGTTTGCACATAATTATGTCTGTGCCACGTAAATTCTCCCACAATTGGGTGCAATGGAATTTAAGCTGCTCAGGACATCTCTCACGGAATAACTTTGATATCGGCATGGTGACTAAACCACTCTTTTACAACACTGGCACGATGTATCGGACAATTATCTTGCACAAAATGTTGTGCACTAAAGGCCAGAGGGGTAAACAAACGCACAGTAGGTAACATTATGTTATTTAAAACTTCGACGTAATTAGAGCTGTTGGTCCGCCTAGGTATGAATTCCAGCTCACCCGGCCTTTGACCACTAATCCACCCCCACATATTCTACCTGATTCTGTATTCGGTATAATATTTTTCTCAGACCAGCAATTATTGTCTTTTCCCATAAATGAAGTCTTCCTTTTTGGCAAGATTTGAAAGTCTTCTCATCAGAGAATATAGTCGTACCTATCCCAGTAAAAATCTATATATTCTCGAGCAAAACGTAGTCGTTCCTGTTTGTGTTTTTGTGTCAAAAATGGTTTTTAGCTGGTTTCCGATGACGTAAACCTTCAGCATGGAGTGCACGGCGAACAGTTCGCAATGATGTATCAAATTGATCTGCAAATACTCTAGTTGGAATGAATCCATTTGTTTTATATCCTTCCACCATGACACGTCGCTGAGTTGGGTTAATAAGCAGCGGTCTTCCACTTCTTACACGACTCCTCAGACTACCTTCTTCCTCAAACCTCTTATCCCATGGCTTCTCTTAGCTTACAGTATTTCTCTTAAAAACAAAATATTATTACACACTTGCAACTAGCGATTTATTTATTAAGTAAGAAAATCATCCACCACATCTATGATCATAATTATAATCTTTAAAAATAACTTACACATACATAAGCCGGTTTCAGTTAAAATTTGAGAAATATTAAGCCCATTTTTCCGCAAAGCGACAATATTGGCCCTGGCATCAATACTAATATTTGCGCTTGCATCTTGAATACAGATAATCAAACAACACGCAAATCACAATAATAACACAAACACTTGTAACAGAGTTCACCAACCAACAACGTCATAACTTCTTTATTCAATCCAGTAAGTAGTTTATTTTGTTTCACAGTCACCCTCATCTTTTTTATTTTTTGTAACTAGGTTCTGCCCGCGGCTTCGATCACGTGAAGCTATATCAGGAGTAAAAATGGAAAACCAACATTGATGACCACTTTTTTGTATAGGCCTCTATACATCAGGGAGATCAAGCTGTATCTCGGGATTCATTTAATTAATTGAGATAAGAAGTTCACCAGTTTTTAAGTTGGAGCATATAATTTCTAACAGTGATAATAAAATTAAAATCTATTCAGAAGTTTTTGCTCCAACCCGTAACAAACAGACAAACAGACAAGAATTTTAAAAATCACATTTTCAGATTCGGATACGTTTTTTTTTAAATATCTTCAATGTACAGACACAGCTTTTTTACAATTTTATATTTTTTTTGTAATAACAAGTTACACAACAAAAATCTTCTCATCGGGTCTAGTAGATATTCAGAATTCATAATTAAAACACAAAAAGTCAATTTTTACTAGGTTTCGAACGTAGGCTCCATCGTGCTAATCTTCATAACTATGGCGCTACCCGCAAAGCCAGATAGACGCATACTTTCACAATTGAAATTAAGTACCACTATCTGAATATGCCGTTGTGACATAACAGGTTTGTTACTCAGGCAAATGATCATTATATTACACTGTTTCTGTCTAGATAATGATGAAAGAGTGCGATATACGAGATCGTGTATGTCAAAGTCAAAGTCAAAATTATTTATTCAATATAGACTACTAGGTAGTTCTTTTTGAACGTCATTTTTACATTATAGACAGCCCCCAAAACGCCCGCCCTTCACCGCTTCCTAGTGTTTTCGCTGGGAAGAAGTGTGCAAATTGCTTGTTATAGAAAAAGGTCGCAAGTGCGACTTGTTGTAATGCGATAGATTTGTAAAACTGCTACTGGACTTATGACCCCGACCATACCTACTTCCCGAAACACCAATGACCCGTGATGAATGATGGCGCCGTAGCTTCTCTTCAGCCACTGCTCCATGACGGGCCTCAGGATGGACTCAGTCTATTTCGAATTTTAATTAGGTCTGCGCTTATAATATAGAATTTTAGTAAGTAGTGCAATTATTAGTACATACATACATACATACATATTTTCACGCCTGTCTCCCATTGGGGTAGGCAGAGACTATAGATTTCCACTTGCTACGATCCTGGCATACTACTTTCGCTTCATCTATGTTCATTATCCTCCTCATGCATGAACGTCGGTTTAGGTTGCTCTTAACCTGTCCTTTTTTAAGAACGGCCGCAACTTGGTTGTCGTACGTTCGTCGAGGTCGGCCCCTTCCAACTCTTCCATCCATACTCATCATGTATACTCGTTTCGTCAATCTCCGTTCATCCATCCTCTGTACATGCCCAAACCACCTTAACATACCTTTCTCAATCTTTGTTACTACACCTTCTTTCACACCACACCGCTCCCTTATCACGCTGTTTTTCACTCTATCTTTCAAAGTTACTCCACACATACTTCTCAACGCTCTCATCTCTACAACATTTATTCTACTTTCATGTCTCTTCTGCCATACCCAACTTTCACTACCATACATTAGTGTCGGCGCCAACACTCCCCCAATTACTGCCCGCCGTGCCTTTTTGGACACACTTCGGCTATTCATGAAAGGAAAAAAAATTGAAATTGCCTTACCTTGTCGGGTGTAATCACTTGTTTCTTTCCTTCTACTTTCTCCTTCCATTGATCATACCGCTTCAATTCATAGTCAATTACATCCATGCACAAAGAACCAATTTTATATTGAATGATGACAGGGTGAAATTCATTGTAAGTAGAAAAACAAAAAAATGTGTAAACAATGTTTGTGCTTAGTTCAATGCTTCTTTTCCATTCTTCTCTTAGAACCCTTGAAAGTGCACTGAGTAGTCCCTCTGAAATATGGGTAAAGATATTTATTTTTTTATTATATTTGGGAAAACAAACAGTTACTTCACGTGGGAGAGCCATGCTTCGGCACGAATGGGCCGGCTCGATCGGAGTGGTACCACGGCCTCACAGAAAACCGGCGTGAAAGAACGCTTGCGTTGTGTTTTGCCGAAAGAATGAGGTTACCGGAGGCCCAAACCCTTTTAAAAGTCGGGCAACGCACTTGTGACTCCTCTGCTGTTGCGGGTGTCTATGGGCGGCGGTTATCGCTTACCATCAGGTGATCCGTTTGCTCGTTTGCTCCCCTATCCCATAAAAAAAGTTACACACAATTCTTACTTAATAAGTACGTAGTAATAAAAAAAAAGTATAAATGTGTAACTCACAACGTTATCCACATATTTTACTGATGACATAGAGGGTAACCATATGAACTAAATCTAAGCAGAGTGTAACCTATACCTACAGTGAACAATAATAAAAGGTACAAAAGAAAAACATGAACTTAAGAAACTTATGAAACTGAAGAAAATTATGATTAATTTTGAGGTTCTAAAGGATATGTTGCTAATTTTTGGACTAAACAATGTCTAAACTTACTGGCCGTTAAAGTAAACATATCTAGGTCCGAAAAAATATCATTATATTTTTTAGTGAGGCGATGCAAAGGTGCTCGAACTCCAGCTTTTGAACGGCAGGATGAGACTGCAAAAAGTGGACGTGCGCGCATCTCGCGCCTTATTATATTTCCCGGGACAATAAAACTTAACCTATTTAATAAGTCTAAACAGTCATATCTATTATTACATAGATCGAAAAGAAACGTAGTTTCAAGGAATATACGTCTGGACTTCAGAAACTAATAAGTTAAATCCACTATTTAGTATATGGTCATTGGAAACATAGCTATGGCGGCACCGATAGTTATAGGATAGGCCTTGAGAAACTTAGTCTGTAAGTTTTCCAAAGGTCAACGTACTTCTGGTAAAGAGGATTCCATATCACCACTGCATAAGGCTTTATACAAGTGAATATAATATATGTATTACTATGTTTAAAGTCCTTAGTGCTCCTCATTACAAAAACGTACATGCGATATGCATTATTAATTTCTTTATCAATGTGTTGATCAAAGTGAAGCTTACTGTCTAACAGTACCCCAGGATCCTTTACCAGGGAAACTTTACAAAGGATAGCATTTATTAGTTTGTATGTATTACTTATTACATTATTGTTTTTTGTGAACGTTTTGAGGGCGTCTGCATAAGGTAAAATTTTTGAAGTGTGAAGCATCTTGCAATGTCATTAATAAAAATAATGAAAACGAGAGGGCCTAAAATTGAGCCTTGGGGCATGCCAGAGGAAACGATTACAGGATTGGAGTGGTAACCCTTGACCACAACCCGTTGTGACCTGTTGGTAGAATTTGCTCTCTTAAACGCCGCATAACGCTCAAATAATATTCTTTATTTGCCGTTTGACCTTCCGGCAAGAATTCCGAGTGCACAACATCGCGATAGTCAAAGAAAACAGACAACATGACTTTGACTTTTGATCGACTTTGGCGTGGTTTTTTCGGTTTCAGTTCAGTTGGAAGGCTCCGAAGTTTGTTGACTAGTTTGCATGTCAAACTCGTAGTCCCACGTCTAGTCACCAGTAACAATGCGTTTCACGAATGTTGGGTCGGAATTGACTCGTTCTAGCAAGTCCTCAGCGACTCTCATGCGATTGAGTTTTTGGAGAAAAATCTGGTCTTTTGGGACTAGCCGAGCGGCAACATGTTTCATACCCAAATGATTAGTTAAAATGGTACGGATCGACTCGTGAGATACAGAAAGTTCGGCGGCTATCTCTGTCAAAGTTGAATTAGGATTTTCACTTTTTCAGTCACTATTTCCTTCACTTTTGCGATGTTATTCATTGACTGAAGTTATCAATTAGCAGACTTTGATGGCCTACCAGCGGAAGGCAAATCTTCCATACCATCTCGACCGCTTTTGAGCGCTTTTTACTACTCATAAGCACTTGTTTTTGATAGCAGAGTCGATTCACGTAAGCCTTCTGTAACATTTTCACTCCGAACACGAAATTCATTGGCGATGCATAATTTAAGACAAACCTCTTGTTCGATGTTTTGTCCATTATGAAATTCGGATCACACACTAGATATGATGTAACTAAAAACAGCACTTTATTTAGTACTAGCTTCCGACCGCGACTTCGTCCGCGTGGAATAGTTACTTTACTAAGTCTTAGCGGGATGATAGCCTATAGCCTTCCTCAATAAATAGACTATCTAACACCGAAAGAATTTTCTAATCGGACCAATACTTCCTGAGATTATCGCGTTCAAGCAAACTTGGCAGGTGGCACTTGACAGGTGGTAAGAAGATGATGATCCCCTTCAGCGGCTTATAGTATGTTTTCATTGATATGGTATTGATATATGTATATCGTATTTATTTGGATAAGGATTAATATTATGTTTATAAAAACACCTTCGCAAATAATGCATTTGGAATTCTAGAACAAAGTTAGCATAAAAAAGGTTATGCTGTCGCGGACTTTTTTTTTTAGAACTTTTAAAGAGGAACAATTCTGTCATATATGATTTTTGCGAAACTTTAACCGTTTACGCAGCGCACGCATCGGAAGCTCTCAAAAGGAAAAAAACTAATTTTAGAACAAAGTTAGCATAAAAAAGGTTATAGTGAGCCAACCTTAAAAGATAGACATATGCTGTCGCGGACTTTTTTTTTTAGAACTTATAAAGAGGAACAAGGGAGTTTTAGGCGGGAAAATGAAAAGTGCACGTTGTCGATTTTAAATTATTTTTCAAAACTTGAATTTCTCCGAAGTTTAATGTGTAATTATGGTGGATAATTAACCATTAAGTGTTCGTGAACGTGTGAGAGTGTAGGTAAATGATATAAAATTGAAAATCGTGACTTTTTGGGTTCACTCCTAAACTCCATCGAAGCCTCAATAAAGTTTCTACCATTTTATTGGGGCAACTGAATTTATACTTGACACTGGCGAACACAAAAAAGTGTGGTGCCATAATACAATCCCATGATGGCAAATATTCTTTGAATACTTGATTACTTTATTACTTGACACTGGCAAATACACAAAAAGTGTGGCGCCATAATTAAAAAAAAAAAAGAGGAACAATTATGTCATAATATATATGACTTTTGCCAGACTTTAATCGTTTACGCAGCGCATGCATCGGAAGCTCTCAAAAGGGAAAAATCCCCGATTTTGAAAGATTCATCATTGATACTCCGCTCATATTGGTCTGACAACAATTACAAATGCTCACTGGTTCATCGCAAACAATGAAATTCACCAACACTTAGAAATGAGCACAGTTAAGGAAGAAATCTGACTACGTGGGAGAGCCATGCTTCGGCACGAATGGGCCGGCTCAACCGGAGTGATACCACGGCCTCACACAAAACTGGCGTGAAACAACGTTTGCATTGTTTTTTGCATTTGACTACACGTTTGGCGTAGCGGCTGAGCGATCGGCTTCTGCGACACGTGTTGTGGGTTCGATCCCCATACGGAGCAAATATTTGTATAATAGTACAGGTAGTAGTTCCGGGTCTGGGCGTTTGTGTATGTGAGAATTTATGTTTGTAAACGCACCCACAGTACACGAGAAAATCCTAGTGTGGGGCAACATTTTTATATAAAAAAAAATATATTGTGTTTCCGTTACCGGAGGCCCAAACCCTTTTAAAAAGCGGGCAACGCACTTGTGACTCCACTGGTGTTGCGGGAGTGTATGGGCGGTCGTTATCGCTTACCATCAGGTGATTTGTCTGCTTGTTTGCTCCCCTATCTCACAAAACAAAAGCTGCTGATAAATACAAATAGAGATCAAAATATGACCAGAACAAGCTGGCAGTTAAACTAATGTCACAAAACTACTCAAAATGTCTTAAGCGACAATGCTCTTAATCTATAGGCTAGACTGAACCTGCTTCAATGGAAGATGCACTCTACATGACAACAGCCAGATAACTCATCAGGATATAGTCAAAGAAGACTGATTGCAGATCAACAACACACAAATATCTGCTTAATAAGATCTTTTGAATGATATATGTTGAAGGATGAAGATGTCTCTTCCAGGCAACATAAAAAATACTGACCTTATGAGATAATCATGTCTGAAATCTGTTGCGGATGGGAATGATTTTTGAAAATACTTAGACATCTAATTCCGGTCAAACCAACAATGTTTTGAGCTTCATGCTGGTTTTTAAGTACCTGTAATAATGGTTTAATTACCACTCCAACTGCAACGCTGGAAGTCATGCTGGACCTGCCACCGCTACACCTGTTTACATACAACAAGAGGCAGCAATGGCAGCAGCACGTCTCAAGACACTGACGCTATGGAAAAGCAGCGGCACGCGACATACCAACATCTTAGATGAACTCCAAACCGATTACCCAATCATGCGTGCGATTAACGTCGCATCTCGAAGGAGTTCATCTTCGACAAGAAATACAAGATCCAGCTCTACGAGGATCATAGATGTGAGGGTCTAAACCCGACAGAGGTGAGTATCTTCACAGACGGATCAAAAACAAGCATGGGCACCGGATGTGGTATCTACTTAGAAGATCTGAACATTCGGATGTCCATACCACTAGGGCACCACAACACAATATTCCGAGCCAAATATATGGGTATCTTAATGGCAACAGCAGCCATTGCAGCAAGGGAGGTAAAGAATTACTCTATTCGCATACTCTCAGACAGCATGGGAGTCCTACATAGTGTTGTCAATGACTCAGTTGTTTAAGTCCTTTAAAATATGACTTAAACAACTAGTTCAGACTAAAAAGACTACTTCTTTAGACTAATAAGACTATCTTTAGACTAATAAGACTAGCTTGAAGACTTAAACAGCTCAACGACTCAGTCCTTTAAGAAAATGCTTACACCTTAGTCGGTTAATAAAATCTTATACAGCTAGCCTTTTAAGTCTTTGTCCCAATGATAATAACTATCCAGCAATATTCGTGGTTAATAAATCGCAATAAACGCTTTTCTCGGTCTCCTGCCGGCCCTGTCGGACATACAACATGTTTATTATATTAATTATCTATACTAATATATAAAGCTGAAGAGTTTGTTTGTTTGTTTGTTTGTTTGTTTGATTGTTTGTTTGTTTGTTTGTTTGCTTGAACGCGCTAATCTCAGGAACTACTGGTTCGATTTGAAAAATTCTTTCAGTGTTAGATAGCTCATTTATCGAGGAAGGCTATAGGCTATATATCATCACGCTAAGACCAATAGGAGCGGAGCATCAATGAAGAATGTTTCAAAATCGGGATTTTTCCTTTTGAGAGTTTCCGATGCATGCGCTGCGTAAACGGTTAAAGTTTCGCAAAAATCATATATGAAAGAATTGTTCCGCTTTAAAAGTTCTAAAAAAAAGTCCGCGACAGCATATGTCTATCTTTTAAGGTTGGCTCACTATAACCGTTTTTATGCTAACTTTGTTCTAAAATTCGTTTTTTTTTCCTTTTGAGAGCTTCCGATGCGTGCGCTGCGTAAACGGTTAAAGTTTCGCAAAAATCATATATGACAGAATTGTTCCTCTTTAAAAGTTTAAAAAAAAGTCCGCGACAGCATATGTCTATCTTTTAAGGTTGGCTGACTATAACCTTTTTTATGCTAACTTTGTTCTAAAATTCCAAATGCATTATTTGCGTAGGTGTTTTTATAAACATGATATTAATCCTTATCCAAATAAATACGTTATTCATCAGCCTTTAGAGCGTTTGTTTTGTATCCGTGTGAACCGAGCTTGGGTCCGCTCGGACCCAACAAACGCTCTAAAGGCCATATCCTCATTTAGCGTTCTTTTATTATTCATGTTCCCGAGACATATTTTACTAAAGTTCCGCTCGGATACTCAATACTCAATTATCAACTAACAATATTGGCTATATCTTGAAGTGAGCTTCAATCAAAACATACTACAAGCCGCTGAACGGGATCATCATCTTCTTACCACCTGTCAAGTACAGTAAAACCACCTATTTAGTTTACATCAACACATGGATAACTGCCGTTGTTATTGTGTGCGTAAACTAATAAGACGATGTAAATCAGTACGCATACTAACGTCCAAGCGAGCGAGTTCTACTACACACACACCTACATCAATACTTAGGCATGGCTAACACGCTATAATAGTCCTTATTACTAATTGGTGTGGTTCAATGCATTGCACTATTTCAAACAATTTTATTATAGCAGCTTTAGCACCGTTGCTAATGTCTCTGACTGGTAAATCGAATGCCGTATGATCAAACCACACTTGCGAATTATATTCTTTTTATAATATTATTTAAAATATCTTTTACAAGTTACTTACTAATCCAGTTCATAAGACAATTGAAGTTTTGCTACGTTAGAGATATACCATCGAAACTAACTAAGCATTTAATTTTGTGTCCTTAGTAGACAAAGCTACCCACAATTTTTCAATTATTTTATTTTATAAAAATTGAACGTCGTCATTTGTCCAGTCTATTTGCATTAACCATTACGACCTTCGTTTAAGCATAGATTGCTTCTTACAACTCCTGTAATAATTTGTGTGCGGTGTTATCCTATTTTTTATTGCTTCATCATGCATCATTTAACGATGTTTAAGAAGGCCGAAATTGTTGTATTACACGAGCAAAACATTTCTATCAGTGAAATAGCGAGGCGATTAATGATATCGGTGAGTAACATTTATGGACATTTTCATTATGAACCTATGCTCTTTTTGCCTGTAAATGTTAATTTATACTATATTATATAGTAAGTATATTAAATATTTTATTCTTTCCTAAATGAATTAATTATTATGTGTTTTAATATACTATATTAATTAATAATATTAATAATATAATATAATATAAGTATATATATATTAGATTATAATATATATATATATAATACATAATACTTATAATTAATTATATTATTAATTAATATAGTAAGTATATTAAAACACATAATAATTAATTCATTTAAGAAAGTGTTATATAAGTAATACTGACTTAACACAATATACTTATAAATAAATTAAATTTATGGCATAGGATTTGAGCCAAGATTCAATTATTCGAATTAAGTAACTAATATTAATTATGTTTACTAATGATGATACAAATAATAGGTATATCATTGGAATCAATGTTTTGAGTATTATAATTATATTAAATTATGATTAATATTTATTTACACATATCAGCATTTATATACTTACTGGTTTCTGAGCATTTCTTTTTTATTACAGAGAAGAACCGTGCAGTTATGGGTTCGACGATTTGCAGATTACGGTGACGTAGACCATCGCCGACGTGGGCCAAAACCATCGGCGATTTTTTCAAATGACACCGGGACATCATATGTAGGCACAGAGCGGACCCATTCCTCCCCACCCGAATAAACGCAACAGCTCATAATGTGTGCTTACAAACCGTGCGAAACCACTTGCGTGCAGCTGGTATGACTATTATTGACTGGCCTGCTAAAAGTCCAGATTTAAACCCCATAGAAAACCTATGGGGTCACATGGTGCTAAACTGGGACTCATCGAATACAAGATCAAAATCTAATTTAGATGACCTAATTACGTCCACTTGGGAGTCGCTACGGGGTAGCAATATATGCGCTAGTATGGTAGCCAGCATGCCTAGAAGGTTACAAGAGGTAATTGATAAAGATGGTTTGCCGACACATTAATAATTGCCATGACGTGTTATATTTTTCACACTATATTTTAAAAGTGATCACACAGTTTTAAACGACGTGTGTATCATAAATAATGAAAGTCTTTAGTTGTGTAAATGTAGCCATTTTGTAATGTGAGTGATGTTATTGTTCCTGAGGTTAGAAATTGCCATAATTTCTTCCTGTAACATGTTGATTCACTTCACATTTTATTTTACTATGATTAAATTGATATACCTATACTCGATACTTTGACAAAATATACTACGTCCATCCTTATCCAACAAAAATAACTTTGTCTTATTATGATGTGAATTGTTAACTTGTAATTTTTTATTTACTTACTTGACGTCTTTATTTTTGATTAAATTGATCACCTCTAACAAAATATTACGCTCATACTTACCCATCGAACAAAACTTTGTATTCATAACTGATAAAATAGTAACCGTTTCATTAAAGAAACGATTAACTGTAAGTTGATTTTTCAACCATTATTGTAGTGGAGGTTATCCTGTAACGATACGAGTAGTGTTTGTAATAATAAATAAATAAATAATAACTGCCTCGAGGTTCGATAAAATTGTTTTTCTATTGTGTATATTAATTGATCCGTTATTTAGTTAATTAAATGTTTTAATATACCATTTTTGTTGTTTTATTTCAATAACAAACAAATCAATACAACACAAATAAAAACAAGTCAATTAAACCAAAAGAGTTTACACAATTTACTTTTTTTAAATATAAAAAGTATGACATATGACAAAAATAATTTCCTCTACCGTGATTTGAACTCACGACACGCCGCTTGTGCTTCGATTCCAGTCACCTCACCGTAACGCTACGGAAGCTATTATCCTGCCAGCTAAAATACTGCATCATATTCCTTTTATGTATGAGATTAATTTCTGGTTTGGTTATAGTTGTGTGCAAGTCGTTTTATCAATCCTCTCTTGAGCGTGTGCATAATACGCACTGTACGTAGATACGCACACATTGAATTAGACAACACCGGTTGCCTGTATCATCCGCTAGGGTCGCTAGTAGTATGTAAACCAAATAATTTTGTTTTTTGTACCACCTGCCAAGTTTGCTTGAACTTGAACGCGATAATCTCAGGAACTATTGGTCCGATTAGAAAAAATCTTTCGGTGTTAGATAGTCCATTTATTGAGGAAGGCTATAGGCTATCATCCCGCTAAGACTAAGTAACTATTCCACGCGGACGAAGTCGCGGGCGGAAGCTAGTATTAAATAAGTAAATTTTATTTTATATCGAGTATTTTATGCTAAACAAGACTCTGAAACGTCGCTTATATAATTTTAAAGTTTAAAATAGTTGTACGCTCTTGCACGTTACGTCTACATTGTAAATACACTTGTCATGAGTAGATAGCTGTTTTGCAGACCTTTTGATGAATGATAAGTTCAATGTGTACTTATTTAATAAATTTAAAAATCTTTATAACTAAAAGATAGTTTTACAATAATATAAAATATCTTATTATAATGAGCTGTTTTCGTAAAAAAAGTAAAAAAAAAACTTTCCAATACACGGGAACACTAACATACCGATAAACCATGGTAACATTAATTTTAACTGGCGAAAGAACGGATACTTTTGATATATTTATTTGCGGGTATTCTGCAAAATAATATAAATGAGTTCAGTTGACTGCTCACTGCTCATGTTGCAAGTTAGAAGACGTATTAGTAATATTCATTTTGTTGTTGTTTTCCTCTTTGGTGTTGATTACTACTTGATCATATAATTATATTTTCGTTATATTGTAATTATATTTCGTATTTCTGTTATTTCGTATTTTTGTATATTGGCTGTCCAGTCTTTCTTTTAGAGTTTAGCTAGTGCTTAGTAGTAGTTACTGCAATGGGGATTAGTCTTTATGATAATTCGTAAAAGATGGAGTAAATTTAAGTCTTTTTCATAACTAATCAATCATACACGAGTTACACGACTCCCTAGGCGAGTCTTTTTAGTTCAAACTTAAAAGCCTTAAAAGACTTACAAGCCTTATAAGACTAACACGCCTTATAAGCCTTAAAGCACTAAAGACTATGCTTATTCTACGCAAACCTTAGTCGAGAACTAAAAAGACTTAAGAGACTAAAAGCTAAGGGTTTAAAGGACTAAGTCAGTCTTTAGCTGTCAAAATGTAGTCTAGTCGCTTCTTACACGACTTAAACGACTGAGTCTCTTTCATCACTAGTCCTACAAGCCTTGAACAGCCACACGGTGAATACGGGGTTGATGTACAAATACCACCAAAGACTAAACGAGGTAGGTGAGCTAAATATATAATATAATAGCTAATATAAAATAACCATCCAATGGATCAAAGGACACAGCAACTCCAGAGGCAACGATGCAGCGGATCAGCTTGCCAGACGGGGATCAGCCGCAGGTGCTGTGGGCCCTGAACCCATAGTACCTTTCCCCTTCGGTCAGATACACACCCTGGTAAGAAAACGATATAGGGATAGACACAACAACTACTGGACAAACCATGGTGAGTGTAGGCATGCTAAAGAGGCTCTCGCTTCCATTGACGACCACATCACCAGGCAGCTACTGCAGCTGTCCAAACAACACTTGAGGACAGTCACTGCAGCCGTCCAAACAACACTTGAGGACAGTCACTGCAGCCGTTACTGGCCACAGTCCTATCAATAAACATCTTTCTGTTATAGGTATCACAGACAGCCCCTTTGCAGAGCCTGCCTGGGGGCTGACGAGACAGCGGCCCACATGCTCCTGCACTGTCCTGGTGTCACACTGTCCTGTGAGTACTCTCCAAGAGGCCGTAGGCAACATTGGGCGCTTGTCGGCCTTTCTCGGGGAGTTGGGGTGGTTTCATTGAAAATCCAACATCGTCCCACCCACACACAAAATATGCGCTTAGTCGTGGAGTTGCGGATAAAAGCCTGCTATACCAATAATGGTTTAATTTAAATAAAACATTGACATACCATTTCGTGCCAGTTCTATTAAGTTATCAGGATTTCTAGCGAGTTGAAGTATAAGAGCAGATCCTTTGATTTTTTCAGGTATGTCATCATAAAGTAATTCCACATAATCATCAATGCAATTTAGAACAGCAACTGGTATACTCTCTACTGGACTCATTCTTAAGGATGAAATCACAGTGGCCAATCTGCAAAAACATATTATGAACATGGTTACCTGCATAACAAAGCAGATCACAGCTCCTCACTGCCATTCAGATAGGCATCTTATAAGAGGCGAGAAAATGTCTGCCTTGCCAAGTTTTTGACTTGGTAGCAAGTACGAAAATAATAAAAATCATATTATATAAATACACTGAACTACCTACAGATAAACTATTAAGTGTAATTATGGTACAATAAATAATGATAAACTCCACTTTCAGAGTTGATCCAGTTCACGAAATAATAGCCATCTAAAACAAAAAGGACAGAAAAATCCAACATGATCAACATTAAAACACTTTCTAAAGTCTTTTGTTCGAATCTAACAATGCAATGTAAAACGTTTGATTTGTTTCTTGTAAAATTACGCAAATACAATAACCCAAAAACCTACGAAATTGTTCATGAGCTTACCTTGCTTATTATGAATTCAATTCAATATGAATGAACCAGAACTCACTTGAAACCAAACCAACCGAGAACAAAAATCGATTTTGAAACTATTGCAGTAAAAAACTGCTTTGTACAACAGCTGAAATTAGTCAATAAAAATAAACTTCGACATATTTTGAGACATGACATAAGCATGACATGGGTAATTTGACTTGACAAATGTGAAATGACAGATGGAGGGATAATGATAATTGTTAGGTTTTTGACACAAAAAATATAGTGAGGTGGTGTAAGAATAAATGAACTTAAATAGTACTACAGTTGGCGCAAAATAACTTGAACCAAAATGGTGGAGTAGTCGGTTTTTAGTACATTTTGCACACAAATGCACTGCGCAAACTTTCTCCCTCTCCGTTAGTTTTGGGTAAAGTTATTTTGCGCGAACTATACTTAAATGGTACTTTGGCCGAAACTGTTGGCAACTCAACAACCGGTAGCAGCCACCCCAGCGCCTCCTACCGGATGACAGTGATGATTTGCCTAGCTACTGTCAGTTCGAGAAGATAAAAAGGCTGGACACTCACGGCCAAAGAGTATAATAATATAGTTGCCTCACGGCTCACCGTCTTTCTTTCTTACTTCGTATTTCGTATGAAATAGTTGCTCTGTTATATTGTGTTGATATTGATAGGGATATGTAAGCTTTAAAGTACTTTAGCTCTTTGTTGCTACCCAACTTCCCCAGTGTTGCCTTCAGCCTAGTTAGTCAACATAACATCTGAGTTTTTCTTTGAATTCAATATTTTGTCTTAAAACACATGCAACTACACTATTAAAAAATTAAATATACTTATTATAAAATTATAAAAAAGCTGTGTCGGTACATTGAAGAATAATGAAGATATTTAAAAAAAGACAAGTGGGTTTGCTTGGTATCTTTATGTCCCGGAACTCAAAATTATGATTTGTAAAATGGGAACTTCATATCTCAATTAATTGAACGGATCCTGAGATACAGACCCTCTGTTTCGTTGTCCTTCATCTCCGGACATAATGTAAGTAATTATATGAATTAAACAAGTTGGCTTGACAATCAATTAGTAATTTATTTAAACATTAGTACAATGCTTTTCCATGGCCATGGTTGTTCGTTGTCCGAATCCGCGGGAAAAGGAATTGTCACTTGACAGTTGGGAACTGTCACATACACATAGACAAGACCCATAAACATCCCCCTTTTTCAAGACAATTTTTCTTAATTCTAAAACTAAACTTATTGCTCTAAATCTGAACTATCAACAAAATCTTTAAACTTGATCGGTTTTCTAATCGGACGTCCACTGCGCGTTACATTAATAATTTCGCTATGATGTGAGCTATTGGCTTCGTCGAGACTAGGAGTGGGCGCATTGACATGAATATTTGTTGATTTTTCAGATGTACTCACACAGTTATTAAGGGGCTCAATACAGGATTCATCAGTAGTACTAGGCTCACCTGGTAAAATATCAGATTCAACAACAGGTGATTTATTAATTTCTACAGATGAAATATCTGGTGCATTATCATCAGTAAAATTAAATGTTATATTTTCCTTTCTTATTTCTCTGTTTCTCAACTCATTAAAATCAAAAGAATTACTTGGTGTTATGTACTTTCTATTCCTCCTATACCTGTTCCCTAACTCATCCCCCACTATGTATGAACGAGGCTCATCACACTTCTTTACAATTTTGCCTTTAGTCCAATTAGCATCTAAAGATTTTTTAAAATAAACATTTTGATCTACATTTAATTCTGGGAGAGATTTTGATTTTTTATCATAGCTTTTCTTTATTGAGTCTAAATGATTATAATAATTATTATCATAGTGTGAGACTTTAGGTTTTAAATTACTCCTTGAAATTGGTAACAATGAATTTAAGTTTCTAGAGAATAACATCTGAGCAGGAGATGGCATATATGGTTTAGGAGTATTCCTGTAATTTAACAATCCCAGGTATGGATCCGATCCATCCTCATGACATTTTTTAAATATTTTTTTGAATATTTTTACACCACTTTCACTTTGTCCATTGGACTGTGAATGTTTTGGGCTAGATTTAATATGCTCAAATTTATAAACATCTGTAAAACACTCAAATTTATCTGAAGTGAATTGCGTTCCACAGTCTGTAACTACAATTGCTGGTATGCCATGTCTTGCAAAAATTGATTTACAATTCAGTATAACACAATCACTCGACAAGTTATCAAGCTTACATACTTCAATATACTTGGAATAGTAATCCATGAAAATTAAAAAATCTTTATTGTGAAGGGTACAGATGTCAATGCCAACCTTGTGCCAGGGAATTTTCTCTATGACATGATTTACTAAGGGTTCTTTTTGTAGATTTGGGTTGAATTTTGCACAAGGTTCACATTGCTTAACTAAAAATTCAATATCTTTGTTCAGTTCAGGCCAGAAAATACAGGACCTAGCTCTGATTTTACAAGTACTTAGACCTACATGTCCATGATGTATATTTTTTAACATTTCAGCCTTCAAGGATTCTGGTATTACAATTAAGTTACTTTTCAATACAATG
Source organism: Acronicta leporina (assembly GCA_947256265.1). NCBI lineage: Eukaryota > Metazoa > Arthropoda > Insecta > Lepidoptera > Noctuidae > Acronicta > Acronicta leporina. The sequence goes on along the minus strand of OX366513.1, from coordinate 8,392,647 downwards.
CCATCCAAAACACTTAACTCATCTTTAAAGGTCCAGTAATTTCTTATACTTTGATCCACATTAACAATATTTTTTGGCCAACCATTTTTTATATGAAATATGATTTTACTCAGTACATGATCAGAATTAGTTGCCATTTGAATTCTTTTTAGTTGAACATTAGATACAGGCAAACAATCTCTTTGGAGTTTTACATGACAAATTATATTCTTATGGAGTTGCTTTATCTTAACTTCATCATCAATATTAGGACAGCTACGTGACAATGTATCTGCAATGAACAGTAATCTGCCTGGTTTGTATTTAACTTCTAAATTATAACCTTGTACAGCTAACATCATTCTTTGGAGTCTTGCTGGCACTTTATAAAGAGGCTTTTTGAACAATGTTTCCAGAGGTTTATGGTCTGTTTCTACATGTACTTTACGACCATAAGCATACTGGTGCATTTTATAACACCCAAAGACTATTGCTAACATTTCTTTTTCTAGTTGACAATAATTTTGTTCTGTGGAATTAAGAGAACGAGACCCAAATGCAACTGGCCTTCCATTTTGCAAAACTACTGCACCCATTGCTGTTGATGAACTATCCACTGACAATACAATATCTTGATTAGTGTTAAAGAAGGCTAAACATGGACTACTGCACAAAGCTTTTTTCAATATCTCAATACACTTTTCTTGGTTGCTATCCCAGCTAAACACAGAATCTTTTTTCATTAGTATACGTAAAGGTTCTATTATTTTTGAGTAATTTGGAATAAAGCGAGAAAGATAATTACACATTCCCAAAAATCTTTCCAAATCTTTTTTATTTTTAGGATGCTCCATTTTCATCACTGCCTGTACTTTACCAGGATCTGGAGATACGCCATTTGCAGTAAATTTGTGCCCCAGGAATAAGAGTTCTGACACAAAGAATTTACATTTGGACTCATTAAATTTAATGCCATTTTTTAATGCAATATCCATCACTTGTACTAATCTATCATTGAGTTCCTTCACTGACTGGCCATATATACATAAGTCATCAATATACGGAATTACTCCTTCTACATTTTCAAACATTTGGGCAATAATTCTACTAAATTCTTCTGGAGCGGAACTTATGCCAAATGGTAGCCTTTTAAATCTATACCTGCCAAATGGGGTAATAAATGTACAAAGGTCTGAACTTCTTTCATTTAAATTAAGCATCCAAAAACCATTAGATGCATCCAATAATGCAAAAACTTTAGCATTTTGCATCTTGTTTTTAATTTCATCAAGAGTTGGCAATTGATATTTGGGTTGTATAATATATTTGTTTAATGCCCTTGGATCAATGCAAATTCTCAATTTACCATTTGGTTTTCTGACAGGAACTAAATTATTGACCCATTTGGTAGGTTTTGTTACCTTTTCAATAACGCCTAACTTCTCCATCCTATCCAACTCCTGGCGCATCTCAGGCATCAATGAAAATGGAACACGTCTAGCTACTTGCACAGATGGGACTGCTTCACTGCTTAACTGTATATTTACTGTCCCTGGAATGCAACCAAGACCACCATCAAATAGCTCACTGAAATTAGATTTCAAATTTTTTATTAAACTATAACGTTCATCATTGCCACATGTGACATTATGTACATTTACGAGATTTGCGTTTGCCGAAACAAAATTGTATGTTAAACATGTTTTGCAACCAAGAAGAGTGGGAATGTTTCCCTCAATTATTATAAACTTGACATTATATTTCTTTTTATTAGGATGAATAATTTCTAACCAACAAGTACCTCTAACTGGTATGCATTTACCATCAAGTTGAATAACTTTTTTGTCACAAGGTAATATTTCTGCATTTTTTAAATCCAATTGTCTACAAACCTCAGTTCCAATTACATTGCATGCAGCCCCTGTGTCCATTTTAATTGGTATTTTTGTTTTATTTATAGTAAATTCTTGAATTATTTCATTTCCAATATAACCAACAAAGAAATCACTTTCCTCACTGTCATCAGCACTGTTCCTTTCTTCAACTATATTTACCTGTTTCTGAATATTTTGCTGCCTAGAGCTGCGACAAACCTTACTAAAATGGTTTGGTTTTTGACATTTGAGACAGTTTTTTCCATATGCTGGACACTGGTTTAAGTTATGATTAGACGCACAGTATCGACAGTTCTTTATCATTTTGGTGGAAACCCTTTTATTTATTACCAGCACTTCATTGTGGTTCATGTTGGTCTGTGCTTCGACTTTTTCTTTGACATATTTGTTTGAAGCCTCTGCACTGAGTAGGTACTTCATAACATAGTCTAAGCTTAATTTACTGTCTTCTTCTGCCATTAGTTTTGTTTTCAGGTTATTGTAATTATTATTGAGACCAGCTATAATTTTGGAAGCTGTTAGGCTTTCTCTCAAGTCTCCAAACTCGCAGGTATTCCCAAGATTAATAACATTTTGAAAATAATCCTCAAGTGACTTGTCATTTTGACACACCGTGAAGAATTCATTTCTTTGTATTGTTAGGCTTCTTCTTGGAGCGAAATAAAGAAGAAATTTGTCTATAATCTGCTGCAAAGATTCTTCACCATTACAATTAAAGGAATTGTAAATTCGAATACCCTGGTCACCAATGTAATTAAGTAAAATGCTTACTTTTCGTTTCTCCTTAGCTTCGTCCAAACCTGTGGCAGCAAGGTAAATTTCTAGCCTCTGTTTGTACGTCTTGAAATTTTCGTATAAGTTTCCTTGGAAACTCATCCCACGGAGTGGCGGTGGATTCGACGTACCACCTGACACCATGTTTCGTTGTCCTTCATCTCCGGACATAATGTAAGTAATTATATGAATTAAACAAGTTGGCTTGACAATCAATTAGTAATTTATTTAAACATTAGTACAATGCTTTTCCATGGCCATGGTTGTTCGTTGTCCGAATCCGCGGGAAAAGGAATTGTCACTTGACAGTTGGGAACTGTCACATACACATAGACAAGACCCATAAACACCCTCTCTGATGAATACGGACCCTTACAAAGAAAAGATCATCAATGTTTGTTATTCCATTTTAACTCTTATATAGCTTCATGTGAGCGAAGCTGCGGGCAAAAGCTATTACACTATTAAAATTGTAGAAAAACAAAAAAGTAAAAAAAATAGTATTACCTGATTTTTATTTTGTTTCTGATGAATTAATAATTATTAGGAAAAATACTTTCCTTTTCATTTTCTTCACTAAGTATATTTTTTTACTTTTAGCATTTTCCATGCTAAGATTATAAAGTTATTTTAGTGAAGGAAAAATTCGCCTTCGGAAGGATTCGAACGTACTAATTAGTTTAGTAACATTATTCTACTTCTTTGACTATCTATCTATATTCTACTTTGAACTGTCAAGTTACTGAATAAGTACCTACAATTGGTCGAGAATACCTACTCCAAAGAGCAAAGCGAGCAGAGTTTACTAAAAATACCCTTTGTCAACTACTGTCAAAGAGTGTTGTAAGTTGTTTACCTATATATCTAACCCAGGAACGTTATTTTTTTAAGACGTTTATTTTTTAAACGTGCACGCCTTAATCGTTAAGGCGAAAATCCAAGTGTGGGGACTTGGATTTTCTCCTGTGTCATTGATGTGTTTATAAACATAAATTCTATAATTCTAAAATTCTAATACAAAAACACCCAGACCCGGAACAACTACCTGTAGATCATACAAATACTTACTCCATGTGGGGATCGAACCCACAACACGTGTGGCAGATCTCCTGAGCCGATCGCTCAGCCGCTACGCCAAAGGTGTCGTCTAATCTTATAGATATAAATTTCTTGTTGTAACCGTTCACCTCGTTAAATATCGATATTAAAACAGTCTATCGATAATATCGCAACTTTAGAAAATCCTTACAGTGCTTAACGGCAAGGTATTTTAAATTTACTGTTTCTAACTAATAAAGGGTCGCTGAAAAAGAATATGCTTCTGGAAAAAAACGAGGAAAACTGAAAATCGGCTTTTCAGGATAGTCACGATTGTGAGGAATCGAGCCAAATCTTGGTACGTACACTCACGATTGTGCGGGTTGATAAATAAGACCGTAATTATAATACAATATTTTAAACTTTAATCATCATGATAACAGTGAAACATTATCATAAAAGGAACAGTATTTATTATGTAATCTTTATAGCAGTTTTTTCCTTAGATATTCAAATGTTGACTGGACTAAGTAACAGTTGCAAAACAAAGCTAGTTGCACTATCAAAGAGTATACTATACTCGATACTATAGTTGCGCACTATACTTATGTACTTCGACATAAAATTGTATTGATTTTTTAAAGAGAAATAATGATACCACACTACAACTAATAGTGTTGGGGTAGTGAATGATTTTGCGTAAAGAATGAAGGATGAAAATGGTTTATTATAAAATTCGTAAATAAGATGTGAAATATAAGAATTATTAATAAAAGTAATTTCCTTTTTTATTTTCTTCGAATAGAAACAAACCAAAAATAAAAATCATGTAATTTTACATTTTTTACTTTTGTCATTATAATAGATTCCCTTACTTACTGAAAAACAAATTCTACAATTTTTAATAGATATTGAGTTTTGAAGACAAGTTATTACAAGTTTGTACATGTAAGTACATTATTTATGTTCATTCAATTTCGTTCATTTTTGGACCACTCACTATCTTTTTTTTGACGAAAACTAGTAACCCTTCAACTGTCAAGTTACTGAATACAATTAAAAGTCGAAGTATAAACTAAAAACTTTCCTCCATAATTACATTTCACACACACATACACGCGTACCACACCGCACTCCATCAGCCTCGGCCAAACCAAAACGTTCAGCTCGCGTCTGCGGTGGCGTGTACGGTGGCGATTGACTTATGACTGCGCGTGTAAATGTTGTGCACATTGTCGCTTTTGTTCAGGCGTTCACCGCTGGCGTTACTTCAATGCTGTCTGATACGATACATATGATGAAATAGAAAACTTCTGACTGCTATAACTTACATTTATTGTTATTATTAATTTATTACTTTTTCTTTTTTATTATCCTTATAATCAGAATGAGCCGTATCATACAACAATGGGTATTTGTGGATCTCATTTATAATTTCTTCCGTTTGCACTACATAGTTTTTCTCAAAAAATAATAGCTGCGTGCAGCATCCTAACGTAATAAGCGCGATCTGATCTCCACCGCCATGACAGGCTGTGGTCTAGCATCAGGCTGTGGAATCTGTCAGAAGGCGAGGCCTCGCTCCACATCCTTGTCGAGTACGAGCGTGTGCCGTACACGCTTGCCATCTACTGGGGCCATTGTCTGAGTGGGCGACGGACTCCCCAAGTCAGTATCGCGGAGGCCACAGCTCATGGAGGCCGGAGATCTGTTTGCGCTCTCCTACGCTCGGTACATCTTTTGTGGATCAGGAAAGAGATGGGCAGTTTTCTCTCCCTTTCCGCTGCACGTTGGTTTGGCCTAGGCTTAAATTATTTATTTTACTCAACACAATGCCTACACGTAGTAAGCATATAATTGTGGGAGACTAGTGACTGAACTAGGCTTCGTTTGAGTAATAAAGATTTAAATTAAAAAAATCAAACTTATTATGGGTGTTAATAAGATTAGTATTGTACGCGGCAGGCATGTGAGTGAGTTTACATATAGTGTATCTTTTTGCATAAACAATTTGATTGAAAGTTGAAATATATAATTATATAATATACATACATACCATCACTCCCAACTCCCAATGATTAGATTATTATTACTATAGATTATTTACTTTTTGAAACCTGGGAGCCTAAATTCAAACAACAATATATCTTCTCTACTATTATAAAATTGTAAAAAAGCTGTGTCTTTACATTGAAGATATTTAAAAAAAACACGTGGGTTATGGTATATAAACGTCTACTAATCCGAAAATGTGATTTTTAAAATTCTTGTCTGTTTGTTACGGATTGGAGCAAAAACTACTGAATAGATTTTAATTTTATTATCACTGTTAGAAAGTATATGCTTCAACTTAAAAACTGGTGAACTTCTTGCCTCAATTAATTAAATGAATCCTGAGATACAGCTTGACCTCCCTGATGTATAGAGGCCCATACAAAGAAAAGGTCATCAATGTTGGTTGTTCATTTTTACTCCTGATATCCTGATATGCTCCCGCGGGCAGAAGCTAGTTCTTCATAAAGTTGAGCTGTATTATGTAAAATGTCTAGCTCATATTATGGATATGTGTGCATATTATAGTATAATATGTATAGATCTGATTTATGGTTTTTATCGCAATAAATTGATATTATTTAATTTGCAATAAAATCCGTAAAAAGATGTTTAATTTCAATGTTTTATATTCGCTTGTCAGACATCAGTTAATTTAATCTAAGCCATCTCCATAGGTTAAATGCTTTAAGGTAATCACTGATTTACTATTTTTGGTAATCACATACATATTATCTTTATGTAGTCTGTGCATCACATCACTTCGTTCCTTCTCAACCGTCCATCACTGATCACATCAGTTCACATCACTAATCTGTGATCAACTCGACAGTGCAGTGACTAATTTATTTATCAATTTTTAAATTATATTCTACATAAATAGTTACACACGACTATTTATTTTTGTATAGAAAAGCATTTTATGTGAGCGTTCCAAGTTTTATTGATATATTTGTGTGTGTTTTAAATATGGACTGTAAATCAACGTTATGAATGTTCCGTGACGATACAACAGTATTTGTGTATTTCCTTTCCGTGAGATAAGAAAAGATATGAGATAATTTGAAGGACTTCTCGAATTCTGTCCATTGGATCTTTGGATAGCCACATTTTGGTATATTTTGTGTTTTTTTGCAAATGTCACTGACTTGAATTGACTCAAAACTTTCAACAATCTATATTTTGCAATAGTCGTATGTAAAACAAAGTAATATAATATTTCATTATGTTCAAAGTGTTTTGTATCTAAATTGTTGCTGTTCTAGGTAAATTCCGGAAATATCTTCATGAACTTAAATATTGTAAATGATCACAAGTCACTTGTAGTGTAAAGTCGGATAAAGTGTTCATAAACTTCCTATCTTGGGAGACAAAATATCAATTCTGTATGCCAGGGTAATCACAACTTGTGACACATGATAGGCAATACGGTACCCGTAATTAGTGCCATAAATGATTCCAAATATCATGAAAATAAATGTGATAAACACTGTGATATGCTATTAGCTTAAAAATTATCAAATTGAATGTCAGTCTCAATAAAATTATATTTCAGAGTACTATTTACAGTAATGTTGATTTTCAAATAATTGATTTATTTATTTTAGGTGAACCATTTTTCAACTAGAATGTGTATTACTATTCCTACCATAATATGATTTGAAACAGAAATCACAATGACCGAAAACATACCAACTTTAACAGCTCCAATCTCTTTGTCAACTTATCATCAACTTAGTCTAACAGGTAAATATAAATTGATATCTAATAAGTCTAGGTATATATATTGAATTTATTTTTGTGCTTGATGATGCATTTGTGCCACTCTTAAGTTAAATGTAACCTTTGGCTGTATTCTAACAGGTGACCTTAGACATTTGTAATTTCAATAATTATCTTCTTATGTTTTTCTCATGTCAATCTTTTTATGTTTTAAAGTGTTCCAACATAAATCTGTTAAGTACACTTATGGATTATTTATGAACATGTGATATGAGTGAATTAAAGTTTTTTGGCGGGGATCAAATATCTGTACCAACAGTCAAACATTATTAGACATATTTCTCTTTATGTCCTCATATTATAATATAACTCATTTTAATTCCCAACCAGGTATCTGAATAATGTAGTGACTTATGACTTATGGACTTATAACAAGTAAATCATCATGATCACCATCCTACTCCCCATATTTTGAACAATGTTGGGGTTACTTTCAGTCTCACCTGATATGTCTAAATATCAAACCTCTACAAGCCAATTTCTGGTAAATACTGTATCTATTAGCCTTTGTAGACTGGCTATCAGGCTTTTTGGGAATATTAATTTCTCTGTATAAATACTCTCATCATCTCATACATACATATTTCTTTTATTATATGAATTTTTTTTACAGGTACATAAGTCACATTCTTTTTCTACTTCTTCCTGCCCTTGTCCCAATCTATTTGGGGTTGGCGCAGCATGTCCTTTTCTTCCATTTATCCATTGTTGTTTGCCGTTGTCTCACTATTTACTCCCTTTCCCTTCATATCTATCATAAATCACATTACCATCCTTTATTAATAACTTAAGAATCCATAAAATATTTAAAACTGGTTATGTCAGTTAAACATTACTGTATTTTTTTAGTTGAATCAGCAAACATTAAAAACTCTGGTCTATTCAAGCCAAATCCATACTTGCAAGTGATTATAGATGATAAAATTTCAAGACGCACTGAAGTCATAAAAAGCACTTTGCATCCAAAATGGAAAGAAGATCTTACAGTGCTTGTTACACCGCAGTCTCAGTTGTTGTTCCGGCTTGCAGATTATCACAGTTTTAGAAAAGATAATATAATTGGTGAAAAAAGGGTGAATTTATTAAAAGTGTTGTTATATTGCAATGGAAAATGTGATAATGTGGAGCTGATCATAGGTAACTATTATTTTTTAGATATCTTGGTATGATAAACCTCCTAAATATTATGTGCTATATGACTTTCACTTTAATCAGTTCTCAGTGTTTTATAAGTATCTAGTTATTTTATTAATTTTCAATCAGTGATTGTTGATTGCAATTAATTTTGATTTCTGTCTTGATGTTGAACTATCCAACCCAAATAATCAGCTTGAAGAAACTAACTTTCATAATGACTGAGAGACAATGCACAGTTTAAACCTTAAACTTATCTATACCTCTATACTAATATATAAAAGCTGAAGAGTTTGTTTGTTTGCTTGAACGCGCTAATCTCAGGAACTACTGGTCCATTTCGAAAATTTTTTTCGGTGTTAGATAGCCCATTTATTGAGGAAGGCTATAGGCTATATATCACGCTACGCGCACGAAGTCGCGTGAAGAAGCTAGTCTCAAATATAAGCAATATTGAGGCTGTTTTGTTGTGCTCTGTTTACATTCCTGGGACATTTTGGTTGATTTTCATTTTTCGGCCCCTGAATATATTTGATAGTTTATTTGACACTCACTTGCCAAAAGATAATTAAAATAGCAATACTAGTTCACATTTTCTTTCTTCCTTGATGACAATTGAGTCACTGGCTACTATTCTGCCAATGTCAAGTTATGATGGGAGCAGGTTGCTTCGGTTTTACTAGCTAACTTTGTGGTAGATGTTCATATACAATAATGGTCTATTAGCTCAAAATAATATTATTATCTACTAAAAATATCGAATGATTTAAATTAGTTAATCTGTTCCTCTACGCTTTGAGAATATACCTGAAGAGCTAAAATTTGATTTAGCAAAAGGTTTCATTACTCACTTTTACTCAACGAAAAAGGAAGGGTTTAATGAGACTATGTATGTTTATACATGTTTAGTGAAGTATGTATCCAGCCATGGGTCTTAAAAGCTATGATCTGACTAGGATTTTTTTGTAAAGTAGAAACAAAGCCTTTAGTGCAGATTGGGACCAAATAGCACAAGATCATGATAAATGGAGACATGAGAGAGAGAGGCCTTTGCCCAGCAGTGGGACACAACAGGCTTATCATAATCATTATCAGAAACAAGAAGGTTTTTCTATATCCAGAAATAGTTGTCTTACACTTGCGTCATTGCGTCTGGTTATCTAACCAGAAGACGCAGGTGCGAATTTTCCCTTCACTAAAATACTTTGTAAAAATAGCATGGACAATGCAAAAAAAACGAAAATGAAGTTGATTATTGATTTGGGAAGTGACTTGGGCGTAGATAAAGACTGAGTGAAAGACCGAACTCCACGCGGGCGAAGCCGGGGGTGGGAGCTAGTTATTGATATACCATTACGCCTGTATTTCCCGAAGGGTTAGGCAACTTATATTTTATGTTATTCTGTTCTATTTCAGATTTGATGAAAACCTTGTCCCAAGAAAACTCTTCCAGTATAAGTGGGGAAGTAAAAACAGCTGAATTGGTGATACTCTTGGATGGCTTAAGAGTTGATCCAACAGTTCTGACTCAGTCACATGAATTACTTGGAGAAACAACTAGTACTAGTGGGCCTCTCAATGAAGGAGTTCGGGCAAGGTTTAGAATACGAAGCAATCCCGAGACAATGAGATCTTTAATTCGGTCACAAACACTAAGAGTAAGTTATGATAGAGTTGTATTATATTCAACTAATTGGTCTACACCTTGATATATATTTATGTTAATCTGTATGTGTAAAGCCTCCACCGGGCCCACCGCCGCTTAGTAACGGTACGCTGCAACATGGCGGGCCGAGCAGTACGGGAGGCGCGGGAGGAGGACCCGTTGCTGGAGGCGGAGTCGGCATGGGAGGCGCGGCAGTGGCGGCCGGGGCCGGCGCGGCGGGAGCTGCCGGGGCCGGCGCGGCCGCGGGGCCCGACGGCGGCGCGGGGCCGTCGCACTCGGATGCCGAGCCGGCCGCGCCCGGTCCCGCCGTAGTCTATGCGAATTCCACTGAAGAACCGCTACCTGCAGGATGGGAGATGCGCTATGATGTATATGGACGAAGGTTGATGATTTTATTCATCTTTATTTTTATACTAGCTGTTCCCGGCGGTTTCACTGGCGACCTAAAGTTGTGTTAATCTTCAACCCCTAACATGTGAAAATCAAAATCCTGACTCATCATTTTTGATGAATAGTTACAATCCCAATTTTCAAGATCCTATTTTAAAAAAAACAGACAAACCCATACAAACTTTTATAACACATTTGCTCGTAAATTTCAGTTTCGTAATGTATCTCATTACGCACTTGTGCGGTAATGTAATGTAAAACGCACAGTTTAAAGATGCTCCGTCTAAAACGAAAGGTACTTTTTTAATCTTAGCAAAGAGTTTTTATGTCAGAGAAGTGGTCAACATTTTATGAATAAAATTAACTTTGGGAGATGAAATATAATAAATAAGCATTTAATGCTTTAATTTAATTAATTTCGACAATAAATTACAACCATTTATCTGTAACAAAATCACAAAAAAATAATTTACTGTATAGTAAAACTTGGTGGTTTTTGTGCCTTTACCTTAAAAAAAACGCTGATGCACGCACATCGCTAATTTGTGAACAAGTAAAAATTACTCCCCGCGCTTTTTCTTTTCGCTGTATTGTTTTTATCATTTCCTCGCAAATATGTTATAAAACATCGTATGACATCCGTGCGCCTTGAAAATTACAGCCTCTGCTTTCTTGTAGCAATATCGCCTCGGCTGTAATTTTCAATTTACCGCACTTATATCATAATGTACTATTACATCATCTAAAATTAGTGTCCGACCGAAAGTTCGGTTTTGGTTTCGGTTTCGGCCGAGTTTCGGCAAAAAAATCAAGTTTTGGCGGCAGTTTCGGTTTCGGCGAAAATTGGCCGAAACTTTTGCCGAAACCGAAACTGATTTCGAAAGTTGTCGTACACGCTTGTCTAACTTCGTTTCTCGCGGTAACGCTTTGGCGGACGCTGGCGGCCCTGTTCGGGAATTGTCGTGCGCCGTTCGGATACTGCCAGATGGTTACATTTCTTACATTTTTCGTAACTTTTGACCCCCTCGCCTTACATGTAATTATTTTTTATAGTTAAGGCATTATTCGTAACTTTTGAAAACAACGAGATTTGTAATACTAGATTTTTATTGCAAACGGTATACGAACGCATCCAAATTGAAGTCACGTTTTTGCTTCCTGGTAAGAGAACACGGAATGAAAACAATCAGGAGCTAATAAAAAGGTCATTCGACATCATAGCTGAGCCACACAGTATATAATTAATATACTGTGTTTCCATTTCATGTTCTTTCGTGTTTTTCTTAGTTCTTTAATGCAGAATAATGGTTAAATGCAACAAATTTCAGTATTTTAAGGAATTTTATTCATGACCACGTGAGTTTCGATTTCGGCCGAAACTGAAGCCACGGCCGAATATTCGGTTTCGGTTTCGGCCGGAAAACCAGTTTCGGTCGGACTCTACCTAAAATGCTAAAATTTACAATCCTGAAACACGTAATTATTTATCTAGTTTCATTTAAAATTATAATATATAGGTGTTAATTATTGAAATATTGTCAATTCCTTTTTTTAACATCAAAGTTATCACTAGTAGTAGTACCAAGGAATAATTTTATCTAAGATTCTGCGAATAAGTTTTGCAAAGGAGACCATTCATATATAGACTCAATAACGAGTGCCGGTCAGTAAAAAAAAAGTTTTTAATTTGTTTGGGACATCATTTTAAGCATTTGTTATTATGGCACTAAAACTATAGAACCATTATTGTAGCGGCTACATAAGTCCGAAATAAATGTAAACATATCATTTAAGTATGTACATGGAGTTATATAGTACGTCATTTCTTTTTTGCCATGACTGTACTTCTGTAAGCAACACATGGAGGAAGCACATTTGGAGCAAACGGACATAACTTGACACCCCCATGCGATCTATGTACTGGTTGTTAGGACGCAGCTCGTGACTCTCCGGTGCCAGAAAAATGGCGATCTACAAGGCTATCCTCAAGTCCATATGGGCTTACGGCAACTTTTTATGTGCTTCCTCCATGTGAGGTCATGGTCCAAATGTACGACCAGGTATTTGGCAACTTCAACTTGCGGTATTTCCTCATTATAGAAATTGTTTACTTTGGTTTGCTTTGATGATCAAACCATACTTCTACGTCTGACAGATGGTGCTGAAGGTTTGCTGAAGCCATTTGGCGGTTATTATTCACTGATAAGCGCGTAAGAGGTACAGTACCAGACCCAGCACGCGGCATGCGGCACCCCGAGAGGATACAACTTACTTGAGAGCATTCGTTGTTATACTTTATGCCAAAATGAAATGCCGTCAGTCATTATTGCACATGCAATATTGGAAATGGACAGTAAGATGTTAGTCACAGGTAATGTGTGTTTTTAACCTACGCACGGTATGAATCAAATTCGAGACGTCCCCCATCTATAGAATTGGAAGATGTTCTAGTTCGACCTTAGAAATAGTTTTGTAGCGACAGCTACCGCGCTACACACAAAAACTACGACGGACAAATTCTGAATCGCGCAAGTGAAGTTTGCAACGCAACTTGCATATATACAACCGCCCGATATCAACCGTTGTGCTGTGGCCCGCCAGGCAGGCCTGGTTGAAGGATCCTCCGTTTTTTGGAGGAGCAACACACCTTGCCCTTCACAGTATTAATAAAATAATTGAAAATAGTATTTTTTGGAATTGAATTGAAAACATGTTTGCCATTGCCATTCTGTGAGGAATTAGTAACCTTCCACAAGATATGGTATGCACAAAATATAAACACAAATATATTTTACTCAAAAATGCATGTAATGTGGTCATTATTTTGACAACCTTGTTTGAGCAAAGTCGACCTTGCCGTTCTGTTTCAAGGAGCGGCCGGCAAAGTTTTGCTGGCCGCTCTAACAGGCCGGCAATGTTTTGCCGGCCGCTATTTTGACATATCAACGTTTTATTGTTGTTGTTAATATCATTCGCCAAAAGGCAGGCAAAGGTTTGAACCATACAGCCTTGTCTTAAACGATAGAAATTTTATTGAGGCTTCGATGGAGTTTAGGTGTGAACCCAAAAAGTCACGATTTTCAATTTTATATCATTTGCCTACACTCTCACACTTTCACGAACGCTTAATGGTTAATTTTCCACCATAATTACACATTAAACTTGAAATTCAAGTTTTGAAAAATAATATAAGATCGACAATGTGCACTTTTCATTTTCCCGCCTAAACTCTTCAACGTTTTAAAAAATCAAATCCAAAAAGATTTTATTTAAAACAGCTGTTTGTATCTATAGAGATAGGTACAAATATATTTTTTATTTAAATTACTTGCTGGTTTTATTTAGATTAGGTACTTGCATTTTTGAGTAAAGCGCTATACAAACCTTGGCCCACAATGACTGCTTCGCTGGTCACGCTATGATTGCCTCGAGCTAGCTTAGCTACGCTCTAGGCCTTTCAGCTTGGCCATCATTGCAGCCCTTGCTGTCCTCGCTGTAAAGTTTATCTCAGCTCGTTCATCAAGTGCTGCACGCTGACTGCGCTGTGTCGGCCTGGAGCTGCGATACGCTGCGCTGTCGGCCATCATCAGCGCGACCAGCAAAGTAGTCATTACAGACCGCGGCAGTAATGTACTATTTTTAAATATTACATTCACACTTAGAATTACAGTCATGGCAAAAAATAATGACGCACTAAAAAAGTTCACGTTAGGTTAGAATTTGTCCGTCGTAGTTTTTGTGTGTAGCGCGGTAGCTGTCGCTACAAAACTATTTCTAAGGTCGAACTAGAACATCTTCCAATTCTATAGATGGGGGACGTCTCGAATTTGATTCATACCGTGCGTAGGTTAAAAACACACATTACCTGTGACTAACATCTTACTGTCCATTTCCAATATTGCATGTGCAATAATGACTGACGGCATTTCATTTTGGCATAAAGTATAACAACGAATGCTCTCAAGTAAGTTGTATCCTCTCGGGGTGCCGCATGCCGCGTGCTGGGTCTGGTACTGTACCTCTTACGCGCTTATCAGTGAATAATAACCGCCAAATGGCTTCAGCAAACCTTCAGCACCATCTGTCAGACGTAGAAGTATGGTTTGATCATCAAAGCAAACCAAAGTAAACAATTTCTATAATGAGGAAATACCGCAAGTTGAAGTTGCCAAATACCTGGTCGTACATTTGGACCATGACCTCACATGGAGGAAGCACATAAAAAGTTGCCGTAAGCCCATATGGACTTGAGGATAGCCTTGTAGATCGCCATTTTTCTGGCACCGGAGAGTCACGAGCTGCGTCCTAACAACCAGTACATAGATCGCATGGGGGTGTCAAGTTATGTCCGTTTGCTCCAAATGTGCTTCCTCCATGTGTTGCTTACAGAAGTACAGTCATGGCAAAAAAGAAATGACGTACTATATAACTCCATGTACATACTTAAATGATATGTTTACATTTATTTCGGACTTATGTAGCTGCTAATGTAATGGTTCTAACGCTTTGGTATCATAGTACCAAATGCTTAGAATGATGTCCCAAACGGATTTAAAACATACTTTTCCGTTGGCCGGCTTCGGTCGTCGGTCGGCATTAGCACTTTGCATTTCGGGCCCAACTTTGTATAAAGCCTAAATGATCTCCTTTTACAAGTTACATTTTTGGCTTCATATCCAGCTTCATACACCAAACTTTGCTTGACGTTTGATCTTTTTTGTTCCTTTTTTTGCCTTTGTTAATGTACGTACCGGTGTCTCGATGTTATCCAAATGAACAGTTGTTCTTTCTTTATAACGTGATGAAATGGTCAGGTACTACGTGGACCACAACACACGGTCGACGTCGTGGGAGCGGCCGCAGCCGCTGCCGCCGGGCTGGGAGGTGCGGCGCGACGCGCGCGGCCGCGTCTACTACGTGGACCACAACACGCGCACCACCACGTGGCAGCGGCCCGACACCGAGCGCCTGGCGCGCTTCCAGCACTGGCGCGGCGAGCGCCGCCACGTGGTCGCGCAGGGCAACCAGCGCTTCCTCTACCCCCATGTCCCCCACCCGCAGCCCCCGCATCAACCTGACTCTGATCATGATCTCAACACTCCCGGTAAGTACCTATGGTACCTAATCAACTAATTTCAGTATCTAATCGCATGGTCTTACGTCTATATTATTAAAATATACAAAACGCGAAATCAACCGAAATATAAAAAAAACAACTAATTTCGCCACTTTCAATAATATTATCCGATTACTGCCTTAGGAAACTAATTTTTACTTCGTATCTATAATACGAGGGAGAAAGTAGGTATTTACAGCCATGCTCTTATCTGAGGATTGAAAAATCGGCCCTAAAACAATAGAATAGTGAAGTTAAAGATAGTAAATAAAATACCGGTAAATGTAAGGGAAAGTCATAAAAAAATAATAATGTTTTTATTTAGCTACTATACTATAAAATAAATTTTATAAGGACTAGTGGTCGCCCATAATATACTCCATACTTTCAAACTTCATACGTGAACCATAAACTAAAGGTGTGTGTCAATGTGTCAAACGTATGGTAGTGTGTGTAATTTTTTTTATTAATTTAATGTATTTTATTAAAAAATATTAGTATTCTGTACTTCACCATATAAACTTTAATTAATTATGTACAATCTCACATTCCTCCATGCGCGCAATATGCTTAAAAATGTGTATAAATTTTCTCTTCACATATTAATATAGTTAAAAAAAATAAAAAATTAAATGAAACCCATCTTTTTCGATTAGATATTAAACTAAGATAAATACAGTGTCGCGGAGATTTTTGTAAAGCTAAAAGTAATCATTATTTTTGCTTTGGATTTTATTCCTTTATTTCATAGTTTAGGCTCGCAACTCCCATCCTTTATGAGAGAAATAAATTCATTATTATTTAGTTACGTGGGTAGTGATTGAATGTATTATCCAAATAATATCGGTATAATCATGCATATTTAATGTTATCAGACTTCGCTACATCATACAATCTTATCACCTGTAATACCATTATTCCTACTTAGGTATTTTTACAGCGAGATATGTCCTAGTTGCAAAGTAATTAATCACATGAATTTATTTCGAGAACTTTCATATTATGTTTACTAAAATTTTAACTTAAAATATACCTATCTTTTTGTGTTTTTTTGCATTTTTCATGCTAACGTTATAAAGTTATTTTAGTGAAAGAAAAATTCGACCCGCAGGCAGGATTCGAACCTACGTCTTCTGTGTTGATACGATCGATACCAGACGAAATATAAATTAAAATATACCAAAATATATTCGTTGTTACACGAGAATATTAAATCTCTACTATTACCTTCCCTTCTTCTCTACTATTATAAATGATAAAATTGTAAAAAGCTGTACATTGAAGATATCTATTAAAAAAAAAACAAGTGGGTTAGAGTACCTATATAATCCCAAAAATGTGTTTTTAAAAAAATCTACTTAATAGATTTTAATTTCGTTAACACTTATAAAGTATAATGCTCCTAGGCTCCAAATTAAAAACTGGTGAACTTTTTATCTCAACTCATTGAACGAATCCTGACATACAGCTTGATAGACTACAGGCCCATGTCAAAAATGGATGGGTCATATGAACCACCAGGTGACGTAAGCTGTCCAAGTCAGTGCTGGTGAGAATTCAAAAGTGCAGGTAGAGTGAGTACATTTTGGTCATATATTTTTGTACGGCATTTTTACCATGGATAGATCCATGAAAAATAATAAGAGAGCGCGCAGTGCCGTAAAAAAATGGTGCGCCACAAAGTCGGTATTTTTTTTTATTTTCTGTACAAGCGACAAGGGGAAAAATCGAGGGTTGCAACCCCCTCTCTTTCCGTGGTTCCGGGGTCCGATTTGAAAAAGTATGGCTTCGGTTCCACAACTTTATTTTGCAACCCTCGATTTTTTAGTGCTGAATCTTATTATTTTATGCTCTTATATCGTCCTATATAGGTACGTCACCTGGTGGTTCATATGACCCATACATTTTTGACATGGGCCTGTAGTCCCTCTCTGATGTATACAGATCCATACAAAGAAGAGAACATTACTGTTGTTTTTTTTTTGGGATCAATTTTTACGTTTTTTACGTGGGCGAAGCCGCGGGCAAAGCTAGTAACAAATAATTATAATTTATTACAAATTATAATTTTAGGTGGGTAGGTTTAGTTATAGGTCAATGATATAATTTAACTATTATAATGTCATTGTTATAGGTACTCTTGTAAATAGAATAATTATTATTTTTGTGTTGCTGTGTTTTTCTTATTTTTGTTTTGGTTAATTTGTTTGGCTATCTTTAAGATTTTTAGTAGACCACCTATTATACTATTCTATGCCTAATTTAGACCAGTGAAGCCGCGGGCGATAGCTCCTCATACTCTACACTGAAGTATGAAATCTTCATTTTGGCCGACGGATCGAGACATTTTAGATTCAAGTGGGTATTATATGTTGTTATCAGCGAGCAGTGCAGGGGCGGCCCAGAGTGGCGCCTTGGCCAGCGGCGCCCCGGCCGGTGGAGGTCCGGCCGCTGGAGGTCCGGCCGGTGGAGGTCCGACCGCTGGAGGTCCGGCCGGCGGAGCTCCGGCCGGCGGCGGCGCCTTGCCCAGCAGCGCCGGCAGCGTGGCGGCGCCCGACGACGCGCTGGGCGCGCTGCCCGCCGGCTGGGAGCGCCGCGTGCAGCCCGACGGCAGAGTCTATTACGTCAACCACAAGAACCGCACCACGCAGTGGGAGGATCCCAGGACCCAGGTTGCTAACACTAACACTATCTATATGTCCAAGTTGAATGGTTTACATAACTGCTAGCTGTTTAGCTAAACTCTGTAGAACGTCCAGCTGGATTGTCATTGCGATACGTTTAACAAAACCTGCTCATTCTGCATGAATTGAATGACGGGCCATGTCCTTGAAATAATTACCTACAGCTGCGCGGTAAGTAAACATGCGATAGGGCTGCCCTGTCCACATACCGTAAATGCATTCGTATTTAATTCACAATGCAATAGAAAGTGTTCAAAAGACAATACATTTTCTGTTATTTTTAATTGATTTAATAACACGATTTAATAAAAAATACCACTTATAAAGAGACTGAAAAATATGACGCCTCGACTAAGACGTATGAAAAGCTTTAAGGAAGTGTAAGAAGAATATTGACTCATTTTCTTCTACATTTTCCACAATATCATTACTAGTAAAAAAATTGTCAATTGTTCTTACTGTAGAAAAGCACAATATGTACTGTAAAAGAGCATAATATATTCATAAATAGCACGCTTATGAAGATATAATAATTATGAAGAAAGAATACTGCAATAGATATCTTTACTGTGGCATAGGCAAGGTAGATACACAATGAGCTATCAGTTTAAACTGACCTCACATTTGATAGGTATTTCTTTCCAAGTTACCAGAAACAATAATATCTACTAAAAAGCAATAGACTTTTACTGTAGATTATTATATTCATGGCTGAAGTCTGTAGACGTGGCATAAGTGACTATCGTGTTTAGCATGATATCTCATGACATATTTGTTTGTCGCCACTGACAAAAGTTTGTGAAAAGGTTTGCCAATGAAAAAAACTGAATCGGCAGCCAATGCGACAAACTAAACCGTAAGCTGGACATCTTTGAAACAGACAATTAAACAATTATAGCGGTTAATGAATGATACTATTTATTTCTAGAAATAAATTAACTCTCATAAAACATCGCAATCGAATTAATATTAATTTATAATCACCGTGGTTGCTACATAGGGTCAGGAAATGAGCGCCCTAGAAGAAGCGTTGCCGCCGGGATGGGAGATAAGGTTCACGGAGGAGGGCACGCGGTACTTCGTGGACCACAACACGCGCACGACCACGTTCCAGGACCCGCGGCCCGGCGCGCCCAAGGGGCCGCAGGGCGCCTACGGCGTGCCTCGCGCCTACGAACGCTCATTCCGCTGGAAACTTAGTCAATTCCGATATCTATGTCAGAGCAATGCTCTGCCCAGTCATATTAAAATTACATTGTCACGACAGTCACTTTTTGAGGATTCCTATCATCAGGTATGTATTTTTTATTGTTAGTACTTCTAAGGTTTAATTTGTGTTTTTACTTGATGAGCTACATAATTATACGTAAACATATACTATACATATTATGTATTGTGTAGCACAGAAATCATTCTTAACGGTCCGGGTCCGGCGGACCGAATTGACCGTACAAACGTTATACCAAAATAAATCGTAATTTAAAGAGAATTTAATCAAACTCATTAATCTAGGTTCTACTACTAGTATTCTATTATCTGTGGTTCTACCATCTTATCTTCTTATTTTATCATATCTTGCAAAATACTTCACTGGAAATAATAATTGTAATTGAACGTAATTTTAAACTTTACGAAGTTTCATTTTATTTTTTATTATTTGGGATAACAAACAATTGTGTAATAGAGCTTAAAACTACATTATGAATAAACTTAAATACACTTAAAGTAATAACACAACCAGCACCGTTATCCACAGAGTAATATTATGTAGATTAATTGAATACACACAAGCAAACAGTGTAAGTAAATAATGTAACGATTAAGTTTCCTGAACAAAATTAGAAATACATTTTTTTAATTGTGTGCGAGAGAGGGTGAATATATCAAAATCAGTGAAGTTTTCGTTAAAAGCATCCATTATACGCCTTAAAGGAGCACGTTTACCCGCATTGGTCCTATAACATTTAGGGGCAAATAGTTTATGAGTGTAAGTGTCACGAATACGTTGGGATCGCAAGTAAATTTGATTTATGAGATTATTGCAGTCAAATTTGTTGTGACAAATTTTGTATAGAAGCATTAGATCAAAATACAGTCTCCTAAATTTAAGCGTTGGTAGAGAGTACTTTTCTGAAAGAATTTCATATGATGATAGACTTTTATATAATTTGTAATTAAGAAAACGAATATATTTATGCTGTACAGATTCTATTTGATCACTATATTTATCATAAAGTGGGTTCCAAATACATGTAGCATATTCTAATTGAGATCTTATGAGTGACTTATATAATAGTAAAAATATTGAAGGTTTATTAATTTTTTTCGGCCGATTTTCCGGTCTTTTATTTCCAATGAATTAGTAGCAGGTCAAATGGTTGTTTAAGATCCTAGATGAAAAGTAAGGGCCACTTGCACCAACTTCTTAAATGTGTTTAAACTGTATTTAAACATAAAATTTGTATGAAAAGGTGTGTTTAAATATGATTTAAACAGATTTAAGAAGTTGGTGAAAGTGGCCCTTAGTATACGAAATATTTGATTAAATTGTGTTTGAATTACGATTTATTTTGGTATTACGTTTTATAGGCAATTCATATCTAATAGGCATTCGTCCGCCGGAACCTCAAAGAAATGGTTGCTAATCCTATAATTATGTAACTAACGACATAATAATAAACCAAAATATTGTATTATTTCCAGATAATGAGGTTGCCTGCTTACGAATTGCGCAGACGACTGTACATTATATTCCGAGGCGAAGAGGGCTTAGATTATGGGGGTGTTAGTCGAGAGTGGTTCTTCTTACTATCACACGAAGTATTGAACCCCATGTACTGTCTATTTGAGTACGCAAATAAAAACAACTACAGCTTACAAATCAACCCGGCCAGTTATGTCAACCCAGACCATCTACTTTACTTCAAGTTTATTGGCAGGTTCATTGCAATGGCATTGTATCATGGACGATTTATTTATTCAGGATTTACAATGCCTTTTTATAAAAGAATGTTGAACAAGAAACTTACTATGAAAGACATAGAATCCATAGATCCCGAGTTTTACAATTCTCTGGTATGGATCAAAGATAATAACATTGATGAATGCGGTTTAGAGATGTGGTTTAGTGTCGACTTTGAAGTTTTAGGTCAGGTTATACATCACGAGTTAAAACCGGCCGGTGATAAGGAACGCGTAACTGAGGTAATTATAGGCTTAGTATAAATATGTTAAAATGGAAAGACACAAAGTCAAAAACTGGAAGTTAAAAATGTTGTATTTTTAGCTACAATTAAATGTCTCTATATTTTCTAACAGATTCAAATAACTCATATTATTAGTAATTTCAATTAAAATTTATATGTTGCAACATATAATATAATTATCCGAAATATTAACTTTCGTGGAAATACAAAATGATACAGCTTTAGAGACTGAATCAAATATGCTTATTTAGAAAAATAGACGAAATAGATATTTAGATGTTAATAAAACCAAAAATAAATTGTTACTCCAAGCCTATCTTTGCGCAATAATTTGTTGTAGCTCGACACAAATCTTTATTTATAAATGTTATTTAAAGGCAAACAAGGAGCAATATCTTCAATTAGTGACTCAGTGGCGAATGACAAGGGGTATAGAAGAACAGACCACAGCATTCTTAGATGGGTTTAATGAGGTGAGGATGACGGCACACAGATTTTGATTCCTCTTGATATTTCTTGTAAAAATTACATAAAACTGATTATAATTTTATCCTAGGTTGTACCTTTGGAGTGGCTGAAATACTTCGATGAGCGCGAGTTGGAGTTAATGCTTTGCGGAATGCAGGAAGTCGACGTAGATGACTGGCAGCGAAATACCATTTACCGACACTACACTCGCACTAGCAAGCAAGTTCTTTGGTTTTGGCAGGTTCGTATCCATTTTTATACCTCTATTTGTTATACTAACTATACTATTACTATAATATATTAAAGATCTAAACTTATATCAAACTTACAAAACTTGAGTAAAATACCGAGCACTCGGCCGAGGGCACTGTCTCGCCATTCTACTCGGTAGGTGTAATCAGGCTATTACGTATTCTAGATCTTCGATGTGGCAATCGCGGAATACGACCGGCTTAGATACGGGAATCATTTAATATGGTCTGTCAGAGGTCTGTGTGCGGTCCAAGGGTAGTTGTGAAGTTTACTATCGAGTCTCATTTTGAATTTTATCCTGACGAACGAAAATACGTGGTTAAAGTACTTCTGACAGGGTCAGCCATCTCCGACACCCACAAGAAGTCCACCCGTATCAAGGTGGAAAAAATATTATGTAGGTGGAGAATCCGTATTAACGGGTGAACCGAGGTCGTTTCCATAAGAGCGCTCGCGCACTTGTGATTTTTAGTCGGGCGATAGTTTGATCGTTCTGGGATTCACTATGGAGTTATATGGTAGTGCGCGCATTTGACGATTAGAATTCGACATGAAATTATACACGACTACTACAGCGACTAAACTATCGGTCGACTAAAAATCACAAGTGCGCGTTAGCACTAAGCGGAATAGGAACGCTCAAAATACTCAGAGAACTCATAGAGCCTGTCATTGTCCCGCACAAAGTCCAATTGGAACTGGAACTCGTGATAATGCCGTATAAAAAACCTTTTTATACGGCCCTAGCGTAGAGGGTAGTTGCCTGGTTTGAATCCAATAGAATACGCATGAGATATATTGCAGTGAAAGGTACGGCGAAACTTCCCATCAAATTTGCCCACAGAACAAGGATTTTTTAGTCATCTAGGAAGACCGTGGGATTACATAACCCAGCAAGACTGCTAACCTGATTTCCAGCATGAGTAAGCGTTGTAGATGGGTCATTAACGTTAGAGAACGCAATACAGGTTCCTAACCAGCACTGGTAGCATTTAAATTTGATAACTCATTTGATTTATAGACTTTTGCAACTTTAATCAAGTCAATCCGTTTTAGTCAGCTTAAGTGTACGGCGGAGTAATCAATTTCATTAAACAAAAACGTTACTTTTTTTCTATTTATTTTTTATGAAGGCCTAGCTTTCTTTTAATTACGTATATATTCTTCATAATCATTCTTAGCGTTCCTGAAAATTGATATAATGTTCGAGATCTAGATTTTGTGTGACTGAGGTGCGGGACGGGAGATGAGCAAGGTACTGCGAACGGTCACTCATTCACTCACTCACTAACTATTCTTTAAAACTGCGACCGAACATAGCTGGCGAAATGTGGGTGTGAGACACTTTTACCTACCTCTTCAGGGAAAAAGAGTTTTGCTGTGTAGAAAAACAACATCACCGACGAAGTCGCGCGGCGCGGGATCCGCTATATTTATGACTAGCTTCCGCCCGCGACTTCGTCCGCGTGGAATAGTTACTTAGTCTTAGCGTGATAATATATAGCCTATAGCCTTCCTCAATAAATAGGCTATCTAACACTGAAAGAATTTTTCAAATCGGACCAGTAGTTCCTGAGATTAGCACGTTCAAGCAAACAAACAAACTTCAGCTTTATATATTAGTAGGTATAGATAAAAGTAAGTAAGGATCTGCTTTTGTCTCAAAAAGCTCGTCAGAGATGTGATATTTTAGTGAAAACGCGGGCTGCACATAGTAATTTATAAGTACCGGTGTAACCGAGTTATTTCACCTACTCGGAAAGTGACACATAAGTACCTACTTTAATACCGGCTCTTGGGGCTGAAAAGTGGAAATCCATAATTGCCCCGTTTTTTTACTACAGATATATTATTGAATTTTGATTGAAACAGGTTTGCTAAATTTGAATTTAGAAGAAAAAAATACTGGATACATTTATTCTTGTTTAAATTATGATGACAAACCTTAACGGTGACAGATTTTTTTAACTCGCAAAGAAATTATTCACGTGGTTTATCCGCGCTTCGACGCAGGTTTTGTTATTGATTTTTATTTTTCGTGATTTGCAAAATAGAATTAGGCAATTAATGATGATGAAGGATATCGTACAACTTGATTGCTAAATCGAAACACATAAGTATGCCGTGTAATAATGATAAAAGTAAGTTTGACGTAAGTGGTCTATGCAATGAAAGTCTCTCAAATGCAGCGCTAATTATTTTCAGATATGTTTGCACTTATTTTTAGTGTCGTCGTAGGTGAGGTATAATAGTAGATTCAAAAGGCAACAATTGAAGGGTAAATAGTATGCGGGTGAAGTTAAACGACGGCTAAGAGTGGCCTTAAATATCCAGAATGCCTCCGAACCGAGAGTATAATAATTATAATCATACTGTGACATATTGATAAAAAGTACAAATTTCTTGACTTTCACAACCAAACAGAGTCAGTTGAAAACTGTTTTGTGGTTGTCCCTATTTTTGAGTATAGTGAACAAGGACCTCGCCCAGGCCCCATACATTTTGAAACTTCCACTCCTTGAGGTAGTAACCACATTATGTCGGTCTCTCCTTGTCACACAAGATAAAAATTTAATGTGTTATTGTTGTTTTATTGATTCTGTCCTCCAAATTAATAGATTTTAGAATATACATATGCAATGTACAGGCAAGCGAAACATAAGTATTGTTATACTTTCAGTTTGTTCGACAAATGGATAATGAGAAGCGAGCAAGATTACTTCAGTTTGTGACCGGTACATGTCGAGTTCCTGTGGGTGGATTTGCTGAACTTATGGGATCAAATGGACCCCAGAGATTTTGTATTGAAAAGGTATTTTATAATATAAATTTATAAGTTGTTAAGCTGCAAATGTGTGTCAAGGTAAGCGAGTGACAAGGCTTAATACTTACCTCGTTTGATGTAATCTCTTGAGTGACAATTATTCATGGTTATAGAGAAAATTGTGAAGTTGCATGTCTTTTTTTAATAAACATGTCTTCCGGACCTTAGCCAATATCGAAACGTTTCGATATTTCCTTCAATTCAACTTCATGTTTTCAATACTTCTCACAGTATTAATAAGTATCTTTTTGTGATTTTTTTTGCATTTTTCATGCTAAGATTATAAAGTTATTTTAGTGAAGGAAAAATTCGATTCTATAAGACGTAACTTCAGAATGTGAAGGCAAATTTCGACATGGCAGGTAGGACTCGCGGTGGCTTAGTGGTCATAGCGTCTGGTGTATCAAACCAGAAGACGCAGGTTCGAATCCTGCCTGCGAGTCGAAGGAATAGTGTTGGACCGAGGACACTGCCTTGTGGCACTCCGAATTCAACCTTGTTTTTATTGCTTATGCTATCTCCTACTTTCACACATTGATACCTATTTCTCAGATAGGATTCGAACCATTGAAGCGGAGTACCTCTAATGCCTATTCTGTACACAACAAGTCAAGAAACAAGTTTTATTTCTTGACTTGTTGTGTATGTTGTGTTCTATTTTATACTGAGATGGATTACTTATTCACCTTTGAAAATATTAGATATTTTTTTATTATGTATTTGCACTTATGCCGCACGGCACCATTTAAACACAAAAATGAAGAATGAATGTTCTTGATATGGTATCACGCTGAGCACCGTTGCAGCACGCGCCAGATTGTTACAGGAATAATTACACTAGTAGTCGCACGCGCCAGATCTTTACAGGATTCACCGGAGCATTTACCGGATGTTTATGAAATTGAATTGCACTTTATAGGATAGTAACAAAACTACAATAGGGCGTAATAATCCTATAAAGTGCGCCCAAATGCAGCACAATGCAGTTTGTAGTATTTCTATAGGACTAAATAAAATACATGGTCTTAGGATAATTACATGGCTACATTTTGCTACTTGGGTTGGTAACCCAAAATATTTAAAAATAAAACTAACTCTATAGGGACAACTGCAGAGTTTAAAATATTACGACGTGTCATTTGCCTCCTTCACTGAAAATGTGTAATCCCAAGTTTTTTTTAAAAATGGATACAGGTTTTATAAATCATAATTTTGATTATTATAACCACATAGGTATAAACACCTATACAGCTCTTCGCTATTTTACATAACTGCTAACTGTTTTACAAAATAGATCTGTTATGTAAAATAGCTAAATAGCGTCCAGCTGGATTGGCATTGCGATACGTTTAACAAAACCGCTACCTACGTTTAGTTGTTTTGTGGAATGACTCCTGTGCAGGTACGATAAGCGTTACTTAGTTATATTTTGACGGATTTTTGTAATAAAATTTAGTAATGACGGGGTAAATTTGGGATGAAATATGTTTATTTTATTGTTATGGTTAAGTTCGGTTAGAAATGTGACCAAACGACGAACCGAAATGAAGCTCCTGTGTTCATAAGTAATAAAGAAGACATTTGGGTTAACTTGACGAGCTTATGCCATTTGTATGCCACACAACGCCCCTAGCGCCGATTTTGGAACTACAATTTACAATCCAACATTTCATTATGACGCTGAAATACACTGTGCTACAAGACAGCTAACATCCATCCGCTATATTGATGAACGTAAAACGTTTATTCCATTCCGCGTGTTGAAGGTCACCAATTATGCAAAACTGCTGAACGTCATTCATCTATTTTACATTACCGAGTCGGTTTGTAAAGCAGCTAGCTGTTATGTAAATAAGCGAATTATACAATTCTACTGCGACACATACATCATTAAAATTTTATATTATATTCCTACCTAATTAGCCTCATGGTTCTGAGTGCGATTGCTATGCTAGAGGTCCTGTCCTATTCCCAGGTTGAGTGTTATTGGGCTTTTCTATGAAATTCCCAGTAGCGGGAATTTGTG
Source organism: Acronicta leporina (assembly GCA_947256265.1). Lineage (NCBI taxonomy): Eukaryota > Metazoa > Arthropoda > Insecta > Lepidoptera > Noctuidae > Acronicta > Acronicta leporina. Next base: position 8,365,361 of record OX366513.1, on the reverse strand, counting down.
CCCGGTTAATGACACATTGACATCCATATCTCTACTATTATAAAATTGTAAAAAAGCTGTGTCTGTACATTGAAGATATTTAAAAAAAATATTTGGGTTAGGGTATATAAACGTCTCTGAACCCAAAAATGTGATTTTTAAAATTCTTGTCTGTTTGTTACGGGTTGGCGCAAAAACTACTGAATAGATTTTAATTTTGTTATCACTGTTAGAAAGTGTGTGCTCCAAATTAAAAACTGGTATACTTCTCATCTCATATAATTAAACGGAACCTGAGATACACCTTGACTTCTCAAATGTATAGAGACCCATACATAGAAGAGATCATCACTGTTGGTTTTTGAGTTCCATGCGAGCGAAGCCGCGGGCAGAAGCTAGTAATTTCAATATAAGGAATGTTTATCATCTAAAATGTCAAAATCAATGTAATTTTCGCTATCAGCATACCACGAACCCTGTTTTGATATCCATTACATGAATGAGTTAAAAAATAATGTCCGCCATCTTGAATTACAAAATGAATGCCATTTTCTTTATCTGTTAAATCTTTCATCCCAATTTTTAATTATATGCAGTTTTCAAAAATTTGGAAAATACCCTATAGGTCTATACCATTTTAATTGAAATAAAATAAATAAATAAATGCCTATGAGACGCCGATACTAAATACGAATGAATGTAATAATCAATCCCAACCTGTTAGAAAGAATGGGTTATGTAAACTTATGTAGATAGTGATTGTAAGCGCCACTTGCACCAACTTTTTAAATGTGTTTAAATTGGATTTAAACACAAAATTTCTATGAAAAATTGTGTTTAAATACGATTTAAATACAATTATAAAGTTGGTGCAAGTGGCCCTAAATGTTTTTAAATATAGTAACGGAACAAAAACTATTTGGTGAGAAGGTCCTCAAGCCACTCTTCCATGTCGGGCCTTTCCGCCACTTTCGTGAACGAAAAACCTGGGAGTTTTCATGTGCACAAGTTTTTCAATGGATATTATACTCAATACTCAATACATTTATTGCACTCCACAAGTAAATTAAATTAATTTAATTATTATATCCTTATTGTAAATAAAATTATATCTTTATTATTATATTTTGCAGGTTGGCAAGGATACTTGGTTACCTCGGTCGCATACATGTTTCAATCGACTTGATTTACCACCTTACAAAAGCTACGAGCAGTTATGTGAAAAACTGAATTTTGCTATTGAAGAAACTGAAGGCTTTGGACAAGAATAATGTTATTGTTATATATTATATTATTATCAGAATCACTAAAATAGTTATTGTAAATTATTATAACATTAATGCACCACTTCAAAAAAAGGAAAGATTCACCAATAGAACTGGTGCTGTCATAAAAAGACCAACCAAATAATTATATGAATATATTTGTAATAAAATACTTCTATAACGATAAAACTATGTAGATATTGTTAGCGTAATATGTCAGTTGTTTAAGAAATATTTGTTTGAACTACATTTAAAACAAAGTTCTTCAAAAAGTTCATTAAATAATTTTTAAACGGTATACCAATATGAATTTTCTTTTGTGAAATGTCGTTAAGGTCAAGTTCTTATGTGAAGTATTGTTTACCATTTTGTAAATGGGACATAGGAGTTTGGGATATCGCTGTCCGTTTATTACATTTTCACGTATTTCACGGCTAAACCGTTGAACATAATTCGATTTTGGTATAGGTTATGGAAGAGAGGACATAGGTAACATAAAAAAATGCAACGTGTATTTAAAACTAAACTAACACCGAAATAGATATCTTTTTTATTTCTGTTTATAATATGAACGACAAATTGTTGGACTAATTTAGGTGAAATTAAAATTTATCAAACCTGTCAAACGGCGGGAAATAAAGGATGTAAACTACCAAGGTAATAAGGGACAAGTAATAAAGGATTTAATTATGAGTTTCAATATATAAACCTACCCAAGTTCTCGTACTTGGGAAGTTCATGCGATGTATCGTAACCTAATCATACCGGTATAACAAAGTTACAGTTGTTCTATTTCACAAAGGCGGGTAAGCAATACTTGTAGTTGTGATGTGGTGTTGTGTGGTAATATTAGGTATGTATAGACACGCGTTCTTGTGTGCATAAGTTCTTCGCTATTGAACAAAGTAATATAAGTACGTGAATACACAACAATACTTCACATCTTCACGTGGGAGAGCCATGCGTGTACGTTACCCTAGCAGGAAAGTAGCTCCTAGATATGAGTGGAACGTATAATTAGTGCGTAATGTGCTCCACATAAAAATTTTGTGCGCTTTGTAGTTTTGAAAAAAAAAAATAGAAATACGATTCCTGCTGAAGTGACGTTGCTCCAGCAGGAAATAGGAAATAGCAAGAGAAATATTGAGTATGGGTAGAGAGCTTATATTTGTGCATAAATGTGCGGCAAAAATATAATTTGTGCGTCTTCAGGTTTTCTAGATACTGCGATTCCTGCTGGAGTAACGTTTTGCAAAATCGTGTATCTCTAAAACCATTGTATGTGCGTCTGTAGAATAAACATACACGAGTAGCTCTTTATTTGTGCGTATTAGTGACATAATTTGATTTAAGAAAATATTTATAATTTAAATTTATACCTAATAGCGCTTTTTTGAAAACCAAATAAATATCGCAGCGCCGAAATGAGTAAACTTATAAACCAGCTGAAAACTGTATTCGGTTCTTCTTGACGATTATAATAACCATAAAAAGTATCAAAACTGTACATGCATGCGTTATTGAATAATATTGCTAAAACTCAAAACGATGGTGTCTTAACATTTACGGCAAAATACAAGAAACTGGCTCAACCCAAGATATGTAGATAAAAACCAAAAAGGACAATGGGAAGCAACGTCGCCACCCTCCAACAGGTTTCAGATATATGTCATTCGAAAGGTCTTTTTAGGCAGATATTTTTATATTATGGCGCCATTGTTCAAATATGTGGGGTATGGCCGGAATTTGGATTTGAAAGTATTTTTAAAATCGTCTGTATGAGACGTTCCGAACCTCCAACAGGTTGCAGTCATAAGTCATTATGAAGGTCTTTTTAGACAGAAATTTTGATATTATGGTGGCATTGTTCAAATATTTGGGGTTTGACCGGAATTTCATTTATAAGTTTTTTTTAAATGTCACCACAAAAAATGTGTCCAATAGATTTAATAAATACCTCATTCGAAAGGTCTTTTTATGCTGGTATTTTTATCTTATAGCGGTAATCATCAAATATGTGGGGGTACGTAATTTGGATTTATAAGTATTTTTTCTGTCGATTGGAAGAAATGTCCAACAGATTTTAGTAGCATATATCTCATACTTAGTGGATAGATAATTTCAGTCAATAGTGAAATGCTTCAATATTACGGGATCGACGGTAAAATATTTTAATGTCGAATTTTTGTCACATTTTCTATTAATAGTGTGTATGTCCCATGTAATAGGAGGCGAGTCTATTGCCATAACCAGGCACATATTCCAAACTCCGAGCTGCTACTATGAATTTTACAGAAAAAACCAATAACATATATTTTCTCGATCTGGGAATTAAACCCAGGACCTCTAGCGTAGCAGTCGCACTCACGAACCTTTGACTATTGGATAGATAGTCAAAGTCAGGAACACTAGGATAATGAGGCAATCAGTGTGCAGTAAAAAGCAATAAAAATCACTACATAGTATAAAACGTCGCTTCCCGCCGTCTGTCCCTATGTATGCTTAGATCTTTAAAACTATGCAACTGATTTTGATGCGGTTTTTTTTAATAGATAGAGTGATTTAAGAAGGTTTTAAACTATATAACATAACCCTACGACGTTTAGGAGCGGGGCAGCGCGGGTGAAACCGCGGGCGGGTCGCTAGTTTTTTGTATAAAAATACATTTTTGCCAAAACGTTTCTTTAAATTTTTTAAGAATCCCAATGGATTTCGCATTTAAAACTTTTTTTGTAGCCCCTAATAGACATATTAAAACGGATTCCATGTCTGTTGGAGGGTGGGGACGGGGTCCATACCAAATCGCCCATGGTCCTTTTAGAGAAAAAGGGGTTTTGGGTTTAGGTTACCCGAAGAAACCCAGAAAAGATTATAAATTAAAGGTTCTATGCATAGTTCATTGTTTTTTATAGTTACAGTCCAGCACTACTACTTAAAGTAGATTTATAACGCATAACTAATGCAAAATATCATCGCTCTGGTCTTTTTGGACAGAGCCGTAGCGATCAGAAAAAGTCACAAAATCATAAATATAGCCGAATTAAAAAGCAATAGAAAGTTGTGATTACTTCTCATAAAAAACATCATAACGATCACTTAATTCACATAACAAAGACATTCACAAGGTTACTATTGAATTTAAATAACGTGCCATAGCAATCATAAAATTCGAGAACCAAATCCAGATTAATCATAAACTTACCTTCGTAATTTTGGAACGCGGGAACGTAGCACACAGGTCAGCTCCTCGGCGGTTAGACCAATAATGGCGTTGCCCCGCGGGAGGGAAATAGAGTGTGTATGTCGTAACTAGGGATGAGCGCGATGTTTTACCTCAGCGCAGAGCGATGAGAATAAAATGTACGGTCACGATTTTAAATTAAAATTATATATATATGGTAAAAGTATTGTTAATATTACTAAAAAAATTTTATTACTATGAAGATTAACTATTTGTTACGTAATTTGAATATGTAAGTTGTTTGGTATGAAAGTTAAAGAATATTTTTTTCGCTTATTTACTTATGGATGCTGTAAAGGATCCGAAACGTCGGGAACTAAATAATATCAATATACCGCGATAAAATCCGTAAAAAGTAGTTTCATTTCAATGTCTAATATTCGCGTAAGTGTCAGAAATCAGAATATTTTTTTCATTCAATCGGGAGTTGGGTCAACCCAGAGCGATCAGGATTTTAGGGTTTAAGATTTTTTTTTTTATTTAAAATTAACTTATAATCTATCTTCTATACTTATAATAAATCTGTAGAGAGGTCAATTCTGTACATGAAATATATTTTCAAAATAACTATCAGGGGGTAAATTTTTTGTCTGTCTGTATGTTCGTTATAGAAACAAAAACTACTTGACGGATTTTAACGAAACTTGGTACAATTATTCTTCATTCTCTTGGGCAGGTTATAGTATACTTTTCATCACGCTACGATTAATAGGAGCAGAGCAGTGAAGGGAAATGTTGGGAAAACGGGAGAAGTTATTCAATTTTTTAAGCTTCCGTCGCGTGTGCAGCCTTAATGGTTAAAGCTTAAAATTATATAAAAAATATCCCACGACAGCATATGTCTATCTTTTATGGTTGACTGACAATAACACGTGTAACTCCCGATAGCTTAGCAGTTAGGAGCTTTCTGATTATATTTGTCTTTGCGTTCTATAGGTACTTCAGCCTCATGTGAACGTGATCTAAACAATATTACCAATACATTAACTTAATAACACACAAGGAGTTACACGCTGACGGAGTCGCGGACACAGCTGTTGAATGGATTTTAATGAAACTTTACAATAATATAGTTTATACATCAGAATAATACATAGGCTATAATTTATCATTCCACTGCTGAGCACGGGCCCTAACTTCATCTATACTAATAAATAAAGCTGAAGAGTTTGTTTGTTTGCTTGAACGCACTAATCTCAGGAACTACTGGTCCGATTTGAAAAAATATTTCAGTGTTAGATAGCCCATTTATTGAGGGAGGCTATATGCTATATATTATCACGCTAAGGCCAAATAACTATTCAACGTGGCCGAAGTCGCGGGCAGAAGCTACTTCATAATATTAGCCTTGTATCACGTAGATTAGACACCGAACTGTCTATAAAAAATATTTTTATAACGTTTTACGATTTTAAAATGGGTTTATCCTGCCCGACACGAATATAAATGCCTCTGGAGATCGACCCATAAACGTCACCGAAACCAAAAATGTATTTTTTTTAATTCTTGTTTGTTTGTTACGGGTTGGCGCAAAAACTACTGAATAGTTTTAAATTTTGTTATCACTGTTAGAAAGTATGTGCTCCAACTTAAAAACTGATATAAGTACTTACTTCTTATCTCAAATAATTAAACGGAATGTGAGATACAGCTTGAACTCTCTAATGTATAGACCCATACAAATAAGAGATCATCACTGTTGGTTTTTAAGCTTCAAGTGAGCGAAGCCGCGGGCATAATCTAGTTCATAAATAAACTTCGACTTTTATTTGTATTCAGTAACTTGAGAGTACGCAGAAAAATAATGATACCACACTACAACCAATCTCCAACCAATAATGTTGGGGTAGTGAATGAAATTGGAATGGATTTTGGATGGATAAATAGCTAGTCTAAAAAATATACTTGGAATCATAACTAGACTTTCGTGATATCATCATTGCTATCATCGAGGAAATTTATCATAAATTCAAATTCGATATCATACATTCTTTCTTAACATTTTAAGGGCAAACTAAAGTAGCCGCTACTCACTGGAAATTAAAAAATGGAGTTTGTGATATGCTGCCTACGGGCCAAGTAGGTACTTAAAGGTGAACCTACAAAAAGTGATGGTTTTTAGGCAACCAGACATTTTTTTTATGTGATAGCAGGCAAACGAGCAGACGTATCGCCTGATGGTAAGCGATCACCGCCATGGACACATATTATATAGCAACAAGTTTATTTGATTCATTCGGGTAGTAGTTAGCTCTATACTCAAAAAAATATAAAACGTCATTTATACTTACTTCTTTTAGCAATAATTTATGTTTTTAGGGATACATAAGGAAGGTTTATATGACGTATAATATTTTGACGAATATGAAATGAAACGATTCCTTAGTTGACAATACAAACGATTTACTATAAACATAACGTATCTTCATTTAAATTTAATTCAAAGTATCAACATTGTTATTAAGGCAGAAATATTATTATATTCCTTAAGCTAGTTTTAGATTAGCGAACTCTTCCGCGAATTTCATAGCCTCTTTAAGGCTGGTGTAATTATTCCCAGAAGCTTGACCAGATTCTGCTTTACCACCACCTTTCCCACCAATGACAGGGACAACAGATTGGATCCATTCAGAAGCTATCAAACCTTTATCAATAGCGTTTTTAGGTACGGCAGCGAGACAAAATATTTTATTGGTTTCATCATCCACTGAGAAGAACATTGCTGCTGTGGTAGGGCAAAGCTGTTTTACCTGTTTTAATGCACCATCCAAAGCTTTGGTATTACCAAAGGCCATTAACTCGGATACGATAACTTTGCTTTCTTTCTTCTGCATGCAAATTTCTTTAGCTTTTTCTGTAACTTGGGCAATAGTCAGCAGTTTCGCAGCTCTTTCTTTATCGTCAAGTTGTTTTTTTAAATTCTTAAGCATAGTTCTCAGTTCTTCTTTTTTCCAGTATGATATTTGAGCTTGGGATATATCGTTTGTAAGATCGACAATTTTTTTAAGAATTTCTTTTTGATTAACATTGTCACTTTGATCTTTAATGAAATTAGCAATATTATTAACTTCATTTTCGAATGTGCTCAATTTACTTATCGCTTTCATTGCTTCTGGTCCAGTCAAGGCCACAATTCGGCGGATGCCTTTTGCAATACCTTCTTCACTAACAATAACATAATCTCCAATATGACCGGTCTGATGTAAATGTGATCCACCACAAAATTCTACAGATGTTTCGTAAGCAGTTGGTGCGTCAGGATTTTTTTCCAATTCCTCTACCGGTACTCCAACAGATACAACACGAACTGGATCTGGATAGTGTTCATCAAACATAGCTCTTAGACCCTTTATTTTTTTAGCGTCATTTAAACTAGTATGTTTAGCATAAACGGTTTTATTTTGGTTTATAATTTCCTTAATTTGTTCTTCAGTTTCTTTGATCTGTTTCATAGACATTGGACCCTTGTTTGTAAAATCAAACCTGAGACGGTCAGGCATAACAAGAGAGCCACGTTGATCAGAATCATTTCCAAGAACTTTTCTTAATACATTATTTAAAACATGAGTCCCAGTGTGGTTGTTCATTACAAGTCTTCGCCTTTCAGTATCAATATGCAGTGATAATTTATCACCAACTTTCAGTGAACCTTCTATCTTTCCACAATGTAACACATACCCGCCTTTTACTTGTACATTATTTACGAGAAACTCAACACTGTCATCGTCGATTTTTACCATATAACCCTCATCAAATATTTGCCCACCCTGTTCAGCGTAAAAATTTGTCTTGTCAAGTATAATGCCACATTCCTGGCCAGAGACAACTTCATTCACAAATTGTTTATCTTTTCGTAAGGCAACTATAGTTCCAGTACAAGGGGTAAAATTATAAACAGTTTCTTTTTCAGTAGATAGAGGCATATAATTATATTTAGGCGAATCGTCCGTTGGGGGTAGACCTATTTCTTGTAAGTGACTTATAGCATGGACATCTAAAGCCAATAAATCTTCTTGTCCAGCGGCTTTACCTTGTGAAATTAATTGGGATTCTTTCTTTGCCGTTTCGTAGGCATCCATGTCTATTGAAAGCCCATTTTCTTCACACATTAATTGTGTAAGATCAACTGGAAAACCATACGTATCATATAGACGCCAGGCAACATCACCAGGTATAACTTTACCACTTAGCCTTTCAACAGTTCTGTTGAGCAAATTTCTTCCACGCGAAAGTGTTTTTAAAAACTGTACTTCTTCTTCATTTATTAATTGAATAAGAGATAATGGATCTTTCGTTATTTCAGGAAAAACATCTCCCAGCAATTCAACCACAGTATGAACTAACGATCCGAAAAATCCTGGTTTGGCATGAAGTTTTTCAGATGCATAACGTACAGCTCTCCTTAAAATTCTACGAAGTACATAACCTCTACCCGTGTTGTCTGGATATCCACCGTCTGATAAAGCGATTGTCAATGTTCTGGCATGATCGGCTAAAACTCTATACGCCATGTCAATTCCATCGATGTCTTCACTTCCTACCTTTCCCGAATAAGGTCTTACTCCGGTGCCATTTTCAATTGCCTTAAATATAGGCATAAAGAAATCCGTATCATAATTAGCTCTTTTATTTTGTATAACAGACACCAATCTTTCGAGGCCTAATCCACAATCAATATGTTTTTTGGGCAACAGTTTTAATGTTCCATCTGTTTCTCTATTGAACTGTATAAATACCAAATTCCAAATCTCGAGTACGTCGGGGTCATCCATATTGACAAGATGAGCTGCATCACGACCGCCAATTCTATCATAATGCAATTCTGAGCATGGACCACATGGACCTGTTTCGCCCATTTCCCAAAAATTGTCTTTCATATTTCCAGGTAGTATATGTGATTCGGGAACACCTAATTTCAGCCAGATTTCTTTACATTCTAGATCTGGTTCAAGTCCCGCAGAAGAATCGCCACCAAAATAAGTTACATACAAACGATCCCCGGACAACTTATAAACATCAGTTAAAAGTTCCCAGGCCCATGCACATATTTCTTTTTTAAAATAATCACCAAAGGACCAGTTACCCATCATTTCAAAAAATGTATGGTGATAAACATCCTTTCCAACATCGTCCAGATCATTATGTTTACCTCCCGCTCGTATACATTTCTGAGTATTCACAGCACGCACATACTGCGCCATATCTGAGTTTGGATCCACTGATCCTAAAAAAATTGGTTTAAATTGGTTCATTCCTGCATTCGTAAACAGCAGGGTTGGGTCGTCTAAGGGTATTGTAGATGAAGAATGAACATATTTATGGCCTTTATTGATGAAGAAATCAATAAAAGTTTTTCGTATCTCGTTGCCAGACATCGAAGTATCCATTTTTCAGGAAATCTGAAAAATGGTAATGGAGATGTTAAAATATTAATTTTCACAATCGTAAATCGTGGGTTCGGTAATTTTCATTGTGTATTTGTTATTTTACATTGGGAAATTTATTTTACTATTTACATGATTATTTTTACAAAAAGTTTAAAAAGACAAACCTATAAAAAAATTGCAGACTGAATTAGGATCCCAGCTACCAATGCACAGTGGGCTGAAAATCCACTTTTATAAACTGGGTAGGTACGATTTTTTGTTAGATTTTTAAGTGTCAGTTTTTTACCGGATATTGCTTCTATTAGCTATTATTATACACAAAAATGTATTAAACTATTTTTTTACGAAAACTTTTTATGGAACTACTATGAAAAATCAGATTCTCTCTGAAACTACAAGGAAATCCGTAATATCCTTACAGACGGTTTTAGAACTAATTATTTACGATTTATATAATATGTTTTTTTAAACCGTCGAAATATTTGTATTTATTTTTAAATATTAAATGGTTCGTTTTAGTGTCTAAGTTAAGAACAGATTTTTAACAACACATAACATGACATAGGCTCATGCCTGTATTTTCGAAGCAGTTACACGTGCATAGTATGTAACCTAAACTATGCCAGCTTTAATTGAGCCCGATATTTATCAAATACTTATCAGGAAAATAGTTTTTCACAAGTCTGATGTCTTAAACAAACGGAGTCTAACTATTAAATACTTCTAATCAGTTTAAATAAGTTATTAAGAGATTTAACACCGTGTAAACGAACTGCAGCTATATAGATAATATATATATAGCTTCGCATTTATGATCATCAGATCTCGAGATGGTTTTCGAGATTTTTTTGTAAGTGTTCCTACAACAGAGGATGATGTCGACGGTTCTGGAGAGACTGAGTGTGTTCTTGGTCTCTCATCAACAGTTGGTTCTTGAATGACTAAATTTGTTTGTACGCAACTTGGCCAATCGATTTTTGCTTGCAACCAATTTTCGTACTGTCTTCTGATTGTATCAACGATTCGGTGGGATTTCTGGCACAGCTCGTGAGAATCTCCAACATTTCTTTTAGACTAACTCGATCTTCGACACAAAGGCAATCGCCTAGGCAGGATATAATATGATCAAATGAAGTACTGTAACTTTTTTGAATAACAAAAGTCTAAATTGGTAATTATTTTCATTCTAATATTTCACAGTCACAGAACAAAGATGTTATGTGAGAGGTTCACAGTTTTGCATAAACTATGAAATTTTTAAAACCCTTTTATTTTAGTATGTCGATCATTAGATAGGTAACTACCCTCATTACACAGTTGTAAAAGATGTGCTAGTGCAACGTTAAAATCATCGAAAATAAAGTAAATTTCTTAAAACTAATAACTAAGGAACTAATTAGCTTACTTACCAGAAAGAGATTAATGTAGTCCATAGTTAAGGTAAAGTTGCGCGATATTGTAAATCTCTTAATTACTTATTCGGATTCATTAGAGGATGAAATTGTTATTTAGTCAATTAAATATGTCCTAAGTTTGGTAATTGCATCAAATAATTTGTTTAAGATTTGTGTTAAACTTTTTTCCTCATAAGTAATTGATAAATATTTGGCCTAATCATAGTTGGCGAAGTTTACATTATAAACTATACAAGGGGCCTTCTCCTTCAAGAATACAGGTATGACGCTATGTCATATTAAGTGTTGTTTAAAATCTATCTTTCTTAACTTAGATACTACAAGGAAATATTTAATAATTAAAATATTTCGATGGTAAAAAAAAAATCTGCAGCAGTGACCGTTATGTATGATAAAAGATCATAAATAATTGAAGCGGCGGTAGCCTGATGGCTAGGGCTTCGGATTTGCGATCATGTGGTTGCCAGTTTGAAGCCCAACCATTGCACTACCGAGTTACCGACGTGAACCCTCGTAACTCGTACATTTAGCTTAGCACGAGTAACGAGGGGTTAACAAGTATACTAGTAACGTGTGACCCACATTGCTAGTAAGTTTTTTTTTTAATATTACTTCTATAAGTACCTATATCCGTCTGTAAGGATATTACGGTTTTCTTTGCTGTGAGTTAAGCTGAGGTGTACTACTAATGTACACCCACAGTAATACTTTACTTGACCTGGGAATTGAACCCAGGACCTCTAGTATTTTATTCGCGCTTGGGACCACTTGCCTAATGAAGCAGTTTACTAGCAAAATGTATAGGTAAAACCTCATTACCATTTAGGAATGATGAATGCCTTGGTACTAAACTACTACTTGGTACATATTCACATGTCTGTTGTAATGTAACTTACACAACAAATTTTATTTGGTGCAATAACTTTCAATAAGAGGTTTACATAACTGAAGAAGAAATTTCAAACAAACAAATTGTAAAAATTATAACTACTAAACTACTGATTTTCACAGAACATATTGTTTAGATAAAAAATAATTGGGCCACTATAATATAAATGGGCTGTCCTGTAATATATGTATATTTAATGCGAAAAAAATTTACAAACTGTAAATAAACAATTCATGACTAGTTACAATGGAGACAAACCAAATGCATGGGTACCTAATTCAGAATGTCAAAAATTATAAAAACATTTATTTAACTTTATTTTACTATAAGCACCGTTGGTACGAAGGCGGTCTTCAATTGCATCATATTTTACTGCATACAATGCTTGATGCAAAAATGAATATGGTAAAGCTCAATTTTGTAAATCAAAACGATCCAACAATTTTTGCAGAAATTTTTGTGTACCTTTAATATGAAAATACTTCAGGTAAAATAATTACTTACTACGATTATGACTATTAATTATTTGAAACCGTTCACCATATGCTAGGGATTATTTTTTATAAGCTCTGATTTCTACAATAAACGTGCAATAAATGCAAGCAAGTAATGAAAAGGAAACAATAAATTTTCAATGACTTACCCGAATAAAAGTATTGTTTGAAGAAATAAAGTATTTCTCTTTCCTCACTCCCAAATACAAACGCCAGACGGTCAGTGGGACGGACTGGAGCGGTACACGCAATGCAATCACGTCAATTCAATTCACGTCGGTAACAGTGACAGAGTGACAGTGAGCGATGACATACCATGCTGACAAATTACAAATTGACGTTGATGTTGACAACGACACACCAGAAACTACTAAGAGATGTCAGATGCATACTAAGCATCGACACACTAATAGTTTTTAACCCCCGACGCAAAAACGACGGGGTGTTATAAGTTTGACGTGTCTGTGTGTGTGTGTGTGTGTGTGTGTCTGTCTGTGGCATCGTAGCTCCCGAATGGATGAACCGATTTTGATTTTGTTTTTTTTGTTTGAAAGGTGAATAAGTGGGGAGTGTTCTTAGTTATGTTTGATGAAAATCGGCCCAAGATGGCCGCCGCCACAAGATGGCGGTTTACATATTTTTTCACAACTCCCACAATATTGGTATCAAATGAAAGGGCCTGACTAGTAGAATACTATACACTATGAAAAATTTCAAATCCAACATGGCGGCCGCCACGAAATGGTGAATTTATTAAATTTTTTCACTACTCCCTCAATAAAGGTATCAAATGAAAGGGCTTGACTAGTAGAATACTATACACTATGATATAAGATATCTAATAGCTATGAAATACTTAATTGTACAAAAGTTGAATAACTAAACGAAGAAAATACCTAATTAAAACGCAAGAAAATAAAAGAAATTAAACAAAATAACTAAGGAGTCCCTACAAAAAGTGTGAAATAACAAATTAAATTAAAAATTAAAAAAAACCCCCGACACAAAAATAAACCTGAATCCCTATAAAAAGAAAAAAAAAATCTTGAAATTATAACCCTTCGTAAGTACGTATGAAGTTTTTTGATTCAATTTTGTCGCGTCGGGGGACCGCTCTCTAGCTCTCGCGTGTCTGCCCGCTCGGGTCGCCAAACTTGAATATGTTACGCTCCGCCCACTTTACGCCCTCCCGCGCGTCGCTGCGATATACGCGCCATCCACATCAATTCTGAATTCGCGCGATTCACGTTCGGGAAGCAAAAGGAAAGGAAAGGATTCACATAATTAGAGAGCGGTCCCCCGACGCGACAAAATTTAATCAAAAAACTTCATACGTACCTACTTACGAAGGGTTATAATTTCAAGATTATTTTTTTCTTTTTATAGGGATTCAGGTTTATTTTTTTCTCTTTTTTTTATGTGATAGCAGGCAAACGAGCAGACTGATCGCCTGATGGTAAGCGATCACCGATCATCTATATTCTAGTCAAGCACTATGTAGGTACCTACATAGTTGCAGATAACTAGTTGTATTCAGTAGGTAACTCTTTGACTATCTATCCCTGGACAAATGACGCGCTTAATTCTATGAACAAAAAAGTCTGTCACTTTTGGTGCGGGGGGAGGAAACACTACATAGACATTGCTGCACACATACTAAGAATCATTTTGTATCGCTACGAACTCACACATATCAAAATCTTTAACACTAACACAATTTACGCACACATAGAGGTCAAATACGTCAACATACAAGAGTTGAAGACAATACGAACGCATAAGACATTAAAAATTATTAGGAAGCTACTATGTCGATATTTTATATCGATAGATTATTTTAGGAAGCATGGATAAAAACGAAACAACGATTACAAATTATTTTTATATGTAATCATTTATTTGCAAAATTAAAATCATCCATACACACCTCTAAATATCTTGCGTCATATTTTCAATACAATGTCTCTCATTGTTATACATTACATAACAATTAAATACAAAAGAAATAAACTATTTAGTAGGTATATATAAATACATACTATGTAATTGGAAAATAAACGCACGGATGAGAGAAATCGCTAACTTTTTCGAAATACATATTCTATAGCCTATGTTAATCTTGAATACTTAATGTAGCATTCAAATGGTGAAAGAATTTTCGAAATAGGCCTAGTAGGTTTTGAGTTTATTTGTTACATACATACAAATCTTTCCTCTTTATAATATTAGTATAGACAGAGCGGATATTGGGGACGTTTTGCTACAAATACTTTGATAACAATTAGTTTGATGCTTTTCTTTGCCAGGCTGATATATTAGGAATGACACTAGACAGAGCGTTTTGTTTCCCACGAGATATAAGTAGGACTAAATACGATTTAGTTCATTATGTCGCGCGTTAATATGATAAGAAGCGCGACTGTTACGCTAGAGGTCCTGGGTTCGATTCCCCGGTCGAGCAATGTGTTATTGGAGTTTTTCTATAAAATTAAGGGTTGATGCCCGATTAATGGCAATAGGCTCGCCTCCTAAGTACGCATCTGTCTAATTCTTCGGGGAATAAAGACGTGATGGTATATCGTAATCCGTACTCTCGTTATTCCTTTGAGCCGGATATCGAAAAAGAAAATAATGTGTTTGAAGAAACACCCCGAGAGGCAGGGCATAGTGGAATTGAATAACTCCACTTACAATTGGAGCTGCCCAACTGGGGAAATACCTACACTTTGCAGAAAATAGTAGCCAAATAATATATAGTACTGTACTGTGTTGTGTTCCTAACGGTGAGCAAGATCGCCAGAGCTCCGCGAGGAATCGTTATGTTGGCAGTGGGGGTACCGGTGTTTGTCGGTGTTTTGTCGGGAGGACACGGCGCTGCCCACGCTTGTGGAGTGTGCCGCTTGGGAGGAGCCGCGCCGTGCCCTCGTCGCTGCGGTGGGAGACGACCTGTCGCTGCCGGCCGTCGTTCGATCTATGGTCGGCGGCGCGGCGTCTTGGGATGCAGTGATCGCCTTCTGCGAAACAGTCATCTCGCAGAAGGAAGCTGCGGAACGGGAGAGGGAGTGCGTCAGCACTAACCCGATCCGCAGCCGGCGCACCGGACGTCGGCGGAGGGCCGACAATGCCCTCTTCCGGCCTCCATAAATGGGTCCGGGGGTGGCGGACGCGGGGACGTCCTCCACACCCCCCCTTATAGGACCTGAGGTGGTGGCGCGTAGTGTTCCACGCGCGCCCCTCTAAGGCGATGGGGGGAGTCCAACGCCTCACTCCCCCCCTCCACAATCAGCGGACGGGGCCCGCTGCGGCGGGCCGGCACCAGTCGGGGGCCGCGGACGAATTATCTGTTTCCCGTAGCCCCCGACGAAAACGTGCAGGAAGGAACACCGTGTGGTTTTTAGTCGGTAGGTCACCCACTCTGGGTGGAGTCCAACACGCCCCGCCGCCTCCCCGGGCGGCGGAAGTCCATGAGGATTTTCCACACGCAAAAAAAAAAAAAGGTGTTGCAAACGTTCATATAATAGGCTACGGCAACCACTTACCATCAGGCGGGCCATGTGCTGGTTTTCCACCTAAGTGGTAAAAGAAACCCCAGACCTTCAAACCGTACCGTATCGTAGAAATCATTTTCAATGATTTTTTAAATACGATTTAATTATGTTAATTTATAAATTCTTTTGTCAACACATTTATCCGCAACGGCTTAAGCTATTATTTATCAATCACACCTACTTTATTTTAAATGAAGGTCTTTTGTAGATCTGAAAAGTAACAAATAAAATATCTAATAGCACTGGATATCAAAAATAATCAATAATCTTAGTTACGTCATTTTCAAAAATGTTATTTTATTAAATTTTTTAAAAATATAGTGATATCATAAATTCAAGATATTCATCTTTAGTGATCTTTAGCAATTATTATAATTTGGTCTTACATTGAACACGAAAATAAAATAGTCTCGCTACACTTTTTAAAATTCGAGTTTTATGCATTATGTCATAATATATATAAGGCCTATAATTGCCAAAAAACGGTAATGCTGCATTAAGACCTATAATTGGAAATCATAAATGGTGACATCCTATTGGATGATATACATATAATTGAAAATCAAAAAATGAAATTTTGATGGATATTTCAAATTTAAATCTTACGCTTATTAGCAGAAGGCTGATATTGTTAGTAAAAAAAATTTTCTACTCTCGTGGGGAGTGCGGATAGTCTCGTGGGGAGTGCATGCTTGAACTAAACGATTATTTTATACTCGATTATTGAATCGGTAACGTCCTCGATCTTTATTAATAAATTGTATTATGTGATTTAAATAGAAATAAATGAACTTTAATACTTACATACGGAAAATAACTCCATCTTTATCTAAATAAGATATTAGATATTTTTTTGCATACATTAACTGCACGTATCGGAGCAATGCATCGGTATTTACACGGAGCTATATGATGATCTTACGGAGCGGAAACGATTCTGTTTATGAAAAATCGATTTCGGAAACAGTTTTTATAAACGCGTTAGATTTTTTAATCCACTACCACGACAGAGGGGAATGATCATGAGAGGCGGGTCCTTATAGATAGATAGTCGAAGAGGTAACTTGACCAGTTTTTGACAAAAGAACATAGTGACGTGGTCAATTATTGAACGGAATTAAATGAACATAAATAATGTACTTACATGAACAAATGTTTTATGTTAAGGCGGACCGTTCACCTGAGCCCGCCAAATTCAAATTTCAATTGGTTTTTCGCAATTTGTAGGTCTATAACACATTCTAGATTCCTAGCTGTAGTAATTGCGGCATTAGCTATACAATATTCACAACTGAGCATTAAAAACTTTGCTTGTAAATCGATATTGTAGCTAAAATTAGGTACAATCGTAATTTTTGGCCAAAATTGACGATTGTACCTAATTTTAGCTTCTTTAACGTTTATAAAGCAAATTTTTTAATGCTCAGTTATGAATATTGTATAGTTAATGCCGCAATTACTACAGCTAGGAATCTAGAATGTGTTATAGACCTACAAATTGCGAAAAACCAATTGAAATTTGAATTTGGCGGGCTCAGGTGAACGATCCGCCTTAAATGTAATAACTTGTCTTCAAAATACGATATAAACTATTAAAAATTCTAGAATTTGTTCGTCAGCAGTCAGGTAATCTAAAAATAACAAAACAAAAAAAGTGGACTGTGGTATAATTATTTCCAATTATTTCTCTTCGAAATGTCAAGTTACTGAATGCGAATACAATGCTATGTCGAATTTTAACTAAATTAGTAATTATGTACTATACTTCGACTTCTAGTTGTATTCAGTAACTTGACAGTTGAAGGGTGACCAGTTTTTGACAAAAAAGATAGTAAGGTGGTCAAAGAATGAACGAAATTGAATGAACTTAAATAATGTACTTACATGTACAAACTTGTTATGTATATTGAATAGCTAGTCTTCAAAACACAATATAAACTATTAAAAATAGTAGAATTTGTTTCTCAGTAGTAAGTTAATCTATAAAATGTCGAAAATTACAAAAGTAAAAAAACGTTATATGATATGTTTTTTTTATTTTTGGTTGGTTTTTATTAGAAGGAAATAGAAAAGGTAATAGTACTTTGATTAATTATTCTTATATTTTACATCTTATTTACGATTTTTTAGTTTAATTTTATATTAAACCATTTTTCGCAAACAATCTTTAAGCAAAATCATTCACTACCCCAACACTATTAGTTGTAGTGTGGTATCATTAATTCTCTTCGAACTGTCAATGTCAAGTTACTGAATATAATTAAAAGTCGAAGTTCATCTTATCGATATAATCTTCATAATATCTCGATCGCCCACCGCTCTAACTCTAAATAACAAAAAAAAAATTGAATGTCATAACACTTGACAGCAGCTCATAAAATAATAGTTTTAAAATTTAATTATCAATTAATATGGCATTGTCGTCAGCCTTTTATAAGAGTTGTATTTACGGGAAAGTTACGAAATTAATTTGGAGCTATTTACAACATGTAAAGTATAGCAATAGTGGTTTATGTGTCCAAGAGGTTTCCACCGGCAACGCGCTGGGCACTCCATCTGAAGACTTGTCCACTATTACTCCCTATTTCACGAATACCTTTAATTTAGCAGCATATGTGAATAATTCTGTAACATTAAAGAATTTAGTTGACATTAATGTAAATTTAAGTAAAATCGAAAAGAAGCCCCACATTGTAAATAAAATTTTAAAATTAGATTTTGAAAAGCATATGAAAAGTCATATTTTATATATCAATGACTTAGTTGGGATGTATGAAATTGGTAATTTTCTAACAAAAAATCCAATGATTTTATGTGAACAATTGGAAGACCTTCAAGTAAGAGAAAATTATTTGTATTCTAAAGGCTTTAACAGTAATCAAATCAAACGGATCGTTACAAAAAATCCCTTTTGGTTGATGTTTAGGTAAGTTGAACTGATCTATATGTAATTTCCTTATAATATAACCAAAAAGTAGTTAAAGTGACCTCGTACATTAAAATAACAATGATTACAACAACCGTCTTTAACAACCTCACATTGCTGTTCCTTCAATGTTATTACAAACAGTTTTCAGAAGAGTTTGGTTGAATACAAACCAGTAGTTCCTTAGATTAGCCTAATCTAAGGAACTACTGGGACATTTTTACACAGCACCATCTAGTCCCAAACTAAGCAGAGCTTGTACTATGGGTACTAGATAATGGATATAATACTTACCTATATACTTTTTTTTTGTAAATACATATAATACATAAGAAACACCCAGACGAACACAAACACTTATATTCATCACATACATTTTTGTGTTCTGTGGGAATCGAACCCATGACCTCATGATCAGCGGTCCGGTACTCGAACCACTAAACCACAGAGGTTGTACTGGTTTGTATTGGAAAAATATTTTGTGTTGGATAGTCCATTTATTGAGGCTACGACCAATACGAGTGGAGCAAATTTTGCAAAAATTGGACCAATGTTCTTTTTGATACAGACCGAAATAACATGTGCAAAGCTGCAAGCGGAATCTAGTCTTTTATAAAATGCAGAGATTATCTTTTGACTTTGCTGACACCATTATAAAAAATAATCATAATTATTGTATTACCTTATATGTATACCTACTTGTTTCGAACAAATTTGTCTAGATTTACAGAATTGATGACCTAGTTCGCTGACGAGATGTGATTTCTGCGAACTAAATAGGACTCTCCATCAAGAACTACTATGTGCACATTACTGCCTACTTTACTAGTAGTAATAGGAATTACTATAAGATTTTATTTTTATTTTCAGCACTGTAAGAATTGACAAAAGGTTTGGATATTTTCAACAATGTTTGAAGTTATGTGGTAATGAAGTGAGATATTTAACTGACAAACAGCCAAAACTAATAACATATAATTTACATCATGTGAAATGTAACCTGTTTGTTATAAAAGAAGAGATGGGCTTTGAAGATGCTGAGGTGAAAGAAATTGTATTGAAAAAACCTAAACTATTAATGCTGAGTAAGTAATTTGTGTCAGTTTAGGTTTTACATAATTGATTATATATATTTACTTACATTTGCACAACAATCATCTTGCTATCTGGTCTGTTGTCAATCCTGCTTGCTATCTTTATTGTGGTTATATTAAGCATTTTTATGGGAAAGCTTCTTTATGTAGTGTACATAACTAATTATATTGCTATCATACCATCATCATCAGCAACTAAAGTTTTCATAGCAAAGATTTTGTGTAGGCATATCAAGTGGCGGTCTATAGGTTCTGCCTACCTCTGTGGGAGAAAGGTGTGAGTGTATGTGTGTATACCTGCTACTTATACTACTGTAATAATTATGCTAACTACAAAATATTTTTAAGCTAATTTTTGTAAGTTCTGTGCTAAGATTGTATAGTTATTTTTAGTGAAGGAAAAATTCGACTTGCCGGCAGGATTCGAACCTGCGTCTTCTGGTTAGATACAACAGACGCTATGATAACTAAGCCACAGAGTCCCAAACGCCATTTAAAAATTTATTTTGACAAATTTGGTGTATCTAACCAGAAGACGCAGGTTCGAGTCCTGCCCGCAATTTCTTCTTCATTAAAAATAACTTTTTAATCTAGCATGGAAAATGAAAAGAAATTATAAAAAGATATTTTTAAGTAAGGTGGCATCATGCAACATCGAATGAAATGCAAAGTAAGCAGAGATGTAACATATCTAAAATACAGATACAAATTACGGATTTTCATCTTGTATCTATGAAACTTTTTAAATTCATTTTGTAACTTGTATTTAAATACCTTTTGTTTGGTATCTTAGTATTTTGTAGAAACTATGTGTTTGCTAAAATACTAAGTTACTAATAGTTACTGATTCTATGGTGACAGACATCTTCAGCTAAAATAAAAAAAAATATTTTTCAAATACTACACCTGTTTGCCAAGCTGACCCTGTGGAGCGACTCTTACCATTTGGAGGCATGATCATGAGGCCTCGAAGAAAAATGAGTTTACAACCTTAAAATTAAAAATTATAGTGTCACGTTTGCGCAATCAACGCGATTTACAAAATGTAAAAAATACTTAACATTCATAAAAAAATGTTTTTTTTTACAAAAGTATTTTATCCATAAAAAGTATTCAAAAGATACTTATTCTATATTTAGTATTTCAGATATCATTCCAGAAAGTTATTTGCATCTGGGGCCGTAGGGGAAAGTAAGGGGGATTCGTACACCGGGAGCATTCGTGCAACGGCCATAATAAGCGGCGGTAGCATATTGGGTAGGGCGTCGGACTTGCGATCATGTGGTTGCCGGTTCGAAACTCACCCATTGCACTACCGACGTGAACCCACTCGTAACACAAGCATTTTAGCTTAGCACGAGGGGTTAACAAGAATACTAGAAATGTGCGACCCACATTGCTAATAATATTTAAAAAAAAACTCATTTAAACGCGTTGAAACTATGTCATGAGATTAAAGTGACTAAAATGAATTACCTGCGAATAAATAAAAAATTCGAATACGCGACATAGTGGCGCCTTCGTATCTTTGTGTGTGATGCCCACTCACACGCGTAATCTAATCGCGGAATGGCTCATCAGTGCTGCCGCCGGCATCAATGTGACAGGACGATACATGTTTTCGCTTCGCGTAAGTAATTTTTCGATGCAATTTTAAATGTGTTTATCTTCTATAAGATTTGCGTCCATTATTAAACTGATTCTTTGTGGTGTTTGGGTACATATTTAAGCTTATTATTTCGACATTTACTTAAGGATAATCTCAGCAGTTATTTTTATTTTCAACTAGCTTCTGCCCGCGACTTCGTCCGCGTAGCGTGATGATATATAGCCTATAGCCTTCCTCAATAAATGGGCTATCTAACACTGAAAGAATTTTTCAAATCGGACCAGTAGTTCCCGAGATTAGCGCGTTCAAGCAAACAAACAAACAAACTCTTCAGCTTTATATATTAGTATAGATATATTAGTTTAAGTTTCGAATTTCTTAAGTTGGGGTAGCTTCGTACACGTATGAACGGGGTGGATTCGTACTGTACGAATGTACTCCACATATGTTATACAATCTTGCAGGCCATGATGACAATGTGCAACAAGCCATTCCAGAAGAAATAGATATTACCTAAGAAGATCATCTATCACCGAGAAATGAGGCACACGTCTTTATTGGCGCAGCCACTTGATCTGAATGATCAAGTGATCAATGAACCAGAAATGATCCAACGCTACCCTAAAGTTATATAATTATGACATAAAAGTCCAAAAAAGGTAAACAGCCTGGTAAATCTAGGATTACATAGATACTCCCGAAAAAAATAGGATAGAAGAAATAGAAAAAACAAAAGAGTTGAAGAAGAAAGATTTAGGGCCACTTGCACCAACTTTTTAAATATGTTTAAATTGTATTTAAACACAATTTTTCATAGTAAATTTAGGTTTAAATACAATTTAAATACATTTAAGAAGTTGGTGCAAGCGGCCTTAGGAGAGAAAACAAAGGGCTAAAGAGATGAACAGGGCATTAAATTTGATATCGGGTAAAGATATATTAAGTAAACCAAAAAGAAGCAAAGTAAAGTATTTAAAACTATCTTATTATTAAGTACTTAAGCACCCAAGGCTGATTCTGTGAAATTTTGATCATAATAAACTTTACATATTCTATACTTAAATAGCATTATTAATTATGATGTACCCCAACACATGTACGAAGCTACCCCATGAGTGGGGTACATTCGTACGATTTCCATTTTTTTTTTAAATCCGCATAACTTGGCCACGCTTCTTTCTATGAACAAGTCGTCTAAGGGAACATCGTAAGCAAATATATAAGCAATCTAGCAATGCTTTTTTTATTTTTTATTCTTGATAGGCTTACGCTTGATCGCCAGTTCACCTGATGTTGAGCGACACTGCGACCTAAGATGGAGCGCGCTTGCCTAGAAGAAACCGATTCACTCGTGATTTAAAGACACCCAGATTATATCTATCTGGGAAGCGGAAGACCCACTAGGGAAGCGCATTCCACATTTCCGCGGTACGCATGATAAATGTGGACTTGAAGAGTTTCGTTCGGATTTTCGGAATATCCACCATGAATCGATGCCGGTTTTTTGTGCTCCTGGTCGTCCGATAGTAGAAAGGGCAAGGGGGAATAAGATCGTGGAGATCTGATGCACACTCTCCGAAATGTATCCGATAAAATACAGATAAGCTAGCAACTTTGCGGCAATGTTCCAGACTTTGGAGCTTAGCCCGGTCAAGGGAGTCGTTGCCAATGAGCTTCCTGGCACGCTTATCTATGGACTCCAACGCCTCAAGCTGGTACTTAGCCGATCCATCCCAAACGTGCGAACAGTACTCCATGCACGACCGAACTTGTGCTTGGTACAATGAGAGTAATTGTTCCGGCGTGAAGTACCGGCGCACCTTCGAGAGAATACCCAGCTTTCTGGCAGCTACTTGAGCCTTGGACTCTATATAGGAGCCGAAGTTGAGGGTTGACGTCAGAGTAACGCCCAAGAGTTCAAGACGGTCATTTATCGGCACAGACACATCTCGGAAAGAAGGAGCCAGTTGGAATGGGCTCCTTTTTGCGGAAAACAGACACGCCTGGGTCTTAGCAGTATTGAATTTGACCAAATAGCGTTTAGTTTTTCTGCTATAGGGCTCGAAGTGAAAAGTGTACGAATCCCCCCCACTTTCCACTATTATGAACTATTATTTCCAGTCAGTTTACGCCGTGAAATGAATTGCCTTGCAAATTCGTATTATGAATACAATTTCCAGCCAGTCAGTGGTCACGTGACACTTCAAGCTGTCTTCGGCCTGGCTAGCTGGCTGGCTGGCATTAATATACGTATTATGAGCGCTAATTAGACAAATTCTCCCGTTTCAAATGTCAAAAAGTATCAATCTTAGCGATTCAGTTTACGCTGCTTCATTGTTACGTAAACAGAATTGTTGTGAATTTAAAGTAAGTACCTAATATTATTAACCATGAGTGACGAATTGGAACTGTTTGAATTCCTGGAAAGCGACGACGAGGATCAAAGCACTAGTCAAATGCATAAATGCAGGAAACTACTACATAAAAGTAGGTAATCCATTCTTTATTTATAGGAAATCGTGAATTTATAAAAACTCACGATACTTTACTTTTTTGAATACTAAAATCTAAACAATCTAGGGAAATAATACTTATTTTACTTTCCCTGATTTATAAAAACAATTTTGTTTTAATAATAATATTATGTTTATATTAAATAATTTTGTACTTTACATACATACTTTAGTATGTTATTAATAGATTTTTATTAAGATATAATTACCATCTAATGTTCCTCATCATTTACATAATTTGATTTAACTTCTACAATAACACAATTAGTTGAAGCTTCTATCTATTGTATTTAGATATTGGAATAAATACCTACCTATATATTTTTAATACACTTATACTAGACCATTCCTTCCAAGTCTTCACAGCACCTTCTCCTTGAGAATTCAAGGATGTAGTGACATTTTCTATGTAGTGACATTTTCTCACATTCGCTTGGAATACTCACGTGCATGAGCGGTTTTATTAAACCCCATAGCAATTTCCAAACATTTAAAAGCATTTTAAAAACTACCACGATACTTCTAATTCTATAAAAGTCTATTGGAAGTAGTTTCGCTTTCCGATCTAAGTAAGGTGAAATGAAAAGTAAACTTCTTGAAACTCACATAATATAACAAACAAACATAACACTAAAATATACTTACGCCATGAGTGATATAGTTAATTAACTTTAAAATCACTAAAAAGTATAACGAAATTGCGTGCAAGTACAAGCCAGCCATAGCCAATCCATTTATAAGTCGGCCTGTTAGAAGTGTGTCTTATTACGAAATTTAGCCAGGCAGTTTACGGCCGCATATTGAATTGCTTGGAACTTGCATGGTTTTTTAAAAGGTCCTAATACGCCCCCTGGTATCTGCAATACTTGTAAGTCATGTCTTGAGAAGCAAAGTAAATTGCTTTTCAATAGTTGTCACAAACGTCACCTCTATTACGAAAATTTGACATGTTCGACGTAAATTGGCAAATTTCGACATGGGGGGTGGGAGTCGCGGTGGCATAATGGTCATAGCGTCTAGAGTATCTAAACAGAAAACGCAGGTTCGAATCCTGCCCCCAAGTCGATTTTTTCATTTACCCAAAATATTTTTTTATCTAAGTTTTGTAGATAAGTTTACATCATAAATTGCAACTGACACTTATGTTTAATCAACGAGTAAATAGGATTGGAAATTATGATTGCATGTGTGATTTTTCCCGGACGGCATAAAGTGAATAATACCGTAACGTTTATTTGTTTCAGATCAGATGGCGTTGTTGGAGAGATTTAATTACATTCACAATACAATGAAAATATCGCACAAAAATATATTGAGTAACCCGGAATTATTAATGTGTAGGAATTTTAGAATAAAACAACGTCATTTATTTTTAGATAAGTTGGGCCGCTCCCAATATGACCCTAATAAAGAAAATTATATACCACTAAAATATCTGGTTAAAGATACAGATGCAGAATTCTGCAAGAACTATGCGAAATGCAGTGTAAATGACTTTAACACGTTTCTAAAAACACTTTAATTTATCCAGCTTTACCTAATACAATTTTATTTTGAAAGGCATTTAATGAATGATACAGTAGAGCATCCAGAATTCCTGCAACTGTGAAAACTCCTCCTATTATAGCACAGATGTTTGTGGCAAAATGACCAACAGACCTAAAACAAATAATGTATAATCTAAAGTTGTAATTTTTACTTATTTTCTATATATGTAGATAAGCTGGAAAATATAAGATTTACCTTTCTTTTTCTGTGTATTTAACCATAAGAGGAGAAAGTTCATAACTAAAAAAAGCTCCAGGCATCCCCGATTCCGCATTGATATTTGACACAGATTTCTGATGTCGCGTTACTGAAAACTGGTTAGTGTGTAATACCGTTTTATCTAACTTCACATACACTGTTGGTACTATTTTCAAATAGTATTGGAACATAACAGCACCTGTAAAAGAAAAACAAGTAGGTACTGAGTTATAATTCAAGGACTTACCTACTATAGGTACCTATTTTTTAAATAATTTCGACCAATAGGGTTGTGCAATACGATATATCGATATTATGTAATTATTATGATGTGTTATTTATTTACATGGCATTCGTGAAACAGGGTATACCTAGTACGAGTGCCAATGCACTCCTTAGACACCTTAAGCTGTAATGTTTATAAAAGAAAAATGTATAATGTACCTATGGAGATTCAATGTATACATCTTTCCTGGAAATAAATAATTATAAAATTATGATTTTTTTCATTCCTGATAGGCTTACGCTTGACCGTAAGTTCGCCTGACTTTGTGAAATTGCGTATAACAGTAGTGTGACTTGAAATTATGTATTTAATAGATACCGCCAGGTATAGGCTATAGAGCCACTTGCACCAACTCCATAAATAAAGAAGTTGGTGCAAGTGGCCCCTATATATATAAATTATTATAAATATTCTGGGACATTTTACACATCACCATCTAGTCCCAAACTGAGCAGGGCTTGTTCTATGGACTTTTTTTTTGTAAATACGTACTTATAAATATAACATAACATCACGACTGTATTCCATTACCGGGCACAATATCCAAACTCCGAACTCTGAGATCCAAACTACTGAGAATTTCATAGAAAAATCCAATAACACTGCTCGAATGGGCATGGGAATCGAACCCAGGACTTCTAGCGTAGCAGGCGCACTTGGGACCACTAGACTAACGAGGCACTTACAATATTATACATAAGAAAAAATATAAGAATACTTATAAATATAATACATAAGAAACACCCAGACGAACACAAACACTTATATTCATCACATAAATATTTGTGTCCTGTGGGAATCGAACCCACGACCTCATGGTCAGCAGTCCGGTACTCGGACCACTAAACCACAGAGATCGTAATTATGGCACAATAGTATAAAATTTTTGCGTGGGAGGGCCATGCTTTGGCACGAATTGGCTGGCTCGGCCGGAGTGATACCACGGCCTCACAAAAAACTGGCGTGAGTGAGGTTACTGGAGGCCCTAACCCTTTTAAAAGGCGGGCAACGCACTTGTGACTCCTCTGGTGTTGCGGGTGTCCATGGGCGGCGGTTATCGCTTACCATCAGGTGATCCGTCTGCTCGTTTGCCCCCCTATCCCATAAAAATAATAAAAAGCAATTGATTTAAATAGGAGGATCATATGTATATGTCGCAGTAGAATTGTATAACTCGCTATTTTACATAATCGCTAGCTGCTTTTGAAAATATCTCTGTTATGTAAAATAGCTGAAATACGTTCAGCACTTTTGTATAAATGGTAAACTTCAACACGCGGAATGGAATGAACGTTTTGCGTTCATCAATATATCGGATTGATGTTAGGCTGTCTTGTAAAACAGTGCTTTTCATTGTGAAATGAAGTCTTTTCCGTGGTACGGATAAATTCGAAGTTTTGTTTATTCTCTACCCGTCTGGCTTACCCTGCCTTTGTGTATCGACCCAATTTAAATTATAATTAAGTACCTCAAATTCAGAACGAACTTAAAAATAAGGATACTTATTATTTAATATCGATATCTATCATAGATAAATTCTATCGTCGTTGAAATGAGTAGCGTAACATCACTAGTTAGAATAAAACAATGAGACAATCTACGAAATGTCTCATAAATAATAGGTATCTAGGTATATTGTTACTCTGAGATCTAAGTCCTTTTTAATGCTTTTTTATCATAGTAAGAGGGTCCATATGTCAGGTGTGAAGAATGCAATTATATTGAGTTCTGTTCATGGCTACCTGGCAAGCAGATGTGAACAGGTATTGAAAGATAATTTGGTTACAAAACTTAAAAAATCGTACCTACCGATAGGCTTGCCTGCAAAAACCGTTCATAAAATATTATTGCCAACCTTTACAGTTTTAGAATTCAATTCAAAATAGCCATGAACACTTTTCGATAGGCATTTATCTTAAGCATAGGTAAGTACTTATTTCTTAATCAATAATATTTGATAAAAAATATGAAGGGTGAAGGTCGATCTTCAACGGCTCCTAGACTGCGAATTAAAAGTCGCAGTTTAGTCTTTAGACGCTTTCTTTAATTAAACATTTACGGCATTACGTCAACTCCACGTTTATCTCACTGAGTAGATAGGTATCTCAACAGATTTCACACACCAAGGCCTCAAGTCTGCTATTCTACATTTTTTTTATTGAATGGCTTCAGAATTATACATTTTTGAATGAATTATATTTTATGATATATAATAACATATCATACCTACATAACATACCATCACGCCTGTATTCCATAAAATACCATCACGCCTGTATTCCCCGAAGGGTTAGGCAGAGGCGTACTAATGTACACCCACAGTTCGCAGGTATGTTTAGGTCCCGTGGCGAGCCTATTGCCGTTAACCGGGCACAAATTCCTAACTCCGAGCTGCTACTGGGAATTTCATAGAAAAACCCAATAACACTTTGCTCGACCTGGGAATCGAACCCAGGACCTCTAGCGTAGCAGTCGCGCTCGGGACCACTTGGCTAATGAGGCAGTTTTTTTATTTATTATTTATTTATTTATTCTTCAATGCACATTGATGGAACATAAGGCGGACTTAATGCCGTAAGGCATTCTCTACCCGTCAACCTTCGGGTTAAAATAGAAACAACAAAAATTAGGGTAAGTATGGAAAAATAAATTGTAAATTTTTACATAATACTTATAATAATTTTAAATAATAATTCTTCGAGTGCAACAAAATATTTAAATTTTTTTTTTTGGAATCCATTACTTAAACTTTTAAGAATATGGGTTATTCTAAATGAAACACCATATTTATCGTAATTTGATAATGTAAACATACATTATTTTTTATGCAGTTTTAGGTATGCACAATGACTACATTCCGGGTCTGGCACTCGCCGGCCGCGGCCGGCGGCTTTATTTTAGTTACTGAATTTAGTCTAAATTGTCATTTTGGTATTCTGTACATGTTTTACGTCAAATTATGACTTAAATTGGAAACGTCAAACTAATTTTAGTCGTCATAGAAATAGGTGTCTACTAAACTAAATTTTATAGTCGTAGGCGGACAACTTGTAAAATAATCAAGTTTTAATTTGTTCTCAGTAAACATTTTTTCGTGATTATAATGGCAGAATATGTGGTAAAATACTCAAGGCAATTATTTTTTTAAATGATTGACCCCCGCCTTTAGATTACGAATTTCATTCCTTTTCAGTAATTTCATTCCTGCTTTCTATTCCCGCCACTTCGGCATATACAGAAAGGATTTTTTCAGTTATGAATTCGAAATGGCGAAAAGAGAGAAACAGAAGTAGTATCTCATTAATAAAAAATGAGCTTTTGATTTACATTAATCTCAAAATTAAATGTACCTAATTAAGCATAAATGACACTTTAATATCAGAGAAAACATTGTTATTAAGGCTGATCGTTTCGCTGAGCCCGCCAAATTCAAATTACAATTGGTTTTCAAAACCAATTGTAATTTGAATTTGGCGGGCTCAACTTGAAATTAATTTTTTTTAAATTGAAAATATTGTTATAAATGCAAGAAGTGCAAAAAAATATAGTTTTAATAAAAATAAATAAGTAAAAATTATCTTTGTCTATTTAAAAAAAAATCCATAAAATACTAGCTTATGTTAAATTAAATACTGTATTTCGCTGAAAAATGATGGCAACCCTAGATTGATATGACGATACCTATACTTACATACATAATTAAGTGCCTACTAAATATTTTAAGTACCTACCTATCCTGAGTAGGCACCTATCTATAAAGACATCGAATGACAAATTGACAAAAATAACGAGATAATAGCATAATTTTATAGACAATTATTTATCTCGTCAACTGAACAAATATGATGGTCATTCGTTCATTACGGTCTTTCTTATTTCATAAGAATTAACTGGCAACATCATAGGCAACTAAATTAAGTCGTGTCAAATTCGATTTTGGTCGGGCTTTTAGTTTAGTTCGACGTAACAACAGAATACGTTTTAGACTAAACTAAACCAAAATAAGAAAAAAATTGGTTTGGTTTAGTTTAGTCAATCGAACAACAGAATTAGCACCAATGTAAACATACATTATTTGTTATGCAGTTTTAGAAAATAATTTTGGAAATTCCGTTTTAATATTGAATAATTTGTGTGCAAATCTGTATTTTTGTTTTACGGTGAGTAATATTGTTTCAAAATGCGTATATCTGTGGTTTCAGCTAGATTTTTGCTGTAAATTAGATAAAAAAGCCATCAGACTGATGAATTTTAAACATTTTTTAGTACCTACAACATGTTTAGGTAATCAAGTAGGTAGTTAATTTGTAGTAGGTACAGTCATTTATTGGATATGCAGTAGGTTATTAGTGGAGAAATTTTGTTTTTTAAAATCAAGTTAAAACACCATAAAAAGCCATAGGTATATTTATATTAAAAAAAAAGCACCACAGGAGGTGAAGATTTCGTGTGTCCTACTGTGCTCTCGGAGATTTCGAATACTTCTAACTTGTAGACTATTGAACTTTGAGTATGTTTAGGTGTTCGAACATAATGTATTTATGTCTAAAAGTGTGTTTTTGGTCTTTATGTGATTAATTTATAATTATTTTTAAGAAAATATATCATTAAATTAACGTTGTCCTACGAAAACCATAGTACCGGAAAGTCCGGTATCGTCACGGTGAATTTGATATCTTACATAATAAAGACAAAATCTACTAATTTTTGTTTTTTCTACTTTCCTGGCAATATTGTGATCGTATTTTGATACCGTCATTACTGTTTACACGTTGGTTGCGACAAAATCTGTGACTAAAGTGTTGGTTTCTTCGGCGTGCAGAAAAAGTTTTCTGGATAGTGACAGTATTTAAATAAACTCATTTTCTTTACTTGGGCATATTGTATTTAAAACATAAACTAACCTATCTATCTATACTTAATATATAAAGCTGAAGAGTTTGTTTTTTTGTTTGCTTGAACGCGCTAATCTCAGGAACTACTGGTCCGATTTGAAAAATTCATTCAGTGTTAGATAGCCCATTTATTGAGGAAGGGTATAGGCTATATATCATCACGCTACGCGGACGAAGTCGCGGGCAGAAGCTAGTAATAAATAAAGATATTCTATTAGATAATTTTATAAAGCTAAAAACAAGTTAATTTAACAGTGCATTAGTTATTTTTAATTTTAAAAGTTACGTCATATGAATACGTCACCTCCTGTGCGTCATGTGACATAATACCGGAATAAAATCGTGACGAACTTGAATTATAAAGCTTAGTGTACAACGAAATATTTAATCTTATAATAGATACACCTACGTGTTACCTAATTTTGATAAGAGGTAAAATTTGTATTGTTTGTTTGTACGCATGTAATACTGGCATGATGACTAATTTTCAAAAACTCATCTAAAATATTCTTATGTTTATACTATTTCATTGATACAATGTATGGCGTCTGCTTATGACGTCAATTCTATGTTTTGGCATCATATACAATAGGAGATTAAACAACTTAAACTTATCAAATAATATTTTTGTTATTTTTTATTTAGACATGATTTCGCAAGTGTTTATATGGTGTGGAGTAGTTCGTCAACTCGTCCTATATGCTTACGGCTCATTTAGGACGAGTTGCAGAAAATCAAAATAAATAATATTTCTATTTTGCAACTCGTCCCACGTTTCTTTTTGTGTGGAACTTTCAACTTTATCAACGTTTGGTACAGTTAGTAAGACAAGATCTGACAATAATTTTTAAGAATTTTTAGTTTTTACTTTCGTTTTTGACCTCCGACGAAAAAGAGGGGTTGTTATAAGTTTTTATCGGCGAACCGTGTCTGTTAAGGATAACGATATTTTACTATCTACTTATTTTATATGTATTTACTATTTTTTACTACCGTAGTTTAAGTATATACGAAACCACGTGTATTATTTTTTTGTAAAGAATCTATGTAAATCTGTGTAATCTACTGTATCACGAAAAATCACAAACTTATAAGCTTCTCATGTTACCTGGTTGTCCGTACAAAAACATGCTCAATGCTATGACCTGCCGTGGCGTGTGATGTGCGCGTATAATGGCGGATAATACATATTATTGCTCACTCACATTTATTATCCCACTTGTAACTTTTAAAAATATTTTTGGGACAAAGTATAACATAGTGTAAACATGATTGGAATCGATTCAGTTACTTATTCTGAACAAACTATAAGTATTCAGGTTTCGCATATACTAAAAATAAGGTTGTATACAATTTTTAGGGGGATCGCTAAGTAGTAGACTATTTAGAGATCTCCCGACACAAGGACGCTTTGATTAAAATATTCTACTTATATTAAACTTAAAGGGTTGTCTCTTTACGTTATATAATATTTATATACATTTTTTTTATTGAAGTGTTTTTTTAGATTATGTAATATTAAAAAAGTCAGTACCTACTAAATCTTTTTTTTGGACAACAGTTTATTGTTTCATTTTAGAAGCAAACGCACAAGTTTCAATGTTAACCAAAATTAATACAAATGGTAGACAGGTAAGGCTTTCGGTTATTATCAGATATGTAAACAATGATCAAGGTGGTTACTTTTGAAGTAGGATATTTTGTTTTGACCAGTAAGAAACAATAGTTTTAGCTCTCATTTTATGACAATTTTTTTTCCTAATTTATCCACACTAACACTTTTGTTACTGATTGTATCTTTCCTCATCTTGATAGTATCGTGGGACGAGTAGCACAATGAAAATATTACTTATTTTGATTTTCTGCATGTTGTCCCAATTGGGCCGTAGGCATGTAGGACGAGTTGACGAATTACTCGTGGTGTGCTGTTCACCAGTGTGATAATACGTAAAAGAAACACTGATAAATTATTTGTTGTAATATATTTTAATGTAGTCCCAACCCGAGAACCCGATTTGATTTCATCCAGTAACATTCAATGGATATAACGGACGATTCTTCACTCCTACGATGGACCCACATGAGAAATGCAATGGCATGTTTGCAACCCCCTTGTGAGGCAACACAGTCATGGCATTCTACCGATATAATTATCTTCTTCCTTTACTTCGTCAACTATTAACGTCACTGCATATAACTTCGCGTGGACCTTGTGTTCTGGGCAGATTTTTGATTTAACTATACACAGATTTCCATAGCGTTTTAATTGAACGTAGCTAATCGCGTCGTCCCCATAAGATGGCCTGGAGGATCTAAAACAAAGAAATCGATAGGTAAGCATATTGTGATTTTATTTTTTTAACTATACTAACGTATAGTTATAATTAAGTAGTAATTTTAATATAGTTTTTAAATAATAATAAATAATACTTACATTGTAGTTTTAACATTTATTAAGTAGTAATTTTAATATAGTTTTTAAATAATAATAAATAATACTTACATTGTAGTTTTAACATTTATTAAGTAGTAATTTTAATATAGTTTTTAAATAATAATAAATAATACTTACATTGTAGTTTTAACATTTCTAAATTCTGCTGAACAGAAGTCTTTGTTTGATGCCAGGAACTGCCCCAGCATTAACAAATCAACTCTGGGCAAATTAGAGCTGTTTGCCTTGGTAAACCCTTGTTCCATTACTTAATAAGTTCTTAAACTAGTTGTGGAACAAAAAACTAAGTAATATGTATACAATTAGGAAATACTTAATAAACAATTTTAAGCGCGGAGATCGTCGAAATTCGTACGAAATTTACGTGACTGGGACAGTTCAACATAGATGTGACGCAATTGAATCTGATTGATGTTCAACTGAACATAGCGGACTTGTGTATTTTGTAGTTTTATTTTATCAAATAATTTAATAATCCCGTCTTATAAATAAAAATAAATATTCTTTTCTAAACATATTAATTATATTTCAGTATATGAACATATTATTTTAGTAATTCTTGCTAACCGTCATCATGCCTATTGTGTTTTAAATTGGCAGTGTGGATACTGCTCAATTTATTCCTATTCGTCACGCAATTTTCGTAATAGTCACTGTCCTATATTCCAAATTGTACAAAACTAGTTTTAAAAGTATCTAGATTTCTTTAGAGTATTAAGTTTTGTCACTATTATAATTTTGTTATTGCCGAAAATTCCTCACTTTGCTTGATTTTTTAATTTGTAACACGTATCATTACTAAACAACAACTTTTCTAGGGCGATGTGTCTAAGAAGTGACGAAAATGATACTATTTGGCTGATTATTTATTATTGCGATAGATTAATGCTAAATGTTTGTTATTTTTGGTAACATTTTATGCTAATATAGCATATCTTTATGCTAATATAAGTTGATTTTGTGTCAATGCCTGGTGGTTTTATTTCTGACATTATATTGTGTAACGTACAGGAACACTGTGTCAAATTTGACCGAAAATCTTGAATACTTCTCATATTTATGTTTAAATTTTAATTTAAATAGCATATTTAGGTAGTTAATTACATATTCTTATATACCAGAGTAAATTTAAGCAATTGCATTTAATCCCAAAATTATATTTCCTGATCGTGACGGGGTCAATTTTTTTGAAAATCACCCACCTAATTTATGTTCGTTAAATTTCGTCCATGAACAAGTTTTTTATTTATTATCTTGTCTTCAAAACACGATATAAACTAGTAATAGTTTAATTTATAATTCTACAATTTTATATTGTGTAGTAATAAACGATATAAAATTGTAGAATTAGTCAATTAGTTTCTCATTATGTACATGGTAATCTATAAAATTTCAAAAAACCAAAAATAAAAATAGTTAAATTACATGATTTTTATTTTTGGTGTGTTTCTATTAGAAGAAAATAAAAAAGGTAATTCGGTACTTTTATTAATTACTAGCTTCTGCCCGGGACTTCGTGTGCGATTTCAGAATTGGGTCCTACCTAAATAAAAAGTAGCCCATTTGTTATTCCAGACTATAATGTATCTCTATATCTCTCTATCAAAGAGTAACAAACATCCATCCATTCTCACAAACTTTCGCATTTATAATATTAAGTAGGATTCTTATATTTCACATTTTATTTACGAATTTAAAGTTTCATTTTATTCTTTACACAAAAATATTCCCTACCTCAATCCTATTTATTTCTACCGTTCTACATACTAGTAGCTCTTAGTAGGAAGTCTGTGCGCAGGGTTGGATTTAGACCTTTAGAAAATTATTGTCTATGGAAATAAAAAATATACTACTTGACTAAAATTATACTACGTTTCTGTTTTCGTCGATTTTGTTTTGAATTGAAATAAAATAGCATTATTTTGTGAAATTTGTTTTAATAGGTACCTATTAAAAATATTCATAATTTAATCAAATTCAGGCAACAGAATGTCTATCTCGGCATATTCATCAATAGGCACTTCCTTTGTATTGACACGATGTAACATGTCGTCAAAAATACATCTATCTTATTCGGTATTCCGTCAGAACAACCGGGAATAATAATTTATTTAACGGCTCTGGATAAAAGTCCTTAAAGCCTAACTTATTATAATTTATTAGTAAAACATTGTTGTTTGATGTTGCCATACGTACAGAAAATCCCTATACTGTATGGTAAATGTTCATCAAAGCAAAATTACTACCAAAAAAACAAGTCTGTTGGCCTGAAGATAAAAATTAGGGTATTTTCGCGTAGTATACTTGCATTACGATACTGCATACTAAATATCATAAAAATATGGTACGAACAGTATAATTATACTACGAAATCCAATCCTGTCTGTGCGTTCGTTCTACTCGATCGAGTGAGTCATAACCTAACTTCTAGTTCTACATCTCTTTGGAAAAAAAAACTACTGTCAAATTCTTCGAAAGATCTGACTGAAATATTTTGATAAAATATTAGGGTTACATTTTAAACTGTTCTGAAGCTGAAAACACCTGAATAAAGATGCCCGTGCCAGGCGGAGTCTATCAGAGCCAAGGACCATCTTGTTTCGACAAAATGAAAATGGGTTTCATGATTGGCTTTTGTGTAGGAATGGCGAGCGGCGGCCTTTTCGGTGGTTTTACAGCTTTGAGGTTAGTTATCTACTAATGTCAAAACACATATTTTTGTAGGTCTATAAATGAGTCTGGTACCTCTAATAAACTGTAAAATGTATTACAGGTACGGAGCGAGAGGAAGGGAATTGGTACATTCCGTTGGAAAAGTGATGCTTCAAGGTGGGGGAACTTTCGGAACCTTTATGGCCATCGGTACTGGAATACGTTGTTAGAAGTGATGGTTGCTCAAATACCCATTTTGTATATACAGTAATTTAACTTATAGTAGGTACTTAGCTTACAAAAGCATCTATTATTTTGTTTTAATAGTGTTGTAATATTATGATTCTTTGTTGTATTCAATTTCAAGAGTGTTAATTAAATATTGTTATTGACAACATAGCACATAGGTACCTACTTTTTTTATTTTGTAGGTAGTTTAAGTATAAGTATATCAGGCTGATAATGATTATTTAAAGCACTTAGGGGTCCAGTTTTAATATGCAATCATCAAATTCCCCCTAATTGAGTTATGAGAGACTGTCTTTCTTAGTATTAGTGCATATTGTTTCATCTGAGACTCAGACGTCTTACCTGTTCAAACTTTAGGTTACACTGCCACCCATTAAAAAGGATTATTTGCCCTCAATTAAATGACATTCAATTTCTATAAGCTAAACAATAATATCTTGGACTAAACCCATGACAGTCAACATAATGACAATGACAATGCTTGACCCCTCCTTCACTTAAGATATCCCTAACCACATAACTCCTACCATGAAGTGTGAGGAGCACTAGTCTCTAAATCAAGGAGTAGCATGTGAACAAAGGAAATGCAATAATCGAGCAAAGTGTTATTAGGTTTTTCTATGAAATTCCCAGTAGCAGCTCGGAGTTAGGAATTTGTGCTCGATTAATAGCAATAGGCTCGACGTCCCCTGTTACATGGGACTTAAACGGCAAATTCTGGTGCATTAGTAGGTATGTTTCTGTCTTACCTTTAATGATAATAGGCCTGCCCCCGATTACATGGGACTTAGTACATAAAATAGGTACATGTACATGGGTGTGAACACAAAAGCAACTCTACCTGTTTACCTTTACACACATTTTTGCATGTTTTATAGTCATTTTGTTATGTATTAGTGGGTGTTAATACGGGAAAGTTTCTATGGTGTAGGTGTGTGCTTTTTGTGACTACAAGGCTGACAATGTCATATCACTATTATTGGGCACATGAAAAACTAAATTTAGTAATCTTTACACAAATATATTTTTTACAATTAACAATACAATGTACAAGAAATATTAGAACAGTTGGTGTACATTAGTAGGTATCCTCTGCCTAACCTTTCGGGGAATACAGGTGTGATAGTATGTAACATACAAGAAATAATACTCAAGAGACAATATACACACATCCAAAGCTTGCTGGCTGTTCTCGGTATGTATGAGATTTGTGGCAGAAAAAAACTCAATATGTTTACGATACGAATACGAAAGTTCTTTGTGCTTAGCTTAGGCTACTGTATCTATACTAATATATAAAGCTGAAGAGTTTGTTTGTTTGTTTGCTTGAACGCGCTAGTCTCAGGAACTACTTGTCCGATTTGAAAAATTCTTTCAGTGGTAGATAGCCCATTTATTGAGGAAGGATAGAGGCTATTGTACTTATATCATGCTAACGCGGACGAAGTCGCGGGCGGAAGCTAGTATCTAAATAAAAGTGACCTGTATATAAATTTTACGTGATAGAGCCCACCTATTTCTAATTTTGTAGTATTCTTCTGCAGTGTCCGATAATCGTAATTTCAATGTGATCGCTTTATTTTAGTAAGTATCGTACAGTCGCTACCAAATGTGTTGGAAATTATTGAAATTACGCAATTTCTAACATCACATACGGAGAATGAACTAAAAGAAAACAAGGAACAACTATTCAATATGTATTTTTATAAGGTAGGTACTAGCTTCTGCCCGCGGCTTGGCTCGCATGAAGCTCAAAAACCAACAGTGTTGATCTCTTCTTTGTATGGGTCTATACATTTGAGAGGTCAAGCTGTATCTCAGGTTCTGTTTAATTATATGAGATAAGAAGTATACCAGTTTTTAATTTGGAGCACATAGGTACTTTCTAACGGTGATAATAAAATTAAAATCTATTCAGTAGCTTATGTAACAAACATGTGATTTTTATGAACAACCCAAAAATGTGATTTTTTAAATTCTTGACGAATTTAAAAAATCACATTTTTGGGTTCAGAGACGTATTTATACCCTAACCCACTTGTTTTTTTTTAATATCTTCAATGTACAGACAGCTTTTTTTCAATTTTATAATTATAAGGTATTTTAACTGATTTAAAAATATATAAGTACTTGAAAGAGATTATTCTCTATTACATCAGCGCTTAGTAGCAAACCAAGGTCATGAAACTTTGTAGGTATAAACGTCTAATTTTGATTGCTAAACTGGCGATCAAGCGTAAGCCTATCAAGAATGACCTCTTTAATACTATACTCTATAGTACCTATACATAGGGAAATACAGTGCATAGGTACGAAGTTTCTCTGAAGATGAAAAATTGCAACTCACACTTTACTTCAACATTGTATATCAATTTTCATCAGTGATTGTAATGAGTGCAAATCAAATCTTGGAACCGGTATAATGGGGTATCCTTCTATCTACGCCAGTAATTATTTTTTGGAAATTTGAAAATGACTTTTGTCTGGCTAGCATGTTTGGAATGAAATATAGTGCATCGCTGATTTTTATGAGATAATGTTGATTTGAATTCAGTAAATTTGTCTATTAGAAATTTGGAATGTTTGCTTGGTTCATGCTCTTCAGTGCATTTTTTTCCTAGTCAGGTTATCGTTTTTTAAAAGCTTTTTAATGAGAAGAGTTTTAAACTCGAGGTGATAAAATTATCAATCTTCTTACCTTCTTTGGCAACACCATTAACTCCGTCTAATGGTGCAGTGTTAGCACCTTCAATATCCGTCCCAAATGATAAATGCTTGATAAAATGGGTCGTATTAAATACTGATGAAGAATACGGTTGCACATCATGGACATGAATGTGGTTAATTGTAAAACTTTTTCCAGGTGCTATATGGAAGCTTCCCCCTACCTGAAATATGAGAATTATCTTAATTCTATACC
This sequence comes from Acronicta leporina, assembly GCA_947256265.1. Taxonomy (NCBI): domain Eukaryota; kingdom Metazoa; phylum Arthropoda; class Insecta; order Lepidoptera; family Noctuidae; genus Acronicta; species Acronicta leporina. The sequence goes on along the minus strand of OX366513.1, from coordinate 8,325,798 downwards.
TACCTAAATTATTTAATAGAATTATCCTCACATGTTAGGTGGGTGTATCTGTATAGGACACATTCATTATATACGTTATTAAATTCTAACGGCCTAGCTACTCTGCATGGGGTGTTGGCGAGTAGTCGCCATTTAAATGCAAACTAAGAGACAGTGTTAAAAATGATCTGCGCTATTTTCTCAAAATTATTAAATTGATAACTAGCTTGAACTAGCGGGTTTAATTATTAATGTAAACCATCCAGGGACCCACATAATACCTCATCAAAATTGGCTCAGTCGTTTGGGAGTTCAGTGCCATACAAACATACTGAAGAATTATTAATATAAAGATTTAATAAATTGAGTGGCGGCTTGACAATCAATATATTTTAATACGTGCTTGTAGCGGAAATGAACACAGAAGTGCTTCATTACTGAAATGTGAAATGCATGGCTTTAATGGATGTCAAAAGCTGAAAATATTTTTAACGTCCTTACAAGTTTAACAATGAAAACAAAAGGTTCCAGCGACAAACTACAGAAATATTTTTATTTATGAAAAATAAAATTTAATTTATTTTGATGAAAAAAGTTATTAGTAATCAATAACCATGATACATACTCTGTTGACTTCCATGTAGCCATATATTTGGCAGCCTTCTTTGAGTGCTAAATTTGTTTTTTCAATAGAATCATCGTTTTTACATTGTTCTATAGTAGATAAATCAGGCAAGGCCCATCTTCTTATTCTGTAAGCTTCTTTTACGTCTTCACACGTATTGCAACACCTAAAAATATAGTTTTATAATACTAGTTGTACCCCGCCGTTTCACTTTACGGGCTAAAGCAGGTGAAACCGGGTAGGTACTGTACCTGATCACTCAATCACACAAGCCCAAGCCTCAATTTCCTTTTATGTACCGACTTGGAAAATAAATTAATAAGTTGTAAATGTAGCACACTGAGGCACCGTATAACCCTAGCAAAACTTTACCTACAACTCATTTATATCACCATACAGTTTACCAGTGATATTGAACAAATGAAGTCACAGCGCGTTCCCGTGGCAAGCATTGGCGTTTTGGTGCAAGTTTGAAACAACATTTAAAATTCATGATTTTTAAGGTAAGTATTTAAAAATCTCATTCACGTTCTTCACTTGACTAACAGTTGGACCCGGTAGGTGGTGCTGTTGTCGACATCCTTGGGGATGCATGAAAGGAAAACCGCGGGCACCAGCGTCTCCGTTTAATCAGAATTTAAATCCGTGATGGTAGCTCAGCCAGAAATAGCTAACAGCGTTATGAATCCGTATGAATATTCTTATTAAGTATATATTATTTACTTCACCATTTCAGAACGGTCGAAATAAATGTGCGAGTTTAATGTACATGACAGACAGATATTTAAAAATAAATCCCTATTTCCTTGGTCACGCCATAACTTGAGAACGAATTTACTGATTTCATTCATCTTTTTTAGTTTTCTAATACTTATTTTAATGAAGGAAAAATTCGACTGCGGGCAGGATTCAAACTTGCGTCTTCTGGTTAAATACATAAAATATAGTTATCATCCCATATATTCGAAAAGGACGAATTGGTTCGCCTTTAATTGCGCCCAAAGATGGTGTTTTCTCTATGAAACTTTTAGCGGGCAGTAATGAGTTTTTTCGCCTCACAAGCTCGGAAAGATTCTGTTTGTCATTCGAAATCTGCGTGCAATAGTAGATTGTATAATAAGGGGACAAACAGGCCCGTATTTAGGCGGCCAGGGCCCCTAGGCACTTGGCATATGGGTCCTCCATTTTCATCCGGCTGCAAAAAAGTGGAGGTTCTCAATTCATCTCTATTTTTTTTGTATTTTACGCGATTATTCGGCCATTTATAAACCGAATTGGATTTTTTTTGTGGTATTTTTCTGCATTATCTCTTCCACCTAGATACAGATGGACTTCCTGTGGGTGTCGGAGACGGCAGACCCTGTCAGGTGTTTACCACGTATTTCCCGTGACTCAGGACGAAATCCCAAACGAGACTCACTATGGACACAAATGCCCTTTGTTGATCAGACCACATTAAATGTTCCCGTATCCCGTATATCGCGTTTGCCACGTCGAAGAGCTAAAAGACTTAAGGGCTTTCTACAATGAAGGCCGACTTCATGTGACCTTTGTTGCACTGCTTGGTCGGTTACTGGCAGCTGGTCATCCTCCAGCAGGCTTTGCACAAGTTCCGTTCTTTCTATTAAGCAATTAGAGAAAACGATGCAATAGAGAGAATGACGTCTTTTTTATGGGATAGGGGAAATCAAGCAGACGGATTGCCTGATGGTAAGCGATTACCGCCGCCCATGGACGGCTGCAACACCAGAAGAGTCACAAGTGCGTTGCCGGCCTTTTTAAGGAGAGTACGCCCTTTTCTTGAAGGTTTGAAAGGTCATTTGTCCGGAAATATTCCTGGCGTCAGTTCATTCCACAGTTTTGTTGTGCGTGGTAGAAAGTTACTAGAGGAACGCACAGTTGTAGACTGCCAACCATCTAGATTATGGGAATGAACCTGCTGTTGCGTAGAACGATGGCAGATAGAGGCAGCAGGGATCGTTCCTATAGGCGATAGAACATACATGGCGAGGCCAAATCTCTTCGCATCGCCAATGGGTCTAGTCGGTTTGAAATATCTTGGCAGTCGACGATATAGAGGAGGAAGAAAGTAGCGATAGCACACAGTCTTGAAGGACACCAGCATTTCTAACTATAGAATCCGAGCATTCACCGTCGACTACAACCTTCATGCTTCTGCAAGAAAGCTGGTGACTTATTTGCAGAGTTTCTCGGGAAGCCTATAGGAAGAAAGCTTCGAAAGAAGCGTTTTGTACCATACTCGATCAAAAGCCTTCGCTATGTCCAAACTGAACGCCAAGGCTTCCCCCTTAGTTTCGATCGCCTAAGCCTAACGATGTGTCAGGTATACCATATAGAAGATCAACAGCTGACCGACCCTTACGAAAGTCGTACTGCTGGTTACGAAGCAGATCATCTAAGAACCGAAGGAGCTGGCAGTTGATAATGGACTCCATTATCTTCGAGAAAAGGGAGGTTATGGCTATCGGTCTGTAGTTTCAGGGATTTGAGCGACGACCATTTCCCATATGTAGAGATGAAAAGGATGGCTTAGGTACAGAAATTTTCTTCGAGAACTTTGACAAGAGACCAGAACGCACGAGTTCCCGAAGGAAGGCGCTCAAGCCTCACCAATTCTACCGATGTGCTTCGACCATACAGGCAGAAATCGTGATAGGTCTTGGAGAAGTATCATGATTTCTGCCTGTACGTATGCAGTTCTATTACATCTCCTGAAGCCCAATAACGTGATCACAACCTGGATATCATGTTTTAATTTACACCCAGAGCCTCAGGAACTACGCGTTAGATCATGTTTAACAACATGCCTACAGCTAGAAGCATTTCTTTCCGGCTTAAATAACGACATGGTACCTACGCGTTCTACGTAATCAGTTAATTTTAAAAAAAGTTCACGTTTACAACCTTTTCTTTCAAATAAACAACAGAAAAGCAATAACACACAATCTGATTTTTGTAGCCTTTCCAGAATTTTGGCACCATCATTTGTTTTTAAATATTTATAATTTAGTAAAATTAGGAAGAATAAAAGAATCCCTTAAACTTTTGAAAAAAATTTTTACACTAAGGGCCACATGCACCAACTTCTTAAATGTGTTTAAATCATGTTTAAACACAATTTTTCATTCAAATTTTGTGTTTAAATACATTTAAACACATTTAAGAAGTTGGTGCAAGTGGCCCTAAGTCTTAGTTAATTTTTTGAATTAAAATATCCCTACATTTTGTTGATGTGAACATCTATGATTATATAATATAATGTATATTTTTTGCCTTTTTTCGTATGGGTTTGGCGCCGATCAAAATCTCGCCCAGGTGGTGCTAAAATCGGCACTGTATATTCCACGTTTCATGATGCTAAATTGACTACACGAATCCGAATATGAATCTACGTTTTTAAATGCAAAATAATTCGCGACGTCCACCACCCACGTATGCGTATTCATACAAGGCCAATATCTCAAGTTAAAATTTAGTAGGAATCTCCCTACCTTTTAGCAAGAAGATTATACAACATTTTACAATTAATTATGTGAGGACATAAAACTGCCTGTACATATGCGAACTCCTTGGCATAAACGGCAAATTAAGTAGCAGGTTCCGCCATTAGAACTGGGGCCCCTAGGCTGGCTGGGCCCCTAGGCCAGGGCCTTGTGGGCCTAAGGGGAAATACGGGCCTGGGGACAAAGTAATATTTTTACGGCGAGGGCGCTTTTTTGAATCCAGAGCGAAGTGAGGGACTTTTCATCACCCACTATGAGAAAATAAAAGGCGCCTCATCAACCGGCGGTTGCGCCGACGGCGCGACCTTAGGCCGTCGTACCAGCCAGTCTTTCAAACAATATTTGCGTTCGATCTCTTTGGCGCTGAACACAAAGATGTTCCAAATTTAAAAAGTGCGCGGAAATACTTATTTCATGTCAATACGCCAACCACATTTTTAGAATAATCGCACTTGCCAGTAAGACGACTGCATGAAAAAAAAACTTAAAATTTTCTTCCCTATAATTAATTCACTTACCATCATTAATTTTAGATTGTTTTTTTAATAAGTAAAACATCTTATAATATGAGTGAGTCCAGTAGCGATGAAGATTGTGTGTTTCGCTCGGCAGCAAAGTTATTCTGCGTCTCGTACCTTTGAAACCCTCGCAACGCTCAGGTTTCAATACAAGTACCTACTCGCGCCAAAAAACTATTTATCCTCTTTATAAGTGCGCCGCAATGAACTCTGCCACGCATTTTTTGATTTCACGGATTGTTAGACATTCATGGTTTTGTTTTGAAAAATGCGAAAATGTCTCAACTGTAAACTGTATTTAGTTGTTTTATTATTAGATAAGATTTCATTTCAATTTAGTTGTTACTCTATGTAAAATATGAGGCGCCTTTTATTTCACTCATAGTGGGTCATGAAAAGTAGAGTGTATCACTTGGGCGCAAAATATATTTTTGGCTCGGGGGACGTACTTTGAATCCCTCGCTACGTTCAGGATTCTACTAAAGAATCCCTCACTACGCTCTGGATTCAAAAAAACGCCCTCGCCGTAAAAATATTATTTTGCTCCCTTATGATACAATCTACTATTTCTAATACTTTGTAAAAGTTTCTTACGGGAAGAAAATGACAGAAAACTGAAAACTGTTCCTTCGCGTTTGGCAATCAGCTGCATCGGTTGCCATTTATGACTTCGAATTAAATATTCATAGCTCAGACAGGACAGTCTGTAGGCCACAGACTTTAATATAAAAACTCTGTGAGAAGACAATTGGCCTCGTAAGCGTTTCGCATTGGTGATTATTGTATTGATCGATATTATTGACCTGGGGGTAGGGTATTTCGACCGTACCTACCGTAACTGTAGGGTACTTCATGAATCACTATAGTAACTAGGGATGGGCAATTCTCGAGAACATTTAAATTTTATTTAAATTTTATATGTTCTCAGTAGTCTGAGAACATATAAAATATAATAAAATAGTAAAAGTTCTCGATTATTTTATTATCAAAGACTACTTTGATAATAAAATAACTTTTATCAAGAAGTAAAACCGCCTTCAGAAATAAAAAAAACCGTGACGAACCGTTACGTTGCGTGAAATACCTATTTTCTATCTAAAATCATCACGAAAGTAACAAGAATACTCCTGAGAATTCATCTGACAACTTTTCGATAATGTTTCTCGCCCTAGAGAATCAATAGTAACTTACTGAGATTCATTCAATGCTGCTCCATAACAACTCCCACATGTTATAAGTGCAACTTCGGAAGTGTTTTGTTTAATCTGAAAATTTATAAGTAGGTTTATGTACATATGTATATGTCATCTCTACTATTATAAAATTGTAAGAAAGCTGTGTCTGTAGGACATTAAAAATATTTAAAACAAAACACGTGGGTCATGGTATGTATACTTATGTCACACAAATCACATTTTCCGAATCCGAAAATGTGATTTTTAAAATTCTTGTCTGTTTGTTACGGGCTGGAGCAAAAACGACGAACGAACCAATTAATTAAATGAATCCTGAGATACAGCTTGACCTCCCTGATGTATAGAGGCCCATACAAAAAAGAGTTCATCAATGTTGGTTTTCCATTTTAACTCCTTAAATAGCTTCACGTGAGCTAAGCCGCGCAGAAGCTAGTAATATAATATTATTCTTTATGGTCTTTAATCCTCTTCCTATTCGAAAATAATAAGTCAAAAATAACATATAGCTGCTACTGTAAAATTTTATCAAACTGACCATCCCCCAACGTAGCAGTGGTGTTTAGGACAACATTTTTTTGTCCAATTTTCAATATCCAGCTGACAAGTCTTCAAAGTATTGACTTGATGGGTATCTAACTATATCTAATTATAATCATATTGTCAATTAAGTAAAAACTAATGTAGATAATTATAGATATTGATTTCTTGAAGATTCTGCATTAATATGTTTATAAATACTAGGGCAGTAATTATAGAGGACTCTGGGATATTATCAGAGGGGATTGGAGAGACAATTATAGGTATTTAAAAAAAAAAACCGTAGTAGATGTAGCAATTTCTTCCTTCTTTGGTTCTTCTATGGGATTCCCATTTAAATCTAGTCGTCTTTTATGGATATTGTGCTCCATTTGTAGATGCTGTTCTCCTGATGAGTCCATGGCATCAAGTACTAAGTCTAAAACAGAGCATAAAATTTCTATTAGTAGTCGAATTCATATTTCCTCACTAATATTATTTGACACTAGTCAATAGAATAATTAGAATAGAATTATAATATCCCTACCCTTAATAACCCATGAGTGGTCATTACACGACACTGGCAGAAACTGCTGAAAATATCGGCAATATATAGATAGATAGATAATTCTTTATTGTACACCATAGGACTGAGCGGAGATACAAAACAGATGTTATAAGAGTAAGTACAATTGGCGGTCTTATCGCTAAATGCAATTTCTTACAGACAACCATTGGATGGACAAGAGTTGAGTAGATTAAGTAAATGGGCGGTTGCAGGTGTACATACTTACTTACTTAATAAAAATATAAATACTTAGGTTGATTATTAAACATAAATCTTGATGCAAAATATATACGTACTATACATACCTACATACAATACAAAATATAGATATTATACGATACTTATATTAGGTGCTATTTTAATAAATACTATTCTACTTACATACTACTAAAATACAATACAATAAGATAGTAATAATTTAGGTACCAATAGAGGCCAAGTAATGCTGTTTCACCATTATTTTAAAAGATTCCAAAGTTTGTGCATTTTTCACGGAAACCAGCAGAGCATTCCACAGACGAGTCGCCTGAACTGTAAAGGACTGGTCAAAAAACTTTGTAGCGTGCATTGGCATCTTCAGCTTTAAGTTTTCTGATGAACGTAAGGATCGCAAATGTGTATCACAGACGAACTCAAAGCGAGTTTTAAGGTAGGAGGGCGTTTTAGGATTGAAAAGAATACCGTAAAGTAAGGAAAGGATGTGTGTATTCCGACGAAGGCGTATTGGGTATATTGGTATATATACTTATGTATAATTATATAAACGATATTTTTAGCAATTTCAAAAAGTGGGTCTTATGGAGTAGAACCGGCAAGAAACTCAAGTTCAAGTTCAAATGTTTTTATTTCAAATAAGCTTTTACAAGCGTTTATGAAACGTTATGTTTCTAGTTGCATGGTTCCAAAAGGTCATTCCTATGGAGAAGAATCCGACAAGAAACTCCATGGACACTCTTTCAAAATAAATAAATTACAAACTTCACTGGTACAATATTGTGATAACAAGATGTGAGGACGCTGAAGGATGTCCAAGTTTGACAGAGGTCGACCATATTAAACGAAGATTCACGTTATTTGAGAACCCGATGACTCCATAGATACCTACTCTTTTTTTAGGGTGCCGTACCTCAAAAGGAAAACCTGAACCCTTATAGGATCACTTCGTTGTCTGTCTGTCAAGCTCCAAGGGATTCAAAACCTTTTTAGTTACATCATATAATAAAAATATTTTAAGTTTGGAACCCTCGGTACGCTAGTCCAACTCGCACTACCCATTTTTTATTTTTTTAAATCACTTTTGCAATATTAAGCTTTACAACCTTGTTTTAAATAGTTGCTGAGGATTATACAGTATGATGTGTAGGTTTTTTTAATAAAAAAAAGAGATTGCCACAGCTGGTAAGAGCTGACCCCCCCGACAGAAAGCATCCATTCATGAGAAAGAAGTTTGTATCAGTGTGGTTCGACTTAACCATTTTGTAGCCAATAAAACGACCCGACACACAATGCCACCATTAGCAGGACATTTAAGTGAGCATGCCAAACTCAGACAGCAGACAATATTTTTACAGATAAAATATAGGTAGGTACTTCTACAGATTGTTACATCAATATCTGCAATTCTGCACCATAGTCACACTTCACAGATTTCTAAATAGGAATTGATAGAGACATAAGTACAGAAAGATAAAGCCTAAATGTAATTAATTATTTGTGTTTATGTTATTATTTGCACGCAAAATACGCGCTTTGTCGTGGAGTTGCGGAAAATAGCACGCTAAGTATACCATACCATACCATGTAATTAATGGGGTAAGGGTAGGTAAGTATTGTATTAAACTACTTTAATATAAATTTATATACTTAAAACACATAATGGTGATAAACTAACTTTAACTAACTAATTAACTAGGTTTTTGGTTAAATTAAGTATGTAGTTACTTACAGTTACAAGAGATCGTTGGGACAATAATATCTAAATTGATTCGTAGCTTATGGCCTCTTGATGTGTCTACAAACAATTCCTCCGAAATATTGGGCGACATGTAAGTAGTAAGTTCGGAAAGGAACAATAAGGTCATAATAAGACCACCAGTTACAGTTACTGTAATAAATAGAAAAAACATGTTTTAGGTAGATAATATTTGTTCGAAAAAAAATAATGAAAACTTAAAGTAAACATAGGTCTTACTTGCTGCACCGGTGGCGGTTTTTACTCTAAAATCTTCTAATGTTTTAGCGTAAGCATCTAATTGCTTAAACTTATCAATTATTTGTGATGACATAATTACACTGATTGCAGTAATTCGTTTGTTTTTCTTAAAACTTGCAATATTTATAGTTCAATTTGTAAATACTGTGAATCAAAGACTCAAAATAAGTACTCAATCTGACTCAGTTGTACTTGTACAGCTGACGATTGACGTCGCACGTCAGTTTGAGTTGAGTTATCCACGTAAACTTACTACCACAAACTACTAAGGGCCGATTTTTCAATCATCAGATAAAACGGCTAATAACTATTCGATGAATAAATTTATCAAACTGTTTAACAGTTCAATAACTGGCTACCAATTTTTCAATTAGTATTTATTCCATGGATAGTTAGTTACATAACTGGCCGAAAATTGCTACTCGGGCGTCACTAACTTCAGAGAGTTGAAACAGACATACATACAGGTCACATGAATGTTAGACAAGGGCAGGACACGACACAGGTCACACAGGGGCAACGTTTTATCTGTTGTCGAGCTAGAGGTGTTATATTAGGGTGATATTTAAGTAATACTCTTATTGAATATATTCACTAAGCCATATTAGCAATTTAGCATACCATACCTACTACTGGGTAATAGTCTAATATTAGTCAGCCATTTTGAGATTCATATTCTCTCCGTATTCGTTAACTCTAACCTAATATTGATATCGTAACTATTCTCAGAATAGGTAAATATATAAATATAAATATAAATATTCTGGGACATTTTTTACACAGCACCATCTAGTCCCAAACTAAGCAGAGCTTGTACTATGGGTACTAGATAATGGATATAATACTTATATACTTTTTTTTTGTAAACACATACTTATAATACATAAGAAACACCCAGACGAACACAAACACTCATATTCATCACATAAATTTTTGTGTTCTGTGGGAATCGAACCCACAACCTCATGGTCAGCAGTCCGGTACTCGAACCACTAAACCACAGCGGTCGTCGCGAAGGTACGATATCAATATTATATTACAGTAACGAATACGGAGAGAATAGGTACGATTTAAATATATGTTGCTCTGGCCCAATCTGTCTTGATTTACTGTATCCCCATCTGGGGAGGGACAGCAAAAACCAAATTCATCGAATTAGAACGTGCTCAACGTGCACTGATAAAAACCATGTATTTTAAAAAAAGACGACACTACTGAAAACTTATATCAGATAAGTGGACTACTCTCTGTAAGAAAATTATATAATTTATACAGACGATACTAAAAAAACACAAAACCCTGCCTTATGATGCAACTAATCTCTCCAAGAGAAGAAAATATGCCATTGCACAAGTCCCCAGCACAAAAACCTGCTTTGCATCCATTCAATATAACACACGATCAGCACAATTATATAATAAAATAAATAAAGAAGTGTTTGTTCATAACAAAAAATTCGCTGACTGCAAAAAATCTGTAGTTGAATGGATCAAAAAACTCTCTTATGAAGAAACCGAAAAGTTTATAAAATAACCCACATAACTCAATCACACCCACACACACACACGTGCGCGCGCGCGCGCTCACACACACACACACACACACATACACCCACTCTCTCTCTCTCTCACACACACACACGCCCACATAAAAACACACGCATACTCACTCATACACACATACATACACGTGCACACACACTTACACGTATGTACACAACATAATCACTTAGATTAAGCCTCTAATTTAAAATAGCTACCAATATAAAAATTAAGTTTTAAGGAAATGTTTTCGTTTAACAATTTTGAATTGTTTTCTTTAGTTATGGAAGAGCGGAGTCTTCTACTACAGGCTTTTTTTTGCTTAAAAGAAGGCTCCAATCACAATCTCACTGTATGAATATTGTTAAAGAAATAAACTATTTTGTATTTGTATTTGTATATCAATATTCTCGGTGTGCCTATTATTTGACTAATATCTGGTAATAGTTTACGCTAACCGAATATATACTTATTGAATATACAGCTCCTATCATAATATCTATACCTATTACGAATATATTAGTTACACCTCTATGTCGAGCAGATGTCATTCTTACTTAAGTGACATTTCCTGTTCCTGAGGAAATGTCACAAACTCACAACGAACAGACTGGCTGAGTTTAGGCGGGAAAATTTGTAAAGTGCACGTTGTCGATTTTATATTATTTTTCAAAACTTGAATTTCTCCGAAGTTTGATGTGTAATTATGGTGGATAATTAACCATTAAGTGTTCGTGAACGTGTGAGAGTGTAGGCAAATGATATAAAATTGAAAATCGTGACTTTTTGGGTTCACTCCTAAACTACATCGAAGCCTCAATAAAGTTTCTACCGTTTTATTGGGACAACTGAACAACTTATACTTGACACTGGCAAATACACTAAAAGTGTGGTGCCATAATAATAATAAAAAAAAAACAGACTGGCTCCTCCAAAGAGTATTATAATATAGTTGTACGGCTCCTCCGCTGACTCTTCCGCACACCGGAGGAAATTTTCCTCCGGTATGCGGAAGACAAAGAGTATAATAATATAGTTGGCGGAAGAGCTGTTCTTTGCAGTTCTTTCCAGTCTGTTCGTTGTCAAAATATGCAAACTGGTTAGATAGTGGGCGGATAATTCACACTTATCTCGAATTACAGTTTATATAATTGGCAATACTTTGACAATCTTGCTCTAACTTAGGCTACAACAAACATAAGGAAAAATCGAGGTACACTATTGTATCTAATTAAATTAAAATAATAAGGAATTAATAATCAAATAACTAAAGATAAAATAAATCTAATACCTAATGGGGGAAAAATAATAAAACAATTAGAAAAATTAAGATATTAACAAATATAATTTAACTTGTCTGTATTCAATAGAATTCTGTATAGCTGATGATTCAAATCCTGCCTGCGAGTCGAATTTTTCCTTCACTAAAATAACTTTATAATCTTAGCATGAAAAATACAAAAAAATCACAAAAAGATGATGAATTGATGACTCAAATGTCAAATTAACTGACGAATAAACTGCTATCTGACCGATGATCGGGCAGGTAAAATTATTCCTCAGTTAAGAGGGTTATTCATTGAGTAAACTTACTACCACAAACTACTAAGAGATGCATCTTACTACTGAGCTCAGACTAAGGTATAACTTAATCTGAGCCCTCCAGTATTATAATATTAGTCTATGATCTGAGCTACTGAGCCTCAGCCTCGGATTAAGTACTGACTGAGCTTACTACCTACCTCAGTGTTGTCAGGTCAGATTTTAAAAATTGCATGTTTTGGATGAAAAATTACAGTAGTTTAAATACAATAAATATTAAAGCATTATCTGAGAACCGGTTGTCGCCTCACATATTTCATGATTTTGATAATTAATTACCTGCGCGTGTGTTTGTGAACAGCGTGAACGTGCGTGTGACCTGTGCCTGTGTGTGTGACACAGAGTAATCTACGAGTCAGATACTGCGTACAACATGACAACAAAAAATAGCATTTTCAATGTTTCAATCATGACAGTGACGATGATCCTGGGCCCCAAGTCTGCTATTATGTCGTGTCAAAAAATCAATCATCAAAATAAATCAATGGCTTCAGAATTGTTGATTTTTGACGGTTTTGTCTACGAAATCTGTCAGTTATAATGTCATTTAGTGCAATTGAACGACCATTCTGATACAACTGAAATAGCAGACTTGGGCCCCTGGTGTTATGAGCGTAGATGGATCGCTTATCGATAAGCAGTCGCCACCATCCTGCATCACTTTCCGAAATCAAATTCCACGCAGTCAAGAGTTTGATTTCCGACAAGAATTCAAGTCACTTCAAGACAGCATGCTATCTATGATGGAGACATGGTTTACGAAGCAAGAATTTTCTCCAAATTGCTTGGTGAATTCGAGGGTGTGTAAAAATCTATCAAATTCATCAGTGACACAGTACGATGACCTCGAAAAATGTACACAGGAAGTCAAAAGTCTGAACATATGAACCTCGACTTGCAGCCTTGGAAGCGGAAGTTGAGTCTATGGAACAAAGGCACGTAGTTGTGACCTTGAAATTAGTAACTTGCCTGAGAGACGTGGAGAGAACCTATTTGACTATTATTGAAACCGACTTATAATAATATAGTTGCACTAGCCTCTGCCCGCGGCTTCGCTCACTTGAAGCTCAAAAAACTATTATTAGTGTCATCTGTTATGCAAAATAGATGGCATGTGTTTCTTTGGTTTCTATATTGACGTAAGGCATGTTAAAAGTGCCCCCCCCCCCCCCCGATTAAAACTATCGCTAGTATCAATTGCAACTTGCAAGTTGACACAATTTACACTGACTTGCTATTTTGCTTCTACAAAAATTGAATATAATGGTATCCAGGGGAGTTTGCTGCGTTGGTTTACATCCTATGTAAATAATAGATCCAGGGGTTCTGTTCTGATGTGATCAACGTGACATCTGGTGTTCCGCAGGGGTCCATACTGGGCCCACTGTCTTTTGTGCTATTCATCAATGACATCAATACATCCTTCAGAAATAGTAACTTCCTCTTGTATGCTGATGACATTAAAGTCTTTGATTATGGAAACTCTTTCTAATGGAGTGTTACATAGCGAATATATAAATTTTAACTCTTTGACTCTAAATTACCCTTTGATGCTCACGTTGATCACATCACAGCTAAAGGACTAGGTTTTAAACTTTTTGGCTTCTTGAAGCGGAACTTCGGTTCATTTAAAAACGCTCAACATTTTTAATATTATATAAGTCACTCTTAAGATCTCAATTAGAATATGCTACATGTATTTGAAACCCACTTTATGATAAAATATAGTGATCAAATATAATCTGTACCTACAGCTTCTATACAAAATTTGTCACAACAAATTTGACTGCAATATGCTCATAAATCAAATCTACTTGCGAACACCTAATCGATCCCAACGTATTCGTGACACTAAGGCCTTCGCCACACTTGGCGGAAACACAAATAACGGAATACGGACACAACATAACGGAACGACCGATCTTCCGAATAGTGTGCCCGCTATTTCACGCATCCTCTATAATATTTGTACAGCTTATTTTTGCGGCCGGAGACTGGACACAAGATTATAAGAGAGGTATAACTTATATAATGGTATACAAGATAAACATACTGGTATGTATACAAAATGTTATTCACTTTCAAAGCTAGTGTCCAGCCGGGGTAGGCTGGACACTGGATGTAACCTTTTTTTATTCCAGACCCCCGGCCCTGGTATTATTTAAATAACCGTTCAAAATAACTCGTTTTTTACCCCGAAATTGAATAATTTATTAGATGTATATTCGTTTCATAAAACGTAAACCTATTTTAATAAAATGACTAAAAGAACATTAACTCGACGCCTAAAACCAGTGTCTTAAAACAACGAGTTCATAAAAAAAATAGTGGAGAGGATCCACTAAGAGTTAAGATTCCCTGAATCAACAGCTAATGTACATTCCAAAAAAAAAAACAGTTTTTACATGCCTCTGTGCATGCCTCTTAAACGTCCGCTGACTTACACCGGCAGATATCGCCGCATCTAGTTTGTAGGTAATTAAAAATAGTTTTTATAATGACGTGTTATAGGGTTTAAATTATATGAATTACCTTAATTTATATAAAAACAATATCGTGTGGACGGACATTGGTGGGGGCCGGACCACTGGACATATTACTCTACCTACTAACATAAAAAACCGTTACGCTACGCTTAAATACGTATTTAATGAGTTTGATTTATAGTAGTGTCCGACCGAAGCTTCGGTTTCGTTTTCGGCCAAAGATTCGGTTTCGGCCAAAAGGGTTTTGTAGGTTTAAATACAGTTAAGCAAATTTCAAATAATAAGCAAGATAATAAGCAAGTATTATCAACTTAGAATTTTGACACATAGACACTATGTCTTCTAGGTCTGTGCATTACACTTCCTACCCCTTGTAACTATGTCAAAATTCTAAGTTGATAATTCTTGCTGTATTTTGAAATCTCTCCAATCCCCTCCCTTAGCTGTGCTCCATCGTGCTTCTTTTATGTGATGCGACGGTCCAAATGTATGCCCAGGTATTTGGCATCCACAGCTTGCCGAATTTCCTCATTGTAGAGAAGCACCAGTGGGCAAGTCTGTCCTAATGCTAAAAGTACCACTAACAGACTTACTTTGGTTCGCCTTGATTCGCCAACGATCAAACCATACTTCTACGTCTGATATGTACTAGGTGCTGAAGGTTTGCTGAAGTTTGGTGGTTATCACTCACCGATATTAAAGCCGTGTCATCGGCGTATGTGGCAATGATAGTTTCGGCATGAGTTGATAGATCGGCAGTAAAATAAGAGATACAGTACCAGACCCAATAAAGTTCCCTACGACACCCCCGAGAGGATACAAGTTAGTTGAGAGCATTCGTTGTTATACTTTATTTCAATGTTTGTAATTGCTATCTTTTTTTATACCACTAGGGTGGCAAATAAGCATACGGCCCGCCTGATGGTAAGCGGTTACCGTAGCTTAAGGACGTTTGCAACATTAGGGGTATAACTCGCGCGTTGCCGATCCTGTAAATATCTTTTCACACTCTTTTTGAGAGGGTGGGGTAAAGATCAATTGCTCACCGTTAGGAACACAAAATAGCACTGAACTATGTGAAGAAGATATCGTCTATCTTTATTTAGTCATGGCTCCTGTCAATTAAAGCAAGCAAGGAGTTATGATGCTGAGCATATTAAATCCGGCGGCACATTTAGGATAGAGTTAGGAGACGCTCTGCCAGAAGTACACGCAAGGGAGCTAGGAGAAAATGTTGTCATTTTTTGAGGAAGAATTCAATCCCGGCACGTCATGGCCAAAAGCTATTAGGTTTATGTGGCTTTTGACAGGACATTGGAAGGTCGAAATGCCGTCAGTCACTAGTGCACATGCAATATTCGGAAGAAGAAAGTAGGATGTCGTTCACGAGTAATGTGCGTAGTCTGGTTTTTAACCTACGCACGGTATGGTAAATACGAGACGTCCTCCAACTATAGAATTGGAAGAAATTCTAGTTCGACCTTAGAAATAGTTTTGTAGCGACAGCTACCGCGCTACATACAAAAACTATGACGGACCATTCTTATTCGCACAAGTGAAGTTTGCAACGCAACTTGCATATATACAACCGCCCGACATCAACCGTCGGTCTCTGGCCCGCCAGGCAAGAACATATGACTACTTGGGGGATCCTCCCTTTAGTAAGAGGGGCAACACACCTTGCCCTTCACAGTATTAATAATTAACTAAGTAAAAAAATAAGTAAGTGAGTAAGTAAGCATTAATAATTAAAATAATTAAAAATTGTATTACGGACAGGTTTGCAATTGTTTTATTTGTGAGAATTAGTAACCTTGCACAAGACATGGTATGCATACAACATTAACACAAATATACTTAAACTTATAATCTACGGGGAAAATGTTTTTTTATATTGGAGTGTATAGTGCAGTGTTCATTAATAATTAACCTCCACAATCTCTTCTCTAGTGGCTCCAAGTAGCTGTAGTCACAGCGGCCACACTCCGGGAAACCACGTCAGTGGGCTAAACCTAGAGAAGGGGGCTACATCTACGATCATCTGTAGAGTAGCCATTGGACGATCCCAGATAAACCCACACTGATATGAAACTATCTCCTCACTATTGGTATAACAAGGTAATGCGAAACACCTCAAGGGCGTTTACCAGGATCCATTTAGTGGTCTCGGTCTTTCGCTGCATCCCAATCTCTGCCAATCGTACCGGTTTCCCGGTCCATTGGATTACAGAGGGTGGGACGAGAGAGTGGACTTGCACCAGCGCAACCGTTTGTCCACTTAAAATAAACTCATGCGCAGATGACCCTGGCTATTCACACTGGTTTAGAGCATTTAAAAGTCCTGCGGCGATGGGATGCTGGCAGTGGGGTTAAGGTAACGATTTACCGATGCCATAGTTAGCATCCTGCACGTAGGCGGTCAGGAGAGAGTGGTCGCTCCCGGAGTCGATATAGGCGGGGCTCAGGGTTCGGCAGCACTTTTGTTTATATTTTTTTTTTAAATAATAATAATAAATAAATATTCTGGGACATTTTTACACAGCACCATCTAGTCCCAAACTAAGCAAAGCTTGTACTATGGGTACTAGACAATGGATATAATACTTATATACTTTTTTTTTTTGTAAATACATACTTATAATACATAAGAAACACCCAGACGAACACAAACACTTATATTCATCACATAAATTTTTGTGTTCTGTGGGAATCGAACCCACGACCTCATGGTCGGCAGTCCGGTACTCGAACCACTAAACCACAGAGGTCGTCGTATATATATATATTACAGTCATACTTATAGAATTACCTACATGATGTGTTTACATTTATTTCGGACTTTGTAGTTGCTAATATAATGG
Organism: Acronicta leporina; assembly: GCA_947256265.1. Taxonomy (NCBI): domain Eukaryota; kingdom Metazoa; phylum Arthropoda; class Insecta; order Lepidoptera; family Noctuidae; genus Acronicta; species Acronicta leporina. The sequence continues at coordinate 8,308,170 of OX366513.1, read as the reverse complement.
TTACTACCGCTTTGGTGTCATAGTACCAAATGCTTAATATGATGTTCCAAACGGATTAAACACATACTTTTCCGTTGGCCGGCACTTTCCATTTTCAACTTTGTATGAGACCTGAATGGTCTCCTTTCAATTCGATATAAGTGAAATGTAGAACCCTGTAATATTAGGCCAGCGAGGTGTTTCATTATTCATAATTATATCTGGAAAGAACGACTCACTGTCATTTTATTCAACGTTTTAATCACGTTTATAAAAAGTTCGGTTTCGGTTTCGGCCAAAAAACATGTTTCGTTCGGACACAAATTTATAGGTATATCAATTTAATAATTTTGTAGTAGGTATCGGTTATTCGGTTTTAACAATATTAAATATTCGTAATTCAGACTGCAAGACTATTATTATTTTGGCACAATTTTAATGGTTGAATTCAAGCAACAAGATGACTGAAGTAAATTTTATTCCATTATACTAGTATAATATATACATTCACTAGCCTCTGCCCGCGGCTTCGCCCACTTGAAGCTCAATAACCAACAATGATGATCTCTTCTTTGTATGGGTGTCTATACATCAGAGAGGTCAAGCTGTATCTCAGGTTCCGTTTAATTAATTGAGATAATAAGTATACCAGTTTTTAATTTGGAGCACATACAGGAATAGATTTTAATATTCAGTAGTTTTTGCGCCAACCCGTAACAAACAGACAAACATGAATTTTAAAAATCACATTTTTGGGTTCGGAGACGTTTATATACCCTAACTCACTTGTTTTTTTTTAAATATCTTTAATGTACAGACACAGCTTTTTTACAATTTTATAATAGTAGAGAAGATACGTTGTCCTCTCCAAGTTTCAACTTACTACCTCGAAATATCTCATAGAAAAAAGGATACTGGTTTTCTGTATTTTTAATGCCATTTACCTCTGAATACCTTATGACTGACCTCTAAATTACTTAATTTCAAAAAATTCTTCCTGTGGTATTGACGTGTAGCATGGAAATGACATACATGACATACATAGGTACAATGACATATAAAAATTTCAAATAACTGTTTCGGTATCAGTAAAGATTAGCGCACGTTGCAAATTATTATTATTAAATGACCCATTTTTTATTTATTATACATACAGGTACGTGGTATATTATTTTTCACCTCACAAGCTCGGAAAGATTCTATTTGTCATTCGAAATCTGCGTGCAAAAGTACATTTTGTCCGCTAGCGTGGAAAGAGTTTTTAAAATTCGAACCTTTCTATTCATATAATTAAGTATATATATATAATTTTCTATACCGCCGGTCCACTGAAAATGCATAAATACTTATTTCATGTCAATGCGCCAACCACATTTTTAGAATAATCGCACTGGCAGGTAAGACGACTAATTGAAAAAAAATCTTAAAATTTTCTTCTCTCCAATCAATTCACCTAACATCATTAATTTTAGATTGTTTTTGATAAAATCGTAAAAGACATCTTATAATATGAGTGAGTCCAGTAGCGACGAAGATATAAATTGAACACTTGCAGAGTTAGTGCAAGCGCTACATAATGCCGAACGTTTTTCTTGCATCTAGAATTTTCCTCGCTGTAGTGAGGTGAAAAGTTGTGTGTTTCGCTCGGCAGCAAAGTTATTCTGCATCTCGTACCTTTGAAACCCTCGTAACGCTCAGGATTCTATATTTGAACTATTCGCTTCGCTCATGGTTCAATCCTAGAATCCTTTGCTTGCTCAGGTTTAAATACAAGTACTCGCGCCAAAAAACAACTTTGCAGCCTTGCATAACAAATAACTATTTCACCTCACAAGCTCGGAAAGATTCGGTTTGTCATTCGAAATCTGCGTGCAAAAGTGCATTTTGCCCCCTAGCGTGGAAAGAGTTTTTAAAATTCGAACCTTTCTATTCAATAATTTTCTATACCGCCGGGTCCACTGATAATGCATAATAATTGTATAATAAGGGAGCAAAGTAATATTTTTACGGCGAGAGCGCTTTTTTGAATCCAGAGCGAAGTGAGGGATTCTAGAGTAGAATCCCGAGCGTAGCGAAGGATTCTTTAGTAGAATCCTGAACGTAGCGAGGGATTCAAAGTACGTCGCCCGAGCCAAAAATATATTTTGCGCCCGAGTGATACACTTTTTGACTATCGATCTTTATGGACCCGCCTCTCATGATCATTCCCCTCTGTCAAGGTAGTGGATTAAAAAATCTAACGCGTTTATCAAAACTGTTTCCGAAATCGATTTTTCATTAACAGAATCGTTTCCGCTCAGTAAGGTCATCATAAATGCTCCGTGTAAATACCCATATACGCGCAGTTAATGTATGCAAAAAAATATCTAATATCTTATTTAGATAAATATGGAGTTATTTTCCGTATGTAAGTATTAAAGTTCATTTCTATTTAAATCACATAATACAATTTATTAATAATGATCGAGGACGTTACCGATTCAATAATCGAGTATAAAATAATCGTTTAGTTCAAGCATGCACTCCCCACGAGACTACCCGCACTCCTCACGAGTCTAGCAAATTTTTTTTACTAACAATATCAGCCTTTTTCTAATATACGTAAGATTCAAATTTGAAATATCCATCAAAATGTAATTTTAAGTTTTTCAATTATATATCATCCAATAGGATGTCACCATTTATGATTTCCAATTATAGGTCTTAATGCAGAATTACCTTTTTCATCTTTTTTTGGCATTTATACCTGCTGCCTTATATATATTATGACACAATGCTTAAAACTCGGATTTTAAAAAGTGTAGCGAGACTATGTCCCTCTTTTGTTTTGTCATTTTAATTAATGATGTGATAGTGATTGTTTACGATTTCAAATCGATATCGATAATATTTTCGTGTTCAAAAATAATTATAATAATTGCTAAAGATCACTAAAGATGAATATCATGAATTTATGATATCACTATATTTTAATAAAATTAATAAAATAACATTTTTGGAAATGACGTAACTAAGATTATTGATTATTTTTGATATCCAGTGCTATTAGATATTTTATTTGTTACTTTTCAGATCTACAAAAGACCTTCATTTAAAATGAAGTAGGTGTGATTGATAAATAATAGCTTAAGCCGTTGCAGATAAATGTGTTGACAAAAGATTTTATAAATTAACATATTTAAATCGTATTTTAAAAATAATTGAAAATGATTTCTAAGATACGGTACGGTTTGAAGGTCTGGGGTTTCTTTTACCGCTTAGGTGGAAAACCAGCACATGGCCCGCCTGATGGTAAGTGGTTACCGTAGCCTATTATATGAACGCTTGCAACATCTGGGGTATGACTCGCCCGTTGCCGACCCTGTAAAAATCTTTTCACACCCGGTAGACAACCCACAACACCGGTACCCCCACTGCCAACATAACGCTTCCTCGCGTAGCTCTGGCGATTTTGCTCACCGTTAGGAACACAACATAGTACAGTGCTATGTTATTTGGCTACTATTTTCTGCAAAGTGTAGGTATTTCCCCAGTTGGGCAGCTCCAATTGTAAGTAGAGTTATTCAATTCCACTATGTCCTGCCTCTCGGGGTGTTTCTTCAAACACATTATTTTCTTTTTTCGATATCCGGCTCAAAGAAATAACGAGAGTACGGAACACGACATACCATCACGTCTTTATTCCCTGAAGGGTTAGACAGATGCGTACTTAGGGGGCGAGCCTATTGCCATTAATCGGGCATCAACCCTTAATTTTATAGAAAAACTCCAATAACACATTGCTCGACCGGGGAATCGAACCCAGGACCTCTAGCGTAGCGCTTCTGTTCATATTAACGCGCGACATAATGAACAAAATCGTATTTACTCCTACTTATATCTCGTGGGAAACAAAACGCTCTGTCTAGTGTTATTCCTAATATATCAGCCTGGCAAAGAAAAGAAAAAATCAAAGTCAAAGAATCAAACTAATTGGTATCAAAGTATTTGTAACATAACGTCCCCAATATCCACTCTATCTATACTAATATTATAGAGAGGAAAGATTGTATGTATCAATGTATGTAACAAATAAACTCAAAAACTACTAGGCCGATTTCGAAAATTCTTTCACCATTTGAATGCTACATTATTCAAGATTAACATAGGCTATAGAATATGTATTTCGAAAAGTTAGCGATTTCTCTCACCCGTGCGTTTATTTTCCAATTACATGGTATGTACCTATTTATCTATACCTAAATAGTTTCTTTGTTTTGTATTTCATTAGCATGCAATAAGAGCATTGCATTGAAAATAATTATGACGCAAGATATTAAAAAGGTGTGTATCATCATGGATCATTTTAATTTTGCAAATAAATAATTACATAAAAAAATAATTTGTAGTCGTTGTTACGTTTTTATCCATTCTTCCTAAAATAATCTATCGATATAAAATATCGTCATAGTAGCTTCCTAATTATTTTTATTGTATTATACGTTCGTACTGTCGTCAATTCTTGTATGTTGACGTATTTGACCTCTATGTGTGCGTAAATTGTGTTGGTGGTGAAGATTTTAATATGTGTGAGTTCGTAGCGATACAAAATGATTTTGAGTATGTGTGCAGCATTGTCTATGTAGTGTTTTCTCCCCCCGCACCAAAAGTGATAGACTTTTTTGTTCATAGAATTAAGCGCGTCACTTGTCCAGGGATAGATAGTCAAAGGATACACTCTACTTTTCATCACCCACTATGAGAAAATAACAGGCGCCTCATCAACCGGCGGCGGCGCCGACGGCGCGACCTTAGGCCGTCGTACCAGCCAGTCTTTCAAACAATATTTGCGTTCGATCTCTTTGGCGCTGAACACTAAAATGCTCCAAATTTAAAAAGTGCGCGGTAAATCTCATTACTGCCCGCTAAAACTTTCATATAGAAAACACCACCTTTGGGTGCACTTAAAGGCGAACCAATTCGTCCTTTTCGAATAGATGGGATGAAAATACTTATTTCATGTCAATGCGCCAACCACATTTTTATAATAATCGCACTGGCCAGTAAGACGACTGCATGAAAAAAAAACTTAAAATGTTCTTCTCTCTAATCAATTCACTTTTACCATCATTAATTATAGATTGTTTTTTGATAAAATCGTAAGACATCTCATAATATGAGTGAGTCCAGTAGCGGCGACGAAGATATAAATGTAACACCTGCAGAGTTAGTGCAAGCGGTACATAATGCCGAATTGAGTTTTCTGCCGGATAAATCGCGCGAAAAGTCAAGCGTACAATTTGTTCAATGTTTTTCTTGCACCTAGCATTTTCCTCGCTGTAGGTAGTGAGGTGAAAAGTTGTGTGTTGCGCTCGGCAGCAAAGTTATTCTGCGTCTCGTACCTTTGAAACCCTCGAAACGCTCAGGTTTCAATACAAGTACTCGCGCCAAAAAACAACTTTGCAGCCTTGCATAAGAAATAACTATTATAATTTCATTAGATGGAAACTCTTTAGTTTCTCAAATAAACTGTGCGCGACTGTATCTACACTATGGAGGTATGGAATCAAATTGAGGTATTCCATGTCGTGTTAGTCATCTAGAGAATAAGCTCCATTCCATCCATCCATTTCTGGTCACAATAATGGTATCTGATTTATCCGTTTTATTTGTACCTGTAAGTGTATTTTATTTATATTTTAATACTTGATCCTGTTAATTCCTGTTATATATTCTGATCTGTACTAGTCTAGTACAGAAATACTTAGAAAGGATATTTACTTCAATGGTTATTGTTTAAATTCAACATGTTCAATGGTTAAATTGTTAATAACTTTTGATAGAGTGAACCGATTTGAATTACTTGAAAACAGGCTATGAATTGTTTTCCACTTCCTCCAAATCTATTCAGTACTTAACCTAGTTATGATTTGATGCCTGTTCACACACACAGCCAAACCGAGAGACAAACAGACAAACAAAAATTCCAAAAATTATAGAAATGGATTGTGTTAAGTACTTATTCGCAGTCCCCTAAATATTTTTCTTATCAAATTTTAAGTTTTTTGTGAGATTTTTGAGAGTGGATGCTCTGTCTCTTACCAGCAAAACTACTGTTGGAGTAGAATTTGTAAGCGCAGCGCGGAACTTTTGACGTCACCTGTTCCATGTTCGTATCTAAGTGCGCTCTCTGTCTAGCATAAAAATAACTTGCTTTTTTGCCTTCCTTACTTTTGAACAGATTTTAATTTTGGTATGTTGATCGGCTCTATGCGAGGTTTTTGTCGCGAGCCCATAAAAAATATCAGTCACTTCGACGGTCTTTGCGGTTTAGTGGTTCGAATACCGGACTGCTGACCATGAGGTCGTGGGTTCGATTCCCACAGGACACAAATATTTATGTGATGAATATACCTAAGTGTTAGTTTTCGTCTGGGTGTTTCTTATGTATTATAAGTAAGTATTTACAAAAAAAAATATTTAAGTATTATATGTATCCTTATTATATCCATTGTCTAGTAAGCCATAATACAAGCTCTGCTTAATTTGGGATTAGATGGTGTTGTGTAAAAAATAAATCGAACTACATAGATTTTTTTCTTGCAAATTTTCGATAAGTATAGGGGTATACGTAAGTAAGCACTTTCAGGGTACAAATAATTAATAAAAATACTTAAAATTAAAATTTTATTGTTCATAAGTAGGTAATAACCGTAATTACTAAGAAACGTCAGTTTTTACCTACATTTGCTAAAAAATCAGTAACGGCAGTTGGTAGTATTTGAGCGGTTGTCATTTTTCACTTGTTACCTAATAAAATCAATTTTCACTCTGCGAGATGACGCCCTGCCACATTCATAATAATTACTGTAATTATTATTAATATTATTGAGTATTATTTACATGTGTACAGTCTTTTAAATTATCTTAAAGAGATCACTTCTTAACATTGAAGCCTTCACCTGTAGGATCCAGAATCCAAGGATAGTTGTTGGGGCATTCCATGCAAGTGAAAAGACGTAGAACTTCTCCCGGCAGCTCTCGAGTTGTAAGAGGGCATGCATTTGGTAAAGAGCAGAAAGGTTGACCTTTCACGTCACATTTATCTTGTTTCCATTCTTGGAAATCTCTGAGTGACGTCAGCTCTGTAGGGTTCTGCATCCACTGGATAACTTGAATAAGAGAAGTGAAGTAAACATCGTTCTTTTCTAACATCTCTTCGATGAATTTAATCAGCTCATCTCTGAACTCTTTCTTGGATTTAAGCCATGAAGCGTGGAAGTGGAAGCCAAGTGGAGCACGGTTGGTACTGTAGTGGCGGTTGAAATTGTGACGCAAAAGGCGGGCAAATTGATCTCCAGTTTGGATGTTAGAGCAAGAATCGACGACATGACAACCAGGAAGAGATTCATCGAAAGTAGGATCATCTCTTCTATCCAATTCGTTCATCACCATTTCCCATACAGGGTGGCTTCTTGATGGGCAGTTGTGAGCGTTTCCGTTACATTTATGAGGCATACGGAAATACAATGTGTAGGGCCAGATTGGAACACGTCCAAGGGGAGCGGTGATAGACGCATCATAAACGAAGTACTGGTCAGCCATCATTTCAAATTGCTTATTTCCACCAACACGCAGATAAGGAGCACGGACACCAATGATTGATGAGTCCGTAATATTAGCAAATCGTTCTATGATCAAACGTCCACCAGCCATTTCAGCCAGCCAGTCGTCATAACTTCCACTGCTCCAGTATTGGGGATCATCTTTGTGAGTGATAGAAAATACGGAAATTTCGTGGCCTTTACGGTGTAATTCTTGTACAGCAGCATAATTAGTATATTTGTGAGAAACGAAGAATGTACCACGAATTTGGCAACCATTAGGATTATGCCTGTTACCGTTGAATATTTGTTCATACAAGTCAATGTTATCAACATTTACGGCACCATTAAAGGTGATGGTTATCATTTGAGGCACTTGGTTAACTTCAATACCGCCTGGGATACGAGTTCCGTCGGCGGAGCAGAAACAGTCCGGAAGTGCACATTGGTTGGGGTCGCAGTCAGGAGCTCTGTTAGGATCAACGTCGACGGCTGTAAAATTAAACGTTATGTTTAATATTGTGTTTCATAAGTGTTTATACATGTAAACATCAATTTAATGTTTCCCCACACTGTAAATGAAATAAGTACCGTTTCTTGATATAATGGCCTATTTTTTTATTATATTTAATAGGTCGGTCAATTTTGGAAAACATAATAAAATGTAACATGCTTATATTCTGCAATGACGTCTGAATCTGTAAATTTTTTCTTTAAAAATAAATCAGGATTATTCCTGTTTGACTGAAACTATTCCCAGTTATTTAAATTTGTCGCTTATGGTAAGCTTTCAAAGATAGTAGTGTACAGTACCTACTTTAGGCCTGTAGATGGTGCCAATAACATACATATACATATGTACGTATTACACCGTAATTTTTTATCTAATTTTTAATTTAGCACAGACTCAGTTCCTACCTATTACATCCAAGTTCCTACATTAGAAATATGTTTAATTTTAGTAGTCTGTACTTACTACAAGCGTTTTCATCAGACTCATCCTTGCAGTCAGGTTTTCCGTTACAGAACAATTCCTTTTCTATACAGTCTCCACTTCCGCATGCCAATTTTCCTTCAGGGCAGATGGGCTCATCCGTTTTCAGGATAGGCAACACTTTCCTTGGTTCTGAAATACAGAATATGCTGTGAGAATGACGAAATCGCACATTTTTTATTTTGTTCTGAGGGTTTTATTTGAATATACTGTACACATACGCAGGTGCTTTGCATTTATTTGCTTCTTTTGTGTTTTCATTGTAAAAGTGTTTTAAGGGTCAATAAGAAAATAGAAGAAATCAAGCATGAAACAATGAACAAGTCAACAGAAGATAAATAAAGTAGGGAATAGGATAGCTGATAAATAAGTAGGTTTTTAAATGTCAATTATAGTATCAGTTTAATTGGTTATAAATTAATTAGATTAAATTAACTGTAAACGAAAAGAAATATTGGTATCGTATACCTAATGATTCAAAGATGTTATGTTGTAATAGGGTTTTTATTTATATCTATCGATGAAAGATGTCGTAAGAATTTGAATGATGAAGTTGCCTTTCAACCAACGTATTCAATAAAATATTGGAATTTAGAATAGCATTTAAATATAGGTACTTATATATATATTAAATAAATAAATGTAGAAATAAAGTTCCAGTACAATAGTTTTCAGTACCTATGTATGTATTCATCTACAGTACCGACTTGACAAATTGTTCGTTACATTATGTATATTCATAATACTTATGTTTATATGCTATTCCAGTTTTATTTCATGAAATTATATATTTCACGTTAAATTTCAGAATATTAGCCTTATAAATATACAGCAAGTTTTAGTTCGGTTAAAGCAGATTTGGTGTATAATACATATAGTAGACAGGTAGGTACCTACATAAAAGTTAATTTGTGAACACTACTCCTACCTACTTATGTATAGGTATTGGTTAGTAAAACTTAAGTTCCCTCCACGAAAAAGAATTATGTATTCGTCGTTAGTCTAGTTATTTTCATGGTAATGAAGCTAAAGCCATAAGTTAGCAAGTTCTGAAAGAATGCAAAGTAATATTGTAGAGTGTATAAGAGAACAATATTTTGGCCAAAATAAAAAAAACCTTAATTGCGCATTGTTCAGGCTAAACAAGATTTTGTCGCTAAAAATCTCAATGCCAAAACATAATGTATTGATAAAATTATTGTTTTATCTGTTTTCAGTTTATTCAGTTAGGTACTCTTTCATTGTACAAAAATGGTGTTTGTGATCATGGAGTTAGAAATGAATACTTTTACAAATTGCCTTTTAAGTCTGACTTTGTTCGTTATTTTTATACAAAGCAGCAGCAAAAATAGTCATTACATATTTTTGTGATTTAAGTACGTTTAACATTTATGCATGTGCGCGTGGTCCCCTGTGTTGTGTGCGTTCGTATGTGATATTTATATTATGTATTATCATTACAATGAAGCGTATAAACATATTATTTGTGTGTATTTGGTGTAATTTTTGCTGTAGAAATAATGTTAATGCGTAATAATCGGGTCGGTTCACGGCGGGCCGCTCCCTGTGTCCGGGGCCTCATGCAAAACACCTTAACTACAGTGCGACGCGGCCCCTTCACCCAAGCCTAGTTGCTCGCTATGCGCCAATAGCTTCATTTCGGCACTTACTCTCAAGTTTGTCACAGTTGGTCACTTTACCCTTCCAGTCGCAGGTTTGTTTATCAAGATCGAAAGCCAGTCCAGACGGGCAAGTGATTTGTTTAAGACCTGACCTAGTGCACCTGCGTTGACAAGAAATGTGACATTAAATTAAATGCATAATACCAGGAAGTGGACATTCGGAAGGCTAACAGGAACACCGGCTTGCTACGCTGGACCGGGCCCATAACGGAAGCTTAGCCCTCCGCACGACCACTTCCGCGGTACAGCGGAACTTACTTTCTATTTGATCGCAATTCTTAACATGTGTTTTCCAATCACAAGTTTGACGGTCGATATCGAAGGCGAGACCGCCGGGGCAGCGCACTGAGGCGAGCCGTGTCACGCCGTTCTCACCGCCCTTGTCGCACCTGTACACAGCGATATTCTGAGCATACTCTGTCCAAACAAACTTATTACCATCTGATTATGCTTATTAATGAAACGGTGACCCCTTGAGGGTTTTTTATTGTATCTGCCGATGAATCCTTGATGAGTTAACTAACTTTCAGTTCAGCACCTGATATATAGAATAATAATAATAAATAGGTAACTAAAGATTTATTATAATTAAAGTAGGTGATGTATGTTGTGTTGTTGCTATACTTGTTGCAAAACGTCAAAAACTTACCCTGTACTTGTGTACATAATATAGTAAATAGGTGCCACTTTAATAATTTATAGATCATCGGGTCGGTTCTATAATAATTATTATATATTATACAATAATATCGATCCTTTTATCTGTACTGATATACAGATAAAAGGATCATTAGAACATGAAGAGCTAATAGGTATGTAATTATATCTGTTACCTATGTGACATTTAGCAGAGTTCACTAATATTCATAGCACGAGGGCGACCGTACTGTTCACTGGAATATCAAGTCATTGCTTACCGCATACTAAGCAGTATCCATAAATAAATGAAACGACACAACGGTCCTTGGTAACATTCACAGCTTTATAATTTCTATGTGTAGAGAGACAGAGAGACGCAGACTAAGTACTATCAGTAAGTTGTTTAAAACAAATCATGGTTTTAAGTGTCTGCGGTTAGTCATTCTGAATCGATTCTAGCTCGCTTGTGCTTAGTATGTGTTTATCTACGTAAGTAATTACATTAAGCGAAAAACATTCGAATGCATTCAGAGTGACACCTACTTACTTACTCGCTAGTATTTGCTGTTTTATCCATAAAGTCATCTTTGCAGGCTTTCATTACTTATATCCGTGAAACTGGTTCGGTTACTAACCAGTTTTCTCTTGACTCGAATAGAAACATAACAAAGTTGTGACGACAGAATAACATTGCAAGTTCTGAGTAATGTTTCGAAACAACCATATCACAACATTCCCAGCGTGGGTACCTACCTATATATTATTTGGTGTTTGTTTCTACCAATGAAATATGCTAAGAATAGTGGTTGTGCAAAACCTACCTGACTACATCGCGGCAGTCACCTTCGGTGGTAAGACGGAAATATTCGTCGGCTGGCCGACCGTCGCACAACTGCTCTGCGTTTACTTCTTCGGGACCATCGTCATCCTGCCGTTTAACTCGCACCTCCCCATTCACTGCAAAAAATATGTTGTTAGCCGGTTTTGTTACATTTGTCCATAACCGATTTATATAACACCTACAACTAGTATCTAATATTTTATGTGGTAAACAGAGTAGTAACACTTACAAACCTAACTTGCTCATTAGGTAACACAGCTTAACGTAAGCCGCCATTACAACACAGCGGGTAAAGGAATGTAGGTAGCGCCTGCAGTTTCATTGCAGTGTCGTACTTATATATCGTGCTCATTAACTGCAATAACTAGGCATTGGTTTTTATTGCACGAATATCGAAAGCTTTGAGTAATCAAGTAGGTTTAGAATGTGATTGCTAGTTTGTATATGATATTTATGGATCTATGCATTATTCTGTGTAAGGTTCCTAGGTATTGGGGAATTCTAAGTTTAGAATAATCTGAGTCAATTGCAGCTCTATTCCAAGTCGGCATTGAAAGTTGAAACGTTGAAAAGAAATCGAGGTCAAGCGAAGTAAACGAGCCACGTCGGTCGCCGGCGTTCTTTCTTTGTTACTTCAAAGCGAACTTTAACTTATGTAAACGACTAGGTAGATAACAAATAGTATAAATATAATATGAGCTTCATAATAAGTATATGATATTAACGTTAACTAATTTCTACCTATGTAAAATATTTTTTCAGGAACTCATTCATTCACATTATTATGACCACTATTATACCTAATCTTCGTAAATTAATTTAGAGGGGAAGCGAGAATTGCATAATAAATCCATAATATATAAACCCGTTTAAAATGTAAGTATTGTATTTTCACAACATTTATTTAATTATTTTATTGTTACTTAAATTATTAATTAGTATTTAACTTATAATTCAGTTAAACCGCAGCTATTGGCTGCGGGTATATCACAGAAAAATATAATAACATACAATAAATTAGGTATCTCCTTCATTTGATTTGTAATCGAAGGAATATTGATATTTGAGGATTTTTAACTTCCGAAGATCATGCAGATAAATCATTTATTTTTCAAGGTAATAAAAAATACTTACCGAGACAGCTGAGCAACAGCACACCTAGACACAGACACGCGTGTCGAGCCATGATGCTCGGCGAGGACTGGTCGCTGCGACGTGCGCCGTCAAGAAAGTGCAAGAGGTCTCCGTTGCCCCTCTTCACCAATTTGTATTTATATAACCTAACAGCACACACTCGGTACCCAACACGCTCAGACACATCGGCCGTCCTAAAGGTACTACACCCCGGGACGATATAAACTATTGTACTAAAATCACAGCTTTTAATAAGCTTCCGATCCCATTATTGGAAACAACGTAACTTAATGTCAGTGATAATGCTACTAATGATAATTACATTCATTTTAATAAATCGACCTTAAAACTTTCTTCTGCATTCCAACTAAATATGAAGTAATAAATGACGCACTCCTGTCACTAAGAAAACTACGCAATTTGTACATACAAAACCAATTACATATTTTTTTTGGAACCAAAGTCTAGAATTTATTTTCCTGTATAGTTATTAAATAATTATTATCACTGTAACATTTTAAATAACTACCTACTTAACGAAAATATTAGATATTGAAATACAACTACGCATTTTATCGCGTTCTATTGATTTAATAAATTTAATCCTACCATGGATGCTGTAAAAGATCTGAACCTTTGGGAATTCAATAATATCAATACAACGACGTGACAAAATCCGTTAAAACAGTTTTATGCCAATATTCAAAACGTGTACAATATTAAAAAAATGTGTTAAAATAATTTAAATAAGTATTTAGGTTAAGTAGTATTTATTTTTAATTTCGGAAATCAATCCTTGACTCTCGTTATTTATGAAATACCTAAATAGTTATATGTGAAAATTAAGAACAGTGTTCCAAGTGACAGGGGGCGTTACCTTACTAGGAAAAACATTAAATATTACCAGCCGTTTTGATGTAATCTTGCGTAAAAATCTCAAGACAGGAAGTGTTAGTTACGGTGTATGCAACCAGGCTAGCGGAAGACGATGCTGATTGTGTCACATACTTATAATTATATCTACCAAGCTCCACACAAAATTGATTTATACTGTAGAAAAGGCTGGATGTTCAATTAAACTTTATTTTTATTACTTAATTTGTAGATGATGCCGTTAATATCCTTTTTTTTATGTAGTGTGCGGTGATATAGCACCAAGAATTTTTAATTTTATGCCAGGTTTTTTTTCTGATATACAGTATAATAGCACGCATACTGTGTATAAATATGGTGCAATAAAATGTAAAATGTGTAATCTGCTCACATCACATGCTGAAAAAGTTATTTATTGATACGGATATTTTTACATTTTAATAATATGATGAAAACAAAGGTTTATATCTGCAATACGTAAGTTGCGCAGTTCGATGATGACTCTTTCGTGCCCCGGTGAGCACGTTAATTTGTCCCGGTTGTATTATATACTTAGGTACCTACATTTTCTATGTAGTGTGTTCTTCTCTTTCTTAGAGGAATTGTAGGATATTAATGGTTGAAATTACCTATTTAATAATTCTATTACTAATATTGTTCGTCTCTTTTACCACTCAATTTAAATTTATAATCACGGGTCGTATTAGCAGGCGGATGTAACGGGGCCCCTAACAACTTGTTTTTCAAGTCGTTTCTGGTAGGTACATATGTACATAAGCAAACATGTGGTCCACATCATAACGCAGAACATAGATGTAGATACTGCATGCGAGCATCCTAAAAATATAACACGTTGCATTCATTGATATCATACGTATAAAACAACAAGAGTTGGTGAAGGAAAATATCGTGAGAAAACCTGCATGCCTGAGAGATTTTCTCGACGGCGTGTGAAGTCTGCCAATCCGCATTAGGCAAGCATGGTGGACTATAGCCTGATCCCTCTAATTCTAAGAGGAGACCCGTATCCAGCAATGGGACAGTATATGGGTTGAATATAATGTTATGTCATTAGAAAGTATATGCTCCAACTTAAAAACTGGTGAACTTCTTATCTCAATTAATTGAACGGATCCTAAGATACAGCTTCAACTCTCTGATGTATACAGACAGACCCATGCAAAGAAGAGATCATCCCGTTGGTTTTTATTAATTTAATGCTAATAAAGCTTCATGTAAGCAAAGCCGCGGGCAAAAGCTAGTACTTATAGGTAAAAAAGGTCGGGTATGTTACTTACATAACTTATTACATTTACACTATTTATAACCCAAGAACAGCTGCCCCGTTCCAAATAGCAGAATAACTGTTATTAAACATCGCGACATAAAGCCGTGATGGTATGATATGTTATGTTGTTATACCTATCTTCTAAAAGTTGTAAATATTTGAGACTAGCTAGGATACTTAGGTACTTCCCGAAGGGATAAAACGTACCCTAAATGTTAACCAATAATTAATGAACATGTATATTTAATGTCAGTAAAAATCAATTTAATTACTGAGTTTAATATTCAGCAAAGTAATTTATGTTTAAATAAGTTGCTTTTTATGAATATTTAAAAAAAGTCGCAGTGAGTATTTTATTTAAATAGGTTACCAAACCTTCAAAGATGAATAGATTTTATTATAAAATTATTATCACTGAAGTAGTATCGTAGTGTTAAGTTCCTTTTTTGCATACTTGTTGGGTGAGACTCACTTTCGATTATCGATGGAACCTGTTTTAGTTAAATTTATGTCAATGTCAAATAAAGGTGGAAAGAAGATCCCGATATAATTATAATGTAGGCAAAACAGACTTTAGATTGGACTCGGCTCAACGATATTCGGATGAATATGCTGTTCAAGCTGTTGATACCAACTTCATTTACCTACTTGTTTATTTTTTATCACGTGCCCAGGCCCACACTTAATAACTCACCAATGTATGATGAAAGGTTTAGGAATGCATTGAGGATAAACTTACAAATGAACATTCATTTTTATTTATATAGATTATAAGGCGGTAGTTTTGAGGTGTTTTAAATTTAGAAGGTATTTATTGTAAATAATTGCTTCATTAGTCTAGTGCACCTAAGCGCGACTGCTACGTTAGAGATCCTGGGTTCGTTTTTCAGATCGAGCAGAACGTTATTAGGTTTCACTTTGAAATTTCTGTAGCAGCCCGTTAGTTTGAGTTGTGCGCCTGGTTAATGGCAATACGCTCACAGACCTTCTACACATACCGGCGAACTGTCGGTGTACATTTGTACGCCTCTGCTTGAACCTTCGGGAAATATAGGGGTGATGGTACCTACATGAATAGGTGTCATTTAAAATATTCATAATTATTACTCTTTCAAAATCTCTACATAATTATTATGTAAAAGATTACCTATAATCTAAAAATGTCAATGTATTCAGAGGTCATATCTACATATTTAAATACACCTTACAGATATCTCCTAAGATATTTGTCAAAAGTCAAGGACATCGATTTATTTGACATCACTAGGAAATTGATATTTCAATTTTATTCTATGCTTAGTAGACAGTAGACCTTATCTATATTTTTACCATGTTGTATGACATACCATGAAATAATTACATAGGTACATTGTAATTATAATATCAATATGTGATTATTTAGTTTAATTCTAAGGGCTATCCATAGCGTAGAATAAATGCATACTTGCTTAGTAAGATTACAGAATAAGCAGGCACCTAATAGGTGTTACTTTAGCAGTATGGGTATAAGGCATTAGAGCCAGTGTACCAATTACTTATTATTTGTTCTTCTTATTTTTATGAATAGTTAAGTTTGATATCTTAAAAGCGGTTATATACTTATTTGTGGTGCAGTCATGCCAAAGCTAGTGCTGTACTATTTTTTGTGGAAAAGGTAAAAAGGTTTTTAAATGATGCCGCGGTACTGAATGTGTTGTCTACATTTACAGATATTATTCTTAGAAATATAACATAATATACATACCATCTAGTCTGTATTCCCATATTTAGGTCCCATTTCATAGGGCGCGAGCCTATTGCCAATAAACGGGCACGAATTCCAAACTCCGACCTGCTACTGGGAATATTATAGAAAAACCCAATAACACTTCGGTCGATCTGGGAATCGAACCCAGGTCCTCTAGCGTAGCAGTCGCGCTCAGGACCACTAGGCTAATGAGGTTGTATAGTAAGTATATGACATAACAAGGCATCATTATTGTATTATATCTTCTTCTTCTCTACTATTATAAAATTGTAAAAAAGCTGTCTGTACATTGAAGATATTTAAAAAAAAAACACGTGGTTATGGTATATAAACGTCTCCGAATCCGAAAATGTGTTTTTTTTAATTCTTGTCTGTTTGTCTGTTTGTTACGGGTTGGAGCAAAAACTACTAAATAGATTTTAATTTTATTATCACTGTTAGAATGTATATGCTCCAATTTAAAAACTGGTGAACTGTTTATCTCAATTAATTAAACGAATACTGAGATACAGCTTGACCTCCTTAATGAATAGAGGCCCATACAAAGAAGAGATCATCAATGTTGGATTTTCCATTTTTACTCCTGATATAGCTTCACGTGAGCGAAGCCGCGGGCAGAAACTAGTATATATATATTTATATTACTTATATATCTAGGTAATCTATAAAAAGCTCATGGCTAATTAACAACCGCACAAATGGCCGGAGTTAAGCTGGGTTGGCAGCCGATATAGGTATAAATTTGAATTGGCAAATAATATTAACGGCATTCACAACCCGCAGTCTCAAAGATACATATTTAAAACATAAAATTGTGACAGAATGATGATGATGATGTGTATAGACATATTGATGACATAATATGATACGGGCTAGATACATAGGTAAATTTGCAATTTTTTACTGCTTCGGCTGTTAAAATATTTAAAACCCACGTGGAGATAAGCAGCCAATTTGCACTAAGCCACCGAAGTTGACATTAAGGCTGAAGATAACTCGAACAATAAAAAGGCCTTTACATGTTTATTTTGACTTAATTTTAACCAGTATTGCTTGTTTATCAATTCACGTTTTAAACTGATAAACTCTGTTTCTGTCGCATTAATTTTGTGGTGATTTTTGTTTTAGTTGGAGCACACTCATTCGAAAAAAATATTATTCTGTTTTAGTTACATAACTTTTTTGTGACAGTATAACTATTTTAACCTCATTCACGTACATAATATACTCAGCGCCCGAAATTTACACCATTGATCGAAAAGATCTTACAAAGATTTAATTATTGAACTTATGATGTCATACGGAGCTTTATGGTGTGTCCTAATACTTGATTCTCATCTGGATTTCTTCCCGGAAAACATAGGCACTGTAAGTGATGAACATGGCGAGACATTCGATTCGAGAAGCGTTATCAAGAGAAGTGGAGCCCAGGGCCTGTAGACAAGTGGCAATCTGAAGTTTGAATAGACAAACGAATAGAAACAAAATGTATGGAGATGACATTTGTGCACGCTTGATTTGTCGAAAGCTTATGTCATTTACATACATTCAGAATTCCATTCTATTCTTTTCGATTAGCGTTCATGCCGCTTTTCTACAGGCACATGAAAGTTAGCTGATTACTGCTGGAAACTTAAAAGAGACCTACCAGAAGCTAAATAGTCATGAAATCATAATTTTATTGTATACTAAACAATATTTGTCCAACTGTAGGTGATTTTTATCCCTTTACGAAAATATAATGTTTGTTGTCACAAAGAAACGCGACGTGTCAATTTTTTTCCAATATTATGTTTTAAACTTGGAAGCAATAATGTTGCCAATAAATGTTAACAATAAATTATATGTGTACCTATACACATATAATTTGATATAAGTTATTGTGACCAAAATAGTTTTAATTTTGTAAACCAGTGTAATTATTTAACAAGAATGTAAAGCTCAATTTCCATTTGATTCATGTAACTTAAGATAAGTACTATACGGTATAATCTGTAATTGTGGCGGTTGACCACTATTCAGCCTCATTAATAAAAGCGTAAGGTCGAGTAGTGATCGACATTCGATTGAAGGTAGGTACTTACATAGTTAGGAACAATCTAGAAGAATAATAATACTTTACGGAAATAAATTTATATCTTAATTTAGTTTTGGGTACCTAGGTGCGTACGCTTGGATTACCCTTTCCTTTCATTAAAGTATACAGAGAAATCTGGATAGGCAGGCACTCCGTATACTATGAAATCGCTACAAAACTGAGCCGTCGCAATTACTTAGTTTATGAAGCTTTTGAGATGACTGCACCTATGTAAATGCTAGTTGATATATTGGATGGCCTTGCGGCAACATCCGGGTGTCACAGTTATGTAATGTTCGAGGAACGAGGCCCACAAGTAATAAGACAAGGCGGGCGGCGCGGCGGCGCGGCTTAGCGGCGTACGCGGGTCATGCGCAGCCCTCGCGCTCGCCGTGGAGCCGTGCTCATGCGCACCTCCGCGTCAGCGCGACTCTTGCTACTACAAAAAAGTAATTGTACATCGAATCTACGAACAGTAGTGAATGGCTACGTGCATCTTACATATGTGTAAAACCAGTCTTTTGCATCGTGACCGTTGACCAATTAAATGTTATATACAACTGACGATTTTTTTCTATTTTGACACCAGTCTTTATCAGTTTAATCTTTTCATAAGTAATATCAGCAGCAGTCCACTGGGTTTACTCCATTCAGCCATGCAGTTTTAACAGACGGGTACGGCAGTTGTGTACGTTACCCTAGCAGAAAAGTAGCTCCTAGAGTGGTATGAGTGGAACGTATAATTAGTGCGTAATCTGCTGTAAATGTGCGCCACATAAAATATTTGTGCGCTTTGTAGTTTTGGAAAAAAATGAGAATTACTACTCCTGCTAGAGTAACGTTCCTCCAGCAGGAAAATTCTAAACGAAAGATCGGAATGAGAAATATTGTGTATGGGTAGACTTAGCTTGTATTTGTGCATAAATATGCACCAAAAATATAATTTGTGTGTCTTCAGGTTTTCTAGATATTTCGTTTCCTGCTGGAGTAAAGTTTTGCAAAATCGTGTACCTCTAAAACCATTGTATGTGCGTCTGTATATTAAACATACACGACTCACGAGTAGCTCTTTATTTGTGCGTATTTGTGACAGAATTAGATTTAAGAAAATATTTATATAAGTAATAGCGCATTTTTGAAAACCAGAAAAAGTATCGCAGCGCCGAAACGAGTAAACTTATAAGCCAGCTGAAAACTGTATTCGGTTCTTCTTGACGCTTATAATAACCATAAAAAGTATCAAAAGTGTACATGCATGCGTTATTGAATAATATTGCTAAAACTCAAAATGATGGTGTCTTAACTTTGACGGCAAAATACAAGAAACCGGCTCAACCCAAGATATGTAGGTGTAAACCAAAAATTAGTGCGTTTATTCAAGAATATATAGTGAAAATATTCTGCTTGGAATGTTTTGAAATATGTAGATATAAGCAAAAAATTAAACATGTAAACAACGGCTGGTTATCAGACCAAATTCGAATGACTACAAAAAAGTGTGATTACTGTGGTCTTACTATGACAGCATTATTATAATAACGTAATAGAATATTTAGAAGATAATAATACAATAAGGGTCGCTTGCACCAACTTCTTAAATGTGTTTAAATCATATTTATTATTTTATAACACCATTTTTCATACAAATTTTGTGTTTAAATACAATTTAAACACATTTAAGAAGTTGGCGCAAGTGGCCCTAAATATCTGATTTAAAATAAAGTTATACTTTTTTATTTTTTAACCTGTAATAATTCAAATCCCAAGGGGCAGAATTTGTTCCTCCGGTATCCTCCGGTACCTAAATATAAGGAAAACACATTTAAAAAACAGTAAGAACCAAAATATTACTAAAGTGTTTGCAAAGAAGCACGGATTTTTTTTGCGCCTTCTCTGGAAGACAATCTTTATGTACTTAATTAAATAGTTAAAAAGACTGAATAAAGAGACACGTCAGGCCAATTATGAGATTATCAACAAGGAAGCAGACTGCAAGGATTTGAATGTGATTAAGTTTAATTATGATAGTTTATAAGTTTTTCTAGTAAATCACTGTTTTATATTATACTAGCTCCTGCCCGCGACTTCGTCCGCGTAGCGTGATGATATATAGCCTATAGCCTTCCTCAATAAATGGGCTATCTAACACTGAAAGAATTTTTCAAATCGGACCAGTAGTTCCTGAGATTAGCGCGTTCAAGTAAACAAACAAACAAACAAACTCTTCAGCTTTATATATTAGTATATAGATTACGCGGTTTCACTCGCGTCCCAAAAAGGATTTAATTACTAACTATAACTTGGCTTCTAGGCGGCGCTTAAAGATGAAACTTCCATTTTACCAGTGACTTCAAGCAATACAACTGTGAAAGCACAATCCAATTTCGTGCAGTAGTTTTATTATTTATTTATTGTAACAACTTAAACTATCATTACAGGGTTTACCCTAATGCGACAGTCAAGAACTTAAAACATTTTACGTGATGCGAGTACGAACATACAGACTGACAAACAATAATTATAAAGATCTTAGTTCTTTTATTTTCTATTGCTCAATTAAATACACTTAATATTTTTTTCTGTTAATTTAACTTTCCATGTGCAGACAACCGAAAGTATTTTTTTATATTATGCCTAGTCATTACTAGACACTTACATAGTGCGAGCTAGCATGCGAGTCAGCTTGTCGAGTAGCTGCAGTACAGTAACTCGCATCATATGGACGTTTCTTACGGGATACTTCTTGGCTAGTTTACACAGTGCGAGCTACGGACTCGACAGAAGACAGATTTTCGGATTGCCTACTAGAATGGCAGTAGGTAGCTCAGCTCGTCTTAGCTGTCTACATCACACGAGACAGTAATTCATAAGATACGAGTTACTGCAGTGCAGCTACTCGACAGGCTGACTCGCACTGTTTAAACTAGCCAGTATTATTGGTACGGGTGGAATGAAAACTTTAGTCAGTTTACACTTTCGTGGTATAGGTATGCTGTTCGTTGCATAAGAAACTGAAGATCTAACATTTAAACTGCCAATTGCTTAGATACCAATATGCGGTTGTTACGTGTACATTTGACCTGGATGTTAAGACTAGACCTACTTCTAGCGTTAGATACAAATATCATGCCATAGCTTTTCGACTCTCATTTAGGTAATTTAATACAAATTTACCTATTTTTATATTATTTAACAAAAAAGTGTATACCTATATGACCTTAGGAGTATGCACCTCAGAAGGTCTATGTTTTATTCATTGTTGAAGTTTGAAGAAATACTCGTATTGTTACCTAACTGTTCGTTTAATAGGATAATAAAAAAAATTAATTAATTAATAATTATAATAATTGTAACTAGTAATTGTAAACCGAGTTGTTATGTCTCTGAACTTGAACCACATACTTGATGGTTTATTTGTTTCGATCAATGTATTTAAATCGTTGAAGCACCTCACTGTGTATCCCTGCCTGGAATGAAATTAGACATATCTTATGAAAGTAATAACAGTTTTTGTAATAATCATTATGAACAATTTAAAATAGACATTTATTCAATAATGTTTTAAACTTATAACTGCAAATTATTTCCTAGTATTTGGCCTAATCGTCTTTAATGAATTAATTTCGATGTCCAGGTTACGAATAAGCGACGCAAGCTTTTCCTAGATGTACAGAGAGCATGCAATGTAGAGGCTCAGCATCATACCCGCGGCGCGGCCACACAAGTAGGCGCGCACGAGTCAAGGATTCTACAAGATATTTCCTTTCACTTGCGACAATACTATTATACCTATTGGTTTGTATGGATATAGCGTGCTCGCACCGGTATCACAACGTAGTTGGCTGGGGTATTTATAATAGCCTATTAAATAAAATGTGTACGTCGTATTAAATTACTGAGAAGGGTACATGAACTAGGATACTATGTACAATTGTACAACATACTAAAAAGTCTATGTTGCTGTATCAGTAGGCACACTGGCAGGCCCATTTTTTCCATTAGCCACTATTTACAGTACCGAGGGCCTCGCGATCTATAGAGCCTCCTTGTTCCCACTCCCGAAATATTATTGTCATCTAGAGGCCCTATTAACCTAAAGTGCTCAAGGCTTCCAATAGGTTAAAGACGGCCCTGCATATTGGACTCGCTACCACTAAACAAAAACAGCATCCTCCAAGCGCTAAAGTGTCAACAGTTCTTTTTAATTGTAACGATAAAGCGTCACATTTAAAAGTCCTCACTTCTATAACCTATACTAGATCATGGAATTTGGTGATGTGTTATTGGTTTTTCCTATTATATTCTCAATAACGGGTCAGAGTTTGGGTTTGTGCCCAGTTAATAGCAATAGGCTCTCCATCTAAATGTAGATGTAGGTACCCACCTTAGTACACCTCTGCCTACCCCTTCGGGGAATACAGGTGTATCACAAGTACGTGTGTACTTGAGATTATCGACTTACTCGAGATGACAACGTGATACCACTGCCACTGCCCGTTAATAGGCTGCGGTTGCCACTTACCATCAGACGAACCGCGTTCTGGTTGGCCATATTACAATAAAAACAATTGGTATTATATGCGTAACTTCTTAGAATCCTAACGAAAAGCTTAGATTAACAAATGCATATTGTATAGCCATAGAAAATATATTTTCCTCATCGATGTATGGAGAACGTCGTAAGCTTATTCATTACCAAGGATAAGACGAATTCAACATACCATGTAAAAGAAATGTAGGTAGGAAAATATGCACCTTCTGTATCTTTAAATACATGTATACACAATACATGTACCTACATTCATGTTCGTACAATGCTAATTTTAAGTATTGCTAATTTTACGTACCATAAGTATATAATTCTTATAAAATAGGTTTTGATTTATTCTTCTGGAATGTTCCAAGAACTTTGTAGATATTAAAGCAATTAATATTCCAAGAAGTACCTACTTGGTTATTCTCTGTACCCACGTAAAAATCTACTGATGTTTTGCGGCCAAGGCCTTCGTAAAATGAATCAGGTTCATGTTATGTGTTCACGCCAATCATGGTTATGCAATTTTCAGCTTTATTTATCAGTAATATGATTATGATTTCTATTTGACCACATACTTTTGTATTTAGTTTTAAACAGGTATTTTAATGTACCAAACTTGCAGGACCGCATTGCTGTATTTTGAATTTTGTCAGTGTCCACTCAAGCATTGTGTCAAATACATATTTATCATGAATTTCCGTCTCAACAAGACTTCTAAAACTTATATAGTGAGGTAAGTACTCTATCGTTTCAGTGGGTAAATAAATATAAACACTGTCTGTAACGATTCGGTAAGATAACTGGTACTTAGTCATAAAAAAAAACAATAATTCTTACCTTATCATCTGAAAGATGATATAAATAACGCGTCCTTCGGTGGTTTTCCTATTATTTGAAAATAAATGTAATTTCATAATAAGTGTTAACAATAATACTTCGAGTGCGGGTGCGCAGCGACGAGGCTGAGGAAGACTTTCACTGCTTTCACTGTCGCAGGCTGCATTGCGCTTCTCCGTACACCATACCTAATAGCCGCCGGCGCAGGCGAATGCTCCCTAGCTCTCTATTTATTTAGATGCTGCTAACAATACAATATTGTCATTGTCCTTATTCTCCAATTCGATAAACGCTGTGCGTTGCAAAACAAAATGGAAAGTTGGTTATTGAGTTGGGGATAATATATACCTACATGGATGGAGGTGATGATGTGCAATACGAGTAACCGCCCACAGATGCCAGGGGAGATTAACGTGTTGGTGGCGCCCGCCACCTATTGTTCGAGTGTGGGCCTGCCACGCACGCATACCGCGCTGATGTGTCAAATCCATTGAAAGTATTGAAGCCGATGACATTTTGACGAGATGTGGCACGTCTATCATAACGTGGCTTAGACACATTAGAGGATGAAGAGTCAAGTGCTCAATATGCTATATCTATCTTTTTGTATTAAGTTAGGTAGGTACCTACCATATCTAAGGTTAAACATCACCCACAAAGAGACGACCAAGGTTGCCAGTAATGTAGTAAAAACGTGCAAAAATGTTTGTTTTTTTAGTCGTTCCCTACGAACATGTAAAGAATATTAAGTGAAGTGACTGATGTACGGACAATTGTGTATATTTCATGTAGCCAAAAATATTGGTAGCTAGTGCCCGCGGTTTCACGCGCATCTTAAAGAACTTTTTGAGACAAAACGAGGCCTGTCCTTTTGAAAAATAACCAAATTTTATAAAATTGGTCTCGCGGTTAAGGAGTGAAAACTTATCGAACAACTAAACAGACAAAGTTACTTTTGCATTTAAGTATAATATAATTCAGGATGTAGGTACCTGCCTAACTAAATGTCTACGCTATGATATGGTAGGTAGGTATATGCTTACCGATGCAACTAACGGTTTGAAATAATTGGTCAATACCCTTGAAATAAGCTTTTTGTACGTTGCCAAACTTCTGAATTAAAATATTGTCGGGATACGAAGTAGATATAAAAACTTTCCACAAGGGGCTAATGACTTGGCACCCAACAGGTTGGTAAGACGTTTGCCTGTATTTAGTCGTTGAACTCAAACGGATTACAAGACTGAGTTGAGTTTATAAGTTTTTGTGAGGGGTCAAGTTACCAAAAAGAATTGGTATTTTATTTTTGAATTGAAATTACTAAGCTTAAAGAATACCCAAAGTAGATTTATGAAATACCTAATAACTTAGTTGGGATGCTTTAGAGTCAAACATAAAGAATACAGTTGTGTCTATGCTACGCATTGAAACATCCTACGGTAGAGGTACGACTACGTAGTAAGGTAGTTGTTATCCTTTTACTATTTTAATCCTTGAACTCCAACATGGCATTGATGCATGACGGCAATTTAAAAATGGCACGGGTGGCGGCGCGGGGGTGTGCGGACGGTGGCGTGACTCGTAGCGATCATAGCGTACCTAATATAATAAAAATGACATTTGTGGGTAGGTAATCATGCTACGTCCCGCCCCAACACAAATAATACTTGAGTGCGTACTAGTCTGTTCAAGTCTAGATGTTTCTAAATATGAACCGCTTTCAGAAATATCTAGACTTTTGCTGATTATATTTTTAAATCTAGGTATAGGTATTACCTTATTTTGCCTTAAGGTTTATTGTAGAACTTATATTGTATAACGTGTTTTAGTAGGTATTAACATAATTAGTGAATACTGAAACCCGAAATAAATTTAAATAAATAGATTTAGAGAAATAAATTTTGAAATTCAATTTTATGCAAGTGGGTTCAGTGTTAATTATTATTATGACTTCATAATTTATATTACATCATTGTGAGTTGTGTAGCTAAGCAACGACGCTAGGTAATGGACTTTCTGTTCAATCAATCGCGGATGGAACAAAACAGGTACCTAATCCCGCGTACATACACATTGACATAGCAGGTAGTGGGTACACACGGATGTTCACGTATGAGGGTACAATGTGTCAGTGACCGGCCACCAGTTTGCTTTTTGTTTAAGCTGTTTGACTTTGCTAATATTTATTTATAACTTTTAGGACATTGTTCAACAAGCCATCATGGCAAAAAACTGAGGAGACTAGAAATAGGTTTAATATCAAACAATTTTACCAGTTAACTTTTACATAGTATATCAATACCTACTCACTGTTGATAGGCTTATGCTTGACCGGCAGTTCGCCTGATGTTAAGCGATACTGAGATCTATCTATGATGGAGCGCGCTTGCCTAGATTGAGAGCTTATATCTGGGAAAGACCCACTCGGGAAGCGCATTCTATGAGTCGATGTCAAAGTATTCCTCATTTGATATTTCAAAAGTTGTAGAGCAAAAGATATTCAATGTACCATTACTATGGCACTTAACCTTCATGTGTTATGTACTCTTTCAGAATAACGTTATAGTAAAATAATTTGTCTTTACAGAGGAATTTACCTTCAGTAGGGTATTTAATTAGCGTAGAAACAAACCACTGTAAATTTTTATATTTTATATTTTTTATAAATTTATAAAACAGACTTACATTAGTAAAATCACATAAACTATTAAACAGACCTATTAAATATTTATGTGAGTCTATATTACATACAGTAAGGTAGGTACTTAGGCTACGGGCGGGATTATGACCCGGTACATTTGAGAATTACTGGAAAACATACTCGCAGTTCATGATAACCATTTGAACAAGCATTTGCTTTAAAAATTTAAAGTCCAATTTTAATTTAGATTGTCTGAAAAGTGTTAACTGCGCCTATGTTACCCATGCAAACTCTTTAGGTTATTATATCAACTACTTAGAGCACGAGAGGCGTGAGATCATGGCTCTTTTAATAATGGCCGTCACCCGTAGGGTCGTTAAGCCATGGGTAGTTGACAGGGCACCTCACGCACGTCTGCAAGTTGATGGTTTCACCGGGAACCTCCTTTGATGTAAGTTTGCAAGAATGGGGTACCCAGCATGCTTGGTATCCTTCAACGGAGCACTTTTCCCTCCAGGGCTCGAAGTTCTTAGCTTCGGTAACAGTACGTGGGTTCTGGATCCATTGAATTACTTGAGTCATCGTTACAAAGTATACGTCATTATGACTTTGGAGAATTTCGTCAATCCAGTATAAGAAAGCCTCTAAAAATTCTGGGTTGTTCTTAAGCCAAGCGGCGTGGAAGTATAGACCCAGTGGAGCACGGTTTTGTTCGTAGTGACGGTCGAAGTTATGGTTGAGGAAGTTGTAGAACTGATCTCCGGTCAAAATGTTGGAACAAGAGTCAACCATAGCACATCCAGGCAAATACTCATCGTTGGTAGGGTCCTCACGACGGTCAAGTTCATTCATAACCATCTCCCACACGGCGTGACTCCTAGTGGGGCAGCTTTGAAGGTTTCCGTGACAACGGTGAGGCATTCTGAAGTACATGGTGTAGGGCCATAGTGGTGGGTTAGAGAGAGGCGCAGTGATAGTACTGTCGTACAGAAAAGCTTGCTCTTCCATCATGGTGAATTGATTGTTACCGCCGACACGGAGGTACGGAGCGCGAACGCCCACCACACTGTTGTCCGTGATGTTAGCGAACTTTTCAATTATTACTCTCATACCAGCCATCTCCTTGCCCCAGTCATCAACGGTAGCGTTGCTCCAGAAGCGTTCATCATCGTTGTGCCTAAACATGAAATTAAATTATAGTCGATTGCCATAAAATAAAGGTAATAAGTAAATGATCACAATATATTGTTTATGACGAGATTAATAATATAAGTTTAACTTACGTGATAGAATGTACAGCGATTTCGTGACCCTTCCTGTGGGTTTCTGCAACGGCGGAGTAGTTGGAGTATTTGTGCGATACGAAATATGTAGCCCTAATGTCGCAACCGTTAGGGTTTTTGCGTTTTCCATTAAAAATCTCTTTGTATAGTTCAATATTATTGTTGTTGATAGCATCATCAAAAGTGATAGTGATCATCTGGGGGACGTCCTTGGCGGGCAGGTCTCCGGGAATGACCGTGCCGTCTTCGGAGCAGAAGCAGTCAGGCAGCACGCACTGTGTTGGATCGCAAGGCGGAGCCCTGTTAGGATCGTTGTCGATATCTACGACAAATAGAAACCATATGTTTAGAAAACTAGAATTAATTCAGTAATATAAGTAAGTATATTATACTAATAATTGTATTGTAGATCGGTTTTGTTGAAAACATTGTGAGATACACTGCAGGAAACAAACAAATATTGGATCCGCTAAGATTATGCAATGGACTTTATGGATTTTCTGTTACAATTATTTGCAACTCTATACAATACAGCTATTGTTGTTCCAAGCGTGATAAGTAGCTTTGGTGACAAGATTGTGATGTAAGTAGTTTGTCATTTAGAGATATATTAACTTCGAGCCATGTGCAGCTGCAGAGGCGTATGAATCTCGGGCGGGGCGAGAGTCGGAACCAGTATGGGTACTTTCGCTTGGTCAAATCAGTCGACACAGCTGACACACGTTGGATTTCACTTCTGACTCTACGTTGTGCATGTACATGAACATATTTACATACGTCAAATTTTAATGTGAATACCAACAAAATATTTAGCTATAGGTAAGCTATCCCGTTCAAAGAATCGACATTCGTTTAGGATTATATGCACATATATTTACTTCAAAGACGTGAGACAGCTGTATTATATCGCATTTGCAGACCGGGGTCTTTGGTTTGGTGAATGGAATTTTGTATCCTTGTCATGTATCTAATTACAATTCAAAGTGATTTCAAGTCATATAGCCAAACATAGAATAAAATGGTATTGTAAGAATCGTGCTTGAAGCGAGTCGATGCATACCGACTAGCTTTTAATGTGAGGCCATATCTACATTCCTTTTGCGGTACTTTCTAGCAAAATTCGCATGGACACAAAATAAATGCGTCTAATTAAAATAGTTACTTTGATTTAATGAATTAAACACATTATTTTTGTGTTTCGTCATAACATTGAGATGTTTTTTAGGCCAAGGGATTGGCATTTCAGGCAGGTCGTTCGTCACGCCTCACGGACTAGTTCTTATTTATGATTTTGCCCGATTAAGTACATTTATAGGTACTATATTTAATTTTAAAATAGATCCAATTATAGTTTAAAAGGAATTAATATCGAAATGTGAAATATGTGTAATGTAAGTATACTATGAAAAAAACATTAAATCGAATGTAGCTGAACTTACCACACGAGTTTTCGTCAGAGCCATCAGCGCAGTCCTTTTCGCCGTTACAGAAGAGACCACGCTCAATGCAGTTGGAGTCACCGCATGCCAGGAAACCATCTTGACACAAAGGCTCTTCCGTGTACAACAATGGTTTTACTTTGCGCTCTTTATTTTTCAATTTGCAATTTTTAACGGCATCTTTCCAGTCGCAGGTCTGCTTCTCGATGTCGAAGTACAAACCGGCTGGACAACGGATAGCTTGGATGCCCTGTTGTTAAATAAAAACGATATCTTAGTATTTATAATAGACAAGGACCTCAATATCTAAAAGAATCTACGTATTACTATTTTAGAAGCTATTACGACAAAAATAGGTAGTCACTCTTAAAATGCATGAGTACAACATCACTTCTAACTAGCGTAGTGATTTGGTCTCATCCGAACTACTGTATAACTTGAACAATTTTAGTAATCACACTCATATTACCAACGCGCGGCTTAAAGCCGGCCGGCGCGCGAGGCAGCAACCGCGCGCGGCTTGTTCTTACATTACCTTGAATTTCGTAAGAACGCAACAGTACCTATCCACTAATACGCAACGCTCTGTTGTTTATATTGAGGACAAATTTCTAATGTTTATTGCGCTTTGCATATATTTAATTATATTGCCTTACCTATTTGCAGTCGTATGGAAATTCCAAACTAATTACTGATTAAACAATTTAATATTCTTGCTTATTAAATTCAGCTTAATATATAATTTTATATTTTCAATGTGAGTCAGTTTTAAGGTGGCTCACATTCCAGGTGCTGTTTGATATGTGTAAGGACATATTTACTAGAGAATGCGTGTATAAAAGTATTTTAGCTATATATAGGTACTCACCGAGGCGGTGCACTGAATGACGTCGCGACAGTTGTCGCCCTCGCCGGCCACCAGGCGGAACCATTCGCCAGCGTCCTTGTCCTTGCATAGCTCTTGCTCCAAGCTGTCCTCTTTCTTCGGCGCGTCATCCGCTTGCCGCCTGTACCGGTGCCCATCGGCAACCGCTAAACAAATAAATTATTTATTAAACAATGTTTATGCATATACATGATCATTATAACCTAAAAACTGGAAAAACTAAACCTGATGTGGCCGCTTCCGCATCAGGCCACATTTTATGTAGATACCTGCTTTACAAGATTTTTTACGGAATAAAATACCATTCAAAATCAGTAACATATACCTAACTAGTTATAATGATGTTGATTATACATTCACTATTAACTGTTTTTTAGCATTAGAACTGAAATGTCACTTGGAAGCGTACGAGTGTTTGTAAATGTCAAAGGTGGGGTGAGCGCTCGTGACATTTGACTCGCTTCGAAATGTCAGCGCTTGGGCAAGCGACAAGGACGACTCTTTCTATGTCTTCTGTCTATACAAAATTGAACATTATGCATGGCATTTGATTTGTGTGCCGATTAGGCTGACGAAATTATTATAATTCGGAAAGGTTACGGAATAGTGGATTTCCTTGAATCATCGTGATGTTCCAGGAAACTTAACGATCTGCCTCTTAAGAAACTATACCTAATGTAACTATTATCAAACCAGTTATAAAAACTGTATTTCTGAGATGAATATAAATATTTTATTATATTTAGGTAAGTAAGACTGAACATTTTGTGAAACTACAAATATTTTCCACGATATTCTAACACAGTTAATGGTGTCACGTTGTAATTTTTTGTTAATTCTGCAGTTCACTTGGGTAATGTTAGCGAAGATAAAAACAAAGAAGTATGAGTGCATTGCGAATGTTTGTATGTGCGCGTGTGCGTGTGAGCGGCGAGCACGTAACACTAGGAAACCGAGCTCTCGCAATATTATCTAACTGTCTCGCTTGCACCGGACTGCTGCAGCGAGAAACTGCTTACATCGTAAACACAGATTAATTTGAGCATCCTGTTTCCAAAACATTTACTTATTATAAATAGTTGGTGGAATAATTGAAATCTTTATTTTAAATCAGGATTTCAACTACTCCGCCAATTAATAAGAGATATAAAAACATTGTAGTTAACGTTATAATTATGAAGACAAGTCTCACATGCAGTACCTGCACGGCTGCACTGTGCTCAGCTGTGTGTATATTGCCAGCTGTATGTTGCCAGCTAGGTATGTGCGCTACACTCACATGTTGCTCGGCCACGCTGCCAATGCAATCGATAGCTCGATTAATATACGACATGCTAGCGTGTCTACTCGTACATAATTATATTATTTTCATTGTTTGGTATAGTAACACAGCTTTGCACAACAATCGCGCGGTGAATGTAACACCAAATCGACTTAATAAACTACCATACATAGGTACTCGACATACATTGACTTAAGAAAAGAAACAGAAAAAAAAACTACGCTAACTAGATTAGTTCTAGTTTTCGCTACTAAATTGAGAATTTGATAAGATTTCATAATACATAAATTACTATTCAAGGTTTTTGGTTACATTAATAATTTAGTAGGTAGTCAATCCGCACCATTATCGTAATAAATTTCCGAATTATACCTACGATCTTAATATTATTTGCAAAAATATCTTCTAAACCAGTTATGTTATCTAATTTTAATCGTGGCAAAAGTAGGCAAATGTTATACCTATACTCAATAATACTCAAAATTATTATTTCGCTTATGGTTGGTCGAAGTCGTAAAAACTAACTAGTTTTCTTTGACCCGGATCTACCACGTGCGCGAGCGTGATTATGAGATACCGATAAGCTATCGAGATTAACTAACCCTTACACAAGAGAAATGAAACAGACAAGGAATCGGAACAGTTAGTGTTCGTGAGATTCCCTTTTTTTCAACAAAATGCCTCACTTGTAAATATAAAAAATATGTATTTATATTTACAAGTGAGGAAGCACCTTTTGTACGGCGCGTTGATGTCTTTTCAAAGGGATAAGTATGATACTTGTATTTTTATTAGTTTTCCTTGTTTGTTTTGTGTTTATTTTACAAGATTATTATTTCATTGGTTTTATCGTTGTATGTTCGGCTCTTACTTTAATTTTAACTGATTTTGTACTTGTTTTTATTGTAAAATATTGGTCCCATATAAATTTGGTCGGTAATGATAATGATGATCTTTGACTTTGATCGATCAATTGAAAAAGGTTTTTTTTTCTAAATAGTGCATAAGAGTTCAAAGAAGCGTATGGAAACTATATTTATAAATTGAAAATAGGGTTCCGATTCTAACATTCTACTCTGTTATTTTTATTTCAAACAAATACGAGAAACTGTGTTTAAATGCCAATATTAATTTTTTTTATGCTTGAAATAAACGAACAAACGGGTAAATAGTATTTAATATATTATAAATAGTGATTACTGTATCATTATCAAACTAGCAGAAGTTTCCAAAACAATTGTTATAGCATGAATAATAAAGCTTGAATGTGGGAACAACTAGATATGCGAGTAGGCTCGGGCGTCGACCGGCCGCGTTGTTAGAATACCAACAGGCGACCTCATGAATATTTAGTACCAGTGCTCGACTTTCCTTCTGCGGCACTCCCTTCAAGCAAACTTAACTTGTGATAACGGGAGACTGGCGTTTCCGCACGCGGAAGTAAACAGCGTTCACCTTGTCTGCGTCATTCATATATATTTAAATATATATATATATATATCTTATATGCGATCATGACGACCTCTGGGGCTGTCTCAATCAATATTCACGTTTCACTTTTGTGTCTCCTCGATGTAATCAACAAGAAATGTTATGTAAGATGACGCCAAACTCAACTATGTCTTGAAATATAAACTCCTTTTAAATATGACATTATACTCAACCTCGCCTGTAGCAGTTATACTTGTTTGTTCCAAATAACTTTGTATAAGAATATCTAAAACGCGTACAATATAATCTTGCCTATTAAATATTATATATGCTTTATTTAAACTTGACCGAGGCCGTGATTGCCGCACAAAGTTAATTTCTTCACAAATGTTACGAAAGGAATTTACAAAATAGCATATTCACTGTACTGTAAGGTACATTGAATTTAGGATTCATATTCAGTTGATTTGAATATATTATAATCATTAAATGATTGTGCTGAACGAATGAAACTTGTGTTATGTGATAGGCAAATAAATTAAGCAACTCCAACATTCACTTAAACAATTTTACATAACTGTCTAGAGTGGATTGCATGTCATGGGTGAACATGTGCTGGCGGACCTAATGGCGCACTCTACTAAGGATTATGAAGATATCTTGATATCACAGTTGTCTTATAATGTTGTTCAGCTTTCTAGGCGACCATTGGCCTCTATGTTTTGTTATTTTGTGTTCAATAAGTTTTGCACAACCAGCGCTAACCGCAGCTGCTATTTACAAAGTTAGACATCCTTAATAAAGTAGTTCATTGTAAAATTAATCGGCACACAGTGATATTATGCGTCAATGATATTTCACCACAGTAGATATCGAAGTGGTCCGGAGCCTGTCTATGCATCGCTCACGTGGTGGTTATGTCACAACCGATTTGACCTAGAGACCTAAAGATCTGGAAACCTACCATAAGTAGGTAACTGATAAAAATAATGCTAAATGATCTTACAAATCATTACATAATGTACGTGTTTGTGTTATAATTATCCGTATGTTTATCGAATGTTTTCAAAAGATCCAGAATCCATTGTTATTAAATATTTGATGGTTAACTAGCTTCCGCCCGCAGCTTCGCCCGAGTGGAGTTCGGCCTGTCTTTCAAAAGGAATCTATTTTCTGTTTTTTCTCAATTTTTCATTATTGATCCGCTCCTATTGGTCATAGCGTGATGTTATACAGCCTGTAACCTTCCTCGATAAATGGTTAGGTAAAAATTGGAAAAAATATTTTTGTGTTGGATAGTACACAAAAATATTTTTCCTATTCTAACCTAGCGTACCTACCTAACCTAGTTCCTGAGATTAGCGCGTTCAACCAAAAAAACAAACTCTTCAGCTTTATAATATTAGTATAGATCATATCATAAGGCTAACTAACCACGTAGGTGCGCATGAAATATTAAGGTTATTGTAGATTTTTTCATAATTATATTCAATTTAGTTATTTACAGATTGCAGTGACCTGGTTAACAAAAAAATAAAGCAATCATTAAAAAAGTCAAAATTATTCAATTGATCAAAACAATTTGTTGGTAACTGCTCACCGATTGCACATCCCGGTTTCAATTAATTTTCCAGTTAATTATAAAACAGATATTCGATGCTACAAGACAATACTCTATGGACTACCGATCAAGTGAAGATAATCAAATGAACTTTGCATTTTTAAGAACAATTCGATGATTTGTCATTATGTAAAGAAAATTATGATAACAATTGCGAATTCAAGGTTACATTAGATAAGTTATTGTTTATTTCTATTGAAAGGAAGTTATTACTTGTGCCCTTGAGCACCTGACCGTAGTTCACGTGAACTGCGTGACTCTATGACATTTAAATTCATCACACCTGAGAATTGGAAATATGTCACCTGTATGTAAAATAATGAAGCTAAGCTAAGTGGATAAGCATGATAATAATAAACTAGGGTCCTTTATATCTGTGTGTTTGGACACAACAATGCGTAGTTTTATAGTATACATAATAATTTTCATAGTTGTTTATTGCTTAAATCGAAGATGTCTATTTCTAATATCACATTGAACTAATCGCTATTACATTATTGATCACGTAATAGAAGCATGTTTGGGAACAAAAGATAAACCGATATAAAATTAAGTATAAAATAAACAACGAAGATTGATATTGATTGTCTTTGTATATTATGTTTCAGTTATTAAGTATACCTATATGTTTTACTAGTGAACCGCCTGCGGTTTCACCTACGTTGTCCCATTCTTAAGAGTCGTAGCGCGATGTTAAATAGCTTAATGTTCACTTTTCACTAATTGATGGAGTGATTCATGAGGAAGGTCCTCATGAATCACTTCATCAATTAGTGAACATAAAAATTCATTCACACATACACAGCGGGGGACTTTGTTTTATATTATGTAAGGATGTAAATATAACAAAAAGATATGTTATAACAAAGCATTCAAAGTCAATATTGTGATAAACTGAACTCCTGCCTTTGATGAAATCGCTACGGTAATTAAAACGTGGTAAAGTTTATAGACTTTAATTACTGTTCTAAGAATCTAGATATGATTATATTCGCAATTAACGCGAACTATATAACTATATAATTGAGTAAGTAAAGACAATACCAAAGTCATACTATTTGATTTTGAAATTAGTACATCTACTATGATGATTTTGTTATCAGATAAGACAACCGAGCTTTTAGATCTTTGAAACAAGCAGCAATAATAGTTTTGATTTTTTTTTGTAGAAACGAGAACTATTCCATATTTTTGTTTAGTAACTCAATTATTACGAATAAAATTATTAGATATGAATACGCGACGCTATGATATTTTGCCAAATTTGAATAGTGTGTCTGTTCGTACATATTTTTCGTTGTTGAAACCGGCTACAGCCTGCGACTATAAGTATTTAGTATATAAACCAATACTTAGGTGATATATGATCTTTATGTTACACGACTGGCATATTCATAAGTCGTTGGCCTAAATGTAAATTTCGAGAAATCAATAGGGCCAGCTCATGTAACGTCGCCTGCGCCGCCGGTCGTCGTAGCAGTCTCGCTGCCCTCGACACTATGTAGAGTGTGACGTCACCGGCGGTGGCGCAGCCGTAGCGCAACACGGAACGA
The DNA here is from genome assembly GCA_947256265.1 of Acronicta leporina. Lineage (NCBI taxonomy): Eukaryota > Metazoa > Arthropoda > Insecta > Lepidoptera > Noctuidae > Acronicta > Acronicta leporina. The sequence continues at coordinate 8,271,823 of OX366513.1, read as the reverse complement.
ATGTGAAAGTTCTCCGCAACCGCAGCTCAGCCGCAGCAGGTGCTAACCAATAGTTCAACTAATCGCGTCCTAATGACAACCTATTCAAATATACATATCAAAGATAAACCCTTATCTTCTTCTAGATTATTTCAGTCTTGTTCACGAAATTCAAAAGGGGCCGCTTAATGTACCGAATGCTCATCGACTGTTACGGAAAGTGTAAATACAACCAATTACAGGTTTCGTAACATTGAAACGTTTTCTTAAACATTACTGAAATAAGCTAAATTGAAAGTAAAGTTCTAATAATTCACAACACCGACGCATAAAAATGCATGACACGCATTAGTGAGATGCCAAGAGTGACTATCCTTGAAGGGTTCGAGCCACTGTTGATGTCCTTTGGCCTCGCGATGCAAGGCGATCGCGGGCTACTGCATTCATTGGTAAACTCTGTGTAGACGCAGTCTATCTCGCGACGATCAAGAGCGGGCAACTTCACTGTTCACTAAGTGCAGCACTGTATTGGCGCAATCACTAAATTCTTGGCAGATGTGCGGATGTGACATCGCGTCACCCGTGACGTCGCGAGATGGACGATGTCTGGATGCGTAAGATAAAGGTTAGGACTCACCGCAGGCGAACAAGAGACACGCGGCCAGAGTAGCGACACGGGCGTAGCGCGCCATGACGGGATCACAACAGGTCGTTGCGCGGCCGTCGTGCGGTTAAATAGTGGCCTCAATCTGCGCCCCGCCCGCCCCGCTCGCCCACTGCGCTCGCACCTCTGCCGACACCCTTCGCACTCATCAGCTGTGAATCACCTGCATCATCAGAACATGCAGCTCATCTGCAACTATGGACCCAAGCTCTTTATTACACTTTCATAATATTATTCAGATGTCCTTAGTTGCCCCAGCAAAACAGCACATATTATGTAATTATTATACAATATTATAAAGAAGAATCTACATTTGCTAGTAAAGTTTGTCAGCTTATAGACCTATATGGTTAGATTATTAAATTAATTATTATTTATTATATTACAAATTAATTAAAAAACAGTCTTGCAGAATATTTATATAAATTTACATTTAGGATTACCTTATTTTTAAAATATTATTTACCTAGGTACCTTAAAGCTTATAATTATTACTAGCTTCTGCCCGCGATTTCGTCTGCGTGGACTTCCGATAAAAAGTAACCCATGTGTTATTCCAGACTATAATCTATCTCTGTGCCAAATTTCATCCAGATCCGTTCAGCCGTTCTGGCGTGAAAGAGTAACAAACATCCAGCCATCCATCCATCCTCACAAACTTTCGCATTTATAATATTAGTAGGAAGTAGGATAGGATTTTATGTAAAAATTAATGTTTTAACACATTCGTCATACTATGTGCATGAGAATAGTGCCCAAATGTGAAATAATAGCCACTTTTATATGTGTGTATGAACCTATAATTATTCCATAAGACATATTACAGCTACCTACATACAATTATAATAAATTCACGATCCGTACAGTTTTCTGATATTATTAAGAAGGTTAATATTGATAACATTATATCCATCATCGTCATTATTATTTACTTTCTTTAGAGTTCTTGATAAAATAAAGTTTATCGCTGCTGATAATGGATTTATTTTATTATACGTAAGATTGAGTTAATAAAAAATTAAAATCCGAAGAAAAGTCGCACCCACAGTATAGATACCTACATGACGTAAATATAATTTAATAATACCACATAGCTTACCTTATGAGCTCGAAATTATTTTGATCAAGTATTTACTTATTAACACCGCCCATTCTTCCTCATCCTCATTCCTCACAAAACTACTTTGGGAATTAAAACTATTTTCTTTTCTAGTTTTATGGCTATTCGATAGCGATTTTAATAAAATTTTAGGTGTATCAGTTTGATAATACGAGTACCTATAAGTGTATCGTGATATATAACTTGCATAAAAATGCCGACATCCAAGCTTTGTGAAACAAAGCACTACCAAAAAAGCTTTCAATAGTCGATAGTGTAGTTTCAAGTATACGATTAAATTTCCTCTTTACAAACTTTCATAGATAACATTTACGAAAAAGAACAGGTCTTTAAATATTTAATATAAATAAGTCTTTTTCATTTCTCATACTCGGAAAGTAGTGTTTATTTGATCTGAATAGCGGGTGGAAAATGCTACTTCCCACCCTTGGGCGGGAATAACTCATAGTAATTACTTTCCTGCCTAGGGTGGAAAATAATTTTAAAATTAGAACAAAATTAGGTTAGGCAGTCAGCTGAAAAAATCTAACATACTTAATTAAGAAAAAAAATGCTGCGGTCTTGTGTGTTTATAAACGGCCAGTGTGAATTTAAAAAAAACGCGTGCCGCTGAGGCAGTGACGCGGTGTGTTCCATAATTAAAAATTTTAATAGACTATGACAATATATTATTTGGCGGGATACTAACTTAACTTTTGCTATATCGAAATCTTTATTAAAAACTAGCTTCTGCCCGCGGCTTCGCCCCCGTAGAATAAAAAGTATCGGGAACGGGATAAAAAGTATCCTATGTCCGTTTCCTGGTTCAAAGCTACCTCTCCACCAAATCGGTTCAGCCGTTCTTGAGTTATAAATGGAGTAACTAACACGACTTTCTTTTATATAAATAGATGAGTTCAAGTGATTCTGATATGTTGACCCCAGATTTTGTTAAAGACGAGGCAAATACAGTAATCGAAACTGTTACTATTTTGCTTTATTAATTTTTTAAACTGCCTCATTAGCCAAGTGGTCCTGAGCGCAACTGCTACGCGTGAGGTCCTGGGTTCGATTCCCAGGTCGAGCAAAGTGTTATTGGGTTTTTCTATGAAATTCCCAGTAGCAGCTCGGAGTGAGGAATTGTGCCCGGTTAATGGCAATAGGCTCGCCCCCTATTACATGGGACTTAAACATACCGGCGAACTGTGGGTGTACATTAGTACGCCTCTGCCTAACCCTTCGGGGAATACAGGCGTGATGGTATGTTATGTATGTTTTAATTTTTAAAAATTAAATTTTAAACATTAATTGCATATTAATAGTTATTTGTTATGCAAGGCTGCAAAGTTGTTTTTTGGCGCGAGTACTTGTATTGAAACCTGAGCGTTGCGAGGGTTTCAAAGGTACGAGACGCAGAATACTTAAAATTGCTGCCGAGCGCAACACACAACTTTTCACCTTACTACAGCGAGGAAAATGCTAGGTGCAAGAAAAACAGCAAATATTAAATGATTTCGGCATTATGTACCGCTTACACTAACTCTGCAGGTGTTAAATTTATATCTTCGTTGCTACTGAACTCACTCATATTATATGATGTCTTACGATTTTATTAAAAAACAATCTAAAATACATAAGTGAATTGATTATAGAGAAGAAAATTTTAAGTTTTTTTTTCATGCAGTCGTCTTACTGGCCTGTGCGATTATTATAAAAATGTGGTTGGCGCATTGACATGAAATAAGTATTTATGCATTTTCAGTGGACCCGGCGGTATAGAAAACTATTGAATAGAAAGTTTCGAATTTTAAAAACACTTTCCACGCTAGGGGACAAAATGCACTTTTCCATGCAGATTTCGAATGACAAACAGAATCTTTCCGAGCTTGTGAGGTGAAATAGTTATTTGTTATGCAAGGCTGCAAAGTTGTTTTTTGGTCTCAACTTATAAGTATTACAATTTAACGTTATTAATTATAGTTAAACAGACACTTCTGGGTGCCATCACAACCCTTAGAAGAAACTAAAATTTATGTTGACTTTGTAAATATGTTAACTTAATGAGTTTCCCTTTGGAAAACTTTCGCTAGCCTTCAAAGTTTGGATTTTTTCCATTATCCTTCCAATTAGTATCTAAACATAAAGAATAGCGAATAATGGGTAGGTATAGGTTCAGTGGTTACAGTACAGTACCCCTCTGTGAAACCTTTCGGGAAGTGCAGGAATATATACAATAGTATGTAATTACAGTATGTAAGTTACAAATAAAGGTGTGAATTCTGACTTCAAGAGCAGAAGTTTGGTAATTTATCTTCCAAAAATAAAGTTATATTGAGAAAAGCAGTGATAGCCTAGTGATATGACCATCGGACTGCAAAGTCAAAGGTCTCGAGTCCGAATCCTAGGCACGCATCTCTGATTTTTCGAAGTCATGTATTAATATTTAATTATCACGCGCTTAAACAGTGATGGAAAACATCGTGAAAAACTTGTGAGACTTGACAAGATTTCCGTTTTTCTGTTTTGGTAGCGTATACTAAAAATTCAATGGCTCCATCGCTACCATCAAATACACGCTGGTACGCTGTGATACTTGACCTTTCTGGTATGTGCATCAGTTTTTTTTTAATTTATAAAGCTTCTGCAAGTAAGTCAAGTTTCCTCATCATCATCAACCCACTTATTGTCCCACTGTTGGGTTATAGGCCACCACTCTATCTAAGTGCGGGTTAGCAGACCTCACACGACATTGAGATAAATTTGAGGGTTTTTGTGTTTGTGATAAATTTGTGTTGTGTGCTCACCCACGACACAGGAGAAAATTGTAGGGTTGATTGAGGAAAAAGTTTTATTTTATCTCAGGCATCCACAAGCTAAAGCGAGTAAAATGATCAATTAATGATAGTAGCGAGATTTGAATTCAAACTTGAGGTGACTGTCTGAACACTGTCATGATCGGGTAATAACGGCTACATATGTAGGTATTCAGCAATTCCTCTAAATTAATTCCTATTTAGAACCCATACAAAAATACCTTACCAGACATGTAATGAGTCATATTGTGTTTGTAATATGAATCATATTATAATTCATTAAAAGTAGCCCCCCAATCGGTCGCGGTTCTGAAAATTCTGATGGTTGTTTTGTTATGTCAAATTCCCACGCCTAAAATTATTGCGTACACATTAAAATAGTACCTATCTATTAACAACGAGTTAGGACTCATTATAATAAGTGGATAGATCATGGAACCACATCTAACGATTTTCAATCACATTATCGGTGATTAAAAAGAAACTACTAATCTTAATTGCTACACTTTCTTTTACTTCATAGTTTTGTAAAATTTATTACCAGTCCTTGGATCTGCAGTACCTGATTGCTAATGATAAGGAATTGTGTGGGCTCTCAGTAAAGTTGTATAGAAAATTAATGTTCTCAGAAATTACTTAATACTTAAATTTTGAATATTTAAGACACATTTAAGACTCATTAGTCTAGGTTATGCAAGCGCGGCTACGAAACGTGAAGCTCTAGGTTCAATTTCCTGATAGGTTAAAGGTTTATTAGGTATTTCTGATAATACATTCTCAAGTAATCGGCTTAAAAATAAATGCCGGCCAACCGGTACGGCAACCCATCGGGGAACCCAGGTAAAGTTTTAAGTGTTATTAATGCATATTTTGTTTCTTATTTGAATTATTCACAATACAAAATATCGTTGTAACCTACTCATGTATTGTATTACAAAATATAGTTTGAAACCTATTCATGTATTGAGTTGGTGTTATTGAATTTCATAAAATCATCAACATTATTTGAACTGAAAACCTAAGAACCGAGTAGGTGAGTACACGGTACACAAACCCCAAAACGTGGCGCAGAAACCGATCACTAAGCCGCCACGCCAATCGTGTCTACATGGGAAAAGTTCGTGGTAGATTATATGTCTCTGATTAGTTTTTTTTATGGCAAACGGGCATACGGATCGCCTGATCGCCTGATGCACCGCCCATGGTCACCCACGACGGCAGAGGAGTCGCAAAAAATGCGTTACCGGCCTTTTAAAAATGTTCGGGTCTCCGGTATCCTCACTTGCTCGACGAAACACATATTAAGCATTGTTTCAAGCTGGTTTTCCGTAAGGCCACCGTATCACTCCGGTAGAGCCGGCCCATTCGTGCCGAAGCATTGCTCCTCTCTTTTTTGTAGCGCGAAAAATCGGCGGGGGACTCGTACCGACTACCCCACTTGCATTACCTAGGCAATGGGATTCGTGACAGTCGCTACGGTCATGACAGCTATGAAAATAACCTAACATGACTTAGTTAAAAATGTAATAAAATAGCTTACATTTATTGAATCTCGATTAATAGCAATAGCCCCGTTAATGACATTATGCTCGCCCCCTATTAATGTGATCTAAAGATAAAGGCGAAATATGGATGTACAGCAGTACACCTCTGCCTAACCGTTCGGGGAATACAAGCGTGATGGTATGCTACGTGTTAGAGAAGCTCAAAATATTTCATTGTTGGCAGGCCCAATCAGAGAATGGCTCAAGAATTAAAAGACGTTGGTGTTGCAATAAAACTACTTTTTATGTATTTTATCGCGTATATTATTTAATTTCCGACGTTTCTGATCCTTTACATAGGCCAAACTAAAAGAAGCATATAGAACCGCGTAAAAGAATTTGGGGATGCCAAACATCGCCGTTCCAGAAAATCTCGCCAGTTTGTGAATACTACATCAGATTTGATACATCATAGTCCTTGTTTTATTATTGTTAGTTATATCAATATCTAGTAATAGGGTAAGAGTATCAGAAACCAGTAAACCGTTGATGTGTTCTCTCGCAGAAGAGCAAGAATAGAGCTCACCATTAAAAAAATTACCATTGCCCCACCCTATGATTTTCTCCTGTATCGTGGGTGCGTTTACAAACACAAATCCTCACATACACAAACACCCAGACCCGGAACAACTACCTGTAGATCATACAAATATTTGCTCTGTGAGGGGATCGAACCCACAACACGTGTCGCAGAAGCCGATGGCTCACCCGCTACGCCAAACGTGTCGTCATACCATTAGAAGGGTCTGACCGCAGGTAGAAAATTGCTCGAGTGGAATATCAAGTGTTATTTTTAGTTGTTAACAGGCTAATTAATGAGGACTTTTGAACATGACTATAAGAAAGAGTACTTTCTATAAATGATATGAATCCAACTTTCAGATCAGGTCAAGTCAAAAATAACAGTAATTTTCGTAAATTCAATAATTACGATAAATTCTATTGAAATATATAAGTACATTCTACCTCATTGAGGGTTATAGACATATTACAATAAAAAAAAAAATAATATAGATATTGCTTTATTTAATAAAATTATAGCCAAGAGACGTTCAACCTCCAGATTTAGTTTGAGCTAGAACATGTATAAAATTATTAATAGTCACAAATCACAGGAAGTAGGTAGTATCACTAGAGAGAATGAAAATAAAATAATCTTTCCTACATACACCTAATACGAATTACAGGAATAATATCACCACTGAGATACCTACATTGTATTTTAGTAAATAATTTAACAATGATAGATGGAAGATGACAACTACATATTTTACCACCTAAGTAGTTGATGTTATATAGTCTAATACAAAAGTACACAATAAATAGTTAATACTTAGGCTAAGAACATATTCTATTATGAAAGTACAGGTTTAGTGAGAGATGATACATTAATAACTCTAATAATTCTAATAATATGTAATAGTACATCATTAACCATACTCTTATTTGGTTACACACTGCCACATACGCATTCTTCTACATGTGATTCAAGCAACACTGATGCTAATTCTAAGTACCTAACAATCAATATCACAATATAGCTACTTAAATACATGAAGATTCAAAGATGAGGCAACATCGACTAAGTAAGATTTACCGACAAAAACAGTTATGTAACCCTCGAACTCGTATTTGCGCGTGAAGGTATGATTGTGAATCATTATTATTTGCAGACTGTTTATTTTTAGTCGCGTTTCTTCAACAAGTGTACATATGTTATATATAAAATAAGTAATTTATTACCGAATTTATATACCGAAATCTCTCTCGCTCATTGAAAAATAAAATGGGTCTGAACATTTTTACTGGTATCTAGCACCTATATTTGTATTTTTCTTTAGACGGTTATCGAGAACTTTTATACTGTGATTAAAAACATACTCGCGCTTAGGTCGCATGTAGGGCTGGAACCTGCAGTGAGAGGTTTTCTAATTAAAAACGTACTTACCCACATGCCGTAAAGTACGTTCCCAGTATTGAGATTTGCTATCTATTGTCACACACATAGGTAACCAAGTTTACCCTCCCATTCATGATAGATAACTTAAAATTTTGGCAATTCAAAATATTATTTTAGTATATTTAAATATAAGTTTAGGATGATTTAGGTTGTAGGTGGGTAAAAGTGTTAACAATAAAATGTTTTATACCCACAACATACGCCAGTGTTTTGTATTTTGTGAAACACCATAAGGGTGTTTCCAGAGTTGTGCAACAAGGAATGTAGATCAATGGTGTAATTCGACATGATCGTGCCTTCATGATTTAACCTTCGAACGAATACATACAATACGAAGTGCAACGTAAAGTTCACCATCGGATTTTAACAGTATTAGCGATGTACTTAAGTATTAATAATTAAGCAGCCGTGAAAGTTCTTTTTACACACTCTTTTCTAAAATTCTACGCTTACCACCGGGTAGGGTTATTTTGGATAATTACGAGAAAAATGTGAACCCCATGTAGTACTTTACTAATAAGTATTCCAGAATTAATAAATGCATACCTATGATACCTACTATTATTTATTATTGCTTTATTTTTTAGATGTAATAAAATTACCTACGTTTATCTTATTTCTCAGATAATTTTGACTTAATAATCTGAGCCAGTAATTATATACTACATATCGTGTAATTCCGATATTCGTAATCAGGTCGTAAGTTATTTAATAGTTTTAATGAATTAGTAGCTAGAATAATAATTATGTAGAAGTAAAAAGAAAAGTATGAAAGAAAAATATGAAAAGAAAAAATAAATATATGAATAAGTAAGAAAAATAGTAACTAGAATTTTATTATGCCTGGTTTAGTTTGACATAACTACTTAAGTAAGTACCAGCTACGAATTAAAAAACAATTAGGAACGTATGCAATTAAAGTAGCTACAGGAAAATTGCTAAAGGGGAAAATGAGGAGATTTCTATATCCTAATTAGAAGATAAAAAAATGGTTTCATCAGGTACGGATTTTAAATTACTTAGTGATTATTGCTGATTGAATAAATGAGATAAACGTATAGGTACATATATAGACATCAACGCCACAGGCATAAGCATGATTATAATTACACAGCACTCGCTTTTTTATTATTATAAACCTATAAACTGGAAAATCATAGGCTTTCAATTAAAATACACAGAAACATTTATGCACTTCAAACTTAAGAAAAACAATATCTTCCTATCGTACTAGAAATCACAGATAGGAATTTTAATCAAGCTATTAATGATTTTAATGTACTAATTACCAGAATTTTCATACCACTGGCATACAAAGGCTAAGAAGGACACTTAAAGATACACTACTTACTTATCTTATTGATTATTGTTTACAGATTTATGAATAATCATAAAACGGCTTTAAATGTATTTATTGCAACTAACCTGTATTAACAGATATGGAATCTACATTTACATAAAAATCTGCTTGCTATAAAAGTACCTACGTAATGCGTCTCTCCTTGAAAAACTTGCAAGTGACCTAACATTTGAAAAAAAATAGAAAACTCTTTTTTCTGGAATACTTTTGAAGCAATCGATATAGAATCTACATTTAATTTAAACATATGCTTACCTACTATAAAGGTACCTCCGTAATGTGTCTCTCCTTAAAAAACTTGAAATGACTTAAAGTTTGAAAAAAAACAGCAAACGCTTTTTCTGGAATACTTTTGAAGCAATCGGGTTTGGGAGTATCTACGCCTACGGCATTAAATGGTTGTTAAATTTGAGGAGATTATGCATATTTGTTTACTTTTTGGAAACGTCTAATGTAGTGATGGTGTAAAATTATTGTAGCACAAAATATGGAGTTTTCAAGCTGGCAGTAGGGGTCGGTCGGCGCCCGGCTCTGCGCCCAGCGGGTCGCGCCCGTCTGCAGCGTCGCCATTCGACAGCAGCGCATCACTGACGCCAGCCTCCGGCGCCGGCGGAGTTGGCTCCATCTATAATGTACACAATATTCGATACAATCTTCAAATAGGTATTCAGTGTCAGTCATTTATATACATTTGTATATAATTACTTTTTACATAGGTACTTCTATTTTTAGGATATGTAATAAAAGTAGGTAGTATTATAGAAATATATTAAAGAAGTAGGTACTTAGCACCTATTTACAATTTAAATTTATTAAATTTTCAGAATATTTTGTTTGTCTGTATGTTTACACGCACAAAAGCTACATGCACGAAATTGGATCTTCCTGTTTTCCTTCTAGACAATAGGAACATGATATCTGCTGCAGTTCGTGATCGTCTTCATGTGAGAAGGTATCGCGTGCGAGGCGGTCGGTCTGCCCGAGCAGGGCGACGCGGGCATGTCGGCCTGTCCGGGTAGACTGTCCGCCGCGCCACGCTTGTCCGCGCCACCACCACGCGGCCACACCTCGCTCCAACCTTCTCTAGTAGCCTTACCACACTTTACACGCCCTAAGTCTACTATTTTATAGTGTAACAATCGTCATTCAATGACTTGTTTGTTCTACGAAATCTTTCAAATCTTACAGGACACAGAACACTCGTTAATTCCGTAATTATAATAAAAACGATAGGTACGACAATACCGTGCTATTTTTAACTGACAAAGAAAAAGGAAGTATGATGATTTTGTAGCATAAACATTACAACAAATATCGAAATAATTTCAAACTTTCTACTGTACCAAAATTGTTCTAGTTTACCATTAAAAAGATTATTTTAATATTAAGGAAACATTCGAATAGGAATCTTAGCATTTTGGGATTCATAGAGAGATTAGTACTGGAACGGTTAATCAGCTAGGTACTAATAGCTAAATAACGCAATCAAAATTCAAGAGAATCATCTTACTCCGTAGAGGTCTGTTTTGTAGTTCTAGTGTGGTAATTTTGTAAATTGGTAACTTATTAGATACTTAAATGCATTCTAATTGTGCGTGTTACTGACAGTGTGTTTGGCTGTCGGGCGGGTGGGCGTGTCGCGCTTGCCCTGCAGGTAGTAGGTCATGAGCTGGCCCTTGCCCTTGACCGCCACCAGGCCGCGCTGCTCGAAGTAGTAGCCGAAGCTTTGTAGGATCTCACACGTTTCCTCCGTAACCTGCGGCAAATTCAACATTCAAGGACGATACAAAAATCCCTCGCTGTGGATTTTTTAAATAAGTGCATATATACATACCAACATTACCAACACGCCTGAATTCTCCGAAGGGTTCGGCAAAGGTACACCCACAGTTCGCCAGTATGTTTTAGGTCCCATGAAATAGGGGGCGAGCCCTTTGCCATCAACAGGGCACCAATTACAAACGCGGAGCTGCTGCTGGGAATTTCATAGAAAAATCCAATAACACGTTGCTCGACCTGGGAAACGAACCCAGGAAATTGAAAAGAAGTAATCCTCCGAATTTGATAAATAATCCCCTATTAAAACTCTATTCGGCAATTCGTTGGTACAAAGCAACAACAGTACCAGCAGAGCCCTGCCGTCTCCAAAAGATCCAAATACCTGAATACAACCGGCTTTGCCAGTGCTTTCCATCCGGGAGGCGACGTTGACAGTGTTGCCCCATATGTCATAGTGAGGTTTTCGCGCGCCTATCACGCCGGCGGTGATGGGGCCGTGGTTGACACCCATACGCAGTACGAAGTGGTTGAAGGACTGCTCGTTGATGGCGGCCAGCACCCGCTGCAGCTCCAGTGCGAACTCCACCAGACACGCCAGATGCGCCCACCGCACTAGTACACCGTCTGACGGCTAAAATGAAGGAAAATATAATAAAATGTACATATTAACTGTATACAATTTTACATAGATACTCGTAGGTCTTAAGAATCAACACTTCAACATTAAGAACTCTGAATGCCATAACGGATGTGGTATACATATAATTTAAATTAATAATATACATATGTCGTAAATAAGAAGAAGCTTAACGAAATAATTATGTCGAGGAAAATCTCATGCCATATACCTCTTCGTGGTGCCCGTGAAAATGGCTCAAGACGAGATAAAGCGACCACAAAATTAAGGCCAAGGCGCTCGTTTAGCACTCCAAATTCAAATTTTATATGGTCTTTCACAAGTTATAGGTCTACATCACATTATGAGTTTGTGGAAATTGCTATTGCCACAAGCCACCAACTTAGCCACCGCCAATAACTTCTATTCCATACTAACTCAATTTCTATAACTTCAACTCATCACAAAATTTTGTGAGACCGAATAATAAAATATACACCATAAAGTTTTGAATTTTTGATGATGATGATATACATATCGTGTTATGGAGGTATAATATGTAGATAGATTTAAAAAACCGGCTAAGTGAGAGTCGTACTCACGCACCGAGGTCGCGAGGGTTCCGTACAAACCTGTAGGTACCTATATAAGTAGAAGTTTGATTTTTTCACAGCTCCATGGAACAGTAGACCTGAGTATTTGATATGAATTTCAGCTTGATACCTCTACGCGTTCCTGAGAAAAAGGGTTTTGACAGACAGACAGACGGACAACAAAGTGATATAATGGTTCCGTTTTTTTCTTTTGAGGTACGGAACCCTACAAATACAATATGTTTTAATATGTTGATAATGTATTAAGGATCCCATATTGTGATATATGTACCTATCAATTGCATGCGAATACCAATTAAAATTTGAGTACCTTACCTTAACTTTACGTTAGCATAGATTTAGATCAACGAGTCAATTAAATTCACGGACTTAGACTAATTGATAGAACTTGCTGGTGTCCACTCCGGAAGAGGGTATTACGCGCAGAAGTTAACCTTCTGCGCTACTTCCAACATTTACTAACACGACGATTTAAAAAGCCTTGTTGCTATTCTTAAATTGTAAATGTAGTATTTTATACTCAATGTAAATAATTAATTTTAAATACTAGCCTTTGACCGCGGTTTCACTCGCTTCCCAAAGGACATTTAGTCAGTTTTAGTTTATTAAACGTTTCTTGATTTTGTTGGTTTTATATTGTAATTAAAATTTGCGGAATTTCGAACTCAAATTCACGGGAGTTTTAACTTTATCGATGACATGACCTTTTACTACCCACTAGTGGTATGTACAAAAAAAACCAACAAGTACGAGATGCTTATGGGGATTAAAGTTCATGTTTAAATACTTATTCACCGCTATGTTAACTAAGTATTCTAACCATACCTATAGTATATATTTTTAGTAACTAAACTAAAGTAGAAAACCTCACCTGCATTTGTCGCGTAGGGTTTAGGCCTGACGCAGCCATGTATGTGGAGCTGATAGTTTTTATCTTTATTATATCCTTACTGAACTTGGAATCTTCCAGCAACTGAAACCAGCATGTAATAAATATGTATTTTAAAGTGAGAACATCAATAACTAGTATGGTATTTGAGTGTTTATGCTTTGACTTTGGATATATGTATAGTCAAAGTGCATATGCAACCACGTCATGGTATCCAAAAATGACAAATTTCTTCAATCGATTCTCAATTTAATCTCAGATTGATAGAGTTTATTATTCATTGGGGAAATTTAACAGTTCGTGGTAACTTGATGTCCTAGCGTCTGTACATTAGTTCTAGCAGCAGTTATAAACTATATCTACTATGTGTCACTAGCGACTCTGGTAAGTACATATTTGTATGCTGATTTTGGTTCGTCACGAAATCGCTAAGAAAGATTTCCATACTAACCATTTTTTTTAATTATAAATAATAATCTTACATATAATAAGAATGTAAGTGAGCCGTGTCTGTACATTGCTTATATTTATAAAAAAACTATTTTGGGGGACTCAGAATCAGTAACACAATCCATTTCAATTATTTTTGGAACTTTTGTCTGTCTGTTTGTCTGTCGGTTTGTCTGTCGGTTTGTCTGTCGGTTTGTCTGTCGGTTTGTCTGTCGGTTTGTCTGTATGTTTGACCGCGCATCAAATGATAACTACCGAAGAGATTTGGAGGAAGTGGACAGAAATTCATAGCCTGTTTCTTGGATTAACATTTAGGCTATATTTCATTAAAATCGGTTCACTCTATCAAAAGTTATTAACATTTTAACGATTGAAAACTTAGAATTTTAACAATTACCGTTGAAGCAAATTTCCTAGACTAGCACGGGTCAAACATTATAACAGAATCAAGAAATAAAATTAAAAAAATACACTCACAGGTACTAAATAAGATAAAACAAGAAAATAAAACAAAGAAATCAGAAACCATTACTGTGAACGGGAATTGATTATTAGTACAGTTATTCTAACTCTACTTATACAAGGCATCACGGGACATACATAGGACTTATCCAGCGAGCATCAGCCGGTGGAAAAACTAAATATTTGAGTAGGGTAAAGAAGTAAACAAAGAATGATAATTTATTCTCTAGAAGACTAACACGACATCGTTATAACCTCAATGAAATTTGATTCCATAACAGGTGTCATTTTGAGTTGACAAGTTTGACAATTATTCTTTTCTTCTTTATAGCATCCAGCTTTAAAGTAACTGATTTTATAATGTGAAACCTCCATAGTGTAGATTCTAAAGAGTTTCCATCTAATCAATTCATAAAATAATATACCACGTATGTACCTACCTTTGACTATTTAACTATAAGGACCCGCCTCTCATGATCATTCCCCTCTGTCAAGGTAGTGGATTAAAAAATCTAACGCGTTTATCAAAACTGTTTCCGAAATCGATTTTTCATTAACAGAATCGTTTCCGCTCAGTAAGGTCATCATAAATGCTCCGTGTAAATACCGATATACGTGCAGTTAATGTATGCAAAAAAATATCTAATATCTTATTTAGATAAAGATGGAGTTATTTTCCGTATGTAAGTATTAAAGTTCATTTATTTCTATTTAAATCACATAATACAATTTATTAATAAAGATCGAGGACGATACCGATTCAATAATCGAGTATAAAATAATCGTTTACTTCAAGCATGCACTCCCCACGAGACTACCCGCACTCCCCACGAGACTATCCGCACTCCCCACGAGACTAGCAAATTTTTTTTAGTAACAATATGAGCCTTCTGCTTATAAGCGTAAGATTTAAATTTAAATATCCATCAAAATGACATTTTTTGATTTTCAATTATATATCATCCAATAGGATGTCACCATTTATGATTTCCAATTATAGGTCTTAATGCAGAATTACCGTATTTTCGCAATTATAGGCCTTATATATATTATGACATAATGCATAAAACTCGAATTTTAAAAAGTGTAGCGAGACTATGTCCCTCTTTTGTTTTGTCATTTTAATTAATGATGTGATAGTGTTTGTTTTCGATTTCGAATCGATATCGATATTATTTTCGTGTTCAATGTAAGACCAAATTATAATAATTGCTAAAGATCACTAAAGATGTATATCATGAATTTATGATATCACTATATTTTTATAAAATTTAATAAAATAACATTTTTGGAAATGACGTAACTAAGATTATTGATTATTTTTGATATCCAGTGCTATTAGATATTTTATTTGTTACTTTTCAGATCTACAAAAGACCTTCATTTAAAATGAAGTAGGTGTGATTGATAAATAATAGCTTAAGCCGTTGCAGATAAATGTGTTGACAAAAGAATTTATAAATTAACATATTTAAATCGTATTTTAAAAATATTCGAAAATGATTTCTAAGATACGGTACGGTTTGAAGGTCTGGGGTTTCTTTTACCGCTTAGGCGGAAAACCGGCACATGGCCCGCCTTATGGTAAGTGGTTACCGTAGCCTATTATATGAACGCTTGCAACATCTGGGGTATCACTCGCCCGTTGCCAACCCTGTAAAAATCTTTTCACACCCGGTAGACAACCCACAACACCGGTACCCCCCACTGCCAACATAACGCTTCCTCGCGGAGCTCTGGCGATCTTGCTCACCGTTAGGAACACAACATAGTACAGTGCTATGTTATTTGGCTCCTATTTTCTGCAAAGCGTAGGTATTTCCCCAGTTGGGCAGCTCCAATTGTAAGTAGAGTTATTCAATTCCACTATGCCCTGCCTCTCGGGTTGTTTCTTCAAACACATTATTTTCTTTTTTCGATATCCGGCTCAAAGAAATAACGAGAGTACGAAACACGACATACCATCACCTCTTTATTCCCCAAAGGGTAAAACAGATGCGTACTTAGGGGGCGAGCCTATTGCCATTAATCGGGCATCAACCCTTAATTTTATAGAAAAACTACAATAACACATTGCTCGACCGGGGAATCGAACCCAGGACCTCTAGCGTAGCGCTTCTGTTCATATTAACGCGTGACATAATGAACAAAATCGTATTTGCTCCTACTTATATCTCGTGGGAAACAAAACGCTCTGTCTAGTATTTTTTTTTTTTAATATAAAAAATATATTGCTCAAACTGTGTACAAACAACGGCGTTATATGAAATATAATAAGTCTCAACAGCCTACCCAATCGGGTGTAGCAATTATAATAATAACTAATATATCTATTAATGTTCTTATTTATTCACAAAGACTAGTGTCATTCCTAATATATCAGCCTGGCAAAGAATAGAAAAACTCTAAATCAAAGAATCAAATTAATTGGTATCAAAGTATTTGTAACAAAACGTCCCCAATATCCGCTCTATCTATACTAATATTATAAAGAGGAAAGATTTGTATGTATCAATGTATGTAACAAATAAAATCAAAAACTACTAGGCCGATTTCGAAAATTCTTTCACCATTTGAATGCTACATTATTCAAGATTAACATAGGCTATAGAATATGTATTTCGAAAAGTTTGCGATTTCTCTCACCCGTGCGTTTATTTTCCAATTACATAGTATGTACCTATTTATCTATACCTAAATATTTTCTTTGTTTTGTATTTCATTAGCATACAATGAGAGCATTGCATTGAAAATAATTATGACGCAAGATATTAAAAAGGTGTGTAGGTATGGATGATTTTAATTTTGCAAATAAATAATTACATATAAAAATAATTTGTAATCGTTGTTACGTTTTTATCTTCTTCTTAAAATAATCTATCGATATAAAATATCGACATAGTAGCTTCCTAATTATTTTTATTGTATTATACGTTCGTATTGTCGTCAATTCTTGTATGTTGACGTATTTGACCTCTATGTGTGCGTAAATTGTGTTAGTGGTGAAGATTTTAATATGTGTGAGTTCGTAGCGATACAAAATGATTTTGAGTATGTGTGCAGCAATGTCTATGTAGTGTTTCCTCCCCCCGCACCAAAAGTGACAGACTTTTTTGTTCATAGAATTAAGCGCGTCACTTGTCCAGGGATAGATAGTCAAAGGTACCTACCTATGTATAATACATTTAAAAAATGGGTTATTTAATAATAATAATAATTGCAACGTGCGTTAATCTTTACTGATGCCGAAACAGTTATTTGAGACTTTTATCTATGAAGGTATGTCTGTTTATATTTGCGAAATTTTTAAAAAAATTAAGAATTGTAAATTAAGTCAATGGCGCTAAGTGTATTAAAAATATGGAAAACCCTAATCTTTTTCCTATGAGATTTTTCGAGGTAGTTAGTTGAAACTTGGAGAGGACAACGTCTCTCAGGTCAGCTAGTAAATAATAAATATTCTGGGACATTTTTACACAGCACCATCTAGTCCCAAACTAAGCAGAGCTTGTACTATGGGTACTAGACAATGGATATAATACTTACATACTTTTTTTTTGTATATACATACTTATAATACATAAGAAACACCCAGACGAACACAAACACTTATATTCATCACATAAATTTTTGTGTTCTGTGGGAATCGAAACCACGACCTCATCGTCGGCAGTCCGGTACTTGAACCACTAAACCACAGAGGTCGTCATATATAGGTAATGTCATTGATAGATACAATTAATTATTTTGCTGACACGCGTCTATTGTCTTTTGTCGTTTGCCTTTTTCTAGCCGAATTCAAAGTGAGCAATTTACCTGTATAACATAACATACCATCACGCCTGTATTCCCCTAAGGGTTAGGCAGAGGTGTACTAAGGTACACCCACAGTTCGCCGGTATGTTTAGGTCCCATGTAATAGGGGGCGAGCCTATTGCCATTAACCGGGCACATATACCAAACTCCGAGCTGCTACTGAGAATTTCATAGAAAAACCCAATAACACTTTGCTCGACCTGGGAATCAAACCCAAGACCTCTAGCGTAGCGGTCGCACTTGAAACCACTAGACTAACGAGGCAGTTTACCTGTATAAATATATTTTATTATATTATTCTTGGTATACGTGTCATTAACACGCTTATGTTAGGTTCACCTGTATGTAACTATGTAAGGGATTCTAAGGTAATGAATAATGGTCTTGTAATGAACTTTGACCACGATTATGTTTTAAAGTCTGATGATGAAGCCGGAAGATAGGCACTGTCATTCCATGATGGAATATCGTAATATCGTATCATAGCCGTGTTTGGACTTGTCAGAAAAGTCTTGTAATGAACTTTGTCCACGATTAGGTTTCAAGGTCTGATGATGAAGCCGGAAGATAGGCACTGGCATTCCATGATGGAATATCGTATCATAGCCGTGTTTGGGCTTGTTAGAAAAGTCTTGTAATGAACTTTGACCACGATTAGGTTTTAAGGTCTGGTGATGAAGCCAGAATATAGGCACTGGCATTCCATGATGGAATATCGTATCATAGCCATGGTTGGATTTGTTAGAAAGGTCTTGTAATAAACTTTGACCACGATTCAGTTAAAAGGTCTGATGATGAATCTGGAAGACAGGAAATAAATGTATAAATGTTAAAAATATTTCGTTATCAAAGACTAAAAAGTATAAAATAAATTTATAGTTTAAAAAACACTAGAAAAACATGCTTTTATAAATGCACGTAAAAACCAAAAATAAATTATGGATCGTTCAAGTTGTCTCTATTTCTGGGCGGAAGTGTAACTATGTACTTTTAATTATAATATTTGATTGTAAAAGCGTGGGGCGCTGGAACAGGAAAGGCTTTCTTGTAAACAAATACTAATACTAACTTCCTGGCGGAAGCTGCATGAGGTCACACAAGGGCATAACGTTTATGCCGCCAAAGGGTTACCAAAGGAAACGAAAGATATCTCACGAACAAGAACTCTACAATTTTTTACAAGTCTTGCTAAAGCGGAAATATATAAGAAAGTTTAATTTTATAGTAAACAAATCAATTTTGTGAAATTGTAAGTTATGTCGACGCCACACTCACGCAAATGTTACCTATGTATGTTGTGTAAAATTTAAAGCTAACAATTACCTACCAAATCGAAGTCTGATATAACTTCGTTGAGAAATCGTAAACATTCTAGTCCTTGATTATTAACAGTTTCTTCCGAGTAGAATTCTGTAACAAATTGAACAAATAACACATTTTAAAACATTACACATGATTTCTGAATCCAGAAATCTGTTGAATATTCAAATAATGTCCTATAGAAACACATATTAATATATATTGACAATAAAAAACCGTAGGTATGTTTTTAACTTTATAATTAGGTAGGTATGTCTAGAATTAATTAAGTTCAAGGCGAGCAGCGAACACGACTTTTTCTAAAGCAACGGTGAAGATGACTGCATTAGGTATGACCTCCAAGGAATTATAATTGAAATCAACACAGAACAATAATTTTTTTATATGTTTTTTATATAATAATTTATAAAATATAATAATTAAAATAAAATAATTTATAAGTTTTTTAGGTCACTACCTATCTGGTTCATACTCCCAGCGTATACCGATACTGAGATACTCTGGATAGACTGGTTCAAGATTTCGGTCTTCCGACTGTATGATATATAAGTTGTATAGGTACATAATTTAAATTTAATGAATAAACCAAGTTACATATTTTTTTTACAATGATCGAGCTACATGTTTACCTGAAAAGTTGGGCATAGAGGCGAAGAGTACACCGACTTCGGCGTAGCTCTGACTGTAGAGGTCGCGGTGGTGGTGGCGGGCGCCCATGAAGTGGCGAGCCACGTGTGGGGGCAACACATTGTGAATGAGCGCCTGGTTGCGCCGGCGCAGATCACCCGCCTGCTCCGCCTGCGCACGCATACGCTCCCCTCGCGAGTGCCGCGCGCGGTCCAGCGATTCTACCTGCACCACCACCAAAACTTAAAATAGCACAGTTTACACCCAAACTAACATTTATAACATAACAAGGATTTCTAATGCTGGTAGGATTAACTTGATGCCAAGGTCCCGTGACAATTGTTTTAATTAGCTATTATGCCGTTTGCCAATTACAAGATCTTACCTGTTAAATGGAAATCAAGAAAAGGTAATGCCCAGCTTCCTGTGACGGTCATTGCCAATGTCATACCTCCCCAGGTGACAGACAGTACCTATAACTTCAAATATTGATTGGCGGATTTATGGCGATTGGACCGTCTCGAAGCAGTTAGCAGTAGATAAAAAATACCTTAGCCAACCCACCGTTTTCTACTTTTGGATCGGTGATTATTTTAAAGCTGTTATTATTGTCGCAATAATGTGAATTCCTGAATACGTTGATTCTAAGTCTGTACAGATTTGTTTAATAGATGCAGTTATACGTACATATCTGTTGAAAATTAGGAGTGCTATGACTATGAAGAAGAGCATTATTATGTTGCGTCCACCGTGTATACGGGCTCTGAAAATGACCGAAAAGAATGAAATAAATAAGCAGTGTGTTAAAAATACAAGGGAATATGATAGTGAGTTTGGCTTACAAGATAGCCAGTAAGTCTTCGTCGTAATCAGTGGTGGCATTGTACCGCACGCGGTATGGGTCGCGGTCGAGGCTGGGTCGGGACAGCAGCAGGGCGGGATGCAGGACCGCAGGCACGGCGTGCGCGGCCGCCAGCGCGCCCAGCAGCACGCTCCGCGCGAACACGCCCAGCGGCGACACCCACAACGCACCGCACGCCGCACCCGCACCCACCTACATGGTATACAAGCAATTACTTTAGACAAACTAACTGAAGCTTCTAAGCAAAAATCCTCCGAAAGTAAGAGGATCTGGAATTTGCAAAGAAATAAACCCATTCAAAATACAACTGTAGTGTGGGATAAATTCTTTGGATAAATTGCCAACCTGAAGAAAGATAAGTAGGAGCGGAATCGGGCCAGCAGTTAATAAATTGCAATAGGTAAATTGATGTTGTTTTGTTTAATTGATGTAGGACATACATTTTTCCCTAGTCCACCCTAGTCTGGTCCCTAGTTATGCCGGCAGAAGGTTGAAGGTTTCACATTGCAGCTAAATAAAAGAACTTACTTGATTAAACTGATTGTATTGACTGATGATACTTGATTTAAATTTGAACTTATTCCGCAAGTTTGTCTTGAACGGGTGCTCTTGTGGTTAGCGTACCTATTTTTGTCAACTACAGTATTGTACAAGCAATGGTCATTTTTTACTAGGTCTAAATTCTTTTGTTCTCGTGGAAAAAAGTGCATTAATTATTTTGCAACACCTGAAAAAGGTGCTAAGCTGTACAATATTATATTTAAGAACCATTAAAGTTCCAAAAATAATAGAAATGGATTGTGTTACCGATTCTGAGTCCCCCAAATTAGTTTTTTTTGTAAATATAAGCAATGTACAGACACGGCTCACTTACATTCTTACCTTAGTATGCAAATAAATAGTTGGAGTTTGAGTTTACTTAGCGATCTGGTCCATTAGTTGTCACGTAAGACTGACTTGGAGTAAGTATAAATCTAAAGACGTATTACATCAAATAAAGACGGTCGAGGGTCTTGTCTCGTGAGTGACAGTCACAAGACATAAATGAGGACCGCAAATAAATGCGAATATAGTCATATTGGAATGTCCGGATTGTTTGCTGGAAGTTTTATTCAGATATGTAGGTACTGGACGTTAGACGCAAATAAGGAATTACCAAAAGTTAGAAAATTCATCAAAAAGAAATAAAATATCTTGGACGCTATTTTTTGTTGTGAGTTACTGTTAATTACGTAGACAGTTTATTTCATTCAAATTCTGTTTTATTTTTAAATCTAGTTTTAAACCTATAATCTTCTTATATTTTATACCGATAATATCGTTTTTCCCGGCTCACTGACTGATCTATCAACGCACAGACAAAACTACAAAGTCTAAAAAGCTGAGGATCAGGATTTTTGGAAATTGTGTTAAATGGGGAGTGGGGAGATGTTTGTATGAGTCTTTGTTCTTTAAAGTCAGAAACACAAATATCAAATATTTGTATTACAGTTGCTGAGAATAAAAAAATAATGTGTTTTAGGATTATTCGATTTTCACGTGAAAGTTTTCATGCGTTCATTAAAGTTTTTATGGGATAGTGAGTTATTTTTAAGGATGGACCGATTTTGTCGGGACTGTCACTGTCAAACAGCTGATATTAAGGAGTAACTTAGGCTAAGGCTTTTATAGTAAGTGCCAGAGAAACCGCGGGCAACAGCTAGTTATAAATAAAAATCTATTGCCGCGTGTATAAAAAAAACATCATCGCTCGAGAATTACTTGCCCAAGTTAGGTGTTTTTTTGTTTTCATCATAATTGTTATTATAATGTTCATATGGTTTGTTTTTTTTTTCAGAAAATCTACGAAAGATGCGAAGAATGTGACTATTTCCGCAGGTAAATACACTGCGCGGGATCGCTAGTTAATAAAAAAATTATATGTCGTTCCGAACTAAGCGTTGAATTGTATGTACGCATCAGCTGTTTGACTTCCCACGATGCGAGATTTAAAAGTCGAACGAGGGAAATAGGTTACTATGACTACGACAGCGATGAAGCAACCTGCCACCAGTTTTAGGTTGTTGTTTTGTCAACCTCATTATAAGAAACGTTAATTAGGTACTTTTTGTAAGCTATACTGACCTCCATATTACTATCTATATACATAAATAAAATTAATTGTAACAGCTCGATGCCTGTGCATATTAGAGAAGAACTAATATGGGGAGCAACAGAAACCAATGAAACAAAGCAATTTTTATATTTTTTTGTCTGTATGTTTGTACGCGTTCACGCAAAATCTACTGCATGAAATTGGATGCGGTTTTTAATATCCTATTGCTGGGACATAGGTATTACATTGATATGCCGTCAAGAAGCCGGGTGTTAGTAAATCCTGTTGGGAAGCGAGTGAAATCGAGGGCAGCAGCTAGTACTCTATAATAGAGTAATATGGAGATCATTGGACAGCTGGAACCAAGGCTGGAACATATGTTAATGTAGGTATATGTTTATCTTCTTTACATAATATCTTATCTGCAAACGTTTACAATGGGATGGAACTAAGTTGCGTGCCTGCCTTTACATCACACTGATATTACTTAATACAGTAATGTCACGGTAAATTATATTGATTTTATTCAACACATTTTAGTGAGAATTTTTATATTCTAAGTAAGAACCATTATTTGTTTTCTCGAATGCCTGCTTAATTCAGTTATTTCAGTTTGATTGTTGCGACAGCATATCAAAGTAATTATCTAACAGTCTAGTCAACTCTAGCGCTCATTTTAACATGTTTCTGTTAATTTCAACAACTGTATAACCTAAGGAATGGTATTTATCCAACAAAGACATATCGTTCGTCAACTTTGCCATCGGCATCAAAATGTGAAAGTAGAAAAGGTACTTCACGTGATAATAGTAAGAAGGATGTATGCAGCGACGGGCGCCGCCGTGTGCAGCCACGTCGTCTTGCAGCCTGTCCTCCAGAATTATCGTCTCGAAATTTCCGCATATTATCTACACAAATAGAAAATATATTCAATTAGTCGAAGGCGAAGACATGTTTGTAAAGGTAATTCGCGAAAAAGCATGGCTTCTAACACCTATAATTATGTACATATTTCATGTGTACTTATGTACCCTCATAGTTCGCTGGTATGCCTAAGAGTCCGGCGGACCGAATGTCCAATATAAACGTAATACCAAAATAAATCGTAATTCAAAGCTAATTTATTCAAAGTTCGTTATTAATCGAATTTCGATACGGATAATCTAGGTTCCTGCTCTACCATTTTGTCCAAAATACTTCACTGGAAATAAATGTAGGCCACTGCAATTTTGGATACCTAACTCTATCGGTGTCTTTAATACAACAGTATCTCAATCCGAATAATAATAAAATTGGATAAAATATTGTTTGGATTATTATTTATTTATTAAATGGGCTCCGCCGGACTCGTAAGTCCCACGTAACAAGGGGCTAATGCCATTAATTGGCCACAAATCGAAACTCCGAGCTCTTCCTGGGCATCGAACCCAGAGCCTCCAGTGCAGCAGTCTAGGACTACTAGAATAACGACACAGGTCAGATACATGACATTATGTATATAAATGGGCAAAAAATATTACACTACAAAAATAGAATGTCAAATGACAGTTATTACGATAGTGATAGTAATCGTAACAGCAGCTCATGGCGATGGAAATAGAAATAACAAGTAAGTATTACGGCGATAGTGAGAGTGGCGGCGATAGTGAAGATAGTTTAGATAAAATTACCACGCACTCACCAGTGGCGCAATGTTCGCGGCCACAAACATTGCGATGTTGAACGTTCCGCATGTCAGCTTCCAGTAAGGACTGACAGTTTTTTTCTGAAACGTTATTAAGGAAATTATAAGAATAACGTATCTAATATCCGCGATGAGTACCCACAGGCCTATTCCTATTCGAGAATTCAACGACGGTCGTCTTTTTATGGAGATGATGATATTTGTTTTTGTTGTTTCCAAATGTCTCTTTCTGACTGGCACATACGCTTTCTAAATAATCTTGTAACTATGTCTTGGTATACATTTGTATTTATATTACGTGCATTATGTTCCGATTTAATACACAAAGTTATTTTAACTGAGTACAAATCCAAATTAGGTTACTACTAAGAATTTAATAGAAAAACCCAATAGAATTTCGCTTGACGTGAGAATCGAACCCAGAACCTTTAACGTAGCAGTCACGCTTACTACACTAATGAGGTTGTCAGGCAAAAGCTACACAGAAGTTATACAACCTAGCCAAAGATCGATCAGACGGTGATATATACCTACGAATGGTATTGTATCTTCCTTCCTGTATATAGCGAGCAGAGAAAGTATTCGAAAGCATCCAAAATTTCACTACAGCTTGCTGATGCTACCAGGAATCTATAATGATATCTACACTCACTTTCATCACATACAATGTATGCAACATAAGTCTAAATAAAGCGACAGGGCTAACCTTATACTGTGAATATCGGTAACACGAGTAGTAAACAACATTGATTAGGCCAGTCTCTAGCACTAGCGCCAGGTAGACGGCGTGCAGCGACCAGGTGGGCGGCACCGCGAAGCTGGCGAGCGCGACCACCGCTGGCAGCAGCATCAGTGGCGGCGCCGCGATGGCCAGCGGACAGGGGTCGCTGCGCCGGGCGTACACGTCCTCTGCACCCGAAGCCTTGAACGTCAGGCACAACGTTGTCCCGTCTGCTAGTTCCCTGATACCATTGGTTATCGTTAAGTTCCTTCACAAACAATGTTCGTTTTATTTAACAAAATAAACTTGCCGAGGCGTTGATGATATGCATTGATACTACGGCATTATAAATATGTATACTTACTATAAGACTGCTCCTTATAGTTTAGAAATCAGTATTCCTCTACATAGACTAAAGAATAGAATGGTAAACGTGTTTATTGACACGGTTTCATTACATGTGCCCAAAATAGCATATTGTATTTGCGATACGCGCTGTATCCGAGCAGATCCATCTGCACCTACCTAACATTTTTACAAATACGTAACAAAACGCAGGTACCTTAAGAACTGCTTTCTGTTATATTAGGTACTTACCTACCTAGCTATTTTAGATTAGGAACGGTACATATAGGTACGACCCGGTACTTATAACAATTTTTCAAAAACAAAAAGAAATTAAATGTTAAAATCGAATTTATCATTACCTACCTAATTAATTACTCACTTAGATATATTCAAAATAACATTATGATTTCAATGGAAATAATGGTAACGGTACATACGGTTTACTGTAATATAATTTTATAGTATAAGTACTTAATGCGTCTAGGTTGACAATTTGCACAAATACAAATGGGAAGCGATAAAAAGCTGATAGAATATTAGTATTGATTGTTAAAAATTGTTTGATAATTTAATCTCGAAGTGCAAATAAAAGAGCGGCTGTGAAAATAATAAACATTGTTTCATTTGGCACGTCCTTCAAAAACTATTTAAGTAAATCTGTCAATTTAAAATAATGCAGTCAGTTGCCTTTTTAAGATTTAGTTTTTTGTACAAAACCGTGTACTAATAAACAGTTATATCAGGCAAAAAAAGCGGAGCAAAAGGAAACACAAAAAGTTCACGAAAAATAAACGGCATGAAATAATTTCTGCAGTTCCCTTAAGTAAACTTACTTGTCGTCGTCTCTATTCACCAGCTCTTCTTGCAACATGCTAAGTATTTTCTGTTCTTCGTTGTCCTTGCTCTCGTCTTGTGGTGACAGAACCTACGAATAATTTACGAAGCATGTCTAGTATGTATCAAGCAAAAAATCAATATGAGAGCTCATGATCGGCGTACTTATAGCGTCAATAATCAAATGCCAGAACATAATGAGCAATCGATTTTAGTGAGATTATATTGACTGGCTACGTCAGCTAAACTAGGAACTATCTAGCTCGGGCAGCCTAGTGCCCTAGTGTCCTATTTATTTAGGCTGGTGGCGAGGGAGGGGTTGTGGGGTGTGGCGGAAGCACAGTAGTGCACTCACCGAGTCCTCGTCGTCGTCTCGGAGTTCAGAGAGCGTGTCAGCCGCGTCGCCACCCTCCGCGGCCTCGCCCTCCGGTGCACTCTTCTCCTCACCTCCTTGAAACTGTACGATATAAACACAAAAATAATAAGACTAAATTCAGATTAACAAAAATAATGCAGTCACTCATACGTTATATTATTATGTATTTATATCTGAGAGTCAGATTCCAAAAAATCTCGCAACAATATCTTGTTCAAATTTGGAAAAGGTAAAAGGCTGCGGACGTTGATATTCTTACATAGTACCTACTTAGTTTTCTTTTGTCCAATGTTTTTAGTACGTGGGACATTTCACGTCAAGCGGACAACCTAAAAAAAATGAGGTCGTGAATTTTGTTTATACTCTGGTCAGTTATACTTCTAGTAGACGTGGATGTGTACACCCAAATTTTTTTTCGTATGATGCCTTATTGCTGAGGTGTGTGCGCGATATGTTCTGGTATGTTTAGGTCCCATGTAATAGGGGGCGAGCCTATTGCCATTAACCGGGCACAAATTCCAAACTCCGAGCTGCCACTGGGAATTTCATAGAAAAACCCAATAACACTGCTCGACCTGGGAATCGAACCCAGGACCTCTAGCGTAGCAGTCGCGGTCAGGACCGCTTGGCTAATGAGGCAGTTAATTATATTGTCGTCGTATTTTTAATTAATCAATATTGACAGTACCAAAAATTCAAACTGTTCTTATATAACAGAGACTTCAACCAAATAAGTGTTGACTTACATAGTTAACGTAACCTCCAAGATGCCTCGTGACAAAAGAAAACGCATTGGAAATAAAAATACTCCGAAATTCAAATCAACTAAGTTACACAAAATTACTTACGCGAGCCTATAATATTAGCTATGCAGGTACTACCTATGTATTATGAGTATGACGCGCTCAAAGTTAATGTTTGTTAATAAATTGTTTCCTGTGACGTTATTATATTAGAAAATAATAAAGAACTTACTGGTTTGAGAACTCGTACAATGAAGTAAGTTTTGATGCCGGCTTGTCGTAACATTTCTTCGCGACGTTCGCCATGAGCGGGTTCTACTTCGAACTCGTTATTTAGAAAACTCAGAGTTACTTCAGAAACATGTACGCGTCTGTAAACAAAACTCTTATAAATAGAATGTTACTACGTATACATAAATAGGAATAGCTGCTAAAGTCGTAGAATAAATAAATATTTTAAAACGACTATGAATACAGACTAATAAACCATCTTTAGATGGTTACCTATTACAAACTGGTTTACATCTGTTGGATATTTTGAAGATACTCTTGACTGATCTTTCACTGTTTGCCAACCCAATGAGACCTTGAGCTTTTCAGAGAAAACACGGCGATGCTAGCGAACCTATTTGGAAACAGAAATTCTCTTCACATTTGAACCAACTTCAAAAACGGAGGAGATTTCGTCAGTATATATTTATTGTTTTATCTCAGGTTCTTATGTCTGTTCACTTTTTTTATTGCTTTTGTTTTTGAATTGAAAGCGGGTTTTACTTTCTGTTAAAAGTTATTTTATTATACAAATCATTACCGGCAGGGCAATAATCAGGGTATTAGTCATAAACATAGGAGTCATTTCAAAACTTTAATTCCTGCCTGCCTCATTATTTGACATTGATTTATATTCAGGGATTATAGTATTTCACAATGAGTCATACAATATTTCATGTTAAATCAATGCAAATCAAGGTTGACGTTGTCGTTCGGTCTTATTTGCGAGGTAAATTTCCTTATGGGTTATACCAGTTACCTAATCACAACAATCGACACTAACCCAGCCAATCCACTGCTCTCCATCTTATTAGCGAGTTCGACATCTCGAGAGTACACGTCGAACTGCCACTGTCTTTGACCCAGAACACCCGCGAGCACTGCACCGGTGTGGATGCCCACGCGCATATCCACTGGTGAGTTTGTTGTCTGCTGTACGTATCTAGAGTTTCAGTGTGAAGATTTAAGAGAGCACCCAGAAAGTTAAGTCTAAGAATCCATAAAATTACTGTGTTTTTATTCATGGAATATACATACTTAATAGCTTTAACCATAGACAGTCCCATATGCACACAAAGAACGGCGTGGTCTGGACGTTCAACAGGCGCTCCACTAATGCAATAATAACAATCGCCAAGAATTTTAATGCGAAGCTGTTGATATTTCTGTAAAATAAAATTACAATTTACGGACGACGAGGCTCAATATAATTTACGGCAGATGACACTTGGAGACGAAATAATAAATTCAATTTTCTTTACCTCAGCAAGTCGATCAAAACGAGCAAATAGCTCATTTAATATTGCGACAAGATCTTGCGCTGAATATGTCGAGGAAATAGCCGTGAAGCCTACGATGTCGGCATACAGAATACTGGTAAATAACAAATAATATGTTAATAATACTAGATGTGCTATTTATTTGGTATTGTTTTTTTGTAAACCGCAGACATACCTACCTAACATTTTCATGGCGAGACATGTAAATTTTTTTGAACTGTGTATCAATCAGGCCCAGATCTTTCCTCATCTGAACAGCAACATGCTCTGGTAGCACCGATAGTAGCAGCCTCTCCTACAAATTATTTAAATTAACTTCTTACTTATGATGTCTGAATTTGAACGTTTTACAAAAGTTATGTATAGTGATGTTATGTTGCAAATTTGCTTTACGGAGGTCAGTCGATAGACTGCTTCCGTGACCACTGCTCATATAATCGTCCCAATAATTTCCTACGTCAAACACACTGCGAGTAACATGAATATCGTAGCCAGACTTCAAATGCAATTGTTCTACGTGCATCTTGTCTAGTCGAACCTCTGTTAATAAATTATACAAAAAATACCTGAGTATAATCGGTATCTATTGGTATTAGACCGACATCGTACTCTAATATTTTCGGGAAAAAATAAAAACCTCGTCTTGCAAGTTTTTGGATCCTTATTTATCAAGTTATACACATACCTAACAATTTAGTGGTTTGGGACTTAGGTATATCTGTGGTTAACTGTACCTACCTAGTAGTATCTATATACCTACTGTAAACATAAGACATTCATTTGGTTCAAATATTCTCCTGAAATGATAACATAGACATGATAAAAGATCCTATAAGGGACAAATAGCAGTTAGTTTCGTCTATCACCTTCAAACGTCCTGAACTCATTAGTTATAAGAAATTCAACTAAGAGCCTACTTACTTCCTATGTCACCGCCTGATGATATGTACTCTAGAAAAAGGTAGTTATCTACATAGTGCCCAGTACATCTTAGCAGGCGCGGGAAAATCATTTTTTTAACCGATTATATCTTGAAACGCAAACTGTAAAATGGCATATTATGTGTATGTATGCCTACACAAAAAGATAGAAAACAACCTAAACGCTATGTAGACACCCTTTACTAATCGTTATGAAATTGCTGCTTTTGACACGTACGAAATAGCTAATTTCAGATGAAAGTTCTTGTCAAAAAGCTTGTTATTTCAGTGCATGTCTGACAGCAACATGTATAAGAAGTTTCCTGTCTACGATGGAAGTGAAATGACACTTTAAAGATCCTTAACAGAAAGTAAGTTACCTCTAACTAGGGAGGTATTTGTAGTGTAGGTAACTATTATAGTAACTATATTTTTTTAACAATATTGGTTTTATGGCAAACTGTTTCAATATTTAACGAATAGAACTCTTGTATTTTCTCTGAAAATTAATACTATGTAAAAATCACCTGTTCTTTGCTCTGTTGTTCAATTGTTAGTTTGTCACGTAAGCTCCTCTTTGTTTCTTGAAATGAGCTCCGTTGCTGCTTTTCACTTATAGCATACGCAGTTCCACCCAGCAACGTAGCGCCAAGGAGCAATGCACCATTTGCAATTTGCTGTCAAAACATTTCAACATTGAGAGGCATTCCTAACTTTTTTTTACTTTAATAATATAAGCCGCAAATACCTGAAAGTAAAAGTCGTCCGCCAGCCTGCTCTCAGATGTGGAAGCGTTGTAATACTGCACCAGGAGATAGCCACAAAACGAAAATGTACTATATAATATTAACAGTACGTGATGTAATGGCAGGGTGGCGAGGGTAAAATATTGAAGCACTACAGCCCATCCAAGCAACTCGTTGTATGAATCTCCTAGGCGACGCGACGCGCTCACTAACAGTTGAGTCCAGAGCACCAACCACGCTATATGATTAAGGATGGTTCGTGCAGGTCGCACGCAAAGGTACACGGATGCCAGGATCAGGTTGGCCATTAACGCTACGGCGACAATTGCGTAAGCGAACGATAGGTCGCGTTCGCCTGGCACCACGGCCGAGAATGCTTGCAGCAGGGCACCCGTAGCAAGCAGACGAGGCACTGTCCTTTGTCGTTGTCGCTGCGTATACGCCGAGTACAATTTTTCTTCTTCTATGTCCGTAAAGCCCCATGGGGGTACTAAACATATCCAACATGTTGACTTGTTCAACGTTCTCGCCTGCATTGGTTTCTCCATTGCTTTTAATGTTTATTTATACACATTCGCCATTTTTTTTGTCAAAATTGTCGTCATTATTGTCATGACTGTATTCATAAAAGTTAATCGAACTGAAAATAAGTCAGTACATGCTCAGTAGATATTACGTTTTGTAACTTAACTGTAGATATTATGTTTCTCAGCATCTGTAATCGTATTTCTAACTCCTAAACAACTAAGACGTTCATACAAACATCTCCCCCCCTTAAACTCTCCTTAAAGGTAAAATTTTCAAAAATCCCTTGTTAGCGTATGCGTATGCTCTTTGGGTGTGCATTGATAGATCAGTCAGTCTGTCAAGTGATACGATTTTATAAGTATAGATTAATACATGGGACAAGTGTCACCTACAGAGTTATTCAATATAAAATATTTCTTGAATAGGTACTGAGGCCTGTCAGCACCTCAGCCAGTGAAGGTGGTGAACTTAGACTGTGAACCTTTCCCGTAAGATTTGTCAGCAAACTCATATTTCCTAAAACTTTACATACCTATAACTAAGGAAGTTTAACCTGGTGCAACAATTTAAGTACCAGAAAATAATGTTACTTTTAAAAATTATAATAACATCTTGACCACTACGCGACTTTTGGTTTTGAGTAATAATATGACACACTTAAAAAAATTTTAACGATCCGCTATGGGTTATAAAATTATGAATTGACTAGCTTCTGCCCGCAACTTCGTCTGCGTGGACTTCAGAATTGGGTCCGACCTAGATAAAAATGTATGTATAATACCTATAGCAATACAGTTTATATTATATATACATATATATTTATATGCATAAGGAAATTATTTTAAATATTCGCCGGCTAGGTACTCTATATTAATATAAAATATCTACTTACATGGATAAATCTAGGACGAAATTGTCCTAAATACTTAATACAAAAAATTTGTACCGATATAAAATGGAATAGTTTATCCATATTTTCTAATATCGTAGGACTGTTTGTCTGTCTGATTCTTTTTCACACCAAAACCGCTAAACGGTTTTCGATACAATTTGGTAAGGAGATAGATTGCATCCTAACGAATGATGGTGCAGCCTATCTTTAGCCTAAAAGACCTTTGGTATGCGAGTGGAACCGCAAGCCACAGGTAGTTGTTATACCTTATGAAATAATAATTTCATAAGATACTTTTAAATCTTTTACAGAAGGAAAACAGACAATATTGATGATGTCATGTAATAACATGAATAACTCAATTTGGTTTGAAATGCGTAACTAGCACGTCTGTACTTAGTCAGCTTTTGACATATGAATAATGTGTTGTTCAGTATATTTAAGTAGGTAGCTAAATAATCTTATTGTATCCTGGACTGAAGTAGGTAACAAACACTTTTTTATTGTGATTTTTCTAGTTCCTTTCATACCCTAAGGATGCCTACACCTTATAAAAAACCTACACACCCATTTTAATGACTTTTGTTTTCCGAGATTTCATGATTAGTCATTGTACGAGTAGGTACTTACTGATAATTATCAAGCTTTTATATAAGTAGGTAGATACATAACTTCCGTGTTATATGTAGGTAGGTATTTAGCACTGCGTGGATTTGCAAATAATAAATGATGACCTATTCATTCATTCAGTAAGGGCTACCGTTCCTTTTTATAGTGACAGAATATTAAGAATCGTATTATTAACTTCGAAAGGCAAACTACCTTTTTTATTACATACCTATACCTATCATCATCATTAACCCATATTCTGTCCCACTGCTGGGCACGGGTCTCCTCTCAGAATGAGATGGATTAGGCTATAGTCCATATCCATACCTATACCTATAAGTATTATTATTTTATAGAATTCTAGCTATTGTTTATTTATAACATAACATAACATACCATCACGCCTGTATTCCTTAGTATCCTGTATACCCACAGTTCGTCGGTATGTTTAGGTCCCATGTAATAGGGGGCGAGCCTATTGCCATTAATCGGGCACAAATTACAGAAAGGATTTTTTAAAATCTTTACATTTACGCCTACACCCATAAAAAAAAATATTTTGTCTGTTTAGAGTCTGGTTTGGAGGGTATAAATACACCAGCGCTTTTGATTCTTATAGATATAGATAGATAAAGACTTGATAGCGATGTTTAAAAAGTAAGGTCATAAGTATATACATTGGTACAACGTATATACATGAACAAACGTCAGAGAGATCATCAAGCGGAGACTTTCCGTTAGCAAGACGACTTGATCGAGGACGCCTGTGTAATGAATAAATTACACGCTGAAACATTGTTCCGATATCCATTCATTAACTGGGCCGTTTAAAGACATACACATACATAACGTACTCATGGTTTTGTCCATTCTAATTTCAATATTGACAATCGTTACGACGGATTTGATGGATGTGACCGTGAAACTTAAAGTCACAAGTTATTTGTTTCATTTATTTGACTCATTACCAACTCTTATGAGCTAGTTAGTCATGCTTTATATAAAATAATAAAATTAAAAAAAAAAACAATATTAACTGTATAGGTACAACGTTTAGCTGAATAAGCGCAAGACCTCAAACACGTCAATTAGAATACCTAGATATTATTATACTAACGAAACCCCAAAGTTATTCTGAGACGCGTAAGAATTTTTATTTTTCAGGAAATTAGTTATCACCACCAGCCAAACGCAAAACTCATGGCTGTACCTACAGTATCAGCGCGCACAAGCACACAATAACAGTAGGTTTCAGTTTTCCATAACTAGAGCCACTGATGGATCAGGGAGCCGTAGTTTCAGGCATTGTAATTATCTTTTCGGGACAAATTCACACCAAAAAAAATCGCTGTAATTGATTTATTAATCGATTCTGAACAAACTATTAGGTATTGCGCTTGTTACACGTTGTATATCCTTTTTCAAACAGCACTCTCTTAGATCAAACATTGCAACTACTAATTAAGTCTGTACCTACTAGTTTTCTAACTAAATAAATAAATAATCTAAATAAATAATCTTCTTTATATATACTCTACTCTATGCTCCTAGTAGGTAGGTACTATACTGTGAATTAGGTCATAACATTCATAATAAGTCAATAAAATGTGGTAAACGACAGTTTGGTATTACCCCGTACCGCTAGTATGTGCAAATTTCATGGCAATTCATTACCCTTTACTGTGCCTACGTACGCATAGGTTCTATGAATTCCGATTCTATTAACTATAAATAATCTAAGACTATACATAACAGTTTTTTTTTCTATTTAGTTAAGAATAAGAGTAGTATTTGCAGGTGATCAATTATTAATAAATAAATAATAAAAACGGATAACATTGCCAAAAGAATTAGTCGCGGGTCTAGGTTTTTCGGGGTCGTAGCAACTCGTAGCGTCGTAGTCTAGAGCATAACATATAAATTTTTAAGTTTAAATAATTATGTTACTTTATACTTTTTAATGTGACTCTACTAAGTATTTTTATTGTGATTCAGATATATATGGTGTTACAGATATTTAGGTAGGTACTTGTTAATCAAAATAGTCCATAGCTCGAAACCTTTCTTCATCGTCCCTGCTAAGCAGTTCAAAGTAGGTAGGTACCTCCTTAAGTAGGTAGGTACTCTGACGCAATTTAAACTGAAATCTATTGCTGATTAGATAAGAACTCTAGTATTTTTAATTAACTTAGTACATACCTAATTACTTACCTAATTTGCGAATTTCATACTTATTTAATATTCAAATTGTATTCTTTTACACAAGAGCGAATTCCTGCTAAATACCTAACTAATAATACTTACTAAAATATCCATAATCACATAGGTACATGTCTTTTAACAACAAATAGATAGGTATATACCTATGCCTATTACGTATTTTGCTTTTAGCAAAAATTACATACCAATAAATAAATCAGAGCACAATTTTATATTTATCCAAAAATACCTACTTATAGCCAAACCAATATTTAATTCGTCTAGCGAACAAGTAAGTATAGGACTCACACAATGTAATGAACACACTATACGGAGCTCTTCGGAGCTGTAACTGTAAAGATACCTAGATTACCTACTGTTAACGACCCCTCGTTACCTCTCATGAATAGTACCTACCTATATTATGTTAGCTATATCAATATTTGATAATACCAAAACCAGCTTTACCCCTGAAGAATAAATTCTATATGAACGACGAAGGAAAGTGACTTGTAAGCTCTATATAGGCTTAACATATTAAATTGAAAATAGGTAGGTAGGTACTCTGTAAATCAGTCATGATTCATGAACAACAAAGTTTTATCGTTTCCTTATGCCGACAATTTTGTGGTAACTTCACAGTTTACTTCACATAATAGGTAGGTAGGTATATGCAGGTATTACAGATATTATTTTTCCCGCCTTAGTTATTAAATTATAATTCTGATGATGTAAGCAATTCCAGCTAAACTCTTACTATTGACCCATAAATAAGCGCGACAGATGACCCTTATATTACAACGCGGTGCGTAATACAATAACGATGACAATGGAAATCTGTGTGTTTTACGTGGCTGGATTATTACAGGAGGAATTGTAATCGTGTCAAAATATTGAGCGCGTTGGAATCACAGGGCGCGGATGGTATGGCGGGCGCCGGGCGCCAGGCGGCTCGGGCGGCGCGAGGGCGGTGCGCGCACGTGCTCGCGTGCGACTGCCGCGCGGCCGGCCGCCGCCCACCGCCGCCCGCCGCGCGCCGCCCGAGCTCCCGAGCGCCGACTACTAGCGAGCACTCGACCACCCGAACACCCGAGCACCCCAGGCGACCCACACAACCCATCCGCATCAGTCCAATCGGCTACACATTGATTTCACTCTTATTTTGTTAACATTTCTGTAGCTGGAACTATTAAGTTTGTCTACCGACTAACTTAACCGAATAACTGTTTATACTTGTGAACGTTTTGACAACGTCTGGTGAACAAATTAAATATAAGTACTTACCTACCTTTTAAATCAATTTAAACTACTGGTTGTATTTAATTTCCATCTTTCGAGTCCGCTACGTACGAACATGATTTTGAGATAAGTAATATAACATAACATAGTCAACCCATTATATGTCCCACTTCTAGGCATAGGTCTCCTTCTCACAATGAGAGCGGAGAGGTGATGTTTACTTATCTCCATGAGATTAAGCGCCACTTGCACCAACTTCTTTTTGTGTTTAAATTGTATTTAAACACAAAATTTCTATGAAAAATCGTGTTTAAATACAATTTAAATATAATTATGAAGTTGGTGCAAGTCCCTAAGTATGCATCATACCATTTTTTTTAGCCTCAGTTAGGTCTTAACTCAGGCAATTTTAACTTGATTATTTTTCTTTCTCTCTCCATAATATCTTTGACTTAAATATTCTTGCAGGCAGGATTCACACATCTAGTAGATTTTCAGAAACGTGTATTTCTTACTTTGTTTTAAGTGCTTGCGCGATTGTACATCAGTTTTGTGAATACTTAATTACCGATTCTGAGTCCCCCAAATTAGTTTTTTTGGCCACTCTAACAAATAAACAGTTATTATTCGTTTATTTACTGGATAAATGAATCTACCAAATATTTAAGTAATGCTTTGTTTTATTACGTAACATACTCGTATAAACCACTTCTTTTTATTGTAGATTAATCAATATTGATTGAACTTAAGTTTCATTGGATTCTTCGAAATGGCCTTGCTAGGAACAAGGCTTCTTAGAAGGCCAATATAATAAATCAGTCATTTAACACTGCAGTTTAATAAATAGCGATTAAATCTACAATAAAAAGATGTGGTTTATATGTTACGTAATAAAACAAAGTATTACTTAAATATTTGTTAGTTTCATTTATCCAGTAAATAAACGAATAATAACTGTTTATTTGTTAGAGTGGCCTTCCATGGTACACCCACCTTATTTTAACGTCGTCGATTCCCGAAATCAATGAAGCGAGGGACCGTACTGCCAAAATAGTAGCGCGTGCGATTCGCCGCCGCGTCTGTAATTTTCAGTTCGATCGGTGTTTGTGTAAGTAGAAGAAATTTGTCATCACATGGCAATAACTACGACATTTTAATAATTGGCCTTCGAAGGAGCATGGCCTTCCATGATCCACCCACCTTACATATAATAATATGTACAGACACGGCTCATTTACCTACATTCTTATTCTAAGTAAGATTGTAAAATATTTTCTTTCATAAATAATGACAAAGCAGTTTTTGATGCATTAGTTAATAAAACAACAAAATCATTCATTCAATTGTTACCGTAACATAATTAGACTAAGTTAAACTTTTCAGGTTTTACAATATAAAATATCGTCATTTTTAAATTTTTTTGATAACTCAATACAAAGTGTGACCGCCGGAAATCGGTCGCAATACTCGCAATGGAATATTACTTTTGTGCGCACTAAACAAATGTTATAATATAGGTACCTACTACTCTATCGGCGGCAATATTTATATATAGCGGCTAATTCTCTCAAAGTTGAATGAGGATTTTCAGTCACTATTTCCTTCACTTTTGCAATGTTAACTTCAGTTGCAGACATTGATGGCCTACTAGAGCGAGGCAAATCTTCGATCACATCTCGACCGCTTTTGAACGCTTTGTACCACTCGTATGCACGTGTTTTTGATAAAGTAGATTGACCGTAAGCCTTCTGTAACATTTTCAGTGACTCTGAACACGAAATTCCATTGGCGATGCAAAATTTAAGACAAACTCTTTGAATCGTGCGAATTTCATAATGGACAAAAACATTCGATGTTTTTGTCCATTATGAAATTCGCAATATACACTAGATAATTATGATATTGTTACGAGCTGGGGTTCGGGATAAATTAATTAACGCTAATTTTACCGAAATAAATTAATACTTTAATAAACTTGACAACCCACAACATAAATCACAATTAAAATCACTACACTATTACTTGTCGCACTGTACTGTCACACTGAGAATCACTTGTCTTCACTTTGATGTTCACTTCACCTTGTCCAAAACTAAACTGCGCTAGCCGACCCTCACGACGACTATTTATATCAGTCACGAAGATTCTAGTATCGAACAATCGCGAAAAGCCTACAAAATGCGAGTAGGTACTTGATCGTCTATTGTTTACGGACATTGACCTTTGAACCTGACCTTGAACTATTGTTATTACGTGAGTACGCATTCGAGTACTTTCTTTCGAATATTCTACATGCTTCTACGATTTATCTAGAACCTTCGTGACATATCTACGTCATTCTAATAGCTCTTCGGCGTAACACTGCCCCCTCCTAAGACATGCTCGTCCCGAGCATGCATCATTAGATCCGTAATAACAGGCTAAACGTTCCACGTGAACTGGTTTCGGAGCACCTATTGGTCCTTGCTGTATCCGGTAGGTGACATCGTTGATCTTAGTCGCAGCTCTATAGGGGCCGTTGCATTTTGCCCGTAGCTTGGATGACTTTCCTTTGACGCGCACCGGGTTATTTAGCCGCACTAGTGAACCCTCGTCGAAGCCTTTGTTGTTCGTCTTACAGTCATAACGCGACTTCATTCTCTCATAAGTTGGTTTGGCCGATTGACCAACTCGTTCTGAGCTACTGTTTCGTACATCATTCAGATCCGCTGACAGCATCCTCACGGGTACTGCTTCCTTAGCCTCTTGCTTCACTCCAGAATATGCATCATCTCCATTCTTCCTCCAGTTTTCAGAGCACGGTCTACTAGGAAAACATGCACGGGATCGGCTTTGCTTCAGGCAACTCATCCGGAGGTGGCCTCTTTCTCCACATATATAACATCTTGGAGCAGCTATCATTCTCCTTTTTCCATCCTCCACTCTCCAGCAACTGGCTTGAAAGTGTCCTCGCTTACCACAGACGTAGCATCTAGGCACTATCACACGTTCCCTTGAAATTTTGCTGCGCCTCGCACAACCCACCTGGAAGTGACCCTCTTGTCCACAGAGGTAACATGTCGGTAACACGACTTCCCGGATACGATAAGCTCGATAGTCCTGCCTGACTGCCTCCACTTCCAACGCATGGGCTAAGGCGTCTTTCAATGTCCTGTGATGACCAAGTCTCACAGCGGCTCTGACTTCTAGGTCACGGATTCCATCGATGAACGCCTGCACCAGATTTCCGTCGATAAGCACAGGTGTAGACTGGTAGGCTTTCCGAACCAGCTTTTCAATTTCTACGGCCCACTGCTGCAGGGTCTCTGAACCGCGCTGTACCCGATCCTTCAGCTGTGCACGGAACACGTATTCAAGATGGGCGTCACCATATCTCGAGTCCAATGCCTCAATCAGCTGATCGTACGTCATGCTGTCGCCGATGGCCTCCAGTACTGTTAAGGCCTGACCACGGAGGCAAAGGGTGAGTGCCGTCTTAGCCTGACCTTCGTCCCACCCGTTTGACGCAACAAAGGCTTTAAATTGCATTTTATACGCGGACCATGAAGAGGTCCCATCAAATGGTGGCACTTTGAATCTACGT
This sequence comes from Acronicta leporina, assembly GCA_947256265.1. Classification (NCBI taxonomy): domain Eukaryota; kingdom Metazoa; phylum Arthropoda; class Insecta; order Lepidoptera; family Noctuidae; genus Acronicta; species Acronicta leporina. The sequence goes on along the minus strand of OX366513.1, from coordinate 8,231,902 downwards.
AGGGAAGAGGTTACGGGAGCAGCATCCCCGGAAGCAAAACGTACATTTCGTGCCTCTAAATTACCTAATGCCTTTGTCACGTTAGCAATCTGTTTCTCGGTTTTAGAAATCCGGGTCTCGTGCTGTTCCACCTGCTCCTTCATAACACCAAGCTGTTTGCCAAGAGTCCCATGAAGGTCTTTTATGAGGAGCATCAGATCCTCTTGGCGTTTGGCCTGCTCCTCTTCCCGGCGTGCCTGCTCCCTTTTTGTCACTCTGTAGCTGCTCCCGTAGTAAGCGAGCCTGCTCTTCCTGACGGCGGGCCTGCTCTTCCTGACGGCGAGCCTGATCCTGCATCATTGCCATTAAAGCCGCCAGATCAACAGCTGGTACCGGAGAAGTTCCAGATGGACCAGCGATTGGGTCTATTGTTGGTTGTTGATGACCCGCAGGAAGTGCCGGAGAATCTCCAAATCGTCTCTGGTCCATCTCTTGCTGCCGCTGACTTCTGGTACGGATACCATCCGTATCATCCTTCGGCAAAACCGGCATAATTTATCCCACTTCTGACACCAAATGTTACGAGCTGGGGTTCGGGATAAATTAATTAACGCTAATTTTACCGAAATAAACAAATACTTTAATAAACTTGACAACCCACAACAGAAATCACAATTAAAATCACTACACTATTACTTGTCGCACTGTACTGTCACACTGAGAATCACTTGTCTTCACTTTGATGTTCACTTCACCTTGTCCAAAACTAAACTGCGCTAGCCGACCCTCACGACGACTATTTATATCAGTCACGAAGATTCTAGTATCGAACAATCGCGAAAAGCCTACAAAATGCGAGTAGGTACTTGATCGTCTATTGTTTACGGACATTGACCTTTGAACCTGACCTTGAACTATTGTTATTACGTGAGTACGCATTCGAGTACTTTCTTTCGAATATTCTACATGCTTCTACGATTTATCTAGAACCTTCGTGACATATCTACGTCATTGTAATAGCTCTTCGGCGTAACAATATAAATAAAAAACACTGTTTTGATATAATTATCAGATGCAACTCAAACTCCGCGCCAAAATGGAAAACAGCTGTGCCAATCTAACAACAAAAAAAATCAAAAATTTGAATTTGGAACCTTAAATAAATCATCCGTTCCCGATACAATCTTGGCTGAATGTATATAACATTTATTTCATAATGACTTTGAATAGCTTTGAATAGAGATGCGTGTTATGCAAGGCTGCAAAGTAGTTTTTTGGTATCGCGAGTACTTGTATTGAAACCTGAGCAAGAGAAGGATTCTAGGATTGAACTGTGAGCGAAGCGAATGGTTCAAATATATAAATAATCCTGAGCGTTGCGAGGGTTTCAAAGGTAGGTACGAGACGCAGAATAACTTTGCTGCCGAGCGAAACACACAACCTTTCAGGTGACTATTCGCTACCAGCATTTGTATATCCAATGCTGGTGTGCGGTCTCCATCTCCACTCCGTCGTTTAGTAGTTTAGTAGTCGTAAAGATTGGCAGCAGTCTTCATAAGTATCACCTATGTACTATTTTATTATCTCTTTTCAGTACCTAATCTTAGTTGCTATTTAATTTTCCCAGCTTACAGTTTTACGTCTGCTAACAGTTTTGTATATTGAGTATGGTAATCTGTGGAAAATGTAGTGGGTAATGTACATATTTGTTAAGTTTAATGTTAAGATGCCTCTGTTTACATATAATATGCTACTGTTTGTTTTCCCTTATGAAATAAATAAATAAATACCCCACTACAGCGACGAAAATGCTAGGTGAAAGAAAAACAGCAAATATTAAATGAGTTCGGCATTATGTACCTACCGCTTGCACTAACTCTGCAGGTGTTAAATGTAGGTATATCTTCGTCGCTACTGGACTCACGCATATTATAAAATGTCTTACGATTTTATCAAAAAACAATCTAAAACGAATGATGGTAGAGTTCGCGCAAAATAACTTGTCCCAAAACTAACGAGAGGGGGGAAGTTTTCGCAGTGCATTTGCGTGCAAAATGTACTAAAAATCGACTAGTGCGCATCCGACATTTTGGTTCAGTTCAGACAGTTATTTTTCAGTTTTCAACCAACTCCAAGTGAATTGATTAGAGATTTTTTTTTTCTTACAGTCGTCTTACTGGCCAGTTCGATTATTCTAAAAATGTGGTTGGCGCATTGACATGAAATAAGTATTTATGCATTTTCAGTGGACCCGGCGGTACCTATAGAAAATTATTGAATAGAAAGGTTCGAATTTTAAAAACTCTTTCCACGCTAGCGGACAAAATGCACTTTTGCGTGCAGCTTTCGAATGACAACCAGAATCTTTCCGAGCTTGTGAGGTGAAAAAATATATAATTCGATGAGTAACAAAGAATATTTAAAGCGTAAGATAGCTTATTGTTTTTAATAATAAGTAGGTATTCTGAATAGCGTTCCAAAATGTCTTGTGCGCTTCTACTGCTACTTTTTTTGGGAAAAGAAACAAATAGGTAAATGATGAGTGCAAAGCGTTAATAGTGCTCTCAGAATAATAATGACAAGTCAAGTTCACTTAATTACTAGGTATCTGCGTGATGGATTTATCGGGCGCCCGCGAATTTTGCTTGACAATTGACATTACCTACTGTCATTATCAAGTGACACTAGTTGACATGTAAACTCTTTGTTGACTATTATAAATAGGTGTTATATTTAAGGTGATATTTAAGTAATACTATTATTGAATATGTTCACTAAGTCATATTAGCATACCATACCTATTACTGGGTAATAGTCAAATATTAGTCAACCATTTTGAGATTCATATTCTCTCCGTATTCGTTAACTCTAACATAATATCGTAACTATTCTCAGAATAGGTACGATATCAATATTATGTTAGAGTAACGAATACGGAGAGAATAGGTACGATATCAATATTATGTATTATTATTCGTTACGAATACGGAATTATTTACTCGGTGTGCCTATTATTTGACTAATATCTGGTAATAGTCTACGCTAAACCGCTAAACTAATATATACTAATATGAGTATATAGCTCGTATCATAATATCTATACCTATTACGAATATATTAGTTACACCTCTACTAGTGTCAGTCAACTGTCATACTACGCTTGCTTGCTTTTGATAAAATCCTCAGTTAAAAAATCTCAATCTGGAGGCTTTATTTATTCGTCAACACGGTTATTTATTCGTTTGCTGGTTTAAGGTTTTTTTGATTCAGTTTGATGCTGTTAGCTTTCACCATATTTAATAACATTTATTTAATCTGTTGCTGGTCTCTGATGGCAGTTCTTTGGAGACCTTTCAGGAAATTGTATGCTTAAACATGGATATAAAATTTATGAAACCTGTACAACCTAAAATTTTTAAAGCCATAAATGATTTAGACATTGCTACACTTATGAAATGTTCTTCAGATGAAATTAGACCAATAATACCATGTTTAGTTCGTATGGCACTTATTGCTCCACTAGACATAACCAGTGCTTGTGCAGAGGCCAAAAAAGATATACTTACTATGCTTTCCGGCATTGACTTAGTAAATTTTATTGTATCTCTGTTATCTATAGAATTTAATACATTAGAAACAGATGTTAAGAAAGAGCAGCAAATGCGGTAAGATTATGTTTACCTATTGCTTATCATTGTTTCTGATATTATCTTTATTTATTTCTTACTTTATTTCCCAGATTAAAAAGTGGATCTAAATGCAAAGAGACATTTCTAATACAAAGTATAACAAATGGTATAACTAATGATTTTGAGCAGTCTGATTCTCCCCGAAGAGTTCGTCTTGTTTTGTCAGAATTGTTGCAAATGCAAGCACAGATGGTGGAACAAAATCAACCTGGAATCAAGAATGTCAATAATGACAACAGTATAAGACCATCAGAGCTCTTTGAAAATGATATATATCTGGAAGAAATTACTGATGTCATTTCCATATGCCTTGCAGAGTTACCAAATTTACTCAATGTTTGTGACATCATTGAAGTGTTACTGCATGTAAACAATGGGCCCATTATAATATCGTGGGTATTAGCTAATATGTCTGATACACTGCCAGAAGGTATGTGGATATTCAATTATGTATTTTTAATCAGTTCCATCTTTCCAAGGGCACTGGGTCACAGGCTCAAGAGCACCAGCTTATAAAAAAAAACATTTTAATATGCACCTGGTGACGAGTATGGTATATGTGTTGTTAGTTGGATTGTCTAAGCTGTTTTAAATACCTGCGAGCTGTTTTACAAAACAGCTGTAATGTAAAACAGCTGAATGACATTTAACCACTTTCCATAATAATTGTAAATGAAACTTGAACACATGGAATTGCTTGAAAATGTTTGTGTTCAAATGTTACATAATAGAGCTGTTTTGCAAAACAGTGTATTATTGTACAAATCAACCATTCAATGGAAAATGTTATATTTTACATAAAATATACATTTTCCCTAACTATTGAGGTATTAATATAAATGTAAAGTGGACTGTGTCTACGGTTGACCAGTACATCAACCACTCCCCATGTTGTTTTAAGTGAACACCAGTAGTAAATATAAAAATTAGCTAGTCTGGCGAAAAAAGACCTTCCCATAAAATTTTAACAATTATAGAACCCTATTGTGGTGGTGCCACCTACAAGCTCAAATTGCAAATCTTAACCATCCAGGGACCCCATTAAAACAAATAGTTATTTATATCATGTTTTAGCAGCAGTGCAGTACTTTGCATGGTAATATCATAAATCCCCAATGAAAATACTATGTTTCAGTGGCTGAATCCCTTGTAATGAATGCTGACAGAAGCGAGGAAGGTGGTATTAGAGCTATAACTCTGAGCATCCTGTGTGCAGTGTGCCCCCATCTAGCAGCTGCTGTTAGATCCAAGGCAGCATCAGCTTCCAGACTGCCATCATTGGTTATCGAACTCACTTTGAAACACCACCGGGAAGACTTGGTGGGATGCTATTTTTGTTGCTTTTTATGCTATTTTCACCTAAATCATTTGAATTTACTGCATGTATCTATTTCCGGCTTAAAAAACCTTATTGTCTTTAAAGTTAGAATCATTTTGCTTGGTGGTAGGACCTGTTGGGGTCTGACTGGCTGGCGAACACCCTCACGTTAGTCTGTCGTAAAGCACCGTGGTGTGTTTCGTCTTTTGCGCGTAAGAGCCAGTTATCTCTCGGGTGCCGCGGCTCTGGCAGTCTACATTCCGTAGGGCCTCTTAAAGGTCGGCAACGCATCAGCAACTTCTCTGTTGTTGAAGTTGTCTATGGGCGACGATGACTACTTACCACCAGGTGGCCCCTCAGTTCGTTTGCAGACTTAATCAACCAAAAAAATACTTTGTTTAAATGTACCTATAAATTACAAGAATATAATTGTTTCATATTTTGAGCAGGTTTCATTCATGTCAGGCCTTTTACTTGGGTCTGACCAGACAACCAGAGCATGGTTTGCAACCTTCCTGCGGAACTCAAATAAGAGGGGCAAAGGTGATGGACATGCTGCATTGGCAAAACTGCGTCAAGAATTACTGAATAGGCTTAAAGATGCTACTGCTGGAGTGGAGGCATCAGCTTTGTTGAGACTTTACTGTGCTCTCAGAGGCATTGCAGGAATTAAATTTCAAGATGATGAAGTAGCTGGCCTTCTAAGACTAGTTACACAAAAGCCACCTCCAACACCAGCTGGGGTCAGATTTGTCTCCTTAAGTCTCTGCATGATCCTAGCTTGTCCGTCTTTAATGGGTATGAATTCCATATGTACAATTTCTTTGACATTGAGCCCACTATCATTACCTACACATTTTGAACATTTTATATATTGAAAACTGGAAATTACCTAATCAACAAAGCACACTTATAATAATAATCTATACTAATATATAAAGCTAAAGAGTTTGTTTGTTTGTTTGCTTGAACGCGCTAATCTCAGGAACTACTGGCCCGATTTGAAAAATTCTTTCAGTGTTAGATAGCCCATTCATTGAGGAAGGCTATAGGCTATATATCATCATGCTAACGCGGACGAAGTCGCGGGTAGAAGCTAGTATTTTATAAAAATCCTGACGGACTATCACCTAATCTCTCTCATTCAAAGAAGAGACTCATGCCTGGCAGTGGGACAGTAATATGTATTGGATTGATAATGTATTGTGTGAATTTCCTGAACATTTCATTATTGTGTGGATACAAAAATATTATGTAATTGTAGAATGTGTTGAGTGACTAATATTCCATAAATGTTGTTTCTTCCCAGCTGCTCCTGAACATGAAAAGAAAGCCATTGAATGGGTGCAATGGTTAGTCAAAGAAGAAGCATACTTTGAGAGGTAACTATTTTTAACATTAAATTTAGAATAATTATCGTAATTGTATTATAGAACCTTTGCATAACGTTTTGTTATTATTTGTTACAGTAATTCTGGCGTCACAGCATCATTTGGCGAAATGTTATTATTGATAGCCATTCATTTCCATTCTGGGCAGCTAACTGCTGTGGGTGAATTAGTTTGCGCTACCTTAGGGATGCGCGTACCTGTGCGACCCAATGGGCTAGCAAGAATAAAACAAGCTTTCACTCAAGAAATATTTACCGAACAGGTGAATTTTAATTAAGTTATATAAAATCCATTTCACGTGGGAGAGCCATGCTTCGGCACGAATGGGCCGGTTCGACCGGAGTGATACCACGGCCTCACAGAAAACCGACGTGAAACAACGCTTGCGTTGTGTTTCGCCGAGTGAGGTTATCGGAGGCCCAAACCCTTTTAAAAGGCGGGCAGCGCACTTGTGACTCCTCTGGTGTTGCAGGTGTCCATGGCCAGCGGTTATCGCTTACCATCAGGTGACCCGTCTGCTCGTTTGCCCCCCGATGCCATAAGAAAAGCATCAACTAAGTGTTTACTTTATATTCCAGGTTGTAACAGCTCATGCTGTGAAAGTTCCAGTTACAGCTAATCTGAATAGCAACATACCAGGATATCTGCCAGTTCATTGTATACACCAACTTTTGAAATCTCGGGCTTTTTCGAAGCATAAAGTCCCAATAAAAAACTGGATCTACAAACAAATATGTAACTGCACAGCACCCTTGCATCCAGTTATGCCAGCTTTAGTTGAAGTTTATGTAAATTCTATACTTGTTGTTAACAACAAAGGTGCCAACGAATATGTAAATAAACCAATTATGGAAGAAGAAATTAGAAAAGTATTCAGAAATTCAATATTCGGAGCTAATTTTGATGTCCAAAGTAAACCATTCTCTCCAATGGAAATTGATAATGGAGACACTGCAACCGAGATAAACATTGAAAAGCCAACTTTAGCATCGCAGCTGCTGCTAATATATTATCTTCTACTTTACGAAGATGTAAGATTGTCCAACACAGCGACACTTATGGCTAATGGCCGTAAGGTAAAAAGTTATTCTGCGGCTTTTTTGTCTGAATTGCCAATAAAATATTTATTACATCAAGCTCAAAAGGATCAAATGAGTTACGGTGGGTTATTTAGCCCCCTACTACGTTTGTTAGCCACTCACTTCCCACAACTGTCTCTAGTTGACGATTGGATGGACGATCAAATTTTTGGAAACCTAAATCGCCACCAAATCGATATGAATCTTTCTGAAATCACTATTAATGATGCATTCCGAACAATTGAAGAAAACCCATACAAAACTGGTAAGATTTTAAAAGCTATGCTCAATAAAAATCCTACCGATATATGGCCGTATGCAGAAACATTTGTAAAATATTTTAAAAGTGTACTTGGGGATCAAGTACCGCGTCACATACAAGAGTTATATCATGAAGTTTGGTTACGTTTCAATACTGTATTGCCGCGATGCCTGTGGATTATGACTATCAATGCTTTACTCGACATCAATGGTGGCGTCAAGAACGTTACCATCACTCAAGAGAATGTTTTAGTAGACCCACTACAAGTTTTGCGGTGCGACATAAGAGTATTTAGGTGTGGGCCGATTTTAAAAATCATCCTTCGGATTCTTGAAGCAAGTTTAGCTGCTTCCAGAAGCCAACTTAGTAGACACTTATTGGATAAACCTTTACTTGAAAAAAGCGGTCAGTTAACATCAGACGCAGAAAGAGAAGAACTAAAGAATGCTTTAGTAGCTGCACAAGAAAGTGCGGCTTTGCAAATATTATTAGAAGCATGTCTGGAGACATCAGAAGACGAGGCTAAACCGGAACTGATGTGGTCTCTACGCGAAGTGAGAAGCATTATTTGTTCATTTCTTCATCAGATATTTATTTCGGAACCATCATTAGCGAAACTTGTACACTTTCAAGGGTATCCAAGAGAGCTGCTGCCAGTCACAGTTCAAGGAATTCCTTCAATGCACATATGCTTGGACTTTATACCAGAACTTCTAAGTCAAGCATCCCTCGAAAAGCAAATATTTGCCGTAGATCTCGTGTCACATTTATCTATACAATATGCCCTACCTAAAGCCATGTCAATAGCAAGACTATGCGTAAACACTTTGTCGACACTACTCTCAGTTCTTCCAAGTGATTTGCGGCTAGAACTGTTTCAACCAGTGCTCAAATCACTCGTGAGAATCTGCACGGCTTTTCCTTATTTATTGGAAGATATAACTTCTCTGCTACTACAACTTGGACGCATATGCGAATCTCAAGCCTCACTTGGCCACTGCTGGAATGATACCAGTATACTAGGCGAGGGTGCTTATGTGCCTTCAGATGTCCAACCAGACACAAAAGTTTTAGTTGCTGAAGTTTTATGTAGAGATATAAAAGTAACAATGTCTGAAATAGTTGAAAAAGCACTTCTAAATGATGAACTGTATTAAAAATAGTTATATTTAAGATTGTGATAAGGTGGCCAATGTGTCGTATTATTCATTACTTTGATTAGTAATAAGAAAATGTTAAACATTAGAATATGGTTTAATTCTGTCTCCTACTAATATTATAAATGTGAAAGTTTGTGAGGATGGATGTTTGTTACTCTTTCACGCCAGAACGGCTGAACGGATCTGGATAAAATTTGGCACAGAGATAGATTATAGTCTGGAATAACACATGGGCTACTTTTATCTTGAAGTCCACGCAGACGAAGTCGCGGGCAGAAGCTAGTTATATATAAAATACTGAATGAGTCAGAACCCACAGTATGGAACAATGCATTATATCTGGACCCCAGAATATATCTTATTGGTCAAATCAAACGTTTATGGGTTTAGAAATGAAGCAACGAAAATTTAATCAATATTTTTATTTTTAATACATAACAAGCAGCATGTTTGATGGTTCAATAGAATTTTGTTGTTCCAATTGTCTATACATCCAAGCACATTGATTTCTCGCTGCGTGGTTACCGATGTCGTGGTATAATTGAGCCTGTGAATGCATGCAATACGTCAATGTTTTTATACTCTTTAAATAACATTTTGCATAACTCGAATTAAGACATGCCACCATTGGCGATTTTAATGAAATGAAATGATATTTATTTCTGTAAGTAGATCATTAGAAACACTTTTACAAGTCAATGCTTTGTTTTTTTTTATATAGCTAGATGGCTTCGGCATTTCCTAACTGACGACCTCTGAGAAGAAACGCCGAAACAAACTCAGAGAATCATGGTCTCTTTTAAAGTCCAGACATAAAATAATGCAAATAATGTGAGTGGGTTATTTATTGGAAGTGTCGATATTTATTGGAAGACTTCGCTTACCTGTAAGTACCACGTTTGTAATAACCGAACATGAGCGCCAACTTTGGAAAAGTTCTTTTTAACTGATTCTAACTCCTCACAACAAGACTGAAGCACTTGTAATCGCGCTTCGCCACATGGAGGTGCAGTCGCAATCCGACACTTAATGTACAACAACATAGCTGAAATTAAATAGGGTTCTTAGAATATGATGTGACATCTGGAAAACGAAATAGAACTATGTACTGCTATAACTACTCTTACCTCTAGCCATGTCGTATACGCTGCCGTCTGCCATAATAGTAGGTAAAGCTTTTCTGACAAGAGATAAGGCGTTCTTCGCGCATCCCATACTCAGTTGTACATTAGCTAAATGCATTTCAGCGGTAGCAGCTAAATAGTGCAAGTGGTATCCCTTTGCTAACCATAGGGCTTCGTTTAGTAACATTATATTTGATGACTGGATGTTACTAAATGAATGTTGGACTTCTGACATCAATATCATAGCTTTTACTCTTAAAGATATAAAATGTAGACTGTCATCCTCCGTCTTACAGAAATCAAGGATATCGTAAAGAGAGTCTAGTGCTTCTGTGGCGTCTCCCTTCAGAAAATACATCTCAGCCTTCAGGAGCTGACTTTTCCATCTGTCAGAGGATGCCAACTGCCGTATACATTGGTCTGCTTCCTCCCATTTTCCTATAAATAGTATGCAACAATACAAAATACCTATTTATTTTGTACTCCAAAATGTAGGTAATATATAATTAATTTTCTATTGCGTAATTGTGGTCCTGAGTTAGAACTACTAGGTAAGTGTGGAGGAGCGAGGTGTGTTGCCCCTCCAACTAATGGGAGGATCCTCCGACCAGGCGGGTGTTTTGCCTGGCGGGCCACGGCCCGCCTGGTCGGAGGATCCTCCCATTAGTTGGAGGGGCAACACACCTCGCTCCTCCACAGTGGTGACCCCGACGTGATGTGGTAGGTAACGGTCCAACGATGTAATATAACTGTAATAATATAACTGTAATATAACTAAGCTGAACTGATCTGCAAGGTTAATCTGCGCTCGCCTTTCTTAGACATCAAGACCTACGTGCCTCGGAGAGCACGTAAAAGCCGTCGGTCCTAGTAGTCATTCGAACATCTTTGACAATAGGGTATTTTACACCATGTAAGAAAAAATATAAAAATGCATGTTTATGATAGATTTTTTAAAAAGTAAACGAGAAACGTTAGTATTTATTTATAAAAATGCAATATAAATTTTATAATTCAATTTCAAAAATAGTCTTTTTTAATCTGTTTTAAAACGCCATCCGCCATATTAATAATATGGCGGATGGCATAAGGCATTTTTCGGTTTTATAGAACTGAAATAAAAATTCTACTGGTTCATTACGATCTAAGGATTAAGTTAAAACAGTTTTCAAAAAAAGGTGTAAGAAAGAAGAAAGAAAGAAACGTGTTTATTTTTTTTGTGTAATACCCTATTAAAAGAATATGATCGTGGTTGTCTACCTGCGAAGAGCGCAGTGGTGGCGTGGTATCGGGTGGCGGCGGGCGCGGGCGCCAGCTGCGCGGCCAGCGCGCGCGCCGCGCCGCCCGCGCCGCGCCAGGCCGCCGCGCCCGCCGCGCCCGCGCCGCCCGTGGCCTGCGCCTCCGTCCAGTGCCACACGCTGCCGCTGCCCACCGTGCACTCTGCAGTACCACCACACCACACCCCTTCTCGTTACACAAACAGTGCGTTCCACTTAGCGCCCACAACGATCAAAATGCTCATTTAGTCGTTCCGTAAGTCATGACTTCATGAGTTCACGACGACCCATCTAAAAAGGTTGGTCGTAGTGATCGTTGAGAAAATTAGCTGCATTTTCAAAACTCAAAGCATCAATGATGGCGACCGTGAAACTTAGTTTTTTTTAAAAAAAAAAAAGCTCACTAGCAATGTAGATCGCACATTACTAGTATACTTGTTAACCCCTCGTGCTAAGCTAAAATGCTTGTGTTACGAGTGGGTTTACGTCGATAGTGCAATGGGTGGGTTTCGAACCGGCAACCACATGATTGCAAGTCCGGCGGCTCCCTAGCCATTAGGCTACCGCCGCCATTAGGCAAATGATTTACTTACCTTCTATTGCAAAACGCACATAAGCTCTCAATGTCATTATTAAGGGATCTCTAGAGTTTAAACGACAACAAAATGAAGATACTCATACCATTATTTTCTTGTATATAAAGTAGGTATTGAAATAAAGATTTTTTTACAGTGCCAGAGACGACTAGTACCTACATATTTGACATTTTCATTAGTACGACAAATAACTACAACATGAGCTATGTGCGGATTTTACTAATAAAACAAAGTAAAAGAACTTTTCCTTCACTAAAATAACTTTAAAGTAAAAGAAGTAATACGCAGCAAACAGATCATAGTTTAGGCAAAGGCTAATATCGGACTATTATATAGGTAAATCCACTATAAAGTAATATTCAAGTCGTCTTTTATCTTAAAATAATAATATCAAATTGAAATAAAACTATTTTTTACGAATTTTATCGCGTTGTATTATTTTTTTAGGATTCCCGACGTTTTGGATCCTTTACAGCATCCATGGTCACGGGTAGACGTCCAACACCTCAGTCTACCCAAACTCAAACTGCCTCATTAGCCAAGTGGTCCTGAGCGCGACTGCTACGCTAGAGGTCCTGGGTTCGATTCCCAGGTCGAGCAAAGTGTTATTGGGTTTTTCTATAAAATTCCCAGTAGCAGCTCGGAGTTAGGAATTTGTGCCCGGTTAATGGCAATAGGCTCGCCCCCTATTACATGGGACCAAAACATACCGCCGAACTGTAGGTGTACATTAGTACGCCTCTGCCTAACCCTTAGGGGAATACAGGCGTGATGGTATGTAAAATCCGTAAAAATAGTTTTATTTCAATGTCTAATATTCGCGTAAGTGTCAGAAACCAATAATATCAAAGTCAAAACTAGCACTATATATGAAATTAACTGGATTTTTAAAGGAAATCGAAATGTACAAGCAAAAAATCTAGCGATGAATCATTGCTTACTGAAACACATACATATTTATGTATAAGACTGATGGATGATCATGAATTTACATACTTGTGTTAAGACCAAGAAGCAGTTGACAGGTTACTGAAGCCATCTCAGTCTTTCCGTATAGAGCCCATAAAGCGGCCGTGTTCGCCAGTCCAGCCATCGTCAGGTCGGTCATGGAGTGGAGGTAGTTGATTGAGTCTCCTCGCATAATGACCTGTAGACGGAGAGAACACCGGTTATGCTAGTTACAGATACCTAATTAACTTTTACGATTATAAAACCTACGGAAATATTTTGTGATGTACTATCGACAATCTTGGCGGTGAACCACCCTTAAGGCTAAAATCGCTTGCACTGAGCGCGCGGGCGTGCTGTGCGTTATCTTCCCTTCCTCTCACCCCGCTGATATCCCCTTGAGCTTTATGCGCGTTACTTGATACTTTGAATTTCTATTAAATCGTATGATGAGTTTTCGCATTTTAAACTATCCTAATTGGCGGAAGTGAAATGTGGGGGTACCTGACGTATCGATAGATGTTCAAAGGATTTTGTTAGTAAAATGGTCGACCGCCAAGTTTCGTGACTGTACTACCTTCAGAACCAATAGGTTATTTTACACCATGTAAGAAAAAATATAAAAATGCATGTTTAAGATAGATTTTTAAAAAAGTAAACGAGAAACGTTAGTATTTATTTATAAAATTGCAATGTAAATTTTATAATTCAATTTCAAAAATAGTCTTTTTTAATCTGTTTTAAAACGCCATCCGCCATATTGGATTCCGACGTGATGTCACTCCGATAGTAACTTGACGTTACTTGGTCTTTTGCAGTTGTATTGTTTACTAACGAAGTGACGTCACGACCCGAAGTAGCATGGCAGCTAGCGTTTCCGCGCGAAAATTTAAAATAGTTTTTAAGGCATTTTTCGGTTTTATAAAACTGAAATAAAAATTCTACTGGTTCATTACGATCTAAGGATTAATTTAAAACAGTTTTCAAAAAAAAGGTGTAATACCCTATTGTGGGCCAATAAAATTTAAATGGCATCATCACGGAAGTATATTCGGGTCCGGCTCACAATCAGCGTTAGACATTATACACAGACAGACACACTAAACCTTCTTTTTGCTCCACCATAGTTGATTTGAAAAATAATGTAATTGAAATATAAATATTTATACTTTATACTTTGTGGGACTAAAAAGTAACTAGGTACAGTCTTGTACATTCATCTGCCTTCCCAGCACCTTGTCGATTTGGTCACCAAAATCGGGAAGGTACCTACTGCAAAATATTCGCGCATCTAACCTGAAAGATATACGCCGGCTTGGCGCCATTGACGGCGGCGTGTTGCGCGAGCAGCTGCGCGGCGGCGGCGGAGTGGCGCGGGTGCGCGGGCGCGTGCGGCGCGTGGGGCGCGGGGGCGGGGGCGGGCGCGGGCGCGGGGCGGGCGGGCGGCGCGCGCGCCAGCAGGGCGGCGCGGCGCGCGCGGCCGCCCGCCAGCGCGCCCCACGCGGCGGCGCCCGCCAGGCACGCGGGGTCCGCCGCCTCCTGTGCGCGCGCCAGCGCCTCGCGCACCGCCTCCATGCCCACCGACCTGCAGAGTTCACGAGACTTTCCTCACCCGAAGACTTTGTGCAGCGTATATAAACTATCACTAACATCCGACTCCACCGTAATACTAATTAAAATATCTTTATCAATTAACTAGCTTCCGCCCGCGACTTCTTCCCCGTGGAATAGTTACTTAGCCTTAGCGTGATGATATATAGCCTGTAGCCTTCCTCAACAAATGGGCTATCTAACACTGAAAGAATGTTTCAAATCCTACCAATAGTTCCTGAGATTAGCGCGTTCAAGCAAACAAACAAACAAACTCTTCAGCTTTATATATTAGTATAGATAGAAAAGCAGCAAATTCTCACTTGTGACCGAAGTGGGTGTGCATTGCTGCCCTGTTCAATGCCGCATAGCGAAAGTTTTTGTTTCTGTCATTGCCTGAATTATTTCCAGATGAGTTAAATATAGTGCGATCAAAGTAATTGTAAAGAGAATCCTGGGCACCACTGAACTCTTTGGTACGGATGCAGTTTAAGAAACTGAGATAATGCTAAAAAAGTAAAGACTAGCAAGTTAAACATGAAGACCACCAATAACAAAACAGAAAGATCTAATTTTCTACTACTCACAATATCAGGATACTCAGGAATGTCATTTATTATTTGTATGATTGTCTTTTGTAATTGTCTTGGTGGCATAGCCTTTTTCTCGTTAATTTGAAGTAAATTTGCCTGCTGTGCTGTAAATAATTCTGCTTGCTTTCTTGACCACTGACATTCTTCAAAACTGCTGAAACATACAAACATGATGTATCACAAGTGTGGTTACTGTGTGAGATTCTAGGTTCAATTCCAACAGAGTAAAATATTAAAAGCTCATATTTAGTTGCAGCTAACTATCATTACATACTTATCTCTATCTATGACATTCATTCGCATTGACAGCTCAAATGGTCTTGATTCCTCAGGTGTTACTGGTGATGTGGATGTGTTCACTTGCTGTTCCATGTTATTTAATTTCTGCAGTATTCAAATATTGCAAAACAGTTAGATGATATTTTTATTAAACTGCACTATGTTATTGTAAAATTTTACCTCTTTACTTAATGACCTCATCATTAATCCAGGCCTACCCCGCTGGTAATACAGACAAAATGATTTGTATAAAGAAACAACTTGTACAAATGTTAATTTATCTAGATGGAGCAATATTCTTCTTAAATATAATCCTGAAAGTAAATACTTTTGTTAAATTTAAGCACATTTTTTTACGTACTCAAGAGAATGATATAAAAACTGGTTCAGTTTGAGTTCAGGTAGAAATTACAAAATACAAATTAGAAGGTAAGAAATAAATATATTTTTTATAGTATTTTGTTTCTGAAAATGTTGATTCATAGTAGGATTATCTCCTGTATCACCTAGAGCCAGAACAACTATATGTAGGCCATTGAATGGGGCATGCGATTCAAAACCGTAACCCACAAGAGTTACCAATCACATGGACACTGCACTATTCTTCCTGCCAATTTTTGTATTTATGATTAGAGATAAATTTAACTTTACTACATAGGCCTCTTACTCCATATACCTATTACAACATTCATACCTAGTATGCTGTATCTAGCCATAATACACGGATTTGATTCAATCATTAGTTTGTCTATTGTTGATGTAACACAGTCTGTCAGAGCACTGACTCCATTAACATATATATTCTGAAGGCGGACACAAAAGTTCTGTAGGTGAACACTCAGCAAATTATAACGTCCATCTGTGAGTAGGGCTTCCAATTCTTTGAACTCCATATCTGGACACTAGAAAAGTGAATAGAAGTTAATACCATGAGTAAAAAGTTAATTGTAACAATAATGTATATAAATAAATAATAATGCATACTATAATTTTATTTTAATTTACAAACAAAATATGATTAAGGATTCATTAATCAAAAATATAGACAATAAACATTTTCCAAAAATAAAAAAATTATAATTAACTTAGTCTTATACCAAAACACTTTGAACACCAAGAAAAACCTCCCTTTTTATCATCAGGTATAAGGATATTTCGCAGTTATTTTTTATTATAGATATATATATATATATATAATCCTGACAAAATACAAACTAATTTACCTGAATTAGTTTGAGTGCAAGCATACAAAAGTCTTTTCTGTACTTAGGTGCCACAGTGCAATCAATCATCCCGTTGGCTGTAACATTTCAAAGAGAGTAACACAAAAAGTATCTAAAATGAAGTAGGTATTTCTCATTCTGTAAAACATTGTCAGGTATAGTTTACAAAACCTCCATTGCAAATTTTATGATATTTAAGATTAATTCAGTGTAATATAAATATTTTACTAGTTAGACAGACATTATAACAGATTCACTTAGTTCAATCAGACTGTCGCAAGAGATTATACAGATCTATTATGATATTTTTATCAACCAAAGGATCCTGTACCTGAAATTTTATTGTTTACTAGCTTCCGCCCGCGACTTCGTCGCGTAGAATAGTTACTTAGTCCTAACGTGATGATTTATAGCCAGGCTATCTAACACTGAAAGAATTTTTCAAATCGGACCAGTAGTGCCTGAGATTAGCGCGTTCAAGTAAACAAACAAGTAAACAAACAAACTCTTCAGCTTTATAAATTAGTATAGTTATAGAAGGATAGATAAAAGTTTACAAACCTTCGATTTTCAACAGGCCATATTCTCTAATAAAAGCCACAACTGCTATTTTATGAGGGGTAATATTTTCAATATTCCCCTTGACATTAATTATTTTCATATAATCAAAACTTTCACTGTTTAGGTCCATTTTTAAATAAAATTGTAATTTGTATTTTTGTCTAATCAATAACTTGCCTTGACATCACAGACTACAGACTAGGACTACTAAACTAATCAAAGAGTAATATAAACAAAGTACAATAATATTATTTGTACTACACTTGTACTACTAATGTTTTTTTTATTTTGTTTTTTTTTATTATGGCGCCACACTTTTTGTGTTCGCCAGTGTCAAGTGTATTAGTGTAAGTTGTATAGTTGCCCCAATAAAACGGTAGAAACTTTATTGAGGCTTTGATGGAGTTTAGGAGTGAACCTAAAAAGTCACGATTATTAATTTTATATCATTTGCCTACACTCTCACACGTTCACGAACACTTAATGGTTAATTACCCACCATAATT
This sequence comes from Acronicta leporina, assembly GCA_947256265.1. Taxonomy (NCBI): domain Eukaryota; kingdom Metazoa; phylum Arthropoda; class Insecta; order Lepidoptera; family Noctuidae; genus Acronicta; species Acronicta leporina. The sequence continues at coordinate 8,214,327 of OX366513.1, read as the reverse complement.
ACACAACAAACTTCGGAGAAATTCAAGTTTTGAAACATAAATCGACAAGTCGACAACATGCACTTTACATTTTCCCGCCTAAAAACCTACTACCTATAGAACTATAGCGAATCGTATGTATTCGGTACTGAGTAACGGGTGCGCCATCTAGTACCGAGTAACGAAACGTTACTCACGAATGCATTTCGTTACTCGCATCTCGTCGTTTGGGTACCTACACTGATTCAGTTCACCCAAGTACCGTTGATGCGTATATTGAAAGGTTTGCTGACCGTATGGTTCACGCAAACGCACGCATATTCAGTGAATTTTAGTGTATAATATAATATAATATTTTATTAATAATTTTAGACATCTACTTGGGGCTTTTTTATTATAATCGATATATATTATGATAATAGATTGCGATGTTATTTTGATATAAGTAACATAAGCTCAATGTAATAAAAATTAAAATATTAATATTTTATTAGATTCCTTCATTGAATTTTAGTAGATTCCGTCTACAGTTCACTTGTAGTTCTACACTTTACTTTACTTTACTTTCAAACATAGCATCATTGACTTCTAAGAGATATTAGTATCATAGCATCAACATTACATACGTATGCGTTTACCTATACGTATGTGAGGTATCAGAAGTAACGAGTAACGTAACGATACGATAGTAACGAGTACTCATTGTTAAAGTAACGAATACATACGGGTACGCTTTTTTCGTTACTTTTATTACACCTTTACTACCTACTACTAATGTTGTCCGTCGGACAACAACATGTCAGTGTTGCGACTCAATAGTCCTCTATCGATATACTATAGATAGTTGCAAACATGATAGTATTGCCGATCAATATTGCATAATCTGTCGATACTATCGATAGTTTTATGTTATCGATTGTGAATGCAGAATGAAAGTATAATGAGTGGTAAAAACAATTATTAAGATGACCCTTGATGACCACTGACCTCTATATTTCTCACAGACAACTACGAGATGCCTAAACATATATTACTCTATTTAAGAATTATGCGTCTTTAGTCTTATGACGATCTCTGTGGTTTAGTGGTTCGAGTACTGGACTGCTGACCATGAGGTCGTAGGTTCGATAATTCGATTCCCACAGGGCACAAATATTTATGTGAATCATTTAAGTCTGGGTCGTTTGGGTGTTTCTTATGTATTATAAGTATGTATTTAGAAAAAAAAAGTATATAAGTATTATATCCATTGTCTAGTACCCATAGTACAAGCTCTGCTTAGTTTGGGACTAGATGGTGCTGTGTAAAAATGTCCCATAATATTTATTTATTTATATTTATTAGTAGTCTGTCAGAAATATAGTGATCAGATATTAAATTATGGTAGGCCTTAGCTTAGTATGTACAACTATATTATTATACTCTTTGCTTAGTATTCTGACGATCTGAGTGCAACTACTGCAATTTCTTAGAAATACCTTTTTTTTCACTGGTACAGCTAACAATAATCGAACAATTTGTGGTTACATTATAGTATTACTATTACGTAGTATCTGTAAGTAGTCTGTGGTTAATACTATATTAATGTATCTCGAAATAGTTAGCTTGCTAGTCTTGCTACTAATATCTAATCTGTGGAAATAGTCTGTGGTCGTTTCGGCTAAATGCAATGCAATGCAGTATTGTATTTTGTAATTTCAATTTTGTAAATATTGTTGTTTTAATTAAACAGAACCTTTTGCGAAAATGACGAGACAGAATCAGAATTACTCGTAATGTTTAATGGAATACATCTACAGTTGTAATTTTTTTTTTGTGTTTTTAACTATTTTACAAGTGGTAGCTCTAAAATAATGGAAAGAACGAAGTTTGTGGTTGCTATTACATTGATAAATTTCTTGTTATCAAGAATAACGGAAACTTCACTTGTTACCGTTTATCAAGGGGATACGTTACCTCATCATGGTCGTTGTGAACCGATTACTATTCAGTTTTGTCAACAAATACGATATAATCAAACAATATTTCCTAATTTACGAAATCACGCTAAGCAAGAAGACGCTGGTCCTGAAGTTCACCAATTTACGCCTTTGATCAAAGTTAACTGTTCACCAGATCTGAAATTCTTTCTGTGTTCAATATATGCACCTGTATGCACAATATTAGACACTCCTATTCCTCCTTGTCGTCATCTGTGTGAATCGGCCAAACAAAATTGTGACGAGCTGATGAAACACTTTGGGTTTCATTGGCCTGAACATTTAGAGTGTTCAAAATTTCCTGTGGCAACTGATGAAAATGTGATATGTGTTGGTGATAACAATGTAACTCATGAATCTCGAAGACATACTGAAACCAAATTGCCTAAAGTGGATTTCAAGAATAACAATGAAAGGGACCCAACCAAACTTCATGGGGCTAAAGACTATGGATTTGTGTGTCCTGTACAATTTAAAGTCCCTAAGAACTTGGACTTGGAATATTCAATCAGAGTTGGGGATAAAGTGGAATATGATTGTGGAGCACCCTGTAGTGGAATGTTTTTTAGCCAGGATGAAAAAATCTTTGCCAGACTATGGATTGGTATCTGGGCTATGTTATGTACCATAAGCTGCTTGTTTACAGTTTTAACATTTCTTATTGACACAGACAGATTTAGATATCCAGAAAGGCCTATCATATTCCTATCAGTATGCTACCTAATGGTAGCTGCAGCATATGTGATGGGCTGGAGTGCAGGTGACAGTGTCAGCTGTCAAGGGCCATTTCCTACAACAATCAGTGGAGCAAGATTGCCTAACATATCAGTTATTACACAAGGTACAAAACATGAGCCATGTACAATACTCTTCATGGTAGTGTATTTCTTCAGTATGGCCTCCAGTATATGGTGGGTGATTTTGACACTCACATGGTTTCTGGCAGCTGGCCTCAAATGGGGTCATGAAGCTATTGAAGCAAATTCCCAATACTTTCATTTAGCCGCATGGGCTGTGCCTGCTATCAAGACAATATCAATTTTGGCTATGGGGAAAGTTGATGGTGAGTTTTCTAAAATGTGTTTTGTGCACTACATTTACTCTACTTAATCCAAGATGGCAGACAATATCTTCTTACATATCAATGACATTATAAATTTAGTTAAAATTATATCATTGTTACATATAATAAGAATGTAAGTGTCCTGAGACCGACTGCCTATATTGAAAAAAAAAAAAATTTGGCTGACTGATATACTGAGAATCAGTAACACAATCCATTTCTACCATTTTTGGAATTTTTGTCTGTCAGTTTGTCTGTTTGTTTGCACATGCATCAAATGATAACTACTGAATAGATTTGGAGGATATGGAAAGGAATTCATAGCCTGTTTCTTGGATGAATATTTAGGTTTTAATTAATTTAAATCAGTTCACTCTATCAAATGTTATAAAAATTTTAACCATTGAAAAATGTTAGAGTAACTAGAAGTAAATTTCCTTTTTAAGTATTTCTGTACTAGACTAGCATGGGACGAAAATTATAACAGAAGCAAAAAAAAAATTTAATAATTACACTTATAGCTACTAAATAAGATAAAACAGAGAAATCAGAAACCATTAGAACTGAAACTGCGTTTAGTGGACGCCTGCGCGACTTCATACAAATGTGCTCCGTAGCGGGGACCCGCGTGGGGCGTACTGTTACGGGGAGGCGGGTCCCGCGGGCCGCGCCCGAGGATCAAAGCCCGCATCCGTGCGACGGAAGTCAATAACGCTATGTGCTAGTCGTCGTTTTGCTAATATATTAAGTTCTCCACCGACACGACTGTTGTACATGCACACTGTTAAAATTGAACTAGCGAATGCATAATCCGGTGTCCGCGACGGGTACCCGACCCGCGATTGGCCCCTTTGCGTACCCACGGAGCTTACGTGCGTGTAAACGCGCATAGAGCCATAGACACGCGGTGGGTATGCGTCGCGGGCGCCCGTTTAACGCAGTTTCAGCCCTTATTGTGACCAGGAATTGATTATTAGTAAAATTATTCTAACTAGTTATACGGCATCACGGGACATACACAGGACTGATCCAGTACATAATTAGTAACTTTTATTAAATTTGTTATATAACCGTTTTCCTATACTTACCTAGATAGTAGGCGGTTCTATGTCGTATTGGTATGGGTACGTCGTATACCTATATACAATTTATGCGGCATAGGCAAGAAAATATTTTGTCATACTAGCTGACCCCGCAAATGTTTTTCTGCTCATCTGCTTACACCCTAATTACATAGTATGGAACAAACTTTACGACCCATTCTCATACCTACCAAATATACCTACTTACTTACATAAAAAATTTCGTTTCGGAGGAGTGCGACCACAAACACCGTGACAAGATTTTTATTTAAATAAATATGTACCTCTAAATCCGACGGCAGCCGTCTATAACTTTAGAAGTTAAATTTCCTATAATAATAATTTATTTTTATACTTTTTTCCTGTTTCAGGGGATGTTCTCTCTGGCGTGTGCTATGTTGGACTCTGGGATGCAGAAGCACTTCGAGGATTTGTTTTAGCACCACTCTGTGTGTACCTAGTCCTGGGAACTATTTTCTTACTTGCAGGTTTTGTATCACTCTTTCGCATCAGAACTGTTATGAAACATGATGGAACAAAAACTGACAAACTGGAGAAGTTAATGATTCGTATTGGAGTTTTTGGTGTTTTATATACAGTGCCTGCTTTAATAGTGATTGCGTGTCTTTTCTATGAACAAGTCAATTTTGATGATTGGATGGTAACTTGGCATCGTGACATGTGTTCTACACCTTTGTATTCCATTCCATGCCCATTCACACGAAGAGAAACAAATAGACCCAAATTCGAAATGTTTATGATAAAATATTTAATGACCATGATAGTTGGGATAACTTCCAGTTTTTGGATTTGGTCTGGAAAAACGTTAGTTTCTTGGCGTCAATTTTTTGATAAAATAAAAGGGCGAAGAGTAGAAGCATATGTGTAAGGTGAAAGTTTCTTTGAAGTTTCATTTACCTACTTAACTAATAGAACTGTATTTTCCCGCCGTCAATGAGTTCTAAATACAATAACGCAACCAAAAACACTGGAATACAGGTGTATCTTATCTTCAATATTGTTTTTAAATTCAAAATAAGGCTGATATTGTAAATATTTTTTTCTCATTTCGCCTTTTCGCATTAAAAGTGTGTAATCTCAAGCTTAGGTACCTACCAATTTAACAGGAGAGCGATTGAAAGGTTTAACATGATAATCATCTTTTCAGCATTTATTTTTTATACCTACATATTTTGCTAGGAGTGTTAGTTGAACTAGGTACCTACGCTCTTTTGTCAGTAGGTATTTAAGAGAAAAATACTGGTGATACCAAATGTTTCCGCATAATAACTCAATTACAATTTTTTTTGGACATTGTACACTTTTAATGCGAAGAGGCGATTTATTATTATTGTGTTAGGTTTAAGATTTTTTTATATTTTTTGTAATTGTATTTAAGAAATAAGTAGAATGTCGATCAAAATAAAATTACCTACCTACCTTTTTTTAATTCGCTTTCGTTTTCGGCTATATAATTATCATCACGCTAAGACTAAGTAACTATTCCACGCGGACGAAGTCGCGGGCGGAAGCTAGTATTACATAATCCTATAATTCTTAGGGATTATCACAGAGTACCTACCTAATCAATGTACCTACTACAAGTCCCAATAATTAACTTTCCTGCAATTTTTTATCACAGTTCAGTATATTATCCATAATAATAAACGTTTTATAGTATTCTTAATTTACAGATATAATTTTATGTAGTACTTAATGAATACTTACTTAATTGTAACACAAATTAAGTAAGTATTCATTAAGTACTACTTTATTATAAATTTACACAAATAGGCATTATTCCATCTTTGATAGAAAACCTAAGAACATCATACATTAAAATATAACAAATCATTTATTTATTAATTATATGATCTGTAATAGTTGTAGCACTAAAAAGTGTACTTATGCAGTTTTAATTTCGATTATTATAAAAATTAACTGCCTCATTAGCCTAGTGGTCCTGAGCGCGACTGCTACGCTTGAGGTCCTGGGTTCGATTCCCCAGGTCGAGCAGTTATCGGGTTTTTCTATGAAATTCCCAGTAACAGCTCGTAGTTTAGAATTTGTGCCCGGTAAATGGCAATAGGCTCGCCCCTTATTACACTGGACCTAAACATACCGGCGAACTGTGGGTGTATCGTTCGCCGTCGTTCTTCTTCCCAGCGAAAACACTAGGAAGCGGTGAAGGGCGTGCGTTTTGGGGGCTGTATAATAATGTAAAAATGACGTTCAAAAAGTACTACCTTAGTCTATATTGAATAAATGATTTTGACTTTGATATTATATAAATATGTCTTAAGTGACGTGTACAAGTTTTATTTTTCTCGTTTTAATGTTCATTTTATAATAGAATATTTTATCTACTTAATTAAAAAAAATCGTGGAAAAAAATTAATTCACATCACTATATGTTCAGCTCTAGCCCCGCTTTATTGGGGACGTGTCTATTTATTTTTCCCATTTGCCACCAGTGGTGATGTAGATGGTAGGAACAACTGGGAATAACCCATCAGAACCATCACATCTACCTTATCCTATCTTGTGGGGCCGAAGCAACAAGGTTCCAGTGCACTTCAACCCAATGCAATGATTTGTTCTCCCCCTAGAATATCTATTCTTTTTCCTTACCAGTTCTCTCAGCTCTTCAATCAGCTTTATAATGAGACGTAAGATGCAAGGATGAAATGGGGGTGTGATTATATATGCAATAAAAAGATTATACATATGTAAGACTAACTTCAGATTAAAATGCTGCAACAACAATATACTTATAGGAATAAACAAACCCAGTTTGGTAAAAATTATTACCTTTCCTTTTTTCACGCAAAAAAGGCAATGTGCCTGTTTTCAGTTAAATCTCATGCATATGTGGGACTATGTACCTTTGGCTCTGTTCAATACAAGCTCAAATGGATCAGATTTTACAAATGTGGTGGTGTTGACTGTGTTGTTATAGTAAGATTATAGGTTAAAAATTAAGAAAGTATTTATGGCCCATGAAACATAAAAAGGAACCAAAAAATCATCTTCATCTTTCCTTGAAATAAAGAGCAAATCTTGTATTCTGATAGATACCTACATGAAATAAGCACAAGCCACATTACTTTTACAATTTTGAAAAATAAATGAAATTCAGCTTTTAATGTGTACAACTTACTTTACTGCAGAATAAGATTAAATTACATAATTTATTAAAATCTTAATATCTTAACATCCAACTTCATATCATTCATAACTTTCACTCCTGCCCAGAAGCAACAATATAGATGTTTATGCTCTTGTATATTTTCCCCAAATGTGAAGCATAAACACTGATGCAATGAAGAGCAGGGACATTACTAATACAGGAACTGGACCTCTGCAAAAAATATCAGATAGTAAGCACTCTAAAAAGTTCTAAAATAATAATTGGTTGGTTAGCCAGCAGTAAAGCATTAGTCATACCTATACTATTTGTAAATGCCATTTATAATTAATAATAAAGGTATGATTTACCAAAATAAGATTAATAAGTTTTACAAAAACTTATTTGTATGATGCTAAGGATTATCAATAACATTAATTTGAGCAATACTTTTTTGGTTGATTGTTTTCATATCATGTGTTTTGTTCCACATTTACTGATGTACTCAAAAAATAGAAAGTAATGTATTTCTTAGAAAGTAGGTACTATGTGTATTTTACATAGAAAAACAATGTTTGTTATAGGTACTAGGTACCCTTTCCAATAACTTGTTTATTTATTGTTCGGTTGGACAGTTAATTAACTAAGAGGTGGCGTATTTAATTTACGAAATATTTTGTAAAAAAGGAAATAAATATCTCAGCAACACTATGTTAACTTACACTTTTACACCTGGAGAATCATCTGTGTAGAACCGCCACATACCACCAGATCCGGCGCCCGTACTGCGATTTCTAGCAGCAGTAGTGGTTGTTGTGGATTTACGTTGACGAACAGTGCTTCCGCTGGAAGATCGTGGAGCTGTAGTCGCCTTGCTTGGTGAGCGACTACCAGATCCTACAGACGTGGAACTTGGAGAAGCAGGCTAGAAACAAAAAACCCAAATTTAAAAAAATCTTGCCTCTATTCAAATTCCGATCACTGAAAACCATATTTATTTTTAACTTCTTTGTTTACGCACCATATTGAACTATCCAATCTAAACTAAGCAATGTAGGCAACGACTATGCAATTTAGCTTACAATCTACCAAGTAGAACAAAACGTGAAACTGTGAACTGTGTTGGCAACCAACGCGTACAATCGCATTGACACGTTGACAGTAGGGGTGGGCAATAAAGTTCTACAAATTAGAGATTACTTTGAAAATTTTCGATATAAAATATCGATTTTTATTTTAGGGTACCATATTCGATAGATTTTTACACAACTCTGGTTGTCGTGATTAATAATATTAAGTCATAAACATTATATTCATCACCCATTTCTCAGTCCTCACTAGATAAGATAATTACTTATTCTTGGAAAGTACTAAGAGATTTATTTTGTGCAAAAGGGCTCTGTAACCATGCGAAAACAATATAAAAAAATATTTCCTTTTTTTCTCCACGCAGCAGAAGGCCCTCGGAGTAACATTATTCAATGAAAAAGCTCACATTTCAAGGAGCTTCCCTGCCTCTCGAAGGACTCGAATTTGTGCCAATGACCCTCAGATTAAGTAGTTATTAATGACCTAAAGGTCTGCGTTACCAATTCATAAAAACTAAAAAAAAAGTGGCAAATCGCAAACACAAATGTAATTTAAAACAATGATTTATATAGGCAGCATGGTCTCTGACCTTAGCCTGTTCTGTAAGGAACGAACGAATAAAATAAAAGAGGTTTAGGCGGGAAAATGAAAAGTGCACATTGTCGATTTTATATTATCAAATCTTGAATTTCTCCGAAGTTTAATGTGTGATTATGGTGGATAATGAACCATTAAGTGTTCGTGAAAGTGTGAGAGTGTAGGCAAATGATATAAAATTGAAAATCGTGACTTTTTGGGTTCACTCCTAAACTCCATCGAAGCCTCAATAAAGTTTCTACCGTTTTATTGGGGTAACTGAACAACATCATACTTGACACTGGCGAATACAAAAAGTGTGGTGCCATAAAATCCCATGATGGGAAATATTACCTACTTGATTACTCTAATACTTGACACTGGCAAATACACAAAAAGTGTGGCGCCATAATAAAAAAAAATATGACAATGACATTGACAACTGACATGATTAAATGTAACACATAAAGGTTAAAAAAATATAAAATTATTTTTTACAATAACTACAAGTGCATACAGTCTTCTGTTTCTAAATAAGAATACTTTGTTTTACGTATTATGTTATTTCGATTTTATAATTTCAATTACAGGTTTTATTCCACCGTATCAAGATCAAAAATCATGAATATGAATAAATGCTATTTCAGATACGAAAAACAGGAAAATAAAATCGACATTTCCTTTTTATTGAACGTTAAAGGTTCAATTAGGCAGTTTAATTTTAGCAGGAAACCATCAGAAAGTTTGCAAGTTTTACTAGCTCGTATAAAAATCAACATTCAGAAAGCTAATAATAAAGGAAACAAAAAGAAAAAATGTACTGAAGATAGTGAAGACTTTCCTATGGAATTCTATGATTCTAATAATGTTATCATCAGTGATAATCACACTTGTAATGAGTTATTTACAATGGATGGTCCAGTAAAATTAAAAATGTCAAATAATTTCTATGATGTGGTATTTAATTCGCCATGGGTGCTCAGTATGAATCTGCCACAAAGTATTTTAGCAGGGTTTTCAGTATATCCAGAAAATTTTGAAGTACAAAATGCTAAACACGAGAAATGTACTTTTAATTGGTACAAAGGCATTGCATCAAATGATAAAGGAAAGCCAGTAAATGAGCAGCATATACGGTGGGAACTAATGAGCAATAATTTCGTTTATACTCCTTGCACACAAGATGTGGGTATGAAATTAAAATTTGAATGTATTCCAGGCAAGTATCCACATTATGACCTTTGGTGTATATCATTTGCTTAAATTAATATTAATATTAATTTTTAATATACTAAGATGTTCTGATACACCTGACACATGAAAATAACAGATTTATTATTTGCTAGCTTTGTTATATTTATTTATATATTTTTCAGGTAATGATGTAACAGTAGGTCCAGCTGTTGAAACTATTTCTAAGAATGTGATTGAAGCTGGACCTGGGAACTGCCCATTTGAAACTAGGCATATGTTTACAAAACAGAAATTGAAAAATAGAAGGTTTGATTAACTTTATATCTAGATAAATATAATAGAATTATCAGTGCAGTGATATGACCATTGTGTGCTAGTAATAAAAATGTGTAGCTAACAGTACACCATGGGGGCTGAGGGAATGTGGAAGGGGTAGCCAGTGGAGAGAGTTTCAACTTATTGCACACTAGTTATATTTATGGAACATGTTTATATTTGTTTGCAGCTTTAGATGTGTGTCATACAATATTTTGGCTGACTTGTATTGTGATTCTGATTACACTAGAACTGTCTTACATCCATACTGTCCACCATATGCATTACACATAGACTATAGAAAACAGCTTATAGTAAAAGAATTACTTGGTGAGTTCCAAAAACTTGAAGCAATTAATTTTTCTCTACTATTATAAAATTGTAAAATATCTGTGTCTTTACATTGAAGATATTTTTAAAAAACAAGTGGGTGGTATGGTATATAGGGTCTCTGAATACAAAAATGTGCTTTTTAAAATTCTTGTCTGTTTGTTATTGGTATTGGTTGGTATTGGTATAGCGGGCTTTTTTCCGCAACTCCACGACTAAGCGCTTGTCTGTTTGTTATGAGTTGGAGCAGAAACTACCGAATAGATTGTAATTTTGTTATCACTATATATGCTTCAACTTAAAAACTGGTGAACTTCTTATCTCAATTAATTAAATGGATCCTAAGATACAGCTTCACCTCTCTGATGTATAGAGGCCCATACAAAAGAAGAGATCACCACTGTTGGTTTTTGATTAAATTATTTTTGGGATCCATTTCTAATCCTAATATCGCTTCAGGTGAGTAAAGCCGCGGGCAATAGCTAGTATAAGAAATATTTAATGAATATGTGTGCATTCCACTATCATTCAGAATACTATGATCTATAATAATAATGCTATTTTTAGGCTATAATAGTGACATAATATGCCTTCAAGAAGTGGACAAAAAGATTTTTCACAGTTGTTTAACACCAATTATGGGTTCTGAAGGTCTAAAAGGTGCATTTTATAAGAAGGGAAAAGAAGTTGCTGAAGGACTGGCTTGTTTTTATAGAAAAGACAGATTTGAGTAAGTACCAAAACTAAAATAAATTATAGTAGAGTAATTTATGCAGCAGTGATAGCCTAGTGATATGACAATTGGACTGAGAAGTCAAATGTTTTAAGTTTGAATTCAAGGCATGGACCTGTCCATGAATTGAATTTGGATGCCTCTGCATTTTGGAGGAACTCTGCATACCTGAGAGATTTTTCGACATCTTCCCTCATTAGGCCAGTGTGATGGACTATAGCCTTATCCTTCTTTTTCTGAGAGGAGACCCATGCCCAGCAGTGGGGCAGAATAATGGTTGATTAAGTTATGCAATATAAGTACTTAGCTTATTTATTTAGGTCTTATAAAAATAAATAAGTATTTTTCAGTTTTATAGGAGATGAAAGAATAGTTCTGTCTGAAGCTTTGACAACTAAACCATATCTACAATTAATTTGGGATAAAATTAAAGATAATAAACCCCTTACAGAACGATTGTTGGATAGATCAACAATATCTAGTACGACTTTCTTGCAATCAATTGATAATCCAAATGAGATTCTATTAGTTGCCAACACACATTTATATTTTCACCCTGATGCCGACCATATTCGACTTATACAAGGAGGTATAGTCATACATTGGTTAATGGATATTCAGAAAAGGATGATCACCAAGGTCAGTACAATGTTTGTTAATAGAATTAAGCATTTATCTAGGGTGAATGAGAATATTTAGGATATCTTTTAACAGTACACAAAACGAGGCATTAAATAAAAACAAAATTATTGTCGCCAATTCACTTTTACATTTTTGCTATACAGAAAACTGTATAGTTTTTTACAAAGTACAGGTAATGTTTTAATGAAAGACATTTCATGTAAATATGAAATGAAATATACTACATAAACATATAATAAATAATTTTCTATTATGTACTTATTTACCAGAATTTGATCCTCAGGAGCAAGAGAACTTAAAGCCTAGCAATATGACCATTAGACTGCAAAGTCTAAGGTCTCGAGTTCGAATCCTAGGCATGCACTATTGATTTTTCGAAGTCATGTGCATCTTAGTAGTTAATTATCACATGCTTGAACAGTGACAGAAAATATCATGAGGAAACTTGCATGCCTGAGAGATTTTTTTAACCTGCATCCCTCTCATGGGAGGAGACCCTTTCCCAGCAGTGGGACAGTATAGTGAGATATGTTATGCTATGATCCTTAACATCAATATTATTGGTATATGTGCAGTATAAATATGTACCTACCTATATTCTTTCGAAAATCAATAGGTTTGATTCCTGGGTAGGAATATTGATTTGAATGAGACGGTTTTCACAGTCACTTGAAGAATTAATTTGGTTTTATTTTGTTTCACATCATACTTTTATTTTAGTTTCCAGATAAGAGAATAAGTGTTATACTGTGTGGAGATTTCAATAGTGTCCCTTCATGCGGCATATATCAGTTATATACTACCGGTGATGCACCTGGTACTTTACCAGATTGGAAATCTAGTAAGTATAGCAAACTAAATAATTATACCTACCTAATAAATTATCCAGTACAGGTAAAATTCATGAGTCTCTCTGAAATCAGGTTTTCCAAACTATCGCGCAGGCATAGTCGTAATACTGTTAATGTGCAAAACATCAAAAGTTGATACAATAAATTGGTGATTCACCTATTAAGGCTGTTTTAACAAAATTCATATTAAACATAAAGATTTAGATCTAAGTATAACGCTATGTAGTAAATGCTAGGATTTGATTCTTGGGCTCAAATAAGAATCGATTTTTGTGTTATCAAAGATGTTGTGATGAAAACTGTTTGACGGTATATGTATTACATACTTTTAGCAGACTATTGTATATTGCAAGTCGTTACTCTCGATTTATGGCAAGGGCGTATCCACATTCGATTCTGGGGTGATGGGGGGTTTCCCAATTCTAGTTATCATATACATCATAAACCACATTCGAGTTATCCGATTTATTTTTTTCCGCGGCAGGCAGACTCTCCCAAAATAGTTGAGATAACAGTAAACTTTGCCTACACACTTCTAGGACTGCACAGAGGTGCAAAAGTTTTCTTTCTGAATGGCTCCAATAATTTATAATACCTATATACGATATATCTTTTTGTGATTTTTTCGCATTTTTTATGTTAAGATTATAAGGTTATTTTTTGTCAATAGATGTTACTGACGTCACCTTTAAGACGTAAGTTCAGAATGTGAAGGCAAATTTCGACATGGTAGGTGGGACTCGCGGTGGCTTAGTGGTCATAGCGTCTGGTGTATCAAACCAGAAGACGCAGGTTCGAATCCTGCCTGCGAGTCGAATTTTTCCTTCACTAAAATAACCTTATATACGATAAAATTTATAAAACCTACAAAAAACCGGAAGGAGCTTAGTAAAATAGTAATGTTTAATTTTAAACATTTATAGAAAAACATTTTTAACAGAAAAAGCCTTCTATAATATTACAGATTTTTTACTAATTCGTAAAAAAATCTGTATTAATGCATAGTTTTTATTTACTTTTTCTTTGATATGTATATAAATCTCTTTTGTAAGTACCTACCTATAATTACAAACTTGACATAGTACTTATTCGAATTTCACAATAAGTGGAAAACATGTTGAACCTTTTTATTCTTATCATCTTGCATGCACGATATTATTCTTGAATGTAAACACATGTTTCTGCAAATAAGTACATGATTTCACCATCTACTGGCCTTACCGAAACAGCATAAATACAACGCCATGTTCATTTTGTCCGTGTTTTTTTTGTGTGAAATCAGTCAATCCGTTACCGATATAAAATGTATGACGTGAGAAAATAAATTCTCTTTATAGTGTTCTTTATCGTGACTTTCTCCGATGTTTGATTAGTTATTCGGGGTGGAGACAAATCCCACAAATCAAAGTTCATGAACATCGGTCTAGCCTTTCTTGAGTTATACTTACATGTGTAACTAACCAGATTTTTTAAATAGGTATATGTATACAGGGTTATTGGTAATCAATCATAAAACGTAAAAGGGCTACTTCTCTACACCATTTTAATATACTTATGTATTTGATAAAACTAGTTTACAGTAGTTACATCTGTTGCCGAAGAAATTTTAGCTGTCGCTGACTGCATAATTATGATATGCTATTTTCAAATATATATAATTAAAAGATTTTTATCAGCTCTAGTTTCTGAGATTCAGCTATGTGGGTATAAAACAGAAAGAAACGTGTACCTATTTACTAAGAAAATCTTTACTAAAAAACATAATTAATCATTGAGTTCTAAAAAAAATCATTTTACAGTTCTTCTCTGATGTGTGGACTTTGGAAAATGACGTATCAGAGACCAAAAATAGTCGGACATCATATTCGTATCACAGGAACCCTGGTAGCGCTCTTCCATGACGCGTTATTCCTGATGCATACGCTTTTGAGCTGAGTGTCAATGAATAAACGCCAGTCGTTTTTTTCGTGTTGTTTCAAGCCCATTTTTATCAATAAGTTTTTGATATCTGAACAAAAGGTAATAGGTACTGTTTTCTTCGGAAAAATATCTCCGTACCTAACTCTTTGTCTTTCGCGATAAAAAAAACTGATTTTAGTATCTGAGGAAAGCAATTTTTTTTCTTTCAGTCTTTATGCTAAAAATTCTGAAGCTTGTTTAGAAAGATTTTAATGTCTTACAAGATCAATTAACTCATTTTGGCACACTCATTTTGGCTCATTTGACATACCTTCAAAATCAGCATGATTTTGTGATAAGCTTGGTCCTTCAATGTCTTGTTCTAAGGGTTCAGATATATTTTTAGGCACCGAAGAGTCGGCTCAACGCCTCACTGGACGTTGAACACAACTAGTACTTGGGTACTGCCATGTAGCTCGATTTTTGTGTTTAAACAGTTTACGTTCACGCTACAAAAATAACAGTCTTCGAGATGATTTCGTGGTTCTCACCAAATAGTCAGTGTTCCAAATTTAAAGGCTTCTTTTACCACTTTTCCATAATCTTAAATATTTCACATACGATTTACAAACACAATTGGGAGCCCAAGACTTCTCATTTTCATCCAAGAGCATCCCCAAATACTCAAA
This sequence comes from Acronicta leporina, assembly GCA_947256265.1. Classification (NCBI taxonomy): domain Eukaryota; kingdom Metazoa; phylum Arthropoda; class Insecta; order Lepidoptera; family Noctuidae; genus Acronicta; species Acronicta leporina. The sequence goes on along the minus strand of OX366513.1, from coordinate 8,198,779 downwards.
ATAGATATTTTGCACCAACTCTGATATAATTTTTCTACAATCGTTAAACAACGTCTCCTTGAACTACTCATGACACAAAATCTTCAGATAAGTACATTAAAACAGAACACATTAAAATACGCCTGTTATCGATTAAATACGCATAAATTATAAAAATCAAAAACAAAGTATTTCGAGCTGCTCAAAAATTTTTTAGGGTAGATTTGTCAAAAACAAGTCATAAGTGAATATTATCAACCACAAAATTCGCGGAAACAGACAAAAAGTTACATTTTGTAAACTAGTGTAATTCGTTAATATTTTTTTACTATAAATATCAAATCTATGGTATGACTCAGTGCGGCACGTACAGTAATCCCCGATCTTTTTGGCCGGGCTGAATTTGTTGCAACCGCCTTCTTGCGCATGGTACAGTCGAGTGGAAAATTACTAACGCAAATATCCTATTTATTATTAGACCAGTAAGTAGATAGATTTTTATTTTATACATATGCATAACATAATATATACCAACAGTATTTATTTATTTAAAGCAGGGTTACACCTTCCATAAAAGTCACACCCTTATGAAGAGGTCCATTCCCTTATGGAAAGATATTTATGAGGAGAGGAATGATCGTCTTCGTCGTCAAAATCCGTTTCCGATTCATTCGATTCATTTCGCTTCCACGAATGCACAATTCAACAGTCAAATTTATTCTATTATTATTTAGTCGCTTTCCTTAAATTTTTGCTTGATTTTTTATCTACTTTATTGCATAATGCCACACGATACCGACAAACAATAATAACAAAACTAACGAACAATAATAGCAAAAACACTAACTACCAATAACAAAAACGAAATGAACGATTCTGAACTCGACTGGATTCTCCGAATGCAATGCGCGTCTGGTTCACGTGGGTACGTACAACGTACAACACACAGTTGCACGGACGCGAGCGGGTAGGGGGCAGCGTGCGGGTGACCGCGGTGGGCACCCCGTGCAACCGCGCTCTTTCACATTCCCTTAAGATACCCTAATATGTATTCTGCGCATGTTCAGCCCGGCCAAATAGATTGGAGAGTACTGTATATATATGCTTATATATGCGTAAAGAGCTAAGAAATATCAGAGAGTACTTGCGAACTTCAATATTTTTTCTATTAAATATAATAATATAAAATAAATATGTATATTAGATTTTAAGAAAAGTCAAAGAAGAAAATTCGAGAAGCACCTGATACGCACTTTACGATTTCTTATCCTTATCCATATTATGTAATTTTCATGTCTGTGACATAATTCTTTTTTTTAAGACATGGATGAAGCTGTGGACAATTTGAGTTTGGAACAAAATATATCTCTAGCTAGTGCTTGTGGTACACCTCCTTTTACAAATTATACTGCTGAGTTTGCTGATTGTTTGGATTACATCTATTATGAAAAATTAAATTTAGAAGTGGAGCAGGTAAAAAATCAGTTTTACTTTTCCTTTAAGTAACAAATAATTACTATGTAAATTCAACAATGACAAAGACTAATATTTTTATCCCCAAAATCAAAGCAAACAAACTTTGTTGAATTCCCCATTGACCCACAATGACATACTACGCACTTTACGAAAATTTATTAAGTTAAATGCACGTGTTGGTGTAAATACTATAAAGTACAAAAGTTACAAGTCTATTTTATTTTTTCCAGGTAGTTCCTCTGCCCTCTGTTGAAGAATTGACATTGCACACTGCATTACCTAGTGTAGTCTTTCCTTCGGATCACATAGCTTTGGTGTCAGATTTACGATTTAAGAAATAATGTATGTACTTATAGTAAAGATATGTTAAATGTATTTAAAACATTCTGTTATATATGTGTATATTATTATTTTTTAAGGTGTGATATTGTATTAAAAACAAATTACATACCTATTTAAAACATGAAATCTTTAATCTTCATTAGTTTTACTGCTGCATGGATAAAATTACTTCGTACACCAAACAGAGGCGGCTCGTCCTAAGGAGTGCTGGAGCGCTGCACTCCCAATATACCCAAAAAACCACACTAAATTTATAAAAAAATGTACTTATAGGTATTTTACTTAAGAAATTACGCATCGATTTACTATTAACGCTCTAAACTAGATGCAGCAGAAAGCAGTATCTACATAAATATAAGTAGGTAGGTACAAGTAGCGTCGAGTTGTTCCGAGTGGAGCGCGGGGAGAAACAAAGTTCAGTACAACGACTAAGTACGAAATTCAACGAGTGCGAAAGAGAGAGTTCCGAGTACCGTGAAAGCGGCACGTGAAACGAAAGATTTGTATGAGAAATTAGGCAATTCTACCCGCCACGCGTGATATCGCAGTGTTGCGCTCTGATGTAAACAAATAAACGTCAGTTAAAATTCACTTTACGCGCGAATATTAGGTACCTACCTATATTTTTTTACGCCTATGCAATTTGTGTTGATTGAATATGTATAACTGCGTCATTACCCAAGTGGTCCTGAGCGCGACTGCTACGCTAGAGGTCCTGGGTTCGATTCCCAGGTCGAGCAAAGTGTTACTGGGTTTTTCTATGAAATTCCCAGTAGCAGCTCGGAGTTAGGAATTTGTGCCCGGTAAATGGCAATAGGCTCGCTCTCTATTACATGGGACCTAAACATACCGGCGAACCGTGGGTGTACATTAGTACGCCTCTGCCTAACCCTTCGGGGAATACAGCCGTGATGGTAATATGTATAAATATGTTTAAAATAATTTTGTTAAAAATTCATTCATTCTGCCTCATTACACTAGTGGTCCTGAGCGAGACTGCTAGGTACGCTAGAGTTCCTGGGTTCGATTCCTAGGTCGAGCAGTGTTATTGTATTTTTCTATGAAATTTCCAGCAGCAGCTCGGAGTTTGGAATTCGTGCCCAGATCGCCCCCTAATAGATGCCTCTGACGACGAATACACAAATCTCGCACCGGTCATCGTGTCCCCGCACGCACCCGCACGGTCTCCGTCAAGCAGTGCTTCACGTTAGAAAAATATCATTAGTTGCCATTAAGGTTGCCATGGTACCAATTTTTTTATAACTTCATTTGGCAATTCATAGCCAGCATTTTTTGTTCATCATAATGAGTCCGGGATCACCCGTCCAATTTTTTATTTGATTACTGTCAAGCTAATTTTCCGGATTTATCTTAGAATATAATCTTACATAACTCAGATTCTATACCATATCCGGAACCAGTGATAGCTTAGTGATATGACCATTGGACTGCCAAGACAAAGGACTCGCTTTCAAATTCTACGCACTTCTTTTTCGATGAGACGCTCGACAATTTCGTGTACAAAACTCTCGATTTTTGTAGGTAGGTAACAAGGGTAGCAGCAGGTAGCAGGGAAAAAATATTATTATGTTGATTTGATGATTCTCAAAAACTGATTACTAACTGTTTTTTTTGTTAAATCTGATGATAATTATCTAAATTATTGGAAAAAATATTTGACCCACAAAATGTATGGTTTGATCAGTCCCCTCTTTCCAACATGTACTTATAGATAACGAGGTTATCAAAAATGATTACTAACCAGCTGACTTTTTTGTTTTACTTGGTTAATAACACATAACATACCATCACGCCTGTATTCCCCGAAGGGTTAGGCAGAGGCGTACTAATGTACACCCACAGTTCGCCGGTATGTTTAGGTCCCATGTAATAGGGGGCGAGCCTATTGCCATTAACCGGGCACAAATTCCTAACTCCGAACTGCTACTGGGAATTTCATAGAAAAACCCAATAACACTTTGCTCGACCAGGGAATGGAACCCAGGACCTCTAGCGTAGCATTTGCGCTCAGGACCACTTTGCTAATGAGGCAGTTCTTGGTTAATATTTATAAAATTTAACTGTCATATTGTCCTACAAATTGCATGGTTCGTTATCCCGGTCCTACGCTCAGAAATTGTTAATACCACAAGACCATATTTCTTATTACTAACTGTAGGACAAAAATATTACTTAATAGGTTAGTGTGTTCTCTGCCCAAATGAAACAATGTCCTACAAAAAGCAGGTAGATATGTATCACTAGTCCGACAAGAATTGTCATTTTTTTGTTTTCCTATTTGTTACATAAGATACCTACAGTGAAAACATCTTATTAAAAAAATTAATACATACTAACTTTATTTTTTAGTAAGCTAGGTACAAAAATTTGTTTTTGAATACAAAAATAAATAAATTATTTAGGGACTAATTTAAAGCTACTGGCTCGGCGCGGGCCGGCTCGAGCAAGGGTCGAGGGGGGGTTACCATTACAAGCTCTTCGCGACGGGCCTCGACGGCGAGGACGGTAAATCGGGCGTATCCAGCCGGCACACTTTTTTTTTTTTTTGGAATGGACATTAGCTGTTGGTTCAGGGAATCCTAACAGCGTAACCGAACTTGGTGGCGAGGCACCGAATGCCTCCAGCCAGGAGCAACTTAAAATTAAGCAACAGCAGCTAAGGGCGTCCCCTGCGGGACACGGGCCTCGGCTTAGGGCGTTGCTGGGGACGGCTGGATCTGGTTTAAATTATTATTAGGGACTAATTTAAAGCTACTGGCTCGAGCAAGGGTCGGTGGGGAGCCGGCACTCGAGTGAACGCTTGCTTATAAAGGCGGTGATGGCGATCAGTGTTGCCTCTTGTAAGTTTGGCTTATAGCTAATAGTATTCAATTGGATTAATGTACCACGCAATTTGTAGGACGATGTGGCTGTTAAATTATATAAATTATCTAAGTAAAAAAAACAGCTGTTTAGTAATAATTTTTAATGACTTCAAAGTCAAAGTCAAGTCAAAATTATTTATTTAAATTAGACCATTAAAAAAAGGTACTTTTCAAAATTCTAACTACATAGTTGCACGGTTCGCAAAAATGAAGAAGATAGATAAGTGGGAGAGCCATGTTTCGGCACGAATGGGCCGGCTCGACCGGAGTAATACCACGGCCTCAGAAACCGGCGTGAAACAACGCTTGCGTTGTGTTTCGCCGATTGAGTGAGGTTACCGGAGGCCCAAACCCTTTTAAAAGGCGGGCACGTGCGACTTCTCTGGTGTTGCGGGTGTCCATGGGCGGCGGTTATCGCTTACCATCAGGTGATCCGTATGCTCGTTTGGCCCCCTATCCCATAAAAAAAGAGGCGGCAAGAAACTCCATAGATACTCTTTTTAAAAAATATATCAAATTAGATTACATTATGGAAAATTAGCTTGATATTAATCAAATAAAAAATTGGACGGGGGATCCCGGACTAAATCCATTCGTGACACGTTCTTGATTTCTTATTTTTAACTAGCGACGCGCCCGCGGTTTCACCCGCGCTGCCCCGTCCCTAAGAGTCGTAGCGTGATGTTAAATAGCTTAAAACCTTCCTCTTGAATCAATCTATCTATTAAAAAAACCGCATCAAAATCCATTGCGTAGTTTTAAAGATCTAAGCATACATAGGGACAGACAGCGGGAAGCGACTTTGTTCTCCTTGAGCTCACCATCAGCAGGTATTTAAAACAGGGGCGTTCAGGTAAATTTACTGCATAGAGAGGGCAGGCTAGTTAGCGACGTCATTGGGTCCGATTGGACCCAAAGTACGCCCTGAGGAAAAGCTTGGTTTTTTGTTTTGGGTCCGAGCGGACCCAAAAAACGCTCATCAAGATTTATAAATACCGGACTCCCACAGAAAAAATATATAACGACACAAAGATAATGAACATAAAACAAACTTACATATACCTTACATGCATTCTAATACGAAAAATATTAAATAAAGACATTCGCACAACCTTGTCATTTACAAAAAAACAAGAATTCCAAAAAATTTAACTTCGTAACTCTTCCTACCTCGTAACACGCCCACCCAGAACAAATTACGGGAAAAAAAGCATAGAATACGAAGGGGTTAAAATGTACAATGGGCTGCCCCTGGGAATAAAACAATCCAAAAGCATGACTGTTTTTAAAAAAAGACTTAAATCATATATCCTAGACAAAACATAAAAACAAAATTGTTAACACTATAAACACTAAAATTTCACTGAAAAAAAAAAAAAAAGAATAATAGAACCAGAGCGTAGCCGCGCGTGCCACATCCAGTAGCGTAGTAGCGTACATAGTCTCTATATCCATGTATTGTTGACAACGTTCGAGCGCTCGATAAAACCTGTTTGCAATATACCCACTCTGTAGCATTTAGTTATTACCTTAAATGTTAAGTTTCTTTTGTTGATTTAATCTCAAGTAAAATGTAATTTATTATGTTCTCTGTACACTCTTAAGTTTATCTTGTGAATATTGTTTTCTCAGTAAGTGAATCATTGTGAATTCTTATGAGGAAATAAAGATCTTTAACCGTGTAATATGTAGTGATTTCTTTAATTTTTTCTATGAATTATGACAGTTCGTTGAGTTTAGGCGGGAAAATGAAAAGTGCACATTGTCGATTTTATATTATTTTTCAAAACTTGAATTTCTCCGAAGTTTAATGTGTAATTATGGTGGATAATTAACCATTAAGTGTTCGTGAACGTGTGAGAGTGTAGGCAAATGATATAAAATTGAAAATCGTGACTTTTTGGGTTCACTCCTAAACTCCATCGAAGCCTCAATAAAGTTTCTACCGTTTTATTGGGGCAACTCAACTTATACCTGACACTGGCGAACACCAAAAGTGTGGTGCCATATTACAATCCCACGATGGGAAATATTACTTGATTACTCTAATACTTGACACTGGCAAATACACAAAAAGTGTGGCGCCATAATAAAAAATAAATAAAAAATATGACAGTTTTTTTTTTTTTATTATGGCACCACACTTTTTGTGTATTTGCCAGTGTCAAATAGTAGAGTAATCAATTATGTAATATTTCCCATCATGGGATTTTATGGCACCACACTTTTTGTGTTCGCCAGTGTCAAGTATAAGTTCAGTTGCCCCAATAAAACGGTAGAAACTTTATTGAGGCTTCGATGGAGGTTAGGAGTGAACCCAAAAAGTCACGATTTTCAATTTTATATCATTTGCCTACACTCTCACACATTCACGAACACTTAATGGTTAATTATCCACCATAATTACACATTAAACTTCGGAGAAATTCAAGTTTTGAAAAATAATATAAAATCGAAAATGTGCACTTTTCATTTTCCCGCCTAAACTCAATATGACAGTTCGTTCCTAATTTTGACAAGTACTGAAAATGACAATGTCAACGTCCATGTCAAATCAATGTGTCACTGGTCACTGGTCAGGCGTCAAACCTAGCGAGTGTCGTGTCGACTCACGACTGGGCTTGAGAAAATTGTATTCGTCACAATAACATTCATTGTTTTCATTGGTGTTGGGTTGGTTTCAAATGTTTTGCAGTCACCCAAAGAGTGACGTTCAATTTCGATTTCGTATTTTTTGCTCAGAATTTAAGAATTCCATGTGTGAATAATTTTCCATGATGTATAAAATTTATTCCAGAACAAACAGTTATTTTAATGGGACACCATACTTGGCAAATCCATTGTTTGGTAAGTTGAGTCGAACTTAAGGATTGTTTACAAAGAGAACAGGTAGACATAACAGAGCGACATAATTTACTTTATAAATCTTTTCAGGTAATTACGCCAACAATGTAGGACAGGACATTAACCGTATACACGTCACAACCAGTCTAAAATTTCCCCCGGCGGCTGCATTAAAGTTGCCAACCAACGTAGTCGATATCAATGCTGCAGAAATGGGCAGATTTTCACCATTGCGAGAACGTGATATTTCTGGTCCAGTTATCAGTTCTTGTTACAAAAAACAAATCGACTTGGGAAAATTAGATATAACTGTGCAGTCAGACCCTTATGTTAACAAATATGACTGCCGTGGTGCAGTCAATTTGTCATCTTCTATGCAAAGTAATGTTCCAAGTCCATTCAGTGGAAACAACACCCATCTCAACATGCCTGGGTCACAGTGGGGACAAGGTCACAAGTACCTATCTGATCATCTTCACAGTGCTCATTATTTAACACTTAGAAATGAGTATCGCGCAAGGGCAAATGACGGTATGTACAAAGGTGCAACTTATAGATTTTGTATTTGCTAAAATTAGGATGTCCTATGTCCCTTGGGTTTGGTCACTAATCTTGGTTTTAATCTTTTTGTGTATGACATGGTACATTTAATACTTATGTTTGCATGTTGCCAAAATATCATGAGATGCAGTGGTGCAGCTTACCACACTCTACACATGCATTGCTTTTGTCAATTAGTATATAGAACACAAATTAAAAAATGTGATGTTAAACAGCTATGACTTTATTTTTGTGATTGATTTCTCATTGTTATTCTGTCTATAGTGTTGTAATTAATATTTCTTAATTTATATAGAAGTAAAATTAAAGCAATAGATTGCAAAACAATAGTAAAAATTGATAATTTCTAACAATATACTGAGCTTATTACTAACCAGACACAAATTCCAAAAGGAGCTAGTACTGAGAATTTAATACAAAACTTCAATAACAATTTGCTCATTCTGGGAATCAAAACCCAGGACCTCTAACATAGCAGTCAAGCTCAGGACCATTAGGCTGCAGCATTTAAAAAAAAACTGTGTTAGCTATGTATATTAGAAGAACTGGGACATTGAGAGATCAATATGCATCTTACTTACCTTTATCACTAAAATTTATTTAAACTTATTGATTGATATTATCTGATTTTATATTCTGTTTACCTTTTTTCAAAGCATAGCTGTTGGCACAAGGCATATGAGTACAGATACAAAATCTCAACTGAGTTCTAAAGAAAAGATGAAAAGGGCTATCAAAGAATATGGTTCAACTGTGATTGTATTTCATGTGGGCATTTCCCTGATATCATTGGGGACCTGTTACCTTCTAATATCTAGGTATGTTATGTTCTGCTGTAACAAAATCATAATTTCACAACTCATCTAGATCTTAATAATTATTTATTACTATATATGTATATGTTGCAGTAGAATTGTATAATTCGCTATTTTACATATTCTCTAGCATCTTTACAAAATAGCTCTGTTATGTAAAATAGCTGAATGAAGTTCAGCAGTTTTGCATAATAGGTGACCTTCAACACGCATAATGGAATGAACGCAGAGTGTATTGATGGTTAGCTGTCTTGTAAAACAGTGAATTTCAGAGAGAAATGAAATGTTGGATGGTAGATTTTTACTTCCAAAACTCGGCGCTAGGGGCGTTGTGTGGCTCGTCAAGTTGATCCAAATTTCTTCTATAGAATTATGCACAATGTGCCAGAACCACAATCATTTGGTCACAGTTCTAACCTAACCAATTACTAGTATTCTATTATCTGTGCCAATACAAACATAATTTTATCCCAAAATTACCCTGTCAAAACTATATTTGGTTATAAAAATCCGTTAAAATATATTAACTAAATGTCATAGTTTTTTTACATAAAACGCTTATCGCAACTGCAAATAAGTCATTCTACAAAACAACAAAACGTGGGTAGCGGCAATTGAGCTGGAAGCCATTTAGCTATTTTACAAAACAGCAATTTTGTAAAGCAGCTAGTAGTTATGTAAAATAGCGAATTATACAATTCTACTACGACCTATTACATTTAATTATTACAACCTTTATATTCATAATTTTTGTACTTTTTTGCAGTGGTGTTGATTTAGTTGCAGTGCTGAAGTACTTCAACATAAGTGAGGGCACTATTTTAAAGGCCGCAGGATCGAATGCGGGCACCTTTGTTTTGGCATATGCTGTACACAAATTTTTTGCTCCGTTCAGGATAGCTATAACATTGACTGCCACACCTTTTATTGTGCGTTATTTAAGAAATATTGGGTTTTTGAAACGCAGTGTGTCTAGCGGTGGTGGGAAATAATATTCTATAATTATAAAATATTGTCAATCAAATATGTAATAAATAGTATTTTAATTTAAAGCTTTTTTTATGTAGTGATGTGCTACCTACATCATGAAAGGAATGGTGACACTTTTGACATTTATTTTTTAATGTGTCTGCTAAGTGTTAATTCTGCTTCTTATCGAATCAACAGCAGAAAAAATCTTTCAAACATTAAACTAGACTTGTAAGACTTGACACTTGACTAGACAGTGCTAATCGATCTGAGATCGATATTATTGTTGCTTTGCTGCCATAAGTAGGTGATTCGTGATGATTCGTGAGGCCATTGAGATCAAAAAGCACCCAAATTTCAACAGAGAGGACGGATGGGTATTGGCACCTGCTTGGAACCCTATTATAGATTCTATTAGGTCTAAATGCACGCCCAAAACTGCAAGACAGAAAGATACGGTGCGCTCATTCTGCATGAATCAAATAACAAAAGATTAATGTAAAAGTGAAAGGGTTAATGGAGGGGAGCTGTTCAATAAATACAACGATAAGACGCATGACACCTCAGTCTGCCCGTGACCATGTACGCTGTAAAGGGTCCGAAACGTCGGGATTTGTATTGTATTTGATACTAATATAACGCGATATAATCCGTAAAGTTGTTTTATTTCAATAAGTAGGTGAGTTAGAGTATTTTAAGGATATAGGTACCGTAGTTTTGCGGGCAATTATAGCCTACCCGGATCACGTTAAAATGACCCCTAAAGCATTGTGTTACTCCGCATTAAATTAAAGTCACTCGGTTGGCTGCCATCGGGAGCGTTAGTATCTACTTTTCAAATTAATATATTATAATAATATCTTTATTTATATTCACTAATTTTAGTCACTTTTATCCGGTTGTTGAAGTGCGCCATAAGCATGCCGCTCCGCTCGAGGATGCGGGTTATGTCGGGCTCTCCGGCCAGGTATCGTAATATGACACTCCTTCCCCCCTTGCGGCCATCTCTATGAATGATGCTGAAAATTGAGTTAGAGGATTTTCTTACGGATGCAGCCTATAATGAAAATAGCCATGGGAGACGTGGTGAACTGGGTGTAGTGAGCAATAAGGCGTTTGAGCTAATATTAGGGACCGTCAGAAGTGAGAGGCCACCCAATTTAATATTGAAAGGGTTTTACCCCTTTTTTTCGGCGCACAGGTATCCCTTTTCCAGATGTAAACGGTTCCGTTCGGAGGTGTTTCCATTGGTTGTTACCAAACTTACCAAGTTGATGATGGAACTAAAAATAAACAAAAACTCGACGAGCCAGATCAGCCAGAGCCAGTCGAATTACATAATAAATTGAAATAAATAATGTGAAAATGCATAAAAATATATTTTCTGTACATTTTAAATTACTCGTATTTCTATCTTTTAATATATATAAACCGATCAAGTCAAGTGCGTCGGTATAGGCAAGGGTTTCGCCCTCTCAAAAACAAACTTAGCAGTTCCAAGGACACCATGATCGCACACTCCCATTTGCAAATGTAAGTTTTTAATAGCGGAAGTCTTATGGCCGTACCTACCGTATTGTTTTGGCTAAGTAGATAAATTAGCTATAGATATCGTATCTTTTGATTCCACTGACTTAAACTTGATTTTTTTTAACCTTATTTTCTGGAACGGTCCTGTACGAGTGAGTACAACATTAAATTATCGTACGGTGTATTTTATTTTTTATAGCAGTGTGTTTAGAGGTTGGTGCCGACGCATGTGCTCTCGGGGCACGGCTGCTTTGGGAGGTACCTGAGTCGCATAGGGAGGGAGCCGAACGCCCGGTGCCATCACTGCATCCATTGTCGGGAGGACATGGCGCTGCACACGCTGGTGGAGTGTGCCGCTTGGGAGGAGCCGCGCCGTGCCCTCATCGCTGAGGTGGGAGACGAGCTGGCGCTGCCGGCCGTCGTTCGATCCATGGTTGGCGGCGCGGCGTCTTGGGATGCAGTGATCGCCTTCTGCGAAACAGTCATCTCGCAGAAGGAAGCTACGGAACGGGAGAGGGAGAGTCAGCACTAACCCGATCCGCAGCCGGCGCACCGGACGTCGGAGGAGGGCCGACAATGCCCTCTTCCAGCCTGCATAAATGGGTCCGGGGGTGGCAGACGCGGGGACTTCCGCCACAGCCCCCCTTATAGGACCCGAGGCGGTGGCGGGCGGCGGAAGCCTGGAGGCGGCGGCGTGCGGAAGTTTTTTCCACAGGCACCAAAAAAAAAAAAGGTTCGTCTCCATGAGATCATCTTTTTCGAACCGTTCAATTAATTTGATTAAAGATGACCACATATTATATTGGTCTAAGCATTTTGTCTTTGACTGAATGACTGCCCCCAAAGTCAATGCACTACGATCGCAGAGTAGGTACCCTTTAGGTGAGTTATTGGCATTTGTACGTACCTAATCATATTGGAATAAAAAAAACTATGGAACGCCATGAAAAAGAAGATAATATATAAATATCAAATTACCCGAACTTTGTGTTTCTAAATAGGTATGAGTGTCTTGTGTTAGCGCAGAACTTCAATTTAATTTGCCTACTTCTTAATAATTATTAATATCAGACTGTTGCTGTGTGACACAGTCGGATATTTAATAGACAATCATAATTTCGTTGCAAAATCACCGTTAATTAAAAATTGAAGTTAGCTAAAACAATAAAACATGCTTTATGCAGGTATTTAGGTACCTATAAATACCTACTAAACGATCTTTTCATGGTACTAACCCAAGTGTTAAAGCACAGTATAAATTGCAAAAGCAATGTAAAAAATATAAGTAATATAAAAATGCCTGTTTATGATAGATTATGAAGAAAGTAAACGAGAAACGTTAGTACCTATTTATTTATAAAAATGCAATGTAAATAATTCAATTTCAAAAATCGTCTTTTTCAATCTGATTTTTAAATGTATAAAACGCCATCCGCCATATTGGATTCCGACGTGACGTCACTCCGTTTATACACAATCTAGATGTTTGTCGTGCTCTGTGTTATTTTGAATATGACGTATGCCAGTGACTCAGTCGTTTATGTCGTTTTTAAAAGACTAGACTCATTTTTGAAGGCTCACAACTAGACTAGTCTTTTAACCCTCAAGTTTTGGAGTCAAAAGCCTAAAACTGAAGACTAAATCAATTCGATGTCCTTTAACCTCAGGTCTAAAAAGACTGTCGTAACTTGCAAGGCTTCTATCTAAACGCCTTATAAGACTAAAAGGACTCGGACTAAAAATAACTGTTACAATAAAAGTCTGATCTCGTAACTAGGTACCTACCTAGTTAGCTACTTCATTTTTTTACTTGACTATTTATTATCCAGGTTTTATAAAATACAAACTACCAAATCAGATTTCCATTGCATTTTAACCTTAGAGCTTTAGCTGTATTGAATTTAAAGAACGACTCAGGCGCGAGTCCTTTTAGTCCTTTAGTAAAATGATACAGTCTTAGTATTTAACTGTAGTCTTCTTTCCAGACTTAAGTCGTGTAAAATGGAGTCTCTTGCATCACTAGGTATAGCTCGCGCTTCGTCCATTTGTATGAAGATGGAATAGGTACTGTATATATGTTAAAGTGTGTGCAAGACGTCAATAACATTTTATAGATAACAGTGTCAAATGTTCATTAATACAATATAAATTTATTTTGTTTATGGATGTGACATTTGATAGATAATACCTCCCTACATACTTATCTACGAGTAGTTATTAAGCCTTTGACACAACGTGGTCGAAGTTAAAGTGCCTAAATTGCCTCAATTTTAAAATAAAATGTTTCTTAAAGTTGTATGTGTTATGCACTTAATTCTCAGTTTAATGATAATGTACGGTGTTTGTGATATCAGGTTAGTGAATTCGAACAGTTTTGTAGAGATGCATGCCCTAATTAAATGTTTTAATATTTATTTACTAGGTACTTACCTATACTCAATTGTTAAACTTTCTAAATGGTTATGCAGTGTACTTTTAAATCATGTTAATTTTATTACATAAGTAGTTAGTAAGTACTTACCTACTTATTTTACTATAAGTATCTAACTGTTTTTCCGAAGTTAACCGCTCAAAACGGCTTGTAAGTACCTACTTATTTATTAATTTGTGGCTTCTGCCCGCGACTTGGAATGGGTTCTAAAATGTACCTAGCCCATGTGTTAATTATTCCAGACTATAATGTATCTCTGTGCCAGTAACAAACATCCATCCATCCTCACAAACTTTCGCATTTCTATTATTAGTAGGTAGGATTATTTTAATGCAAAACTAATGACGCTAGTAGGTAGGTAGGTACCTAGTTATCACGAGTGCGAAACATTTACCTGAGAATTACCTTTTTTTAGTTCTTGTGTAACTACCTACCTTTTTCGTACCTGCGTTCGATTCCCCGTTGAGGTTTTCGCCAGGCTCGCCCTTTTCATAGACCTAAGCATACCGGCGAACTGTGGGTGTACATTAGTAGGTACGCCTCTGCCTAAGCCTTCGGGAAATAGAATGAATGTAGTTTATTTGCATTCGAAAAATCAAGAAAGGTAGTCTCGTAAGGTGTTTTGCAATGGCGTAGGGCACACTGTAAGTTAATCTAGATGAGAAGCCAAGATTAATGGGGTCACAAAAGAGGACCTTTGGGTTGAAAACATCTAAGTATAGGTACAGTAACCAGGCTATACAGTAGGTACCTATTTATCCGAATATTTATTATTATTTATTGTGAAGAGCATCACATCGTGATACTTACTCTTCATAAAAAAACAAAAAGAATCACCAACTAACGAAATACTTAAGACTTCCTATCGTAGATATCGGAACTTCTGCAACGACTTGTTAAATAAAATTATAATATATAACACTGTATAAAAAAAAGTTCTTTACGTTATTTTTCAATAACTTCCATACACACACACACACACGCATACACTCACATACATACATACATACCTACATACACACATACAGTCTCACTCATGCACACACACTATCATTTATTCTTATATATACTTGGCACACTCATTCGTTAAAATATTTTTTGGTAGGTAAGATATTATATTTGGTAAATATAATATACCTACTTAGAAATAGATATACTTAGTATATCATTCTTTTCTGGAACGCTGCGCCGCCGTCTCTGGAGGTGGGCGTTAGTGGCTATTTTACAAAGATATTTCTTTCACAAGAAAACATTATATCTGAATCCCAGTTTGGCTTTCAAATTAAAAAATCTACAGAGGATGCCGTGACAAACTTAACAAACTTCGTTGCAAGCAATCTAGATCTAGGGCGTAAATGTGTTGGTGTTTTTCTAGACCTGGCAAAAGCGTTCGACACAGTCTCCCCAATCATACTTTCTAAACAAGCTCAAAGTGATCGGTGTACGTGGTTTGCCCCTACAACTTTTAAAAGATTTCTTATCTAACAGATTTCAATCCGGACATGTATCAAATAGCATGTCCACCTTTATTAACAAAAAAAAAAAAACAAAACTGAAACCAACATAAATATTAAAAAAAAAAAACAGATTTCAATCTATAAAAATAGGTGATCTAGTGAGTGACCCCTTACCAATTACCTGCGGGGTACCGCAGAGCAGTGTCTTGGGCCCAAGTCTCTTCCTAATTTACATAAATGAACTTTGCGAGTACAAACCGTACAAGGGAAAAGTTTTCTCTTACGCAGACGATACAGATTCCAGGGAGAGACTTGGGCCGAAGCACGTTCATGTGCGGAAGAAGGACTCTATCAGACCGCGCTATGGCTGACTAAAAATCTTCTGACACTAAATCTAAAAAAAAACTAAATACATTACCTTTTCTATAAATAAACTCAATCAGCCAAATCTAGATAACTTCACTGTTAAACTACACAATTGTCACAATGTTAACTCTATAGCTTGCTCCTGCACACCTCTTGAAAAAACGAACAAATCTCGGAGTACAACTTGATGAACATTTATCATGGAATCCACAACTTGATCTCTTATCTGCCAGGCTTCGTAAAATGATATGGATCTTCAAAAAACTGAGAAACATACTCAAACCTGATTTGCTGAAAATGGTCTTCTATTCTCTTGCCCAGTCAGTCATTTCCTACTGTACCTATCCCAGTTTGGGGAGGAGCATGTAAGACCAAAATTAGAAATGTCGAACGAGCTCAGCGGTCACACAATGCTTGGGAAGCCTTACCGTTACCCAACTACCACACTATATAAAGATTGCAAAGTTTTGACAGTCAGGCAATTGTTTATATTGTACACTGCACTGCGTCAACACAAGGAAACCATTTATGACCCAAAGAGCATGTATCCCAGTCGCAGAAGGAATAGAATATGCGACCCAATTCAACACAACACTACTTTTCTCAGACGACAAACCTATTTCCTTGCACCTTACCTATATAACAAAATAAATACTCATTTGAACATCTTTCCCAAGACCTTCAGCTGTAAGTGTATCATTCAAAATTATTTATTAGGCCTAACATATTCGGATACTGAATCCGTCATTTTGATGTGAACACACACATTTACCTACAACACACGTCCCCCTCATACACAAACACTACTCCCATAAAAAAAATATTAAAATAGTTTGTAATAATATACCTACCTAGTTTTCTTTGTGTTCTTAGTTTTGTGGTGGAAAATAAATATAACATAACATAACATACCATCACGCCTGTATTCCCCGAAGGGTTAGGCAGAGGCGTACTAATGTACACTCACAGTTCGCCGGTATGTTTAGGTCCCATGTAATAGGGGTCCAATAACACTTTGCTCGACCTGGGAATCGAACCCAGGACCTCTAGCGTAGCAGTCGCGCTCAGGACCACTTGGCTAATGAGGCAGGAAAATAAATATATTTTTTATTATTATTATTAGTAATAGACAAATTAAATAAGTAATAGGTAGGTAGGTATAGACGCAACACGGCGAAATAACCCCAACCCGACTCCCCGCCTATGGCCTTATTATGGGACTGCATTTTAGGGTACCTACCTATTATATTAACTAATTTCTATCTCAGGAAGTATGATATTAAGTAGGTAGATACTTACTATAAATACTAATATACCTACATACCTACACATTCAGCGACGTTGCATTATAAACAAATGGTGACCTAAATGCCAGCAACTGTGCAACCTAGATAAAAGTTGTAGATATGCTAGGTACTTAGATACCCACAGATAGGTGATACGGGTGACCCAGTACATACATAGTTGCAATACACCTCAGTAAGACAACAGTTTTGAGAATAAAGTTTATCATCTTAATCGGTTAGTTACCGGACAGTTACCATTATCTATAGCAAAATTGTTTATGGCAATAATTCATTTAAGGCTGATCGTTTCGCTCAGCCCGCCAAATTCAAATTTCAATTGGTTTTTCGCAATTTTTAGGTCTATAACACATTCTAGATTCCTAGCTGTAGTAATTGCGGCATTAGCTATGCAATATTCACAAATGAGCATTAAAAACTTTAATAAAATTAAACTTAATAAACGTTAAAGAAGCTAAAAGTAGGGTCAATCGTCAATCGTCAATTTTGGCCAAAATTGACGATTGACACTACTTTTAGGTACAATATCGATTTACAAGCA
Organism: Acronicta leporina; assembly: GCA_947256265.1. Classification (NCBI taxonomy): domain Eukaryota; kingdom Metazoa; phylum Arthropoda; class Insecta; order Lepidoptera; family Noctuidae; genus Acronicta; species Acronicta leporina. Next base: position 8,181,279 of record OX366513.1, on the reverse strand, counting down.
AAGATTTTAATTCTCAGTTGTGAATATTGTATAGCTAATGCCACAATTACTACAGCTAGGAATCTAGAATGTGTGTGTGTGTGTGAAACAAACGATCAGCCGTAAAAGAAAATCCTTTATAATCTCTATTTCCAAATAGTGAAATTTTGAATGAATAACAATAATCCACCATCCATATTATTATATCCAATATAATTAATAACGATCAAAAAAAAATTAAGATAATAATCCTCAATAGGGTATTTTACACCATGTAAGAAAAAAATATAAAAATGCGTGTTTATGATAGATTTTTAAAAAAGTAAACGAGAAACGTTAGTATTTATTTATAAAAATGCAATGTAAATTTTATAATTCAATTTCAAAAATAGTCTTTTTTAATTTGTTTTAAAACGCCATCCGCCATATGGATTCCGACGTGATGTCACTCCGATAGTAACTCGACGTTACTTGGTCTTTTGTAGTTGTATTGTTTACTAACGAAGTGACGTCACGACCCGAAGTAGCATGGCGGCTAGCGTTTCCGCGCGAAAATTCAAAATCATAAATTAAAAATAGTTTTAAAGGCATTTTTCGGTTAAAAAAACTGAAATAAAAATTCTACTGGTTCATTACGATCTAAGGATTAATTTAAAACAGTTTTCAAAAAAAGGTGTAATACCCTATTATAGTTCTTCAGATTGTGTAGCATTAGAAAATAAATAGCAGTTATTTTCGATGGCCCACAGATTATACGGTTGATCCAAATTTTATCGAATCCTCAGATTAAGTATTATATTATTTAAATAGTCCTAAATGTAATGCAATATATCCATCCTATTCTTTTCAATACCTCCATTAGTGTAACAGAAAGAAGCCGACATACGGATGTCAATTCTACAATTATACACAGTTGAAACGTCAAGTTTACCATTTTACCTTATATACTTAATCTGAGGGTAAAATGGTAAACTTGACGTTTCAACTGTGTACAATTATTGTAGAATTGACATCCATATGTCGGCTTCTTTCTGTTACATTAATAGATGGGGCGTAGTTGCCAACTTTTTTTAGACCCAATATAGTAGTTTTGAATTCAGTACCCATAAAAATATAGTAGTTGGGGAATTAATAATAAAAAAAATAGTATGTGAAAAAATATATATAATTATTGATTTCTGACACTTACGCGAATATTAGATATTGATATGAAACTACTTTTTACGGCGTAAAAGAACACATTGCCGATGTCAAACACCGCCGTTCTAGAAAGTCAGCAGTTTGTGAACATACCCTAGACAAGACCCAGCACTACATCAGATTTGATAAACCACAAGTCCTCGCAAAAGAAAACCGATTCCTACCCAGGATGATTCGTGAGGCTATTGAAATCAACAAACACCCAAATTTCAATATAGAATATGGTTGGGTCTTACCAGCTGCTTGGAATCCCATTATAGAATCTATAAAATCTAAATCCAAGCCTAAAACTGCAAGACCAAAGGATACGGTGAGCTCGGACGTGAATCGGATCGCTAATAATTAACAAAAATGTAAGGTAGCTGTTAGTAATTTTAACATCAAGACCGTCCAACACCTCAGTCTGCCCGTGACCATGGATGCTGTAAAGGATCCGAAACGTCGGGAACTAAATAATATTAATATACCGCGATAAAATCCGTAAAATGTAGTTTCATTTCAATATAAATAATTATTTCTTAAATACATATTTCCTGCTGCTTTGAGCTTTAAAACTGTTATTTCTGTTAGAAACTAAAATAGATTACGACTAGAGAACTTTAGGCGGCAACGGCAAATCGTTTGTTTTGACTTTTGAAGCTGAACAGATTAGTAAATAAATAAAGTAAATAAAAGATTAAAAAATAAAACAACTGAGCATTAAAAACTTTGCTTGTAAATCGATATTGTAGCTAAATTTAGGTACCATCGTCATTTTTGGCCAAAATTGACGATTGTACCTAATTTTAGCTTCGTTAACGTTTATTAAGCAAAGTTTTTAATGCTCAGTTGTGAATATTGTATAGCTAATGCCGCAATTACTACAGCTAGGAATCTAGAATGTGTTATAGACCTATAAATTGCGAAAAACCAATTGAAATTTGAATTTAGCGGGCTCAGGTGAACGATCCGCCTTAAATAATGAAGACCAATTTTAGCGACCTTGATGATAAAAAATATAGTAGTTTGGCCTACTATATTTTATTTAAAAAAATATAGGAGTTGGACCCCTAAAATAGTAGGATACTATATTATATAGCAGGGTTGGCAACCCTAGGCGTAACGCAAACTCTCCATATATTCCCATAAATATTATAGAATTAACTAGTGCAAAGGGCATGTAAAATAATTTATCGATATCGATACTGGTCTATGAATCTATGATATGTTTTAGTATTTTATGTTGATTGCACTGAGCGGATGCAGCCAGTCACAAGAATGTAGGATTTTGTACTCTATGCAGCATGCAGCACAGGGTTAAACGTATTTCATGTTCGCGTTTAACAACACACTGCGCGCTGCATTCTAGAGATTGGCTGCGTCCGCTCAGTATGGGATTCATGCTGCTAAGAATCCTCTGGGTCCTCTGGTGGTGGGAGACTTTGTCCTCGGTGACTAATATTAGTCGTAAGATGGAAAGGACTTCTTTATTTCACAAAAAGGAAAAAGACCCAAGTACACCAAAACACTCATTTTTGATCATAAAAGATTTTTCAATTTGATTGGATATGAATACGTAGACGTTTTATTGATACAATTATTTTCAGGACAAACATAACAAAAGCCTTATCAGGATAAAAAAAACCCAATTGCATAGAAATTAAAATAAAAGAAATTGCATATTCATTAATTGCATTGATAAAACGAATACTCTGTAATACTGGCGGACAAGGCGAGCTGAAGGAAACGGGGCACTACCAACCATTTCTTAAAACTTTTTAATGTATGTTAAACATTCAAGTTCTCAGAATAAAATGTAAGTCAGTCGAAAATATGAACACTAATTTATTGATTTTTCAAACTTATGAGAATTCTACCTCAATATTTCTTGACATATCTGGCGGTCGAAATAGTTTATGGCTTGTTTAGGGCAATGCACTTTAATTTAAAGGAAGATGTAAAACATGTTCGTTGATGTTACCTTAAATTAAAATCCGTATGAATGTATCGATAAAATGAAATATAATGATCTAGTGTTTATTTTTCTAGGTTTAGTAGTAAGCTTCGGGTGTCTGGAAGCCTACTACTAAATCTATACAACTACTGGACCAATCTAGTTTAATGTTTTTCAATAACTTATTTTCTTTTGCTGTCGATTCGATAAAAAGAAGAAGTAGACTAAATGGGTACACGAGTTTCTTAGTTGTATCTTCGTCACCATAGTTATGTTTAAACGTACTAATGCCGTAACAAGATTGCGAAAGGAATGTTTAGGTGGTTTGGTGTAGAGAGGATGGGTGAACGGAGATAGGCGAATCGAGTATGTGTGGCGAGTACGGAAAGAAGGGATAGAATGGTCTGACCCTTTAATAGACTGAAAAAAAAAACAATTGTATTCATTTAAATTTTAATTATTCCAGACAATCACATTAATAGCTTACTCTTCTGTTTAGTTTATTTAGCGCAGTCTTACACGACCTTTCTGCCGTAATGACTTTATTTTCAACAGACATCGCAAATACGATGATATTTTTTTCATTCCCAATTAATGCGTGCAATTGCACGAAACTATTATGTCTTCTTTCAACATCGCGGGGAAAACTGGAATAAAACAATAAATAGAATATATAATATGTATAATAGTCTCTTTTCTTATTCCCTATGATAATTAATAATTATTTGAAAATGCTCAAATAGGTATCGATATAACTTTAGCTTAGCTAGCTTCCAGCACTATTATTGTTCTGCAACACAATTTTAAAAATAGCTAAATTCATTAAAGTTACAAGTGTAATGTTCATAAAACTTGTGTCTTCCAAGACAGTTACATATAACTATATAGATTCCTTTAAAAATGCTATATTTTATAAGTTTAAAACAATGCAAAGTAACAAAAATATCCACAGTATGTCAACTTATCGGAATCATCAGCTTCCATCGGGAAGCTGATGATTCCGGCATGAATTTCTTTATAATTTGCACAAGATTTACATCCGACAATAGCGCACCACATTGCTTATTTACTGGTCTTGAGGTTTAACACAACACTATGAAATAGGTAATCACAGTTTTAATTATTTATTTGCGATGAGCAGCGGAACACTCGTATATTATGCGACTTAGGTACTTCATAACCAAAGACTACAAAGATTGGTGTCTGCTAAACTCACCAAGTCACCAAATTAATATTTGCAGTCTGACAGCAATATTACTACCTACTTACATCAAAAAACAAAAGCTACAGATAAGCCTACAAACTTAATCCGAGGCCTACACCTAGTTATTAGGGCGCACCTACTGTTCGGAATAAAAAGTGTGTGTACAAATGGCTGCTATCGAAAGTAACACGTGCGAAATAAGTGAAACAGGCGATATTTCTGAAGATGACAGTTAAGTAACACAACAAGCAAGACTGATTAGAAATGTTAATTGTGTGTAAATTTGAGTGTAAATTTTATTATTTATACTGAGAATTAGTGTGTAAATTTAGTGCAGTACCTACCTAGGTACCTACCTCCCTATTGTAATTACTATATAGCTTGGGGGCTACTTTGCAGGCAGCTCGTTATTTTTTTTTGTTAGATAAAATCATTAAAACCTTCTAAAATGCTGGGTTTTATCATCCGAAACAGTAAATTATTCCGAAACTCGGCCACTAAAATAGCAACTTATAATGCTTACCTACGTACGGAGCAATGTCGAATATTGTAGCGTCGTTTGGTCACCTCAATATAATCTGCATCAACTCAGAAAGTGAGAATTGAACGAATTCAGAAACGATTCCTGAGACATCTTGCTTTTGCCATTGAGCAGCATCAGCTCCCTTCTTAAAGTGACAAATTAGGCACTTAGGATGGATAGTTTATTGATTCGCCGACAGTTGCATGATTTGATATTTCTCTTCAGTCTTTCCTCTCGTGCGTTAGGCAGACTTAATAAGTACTTAGTAATAAGACTTAATAACGAATTTGATTGTCCACACTTGAAGTTATTTAGGTTCTTATGTTTTTATTACAATATTACCGCTGTTACAATTTAACGCATGCTGTGACACCTTAAAATGAGATAATTTATTTCTATTACAGAATTTTATTATATTTGAGATTTATGAAATAGTGGTTGTCCAATTAAATAAATAACTAAGTACGGGTAGGTAGTACGTAACTAGGTACCTACTTCGGCATAAATTATCTAAGATAATAATAAGGGCATCGTTAACGTTATTTCTAATATGCGTTGAAAAAGCTTTGTATTTCACGATAATTACAAAGGAATTTAAACTATATAGGTAGGTATGTAAGTAGGTAGGTACCTACTTCCCTACCATTTTCAAATAATTTGATTAGTAAAATACAGTCAATTAAAAAATATATACTTACCTACAGTGACAATGTTAGTAGTACCTACTTACCTACATAATTATGTTATTAACTCAATATCAGTATTTTGTATAATCCAAATGGAGTAAGTACCTACCTACCTATCTAGCCCTACCTAAATTCATCAAAATTACGTACTTCATACATTTAGGCGTGAGAACCACTAGTCCGGTCAATTTCTTAGACATCCGAGGTTATTTATTCGTTATATTATAATTCGCACTATGAAAATGGGTTGTTCAAAACACCAATATAAATCTATATCTATACCAATCTATATATATAAAAGAAAGTTGTGTTAATTACTCCATTTATAACTCAAGAACAGCTGAACCGATTTGGCTGAAAATTGGTGGAGAGGTAGCTTAGAACCAGGAGACGGACATAGGATACTTTTTATCCCGTTCCCGTGGGATGTGATGGCAGACCGAATTCCACGGGGGCGAAGCCGCGGGCAGAAGCTAGTACTATATAAAGCTGAAGAGTTTGTTTGTTTGAACGCGCTAATCTCAGGAACTACTGGTCCGATTAGAAAAAATATTTCAGTGTTAGATAGTCCCTTTATTGAGGAAGGCTATTATCATAACGCTAAGACTAAGTAACTATTCCATGCGGACGAAGTCGCGGGCGGAAGCTAGTCTATACTTAATATATAAAGCTGAAGAGTTTGTTTGTTTGTTTGCTTGAACGCGCTAATCTCAGGAACTACTGGTCCGATTTGAAACATTCTTTCAGTGTTAGATAGCCCATTTATTGAGGAAGGCTATAGGCTATATATCATCACGCTACGCGGACGAAGTCGCGGGCAGAAGCTAGTGAAATATAAAAATCTTGGCACACCACTTTCGCTTCATCTACGGTCATTAACCTCCTTCTCATACAAATTATTCTCGATTTTCAAGTGTTCGTGTTTGGGCTACTGGTAATAACTTATAGGTAGTTACGTATAGGCATGTACTAATAATCACATAATAGTGATTTTTATCTTACAGCATTATTCAACTTGATGAGGGGCAATCTCTGTTTGACTTCACAAAGGACGATGACGTAGACGCTTGGCAAGAACAATCGGACACTGTACGCGATGTTGGCATGTCTAAGGCCATATTTGTTATTCACAAAAATATTAACTTCAGACGAGCAATATTTTTCGCTCTTTTGAATCCACAATTAAACGGGGCTGGTTTTGCTGGAATACGAGCTATTCGAACGTACAACCTTACGGGGCACACAAAACTGCAAATAAAGTGCAGAGGCCAAGGACAGTATAACGGTTTCAAAGTGATATTGCGCCACAAAGGATTAAATGACGAACCTAATTACTCATTTGAACAGTATTTCCAGGTAAATTATACTATCATCTGATTTCTATTGGTATATGGTACCTATACACGTGACTTTTGTAAAATGTAAAAATAGAAACAAATATCATACCATCACGCAGAGATACTACGTAATGTTTCCCTAGTTCCAAGCCCCAACACACTTGCGACTCCTCTGATGTTGCGGGTGTCCTTGGGCGGCGGTAATCGCTTACCATCAGGCGATCCGCGTTGGATCCAAACAATACCTTCGAAATGTGGCGGATGCGTGTACCTATAGTAGGTACACGCATCCGCCTAGCCCTTTGGGGACTACAGGACTGATGGTATGCCATTACATACCATCAGTTCAGTCTTCTTCGTGTCAACTCAAATGTTAAATTTCCACCTGTCTGGCCCCAATTTCCAATGAGGTACTTTAGGTACTAATGTTTGAGTTTTGATCATGCTCAAAATATTTTCAGGCACCTAAGGACGACTTTGCTATTCGTAATCTTAAATTCTCAGAGTTTAAAGCTTACTACAGAGGCAAGAGAGTAAACAACAATGAGACGTTGGATTTATCTCAAATTACAAGTCTTGGCATACAAATGTATGGTGGAGTGTATCAACCAATAAAGCAGAAAGGTCCAGCTACGTTGGAAATTGATTGGATAAAAGCAGTTTAATTTTTTTAAAGATATGGTCGAAATAATTATATTAATAAAGTTTTATGGTACATTACGTAGGTACATCACATACATAAAGATTTTTATTTATCCCTACGATCCTCATAATTAACTTGCGTGGAGTTAGTAGAAAATTCCGCAAATGAAAAATACGCAGTAATTATTTATATAATAATAATTTTATTAGGTACCTAGAATTAGGTCATCACTAGATATAATCAGTATACAGTCAAGAGCAAAACTATTAAAGTAAATGCTTATTTATTGCTGTAGTTCATCGTTGTCGGGACGGCAACAGTAAAGTGAGTGCTGTCATAGCATCAGGAAATAAAGAGTGGTAGTTCACGAGAGGTACGTACGCCGCGGTGATGACGCGGCCGGCGAACCATCGGCCGTGCAGGGTATTCACTGAAGCAACTGCTGTCGCTATCGTTGGGCATTTACAGTAAACGTTTCCTTGTGGAGATGCTTTATCTACATACACATGCAATACTCCGCCATGTTTATTACATTCACTTATAACGTCGTCCCTGATTTCAATGTCCCAGCTAGGGTTCGTTTCCCTGAAAAAAATATTGAGCTCAATTACATTACCGTCATGCTGACTAAACCTTAAGAACAAAAATTTACTTCCAAATACACTTACGAGGATGGATCAAACATATTATTGAGCATGAAGCATTGTGTTGCGATAGGTGGTGCAACTTGTGGTTGTGGTGTCACCAATGCTGACCCAGCTCCCATCAAAACTGATGCTGCAGCAGGAGGAATCTGAAATCAAACCCATCTTATGATTTATCACATTAAATACACAAACTAAGCTTCCATTTGTACTATTCCTTACTAATACACATTATACAAGGAAGTTAATACATATAAACTTGAACTTATCTAAAAAATAAATAGAAGATCTCTTATTAATCGATATTCTTGGTCTTCAAAGGAGACGTTTCAAAACGCGCCAGATCCATGTACTGTATCTCAAAAGATAGAAAATATAATTCTAAGGGTTAAGGTTAGTGTGTACTTAGCAGTGCAGAGAATAGTGTTGGACCTCACACTGATCTGTCCATTGCCTGAAATCTGCATGCTGCTGTAAAATACAATGTTTTAATATGCTACTTTATTTAAAAAAAAGTGAATTGGATTTTGGAACAGTCCTTTTCTGCTTTTAGTATCTTAATAAATTACATTGTCTTGATTTTGCTGTAAGGTATTTAAACACCAAGTCGAGACAACTTCTTTTTACTAAATCCTGAGTATTTTAAACAACAATGTGTTTTAATTGAATTTTGTGTTTCAATTTGGATGGTATGGGAATAGGTCTACAATAACATTTGAGTTCTCGGATGCTGTGAACTATTCCTTGATAATCTTGACTGGTCTAACTTAGAAATTAATATTGTACCAGTGAAGAATGTAACATAAATTATTGTATAATAGTGTCCATGGAGTTTAATATTGTATTCTTTTGCATAGGGTCAACTTTTTTTCATAAGCACCGTTGATTTTTTATCATAATCATAGCTGCCCACACTGGGTGGTACATTCACACCCGTTTAGGTGGTAGCTAAGTCATTGCCGAAACTTATTTCTGGGTTCTAAATGATAATACATAGTTGTTTTGGTACAAATTGAATTTAGGAATACTTGCGTTTCAGTCATGTTCACAATGGGCACACGTAGATGTCTTTTTGTTATGTATATGCGGTAAAGTGCGTACACATCAAGACTGTGATTGTGGCATAACTGCGCGTGGGAACTGCGCTTAATAGAACATAATCAGTGGCTTTGTTAAGTACATACAGACACATCATAACACTGTTGCTAAATACAAAGGTATTTTAAGTTAAAAAACAAGATCAAAGAAGTTCACTGCTAGCTATGCTAGAATCTATTAGTTTTTTTTATACCACTAAGGTAGCAAATAAGCTTGCGGTCCGCTTGATGGTTAGCGGTTATCGTGGCTTCATCAGGGGTACCACTCGCGCGTTGCGGACCTTGTATTAGATTTGCGCAGTTTGATAATGTCCAAATCTAATGGATTTCATAATCTCTCCTATTCTAATCAAGTGCCATGGTTAGCAAATTAATATTATATTAGAAATATTTATTAACTCATGGTGCTCAATTTGATAAAGACCTATCTAAGAATAACATTAGAATTAAAAAAATATTTAACAAATAATTAAGTCAAAAAAATACCTGTAATCCTGTGCCTTCTGCAAGTTTAAACATTAATTGCAAGCGTCCCGTTGCCCCTAGATCAATACCAGCACGATCCAACTCATCTGCATCAAATCGGGTGCTAGAACCTCCATCAGTCCGCTCTGTTACATTACCAACTTTCATTGGTCGTCCAGCTAATTCAAATCCATTTAATTGTTCCATTGCCTTCTTTGCATCTGCAGCATGATGGAACTGAAACAACAATGATTTTATCTTTAGAAACAACTAATAACTCAGTCCCATAGTACTAGTTTTATGTTACACCAGTTTTACTGCTATAGCAGATAGATGGGACAGCCCCATACTGGGACATTGGATACGCCTACATTGTGGCGTAATAATAATAAGGTATTTTTGGAGATGTAATTACCTATTAACTCTAAGTTTCTAAATCGTGTGTATACTAACCAAATGGATGTTATGGGTCTGATTATGATTTATGAATAAAATGATTAATTTACTATGTCCAGTCATGTGTATATGAGAGCCAAAACCAATAAGGGCATTTAGTTGAATTATGAGCTTCTTAGGCCCTGATGGAACTCCATCAGACAAGAAATAAGTCAAATGCATTTTAATTCAAGAACAGTAGAAAAAGATCTGCCTCGTTCGTCTAGTGGTCCCGACTGCGACTGCTATGCTAGAGATCCTGGGGCCCAAATCTGCTATTTCAGTTGTATCAGAATGGTTGTTGAAATGAAACTACTTTTTACGGATTTTATCGCGGTATATTGATATTATTTAGTTCCCGACGTTTCGGATCCTTTACAGCATCCATGGTCACGGGCAGACTGAGGTGTTGGACGTCTTGATGTTAAAATTACTAACACCTAACATTTTTGTTAATTATTAGCAATCCGATTCACGCAGAACGAGCTCACCGTATCCTTTGGTCTTGCAGTTTTGGGCTTGGATTTAGATTTTATAGATTCTATGATGGGATTCCAAGCAGCTGGTAAGACCCAACCATCTTCTCTATTGAAATTTGGGTTTTTTTTTTATTTCAATAGCCTCACGAATCATCCTGGGCAGGAATCGGTTTTCTTTTGCGAGGACTTGTGGTTTATCAAATCTGATGTAGTGCTGGGTCTTGTCTAGGGTATGTTCACAAACTGCTGTTCTTTACCCGCGTAAAAGAACACATTGCCGATGTCAAACACCGCCGTTCCAGAAAGACAGCAGTTTGTGAACATACCCTAGACAAGACCCAGCACTACATCAGATTTGTTAAACCACAAGTCCTCGCAAAAGAAAACCGATTCCTACCCAGGATAATTCGTGAGGCTATTGAAATAAAAAAACACCCTAATTTCAATAGAGAAGATGGTTGGGTCTTACCAGCTGCTTGGAATCCCATCATAGAATTTATAAAATCTAAATCCAAGCCCAAAACTGCAAGACCAAAGGATACGGTGAGCTCGTTCTGCGTGAATCGGATCGCTAATAATTAACAAAAATGTAAGGTAGCTGTTAGTAATTTTAACATCAAGACGTCCAACACCTCAGTCTGCCCGTGACCATGGATGCTGTAAAGGATCCGAAACGTCGGGAACTAAATAATATCAATATACCGCGATAAAATCCGTAAAAAGTAGTTTCATTTCAATGTCTAATATTCGCGTAAGTGTCAGAAATCAGTATATCAGAATGGTTGTTCAATTACACTAAATGACATTAGGACTGCCAGATTTCGTAGACAAAACCGTCAAAAATCAACAATTCTGAAGCCATTGATTTACAATTTTGATAGACATAATAGCAGACTTGGGGCCCTGGGTTCGATTCCCACGTTGAGGAGTGTTATTGTGTTTTTTTATGAAATTCTCAGTAGCAGCCAGGGTATAGAATTCGTGCCCAGTTAATGACAATAGGCTCACCCCCTATTACATGGGACCTAACCATAACGTTGGAAAAAAGGAAAGGTTGGCAATAATTTATAATACTGAATCTTACTGTAAGAAATCCATAGCCTTTGCTTTTTCCTGTTTCAGGGTCAGTCATAAGCTGAATATGATCAATCTTCCCAAAAGGTTCGAATATGCCGCGTAGCATGTCTTCTGTAATATTAAAATGCAATGAACCAACATATAGCCTTGTTGGTCCATTACTGGTTTTCGGTGCTAAGTTAGGCAATGTATTGCCTACCCTGTTCTTTTCAGCTTGTGTATGTTGTACTATAATGGGAACTCCTAGTAATTTTTGTCCAGTCAAACCTAGAGCCTGTAAAGGAAGCCATAATTATAAGTTTAAATAATAAATGAAAATAATAATTATTATATTATCTTTTTTTATTTTTTTGCATTTTTCATGCTAAGATAATAATATTATTTTAGTGAAGGAAAAATTTGACTCGCAGAAAGGATCTGAACCTGCATCTTATGGTTAGATACACCAGATGCTATAAGAGGTGACGTCAGTAACATCTATTGAAAAGCAAGTTACTTTGCCTCTCAACATCAGAGACGTCAGATCAGAATTTGAAGGTAAATTTCGACATGGCAGTTGGGACTCGCGGTGGCTTAGTGCTTATAGCGTCTGGTGTATCTAACCAGAAGACGCAGGTTAGAATCCTGCCTGCGAGTTGAATTTCTCCTTCACTAAAACAATATATTACGATTATTAAAAAATAATTTATAGTAATTTATTATTCTTTACAGCGGCTATGGTCGCGGGCCGATTTGCCGAAAGCTAGTACTTAATGTGAGATACATATAACGCGATAGAATCCGTAATTAGTTAAAAAACCTAATCAAATTGAATTAACAAATATACAACTTTAGAATACCCACATGTTTATATACAAATTAGTTTCAGAATCACTTACCAAGGGCACAGATTCAGCATCTTTAAATTCAATATAAGCAATGCCTTTAAATCTTCTAGTTTTATTGCAAGTGATAAGCCTTACATCTCTAACTTTACCAACTGATGAGAAAAATTCTTCAAGGTCTTTTGCTCGAATGCGTTGAGATAATTGCATACAAAATACAGTACGGAGATCCCTTTCTTCTGGAGGTAAATCATCCAATTTTGGCTCAAGACCTCTAGATTTCGATCGAAATTCTTTGGCGGGATCTCGTTCAATACTTTTTTCCTTTTTGCTATTAGAGGAATGGTCACGACTACTACGGTCATGTTCCCGGCTACGTTCCTTATCCCTACTGCGTCTTTTTTCCTTGTCGCGTTCTCGTTCTTTGTCCTTTTCTCGATCCTTGTCCCTATTGTGTGTCCTATCCCTATCTTTGTTATTATCCTTGTCACGGTCACGCTCGCGCTCACCACGTTCGCGTTCTTTATCGCGATCCCCTCGGTCGCGATCGCGGTCGCGATCTCGATCTTTGCGGTCTCTGTCCCGTTCACGATCCCTATCTTTTCTGTCGTCTCTATCTTTCGAACGGCGGGATTCTCTCTCTTTTGACCTTCTTCTGTCTCTGGACCTGCTACGTCTAATAAAAAATAGAAACAATTATGTATTTTAACTATAAAAAAATTCAACAATTGATAGGAAGATTTACAAATTATTGACCTCATTCAAATTCATAGATTTGGTGTGATGTCTGATGGTCGAAGTTCGGAACCAGCATAAAAATAAATCAGTTCTCCTTATTTCAATGGAATAAAGTTATTAAGTTTTTATTACAATACTAATGGGCCCTGTTTCGTTTTAGGCAGAGTAAACACCCATTTCTACAACCACTAAGCTTGTTTAGTAATTATTAAACATATTTTGGAAAAATCTTACCTTCTATTCCCATCTCTGTCTTTGTCTTTGTGCTTATCAGAATACTTGTCCGATCGATGCTTTGAAGAGGAAGTGTTATCCTGTCACACAAAGCACAAGGTAGAAGCAGCGCCACAGCAACACACGCCGAGTGAATAAATAAAAATTGCATTAGTTATTTCATAACAACAACATGGGAGAACATTTGTAGTATTTCAACAATGTCATTTTGGTTGAAATGACCCTGATGAAACAACACAAATGCCGATGGTTTTTACTTTTCCTAGGCTACTGTTGACAGCTGGTTTGACAACCAACCAATGTTCATCCATGTCATGGTAGTCTCGTTGCCCTGGTCTACACTTACCGTTGTTAAAACCACTGACAAAGGATGCACACAGCGCTAACATCACACAGGGATACTTCTGCAAAAGATTTACGACCCATCAGCTCATGGTCTCTTCAAAATTACGCTCTATGAAAATTATATTTTTGACTTTATAACTTTAAGTGATTAAAATTACATTGTTAGGATGTAGTTTAATTTGCAAATAATAAAAAATTAGGTAAGTATAGTAGTGGATACCTCTCTGTCTGTTCAGGTCGGTGAAGTATGCTCGACTATTACCACAAAGTTCTATAAATACAAGAAATGATTCTCAAATGTAATTTTGTTTCATATTTCTGGGTTGCTGTTCAAAGATGTAATTAACTAGGTATAATCTAGCAAGATTATAATAAGAATACAAAAGTAGTTTACAACATCTTTAAACAGGTAAGGCCTCAATATAACAGCTCCTGCCTGTAGATTTTTAAATACAAGATATTATGACTGAACATACTTATTGAGTTTGATAGTTTTATTTACATTAATTGTTGGGTATGATCAATACAATTTAAATATACATTTAATAAGAACAGAATATTTTATACAGTGCTTTTTATTACTTGGCTGCTATGGAGAATTCCTAGACCAAAGGGAGCATAAGAAAAACTTTTTTATATAGTAACCACATCCAAACATTTTAAGTTAAAAATGTAGCGAGTACTCACAACCTTTTACTTTAAAAATTTAATGAATCAAGGCCTAAAGCTGTTGGTAGGTATGTTGCTGTGTGAGATTCTCTATAGTCCACATGATGGGGGCCAAAGAAACTTGTAAGTAATCTTTTATTTAAAACTTGTTGTACACACTTAATTTATGATTTTGAATTAAAACCATATTATCATTGACCTTGATTAGCTTTATTATGATCAAATTGGGAAAGACAAAAAATAAATACAGTAAGTCTCGCTATAGGATTTCCCCAAACAGTCCCAGTTATACAAACACTGTATAATGTAAGTAGTAAATATGGTACACAATAAATATGTAAGTACCTGTCTACAAGTGTTACAAAATCATATCATTACAGGTATACTGCAAATGAAATGTTTTGTAAGTGGGTATAATAATATGTAACTATAATAATTTGACAATATACTTATTTAATTCGATAATAAAATAATTGTATATTTTAAATAGATAGAACAAACACTTAAAGTTAAACAGGAGATAGAAACTGACATGAGTACAACTGGATTTTAAAAATGTTGTATAGAGATACTCACCAATTTATTATATGGTGCTTCCAACATAGCTTCAACATCTAAATCCTCCGCCATACTAAAACAGAAGACTAAGTTAGAAAGTATTTTTATATTTGATGAAACCAATAAAACGGCCTAGGAAAATGTATGTAGCACTAACAGAATAAGTAGGTAGGTACGGTACTAGTATGGAACACATTTCATTTTCAATTGTTTTCAAAAACAAATGGACCAAAGAATATAGTTATTAACGCACCTTACGAGTCACAGTAAAGTGCACACACAGTACAGAATTAAATTATGTTCCAACCAAAATATGTACTTATTTATGTAACTGCAACAATGTGATGAAGATGAAATGAATATATTACACACGAGCACAAAATGGCGGCGTTCAAGATGTTTGGTCGGACGCACCTCCTCTATTGATTTAGTTGGTTTTCAATCAATACAATAAAAATATTCTAATATCGTACATACCTGATGTTTGATAAAATATGACAAGGTATTTTTGGTGAAATTATAGAGCCTACGAGTAACGCAACTTGTTAAGAAATTAAGGTGACAAGACAATGCAATGAAAATTTCTTCTACCACTAATCGAATGGACCGCAGTCAGAGGTGACAGTGACAGCTATGACATATGACAGTGACAGCACAGACTACTTAACTATGACTTACTTGTAACTTGTATTGTACCCGTTGTACAAATGTACAGTAGTACCTCAGATTAAGTAAGTGTAGTACGCACTGCAGTGATACTATAGACTCAGACTATAGAGGTCGATGATAAATAGTCTGTGCTGCTAAGTGTCATATTGGCATTTGGCATTGAAGTATGACGTATTGTTCACTCATTTGGTTTTTCTGTGTGCTACAGTCTTTCTTTTTTGTCACATTCAATGTTCTCTTTCTCGTATTTTCCTGTTTTGTTTTATATTTTGATCTAATTTGATAAATAGGTACAGCTATTTGGGATATATCTCAATAAAATACATAGGTAGGTACATGGGAATAGGAAGGGTTTCGTTTCTAAGCTAAATCACAAAATCAAAATAAAGTGTAAACAGGTATAGAACCAAACTGGGAAAAAAAAGTTTTTGTTTTAGGTTACACCAAGATGACTACGGCTGCAAGACCTACCTTCGATCCAGCTAGAGGTGGTACTGGACGTGGTGAAAAGGATTTGAGTGCAATATCTCGTCAATATTCCAGTCGAGATCTTCCGGGACACACCAAGTTAAAGTACAGGTAATATGATATGTCAGTCGTATAATAATAACAAAACATAAAAAGACTACTATTGACTACTCTCTGACCAAACATTGTGAAATAGTAGGCACCTGAATAGATTCTGAATTAGCTAATTAACACAATAATATATAGGTATACTACTGCAACTAAAGAAGTTGTTATTAATATTGTTAATTTAAATTCATTTCCTATTTCAGAGAACAAGGTCAAGGTACTACAGATGAATTACGCTCAAGGGATTTTCGTAAAGAGTTAGATGATAGGGAGAAGGAAGGTAAAAGTTCAAGCACAAGAAGGCTGACAGAACCTGTAACCAAGAGGCCGAAGATAGACCAAGTGCCTGCAGCTAGCTTGGATGCTGACGATCCACTCGAGGGTGACTCTTCTGATTCAGATGATTCTGATGATGATACTGCAGCATTATTAGCAGAATTAAACAAAATTAAAAAAGAAAGAGCCATAGAGCAAGCTAAAAAGGTATGCCCCTCCATGAATTTATTGGCATTGTTTAGGCATAACATCAAATTTATTGCTTGTATGCAGCATTCATATAGTTTTGGTGAATTTTCTCTTTATATAAGTAATTTATGTTTATTTTTTCAGGAAGCAGAAAGAAAGCAAGAAGAGGAAAGAATCCGTATGGAAAATATACTATCTGGGAATCCACTGCTTAATTATTCATCAGCAGGACAAAATAATGATTTAAAGGTTTTTAAGATTTATTCTGAATCTACTTAGTATAAATGAATAGAAAAATATAAAAGATACACAAACTTAATGTGTACAAAGCAAACTGTAACAAACTTTGAATTGATTTTCTCATTCTGTGACTTATGCACTTACATTTATTTTGTGATTACTTTGATAACATGTTTAAATTATCACTTCTTGCAGGTAAAAAGGCGATGGGATGATGATGTCGTTTTTAAAAATTGTGCTCGTTCAGAACCAGATAAGAAAGGCAACTCATTTATAAATGACTCATTAAGGTCAGAATTCCATAAGAAATTCATGGAGAAGTATGTAAAATAAAACGGAATACATTTTCTTTTTAATACAGACTATGACTATTATTGAAATTGATGTGTGTACTGTGTAGTGCTTAAATCTGAAAATGGTGTTCAATAGGTTTAATTGAAATTAAGTAAATCTTGTTCTCCTCTGATTACATTATTATTATTTACTTTCATTTACAGGCTTGCTATTTCAATACATTTTCCAATAGTAATATAATTTGATATCCATATATTTAAGTAAATAATGTTTTGAGCTGTCTCAGACCAATGCAACAGTTAATATAATACTATACTAGTAATGAATGCAACTCTGTTACCCAGTTTGGTGTGTTTAAAAGTTGTACAGTATCAGTTATCGTATCACTAATAATAGTATCATAACATAACACTTTTGGTGTTTTCTAGTATTGTTTTAAATTGAGAGCTCTTAGTATGTACATACTTTATTTTAAATGGTTCCACTGGAAAGGAAAGTAATGCCCAAGTAAATTATTGATTACATAAAAAAGCATTACCATTTAGTTATGATAATGGTTATTGATACCATCTTAGACTAAAACGAGTGTGTTAGTACATAATATTAAGGTTTTAGATGTATAATGATTATAATTTTATTAAATAATAATGGTAATAATTTGGCAGTAGTTTTTTTTAATTTTATTGTCTGACTACAAAATTGGAATCGTTTCTCACATTTCGGACCTAACTTAAAATCTGGTACATCTAGTTCATCTCGCTATGTCACCTAGCAAGGGTTTTTTGTTAGTAAATCTACTTGAGATTCGAGTGACCCACATAGCTAGTAAGCTTTTTTTTTAAAAAAGATAAAAGAAAAGAAAGTTAAGAAAAGTGAATCCGCGGATGACGGCTAGTTTAATAAATGTTAAGGTTAGGCAGAAGCTGTAGTTGTCCGCAAATTCTAAATAGCAGCTCGAAGTCTAGGATATGTGCCCCAGTGAACTGTGGGTGTACCTACAATAATTGTACATAAGCACGCTTCTGCCTAACCCTTCGGGGAATACAGGCGTGATGGTATGTTATTTGAAGTGTAACTTCTAACTTCAGTTTCTCACACCCTAACTAAAGTCTATAGCATAAAAGTATTGGCCTCCGGTATACTTACTCACTCGGCGAAACAACGTAAGAGTCGTTTCACGCCGGTTTTCTGTATATGTACGCTTTCAAATAAAAAAATATTTTTCCGAATTATTATAAAAATAATACGTTTAATAAAAATTTGAATATATTATAAAAATTGGTTAAAAGCTCTGAGGTAACCCTCAGTACTCTAACCCAATTTTTATAAACATACAATAAATACAGTCGAAATAACAACGACCTATTTTTTGAAGTTGGTTAAAAAGGCATACTGTCACTAATTTGTTTGACTTCTTGTATTGTTGTGTTTTTACCATGGTAGAGCAATATTGATGCCTACCATGAATCTTAGGTAGGTACTACTTACTTTCAAAAACCTTTTGACAAGGTTGAATACGAATATTGTTTTTAATAACAAAATTTCTTTCAACGAGATACAACTAGCCAATTTATTTTACTATAATAGTTCACCACATATAACTAAGTAGTAATCAAAAGTTTCGAGTCACTAACCATAGTCCATACACGTGACATTAGTGACATCTGGTGTTCCACAGGGATCCTTTTTAGGTCCTTTATTATTTTTTATTCATAAACGATATAGATTAATGTTTCAAATATTCCAAATTCCCCTTTTACGTTGTTTAACTCAGCATTTTGAAATTCTGTCCTCGGCTTGTTGCATCCAGCTTCCGCCAGCAACTTTTCGCAAATCATCACTTTAGCTTAGTGGTCATAGCTTCTGGTGTATCTAAAACCAGAAGACGCAGGTTCGAATTATTCCTTCACTAAAGTATCTACTTTGTAATCTCAGTATGGAAAATGCAAATAAGATAATCGACATCACAGGTTTGTTTGTTGTCTAAACTAAAGCGTCCGGTGTTTAAACTGTCTCTAGCAGGTTCGAATCCTGCTTGATATCGAATTTTCCTTTCGATAAATTACCTACCTATCTCATTAATCTAGTGGTCGTAAAAGTGGCTGCTACGCTATAGGTTTTAGGTTCGATTTTCAGGTCGAGCGGGCTTCCCCGGCAACGGGTTCTCGCCTCGTCTTGGAGCTTGTAACCGTCGATTGAACGCGGCGCACGGTGGTACATTTAAAGAGGTTTTCCTTTTTGTTAAAAGTTATTTTATTTGAACATTTTGAATGAAAAGTAGAGTTTTACTTAACGCGACGTTGTCATCATTTATTCCGTCGGTACGTTTTATTTTACTTTTTTAATTCTTAAATGTCAACTTATCTACTACATACATACATATTTTCACGCCTGTCTCCCATTGGGGTAGGCAGAGACTATAGATTTCCACTTGCTACCATCCTGGCACACTACTTTCGCTTCATATCTACTTCCTAAACTAATCTGCTTCCTCCTTCAAAGCGTACCTGTTAGATATAATCGATTCAACATAACGATAGGAGTGGCAACACTGAAGGATGCGGGCAGACATCTTGGACCTAGCCATGGCGGCATAAGTTTCGCTTACACGTACTCTATGAGTTTAGAGATATAAAAGTTGATTGTAACAGAGTGATTAAATAAAAGGCATTTAACGTTTAATATTTCTTATGTGGTGTTAGCAATACCCAACAGACACAACAAATTGGCGACGAGGATGGGATCGATCAAATCTGTGCAACGTGCCGACATATTAAAAATCCACCACTATGATAATGCGACGTACTCCGTTCCTTACCTTAATGTTCCCATGATCCAGGGGTTCTTTCTTTTCCTGTGATGATAACCCGCTTCACACTTTCCTAAATCCGGAATTTTCTATAAAAAAAAAATAAAAAAATCCTGCCTATTAAACTTAACTACCTACTTACCTATACTTTGGCATCATGGATCCGCGACAAATGGAGGGCCTTATGACGCAACTGGTGGAAGCTATACGTAGCATACAGGTGCAGCAGGCTTCATTACAGCAAGCATTGCTACATACACATAGCTCAACTAACACGGTGAGCGGAATAAACTTGCAACCATACGATGAGGTAAACGAATCATTTGATTCTTACATTCAAAGATTACAAAACTATATCTGTCTTAAAAAGGTTAGTGACTCTCAAACGAAATTACAAATATTTTTAAATTGCATTGGCCCGAAATACTATCAAGTCCTTAAAAACATAACTGCACCTTCAGCTCTTGAAAGTAGAACTTATGAGGATCTAGTAACCCTTCTTAAGAACCACATTTCACCGGAACCAGGTGAGGTGGCCCAACAGCATAAATTCTGCTTAAGAACACAAAATGAACTGGAGTCCATTGCTAATTACGTAGCGGGACTTAAAGAAATTGGTGGAAAATGCAATTTCATATGTAATAACTGTGAAAAGTCTACTTTTGACACACATCTGCGTGTACAATTCATAAGAGGATTAAGATGCTCTGAAACAAAAGAAAGGCTGTTACAAGAATCGCCCAGTACAAGTTTTGAGCAAATAATTAAAATAGCTTTAGCCATTGAAACTTCCAAAGTTGAATCGAAACAAATGGACCCAGAAATACAAAATAATAATATAAATAAAATATCAATGAAGAAAAATATAAATAATAAAAATTCAAGTGCAAATGCAAGCAGGAAAACAATGAATACTAATGATAAAATAGAAAATAATTATGAAAAGCTACAGGACACTGTGAAAATACAATGCTACAGATGTGGAAAAGAAGATCACAAAGCATACCAATGTAAAAGTAAGCATAAACTATTTTGCAAAAAATGTAATAAGAAGGGACACATACATACAGTATGCTTCCAAGACCAAAAACAGCTTGAAGTTGAGTACTCTTCATCGTCAGAATACTCTAATGAGGAAGAAATATATGAAATACATAAAATACCCTTAAACACAAGTACAAACAATGATAAGTTCACTATCAAATTAAAATTAAATGAAAAAAATCATATTTGGGAGTTGGACACAGGAGCGGCAGTGACAACCTGTTCAGAAGAATATTTCAGAATCCACTTTAATAATTTAAAACTACAAAAGACAAAAGTCAAACTAAGGACTTATACTGGTGAAATAATAGAACCCATTGGTACATGCAGCATAAAAATAAATTACAAAAATAAAGAAATACAGGAAAGATTATTTGTTATTAAGAAAAGGGTGGATCCAGTAGTGGGTAGAGAGTGGATAAGGAAATTAAACCTAAACTTTGAAATACATCAAATAAGTAGAGAAGATGAAGTTACTGAGAAATATTATAAAGAAAAATTAGAAACTATATTAGAAGAAAATAAAAATTTGTTTTCTGAAGAAATTGGTAAAATAAAGAATTATGTAGCATCATTCAAATTAAAAGAAAATGCCAAACCAATATTTTTAAAACCTAGGCCTGTACCATTTGCATTAAGAGAAGAAGTGGAAAAAGAAATTGAGAGGTTAGAACAAGCAGGAATTTTTGAGAAAGTCACATATTCTCAGTGGGGAACACCAGTAGTGCCAGTAGCAAAACCAAATGGTAAAGTACCCTTATGTGCTGATTATAGAGCTACTTTAAATAAAAACCTGCATAATGACAACTACCCGATCCCGAGAATAGAAGAAATATTTGCAAAAATGAGTGGTGGAAAATACTTTTGCACTCTAGACATCAACCAAGCATATTTACATATGGAAACTGATGAGGAAGCAGCAGAAATGCAAGCTATCAGTACTTGTAAAGGAACATATAAAGTAAAACGCTTAATGTTTGGGGTTAAGGTAGCACCTAACATATGGCAAAGGTACATGGATCAAACACTAGAGGGACTTCCTGGAACTGCATGTTTCTTTGATGACATAGCCATTCAGGGACGTACATATACAGAGTTGCTTGAAAGAATCCAGTTAGTATTTAAAAGATTACAAGAAAGTGGATTACATTTAAATAAGAAGAAATGCCAATTTTTTCAAAAATCTGTTACATATTTGGGACACATAATAGATCAAGAAGGATTACACCCTATGCATGACAAAATAAACGACATTAAAAATAGCCAACGGCCAACAGATGTGTCATCGCTACGAACATTCTTAGGTATGATTAACTACTACCAACAATTTATACCAAATCTAGCATCAAAACTTAACCCACTTTATAAACTGTTACAGAAAAACACTAACTTTAACTGGACCACGGAATGCGAAAACGTTTTTAAGAAACTAAAAGAAGAGATATGTAGCGACAAAATACTTGTACCATTCCATGTACATTTACCTGTAACGCTGGCAACGGATGCATCCCCAACAGGATTCGGAGCAGTTTTATCCCACATAATGCCGGACAATAAAGAACGACCCATAGCATTTGCATCTAAATCATTAACAAAAGCAGAAAAAGGATATAGTCAGCTTGATAAAGAAGCAGCTGCTTTGATATGGGGCCTTAAAAAATTTTTCCAATTCTGCTATGGACGGAAAATTACATTAATTATTGATAATCAACCATTAGCAAGAATATTACATCCGGAGAAAGCTATACCAGCAACAACAGCCATAAGACTAGTTCATTATGCAAATTTCCTAGCAGGCTTTGACTATGAAATAAAAACAAGGAGAACTACAGAACATGCAAATGCCGACTATCTTTCAAGATTGGAACATAACATTCAAACTAAAGAGAAATTAACTGATGATGATAAATTCTACCTAAATCAAATCTCGTTAATGCCTATTAACCAAAAAACTATTCAAACAGCTACAGCTAAAGATCCAGACTTGCAAAAACTTTACCATGACATACAATCGGGCAAAGAGTTTGGAAGACTGCATGAATTCTCTCTACAAAATAATTGCATATTCTATGGCATAAGGATAGTCATACCGAAGAAATTACAACAACAAATACTTGAAGAACTGCATACAGCTCATATGGGTATTGTTAAAATGAAAGCCCTGGCACGTAGCTATGTCTGGTGGAATAATATTGACAATGATATTGAAAGAATGGTGAAACAATGCAAGGCATGTTGTCTAATAAAAAAAAATCCAACTAAGGTGCCAGTACACAGTTGGGAATATCCTAAAGAACCATGGAGCAGATTACATATTGACTATGCGGGACCATTTATGAACCACTATTTCCTAATTGTTGTGGATGCATATACAAAATGGTTAGAAGTAATTCCTACTACATCGATTACAGCGGCAGCAACTATAAACATATTAAAAAAAATATTTACCACATTTGGATTACCCATTACAGTGGTTTCTGATAATGGCAGTCAATTTCGTTCAGAAGAAATGCAAACGTTCTTTATAGAAAATGGTATTCAAGCAAAATTTACAGCCCCATTCCACCCATCAACAAATGGGCAAGCAGAAAGATATGTTCAAACATTCAAATATAAACTTAAATCAATGTTAAAGGAAGAAGGCACATTACAAGAGAAACTTTCAAAATTCCTGATAATGCAAAGAAAAACACCTAATAACACAACAGGATTAAGCCCAGCAGAAATGATGTTTAAGAGATTATACAGAACAAGAATTGATTTAGTAAAAAGGGACATAGGTACAGAAAAGAATGCTGAAAGAGAAGAAAATATTATAACAAAAGAATTTAAAGTAGGAGATCAGGTCCAAATGAGAAATTACAATGAAAACAAATGGAAGGTGGGAGTGATAACAGAAAGAAAAGGAAAACTACATTATAGAATAGAAACTGAGGGAAGAACCCATGAAAGACATGTGGACCAAATAATTAAATCTTCTTGTAAAGGGGATAACTATATCGCACCTTCGGTCATACAGCATACTAGTCCAGAAAGAAGGGAAAATACACCCATTCCTGGCACAACACATTTTAGTCCCTTGAAGACACTTCCACAAGCAGTAAATGAGACTAATGAAGAAAGTGTTGCTCCTGTTATGCAAAACTGTAGTGAGATCAGACATGGTGAAACACAACCAACAGAGCCTGTTATGACAGAAAGCACCGTACGGCGCAGCACACGAATCAGAAGACCCCCAAAACTATTGGATTACTAACAAAGGGGAGTGTTAGATATAATCGATTCAACATAACGATAGGAGTGGCAACACTGAAGGATGCGGGCAGACATCTTGGACCTAGCCATGGCGGCATAAGTTTCGCTTACACGTACTCTATGAGTTTAGAGATATAAAAGTTGATTGTAACAGAGTGATTAAATAAAAGGCATTTAACGTTTAATATTTCTTATGTGGTGTTAGCAATACCCAACAGACACAACAGTACCTACAGGCTAAAGGCATGATGGAATGGCAAAACAATGTATAGATATATGATTGCCGCTATCATGAGTCATTTGCTATTTAGTTGATGAAGAGCTACGTTGTCTTTCCCCGAAAATTATTATCAGATCTTTATGAAATTTAAATAGGAAATAATCCTCTGTCGAATGAAAAACTACTTAATCATCCAAGTTCCAACTCCGTTTATACCTGACGGAGTTACGTCCGAACATACATAAAGTATATATAATCATCCGAAATAGAAGCTCCTTTTTGAAGTCTGAATAAAATGGTGATGATAAAATTGAATTACTTAGTTATTTTTAAGTTAGGGACTTTGGCAGTGTTACTGGACAGCCAACTTCATCTCGATTATTTATCAAAACACAGCCTTTAAGCATGGAGAGGCTCGTGGCTAAGTAATTACTGAGCTGATCAACTTGACTGCAAGGTTCAGCTGCGCTCGCCGCAGTCAGCGTGTGGATGGGTGACCATTCTTAACACATCGCGAGCCCTCTGTGCCACGGAGACTCACATTTGTTAGTGGTAGTCAGAAGGTCAAAAAGAAAAGCCTGACAACCATACCATATCGACAACCATACCCTTCGAATATCAGTATTGCCCAAATATTGGGTTGCGAATGTCTGATGGCAGTCGCTTCGAGTAAAATGCTGCTCAGCCGCGTCTGGTAAGACTAAGAAGCCGACCCCAATATAGTTGGGAAAAGGCTCGGAGGATGAGTATGGAAAGTTGTTAGCACACACATTACCGATACTTTCGAAAAACGATAATTTATTAAAATACTACAAACATATGCAATAAATCCTATTAGGTATATATAGGTAAGTTGTGTGCTCATCATAAGAGGTACTTATTACCGACATAGGGCAGTGAATTCTGAGTTGACTGGTAGAAGGGACGAATACAGGAAGGGAAAAACCTGATCAAAATTTAGAAGTAGGCAGAAGTTGCGTTGAGAGAAAGCTGAATATTACAAGAAGGAACAGCCATCCAACCTACGAAACCCAATTTTGAGCAATACCGATGTCAGTTTGTCAGACTTATCAGCAGTGGTGGATTTACCTGCAGGCTGAGTAGGTTGGAGCCTAGAGCAGCAGATTTTAGGGGCGGAAAAGTTGGGGTAAACATTGACCAGTTAGCGAATGGTTATTCACTAACTGGTTATAACACAACACCACAAGACCGACCGTGGCCCCAATATTACGTACCCAATATTAAGGAACAGCAAATAATTAATAAATTGTAATAAATACAACATTTTGGGTGTGATTATTTTGTATAGGTATATACAAAACGTAGTTACGGTGAGGTAAGTGGACCTTCAGCTTTATTTGATTCGAGGATAAGCCCCCTCAAAATCTTTTTTAAGTGTCTTACTGAGGTGCGGTACCGTGGTACCTACGTGCACTTATTTTGACGCAGTTGGGATTATGAGTATGAACATTTATAATTATGCAGTTAGGCTAGCTGGACGTGTCCGGCTCAATGTTTAGTGTTTACGTTATTAAAACGGACGATGTGTGTAAGGCGAAGGAGGGGAGGAATGTGGCAAGTGCGGCGCCGGCGGCGGCGGCGGCCCACCTTGAGTGGGCAGGTTCACCGGCTGATCCCGCCGCGCGCCTCGGCGCTTAGTTCTCGCCAGTCGAGTGAGCGCTCCGATAGCGAACATGGCTGGTCAGAGGACAGCGTGCCTGTGCGCGTGTTTTATTTTGTTTACTGTTGCGGTTGAAGCCACCCTTTCTGGATTGTACATCGACAATGGAGTTGATCAGACTATTATACATCATTCGATGACACGACATGAACGGATGGTTGTGGAACATGAGATACTTGAGCTTTTAGGTCTCGGGGAGAGGCCTCGACGAGCCCGTGCGCCTCCGCTGGACCGCTCGGCACCTAGCTTCTTGTTGGATGTGTACAAACAACTCGCCGAAGAACACGAGCAGGCTCGCCCGACGCGCAGCTCTGAAATGGCACTCAGTGGTGATGAACAACATGCCATCGACGAGAGCGACCTCATCATGACCTTTCAGAGCAAGAGTAAGTTTCAACTGTAGACATTCAAACAAATTAGTTCGAATTACATATTTTCGGGTCAATTAAATAGTAAAAGTGGAGCTATCCTACATTTTATTATCCTGTTATATTATGGTGCGCAAGTAACTGAAACAAATAGTTACCTATATGTATGATTTGTTACGTACATACATATACTTGTAATAAGTACATAGTTTATTATTATGTGGTTTGAGCTTGGAATAATATGAAAACCTAATATGTAGGAACCTACCTAATTATATAGAAAATATATTTAAGCCTACTTCAAATCCTGCGCCTGTCCAGTAGGCATGGGTGGGTAGGAACCTTACTTTTATTTAGTTGGTTGGTAACATAGGCTAAGAAAATACAGACTTTAATTTTTATAAATGAATTTCTATCGAGTCGTTCTAAAATAATGGTGCGTTAAAGAGCTTAATAAGACAGTGCCGGTCAAATAAATTACATCATGACATGACACACGCTGTGAATGTGGTCCTTTTAAATTCTTTATAAGTAAGCCGTTTTGTTCTAGTGGAGCCACCAGGAGTATTTCGTATAACTACCTGGAAGGTTCAGGTAGAGATTTGTAGACAAAAATGTTGAGTCACCATTTCGGTAAATATTCTTGGTATTTGATAATTAGAGATGGTGCCGCGGTGGTGCCCTTTATGTAGACATTTTAACGGTTTTAACCTTCACAGTTACAATTTACGATGAATTAGCAAAATTTTAGGGTTAACAAATGTTATCTATGGGCTGTGTAAATCACGAATTTTTTACCTATAGAAGCAATACTATTTCGTATTTTAGTTTTTTTTAATAAAGATTACCTACTAGCAATGTGAGACGCACATTACTATTATTCTTCTTAACCCCTCGTGTGAGCTTGTGTTACGAGTGGGTTCACGTCGGTACTTCGGTAGTGCAATGGGTGGGTTTCGAACCGACAACCACATGATCGTAAGTCCGACGCCCTAGCCATTAGGCTACCACCGCTTATAGGTATATCTATTTACAGGTACACAGGTAACTATCTACAGGTACCTACTTCATATATTTTATATATACAGGTCCGATCCGTGAAGGTATTATTAGGTATCTACTTAGATCTACTTGTATTTAAATAATCCTTTTCAGATGACATGTAAAAATTAATAATGGAAATCGTCACTGGGCCAACCAACAAAGGGCGATTGGAACCAACAAAGGATGGTGATTTCAAATGTTTAAGAATTTGCTAGCGTTTGGGGAAATTGCAAGAATTTGGGCACGACAATTGTGCATTTTGAACTTCATTAACATGTTTACTTTCGAATATAATAATGAATATTTTAATGATTATTATTTTATTTTGGTAGGTAATGTGATTGGGATAGGTACCTCTATATGTGAACTTAGGGTTTCTTTTAACATACTATACCTACACATATAGCGAAAAAAAACTATTTTCGTGAGCGAGATTTCACCGGTTCGAATTTATTTTTGTTTAGTTAGTTTTAGTGATTTTTCGCGATCTTTCTTAGATTTTGTTAAAAATGTGGCCTAGTTAATAATCGTGGGTCGTATGAATGTATTTTTTTGGTGTAATAATATATAATACAATTTTATATGCATCTATTATCTACTGGTTCTCTCTGGAATGTCATGCAATGCTATCTATTCAAGGAAAATAATGAATGGGACGTAGATAGTTACATGAACAAGTACAATTAGGTATTTATACTTAAGTAGGTAGGTACCTATATTATATAATTTTATGATAAGATGTAAATCTGCCTTTTGCAATTCTGTTTAGGTTACTTTATAAAACATAGCTTCTGCCCGCGACTTCGTCCGCGTAGCGTGATGATATATAGCCTATTATAGCCTTCCTCAATAAATGGGCTATCTAACACTGAAATAATTTTTCAAATCGGACCAGTAGTTCCTGAGATTAGCGCGTTCAAGCAAACAAACAAACAAACAAATAAACTCTTCAGCTTTATATATTAGTAATATATAGAGTATAGATAACATACCGTTACGCCTTTATTACTCGAAGGAATAACATTTTACGATTTTCGAAGAACTTGTGATACATAATGCAGGGCGATTTATTTAATAATCATTGCTAAAACATTAATAATATATGTTAGTAGGTACCTACTCGTACCTACATACACATTGTGCAGTTTCAAACATTGCAAATATTGACGGTCTGAGATCGTAAAGTAGTTGACTCCCGTTTGTTTATTCACAATAAATATTAACATGATTAACATTTTCGAGGAACATTGTCTACCTGATTGTTTAATGTATTACCTAAGTAATTCAATGTATGGATTATAGATAAATGACTGACGTGTGTGGCAAGCAACACCACTTTACTTTACCGGCTACTTTTTATGAACAAGTTAATGTGGCACGTTTTTACAGGATGAGTTTGTTGGGACAAGTAGGTAGGTAGTTGGTAGGTAGGTATGTACCTACTTTACACATGTAAAATTAGCACATGGTTCCATTATAACATTATTATCTAAACAAAGACAGATCTTATTTTCGTTGGAAAACAAGCTCGAAGACATGACTAATGAACCACCTGTGCCATGAATAAGCTTTTATAAACAAAGTTTAAACACGAATAATTAAAACTCCTAACGACCCTTAACAATTTTGTTTGTAGCTAAACCGAAACAATATTGAACTATCGTTCCGGTTTTAGGGAAGAAATCTTGGTAGAAACTTTGAGTTAGGATTAACACAAATCGACACTATAACATAGTTTACCTAGGTATATTTATATGTAAAAAAAAATTTACGTTCAAAGAGGGGTCAGGTTCGGCGGTCTGAATTGACCGTACAAACATAATACCAGAATAAATTGTAATTCATATATAGAATTGTAATTCATATATCTTATCTTATCTTGTGTAGGGCCGAGGCAGCAAGGCCTCAGTGCACTTCGACCCAATGGGATCTTTTGTGCTTCCCCTAGATAATCTATTCCTCATCCCCTCCCAGTTCTACAAACAGCTCTTCCATGAGCTTTATAATGAGGCCTGGGGGTATGAGTCTGTAGTCCTCCGGGCTTGGATAACCCTGACCCAAAAGGCACATTCGCTTTCCAGCCATTGCATCGCATGTACACAGAAGGTGTTCCATATGCTCTCAATTTCCCTTTTGCAGGCCCTGCAGGCTGATGTATCCGTCAGACCCATCTTTTGTAGGAGAGCGTTAGTCCCGAAGTGTCCGGTCAGCGCCCCCATCAAAAGACGGGCCTGCCGCCTGCTTGAGTTCCAAATGGCATTTTGCCATTTCGATGAGGAACCTATGAATTTCTTGGAGTGAGCAAGTCCCGTGAGGCTCAACCACTCATCCGTGTGCCTCGCCCTTGCGTACTCCCGAAATGCCGTTTTGACTGTGCTTGGAGCCAGTCCTACAAATGGTTCCGGTCCAATTAGTGAGGTTCCAGAACCTTCCCTAGCCAGCTCGTCAGCATGCTCGTTGCCCACAATACCCCTATGACCAGGGACCCAAACAAGCCTGACCTTGTTTCGCTTTCCCAGCTCATTAAGAGTTCGGGCAGCGTCCATGGTCAGTCTTGAATCGATCCTGTAGGAGGTCAGGGCCATGAGTGCCGCTTGGCTGTCACTAAGAATGTAGATGGACCTACCTGTGGTACCGCTACTTTCCATCTGTTGTGCACAGGCAAGAATAGCATATGTTTCCGCTTGGAAAACTGTAGCTAATTTGCCCATGCTTTGACTGACCTTATGGTCCCTTGCATATATGCCCGCCCCTGTACCCGACTCGGTTTTCGAACCGTCAGTGTACCATATCAGACTGCCCTCCTATGGCGGGTCGAGTCCCTTCATCCATTCTTCCCTTGACGGCAGATGAACCTTGTAAGATCTCTTGAACCAAAACATGGGCTGCATTTTGTCGCAGTGCATGTTCGTTAGTTCGTCAAGGCCTTCCTGTATTTTAAGCTTTGTGTGTCTAGTTCTAGGCTTAGAAATATCCCACAGGCCATTTATTGCCAGTCTGTGTAGTGCAAGACGGGCCTCAGTCTCTATGACAATATGTAGCGGTGCAAGGTTGAGTACCTATAGAATTGTAATTCATATAAGTATAGAATTTCATCAAATTTGTTATTATTCGGATTCGGCTACCAATAATCTAGGTTAACTGCCTCATTAGCCTAGTGGTCCTGACCACGGCTGCTACGCTAAAGGTCTTGGGTTCGATTCCCAGGTCGAGCAAAGTGTTATTGGGATTTTCTAAGAAATTCCCAGTAGCAGCTCGGAGTTTTGAAGTTGAAGTCGGTTAATGGCAATAGGCTCGCCCCCTATTACATGGAACCTAATCATACCGGCGAATTGTGGGTGCGTACATTAAGTACGCCTCTGCCAAACCCTTCGGGGAATACAGGCGTGATGGTAAGTAATCTAGGTTCCTATTCAACCATTTCTTCTAAAATACTTCACGGGAAATAATTGTAAGTGAATGTAATTTTTGATAACGTTACGAAGTTTCGACCGAATTTCACAATTTGATTAAATTGTGTTTGAATTACTATTTATTTTGGTATTACGTTTTTATGGGTAATTCAGCGTCTACCTTACCCTTAAAATAAGTTCCTAACTCCCACGGTATCACGGTGTGTCAGGGAGGTCAGGAGTTAGTTTCTTCCCAGCCTTATTACAGTTACAGGAAACCCATTGAGGTTGCCTCCTATAAATAAAAACTTTTTTATATTGCGGGACATCTTCATGGATCGTCTGTCACCTGGTGAGGCGGCACAGTTTATCGGCCTCCTACGGAAATCTGCACTCGCCTTCCCTTTCAGCTATAGTTATATGGCTATGGGATTCGTAATGTTCACGACGGGCGTCCGATACTACTACCGGATCCATCAAGGGGCGAGACCTTGTCTAGTTTCCTAGAAATATAAATTATGGTGAACTACATCATAAAGAGCTTAGAATTATTATTGTCTCATTAATAATCTTATTTCATATTAACTTATGCATAATACGTAATAAAGTATCGTATAAACTATATAGGTATTTATTACATACACCTGTAGTTGGAGTCAGATTACAACCGGATCATTGGACACCTGTTCGGAAATCATTTTTAATATAATTATGACAAATCCTCTATATATATTGGAACTACCTTGCAAGGTGTTTTTTAGTTGGAAAAAAAAATGTGTCACTTGGTTTTCTTAAAATTCCGCCAAGAAATTGATATCTTCCCAAAATGATACCTAATAATGATTATTTTTTTCTTGTAACCTTCGTTACAATAGGGGCGTTAGCTGTGTATAAATCCATTTTATTAATAAATAATAAAATAAATAAATAATAAAATGTTTTATTGACATAAAGATGAGAGAATACAGTATATTTGAAACTCTGACTCCTGAGCTAGGTAACAACCTGTGTTACAGGAGTCAGTGTCTATTAATTGACATATAATAAGTAGTAACACTTATCTTTTATAAATGCGAAAGTAACTCCTGTTTGTTTCTAATTTTCGTACTTAGAGAGATTGATTGGATATTGAAGAAGGACTGAGGCTTTTTGTCCCAAAAAGTACTTCTGGTATGCGAGTGAATACCGAACAACAGCTGGTACATTAAAAGGATGAGCAGGTCATGTAGTAGGTGTTGTGGATCTTCTACACCTATGTATCTTGGCATAATATCTTTCGTCAAAATTGGTTGATTTAAAAAAAACAACGGGTTGCACTCCGGGAGTGCCGGCAGAACCTTAACGTTGTGCATTTTTGATATTTTGGAATGGTTAGGGAATAATTTCGCACGAATTGCTTTAATTATCAGTATAAAAGTACTATAATTTATGTGGTAAAATACAATATTCATTTATTGCACTATCGTACACAAACATGCAATTTAAATTACATTAATAATTTAAAACTTCAGAACTGTTACAACTGTCTTACGAATTTTCGATCAGGTCACGTGTCCTGACGCGAGTTTAACATTTTTTACCCATCCCAAAAAGTGCACAACGCCGCTAAAGAAGTTTTCACTTCAAAAATATCGATCAATAATATTTCAACAACTTCGATACACAACTTATCACTACAGAATTTTGTAGTGGTCCCCAGAGAAATGTGATTTTCGGTCATAGAGTCTTATGGTCTTATATACTAGTCGATTTATTAACTTTACCTACATTAGGTACAATGTCTTCCTAGGGGAAATTTCTCTAGGGAGGTGGGTACTAGCATTTCCAAATGACTTAATAATTATTTAAAATATTTGTGACCGTGCGTTTTTCGCATAAAATAGCCTATTTATCTATTTTTTGTTAAACTTTAATAACACCAACGACGACGACGATAGGATAGAGTCGAGTCGAGAGAAAAAATCGTCGTACGTTAACAAATTTTACCAATCCATTTCGGTACGGAGGACTCATATTTTTTTCCTTGAATGAAATTTCCCTGTTTCTGTTTCGAAACGCAATGAGGCTAAAGTCATCTTTCCGATATTTCAGGGCACCACTTGGGCGCGTTACGTCACGGGCACGGTAGGCACGTTTGGTTTGAAGTGACAGGCGCACCGGGTGATGCCTCTGCGCTGCTCACTGCTGAGCTGCGATTGCATCAGGCGCCTACGCAGACGGAGGACCCCACCGCACTCTACACCGTCGTTGCGCATAGAGTCCTTAGTGTTGACAATATAGGGTACGTACGAAATGTAACGATAGTTATTGTAACACAATTCATTGTTGTACACTGCCTCAATAGCCAAGTGGTCCGGACCGCGACTGCTACGCTAAAGGTCCTGGGTTCGATTCCCAGGTCGAGCAAAGTGTTATTGGGTTGTTCTATGAAATTCCCAGTAGCAGCTCGGAGTTAGGAATTTGTGCCCGGTTAATGGCAATAGGCTCGCCCCCTATTACATGGGACCTACACATACCGGCGAACTGTGGGTGTACATTAGTACGCCTATGCCTAACCCTTCGGGGAATACAGGCGTGATGGTATGTTATGTTCATTGTTGTAAACTGCAAACTGGTTTTGTAGGACCTTACGTAGGTTACCTACATATCGTGTGTGCTGTATCTGTATTTATGTGTTAAAAAATAGTTAAATTGTGAGTTCTGACAAAATTTACCTACCCTCGTACAGCCATGCTCTAAGATAACTAGATAGAAGAGTATCGGCCACGTATCAGCAATACGTGATACGTGGCCATACATATTTGATGATGAGTTCATACATACTTATTTTATAAAAATACACTGACAATAATAAAAAAAACGATACCTAGTTAACAATTTATTGTGAGGTTCTGTCCAATTATATTTTGTGTACTTACTAAGTAACTCATGTTTAAAATAAATATTTATTTGCTTTATAGAAGTTTGCAAATGGAGAAGGTAGCGGCGGTGAATACGAGCGCGGGCGCAGAGGGTTGGCTCGAGCTCAACGTGACGAGTGCGTTAGGCGCGTGGCTCTCGTCGCCCGCTGACAACCGAGGCTTCTTCATCACGTTACATCCTCACACACAGCCTGGTACTTTTGATACTTAAGATTATAATTGATTTATTTATAAGAGGAACAGTCCACACGCGAGAGATTTGAGATTAGATGATTTCATGTTTTGAAGCCTCTTGACAATTTTGCCTACAGATACGGTATACAAGTTAAGAAAGCCCTGTCTGACCCTTGAAGGTATTGTTAGGTATTGAGATCCGATTTTATTCATATAATCTTTTCCACTTTATAAGAAACTAGCGGCCCGCCCCGGCGCCGCACGGGTGAGAAAGCCCTAACTTTTTCAAAATATTCTATAGCCTATGTTATTCTGGAATAATGTAGCATTCAAATGGTGAAAAGAAGTTTGAAATCGAGCCAGTAGTTTTTGTTTATTTGTTACATACATAGGTACAAATCGTTCCTCTTTATAATATTAGTATAGATATTATAGAAAACCCCCAATAAGTAGATTTTTTTAAAATGAGCTATCACATCTAGATTTTGTTCTGTTTATTATTTTGCTCTGCCTGTAACTGCCTCATTAGCCAAGTGGTCTTGAGCGCGACTGCTACGCTAGAGGTCCTGGGTTCGATTCCCAGGTCGAGCAAAGTGTTATTGGGTTTTTCTATGAAATTCCCAGTAGCAGCTCGGAGTTAGGAATTTGTGCCTGGTTAATGGCAATAGGCTCGCCCCCTATTACATGGGACCTAAACATACCGGCGAACTGTGGGTGTACATTAGTACGCCTCTGCCTAACCCTTCGAGGAATGCAGGCGTGATGGTATGTTATGTTATGTTATTATTTTGTTCTGTCTATCTATACTAAAATCTCGGTGTACTAAAGTCTCGATAGGATATACTAAAATCTCGGTGTATGTACATATAAATCATTATAGAACGTCACGTGAAGCCAGAAGAGATAGGTTTGGAGGAGCCTCGGGGTGTCATCGTTGAAGGAAAGCAGCCGTTCTTGGTGGCGTTCTTTAAGAGCGGTCCCAAGCTCGGGGGCGCGGATGCGGGAGCTCGAAGGAAACGAGAGGCCAGGCGGTGGCGCTCACACGGATACTCCGAGAATTATCTTAGAAATCCCCTAACAGGTTTGTACCCTCCTTTTATTGTCTAAATGGGATGTTAGTTTATAGTAGAAATGTATATTATTAAAAAAAAACAGTGGCCAGTTAATGATTTTCAAGGTGCTACCAGCGAAAGATATGCGCGAACGAAATGCAATGAACGAATGCATAGTTGCATAGCATATTTTATGTATTCATATTCATAAACAATAGGATGAATCCGTGCGTAAGACTCATCTTAATAGTGAATCCTTCGTTTTAGATACATCACATTGGACAACGAGAAGTTGTGAAATCCAGACCCTCTACGTCAGTTTTAAGGATTTAGAATGGCAGGTTAGTGTTAGTTCCTATAAAATAATATATTAGGTAATTTAGGTTATGAATATTGAAACAACTTTTGGCCAATACCCTGAGTCAGTTTAATGACTGATCTTCATATGAAGATGATGGAAAAGTACCTTATTAAAAGACCTGTAATCCGACCGTATGGACCGAGGAGGGCGTGTACCAATGTACATTGAACAATACATATTATCGCTGATATATGTAGATTGCTCAACCTGTGAATCGAACTTAGGACCACACGCTCAGGCTTGCGATCACTTGGCAAAGAAAATGAGATTTGGTTGGAAGATTAGGTTCTAATATTACTTACCCTTTTTAACCAGGACTGGATCATCGCGCCAGACGGGTATGGCGCGTTCTACTGCAGCGGGGAGTGCAACTTCCCTCTCAATGCGCATAAGAACGCCACCAACCATGCCATCGTGCAAACACTCGTGCATCTATTAAATCCTACTAAGGTAAGAAAAGGGTCTTGGCAGACCGACAGAGAGACAGAAAACGAAGTGATAAAAGGGTTCTTTTTTCTCATAAGGGACGGAAAAAGTATCGATATATGCGTGTTGATTTTCGAATTATCAAAATTGTTCAAATATATATCAAGCTATTTACTAACGCACTGCTAGCCACAGAGGGGGCCATAACGTCCACTTTGATGATGAATCACAATATGATGCGCGTTTCCCTCGCATTGTAGGTTGCCAGATGTCTGGATTTAGCCGGTGGCCTATTATTTTAACCCTTCCGGTCTCTATGTTTTTAGTAACTGCCTTTTTCTTTTACTCTTTGTAGAACTTCTTCGTTAGTAATTCTTTCTGTCCAGCCTTCCATCCTTCTCCAGCATCACATCTCAAAGGCTTGTAATCTATTTATGTCTTCTCTAGGTAGTCATAGTCTTTTTTAGACTAATATAAACAAATGCTCCAGATGTTTTAATAAAATTGAATGTAGGTTTTAATGAAAACATCAAGTTTTGTTTTATTAAAACATAACTATAATTTTTTTATTTTCTGGCTTTTAGGGCGAAATATACGGCTAAATAATAAGTAATATTATCTATCGACATGTATCAGGCTATTCTATTTTTGGGCCTAGCAACCCTATTCGCATTGCATGTACACGAAACAAAATTGTTTGGTTTACATACTACTAGCGACCCTAGCGGATGATACAGGCAACCGGTGTTGTCTAATTCAATGTGTGCGTATCTACGCACTGTACGTATTATGCACACGCTCAAGCGAGGATTCATAAAACGACTTGCACACAACTATAACCAAACCAGAAATTAATCTCATACATAAAAGGAATATGTTGCAGTATTTTAGTTGGCAGGATAATAGCTTCCGTGGCGTTACGGTGAGGTGACTGGAATCGAAGCACAAGCGGCGTGTCGTGAGTTCAAATCACGGTAGAGGAAATTATTTTTGTCATATGTCATACTTTTTATATTTAAAAAAAGTAAATTGTGTAGGTAAACTCTTGTGGTTTAATTGACTTGTTTTTATTTGTGTTGTATTGATTTGTTTGTTATTGAAATAAAACAACAAAAATGGTAATTAAAACATTTAATTAACTAAATAACGGATCAATTAATATACACAATAGAAAAACAATTTTATCGAGCCTCGAGGCAGTTATTATTTATTTATTTATTATTACACACACTACTCGTATCGTTACAGGATAACCTCCACTACAATAATGGTTGAAAAATCAACTTACGGTTAATCGTTTCTTTAATGAAACGGTTACTATTTTATCAGTTATGAATACAAAGTTTTGTTTGATGGGTAAGTATGAGCGTAATATTTTGTTAGAGGTGATCAATTTAATCAAAAATAAAGACGTCAAGTAAGTAAATAAAAATTTACAAGTTAACATTTCACATCATAATAAGACAAAGTTATTTTTGTTGGATAAGGATGGACGTAATATATTTTGTCAAAGTATCGAGTATAGGTATATCAATTTAATCATAGTAAAATAAAATGTGAAGTGAATCAACATGTTACAAGGAGAAATTATGGCAATTTCTAACCTCAGGAACAATAACATCACTCACATTACAAAATGGCTACATATTCACTAAAGACTTTCATTATTTATGATACACACGTCGTTTAAAACAGTGTGATCACTTTTAAAATATAGTGTGAAAAATATAACACGTCATGGCAATTTATTATTAATGTGTCGGCAAACCATCGTTATCAATTACCTCTTGTAACCTTCTAGGCATGCTGACTACCATACTAGCGCATATATTGCTACCCCGTAGCGACTCCCAAGTGGACGTAACTACGTCATCTAAATTAGATTTTGATCTTGTATTCGATGAGTCCCAGTTTAGCACCATGTGACCCCCTAGGTTTTCTATGGGGTATAAATCTGTACTTTTAGCAGGCCAGTCAATAATAGTCATGTTTTCTTGGTTGTCAAATCTTCTGTGCTGGTTTGCTGCATCGTAAACCAGCTGCACGCAAGTGGTTTCGCACGGTTTGTAAGCACACATTATGAGCTGTTGCGGTTATTCGGGTGGGGAGGAATGGGTCCGCTCTGTGCCTAGATATGATGTCTCGGTGTCATTTGAAAAAATCGCCGATGGTTTTGGCCCACGTCAGCGATGGTCTACGTCACCGGAATCTGCAAATCGTCGAACCCATAACTGCACGGTTCTTCTCTGTAATAAAAAAGAAATGCTCAGAAACCAGTAAGTATATAAATGCTGATATGTGTAAATAAATATTAATCATAATTTAATATAATTATAATACTCAAAACATTGATTCCAATGATATACCTATTATTTGTATCATCATTAGTAAACTTAATTAATATTAGTTACTTAATTCGAATAATTGAATCTTGGCTCAAATCCTATGCCATAAATTTAATTTATTTATAACATGTGTTAAGTCAGTATTACTTATATGACACTTTCCTAAATGAATTAATTATTATGTGTTTTAATATACTTACTATATTAATTAATAATATAATTAACTATAAGTATTATGTATTAGATATATATTATATTATATAGGTATACTTATATTATATTATTAATATAATTAAATAATTATATTATTAATTAATATAGTATATTAAAACACATAATAATTAATTCATTTAGGAAATAATAAAATATTTAATATACTTTCTATATAATATAGTATAATTTAATATTTACAGGCAAGAAGAGCATAGGTTCATAATGAAAATGTCCATAAATGTTACTCACCGATATCATTAATCGCCTCGCTATTTCACTGATAGAAATGTTTTGCTCGTGTAATACAACAATTTCGGCCTTCTTAAACATCGTTAAATGTTGCATGATGAAGCAATAAAAAATAGGATAACACCGCACACAAATTATTACAGGAGTTGTAAGAAGCAATCTATGCTAAACGAAGGTCGTAATGGTTAATGCAAATAGACTGGACAAATGACGACGTTCAATTTTTATAAAATAAAATAATTGAAAAATTGTGGGTAGCTTTGTCTACTAAGGACACAAAATAAAATGCTTAGTTAGTTTCGATGGCATATCTCTAACGTAGCAAAACTTCGATTGTCTTATGAACTGGATTAATAGTAACTTGTAAAAGATATTTTAAATAATATTATAAAAAGAATGTAATTCGCAAGTGTGGTTTGATCATACGGCATTCGATTTACCAGTCAGAGACATTAGCAACGGTGCTAAAGCTGCTATAGTAAAATTGTTTGAAATAGTGCAATACATTGAACCACACCAATTAGTAATAAGGACTATTATAGCGTGTTAGCCATGCCTAAGTATTGATGTAGGTGTGTGTGTAGTAGAAGTCGCTCGCTTGGACGTTAGTATGCGTACTGATTTACATCGTCTTATTAGTTTACGCACACAATAACAACGGCAGTTATCCATGTGTTGATGTAAACTAATTAGGTGGTTTCACTGTACAATGAGGGGTCAACTTATACTGGCATTATATTGTGATTCAACAAAAGCGCCCATTCTAGCCCCTAATTCTTCTCTCAGAATCTATCTGCTACCTGGTCGACCAAGCTAGTCTTGTGCGGGTAATTCACCTTGGCTGATGCTGGATGATAAATTACATGATTGAAGGAGTGACGCTGAAGAAAGTACGGAGATTACCAGGGCGTCAATTTTTTGTGCTATAGTAACTGACTGACACTAAAACTGACAATGTAGGGTCAAAATTACTGTTCATTTTAATTTGACAATTAAATTGTAGGTGCCAAAACCGTCGTGTGCGCCGATCAAGTTGTCACCGATATCAGTGCTGTACTACACGGACGACTCGAACGTGATCCTGCGCAAGTACAAGAACATGGTGGTCAAGAGCTGCGGATGTCATTGACCCCACACAATGTATTCAACAAAACACTAGTCTTTAAACAAGAAAATTACGCTTCTACGTAAATGTTGGTTAGCTACAGCAGCAAGTTACTCAATGATTAGCATAAGTTTGCGTATTATTTAAGTAAACGTCTATGTTAAAATAGGGCAAGTCTTACGTGCAAATATTGCGCGTAAGTAAGATTTTGGTAACGAACACATTTATGACATATCATCAGTATTTAATAGTTGCCTAAAGTAAACGGTACTTATAAAATAATACAAAACCAGTAAAGGTACATTTGAATGCTTTGGCCTTTTTTCCGACTTACCGATATGCTAAACTGAGAGATATTTTTTATAAAGTCGTGTCTCTTCCAGTATTGTTTAATAACAGTGTAATATTGCAGTGTGTTATTATTGTACCTACTGTAGTAAATCATCTATAGGTCCATAAATTGTCACGATTTATCTTTTTAGGTCAGAATAGCAACTGAAGGAGTGCAAAGTACTGTAAGAATAGCCCTTTTTGCATGAAAACGAAATTAACATTTTTATATCCGAAACGATCGGTCGCTTCCTCGACTGAAATATTGCAAGTACCTAGATGTTTTTGGGACACTTCATTTTTCTTTTATCTAAATGTTTTCTTCTTTTCGACGTAGTGATTAGATTAGAGTAAGGACTGTTTTTTAACGATAAAGTAAATAAGTAAGAAATATAATTACAGGTAAATCTCGAGTTTTTTCTATTAATGTTTTAGGCAGTTTTATATTGTCTTATATCCATTGGTCGGATAGGTAAGTTTATATTAGCACTTCACTTACATAATGAGACTATTTAATTTTAATAAAGTTGAAAATATAATAAAATATATCACGCTTTTACATTATGGGCAATTAAATTAACAATTATGTGGCATTCTCATTTCGTTTTAATAAATGTGGTCAAGCTGAAGACAGGTGTCAGGGGACTGTCTTCCTAATTAATTAACTAACCATTTCAATTAAAAGATTTTGCGAAATGCTAACGAAATTCAACATTAATCATTTTTAGCATGTATTGTCCATTATTAAATGGATGTGGTCATGGCTTAGTCATAAATTTACCCTAATGGTTAAGCTCCAGTTGCCGCGGTCAGTCTGTGGATGCGTAATCACATCGAGAATCCTCCATGCCTCGGAGAGCACGTAAAGCTGTCGGCCCGATTGTCATCTATGAAGATTTTTTGTGGCAATCAGAAGCACTAAAAATCCATCTCCGAGGCCTGATGGCAGTACCTTCGTATAAAATACTGATATCCAGCTGCAACTTTTATATGGAAGACGCTTGTCGCAATGTTATATTGCCCATTATTTAATTCAAGCAGGGTACCTAATAAGGAATGGAGCGTTGCTTGTACAGTAATATAAAAATTTGCCGTCCATTTTTACGTTTCCAGTAACACCGTGGCTCGTATTGTAGTGAATGTGTTTTTGTGCTGTCGAAATCTTATGTAGGTTTTATCTTATTTAAGTTTACCTATAAAAATAATAATAAAGAATTATTGCAATATTGTTACATAGTAACATACGTACAACATTTAAATTTGGATAAATGAAATTTAGCATCCTCGTTTTTTGAAGCCCACTTAATGTAGAAAAACATATGAAAATTGTGCAATTCCAGCAATATTACATTTCATCGGGTCGAATTGATAACCTCCACTTTTATTTTCGGTTATTAAAAACAAGTCTTGTATAGTGGCCAGATATGTAAGAGTATAATATAATATATTATAATAGTCATTACAAATATTGTCTCAAGATTATTGCACAATAATTTAGCTTATGGTGATATTAAGGAATCTCACAGTTCTCTTCGGAGACCTAACTTTAATTGGTTACATGGGCGCCTGCCCATGTAACCAATTAAAGTTAGGTCTCTAACTCTAGGTGCACTAACGTGCCTACGTTAGTGCACCTAATAAATAAAATAAAAATAAAATAGTTTATTTCTCACCACTTTGGTTTGTACAAAATACAATGCTAGGTACAGTATAAATTCTTGGAGTTTGTGTATTGTCAATTTATTTACAGATAGCGATAAATGTAATGGATTGTTATTTAATGTACTGTGTTATTGCAAGCTGCACCGATAAAGACCACGTGTACTTTGTGCAAGATAAAAATATTTTTTATGTAAACAATTTATTGAGACATCACAGCGAAGCCCTTCATAGACACGTAATTGCACCTCAGGAAAGGCAAGCCTGCATTGTATATTAATAAATGTTCGTGTTAGTATGGTCAATGAACTTAAATATGTACCTACATTAGAGTTTTCAGATCCCAATTTTATAGTTTCCAGAGTTAGAATATTAATATTTTTATTAACCCCTTGACCGTAACGAGAACGAGAATACATTTTTGGGACCATGCAAATCTCCTATAGATCTGCAATTCGGTAGGCATGAATACGAATAATGAATTTAACATAAAGAGTAAGCCCTCTTTATGTTAAATTCACTGGATATAATTAAGTATTCGAATAGATTAGTTTATTCTATATCTACAGTTGTTTGTATACTTTTTTATATAATTATAATATAATTTATCTTGTCTACAAGAATAAACATTGTGACAATCCGTGTATTTTGTTTTAGCTAAGTAAGTTTCGTGCCAACTGAATGAGTCACTTTATAACTTTATAATACATAATATAAGAATATAAGCGACTCATCATAGTATTTTATTACGTATAATTATGTGAAATTAAGATACAATGTATGATTGAGATGTAAAATTTTATAAATAAACAATTTATATTTTTAAACTATTTTGCTTTCCTGTAAAATGTCAATCGTAATGCGTGAAGGTTCGCAGTTGGAGAACGAATGATTGAAAACTTTGGAAAAATGTTCTAATATAAGAATCTTAAGCAATATTTAACATAAGTATAATAACATACCATCACGCCTTGTTAAGTGTCAAGCTCCAGGTGTGTTGCTGGGGGTCTTGACTGCTAATAAAACTGCTTATCTTCGGTATGAACTGTATTTCGATAGGCGCTAATACAAAAAAGGGAAGACAGCCGTTGCGTGCGCGCGGTTCCGTAGCGGCGAGTGAATGTGCAGCCGAGGTAGTCTGAAAGTGGGGGCCGCTGTTGAATGATGAAGCCGGTCCCGAGCGACTCCTTGGCATGCTCGATGTGACGTCAGGAACATACTCCCCGGGTTGAAGTATGGAAGGCTTCGAGATTATGTTGAAGAGACGGGAAGATACGCCCGTATGATGATCCTTCGTCAAGATGTCGGCGATTCTGCTATGCCCATCAGATCCTGGCTTGACGGCGATCACTCTGCCCAGCAACCACAGAAGAGGAGGAACATTTGCATCTCTCATTAAGACTGCTTTTTGCTGCAGAACAGACATATAATATTCATGTGAGAAACGTTTCCATAATGTTGCCGGAGCTTTTCGATACAATCGAAGCGATAAAGCCGCTGGATATTGACATCGGTGATCTGAGGAAGAGGAACTGATGTGAGAGATCGTCCGATGAGGAAGTGCGAAGGAGAAAGATAAGACAAATAAGAGGATAAGTGGATAGAGGTTAAGGGGTCTGGAATTTATAATAGCCTCTATCTGAATCAGACACATTGAAAGCTCTTAATAAGTTTAAATGAGTGTAAAGGTAACTTCAGTCAATACACACAAAAGAAGATGAAGTGAGATAAGACATTTAATAAATATTTCTAAATGACGCCTCTGACTGCGAAGCATATAAATACAAAAATTAAGATATAACATTAAAATTGTACCTTCTATACGATTGGCTATCAGCACTGGCTTGGCGCAATTAAGACCTGTGTTCAAGAAGAGGAACTCATGAAGCGCCCAGTCACTAGGCAGGTTTCCCAAAAGACCTGGACAGGCAAAGACTTCAAGAACTTATGAAGCGCCCAGTCACTAGGCAGGTT
Source organism: Acronicta leporina (assembly GCA_947256265.1). NCBI lineage: Eukaryota > Metazoa > Arthropoda > Insecta > Lepidoptera > Noctuidae > Acronicta > Acronicta leporina. The sequence goes on along the minus strand of OX366513.1, from coordinate 8,137,343 downwards.
TCCCAAAAGACCTGGACAGGCAAAGACTTCAAGCGAGTGCCGTGAACACAGTTACGCACTATTTCCTAAGCTAGGGTTTTCCTATGAAGACCAGTAGTAAGTGAGCCTATTGTGAGGTGACTAAAAGATAATGAAATAAAGTAATTCAAGACGTGTATTTCTTAGAGATTAAATAAGATGGTTTTCTGTTATTTTTGATTTGTGTATTTGTTTTGTAAAATTATAAATAAATCTTTGTATATAATAATTACTTATAATTCTGTAAATAAAGATATTCAGTTGTATTATTTATTGAATTGAATGTTATTATTGTTTTTCTTGAGATATGTCGTAATCTATGTAATATGTATACTTATGGTACTGTATAAAATTATGTTTGAGATGATTTAGTGAATGAATGAATTGTATCTAGTGTATGTATGTAGTTTTTAATGAAATCAGGACCAGACAACGAAAGAGCGGACTCGCTGATGTAATCAGCCTTCACCCCCCGAGAAGTGAGATCAGCGGGGTTACTTGGAGAAGGTACATAGCTCCACATCTTAGCTTCTTGTATGTGATCACTTATTACTACAAGTCGACTTGGTATTATAACAAGCCCACCGAGCATTGTCAAATTACACCATGAAACCCACCACAAATGAAGCAGTGATTGATATAAATGATTTGCATGCGTAAAGGGTGGACGCAAAATTATATTTATTATGCGTAAGCAACGTCTAAACGTATTCTCGGCGAAGTAGTAAATCAGCTGATATGAAGCTAATGACCCAGTTACAAACCGGTCCACTTAATAGAAAAAAAAACTAACATTCACTAATGAGGTGTGGAATGCAAAAAAAGTTGCGACTGGCGAACAAAGGAATGCGTAACCAGCTATTATGATTTAAACTATAAGGATTGATAAATTTGTACAATATTTTTATGGTGTTTTGCCTTTATGGTGTTTTATAACGACGATGAAGTAAATTTGAAATTAATAAAGACGTAGCAAAGGTGAATAGGCTATATAATGAAGAGATCAATGCCTGATCCGTATAGCACTATTTAAAATTCCTGGAAATATGGTAGTAAGACGACAGGAATATAAGGATTGGAACGGACTCACTCAGAACCACAAAAGTATCCTCCGGGTAGACTGTCCTCTAAGTGTCCTCTACGGTGTAGCGGCGAAGGCGAATGGGCAGTCCAAAGTCCACGGGCGATGTGCACAGCAAAAGACGGCAATCTTCTTTAATCGAAGGACCAATGTTAAGTGTCAAGCTCCAGGTGTGTTGCTGGGGGTCTTGACTGCTAATAAAACTGCTTATCTTCGGTATGAACTGTATTTCGATAGGCGCTAATACAAAAAAGGGAAGACAGCCGTTGCGTGCGCGCGGTTCCGTAGCGGCGAGTGAATGTGCAGCCGAGGTAGTCTGAAAGTGGGGGCCGCTGTTGAATGATGAAGCCGGTCCCGAGCGACTCCTTGGCATGCTCGATGTGACGTCAGGAACACGCCTGTATTCCCCGAAGGGGTAGGCAGAGGCGTACTAAGGTACACCCACAGTTCGCCGGTATGTTTACGTTCCATGTAATAGGGGGCGAGCCTATTGCCATTCACCGGGCACAAATTCCTAGCTCCGAGCTGCTACTGGGAATTTCATAGAAAAACCCAATAACACTTTGCTGGACCTGGGAATCGAACCCAGGACCTCTAGAGTAGTCGCGCTCAGGACCACTTGGATAATGAAGCAGTTCGATAATTAAGTAAGTTCAGTAAGATAAGTATAAATTGAGTTATATAGTCGTTGCCAGTGAAAAAGTATTTTTATGACAGCAAAGGCCTTTGTTCAGCAGTAGAGTTCTTTTGGCTGAAATGATGATGATGATGAAATAAGTCAAACTTCTATATACGTCATTGGCGATGATTGGTGTTGATAAAAAAGCTAAACAAATTTAGTCTAAGTCTGTGTCTAATAAACAGCAAAATTAATCACATTGTTTGTTTTAATGTGAATTTAGACGCGAATAGGTACCATTCGACATCACGATTATTTTTCCTTCAATTTACAATAAGACAAGGGCATGCACGAGTTATATGACTAATTTGGCCTGTAAAAACAATTGTATTTGGTTGAATAATAAAAAAAAATAAAAATTGACAGCGTTAAACGTCGTTTAGCGTTATTTAAAATGTTGTTTGTAAGGGCCACTTGCAAACAATTTCTTACATGTGTTTAAATCGTATTTAAATAGAAATAAAATCAAGTAAAGGCCAGACATAGTTTAAGAACGCTTATTGTCAATGTAATTGGAGCAGGGCAATGTCTCAACTGCCATTTGAAGACAAAAATTCTGTAGGAAACAGCCCCTTTTCGGAATATAAATATTCAGATATTCTAATTTATTTTCGGGTTAAACTGAAACATGGCGCACTTACTGAACTGCGATACGCTGAGTTAATTGTATGAGCTTACAATGATGTGTTCATGTCTCATGTCGGATTCTGAACCATTCACCATTGATATTAATTAACATTATGCAGCCACAAATAACGTACGTATTTATTTTGTGATACGCCTTCGTGTCTTTATTTTTTACAAATGTTTACTTTATTTTGTCTTTTTATAATGCCCAATCACTTATTTAATTATGATCGATTTTGAAAAGTTCATTAATGACCTACCCTGACCGCGACTGCTACGCAAGCGGGTTCGATTCTCAGGTAGAACAATGTGTTTTTGGGTTTTTCTATAAAATCCTCAATAGCAGCTCGGACTATGGATTTGTGCCCGGTTAATGGCAATAGCTAAGTATATTATATTTACGGTACTTGCATAGTGTAATAAGTAGATACCTATGCATGTGCTATTTTATTGTAACTGACCTACTATGACTACGTAATTAGTTAAGTACCAGTACGTATAGGTAATATACATATATAATGGGTGTAATGTAAGTAGATGGCGGTTGTTCCATGTGCTGGTGCACAGCTGCAAGCTGACCAAAACAAATATACAAATGGCAGGCTTATGTATTGCAGATTGTCAAAATATAATGATGAACACTTTAACGTTTAATAAGAGTTACGTAATGAATGACAGATTATATAAATTAGTTAAGTTATGAATAAATATATTATTGTAATCCTGCTACCATATTTGCTGTACCCAAGTGTCCATTGTACCTAGTTCATGACTATTAATTAATTAGTTTACCTTCCCATAGATTACATACTAGACTAACAAGTATGTGAATGGAATACTATCATGTTTAACCAACAAGAATAATAATATAATAATGAATACGTTGATGATTTGTTAAGCATCCTTTATTTAATGATGTACAAAGATAATATAGTCTTAATTTATTGTTATTTCTCGTTCTTATAACTGCCTCGTTAGTCTAGTGGTTTCAAGTGCGACCGCTACGCTAGAGGTCTTGGGTTCGATTCCCAGGCCGAGCAAAGAGTTATTGGGTTTTTCTATGAAATTCTCAGTAGCAGCTCGGAGTTTGGAATTTGTGCCCGGTTAATGGCAATAGACTCGCCCCCTATTACATGGGACCTAAACATACCGGCGAACTGTGGGTGTACCTTAGTACACCTCTGCCTAACCCTTCTGGGAATACAGGCGTGATGTTATTTATTGTTATTTTGTTGCAGTAGGTATGTTTATATGCCTAAGGCGTAAGTATTGCGTAGTTACTTATCAAGAAATAAAATATTTGTTTACAGTAAAGTTTAAATTCTTAGTACACAATCAGTCGATTCATGTTTTTATCTATAGATATCTGATAAATATTTGAGTTGTCGTCTTTGTGCAATATCAACGCGTGACTCGCGAAACGAAGACGTTATTGCAATTCGAAAAGTCAAAGACGTTATTTAACAATAATAAGTTATAAAATTGGGTTAAAGTTAATCAAAGTTTTTATTAATTATGTCTACATTAAATTTGTGCCGTTAATATAACTAAATGCTGTAGCATAATCTTAGTGACCATACATATAATCGTATAGGGAATTTTGTAAAAGACAATAAAAGGGAGACTGTAAGCGTAACAAAAGCTCGCGGAGGCGTCACCGGCGGACGGCGGACGGTTTCAAGGGCGCAGCAGCCTCCACCGGCACCGATGATCAGAGTGGAGCGAGCCGCACAGCCGCAACACTGTGCCGCCGACGCTTTGCCACAACGCACGTTTCGCACGTCTGGGATCGGAAAATAAACAATGCTCAAAACACCGATCGACACTCACCACCTGTTGTGAATATTTTGTGTCGATAATTCGGCGTCTCGGGCTCCGCATATCTCTGATTAACAATGCGCCTCTTAATTTTTGTGAGTGCCATGTTGTACGCCAGTGCCGATGGAAACCAGGAAGCCACAGTGTTTCATAAGTGTTGTCCGAAGAGTCAAAGTTTAATTAAAGTGACTGAGTTAGAAGACTTAGGAGTTTCTTATCAGTGCTTAGACCGCGAAAGTGCCCAGCAAAATTATAACTTAAGCATTTCTCCCCTTGTTGTCGGTGAAAATGTACCGGTCAAGTACGGTATACCTCTGGAATGTGATGAAGTGCAAATGATACATATGACATCCTCACAATTAGATACTCGGTTACTAACTTTGGATACATGTTACGACCGGCTCATATTAGAAGATGTTAATGGCACACTGAAACCAAACATTCCTGAAGTTGTAGGGTTAAGCTGTATAAATGAAACTATGAAAACATCCGAGCAAAAACTAATTATAAATCAATTCCGAAAATGTTGTCCACGAGGACAGAGTTACGATAGCCAATTCCATTTGTGTAGAAATACTGATGTGAACAATACCGACGATTGGCTAATGGAACGCTTGCAGTTGAATGATAACTACATATATGAAATTGATAATGAGTTAAACTGTAAATCGGATGAGTATGGTATAGAGTTAAGCGAAGCTTTTTTTACGATGGCAGTAGATGGAAGTAATCTGAAGGTTTTGAGTAGGGAAGGGAAAGGTGGCGGTGAAATCGCGCCAGGGGAGTGGTGTGTCGACCGGGAGTATGCTGGTAATGCGCTGGTCGCTCGTGTGTGCTCCCATGATTGTTCTAAATATGGTTCATTTTGTGTGAGGAAGTGTTGTCCCATTGGGCAGCATTACCAACCTCGACGTTGTGGCAGTTTTGTAAGCAAATGTGCTCCTAATACCGACGACATTCTTTTCAACATAACCGAGTATTTGGAGCCTTTGCAACGCAAGGATCCAGACTTGACAAGTAAGTTTTTGTTGCTTAAATCTATCTATACTCCATATCTATACTAATATATAAAGCTGAAGAGTTTGTTTGTTTGTTTGTTTGTTTGTTTACTTGAACGCGCTAATCTCAGGAACTACTGGTCCGAGATAGCCCATTTATTGAGGAAGGCTATAGGCTATATATCATTACGCTACGCGGACGAAGTCGCGGGCAGAAGCTAGTATACTAATATATAAAGCTGAAGAGTTTGTTTGTTTGTTTACTTGAACGCGCTAATCTCAGGAACTACTGGTCCGATTTGAAAAATTCGTTCAGTCTTATCCATTTATTGAGGAAGGCTATAGGCTATATATCATCACGCTACGCGGACGAAGTCGCGGGCAGAAGCTAGTCTTATTATATAAAGTGGTAAAGTTGTTTGTGTGTGAATCTATGAAACTTTTTAAAACGGCAAAATTTTATTTTTATCACAACCACGCAACCAAATTACCAATATATCCCAAAACGAGATATTAAAATAACAAAAAAATATTAAAGTCAGCTAAAAACAAAAAAATACGCAGTCAAATCGGTTGATTGTTCAGGAGTTTCGCCATCTAACACAATAGTCAAAGACATAAAGTACAAAGGTTTGAAACTTAAGAACTTCTTTTCGTCGGGGTTTAAAAAGTTTGATGGAATTGGATGGTTCGGTTTGTGTCTGCGACGCGTCGGTGATATAGAATACTGTTAACTTGGGGTATCAATTAGCATTCTGTTTTCATCCTCTTGGCTTAAACTTAACGATGAACACTTGAATGTTATCGGTGTAGCGATGTATTGGATAGATTATTTGAAGAGATAAAACATCTTTTGTTTTTTCTAAGATAAAAATATGGTCACCAATTAGTAAAATATGTACTGGCAGTTTTTTTATTCATAATACTACATATCTCAAAGCATAATACCTTTATTATTCTTGGTAAAAGGCAAGTTAGAGTTCTCTCACCTTACGACCTATTTAGGGATTTCTCGAAGATAACATGAACAATGAAAGATAAACTGTATTGAGTGATTTCTGATTATAATATCAAATATTTGGATATGTTAGGCGTTTACTAAAATTCGAAAAGCTGTACAATAATATTTTCCCAGTAAAACATATATAGGTACTATTATACCATGGCATTCCTTAGAGTTATTATCATTGGTTAATTAAATCTGTTTAACTAAGGTTGGCAATGAATGATTCGCTGTTGTTTATTTACATTTGGGTTGTTCGAAAAAAATCAAGAATTTCCTGAAATTTGTTAAAAAGTTTCAGCATAGATAACAGCCCTAATAGTAGAATTTTCCATTTCCTAAATGTAACATGATTCGTGATATGTTCAAAAAATTGTAAGTGTGCATACTTAAATATAGGTTTTGAAGAGAGCATTCTAGTTATACTGTATCTATATAGATAAGCAACTAACTGCCTCATTAGCCAAGTGGTCCTGAGCACGACTGCTACGCTAGGCCCAGAACCAATAGAAAAACCCAATAACACTTTATTGGCTTTTTCTATGAAATTCCCGATAGCAGCTCGGAGTTAGGAATTTCTGCCCGGTTAATGGCAATAGGCTCGCCCCCTATTACATGGGACCTAAAACATCCCGGCGAACTGTGGCTGTACATTAGTACGCCTCTGCCTAACCTTTCGGGGAATACAGGCGTGATAGTATGTTATGTTTATAGATAAGCACATATTTGGTGTCTCTAGGCGTTATATAAAAATAAGTTATGTAAAATAAAATAATTAACATTTCTCTACTTTTAGATGTTCTCGGCATTCGCACTGAATTGTTTTGCCATGAGGGCCGTGTGGTGCTGAACAAGTCGGTGGATCGTGACCGTCACCGGCTGGTAACCGACGGCCGCCTGATTTCACCTATCCGCGTTGACGACTCCTACTGCTTCGAGGCCTTTGACAGCCGCGACTGTCCCAATGGCAATATCTTTGTCACCGCCGTCAATTGTTTCGTAAAGTCACCAGAAGCTGCGAAGAACTTCGAAATGTCCTTCATCGTAAGTGATTCATGATTAATAGTTTTTCATATCTTCATAAGAACAACGATGATAGATTACTCAGACAGTTGTAAGATTGTATGACGGAAATACTTAAATTTGTTAATGCAATACTTTTTCAGTTTGTTTAGATTGGTCTAAGAGTCAATAGATCACATGGGTGGATTGATTCGCGTACTGATAAACAAACGTTTGTGACTCAGTATGATTTCGGTATTTTGGGAAGTTACTTAAGACGATTAAAGCATTTATTTAAATATAGAACAAGTTTCATTAATTAAGTATGTGTTGAAAAATGAAGACAAAAATAATTTTCTGCACCGCTCTAGCCTTCTTAGTTTTTTTTATGGTATAGGGGAGCAAACGAGCAGACGGATCACCTGATGGTAAGCGATAACCGCCGCCCATGGACACCCGCAACACCAGAGGAGTCACAAGTGCGTTGCCCGCCTTTTAAAATGGTTTGGGCCTCCGGTAACCTCATTCACTCGGCGAAACACAACGCAAGCGTTGTTTCACGCCGGTTTTCTGTGAGGCCGTGGTATCACTCCGGTCGAGCCGGCCCATTCGTGCCGAAGCATGGCTCTCCCACGTGAAAAGATATCTTTATTTATTTATTTATTTATTGAGAAAACCAACAGCGATACATAAGAATAACATAAGAAGAAACAACAGATTAGTATGGCCAATAACAGGTTTTCCTATATAACATAAAAAGTATACATCGATAGTGAACGGACTATCAACAAAGGAAAAGAGAGTTAAGTTAAAACCTACTGACATATCTTCTAATAAAACCTCCTTACTACATAAACTGATAGTTACACATTGTGTTTTGTGTTCTTCAAATACAATTGGCATTTGTTTGATGGAAACATAGGTACATCTTCAAAAAGTTTATTAGTGAGGGGGGCAGAGCGGTATTTAGAGTCATTTCACTTTTTGGTGTTATCTTTATTAATTATATTTTATACTGCCGTAGCTTTTCGATTTAACGTTTTAACTGACTTTACCAGCGAGACCATGTTTAGGTTAATATTTGCGATACACCCGGCCATAAGGGGAACATCATACAGAAATATAAACAAAGGAGGTGAGAATATAGGTTGTGACGTCATCGTACAACGGGTAATCATAACCCTCTGTAAATAATTTCACTGTTCACACATTGTAATACGATAGGATGGATGGATTGGCTATTATGTTATGAGAAATCAAAATGACTCTCAAATTAGCAGAAAATCATGAAAAATAAACCAGTTGGGAACAATATTTTGATTACGTCTATTTCATGGGCGCATATTGTGTTGGGAAAACAAAGATTTTTTTTAAAATACTTTGCCTCCACTAGGATTTTCTTCTGTATCGTGGATGCGTTTACAAACACAAATTCTCACATACACGAACGCCCAGACCCGTCGCAAAACGTCGTCAAAACACGTCACAGGCCGCACAAACATAAACCGCGCGGCCCGCGGTCCGTGCTTTGGACAGCACTAAAACCCCGATTGCCATTTTGACTATCATTCTCTTACCCTTTATCTATGGAGGTCTGTTTCCAGTTTTAACAGATGCAGTTGAATGCACCACCCAGCCCTAGTACAGGCTACACGCACCATCGAGAATCTGTCAGGCATGCAGGTTTCCTAACGATGTTGCTAGTGTGGGCTGGTAAGGTGTAGAAAAAGAAATACTTAATGCCTTAAACATTGTAATTTAAAAAAATGATATGATAATTCCTAATCGATTTTGTTTTGTATGATAATGTGTGTGCTTGTATCTCAGCTGATCAGCATATCGAGCGTGTGCTTGGCGCTGACGCTGGTGGTGTACATGTCACTGTCGGAGCTGCGCAACCTGCACGGGCGGACGCTCATCTGTCACGTCAGCATGATGCTGCTCGCATTCAGCTGTCTCGCGCGCGTGCAGTACAGCCACGTGCCTAACGATACCGCCTGCACGCTTTTAGGTAAGTCTTCAAATAACATACCGTCAAGCTTGTATTCCTCAAAGATTTAGGAAGAGGTGTACTAATCTACACCGTCTTTGTTGGTATGTTTAGTTTCCATGTAATAGGGGACGATCCTTTTTGTATTAATCGACCATAAATCTAAACTGCCAAGCTGCTATTGATAATTACACAGGAAAATCCAATAAGACTGAAAAAGAAAGAGAAAACTGCCTCATTAGCCTAGTTAGTGGTCCTGAGCGCGACTGCTACGCTTGAGGTCCTGGGTTCGATTCCCAGGTCGAGCAAAGTGTTATTGGGTTTTTATGAAATTCCCATTAACAGCTCGGAGTTTACAATTTGTGCCCGGTTAATGGCAATAGGCTCGCCCCCTATTACATGGGACCTAAACATACCGGCGAACTGTGGGTGTACATTAGTACCCCTCTGCCTACCCCTTCGGGGAAAACAGGATTGATGGTATGTTATAAATCCAATAAGACTTTGCTCGATCTGGGAACCGAATCCAGTCACGCTTAGAACCTTCTAAAACTATAATTTTTTCTTTCATTCTCTCGATTTTTTAACAGTAGATACCTACAGGACTTACAACTTCTACTCTCTGAAAGAAATATTGTATATTATTGTACTGGCGAGCTTCGAATAAGAAAAAGTTTGTAGCATTATTTCCTTGTATCACTTGGTTGGATCAGATGAAATATTCCACTAAAGCACTTATTTTAGTTTTTTACGAGGAGATTTATACGGCTAAAGTTCGCCCAAAGTCTTTAAATAGACACACGGTTTAAGGTCTACTTCTCTGACATTTGACTGAACTTTAATTTGGGAATTGGAAAAGAACAATAAAAGTGAATGGACGATAAGATTGATTTTACGAGGTCAATAAAATAAGTTTTAGGTTACGCGAGCTTGATTCGTTTGGTAAACAAAAGATAACCTGATAAGGGATGGGAAATCCTGGCTTGGTACTGACAAATGATATTTCCGATACCTACCCAATTACCAATTTTGCCATAACCAGGTTTTTAATCGCTCAAAATCTATTGAGTACAGATTACGTGGTCATTATTATTCAGTCACTAAAACGTTTATATTTGACATTCTTTATCGTCATCATCATCTGCAGTTTGACATTACATATGTACCTAATGTCAACAGGGAGGGTGGGAGAGCCATGCTTCGGCACGAATGGGCCGGCTCGACCGGAGTGATACCACGGCCTCACAGAAAACCGGCGTGAAACAACGCTTGCGTTGTGTTTCGCCGAGTGAATGAGGTTACCGGAGGCCCAAACCATTTTAAAAGGCGGGCAACGCACTTGTGACTCCTCTGGTGTTGCGGGTGTCCATGGGCGGCGGTTATCGCTTACCATCAGGTGATCCGTCTGCTCGTTTGCTCCCCTATACCATAAAAAAAACTAAGAAGGCTAGAGCGGTGCAGAAAATTATTTTTGTCTTCATTTTTCAACACATACTTAATTAATGAAACTTGTTCTATATTTAAATAAATGCTTTAATCGTCTTAAGTTAGTTAGTTTAGTTTTTTAACAGCTCCAGTCTATCGTCTTAATTTTTTGTTCCGTTTCAAATCAGTAAACAATTACGTAGAGCCGTCTGTAGCCAAGATACTTACCTAGAACTCATTGTTATACAACCACAACTGTAATTACTATCAATGCATCACTGCCATCACAATAATGTGATGGCACCGGCTGGCAAACACCGGTTCTGAGAAGAACCGTTAAAAAACTAAAGTTATTTAAATTTAGAGAAGGAATCCTATTCCTACTCAGATGCTAAATAAAATCAATTTTAAAAAGCAGAAACAACTGAAACTTTACCTCACATCTAATCTAATTGAGATATCTGAAAATACTGCTTGGAAATTGGTCATTTAGTTTCCTATAGACACTGTAGACACATGACAGACAATAAACAATCTTTGAAGTTAAAACCTGTCATTTTACAACACTTACCATATTCACTTACCTACAAGAAAATCCGTCAGGGCTGCCATTCGCATGTTTATTCTGAATTACAATTAAAATGTAGTACCTATAGTAATGATATGATATGTCTTGTAGAACTAAATGCGGCACTCGCCGGATAAATGGCAACATTCGTTGGCACACGCAAACAAACAACCTCTCTCATTCTAAACGCATAATATACCGTCTCCGTTCCGACGTGGGTAAAAATCAAGACCAACCAACCAAAAAGTCGTTATCATTTTGTCAAGCACAGTCATAAAAGTATGAAAATCGCATTGGTGCATATGAGATTTTCATGTTTTTATGGCTGTCTGATATGAACGGGAATATCGTGAATCTAATCGTTAGAACAACTATAAACTTATTAATAGCTGATAACTGTTCACGTACGGTACTTCGATCATATTTATCATAGGTACTTGTAGTTTTACGCTGAGTCATTAGGTAATTCATCCTCTATTGTAATGACGACACTAACGTGTTATTAATTCAATTGGATATGTAAAACTGCCCATGGGAGTTAACGTTGATGTAAGGTACCATGTTCTGTACTCACTAATGATGTTATAATACTACTGTAACGCGACCCTAATTTTGAGATTAGGTACCTAGGTACATATGAACGCATCTTTGCGCGGCAGCGATCGGCCGAGCTTCTCCCCCCGCCTCCCGTTAACGACTCACTCTCAGTCCGCGCCGAGAGAAGAACAAAACCGCCCACAATCGCGCGGCACGCGCTTTCACATTTTTTCCGTGTCGCTTAATATTTCTGTTTTCTGTGTTTTGTTTTAACTGACTTTTGTATGTACTGTTGTGTTTTCACTAATATACCTCTTTTACAATTAACTGTTCGCGTCCCACTTATTTACGACCCTAGAACTCATACCTACCATCATTATACTACTATTATTGTATCAACTTCATAATTTCGACAATACTACTAGTATTCTATTATCTGTGACAATACGCACCAAAATCATTTTGTGTTACTTTCGTCATCAAATACTTATACACGGTATTTATAAATACGTCGTACCAAGTTTGTATAAAAATAACAGGGCTCGTTTCCTAGAGAAGGCGCTTTCTTTTTTAAGAAACACAAAATTTGCGCAATGAACGTTGCGATGTTTTCAATGTTTCAATCCACAATAATGCATTGATGACTTAATAATTACTATTTATATGATAAAAAAAGTGATATCTAGATACAGAAGTGTTTAGAACACTACAATTATATACTCCATAGTTAAATTATGCAGAATATCAATGAGTCGCATGCTGGTGCCTTCTTATGTAGGAAACGCAATGCTAATTTTACTTATGTTGTAAAAAGTGTTTCTGTAAGGAGGATCGTTAGTCAGAGTTGATCAATTACATGTTGGCTGATTGTTTGCACAGGGTACGGGATCTACTTCGGCTTCGTGGCCGCGTTCGCCTGGCTCAACGTCATGTGCTTCGACATCTGGTGGACATTTGGGTAAGTTTTGTTAGGAATCAACACAAACATTTAGTCTGGATACGATGCAAATGACGTGTGAATCGTGGGTTGCTACATATTGTGTCTCGTCATGTCCCTCGCCACCACAGTTATCCACACCAGCCGCGTGTTCGGTCCAGTCAAACTCAAGTGGCCGTGTTACAATCATACTTGGATGATCCCACGCATATGGAATGCTATTACAATTGTAAACGCTAAAGATATAATTTTCTCTGATCAAAAACTTTACTTTGTACTTCTAATATCGGATTGAGTACACAGCCGAGATTAGGCCCAGAGAGCGAGAGTTTGTTTATATCATAACGTTTGAGAAAATATTCGGCCATGTAGTGCGCCAGACACTGCGATGCATTCAGTCTTTCAGTGTTGAACTATATACCGAAGTGTATCAAAATCAAGTTCAGTAACAAGTGAGGATAGAAAAAACGCTGGATAAAGCTCAAACGTTTCACGCGGTAAAAGCTCATATTTTGAAAGATTGACAGAAATTTTTAGAAACGTCTTACTATCAATGAATGGAGATGTTTATACAAAAATTGTTTTGTTGATGTTATGCTTTCGTAAAATAGTAGGAATTCTAACAAATGTGCGATATTATGATGTATTGGGCCGTGATAACAAGTCAATCCGCCAACCTACACAACCGGATTTTACTGATGCGTAATGTTACGATGCTATCTATGCTAGCTGGGATTTGGCCGGGAATACAGCCGCAGAGCCGTGAGTCCGTGACTAACATCGCCTTGTTCGTGAATACAAACAGTGGTTTCCGTGCATTTAAAGCTTACGTTTACTTACAATATGATTTGTTGGTACGTTAAAGTCACCATAGATTCAACAAATACTTTGCCTTAAGTCGTTTGTCGCAATGTGGGTAAATGTTTGTTTTGTCTTGGTTATCGATGAGTACACACCGCGTCTTTGATATTTGCACATGGCAAAAATCCCGCGGCCACGTTAAGACGTTTAAAATAAATACACAAATACAACTAATAATCCAATGATCTAATAGAAGTTAAACAATGAGTGTACCAATCATGTTATAATAAGCACTTGCATATAAATAATTTTGTTAGAATATACAGTTCTATTCGATTAGTGGCACATTCTGCGTAATAGGATATGAATGATATTTTTATAATAATATATTTATAAGAGGATGCAGGGCTGTGTTCTATGATTAGTCTGTTTGTTTATTCAATATTATGTTAAATAGCTAGTATAAAATAACTTTATCACAGTACTCACTTCGTTCATCTGTGGTCTACGCTTCTTTTCATATTGAATCAAAGCCAGTCATAGTCTCATACACAGGATATATCCAAAATAAATGTAGCTTCTATCTCGATTCTTAATTACTATAATCTTAGGTACTCACCTAAAGTAAGGTAAAATGGTAACACTTTAAAAAAAAATCTACGAAATATGTCGAAGCAGAAACACTCTCTTTTTAGTTAAATCAATCAAATACGATTTTTAAATTCCAATTCCAGCTCAATGTGACTACGGCGAGTCAGAACTATCTATATCACACCTGCTGTTGTGTTAATTATAATAATTGGCAATTTAAACCATTACATACAATTTATATTTAACCCGCTAGGGGTTACAACAATGAGTAGAATAATAATCGTTTTTAATTAATTATATTTATTAATCTATACTTCTATACTAATATATAAAGCTGAAGAGTTTGTTTGTTTGCTTGAACGCGTTAATCTCAGGAACGAATGGTCCGATTTAAAAAAATCTTTTAGTGTTAGATAGCCCATTTATTGAGGAAGACTATATATAGGCTATATATATCATCACGCTACGCGGACGAAGTCGCGGGCAGAAGCTAGTTTAATTATATGTGATCAGTAATAAAGAACGATTGAACATGTTTTTGAGTTAGAATTGGCAACCAGCATACCTACTTTCTTTTTTAAGTTATACATATGAATGAAATAGTAATTTCTTATAGTTTAGTTTTATGTAACTCAAACAACGTATCTCATAGGAAAATACGTTGAGTAGATAGGTATGATATGATCCGTCATTCGTTTAACCGTAAGTTTCAGTCGACGTGCCTTGATGAGCATAGGTTCCTGTTAGGGTTGCCTAAATGTTTTCGATGACATACAGTATTATTCAGAACTATCTTTTCACTTGCCACGTGAACGAATAGAGCTTGTGCAATTGTCAATCCTATACGTTTTGCGGTTGAGGTTTGTCCCAAGTAGATTTGCATATGTGTAGGTACTAGTACCTACACATATGCAAATCCTATCTCTAGAGATAGGATTTTGACATAAAGTCTATACAAGTAAAGTCAAAATCCTACAAGTAAGCAAATCTATAGGCGGATTAGTTATAGGGACTGGACGTGATTAGCTGTTCTTTGTAAAGTGTTCACGCTACGGAATACATGCTTGCAAGTTTGAATGTTGAAGTTCCGGGTAGGTTGCCTACGTGTGCAGAATACTTATCTTTGTTTCGTAGTTTTTCAATTGTCTAGGTACTAATAAACAAGTTGTATTGGAGTAAAAATATTCTTCATACTTACAATCACAACCATTGTTCTAGTGAATCACTTGTTTAGGTGGTATTTAATACATATATCATTAATCGCTCTAATTTCTATTTTGCGAAAATAAGAAGTTATAAGAAACTTATAATTTCGAAGAAAATTGTATAGCTTGTTTGACGTCATAATTTCTAATTGTCGAATTATCTTATCTATAATAATGGATATGAAAGTTTCTTTTTATTGAAATAAAACTATTTTCCGTAAAAAGTAGTATTATCTCAATATTTAATAAAAAAAGTGAGAGCCATGCTTCGGCACGAATGGGCCGGCTCGACCGGAGTGATACCACGGCCTCACAGAAAACCGGCGTGAAACAATACTAGTAAGTATTGTTTCACGCCGGTTTTCTGTGTACCCAACGTAGTAACGTTGGGTTTCGCCGAGTGAGTGAGGATACGTACCATAGGCCCAAACCCTATTAAAAGGCGGGCAACGCATTGCGACTCCTCTGGTGTTGCGGGTGTCCATGGGCGGCGGTAATCGCTTACCATCAGGTGATTCGTCTGCTCGTTGGCCCCTGTATCACATAAAAATATGACTAATATTCGCATAAGTGTTAGAAATCAATACTTAATGTTTCTTTGTAAGTAGGTACATACGTTAGTTCTTTATGCGTTCCTATGCCATTCATCTGATTGCAACGAAACTTTTAATTGCTGTGTATGCGTCCGCGACGGATTCTGACAAAAAAGATAGAAAATGGTAAGATAATGCATTTGTCTCGGATTTCGCGAGTGATCATCGTCTCATGAGCCGTCAGCATCAATATTGACCGAATTACTTTTTTTTAGCACACTTTAAACAATTATTTCTTTGTCGATGCGATAGAAGATGAGTCAAGATTACAAGGTTCTAAGTCTGATCTCAAAAGCCCAGCCTTCCATACATTCCAAAATATCTGTCGGCAGAGAGTAGTATGTTCCTTGATTTATAGGTTCTAAGCTCATAGGTACTCATTTGTTTTGTTTTGTATTGTCAACGTTCAGTAAGTTCTTAGCTGTGCAAATGTCAATTTGACAGGATGTATGTACGTACACATTAACATAATAACGTTATTTCCATTAACATATCTATTAAACGAACCAGACAGACCTACGATTTTATGTTAGTCTTTATTAGAGTATAATGTTAAACCTAATTTGATGGCTAAGTGAGATTGAAAAGGCCAAGCGTGCACATTTCAATTACGTGGACGGTAATGAAAACAGGCAGGACAGACAAACGAATTATACGTTTCACTGTATGGGAGGGGCGCTAATTAGACAGCGTCATCAGTTGCTCCAACATGCCATGAAAAATTACAATCTATACTAATAATAAATATAAAGCTGAAGAGTTTGTTTGCTTGAACGCGCTAATCTCAGAAACTACTGGTCCGATTAAAAATTCTTTCAGTGTTAGATAGCCTATTGATTGAGGAAGGCTATAGGCTATATGTCATCACGCTACGCGGACGAAGTCGCGGGCAGAAGCTAGTATTGAATAAAAACGCTTATTATAAACGAGGCGCGAAGGTCGTGTACTTTACAATTCTGTATTTAAAATACGGTTGAGTAAGATAACATTTATAATACCATATGTATGGTAAATGTTAACACGCTATTGTTTACAATTTCATAGTTTAGCTGAAGTATACATGATTACGCGATTAGAAGCATCATACCTGATGTATCTATGCGCTGTAATGAACTTATTATGTTCAAAGCTTTTGTTATCTACGGCTTAATTTTTATCTAAGCTGGGTGCTGTGTTAATGTTATCGTATATTTTGTCGCCGTATCTTAGTGATTAGCAAGTCAATCCCCATGAACCGGCCGACTTAATGGGGAGCAGTAAAAACCAATAAAGACCCCATAGGTAGATGCGTGTTATTAGCTCACGTCACGCCCGTTACGACTTCCATGTTTGCTGTAATCGCCATAAATGTAATGGACAGAAGTTTTATTATTTCTACATTAGTCTATGCATTAAGACTTTTTTTATAAAAGTTTGCCCCAATCTAGGATTTTCTCCCGTATCGTAGGTGCGTTTACAAACACAAATTCTAACATACACAAACGACAAGATCCAAAACCACTACCTCTCCTCTACGTAGATCTGAATACAAATATTTGCCCCGTGTGGGGATCGAACCCAAAACACGTGTCGCAGAAGCTGATTGCTCAGCCGTTACGCCAAACGTGTCGTCAAACACGTTAGGCGCTGGTATAAACTCTGAGCTGCTACTGAATATTTTCTAGAAAATCCCAACACATTTCTCGACCTAGGAATTGAACCCAAGACCTCTTGCGCAGCAGTCGCGTTTGGAACCATTAGACCAATGAGGCAATTAATGTTTTTTTTTTATCAGGAGTGTCCGCACTGTGCAGCCGATGCGCAAAGCGGACGCGGAGCTGCGTCGCTTCCTGTGGTACTCCCTGTACGCTTGGAGCTCGGCGATCCTCCTCACACTCATCATGTTCCTCTTCGACAAGTATCCTGTCTCCAGCATCCTCGACGCCAATATGGGGGAGGGTATATGCTGGTTTGGCACACGTAAGTAATTACTTATTCTTAGAATTAAGTTTAATCTAGGATCAAATTCATGACTTTTTATTAGGTAGCGTTTGACGGTTTCACTAGGAATATGGTATTTAATCTAAGCACTAATAATTTAGCATAATTATGTTCAATAATAAGTGCTTAGAAGTACGGCTAGGAAGAACTGGTAATTGCATGTAGTTTATTTCACATAGATTTATTAAAACCACGTTATGATGTAGTATACCAAAAATCTCACCTATTTTTCATAATTCATATTTCTTGCAATATCAACGAAGCGTTGTAATGTCAGTTTTAGCTAGCATACACTTGTTTCTCAGAATCCTACGCAGTTCCTCTAGAATTTATAAATTAGAATGTAAGTAATATTAGTTGAATTTGTACGTAATCGATCGAAATATCTGAGATCTTCATTAAAAGCAATTGTGTAATAGCGTCGGCGTTGTGTAAATATTGTAATAACTAGGCGCGTACATATATCTCTTAAAACGTGTAACATTTGGTTATTATTTACAGAAGTATGTAAAATAGATTTTATACGTCATTATGTGTAAGAATATTTTTGCAATTTATAGAATATCGATCATCAAGCTATAATTTAGAAGCATCGACTACATGACTCATGAGAGAATACACGTATAAGTAGGTATATGGATACTAAAATATTATGAAGATTTCTTTCATAAAAATGTTTTGTTGTTGATAAATGAGTGCTTTCGGTAAACGCCCGCGTGTTTAAAGTAAACTCCCGGTCGAGTTCTGCGTACAATAAAAATAATAAACAAACGCAACTTATTTCGTCACTCATTCTTGAAATTACGGTGTTTTCACGAATAATTATTTTTTCTTCATTTATCACCTTGATGTCTTATGAAAATCAGTCATTATCCATTGTGTTGGCCATAATCCGGATGTGTCAGTCAAGTATGATTATATACGGGTAGGTATTAGAAATATACATAATTATATTGTGAATATAAATATAATTATCACTAGAAAACAATATAAATTGACACTAATGTAGGTGTAATCACTTATATTACACATACACAACCTTGGGGTACAACAGGGCTATGAATATAAAAGTCCCCGATGGAAAACGAGATCCATGAAACCGATTATGAAATTAAATGTATTACAATTAAATATTTATGATGCTTATGCTCAGGGGGCTGCAGGCTTTTAGCCGATCTAAACGGTCTCCTATAGTCAGTTTGTTTAGAACACTTGCTGTTTCTAGAGCCCAAAAGCCATTTTGGTTTCGTTTTTAGCCATATGCAAGAGCGGGTAAGCGTCTAATCACTGTTGTAATAGTATCTCAGTTGACATTATATATTATACTAGCTTCTGCCCGCGACTTCGTCCGCGTAGCGTAATGATATATAGCCTATAGCCTTCCTCAATAAATGGGCTATCTAACACTAAAATATTTTTTCAAGTCGCACCAGTAGTTCCTGAGTTTAGCGCGTTCAAGCAAACAAACTCTTCAGCCTTATATATTAGTATAGAAGTATAGATTAAGGTTATTACGATACGCTTTTAGCGCAAATATTCGGTCACCCAGAAAAAGGTCGGGCCGGCGCGTGACGCGTCTCAATAATTGGTACACATATCTGTCTAATTGATAAAGGTCTCTATACGTAGGCGTAGGTGTCGAGTTGTTGTGTCTGGGCCGAAAAAGCAATCTTGAAGTTCCGAAAAATACGTAACTTACACGCAGCGGAATAGAGATAAACCAATCAATAAAAAGCTGATGTAAAATGTCGCTTTGTATGAATTAGTGATCATAAATTTGCTAATTAATATAAAATATTGATTTCTAAACATATATTGTCCGGCTTAAAGAGTCTTTATTATTTGAGAGTTTTATCCAGCCTTCACAAATTTTCCACTAGGTGCCGTCCATCAGGACTGGTTAGCACTTACATCAGTTTTATTTTGAAAGGTCCTCTAAATTCGTAGAAAAAATCTTTAGTCTTAACAAAAAAAAACATCGTAATTATAATTTTATTTATAGGTATAGGCGTATTGTATCTACCTAGCTTTTGTCAGTTTTTCTCTATAATTATGATCTATTAGTTATTTACAATTCAAAAGTACCTGTGCCCGGTCGGAAAGTCTTAAATTGTTTAACTGCAAAAACTTTGTTTACAAATTTTCCCTTGAAATGAACACTAACTACAAGCATAATTTAGGTACCTAAGTATTACTTTTAATCAATCAGGTTAATCACACCTTATTTTATAGGTATTGTAAAGATACTAAGCTTATTATGGATATTTCTAAGGAAAAATGCCACACTTCAAAACAGTGTACGTTTTCAAATGGTTGTTTATTCTTTAATTTTAATTGAAACCAGCCAACCCACATTACTATCGCGTTTTTGCAGCGATCTCTACAGTACCTAGCTACATCCGAAAAGAAATACCCGATTCAAAGTTACAATTCATATCTCGTTGAACTGTGACGTAATGTTAGTAAGTAGGTACCTACTTACAATACATAATAATAAATTAGCACAGTCATGAGTTTTTACGAATGGCCTCATTGTGAACTCAAATGATCATTATCATTTTAAATCTAGTGTGATGGCTAATATATGGCTGGTAAATATATGATGGTTAAAGGCTGTAGGCTTTCACCAGCCATATATTTCAAAAATCTTAGCCGGCAAAAGCTAATAACTAATATTGCTATCTACTAGAGCTGTAGCGAATCGTATGTATTCGGTACTGAGTAACGGGTGCGCCCTCTAGTACCGAGTAACGAAACGTTACTCACGAATGCATTTCGTTACTCGCATCTTTCATCGTATCGGTACCTACACTGATTCAGTTCACCCAAGTACCGTTGATGCGAATATTGAAAGGTTTGCTGACCGTATGGTTCACGCACACGCACGCGTATTCACTGAATTTTATTGTATATATATTTTATTAATAATTTTAGACATCTACTTGGGGCTTTTTTATTATAATCGATACATATTATAATAATAGATTGCGATGTTATTTTGATATAACATAAGCTAAAAGAAAAAAAAAAAAATATTTTAGTAGATTCCATCTACAGTTCACTTGTAGTTCAACACTTTACTTATTAATATATTAAATCGAACATAAGATACTAGTATCATAGCATCAACATTAAATACGTATGCGTTTACGTATACGTATATGAGGTAAGTATCAGAAGTAACGAGTAACGTAACGATACGATAGTAACGAGTACTCATTGTAAAAGTAACGAATACGTACGGGTACGCTTTTTTTCGTTACTTTTACACCTTTACTATCTACAGTTCAGAACTCGCAGACGGACTGGCCGCACTACATATACTTCGTGATCCCCATGGGGCTGGTGACGTGCACCAACTTCGTGCTGTGGGTGCTCACAGCCCGGCACTGCGCGAGGGTCAAGTCCGAGGTGCATCGCCTGCAAGCCGGCTCCGTCGGCGACCGCGCCAAGCGACGCTTCCGAGTCGACAGAGCCAAGTAAGTTATTTTTTTCTCTTAAGTATGATTCATTACAGTTAATTATATTAATTATAATAAACATTATAATAAACGGTACGTTAATTTGACTATTCATGGGAAATGTAAAGCACCGGCTAAGTTAAAGTTTCGTACAGTGTGTAATTCCAATTTGTACTTTCAAAGCACTGGATGACGTCACTATTAAGGAAGTTAGTCAAGGTCTGTCTCCAAGCAAAAAAAAGGATTGATATTTCGGCAATGGTTCGCAAAATGAATGTTGCACCATCGAAAATGTTTGACCTGAAATCGAATTAATTTAATGTTTCAAAACTTTACTCGAGTTTTTAGTCGAGGTGCTGTTTTCCTTACATATATTATCCTTTTGCCCTCTCAGACGAAGCGACGGAAAATGACTTTAGATATAATATTATTCCCCGTCAAGGCCCGCATGTTAGACATTAGCCAAATAAATCTGGAAGTTAACCTAGCTATGCCCAGAAGTTGGGCAGTAATGAAATTAATTATTCCTTAGTTATTAATATTGCGGTGTTGATTGTAGTAACACAGATAAACAACTATGAATACAGTAACAGGTATAAAATGCTTCAATCTTAATGAGGATGTCATGCGTTAACCGCACTTAATAAATTACAACGGTCCTTGTTAATTAATGAAGTGGTCGGCTGTGTGAGTAGAAACAAAACACAAAAGTAGCCACCGTTTTAAGGTAATCACTTGATGTCAGACTAACAGGAATGTTGCAGTGATGTAAGTCTATAATAGAAATCACGTAAACAATGCAATGGAGGACTATACCTTATAGGCGAATATTGCAATTTATCGGGACTAAACGAGCGTTAAGGCCTCAACAAGGGAAATGTAGCTGGTGTGCGTTTTTTACCACATAGTTTATTTATTATCTAGAAATGACATCGGGTTCTCAAATAATGTGAATCCTCGTTTATTATTGTCGACTTAGGTCAAACTTGGACATCCTCCAACGTTTACACATCTTGTTATCGCAATATTGTACCAATGAAGATTGTAACTTATTTTATTTTAAAAGAGTGTTCATGGAGTTTCTTGCCAGATTCTTCTCTATAGGATCTACCTTTTGGAACCGTGCAACTAGAATCATAACCAACGTTTCATAAACGCTTGTAAAAGCTTATTTGAAATAAAAAACATTTGATTTGATTTGGTCGCTAAAATTTAATAAACGGTATTTCCTAACGAATGACTCTTATTATTAGGCCTTTCGTCTCTTGTAATTAAATAAATTATTGTTAGCAAATAATTTAAAACTAGTAACTAGAATCAATGCTAGACAAGAAGTTAAATCGCGAACATTGATTGTCGATGTAACTCTGTTACCTTTTCACACCGCTGCTGCCTGAACCAATTTTGATAAAATTATGAGTCGACTATGACTGAATCTATAATAGCATTACTTAGGTATATTAGATTAAGTAGGGCTAGTGTTGTGCTATTAAATTATTTAGCCAAGATCTTATTAAACAATTTGACGTCACCCATAGATCGCAAAAAATATAAAGTAGAACCTTGTTAGGAGTATGATCCCAGACTCTGAATAACTTAACACTAAGCAAGCGCTAGATAGGCAGATTCGGTATATCCAGCTATTCTCCTAGTTTTCTAATACCTATGTGTCTTCAAATATTGATCTTGTATTTTATTTATACAAACATAAAACCATACCAACATGCCTGCGTCCGTGTTCACACACAGGGTGTGTGTCTTGTGATGGCAATCATCCCGTGTACAACTCTGGTATTCAACTGTATCTGTTGAGACTAAGGGATTAATTATTGAAAGAATTAAGTCAGCTGTCATAAGGTCAACAATGGTCAACAAGTTTACCTATTGTTGCTTGCTGAAAGATTAATGACGAAGTGACAGTTTCAAAAGTTAGATATGATTTAATAAGTTTCAAAATTGGATTCCTGCATGTAAATCACATGATGATTTTCTATGGAAGATCGGATTTATAAGTATTTGGTCTTCTAGAAGGACACACCCGGCTTCATGTGCTGATGATGACCACTAGGGTAGATTTCATGGGTAAGAATCCCAAATCGGTCTTCTTACTCTGAAGACTTAAAATACCCGATCTTTGTTATAAAGTAGACTATTGTTAAAATGTTGTTTTCGCAGATATGTGTTGACCGGGAAACTATGGGTAGTGATGGGTGCTGGCTGGATCTCCGAGCTGCTGTCTACCCTGGTGTCGCAGCCAGGGTGGCTGTGGACTATCATAGACCTCATCAACGAGCTCCAAGGAGTCTTCATCTTCCTCATTTTAGTCATCAAGCCCAAACTATACTACCTCATCAGAAAGAGGCTCGGTAAGCCAGCTGTCTGTTTTATTGGCTCTGTTCTAGCCATCATGTTTTTGAAGTACTTACTTACTATTAATAGTAATACATACATGGTGCCAGTTTAGTTACCTGTCCCCGTTAAGGGGTTGTTCTACCCCATACTCGACAACTTTTCCTGTGAAACCTATTACCCTATTCTAAAAAAATCTAAAAATAAATAAATACATATTTCTTTACAAAAGTACCACGTTTAGGCATATGTGAAAAGTTGTCTTTTCATGTTTTTATAGGTTTTATAGCGAAAATTGGTCAATATGATGGGTAGAATAATAACCTTCTCGGCTGTATAGCAGCCAATGTATATCCAGAAAAAAAGACCAATACAAATCCAATCTACTTATAAGAATAATTTTATTTGATGACAGTAAGCTATTAAACAAATATAGGCATAAGTAGAGTCTCTATTAGAAAATTGCGTGGAGGACAATGGTCCTCGCAATAAATGCCATGTATGATAATATGTTTAATGTACAATGAATACCAAATACGTAATATTATATTCATCATAATTTTCTACTACGATATAGTTACCTAGTTACAAGGGTCGGAGTCAGATTCTGTAAAATTAACTTTATTAAAACATTGTATAAAAGTTTCAGAATTTGTTAGAGATGATTTTGTTGTTTTCAGGTTGTTCAAGGATACCGATCGAATCAAGTATATATTAGTGAAAATATTAATGTTGAACGTTGTTTTGTCTTGCTGTCATTGTAACTTATATTAACTAAATGCCACTCTCAACGTGGTCTGCCTAGCTCGTAATGAACGATTTGCTTGATTAACACACAAAGCTAACATTCCATCGAGATTAGATACAGCAAAATGCATTATTAAAAGCTATAAATATTAATTAAGATATCGTTATTTACGTAATACGTGTATTTCCTTCATGCACCCTTACTGTTGTCGATGTGGTTGTCGCTGTGATTATTTCACTGTACGATAAACACAGTGTTAATTACAAAAGTACAAATATCTGTAGCTAGCTAGGAGATGATTATAAGACAGCAGCAACATGTAAATTTTGTCCATGATTAAAATTACTTCTGCCCAAGGCAACTTGACGACGGTAGAGAATTATCAAAAATATTGCAAAACTGATAAATCTTAAAAATTCTACAAATATTAAGCCTTCAAATCGTTCCATATATTAATTTATACGAAGGGACGTCATACGTTATTTAAAAAATACACAGATGAAGTTACAATTAAATACTAATAAGAAATCTCTTTAAATCTGCATTTAATGTGATTAAGTACTTGTTAGATAACTGCATTGATATAGTGAATGATTTAATAAGTATTCTATACGATATGATTGTGTCTCAAACAAACAAACACTGGGAAAGTACTATGAGTATTTATGTACATGAAACACAAAGATTGACAATTCTATGTTTATTTCCTTATTATTTAGTTAGGGATGTATACCTGTACAAGTGACAATTTACTTGTATGTGAAATGTAACGCGTACACATAAATCACTTTTATGAGCGAGTTTAGCGTGGCTGTTCGGAAAGTCTAAGTTCAGTCAGTTACAGTTTTTTTAATTAATACAATAAAAAGTACGTATTTGTTGGTTTTATTTTTTATAAAGTAAATAAATGAAGAGAAGAAGGCCTTAACCAAATCCTTGTTACATTATTTTTGTTAGCAATTTAATGTCATCGATAAAAATCGGATAATAATTTAATGAAAAACTGGACACAGCAGCATGTTTTTTTATTATTTGAAAGCATTCGATAGGATTCATGATCATATTTATGTATGTGCTGGTGACTAATATTGTACTAATATACAACAGGGCTGGAGAAGCCGGACGCGCAGAAGAATGGTACGTCGTCGTCCGGGCGGACGTCGTCCACGTTCCTGTCGCGTGCGCTCAGCACTGACGAGAGGAACAACACGCGCCTCTCCCTGCAGAGCAACGTCAAGCAATCTTAACTGCGCGACGGTACCCTATCTATTTTTTTTGCCGGTCCTGTAACTAATGGAACGTGCAAATCTTACAAACCTTCACAATAATAGCGCAGTACGTTAGCCAACTTATGACAAAACGAATCTAAATGTTAATCGATTTCATAGTGATTTATGAAATTTGATTAGCCTTAAAAACCTTGGGTCTACATCGAGTTTTGAATGTAAAGCAACACGAAGATTTAATTATTGAATGTAATCTAATAAAAAAAAGTACTTAACTTATAGAAGGTGAATCCTATGATTGAAACTTATCCAAAAAAAAATTAAATTGATATCCAAGTTTTCGTTCTGCCATATATATCATCAGAATTAGACTGCGTAATGGTTTGTAAAGTACAATATGCTTTAGAAACAAAAGTGACCTGGGTTTCGATCTCGGTTTAGGGTTTGTTTTGACTTCTTTCTCTAGTTTACATATTAACACGCTTCTGATAGCACGTTCTTGTATGCAAAATCATCTTATTAAAAAAATCCATTTTCATAGATTTTCAAAATTAAATATTATTAAAATTGTCTAGTCATAGATTAAGTGGTTATTAATGTATCATCATTCATTATTTTTTAAAACTTGAAGTGTTTTGTAATAATTGTGCTAGGCTTTTGTAATATTATGGACGATTGAGGCTTGTGTGGCTATATAAATGAGGCTTTTATTAACCTTATAACATGAAGCATATTCATATTGCTTTTACTGATTTAGTTTTTAAGCGTAAAATTCCACTAAGACATTACAGTTTGAGTAAATAATACTTTTATGTAAAAAGATGTATAAATAGTATACTTAGCTATATATCTTACATTGTATTTATTTATATAAATTCAAATCGATTGCCTTGTGTATCACTCGTGAAGGGCTCGACTGAGTTGGCTGATTTATTCATGTTGTGTTAGTAATTGTCAGTTTGGATAAAAAAGAACGGAAAACTTGTAAATTTGTGTGTATTTTATTTGCAATCGGCGCAAGGGTCGCTAGTATAAAATAATAACAGCCACTTGTTTTTATGAACCATATGTACCATTGCCGAATACGATATTTCAAATAACTACGGTATACCTACATAGTTCGCACGATATAACTGTGTTTCAGCTAATTAGTGCGTAAGCGCCTACGCATTGGTCATTTATAAATAGATGGGGTCATAAATGTTATAAATTCACTTTCGATATTTTTTGTACAATAATACTATTTATGCGAATTCGCCTGCACTGTTTAGAACGTCTTACTTCAGACAGGCAAGCATGGTACAACAGCATACTTATTCAGTGTCAAAAATTCATAATCCCTTCTAATAGGATAGCAAAAAATGTATTGCCGAAAAATATCAAACGACCTTATCACATTTAAGCACCTTAATATTAGCCCTTTAAATCTGCATTTAAAGTGAATGGGTACTTGTGAGATAACTGCATTGATATAGCAAATTATTTAATACTAGCTTCTGCCCGCGGCTTCGCTCATGTGAAGCTATATCAGGAGTAAAAATAGAAAAACCAACATTGATGATCTCTTCTTTGTATGGGCCTCTGTACATCAGGGAGGTCAAGCTGTATCTCAGGAATCGTTTAATTAATTGAGATAAGAAGTTCACCAGTTTTTAAGTTGAAGCATATACTTTCTAACGGTGATAATAAAATTAAAATCTATTCTGTAGTTTTTGCTCCAACCCGTAACAAACAGACAAACAGACAAGAATTTTAAAAATCACATTTTCGGATTCGGAGACGTTTATATACCATAATCCACGTGTTTTTTTAAATATCTTCAATGTACAGACAGCTTTTTTTACAATTTTATAATACACTTCTGGACACATCTATTGGCCCACCTTAGAGTTTAGGTTTCGATTGCCCCTACCGAAATATGATTGCTAGATTGAACAAAAACTGTTGATGCAGTTTTAAACCTGATACATTTTACCATCTTTTTCGATCGTATTGTTTTAAATTTGAATTCAGAATACCATACGACATGGAGCTACGCCTAACAAGTCGGATATGCGCCTTGTTAAAGGCAATTGATTTTTGAATAAAAAACATGTTTTATCAAATAAAGGTTTAATTTAATAACGCGTTATGCCTCCATGGGCATCTACCACAGCTCTCATACGATTAGGACTCTATGCCTAATCGTATGAGAGCTATATATCAACTGCTCTATGAAATTTTGAGGGATCATCTCCCATTCCTCTTCTATGGCAGTTTTCAACTCCTGCATCGTCTGGGCAACTGGCTGACGAGCCCTAACACGTCTTTTTAGCTCGTCCCACATGTGCTCAATGGGGTTCATGTCTGGGCTTCTGGCTGGCCAGTCCATAACTGTGATGTTCACATCCCGAAGATATTCCCTGACAATGCCGGCCGCATGGGCTCTTGCATTATCATGCATAAAAAGGAAATTTGGGCCCACATTGTCCGCGTATGGTATCACGTGAGGTTCTAAGCACTCACGAATGTACCTTTCAGCATTTAATGTTGGCAGCCGTGGTCCTGTAACAACCTCAAGTTGAGTTTTGCCACTCGCGGATATACCGCCCCAGACAGTCCATGAGCCACCGCCATAAGCAACCCTCTCTTCAAAGCAGCATTGTGCGAAACGCTCTCCGTTACGTCGGTAGACCTTCTTCCTTCCATCATTGCCATGTAACACAATTTTAGACTCATCAGAAAAGAGTACACGGCTCCAATCTTGCTGTGTCCAATTTAAATGACTGCGTGCGAAATGAAGGCGCGCTGTTCGGTGGGCTCGCGTTAGTTTGGGCCCATTAGCTGGCTTGTGTGGTACCATATCGCGTTCTTTTAACCTTCTCCGAACAGTTCGAGCGCTCACAGATACTCCGTGGAAGTCGCGAAGTTGGTTTTGTATCTCAATGGAGGTAAGGTGACGATTTCTCAAGCTGGTCGTCACTATGAATCGATCCTGCCTTTCAGTTGTGACCCGAGATCGTGGCCTTCCTTGGCGACGAACAAAGCCGCCAGTCTCTAGGTACCTCCGATAAACATTTCGGACCGCAGATCGACTTAAATTAAGTTGAGCACTCACGTTTCTTTGGCTGTGTCCGGCCTGAATAAGTGCCACAGCTTGGGCGGCGACTTCAGGTGAAGTATCCATAGATTATTGATAGAACCTCACCTTAATGTTAAGAATAAGTAATGTTTGTTGCAAAACCAAAGATATCAATCACTTTTTCAAGAATTAAATCCAAGTAAACCAATAAAACCAAGTTTTCTTAGTATTCGATTGTTTGATATCAACAAACAGGCTCCAAATTGTCTTTTGTTTCTTTAAATTCTGTGTTCGAAATTCAAAAAAAGACTATTGAATGAAATTGTGAATGTGCCAGGTTCAAAACTGCATAAAAACTTTTTGCTCGACCTAATATAAAATTTTAGCTAGGACCAAACGAAACTGAAAATACAAGGTGGGCCAATAGATGTGTCCAGAAGTGTAGTAGAGAGAGAAGAAGAAGAAGTATTCTATACGATATGTGTAGATGCAGTCGAGTTGATAATATATATGTTAATGACAAACACTACTGGGAAAGTACTTTGAAATACAAAGATTATTAATTTTATATTTATTTCCTTATTCCTTATTTTTTCCTTAGGGATGTGTATATGCAAGTCGCAATTGACATGTATATGAAATGTAACGTGTAGGTACATAGTGATTAAATAAACTATAAGTTTAACACATTTTCACGATTCACGCGTTACTGATTTTACTATTTAAATGTTTATATTTTTAGCTCATTTGATAAAGTACCTGCTTGTGTATCAATGATTTTAGTATTAATGAAAATGTTATGTATTTCTGTCAATATGAAAGTTATGATAAGTATAATTGTGTTCATAGCATGCATTATTTTTAATGATTACTTGTTATAATTGAAATAATTTCTAGTATTAGCTATCAAATTGATAGGATGGTAATCCCTTGGTATTATGGTATGTATGAGATTAAAAAAAGTTAAATAATACGATTCATGATACGGTTCATGTTGTCAATATTTTTTTGTAAACTTATATAATAGTTATGTAGGCACCCTACCTATATAATAGTGGAAAAGGCGAACAGGCCGTTGAAAGAGAGTACCCTTAATATTACATTTTTAATTAATAAGTATAAAAAAACAATGGAACACGTATCCAAAAGATTTAAAAATAAATAAACAAAGGTAATGTTAATTATCATTGTTATTTAATAAGAATTGATCCTAAGAACGAAAAGGAGGTAAGAGTCTATACTTTTTTGATTGGTGACAATTTTTAAAGACGAGGAAAATTGAACTGAATATATTAATTATCATTGTAACACATATTTTAACAAACAAGTAAGTATATGTTTGCAAACTTTTTTATTTTCTTCCCAAGGCCCGTTCGTTTTCCTCAAGTTATTATTTTTTATTAATGCACAGTATTTTTATAGGGTAGAGATAGATTTAAGCCTTTTCTGGTATGTGAATTAGTTATTATGAAGTAGAAGTGTTCTTATATTTATGTAATTTCTACAAAATTAGGATATTAATACTAGGAAGGTGCCTTAACAGAAACGTGACTTAAGAGTTAATGAAAAACTAAGTAAATGAGGCTCTATAAAACGATAACCAGCCTTATAATCTTGAAAATAATGTTATAGAATATAATTTCACACATTTGACCTATGACTATTTTTTTCTCAAAAGCTATCGATTGGATACCCATGCTACGTATTGCACCGTTTCTATATATGAATATTTATGTTCCGGATATAAAATATTTTGGTTCTTTCTTAAACACCCACCAACCACACACACAGTTGTTTCACAGTTTTTAAACTTTCATTATTATTTGAAAAAGTTTTTCATATTCTGGTAGGTACGAATTATAATAGTAAATATATTATAAAAAAATACTTAAATATGTACCTATACATTTTTCGTGACTATTTAAATTAAAAATATGGAAAATTACTGGAATTTGTTAAATACACTATAATAACCAAATATTAATGTATGAATTATAAATAAAATAAGTTTTTAATGGATTCTTTAATATAGGTACCTACCTATTAGGTTCAACGAGCACAAAATATTTAGCTTTTAAATATAGACAGTATGTATCTACTCAATATTTCTAAAATATTATCTACACTGTAGAAAGTTGAATGTCTTCACGAATCTTTATTTTTAAGTAGAATACAAAATGGATTAGGAAAAGACGAAAAAATAAAAAAAAATCATTCCACGTTTGATTGTATTTATTTTCCCCATTTTGATGGTCTATATTATATACCTTTTGCTTGACGTTTATCAGGTACCAAGGATCCTGTAGGTATTTGATTGTGATTTTTCAAGGGGTCAACAACCTGTCACGTTTGTGGCGGATGTCGCGAATCCCATGGCCGTGATAATCAAATAAAGACAAGTGTGTTTTAGGCGACTTTGTCTGCCTTATTCCTTGTATTACTTATTTAAGAAGTTAAGTTGAGCTCGTCGAGCTTCCTAAATAATTATTTTTAGGGCTATACGATAACTTGTGTATGCGTGCCCTCTGTTAGAACTTAGAACAAACTAGACTCTTATTGTATGGATTTTATCCGTGTTTCTTCTCTGATGCCCGTAAGTTTGAAATGCCGGCGCCATGTAGTTAAAGAAATGTGAAAAATATTTACAAAAATAATTATTTACGCAGTTATTTGCAAAAAATATTCAAATATAATAATTTTTTTACAAAATTACATGTAGGTAATTTAAGTTACTTCCTATTATATTAAGTTCTCTAAATAATTGTTACATATATACCTACTTATAAAAGCAGGTTACCTCCCCAAATACACACTTCACTCAAACAAATTCTGCGCGCCGAAATAGGTGTCTGTGACCACATATTTGTTTTGTTCCGTTCAGGGTCTAAACTCGACCATGGCCTTGTTTAAGAAAATACTGACCCAACAAATAATATCAGCTTGTCTCACAGCCGAGCCATGGACCGCGGGTTCGATTCACATGCAGACCAAATAAAAAGTCTACAGATAATTTTGGATTTTTTACATACAAAATACCAACATGCCTCAATTTTCCGAAGGGTTTGGCAGAGTTGTGCTTATGTGTTCGTCGGTAATGTCGATATGTTTACCTCTCATGTTCTCATTGCGAGGTATTGGTACAAAGTGAGAATCGAACACACGATTTTAAGCGTAGCTGTCGCGGTTATGACCACTACACTGATAAGGTGGATTTCTAATTCTAGCAAAAATAAACGAATTAGGTTTCTTTGTATCTTTAGTGATATTTTGTGCTTAGTGGACAGAATATTGGTAAATGGTACGAATATAAGGGCACAAGTTACACATGACTGCTTCGCTAGGGGTTTGATTCCCAAGTCGAGCAGTGTTATAAGGATTTGTGCCCGATTTGGCAATAGGAACGCCCCCTATTACGTGGGATCTGAACATACCGGAGAACTGTGGGTATTCCTTAGTACCCCTCTGCCTAACCTTCCAGGGAATACAGGCGTGATAGTATGTAGGTTGTATGAGTTAGACATACATTACCTACATACATACCTGACCTTCGGACTTCTAAGCTAATCACCACATCTACATGATTAAGTAAGTGGTAGTCAAAAGCCCAAAAACTGTCAATCTCAGGATGTCAGAAATTGGGTTGCAGAGGTCTGATGGCAGTCTCTTTGTAAAATTAAATATGATAAAATTCTGATATCTTGCCGCTTTTGATTAGAGGGGCAGCCGACCCAACATCGTTGGGAAGAAGTTAATAGGAAGGTGAGCCCGACATACCCTTCCAATGTGGTAGACGGTATATCTCCAAGAAGATTTTCCGACTAGCGTTTATCATTGACTAAACTTTTGTATAGGATCTAAGTCTTTTCACGATGTTTCCTTCCTCCTTTATTGGACCTTGTATCATTAATGTAATGGAATTCAAACCTTAGACTAAAATAAACATACAACAATCCAGTAATCTTCGTAAATATTTTATTGCTTTTATACTTTTTCAATCACTTCTTCATGTTTTTTTTTTCATAAATAGTTTTTTTGTCTAAACGTGACAAAGTATAGAAAACAGACAGTGGTGTTACATATTTTAATTTTATTTAATAATACTTTTGTGAAAGGCGATGTCTGCCGAGTTGAATTAATTATAATTTTAATATCTTTACAGTGATTTTCTTTAAACATAAATTGGTCCCACATTTCCCGTTCAATAATTGAATTTCATCACGATTAATAAGTACTTATTACATAACAATGTGACTTCGGGTGTTATTTACAAATGATATAATACAAAATAAATCAGTACGTAGTAGGTTCCATACGTACATTTTTTAGTGAAGAAACAATTTTACACATAATATACAGACTACCTACTTATTCATCTAAATGTATATCAACAAAGAGCAATGGATATGCTGCATTGAGCCTTACATTAAATAATTGTTTGTACCGAATAACATTAACAATATTCGTTCTGATACCTAAACTAAATAGATTTCATAAATAATAGCAATACTGATGACCACTATGCAAAATAAAACTTATAGGAATATAGTAGACAAACGTAGATACTTATAAATTAAAATGTTCTTCCCGTATAATATTCTCATAATTTTATACGTAAACTTCACTAGCGAGGTTTCAAGACATCAAATAATTAAGTATACACCGTTATCACATGAAAGTTAAGTTATACAACTACAAATATCTTATATACTAAACCCTCTAAGTACCTTAGACATATCGTTGAAAACAATAAAGCAATGCCTTTCAAAGATTTCTTTAAATTCCAAGAAATCATTTTATTGGTCCATAAGTACACCAAAGTATTAGTTTTTAGTTAGTGAAATAATAAATAAAACACCTAAAAAATAAAAGTACAAAATTTTAAGTTTTTAAAACTGGGTTTCACTGAACAAGAGTGTAATGTGCTGCTCAAAAACATTTTAAAATACTAAAATATCAATATCAATCATTACAAATAACGCGACTCCTCATTGATCGATCATCTGTTACATGAATTCGCGGTGAAGGTACTTCATGGTGAAGTACTAATCTCGTAAATATAGGGAGGAGAACCAAATGACTGACTCGTAGATGTTCCTCAAACATAATGACAACTAGGTTATTGTACAGCACCTTGAGCAGTACAGCTTCATGTGAGAATCGTCTTACTAAATCCCTGTATTAATGACTTATACGAGACATATAAGCAGTGTATAGTTAAGTAAGTCGGTTCGAATAAGGTCGCATATGGAATGGCATCAAAGATCGTAAGTTGGTGCTTGTTGCAATCAAGAGTTCTGACTGGGCTGAACGGTGATGGGCGCAGGCGTGCTGGTAGTGGGGGCGGCTGCAGCACGGGCTTTGGGGCTGCTGGGCCGGGAGTCTTCTGCCTCCGCCTCCGCGTCGCGCTCCGCCACCTCTTCCTCATCGATAATCGAGATGTCGCGAATGGACGGCCGGTGGGATCGTCGCCAACCTGAACATGATTACCGTAAACATTATTAAAGTAACATATTTTTCCTTAAGAGCAAACCATATTAGACAATACAGGAAAAAATATAAAACTACGTCGTATGTAGGCCATAGTACATAAACAAGGTTGAGTCGAGTACACTTGTGTCTATCACGTTTACCGTGAATTGTAAGATAAAAAAGGTCAAAGTTTATCCGATTATTTTGTGAACACTGTACTAATAAGAGTAAGTACTCAATAGTCATTAAAATGTTGAGGACAGTGCATGGTGTTTATTTAGCTGCGATAGTGATTACTTTATATTGTGGTTTGAGTAATAGTATACAAATTAACCAAGAAGGGGAAGGGAAGTTATACCTACAATCTCTTCAAGTTGTGGAGCCATTGATAACGACTAAAAATGATGTGGAAATTATACCAGAGGATGATGTAGATTTGTTGTTCAACTCTGTTGAGGCAAAATGGAATCAAATCGAAAATTTGAAGAAGGATACAATTATTGAACATGCAGATAAAATAATCAAGCAGAGGAAGACTCGACAAGCGACGCAAGGACATTCGCAGCTGTATCCACAACTCCCTTCAGGACCTCCGTATAATCCGTATCAACCGCAACCAGCATACAATTCTCCTGGCCAGAACCCCTATCAACCGTATCATACACCTCCAGGTCAGAACCCCTATCAACCGCAACATAGCTACGCCCCTCCAGGTCAGAACCCCTATCCACCGCAGCAAAGCTACACACCTCCAGGTCAGAACCCCTATCAACCGCAACATAGCTACGCCCCTCCAGGTCAGAACCCCTATCAACCGCAACATAGCTATACTCCTTTCGGTCAAAACCCTAACGTGTACAACAGTTCTCAACTGGGTAATCGTACAAATAACTATAATCCTAATACAGGTTTCCAGGGTTCATACCAAGGAAAATACAATACTTCTCAACCGGGCTCCCATTACGATCCTAACACAGGCTTTTACAAACCGAAAGAAGGTCCTTTTAACCCATATACTGGTCAAAATCCATACGGACCTCATCCTAATTACCCTACCTACAATTCGACGTCTTCACAAAGACCTGCTGGACAGTATCCTTCTTATAATCAGTCAACTAGCTATCCACACAATACTGCTAGTTTTAGACCACCAAATGCTACGGGTCATACTTTCTCCACTCCATCTCCTCCATATAATCCTCGCCCTGGAGTAAGTATAAACAATAATTCTTATCCAGGCCAACCTCCTTACAACAAATTTTACCCTCCAACATCCGGTAACACACATCCTGTCATTGACCTAAACTCAAGCAGTCAACCTCCTCCATACTATAACCCTAACCAGTATCCTTCTAGTTCTAATTCCAATCAACCACGATGGCCGAATGCAAGTTCCTCATATCCCAACTTTCCGGGAGGTTCGTCGCCGTCGTATAATATGTCGAATAGTAAAAATCCTCATAGCCCTCCATCTCCCTATGCACCTCAGCCGCCACAAAACTCTCCTTACTATCCAGGAACAAGGAGTCCGTACCCAAATAATCCCAATTATCGAACACCAAACAGTTCAGCCGGGTTTGCAGATACGTACTACAATCCTAGTATGCCTAATTATCCTCCTCACAATAATAATCAGGGCCAGAATAATTTTAACTACCCTCAAAGAGAGAATGCAGAGTACGACCCTCGCAGAGTTCCACCGCAGAATTTCTCTTATCATTAGTCGTTAAGTTGTAAACTTTTTGTATTACATATTTTTGTCTTTGGAAAATAAACATATATACCTAATCGTTGTTCTGTCTTATTATATTATCTTTACATTGTTTTTACAGCGTGTTATGTATTATATTTGTATCGCTTACTAGATTGATAAATAATGAATAATTATGATGTAGTTAATAAAGATTGGATGACTTTAAATAAGAATGACTATTTCGTGTGTGGTGTTCATTGTAACAAAAATACATAAAGGTTTAACTTACCTTCCAAAACTGGTGGTTTGGTTGTCCTTGAGAGCAATTTGGGCCCTGTGAGCGTGATGACGATGGCGCCGATGGGTGCGGTGATGACGATGGACATGATGCATACCGTGAGAACGGTCTCAGCATATCCCACTAACACTGGGTCAGGCTCACCGCCGGTCATCTTGCGCACCTCATCCAAAGCAACTGGACCTAGAGCGGCCTGATGAAAAACATATAATCATCTTAGAAACTTTCCAAAAATTATTGTTGTTGATATAAGTTTGTGTGCCACTAAGTTATTTGTAGTTGAACATCATGTTTATTTTACAAATAATATAGGTATAGAAATTTTGGTTCTCGTTTAAAATAGCAACACTAAGAAAGAGATCTGCTAACAGAAAAAAATCTAATAATCTTTCAGACAACAAGCAATTAAGACATTGTGTTGGGCTTACCTGTACTGTTGCTTTGGCCATCCAAGCGAGACCAACGAATATCTTCTCTTTCATATTGAGGTTGCTGCGCACTGCGCAGGTGCTGGTCACTATACAGCGCAGTACGGCACACGCAATCAAAATCCCACCGCCGACCAACACTAAATGAGGCGCCAACTCTGCAATCTGGATAGGTGGATACAATGATTTTTGACACTAACTCCATCTATCATGCTGAGATTATTTCTACAGATTTATGAGACTTTCTTTAGCTTTTAGGTATTAGTTAGTGTTCAACACAGTCCTGGTATATTATCCCCTTATTCATAAAAATATGACACGTTTTATAAACTTCATTTAGCTACATATTATTATAAGTTTTGTCTTCTTTTCCCTGTCCACAAAATATCAGGTTTCAAACAATACATATTACAGGTAAGTATAAATATTACCTATAAGTAGTTTATAAGTCATTTTACATTTTTATGAATATAGGGGTAAGTTTATTAGCCCTTTTCCGTAACAATAAAGCTTTTACTGAACAAGTAATATTTATTATATAGTAGTATTTTATATATAGGTACTATTCGTATATGCCATCGACCATTGCTAGTTTAGACCTTTCCAAGTAGACGCCAATGAACTCGATCCCGAGCTGAAGGAGAAGAAGCTTCAATAATACAAAATTTGTATCAAATTTTGCTACCTTACTTCTTCTTAGTTGTAAGAAATGGCATAGATCTATGATGATGCGATCACATTACAATCAACGAGGTAACTACTGAAATTATCTTTAACAGACACTCATTGTTGAGTAAATAGTTATGAAATAGCAAATATAATTCAAGAACAATTTCTTGTGGTTATTTTATGTCAGTCAGTTTTGCTATTCAATCAAAAATCGAAATTAACAGTGAAATTGGGTAACTGCTAAGAGCCACTTTTACGAATTTCTAAAAATAACCAACAGAAGCTAACAGAAAAATGAGCGCAGTAATTTTATATAATTGGATATATAGGTTATTGGTGTTGGATGTATACAACTCTATTGAAATTATTAACCATAAAAAGGTTAAATTTAGGTCTGGTAAATCATAACATTATCAACTCAATTATACCTATTGGAATAGAGCAACTGATGTTTTGATTGTCAGAAATCACAGAGTACTTACAACAACTTGAGCACCAGTGACCGCGAAGAGCATGGGTTCGAAGAACATCCAGAAGATTTCGAAGGCAGTGGCGACAGGGTTGTCCTCCAACTCCCAGCCGAGGTCAGTCCAATTCTTGCAGGCCACGAACGCAAACGCGATTACAGCCAATGGACCTGAAAAGTAAGTGAATTATGTCAATAAGTGACTACAGCAATGTATGATTACGTTGATAATGTGATACTTGCAGACTGAAAACATATACCTACATACATATGAGTTTTTAATAAAGTTTTCGGTAAGTACTGATTATGTAAACGTATGTAAAACATATTCCGGATACAATATAGACACTTTCCGACGCCTACTACAACTTCCTAATCAAGATAACGTTGTTTAAACTCAATTTATAAAAAATATTTCATAACACTTGAGGTCATAATTTCAGAAGGTATAATGAAAAAAAGAAAAGTCCTATTTAGAAACAAAGAATATAATAGTATCAATGCATCAATTTCTTAGCTTTACAATCGGTGTTACCTTAACAATGATTGAAGAAGTCACACGAGCTCATCCAACACGTGACAAAGACGAGTAAATATTTGAAAGTGGAAAATTAATTCATGTATGATACCCTTTTCCAATTCACATTGTTTCCTTGAGTTTATCGGTTGTCAACACAGTCATTGACTTATAACAAGGCATTGTTCGGTGAAAACGAAGCAGTACACCGCGGAAAACAATCATCCGTCGTTGTTGACTACAGTTTTTACAATTACTCAGCTAATAAGACGAGCTCGTCTTTATGTCTAACTCTGTAAATTCTACGGAATAATGTTGTTTTATATGGCGGGAAATTTTGCTTTTATATTGTTTTTTTTTAACTAATTTTATTTATAATGAGAACTACATTACGGTTGAATAATTCACGAATTTTATAGATAAGTTTCGCTGTACAAAATTAAATTGGAAGCAACTTGTGCAATTTGTGATTGCGAACCGATTGTCAGACATCACATAATTGGTATGGGACCCATGGGACCTATTCGAAAGTAACAAGATAAAAACCATACGATAAAAAAGATAGTTCGACTATTAAAATACAGAAGATTTCAACTTTTTTAAGTCAATAAAAAACTAAGTAACCCTAAAAGATATATTCATGTTTTGATATTTGGTTATTAATTCCCTAAATAATTTTAAACAGTGGCAAGAACAAAACTTAATTATGCTTACCAGCACCGCCCCAGCCAATCTCTTCAGAGCCCAACACCATCATTAGTCCGCCAGCCAGCAGCATCAGCACTCGGAGAGGCACCAAGAAGGCGTCATTCCGTTCAGGAACGAACTTCACCAGGTAGCCGCACAATACTCCTAGCACTAGCCCACCGATTACACTTAGAGGTCCCTGGAAATAGTTAAAGAGGTTTCCTTAATATTTTATTTATTACTAGCTTTTGCCCGCGGCTCGCTCACCTGGAGCTATATTGGTATTAGAAATATAAGTATCCCAAAAATAATGTAATTTTAAACCAACAATGATGATCTCTACCTTGTATGGGTCTCTATACATCAGAGAGGTCAAGCTGTATCTCAGGATCCGTTCACTGAATAGAGATAAGAAGTCCACCGGGTTTTTAATTTGGACCATATACTTAAACAGTGATAACAAAATTAAAAACTATTCAGTAGGTTTTGCGTCAACCCGTAACAAACAGCTTTTTTACGATTTTATAATAGTAGAGAAGAGAAGAAGATATGGACACTACCCTTAAATATTTGTCCTAAATTATCTAAATTACTGCCTATACTACTTATATGAAGGCAATAAGAACTTGATTGCATGTTTAATGAAGTGGGCGGTTAAGGTGGGCACTTTCGGCGTTCGATTCCCAATTTATTTTGTACGTTTGTTACTTCATTATTCCGCCAATTATGAATTGGTTTTGATGATTCTTCGTTATAGGTAAAAGAAAATTTAGAACAAAATTTGAATATCACGCATGTACCGACTGAGTAAGTGACAATGTCACTTACTCAGTCGGTACGAAGAATCATCAAAACCAAATTCATAATTGGCGAGCAATTCATGAGCACTCAAAATGTTGAAATAAAATAATTTTGAATAAAACGTAGCGACGTAGCCTTCTGAAACATAAAAAACATATTTCATGTGCGAAATAGTTTCGGAGGTCGGTGGCGAAATCAAAAGATCCGACGAAATCGAAGCCACCGCCTTCCGAAACTGTTTCGCACCTATCCTTATTTTTATGTTTTTGATGGCGGTTTTACTTTTGTTAATCTTTCTATAAACTACCTATACAGATACTCGTACATTATCTATTATATGATTTATTATATCTGTACTACAGCCCATAACTGTTACTTTGTGTGTTTGATTTCGAAATATTGTATGCGAATTATATGAACCCACCAATCCATCTGATCCACTAATTAATATTTAACTTAACGTTAGCTATCTTTATGTCAGTGTCGTTATTTGACAATCTAGTAATAGTTCTCATATACATTATAAATGGTAGCTAGGTTGTGTTTGGTAGGACAAAAATAGATTCAATAGCTTCGTGGAACCAACACAGGATGTCCTTTTGTTAGCTAATCATAGCGTTAACTTGGGCTATTGTTGTGAATCATGTATGTAAGTAAGTACTTATTATGTACCTAGTAAGCAGTGCAATTATTCTGTTGTTTTTAATGCATGATCGTGTACTTAAGTCATTAATTAGAACTTTAATCAAGCGTTACACTTCAATCAGATGAATGAAATACAGACCAAGGGAGAAATTAAAATGCGACACGTACCCTTTTATTTGTATTCATATTAAAAAAATGACAGCTTTGAAAATCATTGCTATGATACGGTGTTATCTGACGATTGAAACCAGTCTTTAAATTTTAAGCTCAACTTTCATATCGTAATTTTTTTTTTTTAAAAAGAAAAGCTTACTAGCAATGCGGGTCGCACATTACTAGTATTCTTGTTAACCCCTCGTGTTAAGCTAGATTGCTTGTGTTACGAGTGGGTTCACGTCGGTAGTGCAATGGGTGGGGTTCGAACCGGCAACCATATGATCGCAAGTCCGACGCCCTAGCCATTAGGCTACCGCCGCTTCAAAATACAACTAGTATAGATACTAATTCATCGAATTGCTTCTACGTAACGCTGTAATAGATAAATAGTAGATATGTATCCACGGTAAATTATAATTTCTTTTTTAAATGTCAATTACATCGTCAAAATTAATCTTGATTGGATAACTCGTTAAACTCGATTGAACTTGATCAATCGGTCAAAATTGGCCATTAACCTATGAAAAAAATTATGTAATCGTCGAATTTTAATTAATTGGTCAAGTGGCATAGTTTTACAGTTAATAACATACAGATAAAAATCTTAAGTACTCCTATC
The DNA here is from genome assembly GCA_947256265.1 of Acronicta leporina. Classification (NCBI taxonomy): domain Eukaryota; kingdom Metazoa; phylum Arthropoda; class Insecta; order Lepidoptera; family Noctuidae; genus Acronicta; species Acronicta leporina. The sequence continues at coordinate 8,096,197 of OX366513.1, read as the reverse complement.
TACATCGAGAAATTCGCTACAGGTATCGCTTGCAAAAACCTTCTATAATTATAATCATATTGAATATTTTTTGTCTTCGGCTCATAATAATGATGCGTACATTAAGAAGTAGTTTTTTTACAGGATAGGAGGCAAATGAGCAGAGGGTAGTGGTATGACTCCGGTCGATCCGGCCCATAAGTGCCGAAGCATGGTTCTCCCACGTTGAAAAGATTATAAGTTGATTTTTTTTCTCGGAAAATATATGCACCTGACACTTAATAGAAACGCTAAACTTGCAAATAATACGTGACGATGTTCTATAAAATTATAGGGTTCCAGTGTAGAAATCTCTTCCAATACCGCTCTAACGGATAGTTACATCGTCTATACAACATACGCATCAGCAGCTGGGTTTAGCAATCTGTATAACCGGACAGACATTGTCTTTTGTATATGTATAAACAACTTACTTGAATAACATTCATTGTGAGTGTGGCACTAGAGAACATGATGGAGGAGACAATGCCAAAGATGGCCACACTGGCGGCGTCGTCCACTCCGGAAACGGCCAGCACAAGGGTGGGGATGCCCTTCGACACACCGTAGCCCTTCTCGCGAAGCCGGAACAGACACGGCACGATGACTGCCGGTGACACAGCCGCAATGATGGACGATAGTAGGAAAGCTGGAATATAACAAATATATATATTACTTACGTATCTATGGAGTTTTTATTTTTAATATTCGCTTATTTACACATGATTTGTGTCGGCTCTAAACGAGGACGTGAAAAGGTCTCAACAAGCGGCTTTTACAGCGGTTAGAAAAACTATAATTATAATAAAAACTTGTACATGATAAAAGCAGAAGTGAGTGTAGCTGGATATATCTTTGCTCTGTTTCACTATTTAGCTTTCAAACCGCTGAAGGTCCTTTTTGGCATAGAAATAAACTCGAATAAAGATAGGGTTAAATAACCACGTTCCCTGGACATTATGGCTAAAAAGTTCTGAAATGAATGCGTTTAGTGACTCACCCCAGTTCCAAGGTAATCCTAGGAAGAAGTAAGCGAGGACAGCGCAGAGCACGCATTCGAAAGTCCATGGGATCAGAGCCAGCTTGATCACAGTGAGGAAGTATTTCTTCATAGCAATCGGGTCCAAGTCCAATCCAGCTCGTGTTAAGATGATGGTTAAAGCAATTTTTCTGGAATAAACAGTACAACAATGATAAATTTTACATTAGCAGAATTTGATTGGAATTTTTTGTTGTTAGTTTAATTAACAAAGAAATCAGGATATTTTTAAATAGACCTACGCACTTACTGTATATATAAATATCTAGGTGCGTTTATAACAAAACAATGATTTTATAATTTGTCTCTATATCAATATAACTATAACGAGACATGTAAAAGGATCATTTTCCTTTACAATAAAGATTATAGGTATCAAAATTAAAAATAAATGGTGTTCTACCTGATATAAGAAGCAAGGTGTTGATAAGTCGAGTCAAAGTTGACGAAACCAGCGTTTTTCATGATTACACCAACTATGAGCATTCCAATGAGGGCCGGCAACGTGGTGATCTTCAGCATGAGCCACCCCCCGAAGTAGGCAGCGATTGTGAGGACCGCGAAGGAGAACAGCTGGCCCCCGGGCGCGGCTGTGTCACCCATCACAATCCATACCGTCACCCACACCAATATACCTATAGATAAACATCAAAGTAATGATAAAATAAATTTTATGTTTTCTTAATGTACTCTGATAAACAGTATAAAAATAGTTCAGAATGTGAAGGCAAATTTCGACATGGCAGGTGGGACTCGCGGTGGCTTAGAGGTCATAACGTCTGGTGTACCTAACCAGAACCCGCAAGTTTTTTTTAATTTATTTGATACTAATATTCATAATACACAATAATATACAATCATGGACTGCCTCATTAGCCAAGTGGTCCTGAGCGCGACTGCTACGCTAGAGGTCCTGGGTTCGATTCCCAGGTCGAGCAAAGTGTTATTGGGTTTTTCTATGAAATTCCCAGTAGCAGCTCGGAGTTAGGAATCTGTGCCCGGTTAATGGCAATAGGCTCGCCCCCTATTACATGGGACCTAAACATACCGGCGAACTGTGGGTGTACATTAGTACGCCTCTGCCTAACCCTTCGGGGAATACAGGCGTGATGGTATGTTACAATCATGGATCTCAATCCCAGTACCGGTTTATCAGACCATGAGAATCGAATACTGCTTGCGAGTCTAATTTTTCCTTCACTAAAATAACTTTATAATCAAGAAAAATGCAGAAAAATCACAAAAAGATAGTATACAAATATTTAAGACCTCGGATCTCGATAAAATATTGCACTAAAGCTTCTAAAACTCTTGGACAATTCGAAAGACAGATCAGTTCCACCCACGTCATCGGTTTTAAACCCACTTCATAGCTTTAAAAACTGGTCTCTTTATATGCCTCTAGGGGTACCTATTAAAAGTACTTTTACAAGTTATTTTACTTTTACAAGTTTTGATATGTAAATGATCGTCTGGCACACCCTTCACTGTCTCGCTACTAAGTCTCGTTGATCGGCTTATCTTCGCAAGAGCTCTTGTTGCGTAATTCATCTCAATAAAGTACAAGAAATTCATGGACACTTAAAAATGATTTGGCAGTATTAAGTATCATAGCTTACCAATGATTAATACTGCAACAGTTTGTGCGAAATGCCGGTATGAAGGACATAGTGGGTATGGGCAGACCTTCTGCCAGTTCGGTGGTTCCCACGATGGAATGCCGGATTCCTCCGTATGACACTTCTGGCAACACGCGTACCACCAAGATCTGTATAATCGTAAAAAAAGGTTTTATTTTTGATTTTCAAAGTTAGTCACAAATACATTCTGGGTAAAGCATTTAGTAATTAAGAGGTGTATAATAATTAAAATATGAGAAGTATATTTTAGCTCACAGAAAACATGCAACAGTTCCAATATATGTGAAAAATTTACACTGAAAGTTTTTTAGTACGAAAGCTAGAGAAAACCAAACAAATAAACCAAAAAAGGACTTGGTCTCCTATAGTTTCTATTAATTATATGCTACATATGACAGATATAGCAATATCTTATCAAAACACAAAGAGCCGATCACTTTATTCATCATTATGGATAAGTTAAGTATGAATGCCATTAAAATGTTGACTGAGGACATTGAGGCAGTGTGACATTACTTAATACAAAATTGGTAACGTATGCTGAAATATAGGTGTGACCTACTTAGATCGGCCTAGATACCTTTCAGTAGGATATATTTAAACCTATCATTCAACCTCTCGGCTATTTTTGTAACAGTTTTTAGCAACATGCATTATTTATCCAGTATGATGCCGGTATAATTTTCCATATGGGATAGTTTGGACTAAAGCCAATTGATTGGAGTTTTACTGCATGAGTAACTATCTCTTAATTGAATTTTGTGTATACTTTCACATTTTTATAAAAAGTACAAATTACCTTTCGATGTATTCGCTCTGTTGTGACAGCGCCTTCTTTGAGTAGACGGAGGATGTCGTAGAATATTTCTTAAATCTGCCCTCGATGTGTGCCTGGCGATCTGTGTGTGGAACACTTGGGTATTAGAAGGTGAATGCCAGTCAGCGTGACAAGTGACGATCGATCAAATCGTGGGAACCTCCAGCTAGTACCTACAAGACACCTGCTGTTTCTACATCGTACCCTAATTACCCTTTTTAAACTAACCTTGCAACTGCTTTCATTGTTGTGTTTGTATTAGAAAATGCCATGAAGTAAACGGCAAATTGTAACAAGGTCTCAAAACCTTCCACCAATCTGGGTTATATTGGTTCCGGTCGTTTGTCACCTCTTAATATTATTAAACCTACTATATTTCTAGTTGCTTGAATGTGGTTTGAATATATCGGCATGCAAAATGGAAACGTTTTTTAAATTAAATATACAATTCACTTAACTATAGCTGCCTAATTTGCAAAAAAAAGACATAATTAATTTCATGTCATAAATAAAAATGTAAATTAAATGTCAAGTACGATCGTCACAAATTAGTTTCGAAAGGAAAATTACCCCAAGAGGAGTCCATGTCGGCTGCCATGGCATTGTGAAGGTTGCTCTTGCGCCGCGAAGGCCCTTCCGCTTTTGCTGATACGCTTCCATTCCTGTCGATATAAATAGAAACATATATTTATGCGGTTCAGATTAAAATGTATCGGCGTGTATTTTTTATCTTGAATGCAAATTCAATCTGCATATAATATGGACGCTATTTTTCAGAACCGGTTATTTTAAATAATCGCCAAAAGTTATTGACACCTTGTTATGGATAATTACCAAATTTTCGTGTTATAAAATATACGAGTATATACTGATTTCTGACACTTACGCGAATATTAGACATTTAAATGAAACTACTTTTTACGGAATTTATCGCGGTATATTAATATCATTTAGTTCCCGACGTTTCGGATCCTTTACAGCATCCATGGTCACAGGCAGACGAAACGTCGGGAACTAAATAATATTAATATACCGCGATAAATTCCGTAAAAGTAGTTTAATTTCAATATACGAGTATAATAAGTATATTTTGTGTTCGGTATAGAGTTTTATTCGTAAGGAGCTCAGACTTGCTAGATCATTTATTATTCCTTCAGACTACCAATTAAGAGACACTATGGTGAACCCATAGGTTTGACTCACGCACCACGCCACCTTACTATAGGCACACGTAGATTATTGCATATTTTTATGCACATCTAGCAGGCAATAATTTCTTGAGAGTTGAGTTTTGAAGTTTTCCTATCGGGAATAAAAAAAAAATTAAGTACCGTATATGGCCAACTATTTAAAAGCGCTACCTTCCTAACATTAAGCTAATTGCAGTTGCACTTGATTGTATTAACAAGTCTGTAGATTGATACAAATTAAAACATAAGCCTCCAATTTGATTTTCAGCCATTAGTATATCAGTATCATTTTAAGAAAATGTATAAATACCTTAGATATTCTTACCAAGAAGATCTTGCTTAGGTCTAAGATAAATACAGTCCTTTTCCATCGAAATTCAAGCTCATGCTAGCTCCTCTAACTTTATCATAATTTCGATTTTCAAAATAAGCTTCCAAATTGTTTATGACAACGGAATTTGAGTGAATCCGAAGGTACATATTGCAGTTTGCAAATTACGCTCTATAGTATTTTTTGGGGATTTTTTATCTATTAATTTATCAGGAGGAGTATTGTCCATGTTTTTGACACAGTCACGATTTCATCATTGTCTAACATCCGGATCTAAGCGTAATGATCATTCCGTGCAATGAATTGAATGTGTGAACAAAACTATGTTAAAACCGGTCAACGTTTTTGGCCTTATGCAATTAATATTACAATTAAAACTAAGGGCTAAGAAGGCTTTAAAGTTTTACACGATGGAATTATTTGTTGAAACATTTGTACTCATTAATTTTAATTTCAATATTCAACGATCTATATATTGAATCTGTCACTGAGAAATTATCTCTTATCTATTATAATCTTATCCAGCTACAAAATACATTGGTATCATTCTTATTGGTAATCTTATTGGTAAAAACAAATTAGGCTTAGAACAATATAATTTAAACAGTTTGAGTGTTTTGTCGATGCTTGTTTCATATCAGTTTTGATCACGTTCACATTCCTGTGTGCTTTGCTTGCAACTTGGCTTATCATAGAAAGCTTAAACAATTACTGCCATATGAATAACAATTACTGTAACACATACTCTATGCTTATACGTATTTGTCCATAGATATGTGTCACCTTGAGAAATATTTTTTAATAATAGAGCGATTACTCAATGCCACGTAGGTACATTAAACAATTGACTTTGGTAAGTCTGTAAAGACTTCACGCCGCCTCCGCGCCACTTTTTATAATAATCTGTTATTATTATTTTTGTATAATCATGTGCTTGAAGTGTACAAAAGGTGATATGTTAATACACTTGGCAGAATTTCTTTTGTATTTAATATCCACATGTGCCTAAATTATGCTAAACACGTGCGGTGTCTTGGCACATTGAGTGATGTATAAACATTAAGGTAACACGCTTATGAACAATATACCTAGGTATTTTATTATACAATAATAGGAAAAAATCATTCACTCTCTTAAATTCTAGGTCATTCGAGACATACAGTAAAATTCGATTAGGTAGGTATTTACATTATCACATTTCAAAGGCATTTTGTATAAAACGAATTTAATTTTAAAATTTTAATTTAATAGTAAATCTTTTTATATGTGTGATCGGTAGGTCTAGTGTGGTAGGTATACCTTATACCTATAAGGAAAATAGTTCATAAACTATTCTAAAAGATGTTGTTTTAATTTCGTAGTGCATAATATAGACACATTATTTCCCACGGTCCGGCTGCATGCACCAGACACGTTGAGTATTTACGGAGTGTAGCTATTTCAGTTTCAAAGACTGCATTCATAAGTAGGTATTTTTTATTCATAAATGTATTTTTGTCGAATTGAGAATGATTGCAATCGGCTTATACATTGTCATGCTTCGCGTGCATGGGTCGCAAACAGTTTTGAAATGGTTTGCTGTTCCTGAATGAAGGACAGCCTAAATCGATGAACATGCAGTAAAAAAGATAAAATAGAATGATAGCAAGAAGATATTTATTCCATACACATAAGTATACGACTACCCCCCAATGGAAGATAGCGTCATAGTAAGTATCCGATCTGCGGCAAACCAAGAGTACAAAATCAAAGTACATAGTAGAATAATTGCAAATTTTCAGTGTGTTTATTGGCAAGAGAACCTCACATTAAAAATAGGGGGTTTAATAACAGCACTATGGTTCTCGTACCAATGGAAGTGACGACTGCACTTCATAAAAAGGCCATAGGGGCTGAACTCGAGACTAACTTCATTTTCTGCCATTGAATCATAAAATTTAAAGCGGTATTTTATTGTATATTATCGGTTTTATTGTATACTAGCTTCTGCCCGCGGCTTCGCCCCCGTGGAATAAAAAGTATCGGGAACGGGATAAAAAGTATCCTATGTCCGTCTCCTGGTTCTAAGCTACCTCTCCACCAATTTTCAGCCAAATCGGTTGAGCCGTTCTTGAGTTATAAATGAAGTAACTAACACGACATTCTTTTATATATATAGATTGTATATCACGCAGCTTAGAGCAGCATAAAGTAAGGTTTAAGGAAATGATTGAGTGATTGATTTAACACGTTCATGTATAGACAGCCTTAAATAATTATTAAGCGTATTGTTAATTTTAAACAGAATCACAATGAAGTGTCTAAATTAAATAATTTATCTCTACTATAAAATTGTAAACAGGCTGTGTCTGTGAAGAAAAGATCATCACTGTTGTGTTTAATCCTCATATAGCTTCAGGTGAGCGAAGCCGCTGGCAAAACCTAGTTTAGTCAAATATTGATGATGGAAATTAAAAGGCTTAAAATTATATAAACAATTTAAAATTATATTGCAGTCCTAAGTATGAAGGCACCTTAGGATTGGAGCACATGACTTGCTATTCATAACGGCAACTTAACGCGTAACACATGCGTCGAATGTAGTTAGAACCACATACAAGTGCGTAATAATAAAACTTCAGATAAAAAGTAGCCCATGTGTTATTCCAGACTATAATCTATCTCTGTGCCAAATTTTATCCAGATCCGTTCAGCCGTTCTGGCGTGAAAGAGTAACAAACATCCATCCATCCATCCATCCTCACAAACTTTCACATTTATAATATTTTAAGTAAGATAGTATTTTCATTAAACCTTAGCTGTTGGATTGCTTCGCATCGCTTAACTCTGTGGGTTGGCCTCCTGTCTCCTTTTTAACGAACTCCGAGAGGACCACGTGCCCGGTTTCAAGATAAAACTTGAAATTTGGCTTCATCGTTCCTAGAATCTTGCGATGAGTCAGTGAATGCGTGAGAGACGGACGCATTGGTTTAAAACTTATGTTCAACTTTACTTATTGAATTCTTTTTCAAACAGATTATCTTTATGGAAAGCTATTTTGTATGTATTAGTGGCCTAAAAAAAGTTTTTTTTGTTTCAAGACAATAAGATTCAATCAACTTCAATAAGATTTAAAGACTTAAGAATGCAGAAGAAAATTATCTACAATATTTATGTAATCATCCTGTTTATAAATATTGTTACTAAGAGATGCTCGGAATATCGCAAAGGTACCTACACCACGTAGAAATTTCGGACGGAAGTTATTGCAATATAAATTAACTACCTGATTAGCCTTAGGTTTTAAGTGCGACTGCTTCGCTAGAGGTCTTAGACTCGATTCCCAGGTCAAGCAGTGTTATTAGGGTTTACTATGAAATTCTGAGTAGCCTGGAGTTTTATAGATTTGTGCCCGGTTAATGGCAATAAGCGCGCCTAAAATTATAATATGGGACTTAAACATACCAGCGAACTGTGGGTGTAGATTAGTATCTACACTTCTGCCTACATCTTCAGGGAAAATAGCTGTGTTGGTATATTATCTATATACTAATATATAAAGCTTAAGAGTTTGTTTGTTTGTTTGTTTGAACGCGCTAACCTCAGGAACTACTTGTCCGATTTGAAAAATTCTTTCAGTTTTAGATAGCCCATTTATTGAGGAAGGCTATAGGCTAGATATCATTACGCGACGCGGACGAACTCGCGGACAGAAGCTTGTGTTTTATATTATAGAGAAACCATTGTTCTCGAGCTCCGGGACCCGAATGTGATTTATTGAGTATGCCTGATGAGTACACGCAGTGGCGTAACAACTTTCCAAGCCACGTGCACGATAACTAGAAATTATACAGTATTGTTTAAACAATCCATGGCGCAAGGTAAAGGTTTATCGACGGCAGTTACGCGTAGATCAGTGGGTCAATGTTTAGGACTTAATTGTAACGATAGGAAATTTTACTCTAAGCAATATTTGATATTTTACTAAGTATTTATTGTCGTTATTTTGCACATGCATTTTATATTCATTACGTTCAATTAAAGTTGGAAAGATATTAGATTCTAATACAAAATTTCTTAGGTTGGTAAATGTTAAAAATGTTTTAGTAAAAGTAAAAAGTGACGTATCTGGGTTCAATTTAAAAGGTTAAACTGATGTATGTAATTACATCACTAAGGAAAAATTATACATTATCCCACAAAGTGGTTAATTAAATAATAGCAGAAGCTTTCCTCTAAAATTGAAGCTATTCCAATATTTTCATTTTACCCATAATTTGTATGGGGTTGGAACAAAAAATGTGGATGTCTGGCAAATCGTTGAACTTGAAGTACCTATTTAATTGAACGTGTATTGTAACCATTTCAGAACTGAAGAAAATTTCAAGGTTTTTGTACAAATATTTATTTGAAATGGCTTAGTAAATAATAGGGAGGTTTAAACAAATATATAGATACCCACGTAGGACGTGCTATATTGATAATATTGACTTAGGTGTCACATAGTATATTATACCTACATATATTTATTGTATACAAATATATTTTAATTCACCCAAATATATAACACGGTGTTGTTTAATTCTATACTTTAGCAAAATAGAACACGAAATTGTATAAATATAATAAAACTACAAAAATTATCTACAATGTAGAATGCGTTTGAATTTTAATTAGTTCAAACTTACCTACATTTAGGGAAATTATTTATTGTTGCTGTATTTAATTAACAACTGATAAGAATACTACAAATTTTAAATGAAATCAGCAATATGACTTATGCTGCTAAAAACCAAAAAGCATATGTTATTTATATATGTTCTTTACATGTATATTGTTACAGATTTCATAATAAAGAATACTGAAACATAAACCTATTGTTTTGAAAAGATAATAGCAGTCCCATGGTGACCGGCCTCTCTAGGGAGTCATTCCGATGTCCATATATGAATAAAACACGTCGGTAGTACGGTGTGACATGTTACCGTGACGTGGTTGTCCGCCAACATGTCAAGCAATCTTTATACGATGGATTGTTGTTAGCAAATGTGGGTCATATAACTAGAAATATGTGTCCACGCGACCTTAGCCATGGCTTCGATCTTAATAGCGCATGTAAAAGATAAATAATTAGCATGTATATATAGTTTAGCTTTCATCATCAACACATGTTGGTTAAACAATGCAGTGAACCTTTACTCAGGTGGTAGGTGCTTGTTGCAATGAGAAACATTTAAGTATATGCAACTACAAGTTAGTGACGGCATCGTTCACTGCGTAATGTGCAACCAAATTTATAAGTTGTGCCATTGTAATCGTACCTCATGTGATATATTCGAGGGTCGACATTAAGGTTAGCATTTCGTTTTTTTTGTATAAACAGAACGATCACGCCATGACATCCACACAATTCTATTCTCATAAACCAAAATGTTGTAGGTAGCTGAAAAGCATACAGTCCAGTAGCACGATCGGTTATACAAGATATGTCACACGGTCACTAGGTATTATGTCTAGGGTCCCCTTTAAACAAGTCCATGTATTGTTTTATTTTTAAGCGGTTTCTTACGAAATTCTAAACAGTCGTGAAGCAATAACTATTTTTTATCAGTTTAAATAAGAAAATATAACAAAGGACTTTAGAATATTTCATTTTATATCTAATCGCGTACTTTAATATTCGTCTAAATCGATTTGCTATAAATTTATATAAATAAGGTTATATTTTAAACTTACCAATGTCGGTTGAGTGCGTCTGTTTCGAGTGATGAATCTGACGGTAGGTAGCTGTCGTAGTGACAACTCAAGCTGCTGTGAGACATTCTACATGGTACTCAGAGAGTCTTATTCACTATAACTAGATTAGCGGGCGAATTTGTGGACTGGTTTACGCGGGGGCATGCCGCTCGGCTCAGCACGCTCCACACCTATGCCGCGGCGAATGTGCATCTTATAAGAGAAGGTTCGGCTGCGATCGAGTCGGCCGCCGCGCCTCACCCCGGGCACGTGACTGCCTCTGTACGTTCAGTTTCGCCGGCCGGCTGGCCGGTCATTGGCCGACGTGCAAAAATTTTCCTAAAGTACAACCGTAGGCCCACTGCCATAAAAATGCGTTATGAACTATTGCACGGGGCGCAGACTCGGTGATGAGTGACTAAATGAGCCCGAGGCGTCGCGGCTGTTTATACTATTCATTTCAAACAACGCTCGTATAACAGCGTCGCCCGCGCCGCCCGCACAGCCCGCTGCCTCCGATTCTTCCGCACGCATCGATACAATGTGTGCAATCGCGATTAAAAACAGCCAAGTGATTTGTTCCATGTGGTTTTATATGTCGTCTGGTAACGATAACTACATAGGTATGTGACGAATACTCAGAACTAACGTAGGCAAATAAACTGTACTGCTGTCTCATTACTGCCAAGTCAGTACTTTGAAGTCAAGTCTTTTATGATAGCTTTTATCTTTTAATGCTTATTATTTATTTTAATATAGTTATATACCTCCCTACAATTTATTGATTAGATACCTTTACATCTATCTAAGATGCCGTGGTTCTGAAACATACTTATATTATGTTATCAAGTTAAACTTATTTTGAACGGCTATATGGATGAGATTATAAATATCGTGCGTTTAAAAATTACAATATAAATGCCTTCAGTATATAAATACCGTAACGAACATGTGACTGAAACAAATTGCCCGAGTCCGACAAATAGGTTGAAAACGTTTTGTAAATCCTTTTGTAAGTCTGGTTATTAATGGAAATATTGTAAGCCTGACATCTCATTATATACAATGTTTTCAGTGATTCCACCTGAAGAGCTTTTGTCAATTGTTAAATCTGTCGAAACTTTTCGCATATGTAAACGTAGTTACTTATTTACATAGCACAGGATAATAAGCCTAACACAATTGTAACATAAAGAGGAAATGAACTCATTATCCTCCTTGCTAAATAAAAATGATAATGACTAGGAAATATATAGATAGTCTTTGCATAATATTTAAACTATATTGCCTACATAAATAGGATGATAACAGAATAATTTGGTTGGTAAAAATATATTGGATGACGGTAACCCCCTACGTCGTGTATCGTAAAGCGCTTTGGTGCGTATTTAGACGGGGCAGTTTTTTTATGGCATAGGGGCCAACGAGTAGACGGATCACCTGATGGTAAGCGATACCGCCGCCCATGGACATCCGCGACACCAGAGGAGTCACAACCGCAAGTGCGTTGCCGGCCTTATAAATGGGTTTGGGTTTCCGGCATCCTCGCTCACTCGGCGAAACGCAACGTAAGCGTGTTTCACGCCGGTTTTCTGTGAGGCCGTGGTATCACTCCGGTCGAGCTGGCCCTTTCGTGCCGAAGCATGGAACAGCTCTAACAGTCTAAAACTGCTCTGATGATGCAGGTTTAGGAACACCGATGATCACTTAGTTACGATCAGGTGGCTCATCTGCTCGATTGCAGACTTAATCAATAAGGCCCTCGGGCTCGCTTACCTGACGCTATATTATTAGGGTTAGAAATGGATTCCAAAAAGAATTTAATTAATAACCAACAATGATAATCTCTTCTTTGTATGGGCCTCTATATATTAGGGAGGTCAAGCTGTATCTCAGGATTCGTTTAATTAATTGAGATAAGAAGTTCACTAGTTTTTAAGTTAGAGTTATACTTTATATCAGTGATAAAAAAATATAATCTATTCAGAAGTTTTTTGCTTCGGAACCCACTTGATTTATTTTAATATCTTCAATGTACAGACACAGCCTTTTTTTCAATTTTATAATAGAGAGATATACTTACCTATTATACGATGAAAATGTTTGAAACAGCTGGCTTTTTTAGATATTTCAGGGTTGGTCTCATAGTGAAAGTTGTTTATAATCATTAACAGTGAATTAAAAATCACCGTGTTCCTACATATAAGTATGTATTTTAAGAGAATGCCGTACTTATACCTTTTTACATAAAGGTTTTAAGTAAAAAATATTGCTGTCCAGTCACACACATTTTTTATTTAAACTAGCATTAATAACATACCATCACGCCTGTATTCCCCGAAGGGATAGGCAGAGGCGTATTAATGTACACCCACAGTTCGCCGGTATGTTTAGGTCCCATGTAATAGGGGGCGAGCCTATTGCCATTAACCGGGCACAAATTCCAAACTCCGAGCTGCCACTGGGAATTTCATAGAAAATCCCAATAATACTTTGCTCGACTTGGGAATTGAACCCAGGACCTCTAGCTTAGCAGTCGCGCTCAGGACCACTTGGCTAATGAGGCAGTTTAATATTCTATGAAATATATAATCCATATCTAATAGATTGATATATAGATAATATACATTGATAAATATGATAGGAATTACGAATGGAGCTGGCATATATTAAATGACCACATTAATATAATTATAATCGTCTACATGGGAACAAAGTATTGTATACAAGGTATCGTAATATCCGTAACGAACATACCGCGAGCGTAAAATTACTTATAATTAGTCTCTATATTTAATATTGATCGCAAAAACAACCTACATATTGTATGCACGGCCCCTAATAGGTATAGTTTCTGGCAATTATTCATTTCTTTTTTGTGATTTTCGTTGGAAGCAATATGGCTCTAATAGCATTGAAAAATGCATGAAATATACACGAATTTCCAGTATACGCTGAGCTTGAATTACATAGGCTTTCCGAACAATAAAAGGTCAGCTAAAACCTACCTACTTTCAGTTCACGTGTGTGGCTGTGCGTACCAGCTTGCCAGAAGCCACTTATGCATATCTAATATGTATATGAGGCATTGTATGCACAATTTAATACAACTAATATTCTGAAAACAACAATGATTAGGTACATATATGCCTACATAACTACGTTTCACGTATGCTGCTAATTAAAGTATCAATTCCCGAGGCTTTAGTCATTATGTAGATACCAAGGGAGATTTGAATCTGTAAGGGTTCTTCGTAATCTGCCTATTCCCCGGGAGGATATATCCTTACCTATCTGTGCCTTTATAATAAAACGAATTCCCTTGCCTGTCTGTCCGTTCGCTACTACTGAACGGATTTTCATTTGGTGAGTGTTTTCATCTGAGTAATTCATGAGACATGAAGAAGGCGTCAAGCTTTTAAACTTCACGCTACGACCCTTAGGAACGAAGTAATAAAATAAATAAAAAAGTAATGCGGGTGAAACCATGGGCGAAAAGCTTGTAATGAATATAACGGAAAACTTTAATGCTAGCTAGCTATAATTTTCAAAATTCCACCCGGTAAACATTTATCATTGAAGTCTTATCAGAAATCACTTCTGTTCAGACTGTTTAAAACACTTCATTTATTAAAAAAAAGCTAGATAGGTTAGCTATTATTCTAGTCATGGTCATAATAAGTGACCTCACTAAGACTTTCACATGAAGTGTTTACTGGTAAACTATTTATGAATAGGTAGGTTGACCTGTGACCACCTACCTCATCCTAGCGTTTTCCCACCATGAAAATCTGTTCCTAAGATCCTTTTCACAAAGAAATCTGTGGATGTGTAGCGGAATCATGAGCCTAACTCAAACTTATAATAAAAGCTTATAAAGGTTTGACCATCGATAGCTCAAATTAAAAAAAGTACTGATACATAGTAGGAAAAAAATATTTGAAAAGAAGGCGGACAATTTAACTGTACTTTTAAGTTCAATGTCATTTTTCACTGAGAGGTGATGAAAATATGAACAAGTAATAACATCACGATGAAATCAGTTTGAATATTAATATATGATTAATTGAAAACCTGTATTTTTTTACTTTTGTCTAATAAATTATATTCTACTCATTACAAATACGTGGGCTTTTATGAAAAGGTGTTATGCAAATGTAGCGTCCGTTACATACTCAATATATAAGTGGGAAATTGAATGTAATTGCCATTCTGTTGCTTGCGATGGCAAGGTGAACAGGCGCTCGACACAATACACACGGATACACCTGTATAAATTCGAAAAAAATAAAACAACTATTAATTCATTTAACAACAAAATGCCTACAATATTCATGTTTGTGTATCATAATATTTTCCAGGTCCTAGAGGGAATTTTCAGACTAATTTAAGGATTTGCGTATCTAAAATAAAATTTCATAATCATTCATTGGGGGAGGCCTATGTCCAGCAGTGGACTGTTATAGGCTGAAGATGATGATGATGATGATGAATCATACAAGTCACAAAATTTCAAAAACTATCGAGGCTAACAAAATAAAATTTGGCATATAGGTTGTAATAGAATGTAAGATAGATATAATAAAAAAAAAGTAAATTAAACAATCAATAAAGCCGACTGCCAACAGAAGGAAACAAGATACAATCTCATGCTGTCGGAAGCATTGACTTAAATTAAACTTCAAAGACCTAATGCCTCCGTCTACATAAGATTGGTGATCTTGTTCCCATCTTTTTTGGCAGTACAGTTTTTCACAGAAATTCACACAGGATTGAAAAAGACTTAATTAATGCAGGTATCACCGCGGGTCAGAGCCAGTCAAGTCTATAAAAGACATTAATTTTGATTGTAAGTAGACATTTTATAATTTAAAAATAAACTTGATAACGGGACCATACAAAAATATAATTGCAGTAACATTTAATTGAGAGTCGAGTCGCACGTGACGGGTATACGCCTATCTATCATATTATTGCAATACAATATTGTTTGGACGCCAGTCATGTGATACCTACGTACGTCTTGGAAGCGACCAATTGACATGACCTCTATTATCCCCGCCAGTGTCTGTTACTGAGAGACACACAAAGGGATATGTTATGAGTCAGCAGGGTCTTTTATGACTGGGCACGGTTTATGCCTTTCACAAACAACAGTCACGTGATGGGCTCTAGAAACTGTACTTATATAGATTTACAGTATGTATCGAGGGGTATTAGAGTATTGCTCAGTGAAAGGTAGAGTTGTGGGAAGAACTCCGACCACATCAGTACCTATGCAGAAAGCTCCGAGATCGATTGTGTTGACGACCAAAATTTTTTATTACGTACTCTACTCACAAGATGACAACTGTGCTCATGAATATTATAACATAATTATGCGAGTTTTTATCATCCAGGTGTTAATATTTTCATGGTAATTAACATAAAATTGTCATAAACTATAAATGCACTTCTAATACGAAACAAATTATGCGTTTAGGTCGGACGTAACTATCACTGTTAGATCCAGAATAAAAGACTTCAACGCTCGCATTAGTAAAATGTTTGTTATATTTTGAATGATGCTAAATGCATTTGCATGCTCCGTTATCTAAAATTAAGTAAAGGGCTAATACTATTATTATTTTAATAAATAATCTTTCTTGAAATATCTCGGTTAGTAACCGCATTCGTGTCCACTAGAACTGAGGCAATATTTATATAGTATACAGTCTTAAACTCTTTCTTATTGTATATTATATTACATAGGTTTACTTATATAAATATACTATCACGTTTGTATTCCCCAAAGGTTAGGCAGAACCCAATAACTTTTTTGACCTGGGAATCGAACGCAGGACCTCTATCGTAGCAGTCACCCTTACGACTACTAGATAAAGGAGTCACATTTTTTAAAACTCTATTAGAGATATTTAAAATTTCCGCTCCCTTTTCAGTTTTGCAATCAACAGTGCTTGTATTTTAATGAATCGACATAATTGATGTTTGCGGATATTTTACAAATTAATAGGTACATAATTTTATTTATATGACTAAGAGGTAGGTAAATTACAGCCAATAATAATAATATCATCAGGAAATCCTTTCGAAGTTATTTTTATCTATCTGCGACTAATAAGGACAGACGACGATTTTAAAATGGTTGCGATCGCGGAAGGAAAATACGTAATAATGCCCTATTTTAAACCTGAAGCGTATTTCTATGTATGGGTTGCGATAAATCCAGTTGGAGAGCACCAAATTATTAAGTTTTGGGTAAGTTTAGTCAGAAAGGAAGTGTAGTTATGGGTAAGTTTAACTTTTGCCTCAAAAAAAAAAAACTACATAAAAACTGGGTAAACAAACAAAAAACACAAACTAAACTGGGTAACTGATACATAAAAACTGGGTAAGTAGTAGTTTAGACAAATCTGTACAGAAAAAAAATAGCACATAGTTTTAGCTGAATGGTTAAAAATTTAAATGAGATTTTTTATCAAGTTGTTTGCTATGAAATGTCCCAATGCCTTTTTATAAAAATCGGGACACTAAATTACACGATAAGAAAACACAAAGACCATAACTCTGGTTTTAATGTGCTTGCTTAAACTTTCAATAACGTATTAAGAATACGACTTCCTATCTTTATATTGTTACCATAGATATTCTTGTATTTAACTTCATCCCACGTACAATGAGGTTGTGCAAAGAACTACCTGTTACCTCTGGTGTTGCAGACATCCCTAGGCTAAGGTTATTGCTTACCATCAGGCGTACCGTTACCGTAAGCTTGTTTGCCACCTCAGTGGTGAAAAAAAATCCTTATCGTAAGATGTTAGGAACACATCTCAATAACAATTTCTACTGATATGTATTACTTTTTCGTTAAAGAGTAGGGCCACTTGCACCAACTTCTTAAATGTGTTTAAATTGTATTTAAACACAAAATTTCTATGATATCTATATATCGTGTTTAAATACAATTTAAACATATTTATGAAGTTGGTGCAAGTGACCCTAGGTATTGCAACAATTTCTTTTTCACCTGGTTGGTAAGTAATAAAAGTAAATGGTATTTAAGTACAATATTCGAAACTAATTATCATTAATATTAATGTTAATTAATGTCATTAAAAGTAGGTACCAAAACCTAACTGAGCTTATCTTGAGGCCTAGGTATTTTAGGCGGGAACTGGTCCGTAATCCAAAATTTTTGATTTAGATATCCATGGATATGCCAGTTCTCTCACCTGGCGGTATTTTCCTTCAGGCCGTCTAAAAATTAGTAAGTATTAATTAAATTCATAAAACAGAGGTGCGCAGCGCCATCTATTAAAAGGGACCGTCAAGTAGTCGGTTTCTCTCGAACTCATCAGGTGGTAGTGAGCAGCAAAATAATGTTAGTATGTACACTTAGGTACAATGTTTTACTTAACAGTGCACAGTAGTTCATACTGACATAGTACGTAGTAGTTCTGTATTGTAAAAACAGGTGGCGCTACCAACCTCAAATTGATTAACTCTATGAAATAGAATTGTAATCATTGTAACTGTTGTGAATTGGAGATATTTAAGAAAAAATAATATGAGGTCAATATACATAAGAACAATAAAAGCCAAATCAATTATCTTTACAGGTTTTTTTATGGGATTTTTTATGGGAACAGACGGATCGCCTGATGGTAAGCGATTACTGCCGCCCATGGACACCTGGAACACTAGAGGAGTAACAAGTGCGTTGCCGGCCTTTGTAAAGGTTTGGGCCTCCGATATCCTCATTCACTCGGCGAAACACTATGTGAGCGTTATTTAACGCTGGTTTTCTGTGATTTCTGAGACTACGATTGATTACATTAATATCAAGACTTGTACCACACAAATGCTATTAGAATAAAACAAAGTAAGTAGAGATTTCATTTTTGGTCACTTCCTAAAATTTTTACTAGGACTTACAATAGCTGCCGAATAGTCAAATTAAAATTAGATGGCTGAAGGTACCTATGTTGCCTTGTGTTCTCCCACATTCTATCTATTAGGTAGCCCACCGCCTTTACAAGACTGGGGCAATAGTTGAGACTTGCTCTTGACTACAAAGCAGAAGAGGACTAAACTTAATTTCTCTATTAGAGTAGGGTAAAAGCCTAGCTACCAATAAAAATTAAAGAAATTTACGTAGCTATTTTAAGCAACTTCTACAAAATCTAAATATTTTAGTCCCCTAGTAACTAGTGGAATTAAACACTAACTTTTCCTATTTGTATTTTTTTTATGGCTTAATTCGGTAAACGAGGTGATGAACCTACTTATGGTTAGTAGTCATTTTCGCCCATGGACACCTGCAACACCAGAGGAGTTGCTTATGCGTCTTGAGCCTTAAGAGCCCCTACGGAAGGACTGAAGGCGGGACTGGATCTTACGCGCAAATGTCAAAACTGTGTGTTTTGACTTTTGCGCGTAAGATCCAGTCCAGCAGTCCAAGGTGTTTTAAGAGAGAATCAGACGCAGTGATCGCCTCGTCAGCTATTATAAGAAAAGTTATCATTATAGATTAATATTTTTTATTATTATATTAGATATACGCGGCGGTAGCCTAATGGCTAGGGCGTCGGACTTGCGATCATGTGGTTGCCGGTTCGAACCCCACCCATTGCACTACCGACGTGAACCCACTCGTAACACAAGCATTTTAGCTTAGCACGAGGGGTTAACAAGAATACTAGTAATGTGTGACCCAGATTGCTAGTAAGCTTTTTTTTTAAAAAAAAAAGATTTCGTAAGGAAAGTTGTCAGCATGATGGGTAGAATATAATCATCCCATTAAAAAGTGCAAGTGACCAAATCGACTGTCTGTATAATTTATGTAAATGTTATTATTTCGAGTGAACAACTGAATATTCGTTCTGTTATTGCAGCGTTTATTTTCTAAGCTTTCCGGCAAGACGGAGATGGCATTTTTTGTGATGACATTTTACTTACATACTCGTACATAAACAACCCACTATGTCCCACTGCTGGGCACGGGTCTCCTCTCACAATGAGAGGGACCAGGCTATAGTCAACCACGCTAGCCTAATGCGGGTTGGTAGACTTCACAATTTCTCAGACGTGCAGGTTTCCTCGCGATGTTTTCCTTCATCGTTTAAGCGCGTGATAATTAACTATTAATACGCACATAACTTCGAAAAGTCAGAGGTGCCTTGGATTTGAACTCTAGACCTTTGACTTGGCAGTCCAATGGCCATATCACTAGGCTATCACGGCTATGACAATTCCTTAGTCTTCACAAAATTGCTGTTACAGAATACTATTTCGTAGTAGGTATGTTAGGTACGAGCGCAAGTAAGTATACTTACCTATATTGGAAAATATTATGCGTAATCTGCATAAGAAGGACAAGATGCAGACGGAGAGACGGACATGACGCGGAATTTTTTGCTGTCTATGCGTCTGCGTCTCGTTCTGTGCAACTATTCACTATGCGCGGTTCATATAGGACATATTAAAAATGTTCCTTGCTGACAAAGCAAACGTCGATTGTTATCCACGCTTTTTCCGTTGTGTATTTTTTGTGTATGGGAAAAGGTTTCCTTTTTGCTCATACAATACGATTATAAGTAGGTAGATATAAAACCAAAGAGATTTTAAGCGCGATTTTTGTCAAATTGTAGTTTTCCTCTGATACATTATTTTTTACGGGATGCTAGTAACTTAAATAATATCCCTGTGCGGCTACGAAACAACATGGCACGACTAACACCTGACTACGGATTGGTAGTCAGACTTTAGGTTCTCCGATTTCATTGACCAGTGATCAAACATTGGTTACCTACTGCAACTGCTCATTTGTTCCTTGACTAATCAAATGGTAATTATATGGAGTAGGTACATACCTGTCGAATGGAAGGTTTTCTCGTTCCTTGCTTGTTTCTTCGGCCATGATGGATACCTTTCTCTTTCCTTCTTGTGAGGGAACTGAGATACGTTGCTTGATTGCAGAAGGGGTTTGTTGCGTCTGCGGAGGCCGTGTGTCGGTACCGATGACGCTCGGCTGATTTTGTAAATCACTCAAGTCGAATGGATATTCCTTTATCGCAGTCATTCGGATGCTCGTCTTACGAACCTGGAAAAATGGACGAATTAAAGTTAGAAATGCTTTCTCATTGCAAAGGGTTTGTGGCAAAGGATTGTGAGGGATTTGTTTTACACTTACAGTGATGCTAGGGATGCTACTATAATAATATCTTATCTATACTAATATAATAAAGCTGAAGAGTTTGTTTGTTTGTTTGCTTGAACGCGCTAATCTCAGGAACTACTGGTCCGATTTGAAAAATTCTTTCAGTGTTAGATAGCCCATTTATTGAGGAAGGCTATAGGCTATATATCATTACGCTACGCGGACGAAGTCGCGGGCAGAAGCTAGTCTATACTATAACGATATCACCTGCATTCCTGAAGGATCAGTCAGTGGTGTACAGTTAAATTGTGCAAGCCAACGAATATAAAAATACGATTTGTGCAACGAGACGGTGATCTTGTATAAATTATTATCACCATCACATTCAAATGTCACAAAAATATATTTGTTTTTTTTTTAAATCTGCGTTATAATCGGTTCAGCTAGAAACTAATAACAAAACAGTCAGCTCAGGAGGTGTTATGCTATTCCAATATTATTAGTTCACACATTATTTGCTTCTAAAGAATCCGAGTAAATTTGCATATCAAAGTTAATTAGATTACAATGGCAGTTTCATATCTATATTACTAATATATAAAGCTGAAGAGTTTGTTTGTTTGTTTGTTTACTTGAACGCGCTAATCTCAGGAACTAATGGTCCGATTTGAAAAAATATTTCACTGTTAGATAGCCCATTTATTGAGGAAGGCTATAGGCTTTATATCATCACGCTACGCGGACGAAGTCGCCGGCAGAAGCTAGTGGAATATAAGCCAGTTGTTTAAAGATTGGTTTATTTGGTTTATTTGATTGTCAATATTTTGAATGGGGCGCCTCTAGAGGATATATGAAAGCCTAGGTTTCCAAAAAAAAAGAACGATAGCGTCTAATATCTAATATAGTTTAGGCTTTCAATTATGTAATGTAGTATTAATAAATAGTACCTACTAATATATAAAGCTGAAGAGTTTGTTTGTTTGCTTGAACGCGCTAATCTCAGGAACTAATAGTCCGATTAGAAAAAATCTTTCATTGTTAGATAGCCCATTTATTGAGGAAGGCGAACGAAGTCAAGGGCAGAAGCTAGTGTATTATAGCAATATTGTACATCGGTGCAAAACGATTTGAAAACATAACAAGCTATCAATGTAATTTTGAAACATAAATAGTAAATACAACTCCGGCTCACTCATTAAAATTATCTGTTATTTTTATCGTGTATTTTTTTAATCATGTTAAATATTCGTACAAACGTAATGTTAAGCAAAGGTTTTTCCTATACCGTTTTTAAATACGATATGAAAAAAGTTATTTAAGATTTTAAATTTCTTCCAGGTATGATTAAAACAAAACTTTTCCACATACTGACACCATTGTGAAACGAATGAATTTTCAAATTCGGCAATAATAAATTATCAAACACACCCTTCCGTCGCTTGATCCATTTTATGTTGACGAAAATTTTCGGCGGGTGAACTTTGGAAAGCGCGCGATAATCGGATAAAAAGCTGCGCGCGCGTCAATGTCTGCCGGTGAACTGAATAACTGCGCTACTGAATGTTTCAGCATCAAGGCTCCAAAGAAGCCTTCGTCGACTTAGCAGATAAGTTCTAAGTGACGATGGCTTAATGTGTTGTGAGGACACGGTTAACTCGGTAATGGTAATCGCTTGTTTCATCACAAACATTTTACATTATCATAATTGGTGAGTATAACAGGCGCTTAGTATTCGTATTGTTACTATCCTTTGCTTCAATAATCACTAATTAGTTCTTACATTACTTTGCAAAGGTGCACACACTGCCCTTGCAATTAACGAAACTGTGCAATTCAGTGTGCAATATGACGCTCACTGAAATTTATGTTATTGCGATAAACGGCCAGTCGGGCGGAGATGAGCGGGCGGTTAAGCCTGCAGAACGGTTAGGGTTGCTCAATAGTAATCGGTAGGTACGAGTATTACCTTTTGGAGACAACTTTCTATTTTACGACCTCATCAGTTCAGTGGTGAAGCGCGACTGCTACGTTATGTTAATTTCAAGTTTTTCTTTTTTATTTTTTAAATTCTAACGATAGTCAACATTACTCACATTCTATCCATGAATAATCTTTTTTTTATAATAATTTCAATAATTAGCTTCGAAGTATATAAGAAAAATAATTGTGATAATTAACGTATTTACCTAAAAATTTTATGGATGTCATACTTACTCACGATTTTTAAACTACAGAATCCAGAAATACCCTTGCTTTAATTCTTATAGATATTCCCCGGGGTGAATGCCCATTTTAAATTAATATTTAGGTTTAATCGAGTAATCAAAATGACAATAAGCCGTATCAAAATATGTGTGACCGTGTGTGTTGACTTATGTATGGGGCTATTGCAAACTAATTTGTAATTAAAAGATTTTTTTGGCTCTAAGTTAATATTTTCAAGTATTATTCTTCTCTATAAATATTTCTATTTTTTTAATTTTGAGACGTTTTCTGTATGGTTTGTTAATCCACATACACACATAAGCTAGCGATGAGTTTATAATAATTTTAGGGAAGATTTATCTTAAAAAACGAATTAGGTTTTCATCATCATTGCATGTGCTGTCTATAAATATCTACTTTGTTTTCCGTATCGATATAATATACAACCATCTTAAACAATAATACCTATTCAACAAAGTATAACCTTTTCGTTTAACATCTTATCCTATTATTTATCCTATTAAAATGTCCTATAGTAGATTTTATTGAAGTAAATTATTAATTGACGGGAAAAGAACCACACACACAGGTTATTCAAATAGGATTGTGTTGCAATTTTATAATATTCACTAAAATAATATTTGCTTTAAAATCATCTGTATTTACTCGAAGTCACATGGACGATAACACATACTAAATTATTTTATTGGTACCTTTATATCTTGCATATTTACAGATTAGCACAGTGTGTGGCACTTACTTTATAATATGTATTATGAAATCACGCGGATTGATAAATATTCATTAATGGTTGAGAGTAATTGTTTAAATAGTTCAAACATTATTTTGGTGGGCGTCTTAAGTTAATTCCCGGCGGATGGCGGTGGTCGCGGGTGTCACCAGCAGCGTTTATTTGCTTAAGTGGTCTCATCACAATCACATGATCACTGACGAGCAGGCGACCACGAGTTTCCAATCATGTTCATATGAACTTATGCGACGACACGCGCTCTCGCAACGCTTATCGCCTCAAAACAATTAAACGGATTGCTCACCCAATCATAGTCGTGACGTATGTGTTATGAGATCTCAATTAAAAGGTAAAGGACAACGGCCTTTATGGTCTAGCCATGAGATATCGTGAGCGGCCCTTGGGATGCCGTAGGTCAACGAGGCCAAGTATTTAGTTTTTTATGAATATCTTTTATGAGTTTCCTGTGTTGAATATGAATTGTATAAAGTTGTTCGATATATTTTCCTTAGTCATTGACGGATGTTGGTTACAACTATCACAGTGTTTAGTTTTTTGTCAACAATAACCGCTAAATTTTTCTTATTGCAGCAATACGGTTAAGGAAACGTAGTAGCGTCACGGCTCAAAGATCACAATACATGTAGTCTCATGACTTGATCTTATGATTGGAAAATTTCCCTGTCCTTTTATTGATACTATCAATGTAGGTTATCACAACATGACAGTTTTTTATCGGTCGTTATTTCAGTTAGGCATTTTTCCCATTATAATACACCCGGTTATACTTATATTTATATGTGTAGATCGCGACACGCATGATTTAGCTCAATATCTTTATGCAGCCGCACTGGCGGACATGTGTCGCGGGGGAGTTTTACACGTATAATTAATGGGTGAGAAGTAAATCAAGAATCGATACAAATAATTATGGACCATACAAAATATCTCGGGTGGGAGCCGAACCAATCGTGCAGTAAAAAAATGATATTAATAATAATTTTTTTGTTGCTAACTTATGTATCGTGGGAGAGCCATGCTTCGACACGAATGGGCCGGCTCGACCGGAGTGATACCACGGCCTCACAGAAAACAGGCGTGAAACAACGCTTGCGTTGTGTTTCGCCGAGTGAGTGAGGTTACGGAGGCCCAAACCCTTTTAAAAGGCGGGCAACGCACTTGTGACTCCTCTGGTGTTGCGGGTGACCATGGGCGGCGGTTATCGCTTACCATCAGGTGATCCGTCTGCTCGTTTGCCATCCGTCCGTCCGCTCCGTATCCCATAAAAAAAACTAACGACCCTTTGCGCAGTAAGTATAATTAGCATACATTTTCTCGACATTTCAGCTGGATTAAAAAAAAAAAACTGTCATACAAGTGTCCTAACAGAAACAGAAATCGGTAAAGCCGTTATCTAGTGATGATCTTACTTATTGGACATACATTACTGATGTGTTTATTTTTTTAATGGGATAGGGGACAAACGAGCAGACAGATCACCTGACGAAACACTAGAGGAGTTGTAAGTGCATTGCCGGCTTTTAAAAGCGTTTGTGATAAGTTACAAACCCGTGTTTTAATATATCAAGTAGACATGCACATTATTGGTAAGTACGTGTTGATGCATTCTGCTCCATATAATGACACAACAGACAACAAAGCAAAGCAAAGCACAACAGAAACAAAGACACTATTTTTCGCTAATAGCTCATTAAAGTTGCAATAAAAACATTATATTGTACAAGTTATTGCCAATGTACGTAACATAATGAATGCATGAAGTATTTGCATGCTGCTTGGTTAATAGTTATGTTATACCTAATTTGAGTAAAATTGTTATGTAAATAAATATTAATTTTATTTATTCCCCTATTACTACAAAATATGATTTCTGCGAAATCTAAGCTAAACCACGGCTTAAAATCTATCCAAAAGTTTTCTTAATTATAACTTTAGTCACAACATATTAATTAATATTATTTTTTCACCTATAGTAGATATACCTATTTGTTTTTTTGGGAAATTAGTTATAGTATAGTGGGTACGTTTTTTTTAAAGACATTTCCCGTATTTGGGAACTGTCCATGTGACACGCTCCCGAGAATCTTTAGTTATTTTTACCATACTTATGATTGTAGTTAATTTTCAATTTTATCATAATATAGATATAAGACACACAACATTTATATAAAAATAAGTATATAAAATAATCTTTTCTGACTGAAAGTATCGTAAATAGTTTAAGTAGTTAAATTATAAAGAAACTTTTACGGATTCCTCTGCCTAATGTTTATATTATTGAAGACATTATGGATCCTTTGCAGCATCCTTTATCATGGTTATATTTCAAAAAATTCAGAAATTAGGATAAGAATTGTTCGTGTACTAATTAATATTGATCGGTACCCAAAAGTAAGCCATCATCGAATAACAAGCTCAAAGAGAAATCTGTCAGTAGAAGTTTATAATGATTGGCTATGAAAATATAAAAAGCAACCATTTATGTATTGATAATGCCAATGTGAACATTATGGTGCTAATCTGTTTCATGTGACACAAGGAAAATAATAAAGTTTGATCTCCGACGTGTTTACCATGTCATCAATATGTTTAGTACAATGTAAACACTTGAGGGCATCGGCTAACATCATCATCACGATTTATTTACAGGTGATTATCAGAATGCAATCTCCAATAATATATTCAACAAACACGATAGATTTGTACCGTTACAAGGGTTCAAAAATAGACTATACATCTTTTACTGACCAGCTAATTAATATCTTGGGCTCATAAATTACATTCTATTTGTAATCTTAGTTTTATTTGTATTACCGTAATAAATTAGTTGAATGTTGCGATAAGAATACCTAAGCTCGACTATTGTATCAATAGTAATAAACATTCGTTCAATAAATCTTTTCCGATTAGGATTACTCTATCATAAAACGTAAAACTGTACCATAGTCTAAGTAAATAAGTAGGTAAGTATTACTAGTATCGCTTTGGGGAAAACATTGAAGCAACAAACAGAAACATATTTTGATAGGTACGTACAGCAATTGTTTTGTAACTTGATTAAATGGAGGCACTGTATTTATCAAAGTTATGAAGTGGAATTAAATACAATTGCCGGGCAAAATTGAACGAATTCCGTAGTAACTATGTACTATAACTATACGGTATCGGTATCCATGTGATACTACATATGAGATGTGGTATATAGCTTATTAAATAGTAGTAGAGTATAATTTAAGATAAAACGAATTTTATCGCTGCCATAAAGCTGGCAGTTATACTACACGTAGTATAAATATAAATTATAATTAAATAGATTTTTTTATCTCTGTTACTTTATACGTAATTAATTGATATACAACATATTAATTATATTTATGAAATAAACGATAACCGATATCATAATAAATGTAGAAAGTGAACCAATTTGATAGAGTGGATTGGAAAACAAGGTTTTGTTTGTAGTTTTATTCAATATGGGTTCACTGTCTCGAGATTCTAGACTGTGTGAGGTTTTAAGTGAAGAGTAATAATATCATATAGGTACTAGAACATCAGCTCAGTCTCTAGGTAACATTCTGAATAAAACCCAGTTCAACACCATAGCCAAATTTGAACGTCAATTTCGTCACGATTTGTCATGGTGAAATATACTCATACCTACCCTATTGTTTTACAATACCGCACTCCCATCACCCATGTAATTTCGTAGAAAATAAATTAAAACATAGTTTATCAATATTTTATACCGGTTCTTTTTTGTACAGTATCAACCTGTAGACGCGAAGTACTATAAAATAAGCTTCTCAATCACACTTATACCTATACAATTTGGTAATCACAGTGTGTTGTTATTTTCAGATTTATGCGGACGCTTTTCAACACTCAGTCGCTTTTTACTACATATATCTTCCGTTAGTAAACGAATTGGAATTGTTAGTAGGTAATTTTATGATAAAATATCGACAATTAAAATCTCTGTAAACATGACTGTTCGCAACATTTAACTATGTTCTCTAGAAATATAAATAATTTAAATAATCAGTAATTCATTTCGTCTAAACGTAACAATACAACGTTAGAGTAACATGTTATATTTAAATTAGACGATAATAGGTCCTTTTGAAACGTCAAAATATGGGTCATAAAGTTGGACCAAGAATGTTATATTATCGTTGCACAGACTCAAAAAGAGAGAGAAGTGTCAGTAAGAAACTCATTTGACACTCCTTTAAAAATAAATGATTACAAATAAATATTCATCTCTACAGTTTTGTTGTGAATAGTGGCTATTCATTAGGTAACTACACTTACGACATATTGACATCCGAATCTGTATTTTTTATTTACAATGCATCATCACATTGTTTCTTGATAAAACTCATGCACCTTGAAAATTAATTATAGTTTAAACATAGACAAAATTCTAATAGATAGCCTTTGATGAATATTTATCTATGAACATTTCCTAAATTAATTTCTTGTCATAAGTTACAAACCATTTATTGAAGTCTTTTTTAGACACAACTTAAAATTTAAAGTTTAATTGGAACCATTTAAACTACACGTTATAATCACCAACACAAACAAAAGAAAAAACGGTACAGACCATGTTGCAATCGTTAATTAGCCTCACTGTCACTAGGGCGTGCTACATTCAGCTCGAAATATTCATAGCGTCTGATAAACAATAATTAATAGAGCATGGCTACTATGAGGCCGGTGGCTCGCGTCCTGTCGATTAGTATGTGATGCCACTACTACGCGGGGACGCAGGCAACCGACCAGCTTGGTCGTTGCACCGCCCGCTTCATCCATGTCAATTGGATCACAATCACTGTTTAACGTTAACATTCACAACAAAGCAATTTCACAAACCCATGTCAAATATTTTCAACACTAAGTTTATTTATTTTATGTATTTGAATATGTGTAAACAGTATATTATCGTTGATAATTGTCATTTGTATTGGGGTCAAGGTGAATCCTGCCGGCCGGCGGCCTTCCTACGGGTTCACTTATTTAAGTGCAAATAACGGGTGATTGTCAAACCACGTGGTTTACTAATACCTATGTATAGTAGGAGAACATGTGATCTATTAAACACAATTACTCTTAGAGAGAGTACTTATGTTACAGACACAAACATCTGAGTGCACAAATTGCGAGCAATTAGATCAACTAATCGAATTATGTAGTTTACGATTTTCTAACAATGATTTGAATTTGTGTTATTTAAAGTAACAGTTGTTTAGACTCGCTGCACAATAATTAGCAACCGAGACAACTTTTTACTTTTCCTTTGTAATTAATATTCTTATGTCGTTTAGAGATACGTAACTTTGTTTGTGTGACAGCCGTTCTCCCAAGGTAATATCATTTAGAAATATGAATTATTGAATTGTAAATAAGAAGTGACGGATTCTCGAAGATCTAGTATAATGGGAAAAATATTATTCAACAATCAACAATTCAATATTCAAAATTATTGAGCAAAGTATTAACAAATTTAATGTTATTTCGTAAAATTTTTTTGCATCTATGTGAGACACATAATTTCTTGTATTTTTTTGTCCGGCAACAGAACTGCTCTAGGAATCCAGAATTTGGTAATATATCAATCTCAAAGTGCTAAAACATGGTTTATGGTGATATCTGAAGTAGTTTTTAGAGGACATCAAATTTTTATGGTCATTTCTAACTGATCTGGACTGCATCCTGTAGTTTTACTCTTCTCCTTTCAAATACATTTTAGTTTCTTAGCTATGAGTTTTTTTCGTAAGATGTACCATTTTATTTTTATATTTTCGGTTGGTAATTCGTTAGTAGGTACTCAAATGCAAAATCGAAGGGATCAAAGCTGCTTAAAAATTAATATCTGGAAAAAATCCAGTAGCGAAGCAAATTATGTGATGAAATCATGAATGGATTTCCGGGTTGGTTAAAGTCACATTAATATTAATAATAATTAGTACCTATAGATTGATACTAAGGTATAAAAGTGAAGAATTAAAATTCTCCCACGCCTGCGCTAGCGCATTACAGGAGCCATGACTTCGATATTATTAAATGAAAATGTGTAAATTGTTTTATCTCTAAATAAATACTTTCAAAATCGTTCAGTGTCTGAGTTCAAATGATTACGATGGTACCTACCTATATTTCTATGAGTGTGTGAGGAGATTCAGTGAACAATTTAATTTATAAGTATCTAACGAAATTGATATTTAGTTTTTTAGCATTAAGTGGTAAATATTCAGTATCAAGACTGTATATTGAAGCCAATAAATTCTGTATTTGTAATCGCAAGTCGCGTCGATTTCAGCGACTGACGCGACCGAACATATTGATTATACTATCTTAGTGACGTATGAGAATCGTCACATACTCTTTTGAAGTTATAATATTAATTCCCCGTATTGACGATTATATATATATATTTATTTATTAGCAACCAAATGTCTCTATACAAGTTCATGCAAGTATGTGTGTGAAGTTGTGTTGACGTATATTAAGTATTTAAATGACGCGAAACTACGAATGGTTTTTTCCTGATTAACTCATCAGCGAGCGGTTAAATGATTATGATAACGTATACGGCGTGACTTAACTTCTAAATAGTTTAAGTCATCCATTACAGGTTGCGAGTGTTACGACAGCATCAGTTAGTTGGTTCACTCACTTTGCATGTAGATAAGTGGCCGAAGGAACAATGCGAATATTTTATAACATAACATAAGTACCTTCACAACTGTATTCTCGAAGTGTTAGGCCGAAGTATAATTATGTACCTACACCCACCGTCCACCTGTATTTTAGATCTCATGGACACAAATCCAAATTCAAGTTTCTACTGAGAATTTTATAGAAAAACTAGCTTCTGCCCGCGACTTCGTCCGCGTAGCGTGATGATATATAGCCTAAAGCCTTCCTCAATAAATGGGCTATCTAACACTGAAATAATTTTTCAAATCGGACCAGTAGTTCCCGAGATTAGCGCGTTTAAGCAAACAAACAAACAAACTCTTCAGCTTTATATATTAGTATAGATATATTCATTTAACCACTCGTACCCACTCGTACTGAGAATCGAACCGAAATTCTGTAGATTCGCACTTACGACCATTGTACCTACTAATGTTGAATATTATAACGTATTATTAAATTAAATACATTTAATAAAATAGTTTAGTTTGAATGCCTAACTGTTCTCTCGAACTCTGACTTGGAGCGAGCGAGTGTAAAGTTCAAGTCAAATGTTTGGCAAACTATTATTAGGTTTTATTGATAGAGAAAATTTCATTACATGTATCAGACTAAAAGCAATTAGCTCACACCCTAAATATGTAGAAATATTATATAAATAAGTGTAAATAACAAGTTAATCAAAAAATATTGCAAAAATCAGGAATATACTTAACTAGCTTCCGCCCGCGACTTCGTCCGCGTGGAATACTTACTTAGTCTTAGCGTGATGATATATAGCCTATAGCTTTCCTCAATAAATGGGCTATCTAACAATGAAAGAATTTTTCAAATCGGACCAGTTGTTCCTGAGATTAACGCGTTCAAGCAAACAAACAAACAAATTTTTCAGCTTTATATATAAGTATAGATATAGATACCTACTTACTCCAATTTCGAAATCATACGACTGTTTTCTTTTTTTGTGATCGAAATTAACATCCGCGATTTTATTTTGTTTTTTTTTTAATCATCTATGCTATATTGACCATAGTCAATATACTCTCGTTACGTCAGCATTCTGTATATCAACAATGGCCCGCATATAACGAAATTTAATCCGTCTTCAATGGTTCTTCCACAATAAAACAACATAGGTACTATCTAAAAGAATTATCGAGTTACGTACCACAATCCAAATAAATACCGATATTAAGTTGTATATTAATCGATCAACAATCAAAATACACGTATGCACGTTGTATGTACGTATGTACGTTGTCTTTTATTTGCAAACTAGCTGTTGCCTGCGGTTTCATTCATTTTCTAAAGGACTTTTCGAGAGAATCAGTATAACAAATTACATCGCGGTTTAATTGTAAAAAGTTAACAAGCACACAGACAGTCGAGAGTTTCTGTCGTATTTCATTTTATGGGATAGGGGGGCAAACGAGCAGACGGATCGCCTGAAGGTCAGCGATTACCGCGCCGCCCGTGGACGCCCGCCAAAATCAGAGGACTCGCAAGTGCGTTTCCGTCCGTTTAAAAGGGTTTGGGCCTCCGGTATTCTCACTCTCACTCGGAACACAACGTAAGCGTTATTTCACGCTGGTTATCTGTGAGGCCATGGTATCACTCTGATCGAGCCGGCCTATTCGTGCCGAATTATGGCTCTCCCACGGACTCCGTGACGTATTTCAAATTTTCGTACAATATTAAGTACAAATATAAGTATAAATAATATTAGATTTAACCGTGCAAATAAGTCTACACTTACAGAAAAATATCTTATTTTGCTTGTATTGACTTGTTTGTATTGACGTACCTACTGAAAAGAAACCCCAGGGGTGCTTACCAATTTTGAGCTTGTAGTTTTATGGAAATCAGTAGTAGGTACTTAAAATAAACTATACCATATACCTACTAGCTATATAAATTAGTGATCAAGTTCATGTTCTACTCAATTTAATATCCTACGTTTTATGACAACATTCAAGCAATATAATGTCTTTATGGAAATGTCGTATCTCATTTTAGTTTCAAGCGTGCTCAATAACAATAAGATTACTACTGTCATTTTCTAATTTTTATTTATTACCTATGACTACATACAGTTGAGCTTAGTTATGTGGCATTGTGGAGCTATGTCCAATGCCTTTTGTTATGTTGGGGTCTAAAAAATATATAATAGCGATAGAAAAGGTAGAAGTTGCAATGTGTCCGGAATTTTTCGCTTGAAAGGTTGAGAGAGACTACGCCGACAGGCCACGAAAATCATCATGAGACCTGTGGTGCCCTGTCCGAGCCATCAGGAGTTGGCAAGTCGAAAGGCCTGCCGCGAGGCCTGTCATTACGGCCGAAACGTCCATTCTGTTAGCGTGATGAAGTGGACCAACAAATTGACTTCTTAATTACTAGACCTATATGAAAATGAAGAAGCACCGGGCCAACACATGCCATAGCATGGCTCAATATGGGGCGTGGCGGACTCCGACAGGCCCGGCAACTAGAGCAGATTATAAGGTAGGGTATGGACCGTGGTACCCTCGTCTTAATGCTGCTAAAAATCTTCATGGACTGTACTGCTACTAAAAACCGTACTTTAATCATTTTATTGAACACAAAATAATTATGTTTAGGTATAAATATTATTAGGAATCTTTAAGTAAGATGCATTCTGTACCTAATGCTGTATTGTTAGCGGCGCTCGATAAATTGAATTAAAAAACTGAAAAAAAAACTTGAAAAACTGAAATAATGATAAAAATTCGGTCTAAAATAATTTTTCAAAGCGTGTAAAATTTATTTCAAAGTCAATTTGAACTATTTGAAACTACCTATCTTGAAAATAATACGTGCCGATAAAATATTGCATTTCGCAATAAAGTTTTTGTATGAAGTCTTGCATTTTACTTACTGAATGATATTGATCTAATTTTTTAACTATTGACTGGGCAAAAACAAAACGAAAACACACTTGTTACGTTGGCAAACAAACAAAGATACTGGGCTATCACTTTAGGAATAGTACGTACCACCCGGCCTCACGGCTATCCTATTTAGGCACATGTCAACCAGCGAACTACAACTTCAAAATTGTGATGTTCGACAAAACGCTTTCTTATTTATAACGTCGATCGCTGTAAATTACATCATAGATATTGTATACAACAATAAACAGGCATAATAAATATAATATCAAAATGAGTTGATAGACTTGTTATCACGCGTCCGTAGGTGATCTCAGTGACGATTCCTGAGTCACGTGGGCGTACCTCGTTCGGAAAGGGTTAGGACACAGGCGAAGTGTCCCGCGCGGGTGTGGACGGTGGCGGACTGCCGCGGCGGCACAGCGGCGGGATCTCGGCACTCGACAGCGGGCTGGGTACGTGATCGGCCCGCCTAAGGACACTCGACAATAATTCACGTCTACACTTATGCGACCTTCGTTTTTTAGGGAGCACGTGGTTGGCACCCTGCATTCACACCTTCTTATACAGCCACAGTTCACAATCACGCTCAAACGTTGACGTCACTTTGGAAACGTATAAGGTATTGTCTTTGTTTCACTTATTATGAAGATAACGCTAATTCCATCTAGTCATGAGACTGGGCGATTGGTACCCGGAATACGAGCAGAAAACATGGAAGCTTGGCCGCAAATGCTACATTTCCATCGCTAACACTGGTTTTATACAGACCTCATGTAAACAATAGAGATGAAGCATTCAGCATTGCGTTAGCATGTTGAGGTAAATATGATTATTACATAGTAGGACTATAATTTTCAAGTAGCTAGTCCGTGACCCTCAATAGTTTTAATAGAACGTTGTCTTGGATCGCAATATTTTTCTAGACTGATCATGTGATGCTATATAGCCCTTATTTATGCATTCATACATAAATAATACTATCCATGATTAACATAATCTATTCTTACGATATTACGAGGGTACATTAAGATGGCGTATAACGAGCTCCGTCCGCGTCGTTTGAACATATGAAATTCCCTGAGAGAGAGTCAAAATGAAATTACTAAGTATTCATGAAATATTAAACTCAGACTCAGATATTAATGGAGCTAAAGACGCGACGGTTCCTTCAGATCAATAAACCCTTACAATAGGAGAATTATAGAATACTCATTCTATAATTCTCCTATTATTTATATTTGATAAGTAATTATAATTTGTATAATCTGTATCTATAGGAGTTTGTTTGTTTGTTTGCGCGTTCAACGCTTATCTCAGAAACTACTGGTCTGATTTGAAAAGTTCTTTCACTGTTAGATAGCCCATTGAGGAAAGCTATAGGCTATATATTATCACGCTAAGACCAAGTGACTACTCCACGCGGACGAAGTCGCGGGCGGACGCTAGTTACTTATAAAATACATACTTTATAGTAGATTTATTAACATTAACATCCTTGCCCACAGAACAGGACCGTCTCCACGGCAACGAGACTTCATGATTTGCTAAGAATGACTGACCCATCTAAAGACTAACCACGGTAGGCGCAGCTTAACCCTGTATTGACCAGCGCATTTGATTTCTAGTGGGGGAGGTTTTTTAAATGTATTATAAAGATTATAAAAAAATATTATTTTCATTATTTTTAAAATCGCATTCCTGTTGTTATGTGTCAAGGCTATCTTCTATTTTTATTTTATCGTTTGTTTCCTCTAAGTCATAATATCACAACATTATCTACACACGCAGAATGTCAAA
Source organism: Acronicta leporina (assembly GCA_947256265.1). NCBI lineage: Eukaryota > Metazoa > Arthropoda > Insecta > Lepidoptera > Noctuidae > Acronicta > Acronicta leporina. Next base: position 8,060,900 of record OX366513.1, on the reverse strand, counting down.
GTTACCATTGATTAGCTCATGAAAAATACGGCAACTCATTAGGATGCGCTATCTAGTGGAAGGGCGTAATTATTTACAGGTAACGTTATTGCACTGCTACGTTGGAAGCACCTGGGTTCGATCCCAGGTTGAATAGTGTATTTTGTAACCTTATTGGGTTCAGCAAAGTATCGTCGTTACAAGTCGGTACTGTATTTTCTATGAAATTCTCAGTAGCAGCTCAGAGTTTGGATTTCTGCTCAGATGGGCTCAAATAAAATACTGCCTTAAAACATACCAGCAAACCGTGGGTGCGCCAGAGGTGCGTGACCTGTATGGAGTGAAGGAAACCATCTAAAAAGGTATAATACTAAGACTAAATCTGACTCTATTAACTGTAACATTAAAATAATTTGTAAAAACATAACTTAACATACCATCACGCCTGTATCCCACAAAGGGTTAGGCAGAGACGTACTAATGTGCACCCATAGTTTGCCGGTATGTTTAGGTTCCATGTAACAGGGAGGCGAGGCTATTGCCATTAACCGGGCAAGTTCCAAACTCCGAGCTTTCGAACTTTGCTCGACCTGGTAATCGAATCCGACCTCTAGCGTAGTAGTCGCGGACCACTGGGCTAATGAGGCAGTTATTAAAAAAAGTAGATTGCCCTGGCGTTTCCTAAATGAAGTCCTCTGAAAAGGAATGCTCTTTTCAAGTCCAGACATAAGATGCAATGTCAGTGTTACAATGCAGGGCAATGTCTAAAATATTTTTTAAAGAAAGAGCTACAGAGGTACCGAATGATCCATTTGGTAAGGTTAGGTACGATCGTATATGTTAGGCCAGCGCTGCAGCGAATAGCTTTACTAAGTTCGGTCCTGTTTATGTGAGCGCTAGAGCCCGAAAAAATAATTACTTGTACTGCTTGCTTCATCCGAAACTTTGTTGAATGAGTTTCTTCAAGTTAGCGCTAGGTTAGTCTTTTCTTCGACAGTAAAAAAACATCACACAGAATGTGGACTACCGTGACCTATTGATGCATAACCATGTGACCACCATCATATGACTAGGTATATAAACTTCAGCAGTTGATTGGTAGGGAAGATCTGAAGTAATCAAACGATCACATGATGGCAGCCAGTTTAATAATATGTAAAGCGGAAGGAGGAAAATTAAGGAGGCGTCACGTGCTCCGAGCGAGCGGAACAATTAGGCTTAGGCTCTACTCATACTGACAACATACATAATGTATACAATATTATTATATTGTAAGAACGGGACTGTTCTCTAGCCCAAGCTCGAACAACTATCGAAGTCGTATCGTAAACGAATGAGTTTTTTTCAGCTACAAATCTCATACAAACGTTTTAACGTTATTATTGAGAAATATATTGTATAATCTACATACAGGAATATTTTTTAAGCAGTGCGCAAAAAAATTTTGGTAGTTCAGTATCAGTAATAGAACACATTCCCATTATTAGTTCAAAACTTTTTTTAAAATTTTTATCCGGCTTGAAATCAGCAAAATATGGACATAATATCTATTCGCAGTAATAACAATATGCACGTGTGCCAGCCGACTCACGCGCCGGTGTACAGCTGATGTAGGTACTAAGGCGCGCGCGCTTTGCCGTGCGCTAGCGAGTAACCATAAAATCAGTTTCAAAGTAAACATCTTTCGTTAACGATAGCTTCGATATTTTGTACTAAGACATATCAAAATAACAAATTGGTGTTTAATAAAAGTCGTTTAAGTATCAATTGTCAAAGTTTGCGCACTGAATAAAAAATATTCCGGTATACATACATATTTTCACATCTGTCTCCCATTGGGGTAGGCAGAGTTTCGCTTCATCTACTTTCATTAACCTCCTTCTCATACAAATTATTCTCGATTTCGATACGAATACGTTTTCGAAAGTCTTCGCGCTTGAGCTACTGTTTAAGAAGCACGATTGTATCTTTTTTATTTATTTTTTGCTTTTCCATGCCAAGTTATTTTAGTGAAAGAAAAAACATAGCGACATGGCGGATGGGATTCGCGGTGGCTTAAATTAGTAGTCATAGCGTCTGGTGTATCTAACCAGAAGACGCAGGTTCGATTCCTGCCCGCAGTCGAATTTTTATTAGAATAGTTTAGTTTTTCAAAGGAAATTGGCACTTAATTATTTATTTTATAATTATTATACTGGTTCATATGATTTTCACTAATTTTACTACCTACTAAATTGCTTAAAAAAACGAATGGCTGAGGCTTTTTTTTGTTTATGTTAAATATTTTTGTGTGTGAAAGTGCTAAATTTTTTTGGCAAAGCTTTCTAAGTCCGGTGTTATATCTTCTGATAAACGATTCAACTACTGTTTGAGTGTCGTAATCCTTAGAGCTTATATAGATTTTCACAGCCTACGTTATCAGTCAAGAGGTGGATACTGCTGTCCATCAACTTGAGAATTGTTGTTTGTTTAAACTCTGCCTCAGACCTGTATTTCCTGTATCGTGGGTGCGGTAACAAAAAGAAGGGTAGTCAATCAAATTATAAAATAGGTTCAAAATAAGAACGTACTTTGACATTCGTTTTAATTGTATGCTAGTCAAACTACATTTAGACCATACAAATTATATACTTCACTTGTTTGCGGGAAATGGACGGAGCATTTATACATCCCAACACAAAACTTGAAAAGACTATATTTAAAAAAAAAAATTAATAAGTTGACTAATAAAGACCTTTATTAAACAGATTAAACTATTTTTATGTGTAAAAATTATAATATTATTTTATATAATTATATTTTTCATATGTTGTTTATAATTTTTTGTAATTTTTTTAAATTTCCTAACGGTTAGGAAATTAAAAATAATTACAGGTAACAGTTTAGGTCCTAACCTATTTATATGGTGCTATCATAATATATAAAGGCTCAGTAGTATGTTTTTATAACTAAATAGGTAATTTTATGTCACTACAACATGATGGCTCCCCATCATGTTGTAGTGTTGCTACTCAGTATAATGCGTTAGTACCCGGAATATAGCGGGTGAACTAAATACTACTTATTATGTTGACAAATCCTCTTCAAAAGTGCCATAGTCTAAATTAACTGTTAAGAGTTTCCTTTAGGTATACTTATTGTTTATGTATGTATACACGTACACACGAAATTAAGTATATGACACTTAGGCCCACCTGCACCAACTTTTTAAATATATTTAAAAAGTTGGTGCAAGCTGGCGTTAATATACGATTATTAATGCACAATATAAAACAAATTGATCGTAAGTGCCTACCCTCCTAATCGTTAGGTATAGACTGTTATCTATAGGATTTGGAATTGAAAAGGCCCGTCTGACACTAATTAATATAATGACTGTCATATATTATACCAAGCCATATTAAACTAATATTATAAGTGCGGAAAAACTCCGTTTGTGTAACTATTTATTTAATACCTTTTCATGCCTAAACTGCGGAACAGATTTCGATAAAAATGGGCACAGAGATAGGCTACCGTATAGACTACAGTATATTTCATATATTATTATAGTCCTTTCGAGTCAACGCGCAATAGCTAGTTCATTATACATTATTTTCGTATCTCTATTAACATACCTTTACTCAAAATATTAGTACAATCCACCAAGCGATTCGTCTGTTAACACCACCGATGCTAATTACTGGTAAATAATTAGCAGTAGGATAATTTACTTGAACTAGTTCATAATTACCTACTATGATATTTGCTCACTTAACTATTTACTTAGTTCCTCGGAAGGTGAAACACTGGACTAAACTGGTGTTTATGATGGAATGATGACTTTATACAAATAAATATACATGTCACATTATCAGATATTTTTTAACCGACCGGACAGATTGAAGTGGCCGTCACATCGGCAACTCATCACGTGAGTAGACTTGTCGTATCAAACTACATATTTGTTTCCAATGATTATACATATAGTAGGTAATACTTGATCTTGATTATACATAGGTAAACGGGTTCCGCGCGAAAAGGTGACAGCGATTACAGATTGTCTGAGCCCTTATCTCTTGGCTCGCCATCTCAAGCAATGTATTTTTTCAAGAGAACTATAGATACAAGTGCAATTCAGCAAACCAACGACTACTGAGATAATTATGTACATACTTGTGCACTGTTGACAGCGTGGTAAGTTTTTAGAATTGAAGACTTATGTTCTCGTTTTTTCGAATAAAATCCTTCATAGTATTTGGGAGACTGAGTTTTTTATCAAACATATTAAAAGCATGTAGTATATTCACTAAGTCTCTTTTAATCCACGGGAGAAAGAATGGGCCGGCTCAATCGGAGGAATACCACCGTCCTCACAGAAAACTGGCGTGAAATAACGCTTACGTTGTGAACGAGACACACAAACGCTTGTGCGAGTGAGGATACCGGAGGCCTAAATGCTTTTAAAAGGCCAACATTGCAGTTGTGACTCCTCTAGTGTAGCTGGTGTCCATGGGCATCAGTAATCGCTTAACATCAGGCGATCGTTTGGGGGCAAACGAGCTCCTGTCCCATAAATAAAAGTATTATTTTTCGGTAAGATCTTAGATACTATATGATAAATACGAAGAATAACTGATTGGCACTTAAATAATGTTCAAAATATAATTAAATGCAATCATGCAGTGCTTCTTCAGTACTTCAATAAAGTGATTTCATTGCAATATTTATTGAATTGATCTCGTTGGACGTTGATTGGTATATAGAAGACTACCATTCGACATTTATGATACATTGAGACTACTTTGGAATTATATTTTAAACGGTTTCTAAGTACCAGAATTAACCTCCAGGCCACAGTTCAATTTCTTCCTTCGTGAGGGTAAGTGTCTAAGTAGGTACGTAGTGAACCCAGCAACATAGTAACAGACCAATCGGGCTGTTACTATGTTGCTAGCCAAGTTAACTGGGTGGTAAACTTGGCTACCACCACTTGTTGAGATGAACATTATATTATATTATTATTGATCACTCTTAAGATCTTATCAAGTATAAAGAGACTTAAATTAGGACTAATAATAAAATAAATCATTTTTATTTCAGGTAAATACAGCCATAATGTAGTAGTTACATTTTTACAATTTGAAGTTGATTTTTTTTAGTAGTAATAATCACATTTAAAAAAAAGTTTCGTCAAAGTAAATTTGCGTTAAGTATCACCCAAGGGAATTTTAAATGAAAATTATTAAACTATAAATACTTTTTGTACGTTGTTTCTCAAATAAATCTTAGTTATGGAATAGTTAACCATTACATGCAAGTTTTATGACCCGCATGCCAGATAAGCGTTTGAATGGCGTATCAAGTATAGTTGTGTTCATAGAAATTTTCATTGTACAGATATTTGTATGTAGGAAGTAGAAACTTCCTACATTTCTAGGTATATAATTACTGCTGAACAAATGGATTGGATTGAAAAGAGATAAGGAAATAAATTAAACAGATAATAATTTTTCAGTTATTGAACTTATGTACTGTACCTATACATTTTACTACTCGGTATACAATAAGAAATACTCTCATTCGTCCAGTAGTCCTAAGAGCGACTGCTACGATAGAGGTCCTTGGTTTGATTCCAAATACGAGAAAAGTATTTTTCCTTGAAATTCTCAGTAAGAGCTCGCAGTTTGGATCTGTACCCGGTTAATGGCAATAGGCTCGCCCTCTACTACGTGGGACCTAAACATACCGGCGAACTGTTTAGAAGAGAGAGAAAGAAAGAAAGAGAATTACAAGGAGGTGATCTACACAAGAAAGTTTACATCATTACATAACATATCTACCATCACGCCTGTATTCCCCGAAGGGTTAGGCAGAGGTGTACTAATGTACACCCACAGTTCGCCTGTATGTTTAGGTCCCATGTAATAGGGGGCGAGCCTATTGCCATTAACCGGGCACAAATTCCTAACTCAGAGCTGCTACTGGGAATTTCATAGAAAAACCCAATAACACTTTGCTCGACCTGGGAATCGAACCCTCCTCCTGGGAATCGAACCTCTAGCGTAGCAGTCTCGCTCAGGACCACATGGCTAATGAGGCAGTTTACATCACCTCCTTGTAATTCTCTGTCTTTTTACGACCATAGACAAACACCGATTAAAATCACTATAACTAAGTTATCACTCGATTTAAATTATCTCCTCTTTCAAGGTGTTCTTCATAGCTCGTCTGCTACCGTAGCCTATAGTCAGCCAGAGGATTCGTGATATTACAAGATACCCTCGCGATCAACCTGCTCTTTGACTATATTTATAAAACGAAAGCCCACTGTCAGCGGCATTTTTTAAGTAACGAGTCATAATGTAATTTAATATTACGTCATTATAGTTAAACTGTCAGAGACAACAATTATAATTGTACCACAAAAACAAAATGAAACAGAACCATTGTACCTACTTGAAATTTTCCGTCTTATTAACTACACCGCACTTCAGATGAATTAAGTTTTCGAATCACATTAAAATGTATGGTTTTTTTTATGGGATAGGGGGCAAACAAGCAGATGGATCGCCCGATGGTAAGCGATACCGCCGCCCATGGACACCCGCGACACTTAAGGAGTCGCAAGTGCGACTCCTTTTACTCCATTTTAAAAGGGTTTAGGCCTCCGGTATCCTCACCCACTCGGCAAAACACAGTGCAACGGTTTCACAATTACATTTTCTAACCCTAAATTGCGACGTCCAGTTACAGACTTTATCTGAAGTGCTGCGGTGATTACAACAGGCGTGTTCTTGGGACCACTTGACTTCTCGGGCGACTACCGCGCAAAATAATTCGATCACAAGATGCTATTTATCTATAGAAATAATGTTCCTAACCGTTTATCTCAACAATTTGCAGGAAAATAGAGAGGAGATAAGTGTTAGCTGCATGTAAATAAAAGTGTGTAGACTAGCTAGTTTGTAGCAACGCGCAGGATTTCGGGCTCAGTGTAGAAATATTTGAAAAAATAAGTTAAATCTTTTAAAGTTTAATAACATTTGTTTATTAGTTAATTGCTAGGAATACGTAGGGCATTAGGTAGAACTTAGATAACTTATCATACAGTTAATATAACTCATTCAGTATAATTCACAGGCCAAAGCAAGATTTTGTATATCATCCTGTTTAAAAAATCATTATTAACATAAATAGCCTACTCACAAAAATAACAATAATAATAATTAAAAACATATTATATGAAGTGACGAAGCGACCGTGTGAACTTCAATCAATCTGTAACATAATTCTGTTTCAGAATTGTTTATGAAAATATTTTTATCACAGCGCGGGAAAATTGTCACCATCTTGCCTTCACAGATTAAAAATACAAAAAATATAGACTATGGGCACGGGTCTCCACTCACAATGAGAAGGATTAGGCTATAGTTCACCACCCTAGCCTAATGCGGGTTAGCAAACTTCACACGCCATCGAGAAATGCGTAAATCTCTACTATTAACATTAAAATCAACAAGGGATCACCAGTGGTTTATTTAAAAAAGAAACGCTGCTTCATACTAGGGTTTTCTCCTGTATTGTGGGTGCTTTTACAAACACAAATTCTTGCATACAGAAACCCACAGACCCGGAACAACTACCTGTAGGTCGTACAAATATTTGTTCCGTGTGGGGATCGAATCCACAATACGTGGCGCAGAAACCGATCAGGCGCTACGCCAAATTACATAATGTCCATTACATTGGCGTTTTATTGAATTTTTCGACAACATCGGGAACGTTGACATATTGTGTTCATCAACGCAATAAACTAAATTAGTATATGGACCTGTTATGTCACTGAAACAATATTAGAACAAAAAGTGAATTCCATACACTACAACAGATAATCTATCAATAAAAATTTTATAGACGGAAGAAGGAGATCGCCAAAACCAACCCATTTGCTATTTCACTGTCCGGAAAGATGATGAGAAGGATTAGGCTATATTCTACCATCCTGCTGGCGTAATGAGAGTTGGGAGACTTCGCCCAGCTTTCCATAAGAAATTATTATAACGCATACGATTTCGGGAAGTATTAGGTGCGTATCTTGGATTCGTGCTGGAGACCTTCGACTTGGCATTGTAATGGTCATATCACTAGGCTATCGCTTCTTAAGCAGTAGATGCATTGGTATATTAATAATGTATCTGTCATTGTCACCGTATGTAATATAGATGCACAATACGAATAAGTAAATATATTGTGCTTCTGAATTAATTCTAATCACAAATTGTACACTGCACTATATTTATGATTTGGTCTAGTTGCAATAAAGAAAATCAGAGTGTTATTTAAATTAAATATTTATACTAATAAGTCTTACCTAGCCTACATCTATCTTTATCTTATATGTATATATAAAAATCAATTGCTGTTCGTTAGTCTCGCTAAAATTCAAGAACGGCTGGGCCGATTTCGCTGATTTTGGTTTCGAAATATTTGTGGAAGTCCAGGGAAGGTTTAAAAGGTGAGTAAATCTATACTAATCTATATACTAATATATAAAGCTGAAGAGTTGGTTTGTTTGTTTATTTGTTTGTTTGCTTGAACGCGCTAATCTCAAGAACTACTGATCCGATTTGAAAAATTCTTTCAGTGTTAGATATCCCATTTATTGACGAAGGCTATAGGCTATATATCATCACGCTACGCGGACGAAGTCGCGCGCAGAAGCTAGTATGAAATAAATGTTTTTCTGATGCGGTACGTAGTTCGCCGGGTCAGCTAGTAATTTATCATTATACAAAAATCAAACTAAGTATAGGTACATATACAATACGTAGGTGCAATAAAATTAGAGATGGCATTTAATTTTGGACCTGGATAGAAACTCATCTATGAGATCGGTATATGCCGCCGAAACACTTATTTTTTGCATTTTTTGCCCTAAATACCTAAGCAGTAATCCATCTGTAAGTGCAAATAAGGCTTAAAGTATTTGTATGCATCCATTTCGTAAATAGTTTAGTAGAAAATGAACGGAAAATACCTTTCTGTATGTCCTTACTTCTTGATTTAAATATGTAATACTTAGATAGATAAATGTAATAGGTACTAACGTTACCCAACGAGTTTCTAACGTCAGGCATATTGGATAGCTCGCTATGCAGGTTTCACTACTTTCTTCAACTTGTATGGTGTTGCACTATGATTACAAACTAATAGTACTGAGTAGACCAATCCACCATTTATTGCACTGTATTTACAAATCCAACTACTCAAAAATACTGTGTTGACTCATAAGTATCTAACCATTTAAATGATTGATCGTAAACTGATCACGACATACAATTAACTAATTGAATTAATTGAACAATTGACAATTGATATATAAGTACTTAAAATACGAAGACGAGGTATGTCTCTATCTTGAGTAGACTACTAGAACTAGGAACGATATTGTGATATGATTGCTTAGTATAAGATTTACCTTTTTCCATATAGGTCCATACTAGGTATTTAAACCTACTCGAAAACCTCTAATGTTGACAAATAACGTGAATACAATCACAATGATGATTTATTTTTAAGCAATGTGTTCAGTGTGATGTTTTTACAGCTGTTAAACTATATTCGTTACAAATAAGTTTTAATTAGTACTCATTGTTACTTCTTTGGGACAGTTATTATATCAACAAATAGTTAATGCAATAGGTCTACAGGTTTTTATTACAATAAATAATCAAACTTTTGTTAGTTTGTTTTGTTAGTATTCAAAGAAGTAATTTGATCCACAGATGACTGAGATTTGTTTAAAATATTATCTATTTTTTGTCATTCAGAAGGTGATAAGAGCAGTAAGCCCCTGCATCGGCTGGTAATCTCTGTTTGTCACGATCTTGGAAAATGCGATAAAAATCACATGGTTTTCTTGTCAAAGTCAAAGTAAATTGTATTTATTATCATTTATCTTATTGAGGTACCTATAAACATTGGAGAAAATTTTAAATGTTAAAAACTCTAACCTCCTTTTAGGAAACTTGAATAGGTAAGTATCTAGCTACTCAATGGTCACGATTATAAATATTCGATTGGGAGCTTTTTTTATAGATGTTGTTCCACTTCCCAAGTCATGTTAATCCTTGTTTGGATGTTTGTAATTTGTGCGTTCGATTGAAATTATAGGTATTTTTTAAACCAGCCATATAGGTACGGTATTATAATTTGTGTTTCGTCAATGCGGGCGATGTTAACAAGCATACATGGAAGCGCTAATTTGATTGTTTTGTCTACGATCCGATACGTCAGAATCACGAGGATCGATGACAATTGTTCCGTTTACTTATTCTACACTACTTCCTTATGGAAGTTTTAAATTGAAACATTAATTTTATGGCTTTATGCCGTGCTGCATACCATGCACATTACACAACATTTAAGTGAATTCATGGTTTATACATTGTGATTTATTTGAAATTTAATGGTAGTGACATACCGATGTAGCAGATCGTGAAGTCCTGCCGGGGTCACCGGTTGCCTGCAGGTGCAGTTTGACAGCCTCCACGCCGGACCGCTTGACGCGCTGACGGCCTGTTGCAGTCGCTTCGCCGTTCGTAGTCGCGTTTGCTTGCCGCTTCCCACCACGCGAAATTTCCTGTTTCGCCCCCTTCTTGTCCTGCTTTCCCCGAAAATCTTGTTTCGCTCGACGATCCCGCGTCTTCATCTTAAATATTTTCCAATGTCCATTCTAACGTTTCACTCAAACATTGACAGGTATGTTCACTAACTTTGAATATTGATCGGAAGCTGGGCCACGATAAGATATTTGCGTTGAAGGTGAAAGAGCTTAGATAAAAAATAACACACAAATCAGTTGGCTGGATACGTGACAGAAAAGGCCCTTTATGTTAGCACCTCGAATTGATCACGTAGAGTCCTTGAACTGGCGCGGGCGCGTTGTGACAGCGCGGTGGTAGCGTTTGTTTCAGTATTTACGTTTTTCCGAGATGAATTATTGATCGAGCGTGGCGGTGTATAGCGTGCGCCGGGGTCCGCTCGGACTGGCGAGCGAAGCGTGCGCGCGCGCCGCACTCCTGTGCTACTTGTTTGATCTCCGTCTGTTAATTGAAGGGATCTCATATGACACTATTTGATGAGACGCTATCACAACATCATTAACACTAATGCATATCTCAATAATTGTGGATGACCTAGAAAAAAAAAAATCTTCTTACTATCATCTGCTAATTTAAAAAAGTTGGCTAAGGTCGTCTACCTACTATTAAACCTGTTATGCACTATTTTATCTATTGCGTATAAAATTCCTTTGAGTGTAATCCTTACCTATTATAATTATTATAATATAATTATTATATATTTAATTCTATGTATAAGTACATAAGTTTCGTTTAGGTACTTTGTGAATATAAATGAAGTGAATAAATAAACTGAACTAAAAATTAAATTATTCAACTACACAAGCAAATAACTCAAAACAAACCACTTATAACAAAAGTTCTACACTTCAAAAACAAATATTCACTGTGTAGAGATCCATATGCACTAAAGTTACCATATAAACTAGATATTTTTTTGCATATTATGTATGAAGAAATCAACAAAACCGTGAGTCGTATGTTTGGTCTTTTATGATAATGGACGGTGTCGCCATCTCGAAAGGGTTATCCATAACTACTTAATTGCGTGAAAACGTTCGCCGGCGTCCTCGGGTGAAAACCCGCCAATTACTTAAGGAAAATGACAACAGATGGCGCTGGGGGCATCGAATTGTTTTTATTCACTTCGTGTATTATGAAAGGTTTGTTCAGAGTTTCAGATTTAGTTACTTGTAGGTACACTAGATAGCGATATTTTTATTTTATTCTAGTGCAGCATCCCTATGCTGCTTCTAGCTTCACTTTAGTAGGAAATAAGACATCGACACCTAGCTTTATTGAATATTACAATACGTATCAATTGACTGCACTCGGTAGCTGTACTGTACTGCAACGGAGGGGGCGGCGCGGCACTGCCTGGCCGCTTTTATGTTCAACTTTTGTTTTTCAAATTTTATCTTGCCACTTGTGTTTTTGGTAGTCATTAACACACCATCACGCCTGTATTCCCCGAAGGGTTAGGCAGAGGCGTACTAATGTACACCCACAGTTCGCCGGTATGTTTAGGTCCCATGTAATAGGGGGCGAGCCTATTGCCATTAACCGGGCACAAATTCCTAACTCCGAGCTGTTACTGGGAATTTCATAGAAAAAACCCAATAACACTTTGCTCGACCTGGGAATCGAACCCAGGACCTCTAGCGTAGCAGTCGCGCTCAAGACCACTTGGCTAACGAGGCAGTTATTCAGTCAGTGTTGTAGTCATTAAATTCGAGTAATTCCAATCTTCAAATGCTGCTAACATTATTATCATATTTTCTGTAATTAAATTTGTAGGGATAAATAATAGAACTTGATGTTGCGGCTTAGCGATTGGTTACTATTGATACAGGTTACGCGTGGGTTCGACACCTGCACGGAACTAATTTTTCGTTGTTTCTTGTTAATTTTGAGTCAGAGTATAGTTTGTGTTCACAAATGTGCCCTGATTGGGGCAATGTATCTTTACCCGACTGCGCCAGTTATTCGAGTGCACGTGCCTATGAATATTTCTTTGGCACGCTCTGTAACCTAAACGGCTTGTTGGATTATAGCTTGAGAGGTTTCGTTAGATTTGTTTCAATTGTGAGAGTGACAATGAGTCTATCTAAAACTAAAAAGTGCTAGATATAAAAAGGTAAATTAAAGACCTTTGTCAAGGTCTTTGTAGTTAAACATGAGTTACATATCAAGCGATGTATCCAATTTCGTGAGATTGGTCACCCTATTCCCGTCTATTTTTTGCCAGTTGAGTTTTTTCAATACTTACTTAAAATTATTACGAGTAAGGGAAGCATTGACAGAAAAGAGAGAGAGAGATATGCGTCCAATATCTTTATTTTTGAAATTCAAATGTTGTCACGTAACTTTGTTATGGCATTTTTCAATGTGGTGAAAATTCTCATAAATCTGACTTAGATCAACATTCGTAATCGCTTTCTTTCCACCCACATAAGAAATATTTTTAAAATTGAAATTGTGACGAATAAGGTAAAAAATACACAGTCGTATATCATTAATTTATTTTATTTACATTCTTAAAGTAAAGTCTTAAAGTAGGATCCGTATCTTCGTTAATACATAGGTATTTAAGATTATCTAGATCACATTTATAAAATGCAGGGATATCTAGGCGTACAATAGGCACCTACTTATTATCAGTACTTATTAATTAACTAGCGGGCCCAGCACACTATACACCTGCCCTTGGAAAAAAAGAAGCTGTCAAAAAAATATATTGTGTGTTTATATTCAATAGTTATTCTGCTATTTGGGGTGGAGAAAAAACCAACAAATCAAAGATCATAAAAATCGGTTGCTCTCTCAGTTATATATAAGTGTTCGAACATACCTGACTTTGTTTTACATAATATTAAGATTATATAGACAGACAACTAAGGCTGATAAGTGCTTATACTATTTTGTATATTATTTTCATCTCTTTTTTCGATAGTCAACGTATATTTTAATTTAAACCGGTGATTAAGAGCCACTGTTCTAGCGTGTAGAAAATCTCTTTCAGCACCTATAAAAGTAATATGAGCAACAAAAATTACAGTACCTATAATACCTATCGTTTTGTTACATTTGGTTATGTAGGTTAGTTAGCAGCAGGCGTGTGTGGTGAATTTATTGAATAAATAAAGTATACATACAGCTGCCTCATTAGTCTAGTGGCCGTAAGCACGAGGTATTGAGATCGATTCCCAGGTTGAGCACAGTGTTACTGGGTTTTTCTATGAAATTCTTAGTAGGAATTTGGATTTTTTTTTATGTGATGTTGAGCAAACGAGCCGACGGATCACCTGATGGTAAGCGATAACCGCCGCCCATGGACACCCACAACACCAGAGGAGTCACAAGTGTGTTGCTCGCCTTTTAAAAGGGTTTGGGCCTCCGGTAATCTCCCTCACTCGGCAAAACACAACGCAAGCGTTGTTTCACGCCGGTTTTCAGTGAGGCCGTGGTATCACTCCGGTCGAGCCGGCCCATTCGTGCCGAAGCATGGCTCTCCCACGTTAAAAACGTTTGTGCCCGCTGAATGGAATTAAACTTGCTACCCTATTACATGGGACCTAAATATACATTAGTATATATCTGCCTAGCTCCTTAATGTACTGCCGAGTATTTTGTATGATGTTTATGTTCTAATCACCTCAGATTTTAATTTACCAATCGATAGGTAGCTCTGAATATGTTGTATTCTATGTTCTTAGAGCAGCGTTTCCCAACCTAGTTAAACCCAACCAAAGGGTCCATGCCTGCCATACCATGCCAGCCTATTCTAGGGGGTCCACGGATAAAATAAAAAAAACATCCTCTGGATAGAACAGCGATTTGCAATAGCTGTATAAACTGGTCTTATGCTAATCGTCTACTCTACAATTGTCTCCGCTTTAAGAGATGAGAATTGGTCTATTTTCAGCCGGAGACCACACGGCATAGAAAATAGGTATATATACTTATATATAAAATAAATAACCTATTAACTTAATGAGATCCTTCAGTTGATTATTTTCTATTAGGCATCGGATTCTGAAACAAAAATATCAATTAATTAGTAAATTGGTTAGGTTAATTTATAATTTTGCGCCTCGTCTTGTAGGTATTAAAACTCATTATATTAATTAATTAATATTACATAAACTGATTATGTATTATTAATTACATATTATTATAAATTTGTCACACATCACCCAAGGCTAGCACGAACTATTTTTGTCGTCGCTCTTAATTCGTGTCGAAACAATGGCTAGAGTTACATGTTAACCTCTCTTGAACAAAGGGTTACCCCTATATTTTTCTCAGATTTGCGATTCCACGCTCTGCCTTTGAGTTAAAAAGTATTCATCGATTTCGTTCTGCAATGTAACGGCCAATTATAATATGATACACAAATCGTACAAGCTAAGGGGGTACGAGTTGTTAGAGTATTTGTTGGCAAAGACCCAACAGTTTTATATGGGTATAGAATTTGTATCAATTTTTTTATGGATAGAATTTGTATCAATCATTTTGTATCAATCAAAAAACCCATACTTTGTTTACTAACATTTTACGGATTGATAATAATGTTCACTTTCGACTAAGTCACCATTTCGACTTATTATGCGTTAATTTTTTATTGAAGATGTTTTTCGAAGATGGTACTATCCCGTATATTCCTTTGGAATAATATACCTGGGCCTTTTTCGAATAACTGTATACATACATAATATCCTGTGCTTTTCATAAAAAATGGAAACTTCTAACCAAGAGTATGCCTAAAACTCCTAGTGTACCGGTGATGGGTAGTCGTTAGTATCGTCATCCAACTGCATGATAAGTCTGGTCCAAGTATCTCCAAACATTAAGTACTGCCAAAATCTCCAAAAATCATTTTGTGATATACGATTCTGGTCCTTTGATACGCTTCCAAGAGGACGGGGGTCTATTTTAAGAAACCTTGTCGGAAACTTTGACCTGGAGGCCAATACAAATAATTACCAGAGCTAAACGCTCTATTCCGTTTTGGTATCGGATCGAGTTACATTCGATAACCGAAATTTTCCGTGAAAGCGTATCGATAGTATAGATACCTACGTAGTAGAATAGGAAAATGGTTGAAAGCTTTGTTTAAGGCGAGTTTAAGTTGTCTTTGATGTACAGTTTTCCGAGTTAAGAAGGGGACTAAAATGGCCACTTTTAATGAACCGCAACATTCACCGACACTCAGCTGTTATACTACCATAATAGTCCGATCTAAGCTGACCTCTAATTGTACGAAGAGCCTAATACAATGCGTCACCTTATAATACTGGTCATAATGGCACGTTGTGTAGCTTTTCTCACTTCTGGACATAAAAACATTATTGTGTACTATGATCGCATTACCTTTTTTCCTATTTTCATGCTTCTCGTTCAGTAGTATAGGTCCTAAATGGTTGACGAGAAGGAAGCCAATAGGCGTAGTGACTAGTATGGCTTGGACTATCAGCCTCATGAGATTTTCTGCGTACTCCATCCTCACCTCATCATGGTTGCCGTGTGACATCAACGCGTTTATTGCAACGGGACACAGAACTGCCTGAAAAAGCATAGAATTATTTAATAATTACCGCGGAGAGAATAATTTTAAAATATTATTAGATGTAATTCTGAGATGAAGAGAGACGTTAGTGTTAGGATTTGGTGTTCAATAAAATGATAGTATCTCTCCATGCCACCTATGTTTGCAAGGATGCGTATACATATACATTGGATACGTTACGTACCTCTACAATAGACTTAGGCACCCATGCGCAGCAGACAAACAACTTCTCTCTTACTGATAGCTTCGTACAGACAAGGAACGCAACAATCAGTCTGACGGTAAGGCAGAGAAAAAGTATACCGAACCCTATAAGCATCACCTTCGATATCGACGCCTTTATCTGTAAATAAATACGGAACATTATTACTTTACAATCATGATGCAATTTGCAGAGGATTATAGAACTTACATTTATAATATACATCACTATTTTATAAAATATTAGGTAGGTATATTAATTTATTGTACTCATAAATAGTTACAAAACATTACAACAGTAATAAGACATTTAAATTGGGCGTAAGTTAAGAATAATTTATTTGTTTATTAGTCATTGTTCCGATTGTGATTATTTAACTTCTGATAGACTAGACCAGTCTTTCTCAAAGTTCGTCATAACGCCCTTTGTGGGCGCTGAAAGCTTTGAATGCCTACAATGTTTAACTTTACTACATCTTAAACCGTTTCAACACCTTCAATTTTGCCTAAAATTAAAAATAAGTTTGAGACCCTCGGGGCTAGAGATATTGAGGTCAAATTTACACAATAGGTATATTACTTGTTCTGTCTAGAATTAAAGACTATGGTTCATAGCTATTCTAGGTTGCAAAGGCGACGTACTTAAACGAAAAATTTCCGCTGGAGTCATAAAAAAATATTTTTTAACACTGAGAATACCGTAAAAACAGCTAGTTATGTCAAGGTTTACTCTATAGATAAAAATTCTGATTAGTTTAACAATTGGTTTGTTTTAAATCCACCCAAGAGTGCTAAAATTTGGAAGAAGGTGCCTTCTGTGACGTAAGATCTCCTTAAGACCGGATCTAGAAAGATTAAAACAAGATTATTTAGCGGGTGATACCATGGGACCCGACTCGACTGTGGAAATCATATTATAAGTTTTCAATTAAACCTTTATGTTCTCGTAGCTTCTTTCTCAACCGGTTTCTACTATTACCAAGTTTTTCTGGCAATACCTATATAGACATGATAGACTGAAAGCAGGTTCGAATTCTACCTAAGATCAAAATTTGATCTTAGGTAGAAATTCAAACCTGCTTCCGAAAGAAACATTTAATGTTTCTTTCGCTAAACTTATATTTTTTTTATATGTTTAAATGATAATTGTACACCGAATGAGATACTTATGTATTTAATTTTCTTTTTTATTTAGTACTACATGCTGCCCGCGGTTTCACTCTGTTCCCAAAACGATTTACTATAACCCGGTTTCTAGACGTGTACGTACCACAAAAAAGGTTCCTGTGTAAGCGAATAAGGCTGGCTCGACCGCGGACCACATGACCCGATAGGCGGTCGACGCGGGGTTGTTGTTTAGCGTCCAGCCGTCCTTCGCCCAGCACCGCGCCGCTGTCGCGTTGCACGCCAGCACTGCTATGCCACCTGCCGAATTTGTTTGTATATATTTGACACGGTATTATAAAATATAGCTTCTGCCCGCGACTTCGTCCGCATGGAATAGTTACTTGGTCTTAGCGTGATGATATATAGCCTATAGACTTCCTCAATAAATGGGCTATCTAACACTGAAAGAATTCTTCAAATTGGACCAGTATTTCCTGAGATTAGCGCGTTCAAGCAAACAAATAAACAAACTCTTCAACTTTATATATTAGTATAGATATAGAGTAGGTATAGATAGATAGAAGTATAGATACCGGCAAACTGCGGGCGTATAACAGTACTTATGACTTTTTTATAGATGAGAAAATCCTCTAGTATCGTCTGCCGCTTAGATAGCGGCAGAGTATATCAGACTTGTATCGACTGAAAACCGCCTTTGCCTTTCCTTATTCTATAGTCACGGCCCTGGGATTCGATACATTCTCCATGAATAGACGGGCGTTCAGCGTGCGCTGGCCATGGCTGGCAGCGCTCTCACCGCACTAGAGGTTGCGATAGTACCTACGCCTGTGGTTTTCAAGGAATATAGATAGCCGTGATAGGAGCAGCGTACATAACAAATGTAACTGACAGACATTGAAAGTATTCTTAATCAAAAAAAACCAGGGAATCGCATTTTTGAAGGTTTATTAAAGTAGGTGGTACTTTGTATTACATTGGGCCTAAATATACCAGTGACACGTCACCTAACCCTTCAGGGAATACAGGCGGAGTTTGGGTATTAATAATGTTTATATCGAAAAAATGCAACCTAAACACAATTTAAATTAACATTGCAAAATGGATGACCAATATTTGCAATTATGATTATCATAAAGAAGTTTGTAGTAGTTTGCATATTATTTTGATGATTCATTCTCAGGTGACTTTTTGCTAAGCAAACACTATTTTCTTTGTAGAATAAAATTTCATAATTATGTTTGCTTTTCGACCTTGAGTCAACTGAGCTTAAAAGGTATCTTAGATTCGCTCGTTTACATAATATACGAGGTACCGTCTCGTAGTGTTTTCTGAAATACATATAACGTGATATTAAATCACTGTCATGAAAGATGTATGTTAGAAAGATTCAAGCGTGCTTGGGAAAAGTCAGCTGTTTGACGTACAGAAAATAAGACAGTAAGTCAACTAAAACAATCATAAATTGTTTTATTAGTTTTCTTTACGAGATACTTAAACCTTTCTGAAAGGTCAATGTTATAGAAAAATAAGATAGAGGAGTTTTACATCATAAGCTAGATAGAAGAAAAAATTTCTTGCCTCGATAGTTTAGTGATTGTAAGTGCAACTATTACGGTAGAGGTCCTGGAGTCGACTCCCAGATCGAACAGTGTTATTGGGTTCTGCATTTGAAATGACATATAATATTCTTCTAAACCGCATATGAAATACTGTAAAGTGAAAAGTAAAGTGGATGCGGTATGAAAATGGCGGGGCGCGTAATTTTAGTTGAGACGATCGCTGTGTGTTGTGTGCCTTCTGATATTATTTGATGTGGTAAAGCAATATGATGCAAAACGTCTATATGTATTAGGTTGTGTATTATAACATACAGAATAGAGAATGCAATGGATGCCAGTTATTAGTGCATCATTGGTCGTAAACGGACATTTTCTTTATAAATATTGTTAAATCATAAATCAGAAAGTTTATTTGTGAAACATAGGTATACAATAGGTCTTACAATAAAATAGTACGCTATGTTTTGTCTTATGACATACAAATATGCAAAGAAAATAATTATGCTAAATAATTAGTATCTAAATCTATATGTAACAATCCTTTTCTTTTTAGCACAATGAATACGAAAAATGTAAGTAGACTGAGTGGATGAATTGATTGGAATAAACACTGACTGACACAAAACGTTCAGATTAAAAGGTCGGCGTACAAGCATGTCATTTTTTAAAAGAGTTCCTAACATACAATTACCCACGTTAGACCAAGACGAGATTTTGGGAAATTTCACCGCTATTGGGAAAACATGATAATTATTTGTGGCCAACACAGTTTCGTTATTATTACCCATTGGTACATGGGCCTCTTAGATTAAGACTTAATCTGTGATGGGCCTCCTTTCAGAATGACAAGACTTATGTCAGCACGCTCGTCTTTTTTAAGTGAGCAAATTCCAGACACCATTAGGAACGATACGATCATTAATCGATATAGCTAGTTTCTTAATCGTTTAGCATTTACGGATGTTCTATCTCGAGACTTTAAAAAAACCTTTCCCCTCACTCTAGAATTTTCTTCTGTATCGTGGGTGTGTTTACAAACACAAATTTTTATATTTCGCCCAGATCCGGAACAACTGTAGATCAAACAAATTGCTCCATGTAGGGATCGAAGCCATAACACATGTCGCAGAAGCCGTAGCCGATCGCTCAGCCGCTACGGCAAACGTGTCGCCGACGTATTAGCTAGGACATAAGACTAAGTTAAACGTAGGTTACTAACCTGTGCCACCCCAGCCGAAATGCGCAGTAATGAAGTTAGCGAAGAGTCCGCCGATCACAACGTATAGTACTCTCAACTCCGTGACGAAAACGTCTCGCGAGTGCGGCATGAACTGGGCCAAGGCGCCCCAGCTGACGCCCACAACTGCGCCCACCAACAGCGCACACGCCGCCTGCGAACAAACTTCCACTTACATCCAAGATTCTACTTATTACGATAACTTTGTACCGTCTCCGGTTCAGTGTAGGATATTTAAACTACAGTTTAACGTAAACCTAACAATAACGACTTTAAAAATATGCTGTAAATCGAAATGGAGGGTTTCTGCAACCGGTACTTAATCATTTTAAAATATAAAATAAAATGAAAAATAATCTAAATTGTGCAAAAATGTGAAGAAGAGCCGGCAAGAAACTCCATAGATACTGTTATTTTAGTGAAGGAAAAATTCAAATGAAAAATGCAAAAAAATTACAAAAAGATCCATAGATACTCTTAAAAAAAACAAATCAGATTACAATATTAAGCTTTACAACTTTGTTTTAAATAGTTGTTGAGAATGGTGCAGTTTGATGTGTAAGGTTTTTTCATTACTTATAACAAGACGGATTGTCGAAGAATTGTTTATAACGCAGATGACACCTCGAGACACAGCTCGTAAATAAAAAAACACAAGTAATCAATAACATACCCTGATGTACCGGTAGGCGTCGTCACCGTCGTACATGATGAAGCTGTGGATGACGCCGAACACGCCAACACTGAGTGCGGTGTCGGTCCCGCCCGCGGTACATACGAGCTGCGGCCAATTCTGACCAAGCTTCTTGCCAGCGGTCAGTCGCTGCACCGTCGGCATCAGGATTGGACATGACACTGATGCGTATATCGACCCCAACATGAAACCTTTACAATAATAAGTTTTTGTTAAATATAATACAAACAAACTGCCTTATTAGATTAGTAGACTTGAACGCGACTGCGTCGCTAGAAATCCTGGGTCCGACACCCAGCAGTGTTATTGTTTCTATAAAATTCTCAGTAGCTGCTCGGAGTTCGGGATCTATAGGTATGGCAATAGGCTCGTCCCATATTACATGGAACTTTCACATACCGGCGAAGTGTGTGTGTACAATAGTACATTAGTAAGGGCCTCTGCCTAACTCTTCGAGGAATACAGGCGAGATGCGTTATTAAATACAAACGTTTTATGTATATACTTAGAAGAACTTGCGTTTGACTAAATATATTTGTTTCTCAAAGTTTTGGACCTTTGCATGCTTTTTAACAAACAATTGATCCTTCTAATCAATAGGATATTTTTTATTTATATTATATTAAATATTAATAGGATTATTGCGAAGTAAATGATATAATGTTAATACAGTTTTTGTGCACAAGCGATTTTAAGACCATTGTTTATCATTGTTTATAATTGACTGTAACCAGTGCGATAGGTGTGAAACCGTGTTTGAGTGAGAACTCAAGTATTTATTTATAATGCGTCAGTAGGTACAATCTATACGTTTTTATCTGCAATGTGCAACTTTGTTAACATGTTTATTCGGGGATAGACTAGAATTAGAACTTGAATACAATACTAAAAACAATGTAGGCATTGTTGTATTCTTGTAATTATTTTTCTCAGTATACTGCAATATACGATAAGTAAAGCCGATTGATAGATTCGACAATAGCAAACAAAAAATGTCAGACGGTATCATTGAGCTAAACCTTGACACTTTTTATTTGCATTAATAATCATTGTATGGAAGCGTAAACGTTAACCACGTCAAGCTTCTATGAACACAGATAAAATTCAACAAATATAATTTGCTTATGCAAATTGACAGAATGTTTATCATTTCATATTTCGCATTTAATTCTTCGCACGTACGATAAAAATCCAATATAATTAAATTGCTATCAACGATTGCATGTTCAATTTGTTTATGTAACGCGAATCATACGGGTTCCTACGGTAAATAAGAGCGCGAAAAGTAAAACAAAAAGTTGCTGTTGGAAACTTTTTCGCTTTGATGCTTTGTCCGGAAAATCGGGCTTCATGTAGGCGTAATTACAGGTGTGCGCACGCAGCAGGCGGATTGACGCGGCAAGCTGGCATGGCGGCGCAGCAACTAGGCTCGACGCGGCACCGCTCCACATTACGTCGCGCGGCAAAAATGCATTCAAATCTTTTGCAATACGAGTTCCGCAACAGAATTTATTGCATTGGCTCTATACCACGCACACACCGCGCTCCATTGTGTTCAGCGTTCGTGACAAATTTTATTATACTAGCTTCCGCCCGCGACTTCGTCCACGTGGAATAGTTACTTAGTCTTAGCGTGATGATATATAGCCTATAGCCTTCCTCAATAAATGAGCTATTTCCGTAGTAGTAGTAGTTCCTGAGATTAGCGAATTCCAGCAAACAAACAAACAAACTCTTCAGCTTTATATATTAGTATATATATAGATTACACGGTTTGAGGTGTTTCGTATTTCATCGAATGTTAGCCGGCGGTTTTAACCGGTTATCGTTGATTTTTAATTTATACGCAACAGCTCGCCATAGCTAATAAATAGGTTGGACGTTTTAATAATGCACGATGAGAGCGTTGATTTATCAGAATTAATGTGTGACACGTTTTTCTAAATATAGAACAGTTTAAAAGGCATTTTTATTTAGAAGTTCTACTACTAGACATGTACTAATATGTGATTTGGAGAACTTTGCGAACCGATGGGTACATACATTTAAAATATATAAGTTATAGATGGCATTTCTCGAAAAAAAAAAATTGAAATGCGATATTAAAATGTTCCAGTAAGTCGAGAGGTGTGAAGTCCCTGGTATTTAAATAGGCAACCTTCTTTGAGGGATCACTAGGCTTTTATATACTATTTTTAATTATAACTATGCAATAAGTTATATGGTTATAATTGAAAATGTATACGTAATTTTTGTTACGTATCTCCTTACAGTATTTTCTTTAACTAAATAAAATCTTTGCGTTATAACGTCTACGTAAGAAATATGACCTAATAAACGTTATTTTCTTTCACATTTCTGTTGTTAGCGCTTATTACTAAGTTTCTGAATTAAATAAACGTGAACTACTAACTTTGGTTATTAAAATAAACAACAAGTGGATCCTTTGCCTGAAATTTCCACACGCGTAATTTTACGTCGAAGAAGTAGGTACTACACTACAGGTACAGTGTACTACTACACTACACTATACTCACGGTGGCTTAGTGGCCATAGCGTCTGATCTATCAAACCAGACGACGCAGGTTCAAATCCTGCCTGCGAGTCGAATTTTTTCTTCACTAAAATAGCTGTAGTAAAACTACAAACGGTCTTCAGTGATAGTTAATAAATACTCCTTGGTTTGAATCTTTTGATAGATGGCCCAATGTCGATGAAAAAGTTGAAATGATAAAGGTTCTATTACCCCACAGCCATGGGTATCCGAACAGCAAGTTCATGCAGACAGCGAGTGTGACGACCTCCGCGGTCCACGGCAGCACACCAAGCGACGCCACCTGCTTCCAGTTCTTCCTCATATAGCTCACGTTCCAGCCCAGAGACCCTTTACCCAGGATTATTACCGGGTATATTTTCCTACAACAAATAAATGTGTTTTATTTCTGGCTCTGTTTCCTATTATCTTTCTGTATCCCAAATAGCCATATTAATATACTATACCCTTTGTCTGTCTGTTTGTTACATTTTAACGCGGAAACCGCTGAACCAATTTCATACCATATCTGAAAATTTACGCTAGTGCGGGGCAATATTATTTCTAAAACTATAAATAAACTATGAGTTTAGCTTACCTCATGAACCCATCAATGGCAGTGTAATGTCGCATATCCAGGTACCCAACATTGCGAGCTGTAATTCCTGTCAAGATGGCTGCCAGTAGTGGTGGGAGAGACGTGGTTTTCTGCAGTACTTCACCGGTGCCCCAGGCTATAGCGGCCACAACCGCTGGCCTGAACCACCGCCCATTCCAGCCCCACTCGTCCCCGAACGCACACCATAGTAAACCCCATGTCGCTAAACCTAGAGGAAATAAATTATTTTTTATAAAATATGTTATGTAGTAACATATTGTATAAAAAATAAATTAAACTGCCTCATTAGCCAAGTGGTCCTGAGCGCGGCTGCTACGCTAGAGGCCCTGGGTTCGATTCCCAGGTCAAGCAGTGTTATTAGGTTTTTCTATGAAATTCCCAGTAGCAGCTCGGAGTTAGGAATTTTTGCCCGGTTAATGGCAAGAGGCTCGCCCCCTATTACATGGGACCTAAACATACCGGCGAGCTGTGGGTGTAGTGGGTGTACATTAGTACGCCTCTGCCTAACCCTTCAAGGAATACAAGCGTGATGGTATGTTTATGTTAGGTATGTATTTTAGGTACGACAATCGTGAAGTTTAAACTTCATGAATGTGATTACTATCATACTTTTCGTTTATTTATACTTACTCATTATTAGTAAGCAATTAAGTAATGTTGAAGCAGCAGTAGCATAATGCTAAAGCAATAAAAAATATTTGCTGTCTCTTCTGCTTAGTTATCTACGAACTGAATTAAAAGTTTCGCTTTGACAAACTAGTAATACGGCTTTGTTACGGCTTACTCGATAATAGGAAACTATGTAGTTTCCTAAAATGCTTTCCTATGTCTACCAGTGCTATTAAATAATTGTTATACATATATGTATATGTATATGAAATAGGAATGATATTACACTTTTTTTATCCCGTTTCTAAATCCTCATGGATACCCGATGGTTATGTCGGACTTTTACCAACTAAAACCACACGGTGGCCATTTTCTGCACATTATGAGGAGGGCCTCCGGGATCTTCAAACGGAAAAATTGCCCTATCTGGGCTGGGCACCGAAGCAGCGCCTATGTCTCCGAGCAGGATCAGCTCTCTCTCGAATCGGCCCCCTCTCGAATGATATTACACTTGGATATAAAAAGTTTGTCTAACCCTGTCACGTTTTTATTTAATTTCACAGTAAATTGCTGATAAATTAACCACATTTTTTACGTAATTTATTCAGCAATTTGTTTATTCAAATACGTTACATATATTTTATGTACATACATGATGAAGTAAGCTATTATTACCTAGTTATATCTTGTTAGATTATTATCGAAAATTTGTATTGTATGTGACTAATATAAAGTCTACAAAAAGTCATGTGAGAAGCTAACAAATATAATCATTTATCTAGATCGCGGCAGTGACGCGCAAGTTCAAGTTCACTGCCGTTACATTACCATTGTGGAACAAGATTGATGGAAAAGTAATAGATTAAGGCATCTATGAATATATTAGATTACAATTGTGGGGCTAAGGTATAAAACTGAACATGATATTTCCAAAAATACCGGAAGACCATCCCGTATTTCTCTGCAGATAGTCGCGTTCACCGCAGGATGATTTTTGTCCTTATCCCCGTAGGGTTAGGCAGAGGTGTACAAATGTACACCAAGAGTTCGATTTGTTTTAGGTCTCATATAAAAATAGGGCGAGCCTATTGCTATTTACTGGAGCATGATTCCAAATTCCGAGCTATATGCTATGCTATGCTATTGAGAATTAAATTCAATAACACAGCCACTTGATCTTCTAACACAAAGAAATAGACATTTGTGGCACACACTAGACAAGTTAATTGTTCTAAGAGTTTTTCGCCGAAAAGTTGTGGGAATATTTTTGTAGGTAAGTAAACCATCTCTACTATTATAAAATTGTAAAAAAGCTGTGTCTGTACATTGAAGATATTTAAAAAAAACCACGTGGGTTATGATATATAAACGTCTCCGAATCCGATAATTTGATTTTTAAAATTCTTGTCTGTTTGTCTGTTTGTTACGGGTTGGAGCAAAAACTACTGAATAGATTTTAATTTTATTATCACTGTTAGAAATTATATGCTCTAACTTAAAAACTGGTGAACTTCTTATCTCAATTAATTAAACGAAAACTGAGATACAGCTTGACCTCCCTGATGTATAGAGGCCCATACAAAGAAGAGATCATCAATGTTTGTTTTTCATTTTTACTCCTGATATAGCTTTATGTGAGCGAAGCCGCAGGCAGAAGCTAGTTATTAAATAAATATAGTAATTTTACTTTACGTTTTTTTTTCGAAAAACCTATTACAAGACACAAAACATAAAACATATTAGTTTTTTTTATACCACTAAGGTGGCAAACAAGCATATGGCCCGCCTGATGGTAAGCGGTCACCGTAGCCTAAGGACGCTTGCAACACCACTCCCGCATTGCCGACCCTAAAAAGTTCCAAAGTAACAGAAACATAGCTTACCAAGTACTGTTAATATGAGATAGTGAACTGAAGTCGCTGTTGCTGCGATGCATGCAGTATTTTTCTTATCATCATCATCTTCTATCGCACTCTTTTCTGAATTGTAATTGAATGTTAATTCAGGGGTTCTGAAATGAAACCTTTTTTTAAACCTTACTTAGCTTGATAAAACACTGCAGAAGTGATTTCTAATATTATTAGCATCCATGCTACTCTGAGATCATCCATGAAATAATTTTGTCATCCTATATTTCGTGCCAAGGCACTGGATAGACACGAGATAGATCAATAAAATTATGTCACGGGACGTATCAGAACTCGTCATGGATAATCAGTCTACCCCTGAATATGGATAGAAGATGCGGTTTATTTCACTGAAAAACCGGTGAAGGGTGGTTTTTTAATTTATTATAAATTTGACGTTCAGAAGGTACACTATGAATACATTATTTATTACTTATAAAATCACTGTTATATTTGTTAAATGATCTTGTTATTTAATATCACTCACATAGAGTCTCTCATCACTGCACTTCGACGGCTCGGTATTGTTACTAATAACGTGTCGTCTTCGTTCATTACTGTTATGTATTATATAGTGCAATATAATGATGCGCACGCACACTAAATAGTACTTACTTACGTTTTAAAGTCTTCGTTGTGTATATTAAAGAGACCCTTATCTATGCCCGTCGTTGTGTTTTTATCTGAAAATTAATCATAAAAATGTATTCTTAAGATCAAATTTGCTTATTTTACATTTCATTGCAGCTACTAGTGTTGTAAAAAATATATGTCTTTGCTTTCTTTGATGTTTTAAATATTTATGCTTCATTTTTGTTCTTATGCCGTACGCATTTTTTTTAAGAATTTCTCTTTAACGACTTTTTTGTGAAATACAACACCATGTAGTGTAGGCATTTCCATAAAAAAAAACTAGATTTGTTGTATAATTTGTATTAGATTTATAATAATGAATGGATGCCGAGTCTGACACTATCTTTGATTCAGAACTACAGATATTAATAATTGTATATCGAACTTTATATGAGCCATGTATTGGGTTGACGTTGTATGCAAGTATTATAATGATTGTCGCTTCATTGCGCATCAATAAACAAACGACAACGATTGCTTTGATTGGCCATATATAAATCAAATCATATAGTTACATCATAAACCAACCTAGTTGTATAATGATGAGATAGTAATATCTAAATGAACCTTTATAGCTATTCTTTATATAAACAAACATACACGACAAATACCATAGTCTAATTTACTGACACGTCACAAATTGCGATTTGCGTCATGTAAACAATCTAGTTGAGCAAAACAATTAATATCGTTGATAGAAATATTTTAAAACGTAGGTATTTATTTCTAAAACAGTGGTACGTATCAGATTTTTAACCACTTATTTGCTGACTGTAGAACTATTTCAATATTTGTTCGATTCGGCGGGCTATGTAATTTTTAATTAATCTTTGAAGTAATTAAATCTATTTATCTTCTCTACTATTATAAAATTGTAAAAAAGCTGTATCTGTACATTGAAGATATTAAAAAAAAACAAGTGGGTTAGGGTATATAAACTTCTCCGAACACAAAAATGTAATTTTTAAAATTCTTGTCTGTTTGTCTGTTTGTTACGGGTTGGCGCAAAAACTACTGAATAGATTTTAATTTTGTTATCACTCTTAGAAAGCACATATGCTCCAAATTAAAAACTGGTATACTTCTTATCTCAAATAATTAAACTGAACCGAGATACAGCTTGACCTCTCTAATGTATAGAGAAGACCCATACAAAGAAGAGATCATCACTGTTGGTTTTTGAGCTTCAAGTGGGCGAAGCCGCGGGCAGAGGCTAGTAATTAATATAAATAATTTAATTACGTAATTATAAATAGTTAATTATAAAGCTTAGTAGTTTCAATCATCGTAAATGAATTATCAACTTCATCGGTGAAAGAAAACACAATGAACCTGTGCATTTCAGGGCACTTCTATAAGTACTCACATTACAAGTCACTGTATTAAAATTTACTAGTAATTACTATCTAAAACTTAATAACTTAAATAATCCTACTAATATTATAAATGCGAAAGTTTGTGAGGATGGATGGATGGATGTTTGTTACTCTTTCACGCCAGGACGGCTGAACGGATCTGGATGAAATTTGGCACAGACAGAGATAGATTATAGTCTGGAATAACACATGGGCTACTTTATATCTGAAGTCCACGCAGACGAAGTCGCGGGCAGAAACTAGTTACTATCTAAAACTTAATAACTTATATTATCAGTCTCAGCCGCTACGCCAAACGTGTTGTCAACGTTAAAAATCTATCAGTAATTGTTTAGATTACATGTTACATTCAAATCTTGGGATTAGGATTAATGCGATCACCTAAAGCCTAACACAGGTTTGAATACCTACACCCCGAAGTTTGTTTCATCGTTTAAATTTAATAATATTTCATTTATTATATTTTGTGGGTTTGTTCCCAAAAACACTGAATTCCGGAAGAACTCTCGCTCAACTAGTAAGGCCATTAAAATATCAGTTCCGCGCGGGGATCGAACTCGTGCAACAGCCGATTGCTCGACCCTTTCATCAATCAAGTCGTAATCTAATTAGTCTTCTCATTGACTCATATTATGGCAGTGCATACCCTGATCGAGTGTGACTACGTTGCCCGTTACATTTGAAGTCCACAGACAAAGTTATTCAATTACTGTAATTGCTTCAGTCAGATTGCCCCAGTTAAAGAACAGTAAAACATTCGAAAGAGGTCTAATTTTAGCATGGAGTGTGAAAGTCGAGTAGATTGATTAAATGATACCTAAGTATATTTTTGAGATACAGTTACATGTCAATGTTTTAATTGTTTTGTAGGTACTAGATGGCGCTGGCATTTGCTAACTTGATTGAAATAAACGAGTATACGAGTACGACTTGCATTATTTTAACATATTATAATTACGCTAAGATTCCCGAGTATTTATTTATATTTTTTGTTGCAGTTTCTTTTCAAATGTGGTTGATTTATCGTCCCTTAAGTTGCTACTAAACATTTTCTAACAAATAATTCAATAACACTGTCCACTTTGGGAATCGCGCGCAGGACCTTAACCCTAACTGGCATCGTTTCCTATCGAATGCAATATGTTGTTATGTTTTTATCCAAATTATATCAATTGTTACTTCAACGCAGTCTATGAAAAAATGCACTATGTAGTACGTTCTTGAGGATTACAATAGGAAACAGACGGAAACGTGTTACGTTTCATAATACAAACTTTGTGAGTAATTTTTTGACCGGAATTCGTCTGAAATATTAATATATTTTTTTACGTATTCCTAACTTTGTCGTAGGATGTTTTTTGCATGTTGCCACATTGACAGTTTCAGAACTTTCAGACATTAGTTGTAAATTTTCATTTGATAGGTAGGTAACTACCTAATATTTTTTTGGGAGTTACCATTATTCATAAGGTTATATTTAATTGAAAAATAATATTTTAATTATTATACAAAAACTATATTCTTTCAATTTCTATTTTTTATATTTATTTCTATATATATATTTTTTTTTTTGGTTTGATACTGTAGGCAATGATCGGAATCTCTTTTTTTCACTTATAACGGTCTTCATTTATCTTAAACCCCTACTACGTGATAGTGTTACCTAGTAATTATTGATTTAGCAGCATATAATAGCAATATAATCTGTAGGTATGTTAATGTAATCATAATTATAGTAGGTACCTAGTATTGCAAATATTTGCACTTTATATCCGCAGCGCCAAGCTACCGTATATTTGCTGACGTAAGGATTTTAATAACGTATCATAAACAGTTATTACTGATAAAATGATTGTCAGTTCCTTGAAAAAATGGACAATATATTTTTGATAGAGATGAAGCGTTTTTGCACGAATATGTACGTACGCACGGGTACACATCAAACTATAACTTCCAGTATAAGCTGACCTCTTATTATCCCGGAAGCCTATACAAATCGAGATCAGCATGTATTGGAATAATAAAAAGCGAAATTCGGAAGCAAAAATGCAAGTGACTGTATTTTCTTCTATTGAAATTCAAGATTTTTTGCTAAGCCGACTTTTTTTATTTTATGTTTCAGTGTTAACAAGGATATCCAAAAGATCCGTTTTCAGAAATCTATACTAATGTATAAAGATGAAGAGTTTGTTTGTTTGTTTACTTGAACGCGCTAATCTCAGGAACTACTGGTCCGATTTGGAAAATTCTTTCAGTGTTAGATAGACCATTTATTGAGGAAGGCTATATATATCATTACGCTACGCGGACGAAGTCGCGGGCAGAAGCTAGTATATAATAATATGTTTTAAGTAAGTATATCTTTTGGCAGATAATTGAAAGCCTGATATGATAAAGGAAAAAGTAAATTTGTTTTGCCTTTTAAGGCGGATCGTTCACCTGAGCCCGCCAAATTCAAATTTCAATTGGTTTTTCGCAATTTGTAGGTCTATACAATATTCACAACTGAGCATTAAAAAATTTGCTTAATAAACGTTAAAGAAGCTAAAAGTAGGCATAATCGTCAATTTTGGCCAAAATTGACGATTATACCTACTTTTAGCTACAATATCGATTTACAAGCAACGTTTTTAATGCTCACTTGTGAATATTGTATAGCTAATGCCGCAATTACTACAGCTAGGAATCTAGAATGTGTTATAGACCTACAAATTGCGAAAAACCAAATTTGAATTTGGCGGGCTCAGGTGAACGATCAGCCTTAATGATCTATTATATCTTCAATATCATTTACGGGTAATCTTTGTCTACATTTCTATTTCATATTTTACGCGAAAAGATCACATCTAATCAACTCTAATAATTTATAAATATCGTGCCTTTAGTATGAAGCTTAGATATTTAATAAAAAGCATTAAGTGTCTTGTTGGCTGCTTTTATAAGGTTTTTTCTAAGTACAATGGGAATGGCTTTCTGAACTCCACAATTAAATATGGAAAGCGTTTGAACTTTTTAAGTGTGACGTTTCTATGTAGGTACAGCGCCACTTGTCGCTCTTTGATAATATAGAATTATATCAAGCCTGCTTTAAGTACTTACTTCTTGTTTAAGTACTTTTTGTAGACCAATTTTGTTTACCAATGACAATTTATTGCTAGCCTGTTTAAATAAAAAATATGTATACTTAGAATATACTTGGAATGGACTCTTATTTTAAAAATTTAATAATTTTGCGAAAAAATTATTAAAGTATATCATGTCTTTTTTTAAATATGTAGATACGCAATTGTTTTGTCAAAATATCGTTACGGTCGTTAATAGTGGTATAATTAATTATAGATACTTTAATCCTTTATTACATTGGTCACGTTAAAACACTTAGAACATAATCTACAGCTACAATTAATAATAATGATGGCTCTATTAATTATCATATTATTTTAGCAACTCAAAATAGACCTTATTGTCATAAGACGCGTAACCAACTTTCAATTTTACCACGATGAACAATTTTTTTGACCTTTTACTGACTGTAAGCGTAAAAACGATAATATTCATACAATAGGAAGTTACTTCACTTGACATTATACTTAAACAAAGGTTTAATAATAAGGAAGATTCTTAGATAGTTAAAATTATATTAATCGGCTGGCTATTATAATATTTACGGCCTACTCAGTGCTATGAATAGCTATTAAATATTCAAGTTAGGTTATTAGCGGAAACCAAGGTTTTCTCAAGGTTTTTTGCGACTCAACTGGCGCCATGGGCAATTGAGTCGCCAAATTATTCGAACTATAACTTGGAGTCGAGTGGTCTTTTGAATTAATTAGGAATACAAAGGATAATAAAGTACGTATAATATACAGTTCCATACAAAGAATCTATCAACAACGTAGTTGGCTGCATCGCTTCAGTTGAGTTTAATTTATGCATGGATCAATATACTACACGCGACGAAGAATGCATGAGGGGAAATTCTTTATAAATAAAAAAACTTGACTTGTAGTTGCCATTTAAAAAATATAGGCAATAATTCTTGAAAGGAGCCAGAAACTAGATGATTGATTTCTAGCTGTAGATGCGTAGGACTTGGACTCTTGGACTGAAATAATAGCTAATAACTATGGTATATTTATTTGTGCAATATTTGCTGTCCATGGTAAACGGTTTTTCAATGGAATCAATGAATCAAGCGTGAGACAAGCCTCCACTCAATTTCAATCGACAAACATCCTGGCTAAAGCGGCTGAAAGCCACTGCGTGTCCCGACTCAGAATCCTTCGATATGGAAATCTATGGAAAAGCTTATGCAAATTCGTTGGCCTCCCGACTATACACGCAATGGACATTAAACCAATAGATGTTACTGAACTCTGGATGCTGATAAAACATATTTCTGCAGAAGGAGTTATATTTATTGATCGTATTGGTTTGATGTGTATCCTGTATTAGGATGATGGGACTGACATACGCTGTGCGTTATAAAAGTCCCTAAAATTTAAAGAAAAAAAAAAAGTTATATTTAACTGAATTTTCAATTTATAATGAATAGTTAGGTATTATTCATATAACCATCGCTGTCTATGGCCACCAAGTCCCTGTTCTGAATCTAAGGCATCTCAGAATTTATAATAATCACTCGCTTGAACGGTGAAGGAAAATATCATGAGTTAATTTCCGTATCTCAGAGATTTTAAAGGAAAAGAAAGAAAACTAATTTTCTTTTCTCACACATCTTGTGTACTTAGTAGTAAGTCTGCCACCCTGAACTTGGACCCAAACACTATGACAACTTAAAAAAAACCTTATGGTTAGTATTGAAATTATAATGATGATACCTGATCGCTGTACAACTAATATTAATATGATATTATCATACTACTAGCTTCTGCCCGCGACTTCGTCCGCATAGCGTGATGATATTATGATGATATGATGATGATAGCCTATAGCCTTCCTCAATAAATGGGCTATCTAACACTGAAATAATTTTTCAAATCGGACCAGTAGTTCCTGAGATTAGCGCGTACAAGCAAACAAACAAACAAACTCTTCAGCTTTATATATTAGTATACATTAGAATAAAATTATAACTGCCCGATGTCTATACGTAGATAGGAGATATTTAAGAAAAAATAATATGCGGCGTCTTTACGATTTGCATTGATTACGAATTGCATTTTCGCTTTTATAATTTTCTACAATGAATATTTGTTTTTTTAGTAAAAAAATAATCATTTTCTTTTTTAAATGTTTACGAAGTTTACGTCGGGTCAGTTCAGAGAAGAAGTCAACTGCTTACTCGCAAACCATAGCTGCGAGACACATAATTTTACGTCTAATGAGGATTTATGTATTGTAATAACTCTCTGTATTAATTGTTCTGTAAGTTTCAGTTCTTGTCAACGTAAATAATGAGTTCATTGATTTTGTTTGTAACGTATATTTTTAGGAGTTAAGTAGGTACCGTATAGGTAGGTAATAATGATAAAAATTAATGATTCTGATAAAATTGAGAAACATAATTTTTTATTGGTAATTTCTAAATACAGATTGTATACAGATAATTATATAATATACTTTTTAGTATTACATGGCGCTAACAATGTATTTTTTTAAATTGGAGATGGCAATTGTAAATCGATTTTAAATAGAGCGTGAAGATGTCACGAACTATATCAACGGAGACTTGATTTATGCGCGTAGATAACCCATTGACTGAATAAAGTTATTAGTCTTAGAGCTCCTATTTCCTTGAAACTTACTACTGATAACCACTATAAGTATAATTAAATAAACGCCTTTGATACCGTGCACATAGTTAATTATTAAAAGTATCCTGATGCAAGTTACATGGAGATATATTGATTCAGAGTAATTGCCGCGTAGCTCTATGATGTTATGTACGTATCTAATTTATTGTTTTAAACAGCTAGTTCTTGCTGCGTACGCTTAATACATAAGACAAGGCAATTAATGACTGTACAGTCTTCATTAATAACAACTATTGTACTAAATTCCAGTGTACAAATATAGACATGGCAAATTTGACATAAATATTTAAAAAGCTTTTCAGGGATTTTAAATTCAGTTTACAATTAATTCATAATAGTATAATTATTATTTCATTTATTATAAGTATGATTTGATTTAAGTAAGCATTATAATTTCATAGATTTTTTTAAAATAATAATTGACAAAAAAATTAAAAACTTACTTTCTGTCATTTTTGATTAAAAATGAAAGCGTTTATCACTTATTATTTCCAAAAACTAAAAACACAAAAATCTCGTTCAGTTTTCACGGACAATGGTGTACAGGAACATGGTTCATGAGGTATTAGCTGAATGAGTGGATACGACGGTGGCGAGCGTCGCGGCGTGCTGCCGCCTGCGTTCACGTCACACACCGAACCAATAAATAGTCTATTATCATTTTCACTGCCCAATAAAGATTGCTACCGATTTCCCGAACTGGTGATTATACATCCTTAAAATTGATATAGGTAACAGTAATATTTTATTATAGGCACATTCACCATTTACCTAACAATAATTTTTATTTACAGTAAGTAAGAGGTAATGCAAGATTTTTGCGACACTGTTAAGTTTGAGACGAGTTCTGCCTCGTCAACTAATCAACACATGTCCCTGTCCGGAGTAATTACGTTGCTATCAGTCTGAGAGGAGTGAATTAGTAATGTGTACGGTTTACTGATCACACGAGCGGGTAACTAATGACTAGCTGCTTGCTGATCAACGACAAACACTGTTAGATAGTTTCAGTACTATGACAAGGTTTATAAACTTCTCCGTTCCGTAGTCCTTAATTTAACATACTTTCACATTCATTTTCCCCGAAAGGTTAGGTAGAGGTGTAAGATTTTATAGTTCCATACTCCCATGTTATATGCCAAGGGCAAGCCTATTGCCATTATTCTGATGCAAATACAAACTCCAAGCTACTACTGATATTTTCACAGAAAATCCTAACAACACTGCTTGACTTTCCAATCGAACCTAGGACAACATCCACTTGTGACTATTGAAGCAGCTTAGGTTAAATATTCCTGTTGTTTTTTGGCCTAAAAAGTTTACTCGGAAATAGACGAGATTCTATATTTTAAAGACCAAACTTAGCTACATACAATACAAATACAAAACTTCGGAAGCTAATTAATATTCAGTTTCCTCTCATATTAGAAAGCAATATGTATGGAATTCTAGGTAAATTATGAGTAGGTAAGTACCTAAATAGGTACTCAAGTAAGCTGCAGTGGCAGTGGGTTGGCCATATCTATAGAAGAACCGAAAACCACTGGGGTAGACGTGTTCTTGAGTTGAGACCGCGACTCGGCAAACGTAGCGTCGTACGCCCTCCGGCAAGATGGGATGATGATTTGGAAAAGGTTGCTGACGGAAGCTGGATGTGACAAGCCGAGAATAGGGCGAAGTGGTGCACATTGGCGGAGGCCTACATCCAACAGTGAATTACTATAGGCTGATGATGATGATGAAATAGGTAGATACATATTTGTTGTTTCTCTCGTGGCTCTTGTCCGATGACTGCCAACCCTAAGTGACATAACGTTGACTGACTGACATGAGAATTAGTATCTGAATCAGAATCCTTATTCGCCATAAACATGGTACCTATATACAAAAGTTTGTACAAAATATAAAATAACATTATGCGCATTAGGTATTATTTTTTCATTAGCCTAGAGCGCAACTGAGCGCAACTGCTACGTTTGAGCAAGTGTTGTTGGTTTTTCTGTGAAATTCTCACATGTGGGTGTACATTAGTAGACCTCTGCCTAACTTCAGGTAATACAGGCGTGATGGCATGCTATGTTATGTAAAGAATTATAAGTAATTCTCATACTCTATGTAAGTTGAAAAGGTAACTAAGGATAGTGTACGTTGACCTTCGAAATAATCTTTCGTTTACCTATGATATAATACCTACTCGTTAAGTCATATGATTTTATTTGGCTTAAATTTGCATGACTCAAATCTAAAATAAAATTTTCATACCAAAAAGTAATAAAAAAGAAATCAAACCGCCTTCAAAATTGTACCTTACATAATTAATAACTAAAAAGACATAAAAGTTTTATCTTTTAAAAAATCGAAAGCAAATACATAATTATGCCCATTATTTTTTTGAAGTCGATTAAAAATAGAAATCTTTTTAATATTCTTGTTTGTAATAAATAACCAGCCTCAAATAATCAATCAATAATATAAAATTGCCTTTGTATTCAAAATTCAAATAATAGATTTTTTACCACCGCTTTTTTTACTTGACAAGCTGGATCTAGCATAATTTTT
The DNA here is from genome assembly GCA_947256265.1 of Acronicta leporina. Taxonomy (NCBI): domain Eukaryota; kingdom Metazoa; phylum Arthropoda; class Insecta; order Lepidoptera; family Noctuidae; genus Acronicta; species Acronicta leporina. The sequence goes on along the minus strand of OX366513.1, from coordinate 8,023,895 downwards.
TTTTTGGGAAAGAATGTTTCAGCTACGGGCAGGACTTCAACCTGCGCTCTTTTGATCAGCACATTAGACACTTTAGTAAAATAGGTCATCTAGGTTTTTGTTTTGATTATAGACATACCATTACGCCAAAGCCTATTGCCATTAACCGGGCACAAATCCAAACCCTGAGCTGAACATTTAGTAGAAAAACCCAATAACACTGCTCGACCTGGGAACCCGACCCAGAACTTCTAGAGTAGCAGTTGCTTTTGGGACCATGATTAGACTTAGATATGAGGCAGTCATATGGCGAGTCCAGCTGGTGGTATTATTAAAAACCATTTTGCAAAATTTATGATGGCGAACTAATAGCCCATGAGATGAAAATAGTTTTGACACAGCATTTAAATAAGGAATCTAGATACCTTAATAATCGAAACAATTATTTTTTCTTCTATATTTGAGGTCAAAGTAACTTACTTCATTATAAACGGAGATTGATCAATGAATTGCACGACTGTGTTATGCATAATTTAGTTTTAAAGTTGAGATTGTTTGAAGGCACGACATGGCCTCTAAAAAATCTTTGATCCTATCAATAAAGGTTCACCATCTCTGGATGTTAGATTCTTCAAGGATGGGGTTAGATGAAATGAAGGTGCTGTTTTAGAACCATACATTATTTATTGCACATCTATATTCTGCTGTGAGTTCGGAGTATTGTTTCGTCGGACGAGGTTCGATGACACGGGCGGTGATAACGTCTGGGTGCGGTAGAAAGCTGAAAAAGAAAGAATTGTCACGTCATAAAAGATAAAACCATGCTTGGCATGTGTAGGCAGTGAATGTAAAGTGCTAATATTTGTAAGTAGTCTTTAATAAACTTGTTAATTAATTTGTTGTTAAAATAAAACTTATTTTTAGCGATTTTATCGCGTTGTTATGTCTAATATTTGCGTAGGTAAGTGTCAGAAATCAGTAAATCAATTTATTGATTATTTTTTTAAAGTATGTAAATAATTCAGTAAACGTTAGATAAATTCAGCAAAAATTAAATAAATCATCCACACGAAGAAAAAACCTAATCTGTCAGATTACGTTTAGGTTAAGGTTAGGTTAATCAGACAGAACGAATGAGATGATCTCATTCATGAGCGTTCTTTAAAAATAATATCGATTAGACGCACCGCTTTTTTGATATTAGAAGCTACATTGTGGTGACTACTAGTGCTGTGTTCTGCGTTAAGTCTATTTATCCTCCCAATAGTAATAACTACTGCACTGCCGACTCATCATTGCAAGAAAGGTATGATGATATTTGGACTTTCTCTGGCCAGCGGCCTCTCGTACAACGAAATGGAACCAATAAGGCTTTATCAATATTGTCGATAGGTCAAGACACTGTTTTTTTTTTTTTACTAATAATCGGTTTGCTCTTGACGTCAATCTTGCCGAGGCAATGATGAAGCCGACGGTGGAGCGAGCGCACCCAGAAGATGCCTATGCACTCTAGATTTGAATATCTTATCTTATCTTGTGTGGGGCCGAGGCAGCAAGGCCTCAGAGCACTTCGACCCAATGGGATCTTTTGTGCTTCCCCTAGATACCTAATCCTCATCCTCCCCCAGTTCTTCAAACAGCTCTTCCATAAGCTTTATAATGAGGCCTGGGGGTATGAGTCTGTAGTCCTCTGGTCCTGGATAACCCTGCCCCAAGAGGCACATTCGCTTTCTAGCCAGTGCATCGCATGTACACAGAAGGTGTTCCATGCTCTCAATTTCCCTTTTACAGGCCCTGCAGGCTGATGTGTCCGTCAGACCCATCTTTTGTAGGAGAGCGTTAGTCCCGAAGTGGCCGGTCAGCGCCCCCATCAAAAGACGGGCCTGCCGCCTGCTTGAGTTCCAAATGGCATTTTGCCATTTCGATGAGGAACCTATGAATTTCTTGGAGTGAGCAAGTCCCGTGAGGCTCAACCACTCATCCATGTGCCTCGCCCTTGCGTACTCCCGAAATGCCGTTTTGACTGTGCTTGGGGCCAGTCCTACAAATGGTTCCGGTCCAATTAGTGAGGTTCCAGAACCTTCCCTAGCCAGCTCGTCAGCATGCTCGTTGCCCACAATACCCCTATGACCAGGGACCCAAACAAGCCTGACCTTGTTTCGCTTTCCCAGCTCATTAAGAGTTCGGGCAGCGTCCATGGTCAGCCTTGAATCGATCCTGTAGGAGGTCAGGGCCATGAGTGCCGCTTGGCTGTCACTAAGAATGTAGATGGACCTACCTGTGGTACCGCTACTTTCCATCTGTTGTGCACAGGCAAGAATAGCATATGTTTCCGCTTGGAAAACCGTAGCTAATTTGCCCATGCTTTGACTGACCTTAGATTTGAATAAGTTCGGGTTATATTCACTCGGAAATACAGACGCAGGGAGTTCCACTGCCCAGCTGTGCGCATTATGAACGAATTTTTAAAGCGCTGTGTACGAATACGCGGAAATTCAACCAGGTAGGGATGATAACCTGCCGTGCGTCTGGAGCTCCGATGGTAGAAAGGGGAAGGCGGTATGGTTTGACCTAAACATTCCCTCTAATGCATGAAGACTATTGTTAATTGACATTCTTTAAAAATAAACGTATTAAAACTAATGTAAATTGCGTTCTCTTTGAATCATTTCAGTGTCATAGTTTTTATCAGGCTACGGTCACGGTCGTTGCACTGTTTGTGTTGTCACAGTGGAGTTGCAAACAGCAAGTTAATATTATGAATTTGGTTGGAAACAGTCAAACACAACATAAGAAAAGGATCGGAGGATGAGGATGAGTTATGTAGGTACCGTAGATATTTAAGTCTCAAGCGGAATTCACACGTAACATTTTCTAGCAATATCTGACTTGGTTGATCCTGTCAAGGAAGAATTACAAAAACAATTGGTCTACCTACCCTCTGGACGGTTAATTTTTATTAATGATTCATCCTATAAAAAATAATAAAAGCATATCATACCAACCACACCTTATCGTTTATCAAACTTAATATATGGCACACACTATAAATATGTTTATTCATAATATTTATTTTTAGATACTATCATACTTATTTACAAAGTTATCTGGCAATTAAAAGTAATCTGCTTGATAATTCGGCTAAAAGAAAGAATTAGACAGATATTGAGACTTAGTGTTATCATCACGTTTAATGCAATGAGGCGATTCTTTGAACATATGTACTTTAATCAAATTGGATTGATTGATATGCTTAAGCATTTATTGTTCCTTTATTATACTACAGTAAAACTGATAAACTTTATAGTTTGTTGTTATGGAAGACACAACTAGGTACTTTGGATCGGTACTAAGAAGTTTTTGAGGAGAAAGCAAAACTCATGAAAATAACTGAGATGATGCGTACTCTACTCATATGGCATAGAGAAGCGTGTGTTAATCAACTGAGGTGGGTATCAAGTTTGAAGAATGTGATCACCCGAAGCTCTGCAATATTAGAATATAAATAAATGGAAAGAGTTTCTTGCAAAGCCCTGTCACAGAACTAAAGTAACTTTTACACATCAGAGACATACCTTTTTAGTATTGTATTGGCTTTTAGATCAATTTGAGAACCATTTTGTTTCTAAACTGGTATTATATTTGATATATAATTATCCTTAATTTTGTATACTATTGAAATGGGAGGAATTTGTATCGCAGCGGTCGGATTGGTGTCTGCGAAGCATAAAATGCATTCCCACTTCAGGCCATAAAATTACCAATAGATCGAATTGGAGAGATTTGATATTTAAACGTAGAAAGATTTCAGGGAAATCATCATTTTTCTTCGTAATAGATGATAGGTTTGGCTACCGTTACCTAAAATACCTTAATATTTTAAAATTGGCACGACATAGGCCTTTCCCTACTTGAATTAATGAAATGCTTTAATATTCCATAGAAAAGTTACCTTCAGGGGCGACCCTTGAGTCATGCGAGAGTAGGACAGGGCCCAACACAGTTGTCAGCACGGATCCTAATGTGGTCGTTAGCAGTATTGCAATAACGATGATATTCGCGTGCTGTGTTGCTATCCGTCTGTCTTTTGGGGTGGCGTCCACCCAGAGGGAATCCATTGCAACCCGCACGAGGACAGCCTGCAATTAATGTTTTTATTAAATGATTTTTAATTGTTATCCTCTCATTATTAGTTTTTCCTGAGGGCTTAATTAAAATTATTATTTTTTTCAATTCCGACTCGAACATTTTTGTTTTTTTTTTTTTAAATGCAGTGATAGTCTAATGAGATGACCATTGGACTGCCAAGTCAAAGGTCACGAGATCAAATCCAAGGCACGCTGACTATTGATTACTTGACATGATGGGTTGATAATGCATGTATTCTACTAAGAATGTTGGTATGCATGTATTTGACATAGTTACAATTTAAATTTATTTAGAAAAATTGGAACAAAATAATAACTATTAATTTTGTGAAACTAGAAAATGTAATGATTTATATAAGATGCTGACAGTCCAGTGAGAGAATGATTAACATACTATCACACCTATAAATACCCTAAGGGTTAGACAGATGTAGGTATAAAATCTCAACCTCCAACAAAGTTTGTTTGTGTGTGGAGGGTAAACTCCGGAATCACTCCACCTATATGAAAAATCTTTCATTACGTACTTCCAGATGGTCATAGAGCAATATATTATTATTTTTATATATATTCAACTAGAACATAGTCGGAGCGGGCCACAAGTATTGATAAAATATATCCCGCAGGATAAACCAACGGTTGCTACAAATCAATTATTGCGGTAGAGACTCGACGTAGAGAAGGTCTCGATCAAGGTAATATACATACATATAATATTATATCTATACTAATCTATAAAGCTGAACAGTTTGTTTGCTTGAACGCGCTCAGGAACTACTGTTCCGATTTGAAAAATTCTTTCAGTGTTAGATAGCCCATTTATTGAGGAAGGCTATATATATACGCTAGGACCAAGTAATTATTCCACGCGGACGAAGTCGCTGGCAGAAGCTAGTTATACATATGTGTCAGCCGTATTCCATTTCCGCGTATGGCGTTCTGTGATAATAGTCGGGGAGCATGACCGATTAACTGTAAACGACGATTAAGTAACGGGTCAGCTAAACCACAGAATATGCTTCGTCCAAATGCTGTGCCACCCTTCATGGAGTGTGTAGTTTACTCCGATACCGTTAAATCAATTAGGCAACTATCGAGTTACCGAGTTACCGACTCGGCTTGGGCATGTCAAAGCTAACGACTAAGCTTCAATTACAGATATGCCTTTGAGTATTTGATATATTCGGTCCTTTTCGCATAAAACTGCTTAATTATACGCAGTGCAAAAGCTATTACTCTGTACATAACACAGGAGATGTCGTTTATATACGTATAGTTAAATACAAGTTAACTGTTGTCCAAGCTTTTTCCCAACTCTGGGTCTACTTCCTGTCTAACCAGATGCAGCTGAATATTATTATTTTACACCAAGCGACTGCCAGCAGACCTTCGCAACTCAATTTTTTGGAAACACCTTTACCTAAAGAAAAATGGTACCTATTAAAATGTTGTAGCGAACATTCTTATAATTTAGCTAAATGAATGCAGTGTACGGGTTGAATGATCAGTTCAACGTTCTTTTAACAACGTTTATTTATTTTTTATGAACATTGCGTAAGTATTGAATTAAAGTTGACTTTTGCAAGACTGAGTATTGATTGTTGCAACATGTTCCTAGAGTCAACAAAAAAATGTATATGAAAAGTTTTTCAACAATCAATAATGTCGTATTGATCAAACGGTAGTGGTAACACAATAGATGTTTTTATTAGAAAACGTACAAGTCTGTTGTAATGTAAGTGTATAATATTATACCGTACTTCATACATTTAACGTCCTTCAAGGTTAATGTAAAAGTATTTATTGTAAGTAATACGACCCGGTTCATGAAACGATCATCATTCAAACCAACATTTTTAGTATGAATTTCAGCAAAAAGGATTTTTTCAATAACATACTATTCGCTGTTTAGGGGAAATGTTTCAGTCGTCATAACATATTCAACAAAGGAGCTTTTGGGTTGATATGCGAAGTTTGAAGAATCGGAATTCCTTGATTGAACATGGAATTATTTGTCGAACTTGAGGTTTTGGCTTGAATTCTATATTGTCAATGTTTTACTTGTACAAAAATCCATATATGAAAAAGGAACATCTGAAAATAGTCTCTTCAGTCACCTTTCTAATGAACAATTTACTGAATTCTTGTCCAAATTGGGTTTTTCTATGAAATTCTCAGTAGCAGCTCGGAGTCTGGTCTGCACGGTTAATGGCAATAGGCTCGACCCCAATTACATGGGACCTAAACATACCGGAGAAATGTGGGTGTACAATAATATCTACACTTCTATATACCCTACATAGAAGTGTAGATTCTATATACCCTTCTATATACTATAACCTTCGGGGAATACAGGCGTGATGGTTAACATACCATCACGCCATAAGTTATCAATGTTAACTTCAAAGATCTAATAAAAATAAAAATATATCATTTATTTCAGACGCTTGATTCATAGGTACAATTTATATGTATATAAATTAGATCTTATGTCTAAGGTTAGTGAGATGAGGTTATAAGTCAGTCAGTTACTAGGTAAGTGGCTTTCACCTTCATCCATTTGTTGCCTCGTGGTTGGGCCCTTGAGGTACCTACATAAATTGCCTAGCTACGTACTAAATTGTACTGTATGGCTATGTGAGCACATAAACCTTAGCCTTATGTAGCATGACTTTATATATTTATTAGCTTCTGCCCGCGGCTTCGCTCACTTGAAGCTCAAAAAGGATATAGGGGATATAGGCGTGATAGTTTGTTTGATTTGAATATTTTTTATCTGCAATGACACAATAGCCTGAAGCCAGTTGGATGACTCATTTCAATTTAAACCCTATAGGCATTTATCTTATCTTATCTATACGTTAACTTTTTTATTATTCTGTGTGAATAACGGTAATTTAGTGTTAAGTAATTATTGTAATTACCTAGTGAGATGATGTAGTTTCTGTTTGTTAGGATAAGGAAAAGAGTGCCTGGGGACAGACATGAGAGCAGGACGGCCAATTGTGGGGAATGGAACGCAAGTGTGGTAGACAGGGACGAATCTATGTGAGTAAAAGAGATGAAGCATAAGAGTGTGAGAGAAGGATGGATATATGAGAGTGAAAGGGATGAACGATACAAGGAGAGGGAGACAGCTATGGCGTGGCAGAGCAAAAGACGACATTGTTGGGAAAAGAGTTAAAAGTTACAAATAAAAGTTCATTTATTATCAAAACAAGTTTTTTACTTTGAGCAATCCCACAATAATATTGCTTAACTAAACAAAAACTAATAGCATTAATTAAAAATAAGTTCAACTAACTTAATATTAACTTAACTATTTGTTTTTAACCTGTATTAGAATCGAGTACGATTAATTGATAGATGATAGGTGATTTAACGTAAGTATCATACCTAATTAAATTACTTTTTAGAAAAGAAAAACTTATGCAAGTATTTAGTTAATTAAGAAAAGTTCATTTTTGAAGGGTATAAGGTTTATATTAGCTACGAATTAAATTATAATTTAATTACATTCTATCCATATAATTCAGTAAATTACATGAGAGCACAGCGTTCGAGAGTAAAATAAAGTCTATTATGTCTGTATAAAAAAATTGTATTTTTAGATCGCGAGTTGCTCCAGCATATTTTATAAATAGATTTTAACATCTCTATAAACATGATATATAATAAAAATATAGTAATCAAATTAAACAAAATAATTAAGTACCTACCTAAGTAAATCTAATAATGTAGCATTTCACAATTTTGTAGTAAGTAATTATCTCCACGTAATGTTGTTTATATAAATCCCATGCATGAATTGTTTGTTGAAGATGAAACCGGTATAAACCGGTTTAATAGCTCAATGAGAATACGCGTATTAGTCGCAGTCAGGCCCATTGAGTTTAGCTTCCAAAGCGGATCCTTCTTGATGAAGGGAACAACCTGACGAAGCGTTATTGGGGATACCGCAATAAGGGCAAGAAATCTATATATATAAAAGAAAGTCGTGTTAGTTACACTATTTATAACTTGAGAACGGCTGAACCGATTTGGCTGAAAATTGGTGGAGAGGTAGCTTAGAACCAGGAGACGGACATAAGATACTTTTTATCCCGTTCCCGTGGGATGTGATGACAAACCGAATTCCACGGGGGCGAAGCCGCGGGCAGAAGCTAGTTAATATACAGAAAAACCATCCTTGAACAACAAATTTCCCAAAAATAATTAGGTATATTACAGCCCCAATTAAATTATTGATTACAACAATCATCATTTATTTAGAAAAAAGATTAAATTCCCGCATTAAAATCGTGAAGATCTTATAAACAGTAGTTAGCCTAACTCTGACCTTTACTTAGCTATAGGTGTATTATCTGGTTGTAAACGTTCTGGGATATTGAAATTGATCGCCTTTATTGTATTCAGAAAATCAAAATATAGAAAGTCTATCCAAACATCTATGTACTTTTATAAGTAAACATGAATTTTAAAAATCACATTTTCGGATTCGGAGACGTTTATATAAGTACCATAACCCACGTATTTTTTTAAATATCTTCAATGTACAGACACAGCTTTTTTACAATTTTATAATATAAGTAAATACATTTAAATACACTGAAAAGAAAAACACCATCAACGTACATCCTGAATAGCATTGGAAGAAAATTTACGTTCAAATTGTAAAATTGATAGTTAATTTCAGCATGAAGTTATTAATGAAAGCGCTATGAAAACCTTTTTTCTCGAGAACAATACGGCTAAAATGTCGGCATTGACTTGCCTATCTCTGTCCACAGTCCCGACGGGTAATGATATCGACTAATTTATTATCGTTCCTGTAAGCGGAAATAGGATTCTCAATTGTTTGGAGTGAATCATTCATTTCTATTACTACAGCGGCATGTACCTGTAGGCTCTAAGATTTACTAAGGCAGGCGTAAGATTTGGCTTAAGCTTTATTGAACTTATTATTAAGGACTTGGCAGAACGCTGGTAGTCATGCAAGTGAATTTAGATGTTGCTTAAAGGTATTTACGAAAAAAATATTTCTGAATTGTGATGTTAGGTGGGTAAACACCCAAATACGAGTTGAACGTTGTCGCATCCTACCTATTATTTTTTAAGTTCATATTTGATTAGATTACCTCAACATTATTTTATAAGTCACAGACTTGAATCTCATGTATGCATACAAGACCTTTATGATTACTTAAAGGTCTCTCAGGCAAGCAGATTTTGGTTGCTTTAGAGATAAAGCTAGGAAATCTGCCTACTAATTTTGAAAAAAGTCACGACTGGTGTCCAGAAGTGAGATAATGACGTGTAGGTTAGTAATGATGATTTTTGTTTTATACAAAAAGCTTCTGCCCGCGGCTTCGCTCCCGTGGAATTCGGCCTGTCATCACATCGCACGGGAACGGGATAAAAAGTATCCTATGCCCGTTTCCTGGTTCTAAGCTACCTCTCCACCAATTTTCAGCCAAATCGGTTCAGCCGTTCTTGAGTTATAAATGGAGTAACTAACACGACTTTCTTTTATATCTAAGCTACCTCTCCACCAATTTTCAGCGAAATCGGTTCAGCCGTTCTTTAGTTATAAATAGTGTAACTAACACGACTTTCTTTTATATATATATAGACTAGCTCCTGCCCGCGGCTTCGCCCCCGTGGAATAAAAAGTATCGGGAACGGGATAAAAAGTATCCTATGTCCGTCTCCTGGTTCTAAGCTACCTCTCCACCAATTTTCAGCCAAATCGGTTCAGCCGTTCTTGAGTTATAAATGGAGTAACTAACACGACTTTCTTTTATATATATAGATATTTTGCGTCGTCTATCTAGCTTGTAAGCCGTTATGACTAGATAGAGTTAGTACCGATTCCATCCTTAATAAAACAACTAATTTATTCTTTACTATGGTTGATTATTATTATGGTCCATTAATTGGCAAAACTATGGGACATGGGACTTGAAAATAAATACCAATTCATTGCCTTGAGAATGTCGTATTGAACTGTGATGTAACCAAAACATCTACATACAAAAAGTTAAGACTAAATTTAATTACATATCAATTTTATTATAGTCAAACTCAAAGATATCAAGAGATGCAGAAATGAAATAAGTTATAACAATAACATTTTAAATGATTAATTCACTTTTTATTAGAAATTTAGTTAGAAAATTTATAATTGAATTTTAGTAGTTTTAGGCTATTTACATTTTATAGCCGTATATACTAGGAAGAATAATTTGCGCCTACCATATATTTTGCTAGCGTGGCTACTGGGCGTAGGGTAGACGGATCATTAAATCCTATCAACTTGAGGCTTTCGACATGGCTTTCTTCCTGCCGTGAGAGAGGAAGCTGTGTCATCCTGAGCTACTGACGAATTATGGATGTGCATCAGTACATTTATGCTTAACTTTTAGTACGGAGCTAGGAGGACTACCTTTTAGTTACAGATTTTTTGTAAACAGATAGAAAGTTGGAAGGACAATGAAATTGCAAACGTTCTAAAGGCCAGTCTAAGAACATCATAACCTAGGAGCAAACATGAGAATATTAATAATAAACGTAGATGAGGCGAAAGTGGAACCAGAATTGTAGCAAGTGAAATATATAGTCTCTGTCTATTGAGGGACAGGCATGAAAATATGCTACTAAAGTTGGCTAGATGCTCAATTGCTTATTAACATCTCAATTTAAAATTTAGCGCTTTATTAATGCGTTCGTTACCAAACGTTAATGTACGGCCCATTTCCAAATCCTAGTTAGTAGTAGTTAGTGATAAACTAATATTTGCATCGATGATAGCTCATGGTCCGCAACTATGGTAAATATTGGTATCGGTTTTTTATCCTTTACAAATAAACAAATAAAAAACAACAACATTTAATTATACTATCATTAAACCATTTAAAAAACTGTCAACACCCGTATGTGTTTGTAGCAATTTAGGTATAAACTGATAGAGTTTTATAGATTTTACTACACGATAAAATAATGTTTCGTCTACAATGATCGCTAGAAAATTGTACTTAAAGTGGACAACCTTGTTTACATTTTATTTTTCCTCTTTTCTGAACAAAACATGGTAGATAAGCAGTATCCTTATCTTATTTTTTGCGTGCAGCTACAGTGCGCGGTGCATATTAATAACTCTCTACACTACAAAGAGGTCTAAGATCTATATTAACCAAACCAAGCTTTGATGTAAACAAGCTTGAAATTACTAAACTGGTACTGGGACGAGTCAAAGTGAATTAAACCGGAGTCCGCTGGTCGACTGTCTGTAGTTCTCGCTTAATGAAAAGATCACTTGAGTTACATAAGTACTTAATATCGAGAACAAAGGCTAGCGGACGGGTTATTGCAAGTTCACTTTGAATGATACCAAATCACTACTTTTGTGTTAACATTACTATCACGCCTGTATTCCCCGAAGGGTAGGCAGAGGTGTACTAAATTACACCTTAAGTCCACCACTATGTTTTAAGTCGCATGTAATAGGGGAAGTCTATCGCTACATCGAAAGTCCGAGCTCAACCTAATAACACAGCTCGACCTGGAAATTGAACCTGGTAATACCCAGCAGACACGCTTGTCACCGCTAGGCTAATGAGGTAGATTTGTGTTAATGTCCACATTGAAACATAACAAACAATTTTTTCGTTTCTAATGGTCGTAGCGGGATATTTATCAGCTTGACATTTTCCTCATAAATCACTCTGACTATTGATGAAAATCCGTTCAATAGTTTTTGAGTTTATTACGAATAGATAGACATAGTTTGATTTAGAATATGTAAGTATTTAAAATGACATTTAATATCAGTAGGTAAATATTTTTAAGACATATTTAAACAAGCTTTTATGAATTCGTTTCCTCGATATTTGCCTATTCGATAGTATTAAAGTTAAGTAATTATTAAAGCGTGACTAATGTTTGTATGTATTTAGTGTGACGTCACAGAGCATATGACTGTGGAAAATAGGAAGGTGACGCGTCACACCCAAGGTCTCGCCGTGGACGCAATGATGGATGATGATGGAACACCTTTGGGTCGATATTGATTACATAATCTGTCTACCAGTAAACCCTTTTTAACAAGAAACAATAATTAGTTAATAATATAATTGTAACATAACATAAGTAAAATACCATCACGCCTGCATTCCCAGAAGGGTTAGGCAGAGGCGTATCTACTAATGTACATCCACAGTTCCCCGGGATGCTTACGTCCCATGTAATCGGGGGAGAGCCTATTGCCATTAATTAGGCATGAATTCCAAACTCGGAGCTGCTACTGGGAATTTCATAGAAAACCCAATAACACTTTGTTCGACCTGGGAATCGAACCCAGGACCTCTAGCGTAGCAGACGCGCTCAGGACCACTGGTGACCACACTGGACGACTAATAAGGCAGTTATTTTATATTTTATTATATTATTGTAATATAAAATTTATTTAAGTTTTTTTGTTCTAGGTCGTGGATGCGTTTACAAATATAATTTTTCGCATACAGAAATTCCCAGACCTACCATGTCATGTACGTATCTACCTACATACAAATGTATTAGTTCCATGTGAAGATCGAACTTGCCTCTCGTGGCGTGAAAGCCGATCGCTCAGCCGCTACGCCAAAGATGCCATCAAAAAAAAAAAAATTAAATATTTTGCTCTATTGGCTTAGTAGTTGCAAGCGCGGCCACTAAGCGGGAGATTCTGAGTTCATTCTTCTCAATAACAGCTCAGAGTTTGGATGAGCTCAACCTCTATGACATGAGATTTACAACATACCGTCGAAGTGTAGGTGTGCATCCGTACACCTCTACCTTATCACTCAGAAAAAAAATCAAAATTAATAATAAAAAGTAAAGTAAAGTAAAGTAAATTTTATTAGCAGAACAATAATTTTACATATTATAATCAAAGTTGCAAACATTGTTTATCAGCACCAAAGTTAATTAGAAATATGTTGAAGCAGTAAAATTACTAAATGAAACCCTGCCTCCCAAACTAGGAATGTCCTGTATCTTAGGAGGCAGCAAAAAAGAAAAGTAAATAATGATTCCTCCTAACAACTATGTGTTATGTTAACAATCCTTGAGCCTGATTTTCAGCGATCTAAGTAACCGGATATTGAGTTGGATTTTTGTGTTTATAGATTGGCTAAAATAATTAAGGAAAATCTTTCTTTTGTTCTGGTCACGAAACAAAATAGAGAACGGTTTTCCTTATTTTGTTACGTAATAAAGAAACTGTATGCTAACAATAAATAATAACTTTATGTACAATTTCGTATGTACAACTTTATGTATATACTTAGGTATATAAAAAGGAAATAACATAACATACCTCACGCCTGTATTCCCCGAAGGGTTAGGCAGAGGCGTACTAATGTACACCCACAGTTCGCCGGTATAAAAAGGAAATAGATGATAGTAATGATATAAATATGTTGGAGCGAGACATAATTACAGACAGTCTGTTAGCTAATTGAGACGCTTTATAATTCTATTTACTTGGGTATATTCACGTACATATTTCTAACGTTATAGAGGACATGCTCTAATAATAACAGACAAATATGCTTAGGAGTTTCTTGCTTGGCTTCTTCGGCATATAGTACTTGGAAAGTTTGGAAGGGCGTTTTGGTCGATGTCTGTAATATTGACGTGTTTAGGAAGTCTGATTATACGAGACAATGTTTAAAGACTCGTGAATCTAGCCATACCGACTGTCACTCACAAGATAATATGTTACTATCACTTCTGATTACGAGCCAGGTTCCTATAGCTTATTACCGATAAATACATTAACTACAAAATCTGAAAAAGCTTAATTTCACCGTAAAATGTTAAGACATAGAAATGTGTGACAAGTCGCGACAACAATATAATGTAGCGCCAACAATAATCAACCCAGTATATGTCCCACTGCTGCGCACGGGTCTACTCTCACAATAAGAGGGATTAGGCTATAGTCCACCACGCTAGCCTAATGCGGGTTGGCAGACATTACACGCCGTCGTCGAGATAATCTCTCAGACGTGCAGGTTTCCTCACGATGTTTTCCTTCACCGTTTTAAGCGCGTGATAATTAACTATTAATACGCACATAACTTCGAAAAGTCAGAGGTGCGTGCCTGGGATTTGAACTCGAGACCTTTGACTTGGTCCAATCCAGTCGAATGGTCACATCACTAGGCTATCAGCGCCAAGAATGTTTGACCTGAAATATTTTACCGCAAGCATAGTAATAAATGGGGTACCTCTACAATCGCTTTAGGTATCCACGTGACAGCGACAAAAAGGCTCTCCTTGATCGACAGCTCGTTAGCCAGGGCCACCAGGAACGCTGTCAGCAGCCGCAGCACAAGCGCGGATGAGATGCATCCCAAGATCAGGCACAGCTCATTCACACTTATTTGTGAAATCTATAAGAGAATTACTTATTTTTAGATATACTTTGGTAGTTGTTAAAAATACAATATAATGAAAAATAAAATCAATATAATTTGCATAGAAATCGATTAGGCATAGTCTGGAACACATGGGCTGAATTCTGAAGGCCCGAATTCTGAAGTCCACGCAGTTCTTATTACTTTATGTCAATCACATATTAAATGGAGAGTTTGTTTGGAAAAATTTCAAAAGCATGCCAAATTATTTATAGCATCCGAACCGAAAAAGTTCTATTTGAATTTGCCGAAATAATTAACCGCTAATATGCTAATAAGTAATTATGGTGCGATTACTTTTAGAGTAAGAGTTTCTCGGGATTTTTTTCAGCGTTAAATCAAGTAAGTATATTCCTAACGGCTGGTCTTAATAGTATAATGTAAGTCAGTTGATTTGGTTACTAAATATAGGATTTTGACGTACGGTCCATACAAATAATGACAAAATCCAAGACCTCTAGAAAGCAAATTTATCGGCGAATTAGTTATTGGGGACAGCTTAAGTCGTACCTACTTGAGTGCAAAATTATTTAGAGCACAAAATAGGTTGTAAAAGCGATATGTACATCCAAGAAATACCCGCTGAGGGTGAAAAGCATGGGCTCGAATATGGTCCAAAGCAGCTTGTAGACTTCCCAGACGGGGTTGTTGGTGATAGGCCAGTCGCGGCGCGCCCATCGCGTCGCCGCTGTGCCTGCACATACCATGATCGCCACGCCAGCTGCAACAATTGATACAAGTTAGGCTTTAATTGCCACGGCTACGAAAGGCCAGTTGATTTTAAGTCGGTACGCGTCCGGCATACCCTGCCGTCTCCCCAGATAGCAGACGATCCATGACAGTTCCCCATATTTTTTTATGTCACAGAGAAGCAGACCGTGATTACCGCCGCCTAAGGACACCCGCCACACCAGAGGAGTCGCAAGTGCTTTGACGGCCTTATAGAAGGGTTTGGGCCTCTGGTACCAAAATAAAATTATTGTTATACAGACTAAGTAAGTTATAATAGGAGTCCTGTCTACCTACTGGTAGAAAATGAGAACTATACATAGGACATAGGATTTTGGGAAATCCCTATCTTCTTTAAACCTAAATCCCGACTGGACTGAAAAAACCATATAATCTTTTCTCTTTAAAATAAAAATCCGGGAGGGCTGCATTTATTTCTACAAGACACATCATAGTATTTCTGTACTACATTAATTGAAGATCAGAACCAAAATGGGATGGCAGGTCCCGCCATTTTTTTTGTAGCTAAGTGAATATGAATAGGTACTCATTTAGTCCAAGGATTCGAAAACATTATTTAGTTCTTTTACAATTAAAATCGTGGTGGGCTTAAAAAAAAAATTTGAGTTTCATTATTAAATTAAATTCACGAACAGTGTGTAATCTATAAAAGAGTCTCCTTTACCTGAACGATTTTCAACTTTACCTTCGTCATAAAAACTCGCGTGACAGATATTCTATCATTAGGTATTTCCTTACATGTGTTCTTCAAAGGAATTTCTAAAATTAAATCGCATCATGAGAATCGCGAACAAAATTATTGTGTTTGATTGAGGTTAATTGGAACGAAGGTTGATATAAGACGCGAGGACTAATTAATGTGATGATGTTATAGACTTCAAATGTGTGCTTGTAGATACTAACGAGACAAAAAAACTTACAAGAATACTTATAAGAATAGAAATGGCAATGACCGGAGCCGAATTAAAATAAATTATGCAAAAACTATGACAGCCTCATTACTCTAGTGGTCTTAAAGTGCGACTGCTACGCTAGAGGTTCTGGGTTCAATTTCCAGGTCGAGCAAACTATTATTGAGTAAGTACCTAGTTCTATGAAATTGTCAGTAGTAGCTTTCTAGTCTGGATTTGTACACAGTTAATAGCAGTAGGCTCGCTCCTTATTACAACATACCGGCGGACTGTGGGTGTAACTTATTACGCCTCTGCCTAACCCTTCAAGGAATACAGGCGTGATGGAATACATGCATGATGGAATACAGGCATGGTATGTTGTATGTGGCATGCCTCCTATTACATGGTACCGCGAATTGTGGATGTACATTAGTACCTACCCCCCTGCCTAACCTTCGAGGAATTGAAGCGTGATTGTACCTATGTATGTACTTATCTATATAACAAATTCAGCACAACACTTTTTTTTTATTGAACTGTGAATTGAAACCTGAACAATCTAAACAATAGAGGTATCAAAAGCGACTGAATAAAATGTAGGTATATCTTAATAGCTGTGGTTTTAGTAGCTAGTGTAGGCTAGCTTTGTAGGTATTTGAAGTGCCTGAAATTATGATACCATAATATTGCCTGTAATTATTATTTCCCTAAAGGCACCGGGGTTCAAGCTCGTTTAGCTTGAAACCACAAGCTCGGCACATTATAGAAATTTCAGGAAGGAACGGATCGTGTTGTTGCTAATGAGTAACAATTAATTTCTTTCAACATAATATTGTAACGACAAGGCGGCGACCGACGCGACGGGAGGAGCAAATAACATAACATACCATCACGCCTGTATTCCCCGAAGGGTTAGGCAGAGGCGTACTAATGTACACCCACACTAGTACGCCGGTATGTTTAGGTCCCATGTAATAGGGGGCGAGCCTATTGCCATTACATTACCAGGCACAAATTCCAAACTCCGAGCTGCTACTGGGAATTTCATAGAAAAACCCAATAACACTTTGCTCGACCTGGGAATCGAACCCAAGACCTCTAGCGTAGCAGTCGCACCCAGGACCATAAGGCTAATGAGGCGGAGCAAATAGGTTTTGCAAATAAGTTCTCTTTATACATTTCAAGGCATTCATTCTTATATTATATATTATTATTAACAATACATTGTTATTAACGACTAGCTTCTGCCCGCGACTTCGTCCGCGTAGCGTGATGATATATAGCCTGTAGCCTTCCTCAATAAATAGGGCTATCTAAAACTGAAATAATTTTTCAAATCAGACCAGTAGTTCCTGAGATTAGCGCGTTCAAGCAAACAAATAAACAAACAAACAAACTCTTAAGCTTTATATATTAGTATAGATAATTGAGGGTTTTAGATATAATGCTTATATTTTATTAATATATTGCTGGGAGAATTATTGCGTGATTGAGCTATCTGTAAGACGTGACATGTTTTATAATTTTTTTACGTAGTTCATGTACAAATGTTCGTATGTATGTTGTTTCAAATAAGATTTTAAAAATGTTTTTGGGACTCAAAACTTTTTAAAATCTAAACAACAAGTGCAACAAGACTTAGTTGCACGGTTCCTATAAGTTGATCTTATGGAGAATAATCCGGTAAGAAAATCCATGGACACTCAAAATGAATGTATAGTATTTATTGATAAGATGTTGGAGAAAGTAACTAAATTCTCGACATAATCAAATTATGTCGAATAAGCATGTTAGAACAATTTTAAATTTTTGGCAAGCATAGATTAGATCTGAAAATCTAAAATTCTTAAAGAGTTTTCGCAGGTAACGAGTTTACGCGAATATAAGGCAATATTTCACGAAATTCCTGGAAGCACTGATCTCCGTGAACCTTCTCAGCGCACATGAACGACGAGTCAAATTCCTTTTTTATTCGCATTTATTTTAGTCAGCCTCTCATAACCCGGCTTGAGTCCAACCCTCGTGTCGCTTCATAACTGCTTAACCCTAAAATAATTTAGGAACATTGCGGTATTTGGCACCAGCGCTGCCACGTTAAACAAATTACTACGCTTCAGTTGTAGCGCGCGTGAGGAGTGATTCTACTCTCGAGTAAAAAATCAAATTAAACTATGATTATCAGATATCGTTATAACTACATACATATAAATTTAGATATCATCAAAATAATATAGGTATATTAATATCTACATACACACATACTGTCATTCACTTCTTTTTCTCATAGGGGTAAGCAGAACTACCTTCAGCGACTTGCTAAAATTCTTTCATATCTCTTTTGCTTCGTCCACATTCATACAACGAACCTTAGATGAGTTGTAGAGCACGCAAGCATCAACTTAATGGGACAATAACTGTTACTTCGGGGTGTCTATTCCTAGTACGTAAATGTAATAACTCAATGTTTTGGGAGAGGGTTAGTGACAAAGATTTACTTTATGTTTGGGTGTCACAGGGTATATTCAGCCTTTGTTTACTTAATTACGTTCATGATTCAAAGATTTTGAGATTGAGGAATAAAGTTAGCAGGATATGTATACCTACATGTGTTTCAGTTATTTTTTTAAACCTTGCTTTATATTATGTCTAAAATTGACCTTGAGTTCCTATTTAGTAAAAAAGAGAACTATGCTTTCAGTCAAGTTGTTCCTACAAAAGTTGCGTAGTATCTTCAATTAAGAAGTTCCTTTGAGTAGCCAAAATGAGTTATCTGCTAAAGTAAGCAGAACAATATTCCTATTGAACAACGCTGTTTAGCTGAGTGCTTGGTAGTAACGAACTTAATCATTTCAGTGCTAATGTGCTAGCTCTACGCTCCGACATCATAAGTTCTAAGTTGTTCGTTAAGTACTAAGGTAGGATAATCGAAGTAAGAAAGTTACATCCGTAAGGTTCAGCTTTGAATACAAAACATTCGTAATCACGGTGGACTCTCGTTTCTAAAAAGTATCAATCCCAGCACCATTGGTGGTAGTATTTTACCACCCTTATGGCAGTATCTATTATACAGTTGTAGTTGAGGTGGGTAGGCATGGAAATTATTGCTACTCTTCATTATTAGATGAAGTTATGATTATTTTTCATAGCTATTTCATACTAGCTTCTGCCAACGACTTCGTCCGCGTGGAATAGTTACTTGGACTTAGCGTGATGATGTAATATAGCCTAGAGCCTTCCTCAATAAATGGGCTATCTGAATCATTTATCGCCACACTTGCTATTTTGCTTCATCATCATCATCATCAGCCTATAACAGTCCACTGCTGGACGTAGGCCTCCCCCAATGTGCGCCATTTCACCCTGTCCTCGGCTTGTCGCATCCAGCTACTGCCGGCAGCCTTTCGCAAATCATCACTTCCTCTTGCCGGAGGGCGTCCTACGCTACGTTTGCCGAGTCGCGGTCTCCCCTCAAGAACACGTCTACCCCAGCGGTTGTCGGTTCTTCTACAGATATGGCCAGCCCACTGCCACTTCAGCTTGCTAATTCGGTGCGCTATGTCGACGACTTTGGTTCTCTGTTGGATAACCTCGTTGCTGTTTTGCTTATCTAAAATGAAATGTGAACAAAATACGATTTCAATGAAATGCGATTTTGAGCAGGCTGTTTGGTATGAAAAACAATTTCATGTGATTTTTCACATGATATCCCAGGAAATTTCCCATGCTTTAAGGTGGGGCCTCTATACCAACACCTTAGTTTAACATCATATTGGTTCATTTTGAGGAGGTTGCAAGCGCGTACTGGATCACATCCGCATTAATTAGATTCCAACCACCACTCTAAAGTCAGTATCAAGCGGTTTGAACTCGTTGCAGCAACATTAGAGTACTAACAGTATTTTATTAGCCACAATATTCGGAATACGACATTGGTGACATGTGGAATGTTAACTCTGCAATCATTGTACTCATATGATTTAATTAATATCGATGGCCTCGACCAACTCTAATAAAAATAACCACGCTTGTACTCCCCGAAGGGTTAGACAGAGGTGTACTAATGTACTCCCGCTAGTTCCTATATTTGGGTATTGTACCTATTAGGGAAAAGCCTCAATATGGTCGCATTTGCCGGTTCAAATCCAAGCTACTGAGAATTTCATAAAAACCCCAATAACACTTCTCGACCTAGCAATCGAATCCGGGACCTCTAGCATAGCAGTTGCGCTTGGGACCACTAAACTATCATTAGTCTAGAGTCCAGTAGTCCCTAGCGCGTCCCGAGTGGGTCTTACCCCATAGATATAATCTGAGTGTCACTCAATCGGTTTCTTCTAGGCAAGCGCGCTCCATCGTAGGTCGCATGAGGTGAACTGGCGATCAAGCGTGAGCCTATCTATACTAATATTTTAAAGAGGAAAGATTTGTATGTAAGTATGTTTGTAACGAATTGGCTCAAAAACTACTGACATACAAAAATTGTTTCACCATTTGAATGATACGTTATTCCAGATTAACATAGGCTAAAGAATATATTGAGAAAAGTTAGGGATTTCTCCACCCGTGCGAAGCCGGGGCGGGCCGCTAGTCAAGAATAAAAAAAGTAGCAAGAATACAATGTAGAATAGTCATTCGTATAATGTTATTTAGTGAAGGAAAAATTCGACTCGCAGGCAGGATTCGAACCTGCGTCTTCTGGCTAGGTACGCCAGACGCTATGACCACTAAGCCACCGCGAGTCCCACCTGCCATGTCGTATGATGTTGAACATATCATTGTGTAAACAATAATTATTATTTGTGTTCAGCTTCACACATCAAATAGTATGTGTGGTTACGCTTAACACGCGTGACGTTGTATATCGCATTGCGTACAACGTTAATAATTATGTTTCATTCACAATGAAACAGTTAAACTTGACTTTGACTGATTATCACTACAGTGTACAACTAACGAATATCACATAACATACTATCACGCCTGTATTCCCCGAAGGGTTAGGCAGAGGCGTACTAATGTACACCCACAGTTCGCCGGTATGTTTAGGTCCCATGTAATAGGGGGAGAGCCTATTGCCATTAACCGGGCACTAATTCCTAACTCCGAGCTGCTACTGGGAATTACATATAAAAACCCAATAACACTTTGCTCGACCTGGGAATCGAACCCAGGACCTCTAGCGTAGCAGTCGTGCTCAGGACCACTTGGTTAATGAGGCAGTCAATAATCAGTAATAACTATATTTATCATGCGTATTGCCGAAATATGGAATGCGCTTCCCGAGTGGGTCTTCCCTATATAGATATAATCTGAGTGTCTTTAAATCGCGAGTTTGAATCTTTTCATCGTTTATTCTAGGCAAGCGCGCTCCATCTTTTTTTTTATTAATTTCTTTTTTTTTATACTCTTGTTGTTATAAAATACCTGAAACTTATTAATAAGGGGAAGACACTGGCTCCTGCAATACAGTGTACACTAGCGCAGGAGACAGGGAAATCCATTAAAATGTTTGTAAAAATTATGACAATAAAGATATTATATTATCTTATGTCGCAGTGTCGCTTAACATCAGGCGAGTAAGACTATCAAGAATAAAAAATAAACTACGAGCGCGCGTCGTGGGAGTTCTAAGTATCTACACCAATCAGCAGCCAACATACTGTCCTACTGCTGGGCACGGGTCTCTCTTAGAATGAGAGGGATTAGGCTATAGTACCATGCTAGTCTAATGCGGGTAGGTAGACTTCACACGTCTTTGAAAAAATCTCTCAGGCGACCTCACGATGTTGGCTTCACCGTTGAAGGGATTGATTATTAATTATTGTTACGCACAATACATGAATAAGAAAAGACAGAGGTGCGTACCTTGGATTTGAACTTGAGAGCTCTGGCAGTCCAGTGGGCTATCACCACTAGCCTATTGAACCTACCTACCAATCTAAAAATTGTTTGGATTACGATTTATTTTGGTATTACGTATATACCTATATTTACGTATATATACCAACTGACTCGCCGGCAATTTCAGTTTTCATGTATTAAAAAAAAATACAAATTAATATGCAAGTGCAAAAGCGTGATGCTGGCCTTTTGCGGGTTGGCAGACACACGCGTACTATGAAAATCAACACACATAATTATATGCACATTTTTTTCACGTAGTTTTTGCAGACCTTAGCCTAATTTTAATAAAATTGATTGCGCTATTACCTAATGACAAAATGGCCCTCATGGCATCCCGGCGACCGCATGGAACCGAAGGGAATAATTTATAACCAGGGTCACAAGTAGGTATGTATATATAATATACGCCTAAATAAAGGTACTACGCTAAGAAAGCAGAAGAATAAAATGCAGATAAAAATAATTTAAATATATAAGTATAAATACATTTTGCGTTATTATTAGAGTTCCCACTAATTTCCACAGTACGAACCTGTAATATACTGCTGTATCGTAAATGATTGAAAGACATACAACAAAAACCCAGAAAATATATTTATATATGATAGGGCGTCGGACTTGCGATAATGTGGTTGCCTGTTCGAAACCCACCCATTGCACTACCGACGTGAAATCACTCGTAACACAAGCATTTAGCTTAGCACGAGGGGTTAAAAATAAATGTTACAGACATGATACACACACAGGCAGGTAGTGGTTTCGATTCTAGGTTCGTAGTGGTAATTTGTTTTTGTGATATGACATTAGAAAGTAAGGCAGACGATTTTGGTCTAGGCATTCCTAAACCGTTCATTGTCATATAGGAGAAAAATTATTTTACTTTAGCAGTTCCCGCGTTACGTTAAACTCTCACCCGCACCCCCTTAAAATATTAAAATCCAAAATCCCTGAAACACGTCCTACAACATACATTTACGGCGCGCGAACTGTCAAAAGCGTGAAGGTAAAGAGGTACCTATTCAGTTTTCTAAAATTTTCCAATTTTGTGCGCATTATTCTTAACTTTTCTTTCCATTACAAAGTAAGTAACCTTCTTCAAAGTTTTAGCAGTATCTACCAAAAAAAGACAAATGAAATCGGTAAAGTCGATCTCAAGTTAAGGCGTGACCAAGGGAAATAGGGATTAATTTTTAAATAGATTACTCGATATGACGTAGAGAAATGTAATTGGGGGTGTGTTGGCGCTGACACTAATGTATGGTAGTGAAAGTTGGGTATGGCAGAAGAGACATGAAAGTAGAATAAATGCTGTAGAGATGAGAGCGTTGAGAAGTATGTGTGGGGTAACTTTGAAAGATAGAGTGAGAAACAGCGTGATAAGGGAGCGGTGTGGTGTGAAAGAAGGTGTAGTAACAAAGATTGAGAAAGGTATGTTAAGGTGGTTTGGGCATGTAGAGAGGATGGATGAACGGAGATTGACGAAACGAGTATACATGATGAGTATGGATGGAAGAGTTGGAAGGGGCCGACCTCGATGAACGTACGACAACCAAGTTGCGGCCGTTCTTAAAAAAGGACAGGTTAAGAGCACCCTAAACCGACGTTCATGCATGAGGAGGTTAATGAACGTAGATGAAGCAAAAGTAGTATGCCAGGATCGTAGCAAGTGGAAATCTATAGTCTCTGCCTACCCCAATGGGAGACAGGCGTGAAAATATGTATGTATGTATGTACGTAGAGAAAACATTTACAACTCTGATCTAAGTCATCATATCATTCATCATATATTCATCATCAGCATATTTATTCAGGTAAACCCACTATATACAGGAGCTATTCTTAATAAAGATATCTCTTTTACAAATACTATTATCTTTACCACAAGTAAGCAGTAACTTTATCGGTCTTTTTTATTTGTGTGACGCTGTGATATGCAGCTCAGCATTTTTTTTTTTATCACTGATAGGCTTACGCTTGACCACAACTTGCCTGATGTTAAGCATCGAAGTGGTTATTATTGTAATATATAATAATTATACCTCTATATTATAGTTAGTGAACAATTAAACACTGCAGTAGCTCTTTACGAGTATCTTTAAGGGGAAAAGAAAAGCGACAACCGCTCTAGTTTCTTTAGATTTAAGCGATTCCGTACCTAAGTCCATACACTATGAGTTCAAAACGCCTCGCTATGCATCTAGTTCGTCATACTTTTCCTATGTGTGTTGAGTACCTAACTACCTATTAATAAGTTGTAATCCGTTAGGTAATAAAATTAATTGTAATTCCAATCTATCCTCAGTCTCCGTAAACTTTTATTTCCTTCAAAATATACTTTCGTATATTTTAATTTTTTATGTAGGTCCTGGATAATCGATCGTTTGAAGATTCGAACGGATAGCGACTCGTCTTGTTCCCCAAATCTTTTGTAAGAAGTGTATGAACTGGTAAGGTTAGTAGTTTCCAAGGCTTATGAATATATACTAGATTAACATGCAAATACGTACAAGTACCGCCCCATCCAAGATATCCGCCGGCGTAAGTCAACAATACACCGCCGGCAAAAATGAGCAGGCTGCGTATAGTGGGAGCGTATATGTCATTGTGATCCGGCAAGCAGTCGCACAATACTCCCCAAAATATTCCGAGAGCGATACCGACGAATATAGCCAGCAAACCCTGCCGGAATAACGAACAAAAAGGTTAAAAGCCCTGTACCCAAACCCCATAAAAGATTTTAAAGAAAATATAGTTTGAGTGTTTCTTAGAAACGATCTCCAGTGTGAATAAGTACGGTTGGATTTCGAAATTTAAATTTATTGGTGGAGATAAAAATACACTTAGATAAAAGAAAAACGCTTAGGCGACCAATAAATATTGTCACTGTATATTTGGGTATAATAATGGTTTTACGAATTTGCGCTGAATTTCAGCCAGTACATTGGCGTTAACAACTCAAGTGGTATTGATAAAATTATGTACTTTGTACAAATCGTCAGAATTACCTTGTAAAAATATTAATTGATTATTTTTACTATGGATATAAATTAATTCCGATATTTTTATTTACCTTTATAATCCTATAAACAAGTGGTGCTGGATAAAATATGGCACTGTTAATGACACCGCACATGCCTTCAGTAAAGGCTGTGTCGAGTCCTCCAGCATTTCCTACTAGGAGAGCTATTTGATTTTTGGTTCCTAAGCCCCTCTTGTAAAAACTCGTCACCGTTGGCACTACTACTGCTGGCGACACTGATGCCAAAATAGAGCCTAGATGTAAACCTGCAAAACGTGAAATCATGTCAATAAGAGCTCCATTAGTTCCATATTTGCACAGTCATAGGTGCTTCCTTTGAAATATTTAGCTTTGTGTTATTCAATATTCCCGACTCTCACAAGACACTATTGTCGTCAGCTGAATGGGGATTTGTGTGAATGAACTCACTGAGCTGTTTCCAAGCAATAACCGGTGCTACTGGTTTTTCATCAGAGGCTTTTCTGTTGGTTAGCAGTGTAAACAGGATTAACAAAATAACTGAGTCGTATTTGAAATTGGTTAAGCAATAAATATCATTGTATCTTGTTGTATTTTTTTTGCATTTTCTATGCTAAGGTATTAAGTTATTTTCGTGAAGGAAAAATTTGACTGCGGGCAGGATGCGGGGCACCTTTAAGGCGTAAATTCAGAATATAAAGGCAAATTTCGATCTGGCGGTCGGGACTCGGCTTAGTTGGTCATAGCCTCTGGTGTATAGAACCAGAAGACGCATGTCCCAATCCTGCCCACAGTCGTTTTTTTTCTTCACTAAATTTACTTTATCAGTAGGACTTACGTGTATTTCAAGTACGTAAGGTTGAATTGGTATTTTCATTATAATAGTATGGAATGTTACTCATACTTACCCCAGTACCAAGGAAACTCGAGTAGTATGTGGGCGAAGAAAGCAATAGACAAACACTCCACGATCCAAGGCAGGGTGGCCAATGTGAAAACTTTTACTGAATTATTTTTTATATATTCCCAGTTCCAACTAAGCGGGCCCTTCGTTAAGATAATGACGGGATAAATTCGCCTGAAAGAATGAAAAGACATCGTTGATCATTGGATTGTTAAGAAATTTGGACTGACTTAAATTATAAAGAAGCCGGAATTTTATCTCTGCACGATATAAAAAAAAGTAATTTTAGCTTTTATAAATATCACAGTCTTCACCCGGAAAAAACGATATCTAGTAGTAAATTGCCGGTTACCTGATTAAAGTATGTTTAGTATTTTATAAAGTAAAGTTCCCAGATTGGAAGATTGCTGTTGGTGAGTAAAAAAGCGGTTGTGTTTGTTAATGCACTTTTGATACGGTAAAAGTAGTATATAGTTAACTTTTTATAATAATTAAAACGATACACTCATGGGCATATTATATATATATATATATATATATATATATATATATATATATATATATATATACAATTATTAAAATTCGAAAGCGATTTTGCGTGAAATGACGATTGCAAACTTTGAGATAATACCAATATTATAAAAGCATTCATTCGAAAATAATATGTTCATAACACCATAAAAATTAAATTAATACTTTTGAATTTTGCCAAGTGTATACATATTCTGTGCTCGCGACTGTACTTACATACATAAAAGTAATTTATGTATTTTTTTAAATGTGTTGTACCTATCGCTAACTGGAAAATATGCCCAGAAGGCAGGCAAAGTTGACACAGAACGGGAAATGCTGACTCTGTTTAGAACTTTTGAACAAAGCGCCTTTGTAGGACAAGAGTCGACAGATATAATTTCATTTAAACTTTACATCTCTAGATTTGACTATAATGACTCTACTTTGTGTTGTGCAGTCGGGTAAATTAGCAAGACTAACATACACTAACAGCTATTGTTTTAAATTGTTGTACTTAGAAATAAAATAACAATTCGTAGATGATAAACGTAATTAAATGCGTAATTAGTTAGTTACATACGTGATTATAATATTTCAGGTACAGTGTTTTTATATATAACCTATGCAATATCGGGACTATATTATATTGCAAACTTTTCCACAAGTGTCAGAAATTCACGAAAAGCTTCGGACAATCATCTAAAGTAGATCGGATAAAAGTTTTTCAATGGAGAGTAGGTATCTACTATTTCATAGAATATTTTTGGATATTTGAACTAATCAAGGATTCGCCCCTTATAATGAAAAATTTTAATACCTTTTTCCGGCTTTATGTAATTGTGGATTTAAGCTTGTAATAATTATAACCTAGTTGTTTCAGCGCATAATAGTGCACGTGTAAATGATAATAAGTAATGTGAAACGAATTTCAAGCGGAACTGAAATGAAGTTTGGAAGCTGAAAATGTATTTCCAAATTTTTCATCTCCTCGTAAAGTGAGGTGAGGAGGATAGCACGTCGACGTACAGTAATTAATTTAATGGCTTCCCTATCGTAGCATGTACTGAAGTAAGTATGTACTTCTATTAGCGAAATTAATGTAAGTCCCCATTAAATTATCAAGCATTATGTGAAGCGGTAGCTCGTTATAAATATACGTAGGTACCTTCATAATTACGTTATAAAGTTACGATGTGGCAAGATCCGAATCAATTAAGCACAGTCATTTGTTACGTCATCAAGAAAGCTGAGACTTAAACAATTTATTTATTTAATTAATTAATAAAGTTTTTGTGCAGGTGCTGTTTACGTCATTGTGGAGGAGTTTGTGCATGATGAGACTTTGCATAAATGTCATTTTACAAATACAGTTGTAACAGTTTACGAACCTTAAATGGAAATCAATTACGTCCGCTGTTGGGTTTTGTAGAAAGTTTGGTGGCGCGAAATTTCTGCACAGTGCTCCTATCAACGTCATGCCGACTATTGGGTTGATTGTAGTATATCGTTCTAGCGTGTGTCCGAATATGTACCCTGCTATCACCACTCCAGCCATGTTGAACAGGAATCCGTCGGGCAGCACTGCGTCCTTGAATACGAACCACGAGGTACCCCATAGTGTTAGACCTGGAAATAATAAGTAAGTATTTTGTTATAGGTATCAATGATATTACAATTTGTAGTGAAATTCAGTTTAGAAACTGTGTTCGGTTTTATATAAACTAGTAGCAGATTGCTCCTTGCTTGGTAAGTATTTTGCTACAGACTTTACTATTTTATAATTGTTACTTTGTCATGTAAAGGTTCGATAGATAAATTTAATATTTAAAAATGTGTTTTACTGGTAAATAGTTTTGACTTTTGAAACTAGATGGCGCTAGCGTTACCTAATCTGTGAAAATAATCGGAAACAACAAATAGAGTATCATCGTTAGGTTTTAGGCTAAGTCCATACAGTATACCTGTCAATAACAACTTCAATTTTGCTTTGTTTTTTTTGTAAAGAAAAATACCCATTTGACATTTATGGTCCTGGCTACTGAACTCTAGTACCTATATATTTAGTAGTTTATGCTACTGACTCGATTGCATTTGTTTATTAGGTCCACCTACTTCGTCAAAATTCGATGGGTCCACCTATATTGGTTACTAGAGAATAGTCTTTCTAGTTAGGACAATTTCAAATTTAGAAGAAAATGCGTATAGTAATATGTTGGATAAATGAAAATATCTTTACTTACTTAGGTTCTATCAGTAGAATGCCTATGTAGGTACCTACTCGTAAAAGAAAATGTAGGCTGTAAAATATAAACCCGAACGGAGCGGTTTTACATTTTAGGCAGAATCGAGATTAACTATGCAAAATTTAATTTGTTCGTGCAAACCACCCCTATGTTTCATATATCCAATTCAATAAACTCAAAGTCAAACTTGCTGTTATAGCTAAATTAGAAACCGTATCCACGGAAAAGTAAATATGACGAATTTATCCAAATAATTAATAATTTTAATCGCAATTCGTGAAATAGACAAACTTCTAGATATAATTTTATTTTTATTATATTTATATTGTACACGTTAAAATTAGAGTACACGTCCATCCGGAATATTAACATCTGTTGATTTTTTATTTATGATATAAATCATGAATACCTATATGATTTTAATCCTGCTATTTATTAAAACATACAGAGGGATACTGGGTAAGGCAGAGGTGTATTAATGTACACTGACATTTCGCTAGTATATTTAGATTCCTTGTAATAAAAAGAACCTAAAATGTAACTCAGAGCTGCTATGTACTGAGACTTCCATAAAAAAACCCAATAACATTTTACTCGACCTGGGTGCCGATCATAGGACCTCTAGCGTAGCATGACCACAAGACTAATAAGGCAGCGAACATTTACATACCTAGTTTTAACTGTTATTTCATCGCACCCAGTATTTCATGATATGGCACTATACAATTCCGATTCAGAAACAGAGAAAATAATTACCAGCTGTTGTCTGATGCCATTTGTGGACTTCAAAATTTATTACCGACTAACGTAATTACCTACTGGCGAGATGAAAACAACCTAGAAATCTAATAGGTATTACGTAACAGACTGTATTTTGAAGCATTGATTTTGTTTGTCAATTCTGTGGGAATATCCGAGGAATATCCGAGGTCTACAATGTATAAAAAAATATAGTGATCCTGTGGACCCCACGCCCACCATACGCGCTGCGTTGCCGAACACTCCGGTGTATATTTCCCGCCTACACTACAGCACCAAGGCGGAGGATATCGTGGAGTACGTGCGCCAAAGGCTCAATGGATCGCCGAGAGTGCAGCTACTAGAATCGCGCCGCAACGTCAATTTCAAGGCGTTTGTAGTGCGAATACCAACTAGTTTTCTGCACCTCGTCATGAAAGAGGACTTTTGGCCGCAAGGAGTGGTGTTTCGTCGTTTCCGCGGACAAGTGCCACCAGATCGCACAGTGACATAGTGCTAGTGAAGTTTTTACTAACATAGTTTTAAGTTATATACTAACTAAACTCTGTTATATTATATATATGTTAGTTTGTAAGGTATATATCTATGGGCCAAAGTAGCCTGATAATAAAGAATTTATTATTATATTATTATGTACTTACAAATTAGAAATAACATTATTTAGAACAATGTAAGTACTTGCATGACCGTCGAAATCATTTGATTGCCATTATATCTGGAGGAGCATTGCCTACTAAAACTGAGCCAGCAGTTCACCCCTTAATTTGACTCACTTTGAAAACTCACTACTTATGTAGGTACTTAGTTTATCTTTAGATATCCAAATAAAGTTTTATTTTTTTATTTATTTATAAACAACAAACATGGCAAATTTTAAAGTTATAGACTTCGTGATTAGTGAGTTAATAAACGGTATTTCACTTTTTTGACTATGTATACAGAATTAATTGATCACGGTGGGCGAGGATGGCTATATATTTTCAAAGAACAGCGAAAACGTAATGTATTTATTATTACACCTACCGATAGTGCCGCTAATAAGGATTAAATTCATTCAAGTAAGGACATATGGCAAACTAACGGAAATATCTCGTTCTTATGAAAAATAGTATCTTCGTATACATCTTGCTGGATACACAAACAATTTTTATATGATCATAACAGTTAATTATTGGCCCGGGATTGATCTGTATTTAGAACTCAAAGCGGTCTTGTCGATATTATGCCTAAGCGGTAACATCTATAGACACCTGTTAATGGCATTGGGTTGATGGGTTGATAATTAAATTATGGTGTTAGTTCAGCAGGATGCTGATACAGTAGGTAGATTTTTTGGTTTTAATCGTATTTAGATAAATATTAATTATATCTATTAATTACTAATACCTAAACAGATAATGTATAGGTATTCACGATTCTGCTGAAAATTATAATAATAGGTGCATAATAACTGGCAGATACAGTCAGCCCCAAAAGTCGCTGAACACGATGCAATCTTCAAATCGTTTTTACATCATTACTAACCAAAAAATTCTGACCTGAGAAGTTAGTACCAGTTTTCTGCATATAAGAAAACTGGTACTAATTTCTCAGGTCAGAATTTTTGCGCTGCGACTTTTGGCGCTGACTGTACGTTTGGCGCCGACTTCGGCCACCACTGCTGATAGTGCCGAAAACAAACCTGCTCGCGCGCACTGCGCATTCTTAATCTCATACACAACAAGTCAGACCTATTCATTTGTACTGTGAGTGAATTTAACAGAATAGCAATATGGGCAATTTGCTATCGTAATTAAATAAAAAAAATACCTATACCGTAAAAGTTTAAACTTCTATTCATATAAAAATATATATAAGTATTAAATATTGTACTGGTGGTACTGTCGCATTGGGTATATGGTAAAAATGGTATGAGTTCGATAAATAAAAAAATAAAAAAAAACAATTATAATCTGAATACAGTCGTCTTGAATGGGTTTAATATAAAATGTTTAAGCAATAATCAAATGTTCAATAAATGGGTCTCACTTAATTTCCTTAATTTTTATTTAACCTATTAAGTTGGATCTAAACATACTTGGGGATGACGTGTTGACATTAGACATCAGTTCACCTCAGCTTAACCCTTCGGGTAATACAGGCGTGATGGTATGTGTTATTTTATGTTAACAGGTATTGTAACCTGAGCGTAAAACCACGTTCCAGTTTTATATCCCCAGTGATAACCGACGCCCATGTCTCAGCTGAAAGAATATTTCAGCAATAGGACAATTTTATAAAATAGGACGAAAAATAATAAAAGTAATGTATGTGATACTCGTACTGGCGCTCAAGATTTTTCCATTACATTTCATAGTAGTAACAGATAATATCAAGAAATACTCGTATGTGTACTTGCATTTTATAATCTATACTCTATACAAATACAAATGAATCCCCGAAATGTATAAGGTACGTGCATAACTACCGACCGATTGCAACAAATTAGTTTTAGTTTCATGACAGCTTTTTTTAATCCACTGGAAAAGCTAAGAAAATGTATGCAGGCGAAGTTGCGGTCAAATCGGTACTATAAAATAAATAAGATATTAGCGATCAAATATAAGACTCGTCTATAAAAAGTATTAGAAGTCTAGACTATAGGATATTATTTGCGTTTTGCGAAGGCAGCACCATAGCCTGGCATGGTTGTGGTGAATACTACAGACTACTGTAGGATTTACCACAACCGTGCCAGGCTACATTCAACCGCATCTACATTCCCTTACCAAGCAGTCACTAGACTGTAGGGTAAGGGGAGGTAGATGTGGTTGGTTGTTGTAGTATATGAGGTTTGGTTGTTTTAGTCGATTTTTCCTGGGCCGCACTTTCCCATTAGGCCAGTTTGGTGGACTATAGATATTATTCTCCCCATCATCATTGTAGTCCTGCCCTTATCGCAATTTACTTAAGATCCAGTTTGTCTTTTTTCCTATAAGTGTCTTTTTTCACACAATCCATCTTTTTTATTTATTTACCAATCACGGCTTATGTATGTATACCACACATGATTTGGTTTATAGTGTACTTAGTAGCCTTCGTCTTACACACAAGCCAATTACCTACTGGCCAACCATTTTCTGATATCTATCCACATTCAAAGATTCCTAGAAGAGTCCAACCAGATTTCTAAAGACGATCTAATTCACTTTGAGCGCTCCACACTAATTCAATCAAGGCTTATAAAGTTTACATGTTATAGTTATGTGTTACGAATGTCAACAATAATATTGTTACGTTTCTGTTTGTATTGTACGTTGGTCGCACGCGGTTATATTTACGGTTTGGATTACAAGACAACATGATCAGAGCAATACGGGCGTGCAATGCGCCTAGTGGCACGCAATAACAATAGTGGATATACTACGCCAAATCGCAATGAAATTGAAGGTATTAGATTTTAATCCGTTCCCTTTTGCAGATATAAAGTAGTTGTACATTGTCTGTACTTAAGAAGTTCGATTCCAGAGCCTCTACGAGGAAAATTATATTTCTAAAACATAAACATTTTATAGTGCATACACGAGAGACACTTAAAGTGAAAAGCGTATAACGGTCTCAAAACACATATAACATCAGTATGGTTTATGTAACATTAAAATAGATTTGAGGAGATTTAAGTTGTAATTTTTTATTATGTAGGTACCTATAATCATCAAAAAATTATGAATATCTCTATACAAAAATCGTGTGAGGATTAAGTAGGTACTATGTAGGTTTATATATAGGATAGGATCATACATAGGATCAACCTTTTGGAACCGTGCAGCTAGAAGCATAAAATTTCATAAATGCTAGTAAAAGCTTTTTTGAAATAAAAACATTTAAACTTGTACTTGAACTATCATCACATAACGTTGAAAATTGAATTTAAAAAGAAACTACTGATAAATAGGGTTCTTGTTTAATAAACTTTTCAGTTGAAAATATTAATTAACGTTGCAGAAACCAATTTCAATAACAAAAAAGATACCGACGATTCCAATTTATTCTGTAAAATATTTACTTTTACCGGAAAAAGTGTGTATTTTACGCACAGGATAAACGTTGACTATCAAAAAGCATTTTTTTATTATTTCCAGGCAAGTTCGATGTGGAAGCTTCGCGGTATGTTTGCCAAGCGTATATACTGCCGATATTTACGGCAAATATTTTATGCAGCGTCATAACAGCGAACGTTACAGTGAGCTATTTGAATAATTTCAGTTTAGTTGTCTAGTTTTACAATACAAAATACTGGGGGCCTAAAATGCCCGCGAATCATAATATGATTGACGGACACGCGGCTTCACATCGTGCTACATTTTAGCAGCATAAGCTGAAGAGGTGACTCCTCAGTATAGGCTTGTCGAAGACTCGTTGATATTTTGTCCTAGTTAAATTTTGTCTCTATTGAACGACATCAAGTAGCCGCTCGCACGATATGGAGCTGTCATTGTCTTTAGTCGCAGTTTCAGTCAGCACGGCTGGTCCCAGTCAGCAGATAACAAATCAGTCAGCAGATTTGCTAACTAGAGATAGGATTTTGACATAAGGTCCATACAAGTAACGTCAAAGTCCTACCCCTATCTCTAGTAAGCAAATCTATCGACGGATGTGTTATTAGCAATGACATGCATGCATATGCGCCATCATTTGGTTTACTCAAAGCCGCTATGGTTATTTCCTCATAAGGCTTTTTCAGTCACTACCCTACATTGTAAATCATACCATCACGTATCCCCGAGGGGTTAGGCAGAGGCCTAATAATGTACGCCCACAGTTCGCCGGTATGTTTAAGGTCCCATATAATAGGGGAAGAGCCTATATTGTTGAAGGACACATCAAAGAGTTTATTTTGCTGTTTGTCAGCTAGGAAAAGCCAATATCATCTAGTATTAAAAATCTGAAATATTCACATAAAAAACCTCTCGATGAAGGAACATAATCATGAGTATCTGTAAAATGTATAGTTACAGAAATAAATATCATATAACGCCCCTTTACCATGATAACGAAGATACGGCCATTTTTATCTACATACTAGCTTCTGCCCGCGACTTCGTGTGCGTGGACTTCAGATAAAAAGTAGCCTATGTATTATTCCAGACTATAATATATCTCTGTGCCACATTTTATCCCGATCCGTTCAGCCGTTCTGGCGTGAAAGAGTAACAAACATCCATCCTCACAAACTTTCGCATTTATAATATTAGTAGGATTATGAAGGTTTTCTTATCGTAGAAATAAGCACAGTAAAAAATATATTTGTGGTCGTCAATGTTGGCGAATATTAAATAAAGTATTTTGTTCAAAAGCAATTAACAATGAGGAAATGGCCTTTAATATTATAAAGGTTTTGTCGAACTTGTAGCCAGAAATAGAATTACTTACGACGCTTTTGATATGGTCTCTGAAGTATTTGCACGGAGTTGCTCATTGATCGCGCTTCAATTAAGTTTTGATAGAGAAAATATTGTGCTTCACTCATTGAGATACCAAAAATTGAGAAGTTATGCCATAAAATGTTCTTTGGGTTTAATTGAGTCTACATATTAGGGCTTTATTTGTAGTGTACAGATAAAAATGATGGCTAGTCTATATCATATTATATATAACATTCTTACTAAAAATAATTGCTAATTTAATACTTTACAATATATTTTGTAGGTAGACGAAACGTAGTAGCTGGGCGATCGGCTTCTGCGCCACGTGTTGTGGGTTTTGATTCCCACAGTGAGCAAATATTTGTATGATCTACAGGTAGTTACCTATTTGTGACCAACATCTCATCAGTACTTATTTGAAAATTCAAGGTGTCCCCTCTAGTTTACGATAAAGGCTTTTCTCGAAGATGTCACGCGAAATAGACTAATAATTGTTTTTAATAAAAACGTTAACAAATAGTTCAGGCTCACTGAAACCGGTCTGATTACACTTTAATTGTCGCAATTGACTGTGGTGTATCTTTCAATTGACTTTACACCTCTTATTTATCTGTCAATGCCGTGAGATACTAACTATTAACTATTTTATCAAGCTCCATATTCCAAAATGTTAAATTAATATTATACTTTTCGGATATGCGTTGGGTAGAAAACTCCTGTGTATTTGTAACGATATTTCAATGATATACACATTATTTCAACGGCAATTATCATTATCGATTAATTTCAACAAATATATTTCTTGCAGACCAGCCATTTTCATGCCACCAACCAATTGAAGAAGTTTTTCTTATTAATTTTATTTGACCACGTCATTGATGCATGTGGTTGCTACCGACCTATTACCATAGTTAAACCGTTGTTAATGTACATATGTGGCTACAAAGCTAACTCAGATGCCTCTTGAAATTGAGTTTACCTATCTTGTAGGCTACGGCTTGATATCACAAAGTACCTACATAGGATCTTTGAAGGCAAGCAAGACCGCAACCTAGTTAGAATAATGCATTCTAAACATTATGGAATGATTTAATTTACCGTTATAAACTTTGAATTTACGGTTTTTAACGGAATTATTATATTTCTTTCCGTGAAATAGTAGCCTATAAATTGAAAGTGGTGTAAAAAACTAATTTTATATAATTTAACTAATTTTTAAAATCTTAAAAAATGAAAGATTACACACATGAACACACCTATGAAACATTTTTTTCTGCAAATTACAGTAGCTAAGACTATTAAGATATAAATAGTTAAGAATAAAAAACATTTTAAAGTCGACGCCACTACTGTGGCGGCTATTTTATGACTTGAGGTCATATGTTTTATGTAATCAAAAACATAACCTTACGAATATAGTCTTCATTCAAAGCTTTGACATTGACATTTGACACTGTCACATAAGTGTGCCGTCATACAACAGATAATATCATCACATGCTGCACAAGATACCTAACAAAGTTTTTTTGCGTTGCGAAACTAAAATATTTTTGGACTTATTGACAAAAAATTTAGAATTTAAAAATAAATAATAAAGTTTAATTTACTCAATGTTTTTTAATTTATTTGTGTCACTGGCAAGTACCCTATTGCCAAAGAAGTATGTATTCCAAACATGAACGATGAACTGAATCGAACCGAACGGTGTCGAAAGTAAACGGGTTAGAAATTAATTATAAGTTGATTATATTTCATTGATATCCACCCTCACTTTTTTTTATTATTTGACACGGTTCAATTAGGTACGTATCCAAAGCCCGAATTTTAAAAGACCGAATCTTAAAATACCGATGGACGATAATTCAATCCGATAATTGAAACGCCGAATGATTATTTGTTCGAAAGTTTAAAATCCCGAAGTACAAAATCCCAAAATTTTCTTCTATACAATTAGGTATGCACAATGGCTACATTTCTGTTCTGGCACTCCGGCCGCTGCCGCGGCTCCGCTCGGTTTTATCGTAACCCCTTTTATATTATCTCCAGCGAGTTATAGATGTGCATAGCTCTTGGTTAGTGGTATATTTAGTTTTAGTAATAGAATGATGACTGTGTGTAAGTTTAGTGCGTGCAAACTATAACGACCAGACAGTGGATGCGTTATGATTATTCCTTGATATCCCTTGATTACTCTTATTACCCGTCTACCCAAAAGGTATATAAATGTATGTGTCTATGTACTATGAATGTTTACGTATTAGTAAGCAGCTACCTAAGTACTGAACCAATTTCATTGATTCGTTCGTCTTTACAGTAAGAGTGTAATGGGCTATGATTGCCTCCGAGCCTCCTCAAATCTCAGCCCTGCTAGGCTGACGTGCTGGCCGTAAATCAGAAACCGTATTCATATTGGTGCCATAATTTTGTAATTTCTTTAGATTGGGTACTTTCTGGAAGGACTAAGTACCTACCGCCGTGTGACATCTCATCGAGGTTTAAATAACAATAGGTAATCGGCTTTTCCTCAAGATATCGCTATTCAAATCATTACCCTAGATTTTAATATTATTTTCAATCATAATTCTGACGTCTGGACTTTAAAATAGACTATGATCTCAAGATTGTGTTGATGTTTATATTGGAATATCAATCCATTTGTTCATATTGGCAAATTTCAATGTCAATTTAAAAAAAAATTGAGGATACAGCGTTAAAGTAGAATAGATATAAAACTTTGAGTGCCTTTCCTGGTCCCTATCCTATCCTATTCAGTCTCAAAAAACCCGACCTCAAATACGCTACCGTAATACCGCCGAAAGACAGTGAATCTTTAATATTCTCAATCCAAAATATAAGTGCTGTGTGTGAATAGCCTGTTGTGAGTTGCTGCCAAGAAATCAGTGATCGGATCATTTGCTGTCCAACACTGCAAATTCAAGGCGAACAAACTGCAGTAAGTACCTTAACCTTTGCACCCATCCTGTATTATAGGGCTGTACGCTTGAAATATCTATAAAAAAAAAAACTTTCCAAACTTGATCGCGCTTGGAAGCAGCTTGCTGACTGCACGGTAAAGCGTAGTGTCACAGACACCGTAACGTAATAGGTTCGCTTGTGAATGATATTGCCCGTTCACTCGTTCAGCCGGTATAATCTCTAAGTCACCTATTCTCAAAGATCACAGCCCTATTCCCTGAATTACACGACAAAGATCAAGCATACACAAATCAGTAGCTTTTATATTAAAGCGGTCGCGTAGTATACTCTTAGTCGATATATTTTATTATTGAACACTATTAGTAATTATGGGATGCGATTTAACGCTAACATAAATTGCCAGAAAAACTTTTGCAAGTACGAGCTATTATACTGTTAAATTTTGAAGAATCTATTATTTTACGGAATAAAATTCTACCAAAGAACTCCTGCTTACCGTGGCTCGTGATTCATGTGTTGCATAGGTGGGTATAATTCTGTATGCATTTTGTTTGTAACATTAATATTACTTTGAAATCGTTGATTGAAAATTATATTCGAGTGTCTGCACTAGTAACACTATTGTTCAGCTGGATATGTAATCATTGAACTTATGTACTCACCACAAAGAAAGACGCCAACGTATTGTTTCAATTCGGAAGTAGTGGGAAGCGCCAGCAACAACTTTCCGAGGAATATTTTCTTTTCATTTTTCTCAGGGTGATTACTGAAACAAAGAATGTAACTAAGTATACAAACATATACTAGATATATTATGACAATAATGATCTACGGCTTAGGACGGCGGGTGTTTGGAAAGTTATATACACAATACCAGTACTTACTCACGTTTTGGCGGATCCGAGGTCGACAGTTGTCACGTTAGTGTCTCTTATGTTTTCATTTTTATCTGGAAATTCAAAGAATTTAGAAATTAATATCAAAAGGTAAATCATATAGCGTATTAAAGTGCCATGTCCTACATAATTAACCCATTATATGTCCCACTGCTGGGCACGGGTCTCCTCTCACAGTGAGAGGGATTAGGCTATAGTCCACCAAGCTAGCCTAATGCGGGTTGGCAGACTTCACACGCCGCCGTCGAGAAAATCTGTCAGGCGTGTAGGTTTCCTCACGATGTTTTCCTTCGCCGTTTAAGCGCGTGTACGCACATAACTTCGAAAAGTCAGATGTGCGTGCCTTGGATTTGAACTCGAGACCTTTGACTTGGCAGTCCAATGGTCATATCACTACGCTATCACTGCTTTTTGTCCTACGGTTGGCCGCAAAGAGTACCTCTTCATTCTTGAGTCAAGGAAAGGTGAGTGAGGGATTATGAAAAGGGAGTGGGCAGCGGCACGGGCGTCCTTGTCTGACATTTCTGTGATTCTTTTTTGGAGATGTTTTTTGTTTTGATGTAGTTTCGTTTGTTATAAGAATATTACCTTTATTGCATATATACCTATATATTGTGTAAGAAAGAAAAATAGCGTAGAAACAGAAGCAATTGAAAATTGTATAACTACTAGTAAATACAATGGTTCGGAAAAACGCAGGTTTTTAAAATACCTTGAGCCTTTAAACGAGTACAAACTGTTGAGACCATTTTGAGATGTCTACGATGCTGCTATTGAACACGATGCAATAACATATCGATACCATTTTTATATTGTAAATAAATTGTGTAAACAGAGTAATTCCATTATTTATTGGTTCACTAAGGTTTGTACATGTTGCAAAATAAAACCAAACAACAATGTCGCCCCTTCGATAATGCTGAAGACTTAATCAGGGTTTATAATCACTGGGTAATGTTTCGAAGATAATTTTGTCATTGTCAAAATAGTATATTTTGGCTTATTGTATAGGTACTTATTTTGTTATTATTATAGAGTAACTAGCTTCTGCCCGCGGCTTCGTTCACGTGAAGCTATATCAGGAGTAAAAATGAAAAACCAACATTGATGATCTCTTCTTTGTATGGGCCTCTAACATCAGGGAGGTCAAGCTGTATCTCAGGATTCGTTTAATTAATTGAGATAAAGTTTACCAGTTTTTAAGTTGGAGCATATACTTTGTAACAGTGATAATAAAATTAAAATCTATTCAGTAGTTTTTGCTCCAACCCGCAACAAACAGACAAGCAGAGAAGAATTTTAAAAATCACTTTTTCGGATTCGGAGATGTTTATATTCCATAACCCACGTGTTTTTTTTTAATATCTTCAATGTACAGACAGCTTTTTTATAATTTTATAATAGTAGAGAAAAGAGAAAAGAGAAAAGAAAAGAAAAGAAAAGAAAAGAAAAGAAGAAGATAGAGATAAGGTTGTCTGTATCACACTAAAGGTTGAACAAGTACCTAAGATAATATTCAGGTAATGATGTAAGGTACGCACCTTCGCACAAAGGTAGATACATTTTATTTACTTATTCGCAAAAACTCGTAGAACAAAAGTCGTTATACGGGACGAATATAATGACCAGTTAAGAGCATTGTGAATAACATTAATAACTTTGTGGAGGTGTCGACGAGAAAAGTTTAAAATTAATGTTTAGAGGTCGCAAGAAACGTGTATCGGAGTTTATCATTATTAGGTTGTTACGTAAATGACACGGGGAATGGCATTTATTACGAGTATTATGACTTAGTTAATGTGAGGCGCGCATAAACAAAATGGTCCCATGTATTCATTATGAAAATGGAACTATTAAACGTATATCATCTATTGTTGCTTGGAATGTGCACGTGTCTGGAGACAGTTGTGTTATGTAGTGTCTTTTCTATGTATCTATATATTTTTGTATTAAGCCCTGAACTAGGTAAATCTATTCCTTACACTTTACATTTTTATAAACTATTGAAAATACCTCTTTCTCGAAAAATAGCTATAAACAAAGTTATAAATTTAATTTCTGTTGATTTCTCACACTTAAACTAATATAAGACACTGCAATCAAACTATCAAGTAACGTCTATAAACGGTTCATAAATAAACATACATTCATACACTCCAGCCATTTTCCTATAGGGGTAGCCAGAAACTATAGACTGTTGCGACTCTTGCATATTTTCTTCGCTTCCACTTTCATACACACACACGTTGGTTGCGATTACTACCTACGCGCCTAAACTTTTGAAAGGACCTCGCCAATAATTTCGGCCTAGGGCGAATCTACTCTAGAGCAGGAATCTACTGCACGTCTACTTAGGTAGAAGTGCAGTAGATTCTTGCTCTGCTTACCCTAATATAAAAAAGCTCCCATATTGCTCTCTCCTAGATAGAAAACTGTCTGTTGCTATGTATGATACCTACACTTGTTTATCAAAAAATTTAGGGCGCTTGTATTACCTATGTGTGTGTATGCCTCAAGTAAACACTATAAGTAATAAAGTAAAGCGATAACCTACCTACTATAAAATTCACATATATAGCTATAGTACCTATATACATATATTTACTTACGTAAATATAGAAGCTATAGGTGTACCTACTGTACTTTAAATGGTGCGGTTTTCGGGTCAACTTAATTGCTAGGTGTTGAGTGTTTAACCCACGGCACTTGCGATCTTTATATCCTACAAGCTGACCCGACAGAAGTTGTCCTGTTTTAACTATGAATATTGAATTCGAATTGATAAGTATTTATAATTGCAGCAATTCGAATTGGTAAGTATTTATAATTGCAGCGTAATTAGAATTGCAGAGCGCATTCTGTCAATTGCGCCAACCAACATGTTTTGGCGCCATCCGTCACATAACTGGCAGTTATGTCAAACGCCATAAAATTATAAAAGGAGGATTATTATACAAGATGTTTTGATTTTCCGTTTCATATTTAGTTTCGATTCCATTGGTTTCGAGAAGTTTAATGATCTCCTTAGATGCGTGGACACTAAAGTATTTGGTTTACCAAGCAAGAGGACGTAGGTTTGAATCTTACCCTAGGAATTTGTCCTCTTTTTAATGAAATATGTTTTTATTGAATATTAATAAGTGAACTTCGCCTTTTCAATATGATGTTATTCAGATAGGTATACTTAAATAAAATCGTTAAATTCATAACCGACAGTACCTACACGGGAAAGTTAGATAGTGGGCATTCATATCATTTATATTTCATGAGGTAATAATAACTTTCTTTGCCTCAAAAGTAGGGAAGGCGTTCTTTCGAGCACGTCGATATGATCCGTCTTGGTAGAACGACTGAAGAAACGCCACGGTGTCTCAGTTTCCGACTGCTGCAGGTAGTTATTCTCGGGTGGGCGGGTTGGCTCCTGAAACTCCTCCTTGAAACAGCCATGTTGTTTCAAAGAGGAGTTTCAGGAGCCAACGCCCGTTTGATACAACTGTGAGAACTGCCCTGAGGACAAGGTAGCATACGTTGAAGCTATGGGGCCGTGACCTAATTGCGGCAGTGGGTAGTGATCTCCGCTTCCCGCTGTAATTAATCTCATGATCGGGAGAGAGAGCGCATGGCAATCGGTCGATTCTTACTGAGCAAGCTATGCTGGCGAAGAAGGCAGTGGAGTGGGAGAGAAGCATCATTTTCTCTCCTTATCAGCAGTAGACGTAACAGGCGCCGCAGGGCACTAGTAAATCTCTGGTTTCCTCATGGAGGCCAGAACTACTTGACCGAACGCAGGCTACAGCTCATGCTGTAGCCTGCGTTCGGTAGACTTGGGGCATCTGCTGCTCGATCTTTCATTCTTCGAGTAGAATGTGGGGCAAAGCCTCTCTCTTGCTGGGATCGCCAGAGATGACGGAACTGAACCGAATCGCATGACAATGACTATAGGGCAAGTGCGGTTTTTAGTCGGTATGCTGCGCCTTCCTGGGTAACGTACAATCCAGTTTATCATCTAGGAAGGGACAGGATTTTCCGCACCCATAAAAAAAGTAGGAGTTAATTTCCCTATCATGAGACTTGCAAGCTGAGTAAGTACCTAGTAGGTAGGTAATATTAATTATGTGTACCTCTACAAGGCATAAAATATATATTTTATCCGAAAATGTACGAAAAGTTGAATAGGTACATCAAGTGCTGGTACAAGTGTAGGGACATTTTTACGTTCATGAACACTGCGGTTATTACCAAACGCGATTTACGAGTGTTTTTTAGCGATATTTTCTAACAATCACTAAAAGTAGCCAGTTTTAATCAGTATGAAGGTGATATTCATTATTATAATTCCTATTTGTTTGGAGCACCTAGTGCTCATTGTTATCTATTAAAACATAACATTATGCTGAATTAGCCATGTCAAACAATTATCTACAAGCACCAATTAAAACTATCATAGTGATACATCGTATTTCTCCGTATTAAGCTATTCTATAATTATATTTTACACTATTAAAATAGAAGGACAATAGATATACTAATAGAAAAAACGAAAGTTAGTTAACTAACTACTGCCCTTCTAATTTTATTCCTGAAGTTAACAAAAATCTATATCGCGTAAAAACTAAGCAAGTAAAAACTGTGATAAGAAATGTACAATAAAAGAATTCAACACTTACCAACATCACAGCTGTTGGCGGTCATTTTTCCTTGACCCTGAAGCACAACTAAATTAACAATTACATTCACTTTATCTATA
This sequence comes from Acronicta leporina, assembly GCA_947256265.1. Lineage (NCBI taxonomy): Eukaryota > Metazoa > Arthropoda > Insecta > Lepidoptera > Noctuidae > Acronicta > Acronicta leporina. The sequence continues at coordinate 7,980,359 of OX366513.1, read as the reverse complement.
TTAATTTAAAGACACACCGAGTAGTCGAAAGCGCTTCAGCGCGGACACATAGTTTGTATTGAAAGCACAACGAACACTTGACCGTGAGTCTACCAGCCACCGACGAGCTCGTGTGATCACGTTTAGCGTCCCTCTAATAATACAATTCGTCGCATGCGCACTGCGATCAATTGCCATAATAGAAAATACATTAATCACTAGACGTCGAATTATGTATGTCGATGCTACAAGTATGTGGGCACACAATCGATGCAGTTTGAAAATAAGCCAGTAAGAATTATTCAACAAGAAGCGTGTGCGCCGGACGTAGACCGTACGTGTGATGCTGCCTTCGGCGTCATCGACCACTGTGTTTTCATAACTTAACAATACTACATAAATTCTAATTTCTATTAGCATCTATTCGATACGTTTTTACTCATTAAATTCTTAATTTTTCCATGTGTTCGATCAAATCTCTTTATGCCCGGGCATGATTTTTGATAGGATGATGAAATGTTAAATACTTAGTGTAGTCTAACACTAAGGGCCACTTGCACCAACTTCTTAAATGTGTTTAAATTGTATTTAAATACAAAATTTGTATGAAAAATTGTGTTTAAATACATTTAGGAAGTGGCCCTAAGAGCCACTTGCACCAACTTCTTAAATGTGTTTAAATTGTATCGTAGTGTTTTTTTTTAAATTTAATTTACCTAAACATATTTCAGCAGTTGGTGCGAGTGGCCCTAAGTATTTGGCTTCGCAAATTCCTATCTTTAGTTTTATATAGTGTCCGAATCATCGGTTTTCTGCGCCACGAACTGTGATTTCAATTCCAGCTGGGAAATAATCTTTGTATACCTACAGGAAGTTGTTTCCAAGGTATGTAAAAATGTGTTTGTAAACTCACCACGATAGAGGACAAAATCCTAGTGTGAAAAGCGAGATAACAAGCGAGAAAGCATAACCTGCGACCTTTATCTATTTTTTGACTGCCTCAATAGCCTAGTGGTCCTGACTGCGACTGCTACGCTAGAGGTCCTGGGTTCGATTCCCAGGTCGAGCAGTGTTATTGGGTTTTTCTATGAAATTCCCAGTAGCAGCTCGGAGTTAGGAATTTGTGCCCGGTTAATGGCAATAGGCTCGCCCCCTATTACATGGGACCTAAACATACCGGCGAACTGTGGGTGTACATTAGTACGCCTCTGCCTAACCCTTCGGGGAATACAGGCGTGATGGTATGTTATGTTTTATCTATTTTTTGTGGAATGGGTCATCAAAAACTATGCTGCCTTTAATACGCTTCAACCAAAAGAACTTTGAGTCTTATGCCATTTATTTATCTGGAAAACTGAGGGATAAAAAGACCATAATTATTGATCATACTTATATGGAAGTTTGGATTTGGACCTCATAGGGAAGCTATTTTCAAATGAGAATCATACTTATGATTCATCATAGGTGGTTATTTTAACCCAGCTGGTTGCCTTATATTGCTCGTGTTATATACGATTTCACTTCGTTTATATTTGTACCTAGTTTTGGATTTATAGTTAAAAAAGGCTGTAGATAAATATCTCTTTTCTCGGTAAGTACTTCATTTCTGGGTGCGGGAAACTTGGCGCCTGTTATACCAAGGTATGTTTTAGAAGCGATTACTTTATTTGTAAAATAATTTAGATTTATTCTCTTTATGTTTATTTTTTCACTTATTATTGTTATTATTAAAAGCCTCATTAGCCAAGTGGTCCTGAGCGCGACTGCTACGCTAGAGGTCCTGGGTTCGATTCCCAGGTCGAGCAAAGTGTTATTGGGTTTTTCTATGAAATTCCCAGTAGCAGCTCGGAGTTAGGAATTTGTGCCCGGTTAATGGCAATAGGCTCGCCCCCTATTACATAGGACCTAAACATACCGGCGAACTGTGGGTGTACATTAGTAGTACGCGTCTGCCTAACCCTTCGGGGAATACAGGCGTGATGGTATGTTATGTTATTAAAAGCCCGTGGTGTCCCACTGCAGGCCAAATGCCTCCCCACTCTTTTTCCACTTATCTCTGTCGACAGCTGCCAGGGACCAGTCCCTCTGAAAAGATTTTTTCACTTACTTTATTTTATTAACTAGGTGAATCACTCAGAGTACAACGTGAATCCTCTATTATTAGCTAAATATGTACTATTGTATTTTCCATTGTATTTGGAATTGCCTTATTAGAAAACGTTAAACATGACAATTTCATAACATTGACGTTGTATTTATCATTCGTACAATGAACCTTAGGACAGGAAAAGTTGTGATACTGATAATAACCGAAAAAGTAAATATTAGAAACATTGTGCCATTGTTAGAAGTGACACATTATTAGCCGATAGAATAATATCCCAAGTCATGGGAGGAAAATTTGATAATTATTATCAATATATGTTTTTTTAAATAAATACATCGCCCCGCAGTAGAATTTTCTACTCTATTGTGGGTTCGTTTACATTTACAACCTTAAATTTACACATAAACTAACACCCAAATCCGGATCAACTAGCTGTTATCATACAAATATTTGTTCCGTGCGGGGATTGAACCCGTGACATAGTACAACTGCTGTACTTAAGTTAGATAACATATTGTTCAGTTTCTTACCGATGTAATATGGGCTGTTAAAAAATTAAAAAGGTTTGCAACTACACTTAACACTTAACACTCTAACAGAACTGCATAATTAAAGAACTTGAGCCCATTTATCATGATACGGCTCTGTATAAAAAGTCCATAAACGTTTCAATTTCTACAACATTTAAAAAGACATTACCGTTTTTGACACCAATTCCTTACAACACAAGTAATTAGTAGTTAGCTTAAATTAGTTGATACTAAGCCCATTTGTTTTAATTAAATTATTTTAAAATAGATGTCAAAAAAGAATGTCAACCATGACAGTTTAACCGAGTTGGCATTGGCACAAATTCAATAGAATTTTATTTTTAGTTATTCCAAGTCGTTTGTAACAAGATTTACGACGATATGAGCAAACTAAATTAAAATGAAGAGTAATTATTGAGAAAATTAATTTTTCTTTTATGTGAATCGCCAACTATGCGCTTGTGCCAGATAAAAAATAGTGTACATTGGCAAAACGTCACGTATTCAAAGCCTGCAGTTATTCGTCCACACAAAACGGGCTATTAGCGTCGAGAGCTCCGCATTGATGGCTATATTTTGTTCACGTCACTCAAAAAGAGATATGTTTGTGCAGTTGCAACAACATGCAATATCTATGTTGGTTAGGTGCGGTTGCAAAAGAAACTCATTCCGGCGGTAAACAATAACGCACGCTCGGAAACGTCTTTCATGGTAGGCCGGTTCCCGTCGAGTTGGCAAACGGCGAGCCTCTAAAGAGCGGGCAATTTGCGCAGTAACACTCGCCGGATACTGGCTGCTCATTAACTATGAACGCCGTCATCAACGACTCTTCTTCAGCAGAAAAAACGGCGTTTAACAGTAGCACTCTCCACGAATAAACGGTGCGGTGAGCTGCTTTTGAACGGCCACCGCTACAAAGTGCATATAAATTGCGCTGTGAAATTGAAGCGGAGATATAAAAGGGGTGGTAGGTAACCTTTTGAAAGACAGGCCGAGGGCAGCCCGCTTTGAATTCTACAGGTCTCTCCAAGATGTAACGATTTATCTATGAATAGTTGGTATCGCTGTGTGTAGCTCATTACATAAGAAACGTATTAAGGGGAAGTTTACATGCGTGTGCCTTTTTGGAGGGCAAGATATCTTCAGGTATCGTACTCACCGATAAAAGACCCTCTCTATCCTTGGAAGATTCGGGATTATAATATTGACATTGTCCACGAACATGACGGACTTTATGAAGACTGTACCTGCATAAGTTTCATAATTTTTCCTTTTTTCATCCTCATACAAATCTATGCTGGTTCATGTGGCTGTTAAAATATTTTTGTCAATAAAACTATGATCTGCTGAAAATAGACTTCCTGTTAGGAGATAATTTAGAGAAGATGAATTAATTTGATTGATTTGGAATTATTAAGCTGTAAATGATCGATTGGTGAATGGAAACAAATCATAAATATTCCATTACGTAATTATAGTGACCGATAGACGAGTCTATCACGCACAAAGTAGTAGTTTGCAAACTTGTTTTTCATATAAATGTATATATGTAATTGTTTTGTCTCTGCTTCATAATAATGAAATAATTTCAATGAATATGATAAAAGCAAAGAAGTACCTATGCAAGAATCTAAGCAAGTAGCGGTCTATAGATTCTGCCTACCCCTGTGGGAGAAACGCGCGTATATGAATTAATTCAATAATATTTCAGCCCAAATAGAAATATAAAGAGAGAAATCAAACTCGGACCCCAGTTATTGTACGAAAATGTTTTCTTTGTCCGCTCTAAAACCTTTTTAGGTACGTACATCTCTTTGATTGATAATAAATAAAAACGTAAAACGTAGATACGCTACACGTTTATAGCCTAAGTACCGTCCAAGCATGTGACCGGGGGTTTTGTATTTCACATAAGTTAAAATTGGCTTGAATTTCTTCTTCATCCGAAATAAAATTAAGTTATTCGTGTTTATTTTCACACTCAAACATATTTTCCCCACAGAAAAAGGAATGCGAGGAATCGTTTATCTTGACGGCAGTAGACCTCCTTAGAATATTTAACATGCATGAACTTCTTGGTTACAAATGCTCCCCACGTTACCGCTGGAGAGCTAATCAGATCTTCAAATGACTGTGGGCTGCAATTGACTATAAAATAGTTATCCCTTCACTCCTTTGAACAGGACTCGCTGTAGTTAGATTTACTTGAATAAAAAGTAGAACGTGCTGTGTGCAGACCGGGCTATGTAAAACGGTTATTCTAATTGCATATAATATAACTTCTGAATTTTAATTATAAAATATTTTATATTATCTCGTTATCTTCTTCTTCTTCTCTACTATTATAAAATTGTAAAAAAGCTGTGTCTGTATAATGAAGCTATTTAAAAAAAACAAATGGGTGGTATATAAACGTCTCCGAACCCAAAAATGTGATTTTTTAAATTCTTGTCTGTTTGTCTTTTCTTTACGGGTTGGAGTAAAAACTACTGAATAGATTTTAATTTTGTTATCACTGTTAATTAACAAAGTATATACTTCAGCTTAAAAACTGGTGAACTTCTTATCTCAATTAATTGATTGAACGGATCCTGAGGTACAGCTTGACCTCTCTGATGTATACAGACCCATACATCACAGTTGGTTTTTTTTTTTTTTTTGCGATCCATATTTATAATCCTAATATAGTCTCATGTGAGCGAAGCCGCGGGCAATAGCTAGTATAATATAATATGTAACAATATTCGTATTAAAAGAGTAAAACAGAATTCACCGTATTTTTAAGACGGTTTTCTACCTATGTAAATTATTATATTTTTGAGTAGGTACTTAGAATGGAAATCAAAATGCCCGATTTTCGGGGTAAACCAAGCTAAAAATGTAACTAAAAATCATCAGATAATTCTGAAAATTTACTAAATGGGAATTCATGAAATTTATTCAATAATTATTTATTTTAGCCTCATTAGCTTAGTTGTCCTGAGCGCGATTGCTACGCTTGAGACCCTGAGTTCGATAAACGGGTCGAGAAAAGTTTTATTGGGTTTTTCTATAAATACTCAGTAGCAGCTCGGCGTTCGGGATGTGTGCCCGGTTAATGGCAATAGGATCGCCCCCTATTATATAGGATTTAAGGATATTGGCGAACCGTGGATGTATATGCCTAAACTTTCAGGGAATACAGGCGTGATGGAATGAAATTTAAGAAAAACCATTTTTTGAATATTTGCCATATCTAAATTACGGCTCTTATCTGCTTGTAACCGATACTGCAAATAATAAAAATCTAGCATAACAAAGCATCATAAAATTCTCAAATAATAAAAATGTTATTGCTAGAATCGTTTCAATAAGTGGGAGATTCAGAATTATTGGTAATAGAAAATGGTTCCGTACGTACCCTTGAGAGTTAAATCAAAAAGGGTTTGAACGAGTTATCCAAACATACTGTAGCTGCTCCGAATGTCATGCAGTGTTCAACGGATATTTGTTTAGATAGTCAACCTGTGATACGGGCTTTATTCCTAGTATAGGAAATGTTTTAATCATTTGAAACATCCTGTACAGGGTATAAAATAAAAAAAAAACAAAACATTGACTTATAAAAGTGTATCTAAAGATCTGCCTACAGTTAGTAGTTATGTACCTAATTAAAACATATCTAAGAAGTTGTTGCAAGTGGCCCTGAGTACTCGTAGGTATATCTAAGATTAGCAACGGATTGAGAAGCTCATGGGAATTCCGCCATAAAAAGCAATCTACATAAATATACCCATGCAAGCCTCATTCAAAAACCTTTACAACAAGCCTCTTTGGAACATCAAACGACGTTTGAGTTTGAGTGGACATACTCGTGCATATGGTTCGCGCTCGTTCCCAACCCTAGTGAAAGACGACTTGTTTACATTTTCCAACTCATCTCGATGAATGGTCTTTCCTAAAACCACAAGAAAACTATATAATGTTTGCCATTCGTTCACTGCATGAATACCTAATAAGTGACAGTGATTAGAATAGAATAGAATAGAATATTCTTTATTACACACCAAAACAAATGTAAAGTACAATTACATAGATCATAGAATGGCACAATGGGCGGTCTTATCGCTAATAGCGATCTCTTACAGACAACCTTAGGATGGAGTCGTGAGAAAAGGAAAGTTCATACTAAGGTAGTCTGGCGTACTTAAAAGAAACAGGATTCATAATACAGAAGTCTTAAACACAAATATATAATATTTTACAAGAAAAATAAATAAAATATTAATAAATAAATACATACATAATATAAATATAATATAGGTATATAAATATATATTTAGATATATACACACTATGAAATTCAATAATAGAGAACAATTAGTCATCTACAGCGTTATATAATGCTCCTTGACCATTTTTTGGAACGAAGCTTAGCTTTAGCTTGCACGTTAACGATAATTATAATTATTTATGTATTTTTTTAAAAAGCTTACTAGCGATGTGAGTCGCACATTACTAGTATTCTTGTTAACCCCTCGTGCTAAGCTAAATGCTTGTGTTACGAGTGGGTTCACCACGTTAGTGTAATGCCGAACCGGCAACCACATGATCACAAGTCCGACACCCTAGCCATTAGGCTACCGCCGCTTCAATAATTGAAACTTGATGTTCTCTCAGATCTGCATGGTTCTCTCAGAATTTTCGCGATACCAGGATAGGCCATTTTGATAAATTTTAATGTACTGTCATGAATTAACAATTAATATTATGGCGTAGCGGCTGAGAGATCAGCTTCTGCTTCGCTAGTTGTGCCTTCCGTCACCACATGGAGTAAAGATTTGTATGAATTACATACATTATGCTCCGGGTCTGGGCGTTCGGGTATGTGAAACTTTGAAAAAAGCGACCAAACAGGATAAAATCCTAGGGTTGGGTAACTTATAAAAAACTAGCGACCCACCCGCGCCGCGGTTTCACCCGTGTTGCCCCGTCCCTATGAGTCGTAGCGTGATGTTAAATAGCTTCAAAATTTCCTCTTCAATCACTCTATCTATTAAAAAAAACCGCATCAAAATCCGTAGCGTAGTTTTAAACATCTAAGCATACATAGGAACAGACAGACCGCGGGAAGCGACTTTGTTTTAGACTATGCAGTGACAATATAGACAACCTTACTTATTTACCTTATGCGACAAGCCGAGTGAAGTAGCGCACATTGGGGGAGACCTCAGTGGATTACTGTGGGCTGATAAAGTTGATGATGATGAACCTTATAAGGGGTCAGTTTCAAAATAAAAGTGGATCGTGCTTTGATAAAAAAAACACATGCATAATGCATGTGGTGTACACATTGGACTTATATTAATTGCAGTCGGATTTAATGAATGAAATAAGCATTTTATTATGATACGTAGGTAATATTGATTAGACCCTCGTAAGTTTTTGAAGTGAACGTCACGTTTGAGTGAGCTAAACCAGTTTACAAGGGTTGTGTAATAGAACCGCGGTTGGTCGTCGATTTGTTCCGAGGGATTTTCTTGCGGTACGTAAAGACATCGCAACGTCGACTTGAAGAATATTCTTATTTATCAAAGAGTTCAAGCTCTCGAATAATGTTTGTATAGGCAGCGAGCGGGCCGTATGAATAGTTATTGGTTTTGAGAATAGTTCCCTCGCTTCGCTTTTCAAACATGTTGTAGGTTTTACAATACTGATTGCGATATCAGGGATTGATATTCAAGTGTTGGGATGAATTCATTTAAAGGAATAATCAATGGGTACGGAAAGGTACAACTTGATTGCTGGTACGTGTGAGTGTAGTTTGACTTTTGAGTACTAGAAAGTAATAGACTGAGAGAATTTAGTACCAAGCCTGTGTTAGATCATACATATTACTCTTATAAAGTTACCTAGATTATACCGCGGTGGTAGTAATTACTTCGACATAATTTGAATGACTACGAGGAAGCTATGTTCCGCGTTGATCAAGATTTTTCAAAATTTCGCGTAATAGTAATAATCCTTAAGTACCGCTTTTTCTGTGGCAAGCAATGTTATCTCAGTTTTTTATGGGATGGGGGCGAAAACGAGCAGACGTATCATCTGATGGTAAGCGATTACCTACCACCGTCCATGGACACCCGCAGTCCTGCCTGCACCGCAGAACCGCAGAACTGCCTCATTAGCCTAGTGGTCCTGAGCGCTACTACTACGCTTGAGGTCCTGGGTTCGATTCCCAGGAGTCGCAAGTGTGTTGCGCGCCTTTTAAATGGGTTTGGGCCTTAAATTCTCCATACAAATATTATAAACTTTGGTGCACTTGCTACTTGCACCAAAATCATTGACATTACTGAAATTCCTAAGATATGAAAGCATCGAACAATGCTTTAGCGAAAAGATAAGTCGGATTGAAGAACAAACTTAACTTATGCCATCATCTGCCTTACGTCATCCTAATATTTATTTTACAATTAACCACAAACGTAAGATTGTAATTACAAAAAATATTTTTTATATAATTAATACTTAATTTTTTTATTTACTTGTGCTGTGGGACCTTGCTGCATACCAAATTTCATTTTTCTAGGCCAATGCAAAATATCCTATAGATTTTATTTAGTGATATGTTTTCTAAAGGTCAACTTTAAAGCTTGATTTTTAGTTTAAATCCACGGGACTTTAGACTTATGTATTTAATTTCAACTTGATACCTGAAGGGTCTTGACTGACTAACAGAAGAACAAACAGGCGAGAATGTAACCCCAGTACCTTTCAATTCTAGTTTAGTAGTGCGTCGTATTTCTCAGTTTGTGTTTGTCATTGAGCTATGACGGCAACTTTGGTTCTTTCACCAATTTTCTCCTTCCCGTATTTTATAACTTAGGGAAACTTCGAGTATTGGGCTCCATAGTCTATTGAGCGAGTGAGTTTTATGTAGGTAAAAGAACACGTGAATAAGGAGTGGACATTTTAAATATTTAACTTCTGTAATAAGTAACTAAATGATACTGAATTTATATTTAAGCACTTTAACTTATCGCTAGCCTAGTGTTCCTGAGCGTGACTGCTACGCTAGAGGTCCTGGTTTCGATTTCCAGCTCGATAAAAGTCTTATTGGGTTTTCTATGAAATTCCCAGTAGCTCGGAGTTAGGATTTTAAATTCAGCTTATAACAATTACATTTTTGGATGAAGAAAGTTAGAAAGTATAGATCAAACTACAAAAATCTATTCTGAACATCAAATTCTGAACATGCACTTCAGACGCCACCAGAATTTATTTAGAACCTTCTAAAAAAATACAGACAAATTGAGGATCTCCTTCAATTAATATTATTTTATTAATTATTTTCTTAAGTCAAAAGGTAAGGAAAAAACTGACATCAAATAAAGTATAATTAACTTAGCTGAGCTACTAAAACCTGTCTCGATACCAAAAGTAATCACAAGAGCTCAATGAATATATATTACGAGAATTTCTGTTGGGTGCCACTTACTCATCAATCATAGGATGATCATGATAATGATAGATGGACATCAAAATCTGCTTTCTAAAAAACATACTGCCAACAAAATAGATGTCTTTTCAGGTAGGTAATTTATTACTTTACAGTTTTTATACTAGGCTCATGTCATCTTAAGAATCAACATCGCAAGTCTCAATAGCCTATGAAACCATTACTTTTTGTGATTTTACCGTTTTTTTTTCACAAATTAGGCAATAGGCTCGCTCCCTATTACAATGGACTACGTACATACCTACCGGTGAATTTTAGGTGTACATCAATACACTTCTGCATAATACTTCAGGGTCACAGGCGTGACAATATTTTTTGTTTTATATACACCGGAAATAAAAATATATAATTATATTTGAAAAATAAACGTGTAAGTATACAGTTTAATGGAGGAGGAGACGTAGTTTATGATGGACAAGTACCGACTAAAAACCACACTTGCTTTCCCTGGTCTTGTACCTAGTCATGGCCACTCACGGGCTTCACGATATTTGCAACGTAGGTAGTATTTCTAGGGCGAAATCTCGAAAATATTTTTTCGGGCTTTCCTCATATGCGATTCTAGATTATATATTCAAAAATCAAATCACTAAAAATTATGTTAATCGTGTGACAAACTGGAAGAAATATACTGAATTGAAAATTCACTAAATTTTCGAGGTATCATCTTAACATGTCTTGCCTGTACCTACTTATAATTACGTAATTTTAAAAATCTAATATCACGTATAAAGCACAACGAAATATATGAGAATCTTTTCTGAATCTTATCTAGATCGAAGATTAGACAGCGAGCTTTTAAATTAATTGCAGAGACTTATAAATGTGTATAAAGGCGGCGAAGCTTTTTGCTGATAAGCCGGGGCATGCGGGCACCGCGGGGCAGAAGTACTACCTGCCAATAACACGTGCATCCACAGGTTGGGATTTTTTGAGCCACCACAGAACTCAAATAAAAGATACCGTTTCCACCAAATGGGTATTTGCGGAAACTCTCATAAAATATCATTTTATTTTTACGAGAAAGCCGTTTATCGGTATTGCATTTATCGGCTAAGCTGAATTGGGAAAGTCTGTAAGTAAAATATTTTATATTAAAAGTTCATTTTACAGAAACCTATAAATGAAGACTTATCTGGCCTCTGGATCTCTCTCTCCGGTCAGAAAATGGACAGACATATGAGTGACTAGCTGTTGAAACGCGGTTTAATTCACATCTCAAAAATATTTTTGACAGAAAAGGTAGCCTGGGTCCTTCCTCAGGATGTAATCTAACCCGATAACAAATTTAATCAAAATTTGTTCAACAGTTTATGCGCCCAATCCCATTAAAACGTAGCCGCTTTTTGCCTGCGTCTATTATGCCGTTTTGAAACGCAATTAAAATCAATCTAAACTACTCATAATTTATGACCAGTCATTATATGACCATAACCATTAATTACTTTTGTTGTACGTATGTACAGCTTATTATTTCCCGGTAACAACAGTACTCATACACATTACATAATGATAAGAAAGCAATAAACTGCTTCCTTCTTACTTTCTAAACCGATAGAAGCAACAATTTATCCATACATGAATAATGAGGTAAAAATGGATGGCACAAGAAATTAATGACTTATCAAAAAGTCATGATTGTGAGATCGGTGGCAACCTATATATAATTATCGCCTTAGCTTACAAAAACGAATATAAACGATAATTAGAAGATTATTACTAAAGGAAATATGTTATATCTTTGGTAAATTAGTACTATAATGTTTCGTCCACCGAGCCTTTTCCTAACTATGTTAAGGTCGGCTTCCAGCCTACCCAGATGCGGCTGAATATCAATATTTTACAAGAAGCTCTTGCCATCACACTTCCAAAACCCAATTTCTGGGCAATACCTACTGGTTGTCAGGCTTCTTTGGGCTTCTGACTACCACTAACAGTTATAATCGTCGTAGATGTTCGGATGACAACCGGGACCGACGACTTTACATGCTCTCCGAGGCACGGAGGGGCGAACGATGAGATAAGAAAGGTCACCCATCCACACACGGACCGCAGCGAGTGAAGCTTAACCTTGCAGATCAGTTGGTCAGCTTTTACTTAGTCACGATCACCTACTATAATGATTATGAAACTTTAATGACTACTCGTTTGGCATAGCGGCTGAGCGATCGATGTGAGCTAGCTGGCGAGCGAGCTGATGGGTTACAACCCCGCACGGAACAAATACTCGTTTGACCTACAAGTAGTTGTTCCGGGCGTTTGTGTATGTGAGAATTAGAGCTTTTATAAAGACCGACGATACAGCAGCCATTTTAGGGTTGGGCAATGTTTAAAAAAATAAAATACGACAATGCTTGCGTTGTGTTTCGCCGAGTGAGTGAAGTTACCGGAGGCCCAAACCCTTTTAAAGGCGGGCAATGCACTTGCGACTCCTCTGGTGTTTCGGGTGTCCATGGGCGGCGGTTATGGCTTACCGTCAGGTGATCCGTCTGCCCGTTTGCCCACTAACCCATAAAAAAAATATACCATTTTTTTTAATAGTCATTACGACAGACTTCTTCTTTGTATCATTATGTACTCGTAATTATTGTATTCTAGTATGTAATTGATAGATAAGCGTGAAAGGAGTTTTGTTGGCTATTCTGCCTCTGTATGCCAAGAACTTTAAATGTATTTAACCTTTTATTTGCTGACTTTAACGAATACATAATGTCGAATAATCAGGCCTATTTACATTTTGCTTAGGCCCACCTGACGCCAGCTATACGCAACCAACACGCCGCGCGTACCTATCATGCCAATGTAAATATTTTAATTTACCTCATTGTAACAATAAAATCTCAACTTTAATATTTAAGCGGTAACATTTACGGGTCCGGCGAGCTCAAATAAATAATAAAATAATAAATATTCTGGGACATTTTTACACAGCACCATCTAGTCCCAAACTAAGCTTGTACTATGGGTACTAGACAATGGATATATTACTTATATACTTTTTTTTTTGTAAATACATAATTATAATACATAAGAAACACCCAGACGAACATAAACACTTATATTCATCACATAAATTTTTGTCTCCTGTGGGAATCGAACCCACGACCTCATGGTCAGCAGTCCGGTACTCGAACCACTAAACCACAGAGGTCGTCAAAATGGCCCACAAAAACGTAATACCACAATAAATTGTAATAAAACAACATTTTATCAAATTGTGTTATAATTCGGATTGAGTTAAGTACAGTTAATGTAGGTTCCTAGCGTACGCTGCACACGCTGGTGGAGTGTGCCGCTTGGGAGGAGCCGCGCCGTGCCCTCGTCGCTGCGGTGGGAGACGACCTGTCGCTGCCGGCCGTCGTTCGATCTATGGTCGGCAGCGCGGCGTCTTGGGATGCAGTGATCGCCTTCTGCGAAACTGTCATCTCGCAGAAGGAAGCTGCGGAACGGGAGAGGGAGTGCGCGAGCACTAACCCGATCCGCAGCCGCCCCACCGGACGTCGGCGGAGGGCCGACAATGCCCTCTTCCGGCCTCCATAAATGGGTCCGGGGGTGGCAGACGCGGGGACGTCCGCCACGCCCCCCTTATAGGACCCGAGGCGGTGGCGCGTAGTGTTCCACGCGCGCCCCTCTAAGGCGATGGGGGGGAGTCTAAACGCCTCACTCCCCCCCTCCACAATCTGCAGTCGGGGTCCGCTGCGGCGGGCCGGCACCAGTCGGGGGCCGCGGACGAATTCTCTGTTTCCCGTAGCCCCCGACGCAAACGTGCAGGAAGGAACACCGTGTGGTTTTTAGTCGGTAGGTCACCCACTCTGGGTGGAGTCCGACACGCCCCGCCGCCTCCCCGGGCGGCGGAAGTCCATGAGGATTTTCCACACGCACAAAAAAAAAAAAAAAAAGGTTCCTAGCGTACCATTTCGTCAACTACTACTTCACTGGAATAAAGGACCGGAAAATCGTTCCAAACTTGGTAAAGTTATTAAGAATTACATTCGCTTTCATTTATATCCGATAAAGTATTTTAAACTGCCTCATTAGCCAAGTGGTCCTGAGCGCGACTGCTACGCTAGAGGTCCTGGGTTCGATTCCCAGGTCGAGCAAAGTGTTATTGGGATTTTCTATGAAATTCCCAGTAGCAGCTCGGAGTAAGGAATTTGTGCCCGGTCAATGGCAATAGGCTCGCCCCCTATTACATGGGACCTAGACATACCGGCGAACTGTGGGTGTACATTAGTACGCCTCTGCCTAACCCTTCGGAGAATACAGGCGTGATGATATGTATGTAAGTATTTTAAATAAAATGTTAGAGCAGGAACCTAGATTAATGGTATAGGAATGTGAATAAATAACACACTTTGATGGAATTGTGTTTGAATTACGATTTTTTTCGGAATTACGTATGTATTGGAAAGTTGGTCCGCGGACTCTTAAGAGTTGAAATGCATGTTCTATATGAGAGTTAACAATTTTTTTTTATCTCTATTATATTTAGGATTTTTATCCACAAGGATATGTCAATCCCATCATAGATTATACTAATAATACACTTAGCTATTTCGTTATGATGACGGAGCTGGCTCGAAATGTGAATGGTAAAGTTAAATTAAATCGAGCCTTGTCTTGGAATACGAGTATAAAATTGCGGCGTCTTCTCGAATGCGCTACAAGGCTATGAAACAATAAGTATTCATATGGTGACGTGACTACCGGCAGAGGGAATGAACATTTTGGCTAGATATTAAACATGGTAATGTGTTTTTAATGTACCTTTCTGAAATATTCTTGGAATTATTACGGCTATTACCAGTTTCTCATATTTAGGGCCACTTGCACCAACTTTATAATTATGTTTAAATTTAATTTAAACACAATTTTTCATAGACATTTCGTGTTTAACTACAATTTAAACACATTTAAGAAGTGTAGTACGTCTAATGATGTAGGTACCGTAAATTATAATGATATATCTTTATAAACAATACATATAAGTACATTATACACACTAATAAATCGAACAGATTAGGCACAATGATGTATATTGAGGTTATAGCCCAAAGGTAGGGTATAATGTCGAAAAAACTGTCAGACAAAGAATTTCCGTATTCTATTTTGTGCGTAAGAAGTGGTTATCACTATTTCACGAAATGTTTTTACGAAGACTAATTTTATTATTAACTAGCTTCTGCCCGCGACTTCGTCCGCGTAGCGTGATGATATATAGCCTATAGCCTTCCTCGATAAATGAGATATCTAACATTGAAAGAATTTTTCAAATAGAACCAGTAATTCCTGAGATTAGCGCGTTCAAGCAAACAAACAAACAAACGAACAAACAAAAAAACTCAATATTAGTATTGAGTATAGATATAGATACAATATTTATAATATACTTCAATTTTACCACTTTGGGACCACCGTTTAAAATATTTTATTTTGATTAAAAAATTTGAGAATTATTTCAATTGAATTCCGAAGTATTACTTTTGCGGGTATCTTCTTTCAAATAATGATATGTCTACTTTATAAATTCACTACTATACTTACATTATATAACTCCAAACAAAATTAAGTATCTAATTAATTTTAACTTTAATATCAAATTTATTCCAAAAATGTTATATTATCCCAATCTATTGGTTAAATCTAGAACATTTGGCTAGGATTAGGCAGCGAACGAGACGAATGTGATTCAATTGTCCTCTAGACAAAGTCTTGGAGCTTGCGATAACAAATTGTTAAAGGCATCAGAACCTATTAAAGCGGAAAATGGAGAAAAAATAATTGGATTTCTTAAAAATCTCGTTTACGAGTAAGAGGAGAGAATAAGAAAGCAATGGAATTATTTATTTAGCTAGATAATGGCGCGTTATAAAGCTGTGCACACATTGTCAGGAACGCAGGATTTGAGGAGCTATTTCTACTCATTCAATGCTAAAAAATAAATATTTTTTATTTTTTTCCTAAATGAGTGCTAATAACTGCCTCATTAGCCAGGTTGTCCTGAGCGCAACTGCTACGCTAGAGGTCTTGGGTTCGATCCCCAGGTCGAGCAATGTGTTATTGGGTTTTTCTATGAAATTCCCAGTAGCAGCTCGGAGTTAGGAATTTGTGCCTGGTTAATGGCAATAGGCTCGCCCCCTATTACATGGGACCTAAACATACCGGGGAACTGTGGGTGTACATTAGTAGGTACGTCTTTGCTTAACCCTTCGGGGAATACAGGCGTGATGGTATGTTAATGTGAGTGCTAATATCTTATAACGAATTATATTGTTTAAACAAAATGTTACCTCAAAAACAAGTGTTAAAACGTAAAAGTGATTTTTATTTCAATTATAATTACACCCCACTTGACGTAGTTCGTAGACATTTGTTTTTTTTTATTTTTCACAATATGGCGTCTGTTTATCGCTATCTAGGATTTGGATTATTGTGCTCTCTTTAGTGACAGTTGTCAGATTTAGGTTGATGTAAGATTCATACAGGGTTGGCAACGCGCAAGTGACACACTCCTGGTGCTGCAGATATTCATAGGCTACGGTAACTGCTTACCATCAGGCGGCCCGTATGCTTATTTGCCTCCTTAGTAATATAAAAAAAAAAAATATTATTTACAAAAGTACATAGGCTGATAAACACATTACCCTCCTTTGCGTCGCATTCGGGTAAGAAACAATTGATTGGTAACAGTAATGGCGGCACACTTCAGGTGCAAAGTGATCGTGTGCACTCTAGCTTCGCAATAAACTGTCACAATACATGAGCACCTGCACTGAACTGAATCTGTTTGTGAGTCACGAGTGTTCGTTTTATTGTTGGAACATAACGTCGTGTTCGCTCCGAGCAATTGGTCCTTAGGGTAAAGCCGTGCCTAACGAACCGCAAGCGACTTACACGATGCACGTAGGTATTGCATTCTTAACTGCCCTGTGTTTTCTGTCTTACATTTTATGTGAACGGAACCTTATCTTTAATTTATAAATAAAATGCATTTAAAATCGCTTATATAGATGAAACTGAAGAATTGTTAAAGCAGACATTTATATTGCCTCATTAGCCAAGTGGTCCTGAGCGCGACTGCTACGCTAGAGGTCCTGGGTTCGATTCCCAGGTCGAGCAGTGTTATTGGGTTTTTCTATGAAATTCGTTTTTCTATTAATATAACGTTTCATAAAGTAAAAGCATAATTGAAATAATAATATTATTGGGTTTTTCTATAAAAATTCCCAGTAGCAGCTCGGAGTTAGGAATTTGTGCCCGGTTAATGGCAATAGGCTCGCCCCCTATTACATGAGACCTAAACATACCGGCGAACTGTGGGTGTACATTAGTACACCCACAGTTCAGGCGTGATGGCGTTAAGACATTTATTATGATGGCATGTAACATCCGCGTTTCGGTTGAAAAGTGAACCAGTCAGGACTTTTATTATATTTATATTTTCATTTATCTATTTGCATGACCTTCCATGACACGAGAGAACATGTAATTTTTCTTACAATTAGAATAATTTTGTAAATAATTTTGTTATACAAAATTGCATCTTATGGACCATATTCCGCCATAATAATAAAAAAATAAAAATGACCTACATTTCGACCTTAAATAATAGGGTTGAAATATTTTCAATGGGCGAAATTCCTGATATTCCTACAAGAACCGCACCCGTTACTCTACAAACAGAAGTCATTGTTGCAGTTATTGATATGCCTGTGTACAAAAGTAGCTGACATAGATATAGAAATATTTTAAACTAAAGAATAGTGTTTTCTAAAGAATGCAATTGTATAACGAAGACAATTACTTATTTTCAAATAGTTTAATGTTTGTTTTATTAGTAGACACAAAACGATATATTAAAACAACTTCAATAGACGGCGTTGCTATAAACCTCGCGATACATAATGGAAGAATGTATCAAGCGCAACTTGATCGATTGAACAGTGAATAAAATTCAATAGCAATACATTTAGGCGCGTATACTATTGGAATAGTATAAATAGCAACACACGAGCTCTATTGTTTTAAGGAAAAACCGGTGGATGTTCTAAGTATTTTGTGACCCTCAAGAAGATATATTTTCTATATGAATTCATATGGCAGCGTGCGTAAGAAAAAGTTTTATTTTCTAACTTTACAAGTTAAAAGTGTGCAATACGCATGGTATAATAATATTGTTTTCGCTAGGTTTTCTGTGCCTGTGACGGGTAAGTCATGTCATTGCCCACGTTGACGTCATCGTTCGATATGTTACCACTATGCGTAAATATTTTTTCCTCGCAAAAATATTTTTTCACTCAGTTGATTCTATAATGAAGCTATTCTGAATAAGTATTTTATACAAATATTTGTTTTGTATCTAAATAGACGAAAATTTTATATGAGATAAATTTTTTGGTAAATAATTTATTTTTTATTCATGAAGAACTTGGGTGCATGGAGAAAAAGTAGATTATATCTTATTCCAGACTTAATCTATCTCTGTGCGTAGGCACAGAGATAGATTAAAAGTACTTACTTTTTTTCTATTCTAAGTATTTCATTTAGATCCGTTCAGCCGTTCTGGCGTAAAAGAGTAACAAGCAGAGCAGCTATACGTCCTCACAAACTTTCACGATTATAATATTAAGTAGGATTAAATCTTGTATTGAAGATTAACGGCAACACTGATCATGACATTCGTGGCGTAGCTACGGGGCATGTCGGAGAATATCTGGCGTAGAAATTATTATTATACCATGATAGTGCGGAAAATCCTCATGGAAAGACCATCACAGCGGGAGGCGGTCGGGTATGTCGGACTCGTACCAACTTTGCCCCTTAGTTTAAGGAACATGTTAGCACATTCACCACAGCCCCTGTAGTGGTAGCGGGACGCCCTTTGGTAAGCGGTAACAGTAACCTAAAGACACCAACAACATCGGGGGTGTTCATTTGTGCATTGTTATAATCGTGAAGTCTTATGTGCCTGGTACTTACTTACTTATTTTAGCAACACGCCTGTATTTCCCAAAGGGTTAAGCAGAGATGTTCTTATATATACCCACGGTTCACCGGTGTTTGACCGAACACAAATATAAAATTCGAACTGCTACTGAGAATTTCATAGAATAACCCACTGACACTGGCTGAACTGGGAATTGAGCTCGCAATCTCTAGCATGCCTTGGATTCCAACAAGAGACCGTTGACTTGGCAGATTCACAGTTTTATCATCAGAATACCAACGCAGCAACACGCCAACGGTTAAAATCACGATTAAATCATAATAAAATCGTTAGATTTATTCTGAAGCCTAAATAGCCTAATCATTACCAGTCTATTCTTCGTAGTTTGAATTAGGGCGCCGATAAGGAGGTTGATAGGATACATAAGAATTTAGAAAAGAAATATTAAGCGTTTAGTTGGTTATACTCACGCAACTTCTGAAAGGCAAATTACAAGAGGTGATCGAGTTCCTGCAAACTTGTTCATCAGCAGCTGTTAACTCATTTGTTTATTATACTAATATTATAGAGGTAAAGTAGTTTGTTAATAAGTAGGTTTGTGTAGTAGTAATCGCAGGAACTGCTGACCCAGCTTTGATAATTCTTTCACTATAGCTCAATCATAGCGCATGCATATTTGAAAAATATAAGAACGTCATTAAACTCATCGCAAAGTTAAGAATGCAAATGTTTAAAACACGTTAGCGGCAATGCGAGAGTAATACTTCTGGTGTTGCCAGCGTCCATAGGCTATGGTAACCGGGCAGTATGATTGTTTGCCACCTTAGTCGTATAAAAAAAACTGCAATAATTATGATAATGAAAACTTAAACTACCCGAGAAGAAAAAAAAATACAATCTGAAACTACTTTAATGGTAAGAAAAATTAGAAGAACAATTTTTTTAATAATGTTCGAATATTCAGGCTAGTGTACCTACGTAATATTATCCCCGAGAGACAGTGAGGGAACCAATTATTAACTCAGTGAAATAGTTGGGTAAAGTATGTCTTCTATAAATGTATACGGTGTAACATTGTAGACATAAAATTCAAAATAAACAGAGATGTGGTGTTACCGTGACATGTCAGTTCTACTACTGACTGTTATGAAGTAAGTATTTACATTCCTTTCGGATGAATCATAATCATAATGCCGCGTCTTTATGTATCTCTTCGACGTCTAAGTTTAAAAGCTTTTACTGACTGTAACCAAAGACTCGAAATTTCGACACTCTCTTAAATCAGAAAATTTTACAGTGTTCACTGGTAGACATTGTATTAACAATATAAATATTGAAGAATACTCTTCATGATGAGGCTCAATTCTTTTATTTACACTCTTATGCACAACGGAAGCACATAAGGCGGATTTATTGCTTATGGCATTTGCTACCTTTTTTATGGGACAGGCGGGTAAACAAGCTGACGTATCGCCTGATGGTAAGCGATTACCGCCACCCATAGACACCCGCAACACCAGAGGATTTTCAAGTGCGTTGCCCACCTTTTAAAAGGGTTTCGGCCTCCACATTCACTCGGTGAAACACAACGTAAGAGTTGTTTAACACCGGTTTTTTGTGAGGCCGTGGTATCAGTCCAGTCGAGCCAGCCCATTTTTTTTAAACGCTTCATAGCAATGTGGGTCACACATTACTAGTATTCTTGTAACCCCTCGTGCTAAGCTAAATGCTTGCGAGTGGGTTCACGTTGGTAGTGCAAAGGGTGGGGTTCGAACCGGCAACCACATGATCGCAAGTCCGACGCCCTAGCTATTAGGCTACCGCCGCTTCAATTTATCCCGAAGCATTGCTCTCCCACGGGAAAAGTGTAACCGTAGTTAAAAAGAACTAGGTAGTTATGATAGGTTCTAAAAATTAAACACAGGAATAGTAGTGTTATCTACATAAACTATAACATATTATATATAATATTAGTTTATGTCGGTTAATGTGCAAATGGGCCACCAAATAGTACTTAGGTAGTCGTTGCCGTCCATGATCACCTACAACACCAGAGTTACTGATGCGTTGCCGAACCTTAAGACCATTAGATTCGTAAGCTGCTAGACCCACTAAACTCCAAAAGTCCTTCATGATACAATGCGAAGCCTGGAGAAGTCTCACTACCGAGAAAGTCTCATATTTCCTCGCCTCTTAGTTACGAAATACCATTCTGAATGGCAGGAATTTTATTGTAACCAGTCCCCATAAGAGGCAATATATTAATTAAACCAAAGTCGTTATTACAAGCCATAGAAGTAAGTTAATTAAACCAAAGCCGTTCAGCTCCCTTAATTATGGTTGAGCTACACGATGACTGATGCATGCTTGCCGTCAGTTAGGACTGGTCTATTCAAAGCTGCTATGGTTCTTTCCTCAAAAGGCCATTTCAGACATTGCCCTGCATTGTCCCACTCACATTATTTGCATTATTTTATGTCTGGACTTTAAAAGAGACCATGATTCTCGGAGTTTGTTTCGGTGTTTCTTCTCAGAGGTCGTCAGTTAGGAAATGCCGAAGCCATCTAGCTATAAAAAAAACAAACCATTGACTTGTAAAAGAGTCTCTAATGATCTACTTACAGAAATAAATATCATTTCATTTCAGAATATGTGCGGTATAGACTATCAAGTGAAGTAATCAAGTGAAGTAATCCATTTCTGAACGTAGTTCAAAAATAAACAGTTTTTTACATGTGTGTAATAAAATATTAATATGTTAAAACGTTCACATCCCTACGTGATAAAGGCACTGCACTGCGGCATTTTCAAGTAGCTCTCAAGTTTACTTACTCGGAAATTTGAGGCCTCCGAGTCAAGGACCTAGAACAACCCTAAGTTAGACTTAGTTTTCTCCGTGAAACAAAGCACTTGCGTGAATTTAACATCTTGTCTAACTCCGCTAACTACTATAACAATTGAACTATTTTCAAATTGCTGGATATTGTCGGTTCTGTATTTTAGTGTGAAACATACCATCACGCCTGTATTCCCCGAAGGGTTAGGCAGAGGCGTACTAATGTACACCCACAGTTCGCCGGTATGTTTAAGGTCCCATATAATAGAGGGCGAGCCTATTACCATTAACCGTGCACAAATTCCTAACTCCGAGCTGCTACTGGGAATTTCATAGAAAAACCCAATAACACTTTGCTCGACTTGGGAATCGAACCCAGGACCTCTAGCGTAGCAGTCGCGCTCAGGGCCACTCGACTAATGAGGAGTTTAGTGTGAAAAAGATAACATTTATCAATTGACAGCGCGTTCATGAATTCTCTTTTATAAATACCTATTCATTGGTATTATGCACACTTTATTAATATGTAATCGGCATACCTACGTTTCATATCTGCGCAAAACAGTCGTCCATATACATTTAGACCTATTTTGTAATAACATTGTAATATAATCTTCTAATTGAATTGATACAAAAGACAATTAGCGGTCGGGAACCGAATTAATTTAATAAATCTGCCACGGTAGACAATTCAAATACGGACTAAGCCGAGATAATCGTTACATTTCATTTATTTAGTAGTCTTCATTACACAATTTAAAGTCCGTACCTATTTCTTAGTGTATAAAATGTAAGTTACGAGTGTAATTTCGGAACTGCTTTGCCGGAGTGAGTTCAAAAACTGTGCGCGGACGAAATCGTATAACGCGGTAGAAAGTCTTGCCCTATTACCACAAACTTCGACGCAGATCTGGCTAACAGAGTTTGCTCAAACGTTTTACGTTGTAAGTGCGATGGCGATGTAAATACAAAAATATTTTAGTGCTCTATTGCGCATTTCCAAACTTTAAAAGCTGTTTAAGTTGTACCTAGTTGGAATTTATTTTATTTGTGCAAATTATTTAATGACTTTGTGAACAACAAAATTTATGCTGTCTATTGTAATGCATTCCTATGTATTTTCCTGCATTAAGCACTTTAACATTATTTATATAACATTACAATAAAGCAGACAAACACACATTAATGTTATTGTTATCGAGAACAGTTAGCAAATAGACGATTGTTGGGCATTCCTAAGACATTCACACGTTTATGTTTAGTGGTTCTGAATAATCTAGGAGTGCAGCGTCACGCAGACGTAGGTACAAGTGTACACAATTATTCACACACGATACAAGGCACGTCCGTTGGCGTCGCTCTGAAACAGGGGAAATTTACGGGCGGCCTGATCTGTCGCGGCGGCTGCGTCGTAAACCCAGCGCACTTCACGTTCAAACCCACTATTTCACAAATGTAGCAAAACGTGATGTTTATTTTGTAGACGAAACTTTTTTATTTATGGGGCAAGTCATTTAATGTTGGTCTCCAGCATGAAATAGTTGTTTTACCACTTAATTACATAATAATGTAAATATTTAATATTAAATTTTATCATTAAGACGTCCAACACTTCAGTCTACCCGTGACCATGGATGGTGTAACGGATCCGAATTGTTTTGCAATTAAATAATATCAGTACAATGCGAAAAAATCCGTAAAAAGTAGTTTTATTTCAGTGTAGTGTTTTATATTACGCACCTTTGAAACAAGCATACTAAATGTTTTTTTTTTCAAGAAATTGATAACTTAATTACCTATATAGTGTAAATTAATATATATCATACAGGTCAGCGTATCATGTAGGTAGGTAATTAAATTTGAAAAAACTGCAAAAACGTGCCGCTTCTATGTAAAAGTTTATAGGTATTTTTATTTAAGTAGTAACGGTTAGTCTATTTGTTTTAGGTAGGTATGACATTTGATGCATGAATAAAATTCCAATTCTAGAACCGTATAATGTGAATGTTTTGTTAAAATAGCACAATGAAAGAAAGGTCAACGAACCTATCTGTAGCCACTGTGGTTAAAATAGCAAAAATACGTGGTCCAAAATTGATAAAAGTAATTTCGTTAACCGGTTAAGTAGTTATTATTTCGCAGCGGTTTTATTTATCAGCGCTATAAATACCACTGAAACCGAATTTCAACGCGTGGGTGGCACCCGAGCGGCGGTTTCCTCGGTCCCTTTATATAACAGATTTGTCATAAAATGAAATATGCGATGCATTAATTTTTATTAAATGTCTACCGACTTTACACTAGGGGTAACGGGCGCGCTGGCTGGTGGGTGTTATGGTGTCGGGTTTAATATCCAAGTCGATTAACCAAAAAAAGACTAAATATATTCACGAAGATATCGGCTTTGTGACTGCCTTTTATCTGTATGATTCGCGATATCACCTCAGATCGTGAACCACTTTTCTTTCAATCAACTAGCCAGGATTTTCCCACTGCAGGTTTTGCTCTCCCTTTTCCACACAAATATCTGTTCTCTGCTAGTGAGGGCCAGTCCTTTTGATAAGAGTCGAGCTCGTCCCTCCATTTTCTCCTGCCGTGCTCACGCCTAGTGTTTAATGGGACCCAAATGGTAGTCATTTCAGTTACTTATAGCCTTTCTTTTTTCATCTGATAGAATACAAAAGCTTTTGGTATGGTCTCATATAAATTAGGTTTCTTTCTGACTGTCGGTTTTGTAAATATACCATAGGATCGTAAAGCTGGTTCTTTTCTCCTAAAAAGTTAATTTAATCTTGGACCAAACCGGACAAGTGAAACACGCAGTCACTGCAGCGTGTTTCACTTGTCCGGGTGTGGATCTCTCGGTTAATAACTGTATCAATAAAAACATAGTTCACCAGTATGTCTATATTCCAAATCTATTGCCTTTAACGGGCACAAATCCAAACTACAAGCTGTTACTGGTAATTTCATTAAAAACCTCAATTACACGAATCTCCAGCGTAGGAGTCGATTACTCTTTTTTATATTTATGTCCAAATAAACAGCAGTGAAACAACTCACTTTATAAAAACCGAAAAGTCGTGAAGCCGACGTTCAAACAACTAGAAACAGGGAATTTAAAGAAACGAACGTACCAATAACTTAGCGGTGGAACTTAGTTAACACCCGCATTGTTTGAAACGCGCTTTTATTTTCAATTAACGAAAAGTCATGGATTAGTTTAATTGCCCTGCTTATTAAATTTTATAATTAGAACCAGCTTCTGCCCGCGACTTCATCCGCGTGGAATAGTTACTTGGTCTTAGCGTGATGATATATTTATAGCCTATAAGCCTTCCTCAATAAATGGGCTATCTAATGCTGAAATAATTTTTCAAATCGGACCAGTCGTTTCTGAGCTTTTTTTAAAAAAAACTTACTAGTAATGTGGGTCACACATTATTAGTATTCTTGTTAACCCCTCGTGCTAAGCTAAATGCTTGTGTTACGAGTGGGTTCACGGCGGTAGTGCAATGGGTGGGGTTCGAACCGGCAACCACATGATCGCAAGTCCGACGCCCTAGCCATTAGGCTACCGCCGCTTTAGATTAGCGCGTTCAGGCAAACAAACAAACAAACTCTTCAGCTTTATATAATTAGTATGGATGAGGGAATTTCCTGAGTTTGTTTAAACAGAAATTAAGTACTGAACACTATATTTTACAATCATTCCTGAAATTACTGATGTCATCAGTATATTTTATGTAGGTACACCTACGGTTCGCTGATATGTCAAGGTCTCATGTAAAGGGGTTGAGCCTATTGTCATTAATCAGGCACAAACAAAAACACGGAACTGGGTCCATCTGTAGTTTTTCTGAACGGAACTGAGTATCAGACTAGAAATAGCTATAAAATTATCTCTACTATTATAAAATTGTAAAAAAGCTGTGTCTGTACAATAATGACATTTAAAAAAAAACAAATGGGTTAGAGTATATAGACGTCTCCGAACCCAAAAAAATGATTTTTAAAATTCTTGTCTGTTTGTCTGTGTTACGGGTTCGCGCAAAAACTACTGAATAGATTATAATTTTGTTATCACTGTTAGAAAGTATATGCTCCAACTTAAAAACTGGTGAACTTCTTATCTCAATTAATTAAATGAATCCTGAGATACAGTTTGACCTCTCTAATGTATAGAGACCCATAGGGAGAACAACTCATCACTGTTGGTTTTTGAGCTTCAAGTAAGCGAAGCCGCGGGCATAGGCTAGTATTGTTTATAAAATAGTTTTAAATCTTGCGCATCTGTGAGGCTACCATCGCAGTGCTTTTTTTTTAAAGTGGGATTAGGTGATACGGGCCTCCTGATGGAATGCGGCAAGTTAGCAATACCAGTGATATCACTAGTGCGTTGTCCTACTCTCATGTGCTTCAAGCTGAAATATAGGGTTAGAGCATTATTGCTTTGCGGCAGAATATTTGCTTATCTGTAACCAATTCTTTTAATAAAATAGGTCATAATGAATAATATTGGACCTCCTTTCTTGTTCGGAAAACTACAAAGAACAAACCACGAATTAATTATTTTCATTTCGAACTTCAATTAATTATATGAAAGAATTATGAAAGTCTAATAAACTCCCAATGTTACCAAACACCAAAACAAGTTACAAGTAATAATTCTCGCAGTATATTTGATTTATTGTAACAACTATACACACAAGTTTCGTAGCGAAACAAAAACTAGGAAAACAAAGCTACTCCCTTGAGCTTTTCTGTGTTCTTATAAAAATAAATATATCAAGGCAGAATCAATTATGGGGGAAAGATTCGAGAAGCCATGTCTGCATTTATGTGTCGCATTTCACGAAGAAAAAGCTTTTTAACATTACAATGAGAGCCATTTTATATTTCCTGATGTAATAAATCAAATCTCCTTGGCGTAGTGACGTCCCCCTTAAATCCCGTAGCCAATACTGAACGGATTTAATTCCGTGTTTTGTAGATGGCAAAAAGAACGATCTTCAGACATAATTTAGGATGGGCCATTAGGGAAACCTCTTAGTGCTGGAAGTTTTTGTCACTTATTTAATTAAATTAACACAGTTTTGTATCAGTGAGCATGTAAGTAATTCCTTTTTGATAATTAACCATTTATTCTCGATAAAGGATCTTATAGTGCCCGGTTATTGGCATTAGGCTTGCTCCTATCTCTTGGGACTTAAGAATACATATATCGGTTAACTTTGAGTGTACCGTCATTAGTATATCTCGTCTCCTTCGGGAACACAGACAGCTAGTGAGGAAAAATCCTAAGTAACTAATAAATATTTTCGACAAATATTTTAGAGTAGTTATAATTCTTACTAGAGTGGGACTTATGTCTAGTCTAAAATGGTATATTTGGTCATGTTTTCTACGAAATAGTGACAGTCTTTGCCCAATGGTGAGTAGTTTCATATTACTTTAAAAGAGGCAAAGGCGTGATTTTCTTCGAAATAGAGTAGCAAGTTGTGAAGTCAACTGCGAGGAACGGGTACGGACGTGCACTACGACGACTTTTAACCCAGCACAATACATTATCGCTGTACGTGGCTTAAAGCTGACGCGCTGTGTTTTGTGTTGCACTGTTATAGGTTAAATCTATGAGGTTATTAAAAAAAAATTAACTCAAATCTCAATCTCACGTCATTTAATATTTATTTCTGATATTAACGTGTATATGAGCATTGAAAAACTTTTACGGATATTATCGCGTCGATTATCGATATTATTTAATTCGCGAAATTTCGGATTCTTTACCTACAGCACCAATGGTCGCCTACTAAGGATAAATTAGGTCTCTCAGGTTTTTCGGACTTGCTTAGTATCGCTTAAGATTCCTGTATCATATCGAGTCATAATAACAGAGTACTGCTTTACGTGCCCTCCTGAATGTTCACGATGGTAAAATTACCACCCATCTGTGGACTGACCGCGCCAATATTAACCTTACAGTAAGTCTTTGATCATTATCATCATATCCGCCAAAAGAAATCCACTGCTGAACAAACACCTTCCCAAAGACTTCCACAAGGAACGGTTATATGCCGCGACTTATATCCAGCGACTCCCAGCGACCAACACCAGGTCGCCCGTCAATCTCGTTAGAGGTCGTCCCACACTGCGTTTCTTGGTGCGAGGTTTTCACTCGAGAACCTTTCAGGCATCAGATCTACGAACTACTAATATGCAATTAATTTTCATTAACCGATCATAATGATAATAAGAGGGATTAATCCATAGTCTACCACGCTGGCCTAGTGCGAGTTGGCAGACATCACACGCCGTCGAGAAATCTTTCAGCTATTCAGAATTCAATTATCAAGGTTTCCCATCATAGTTTCATCATTTTTAGATAACTATTAATACGCATGAGACTTCAAAAAGTCCCTCTGACTTTTCGAAGTAAAATACTTTTTAGTGAGGTTAGAGAGGAATTAGTATTTATATAAATAAATAAAACAAAAATTATAAAACAATGTGCATGAGTCAGGCAGTCGACATTTCGGTAGCCCATTCTCATAGCCAGCGATGAGAGACGGGCCAAAAACTCATTGTATCTATTGTATCGATTATTCTCGTGTGGGAACTAAAACAAAATAGATACTACGCAGCTGTTTTCAGTACGCACTTTCTCGCAACAATAACAATGTCAGATTACTATGAAGAATGTTAAACACTTGGACATTATGAAGTTATTGAATTTCGCTGTGATAAACCATCACGTCTGTATTCCCCAAAGGGTTAGGCAGAGATTACCCAATTTACACCCACAGATTGCCGGTAAGTACTATATCCGATGTAATAGGGGCTTACCATTAATTGGGCACAAATGCAAACTGTGCAGCTGCTACCTACTAAGAATTTCATATCTTTGCTCAACGTGGGAATCAAACTCAAGCAGTCGCTAATATACACTAGCAGCAACTACCAACCTGTAAGTCATAAAAATAATTGCTCCGCGTAGGGATCAAACCCACAACACGTGGCGTAGAATCCGATCGCTCGACTGCTACATCAAAGGTGTAGTCAATTCCCGACGTTTCGGATCATTTACAATATCCATAGTCACGTCTGGGCTAAAATCTTTCTTCTGTTTTTTTTTTGCAATAGCACATTTATGAGCCATATCCCACTGTCTTGCGCATTAATCCAGGAAGAACGGTATGATGGCTTCTTCACCCGCTATTATCCTCGATATTTTATTATAATAAAAGAACATATCCAAGAATTCTCAACTTGCTCTATACTCTTACTTATAAAACTAGTGCTGTAGCTATTCAAACTTAAGTTCGTATATGCTATCTTTGTGGCAATGCTTTGGCAACACTTTAGGAACTTAGATTGGTAGTCAACCCGAGTAAATTAACATTGGCAAGCACAGTTTTAATTATATACAAATCTGTTACTGCGTGACTGAGTAGAGATTCTCGATTAAAACTTTATCCCTATCTACCTAACTGCCTCATTGGCCTTCAAGTCCTGGATTTGATTTCTAGGTCGAGAAAAGTCTAAGTAGCAGCTTGGAGTTTGGGATTTGTGCCCAGGCTCGCCCCTAAATTACATGGGACCTAAACATACAGGCGAATTTTGTGTGTATTTACAATATTAGTTAGTACGCCTCTGCCTATCCCTTCGGGGAATGCGAGCGTGATGGTATGTATGTTATTATCTAACTTTAATTTACACTAGCTTCTGCCCGCGGCTTCGCTCACGGAGAACGAAGCTATATCAGGAGTAAAAATGGAAATCCAACATTGATGACGTCTTTTTTGTATGGGCCTCTATACATCAGGAGGTCAAGCTGTATCTCAGGATTCATTTAATTAATTGAGATAAGAAGTTCACCAGTTTTTAAGTTGGAGCATATACTTTCTAACAGTGATAATAAAATTAAAATCTATTCAGTAGTTTTTGCTCCAACCCGTAACAAACAGACAAACAGACAAGAATTTTAAAAATCACATTTTCGGATTCGGTGACTTTTATATACCATAACCCAATTGATTTTTTTTAATATCTTCAATGTACAGACAGCTTTTTTACAATTTTATAATTTACTAGCTTCTGCCCGCGACTTCGTTCGCGTAGCGTGATGATAAATAGCCTATAGCCTTCCTCAATAAATGGGTTATCTAACACTGGAAGAATTTTTCAAATCCGACCAGTAGTTCCTCAGATTAGTGCGTTCAAGCAAACAAACAAACAAACTCTTCAGCTTTATATATTAGTACTAGCTTCTCCCCGCGACTTCGTCCGCGTAGCGTGATGATATATAGCCTATAGCCTTCCTCAGTAAATGGGTTATCTAACACTGAAAGAATTTTTCAAATCGGACCAGTAGTTCCAGAGATTAGCGCGTTCAAGCAAACAAACAAACAAACAAACAAACTCTTCAGCTTTATATATTAGTATAGATAGAACTATAGATTAACATTTACCGACAGAGCGAGAGCTCCTTGGTTTCTTTCTCAGGTTTATCTTGTCATGGGGTTTTTCCATAAGATTTTCAGTGGCAGCTGGTATTTTATGCCCAGTTAATTGTAAAGAGGCATGCCCCTTATAAGATGAAACTTAAAATACACCGGCGAACCGTGGGTGTGTATCAGCATACCTCTACGTGTGATTATAATATTTTATCATGTTATATTTTAAGTCATAATTGTCGTCGTTATGATATAACGTATAAAATTCTGGTTAAGTACACGCCAAGTGGCACCTAGCTTAATTTTCTACGTTGTTAATTTTGTTTAAGAATAAAGAACATCGCCACTGTGCGTAATTAGTGTGAAGCCGCACGACTGCCTCCCACGCACATCACGTGGTTTTATAATGGTGCTTGCGAACGAGACGCAGTCAGTAAAAATGGAAGAAAGTACTTTCAGTAAGTTGTTCCTAACGTACTGTTACGATTACTAGTGGTCCTCCTTTGTTCGAAATTCGACGCTACACTTTCAACCTTCTTACGTTAACCATAAACAAAACGTGTGTGTCAGTATGTCAATAGCATGGTAGTGTCTGTAATGTTTTTTTTTATAAATTATATGTACTATTTTTAAACATTAAAATAATGTTTAAAAATAGTACATAAAATTACAACAAAATATTAGCATTCTGCACTTCTCCCCCATATAAACTTATAACTATGTGGGTACACTCACATTCCAAGCGCGCAATATGCTTGAAAGAGGATACAAAATTTTCTTTTCATAATATATAAATAATTTAGATTTCGTTATCAGTTACATATTAAGTAACATATCGAAGCAAATCGGCGTAGCCCCGTAGCGTGTGTAGCCACGTAGCAAGCGTAACTGCGTAGCGCGTAGCCACCACAGGCCAGTTTAGATTAGCACGAATGGCGTTCTAACTTCGTGAACAGTCAGTCCAGTCTTACGAGTCACGAATTCGCTTTATGGCGCAGTGACTGTACGAATAACTTCAGTGCTACGAGTCACGGGATCGAATATTTGTATGTGCTCTAAGTAAGTTTTTAGTTCTGTTCTGTTTGTAAATGCACGAAACAGAAAAAAAAACTAAGTTGATTAAAATATAACCCAGTAGAAATTACTAAAAAATATCCTACAATTTAATGAAATAAAATAAAATTTGATGCGGCGATAGCCTAATGGCTAGGGCGTCGGACTTGCGATCATGTGGTTGCCGGTTCGAAACTCACCCATTGCACTACCGACGTGAACCCACTCGTAACACAAGCATTTAGCTTAGCACGAGGGGTTAACAAGAATACTAGTAATGTGCGACCCACATTGCTAGTAATCTTTATTAAAGTAAAATAAAAAAAAGGTATTAATTAGCTACTAAATAAAATTGCCTAAAAATAATTCAAAAGTTATACACTATCAATATCATAATTATTATATTACATTTTGTTATTCCATAATAAAATTAACTCAAATTGTGATTTGCTTTCGAATTGAATAATTCAATTAATTTAAATACGAGCATAATGTTGGATACGAGCGATTTTATCCATCGAGCCACTGTTTCAGTATTGATTCAATAATTAAGTGAATTAATTCATTACAATGTTCCATTAACATTGTTATTGTGTACTGGCATGTCCGTATGCGTATGTATTGTTTTCTTTCATAAGGATGGCCACTTGAATATTTATGACATGTTCCATTTCAGGTCAACGAATGATAGTGTTCGCGTGTTTATGTATAACTAGCTTCTGCCCGCGACTTCGTCCGCGTAGCGTGATGATATATAGCCTATAGCCTTCCTCAATAAATGGGCTATCTAACACTGAAATATTTTTTCAAATCGGACCAGTAGTTCCTGAGATTAGCGCGTTCAAGCAAACAAACAAACAAACAAACTCTTCAGCTTTATATATTAATATAGATTCATTGCCGTATGTTAGAATGGAATTAGATATTTTTATCACAGCAGTCTGAAATATGTCTTTGGTCACATAAAAGAGAACTTGTAGAAATTATGTGCTACTTTGCATATTTGTCGAAGTAAAAAGAACATTCAAGCTCAATATTTTTTGTATTTCATCACGGTCGACTTACATAACATTTATGACGCACGACTGCCATTTACGCTGGTACTATTTTTAATATATTTATGTCAATAGAATTTACTACATATCAGTGAACATATGGCTGCATTTTTTCTCATAATTTATTGAAACACTTGGTACTATGTAGTATATAGCTTCTGCCCGCGACTTCGTCCGCGTAGCGTGATGTTATATAGCCTATACCCTTCCCCAATAAATGGGCTATCTAACAGTGAAATAATTTTTAAATCGGACCAGTAGTTCCTGAGATTATCGCGTTCAAGCAAACAAACAAACAGACTCTTCAGCTTTATATATTAGTAATAGATTTATCGTTATTTAATACTTAAAAAAGACAACAAAGTATCCAAAGCTTTTAGCTTTTTTAGCGACCAAGAGGCGACTACGTACACGGATGGCAAGACTGCCTTTTTCGTTCAAAACTTTCGACTTCAAGTTCCTAACAGCGAACTTACAAAACTTTTTTCCCGCCGTGATCGAACGCAGAGGGACGCAGTGCATCACGTGTTGCCGGGATTAAGCCTGCAGGCGCGCAAGAAGCCTGCAGGAAAGAAGCCATTAATTTTGTTCAGCGCCTTACAAGTTACAGCGGACGCTAAGCCGCCGCCCCACTTTGACTGCATTACAAAAAGAATATTAAGAAGTGTCTGCACAACGGCGCCGGATTACAATGAGTCGCCTTGAGCCGCTCCTCATATTGCTCACTTTACTAAAGATTTTAGTCTTTCAAGTTTTTTGTCTGCTTTATTTTGTACTGGACGGAGATAATAGATTACCTTTCTAGTTTATTACGATTTTCGTTGGACTGCACGGAGAAATCTGATACGTTCGTAGTTTATTTGACTTTGTAATGCGTAAGTAATGGTTTTTTGTTACCGTCTGGTGTAGTAAACTAGTAGCTTGCATTATGCATTATGTATTAAGTTTAGTATCTTAAGTCAATCAAACCACCATTTGAGTCCTAGAAAGGACTGGCTTTCTACCACTTAAGTGTGACACTGAGATTTCCGGATAGCTTAATAGATAATCAAGCGAGAGTTATATTTACTTTTACCGGTCAAAAAATATAATTTTCAGTTTGTCAGTTTTCATTTCAGTTTTTCATTTTTCAGTTTGTTTTTTTTTTATGGGATAGGGGAGCATACCTACTTGCAGACGGATCACCTGATCGTAAGCGATAACCGTCGCCCATGGACACCCGCAACACCAGAAGAGTCACACAAGTTTCACAAGTGCGTTGCCCACCGGCGAAACACAACGCAAGCGTTGTTTCACGCCGGTTTTTTGTGAGGCCGTGTCATCACTCCGGTCCAGCCGGCCCATTCGTGCCGAAGCATGGCACGAATGAGCGTCTCCCACGTGAAAAAGCTCTCTGTCTGATTGTAACATTTTTTGCGACTAATCTAGCGAATGAATCGATTAATTTTTCAATGTGTTTCCCGAGAGACAGCGAAAATTTTGAATTAGGAAGTATGTTAAAAACCTCAAACGTTATATCCATGCGGATAAAGTCACTAACAGTAGCTAGTTTCCAAATAAAGGCAGATCTGTAGTATGTAAAGGATCCATATATTGGTTGTCTGTGACCGCTGTGTCCGAAGGCGCGTGAGTGCACGCATTGGGCGCGCTACTCGCCTGTAGGAATTTAATTTTTCCTCTCGGATTCCTGACAAACGCCGCGGTGTCACGACCCATTGAATTTACTGCTGCTAACACATGAATACAGATTTCTTATCTGTCGATATCGAATAGCGCTCTTTGGGTCACTTCATACTCGCGTGAAATCGAAGTGCATCGAAATTCAATGTATTCATTTTCATAGCAAATTGACCCCTATACCTACAATATAATTGTCAAATTTATATGGAGACAAAATAAGAAGTAAGTGAATATTAATAAAAACGACTACTACAACTACCGAAGAATACTATACTAATAAATACGCTTTGCTTTTCAATATACTCTGCGTTAGTATAATATATAGTATTGACCCTTATGAAAATTTTAATACCAGTTTTAGTAAAGGAATTGTGGACGTACTGTAAACAGTAACACCACAAGTATCAAGAATAAATAATAAAAAACAGTTTTCATAATTATACATTTAAATATTACAAATAATATATAGGGACCAACACAGAATCTTGCATCTTTACTCATCGACAACAAATCACTTACTTTGTCTAGTGTCAAAGATAGAAAATTTAATCATCATCAAAGTTTTTGTATTGTAGTTGAAATTATCTGCGCTATTTTATAACCAATTTTAACCTCTTTGGTACGGTAAAGATATATTTTACCATATCTTTGGCTTATACCAAATAACTTTCTAGTATATATTGCTGCTTAAACCAAAACATCTCTTGTGATTGGATGTCTGCTGTTTCTGGTCTATATAAATGATCTGCCAAAAATTATAGAAGGACCATGTGTTTTATATGCAGATGACATTTCTATGCTTCTATCATGCCCAGATGAAACAAACTTAACTGAAAAATTAAATTCTCTACTTTTTAAAACAACGAAATGGTTAAATAATCATAACTTAGAAATTAACTTCCAAAAAACTAAAATAATAACGTTTCACCCCCATCAAAAACAGCCAATACATTTCAATTTTATTTTCAATGGTTCAAAAATAGAAATAGTTAAAGAATTCACTTTACTTGGATTAGTTATTGATACACACATTACCTGGAAGCCGCATATACAACAAATTAGAGCAAAGCTATCAAAATTCTCATATGCCTTTCGTGAAATAAAGAAATCAACAGATCTGAGCACTGCGCTTGCCACCTACTATGCGTATGCGCATTCTTGGCTCAGCTACGGCATTATCCTATGGGGAAGTAGTACGGACGCACCTAGTTTGTTTATACTCCAAAAAAAACTAATCAGAATTTTAGTAAATATAGAGCAAACAGAAAGCTGTAAGCAACATTTCCAACAACACAAAATCTTAACATTACCTTGTATGTACATCTTTGAATTATGTAAATTAGCTCGTAAATACCCAGACTCATATGAAAGACGCCAAAATAAACAGACAAAATATACATTACGCCATAGAAATAGACTAAACTTACCAACCTCAAATTTAAGCATGCATTCATCCAGTCCTTATGTTATGTCAATAAAAATATATAATAAACTACCACAAGATATTAAAAATGAACAAATATACAATATATTTCTAAAAAAATTAAAATTATTTCTAATAAATAAATGCTACTACAGTATAAATGAATATTTAAATGATAAACAAATTAAATAATCTAGTATACTTAATATAAATATAATAATATCTTATAATAATAGTAAAAAAATAAAGGTAGATACTTAGTTATAAGAAGAATAACATGAATATAATTAAAAAAAAAAATGCCTATCACATAACAACTTATCAAGTAAATATATTATATACGATACAATTAAATGAATATAAATTTAATAAATATAATATTGTAGAATTACATATTTTTACATATTATATTTACATAATTATCGTAAAAATGCCTGAAAAAAGCACTTTTCCTCCTCTCTCTTACTATACTTTTGCTGTGCCCGACAGGGTCCATAATTGATTCTAGCACTAAGCCTTACCACCTGTATTACTAACATTATGGAATGCAATAAATTTGAATTTGAATTTGAATTTGAAAACACGTTTAAGCATTATTCAAATATTCATGTTTGTTTAAACTAATTAATTACCTTACAAGATGGCTCTATTTGTAAACAAGTTGCTACCGGAAGCTCTTAATTACTACCCATGTTTATATTGTTGCAAACTACCTCATTGGTTAAGTGATTGCAAGTGCAGGCAATTGAGCGTGAGGTCATGAACTGCATTGCCAGGTTAAAATATGTTTGCTCCAGGAGGAAATGAAGAGAAGCTTTACCTTTTGATGGGATC
The DNA here is from genome assembly GCA_947256265.1 of Acronicta leporina. NCBI lineage: Eukaryota > Metazoa > Arthropoda > Insecta > Lepidoptera > Noctuidae > Acronicta > Acronicta leporina. Next base: position 7,943,961 of record OX366513.1, on the reverse strand, counting down.
CGGTATTTGCAAAGCCCGTCATTGCTGTTGGAGAAAAAAGCGAGCCTTATAATTGCCATTGACTTGCCCCCTGTATATTTTCATAGGGTCGGCAACGCATGAGTGATACTCCTGGTGTTGCAGGCGTCCATAGGCTACGGTAACCGCGTACCATCAGGCGGGCCGTAGTTTTGTTTGCCACCTTAGTAGAATAAAAAAACGTAGAACCTAAAAATAACTAGAAACTGTATACTGTAGTATAAACCACTGTGTAATCTTTCAGGGATACAGGCATCATGAAATATTATACCTATTGAAAATGAAAAAAATAATAAAAATGTTTATTTGTCTCAAAATAGTTAAATAGATTATAAAAAAAAACTGGAAAAATTAAAATATGTATTATCGGCGTTATCTACTATTAACAGAGCCTTATCCACATTATTTTTAATTTTGGCATAATTGTGAATAATAAATCAAAACTTATTTAAAAGATAACCATCGTATTTAACTCATAAATTTGATTTACACTATCACAAATTTTATATCCATTCATTAAACCTAATTAAACTGTCTGATACCTATCTCAACAAATAATTTACGTGTAGAATCAATAATTCTGCAAGTATTTCACTCCTATTTTAGGGACGGTGTTGCCATTAAATAACCAACAATACATACTCGTAGCTCGTGAAATGAAATGTTCGATTTCAGAAGCAATTGATAGCTTCATTACGGAGTGGAATCACCGCGTGTAACCAGAGTAGCGTCCAACCACATCGTGCCAAATGATGACTATTGAAACGTGCCATAATACCTCACTACATTGAATCTAAATACCTTTTTGTTTCAGAAATATAGCGCAGGCAGAAATTGCGAATTGAATTGCGTTCTAAATTTTGTTCTATTCTTTGTATGGTATCCATAACATGAGAAATATAGTGCAGGCAGACATTTCGAATTGAATTGCGTTCTAAATTTTGTTTTATTTTACATCAATATGTGTATTATCCTCATCATGGAGGGGCTCGTGGTTAAGTAATAACTACGCCTACCAATCAATCTGCAGGCTTAAGCTGCATTTGCTGCGGTCAGTTTGTAGTTGGGTGATCATTCTAAACATATCGAGATCGCTTTCTGCCTGGAAGAGTACATAAAACTGTAGGTCCCGGTTTTCATACCAAAAGCTTTGCAAATCTATTTTTAGAATATAGGTACTTGCCAGATTCTTAAAATTACATATTGTTTCACACTTCCATAGACGCAGTTTATGTAATAGTTTTGTAGATCTTGCAAATTACCTTCAAACAGTTTGGTAAAGCGCAAACATGAATTTGAAACGGAAACTGAATTTCAAACTAAATCCTTTTGAGGCTTGCTCCTGCACACATCGATGATATGAGCTGTGAAACTTGCACACGGCTTCAATTCTATTCTAGAAAATAGATTTTTCATGTTATGACTTATGAAAGCGAACAGAGCATCTAAGTGGGTATGTACATTGTATTTTATAAATGTAAAACAAATAAGGAATATAATATTATAGTGGGTTTTCTTTGAACAGACCATTGATACAAACTCTTATTTCTACATGATCTTTATTCGTACATCTCTTAGCTTTATGTCAGCGGTAGTTTTATTATTGGCTCATGTAGTTCTTTACCAATCCCGTGGGAATTTCCCAAAATTTCTTCTCTTTGCGGATGCGTATATTGTATATGGAATCAATCTGTCAAATTTCAAGTTTATAGGCCTCATAGTTGTACCACTCTATGATTTATAAAACTGTACTTTACATACCTTATTTGGTGTGCAATAAAGAATTTTCTATTCTATTCTATCCTATTTATGTATACTTATTCACAAAAATCATGAATTGCAGCAGGTACCCCTGTTATGGACGATTTGTTCACCACGTGTGTACATAACACTCGCCATATCAGCTCTTGTATTGCAATTCGTACGGGTATCCTTTTTATTTTATTTTCCGTGGCTAGTCATAGTATTTCAATAGGAGTGAAATACTTGCAGAATTATTGATTGCAACATCTGAAAAAGGTGCTAAGCTGTACAATGTTATATTTAAGAACCATATTAACCTTAGTATGCAAATAAATAGTTTGAGTTTGAATTTGAGTTATTCACACAAAATCGCTAGTGTTAGATTGAAAAGCCTATTACATATTTTTTATTTCAAGAAGTATTTTATTGTTCGCTGAAAATAGGGATAATTTGTACTTATAGGTACCTACTTCAATACTATCTATCTATCTATCACAATATACTTGTAGGTTTGTATTTATATTAACAACGTAGGTTGGATAATAGTATAAAAGCTTTGAAATTATTTTTTTACGGATTTTATTAAGTTGTATTAATATTATTTAATTCCCGACGAGGATCCGAAACGTCGGGAATTGATCAATACAACGCGATAAAATCCGTAAAAAGTAGTTTCATTTCATTCTAATATTCGCGTAAGTGTCGGAAATCATTATAAAGTTTTAAAAATTATAATTGGTACCTGTTAGGAAATCTTCTAATCAACCAATGAAACTTTAAAACAATACCCGTCATCTTGATGCGAAAAGTAATTTAAGTCTTAAAATATAACAAGTTAAAAGAAATCAATAATTTATTTATTCAAGACTCGCTCCAATGTCACCCATCATACCAAAAAATAACACGGTGATAAGCATTTAACATGAAAAGATTCTTAACTTTTATACGGAAAATTGTAGCCGTGACAACAATCGGGCGTTTGCATCAGTCCGTAAAAAGGGAGGGACAGGCAGACAGGATAAAGTTAAGTGGACAGATACCGTGGTCTCAACGAGGATTACAAAAAAAAATATTTTTAAAATAAAATTCTAACTGACATTAATGACATTTCACACAAATGTTTCTTATAGTAACGTAGATTAGCACTACGAAGCGATTAGCATAAGAAGAAGTAGGTTTAAGATATTTCGGGAAATAGCAGAAGATCTGGGGGAAACTGTTAAAATTTATAATTTCAGTTATAATTTCAATGTCGTAAACTGTTAATATTTTCATGATTTAATGATGAATATTTCATGTTACACTTTGGTAATTAAGTCTACCTTTCGACATTTACGTAAAACATATATTAATTATATATTGAAATTGTTTTTTATAGAATTAAAATTATTTTTTATAACATTTCCTGATGAAATGTCTAAAACAACTTTTAAATTTCAGAGGTGTGTGAAGTCTGCCCACCCCACGCGTTGGTGTAGCGTGATAACTATAGCTTATTTATATGAGTTTCATTATGGATCTCATTTTGAGGCGGTATCTCTCGAATCACGTAGTAAGACAGTTATTGTTGAATTTATTGCTATGGATTACATTTAAGACAATAAACAGCTCCAGTAAGCACTATGGGTGGTAATATCGAGCGTGCATTAATGATCAAATATATTCTTGTCAGTTTACGGTCTTATCGGAATCGACGTCCCATCCATTATGATCGGAGTGCGGGCTTGAGATCTGTCAGCAATTTGACGCAGCCACGAGAAATTAGGTTATGCAAATTCGATGGTTATTGAGCCGCTCTGCTTTGTCATTCAAGAAATGTCAAAAGATAACATTGTTATAACCACCAAGATAAAACTGGTACAAACGTACCTAATTATCAACATAGAAATTACAGGTCTTTCTTAATTTGTGTCATTATTTTCATTATATTCCTAGTTATTTTGAAATGATTGGCTGAAGCACTGTTCGAGAGCATATCAATCAAAATACGTGTACTAACCTAACCTAGCCTAACGTTTTAATGGAGTTTTAGGTACTTATTATTTAAAATAAGTCACTCACAGTCCTGAAATAAAAGAATAAAAGTTTACTCCAATATATAAATTAATTTTATTGTTTTGGACCGATAGAATACTACTCGTTCATGACATAATTTCATATTGATGATGATTTTGATATTTAGTTATAATCGACAAAAAAGGTCTAAGATAAAGTAAGTTCTAGGGTAAAGTTTGTTTAAAGTTTTTGGCGAGGTTGTACCATAACTGTCAACCCATATTTATTGTCCCAGTGCTGAGCACGGTCCTCCTCTCAGAATGTGAGGGATTAGTCTATAGTTAACTATGCAGGCTTAGTGCGGATTGGCAGACTTCATACCCCATCGATAAAATTTGTTAGTAAAGCAGGTAATCTCACGATGCTTTTCTTCACCGTTCAAGAGCGTCGTAATTACTTAACTATTAATTCGTATTATAAATTCGAAAAATCAGACGTGCGTGCCTTGGTTTCGAACTCAACACCTTTGACTTGACAGTCCCACTGTCGTCCCAATAAGCTATCGCTTTACTTAATGGTTGGATAGGTATATAACCTAAAAAAATATTATAATAATTTAGATGGTTCTATAATGTATATAAATCAAAATTTACCCAAGGGAAGCTGTGCACGGGTCACTCGTACCTATTGAATAATAAAATTTAATAGAAAGTTCATGCTTTCGATGTGTGCGTGTGGGTTGCGGATATATTTCATGAAGTGAAAACGTAATGTGACAGAAGAGCACCTATTACATCCATGCCATTGTCATAAATGTCTACTTAACTAGAGTGGGTTGCAAGCTAAAAGTAGGAAATGCGTCCATTATCGATAAAGTAACTTTATACTCAAAGCCGCAATGTTATCAGGTATTTTAAATTCCAACCGGAAGGAAAGCCGCGATACCCATTGTATGCAGGATGCAATGTAGAGTTTCTATACTTAAAAGGGGTGTAATAATTTTTAAAATTAACCTTATTGCAGTTAATAATTCGTATCATTGTATGACAATTTTCCAGCTTTAAAACCACATAGGTACTTATAAAGAGACATTCATCATTGCGTGGCAGCAAGTTGAAAAAACCACATACAAAAGTAGACAAGAAGATATATAATATAAGATATTATTACGCTTGTACTCTCTCTGAATATAGACAGAGGATTTTATTTTTAGTTTAATTTAACTAAAACGGCGGCTGACCAATTACATTAATTAAAGACATGTCGTCTCGAAATCCTCTGTCTATATTCAGAGAGAGTACAAGCGTAATAATATCTTATATTATATATCTTATATTTTATACACTGCTCTCACAATACTCAATACTCCGTCCACTTAATAAGGGCAAGCTTATTCCCATCAACCGGGCACAAATCGAAATTCCTTACTGCTACTAATAATTTATAAACAATAAAAAAAAACAACCTGCCTCAATAGCCACGTGGTCCTGACCGCGACTGCTACGCTAGAGGTCCTGGGTTCGATTCCCAGGTCGAGCAAAGTGTTATTGGGTTTTTCTATGAAATTCCCAGTAGCAGCTCGGAGTTAGGAATTTGTGCCCGGTTAATGGCAATAGGCTCGCCCCCTATTACATGGGACCTAAACATACCGGCGAACTGTGGGTGTACATTAGTACGCCTCTGCCTAATCCTTCGGGGAATACAGGCGAGATGGTATGTTATGTTATGTTATAAAAAAAAACAATGACTCTTTGCTCTACCTGTGAACCGAACGCAGGCTTAACAGCTACGCTTGTGTATACTAGGCCATTGAGGAAGTCTATATAAACATTATTTACAATAATTACATAATATCTTTCTGTTTATTTACGACGTTTATATGACTGTAGTGCAAAAAAGATTATCATAAATTTTGACCGACAGAGCCAGGTAATTTGGAACCTGCAGAGAATATAACTTTTCGTACTGAAATATTAAAAACTTTTATGCATGTGGAACCATGGGTATCTCGTAGTCCGTTATTAGTTTTTTGGATAGGAATATACCACCGATATTCACACTGTATGTGGTTTAATCCCTATAGCCAAACGACGTACAATGCTCTGATAAAATATATCTAATATATTAATCTTCTAAAAACACTTTTACATATTGTTTGAAGTAATACTAGAATATAATAGAATATCCTATAATGTACACCAAAAACTAAAGTCAAGTATAAGTTATCAATCATAGAATAGAAATACTAGTTAGATATTGACATTTCCTAGCTGAGGACCTCTGAGAAAAAGCGCCGAGACAAACTAAGAGCATTATGGTCTCTTTTAAAATCCAGACAGTCGTAGGTAATAATTTTTATCAGATAAGTATAACATTTTTACTATGTAGGGTAAATAAAATCTGAACTGACTTTTTGAAGAAAGAGTACCTACCTTTGAGTTGACCCATCCTAACTGAAAAAAGACTTCTCCTTTAATTTCCACAACGTCCGGTTAGATGCCGCCTGCATTCAACAATTCTAAGCGGCCTTTATCAGGTGTTCTATCCATCCCATCCTGCACTTCCAGCTTAACTCTGCATTTTCTAGAGCATTGTCTCGACTTAAGACTCTTTTTAGCTTCAGTGTCCACGATTTCTACGAGCTACGTGTCACACCCATTACCATTTTAGCTTGCTACACAATTTTCAATTTTATCAGTGACCAAGTAATTGACGTTGAGTCCCATTAAATTGTGAGCTTACACTACATAGTAATAGTGGCTACAATATTAAAACTGAGTTGAGGGAGACGTTTGAGACCGTAAAATAGAAAGCCAATTAATTATCCAGCAGCAGTTTTAACGATCCTTGATAATTCATTAACGCCTAGTTTCAAGTAAAGAGTTCAGAGTTACGAGTCTATTAGCTTTAAAGAAAAAGCAGGCGTTTTAACGTGGTGTGGCGGAGCGAGGGTGCTTGGAACTAAACTCAGATTATTTGCAAGCACCGCGCAACTGAACTAACAACACTAATTAAATCAGGCTTTCGTCTGTGAGAGCTTCAGTGTTGTGAGAAAGGTGGAGGCCACGTAAATAAAGAAACGTCGACAACCGAGTAAACATGGATAGGTGTAAGTACTTTCTTGTTCCACGAACTGTCTGTAAAAGAAATCTAGTTAAAGAGCATGACTGAAATTTCATTAATCTTTATGGAAAGGTATTCTGTAGTTCATTGATTTTTTGTTTTAATGCATTTATTGAAATTATAATCTGTAGGGAACAACTTGTAGTCAAAATCAAAACTTTTCTGGGTGCCGGCGAGTAAAAGAATATGTTTTTACCGTACGGCGGTTGTTTAATGTAGTTATAGGTACTAAACAACGTTACGGAAGAGTGACGTCTCCTAACACAGGCATTACTTTCTTAACAGGAACCTTAAAACACTAATATGTAATAATTATGATAATGGAGACTAATAAATATTTTGTCTTTATCGATGTAAAATTATACCTGCGCTTGGCGTTCTTATAGAGAATTGTTAGCATTTTAATATTAGAGATTTTATTTGAATAAATAATCATTATTTTACTCATATTGTGTTGTCGAGAAAATGTCGATGAGGTTTTATAATTGTGGAGCCAACCAACGCGCGATAAGCCAGTGGCTGTGTGGTGGACTATAGTCTAATCCCTCCCATTCTGAAAGGATACCTGTGCTTAGGAGTGGAACTACATAATGTTATGGGTTGATGATGAATCATCTATACTTACTAATATATAAAGCTGAAGAGTTTGTTGTTTGTTTGTTTGCTTGCTTGAACGCGCTGACTTCAGGAAATAATGGTCCGATTTCAAAAATTCTTTCAGTATTAGATAGCCCATTTATTGAGGAAGGCTATAGGCTATATATCATCACGCTAAGACTAAGTAACTATTCCACGCGGATGCAGTCGCGGGTGGAAGCTCTATTCTATAAAACTTATGGTAGGCATAAAACATCACCTGGAATTCAAACAACAACCATAAAATAAATTAAACAAGAAATTGTTCAAGAAAATAAATAAAGTTTCCCGTTTTATTTTCAGATCTTTCTTAAAGGCTTAAAAAACTGTTAGGGCTTACCCAATCCAACGTAAGTAAACTATTTTATGACCGAAAGTGATTTGAAAGGGTTAAAGGGCTAAAGCTGTGGGCGTATTAACACATACAACACAATATCTAATACAAGTAAAGATGTTCGTGAACGCTGAGAGCGTAGTATATTTAAGTTTATTTGTATAAGTTGTTTAAACGTGACTTCGTAAACGGCTAATCGTATTGTGGTGATCAAATGTTGATGATTCATTTTAGTCCTTATTATCAAGAATTCTGTTTAGTTTGTGTTAGGTGTACCTACCTAATATAAAAGTATAAGCGAGATTTTACTGTATAATCTTTATATGTAGTACGATTCAGGAAAAATCCTGGTGTCATTCAACATTTGTCTATTATTCGTAAGCCTACTATTGAGCAAAGACTTATCGGGTTTTCGGTGAAATTCCCAGTAGCAGCTCGGACTTTAAATCCGATTCTTCCGAATCGCCTCCTATTACATGCAACCTAAACTAGATACCGGCGAACTGTGGAAGTATATAAGCCTTTGCGTAACACTTTGAAGAATACAGGTGATTGTTATATAATAGATATATCTATCCCTAATAGAACAGGAAAGGCCGTAAATATTCAGAAAACTAGCAATAAAAAATTACGAACGATGTTTACAGTCTTTAAAAAGCAGAGATGTTTCAAAGTATAGTTATTCTATCTCACGAAGTCCTGTATGATGACCTTTATGTAAATGAAATAAAGTTCAAATTTCAATAATTTAACGGCCTTCGTGAAATAGAATATACATACATACATATATATATACCACTTAAACTGTGTATAGGTACGCAGATTTCCCATCAATTTACTTCACAAAACCAGTAATACGTCAAATGGTTCATTCGAATCGCTTTCTGTCCCTTTGTGTGTTTCTTCCCTATTTTCTCCTTTGTTATTTGATCGTCCGATCCTGAAGAGCAAGGTAAAGACAAATTAAAACTATTCGCTAAGTACATGAGCAAATTTTCCTGTTTAGTCAATGGCCAAGTTGAAATAAATAGCTGAAAGTGTCCCTCAATGATTTCGGATATTTATACGAACACTTAGTATTATTTACGGTGTCAGGGCGCACTATGTATCACTTTGGGGTAACACGGGCATAAAGGCGTGCCCTGGATACTTGAGTTTACAAGTATTTGTTAACAACACGTACATTCGCGTCCGTACAAGAAAGGTTGGAAATGTTGTGATATATTTTCTAACTATTGTGTTTTGTTCTCTTTGTTTCTATAACCTAATAAATCATTCGCGATGATTATCTATACCTCGGAGAACGAGTGAGTAACTAGTCCGAAACTCGAAAAGCGTGACAATAAGTTTCTCCTCTGAAATTCGGTATTGCCCAGAATTGCATTTTGCGGCGTAGCTTTGTGTAAAATATTGATATGCATGGTAGGGTGCAAGTTAGTGATAATGATAATGTTTCTATATCCAATTTTTTGATGATTTGATTCCATACAATATCAGCATTCTTACTGGACTACAATTTTAATCGAAAATGATCGCGTAGTTTCAAAACCTATGGAAGAAACAAAAAAAAAAATTATAATGTTCATATCTAGTATACCCCTTTACACGATATAAGTGTGTTAATAAATTACTTGCATGCCTATAATTAAAGGGTAGGTACCATTTAAAACGAGGGTATAACTGAGGTTTCTTTATAATGTTATTTTTCGAAAAGCGACCTAGCGACCTACGTTTTATTGATTCTTTACGTAGGTACTATCGGCGAAAATAAATTTGTGTTCCATTTTTGTTTGTACATATTTGCCCTGATCCGAACTTGAGGTCATGGAATGAGTTCTCTGCCCACAGTCGCAGTAAAAAAGCTCGAATATAGCACACACAGAATAAGCATTGAAATAAAAAACGCACGAAGTTATTTGACGTCTTTACTAATAAATCATTTGTAATGTAGTTGATACTTAAGTATAAAACTAATAAGTTCTAATCAAACCAGCTTTAACGTTATTGGATTACTGGTTTTGCATAGACTTAATTAATATTTCCTATTGGCAATATTAATAAACTATCATAGTTCCTTATTAATAACGTGGCGTATAATCGGACGGAGCGACGTTTTTATGACAACTTTTATATCAGTGAACTTCGTTGAGCACTTTCAAATCGGAAAAGAGGTCGGGCAAAATGAGTTGGCAAAGCATAAAAACTTAATGACAAGCAAGTAACAGCTATCGTTTATCTGTACATTTTTTTGCAAATTATCGCCCCAGCGGTAGTGTCGAACATTAAATACGCTCAAATTCTCTTTCGCTCAATCGAGGTTGGTGCTGAAACATTAAAGCAATTTTAGATAGCATTAAGTGGTTCGAGACGAGTGGTCTGAGCATCGCCGAATAATGCTCCGTGTAAATTGTGGGCGGAGGGCTCTCAATGGCTCAGTTGAAGCGAGAGTATCCACTCGACACTACATAATATCATACTTCATATACAGATGCTCATAATTAGTAGTATATATTATGTAATAAGTGATAACTAAGACACTTATGCTAAAGCCAAATTGACACGTCATCGCTTAGAGTTAATAGTCCAAAATGAATTTATGATTATCGGGTAAGTTGATTTACCGTGGCGACCGACTGAGTGAGTAACGCAAGATTTTCAGATAGCAAATAGTGTTAGGAAATGCTGTAAATTTGAACTACAAATTGAGAAGTGGAACAAAGTATTATTTGATTTTCTATGAGAGATTTAGTAGCCGCTCACAGTTAGGATTTGTGCCCTGTTAATGGCTATAGGCTCGCACCCTATTTCATGGGACCTAAAAATACTCGCGAAATGTAGGTATACATTGGTACACATCTACCTAACCCTTTGCGAAATGCAGGCGTAACGGTATAATATATGTGTACATGATTTCGCTAAATTTTAGTATGCTTGCCCCAGTTTGCCCAGTTCGCTCACAAAAGTGAATACTTTCATTGGAGTCTAAAATCACAGAAATATCTCTATGAATTTATACGTAAGTTCAAAAGTAACGTAAATAAGAATAGTAGTTTTATTACATTATAAAAGATTGAGATTATGATATCCCTTTTGAATATTTTCGAAGGTCTCTGTGGTTTAGTGGCTCGAGTACCGGACTGCTGACCATGAGGTCGTGGGTTCGATTCCCACAGGACACAAATATTTATGTGAAGAATATAAGTGTTTGAGTTCGCCTGGGTGTTTCTTATGTATTATAAGTATGTATTTACAAAAAAAAGTATATATAAGTATTATATCCATCGTCTAGTACCCATAGTACAAGCTCTGCTTTGTTTGGGACTAGATGGTGCTGTGTAAAATGTCGCAGAATATTTATTTATTTTCTCAGTATTTTGAGGAACGGATGGTACGCCATGTCATACTTAAGTTCTCACTTAGTCAAAGACGGAGGAATAACGTCTCTGTTTTTGTTAGAATATTAACTCGCAGACTAAATTGTAAGTCGAACGCTAAATTGTGCTTGTTTAGTGTTGAGACAAATAGCGGTGTCTATTATGAGCGAGCTTAAGTCTTATTAAGTCTTTCAGGGGAGCGAATACTTCGACAATGGCATAAAACTGACACAAATTAACATTGGATGAAAAAATAACATAGCCACAACACTAATAAATATTTTGAGTGGTTCGTGGTAAAAATCTGATGGATACTGGTTTCTGATACTAACGTGTATACTATGTAACTATGTATTGAAATAGAACCAATAGACGTCAAACAACTGAGTCTACCCGTGACCTGATTCTGTAAAGGATAAAAATTAAATTAAAATCCATAAAAAGTACCTAGTTTTATTTAAAATTAGGTGTAATATTGACTGAGTGGAAAAAAATAAGTAACACAGTATTAAATAAAGTGCCAACTTCAAAGCATACAGGAAAAATAAATGTGGAGAAAAAATGCTCGGTTTTATTTGCGTGGATCGTATGTTACAGTGAAATATTTGTCTATAAAGTAACCGGTCGGGCCGGCTGAATGCTAAGTGCTTCGCAAACGGCCACGCATAAGCAGAGATTGAAAATATAATTCATAAAGCTGAAATATTATTTTAACTTAATTTTATTGCGTTGAGTTGTTATCGTTGTGTGGCGTTTCGTTTGTAATTAATGCTTGCCAAAAAAATCGCATGGAAAATACGCTATTCAAAAGTTCGGTTTCACAAACGAGTTTTATAATTGGGGTTTAAATTGGTAAAACAAAATATGCAGTGCAATTAGAGCATAGTGTTCCAGTAATTTTTTTAGCATTTCCATCCAGTAGTTTTTTTAGCTTGAACGCACCACTTATAACATTGTGTCCCACTGCTAGGCTATAGCATCCCTCTTATTCCTCCATCTATTTCGAACCCGTGCTGTAGTGGTTCTGGGTTCGAACTTTAAGGTTACGCAAAGTAATTTAGGTTTTTCTATGAAATTCTTAGTAGAAGCTTCCAAGCTTAGCTTTTTCCGTTTCGACCGCCCATGGATACCCGCAATACCAGAGGAGTCTCAAGTACGTTGCCCGCCTTTTAAAAGGGCTTGGGCCTCCGGTATCCTGACTCACTCGGGGAAACACAAAAAAACATTTTTTTTGTATGCATGTCGAATAATAACTTTTAAGTTAGAAATCAACGTCATTTCAAGCAAAGTGCTGCAAAATGCTTTTACTAAGTCGTAAAATCGAAGTCTCATAGCACGCTACCTTTCTGCGGAATCGTAGCTATTACTATATATACTTTCGTAACCTGATAAACAGGGTGAGCGCTGAATTTCAAGCACAACATACCATCACGCCTGTATTTCCCGAAGGATTAGGTCGAGCTGTACTTTTGTTGAACCTACTGGTCGCTGGTACGTTTAGGTCCCATGTAATAGGAGATGACTCAAATGGCAACAGGCGCGCCCCTTACCAAGCCAAAATCCGAATAAAATGTAAGCTTGTAAACACGTATCACATTTTCTTTTATTTGAATATCCATAAGATATTGAAATGATTTCTTCTGAATATCATTGACCTACTTCAACTCAAAAACAGGAAAAAGTATCAAAATTCATCAGTAATTGCTTTGACACAAATCAAAGTCAAAATGAAAATAGACTCTTTCCTGTTATATAATATTGTGAATATATTTTTAGTAAGAGCAACAGTTTTCACCTTCTCTCGTGAAGTTCTAGTATCTTCACTAGAAGAGGAGACAGTTTAACTTGCAAGTTGTTACGTCTGTAATTAAACTAAATTGTTGCCGCTGTTTGACACCGGAGCCAGGCAATCATGTCTATAACATTAACTATTGTATTTTCCACTTGAGGCCAAGTAACTTGCTTTCAATAGGAACACCTATATTGAAAGCAAGTTACTTAGCCTTAAGTGACACTGACGTCACTTTTAAGACGTAAGTTCAGAATGTGAAAGCAAATTTCGACATGGCAGTTGGAACCCGCGGTGGCTTAGAGGTCATAGCGTCTGGTTGACCTAACCAGAAGTCGCAGGTTCGAATCCTGCCTGCGAGTCGAATTTTTTCTTCAGTAAATAACTTTATAATCTTAGTATGAAAAATGGAATGTTTAAATCATATTTAAATACAATTTTTCATAAAAAAATTGTGTTTAAATTCAATTCAAACACATTTAAGAAGTTGGTGCAAGTTGCCCTAAAAGATAATCATCACTATTATAATCGTAGCTGTAGGGTATAAATATGTAGTACGCCCTCTGTAACATGGAACCGAAATGATACATTTTCAAATTTCTGCCTGACCCAAATGAAATACAAGCGTAATGGTATCATGAGGTAATAGAGTACTAAAAGTAATAAAGATAAGAACGTTTAGTTTTTGGTCTTCTATTTTTTTCATTTTCAGTTTACGGTTTTGAAAAATATTGAGGTTTATCAAGAATGTTTAAATATAGATTCATTTTAGGTTCTTGTGGCCAATAATGGGGTTAGTATTAAATGACATTTTCATATTAATACGGTTTTGAAAAATATTGAGGATTATCAAGAACGTTTATAGATTCGATTAGGTCGATCGATTTAGGTTCTTGGGGCCAATAATGAATTAGTATTGCATAACGCCTAGTTTTAACGTAAACAAGTTGTACATTCACATAGAACATGCCTTTGTTATAAGAAGGTACATAATTTATTACATTGCGTCAAATTTTGTTAAAAGACAAAGGAGAGAACTATATTTTAGATGTACCCTAAATCAATTTTCTTGAAATGTGGTAAATAATTCATGCGTTCTATTCATAGATCACTTAATTTCGGCATGTTTTATTTATCTTCTAATAGATACCTTATAAGATCTTGGATATACAATATTTTAAGTATATTCGACGAAAACGACGAATACTTATTCTACGGTATCGTTTTCGCTTTGATCCTGCAATTGAAACATATGATTATAACTGCAAAATGCACAATACTTGTAACCTCAACTTGTTGAATTAAATAATGGGAGAGCAGCAATCTTAATAACTACGTAAAGGCTCCTACGCCAACGTTTCGTCCGACTCTACACCCTTATCAACCATGAGAAAATCCACCATGACAGAGTAATGAGTGATCTTATTAGATGCCCGTTTTACTTTAAAGATTGCGGAACCCTAAAAGAGAGTAGAAGTTTAAAGTATTTTTTCTTTTTTTTTATCCGGGACAAATAGTTTTTTAAATTGCCTGTAAATTCACATTTACTACAATAATTTTACAGAACAGGTTGGAGTATATAGTAGCTAGTTTATACAGTAAATGCATGCCATTATATGCATAGTACATGAATGTATTTATTACCAACCAAAAAATGTTCTGGGCAAACAGTCCGTGGAAAATAAGATTGATAGGAATGCATTCGTGGAACACCCGAAATTGGAGTTCAAAATTTACATTTCACAAATTCGTTCTGCGGCGTATTATGGACACGACTTTTATTTTATTAGTCGTAGTTACTAGATTTTACGAGACTTTTAGATAGACATCCTTATTACTCTGGTTATCTCCCCTATTTAGTACTCTGAATGTCAAAAGTAGTCTAAATGATTATTATATTTGTCTGTATTTAAATAAAATGTAATACTGTTCGTTAATAGGCGCATCACTTAAGAACGGCTGGACCAAATAACGAAATTTTCTGTTTAATTCTAGGAATAGTTGGACTAAGGTTAATAAGGTTTTAGAGACTTAATTTTTTTTATGATGTCAAGATAATTGAAATTTGAACGTCACAATGTATGTGACGTGATGTCTACTTGTCTCTATTAATATTATAAATGCAGAAGTTAATCCTAAATAACTGAACCAATTTTAAAATAAAATGTTATAGAGATAGCTTGGACCTTAGAGAGACCTTAGAGACCTTAAAGAATTGCTTTGGAATACGACTGAAACCACAGGCAAAAGTTAGTGTCTTATAAATTGAATAAGAGGTTTTTCAAAATTTCAGAACGCCCAATTCTTAGTAAATATCATTAAATATAATAAATTTACCAATAATCATTGACTTAATTACATAAATTGCTTGAAAAATACATGAAAGCAAGTAGGATGCCATCGTATTAATTTGAACATGTAACTGTATTGCATACGCCTCGACTTCAAGACACAGCCGCCGTACATATGAGGAAACTTGGCAAATCATTCAAAGGAAATGTGAGTCGCATACGGGAAAATTTGCTGCCTCCGTGCGTTCCTCAGAGACGACCACAATTTACATTAGTTTAACTACAAGCGGCAATCTTAACTACAACTTGATTGCTGTGTTCTCTGCAAAGAGTTTTGTAGTTAGTGGGATACATTAACGATTTTTGTTGGGTGAAGTTAAATTACGTAATTAACATGATTTTCGATACGCGAATGAATGCGTAATGTATGGCAGATAATCGTTCGTGCTATTTAATTCCAAAATAAATCATAATTCCGACACATTTTATTCAAAGTGTGATATTATTATGATTCTGATACCGTTAATCTCTGTTTTTGAATAAAAGCTTACTGACAATGTAGTTTGCACATTACTAGTATTCTTGATAACCCCTCGTGCTAAGTTAAATGCATGTATTACCAGTCGGTTGTGCAATGAGTGGGTTTCGAAAACCACATGATCGCAAGTCCGACACCCTAGCCATTAGGCTACCGCGCCACTTTTTATCTAGGTTCCTGCTCTACCATTACGTCTAAAATACTTCACCAGAAATAAATGTTTAAAGCGAATGCAATTATTAATATTTATCCTTTATTTCCAGTGTAGTAGTAGTAGACTGCCTCGTTAGTCTAGTGGTCCCAAGTGCGACTGCTACGCTTGAGGTCCTGGGTTTGATTCCCAGGTCGAGCAAAGTGTTATTGGGTTTTTCGGTGAAATTCTCAGTAGCAGCTGAGTTTGGAAATTGTGCCCGGTTAGTGGCAATAGGCTCGCCCCCTATTACATGGGACCTAAACATACCGGCGAACTGTGGGTGTACCTAAGTACACCTCTGCCTAACCCTTCGGGGAATACAGGCGTGATGGTATGTTATGTTAGTAGTAGTACACAAAATGGTACGGTTGTTTGGATTACGATTTATTTTGTGGGCAATTCAAGCTCCGCCGGTAAGCGGTACAATACAATACCAGAGGAGTCACAAGTGCGTTGCCCGCCTTTTAAAAGGGTTTGGACATTTTTACAAAGACTTGTGGTTTGGCAAATCTGATACAGTGCAGTTTGCAGTTTTTATTGAGGCTGGTTTCATGAGACCTAAAACATGCCGGCGAGCTATGTACTTCAATACTTTAACCATCCTACCTGTATCTTAATACAGTCGTGATGGTATACATTATAAATATATGAATGGAATACTGAATCCTAAATTGTAACATACTGTATCATCGAAAGATAATTATGCCACACGACATGACCAAAATATTCCCAAATGTAATTAATTAACAGTTAAATTAACGTTGTTCATCTGACAGTAATACAAAAAGCTAATGAAAACATTAATTTAAATAAAATAGTACAACGAAAACTATCGAATGCGGTGAGCAAATATTAAATAGGTATGCTTATTCCAATATTCGACCTCTTGTTTCGCGTGGTTTTCATCTAAAAATGGTTACAAAAAAATGTTCGCTCCTATTTTTTACATAATTCAAACACAATGTTCTCGCTTATTTTTTATTAAAAAAACAATAATATTTGATTATATCGAGCACGTTATGATTAATGACATTGATCCGAACTACTTATAAAATATGTAAACTCAAATGCCAAACTATCAAAAAATTCAAATAGGTACCCAGCTATTAGATTTTTTGTTGGATCTATTAAGTGGGCACAGTGGTGTATGCATTGCCAGCACCGCACATAAATCAACGTCAAAAAATTATTTTTGCACTTTTTACGATGAATATTAATGACGTAGACTACGACCATATGATACACTACAAAACACTATTCTGCAATAGGTAGACACAATTTGTTTATCATATTTTTTTCACAAAGTTTTTGATCGTGCTTTCAAACAAAATCACACAAAATTCTATCACAGGCCGAAAATAGATTGCCTCAGGATCTTGAAAGTTGACAACCAAAAGAGTAGGTGAAGTCTGGTTGTAGATGATGGATGATGATAATTATATCCCTGGCTCTGCTTTTCCTTCACCCTTGCAAGAAAAATTGATGTTATTCATATTTTTATCTAGTCGGTGACCATTCTTAACACTTTGAGACTTCTCCGTGCCTTTGAGAGCACGTACAGCGCGTTATTGGTAGTCAGAAGTCCTAAAAACCCTGACAAGCAGTCTATCCTTAGGATATCAGTATTATCCAGAAAATAAAAATGATAAATTTAAGAGAGCAAGAACATAGTGGAATTGAACAATTCCACTCACAATTGGAGTTGCCCGAATGGGGAATTAGGTACCTCCACCTTGCAAGCATGCGAGGTCGCCAGAGCTCCGCGAGGAAGCGTTGTGTTGGCAACAGTGGTGTCTAAGCATCACTATGGAGCCCCTATTCCTCCTTAATCTTTACCCCAATCTCTCAAAAAGGGTGTGAAAGGGTTTTTACAGAGTCAGTAACGTGCGAGCCCTGATGGTGTTAGAAGCGGTAACCACTTACCATCAGGCGGCCCGTTTGCATGTTTGCCACCTTAGTGGTATGAAACAGAGGTATTACAAGCAAAAAGTTAAAATAAGATAAAGTTATTTACACTTACATCATTATCAGAGATTATTTAAGATTAGTGCATATGTACCTATAACAAAGTTCCCAACTGTAATATACTCATGTGTAAGTAATTTCTCCATCGGCACCGTAACACCGTTTAAACACAAATTAGACTTAACTACTTTAGGGTAATCGTTAGTTCAGAAGTTATAATTACCAACTATTTGTGCGTACGAGACGATAGCGGCCCGGGTCCGCTGGCCAGCACCCACTGCCAAGTGCTGTGGAAATATTGATACAATGGAAGTTTAATCTGTAGTTATTCTCAAACTTACGACGTAACTATAGTTAAAATAGAAGTAGACCAACCGCTAAGCTATGGATTAGTAAACAGGAGATCGTAGTAAGCAGAAGTTCGACCCTAACTGTACTATCGACTTGAACCCAGATAAGTACCAGCATATTAATCAATCAGCCTATCAGTAGAATGCTGGATATCTCCCAAATACAAGCGTTTTTACAAAGTTTACTATTACCGAATGAGTACAGTAAATTTCACATAAATACCAATTCATTTCATGGTATCGCGTACGTAAGTACAATCAATAACAGAACTCGGTTAAAACTATATAATGTTATTGGTGTCGTAGGAAATATATTAATGAAAAAGATGCAATATACGTTTAAGTAGGTTTTTCAAAGAGTTTGATTTGGCTTTAATATTTTGTTAGTTGAGGAAATTGTTATTTTAAGTATACTTAATCATTATAAGTATCATCATTTTCTAACTGGAATACCAAAACTATACATATACAATTCGGAAATGAAATTATAACTACATTTCTTTATTTACTTTTGTCGATAACTGTACTTACATAAGATGTAAACTCCATAGTCAAGTCAGTTGTGTATTCGCAAACTAGTTTTCTATTCAACATCTGAGTTTCGTATTCGAAGAGCCCGGTCGGCGTTTCAACGAGAACCATTTCGTCCCACGGCGATACGATACAAAATTTGTAAAGGTGTTGCCTCCAGGAGCCTCTCCTCAATAGAGCCGACAAGTAAACCATTTTGTTACAGAGATAGCCAAGTAAAACGTACTTCAGTTCAACCCTTTCATATGTAAAACGGGCCTAATATTAATAAACCTGCTTTTGGCCACAGACTGGATAATCTACAAGATCTTTTAATTAGTCGTATGCAAAATTCAATTGGGTCTGGTGCTGAAATCCGTTTTTATAACGCTATTAAAACCTTGGCGACTTAATATCGCGATTTGGCAGCTATTTGAGCTGCGCATTATCCAATTCATTCTGCTTTCTGTATTATTCGACTTAAAGTTGCTGTCGCGCCGTTCTCCTTTTTTCTGTAAAAATACGAATGCATTCGTAGTATAAAATGAATTTATACAAATAATTTCTTGTTTGGCTTTTTAACTATTTTTTCGGGGTACGTAAAATTGGATCGACTGCCATCTCGGACTCGGACTCGTACCAACTAACAAATCGCACATTCCTTCATTATAGTCATGGATGACTATGTCAGGAAGTGTGTGCTACGACCCCTGGTAGACCGTGATCCCGTCCCGCGACAGTTGGTCACAAGTTCGACCTGGTTCAAGGGTCACAAACACGTACGTTTTTTATTCCTGTATTTATGAAATTCACACAGGACATCATAACATCCACATATTAATCCTAAATATATTTTCCTTCCTTATGCTATAAAAGTGATCGGTAACTTTCTTACCATAGAAAAACAAAACGGAAGAAAGGTAAATGGCGGACATACGTATTCGTACGGGCGTATAATGTAAAGTAGGGACGCACATTACAATAAATTGCGAAAAAATAGAGAAAATTTTGGTAGAGATTTCATATGAGTGATAACTAAACAGTAAGCTCCATGTCCACGTTCCAGTATAGTCCAGGGGTTTAACATACGTCCTGCGACATAATTTCGACGTCACATTATCTCTTCACTCCTCTAGCCAGTGTCTTAGCGCGAGATATGCCGTGAGAAAAATATTTCTTAATAATGAATACTAATGAGATAAACAACATTTAGCTATAGAGAGCCATCATTCATCTTTATTTTTACCGTTGTGGAAAACAAAATTTCAAACATTTTGCCAGGTAGTGCTTAGTAGTGCAGTAGTATTTACAAGATGAGGGTATTTTCTCCTTGTAGGTATTGATATAAGTCGTTATACTCCTCATGATACGGGATCAAAAAACGTGTAAATACGTGTAAATAGTCCTGTGACAAGTTTGATACGCGTCGATAATATCGATAAGGTAAAAATACTTTTTTCTAAGACATCACTCTCTGGACTAATTAATCAGTAATACTTCTCCTTGAACTTGAACCCACTCCACCCACTTGATTTAACTTTTATTATTAATTGTATTTATTTTACTTATTGGACGAGAAAGTACATCATGTTAAAAAAGTAAGTAGATATGTATGTATATTGTGCCTCTTCTTTTCATCTATACTTCTATACTAATATATAAAGCTGAAGAGTTTGTTTGTTTATTTGTTTGTTTTTTGTTTGCTTGAACGCGCTAATCTCTGGAACTACTGGTCCGATTAGAAAAATTCTCTCAGTGTTAGATATCCCATTTACTGAGGAAGGCTATAGGCTATATATCATCACGCTACGCGGACGAAGTCGCGGGCAGAAGCTTCTTCGGTTCTTATAATCCCATTGTGGTGCCACTCATAACGCACGTTTTCTAAAATCCTAAACAAACCAAAGAATTGGATGCATGGCATAGGAATGCATAGAGGACGAAAATAATAATTTTGTATTGATTTTCTTGAACGAAGTTTAATATTTATAAGTTTCATAACTGAGAGTTAGTTGTTTTCCGTTCACGAGCTTATAAGGAAATTTTCAAGCTGATTCTTAAACCCACCAAAAGTCCTGTTAACTACTTACAAAACTTAACCAATTATATTTTAACAGTTCAAGTAAAATAATTCTAATATTCATGAGTAGACTCAGTACCTCAGAAGTAAATAATGTCGCAATTTACATAAAACTAGGTATAAAGAAATTAGGCAACTTCTTTGTGACGGCACCAAGTGACATAGAACAGGTTGCGGGTAATGCAAATTAGATTTTATAATAATGGTCTTAAGTGCTGTTGTTAGTGTTTTGTTACGACTAGCGCTCGAACTGTCGTTAGGTTTATGTAAGTGCCTACCTACATTTGTGCTCTACCATCCTGGCCCCCTATATAAGACTAGCTTCTGCCCGCGACTTCGTCCGCGTGGAAAAGTTACTTGGTTTGAGCATGATAATAAACCCTATACCCTTCCTCAATAAATGGGCTATCTAACACTGAAGTCTACCTACATTTGTGCTCTAGCACCCTGGCCTCCTATATAAGACTAGCTTCTGCCCGTGACATCGTCCGTGTGGAATAGTTACTTGGTTTGAGCGTGATAATATATAGCCTATAGCCTTCCTCAATAAATGGGCTATCTAACACTGAAATAATTTTTAAAATCTGACCAGTAGTTCCTGAGATTAGCGCGCAAGCAAACAAACAAACTCTTCAGCTTTATATAGTAGTATAAGTAGATATAGATACATTTCGCAGCGTGAGCCCGTAGTTGGTTATCGTACTATAACTATTAAGCTAACCATCTCATTCTGAGAAGGGATTTTCCAACAGTGGCACTGTATGCTAGTATTCCTATTATATGAAATCGTTAAGATTACTAAGAATTTAACAACAAAAAATCATTTCACTATTCCGCCCATCGCGCTTGACACTGTCAGTCAAAATTCTAACTGAATATTTTTTTATGAGTCGACAGATATTTTTGGGCGGCAATAGAATTCAATTCAATTAATCTCACTGTTTCATCCTGTGTATTTTAGATTTGTCCACGCGTGATTGACGTCAGTCACACAGTAAAATATTCCGGGGTCGACATTTTTTTTTTCATGAATATGCATTTTTTATTAGTTCACACGGGCAAGCTGAACTTTTGAAAATAGAAAAACAGTTTATGTCAGTATATTGTCTTGATTTTTTTATCTGGTTTTTGGGATGGCATTTTTCTCTTCGCGTAGTTAATATCATTACCGAATTCATTGCCATAGACATATTTTTTGACCTACTACAGCTGTCTATACTTTTCCTGTAAAAATTAATACTCGTTATAAATTTTATTAAGATTAAAAATACTTATGATTACCGTAACAAAGCATTAATCAATTGATTTCATTTTTATGTGTTTTTTCCACGTAATTATTTATTTAAAAAACATACACGTCAGTCACTTTTGATACAAAATCCCGTCACGAATTTTGTGCGCTTGATCTTTTAAGCTTCTGATGCTGACTAGGCGTATTGTACAATTTATACAGAGTGCTTTTTAATTTTCTTATTACCAAATTCTACCATCATTGAATTAAATATCTAGTATAAATCTGATTACCCATTTATAAAAGATTTTTTTTTATAATTCTCTAACCCATTAGTTTTTATATAATATCTTTAATGTACAGATACAGCTTTTTTACAATTAAATAATAGTAGACAATAAATATAGCAATCGTTCCCATAAAATATCTCATAAAATGTGTGATTATTGTGGTTTAGGAATTCTTTATTTCATCCCAGTAGATATGTATAACAAAATAAAATAAATATATTACATGGATATTATAAAAAAAAACAGTAAAGAATATATAAAGACCAGAATGAATTCGTACAGATTTGCCCTAGAAATCATCTTGAAAGTCTTTCATTTCTTTGTATTACATTCATCTTCGAACCTTTTCTGATTGAAGTATGAAAAATTCATACGATATAAACCTTTTCAAATTATCTGTGAAAAGATATTTTGTGAGGCAAATATTGCGTATATTCTCCGGATAAAGGCATTTAATCAGTGTAGTCATTTTAATATTATATTTAACGTAAAGCGACAAGCATAGTCAACGAGATTAGGGTTGAAACTATTATATAAACCTAGACTAAAAATATATCCATCGCTATCTAAGGTCGACCGTGTACCATGGTCGTGTAAATGCGATGCAATGGCTAGAAACCCAATGTGCCTATTGGGGTAGGGTTACCTAAGACCAGAGGACTACAGACTCATACCCCAGGCTTCATTATAGAGCTCATGCAAAAGCTGTTTGTAAAACCGGGAGAGGACCAAGAATAGGTTATCTAGGGGAAGCAGAAAAGATCCCATTGGGTCGAAGTGCACTGAGGCCTTGCTGCCTCGGCACATTACAAGATAATAAATAGGAATATTATTATCTTGTAAGGTACAAGGTAATAAAGGGGAATTTATTTTTAGGAATGCCTTTAGTTTTCTTACTCTAAATGATCGTTACAGTGATCTACATCTTCTCTATATTATAAAAGAGCAGTGTCTGTACATTGAAGTAATTAAAAAGAAACACACTTGGGTTAGGGTATATAAACGTCTCCGAACCCAAAAATGTGATTTTTAAAATTCTTGCCTGTTTGTTAGGGGTTGGCGTAAAAACTAGATACTGAATAGATTTCAATTTTGTTATCACTGTTATCAAGTATGTACTCCAACTTAAAAACTGGTGAACTTCTTATCTCAAATAATTGACCGGAACCTGAGATACAGCTTGACCTCTCTAATGTATAGAGAAGCATACTAAGAAGAGATCTTCACTATTGATTTTTGAGCTTCAAGCGAGCGAAGCTGCAGGCAGAAGCTAGTACATAATAAAAGCAATATAATACAAGTCCTGAGCTTAGTGCACATACCACCGAAATCCTTGAATTTTTAATGTTCTCTTTAATAAGCAAATACAAATAAACCGAATGTTTTAATATTTACAACAATCATCATGTTTAGTGATCGAATTGAATAAAGAAGAGTTTCATTCAAACCTTTTGACGCGTGTCACCTTTGTTAACAGTAGATAAAGGGATTGTATTGGTAGTTATAGCTATGTTTGTTAAAAAAATATTATAGGATTAGAAAAGGCATCCCTGATCCCAATTAATAAAGTGTTGAAGTAACGAATTTCTTAAAAAAACATAGGAGATATGGTCAATACTCAATAATAATATCAAAACTCTATAAAAACTTGATAATCATTATTTTCATAATGTCAGGTAATATTCCAGCCATTAGTATCTAGAACCAACATTTAGAAATCCCGCTAGCTTAAGATGATCCTAAAGTGCTTTCAGTAAGTTGATTTAACGAAAACATTTCCAATTTTTCTTGTAAAGCACCGGCCATATACTCTTACACTATGTATTTTTCTCTTATAAATGTCCATTGGAAGCGAATCACCGCGCTAAGGTAAAACGATCAAAACAATTGTGTTCGCTTTATACGTTACCAATTCAATAATTTGAACCAAATACTGTAATTGGAGTTGGTAAACAGTTATTACTCTCCCAGGGGTTAATTAGTCTAATTTACTACTAACGACAGTTTGGGACTACTGGCCCGCCATTTTATATTTAAGTTTCCTGAATTAATGCAATAAACTGCGAAATATTGTCTATTGACATTGACAAAACTGCCTCATTAGCCTAGTGGTCCTGTACGCGACTGCTACGCTTGAGGTCCTGGGTTCGATTCCCAGGTCGAGCAAAGTGTTATTGGGTTTTTCTATGAAATTCCCAGTAGCAGCTCGGAATTAGGAATTTGTGCCCGGTTAATGGCAATAGGCTCGCCCCCTATTACATGGGACCTAAACATACCGGTGAACTGTGGGTGTACATTAGTACGCCTCTGCCTAACCCTTCGGGGAATACAGGCGTGATAGTATGATGATGATGATATTGTCTATTGAAATCGAATAGTTTTTATATTTGTTACTTTGACTGTATACAAAATCAGATTCCATATTTTGAATTCAATGATTTCAAAGCTCTAGTACGACCTACTCAATACGCAACGAGAATACGAATTATAAAAGCTTAGAATGTCTTCTTATTTTATACATTTTGAATATCTATACTAATATATAAAGATGAAGAGTTTGTTTGTTTGTTTGCTTGAACGTGCTAATCTCAGGAACTACTGGTCCGATTTGAAAAATTATTTCAGTGTTAGATAGCCCATTTATTGAGGAAGGCTATAGGCTATATACCATTACGCTACGCGGAAGAAGTCGCGGGCAGAAGCTAGTCTAGTTGTTTTATAAGACAAGACACTCAATAATTTACGCGCTTAATTGATATAACTACTTTGTACATCACTTTCAGGCGTGAGATACATTATCTGCTATTTTGTAATAAGATTGATATATTGGAAGACTAAGAAATAGTGAGCCTACAGTGTTATTCTTATATTGCTAATACTTTAATATGTATCTCTCTTGCAATGCGAAGTGGAATGAGAATGTTTTTATTAGAAGAGATTTATGAGATTTATGTGCGCCGAAAGCGGTTCAGATGGTGCAGCTGAATGCTTGCGACAAGTATGGAATTTAATTTTGTCGTGAGAGCTTTTCTATTTACTTACTGTTCGAGAATTATCGCAAGTGATATATTGCCACTGTGATAATATATTTTTATTTGAAGTACTTTTTCGATCGCCTCTGAAGTTTATACTTAATTGAATAAAAAAAATGTATTATAGAATTTGGTTGGATTTTTTATCTAAAAGGATATTTATTATTCTCTATTATACCTACACAATATCATGCTAACTTTTATTACGACTAGATGAATGAAGCATTTATGAGTGAACAAGGAGAGAGCAATAGACTAGATATTTTTTTTTATATTTCTTATATTCTTCACAGTCTTTTATGAGGCACACTATATGTCTGTTTTCTTTTAACTTCTTTTTTTGTGAATTCGTGGACAATGGTGTGTGTTACATGTGTAGAAATATAAATATGGAACAGATTATGTATAATTTTTTCTAAGTATTATGCTAATATAAGAATCTTTAGTTAAGCTTGGCATGTAACTGTGTTTTGTCCCTAACAAAAAAAAACGTTATTAGCATGTCGCATGTTATCATTTCAAACAATCTTTTTATCATTTTACTTACATATATTTAAATATCCTTTAACAACTCTGCCATACCAAATTACTATAGCGGCTGAACGATCGGGTTCTGCAACACGTGTTATGGGTTCGATCTAAAAAAAAACTGTCCCTAGTACCAACTAATATTTAATTTGCCGTCGCACATATTACCATACTGTATACATAATACCTGCAAATATAACCCGTATCGAAACTCCACAGGAGCTTTATTATCTACTAAATAAGGATGCACCTGGTTCATAACCGCGGAATATAATAAAACGAAGAATAAATGTATGAGAACCCAGCGTGATGTCAACAGGAAAATAAGTCCGTGTATCTTATCGTATTTTAGCTATAATACAGATGTGTATTGATATACACATAGAGTCTTATTCATAAAAATATAAATCGTCTTAAATATGAACTCCTTAATAGCAATAATATGTTTTGTCTTCTTTTCCCTGTCATAAATGTAAATGTGAGTATAGGCTGTATAGGCTATAGTCTTAATAGATACTATTAAAATTATATTAACGTTTTTCTAACAATTTTGAGTATTTTACATGACCTACGCAAATGTATTGTTGATCTGGTATCTTCGTACGACGGGTCGTTGAGCTCCCTAAGTAATGATTGAGCTGCGCGATGTCTGATGTTTGCGTGCCGTCGCTTAGGACAGGTCAACTCAAAGCTGCTATGGTTCTTTCTTCAAAAGGCCTGTCCAAATAGTTCCCTACATCGTAACACTCACATAATATCTAATAACACTACTATTGCTGTCTGGACTTTAAAAGAGACCTTGATTCTCTTAGTTTGTTTCGGTGTTTCATCTCAGAGGTCGTCAGTTAGGAAATGTCGGCAAAAGCTAGTTAAAAAAATGGAAAACTTTTGATTGAATTATAAAGTAACAAGTAATTGTGTCTATGAAATATATATTAACAGAAATAAATATCATTTATCATTGTCACAGAACATCACACATTGAAGGCAAGACAAAATGCATTATAGCTATGGAAGTTTTTAAATACATTTTATATTTTTATGAATGAGACGGTAACAGTTTGGTGCTATGTAAATAGGCTTAGCTTAGACGTCCGAACTGCTAATGAGAATTTCATAGAATACCAAATAACACTGCTCAACCTGGCTATTGTATTCAGGACATCGCACTCAAAGCTTGCGACCAGACCAGTAAGGCAGCTATGAATAGGTTCAATGATATTCAGCTTTCAATTTTTGAAGTCAAATCTGGATTAAAATCAATGCTTTTATAGGAGTTTCACTATCAATAAGCTGGGGCTGGAAAGCTGCCAAATTAGTTTATATCTACGCAGTGTAACATACTGTATCATAACATCGTTTACCAGTTTTAAACCGCTTTGAATGATATTTCGTTGAACAGATCTAAAAAAATATTTTTGTAAAGTCAAGTGCCTAGTCATATAAATACCTTTTTTCAAAGTCAAAGTCAAAGTCAAAATGTTTTATTTCAATTAGACCATTATAGAAGGTACTTTTGAAAAGTCAAAACTAGTTGCACGGTTCCAAAAAGTGGGTCTTATGGAGAACAGCCGGCAAGAAACTCCATAGATACTCTTTTTAAAATAAAATAATCATAATTACAATATTAGCTTTACAACTTTGTTTGAAGTAGTTGCTGAGAATTATGCAGTTTGATGTGTTGGTTTTTTTCATAACATTACAGAAAAAAAATATATATAAAGAGATTGCCACAGCAGGTAAGAGCTGACCAGCCCCGACAGATAGCACCCGTTCACGAGTATGACGTGTGTATCAGCGTGGTTCGACTCAACCATATTGTAGGGAATAAAACGACCCGACACACAACGCCACTATCAGCAGGACATTTCAGTGAGCATGACAAACTCAGACCGCGGGCACAAAATTCTTACAAATAAAATATAGGTACTTGTACAGATCATTACATCAATCTCTGCACCATACTCACACTTTACAGATTTTTTAATAGGAATTTATACAATATTGTTTCAATATTGTTTTGATACGGATCCATACTTTTTATATACAGGAATATTTTTTAAGCAGTGCGCAAAAAAATTTTGGTAGTTCAGTATCAGTAATAGAATACATTCCCATTATTAGTTCAAAACTTTTTTTTTAATTTTTATCCGGCTTGAAATCAGCAAAATATGGACACATAATATCTATTCGCAATAATAACAATATGCACGTGTGCCAGCCGACTCACGCGCCGGTGTACAGCTGATGTAGGTACTAAGGCGCGCGCGCTTTGCCGTGCGCTAGCGAGTAACCATAAAATCAGTTTCAAAGTAAACATCTTTCGTTAACGATAACTTCGATATTTTGTACTAAGACATATCAAAATAACAAATTGGTGTTTAATAAAAGTTGTTTAAGTATCAATTGTCAAAGTTTGCGCACTGAATAAAAATTATTCCGGTATTTTGCAGTTTCAAGTTATTACTACATAAGTACAAGGGAACTGTTATTACTTGATAATTATGGAATTATATTATGGCACCACACTTTATGTGTTGGCTAGTGTCAAGTATTCAGTTGTTCAGTTGCCCCATTAAAACGGCGGAAACTTGATTGAGGCTTCGATGGAGCTAAGGAGTGAACACAAAAATTCACGATTTTGAATTACACTCGCAAACGTTCACGAATACCTACTTTGGGCCACTTGCGCCAACTTCATAAATATATTTAAATTGAATTTAAACACAAAATTACAACAGAAAATTGTGTTTAAATACAATTTAGACACATTTAAGATGTTGGTGCAAGTGGCCCTAAATGCTTAATTTAGTTTTTGACGACACGTTGGGCGTAGCGGCTGAGAGATCGGCTTCTGCACCACGTGTTGTGGGTTCGATCCCCACACGGCACAAAATTTGTATTTCTACAGGCAGTTGTTCCGGGTCTGGGTGTTTATGTATGTGAGAATTTGTGTTTGTAAACGCATCCACGATACAGGAGAAAATCCCAGAGTGGGGCAAAGTTTAAAAAAAAATGCACCATAATTACACATACTTATAGTTTTGTAAAATAATATAAGACCAACAACATACACTATACATTTTCCCGCCTTAAAACTCATATAAATAACTTGGTTATACAAATATACATAATTATATGGAATACATTATCAAGTGACAATTAATTAAATGATTACGTCATCACGGTCGCGGTTTAATCCGCAAAACCCGTGACTGACTGCACGATGACACGAGCAATCATTATAACTTACCGACGATATGATGTACATATAGTATGCACAGATGTAATATTATTAATGTGGTTCTGTATTAAATTAGGAATGTTTTTTTATGGGATAGGGGCAAACTAGCAGACGGATCACCTGATGGTAAGCGATAACCGCCGCCCATGGACACCCGCAACACCAGAGGAGTCACAAGTGCGTTGCCCGCCTTTTAAAAGGGTTTGGGCCTCCGGTAACCTCACTCACTTGGCGTAACACAACGCAAGCGTTGTTTCACGCCGGTTTTCTGAGAGCCGTGGTATCACTCCGGTCGAGCCGGCCCATTCATGCCAATGCATGGCTCACTTTCAACTATATAAACCATAATTGGAACAGTGATATGACCATATTGGACTGCAAAGTTCTCGAGTTCACATCCAAAGCAAACTCTGACTTTTCGAAGATATGTGCGTATTAATAGTTAATAATCACGCGCTCTGGCAGGGAAAAAAAATATCGTGAGAAACCTGCATGCCTGCAAGATTTTCTCGACGGCGTCTGAAGTCTAGCAATCAGCATTAGGTTAATGGGTGAAACAGCCTAGCCTTAATCCTAATTCTAAGCCTAATTCCTCTCATTCTGAGAGGAAACCCGTGTTCATCTGTAGGACAGTATAATGAGTTATATTGGGGATATAAAGGGTGGGACAGTTAATGAAACCATACTTGTGATTCTCTTTAATCACCAACTTTATTATTTCTTGGGTTATGGCGCGGTTTTACTGATTTACACAGAAAAGTAATTATTTTTGGGAAGTTTAATGTCAAATATAATATAAACTTCATTGACCCACGAGATTTTATTTTAAAAGGCGATGAGTACCAATACCATGTTACTGCGAACTTTGATGGTCTTATAAGAGAAGAGTTGGAATGTGGTTGATCCGACGGAATCTAGGCCAATTGCATTACTAGGTATATTATTATAACTCCTTAATCTATTTTCAATGGTAACTTGTATATAATAACATTTCAAAACATATTTGTTAGGTTTTCAAAGTTAGAAAATATGGAGTTAGAGTATAGCAATATTCGGATTATCGGTTTCGATAGGGTATTCCCGAAGGGATTGCAGACAAATTGATACTTTCCGATAAATAAAGAGTGTTTCAACGTTGGTATATTGATTTGAATGTTCTTTGTTTTGAGGTCATATAAAAACATAATTCGAAAATGTTTTTGTCGGCACTAATAAAACATTAGTTTAAATTAGGCATGGAAATGATTGCTACTTTTCATTCATTTTCGTTTGATGAAAATAATGATTATTTTTCATTCAAAACGATTTATTGCCATACTACCTACTAACAATGAAATCGTGAACAAAATGCGATTTTTAGGAAATACGAATTCGAGCAGGCTGTTCGAAAAAAAGTCGCAGGTGTACTTAACGTATGAAAAATTATTTCAAGTGATTTTACACAAGCTTTCATGTTTCATGCCTAGTTTCAATTATTTACACATTTGAACAAAGTTGGAATGGAATGCGCTTTCAGAGTGGTGCTTCCCGATAAGTATAATTTGGGTGTCTTTAGATCATTTGTGAATAGGTTTTTTTAGCCAAGCGCGTTCCATGGTAGATCATTAGGGAAACTAGCGGTCAAGCCTATCAAGAACAAAAAGTTTTTATCAGTAGTTTAATTTTTTCTATGAATAAAAAAATGATTCTCTGAAAATAAGATATTTCCGGTATGTATAAAGTTTACAATACTTCGCAGAATGTAGAGACGTCACAAAGTATGGCCATAGCCTCTTGTGGCCGCTGTGTGGTTTAAAGCTAATCTGTGAAACGTGCCCTGTAAGTAGGCATTAGTGGAGATTCACTCCACAATAATGCGGGACCGCTATTCGGGAACACACACTCCCACTATAAAAGAACTATATCGATATAAAATATGGTTTTTATTGCGTAGAAATAAGCAACACAATTGACTGTGTTAACATCAGTTTCCCAGTAGCTTTAGCTTTACGCATCTGCTACAAACGATGGATCTTGAAATTCGGCAGGTAGCTTCCTTATAATAATACATAGGCGTACACGTTATACAGGCTGGGTTTAGAAAGTACTGACGGTCTAAATTAGATGTATATTAAGAAAAGAAATATTTTTAGGAGAAAATTAAATAGAATAGAAAAAATATCCATATGACATGAACTGTATTAAAGAACGATGAGATATAGGTACTAGCCCGCTTTCATTCCCATCCCACAAAGGGTAGCCTTTGTCTTTCACCGAGGTCCAATCTATACCTTTACCAAAATTCATCAAAATAGTTTCAGCAGTTAATGCGTGAAAGCATTCAAAACACAACGCACAAAACATATAGTCATACAGAGTACTAACTAGTACGGATAATCCCGAAATACTCAAGTAATTCTTTGGAATCTGACTTTCAATACACAATACTAAATGTATGGAAATCGGTTTTCCTTTTAAAACCCCATGTTTCGCTACCAACCGCAACTTTCTAACAACGCGTCATATCACACATAAATACGATGCTACGTTTGCTACGGGTGCTACGCTGTGCTACGAGCTACGACCACTACAAAAAATGAAACAAACCGGCACCACAGATAATAGAATCCGGCACACACAGAGTTCACACGTTTTTCTGATATTTTTTTTGCTTTGTGAGTTTGTTATCGCGCATTGTGTGTAGTGGACTTTATCTAACGTTGTTGTGTTATATTATCCAAATTTATACTCTGTGCTACAGCTAGACGGTAGTTATTTGTAGTCGAATAAATCCGTAATAATAAAAAAAAAATAGTAAAAGAGGTAATTCTATCTATTATTTTACAGTAGGTATGTGTTAGCACAGTAAAACAACTATGCATTCAAAGATGCTATAATAAAATATTCAAGAGCTAAGATATTTTTAATATCCCTAACGAACATTTCGATAACAAGTTCTAGCTAATAATAACGGGTCAACAAGATCTAAGATTAAATACACACACACATATGTACACACATTCACCCACACGTAGATACACTACGCACACTCACACTGCATTGGAATGGGTAAACCATCAATCTCTTTAAATTCTGTTGCATAGAAATGTTTCTTTCATATACCTATTAAGTAAAATTTGTAAATTGAAAATCCGTAATGGGCTGTAAGTTTTTTTTCTATTTACGAACTATTTTCTGAATACTATAATAAATACAAAATAAATTAGACTTTGTTAACCAAACAAATTTTCTAATTCAAAAGAAATTCAAACGATAAGTAACGGGAATCACTTGTTTTATAGATACTATATCGACTAAAAGATTCATGTTTTTCATAAAGCATTGCTGTGTAACTCAGTGAACCCACCGCCTTCGCGACAATAACTAGATTTCCTGATAAGCACCGGCAATGTTTCTTGTTCCTCTTCCTTTTGGAATGTGGATAAAACGAGTTATCTAACCTGAGGAAATTTAACTTTCTGTAGCGGTTTGAAATCAGATTTTTAGATATTTTTTTTTAACTGTCTGACGAACAACTCTCCGCCTTATGTAAGCATGAAGAATTTATGGCATTTTATTTTGCCGACAACACAGTGCATTCATCCTTGCCAACTTGGAACACCGCCGATACTTAATGATCAGCATGTCAAGACACCCACACCTCGTAAGGTTCATTTATTATTCTATAAACGATCTGAAAATGTAATCTAACCCATCAAGTCCCATATTAATTTAAATGTTGCCCTACACTAACCATGGGATAGTCATGCTTCGGCACGAATGGGCCGGCTCGGCTCTCAGAAAACCGTCGTGAATCAACGCTTATGTTGTAATTCACTTGAGACTCCTCTGGTGTTCCGGGTGTCCATGGGCGGCGGTGATCGCTTACCATCATGCGATCCGTCTGCTCGTTTAAACTAAGATTTTCTCCTGTATCGGGGGTACGTTTACAAACACAAATTCTCACATACACAGACGCTGAGATCTGGAACAACTGTAAATCATACAAATATTTGCTCCGTGTGAATTGAACCCACAATAAGTGTCGCAGAAGCCGATCGCTACGCCAAATGTTCGACATAGACACAAAGCAAAATCTTTTGTTTTGGTTTTTGGGGATCATTATGTTGCTATTTATATTTGACCTATAAATATCTGTTGAGATCCTGGTGGTCGACTCAATAAAAAGCGGACTGTATTTCAACGCTGGTTTATTGAGTAGGTATGCAAAATGCCGCGTGTGCACTGCGCGGTGGTCCCTGACGAAGAAGACCGATGTCGCTCATGACGCGTCGCTCCCGCGCCGCTGCCAGTCGCCAGCCCGCTACACACCGCACCGCGATGACGAGCTGTAATGCTCGACATAACAAAGAATTTTATTTATTTACTTAAGTGTTACCAACGAATTAACATAAATAATTTATAAGCCTTAAATATACGAATCTAATTGCAACCCAATGTTGATCAATTATGTTGATCTACAAATAGTTGTTCCAGCTAGATTGTGCATGGGCAAGATTTGTGTAACCCATACGTACCAGAGGCGCTAATAAATACTTTTGAGTTCAAACAATAAAATTTTGTTTATTATTATTACATACATGGAACATGTATGCTCAGCTCAGAAGCACATTTTGCTAACTTATAGGTACTACACATTACTTTGAAATAAGGTTCAGTGTCCCACTTACAATATCTAGCTTTCTAAACTTGGCTGGGAAAAAGGCGCAGCGGGTCTGCACTCGGCTTGACAATTTGCTCTAGGCGGCGACTTTTGAATTAATGTCGTTGCAATGCAGCGTCTCCCGGAAAGTCAACTTTTTATGCCATTTTTTAATTTAATCTCTAGCTCCACTGAAGGTTTTCACTTTGCAAAAAATTAAGAAGATAAATGTAATGTTCTGTTATAAAAGACTTCAGTAGTATTTAATATCCACAAGTTGAAAATAGCGCGTTGTATTAAATACGCCTAAGTACATTACCTTTCTTCAGGCATTTGTGTATATAAAATCAATTACGCGTGACGGACAATTTAACAGACATTTTAATCCAATAAGTAACAAGATAAATCTACTTAATTTGCTTAGAAACACAACGAGCCGATCCGCTTTTCCAAACTCAATTTCAAGAAGATCAAAACGGAAAAGAGTTAACGTTACGAAGCGGCGACATGAATGCTTTCCAAGGACCATTTCGGCAGATAATGCAATTTGTTACAAGTCGTTCGCTCGTTTGCTTTTATTATTAGTGGCTATTAAGGAGGCCTTAGTTCTCGGCGGTAGTTGCACGTGGAGCGGGCGGCGGTGGGCACAGAACGGTGGCGGCGGGCAGAGAGCGGCGGTGGCGGGCAGAACATGGCCCAGCTGCGGATCGTCCGACGCCGACGCACTAACAACCCCCCCATCCAACATCTGGTTATTTAAATTGCGTATTTATGCTGATTGCTATCATTACACTGTTGCTATTGAAAGGGTGCCTCAGAATGGATTGTGCTTTAATTTTATGTTGAAAATAACGGTTAAAAATCGAAGTAAATTCTGTTTACATTATGTTGATTACTAATTTAAGCCCGTAACTGGTTTGAATTTATCTTTGGGAGAAAACAAATAGGTATTTGTGTTGATAATTCTGTAGGTAGGTATGTTATTTTGCTTTTGATATGTGAATTAGACTCGATAAATATTGAAATGTTATTGTAAAGAACTTGGTGTTTAAATTTCTATAACAACCTTCACTGTTAAAGAGTTCATGAACATCCTTCGTTGATTGTTATGATGCTGATCATGAAGTATTTTCAATCTGAAATTAATTTCTCAAGAAATATATCAATCTTTCCATAAATCATCGTACAAATTTTATTACTTAGGTCTGCATGCGATAGGTACTATGCAACATAATCATAACTTTATTAATTGCTTATAAAGCTATAGAAAGTTTAGTTGGTATACCATTTTAACACAGGCAAACGAAAAGCGGTACTTAAAATTCGAACAACTTTAGGGCAGCTTTACCGATTTGAGTAGGTAGGTACTATGAATGATTGAATATTATCCGAAAATGGAGTGATTTTAATTGTGATTAAATTTAAGTGAAGAGCACTGTAAATAGTAGGTACAAATGAGTGTTTACGAAAGCGTCGGTAACAAAAAAGAACGCGCAATTTCGGATTGGAGTGGCCATTACCCGCGCCGACTGCGGAAAGAACGCTCGCAATTGCATTGAAAATGTCGCTTTTAATTTTTCAAAATGCAAAGCGTAAATTCGCATTTGTGGCTGGCACGATAACTGCCCGCCTAAAAGCTCCAGCGATGCAAGTCCCGGTGTGGCTTTGTTGCTAATACAAAGCGCTCGCTCACATACAGATGGTTCTGCAAAAACTTTGTCTCATAGCAGTTCCTCTTACATGTTAATAACTCAGCTGTGTGTCATTACAATCGGCGTTTGTTGCCTCGACGACTAATACTTGTGACTATAACAACAATGTAAGACCACGAAACGTGTGAAATATAGAATATGTGGGTAGTTACAGCGCTGTTGAGCTCCCTTGCCTGTTTCGTTGCAACATTCATCTCAATTGCCTGAGCGATGTGCTCACGATTGCAGCGCATTCCCCTCACGCGAGTTCTACGACAACGCGGATACTCCAGACGGCACTCTGGCGTCCGCGAGCCTGCTCCTTTATGCCTCTTGATATATTACAAAGCTCCACATACTGACTTCGTAATATAGCTATGATTTATCCCCCCGTCGCAAACAATCCTACAGCACAAGATGTGTTGTCGACACGACGCTGCCACTGTCCTTAGATTAATATTGCGCCGCTAACATTAGACGTGTAGTTTTTCTTCCTTGTGACATCATTTGTTACGTGCCCCCACTAGATATGTATCGGCAATGGCAGTCGAATGGAAATACTGATAAATGACATAAAATATTACCAAGATACTTTTATGAAATAAAATTTGAGTAGGTACTCGTTGATTAAAAGAGGAACAAATACCGACCAAGATGTATCTTAGTATTGTGCTTTTATTCGACGTCTCCAGATTAAAAAGTGGGGCGGGTACAATGAGCGGCACGACGGCGGCGAGATTTCACGGGGGCCGGATGACGTCACAATGCGAATATGATGCTCGGATAATGTCTCGTAGAGCTTCTGCATGACGGTACATTGAAGAACCGTATGTTGATGAAAATTCCACTCGTGTCTTTATATATTAGCTGAATCTTAGAATAAGAAGAAATCCATTTTACAAACAAGCACCTACGATGAGACAGACCACGGAATAATTAATGAGATGCAGGATTTTTTAATTAACTACGTTCTTGAAAACGCGGATAGCAAGATAATGCAGCAAAGGTCGTCATTAGGATTCTGGAAATTTATTATCTGAGCTTTAACATCCTCCTCCTCTTTTCTTGGTTCCATTTCCGTGAATTTCTAATGATCTCTATTGTAGCTTTATTAAAGAAAGTTCCAGTAAAGTATTTTTGTAATATAGGGTAGAAACTTATTTTGAGAATAGGTACTATAAAATCCCTCTTGTATTTTAATAGACCGACAAAAAGGAAAGAAAGGAATGTATAGGATACCACGACAAAGTTTTATTGAAGGAAAAAGTGAGCATCGAGTCGTATCAAACAAAAGACAGGTGAAGGCGCAAAACTGAGCTGAGCCGTGAATAATTTCTCGAATAAATGAATTGAGATCTCAAAACTCCCTGACGATAACAGTGCACAAGAGACATAACACCCATAACGTATGAAATATGGCAATTTTAACAATATTTGAAAACATGGCGACAAAAGCACACGGAACAGTAAAATTGTGGTTATATGACGCTAACAGCCTCTAAATCCCAACCGAATGGACTCCAATGAAAGTCCCTCAAGTCGACGCCGTTATTACTGCGTAAAAAAGTGGGCCACGCCTGCGTCTGAACACATTTACTTGCACTACAATGAACAAGACAGCTGAAATATGACATATTATAGGACGAGTTGAATTTGAAAAATGCTTGAACTTTTCAATATTATATGTACGCATGAGATACTGCAATAATAAGTTTATGCGACACATTTGTTACGTAAGTCAGTTTTATTTGGGATTTGAACATTAAATTATTGTCTTCCATGATTTAATGTACTCTTCCTTTACGAAGCAACATTTTCTTTGACCATAATTTGAATTAAAGCTGATTTTCTCGGTTTTATGGGTTAGAGAGCAAACGAGCAGACGGATTGCCTGAAGGAAAACGATTACCGCCGCCCATCGACACCCGCAACACCGAGGCAGTCACAAGTACGTTGCAGGCCTTCTAAAAGGCTTCTTTACTTTTTAAAGTTTTAAAAGTTTACGAAAGAACACAATACATGATACTTTAATCTGCTGTTAATCATCGTTTAACTAACGCTATCAGTCATTGTAGTCTGTGTGTAGTTTAGTACTTAAAAGTCAGTGGTCTAGCGATAAGAGTGTTAGTTGCCGCACATCGAGTGACATAAAATAAAGTTAGCTCTAAACAGGAAACGCTAAAACGCCGTCTATGAAAAGATGCTATTACCGCCCACTACCGTTAAAACCACATAAATCAAAGTGATTTACATGGTATTCCACACGGATGCAGTCGACCACGACTAAACCAACCGAATAGCTCCTCGAGGCATTCCGTGCGGACGGTGGCGCATCGTGGCACTAGTCATGGCTGTGTCTGAAATGACAAACAAGTTAGTTAGCAGCACACAATAATATTGTAGGCGAGTTAGCGGCGCGCATTCGCCCAACTCTGTCCGTCCTATTTACAGAGCCGGCGCACACTTGACTCGCGTTTGGCCTCCGCAACGTTCAAGTTTTGCATTTCATTCTCAAGTTAGCGCAATTTGTGTTGCGCACGTCTGCATATTTCATGGTGCCCGCTTTTCTTTGTTAACTTATTTTACATTTCTCACTTACCATCGCTCAACACGTGGAGCCATATCACTTTTTTCATTCTGTTTATAAAACCGATGTCAATTTATGACGTATTCTATACTAATATTATACCTAAACAGGAAAGATTTCTATGTGTGTAACGAATAAACTCAAAAACTACTGGGCCGATTTCAAAAATTCTTTCACTATTTTAATGCTGCATTATTCCAGATTAACATAGACAAGACATAGAATATCTTGAAAAAGTCACCCGTGCTTAGCTGGGGCGGGCCACTAGTATTAGATATTTTTCTATAGAACTAGAACTAGAAAAAAATCTATAGAACATGCGAATTCAAAACAAGGTCTAATTAGCATTTAACTGAATAGACTGAAGCTTCTTTTAAAGGCATTGTATTGAAATCTAAGCCATTCGTTCTAAATGAACTTTTGGTCTATTAGCTTTACATTATTATTAAATCAACCCATTTTGATGGTGTGCTGGTGTCTATGCGCGTATGTTATATAGTAATTAATTTTAAATATAATAAGCATCCAATGTTATAGTGATAATAATGTTCTTACTCAGCTCTTATACAGAAAATGGTTGGATTTTATATTGCGTTTAAACGTGTCGTCTGAAATTCTTGCAATTATGTATTTTATATTTTCGCGGATTGCTTAAAAATCACGTTTTCGGTTTCGGAGACGTTTATATACCTAACCCACTTGTTTGTTTTAAATATCTTCAATGTTCAGACACAGCTTTTTACAATTTTAGAGGTAACTAGCCTCTGCCCGCGGCTTCGCTCACTTGAAGCTCAAAAACCAACAGTGATGATCTCTTCTTTGTATGGGTCTCTATACATTAGAGAGGTCAAGCTGTATCTCAGGTTCCGTTTAATTATTTGAGATAAAAAGTATACCAGTATTTAAGTTGGAGCACATATTTTCTAACAGTGATAACAAAACTAAAATCTTTTCACTAGTTTTTGCGCCAACCCGTAACAAACAGACAAACAGAAAAGAATTTTAAAAATCACATTTTTGGATTCAGAGACGTTTATATACCTAACCCACTTTTTTGTTATTAATATCTTCAATGTACAGACACATCTTTTTTACAATTTTATAGTAGTAGAGATATTGCAGCGTCATTTTCGGTGTAACATGCTGGTGAGTGCTCACTTGCGCAGGTAGGATGTCGGACACGGCGCTGGCGGCTCGCCCGCCTCGCGCGGTGCCGCACCGCACCCGGATGCACATCGTCTGATTTATAAGCCGATATCCGGCTACACCATCTCTAGTAACTGTTGGCTATCGAAATAAACGATATCCTAGTTCCAACCGTTGCACTAGGAATGTGTATCATTGAGTTGGTATCGTTCTTTACTGATGTAGGTCGACTGATTTGTTTTGCTGTCGCTTAAAGTTAATAAATATTCAAAACCGCAGTGGGAATTTTTATATATGTTTATTATTTCTGAATAGATTTTTTTTATAAGATAGGGGAGCAAACGTGCAGACAGATCACCTGATGGTAAGCGATAACCGCCGCCCATGGACACCCGCTACACCAGACGAGTCACAAGTGCGTTGCCCTCCTTTTAAAAGGGTTTGGGCCTCCGGTAACCTCATTCACTCGGCGAAACACAACGCAAGCGTTGTTTCGCGTTGTTTCCCGCCGGTTTTCTGTGAGGCCGTGGTATCACTCCGGTCGAGCCGGCCCATTCGTGCCGAAGCATGGCTCTCCCACGTCAAAAAGAATAGAATATTACATATACGTAATTCTCTATTCACATAATAGAGTATTCTGCAGCATAATCGAGTTAACAAACATAAATTATGACATACACCATATGACAGGACAAGTAGTACCTACAGTACATACTAGTAGCATATTTGTAGTACCGTACCGGAGGGGAGTGATGTAGCGACATCTATCGCGCTACATAGATAAACTTTGACAGACAAATCCTGAATCGCGCAAGTGAAGTTTGCGACGCAAGCTGCATATATACAACCGCCCGACATCAACCGTCGGGCACGGCCCGACGGCTGATGCCCGCCAGGCAAAATACACCCGCCTGGTCGGAGGATCCTCCCTTTGGTTAGAGGGGCAACACACCTCGCTCCTTCACAGTATGCTGTCGGTAATACAAATATTTGTTTTGTGCGGGAATCGAAACCAAGACCCGCGGGAAGAACGCTGATCACTCAGCCAATTAAATTAAATACCCAAATAAATTAAATTTATAATAATATTCCATTCTGTAACTTTGTTTGCTCAAATGCGAAAGCGAAAGTAAACTTCAAAATCTACTTTCGCTTCCGCATTTTAAGACGCGACTTACCTACCTACACGTTGTTCTTATCAATGTTCTGTATCATCGGGTTCCAAGAAAAAAATCCTTTGTAAAATCATAATTTGTCTTAGAACGCGAGACACTTCTTTAACAAGAAAGGAGCAGCAAAAAAGTAATAGGTAAAGTTTTTTAAAGTTTTAATTCAATCAGAAGTTGAAATCTTAATGAACGGATCATGGTTAGTTTCTTTGCGGGGTAGTTCGATATTATGTGGTGAAGGTTTCCAATTACTTGGGCGTGCAATTAAGAGGATTCACTTTGCGGACTTGCGCTCCAGACAGATAAGTGCTTCCACGCGGACTGCGGTCATTTATTAGTTTAATTAAATCCACACTCGTCTCATTTTGTACATACTTTTTAAAAGCTTAGCAATGCTACATACTCTGTGACACTTTTTGTTAGAAATTTTACTAAGATCTCTTTGTGTATAGACCTACAGAAGGAAGAAGGACCTACCTAATGTCATTAAAATATACTCTTTACGTCCAATCAATTGAAGCGTCGGTAGCCTAATGGACTTGCGATCATGTGGTTGCCGGTTCAATACCCACCCATTGCACTACCGACGTCAACCCACTCGTAACACAAGCATTTTAGCTTAGCACGAGGGGTTAACAAGAATACTAGTAATGTGCAACCAACATTACTAGTAAACTTTAAAAAAAAAAAACAAACCGGTGCAGTACATTTAAATTGCCCATTGAGATATTTTCATGACTAGTCGGTATATAAGATAGGTAACTAATATTTTTAAAGAAAATAAATAATATTTAAAGATATAAATTTTATTGAAAGAAATATGCTGGATGTGAAATTTTTCTTTCCCTTAAATTAAATTTTAGATGTCTCAAAATAGGTATATAGGTAGTATGCATTTGTCAATACCAAGTTCAATAAAAACAACTTCTGAAATACTAATTAACCATGTCCAACTATAGGTAGGTAACCATTTCTATTAGAATTGTAATTCTAATAGAGCCTCCGCTTTGTGTTTGTGTTTAAGAGTGTAACACTTATCTATACTTCTATATACTTACTAATATATATAGAGCTGAAGAGTTTGTTTGTTTGATTGTTTGTTTGTTTGCTTGAACGCGCTAATCTCAGGAACTAGGTACTGGTACGATTTAAAATTCTTTCAGTGTTAGATAGCCCATTTATTGAGGAAGGCTATAGGCTATATATCATCACGCTACGCGGACGAAGTCGCGGGCAGAAGCTAGTAAATGATATTTCAGGATAGCCCAGCTCCCAAGGTGGTTGGCTAAACTATAGAAGCTTACCGTTTACAATATAAACGACGTAAACTATGAAAATTTGATATCTTAAAATTGTCCTGCTTCACAGAGTACTTGTATAAGTGATTGTTATCGCGCATGAAATGTGGTGATACCCAAAAAATTCCGATAACATTCTCGGCATCACAAGAAAAGACTTGAAAGGAGTGAAAGCAACGCTTTGACACTAACGGCCCTCTAAATTCTCTCTGAATAGATTAAAAAAACCTTTTAATATAAGAAGTTTTAGCCGCTATGAGCATTTTCTCGACGACGGATAAAATTTTCCGCTGAAATTACATATTTGCTGGGACGTTAAAACTCTTTATGTACTACAGACAAGACATTTGTA
Organism: Acronicta leporina; assembly: GCA_947256265.1. Classification (NCBI taxonomy): domain Eukaryota; kingdom Metazoa; phylum Arthropoda; class Insecta; order Lepidoptera; family Noctuidae; genus Acronicta; species Acronicta leporina. The sequence goes on along the minus strand of OX366513.1, from coordinate 7,901,812 downwards.
TTTATTTGAATGCTATCGAGTAATTGCTTTAAAAGCGACTATACTTTTTATTCTCCTTCTGGTGAGAATAAAAAGCGGCGGTAGCCTAATGGCTAGGGCGCCGGACTTGCAATATGTAGTTGCCGGTTCGAAACCCACCCATTGCACTACCGACGTAAACCCATTCGTAACACAAGCATTTTAGCTTAGCACGAGGGGTTAACAAGAATACTAGTAATGTGCGATCCACATTGCTAGTAGGTAAGCTTTTTTTTAAAAAAAAAAGAATACTTTATGCCATTTTATACCGTACTTCTAAGTTAATAAGATTCTTTTAGATTCAAATACCTATGTAGGTATATCATATATAATTTTGTGATTGTAAATAAGGCATGATGATAATCATGACGAGACGAGAATTTGTTAAGAAAACTTTACCAAATAGGTCATGGTAGGGTAGCGAAAATTATAGAAACACCTGTGGGGACCGAAAGGGACCTGACATATCCCTGACCTCGCTATCAACTCACGTAGAAATCTCGCTCCGAATCTATCTCCCTATAACTAAATGCTGGAATTCAATCAATCGGATCTCCTTGAAACAGTTAGAAATCTAGACGTATGTAGATATATTATATTGGTTCAGTATGTTGTAGGTATAGGTATATATTGGTTACGTAATTGTATTTCAGGAAAGCGATGTTGGAAATTTGAGAGGTTACCCTATTTTAGTCCTCCAGCTTGAATTTCCGGTACGATAAAGGCTTCGTGTACAATGGTTAATTTTTGTACGATACGATTTGCAGAGCGTGGCGAACAAATATATATTCCTAGCTTCCGCCCGCGACTTCGTCCGCGTGGAATAGTTACTTAGTGTTAGCATGATATATAGCCTGTAGGCTATATATCATCATTGAGGAATCACACATCACATTGAGGAAAGCTGTAGCCTTCCTCAATAAATGGGCTATCTAACACTGAAAGATTTTTTCAAATCGGACCAGTAGTTCCTGAGTTTAGGGCGTTCAAGCAAACAAATAAACAAACAAACTCTTCAGCTTTATATATTAGTATAGATACATACACTCAAAAACATAACCCTCCTACTGGCGCAGTCTGGAAAAATTCAATAACCCTTTGATCGATCTGGAAATTGAACCCAAGGCCTGTAGCATAACAGTCGTGGTTATGACCACTTAACTCATGGGATAGTGGTACTCTATAGTACCACCTGGCCCTAGGTACTATTTATTACCTAGTTTTTTTATAAGACTGGGGTAGATCACCAATAAGACCACGACTCCCCTGATAGTTACCTACTGATAAGCCGCAGGCTATGAACGCTGGCCACACCAGTAACATCTATTTGTAGAAAGCTTGCTCGTTGCCACCTTCGGACGTAAACGTTGTCCCATGTGCACAATAATGTTAGCACACTTTACTGCTAAATAATCAACCCATTATTCTGTCTCACTGCTAGGCACGGGTCTTCTCTCAGAATAAGAGGGATTAGGCTATATTCCTCGCTATCTTAATCAGGATCGATAGACATCACAGGCCATCAAGAAAATCTCTCAGGCATGCAGGTTTCCTCACGATGTTTACTTTCACCGTTTATGCGCGTAATAATTAACTATTAATACCTACGCACATCACCAAGCCATCACTCCTCCTTACTTCTACTGTTTAGCGGTAAAATAACTGGCAATACGATCGAACGGTACGAATCCAATGAATTCAGGAGCAGAATTCTACCAACAAAAGACTCAGATAAAGGTTTTTATTAAGAGTCATAGAAGTCAAAGATGAAAGCCATGTAAAAGTTAAAAGAAAGTTAAAAGTACATGATTACTTAATTAACTGTACACTTTTATTTTAATTAGCTCACTAATTATACTGTCTGAAACTGCTACAGGCCAGGCGAAATTGTTTTGATTGACTTTAAAAACTAATTAACAACACGAAAAGAGCTGGTTAAGAGACTATCAGACTTCCGAGTAAGTTGGACAATCGCAAGCAAAACTTAATGATAATAATCAAATATTGTAAGAGGTTTGAGTTGGACACTTGAGTCACGTACGAGGCACACTGAGACTAAACTGTAAAACGATTGAGCGATATTATCGGATAACATCGATTATCGGTCGTTGTGTTCCCGGATTTCTGACAAATGGCCTTACATATATTTCATAGATTTTATCCATTACCAGGACAAGGAACGTGGTCTTTACACATTTATTTGCTTACCGACAGGTCGTTGAATATTGGTCCAAAACAGGTGCTTCAAACTTTTAGAAATTTATCACGTTGCGCCTACACAAATTCAGTGAAAATTTTCTCAATTAATTTTACTCAGTGAACTAACAGACAAAGTTGGGACAGGCCGACCGTCATTATTAATCTAAGTACCTTAATGAGATTCACCTTCGGCTTATAAAATATCTATGTACATAACAATTATTGAAATCCCTTAAATTAATTGGTTCCGGATATCTTATTTTAAATTTTATCCAACCTTAAATCACAGTTCAATTTATACTTAGATCAATTTCGCCTTTCACGTTGTAAATTTAACTTAAAATCATTTTAAAGCATACCATCATGCATGTAGCTATATTCGAGGAGTTACTCACGACGTAGTTGTATATGCAAGATGTTGATTTGTAAATAAAGAGCTGCTAGACTGCAATCTTTTGTCAAAATTTAACAATACAGTAAAAAAATATTTTTTACAGTAATCATATCTGCAGTTTTCAACCTTCATTTATATCTTTTTTGCTTTTTTCATGCAAAAAAAATATTTCATTATTATCAATTTCCGAATAATTTTAGAAACATACCTATGCTTACGTAGGTACCTAAAATATTTTTATCTAAGTAGGTAATTATACGTTCTCACAGCTTGACATAATTTTAATCACATCACAATCACAAGCTAATGTGATATTCTTTTTCTCATTTCAAAGACAAAACCACGTTAAGACACGTTTCCGGTAGAATGAGTAGCGTCGTTAATTTGGCCCCGTGCAATAACTACAGAACAGCTTGCCAAGTCCGGTCACTAAACCGGTTTCTTTCGTAGAATCCGCATCAATTGGGACAGCACTAACGGGGTCACATTTGCCCGAGTTTTCCGATGCCAGCTATCTTCACATACCTTTATTTCGACACTGCGCTAGAAATTACTGCATATATCTATGTTTACGTAGATATATTTTTAGTTTGAAGTATGTCATTTCAAGAGAGGATATTTCACATAAATCTCTCTTCTGACGATTCTGTTAATTGCTCAAAAATATGCTTGGTAAATTTATTTATTTATCATATACTTTATTGTACACCAAAATGATAGTAAGGACAGGAAAAGAAAAACAAAAAACATACAATGGGTGGCCTTATCGCTAGCTGCAATTTCTTCCAGGCAACCTTGGGATGGACATGTCAGAACTGAACTTGTAACTGGGGTTGATCACGGTGTACCTACTTATTTACACAGATACATAAAACATAATAAAAACAAGAGTAATTATCTGTATAATAATTATAAAGTTAGTTGAATACATACATACAAAACAAAATACCAAAATATGCTTGGTAAATGTACATTGTTATAATATACCATCACGCTTGTATTCCCCGAAGGGTTAGGCAGAGGTGTACTTATATACCTTCACAGTTCGCTGGCATGGTGGTGCCATGTAGGTACCGAGTCTATTGTCAGAGCCAAAACTCCAAGCCACCACTAAGAATTTCATAGAAAAACTTAATAAAACTTGGGAATCTAATCCTGGACTTTCCATCAATGACAATCTAAAGTGGAATATTATAAACTGCAACAAAATATGCCCTAACCCACAAGTATTTATAAGGGATATTATTACACTCTTTAAGTTCGATTTTCCCTTGTTAGGTAAGTGTTTAGAGAGGCAAATAACACGATGACTGGCTCTGGAAAAATATTCTCCTTTGTTTATGAATCAGTATCCATGTTATAAGAAGGAAATAACATATAAAATATAGGTATAGCACAATCATCAAATCAACAATCAATCAAGGAAATGTAAGAAAACATTGGCGTTATGAGACTGAATAATTTAAATGCTCGTAATAGAAGGGAAAGCGCCCAGAGGAAAAAACAGGTAATAATGTGTTTGTCAACTGTGAAGATTGGCAGCTTAATAACCGGAAGATAAATTGATTTTGACGAAAAGCCACATTGTGCTCCGCGAATATTTATCACAATAACGCCCAAACGCTTGCGTAATATGTATCTATTGTTTGTTACCCAGAAATTGTGCTTTATTAAACTAAAAATCAAGAATGTTTTCAAAAATAATTATCGATTTTGACACTGTAACCACTATAAGACAATTCCATTACGTTTTTACTCAATGAGAACTAAACGCGATACATAACGATTTCATAAAAATCCTAAGAAAGCTCCTAAGAAAATTTCCTTCAATTAAAATACTCGTAGAACATAGTATGCGTACGAACGAGATAACTTTTGTAATTTCGCAAAATTCCCGTGGTACCGCGGACAATTTTATCGTATTATGCAAAGCTCACCAGACGCACGGCCCACATTTGATGCTTGATGAAACAAAAACACTTCTCATTAATTAACTCTTTTGTTTTTTTCGTGTAAGTCCTCTTGGATGCTGTAACCCTTCCATACGTCGAGGATTATGCGATAATATCGACTGAATCCTTTACAAACCCAGGTATTTTTAGACTGTAACGGTCTGAGCCCCGATCTTCTAAAAATACACGGCTATTAATAGCTTATTTTGAAGAACTAGAACCTTTGATTTCTCCTGTAGAAAGCATGTGGTCGCCCACATGTACTTTACCCTTTGACTATAGATAGATAGTCACAGACTTTACCTTTAGAATGTTTTGCATGAATGCTCATAAGCACTACCCAGACACTATAAAAAAAATCATTTTGTTTACAGGAGAAAATCTTCAAAGGCGACCTCCCGGGATTCGACGGGTGAGTGTGGAATTTTACCCACTTAAACCATAATCAGTCTATGGAAAGGAGCACTGTATCCTCTTGTAAGAACTACCCTAGAACCCCGCCACTCTCTATGCAACACCTGTTCGGAAATACCGCAGGAACTAAGAAGTAAAATTACATGATTTGGGCCCTGGTAAATGCATCGTGTATAATTCAAATTTCCAGTTTCCATTCAAGTACAGCAAACTTGCCATATGATTTTTATGACATCACAATTTTAATGTGTACTTATTCTAAACATGCTTCGCGTTCATTCGCTAGGTGACCCTAGTTTATCAGACAACAGCCACTAAGTAGGTACTATAGCAAGGGATCTAAAGTTAAGATGGGTAGAGCGGTTCTGTGCGTTGCTAGTCTTTGACATAAGCGTATCATGCTTCGGGGCGTGATGGACACATTTGATTAATCACAATAATATTATGCACACGTCTACAAGATACAAGAGATACTATATACAAGCCTATACGTATTCCTTTATAATTTCAACTAGCTTCCGCCCGCGACTTCGTCCGCGTGGAATAGTTACATATAGTCTTAGCGTGATGATATATAGCCTATAGCCTTCCTCGATAAATGGGCTATCTAACACTGAAATATTTTTTCTAATCGGACCAGTAGTTCCTGAGATTAGCGCGTTCAAGTAAACAAACAAACAAACTCTTCAGCTTTATATATTCAGTATAGATAGATAAAACTAACCTCGCATTGTACATATATACCTACATATGCTTTTGGTACATGATAGAAGTCGATCTAACGTGAGTTATAATATGTAACCGTGTCCGTGAATCATATTATGATACTCAAAAAAGGCCGTTTGGCCTGGCTTTACAAGCTACTTCCTCCCTTTCCTCATACAACATTTTAAAATAGATTTAAACACGGCCGCATATAAATATTTACGGGCCTTTTATCTGGGTTGCGGTGGAGCAGATTTACCTCTCGCAAACTACACCTCTTCTATAATTAAATACAATTAACACGGCTTTGTTAATAAATACAATTTATTTACTCTCGGCAAGGGTAGATTATTCTTGTTTTGGAATTAAAGTAAAGCCTCTTATTCTGTGGACAATTTATTGTTCTTACAATCCAATATCGACTCTCTTGACGACTCACTTTTTGCTCAGCCCATAATTATGTAGTTTGTTGAGAATTACCCAATAGTTATTATTTCTTATTAGCGCCATGAAGTATCTGTCCGAAGCACGATTTTCTTTTTTATACCCTCATAAAAGTGACCATTTCGTCCCATAACGACCCTCGACCCATGATGGGTTATATATCGTTAACACCCTTAAATGTTACCTAAACTGAGTGCCGTAATATTAACATAAGTAGATACTTGATCTATGGTTTTTAATTTTTTTACGATGTGCAGGCAAATTGGTGTAGTTATTAAGTTATAAGTAATTGGTAAATTTCGACATGGTAGATAGGACTCGCGGTGGCTTAGAGGTCATAGCGTCTGGTGTACCTAACCAGAAGACGCAGGTTCTAATCTGCCTCAGAGTCGAATTTTTCTTCACTAAATAACTTTATGATCTAAGCATGAAAAAGATACTAAGAATTCTTAAAATAATAAGGTATCTATACAATATTATGAACTCTTAAAAAAGGCATTATTTTACTATTTTTATTTTAGTAGGTACTTTTAACTCAATATAATATAACTCAAATTCAATGGTACGATACGTCCGTACGTACGTTGCTCCTGTGTCTGTCAAGGTAATACAATAAATAAAAGGAATTCTAATGACATTTTATGTTTTGCTTTTGTTTTTCAAAATTAAAATATTTTTCCGATGAAAAAGTTTATATGAAAACCATTGTTTCAACCACCTTTAAAACGATACGTTTAGGTATATTTAAAATAAGAATCATCCGTGTATATAATTTTGAAGTACGGGTTTATAAATTATAGAAACCCATTCAAACATTGAGGTATTCGGGATCCTGACGTATACAAATACAATGTATAAAGGTAACTTTATGGAAATCGGAAGGCCAGACCGTAATAATTCTACCGTTTGTTTGTGTACATCTGTTGCCTCTTACACAATATCTCAAACTGCCATCATACAGGTTGATTCGATTTAAGACATCCGCATTGGCGTAGGATACCATTGGTAGATTGAGTAAATACTTGCATCTAAATATTTACGCATCCCCTGAGCATGAAATTTAATTAATGTCAAAACCCGTATTAGGTGAATGATAAGTATTGACTGTATGTCTGTATGTCATTTTTTTGTTTTTATTGTTAAAGCAAGAAGCAATCAGTGTTTCGCGTTTAATGCGCATTAAAGTAGAAAAGTGTGAGGATCATATCCTGGATGAGAATTTTGGAAACCGAGTAACTTATGGTCTCTTTCTCCAAACTAATTCGAAACTGTATCTCTGTCTGTTCATCTATTTGTTTGTCTGTTTTCAGTTCTAATTCGGAGAACCAATATTAATGAATTTTCGTAGATTTTACTTTGGAAATGATCATAATTTATTTGGGGATGCGAGTGAAACCGCGGTCAACGACTAATATCTAAAATATCATAAATCTATCACCATACTAGATCAATAAACATTAACAAAAAATAACATTATAAATCTCGAGACGATTTTATCTGTAATCGGGGTTACCTACTCAACTATCATAACGAATAAATTAGATGTAAATGAACCAAAAATGGGAACCAAAGCGGTGCCGTTGAGCGAAAGTAACTCACTTTAATTCCTTTGACTCCTTGTCACGTCAGCCCTCGGAGACTTACGCGACGCGCTGTTTAACACGCTCATCTTTTGAATATAAATAAGTTTAAACTTTACTTCGATTATTTTGAAGATTTTCAGAAAATTATAAATAAATAATGAAAGTTGACGACACTGCAGCCGAGCGATCAGCTTCTGCGCGACGTGTTGTGGATTGAATCCCGTTTGTGTGTGAGAATTTGTGTTTGTTAACACACCCACGATACAGGAGAACATCCTAGTGTGAGACAATGTATTTATTTAAAAATATGCTTTATTAACCTAGTGGTCCTGAGCACGACTGCTAAGCTAGAGGTCCTGGGTTCGATTCCCAGGTCGAGCAAAGTGTTATTGGGTTTTTCTATGAAATTCCCAGTAGCAGCTCGGAGTTAGGAATTTGTGCCCGGTTAATGGCAATAGGCTCGCCCCCTATTACATGGGACCTTAAAAATACCGGCGAACTGTGGGTGTACATTAGTACGCCTCTGCTTAACCCTTCGGGGAATACAGGCTTGATGGTATGTTATGTATGGCCCTGAGCGCGACTGCGACGCTAAAGGTCGGATAGGTGCTAGATTGGATTTCAAGATGAAGCAGTGAGCCACATTTCCAGTGGATCAGTTCGGAGTTTGGATTTGTACTCGGTTAATGGCAATAAGATCGCCAGCTTAGATGGGATCTAACCGAATGGCTGAATATCGGCCTCAAGGCACTTTAAGCGATTCTTTTGTATCAATTAATTTATAGAATCCTGTGTATTCAATACGGTTATTTCGGTATAAAAGCTTATTTCTGCTACTCTATCATTGTGGGAAGGTTACCGCACCCAGCAATGTATTGTAATTCACTCCATTACTGTTCTCATAGCCTAAACTATGTGTACATGCAAATTAGGCTTGTATTAATGACAATATGCAGTATGTTTGCGTGTGTATATAACAGAGATTTATTGTTGAGTACTAAGGTAGCGTAAATGCAATATTAACGAACAAAGTATACCCATGCCCTCCGTCAATCTATATAATTAATGGTCACCTTACTATCCTAATGTGATAGTAAAGTTATGTAACATTATTAAGTTATGAATTGAAATATATTTAAGGTACATAATCGTTTGTTATACCTAATCACGAGAAATGATAAATGATCTTTATTTACCTACACAAATAGAGCTTCTATAGAAACTTTTACAAGTCAATGTTTTACATTTTCTTAACTAGATGGCGCCGGCATTTTCTGACTGACAACCTCTAAGAAGAAATGCCAAACCCAGAGAATCACAGTCACTCTTTGACTAGTATAGTCAAAGTAGTCAATTTCAAAGTCCAGACCATAGTAGACAGTAGTAGTATCTATTGTCAGATATTTTGTGAGTGTGTAGGGCAATATCTGAACAGGTTTTTCGAAGAAAGAGCCATAGCAATTTTAAGTTGATCTGTCCTGACGGCACGCATACATCAGACATCGTGTATCTAAACAATTATTTAGGGAGCTCAACGACCCGTTGCATGGCAATACCAGATCAGTAGAACAATCGTTGATCAATTGATTTACAAAGTTAAACTTCGCTTGACACGTTCACTATATACGAAGCGGCGGTAGCCTAATGGCTAGGGCGTCGGACTTGCGATCATGTGGTTGCCGGTTCGAACCCCACCCATTGCACTACCGACGTGAACCCACTCGTAACACAAGCATTTAGCTTAGCACGAGGGGTTAACAAGAATACTAGTAATGTGTGACCCACATTGCTAGTAAGCTTTTTAAAAAAAACAAAAAAAAAGTAACTCAATGGAGTGGTTATATTTAGGTACTTAGCACAATGTTTACCATCCGTACTGTAACGTAATTTCTCACAGAAGTAGTTTAGATTTTCATAACACCCACAAGTGATAAATAGTGCGTTAATAACGGGAGAAATGTCTTGCGTAATCATGTCAAGATAAAGTCTGTTTATCATAGTACCTACCTGACTCTTTCTACCAAACCTTTTGTAAACGAGTATGACAGTAATACTATCGGGTTTTGGATCGCATGATAGCATGTTGTTAGGACATAAATAGACTATTATTGAACGGAATAACTACAACGTAAATGGTTGGACGAATGAAATTTTGGTAACGGCCCGTCACTGAGCCCGCGCTCGTACCTACGTGATTATTGTTATAATTGGAACAGCGGGAGTGCTCTTGATTATTCGCTTTAGCACAGAATACAAATTAATGAAAACGATAATTATGAATTTATGATTCCAGTGTTAAATTTTTAATTAAGTGTTGTTACTTGAAAATTGATAACGATTTGGACGGCAGATATGCGTCGGTAACAGTAGCAAGGTATCGATATCAACACATTTGCTGTATTTAATCTATTAACTCAATTTAATTAATTTAATTACTATACCTATATAAAATAAATAAATAATTCTATGCTTGTCCTTTAAGCTTTTCTAAAGTGTTTATCCCAATGCGATGAAACTTTGGTGAGTAGTTGTGTTCGTATGTCATAAACTTTTTATGACAAAAGGATATAAAAAGGCATTACAACGCCTCATTACGCACCCAACTAACTTCTCCAGATCAGGCGTTTCTCAGTTTTTCTATGAAAATCTCAACAGCAACTCGGTATTTCAATTTGTGGCTGGTTGATGCTTTTACGTGCTAATTAACACATTTTACCTACATCAATAAACCTTTGCCTAACCTTTCAATGGTAAAGGAGAGATGAGGTTATGTTATTTTATATTTTAATTCAACCGACTTCGAAATGAAGAACGTTCACGATTCATTTTTATAGGGTATACGTCCTCCATCGATTTCACAGTTACGCCACAATTATTACGTTAATACAACATGGTTCGATATATTTTAATCAATTTAAATAGTTACTTAAAAATATCTTGCACTGAATAAGTCTTCATAAACCTCTAAATATATTAGGACTCTCAACATTTCAAATATAAAATAAGAATCTGCAATGTTGATAGATATCAATTTTTCATTCAATAGAATATAAAAGGTATTCATAGGTCAGACAGCCTTTATATGTATAAGAAAGGTTAGACCCAAATGAGAACCGCACAAACCTATTTGAACATGAAAAGAAAGTTAATAAGTTCCAAATACGTATTACGTATACTGCGGGAGCGGGCAATTTTATAAGACAACTTGGCAAATTTTGTCACATCATTAGCTCGCGGGCATGTCCGGCCATTTTCCGTTACATCGGTCTATGTATAAACGACACTGCGGAACGATATTATTCATTGTGAACAAAAGTAATAACCGCTCGGTGGAAGTACAGTTTAAATGTATCAACTATAAGATGCGCAGAAAAGTGCAATTTTGTTCGGATAGCTTCCAGAAGTGGTGCCGGTGTGGAAGTAGGCCCCAGAGACGTGTGCCAGCCACTGAGCCTCGCAGAAGACTACGATGGACTCTTTATTTTTCAAGATAAAACTTTTTAACTAACTCCACTTCGCCAAGATCGAGATTTAATTTAAAAATATGAGTTTATTATCCTTATTTACTGTTTTGATACAAACATAACCAGTTTCGTATTTTTTCAAAGCTCTTTATACAATAATAGGTTCGCAGACTAATGAGTATTTAATTTAAAAGTCCAACAAACAATTTATTTTTCAGCCAATCTGTAATTGGTTGTTCCAGCACAAAAAAAAACAATTTCGTTGGCTTTATAATCGAAAAATCAGGTTAAACTAGCTTATACAAGGTATATAGGTGTCTGTATCTATTGAATAATCCTAGACTAATACATGCATAAACCGTATTCACTTAGGTGACAAAATTGGATCGCCGTCGGCGTAATAATTGGATTTTCTATTAGATAATGATTGATAAGATAATAATTCATTAATGGATTGCGAGCGATTTAAACATAATTACAAAATCTATTATATATTCAAGCTATTTAATTTATCAAACAGATCCCAACTTTAGAATGATCAAACACCTTTACAAAGAAAAACACAACAGAGCTATTTCGAAAAGTTAACGAAAATACAACCAATTTTAATTTAACTCGAGAGGTGCCTATCATTCATTGAAGTTACAAGCACGAATTCTAATTTTAAGGCTTTCAATTCGAGACATCATAAATTGTTTCATCTTGAAAAACAATTTAGGACTTCGTCTGTAACTAAACATACATACATACTTGTAGTATAGATAAAGATAGCTATAGCTTGTAGCAACAAATAGTTTGAAACAAAATTGAATTCATTCGGTATCTTCATGTGGTAGGAACACGTAGGACAAAAAAAGCTGGTGAAGCGGCCACTCAGCTGTCACCGCAAATTGGATTGACTTCGCAAGATAGAAATATACGGGCGCTCCCCACGGTGCATTTAGGGTTGCGACAGCCGACAAGACGGAACACATGTTATCCGCTATTACCAAGAAAACTCATTACCGTTCCAAGATTATTAGTTACAATGTACTAATAACAAATGTTTTACCTTCAGTTCAGGGTTGACGTGTAAGTAAATACTACAGAAATAATACCGAATGCGTGATATTTTATGATAGGTATAAAACTAGACATTATTTTTCGGGTTTACCGTTCACATTGCAGAACACAAAAATGCTAGTCAACGTGAAACTTGCTTTCCTAGGCACAGTTATACCGACTGAATATAAAAATCTAATAAAATATTTTATTACACCAGTGCTGCACCAAATGTAAGTGTAGAGATAGTGTTGCGTTGTTCTATGTTGGGTCTTATTTACGATGCCCAGAAAGCGGGAGTTCAAACAAATTGTTGTGCAGATCCCTCCGGCTAAACCTCGGTAAATTGTCGACATAAAACGTTATGAGAAAACGCCTTAAACCGCAAAGGCTGCCCCCAATCTCTTGTAGCCGTATTTTGCATCTGGAGTATATACTTCTAAACTGAGTTTGGGGTCCCAAGACGCGGCATTGTCTGCACGGAATGACCATTCAACTTACTGCGAATATTTTCTAAACTTGGAGCGCTAACCTACTGTGGGCACATAAAATATACATGCAACAATGCCGTCAAGTGTTAGCTTGCTTCTTTTATTTTTATACGAAGACTGTTAGCTTACAATGTTTCGTAGTTTTCAATCAGCATTGGCTAGTGTCGCAATCGCGTCTGCTGAGCGTTAGTCTATTGGTTCGTTTCCAATTTCCAGCAGTTTTATATGTTTATTTATAATCTAGCTTCTGCCCGCGACCTCATCTGCGTAGCGTGATGATATATAGCCTATAGCCTTCCTCAATAAATGGGCTATATAACACCGAAAGAATTTTTCAAATCGGACCAGTATGTTCCAGAGATTAGCGCGTTCAAGCAAACAAACAAATTCTTCAGCTTTATATATTAGTATAGATTAAATTTAAATTCCCACATATCATCTCGGAGTTTGGCCCTGTATCCTGTCCTATAGGCTTGCCTTTTGACTTAAAACAGATCAGCGAATTTTGAACTTTTTGAAATACAGCCGTAATGAAACTTTTAAGAAATTAATACCGATCTTCTGCTACCGCCAGTTGTAAAGTACAAAGTAGACAATGCAGTACCCTTTGTCATACGTAATGTGATCTTTATGATTTCAGAAAGGATATTTAAATTTGGTAGAATTCCAAGTAGAGTCCTTGCCAACGTTCTGCGGAATAGATTTATGAGCTCGGTCTGACAGTGAACTAAATGCCGGCGATATACTGCGAGGTGACTTGCGAATACACGTGCTGATCTACTGTGGAATGAATTTCAGAGGTATTTCAACTTTATCTCTATCGAGGAACACGCAAACATTCCCCGAACGCGTTCGTTTGAAAATGGATCTTAAAAGTGAGACGAGTTCGGGTGTGACTTTATTTGTTTAGACTTTGTTTTCAATAACTTTTATACATTTTAAGATACTTATAGCGTGTTCAAAACAACTGCAACGTAACGTAACACTATCACATCTGTATTCCCCGAAGGGTTAGGTACCGGTGTTCACCGGTATGTTTAGCTAACAGGGCACAAATCCAAACTCCGAGGCTCTTTGCGCGATCTGGGAACCGAATCCAGGACTTATAACGTAGCGTCGCGCTTATAGTCTAAATATGTTTTTATCAAGCTTAAAACAATTTGAACGCAAGTAGGTAGTTACAGAGAAATATTAAATTCGTATTTTGAAATAGATACCATGTTGAGTTAAATGTCAAATGAAGCTGAAAAGAGTTATAAAGTTATTTTAGTGAAGGAAAAAATCGACTTGCGGGCAGGATTCGAACCTGCGTATTCTGGTTAAATACACCACACGCTAAGACCACTAAGCCACCTATCATGAAAAATGCAATAAAGAAATACAAAAAGATACTGAAAAGAGTTATTAAGGTATTGATGATTCTTTAATAACTTTTTTTAGATTAATAAGATCAAAGTGTTATAAGAGCAGAACGGCGATGAAAAGTTTGTAAATAAATATTACTTATGTTAAAAATATAAATATAGGTTTAGGCTCACTTGCACCAACTTCTTAGATATATTTAAATTGTATTTAAACACAAATCTACTATGAAAAATAGTGTTTAAAACATGTTTAAAAAGTTGGTGCACTTGCACCAACCTAATCTTCTATTTTCGTCATTATAATTAAGTTAAGACTATTTATACGGATAAAGTTAAAGCAATACGAACATTACTTACGATAATATGGCTGCCATTGTAATCCCACAAAAACCAGCTGATGGGCAGCGTGAGTTTGGCTCAAACATTAAAATAAATGTTCCGCTCTTATCGCTGTGCAAGCGAACAATTTGCATTACATTATACAGTGAATTATGTCACGTTGCCTCTACGTAATCGGGTGCAATGGTGTAAAAATTACGAAAATCGACCAATTGTCGATAGATTATCTTTTTTTGCATTTTCCATTATCTCTTTGCATTTACTAAGTATTATAAAATTGTAAAAAAGCTGTGTCTGTACAATGAAGATATTAAAAAAAAACAAGTGGACCGAACCCAAAAATGAGATTTTTAAAATTCTTGTCTGTTTGTCTGTTTGTTACGGGTTGGCGCCGAAACTACCGAATAGATTTTAATTTCGTTATCACTGTTAAACAGTATATGTTCCAACTTAAAAACTGGTGAACTTCTTATCTCAATTAATAAAGCGGATCCTGAGATACACCTTGACCTCGCTGATGTATACAGACCCATACAAAGAAGAGATCATCACTGTTGGTTTATAGCTTCAAGTGGGCGAAGTCGCGGGCAGAAGCTAGTTGATTACAAAGTTATTTTCATGAATGAAAAAATCGACTTGCGGCAGGATACGAATCTGCGTCTTCTGGTAAGATACACCAGACGCTATGATAGAGGTCATAGCGTCGGTCATAGCGAGGTCACAGCCACCGCGAGTCCCACCCGCCATCATTCTTACGTCTTAAGGTGACTTCAGTGACAACTATTGAAAAGCAAGTTACTTTGCTTCTCAAGCCACATGACTTACTTTGCAGTTAGTTCAATGTCGTACGATGCCACCTTACCTATTAAGTGTCGATTGATTGGTAAATTCATAGGTACACTCAAATTCCGTCAATCTAGTTCATTGATGAGTATTATTCATAATTTACTATAGTATTTTACAGCATAAAAAAGAGCTTACTTCTATCTACTTTCCGAGCCATAGTTATTAAAAAAGAATTGCAATTCCATTTCTAGTTTCTGAGAAATATGGTGACAAATATATACTACCTAAATTGCACAGTAAGACTATTTGCATAATATTCGTTAAATGTTACTCTAACATATTAATGTTGGGCAATTCCAACAATATTACATGCATACCTTCGGGTCGAATTGAAGTGGGTTAAAAAGGGAGACTACCCCTTTTATCATTCATTAAACTTCCAAAAAACACACTAATAAATCGAACTAAAAAGTTGTTAAACTAAAAACTGCTTCATTAGCTAAGTGGTCCTGAGTGCGACTGCTACGCTAGAGGTCCTGGGTTCGATTCCCAGGTCGAGCAAAGTGTTATTGGGTTTTTCTATGAAATTCCCAGTAGCAGCTCGAAGTTAGGAATTTGTGCCCGGTTAATGGCAATAGGCTCGCCCCCTATTACATGGGACCTAAACATACCGGCGAACTGTGGGTGTACATTAGTACGCCTCTGCCTAACCCTTCGGGGAATATAGGCGTGATGGTATATTTAAAAAGTTGTTGACTTTGTATATTGGCAATTCTAAAATACAATTAAACAGCAACGCCATCTGTCCGGAACGCGATCACTGGCTGGAGATTAATTATTAATCCGGCCACCGTTATACTGTTACAGGGTAGGTATTATTTATGAGAACAAGGGCAATGATGCGAAGCAAAGTATCCATTTTCAACAAAGATTTATGTTGCAATTCCAGAAGGTGCGAGTAAATCAGGGCACTATGGATACAACAGCGAGATTTGTCGACGCGCCGCCCTTCGGAATATTCATTCATCTCTATCAATCAAGTGCGTAAATAACATAGCGATGAGACAGAGGTCTCGTTATCGCTAAGGAGTTACGGTCTACCGTGGAATAATAAAACTATATTTTATTCATTCATTAACTGCTCTCCTTTATCGTCGACACTAAATTTTCTGAAGGTATCGAAAACAAACAATGTTTATCCAGTTAGGTGTGGTTAGACTTCAATTTTATTACTATGTATTACATTGTATTTATTTGAGCTTATTTTTATCGTGATAAAGCCACTTTTGCTTTACATAATGAAGTTATTTTTAAGAAGGTTTTTGATACGAAAACCATACAACTCCAACCTCATAATAAACACATGAGGTACTTAAACAAAACATAAACATGAAATCAATTCATCTCCCACTATGGTGGTACTGCAAACAGAAATAGTGCCGACAGTTAGCAATATTGCCAGCTATCGCAGGGTTATTATACAGATATAGGCACCCAGTATAACATAACCCTACCGATATGGTATTGCGGTCCCACAAATCCCAGTCTTCTAGAGCTAGCTCTTGAGCTAGACCTCATTCAAATACAGAATTGTTCGAAATGGTGCCAACGGCTAGTTTCACCGCACCTCTCGCCACCGGCCTAGAGTTCATCCACACTCCTTAGTGATTTTTTACTTTACTATGAAGTATGATAGTATGAGTATTTGATTCAATCTCATCTCATACTGTGCAATTCCAGAGGGATTTCCTCCCACGCACACACAGGTAGTGAATCAGCTCCCCGTCAAGGTTTTTCCAAAGAACTACATCATGGGGTTCTTCAAAAAGGGTGAGAAAATATTTTTACAGAGATCACTCGCGCGTTGCCGAAACAACGCGCGAGTGAT
Source organism: Acronicta leporina (assembly GCA_947256265.1). Lineage (NCBI taxonomy): Eukaryota > Metazoa > Arthropoda > Insecta > Lepidoptera > Noctuidae > Acronicta > Acronicta leporina. The sequence goes on along the minus strand of OX366513.1, from coordinate 7,884,730 downwards.
ACTCCTGGTGTTGCAAGCGTTCATAGGCTACAGTAACCGCTTACCATCAGGCGGGCCGTTTGCATATTTGCAAATTTGCACCTTAGTGGTATAAAAAAATAACAGTAATACTTTTTGCAATTTATTCGGAGAATTTTCAGTAAATTATATTTCGTTACTGCGGTCCATTAACCAATATTTTTTCCCATCTCGTATCGCCGCGCCACCCTGCTGTGTAATTGACGCAGCATTAATCCCTATTGTGAATGCTCAGTTAAATTTTACAAATGTACCAACACGATTTCAACACGTTTTGGGGATGGATTCTAGAAATTTAGGCAGCAATGGTGGAGTAGACAGCGAGAGGAGTTAGGTTCCGCATTCACCCTAATGAGAAGGGGAATATGACGGAAATGTAGCATAGAGAAAAGATAATGAAAGATAGAATTCATATTTAGAGTATAAACATATATCCGCTAATGTGCTGGATATGACGGGGGAGCTAAAATCGCTACTTTCAGTGAATCAAAAAATGGTTCAAGGATACACAGCTACAAAACGTGCCATAATTTCTCGGTATAAGTTGACCTTACTTGCTTGCCGATTGCTTATGTGAAAGAAAAACCTTATAGAGGTTTTTCTAACACTTAAGCAAGCTTAACTAGCGCAGAGTCGAAGCGAATCGAAGCGTTAATCTAAAATTTAATATAGCAAATTCACCCCTATCTTCAGAACGTAACGCTCATTTGCATAATGGCATCAAGACGACATTGTACTAACAGTTCATAAATTATAAATATATAGGCCTGAATTTGCGCGCATTCTACCGATTACGCGCGTTTGCAAGCGACCAGAACTGCAGGTCATCTCAGCACAAATATGACCCTGACCTAAAGTTGTGTGTCCGTGACCCAGAGTAGACTCGGGAGTACCAACAGCAATTATATTGCGCAAAGGACCGGAGCCAATCGGCTGTTTACATCTCCTCTCGTCTATTGTCCGCTGCAGCCTAAACACAGCATCATACACCACATGGGTGTGACATGGGCATCCAAATAAGACGAGATTTTAGGGAATTCCTACAAGATCTGAGAAATTGGAGTGACTAAACATCTGTGGTAGGTATAATCGCGGTAAAGTAAAGTAGTTATTGGTTAACATTATCTTTTTCTATAACATATTATTTATCGTCTAGACTCGAAAATATTTGATGTACACATAATTACTATGAATACTGAAAATACATTGTTTGAATCAAAATATTTATAGCATATAAATGGTTTAAATTACAAAATCCCTGTCATGTTACGAATTGTTTTGAAATTTATAACATAGGAATACACTCTATACAAATAACATATTATGAATAATAATAGAGGAACTTAATGGTTTAAAATAACGTTTGTACGTTAACAATTGTACAACTAAAATTGTTTGCTTTCTGTGTCTGATGGTGATATCAGTAACAAGCTTGTGCATATGGCTTTACTTGTATTGACTTAGGGGCACGCACACCATCCCCATGCGTTGCGTTGGTTATTTTGTTTTGTTATACGCAAATATAGTCTACAAAGGAATCAGATAAATAAAAGTTTTTTCAAAAAGATAAAGATTGTTCTACCTACACATAAATTGTGTAATAATGTATTATTCCAATTTCAATCAAATCGAGTCAGGAGTTCGGGCTTTCATTTTCACCATTGGCATAAACTACAAAATGAAGCAGAGATTTACCATGTCGAATTCAGATGACTGCTCCTAACTGCTGCTCCACCCACGGAGTACTGCTGAATAAAAACCACCTTTATAGATTTCCTTTATATATCCTTACTAGACCCTCTTTCTATCTCGGTGTAAGTAGTCTTATGTTATGTTTTCCGACGAAATTTTCAGCTGCATTTTGGATTTGGAATGACAATAGACATGGTTTTTATTCAGGATAAATATGGACACTACAAGGGTGCTAAAACATAGTACTGAAAAAAAAATGTATGTAATTAATCAAATAAATTTAATTAAAGTAGGCGCCGACACTAATGTATGGTAGTGAAAGTTGGATATGGCAGAAGAGACATGAAAGTAGAATAAATGCTGTAGAGATGAGAGCGTTGAGAAGTATGTGTGGGGTAACTTTGAAAGATAGAGTGAGAAACAGCGTGATAAGGGAGCGGTGTGGTGTGAAAGAAGGTGTAGTAACAAAGATGGAGAAAGGTATGTTAAGGTGGTTTGGGCATGTACAGAGGATGGATGAACGGAGATTGACGAAACGAGTATACATGATGAGTATGGATGGAAGAGTTGGAAGGGGCCGACCTCGACGGCCGCAACTTGGTTGTAGTACATTACTACAACCAAGTTGCGGCCGTTCTTAAAAAGGACAGGTTAAGAGCACCCTAAACCGACGTTCATGCATGAGGAGGTTAATGAACGTAGATGAAACGAAAGTAGTATGCCAGGATCGTAGCAAGTGGAAATCTATAGTGTCTGCCTACCCCAATGGGAGACAGGCGTGAAAATATGTATGTATGTATGTATGTATGTAAGTAGGTAGGTACCTACTTGTTTTGGAATCTCACCCTGGTTTCTTAGTAGCTACTTTGTTAACATTTCGGGATAAAACCACCAGGCTGTTTGATTTGCTAACGAGAGCTAGGTTTCGATGTTGGTGCGTATCTTGTATGTATAATTTTATACATTTGAATTAAAACCTAGGTGAAAAGGGTCCGACTTAAATTAATAGTGACAGGTTAATTGATAGTGCTTGCTATAAAAGATGTCGTACTTTTTACGCTACTTTTTTGTCGTTTATATGAAAACTAAAATTATATAACTACTAAATTCTTACTAGGAGCTCAGGGTCCAAACGTAGAGGTTATGCGTAGGACATCAATATTTCTCTGACTTACCTTTATAGGAAAACGAACATGATTGCTTAAAATCTACGCCAAAAATTTTAAAAACATAATTGTAACAAAGGACATTGTTCTGGGTCCATACAACTTTCGCCCCGAAACCAATAGCAAAGGAAATATACGTATTATATTTAAAATCATTAGTAAATTCCCATACAATCATAATTAAAATAAGTTTCAGATTTTGAGGTTATAATCTTATCGTGATGTCATCGAACCAAATAGGTTTATTGGGTTTGGAACGAGAAAAAACTATCCCATGATTTATTTATTATTACTAAGGTAGCTAATACCTATCAATATAGATGTGCAAAGTACATAAACATTTTATTTTCTCTTCACAGACATGTCTCTATCCGCCGAAAGGCCAGCGGGTCCCAAAGAACCCAGTCACTGGGTGCCACGGCACCCAGTCGAAAAAGTACCTCAAAAATCGTTGTTCCCGTCAATCGTTGTCCTTCAAAAAGTGTTTTATCCATTAAAATCTTTACACAGAGTTATTGTCTATGAAATGATTCAACGTTTAATTTAAGGTAATTCTGATGTTTATATAAGGTTAGAGTGCTTTTAAAAAATAATTATCATCGACCTGATACAGATCTATTAATCGATTGTGCGTCCCTACCCTACTTTGATATAACAGTTTGTACAAAACTGGCGGTGTCGGATATTTATTAGTCGCTTTGAATACTTTTTATCTTCATTACGAATTGCAGCTAGTCCGTACTAAATAGATATTTGCAGCTAATGTAAAAAATAATACTAATAATTTTCATATATGTCTGATGATTTGATCGTCCAGGGCGTAAACTAACAATGTCCTTTAAAAAACATCCGGTTTTTGTAACAAAAAAGACAGTTTTATTGTACCACAAAATCTTTCGGTTACAGTCAAGTGAGGCGAAAGAAATGAATCAGTTTTAGCTCTTTTCTTCATTCTGACACGTAACAGATGCCCTAAATGATTGTCTTTTATATTATAGGAGCTGTCATACGCGAAATCTGGCAACATTTTACCGAGGAAATAGTTTGTGGCGTGTAGTTAATTGGGTAGGTATACACTACATTTTGATAGTAGAGCTATTTATGCTACATCGAGCTTGTCGTTCAAAGTCTAGTTCATAGTCTACAAATTATTAATACTATTATTATCCTAGCCTTCACGATTAATAAGCTATTAAAATTTCGCTTCATGTAAAATATTGGTAAATATGGTTTGAGCATGTCGAGAGAATGAATGAGAGACGATTTATAAAAGGAATTTATAATGCGAATGTCAGTTCCAGCATCGAGAGAGGTCGCCCTAGAAGGACGTCAATCTTATTGGCGGGGTCTTTCAAAAAGGTCATGTTGTATGTACTTGCAACATTATTTTTAGTAGGTATATACAAAACTTGAATACGATTTGTTCAGGATAAGTAACTGAATTGATTCTAATAATTTTTACACGATTTTATTTTGTTTCAAAAATATTTTAAAATGATACAAGTGGGGCACACTCTTTGTTCTGTGGGCACACACACTAAGGCCCACTTGCACCAACTTCTTATATATATTGAAATTGTATTTAAACACAAATTTACTATGAAAAATAAATATGTTTAAATGCAATTTAAATATATTTAAAAAGTTGGTGCAAGTGGACCTAAGTATCTTTCCGCTATTAGATGCGCACAACACAAGTAATGGCAGGTCATAGCGGCACTAGGTGCGGGTGCACAGCAGGACGGGGGTAATAAGACGTGAGGTGAGCATGTTTTTGAAACTAGGTGCCGAAACAAGCTTAAAGCTTTGTGATTTTTCGTGATACGGTTTTGAAATTTTGTACTTAAATTACAACAACAATACTGGAGTGTATCGGATTTCGCATATACTAAAACTAAGGTTCTTTAAAATGAATTTGAAATAAGCAAAAAGAGTAGGTATGCAAAAATCGTGTGCAAAGTCTATAGTTTCTGGGAAAAAGATGTGAGTATGAAAAATATTGTTGATTGCAAAATATTATTGGTTATTCTAGAAGCAGGGCTCAAATATACTTAGTTAAGAACAGCCTAGTGTAATGTTGATGATATCAGTGAAATATTCCATATTTCACTGATTTATCATCAACATTACACTCTATCTAACCAACTTCCAAGAAGAACTGTACACAGCATAGATACTGGGTTATACCTCGAGGTTTCTGACAATTAAAAATGACCAATTACTTAGCAACTTGTCAGACAGAAATGTGTTGTTGCGGAGTTGGTTGCGCCGCTTCTTCTTCCCAGCGAAAACACTGAGGCAGTGAAGGGTGGGAGTTTTGGGGACTGTCTATAATCTAAAAATTTGGTTCAAAAAGTACTACTATTACTACTACTACTATATTATTACTTACTAATACTACTATTACTAGTACTACTATTAGTACTACTATTTTGACTTTAGACTTTGAATTATTATGCCTATCTGTAACGGTTTTGGCATCGAGAACCATCCTACAAAAACTCACGCTGTGAATACAGTACCTATACTTTAACCAAATACACGAGGAGAGAAAGAACACAGGTGTATACATAATAACCTCACAAAAGGAATATACAAATGTCGGCATGAACAGTTTATCTCTGAAAATAGCGTCATATGTAATGTGAAATACTGCTTTGCTTATCTGCAACGAATGGAAATTGCATCGCGCTGTAGTACCGGTGCAGGATGCAGGAGGGCGCTCGAGGGGCGGCGCGCCGCGAATCTTAATTTCCTAGAAATAAAATGCAAACATATTTGCACGAAGTAGATCCGGCTTCAGGATACCGCACTGATGAAGGATTATGCGAAATTGAAACGCTAAGTTATCCCGGTATATCGTAGTATTTTTCTGCTGCGTTTTGAGTATGACGTTGATACACTTTGCATATGGATAAATATTTTCAGTTAGTCATAAAATATATTTGATTTTCATTTCAACTACTAATATTTTTAGAGTTATTTATAGTCTGCCTCATTAGCCAAGTGGTCCTGATCGCGACTGCTACGGCTAGAGGTTCTGGGTTCGATTTCCAGGTCGAGCAGTGTTATTGTTTTTTTTTTTAAATTCCCAGTAGCAGCTCGGAGTTTAGAATTTGTGCCCGGTTAATAGCAATAGGCTCGCCCCCTATTAAATGGGACCTGAACATACCGGCGAACTGTGGGTTTATATTAGTACACCTCTGCCTAACCCTTCAGGAATACAGGCGTATGTTATTATAAATTGCCACGTTTCGGGTAGCGGCTGGGCAATCGGCTTGTGCGACACGTGTTGTGGGTTCGATCCCCACTCAGAGCAAGATCGTTAGAATTGTGTTAGCAAATGCACCCACGATACAGGAGAAAATCCTAGTGTGGGGCAACGTTTTTAAAAAAAACTAGGAAACAAACCATTAAATACAGTCAGTTGAATAAAAAATAAACATTTCTACAGAACATCCCATAAAATATGCCGTTAAATATTTTATTCCCAATAGAGCCATACATAAAATTAGAGTTACACGTAGGTAAGTACTTAACTGATTAGTCATAATTAAAACACCCACCGTCCACTAGAGAGCAATTTAATTTCAGAGTCCCTGCTAAATGTTCTTCTACTTGATTGGATGCTGGGACCTAAGGGTTTTCCACTCGGTAATTCATTGCCTACACGACACGTAACTTACTGGGGGGGTCAAAAAAGTAATTAGTCTCTGTTAATGTTAATGGTTACACGCATTTATTTTTTTAAAGTACCGCTGCTACTGATCTTGATTTAGTATCTTAGTATTGGACGTAGGTACATTGAATACACAGAAAGACTTATTATTTTCATAATTTAATGCCTTTCAGGCAATATTCAGACTATATACATATTTATAACATACATATAACATAATCAACCCATTATAATGTCCATCACGCTAGCCTAATGCGGAAGGCATTTATCCGGTCCCTATGTTTTTGTTTCTTTTTCTCACAAATGTCTTTGCGGAAGGCCTTTTTTCAGCAGTAGATTTTAATTAGTTGTTATGATGATGATGTAATCTAATGTATCTACTTTGTACAATTTGAAAGGTTAAGTTAAAAAACTTTATTATCATTGTTTTATATATTTAGAAATGGCAACATTGAAACACTGCAACGTCGATATTGTTTCAATTTTATTGCGTTCAAGAGGCTATTTTATTGCCCGTGTAAATGGGCCTTTACTCTATAAAACTTAGGTTCTCTTACTACTACTATGACTATGTTTTATGAATACTATATGCATAGTCTATGACTATGCATAATTTGAGATAGCTGTTTCCCGCGGCTTCACTTGCAGGCAGAGTGACACAATATAGCTTATGTTAGTCAGTGATAATATTGCATTCTATTAGTGACAGAATTTTAAAAAATTGGTCCAGTTGATTTTGAGTTTATCATTAGGTACTTACTGTATACAATTACAAACATACCAAAAATTCAATTTTTTTTCTTTATAATATGTATTAATATAAATGTCATTCAAACTGTATCATGTTATAATACGATCATTTTTAGGTAGCATTGAAGGTTATAATTATAATGGGTAGCATTATATATATATATTTATATATATATAAAGGTTATATACCTTTAACCTAAAAAATATTGTACATAGTACCTATATTATGTCATGATGACCTATGTGTGGAATGACACACAAACACATCTTTCAAAAAGTAAAGGCTGAAAATTTTGAAACTTAAATTCACAGTTATTTAGTAAAAACTAATACGAGAAATATATGTGACAAAAAATAAGCGGTTGTGACATTTCAGTTCCCGCGCAATGCCTAAAAACTAATCTAACTACCGGTCCGTCTCAAGTCAATATAAATGTTTTTAGCTTAAATGCTAAAACGCGTCCCTAAATATCCCTATAAGTCATGTCTCGTATTTCATAAGTTTTCCTCTTTGTCATTGAAATAACAGGCAAAGACAAAATAGTATCCATATTCATCTGATTACTTCAATGTACTGTCCTATTTCTGGGCACAAATCTCCTATCAAAATGACAGGTATTAGGCTATAGTTCGCTGCGCTAGCACAACGAAGGTTGGCAAACATCACGTGACGTCGAGAAAATCTTTCAGGCATCCTTTACCGTTTAAGCGCGTGATAATTAATTATTAATTATACGCACATGACTTGGAAAACTTAGAAGTTGCATTCGAACTCCAACTTTGGAATTTGGCAGTCCAGTGGTCACATCACTAAGCTATATTTGTTGATTCTCTTCGCGTCGTGGCTAACTTCAGCCGCGAACTATAAATTTGTGAAGATACTCGCGTGAATCAATCAATTAAATGATTAACGGTTATTTGACAACTGTTAGGCAAGGACAATCAAAAGTCAAATTAAAGTCACGACTCTACACGTACCTAAGCATTGCTTCACATTATATAAGCATAACCAATTGTCGCGCAAATTGGAGGATTAACCTTAACATCTAGATCACGTCCGAAATTCGATCACAATCAAAAAGCTGCGCACTTAACTCGGCTCGACTCCGACGAGTACACCGAATCAATAGAACACACGTGTCACCGAAGTTGGGACGTAAATTAGAAGGCGAGCGATTTGGTCGAAAGCGCCAACATTGCCACTTAGACTTACCTTGTTAAAACCCCCGCAATTTGCCATGACAAACCAGTACGTTAATGGTTTGGTGTCTTTTCTACAGTACCGTTTACATTCTTAACAAAGTTGAAAATGCGAAATTAATATCATAACAGTATAAAGTGTTATGAACAACTCGCCAACTTCTCGACACATTTCCACTGTTTCACATCAGCGAAGTTGTTTTCGTTTACAAACTTATATACGTATAGAATTTTAAAGTTCTCGCGGACGGGCTAACGTATGGCCAGAGGTAATAAGAACAAATGGTCACCACGTAAAAGCTTACTTACAATGAGTACATAGTGGATACTTGAGTAAAGAATGGCCTCACCTGTTGTGTTGAGAGCTACAATAATGCTCTCCAGCAACTTACAGGGTATACCTACATTTAGTACTTAGATATATTTGATTGCTAGCGCAAATGCACTCATAGTGAGAATACCATTATCTAGCTCTATAAGATAATTATATACCACAATAGTATTTTAATGATAATGACTACTCAATAAGGAAATCTCCGTTATCTGTCAGTCACGGTCCTGTTTTATAAGTATAGAAAAGCTAAGTCACGCACTAAAGACTAATCATGAGAAGGGGGCTCATTATAAATTGGAGCATCCGCGAAGAAATAGGCAAATTCTCACTGGATTCTCAAAACGACATCAGCGCGAATAACACTGTAGAATATACTCTTTTCATGTTTTTTCTAAATAGAAAGCTGGAACCTACGTACAACGTATTAGTTTTTTTTATTCAAGCCTCGTCTAGAATCTGTCGTTTCCACAAAAAAAAAATTTTTCTGCGTTTTGATTGTGATTTCATTACTGTGATGATTTGTAATTTTTTTAATATTATAAACGTGAAAGTTCGTAGTATGTTTCAGTTCTTAGTTTTTTACGTCTCTAGAAACACGATTCATATCAAATACGAATTTCAGGTACGGAATTCTTGTCCTACGTCAAATATTAAATTCCTTTGCCTTGCGTATTAATATTCAAACACTTTTGCTCTCGTTCGATGATAAAATTCCTTTTTCGAGAATCATTTGAGGTGATTGCACAAAGCCCTCAATCGTAAGGAAGCCCTTTCAATCAGACATTTCTCGTCTTTTAATTCTAATGAAGAACTAGGAACTATTCCTTTATTAAAAATACCTTTTGTTTTATATAGGTAATAGGGTTATATACGGTTAATAGGGATGCCATGTAATAGGGATACCTGGGTATATTTTTCAATGCTGACAGTAGTCAGCATCAAACAGTATCGTTGAAATGTACCCTGCAGAAACTCTCGACTACAACTGTAGTCGAGAATTATACAAGAACGCTCGCGAGATATTGGAACTAATAAACAAGGATTCGACGGTATTACGTTTTGCATTATGACTCATAGATTTAGGTAGATTTATATTTAGATAGAATATTTACTTAGGGCCGTATAAAAAAGTATTACCTAATATCTTAATAGTTATTTTGATGTCATTAAAATGAAGCAGCAATAGAGATAAAACACAATTTAGCCATCTTTTGACTAAAAAGTTTTAGACTAATGTGGTTGTAGATTAAATATGACGGATAGGTAGGTATTTAATATGGGAAGTAACATAGCAACCCTGATAGTATCAAGGTAGTTGTGAGATCCTTCTTTAAACCTAATTTCTATGAAAGCGTATCGAGTTCAGTACCAATTATATTGTCGAAAGAAGAGGATTGATCTGTTTCTGACTATTATGCCAATATTAGACATTGAAATAAAACTATTTTTTACGGATTTTATCGCGTTATATTTATATAATTTAATTATTTTATTGCAAATTTAACAAAATGTAAGATAGCTGTTAGTAATTTAAACTTAAAATGTTCAACACCTCAGGTTACCCGTAACCATGGATCGGAATCGTCGGGAGTTAAATAATATCAATATATCGCGATAAAATCCGTAAAAAGAAATTTTATTTCAATCTCACAATAGATGTTACGTTATACATTAAATTATTATATGTATATAAGATTTAAGACGTCTCTTAATTCACTCAAGGGACCATTATGAGACTGAATTTCGGGGAACTAAGTAAAATCCTTTTTTCATCAAATGCAAAGCTTAAGATATTTCAGTATTAGGTATACCTATAAAAAGAATCCATCTTCTTACTTACTTCATAAATCGCGGAGACAATGTATCACAATATTTGTTGAGTCATCGCATATTTTATATTGTCATAGAAACGAAATCACATTTTTCGCTCAGGTGCGGGGCGAGGGTAAGTCGTAAAGTAAACAGATCAATCCGGCGTCATTTAAGGAGCGGCGTTCATTGGGCGCAGAGCGGCGATGTGCCACCACGGATCTCTTAGAGAATCTCTAAAGGTGACGTCACTTTAAGAGGTAAAATTTGAAAGAGAAATTCGACATTACAGGCAGTGGCCTCGGTAGCTTAATTAGCTAAAACGTCCTTTGTATTAAACCGAAAGAACGCAGGTACGAATCGTTAAATCTTTTCTTAGATCGATTTTTTCACTCGCTATAAACTGAACTTTATAAATGTCTAGTGCCAAATACAATAAAAAATAACAAGACTGTTTAATCCACTACTTTAGTACTTTTGGTACAAAGTAATTCAATAAAGGGTAACTTAATTCATTGTAGTCGGTTTAAACTTTACGCACGCCATTACTTTTACTAACTGCCGAAACTTTAGTTACTCGTAACAAGGTATATATTGTTTCTTTATTACTATGACAGTTTGATCTAAGTATCTAATTAGGTACTTTAACAGATAACAGAGTGACGGCAAATGTATATAGTTATTTATGGCGTAGGGGGGGGGGAAACGAGCAGACGAATCACCTGATGGTAAGCGGTACCGCCGCCCATAGACACCCGCATCACCAGAGGAGTCACAAGTGCGTTGCCGGCTTTTTAAAGTGTTTGGTCTTCCGGTATCCTTAATCGCTCGGCGAAACACAACAAAAGCGTTGTTTCACGCCAGTTGTGAGGCCGTGGTATCACTCCAGTTGAGCCGGCCCATTCGTGCCGAAGCATGGCTCTCCTATGGTAGCGAATTATATATAAATTTTATATTAGCAGCTTGTCAGCACAAATAAGAACTCAATCCTTCATACTACAGTGTATGATTGTATATTTATCACTAGCTTCCGCCCGCGACTTCGTCCGCGTGGAATAGTTACTTAGTCTTAGCGGGATGATAGCCTATAGCCTTCCTCAATAAATGGACTATCTAACACCGAAAGATTTTTTCTAATCGGACCAATTGTTCCTGAGATTATGGCGTTCAAGCAAACTTGGCAGGTGGCACTTGACAGGTGGTAAGAAGATGATGATCCCCTTCAGCGGCTTGTAGTATGTTTTGATTGAAGCTCACTTCAAGATATAGCCAATATTGTTAGTTGAAAATTGAGTATTGAGTATCCGAGCGGAACTTTAGTAAAATATGTCACGGGAACAGGAATAATAAAAGAACGCTAAATGAGGATATTATGTCTTTAAGAGCGTTTGTTGGGTCCGAGCGGACCCGAGCTCGATCCGCACGGATACAAAACAAAAGCTCTAAAGACTGATGAATAACGTATTTATTTGGATAAGGATTAATATCATGTTTATAAAAACACCTACGCAAATAATGCATTTGGAATTTTAGAACAAAGTTAGCATAAAAAAGGTTATAGTGAGCCAACCTTAAAAGATAGACATATGCTGTCGCGGACTTTTTTTTAAAACTTTTAAAGAGGAACAATTCCGTCATATATGATTTTTGCGAAACTTTAACCGTTTACGCAGCGCACGCATCGGAAGCTCTCAAAAGGAAAAAATAACTAATTTTAGAACAAAGTTAGCATAAAAACGGTTATAGTGAGCCAACCTTAAAAGAAAGACATATGCTGTCGCGGACTTTTTTTTAGAACTTTTAAAGAGGAACAATTCTGTCATATATGATTTTTGCGAAACTTTAATCGTTTACGCAGCGCATGCATCGGAAGCTCTCAAAAGGAAAAAACCCCGATTTTGAAACAACCTTCATTGATGCTCCGCTCCTATTGGTCTTAGCGTGATGATATATAGCCTATAGCCTTCCTCGATAAATGAGCTATCTAACACTGAAAGAATTTTTCAAATCGAACCAGTAGTTCCTGAGATTAGCGCGTTCAAGCAAACAAACAAACAAACTCTTCAGCTTTATATATTAGTACTAGCTTCTGCCCGCGACTTCGTCCGCGTAGCGTAATGATATATACCCTATAGCCTTCCTCACTAAATGGGCTATCTAACACTGAAAGAATTTTTCAAATCCGACCAGTAGTTCCTGAGATTAGCGCGTTCAACTAAGCAAACAAATTCTTCAGCTTTATATATTAAGTATAGATTATACAATAAGATATCGCCTACCCACGGTAAAAGAATAACTTAAAATAGGTACTAAAAAATCAGAAACAATACCCTAAAGAAAATTAACTCGCTGAGCTAACTGGGCTCACCGCCCTTCCCCCTCAAGACTGCCTTGCACATCATAAATGCGCGCGCGGTACTTGATCATTATTTTACTGCGATGTTATTTTAAAACTGCGATATCTCCTAAGATATTCATTGAAATCCAATGATGTAAAGGGCACTTTTGTTTTAAATTAAATACTTCTGATGAATAACGTATTTATTTGGATAAGGATTAATATCATGTTTATAAAAACACCTCCGCAAATAATGCATTTGGAATTTTAGAACAAAGTTAGCATAAAAAAGGTTATAGTGAGCCAACCTTAAAAGATAGACATATGCTGTCGCGGACTTTTTTTTAGAACTTTTAAAGAGGAACAATTCTGTCATATATGATTTTTGCGAAACTTTAAACGTTTACGCAGCGCACGCATCGGAAGCTCTCAAAAGGAAAAAAAACCCCGATTTTGAAACATTTTTCATTGGTGCTCCGCTCCTATTGGTCTTAGCGTGATGATATATAGCCTATAGCCTTCCTCGATAAATGAGCTATCTATCACTGAAAGAATTTTTCAAATCGAACCAGTAGTTCCTGAGATTAGCGCGTTCAAGCAAACAAACAAACAAACAAACAAACAAACTCTTCAGCTTTATATATTAGTATAGATTCATCACCCGGAAGCTACCCCTAACTTCAGAAACGTCTCAACTTAATAAACACGCACGTTTCCCCGCAAATATAAGCAACTAGCTTCTGCCTGCGACTTCGTCCGCGTAGCGTGATGATATATAGCCTATAGCCTTCCTCAATAAATGGGCTATCTAACACTGAAAGAATTTTTCAAATCGGACCAGTAGTATATATTTAAGTTTAAAATTGACGATTATCATTTAAAATCTACAACTAAATAATTTTTTTAAATGTAATAAAATAATGATGAGTCTTAGTATGTTTGATATTCAGTGACGGTGTCGCGCGCTGCCTTCGTATTATCATTTCAGTTTTCTCGGTATATTAAATAAACAGGATTTTTTTACTTGTACAATGGAAACAGTTACATATTATAGAAATAGAACAGGATCTCGATCCCTAACAATACCTATATGGGTCGTACAGGGTACAGTAATACATTTTATAGAAACTAATCATGTCTAAAACACGACATGTCTTAAGTTAAGAAAGTAGTTTTTGATTTAGTGACGAAGTTTGAATATAAAAACAGCACGGCTCGACATTCTCACACAAGTTATTTTTCACTTTGTCGTTAGTCTTTTTTTCGTCGATAAAGAGGCTGAAAATTTGAACTCGTGCATTAGTGTGTTTTCGAACGTGACCAGGAGCAAAATTCGTTTACCAAAAAAAATGCTTTTTGTCGGCCTTTTACAAATTCGAGGCTATATTTTGGTGGTCAGAAACAAAAGGGCTGGGTTACTTCCGCAATATATTGGTGTCTGTGTTTATACATTACACTTTATTCAAGGAAGGAATAACACGCAAATAAACCACTTCCTTTGCTATGAATAAAATTTCATTAATATCGTAGGTGTTCATGTTTTTATTTTTGCTACTTTAGAACTTCACTTTTGGTACGAGCTCCTAAAAGTTACATTCATCATCAGCCCATCCTTATCCTGAGTTACAGTAGCTAAATAGATATCAGCAATCATGTCATCATCACTTCCTTTAGCATTCTGACCGAATTTTTGTTTCACTCCAGCTTCTTTTCATTGGCAATTAAATAGATAGTCATAATGTATATTACAAAACTAGATATGTTTCAGATTGATAATTATTTTCGCATTCCTTGCTCCTAAATGCAATATAAGAAATGTAGCTTGAACTGTGACAATCAAAAAAATCTATGTTTTACAAGATGTAGGTCGTACTTGGAACTACTCGTATAACCATATTTAGCACGGCTCTTACACATCTCGGATATGAGATTAGTGCAGCTGTCTGCGCGGTCACGTAGACATCGTGTCGAGTGTCACGAGAGCGCGGCGATGTGTGGCGCGCCTCGGGCTTATGCCGGTGCACGCGCCTCGCCTCGAGCCTCACCGCTGCCTCTCCTTGCACCGAGCCCGCCGCAAAATTCACTTGTCAATAATTTGTCGCCGTCTTCCGAACTGGAATGAGGTGTATGTAAGGTCTACATTGTTGTGAAGTTTCTAGTTTGTGATGTTACATTTACCTGCAGTGTATACGACATTTTATTTATTCTATCATGAACACAAAATTATTCACAGAGGTGTAAATGCTGTATGTAAATATAAAACAGTCCTGCGATATCGTAAATAATTGCTTTTTAACATAACGTTAGAGTAATTAATAATACATGGAAATATAGAAAATAATGTTATTATGTCCCATATAATGTAAAGGCAATATATATATATATATATGTCTATGATAGTTTAATAGAACCTTTCAATAAAATATTCAATGTTACTCAAACATACATTTCAAAGAATGTTTGCGACGGCGATGTAAATTACATATATATTCAAGTAACACTGCCTCGAGTGAATCTTCTGCATATGACGTAAAAGTCAATCGCCGCGAGCTACTGAAAATTCATTAAACATTTTGTGACGAACATTTTCCAGAATATCGTATACCTATTAAATTATTTTACTACTTAGATACTCTTCTGAAAGTACATTTAAACTTACATCAGCGTAATAAGCATAATAAACGAGAGAATCAGAAACACGAATACCTATAAAAATCAATACGGGATAACAAATTAACGTACCAAACAAACGTAAAAATGTATTACTAATTACAATACATATATATAAGCAAGGAATCATATAAATTTCTAACGCCTTCGAATGCCATTCAGCTGACAAAAGCTCTTACTATCGGACATAACTAAGATTCACAGCGTGTTATAATAATTCCAGAATACCAACAAAGTTTGAGGCGCGACTTTTCATCGATGGCACTCTAGTAAGATAATACATTTATCTCAATGTAAATACAACGCTTTTCCAGTACAACAAGTATGGCAACTGTCATTAATACAAAATTAATGTAATAGCACAAATTCGAGTATTAATACTACCATTAAAATTTAACAGTGTTGAAAATTGGTGCTATCCATTATGGTAAATGACCGCCCGTGATCAAATTGTCGCAGAATTAACACTGGTACATTTTCATCTCCATTTTATTTACAATAGCTTCTGCCCGCGACTTCGTCCGCGTAGCGTGATGATATATAGCCTATAGCCTTCCTCAATAAATGGGCTATCTAACACTGAAATAATTTTTCAAATCGGACCAGTAGTTCCTGAGATTCGTGCGTTCAAGCAAACAAACAAACTCTTCAGCTTTATATATTAGTATAGATTCATCCAAGGGGGTGATTTTGTCTTAAAGTATATCTATACCTATAGAAGTATGGGTATAGCCTCTAGTTCAGGGATGTATCTACATATAAACAATCGTTGTATTCCCAATTCCACAAATAACTACAGGCGAGGCAATCAATTAACAGTGCATAGGTATCTCGTATATCTTCAGATTGGTGCAATGGCCAGTCCAATCACATTAGGCGGATTCATCTATTCCAGATAAAGTAATTACATTGTGAAATTGGAAATAGTTATAGAAACTGCGTTACCGGAGGCCCAAACCCTTTTAAAAGGCGGGCAACGCACTTGTGACTCCTCTGGTGTTGCGGGTATCCATGGGCGGCGGTTATCGCTTACCATCAGGTGATCCGTCTGCTCGTTTGCTCCCCTATCCTATAAAAAAAAAACATTTTCATCGGAGCTACTCTTCGACTGGCTATTTCAACGTTAGTAAAATTTTAATATTGAAGTCTCCAGGTAGATGGGTAAAGTTGTCTTCATCGAAAGACGCGAGGTCTTTGTTGTGTACCTACCGTCTGTCACGAGAGAAAAAAAGAAAAAAAGTTGACGTCCAATCTACTGCTTACTTTCAGAAATGAGAACGTCGTCGGCCTAAAGACGCACGTACAACTTTCCATCTAGGTACTATTATTTGTATTGTGGATTTTTTCTTTGCCACTGAAACGAATTTTTACAACTTTTCCTTTTGTATTTAATTCACATAGGGTAACGATTAGCAGTTAAACATTAAATCCATTATTACCAGAGACAGTCTAAGAAAACCCTAGGTTTAAGAAGTGCTTCGCTTTGTTCAAGTGATTAAATACCAAATTTTAGTTATTTTAGTGAAGCAAATTTCGTGAAATTTTAGTTAAGACTTAGTTTAAATTATAGTAGTATATATTGACATTAGATAGACATTAGACATTAGACAGAAGAGAAAGAAGGAAAATTATAAAATTGTGAATTTATTCTCCAAATATATCCATCATAAGAAAGTCTTGATTATTGCTGACAACCTAGGAGATTGTAACTTGAAACCTTAGCTTAGAGTCGAAAATTTTCCATCCACCAATTTTATTGGTAATCGTTAATTTTTTTCAACGATTAACATTTTTTAAGTTTATTCTATATAATCCCATAGTCAAACTGATGACACAGTTTTGTGGGGCGCAGGTAATTTTTGGAACACATGCATGTAAAGAAAGAAATAAATAAAAACAGTAACGTAGGTACTTGGGCTTAAAGGACAGATAGACAAAGTCACCCTCGTGGATAGAGCGACATTTAACCTGCAAACATTCACTTAGGCGACCGTGTAGTGCGCATCTTTTCAAGTTTACGAGCGCAGTTTCGGCTATGCTATAAAATCCTCTTTATGTGTTAGTTCATAGCATCACAACGATCGCGGACAATTCACACTTTTTATGTCGTTCTTTGATGTGTCGATTCTGATCATATCGGTAAAGCTATTCCTCGAATCACAAACCCTTTAGATCATTCAAAAGCAGAATCAGTTAATTAAAATTACACTGTCTTCATTAATATTGCTTTCATCAATCATAAAACCATAAGTATATGCGATGAATTGTTCATTGCTGGGTTTGTCTGAAAACTTTGAAGCGGAGAAAGACATCCCAACAAATTTAGGATTATTTGACTGTACGACAATGGGTATTGTCTATCTTTAAATGGGTTGGGCTCGAGACTGGGACAATGGGCTCATTTATTCCTTCCCTAAGGCGTAGACACCAACTACGGCTATAGGATTAACGGGTTGAACACAACGAAATAATTACTTTTGGTGGATTGCAATAAGTACCTTTACATTTTGTAGCGACAAAATTTAACTTAGGTACTTAAAAGTTTTCATATCGAGAGTTGCGTTTTTAAATAATTAAACTCTCTTTTTCTATTGCGGTTTTAGAGTATTTCACTTTAAAACCGCAATTCCGGGTAGGAACATTCTGCTATTATATAGTTCTTACTATGCCAAATCATCACATCAAAGGTCGCTTTAACTGTGTTTGTTTTTACCCCATAGTTTATTTATTATCTTAAAATGACATCGGGTTCACAATTAAAGTGAACATTTATTTAATATTGTCGACTTCGGTCAAAATTGGACATCCTTCAACGTCCACATCTTGTTATCGTAATATTATATTGTTATTGTACCGGTGAAGATTGTAACATAAATTATATTAAAAGAGTGTCCATGGAGTTTCTAGCAGAATCCTTCTCCATATGATCAACCTTTTGGAACCGTGCAACTAATCATAACGTTTCATAAACGAAAACTAATCATAACGTTTCATAAAGTAAAAGCATAATTGAAATAATAATATTTGATGAATTGTACCTAAGAACCTTTTTATCTTTTCAACGCAGATAGCATACTTATTTTTTATTATATTTGGCATTAGCACAAGCTAAACATTTAAGGTAAATTGTAGTGAAATAAATATCGAACTCAGGCAGTATTCGAAACTGCGTCACCTTAGGACGTAGAATGCGGCAGAGGAAATGAAATTTGACATCACAGCACTGCCTGTGATGTCAAATTCAATTATGCCTCGGTAGCTTAGTTGGCCAAAGCGCCACTCTATTTTACTGGAACGATGCAGGTTCGAACTGCCTGAGATAGAATTTTTCATTCACTACAATTTATATCTTCACTTCAACTTTTTATTGTATCGACAGCAAACGGCGAGAGAAGAGCGAAAGAATAGAAATCAATGGAAATTATCAACTAGATTGACTCAGTATTCCGCTACGCGCACAGCACTTTCATTTTCATATCTTTACTCCATTGTTTATTTAAGTATAACTGTTCACTGTTAAGCAAGTGTCGTGTGCCTACATCAAGCTCTGTCAGATAAGTCGTAAAGATGACTAACGTACAAGATACGAAGCGATTGTCATCGCCCAGCTCGTAGCTCATTTTAATAGATATAAACATTGAAGATGTTGAAGGGAGCGACTGATACATATCTTCAGCGGGAACTCATAAAACGCACCTCCTCAGTGTAACCCTCTGAATTTCTTCCATCATTTTGCGAAACCCTTGTCACTTCCATTACGCTGCCCGACGCGGGAGGTCGTTCTGATCCGTCCGTCCTTCATTTATTGGAGTTATGGCTTTCTCATATTTCCTAAGTGGCGTGTACTTTAGTTTTGACGAATTTGGAATCTCTCACCAGATCGTGCGTCATTCTCTGGTGGTCTACTTTACTAACAATTCAAACACTTAAGCCGTCCGCCGGCAAGTGACTTGGTAAGACTTTGCTACATGAATTAATCATGATAACATCGCGAACTACTGCCATTCGCTCTTATGAGTCTAAGGTGGTAAATATTAGATCATGTTAAACTCCTCGAGTTAACTGTTTGTTACTAGGGAGTAGCGAGGTGGCGGGTAGCGACCTACTTCTGCCATTGTTCGCGAGATAGAGATAGATTTTTACGGCTTTTCCACTTATCCTTTATTGACTTTTAACTTACGCACTTTGTTATGTGAGTATCCTACAACAAATAAATCGTAGGCTTTGTAAAGCAGTACAGCCACTTACGACGCGTTACTGAAATATGAATCTATTATCTATATACTTGATATATATACTTGATATATAAAGCTGAAGAGTTTGTTTGTTTCTTTGTTTGCTTCAACGCGCTAATCGCAAGAACTACTGGTCCGATTTGAAAAATTATTTCAGTGTTAGATACCCCATTTATAGACGAAGGCTATAGGCTATATATCATCACGCTAAGACCAAGTGACTTTTCCACGCGGACGAAGTCGCGGGCGGAATATATCATAATCAGTTGCCGTGCGTTAGTCTCGCAAAAATCGCGAAAATGGCTTGACTGATTACTTAATACTCAATATTTTATTGGTTTTTTAGCGTACACCTGCGAAACACGGCTACAGAGGAAGATACTTACAATTTTAATTGAAATTAAGTGTAAATCAACATCAAACCCCAATTCTATTGAATTGGGGTTTGATGTTGATTTCCTTAGATATTAGTTTTCAGTCTAGCAGATGTAACTGAATGTTGCAGAAACCATGTTTGCTATTGGTATGACACAAAAGCATGAACACTATATTTTGTACGTTTCCACTTGAAATAGTGATAATTTAATAATATTATATTATCACTCAAGCCTCATAGAGGCTCACAAAAGGCAAAAGTAGTAAGTTTATCCTCTCTCATAGTATTCAAGTACAAAGACAATAATTTATAGTGAGTCACAGCGAGTACAGGCACTAAGCCGCACCAGATTACCCGACTCGGGCCAAACCACACGCGAATTTAAACATAAAGACCTCTTTGTGCTGCGCTCGAATCGCATTTATCATAACTTCTAAATGAAAATTTAATATTTACACGGCTTTCTAAAATACAGTGTATATATTAATAATTTGCAACCATTATTAAACAGACTCCTTGTTTTATAATAAACCTGTGAATATGATCCGTTTTCTCTTACTTATTTTCAACAACTTTCTCTTTTTGGAACGGAAAAATATATGATATTTATATATTTTAAAGATACTTTCACAAGACAATGTTGGATTTTGAATACTAGATGAAGCCAGCGTTTCCTTATTGAGAAGAACCGCTATAACAACTCGAGATAATAAGTATATAGTCCAGATAAAGTAGAAAAAATATCAAATAATGTGAGTGACTTAAAGCAATGCCTAAAGATGAGCCATGGCAGCTTTGAGTAGACCAGTCCCATTGTGTAACTCGGCCATTATTGAGACAGATCCACAACCTGACGCAACGATACCAGAGGTCTACTACGGAAATATAACGTCAAAACTTCTAATCGAAATATAACAACTTGAAATTGATTTTACTATTTGTGTACTGTCAAACACCTAAAAACGATTCTGACAAATAACACTTGGAAGTAAGACCAACGCAAGACAAGAAATCAAATTGCGACAATCAATCACCGGCTCCGAAACATTTTCGTGGTAGAAAAACGTGCGGTTCGTCAGTACTTCGTAGTAGGCCCGCCAAGTCGGCGCGGCAGGTCACACAAAATTCTCAAAGCCACCGAACATAAAGCTCTGTATGTACGTATGTGTCGAAGTTCGATTGTATAATACGTTGTTTTACATAACTGCTAGGTGATTTATAAATCAGCTCTATTATATAAAACAGCTGAGCAATGTCCAGCTGGATTACCATTGCAATATTTAAGTAAACCGCTACCCACGTTAATTATAAAATCAATTTAGATGCATAATACAGATAGAAAATCCAATCCAAAATCCAAACTTACTTGTGTCGCCCTAATTGTTCGTCTAATTTTATACAAAAGGACATCGCGACACATTTTTTCTCGTCACATTATCTCGTCTCAACCCATTGACTCTGCACAAGATACACTACGACTAAATTAAAACTTACATCGTAGCGCGCGTGTTAGTCTTACCATCTATACTTATACCTACTAATATATAAAGCGGAAGAGTTTGTTTGTTTGTTTACTTGAACGCGCTAATCTCAGGAACTACTGGTCCGATTTGAAAAATTCTTTCGGTGTTAGATAGCCCATTTATTGAGGAAGGCTATAGGCTATATATCATCACGCTACGCGGACAAAGTCGCGGGCAGAAGCTAGTCTACAATCTACAATATTTCCCCGAAATCACTAAGCAAATTGTAAGATAACAAAAGCAAAATCGAATAATATTTGCATTGATTTTGGGTTCCAAACATGAGAGCGTTGGAATACGCGTGATAATCGTCGGTATATCCCGCTATCCGAATAAATCAGGGACAATAATGCAATGAATAGGTACTCAGTATTCGAAATCAATTCCATTTAGGCAGGTAATCGTCAGGGAAACCATTTTGCGTGATGTACCGATTCGAGGTCGGACGATTCGAACCAAGTCGATACGAAATGAAACTTACGAGTTGGCACAGTTTATTGTTGTGTGACGAGGGTCGACAAGTGTGTAAAACAATTTGCCAACTGAGTTAATTTAGAAGACGTTGCGTGAAAGAATCTCGTGTAACAATATAGTAATTAAACTTTCTGAATTCTGTATATGCAAGTGATTTTTATTAGGTAATACCAAACCATGCTTTCACGTGGGAGAGCCATGCTTCGGCACGAATGGGCCCGCTCGACCGGAGTGATACCACGGCCTCACAGAAAACCGGCGTGAAACAACGCTTGCGTTGTGTGTGTGCTTCCGGTAACCTCAACTCACCGAGTGAGTTGAGGTTACCGGAGGCCCAAACCCTTTTAAAGGCGGGCAGCGCACTTGCGACTCCTCTGGTGTTGCGGGTGTCCATGGGCGGCGGTTATCACTTACCATCAGGTGATCCGTTTGCTCGTTTGCCCCCCTATCCCATAAAAAAAATGCTTCTATTGCTGTAAAGGCAAGGCAGATGAACATCTGCCATTGAGCTGGATTATAATTTAAGCACCCTCATAATAGATATCCGAGTATAAACTCAAACCATTTTCCCCGTGTTATAATACTACTCCTCACTGCCTTTCAAATAGCTATCTCGGAAGAGGTGAGAAAATATCCAATTTGCTCGGTGGTAGGAATTCTTGGGGTCTGACTGGCTCGCGAACTCCCTTACGCCGGGAGTCTGTCCTAAAGCACCTTCGTATGTGTTTCGACTTTTGCGTGTAAGAGTTAATAAAATAATAATAAATATTCTGGGACATTTTTACACAGCACCATCTATTCCCAAACCAAGCAGATCCTGTACTAAGGGTACTAGACAATAGATTTATTACTTATATACTTTTTTTTGTAAATACCTACTTATAATACATAAGAAACACCCAGATGAACACAAACACTTATATTCATCACATAAATTTTTGTGTCCTGTGGGAATCGAACCCACGACCTCATGGTCAGCAGTCTGGTACTCGAACCACTAAACCACATAGGTCGTCAAATTCCCCTCGGTTGCTGCGTCTCTGGCAGTCCGCAGTCTTTAGGGGCACTTAAGAGTCGGCAACGCATTAGCAACTGCTCTGGTGGTGCAGGTGTCCATAAGCTATGAAGATTACTTACCACCAGGTGGCTCGTCAGCTCCTTTGCCAACTTAATCCATAAAAAAACACGTGATGAGTTTCATTAAAAAATCCATAGCATTTAATTGACCTGGGAACCGAACCCAAAACTTCTCGCCCAGCAAGCGTGTTTGCCACCAGACCAATAAAGCAGTCAAAACTTATTTAATAATTCTCTCGTTTAAATTTGACGCCAAGTAATATCACTTTGAACGATATCACGATACGATACATATAAATTGCAAACTAACGCGAGACAGCTCGGTAAATCCGAGCTTTAATAAATAACTACCGAATGAAAAGTTATACCAAGACCACATTTTGTACATAAATTACCATTTCTCGGTAAAGTTCTGCATGCACGAAACTCATCGAATATATATATTTATATATCTTGTCACTTATCAATATATATTCATACCACCTCCTCCTACAGTCCTACCTCACTAAAATACAATGGCACCACCGCAAAACACTGTTCAAAAGATAACCAAATTATTCAACGAATGGCAATCTACGACTTTATTAACCATAGTCCTTTTCTGTTTTGGAATAAAAATAACAGTTAGTTTTTATTTTTTTAGACGATGAATTAAATTAACAAAATTTACAGATACCGAAAACCTAATAATTAAAATTGATACGGATAAGGATGAGAAGAAATCAAGACTCAGTTAAAAAGCGGTATCATTTATTTTCTTTTCTCTATCTCTTATCAATTATCTATTATTATATTATTATCTGTACTATTATACAATGGTAAAACAAGCTGTGTTGAACATAAAAAAAAAAAATAAGTGGCTTATTTTATTATTAAAATTCTTGCCTGTTTGTTACGGGTTGGCGCAAAAACTAGGTACTGAATAGATTTAAATTTTGTTATCACTGTTAGAAAGTAGATGCTCCAACTTAAAAACTGGTGCACTTCTAATCTTGATTAATTAAACGGATCTTGTGATACAGCTTGACCTCCCTGATGTATAGAGACCCATACAAAGAACAGATCATCACTGTTGGTTTTTCCATTTTTACTCCTGATATAGCTTCACGTGAGCGAAGCCGCGGGAAAAGCTAGCATCAATATATTTTCATACCACCTCCTCATATAGTCCTACCTCAATAAAGTACAATGGCACCGTCGCATTATTTACATTATTCAACGTATAGCAAACCAGCGATTTTTTGTTATTTTGGAAATAAAGATGACAGTAGATAGACAGAAGAAGAAAGAGGGCTTTCTTTTTTCTCTTTTTCAATGCCGTCCGTATAGGTATGTATTAAGACGATGAATAAAATTAACAAAAGTTACAGATACCAGTAGATACTTATTGACTAGACCTTACAGAAGAATTAAAGAATGAAATGATTGGAATGAGGATTAGCAAAAATCAAATATCTATTAAAAAGCAAAAGATTTGGAGCCTTTATATATTTATATATACATACAAAGGATGCATGCTACATCACATCATGGTATGGCTCAAAGGAAAATTACTCCTCAGATAAAAATAGAGAATATCAGAAAGCATGTCACTCTCTAATGTACCTACGCAAATACAAGGAAACGTAATTGGTGCCCCTATTCCATTTCAATGGCATGTTTTGCGTTATATACCTAGATAGCGGAATACTATAATCCACTTTGTTTACACTTACATTTACAATAAATATCAATATTTACCAATTACGAACATTATTTTATTTATTCACAACACCGCATCATGCAAATGGATACTGAATTATATACCTACGCAAATAAAAACTCCATAGTAGAGTTGACCGGTGTGCACAATGCTGATACAGTTTCTATCTACAGCTAGACATTCGACTGAACACAATGCGGCTTACTGCACAGTGTGCACTGGACTTGAAACCATTAGGACGAAGGTGAAGCTCACAAAACAAATCCAAGAGACACATGATCCTTCTGACAGACGTCTTTGTTGTCACGTGATTGTAGAAATATTTTCGGAATTTTCTTTCAGCGTCAGACGACATTACGCCGGGGTCAAAGCCTTGAACACAATGGAGTAGTTATAACTCGCGTCATAGAGTTAGTCGACTGAGAAACAGACCCTCATTATTGCGTTATCAGTCCCCAGTGGTACCCAATACCGCTATGCGGGTCAATCACACAATGTGGATCTTGATTTAATACTGTCCTATCCAAAATACTTTAAATAAAATGTTGGGATTGAACGAATGATATTCAATACGTGGATCACGTCGTTCAATGTTCCTTTGATTGTCTTTGTAACAAATTACAGCGTCTCGAAAGACAAACAACCAAAATATACAAACAAATGTTTGCGTAACAGATATTTCAGCGTTAAATTATGCCTTTAGCTATGTCCGTGTTTCCTTATTTTTTTTTTATAATGATTCCGTAAATGTATTTTGCTCATTACTGATATTACGGTACCTATCATCGGTATATATCTTCTACTAAATAAAAATGCTTGCTATTATAGCTGGTCTAACAAAAAATAAATTGGAAAAAAGAACTTTTAATGGTATACCTTCGAGGTCAGTATCAGTTTTCAGATAATATTTTGAATTATATATTAGTCTAGTGGATCTATGTGCGACTACTACATCTGGGTTCGATTCCCAGGTGAATAGAGCAGTGTTATTGGATTTTTCTGTGGAATTCTCAGTAGCAGTTTGGATTTGTGCCCAGTTAACGGTAATAGGCTCGCTCCCTATTATATGGGAAATAAACATAGCGTTGAACTGTGGTTGTACATACGTACAGCTCTACCAACACTTCAGGGAATACAGGCGTAAAGGTAAGTCGATGTTATACCGGAATATTTTTTATTCAGTGCGCAAACTTTGACAATTGATACTTAAACGACTTTTATTAAACACCAATTTGTTATTTTGATATGTCTTAGTACAAAATATCGAAGTTATCGTTAACGAAAGATGTTTACTTTGAAGCTGATTTTATGGTTACTCGCTAGCGCACGGCAAAGCGCGCGCGCCTTAGTACCTACATCAGCTGTACACCGGCGTGTGAGTCGGCTGGCACACGTGCATATTGTTATTATTGCGAATAGATATTATGTGTCCATATTTTGCTGATTTCAAGCCGGATAAAAATTTAAAAAAAAGTTTTGATCTAATAATGGGAATGTGTTCTATTACTGATACTGAACTACCAAAATTTTTTTGCGCACTGCTTAAAAAATATTCCTGTATGTACAAACAGTCGATTTAAGCATTTTAAAGTTTGTTGAAAATGCGATTCATGGTATAAATTTAGTTCAATTTCATCCTGAAAGCTGAATGTTTTATGGGAGTCACATGCCAATATCAGTTTCAGCATTGGTTACATACAGTCATGCAGTTTCAATGAAAATTGCGAATCACGTATATATAAAAGTAGACTAAAATAAATTAAAGTTTTCCTTCACTAAATAACTTTATAAAATTAGCATGAAAAATGCAAAAAATCACAAAAAGTAAAGTAGTTTGCAAAAATCTTTTCGTGAACTGATTCACCTAAAACTTTTTACGGGTGGAATTTCGGTGGTTTATTAGCTTTCGGAGATTTCGTCGAAATTAACATAATTATGTAATTTACATCTAATAATAATAATATGTATATAATAATATTAAACTTTAAAACCTCATTAGCCTAGTGATCCTGAGCGCAGCTGCTACGCTAGAGGTCCTGGATAAGATTACTAGGTCGATCAAAGCAAAAGCTCGGAGTTTGGAACCTGTGACCTAAACATACCGGCGAACTTTGGACGTACATTAGTATGCCTCTGCCTACCCTTCGGGGAATGCTAGCGTAATGATATGTTCAACGAATTTTATTACTCACTAGCTTCTGCCCGCGACTTCGTCCGCGTAGCGTGATGATATATAGCCTATAGCCTTCCTCAATAAATGGGCTATCTAACACTGAAAGAATTTTTCAAATCGGACCAGTAGTTCCTGAGATTAGCGCGTTCAAGTAAACAAACAAACAAACAAACTCTTCAGCTTTATATATTAGTATAGATAAAGAACATTACATAGTTCACTTAAAAATGAGCTTAAATAAAAAAATTACTATTTAACGTTACATTAAGCGATCAAGCAGTTTTAGTAAACATTATCATAAATGTATTTTTTTAACTTTACTTTAAATACAGCAAGTGATTTGGCATCCTAATTTTATTTGGTAGTTTATTATATAATTGTGCTCCTTCGTATGTACCTAATAGTTTTTTTTATAGTTAGTTCTATGACTTCGCAATTTAATTTTATTTGTGTTTCTTAATGAATAATGCAATAATGAAATGATTTTGGGTCAAATTTTATGTCTGATTTTATTTCACCTGTTATTATCTTTCTTACCGTATGCACATCGTATAAGTGTATATTTGTTTCAAGTTAAATATTTTTGTATTACAGTACAGCGCACGTGTCTCAGTCAATCGGATACGTGGATACCTGAATAACGCCTTTATTACTTTGTTTTGTGATATTTGTAAGTCTTTAAGATTCGACTTCACAGCACACCCCCAAATTTTAATTAGATAGGTACCTACTCAAGATGAGACTTTACTAGAGAGTTGTATATGGTCATTCGTACTGCATGAGGAATGCATCCTGCTACTCTTTTAAGTATATGTCAACACAATATATAATTAAAACTTAGAAAACACTGAAGAATTGAGGGTCAGAACAAACGCACGCAGGAAAATGAACAGTTTTTTTTATTCCTATTTCACATGTCAATTACAGTTCAGCACCAACCTAACTGCAATACATTTTCAAAATCATGATATTCTAAGAACAGTCGCATAAGGTTCAAATTCAAAAGATTATGCTCGCACTCCTTAATTGCAGAACATTCAGAAAATAATATTGAGCAATATAATGTAAAATGATAACCCCTTTAGTTATGACGTCATTATCCATGATCTTAAAAATAGACTATTCTAATGAAATAGTAGATTAATAATAATAATATGCTGTTCCAATTTTTAAATGGAGCAGTAGGTAGTTATAGATACATTTCATAGCTCTACTGTAATATAATTACTTATTGAAGGTACCTATGTTCCCCTCCCAATTCTGTTCAAACATGAGTGAGTTTAACGTTCTGAGAATATATTAATACCTGCACAGTGAATTCAATAATTTTACCCGTTAAATTTAGGTACCACAATACCAGGGAACGTAAAACACCATGTTTGTAGGCTGCATTACCTATAAATGTTTTTGCGGGATAAAATCCTGAATAATAAGTACATTTTGCCCGGTGAAGACTTTGTTAATATAGTAGCTATTCTAAACCAAGACGGCTCGATTGGGGCAATATTTAGTGCAGATATATTTTATTACTACGTAGATCGATCGAGCCACAAAGTAAAACTGCACTTGCCACAGTATGTTCAAGGATGGGTGACCATTTTATGCACGAAGCCCCTCCGGGCTTGAAGAATATGTAAAGCCGTCGGTCCTGGTTGTCATATCAACTGTCATTAGTGGTATTCACAAACCCGAAATACGACATCTTAATTCGTAAGCTAACGTTATTACCTAAAAAATCGGTTGAGGAAGTCTAATAGCAGTAATATGTCAGACGACTCAATTACTTTCAAGTTCAAGTTCAAATGTTTTTATTTCAAATAAGCTTTTACAAGCGTTTTTGAAACGTTATGATTCTAGTTGCACGGTTCCAAAAGGTCGATCCTATGGAGAAGAATCCGGCAAGAAACTCCATGGACACTCTTTTAAAATAAATAAATTACAAACTTCACTGTTACAATATTGCGATAAAAAGATGTGAGGACGTTGAAGGATGTCCAAGTTTGACCGAGGTCGACTATATTAAACGAAGATTCACGTTATTTGAGAACCCGATGTCATTTCTAGATAATAAATAAACTATGTGGTAAAAACGCACACCATCAAGCGACAAATGAAACTAGGTGTCTACTTAGACAGGCTACAACGTACACACATAATACAGTTTCTGTTGTGGTAAACAATACTAAACATATAAAGACATCTCGATATGTAAATAATATAGAATCTGTCAAAGCTATGTCCATCTACTTACAAGGTTCCTACTATAGCTACTAGTAACTGACCAACATGAAAATTAATAAGCTTAAATTAGTCTCTAATAATCAACAGTTTCATTTTGCCAGGGAGGCCACAAGTGCATCCGTACTTAACGACCACACATTCTTATCGTCAACGTCAGGAAATCGAATGCCATCTCTTTTCTATACACTCCGTGACTATAATTGCTCTCCTCTCTCTACACCAGTTCGTGAACTCCGCTGTTGTAAGACTAGCTTCATGTAATTTTATCACATTATAAGTTCCAACACCTTCATAGCGAAGAAAACAAGCAACTTTCTATGAAGATTAAACAGCGGTGGAGTTGCTCTACAGCTTTCCTAGAACTTCGGTGCATATCACTTGAAGAATAAGAACTCAGTGGAGTTGGTAAAAATATTATTAGGTTAATAAAATATATAAATTACCTATTGTTTAAATTAAGGTTCTTGCTAACATACTTACATAGCCTCAGGTCCATATAACATCCTAAGAAATGAAGACCCATTAAACCCAGGCATTTTACTAGTAGAAATCCCAAGGAAACGTTAATTACTCCACTCGGCATCCACTTGTAAACCGCAGTATCCACCCGTTGACCACATAGCGTGAAGTGGTAACGGCAATATAGACCATGAATACCACACAAGACTATGATGGCTATCGATCGATATAAAAAATTACAGCGCCTATCATTCGACTGAGATGATTCCGGGAATTTTCTGATGAAACATTCATGAAGCAGAGTGTTAACGGGAAAACGAAATAATGAACAATCTAATATACCTAACGTTGAAACAAAATAGTGCTCCCAGCTTTTTCGGGGAACTAATTACTTATAAAATAACATCATACCATCACGTTCGTATTCGCCAAAGTGTTAGACAGAGGTGAACTAATGTACCTACATCCAAATTACGCAGTATGATTAGATCCCATTTAATAAACGGCAAACCTAATGCCATTAACCGGGCATATACTAAAAATGTAAGAATTTCATAGAAAAACCCAATAACATTGTTCGACCTGAGAATCGAACCTAGGATCTCTAGCCTAGCAGCACACGGCGTTAACATAAGTGCTAATTGTTGGTTTATATAGAACAGTTGATATAGAATATACCAATATATTATCTTCCCTAATATAGCAACACCTCTGCCTAACCCTCCGAGGACTACAGGGGTACAAATATTAACTACTAGTGTGATGTGATTGCTTTGATCCCTGTCTTTCTAATGCCATGTAAATTTCCCTAAATCCTGCCATATAGAACCTACTTACCTACGTAATTTAAAATATTTAAGGTGTATAAGTCCTGAGATTCCGTCATCACTCAGTGAGTGAGTATATTTCCCTGTATTATAAAATAAGGTATGTGTAATTTATAAATCTTTTGTTTGTTAACATAAACTGTAGCTTTGTTTATCAACTTTTAATGCTTGGCCATTCCTTTTACATAATGCTTTCAAAACGCGAGGGTAAAATTACATCCCAAATATGAAATTTTGTTGTTGCTTACACACCAAAATCATGTTAACGCTGTTCATAAATACTACATACACCCTTCAGTATGAAAACTGGTTTTAGTGCATTTAGTCTCGGTAAGATGAGCTTTCAAGGTCAACCATATTGCGGTTAATGTTGACCATAAAACGTTCCCGCAGTTATGTTGTGTGCACCCGCCCTTGTGATCCTCGCTGATGTATTTACGTACCACGAATTATATGGAAGCTTGTTTACATTTTAATGAAAGGCGTGGGCTTGTAAATTTTCTGTTTATGCCCGCACTCGCGCCAGATCCCACAATTCTCTGCACCGAGACGCGAGCTCCGTATTAAACTTACGTCATGTGAATGTTGCCGTAATTAAACGCAATACACATATACACGGAATTTATTGGTTTGCTCAAACGAGCCGCTCTCCAATAACATGTTTATTGGAATCATTTTTTTTAAACCGCCAACGTAGTATGTACTCGTAAGTCACCGAAAATGGAAATAATACCTACGTAAGTATATAAAATATCGGGTTTCACCGCTTTTCATCAGTATTTTATATACGAAACCTTTTAGGGAAGTCACTGAGAGGGGGATATATAACCGATAACTGTCATCTTCGTTTCGCCTTAATACCGCCTACATTATCTGAATATTGTGCTAGATATAGCTACGTTAACTACCTCAGTGTCAATATAAAAACCCAGTCTAATGCAAGTTGCAGCAAGAATAGTATTAGATTTAGTTATCTTAATCTATAAACTGAATTCAGTTAACCAAAAAATGACTTTAAATACCACTAATGTAACGCCCTGAGTTTGAAAATCGGCTTTCGATCTCCGGTCAGCGGCTTGGTAGTTTAAAAAAAATACTACTAAATTTTAATAATTATGGTAAATTGTCATTGAAAACAACAGACGTTTAAACATACACAGACACCGAAGTAATCACATTAGAGTTCCATTTTTGCGATTTGGCTACGGAACACTAAAAAGGCACTTTCTGTAATGCAGAAACTTGCCATTAGGAAACTTCGTAAGAATCGGATTTAAATGGAAGCCTGCGAATAAAGGATGTTCTTAAATCACTAAGATTAATTTTCTGCGCACATAATTTATATCAGCAACCGGGACGCGGGTCGACGAGACCATGAGGCAATTTACAAACTCGAAAATCGCGGAAGTTCGTTAATTATTCGGCGGGAGCAGGCTCGGGCGCGCCGGGACTCACGGTTATTGACAATTAAGACAAGGCCCGACCGCTTCACGCGCCTTATTGCTCCGCTTGTGGTCGCCCATTGCTACCCGACCGGATTTCAGATATCCACTATTCAATAAAGTGCACCTATAAACTATGAGGGCTTAGGGGAAGGAGGAGGGAGGGAAGGTCAACGGCGTCACCAGGGTGACAACCACTCTCAGTGTAAACGCTCAATAATATGTATACTTGTTTTTTATATCAAACTAGCTTCTGCCCGCGACTTCGTCCGCGTAGCGTGATGATATATAGCCTATAGCCTTCCTCAATAAATGGGCTATCTAACACTGAAAGAATTTTTCAAATTGGACCAGTAGTTCCTGAGATTAGCGCGTTCAAGCAAACAAACAAACTCTTCAGCTTTATATATTAGTATAGATAGATAGAAGAATTGGGTGCTGTTATTCTTGTTCCCGTAACATAGCCTAGTTTATTGTTGAACCAAACAACTTATTAGAAACTGTATATATATATATATGCTTCAAAATACAAAAAAAAATACATAATAATATGTAGGACTTATGTATTTTTAGCATTTTTATAGCATACATAATTTGTTAGCACTAATGAAAAGTACTCTCAGTTCCACTAAAACAATAGATATGAATAATGCCTAAAATAATAAGTGCGGCCAACTTAAGTTTTAAGAGTCCGGTTGAGCTTGAATTACACAAAAACGTAATACCAAAATAAATCGTAATCCAAATAACATTTAATCAAATTATGTTATTTTTTCGGATTCAGATACCGTTAATCTAGGTTCCTACCGTACCATTTCGTCTACTCCTACTTTACTGAAAATAAACGACCGGAAAATTGTTCTAAACTTGGTAAAGTTATCAAGAATTGCATTCGCTTACATTTACTTCCAGTGAAGGATGAAATGGTAGAGCAGGAAGGTTCCTGCAATCTAGGTATCATCTAATATAGGTATAATCTAGGTAGATTAACGGTTTCGAAATCCGAATAATAACACACTTTGATTAAATTTGGTTGAATTAAGATCTATTTTGGTATTACGTTTGTATTGGAAATTCGGTCCGCCGGAGGAATTATGAACTAAGTAAAATATAACATAATAGGTATATAATTATAATACAAATACCGTAGCTGGACAGGTAAGTACCTACTGTTGACCACTTGCAGTTTACTTGTGTTCTTATCTCCCATTTAATAGTGGGTGAGCTTATTTTCATTAACCGTGCACCATGAAACATATACAACACTGCTATATATATAGCAAAAACGTTATCTTGTCAGTATTTAATACACACACATCGTAAACAGGTGAGCGACTGTAGTACCGAGTGAAACAGGAAACAGATCACGGGCATGCGGTGAACCAAATTTGGACTCAACAGTAAATCGCTTTACGTTACATGAGATAGAGACTTGAGTCGATAACTTTTCTGGGACCAACGTAATGTCAAACTTACCAACATATAAAATACAA
Organism: Acronicta leporina; assembly: GCA_947256265.1. Lineage (NCBI taxonomy): Eukaryota > Metazoa > Arthropoda > Insecta > Lepidoptera > Noctuidae > Acronicta > Acronicta leporina. The sequence goes on along the minus strand of OX366513.1, from coordinate 7,851,052 downwards.
TATATACTTTGTAGAATTAATTCGTCACGTTTCATATATTACAGTAGAAATTCGCAACAAACGCACAAGACACGTAAGTTCAATGTAAACAAGTGACTCGGCTCCGGAGATCCCTCTCAAAGTAGGCCATGTATCGTATTATGGGGCTCCACTCTGTATTCATAGCGAATCTGGGACAGCGAGCACGCCAAAATGGCGAATATAAAAATGAGTTAAGTGATAGTAAATGACGCTCTGTCCCGGGATCCAATATTATAACTTCGGTGTCTAATAGATTCTAAAAGGAAACTTAAGTCGACCATATTTAGTTCTTCAATAAAACTTCACCAACTTCTACTACTTGTTAGAAGAAAAGTTTCGAGAATCATATCAATCATATTTATTACGTACATTTGTATGTAAGTATCTAAATCCACTGGGGTGTGCCGCAATGTTGGTGATTCCAAGTAAACAAGATATTTCGTTTATTTCGCTGTGATATTCGCATTTGAAATGGTAATGAATGCCCGACATTAAAAGAACATGTTACAATTCAAAATTATAGGCCCGTTCTTAGCAGTCTCAACATTTATGTACATAATTATCATTTATAAGGATACAACATGGCGCTGGTAACAAGACGCCTCGTTTCAAAGTACCTAGTATTTTAAGTATGAAGCAATAAAATAAAATAAGTAGGAGACAATTTCGTTGGGAGTGAGCTTAAATCAAATACGGATAAGGCACAAGACGGAAGTTTATTACACAATTGACAAGTGAAATCGACGCCCATAAAATGTTACAACGTACCGTAAAGATGTGTTTTAACTTAAGCTAAAACTCTGTATTCTGAACACATTTAAATCAATATGAAAGAAGGGGAATACAAAGTCTAGTTAACTATGTAATAAACCCGATAGTTTCCTCCCTGAACTTAAATTAAACGACTTCGCAAAGTTGTGACAATTTAAAGTACCAAGTAATAATTATTTTTTACTTATTAGATATAAATAATGTAAATGCCTACAAGTATGTATAAATTCGTGAATGTATGCGTAAAAAAATGCTTGTAAACCCGCCCCATAAACACAGGGGAAAATCTTAATGTGACTTTATTATTGTTGTCCAATATTGACGAAATTTTATAGGTATTATATTATTGTACCGTGGGAGAGCCATGCTTCGGCACGAATAGGCCGACTCAAGCGGAGTGATACCACGGCCTCACAGAAAACCGGCAAAAGAACGCTTACGTTGTGTTCTGCAGAGTGAGTAAGGATAGCCGCGCGAGGCCCTTTTAAAAGGCAGGCAACGCACTTGCGATTCCTCTTGTGTTGCGGATGTCCATGGGGGCGGTATTTGCTTACCATCAGGTAATCCGTCTGCTCTTTTCCCCCATCTCTAGAAAACAGTACATACTATACCTTCACACCCGTATTCCCCGAACGATAGAGCAAGGTGAATATCCACAGCTTGGTGTCTTGATAAGTTCAACCTCTATACAAGCAAAAATTCAAACTCCATGTTGATACTGACAATTTCATAGAAAATCCTAATAACACTTGGCTCGACCTGGGAATCAAACCCAGGACCTCTAGCAGTCGCTCTTAGAACCACTAGACTCATGAAGCACTTTATTTTTATAAAATTAAGAGCTATTTGAAACCTGGTTGCTGGCCCCATTTGTGTCTAATTTGTGACAAATTTTCTAAAAGATTTGTAAGAAAAATTAGGAACCATTTTCTTTGAAGATGGTGCATCTTATCGTGTAAGTAACCTTCTTCACATTGATAAAAGTTTTAGTTCTACAGTTAGCAAATATTTTATCGCAGGTTTTATATAAAAAAGATCCCGAGGCCCACGCGCTGAGCCCATTATTTCTGTGCCCAAATGACGGTGAACGATACAAAAAATATTACTTTGATATGAAAACGTTTCAATGGAGTCGTCTGTTTATTGGGAAACATAATACCAGTATGGTATTCTTTTTTCTCGGAATAAATAATAAGAATAATGTTTATTTACCGAAAATTACAGATATGTTTGTACATCAATATAATGTAGGTTTAATACAAAAAAAAATGGTAGTATACTAGGTTAACATAATAATATTATGGAATGTTGCAACATCTGTACGTAATTATATTACGTACGTACCCTGCCTCTTAAACTAGGTTGTTTTGTCTAAAACCATGTTGTTGTTGTTTATGTGAATAGAAGAAAATGTCATTACATATAGAATTTTGATTCGACTACTCGTATATATCAATCAAATTGCCTCATTAGCCAAGTGGTTCTGAGCGCGACTGCTACGCTAGACGTCCTGGGTTCGATTCCCAGGTCGAGCAAAGTGTTATTAGGTCTTTCTATGAAATTCCCAGTAGCAGCTCGGAGTTAGGAATTTGTGCCCGGTTAATGGCAATAGGCTCGCCCCCTATTACATGGGACCTAAACATACCGGCGAACTGTGGGTGTACATTAGTACGCCTCAGCCTAAGCGTGATGGTATGTTATGTTACTCTATATCAATCGACGCCTCCGCAAAAAAAGAAGTGCAGAATAATTGCCTATTTTTTTTTCTCAGTAAAAAGCTTACTAGTAATGTCGGTCGCATATTACTAGTTTACTAGTGTTTATGAATTTTTGACGGGTTAAACAGAGGTGTACTAATGTAGGTACCTACCTACATAAATAGTTAGCCATGTTTTTGTTTAGGTCCCATGTAATATATAGTCCTCTATTACATGGGACCTAAGGAAACATATTGTTTATGCTTCCTTGTTTCGCGCGAATATGCATAAAAAATGCTGACAAATTGAGAATCTCGTCCCATTTTAATCACTGGAAAAAAATAGTGCATTTCAATGAACGTTGCTCAAAATGTAAACAATATTGACTTTTCTTTGTGTTGTCTAACACTATTTACATATCTACACACATACCATCACGCTTGTATACCCCGAAGGGTTAGGCAGAGGCGTACTTATGTACGTACACCCACAGTTTGCCGGTATGTTTAGTCCCATGTAATTGAGGGCGAGCATATTGCCATTAACGGGGCATAAATCTCAAACTCCGTCCTACTACTGAGAATAATAAAAACTCATTAATACTTTGCTCGACCTGGGAATTTAACCCGGGACCTCTAGTGTAGTAGTCGCGCTTGGGACCACTAGTTCAATGAGGCAGTTATCATTATTTAATCATTATTTAAATTAAAAATCGAAATTATATGGCGTTATATACTTGGTACCTACTTAACAAGTTTATAGTTGTTAATTTTATAAACAGCGCATTTGAAGAATTAGATTAAAGAAAACTAAAAATATTGTTTACATTTTAAGATATTTTTACTAACGAACTGTACTTAACTAGATGTCTAAATTAATGCCATGGCACAAATTAAATTAGCTCAAATATAAACATAATTTCTTATAGCTTCAGTAAAATTCAGGATAGTAAATAGCCGCGCTTACACGACCAAAAAGATTGATGTAGACTTGATGAAGCAGAATAGCTGACTCACAGTCTCAATTTATAAAGACAGGGATGGGTGGTATTGCCTTCACGTAATTATGTACCCTGCTTACGTATCTACGTGGTCGGATTATCTAGCGCGCTGACTGATTATTTTGTCTAGAAAATGTGCCGAGTAGATTGTCGGTTCCGTGAATATGTATTGTACGTGATTCGGACATGTGAAAGCGAAACCTAACCTCTGACAATAAGCCATATACGAATCGTAGGTAGCTACATAATATTAGTTCTTTTTCCTTATTGGCAACGGTTAGGCTACTGTGATAATATTATTTTGATGAGGCTTAATATTTCTCGGTTTAATCCTATTTTTTCATCATTCAAGATTTTTACAGAAGTTATCCACTCCTCGTACCTAATAGCTGGATATTATAGTATCCTCCTAATAATAATAATCAACTAGACACACTCATAATGATTGTAAACTTACAGAAAAGATACTTAAATGCGAGGAACATAATCGTTTAGTTCTTTCGAGCCAAAATTCCAAAATGTTTATTTCAATTAGAGCACTAAAATTCCTATTTTACTAAGAGCTCATCTCAAAAGACTGTCCGTCAGTCTTTTGAGGTGAGCACCTAGTACATAAAATCATACCATTATCTTTATCAAATACACTCTTTACATTCACAATATCAAGAAGCTGCAACTATATTTTTCTTGGAAAATATTGAATGCAAATAATGTCAAAAAAATATGATAAAAAAGAAAAATACTTTTTAGGAACTTGTCCCGCGGCGCCATCATTAATACTAAAATCTTAATTGCCACAACGTACCTTTCGACACGACAAAGTGGGGATTTCATTAAAAATAAATAAAAAGGCATAAAACTTTTCCTTTTTATCTTATTGGACAGGAATTTCTGGAATTAAATTGAATGGTGTCGTGTTCATCATTAATCACGGGGGTGCTGGCTTATTCGCGATCCGCTCTTATGAACTTTTCTTTTTCATAAAAAATAATATTCTTATTTTTATCATTTTTTGTGTTGAGATTATGCTGTCCCAGTCTTTGTGGGGAAATATTATTTATTTTTTCTGCTGATATTAAATTACGAAAAGGGAAAATATAAGGACTGACATCCTTCGTGTGTTCACAGAACACACATGTTCCTGTTTAAAACATGAATTTTATGTGAGATCTAATAAATTATGCGCTCATCGGAACCAAACAATACAGCTATTACACCGGGTGCGTTGTTGGTGCACGTGCCTATGTACCATTTAACCACTAACAATTTTAAGTTTTAGGCCCACTTGCACCAACTTCTTAAATGTGTTTAAGTTGTATTTAAACACAATTTTTCATAGTAAATTTGTGTTTAAATACAATTTAAAAGTTGGTGCAAGTGGGCCTTAATGTCATAACATCTGTTTAACGGAATTGTACCTAATTGTAACTTATTTTTCTCATTTAGGTAATGAAAACTACAGTTTCATTGGGCGTATAAATAATCCCATCACAATAAGTTATGTCTGTAGGGCACTTTTTTAAATATTTTATTTACCTATGTCACAATAGATTCTTAAAAGACTTTTACTTAGATTTAAGCAATCTTTAAAATCTACATAACATACCATCACGCCTGTATTCCCCGAAGGGTTAGGCAGAGGCGTACTTTAGTACACCCACAGTTCGCCGGTAGGTATGTTTAGGTCCCATGTAATAGGGGGCGAGCCTATTGCCAGTAACCGGACACAAATTCCTAACTCCGAGCTGCTACTGGGAATTTCATAGAAAAACCCAATAACACTTTGCTCGACCTGGGAATCGAACCCAGGACCTCTAACGTAGCAGTCGTATCTTTAAAATCTATTTATTTTTTAATACATCAATTTCATTTTAGTTACCCACCAACATAAAAGACTACCTACATGTTATGCTATCGTAGATTTTTCTAAGCAATCATATGTGTAATGACGTCGCCGACACTTGATAATTCTGTTTGTTCAAAGGAATGATTCGTCCTAGTGCTACTAAACTACCTCCAAAGATTTTATGTTTGCCCGGACGAAATTGGTAACACGTATAGAATCCAAGACTTATAGAGACGTAAATCTTGTGAGAAAATAGTAAAACGTCTCTACATAGACTGTGTCTACAATAAGTGCTTGAAATACTATTTTTAGTCGTGCAAATTATTGAATATTTTCCTTCAAATAATAATAAAATACTAACTTGTTCTGCGTGGGTGTGATGCATGTTTTCCATAGACTTATTTCTTATTCATTTTGTTGTCATCTTTATTTTTCCGTGCGTCATGTCGGCGCAAATAAAAGTATTTTCTTTCTTACTTTGGAATATAAATACTGCCGAAATGAGCTGGGTACATAAGAGTAATTATTTCCACGGTTACGAGGATTACCGCCTAGGGTAATACACCGACAATTCGCCGGCTAATCAGACAGTAATCAGTTTTCTTCCAAATATTCAAATAGGTACTTCTATTTCTTCTCCTATTTTTTTGATGGGCAAATGAGCAGACGGATTACCTGATGGTAAGTGATTACCGCCGCCCATGGAGACCCGCAATACTACAGGAGTCAAGAGTGCGTTGCCCGTGCCCGCTGTTTAAAAGGGTTTGAGCCTCCGGTATCCTCGCTCACTCGGCGAAACACAACGTGTTTTATTTCACGCCGGTTTTCTGAGACCATAGTATTACTCCGGTCGAGCCAGCCCATTCGTGCCGAAGCATGGCTCTCTCACGGATAATTGGTAATCCTATAGTGCTGGAATGAGCTACATAAGACTAGTTCTCTACATAAGATTAGCCAACAAAACCTCATGCCAGTTTCCCGCCAGACCAGACAATGACCCCAGTTAGATGATAAGCGGGTTTGCGCTACGCGTATCTTTAAGTAGGAATCGAATGAACAGCGACTTGTGCCTCAAACTTTCCTAAAACTCGTTATGGTCGTGGCGCATATCGAGAATTCCATAGCCTTAACTATAGGACAACTGAACGCATGGCAAGGGTCAGACGAGCACTTATACATATAATATAATTATTTCCACGACCTGTGTGGTTTAGTGGTTCGAGTACCGGACAGCTGATCACGAGGTCATAGGTTCGATTCCCACAGGACACAAATATTTATGTGATGAATATAAGTGTTTGTGTTCGTCTGGGTGTTTCTTATGTATTAACAAAAAAAAGTATATACTTAAGTATTATATCCATTGTCTAGTACCCATAGTACAAGCTCTGCTTAGTTTGGGACCAGATGGTGATGTGTAAAAATGTCGCAGTATATTTAATTATCGTCACTCGAAAAGGTCCTTCTAATAAACCTGAGTTACTTTTACACCCCACTAACTAAAAACTTCTTGACTAATATGTGACTTGGAATATCTTCAAACTTAACTAACAACTTACATGCGCACGTTACATGCGCAAAACGAAACATCAACAAATAAACCTTAGAGGAAGAAATAAACAGTGTTTAATTCATCATTTAAAAAAAGGTCTAATCTGATGTGGCCTCTTTCCGAAGCTAATATGGTTTTCAGCAAAGAGTAATAAATAACAATATGATTAATATTTTCTCCATTACGAAGAGGAGAAACCTCGTTACAATTAGTTATATTGTTTTTATTGGTTGGACATGTAACTTGCTCCCGATGGATATTTTCTAATGAATAAATTTATATTACCTTTGATGGCATTCCGGGCAAAACCACACTTTTACATAATACAAGTACCAACCTACAATGCAAAATTCTTATCGAATTGAATTGATATGAATATATTTTTTTTACTCTAATCAGATGACAAAAAAAACATATGAAAATCAATAACACATAATATAAATATAGCAGAAAGCTTAGCGGTAATATTTGGCAATGCGAAATACCTTTATGATGAAACTATTAAGTATGGCGTAAAAAAATTAAGAAATGAAATTATAAAAAGGAAAAATCTTAATAATGCAGCAAAATTTTAAGAAATGCTAAGTTTTGAAGAGGATCTCGTGGGTCAATCTTATACATTTATTGTTTATATGTCATGTATAATAATATTCCAATAGATTCTTTCCAAAACGCGGCACGCAAATAAGAAACCACTTCCATCGATCGTAAGCCACGGGTGCCATTAAACCACGAATCCCCATTCGGTTCTCAGATTATCGTTAAGAAATTCAGTGAGACGATAAAGCGGTCATTTAGCTCCTCATAGCTTGTCGAAGGCGCATCACGTAGGGGCGTATTCCGCGATCAGTTTTCAGCGCACCTGCAGTCGTCGTTTGCATACTAATCCACGGAAATATTCATATTACGTGATAAAATTAACATATTTTTAAACTATCTACAGAATAAAATTTATTTCTAGGTATTCAACTAAGTTAGCCTCAATAGTTCACGAGCTCGCTTTTTGAGTGTGAGGTCCTAGATTCAATTTCCAGGTTGAACAGTGTTTTTCGGTCCATCCTTAGTATTATCTCGGATTTTAATAGCTAGGAAAAGCTAGTTTGATAGAAATGAGAATTTCCCCCAGGTTAGAATTAGAAATGGATCCCAAAAATAAATTAATCAAAAACGAACAGTGATGATCTCTTCTTTGTATGGGTCTGTATACATTAGAGAGGTCAAGCTGTATCACAGGATCAGTCCAATTAATTTAAATAATAAGTTCAACAGTTTTTAAGTTGGAGCACAGTGATAACAAAATTAAAATCTATTCAGTAGTTTTGCGCCAACCCGTAAGAAACAGACAAGAATTTTAAAAATCATATTTTTTTGCGTTGGGAGACGTTTATTTACCCTAACCACTTGTTTTTTTTTAAATGTCTTCAATATGCAGACACGTCTTTTTTACGATTTTATAATAGTACAGATAAAGATAATATAAAACCATTTCTCGGATATACCTTACCGAATTACCCTGTATACAATGAAGATTGACTAGACATAACAATAAGATTACTTTCTATTTTACCTTTGATAATAAATTGTATCTTGTCTTCTATATAATTAATCCGAGAAAAGATATTGTTATTTATTCATACCCTTTACAGAAAAGCTACCTTGCCTGGGAAAACGCTCTCCAAGTTTTTAAATAAACCTTTAAAAACTTTGCCAAAATTTCATCTACCTACTTAGTCGTTTATTTATTCAATCTGAAGATATAACCTTTGTAACAACGATACTTGAAGAGTTTCTGTAATTTTTATTGGCAGCAAAAAACAAGGAAAAAAAAAGGTTTTGTCTTTAGAAATATTTCTACTGAGTCACTTTTGCAGTCACCCTGCACCCCGCAGGGTGACTGCAAAAGTGACTCAGTGTCAATGTTAAATAAAAACACACAATACTAATGCAATAACCGTCTCTTGCGCTTTGTAAATAGATCTTTCACAAATTTGTGAGCACATCAAAAGCGTCGCCCGTAAGCTGTAAAAGAGTGTTTTAAGAGCTGTGAATTATGTAACACACGGTCGCTTACCTGCACACTGCCTCGTGTACTCAGCAAATGCGAATAAAAGCCTCTTTATATTATGCCTTTCTTGGAATTAAAAATATTAAGAGGAATAAAAGTAGAAACATAAATGTCACACGTAGAGTAGCATTTAATTGTGTGCACGGAGGTAATTAATTATGTCTCATTACGGTTAATTAATTGAAACGAGTTTATTAGTAGAGACGTTTTCAACGGAAAACTGAATTGACGACGCACTATGCAGTCAGTATCAGTATAGTTAAATACTACTACAGTATTTATAAAATAAGTATCAAATAAGTGTCTTGTGTAATTGCTAAAGAACCTCAAGCAGGAAAAAGTGTACCGGCTAGGAAACGAAAGCCTTTGAGCACTTAAGCAAAGCTTTTTTGAAATTCTAATGCGTAGTCTTTAGAACTTTATTTCGACGCGTTGACGGTCTTAAGCGTAGTTGAGAAGCACTGCAACTATTTTGTCTTATTGCGTTTGTTTTTTCTACTTAAGAACAACGATTTTGCGTAAAGAATGAAGGATAAAAATGGTTTAATATAAAATGAAAGTAAAATTTCGTAAATAAGATGTGAAATATAAGAATTATTAATAATAATTAATAAAATTAATTTCCTTTTTTATTTCCTTATTATAAAAATCATGTAATTTTACTTTTGTCATTTTTGTCATTTTATAGATTCCCTTACTACTGAGGAACAAATTCTGCAATATTTAATATTGTGTTTTGAGAACAAGATATTACATTTACCATAAACCGTTTGTACATGTAAGTACATTATTTATGTTCATTCAGTTTCGTTCATTCTTTGACCTCACTATCTTTTTTTTTGTCAAAAACTGGTAACCCTTCAACTGTCAAGTTACTGAATACAATTAAAAGTCGAAGTATACCTAGTCGGTGTCGGTATGATCTCTGAAATTTTGCATAAAATGTAACCACTATATGCAAAATTCTCTGTCTCAACTCACTGTCATTTTACTGCAAATGACCATACTGCACGTGTATATACATTTTTTCAAAAGCAAAGTCAAAATCATTTATTCAAGATGGGCTATTGGCTGAGTCATTTTTACATTATAGACAGCCCCAAAAATGCCCGCCCTTCACTGCCAACTAGTGTTTTTGCTGGAAAGAGGACCAACTCCCCAGCAATACATTCTTGTCTGTTAAGTTACTAAGGCGTAAATAATTAGAGATGTTAAATATTTATTTGACGAAGAAAAATCTATTTAATTTACCCCGTATCAACATAATATATATCAATTATATATAATATTACTTATCCTGAAAAATACGGTGTATATTTAACAATCAATTATAAAATAATTATTACCAGGGTCATTTTTTTTTTATAAGTTACTACATCAATTTTAGTTCAAACTATTACTGAAAAAGCAGTAATATGACAAATAATATGACTGCTTTTTCAGTTTATATATGTTCACATGATTGCCTTTCAGTTTCTATGTGTTTACGAGTATATCCGTGCTTTTTGAGGATTCTAATCTAATTCAAGTACGCATTAAAAAATATAATAGAAACAGAATCAGAATTTTATAACATAATAAAAAAGGTATAGTGTTCTATAAATAGAATCTTTTTAAAAAAAACCTCAACCAATTCCCATTAAATACTTAAACATACTGACCTATCAATTCTGCAACTAGAAGGGAAAATGTTTAAAAAATACTGTTATTTTCCTACGCCTATCAAATTGTAAATAATTGAAATCATCCATCAAACCTTTACATTTCCAAAAAAACCCGCTTCATATCTCGTCGAAAGGCCATGGGGCAAAATGAAACTCGGATGTGTGTTTATCCTCAATAATATTAACAAACATTATGACATTTGCTTTAAATTGAAGTTTATTTTCGAAATTCCTTAATTTTCCAATTTAGAAACCTATTTTTAGGTTCGTTAAGTTATTTTAGGCGTCGCTGACTACCAAGCTCATTTGCTCTTCATCACTTGTCAGTCTTATATATATATAGCTTCCGCCCGCGACTTCGTCCGCGTAGCGTGATGATATATAGCCTATAGCCTTCCTCAATAAATGGGCTATCTAACACTGAAAGAATTTTTCGAATCGGACTAGTAGTTCCTGAGATTAGCGCGTTCAAGCAAACAAACAAACAAACTCTTCAGCTTTATATATTAAGTATAGATATGCCTACTGTTTAATGATACGAACTATATATATGCGGCTTAATACATTGTGGAAAACAATATATTAAGCGTCCTGATATTTGCGAAAATCGTTTAGTTTACGATCCACATTCGCATAATTCGCTCACACCCAACTGTGTAGAGAATTTGAGAATTGGAGATAACTGATATTGGCGCAAAATTCCAAGAGGGCGTGAAATAGTTTCACGAAATATAAGATACCAACCTTACCTTAGCGACCTACTTAGTTTTGTACATGGAAGAATTTGAGGCACAGGGAAAGAATTAAATCGTCAGAAATTGTCGTCGCCATATAAAGAATCCTAGAATATTAGGCATTACCTAAGCCTTCAATTATAACAAAATCAACGCCATTTTTTATAAATTTTGTTTAATACCATTTATCCGTATGTGACGAAACTTTGGTGAATATTTTTCGTGAGCGAGCGCGAAAATTTCTGCTTTCCGCTTTAAGTTAGATTAGACATAAATGATACATTGTTACTCTTATAACACATAACATACCATCACGCCTGTATTCCCCGAAGGGTTAGGCAGAGGCGTACTAATGTACACCCACAGTTCGCCGGTATGTTTAGGTCCCATGTATTAGGGGGCGAGCCTATTGCCATTAACCGGGCACAATTTCCTAACTCCGAGCTGCTACTGGGAATTTCATAGAAAAACCCAATAACACTTTGCTCGACCTGGGAATCGAACCCAGGACCTTTAGCGTAGCAGTCGCGGTCAGGACCACTTGGCTATTGTTACTCTTATCTTCGGAGTTAAATTAAAATTTAGACGAAATCCACGAATGCTGCTGTTTTTTGAATACGTATAGTTGCTTTTATGTGCGTGTATGCCAATGAATAAATAATTAATCGAAATCCCGTTCGAGGTCACAGTGCGGTTGGCAAAAATTGCTTTACGAGTGTGGGAATTCGCGGGAGGCGGCCGGGCCGGCGCGGGCGGGGGCGACGATGCCGCGTTGATATAACCAGCCGGCAGGCGGCGCCACCACGCAAACAAATTGGATGCTTAAAATTCAATTTGAAGGTTTCGCGGTCCGCTTCATTCGCTCTACCCGTTCGTTACAAGCTGGACTCGCTCACATATCCAAATGGAAACACAATTATTTTGCCGTAACTCGGTACGTTTAAATGTTTATCGCTAGCGAGTACGTGGGCGTGTGTATTGGAAGTTAGTTTGTTCGGACGGAAATCAATTGAGATAGTAAATACGTATGTTAACATTATCGCATTAATTATTGCTAGCAAATCGTACGTCGTAGAAGTATACCTGTTCTTGCGGCTCGTATATTTGTTTGTCAACTTATTACAATAACACATATAACTCAGTAAATTCACGACTAATGGAAAATAATTTAAGAGAAAATACACAATAAACCAACTATTTCTGAAAAATTAGTATTAATAGTTAATTATCACGCGCTTGAACGGTGAAGGAAAACATCGTGAGGAAACCTGCACGTCTGAGAGATTTTCTCGACGCCGTGTTAACCCGCATTAGGCTTGAGTGGTGGACTATAGCCTAATTCCTCTCATTGTGAGAAGAGACCCGTACCCAGCAGTGGAACATATAATGGTTTGATTATGAGTATCAATGCAACTCAAATAAAAATAGAAATAAAATTTATAATTACGTCTCCGTTTATTGTCGTACTTAAAATCACGGTATCGTTATAGAAACTTGAACAACAAAACTAAACGAGCTCTTAAAATAAAGCGGGATTGTGGTGGGTACTATACCGAGAAGAATTTCAAGTTGAAATAACTACTAGACGAAGTTTCCCTTCTTCAGATTCACGAAACTTCTCGGAATAAATTCAAGTTTCCTCAAGCTGAAAATTGATGAGTACTTCTAGAAATTTAAATATTACCCGCATCATTTCCATTAGCATAACAGCAATAAATTCATCCGTAATATTGCAACGTGTTTTATATGTTGGAGCCCAATCCGTTACGCGACGCTATTTTTTTATTTAAGTACCACAAAGTTGGCAAACAATCATACGGCCCGCCTGATGGTGCAACACCAGGGGTATCACACGTGTTTTTTTTTACACCCTTTTTGAAGAACACCATGCTGTAGTCTTTTGGGAAAACCTCGGCGGGTAGCTGATTCCACAACCTGAATGTGCGTGGTAGGAAATTCCTCTGAAATCGCACAGTATGAGACCAGAATGGTTCTAACCATGACCATATAACTCTACATAACCAATAATTATAACTCTATATAACCATACAATCTACCGAATGTTGACCACGCTTAGGGGACACAGGTTAGCCTGAGATACACACTATGTTGATGTTCCGTCGTCTCAGCGCCGTCTGGAACTTTTCTAATCCTGTATTCTTCGGTAACTTTTCCAATATTGCGAACATAACAAGCTTACTTGTGCGCCTAATCCGAGAACATCCGAGCTGCGAGGGACTGCAGAAAGTTTTCATAAGATTAACTAATTTATTCATATCATCCGCTTGAAATGTACGTAGGTTTTTAATCCTGAGGATATTGTATGTTTGAATAAGCAACAAGTGATGGTGCACTCAGAATTAATGTCCTTTGATTCTCTTCGTCACACATTGCTCGGAATAGTGAAAATGGATTAAGTCGGTTCGCCGTGAATTAATCACCTCGGGTATATGTCGAGGCAAATTAGACCGCTGAACTGCAAACACACCAGCTCGCTTTGTCGCAAAGTAACTGAACGAACTAAATGAATTATCACCACTGTCAACTCGGGGAATCAGCACTTTCATTAACTTTCTAACTTGTAGTTTTCTCGGAATTTTCATTTAGATACTAGTTCTAATTCTATTTACTATTAATCCTAGTGAATTACATGGACGCAAGCTACATGAGTTCAGCTCTCGCGATGTACTTATAAACTGTAATAGCAGTTGGAGTTTTGATGTAAATCCAACTACTTAAACAGTAAATTTCTTTAAAAAATAATTAGAAGGGGTAGACCTGCTCTTTCAAAAGTGCAGTAATGAATAAATCAGGGAAATAAGTGTTGATAATTTTTATTATTTCGGTAGCTGTTAGTAATTACGTACATAAATGGGAACTGTACTTTTTAGAAAGTGACGGTCAGGATAATTCAAGATAAAAAAAGAAATAAATTTCAATTCTTTATTCGACACCATATTTAATGCATTCCATTATACACCAAATTGTAACAAAATGTTGATGTTCAGTACATAACAGCAGTTTAAAATGATTTTTCTAATTTATACAAATGTATTACATTAAAATGATGATGTAACAATAGTAAATATATGAATAAAGAGAACAACTTAAATAGCTACACAATTCCTCTGAGGATTACAAATTATAATTTTAAATACATATATTTTACTACACATTGTTCCGTTAGTATTTATTTTAATTTATCAATGATACACATAGTGATTTTCTAAATTGTTACTACTTACGAGTATTATGTAGGTACTCTGTAGGTACTCGATTTATGTGAATAACATCATAAATCAATGTACAATAATTTAGCAAATTAATTTATCATATTTTATAGCAATACTTTTCAAGAGCTTCAGAAAATCTTTAACCCTTTTGCCACCCAAGACGGATTTAACCGATAAACATTTTCTCGTCATGTGACATTGAGTCTGTGTCGTCATCTATGTGTGTGTATACGAGTATATAGGTATATGTAAATCTGACTTGAGCGGTTAAAGATTTAAAAGTCAATAATTATGTCGTATAATTTCATTAATAAAATCCGTTCACAGATTAATGAATAATAATGATTAAGTATGTGAAATATTTAACACATTTCCATTATCTTCAAAATAGTGCCATATAATTTAGAACCCTGTTTGGTGTTCATATAAAATTGACACTCTTTCAATGGAAAACCTTTAAAATTAATTGTTGTCATTTGCATTTAAATTTTAATTTAACTCTATAAATAATTTGGCACGCGGGAAATTATTGGCATTTTCAATTACAAACACACATAATAAATATTATTTTGTCAATGAGCCAAGCCAAACTAAAGTATTTAGTCATTTATAAATAGTCAATTCCAGTTTACCTATACATTAATCTGCTTTTTTACTTAAATAACTATTAATTAAAATCATAACATGTGTGTTAGTTATATATATAATATATTTATAATAGTTCACATTTTGTCACAATGTGGAAAATGGTGTTAGTTTTTAATATTACTCACCATTAGGTAATCATCATCAATTCCTGGGAAGATAAAAATACGGACGAGTACGGGGGATTAGCTTGTGTGGAACAAGATAATATAACGGTTACGGTTTTGCTATAGAGATTTACCAAGGAGGAATAAATCTCCTGTAATGCTTTAAAAGATTATATACCTTTACAAATATGTATAGAATAATTATCATACATATTTTGCTCACATATATTTGAAAAGAGACGTATTATGCGCACAATGAAAGACTAATTGGTGATTTACCAAATCGATAGTCCTGAAATTTCTGATAAGAAAAAAAATCAAAGCTTTATTAAATGAATCCTTACGGTATATGTACGAGCTTACATTCTATGTACAAACGGCGGGAGGGTTAGGTACTCAATGAGGCTTACTTTGAAGGACCGAAGAGTAGACTATGTCGTCTATTACCCTGATTACCTTTTGAAACTTTTATGGGAATAGGCGTGGGCTAATATTATGGTACTCTCTATGTACTCGTCCATTAAGTAATAAGTTTTCAATATTTACTTATCAAAAACTACTCAAAATCAATACACCTCACTTAAAAGTAACTATACAAAAAATTACAACTTAAGCAATGTTTTTTAAACAATGATTTTTAGTTATTTTATCCTACGTACTTGAAACACTTCATTTGATATAAGTAGGTATGTACAGCTAATGTCGGTTTGTTGTTAAGTCTTTTGTCACTAATTTATTGTTATATTCACATTTATTAAATACGTATAGGTATATTCACAAGAGCCTACAATTCCTTCATTCTATATCCGACAGTGAAAATAATTATAACTGGCATACATTTTTACTGTAAAAGGCAACTTGAATTAATGATGCATCTTTATCCAGCCATATATACACGAGAATAATTATGATCTAAACCAAATTTGCCTTTCACAGTAAGTCAACCAGGATCCCTCTCATCACCATAATCTTCTATTATGTAACTAGGCCATCAAAATCCACCTTCACACATTTCATTAAAGATTATCACATTCAGCCTAAAGGAATTCATGTAAAACTTGGCGGCATCGCATATCGTGATAATGTTCTTGCAACACGAATCACATCACATTCGTTCACATAACCCTCTTTCGTATTCTCAATCCGCCGAGAAATAGGGCGAAATATAGACGTGGTTGCGATCACTACGTTACAGCACAGTCTTGTCAGATTAAGGTAGGGGAATCACACGGTTGAACGGTTCTATATGGCGCACGGTCTCAAATCTTTATTTAGACACCATTATAATTATTTGCACATACACGAGATAAGTTCACACACTGTTCTATATATACACATTTAAATTAGGTACATCACAAATCACAATTTAGTCCGCTTGTTGACTACGACCTCGGCGGTAGCGTCGAGAAACCCTCATACGGATATCTCCTGAATCTGCACACGCTTCTTCATGATACCGGGCGGCGCGGGCGCGGCGGGCGCGGTAGGCGCGCGCAGGATTCCGCCGCCCTCCCCCTCCGCGCCCGCCTCGCCCGCGCCCTCGGCGCTCTCCGGCCCGAACTTTACTTGTGTCGAGCTGTCCACGACGCGCGGCTCGAACGTGCTGGTGCGACCCACAGGGTCGCCCGGCCGCCCTTCCACCTTCTGGATGTCTGGTTTCTGAGTATCAATACACACTACGCTCCCCGCCTCGATCGCGCTGCCTACACTTACGTCAGGCATGGAACTGCGAGCTGCACGATGCTTCTCATCATAGCAGCTGTATTCACCGAACGTCGGCTCGCCACAATCCGACAACGTCCGCAAGTCGAACTTGGAGCCGACACCACGCGGCACGTGCGCCGACTTGCACTCGAAACCGAATCCCTTGCCGTCAAACGCGCGCACTTCGTAGTCGAGCTTTCCGTCATAATTATCCGAAGAAGAGGAGCTGCCTGCCTCGGCAAGATCATCCTTGGAACGGCGCGGGCGTGAGCCTCGCTGGTGGTAAATGCCGGCAAAGATGAGCACGTTGAGTAGTAGGAGGAAGCAGCCCACTGCGATGGTGACAGTGAGCGCGGCCGTGTAGGACTGATAATGCGAAGAGGCAAGCCGACGCAGGAGTGCATCGTCAGGGTGCACGGGTGGAGCAGTGGCGTTGGGAGGGCACTCGGTGGATGGCGGTGCAGCAGGCGCGGGGCGAGGCGGCGCCGTACGCGGCGGCACGGTGCTGCGCGCACCCGCACGTGCACCGCCCTCCAGCTCCACCACATGTGGGACATGCGCACGCGACATTGACTGTGGTCGCACCGCTCCTAGATGACAGTTTTTATGAATTTGCTGTCAAACGTAATGATGATGTTGTGTTAATACCAGAATAGTTTACCTTCGTAATAGTTAGCGTTGTCATCCTGAAAGTGATGGTGTCGCATGGCGGCATCGGGCAAGTCCGAGCCGGGCCGATGCAGTTGAGGAATGAGGGATAGCCACAGCGACATCTTGTGGCCTCGGTAGTGACTGCGCATCTCAGGTTTACCGCCTGCGCCACAGTTACGACAAAATTGAAAGTAACGAACCCGAACCAATAGCGGTCGACCCGAAAGTTTTAGACGACCTCCAAATTCCTAGAGACATAGTGCTGTAATTTATAGCAACTGTTTCTATAAGCTTGTATGTTTTTAGAGGCTAATCTTCGTAATTACTCGAACAAGTTAGTTTCCGGGGTCCATAACATACTGGCATATTCTAGGACGTCGAGTAGTTGAGCCAGGAATATCGTAAGGATTTGTGCGCAGATCTGTTACGTATTCTTATAAACTAATCAGAAAGTTTTCCATGGAAAGGAACGTAAAACATATTATTATGAGGAGCTACGCACTGATCTCCATGTACAGTTGGTTGATGGTGTCATATGTGTCCCAATATGGCGTTTGATCCGGGCCCAGGCGAGGAGTATCGCCCAGCATTGGGCTTGGAGGTGGAGTAGCGGATGGGTCATTCGGATTTCTAAAAACACACACAAATAAAAGAAGATATATTAAAAATTCTTCAATATTAAAACATCTTAATTTTTTTTTTACACATAGAACCATATATTTTAATTTGTCGCGTCTATTAAATTTTAACCTGTACCTACCTATAGACTAAACTTCGAATATTGTTTGCAGCAAACTTTAACTTTATGGGGAGGATGTTGTTTCCCAACAAATTCAATTCTAAATTCCACTCACAACCACAAAAATCTTAACTTATCCTACTGAAATAGTTGTTTGGGTACCTTTACAAGGAAATGTTAACTGAATGTAGTGTTGTGGTACAATAACTTTTTAAGAAAAAAACTCAGTCAAGAAACAACCAATCAACTTCAAGAATTTTGCGATAGTCATATACTAACCAAATTCATCATATAGGTGCGACTCGTGCGCAGCTTCGCTTGCGTAATTTTTCACATTATTTTCGGCGAATTCGAAGTTTAAAATCTACAAACCTTATCCTGTCAGGAAACACAAAAAAAGAATTTTCCAATTCGGTGCAGTCTTTTGGAAATTATGTGCGTACATACTGGGCGATTGATTTTAATTTATAATTTATATAGATTTATATATTATGTGTACCTATATATCAGTACACATACTACATATATCTACATTTTCTACTCTATAAAAATATTCTTTAACTAAGTATGCATGATAATTAATATTAATATTCTATATAATAAATAACGCAACTCTCTTCTACTGAATTGCAGAAACTTGTTGTGCCTTAAGCCATACATTACGAAATGCAATACTAAATAATGCAGTATTGAAAGCAACATCGAAATTGGTTCACGATCAGCGAAAATCGCGTTATATAAATAAACAAACTTTCCTAATAATTGAGAACCTCCGTCTTTTTTAAGTTTATAATATCACATTTTAGGGTAATAAAGCATCGTATCAATATGAATACTCTTACCCGTATTTAACAAAGTTAGAGATATAATGGATGCACAGTTTGGAGAGACGCTGCTCTTGCTGCGTGAAGTTCTGCTGGTGATGGGTCAGGGAGACGGGCACGCCCAGGTAGTACGGCAGCTCCTCGCCGTGCACCGACCCTGGCCTCTGCACATGATATATCATACTGTAGCGACATCTACCGCGATACATGCAAACTATGATGGACAAATCCTGAATCGCGCAAGTGGAGTTTGCAAGTACGATTATATACATCCGCCCGACATCAACCGTTCGGCGATGGCCTAACAGGCAAAACACCTCCCTGGTCGGAGGATCTTCCCTTTGGTTGGAGGGGCAACACACCTCCTCCCGCCGCAATAACATCACGCTGCCATAATATAATATAGGCCTTTTCTAAACCTACCATTATGCTACAGGAAATATCTTATAGGTATAGAGAACTTTAGTCAACATGGTAAACGAATCCCCCTCTTCGGTCAAGACACTGCACTTACGTATAACCAAACCAATGATGCAATCTAACATCTTCTATGCTTCCAGTAATATTATATCTTTATAATAATAAGTTTGTAAAATTGTTTGTCATGGATAAACTCCAAAACTACTCAACAGATTTAAAAAAATATTTTACTCATGGAAAGCTACATTATTCTGGAGTAACATATGCTATATTGTTAATCGAGTATACATAACATAACTGTATGTTCAAGGTATAAGACAAATGGGTTAATCTTCAAAGTAAAGTTGCGCTTATCGTGGTCTGTTCGTGGATGGATGACGATTGTGAATTAATCGGGACAATTCTGTATCCCAAAGCTCAATTAAGCCGTCAGTGACATGACAAACTTAGTATTGCAATAACAATCGAATCTCTACTCCAATTTAAACCAAAGGCCCGCATGGCCCGATTAATAACTCCATTCAAATGCCAGTGCTAGGGTTGTCGAGATAACAAACAGGTGTATAGAGCGACATCGACCAATCCACCACGCGACCGCACGTGCGTCGACACGTTTCGACAACCGCAGCCCTGTCAACATCCACTATAACAGCTTCACGCACAACATACAATTGTATTTATAGATTTAATAATATAGTTATACTATTGATGAAGGAATTAAAACATAACATACCATCACGTCGACAGAGGCATAGTAATGTACACCCACAGTTCGCCGGTATGTTTAGGTGCCATGTAATAGAGGGCGAGCCTATTGCCATTAACCGGGCACAAATGCCAAACTCCAAGCTGCTACTGGGAATTTCATAGAAAATCCCATTACACTTTGCTCGACCTGGGAATCGAACCAAGGACCTCAAGCGTAGCAGTCGCACTTAGGACCACTAGACTAACGAGGCAGTTAAACATAATATACATAACATACCATTACCCCTGTATTCCTCGGAGAGTTAGGCAGAGGTTGACTAATGTCAACCCACAATGCGATATTATGATGTTTACATATGGCGTAGCAGGCACGCTGAAGGCACCTAGGCTTACAGGACTGCTTATTTTCATAAATTAATTATGTGTATAATTATTCCCTACATGCCAAATATTTTAGAGAAGGCTTATATAGTAAACAAGTTGATATAGTAAATTCCCTAAACATAGGCTGTTTGTTTGTCTATTCAGTTGACGACATCTATTACAACCAGAGTTTATGGGCCGACATAAACGAAGACTAACAACTTTGAGAAGAAAAGCGCCTCGCCACCATTTTCAGTTGATAAGCCAGTGCCAACAACTACGTTATGTTGAGTGTACTAATAACAAATCAACGTTCCAGGGTAAATATTATTACCAATATTAAAAGCGAGTTAATACGAAATTAATTTGGTTTTTAGTTATTTTAGGCTATAAGGCCCATATTATATACAAAATACTATGACACAATTCAATATGACTTAAACTAATAATAATTATTTTATTATTATACTTAAATATCAACGATTTATCTAATGAATCTACTACTATATACTTCTAATGAATGAAGTTTTGGATTCAGTTTAGACCGGCGGCGGTGCAAGGTGTTGATTGAATGGGCGAGAATTGAAAATAGGTATGACAATTTTTTTCTCCACGCCGCGCACATCTTTGGTGTAAAAGGTGTGGATGAGCGAGGAGAAAACTGAAATATTTCTCGTTTCCCGTTACCTGTCAAACGTGGCGAACCGGCGCGAGACATCTTTCGGTGTAAAAGGGTCAGTGAGATTTCAATTCACACCCATCCCATCTACGCCTCGCCTCGGTGGTTTAAACCCACCCTTAGTAGCTCGTAGTTTGAATTTGTGCCTGGTTAGAAGGCTCCCACCTCTATTACGTGATATATACCAGTGAACTGTGGGTGAACATCTCTGCCTTATGCTTCGAGGAATATGGACGTGATAGTAATAGTTGTATAAAAGTAATACAAAAAGATATATTACGTACCGTATATACATCCCCATCCTGCAGACAACTTGCTTTATGTACTACATATTTCTTTATTATTTTTTTCGTTTCGAATACCTAAGTAGTAAATTGCAAGATATCTACGCCCTATGTCAGTTTAATTTTATAGCACTTTGGATGATAATAATATTACCATAATTTACAAATACAATATGCTATTGACATAAATAAGTTTATGTTAATGTTTCTTATATTAGTAATTAATGTTTCATATATAATGTTATATATAGGTACACATATATTTGGAAAAAAAAAAACAAAGTAAGCCTTTTTTAAGAAACCTTAACTAAACCTTTTTTTAATAAGGCAACCCTTAAATGTTATTAGATTTTTAGTATAACGTAGCGTAATCACTATGTAGCTTACCTGTGGATAATCCTTCTCCTGTGATAGATGATGAAAATGTGTGAAGTATGTGGTGCCGCCGCGTAACGCGTGCAGATACCCCAGCCTGATTAGTGGCGCCGCTGTCCGCCCGTCACTTAGTACCTGAATACAATTAACACCTCAGAAAACACCTTCCGGAAGTCATTAACAACAAAACCGATTTACCGGTGGGTCCAAGATAATGAAAATTTTCGGTTTAAGATTATTTTATATCCCACAAGAATAAAATATTCACAACACACGTAGTATTATTTAACGTGACGTGTAACTACGTATACAAAACAAGACTAGGTAGTATTAACATTACAACAATTTTTTCACAGAGGTTCCTTATATGGAAGTATGCATTTTGGGAAATTCTCAAGGGATTGGGAAAATGAGATCAATAAATACCATGGATTCACTGCTAGCTAACAATTAAATTGTTATGGATGCGAATAAAATGCGTTACGCTTAATTCGTATCGTTATAAATTATTAGGGCAAACCGACGTCGATAAAATGTTATTGTTGACATCAAAATGCAAAACTTCAGAATCTCATTAAACATCTGAATCAAATTTATTTCAGATGTTTCATGTCAATTAAGGAAATTTTACTCGAACAAATTGAACTTAATTTCGAACCAGTGGATATAGCGCTTTCATTGACTATTAACAATGCCGTCGTACTTATTTCTTGTTCGGCGGTACGAGTCTTTTCCAATAAAGGCTTTCCACGCGCCCATCGTGTATTCAGCGTGCGCGGGCGTCATTAACTCCCTTTGTATGATGTAGGAGCGTTCTGAGTACCGAAAACCACTTGAAGCTTAAATTGAGATCGTCTGCGATGCCGACGACGCGCGGCGGCGGCTCCCGCCCACGCCGGGCGCTCCACAAATGTCAACTCAGCCGACGGTTATCAACTTTCAGCAGTTTCACTATCAATGACGCTAATCGTGTTTCGATATCAAGAGACGACAAACACAAACAAAAGAGGAGCTCCTCGATATTTATATTCAGAGAGTGTCTCGTCGATTACTTGTGATCTTATATTCAAGCACGCTTGTGTATTCGGTTAATATCACCTGTTATTTCTATTTGTATTCATAATATTAAAAGCTCATGTCAATTACGTTCGTAATGTTATTCCAAGTACTTTTGCCTGGGAAAGAGGCTTTTAAGTATTGCTGTATAAATTACTTACTTATATTTAATAATGCTAAACTTTTGTACCAGTAAACACCTAGGGCGGTACAGTACAGTAAAGACAAAGAAAAATTTACTAAAGATAAAACAGCTCATTTTTTTTTAAATCTTGATAGTCGTACGCTTGATTGCCAATTCGCCTGATGTTAGGCGACACTGCGATCTACGATGGAGCGCGCTTGCCTAGAAGAAACCGATACACTCGTGATTTAAAGATACCCATATCTATCGGGGAAGTCCTACTCAAGAAGCGCAATGTCCACACATTTTCGCAACGTTCACTATGAATCGATGTCGCTTTTTTGGGCCTCTGGTCGTCCAATAGTAGAACTAACAGTCCAGTAACTGATTGCAGAAATTTAGCGACACACTAATAATAGGCTACACAGGATGCCCTGTCAACAATATATACAGGGTGTGAAACATGAATGTGGGGCTCACTCACCTCGAGCGTGGCGTCGCGCACGCTCAACGGATTCTGCACGGGCTTGTCCCAGTCCGTATATTCATTCTTCAACGTTGAATAGATCTCGTTGAGGTGGTAGTAGTACGCGTTGCGCACAAATGTCCGGAGAATGCGATCGCGCCGGCTCTCATTGAAACCAAACTCCAAGTCTTGGGCGTTAAATTCCAGGTATGATTCTGCAAGGAATGGCATGCCTCTCATTTGCATATATTTATCATTCACTTTGGAAGCCTCATTCAATTTATTCTGAAGTATGTTAACGCTTTGCGAATTACTACTGCAGTACTTGGAACCATAAAACGCTAGACATATTGTGTCGTTCCATTATACGGCTCACATAAAGCGACGTTTGTAATAAATAGTCCAATTCATAAATTTAAATGAAGTTTATTTGTCTTCTAAGAAATACCTCGTTACGAAACACTTGAGTAAGTACTTTTATAGGTTGACATAATGAACATGTTTAATCGCAAAGATTAGTTTTGCGTTTCATTACTCAGACGACTGCACGATACTGATAAACTATTGCTAGATATTTATATGATAAATAATCTATGTATAATAGATTCGTTATAGACAAAGTACTGGAAGGCCACTGGTGCGTTCATTGGAGATCTCAGTGTGCTATTTCACAATGTGCTTTTAATGGTTGCATATTTTTAGTTTCAAATTCTTTCCGAGAAACGGAGGAACATGAATGAGGATTTCTGCACGAAAAAAGGTAGTTATCTAAATAATTATGAAATTTTAAATCCATCAAAAATACTGTTAACAATTTTTACCCGTCGTGGTTAGTCCAAAAAGCAGTTCTCTGTGTGAGAAGTCAGCTAGTTCATGTCCAGCTGCGTTGGCGACGGCTGCTGCGCCCGCGCCCAGCCGCGAACTGTCCGTGGGAGGAGGTGCCTGCCATTGCAATATAGGTACTATTTCAATCAGTTAACTTAGAATATACATACCATCACGTCTGTGTTCCCCGAAGGGTTAGGCAGATGCGTACTAATCTACACCCACAGTTCGCCGATATGTGTTAGGTCCCATGTAATAGGGGGCTAGCCTATTGCATTTACCGGGCACAAATTCCTAACTCCGAGCTACTGGGAATTCCATAGAAAAACCCAATAACACTTTGCTCGACCTGGGAATCGAACCCAGGACCGCTCTATCGTAGCAGTCGTGCTCAGGACCACTTGGCTAATGAGGTAGTTACATAGAATATATTAACAAAATTATTTTCTATGTAATTGATAGTGATACTTTTCTATAAAAACTTTTGAAATGTTACCCGAATAAAACCCGAAAATGCAAGCATTAAAAATAAAACCAAAACAAAGTATAGATAGAAAAATTACGGTATTTAAATACTCGTAAGTACATCATACCATACATTAATTCAATTTAAAATTACATCAGTATAGCCGTGCAAAACTTTAATTTCTAACGTGAAATTTCAAATCCCAACACAAATGGAAGTAGCACGGGTAGAAACAACGATATACCAACATTTTTTTAATGAACTTGTTCTAATTGAAACAATGTTCAACATAAAATTTCATGTTCTTTAATAAGAGTCAGGAATAAAAGCTTTCCTTGTGGAATAAAAAATAAGCTTTTAACGTTACTAATACAAAGGGGAAAAAGACGGTAACGCGGCAAATTGAAATTGAAAAAAGAAGGTACTTTTGCGAAACCAGTAAAAAGTTCATATCTTAAGTTTTAATTTTTTTACAAAATATTTGCACCAACTTCATATTAAGTTTATTAAGTAAGAGATTGCTTAGAAGAATTCGACATTATAGAAAAAGACCAGTAGCCCAAGCACAAACACTTTCGAAACGTATTCGTATCGAAATCGAGAATAATTTGCATTAGAAAGAGGTTAATGAAGATAGATGAAGCAAAAGTAGTGTGCCAGGATCGTAGCGAGTGTAGTCTCTGCCTACCTCAATGGGAGACAGATGTATGAAATTTGTAGCAGAAAAAAACACATTCGATACGAATTCGATAGTGCTTGGGCTACAGTTGAACTTATTTGAAAGAAAGAAAACTAGTGTATCTTTCCTAAATGTGTGACGACCTCTGTGGTTTAGTGGTTCGAGTACCGGACTGCTGATCATGAGGTCGTGGGTTCGATTCCCACAGGACACAAAAAATTATGTGATGAATATAAGTGTTTGTGTTCGTCTGGGTGTGTTTCTTATGTATTATAAGTATGTATTTACAAAAAAAAAGTATATAAGTATTATATCCATTGTCTAGTACCCATAGTACAAGCTCTGCTTAGTTTGGAACTAGATAGGCGCTGTGTGAAAAATGTCCCAGAATATTTATTTATTTATTTAAAGGACGCCAGTTTGAGTCCCGTCTGTGGTTCATATATTTCGTATAAATAGGTTTTTCCATACCCTTGACCATTAACAACAACTAGTATTCCGCGAAAAGTTAGGCAGAGGTGTTCTAATGTACATACACAGTTCACGGTTATGTTTAGATGAACCTATTACCAGTAGGTAACCGGGTACAAATCTTACTCGGAGTTAATAGGTATGTAGTTACTGAGAATTTAATAGGACAACCCAATAATACTTTGATTGCCCTGTGACTTTTCTGACTTGCAATAGTCACTTGTTAGAAATTTGAAAAATATTGAAACGTCATTAACTTCATTCGAAAGTTAAGAATGCAGTTATGAAAACTTAAAATATACCACTACCCACCATTCAAAAAAAAAACAATCTGAAACTACTGTATGTTAAGAGAGATGAGACGAATGATTTGTTAAATAATGTTTCAATATTCACCCTTATTCAGGCTCAAATTGACATTCAAAGCCCGACAGTCAAGCTGTAAACGATATTCAGGTGGGCTGTTATTAGGCCGTTACCTGCAAACTGTCCCAATCGTGTGAAACTCAAGACGATTCTATATTCTAATTGGTTCTAGATATCTGGTTTCTTGGGCGTTAATGAACAAGCCGTTACAAATTTTTGGTTAGTTAATAAGGTTGAAAGGCTTCGTTTACTTTCACCGGTTCTCCGAAATAAATCTGTGATGAACTGATTCGGTGAATATTTTTAATTACAAGTTCTTTTTAGGTTACATAAGTGTGGGTGTATAATTATATATTATATACCATCACGCCAGTACGTTTTAATTATATTATTTAAAACTATAATAATACAAAAGCTGTACAAAACCTTCTTATTATAATTATTCTTAGGTTTTAGCGACATTGCTCCCTCACTACTTTATAATATTCACGATATTTTCGGAAACAATTTATCTTTATGATCTGTAGATCATACAAATAAGAGCTCCATGCGGGGATCAAACCCACAATACGTGTCGAAACCGATCGTTTAGCCGCTGCGCCAAACGCGCTGAGTCAAGCTTTAAAAATTAATAACACAGCGTCGTGTTACTTAATTTTACCAAAAAATAAATAAATCACAAGCAAATGAACAGACAATAAACAAGCAAGCATAATATTTCCCGCTACATTGATACTTTGATGCAGGTGTGACGGCAATTTGTTAACGAAAACATCCTGTTAATTCACCGGAGGGTTGTTCGTCCGCGGCTGTTCCATTAATTTGTCATGAATGAGGTGTCAAAGGAAAGTGAACAAACGGTACAAATTTTCTGGAAGTTCAACTAAGTATTTCTAACTCAGTGTACTACCCTGTTATCAACAGACAGCCTTATTTATTTATTTAAGGCACTTCAATGACTTCTTCACTATTACAAACATATATTTTTTATACTAGACGTAAATTACACTATTAGCACTCATAAATAGACATAACTAGACACTAGTAAAATAAAAACAAATTAAGGTTGAAAAAATCACTAAAATTAATTGTCAATAGGTGACATTACTAACCCTTCTAAATATTATAAACATGAAAGTTTGTCACTCCAATACGGGAAACGAATTTGGATAAAATTTTGGTGTAGATAGTTTTTATCCTTGACACAGGATAGTTTTTATCCGGGTTGGACCCAAGTTCTGAAGTCCACGCTGACGAAGTCTCGGGCTTAAAAGCTTAGCTACTTATACATATTTTAAAACAGGGCCTATTTAATTAAAATCCACCAGGCGTAAAATCCTAATCGAATAAAGCCATCAACCATCGAATAAAAACCTTTTATTATTTTCAATTTTTTTTACTCTTGGCTGTTCTATAATAGTTTCTCACATACGATGTACTTCATAATTATTACGTTTTGTTTACATAATTCACTGTCCAATATTTTATACCTTTCTTTCGGGCAGTTATGTACCTAATTGTTTAATAGTGTAGCCATTGGCGTTCCCTAAATTTGCTAAAAATAAATACAAGCTCGGTGAAACCTTTACCTACGTCAATCAGGGGGTATCCTTTATGGGTGTCATTCTATTATTATGTTTTTGTTTTTACAAAAAGGTTGACCCACACTAGGAGTTTCTTTTAAATTATGTGTGCATTTACAAACACATATTCTCACATATACAAAAGCCCAGAACCGGAATAACTACCTGTAGATCATACAAATATTTTAGAAATTAGAAGAATCAGCCTCATTAGCCTAGTGGTCCTGAGTGCGACAACATGGGTTCGATTCCCTTGTCGAGCAAAGTGTTATTGGGTTTTTCCATGAAATTCCCAGTAGTATATTTTTTTTTATTATTATTTTCTTGCGGCTATTGTATCACTGCGACCGAAAATGGTCTATTGTGATCGCCACTCTTTGATTTATAGTTCACCGCTGAATCCTGCGGCTACTATGAACTGCAGGATTTTCCCAGTAGTAGCTCCGAGTTTGGAATTTGTGCCCGGTTAATGGCAATATGCTCGCTCCCTATTACATGGGACCTAAAAAACACATACCGGCGAACTGTGGGCGTACATTAGTACGCCTCTGCCTATGAACCCTTCGGGAATACAGGCGTGATTTGGTATGTATGTATGTATGTTAAAAGAATCTCCATAACTTTACACCCTGGGCTGTCAGTCAGTCGCACTCTAAAACTACTGATAACCAAAACTTCTTCCCGTAAATCGTGTAACTAATTCCTAAAAATAAAAGGTGGAACTCACAGACGGGTTGACGATGACGGTGCCGTCGACGAAGGGCGCGAATCCCGGTAGAAACCGGGGCGGTTCCAGTCGCACTGCGAGCAACTCTGCCAGCGGCTTGTTGCGTAAACACGGCGCGAGGTCGTCCTCCAACAAGTCACCGTGACACCCCGTCTGCTCCGCCACCTGGTTATAAAAAGTAACAATGAGAGAAAAAAACTGCACCTTTCTCTATAAAAAAATACCAACTGTTTTTTTTATGTACGCTATTTTAAAACATATTATCAAGAAAAATTTTTTATCTAAGTTGGAAAATCTTGATGGGTAATAGTCGTTGGTTAGTTCTGTAGTTTCTGCTTAGCCCTACGGGGAAAGGGGGTGAATATATGTATATATTATGCATTATTATTTATTGTTTTAAGGTTAGGTTACCACTTATAATGTTGGCAATAAAATAGTAAAAAAAAATAGTTATGAAAATAATGAAAGCTGCCTATTCATCTAATATTACGATAAGTGACACTTCAATTGAGTGACTTAAATACAATTCTATCAACTTTCCTTAATGCTGATTTAGGTTCCCTTCATGTTCCTAAACAATATCAACTCGCTATTTAAAGCGAAGCTCACACCCAATGCTCTAAAGCGTAAATGTACCTTTCTTTTTATTGTGAGAGGTTCCCTCTGCAGCGCCCATGAACTCAGCCCCGACCCACTTAACAAGATGACGCGCCTCAGTAGTTCTGAAACAGATAACCTAATTTAATTTTGTCATTTTGAACAAGGATCACCCAGATAATGAAATCAGCTCTTCTAAAGAAAACATTTTTATTTCTTCCCAGTTCCAGTATTCTTTAATAATAAAGAACTTCAGAACAGTTTCAAGTGTGATGTTGACCTTATTTTTAAATTGCGTGGAGGAAGCTTTCCTCTTGTGCATGTCTGATGTGACCCTTTTAATCGTATTAAGTGACGGAGGATCTAAACGGGATGGTGACACGAAATAATGAAATCTGCCCGGAGCGGTATAATTACGGACAATGGCTCTCCCAGCGCACACACGCACGTGCGAAGCTGACAACCGCCCACCCACCGCGGTTCCCTTCCTGTTTGTGTTGGCAGTTAATTAAAAAATATACCTAATTCATTTAATTTTATAACATTTAGGGATAATTATCCTGTCATTATTTTGACTTCAAAATTTTATTGTTTGTAATATTTCATTGGGATTTTACTCAACATTTATGCCATATACGAGTATATGGCTTAATACTTAAAAATATTGTTGTTATTTAAAAAATATATATGTATAGATATAGTATTTAAATAATACTATATCTATACATATATATATATATTTTAATTAATATTTCTTAAATCATATCTTACCGATTTAATACATGAATTAAACAGTAGGTACATACCTCTAGCGACGGGTGAGACAGCTAGGAAGTTCGCAAGCGCAGCTCCTGTGCCGTGCCCCATGAGCGTGACGCGTTCGGGGTCGCCCCCAAACGCCGGCAGATTCTCCCGCAGCCAGTGGAGTCCCGCCACCAGGTCCATTAGGCCGAAATTACCCTGCGCCGACCCCTTAGCACCAGTCTTTAAAAAACCTGACGACAAACAACCACCCATTAAGAGATAAAATGATGAGGTCCGCCTTCACGTAGGTACCTATCCGTCAAAGACTAAACACAAATCTAAGTTTTTTATGATAATAAGTATGATGACAATCAAATATACCGTCGCTGGACGGCAAGCAAAAATCCAATGCTTGGGCGTCGGACTTGCGATCATGTGGTTGCCGGTTCGAACCCCACCCATTGCACTACCGACGTGAACCCACTCGTAACACAAGCATTTGAATGTGTGGGTCACACATTCAAATGCTATACATTGCTAGTAAGCTTTTTTAAAAAAAAAAAAAAAGGTAACAATCGCGCGTCGTTATGAGTTCGTTGAATCGTCCAATCATTTGGAGACTTATTTGTAGACTTAGTAGTAGTCTAAGGGCCTGTTTCACCAACTCCGGATAAGCACTATCTACCAGATACATTCAACATTTTTGTAAAAACGTAAAAAACGTGTACGAATTTTTGTGTCAGATAATTTATCGGGAACTTATCAGAAGGCGGTGAATCAGTAGGTAACTGTACATTAAACTGGAACACAATAATGTTAGTACAATATTGCTTAGCGGTAGAACATTTGGCAATGTGGCGGTATCAACGCAGAAAAAGTCAAGAGCAAAGTTCTGCCGCTCATAAAATATATATACTCTGTTAGTGAATGTGGCTAGCGAAGCCAAATTTTGTTTTAAAAGTGCTACTGCACACAATAGCATACGATAGAGCTAGTAGTGTACTCATAAGTATAGATATACCTATGTAGGTGTATCTATACTTATGAGAGATTGGATCGCTTTTTATAGGAAGATAACATTCCCAAATTTTATTGCCGCATGTAACAAAGTGTCTTCCGGGTCTCTTTTCAATGCTCTTCTCCTTAATAGACATATTACTACACGTAACATAGATTCTTTAGTAATCTCATAAGCATATAAATCATTTCAAAATATAAATTTTACATAAATACACGTTACGACTATGCCTTGCTGCTGAGAAATAGTGGCTCATAATGCAAAATATTTCACTGTCACGTGGCGGAACAAGAGCCGGAAACAGTAAGGAGCTTCTTCAATAAATTATGATATAATGTATTTTTTGTACGCCACACGAACACGCCTGCCTCAGAAGATACAGTTCAGTGGATAGCAACACTTATGTAAATACGGAAACTTACACATTTCATACAATCCCCCAGATGTGTCATCGTTATTCAAAGTATCCTCTCAGTAAATTTGTTCACAAGTGAATCAATATTTTCTATCACATCAGTTACAATGTCGAGAATTGACTGCAATAACAAACATTTGAAATATATTGCGGAAAGTTTCGACCTTTTCCGATATTTAAGTGTTTCTAGCGTCCAAGAATAAGAAATAAAGAAGACAATGTCTAAAGAAAGACAATACTGTGCATATTTATTTCTGACAATGTTTGCGAAATTGACTAAAATTATTTACTCTGATTGCTCCTCATCAAATTCCGTTATAAGTATTATTTTAATCATTTCTAATTACGTGACGAGAAAAGACGTAAAATTATAGGTATTTCACGCGTACCAGCACCAATACTCGAATATTTAAAAACAAAATTATTCAGTTGTGTATGCATTCCGCTTGTCACACGCTAGTCTGGAGCAGATTGGCATTCAGTTGTACTAGGAAATCATCTCTCTCCTTTCTTGATAGATACTGTGAATATAATAGTTCTCAATAGGACAAAACACCAATATTTCACCGCCGGTATGCAAAATGCAACCCACGTAAAGCCAAATCATCGACCAATGCGCCTACCATCTCATCTTCTTTTATGTATTCCAAAGCTAAACTTTTTCTTTTCAAAACGTTAGCTAAGAAAATGTTAATTACTTAGTAAAGATTGTTATATCTATTTGTATTGGCGACTTACTTTATTATCATCAAAATAAATAATAAATAGGGCAAATAGAGCTCTACTAAAAGTTTTAGAATAAAGCCTTATCTTTATATAATTGTAGCTAGAATATCCAACAGAGTATATTTGATCTCCGTCTTCAGAAAAATCTATATTATACGCTATATAAAATAACTGCGAGGAAAATGATATTCGTTACTGAGAAGCGCGGAATACATTTCATTTTATTATTTTCGTAATAGTCTTTTTACAACTGCATCAAATGTCGCCGGTTGCTGTAAAGTTTAATAATATAAGTATACTCGCCTAAAAACGCGTTTATAAGATTTTGTCGTATTGTCACATTAATAAAATTTATATTATTATGCAATATATATTTTAAAACAAACAATAAAAAGTAGCGTATAAAAACCAAAATGCGTATGCGTATGATTTCATTTTGATAGATATACAAGCTGTGTCCCGCGATGTTACCCGCGTTCATCTAGTAAGTAATTCTCAGTAAATATTTATATCCATTTAGCTACAGTCCGCGACTTCACCTAATTGAACGCCAGAACCGGGCCTAACCTGGATAAAAGTATCGTACCTACGTACTGATTTCTGAAGTTCGAAATTAGACATATTGAAATAAAACAACTTTACGGATTATATCTAGTTATATTAGTATAACCCTTTACAGCAACCATGGACGCTGAAAAGTGTCCGAAACGTCGGGATTTGTATTGTATTATACTAATATAACGTGATATAATCCGTAAAGTAGTTTTATTTCAAAGTATCGCAAGTGTTAGTCAATACAAACTCTTTTGGTGCCAAATTTAACTTTCAAATCCATAAAAAACTCATACATATAACGTGTTTATGTCAATTTTATAATGGTACTAGCTTCTGCCCGCGACTTCGTCCGCGTAGCGTAATGATATATAGCCTATAGCCTTCCTCACTAAATGGGCTATCTAACACAGAAAGAATTTTTCAAATCCGACCAGTAGTTCCTGAGATTAGCGCGTTCAAGTAAACAAACAAACAAACTCTTCAGCTTTATATATTAGTATAGATTAAGTATTAAGTATAGATTATACGATAAGATATCGCCTACCCACGGTAAAAGAATTAGCTTAAAATAGGTACTAAAAAATCAGAAACAATACCCTAAAGAAAATTAACTCGCTGAGCTAACTGGGCTCACCGCCCTTCCCCCTCATGACTGCCTTGCACATCATAAATGCGCGCGCGGTACTTGATCATTATTTTGCTGCGATGTTATTTTAAAACTGCGATATCTCCTAAGATATTCATTGAAATCCAATTATGTAAAGGGCACTTTTGTTTTAAATTAAATACTTCTGATGAATAACGTATTTATTTGGATAAGGATTAATATCATGTTTATAAAAACACCTTCGCAAATAATGCATTTGGAATTTTAGAACAAAGTTAGCATAAAAAAGGTTATAGTGAGCCAACCTTAAAAGATAGACATATGCTGTCGCGGACTTTTTTTTAGAACTTTTAAAGAGGAACAATTCTGTCATATATGATTTTTGCGAAACTTTAACCGTTTACGCAGCGCACGCGTCGGAAGCTCTCAAAAGGAAAAAAAAACCCCGATTTTGAAACAGTTTTCATTGGTGCTCCGCTCCTATTGGTCTTAGCGTGATGATATATAGCCTATAGCCTTCCTCGATAAATGAGCTATCTATCACTGAAAGAATTTTTCAAATCGAACCAGTAGTTCCAGAGATTAGCGCGTTCAAGCAAACAAACAAACAAACAAAAAAACAAACTCTTCAGCTTTATATATTAGTATAGATATATATTAGTATAGATAAAGCTGAAGAGTTTGTTTGTTTGTTTGTTTGTTTGTTTGTTTGTTTGTTTGTTTGTTTAGAACAAAGTTAGCATAAAAAAGGTTATAGTGAGCCAACCTTAAAAGATAGACACATGCTGTCGCGGACTTTTTTTTAGAACTTTTAAAGAGGAACAATTCTGTCATATATGATTTTTGCGAAACTTTAACCGTTTACGCAGCGCACGCATCGGAAGCTCTCAAAAGGAAAAAAAAACGAATTTTAGAACAAAGTTAGCATAAAAACGGTTATAGAGAGCCAACCTTAAAAGATAGACATATGCTGACCCGGACTTTTTTTTAGAACTTTTAAAGAGGAACAATTCTGTCATATATGATTTTTGCGAAACTTTAATCGTTTACGCAGCGCAAGCATCGGAAGCTCTCAAAAGGAAAAACCCCGATTTTGATACATTCTTCATTGATGCTCCGCTCCTATTGGTCTTAGCGTGATGATATATAGCCTATAGCCTTCCTCGATAAATGAGCTATCTAACACTGAAAGAATTTTTCAAATCGACCCAGTAGTTCCTGAGATTAGCGCGTTCAAGCAAACAAACAAACAAACAAACAAACAAACAAACAAACAAACTCTTCAGCTTTATATATTAGTATAGATGTTATGGTAACAAAATGTTTTTCAGGCAACACTGTTTTGATAATCTGATGAAACTGTGATCGTCAATTGTTTGCCAGGCGAGGACATAGTCGAGACCGTTTGTTACAGAGCAGTAGGGCGACCACTTTTAGCCGTGGACACTTCATATGATGGATTATGTGCAATCACCATTATAATTAATAGACTACATTTGTTAGTTTTTATCCTTCTAATTATATCCATAATTAGAAGAAAAAATATACAACATAATATGTGTTTTAATGAAAATCTCAAAAATGACTTTATTTCACTATTTATATCCCCCAATATTTTTACAGTACGGGCGAACTACTCATTTTACGCATATGTATGCAAAAATTTTTTTTTTCGTTGAATAATATACAGTATTTGATTGATATGAAATATTTTCTCTACCTTTCTCCGTTATGTTTTAATTTCACCAATCAATGGGGCAGGAAAGCGATATACTAGCGATAGCGTAGTGATATGACCATTGGACTGCGAAATCAAAGGTCCCGAGTTCGAATCATGTGCGTATTAATAGTTAATTATCGGAAAACATCGTGAGGAAACCTGCACGCTTGAGAGATTTTTTTGACAGCATGTGAAATCTGCCAACCCTTACTAGGCTAGCGGATACTACAGCCTAATTCCTTATAATACCGTATAGAACGTATAATTGAATAAGCGCAAGAACTCAAACACGTAAATTAGAATACCGAGTCATAATTATAATAACGAAACCCTAAAGTTATTTAAAGACACGTAAGCTATTTTTTTCAAGGAATTCGTTATAACAGCTAAACGTAAAACTCGTGGCTGTACTACAGTCGTACCGACGACGATCGTCATAACGACTACGATAACGACGCACACACGCACACAATACAACACGCACATAATAACAATTTATACAAATAGGTTTCAGTTTTCCTTAACTTGAGCCACTGGTGAATCAGTGGCCGATAGTTTCAGGTACTCTTATTATCTTTTCGGAAAAAATAAACACTTAAAACCACTGTAATCGACTCTGAACAAACTACTTTTATATCTTTTTGTGATTTTTTTGCATTTTTCATGCTAAGATAAGTGAAGGAAAATCCTGCCTGCGAGTCGAATTTTTCCTTCACTAAAATAACAAAATAACTAAACTACTTTTAGGTCTTACGCTAATTTTGTTACGGGTTGTATATTGACTTACCCAATACACCTAACCTAAAGTTGATCGTGACGACAACGATGTTGCCGTTAGCCGCCAGCGTGGTGCCGTCGTAGGCATTGCCAGAGCTCCACTCGTAGGACTCCCCGTGGACGAAGACCAGGCACGGCAGCCCCCCACCCTCGCTTTCCTCACCTCCTGCACAAGAAATAATAATTATCATAATCAAGCTAAAAAAATATAATAGAGAGAGTTAAGGATGTATGGTTATATGGATGTTGATTCTCACCAGAACGGCTGTACGGATCTGGATAAAATTTGGCACAGAGATAGATTATAGTCTGGAATAACACAAATAACACATAGGTTACAGTGAAGTTTACACAGATGAAGACGCGGGCTGAAGCTAGTACCTACCTAATGAAGGGTTTACTTAAAAACATAATGGATAGTATGAATTTCCACTGACAACAACTTTTGTTCGTCAAAATATTTTTATATATTCTATTCTATATTCTACTAACATCACTATTCATCCCGTGCTTTTATCCAACTATGTTGAGGTTGGCTTTTAGTCTAACCAGATGCGGCTGAATATTAGTATTATACACGAAGCGACTGTCGTCAGAGCTCCACAACCCATATCTGGCCAATACCGATATTCAGAGGATAGACTGGTTGACATAGATGTTCGTATGACGACCGGGACCGACGGCTTTACGTTCTCTCCGAGACACGGAGGGGTCTCGATGTGTTAAGAATGGTCACCCATCCTCACACTGACCGCAGTTAGCGCAGCTTAACTTGCAGATCAGTTGATCAGCTTAGTTATTAGTTAGCCACGAGCCCCTCCAACTTACATCACTATTATCAGCATAAATAGTCAACAGTTGGACATAGGCTTTTCAAATTTACTATGAAAAATTGTGTTTAAATACAATTTAAATACATTTAAGAAGTTGGTGCAAGTGGGCCTAAGTGTATCTTTTTTTAATCAAATGTTCTTGCCCAGTTGTGTGACAATGATGAACTGATTTTATACGTCACTTTCAAACGACAGCTCGACTAGCACAGTGGCTGAGTGATCGGCTTCTGGGCCACGGATCACGGGTTTGATTCACGTAAGAAATATTTGTATGACCTACGCGTAGTTGTTCCGTATTTGAATGTTTATGTATGTGATAATTTAATTATGTAATCACATCCATGACACTATAAAAATGCTGGAAGATTGTGTAATTAAAAAAACCTCATTGTACATCGTAAACACCCTTAAATCTACAAATTAACGAACGAAGCCTTTCTCGCGAGCTTATAAATCACAAAGTGTAATCTTAAATATTATATTACGTTAATTAATGGTTATTAGAAAGTGCTTCCTGGATATTAAAATGAGTTATTTGAGAATCGTGAGTTTATAAATGACTTGTATTTTCATCTACATAATTTAGGTATAAAAAGTATAATTACTAAAATGAGGGATCTTTACAAACAAATGAAAAATATAAACGCTATCCACATTTTATACTTACCGTCAATTAACCAATTTAAATTTATATTACCGGCCATCATATTAACACCACACCACAAATTAATGTCATTATACAGGTCAATATATTTATGCAAACCATCGTAACACCACAAAATAACATTCACACAAAAATACAGCGTATTCTGTGACATTGCGTTATAATAACAATAGAGGTTTCCATATATCTATTATGCTACGATATTGGTGACAAAACATCGTCGTTGGCTCTTGAATTGCAGATATGGGGTGCCTCAGCCTCACTTCCGCACTGCTTGCAGGGGGCAGGATGCACTGCAATGCACTACGGAATTGAGGCCTCGACACCCTCCGCCGCGAATAGCCCCCACTTCCTCCCGAACGATGCATCTTCTATGTCATCTTATGCGTCTTCCGTAAGTGCTTTCATTTCTGTCACACACATGTAACCCCCCACGTTTGTTTACTTATAACTTTTGCAGCCTTAAGTGCTTTGCAGCTGAACCAGCCGTGCATAAATTATAGTTGATTCAAGTTGAGATGTAGGTAACTTATTCAAACTAACCCCTTACCTGGGTTCCCTGACTAAAATGATGTTGGTACATCAAATATTTAAGTATCGTTGGCAGGAAAGTATAAGTAACGCGAAGGTAAATACTCAATGTGATGCTATAAATAGATTGTAGAATGGGTGTAAAAACATAATATAGATGCGAGCTGTTATAATATTAAAGCTACAAGTTGTTATAATACCTATTAATACGCAACGTGAGGTGCTATTTACTAAGTACCTTTACCGTATAGGTTTGTTTCACTGTAGCTACTAGTTTACGCTCGTAAGTCGCGTTGAAGAATCATTTTATGAAAATTTTGAACTACTAATACATATATAATTATAATAATACATTTTATTCCTCCTAATTGTAATAGATACATTTGATGATTAAATTCGTCGATCTTCGCTAGTAACTGCTACATGTTTCTATTCATCGTTAAGAGAGAAATCATGGCATAGGTAGTTATTATGAATTCTTAGCCGTGTCTATACTATATTATCGCCATAATATTTGTTTAATTTTCTTAAAATATTTCTTAAATTAATTGATCTACAGTTAACGTTTTACTTACTGTACAAAATCCACTTTGTGTTCGAATCACGAACAAAGTGGACAAACGTGCAATTTTCGCATAAATTTTGTTACCATACTGAGTTCCAGCTTCCATTTTGGAGCATAGTATTCATAAATAGCATTCGTGGACGGAATAAACAAACAAAA
The DNA here is from genome assembly GCA_947256265.1 of Acronicta leporina. Classification (NCBI taxonomy): domain Eukaryota; kingdom Metazoa; phylum Arthropoda; class Insecta; order Lepidoptera; family Noctuidae; genus Acronicta; species Acronicta leporina. Next base: position 7,812,296 of record OX366513.1, on the reverse strand, counting down.
AAGCGGAGATCATTGCAATTCTAAGAATTATTTACACAAAATAAAAAGTAAGCAATGGTTGATCATCAAAAATAATGAAGTGTACTTAACATACATACAAAATACCATATTGGATGTCCCAAATATCCTGTATAAATAAAAAAAAGCTTAAAATTTATAAATCATATTCATACATATATTTTCTAAAGTGGCTAGCGATTATGTAAAATTTCGAATTATACAATTCTACTGCGACATACACTAATGATGATGCCGATTTCACATAATTTTAAATCTTTGTCCGTCACAACGTATTGCTATTGCCTAAAGAATTCGTTTTATGTCGACTCTTTTTGTTTGGAATTATGTGGAATAAAAGGAACAATACTATGTGCATCTGTTTATGTCATTATCATAACTCTCGTATAAGCATTTTATACTATGTCATATATTACACATAGATAACAATTTCCTGTAACGTAATTTGGACTATGATGCGAGCTACGACGCATCGCTACGAAGTGAACGACTACGACAAGTGAGTGCTACGGAGCTTCGTAGCACTGATCCGCAGCTCCATAAGCCTCTTTTCTAGCTACGAAAGCCATGAGTAAAAATATTTCAAAAATATCCCAAGCTAAATAAAGGCTCCTTAGAAAATTAAACCTATTTTAGATGTTCGTAAAATAAAGTAGTTAAGTACAGAAAACAGTCGTTAGACAAACTACACATAGAGTACTGTAATATTTTATAATTATATTAAATATTTGCATTTTAAGGACAGAACTATTACTACATAGTCTATTTATCTGCTAAATGACCCGAATAAATTATATGAATAAACCACTGGAGGAGATTAATGGGGAGCGCGAGGCCTCGACTTGGCCGCTCTATTATGTTGATACCATTGTTCTCCTCTATTAGACAACTGCTACACAAAAAAAAAGAAAACAAAGACTGCGTTGCACACATTGTAGGTACTCACACATAGATGTCACGCCAGTAATCGCGAAGCATTAGGCAGAGGGGCAATTATTGCCGGCTTGAAGGACCAAAAAGTTGTTCGGTGGATTTCCTTACACCTTGTTCGGTAATGTTAATCTTATGAGTACCGCGACCACGACTTGGTTTCGGGACTATGATAAAAACGATTTTTAGCTACGGTTCCACGGTTTTAATTGGAAGGTACTAGATAATATAAATATATGTTGACAAAGTAAACGCTTAAGTTAATATTCAGCGCAAGCGTCAGCATAAAAACGAAATACTTATTGCCAAATGTATGGATTTGCTCGTACGATCCGAGTACTGGTAATGTTACAGTTCATGGATTACGACAATATATGAGAAGCATGCGATGAGAGCAAAGGTATCGCCGCGCTGGGCACGTTGCCAACTTACTGTGTCTGAGAATACAGTAATTCTTAGATACAATCTCGTGGCATTAACCGACTGTGTTATAGAATAGACCACCAACCGTTTCGTTCGGTATTGTACATTAAGGCTAAGTATAAGGATTTTAAGGCATTTCTTCAGGGCTTACATGATCATATTAGTGTTACGTATGGCACGTCATGTAGTCGATAAAGTAACCTATACCAACATGAACCTCTATTTAACTGGTATGATCAAAATAATTGCTATTGACATCTTAAAACTCTTACTGATTAACTTATATTAATATTCTTACTGAATATCATGATCATTATGCAGTCAAGCAATTATTTGTTCATGAAGTAATGAACTTAACAAGTTTTTTCGTCCTTACCATTGACAGGCACATAGAGATTGACGTAGAGGCAGTCTTCGCTCTGGTTGGCAAGCACAGGCAGCAGGCGCTCCAGTTGACGGATGCGCGCGCGCGGGTGTAGCAACAGTGCGTCGTCGCGCGGCGCGGCGGCGGGCGGCACCTGCGGGCACGCCGGCCCCGGCGCGTCCGCCAGCCGCGTCGTGCGCCACTGCGACGGTGTCACCGGCGGCATGTATCTACATTATACCAAAATATGTATTACATTTAGGTGAGTAAAGAAAAAAATCAAAGCAATTTACCTTAAAACTACCTGTTGCTATTTACTTTTCGTTATTTTTGATAGAAAAATACATACGAATATAAATGATTAGGTACCTGAGGCTACCTAATGGTGGTGTAGCATATGGTACGCCGAGATATGCCTCGACCTGCGGATGCGAGTGCACCACGATCCCGCGCAGTGGCCCGTACTTGGTCCTGACGACGCGCGTGCTGTACTTGTGCGCGGAGAGCGCGGCCGCGCAGCAGACGAGCCACGCCAGCAGCGCGGCGCGGTCCGCGCGCATCACGCGCTCGCAGCGTGCGCGGGCGCGGGCGACGCGCCGCCGGCTTCGCGCATCACGCGGCCCGCAGCGCACTCGCGCACGCGCACCGCCTCACGCGCCACCAGCTCATCACACACGCTTTTCTCGCGCCCTCGCACACTGATATTACATTCGTTACGCACTCATTTTGCAAATTATCTTTTCGCCACAAAACCTATACCTGAAAACACTTACCCGAGTCATTGTTTGGTTGTATTACCAATACTTTTCAAGTGATTCACCATTTGCTCAACCTGTAACAAGAAATAAACTCGTTAACGATGGGTCAGCCATATTAAAATAAAATAATTTGTTTATAGGTAGTAATATAGCCGAAGCTTTCCACGAAATCTCCATTTTAATCAAATATGAATGGGGTAAGCCGACCCGCGGACAATGGAGTAGGTAACGGAAAATGTTTACCTAACAGTCCTAACCCGACGTTTGTAATTTAATGTAACACAAACACGACAGCAACGTCGCATTTCTAAACGAAATTTGCCATTTTCGTGGCGAGCTCCCGTGACACCGCGAGCGGGACTCGTGCAGACGTTCACTTCCACTTCATTTAGGTAACCAAACACTGATTTTCATTGCAATTAAATGAGAACACAATAATTCAAATGGGTCTTACAAGCTCAAGTGTTTACGTCGCTACATATATAGATCGTGTTCTATCGAATCCATTCATTAGTGGTTTAATCTGTTTATTGATATATTTTATTACAAACTCTATTTAATATTCACATTGCTTGTACCTTCTCTTTTTATTTGACGATTTATATATTAAGTGTTAACTAAATTTTCCGCTCTAATGGTTATGCCAACAACTTAAAAGATTTAATACCGTGCCCGCGATTGCCGTCTACACCCAGACCAACTGCGACAGTTATAAGAAGGTTCAGTCATTTCCTATACAAATTTTATACTATAAATCTAAAATAAATCTCATAATCCGCTCGCTTCAGTGCCACGTCAGATAAAGCCTACACGGCGGGCATCAATTATATAAAGGCAGACGTTTATTGGCGACACAGCGGTGGTATTTACGGGGGCATTTGGTTGCGCAAGTGGGCCACAAAGAGCGCGGCAACCGAAGGGGACACACCATCAATCAACGGAGTGACGTGCACAAGCTTTGTGGTCGCCCCGAATTTTGTTGCACGCCTATTGACACGTAGCCGCTGACCTTTCACTTTGATTTTTTTTATTAATTAAGTTTTTTTATCATTGTCATCAAAGCCAAAATTGCATTATAAAAGCTGTCAACTGAAATCGATTTAAAATTCGTCCCAGCATGCAGCATCCGGCACCATGGATATTAGCAGAACCATTATGATTCAAGCACAAGTCACCGGCATTGACAAAATCATTTCGAATGTTTTAATCAACAAACCCAATGTGTTGTTATAGGGATGGCGAAAATTGCTCGATACAAATCTTTTAAATGATACCTATTATCCCTGGGAATATCCGGTTGTGTCACGGGCTTCTAGAAAATAAAAATGGTGGGACATGAAAACTCCTCAATAATTAAAAAAGGGAAATACTCGTATATCACGTAATATATTATATGAATATTTATTAATTTTATTATGTACACTTTATGTAGCTATAGTATGTTTATAATATTCAGATAAGAACCGGTTCAAATATAACATAGTATAAACTAGAACCTAATGTTATTTTAGTGAAGGAAAAATTTGACTTGCGGGCAGGCTTTGAACCTGCGTCTTCTGGTTAGATCCACCAGACGCTATGGCCACTAAGCCACCGGGAGTCCCACATTTTCCATTTTCCCAAATTTGCCACATTCTGAATTTACGTCTTAAAAGGTGACGTCAGTAACAACTATTGAAAAGCAAGTTACTTTGCTTCTCAACCGACATGATTTACCTACTTTGCAATTAGTTCGATGTCGTACGATGCAACCTTTCCCATTATCCATATTTTTGAAGATGTTTTGCATTGTCCATGCTAAGATTATAAGTTATTTTATTGAAGGAAATATTCGACTTGCGTAACTACCAACTTCTGCATAACTGCAATAACTTTATAATCTTAGCATGGAAAATGCAAGAAAAATACAAAAAGAGCTATACAAAGAGAGATATTTACTGGTACAAAATTAATAGTAGAACACAATACACATTGATTTTCAGTAATAAGTTCATAACCGTTATGAAAAACTTATTAAAGGTTTTTACAACCTATCTAGAACGTAGGACGTGAACGCTTAATTTCAAGTAATAGCCAATTTTTAGAACCGAGCGAGTTGCAACTTATTGGAAAGCTGATATACTGTTATTAATTGCATATTGTGGAGCTTTAAAATCTCGACGTTCTATTTTCGAAAATGTCGGCATCAATCTGCGGGTAATATGTTAATCTTTTTAAGCGTGATCGAGCTCAGGGTATCTCGCTGCGCTCAAGATAACACGCCGATAACCTAACTGACGCTTTCTGCTAGGGCTTGCAATTTTAGTAACAAATCGTCCTGGAATTTTAATAACATTTTTTGAACAATCTCAGGTGATAAATGGAAATAATGATGTTTAAAATAATGTCTGTTAAACTAAAACTAAGTTGCCGCGGTAGTTTAAGTTTGTGTTTCGTCGAGTGAGGGAGGATACCGTGGGCCCAAAGGTGTTGCTGGTGTCCTGGGCTGTAATCGCTTACCATCAGGCGATCCGTCTGCTCGTTTTCCCCCGCAATTCTATCTCATAAAACAAATTTTCAACTTAATTAAGTATTCATATTATAATAATATTCCAATTTTAGAATTGCGAGCCCTGCACCCTATGTGATCGATCCCTGTCTTAGTCAATCAATGCAGGACGGGAATCGGGTTACCTATAATCGATTTTAAATATATTACATTCGGGACTTACATAATGTAAGGTTTTACAGTCTAAGATACCTTTATAAAAATATACATATTTGTTTGTTCGTCCTCTATGCGTTCCTATACCATTCATTTGATTACGTTGAAACTGTTATACATATGTTATGCCCGCAAGCGTTTCTGATAAAAAAGTTATTTAAATATCGTTTGTCTTGACTGACTGACCTATCATCGCACAAACAAAACTACCAAGTCTAGAAAGCCGAAAGGAACATTGGTTTATTTTATAAAGTAAGCATTCGCAAAAAAGAAGACATGTGATTTGATGTGATGAATATACACTCTACGGGCGCATGCCATAGGTACAGCCAGTTATTAACAAATATTTGTCGTGACACACATCCTGCAAAATCATTTTTTTTATGGGATATGGGGCAAACGAGCAGACGGATCACCTGATGGTAAGCGATAACCGCCGCCCATGGACACCCACAACACCAGAGGAGTCGCAAGTGCGTTGTCCGCCTTTAAAAGGGTTTGGGCCTCCGGTAACCTCAACTCAACTCTGTTTCACGCCGGTTATCTGTGAGGCCGTGGTATCACTCCGGTCGAGCCGGCCCATTCGTGCCGAAGCATGGCTCTCCCACGTGAAATCCTCTCTGTACTAAACATAAACCTATCGTATTGGATTTACCGTCTAATTCACAGAAAATATTGTTATTACCCGTAATATATCGCTTGGCAAAGTACTTCAAAGTATAACAAGAAGACGTGGTGCGATCTCTTGACACGCGTTTGTAATTGGTGACCCAATTTATTTCCAAAAGTTTCAATGCGCAAAGTTGGATTATCTAACTCGTCGCGCAGGTGTTCGCAAACTGTTAATGAATTTATATACAGGGTTTATTTTGTAACATTTAACATTTAATTTATAAATACTACGGAAAACGTTCTTAATGATAAGTAACATCGGTTTAATTAGGAGAGGGTGGAGTCTGTGTTAATTTGTAATTAATGAAACCCCCTCAAAGCTAACCATGAAGTGTTTTATAATTAGAATAAGGTGGTAGCAAGAAGTTGCTGTTTTTATGTCTCTAAAGTTCAAGGTGTCTTATATAAAGAGATCGAGCTGAAATTGTAAAATTTTGCTAATTTGAATAAGTATGAAGAAGAAGAAGAATGAAATTTATTTGGCAACAGTTCGCTCAAGACACACAAAAACAAAGTAGACAGAAAAATACAAATAAAAAATAATCTACAACAATAAAAATGCACCAAACTACTCACATATTATGGCATATTGTGTGCCTCGCGGCTGCTGCAAATAGGTTCAGTTCAGCATTGTGTCAAGCCACTAGTGCTTGACGCTGGTTTTCAACTGAACCTTTACGAGATGTCACGGATGAAAATCAGTAATAAAAATAATAATATCAGTAAATAGATAAATTGTGTAATAAAATAATAATAATAATTCATAAAATATAGCTTAAAGACAGTGATTAAAGAATAAAATATACTTACATAGATTATGGCGTATAAATAGATACCATTTTATAGTATCTTTTTGTGATATTTTTTTTGCATATTTCATGCTAAGATTATAAAGTTATTTTAGTGAAGGAAAAATTCGACTCGCAGGCAGGATTCGAACCTGCGTCTTCTGGTTTGATACACCAGGCGCTATGACCACTAAGCCACCGCGAGACCTACCTGCCATGTGACGTCACCTTTAAGACGTAAGTTCAAGGCAAGAAGGCAAATTTCGACATGGCAGGTACGGTCCTGCCTGCGAGTCGAATTTTTCCTTCACTAAAATAATTTGAATAAGCTTAAACATAACATAACATACCATCACGCCTGTATTCCCCGAAGGGTTAGGCAGAGGCGTACTAATGTACACCCACAGTTCGCCGGTATGTTTAGGTCCCATGTAATAGGGGGCGAGCCTATTGCCATTAACCGGGCACAATTTCCTAACTCCGAGCTGCTACTGGGAATTTCATAGAAAAACCCAATAACACTTTGCTCGACCTGGGAATCGAACCCAGGACCTCTAGCGTAGCAGTCGCGGTCAGGACCATTGGCATTGGCTATTGGGGCAGTTAAGCTTAAAAATAAGCTTAAAAAATTCTATTAAACCTAAACTATCAATCTCAGATTTTCGTGACAAAATTTCAAGTAAAAAATGTTCAATTATATGGAATGGAGCGTGCCAAGTCGTATAACGACGAGGCCCGGGCCAGGGCTAGCTAGACAAGTGGCGAATTGGCGTCATCAATCACGAGCAGCCGTCCGCCACAGAGGTTTAATGGCACACGCTCGTCTTCCAGGCCCGACACGCTCCTCTGATCAACTCTCCGTCGATTACTTAAGCGCTACAGTCGGAACATTTGGACTAACTACCGAGTCACGTCATAATATTTAGACGTTAGATATCTTAAGGCAATCACAGGCGCGTCTACGTCGTTAGGTTTATCATCCCAAAGATAATTTATCTGCGATAACTCTACAGACAGCGTAGCGTAGTTATATTACTTCTGTATTTATCTAGACAGCCCTTATTGACTATAAGTTGACTTTTTAATGCATAACATACCAAATATTGCCTAAAACATGATATCATTACGCCTGTATTCCCCGAAGAGATATAGGATAGAGAGATAGGTGTATTAATGTACAACCGCAGTTCGCTGGTATGTTTAGGTCCTATGCAATAGGAGGTGAGCCATTAACAATTAGCTTAACTCGTACTGACCTAGACAAGTGTCATGAACGCTAATCGAATAGAATAGAATATTTAAATTCTCAATATATGCAAATGACCATAATCTTTCGACAAATCGAGCAAGCACAAATGTCATCTCCGTACATTTGTTTCTATCCGTTAGACAACTACAAGCCCAAATGTAGGAAATAGCATAGCACCACTAAAGCATTAAAATATTCCTATTCCATTACAACCAAAACAAAATTTATGAACGAAAGTATACCCATTTTCAAAAATATACGGCAAGTTCTATCCACATTTGCAATGCAAATTCAGATGAAAATTCAAAGCGTCTCCCGGTTTAACTTTAACTGTCGACGGGTTCTTAATGGATGCCAAAGCGCTAAACCTCGGCAGCTTTGAGCTTTCCGCAACAACCACATTAGTTACTCCCTTATGTTACTATAAGTATATTGAACTATATGAAAATCTCTATATTAAAAAGAAAGAAGAATTTTATTTATAGACTAGCTTCCGCCTCCCCTTCCCTCGACTTCGTCCGCGTGAAATAGTTACTTGGTCTAGCCTATAGCCTTCCTCAATAAATAGGCTATCTAACACTGAAAGAATTTTCCAAATCGGACCAGTAGTTCCTGAGATTAGCGTGAACAAGCAAACAAACAAACAAACTCTTCAGCTTTATATATTAGTATAGATATAGATTAGTATAGATTTGTAGATGAGAGTGAGAGAGATCTTCATGAGTGAGACATGTACAGTCAAATGCAAAAATATAATATGTACAGATATGTATCAAAGCAAAAGTATTTATGTGAACAGCCAAACATTTATAAATATGTATGTAGGTATACATTTTCTGTGCGTGATTATTATTTTATAAATGTTTACAATTTGTGCATCTTTGCTGTACACAATAATAAGTTTGAATTGTTTTATGAACTTTTTTATATATGTTTAAAACATTAACCCACACTAGAATTTTCTCCTATGTCGTGGGTGCGTTTAGAAACCAATATTTACACATACACGACCGCCCACACCCGAAACAACTACCTGCAGGTCATATATGTAAATATCTGCTCCGTGTGGGGATCAAACCAAATTTTGCTTTTCAATCAGACCCTTATTATTAATTATGCCCGGCCCGGCTTCGCCCGTTTTCCCGTAGGAATGAAGCATTTTCCCGCGGTAAAAAGTAGCCTATGTTCGTCAGAGAATATGTCGGCTTCTAATGGTAAAATAATTTTTAAAATCGGTTCAGTAGTTTCGGTTTCGGAGCCTATTCAATACAAACAAATCTTTCTTCTTTATAATATTAGTATAGATTACTCGTATGTTAATTATTCTAGTACGATATTAAGGAACTTGCACACAAACATATCAACATCTTTATTATTTCAGCCTGTCTTCGGTTCTTCGGCGAAGACTGTTATTAGAATAAATGGTCAGAAGGGGAATATTCCAATATGCGAAGTTTGCAAACTGTTGATGACATATGTATGCCTAATACATTCGCACAGGACTCGTTCGGACACCGATATATTTGCAAGTCGTAAAAAGTAGCTATTTCACGTTGATCGATAATGTTCGACAACGGTCTGATGTCATTGCAAATATCTCCTGTATTGTGAGTTTTTTACAAACAACGGCGTGGGAATCGAACTCCGTGATTCATATCTCAGTAGCTGTTTGCTTGAGCCCAATCGAGCCGTAGGGATAGTTAATTAAAAATAACTAGTGTTGTGCTGCACAATGAACCAAGCTCTTAAAAACACAATAATCTCTGAAGAATACATAAATTCTAATTCGTAACGAATATGCAAGAAAAGTTAAGTATGCGCTGAAGAACAAATTAATGTTTTGCACTCTTGTCAGACTTAATGGAATTTATTTGTAAGCTAAGTCTAGCTTAGAAGGAAAATCCTTAGCGTATTATTCAATATTAAGAAAATTCTTGAGAACAAAGTTGCCTTCGTTTAAAATTCTTACGTTACTGGTTACAATGCTTCGTAAACAAGAAACTTTCAGCGAAATTCTCATCAAAATATAACTATCCGTCATCGAGACCTCATGAATCTTTCGCTTTTTACCACAACTTTTATTATTTGTTATCGAATTAGCTGATCTTTTATTTGAACTCGAATTTGGTTAACAAAATCAATTCATCAATCTGTAAAGAAAACAATTGAGTAATCATAGCATCTATGAATCTCACCCTGTATAATGCAATATTATCAAAAAAAAAACAACAAATTAAGAAACAAAGATGATAAAAAACACGTACAGTAATATCAGGATTTTAATTTAATATAGACTTTGGATACAAACTGTATTAAGCCGTGTCTCTACAGTTAATTTAATCCAATTTATTCTGAAATTTCTGCGCTTACCAGTTTCTATATCGTTAGAATTCCGCGAAATAGCTGTTCTAAATGAAGTGCCATTAATCAAATCTCAAAACCAACGGCCGTTTACATAATTCCATCCAACCGCGCGCCGGGCGGTTATGACCGATCCTATTGTAGATTTCAGCCTTACCGTATGTAATTATACAAGATATATATTATATAATTTTTAAATTAAATAAAAATAACGACGTGAAAAAACTTTGGGCCTGGCGATGGCGTTTTGATTTTATCATGGTTCTGGGTGGGGAAACTATACTACACTGGGGTAGTAATACGAATTCTCAGAAATGTAACAAATGTTTGATAATTTGTATTTGTAAAAGCACCCTAGATACAAGAAAGGTTCATAAATCTTAGAGGGAAGGTAAAGTTTTTTAATAAAAGGAATTAATAAATTCCAATAGCTGCAACTATAATCGCGTGTGTGCGTTACCTTTTTAATCTCGTTCATTCAGAACACGGATATGTGACACAGGTTTTTCGATTCTTGTCTCATAAAGGTGGAGAGGCTCGGTCGATATCGGCTGTCGACTCAAGTGGATTGGGGAAGAAATGCGAGGCTATTTGTGCTAGGCCTGCTCTCGCGTCGAGCACCCTCCGGCCACGACCCGCAGCGCCGCCGCCGCCGCGCCACAAACGAGATTAACCAGGCGACCTCATCTTGCAAACCTTATGCCCGGAATTACTATATTATACCAAGTATCTCATAAAATTAAATGGAAAGTGGCTTGTGTTAGTTTAAAATTGCATTAGAAAGTTTACTTTTTTAAAACTAATAATAAATGAGTTAAACAGTCTATGTATGTATGTATATAGGTATATATGTATTTATGTATCGCATGAATGTCCAATTCAAGCTCAAAAACTAGGTATTACTCTAAGTAGGACTGGGTCAACAAAAATGACAACCTTTTATATTCGTAAAGGTTGAATAAACCTGAACTTCGTAGCTGAACCGCTTGTGCTATTAATAGAACAAATCCATACCTAAAGATATTGGTTTCCTCAGAACGTAAATATCTATTTATAAAAGTAACAGAGGTTGGAAGGTATTTGCTAAAGGTTAAAGTAAAAGGCTTATGTCGGGCAAACTTTTTAATGAAACATATATTATATATATGTGGACTGTGCGCGTGTGTGTCGCCACGCCAACCACTTTCATTTTATCTAAACTGGTACACGCGGTGAAACAGTTTTCCCAATATATATTTCTTCGCTCGAATGCAGTTTATACTGTTATTATTGTTTTTACACTGAGTTGTATCTGTTGGAAAACATATATGTGCTTTCCTCTAGGGTGCTGGAGAGTGCGTTTTATCTGTAAGCTGATAGAACTGTAAATAAAAGGGAAAACAAAACATTTCTAAATCCCAAGTAGTTGTGAGATTCCCGGGCACAGACGAGTGCCGACACAAGAGCGGGCGGGCCGACAAAGTCCGCAATACACGTAAAATCAATTTAACAAAGCCACTTTGAGCCGCATTGACCCTTACACGCTTATACACAAACACGATTGTCTGTCGATTCGGTAAGACAATTTATCTATCACGATTACATCATTTCTATGTGATGAATTTGTTATGGAATTTATTTTCCCAAATAGGTTCCAGTCTACTCCAGCCTAATACAGTTGGATATCAGTATTTCTACTGTATACGAATGTATTGATCTAAATCTATACGTAATTAAAGGTTATAAACACAAGGACTGAAATCTGCAAGTTTTTATATAAATTTACTATACACTGAGTTTACAGTCAGTCAGTGAGTAATTACTGAGCAACGCTGAAATATTTTTAAGGCAAATTTATTGTTGAACTTTCAGGCTGACATTATTATGGTATGGTAATGGTGACCACACGTTTGGAACAGCGGCTGAGCGATCGGCTTCTGCGACACGGGTTGTGGGTTCGATCCTCATACGGAGTAAATATATGTATGATCTACAGGTAGTTGTTCCGTGTCTTGGTGTTTGTGTATGTGAGATTTTGTGTTTGTAAACTCACCCACGATACAGAAGAAAATCCTCGTGTGGTGCAACTTTTTAAATAAAGGCATTTGTTTTATTTAAGTCAGTTGACATTAACGCCTTTCATAGGACAATGTCAAAAAGATGGAGATCAGCACCCTATTAAACATTATGTTCACTCCTGACCACGCATGGCAGTATATGAGGAGATCAATGTTTCGCGCTCGTGTACACCCAGGCCGTAAGGTTTGGATCGCGTTCTTATCAGACTTTGCTCAAGCTTCACAAATTTGACCCTAAGTATGTAATCTATTGAACTTATCAATCGGATCATCGACCTCGCCTTTTCCCAACTTTGTTAGAGTTGTCTTTAAGTCAAACTGAAGCGAATTCATGTTAGTATTTTTCTCAAACCGCCGTGCCATTTCTTTGCAGTGAATTGAGCATACCAATATTATAAATAAGATCCACCGTCAAACTTATCCTATAGCCACTCCAAAGACAACCGGCTCCAATGCTTTACATTATGTCCAAGAATCGGAAGACTATTCAATAAATTACCACAGCACAGCACAGTCTACAGCCATGATAATCTTTTTAGAAATTTTGCCCTTTAAGTATTTTTATGAACGATTAACCTACATTAGCCAATTAACCTTCATAGCCATTCGACCTGAATAATGTTAATAAATAAAATAATAGGCCATATTATTATTTTAGAACAAAAAATAAAACTACAAAAAAGTACGGAAATGTAACAGACCAAAAGAAATTCACGCAACAAATATTTCTCCTTCGTAATTTCATCACAAACGAAATTTTTTCATGAAATTCATTTTCTAGAAAATACAAATTCAATTTCTTTCACTCTTCTAGAGATGTACCAAATTAACACCGTGCAGTTAAAAGTTTACGAGAAGCCAATTGCGAGACCGTCCATTGATAAAACCATTCCACTTACAAAACATCCATTAAATGTGGAGGGAACGGATAAAAAACAAACTTAGTTAATCTTGATGAGGAAAAACAATTAAATGCTGTAATTACTATTAACCCTTTAAACGCGAACGACGTCTTAAGTAGTCTAAGTAATTGTGCCCAAGACGGCAATGACGTCTTCAGGAACCTAACTTATGTTTGAATTATTAAGAACAACTTGGGTCGTGATTTTGCCCTGGCTTAATGACTTTGGGTTACTTTGGAAGTAGTAAACGCACAGGTAGATAATGTTTTATGGACTGCTCATATAGAACTACTTTTTAATTAGGTGTAAGTGAACTTACACAAAGTATACTTAACTTAAACTTGACCAGAAGATCTATTTCGTTTCGTTTCGACAAATGACAGTTCACTATTGTCATGAATTAAATATTCCAAAACACGTTAGAAAAACTCTTGCCATTTTTTATTGTAATAAAATATATAACAGCAAGTATACAGAGCCACTGATGTTAAGCAGCATCCGCAATCTAGCAACACTAGAAGTATTATTAGCGCATTGTTATCTTAAATTTTTTTAAGTTCCTTTAAAACCGGAACACAATAGTTATTTGGTTCTATCACCCTAGACGAACTCAGAAGTCCTGTGGTGTAAATATTTCTTTAATTAAGCCATATAAAACCTCATTTCAGCCGTGCTCAACCGGCGCGTGTCGCGTTGAGCTGCACTAACCACGACGTGTATACTGGACACATTGAGTGTCAACCCTTCACCGCTACAATTTACACTCGACTATTGTTTGTGATCCCCGGAATTTATTTGAACATTTTAGACAACTTTACTTACTTTTAAGTATCCACGTTTGTAAAAGATCATGACTAATAAAATTTGCATTTTGCAACGGCAGTAAAATCCATTTAAATAGTAACTACATCTTATCTTATAAATATAGATAAATATTTTCTAACACGACAAAATGTCTGAGCCCTTCCAATTATTGAAAAAAAATTATCTTGAAGCCAATTATTAGGAATACGAGTATTCGTATTCGCCCGCGAAGACGTCGTAAAAACATAACACCGCCATTTCCATTTCCCGTTTTCCACACATAACACTTTGATTTCTTTCCTGTTATTGAATAATACAATTTTGAATCCCCGTTATTCGTATTCACCAAATATTAGAATCGTTATTCACAAAAATGGTATATGCGTCACTAAATCTAAAGTTAAACTCTCTTTTTAAATTTGAATTAATTTTACAAAAACGAATTGACTAAAAGATTGAAGTCCCCGATCGGCGATCACATCTTTAGTCAATCAACGTTGCAATTCTCCTAATGGAAAAACTATTAGTCTCCCGCCTTCCGGGAACAATAGAATAAAAAATATCCTCCACGGTAGGTACTTACTATGGTAATCTATGTTACGACGTGTTCAAGCGTGTCGCGCAATTTGTTCAGAAAATGTTTTTTTTCTTTAAGTTATAATATTATGCTTATATGTACCATATTACTTGTGTAGCATTTGTTTTAATGAGTGCAAAATCTATGTTCAAGTAGGTATACTTCTACACACTTGTACTTTAAGCAAATTACTGGTTAAACGTTATAAAATTATTTCCAATAAATAAAAATCATTTTAAGAAAAATCCTTCCGGTATATAGGCGAAAAGGTATAATATTTATTACCTATTGTAAAATGATAACACAAGCATAGGTAAAATAGACATCGTCTCACTACAGAATTCAGTGTTATAAGGATATCATATCTCTACTAAGTATTATAAAATCGTGAAAAAGTTGTGTCTGTACGTTGAAGATATTTAAATAAAAACAAGTGGGTTAGGGTATAGGTATCTCCCAACCCAAAAAATTATGATTTAAGCTTACTAGCAATGTGGGCAACACATTACTAGTATTCTTGGTGCTAAGCTAAATGCTTGTGTTACGAGTGGATTCACGTCGGTAGTGCAATGGGTGGGTTTCGAACCGGCAACCACATGATCGCAAGTCCGACGCCCTAGCCATTAGGCTACCACCGCTTTTTTATAAAATTCTTGTCTGTTTGTTACGGGTTGGTGCAAAAAGCACTGAATATATTTTAATTTTGTTATCACTGTCATTGTAGAAATTATATGCTCCAACTTAAAAACTGGTGAACTTCTTATCTCAATTAATTGAAGGTATCCTGAGATACAGCTGACCTCTCTGATGTACACATTAATGTTTGTTAATTAAAACCTGATGATCTCTTCTTTGTATGGGTCATACAAGGAAGAAATCATCAGGTTTTAATTAAATTATTTTTGGGATATATTTTTAATCCTAATATAGCTTCACGTGAGCGAAGCCGCGGGCAAAAGCTAGTTAGATATAAGTGTAAACAGTATTTCAAAACTTTCCAGAGAGTTTTGGATATTGTTAAAAGATACAAATACCCAAACATCATTCAAAAACAAATTCAAAAGCAAGTTTACTTCTTGAGTGGGCTATTCTAAAGTAGAGCGACGATATTGCAATAGAGAATACTCGCAAATAGCTCCGGACAATATCAGCTAATGCAGCCTCTTTTTCAAGTTTCATCAGATCCACTTCGTTAACGAGGACACTAGGTACACTGCTGCCATTGTTTCATAGGATACTGGTGAAGGCTTTGTGTTTATTGAGCTAAAAACTGATTATACAGTCTCTTGATAAAGCACGTTCGTGATATCTATCTTATATATATAAAAGAAAGTCGTGTTAGTTACTCCATTTATAACTCAAGAATGGCTGAACCGATTTGGCTGAAAATTAGTGGAGAGGTAGCTTAGAACCAGGAAACGGACATAGGATACTTTTTATCCCGTTCCCGATACTTTTATTTCCACGGGGGCGAAGCCGCGGGCAGAAGCTAGTTATTTATACAAGTTGCTCGTGGCAGAGTACAGCCAAAAATCAGTGTTGTGCCTTCCGCACAGCAATTAATGAGCTGGTTTCCTTGCTCATAAGTGTTCTGTGTTTTTATTAAATTTATTTTTATTTACATTTTAATGTGTGTGGCAAAATAAATGGTTCAAAATAATGCTAATGTATCAAATATTTTACGGTCTCTTCTATTAATAATATAGGTATATATTTTCCGAATGCAGGACCTTACGCTCAGCAACTGCGCTTGTGGCCACTAAGGCACTGAAGCAATTAAACTATTTACGTATTCTTTTATCCGATTTATCTTAAAATATAGAAAAAGTCCCTATCTTATTTCCCTCAGCTGTCAATAACTAGCTGTCTGATTTAGATCAGATACTGTTCTGTAATTCCAAAGAGACTAAATTTAAACCATACTAAGCTCTACAAAAATATACAACCTACATACCTATTTAAAAAAAGATTTATGAATATTTTGATTTTATTCAAAAGATATTACGCATTTGGAACGAGAACAAAGGAGACAATGGACTCGAAGTTAAACTCGATTAAGTAAAACTGTCCTACGTCAATATTAAACAACAGTCGCTTCAATGCCAGTCTGTGTTCACTGTAATAACTTTATGATTAAATTGAATTTAATGGAAAAATATTGAAAGGGTCCTTACCGCAAACCATTTTTAATAGGTCTTTACATAAAACTACACATGTCACAAACAATACAAGGCAAACTCTAGCCGTCCAATGAGTTCCCAAAAGTAGAAACCCTTCGTGCAACAAAAACATACCGTATTTATCCTATTCTTGTGAATAACAGATGTTCAACGTTCCTACATTGCCATTTATCAGTGTCGCTTCTGTCTAATCATTCCTTCGCACATTTATCACGACATTCTTTTTGTATAAATATAGCATTTCAAAACATCTTACCGACATCATAAAAATGTGACAAATAGTCCTTCTCTTACCTTTTTATTATTAAAAAGGTTTTATATCAGTTTCAATCTACGTAAAACCGGTAATTGCAGTTTGGGTTATTTTCCCGCAAAGTATTATAATCTCGCCGAATACAAAAGGCCTAGCCACACCTTCTCGTAGAAAATTACTAAGGACCTCCCCGTGTTGTCCTTAAGGACCACCTACAGATTTATCTTGCCTAAAGCCTGCTTACGTCTCCAAATTTATATATAAATAAATTTCTTTCTTAGTAACCCATAAATTTTGATTATTATTTCACACATAGCTACATGACATATAACGGTAATACAAAAAAAAGCAAGAAAGAAATTACTTGAAGTAAACTTTAATAATCTGTTTAGTGGTCTTTTATTTGTCTATACAAACCGTGCACGAATTTATGATTTTCTCGCTGCAAAACAAACCATTTTTTCTTTGTTTTAAATAATTGATAAACACACAAATGAAAGGTAATAGGATTTCAGTGACATTTCCGAACGCACTTGTATACTATGCGTAATTGCGGGTAGTTACAAAACATTTTTATTAAAAATAAATCCAATAGAAGGTGTACTGTGTCACTTATGCCACTGTGCTAGGATATATAAGTTCTGTGCACTGTGCACAGGTCTAGTGTGTGTTCAGGTGGTGGTGTGCATAGAACTTTTGACATAGGAATCTCGCTAACCTGTGTCTCACTCTCATGAGATTCCCTTGAACTTACTCGTGAATGTGCTTCGAAGACTGAAATATAATGAAGACGACACCTAGCCAGCACTGACAAAGGAGCCAAGGCGTTAACTCCAGGTAAGTTAGTGCATAATTTGGAGTGGACTTTCGCGGTATCAGTATAGGTTTCTTGTCTCGCGAAAGTACCACCAGTAAAATTATAAATATTTGTTGTGTCTTTGTGTTAACTAAGCCGCATTCAGATCCCAGCGCTCGACAATGTACTATGTATTTTTGTTCGTAATTGTTCGCTTAACGGAAGCAGCAAAGCTTGTCATGTTGGTATGTCTAGTTATTATAAAGACACCCAGTTTTCCAATTTAGCTACTAGGTACTTATGGAACAGAGAGCTCTCTAAAATACGAGTTTTATTTAAATACTCCAAGGGCTTCTCGATACAACACGGTCCGTGAAAAAATATCATTTTAAAAATATGAATTTTGTGTTGAAAATGCTCCCTTCTTTTGTTACGAAAAACGTAACTTAGGAGTAAGGCTACTTGTGAAAACTTAAGCGAGTGCCGAGAGTCTTTATAAGCGGTTGATACTATACTAGCTTCTGCCCGCGACTTCATCTGCGTGGAGTTCAGATAAAAAGTAGCCCATGTGTTATTCCAGACTATAATCTATCTCTGTGCCAAATTTTACCCAGATCCGTTCAGCCGTTCTGGCGTGAAAGAGTAACAATATCAACATCCATCCATCCATCCTCACAAACTTTCGCATTTATAATATTAGGAAGTAGGATTTACTCTCTAACAGGGTAGATCCTTGACAATAGTGCAACAAACTTGATTTAATTGAAGACCATTGAAGGCTCATCTACCTAATGGTTTGGTTATATTATCTTTTTGTTTTTTTTTTGTTAAGAATACAGTTATTTTTGTGAAGCAAAAAAATCGACGTCATCTCAAATACATAAATTCAGAATATGAAGGCAAATTTCGACTTAGTGGGTAGATCTCGTGGTGCTCAGTGGTCGTAGCGTCTGGTTTAACAAGAAGACGCAAGTTTGAATCCTATATATCCGCAGTCGAATTTGTCCTTCACTAAAATAACTTGGTTTGTCTATAGTTTGCTTTTTGTTGAAACTATCAATAATGATTTAATGTATTTCATTATCATTTTTGAGAATCTTTCCCATGAAAAACAAAGTAATGTTGACGGTTAAGATGTGCTAAAAACTAAATAGTATTTCTTATGTTTTGAAACTACGTACATGTGCACACACAAAAAATATGAGCACAACTCAATTCTGTACCTTGAATGAGCCATACAAATTCAAATAAAAGTCATAATACAAAAAAGTAAATTGTTCCACAAATCCTTATGGCTAAAACTAAGTGTCTACCTGCTTGACATGATCCACTTCTTTTGTCGTCGGATAAACGGAGAAAATAAAACTTATAAATCCCCGAGAATCCCTACAATATAACTTAGACTCAATGTGTAACAGATCTAGACAAGGTCAACTAAAACTTATATGAGATTGTCTCCTCCTTAAATTGTCCTTTGAGACCAGTCTGAGATTGTAAATTCCATTGTATTATGTACGTCGTTTGTAAGTAGCCCGTCTAAGGGCGTCCGCGCATTGGATACTATTTCGCGAGCAATTTTGCGACTAGTGGATGAATGTGGATAGGAAATAAGGATTGTTACGTATAACAGACATTTGTAACTTTAAAAAATACACACGTGTTGTCAATATTACTTTAACAGTTTTGGAAAAATCTGCTGCTTAATCGTAAAACTGTCAAGTCGGTTGACTAATAAAAAGAGCTTGAGATTTGTTTACTTTATAAAATTAATTACTCAGCACATTCAATTTATTTTGCCGCTAGGGCAAAGTCAGTGTATCGTTTATACAACCACTCAGTCATCAAATGTCAAGCCGGTCTACCGTGCACCTATAAATCCTATGCGGTCGCTTGAACAACTAAAAATGTCAAGCAAATCTTCACATTAATTACTCACTTGTAAGTCGCATAAGTATCTTGTATATGCCTATATGATTGATATACTCTGCAAAATAAAAATAACGAAATTTATTGCCACAGGTATAACCACTTCTCTTTACGTAATATTTCAAATTCAAATGATCTAAAAATGAGCTTGGTATCAAAATTGAAATCTCTCAAAAAAACTGGTATCGTCTTTGAATCTACATTAAAGTATTCAGACACTTTAGGTACTAAAAACAGTGTTTTTTTATGAAAGTACTTACACAGCAGGTCAGTGTTTCATATCTAGGCTACGAACATAACTGCCCATTATTTGAAGCCCTTAAATTCGTATCAAAAGCCAAAGAGTATAAGTACCTAATACCCTAACCTGTACTAGGGATTAAAAAAAGGAAAATATAGGTAGTTACTTATTTGTAAGTCCACACACAAAAATACCGTAGCTTAAAAATATATTACCTAGGTACGTAAGTACACCGACCAAATCGTCAGTACACAGCAACTTGTACAAAAAAGTAAGTGCGTGCTTAGAAAAAGGTTTTATACTTTAACCGAACTCTTTGTTCTCAATCATGTGGTCAAACAAGTACTTACGCATGAAAAGGGACCTTTATTTTTGGTTTACCTAAAGTTTTTTGCTAGAATACAGTAGATTAATGTATACAAGAAAGATTTAAGAACAAGAATATATTTTAACTCTGTGACATTATTAAGAGATTAATATTAGTGTCCTTTACACTGTTATTTGTAAAATATCTGTATAAGATTTAATTCTAATAAGCATGATGTGGTCTCCTATAAGTGAAGGTACACTTTTCAGAAGCATTTTTGTAATATTTTTATGAAGAAGTGCAGTATTAACCTAGTGATATGACCATTGGATTGCAAAAGTCTAAGATCTCGAATTCAAATCCAAGGCACAAGCACACTTCTTACTTTTGCAATGCATGTGCATTTCTATTAATAACGTAGGAAAATATCGTGAGGACCTGCATGCCTGAGAAATTTTATCGACGGTAGTCTGCCAACCCACGTGTGGTAGAGTATAACCTAATCCCAGGAGACCCATGTCAAGCAGTGGGAAAATATAATGGGTTGATGATTAATATTGTATACAACAAATTGTGTACAATATTTGTTGGAAATCCTGAAAAAAATAAACAAACAAAATAAATTAGGTTAGGGGTTCCGTAAAGCCAATTAGGAACAAATTCGTACTTCAAAACAGTGTAGTGTTAACTGAGAATGGTGAACTTGAGGACAGCTGTCTAAATTACGTGGCATGAGAGGAGCAACTGTGTCCTACGTGCCTCGGGCGCTGAGCGCCGAGCGCCAACAACTCAACCGAACTAAAACAGCTTCATTTCATGCGCAACTACAGTCGCCCATACATAGGGTATGTTTATGCATTTTCAAACTTCAAACAAAGTTATACTTGGTTTGTACGTAACTGTACAATTATTTATTACTAGCTTCTGCCCGCGGCTTCGCTCACGTGAAGCTATATCAGGAGTAAAACTGGAAAACCAACATTGATGACCTCTTCTTTGTATGGTCCTCTATACATCAGGGAGGTCAAGCTGTATCTCAGGATTCATTTAATTAATTGAGATAAAAAGTTTACCAGTTTTTAAGTTGGAACATATACTTTTTCACAGTGATAATATAATTAAAATCTATTCAGTAGTTTTTGCTCCAACCCGTAACAAACAGACAAGAATTTTAATAATCACATTTTCGGATTCGGATACGTTTATATACCCACGTGTTTTTTTTTAAATATACATACACAGCTTTTATACAATTTTATAATAGTAGAGAAGAGAAGATATTTTAGGTAGTTACTCTTATAGTAGCGTTCAATAGCAAGGCTACTGATGTTAATGGGTGAATATTCGAACATTAACATTATAGTAGATATCTTTTTGTATTATTTTAGCATTTTCCGTGCTAAGATTATGAAGTTATTTTAGTGAAGGAAAAATAAAATAGTAGATTCAGATTGATGCGTTTTTTCTTTTTTATTGCTTGACGGTAGCGGTGTAGTTTAGGTTTTCATTGTCATAATATTACTTTGGGATGAAGATAATGATGTTTCTAATGATTTTCAAATATTCACCCTAATAATTGAGTCATAACTATGATGAAGGAATAGTGTTGTGTTGTGTATTAGGTATGTTTACAAGATTTTCAATCGATATATTAGATTAGGGTGAAAACGGACCGAACTAAAATTAACCTACTTATAAATTATGGTTAATATTTAACTTTAGGATCTTCTCGAAATTCTTTCTTTTCTACAGCCGTAACATCGCAGCATATTTCAATTTGAAGACTTAACAGTTTCTGAAATGTGATGATAAGTCAGTGAGTTCAATAGTGCAGATGCCGCATGGCTGTTCGATAGGCTTCGGCGCTACAGGACATGGGTTTGATTTCCACGTAGAACAAATATTTGCAAAGTGTACTAATAGAACTGCCTCAATAGCCAAGTGGTCCTGACCGCGACTGCTACGCTAGAGGTCCTGGGTTCGATTCCCAGGTCGAGCAAAGTGTTATTGGGTTTTTCTATGAAATTCCCACTAGCAGCTCGGAGTTAGGAATTTGTGCCCGGTTAATGGCAATAGGCTCGCCCACTATTACATGGGACCTAAACATACCGGCGAACTGTGGGTGTACATTAGTACGCCTCTGCCTAACCCTTCGGGGAATACAGGCGTGATGGTATGTTATGTTACTAATATTTGTCGTGTTGTACGTGTTGTTTGTACAGGTAGTCATTTTTTTTCATGTCTGAGATTTTGTAGACGTCATAATTTGTGTGTTGTAAGCACGTCTACGATACGAAATACTCAGTGTGGAGGAATGTCGTTTTTTAGCAATAAGAAAATGTGAGCTATATGTCTCTACATGTGAAGGGTTTGTTGTGCCATTATATAACTTACTGCTGATATAACTTCAAACTACTGACTAAACATATTCCAAATGTTAAGCTGGGCACTGTATCACAATAGGCATGATGACTGATTTTCAAAAACTGTTCTAAAATATTCTTATGTATATACTATTTCCGAAAAATAAATTATTTCTGCAATAAAACATGGTTTTTGATACAAAAATGCGATTTTAATTCAATGTTTTTCAATTAGCGCGAAAACGGTCGCTGGTCATGGCGTCTGCTTATGACGTCACTTCAATGTTTTGGCATCGTACACAATAGGAGATTAACAACTTATCAGATGATATTTTTGTTAATTTTTATTTAGACATGACTTCGCAAGTGTATAAGTGGTGTGCTGTTCCCCAGTGTGATAATACGTCAAAAAAATACCCTGATAAATTATTTATTTACGTGCCACACAACAAAACAATAAGATATAAGTGGCTTAATCTTGCACGGCGAGATTAAGCCACACAGTTTTGCAGCTTCATTTTCTTTCCTTCCTTAATAAACTTTACAAATACTCCAGTATTTAATTGCTAACTAGGTTTACTATTGTATAAATATTTTGTTGTAATATATTTCAATGTAGTCCAAACCCGAGATAGCTTTGATTTCATCCAGTAGCATTCAATGGATGTATCGGACGGTTCTTCACTCCTACGATGGACCCACATGAGAAATGCAATGGCATTTTTGCAGCCCCCTTGTGAGGCAACACTTCCATGGCATTCTACCGATACAACTTCTTCCTTTACTTCGTCAACTTAACTATTGTAACGTATAGTTACAGTAATTTTAATATAGTTTTTATTTAATAATAAATAATACTTACATTGTAGTTTTAACATTTCTAAATTCTGCTGACCAGAAGTCTTTGTTTGATGCCAGGAACTGCCCCAGCATGCATTAACAAATCAACTCTGGGCAAATTAGAGCTGTTTGCTTTGGTAAACCCTTGTTCCATTACTTAATAAGTTCTTAACAAGTCGTAGAACAAAAAACTAAGTAATATACAATTAGGAAATACATAAAAAACAATTTTTAAGCGCGGAGATCGTTGAAATTCGTACGAAATTTACGTGACGGTGACAGTTCAACATAGATGTGACGTAATTGAATCTGATTGGTGTTCAACTGAACATGGCGGACTTGTGTATTTTGGAGTTTTATTTTATCAAATAAATTAATAATCCCGTCTTATAAATAAAAATAAATATTTTTTTCTAAACATATTAATTATATTTCAGTATATGAACATATTATTTTAGTAATTCTTGCTAACCGTCATCATGCCTATTCAGCAAATCCTATCATTGTGTTCTCAGTTGAATGTTATGTATAGGGGAGGAAGCCACAGAACGGCGATAAATATCACAATACAACGAACGCCCACAAGCCCGTGGCTTGTTGCTGCGATTTCCAAATGTTTTAGCTTCATGCAAAATTGGACCCTATTGGCTTAAACAACAACTACAAGTTGCGGCCAAAATTAAATTACCACTCAACACTTTTTATTAGTTTACAGCTCGTATCAAATATTTAAATAAATGTACAACAAGCTTTAACTTTGTGTGTCTTAATTTTACTTGTAAAACTTTTCCGAAAGATGTAGTAGTAGTATGAATAGTTCCGACAATCTTAATGCCAAGAAAAATGAACAATACTTTCATTGTTTTCGCATTGTTTGTTGAAATATTGTATTGGTAACTTCTCTGTAGATTTATTGTTCATTTATCACGCAGAAAAGGTTTTTATCGCCGTACCAAAGGAAAGTATAATAGTTGCTAGAATTCCTGCAACAATGTTGCCTACTATAAAATCTATTTATACAAAAGCGTGCTTTTGGTGGCACATAGGTTGGATGTGTTAAGAACTTGTACCCATCAATAGACTGACCGCGACAAAGTTTACCGCCTTATACATCAATAGGACTAACATATGCCCAGTTCATGTCATGCCCAGTAACATATTCCCTTACACATTAACAAACATATGCCCAGTTCCTTTTTTTTATAAAAAGCTTACTATCAATGTGGGTCACGTTCATTACTAGTATTCTGTTAACCCCTCGGGGTAAGCTAAATACTTGTGTTACGAGTGGGTTCACGTCGATAGTGCAATGAGTGAGTTTCGAACCGGCAACCACATGATCGTAAGTCCGGCGCCCAATTACGTCCCTAGTAAAAGTCCCGAGCCTATTACCATGAACTGGGTTCATCCTATCACCGAGCTCCTAATGAGAATTTCATAAAAAAAACCAACAGGACTTTGCTGGACGTGGATAATGAACCCAGAACAGACATCGAATCTATGGTAGCAGTCATACTTAGAATAACAAGACTTATAAGATAGTTTACTGATTTCTGACACTTACGCGAATATTAGACATTGAAATGAAACTACTTTTTACAAGATATTTTTTTTTTATAAGATAGTTTTCGACGAGAACATGAATTCATCAAATTACATGAATGAAGAAAATGACTATTACTACCTTGAAACATTTATTTCAGAGCAGATAAACAAAAATAAAACGGAAAAAACTAAAATTCTAAACCCACTGCAAAAAGATTGGATAAACCGAAATATCATAGATGCAATAAACTTAAGAAATGACTTATGGCAACAAACTAAGAATAACCCAAAAGAGGACTACCTAAAACAGAGATTTATTATAGAACAGGACAGAGTGACACACCTAATCAAGACGCATAAGCAAAACTACTACCTCAATTTATTCCATAATAATCATACACAACCGAAGAAAATGTGGGAGTTAATTAATAACTTAGCATTAAATAAAACAAAAGAAAGCTGTGCTCCTCCAAAATTGATGTCAAACACAGGACTTATTACAGAAGGTAATTTAATATGTGATTTGTTTAACTCATTTTTTTCTTCAATAGGTTTGGACTTAGCGAAAAAAATACCCGACACATATCACAGAAACACCGGCAATATCCTTATGTATGAACATAACTATACTCATGACATAACATTACATGAACTCACACTGTGTACTGTGCACGAAATAGCAAAAATTATCGACGATCTTGATAGCAACACGAGCACAGGCATAGATGGAATCACCACCAAAGCGATCAAATGCCTAAAAAGCATAATCGTAGACAGGTTAACTAACTGTATAAATGTTTGTCTAACACGCGGTGTGTTTCCCGACACGCTTAAGGTTGCTAGGGTCAGTCCTATTTTCAAATCCGGAAGTAGAACT
This sequence comes from Acronicta leporina, assembly GCA_947256265.1. NCBI lineage: Eukaryota > Metazoa > Arthropoda > Insecta > Lepidoptera > Noctuidae > Acronicta > Acronicta leporina. Next base: position 7,786,361 of record OX366513.1, on the reverse strand, counting down.
GACCCTGGAAACTACAGGCCTGTCTCTGTACTGCCTGTTATATCAAAGATATTTGAACGAGTTCTATACAGCCGGTTACACAAATACCTAATTGAAAAAAAGTTTTTAATCGATCAGCAATATGGCTTTCGTCCTAAGTCAAGTACTCTTTCAGCTGCAGTAGATTTAATAACAAAAATAAAAACAAATATTGACCAGAAGAACTTCGCATTAGGTATTTTTATTGACCTAAAAAAGGCGTTTGACACGGTAAGCCATAATAAGTTATTACAAAAATTAAACAATATAGGTGTCTCTGGGAAGGCCCTCAATATGTTCACGTCATATTTACAAAACAGACGACAAGTTGTTAAAATAGATCATTTCACTAGTTCTTTCAAAAATATGTCTTATGGCTGTCCTCAAGGCTCAATTTTAAGTCCGTTACTTTTCTTAATTTACATGAATAATATTAACAAAATAGGACTAACGGGTTACTTGACATTATATGCCGACGATACCTGTCTATTCTACTTCGATAGATCCATCCATGACGTCATGCATGCAGCTCAAAGAGACCTTGACTTACTTAGTGAATGGTTGAAATTCAATCTACTAACAATTAACACCTCAAAAACATCATTTATGATTTTTCGCGCAAAAAATAAGCCACTGCCGGAATTTTCACCACTTACAATCAACAATGACGTAATCAAACGTTCCAGTAACGAAAAATATCTTGGCTTATGGATGGATGACAAACTTACTTGGAAAGTGCACATCGATCACGTTAAATCAAAACTAACATCATTGCTAGGAGCACTACATAAGGTTACAAACTGTATTCCGAAAAAAGTACGCCAAATCATATACAACTCCTTAGTCAAATCGCATCTTGTATACCTAATTGAGATATGGGGTTCAGCTGCTAAAACTAACCTAAACTCATTACAAAGAACACAGAATAAAATTATCAAAAAACTATTTCACTATCAATATCTAACCCCAACTAAAGAACTATATAAAAAAACTAACTTGCTAAACCTTACCCAACTATACACATACTGCACCTGCATTTTAATAAAAAACATTAGCACAAACTCACTTCAATCTAACATACAGCTACATAAAAAAATTATATCACATAACTTAAGAAACAAGAATAAATTCCAACTTATAACGGCACGGACGAACTATGGCAAAAAAACTATATTGTTTGAAGGAGCACAGCTGTTCAACAAACTACCTAATGATATAAAAAACTGCAGTAATATGAAGGTATTCAAAAACAAGCTTAGAAAACATGTGTATACAGTGTAATTTAATTTTACAAGTTTACAGTTTTAATTTTATAAGTTATAAACAATTTTACAGTGCTATGATTGTATAAAATTTCCGACACTAGAGGTAAACTATAACTTAATAATTATGTATTTGTATCTCATTATAAGTGAACCTATGTATGTTCTTATGAGAAATAAAAATTCTATAAACCGAATTCACTAAAATCGATCAAAATCGTATATTGGTCTTTTTGGCATGAAGTTTGATCATCCACTAAGTAGTTCCAATTTCAACCTTCCTGCTGCTAGCTTTTTTCAGACTAAGTTGGTGTCGACCGCCATTTTCAACCATTTATGAATTAAATTTTGCGAACTTTGAGCTTGCCATTGCGACATAACATTTTACAGCGAATGTTACCGCAGCGCACTGGAGGAGGATACACAGCAAATTACAATACGAATATTGTTGGTATGTTAGTAGCGCCTGACGCTCTCTGCTAATTGTTATATTAAAGCTAGCTTTTGCTCGCGGCTTCGCTAACGTGAAGCTATATTATGATTAGAAATGGATCCAAAAAATAATTTAATCGAAAACCAACAGTGAGTGACTTCTTTGTATGGGTCTGTATACAATATATCAGAGAGGTCAAGCTGTATCTTAGGATCCGTTTTATTAATTAAGATATGAAATTCACCAGTTTTTAAGTTTTTTTTAAATTTAATTTTTGGGTTCGGTTATTCACGTGGAAGAGCCATGCTTCGCCACGAATGGGCCGGCTCGACCGGAGTGATACCACGGCCTCACAGAAAACCGGCGTGAAACAACGCTTGCGATTTGATTCGCCGAGTGAGTGAGGTTACCGGAGGCCGAAAAACCTTTTAAAAGGCGGGCAACGCACTTGTGACTCCTCTGATGTTGCATAAGTAAGCGATAACCAACATCAGAACCATGACATCATCCAGAACCATGGACACCCGTCCATGGGCGGCGGTTATCGCTTACCATCAGGTGATCCGTTTGCTCGTTTGCTCACTTATCCCATAAAAAACCCTAACCCACTTGTTTTTTTTTATATCTTTAATGTACAGACACGATTACGATTTTATAATAGTAGAGAGAGATAATATACCTTATTACCCTTGCATTACAATTCATTCCTCGAATGTTATCTTCCTACCATTTTTGTGTTCTGAACAAGATTATGGCATGTTAATGATACTTAAATTTTCTACTTTTTGTGTAATGATATTTGATTAGCATAGTCACTAGACTAATGAGGCAATTTAGAATCTCCTTCCAGGACCACTAGGCTCTGGTGGTCCTGGGTCACATAACATAGACGACATAAATAAACGCACTTAACTCGCAACACTAAAACGTACTCGTATCTCCAATTTTCTCACACACTATCGCACCCCGCTTTGTATGTTAAAGTCAGGAATAATATCGAACACGCATATAACCGCATGTAGGCCGAAAAATAAAAACACCCGAAATGGAGCCATCGCGACATAGTTTATTGTCATTGTTGTGGAAAGCGTAATGGAGAAAACTGTTCGGTTTTTCGATGTTACGGTTATATTTTTTCCAAATACATTTTTATGGAGCTATTGATTTTGAATTACTTTCAGTTTTATACTCAGATTATTGATACTTCGTTATTTTTCCCCTGTAAAAAATTATGATGATGATGGTTTAAGATAAACTTAGGTTTAAAAAAAACTCCGTGTCTTCTTATTTTTATAATATTAGAAATTGGAGGATAATATATTTTAATGTTAAATATTACGAATGAATTTAAACCTGAAACTATATTTAACTAAGAAGTAAGATAAACAAAAAATATCTACAATAACTGAAACTCCACTCCGACAAAACAACAAGTGAAAAGCTAATATTTATAAACTTAAAATTTGTTATTTCCTCTTTCATTTGACATCCCACTCATCATAAAAAAAGAGTAGGAGTAGTTGGCGCTACGTAAAACATACGTAGCGCCAACTACTCCTACGTAGTCATGTAGAAAAGGGGTTCATGTACAATGTACGGTATTCATATATTATGTGCGAGTGACCGTGTGTGCCGGAGGTAATTGGCATTTTACCCCACAAAGTCGATAGTTTGTCATCACACAGTTTAAATTAGCTGAGGCGGGCAAACAGCTGAATCGATTACTGGGCCTTTAGTATCTAATCAGTGACATTCATTTATCTCCAGTGACTGGATTCTAGCGCCATTTACTCAGTAGTAGCCACTTTATATGGTGATTGGGTAATTTAACCAAAGCTTTGCTTACTCCAAACGATTTGGTGTCTCGATTAGATTTTTTCGGACACCAATCTATCTTCATTCAAACAGAAACTTATAAGTACAGCGAACCCATAAAAAATGCATGTTGTCAAGAAAGTAGATACTTTATTATTAGAATCTACATACTCAATTGACCTATAAAACTAAACTATGATAACTAGCATGGTAATGCAGCAAGAGAGGCAGCAAAAATGTCGACTTTTCGTCCGGTTATTTTCAGTGTGGATGATAGAAGAAGGACAAATATACTGAGTACAGTCGACAAAATGGTCGTCGTGGCAAAAAACATCTGTCAAATAGGAATTTGAGCCAGGCGATGTCGGGATTACCAGCTAGTCACACAAAGGATAAGCTAGCTTAGAGATAGTTCGCTTTGAAGTCACCGGACAGCCAAAGGACCTTTGAATAAGCATGGGTCAAAGGTAAAAAGGGTCGTAGACATCAAAGATAATTGAGAACTTATTAAAATATTCAACCGAATAACGCAGTACAATAGTTGTAAGCAAAATTAAACATTGTGAATAAATTATTGGTCCTAAGTAGCGCTATGCAAATTTAATCGTGAATAGAGTAATCATTATTGTTACGCAAAGATTTACATTATAAACTCTAAACCTATTCTAGATATTCAATAAGCTCATACATAGGTAAGTAGATTTGTGTTTATTCAATTCAATATTACATAGTTAGTAATACAATTGGGAATGTTTTCGGGACCCATTCAATGCCTGACATAAGGAAATAATATATTTTTGGGGTGAAATGCCCTGAGGCCCTGCGAAGTATTACTGTTTTACCGACAACAGTGTGGAAGTTTGTTTGGTCACGGGAAAATAGGGATGTCTCCCGTCAGTGAATTATAGTTCCCCTATTATCTTTTGTCATGATCGTTATTTCGTCGCTTGTGACACGATATTTTTCTTTCATAAGATTAATATACCTCGTGACTGGCATAGAGATTGTTGATTAGTACCGCCATCACTTGATATCCTGAGTTTAATCTTTAGGATGGAATACATTTACAATGTAAACATTAATACAGCTGTTACTTGCACGAAGCATGATTAGTGTTGTCACAAATATTACTTAACCTTCTCATAGGATAGCTTTTCTTTATCTTTCGTTTTTTAAATATGTTGCCCCACACTAAGATTTTCTCCTGTATCGTGAGTGCTTTTACAAACACAAACAGCCAGACCTGAAACGACTACCTGTAGATTATACACATATTTGCTTCGTGTGGGAATCGAACCCACTACACATAGCGCAGAAGCCGATAGCTCAGCCGCTACACCAAACGTGTCGTCAAACTAAATAAACTAGAGTCTGGATGATGAAAGTACATAACCTATCTTAGAAATGAACTGTGTACAGTACATACTGTAATACAGACTGCAGTCTTATTTAGGAATAATATAATCTAATGTACAGTAGAAGTAAGATACCTCTCCAGAATATACTCGTTTAATCTCATGTAATGAAACAACAGCAACCAGCTAACCAATCCTATCTAAGATAATGCTGATAAGATTGGACCATCCGAGCTTATCCAATATTGATGCCGTACGGTCCATGTCGACAACGCTCATTAAGCTAAATGTCTGAAGTAAATATATATAGATTGGTATGTTGGAGACGGTACCAAGCTTAACAGAACGCGGTAGCTGGCGTGTACCCGGCGGCGGCGGTGTCGTGACTGATGGCTTTCATTAAAACCCTCCCGAATAAACCCGATTATCCCTCTGAGCTCGCACCTGATCTATTCCACCGATGCAGCCCTTTAAAAATATCTATTAATTACAACGGATAGCATTTCTATCTTTAAATAATCCCTTGTTTTTTTGTGTTTGTATTTATTTTTATTTTGCTCTTTATGTTAACTGCTTATACATGAACTAAATAACATACCGTCACGCCTGTATTCCTCGCAGATTAGCAGAGATGTATTAACCCATAGCTCGCAACCTAATGTTTAGGTCCCATGTAATAGTGAGCGAACCTAATTCCATTAACTGCGAGCATTCAAAATCCAAACTCCGAGTTGTTACTTAGAATTTCATAGAAAATACTGCTCAACTGTCAGCGCAGCAGTCGCGCTCACGATTGCCAGACTAAAGAGACAGTTTTTTTTTAATAATAAATTTAGATACTCTTTTGCGATAGTATCTTATAGATTAATTCTGTTTTACGAATGTCTTCAACTTTCGATGTTAACTATTCCTTAAACCACGGTTATAACTGTCGCAATGACATAGCCAGTTGAGATTTAGGTGAATATCTAGTAATTTAGCTGTAGCTAAGCTAAACGCGCATTAAACAACGGAAGCGGCAAACGTACTGCAACGTATCTCTACAATCACCTCGTTTAGCCTGCTGACGTTCAAATGTACCTTAAACGGTTGTACCATTGTTGGCCATTTTGTACAGAAATGAAAATATGTTTCCGCTTTGAAGCATTATTATTGCCACTGTTTTTATGTAACCTGTGTAAGTGCCTCATTAGCCAAGTGTTCCTGAGCGTGACTGCTACGCTAGAGGTCCTGGGTTCGATTCCCTGGTCGAGCAAGGTGTTATTCGGTTTTTCTATGAAATTCCCAGTAGCAGCTCGGAGTTAGGAATCTGTGCCCGGTTAATGGCAATAGGCTCGCCCCCTATTACATGGAACCTAAACATACCGGCGAACTGTGGGTGTACATTAGTACGCCTCTGCCTAACCCTTCGCGGAATGCTGGCGTGATGGTATGTTAATGTGTAACTTTTGAGAAGGTTTGGTTATTTTATAGTTCATAATATATTTTTTACTATTTTGTGTTTTATTTTACTATTTACTAGCTTCCGCCCGCGACTTCGTTCGCGTGAAATAGTTACTTAGTCTTAGCGTGATGATATATAGCCTGTAGCCTCCCTCAACAAATGGGCTATCTAACACTGAAAGAATTTTTCAAATCGGACTTGAGATTAGCGCTTTCAAGCAAACTAACAAACTCTTCAGGTTTATATATTAGTATACATTAAATGTGGAGGATTAAAACTGGTAACATTGCCTTATTTAATACAGCTGTCAAATTAATTTCCTAAGGAAACTCGGATTATGTAGATATTAGTAATAATAGTCATTGAAATCTCTTTTTACCATTGCTTTGTATTTATAAGGACTTTTAATTTCGAAAATATCTCGCACTCCAAATTCATAGCAAAGAAAACAAGAAACAATTCCCCGCACTCGTTACAAGGATTCCTTCAAGACGCAGCTCCCACCCTCCGTTGTAATAAGATTAAATTTTACTAATGAAACAGAAAATGAAAATTTCTTTAGCAGAAACGGAATATCCTAAATAACTTTCTGCCATTTGTCTTGCTAATGAATGAATTTTTTCTTGTTTTTTCATCTCCAACCGACCCATATCCCGTTTAGTCACAGTGATAGTTTAACTTTCTTACTAATTAAGTATTCACGAGTATTACTGATCGTAAGTTTTGGGATTTGATTCCCAGTTTGAACAGTATTATTGGGTTATTCTTTGAAATTCTTAGTTACAGGTCGGAGTTTGGACATGTGCATGGGTAATGGCAATAAACTCGCCCCCACTTACATTCTAAATATACTTAACTATGGGTATATATAATTATTATAATAATATCTTTACCTTAACCTTAAGGGTAATGAACAAGTCCAATAATATTGGTCGGGGGAACCTAGACTTCACGCTGAACAGCCGCACTTGAGACTACTAGACCATAGAAACAGTTTTTTACTCGATGTCATGTCTTCTTCTTTAATTTAAGAGCTCAGCTCTTGTCGGTGGAGCAAACGCCACGTTTCCAAACGTTCTCTATCTTCTGCTTTCCGTTTTACCCCTTGATACGACTCGATCGCAATCCTTTCCATCACTTGTTCCACAAAACTTCGTCTAGGTCTACCCCTTCCTCGTTTTCCTTCAATTTTACCTTCTAGTATAGTTCTGAAGAAGTCGTCATGTCATATCAAGTGGCCAAACATCTTTCCCCTTCTATTATCTATGGTTCTTAACAACTGTCTTTTCTCTCTTACAATTTTAAACTCCTCCTTTTAATTTCACGTTACAGATAACAATATTAGAAACAGTAAGTACTTATCACTTTACCTGTACATGGCCTGTTTGCACGATGTCATAAATATTTATGTGTACAAGAGAACAGAAAAGATTTTTGTTCATATAATATTTCAAGCGCTAAAAAAGTATGTATAAAAATAATTAAGTAGGGTGGGTCGCCACGTGATTCTGAACACGAAAATGGTTACTCTATAAATGTTTTGTTTTAAATTAGTGCCTATTTTTAACAGACTTTATTTAAGGACTGCGTTATTTCTTAAATTTTGTCGCATAACTAATTTACTTTGAGTATACCGTTAGTCCAATAAAGTATAGATACTCCCGGTAAACTACTTCTCACATAAATTAGTTTGAGGTGTGATCATTATCTGGACTAAGTAGTTTTTTAATATTTAAAGTCGCAACTTTAAACTTTATCTAATCATTTGGTCATTTTGTATTAAAATTTCACTTTTCTACATTTAATACTCATATAACTCAGGCAAACACCAATAAAAAAGTAGTCAATCTAGCCTCTAGGGAGCTAAATTGTGATACTATTGATGATTATGATTCATAATTGCGAAATCGCTAAAGAAGTCCAAAGTTTCTTAATTTGAATTACTTGAGAGGAATTTCCAAATGTGGCCTCTGGCTAAAATTACCACATTCAGCAATTTATCTAAATGGATCCATATTGAGAACCCGTAGAATTTCTTGGCAATTTCTTAATATAAATGTCTGATAGGTATTCTTAACAAAGGACGAGCTTGCAAAAAATTACTATGTATACCGTGTTGCGGCACGAAATTAAATGCTGCCGACGTACCAGCGTTTTAAACAAATGTAAATGTTCTCCCCAAGGAGTTGTGACTAACCCACAGCTAAAAAGTAACGACCTCTGAAAAGGGTTGCCGACTCTCTCGAGAGGACACGCGACTCCGGCATCGAATTCGGATTTTGCGTCAGAAATCATTACCCCGATGTGAACAGCGAGCCGTAAAGTCTAGGTCGCCTTACACATGGGACATTAAATATATTTCTACGTCGATAAAAAAAGTAAGCTCTAATATACATACGTATACGTACATTTAAAATAAGTTTCTCAAACAACATTTACTCAAACTCACATAATATATAACTTTTTTGTTATCTTAGGCCTACACCGAATAAGTTTGTTCCAACAGTAAGTCAATAAAAGCTCTCGAAGTGTTAGAAACACGTACAATTTACTTTCAAACACATTTAATCTCGTCTCGGTAAATCACAGGAAGGCAATGTTAAAGAGTAAAGGAGGGCCGCAATCATTAACCGGCCCTCAAAGTCGTTTACCAAACACTAACGTTTATTTCTGTACCGTCGCATTCTCGCTGCGCTGTTGCGCCCACAAGGCTCTCCTGAATTTTAATAGAACTCTAACTTCTTAATTGAAATTCTAAACGGAATTGTTCTTCGTGTCTATCAACATTCAGTTACGGATTTTGGGAGATCCTTATTAATTTTGTTTGTTCAAAGTAATAAACTGCGGGCTCGCTGTACGTGTCGCCTTACCAAGTGATTTTATTATGATCAAAATTATAATATGGTAAGGCAGGTACGTAGGTTGACATTTGCGTCAAGCTTGTCCGTGTGGTGTAAGGTGAGGGCTTATTTATGTAAAGGGGTTATGTAAAATAGGTAGATAGGTTATTTTATTTTTCGTGCGGCTAATGCGGACATACTATTTTATGTCGCAAGAAAATGATACCTACATAATTTTCTTATTAAGTAATATGGGCGTAACGCTAGGGTACCGAATTTATAGAGATTTTACATTTTTATATATAATGCAAAACTATTTTTTATCCATTCGTGTATGAAACTACCACACGCTTATTGACCGTCCGTAAGTGGAACCTAACAGGTTCGCATTTTACTTATCGGCTGGCCGCCCTTACCAATATTGACTGAATTACGCCTAACCGCTACGTTTCTACTACGATTCAAATATCTTATTAGCAGAATTGAGTAGCTGTTTGTATTCAGTGTGAAGCAGAAAATATTTAACATTGGGCAAAATTGAATTGGGTTCAGGGATCTGGAGTAAGCATCGAACGATTTGCGAAAATAGCTCTAAAAACTAGATTATTCTGTTAGAAAGTTGGTTTCTATTGTGAATTACACAAGAGATATACGAGCCATTACTCTATTCATCTTAGTCAGCGTGAAACCTGTTCAATTATTGACTAAGTTCAATAACTACTTTTGAAGTTAGCGAACCTCTCCCATACAATATCCGGATACATCATATTGTTGAGGAACCATTATTAAAAGACTACGAATATAAACTTACATATATATTCTGTCATATATATTATATACATAAATCAATTTATATAGATTGTATCTCTTTTCCGTATTGACGTATGTATTATAAATAGATATATAACCGTGATATATCTATTTACTACCTACGTTACGTAGCTACTACGTTATCATAAATTAGTAAATTACTATATTAATTCAAACAACTGAAATTGGTACAACTGGTCCTATAAATCAACGAAACCAGGTTTCAGGGAATAAAAGCGAGAAATGTAGTCATTCCGACTTTTGTTAAAAGTTTTGTTGGAACGATTTTGTCAGTTAAAAACATTCAGCGTGTGGATGTAGTGTGTATGACGTCATTTAATCACGCTGACAAATGTACCGTCGCCGTGTCGCCGGCCGCTCCTGTCAACTACGTATCCCACAAATTGATAATGCTCCATTGAGCTCTGCAATATGACTTATCGTTATTCAACGTGTAATTGACAGTTCGATCACAGATCCACAGTTTCCCGTGCAACTCGATTTTAATATCTCATTGTTTTCAAATCGTTCAATGTCAATCTTATATCGATTAATGTGTTGGCAAATGATCCTGAAATCCTTTATTTATTTTCTCTAGGGTAGTAGTTTAAATCGATGATACACACACTGTGTTACAAAGGGGCAAGTTAAACCGTCAAACATGTGCTTTGACAGTTTGTATATCAATTCAAGAATCCAATGACCACTCCAACTTTTAAAAGACACGTAAATATATGTGGATACAAAATATGTATCTATACTTACATCTCTTATATATCCCGACTTTGGATTACAAAGGTCAACTGGTAGGTCTTTTTGTAAATAACTTATATGAAATAATTCGACTAGCATCTATCTCGAACTTTAATGTTAAATTGGATTGCCGTTTAACTTAAGCATTCAATTTATCTTATACAGTATTTGTTTTATGGGATAGGGGAGCAAACGAGCAGACCGATCACCTGATGGTAAATGATAACCGCCGCCATGCGTCGTTTCACGCCGGTTGTCTGTAAGGCCGTGGTATCACTCCGGTCGAGCCGGCCCATTCGTGCCGAAGCATGGCAGACATTTAAACAGCAATAAAAATAAAAATATGGGTTGTTCATACTGTTAATTACCATATTTTTTATGAAATGCAGTTGCTTTTAAGTATTTTATATTTATTTATTTGGATTGCCAATAGTTATTAAAAGATACATGTAAATACCTAATATTACATTCTAAAACTTACAAGCTTAAAACCAGTAACAGGCAAATACCACATTTATTATTTTTTACCACCAAACTAGCAAACAGGCATACGGCCCACCTGATGGTCAGCGGTTAACGTAGCCCCTGGATGCTAGCAACATTGGGGGTATAAGTCGTGCGTTGCAGTCCCTATAAAAAAAAATTCACACGCTTTTGAGAGCGTGTGGTAAAGATTAAAGAGGAAAACTTGCACTCATAGGGGGCAATAAGTTATTTTAATTATATGCCACGATTTCCGGTCACCATTTCACCCAAGGTTAACGGTGTTTCTATTTCGTCAGTCTTCAAATATACCTAATATCGATAGCATCATTTTAACTTATGCAAATTTTAGTCGATATAATATAAAGTTATATATAGCTGAAAACTAAGTACTCAATCTGAGTTAAGCTTCATACGTATCAGATTGTTTACCCAGCACATTTTAATTCAGATTATAGTATTAAAAGCGTACATAACTTTGTGATAAACTACGTGACCACACCATTTAAGTAAAATTTCCATTAAAACCCTGCGTTAATTAAAATCGTAAGTCCCTAAATCTTCAACTAAAGAGGCTTTAGCCGTATATTTTTAAACCAAACGATCTTTTGAAGTGGATACTTCAAATTTTATTGGTTTAGGTGCCAACCTACGCATAATGAGATTAGAATCTCATTTCAAAGCCTTTTGTCTATAGATATCAAAAGGTTAAGTTTGAATGAGAGCGTACTGTTGATCGATTAAGGCCGGGCATCAAAAGGATTCGATTTGTGTGGACCGCGAGTGGCTCGAGGCCGCGTCGGCCCCTGTTAGGGTTGCCGCCGGCGCGCCGCAGCAAGCCAATTAGACAACTCCACAGTTTCTCTGAGTCTGTTCGTACGTGACGCGCTTGCCTATCTAGTTAGTACAAATTACATTGACTCCTACAATCCTAAAATAACGAGGTAGATTAAGCTATTACACGCAAGAAGTTAATTTGACGCAAATGTAGTTCACACTACACTAATGTGTAGCTTTTTTGGAACTTCTTAAAATTTTTAGCTAAAGGATTGATTGACTGTATTATTTGTCATATTGTATGCATTTTCACCCTTTCCCAAGCTTCCAGAAACTAACCTTACACAAACGCGCTGTTATTGCTACGACGTAGCTGCCGTCCCCGCTACGCTAACTACGCCGTAGCTTGTGTAAAATTATATTGAACGTGTTTTACCCGTATAATCAACAGTATTTTCATTTTAATAACACGTGCTGCATTAATTGAATATTTTATTCCTTTATAATATACCCATATTTTCAAAAAATACAAGTGATCTATCGAAAGTCAATATTTCTTCAACCATAAAATTAACTTAATTAAACAATATAAAAGTAACAACTCCGCATCTACAATTCAGTACCTCATCTGTTTTCAAATATGATTTGATGTATTTAAATAGCAAGACTGACGCAATTGCTAAATTATTTTGACATTTAATTAATTGACTCTCGACATATTAGATAGCGGGTTTCATTACAGCTTATAACATTAAAAAACCACTAGATTTATTATTTGCTGTTTCGAAAAAAAATTTATTTGAAGAAATTAATAACGGGCAACAAAAAAACTGGTGACACATAGTCGTAAACCCTATGAATATAAAAATACGATGTTCTCAGAGAAAATTTCATCATTTTATCGCTGTCATAAAATTACTACATTTCATAGTTCGTCCTTTTATTATTTATTCATCTTTAACTTGTGCCAACGGATAGCGGGCCATTCCATTTAATTCCATAGCCCGTCTGACATTATATTAATTATCTTATTTCTTATTTTGAAACAACAACATAAATATTTTACATCTTCAATAAAAACAAGTTTATAGTGTGTACAAATGTACACACTATTAACTTGTTTTTAAGTAAATACTTAATCATATCATGTGAAAAATCACATAAAATATTTTTTCATACGTCACACCAGCGATGTCTTTTCACACAGCCTGCACAAAATCGCATTTCAATTACATCGTTATTTAATGAAATCGCATTGTGTTCACAATTTAATTGTAAGTAGCAAAATAGCAAGTGTGACGATGAATAAAAATTCATTGTGGACGAAAAGTAGCAGGCTGTGAAATTTCGCATGTGAAATCGCTGTGAAAAATAATTATAATTTCATCAAATGAAAATTAACAATCTTTTTCATCCCTAATTACTAGCATCTCAAAGATAATTGCCTAGTGACACAAAGATAATTAATTGGTATTGGCAATGGTAGATAAATATCGGAAATATTTTTCCTTATTTACTAATTATGAATAATGTCAACATTATGGCTATATCATACATTACCCCCAGTAGTTATAACTAATTAGGGAAGTAGATTAATAATATAATTTTACCTAAAATTTTACGGACTCATCACAAATTCTTCTAATAAAACTATTTTATTTAATTAGTATTTCTAGTCTACCTCTGGAAGATTAGGCAGAGGTGTACTAATGTCCACCCTCAGTGCACCAGTATATTATCTTTATTCAAATATCCCTTTTATTAGAAAGTGACCCTAAAGCTAATAAATAGGCAGCGACGCGGCGGTCTTAAACTTGGTCTTAAGTTGTTACTAAGATTTTCATAGAAAAGTATTTAATATTATTTTTAAACTTTAAAATGCCATTGTTCCTAATTATTACCTACACACTTTGCTTGACCTGCGAATCGAACGACGATCTCAATTTGTTATTTTCTATCTTATTGATGAAGCTAAACAAAGATAAAAAACTCATTTTTGTTTAAAGGATGCTATTTTTGACATATGAACACCCCATACTTTTCTTTCAGTTCTTTCAAACAAAATACCAAAGATCTGAAATACGATTGTCAAATCCATTGAAGTAGAAGTGACAGTCAGCGAACAAAAAGGGGATATACGAAAATAGAATGACAGATCTATTTGCGTCGATACTATTGAGCAAACTAAAAAAATATACAAAGGTATTTCGCAAACAACGCGTATACAAAGTAGGTATGAATATTTAAGAATGCCTTTCTTCATAATAGGCACATACTCAAGTATTCTTTATTTTATTTAACTACATTATTGACAATCACGATACGAAGAATACCTAGTGGACTGTCTATTAACCGAGTCTTGTTAACCTGAGCTGCTGACACTAGAAGTCCATGGTTTGGCTCCTATATCGAGCAAAGTATTATTTGTTTTTTTTTGAAACGCTCAGTCAGCGCGGAGTTTCGATTCGTGGCCAGTGAATGACAATAGACTCGCTCTCTATTACATGGGACTTGAACATACCAGAGAACTATAGGTGTACACTAGTACACCTCTTCCAAATACCTCCAAAAACTAGAAGTGAAATGTTTTCTAACCACATTGTTCAGGGCCTAGTTAGCAGAGACGTAAGTTTTGACGTAGGAGAGCCATACTTCGGCACGAATGGGCCGGCTCGACCGGAGTGATACCACTGCCTCACAGAAAACCGGCGTGAAACAACGCTTGCGTTGTGTTTCGCCGAGTGAATGAGGTTACCGGAGGTCCAAACCCTTTTAAAAGGTGGGCAACGCACTTGTGACTCCTCTGGTGTTGCGGGTGTCCAGGGGCGGCGGTTATCGCTTACCTATAAAAATAAAAAAAAGAGACGAGGATATATAACACGAATCTGAAAGTTTCAATTAGGGATTATAGACAATACAACAATAAAACTCGTTCAATCCCCACACGGTAACAAATATGTAATACAATATGGGAATTTCATAGATGTATGTTTTGTTTTCTTTGCCCTGTCTGCCCAGAATATCACGTGTCAAAACAAGAAAAAACATATAATAGCTACCAAAAGTTTATAAGAAGTTTTATATTTTTATGAATACGGATTTTTACGAATAATTTTATATTATATTTATATTTTTAATAATAAGGCGAAGGTATATATTTATGTATAAGTATACATATTATACCACTTTACAGTGTATACCACGACACGTTGCAGCGTTCAAAATTACAAAAGATAATATAGGTAACGAAAAATAAAAGATAATTACAAAGTAATGTATTTTTAGCTATACATTATTGGCGTCTTAGGATATTTATTCTATATAATAATATGTATATTTTTTTTAATATGGACATTGTGTTGAATTTTTTCATACATTAATGTATGAACAATGTTTAAGTCTGCGTGAATCGGATCGCTAATAATTAACAAAAATGTAAGGTAGCTGTTAGTAATTTTAACATCAAGACGTCCAACACCTCAGTCTGCCCGTGACCATGGATGCTGTAAAGGATCCGAAACGTCGGGAACTAAATAATAACAATATACCGCGATAAAATCCGTAAAAAGTAGTTTCATTTCAATGTCTAATATTCGCGTAAGTGTCAGAAATCAGAATGTTTAAGTTTTAACTTTCTTGATTTATAAATTCTCGTTATCACGCAACATTAATAAGTATATCTTAAAATAAATGGACCTTTACCGTTATAATTTAATTTTCAAACAGTTTGGCAAACATAAAAATGTTATTATAACTTTGGGTTACTTTGCTTGTCTTTCTTGAACTGGTTTAATTTTCTTACCTGTTTTAATTAAAACTGTTGTATAAGAAAACTTCCGTTTAAAAGTGTTCAAGGGTGATGGTTCGACGGAACATGAACTTTGTTACTATACCAAAAATATCTGTAAGTTAATTCGAGACAAGAAATAACATAACATAATATACCTTCACGCCTGTATTCCCCGAAGGGTTAGGCAGAGGCGTACTTTAGTACACCCACACTTCGCCGGAATGTTTAGGTCCCATGTAATAGGGGGCGAGCCTATTGCCATTAACCGGGCACAAATTCCTAACTCCGAGCTGCTACTGGGAATTTCATAGGAAAACCCAATAACACTTTGCTCGACCTGGGAATCGAACCAAGGACCTCTAACGTAGCAGTCGCCCTCAGGACCACTTGGCTAACGAGGCAGTCAAGACAAGAAATAACAAGACATCATTTATGATATTTCGAAAAATCTTGTAAAGTTAAATATTTTTTGTTGCTTAAGCATCCGTTGACAACAAATCGGAAGACAAAGGGGGTCGAACTCTTTTCTTCACAAAACACTAATATTCCGAAAACCCGAACGAAACGTTTTAAGTTTTAATTTCACTTTTATCATGCGTATCCGCTGAAATGTGAAGTGGGCTTCCTGAGTGGGTCTTCCCCGATAGATATAATCGGGGTGTCTTTAAATCACGAGTGAATCGGTTTCTTCAAGGCAAGCGCGTTCCATCGTAGTTCGCAGTGTCGCTTAACATCCGGCGAACTAGCGCATAAGCGTAAGCATATCAAGAAAAAACCAAGCAAACATCATACAGTTGAAAAAAAAAACTATTTCTGAGCAAGCCAATAGCAGGAGCGTATGTAAATAGAATTTTGCAGTCGATGGCCAAATAATCGGTATACACACATTTCAGCCTGAGTACGTCGTCATACCACCACTCACACCGAGAGTAGTGCACACCAGTGTTGCCCGTTATCATAATTACACCACCACTCACCATTCGCCTGGCGACTCACTGAGCCGATTCTCATAACAACCATTAACCAATTCCGACTAATATTATCATCACGCTACTGGACAAACAATCAAAATTAATGTTCTATCGGCGGTGCGCACATCAGCACGGCTTGCAGTTTACCAACGAGGTATTTGAATATCTACTAACGTGCTTGAAACTCGGTAGATACGCTAATACATACTAAAATAGCCTAAACTATCCTATTGTCCTGGGTTTAATGTAATGATTGTATGTGGCATATTATACTATAGCTTCTAGTTCTCTTGACATCGACAAGTTCTATAATTTTACATAATAATATGAACTCAAGAACGGCTTAGGAACACCTATTTGAGCAAAAGATTTATTGAATCACAATACAAAATAAATGTCTGAAACCTTAAGAATTATATATTAATATCGTGACTTAAAGATTAAATTACTAGCAGAACACGTTAGAGGTCTTTAGTAGTCACAGCAGAACATTCCTTAAGGATTTTTGTATAAATAAAACATATTATTGGTTTATTTTATTTAGTTAACTGAATATTATTTATAACAAAGTGATGGTAGTTAAATGATGTGCTTTATAGTAACGTATAGCCTTAATGATATTTAACAGGCGTTATTATCGATTATACTATAATATTTGCAAATTATCCGTGTAACAGCGCCGTAACAGTGATTTTGCGGTTCACGCCATGGTCCGAGCCTATAATAAAGTATTTATTATTATCCGTTGCACCAATTGATAGAGCATTTTACAGCACTAATATTGATGCGGTAGCAACAAATTTGTATTAAGATTGCCTTATTAGTCTAGTGATTGTCAGCGTGACTGCTATACTAAAGATTCTGGGTTCAACTCACACGTCGAGTAGTGTGATGTCTAAAGAAACGTTTGGCGTAGCGGCTGAGTGATCGTTTTCTATCACACGTGTTGTAGGTTCGATCCCCACATGGAGCAAATATTTGTATAGGTAATCTACAAGTAATAGATCCGGGTCTGGGTGTTTGTGTATGTGAGAATTTGTGTTTTTAAACGTACCCACAATACATGAGAAAATCCTAGAGTGGGGCAACGTTTTAAAAAACTTTTATTGAGTATGATGAAATTCCTAGTAGCAGCTCGGAGCCGAATTTGTGCCCGGTTAATGGCAATAGGCTCACCCCCTATCAAATGGTACCAAATCATACCGGTCAACTGTGAATGTAAATTAATACATTTCTGTCTATCCATCGGAGAATTCAGGTATGATGATATGTTGTTATATTTAAATGTTAATCTCTCTATTCATACGCCTAAGGCGATAATTATAACAATTATTATGGGTACATAATTAGTAGGTACATGTAAGCAAACCGCACCAGACATGTTCAGACGCTGCTATCGTGTGGTTAACAGTAATTTATAGTTGACGTTTACACGAAGTCAAGAGTCAATTTCTGAGAAATTATATTAAACAATTACTTGTAGGTAATTGAATTTCAATGCGTGTGATATGAGTAAATTCCTGAAATGTTCATTATGTGATCTATTAGATTATGTTTATATGTTTGGAGTGTGTGGTTTTTTATTCTCTACACGAGAATAAAAAACTCACACACACTCCAAACAATGATATGCCTCATCAATCTAGTGGTGCCAATCTCGGTTTTTATGCCTAAAGGAGTTCAACCCCCGGAACGACCAAACTGTTATTGGATTTTTCTATGAAATTATCAGTAGAGACTCGGAGTTATGTGCCGTAAAAATAGGCTATAGCTAGTATATATAGGAAATAGCTTAGCTGTCGCGCTCAGGATTTATTTATAAAGATTATCTTATCATCGGAATGGTATCTATACTATATTATTTCTAATATTATAAAGCTGAACAGTTTCTTTGTTTGGTTGGTTGAACGTGCTAATCTCAGGAACTACAGGTTCGAATTGAAGAAATCTTTTTGTCTTTGATAGGCAATTTATCGACGAGGGTTATAAATTATATAACATCTCGCTATCACAAATAGGAGCGGAGCATCAATGCAAAATGTTGCAAAAACGGCAAAAAGTTATTTCTTTTGAGAGCTTCCGTTGCGTGCACTGCGTAAGTGATTAATGTAACGTAAAAATCATGCAGCACGGAATATTTCCCCATTTAAAGGTTGCTGCTGCCTGCCTTGCATGGAAAATGCAAAAAAAATACAAAAATATTGTTATTTGTTTATTGATTGGAAGGTGACAGGTCGTTGATAAAGACTTTGAGTGAGAGACAGAATTCGACTCGTTTGAAGCCGCGGGCGGAAGCTAGTAGTTATATATGAGTAAACAGTTGACTAATGACCGAGAAGTGGTGTTCTTCAGATGAGCAGTTCATTAATTACATTCAAGTTAAATTACTAAAGTACAGCACACTTGGAGTCCCCCTAACTATCCCAATACACGACAACAAGATTGTTCATAACTATTACATCTTAACATTCAGTAAGTACCCTAGTGTAGATTGCACGTTTGGTGTGACACAATCGTTGCGCCGAGAGTCATTGGTTCGATTCCCACTCGATTTTTTTAATATTTGTGTGGTCCACAGATATTTGTCACAAGTCTGTATGTCTTTGTGTCCTTAATTGTATGTTTTGAAAATTTCCCAAAAGCAGGACTTGTTCGCTAATAATAATAACAATTACTCTCTCTAAATGCAATTGGTTTATTAATCTGATAAACAACGTTAATCCCTAAACGTAAGCGGATCATTCAACAAGTATTAAAACAAATATTGTCAACGCAATATTAATAAACAATGTAAATATTGACCAAACCCTCGTTATTTTGATTGTCAATAGAGTATATATTCCCACTGTGTTATGACACAAATCTATATTTCACTAACAATACATTGTATTTCAGGCCAAATACTGACCCTAAGTAAGGTTAGGTTTGGCTACACTTTTATTTGTATGTACGTCAGATTACCATTATATTTTTTTTTTTTTAAAAGATTACTATCAATGTGGTTCACACATTACTAGTATTCTTGTTAACCCCTCGTGCTAAGCTAGATTGCTTGTGTTACGAGTGGGTTCACGTCGGTAGTGCAATGGGTGGGGTACGAACCGGTAACCACATGATCGCAAGTCCGACGCCCTAGCCATTAGGCTACCGCCGGTTACATTTTGACAAGGCATTCATTTTAATTATAATATAAAATTTGCAGAACAGCAAAATAAATGGTTCAGTTGCCAAAGCCACTAGATACGACATCAGTAACAAAAGATGGTACCTACATGTAATAAAATCCCATTCCAATATGAAGTCATTTCGTCACGTATCGAGTGAGTATATTGGCTGGGGTAGGTGTATGTGTATGGTACTCATCACTTAACATGACGGGGACGTGCGGCTGCAAAAGTAAACCACATTACGGCGACGGCGCGCCCGCGCGCTCGTCCATTACCAATAACGTTTATGTGCTTGCTCTACAACGCCCCATGACTGCTTCGCATACGTATTGACTCATACACACAGAACACGACCACTGGAATATTTTGTGAAATCAACTTGAAATTTATTTGTAGGTCTATTGCCAGGGATTTCTCACTGTACCGCACTACGATCCATTTTCTATTTTATACTGCCGCAGTACGAGACAGTTTCATATCGGTTACAACCGTAAAACAATTGATACGAATGGCCGAATTTAATACGGCCATTAAGACTTTATTAGCCTTTAAAAAATTTACCATGATTATGTTACCGTTCAAAACAGGTAAATGTGTAAAAGTGATGTGCTCGATCAGTTACAACGACCTATAAAGTATATGGGCGAACTAGAATGAAACGTGACTTTATAGACCAATAAACAGGAGCATTCGTTTAGAGTCGCAGACCCAAACATAAATACATGTACCTACGCTAGTACCTACTAGGCTTCGTCCCTTTATAAAATACACGATTTTATCTGTAAAACACGATCATGTGTTCATCATAACGAAAAAAAAAATGTTAACCCACTTGTTTTGCAAAAAAAAAATATAATTTATTTATTTATTCAATTATAATTTATTAAATTAAAATAAATACATATTAATATCACATTTAACCTTTTTGCTATCTTAAAAAAGGGAATCAAGATTGTTAGTGGCACGGCATAAAAAAATTGGGACATGCATTTAACAACTACTAGATACAAAATCTAATTGAAAAGCGTTAAAAGACGCGGTAGTGGAGGTAAAAGAGGAACGTTCTCCTGTAATTACCCAGAGCCCGCACGCGGGCTTCCAAACAAACTTTGGACGAAATTTGTTTTAACGAAATTTCCTCTCCTAATGACTCCCATAACAAATAAAACTTAATTATCAATTGGCCTACTTAGGCGGAATTCTCGAAGAACTTTATCAAACTATGATAGAAGCGGCAGTCCCCGTGAAACACAAAAGTGTCCGTCTTGATCATACATTTGTGAAAAATAACATGGCTTTCTTCTTCACGATTGCATATAAGACTAGTTCAATTATCATCTAATGTAGCCTCTAAAAGACATTATACAACTCAAGACGTTGAATTTGAAAAAATGTAGGTACCTCGATATTGCAAATTTTCATAACCCCGCCTACAGTAACGGCTAGAGACACTTGAATTGATATAAAAAATATTTAAAAAGAAACCTAGAACCTCATATTTCTAAAATACGCTTCATAGAATATTTTTTATTTGTAAATTAGAGGAAAAAGTAAGTTCTCAAGATGAAAAAAATCAAAGAAACGCAAAACAATTTGCCATAAATAGTCAAAATAAAACACACCCGCTACGGATCGTTAAATAAAGATTATTTATTTTTTGGTAAGACGATCAAGCTGTGACAAAATTAAGGAAAACACAACAGGAAAACGACTGAGTAAAAAGAAATTACTAGGTTTCAGAAAACAAAATGTATCCCACTTTTAAAGAACATGATCATCACAAAAATAAGGGTCCACATTAAAAACGTTCCTCCTCTCGTGGGGTAATGTGCAAGGATGTAATAATAATAACACTTCAGCGGATTGGGTTTTCCCATGGAATTAACGGTGTGTGAGCCCCAGCGACTAGGCCCTTTATCCACGACGCTGCTGTACGGTGATTGAACACCCGACCATTCAAATACCGCGGCTGTAGCTCTCGTGTATTTCTAAAGGACGAGGTTGCGTGCACGATTAGGCACGTTGGTATCGACACATCATGCTTTTAAAGTTGACAGCAAAATTCTGCATATACACACATCAAAAAAAGTTTGCGATCACTAGCTTAAGCTGATATATTTTTTTAAATTTAACTTTATCAAGAAAAAAGCTTTGTTGTGTGTTTTCTTTAAAAAGAAATGCCCTATTTGAAATTAAAAAATAAAACTATTATAGAAGAAGAAATCATAATATAATCTGCCGTAACAAAAAGATTTCGATTTTTCAAAGTGATTGCAAACTTTTTTTGATATCACAAGTGGTGTACTGTGTTTGTGACTATACCATAATATAGTCTCAGCATTGTGCTATATAGAAGCTATATTCTGTGTGTGGAACTCTAATAGTTACCTAATAAACATATTTTTTTAAATACTAAGAATATGATTATTAAAATATGTATAATAATAGTCGCAACTTTTACACGTACTTACTATGTTTTATCAACCACGACCAGGAACAATATCATTGTAAATGAGGCATCGACTTGCATTTTTGCATTACTAAATATGTATTACTATATTTGGTCCTCACAAAAGCATTTTTATTAACATTTAAATTATAAGAAACATTTCTAAAATACAACTAGAAAAACTGAGTATTTTCTAGTCCGAATAGAAAGAATTCAACGCGCCCTTTCAAGGTTGAATGTTAATGTGACTTTATAAATCACAGATTGCCGCATTACTTAACCTTGGTAGCGCGTCCAATTCCAATTGTTTTAACGAAATTTATTAAAGGACGCCTGTCAAGCGGATTTGGAAGGCAAAGTTGTATTAAAGACGTTACAGAGCTTGGAGAAAATAAGTCAGCTTACTTTTCTTTCTGGCTTCTTCTAGGGTAGAGTTTCAAGACTCATTGAATCCCAAAACAAAAATCCTCTTGCTACCTTGCCACCAAGCATATTACATACTGGCAGAGAGCAAACAAGATTGTTTATCTTTAAAACAACTATTGCAGATGCGTCTTTACCATGGGAGGGCCGTGCTTCGGCACGAATCGGCCAGCTCGACCGGAGCGATACCACGGCCTCACAGAAAACCGGCGTGAAACAACACTTATGTTGTGTTTCGCCGAGTGAGTGAGGATGACGGTGGCCCAAGTCCTTTTAAAAGGCGGGCAACGCACTTGCATCTCATCTGGTGTTGCGGGTGTCCATGGGTATCGGTAATCGCTTACCATCAGGTAATCCATCTGCTCGTTTGCCCCCCTATCCCATAGAAAAAATAAAAAAAGGATATAATTTTTAACGTGCATTCTTAGTAAAATTTCCTAAGTAACTCCGGCCCCCCGGTAAAAAAGGGGGTTATAACAGCTACAAACTCAAGTACTTTAGTAGGTACTTTATACCTAACTCAGCCCTAATAATTATTGTAATTTGTTTTTTATAAAAATATATATGTTAATTAATGCTAAATTAATTTAAAACGTTTATAACATTTCGGTAATTTGTATGTTTTTATAAAATTAGCCCAGTGTATGTACCTACTACTTATATTAAACAGCTCATTAATTAGAAAATATCAAAAGGTTAGAGTCAGTGAGTTGTGGTCGAAGAGTCGCTATACGTAAGGATGTGTGTATATTATTCAAAGCAATTAGAACCCGTCCCTTTTTAGTGGCCCGTTAATAAAACCGCGGTAGCCAAATTTCCATAATTGTTATGTTTACCAAAAATCTGTACGAACAATTCTAGGGACCATGAATATTGCACGGTTTTAGACATATTTAATAAATCATGGCTTTAATAAAGTGCGTCGTTGGAGTGGTAGTCGCCAATGAGACTGCTGAGCGTTAAATTCTTGTTTCGTTTCCCAGTGTTATTAGGCTATTTATGAAATTCACAGTATTATAATTTGTGCCCAGTAATAGCAATAAGTAGTCTGGGCCCCTATATACGAGACCATATAGTGTTATTTTTTTAAATAATGCTAACGTTACCCCACTACGATTTTCTATTATATCGTGGGTCCTTTTAAAAACACAGATTCTCACATACACCAATTCCCAGAATCGGAACAACTACCTGTCATACAAATATTTGCACCTATGGCGATCGAACCCACACCACACAGAAGCCGAACGCTCAGCCGTTACACGAAACGTGTCGTCACAATTACTACACCTCTGCCTAAACCTTCGAGGATAAAAGCATGAAGGTATGTTATGTTTACTGAAATACACCTTCATAGGTCTAAAGTTTACAAAATTTGTGCCCGATAAATTATTTTATCTCGCGGTTACTTGCTACGATAAATTGTAGCTATGCTACGAAAAACTGTAGCAACTATTACTACGAAATACTGTAGCAACTATTACTACGAAATATTCTAGCAATAGCTACGGTTTTCGTAGCAATAGTTGCGTAAGCTGACAGTTACGCAGCACAATTTAATGGCTCCACCTCAACTTTACGGACAATTTATAAAGATTCCTGCAAATGGGGACGTTGGATATCACATTTTCTTCAGCAAAACCAACAGAACTCTTACGAAGTCATGAAATATGATCATAAATTTTTAGGGAACCTCGAGCCTAGCAAAATGAAGTCGCAAAAATTCTTATCTTTATGGACACAATTTTAAGGTATTCGGATCCGAGCCGAGGTTGTATTATGAGCAAGAAAAAACATCGGCCGACATTAGGTACGTAAATACTGATATGAAGACTGACAAAGCCTAGGATTGTATTCATACTTTTTGTAGCACGACATTATTTATGACTATTGATTTATCGGCTATAACCTCGCCCTATATTACATCGAACTTAATACCTTCACCGGCAGAAAATACATATTGGCTTACCCTTCCGGGAATAAGGTTATTTTATTTATTGCCAAAAAGTATTAATATGCCTCATTATCCTAGTGATCTTGAGCGCCACTGCTATCCGTATGTATTTTAGAAATTGCAAATTGGAGTTTGGAATTTGTGTCCGGTTAATGGTAATAAGCTCACCCCCTTTTACATGGGACCTAAACATACTGGCAGAATCCAAGTATACATTAGTATGCGTCTGCCTAACCCTTTGGAGAAAACAGGCTTGATGATATGTAAGTAAGTATTAAACAAGTTGCTAACTTTATTCAAGAACAAATTAACCTCAGAGGAGTTACTTACAAATTAATAATATCAAATATATGATTTAAAGTAAGTAGGTTATTGAACGTGTTTTGCTGGGTGACTTGGAAAAGTTACCCCATTATTTACGGCCGCCAATGCGAATGTGAATAAACAGGAGAGGTACGCGTGACAAGAATAAATAACTACATAATATTCACAAAGACGAGATACTGTAAAAGTTTTACGTTAAAAAAATACTTCTATATTTTATTCAATACAGATCCTTCTCATACTGAGCTTTGTTTGACCCAAAAACAAGAAAGTGTTGATCAAATGCTTGCATTTTTATATTTCAAGTAATAGTTAAAACTTTCTAATACACATTAACCCAAACTTCACTGATGTAATTTGACAGGCAGATAGACAAACCAACCGACAGACAAGATCCTGTAATGGTTACTTTTGAAGGATGTATTGGATGGTACTGAACACAAAATATAACATTTAGTAGTAATTAGAATCTGACGACGTTGTGATCTACTTACGGTACGTGTTAAAGTAATATTTTTCAAAAATGTATGATGAAATTTCACCAAATTTTAATGGGGACCAGCTCGGGCTTATACTCTTTCATACAAAAATATAATTATTGAAATGGGTCTACAATTGACGAAAATACGATTAACATAGGTACATAATAAAAAAACATACAGGCGAATATAGAACCTCCTTTGTTTTTTAAGTTAATAAGCCATATAATATTTGTATTTGTGGCGGTAAAGTGCTACTATAAATATACGATACTATAAGATACGGTAAGGTGGTACTGTTTTAGATAATCTTCGACTATACACGTCTTTGGCGTTCCTCCCACGAATCTTATCATCCATGACCTTTGTAAAGGACATCGCTAAAGATACCAAGACAAAGAAGCGCTAGGATAAGCGTAAAGAAACAATGTTAAGCCAGTGTCATTGCAGTTTCAGCTACATTGAACCTTCTTCAATGAAACTCGGCAGTTTACGAGAAAACAATATGGAAAAGCAGGTGATATGGGTAATTAAAACGCAGTGATGCATTGTGCATTCAGTGAATTGATTACATACAAAAACTTATTTACGTAAATTTGCTTTTTCGAACGCTTTTGCATAATATTTTGATGGTATTCAAGAGCCGTAGGAAGTATATAATCACGACATGTATATTTTGACGAACAAATAAAAATACAAGTCATTTATACGTCGTAACCAGTGGCAATAGGCATGCCCTTATTATATGGGACCTATACAAACCGGCGAACTGTTTGCGGAGCTTCCTGGTCTTACCAAAGACGAGAACCAAGTTCGGAAAAAAAAAATTAACATTTGAAGGAGCACAATTGTTTAACATACATTCAATACATTCAATTAGCACAATACGTTCTAAACAAACCATCACTAACTTAAGTAAACAAAACAAAACCAGATGCATTGGATGTGTGAATCATTCATGATTTATCTTTGTATGTATTGATGAACTCGATTTTTTTATTAGCTTAGCCTAAGAAAAACTTTAATATCATGTACCTAAATGACTTTGTGTCTTTTTTGAGAATGAATAAGCATCTATAACCCGGAATAGAAGAGTGATGATATGGAAATATAAAATGTAATTGCATACATTAAAATGTATACATGATGGCAATTTCCAAGATCATTCACATTATACAACATCTCAATTATCAGCCATATTACTAAAATAACATGTTCCAATAAAAATCAAATTGTCATTCCACATAAAATAACATTTATGCAGTCTGAATCAAACAGTGATTCTCCCCTCTTTATGTTATAACGTACGAATTGTTGACACGGTTGGAATTTTACATACGTATTATCGGCAATCGAATGCTTCAAACACATGCAATGTATAATGGCGTTAGACTATAAGACAACGGCAAATTTTATCGAAGTTGTATTGTTTGAACTGCCCCGTTAGTCTAGTTGTTTCAAGTGCGACCGCTACGCTAGAGGTCCTGGGTTCGATTCCCAGGTCGAGCAAAGTGTTATTGGGTTTTTCTATGAAATTCTCAGTAGCAGTTCAGGGTTTGGAATTTGTGCCCGGTTAATAGCAATAGGCTCGCCCCCTATTACATGGGACCTAAACATACCGGCGAACTGTGGGTGTAGCTTAGTACGCCTCTGCCTAACCCTTCGGGGAATACAGGCGAGATGGTATGTTATGTTATGTTATATATTGTTTGAAAATATTAATATTTTCGTAAAAGACAACACCTGGGGCACAAGCCCTGTGTCGTGGGGATATTAAAACATAAAATTATTGGACACAATGTATACCCACTGAGGATTATATAAATATTTTCCTCCGGAGGGAATCAAACCCACAACTCAGTGCAACAGTAGCGGCAAGTTAACCACTACGATCAATATATGCAATAATACATAGTTCTTTGTTCGGTGTCATAAGAGTTACAATGTCCTTTATATGTACGACCTTTTTGAGTATCTTTAAGTGTTGTTGTTCAGTTCAGGAGAATAATATTTTGATTTCACAGGATTGAGACTGAACCGGTACTATAATTTGAACTATTTTTTAAGTTATTAAAAATGTAACGTACATTTGACGTAAAATTTATAACCGAAAAAAATCACAAGGAATATATCCTTTGTTCAATCGGTAATAGCAGGTATTTATTTATGTAGATCTTTGGCTTACGAACTCATTTACATAATTTTGATTGTGTACCTATCTACCGTAGCACCAGATTTGTATTAGATTTACGTATATTACCATAATTATTTGTAAAATACACTAAACCGAGTACAGGAACTCCCTTTAAAATAATAACAATATTAACGCGCCTTACACAAGCCTACCCTAGTTACAAGGAACTATTTCTATCCTACGCGGATTAATTGACTTAGCACACCGTTATAAACATTTATATTTTATTGATCGATTGACTCACAAAACAATATCTATTTACGTCATCAGTTTTAGTAGGTAGGGTAATTTCCCTTGCACTCCAAAGTAATTTTAAGACCAACAAAGGTAGCCTATGTCCTTTTCCAAGATCCAAACTATCTCTATACCGAAATTGATCGAAATTGTTTCATTGGTTTGGGCGTAAAAACGTAATAAACAGACTGGTTTAATTTCGCACTTATAATATTATTATAAATATAGATAACTGTCTTTATTTACAAATTATATACAAATATTTAGGTATACGGGATACCTAAATATTTGTAGTACCTTCCCACAAGAACTTATCTAACACCTAAAATCCAAATGTTTTATTAGATTGCCTCTATTAATCAGGATTTAAGAACAGAGCGAGTTCATTTGTCGCATGTATAGTAGTAGGAGTGTATAGTCACAGGTGTATTATTGGGTTAGTGTTGTGGCAGTTGATTTGTCCAAGTGAGACATGTGTTGTGGGGGCGCGGGCGGCGGCGGTGGGACCACGCTCAGTATTATCGGCCCTGACGCATTCATTATTCAACTGCGAATGGCGATCGGCGCCGATCTGTTCGCATATTCCATTCATTCGCTCCCTTTGCCAATTCACTCTTTAACACCTTCTCACGGCTCGATTCACGACCTAAATAAAATAACGTGCCTACTCAAACCTCATGAGATAAGATTGAGTGCTCAACGAGCTTGTAATACTGATCGCATATAAGGCCAACATGGATTTTGCTATAATTAAGTTACCGCCAAATTTAATAGTTTGAAGTTACATATATTTTAGTGTTATTTAGCGATATGTGGTTCACCATCAAGGAAAGTACGATTCTAAATACGACAAATAATAAGTACCTATGTATAGGGCTATAGGTAATCATTTAAATTAAACGTTGCCCCACACTAGGAATTTCTCCAATAGTCAGACGCTAAGCCAAAAGTGTCGTCAAATAGTAACACTACGATAATCACAGACTTCACAGAACGTCTACAGGTCACGAGGTCATTGTAGACTAATAGTGGCCGCAGTATGACGGTATTTCTCAGATAGTTTAAAGTACTGCTAATAATCCAAATTTAGCTGAGTTTCAAAATTTTGCTTACTCTCTATTCAACTGTATACTTATAATATACTATGTACGGTAGCGTATGTTTTAAGATTGATTAGAATGTAAAAAATACCTACATCTTTGTTCAGTGGAAAATCTGCAGCAGAAGTATTTTAAGTAATAGTTTGGAAGAAACACAAGTCTGTTTTCTTTGGTTTATAATGTACATAAACACATGGTTTATTAATCTAAGATTAGTAAACATACTATTAAATTTATCAACTTAACATACACCATAAACCATAGTTAACTAAAAGTCTAAGCTTAGCTAAATCCAACCCTGGTGAAATAAGTCCTAACCTAAAGAATATGTAAAGAAGAAGAGGCGTTTATTTCAGGTTCAACTTTCCACAATATATCATTCTGTCGACTTCTTGTTTA
The DNA here is from genome assembly GCA_947256265.1 of Acronicta leporina. Taxonomy (NCBI): domain Eukaryota; kingdom Metazoa; phylum Arthropoda; class Insecta; order Lepidoptera; family Noctuidae; genus Acronicta; species Acronicta leporina. Next base: position 7,756,887 of record OX366513.1, on the reverse strand, counting down.
GTAAACTAACTAATAGAATTAAATGCATTACAAGTAAAACTCTTAATTTGTTTCACAACGACCTGAAGGGTCGTAGCACTTTGAGAAAAAGGTCACCGCAGCATACGAACTTGTCGGAAGGTCGGGAAACGAATTTTTAAAGTACCCTGCGGTCGTGAGGGACGTGACGCGAATCACGGCGAGCTTGCGGCCTGCTATCTATTTGTTCGGTAAAATTTTCTGAAGATACGTACCTAAACTCGTAATTTTCACACAAAATTGAACCGCCGGCGTCATCGGACGATTTATTTTGTGGACATGCTTGGGGTTTTGGCTGAAGATAAGAACGTCTTCCCGGAGATAGTACTGAGTAACGCGACTGGTGAAAGCTCGCCGCTCCCCAGGGCGACCTCTCTTTTATTCCTCCAAGTTATAAAAAGTAATGACGTATTTTATATCTATGGCTGCTGCGTTCTATTGTTCCAAGTTTTCCAACCCAAATAGGATCCTAAAATACATTTCTTCAAATGTCTTTTTAGGTTTTTTTATAGGATAGGGGAGCAAACGAGCAGACTGATCACCTGATGGTAAGCGATAACCGCCGCCCAGGGACACTCGCAACACCAGAGGAGTCACAAGTGCGTTGCCCGCCTTTTAAAAGGGTTTGGGCCTCCGGTAACCTCATTCACTCGGCGAAACACAACGCAAGCATTGTTTCACTCCGGTTTTCTGTGAGGCCGTGGTATCACTCCGGTCGAGCCGGCCCATTCGTGCCGAAGCATGGCTCTCCCACGTCAAAAAGGTTTATCGCGTATTACAAACTTACCTCAGATATGGTATAATTATACTATTTGTATGTTCTTACTAGCTTTCCGTTGACACAAATGATTTGTCCAAATTCATAAATTGTATTGCCCGATAAATAATTTTCAAGACTATTTTTCAATCCAGATACATAGGTAGTATGAATATACATAGGTAAAGTTGGCAATTTGTCTTTATCGAGAGATCCCAAAGGGTGAGTCATCTCTCGATGGCAGTAACTTACTTCGCATGAATGGTTCTGAATTCTTTTCAGTAGGTACTGTGCCTAGTTATTTATTTTCATTGAGTGGCTTTACTTTGTGTGTTGAAAAAAACTCCGCGATAAAACTTTGCTTCGTTTATCAAAATAGAGATAGCGCCTTTTCTAAACAAAAGATTCATCATCAATAATTGAAAAGCGGTTTTAAGGTCTTCAAACGATTGATGTATTTTCAGTTTCAATAATGCTTAGTCGACAATAAAATTTTAATGGAATTATATTAGAAACATACAAAAATTTACCATCAAAATTATGTAATTATAGACGAAAAGTGGTAACCTCCTCCATTTTTCAAATAAGATAACTAACGAAACTTCTAAAGCTGAATGAAACGTGCTTAATTTAAATGGCATATACAAAGTTGTAACGTCTAAAAAGGTCGGTTGTGAGGCATGGCTCTCGAACACCGCCCTTGTAATCCGACGCACGCAGTGTCCGCTGTCCGACACTCACACCACAATCCGGACATTTCTCTAAGATATACGAATATCGCATAAATTTTCACGCAAATTTGAACTCGCGACGGTCCACGAGACCGTTTCCACGAATATTTTTAGCTAACGAGTGTGTTATTGGAAAGGGGACCCTTTCCAATAACACACTCTTCCCACAAAATATACGTACCTACCTATATAGCGAAGAAATGTCTATTTCCTTCCCGGTACAACTCGTAGTTAGACTGCCCAGAATTATATAGTTAATACATAGTTAGGTATAGTTATATAAATGGATAATGTTTAGATCTACTGCTCAATAAGAATTTTAAAGAAAATTACCTCGTTCGACACAAATTTCGAGACCATTGATATAAAACCCTTACCAGTATTCCTCTCACCGTCAATAGAACTATACTAATCACATAGGTAACTTAAGAAACTAGGTTCAATAATATTTAGGATTCATTACGTACCTACTATTATTAATACGTAGTCTTACAGCTCTTTCTTCTATGAATATCTGCTGACTCTACATTTATTTTATAGATTACCTGCAATATTCATAAAATAGCGATTTACACAATAATCTTTTCAAATATTAAAATTTTCATCGAGGTTTTTTATTAAATCTATTATATTCCTTTAACATCTCTGAAATATAAGATAATGCTATTCTCAAATGCCTATTAAGACGAAATCGCATATTAAGGTGCGTAAGTAATGGTCCTTACTTAGAATTTAATTACTAGAGGGTTAGTTATCAGCAGACGTAACGGCGGCAATGTGTAATTGTAGTCTGATAAGAATAAGTAATGGAGACGCCTCCTGAGATGGTGAGCAGTAATTAACGCAGGCTGCGTTCATCAGGCGGGTGCTGTACGTGCGCGCCCCTCTGCCGCCGCCGCCCACACAGATAACGCTCCCAACCCTTATCACTACATGTTTCTTACCGTTTGTCATAAATTTTATCACGCCGATGAGCGGATATAAGCGAAGCCTTTTTTTTGGATTCTCCTCCACCGAATTAACGACCCGTGAACTCGTGAGCAACGCTCCCAGCTTCTGTTATTTATTTCAGTCACAAACACGATCACTCCAAATGATTATCAAACACATCATATTTTACTTTACACCACAACACCAACTTTAAATTAGCTTTTAGACATCCTCCAATTAATACAAGTTCTATTTTTAATTTGTAACTAATGTATGTAAATAAGTAAAGTTTATCACTTTCCGTAATCTGTCATTTCAAAGTCAGATTATTTAGTTAACGGAGTCGACGTAGCTATAAGTTTTCAATAGTTTCGAAGTGATAACACTAAGGCAATTCCTGAGAGATGGCGATTTGAGGTTGTGCGAGTGTTGTCGCGCGTTAAATGTCAAACGTTGCGACCGAAGGTTCGCGTCGCGTGGAGGTGTCGGGTGTCCCCGGCGCTCGGCAGTCGCTTGGCTGGCGGCCGGCTGCGGACTGCGCGGGTGACGGCCCGCGGTCGGCCGGCTCGCCGCCCGCGCCCGCCGCCGCGGCGCACGCGCCCCGCGGGGATCGATACACCCCGCCCAAACCACCACCGCGCCCGCCGGGGCCGCCCTCACCCACACCACCACGCAGCCTCGTTGTCGCCATACACGCACACTATCAGCCGGCTTCTCTCGCGTGCCTTGATTTTTTGAGTCTCCTCCACAGTCACCTCTTAGTCAAGTGCAAACTAAAACTTTCACATAGGTAATATGTACTGGCAAAAGCTTATAAATCAGTTGAATGTGCGTAATATTAACTTTTGTTTGATCTTTATGTTTTATACAATTGAATATATTAGTATTCCTGATATATGTATGTACAAATTTTACATCCAGACATAATAACTTAATGCTTCACTAGAGTCTCATTAATTAGGAATAAGTTTGAATTCAACAAACTCACCAAATAAACAACACGACACATATTCAGGCTGAGAACACAAAACAGTTTTAAATAGGTTATTTTGGTTCTGTGTAATCACAGAATATCTAAGTTTGTGCTCGAAAGGCTACAAACACGCGAGCTTCGTCCGCCTGCTACTTACAGCTGCAGACTGTTCGACTTGTCGACTCCACGATATTATGTCCTCAAGTTTATCTACGTCATAAACATATTGGTTTACTATGTACTAAATATAGCACTGAATACCACTATATGTGCTCTGAATATTTTCCATGCGAGGTAGTGCTATTTACTTTTTAAGTCCTAAAGGGGTTGGAGAAAGAATACTGCATAAGCTGATACTATAGGAATCTTTATTATCGTCGAGGATAAAAGGACCTTCATTTATACATATAGGAAACAAACGCGGACAATAATTTTGATGTATTGTATATTACACAATCTCAGTTAATTCTATTATCACCTTTCTGTTGGTTGCCATCTTTTATGTGCTCCTGGGACGTAGGTACGTAATCTCGTGCGACTCGCGCCACTTGCAGGTGAGTAGTTAACATGACACAAAATGTTTGCTGACAGTTTCGTGTTTAAATTGCAAATTGGCTTAATTTCCTTTCGTTTTTCTCTCTGGTCTCAAAACTGCGTTTATCATGTCATGATTAAGTTGCTATTTCGTGCTCAAACACTATTACGTTGATCTAATTATAACAATAAAATAGTACTTAGTGCTTGGTTTTGGCTCAACGAATGAGTCACATTTATTGCTACAATAACTAATAGTTACTTAATTTTTTATTGAATCAGTAAATAAATGAAACTGATTCATCGGTATAAACGCCACAAACGCTGTTGTGGAGCCTGACTGAGCTCTTTCTATAACACAATCAGTACACCCCTGTCTGCAACTTTTGAGGAATATAGGCGTAATGGTACGTGTACCTAAAGTAGTAAATGTAACAGAGTAATAGTTTATATTAGTGCGTTACGCGACTTGAGGGTGGCGTGCACGTAGGAAAGCAATCCAAATTTATTGCTCGCTCAATCAGCTCCCGATAACCGCTCCCTCCACCGCCGATACACCGTTAAACTAAATCGGATAGCAAGGAATCAGTCTCGCGAAGCTTCGCATTCCCAAGCTACCCAAGATTTCGTTTAGCGATCCAATACTAACGTAAATCCCGCGATCCTATTAAGCAAAATACAAGCGAAATCGTTTAGGTAAAGTATTAAAATTAGAGTAAATTAGATATAGGTACCTCCGCGTAAAACTTTAGGTAACTACGTAATTATTTTTACTGATTTCCGATGAACAGTGAACCGATGTAATATAACATTGACGGTTACTACCCGGCCTGTCACGATCGCCCGCATCGACAAAGGTCTCTCGCATAAAGGGGACGCCGGTAATCACCACGCTGAGCCAGCAATTTGGTGACTGCGGTACACCGCTGAAGTTGCTGCCCGTCACAGACTTCGGACATTTCACCCGATATTAGTTTGACGGCTTTTCTCCAATGCGTCGCTTGAACAAAGTCGTAACATCGTAGGTCAGTTACAATTCACTATGTCCGTGTTTGAACTCCATAAGTATGTTCTATATCTTAGAGCCCCAAACATTATTAAAATTTTAAAATGTATATAAATTAATATTAAATGCGTTGCATATAACTTGTGCAATCAATGAAATTAATTAATTAAGATTTGGTATCGTATACTGAGAAAGTTCATTAATTACAAGTTATAAAATTAAATTATTTATGGCATAAATTGGTTTTTGAAATTACTTTTAACAGAACGGTTTTTTCATTATCTAGCCGTCGAACCGAACTCAGGGCCAATTTGTGTTAATTACTTAGTTCGTAAAAAAAATAGAAATATAATAAATTAGGCACTCACGCGATAAAATCAGTTTTAAGCTTTGAACTGAAAGTAATAACATGATTAATATAATATTCTTACTGGAATAAAGATTAGTTTAACAATTTTGTGTAGGTAATTGTATCGATGGGTTGGCACATTTTCTGGAAAATCTTTGGTGTTAATTATTATACAAATCGGATACAATCAACTAAGTAAAAGAAGTTGCCTATATACGGAGTGCAGGGTATCATTATGTGCGTTATCAAAACACACCTTGATTGTGAGCAAAATTCCTAATCAAGAAGTTTGATCAAATAAATGTCCCAGCCAGTTGTCCCGTAAAAATCACAAAATATTCATCGGGGTTAGAAGGCACGTGGGAGGCACCGCTCGCTCCGCATTACTCCGACAAAAACCTTCACTAAACCAGAAAAAACTTCCATTCAACTGCCTAAGGAGTACATAAAACGTGATGAAAGGACACCCTAGACCCGCAGCAATATGAACAGTGTTTTTGTTCCGTTCGATAATATTTTATACAGTACCATTTACTCCGCACAGATATTCTGTGTACCGAACTTAATGATAGAAGTTCTTTTACAATCCAAAAATGTTCAATTTTTTTATCACAATTATAATTAAGAGATACGATAAAATAATATTGATTTTAAGCTAGTTATGGCGAAATGATTACTATACATTTATTATTATTATTTACTAAATAAGTATATCATATTTACTTAAACACTTTTATATATGTAACTAGTGACCCACTCGCGGTTTGACTCGCGTTGCCCCATCTTTAATTGGCAAATCGTGATGTTAAATAGCTTAAAACCTTTCTCATGAATCATTCCGCCTATTAGTGAAAACCGCATGAAAATTCGTTTAGCAGTTTTTGAGTTTTGCGCTTAGCAACATATTTAGTCATTCATTTTTACGCATATAGGTTATCAGAACCGCTTAGTGCATGTGGGTAGGTACTACTTATTTTTAAGTTTCGTATGTATTTTTTTGAATTATGACGCACATTAAACAAATCTCGGCTGAATGTATCTTCCATTTTAAAATGAAATACTGAATTAGAGAAATATCATGGAGCTCATTTTTCATACGGCTAAACAGGACACCTGTTACCTGCCTGCTCTCAAACAAGGCACAATTGTCATTTCATTTAGACGCGTCGTTCCTCGTATGTTGACTAATTAAATAGCTATTTTAAGCCTTGACAAAAGAGAGTATGGTTGCCTCAAATCATTTAGATATATTTATACGCTCCCAGATAATTTATGTTAAAAAGAAAACCTGTTTTGTGGCTAAGTAAAACCAATGCTGGTTGATTCATTTACCAATTTAAGACTGCGCATGCTGCGATAAGTTTATGAATGGGTGGCCATTCTTAACTTATTAATACCAAATAACGTATTAAGCACAATTTTTAGTCGTAATATGAAGTTTTTAAAATTGAATGGATGAGATTTGAAGTATCGGGACGTGACTAGGATTACTTGATACGCAGACATGAACTTTTTGCCTCACTGAGGACAGAGGTAACAGCTGGCCGAACTTAAAGGTGAGACACTAAAACAGTAGGTATTTATAAAAATGGAAATCATAAAAGCTCTTTATCGTTTATCGAATTTTAACAATGAGTTTGCAATACTTAAAACTCATTATGTGGCAGGTGTTTCGGCCGACGACGACCAATAAAACAACTTTTATTGGTTTTTCTTTCCATTCCCTCGTCCTTAAACATATTTCGCTTCAGTATTCGACGTCATTCAATTCTCCAGATTGCCTTGAATAGGATTTTCGCAATAAATACAGTATTTTTTATACAGCCCTTTATTCAGCGGCGTGATAAAAACCAACAATTTAAAAGGTTTAACAAGAAAAAAACTACGTCGCGCCATATTTCACACTTCTATCTTTACAGAATAGGAAGAGCAACTAGATGAGAGAGTAATTAATTTTCCAGTATTTGTTTTTTTAAACGACGTATCTTTCAGTACAGTCATAAAAGAAAATAACCGTGAAAACATTAACGACACAGAGTGCCTTCCATTTTCTTTTACGGATGGGGAAATCATCTTAAATTTAATTTATGTGTTACGTGAATAAACGTTAAATATGTCAGTTAGAACCACTTACCCAACCAAGACTTACGTAATTATTTTCAAGTAGATGGAAGTGTATCATTTAACAGTGTATCTTTCCTACCGATAGGGGCAAGTAGCTACACATAGGTAGAGAGAGGTAGAGTGAAAGATAAAAGCTCTAGCACCACCCTGTATCATCCTCACAGGATACCTACACATTATCCATGCGCATTTTATTAAGTACAATCTATAAAACTAATCCAAGTAATGGACACCACGTGGTATGTTTTTCACGCGTAAAAACAATTACGTTCGTATGCAGACGCCATAAAACTGTGTACATTGTTTCGTAAGTTGCTATTGGCGTATACAGTTTCGGTATACAGAAATATTTTTATTCCGAATGTGACCGCACTTGGCAATAACTGGGTAAACTTTTACGAAGAAACCGTAAATGTCTGTCTTTGTAACATTTACGGTTTCTATAAATGGACAGTTTGAATAGGAGCACGGCTAAATGGACGACAAAAGCCATTTTAGCCAGCTGCAGATCAATAAACAGCATTGGATATTAACTAGCGGCGCGAGCGATGCACGTCACACATCATCGAGTTTATTTCAGTGTCCTCGAACATCACTCATTTTTTAGTCCGTTTGATGACCGTGTATTTCTATCATATTCCTTTACTTGTTATGTTTCTATCATCCTCTATAATTTTCAATTCATTTATTCCATAACAACGGAAAATACATACATCTTTAATCACTACATATTATAAAACAAAGTCGCTTCCCGCTGTCTGTCCTATATATGCTTAGATCTTTAAAACTACGCAACGGATTTTGATACGGTTTTTTTTAATAGATAGATTGATTCAAGAGGAAGGTTTTAAACTATTTAACATCACGCTACGACTCTTAGGGACGGGGCAGCGCGGGTGAAACCGCGGGCGGGTCGCTAGTCTTGTATCTACTAAATAAAACTCAAACATTGAAACTAAAGACCTTAAAATATGTCTTAATATCTAGTACTCGGTACAAAATCTGAAATTATTAGGAATATCTGTGACTTTGGAAGTGTTCTACTGTGTACTTGATAAGTACTAAAATCCTTATTCAATTAACAGTTTTTATAGGTAGATGTTATTATAGGTACTATAAATATGCTGTTTGAATTACAATAAAGATGACGAAATAAGTGAAGAAATGTTGGTTTAGGGTACTTCTTTAAAATTCTTGTTTACGCCATAGCTTCTAAAAGATGCTTATATGCATATTTCCGCACGCAACTATATTGTTGTTATTAATCTGTAACTTTATAGTCAAAAAGTTTCCATTTCCGCTTAAATAATATAAATTATCCTACATTCCATCCGCTTCCTGTTCCTGTCTCTTTCCAATCCATATAACCTGAAAGGGTCAAAAAACGCTTTACTAGATAAGTGAATGATGTTTACTCTACATTTAGACTATAAAATGCAATAAGCAAGCAGTATTCATTTTACATGTCGTAAAGGCGAGTTTACGACGGTGGTAGTAATATTTGCGTTGTCGCTGTAAGCATAACTGTAACGCGAGTGCTCCTCTAGCGATATTTGCCGCGTGCTCGAGCCGCGCGCTGTTTGCGAGGCAAACACTCTGGGAGCCAACGACCCCCTCCCCGCCCCCTCTGTGCTAACCATCAGGCTATCACCTGTCGCGCTACTTAGCGACAAAGAGTTCTACTCGTGTATATTGAATAGACGTTTCTGTTCAACCCCAAGCTACTAAGTTAGATACCTACTAGTGGAAGACGTACGGTCTTGTTTATCTAAAGCACTTTCCTTACAAATTTTTGAGTAACATATCTTCAATCAATTTCGTACAACTGTTTCGCAATTTTTTTTTAATTATATAAACGTTGCCTCACACTAGGATTTTCTTCTGTATCGTGGGGACGTTTACAAACACAAACGCCCAGACCCGGAACTGTACCTACTACACAATTATACAAATATTTGCTCCGCGTGGGGATCGAACCCACAACACGTGGCGCAGAAGCCAATCCATCAGCTGCTACGCCTAACGTGTCATCAACAATTATGAATTCCCGACTAATATTAAAAATAGTGGTACAATATTTATGTGCAGTAGTCCAAATTGGGCAATAACCTGCAAACAAATAACGAGATCCGAAGTGGAACATAGTTGTATTTTACCAATCCCTTATGGCATCTCCGCGAATAAAATATTCCTACTTCAAATAAAATGTGCTAATTAGACAAACACAGGAAAACCGTACTGTGTAAAAGCTATTAATTGCTGTTTGTTTTATATGTTATACAGGTTGACTTTGATAATATGCGACAAATGGAAATGGGAGATTCAATAACCAATACTTATTAATTTCAAATTTAATTTTAATTATCTAAATAGTAAAAAAATAATCTTTTCTTTTATTATAGATGTTGTCTATACTTTCAGTGTAGGCACGAATTATCGGTATTTAACCAACAAAATGCAAATAAATAATTACAAGCAATTATCAAAATATTTGCGCGGCGCGCCCGTTCAATTATACATTATGCAGATAGTTACTTCGTGAAATATTTACGATTAAGCTTACTATTTTTTCTACACACGAGAAAATTAGCATTCTAGGCAGGTCCACGAGATGTTAGGAAACACTCTATACTATCGGTGACAGATAAACGAACTAACGAAATAACCCATACACCAAAAATAAACGATTTGATTTAATTCAGATTTTGAATTGATGGATTCGTTACTCCTCAAAATTATACTTATTGTAATAATATTTGAGATTTTATAAAGTTAATTCTAATCAAAAAGTCTCGGTTGGAATTTATATTGTGAAACAACTTCGCACAAAACTCGTGACCGCATACGAAATGAAATAACAAAATGTTCAAGTTTTTGGCACAAACTCGGTATATCGTGCTGCGCTCGTGTTGTGGCGTACACTTTTAAAATAAGTTTTACATGTTCATCGCTATTTTCATTCTGATCTTAAAAAAAACATGAAATATCTCCTAGCTTACATGGCCCCTAGTAAAGTATTATACTCTACTAGCTTCTGCCCGCGACTTCATCCGCGTAGCGTGATGATATATAGCCTATAGCCTTCCTCAATAAATGGGCTATCTAACACTGAAAGATTTTTTTAAATCGGACCAGTAGTTCCTGAGATTAGCGCGTTCAAGCAAACAAACAAACAAACAAACTCTTCAGCTTTATATATTAGTATAGATTATATATTAGTATAGATGTAATCATAGGTTTGTGAGACCTAATGTCTCTTTTATCAATAAAGTAATGTGGGTACATATTCATAATGTTATTAAAGGAGAGATTGCGTCTGTTAGGACACTGTTGTTTATTCTAGCAGTGCAGAGGATACGGACATACAGCTAATAGTTGTGATGGTTGAGCAATTGAATATAAGTAGGTTCTAAGTAATTAATTACACACTTAAGATCTTAAATATTTCTTACAAATAATATCTATTCCACTTCACAGCAATGCTAATTTTAATTATTGATTATAAAATTGATTTTGAAAAAAGCTAAAATCTATACTAATATTATAAAGAGGAAAGATTTGTATGTATGTAACAAATAAACTCAAAAACTACTGCGCCGATTTCAAAAATTATTTCACCATTTGAATGCTACATTATTCTAGATTAACATAGGATATAACATATACAATATTTTGAAAAAAGTTAGGGTTTACTCACCTGTACGAAAACGGGGCGGGCCGCTAGTAAGAAATAAAAAAATAGCCGAAAATATTAAATTCTTTATCATGTGCGCCACATCACACCATATTGTCACTTGTTAGTAAATAAATATTTGTCATTCTTCTCTCGGACAGACAATGTAATGCCTTTGGAAATAATAAACCGCGTCTCAAGTGGAATGTTTACGTTCCCGCTAAATGTTTGTAAGCAATACGTGGAAAAAATGTAAACGAATCGAAGAGCATGGAATGCGTCGCGCGCCGCACCAACCTCATCTCACGCATTTATTTTCCAAACACAACACTGTAACAATAACTGTTTCGATTTGCTCTGCTCTGACCGAAAAAAGCCTCTTGACATCATCAATATTCGAGCTAAACGCGAAACGGGGGCAATATTAATTTTTCATTCCACATCAACCAGTTTTAATTACAATTCCGATTCATCAAAACTTCAATGTTCACGATATATCTATTACTTTTTGCTGATATTTTACTTTTTTATGTGATAGCGAGGCAAACAAACAGACGGATCGCCTGATGGTGAGTCATTACTGCCGCCCCTGGACACCCGCAACATCAGAGGAGTCGCAAGTGCGTTGCCCGCGTTTTAAAAAGATTTGGGCCTCCGATAACCTTACTCGGCGAAACAAAACGAAAGCGTTGTTTCATGCCGGTTTTGTGTGAGGCCGTAGTATCACTCCGATCGAGCCAGCCCGGAGCCGGGAACTTATTGCTAATTATAATAAACACTGAAGTCACAATAAAATGTAAACATTTGTGTCTATTATATTTCATCCATACAGGTCAGTTAGGTAATAGATACTCATATAATTCGTTGATAAATTAATAATTATCGATGGTTATTACAATCGTGAAATATTTTACAATATATTGTGACATCAAACCGTTGTAAACAGAGTCAGGAATAGCTTCATGCAGTTCCGCGATAACCAGGTAACACGTGAATACATAATTAATCCCTGAAACTTTCAGTCTCCGGTAAACAGTTAACAAACTTAAAATGTAGGTTGGTTTCATCGTACAGCTAACCGCTCAGCTACTACTAACTTTCAACGTTAATGTAGAACCGAACACACAAGTTTACCTCAAAACTTGGCGTTCACTTTTTTTATAATAACTGTTTTAGAAACCGTTCCTAAGATAAACTTGAGCGCTGTTTACAAAAATAATTATATTCAAGAGTTTATAAACTGTGTACTGAGGTAAGCAGCGCCTTGTTGGCGTTTAGTATAGTATTATAATATTCCCCCGCACACTCGATCGTTCGACGGCAAAGCTTATGAGCTAAGCCGACACAACATACTGACTGAAAACGCAAGTGTGATTATTTTACTACAACACATTATTTTACTCTCTCGAACGCATTTCTTGTTCGAATACAATTATTTGATTTATCGTCCATGCATATTCATAAACTAAGTCTCACACACTCATCCTCCCTCTCCCTCACTCATAATCGCCTCAAGGTAAACCTGGTCAGGTAAACTCTAGTAAAAATATATAATAATCAATAAAATGTGCAAGTTACCTAGTCATTAAGAACACAAATTGATCTACCCTATTGTATTCAAGGACTTAACTAAATAAATACAACAGCACTGTATAATTTTGATTTAAAAAAATACAGAGAGGTAGAGAACATTAGAATCTGAAGGTAGAACCAAGCGAGCGATCTGCTCTCGTAGCCAGTAGTTGTAGCAGATCACTTATATTTGCTACGTCAACACTTGCTACGGCAACGAGCTACGCCGGCTACGACGCGGCTACGCGGCCCGGGCCCAATAAAACATTATTAGACGAATAAACAAGGTCGGTGCTTTCAGCTTTTGAAGGTAATTAATTCAAGATGCAAACAAAGATAATCATTATTACGTGCTTTAACCCAAGATTTTATACTAGTCTTTGTATTTTATGCGAGTTCAACCTACATATTTTACGAATATTTTTTTCATAACCTAATAATAAAAAGCTGTACCGTGTCAAATATTATGGCTGTATGAAATCTGAAAGGCTACGAGACAGCGGCACATTTGATGGAATAATAAAGTAAGTTTTATAGTGTTTGCTCGCCTTTATAAATCTCGAGGATTGGTCGACACAGATGCGTGTGCTGATAGCGGCAAGCAGTTTGTTGACAGCATTTCACCGATACTATCTCCTCATTCCATCGATTTATCTTTTTATGGACCTGCATGTAATGGATGAATGGATGGGATTTCTTTCATATTTTATTAAGCTTAACTGCTTCATTAGCCTAGTGGACCTGAGCGCGATTGCTACGCTAGAGGTACTGGGTTCGATTTCCAGGTCGAGAAAAGTGTTATTGGGTTTTTCTATGAAATTCTCAGTAGCCGCTCGGAGTTTGGGATTTGTGCCAGATTAATTGCAATAGGCTAGGCCCCTTATTACATTTTACGTGGGAGAGCCATGCTTCGGCACGAATGGGCCGGCTCGACCGGAGTGATACCACGGCCTCACAGAAAACCGGCGTGAAACAACGCTTGCGTTGTGTTTCGCCGAGTGAGTTGAGGTATATCCAACCCCGTCAACAAAAAAAAAAAAAAGGCCCAAACCCTTTTAAAGGCGGTCAGCGCACTTGCGACTCCTCTGGTGTTGCGGGTGTCCATGGGCGGCGGTTATCGCTTACCATCCGGTGATCCGTTTGCTCGTTTGCCCCCCTATCCCATAAAAAAAAAAAAAAAAAACATTGGATCTAAACAAACCAGCAAACTGTGGTTGTACATTATGACGCCTGTGCCTAATCCTTCGGGGAATTAAGGCGTAATGGCATTTAATAAATACAATCAAAACTACTATCTAACCCAGAGTATGAACGTAGCCTTTAAAACTTGACAGACTATCAATTTATATTTTTAGTATATGCGAAACCTGACTACGGTTCGTTCAGATTAAGTAACTGAATCTATTCCAATATTTTTTACACCATGTTATATTTTGTCCCAAAAATATTTTAAAAAGTTTCAAGTGGGACACCGACTGTTACTATCTTTCCGCTATTATACGCGCACTACACATAGTCATAGTAGCACTAGGCGCGGACGCACAGTGGGGCGGGGGTAATAAGACGTGTAATAAGCTTATAACTTTGTGATTTTTGGAGAAACTGTTTTGAAATGTTGTACAAAGATTCTTTACAGAAAATACTAACCACGTGTCTCAAGTGTCGCATAAACTAAAACTAACCTTTTCACGTGGGAGAGATATGCTTCGGCACGAATGGGCCGGCTCGACCGGAGTGATACCACGGCCTCACAGGAAACCGGCGTGAAACAACGCTTGCGTTGTGTTTCGCCGAGTGAGTGAGGTTACCGGAGGCCCATACCCTTTTAAAGGGCGGGCAACGCACTTGCGACTCCTCTGGTGTTGCGGGTGTCCATGGGCGGCGGTTATCGCTTACCATCAAGTGATCCGTTTGCTCGTTTGCCCCCCTATCCCATAAAAAACTAAGATTGTACATCAGTGCCAAAGTTACTATACCCTATCCCAATGTCATAAATTTAGTCAAATTAATAACCTCTCCAATACGTGGAATTACAACCTGCGGTTACTCCAATCCCGTTAACTGCTGTTTGTTATGGGCTGTAACCAGTATAACTATGCAATCAGTGATAGTTAAGACTTAATTTGATATTGTTGTATTATAAGACAGTATCTACGTTATAAGGGGGTTCGTGGCTTTGTAATAACTAAGTTAGTCAAGATTTAAGCTGAACCTGCCGCGATGGGTGACCATTCTTAATATATCGAGGCTCTTTCGTGCCTTGGAGAGCACGTAAGCCGTCGGTTCCAGTTGTCGTACGTACACCTATATGGTAATCATTAGTGATAGTCAGTCTATCCATAGAATATTGTCCAGAAATTGAATTGCGGAGGTCTGGTCGCTTCATGTAAATAACTATTATAAAGAAACATCTGGTTAGACTAAAAGGTGACTAAAACGTTTTCAGTTGGCAAAGGGCACGGATGACGCGAAAACTTAATCATTTTTTAACCTTATTTCTTTATATCAATCGCAACCGGCGGCAGCGTGATAAATTTGTGACATGAATGTTAACTCATTATATGTAGTTCCAACATTTATTAGATCAAATTTGCACCAGTTACTTATTCAAGTAACGTTCCCAATATATTGAAATAAAACAGCTTTACGGATTCTATCGCATTATATTAGTACAAATCAAACCCTGACGTTTCGAACCCTTTAGCGTCCATGGTCACGGGCAGACTGTGACTGAGGTGTCGTGCGTCTTGTCATTTTATTTATTGTGTGCTCCATTATTCAAGTCAATAAATCATTGAAGTGAGACCAATAAATACAACGACATGACGCACGACACCTGTCTGCCCGTGACCATGGACGCTATAGTCTTAGTCTAGAACGAACAAAATTGACGATTGACCCTACTTTTAGCTTCTTTTTACGTTTATTAAGCAAAGTTTTTAATGCTCAGTTGTGAATATTGTATAGCTAATGCCGCAATTACTACAGCTAGGAATCTAGAATGCGATAGAACAAATTGCGAAAAAAAAAACAGAACGCGATAGAATCCGTAAAGTTGTTTTATTTAAATATTTCTTATATTCGCGAAAGCTTTAGAAATCAGTTCCCAATATATTCATTTTATTCGCATATTTCTTAGCATTAATGATATATGTAAGACATCATATCATAATCAGCAAAACTAAGAAGAAGCAAGCTTATGTTGTCTTGTTTACTAACCAATTTCTGACACGATTATTAGAACCACTTTACGGTGTTGATCCCGTTAAAATACACGATAAATCCCGACGTTACGGACCCTTTACAGGTTCCATGACCTTGAATGTTATGTTCACACTTTTATAAAAAAATATGTTTTAAATTCTTAGACCATGCGTGCCGAGATTCGTACTAATGATAACGGAAAAGGTCAAATTTTATTGCAATTGGAACGTACAAAATCAAATTTATTTGCATAAATAAAACTTGTAGCAGCACTTCTGACCAGTAAAATGGCTTCAAAAATCTCATAATTCGCTATTCCCAAAGGCTTCATAATTCAGATAAAACTTTATTTATTGCGCTGATTTATTTGTGCATGTACCTGACATTACGTGTAATTTTTTGATATACGCATAATTTTGCTGATATAATTCACAAAACTTTTACGAACCCCAAACGAAAACGTAGTTCATATATTTTGGATGCACATATTTTATGAATACTAAATCACGCTGTACACTGAATACTAACTTGAGCATATAAATCTTATTAATATACGGCGTGGGTAATTATTGTAGATTAGGTATTAAATGTAACGTAATACTCAGCCCGGCCGTATCGACTCGCTAATTTTGAATAACGGAGGAAATTACTGGAAGGTCTTTGAAAGGGGCGTTTCTTTTACTAGAGCTTACTGCAACCCACTATTCATTCGAGCACGAACACGCCAGACGAAGGCGTCGCAGACGGCAACTCGACAAAGATCAAAGGAGAGTACTTTTCGATTAAACGCTGCCGCTCCTCATAATTTCTTGAATTTCAAACCGGCACGCTCTGCTACCTTGACAATTTTCAGCATTAACTCCGACAATTGAATTATCTTCGAGTAATGACTGACACCCGCTCTCAGATAAATAATACGCTTTATCATATTTACTTTTAAGGAAACCATTTCCCGCCTTATATTGAATTTGTTTCGTTAATAATTACTTTTCCATCTTAATCATTGCTGATAAAGAATGTAGGTATTAGCTTATTTTTAGAAAAATACAGTCAGTACTTAATGAACAGTTATTTTTAATACTAAACCACGGTATCATTAAACCTTGGCGTTAACGTCCAATTAATGCATAACAAGAAGTCGCGTCCGATTACTACATAAATTTTGCTAAAGCGACGCTTAATTTAATCAAGAGTTATTCAACAAATTTAAATCTAACGATTGAGGCGATTAAAATAGTTTGAATACAAGTGGCAGTACACGTCAACAGAGCACTAAAATTGGATTTTGCGGACGATTCGAATGTACTACTTTGGCATCAATACTATTTCAGCACTTGACACATATTATAGTCGCACCCACACCTTAACAATTCACATATCTATAATAATTTTATTGTAGGAAAATTTCGACTTGCGGGCAGATTGCGGTTAGATACACCAGCTTTTCAATGGATGTTACTGACGTCACCTTTAAGACATAAATTCAGAATGTAAAGGCAGTTTGTGAAAACTTTAAATCATGCAGCTGAAAATTTCGCCCGCGTTTAAAATAAAAATTTAATACTGTGTTCCGTCAAGTTGATAACTTTTAGTACCTGTTGCCGTTATAGTCGCGAATAGTTCATTGTGTTATTCAATGCACGCTGGCATAATTTACAATGCTCTGGGCCCGCGACCTGAGCTGAATCCATGCCAACGCTATTATTGCCATCTAAAATAAACATAAGCATTCCCTACCTGGTAATTTATATTCTTTCCTGAGCGAGAAGTAAACTAATTCCATATTCAGCGAGTATTTTCGTGGACACCTTCATACAAACTTATTTGTATAAATATTCGTCTAGACTGTGCCATAACCTCGCAGTTTTATTATCATTTGTCTCATTCTCATTACATCTCGACACGGCGAGAATTGTCAGGATGGCACAAAGTGTCATGCTTTCACTGTAATTTGCTACATAAATGCCTATTATATACTTATTATATTGTTGTATCCGCGTGTAGTTTTTCTCTGAATTCTATCTAAGTAGAATGCCAATTAATTAAGCTTCTGGACCCTGCTGTTTGGACGGTGCGTCGTTAAAAGTGTTTATGTTTTCATGAATGATGTTTCTCATACATATTCCACAACCCACAAACTTTTGTTGTAAGCATCAATGTTTAATCATTAGAATATTTATGTTAGATAGGTACAAACATAAATTATAATGAAACAGTGATAGCCTAGTGATATGACCATTGAACTGCCAAGTCAAAGATTTAGAGTTCAAACCCAAGGTGACCTCTGATTTTCAAAGTTTTGTTCGTATTAATTGTTAATTATCACGAGCTTAAAGGGTGAAGGAAAACATCGTAAGGACACCTGTCAACCCGCATTAGGCTAGTGTGTGATGGAGAGGAGACCCGTGCCCAGCAGTGGGACATTATAATGGGTTGTATATGTATAAATTATTAAGTAGCTCGATGCCACCCGATCTTTTTACAAGGGCGAGTCCTCGCCGCCGGCAGTATCCCTCTGCTCGGTACCAACGCATAAGGCTCAAGTGCTGAAACTTGACAGCTAAACTAACTCTAAGTGGAAAGATCAACTCCGTACTGTTCACAGGCTATAGCAAGTATGTTTGTACGCAGTATTTATAGTTAATGCAAACTTTGAACGAAAGCTAAGATTTGGCTTATCTTTAAAATCAATAAAATTATGTCTGGAATATTTGTGCTAGTAGAATTTTGCTACAAGTTCGTCTGGGTTGGTACCACCTCATTGCCAAATATTCCGATTTGAAGAGTAATTTAGTCTGTGAAATCTCTGGGTAAATAAGACTGAGGTCTCAAGGTAACGCGGTTGCCGCTTACCATCAGCCGGCCCCGATACTTGTTTGCCGTTTTATAGGATATTTAAGGCACATAAATCAATTAACTGCAAAGTACGTTTCTTAAAGGTACTTACAAACATTATTTCACAACATTTCAAAGCCATCTTATTTGTATTTATTCAGGACGTAATCTTATTGAGTGCTTGACGACAAAATAAAGCGAAAATCCCGCAGATAATCTACTTTCCCGGATCATTAACTTTAATTATGACTGGACTTACCTCCTTCAAACTCCGTGGATTGTTCGAATAGCCATTAAATACTTTAATGGCATCTTAATTGCGAATCGAATTAAAGATGATAATGCGGTGTTTCTCACTTTCATCGATAGCTATTAATTAATAATGGAGATATAAAAAAAATATCCTTCGCAAACCTTTTTATGTACCTAAACCATCAATATATATATATATTTTTTTTTAAAAAAGCTTATTAGCAATGTGGGTCGCACATCACTAATATTCTTGTTAACCCCTCGTGCTAAGCTAAAATGCTTGTGTTACGAGTGGGTTCACGTCGGTAGTGTAATGGGTGGGTTTCGAACCGGCAACCAAATGATCGCAAGTCCGACGCCTTAGCCATTAGGCTACCGCCGCTTCAATATATGTACCTCCTATTATGAATAAAAATAATAATTCCGAAAAATTCAGCAATAAAAGCGTATCAATAGAGACCCAACAAAAAACAGGAACAAGGACTGTGGAAGTGAAATACCGTGACAAACGGAACGCGCACAACCCGCGGCATCAATCCATCGCCAATTTTTTCCATTTATTGTCGTCGAGTCCAATATCGACAGATACAGACACGGAAAAATTATTCCGCCTATATTACAAGCATTTTCGTTTACCTTGATTAATAATACATTGATGCGGACCGATTGTTTTCTCACAAATAAACAATTTGCCCATCGTCCTAAATATAAGGTTCAATATTGACACGTTCGAAACATTTAGCAAAGTAGCTGAGCAATCGGCTGCTGCGTCCCGGGTTAGGGGTTCCATCCCCGCTCTGAAGATTGATATGACTTGACCAAGACCACCTTGAACAGAAACTAAGACAGTCTTGGTAAAATTTGGTGTTTGGGAATTTTATGTATATAGTTATATGAAAATTTGTATTTGTAAACGCATTCCCGATACAGTAGAAATTCCTAGTGAGGAGCAACTTTTAAATAAATAATATATACGTTAATACGTTAACGTTAGAGGATAAATTCAACTGAAATATATACCACTATTCGATTGGGAATATTTTGATAGTATATTGGGAAAGCAATCGTCGGCATCGAGAGGCCGCGTTGGTCATTACTGAGAAATGAAGTCGTGCAAATGATTCGATGCCCGCCTGATTATACCCGGGGAGTTTAATGCGTGGCACGCAGTCGGCATCCCCCGACCGGGTATGACGGTTATGAGCGTATATGGTTCATATTTGCGAACGCATGTGGCTCGCCGTTTACCTAATGCCCTAATTAAACCCGGTACATTCGAACTGTAAACCTATAAAAGCATTTTGTGAGAAAATTAATGGATGGGACTACCTCAACAGTCTAGAGCGGAGTATGAGGTGATGGCTTCGATTCCCTGGTCAATTAAATAGTGTCTGGAGTTTTCATTATGATTCTCAGTTTCAGTTCGGAGTTGGGATTCGTGGATTTGCTTACTAGAAGTGATTTTGACATCGCTTGTAGACCTTATGTCAATATCCTATCTCTACTAAGCAAATCCACTGACTGATTTGTTATTGAGACTGGCCATCAAAAGATACTTACAAATATGAGTGTAGATAGATCTAGTATCTACTTATCTACCTACGTATCTACCTAACTCATTAAGGAATACAAGTCTGGTTATAAAGATGTAAATGTAGTACTTGCCAATTTAGTCTCTTTTTAAGTAGTACAGTAGTACAAGTAATAAGGCCAAAAGAGGATAGCCATACCTTTATTAATTCACTACATCGCGCCTGTATTCCCTGAAGGGTTAGGCAGAGGCGTACTCATGTTCACCCACAGTTCGCCGGTATGTTTAGATCCCATATAATAGTGGGGGAGCCTATTGCTATTAATCGGGCACAGATTCCAAACTCCGAGCTGCTACTGCGAATTTCACACTAAAACCCAACAACACCGCTCAACCTGGGAATCAAACCCAAGACCTAGCTCTCTAGCGTAGCAATCGCGGTGAGGATCACTAGGCCATTAGCCTAGGCAGACCACATGAGACAGTCAGTAATTGTTGATTGAATTCCCAGTGAAATATTATACATTGTATAATATTACTGGTACAAACTATATTCAAGTTTCGATGTTGTTTATACAACATCGAAACCTGAATTTATAATGTGTTAATAATAAGAAACTGAATCAATTCCAATATTTGTACAAGCTGTTATATTAATATTAAGTCCCAAAAATTAAAAAAGTTACAAGAGCTAAAAAGTTACATCGAGCGACACTAAGTATTTTTCCGCAATCATGCGCGCATAAGACAAGTCATGGCAGACTGCCTCCTCTGACTGCCTGACTGACTGCTTACTCCTCTTTTAACTGGTGTCCACATACACATCGTAGTGTTACCATAATATCCTGAAAAATAGGACAAAAGACCTTTTACAGTGATTCGATTTTGCCGATAATATCAAAGTTATTTTCGCACATCGAAGCGGGGAGTGTAGCGAGGAGATTAGCATGTAGATACATCATATCCCATTCCATTTTGCACTCCACAACACAGCCGCGGGCGGTTCGCAATATCTTATCGGTACCGAGACTGGCGCGTGCTAGCGTCTGCTCTAACCGACGCAAAATAACTAGGTACGAAAAATTATTGAAAAACTACATAAGGCCTTTGTAATTTAGATCAATCATGCAATAAAATCCCTCAAATCGCACCAACGGTCATGTTACGATTTATGATCGTTTTGTTAAGTAAATAATAATAAAAATAAGTGCGTAAAGTCCTGGATTGGATTCTCAGATCGAGCAATGTTATTGTTTTTTTTTCTATAAAAATCTAAGTAACTGGAGCTTCTGGTTAACAGCAATAGGTACCTATAGTACTCACGACTAGAGTAATGGGACAGTTATTTATACACATATACGTCAATAAACAATCAGCTTTACTATGTTAACAATAGAGTAATATATTCAATGTTATAATGTTCTGAATGTGCCGGGGCGTTCCTACAGGAACTGATCAACCGTCCGGGCGCGGGAGCGAGGCCTCACATTGCGGGTATCCGGTCTCTTTCCGGAGTCTCCGTATCGCCACACTCCATCGTTTACCAATTACGGACACGGCTGGAATCATTCATTCGCACTTTGCCTTCACCGTTTATTTCATTGTCAATAACCCATAATATAACTTTTTTAAATAACCTGAATTTGCCTCGGGTAATGCACCTCAAAACATCATCACACGAACTCATGCACTTCAATGACAGACATATCATACTATACCATTCCGCCTGTATTCCCTGAAGAATGAGACAGGGGTATGCTAATATACACCCACAGTTTGCCGGTATGTGTAGGCCTTTTGCCATTAACCGCGCAAAAGTCCACACTCCTGCTACTGAGAATTTCATAGACATAATAAGTGTATGTAAATCTGATATGATCTCCTTGTCAGGCTTGCAACATTGTACCTCCTTAGGCTAATATGATGATGATGATCATGATGAATCAGAATCAAAGTACAGCAAGTTTCGAAATATTAACGTAAATAGTTGGATTTGTACAGAAGCTGCGTATAACCTCATTCTTTAATTTCTTCGTAAATTGCGGCATAGTCATAGGCATTCAGATCCAATATAAAAATGTCAACGATGTTATTGACAGAAATCCTATTTCCCCAATAACGGAGTTTTATGAAGTCGCAGATAGAGGCACACTTGATAAATATGTTCCATCTGCATTCGCTCGCCACAGGCGAGGCGAGAAGTTTCAACAAAAGCTCCACAAATCACTCTGTTTTATAAATCTGCTTGGAGAACTCCCTGCGAACCACCACTACCACGTAAATTACCCGTTAAGCAAAACCAGTATTTATCTGGTACTTAAAACCCATCCAAAATATCATAACAAAATATAGTCTAAATCTGTAATGAATTTCGGATAATATTCTTCTAAATAACTAACCAGTCTAACATGAATGAAATCCCAAAATCGAACGACCAAAATGACCGAATGTTGATATTTACGACACTGAGATTAGATTGAAATTATATTTTACCATTTTGATTTTCTTTATCAGAATATTGGTAGTTAAGCGTGTAACAGAATATTCATTAATCTCCAATAAATTGTTCATACCTGCCGAACAAAAACAAACAACCTCTCACCCTAAACGCATACACCTTCTCCGTTCCGTCGCAAGAGTCCTGTTGAACTAAACCTATCTACGTAGCGTGGCAATAAACTCGTCTAACAGCAGTTTCGGTGTGACAGCAGACCGAAACTAAACTAACGACCAAGTCGCTCTTGATTGGATAAATTTCCAGAAATAGAAACAGCCATGCCCTGTTCAATCGACGTGCGGCCCAAGTTCTTCATTTGTGGTTGAACTGGCGACGTCTCATATAATCTCTACGTGAGGCGAATAGCCCGCACCGACTTTATATCATTGTTAGCCACTGACAATTATTGAACTTAGCCTTACACGACGACCACCAACGTAGCACATTGAAAATTAACTGAATGCTATTGTATTGTATCTATGGTTCCGTAGTTTCTAATATTTATTTTATAGGATAAAAATATATCGAAAGGGGACTTTTTTTTTGAAGACTTTTGTCTCTCTGACTTGGGTTTGCTACTTTGCTCATTAAGTTTACAAAGGACTATTAAGAATTATGTAATATAAATAATGATTCAAATATTTATTTTTATCAATAAAGTATCATAATGAAATCGATACTATAAAGTATGTAAATATTTTACTCACTTCAAAAACAAATTTATTTACTAGATACCTAAACAGAACTTAAATAAAATAAATAAGATACACCACTCGACCTATAAACTGCCATGTTTTGTTAAATGTTCTAATGGCGAAGAAATATTTGCGCAATCTCAGCAATATATTACAACATTACGTGCCCCGAGATGATTTGCGTGTTTCCTGTAAGTTGGCCCCGAATAAAGGGTCTGAGGGAAATCTTGAGTGACACAGGTCCGACAGCGGGGGATACATTTTTGTCATTCCGCGCCTTTACATTAGTCCTCCTGCCACAGTCATGTCCAATGGTCATTGAAGAAAATGCTACAGGATAAGCCACACCGCCGACTGGGACCACAAAGAACAGAGTCGCTGAGATCTACTGTGATAAGATTTCTTTTTTATATTGAATAGATTTTTTGTCAATCAGTTCTAGTTTTCAGTTGACAGATGTATCAAAACTGCTTCTTATTTCTTCCCATGCAATTTGGAAATCTCGGAATATAGCAAAAGGGTGGATAGCAAATTTTATCTGCTATACTTTTATGATGTCATTTTTACAGCGAAAGCCTTATTTAACCTATAGAACCCTTTCCTACTTTTCCTTTCCTTCTTCTGATACTAGGTAAATTATTAGATATTAATAGTCAAACTCAAAGTTCTTTATTACACGTATCTAAAAGGCATCCTGATAACTATGGTGCGTTCAAACATTAAAATTATTTATAAGTTAAATTTAATGACTTTCCTATTTAGGGTACAACCCTTACAATTTAAACAGCTCCAATATTAATGTAAGGTTCACTGTGATTTCGTAACATAGGTAACAATACGACCTAAATAAACATTATGGCATAATTCTAATACCAAGTTAGGTTATTGTAAATTTAAGTCCCAATAATCTGCGCTTTATCAGCTCCCTTTTATACCAACATTGGACTCAGAAATTAATATTCGCTTTTATTCACCCACTTCGCTTTAAATTTTTCCGCACTTATTAAAATTTATCTAGGATACAATATTTAAATATTGTATCCTAGCAAAATATTTGAATAATAATAACTCTATTTCAATTGTATCAGAATGTTCGTCTAAATGACAATGTCATCAATGTCGGTTCTAAATGACATAAGAACTGTCAGATTTCGAGGTAAAACTGTCAAAAACCTGCAATTCTTTAGACATTGAATCTCCATTGAACTCAGCCATTGAATGACGATTTTCACACAATAAAATAGTAGACTTGGGCATGACTTGGGCCCTGTTCGTAATGTATTCATAAAGTAACAATTAAGACGTCATAAAGAAGCTGTCAGTTAGATATCAGCTCATCCCCTCATAAGAAGAGTGCGTAGATGTGTAAGTAAGACGAATAGAGAAAATACCGAAAATACGTGCCTGTGACACACGGACAGCACGATACAGCGAAGCTGTTGTATAGTGTTGTGCTCAATCCACGTGACAGTTTTGGAACGCCATACATAACAGGCGTTTCTTTTACTAAAACAGACAGAAAAATGAAGATACAATATTGTTTTGTAAAGGTATTTTGGAACGTTATATCACTGCGTTAAATTTTTATTCCTAAAAATGTTTTGCCCCCGTTTTGATATCGCATTTATTATACAATTTCCCTACCACTTTTGATCATCTCATTCTTTATTCATGATATTTCATCTGTATTGACTTCTAACGAGTCATTGGAAAAGAGGGTGGCCATTACGACTCGAGTGTATCTTCGCAAATTCAGTCGAAACACTCAAATACTATTTATTATGAATTGAAACATTGATTATCAAGATGTTAACACCTAGGTTTTTTATGCAATGCAAACTCAAAATATGAGGAGTTGCCTGTTCATATTATCTTTTACTCACCTGTAAGGTACAGTGAGTATAAATCTTATCTACACCATAATATGTCTACCTAATCGTGTCAAATCTAACTTGTTCTATGCATTGAAATGAGGAGTTGTGTAGAACGAAGGTTCTAACAGATAAACTGGCGCCAGTAACCGTCCCCACGGGTAATCTCGCGCAAGTGGCGACACCCCTCGGCCCCGCGAGCCAATTTAACATCTACTTGTCTTTAGTTAGCTCCAAGCTAAAGAGATAAGAAAATAACGGGAAATATCCAGTCTGTTACCGTGTCACCGCAGGTAATATCGTATATTATGTCCTATTTATAATGTTACGCCCAAATCTTACATGCTTAAAATAACACAAGCTAAATACCTTCATTTGAAACAGTTACAAATATTTATTCCCTCAAGTAAGCCTATAAACTAGTAACACAGTTCCATCTTACTGTTACCATGAATGTAAAAAAGAAGAAACGTAAATAAAAATTCTTCAACTTGCTTTCCTTTTAAGGGAAGATCGGAGATGAATGAAACGTCTAAGTGGAAAGATTTTATTGGGAATTATATAGTTTCGGAGTGCGGCGGTTGCGGCTGTCACGGCGCGTGCGTCGATTGCTTCACCTTACAAAGTTACGACCGATCGGGGACTCCTCCTAGCCTGCCGTTTGCTTAGATTTATGTTGACTCGTTTAATTACACAAGGGCCACTAAGAGATCGTGGAAACTTAAAAATTCTGAATAATCCGGCCCGAAAAAACAGCCAATCACAGTTACTGTGAAGCCAATTACAATATTTCAAGTTGGAAATAGGAATAGTATACCTACGTAGGGGTTATAAAGACAAAGGCGGTGATTTAGAAGGCCCGTTTTATTTATTTCTCAAATAATGAAATTAAATACACACAAAATTACTTAAAAATACAGAAAAGTTGAGTACGGCAACGTGGAAAGTATCAACTTGAAATTTCGTCAGACTTGCGAAGGGAGAGTTGAATTAAATTTATTAACCTGTAGTAGAAATTAAGCGTATATATTTAACACATAATAAAGTGGGTGTCGAACCCTATAAAGTTTTATATGGACCGTAAAAGTAGACACGCTGGCAGAGAGGTCGGCCCACGATGACATTGTGCTGCTCGGCAAATAGCTTATCACATTACTTTTACTAACCTTGACTTTACCGAAAAACATAAAGTTAAACCTTTATGTGCAGACGCATGATGTCCAGCGATATAATTATGAAAGACGCTTTCTATTTTCTAATCGAACATTTCAATTATATACTGTTTAATGTACAACATTTCACGTGGGAGAGCCATGCTTCGGCACGAATGGGCCGGCTCGACCGGAGTGATACCACGGCCTCACAGAAAACCGGCGTGAAACAACGCTTGCGTTGTGTTTCGCCGAGTGAGTTGAGGTTACCGGAGGCCCAAACCCTTTTAAAGGCGGGCAGCGCACTTGCGACTCCTCTGGTGTTGCGGGTGTCCATGGGCGGCGGTTATCACTTACCATCAGGTGATCCGTTTGCTCGTTTGCCCCCCTATCCCATAAAAAAAAAAAAAACAATCGTTTAATCCTGTAACCAGCCATATTAAGTTATTTACTGAATCCTATTTACTTCACTCTGCGCGCTGCATAAAACCTTTTTTATGTATTTATGAACATAGGTATACTGTTAAAATATAAATCATTGGATATCGGAACCGAGCTTCATCCAATACTATCTTTAAAAACCATTAATTCCTATATCTTTCCGCAACATGAACGACTATAGCGCGCGTGTTAAATCTTTGCGTCACCATTTATTACGACTAACGCCCATATTATATCTATGCGAACTGAAATAAACTCGAATAGCCTTTCCTTCCCCTTGCTTTCCTTCATACATGTAACAAAACAACTATGACTTTTTTTATTTTCCAATTTCGTTATTACCATATGTTAAATTTATATTTAAATGACGTTCATTCTACGTGTAGAATCTTTTATTTATACCAAGCAATTAAACTTGGCCATCTCCTAATTACTCGGAGCCGGCATTACAAACATTATCAATTATGAACGAAGAATCTCATCTCGCATATCACTGTATGTCGGTATGACAATAATATAGTCGAGTTCGTGACCTTCCTCGATCTTCCTCGGGAAAATTGGTTCCAATCCCCTTCAAAGAGGTCAGTATGTTTCTGATTTCCATTTCATTTTATTATTACATACCCAAGTATAAATGTTATTGGAAAACCGTATTAGGTCGCCGGAGCTATGGCTTTGCGGTAATGCGCCTAGTTTCGAATGAAAATTTTTATTGTTATAATTTATATAGCTTTAGGTAATTTACACGAAATGTCGCTCTACACGGTGAGTTTTATTTAATAGATATTGTGCTTGTGAGAATATGTATTGTATATAACCCTTGATTATTGTTTTATGTATTTCTGAATGTTTTATTCTTAGTTGTTCTATATCATAGATCATGATTTCGGAACGAAAGATATGATCTATGGTACAATTTATTTACTAACTACGAAGTATATAAATAATTACTCTCAGACTTGTGTATAGTGAGTATAAATCAATTAATGATTTATAGAATGATCCTCAGGTTTTATTTGTTAATTTAATTTATATAGGACAGTCAATTGATGCAATGATTTAGCTAACGTTCACTTATTTGTTGGTTTTGGAAGTTGCTTAATTATCCTACCATGTTTTAAAAGAGTTTTAATGAATTTGATCTATATATTATTGCTAATGTTTATTGATATTCGGATTAAAACATAACGATCTCTTATTGGTCGAAAATGGCGCGGTATTACTAATATTGTTCTATTGTTTAGAAAATGTATAAAAAGGGAGGTATTCCTCAAAATCAGTTAGTCAAGGATCTACTGCTGTGTGTGAAAGTTAAGTACTCTGATTGTTACTATGCTGGTATTATTATACTGTTACTATATTGTATTATTATGCTACTGTTTCTATTACCGTTGTGCTTTGGATGCTAAATCATTTATTGTATTGAACTAATTTCTGGTTGCTAAAGTACCCGTAACGAAATAATTAATTGTAAAGTAATTGAGTAATATATTATATTGTATCTACCCACATCTTCTCATGATTTAATATAAATGATGTGATGGTGTTAGCTTGTTGATCTTTGAATATCAAAATGAATATGACTATGGAGTTTCTTGCCGGTTCTTCTCCATAGAATCTATTTGGAACCGTGCGTTTGAGAAATATATTAGATTGAATTTACAAATGATGCATTTGTTTGATTCCTTAATAATTATATCTACTCTATTTTACACATACACCACCCCTTATTCTGACATGCTCAAGAGTCCAATTCTGCTAATTCAAAATGTTCAATACATTGCAATCTACGCTTAGTGTCAAAAGGTGCTCTAAGCGCGCTAAAACGTCAATAATCTATAGAAACAAAATGGCCGAAAATTCAAATCTTTGCTATTTTTTACATAGAAATCTATTTCATAATTTAACCATTGTTTAATTAAGTGTCAGAATTGGGCATCAGGCAGCTGAGATGACCAAATCCAGCAATTCCTCTAAATCAAATTATTTTGAGAACCCTTAGCAATTTTGTAATATCATATTAGTTATATTGATCTTATTGTGATTGCTAAAATAGCCATATTTTCCCTCCGATTGGTGGAAATATCAATACACACACACATACGCGTGATACAAGTAGCATTTACGAGCATTCAGTTTCAAGTTACCTTAATCTTAAACAAGCAGATCATGTTACTCTCCAACCAAAGTCCTATTGTCCTTCATTATCTTATTCCAACAGATAACATAAACAACTACAAATAAAAAACATTGTGTACGTAATATTCTACAATAGCAGAGATTGAATTTATATAATTATCTAAATTGTTTATCTGCTAAAGTTTTCCCTCTAATTAATTAAAGAGTCGATTGACTTAAGTTTCTATTTGCACATTTAAATAATTAAATTTCGAAATCTACTAATTTGCAATCCAAATGCACACAAACTCAAAAAGTTATGACAAGATAACGCAATTTCTACTATCTTAAGCTGTCACGAGACGTCGTAGTTTAATTAAATTAAACACTACAGACAGCTGAGAACACAAAGAAAATGTATGACTATTCTTTAGACAATACAATTATAAATTAATGTGAAACTAAGCTTATGAATATGTTTAAATTACGTATAAGTTTGAATATCGCGCATTATTACCAATCTTCAAGTTTCTTACAAATCAAAACCGAACACATTTTTTATGTGGAGAAGTTATTTTTTTGTATAATGTTATAACCCTTTACTTGACTAGTAAAATATGCAATATAGTGCAGGCAATACGCTCGCCTCCTTTGACATGGGATCTAAATATAACTGCTGATGAAATGTGGATGTACAATTAGTAGGCCCCTGCCAAACCCTTCGTGGAATACAGGCGTGATTATATATATTATGTTTAGGTGTAAAAATTTAATAGATATACTGAGTTACTTAGAGTATGGATATACCTATAGGTACTGATATTATACTATTCAATCCAAACATTTTTTTGTTCAGTGATTTAAGTTTTGGATATGGCCACATTTATTCCGAATTCAAATCACAAGTCAATCGCTCAGCCAATCAAGTTAGCAGAAATAATAAGATCACTGGTTTTACTTGTACTAAATGTAGCCGAAAGTCCCTTTATATATTTTTTTAAAACACCTTTTTATACCTACCGAAATAGTAAACATTATTTATAACCATTTTAGCATTGGTCAAGTGAGTGTCCGGGCATCAAGTTTGCGTACCGAAATGAAAACAACGCCAATGTTTTTCTTCAATTTAGAAATAAAATGAGGATTGCAAAGGCTATCATACGATGTGAACACACGTTAGATTTTACTAGAATATGTAAATTTTTGGTTGGTAGTGTATTCGTAAAATCTTTCTATTTCAAACTAGAGTATTCATCTTCAATCTTATTCGAGAATGCCAGACTTCGTTCGAGAAATATGGCAATCAGATATGTTATCATGACCGGGTACCGGGTTTATATGCGAACGCTCTGCATCTTGGTATCAAAGTGTTTAAGGCGGCGGCGGTTTAACCGTATTAAAAATACATACATATTAAGATTTTTATAAAATATTAGATATATATTATCGGCAGCTATCTATACAAGACATTTTATAAATGGTTAAGTTTTTCTAGTACCTTTTTATAATACGAGCAACTGTAGTCGGTTATAATACAAAAATACTAGTTCTTCAGTAACATGACTACATCAAAAGGTAGACACCGTGAGGATAAAAGACAGAAGTTTGTCTCAGGGTTGTAAAAAATTAAAGTTCTCGTCATCTGGCTCTGTCTCAGAAACAGTCAAACATATCCCAGTCGGGGGAACCATAAATTGTGCAAACAAGTTGTCTGTTACGAGTGCTACGATGCTGTCGTAGCATCTTGTATACTTGACTACGCCGTAGCAAGAAGCGCAAGATGCTACAAAACATACAAACGAGCTCTCTGTCCGAATCACAAGTATACATATTACTTAATAAAATAAAACTTGTTGGAACATTCTCGATTTCAGTGTAAAATACATAGAGATATTTATCCGATGATATAAAAGTTTAAATAAGTTTGTCATTTTATTTCGTAAATCTATATAAAGTCCTCATGCATTAAATGATTCGTGACCGAAGTGAACATTTACAGAACATAACGACCTCAACAGATATTTTGTTGTTGTATTGTAATAAAAAGCAATAAAAGGATCCAGTCGGCAGGATGGCCCTCGGCCAACTGGCGGCTTCGTCGGGATTGCGACGCTCTTAACTCAATACATACGACGCTATGACCTGTACTAATTCCTCTCTAACATTTTACACCGTTGTTCTGTTACTTTCTGTTATCTCTTTAACCGATTGTCTCACTATTATATACGATTAATTCGTTAAGAGGCACCCCTAGAGCTCAATTTTTTTTTTGTTTCAAAAAACGTTGCCCCTCACTAGAATTTTCTCCTGTATCGTGGGTGCGTTTACAAACACAAATTCTCACATACACAAACGCCCAGACCCGGAACAACTACCTGTAGATCTTACAAATATTTGCTCCGAGTGGGGATCGAACCTACAACACCTGTCGCAGAAGCCGATTGCTCAGCCGCTACGCCAAACGTGTCGTTAATTCATTTTATACGCAATATCAGCGCAAGACGTGCATTACCTAGCAGCACCGGTTACCGCCATTATAACAATATGTACTGAGCTTAAAAGATTGCAATAGTGCACAAGTGTTGACTATTTGTTATTCCTTCGCCTACCAGCTCCAATAAAAGCCGTTTTCCTCAGTTGCTTCATGCTATTTGCCCGAGGGAAAAACCAGCGTTTCAGTTATATTTGTTGATTTTATACCCAAAGCAATACAAATAAAAGAATATAAGCACCAATTACTTACTGCATACAAAACACAAAGTATTTACTAACAGTTTCAAAATAAAATGTATGTACAATATAACCTGTGTGGGTTTGATACATTGGGTGGGTTTGCCATTGAGTTTTTTTAAAATTTTGCTCCACCCTAATATATTCGCCTGCATAGCATATTGGGTGCTTTTGTACAAACGTAGGGATCAAACTAACAACACATCGCGCAGACACCGATCGCTCGGCCGCTACGCCAAAATATGATCAACCAACATTTTAAATTTTGAAATAAATTAAGTCATATCAATAGACTTCAATTAAGCCTGCTGGTTACAATAGACTGATAACTAGTAATTTGGAAAATAATGTTATTCGATGTTTTCAATTATATTTTTTTAGTGTGGGATATTCGAGCTGGTAAAACAAGCAGGCTTATATTTCTGCTATTGTTCTAGGAACAATTTCCTGATATGAAACCCTTTGTTATAGTGTGATGCAAGCAGCTGGCTCACTGCCAGCTCTCCTACATGTTTCATATTTCACTGGATCAGCTTACAATAGCTGATGTAACGTTTCTTTAATTTTTACGCCATGCAAATATATTATATCTATTGAATAATTGTTGACTTTTATACAAACACAAACGAAAATATTATTAATCGTTACTAATGAATAATTACAGTTTATGAAATAAACATGCCAGTACACACCCTCAACTATTGATCCTTCAAAAAGTAGGCCACCTAACGAACCATTATTCTGCTTACGATGGTAATGCACTCTTTCTTCCAAATAGGGACCGAGTGGAAAATTTCTCGAGTCGAGTGGATTCATTAAAGCGAATACTTCACATTCGATCGAAAGGTAATGGTATTGCTTAAACGTAGTAACTTGCATAAAGGCGAACCGTTCACAAAGAGAAGGCGGGTTTCAGAAACCGATGTCCGCTTTAGATCTTCACATTGACTTCTTTATTGTATGTAAGTATTCTTTTGTCTAGCGCCATTTGGGAGCCATAGTGCTCTACTCCGCCAAAATATAGCTACTGGGCGTGTTTTGTGTCCGTCCTCTCCGAAATTCTTTCTTTTATTTTGTTCTGTAGGTATATCTATAGAATTTTGCCGTCTTCCAACGTGATTACGGAACTACCGATCTTCACAGCTTGAATCGTTGTTCAGATAAAATAATGTATAACAAAATTATTTCGCCGCATTAAAACGTTAGATTCTTATAACAGTAGCATTGCGATTAGTATC
Organism: Acronicta leporina; assembly: GCA_947256265.1. Taxonomy (NCBI): domain Eukaryota; kingdom Metazoa; phylum Arthropoda; class Insecta; order Lepidoptera; family Noctuidae; genus Acronicta; species Acronicta leporina. Next base: position 7,723,657 of record OX366513.1, on the reverse strand, counting down.
TAAAATATTTAGGACATATGTTAATAAGTTAATATAATAAGTTTATCATGAAAACAGCAAGAGACGAGGAATATGTTTAGGCAATAAAGTAAATTTAAAAATAAATTTCTTATATGTAGTCATAACATATTTGTAGTCTATTAAAGATATAAAATACCTTATCGAGTGTGCTTTTAGAGCTTTAAGTAAGCAGTATACCACAATATCATAGCTTACACATAAACAGTGGAACGATGTTTATGAATGAGCAGAAATCAAAACCATCAGCAAGCATCTAAAAATAAACAAATTTAAATATTTCGTAGCGAAACATTGAATAAAGCAACACAATATTCTTTTTATCAAAAAGATTCATTATAAATTTTTTTAGTGTTTCAAAAAATATTTATTTCATATTCTGATATAAATATTTTTTGAAACACTAAAAAAATTTTTTTATTTACTACGATTGTATTATTCTGTAAGCCTTCTTAAAAGTAATAAAAAAAAAATTACTGATTCTGTTTCCCGCGGTTCATTGAATAGTTCGTTATCTCTGCGGCAAGGGTCAAGGCAAACGATAACATGGTACGTACACATAATGCGCATACACGTGTAGTCAACCCTAATATTTGCATGACTAAAACCATCATCTTCGGAATCGGCATCGGTATCGTACAGTTCCTATGAAGTATCCAGGGTGCACATTTGTGTCCACACAGCCAGCGAACGCTTGCCTAGAACTTATGGTGGCGACAGTACAAAACAAGGTGTTACTAGCAACGCGTCTCGAATAGAATCTCGTCTTTGTTATTTCGCTTTCGTAATCAATGCATGTGTGTATGCATTAATTATATATTTTGCTTAGTGGTAGACGAAAACAATTTTTTTTTTTTCATGCAGGTGTTTATGACGTATCGATCTTAATGCGTCGTTATCCCGAGCACTGAGTCGTTCAGATACAAGTACTCGCCATGGGATTTTATAATGGGAGCAGTTCTAATGAGCGCCGCGACTTACGATGATAAATCAAAGAGAGCTCCGCGTAAGAATCAAATATGGGTACTTATAAAAATACCAATTTTATTCGTCCAAAAGAATAATAGAACCGGGATAACAAATCTCGTAAATAATAAGTATATAAGAATATAATTATGATTGTTTGTTAATGTTAAATGTCTTATAAATTAGGATTAAGTATACACAATTACTCATAGGTAAGGTAGTAAGGGCACATTTATTTTGTAAAAAACTAATAAATTACTTATATTGAACAAAAGCTATTAACTTTTATAAAAATAAAGTCTTGTTTTAATTTATAAATTCTACGAAAACAATTTCGAAATTGTCTGAATGCCGCCTTTGCTGAATGTTATTGTACATTATTGTTTTATAGAAACGCAAGGACAGTCGCGAAGGAGCTGTGGTCGTAAACGGACTATCAGCGGAGAGGAAATAGGAGCATAGCCGCGACCGCACGCACGGAAATGAACCCGCCCGGCGCCACTTCCTCTGCCTGCCGCTGATGGTGCCGGAACAGTGCGACCACTGCCGCTCCTACAATATGTCCCCTCTAATGTTCACAATAATTGACGAAAGTTCTGCGAAACAGTGCAAGATGCTGCCTTATTTGTCAACTCAGTCCTGTCTGAACGATTCCTCTATTAGTAGTCTTAGATGGTACCTATGTTCTTTTTTTAATGAAATTGAAGTCTATTCTTGGATTGCATATTTTATCATAGCATCTGTAAACAAGTAACACTTATCATATTATAGTATGGAGCAGTGTCAGTTCGCAGGGTGCTGACATGCCAAGACATGAGTGACAGCCAACTGAGTCACCCTCCTCTCATTACACAACTTTCTTCCGCCTCTCGCTTAAATAATAACATGTCTACACATTCATTTTCTACATGATAATTATGTTGAGTCGCTAAAACCTTCCCGATATTTATTATCCAATTTAAAATCAGACGGCGTTTAGAAAATATATTTCTGAGGCTTTCTTTATTTCATGATCAGAGCCTCTTTCGCAGGAGTGGTTCAGTTTATATTCGCCGGCAGTATCCGTACGGCACATTTGCTTCCAATTCAATTCTCTGCTCGGCTCGTTGCAGCGGTGAATGAGCCATCGCTGAGATTGTCTCTTCGCCCGCGCCGCACCCTGCGTCCGCCGCGCCACGCGTACAACGCGCAACGTCGCGTCGCGCGCCACCGCGCTCCCTCCTGTCGACAACGCGACAAATATCTTCGTACCTTCACCTGCGAGTAAATCTGTTTATACCATTATATAGCAGCAATGTACGCGTAAATAACCTACTTGTTCCTTGGGGTGCCATAATTCAATAGGAGTACCGCAATTTTAGGGCAAAATATCTTATTTATTTTACATACGAATGATGCGTTGGGCCTGATTGTAATATAAGGCGAACTGCCAGTAATTGTGACTGCATTCTGAACGCTCTCAGTGTGCAGAAATACGAGGATTGCACTCCCACGGCTCATGCTGCTAAATAGTAAATACAAAATACAAAACAACGTGGTAATAACTTTTTTCTTTTCACTTAAACGCATGGAAACTGCGGTAGATATCCATTACAACGCTAGTTTGTTTCACGAGATATCTGTGACAGTGTTTACTGTATCAACAAAAGCAAAATTGTTCATTTGCAAAAGGTTGTTTTGTCGATATATTTGTCGTTAGTTCTGAAGCTATTCCCTTCTGATCGCATCGGGCTGAATCTGGGAAACTGCCAAGTGTTCATCCTGCAGCTACACCCATTATTCGCAGGTTTAGCTTAAAATCTCAAATATGCATGCACAGGACAAACGTACAAAGAAATATTAATAATTAGATATTGATATACCTAGATGTTAAATTCCTATTCCCAAAAAATGGGAGGCAAATGTAGTTTATAGTCGACCGTTTCCCTTGGCGACGAACGGCCTATAAAACTTTTCCCCACCAAAAAACGTTACGTACGTAAGTACGACATAGTGACATGGAAGTCAAGCACATCGTAATGTATAATCGGCTTTGAGTCGAACTACCTTAAAACTGCACAATCACTAGGTTGTGTCTAAATAATTCTAGGTAGATATCGACGTCGAAATAGACCCATTGTCTTCTAAGATAGATAGGTTACGCCTCTTCACGATAACTACCGTTCCGATATCTATAAATGAACTAGCGAATTCCTGAAGTCCCTTCCCTTAAAACTAATTATTTTACTTTGATTAAACTTGCCACAGTTTTTAATACTATATAGAACAACCACATTATTATAGTATTAGAAGCAGATTTTAGGACTGTATTCTATTTGCAGTAAGAGGAATCAGGTAGTGACCTAAAAAAAATTCCCTCTCCAAGTAAATATTCCCTGCGAGGAATAGGAATAGGCGCGATGGTATGTTATGTAATAACCTCAAATGTAATAAACTAAATCTAAGTTTCGTTGAAAGTCAATAAGATTACATAAGCTGGATATCATTATATACAAAACGTATTTGATTATATTTTTTATCAACTCACCTCTAGTGGATGCCGTGTGGATTTGGATTAAGGAAGGAAACGTCCAATCAGCGAGCGAATGTACGCCTGTACCATGTAGCCGGAGGAAAGTCACTTGATTTACTGGCCGAGAGGAACCACCTCACGAGAAAGTAGGTACGCTTTCTGTTCATATTATACATATAGGTAGATATCGGATACTCCCCAATTGATATTTCAGGAGGGCTAAATTGGCAAGTTTTAATGATTCACCGAGACATAAACTGACCAGCATAAACCGACCTCTAAATGTATCATGGCACGTTGTGTAGCCGTATCTCCGTAATTTACATTTTGATTCCCGAAAAGTGACGATTTAACTCCTGAGGAGGACTGATTGACCTACAACAAAGTGTCTATAAAGTTGAGTTTTAGTTTTTAGTGGTCAGCCTGTCATGGTGAATGTTACGAATACCATAAGCGTGAGTGTAAGCCAAGTGAAGGAAATTGCGGGTTTCAGTCGGCACGGTTCCGATACCTACTACCACCTCACACAGGTGACAGACGATCCATGATGATGAGTTGTACACAAAAAGGGTGGCAAACGATCTTGTGGTAATCGTAATTGGTGGGAATCCACCCCATGACACGAGACGGATAGTCGACGCTACACCAAACGTGAATATCTGACCTGCTTCCTGCTTGCTGAATATCTGATCCTCTTCAGAATATACAAGTAGGAAGTAAAGTATTTTGCTCATCCTGGGAATCTAACCCAGGAGCTCAATGTAATGCTCAATGCAATGCTCAACAGCCGTGCTTGAGACTACTAGACATAAAAGAAACTTACAAACCATATTATGTATTTACTTATGCGACATAATTGTTAGGTATAAAATCTTTATGATGGCATTATAGAATATACCTACGTTTTCAACTTTTGGGTGGAGTAAAGTCAATGTGTCATTTATCATCACATCATTTAGTCATTTATACAATTGCAATTTCCAAAAATGTTATGCTAAGTACCGTTCATTATAATTAATTCTCAATTAAATTAACAATTTGGGTCACTTCATTTTTAACACCTCATTTTTCCCCATTCTGACTCATCTTAATGCAAATAAGCACTTCCACGACAATCTTAACCTAAACTGGGCTATTTCTCGCGTCATTGGTTAAAATATATTTTAAATATCTACTTACCTACATAAATATGTAACGGTTTGATTACTTTGCGCCGTAGCTTACCCAGGGGGCTATCTTAAACAAATTGTAATTTACAATTACAATTTTTGTAAACAATATAATTTAAGAGAATACTTAAATTAAATTAGTGCTTAGACGTTTAGCAGGCAACGTTAAATAGAAAGTGAGATAAGGAATACGAATTGATAAAATAATGTTGACCGAATTTTCGGTTACAAGCTAATGTTGTGTTTTCACCGAAGAGATTTATGTCGTTGGAATATTTAAACATTCTTGGTTGTAACGAACATTCTATCCTTCATTAGTATCTACTTGGTCTGCCTCAATTGTATTGGCGATGAGACACATAACAGAAAACTAACTAACTAACCAGAACTATTGTACTTAAATAGTAGATTTTATCATCGGCGAGGGCGTTTTTTTGAATACAGAGCGAAGTGACGGATTCTTTAGAAGAATCCTGAACGTAGCAAGGGATTCAATGTACGTCGCCCGAGTCAAAAATATATTTTGCGCCCAAGTGATACACTCTACTTTTCATCTCCCACTATGAGAAAATAAAAGGCGGCGCACTTATAAAGAGGATTAAAATCTCAGTACTGCCCGCTCAAAAACTGCGCGGCAAAGTTCTTTGCGGCGCACATATTTATTTATTTATTTATTTAAGCATAAGCACACCAACAATACAATCACTTAAATGTAATATAAATATAACAAGTAAAATTGATTTTCTAGCAATCATACAAGTTACAGGTATGCATGACATTGACCACACAAATAATGAGGAGACTACAAAAAGTACACCGTGAAGGTAACTTTTAAATAAAACTTAAATCAAAAGCAAGAAAATGCAAATAATAATTGTAAGTAATATGTTTAACTATATCGCACGGGCACTCGGACATACTCTGCTTAATTAGTGCTGATACATAGTTCATAGAAAATATATCAGTACTATCCATTGCAATAGACCACTCATTATATTATAACCTTGTCATGCGTGTTAGGGGACTATTAAATGTAGCGTTTAAAGTAGACTTGGGGATTTCAAAAATTCGATGATGAAGCTTACTGCGTTGATTATGTAAACCTAAAATTGAAGTGGTCTACTAATGGAGCATCTATGACACCGTTTATGATCTTATAGAGAGTTAGTAAGTCTGAATTATTGCGTCTTACCTGTAAACTTAACATCCCAAAACGCCGTAGCCTATCATTGTAGTCAGGAATAGTTTTTCGGATTCCAATTTTTATACATAGGTACCTAATAAAACGGGCTTGAATATAAAGAGAATTAAAACCTCATTACTGCCCGCTAAAAGTTTCTTATAGAAAACACCATCTTTGGTTGCACTTAAAGGCGAACCGTCGTCCTTTTCCAATAGATGGGATGAATTAGTAGATTGTATCATAAGGGAGCAAAATAATATTTTTACGGCGAGGGCGTTTTTTTGAATCCAGACCGAAGTGAGGGATTCTAGAGTAGAATAGAAATTCTTTAGTAGAATCCTGAACGTAGCGAGGGATTCAAAGTACGTCGCCCGAGCCAAAAATATATTTTGCGCCCGAGTGATACACTCTACTTTTCAACACCCACTATGAGAAAATAAAAGGCGCCTCATATTTTAACATAGAATAACAACTAAATTGAAATGAATTGGTATCTAATAATAAACCAACTAAATACTTATATTTACAGTTGAGACATTTTCGCATTTTTCAAAACAAATCCATGAATTTCTAACAATCCGTGAAAATTGACGAATACGCGGGCTGTAACTAGGTAGTTCGTGCGTTTTTAATTTGATTTCTTTTTTTATATTCAGCCAGCGGCGCGACTATAGGCTGTCGTACCAGCCAGTCTTTATTCAAACAATATTTGCGTTCGATTTATTTGTCGCCGAACATTAAGATGTTCCAAATTCAAAAAGTGCGCTGCAAAGTTAATTGCGGCGCACTTATAAAGAGGATTAAAATCTCATTACTGCCCGCTCAAAAAGTACGCGGCAAAGTTCATTGCGGCGCACATATAAAGAGGATTAAAACCTCATTACTGCCCGCTAAAAGTTTCTTATAGAAGACACCATCTTTGGCGAACCAAGTCGTCCTTTTCGAATAGATGGAATTTTCCTTAGATACGTAGACCTTTATGATAGGTACACATAGGTATAGGTCTACGTAAACAAAAATCACCAAATATTGATATCCACAACGGTAAATAAGATTTAATTATACTTTGAGTACCAGAAATTACCTAACAGAGCTCTATATTACTTGTTAAGAGTAATCTTATGTATTCTAATTTTATACACTGAATACTGTGTGATACGTCAATGTAAATGTCGGCAGAATATAGCGACGTATGTCTAACTTCATACCTATACCGCTATAGGTACCTACCCACCAAATGGAAAGCTTTTAGCTTGTAATCGAATTTCTATACTATTCAGAACGAGTGTGTTGAGTTGAGACGCACATTTTTGAAAAGTATTTGTTTCAAATGAAATTATGTACTTATACCAATGTCACTGTTTAACAAAACAGAATAGAATACAATATCCTGTATTGTACTTACCCCAAAAACAAAAACTGTAAACTCTACTGACCCGCGGAATTGCATGAACATATTGCGTTCATCAATTCAGTAGATACAGTTGCGGTCTTGTAAAACAGCGTGAAATGAAACATCGGATTGTAAATTTTAGTTCCAAAATTTATCATTACATCGCAATTTGTTTCGTTATTTCCTTTGGGAGTAAATATAGTCGATTTGCCACGAAAGTGACGTTACGTTACAGCGTTCTACTACATTTAGATGTAATCAAAATATGTACTGCTCCTCGTATTGGAAAGTGTACAGGACTACAGGTATCTACAGACACAATGCATAAGGACGTAAGTACTTACTAATTAAGTACTTACGAATAGTATCATATGACATGTAATATAATGGTTGTTATTTATCTTATCTTACATATAATAAGAATGTAAGTGAGCCGTGTCTGTACATTGCTTATATTTACAAAAAAACTAATTTGGGGGACTCAGAACCAGTAACACAATCCATTTCTATTATTTTTGGAACTTTTGTCTGTCGGTTTGTCTGTCGGTTTGTCTCTCGGTTTGTCTGTCGGTTTGTCTGTATGTTTGACCGCGCATCAAATGATAACTACTGAAGAGATTTGGAGGAAGTGGACAGGAATTCATAGCCTGTTTCTTGGATTAACATTTAGGCTATATTTCATTAAAATCGGTTCACTCTATGAAAAGTTATTAACATTTTAACGATTGAAAACGTAGAATTTGAACAATAACCGTTGAAGCAAATTTCCTTTTTAAGTATTTCCGTACTAGACTATCACGGGTCAAACATTATAACAGAATCAAGAAATAAAATTAAAAAAATACACTCACAGGTACTAAATAAGATAAAATAAAACAAAGTAAACAAAAACAATTATTGTGAATGGGAATTGATTATTAGTACAGTTATTCTAACTCTACTTATACAAGGCATCACGGGACATACATAGGACTTATCCAGCGAGCATCAGCCGGTGTAAAAACTAAATATTTGAGTAGGGTAAAGAAGTAAACAAAGAATGACAATTTATTCTCTATAAGACTAACACGACATCGTTATTACCTCAATGAAATTTGATTCCATAACAGGTGTCATTTTGAGTTGACAATTTTTGACAATCATTCTTTTCTTCTTTATAGCATCCAGCTTTAAAGTAACTGATTTTATAATGTGAAACCTCCATAGTGTAGATTCTAAAGAGTTTCCATCTAATCAAATCATACAATAATAAACCACGTATTCTACCTATGTATAATAAATAAAAAAAATCGTTAATCTTTACTGATGCCGAAACTGTTATTTCAGATTTTTATCTATGCAGGTAAGTCTGTTTATATTTGCGATCATTTTTTTTTAAATTAAGTAATGTAAATTAAGTCAATGGCGCTAAGTTTAAAAATATGGAAAACCAGAATCCTTTCTGTATGAGATTTTTCGTGGTAGTTAGTTGAAACTTGGAGAGGACAACGTCTCTCAGGTCAGCTAGTTATTAATATGATCATAAATTGTCTGTAAAATGTGAGTATCAGGTAGGCTATGATGTTGCATTTATTTATTACCTGTCGTTTAAACGTATATCAAGCCTGTTGGTTGCATAGTAGTCAGAGCATGTCATGCTCACTAAGAAGTCTTGCTGATGGTGGCGTTGTGTGTCGGGTCGTTTTATTCCCTACAACATGGTTGAGTCAGACGACGCTGACACACACGTCATGCTCGTCAACGGGCGCCGTCTGTCGGGACTGGTCGGCTCTTGACATGCTATGGTAATCACTTTTCTTTTCTTTGGAAGGCAATTGATCGAGTTTATTAAATTCAATTGTTATCAGCACATCAAGCTGCATGATTCTCACATTATAACAACTAAATTGTAAAATAAATCAATGTTATAATCTTTGTTGAAAGGAGTATCTATGGAGTTTCTTGCCGGTTCTTCTCCATAAGACCCACTATTTGGAACCGCGCACCTAGTTTTTGACATTTCAAAAGTACCTGTATTACTGGTCTAATTGAAATAAAACATTTGACTTTGACTTTGACTACTAGCTGCCTGCTTTAGGGACACAAAGGATTTATCTACTATTAACTCAGCTTCTAGGCGTCGGCGTCGTATCGAAATGAACGAATGAAAACCGCATCCAATATCGAACAGTAGGTTAACTACATAGGTAGTTTATCGTGATGCGTGACAAAACAGGCGGACTCGGCCTCGAATCCCAACCCAGGACAGGACCTCAGTCGCGCTCCGGACCACTAGTATAATTAGGCATTCATTTCATTAGGTACTAATGAAATGAATAACTACGTAGGTGTATTATTTTGTTATCGGCTGCGACGAAGCTCATATTTGTTTTTAAAATACTTAAATGTATGCTTTGATGTAGGTACCCGAACACATAGTCACAAGCCGAGTCTTGTGTTACTTAAAAAAAGCCAAAGATTAAAAAGAGCCATGCTTCGGCACGAATGGGCCGGCTCGACCGGAGTGATACCACGGCCTCACAGAAAACCGGCGTGAAATAACACTTACCTACGTTGTGTTTCGCCGAGTGAGTGAGGATACCGGAGGCCCAAACCCTTTTAAAAGGCGGGTAATAAACTTGCGACTCCTCTGGTGTTGCGGGTGTCCATGGGCGACGGCAATCGCTTACCATCAGGTGACCCGTCTGCTCGTTTGCCCCCCTATCCTATAATAAAAAGAACAGAGTAATATCGATATCGAGGCCTGACTACACGCATAAAATATTGCAATCTTGACTAAGTATAAATAATAAATAATAATTAATATTCTGGGACATTTTTACACAGCACCGTCTAGTCCCAAACTAAGCAGAGCTTGTACTATGGGTACCTACTAGACAATGGATATAATACTTATATACTTTTTTTTTGTAAATACATATATATAATACTTATATAAGAAACACCCAGACGAACACAAACACTTATATTCATCACATAAATTTTTGTGTCATGTGGGAATCGAACCCACTACCTCATGGTCAGCAGTCCGGTACCTACTCGAACCACTAAACCACAGAGGTCGTCAAAAGTATAAATACCTACCTATGTAGTCTATGGAATACTGTGACTTCAACTATAACTAGATCATAAAAATTACATAAGGTTCATAGCTTAAAACTACAAACCTTACCTACTATACTTTGTGAGTTAACCTGTAGGTACCTATTATTTTACTAAGAAATCTTTGACAATTACCTGCCTACTATTGTATCTATCTATATACCTTCAATAACAACGAAGTAGAGCATATAGGTACCTACGATATACACGTAACGAGATCCTTTAGGAGCAGCGCGGTCCAAACTCGGCCCCTCGGGACACCGGGCCCTTCCGAAAGGTAACTGTTGGGAAATAGCTATACCTACTCCATTTGCTCTCTTCAATGCTTTTATAAAATTTCTACATAAACGCACGAGTGGCAATACAGACGCGAATACATGGGTCACGACTCTTATCATATTCCGGTATCATATGCACAACTCGGTGCGATGGAGCCGTGAAACTGAAAATATAAAAAATATATGCTTATGTATTCAAAGGTATCCTGCGCTCTTTGCAATCTAGTTCCCCAATTTTGACTATAACAAGTCTAAGTAAAGGTACCTACACTGTTTATGTCTTTGGTAGTGTATAATATGCGAACTTAAGTCCATAAGTGATGATGACATAAATATAATTTATACTTGACTCGCCCACGGCTTCGGTCACATGAAGCTCAAAACCAACAATGATGATCTCTTCTTTGTAAGGGTGTCTATACATTAGAGAGGTCAAGCTGTAGGTATCTCAGGATCCGTTTAATTATTTGAGTTATGAAGTATACTAGTTTTTAAGTTGGAGCACATAATTTTCTTTCTAACTTTCTAATTAACTTTCTAACAGTGATAACAAAATTAAAATCTATTCAGTAGTTTTTGCGCCAACCCGTAACACACAGACAAACAGACAAGAATGTTAAAAATCACATTTTTGAGTTAGGAGACGTTTATATACCCTCACCCACTGTTTTTTTTTAATATCTTCATTGTACAGACACAGCTTTAATTTATTTAATTTAATTTTATAAAAGTAGAGATTAGGTAGGTAGTAGATTAGATACTTACCTGCTTTTAATTTGATAGCAGGCATTATGATTATTTTAATTTGATTGCCTCATTAATGGTAAGTTAGACTGCTACAACTATGTACGCTTGAGGTCCTGGGTTCAATTACCAGGTCGAGGGGATTTTCTGTGTAGTTCAAGTAGCAGGTCGAAGTTAGGCATTTGCGCGCGGTTAATGTCCCCTATACCAAAACATACCAGCGAATTGTGTGTGTAGATACATAAGTACACCTCTGCCTAATCTTATGAGGAACAGAGGCATGATAATATAATATATAAGATATTATGTAAGATACATAAGATTATTATGTTTTATTAGATACTAGCTTCTGCCCGCGGCTTCGCCCCCGTGGAATTCGGTCATCACATCCCACGGGAACGGGATAAAAAGTATCCTATGTCCGTTTCCTGGTTCTAAGCTACCTCTCCACCAATTTTCAGCCAAATCGGTTCAGCCGTTCTTGAGTTATAAATGGTGTAACTAACACGACTTTCTTTTATATTTATAGATAGAAGTCGTGTTAGTTAACACGACTTTCTTTTATATATATAGAAGTCGTGTTAGTTAACACGACTTTCTTTTATATATATATATATAGATTTATCTTATATATATAAAAGAAAGTCGTGTTAGTTACACCATTTATAACTCAAGAACGGCTGAACCGATTTGGCTGAAAATTGGTGGAGAGGTAGCTTAGAACCAGGAAACGGACATAGGATACTTTTTATCCCGTTCCCGTGGGATGTGATGACCGAATTCCACGGGGGCGAAGCCGCGGGCAGAAGCTAGTGTATTATAAATTATTTTTTAATCTTATATTTATGATAGCAGGTCATAATATATGTAACTATGATTTCATAATCACAGACGAAGCAAAATGGTGGCGTATTAAAAAGCAAGTAATTAATTACAAAAAGTTGGGTGATTAGCACCGAAAACACAAAAACCAGACACAGGGGAGAACGTTATCGACGACGGCATCCATTCTCAAGTCCCATTAACCACAGCGGGTATGTGTCCGGACCGTTTGTACCCAATCGTTAGCTTATATACCTACTTAGGTACTTAGTAGTTAGGTACATTATACCTACTAAAAAACTTATTTTAAGTATATCTAAAGTACCTATAGTTGATCATAGAATCGGATATTTTTTAGGATTCTGAAACCGTCAGCTAGTCAAAGGGACAAGGCTCAGAGGATTTTTAAGAAAAAATAATGAATATTTAACCTTTTATTTGTGCGTCAACTAGTGGGGCTCCGATTTCTATATTTTTGTAAGAAATGATTTTATTGAAAACTAGCCTTTGCCAGCGGCTAAGCTCACCTGAAGCTATAGTAGAATTAGAAATGGATTCCAAAAATAATTTAATAAAAACCACAGTGATGATTTCTTCATTTTATGGGCCTCTATACATCAGAGAGGTTAAGCTGTATCTCAGGATCCGATTAATTATTAGAGATAAGAAGTTCATCAGTTTTTAAGTTGGAGCATATGCTTTCTAACAGTGATAACAAAATTAAAATCTATTCAGTAGTTTTTGCTCCAACCCGTAACAAACATAGCTTTTTTACAATTTTATAATAGTAAGAGAAGAGAAGATTGAGATTAACGCGAATTTAATCAAACTTTTCCATGTGCCTAGGTTTAGATATATAGGTTTCAGATAAAACAGTACCTAGTGACCAATATCCGATCCTATCTGACCCTATCCATGCAATTCTAAATTGCTTATCATATTCTGTTGTGTGTGTTACAGTCTCAATCAGGCGTTCCATTTTTACACTGAACTCCCTGACCTCCGGAGATCAGTGGAATCAGTGACTGATAATAATAATTCCTATTTGTAATAAACAAAAGAAAGTTTTTCTTAGGAAGAAATACCACCGTAATGTGTTGCTGGTATTCGGTTACACAGGCACACCAACAACGCAATAAAACACCAAATATTAATATAAACACTTTATTCACTTTATCTTACATCATATTTATAAGTATTATAACCACTTAAAAAGCACCAAGTTATTATCTAACACTTATTATGCAATAAAACAAGAAGTGATGTTTAACATTGTTGCCTATTAAAACATAGTCCGCGACTATGACTTAGTCCGAGTTACGTCATAAAAAAATACGTCACAAAACACTTTAAAATACAATTAATAAAATAATGTAACACATCTAGGCGAGACGAAGTCCGAATGAATATTTCTATGTTGCTACTTATATGACTTTCGCTAACGTCCGAAAATAATTTACTGCCTATAAAAATACTTTTCATATATATACATAGCAATCTTAATTATTTGTATCGTAGTATTTTTAGGGTGAAAAACGTTAAAATAATTCGGTTCTTAAACGTAACTATATGGCGTGCTTAGTTACACACAATTTATTTCGTTCGAATGTCATTTTGTACTTGAACGAAACGAATTATAAAAAAAAAATAACACTATCCTAAACAATTTTTTGAACTTGAGTTAAGTATGCCGAAAAAACACTTTTTACATTAGACTTACTTTTATAATACAAATAATAATTTGTAAGCCACTTCTGTTACGTAACTGGAAGATATGTTTAGTGAGACGCAAAACATATTCCATAGAAATATAGAGCTCGGACTAACTCTGTTTTGTTGCACCCTTTGTGTGAAATGATAGTCAGATTCGATAAAATCGCACTTACTTTCACTAGAGGCAAATAATAAGATTAGTAGATACTAACGGTGGAAGTACTAGTACACTATTGACACACTAGACTAAATACATAATTATGTAATATTATTTAAATTAATATACAATGGCATGGCATGCCTTATTTGAAATTCGTCAAGGTATCATCAATTACATTACATAAGAACATTTAAAAACTTACTTGCACAAAGGCATACAAAGTACGTCTTAATTGGCTGTTAAAATCTAGAGATAATTCATTTTGCATTCTTTACTCTGGTCATTTAAATTCATATAACCTTGTACTCATTCCGGAAAAGGTTGGATTCTCCGTATGTAATTTTGCCGTTTTGAAAGTATTGATGTGGGAGAAGAGCGTGTAACACTGTCCGGGTGCGACAGATCCAGAGCGAGGAGCAGCACAGTACAGCATGTAGCGTTATGTCACCGCGCGGGGCGGCAGCGGCGCGCGTACTCGGGCGCCACCTGCAGCAGCCAGTGCGGCTGGATGGCCGACACCGTCAGCATGTAGGTGCGCGCCGTGGTCAGCAGCTCCGAGTACAGCAGCGCCGCCGGCGCCGGCCGCCGCGCGTGCAGCGCGCTGCCCGGGTGCAGCGCCGCCGCCGCGCCCGCGCTCGTCACGTAGCGCCCCGCCCCCGCGCCCCCCGCGCCCCCCGCACCCGCCGCGCCCCATGCGCCCGCGCCCCCCGCGCCCCCCGCACCCGCCGCGCCCCATGCCCCCGCGCCACCCGCGCCCCCCGCCCCCGCACCCGCCGCCCCGGCGCCGCGCTGCCACGCGCAGTTCGTGAACAATCCGCATAACAGACATTTCAAAACCTAAAACAACACGACATTGCATCGAATCAACAAGGGGACTAAAAGCGCAACTTTTAATGAACCATATAACGTGCCAATCCAGTAAAGGCTTTCCGCACACTTATACTGGAATTATATAGCACGTTGAGTCAATGGCAATGCCATGTGTCGGTAAATCATATCGTGGTTCTTCAGTGGCAATTTGACCATCAAGTCATTTTAACTCGTTTAATCTTAAAAAAACTGATAAAGTATGTATAGGTTGTATAGTATAGGTAAGTAATATCCCTAGTGCCGTCTCACTCTCACATTACTGTCATCATAATTACCAAGACAAGTATTCAATTTGTGTTAGTTAATTAATAGCTTCATAAATACTAAGCTTAAATAAAATTGGAACAACATCGTTACCTGATCATAAGCCTGACCACAGCTAGACATAGGCATATTAAGTTTCTGACATATCGCAAAGAGTTGTTGTCGAACCTCGCACGCATATGTCAAATTCTTGTGATTCAAATAGTTTTCTTTACACCATTGCTGCAAATCATACATGCTATATTAACTCACCATTTCGTCTATCAAATAATTAGTGATTTCTACAAACAACCAAAGAACGCATAAAATTACAATCCAATAGGGTATTTGCCAGTGATCGAAATCCAACTAATATCATAAATGCGAAAGGTTGTGAGGATGGATGGATGGATTTTTATGGGCTACTTTTCATCTAGGTCGGACCCAATTCCTGAACTCCACGCAGACGAAGTCGGGGGCAGAAGCTATATAGAGTATAATAGAATGATTTTGACAAGAGCCAGCCACACATAAAACAAACAGTACAAAATAAAACTAGATTAAACGTTATAACTGACCTTCTTCAACGGAGCTTTACAAAATGCTTTAAACACATTCAGAAGAGTTATGTGATCTCCTGTAGGCGACAGAAACTTTTGTTTCACTTTTATAGCTTCTTCTCGTTTATGCATTGGAGTATGAAACACATTTTCACTTGACAGCACTGCTATTAAACTTAAAGCCTAAAATAGAAAATATACGTTGTTATTAAAAAATATTAATGCATGCAGTAAAAAATACTTATGTAATGCATGCAGTAAAAAATACTTATGTAATGCATGCATTATAGGACTGCCTTTTTCAGTGTTCAGACCAGCCAAATTAACTTAATTGATGTTTGATCTTGCTTACCTCATCTAAACAGTTATATTCTGGCGCACTCAACAAAACCTTGGCATATTTCGGATCTATTGGGAAAGTCGACATCTTTTTCCCAGTCACTGTCAATTTTGGATTGACATCACTATCAATAGCACCTAAAACAAATAAAAATTTGCCTGTTATTGCCCTGATGGGTACCTACTGATGAGTACTTACTCATATAGTATAATTTTATGCAGACTGATTTTCTACATCCTTTCAAAACTACATCTAATTTTACATGGGTTGGTGATAATTAAAAAAAATATATAATCGTGTAAATAAATATGTTAAGAAAAACCAGTTTTAAAAATTATACCAGTTATCTCTACTATTATAATCTCTACTATTATAAAATTGTAAACAAGCTGTGTCTGTACATCGACGATTTAAAAAAAAAACAAATTTGTTTTTTTCGCCTCCGAAACATCTCCGAAACGTCTCTGAATCCTAAAATGTGATTTTTTAAATTCTTGTCTGTTTGTCTGTTTGTTACGGGTTGGAGCAAAAACTACTGAATAGATTTTAATTTTCTTATCACTGTTAGAAAGTATTTGCTCCAACTTAAAAACTGGTGAACTTCTTATCTCAATTAATTAATCGGATCTTGAGATACAACTTGACCTCTGTGATGTATAGAGGTCCATACAAAGAAGAGATCATCAGTTGGTTTTTTTTTTTTGTAATTGACTTCTAATCCTACTATAGCTTCAGGCGAGCGAATCCGCGGGCAAAAGCTAGTAAAGTTATAAAACTGCCTAATTTATCCTACAGGCAGTATGAATTACAAACAAGGATACCAAACTAATACGTTAGGAAAACGAACGAATAAAATATAAATACCTAATTCCTTGAGTATAGTTAGTGACGCTTTAACAGAATCGGGTGGCGGCGTGTCTATTAACGGGAAGGTACTGGGGTCTGCTCCCGCCGCTATCAGTAGCAATAGTGTCGATGCTAGCGGACACCTGTAATAGGACGAATAGTTTGATTGAGCTAATATCAATTATCTCTGGTTTATCTCCAATCAATTTTCAACAAAAATGGTAAACATGACGTGGATTATCGAATTTCGAATGTCACCCAAAAATAAGAAGTCGTTTTCACTATTATACACTTTTTGATCGGGTACCATAACATGAGCCTTTAAATCAACTACTAAGACGAATTACCTCATTACCATCACCTCACCGGCCTACAATACAAAATAATAAAATTCTCCCATATGTGACGATATCTAGTGGGTACACTGATGCACCCTGGGCACTGCTTAGCTATTCAATGTCAGTTATAACAGCATGAAATAAAGCTTCATTGATTAGGTAGGTCATGTCAGGTGAAGCAACAGAAGGAGATTACCTGACACCTGGGGAGGCAGCAGGGTATGTGTCGGACCCGTACCGAGTAAAAATCGTATATGTCTTCTGTGTCACATTTCCGCGACTGAACACTGTACCCCAAAATACAAGCTCTAGCTTAGTTTGGGGTACAGATCAGTAATATTGGTTCAATACATTAATAATATCGACAATTGTACACTGTGAATCTATATGTATTATAACATAACATACCATCACGCCTGTATTCCCCGAGGGGTTGGGCAGAGACGTACTTATGTACACCCACAGTTTGCCGGTATGTTTAGGTCCCATGTAATAGGGGGCGAGCTTATTGCCATTTACCGGGCACAAATTCCAAACTCAGAGCTGCTACTGGGAATTTCATAGAAAAACCCAATATAACATCTTGCTCGACCTGGAAATCGAACCCACGACCTCTAGCCTAGCATTCGCACTAAGGATTATTTAATTTATTATAAGTTAAAAACCGGTCAAGTGTGATAGTTCCATTGCCAAGACAGGCAGGTGTGTGATGAGGCTACGTAATGAGTGGTGGTGATGTTGTTGTTGTTGTTGTTGTTGTGGGTGACCTGAGGATGTCGGGCGTGTGGTGCGGCGCGCGCGCGCGGAACTCGTCGGCCGTGTAGAGGCGGTAGGCGCGGCCGGCGCGCGTGCGGCCCGCGCGGCCCGCGCGCTGCCAGCCCGCCGCCTGCGAGCACGCGCGCACCGCCAGCCGCTCCGCGCCCGTGTCGCCCGACCACGACCTACGCACGCACACACATTGTATGCTGTATTTACAGCACGATTGAAATAACTGAGCGCGGCTGTAGTCAGCCGAACCGCCGCACAGGTAAAAACAATTAAATTTTTTTTTTTTTAAACATTAATACGCACAATAATGACGAACGCGAAACATTTATGACCCAGACTGTCTTTACACCGAGTTTTTATATTAAAAAAATGTATAACTGCTAAACCACTTCGGTCACCATCAGGAAATGGCCCTTCCGTTTGCTGATGGTGTACACACTGTACCTTTATAAACCAAGGGTTGTATCAAATGTCTACTTTATGTGAATTGATAGATTAAGATTTTTCAGAAACCTAATTATTGTAGCACACTACAAGTTACATCCAACAAACATGGCTGTCTATAATACTTGTTTATTCCCAACCAAGCAATCTTGTTCCCAACAGACATGGGTATAAGATTTCTTAGAAACTTCTAAGATCAACATATCTAAGCACCAGATCTACAACTATGGTACCATAAAAAAGATAACATACCCTTATTTAGTAAACGCACCTTTCTTTTACGACACCCGTATCAATAACGCACTTGATGCCAGGTATGGTGACCGAGGCCTCAGCTATGTTAGTGGCTAGTACGATCTTCCTGGTGCCTAGCGGAGCCTCCCGCCATACCTGGAGTTGTTTCGCCGGCGGGAGCCCCGCGTACAGCGGACATACTCTAATAGGAGGACCTGTAGCTTCCTGGAATTTTCGATCTAGCATAAAAGCAATTACAATGGTAATTATATACACCTACATATTTTTTATAACCAAAACCAATTTATGAGGAAGTGTAAAACTATTACTGTATTTATTTATTACCTTAGCAATCTGCTTAATATTGTACATGACTGTCTCGATTTCTTCCTGTCCCGTCAGAAATACGAGAAAATCGTGACTGAAAGTAATATTCACCACATAAAAAAACTTGCTACGATAGCATGCAACAAGAATAGATAGCTGACTTTTAAAATAAATTGATTTCTTACTCTGCAGGAGTAGTCGCATGGAGTTGGAATATTGTACATACAGCTGCATATTGATAATCATCTTGTTTCATCTTTGAATGATAAATAGTGACTGGGTAAGTTCTGCCTTCCAAATAGATTACAGGGCAGTTTTGAAAGTATTTTCTAAAAGAGTCCACATCCATTGTGGCAGACATTATAATTAGCTGAAAGAGGAAATGTCAATTTAACTAAATAACCTGTCAAGCTGCTACATACTTACAGACACACTACAGAACTCTATGTCAAAATTAAACTAGCTACAGAAACTCCAAAATATGAATATTATTGTACCTTACTGTCATAGATATTTTAACGTGCACTGTATTAGAGATTGTAATGGTGTTTATAATTATTATTCATGTTTAGTATGATTAATCAATTTTATTTATATTCTAACAATTAAGTAATTAGTCTGCTGGATGGGTCCCTCGCATAGATCTAAAATCGAAATCTATACTAATATATAAAGCTGAAGAGTTTGTTTGTTTGCTTGAACGCGCTAATCTCAGGAACTACTGGAAGTCGCGGGCAGAAGCTAGTCATATCATATGCAACAAGATTTTACACAAAGTTATCAACAAGTAACTTATGGCTTCTTGCTTAATGACTTGAATTTTTTAAGTGGCATGATAGAGAAATTTAAACCCGTTTATCTTTTTGTGTTTTAATTTGCACTTTTAATGAGGGAAAAAATTTATTGTTAATTTAACCTTTAAAGGATGTAGTTTCTTCTCAATTCTATCCTTTTGTGCAAGTTTGACAATACCAAAAAGTACATCAGTGCTCACAGTGCGCTCATGTGCTTCATCCAACACTATTACAGAGTACTTCTTAAGCAAAGGATCCACTATCGCCTCTCTGAGCAACATACCATCTGTCAAATATTTAACTTTAGTTCTTGGACTTGTAACATCTTCAAACCTTACTGAATATCTGTAATCATAAGAAAACATAACATAAACAATTAAACATACACCTGTATTTTGCAAAAGGTTAGGGAGAGGCATATTAACGTAAACCCACAGTTCACTTCCATGCTTAGATCCCATATATAATAGGGGCAGAGTTTATTGTTATTAACTGTTCACAAATCTAAACTGCTGATACTGAGAAAGAGTCTATTGTTATTAACTGTGCACAAATCTAAACTCTCAAGCTGATACTGAGAATCTCATATAAAAACCCATTAACCTTTTGGACACCATTGTCACACACAAATATGTGACAAGCGTGCGCGTGCCCCCAGCGCCAGCATCACAAATATTTGAAAAAAAAGGGGTGCATTCAAATGCGAAATAATCAATGAAATCATTACTTTTGTGTGTTTTTATTTATACATCCTAAAAATGTAGGCTCCCGACCATATTTAATTGCATGAAACAAATTAAACTATACCACATATGAAGAAATTTCATGGTACTTAGGTATTTTTCTGTGAATTTGTTGCTTGGCGCTGAGGGCATGTGCATGATTTTATGCTCTGGCGGTCAAAAGGTTAACACATTGCTCAAAACTATGACTGCATAGATAAAAAAATCAGTCACTGGCAACTTTGTCATGCAATAGTTTTATAACATGGCCAATCTGATAACTTTTCAACACATAAGTATTATGAGCTCTTAAATATTGGTAGCCAAATCTATATTAATATACAATACTGAAGAGTTTGTTTGTTTGCTTGAATGTACTAATCTCAGGAACTACTGGTCCGATTTGAAAAAATATTTCAGTGTTAGATAGCCCATTTATTGAGGAAGGCTATAGGCTATATACATAACGCTATGCGGACGAAGTCACAGGCAGAAGCTAGTTAATCCGTATTTCCAGATAGTTGGACATAAGCCATGCTTAATTAAATCTAAACCATCTAAACTAAATAAGGCATACCCAACAATGGAACCAATTTCAGTGTTCATTTCAGCAGCTACTCTGAGTGCTATTGTAATGGCAGCAACCCTGCGTGGCTGTGTTACAGCTATGGCACCAGCTCCTTCAAGACGCTGTTCATGAATTAGCTGGGGAATCTGGGTTGTTTTACCAGTGCCAGTCTCACCTATAAGTATCATAGTCTCATTTTTCCTTATCTCTTCTAGGAGTCTGAAATGATGAAATATAATGTTGTAATGTAATAATCATAGTGGATTGTTTTACCTTAAAATTTTAAACCATCAAACTAATTATTGTAGACACAATAGACAATCCATTAATATTGTATGGCAAAGGCTTTAGAAATTTGGGGTTGCTAAGGGTGTGTAATTATGTAGAGCTTTTACATGTATTAAATCATGTTTTATTTATGTCAACATAAAAAAGGAAAGTAATATTAGATAAATTAAAAAACTAAATAGAATACCTCAAATAGGAAAGGATAGGTTTAACAAAATGTTACTGTTCAGAACAATCTGAACATACAAATATATTAAATATTATCATATAATAAGTATAATAAAGTTACACCTATATTGTCAGTTAAATTAAGTTTCTAAAGTGGCAATGCCAATATTAATGTAAATTGTTTTTATGTTATGGCAACACTGTTTGTTTTTTGTCTCTTCCTTCTTCGATCTTGTAATGGAATGTGGTCAGCCGGCACTAATTAAATAAATTTTATGTGTGTTCTGAAATCATGCAGTTTCTATAGTGTGATTCCAATCCTAAACAGTTACAGTACAGTCAAAGGGTTTCATGTGGATCCACAATATTATATTAACTTGTTTGCCCTAACCATAATGTATTTATAAAACTGAAGGTGCCTAAGTTGGCATTAGTGAGAGCCATAGGGGTTGGTAAAATGTGACAGATGTCAAAGTGTTAAAGACATGATATGCATGCACATTAAGACTGCCCTAACCAGTACTGGAGAAGGGCAAACCCATGCTGCAACTGTAACATCCTGTTTGTCCAAATTTACATCAATTGATATAATCATAATGTGTTTGTGTTGTGTTTGTCTGTGTGTCTGTTTCTTTACCTGTTTCTGACCATGTATACTGGTAACTGCCGCCTTGCTTCTTGCAAGTCTTGTACATTATCTTTTAAAATCTCATGTATTTTACCATTGTTATGCCCATTTATTTCAACTTTAATGTTATTTGAAAGACTGATAATATTGTCATTAGATAACTTTAACTTTTTCACTTTTATGTTTTCAACTACATTTTTTCTTTTGAGTCCATTTATTTTTGGTCTGTTTTCCATACCAACAGAAGCATATTTAGAATCCATCTTTGTTGATGTAACTGTAAAGAAAATCTATTGAAATTAAATAATTTTGCAGATAATAAATATAGCGTATTGGCTGCACATTAAAAGTCCTGCATTCAATTCCCCAGTTGGGCATTTTCTATGAGTATATAAATTTTAACAGCCTGTAGTTTGGTTTTAGCCCGGAATATAACAATAATTTCACCCCATACTCAACCTTTAGTAGCTGTGCTAATCCAAAGACATTCACACATTCTGTAAATCTCTTTCTTTAATGAAACCTGATAATGTATCTATAATTCTTAACATGAGTGTTCAGTAGCTACAATCCAAAGGCGACTCTCTGACCCAGTCTTTATAGATAATGTTATTACATACTATAAATAGCTGTCTGCGTTTAAGTTTTGAATATGCACTGGACATAGTCCAGTGCATACTTTCAGAACATTCTATCAACAATTAAAACAATACCTATACTGTTTTTTTTAACACTACAATCAAATATAAATTATAAACAATACTTTACACTTGCAACTTTAAATCACACGTTCATAGAATAACACAAAATAAATAAAACTATGTGACTGCATCCCACGTGCTATGTGGAATCTCGGAAACAAACGTTGCATTTTTCGGCCAACTGCCATTCCAATCATTCCAATCAAATAGTAATAGCTTCCACAAAGTCCACAGCGTTCAGTTTCAGCATGGTTTCAGATCTGAGGTTTCAGCCAAAGAATTATGAATATATTTTAGGGTCAGAAGCTGTCACCTGTATGAAGGAAGCTTATCTACTTAGATAGATAGTATAGTTAAATACAAAAGAGCACAGACTATTAAGAGATACTCTAAGAGATACTAGTTTGTATAATAATTTAGTTGTCAAGACCAAGTGACGCTTGTGTAGTACATATACTATGTACCTCAGATTAAGTATAATAATAGATAGAGTCCTAAATTGAATGCAATATATCCGTCCTATTCTTTCTAATACCTCCATTAAAATAACAGAAAGAAGCCGACATACGGTTGTCAATTCAACAATTTGTCACAGTTGAAACGTGAAGTTTACCTCTTTTACCTCTTCTATGACGCCAAATTAACAAGTTATTTATTGTCTTGACATTGTCATGGTTTTTTGTTGAGAATTAAGTCACATAATTTGGTTGCATAATACATCAGATGTTCAAGCATACGAGTGTTCCGCTGCTCATCGCAAATAAATAATTAAAACTGTGATTATTTCATAGTGTAATGTGTTAAACCTCAAGACCAGTAAATAAGCAATGTCGTGCGCTATTGTTGGATGTAAATCTCGTGCAAATGATAAAGAAAATCATGCTGGAATCATCAGCTTTCATCGGTAAGTTGACATATTGTGGATATTTTTGCACGAGATTTTACTTTGCATTGTTTTAATACATACATACATACATATAGTCACGCCTCTTTCCCGTAGGGGTAGGCAGAGACCACAGACTTCCACTTGCTACGATTCTGACATACCTCTTTAGCTTCATCCACACTCATCAATCTTTTCATACATGGAACGTCGGTTTAGGGTACTCTTGACCAAGCCATTTTTCAAAACGTCCTCAATCTGATTTCGGAACGTTCGCCTAGGCCTTCCCCTTCCCACATTCCCATTCACTTGACTCTCGTATATCTGTTTAGTCAGTCTCCTTTCATTCATTCTTTCAACATGACCAAACCATCTCAACATACCTTTCTCGATTTTAGTCACTACATCTTCATTCACACCACAACGTTCCCTTATCACACTATTTCTTATCCTGTCACTCAATTTCACTCCAATCATACTTCTCAAAGCTCTCATCTCAACTGCATTTATTCTACTTTTATGCTTCTTCTGCCACACCCAACTTTCACTACTATACATTAGTGTCGGTACTAACACCCCTCCATGAACAGCCAAACGTGCCCTCATGGACACTTTCTGACTCCTCATAAAAGCATGCAACGCTCCGTTCACCCTGTTTCCAGCATTCACTCTCCTTATTTATTTTTATTTTTTTTTACGTTTTTTTTAATATGGCGCCACACTTTTTGTTTATTTGCCAGTGTCAAGTATTAGAGAAATCAAGTAGGTAATATTTCCCATCATGGGATTTTATGGCACCACACTTTTTGTGTTCGCCAGTGTCAAGTATAATGCTTAAATGTTTTTCAGTTGCCCCAATAAAACGGTAGAAACTTTATTGAGGCTTCGATGGAGTTTAGGAGTGAACCCAAAAAGTCACGATTTTCAATTTTATATCATTTGCCTTCACTCTCACACGTTCACGAACACATAATGGTTAATTATCCACCATAATTACACATTAAACTTCGGAGAAATTCAAGTTTTGAAACATAATATAAAATCGACAATGTGCACTTTTCATTTTCCCGCCTAAACTACTTCACTCTCCTTTCTATGTCACTTACACACTTTCCGTCTTTTGTGAACACACTTCCTAAATATGTAAACTCATTCACTAGTTCAACTTTTTCACCTTCAATCACAATATTGCAATCTGTCACGCTATCTGTCGCTCTTTCAAATACCATAACTTTCGTCTTGCTTACGTTTATTTTCATTCCTTTTCTTTTCAAAGCTCCATGCATAATAGTTACCATCTCCTGTAACTCCTTCACTGACGACGCAAGTATGACTTGGTCATCAGCGTAGAGAAGACATTTGATTAGTAACTCATTCATTTTCAATCCACATTCACTCTCTTTCAAATTCGTCAAACAATTATCCATGAATAGGTTGAAAAGCCACGGTGACGCTACACATCCCTGCACACAACACCTTTCTCGATGTTAAACCATTCAGTGTATGTACCGTTTATCCTAACACAAATGTAAATGGTAGCCTGATTCGAGCACTGAAATCTCTCTATGAAGATTCCAGTGCTCGAATCAGGCTACCATTTACCCCATGCATAGATAATGCTGACCACAGTTCAGTGGTTTTAAACTTATAAAATATAGGATTTTCATAGGAATCTAGATATTTATAGGTAACTGTCTTGGCAGACACAAGTTTTATGAACACTACACTTGTAATTTGTATGACGACACGTTTGGCGTAGCGGCTGAGCGTAGATCAGCTTCTGCGACACGTGTTGTGGGTTCGATCCCCACACGGAGCAAATATTTGTATGATCTACAGGTAGTTGTTCCGGGTCTGGGTGTTTGTGTATGTGAGAATTTGTGTTTGTAAACGCACCCACGATACAGGAGAAAATCCTAATGTGGGGCAACGTCTTTAAAAAAAATGTTAATGAATTTGGCTATTTTTTAAATTGTGTTGCAAAACAATAATACTGCTGGAAACTAGCTAAGCTAAAGTTTTATCGATACCTATTGGAGCATTTTCAAAGAATAGAGTATTTTACTCCATGTAAGAAAAAATAGAAAAATGCATGTTTATGATAGATTTTTAAAAAAGTAAACGAGAAACGTTAGTATATATTTATAAAAATGCAATCTAAATTTTATAATTCAATTTCAAAAATAGTCATTTTTAATCTGTTTTAAAACACCATCCGCCATATTGGATTCCGACGTGATGTCACTCCGATAGTTACTTGACGTTACTTGGTCTTTTGCAGTTGTATTGTTTACTAACGAAGTGACGTCACGACCAGAAGTAGCATGGCGGCTAGCGTTTCCGATCGAAAAATCGATCAAATCATAAATTAAAAATCGTTTATAAGGCATTTTTCGGTTTTATAGAACTGAAATAAAAATTGTACTGCTTCATTACGATCTAAGGATTAAGTTAAAACAGTTTTCAAAAAAAGGTGTAATACCCTATTATGAATCAATATAGGGAATAAGAAAAGAGACTATTATACATATTTTATATTCTATTTATTATTTTATTCCAGTTTTCTCCGCGATGTTGAAAGAAGACATAAATAGTTTCATGCAATAAAAATTTAAGCGGCGGTAGCCTAATGGCTAAGGCGTCGGACTTGCCATCATGTGGTTGCCGGTTCGAAACCCACCCATTACACTACCGACGTGAACCCACTCGTAACACAAGCATTTTAGCTTAGCACGAGGGGTTAATGTGATTATCTGGAATAATTACAATTTAAATGAATACAATTGTTTTTTATTTCAGTCTATTAAAGGGTCAGACCATTCTATCCCTTTTTTTCGTACTCGCCACGTATACTCGATTCGTCTATCTCCGTTCAACCATCCTCTCTACACCAAACCACCTGAACATGCCTTTCTCAATCTTGTTACTGCAAAAGATATAGAAGGCATTAGTACGTTTAAACATTATAACTATGGTGACGACGATACAACTAAGCAACTTGTGTTGTTATTTAGTAATTCAGTCTAGTTCTTTTTATCGAATCGACAGCAAAAGAAAATAAGTAATTGGGAAACATTAAACTACATTGGTCCAGTATTCATATAGATTTAGTAGTAGGCTTCCAGACACCCGAAAAATAAACACTCATTATATTTCAGATCAGATCATTATATTTCATTTTATCGATACATTCATACGGATTTTAATTTAAGGTAACATCAACCAACATGTTTTACATTTTCCTTTATATCAAAGTGCATTGCCCTAAGCAAGCCACAAACTATTTCGACCGCCAGATATTTCAAGAAATCTTGAGGTATAATTGTCATAAGTTTGAAAAATTATTATTTTTTATTTATATAATTATTTTTATCAATGCAATGAATGAATATGCAATTTTATTTATTTTTATTTCTATGCAAATGGGATTTTTTTATCCTGATAAGGCTTTTGTTACGTTTGTCCTGAAAATGATTGTATCTGTCGGCGCCGATACAACAGCACCGACGGTGTTCGCGGGGAGTACGAGGGACGCGGGGGTGCAACCATTACCAACGGGCTACGAGCACCCACCGCGCCGGAGTATTGCACTCGCCGATAGCTCGCGAACCGATCGCCACCAAACCATTGTATTATTTATTATTTTTAATATACCATTTGTCTATCGTGTGAGTCGCCTATTTTATTTATGTGCCCATACTGCACATAAAGTGGCGACCGTGTAAAATTAAATTAAAATCAACGGACAAATTCCGATTCCGCCGCGTAGCTCGGTCCAAAGGTCGTCGTAGCGCGTACCCGCTTTGTAAGTTCGAACGCAAGTACTACGAGAACAAAGAAAGCTGCGCTGATCTGCAACAACTACTACGAGGTCTACGGCGTAGCATCCCGATTCCCGTGAACAACGAAACGGTCAAGATTTCATCTCGAAGCGGAGAGAAAATCACTTTTGCAGCCATCGCGAACTGGCCAAGCTGAGGTCCCGCAGAGTCTACGCGCCACAGCAGCAGTTTTGCCAGCCAAAAGTGAGCCCGTTCCTTTATTTTACCCCATAGTGTTCCACTGTTCCTATAAGTTTTATTTGTGTGAGCAGGGAAACAAGGAATCTTATCCTATTTTTTGTTGCCTTACCCTACCTACCCATTTATAAGGTAACACCTTAAAAATTCCTTGTCTATCTTATCCCTTTCGCATATACAACTGCTAATAATCTAAATAATCCTATTCAATAATCCTAATAAAATAAAAACCTATTAAAATAATCCTAAAATAAGCTTACCTAGTTAAACCTACCTACATACCTAACGAGTTAAAATTACCTATTTACACCTACTTTGCTACTATTATTTCACTGTTTCATCTAATTTATTGCTATTTAATAAGTGCTAATTTTCAAGCCGCCTATCATTTGCATTAATTGCGCCTATTTTTCGACTTGAAAGTCTTCACTAGCATTTAACTATTTACCCACTTTTGAACAGTTGAAATTAAAATAGCTGAACCTATTTCTTTAAACGTATGATACCTGTGCCTATAAAATATCAATTCTTGTTATACATACATACCTACGCAATAATTATTCTAGCATTCCCTTCTTTCAATTTCGGTGCTGTTGTATCGGCGCCGACAGTATCAATAAAACGTCTAAGTATTAGCAGCATGAATCCCATACTGAGCGGACGCAGCCAATCTCTAGAATGCAGAATTTTTGGCTTGAATTTTGTGCAGCGCGCAGTGTGGTGATAAACGCGAACATGAAATACGTTTAACCCCAGGGGGGGGACACTTAGAACATTCATCACATCAATAAATACAGACATGCCATCTACTTTGCATAACAGAGAAACACTGCTACCTAATAGTTTCAAGTCTATCGATAGATGTCTCTTCTCTCAAACTGTAATGCAATTAATAAAATAGGTTTAAGGATGATTGTTTAGCTGGGCCCGCCAAATTCAAATTACAATTGGTTTTTCGCAATTTCGCAAAGTTTTTGATGCTCAGTTGTGAATATTGTATAGCTAATGCCGAAATTACTACAACTTTGAATTTAGAATGTGTTATAGACCTATAAATTGCGAAAAACCAATTGTAATTTGAATTTGGCGGGATCAGCTAAACTATCAGCCTTAATATGTGCGGGAATTTAATTCTGTATTAATAGTATTATTTAAAGTATTTATTGTACAGACCATTTTTAACATGTTTGGTAAAAAATATCACATTATTTTATTTCAATAGCACTGTAGCTTATGGTAACATTGTTGTGAATACTTTTTATATTATTTAACTGGCAACATTAAACAATATGGTCGCTGAAACTTGTGTTTACGTATGTTAGTGTTTCGTGTTCATTAAATGATGAATTATTTGTTTTTTTCAGTGTTTTGTCTACTTCAAACTTCGAGTTGAGATCTCTTCTTCGTCCTGATATGAGATTATATTTGGAAACCAATATTATTCTACCATTAAACTATAAATAAATGGAAACGTATACCTGTATTATATATATCTATATATCTACCTATAGCTATCTATAGAGCGTTTGTTTGTTACTATTAGGAAATGCAGATGTCGCTTCATAACTTCAAATCGGGATGCCTAAAATTGGCTCAAGAGGGCTCTCTTGTACAACTATATTATTATACTCTTTGTTTAACCCCGTGCTGCATGCTGCATAGATTAAAAAATAGGACTACATTCTTGTGACTGGCTACATCCGCTCAGTGCAATCAACTGTATAAAATACGAAAAAATATCATAGATTCATAGACCAGTATCGATATCGATAAATTATTTTACATCCCCTTTGCCCTAGTTAATTTTATATTATTTATGGGAAGGTATGTAGAATATGCGTAATGAGGCTCCATCTAATGTAGAATCTGATTCTGAGGTCTATAATTAATCTGAGATCCTGTATTGTACGTAGATTAGTTTTTTTACTGGAGTTTAGGCGGGAAAATGAAAAGTGCACATTGTCGATTTTACATTATTTTTCAAAACTTGAATTTCTCCGAAGTTTAATGTGTAATTATGGTGGATAATTAACCATTAAGTGTTCGTGAACGTGTGAGAGTGTAGGCAAATGATATAAAATTGAAAATCGTGACTTTTTGGGTTCACACCTAAACTCCATCGAAGCCTCAATAAAGTTTCTACCGTTTTATTGGGGCAACTGAACATTATACTTGACACTGGCGAACACAAAAAGTGTGGTGCCATAATACAATCCCATAATGGGAAATAACTTTGACTATCTATCTATAAGGACCCGCCTCTCATGATCATTCCCCTCTGTCAAGGTAGTGGATTAAAAAATCTAACGCGTTTATCAAAACTGTTTCCGAAATCGATTTTTCATTAACAGAATCGTTTCCGCTCAGTAAGGTCATCATAAATGCTCCGTGTAAATACCGATATACGTGCAGTTAATGTATGCAAAAAAATATCTAATATCTTATTTAGTTATAGATGGAGTTATTTTCAGTACGTAACTATTAAAGTTCATTTATTTCTATTTAAATCACATAATTCAATTTATTAATAAAGATCGAGGACGTTACCGATTCAATAATCGAGTATAAAATAATCGTTTAGTTCAAGCATGCACTCCCCACGAGACTACCCGCACTCCCCACGAGACTATCTGCACTCCCCACGAGACTAGCAAATTTTTTTTACTAACAATTTCAGCCTTCTTCTAATAAACGTAAGATTTAAATTTGAAATATCCATCAAAATGTCATTTTTGATTTTCAATTATATATCATCCAATAGGATGTCACCATTTATGATTTCCAATTATAGGTCTTAATGCAGAATTACCGTTTTTTGGCAATTATAGGCCTTATATATATTATGACATAATGCATAAAACTCGATTTTTAAAAGTGTAGCGAGACTATGTCCCTCTTTTGTTTTGTCATTTTAATTAATGATGTGATAGTGATTGTTTACGATTTCGAATCGATATCGATATTATTTTCGTGTTCAATGTAAGACCAAATTATAATAATTGCTAAAGATCACTAGAGATGAATATCATGAATTTATGATATGATATAAAATTTAATAAAATAACATTTTTGGAAATGACGTTACTAAGATTATTGATTGTTTTTGATATCCAGTGCTATTAGATATTTTATTTGTTACTTTTTCAGATCTACAAAAGACCTTCATTTAAAATGAAGTAGGTGTGATTGATAAATAATAGCTTAAGCCGTTGCGGATAAATGTGTTGACAAAAGAAAAATAAATTAACATATTTATATCGTATTTCAAAAATCATTGAAAATGATTTCTAAGATACGGTATGGTTAGAAGGTCTGGGGTTTCTTTTACCGCTTAGGTGGAAAACCAGCACATGGCCCGCCTGATGGTAAGTGGTTACTGTACCCTATTATATGAACGCTTGCAACACCTGGGGTATCACTCGCCCGTTGCCGACCCTGTAAAAATCTTTTCACACCCGGTAGACAACCCACAACACCGGTACCCCCACTGCCAACATAACGCTTCCTCGCGGAGCTCTGGCGATCTTGCTCACCGTTAGGAACACAACATAGTACAGTGCTATGTTATTTGGCTACTATTTTCTGCAAAGTGTAGGTATTTCCCCAGTTCGGCAGCTCCAATTTCAAGTGGAGTTATTCAATTCAACTATGCCCTGCCTCTTGCGGGGTGTTTCTTCAAACACATTATTTTATTTTTTCGATATCCGGGTCAAAGAAATAACGAGAGTACGGAACACGACATACCATCACGTCTTTATTTCCCGAAGGGTTAGACAGATGCGTACTTAGGGGGCGAGCCTATTGCCATTAATCGGGCATCGGGCAACCCTCAATTTTATAGAAAAACTCCAATAACACATTGCTCGACCGGGGAATCGAACCCAGGACCTCCAGCGTAGCAGTCGCTTCTTATCATATTAACGCGCGACATAATGAACAAAATCGTATTTACTCCTACTTATATCTCGTGGGAAACAAAACGCTCTGTCTAGTGTTATTCCTAATATATCAGCCTGGCAAAGAAAAGAAAAAATCAAAATCAAAGAATCAAACTAATTGGTATCAAATTATTTGTAACATAACGTCCCCAATATCCGCTCTATCTATACTAATATTATAAAGAGGAAACATTTGTATGTATCAATGTATGTAACAAATAAACTCAAAAACTACTAGGCCGATTTCGAAAATTCTTTCATCATTTGAATGCTACATTATTCAAGATTCACATAGGCTATAGAATATGTATTTCGAAAAGTTAGCGACTTCTCTCACCCGTGCGTTTATTTTCCAATTACATAGTATGTACCTATTTATCTATACCTAAATAGTTTCTTTGTTTTGTATTTCATTAGCATGCAATGAGAGCATTGCATTGAAAATAATTATGACGCAAGATATTAAAAAGGTGTGTATGGATGAATTTTGCAAATAAATAATTACATATAAAAATAATTTGTAATCGTTGTTACGTTTTTATCCATTCTTCCTAAAATAATCTATCGATATAAAATATCGACATAGTAGCTTCCTAATTATTTTTATTGTATTATACGTTCGTACTGTCGTCAATTCTTGTATGTTGACGTATTTGACCTCTATGTGTGCGTAAATTGTGTTAGTGGTGAAGATTTTAATATGTGTGAGTTCGTAGTGATACAAAATGATTTTGAGTATGTGTGCAGCAATGTCTATGTAGTGTTTCCTCCCCCCGCACCAAAAGTGACAGACTTTTTTGTTCATAGAAATAAGCGCGTCACTTGTCCAGGGATAGATAGTCAAAGGGAAATAATTATTACCTACTTGATTATTCTAATACTTGACACTGGCAAATACACAAAAAGTGTGACGCCATAAAAATAATAAAAAAAAAAAAAAAGTTTTTTTACTGTTTTATGTCAATGTCACTTGTGATGTGATGTCAATTCTCCGTAATTAGATTTGATCATTTGACATTTTAAATAATATTTGCTTTGCAGTTTGCAGTCTGCTCCGCTCTGCTTTGACTTACAGTTTTTCCTTCTTAAAAATTACTATATTCTTATTACCTGCTGACCTGCTCATTGACTTGCAGGTTGTGCAGTCTTATTAAGTGGAGATATGTTATTAATTTTATAAGATAAAAGATTTATAATGTCCAAACTATTTTTCAATCGAGTCTTTCATGCAAAAAATATACATGGTGCCCGCCAGTATTCAAGAAACAATAACCCTTTTAAGAAAACATTAGATATTCTCTCAAATGACATGCCCGCATTATTTCGTTCGAAAAAAAATACCTTATTTTATCCAGAGCATACTGATGTAGTTATAATAGGAGGAGGTTTCATAGGATCAGCTGTTGCATATTTTTTGAAAAAAAAGACTGGGGATGGGCTAAGTGTAGTAGTTTTAGAAAAAGACTTTACAGTAAGTTACATCATTACTCCTAATCAAACATGTCATTCAATACGTACCTAACTATTTCCTGTAATCAATTTTATTCTTTCAGTATAAACATATCCATAATAATGTATCTTTAGGTACATTAAACCAGCATTTTTCTTTACCAGAAAACATTAATCTATCTAAATATTCAGTTGAATTCTTAAGAAACATCAAAGAAAATTTGGGTAATGATGTCGACATTAAATACACCCCTACAGGCTCACTCATTTTAGCAAGTGAAAAGTATGCTAACAAATTAGAAGAAAATGTTACCTTCTTAAATGAATTAGGTGTAAAAAACAATCTTTTAACATCATCTGAAATTAAAAACAAATTTCCATGGATAAACACAGAAGATGTCAAATTAGGTAAGATTACACCTAGTAAACTATCTGATGGACAATACCTGCCTATCACAAGTGTGATTCCCAAATATGAGCCTCTAGGTTCAATTCCCATTTAGAGCATGTCATCAAGTTTGGATTACCTACATTGAATGATATGTGGGTACATTAACACAGTATGAACATCTGTTAACATCTGCCCAACTCTTCACAGAATATGGGTGTGATGGTATGTTATAAATGCAGATAATTATCAAAGTAGTCAAGAATGCAAAGTTATTATTTTTTCTTTTAAAACCAAGACTATGGCATTATTCTTTAGTATACCTGTTCAAAATCCTGTTAAGTGATATATATATTATTTTGATCTTGGACACAAAGTGAGAACAGCCTTAGGTCACTAAGAGACATCTGGCCTCTATGCCTGCACATGTCTGAGTTGCACAGTTAACCACCAAGTCATGGAACTTGCT
Source organism: Acronicta leporina (assembly GCA_947256265.1). Classification (NCBI taxonomy): domain Eukaryota; kingdom Metazoa; phylum Arthropoda; class Insecta; order Lepidoptera; family Noctuidae; genus Acronicta; species Acronicta leporina. Next base: position 7,689,612 of record OX366513.1, on the reverse strand, counting down.
CTAGCATGTAAACACTAGTTCAGAAATTCCTAAATATATGTAGGTCATGTTACTGCATTAGCCAATATGTGATCTAGACATAATAAGTGTCAATGATCAAATGTTATGAAAATGTATGCATTGGTATGAATACTAATAATATTTTTACTTCACAGGGTGCATGCCAATAGAAGCTGAAGGAACCTTCAATTCATGGGCACTGTTGAAAGGAATGATACAAAAATCCAAAGAACTTGGAACAACTTATGTTAATGGTGAAGTAACAGGATTTGAAATAGAGAAACAAAAAGATGTGCTCATGGAAGGTGTGCCAGCTGGAGCATTTGAAAGGATTAATAGGGTTTTTTATAAAACGAATGATGGTGAAGAACATGCAATCAAATTTGCCATATGTGTCTTAGCAGCTGGTGACAATTCAGGGCAAATAGCAAAATTAGCTAAAGTGGGAACAGGAGATGGTATTTTAAATGTACCACTGCCTATAGAACGAAGGTAATTTCAAAATTATTTTCCTGATTATTGAAATGGAACTATTATTATATTATGTAAATTGTTTAATTACATTCACATTTTATATGTACGATTTTATGTGTACTAGCTGTTTCTCAGTCTGACTCACCATGAACAATAAATGGAATAGGTAGGTAGTGCTAGGCAAACCTAAATAATCATTCATCTTTACCTACATAAGATTTTCAGTCCAGGGGCTCAAACTCACTCGGAAAGTGGATTTGTAAAGTTGCACGCTTTTTCAAAGTATAATTTTAACTTTATCGAGACTCCCTCCTCTAACTTCTTAAGTAAGTCTAGTCTTACGTTACAAATGAATGGCCCCTAGCCGTACTTGCATGATTTGCATGCCTTTTTATAGTTAACACATACAGGTCAGCGCACACCATGGTCAAAAAACATAAATGCCCTGGCATAAACCCATCTAAAGACCACTGTTCCTGTACATGGGAAATATGTGTCGGTACCTATTGGTATTGGTATTGGTATAGCGGGCTTTTTTCCGCAACTCCACGACTAAGCGCGTATTTTGCGTGTGGGTGGGACGATGTTGGGTTTTTAGTCAAACCACCCCAACTCCTCGAGAAAGGCCAATAAGCGCCCAATGTTGCCTATGGCCTCTCGGAGAGTACTCGGGTTGCCGAGGTACTTTGCCCTGTATGTGGCGACACCAGGACAGTGCAGGAGCACGTGTGCCGCTGTCTCGTCGGCCCCCAGGCAGGCTCTGCAAAGGGGGCTGTCTGTGATTCCTATAACAGAAAGATGTTTATTGAAAGGACCATGGCCAGTAACGGCTGCAGTGACTGTCCTCAATTGTTGTTTGGGCAGCTGTAGTAGCTGCCTGGTGATGCGGTCGTCGATGGAAGGGAGAGCCTCCTTAGCCTGCCTACACTCACCGTGGTTTGTCCAGTAGTCGTTGTGTTTATCCCTAGTCCGTTTTCTTACTAGGGTGCGTATCTGACCGAAGGGGAAGGGTATAATGGGTTCGGGGCCCACAGCACCTGCGGCTGATCCCCGTCTGGCAAGCTCATCCGCTGCATCGTTGCCTCGGGAGTTGCTGTGTCCTTTGATCCATTGGATGGTTATTTTATTTAGCTCACCTACCTGGTTTAGTCTTTGGTGGCATTCGTATATCAACCCTGGATTTACCGTGTGGCTGTTCAAGGCTTGTAGGACTGCCATGCTGTCTGAGAGTATGCGAATAGAGTAATTCTTTACCTCCCTTGCTGCAATGGCTGTTGTTGCCATTAGGATACCCATGCATTCGGCTTGGAATATTGTATTGTGGTGCCCTAGTGGTAAGGACAACCGAATGTTCAGATCTTCTGAGTAGATACCACATCCGGTGCCCATGCTTGTTTTTGATCCATCTGTGAAGATACTCACCTCTGTCGGGTTTAGACCCTCACATCTGTGATCCTCATAGAGCTGGATCTTGTATTTCTTGTCGAAGATGAACTCCTTCGAGATGCGATCGTTAATCGCACGCGTGATTGGGTAATCGGTTTGAAGCTCATCTAAGATTTTAGTATGTCGCGTGCCGCTGCTTTTCCATAGCGTTAGTGTCTTGAGACGTGCTGCTGCCATTGCTGCCTCTTGTTGTATAAACAGGTGTAGCGGTGGCAGGTCCAGCATGACTTCCAGCGCTGCAGTTGGAGTGGTTCTCATACAGCCCGTGGATGCTAAGCATGCTAGCCTCTGAAATCGCTGTAGTTTATTCTTTGCGGTGTCGAGTGTAGTTCTAGGCCACCAAACTACGGCGCCGTAAGCGACTAGGGGTCTGATCACTGTTCTGTACAGCCATAGAGTGATTTTTGGGGATAGGCCCCATCTTTTCCCTATCATCTTCTTGCATTGCCAAAACGTTATACAAGCCCTGTTTAATTTATTCTCAATATGGCTACTCCATTTTAGTTTACTGTCAAGAATGACACCGAGGTACTTGACCTCAGTTGACAGTTGGAGTTCAGTGTTGAACAACTTTGGTAGGCTATATGATCCAAGTGCTCGTTTCTGGGTGAACATAACTAACTCAGTTTTGGTGGGGTTCACCGCTAAGTCAAACTCACTGCACCAGCGCTCTACTATTCGTAGAGCCTGTTGGGTGAGATTGCAGATGGTTCCGGTGACTTTCCCTGTGACAAGGATGGTTAGCATTTAGCTTGGTGATGAGGTCGTTGATAACTAAGTTCCACAGAAGGGGTGAAAGCACACCCCCTTGCGGACATCCTCGCGCTATGATGGCGGACTGCTCATTACCTTCAAGGCGCACCACGCGTTTGCTGAGCATGTTGGTGATCCAATCCTTGAGTATTGATTTTACTCCATGCTTTGAGAGTGCAGCACTTATGCTGGAGAAGTTCGTTCTGTCGAAGGCACCCTCAATATCTATGAAAGTTCCTAGGCAGATACCTTTGTGTTGAACCGCCTCTTCTATCTTGTTGACAACTAGATGGAGTGCGGATTCGGTTGATTTCCCTGAACTGTATGCATGTTGATTGTCATGCAGGGGGGAAGTTTTTAGCGCGTCATCCCTCAGCTCTCTCTCGCAAAGCCTCTCCATGGCTTTCAGCATGAATGAGGTCAAGCTGATCGGTCTGTAGGATTTAGCATTTGTGTAGTCACTCTTGCCTGGCTTGGGAATGAATTTAACTTTCACTTCCCTCCATCCCTTGGGAACGTATCTATGGGCCAGACATGCTCTCATTATAGCAACTAGTCTTTTGATGACATCTGTTTTCCCCCATTGCATCAGGGCAGGAAATATGCCGTCAGGACCAGCTGCCTTAAAGGGGTGGAAACTGTAAGGTTGGTAAGGGAGATACATCAGTCCAGTTTACTTCCTGTGTGAAAACGCATCCTGGGAAATGCGTCTCGATAAGGACGCGTTGGGTTTCTTCTGGTGACGTTGTAAACGTGTAATCAGGTTTTCGGAGGGTACCGGGATCAGATGTGCTCTGTTGTGCCAGTATTTTCCTTACCCTGTTAGCTTGTTGGCAGCTTTCGATGTTACCACAGAATTTTCTCCATCCCATGGTGCTTTTGAATCTAATACATTTCTTGTAGGCAGATTTGGCTGATTTATAGTCGTCCCAGTCCTCATCCGCTCTCGTGTTCATCGCCCTGTTCAGAGCCCTTCTTACCTTCCTGCGTTTGCGTTCCAGTTCCGCTCCCCACCACGGTTGTTTACCTGGTGCCTTGGGCGCGGTGGACTCTGGACATGCCGAGTGGTAGCTGTCTATCATTGCTTTGGTTAGATAGCTTACCTGTGTTTCTATTTCTGTAGTGTTCCCTGGGGTTAGTGTTGCGTTTGCTTGTGCCAGCTTGGCCCTAAGCGTACGGGAGTATTTGGTTGTGTCTGTATTCCGCGGATTCCGTCTTGGCGGTGTCGGTGGTATGTGTAGATCAAGATCGAAGCGGATCCATCTGTGGTCGGAGCACGATGCCTCCGTAGAGACCTGCCAACCTTTGGTGATCCCTGCTGCGGCTTCTGATGCTAGAGTTAGGTCAATGATTGTCCTACTGCGTCTTGTGACGAATGTAGGTTCAGAGCCTGTGTTTAGTAAGGATAAGTTAGTTGTAAAAAGGAAGTCGACTAAAGCCTTACCCCTTTCATTTTGTGTCTCCATACCCCATAAGGGGTGGTGCGCGTTGGAGTCAGTCCCGATGACAATCTCGGTCCCGGTCGACTCGCAGTAGTTGACCAGACGTACGAGGTCGAAGGGTGGTGGTGCTTCCGCCTCTGGCATGTAGACCGAAGCGAAGACAATTGCCATGTTTGTGCTCCCCTGCTGCATATGCATCTTTATGGCAGAGAGGTCTCTGCAACAGAAATCTGTTAGAAGCTGTGTAATAATGTTAGGTGTGACGTAGATGCACGTTCTGGGATGATCGTGATTGGTGACTGTAAAGAGCTTACCTCCAAGATTCGTCATCCCTTTGATTTGGCCTGCTCTGATCCACGGCTCTTGGATGAGGGCGATGGCCGTTTGTTGTTCCTCCAGCCACTTGCGCAGTTGAGCCGTTGCGGTTTGACTGTGGTGGAGGTTTGCTTGGACGACTTTAAGATTTGACGAAGGGGACGCCATCACTGATGGGCACCTCCTCGTCTCCTCCAAGTTGCAGCTCCGCTATAAACTTCGCCTCCATCTCCTCCAGCGACTCCTCCTGGTCTGGTTGCGGCGCCATGTCGTCATCCGTGTCTTTTGGCGGCATGGCATCGTGGGAGTCCTCGCTGGGTGATTGGGCGATCTCAGAGCTGTTTGCTGCGGGGTGGCTTGGCTCTTGTTCTGCAGTGGCCTCCTCGCTGCTGGTTTTTTGGCTGGTACCCGTGTCCTGTGTTTCTTTTTGTGGACGTTCCCGGCGTACAGTGGCTGTTACGGGATCCCAGCCCTGCGGGACCTCTACAAATTTGCCGTTGGCAGCTTGAAATTTAATGTACACCGCCCCTAGTCCCATAGCGAGGCGGCGTTCAGCTTTCATTACGGCCGGAACTTGGTCTTCGGGGATTCCCACTACCACGTACCATCCCGCGGTTTGTTTTATGGCCCTCAGGAGGACCCATCTGTCGACATCAAGCCAACGGTTCTGGAAGGCGAGGGCATAGCCTATGTCACTCGAGTCTTCTAGGACTCCCTGCTCGTCGGGGATCAGTATCCCGCAGCGGACTCGTTGCTGGATCTCCGATTGGCTCTTGACCTCCAGCGATATGCTTGAGGGTAGGGCCAAGCCGGAGACCGTGCTCTTCAGCCACGCCAGAGTGCTATCGTCGCTGCACCAGAGTTTGATAACACCCTCTGTGTATATCGGCTTTGCTTTGAATGCCGGGCCGTTTGTTTTGTCCTTCGGGGTCCTGGATTCTTTAAAAAGCTTTCGCTGAATTTCGATCAGTACCCTGTCGGCTGTCTCCTTCGCCAGGTGTCCCGAGCGTCCGCAAGTGATTGCGACGCTGAGGGATGATTGGGCGGCGTGGGCGTAGCTCCTATCTGTAGTCCGTTTGGACGTATCGAGCCGCGGCCGCTTGTGTTCTCCACGGGGCGACATGGACTCGTTGAGACCACGTTTAGCCGCGGCTAGACCGCTCTATCCGGATCGCTTCGCCGTATTCTTGTTTCCGGCCACCGGCTTTGCTTCAGTACTGGCCGGTCTTCCACTGGTCGCCGGCTGGTTGGGCCCAGCCGGTACCTGCGTCGACTTACCAGCGCTGAAGCTAAGCTGTCCCGTGTTCCGGTTCTCCAGAGTGGCGGGCGTGGCTGTGTTTGTGGTAGAGGCAGCGTTGGCTTCCCGTGTCTGGCGCCGCTGCTTCTTATTATTCTTTTTCTTCTTGCCACTTGCAGTAGCCACGACGCCCGTTGGTTTCTCAACCTTTGGGGGGGGAGGGTTATTGGGGTTCTTGCCCTTCTTTTTGTGGCTGACTGTCTGCCAAGTGACAGCGAAGGTTTCTTCGTTGAGATGGACCTTTTCCAATTGACTGGAGGGGGCCACCTGCTTCGATGTAGTGTCCGTTGTGTGTAGTGTATGCTGAGGTCCGGTACTGGCTTTGTCCAGCACCCTTTTACGGGCACTAGATTCGTCCAGCGCCGGGGTCTCCAGCAGTGAACGAGGGCTGGTACTGGTTTTATCCAGCGCCAAAACCTTCGGTGTGTGTTCGCTAGTAGCGAGTTGTGAAGGTACTTTGTTAGCTTTCGCCGACTCCGCACCTCCACCGGTAATTTTTGGCCTGTTAGGATCCATATTAATGTTGATTTTAAAATTCATCTCTTCGGCTCCCACCCTCCATGGAGCCCGCAACGTTGGGAACGCCTTGCATAAGACGTTAGGACTACCGAAGAGATATAGGGACGCGAGGCTGGCTTACAGCGCGACATCGGGTGCTCGTTCAGGTTGGCGATTGTAGCCGAAACAGGCCCGCTCCAATCGAACTGATCAACCTTCCCTTGCACCGTCAGCATGGCCTTCACCACTGCATAAACTCTCTGAAGGAGAGCTTACACAGACCCCACGTACCTAGCCTGTGGCCCTCTGACGGGACACCCTGGCCATTTCCTTACCTGTGGCTCTCAGATAAGGCTACCGTTTCGCTTGAAATCCAGACCAAAGGGAGCGTGTTGCGTCACGGACACATTACCGCCAGCGCCGATCGGCTCAACTCCCCAGGATTCCTTCATCCCCGCTTACGGCGCTCAACTGCGCAGGTCCTAGCGCAGGTGACTATTTACCCCTACTCGTCTTCTACCTGTTGTGAGATGACTGAGCCCACAACCACTCAGTCACAGAGGGTTGTGGTAAGGGGTGGATTGGGGTTAGGGAGGATTGGGGTTAGGATTGGAGGGGGAGAAGGGGGCATGCCTCAGTACTGCAACTAGTCAGCCCCATGGTACTTGGACCACCGGGGCTTTCCTGTCGACAGAGCTTCGTCAGGCCGTCCTTCAGAAGGGGCCCCCCCTTCCAAAAGGTCGGGTTGGCCCCCCATGTGGGAGTGGAGATGGTGGGGATGATATTAGGAAGGGGCCATAGGAAGACAGGATACTGGGGTAAGGTAAGATGACCGCCATTTGGATTTTATGTAGGCCACCCTTCCCTTGTCCGGGGTTCATCTTGCGAACAACCCCCGTCCCAGCACATAGTACCGGGGCGGGGCGGGCTATCCGCAACCTGCCCACCCGCTCGGTAGCTCGGGAAGAACGCTCCCCCATAGGGAGACATGCCCCGGCCTCCGGGCGGTTAACCCGTTAGTCGGGGCATGGCTCCCCCGGAGCCGAGTGTCGGTACCTATACTAATTATAAAATTGCTTGTTCAGACAGATCTATCAACACACAGCTAAAACTAATTCCAATCACTGATCATGCCTTAAAAGTACAAACATACAAGATCTAAGATAGCACATGCAATTAGCTATTCCTCAAAGGCGGTTTTAAACGGGCGAGGATGAGTCGCGTCGCCACACCAGCTGGCTACGTTTGACAGCTAACAGGGTGACGACATTTGTGTACATATCTGTTGTACAAATTAATACTCTATTCTTGCAGACATGAAGGTCAATATTCCACAACCAAATATTTTTAATTCCATCCTCATGCATCAACATCTTTTTTAGACTAAAGATGGGAGAAGAGAAATTGTGCCATACAAAAATCAATTCCAGCCCTTCCAATACACGCCTCGCCTAGGTAAAAGCACCTGTGGCAACATAAGTCATTAAATAAATTTGTGCATTGTTTAAGGGAATATCAAATATATTCCATCCATGAAAAAGCAACAGAAACAGGCTTAAATACTCCAATAGTTACGGATACAACAGGACTATGGATGATGAGGAACCGTTTAGAGAATAATTTATTGTTCGGGAACTTACCACTCATAAATGATGATACAAAAGAAATGTCAGAAAGTGAATTTTTCAAAAATATTGTTGAACCATCATTACTAAACAGAGTTCCAAGCTGTGATAATGCAAAGGTATACAAGTTATGAATTATTTTGATTTTATTACATAGTCTAGTTATTTACAGCTTGATTCAGAACATTTATGTTCTTTCATTAATAAATTGGAGAGAAATTGATGCACCTTTAAGGGAAAGTGCCCTTTTGTCATAGTTATGTAGTTGGCAATATCTGAAAGATTTTATTGGGCAGGTAAGTAGGTATATGAGGTGTAGTGTTAGACCGATTCCTCAAAAATAAATGACTGTGATAATTTGTTTTTATATCTGAATCTGTAGACTAAAAAAGCAAAACATTGTATTGATTATTTTTTAATACTTACTTATTCCAGATAACCAAGCTAACTACTGAAATGCATGATTGCAATACTTTCGACAATACTGGCGTAGTAGGACCACATCCTTACCACAATAACTTGTATATTGCAACTGGATTCGGAAAATTAGGTTTGTATTATACATTTAAAACGACCTTTGTAAAGTACGGTCAAAATGGTTTACTATTGTTTTGCAAAAAACGTATGATAAAAGATCATTTTACAGACAAAGTTTGAAAAACTAATCATTTGACAAACTTTCATTTTGCGAATATATTACTTACTTTAAAAACAATCATTGTCAATACAGGTCACGCAAATGTTTTCCTTAGGAAATAATTAAACTGTTAAAATATTATTTTTATTATAATCACATGACTGAATAATTCATTTGCCAAATTAGTGATTATACAAAAAGTTAAAAAATAAATTATTAGTTTTAAAAAATAACTAATTTCTAACCAATACTTACGCAAATAAAAAAATACACACTGCCTGAATTAAGCGAAATAAGTAGAATTCGGTTCTGGCACTCGCCGGCCGCTGCCGCAGCACGCTCGCTTCGCTCACTCGGCTCGTGCGTTGTGGTCTTTGACTATCTATCCCTGGACAAGTGACGCGCTTAATTCTATGAACAAAAAAGTCTGTCACTTTTGGTGCGGGGGGAGGAAACACTACATAGACATTGCTGCACACATACTCAAAATCATTTTGTATCGCTACGAACTCACACATATTAAAATCTTCACCACTAACACAATTTACGCACACATAGAGGTCAAATACGTCAACATACAAGAATTGACGACAATACGAACGTATAATACAATAAAAATAATTAGGAAGCTACTATGTCGATATTTTATATCGATAGATTATTTTAGGAAGAATGGATAAAAACGTAACAACGATTACAAATTATTTTTATATGTAATTAGTTATTTGCAAAATTAAAATCATCCATACACACCTTTTTAATATCTTGCGTCATAATTATTTTCAATGCAATGCTCTCATTGCACGCTAATGAAATACAAAACAAAGAAACTATTTAGGTATAGATAAATAGGTAAATACTATGTAATTGGAAAATAAACGCACGGGTGAGAGAAATCGCTAACTTTTCGAAATATATATTCTATAGCCTATGTTAATCTTGAATAATGTAGCATTCAAATGGTGAAAGAATTTTCGAAATCGGCCTAGTAGTTTTTGAGTTTATTTGTTACATACATTGATACATACAAATCTTTCCTCTTTATAATATTAGTATAGATAGAGCGGATATTGGGGACGTTATGTTACAAATACTTTGATACCAATTAGTTTGATTCTTTCATTTTGATTTTTTCTTTTCTTTGCCAGGCTGATATATTAGGAATAACACTAGACAGAGCATTTTGTTTTCCACGAGATATAAGTAGGAGTAAATACGATTTTGTTCATTATGTCGCGCGTTAATATGAACAGAAGCGCTACGCTAGAGGTCCTGGGTTCGATTCCCCGGTCGAGCAATGTGTTATTGGAGTTTTTCTATAAAATTAAGGGTTGATGCCCGATTAATGGCAATAGGCTCGCCCCCTAAGTACGCATCTGTCTAACCCTTCGGGGAATAAAGACGTGATGGTATGTCGTGTTCCGTACTATCGTTATTTCTTTGAGCCGGATATCGAAAAAAGAAAATAATGTGTTTGAAGAAACACCCCGAGAGGCAGGGCATAGTGGAATTGCATAACTCACTTACAATTGGAGCTGCCCAACTGGGGAAACACCTACACTTTGCAGAAAATAGTAGCCAAATAACATAGCACTGTACTACTTACTAGTATTCTATTATCTGTGACTGTACTATGTTGTGTTCCTAACGGTGAGCAAGATCGCCAGAGCTCCGCGAGGAAGCGTTATGTTGGCAGTGGGGGTACCGGTGTTGTGGGTTGTCTACCGGGTGTGAAAAGATTTTTACAGGTGCGGCAACGGGCGAGTGATACCCCAGGTGTTGCAAGCGTTCATATAATAGGGTACATTAACACTATATATACACTTACCATCAGGCGGGACATGTGCTGGTTTTCCACCTAAGCAGTAAAAGAAACCCCAGACCTTCTAACCATACCGTATCTTAGAAATCATTTTCAATGATTTTTGAAATACGATTTAAATATGTTAATTTATAAATTCTTTTGTCAACAAATTTATCCGCAACGGCTTAAGCTATTATTTATCAATCACACCTATATCATTTTAAATGAAGGTCTTTTGTAGATCTGAAAAAGTAACAAATAAAATATCTAATACTGGATATCAAAAATAATCAATAATCTTAGTTACGTCATTTCCAAAAATGTTATTTTATTAAAATATAGTGATATCATAAATTCATGATATTCATCTTTAGTGATCTTTAGCAATTATTATAATTTGGTCTTACATTGAACACGAAAATAATATCGATATCGATTCGAAATCGTAAACAATCACTATCACATCATTAATTAAAATGACAAAACAAAAGAGGAGAAATCTGAGCTGATTAGCTATACAATTTCACAACTGAGTTGTGAATATTGTACAGCTATAGGCACAATGACTACAGCTATCAATCTAGAATCTACAAATTGCGAAAAACCAATTGTAATTTGAATTTGGCGGGCTCAGGTAAACGATCAGCCTTAACCTTGGCAAATACACAAGCAGTGTGGCGCCATATTAAAAAAAAACAGAGTAGGTACCTACATAATAATTTACTTGATTGATAATAATTTAAATTATTATCAATAAAGTAAAATATTATCAACTCCGTTTTTTATGTAAAAAATGGCGTCTGCAAACAGTGCTACGAAAAGAGCCAATAAAAAGCAAAGAGAGCTTTTATTAGATCGACTATCCCTAAGTCTTATATTAATCTTGATAGTTTCTGAAAAATAACTTTTCGCGTTTAGGTACTTAAGAATTATTTTATTTGCCTTGAGTATTTTACCTCTCTAATGAATTCGGAAGAGTCACAATTACATGTTCTGCCATTATAATCACGAAAAAATGTTTACTGAGAACAAATTAACTTGATCATTTTACAAATTGTTACAAATGTCCGCATAAGACTAAAATTTAGTTTAGTAGACACCTATTTCTATGACGACTAAAATTAGTTTGACGTTTCCAATTTAAGTCGTAATTTGACGTAAAACATATACAACAGAATACCAAAATGACAATTTAGACTAAATTGAGTAACTAAAATAAAATTAGTCCTGTCAAACCAAATTTTAGTTTAGTCGCGTATTGGTGCTAATTCTGTTGTTCAACTGACCAAACTAAACCAAACTAAATTTTTACCAATTTTGGTTTAGTTTAGTCTAAAACGTATTCTATTGTTACGGCGAACTAAATTAGAAGCCCGACCAAAATCGAATTTGACACGACTTATTTTAGTTGATTTTTTTTATTAATTTATTTAACGGCCCTGGATACATGTCCTTAAAGCCTTATTTTACTTGACTATGATATGATTTTGCCAGTAAAAACTTAATTTGGTGTTGCCAGTCTTAAGTATTATAATTTACTTATATGGGGCTTCGGCACGATCAGACGGTCCTATTTAAGAACTTGATATGAAAGATCGTAATGAACGAATGACAATCTTAAATGAAAAATTTTTATGAAAATATTTTTTGTGAAAATATATTAGCATAAAGTGTGGTGCCATAATATAATCCCATGATGGGAACTAGTATTATTTGATAACTCCAAATATTTAAGGCTGATTGTTTAACTGAGCCCGCCAAATTCAAATTACAATTGGTTTTTCGCAATTTGTAGATCTGAGCTGATTAGCTATACAATTTTACAACTGAGTTATGATTATTGTATAGCTATAGGCACAATGACTACAGTTATCAATCTAGAATCTACAAATTGCAAAAAACCAATTGTAATTTGAATTTGGCGGGCTCAGGTAAACGATCAGCCTTAACCATGGCAAATACACAAGCAGTGTGGCGCCATATTAAAATAAAACATAGTAGGTACCTACATAATAATTTATTTGATTGATAATAATTTAAATTATTATCAATAAAGTAAAATATTATCAACTCCGTTTTTTATGTAAAAAATGGCGTCTGCAAACAGTGCTACGAAAAGAGCCAATAAAAAGCAAAGAGAGCTTTTATTAGATCGACTATCCCTAAGTTTTATATTAATCTTGATAGTTTCTGAAAAATAACTTTTCGCGTTTATGTAGTTAAGAATTATTTTATTTGCCTTGAGTATTTTACCTCTCTAATGAATTCGGAAGAGTCACAATTACATGTTCTGCCATTATAATCACGAAAAAATGTTTACTGAGAACAAATTAATTTGATCATTATACAAATTGTTACAAATGTCCGCCTACGACTATAAAATTTAGTTTAGTAGACACCTATTTCTATGACGACTAAAATTAGTTTGACGTTTCCAATTTAAGTCGTAATTTGACGTAAAACATGTACAACAGAATACCAAAATGACAGTTTAGACTAAATTGAGTAACTAAAATAAAATTAGTCCTGTCAAACCAAATTTTAGTTTAGTCGCGTATTATCTGAATAGCAATGACGACTAAACTAAAATTAGTCGGATTTTAGTTTAGTTTAGTTTAGTTTGCCACTACAGAATTAGCACCATTATCTGAATAGCAATTGACGACTAAACTAAAATTAGTCGGATTTTAGTTTAGTTTAGTTTAGTTTGCCACTACAGAATTAGCACCATTGTCTAATGTGTTTAAAAATTTGTTTATTAAACAATATTTTGTAAAATAATAAATTTATCAAGTATAATTTTGTCAAATGTTATTTTTCAAATGAAAATTTGTTATTTGTTTTTTGTCAAATGATCGGACACCTGTCAAAATAAATGTGCGCGTCTGAAAATCAGCCACGCAAGTTAAATAGGTTATATATTAGATGAAATGCATTACCTACTTTTTCTGTCTAAATTAACAAAATAATTATATATTCATGCAAGTAAAAATGGACATTTTAAAGTTCGCGTATACGTTCACTGGCTTGACGTGACGTCACTCCATAAAACGTAAACTTTTCATCGCGATTCTCTCTCTCTCTCTCTTTTTAATAACGTTGCCCCACACTAGGATTTTCTCCTGTATCGTGGGTGCGTTACAAACACAAATTCTCACATACACCACCAGACCCGGAACAACTACCTTTAGATCATACAAATATTTGCTCCGTGTGGATTTCCATATTACTTGTCAAAACTAATTCTATCTTTCCTCTTCAGGCTGTCAACACGCACCAGGCATTGGGAGGGCGATCACTGAACTAATTATTGACAATCAATTCACATGTGTAGATTTATCACGATTTGGTTTCGATAGATTTTTACTTAATGAGCGATTAGTTGAGTTTAATGTGTATTAATTAAATTTATTAAAGTAGTGTAGTTTTTAGCTGGTACTTCTATAGAATTTGGTATTATATAGTAATGGTAGTTCTCATAGATATGACCATCAGCCAACAGGTTCGCGGATCCCGAAATAGTTTGTCGACATGCTGGATAGATTACAAGAAGGCCTATGATTCGGTGCCACATACATGGCTCATGAGGGTGCTGGTGCTATATAAGGTAGACGTTACTCTACGCACCTTCCTGCGGTCGTGTATGGGGCAATGGAGGACAGTCCTTAATTATCCAGGATACCGACCAATTCAAAAAATCAGTGAACCAATTAGGATTGAGCGTGGAATATTCCAGGGAGACAGTCTGAGTCCTTTGTAACCACAAAGGACTCAGACTGTCTCCAGTAATGTACTGAGAGGATTCAAGGCTAAGCAGAACCCTGCTTAGCCTTGAATCCTCTCAGTAAGCAAATACCTGGGTATGTCGGAGGCACTAGGCATTAACGTGGCTGACATGAAACAGTCGCTGCAGGTGCGCTTCTTTGGCCGCCTGACTAAAGTCCTTAAAAGTCTTCTGTCAGGCGGAAACAAGGTGCGTGCCTTTAACGGCTGGGTCATGCCAGTCTTGATGTACTCCTTCGGCATACTCAGGTGGACTCAGACTGAACTTGATACCCTGGATAGGAAGGTCCGTACACTGCTGACCGCATATCGAATGCATCACCCACGTTCCTCAGTAATGAGGCTGTACATCCCGCGGAAGTGTGGGGGTCGAGGATTTTTAAATGCCAAAAACCTTCACAACCGCGAGGTGTGTAGCCTCACGGAGTATTTCCTAAAAACCGAAGTGGGGATGCATCGAGATTAGGTTGTAGTAGACAATGGATTTACAGCTCTCTCCATGGCTAAAGAGAACTGGCGCAAACCTGTAGTACTCAGTACGAACGAACGCAGGAGTGTATGGCAAGGCAAAGAGCTACACGGGCGCTATTACCGGGCTCTCCATGAGCCTGGTGTGGATTTCTTAGCGTCCGTGTCCTGGTTACGCTTTGGTAGTTAGGTGGAAGTTATGATGACAAAGAATTACCGGAAATATATTGTGAAGGATGGTACGGTTGACATTTGTCGGGCATGCCACCATCCATATTATATCTGGTTGTTCGCGTCTGGCTAACGGCGAGTACTTGCATAGACATAACCTGGTAGCCAGGATTATCCATCAGCAACTTGCCTTAAAATACAATCTTGTGGAGTCGGAGGTACCGTACTATAGGTATGTGCCCGACCCAGTTCTTGAAAATGGTCATACTACATTATACTGGGACCGATCTATCATCACTGACAGGACTATTGTTGCCAATAAGCCTGATATTGTGGTGATAGATCGTTTAGAGCGTCGTGCAATGATTGTCGACATCGCGATCCCGCATGACTGGAACCTCGTGAAAGCCGAAAAAGAAATAAAGTATCTTGATTTGGCACACGAGGTTGTCGACGTGTGGGAGGTGGATTCGGCGGTCATTGTACGTCGTTGTTGTTGTAGTCGTTGTGTCAGCCAATAGTCTAATAGCCAAGAGCCTCGACCAACACCTACGGAGGCTCTCACTAGCTGGCTGGGTCAAGGGCTTGATACAGAAAGCAGTACTTTTGTTATTAGGAGGTTCCTCTCTCTGGAGCCCTGACCACCGGTAGCTTGGATCCTGCTCCCGATACCGGTGGGCTACTATTTTTTATATGTATAAATGTTTTTTTTTTTTTTTTTTAATATTTAAAAATGTATAAAGTAAGGTAGTATAATAAATGGAAGAGTAATGATGATAATAAGCAACGAAGAATGTTAATTTAAGGAAGACGTTCCCGCTAACAGTAACAATATAGCGAACGTACTTATACACTAAAAAATAAAAACATTTTTTATTTTCAAATATCGTGAATAACAATAAACGGCTACGTAGCCGTTAACTCACATGCGTTATCTGAAATGCAATGTTGTTGGTCAGTAAATACGCTATTTAACAACAATTTATTTAATACTGGTTTTTCTTACAACAGAACTATGCTAAATCAATTACTATTCCATGTACAAAGATATAGACAGCTAACCTTTAAACAAAGTACCTAGTGTAAGTAATGAAATTACTATACTGCATTAATTGAAAACACAAAGTTTGTATTTGTGGTTAATTTTATTTGTTCAAGAAAGAAAAAATGTGTACATAGTTAATAAATACGTAGTTAGACAATTTTTTTGTTTACATACAACAATAAACTTACTATTGGGTAGATTTATAGCAATAAAACAATTTTACTTAAATTGAGCTGGGGGTGCTGCAAATAAGGCGCCACCTTGTTTCGATGCAGCTCGAGATGGAGCAAATCCTAAAAGCTTCTGAATGTTTTGCCTAGAAATAATAAAAAGAATATTAGCAATAATACCGCTGTCACTCTTACAGCATCAAAATTTAAAATCGTTGTGCGTGTGAAATTATATATACTATAATTTATTTAGAAAATTTAAAAGTGAAATTAACCATTATAATTTTGGGAATACAGAAAGTATCTATGAAATGAATTTTTTATTATCTGTAAGAATTGTAGTAAATTAAGGTTGGTTCAATTTAAAATAAGCACTAGGACAATTCGCTAAATATAGCATACAAATACAAATCTATACATATAATAAAATCGTAGGAAAGTCAAAACTGTACATTGAATATTTTTTTAAAGAATACTTGTGTCGTGATCTACAATCGATATCGAAGCCAAAAATATAGTTTTTAGAATTTTTGTCTGTTTGTCTGTATGTATGTCCAGGCTAAACTCAAAAAGTACTGCATGGATTTACTTCAAATTTTGCTAGTAATATATGAAAATCAATTGCTGTTCGTTAGTCTCGCTATAACTCGAACGGCTGGGCCGATTTAGCTGATTTTGGTTTTAAAATGTTTGTGGAAGTCTAGGGAGAGTTTAAAAGGTGAGTAAATATTTTAAAAAAAATTCTGATGCGGTACTTGGTTCTCCGGGTCAGCTAGTTTTATATAAAACACTAGCTTCTGCCCGCGACTTCGTCCGCGTAGCATGATAATATATAGCCTATAGCCTTCCTCAATAAACGGGCTATCTAACACTGAAATAATTTTTCAAATCGGACCAGTAGTTCCTGAGATTAGCGCGTTCAAGCAAACAAACAAACAAACTCTTCAGCTTTATATATTAGTATAGATTATTAGTATAGATTATAAGGAATGCCCACTAATGAGGAAGCATGTATTATTTATTTAAGTTTAAGTTACTTGTCTACAGAATAACTTCGTGAACTTCCTATATAATTTGGTTTTTGTAGGTGATTTCGAGCTTAGAATTGGGTTTTCTATTATAGAACTGTACATAGCAGGTTTTATTAATATTTACTTGCAAATTATTGCTAGTATATATTATTAACATTAATATTATTTAGGGGATAAACTTCAATTAGTGAATTATTGCAAATGTGGTTCTTATATTGTTTTATTTGGACATCCATTGACTATTTTCAGTAAATTTATTTTAAATTTAATTTATTTAATTAAATTTCTCTTATACCTAATTGGCTAACGGACATATCAAAATACTATATAGTTTCACATGCATAGGTCATTATAATTGGCTAATGGCAATGGCACTATATATTTATGCATGTGAAACTATGCATAAATATATAGTTTCATTAATGTTTCGCCAAAATACTTTGCAAAGCAGTAACTTATCAGTTTCATCATGTCATGAGCATTTAAATATATCTGGTTGAGGTGAGGGTTTTTTGATAGTGCTTGTTAAATTTTAGCAATTACCTTATACTCATTGTACACAATATGTACAAGAAAATAAAAGAGCAGTCCATATAATCATCACCCGGCAAGTTTCTGTGACTGAGTCCTTGTATCCATGATATTGGATAGAAAGGAAGTTTGGCAACAACTCTTCCATCAAAGCTGCAAAACATGATTTATTAGTAAAAAAAATACCTCAACACTTCATGAGTCTAATAATAATACTTTGAGATTTTTGAACATAATGTATTAGTAGACAATATAATGTCTCTGTAAATTCTGACAAATAATTATTCTCTTACATGCTGTTGAACATGCTAAGTAAAGCGGTGAATGCAAAACCAATAGCAAACATTGATTTCATCTTAACTAATGAGAGGTCTCTATTATTGTTCTTTAGTCTTTCTTCCTCCCTCTCAATCTTTTTCTTATGTTGTTTGTCCAGTGAATCTCCATGTGCTTCTTTTCGTTTCTCTACTGCAATAATAATACTCAAAGTTATGGAATTTCTTTTATAGACGTAAAACCATAGCTGTGCTTATCAAAACTTATATTTTTAATTTAAATGTATAAACTAGAAACTGTAGGTTGGCAAACTACAGGCTTCCTCACAATGATTTCCTTCACCATTCACGCATGTGACGCAACAAGTCGGAGGTCTGTGCCTCTGTGCACAGACCTCCGACTTGTTGCGTTTGGCCTTGTTCTACGTAGGGAGTGTTCATACCACTAAACCTCGCGAAATGTACCTTCCCCACATCAATTTTTTTAATTGGTATAGGTTGGTAAACAATTAGCCTGATAGTAAGTGATTATTGCCGCACATGGACACCCCCACAACACCAGAGGATTCGCAAGTGTCTTGTCCGCTCTTTAAAAAGGTTTGGGCCTCCATCCTCGCTCACTCTGCGAAACACAATGTAAGTGTTGTTTCACGCCAGTTTTCTGTGAGACCATGGAATCACTCCAGTCGAGCCGCCCCATTTATTCCTTCAACAGAAAATTTAGGTCTTGCCCCCCATTGGTCATTGCTTTAGATCATAATAATTGCAGAATGAGATGTGTGGGACATCTCATCATTTGAGTAAAATGGACTCGAGTAGCAACACTAGCCCAGCAGGCCATGATGGCAGTACCTAGTTTCGTGGTGCTAGCACTGCTGCTGCAGGCAGAAATGCATAGTCCCTGGGGTACACTGCCCTTTGCCCTTTGCCAGGGAATAAGCATTACACTCCCAATCAGAGGCGGCTCGTCCTAAGGTGCGCTGGAGAGCTGCACTCCCAAAAAATGTATGACTCAAAATGTATTTTTTTAACTAAGTTT
The DNA here is from genome assembly GCA_947256265.1 of Acronicta leporina. NCBI lineage: Eukaryota > Metazoa > Arthropoda > Insecta > Lepidoptera > Noctuidae > Acronicta > Acronicta leporina. The sequence goes on along the minus strand of OX366513.1, from coordinate 7,670,808 downwards.
AAGTATATGTTGGTAAAAACACATTTTGTTGGAATTATTAATTTACGTAAGAAATTACGCATCGATTTACTATTTACGCTCTGAACCCGACGCAGCAGAAAGCAGTATAGGTACAAAATTTGGCGTCAAGATGTACTGAGTGCATAGCGCGGTGCGCCGGTACTCGGCGCTCATATGAAAACAAAGCTCAGTGCAACAGTTTGTACGAAATTCAATGAGTGCGAAAGAGAAAGTCTGCTCGGCGCGTGAAACGGATGTATGAGATATTAGGCAAATCTGGAGCGGCGCTCTTGCGCGACGTTGCCAAACGTCGATAGAGCGCGGCCCGCCGCGCCACGCGACGCGACGACGTGCGTTGTTGCCGGTTTGATGTCAACAAATAAACGTCAGTACGACTACTAATTCACTTTACGAATAAATAACATCGTTGTGCAATTTTTGTGTTAAAATAAAAAGTATTTAGAATAAAATGCATCAATGCAGTGTAGGTACCTATCGTTTTTTAAAAAACTGTGAAATGACTTAAGTTGTACGTCTCAAACTGAAAGCAAGTCGGCCAAACATTGTTTTAATACAAAAATGTGTTACAAAAACTAAAACCTACACTCGTGTTTTTAAACCTGAACAATAAATATATCAAAACCCCGTGGTTGTGAAAAAACCAACTAATTGTTTTGTTTCCCGGCGGTGGACCGTGGAGGTGAGTCGATGACATGTGAGTTGATGACTTAGTGCATCTTTCAATGAAAGTGAAGAAACATGCACAGTCTCGTTTTCATATGTGAAGTGCATTGACATCTATCGGGCGACAATATAGATATTCGTACAGTAGGTAGGTACTAGATTCCGGGTATCGAAAATCTATTATAAAATTTAATGAACGAACCAAAGATACCAATATAGCGCACAGATTAGCAAGTTGAAGTATATTTTTTTAAGGGCCATACTTTTTCACACCCAAGAAAAATTTTCACGAGCCGCCACTGCTCCCAATAAATAGAAATGCCAAGAATTTGGATGCACCTGTTTTGTTCATTTAAGTATTATATCTTACTACAAATTAGGTATATGTTAGGTTATAATTTCAATTTCAACTTACACTTCTTACTTTGACGTTCAACCTCAACTTTCAGTTTTTGGTATTTTTCTGTTCTATAAACCAGTATCCATGTTAAACCTGTAAATTAGTAAAAATTTAGTTAGGACTAAATACTCATAACTAAGTCTTCATTCTACAAGTTAGTCTAGTTGTAAAAGTATTAGTAATATAATAATAATAAATAATAAAAAAGTTTATTTCTCTCAAAAAGTACACTTTTGCAAATTGTTTAAAATTTTAGCATAACAAGTAACTTTTTGAGAGCTGGAGTCCATACTAGGTTCGGAGCCTGTATGACGGATCTACAGGCTCTCTTACTCCTTATAACATTTAAAATTAAAACTGCTAACGTGATAAATTACATACATTGTGCAAGAACATGAGAAGAAATCAAGTGAATGTAATATGTAGTAGTATCTTAGTAACATTTAATTAGTGATTTTGTGTAAATGTGTGTGTGTGCGTGTGTGTGTGTGTGTGCGCGCGTGCGGTACGTGTAAGTGTCCATTTGTGTGTGTTTGTGTGTGCATATTAATCAGCTGTGGGGTCTATAGTAGTGGGGTAATAATTTTTTCAGTCTCTTCATAGTCAAGTTTATGAAGCCAATATATTACTGTTTTTTTGCAATCTGATAAGCACATAGGGTATATATTTAATATTTTATTTGTTTTGTTATAAACATAGCTACTGAGGACACAAAAACTGCGCTGAGCTAAACTGGAATTGACCAAACTTTGAGGGCAAGCACTATATTTGTGTCGTGAATTTTTAAAATTATTGGGATTGTATGGAGTTTGGGAGTGGGTAGTAAGGATCAAGTTTAGTAGGAATAATTTTCGAACAGAGAGAACATTGCAGTTTGTGTATAGTCTTGTTGTTGGAAAGATGTAAGGTAGGTTCCATCCTACTTTTAAATCATAAACATTAGTGAACTAGCTGCTGCCTGCGATTTCACTCCTTTCCAAATGGACTTACAACCCAGCAGCTAGAAAATACAGTGCAGAAAAAAAAGCAGGTAAAGATTGTTGTTTTGCTTTTTAATAAAGTTCTCCACATTAGTTTTTCTTCAATATCTATAATGTACAGACATTGGCCGGTTACAAATTTATTATTTATACAGGATGGCGATTAATTACCTGCACTGCTTCAACATGGTGTAGTATTGATGACATATAACATATTAGACATAATTTGTATCTTTAAGCAATCCCGTGTTATAGGACTTGATAATTATTCAAAATTTTCATAAAACGATATGCACCCTGCAGTATGTTGACCTTATACGGACAGCCCAATCAAGTAGTTGCTTGACTCGCTATCTCTATATAGATATATACCTACAATGAGTTCAACGTCCGTGCTATGTCTTTGACTCTTCGTATACAAAATTTAAAAAAACATTTTGATGAAATTTTAAGGTATGGTATGTTTTTTTTTATTGAGATGGGTAGTATTTCGTGGTCTGATTCACCTGCTAGAAGGATGCAGGTGATTAAATGGCCACCCTGTATATAGTCATAGGTATAGGTATAGATATAGATTGATCAAAACCAAACTCAATAACTGAACAGTGACAGAAATAGTCACCATGGCCCAATATAGGAACAAGAGAAGTATGGTCAACCGAAAAAGAACCATCCACGGTTGTCTGCTATACGGATGGATCTAGAAAGGAAGGCACTAAATTGTCCGGCTCCGGGGTTTACATCCCCGAACTGAACATAAGTGGCTCTTTCCCATTAGGCAGATGTGCGAGTGTATTCCAGGCAGAGCTTTATGCCATTATGGAATGCACTCGAATAGTCAAGGAAGCCCACAGACTGGAGGGCTCCAAGATAGTCATATACAGTGATAGTCAAGCGACACTCAAAGCACTGGACAAAGTGGAGGTCACCTCTGCACTAGTGAAAGAGTGCAAAGAAGCACTCAATGAACTAGCAGAAACGGCAGAGGTGATAGTCGCATGGGTCCCTGGTCATCAGGGACACAAAGGGAACGAAAAAGCAGATGAATTGGCTAGGAAGGGAGCTGATGAACCCTTCGTGGGACCAGAACCTAGGTTACCGATCCCATACAATATCGTCAAAGGAATCATCCATAGAATAATGGTAAAAGAGTCGAATCAAAAATGGCACACAATGGAAGGTTGTCGACAGTCGAAAATCTTCCTAAAGTCATATGACGAAAGGAAATCCCAAAAATTACTGAGGATGAGCAGAGAAAACATAAAGATAGCAGTAGGGATCGCAACGGGACACTGTGGACTTAACAGACACCTGGCGATCATGAAAATAAAGGAGGACCCCATATGCCCAGCATGCGGGGAAGCAGAAGAAACGAGCTTTCATCTACTAGCAAAATGCACAATGTATGCGCTACTTAGATGGGAAATACTAGGAACCGATGAGATAAACGAAGAACAGCTAGCAGAACTCTCCATCAGACAACTGGTGGGCTTCTGCAAGGCTACGGGAAGATTTGCGACGCCGAGCGCCAGTAACCCATGACGGGATCCACCAAAAATGGGGAACTGGGCGAAATAATCCCAATATGCGGACTGATCGCCCGCCTGGTGCCTGCCGGCGTCCCCAAATTATAAATAGAATAGAATAGAAATGGCCCAAGATTGACTTGGTAGTTTAAATAATTTAGAGAAGGAATAATTCGAATTGCTGGCAGGATTCGAACCTGCGTCTTCTGATAATACTCCAGACGCTATGACCACTAAACTACCGCAAGTTCCACCCGCCATGTCGAAATTTGCCTTCACATTCTGAATTTACGTCTTATGGTCTTATAGGTCAGAGAGTAGACTTAACACTATAAGTATATTATACACTACCGGGCTGATATGTTGATACAATTATAAGTTTATATACTTACCAAAATTTAAATTAAGTATAAATCAGTCATAGAAACAGTAACCATAACACAAAAAATGTACACATATTTACCTTCGCCCAGAAATGCAGTGCATACAGAAATAAATACAATAAGCAATGAATCACTCCACATTGTATATAATAATAGTTTCCAAATCTTAGTTCAAATCAGAAGTTGTTTCTTTTCTTGTACAGTGTGCGCGACTGCGCGCTGCTTGTGCTTATTATGGTGCTTATCTTCTTCTTAAATTCAAAATTTAGGTACTAATCTGAGGTAATGAATGACGAAATGATAACATATAACAAGGTCCTAACGTCCGTCAATCAAACTGGAGTATTGTTTTCACAGACTATGAGATGCATACGCATATTGTGTCACAGACAGAATAGAACATTGGAAGATATAGGGAAAATGCCAAACAATTTCATCCAAAGAAAGCAGAGATTTTCAGTGCAAGAGAGCCCTCTTGAGCCAATTTTAAGCATACCAGTAACAGTAACAAACGCTCTATAAGCTAAGCTTGTAGTATGGAAATACTAGATAGTAGATAATATAGAGACTTAAATTGAATGTAATTTATCCGTCCTATTCTTTAAAAGAATAGTACATTTACGTTGTGAAATTGTGCGTCTTAGTTAAGGATATACCTTAGATTGTTTACACTTTTATCTAAGCTTCAATCCAACAACAACAGTTACATTCATGCCATACCCTTTGCCTATCCTTACGCAATTTTGGAGGATTATTTACTACCTACGTACAGCTGGACACTCCGACGACGTCCCCCTTCTGAGCCTCTTCTTACTTACTTACATTGACCATAAACTATCCTCTCTCCTCTATTTAAAGTACTATACCTACAAAATATTGCGGCCTCAGATTAAGTATAATAATAAATAGGAGTTTAGGCGGGAAAATGAAAAGTGCACATTGTCGATTTTATATTATTTTTCAAATCTTGAATTTCTCCGTAGTTTAATGTGTAATTATGGTGGATAATTAACCATTAAGTGTTTGTGAACGTGTGAGAGTGTAGGCAAATGATATGAAATTTGAAAATCGTGACTTTTTGGGTTCACTCCTAAACTCCATCGAAGCCTCAATAAAATTTCTACCGTTTTATTGGCGCAACTCAACTACTTATACTTGACACTGGCGAACACAAAATGTGTGGTGCCATATTACAATCCCTAGCAATCCCATAATGGGAAATATTATTTGATTACTTTATTACTTGACACTGGCAAATACACAAAAAGTGTGGCGCCATAATTTAAAAAAAATAAAAAAATAATAATAATAAATAGAGTCCTAAATTGAATGCAATATATCCGTCCTATTCTTTCCAATATCTCCATTAGTGTAACAGAAAGAAGCCTACATACGGTTGTCAATTCTACAATTTGTACACAATTGAAACATCAAGTTTACCTCTTTTTAGAGCTGTAGCGAATCGTATGTATTCGGTACTGAGTAACGGGTGCGCCATCTAGTACCGAGTAACGAAACGTTACTCACGAATGCATTTCGTTACTCGCATCTTTCGTCGTATGGGTACCTACACTGATTCAGTTCACCCTAGTACCGTTGATGCGTATATTGAAACGTTTGCTGACCGTATGGTTCACGCACGCGCACACGTATTCAGTGAATTTTATTGTATATTATAATATTATATATATTTTATTAATAATTTTAGACATCTACTTGGGGCTTTTTTATTATAATCGATACATATTATGATAATAGATTGCGATGTTATTTTGATATAACATAAGCTCAATGTAAAAAAAAAATATAGTACATCCATTGAAAAAAATATTTTATTAGATTCCTTCATTGAATTTTAGTAGAGTCCGTCTACAATTCACTTGTAGTTCTACACTTTACATATATTAAATCAAACATAGCATCACAGACTACTAAGTGATACTAGTATCATAGCATCAACATTACATACGTATGCGTTTACGTATACGTTTAAGAGGTATCAGAAGTAACGAGTAACGTAACGATACGATAGTAACGAGTACTCATTGTAAAAGTAACGAATACGTACGGGTACGCTTTTTTTCGTTACTTTTACACCTTTACCTCTTTTACCTATTTTATGACGCCAAATTAAAAAGTTATTTAATGTCTTGCTATTTTGTCTTGGTTTTTTGTCGATGATGTAAGTCACATAATTTGGTCGCATAATACATCAGATGTTCAAGCATACGAGTGTTCCGCTGCTCATCAAAAATAAATAATTAATACTGTGATTATTAGTTCATAGTGTAATGTGTTAAACCTCAAGACTAGTAAATAAGTAATGTCGTGCGCTATTATTGTCGGATGTAAATCTCGTGCAAATTATAAAGAAAATCATGCCGGAATCATCAGCTTCCATCGGTAAGTTGACATACTGTGGATATTTTTGTTACTTTGCATTGTTTTAAACTTATAAAATATAGGATTTTCAAAGGAATCTAGATATTTATGAACATTACACTTGTAATTTTAATGAATTTAACTATTTTTAAAATTGTGTTGTTGATCAATAATAGTGCTGGAGAGCTAGCTAAGCTTAAGTTTTATCGATACCTATTTGAGCGTTTTCAAATAATTATAAATTATCATAGGGAATAAGAAAAGAGACTATTATACATAATATTATATATTCTATTTATTGTTTTATTCCAGTTTTCCCCGCGAAGTTGAAAGACATAAATAATTTAATGCAATTGCATGCATTTGGGAATGGAAAAAATATCATCGTATTTACGATGTCTGTTGAAAATAAAGTCATTACGGCAGAAAGGTCGTGTAAGACTGCGCTAAATAAACTAAACAGAAGAGTAAGCTAATTCATGTGATTGTCTGGAATAATTAAAATTTAAATGAATACAATTGTTTTTTATTTCAGTCTATTAAAGGGTCAGACCATTCTATCCCTTCTTTTCGTACTCGGCACTTATACACGATTCGTCTATCTCTGTTCACCCATCCTCTCTACACCAAACCACCTGAACATTTCTTTCTCAATCTTGTAACTGCAATAGATATAGAAGGCCTTAGTAAGTTTAAACATTATAACTATGGTGACGACGATACAACTAAGCAACTACACGAGTTGCTTAGTTGGTCTACTTCTTTTTATCGAATCGACAGCAAAAGTAAATAAGTAATTGAAAAACATTAAACTACATTGGTCCAGTATTCGTATAGAATTCCAGACACCCGAAGCTTACTACTAAACCTGAAAAAATAAACACTAGATCATTATATTTCATTTAATACGGATTTTAATTTAAGGTAACATCAACCAACATGTTTAACATCTTCAAATCAAATCATCTATTGCAAACTAAGTGTACATGAGGGTAGTAGTTATGTTATAGTAAGTACTTAAAACTTAGTGCCTTTTCCAAGCATTGCAACATCGAGGGCTAATTATGAATATTAAAATAAAAGCAATGTCGCTATATAATTACAATAAACTATTAATGTCAACTGTTTAAAAGTGCAATTATAGATACTAGCATTTAAAATTATTATATACTAGCTTCTGCCCGCGTCTTCGTCCGCGTAGCGTGATTATATATAGCCTATAGCCTTCCTCAATAAATGGGCTATCTAACAATGAAAGAATTTTTCAAATCGGACCAGTTGTTCCTGAGATTAGCGCGTTCAAGCAAACAAACAAACATACAAACTCTTCAGCTTTATATATTAAGTATAGATTATTAATTACAATTTTACCTATTATATTATACTTATTATATTATAACTATTATCGTTTATTAGTACATTACTGCCGCGGTCTATAATGACTACTTTGCTGGTCGCGCTGATGATGGCCGACAGCGCAGCGTAGCGCAGCTCCAGGCTGACACGAAGGCCTAGAGCGTAGCTAGGCTAGCTCGAGGCAATCATAGCGTGACCAGCGAAGCAGTCATTGTGGGCCAAGGTTTGTATAGTGCTTTACTCAAAAATGCAAGTACCTAATCTAAATAAAACCAGAAAGTAATTTCATGTTCATATTCATATTTTTATTTGCAAATTTAAATTTAAATAAAAAATATATTTGTACCTATCTCTATAGATACAAACAGCTGTTTTAAATAAAATCTGTTTGGATTTGATTTTTTCAAACGTTGAAGAGTTTAGGCGGGAAAATGAAAAGTGCACATTTACGACCATATATTATTTTTCAAAACTTGAATTTCAAGTTTAATGTGTAATTATGGTGATGTGTAATTAACCATTAAGTGTTCGTGAACGTGTGAGAGTCTAGGCAAATGATATAAAATTGAAAATCGCGACTTTTTGGGTTCACTCCTAAACTCCATCGAAGCCTCAATAAAGTTTCTACCGTTTTATTGGGTTTGGGAAAGAGAAAATAAAATAAGACAAGGCTGTATGGTTCAAACCTTTGCCTGCCTTTTGGCGAATTATATTAACAGCAACAATAAAACGTTGAAATGTCAAAATAGCGGCCGGCAAAACATTGCCGGCCTGTTAGAGCGGCCAGCAAAACTTTGCCTTTGCCGGCCGCTTCTTGAAACAGAACGGCATGGTCGACTTTGCTCAAACAAGTTTGTCAAAATAATGACCACATTACATGCATTTTTTAGTAAAAAATATTATTGTATTAGGTACTATAGTCATTTTTATAATAATATTATTTCCATGATTAGGTACATTATATTTATTACATTTTATTTTTGTATTACTGAGTATTTTTATTTTTGAGTACTTTTTTTAAAGTGATTTTTTTCACTGATTTCTTAAGGTGATTTCTTAAGGCGGATCGTTCACCTGAGCCCGCCAAATTCAAATTTCAATTGGTTTTTCGCAATTTGTAGGTCTATAGCACATTCTAGATTCCTAGCTGTAGTAATTGCGGCAGTAGCTATACAATATTCACAACTGAGCATTAAAAACTTTGCTTAATAAACGTTAAAGAAGCTAAAAGTAGGTACAATCGTAAATTTTGACCAAAATTGACGATTGTACCTACTTTTAGCTACAATATCGATTTGCAAGCAAAGTTTTTAATGACTAAAACTTTGCTTGCAAATCTTAGGTGCTCAGGTGAACGATCCGCCTTAATATCAATTTTTTAGTATTCCAAATATCATCTTCCTTTATATCAAAGTGCATTGCCCTAAGCAAGCCATAAACTATTTCGACCGCCAGATATTTTAAGAAATATTGAGGTAGAATTGTATTTTCGACATCATTTTATTCAGAAAACTTGAATATTTAACATACATTAAAAAGTTTTAAGAAATGGTTGGTAGTGCTCCGTTTCCTTCAGCTGGCCTTGTCCGCCAGAATATCGGACTATTCTTATTATCAATGCAATGAATGAATATGCAATTTTTATTTTTATTTCTATGCAAATGGGATTTTTTTATCCTGATAAGGCTTTTGTTACGTTTGTCCTGAAAATAATTATATCAATAAAACGTCTAAGTATTAATATTCAATCAAATTGAAAATTCTTTTGTCATCAAGTATGAGTGTTTTGTTGTACTTGGGTCTTTTTCCTTTTTGTGAAATAAAGAAGTCCATTACATCTTACGACTAATATTAGTCACCGAGGACAAAGTCTGGTTAGCGAGACTAGTTGCTTCCGCCCAGAGGACTATTAGCAGCATGAATCCCATCCCCATGAATCCCCAATCTTTAGAATGCCGAATTTTTGGCTTGAATTTTGTGCAAAGCGCAGTGTGGTGTTAAACGCGAATATGAAATACGTTTAACCCCGTGCTGCATGTTGCATAGAGTAAAAAATCCTACATTCTTGTGACTGGCTCCATCCGCTCAGTGCAATAAACATAAAATTGGTAAAAATGTCATAGATTCATAGACCAGTATCGATATCGATAAATTATTTTACATCCCCTTTGAACTAGTTAATTCTATATTATTTATGGGAAGGTATGCAGAATTTGCGATATGCTCCATCTCGAGATTGCGGCTTAGTTTCAAGCTTGACACAATGGACCTTTGAATTTCATTTCTCATCAGCAATGACAATTTAAAGTTAAAATCATTGGTCATCAGCTTATCATCAGGTCTTCATCAGGTACTCTGAGTACTCTGAGCCCTGGCCCTGAGCAAAGGACCAATAATTATTACCATATATTTTACAAGTGTTGCCATATATTTTTTTCATTTAGATAAATATTTGGCAACACTAATCTCGGTCTTTCATTCAATAATCATCCATCTTGTGCACTTCCCTTTCCGCTCGTACCGTTCATCGCTCAATTTTTGATTCGTTTCATTTCATTCCTCAAGCTAGCTCTTCGCTTGGTCAGCCGTGTGGTCGGATCGATCGAACGCTGTAACTGTCCTTGGCATATTTCTTTGTGCCAACCCAATTGAGAAGTTATAGTATATTTGGTATATAAATAATAACTAATAATAATCAAACCCTCTAGAAAGGGTTTAAGGAACTGAAGTAATAGTTTATATTTAGGATAAATCGTGTATGATTGCTACTATAAATCTAATACGCAGTAAATTCAACTTTCACTCATGTGATAACAGACTATTATGAAAATATATGTTTAAATGCTTAACAATAGTGTACATAAATTGTTAATGAACTGAATAAAACTAAGGAATAAGTGTTCTTTCGTGCAACAAGAGTATTCTATATTGTTACAATGACGAGACGCCATGTTGTTTCTGGAGAATAGGGTGTGGCAATTCAATGTGCAGTCCGGGTTCGTGATAATTTTCGAAGTACATACCTACTGTAGATAAAAATGGTAAGTTTTGCCTTTTGCCCTACCTATTACCTAGTTTATTTTAGCGCATTCATGTATGTACATGGTACACCTATAATTTTGTACGTCCATTTGGGTTTTTTTATAGTTTTTATGTAAGTAATAAATTACAAAGTTGATGCTAAGTACTGATAGGTATTATCGTATACATCAGTAAATACCTGAGTACCATAGGTCACTTTCTACCATAACGAATAATTGGCAGTGTTGGCACAAAGATGCTTCTAGAACACCGTCACGTGATGTCGTTGTGGTAATTCGCGAGTGACGTAAGCGGCCGCTCTTGCAACATGACGACCATTTTGAATTTGTACGACCGAGTAGACTTGGACTTTGAACCCTTATCCAATTTGTTATATCATTCCAATAACATCGCCGCCCTCGATTGGCGCCTATAGGTACTCAAAGAAATGGAGAATTGGAGAATTATTTCACAAACGACAAATTGGACCGAAATACATATCTACCTAAAGTAGGTACTCAAGTCAATTATCGATTGGTTAGAGAGAACCTCCAGGAAAAGATACCTATACCTACCTACTTACAATTCTTACGTACCCATACGGTAGCTTTGATGCAGAAAATGTAGATAAACTGTACACACGATATTCCGCCAAGCTATACAGTAACACTTCAAAAATTACCGCTATTGCAAGGGAATACGGACTGTCCAAAAAACTAGGTAGTTAACGTATCAATAGGCTGGGCCGCCATGTGTACCTACCCCTAAGAAAAAAATACCACATTACATTTGATTTTCCGAAAATTACTCTAAATCCAGTACAAGTACTTTTGTAAAAATAGTTTCACAGTAGAACATTTTAAGGCGCTGCTATACGATTTTTAATTATGTATTTTAAATTGAAAATTACGTTTTAACACAGTAGTGTTAATGACCTGAAAAAAATATTTATATGCTAAGCAATTTTCGCTAAAGCATTTGTAACTTTTGCAAAGCGCACCGAGAACGCTTGGAAAAGCTATTGGTCCATGAAAGATCTCATAAAAGGGAACCTCCCACTTACTCTAAAAAGAAAACTCATGGATGTATGTATCCTCCCCATCCTCACCTACGGTGCACAAACCTGGTCTTTGACAAAACATCAGAAGTCCGCACTTGGGGTATGCCAGCGAGCCATGGAGCGCAGTATGATAGGAGTCAAATTAACAGACCGCATCAAAAATAGCGTACTGCGCTCCAAAACCCTGATTGCCGACATATCCCAAAACGCGGCAGACCTAGACGGAGATGGCGGGATGAGCTTAACTTCTTCTGGAACGATTGGCCCAAAATAGCGTTGAGCCATGACGAATGGAAAGAGGATGCGGAGGCCTTTGCCCTGCAGTGGAACGACAACGGCTGAATAATGATAATAATTTGTAACTTCATATTTTGACTATTAATTACGCGCGGATTAGATTAGCTCCTCGCTGGTGACGGGCGGCAGTCGGCAGTGTATCTTACTAAACACTTTGGTTATCATCGCATTGGTGTAGTAAATCTTTCGTGCTTATTGTTCATAATATAATATTCCTAACTGCATTTAACGAGTTTTTATCTTAAAATTTACAATTGCTCACCCACTTGCTTACATACACGTAAAGTTTATCGTGCCAACTGTAAAGTAGCTACTTCTTTAACTTTAGATGAATAATACCACGAGTTGAAACATAGTTGGGCTAGTAATTTCTTCTTTATTCAACATGAATTTAATATAACAGATGTCCATCGACAACACTGACCGTGACATATTCCTTGGCCATGTCATAGGAAGAGGCGTAGCGTAGTATAATTATAATTGAAAGATGTACATACATAAACTACCAAATTACAAAGAGATTTTGAGAGAGGTAATGCATAGCTGAATTGAATAATTCCACTCACAAGGACCTCCCCAATGGGGGAAGTATCTCCACCTTGCAGAAAATCGTATCCAAATAACATAGCCCCATGCCATGTTGTGTTTCTAATGGCCAGCCCAACTATTCCTCCTTAATCTTTACCGCACCCTCTCAAAATGGGTGTTAAATGATTTTACAAGGACGGCAACGCGCAAGTGAAACCCAAGGTGTTGCAAGCGTCCACAGCTACGGTAACTGCTTACCATCAGGCGGGTCGTATGCATGTTTGCCACCCTAGTGGTATAAAAAAAATCGCCATACATCACTGATTATTATCGCCTCCAGATGTTGATTAAATAACTAGAAATTCCTTCAAGTTACTAACGATATTGATTGACTTCCGTCTATAGGTGCATATAGAAAAATATTGAATTACCTTCAAATACATATTACAGTTAAACTTTCCATATATGCCAATGCCAATTAGCGGCTAATTTACACTCGGAAACTTGTGGTCCCATGCTAAAATAACAAACAGGTTTTTCTTATAAATATGACTAAATTGAAATACGAGTTTGAGCTTAGTTACAACAGGAGCATTATATAAAATCTATTAGGTACCTAAGTTAATACTAAATTACAATATATAAAGCAAACATTTTTTGGCTTTACCTATTGTATTTTTTTACTACTATTACCTACCTATTATAAGTGGCTTCTATGTAATTCTGTGTATTTTTTTTGTTTCATACAATTTCCAATATAAACAAATAAAATTTGAATTTGGTAGGCTGCGTGAGCACATAGGCTGAGGCCATTACGAGCAAAAAAATGCTTGTTTGTAGTAGTAGGGCCTTAGCCAGTTAGCTGTTTGCATTAAGGATTTTCTTCAGAGATGTAGCTGTTGTACGTCTCGCCTTATTATCTCAAGTTAGTATGTAATTTGAAATCGTTATGTGTTTACAAAGGTGTGTTTAAATAAGGCTGGGCATGACAGGTAAAATAACTTAATGGTTTTTGTACATAGATAACGACACTAGTAGGCAAGGATAATAATCATGAATGTAAATATTCACGACCTCAATTGTCTTAAAAAGCGAGTTTTTATAATTAAATATACCACTGCATAACTAGGTACTCACGGAAAACTTTCGACATTTTGACTGTACTTTAAGAAATTTTATTCTGGTGCTGTAAGATTGTCACATTCTTCTTCTTCCTGCCCATGTCCCAATCTATTTGGGGTCGGCGCAACATGTTCTTTTCTTCCATTCATCCCTATCAGCCGTCATCTCACCACTCACTCCCTTTCCCATCATATCGGCCTTAACACAATCCATCCATCTTTTCTTTGGTCTCCCTCTACCTCTCTGTCCCTGCACTTTCATACTCATCACTCTTTTAGTCACATGCGTTTCATCCCTTCTCATCACATGCCCATACCAAGACAAACGATTCCCTTTCAGCTTTTCTGCCACTGGCGCCACTTTCAGACTTCCTCTAATATACTCGTTTCTTATTTTGTCCATTCTAGTCACTCCACACATCCACCTTAACATTCTCATCTCCGCTGCATGCAGTCTTCTTTCATCCATCTTCTTCACATTGTTGCATATTTTTTGAGAAATCATAAAGTTAAAGTAAACCAATAAATACACTGGCCATTTAATTGCAGATTATTATCAATGCTGTTTAACCCTGATGGGCAAAACTTTATTAATGCTAAAAATTAAAATGATTACTTTATTTATACATTCATGACCTCAAATTTGGAAACGAAGAATATTTTTGCCTTTATCACCGATGTGTACGGAAGTGCACCTGTGCACTGTCGAAGTTTAAGGCGTACTGCGGACACCAACCAGAGTTGGTTCTCGGCTATTTCGCCACCTATCTTAAATAGCATGCGGAAGTGTACAAAGTTAAACACACTACGCCGCCTAAAATGCTTTATTTTGCTAGCTACTGATCTATTTATTCGTGACCGAAACCTCTAGGACGTAAAGATTAAAAAGTGTTAAAAAGAGAAAAATATAATTTGCATCTATCATAATAATATTAGCTAAAATAAATAAACGAAAGGTCCGATATGTCCGCCTATTTAGCCTAGCGCACGGATTTCTGCTAAGACTTTCTTTTCGACTTTCTTTTGGATGTTGTTTAATATCCATTGTTCTTGAATGTTAAATACCTACTTATATTGAAATAGGTAAAAGTGTTTACTGTTGTGTAATTGTAAAAAAAATATGTAAAAATGCATTGAATTATATGAATGCCCTTTTAATGAACATTTTAAAATGTCAATTCGGTGACTAATATGGCGCAGCAATTTTGTTTTTGAGGAGTTTCTTCATAACATACTGGCACATCCGTAGTTTCCGTAGGGTGAGGCAGACTTGTACTAATGTACACCTATAGGGGTCGAGCCTATTGCCATTAACCGGGTACAAGACAAAACTCCGAGCTGCTACTGAAAATTTCAATTTCAACCTGTCAATAAATCGTTGTCATCGTCGTTGAGACCTTGCTTCTTCCAGCTTTGTTTGTTAATAAGGTGTCAGGTTCGAACCCTGCCCGTGAACGAATTTTTGTTTCACTAAAAATGTATATTTTTGTTTTGAATGGCTTGTGATTGGCACAGCGGTTATATTTTGATTTTCTTTGTTACAGACGCGAATTGACCCAATAAAATTACTGAATTGCGTCAGCGTGCTCCTGTCGCCTAATGGCGGGATTAAAAGTAGAGATGAAGTCCAGAGGCTGGCTAGGTAAGTTTTTAGAACAAACTCCATGTCCTACGACTGACTACAAAGTTTGAATGAACAAAGGAATTGTTTTTGTAACCATACACATAAGACACTTAGGACCGTAGGCTTGAAATTTGGAGGGAGTATTTATTGACTGTGATGGGTAAAGTGTACTAGACCAGTTTTGTTTTGGAATTTAGTATTCCTTTGTTCTTTAACGGCGTGATCGTTTTGATGTTATTTTGTACTTTAGGGGTTCTGTTGTCGAATCCTTTGGAATTTGAGGGAACTCTGGCAATAGCTAGTTATACATATCCCTCTGCAATATGAAAGGCATATTTATCTATAATTTAAATACTTTAAGCTAATTAAAGTACAACAATAAGATAAACAATATTTTATAGATTTTTTTAACCACCAATATAAAGACACTGATGAGTTCTCCTATTACAGTAATTTTTTTGAATGAAGTTTTCGTAAAAAGTAAACTTAAATGCATTTCGAAATTGACACGTTACACTTTTTCTTTCAGCCTCATGACAAAATTTTCGAAGAAATTGGTATCTAAATGTATTTACATACAAATACTGAAATGTACAGAAACTGAGTTACTAGGCTTATTTATGGGATCTGGCGGCTGGATACTGGTACACATGTGGTTTACCGAAAGTATTGTAGCAAAAAACTGGCCGCTAGTCAAAGAATTGTTGGAACTGCTATTACTGTGTCCTGTTGACATAGAGCGTTTGAAAACCAATAACTGTCCAAAACTTGTAAAGGAACTATCAAAAGATGATAACCACTTTGGTAAGAAACATTAATTTCTAGTTTTAGTTCTTAACAAGTGATGAAATCTTTTTAAAATTTGACATTTTTTTATTGCAGCTATTAGAGCCCTGGCATCGAAGTTAGTTGAACAATGGTTAAAGACTGTTAAGGGTGAACAAGTTGTTCCTGTCCAGCTGTCTGATATACCGGCAATAATATCAGAAGCTCAATCTGAATCAGAGGCCTTAATTAAATCTGAGTGCAATGTTGAATATAAACATAACGATAAAAATGAAAATAATGTTGAAATAAAAACAATTAGTGAAGAATGTGGTAAATTGGATAACCTAGATAATAATATTAAACCTAATAAAAATGCAGGTGATAACAAATTAAAACAAGTGGAAGTTGAACCTGAAGCTCTGCCCGTATTAAAAATTAGTCTAAAAGATGGAAAGCAAGTGATATCACAGGCTGATGAAGATAATAAAAGTATAACATCGGAAGTATCAGATTCGGAAAAGTCCAAAGATAAATCAAAAGGTAGACATAAAGATAAATCGGATGATAAAAACAGTAGCTCAAAGTCTACTAGTTCTAGACATTCCAGCAGATCACATTCTTCAAGTGACAAACATAAAAGTCATAAAACTAGCTCTAGCCGACATAACAGTAGTAAGGACAGATCAAAAGATAAGGATAGACATTCATCTCATAGTTCTAAGTCAAAAAGTGATAATAGAAAATCTAGTGAAAAATTTTCTACGTCTTCTAGCAGCAAGTCTAAAGAGGATCGCAGTTCCAGATCAACCTCTGATAAAGATAAATGTAAAGATAAAGGGAAGGATGATAAACATGAAAAGAGTAAGGACAACACCCCAAGTAAATCTTCTGAGAAGTCTGACGATAAAATACCCTCGGTTCATAAATTAGGCAAAATACCGAAACTGAGTGATGCTAAGAAGGAAAAACCGTCAATATCTATAGAAGTCAGAAAACCGGATGACCCAAAACCAAAAACAGTAAAAACTTTTAATTCTAAGTTTAGGAAACATGGGCTAGAAGAGGAAGTTAAACCACCACCATCTCGTGCTGCGGTATTAACAAAAAAAAATCCACCTGTATTACCACCTACTGTATCGATACCAAAAAGACCATCTCCAGTTCATAATGAGCCTCCTCCAGAGAAAAAGCCAAAAATTATAGAGCCTGTCGAAAAACCGGGTGCAATCAAATTGATTCCTCCTAAACCCAAACGTAAGTATTTTACTATTTACGGAATATGGAATATATTTCTAATCGTTTCTTTTTTTCCAGATTTACATTGGTGGTGGCAAGTTCTTCCATTGTCACCAACTGTTTTCAATTATTTAGGTTGCCATTTCTTCAGTGGTAAGTCCAAAATGTATAACTTAACGGGTTCTAAAGTGTTTTTACCACTTGTAAAGTATTTTTTTCAAATAAACATTGAAATCAATATGTATGAATCTTTCCGTTTTAAAAAATACTGACCTGACTCTGTTTAAAGACATAACCGTGAGGTGGAAATACCAGCGCACCTTTACTGGATGCTTCCGTGGACTCGCCGCAGAGCTGATGAGAACGACTGGTGCTCCAGGAGTGATTCTTCAGCAATTCATGTAAAGAGAAAGTGAAGTAATTATATTTCTACAGAGAGTTCAGAAATAAATAAGAATAACAATAACAGTAACATTAGCTGATTTTATAACAGTCATAGATAGCACTTAGCGATATTACCCGATGAAGTGTTTCAAAATAATATATGATGAATTAATTGAGACCATTAGGGAATCTAGGAATATCTATAGCACGGCTCTTTGTTGCAACTTGACGAAGCTCCCTGTAATAATTGGTATACCTATCTTACTAAACCATAAAAGTCATTTTCTAAAATGTACCTACCCACGTAGAATTAGAAACAGTGTCCGCCACTGGAGTTCGATACCTATTGTCGTATTAATTAACCTACCTTACACATTTACTTTACGATTTTAAGTTTTTTTATTTCTTCTCAAATATGTTATTCAGCCGATTCTTTAGCTTTCTAACCCAGTTTAACCCAGCGTGATCCTCGGCCATACAATAATGCTAAAAGTTGTCCAATATGTACCAAAGCATATGGCCCTCTACTTTGAAATCAAGTGCGTAGAGATTAATAATTAATTATTACACGCTTAAATGATGAGAAAGGAAAAAATGTTTCGGAATGAGAGATTTATCTGCATGATTGAGAGATTTATCGAAGCGGTGTGAATGACTGATAGCCCCCCATTCTGACAGGATACTCGTACCCAGAGCAGTGTGATAGTAAATAGGTTGATGATAATGATGGTTTAAGTCGCGAGTTTAAAACACTCATTTCCTTAAAACAGGATCTGGTTAACTAAATTTCTCGATTATTAATAACATCTCTCGTACATAAATAATAAAAAAACTGGTTATGTACCCGAAACAACCGATGTCTTAGCTGGGATACAGAGGACTATTCCATTGTCAGTAATAGATATATAGATACAATCTTTGTGTTATACGTAGGTACTAAAAGTCTATATCGTCGTAAATAGTAACTACTACGCTGGAACAATAGGTCTCCGAGTTTAATAAAATTGGGAAAGCGCTCCAATGGTGAAAATTTTTTCTTCAGATCCTATGACCAGTACCTATACAAATAAAAATAAACAATTCCTAAGATAGGTATACTAATCGTTACACGGACTCGTACTATGCTGTGCGATGAGTCTGGCAGGAGGACAAATTCAAATCTTGGAAAAAGTATCTATAGGTTCATGTAGTAGGCCAATGTCGGTAGCCAACCTTCAGTAAACTTATAAAAGGCAAAATAGTAAATATTCTCTCAATATCAACGACACAAAGAAATAATGTTTTACAACTTTCTAGCATGTTGCAGCTGAAGTCTTCAAAGGCTTCGATTATACAACAACGTCATTTCCTACAATGTTTTATTTATTCACTTTTTTATGAAGTGTTCGTCTCATCAACATTGTATCATCGGTACAGTACACTAATTAAATATTACAAATAGGTAATCGATGAACGATAGAAACATTGACCCAATGGGCATAATATAATTATGCGAACTTGCGCATAATTGAACGTGTATCTATCAGCTAAATTCCGCGACATTTATTGCTCTTTATACAATTAGGTAAATAGCCCAACTATGAAATCGAATACCTACCGAAATATCCCGATTCGCCGTGTCTACGGTAGGGTGGGCGATAGATACCGATCTACATAGTTTCTATTTAATCCGAAAAGCATGATAAAATCCTTTGTTCAGATTGCTAATATAGCAACCGAACCTTTGCTGAACCTTTTGACCTGTTCTGTACTAAAGGCCCGTACTAACGGAAAGACTGACGAAAAATCGTAAGAGCGGCAATTATTTAGGTACACCACGTAATTACGTAAGCATAGCATACGTTGTTTCCGGCGGTTATACCAGCATTATGTCTCGTTTTTCCCAAAACCAAATTTCCCTAAATCCTTAGCGGGTGCCTACCTACACTATATATCAGGGAACCAATCTGCTACCATTCAAATTTGCAGACTTGTTACTGAGAATAATTCGTGATTGGTCTTTATGTGAGTGGTCGCTATTGTTACAAATTTATAGATGCAGAAGATAAACCCGTCAACAGCAAACAGACAATAGAAAATAATCGCTTTTGGCGGTCAGTACGTAGTGAATCAATCACACATGTCTACATATCTAAGAAGGAACCTACAAAAGCTAGCCAAGATCACAGATTACATACCTACCTATTATACCTAGTTACTAGCGCCCTAGGCGACCACCAGTTCGGCTACATAAAAGAATCCTTTGTACCCATATGAACAAGTATCTATTGGGAGTAGTTACAATCTACTCAAGGGAAATATATTATTATTGTTACGAAAAAGGCGTTGAATTTTGTCAAAAAATAATAATAAAAAAGCAAAAGCTAGTAACAGTAAATCTGTTACTAGCTTTTGCCCGCGGCTTTGATCACCTGAAGCTGTAGTATGATTAGAAATGGATTCCAAAAATAATTTAATCAGAAACCAACAGTGATCTCTTCTTTGTATTGGCCTCTATACAACAGAGAGGTCAAGCTGTATCTAATGATCCGATTATTTAATTGAGGAATTTTATACTAGTAGAGAGAGATGTGCACGACTTATTCAATAGCATTATTCTCCCACAAAAAACTCGATTAGGTACTAGGTCAGCCACTATCAACGTTCATCTAAAAAAATATATTGATTAGGTTAGATCGATGAACCAGCCAGCCTGAACCGAATTGTAGCCGTTGTGTTGTGTTTGTGTTTTTTATGCTACAAAATAAATACCACGCTGGGTCGATAGTAGTAGTGGCTACGATAGTATTTTAAGTTTCTTTTAAAATATTGGATAATTAAAAACTTAAAATGTTGGTGAGTTGTAAAATCCCGTGTTAACTAGTAAAATCAGAAGACAAGTAAAAAAAATTGTTATTGTGTTCTTTACTTGACGGTTTCTTTGTAATTTCTTAGTTGGCGACTTGTGTCGTAAAGACCTATTTGTTTATTAGAAGCTTTCCTATTTTCCCATTGCTCACATGAGATCAGAGGTTGTAGTCTGTGGCTTGACTTATGATTCCGAGTAGGTTGACTTATATAGATATAGTAGGTGCCTCTTGACTTGGATAGGTACCTACCTGCTCTAGTAGGTAGGTTCTTAATTCTTAAAGTAAATAAAATTTTCCTATTGTGTGTCTTATTTAAGTTAGTAAATATAACAGTAGCTATCGAGAATAATGGGTAGCATTACCTACAATATAAATTACTAGCGCACCAGCAATGTGACAGTGGCGCACGGCGTAGGTAGGTACCGATGTTCGAGCGAAAATTTACTCTCCTGTATGTGTCAACTAGCTTCTGCCCGCGACTTCGTCCACGTGGAATAGTTACTTGGTCTTAGCGTGATGATATTTATACCCTATAGCCTTCCTCAATAAATGGGCTATCTAACACTGAATTTTTTCAAATCCGACCAGTACCTAGTTCCTGGAGATTACCGCGTTCAAGCAAACAAACAAACAAACTCTTCAGCTTTATATATTAGTATAGAGTTTAGATAGACCCGTAAATGTAGTAGGTAGTATTTACGTAGGTACCAAAATCCCGTATCATTAACCTGATGCGTATCTACATGCTTTTCATACCATCATACTGCCTTACCTTTCCTGCCATCATACTGTTAAGTACCTATTTAGACAAAGTTATTTCTAAGTACAAACACGAGCCTAAATAAATCTCTATATTTGGCAAACTTCAAAAGCGATTTATCATACAGCATTGATTGATAATTTATGAATTTAAATGTGTTTGGGATCATTTTCGCAGGGAACGGAATCTGATCTCTGCTTTACATAAAATTTAGTATATACACGTCAAAACATAAAAATAATACGTCAAGCAGCTACATAGAAAAACTAGTTATTATAAATATACAATACTTTACATAGGTACTTCCAATTGTAATCAATGAAATAATGGGTCTCAGCAGATCTCGACTATTTTTGGTCAGGGAGCTAAAGCTCATTTTTTTTTATGACTGATATACCTACTTAAATTAATTTGAAAATGCAAAGCGTTACCACGTACCTACCTAACTATCTAAGTAATATTATTAAAAAAAAAACTGTAATGGATTGATCGGGCGAAGACAATCAACTTTGCACCGTCTAAGATGGGGAAGTAGGTTCAAGGTCAACGGGAAGTAGGTGTGTCAAAATAGGCGGCATAAACGATTTTCTTTTTAATTACAGACCTGTATTTGATAAGTCAGTTTGGTACCTCCACACGTCACGACAAAAAGGGATCTTGGCATTTCATCAAAGGGTACTTTTTTGTTTTTGAGGCACGGAAACCTCTAAATGAAACATTGTAGGGTTCAATAAACCGGAACGAACCTAGCTAATAAATGTAGGTTAGATACTGTGTGCCCATCTGTATTATTTTTTATAGATAGTATACCTACTCTGTAAATATAATAATATTAATACATACTTACTAAAATTTAATCGTAGGTAGGTATATTATTATATTACTAACGATCCTATTTTATTGGTGTGCTATGGTAATTTTACAGCTCTGTTCAGCTGTAAAAAATCGGTGTTTTGTTGTAGACTACCATATCTATCTATATCTATGCTGCTTACAACCTAAAGCTTTGTTGGGAAATAAAAAATATACGTAAAATTGCGGATATCGATATTTATATACTTAGGTAACTAATGCATGGTTGATTCTATTTATCCAATAAGCTAGCGATTTACCATTAGTTTATACAGGTTGACATTGAATAGACGCGACAAATTAAATTAAAAGTACGTAAATTTTAGGAGTAAGAAAATAAATTTAGAGCATATAAGAAAATTATACTATCCTAGAATTCCGAAAACCGTTTGGCAATGTCTCTTACGCCACTACCAGTAGGTACTACTACCTTTTCTCGTAAATAGAAAAAAAAAAATCTAATGACTGCAAGTGCAATGCGTTGCCATATTCCACACAGTACTCGTAACTGCGCACTGGATTGATCGGGCGCGCCGCGCAATTATTGAAACAATAGGGAATAAATTAGCATGACTTTTTAAATATATTTAATCAATACTTCACATTATTAATGCACCGTAAAAATATTTCTTTGACAAAAATATTAATAACTATTTTAATAAAAACAAAAAATCTAAACTGCAACCAAATTCAAGAGATTGAAACCTTGGCCGCGTGTCCGTTGACGTCAGTATCTGTAAAAATAGTATTGTTTTTATAGTTTTTAAAATGTATTATGTAATCGTTTTATCGAACAAATTGTTGCTTTCTAACTAATAAGAACCTGGGAGAGGACTATGAAATCCATTTAATAGCTAGTAATTACAAACCTCTAAGTTTAAGGTGACGTCAGAAAAGCGTCACATCGTGGACTTTGGCGTAAGTTCCGCTTGTTAAATTTATCGCGTATTTTTTTCTATTTTGAAATACTTAAAATCTTGCTGAAATGTTAATTACCTACTTGAAATAATATGGTATTGACAGCATTCTATAGCAATAAAGATTACAAATTAACATAATTATTTTAATCCCTATGCATATTCCCTATTACTTAAAAATGATTTAATTCATAGGTACCTCCCTGAAGACAATAGCTTAGTAGTAATATTTTTGTTTAATACTAGCTTCCGCCCGCGACTTCGTCCGCGTGGAATAGTTACTTAGTCTTAGCGTGGTGATAAATAGCCTATAGCCTTCCTCAATGTTATGTAGCCTATATGTTGACCCGACCTGTTAGTAATATTCATGCAAAATTTGAAGCAAATCCATGCAAGTAATTTTTGAGTTTTGCCCGGACATACATACAGACAAACAGACAACAATTGTAAAAATGTACAGTTTTGACATTCCTACGATTTTATTATATGTATACATAGATTTAGAATTATTGAAATGTTACGTTAAGGTTACTGAATTCTACATTTAGATTAATCGCATGTTTTTAAAATCACCTGTACAGTGTTGATTATTTTTTATCATCTTGGTCCCACATTTAGACTTTATCCTGTACCTGTCGTAAAGTTGCTTAACAATCACACCAGGTTATACTAGGTTATATGCATCTGAATATATTATATAGGTGTATACTAGGGAGATAATAATCTATAGAGTATGTAGTTACTTTGTATGACCAATTAATGTAATAATACCTACCTATTGCATGAAAGAGGTACGAATCTGAAAGACTTGTATAGGTACTACATTACCCACGATAAAAAAATATATTGAGGTGAGGTGTTTATGTACATTTATATGGCAGAACCGGCAATGTAAAAGAAAATATCAGTATGTAGTAGTTCTGCTGGAAGTTTTCCATTTACCCAGTAATATTATGTCTTGCGAGTTCAAAACACTAGCATTCTACTAATACCTATAAACATAAAAGTGTGTGAGGATGTAGGTATGGATGTTTGTTAAAAAAATTTGGCACAGATATAGATTATAGTCTAAAATAACACAGGCAAATTTTTATCCAGGTCGGACCCAATTCTGTAGTCCACGTAGTCGAAGTCGCGGGCAGAAGTTAGTATTATAATAACGATATCTTATACATACGGTACGATTGGTGCAGCGGGCTCGTGTCGCGGGTTCGAAATCTCGGACGGACCAAATAATATGTATGGCCTCTAAGTACTTATACATCAAGTCCGGGCGTTTAGTGATAATAAAATTTGTTTCAAAACGCACTCACGATACATGATAAAATCCTAGTGTGGGTTAAGATTATAAATACGAAATTTAGAATCATTTAAAACTTTATTATTACGTATTTAAGTCGGTATACTAATATAATAAAGCTTATAGAAAGTTAGTTTGAAAGGTTAGCGCTTTTTAACATCATCCTTAAGAGCGTGACTAAGCGGTTGAAACGCCCTGCATCTATGTAGTACATTACTAAAGCTACACTACAAAAAAGCGTTAGAACTCTAACCTGGGTCCTGCGCCCTCTGATTCGGTAAACAACAGGATTTTAGATGTAATATTAAATATAGTACTTTTAGGTTATATAAGTATTACTTATATTTAGATGTAGGTAATATTAATTTTAGATTTTTTTAGAATTAATTGCGTTGCATGCATAAATACCTAAGCAATAAATAGGTTCATACCTACTATAAATATATGCTCAATACTCAATATTTATTGCATTCCACAATGTAGTTCATACAATCCGATGGTAAATTTACAATAAAATAGTTCATTATGGACCCCGTCGGGCACGCAATGTAGGAGAGAGGGAGCAATATATTATTATTATATTTATTTATTTTTTACTATGCTTAAGTGGGTACCTGTGTCGATTCGTTGTACCTAATGTTCGATGAGGCGATGGCTGGTGACATGAAATGCGCTTGAAAATTATTCTGATCCTCATAGGAGAAAATTTCAATAAGGTGCCTACAGAGGCAGGTACCTATCTGGTTCAATAAGTTTGTAACCCAAAATTTTACGCTATTCACGTGAAACGAAAACAAACTTATTTTCTCAGTAATTAGAGACGTTTTGGCTCCAGTAGGTAAACCTATATATGATAAATTTCATTTATTTTATTATTTTTATTAAAAAGGCTCACCAACAGCTACTTATACTATCTTAATTAATGTGATACACAAACATACTAGTTAGTTAAGTATAGCAGCCTTTTACAGGCGAGCACAACATGCGCAAAAATAGGTGAAGTCGACAAACATCTAGTCGAAATTTAAACAAACAAAAATCTAGAACGAGAACAATACTTGTATACAAGTTAGATTAACTAATTTAAATTTAATAACATTAGATCACTTAATACTACTATGGGAAAAAAATAGTTGTCTATGGAATAGGTTAGTTAAAATTATATGGTTAAAAACATTCATGGTTCATTGAAATCGTTAGAGCCGTTTCTGAGAACGCGATAACAAACCAATATTGAGTATAAATATTGCTAGCTACCTAGTAAAAAAGCTTTAAGTAGATATTGAAATAAAACAACGTATTTTATGGCGAAATTAGCAAAATCAAATCCGTAAAGTTGTTTTATTTCATTATAGGTACAATAAAATAGCTATAGGTTCATTCTCCGTCAGTAAAAGTTTACCTTTTTTATTTAATTATTTATCGCTTAACATCAGCCGATGAAGTGTAGGCCTATCAAGAATAAATAATAATAATACCTATGTAATTTTCTGATAAACTCGGTTCATTTCATGCACTCACAGCTTTCTCATTGTATCTAGCCATAATTTGGGGACGATTAGCTATCGCCTAACATGTAGGTAATTAGGTATACAACCAAGATTTCGGGTGTATCGAAAACCTGGATCATGTATCAACGATAGAGGTTAATTTTTTTTAAAGCATTTTTGTTGCTGAGCGCATGCCACTCTGTAGTAAATGAATCACTATACTTACGTCAAACTTTCATCAATTAACTTATTTAAACATACAGCTTCAATAGAGAAAGGCAGTACTATAGGTACTAGTATACCATTAAATATTTCAAGTACTTAAGTAGGTTACTCTTCGTTTTAAAGACGTCTGGCGCTAGTTGTTTTCATCCGACTTGTAAAATATCACTAAATTAATTTATGGGCTATTTACATTTTTTACGTTATTCAGGGTTATTCGGAAATGGTATTTAATTATATCAATCCAAAAGGTGTTTGTAAACAACTTCACCTAATGTTTACCTATATTGTATATAACCTATACGTCCTATACTAATTAGGTACCTTAGGGACGTAGGTATTTTTAAAGAGCTAGCCTTTTGGATTTATAAGTACCTACTATTCGAATAACCTTGTAAAGTAAAAAATAGGTAATATTTTTTTTAATTTCCTCACCTCGATTTCATTAGCTTCGAAAAATTTCTAGAGATTTTAATGAGTTTCAAATCATATAATTATCCCAAAAATAATTTGTCTGCTTTTAATTATCTAAAATTTCAGTTACTTACCTACTTATTAATAATTAAGTATAGAATTAAGTATTAATTTCTTTCTACTACTGAACTCGTATTATATCTTAATATTTTAGATGTAGGTACAAAATAAGTAGAAAAAAGTAAAACTGGCTAAGTAAATTGAATAATGCATGCCTTCGATGATAATTTCGCTCGCAAGATATTTTTATTTAATACGTATCTTGTGTTGTAGTTAATTAATTATTAAGTAGGTAGGTACCTATAGAATATGGTTAGAGCTCCGTGCTATAAAATATATATTTTAAGGGGCCTCTGCGAGTTATAGATCAGAATATCTTTTCAGACAAGGTTATCTTAGATTACCGAAAAATACTCCCTAAAGCTACATGATATCCGATACCAATAGGTACGAGTGGATAAGAGAATAGATGATATAGTCTACTTACTAGACCATCTAGGTATTATTTATTCCCTAAATAATATAAATTTCCTAATAGGAGTCAAAGACTCCAGAACACTAAGTTTTCAGTAGGTATCCGTTTCTATCTGAAAATATTTCCTTTTCGAAAACGCACGAACATTTAACATTAATTATAACAGATTTATTGACTTTTGATAGGGTTCATTTTCTAAAGTTGATTCACGGATACCGAACCACTATTCGACTTTACTAGATTAGTCACTTAACAGTTAATTTAAGTAACAATTATAAGATTGCTTCAGGTATCTTAGTTAATGATCGTTTTGGAATAAATATGTTTCCATTTATGAAGTACAGGTGCCGCGGTTGCGTCTCTCCCATTAAAGGTACCTACCCGTACATAGTGGGCACTTTTTGTTCCAACCGTCAGTAGATATCGTCTGGTCATAAAAAATGTTTAAGATAAATTTAAATCAAAGAAAAAATCGATACAAAGCAGGATACGATCTGGGCTACCGAGCCCACTACTAGATCATCTGATTTTATGAATATAAATTCCTAAAATAGCTAGTATTCCCATAATTAGATGACCTCTGTGGTTTGGTGGTTCGAGTACCGGACTGCTGACCATGAGGTCGTGGGTTCGATTTCCACAGGACACAAAAATTTAAGTGATGAATATAATTGTTTGTGTTCGTCTGTGTGTTTCTTATGTATTATAAGTATGTATTTAGGAAAAAAAAGTATTTAAGTATTATATCCACTGTCTAGTACCCATAGTACAAGCTCTGCTTAGTTTGCGACTAGATGGTGCTGTGTAAAAATGTCCGAAAATATTTATGTATATTGAAATAAAAATGTCTAATATTCGCGTAAACTTCAGAAATCAATATTTATTTATTATTTAATTATAACAATCAGCTTTTAGATGCATCCTTTGCCATCGCCAGACGATCTGGACGTGTGGAAACAATAATTTTAACATTATTATTATTATTACAACAAATGACGAAACCGTGCCACGGGCCCCCCCACTTAGATTTAAAATAATAAAAAATACAAACATCAGATTTCTAGCTCTCCTACTATTTAATAGGTAGGTAGTTAGTTACTTAATTATTTTATTAACATACTAGTTAACGACGATGTTCTAGTTATTCCACTCTAGTATGTATGCTTATTGCTTAGCATTGTTATAAACAAGATTTCACTCATGATTATTACATGCGACTGGAAGCGTCAATCCCTTTGCTTTGTTAAATTAAATACCATCGTAATGTTAATGTAAACGTGGTCCAGCTATTGTTTTTTTAATGCACTTAGGTAAACTGAAATCATCAGGTAGGCAGTTCATCCAGATCAATCTCAGCTTAAGAAATAAGTACCTACTTAAATACTTACCTTATTTCTTGTTAATTGATAGTCATAGAAATATGAAATGAACGTAACTTTTGATAGATATTAACTCTGTGTAATACAGCTACAGCTTTTCTTTTTGTGTTCAGGATAACTTTGATAGGTGCTTATGTGATAATAAAACCCTGCCCAACCCGTAAAGGTATTGTTCTATTTATATAATACTAGCCTATACCCGCGGCTTCGCTCACTTGAAGCTCACAAACATACAGTGATGATCTCTTCTTTGTATGAGTCTCTATACATTAGAGAGGTCAAGCTGTATCTCAGGTTCTGTTTAGATAATTATTTGAGATAAGAAGTATACCATGTTTTAATTCGGAGCACATACTTTCTAATCTAACAGTGACAACAAAATTAAAATCTATTCAGTAATTTTGCGCCAACCCGTAACAAACAGACAAGAATTTAAAAAATCACATTTTTGGGTTCGGACACGTTTATATATCCTAAACCACTTGTTTTTTTTTTAAATATCTTCAATGTACAGACACAGCTTTTTTACAATTTTATAATAGTAGAGAATTGTAAATTATATAATGTAACTGCAAAAAAAAAATGAACCTGAAATGGTATTAGGTAGGTACCTACTGACTTACGTTGGTAGCACCACCGTATCTGGGTACCAACTCTCACTTATGATTATAATGGTTTTATCATATAAAAAACGTTTTGGGGTAATTGATTTGAGCACGAAGATGATGTTTACTTTCATGAATACTTAACGTTTCATATTTTATTTGGTGGTGTAATTCGAATACCTATATGGCCCTTTTGGATTGGACAAGGTTTTTTAACACACTATAAACAACACCTACGTACATCTAGGTGTTATCTTATTAGGTACCTACTTAATTTAATTTTTAATTATGTATGAAGTAGATACCTACGTGGTGACTTCTACTGTACCTAAGTATTAGTGCTACTGTAATCGTCGTCAACCCAAACTATGGGTAGAAAATGCCTCGTGCACTAAGACCTCCTTTGTACGCTCTTGCACATATGCATATAATAAAATAGACAATTACATGGCATCTCTGATTTCCCTGAATATACCTAACACTAAGAAAAGTACCTATGTACTGTGTATTGCATTGTTCCGCTGATATTGACAGATGTTCATATTATAATTAGTTTCCATTCACATCATTTCCGCAATTCCGTTCGCATCCTTCAATGAGTTTTACTACTAAGTTAATTAATTAAGATTATATCTAGCTAGACGTTTCTTTCGTGCCTAATTGGATACTGTTTAACATCTCTCTCAAGAAGTTATTCTGCGTCGTAATTTACAGGATAGCTTTTTTATGTTGGAATTTTAATCTATTCGCGATTTCTCTAAAACTACCCGTACGATCGCTGTTCAATCAAGGTTCGCATGATGCAAAATCGTTTCATCCAGATTATTCTAATATACTTAATAGTAGTCGTGATTGTCGCCTTTATGTAGGTATTTTCTTGAATCGTGGTAGGATACATCAACACAAATGTAACATTAACAAGCGCCCCGTTCCAGCATTTCTCGGGAGACTGTTTTTTTAGTCGCTGATTGAACCGCGATCCGTAGCAGCGATTGACTCCCGATCACAACACCACTGCGCCCATCGAGCTATAAAACTGTTTTAGTTTTGATAGATGTAATGTGGGTGTTTACATTTTAGATGTATGTGAAGAAATATTTTGAGGGGCCGAAACAAATATTTATACCTAAATGATGAATATTTACTTATGAACATCAAACCACACAGAA
This sequence comes from Acronicta leporina, assembly GCA_947256265.1. NCBI lineage: Eukaryota > Metazoa > Arthropoda > Insecta > Lepidoptera > Noctuidae > Acronicta > Acronicta leporina. The sequence goes on along the minus strand of OX366513.1, from coordinate 7,640,566 downwards.
CTGAAACGCTTCGATATAAAAAGTAGCAACTAGGTACCTGTAGTTCGCTACAAACTGTCTTGCTTAGGTGGTTATGATACATCGTGTAGATGGACCATACAATCTTATCTATGGTTTCTCCATTCGGAATTGTAGGTAGGTAGGTGCATACTTAGATACCTACAACTTATACATATAAGCACCTGCCTACAAAACTTACGATCCAACTAATTTTCGTATCGGGTGAATACAAATCGCATTTAAGACGGTATTTTCAGACCTTCGGTATGGATGCAGCAGAAAAGGTTTCATTTAAATAGATGATTGCACAAATATTATTCTCCCGTAGTGTAGTGTAGGTATATTGTAGCGTACGTAGGTAATCATTATCAGGTTTCATGAATAATATGAATGGCATTATAAGTACCGTGCATTACCTACTTAGTTTTTTCTCGGCACAGCGCACGTGGGTAATGCCGGTATGCAGCTAAACTTTCACTAGTCCGTTGACCGCACGATGATAACATAAATATGATAGCCTCACTTATGTACTTTGTATTTCATAATATTTCATTAAATAGGCACCTAATAAGTAAACAGCTATGCTGACCTACCTACTCTATTTTATGGAAAATAGTCTCAAGAGTATGTATCTAAGGATTACGTCCTTAATTATTAATGATCGTACTAGTAGGTATCCAGGATCCGGTAGAAAGTGCTATTAAACACTTATGGTCTACTTTCAAGTTATACTAGGTACCTACCTACCTTAGTGAATACTTATTCTAACTTATTCGCTTAGTTACGTAGGTATAGGTACAGTTATACGTAGGTCACAGCTTTGTGATCTGTGATATCACATTGGCTGATAAACAACAAACCATTTAGATTGGGAAACATTTCTGACGAAATGCTTACCCAGTCAGGACACAGAGGCGTATCTTGACTTTATTATTTAGGTATTTATTTGATAAAAGTAACTGTTTTAATTGTATGTCACTTAGGTATAATAGATTTCAATGGAAATAAAGAACTAGATTGAGCTTAGTTAATTTATTCAGTTTTCACTTAAGTGAACCCGTTATTGTACATTTTAGACTTATTTTTAAATATTTTATTTGATGTGTGTACCTACCTGTTTCACCTACATTAATTTTAGACTGATCAATTATCGTTAACTAATAACTTACGTTTTTTTTTTGTTTCAGCAATGCTGTTATTAGAAAGTGATATGTTCATGGATGCGTTAAATGCTTCAGCAACCAACAAAAAAGATCCTAAGAAAAGGAAACGACGGACTAGTGTATCTAAAGATGGAAATCCTGGAAACGAAGGTTCACCACCTCATACTCCTACTAATATGAGCAGTCCCAGTAGCGAAAGCAAATCGGTCCCGCCTAGATTTTACCAGGACACTCTTGAAACAGAAGACATTAAAGAAAAGGAGAAAAATATTGATACAAATGAAAACCCTGATACAAGTGTTTTAAAGAAAGAGAATGAGGAGAAAATGGAGACATCAGAGCCTCATACTTTAACTATCAATGGATTAAAAGGAGTTTTATGTTATCATAAACGAAAAGGTCCTAAGAAAAGCATTAAATGGAAAGCGGACTCTGAACTGGAGGAAATTCAATACTTTGAACTTGATGAAACTGAAAGAGTCAATGTGACAAAAACATTTACTGACATGAAATATTTAGAAAGGATTCATGAAAGAGACGCATTCCAAAAAGGAAGAAATCTCAGTAATGATGACGTCATGGAGGAGAAGACTAACTGGAGGCCACTTATCCCTATCGACGCCGATGGACAAGTACAAGTAGAGCATGGCAAAAACAGTAATGAAAAAGATATTCAAGCTATACGTCAAAAAGGGACATTGCAACCTCTTTATTTCTCCAAATCAATGATACCTGATTCTGCGTTTGAACCTGATCCTGAAACACATCCCTATACTGAACCAACTATAATACCTTTAGACGATGTTACTGGCAATCAGGATAATATAAGTGATTTTAGAAATATGCCTTGGCCAGAACCCAAAGGCAATGCGCCGCCATCATCGGCTAGTATAAATGTACCTAATATGTTCCCACCAAATATGAATCAATTTCCTAACACTTTTCCAACCCCACAATTCCCAGGTGTGCCTGGATTCCAAGGCGGTAATATGATTCCCACTGAATGGCCAACCGGAGTGCCGCCACATATGATGGGCAACGGTATGCCAGGTCCTATTCCACCAGGAGCAATTCCTCCTGGAAACATACCCCCGGGAATGATGATGCCACCAGAAAATATGATTATAACTCCGGACATGTTTGGTGGACCCAATGCGATGTATCCTGTGCCACCAGAAGGTTTTAATATGCCACAAAATATGTTCCCAATCGATTTCAATATGTCCGGTCCTCAAGGTCCTCCTCCCCCCGGCCCAGATGGTTTTTCTGGTATTTCAAATTTCCGAGGAGCTATGAGAGGCCGTGGCAACGGTGGACATTGGCGCGGTAAGAATGGTGGAAATTGGGATGGACCTCAACGAGGCAGGGGTGGTTCCCGCGGTGGCCGCAAAGCGGTTTGCATCTATTTCCAGCGAAAGGGGTCGTGCCGGCAAGGAGACAATTGTACATTTTTACATCCAGGCGTTAATTGTCCATTCTAAGAATCACGGGGGATGCAACCTTCGATTCACGGGCTGACAAAGCTCACAAAACTTCAGGGGGAACCCTGGGTCCGCCCTTGCTAAGAATAACCCATATAGGTTAAACCTAAATATAAAGTTGTAAAAGTATTTATAATAAATAACATTTAATTTTGCGTTTATACGACTGGCAGCTACAACGTGCAGTATGCCGCGGCGAAGAATAGAAACTACTGTACCTACTAACCGAGATCAGGCTGCATACTGCACGCACAGCAATCATATAAACGCCCCTGTAGAGTAAGACATTCAAAAAGACTGCTATTTCGTAATTCTACTTTAATGTAAATAGGCTTGGTTGTAATATAAATGTAAATATGTAAAGATACTTTAAGCGTTTATACGAAATACAAATTAATAATTTGAGAAGGTTTTTTTTTATTTCTACATAATATTACCTAAAAAGGAAGACTAAAAACCGTACGTGCCTTGCCCTGTAACAATCAGTCATAAATTCTTGGATTGTGAAGTGTTCATTGGTTTTCTGAGAAATTTCTGCGTTTTCATATACAGTATTCTAAATATACAGTAATTCCCAATCTTTATGGTGGAGCTGAAGTTGTTGCAACCGCCTTCTTGCGCATGGTACAGTCGAGTGGAAAATTACTAACGCAACATCCTATTTAGTATTAGATCAGTAAGTGGATAGATTATTATTTTATACATATGCATAACATCAGTATAATCTCACTAATCTGGCACTACAATAGTCAGATACGACCGATACGTCCAATAATCCGGCACCCTCCGCCCGCGGTATAATATGGGCAGAAGAAAAATTATAATAAAATTAAATGTGCGTGTGGTGTGAGGGCCCACTTCTTAAAACTTTTTGAAAATGTGCTTAGGATTTAGTGAACATTCCCAAACAATTGTGAAAGTAAGAATCAGAATTTGTGAAAGGCAAATAAGCGAGTTATGGGCAGTATAGTTGGGCCCTCAGTTCACACATAGAGGATTGAGGGCCCACCTGTACCGGATAAACTATGGACACTACAGAAAAAGTCTTTATGCTAAAATCTAATCTAAAGCAAAAAAAAATTTGTGAAAACCAGATATTATCGCAAAACACTGTCTTAGGTACTTTGTATATCTTCGTTCAAAATGGGCCCTCAATTCTCACACTCTTAGGCGCCCATTAGACGGTAGGTATTGCCATGGCAAAACCATGGCAGAGATTTTGAGTGACGGAAAACCTATCGTCTAGGGTAGTGATTGATGGATGCATGAAATTGATTGACGAATATCTAGATATTTTGATATTGCCATCATGCAACCATCAGTCATGATTTTTGAGTGACCGTGTAATGGCATTCGTCAATCACCGTCAGTCACCGATGGATTCGGACGCGGATTCAGCACAAGAGAGCTCCGTGCGCTCGCGCTCTCGCTCGCGCAGTCGTTCGCCACCTATACGACTTGCACTACAGCCGGAAAAAAGAATTTATATTATCATTCGAGGCACTCCCCGAGCTGTGGGATACCACAAATCCCAAATATACTAATAAATACAAAACTACCTATGTTTCATTTTTATTTATAATTTATTTTAGTTAGGTATCATCAATGAGTTGTACCGCAAAGTAGCTCCAAGTTTTTCTTCGGGAGTTATTGCTTTTCGCATACAAGTACTTATCTTGTTTTTTTAGGTATAGAGTTACTTACATCAAAAGGTTATCAAAACACATCTCTCATGCGAAAATAATTCTCATAGTCCTTATCCTCTTTAGAACTTCTTATATCAGCCAATAAATTTACATGGGTATCGAAATTACAATAAATGAATAAATAAAAATTCTAATAACTGCCTCGTTAGTCTAGTGGTTTCAAGTGCGACCGCTACGCTAGAGGTCCTGGGTTCGATTCCCAGGTCGAGCAAAGTGTTATTGGGTTTTTCTATGAAATTCTCAGTAGCAGCTCGGAGTTTGGAATTTGTGCCCGGTTAATGGCAATAGGCTCGCCCCCTATTACATGGGACCTAAACATACCGGCGAACTGTGGGTGTACCTTAGTACGCCTCTACCTAACCCTTCGGTTCCCCGAAGGGTTAGGTTACAGGCGTGATGGTATGTTATGTTAAATATTCTACGACATTTTACACAGCACCATCTAGTCCCAAACTAAGCAGAGCTTGTACTATGGGTACTAGACAATGGATATAATACTTATATACTTTTTTTTGTAAATACATACTTATAATACATAAGAAACACCCAGACGAACACAAACACTTATATTCATCACATAAATATTTGTGTCCTGTGGGAATCGAACCCACGACCTCGTGGTCAGCAGTCCGGTACTCAAACCACTAAACCACAGAGATCGTCAATTCCTTTTTAATAACCATTCTTTCACCCAACGCTTTCTTTTTATGCGTTTTTTGCTCAGAATTGCAATGACAATGGCAGCACAGCTTTTTTTTCCCAATTTTTTTGTATGTAGGTACTCGTGTAGCCTCTGCAATTTCTTAAGTTTGACTGACGATCAGTCAGAGTGAGCGTCTAATGTCGATAGAATTCCTCAATCAATCATCCATCAATCATGAGTGATGGAATTGAATGAAGCTTGCCATGGCAAACAAAACTGCTCAAATAAAATGAAACCATTAACTTACAGCTGCTGCTTGAAGTCCTACCTATATGCTGCTAAATAATTTGTGAAATTTTGTGAAAACAAGAACAGGCCACCACACGTTGTTTTTTTGTAAGTTATGACCTAGATACAATTTGACCCTCAATCCTCCACTATTTTTCTCTATTTTTCTATTGTGTTAGTGTGTAGGGTGACGTTATTTTATTTTTTCCCAAAAATTGTATATACCTACTTTGTTAGTGGCGATTCTGAGTGATTCTGCTGTTGCAAGGTACCTCATAAGCATAAGCATGATACCTCATAATTTTCATTTAAAGAAAAATTAGACGGTAAAATTGTAATCCCTACTACTTATTATAAAATTGTAAAAAAGCTGTCTGTACATTGAATTTTTTACCTATCACTGTTAGAAAGTATGTGCTCTAAATTAAAAACTGGTATACTTCGTATCTCAAATAATAAAACGGAACCTTAGATACAGCTTGACCTCTCTAATGTATAGAGAGAGACCCATAGAGATCATCATTGATCTGAATGAATTATTAATAAAATACTCTTCATTCAAAAATCTAGCTATAGTAGGGGCTAGCAATATTAATATAGATATTGCTGAATACACAAAGGACCCTAGATCCGCTAATTACCTTACAATCACTGCGTGTCATGGCCTATTACCAGCACATAATTTCGCTACACATGGACACACCTGCTTGGACCACATAATGTTACGAACCAAAAAGCAAGCCTATTGCTTTATCTTACACTCGTCAGTTACAGATCATAACAGTACAACACTATTTCTATGCCGACACAGGCATCATCGTCCAAAGCTTCTAAAACATCTTGACAAAAAAGGTCTTTGCGATGGAATGAACTCGCTGGACTTGTCTTCTATCTTTACCATAGAAGACCCAAATACCGCCGCAAATTATTTTATAGAACAAATTAGCAACCTCATCACAACTCATACAAAAGTCATACTGCTAAGGAAACGACGCCGCACTGTGAAGCCCTGGATTACACCAGGACTATTAAAATGCATGAATACTAAGGACAAATTACATATAAAACTCAGAAAGAACCCTAAAAATGAAATCTTACAAATAACATATAAGAGATATCGAAATTATTGTGGTGAATTGTTGAGGAAGGTGAAGATAGAACATGAGAAGGAGGAAATTAGGATGGCGAAGGGTAATAACAAAAAACTATGGGATGGCTTAAAAACTGTTACAAATACCAAAATACCAAAAACGCCCTCATTAGACCTATTAGATAGGATTGACCCACAAAATTCTATTAACGAAGTCAATTTTCATCTAGCTAATACTGGCAAATTACTCGCGGAAAAACTACTTGCCCTCCATGCTCCAACAATTACAAACATTGGAGGAGGAACAAGGACCATAGACTTTAGTTGAGAGGTAGCAACCTCTCAACTAAAGTCTATGGTTCTTTTGCCTACTGATGAAAAGGAAGTAGAAACACTTATTGTTAACTTGAAGGATACTAATTCAGAAAGTACAGACCCAATCACTTCCTCCTTCCTTAAACAATACATAAGAATCCTCGTCTCCCCCTTAACCTACATTTTTAACTTGTCTCTTACAACCGGTATCTTCCCTCTTACATTCAAAAAGTCTCTTGTTCACCCCATTTACAAAAATGGTCAAAAAGATTCTGTTAGCAACTATAGGCCTATTTCTATTCTACCTACCATTTCCAAGATTTTAGAACGTATCATGAACAACAGACTTATTCAGTTTCTGGAGCTAAATAATTCTCTTTCTTCTGCTTCTTCTTTTAAATTTAATATTTTTTTAAATCCACATTAATTTTCTTAAAATATATTATATGTAAAAGTAATATTTTTTATAGAAGTGGCACCTCGGAGAGCGATATACTTTCAGAGGTTAAAAAATTTGAGGCCACGCAAATCACAAAACACCCAACGAAAATGTTTTTTTTTTAATTTAATTTCTCAAATAAGTTATTAAGTTATCAGGTAAAAGAATAAGTACTTAAGTAACTAACACAGAAATAGTTTTTTTAAGCTTTTATTTATAGTAGAATCAGTCAACATTATTTATTCTTTGTTAAAGACATTAAAAACATATTATAAGGTACCTACTGATATAATCAGAAACCCATCAGCTGTGTCATTTTAAGTTTGATTTAAACTAATTTACATTTATACTAAGGGCCACTTGCACCAACTTCTGAAATATGTTTAAATTGAATTTAAATACAAAATGACAATAGAAAATTGTGTTTAAATACAATTTAAACACATTTAAGAAGTTGGTGCAAGTGGCCCTAAGTCACTAAAGTAATAAAAATATTATCATACAATACTATTACAAAACTCAAAGTTATTTCATTTGCATGACCAATAATTTGCGTGGGTCAAAACTACCACAAACATACTTAACTTAATTAATACATATCTAACAAACAGAAGACAGTTAACAGCTATAAAAATAATTAATTTTAAGACTAAAGAAGAAACTACTTACATAACTGTAGAGCGTAAAGTCACATTCGGAATACCGCAGGGCAGTGTGTTGGGGCCATTATTGTTCATAATTTATATAAACGACCTACCCAAGGCAACAATAACACTCTTTGCTGACGATAGCACACTAACAATACCTTGTAAAAATCCTGATTCTTATGAAGGTGACGTTAATAATACTCTTTCTCTAATAATTTCGTGGCTAAATAATAATAATTTAAAAATAAACTTAAAAAAAAAACACAAATCATGCGTTTCAGCCAAAGACAGCCCCTAATAAAAATGAATATTAAGGTAGGCAGAGGGTACCGGTCTTTACCGGTACCATCTGCCCTTAATCGATGATCAGGTGGATAGACGGGAGTTTTAAATTATTTTAGCCTGTGGCCATATCAAATCTTGATATGGCCACAGGCTTCCACCAAATTAGAGATGTATGTATACACCTCACGGGATTCGTAACCCCTGAGGAACATTTTGAGTATCTTAAAATTCTCCAATTCTCCAATAGTTTACCAGCGTATTATAAACGATACTCTGCATACTTTCATAAAATCTGGGAACGTTCTAGAGTACGTCGATGACGTACTACTCCTTAGCAATTCCATCCTCGAAGGAATCGAGCTCTTACAATAGCGTTTTACAAACTCTAACGGAAGCAGGTTTTTCCATTAACTTATGCACGTGCACATTTCTAACAACCGAGGTAGAATACTTAGGTAGGGTTATACGTCAGGGTCAGGTAAGGCCGAGTCCTAGAAAAATACTTAGAAGCTCTAGGTAATACTGCTCCACCTGAAAATGTAAGGCAAGTCCGTCAGTTCCTCGGCCTTGCTGGGTATTTCCGCCGGTACATAAGGGGATATGCATCAAAAACTGCATGCATAGCTCACCTAACCAAAAAGGGAGTAGAGTTTAATTGGGGCCCCGAACTTCCGTCAGGAACTGATCCTACATCTGACAAGTGAGCCAGTCCTTGTTATTTTTGATCCTGAACTGCATACAGAGGTCCACACAGACGCCAGCAGCGCAGGTTATGGTGCAATACTCCTACAAACTCTTCCAGAAGGTAAGAAACACGCTGTTGCTTACTTTAGTAAAGTAACCCAGGGTGCTGAAAGCAAATATCACTCGTACGAGTTCGAAACGCTTGCAGTAGTGAAAGCTGTTCAACACTTTCGGCATTATCTCATAGGAATTAAGTTTGTCATAGTCACCGACTGTAATGCCCTGAAGTCAACTGAACGGAAAAAGGATTTACTACCGCGAGAAGCACGGTGGTGGATATACCTACAGGACTTCGATTTCACCATTGAATACTGAAAAGGAACACTGATGCAACATGCTGACTACTTTAGCCGATACCCATCACGTATTGTGAAGTAAGTAAACCTAAGAACTGGGCTCAGATAGCTCAGACTGCAGATGAAGAAACCCAGGATCTATTACAGAAACTCCAGGAGGGCAATTTAAATTCAAGACGGTACTTATCTCGAAACGATTTGCTTTATTACCGATACGCCGCCATAGGTGAAGAGCTAAGACTTTTATGCTACGTCCCAAAAGGCTCAGTCTCCTTCGAGTGTTTCATGATGAACATGAACACATAGGAGTGGACAAGATATTGGATTTCATCCTGAAGCATTTTTGGTTCCTGGGGTTGCGACAGTTTGTCAACAAATACATCTCGCATTGTTTGGTATGTATATCCCATAAACGTGTACCTCGAGCACCACTACAGAACATCACATCATGGAAGAAACCAGACATACCCTTTACTGTGCACGTCGACGCGCTTGGCCCCCTACCAGTGTCAGGAGGCTTTAAAATCCATGTTTTGGTAGACGCATTCAGTAAATTTGTCGTCAGGATGTAGCAGAATTGAAACGTGTCGTCACATTTGGAACCCCCAAATTATTTCACTATGGAATAAGGAACATTGCTTTGGATCTTCTTACTTCGTATTTGAGTAACAGGATTCAAAGAGTGGATGTTAACGGAGAAAGGTCCCCGGGGTCTATGGTCACCATGGGAGTTCCGCAAGGCTCAATTCTTGGCCCGTTTTTATTTCTTGTATATATAAATGACTTACCTAGCCTAATAAAAGACAATCACGAAGTAGTGTTATTTGCAGATGATACATCACTTTTATTTAAACTAAAACGACAGCAGCCCATAACTGACAATGTGAATAACGCTGTTTCTAAAATAGTACACTGGTTTAATGTGAATAATTTACTTTTAAATGAAAAAAAGACTAAGTGTATTAGATTTATAACACCTAATGTTAAGCAAGTGAAAACCAGTGTGTTAGTAAATAGGGAGGAGTTGGATCTTGTGGATACCACGACGTTTTTAGGTATCACTTTAGATTCAAAGCTACAGTGGGGCCCACATATAAATAAGTTGGCGAAAAGGCTCAGTTCTGCAGCGTACGCGGTTTTTAAAATACGTCAGTTAACCGATGTAGATACGGCTAGACTAGTATATTTTAGTTATTTTCATAGTGTAATGTCGTACGGCATTTTGTTGTGGGGAAACGCTGCCGACATTCAAACTATTTTTGTGTTGCAGAAAAGGGCGATTCGCGTAATTTATAACCTTAGCTCTAGACATTCACTGAGGGATAAATTTAAAGAAATTGACATTATGACTGTCGCATCTCATTATATCTATGAAAACCTCATTTATGTAAAAAAGAATATTACACAATACTCTAGAAATTGCGATATTCATGATGTCAATACTAGAAACAAGAACAAGCTAATATTACCAATGACTAGGCTCCAAAAAGTCAGTAATTCATTTAAGTGTCAAAGTATTCGTTTCTACAACAAAATCCCAAGCCAAATTCAAAATTTAAGCATCAACAAATTTAAATCTCATATTAAAAATAGACTATGCAAAAAAGGTTTTTATAAAGTGATAGACTATTTGAACGACAAAAATGCTTGGGATTGAGCTGCTCTGATGAACCGGGCTATTACTATGCTAGTCAGACACTGTGATATAATGACATTATTTTGATTATTGACATTATTTTGATTATTGACAATATTTTGATTATTGACAATATTTTGTACTGACATTATATTGATTATAAAGATTCTCTTGTTATTAGTGAATTGAATTTTGACATTTATGAATTTTATTAATAATTTGTTGTGACATTACAATTTATACTGACATTTATTTTGACATCTAAGTCTATTCTAGTCATTTTTCTTTTGTAAATGTGAGTACCATGTAGGCTTAATTTTATTATACCAGTTTCTATAGTCTGGAGGCTTTGGGAATTTTATACGACCTACACGAATGTCCTACTGATCTGGTATTGTCGTGTGACGGGTCGTTGAGCTCCCTTAATTATGGTTGAGCTACACGATGACTGATGCATGCTTGCCGTCAGTTAGGACAGGTCTACTCAAAGCTGCTATGGTTCTTTCCTCAAAAGGCCATTTCAGACATTGCCCTGCATTGTCCCACTCACATTATTTGCATTATTTTATGTCTGGACTTTAAAAGAGACCATGATTCTCTGAGTTTGTTTCGGTGTTTCTTCTCAGAGGTCGTCAGTTAGGAAATGCCGAAGCCATCTAGCTATAAAAAAAAACAAACCATTGACTTGTAAAATAATAATAATAAATAATAATAAATATTCTGGGACATTTTTACACAGCACCATCTAGTCCCAAACTAAGCAGAGCTTGTACTATGGGTACTAGATAATGGATATAATACTTATATACTTTTTTTTGTAAATACATACATATAATACATAAGAAACACCCAGACGAACACAAACACTTATATTCATCACATAAATTTTTGTGTTCTGTGGGAATCGAACCCACGACCTCATGGTCAGCAGTCCGGTACTCGAACCACTAAACCACAGAGGTCGTCACTTGTAAAAGTGTCTCTAATGATCTACTTACAGAAATAAATATCATTTCATTTCATCATTTCATTTCATTTCATTGATTACCGATAAGGGACGCATGTTCGAAGCAAGCGAGTTCGTCACATGGATAAACGGCATGGGTTGTGACATTCACTACTGTATAACCCCAGAGATGCATCACGCTAATGGCCAAGTTGAAAGGCACGTACGCACATTGCTTAATATGGTTCGCATAGAAGTAAATCACAAAGGATCAGCATGGTCAGAGTGCTGTGGAAACTGCAGGTTGTTTTAAACATTACTAAGCAGAAGACCACCCAAGTGTCACCATTCAACCTTCTCATTGGCATTGACGCAACTACACCCATTATTCGCACATTAGTACCAGACGTCGCAATTGAAGACTACGCTTAACCGAGAGGCTCTGCGTGAAGCTATGAGAAGCAGAGCTCGTCGGCTATTGGCGGACAATCAAGCCAGACAGGATCAACATGCGAACCTACATCGAAATAGAGGCCCCTACCCTACAAAGTTATCAAGACCTTGCCGAGCGGCCGTTACGAGCTCAGGCTGCTCAGTGGTGGTTACGGAAAGATAACACAGGCAGCGGCGCAGTATATGATACCGTGGCAGGGTACGAGTGGTGCCCAGAGGCATGTGCTGCATTTTTTTATTGTAAGTTTTGATTTGTCATACTTTTAGCCTTCACTCCATCCTTGCCTGCTACCATCTTAAATAGAGCCCACTTACAAATATAGGAAATAAATTCCATAGGTAGTTATTGTTTAGATAAATTTTGTAGGTATTTGAATGATTGAAATTACTTGCTCTTCTTAGATTTAGATAGGTACAAGATTAGATGTAGCTTAAGAACCATAAACTGTTAGGCGATGGTGGCAGACCTCTCGACTGTGAAGGCTGAATTTGAATCTGTGTTGGCTGTAGAGTCATCAATATTCATTAGGGTGACTGAGGCGTTGACGTCTGTCGTCATGTCGCCTACTAGTCGAATTTACCTGGAATTTACGATGTTGCTTAGCGACATTGACACTGAGCGTTTGTCGCCTGTCAGACAGCCAGTAGCGTTTGTCGCTAGTAGGAAGCCGCGTTTGTCGCGTCATGTAATAGGTCAGCTACAATAGCGTTGCTGCATTGCATTCTATCTAACCACAGAAGACTGCCAAGGAGCGTAAGTGACGTGTATTCAGGCCCCTCCTTTTACTTATTACTTTTACACGGTATTTACACGGAGCATTTATGATGACTTTACTGAGCGAAAACGATTCTGTTTATGAAAAATCGATTTCGGAATCAGTTTTTATAAACGCGTTAGATTTTTTAATCCACTACCTTGACAGAGGGGAATGATCATGAGAGGCGGGTCCTTATAGATAGATAGTCAAAGGGCAATATCGCCTCAGCTGTAATTTTCAACTTACCGCACTTATATCATAATGTACTAATACAAATTTTCAGCCCTAAGGCTGTCAAGTGATGTAAAAGATTATGAGTAGGTATGTATCAAAACAAACTTTAACTTACCTTAACTTTTTTCCGTGGAAGAGCCATGCTTCGCTTCCGTGTGAGAGCTGTGCTTCAGTTCCGGGGGAGAGCCACGCTTCGGCATGTATGGAACGGCTCGAACGGAATGATACCACAACCTCACAGTTAACCGGCGTAAAACAACGCTTACCTACGTTTTACAACGTAGGTAGCGTTATTTTACGCCGCATAGATAGTCAAAGGTCTAAAACGAACAGTATCTATCCTACCACTGAGCAATAACGTCTGGCTATATTGCTCAGTGTTTCTCAAACGGTCTACCTCTAAATTCATACAAAATTTAAAACTAATCATTCGATCCGATCCTCTGTGTACGTGTATCGATCCACTAAAAGATCGAACGCCATTGTATCGATACAAAAATCGGGTGGATCGTATTCCATTGTATCGCTCCACCAAAGTATCGGATCGGATCGAACATCCCTACGTCAGAGACGTCAGACGCAGACGGTTGCCTGACTTTTTTGGCCAAATAGACTACGAGTACGAAACAATGTCTAGATAAACTACTTATTTGATAGATTCTGGTGTGTATTTTTCATATGTTTAAATCCATTTGTTACAATGTTTTAAAACAAAAAAATATATTGACGATTCATAACAAGATGCAACGCTGGTTTTTTTTAGAAGACCCGAAAAAACCAAAATACAAAGCACCTAAAAAAATGTCTGTGAAGCAACAGGATTCCGAAGCTGAAGTAAAGTCACAACAATGGACTTTCACAGTATCTGCACCCGATGTCGGACCTGAAGAAAAAATGTTCATTACAGGAAGTACTCCAGAACTTGGTGAGTGGGATTACAGCAGAATAGTTGTTCTCGAACATGAAGAAGGTACAGACTTGTGGTCCAAGTCCATTACAATTCCAAACACATGTGATATACTGTATCGTTATGGTAAATGTATTCTCAATGAAGCTAAATCTAATGCAATTGCTATTCGCCAGTGGGAAACAAATCTACAGGCACGGGTTATTAAACAAACAGTACTACACCCTTTTACTGACACATATGGTAATTATGCTGGCAAGCAGATTGTTTCTTCTGGTTGGCTGACAGTACTGACACTGCTACAGTTTAAATTTATGAACAATCCATTAAAACTACATAGTGGACTCACTAAAAGAATTATGAACATTAAAATTACTCCTGTGAAATTATCATTTGGGGCAGATGCACAGGTAGATGAATCATCGCTTAGCACAGACACTATGGATATGGAAGTGCAGTCAGCTGTACTTGTTGATGTATCTACACTCCACAATGATCGATCTCTTTGTGTAATGAAGCCACAGGAGCAGTTTGGTAGAGAATACAAACCAGATGATGTGTTGCTGATAAATGTTCAGGCCCCAGATATTAAAGCTCTTGCATATCTTGTGGACTTCTATTCCTACAGCAGCCGTGCTGCATCTGAAGACCCTCCATGTCATGTGGGCTATACATATGTACTTCCAAATATGTTTAAACCATCTGAGGGATCATTGGAATTACCTGTGACATGCAATGTGAAACATCGCCCCTTGGGAACTATAAATATTGAATATTTAATAGTAAAGCCTATGCCTGAAAAACTGTGTAATCTTCAAATCTCATATGCAAAATATTGGGATCCAACTTGGACTGGTCTGGAGGTTGGACATCGAGGTTTAGGTGCTAGTTTTAAAACCAAAGAGTAAGTAATGGATTTATAGTGCAGTTATATTAGTTAAAACAATATTTTATTTCTTAATTGTCTATTGCAAATACTGAGTCAGTGTTGAATATGATTAATATTTATGAACCATTTCAGAGGTGATGCTATCCGTGAAAATACAATAGCATCCCTTAAAAAAGCAGCTGCCAGTGGCGCAGACTTGCTTGAATTTGATGTGCAACTAAGCAAAGATATGGTGCCAGTAATTTACCATGATTATTATGTATGTATATCAATGAAAAGAAAGAGAGAGGTCGAACTTACAGAAATGTTAGAGTTACCAGTGAAGGATTTGACTCTGGAACATCTACAAAAACTTAAGGTATATTAGTAAACCTGAGCTATCAGCTATCAAATCACTGTTTACAGGCTTGTCCTTTGATAAGAGTGCTTATTCTAATCATAAGTTCTTATCAAATCAGTTTTGACAAAGCTTTTGTTCTTATTTGGGATTGCTATTGTTGTCTTACTGAAGTAATAAATTAATTATTGTTGTAAATCATAATTAATGTCAAAAAATTACCAAGGTTTTTTATTTTGATTATAGCATCTTTTGGATATTTTCTTACCCATAAAACCAGCTACCATCCAACCAATCATTAGCTGTATATTTCGAAAAAATCCTTATTACTATTATTATAGGTTTATCATTTAGTTGAGGGCCGCAATCAAGAAATATTATTTTTTGATGATGAGTTAGAGGAACATCAACCTTTCCCAACTTTAGAAGAGACACTAAAAATTATTGACCCGCATGTTGGTTTCAATGTTGAATTGAAGTGGACCATGGAGATGAAAGATGGTACCTTTGAACTAAACAACCCATTTGACATGAATTCTTATGTTGATAAGGTGAGAGACAGAGAGATTATACACACAATAAATGTTAATTTTCCAATATAATTTTATGATATTTAATTGATTAGGTAATTGCTTGTTTTAAATAATCCTCACATTGAAGCAAAAGTGCTTCAGTTAAGGTTCCTTACTAAGACTTTTGCCATAAAAGTAGCTGAACAGTTGCATAACGGCAGTTTCCGGTTGCCGCGCATATCCACTTATGTCGCTTCAACCAAAAGCTACACCAAGACCACATACTCAGAGAATAAGGGAGCATCTACTTCTCTCCCGATTCCTAGTACCTACCTAGACGCATCGACGGCAATCCGACGCACGAGAAAACAGCGCGACACTTAAAAGGATGTAGAGCAATTCTGGGCAAGACCTCGCCTCTGGATGAATCCAGCAACCGTGCCGGATAGCTGTCGGCGGGGGTAGTTGTAACCACGGAACAAACGAATCCGATGGTCTGCATATTGCTGCAGTGTGGTAAAGTTCAGTTCTTAGTTGGTTGGACTGTTATAATATAACTCTGACATCCATTAATATTTTATTTGTACTGAAAGCACAGATTTTGTATCCTAATTACAACAGGTTTTCCTTGTTATTTTCAGGTTTTAGAAATTGTTTTAAAGCATGCTGGAGATCGTCGCATTGTATTTTCATGCTTCAATCCAGACATTTGCACAATGGTGAGGAATAAGCAAAATAAATACCCTGTCATGTTTTTGACTGTTGTAAGTATTTTACACACAGTTTGACTACTTTAAATAGTATATAGGTACTACTAGTAAGTAGAATATCTTACCAAATGTAATTTAATAAATTTATCTCTTTTTTTTCAGGGCATAACAAAGAAGTATGAACCATATCGTGATCCTAGATGTTCTACTATCCCGCTTGCTGTGCAGAGCGCAGTTAGTACAGAAATATTGGGAATTGTTGTACATACCGAAGATTTGCTGAGAGACCCTTCTCAGGTAAGGCTAGCATTTTCTTATTATCTCGATAAGATACGACATACCTATAACAATAGGTATTCGCATGGTTGCTGAGCCAATGTCCACGTGCAACAGCTACTGTTATTACATAATGTTGATGAGGCTCGCTCCCTATTACATGGGACCTAAACATACCGGCGAACGGTGTACATTAGTACGCCTCTGCCTAACCCTTCGGGGAATACAAGCGTGATGGTATGTTAGATAAAACTCATCGTGCATTGTATTGTAGTTTGTTTGTATTGTAGACCTTGAACCGTATCTGTTTGTTCTGTTTATAATAATAAATCGTCCAACGCCCACGCACACTGACGTGACCGCTCTCAATGTCGGTATAATGTCCCGTCCCCTTGTGTGCGTCTTTAGCGCCGCGCCGCTATGAACTGTGAGTGCGAACTTAAATATAATTACGGCGGCATCGGTGACATGCGCAGACTGATGATTAAGATTTGTGAAGATTATGTACAAACCCAGGGACTCAGATACAATACGAAGAAGAGTGTAGTGATGGTGTTTAAGGCAGGGAGTAAGTCTTATCCGTATGTGCCTCCCTTAAATCTAGCCGGTACCTACCTGAACAAAGTGGACTGCTTTAAGTATTTGGGTCACTGGGTGACAGAGGATCTAAGTGACAACTTAGATATTGAAAGAGAACGCAGGGCACTGTCTGTTCGCTGTAACATGCTGGCCCGTAGGTTTGCGTGGTGTACTGATCAGGTGAAGGTGACGCTGTTTACGGCGTACTGTCAGTCGTTCTACACCTGCAACCTGTGGACTAAGTACACGCAGCGTGCATACAGTGCTCTGCGAGTACAATATAACAACGCGTTTAGGGTGTTGTTCGGCCTGCCACGCCATTGTAGCACTTCAGCTATGTTTGCCGAGAAGAGAGTGGATGGCTTCCATGCTATATTTTTTTTCCATAAATTCCATGCTCTTCTAGAGCGCATGCGGGCCAGTTCGAATAGCATCCTGAACGTGTCTGACGGTCGCTGGGACTGTCCTATGTGGCGGCACTGGATGCGACTACACACTGCAGGTAGTCGGGTCTTGGGCCGGCCATAGGATTGCAACCCTTTGTTGTATATTATTAGTTATTTTTATGTTTTTACTAACACTAGTTTTTTAAGGTATTTCTGTATTAATAACATATTTTATGGACCATGTCTGAAAAAAACGTTATATTATTATATTATAGCTAAACTGTCACCAGTAATTAGTAGTCTAAAAGATGTAGTAAATTGTCTAAAAGATGACACGATATTTTCTAGACTTTAGTAGTCTTTTCGTGGTCGGATTTGAGTATTTATAAATTTCATAATTAATTTTATTTGCTTGAAATTTGGAAAAAAATATTCCAGACATTTATTTCATGAGTAATTTAGCAAACAAAATATTACAACTATGTACTCATAGTTTTACTAGCTTTTGCCCGCGGCTTCGCTCACTTGAAGCTCAAAAACCAGCAGTGATGATCTCTTCTTTGAATGGGTCTCATATGTCTGTCTCTCAAAATTCTACTCTAGGCTGATAATCATGCAGCATCAAGCATTGCACTTTTTGAAAATGGTACGGGTGAAACTGGTTCCTGTTTAATATCCTTTGTGCAGTACTTTTGCTTACACCTGTATTTTCTTTAATTTTACGAAGTGAAAGAGTAGAATTTTGTAGACAAATGATAAGGAAGAATAGCAAGGATCTGCAGTTTTTAAATAGTATTTTGTGGTCAGATGAGGCAACATGCAAAAAGGACGGATTTTAAAATCTACACAACTTACACAGTTGGCAAATTAAAAATCCGAATCTGATGCGCTAGGAACAGTCTTAGTATCAATTTAAAATAAATTTATGGACTGGTAGCCTAAATGGAAAAGCTTAGGCTATCTCTTTCTAATGATTGAAATGGCAACATAACTTGTTTTACTCAAATAACAGAATCTGTTTCATAAATAAAGAAGGATTTTAATTTGGATGACATACTTTTAAATTAGGACACCTCCCGGAATAATAGGTTAAAGTATATTATTTTTTGTGTAACACAAAACATGTACGTGTCATAGCATTTTAGAATATTGGTGAAATGGGCCAAGTTTTGGTCAAACTTGCCTTGTAGTTATTTTTTTTTTAGTATGAGCAGTTAAACTTGCGTGATAAATGAGAGATACTTTAACCGATAATATTTAGTATTTTTTCTGAGAAAATTATTGTTTTTGCATCTGCTTTGATTTGAAAATAATTAGCGTAGCTACTTGAGATTCCGCAACAGTAAAAAAAGTTCAAATAATTGGAAACTAGTCATGTTGCCGAAAATGTTCAGGGAGTATTGTTGTGTTTTTTTTTAATGGCTTGGACTATGAAACTTTTGCGAATACATCGATATTTTTTTTCCTGGGCCCACCATTAGTAGGCCGTTCCCCTGTTGCCAGCTTATCGTCACGTTCTCGTTATCGTCGGCACGGACACTCTGTATATTAAGACATGTCAAATAAAGTTATAATTCATGTTACAATAGAAAAAATCTTAATTAGTAATACATATTATTACTTACATCAAGAAATTCCTAACAGTATAGGTGCGTAATTTACTCGTAGTGTGCCGGGAGTACCTGTGTACACCCGCATGAATGTGTAAGGTAATTTATAACATTTTACGCTTTGGACGGCCCGTGTACGGTCGCACTAGGGCTGATTTTTGAATGAATGCTTTGAACGAACGAGTTTCAAAAAATAATGTAGGTCTGGCGTTCGATGAACTGTTAGGCCTGGAAATTTAAGTTATGGTCTATGCAGCAACTCTGTCAGATACTATTATTCCTTTATCTTACATATAATAAGAATGTAAGTGAGCCGTGTCTGTACATTGCTTATATTTACAAAAAACTAATTTGGGGCACTCAGAATCAGTAACACAATCCATTTCTATTACTTTACGAAATTTTTTTTTTTTTTTTAAATGTCAAGGTAACTTCCTCATTAGCCAAGTGGTCCTGAGCGCGACTGCTACGCTAGAGGTCCTGGGTTCGATTCCCAGGTAAAGCAAAGTGTTATTGGGTTTTTCTATGAAATTCCCAGTAGCAGCTCGAAGTTTGGAATTTGTGCCCGGTTAATGGCAATCGGCTCGCCACCTATTACATGGGACCTAAACATACCGGCGAACTGTGGGTGTACATTTGTACGCCTCTGCCTAACCCTTTGGGGAATAAAGGCGTGATGGTATGTTATGATGGTATGAAAAAAGGTTGCTAGCAATGCGGATCACACAGTACTAGTATTTTTGTTAACCCCTCGTGCTAAGCTATATGCTTGTGTTACGAGTGGCTTCACGTCGGTTATGGGTGGGGTTCGAACCGGCAACCACATGATCGCAAGTCCGACGCCCTAGCCATTAGGCTACCGCCGCTCTAAAAAAATGAGTTACTATAAATGACTGGATGCTTTAAGAAAACAATTATTGTCAAAATAGTCAACTCAAAATGGAACTGTGAATGGAATTGTGAACTCGTAACACAAGCATTTAGCTTAGCACGAGGGGTTAACAAGAATACTAGTAATGTGCAACCCACATTGCTAGTAAGCTATTTTAAAAAAATATATATAATGTGAAACCTCCATAGTGTAGATACAGTGCGCACACTTTATTTGAGAAACTAAAGAGTTTCCATCTAATTAAATAATATACCCAAAGAATATACCACGTATGTATATATGTATAATAATTAAAAAAAAATGCAACGAGCGTTAATCTTTACTGATGCCGAAACAGTTATTTGAGATTTTTATCTATGTAGGTATGTCTGTTTATATTTCCATGCTTCAATACCATGTGAAATAATTTTTGAAATAAAGTAATTTATAGGTCAGAAATAAGGTATTCAGAGGTCAATGGCGCTAAGTGTATTACAAATATGGAATACCAGATTTTTCGAGGTGGTTAGTTGAAACTTGGAGAGGACAACGTCTGTCAGGTCAGCTAGTCTTCTAGATAAAGTGCGCACACTTTATTTGAGAAACTAAAGAGTTTCTATCTAATCAAATAATTAAATAATATACCCAAAGAATATACCATGTATGCATGTATAATAATAAAAAAATGCAACGTGCGTTAATCTTTACTGATGCCGAAACAGTTATTTCAGATTTTTATCTATGTAGGTATGCCTGTTTATATTTCTATGCTTCACGTCAATACCATGTGAACAAATTTTTGAAATTAATTTAATTGTAGGTCAGAAATAAGGTATTCAGAGGTCAATGGCGCTAAGTGTATTACAAATATGGAAAAACAAATCTTCGAGGTGGTTAGTTGAAACTTGGAGAGGACAACGTCTGTCAGGTCAGCTAGTAAAGAATAAAAGTCAATTGTGTCACGCGAACTTCTCTCATTTCAACAGGTAAAACTGGCTACAGACGCTGGTTTGATAATATTCTGTTGGGGCGACGACAACAATAACAAAAATACCATAAAGAAGTTAAAAGACATGGGACTACATGCTGTCATATATGATAAACTCGATCAATACACCACCAAAGAAGTGAAGGTAATTCATTGTTTTAATATAGGTACAATGTGTTATGAAAACCCTGTTGCACCCGCGAAGGAATTTTTGTTTCTATGTTTCATTTTGCTTTGGTGATGTGATTAGTATAAGTATATGTATATAACTAAGCAACTTTCGGATCGGGCAGGTTTTTTTTAACATAGTGTATTATATCAGTGAGACATAACGAGAAGTACCTGCTTGTACTAAACATTAAATACCGACGTACTGACCGATAATACCATTACTTTTAATACAGTAATATTATTTTATTACACTTGGCTTACTAACTTTTCATTCACATTGCATGATAAGACATTTTATGGGGAAAATGTTTTTAGGCTATTGTATGTTTAAATACGTTTCAACTTTTGCTTGCTTGGTTGTGGGTTAAATAGCCTGCAACTTTTTTTAATGAAATAGTTTTCAATTATACTTCGACTTTTAATTGTATTCAGTAACTTGACAGTTCGAAGAGAAATAATGATACCACACTACAACTAATAATGTTGGGGTAGTGAATGATTTTGCGTAAAGATTGATTGATAAAAATTAATGGTTTAATATAAAATTAAACTAAAAAATCGTAAATAAAATGTAAAATATAAGAATAATTAATCAAAGTAATTTCCTTTTCTATTTTCTTCTAATAAGAACCAACCAAAAATAAAAAAAAACATATAATTTAACTTTTTTTACTTTTGTAATTTTTGACATTTTATAGATTAACTTACTACTGAGAAACAAATTCTGCTATTTTTAATAGTTTATATTGTGTTTTGAAGACTAGCTATTCAATATACATAAAAAGTTTGTTCATGTAAGTACATTATTTAAGTTCATTAAATTTTATTCATTCTTTGACAACCTCACTATCTTTTTTTTGTCAAAAACTGATAACCCTTCAACTGTCAAGTTACTGAATACAATTAAAAGTCGAAGTATAGATCTATCCTTAACCTAATATTTTGTATGCTTTAACTTGCACATTTTTAATAAATATAAATTGTCGAGGAATTTAAGGAAATTGATTGACATTAATGATAGAATTTTGGTATACCTACATACGTAACTTATTTTAACAGCACCATGCAAATAGGCCGGTAACGGAAAACCTATCAACGAAAAAAAAAACAGATTTAACTGACGAGGGCAAACAAAACTAACTATGTATTTGCTTTCGTCGTAATATATTGAAGATAGGCACGAACTTATTTTCATCGGTTAGGATATGTCCTTTAGTGATTTGCTGTGTATGGTACTGTAACTGCCAGCCCTTTTTTATTAATACAGCCTTTTTTTATTTATTATATGTATGTTAATAATAAAACTATACGAATGAATGTTTTTTGTGAGGACAGTCACTGTGACTGTCAAACTGAAAATAAGTCGAGGAAAGTTTATCTACATCACTTTAAGCACCTTTTTTTGTTAGAGTGCCCATGGCCTTAGCATCTCGAATCGTGTTCTGTGTGTATAACAGATGTTTTATGATTCTGTGTGTATAACAGATGTTTTATGAGTAATTGACTGTTTATTATTAACTTATATTGGGTTCGTGGACTGATAACTTTATCTGGCGATAAACAGGAGAGCATATTTCTGATGGAAGCACGTGAGTCGCAGCGTGACCTCATGCAACTTGCTGCACTCGAGGGATCATCTCCATTTGAGGCTACACCCAGGGCCAGCTTTGTTGAACTGGAAAATCGACCGTTCCTCGATCTTTCCGTCCGAGAAACAGAACAGGCTAATACTTCTACAGTTACATCTCTTGAGTCTTTGGCATGTTCTATCGACCTAAGGGATGAAGAAGCAGATAATAAACTTAAGCGCAACAGAGATATTATTGCACCTATTGAAAAAGAGTCCCAAGTGAAAGAACAACGTAACTACCCGTACCCATGCGGAGATTTATCCAAGTTAACCCACAAAAAAACCCGCAGGAATTAATTATATAAAGGCTATACTTATAAACGATTACTACCTAACTGTTGACTAACTAGTTACTCCATTATTCAAAAATGCTCATTAGCGAGAAACCACTGAAGATACCTATTCATATTTAAAATTCCATGTCACTTTATGATAACAAAATACGACATAGCAAACGGCTATACCTCTTCCTTTGTCGACATTTTGTTGATTTTGTTTAGGTTTACTAGGAGGAATAAGGAGCATTTTGGAATAAGGCTCCTATACCTCTGGCATGAAAATTTTGCCACGTTTACAGTTTTCATTAAGTCAGAGGTTCAATTTTAAAATATAGATAATTGTGTGTTTTAATTTGTCCGTACCGAATTCCCTTCCGCAGCTTCGTGGCCTTCTAGATTTATAGTCACGAAGCTGAAACTGTCACACGCTCAGAATTTGCAAGGAGCGTCTTGTTTCGTGGGCCTCGATTCAGTATGTTGTCATCTTCCGTTAAATACCTAAACTATAGGCCGACCGTTTAACTCGCGTATCGCCTGCGCGGTAAGAAGGGAGCGGGGGCGGGTAACGCTACACACGGAGTCAATAATCCATAGATTTATCTCGAGATAGACATTGTTGGTAAAGAATAAAATAATAAGTATCTTTTTTAAGTATTTATTTTTAAGTTTTACAAATATTTTATAATAGCTTCATAGGTACAAAATCATAAAACAATAATTAACTCCGTTTAAGAAATATTTAACCACAGATAAAAAAAATATAGGACTATTCGTCACTTATATCCATATCGCTTGAATCATCATCACTGTCTGAGTAGCTTGAGGCGTCAGAATCTTGCAAATTAATAATAAATCGGTCCATCTCTTCATCAACGATGCGATCGTGCAGACAATATTCATCTTCAATAGTTTGTACATGTTTATCGCAGTTAACCCATTTTTCTACAGAGAATTCGGCAAATAGCTGTTCCAGTGTATTTTCCTTTTTGTCTAAATTAGAATCAATTTCAATTTTTGCGAGCTGTCTTTTGATATCCCCCCAAACCAATTGGGTTCAAGTCTGGATGATATGGAGGCAGTCGTAAGACTTCATGACCTGCCGCCTTTAAAATTTCATCTATTTTGTAAGTGTTTTCTGTCGCGTGTTGTTTAATTAAATTCATTAAATCACATTTTCTTAAAGACGTATCAAATTCAACATTGTGTCTTTGCAGCCAGGTCTGCATGGTGGCTTTTGTGGATGTCATTGTAGGCTTTTTGTCCTATTGTACCGAGTGGTATGCGGCATTATCCATAATAATAACTGAGCTTGGCGGTAAATTTGGCAATAGCTTTTCTCTAGTCCATCTGCTGAAGTTTACAAAATTCATATCGCTATGATAATCTCCGGTTTTGCTTTTGGATTTAAAAATTAAAAGAGCTCCATCGATAAATCCGGCTTGTCCACCAGCATGTACAATAATAAAACGTGGCCCTTTGCCAATATGCGACAGCACCCCTCGTTCTTCATTGGATTGCCAACACGCTGGTACATTTAATGACGAATTGACATATGTTTCATCGAGGTAAACAATGTTTCTTTGATCTCTTCTGTGCTTCTTTATCGCATTAAGATAATGCCACCGCCACGATACGATGTTTGGTTGTTCAATCAGTAATTTTCTTTTTGATTGTCATTTCTTAAAT
Organism: Acronicta leporina; assembly: GCA_947256265.1. Classification (NCBI taxonomy): domain Eukaryota; kingdom Metazoa; phylum Arthropoda; class Insecta; order Lepidoptera; family Noctuidae; genus Acronicta; species Acronicta leporina. The sequence goes on along the minus strand of OX366513.1, from coordinate 7,615,612 downwards.
CGAAAGCCATGTTTATGAATCAATGTTCACAAATATTCTCGGCCACAATTTAAAATTCCTTCTTCTCTGAGTTTCGCATTCAAATTTTTTAACGTAGGAACCTTCTTAAAAACCGTATAAAATTGAGTTATTTTTCTTCTAACAACGCCCTCTGTAAAACTGTCAACTTCAATTTTTTTCTTTCGGATTTGTTTAATTTTTTTTGGTGATTTAAAATTTACATTATTTTGTTCATCTTTCAGTTCATTTCCTTCTTTTATTATTTTACTTAAGGTAGTCACCGAAAGTCCTGTAGCTTTAGCAACAAGTTTGTTTAGGTTTACGTCTTCAAGATACTCTGTAGAATTATGATATTGTTTTCTGGCTTTAAAAAAGGAATATACATTGTATGCTATTTGTTTAGCTTGCTTATTAATTTTGTTCGCAAAACTGGAAGAGCGATTCATCTTGAGATTTATCTTGGCAGTCGTATACCTTGTGCGTTAATGTCCAAGCGTCCGTAACAAAAATACCAACCGCGCGCTGCGAGCACAGCCAGCGCACTGCCGCACTTGACGTAAGCTCTCTGCTCCGCGCACCTCTTTCACCCATCCGCTAACATCTCCCCCCGCTCCCTTCTTACCGCGCAGGCGATACGCGAGTTAAACAGTCGGCCTATAACCTGTGATATTAAGATAGAGAAACAGAGACAAACTAATCAACTGCTAGTCAGCTAGCGTCTATAAGTAGGTGGCGAAAGTGCAGTCAAGGATTTTTTTGCTCAAATGGCTGCTTTTAAATACTAGAGCTCCATCACCAACACTATATATTTCAAGTTTTTATTTTTTATGTTCATATTGCCGGAAGAACTTGTATCCTGTTCTCTGGTTTTAAGTTATAATTGTTGTTTATGTAACGAAAAGTATTGATTGAAAAAAATTGTAATAGATAGTAACGGTTTTAACAACTAAAATAATTATAATTATATTTTTATATATCATTACCATGCAGGGTATATTTAAATTCATTTAACTTTTACTTAGTAATAATTTAGAAATGTTATGAATCCTATATTTATTTTCCTCAAAAGCCATCAATATAATCGACAGCCTTGGAGGTTCATTTTTTTCATCCACAAACATTAAACTAGCTTTTGAGAAAAAAGGTAGTCTATAGGTATCCTTCTTCCCCAAAGATCAATCTCTACTTATTCATCAAAATTGATTCAGCGGTTAAGGTGTGAAGACGTAACAGAGTCACTTTCCAATGTTGTTGGTCATACTTAAAAAAATACTGAAATTGAACGTGCTGAAAAAATGAATTAAATATTTTTTTATATAATAATATATTTTTACATGTTTCTAAAGTTTACGCTAATATTAGACATATTGAAATAAAACAACTTTACGGATTATATCAGGTTATCGGGTTAAGGCTGATCGTTTCACTCAGCCCGCCAAATTCAAATTACAATTGGTTTTTCGCAATTTCTATTTCAGGTCTATAACACATTCTAAATTCCTAGCCGTAGTAATTGCGACATTAGCTATACAATATTCACAACTGAGCATTAAAAAGTGTGAATCGTCAATTATGGCCAAAATTGACGATTGACCTAACTTCTTTAACGTTTATTAAGCAAAGTTTTTACAACGACAAGACGCATGACACCTCGCCCGTGACCATGGACGCTGTAAAGGGTCCGAAACGTCCGGATTTGTATTGTATTATACTAATATAACGCGATATAATCCGTTAAGTTGTTTTATTTCAATAATATGTTTTTGATCATATTATGCCAGTTTCAATAACTTAGCTAAATAAGATGTTCAGACCATTTATTTCTTTGTACCTATTATAGTTAGTTTTATTTTTATTATAAGAATATGAGCTTGAAGTATTTGCAAGGTTTTCCAGTTGAAATTAGTGTTATTATTGTTATCCTACCCAAAAGGCTATCTATAGTTGGGTGCTCCGCTTATTTTTACTATTTTGTGTATAGCATTGCTTCAAACATACTGTAATGTTATTATTATGCCTACCGAAACCATGTTATTATGAATGTATAGATAGAGTCCTGCGTTCTGCAATGTCAGGCAAGTAAATCAAAAGCAGGATGTTGATAAGAATCCGTCGAAGCCTTTGACTATACATATACCCAATGGACCCAGTAACGTGCTTAGGTGCGGGGGGGGGAGGAAACCCTACATAAACCCTGCACACGTCATACTCAAAATCAATGTCTATCTCTAAGAACTCACACAAATAAAAATCTTCACCACTAACACAATAAGAAATAATCTAACAAAACAAAGAAGGTATTCAAAAACGTTACAAAACTCTTGTTTATGATAACAAGACATTGAGCAACATATTTTATATTGTTTTAGAAGTGGCAAGGAATCGGGAGCGCTAGGAATGAATAATGAATGTGCAAAAATAAAATCATCCATGATACCATATCGCGAGATGTCCATCATTCATCTACATTACATGCCAAATTAATACCAGAAAAAATATTTATTAAAATAAAAATACTATGCCATAATAAAATAATTTTAATTTGGAAAAAAAAACTAAAATTAAGCAATAATTCTGTCTTATTGGTATTTTTTGCCAAAATTCACGATTGACACTACATTTAGCTGCAATATCGATTTACAAGCAAAGGTTTTAATTCTCAGTTGTGAATATTGTATAGCTAAGGGCGCAATGAATACAGCTAGGAATCTAGAATGTGTTAAGACCTACAAATTGCGAAAAACCAATTGTAATTTGAATTTGGCGGGCTCAGCGAAACGATCAGCCTTAAAGAAACCACGATCTAAATAATTCAGTCTGGCCTCAGACTGAGTGTGAGTGTGGCTGTGTGGACCCCTACATAATCATTACAGTTTGAACTGACCGATTACTTCGTACTTGATTATTGAATCGGTAAAGTTTTCGATCTTTATTAATAAACTAGCTTCTGCCCGCGACTTCGTCCGTGTAGCGTGATGATATATGGCCTTCCTCAAGAAATGGGCTATCTAACACTGAAAGAATTTTTCAAATCGGACCAGTAGTTCCTGAGATTAGCGCGTTCAAGCAAACAAACAAACAAACTCTTCAGCTTTATATATTAGTACTAGCTTCTGCCCGCGACTTCGTCCGCGTAGCGTGATGATATATAGCCTATAGCCTTCCTCAATAAATGGGCTATCTAAAACTGAAAGAATTTTTCAAATCGGACCAGTAGTTCCTGAGATTAGCGCGTTCAAGCAAACAAACAAACAAACTCTTCAGCTTTATATATTAGTATAGATATAGATTGTATTCTGTGATTTAAATAGAAATAAATGAACTTCAATACTTACCTACAGATGTTAGATTTTTTTTTTGCATACATTAACTGCACGTACCTATTGGTATTTGGCACGGAGCATTTATGACGAGCTTACTGAGCGAAAACAATTCTGTTTATGAATAATCGATTCCGGTAACAATTTTTATAAACGTGTTAGATTATATAATCCACTACCTTGACAGAGGAGAATGATCATGATAGGTGGGTCCATTGGATATAAATAGTCAAAGGTCGAGCCTACCCTTTGCACGTAAGCTTACCTCATCAATACTTTTTAAATGGCTTTTGGTAGGTACAGTACTCTCCAATCTTTTTGGCTGGGCTGAACATAGGCGCGAGTCGCTGCGCAGAATACATTTTAAGGTATAAGGTATGGAAGAGTGCGGGTGCACGGGGCGCCCACAGCGGTCACCCGCGCGCTGCCTCATTCCCGCTCGCGTCCTTGCAACTGTGTGAGTGTTACATCCGTACGTGAAACACATGCGCATTGCGTTCTGAGACTACAGTCGAGTTCAGAATAGTTCATTTCGTTTTTGTTATTGGTAGTTAGTGTTTTTGCTATTATCGTTATTATTGTTCGTTAGTGTTTTATTATTATTATTTGTCGGTATCGTGTTATCGGATTGGAAGACATTGTGCAATAAAGTAGATAAAAAATATCGAGCAGGAATATAAGGAAAGCAACAGAATTATTGATAAATTTTACTGATGAATTGTGTATTCGGGGAAAAGAAATTAAGCGGACGAATCGGAAACGAGTTTTGAAGACGACGATCATTCTTCCGATGGAACGGACCTCTTCATAACGGTGTTACGTTCATGGAAGGTGTAACCCTGCTTTAAGTAAATAAATATTTTTGATACATATATGTTATGTTATGCATACTTATACTATAAAATAATAATCTATCTACTTACTGATCTAATACTAAATAGGATGTTTACATTAGTAATGTTCCACTCGACTGTACCATGCGCAAGGGGGCGGGTGCGACAACTACAGCCCGGCCAAAAAGATGGGGAGTACTGTGCCTAACATAAATATTTTCCTAGCTCTGCTTCAGTGTACTGGGAGCCTAAGTGATGCATCTCTTTAATTTATCAACTGATAGGAATTTTACTGGCTTAAAAAAACAATTCATTTGTGTATTAACTATGTACTTTCAACATTTAAGTTGATATCCCTGTATAATATATTATGATGATTCTGTGATATTTTTTTTTGTATGAAATCAATAAGTCAACAGAAAAAATGTGATGATGCTACCTATCTTACCTTTTACTATTTTGTTTAGTCATAAATACCTACTCACATACTTATTATAGAATCAAAGAATTATAGTTTAAAATTTGTTCCATTGGATATCATTTTGAATTAAATTGTTATTGTGATACATAATGTTTTTTTTATTGATTGAGTTGGTATGTGTTTATAATTAACTAGGTAGCGGGCCGACACGATGTCCTGCCCTGAAAATTAAGAAAATCTGCTTTCAAAGGAAAATACATACAACGCCATCTGCTCGTATTACCGGAACCAGCGTACGACGCCATGTTTATTCCGATCCGTGTTTTGTTTCTTTGGAATCAGTCAATCCGTTCCCGATACGAAATGTATGAGAAAACAATTTTCGTCATAATTTTCTTTTTCGTGACCTATTTCGATGTTTTATAGTTATTCTGCTATTCAGGGTGGAGACCCAACAAATCAAAGATCATAAAAATCGGTCCAGCCGGTCTCGAGTTATAAGTGTTCAAACAAACCCGACTTTGTTATATAGATTTAAGAAGAAGACTATGAATCACATTACTACTGTAATATTTAATTTTCACACTTACTTTTTTGTCACATGTCTGCACAAGGATCTCCCAGGTTCTTCAAATAAAACAAAGGTAAATACCGTACTAGTTTAGTGATTATCCTTTAAATTATGAATAGGTACCAAATGCTTCCTGGTAATTTAGTGATTTTTCTACAACAAAAACAACTAATAAGACGGTGCACAGTGGTTCCCCGCCCATACTAAGATGCGACAAAAATACTTAACTACTTTATTTCTGGGAAGTAATATTAAGAAACTGTTTAGGTATCGGGTAGGTATATTTGGCGCAAAATAACTTGAACCAAAATGGCGGATGCGCAGTAGTCAGTTTTTAGTACATTTTGCCCGCAAATGCACTGCGCAAACTTTCCCCCTCCGTTAGTTTTGGGTCAAGTTATTTTGCGCGAACTATATTATTGATTTATTGTATGAAAAGTATAATATAACATTATATTCCCATGTAAAAATAATAAAAAACACAAAAAAAAATGCATATTATTACTTAAAATAAAATTATTAAAAAAACCTTATCTAATAATATATTATAACAATTAAATACATTAACTTATCTTACAACACGTATACTTATATATAAAACCTAAACTGCAGCTTTACCAATTAAGTATATAACAAAAACAAAAAGAAATTTTATTTTATTTTATTTGGGAAAACAAACAATCGTACATTGTATATTACATCTAGTTATACAGTGTGCCTTAAGTAAACGTACAATCCACTACGTTTCCACATGTTACTAGCTAATATTAGATACAGTTTAAGATAAATATATACAACAAAACAGTTTTTTTTTACATTATCCTAAAATCTAAAAATTTATACATAGGTACATAAATAAAACATCATAGTTAAGAATTAGGAGGAAGGCGCATAATAATGTGTTTTTTGAATATCTGCTTAGATAGGGCAAATACATCGATATCGGCAAAGTAATTATTGTAAGCCCGAACCAATCTCTGGAGCGGCGCTCTCTCACCTGTATTTGTACGACAGGGAGTTGTAGCGAACAGTGGATAAGAGCGCGCCTCTCGTCTCATTACGGTTCTAGGTACAATATAAAATATTTTACTTATTAATTCAGAGCAATCAAATTTATTATGTATAAGTCCATGGAGCATCATTCCTTGGAGCAACAAACGTCTAGAGCGTAGTGTTAATAATTTAAACTCATTCAAAGCGTCTATGTATGATAAACGTTCAATGCGACATCTGTACTGCATTGCACTGAGGAACTTACGCTGTACTCTCTCTATTGCAGTCTCATATTTAACATAATAGGGATCCCAGATCATACAAGCATATTCAACTTGGGGGCGAACCAAAGAATTAAACAAGTACAGATATGTGGTCGGTCGTTTGAAGTCTGACGTAGTTCTCATAACTAGATTATACATTTGAAATGCTTTAGAGGTAATTCTATCTATGTGTAGATTCATATGAAGTTTGCAATCAAGAAGAACACCCAAGTCGCAGATATAATTTTCTTTAGCTAGAGTCTCATTACAAAGTGAATAATCGTAGCTTATAATATTTTTATTTTTAGTAAAATTCACGTATTTACACTTAGGGATGCTTAGTTTTAATTTATTTTCATTACAGTAATCGGTTAATCTATTCAAGTCGTCCTGCAAGAGGCTGCTATCATCAGTGTTTTTTATTGTTTTAAATACCTTAAGATCATCAGCGTACAATAAAAAATTACTGTTTTGAAAGCACTTACAAATATCGTTTATATATATAATAAACAGTAATGGGCCTAGAATAGATCCCTGAGGAACACCTGATGTCGCCAGAAATGAGTCTGATTTATATCCATTGCTCACAATAGTTAGATTACGATTCGTGATATATGAAAAAAACCAACGCAGTAAGTTTCCTCTGATGCCATTAAAGGCTATTTTATTTAATAATATTGAATGGTCCACTCTGTCAAAAGCCTTTTTAAAATCTGTATAAACAGCGTCGATCTGATATCCTGCATCCATGCTACCGAACAAGTGATCTGTAAAGATCATTAAATTAGTCACTGTAGACCTATTTTTAACGAAACCGTGTTGCTGAGGTATTACATTGAGTCGCAAAAATGGATAAATGGCCTGATGAATGAGTTTTTCAAATAGTTTTGCAAGAGTACTAAGTATCGAAATAGGTCTATAGTTTTCTATGTTTTGCTTAGATCCACTTTTATGCACTGGTATTATATTTGCTTTCTTCCATGTAGACGGAAATGTACCACTTTGTACACACAATATCTTAAAAGAAATACAATATCTTAAAATCTTAATAGTTCCAAAACAGCTTTTCTTTCTTTTCTTGGGAAGTAGTTGACATTGGCTCACAAAATCCTTCCAATACCACAGTTTTGCGAGTGATAAGCCAATCGTGCTGTTAATTCGACAAAAACTGATCTTTCATAATAGTGGTTTTTCTTCCAAAGTTTAGAGATTTTCTGGCGAAGGTTAAGTCACCCGGCTTTTTAAATGTCTAAAATAAATATTTTCTGTATCGCTTTCATCGTGAAGTGCTTCACGTATTTCTTGAAATACGAGCTCAGTCCGCTCAGCGATGTGCTACTTCTTGTAGTTGCTTTAGATCAACCAAATTTCGAAGACGTACTTGCATATAAATACACACTGTTGGCTTTACCCTGCAAGAAAAACACAATTTACAAAAAAAAAGGCAAAATGTGGTAATTTAAAAACGCTACGAACTGACTACATTACGTAGCACCCATATATCTCTAAGGCCCCCTTGCACCAACTTCTTAAAGGTTTTTAAACTGAATTTAAACACGAAATTTCTATGAAAAATTGTGTTTAAATATAATTTAAACATATTTAAGAAGTTGGTGCAAGTGGCCCTAAATGGGGGAAAATCGTGGAAGAGATTTAAGTGAAATAAATAAGTACAAGTTCTCACCTAACATATAAAAAAAGTTTGAGGCGGAAGTAACGGCGGTTATAAACTAAGTGCCACTTGCACCAACTTCTTAAATGTATTTAAATTGTATTTTTTATAAACACTAATTTTCTATGAAAAGTCGTGTTTTTGTGAACTTTCGTCAATTTAAATATAATTTTGAAGTTAGTGCAAGTGGCCCTAAAACTCCATGTGTATTAGACAAAAATTTTAACTGCTCACATTAAACAGTTGCATGACGTAGCAATCAAATTGTTCTAAAACAGATAATTTTAAAATTGTAAATAATATATTATAATAATCTACATACCTTGTTCTTCGAAATCCATGTCAACAACAAACCACCTAAACAATAGCTTTCCGTAAATCGACAAACAAAAACACGTAACATTTGCGTGAGCCACTGCAAACGTAGGTATATCGGAGTGCCGGCGGTATTCACACTTTCGATGACGAATTGGGAATGAAATTAATTAGCTAAGTGCAATCAATTTATATTTTTTTAAAGCTCAGACTTAGTAGATCTTTTAATGAACATTAATTTCAGCCAATCAGATAAAACAGAGTCGACTCAGGCGATTTGAACCACTGTGCGTGCGGTGCTGAGACACCTTCACCTTCACATTTCGGATGATTTTTTAGTAGGCGACAGCGCGGACACGTTCATACCCTTTGACGGCCAAAGGCGAACGCCGGTATAAAAGTGCCCCGTGTATCTAAGTGCCCCTCCACTCCGTAGTTACCTATCTACCCACGTTTGTCATATAAGTTAACGGGAAGCTCTTGATAATCTCTCCTCTAGATCAATCTTAGTTAGATTATAATACTTATCTACTTTAGAAATTCAGTATCCGAGCATTGGGTACAGAATGTTAAGGCGCTGACAAGAGCTAAATAGGCATATCTCGAACAAGTTTTAGCCAAATCCATACAGTTTGTGACAGCGAAAAAAATGTATGTTAATCTTGAACGTATTCCGGAAAATTTCGTTGACTTTAAAACACGTTTTTGAAAAGTTTTCTCGATACAAAAAAATGGTAAACTGACCTCTTAAAACGACCTTCCAAATAAAATATCTGTACTACTAGTCAATGTTAGTTGGTAAAACTAATAACAATAACGTATCATATTTAAATACATAATTTCGTTGTCTTATATTTTCGACTACTTAACTTTTTTATAAGTAATTAAATGTTTTATGGTTTTGTTAAAAGTTGCGAATGTCGCGTCATCGCGCTTCTCTTTCTGTTCTATGCAGTCCGACAGTGAACGCATAGACGCGCTGCTAGGTGGACGTATATCGCTTTGCCCCGCGCGCTATCCGTTCATTACGTATTTTTGCCGTATTACAATTTCAAACATAACAATACCTACATACCTATTTTATGTTGTTCCCAATAAAATTAACACAAGACATTGCTAAAGGATATAACTGTACTATAAATATAGTTCTAAGCTGTAAATATAAACATTTAGAGTTCTACGTTGTAAATATAAATACAGTTCTAGGTAGTGTTCATATTGGCTGTGAAAAATGGAAAACAAACAAAAATGCCGGAGGCCAGCCAAAAAGCGCTTTTACACTACAAACGAAAACATCTCATGGAAGTAGTAAAGTAATTACAGTTTTTATAATGTCATATTGTTTCTACAACTGATAGCGTAAATTCGTCAATATGAACAGTGTTCGACTGGTCTAGTGGTATGCGCAGAGATTCGGAATCCGGAGTTTCGAGTTCGCTACATATTGTCAACTATTATATTTATTTTAAGATTTTATTTTTATTTAGTTATTTTATTTTAATATTTTACTTTTTTAGAATAATTATTAATTTATTTCCTTGAATTATTTAATTTTCTTTACAGGAATAAGAGACGTTTGGCGAACAGTTTAGAAACAGGTCAAGCGTCAGATATTGTAGTTTTATAAGTATATAATTTATATTATACGTAGCGTTGGTATAATTTTATTATTTAGCGGGGATAACAAAAAAAAAATAGCATCCCCAAGAAAGTCACAAATAAGTCCAGTTATAAACTACTCACATTTGCATAGACCTATGACCTATCTTAGAACTGGACATATAGGAAAATACTCGCAGCTTTGTTTAGTGTCTCTTGCCCATTGAACAGGGTCAAAATAAGTTAGCTAGCGAAACTCCGCAGTCGTGATGGGTCTAATCTAAACATGATCAAAAAGACACAACCAAGCACGTGTCTTTTTGAAAATTCTGTTTTCTTTGTTTAAACTTCACAGTCGTAATGAATATCGATATCTAAACCCACAATATAGCATAATTTTCACAGCTAATATTTTAAGTAACAATTCCACCAACAACATCACTATTCCACAACCCGTACATTCTTGTGGTATACTTAAAAATGAAAGAAAAAACTGAAAATAATATTATTCGAATTCACGCCACGGGACTTTTTTTGCGGGCCTCGCCTGAGTGAACACGAAATATTAAATTGGGGTAGGTACAGGCTTTTCTCTAGAGCCTAATACGTCATTTTAGAACCTCAATGAGAAATTATTCCATTACTACGACTGTCATTCGATGATTAGTTGGAAATTTTTCTACAATCGCTTTCTTCTTCTTTAAGAAGTAGAGTACAGAACCTTGAAGGTGAACCTTAATGAACAGTGCGTATCGTTTATTTAAGAAACTAAATAATTTATAAAAATCTACTAATATGATGCAAAGTCTTTACAATACAACGTTGATATTCAGAAGTAACTTAGATAATGAGTTGAGAGTTCAGAAGAATTAACTAAAAAGTTTGACAAAAACCCACAACGTACTCGTAAAAGGATTAAATAACATTTTCGAAACCTCCGACTAACACACAACCTACACATATTCACTCACCTACGAGAAAATCTGGAGGAAGCAGTTTTTAGTTCTACCAGACTCGTCACTTAATTATTTAATAGGTTTTAATTGAAATTCAGAACAAAAATAGGAATCGTAGCCCGGACCGATATTCATGTAGGTGAGTGGATACGTCCCAAGTCGTGTGTCAAGATTTAAAAAAATACTGGGCAATAAAACTTCGCGAGCCTTCGTAAAGCTCCGCTTTTTGCTAGTATATATAAAAAAGGCAAAAAATTGGCTAATAAAGTAGTAGTAGTAGTTTGGGTTTTTATTTTCGTTTACGGTATATTGTTTTTAATTCATTGTAAATAAAGTTTCATATAATATTTAAAAATATAAAGTTTTTGTCCGCGGCTTCGCTCGCATAAAGCTATATTAGGAGTAAAAATAAAAAACCAACATTGATATTCTCTTTTTTGTATGGGTCCCTATACATTGGAGAGGGCAAGCTGTATCTCAGGATCCGTTGAATTATTTGATATAAGAAGTATACCAGTTTTTAAAAAACAGACAAGAATTTTAAAAATCTCATTTTTGTGTTCGCAGACTTTTATATACCCTAACCCACTTGTCTTTTTTACAATTTTATAATAGTAGAGATAATTCCTATACATACGATTTTTTTATTCGTCCTGTCTAATTTTTTCTAGCTCTTCTTACAGAGCAATAAATACATACCAGCGCCATCTATTGCCTTGATTGTTCATTCTTGATCGCGTCACTGTTTCTTATTAGGTAGTTCGCTGTATCACCGCTCTTTTAAAAAAGCGCTTAGTTATCGGAGTAATAATGGGCGTGGCTAAAATACCGAAACATCGAATTTCATTTAGCTGTTGTCAGCGTCTTAAGTTCTGATCATATTTGTCTTTCGCGATTATAGTATGGGTGATCGGGGGTATCCTCCATGGCCCTTTCTTCACATTACCACCGAGGTACCTAAATATATTGATAGAATTAAAGAAAAAAAAACATCTATTCAGGAAGGATTCCTATCTAAGAATTTGTTGTAAGTAGTTGTCAAAATACAACTAGAATTTCTATTTAAGTAATTCATAAGATTATTAATAATTAATTACTAAGAGTATTTTTAATTCATACCTACTGATTTTGATGTCAGATTATGATCTGACAAGTTTACTTAGAGATGGTACCGGTAGTTACGCCTCTTATGTCTCACTGTACCTACTTACGCGATTACCATTAAGGCCTTTTTCAACTTCAGCAAGATAGGTATTTAACAGCTAAATATAAGTAACTACGATCTTATAGCCGACGGTATCTGCGGTCATAACTAGGACGGCCATAATCTACGGCCCTCTAAAACTGTAAGGTGTCATGCTTTTTCATAGTGCTTAGTTATCGATTCTACCGCTCGCTCTAAGTAGCTACTTGGTTGGTTGCTGAATTGTTAGTGCGGAAGGTACGTTTTTTTAAAATTTAATTGGTGTAGTGTACCTATATTTAATTAACCATGACCTACCATATAGTCCTATACCTTCCTACATTTTCGAGATTCCGAAGTTTGTACCTATAACTTATACTAACATATAATAATTATAATAAATTTAATAATAAGAAGGTAATAATTATTAGACTGAATTATTACCTACTTATTATTAAATATTAAAAAATATATCTACAACAGAAATGAAAATCATCGGGTGACACTACTCTGGAGACTTACTACACCAACACCTGCCTACGCTTGCAAAATACTTCCCTGTCATATAAGTAACGTGATGGATAATATTTAATATAATATAGGTAATAAGTTATTTTTAGGTACTGTTTTATATATTGAATAGGTACCTATAAAAAAAATCTTAGTGTAATTGAATGAATGTAAGTACTTAGATAGGTACTCAGGTACCTACTTACCTAATCGAAACATCAGATTTGGATATTCTTTTAATTAGTTATTAAAATACATATTATAATGTTCTTATGTTTCTATGCGTTGCTTTATTTACATCTATTCTATCTATACTAATATATAAAGCTGAAGAGTTTGTTTGTTTGTTCGCTTGAACGCGCTAATCTCAGGAACTACTGGTCCGATTTGAAAAAATCTTTCAGCGTTAGATAGCCCATTTATTGAAGAAGGCTATAGGCTATATATCATCACGCTAACGCGGACGAAGTCGCGGGCAGAAGCTAGTAATTACATATACCTACTCTTCAATTAGTTTACTTAAGTACATAACTTTGGTATAGTAACTCTTCTGGTAGACCACCAAGCCACTAATAATGTACCTTGCGTGAGTGGCTGTATTGGTACGGCAACTGCAACTTATAGACGCCAATACATACCTACAATAAGTCAATAACTTCAGTGCAGTGGTATCACTAAGGAATTAAAAAAAATATATTTTTTGAATCCAGTGCGAAGTGAGGGATTCTTTAGTAGAATCCTGAACGTAGCGAGGTATTCAAAGTACCTACATCGCCCGAGCCAAAAAAATATTTTCATCCCATCTATTCGAAAAGTACGACTTGGTTCGCATAAAGTGCACCTAAAGGTGGTGTTTTCTATAAGAAAGTTTTAGCGGGCAGTAATGAGCTTTTACGCGCACTTTTTAAATTTGGAACATTGATTGTTTGAATAAAGACTGGCTAGTACGACCGCCTAAGGTCGCGCCGCTGACACCGCCGCCGGTTGATGAGGTGCCTTTTATTTTCTCATAGTGGGTGATGAAAAGTAGAGGGTATCACTCGGGCGCAAAATATATTTTTTGGATAGGGCGACGTACTTTGAATCCCTCGCTACGTTCAGGATTCTACAAAAGAATCCCTCATTTCGCTCTGGATTAAAAAAAGCGCCCTCGCCGTAAAAATATTACTTTGCTCCCTTATGATACAATCTACTATTTTCATCCCATCTATTCGAAAAGGACGACTTGGTTCGCCTTTAAGTGCACCCAAAGATGTTTTTTTCTTTAGGAGACTTAGCGGGCAGTAATGAGTTTTTAATCCATTTTTTATGTGCGCCGCAATGAACTTTGCCGCGCACTTTTTGAGCGGGCAGTAATGAGATTTTAATCCTCTTTAGAAGTGCGCCGCAATTGACTTTGCGGCGCACTTTTTGAATTTGGAACATCTTAGTGTTCAGCGCCAAAGAAATCGAACGCAAATATTGTTTGAATAAAGACTGGCCGGTATGAGAGCCCATATTTTTATCTCTATTCTCTCTTAAATTTAGCTCCCAAGTAGCATTTTGGAATAAAATAAACACAAAGTGGAATTAGGTTTAGGCGAGAAAATGAAAAGTGCACATTGTCGATTTTATATATTATTTTTCAAAACTTGAATTTATCCGAAGTTTAATGTGTAATTATGGTGGATAATTAACCATTAAGTGTTCGTGAACGTGTGAGAGTGTAGGGAAATGATATACTTAAAATTGAAAATCTTGACTTTTTGAAAGAAAGAAAAAAAGATTTATTTGACAGTCGAGGACACACAATAATACACTTCTGGACACATCTATTGGCCCACCAGAGTTTAGGTTTCGATGGCCCCTACCGAAATATGATTGCTAGATTGAACAAAAACTGTTGATGCAGTTTTAAACCTGATACATTTTACCATCTTTTTCGATCGTATTGTTTTAAATTTGAATTCAGAATACCATACGACATGGAGCTACGCCTAACAAGTCGGATATGCGCCTTGTTAAAGGCAATTGATTTTTGAATAAAAAACATGTTTTATCAAATAAAGGTTTGATTTAATAACGCGTGTTGCCTCCATGGGCATCTACCACAGCTCTCATACGATTAGGCATAGAGTTTATCAACCGCTCTATGAAATTTTGAGGGATCATCTCCCATTCCTCTTCTATGGCAGTTTTCAACTCCTGCATCGTCTGGGCATCTGGCTGACGAGCCCTAACACGTCTTTTTAGCTTGTCCCACATGTGCTCAATGGGGTTCATGTCTGGGCTTCTGGCTGGCCAGTCCATAACTGTGATGTTCACATCCCGAAGATATTCCCTGACAATGCCGGCCGCATGGGCTCTTGCATTATCATGCATAAAAAAGGAAATTTGGGCCCACATAGTCCGCGTATGGTATCACGTGAGGTTCTAAGCACTCACGAATGTACCTTTCAGCATTTAATGTTTGCAGCCGTGGTCCTGTAACAACCTCAAGTTGAGTTTTGCCGCTCGCGGATATACCGCCCCAGACAGTCCATGAGCCACCGCCATACATAAGCAACCCTCTCTCCAAAGCAGCATTGTGCGAAACGCTCTCCCTTACGTCGGTAGACCTTCTTCCTTCCATCATTGCCATGTAACACAATTTTAGACTCATCAGAAAAGAGTACACGGCTCCAATCTTGCTGTGTCCAATTTAAATGACTGCGTGCGAAATGAAGGCGCGCTGTTCGGTGGGCTCGCGTTAGTTTGGGCCCATTAGCTGGCTTGTGTGGTACCATATCGCGTTCTTTTAACCTTCTCCGAACAGTTCGAGCGCTCACAGATACTCCGTGGAAGTCGCGAAGTTGGTTTTGTATCTCAATGGAGGTAAGGTGACGATTTCTCAAGCTGGTCGTCACGATGAATCGATCCTGCCTTTCAGTTGTGACCATTTCAGTTGTGGCCTTCCTTGGCGACGAACAAAGCCGCCAGTCTCTAGGTACCTCCGATAAACATTTCGGACCGCAGATCGACTTAAATTAAGTTGAGCACTCACGTTTCTTTGGCTGTGTCCGGCCTGAATAAGTGCCACAGCTTGGGCGGCGACTTCAGGTGAAGTATCCATAGATTATTGATAGAACCTCACCTTAATGTTAAGAATAAGTAATGTTTGTTGCAAAACCAAAGATATCAATCACTTTTTCAAGAATTAAATCCAAGTAAACCAATAAAACCAAGTTTTCTTAGTATTCGATTGTTTGATATCAACAAACAGGCTCCAAATTGTCTTTTGTTTCTTCAAATTCTGTGTTCGAAATTCAAAAAAAGACTATTGAATGAAATTGTGAATGTGCCAGGTCAAAACTGCATAAAAACTTTTTGCTCGACCTAATATAAAATTTTAGCTAGGACCAAACGAAACTGAAAATACAAGGTGGGCCAATAGATGTGTCCAGAAGTGTATATTTAAAAAAAGAGTATTCATACCTATATCTATTATTATCTTTAATAAAAAGAGAAAGTAAAAACTAAAACTTAAAAAAAAATATGTGTCCCGCGGCCGTGCCAAATAGGTCCAGTTCAGCTAAATGCCAGACCACCGATGAGCTGCCTGGCGCTGGTTTTCAACTGGACCTTAGAAAGAGAATCACGGATGCAAACCAGTCTTTCAAATTACACAGAAATTGAAAATAAGTAGGTATAATAATACTTAATAGTAATAAGGAAAAAACAATATAATAATAATAATATGATAAATATGGATAAAGTGAATAAAATACTTATGTATAATAAATTGTAGATATAAATATGTGTATTATAGGTAGGTGGGTATGTATACTTAGGTACTAGGCGATTCAGTTGCCAACTTAATTTGCCTCTCAAAAAACCTGTTTATGGTGAACTATAGTAATCCCGGCCGATATAATGTACGCATTAGGTATAAATTGTCATTTGTAGGTACCTGCATTCATACCGCTATGAGCAGCCGATCAGGACGCGTGCACAAGTCATTATTGCCTTGAATTACTTATCTATCATTCCATAATACCAATCACGTTAGTGAATTTATATCTGCTGTTAAGTTATAAGTAAAATTCAAGGTAAGTGCTATAATAATAATAAATATAATAGAAACTCAATTATTGCATGTAACAAAGAAAACAATTTCTTATATTTTTTTTTTTACTTTTGGGTTCACTCCTTAACTCCATCGAAGCCTCAATAAAGTTTCTACCGTTTTATTGGGGCAACTCAACAACTTATAGGTACTTGACACTGGCGAACACAAAAAGTGTGGTGCCATATTACAATCCCAAGCAATCCCATAATGGGAAATATTATTTGATTACTCTAATACTTGACACTGGCAAATACACAAAAAGTGTGGCGCCATAATAATAATAATAAAGTAAGTAGCATTTTATTCTCTTTATTAAGAGTCCACATTTAGTTCACTGGTGAACGTAAAAAGCATTTATAGGTACACTCTTATTTCAGTTCACCCGTGGTGCAATAGCTGTACGAAAGCGAAAAATTCACTTAAGTATAAGTAGCTGAGCTGTTTATGGTTTGTACAGGAGTGTAATGTTAGCTTTATATGTATACGACAATGGGTGTTAAAATGCGATAACAATACTCTTCTAGTCAGCTTTCTTTTCACAAGCTGATTAAGAGCATTTCAGGAGGGTAAATGTATGGCAATTGCTGTTAATGGTCTACATGTACGATGTTATATTTCTGGTATTTTAATAGAGCTCATGTGGAACTATGAAGCTAAAAGCTGTTTTGTTTACCCCTTTTAGAGCGTCATAGCTAATTGCTTTATTTTAGTATATTCTAGCTAATTATAGTTCTTGTTTCTAACATATTAATCAGCTTTATAATTGTTCAAGCATTTGAATTGTTCACATGTACACTAGTCTGTTACAGGCACCACCGGTAATATTTAGTACCTAACACAGATAGCTAAACTTATGTTCACAAGTACTAACTACTATTTTATGCTTTAAACTGAATAATTGCGTAAATGTGATATAATTTGATGCTAAGTTTTTTCCATAACGCGTGATCTGTGCGAAGTTTAAAGGTGATTTTGTGGGCATTTACGATGGGGGCTGTATAATTAGTCACTTGTTACTCCCTATTACACTGTTGTCTGTATAATTGATAACATGGATTCCAAAATACTGCCATTAATCAGTTTAAGTCCACTGTTACCTCTTGTACTGCTAATTTAATGCTGTTATTCTGCTACTGTACAGCTATTGTGAACTTAAGGCTGTATAATTTGTGCCCAAATTAGTCGTACACGGGATGTACCTATAGCTTGGTAAACAGCTTTATACAGTTGACTTATACAGTTTGTAGAGTAGATGTGAACCATTATACCTCCTTTATACAGCCCCGAATGCTACTTGGGCTGTGACTAACATCTTACTGTCCCTTTCCAATATTGTATGTGCAATAATGACTGACGGCATTTCAACCTTCCAATGTCCTGTCAAAAGCCACATTCTTTACACAACATAATAATATGTTTTAGCTCTTCGCCGTGACGTGCCGGTATTGAATTCATACTGGAAAAACGATAACATTTTCTCCTAGGTCCCTTGCGTGTACTTCTGGCAGAACGTCTCCTAGCTCTATCGTAAATGTGCCGTCAGCTTTAATGTGCTCAGCATAATAACTCCCTGCTTGCTTTAATTGATAGGAGCCAAGATTAAACAGTAATAAACGATAACTTCTTCACATAGCTCCGTTCTATTTTGTTCCTAACGGTGAGCAAGGTAACCAGAGCTCCGCGAGGAAGCGTTGTGTTGGTAGTGGGGGGCCCGGCATCACACTTATTGTCTTCTATGCTGCCAGCTCCTTGAGCTTTACCCCAACCTCTCAAAAAGAGTGTGAAAAGAATTTTATAGGATCGGCAACGCACGAGTGATACACATAAGCTGGTGTTGCAAACGTCCGCTGCCTACGGTAACCGCTTATCATCAGGCGGGCCGTATGCTTGTTTGGCGCCTTAAAAAGATAACAATGACAAACATTGAAATAAAGTACAACAACGAATGCTCTCAAGTAAGTTGTATCCTCTCGGGGTGCCGCATGGAAGTATACTGGGTCTGGTATACTTCCATGCCTCTTATTTACCTACTGCCGATCTACCAACACATGCGGACACTATCATTGCCACATACGCCGATGACAGGGCTTTACTATCTGTGAGTAATAACCGCCAAACGGCTTCAGCAAACCTTCAGCACCATCTCTCTCTATCCGACGTAAAAGATTGGTTTGATCGTTGGCGAATCAAAGTAAACCATCTTTACATTGAGAAAATACCGCAAGTAGAGATGCTAAATACCTAGGTGTACATTTGGACCGTCGCCTCACATGGAGGAAGCACATAAAATAAATACATCTACATAGACTTAGGTTTAAATACAGTTATGCAGGAGATTTCAAAATACAGCAAGAATTATCAACATAGACTTTTGAAACATATGTAGAAATGTACTGGCAACGAGGTTACAAGGGGTAGGAAGTGTAATGCACAGTAGACTTAGAAGACAGTGTCTGCTCCCTAACCAGCAGATTCAGAAATGCATTGAAACCTGAGTCTGTGATGTATGATTAGATGTATTTATTTATTTTTTGCTAACATAGTAGGTATGGAATATTCATCATTGATTGCACGGTTTCACTTTGGAACCTTTCCAGTACTTCTATGATACTGTGACTTGTTGTACCTCAAAGTTGGATGCCGTAAACCCATATGGGCTTAGGATTATCGCCATTTTTCTGGCACCGGAGAGTCTCGAGCTGCGTCCTTACAACCAGTATAATAGATCGCATGCGGGTGTCAAGTTGGTTCCGTTTGCTCCAAATGTGCTTGCTCCATATGTTGCTTACAGAATTACAGTCATGGCAAAAAAGAAATGACGTACTAAATAACTCCATGTACTTACTTAGATGATATGTTTATATTTATTTCGGACTTATGTAGCCGCTACAATAATAGTTCTATAGTTTTGGTGCCATAGTACTAAATACTTACTTAAATTAATGTCTCAAACAGATTAAAAACATTTTTTTTACTGGCCGGCTAACTTTCGTTGTTGGGCCCATTATGAATGGTCTCCTTTAGTTTTGTAAATTCGGGATGGACTAGGTTTATATTGGTTATCTTAGAACTGACCAAACGACGCACGAGCCGAGCGAGCGAAGCGAGGATAAGGATGAGGCGAAATGTATCTACATACTTATATAGAAGAAATTTGGGTTTACTTGACGAGCTTATGCCACTTTAATGCCATACAGCGCCACTAGCGCCGAATGTAGGATTTAAAATTTACAATCCGAAGGTTCATTTCGCACTGAAACACAGACTAGTCAAACAATTAATCCGTTATATTGATGAACGCAAAACGTTCATGGCATTCCGCGTGTTGAAAAGTTCTGTTAAGTAAAACTGCTGACAGTCATTCAGCTTTACATAACAACTGTTTTGTATAGCAGCGAGTAGTTATGTAACTTATCGAATTAAACAATTCTACTGCGAAAGATTCACCAATTTTATTGCCAGTAGGTTCGTTAATTAATCCTAATCCCTTGTAGCCATAATAGTATCTAATAAGACATCAAATAACAGAACCAATTTATAAAATATGTATATTTTATTCAACATAGCTCTATAAAAATATATATTACATAAGTACCTACGTATTTTTATTGTTTTATACCACTTTAATATTCTGGACGGAATATGTTCTTATTAATGACTACTATTCATATAAAATAAACATTAAGTATATTGTTTCGTATAATACATTCAGTAAAAGGAGTACCTACGTGTGTAAATTATTTAATTACATTGAGATTTTTATTCACGTTTAATTAACCAAATGGCTACAAATAATCGTTTGAGATTCAGAATGTAAAAAAAAATTTTATACTGGAAGAATCCATAACGCCTTTTCTTGGGAGAAAACCAAACGCATCTCCTTATGATATCAGCCTTTTGTATAGGTAGGTACCTAAATCATTTAACATTTCCACCAACTTATATGCCTAGTTTACGTAGAACATCATATAACAAATACCTTCTTTTTTCTTCAAATTTTAAACTTATTAAAAAAACTGAGGAAATAATTGACGCAGTAGCTTAGCGATTGGATATTACGCTATGCACTTATGAATTTATGATTGATTCTAGGATAAAAAAATATTTGTAAGTAGGTGTAGGTACCTACTTATCATTGTCCTCCATAGTACTATAGGTACTCTATAAGCATAGAGGTCTAAAGATATCACTAAAGTAGGTACCTAGGTATATAGATAGGGATACGTTAGTACTGTGGTACTAACGATACTGATAATACTTTATTGTAACTAGGTACTCATCCAAATCTAAAAGATTTGGATGAGTACCAAATGGTCTGCTCAGTAATTCATTCCCTTTTCTTTATCTAACTTCAATTATAAAAAGTAAGTAAGTATAGCATAGTAGTCCGGTAACAGGGGTAGCAGGGATAAAATATGTTGATTTGATGATTCTCAAAAATTGATTACTAACTGGTTTTTTTTGTTAAATCTGATGATAATTATCTAAATTATTCGAAAAAATATTTGACCTACAAAATGTATGGTTTGATCAGAGTCTCTCCTTCCAACATGTATAAATAACGAGGTCATCAAAAATGATTACTAACCAGCTGTTTTTTTTTGTTTTAGTTGGATAATATTTATATACTTAATTTAACTGTCATATTGTCCTACAAATTGCGTGGTACGTTATCCCAGTCCTACGCTCAAAAGTTGTAGTACAGAACCCTGATGTAAAAATAATTACTATCAAGATGAATCTTCGTCAATGGCTTCGTTTCGATGAGACGCCCAACAATTTCCAGTACAAAATTCTCGATTGTGGTAGCTAACAGAGGCAGCAGGTATAAAATATGTCGATTTGATGATTCTTAAAAAAATATTACTAACTGGGTTTTTGTTTGTTAAATCTCAAGATAATTATCTAAATTATTTGAAAAAATATTTGTCCTACAAAATGTATGGTTTGATAAAAGAGTCCCCTTCCAATATGTATCGAAGTAACTACACTTGCGTGCAAAAAAATCGACCCACCCTTTAGTTTTTAATTCGGAACCCAATAGGTATATATAAAATAAGATTAGACAAGCCAAAACTGCTAAGATAATTTAAAGGTATGTGTCATAAACTTTATTTTCACATAGCCTACATTTCGAGAAATGAAATTTTGTTGATAATATTGACTTATTTCCTTGGAGAGCCTCATTTCTCAATTTTAATAACGTATATTCTGTGATTTTTCCGTGTGTTAAAGGGTAATTAAATCATTGGTTATTAAAAAATTGGTTATTTCTATTGATTGAATGACCTTTTAACTTGAGCTTGATTGTGATTACTCTCTGTTAAACTTAATACTACACCCACAGAGTCCGCTCAAGTTGTGGCCCTGATTCAGGCTGGTTTGGGTTAGCGCGTAGTAGCCAGAAGTCTTCACTTAAGTCGATCAGCAGTAAGGCGTGTATACCAAAGGTTCTTAGAGACTGGGAGCTTCAATAGACGATCGGGTTCGAGAAGAAATCGGGCCAATTCAGAGCGAGATGACCGCTTTATGGTGTCTACAAGTGTAAGAAATCGACACTTGACTGGTGTTCAGGTGCATCAGCGACTACGTAATGTTCGTAGTGTGACTGTGAGTGACTGGACTGTACGACGGAGACTTGCTGAAGTGGATTACACCCTCACAACCCCGCTAATGATCCAAAAATAAACCCCGCGCATCGCCAACCACGGCTTCAATTTGCTCGTACAAACTATGATTGGACACTCGAACAATGGAAGTTTGTACTGTTTACGGATGAGTGTAAAATTAATCTTATGGGAAACAATGGGCGCAGAAAAGTATACCGAAGAGAGGGAGAATTATTTGCACAGGCTTGTATTGAAGAAAAAGTGGCTTTTGGAGGAGGTTCGTAGACTGTTTCGGGCGGAATTTCTTTAGAAGGAAAAACTGATCTTAGTTCGCATCCGGGCTTGGTCTAGGCAATTTAACAGCACAACGATACATCCAGGAGGTGCTGGAACAACATGTCATGCCATACGCTGGTTTTATAGGGGAGGGTGTCACGCTAATGCAGGACAACTCCCGACCACATACGGCCATAACAGTTTTCCAGTACCTGGGAGAGGTGGGAATTCCCGTTATGGAATGGCCAGCAAGGACCCCTGGCCTTAATCCCATTGAACATCTATAGGATGAGCTTAAGAGAAGGGTCAGGGCCAGAAGTCAGCACCCAGAAACTCCCAGGAACTAAAGATGGCTATTCAAGAGTAGGACGGTATACCTCAAGAGTTTATAAAAAAATTAATAAGGTCAGTGAAAAACAGAATGGAAGCTGCAATAAGAGCACGTGGTGGGAATACAAGCTACTGAATAAAGTTTCTTTTGGCAATTTTCTGATTTTTACCTTGAAAATTCATTCATTCATCATTGAAAGTTGAGAAATTCTAACTGACTTTGCTTTTCAGTCTGTAAAACCAATAAAACACGTTTACTCACTGTAAAAACTCTTCTTATTTGACCTTTGGATCTCATTTAAAAACAGGGTTTAAAAGTTATTATTTGTTAATTTTTGATTTTGATTTATCATGTTCTGTACCAAACCGCACGGGGTGGGTCGATTTTATTGTACGCAAGTGTATTTAAAACAAACCTTAATATTGTAATCTAATCCTACTAATATTATTAATGCGAAAGTTTGTGAGGATGGATGGATGGATAGATGGATGTTTGATGATGAACGGATCTGGATAAAATTTGGCACAGAGATAGATTATTGATTAGATATAGTCTGGAATAACACATGGGCTACTTTTTATCTGAAGTCCACGCAGACGAATACGCGGGCAGAAGCTAGTATGATATATTTTTTAAAAAGAGTATCTATGGAGTTTCTTGCCGCCTCATTTTTATGGGAAAGGGGGCCAAACGAGCATACGGATCACCTGATGGTAAGCGATAACCCCCGCCCATGGACACCCCGCAACACCAGAGGAGTCGCACGTGCCCGCCTTTTAAAAGGGTTTGGGCCTCCGGTAACCTCACTCAATCGGCGAAACACAACGCAAGCGTTCTGTGAGGCCTTGGTATCACTCCGGTCGAGCCGGCCCATTCGTGCCGAAACATGGCTATCCCACTTATCTAATCTTATCTATCTTCTCCATAAGATCCACTTTTGGGAATCGTGCGACTATGTGGTTTGAATTTTCAAAAGTACCTTTTTTTAATGGTCTAATTAAAATAAAACATTTTGACTTGACTTTGACGTCATTAAAAATTATTACTAAACAGCTGTTTTTTTACTTAGTTAATAATTATATAATTTAACAGTCACATTGTCCTACAAATTGCGTGGTACATTAATCCAATAGGGTATTACACCTTTTTTTGAAAACTGTTTTAGATTAATCCTTAGATCGTAATGAACCAGTAGAAATTTTATTTCAGTTTTATAAAACCGAAAAATGCTTTAAAAACTATTTTTAATTTATGACTGAATTTTCGCGCGGAAACGCTAGCCGCCATGCTACTTCGGGTCGTGACGTCACTTCGTTAGTAAACAACACAACTGCAAAAGACCAAGTAACGTCAAGTTACTATCGGAATGACGTCACGTCGGAATCCAATATGGCGGATGGCGTTTTAAAACAGATTAAAAAAGAATATTTTTGAAATTGAATTATAAAATTTACATTGCATTTGTATAAATAAATACTAACGTTTCTCGTTTACTTTTTTAAAATCTATCATAAACATGCATTTTTATGTTTTTTCTTACATGGTGTAAAATACCCTATTGAATACTATTAGCTATAAGCCAAACTTACAAGAGGCAACACTGATCGACACCACCGCCTATAAAAGCAAGCGCTCACTCGAGTGCCGGCTGGAGGCATTCAGTGCCTCACCACCAAGTCCGGTTACGCTGTCAAGATTCCCTGAATCAACAGCTATTGCCATATAGAAAAAAAAGAGTCTACCGGCCTACTTGCTCCTGTGTCACCGGTCGGTAAGGTTGGTTTCGATGCTGTAAATTCGTTCCATACTTGTTTTATGGTCATTTTTGTGATAATTATTGCTGTGTGTAAATTAACGACTGTTTTATATTTAAAATTGTGTTGGTTTGATGAATTCTTGTTGAATTGCATTAAATCTGAACTAAATTAGACTATTTTTGTCCAAATGTTTCTTTTTTTATATTTTACCACTTCTGATTGCTAATAATACCTACATATATGAAATTCATGAAATTAAAAATCAATTTGTTTTCTTGTATTTTGCTACTACAGCTGAGTCACATCGGAGAATTCGAGTATGTTCGGAAATGCTCGACTGTTCCCGGGAAAACTTAATAATTATATTATCCATTGCTATGCATCATAAAAAATGTATGTTAATGATAACGAACATTTATCGGATGAATCTGATGAAAAGTTTTTTTTGTATGTAAATACACAAACTTTTTTTACTAAAAAATAAAGTTATAAAAATTTTTACAAATATGTTTTCACTGTATCTTATGTAATAAATAGGAAAACAAAAACGTTTACAATTCTTGTCGGACTAGTGATACATACCTGTTTTTTTGAAGGACATTGTTTCATTTGTGCAGAGAACACACTAAACTATTATGTAATATTTTTGTCCTAATGATAAACATGGTCTTGTGGTATTAACCATTTCTGAGCGTAGGACCGGGATAACGTACCACGCAATTTGTAGGACAATATGACAGTTAAATTATATAAATATTAACCAAGTAAAACAAAAAAGTCAGCTGGTTAGTAATCATTTTTGATGACCTGGTTATCTATACATGTTGGAAGGAGGGGACTCTTTGATTAAACCATACATTTTGTAGGTGAATATTTTTTTAATATAAAAAAATTTATTTTATGTAGGTACCTGCTGACTTTATAGACGCAGACTGTAGAATGTTAAGCTAAGTACATACCTAATAGTCTTATTTTAGTAGAAAATCATGTACGTATAATAAGGTAACATTATCTCCTGTTAAATCCTTTGACAAATACGTTATTAAAATTAAATTAGGTATAATTATATTAAATACCTATGTAGTTATTTTACAACATATTTTTTATACAAGTCATTTAAAAATAAATAATTTTGAAACAATGCCACACTTTGAGCTTTGGTTTTAGAAAATTTACTTCGAAATTTATATAGTGTGTGTGCAGTTTAGATACAATAGATGACTAGGCTGCATGATTGTGATTCATTGTTTGGATCAGTTATTCAAAACGTAAGTAACAATTTCAACATTGCAAACTTTCAATAAAAAAGTATCAATAAAACTAAAGAACTAAATAAAATTATTTAACTTTATGTTACGACCTATTCCAAAATATATCTCCGTCACCTTGAAGACAGAGATAAAATTCACTGCAGCTGTCTCTAGCTAATGGACGTTTTGAAATAAGGGGCCATCCATAAATTACATCACGTTAAGAGGGAGAGGGGTCTACGAAATGTGACATTGTGTGACAAGGGGTGGGAGCGGTCATCAGCTATGTGATGTCACATGTAAAAAACTTAATTTGGAACTACTGTTTCGCTTTATTTCTAGATGATAAATAGGTATCATGTTACGTAACACTCGTGATGACCTGTTACATAACGGACGGGGTGGGGGTCAATAAATCATGAATTTGTACATGTACACCGCGAAAGGCGTAACTACATAAATATTCATTTTGTTCCAATAGTATGTAGTATTAGTACCAAAAGGAGAACTTAGTTAAAGGCTTCATAACGCGCGAGCGTTGTAGGTGTATCTTATGGGTTGTGAAAGATGAGGTAGGTACCTAAACACCTAAATACTCTATGAAAGATGTATTTTTTCACTTAACTGCGCCAGAAAGAGGGCTTCTAACATTAATCAAAACGACAGACCAGATCAAGTCGCTGAAAATAAAAGGATCGGTGTACAAAAAATACAATATTTATATAATATTTTACGATAGGTAGGCCACTCCGATCTGTAAGTATAAATTTTATTATTTTTGGTGATCTAGACTCTTAAGTACTTGTATAGTACTATACTACTACTAGGCATGGAAATTATTGCTACTTTTCTTTAATTTTCATTTGATGAAATTTTCAATCATAATCTCTAGGTACTATAAACGTCTCCGAACCCAAAAATGTGATTTTAAAAATTCTTGTGTGTTTGTCTGTTTGTTACGGGTTGGCGCAAAAACAACTGAATTGATTTTAATTTTGTTACCACTGTTAGAAAGTATGTTCTCTAACTTAAAAACTGGTATAAGTCTTATCTCAAATAATTAAACGGAACCTGAGATACAGCTTGACCTCTCTAATGTATAGACACCCATACAAAGAAGAGACCATCATTGCTGGTTTTTGAGCTTCAAGTGAGCGAAGCCGCGGGCAGAGGCTAGTTTTAAACATAATTGCGCAACCTGCTACTTTATGTCAGCAATGAATTTTCATTCAAAATCATTTATCGCCACACTTGCTATCATATAATGTATCTTGTTATAATAAACAAAATACGAATTTTTCTGAAGCGAATTCTGAGCAAGCTGTGTGAAAAAAATCATATGATTTTTCACATGCTATCTGCGAAAAGTTCCATGTCTACCTATCTAGTATTTAAGTACTTTAAGTAAGTAGGTACCTCCAAATAAATACAAACGCCTTTCGCACTGTTGTGTTACATAATAATAGTGTACCTATGTAAAGTACACACGGTGGATGCTTTCTTCACGATAAATATTAATTAAGGTACAGTTCTGATATATATTTCATAAATGGATAAGTATGTAAAATTTCAACATAATTCATTACCGAGACGTAAGTTGTTTATATATAATGAAACTGAAACCCCCGCGGTACCGAACAAATCTTGGAAAGCATTCCCCACTTGCTAGGATGTCACATCAGTACAATACTGTGTCATGTTCCTCGGATAACATAGACATTTTCTCAAATAAACTGGGAAAATATATATGTTTGATTCGCACACAGCTTAGTGGTGTGTAGGTGTTGTAATACCTAATTATGTACTCAAAATTGTAATTTTTAGTTTTTAGTTTTTAGATTTTAATTTTACGTTCTCTAATATCACTAACTTCATTATTTAAAAACTAAATTCTTTTATTTTCTTGTTAATTTCTTATAATATAAATGTCTTATAATAAGTTTTAAACTCTCAGGGCCACTTGCACCAACTTCTTAAATGTGTTTGAATTATATTTGGATACAATTTTTCATAAAAAATTCACGTTTGAATGCAATTTGGACACGTTTGGGAGGTTAGTGCAAGTGGGCCTAAGTGTTCAATATTATTGTCTTTCTGTTCGTTAAATATTACTGCATGATGTGGTCTCCTGTAATTGAAGAAACACAAGGAATATCTGTTAATGTAACCACTTTTATACCATGTAAGGTGTATTCTTTGTTGGAGATCCTAATAAAATAAAAATAAAAATAAAATAATATATACTTATGTTTATCTACCTACATTGAGTACTATAGGTATTATTATACAGACATTTGTTGGCGCATTAATGATGCAGTTTAATTTGCTCATAGCGCTCATAAATCAAAGTATGGTGTACAGTACAGCAGCTAACCGCAGAATGAGAAATGTTTATTATATATGTATAAAATAAAGCCTAAAGAATTCCCTCCTCACGTTCATGTTCTATTTTACTCCCATAATATAATAAAAAGCAAACAAATAAATTCTTGATTGTAAAACCTGTTTAGTTTTGTTTATACACAAAAGTAAATAATATGTTGAGGTGAGGATGCATTTTATCAGCAAAAAACCGACTATATTGCGCCTCATACATCATTCCTAGATATTGGCTCATAAATAAGTCACTTTAAAATTAATTAAAAAATAAATAATAAGATACTAAAACAATACAAAATATCTTTTCGAGAATAAAATTCTGTAGGTAGATATTCGAATAAATAACATAACTCTGTACAACAGGTGAAGTTTAAAAATGTATGGCCACTCGACATAAATACAAAAAAACCTAGGTAGGTACTTACAAGTCTTAAATGTATTGTAAAATGGCCCGTAATAATTTATACAATTTGAAAAATAGTGTGTGTGATTTATATTAGTGCCACATTCTAAGGACACAAAAATAATTGTGATTGTTGTTGAAGATTACCTACTTACTGTTATAAAAAAAGGAATATTTATTGTTGATCTCCGGGCGATTTTGGTGGTTTCATACGGTTTTGTTTTGAGTATCATATCTACGCATACATATGAATTATCATGTTTTCAGATATTTAGTGTTTTTTCAGCCATTTCTTCCGCCACGTTCTTAAACATGGCACGGATACAAATCAACAAATTTTATTTTAGATTTAACCAGAGCGGCCGCCTTAATCTACTGTTTTAATACCTACCTAGGTGTAGTATTATTATTCTGTAACCTAGATACGAGCTAAGTAATACTTATAAACTATGATTAGGTACTTACATATATTTAGTACGTTTTCGTTATAACTAGTATTACTTATATATTTATGATATATCATATACCATGGACGGACTTTTAACAAACCTGTAACGTGGACGAATACATTTTTATAATGGGTAGGATGGCGTTGTTAATATATTTGAACATTCTGATTGGGAAGTGTAAAATATTTAGCAATGCCTGCGGGGGGTTTCACCTTAAGATGCTCTTCAATGAACTGACAAGGACAAACGTATCTCTCACCGTGACGCCCAGGGACAATACTGCTTAGGTTGAGTCGATTTTTAATAGCCTGCGATCCCCAGCGTCCTGCATATCGTAAATATAGAAGAACCCCTCGCTCCTGCGAAAGATAAGATTATTATCCATTAATAAAGGTAAACAAAATAAAGTATTCGTAAACAATAACTAATCTGTGACTTGCCAAAAGTGAAGAGATTTGGTCAATCTAGACCCCGACGCCTGAGCCAATCGTTGCAGAGCGGGCAACAAGCGCGTGTATCTCTGGGCTCTTTGTTCCGTAATACTTCCTCAACATATTGACAAGGACAGAGCGCTTGTGTTAAATGACGTGGGGCAGCGGGGTTGCCACCTTCCTCGTCAAGGGTCCAGTCGAGACGGCGGCGCAGGAAGTCTTTGCCCCACCGCTGCAGGTACCGGAGGTACACTTGTTCTGCCATACCCTGCACATTCGTATGCCTTGCTTACCCGCCAAAACTACATGAGTCTACCAAACCAGTTATGTGTTAAAACTAACAGATACATAGTTTAGTTAGTAGATAATTCATATACTTAAATGATGTTTTTGAAGAGGAAGAAAGTAATTATATTTTTTCTTCCTGAAAGAAAATTCATTAACAGTATTGTACCATTGAGATATATGGTGTTAGTAAGGTAAGGTATGGTTACCTACCATACCTTACCTTACTACCACTATACTTACTTATGTCGTGGCCAGATCTTAAAAATGAACAGTGACTTGATTTTACTCAAAAAAAACGAGCGCATCGGAAAAATCCTTAGAGTGCGGAACATAAGCATGGTATTTCACAGGTTAGGCTAAACTGTCGTGGTCCGATCGTTTGATCAATATCTATCTGGGCAAATCGCGATACTTTACGATGATATCGCAATACGACGATAAGAAATAAATATACTTAAATATCGGTTAGGTAGGTTAGGTTAATAACTGTGACCACACAATACTTACCTACACAGAAGATTTTGTTAGACACATTATGAATTTCACATCATCAAACATTGACGTTTAAACGATATGGTAGGTTTTAGCTGGTCATATCATGAAATACAACCATTTCATGAAATGGTCGGCCACATCATGAAGTGGTCAAGTCTAAGATCTGGCCACGGCATAAGTATACCTACAGGGTTTCTGGTTGGTACCTTGACGTATTCCTGGCTAAAATGCTACAATTTTAACCCCATGCATTCCGAAAATCGAGTTTCTGATAAAATAGATTTTAAGTGTTTTCTTTGATAAACCACAGTTTGGCGTTCTAGTTTTTTTAATCTGTTCATTGAATGGGTTTACAAGGGCAAAACTACTTCTACATTTTAATTCACATGTCATTACAATCATATTTATATTTTTATTTACTTAGGTACCGACATGTTGTCGTTCCAAACCTGTTGTTTATCTCGGAAAACTTTTATGACAGTAAGCGTATTCATAAAATTTGTCCATATTATATTCTATTCAAAAATTAATACTTAATATTTACTATTAAGTATTTCGGAAATCCAATGAAACTTTCATACATCTTGCTTGATATGAACGCCGCGGGTCCAGGTGGGTGTTTTTCAGAAAAAATTACCCTAGCTAAATCGGACTGTCCTACGACTTCAAACTTCAGACAAAATCAACTGATTTGTGTTTTTTTCTGCTTTCCTGGGAACATTTTGATCGTAATTATGACGCCATTAAGACGTTTATATGATACCGTCATTGTTGATTGAAATGCGGTTGCGACAAAAACTGAGACGAAAATGTTGGTGTCTTGGTCGTGCAGATTTTTTTTCTGTATTGTGACTGTATTTAAAAAGTTAATAAACTAGTTTTTTTACTTTATCATAATGTAATTAAACAATAAACTCACGTATATTAGATTAGCAAAGCTTAAAACTAGTTAATTTAAGTAAATATGTTATTTTTCGTGCGATGAAAACGTCACCTGTTATGCGTTACGTGACATACAACTGGAACAAAATCGTGACGAACTTGAATTGTAAAGCTTAATGTGGGCACGGTGATTTTTTTATATAATTTTCTTTTAATAGATACTTAGATATAATTTTGTTAATAGGTATTGTAGTTTACGTGGGTAATCTCCGTAATTGCTCACTGGATAGACTACTGTTTACCCATTTTACTACGGCAAATTGATGTTTGTTTGTATTATTTAAAAAGATGACCCCTTCTTTTAGGTCAAAGTTCGCATTTTAGTATGCTTGCTCATATAGATGAACACTATGCTAGCTGCTGGTTTAATGAATCTGTTAACGCTTTATTCTTTGTGATTGTGTTTTTAAGCCGGCAGTGTTCACTCATAGTTATTAAATGTCGTAGTAGAATTGTATAATTCGCAATTATACATAGCGTACTCCCTTTTAAAAGACCGGCGGCGGTGATCTCTTACTATCAGGCGATCCGTCTGCACGTTTGCCTGCTATCACATAATAAAATTTGCTAGCTGCTTTACAAAATAGGTCTAGTATGTAAAATAGCTGAATGGCTTCCAGCCGAATTGTCATTGCGATACGTTTATCAAGACCGCTACCCACGTTTTGTTGTTTTGTAGAATAACTTATTTGCAGTTACGATAAGCGTTTTATGTAAAAAACCTATAACATTTAGTTATATTTTCACGGATTTTTGCAAACTAGGGAGATCATTCAGGACTCATACAAAGTTGGGCCCAAAATGCAAAGCCAACGGAAAAGTATGTTTTTAAACCGTTTGGAACATCTTTCTAAGCATTTGGTACAATGACACCAAAGCGGTAGAACCATTACATTAGCAGCTACATAAGTCCGAAATAAATGTAAACATATCATCTAAGTATGTAACGTGGACTTCTATAGTGCGTCATTTCTTTTTTGCCATGACTGCAATTCTGTTAATCTGACAGTAAGATAAAAAAACCTTAAGTTCATTTTCCGCTTAGATCATTTAAGTATATTTGTGTTCATACCATATCTTGTGGAAGGTTACTAATCCTCACACAATGGCAATGGCAAACATGTTCGTAATACTATTTTCAGTTATTTAATTAATACTGTGAAGGGCAAGGTGTGTTACCCCTCCAACCAAAGGGAGGATCCTTTAACCAGGCCTGCCTGTCGGGCCACAGCCCAACGGTTGTTGTCGGGCGGTTGTATGTATATATGCAAGTTGCGTTGCAAACTTCACTTGCGCGATTCAGGATTTATCCATCGTAGTTTTTGTATGTAGCGCGGTAGCTGTCGCTACAAAAGGGTCTTCTAAGGTGAACTAGAAAATCTTCCAATTCTATAGATGGGGGACGTCTCGCATTTGATTCATACAGTGCGTAGGTTAAAAAACACACTACATACATTACCTGTGACTAACATCTTACTGCCCCATTCCAATATTGCATGTGCAATAATGACTGGCGGCATTTAAACCTTCCTATGTCCTGTCAAAAGCCACATAAACATAATTTTTAGCTTTTCGCCGTGACGTGCCGGGGATTTAATTCTTACTCGAAAAACGATAACATTTTCTCCTAGGTCCCTTGCGTGTACTTCTCGCAGCACGTCTCCTAGCTGTATCGTAAATGTGCCGTCAGCTTTAATGTGCTCAGCATAATAACTCCTGTAAACTCATTCACTAGTTCAACTTTTTCACCTTCAATCACAATATTGCAATCTGTCACGCTATCATATCTTTCAAATATGTATAACAGTTACCATCTCCTGTAACTCTTTTACTGACGACGCAAGTATGACTTGGTCATCAGCGTAGAGAAGACATTTGATTAGTAACTCATTCATTTTCAATCACTCTCTTTCAAATTCGTCAAACAATTATCCATCAGGTGGTACAACTCTAAATAGGGTACAAAAGTTCAAGTTCCTTGGTCACTGGGTTACGGAGGATGGCACTGATAACAGTGATATGGAGAGAGAGAGCGCAGGGCATTGGCCGTGAGATGCAACATGCTGTCTTTTTGTGATTTTTTTGCATTTTTTCATGCTAAGATTTTAAAGTTATTTTAGTGAAGGAAAAATTCGCCTGCGAGTCGAATTTTTCCTTCACTAAAATAACTACAACATGCTGGTTCGAAGATTTGCAAAATGTGACAGTAACGACAAAATATCATTGTTTAGTTAGAGTGTACTGCCAAGCATTGTATATAATGCTTGGCAGTACACTCTAAGCAGTTTGTGGACCAGCTATTCGCAAAAAACGTACAATGGTCTGCGCGTACAATACAACAATGCTTTTAGGATACTGTTGTCGTGGTCGCGTTCTTGCAGCAGCGCGTACCAATGATGTTTTGCAATAATGCGCAAAAGATCCGCATCGTTGCACGTAGCAACGTGTGCGGGACAGCGACAACTGTCTCCTGGGCATTGTTGCTAGTAAGACTGAGGGCCAATTGATGGGGACACCTGAGCGCTGTACACATATTGCTGCCAAGTGGATCCAACATAGTTTAATTATTTACTAACACACCCTATGAGATGTTTGTCCTGATTTAAATGTGAATAAATAAAAATAAATTAATTAAAATCAATCCGCTATATTGATGAACTCAAAACGTTCATACCATTCCGCGTATTGAAGGTCACCAATTATGCAAAAGTGCTAAACGTAGTCCAGCTATTTTACATAACAGAGCTATTTTCTAAAGCGGCTAGCGATTATGTAAAATGCGAATTATACAATTCTACTGCGACATATACATTGCTCAAATTATTGCTACTAGTCACGCATTTGAAGCGGCGGTAGCCTAATGGCTAGGTCGTCAGACTTGCGATCATGTGGTTGCCGGTTCGAACCCTACCCATTGCACTACCGACGTGAACCCACTCGTAACACAAGCAATCTAGCTTATCACGAGGGGTTAACAAGAATACTAGTAATGTGCGACGCGCATTGCTAGTAAGCTTTTTTTTTAAAAAAAATGTCCTAATAGTCACTTTCCCATATTCCAAATGGTAAAAAAATGTTTTTAAAATCTATACTTATTTTACATTCATTCATTTTTTACTTACTTAATAAATAAACTTACTTAATACTTTTTGTACTTACTTAATTGACAAAAATTCTTCAATTCGCTTCATTTTTAAATTTGTAACACGTATCATAAGTAATGCCAACTTTTCTAGTGCGATGTGTCCGAGAAGTGACGAACGTCTATTTCTCTGATTATTTATTCATATGATAGAATTATGATACCGTTTTGGGATAATTGGAAAGATTTTAAGCATATCTTTATGCTATAATAAATTGCTTTTGTTTCAATACCTAGTTGTTATAATTCTGATTTATTATATTTTATGACGAACAGGAATACTTTGCATCATATGCTGACAGAAAAACTTGAATATTTCCTATATTTATGGTATAATTTTAAATAGCATAATTAGTTAGTAAATAATATATTCTTTAATACCAGAGTAAATATAAACAATTTAAAAAAAATATTTCATGATCGTCACAGAGTAATTTTATCAAAAAAAAATCCCAGGTGCAGGTTTGGATCCCCCTTATCATTCCTATTTTGATCAAGTTGAATAGTAACTCTTGAGTAAGAATACAGTCAGTCAAAATCATTTATTCAAGATAAACTACCTACTAGGTTGGTCAAAATAGAAATGAAAAAGAGAATTCAAACTTGCACCCTAAACTACGATCACAACGAACATGCATGAGGAGGTTTATGAAGCGAAAGTAGTGTGCCAGGATCATAACAAGTACCTAGAAATAGTCTGTAACATGCGTGATATGCAGCAGGTTTTGAATGGTCTCTTGACCATTCAAAACCTTAACGTTAAAATTGTAGCATTTTGTCTCCTCTAGCACTTCTTGCCAGGAATGCCTAGAGTTACCAGTAATACCCTGTATACATCAATGTATTGCACCTTCACTTGAAAAAAACAAGAATCCCTACGGGGCATGTAGGCAAATGTGTGTGCCAAATTTCATGTTGCCACCTAGCTATAGTAGTTTACCTTTTTAAAACCCTTAAAACAGTTAAGGTGGTAGTTAGGGTTAGTTAGTTAGTAGTACTTATAGGTTTGCGGTTAATGTCAATAGGCTCACTGCCTATTACATTACCTACATGGGACCTAAACATACCGGACAACTGTAGGTATAAGTATATCACCTACGCCTCTGCCTAACCCTTCGAGGACTACAGGCCTGATATGTATGTGCATCAAATATTGCAACATATTGATATCCACCCAATCTGTAAAGCTATGGTTGACCAATTAGAATCCTATAGTTGGTAGTTACTCATGTACTCCATTATAATCCTTCACCATTACCTCCTGTCACATTGGTTTGATAAGTAGGTACAGTTCGGACGAAACAAGTTGTGCGTTTCTGATGTTGTATGCAAGTGGTTGTTCAGTGGTAAGTAGGTACATTTTGTACATTTTATAAAGCTTGGTGTAATGACAATCATCGTTACGGAGTCATTAACGCTTTGCATTCCTGAAATTCCTTACCAATAAGTACCTATGCATGATGACAGTCATTGAAGTGATGCCATGATGCCATGTCGAAATTTGCCTTCACATTCTGAACTTACGCCGTATTCTGAAGGTGACGTCAGTAACATCCATTGAAAGGCAAGTTACTTTCCCTCTCAACCGACATGACTTCCCTTACGGTTAGTTCTATGTCGTACGATGCTACCATACCTACTATCTTTTGTGATTTTTTACATTTTTCATGTTATGATTATAAAGTTATTTTAGTAAGTTCAGAATGTGAAGGCAAATTTCGACATGGCAGGTGGGACTCGCGGTGGCTTGCACTAAAATAACAATAAGTACATAGAGAACAGTTTTTCAAAATGTGTCATCATGCCTATTGCGATATTTTGCATAAAATATTTTAACCAAGTGATTTTATTGCCGTTCGAAACGGCTATCTTCAGACATAACAATTTCGTCCAAATTGTAGGTAGGTACCTACCTAGAGACAGTGGCGGCAGCGGCGGCCTCGCACTTGATGAGGCCTCACAAGAAAGTTTAACAATATTATTTTCAGTGCTACAAGCCAAAAATTCGTTTATTTTAAAGTTTTTTCGTTGGCTAAGTAATTTTTGTGAACATTTGATCAGCAATAGCACTCATAGGTATACCTATGCATACAACACTCTCTCAGAGAGAAAAGTGATGTGGGCGACGACGTCTACACTTGGTCTAGCACCGCCACTGTCTAGATACCTACCCAATGTAACAAGGATTGAAAATTTTATCTTATTAGTTAATCTAACATGTAGTAGTAACATGCAAATGATTTCTTAACATGTAGCAGTAACTTGCTACATGTTAAGAAACTATGCAGTCGCCAACTATCCATAAATCTTAGAGTGAGAATGCTCCAATGTTATGTCTGGCCTGTGGTTTTATACGGTAGTGAAGCCTGGACTCTGAAAGCCAATACTCAAAAATTTATTGAAGCTTTCGAGATGTAGTGCTACCGTAGAATGCTACGTATAAGTTGGACGCAAAAGATCTCCAATGAGAGAGTACTCCAGCGCGTCGGCAAGAACCGCGAATTATTGCAGACCATTAAGAAGAGAAAGGTCGCGTATCTAGGCCATGTTCTACGACATGAGAAATACGACCTCCTCCAATTGATCATGATGGGCAAAATCGAAGGCAAGCGACGTGTTGGACGGAGAAAGAAGTCTTGGTTGCGAAACATCCGCGAGTGGACCCGTATTGCCAGCGTCGAAGATCTGTTTCGCTTGGCACAAGATCGGGAGAAGTTCACTGAGCTGACGGCTAACCTCCAGTAGTGGAGAGGCACTCGAAGAAGAAGAAGAAACTTTTCCATAAATCAGCGAAGCTTGACAAAAAAATGTTTGAAAACATTATTTATTACGAATGTTATTCTAATAATTTATAGTTTTTTTTTATTTGTGTCAAAACAGAATCTGACAAGTTTTGATACTCTAAAAACCATGCTATTAAATTCAGGGTCAGTAGAATTGCTTAATTTATAAAATCTAGGATTGTAACAAGTTATCTAATAAACTGATCACCTTACATATTGTTTTTAATAAACCACTTTTAAAGTATGTTAGGATCACCAATAACCATGCTACAACCAATTTCTGAAAGAATTTGTGATGTTTTCCTAACTTAATGAAATTTAGGTCTTTCAGATATTGTTCAAATAAGCAGCATTGGAATGCTAAGGTATGGCATAAAATCTTACTTCATATTATATATCAATATAGGTAATACATTTTGTGTACCACAAATATAAGTATTTTAAATAAAAAATGTTTTATTAGTTACAACTAAAATTGGTGCAAAATAACTTGAACCAAAATGGTGGACACAGTAGTCGTTTTTAGTACATTTTGCACGCAAATGCACTGCACAATATTTCCCCCTCTCCATTAGTTTTCGGTCAAGTTATTTTGCACGAACTATAATACTATAAATTTGGATTTTATCAATGTCAGATTAACACATAAGTAATTA
Source organism: Acronicta leporina (assembly GCA_947256265.1). Lineage (NCBI taxonomy): Eukaryota > Metazoa > Arthropoda > Insecta > Lepidoptera > Noctuidae > Acronicta > Acronicta leporina. The sequence goes on along the minus strand of OX366513.1, from coordinate 7,577,698 downwards.
AACCAATAAAAGCATAAATACCTGCTTTCTGGACAATCTGGTAGACTGTGTTCCTTGAATTACAATATCATTTGTTGGTACATCAAGTCTCTGCTCCCAGCCTTGCATTATTGCTTTACCTTCTTCACTCTCAATGAACTGTTGTATATGAGCAATACAAGGTCCAGAATCAAAGTATATGAAGCAAAGATTGACTTTATGACAAGAAATTTTTCCTCTGTCATCTAGGGCTAGAATCAATTTATGTTTACTGAGCAATTTGTTAACTCTTGCTAAACACTGTTCCAGTCCTTTAGACAGTCTCAATTTTATCCACATACATAAAAATATTGCAGCTGCATTAAGAATCAGCCATAACACACCCAGTGAAAATAACATAAGACCAGTCAGGCCGGAAAACAACAGTGCCAGCAGCACGAGGAATGCAAGTGTTATCCAACAAACAAGCACACGCTTATAGCATATGTTGTACAATGTAAAACGAGCATCATTAATAAGCAGTTCCATTGCATGAACATATTCTTCAACTGTGAGCTGAAATAAAAAAATATTTGGTATTAATCATGACAAATGCAAATATAGCAGAACAAGAAACATGATGTAGGCACACTATTCACAACTTACAGTTAAACCTTGTGCCATTAACTCCTCAGGTACTAGCTCTGGTCGAAAGTGTGCTGCTGTCACCCAAGGCCATTTAGTATTTACAGGGAGCAGAGTCACAATTATGTCTCCATTTGCTGTAATTATTAGAACTTTAGTAACATAACATCACACCTGAATACCCCAACGAGTTAGGCAGAGGCCTACTAATATACACCCACAGTTAGCCGCTATGTTTAGGTCCCATGTAATAGGGGGTGAGCCTATAACTATTAACTGGCCACAAATTCTAAACTCTGAGCTACTACTAGGAGTTTCATAGAAAACCCCAATAACACTGCTCGACTTGGGAATCAAACCCAGGACCTGTAGCATAGCAAGACCACTAGGCTAATGAGGAAGTCAATTATTAATAACAATGCATATGATAAGAATATTTATTGTAATTGTACAGAACCATAAAACACGATTATATCTTCATGCACGATTGTAGCAATTCACTATGTACTTACTGAAACCTTGACGAACATTTACAAATTCTACATTCTTAGATAACATCCCCAATGATATGGAATCCACATTTTTGTCTCCTCTTTCTAAATTAATATGGACAGTTTCAGTTTTCAAAACAGCGGCAGTTTCAGGAGTGGAGGTACTTGCTTCTGCTGAGGATATAACACTGGGCGGTATTTCTGTTTCTGGAACACTAGTTTTTGGACTTTCGTCGTCAAATTTTACCCATCCCTTGCGCACTTTATCTGAATTTAGACTTCCATTTGATTCGTTAACTTCAGTATCACTTGTATTATCCGTATTACTCATAATAAATGTAAAATTTATCAGTAGAGGTACGTAGAACTAGAACGGCACAGATTTTCTGTTATTTTTTTTAAAATCCTATGCTGTTGAATGTTTTTCTAAAAACTACACAACTACTCTGTACTAATATATTTTGTATTAGAATTTAGATTTGATAGACATACAGAGTATTGTACAGACAGGCAGCACAGGCAGGGAGGGACTCAAAGAGTAATAAGATTATACGAGTATAATAATATAGCTGGGAGGGACTTATAATATAACGTTATCCATAATAGAATTCGTAACGATAAAATAACGTTATAATAGTATCGATACCTCGGCCAACATAGCGTTTTCAATATTTTGCATAACGTTATACAGGTAATAGAACGAAATACATTGCATAACGTTATACGGGTAACAGAACGAAATTCAGAACGAAACAAACATTAACCTCCAACGTAATGAAGAAACATCATAATACATATCTGCTACAATTGTTTCTGGAGATGGGTTGTAAAAAATAGATAAAGCAGATATTTTAATCTTGATGAAAGTAATAAGACGATAATATACGAAAAAAAATAGAACTTAAAAAATAATAACGTTATTATTTTTGATAACAATATTTTAGTAACGTTAAATTGACAAACGTAACGGAACGATATTTGAACGTTATACTTAAACAATGGTGCACAAAATATCGTTTTTGATAACGTTATCTCGACCTTGGGCAGATAACGTTACTAAAATATACCGGTATTTAAGTCCCTGCATACAAGTATTATTATTACAAGGACACCAAGAACAGTCACACATGAGTCACACTTATGACCACAGAATCCATAATTATAACCAACCACATGTCATGTACATGACACAGCCATGAGAAACTATAGTATTTCGCACGCACACACAGCGAGGCAGCAAGCAAATGACAGCAGTGTTGCCATGTCGGATTTTAAATAAGGCGCAGGGATGAATTAAACTTACTTAGAGTACTTACATACTTTCAAGTATTTGGCCCGCCCCGCAGCGTACGGCGCGATACTCGTATCTCTTAGTAGTCTGTGACGGCGCGGTGCAGCGCCCCAGCAACGCGGTGTCTTCGAATGTTGAAAATACTCGTTGTTCAAAGTTTTTTTTTGCCCATAAGATTATGCACGATGGATATGGATCGATTTTCTATGCATGCGAGTATTTTTAGGGTTCCGTAGCCAAATGTAAAAAAAGGAACCCTTATGTATTCGTCATGTCTATCTGTCTGTCGGTCCGTCCGTATGTTACAGCCACTTTTTTCCAAAACTATAAGAACTTTTTTGTTGAAACTTGGTAAGTAGATGTATTCTGTGAACCGCATTAAGATTTTCACACAAAAATAGAAACAAAAACAATAAATTTTGGGGGTTCCCCATACTTGGAACTGAAACACAATTTTTTTTTATCAACCATATAACTACGTGTGGTGTATTTATGGATAGATCTTCAAAAATGATATTGAGGTTTCTATTTTTTTTTTCTAATCTAAATAGTTTGCGCGAGAGACGTTTGGTGTATCTATGGATAGATCTTCAAAAATGATATGCAGGTTTCTAATATATTTTTTTTCTAATCTAAATAGTTTGAGGAACTGAAACACTTTTGTGGTGTATCTATGGATAGATCTTCAAAAATGATATTGAGGTTTCTAATATATTTTTTTTCTAATCTAAATAGTTTGCGCGAGAGACACTTCTAAAGTGGTCTCTTGTAACTTCTAAATTATGAGAATATTAAACTAAAAAAAATATATGATACTACATTACCTACCTATCATGCAAACTTCCAACGAAAATTGATTTTTAAAAAAAACTACTTGCTAGATAGCAAGTAGTTTTTTTTAATACGTTATAAATAGTAAACCGCAATTTACCTTAAAACATCGATTTTACACTGTACTGTTTTTAAAACGAAACGTCAATATTTATTTCTGAACGGATATGTCAACTTGAATGTTTTAGTTCCATTGCAGTAAGACAAGCACGGAATCTAGATAAAAAAATGAACCTGCAGGGCTAGCATGGGCTGGGGATAAACATTTTATCCACCGGTTATCTCCACTGACAAGGGACAAAATTATTTTATCCACCTGCCAAAGCACGGCAACTGGGGGAAAGAGAATTATATCCCTTTTTGACATTAGACGTGGAAATTCATCCCCCGCCTATAGCATGGGGACTAGTGAAAGAGAAAAATTAAAGTTATTTTGACATAACAAAGGGACAAATTTATCCTCTTCTTTAGGAGGTGGGTTTAAGTTTCTCTCCAAAGTAAACTTTGTAAAATAATATTTTTAAAATGTCTCGTGCTTACTGAAGCTTAGTGTTGTCGTCGGAAAGGGAAAAACGAGCGAAAACTGCACCGGCGTTCGATTCGCGATTCGAGTAATCCATTTGAATTACCCGACACAGAATTCCGCCGGCTATTTCGTATGCACAAGGATTGTGTCCATTATTTGTGCCAGGAACTAAACGAGGCTTTGAAACCATCAAACAGAGCAGATGGACTACCAGTGCACATCAAAGTAAGAAAAGAACCCGTAATCGTATCGTATATTTACCATAAGTAGGTAGCAGCTACTGCACCTTCATAGTTTCTACATTTATACTCACCTACTTACTTGTATTTTAGGTACTCACAACCATAAGAATACTGGTTTTCTTATAATGGCAACAATTTCGGGGATAAGCGTTTCCCCTGTTTTATCCACCGTGGATAGTTTATCCACCCATGTCGCCATGCTCGGAGGGTGGACAAAACTGAGAAAGGGAAATAGCATTTTGTCCTCTCCCCGTGGATAAAATGTCTCCGGCCATGCTAGCCCCGCTGAAACTGTCTTTGGTCTTGTTCTATCTTATGGCATGAAAAGGATGTAAGAATGATACAAACTATTCACTTTTTGTTTTACTTTTATTGGCATGTCATTAAATCAATTGTCAGTTGGTTATATTTAAATATAACCAACTGACAATTGAAAATAATACGACTAAATTTGGTTGTATTACCCCAAAGTCTGCCCATTTCAGTGTTGCCAGGTACATTGTAATTACAGTAAATTTACTGTATTGCAGAATTTAGGTATTGTATACTGTAGGTTATACAAAAATACAGTAAAAAACTAATGATTACCTAGATATTGTCAAATAGCTGCATATTTTTCATTTTTTAGAAAAATAAAATGATACGACTGAACAAAATAATAAAATGTATCCGACAAATAATAAAATCATCGTAATTCAAATATTTTACTACGAAGTTCCCATATAGCAAACACTGGACGAATGGAAAAAGAATATTTTACTGCTAGCGCCATTTCTTTATTTCCGAACTTCTGAAGTACTAGTATCTATGTTTTGTTCGATAACCCACCATTATAATAAACTATAAATCTTGCAACCTGTTACATGAGCGAGCACGAGCCACCAAAATGAGTCAAATATAACGAAAGTTAAAAAACTAAAATAATTACTATTTCACTTGGAAAATAGGCAATTTAGAATGTTCGTCAAACCAACACATATAGTAGGTACACATTGTATAAGCGTAGCGTAACGGTTATTTATTTATTTAAAACTCTTAAACTATCATTACAGGTTATGACAATCACTACATTTATATTATGTAGTATATTTACACCTCATTGTTGACAATCTCATTAAAATTCCTTGTATTAAGGTTAAAATAATTATTTTTAGTTACTGTAATTTTGTACCATAGGTACTGTTATTTTTTATGCAAAACACTGTAACTTTTTAAATCAGACTTAACTGGCAACAATTGTCCGTTCCTTCATTTGAAAATATTTGACTTGGTCGCATATTCATTGTTTACGTTTTAGTTGTCATCCCGTACGTGTTTTATGATATTGTGGTAATAATACTATTATGGATTTATAAAAAGTATTTGTATTATTCAAAATAGTCACTGTTGAGATCCTGTGGCATAATGTGTTGTGCGGTTGAGTGCTGAAAATCCCATTAAACAAGCAAACAAAATACGCAGGAACTATTGACCTTCCACCGGTAATTTTTCCTATATTGTTTGCTGAATATAAGTTATGAACCGAATATTAATACGTAACAAATGTTGCTGAATCACTTTCTAGCGAAAAACAGACGTAGAAATACGTTTTAGGGAATATTCGGAAAATGCATTGAGGTTATTGTAGTGACGTGAATATTATTGTCGATAATTTTACTTTAAAGATTTCCTAAAGGCAACATGAAAAGAATTACCTTAATAGATAAATCGCATAGCTAGAAAAAACGGGAGTCCAATTACTCATAGTCACATTTGCAAAAACAAACTATATGGAGACAACTTAGGGAAGATAATATTCCTGCATTACCTATTTATTATAGATAGAACAGGTGAAATGGTATGATAATCATCATATCAGCTAAAAAAATCCACTGCTAAAAAGGCATAGACTTCCACAAAGACCAATTATATACCGCCTTCAACCAACGACTCCCAACGACCTTTACTAGCATTATTGATATAATGTTGTGTGCTTGTAGGCAGAACATAAATGGATACTGTACTTATAAACAAATTATTTATCTAACCTAAGCTAACAAAAAGAAACTCCAAGAAGAATGGCGTGCAACGGAGGAGGCCTACAAACATCATTGGGAGAATAAAGATTGTGAAAGAACATGCTTACAAAATAAATTAATTGGAATTTGAAACTGGTGGCTTTATTTGTAAATTATACATTTCTTTACCTATCTTTTTATACCTATTTGCCTCATTTGCCCTGTGGTCTGAAGTGCGACTGTTACACTAGACGTCCTGGGTTCGATACCCAGGTCGAAGTGTGTAGGTTTTTCTACAGAATTCTCAGTAGTATCTTGGAGTCTGAATTTTGTGCCCGGTAAATGGTAACGGGCTCGCCTCGAAGTGAGACCTAAAACATTTACTGGCTAACTGTGGGTGCACATTAATCTCTGCCTAATCCTTCGGCAATACAGGCGTGATGGTATGTATAAATTTTCTCTTCTCCCAGTTTTTCAATCCTATTTTCATCCTTGTATTTTCGCATCTTGAATCATGTAAAAATATACCTAGTTTTATTTACATACCTTTCCATGGTACGGATAAATTCGAGGTTAGGTCTATACCCGTCCGTTTTTACCCTGCTTTTGTGTATCGATCCAAATTAAATTGTATAAGTACCTACATTATGAATTAACTATATACTTACACTATTTACATAAATTACATAAAATTAATATATATGTAAACTAAAACTAAAAAAACTGCGGCGCGGCTACGCGTCAAAGTATTCATCGGCACTGTCGTCGGGTAACGTGCCCAGAAGGCTGGCAGCATTACAACGTTGAATGGCAATGCTTATACGCTCCCCTAGAAACAAACCAGCCCTCTGGTCACGCGAATTGTCGACTAGTCTCCTTGAAAGTTCTTTATAAAGGAGACGAGCACTCGGACCCCACGACCCGAGCGTTTCGACCCCAAACGGCTCAAAAATATAGTTACCAGAAAGGTTACTATATTTGCGCCGCTTGAGAGTCTCTGCAGCAGCAGCAGCAGCGCCAGCGCAGCCAGCTGAGCTTGAAAGATGTGATGGCGCAAGGGTATCAACACAGGTTGCGTCCCATACCAAAGGCATAAGAACTAACTTAAAAATAAGGATACATATTTTATATATTCGATGTCTGTCATCGATAAATTTTATCGACGTTGAAATAAATAGCTTAACATCACTGGTCCGAATTACAGTGTGCGCCAACCTACGTAACTTCGAAATGATTTTATTTATATGTCCTTTTCTTTCATAGTAAGTGGGTCCATAAGTCGAAGTGAAATAAATATATTGAGTTCAGTTGCAATTTTATGGCTTTCTCTATGTCATAATTATTTCTCTATGGTTAGTTCAGGAGGGGTTTATGCTCAGGGTTTATGGGTTTACTATCTCTAAGCGACATTGCCACAAACTACTAAGAGATGCTGCGGTATACTTATGCGGAAAAATGTAAAGTGCACGATATCGATTTTATATTATTTTTCAAAACTTGAATTTATCCGAAGTCTGATGTGTAATTATGGTGGATAATTAACCATTAAGTGTTCGTGAACGTGTGAGTGTAGGCAAATGATATAAAATTGAAAATCGTGACTTTTTGGGTTCACTCCTAAACTCCATCAAAGCCTCACTATAGTTTCTACCGTTTTATTGGGGCAACTAAACAACTTAAACTTGACACTGGCGAACACAAAAAGTGTGGTGTTTCTACCGTTTTATTGGGGCAACTAAACAACTTAAACTTGACACTGGCGAACACGAAAAGTGTGGTGTCATAATACAATCCCACGATGGGAAATACTACTTGATTACTCTAATACTTGACACTGGCAAATACACAAAGTGTGGCGCCGTAATAATAATAAAAAAAAATACGTTCACATCTGTACATATCTCAGCATAGACATTATTAAATTACTTACCTAGTATCTCAGGCTAGTATAACACAGATACTAGTATCTCTTAGTAGTCTGTGCACAGAGCATCATAATACTACGCCTCTACAATACACGCTAGCGTATCACTAGCAGCGTGGCCGGGCAACGTGGATAGCGGTCTCGCATCACCATCGCTGTTTTATTCCCTACAACATGGTTGAGTCGAACAGCGCCGACTGATACACACGTCATGCTCGTGAACGGGTGCCGTCTGTCGGGGCTGGTTGGCTTTTACAGGCCATGGCAATATTTATTTCTTTTAATGTATTGCATTCCTCCACATCAAACTGCATAGGTAATGCATAATCGGAACAAACTCGCTAATTGAGAATATTGTTGTACTTTCTGATTTCTCTACTTACATTTCTTTTTTATTTATTTTGTTTAGCTGAGCCCGCCAAATTCAAATTACAATTGGTTTTTCGCAATTTGTAGGTCTATAAGACATTCTAGATTCCCAGCTGTAGTAATTGCGCCCTTGATCATCATCATCAGCCTATATTCGTCCACTGCTGGACGTAGGCCTCTCCTAGTGTACGCCACAGAGCCCGATCTTCAGCTTTCCTCATCCAGTCACTGCCAGCTGCCTTCCGCAAGTCGTCACTCCACCTGGCCAGCGGGCACCCTACACTACGTTAGCCTAGTCGCGGTCTCCACTCAAGAACTCGTTTGCTCCAAGGATTGTCGGTTCTCCGACAGATGTGACCGGCGCATTGCCACTTCAACTTGCTAATCCTTTGAGCTATGTCGGTATAACCTCGTTTCGGATTTTAACCTTCAGAGAGACTCCGATATGCCCATTCCTTTCTCCAGGACGTTGGTGAACAGTATAAGGGATATAACATCCCCCTGTCTCACTCCCCGCCGCAGCTGGATATGTTTAGTCTGCTGGTTCTGTATTTGAACGGACCCTTGTAAATCGATATTGTAGCTAAAAGTAGGGTCAATCAATCGTCAATTTTGGTGTTTATCTAAGTATGTAGGTATTATTTGACTTTGTTATTTTGTCTGACATTGTTTATTATTCAGTTAACATTATACATATATTATGTATTGGACCCGGACCCTGAGATTGGACCTAAATATTCAGTCGACATCTGCGACATATTTGAAATGTTTTAATTTTCAAATATGATGCACATCTTTATTGTTCTTTTTTTATTAGTTGTCATACATGTAAATGTGAGTACTGTGTAGGCTAGTTTAAAAATACTTAAAATCAAGAAGCTTTTTCTGACGGTCTTGAGTATTTATATGGCCTCCGCAAATGTCCTGCTGACCTGGTATTGCCGTGCAGCGGGTCGTTGACCTCCCTAAATACTGGTTGAGCTACACGATGACTGGTGTTTGGTATATGCCTGACGTCAGTTAGGACAGGTCAACTCAAGGCTGCTATGGCTCTTTCTTCAAAAGGCCTGTTCAGCGTTTGACCTACATCGTAACACACATATCTTATAATACTACTACTACTGTCTGGCCTTAAAAAGAGACCATAAGAAACGGCGTTTCTTCTCAGAGGTCGTCAGATAGGAAATGCCGGCGCCATCTAGTAAAAAAATGTAAAACGACTTGTAAAAGTGTCTTTATAAGATCTATTTACAGAAATAAATATCATTTACCACTCGCAGATAGGACCGGTACATCCAAAATACTGATCGACGGAATCGGACCATGACCATAATGATGTTCGCTACGCATACCTACACACTGCGCAGGCTTGCTGATAAATGACGAAACCATCCGAAATATTTTACGTGAAGCGGTCTTCGGGAACGCAAACCGTTCCCGAAGGCCACTGAGAGTTACAGCACTGCTCTCGTAGGGCCAATTTTACAATGGATCGAACACGGCCGGTATTTGGATTGGTGAAAGAACCCATTTCATTTCGATCAGGGGCAACCTCAGGGCTTAGATTTATGCGGAGAGGATTGTGTCAGACGATGATTATCCCTTTGCGAAGCAGGTTGGGTTATTTGTTTCGACTAGGTAATGCATGACAAGGTACGTCCACACACGGTCGAGTCGTACCTAACACGCACTCTTGCCGATGTTCACATGCATCAACGTTAGCTGTGGCCTGCTCTATCACCAGACCAATTGAGCACGAAGCGGGTATGCTCCAAAGCAGAGCTATTAGAATTATAAAATCATAAAAAAACCTTGTGAAGTATTAGAATTATACCTTGTATTAGAATTATAAAATCATTAAAAAAAAACTAGTGTGACTTGGCCGTTGACTTGTACCCACTAACGTATAAATAATGTTCAAATTATATTCTCAACGAAAATTCATACTACGTAATCCTCTGTGTACAAATGTGTTGAACATTCACCTTTATATTTAAATTTACAACAAGGGTACAAGTCAACGGCCAAGTCACACAACATTAACTATAAATAATAAATAAATCGCAGTAAGGAACCTAACACTTGGCACGAATTTGTCTAGATTTAATTACTTTTTAGAGATAAACAAGCAGCTCAATCGAGACTTGGCTAGTTTTTTACAGAATGTTTTTGATGGGGTTAATTCGGTTTGACGAATTTATAACAGAAATGTTCACCGCACAAAAACAACAATTATGATATAATTTACCTATAATATAATCAATTTAATTTTGTTAACTAACTCTGCCTGATAGGTAATTAGGTCTATGTTAACGAGCTTTTCTGTTATTATATTATACTATATTATACAGGGACAGCGCCAAATTTTGGAATTAAAATTTACGATCCGACGTCAAATTTCACGCTGTTTTACAAGATTGATGAACGCAAAATGTTCATGCAGTTCCGCGTGTTGAAGATCACCAATTATGCAAAACCGCAGAAAGTTATTAACTGTTTACTTAACAAAGCGATTTTGTAAAACAAACAACTAGCAGTTATGTGAAATAGCGAATTATACCTACAATTTAACTGCGACATAGACACACCTTTTAATCTATATACCAATAACTACTTAATATATAAAGCTGAAGAGTTTGTTTGTTTGTTTGCTTGAACGCGCTAATATCAGGAACTACTGGTCCGATTTGAAACATTCTTATAATTGAATATCATCACGCTAAGACTAAGTAACTGTTCCACGCAAACAAAGTTGCGAGCGGAAGCTAGTGACTTTATAATAGTACCTAGAGAAGAATATATAAAATAGGTATTACATAAGAGACTACCTACTGCGTATCTACGGTAGGTCAATGCTCTAGCGGACGACACGTCGACAATAAAACGTGGAAATACTAGAAAAAATAACTAGTAGGTAACTAGGTACCTGCATAATCATCATTTAGTTTATCACAAGTGCAATCAAATAATATGAGAAACTAATACTGAGTAAAGACATCTCATGTTTTTCATGTATGACTATGTACCTACAGCGGCCTACCTACCTGCTCGATGCCGAACTGCCCGAAATGTCGTTAGACCGGTTCCCCGCTCACACTAGAGGCTATTTATTATTTCTCGCAAATTCCCTCACAGTGGCCGATTGGTTCGCTCACCATACAGTCGGTCAGTAGGTACCGTCAGATTTTACCATAAGTGGCTAATTAATACCTAGACGTTGACGTCAGTGTTTGTGCGATAAATTCGGTTAAATTTAATAAGTATAAACAAAGTAGGTGACGAAGTAGTTAAAAAAAAATATTTTTATAGTCTGTTTAGCATTATATCCGCATTATATTATACCTACCTACCTAAATGTTTTCATAGTGATACAGTGTGATGTGTGCACTTACAAATAATATGATAATTAGTGAAATTTGATGATATCGTACTTACTTAAGTGGATAGCCTACCTAAACTAAGCGTACTGAAGTAGGTCCTTAATTACTTTGTGAAAATGGCAGTATACAAATAACTAAAAGATTTCAGTAAACATTAAATGTGAATAAAATAGCAATGAATCATTCTCCTTCTAAAAACATGGAGTCTCTACCAAAACAGTTTGTTTCGGCTATGCGAACTTTGTTTGACATTATGGATGATAAACATACAGGATATGTTAAACTTACCGATATAGAAAATCGTTGGCGAGATGATCGTACCAGAGGCTTACCACACGGTGTCATAGAAAGCTTGCAGAAGGTCGCTTCTCACGAGGGTCTGCTAACATTTGAAAGGTTCTGTACTGGACTTAAAATATGCCTGTTGCGTAATCAAGTTGAAAGCTCTTCTAATGAGGATAGATTCAATATCGATACAGGACAAGGACAACATTCCCAAATAAGTACTCAAACACACCGACCACCATCCGCACCGTTAATAGACGTCAACGATCCACAAAATGTAGAAAGAAATTGGATGGTTTTAAAGCCCTCAGAAACCGTGTCCCAACATAGAACTGTAAGTATGCCTCAGTTGATAGGACGTAATAAGGATGTTTTGGCCCAAGAGTCTTGCCACATGGGAACGGTGTCTATTCCCGAACATGATATGTCTCGACGAGTTTATGGACCTCCAAAACCACCAAGATTGGAGAAACAATCTACGGAAAGGAATGAAGCTTCTAAATGTACCTATAAATCGGTGGAGGTAACTGATTTTGACAATGAAGAAATATCGGTTGACAAAATTGATTTTGAAGAAATTTCTCGAGCCATGAATGGCAGAGGCCTGGGTGATGGAAGATCAGCGAATGAAACACAATCACAAATACGCCGTTCACGTCGGCGAGAACCCCGGCGCCACACTTTACATAATGGTGTTGACTACAATCTTTTAAAACGAATGAAACAGATAGAGCAAGAAAAAGATGTTTTACTGCAAGGTTTATCAGCAGTTGAGGAAGCTCGAGAATGGTACCTAAAGCAAATAGCGGAAGTCCAGGAAAAAATTCGTTATGCAGGCAGAATGGGTGCATATGTGGTAACTATTTATTTACACTATAGTAGATATAGGTAATTATTCTGTTCCTTCGATGCTAAGGTTGAACCCTTTTAAAAAGTGTAGGTATGATTATTTTTATACTTACCTACCCCTACAACCTGGGGGCCCCGGCCATAGGTGTATTTTAATATTGAAACAAGACCTGAAGGAGTCGAGGGAACCAAGAAATGAAGTTAGTTCGTTCAGCCTTCAACAACAGATCGAGTATCGACCTTATCAATTTATAGTCATGTCACAAACTTTTTGTATAATGGATGCATGCAGCTATGGCTGTAGGCAAAGGTAAATAAAGTTAGCTAACCTAACCTGCCCCCCCGGCTAGCGAAACGTTTCCCGTCTTTGACCCAGAGCTCGACCATGAAATGAATAATTCCTGGCTACGGAAACTACCTACATAATTATTCTCGTGGCGGCGACCGCGTGGGAAGGTGGCCAATCCGCATTGGCCGCATTAAGCCAGGGGCCAAAGTCTGCTATTTCAATTGCCTCAGAATGACCGTCCAATGGCACTAAATGACCTATGAAATGACATATTTCGTAGACAAAACTGTCAAAAATCAGCAATTTTGAAGTCACTGAATCACAATTCTGACACAACTAAATAGTAGACTCGGCACCCAGGGTGGATGCAGCCTAAACCTAACCTCTCTCATTCTGAGGAGAGAGGAGACAGTAATAAGGGTTCATGATAAAGCGTCCCATCGTCTGACTTCGAGAGAAATCAGATAGGTATAATAAATATGATAGATACAATGTATTAAGAAAACCCTTCCCGACCCGTGAAGGAATTGTTAGGTATCGATGTGAAGGTACACAAAACAAAATAGATCGGTTTACAGGGCACACCAACGTAGATGTTGGTGTGCGTAAACTCAATGCGTTCATTACTTCGCCTATTTACTAGTGTTAGCTTTACAATAACCCGTTGTCCACGCACACATTTGCAATTTCTTGTCATTTTAAAGTTGCAGGGAATATGATGCATAAATTTAGCTAATGAATCAGACTCCACTGTGGCGCATTAGTTAAGCGTGCGAACAATACTTCTTGTCGCCGGCACCGTAAGATCGAATCTTATTACCAACGGCTCAACTTTTTGTATGTTTTAAAAAATATTTTACATTTGTTTGTTCAATTCATTGTTTAGTATTAGCAAGTCTTCTTTATATTTGGTTTGGATTATATGAATGGTCTACCCTCTAAAAATGACAAATCATAATATGTTAGTAGTTTAATTTCATCGTCATAATGCTATTGACTATCGAGCTTTTGTTACGTTTTTAGACATTATACCCTGCGTATTTTGAGAAGTGCTATTATTTGTGAATCAATATGAATCACTTAACTACACTTTTAAGAGCTGAGATAATTATTTTGCATGAGCAAAACGTTTCAATTAGTGAAATTGCGAGGCGTTTAAAGATATCGGTGAGTAACAAAATATTATTATTACGTTTAGAAGTTTATTATGTTTCAATAATACACATCTTGTTTATTGATGTTTTATGTAACAATATTTAATTATTGTTCACAGAGAAGAACTGTGCAATTGTGGGTCCATCGTTATGCAGATTCGGGAAGCATTGATCCTTGCCGACCGGGACCAAACGCTGGATTTGCATATACAGATACCAATGCACGGCACCGTGATATAGTTGCTACGCATTTGGCTGAGCCCTTCCTCACTACTCGTTCCACGGCGACTAAACATGACGTGACGTTACAAACGGTGACGTTACAAATGTGCGGAACCACTTGCGTGCAGCTGGTGTGAAATGTCGTAGGCCAGCCAAGAAAATATTACTGTCTGATATTCACATGCAAAACCGGGTTCGCTTCTCAAGAGAATTTTTTGATTTTGATTGGTGCAATAATATAGTTATATTTAGCGATGAAAAATGTTTTAAGTCGGACAAGGACGGTCGTAAAATATTATGGCGAAAAGATGGTGAACGCTATAACAAAAAAAATATTATTCCATGCAGGTCTAGTGGCCGCATTACGTTGGGTTATTGGGGATGGATTTCATCAATGGGTCCCGGTGAATTAGTGCAGGTAGGGGGTCGCAATACCAGTCAAGGTTACTTGGATGTTTTACAAAACGTGATGCTACCAACTGTGCGTGTTGCATACCCGCAAGAACACATTTACTTCGTGCATGATAAAACTGCGCTGTGCATCGCGCGCGACTCGTGCAAAGTTGGTTAAACGTCCAAGAAAACTTTACTGTTATTGAATGGCCATCAAAAAGTCCTGACCTGAACCCCATTGAAAACCTATGGGGTCACATGGTGCTAAACTGGGACTCATCTGAAGTCAGGTCCAAATTTAATTTAGACGATGTCGTTACCTCGTCATGGGAATCGTTTCGTGGCTCTGATTTGGAATATGGTTGCTAGCATGAGGACACGTTTGCAACAAGTAATAGATAGTGATGGCGCACCAATCGGCTATTAAAAATATCAGGGGGTAATTTGTATTACATGATTCATGTTATTGTTAGTGAGATTACAATATAGGATCGCTAGTATCTTATTATCTAACTTACTAACATGTTTATTCATATCATTAATAAATAAATTACCCTCTTGAATATGAAAAACAAAGTGAATTTTTGTCCCACTTAGAATATTTGTCATGAACCATACTTTATAATTTGTATTTATAATTTAAAAAACCATGTCAATAAATATTGTTATTATCAGATTACACATTGTTTAATATTTTCTTCCATATATCATTTTTTCTGGAATAATGTTCTTATTATCAGGTAAATGACAAAAATAAAAATTCAACAAAACGAAAAAAATTATGATAATAATGCAAAAAGTTAGCGCCGGGCCCGGCGTGTTTTGATCATAAGACTAATGTTACACCAGCTGCTTGCATATACACCTATGCCACGGTATCAGTTGATAATACCTTTGAATTTATGCTTCATATTCTTTGTTTCATATATAATGTGAAGCAACAAGAAATTGCAAGTGTGTGGACAACGGGTTATTGTAAAGCTAACACTAGTAAATATTGGCGAAGTAATAACGCGTTGAGTTTACGCACACCAACATCTACGTTGGTGTGCCCTGTAAACCGATCTGTTTTGTTTTGTGTACATAATTGTTTTCACTTTAGAAGTAAAAAAAAACCCTGTATTTTTAATAAAACGACGAAAATAAAATGACAATGCTAAGCCCGGTAATGATTTAAACACATTTAAAAAATTTGTTAGATTTTGCGGTAATTTCGGCAATAAGTACCTACCTATGGGTTGGGTTGCGGATAACTTCAGCGCGAGTTGTTATTTCGAGCCGTACTGTAGGTACCTACGCTTATTCTTTTTTCAGGAACCTTGGAGTGAGGCACATCAGGAGAGACTGGAATTACTCAAAGCACGGGTGCTAGAACTCAATCGCCAATTGGGAGCATTAGCTGCTGGATGGCGGCATGGACATCTGTCACTTCATATGAATTTAGCTTTACCGGCCGCCTCGTTATCAGCAACAACAGCACCCAATAATCCTGCAGTACTTAGGTCTCAAAACCGAATACTTGCTGAGGTGTGTATTAAAAAAAACATAAGTAGGTACCTACCTTCACGCCTATTTCCCGAAGGGTTAGGCTGAGGTGTAGGTATAGTATTATGAGCCTATCACCATTAACCGGGCACAAATCCAAACTCCGACCTACTACTACCTAGGTACTAAGAATTTGATAGAAAAACCAAATAATATTTTGTTCGACGAGGGAATAGAACAAACTAAAAGGAAAGAGGCCGGCCCAACTCATTATTTTTAGGTTTTCACAAATTGTTAAAGATAAAGATAAACAATATAGGTTTTAAACAATTATTTTTATCAAATTCTAGATTGATGGCAGTAGTAAGTAATTGTGACATTATTAGTACTTACGTGAAATATGCCAACTTTGCCAATCAAGGTATCTTTGCCCTAAAAGCAATTTAATAAGCAAATACACGAATATATGAAACAATTTTAGTTTTATATTTATTACTTGGGTGGAAATGAAAGTTTATTAACCTGTCAGAACTTGTCGAGTGTGGTGTATGTTTTTGCGGGCAAATTTTTTAAGAAAAGTGTTTGTGGATTGTACCTCATGGCGAAAACACAGGTAAGTGTATTTTACTGTACGTTATAGAATATCAATTGTTGAGTATTTTAAATATAGTTTCATTATTCAGGACTATAAAAAACAAAACTTCTGACGATGGGCAAACTATTCAGACCTATCCATGCTAACATTGCCCGTTATCAAAAATCACTTAGGGTTGTCACTATTAGTTATTTTGTTACAGGTTGAATTAACGCAAAATCTCAAAAACAAAACGTCCAAAAACTAAGTTACATATTTTTTTGATTTTTAAAATAATTTAATTGATTACATAAGTCATAAAATATATTCGTTATATTTATATAACATAGAGGTGAAGTTTGTGATTGTATGTTTATTTATTTATATGTGGCTTTATTATTCCTGGATATAGAGTGTATTTCATTAGGGTAGAGGGCAGCTTTTATTATACATCTGTAAATCCACTTAGTTTTAATTTAATATTGTTTTTTTATTATTTCAGAAAAAGAAACCCAAGTCTAGACTAAAGACGTGAAATAGGGTCCCGAGCATAATATAAAAATTACTGCGAAGATTATGTTAAAGCTTGTATGCGAAGCAGTTGCTTATAAACATATATCTCAAAGATATGCTGAATGACCGTTTGGCATCGCACGAGGCACCATAGTTAATACAATATATAAGTATATTTTTAATATTTATTGAAATATTCAGAGCAATGTGAAATAAACATTTAGGCCCACTTGCACCAACTTTTTAAATATGTTTAAATTGCATTTAAACACAATTTTTCATAGTAAATTTGTGTTTAAATACAATTTAAATATATTTAGGAAGTTGGTGCAAGTGGGCCTTAATTATAAATAAGTACCTAGATACAATGTTTCATTTAAATACCATTTTACATCTATGCTTACATCCAACCCACAAAAGAAATTATTTCATAATTTTACTGGAATGTGACAACCCTTAAAATCTTAAATCGTTTGTTGGGCCTTGTATGGAAAAGAGCACTAACCGCTAGCCACTGTTTTTATTACGAAAATATTTATACTACAAATAGCTTTTTGAAACCCAGGTTAAGATTGCCTTAAATTGTAGTTGTGGTGCTTTGTAGGTAGGTACGTATTTTTATGAGCTAGATTTGCGTCAGAAATTGAAGTGGGCAATGTTGGCTAAAAGTCCGGATTATTTTGCCCACCATTAAAAACGAACAAATCTTGGATTACATTTTAATTTTATAAACATTTTACATAACAAATACGTTCAGATCTTTATGGTCATAAAGTTGCAGTAAATAATAAAAAATACCATAGAAAAAACTTGCAATGTATTCGATTTTCGTAAAAAAACGGGCAAAGTTGGCTTGTTTCACTACTTAACACAGACATTATAATATTTACAACTGAGTAGATAGGTAGGTACCTAATAACCTACATTATCCACTCAACATTTTAAAACCCGCCCTCATAGGTAGGTAATTTACTTACTACTGTTTCTATGAACGCCTTGTTCATTTTTGATCGTGATTTGTTTCGTTGTATTTAAATAGGTATTGAAAACATTTTCAATTTACTTACCTACAAGAAACAAAATTCCCGAAAAAACACGATGAAACTGAGTCATTATAATATACCTACAGTACCTACTTACCTAAGTACAATAGGTATTTATTGACTTTCAGTTTCGTTTTTACGGTGGCAGAGCGACACCGTCCCTGAGTGCCAAGCATACTAAGGCCTATGAAGGTTTTATATCAATTTCTAAATTTGCTTACATAATGTGGTACCTCAGATTAAGTAGGTATTCTGGTACCTATAGGTAGTTTGCGCAAAATAACGACCCAAAACTAACGGAGGGGGAAAGTTTACTCAGTGCATTTGCGTGCAAAATGTAGGTAGGTACCTACCTACTAAAAATCGACTATCGTGCATCCACCATTTTGGTTCAAGTTATTTTGCACCAACTGTTATTATGGCATGACGGCCTTAAATTTTAAACTTCATTAATGTTATTCATTTTTCTTCATTACTTATTCATTTTCATTACTTAATTAATATTTTTGATGTGATTGCGATACCTACCTATAGGTACCTAAGTATGCACCTTTTGGGTCGGACAGGGTTTATCAGAGTACCTTGGTATAAATAAATACGAAAATCACTCCGTCACTCTCAGTCTACTTTAGGGTTGCCATCCGTCCCGGTACACCGGGACATGTCACCGGTTTGGAACTTCTGTCCCGGTTGATCTACAAAATGTCCCGGTATTTCAATTGCCACGTGTAATACGCGTATAGCGGAGACCGGTGAGGCGGCGGGCCCTGCCGCCCGCTACCGCCTGCCAGTACACGTAATTTTGCCTGTGTTACATTTATGCTTTGTCGTTTATTCTGCCGTGGTAATGAGGGCAGCAAGTCTAAGGTGGCCATTTTTTTTCTGATTTGGAATGTATGTCAAACGAGCTTTCTTCATATCTAGGTTTCATAAATCTACGTACATAACTGCCTCATTAGCCAAGCGGTCCTGAGCGCGACTGCTACGCTAGAGGTCCTGGTTTCGATTCCCAGGGCGAGCAGTGTTATTGGGTTTTTGTATGAAATTCCCAGTAGCAGGTCGGAGATTGGAATTTATGCCCGGTTAATGGCAATAGGCTCGCCCCCTATAACATGGGACCTAAACATACCAGCGAACTGTGGGTGTACATTAGTACCTACGCCTCTTCCTAACCCTTCGGGGAATACAGGTGTGATGGTATGTTAAATCTACGTAAATTAGAAATACATTTTCTTGTTTGATAAAGATATTCTCAGTCACTTATTGCTGATGTCCCGGTCAGTAGGTACTTAGGCTGCTATGGCAACCCTAGTCTACTTGTTAGTACAATAACAAATTTTGTAATAACAAACAAACGGAATAACAATAATTGAGTACCTACGTAGCATAACTGTACCTATAGGTAGCGTATATACTTACGCACGCAACCTACGTAGGTAGGTATCCGTTTAGTTAACGCCTACATTGCAAAAACATTTAAATTCGTACTATTATACTATACTTATTTCGTTTTTACAGGAGGTCAACCGGAAAAATGAAAGAATATCAGTTCTGGAAAGAGAAAAATCAGCACTTATAAGAGAACTGCTACTTCAAAGAAACAGATCTAAATTAATCGATAATTTTACATAGGTCAGAACTATAAAAAAAAATGCACGACTGCCCACAGGAACTGCTGTTAAATCATCATTAATAAATACTGCCCCAGGGAGAGAATACTAATAAATAAACCGCCTCTGGGAAAAGCATTACCTCATGAGACTAACGTAAAACTGGAGGGTAGATTAGAATAGTTTTTTTTTACAAACCTGTGATAATAAAAGATTAATAAATGTATCATAAGGTCTAACGAAGAGCGCACAAACCGCAGGACAGCTGATGGTGAGTGGCGACACTGCGGTCCTTATTGACCCAGACCACCACAACCTCTCACGGTTGCAAGTGTCAAATTGAATGTAATGAATACCGTGGTCATGACTATTATAATATGGTAAAGGAAAGCAAGTGTGATAGCAAGTCTAAAATACCTTGGCTCATCCCCAGGTGGCAGACAATAGTCAAGTCAATAGTCCATTTCATAAGGATTTTCAAAACACCCCAAAAAAAGGCCTACCTATATAAATACATCTGCAAAAAAGAATTTACAAAATTGCAGGAATTGAAAAAACTAACATTTAAATATTATCTGAATTGAAACTGTAAATGTGAACCTATTGTTTACCTTTTTTTTTGGAAATATGTATGTAAACTACTCAAGGGTTCGGTGGAGCTTGAATTGCCCACAAAAAGGTATTAATATCAAAATAAATCGTAATCCAAATAATATTTCATCAAATTATGTTAAGTATTAAGAAGAATTATGTTAGATTGAGATACAGTCAATCTAGGGTCCTTTTTTTTTTTTTAAAGCTTATTAGCAATGTGGGCACACATTACTAGTATTCTTGTTAACCCCTCGTGCTAAGCTAAATGCTTGTGTTACGAGTGGGTTCACGTCGGTAGTGCAATGGGTGGGGTTCGAACCGGCAACCACATGATCGCAAGTCCGACGCCCTAGCCATTAGGCTACCGCCGCTCCTCCGCAGTGAAGTAGTAGTAGACTAAATGGTACGGTCCTACCGTACCATTTAGTCTACTACAACTTCACTGGAAATAAACTACCGGAAAATCATTCCGAACTTGGTAAACTTAGCAAGAGTCGCATTCGCTTACATTTATTTCCAGTGAAATAAATGTAAGCGTAGCCACAGATAATAGAATACTAGTAGCGTAGCTAA
This sequence comes from Acronicta leporina, assembly GCA_947256265.1. Classification (NCBI taxonomy): domain Eukaryota; kingdom Metazoa; phylum Arthropoda; class Insecta; order Lepidoptera; family Noctuidae; genus Acronicta; species Acronicta leporina. Next base: position 7,556,460 of record OX366513.1, on the reverse strand, counting down.
GCTTGTGGTAGAGCAGGATCGTTTACGTTACCCTAGCAGGAAAGTAGCTCCTAGAGTGATATGAGTGGAACGTATAATTAGTGCGTAATCTGCTGTAATTGTGCGCAACATTAAAAATTTGTGCGCTTTGTAGTTTTGGAAAAAAACGAGAAAAACTATTCCTGCTTGAGTAACGTTCCTCCAGCAGGAAAATTCTAAACGACTGATCGGAATGAGAAATATTGTATATGGGCAGAGAGCTTATATTTGTGCATAAATGTGCGCCAAAAATATAATTTGTGCGTCTTCAGGTCTTCGAGATATTGCATTTCCTGCTGGAGTAATGTTTTGCAAAATCGTGTATCTCTAAAACCATTGCATGTGCTTCTGTAGAATAAACATACACAAGTAGCTCTTTATTTGTGCGTATTTGTGACAGAATTAGATTTAAGAAAATATTTATAATTTTCAAGTAATAGCGCTTTTATGAAAACCAGAAAAAATATCGCAGCGCTGAAATGAGTAAACTTATAAGCCAGCTGAAAACTGTATTCGGTTCTTCTTGACGCTTATATTAACCATAAAAAGTATCAAAAGAGTACATACATGCGTTATTGAATAATATTGCTAAAACTCAAAACGATGGTGTCTTAACTTTGACAGCAAAATAGAAAAAACCGGCTCAACCCAGGATAAGCTGTAAACCAAAAATTTGTGCGTTTATTCAAGAATATAATATAGTGAAAATGTTCAGCTTGTAATGTTTCGCATGTAGATATAAGCAAACAATTAAACATGTAAACAACGACTGGTTATCCGACCAAATTCGAATGACTACAAAAAAGCGACGCATTCGTACATATTGGTGACCTTCTTAACTTTACTTACCTTCCGGTTGAAACGTGTTATGGTTAAGAACACTGAAGTAGAAAAGAGGTAAAACAAGAACTTTTTATTCGATTATATTCTACTAATTGTTTCCGTGACTTTGCACATGTTTAAGTACTTACATTATAGAAAGTAGCTTATGTGTTATTCCAAGGTGTAAGCTATAGTACTTTATTTAATTATTTTAAAAGAAGAAAATGTGTTAAATCATGTTTCCTAATAAAACCCTAAAGTACTAACATTTCATAACATTTTATTGAATACAGCTTTTGACATTATTGTATTTTGAACATTTTTAGTATACTAACACATATTATGAGATTTGTCGCCATATTTACGTTAAGAATAAAAATTAAGAGAATAAATATAATAATTTCCACCTCAACAAGCTCTTTCATTTGATATGGTCATAAAGTGCATTCTCAACGTTTGAACGCGACTGCACGGACACAGCTTAGGTATAAAACGTCCAATAATGAAGGTCATCGATATGTACGAATCCGTCGCTTTTTTGTAGCTATTGGAATTAGGTCGGATAACCAGCCGTTGTTTACAGGTTTATATTTTTGCTTATCAAATCAAATCAAATGTATTTATTTGCTAAAATATGGTATGCGTAAAAATTATAAGTAACTACATAATGTGAAACATTCCAAGCTGAATATTTTCACTATATATTCTTGAATAAACGCACTAATTTTATCTTGGGTTGAGCCGGTTTTTTGTATTTTGCTGTCAAAGGTAAGACACCATCGTTTTGAGTTTTAGCAATATTATTCAATAACGCATGTAGGTATGTACTCTTTTGATACTTTTTATGGTTAATATAAGCGTCAAGAAGAACCGAATACAGTTTTCAGCTGGCTTATAAGTTTATTCATTTCGGCGCTGCGATACTTTTTCTGGTTTTCAAAAAAGCGCTATTACTTGAAAATTATAAACATTTTCTTAAATCTAATTCTGTCACAAATACGCATAAATAAAGAGCTACTCGTGTGTGTTTATTCTACAGAAGCACATGCAATGGTTTTAGAGATACACGATTTTGCAAAACATTACTCCAGCAGGAAATGCAATATCTCGAAAACCTGAAGACGCACAAATTACATTTTTGGCGCACATTTATGCACAAATGTAAGCTCTCTGCTCATATACAATATTTCTCATTCCGATCATTTGTTTAGAATTTTCCTGCTGGAGGAACGTTACTACAGCAGGAATCGTTTTACTCGTTTTTTTCCAAAACTACAAAGCGCACAATTTTTTAATGTGGCGCACAATTACAGCAGATTACGCACTAATTATACGTTCCACTCGTATCACTCTAGGAGCTACTTTCCTGCTAGGGTAACGTACACAGCAGGATCCTAGATTTTACGGTACCTATAGGAATACGAATAATAACACACTTTGATGTAATTGTTTGAATTACGATTTCTTTGGTATTACGTTTGTATTGGAAATCCGCCGCAGGCCTCTCAAAACCTAGTTATAAGAATAGTGCCATAAACTAATAACATGACTTTCTTAGACTATAATATCTAGGTAAGTGCAGAGACAAAAAAAAATGTCTTAATGCAATATTTATGAGACTATAACACCATTTTATTCAACTGATTTTATACAGAAGTGGCATTTTTATTGTATAAAGAATAATCATATTCTCTGAAGGGCACATCATATGTCAGGTGACCATGATCCCAGGCTCTTTCAATGGCAACTAACAACTCCTTGTGTTTCTTTTGACAAAGTCCTGTTTTGAAGGCATCCAATATCTGCAAATAAAAATGTTCCATATCAGTGTTACTTTTTTTTTCTGGCCCGTTTCGTCCCACTGCTGGGCAAAGGCGGGAGGCCTTTGCCCAGCAGTCCAAAGTTCCCTCCTTCCAAATCACTCCGTCTGTCGTAAGAGTCCAATTCATCGCGCCACCTCCGTCTAGGCCGACCACGCTGTCGCTTCGCTCCGTGTGGGGTTGGTAGCTTTTGCCCACAGTTCATCACAATTGAATTTAATTTTTAATTTAATAATTTAAATTTAAAAATAAAATTTAATTTAAACACACAATTTAATTTTACTAGGTACTATCATTATAAAACATCTAACATATAATAAGAATGTAAGTGAGCCATGTCTATACATTGCGTAAATTTAAAAAAAAAACTAATTTGGGGGACTCGGAATCAGTAACACAATCCATTTCTATTATTTTTGGAACTTTTGTCTGTCTGTCGGTTTGTCTGTGCGTTTGACCACGCATCAAATGATAACTACTGAAGAGATTTGGAGGAAGTGGGCAGGAATTCATAGCCTGTTTCTTGGATTAACATTTAGGCTATTTTTAATTCGAATCGGTTCTGTCTATCAAAAGTTATTAACATTTTAACCATTGAAAATGTAGAATTTTAAAAATAACCATTGAAGTAAATTTATTTTTCAAGTATTTCTGTACTAGACTAGCGCAGATCAAACATTATAACAGAATCAAGTAATAAAATTTAAAAAATACACTTACGGGGACTAAATAAGATAGAACAAGAAAATAAAGCAGATCAATCAGAAACCATTATTGTGACCAGGAATTGATTATTAGTACAGTTATTCTAACTCTACTTATACAGGGAATCACGGGACATACATAGGATTTATCCAGCATGGACAAGCTGGTGTAAAAACTAAATATTTGAGTAGGTCAAAAAAGTAAACAAAGAATGACAACTTATTTTCTAGCGGACTAACACGACATCGTTATTACCTCAATGAAATTTGATTTGATAAAGGTGTCATCAAATTTTGACAATTATTGTTTTCTTCTTTAAAGCATCCAGCCATATAGTAACTTATTTTATAATGTTAAACCTCCAGTGTACTAGCGCAGATCAAACATTATAACAGAATCAAGTAATAAAATTTAAAAAATACACTTACGGGGACTAAATAAGATAGAACAAGAAAATAAAGCAGATCAATCAGAAACCATTATTGTGACCAGGAATTGATTATTAGTACAGTTATTCTAACTCTACTTATACAGGGAATCACGGGACATACATAGGATTTATCCAGCATGGACAAGCTGGTGTAAAAACTAAATATTTGAGTAGGTCAAAAAAGTAAACAAAGAATGACAACTTATTTTCTAGCGGACTAACACGACATCGTTATTACCTCAATGAAATTTGATTTGATAAAGGTGTCATCAAATTTTGACAATTATTGTTTTCTTCTTTAAAGCATCCAGCCATATAGTAACTTATTTTATAATGTTAAACCTCCAGTGTATATACTACTACGCACACTTTATTTGAGAAACTAAAGAGTTTCCATCTAATCAAATAATCTTATATATAATAAGAATGTAAGTGAGCCGTGTCTGTACATTGCTTATATTTATAAAAAACCTATTTTGGGGGACTCAGAATCAGTAACACAATCCATTTCAATTATTTTTGGAACTTTTGTCTGTCTGTTTGTCTGTCGGTTTGTCTGTCGGTTTGTCTGTATGTTTGACCGTGCATCAAATGATAACTACCGAAGAGATTTGGAGGAAGTGGACAGGAATTCATAGCCTGTTTCTTGGATTAACATTTAGGCTATATTTCATTATAAGCTTTAAAAAAAAAATGTTAATAAAAGAGAATTTGATTTGATTCATTAAGTATGTTTTGGTGTTGCTTCGCAATGGTTGGCAGTTGGAAAACTTCTACAATACAATTACAATAATACAATAGTTTACTTTATATTATTATTATTACATATAAGCACACAAGCTGGATAAGCTGATGCGTGTGTGTCATTTAGATTTGGAGATTTTGTCTAGTCTGTTTTTAAAGACACTTTCAGGGAGTTTGTTCCATTCTGTGACTATACTTGTACAATATTCTTACTGGTTACCGACACTTGCAGCAAATATTAAGCAGATATAGATAGATATAAGATTAACCACGGAATATACTTTGTTCTGTGAGATTAACTATATCTTGAAGAGAGCTTCAATCAAAGCTTATGTAGAAGATCTTACCGCCTGTCAAGTCTCATATAACAAAGAACACATTTTTGATGTCAAACAATTCTTCCAGGAAGATACTTTGTAAACATACCCCTGACAGAGCAAGAGCCTGTGAACCCCAGACCTTTTGTATTTTATAAAAGCTGAAAGTTTATCAGTGTACGCTCCCAATCAAAACAGGTAATCAATACTAAAAGTGTGTAAAATACTGATCTAAATTCTTCAAATAATAAAATGTGATTTTTTGGTATTACCTTCAAAATATTATTAAAAATCACATCATTCATTGTCAGACACTTAACATAGTGGCAACCTCTTGTCAGACACCCTTCTTGGTCATGAAATTATAATAATTTTGCTTACATTATAGTATAAAAGCTGATTTTTAATGAGACTTAGATGATGTTTCATGACAACAAGTTATCCAAGTATCATATATATAAAAATTAGCTTTATACTATAACATATGTAGAATTATTATAATTTCATGACTATTAAGGGTGTCTGGCAAGGGGTTGTTACAATGTTAAATGACTGGTAATTAATGACATGATTTTTAATAATATTCTTGATTATTAAGGTACTTAATACCAAAAAATCATATTTTATTATTTGAAAGATTGGTATTTAACATACCTTTAGTACGTACTGTTTGCCTGCCTAAGCCACGGTAACCCAAGCTTTTTAAACAAAACTAAATAACCTAAATTGTTTTATTCACATACCTGTCCTGTGTACTCAGAAATAAATTGTTCCAGTAGTTGAGTGTTCCTATGATCCAAAACTAAATATTCATCGCGACATATAGGGCATGGGTTGCCAGTAGATATGACACCATTTCTGACACACGACTTTCTGGTCTTCCGCGGGGCAAGACCACCTTTGTGGTTTCGTCGATACAATACCCAAACTGCATTTTCTCCGTAGGTTTGTTGATAAGCTTTGCTTTGCATGTATTTTATGCTAGTCTCAACAGGAATTAGTTTAGTTCTATCCTTACTTGGATCAATTGGATTTTGATCTTCTTTAGACTCTTCAGGTTGCTCTGAATACGTCCGTCTGCATCCGATTGTCCTGAAATCCGACAGAACTACTCTTCTGACTAAGGAACGAAAGTTGGAAGCGAGTGCCACTGCCATGGCCATATTGGTTTGAGTGTGATTAGTGATAGAGTAGATTTTCGTTCCTTCACTACACGATAAAAATACAGATCACAGAACTAAAAGTTTCAAATAGGAGTGAGGCGTATTTATCGTAACAGATAGAAATCACAGGTTTTCACAGAATACTAGATAACAATTGTTCCCGTGTTATCAACTACCTGTTAAAAATGATCATTCCTAATTCACAATACTCAATTCAATATCAAGAACAACCAATGTTGTTATCTGTCGGGTGACTCGGGTCTGTTCTTCGTATGCAAGATACTAGGTGCTTCTCGTTCTAACAAGATTAAATCAAACGGGTGTGGGCGAGACAGAGTAATGCATGCATTACTCTGTCTCGCTCACACCGCTTTGATTTAAACTTGCTAAAACGAGAAGCACCTAGTATTATTATCCGATTATACAAATTGTAGTCTGACAAGAAGACATCATCCTTGAAATGTGACAATTATTTTTGGGCGTATTATCTGTTATCTGCAAATCAGTGTTCCCACTTAAGATTTTGGTGTTGCCCTAAACTCCTTAGAAATTATCCCCAAAAATCCCTATTTTTTTTTGAAAATTCCCTAGCTTAGCGCGCATAATTTATTTAAAAAAGCTTTCATTGAAGTTTAATACCAAAAATCTAAATTATCTGTATTCATTGGAAAAATCCAGAGCCGAAGCAATACTTTTGCATATTTTCGCAGCACTGAACATTCTAGTACGCTTAAAAATTTTGCAGAACTGTCAGCTAGCATTTTTAACTTAGTGTGAAATATTTACAGTAAGCTTTTGTCCCCAATTTTGTCAGATTTATTTAGCCAAGATCCAGTGTCAAAGTTTGCATGAAGAACTTAAAGAAGGTACTTACTTATTCACGTTCGTCACCCTTTTCTTCCATTATTAATTATTATAGAAATTAAACATGCGTTATAAAACTACTTCTTAGGGTTTCGCGGTCGCTAAAAAATATAACGAACAAAAATAAATATCCGTATGATAGTGTGACTAATTTCTAATGTCCCTTGTAATAAAATAAAGTCCTTGATATTAGTACTATCCAAAAGGTAAACAAAATTTTTTGTCGGATTATATATATACGTCACTGATTTTGGGAATCCCCTAATGGAAAGAGCCGTAGAGCATAGAATAAACAGAGCTACTACGTGAAGTTATTTTCTCCCTAAAGTTCCCTAAATCTTTGTTGCAATAAAAAAGGTCGTACATGAAAGACATAGTTTTACCCTAAAAAAGGGCGAAATCCCTAAAAGTGGAAACACTGCTGCAAATAACTGTTCCCAACTTCCAATTCGGAAACACTGCAAGAATAATGGCACGTCTATTTTATAATTTTGATGTATTACTTCCTTTAGTATGTATGTAATATAAAAAGGTCAAATATCTATTACATGCATAAAATAATCAATGTATAAGTACCAATTAATAGGTAAAATCGTTTTTGCTTCATAATAAAATTACAACAGAAATTACTTAAGGCGGATCGTTCACCTGAGCCCGCCAAATTCAAATTTCAATTGGTTTTTCGCAATTTGTAGGTCTATAACACATTCTAGATCCTTTAGGCATTAGCTATACAATATTCACAACAGAGCATTAAAAAATTTGCTCGCAAATCGATATTGTAGCTAAATTTAGGTACAATCGTCATTTTTGGCCAAAATTGACGATTGTACCTAAGTTTAGCTTCGTTAACGTTTATTAAGCAAAGTTTTTAATGCTCAGTTGTGAATATTGTATAGCTAATGCCGCAATTACTACAGCTAGGAATCTAGAATGTGTTATAGACCTACAAATTGCGAAAAACCAATTGAAATTTGAATTTGGCGGGCTGAGGTGGACGATCCGCCTTAAACGATACATTAAAAATAGTAGCGCGTATCCGAACGTATCTTAGGATTGACATTACAAGATGTTCAATGTAAAGTACGACTTTTACACATACTGATAAAGGTGATATTGAATTGTAACCAGTTCGCATCGATTATTTTGTTATTGTATTTTTTTTTCGGTTAACTTTCGAATTTATTAGCGCGAAAACAAGAAAGAAAATTGTTTGGTAAACAAAAATCTAAGAAGTGCATTTAAAAAATAAGATACTCGCTTTAAAATACTTTGTTCATTTTCCTTTTTGTATTATAATTAGTGTATGTAATTTAGGTTTATAGTAAGTGCAATTAATTTAGTTAGGTTGATAAAAGTTTCATAATATTAGTGTGTATAAAATGGCAAGTGTAAATAAGACAATTAGTGTTGTTTGGGACCATCAGATGAGCCACCTGTTATAACCCAAGACTAGAACTGACAGTCCTAAGCCTGTTTTAAAGCATGAAGGAAAGTGTTGTTATTAATTAAAAAACAATACGCATGGTAATTGGTAACACGTCAACCCATAATTGTACATTACATGATTTATTAACTAACCGCGTGCCCGTGCATAGAAAAATAACAGGCTGTTATTCAATAACAGATAATGGCATCTGTTATTATTGCGTAACAGTAACAGGAATAACAGATATCTCGTTTGACCTGTTATAACCCAAGACTAGTTTCAAAGCTCTCCTGTTTTATAACCTCACCTCGTTTTTCTTTGTATTTTGCTCAGATTTTTTTTTTAATATGGCGCCAGACTTTTTGTTTATTTGCCAGTGTCAAGTATAGATCAAGTAATATTTCCTTTAATATTTCCCATCATGGGATTGTATTATGGCACCACACTTTTTGTGTTCGCCAGTGTCAAGTTTATGTTCTACCGTCAAGGGAAGAATGGATGAAGGGACTCGACCCACCAGAGGAGGGCAGTCTGATATGGTACACTGACGGTTCGAAAACCGAGTCGGGTACAGGGGCGGGCATATATGCAAGGGACCCTAAGGTCAGTCAAAGCATGGGCAAATTAGCTACAGTTTTCCAAGCGGAAACATATGCTATTCTTGCCTGTGCACAACAGATGGAAAGTAGCAGTACCACAGGTAGGTCCATCTACATTCTTAGTGACAGCCAAGCGGCACTCATGGCCCTGACCTCCTACAGGATCGATTCAAGGAACTCTTAATGAGGTGGGAAAGCGAAACAGGGTCGGGCTTGTTTGGGTCCCTGGTCACAGGGGTATTGTGGGCAACGAGCATGCTGACGAGCTGGCTAGGGAAGGTTCTGGAACCTCACTAATTGGACCGGAACCATTTGTAGGACTGGCCCCAAGCACAGTCAAAACGGCATTTCGGGAGTACTCAAGGGCGAGGCACATGGATGAGTGGTTGAGCCTCACGGGACTTGCTCACTCCAAGAAATTCATAGGTTCCTCATCGAAATGGCAAAATGCCATTTGGAACTCAAGCAGGCGGCAGGCCCGTCTTTTGATGGGGGCGCTGACCGGACACTTCGGGACTAACGCTCTCCTACAAAATATGGGTCTGACGGATACATCAACCTGCAGGGCCTGCAAAAGGGAAATTGAGAGCATGGAACACCTTCTGTGTACATGCGATGCAATGGCTGGAAAGCGAATGTGCCTTTTGGGTCAGGGTTATCCAACACCAGAGGACTACAGACTCATACCCCCAGGCCTCATTATAAAGCTCATAGAAGAGCTGTTTGTAGAACTGGGAGGGGATGAGGAATAGATTATCTAGGGGAAGCACAAAAGATCCCATTGGGTCGAAGTGCACTGAGGCCTTGCTGCCTCGGCCCTACACAAGATAAGAAGAACCCAAAAAGTCACGATTTTGAATTTTATATCATTTGCCTACACTCTCACACGTTCACGAACACTTAAAACGCTCGCGCACTTGTGATTTTTTAGTCGGGCGACAGTTTGATCGTTCTGGGATTCACTGTGGAGTTATATGGCAGTGCGCGCATTTGACGATTAGAATAAATTCGACATGAAATTATACAGGACTACTACAGCGATTAAACTATCGGTCGACTAAAAATCACAAGTGCGCGTTAGCCCTTAATGGTTAATTATCCACCATCACGACTTCGGAGAAATTCAAGTTTTGAAAAATAATATAAAATCGATATCGTGCACTTTACATTTTCCCTCTTAAACCCCCTGATTGACATTGACATGACAACAAGGCATGGCATGGCATGGAGGCGGCTACAAAAGCCTTTGTGCCGTGTTTATTAGGTTCACGTACATTATTATAGTAACTAACTATGTAATGGAATAGAATGGAATATAGGGTAACTAATATAACCATCTTCCAAGGATCGTAGCGTCATGAAAATTGGCAGCTGCATGTAGTTCTGATGACAATACAATAATATGGTACTGTCAAACTGATCTGATGATGGAGCCGAAAGATATGAGCTGGAATTCAGGATGGAACATCGTATCATAGCTGTGTTTGGACTTGTTAGAAAAGTCTTGTATAAACTTTGACCACGATTAGGTTTCGATGTCTGATGATAAAGCCGGAAGAAAGGCACTGGCATTCCATGATGGAATATCGTATCATAGCCGTGTTTGGACTTGTTAGAAAGGTCTTGTAATGAACTTTGACCACGATTAGGTTTCAAGGTCTGATGATGAAGCCGGAAGAAAGGCACTGGCATTCCATGATGGCAAAACACGCTTTTATAAATGCACGTAAAATCCAAAAATAAATTATGGATCGTTGAAGTTGGCTCTATTTCTGGGCTGAAGTGTAAACTATGTGCTATTAATTATAATATTTGATTGTAAAAGCGTGGGGCGCTGGAACAGGATAACCGCGTTATCATTCTTTTCTCAATCTTGTTACTGCAATAGATATAGAAGCCATTTAATATGGACATCATTCTCAACCCAAAACCACTCTCTTTCATGTCTGCCAAATAACGGACGTTTAAACATTATAGCTATTATGGTGACGAAGATACGACAAAGCAACTCGTGTACGTACCTATTTAGTGTACTTTTTCTTTTTGTGGAATCGACAGCAAAAGAAAAGAAGTAGGTACCTACCTAATTGAAAAACATTAAACTACATTTGTATAGGTTTAGTCAATGATATAATACTATTATAGTTCGCGCAAAATAACTTGACGTGACCCAAAACTAACGGAGAGGGGGAAAGTTTGCGCACTTGCGCAGTACATTTGCGAGCAAAATGTACTAAAAAACGACTACTGCGAATCCGCCATTTTGGTTCAAGTTATTTTGCGCCAACTGTAGATAGGTACGTTAAGTTCATAGAAAATGTCATTTAAAATTGAGTCGCGCTAAATATCCATACCTGTAACCGCTGATATCTGAACATTTTGGGCTTTATTAATGAGCGCGAGCATAGATACAGGCAGCACAAGATGAAAAGAAATAGCACGAAGCAGTTCACAGTTGTCATAAATGACACGTGATAGGTATCGCATTCAAGAGTTGTTGAGCAGACTGGACATTAGGTACAAAAAACTCATTTTAAAATTTTATATTTTTGAAAAATAGTATAATATTTACAAGATGAAACACCAACCGTAACCAATGAATAGTTGATTACCTAGTAATCATCTGTAACTAGCGCTCTCTGTAACTAGGATTGTCGATCAAAATTTCATAATATTGACCAAACAGGCTGGGCACAAAAAATACTTTCACATTTTACCATTTTGGTTTAGTTTTAACAATATTAGAAACTTTCATTCCTGTCAACTTCAATGACGTCTGAAAACCACCGAAAACTGTTTGTGTTAGTTTTTTTTCCAAAGTGATGGGAACATCAGTAACTTGCTGTGCTATATTTTGTTTTTTGCAGACCTGTGCACGGCAACCTTAACCTCTGGATAGCTGAGACTGAGTGATTTACATAATGTCATGTCTAACTACATATACTACGGGTGGACGTATCGTAACGTAACGTAAAATGTACACTGCCATCTAATTTTATCAAAAATACAATAAAATACTTAAAATAATATATAAAAGTCATCGGTGTCAAAATAAGCTACAATATCTATCAATAGATGGCCTAATCACCAAGGCACTTCGAAGACTTTTCGAAGTAACGTGTATATTAATAGTTAATTATCACGTTATATGTGGTAAAGTAAAACATCGTGAGGAAATCAGCATGCCTGAGAGATTTTTACGACGGTGTGTGAAGTCTGCCAGCCCGCATTAGGCCAGCGTGGTGGACTCGAGTTTCTTATTGAATAAGAAAACTGAGATATATTTTGAATTGCTATAATTTTAAAACTGACAGACTGTTGATTTGGCGATTTTACTGAAAGAAATTGACATAGACATTTTATTTGAAGATAATATTCTCATTTCAACGCGTTGAAACTATGTCATGAGATTAAAGTGACTAAAATGTAAAAATACCTGCGAATTTTGACCACTTTGAAATTATTTCGTCGCTTCTGTTTTTAGCTTTGATTGTAGTCTGTAAGTTCTGTCAGTGCATTCCATATTTAGTATGGCGGTATGTAGTTAAGTGTGTAATACGGCGTCTCTATCTCTCACATAGTAAAAATGGTGGCGCTGGCTCTTTCTTTTATTTTGAGTTTTATTTCAATGAAAATATTTAAAACAAATAAACAGAAGCTTAGAATTATTGATTTACTTATTTGTAATATTATGATACTTCGTGCTCTTTTCTTACTTTAGTATAATAATTTGTCCAGCACAGGACGGCATATTTGTTTATAATTAATACTAGCTTCTGCCCGCGGCTTCGCCCCCGTGGAATTCAGTCTGTCATCACATCCCACGGGAACGGGATAAAAAGTATCCTATGTCCGTCTCCTGGTTCTAAGCTACCTCTCCACCAATTTTCAGCCAAATCGGTTCAGCCGTTCTTGAATTTTAAATGAAGTAACTAACACGACTTTCTTTTATATATATAGATTTACTGCTGTTAATAGCGCTGTCAAACGCACCTACGGCAGCTTGAGCTTAGCTCGCTCAACCGCATAAGACACACTAGAGGTAGAGTAGTCATTGACAACCAAACGAATTTTAACTTTTGAAGGAAGTTATCGTGTCTACCTCTTTTTAACTTTATTAGGTCATTGGGTTTAGTCATTGAAGTAAGAATATTCTTACTCAAAAGGGTTTAGTAGTAGGCTTTTGACATCCAATGGTGCTAATTCTGTTGTTCAACTGACCTAACTTAACCAAACCAAATTTTTACCAATTTTGGTTTAGTTTAGTCTAAAACGTATTCTGTTGTTACGGCGAACTAAATTTATAAGCCCGACCAAAATCGAATTTGACACGACTTATTTTAGTTGACTTTTTTTATTAATTTATTTAACGGCCCTGGATACATGTCCTTAAAGCCTTATTTTACTTGACTATGATATGATGTTGCCAGTAAAAACTTAATTTGGTGTCTTAATTATTATAATTTACTTTTATGGGGCTTCGGCACGATCAGACGGTCCTATCTAAGAACTTGATATGAAAGATCGTAATGAACGAATGATAATTTTAAATGAAAAATTTTAGTGAAAATATTTTTTGTGAAAATATTATAGCATATAGAGTGGTACCATAATATAATCCCACGATGGGAACTAGTATTATTTGATAACTCCAAATACTTAGGGCTGATTGTTTACCTGAGCCCGCCAAATTCAAATTACAATTGGTTTTTCGCAATTTGTAGATCTGAGCTGATTAGCTATACAATTTCACAACTGAGTTGTAAATATTGTATAGCTATAGGCACAATGACTACAGCTATCAATCTAGAATCTACAAATTGCGAAAAACCAATTGTAATTTGAATTTGGCGGGCTCAGGTAAACGATCAGCCTTAACCTTGGCAAATACACAAGCAGTATGGCGCCATATAAAAAAAAAACAGAATTGGTACCTACATAATAATTTACTTGAAATTATTATCAATAAAGTAAAATATTATCAACTCCGTTTTTTATGTATAACAATGGCGTCTGCAAACAGTGCTACGAAAAGAGCCAATAAAAAGCTTTTATTAGATCGACTATCCCTAAGTCTTATATAGTTTCTGAAAAATAACTTTTCGCGTTTAGGTACTTAAGAATTATTTTATTTGCCTTGAGTATTTTACTTCTCTAATGAATTCGGAAGAGTCACAATTATATGTTCTGCCATTATAATCACGAAAAAATGTTTACTGAGAACAAATTGACTTGATCATTTTACAAATTGTTACAAAATGTCCGCCTACGACTATAAAATTTAGTATATTATACACCTATTTATATGACGACTAAAATTAGTTTGACGTTTCCAATTTAAGTCGTTATTTGACGTAAAACATGTACAACAGAATACCAAAATGACAATTTAGACTGAATTGAATAACTAAAATAAAATTAGTCCTGTCAAACCAAATTTTAGTTTAGTTGCGTATTATCTGAATAGCAATGACGACTAAACTAAAATTAGTCGGATTTTAGTTTAGTTTAGTTTGCCACTACAGAATTAGCACCAATGCCGACCAAACTAAGTGACTTACTCGATTCTCGAATAACTTCGCAGCTGAAGAAAGAACAAAATATATGCTTGTTCTTGCTCGGACACTGAACGGAGATCTCTGTACTAGTCCTAGTACCTACAATTGATTCGTTCGTTCGCGATCGACATTATACTTACTACAATCTTTCAAAAGTACTAGTTCGGCTAGTACAGTTGCCGCAAAATAACTTTAACCAAAATGGTGGATGCGCAGTAGTCGATTTTTAGTACATTTTGCACGCAAATGCACTGCGCAAACGTTCCCCCTCTCCGGTAGTTTTGGGTCAAGTTATTTGCGCGAACTATATTAGCTTGCTACATATTAGTAATCTGTGAACTATATACAGTATTTAGTACAAAGAGTTTATGTAATATAATAAAGTTGTACATTTAACTAAGTAGTCTGTGCACATATTCCGTTTGTTTATCTGTGCTGCTGCTGTGGTAGCCTTGGTAGAATAGCATAGTACGATTTTAAATTTTTAAAATAAAAGTCGGTGCTTTGCGGTTGGAAATTGGATGGTATGTGATGTGAACAATACAGATTTTCCGCATATTGCTGTGCTATAGAATTGTTATTTAATTTGAAATATTTTTTGTAAATTCAACCCCCTTTATATGTATCATGTCCTGGTTCAATAAAATAATGTAATAAAACTCGGATTGTAACGAAACGAACGGTCTTTCGTCCTAGCATCTTGGAGTAGCTAAGTAATACATATATATATTTTTTAAATATACTTAATTATGCTACTTTTTCAGAATTTTTAGTTTGCTTTGTGAGATATCGGTCAGTCAGAGAGTCGCCTTCGGGGCGTAGTAAGGAATCAAATTGAATTACAATCAAGATGGATGAGATATTACCTGCTGAAGTTTGTCTAAGGTAAGTTCATTTTATTTAAGTATGTTATTATATTTATATCGGTCACCAGCTTAAGATTATATCGCAATAATATTCTAGTCAGACTGTAATCTGGATCAAAATCGAGGTTTTTGGGACCTTTCTGTCATTTTTCCAACGGATGATGATGGCTTTGATTGAAAGTCTGATTGTGCTCTTGGTATCTCATCAACAGTTGGTTCTTGATTTAACTAAAGTTTGCACACAACTTGGCCAATCAATATTTGCTTGCAGCCAATTTCTGTACAGTCTTCTGAAGTTATCAAGGAATCGGTTGGATTTCTACCACCTCTGTAAAGCAGCTCGCGTGAATTTCCGACAAAATTCTTTGAGAGTTATTCGATTTTCGGCAGAAAGGCAATCGCCTATGAATGTGGGATACAACTGCACCAAACAATACTTTATGATTAAATGAAGAAAGTACTCTCACTTTTTAGAAAAACAAACAAGTCTAAATTGGTGATTAAACTTTCCAATTTAAGATTTTATAGTCGCAGACAGAAAATTTGTGTTACACAGTTGTGAACAATCTAAATTATAAAGCAAAATTTAAGCCCTTTTATTGCTAAACATCGATAATTAGAGATAACTACCCTCATTAGAGTTTTAAAAGATGTCCTAATGAAAATTTATAATTGTCAAAAAATGTCTTAGTACTCTTAACACAACTAATCAACAAATTAGCTAACTTATCAGCAATCATTAACAATAATTTAATCACCTAATCAGAGTTATTAGAAGACTAAGTCATTGTAATTACTTAATCACTTATTTTCAGACTGACTGAGAAGACTAAACAATTTGTTATTTGGTATTTTGGTTGTAGGTATGTAAAGTTATAAAACTCATTTTGTATTGATAAAGAGGTATCTATCTCAAACATAGTTGTCTAAGTGTGGATGTACTATAAACCTCTGTCTACTCCTTCGGGAATATAAGGGTGATGGTATTTTATGTTACGTGTTGTTAAAAGTCTGTGTTCCTTATCATAAACACTAAAAGGAACCATTTCTTAAGTAAAAATAAATAAAAATATTTTGACAATTTAAAAAAAAAAATTAGCAATACCGATAAATGATATATATGTCAAAAAGTCATAAATAATTAGTACTATAACCACCTGTAAGGATATTACGGTTTTCCTTGCTGTTTCCGAGATAATTAACTTTTTAATACCAGCTTCATACATTTTTTTCTTAAAAAAATTAGAATTCCTTCGTTTTTGTGCAGAATTAACGCGGGTGTCAATTTTGAATATAGTTATAACTAATAGAAGTGATATCCGGCAAAAAAACCGGCACTTGCAAATTGAAATCCCTAACTCTATGAAAGCCGATTTTCAGCCCACCGTGCGGCGTTCGATTAGTTCCGATTTCAGCCGCGCGCAGACTTATCATGCGCGCACTCTATTATTGTGTTTTTGTGTTTAGGAACTGTAAGTTAATTATTAAATATGTACGTTTTTCCTAATCAATAAAATACATAATCACAAAGGTTGAATTTTTAATACAATCTGGGGGCACGGTAGTGTATGTCTGGGGGCACGGTAGTGTATGTCAAAAAATAACAATCTTAGTGATTCAGTTTACGCTGCTTCATTGTTACGTAAACAGAATTGTTGAGAATTTAAAGTAATATTATTAACCATGAGTGACGAATTGAAACTGTTTGAATTCCTGGAAAGCGACGACGAGGATCAAAGCACTAGTCAAATGCATAAAATCAGGAACTACGACATAAAAGTAATCCATTCTTTATAGGAAATCGTAAATTTATAAAAACTCACGATACTTTACTTTCTTTAATACTTAAATCTAATAATAATCTAGGGAAATAATACTTTTTTTACTTTCCCTGATTTATAAAAACAAAGGAGACCATTCATATTGGGCCCAACAACGAAAGTAAAAAATTACCTTTTTAATCTATTTGGGACATCATTTTAAGCATGTAGTACTATGGCACTAAAACTATAGAACCATTATTGTAGTGTCTACATAAGTCCGAAATAAATGTAAACATATCATCTAAGTATGTACATGGAGTTATTTTGTACGTCATTTCTTTTTTGCCATGACTGTACTTCTGTAAGCAACACATGGAGGAAGCACATTTGGAGCAAATGGAAAAAACTTGACACCATGCCATCTATGGGATCTATGCAGCATTGACTGGTGGCCCAGGACGCAACTAGGGATATGAAGGGAAGCCCTCGCTAAACTACAGCGAACGGCATGCCTAGCTATCACGTGGGCGTTCAAAACCACACCAACAGCGGCGATGGAAAAGGTACTCAACCTTGCACCGCTACATATTTTCATAGAGACTGAGGCCCGTCTTGCACTACACAGACTGGCAATAAATAGCTAGCTACAGTTTTCCAAGCGGAAACATATGCTATTCTTGCCTGTGCACAACAGATGGAAAGTAGCGGTACCACAGGTAGGTCCATCCACATTCTTAGTGACAGCCAAGCGGCACTCATGGCCCTGACCTCCTACAGGATCGATTCAAGGCTGATCATGGACGCTGCCCGAACTCTTAATGAGCTGGGAAAGCGAAACAAAGTCAAGCTTGTTTGGGTCCCTGGTCACAGGTCCTGGGGGTATTGAGCGCAACGAGCATGCTGACGAGCTGGCTATGGAAGGTTCTGGAACTTCACTAATTGGACCGGAACCATTTGTAGGACTGGCCCCAAGGACAGTCAAAACGGCATTTCGGGAATACGCAAGGGCGAGGCACATGGATGATTGGTTGAGCCTCACGGGACTTGCTCACTCCAAGAAATTCATAGGTTCCTCATCGAAATAGCAAAATGCCATTTGGAACTCAAGCAGGCAGCAGGCTTGTCTTTTGATGGGGGCGCTGACCGGACACTTCGGGACTAACGCTCTTCTACAAAAGATGGGTCTGACGGAGACATCAGCCTTCAGGGCCTGCAAAAGAGTGAAAAAAACTAATTTGGGGGACTCAGAATCGGTAACACAATCCATTTCTATTATTTTTGGAACTTTTGTCTGTCTGTTTGTCTGTCGGTTTGTCTGTATGTTTGACCGCGCATCAAATGATAACTACTGAAGAGATTTGGAGGAAGTGGGCAGGAATTCATAGCCTGTTTCTTGGCTTAACATTTAGGCTATTTTAAATTCAAATCGGTTCTCTCTATCAAAAGTTATTAACATTTTAATTATTGAAAACGTTGACTTTTAAAAATAACCATTGAAGTCAATTTCTTTTTCAAGTATTTCTGTACTAGACTAGCACGTATCAAAAATTATAATAGAATCAAGTAATAAAATAAAAAAAATACATTTACAGGGACTAAATAACATAAAACAAGAAAATAAAGCAGATCAATCAGAAACCATTATTGTGACCAAGAATTGATTATTAGTACAGTAATTCTAACTCTACTTATACAGGGAATCACGGGACATACATAGGATTTATCCAGCGAGCACAAGCCGGTGTAAAAACTAAATATTTGAGTAGGTTAAAGGAGTAAATAAAAAATTACAACTTATTTTCTAGCGGACTAACACGACATCGTTATTACCTCAATTAAATTCGATTCGATAACAGGTGTCATTTTGAGTTGACAAATTTGACAATTATTGTTTTCTTATAAATAGCATCCAGCCATATAGTAACTCATTTTATAATGTAAAACCTCCATAGTGTAGATACAGTGCGCACACTTTATTTGAGAAACTAAAGAGTTTCCATCTAATCGAATAATTAAATACATAAATAAATATAATAATAAAAAAATGCAACGTGCGTTAATCTTTACTGATGCCGAAACAGATATTTGAGATTTTAATCTATGTAGGTATGTCTATTAATATTTCCATGCTTCACGTCAATACAATGTGAACAAATTTTTTAAATTAAGTAATTTATAGATCAGAAATAAGGTATTCAGAAATCAATGGCGCTAAGTGTATTACAAATATGGGAAACTAAATTTTTCGAGGTGGTTAGTTGAAACTTGGACAGGACAACGTCTGTCAGGTCAGCTAGTCGCTAATAAAATAAATCAATAATCCCACGTTTCTACAAAAAGAAGTGAAAACCCATCAAAAACATTCTGTAAAAACCTAGCCAAGTCTCGATGGAGCTGCTTGTTTATCTCTAAAAAGCAATGAAATCTAGACAAAGTCGTGCCAAGTGTAAGGTTCCTTACTGCGATTTCTTTATTATTTATAGTTAATGTTGTGTGACTTGGCCGTTGACTTGTACCCACTAACGTATAAAGAATGTTCAAATTATATTCTCAACGAATATTCATACTACGTAATCCTCTGTGTACAAATGTGTTGAACATTCACCTTTATATCTGAATTTGCAAGGGCACGGGAAGGGAATCGCACTCAACATGGAAAAATCTCGCGACAAGCTTTTAAATCTTATTATTTATCGTGAATCGCATAATGTAGTAGGTAAATGCATAGATTTTATTTCATTTAAAGTTTATTTTCTTATTTTCAGTTACCTATAGGTTCATTTAAATGAAAGCTTGATATAAGAAATGATTTTGTATTATTAAAAGTACTAGACTTCCGCCCCGGCTTCGCACGGGTGGAGAAATTCCTAACTTTTTCCAAAATATTCTATAGCCTATGTTAATCATTAATTCATCAATCGTATAATCATAATAAAATAACGTAGCATTCAAATGGTGAAAGGATTTTTGAAATCGGCCCAGTAGTTTTTAAGTTTATTCGTTACAAACATACATAAGTACCTACAAAACTTTCCTCTTTATAATATTAGTATAGAATAGCTTACTTTAAGATACTTAAGGATAATATAAAGTAGGCATTTAAAGAGAGATAGTTTTAATCTAACATTGGTTTTGGTTAACTTGTATGTGGGCAGGAAGTAGGTAAGGCATGAATTGAAAATTTGGAACAGCAAACTTTCATGACGCCGCCGCTAGCCACTTCTATTTTTGTGTAATTATGCAGTTCAAAGTATCCGTTCCATTTATCTCTCTCTAATAACGCAGCATCTCTCTCTTTCTTTTTCCTATTCCCTCTGACAATAAGAACTAAAATGCTGGCTAACTGCGTTACTCGCTCTGTAGGTATATCCCGATGAAATGCGATCGTTCCCGAATCTCTCGAAGTCCCATAATATACCATCCGCCTTAAAATTCAGTAACCTATCCTAAACAAGTCAAGCAATAATATAATATATCTAAAATGGTTTACTAATTACCTGCGCCAATGTTTATTTACAATTGTGTTTGGTCTAGTTGTGTTTTAAAGTGTAATGATGTCATATTGGCCAAGTAACATTCGTTATCTATTTGATGGTTATTCGACACAAATAAGTTTCAGTCGTCATCGAGTTGAGTCATAGTTCATTGTGTTTTGTTCATTCTGTACAGTTTTGTGTTTTTAATTGATAATGAATGTGTATTAGTTATGTAACAAGGTCTCAAAAAATAAAAATGGCAACATTACCTAGAATGAATTGTGCTAAACAGGGACCTTGCATGCCATCTCCATTTAGGTAAGCAAATATATATATATACTGGCTTCTGCCCGCGACTTCGTCCGCGTGGAATAGTTACTTGGTCTTAGCGTGATGATATATAGCCTATAGCCTTCCTCAATAAATATGGTATCTAACACTGAAAGAATTTTTAAATCGGACCAGCAGTTCCTGAAATTAGCGCGTTCAAGCAAACAAACAAACTCTTTAGCTTCTTATATTAGTACTAGCTTCTGCCCGCGGCTTCGCCCACTTGAAGCTCAAAAAATAGCAGTGATGATCTCTTCTTTGTATGGGTCTCTATACTTACATTAGAGAGGTCAAGCTGTATCTCAGGTTCCGTTTAATTATTTGAGATAAGAAGTATACCAGTTTCTAAGTTGGAGCACATGCTTTCTAAGTGATAACAAAATTATAATCTATTCAGTAGTTTTTGCGCCAACCCGTAACAAACAGACAAGAATTTTTAAAATCACATTTTTGGGTTCGGAGTCGTTTATATACCCTAACCCACTTGTTTTTTTTTAAATATCTTCAATGTTCAGACACAACTTTTTTACAATTTTATAAGAGTACAGAAGAGAAGAGATATAGATTTGAAACCAA
Source organism: Acronicta leporina (assembly GCA_947256265.1). Taxonomy (NCBI): domain Eukaryota; kingdom Metazoa; phylum Arthropoda; class Insecta; order Lepidoptera; family Noctuidae; genus Acronicta; species Acronicta leporina. Next base: position 7,534,980 of record OX366513.1, on the reverse strand, counting down.
AACTGCCGTAAAGATGAACCTAGCTTAGATCCTATAAAGTACCTAGGTGTCGTTAATATAATAGGAATAGTAATAGATTCCTACAGATAGGTAGTATTTTAAATAAAAAATAACTATTTATTATAAATATAGCTGACCTGAGAGACGTTGTCTTCTCCAAGTTTCAACTAACCACCTCGAAAAATTTGATTTTCCATATTTGTAATACACTTAGCGCCATTGACCTCTGAATACCGTATTTCTGACCTATAAATTACTTAAATTCAAAAATTTGTTCACGTGGTATTGATATGAAGCATGGAAATATAAACAGACATACCTACATAGACAAAAATCTCAAATAACTGTTTCGGCGTCAGTATTTAAGATTAACGCACGTTGCATTTTTTTTAAAATTAATATAATACATATGTAGTATATTCTTAGGGTATATTATTTAATTATTTGAATAAATGCAAAACTCTTTAGTTACTTTCTCAAATAAAGTGTGCGCACTGTATCTACACTATGGAGGTTTCAAATTATAAAATAAGTTACTATATGGCTGGATGCTATAAGGAGAAAACAATAATTGTCAAAATTGTCAACTCAAAATGACACCTGTTATCGAATCAAATTTCATTGAGGTAATAACGATGTCGTGTTAGTCCGCTAGAAAATAAGTTCTCATTCTTTGTTTACTTCTATAATCTACTCAAATAATTAGTTTTTACACCGGCTTGTGCTCGCTGGATAAATCCTATGTATGCCCCGTGATTCCCTGTGTAAGTAGAGTTAGAATAACTTTACTAATAATCAATTCCTGGTCACAATAATGGTTTCTGATTGATCTGCTTTATTTTCTTGTTTTATCTTATTTAGTCCCTATAGGTGTATTTTTTAATTTTATTACTTGATTCTGTTATAATGTTTGATCCGTGCTAGTCTAATACAGAATTACTTGAAAAATAAATTGACTTCAATGGTTATTTTTAAAATTCAGCGTTTTCAATGGTTATAATGTTAATAACTTTTGATAGAGAGAACCGATTTGAATTAAAAATAGCCTAAATGTTAATCCAAGAAACAGGCTATGAATTCCTGCCCACTTCCTCCAAATCTCTTCAGTAGTTATCATTTGATGCGCGGTCAAACATACAGACAAACCGACAGACAAACCGACAGACAAACAGACAGACAAACCGACAAACAAACAGACAGACAAAAGTTCCAAAAATAATTGAAATGGATTGTGTTACTGATTCTGAGTCCCCCAAATTAGTTTTTTTGTAAATATAAGCAATGTACAGACACGGCTCACTTACATTCTTATTATATGTAAGATGTTAATCCAAGAAACAGGCTATGAATTCCTGCCCACTTCCTCCAAATCTCTTCAGTAGTTATCATTTGATGCGCGGTCAAACATACAGACAAACCGACAGACAAACAGACAGACAAACCGACAGACAAACAGACAGACAAAAGTTCCAAAAATAATTGAAATGGATTGTGTTACTGATTCTGAGTCCCCCAAATTAGTTTTTTTGTAAATATAAGCAATGTACAGACACGGCTCACTTACATTCTTATTATATGTAAGATTAGGACGACTTGGAGAAAATCCAAATAATGTTTTTATTTTGCTACTCGTCCCACGTTTCTTTTTGTGTGCAACTTTATCAACGTTTGGTGTGTACAGTTAGTAAGACAAGATATACCTACTTATCATTTTTTTTGAGAAGCTTTAGGTTTTACTTTTCAAAGTCAAAGTCAAAATCATTTAATCAATATAGACTACTAGGTAGTACTTTTTGAACGTCATTTTTACATTATAGGCAACCCTCAAAACGCCCGCCCGCCCCGATTATGTCATAACCTACTAGGTTTATTTTGTTAACAGTTATTTTGTTTCATTTTACAAACAAATGCTCAAGTTCAACCGTTAAGTGTAAACGGTGGTTACTTTTGAAGTAGCACATACCTATAAAAAGATTGGAGACATAACTATTTTTTTTGTTTTGACCAGTGTAAGTAAACAATGGGTTTGCCTATACCTAATTTTATAACATCTTTTTTATTATTTCCACACTAGCAATTTTGCTACTGATTGTACCTTTTCTCATTTTGTTACAAGCAGAATGAACATACATATTACCTTTTTTATGCATGGTAGGAAGGGTTGATGAATTAGGTACCCTTTTTGATGACACATGTATAGGAAAGGAAATTTGTATTCACCAACACAAAACATCCTCGCATTGATTGCGATTTTCCCCTACAATGATGTTTTGTCATGTGGCAATCTGTAGGATATATTAGCTAGTAGCAACCCTAGCAGGAAAGTAGCTCCTAGAGTGATATGAGTGGAACGTATAATTAGTGCGTAATCTGCTGTAAATGCGCGCCACATAAAAATTTTGTGCGCTTTGAAGTTTTAGAAAAATTGAGAAAAACGATTCCTGCTAGAGTAACGTTTTTCCAGCAGGAAAATTCTAAACGAATGATCGGAATGAGAAATATTGTGTATGGGTAGAGAGAGAGCTTATATTTGTGCATATAAATGTGCGCCAAAAATATAATTTGTGTGTCTTCAGGTTTTCTAGATATTGCGTTTCCTGCTGGAGTAACGTTTTGCAAAATCTTGTATCTCTAAAACGATGTATGTGCGTTTGTAGAATAAACATACACGAGTAGCTCTTTATTTGTGCGTATTTGTGACAGAATTAGATTTAAGAAAATATTTTTTTATGTGGGGCAAATTTACAGCAGATTACGCTCTAATTATACGTTCCACTCATATCACTCTAGCAGCTATACACGTACACGTATTGTAGGCCTTATCATAGTTTTTTTGGTTTCAGCACAAGCCCGCGAAAACTACAAGAAGTGGCGTTACCCATAACTGAAGGGCATGGTGTGTATATTTGTATATTTGCGTAGTAGGTACTTAAATGAATAATTTTCGAATGGGCTTATACTGTACTGTGATATTTTGTTAAAACATATTGTCATACTAACGTCTCACTTACAAGTCGCAGTTGACAAAACCGGATTTATCATGTTGGTGTGTTGTACCCATACAAACTTATGTAGGTATGTATCAAAGTTCGTATTTGTATCGGAACTACACGAAGATACACTGTATACCTATGTAAATAATAGGGGTTAAAGTGTGAAATTGCGGTTTTATTGTAATAGGTACTTCGAATTGACATAGAACCTTCATGGTTTGTGATTTTTGAGTGAAACTTTTTCACATGGTAGGTACCTATGAAATTCTTCTTTTAAAAAATGTGCAATTATAATAATCAGCTTAGACAAGAAAGATGGATACTTCGAAAATTCGAGTGTAAGTAGTTCCTATTTTAAATACGAGTTCCGACGCGGAACTAACGCGTCAGAAACAGCTCGCACTATCAATGTTGCGTTTGGACTGTAAATGAATTTACCGAGCGATTTTGGTTTAAACGCTTTCGTGACTGAAACTTTGATTTGAAGAACGTACCACGTGGAAGACCGTCGACACAGGTGAATAACAATGAATTGAAAGAGATTCTGGAAGGCGACCCGAGCCAAACTACTCAGGAATTAGCGGCATGGTTTAACGTTACCTTACTAACAATATTGACTCATTTGCTTCAAATCAATAAAATATGAAAAATGGGTGCCGTGAAATATGCCAACTGCCAATCAATGTGTCCTTGCCCTAAAAGCAATTTATAAGCAAACACGAATATAAGAAACAATTTTAGTTTTATGGCAACATTTATTATTTGGGTGGAAAGTTGATTATATTGGTGACAACACTATCTATCGCATTCGTTTGAAAATTTATTTTTTAGTAACCTTTCAGAACTTCTCGAGTGCGGAGTGTTTTTGCGGGCAAATTTTTTATGCAGTGTTTGTGGATTGTACCTCATAGCGAAAACACAGGTAAGTGTATTTTTAACCCCCGACGCAAAAACGACGGGGTGTTATAAGTTTGACGTGTCTGTCTGTGTGTGTGTGTGTGTGTGTGTGTCTGTCTGTGGCATCGTAGCTCCCGAATGGATGAACCGATTTTGATTTTGTTTTTTTTGTTTGAAAGGTGAATAAGTGGGGAGTGTTCTTAGCTATGTTTGATGAAAATCGGTCCAAGATGGCCGCCGCCACAAGATGGCGGTTTACATATTTTTTCACAACCCCCACAATATTGGTATCAAATGAAAGGGCCTGACTAGTAGAATACTATACACTATGAAAAATTTCAAATCCAAGATGGCCGCCTCCACGAAATGGTGAATTTATTATGTTTTTTCACTACTCCCTCAATAAAGGTATCAAATGAAAGGGCTTGATAAGTAGAATACTATACACTATGATATAAGATATCTAATAGCTATGAAATAATTGTACAAAAGTTGAATAACTAAACGAAGAAAATAGGTACCTAATTAAACACTAAATTACCTGGATCTTAAAATGCAAGAAAATAAAAGAAATTAAACAAAATAACTAAGGAGTCCCTACAAAAAGTGTGAAATAACAAATTAAATTAAAAATTTAAAAAACCCCCGACACAAAAATAAACCTGAATCCCTATAAAAAGAAAAAAATAATCTTGAAATTATAACCCTTCGTAAATACGTATGAAGTTTTTTGATTAAATTTTGTCACGTCGGGGGACCGCTCTCTAGCTCTCGCGTGTCTGCCCGCTCGGGTCGCCAAACTTGATTATGTTACGCTCCGCCCACTTTACGCCCTCCCGCGCGTCGCGGCGATGTTCGCGCCATCCACATCAATTCTGAATTCGCGCGATTCACGTTCGGGAAGCAAAAGGAAAGGAAACGATTCACATAATTAGAGAGCGGTCCCCCGACGCGACAAAATTTAATCAAAAAACTTCATACGTACTTACGAAGGGTTATAATTTCAAGATTATTTTTTTCTTTTTATAGGGATTCAGGTTTATTTTTGTGTCGGGGGTTTTTTATATTTACTTGACTGGGTGCTTTATCTATTTGTACTGAATGATAAGGTGCATTGTCCATAATGATTATGCACTGTTCGGGGAGGTTTGTTAATAAGTTAGTAAACCATGCTGTGAATTTATTTGCGTCCATTTCTTCGTGATATTCTTTTGTGCTTTTAGACTCGAATGCCAGTAAGGCATCATTCACAAAACCTCCCCCGGCTGATCCGGCGTGGCAGATTATTAGGCGTCCACCTTTTTCTATTGACACTTTTGAGCAAGATGCCTTGGTATCGTCCGTCCACGACTGCGGCACGGTATGATTTGAGTTCAGCCAAGTCTCATCGATAAATATGACATTGTCCCAATTTGTGATTTTGTTAATCTCCCTCAAGAATGATACTCTGTGCAGAATTAAATCATATCGTTCCATTATTATTTTCCTCTTGTCGGTTTTTTTGTATTTATAACCAATTTGCTTCATAATTGTTATGAAAGACGTGGAACCACCACTAAACAGGCCAGCCTCTCGAAGTGATATTAGCAATTTACCCACAGTTGGGTATTCATTTCTTTTGTAATAAGCACACATGTGGTTTCGAATAGCGTCTGCGTCAAATGTGTCAATACCTGTTACTGGCTTGCTTTTCTTCCTCTTTTTAGGCGTACGTAATACATTGTCTTCAGTATCGGAATGCCCATACTTTTCCTTTAAAATGGTTCTAACAGTTTTTTTGCCGATTCCAAGTGCTTCTGCAACGCGATCTTGCACTTGCGTTACGGGCAATAAAGGTCCACCATTAACTGATTCGCGTTCGAAGTATTCGGTTAACTTCACAACCAATTCGCGTGACTGGCTGTTGATTGTACGTCCTCTCTTCGACATGTTGAAACAGAAGTTATAAATAAATAAATAAATATTCTGGGACATTTTTACACAGTACCATCTAGTCCCAAACTAAGCAGAACTTGTACTATGGCTACTAGACAATGGATATAATACTTATATATCCTTTATTTTTTTTTTGTAAATACATACTTTTAATACATAAGAAACAGCCAGACGAACACAAACACTTACATTCATCACATACATTTTTGTGTTCTGTGGGAATCGAACCCATGACCTCATGGTCAGCAGTCTGGTACTCGAACCACTAAACCACAGAGGTCGTCAATATAAAGATAAAGAAGTCAAAATAAAGAAGTTGTAAGATATAACAACAAACACCAAAATCGAGTCCAAATCACCGTGTTTAAATTAATGTCCAAAATAGAAGGGCCAAGGTCAACGTAATAGTAAACAGAAATAGTCCAAAAGCAAAGCTGAGTCAAGAACAAAATATCAAACATAAACGAGCACAGTCAACTTCACAAGATGGCGAACGAGACTGCGCAGTGCGTGCGTGGACGCTAAGTCACATGCCGCTTGGTCAAAGACAAGCCATTCTATAGAAATCAGTGTCGCCAAATCAAAATTTTATTTACGGCTTTAAGCGCAAAGGTAATTAATTTAATGACTATAAAATCGAATAAAGCTGGTGAAATTCAGTAATTAATTGGTTACAACACTAGTATTTAAAACAAAAAAGACTGATAACGTAACTGTTTTAAAGGCTTTTCGTAATAATTAAAAATAGCATGTTACTATAAAGTAGACGCGAAAAGAATACTCGCAATATATTCTATCATATTATTTAACATGACAAAAATAATATGTATTTTTTTAAAACACATTATGTAATTATTTATGATTTTATTGTTTGTTTCAGTTTCGTTCCAAGTTACGTTCTTGGGTCTTTCTCAAGTGTCAAAACGGGCTATTATTTTGTTACGACTATAGTTACTTATATACTTTTTCAGAAAAATAGTAGTCGGGCCTCTAATATACTAGGATACTAAATGATATAGTAGGGTTGGCAACCCTAGTCTCAGTATGGTGTTATTTACTATAGCTTTCTCCGATCTGGTCAAGCAATAACGGCAGATGTCTACTGTGCCGAACTCCGAAAAATTATAGCAAAACTAGCAGTGAAACAGAATCCCCGACTCATGAAACGATCTTCACCATTATTGCTCCATGATAATGCGAAACCTCATACAGCACGAGAAACCATTTTAACTCTATAGGAACTGCAATTAGAAACCATTCAATTTAATTTAAACATTTCCAACAGAAATGTTTAAAATTCTCATTACCAAATGTACCCCAAGCTGAAACTAATTTAATTCTTGAAGGCAGCAAACTTGACATAATCAATGAAACTGTTTTCTTAGGTATTACTGTTGATTGTAAGTTGCAGTGGGGCGCACACATTTCAGCACTGTCTAGCAGGTTAAGTTCCGCTGCATAAGCAGTGAGAAAAATTCGATAGATTACTGATATAGCTACGGCCAGACTAGTGTACATCGCTTACTTTCACAGCATTATGTCATACGGTATTCTGCTGTGGGGATCAGCTGCAGAAGTAGATTCAATCTTCATCTTACAGAAAAGGGCCATCCGTGCAATCTATGATATGGGCCCTCGCGATTCCCTAAGAGAAGTTTTCAAGAACATCAATATACTTACACTACCGTCACTCTACATTTATGAAAACATCATGTACGTTCGTAAAAACCTGCAAAAATTCAGCATCAATAGTGACTCATAACATTAATACCAGGATTAAACACAAAATAGTGGTACCTAAATTTAGACTATCTAAAACACATAAATCATTTCTGGGAAATTGTGTACGTTTTTACAATAAACTACCAAAATCTGTCACCGATCTCACTGGTAAGAAATTTAAAAATTACGTCAAATCTGTCCTTGTTAAGAAAGCCTATTATAAAATCAAGGACTACGTTGATAAGAATGTGTGGTATTTTAATACGAATGCACATGTGGCAACCTGAGGTTATTCGTGAATACTTTTTTTACAAAAATTTCGTTGTGTCATCATTTAGTTATTTATTGTTGTCCCCAACTATTTATAAACAGGACTTGTAAATGTGAGTACATTGTAGCATGTCTAAGTGGACACCTAGTTTTATATACTTTGACGATGTGTGTGTTTTCCACATAGTTTTTTTTTTTTTTTATTATATCGACCTCTTCCACTTAGACATTAACCTTAAATTTTCACACAATCTGCTATCGCAATATTGTACCAGCGTGAAGATTGTAACTTTATTTATTTTAAAAGAGTGTCCATGGAGTTTCTTGTCAGATTCTTCTCCATAGGATCAACCTTTTGGAACCGTGCAACTAGAAGCATAACGTTTCATAAATGCTTGTAAAAGCTTATTTGAAATAAAAACATTTGAACTTGAACATTTGAATTTTCTACGTGATAAAAAGTTGGCAGTAAAAATGCTTTCACACAGTTTGTTGAATCTAGATCACCAGAGGTCTACCGCAAAGGCATAAATGACCTCCCTATTAGATGGCAGCAATGTATAGATAATAATGGTAATTGTTTGATTAAATAAATATGTTAAATAAAAAAAAAGAATTTTAATTTTTCGGTACAAATCGGCAATTTCATACTTTAACCCTTAATATAAACTAAATAGCCGCAATCGGTAAACGGTAACAATGGTAATAATGCTAATTCTGAATTGGCAAACTTAACCAATCTAAACTAAATTCCGACTAATTTTAGTTTAGTCGTCATTCCTATTCAGATAATACGCGATTAAACTATAATTTGGTTTTTTGACAGGACTAATTTTATTTTAGTTACTCAATTTGGTCTAAATTGTGATTTTGGTATTTTGTTGTACATGTTTTACATCAAATTACGACTTAAATTGGAGACGTCCAACTAATTTTAGTCGTCATAGAAATAGTTGTCCACTAAACAAAATTTTATAGTCGTAGGCGGACATTTGTAACAATTTGTAAAACCTGAAATCACAATTAAACAATCAGTATTGTGCCGAATACAGTTAAAACTGACGGATCGCTCATATGAGTAGGTATATCGATCAGAATATTAACTCATGGAAAGAAGGTACTTATTCATCAAGTTAATTTGTTCTCAGTCAACATTTTTTCGTTATTATAATGGCAGAATATGTGATTGTGGCTCTTAGGAATTCGTTAGAAAGGTAAAATACCTACTCAAGGCAATTAAGTATAAGAAATTATAAAGTTCAACAATCATTTCATATATAAACGCGAGAAGTTATTTTTCTGAAAATATCAAGAAAGTATTCCTTTGGAAAGACTTAGGGATAGTCGATCTCATAAAAGTTTTTTGATTTTTATTGGCTCTTTTAGCAGCACTGTTTGCAGACGCCATTTTTAGGGTTCCGTACTCAAAGGGTAAACACGGGACCCTATTACCAAGACTTTGCTGTCTGTCTGTCATCAAGAACCGCGATAGCTAGACAGTTGAAATTTTCACAAATTATGTATTTCTGTTGCCGCTTTAACAATAAATACTAAAAACAAAATAAAATAAATATATTTAAGGGGTCTCCCATACAACAAACGCGATTTATAGTACGGAACCCTTCGTGCGCGAGTCCGACTCGCACTTGGCTGGTTTTTTTAATATGGCGCCACGCTTTTTGTTTATCTGCCAGTGTCAAGTATTTGGAGTAATCAAGTAATACTAGTTCCCATCATGGGATTATACTATGGCACTTTTATGTTCGCCAGTGTTAAGTATTCAGTACTTCAATTGTCCCATTAAAACGGTGGAAATTTTTATTGAGGCCTTAATGCAGCTTAGGTGTGAACCCAAAAAAGTCACGATTTCCAATTTTATATCATTTGCCTACACTCGCACACGTTCACGAACCATAATTACACATTAAACTTTAATAATTTAAAAACGACAACGTGCACTTTACATTTTCCCGCCTAAACTCAAAATTAATCAAAAAATCTAATCTCGCCAAGTGAACAAATATGATTGTCATTCGTTCATTACGATCTTTCTTAACAAAGTCAGACCGTCTGATCGTGCCGTGACCCCTAGTAAATTATAATACTTTAAAACTGGCAAATGAAGTTAAATTAACTGGCAACATCATAGTTAACTAAAATAAGTCGTGTCAAAATCAATTTTGGTCGGGCTTTCAATTTAGTTCGACGTATTAACAGAATACGTTTTAGTCTAAACTAAACTAAAATTAGAAAAAAATTGGTTTGGTTTGGTTAGTTGAACAACAGAATTAGCACCAATGTCGCTTTGTAAAATTATCTACCTACAGGTAAATTATCATAATTGACCTGCTGTCCTGTCAAGGCTCACTATTAATTACGTAGTAGTGCCACAGATTTGATTATAGGTACTTAAATACCTCAAACTACATAGGTAACTAAATACCTACTTTAGATAGGTAACCAATCATCACTATAAAACTAAAGATGTAACCGTTAATTTAGAAAAAAATATGCCGGCAGATGTTACTAACGCAAGCGGCATTAGTATGAAGCAGTATGAAGAACAACTCAACAGTTTAAGAAAAGAAAACTTTCATCTGAAATTGAGGATATACTTCCTTGAAGAGAAATTAGGAAGTGGATCCCCTCCAGCCGTTCAAGTAAGTTTCATAAAGTAGGACGCGCAAAAAAAATACAAATCATTCACAAAAACTTCGGCCCAGGTACCTACCATTAGCTGCTGCAGTAGCTAAGTAAGTATCTAAATGAACCCAAAACAACCTGATTGTTTTTACCCGACTACGAAAAAGGGTAAGTAAGTAATATCTATCACATAATAGGTATTCTCTCAAAATGACATCAGAGTTCTTAGATGTCGTATAAAATTATCTACTTCGGTCAAACTTCAATAAAATGTATGATTTGTCACTGATTGAAACAGAATATCAAATTTACATCCTGATAGTTAAGTACTTAGCTAATGAAGTAAGCACGAGCTAAAAAAATGATTAATAAAAACGAAATTTATGTTATAGGGCCTTTTGGAACACAATGTAAGACTTCAAGTGGAAGTAGAAGAATTGAGAAGGCAACTTACTGATAAACAAGAGCTTCTCGCGGCAGCTGCAGAAGCAATTGATGTGTTGGAACAGCAGGTAAGTACCTACACATGCCTGATTAAACTGTATAAATTATGCGCGTATTTTAAAAAACCCTCAAACAATGGGATCGCGCTTTCGCCACGCGCTAAACGTGCCGCGAGACAAATCTCTTGTTGTCGGTTTTTGAGACCGAATCAAAGGATGTACATTTGACCACTCGCGCATGGTTGGGATTGGGAGATTTCGTAAATTGCCTCCCGCGGCAATACGCAGATGGACATGATTATCGGCCGCGAGCGAGATTTAGCTGGATCGCATCCAGCGCACTTCGTCCCATTTGCACTTCTTCCTCCGTTCGCTAATGGTCCCATTCGCAGCTGGTGCCATTCGCGGTTAGTCCCATTCGTAGTTGGTCGCATTTTCAGTTCGTCCCATGCAAGTAATTTATAAGGGAAGATGTAGGTTTATGGACCGAATTGTGTGGGATGAATAAAATATCAACAAATATATTATGTAATAAAACATCCGAATCCGATAATTCAGCATTGTTATAGTAATAAAATAATTAAAGACACTTCTAAATCAACTAATATCAGTAGGTATACAATCGGTAATTTGTGTCAATGAAACAACTAATCAAGTCGCACATAGAGAAGAAGACAAGAAGAATACAAAGGAAACGTACGAGAAAAGACGAATGACATCCTCGACATTATCAAAAATTATAGTAGGATAAGAAGCCTGGAAGTGTGTAAAATCTTGTATGGTGTAGGCGGCCACAAAGTGTGGTGTGGTGCACAGGAAGAATGGTAGGAAAAAGAATGACTATTGGATGGATGATGAAGTTAAAGAGGGAGTGCGAAAGAAGAAAGAAGCTTGGCTTAACGTATTAGCCTACGAAGCAAAAGCACGATGTCAATAAGACGAAAGTAATGGTTTTTGAAAGAGGGAAACATGTATGTATGTGTGATGTAAAGATAGAGGGCAAGAGGAACAGGTGAATGAGTTCATTTGGAAAGTGTATTTACTAGGATGGTAAGATTGATGCAGATGTGGAAAGGAGAGTGAATGCGGGAAATAAAGTAAATGGTGCTATGCATGCGGGTGTGGTTAATTAGTCTGTGTCGAAAAAGGCGCGGTTGGCTATCCACAATGGTATGCTGGTACCTACACTTATGTATGGAAGTGAATGTTGGGTGTGGCAGTAAAGATATGAAATTAGAATAAATGCGGTGGAAATGCGTTCCTTGCGAAGTATGTGCGGTGTAACTCGGAATGATACATTGAGGAACAGTGTAATAAGACAATGTGACGGACTGAAAGATATTGTAGTGACACGTACTGAAAAGAATATGATGAGATAGTTTGGACATCTCGAGAGAATGAATAAAAGACGATTAACGAATGGAATTTATAAGGTGAATATCAGCGGCAGCGTCAGAAGAGGTCGTCCTAGAAGGACATACTACGCCAATCTCATTGGCGAAGAAGTCCTTCAAAATATATTGAAATAATAGTACATTACTGCCGCGGTATACATATAATGACTACTTTGCTGGTCGCGCCGATGATGGCCGACAGCGCAGCGTAGCGCAGCTCCAGGCCGAAACAGCGCGGTCAGCGTGCAGCACTTGATGGACGAGCTGAGATAAAGGCCGAGACCGTAGGTCGAGGCCTTTACAGCGAGGACAGCAAGGGCTGCAATGATGGCCAAGTTGAAAGGCCTAGAGCGTAGCTAGGCTAGCTCGAGGCAATCATAGCGTGACCAGCGAAGCAGTCATTGTGGGCCAAGGTTTGTATAGTGCTTTACTCAAAAATGCAAGTACCTACCTACCTACCTAATCTAAATAAAACCAGCAAGTAATTTTAATAAAAAATATATTTGTACCTATCTCTATAGATACAAACAGCTGCTTTAAATGAAATCTGTTTGGATTTGATTTTTTAAAACGTTGAAGAGTTTAGGCGGGAAAATGAAAAGTGCACATTTACGATCTTATATTATTTTTCAAAATTTGAATTTCAAATTTAATGTGTAATTTTGGTGGATAATTAACCATTAAGTGTTCGTGAACGTGTGAGAGTGTAGGCAAATGATATAAAATTGAAAATCGTGACTTTTTGGGTTCACTCCTAAACTCCATCGAAGCCTCAATAAAGTTTCTACCGTTTTATTGGGTTTGGCAAAGAGAAAATAAAATAAGACAAGGCTGTACGGTTCAAACCTCTGCCTACCTTTTGGCGAATTATATTAACAACAACAATAAAACGTTGAAATGTCAAAATAGCGGCCGGCAAAACATTGCCGGCCTGTTAGAGCGGCCAGCAAAACTTTGCCGGCCGCTCCTTCAAACAGAACGGCAAGGTCGACTTTGCTCAAACAGGGTTGTCAAAATAATGACCACATTACATGCATTTTTGAGTAAAACAACTTTACGGATTATATCGCGTTATATTAGTATCAAATAAAATACAAATCCCGACGTTTCGGACCCTTTACAGCGTCCATGGTCACCGGCAGACCGAGGTGTCATGCGTCTTATCGTTGTATTTATTGAACAGCTCCCCTCCATTAACCCTTTCACTTTTACATTAATCATTTGTTATTGGATTCATGCAGAATGAGCAAGAGAATATAATGCGCTATAATCCGTAAAGTTGTTTTATTTCAATATGTCTGATATTTGCGTAAGCTTCAGAAATCAATAAGTCCTAATCAGGTGCGTACTACAAGCAACCGGCGCGTATGAAAGGAAAGTATGAAAAGAAGTATGAATGTAGAAGCAAAAGAAGTATGCAAGAATCGTAGGAAGTGGCGGTCTCTAGTTTCTGCCTAACCCTATGGGAGAAAGGCGTGAAAAAACATACATGCATACAGTATGTATGTTCTTTTTTAAAAGGGGTAACGTTTTTTACTAGTATTTTCTCCTGTAACGTGAATGCTTTTATCCGGATCACTATTTATTTGCTCCGTGTGGAGATCGAACCCACAACACGTAGCGCAGTAGCCGATCGCTTACGCGCTACGCCAAACGTGTCGTCAAAATACACAACATACCTGCGTAGTACCTTAAACCGAACCGAAACCTTTTTTTTGTCAATTTTTCTTTTTCATTTTACGTAACAAAATAGTAAGTGTTACATAAAATCATTTTGAAAGAAAATTCATTGCGAACGACAAGTAGCAGGTTGTTTAATTTTGCATGTGAAATCGCTGTGTAAAATCTTTCATGAAATGAAATGAATGAAAAGTACCAATCATTTCCATGCCTACTACTCAGGTTAAACATTGGCTCGCGTGGCTGTGAGTATTTTATAAGCAGCTTAGCCCGACGCAGCAGTAATGGCCTAGTGATATGACCATTGGACTGTTAAGTCATAGCTCGAATCCAAGGCACGCAACTCGTGACTTTTCGAAGTCATGTGCGTTTCAATAGTTAATTATCACTCGCTTAAACGGTGAAGGAAATCATCGTGAGGAAACTTGCATGCCTGAGAGATTTTCTCGACGAGGTGTGAAATCTGCCTACCCGGCAGACAATAGCCCTCTCATTTTGAGAGGAGACCCGTATTGGGACAGAATAATGGGTTGATTATGTTATGTTTACCCGACGGGTCAGGCAGAGTTTACTAATGTACAGTTCGTCGGAATATTTCAACAGTGTACAGTATTAGGGTGTTTTTCAGAAGAAAATGCCTTGTGACGAACAGGAAATATAATTTTGGCATTACATGAAATCTATACTAATATATAAATCTGAAGAGTTTGTTTGTTTGCTAGAACGCGCTAATCTCAGGAACTACTGATCCGATTCGAAAAATTATTTCAGTGTTAGATAGCCCATTTATTGAGGAAGGCTATAGGCTATAGGTATATATATCATCACGCTACGCGGACGAAGTCGCGGGCAGAAGCTAGTTGTTTAATTTACTCTGGTATTAAAGAATATATAATGAACTAATTATGCTATTTAAATTTAAACTATACCATAAATACAGGAAATAGTCACATTTTTCTGTCAGCATAATAGATGATGCAAAGTATTCTTGTTCGTCACAAAATATAATCAATCAGAATTAAAACAACTAGATATTTAAACAAAATCAACATATTTTAGCATAAAGATATGCTTAAAATCCTTCCAAAAAATCACATATCGGTAGCATAATTCTATCATATTCATAAATAATCAGCGAAATACTTTCATGTTCGTCACTTCTCGGAAACATCGCACTAGAAAACTAGACTTTAAAATGGTGGACTAGCCGTATTGTGAGTGTCCAAGTCTCAGCACCGTAGGTCATCACGGGTAGGACGCACTGCTTGAAATTTTTCGAAAACGAGTTTATTAACCTTTTAAATACATTGAAATTAAACTAATTCTTACGGATTTTATCGAGGTATATTGATATTATTTAGTTCCCGACGTTTCGGATCCTTTACATTTACAGCATTAATGGATGAATATCAATATACCGCGATAAAATCCGTAAAAAGTAGTTTCATTTTAATGTCTAATATACGCGTAAGTGTCAGAATAATAATAATCAGTATGTTAGCCAGTACGGACTTTTAAATATAGTCACTATGCAGAAAAAAACTGCACGCCCAAGACGGTGACGGTGACAAAACTGAGACGAAAGTGTTGGTGTAACACTTTCGTCTCAGTTTTTGTCGCAACCGAATTTATATCAACAATGATACCGTCATATTACGATCAAAATGTTCCCAGGAAAGCAGAAAAATCACAAATCAGTTGATTTTGTCTTGCGTGGGATATAAAATTTACCGTGACGAAACCGGATTTTCCGGTACCATTACGTTTACCATTACCGGACAACATTAAAATAATTATATTTCTTAAAATAAATATAAATTTATCACATTAACACTGAAAATATACTCTTAGAGATACAGAGACTGTGTTCAAACACTTAAACATACTCAAAGACTAATATATTCTAAAATCTCCAAGAGCACCGTGGGACACACAAAATCTATACCTCCAATTTTACTATTTTTTTAATATAAAAATAAATATCCGCTCTTTATAGTACCTTGTAATTTAATTCAATTTTGAAATAGTTATTTAAATCATATATAAGTAATTTTATTTCTACATGTGCCATATAAAAAAAAATTAATTAAAATGTTTGAAGACGTGGGACGGTCCGATTTTGCTAGGGTCTTTTTTTTTTAAAAGCACCCATTAACAAATCAGTTAAGGCAACCGGCTATTGTTTTTACAGGGCTCCATATCAACTGATAGCGTAGAAATATCTATGAACAATAGCAATACGGTAAAAAACGAAAATGCTTTGCAAGGCCAGGTAACTGAATATTTCATAATATTATTGTTAAGTATACTAATAAGTATTACATTTTTTTCATGGGATATGGGAGCAAACGAGCAGACAGATGACGGTGGTAAGCGATAACCGCCGCCCATGGACACCCGCGACACCAGAGGAGTCACAAGTGCGTTGCCCGCCTTTTAAAAGGGTTTGGGCATCCGGTGAACTCACTCACTTGGCGAAACACAACGCAAGCGTTGTTTCAAGCCGGTTTTATGTCACTCCGGCCGAGCCGGCCCATTAGTGCCGCTGCCAAAGCATGGCTCTCCCACGTGAAAAATTCAATTTCACATTAGCTTATTAAGGAGTACCTACTAACCTA
Source organism: Acronicta leporina (assembly GCA_947256265.1). NCBI lineage: Eukaryota > Metazoa > Arthropoda > Insecta > Lepidoptera > Noctuidae > Acronicta > Acronicta leporina. The sequence continues at coordinate 7,518,385 of OX366513.1, read as the reverse complement.
ATCCACACTAATTTATAATGAAAACCTTTTAGGAACCTGAGAAGAAAGAAACGGTTGACGACACATGTGCAGAGTCTGAATCGGCTGGGTAAATTAAAACACGCTCTATTATGTTAAAAGTTCTTCATTAAGGACACATTTTAATGTTCAATTATTTTTCAGGGACTACTTGGCTGTCACGGTGAATAATGACGATTTGGTAAGTGACATACAAATTATAAGTAAGGTTATGGTACGGTTTCATAAAGGACATTAGGAAGAAACGTTCCCATTCTCCAACAGAGGTTTCAGATGTAGCATAACATACCATCATGCCTGTATTCCCCGAAGAGTCAGGCAGAGGCGTACGAATGTACACCCACAGTTTCGGTATCTTTAGGTCCCATGTAATAGGGGGCGACCCTATTGCCATTAACCGGGCACATATTTCTAACTCCGAGCTACTAGGTACTGGGAATTTCATAGAAAAACCCAATAACACTGCTCGCCCTGGGAATCGAACCCAGGACCACTAGCGTAACAGTCAGGACCACTTGGCTAATGAGACAGTTTAGTGCCAATGAGGTTTCAGATGTACCTATGTCATTCGAAAGGTCTTTTTAGGCAGATATTTTTATATTATGGCGGCATTGTTCTAATATGTGGGGTTTGGCCGGAATTTGGATTTGAAAGTATTTTTTATATCGTCTGTAAGAGACGTTCCGACCCTCCAACACGTTTTAGACATATGTCATTCGATAGGTCTTTTTAGGCGCATATTTTTTATATTATGGAGGCATTGTTCAAATATGTGGGGTTTGGCCAGAATTTGGATTTGAAAGTATTTTTTATATCGTCTGTAAGAGACGTTCCGACCCTCCAACAGGTTTCAGACATATCTCATTTGAAAGGTCTTTTTATGCAGATAATTTTATATTAAGGCAACATTCTTCAAATATGTGGGGTTTAACTGAATTTGATTTAAAGTATTGGCCGGAATTTGGTTTTTAAGTATTTTTAAAAACCCACCCTGTAACAGATTTCAGACATAATCTATCTCATTCGAAAGGTCTTTTTATGCAGATATTTTTATCTTCAAATATGTAGGGTTTAACCGGAATTTGGATATAAAAGTATTTTTTCTGTAGATTGAGAGAAAAACCAGTCCAACAGATTTAGTTACATATATCTCATGCGAAGGGTATTAGTGAATAGATAATTTCAGTGAGCAGTGAAATGCTTCTAAAATTGTAAGAATTTCTGGAATCGACGGTTAAATGTTTTTAATCTCGAATTTTTGTTAATAGTGTGCATGTCCCATCTCGGTAATGGAGGCGGGTGTATTGCCATAAACCGGGCACATAATCCAAACTCCGATCTGCTACTGTGAATTTTACAGAAAAACCAATAACATTTTCTCGATCTGGGAAGCAAACCCAGGAACTCTAGCGTAGCAGTCGCACTCAGGAGCACTAGGATAATGAGGCAGTGGGCAGCAAGGAGGAATTAAAAATATTTATTTGTATAAAACTATGCACATTTTTGACAGATTTTTTAAAAAGTTTTTTAAGAAACCCTATGGATTTCGCATTTAAAACTTGTTCCGCCTTTTGTAGTTCCTAATAAACATATTAAAACGCATTCCGTGTCTGTTGGAGGGTGGGGACGAGGTCCATACAAAATCCCCCATGATCCTTTGCTATGAACGCATTAAGAATAATGGAGAATACTAACGCCTACTAAAATGTGTCCTATAATAAGAATAAGAATAATTTATTGTTTAAGAAATTACATTCACTGTATTGATTCCTGAAACTCACACTAGGATTCCCCGTGTCGTGAGTTCCAGGCACCTTCGTTCCGTTGATATTTTTATTTTTTACATAAAATAAAAAAAATCTCAATCTACTAATCTACTCGTAATATAAAGAGGAAGGAATAGATAAAGAAAACAGTAGGTTACCTATGATATGTATGAATGTTGTACATGCGTGTGTATGTGTAGTAGGTTACCTATGTTATGTATGAATCTTGTGTCTGCGTATGTTTGTGTAGTAAGTTACATAAAATATACTTATATTATATGAAAGTTGTGTGCAGAGGCGGCTCGTCCTAAGGAGCGCTGGAGCGCTGCACTCCCAAAAAATTTACTCAACAAAATGTATTTTTTTTATCTAAGTTTATATGTTAGTAAAAACTCATTTTGTTGGAATTATTAATTTACGTAAGAAATTACACATCGATTTACTATTTACGCTCTGAAGCCGACGCAGTAGAAAGCAGTATAGGTACGAAATTTGGCGTCAAGATGTACTGAGTGGATAGTGCGGTGCGCCGTTAGTCGGCGCTCATATGAAAACAAAGTTCGGTGCAACGGTTTGTACGAAATTCAATGAGTGCGAAAGAGAAAGCCCGCTCGGCGCGTGAAACGGAAGATTTGTATGAGAAATTAGGCAAATCTGGAGCGGCGCTCTTGCGCGACGTTGCCAAACCTCGATAGAGCGCGGCCCGCCGGCGCCACGCGACGACATCGTGCGTTGTTGCCGGTTTGATGTCAACAAATAAACGTCAGTACGACTACGAATTCACTATATGTATGGATATGAATAACATCGTTGTGCAATAAGTATTTGTGTAAAAATAAAAAGTATTTAGAATAAAATGGATCAATGCAGTGTACCTATATTTAAAAAAAAACTGTGTTGACTTAAGAGGTAGCTACCTACCTACGTCACGAACTGAAAGCAAGTGGGCCGAACATTGTTACATCGTACAAAAATGTGTTACAAAAACTAAAACCTACACTCGTGTTTTTAAACCTGAACAATATATCAAAACCCCGTGGTTGTGTGGTTGTCAAAAAACCAACATATTGTTTTGTTTCCCGTGTCTTGTGTTTGGTTCCGGCGGCGGTGGAGGTGAGTCTGCATGGATTTAAACGGGTGTTGATGATTTAGCGCACCTTTCAATGACAATGAAGAAACATGCGCTGTCTCTATTTCATAATTCTTAGTAATACCTATGATATGTGAAGTGCATTGGCATCTATCGAGCGACAAGGTATTCTTAGGTACAGTAGGTAGGTACTAGATTCCGGGTATCGAAAATCTATTAGAAAATTTAATGAACGAACCAAAGATACCAATATAGCGCACAGAGTAGCAAGTTGAAGTAGGTATATTTTTTAAGGGCTATATTTTTTTGTGAACACCCAAGAAAATTTTTCACGAGCCGCCACTGGTTGTGTGTGCGTGTGTATGTGTTTGTGTCTGTTGGGGAAAGTAATTAAGACAGTCGTGTTGGTGTTGTGAGATTGTGGCTGAATTTATTATTATTTAAGTTATAAAAGCTTGCAATGTATAGAAATAAATATATAATTGTTGTTATATAAATGCATATGTACCTATCAACATGAGCTACGTGCGTTTTTTAGGATAAGATGCTTTCAGTCAAGTCGTAGTCCAATGTAAGAAGCCATTCAGTTACCGTCATTTTACATCTATTTTGTGTTAATTGCAGAATATTGTGTCGGTCATTGAGTTTCGTATAAATGTGCGGTTCCATAAAACTGTAAGACCTTCTACCGATTGTTTTACGGTATCGAACCTTTTTCCAATGTATTCTTCTACTTGACAGGAGACAAGTGTTCAGGGAAGTTTTGTGAAATCTTATAATAGTAACAGACAGGATGTAAAGCTGTCTGACTCTAAGGACTCCCACTTTTGCATACAAGGTGTTAGTGGGGTACCGGAACGGTTTTCTGTAGGCAACTTTAAGCAGAGCTCGCTGAGCTCTTTCAACCTTTATTAATGAGGTCTTGCCAGCTGCGCCCCATGCTACTATACAGTAATTGATGACTGATTGACACAGAGAGTAGTAAATCATCTTTAGAACTGAATCATCTGCAATCTTGCCCAGGTGCTTAAATATGCGGAGCATCTTTCGGACCCTACTCCTTAAAGCACTCAGATGTGTAGACCATGATAAGCGGTTATCTAGAAAGACTCCAAGATATTTAATTGTATATGTTTGTTCGATACGTGGGGACGTACAATTGTCTGGGCCAGAGCAGGAGTGGAGCTGTAAATAAGCAACCCTGCTAGGGGACGTGCGTTTCGAGATAGCAAAGTTAATTGCCTTCGTTTTGTCTATATTAAGCGTCAAGAGATTATGTTGCAGCCAGTTCGCAGCGGCCCTTATCCCGGTTTCAACTGCAGCCTGAACGTCATCCCAAGTCTTCCTATAAAATACAATAGCGGTTTCGTCCGCATATGTAAATATCTTGGCTTGAGGGATTTTCATGGCGCATAGTCCGTTTATATAAATAATAAATAGGGTAGGTCCTAGCACGCTTCCTTGCGGCACACCAAAATGCACAGTAGTTGAGTCACTAGAATATTCCCCTATGACGACTTTTTGGGTTCTGCCATTGAGGTATGAAGTGAACCAGTCCAAAGCAACGCCAGGAACTCCCAGAAGCGACATTTTTTTAATCAGGAGTTCCCTAGAAATCGTGTCAAATGCTTTGGCGAGGTCCAGGAAGATGCCAGTACATGCCTTTCCCTGACCAAGGTTGAGAGATATGAAATCGGCTAAGTTGGTAACTGCATCCTCCGTGGACCTGCCAACCCTGAAACCGTATTGATTCTCCGATAACAATCCATGTTTCTCTAAGTATGCAAGTAGTCGCTTGCACATAATATCTTTATATAATATATAAAAGAAAGTCGTGTTAGTTACACCATTTATAACTCAAGAACGGCTGAACCGATTTGGCTGAAAATTGGTGGAGAGGTAGCTTAGAACCAGGAAACGGACAAAGGATACTTTTTATCCCGTTCCCGTGTGACCATGGATGCTGTAAAGGGTCCGAAACGTTGGGTTTTGATTTGTACTAATATAACGCGATAAAATCCGTAAAGTTGTTTTATTTCAATATGTCTAATATTCGCGTACCTAAGCTTCAGAAATCAGCATGTCCTATAATAAGTTAAGAAAACCCTGTCCGACCTGTGAAGGTATCGAGATCCGGTTTTATATATAGATAAATATAAGTGCCTAATCGTTTCACGACACGTAAAGAACAAAATACGCCCATCATTTCGTGTCTTTGTGTATATATTGTGTATGTGAAAGTCTATTCAATTGCACTGTGTATATGCCCCTCTTGGATCGGACAGGGTATTTTTAACACAGTTGCACAAACTGGCGAGGTGGCCGGAGCGCTATCGCCACTCACCAGCACTACACATGTCAAGTTTTGGTATATTATGGTTACAGGATGAACTTGTAAAATTACGCAGGGAAAACAAAAAGGCTTTACAAATGATTAAAGGATGTATGAAAAAAATTCAACAGCAAGACAAAGACATCAAAAAAATTAAATTAGTAAGTCATTGCTCGTTATATCTATACTTACTAATATTATAAAGCTGAAGAGTTTGTTTGTTTGTTTGGTTGAACGCGCTAACCTCAAGGTTATAGGCTATATAACATCATGCTATGACCAATAGGAGCGGAGCAAGAATGAAAAATGTTGCAAAAACGGGAAAACGTTATTTCTTTTGAGAGCTTCCGCTACTACGGAATTGTCCCCCTTAAAAAGTCATCGGCAGCATACCTATGTCTATCTTTTAAGGTTGACTCACTATAACCTTTTTTATCGTAATAAAATTTGTTATATCAAATATAGCATTATTTGCGAAGGTGGTTTTATAAACATGACATTAATCCTAATCCAAATAAATATGTTATTCATCACAAGTACCTATTTAATTTTAAATAAAATCGCCTTTGACATCATTTGACTTTAATGAATATCTCAGGACATATCGTAGTTTTAAAACAACTCGGCAACGAAATAATGATCAAATACCAAGCGCGCTGGCGTACAGAGCGAGCCATTGATGTGGTTTACTGTATAGTGGTTTACTATAAAGTATTTTAGCGACGGACAAATTCGACTGCAAGCAGGATTCAAACCTGTCTGCTGGTTAGACACACCAGACGCTATGTCCGACATGATTTAGGTACTTTGCAGTTAGATCGATGTTGTACTATGCTACTTTACCTAATAACTACCATTTTGCAATTTCTGGTGTACCTATCTAACTAGAGAACGTGCCCGCAGTCGAATTTTTCATTCACTAAAATACTTAGTAATAAGTATTAGCATGGAAAATGAAAAAATAAAAATATAATAAGATAGTTATTTAATTATATTATTGATTGGGAAGTGACATGGGTCGTTGATCAAGACTGATTGACAGACCGAACTCCACGCGTGCGAAGTCGCGGGCGGAAGCTAGTATATATTTAAATATATATTAAAACTGACACAAAAATAACAATAATAACAATATATTTTTAAGGACAAGGAATTGGTTTACGCGCATGTAAGTGACTGCCAATTGGAGAAATATGAAGAAATATTAAAATGTAAAGATGAACATATTAAAGATTTAGAAAATAGAGTAAGAGACTTACAGAAACATTTCGAGCAAATTAAAAATGGCGACGCCGCAGGGTAAGGTTGATAATTTGTATTCAGCACAATAGAAATAGAATAAAATGGGTTCCGTCTGTTTTTTGTTAAGTAATACCATATTCACCTTAATTTCAGAAATCTTCAGCAGCTGCTTACTAGAAGACTACAGGGATTGACTTATTTCCTCGATAAATTACTTTCACATAAGTTAGTATAATGTTATTAACTGACGAGCGAAGAATTCGAGCCAGGTGCAAGCCAAGAGCTTAAATCCCTTTTTCCGAATCTTGAAAATTAGTAAATTAATTAGCTTTAGCAACGGTTTATAAATGCTATATTACTTAAATAAACTGATTAAGAAAGAACTGATTTAGAAATCAATTCGCAAACAATAATTTGTAGCAACACATTTTAGATCACATAATTCGATTTTCAATATTCTTATTCTAATAACAAGTTAGGGCCTACAATAATAATATGGTCGATGGAGTACCTCGCTCGAAATCTTCAATAAAGTAAATGTTCAATTGGTTTCAACTTAATATTTGGAGTCATAAAAATAGGTAGGATTAGATGAACCATCTCTTTTTGACTGTCTACTTATATGCTTTACAGATGCGTTCTCGGTGAAGATAAAAAGAAATTGGCTGAAAGTATATTAGAGCAAAGTCTTGCTTTGCCTGTCGGTTTGGAATTAGACGAGTCCATGGCCCCAGAGGAATTTACAATGGATGAAAGTAATTTGGATATTTCACAGTCACTAAGAATTGAAGATTTAACGATGATGTTCGGACACCATGTCGCATGCAGCGATGATAACAGAATTTCGGCACACAGAAAGGCTTTAATGACACATTTTCCTCAAGCAGATGTTATATCAGAATCTGAATGCTGGTCTGAGCCGGACAGAAATGTTTCGCTCGCTCGTGTTGGCCTGTGCGACACAGGTGTCGGATTGCGTGAATCTAGTACAGATATTAGTAAAATTCGCTCAAGACGGGCGCGGGTTTCGTATGGTTCGCGCTCAGAAGATAATAAAACTTGTAATGAAGATCTAATTGAGGAACTCAACCTTATTACTAAACGAAGTGAAGACTTGGAAAAAGAGAACAATGACTTAAATAGTAAACTTGAATTTTCAAAAGAACAAATCGGTGAACTAAATGCAGATAATAATGAGTTAAAAGAAAAATGTATGTCAGCACAATCGTGTTTAACTGAAGCTAATAAAAACATAGATGAATTAAAACATAAAGTAGTAAGCCTGGAAAGTCGAATTAAAGATATCGAGCAAAAACTGTCTGAATCTATACAAATAACTGAAAACTTAAGAACGGAACGACAAGAACTGGAAGCGACATTTATGGAAACAGAGCGTTCCTTGAGGCGCGCTGCAGACGAAGCGACTGTTCAAGCCTCACAAGCCGCATTAGAACGAGCTCGCGCTCAACATGACAGGCTACATATAGAAAGAGAGCTAGAGGAGACACGTGAAAAACTATCAAATGCTTTAGAAGTAAACTCTCAATTAGAAATAGAAGTAACGCGTAAAATGGCCTTGGATGCTAGTAAAGTAGTTATTGTACATGAAGGTCCTCATTCAGAAGAAGATCGACCTACTTCTCCTGATCAAGGTATAGATAGTGATAGGTTATCAAGCTTGGAACAAAACGATGCTGTCGCACTATCACCACGTAAGTATACACCTCTGAGTATTTTCTATTATTTATTGAAATTGAAACTTAAAGGAATTTAGTAAAACGGTACCAGTGGTCATACTTTGAAAATACTTTTTCTCAAATCTCAAACTGCCTCATTAGCCTAGTGGTCCTGAGCACGACTGCTACGCTTTAGGTCTTGGGTTCGATTCCCAGGTCGAGCAAAGTGTTATTGGGTTTTTCTATGAAATTCCCAGTAGCAGCTCGGAGTTTGGAATTCGTGCCCGGTTAATGGCAATAGGCCTAAACATACCGGCGAACTGTGGGTGTACATTAGTACGCCTTGGCATAACCCTTCGGCGAAAACAGGCGTGATGGTATGTTATGTTAGTAGCTATGTATATATTTTTAATCCTTATTATCAATTGCCTATTCTAGATACCGGATTTAGTCTTAACTCAATACCTCACACCTGGACCCTTTTTGCTTAGACGCCCACATATTGTGGCCAACGCAAATGTTCTGCTGATCTGGCATCGTCGTGCGACGGGTTGTTGAGCTCCCGAGATTGTGGTCGAGCTACACAATGACTGATGCATGCGTGCCGTCAGCTTGGACTGGTCTACTCAAAGCTGCTATGGCTATTTCTTCAAACTCTTTAAATTTCAGACATTGCTCTGCATTGTAACACTCACATATTGCTACTACTATGTCTAGACTTCAAAAGAAACCATGATTCTCTGAGTTTGTTTCGGTGTTAATTCTTCTCAGAGGTCGTCAGTTAGGAAATGCCGGCGCCATCTACTTAAAAATAAAATCATAACAATGACTTGTAAAAGTGTCTTTAAAAGATCTATGTATTTACATAAATGAATATATTTTTTTAGAAATGTTAAATTTAAAAAATGTTACAGGTTCATTGTATGAGGAAAACGTTACATTGAAACAAAAACTGACCAGGACCAAAGCGACGCTGGCAGAAACTCTAATGCAATTGAATGCCGCAAATATGCGCAAGAGAAGTGTTCAACGTGCTATATGTAGAGAGATCCATAAGACTCAAGGAGTATTGCGCAAAGCTCGTGATCAGTTTGAAAATCAAAACTAGTCTGGTTGTTTTAAAATTTATGCCAGTTATGATGCGAAAGCAACTAGCTACTACAATAAATGTTATATTAACAACTAATTTAATAAAATAATTCTACAATTATAGCGCTACAATACTTTTTTTAATTCAAGATGTGGTAAAAAATTGCACAATGTACATTTTTTTGATCCATGAAGAGATTGACATGAGATTTTTTTTTTTAAAAAAAGCTTACTAGCAATGCGGATCGCACATTACTAGTATTCTTGTTAACCCCTCGAGCTAAGCTAAATGCTTGTGTTACGAGTGGGTTCACGTCGGTAGTGCAATGGGTGGGGTTCGAACCGGCATCCACATGATCGCAAGTCCGACGCCCTAGCCATTAGGCTACCGACGCTTGATGTATGTAATAAATTTGATCCATGTGTTGATTTGTGGCCCTAATTTGTAATCTGTACTTTCCCCGTGAGATGCATTGTGCTTTTTTTATTATGAGGAAAAATAAGGATCTCTTAATTTTCTTATATTTTTGGAGATTTCATGTAATAGTTTCTTTCTTGTAAACAACAAGTGAAATCGAGTTAACAATCGAGCGGCTTCCATTGTGGAAAATAATTAAAATCCTCAGATAGTATATAAGAGTCTTGAATGCAATATATCCGTCCTATTCTTTTCAATACCTCCATTAGTGTAACAGAAAGAAGCCGACATAAGGTTACCTCTTTTGTGACGCGAAATTAAAAAGTTATTTAACCTTTTGAACGCCAATCACTTGTATACAAGTTCGAGATTTTCGTGCCCTCAGCGCCACTACTTGATTAGAAGGAATAATAGTATAAAATAAATTTACGACTTTTACAAGACCTTTTATTTTGTTTTTATGGAAAATTGCCCTGTATTAAGTCATATTTTTAACTTTTTCACACTTAGTAAGTTCTTATTTGTTTTATATTCAATAAAAACAAAAACGCCAGAAAATATTTTAATGCCCCCAACGCCAAGTACTTGATATAAAGTAAGCCAGTGATCACGATGAAGACCTCACTATATTTCATCTCGTCGAAACGATCATAAATACTATTATGGCAAGAATTACGAAAAAGAAAATTACGTGAATAAATAATATTTTATAAATATTGTCACTATAAACTACGTTTTATTCACCTTAATTAAGAATAAATAGGTTTTCTAATCATTGTCGATAGTGAAACACCGTTTGAAAAACCCATCCTTACAAAGTGGCTAGATGTCAGTGCGCACAACGCCACGAACTTGTATAGAAGTAAATCTGTGACGTCATAAGCGGACGGGTTTCAAGGTCATAGTGACTGCATTTTAGTGTAGTGCAATGTTTATATCTTGCGTTACAAAAAAATGAGTAACGATGAATATGACGAATTATTGCGAGTTTTACAAAGTGTGGAGTCTGAATCAGAATTTAATATAAACAAGAAAAAGTCACCCTCTAGCTCTATTCTAACAAAAAAAAACACGTAGAAAACCACGTTTCTAGCTTCTATTAATTGTATATGGTTCTATTTGTTGTAAAAATAAATTATGCATGAATCGGTTGAGGTTATGCACGTGTAACTCCACCACAGTGAAAACAAAAAAGAAAAATACCATAGACATCGACATCTAGAAATCCTTTTAAGGCGGATCGTTCACCTGAGCCCGCCAAATTCAAATTTCAATTGGTTTTTCGCAATTTTTAGGTCTATAACACATTCTAGATTCCTAGCTGTAGTAATAGGGTATTACACCTTTTTTTGAAAACTGTTTTAAATTAATCCTTAGATCGTAATTAACCAGTAGAATTTTTATTTGAATTTTATACAACCAAAAAATGCCTTAAAAACGATTTTATATTTATGATTTTGAATTTACGCACGAAAACGCTAGCCGCCATGCTACTTCGGCTCGTGACGTCACTTCATTATTATACAATACAACTGCCAAAGACCAAGTAACACGATTTGTGAAAATAATGAGTTATAATGTTTATCATTGGTGTCTTGTGCCTGAATGCAATAATACAAGTGTAAAACTCCACAAAAATTGTGGATTCAGTTGCTTTGTGTATCATTCAATAAATGCTTGATTTAGTAACGCACATTTTCGTCACGGGACATATCCTATTTTAAGGCGGATCGTTCACCTGAGCCCGCCAAATTCAAATTTCAATTGGTTTTTCGCAATTTGTAGGTCTATAACACATTCTAGATTCCTAGCTGTAGTAATTGCGGCATTAGCTATAAGTACAATATTCACAACTGAGCATTAAAAACTTTGCTTGTAAATCGATATTGTAGCTAAAATTAGGTACAATCGTCATTTTTGGCCAAAATTAACGATTGTACCTAATTTTAGCTTCTATAACGTTTATTAAGCAAAGTTTTTAATGCTCAGTTGTGAATATTGTTTAGCTAATGCCGCAATTACTACAGCTAGGAATGTGTTATAGACCTACAAATTGCGAAAAACCAATTAAATTTCAATTGGTTTTTCGCAATTTTTGGCGGGAATTTGGCGGGCTCAGGTGAACGATCAGCCTTAAGAGGCCGTCCTAAAAATTCACTCGATCGAGTTTAGGTAAATTCTATGTTTGTGTGCGCTTTTCACGCACACATGGCTGCAGATCGAGCGTACGAGACTATAAACAATGTTGATCCTTTCATTATTAAATTAATTTTCTAGTTTTATTCTCGTTAGTTTTTTTTTGTATTTTCAATTTTGTTTTTAATTAAGTATATTTTTATACATACAATATTCAATAAACATCAAAACATAAAACTTTGAAGGCGGAAATTGGGGTGAAAATTGTAATATTATATTAATTATTGTAATTGTAGCTACTAATAAATACCTAGTGACGAGTTTAATGATTTATGGATTTTTACATTTTAAGGGTAGGAAACGGGGGTTGAAGCCTGAAGGTTAATGTACTTATTAGTATGGGTGAATAGTTTTTAAAGGTAGGTATTTGAAAATGAGATATGTAGCTACTCATCATAAAAAATGTGTTTCAGGTATTTTGAATTTTCAAACATTTACTTTGGAGGGTTGATAGTTTTATATTTTTCTAGGCACTTCAAAGTCGTAATATTTTGTTAAATGTTTATCAAAACACACTTTGGTCACGACTGAAACCGCTCGGTTGTATGTACATCTGTGCTAATTGTGGTATGTAGTTTAACTTTGCTCCACATCATCGTGAAAAGTGTGAGATGAGATGTCTGAAGAACTGGTATTTGTTTTTCATAATTTACCATGCACGTAGAATGTGCCTAATGAAGGACCAACATAAGACATTAATTTTGTACTACAGTAGTAATCACGGCGATAACTACAATATTCATACTTACATAATTTGAATGTATTAAAACCTTTGCTTATAAATAATTTATTGTAAGATGAGGTTGCTTTTGACTAATGAACATAGAGCTTTGTAATAGGTGCTATGATTGCATAATTTTGTTTGTAATGTATATCATTTAATGGCATATTTTAAATCTATACTAATATATAAAGCTGAAGAGTTTGTTTGTTTGTTTACTTGAACGCGCTAATCTCAGGAACTACTGGTTCGATTTGAAAAATTCTTTCAGTGTTCGATAGCCCATTAATTGAGAAAGGCTATAGGCTATATATCCTCATATATCTCCTATATCTCCTCTACGAGGACGAATTCGCGGGCAGAAGCTAGTAAAATATAAAGCGTTATAATAGCTACTAAATTACGAGCTATAGGTATTATACTTAATGCCGCAATCACACGCAGTCGCAGTCGTAAGTACCTCGAACATAACATACCATCACGCCTGTATTCCCCGAAGGGTTAGGCAGAGGCGTACACTAATGTACACCCACAGTTCGCCGTTATGTTTAGGTCACATGTAATAGGGGGCGAGCCTATTGCCATTAACCGGGCACAAATTTCAAATTCCAAGCTCCTACTGAGAATTTACTACGCCTGCTTTTATTAATAAATATTTTTTTTATGTATATTATGTTATGCCAATGTATAAAATAAAAATCTATGTACTTACTGATCTAATACTAAATAGGATATTTGCATTAGTAATTTTCCACTTGACTGTACCATGCACGAAGGCGGGTGCAACCACCTCTGCCCGGCCAAAAAGATTGGGAACTACTGTACTGTACGTTTCCAAAGGAACTATATCCCAAGTACAATCAGGCTGTAGGATGTTCTTCAAAAAAGAAGTGACTTTTCAATAGATATTACTGACGTCACCTTTAAGACATAAATTCAGAATGTGAATGCAAATTTAGACCTGGCAGGTGGGACTCGCGGCGGCTTAGTGATCATAGCATCTGATTTATCTAACCAGAAGACGCAGGTTCAAATTGTGATCGCAGTCGAGTTTTTCCATCACTAAAATAACTTTATAATAATAACTAGGAATGTGCAAAAAACTCACAAATAGTTAATAGTTCATATTTATCTTGAAAAAAATTAACCAAATTTTAATCTCTGGTTTCAAAATTAATAATTATGATTTTCGTAATCAGCCTCTGAGAATCCTTGAAATTGACACCCATATCAATTTATTTAGAAAAGCATTTTCGTTATCAGCCCCTGAAAATCCTTGACATTGACAGCTGTATCAATTTATTTAGAAAAGCAATGTCCGCCATGTTGGATTTCAATGTTAATATCATTTTCGTAATCAGCCTCTGAAAATACTTGAAAGTATCCATATCAATTTATTTAGAAAAGCAATGTCCGCCATTTTGGATTTCAAAATTACTGTCATTTTCGTAATCAGCCCCTGAAAATCCATGACATTGACGCCCGTATCAATTTATTTAGAAAAACAATGTCCGCCATCTCGGATTTCAAAATTAATATAATTTTCGTAATCAGCCCCTGAAAATCTTTGAAATTGACACCCATATTAATTTATTTAAAAAAGTAATGTCCGCCATCTTGGATTTCAAAAAACACATTTTCGTAATCAGCACAATGAGAAACTTGTACTACCCATACTTCCTACAAAAAATACCAGACCATATTATATAATAGGGCTTTTCTAGAAATTAGAAGTTATAAAATAATCAACGTATCAAGTTGTGTTAATCTATACTAATATATAAAGCTGAAGAGTTTGTTTGTTTGTTTGTTTGTTTGTTTGTTTGTTTGCTTGAACGCGCTAATCTCAGGAACTACTGGTTCGATTTGAAAAATTCTTTCAGTGATAGATAGCTCATTTATCGAGGAAGGCTATAGGCTATATATCATCACGCTAAGACCAATAGGAGCGGAGCACCAATGAAAAATGTTTCAAAATCGGGGGTTTTTTTCCTTTTGAGAGCTTTCGATGCGTGCGCTGCGTAAACGGTTAAAGTTTCGCAAAAATTATATATGACTATACTAATATATAAAGCTGAAGAGTTTGTTTGTTTGTTTGTTTGTTTGTTTGTTTGTTTGTTTGCTTGAACGCGCTAATCTCAGGAACTACTGGTTCGATTTGAAAAATTCTTTCAGTGATAGATAGCTCATTTATCGAGGAAGGCTATAGGCTATATATCATCACGCTAAGACCAATAGGAGCGGAGCACCAATGAAAAATGTTTCAAAATCGGGGGTTTTTTTCCTTTTGAGAGCTTTCGATGCGTGCGCTGCGTAAACGGTTAAAGTTTCGCAAAAATTATATATGACAGAATTGTTCCTCTTTAAAAGTTCTAAAAATAAGTCCGCGACAGCATATGTCTATCTTTTAAGGTTGGCTCACTATAACCTTTTTTATGCTAACTTTGTTCTAAAATTCCAAATGCATTATTTGCGAAGGTGTTTTTATAAACATGATATTAATCCTTTATCCAAATAAATACGTTATTCATCAGAAGTATTTAATTTAAAACAAAAGTGCCCTTTACATCATTGGATTTCAATGAATATCTTAGGAGATATCGCAGTTTTAAAATAACATCGCAGCAAAATAATGATCAAGTACCGCGCGCGCATTTATGATGTGCAAGGCAGTCATGAGGGGGAAGGGCGGTGAGCCCAGTTAGCTCAGCGAGTTAATTTTCTTTAGGGTATTGTTTCTGATTTTTTAGTACCTATTTTAAGCTAATTCTTTTACCGTGGGTAGGCGATATCTTATCGTATAATCTATACTTAATATATAAAGCTGAAGAGTTTGTTTGTTTGTTTGTTTACTTGAACGCGCTAATCTCAGGAACTACTGGTCGGATTTGAAAAATTCTTTTAGTGTTAGATAGCCCATTTAGTGAGGAAGGCTATAGGCTATATATCATTACGCTACGTGGACGAAGTCGCGGGCAGAAGCTAGTCGCAGTATAATTTGGGAAAATATTTACGTCGATCAAGCGCACGCCTGTGACACAAAGCGATACGTCCTCTCGCTGGGAAGGCCCAATCGTGACTGGCGCGAGCGGCTTTGCGCGCTCGATATTATAGCACAATTATAGGTCTTTTCATCTTTGATTTACTAAATCAAAATATTTTTTTTTTGAAAAAGTAATTTTTGATCCTATTAGAGGGATAACTGAAGATTATTAAGTAATTTAAAAAATAATCAAAATGTCTTTCTAAAAAATAGAAAAAAATACATATTTGTCTGCAATTTTCACGAAAAATTACGTTACGTAAATATTTTTTTCCTGCTATATTTTGTATGAAAATTGAAAAAAGTGCTTCCGCTAGTGCCAAGTAGAGCATATGCTGGGTTTTATAGTATTTTTTAATATTCAGTAATAATAATATTTTCTTGTAAACCGATCATCAAACTTCACTCGAAACGCGTTTTTTGGGAAAAGGAGTTGTCAATAAAAGGGATTTACGATTATTATAGAAGTAAATTGAAAAATCCATTTCCGCTTGTGCCAGGTTTAAGAACAGTTCTTTTCAAATAATTAATAACTTTATAGAAATTCCGTGTAGATTCCTCACAATCGGTCAACAAAATTCACTAAAATGCGTCAATTTTTAGGACGGCCCCTTAAGGACGCTATCACAATTTTCTACAAATATCAGTGCTTTTCAGGTACCATTTTAACTAATTAGGAGCACAACTGCGAGGATATCTTGGTTTCAAATTAAAGATAATATATTCATCTCCACAATGATTCCATAAAAAATGTATAACCCTATACAAAATTTTCACACAAATACGATTTCACCATCACACTAATCGCAAAAAAAATCGAAAAATGGGGTCTGAATAGGTACCAGTTTAGCTAAATCCACTGCAAATATAAACATAAAAATAATATAAAAACGTTGCTTATATAGTCCTCTATACGAATAGCTAAAAATTTTGTAGCCAAATGAATAAGTTTTTAATTTATGAGAAAAAAATGAAACGCTCCCAAATTTCTCCATACAATTTCTACTCGCCGTTCGTCATACCGCGCTCAAACGCGCTCGTGGAAGGACGGGTGTATCGCATGCTGTCAAAAAAAATAATACGTAAAAAGAGAGTGCCGTGTTGTATACTCTGGTTGGACGAAGTTGATACTTTTCGGTCCGAAATAGAAGTAAGTACAATTATTGAAATTTGTTTTAGAAATAAATAGGTACATAGTTGTATTTATAATGGATGTAGATTACGGATAAAGATTTATATGAATAATGATATTATTATCTACAGGAAAAAAAATTGCGTAAAAAAATATTTTTGAGATATTCGATACCGTATATACTAATAGTCGATTTTGGGATTTTTGGGGGTGGTGATTACGAGTATGAACGGCTACACATTAAGCTATACAAAACCAGTTTACGCTGGCCTCTTATAGCATAGAAAGTCTATAAAGTGCGAGATCAGCTTAGACTGGTTTTGTATAGGTAGACCTGTAGCCGTGTGTACGTCATTCATGTTTTAATTCAAAATGGCGGGGTTATTTTTTTTAATCTATATATTGTTGATGTTGTAATCAGAAATAACAAATCTACTCTGGAGTTTTGTTATGCCATACCTTATATTAGAAAATATAGTAGGTTTTTTTATTTAACAGGGAGTGCAGCTTAGATGTCTCCGTAGGTGATGATGACCAAAATTATATTTCACTTGAAAGTGTTTAGTAGCGGCGGTAGCCTAATGGCTAGGGCATCGGACTGTGGTTGCCGGTTCGAACCCCACCCATTGCACTACCGTCGTGAACCCAATCGTAACACAAGCATTTAGCTTAGCACGAGGGGTTAACAAGAATACTAGTAATGTGTGACCCACATTGCCAGTAAGCTTTTTAAAAGAAAATAAAGTTATATCAACGATTGTACCTACGTAATTTTTTTTATTTGATTTTCCTTAGGTACCTCCTAATGTAGCCTTTTTATTTTCAGGAGCAGGAATTCGCGATAAAGGAATATAAGCCAAAAGGCAGAAGAATAATCGAGATTGATTATCTTTTTGAGCAGCTCATCCGTATAGGTAGCTACACTTCTCAGAGATCGTCAGATTGAAAATGTCGGCGCCACCTAGTTTAAAAAAAAAGTAAATAATCGACTCGTAAAAGTGTCTTTAAAAGATATATTTACAGAAATAAATATCATTCCATTTTGGTACACTGCTGTATAATTTTTGCAACTTGTATCCTGCCTATATACAATATATTATACTGTTTACTACCTACTTTGTTTTAATTTTTATCAAAAATCTGATCTTGTGCCCAGTCTCAGTAAATAAAATACATCCATAAGAGAATGATTATTTTTAAATATCAAAACGAAAATCTACTATAAACTCCCAGGCTAATATTTGAATATATATTGATCCAACAATTGTCAGCACATAAGTACTTACATCTTTTCAAAATGGGGATCGTGGGTTTCCCTTGTAGGTAATAGCAAAATGGTCGTTAGATTCTTAAGAATATGGTAATTAGTCCATTTATTTTGGGTACCTACATGTACGTAATGAGTATTGATAAACTCCAAAAAATACTGAAAACGTGATTATCACGCAGATGGTACTTGTTAATAAGTACCATCTGCGTGATAATCATGTTTTCCATGGTTACCAAATTCGATTGCAAACTTATTACTAATTTGACTAAATACCAGTAAAATAAAAAAATAATACCGTAGTATCAAGATTAGTTAAGTTACGTATAAAATCGAGCGGACAGCGGTTTCAATGTGTGCGTGCGCGTAATGTTGTTGTGTTGCAAATCAGATACCTAAATTTGAGCAAGTTCAAAATGTGATAGCGTCCTTAACAGAAAGGATTTTGACGTGCCTCGAGCGCCAACGACTTGATATATCAAGTAGAAGGATTACATTTGGAGACAAATAGGGATGTGCCTTCTAGAACACACGTCTAATAAATTTACAATTCTTTTCTTTTATTATGGGAAATATATCCAGGTTTTCATATTGATTTTTTTTATGAAATAAAACAATATATGAAAATACGGTATCAGTTTTTATTTAGCTTCGTAAATTGGTGAATAAACATTAATTTCAACTTATAATATTATTTGTCGATAGGACATGAATCCCATCCCTACGTTTTACTATAGATACGTTAAACATTTGTAGCGTGGAGCTGGAGGACACATCGCGTATTATATAGATGGGCGTCGAAAAGGTTAATGTCTAGGTCTTGACATTGTCTTGGTTTTTTTGTCGATGAAGTAAGTCACATAATTTGGTCCAATTTGGTCGATTATTGTGTGTGTAACATTGAATGACATCGATCGTAGTGATTGGATGGATTGGATAGTACCTACATGGTACCTACAATGCTTAGAACATGCATCACGTCAATAAATACAGACATGCCATCTACTTTGCATAGCAGAGAAACACTGCAACCTACATAATAGTTTCAAGTCTATCGATAGACGTCAAAATATCACATTATTTTATTTCATTAGCACTGTAGCTTATGGTAACATTATTGTGAATACTTTTCATAATTTTTAACTGGCAACATTAAACAATATTGTCGCTCAGGTCGCTGAAACTTGTGTTTACGACCGTGTGGTAGTGTTTCGTGTTCATTTTATAAAGGTAAACAGCCTGGTAAATCTAGGATTTACATAGAAACTCCCGAAAAAAATAGGATAGAAGAAATAGAAAAAACAAAACAGTTGAAGAAGCAAGATTAAGAGAGAAAACAAAGGGCTAAAGAGATGAACAGGGCATTAAATTTGATATCGGGTAAAGATATATTAAGTAAACCAAAAAGAAGCAAAGTAAAGTATATAAAACTATGCTATTATTAAGTACTTAAGCACCCAAGGCTGATTCTGTGAAATATTGAATATAATAAACTTTACATATTCTATAAATAGCATTATTAATCATGATGTACGGAGGCACCCCACAATGTACGAAGGTACCCCAGCACATGTAAGTACGAAGCTACCCCATGAGTGGGGTACATTCGTACGACTTCCATTTTTTTTTTAAATCGACATAACTTGGCCACGCTTCTTTCTATGAACAAGTCGTCTAAGGGAACATTGTAGGCAAATATATAAGCTATCTAGCAATGCTTAAATTATTTCCAAATAGCGTTTAGTTTTTCTGCTATATGGCTCGAAGTGAAAAGTGTACGAATCCCCCCCACTTTCCCCTACACTCGAATTGGCTCAAGAGGGCTCTCTTGTACAACTAGGTGTCTAGGTATATTATTATAGGTACTCTTTGGTGCTAAGAGCCCTCAAAACGCCAAACTTCGTGTACGTTTAAGTAAAAATATCACAATATCTGCTAAGTTAATCCGTAAAGAAAAAATAGGGAATGACAGATAAAGATTTGATAGACATATTGACTTGAACAGAATTGTATATTTATCTACGATTTGTTAGAAAAAAAATCCCTAAAGAACACATATTTTTGTCATAAATTGCAAAATTTCTCCAGAACGCCACAAGATCTTTAGTTACTTTTTACACAGAAAAAAGGTCTCAAAAATAACAATATATTGACTTGAGAGTTTTATTTTTATTCCGCATATAACTCCTGTAAAGTATTTTTCTTTCCGAAATTGAATATATCTGCGCGAGCGTGCCTCCTCCGTCGCCCTGTAATCACCCGCGAGCCCTGACTGCAGGCAGTCCGGTTCGGGACATCATCGAGGGGGACTGCACGTCGGTGTTGAAGTGACTTTGCTAGCATTCATTCTAGTTTTTGAAGACTACTCATTTGTAAATATTTATATTAATACGAGTGCTTAGTTTCATTACTATTTTTACATTAGTAACTGTAAATATTTTTTATAAATAAACTGATTGTTGATGTCCTCAATAATTAAGAAAACAGAACTGATCGCGATTAATGAAATTGAAACATGCCAAAACCACAGACAGACTGCCAAAACATCTTCGTATCGTAAGGACGAGAATTACAAAAGTATTGATAGGTATAAAGGACTAGCTATTAAATGTTAATATTTAATAAATAAATAAATATTAAATGTTAATTAATATATAATAAATATTAAATACCTATTAAATATTAAATAATTCAATATCAAATATTAAATGTTAATTAATATATAATAAATATTAAATACCTATTAAATATTAAATCTTAATTCAATATCAAATATTAAATGTTAATTAATATTTAATAAATAAATAAATATTAAATACCTATTAAATATTAAATCTTAATTCAATATCAAATATTAAATGTTAATTAATATTTAATAAATAAATAAATATTAAATAATTAAATATCAAATACCTATTAATGTGTTGATTAATCGGTGGTCTTAGATTAGTTAGGTATTGAATAATTATGATATCCCTAGACTCACAGTCACAGAGATAAGAATATTGTTATTTCAACTTACCTACGAGTTTCGACGTTAGGCGCAGTAGGTAGTACAAGTACAACTAACAATCTCCTGATGGGCTTATCCAACCATACTACCCGAAGACGAGTATTTCGGTCAAAAATCGCTTTTCAAATTGATTCTCACAAACAGTATAGTTTGCTGAATTCCCCCACTAAAACTTTTTGTTGTTCGTCACACGGCAAACACTAGAAAGTCTTGACCTAAATTCTTTGGATAGGAAATCACAACAATTAGATAGATTTTCATCTACTGTTACAGCACAGCACTTGTTGAACTTAACGAAAAAAGTATTAGTTACAATACAAGTGCCTAAAATCAAATCAACGAAAAACTTAATTTGATAAAATTTATGTAATTATTAAAAAATGGCGGCAAATAAGTACAACACATTTTTGACTTAGCAACATTACCAATAAATATTAATATTATTAACTAGCTTCTGCCCGCGGCTTCGCCCCCGTGGATTAAAAAGTATCGGGAACGGGATAAAAAGTATCCTATGTCCGTCTCCTGGTTCTAAGCTACCTCTCCACCAATTTTCAGCCAAATCGGTTCAGCCGTTCTTGAGTTATAAATGAAGTAACTAACACGACTTTCTTTTATATATATAGATTCTTTGTTGGCAACTTTAGGTATCTAGTAGCTAGTAGTAGGCGACCTCAGATAATCTGAGTAGGCGACCGAGCGAGGGGAATTCGCAAGGGAGGGGGGTGAGGTAATTAGTTGTCAAAATCTATTTTTGAGCCCATAGACAATAATGCCAGTAGATTTTACTCTTTAGATTGTAGCCCGCGTGCATAGATTGTCTGTAACCTTTGACTATCTATCTATAAGGACCCGCCTCTCATGATCATTCCCCTCTGGCAAGGTAGTGGATTAAAAAATCTAACGCGTTTATCAAAACTGTTTCCGAAATCGATTTTTCATTAACAGAATCGTTTCCGCTCAGTAAGGTCATCATAAATGCTCCGTGTAAATACCGATATACGTGCAGTTAATGTATGCAAAAAAATATCTAATATCTTATTTAGATAAAGATGGAGTTATTTTCCGTATGTAAGTATTAAAGTTCATTTATTTCTATTTAAATCACATAATACAACTTATTAATAAAGATCGAGGACGTTACTGATTCAATAATCGAGTATAAAATAATCGTTTAGTTCAAGCATGCACTCCCCACGAGACTACCCGCACTCCCCACGAGACTATCCGCACTCCCCACGAGACTAGCAAATTTTTTTTACTAACAATATCAGCCTTCTGCTAATACACGTAAGATTTAAATTTGAAATATCTATCAAAATGTCATTTTTTGATTTCAATTATATATCATCCAATAGGATGTCACCATTTATGATTTCCAATTATAGGTCTTAATGCAGAATTACCGTTTTTTGGCAATTATAGGCCTTATATATATTATGACATAATGCATAAAACTCGAATTTTAAAAAGTGTAGCGAGACTATGTCCCTCTTTTGTTTTGTCATTTTAATTAATGATGTAATAGTGTTTGTTTACGATTTCGAATCGATATCGATATTATTTTCGTGTTCAATGTAAGACCAAATTATAATAATTGCTCAAGATCGCTAAAGATGAATATCATGAATTTATGATATCACTATATTTTAATAAAATAACATTTTTGGAAATGACGTAACTAAGATTATTGATTATTTTTGATATCCAGTATTAGATATTTTATTTGTTACTTTTTCAGATCTACAAAAGACCTTCATTTAAAATGATATAGGTGTGATTGATAAATAATAGCTTAAGCCGTTGCGGATACATTTGTTGACAAAAGAATTTATAAATTAACATATTTAAATCGTATTATATATCGATACGGTATGTTTAGAAGGTCTGGGGTCTCTTTTACCGCTTAGGTGGAAAACCAGCACATGTCCCGCCTGATGGTAAGTGTATATATAGTGTTAATGTACCCTATTATATGAACGCTTGCAACACCTGGGGTATCACTCGCCCGTTGCCGAACCTGTAAAAATCTTTTCACACCCGGTAGACAACCCACAACACCAGTACCCCCACTGCCAACATAACGCTTCCTCGCGGAGCTCTGGCGATCTTGCTCACCGTTAGGAACACAACATAGTACAGTCACAGATAATAGAATACTAGTAGTACAGTGCTATGTTATTTGGCTACTATTTTCTGCAAAGTGTAGGTGTTTCCCCAGTTGGGCAGCTCCAATTGTAAGTGAGTTATTCAATTCCACTATGCCCTGCCTCTCGGGGTGTTTCTTCAAACACATTATTTTCTTTTTTCGATATCCGGCTCAAAGAAATAACGAGAGTACGGAACACGACATACCATCACGTCTTTATTCCCCGAAGGGTTAGACAGATGCGTACTTAGGGGGCGAGCCTATTGCCATTAATCGGGCATCAACCCTTAATTTTATAGAAAAACTCCAATAACACATTACTCGACCGGGGAATCGAACCCAGGACCTCTAGCGTAGTGCTTCTGTTCATATTAACGCGCGACATAATGAACAAAATCGTATTTACTCCTACTTATATCTCGTGGGAAACAAAATGCTCTGTCTAGTGTTATTCCTTATATATCAGCCTGGCAAAGAAAAGAAAAAATCAAAATGAAAGAATCAAACTAATTGGTATCAAAGTATTTGTAACATAACGTCCCCAATATCCGCTCTATCTATACAAATATTATAAAGAGGAAAGATTTGTATGTATCAATGTATGTAACAAATAAAGTCAAAAACTACTAGGCCGATTTCGAAAATTCTTTCACCATTTGAATGCTACATTATTCAAGATTAACTTAGGCTATAGAATATGTATTTCGAAAAGTTTGCGATTTCTCTCACCCGTTCGTTTATTTTCCAATTACATAGTATGTTACACCTATTTATCTATACTTAAACAGTTCCTTTGTTTTGTATTTCATTATCATGCAATGAGAGCATTGCATTGAAAATAATTATGACGCAAGATAAAAGGTGTGTATGGATGATTTTAATTTTGCAAATAAATAATGACATATAAAAATAATTTGTAATGTCTCCATTCTTCCTAAAATAATCTATCGATATAAAATATCGACATAGTAGCTTCCTAATTATTTTTATTGTATTATACGTTCGTATTGTCGTCAATTCTTGTATGTTGACGTATTTGACCTCTATGTGTGCGTAAATTGTGTTAGTGGTGAAGAATTTAATATGTGTGAGTTCGTGGCGATACAAAATGATTTTGAGTATGTGTGCAGCAATGTCTATGTAGTGTTTCCTCCCCCCGCACCAAAAGTGACAGACTTTTTTGTTCATAGAAATAAGCGCGTCACTTGTCCAGGGATAGATAGTCAAAGTCTGTAACATTCGTTCTTCTTCATAATATTATAACTTTTAAACAGTTGAATTGAAACGGTTTTATTTTAGTTAGGGGAAAGTGGGGGGGATTCGTACACTTTTCACTTCGAGCCCTATAGCGGAAAAACTAAACGCTATTTGGAAATAATTTAAGCATTGCTAGATTGCTTATATATTTGCCTACAATGTTCCCTTAGACGACTTGTTCATAGAAAGAAGCGTGGCCAAGTTATGTCGATTTTAAAAAAAAATGGAAGTCGTACGAATGTACCCCACTCATGGGGTAGCTTCGTACTTACATGTGTTGGGGTACCTTCGTACATTGTGGGGTGCCTCCGTACATCATGATTAATAATGCTATTTATAGAATATGTAAAGTTTATTATGATCAATATTTCACAGAATCAGCCTTCGGTGCTTAAGTACTTAATAATAGCATAGTTTTATATACTTTACTTTGCTTCTTTTTGGTTTACTTAATATATCTTTACCCGATATCAAATTTAATGCCCTGTTCATCTCTTTAGCCCTTTGTTTTCTCTCTTAATCTTGCTTCTTCAACTGTTTTGTTTTTTCTATTTCTTCTATCCTATTTTTTTCGGGAGTTTCTATGTAAATCCTAGATTTACCAGGCTGTTTACCTTTTTTGGACTTTTTGGACTTTAGGGTAGCGTCGGATCATTTCTGGCGTTACTAATTCTTGATAGATGTCGGCTGTCTCGGTGATAGATGATCTTCTTAGGTAATATCTATTTCTTCTGGAATGGCTTGTTGCACATTGTCATCAGGGCCTGCAAGATTGTATAACATATGTGGGGTACATTAGTACAGTACGAATCCACCCCGTTCATACGTGTACGAAGCTACCGCAACTTAAGAAATTCGATTATTATATTGAAAATAAAAATAACTGCTGAGATTATCCATAAGTAAATGTTGAAATAATAAGCTTAAATATGTACCCAAACACCACAAAGAATCAGTTTAATAATGGACGCAAAACTTATAGAAGATAAACACATTTACAGTTGCATCGAAAAATTACTTACGCGAAGCGAAAACATGTATCGTCCTGTCACATTGAAGCCGGCGGCAGCACTGGTGAGCCATTCCGCGGTTAGATTACGCGTGTGAGTGGGCATCACACACAAAGATACGAAGGCGCTATTAGGTTGCGTATTCGAATTATGGCCGTTGTACGAATGCTCCCGGTGTACGAATGTCCCCCACTGAATACTGAATACATTTTAACTTTGTTATGACCAAAGAACATAAAAAACATTTTTATGTTCCGTTTGTATTCTTTCTTCTGTGGTTATGACTGTTTTATAGTGTATGCTCCAACTTAAAAACTGATGGACTCCATAACTCAATTAATTGAACAGATCCTGAGATACAGCTTGACCTCTTTGATGTATGCAGACCGATACTAAGTAGAGATCATAATGTTGGTTTTCCATTTCTACTCTTAATATAGCTTCGTGTGAGCGAAGCCGCGGGTATAAGCTAGTAATAAATATAGATACATACCTATGTCCAAAAACCCCGAAACCCATTTTTTTATTTATGATGTTGTTATGTACCTAATATGTAAGTACCTACCTATAACAAGATTTGAAGTTTCGGCTTTTAATAAAAATGTCTTCTTACGCGTGGCAATGCTTTTGCTTGAATTTAACTTTTTAAATTCAGTTTTTAAACTTTAAAAATGGCGCGCGTTCTGGTTACCTAATACCTACCCATCGGTCCCCTTGTCCCCTTGAAGCCCAAGGAGAGTCCTAACCTACAATATCTTTTAATTTTCGTCTGCTGAACGTATACGTATCCGTAATCCTACTCGCAAAATTTACGTATTTAATAACTAATTCTATAAACTATGAGAATACTTGTGGTGAATCCTGACCTAAACAATCTTGGCTACGTTATAGCTATTGCAAATATCAGTGATAAACACGATAGGTCCACCCCTTCGCATTATCATTGGAAAATACTCAAATGCAGGTTTGCGGCTTTATTTCTTATTTGTGCAAAAGTTTCATAACTAATCAAAACTCCGGTTTATAATATGTCTGTAGGTATGTATGTACTAGCGAATTGCCCTTCGCGTGGACATTTTAGCTTTTGAACATTCCTAGGTGATCCCATATTTCGAAAATCTGTAAGTACCTACGGAAAGAAGCTGACTGATCGATAATAATAGCCCTAGCAAAAACAATCTCAGCTCGAGAAGGATTCAATTGATAAATTTTCAGATGTTTTACCCGGCCGAAGATTAGCGCGGTCGAACAAAAAACAACAGTACCTACTTATTAGTATGTATTAGGTAGTAAAATCACATATAAATAATTGTAAGTTTGTTATGTTACCTACTTATTTGTCCGTAACAAAAATATGCTCACCACACCACGTCTTATTACCCCCGCCCCGCTGCCTGTGCGCCCGCGCCCATTGCTGCTATGACCTGCCGTGGCCCGTGACTTGTGCTGTGCGCGTATGAGTGCGGCACTCGGTGTCCCACTTGTAACCCTTTTTTAAATCTTTTGGGACAGAATATAACATGGTGTAAACATTATTGGAATCGATTCAGGTACTTACTTATGCTGAACAAACTATATTCAGGTTTCGCATAAGTATACTAAATATAGCTGCCCGGCCCGGCTTCGCCCGTTTTCCCGTAGGAATGAAGCATTTTCCCGCGGTAAAAAGTAGCGTTCATCAGGGATAATGTCGGCATCTAATGGTAAAAGAATTTTTCAAATCGGTCCAGTAGTTTCGGAGCCTATTCAATACAAACAAACAAACAATCAAATCCTCTTTATAATATTAGTATAGATATAGGTAATGATCATAATACTTATGTAGTGAAGTGAGTACTTATCTACTGGTTTTCAGAATGATCATTTTCTCCAATTCATCTATCTTGGCTTGCCCGGATCAGAAGGACGTAAAACAAGTACATATAATTTTCAAAAAGACAGGCGACGATTATGATAAATTAAACTCGCTGTTTGCGAAATTTTCCCTAATGCAAGTAAGTACCTAGGTACCTATTATTATCTTCTTCTGTATAAATTAATACGAATCGCCGAAATGTATAGGTATTCGCGCATAACTTCCGAACGACTGCACCAAATTGGATAATATGGATCTGGATTGAAATCTGGATTGGATCTGTTTTTGTTGTGTTCGTTATTGTTAGGACCAGATTTACTTATATGAATTTTATTTCAAATCTACCGGAAAACTAGTTGAACTGGTTAGTTTTCAAGTAAAAAAATATGTTTTTTAAGGCGGGCGAAATAAAACCTACCACTGAAGACATCTTTCAAATGTGTTTCCATTATACAATGACTGCCAAAATAGCACCGATATGGAATACGCTGCAGAATAATTATTTGATTAATAATAGAGACTTTCTGATTGCAAAAGGACCTCAAGAAGGAGTCGAGTATAACATTTCAGTGGATGGTGAGTAAAATTGCCATAAAGTTGTTTATGAAGCTTACCTACTTTAGCTTTTTCATTGGGCTGGCTCGACCGGAGTGATACCACGGCCTCACAGAAGACCGGCGTGAAACAACACTTTAACTTGTGTTTGATGTGTTTCGCCGAGTCAGTAAGGATACCGGAGCCGGAGGCCCAAATCATTTTAAAAGGCGGGCAACGCACTTGCGGCTCCTCTAGTGTTGCGGGTGCCCGGTCCGGTCGGCGGGTAATCGCTTACCATCAGGTGATCCGACTGCTAGTTTTAGGTACTTAGATATTTTTCTTGGCAAAAGGGGTTACCATGAAAATTACATTACATGAACATTACATTACATGAAAAATACCTAAACTTTAAACAATAAATCTGACACGAAAATGCGGCCGCGCCGTCGTTTCCTGGTTTCAGTTTCTGAACTTTCTCTTTTACACTTTTTGGTGACTCGTGCTTACTTACTTCATGTACCAGAAGCCTGACTTGCAGTTTGTTCTTGGAGTCTGGAAGAAAAAAACCAAACATAGTCCTTCGTCAATTAAATAGATGGCGCTAGTAGTTAGAAACTCACGGACCGTACACTTTTCATTCGTCCAATGTGTTTGCTATAGGTAGGGTTGTAAGGCGTCCGGATAAAGCCGGACATATGTAGGCTTTTTTATTGCGTGTCCGGCCTGTCCGGCTTTTGTTAGACTTTTTACATTTCGCAAACGAGCGAGTGCCGAGCGTGACCAAGCGCAGGCGGTCGCTCCCGCAGGCCGCCCGCCCCTCGCGCCGACACAAAATCCTCCGGCCTTTCTACCCAAAATGTCCGACAAAACTGGCTGGTCTGTAATGGTAAAGGATTTCCTGTAGGTAATACCAATAATATTAGTTGATATTATTAAAGAGACCTCATTTAGTCAATACAAATAAATTTTATCTTTATTTTATTCGCCAAGTCTATACAAAACAAGCGTATATTTATATTCTATGTAGTTAGGTACACTAATTTAATAGGTATGTCGCTAAATATGAAATTAGTATCACCCAATGATTGTTCTCTGTTGACTGCACATCAAACACAAAGTTATATTCACGGTTGTTCTAGAACTGCTTTTCTTGACATCTGGATGTCACGCACAACTGGGATCTAGCAGAATACCAGCGCCAGATGTTAGTCTGGCACATGCTGAGCTGGATACCTTAGGGGAGAAGGAGGCACATTAGCACATTTTTTATATTTGGACTCATAAAAAATTAACTGTAAAGAGAAATTGAAAAGACATATTTTTCATAGCTTACTTAGGTACTCCTTTGTTAATATAAAAATGAAGAAATGTCTGAATTTGTTGAAAACGTTATTTTGTTCGAAACTGCCTCCCCATTTGAATCAACATGGGGCACTTTTGAAAAATGGTTTAAAAACAGAAGAAAGAATTGATAGGGTAATAATTTGTCGTTATTATAATGATATTTATTGTTATTACAATAAAAAATAAACTTATACGAAACTTCTAAAGTTAAATCTTGCATTGCAGTAACAAAAATAAAAAGTAAGTATAGTTTTTAATTGTGCCGACTTCCTCCTTGTTAACAAAAATAATCATATTGCACAAGAGTATTAGTTTATTGTTGTTATAATTATATAATACTGCCTCAGACGCAAAACTAAACATAAAATAAACTTAATATCAAACTTCTAAACTGTTTGATCAAATCTGCCCCATGGTCACTTGAAAGATAAAATATTACAAAAATTACAGTCGATTGTTTATAAGTTTTGGTATTTTATTTAAAGTTTTCTGTTATCTACCTACATATACCCCTTAGTATATGTATAACTAGCTATACCTATTACCACATTCAAATTACCTTGTTAAAGTAGAAACTACGTGGAGTTGTCATTATGCGAATTTGTCATTTTAAGAAGTTGACATTGTGAGAAGTTGACGTTATGAAAATTTGTCATTTTGAGAAATGGACATTTTGAGAAATAGATATTATGCGAATTTGACATTTTAAGAAGTTGACATTGTGAGAAGTGGACGTTTTGCGATCGGTTGTCATTTTGAGAAGTTGTCATTATGAGCTGATACGAAAATAATGTGAAATAGCTGGCAAGCAAAAACTACAATTTGGATTGAAAACTAATAAGTACTGCACAATTTTGTGCAAGAATTAGTTGGAAACCTTTATTCACGTGATTGTAAATCCCTTGCAACATTTATTTTTATTTTTTACTTCGCCGGTACAAATACGGCGACTGTTTATAACTCCTTTTGACTACGAAACACGCGCGCTTTGTGACTTGACGTTTGTCACAACCAGTGTTGCCAATATTAAAATGGAATTGCGGCATAGTTTAACATAAAGCTGCCTTCAAAAATCGACATGTTCAAATCTGCCTCTGTGCTAAGGTGCCTCCTTCTCCCCTATATTTATATTTTTTATTTACATCGCGCCGTAAGGAACTATATTGTGTCTTGTCTATCTTGTGTCTTGTATATCTTGGCAAATAAACGTTTTTTCTTTCTTTCTTTCTAGTCAAAGTTTTTTAATTTCGTCAGTCACTGAGTGACTGACCGATCATTAGAACTGTAAGGAACTACTAGCAGACACAGAAGCTTCAAATTTAGAATACAATTAGTGTTTAGGTAGTGTATAGATTAAGGAAAAACTAAAATATTTTGCAATTTCGCGATTACGAAAAAAATTGCAATTTTCCAGTTTTCTAGATACACCAACTGCATAGTTATATAACTTTGTAATAAATATTAATATTATAGTCATATACATTTAGGACCATGGGCTTTGAGAAAAACTGTAGCTGTAGCACACGCAATCTTATTTAATACTAGCTGACCTGAGAGACGTTGTCCTCTCCAAGTTTCAACTAACCACCTCGAAAAATTTGATTTTCCATATTTGTAATACACTTAGCGCCATGGACCTCTGAATACCGTATTTCTGACCTATAAATTACTTAATTTAAAAACTGTTTCGGCGTCAGTAAATTAAGATTAACGCACGTTGCATTTTTTTATTATTATTATACATACATATTTGGTATATTCTTAGGGTATATTATTTAATTATTTGAATAAATGGAAACTCTTTAGTTACTTTCTCAAATAAAGTGTGCGCACTGTATCTACACTATGGAGGTTTCAAATTATAAAATAAGTTACTATATAACTGGATGCTTTAAAGAAGAAAACAATAATTGTTAAAATTGTCAACTCAAAATGACACCTGTTATCGAATCAAATTTCATTGAGGTAATAACGATGTCGTGATAGTCCGCTAGAAAATAAGTTGTCATTCTTTGTTTACTTCTATAACCTACTCAAATATTTAGTTTTTACACCGGCTTGTGCTCGCTGGATAAATCCTATGTATGCCCCGTGATTCCCTGTGTAAGTAGAGTTAGAATAACTGTACTAATAATCAATTCCTGGTCACAATAATGGTTTCTGATTGATCTGCTTTATTTTCTTGTTTTATCTTATTTAGTCCCTATAAGTGTTTTTTTTAAATTTTATTACTTGATTCTGTTATAATGTTTGATCCGTGCTAGTCTAACATAGAATTACTCGAAAAATAAATTGACCTCAATGGTTATTTTTAAAATTCAGCGTTTTCAATGGTTAAAATGTTAATAACTTTTGATAGAGAGAACCGATTTGAATTAGAAATAGCCTAAATGTTAATCCAAGAAACAGGCTATGAATTCCTGCCCACTTCCTCCAAATCTCTTCAGTAGTTATCATTTGATGCGCGGTCAAACATACAGACAAACCGACAGACAAACAGACAGACAAACCGACAGACAAACAGACAGACAAAAGTTCCAAAAATAATAGAAATGGACTGTGTTACCGATTCTGAGTCCCCCAAATTAGTTTTTTTGTAAATATAAGCAATGTAAAGACACGGCTCACTTACATTCTTATTATATGTAAGATAACATGTACCTCTTACTTGTGAGATACATTGTGTTTTAATAAAAAAACGATACATTGCGTTTTCATGCGATGGCCAAGTCAATCTATTTATTTAAAACATAAAAGATTTTTAATATTAATATGGTCACTATAAGATGTTGTTAGGTTAGTTAGCTTATTACGTACCTAGCTTAAGACAGAAGGACCCCTATTCAGAGACTGAATAAATTGACCGACTTGGTATTACATGGATCTCACAACTTTTTACGATAGAAGAACTGAGTTGCGATACTTGTTTTTTTTTAAAGTTATGTTTTTGTTGGTAACTAGGTAAGTAAGTAATATTTTTTGGTCCCTTAAATTTGATTTAAATTAAGTATCTATCTATTTAGGTACCTATTACCTCAAAAATTTATCTAATAGGTTATAACCACCTTACTGCAAAGATGAATCAATCAAATCCTCATTTGTTAAAAATCTGATGAGTAGTTTTTGAGCTGAGTTCGAACATCATATCTACAGACACTGTTCAACTCATTACCCTTCCTTTTTCGTAGTCAGGTAAAAAATACAACTAGGTACCTATGTACTTACACATATTTTTTTTAAAATTTTAAATGTTGCAATCAGTCTCTGGACTATGAGCAGATGTGTTGGAGATATGTACACAAAATACAATAAATTCAAAAGTAGAAATAATAGAATAGGTAGGTAGTTAGGTATAGGGTCAGTTGGGCAACAGTGAACCACGAAAAATTTAAACTTGTCATGTACTCAAATTCAAAGTTAACGTTTTCTTTTTTCTTACATACCTACCATTCAGTGTCTAATAGACTTGCTGTTTCTTTACTAATTTAAGCTCAAAAACCCACCCATACATCTATTACCGTGCTCCGTGTTTTTAAATGTCATAAAACTTAATTTTGCTCAGTTACAATAGTTACAGTTACTAAAAAGTGATACTAAAAGTTATCAAAACGATATTAACATTATTTAACAACATAAAAGACATAAATTGTATAATTACAAAGTGTTAATAAATATGTAAAAAGTGCATCATCACAGTGTCAACATTGCTAGTGCACTGGAACTTAGGCGTAATTAGCCGTGACTTAGAACCGAATTCAGCGTAAGCTGTCACAGGCCGACAAACTTCGGGCGCGTTCCAGTGCTGTGTTGAAGCGAGGTTGAAGCATACTTTCGACTTACACTGGGGTGCGTTTGTGAAGTAGGCTAAAGTTAAAATTGTAACTTTGGATCTTTTTATTGATTGTAATAAAACATGTCAAGCATTAAAGATAAAAGTGCCAGTCACCAGATTAATAAAAAAAGCAGTAGTAACACTTCAAGTATGTCTAATAGCCAACCGGATACTGAACCAACTAACATTACGCTGCGCAGTAAAAATATTATTTCAAACACCCAATCAAAGCTGGGTTGTACAATGTCTGAAGAAACATTACGTGAGCTTATCCGTGATGAGATTCAAACTGCATTCAAGACCATGATCGGTGACCTAGTGACTAAACACCTGCAGGGTATTAATGACAAGTTGTCATGTTTTGAGAAGTCCCTGGAATTTTATAATACACGCTACGAAGAAATGAAAAATAGTTTGAATGAAAAGTCAACAGTAGTGGATATGTTACAAAAGGAAAATGTTCAACTCAAAACAACAGTTAAAGATCTTAACACAAGGCTTAATTCGGTTGAACAACATATGCGGGCATGCAATTTGGAAATAAATGGTATACCAGAACATCAAACTGAGAATTTAGCTAATATACTTCTTCAACTTGGCAATACAATTGGATGTCCATTACAGTCTGAAAATATACAAAATGCTACTAGAGTTGCCAAGCTTAACAAGGAAAACAATCGTCCCAGATCAGTGGTTGTTAAGTTGCATAGCCAAACATTGCGTGATAGCCTTCTGGCTGCGGTCACCAAATACAACAGTAAACACCGAGACAATAAGTTATCAACTCAAGACTTGGGTATAGGAGGTAAACGTGAACCCGTCTATGTATCAGAACATCTCAGCCCTTCTAACAAACACCTGCATGCATTAACAAGACTGAAAGCCAAAGAAGCCGACTACAAATTTGTATGGGTTAGAGATGGTAGAATCTTTGCCAGAAAAACTGAAGGTAGTCAAGCCATACACATCCGCAGTTCTGACAGTCTGGTATTATTAAAATAATCCTAGAAACCTTAGAATGTATATAGTATACAGCGTTAAAATTCAATTTCCTTGAAATATATTACCAGAATGTTCGTGGCTTGCGCACTAAGACTAATGAAGTATACAACAACATTTTGTTAAATAATTATAGTATAATAACATTTACTGAAACTTGGTTGAATTTCAATGTAAAAGATCGAGAAATAATTGATGACCGATACATGGTTTACCGTAGGGATCGCAATCTAACACAGTCTGTCAAATCTGACGGTGGAGGCGTTTTGATGGCTATATCCAGACGTATTCCGTCGTCTCGTATT
The DNA here is from genome assembly GCA_947256265.1 of Acronicta leporina. NCBI lineage: Eukaryota > Metazoa > Arthropoda > Insecta > Lepidoptera > Noctuidae > Acronicta > Acronicta leporina. The sequence goes on along the minus strand of OX366513.1, from coordinate 7,484,094 downwards.
TCGAAATGGGAAAGCAATAGTGAAGACATCTGGGTTGTTGTTGAAGTTAAATGTCATAATATTATTAGGAAAATTGCTCTTTGCGTTGTATATTTCTCCCCTCCTGTGAAACATGATGTTTTGAGTGAATTTCTTGAGGGGGCACTTAGGGTCTTGGAGACTGTTGATGATGTTATAATAGTAGGAGATTTTAACTTAGGCTTTATAAGCTGGTCTAGGGATAGCAGTCAGTCTCATTTGATCGCAAATCTAAACTTAAACACTAACAGTATCAATAATTGTCACCATAAATTAACGTATACTCTTTCAGACTTCATAGCGTTAAGCGACTTACAACAGACCAATACCATTGTAAATCCAGACCAAAGAATCTTGGACTTAGTTTTAACCAATGTAAATTGTACTGTCAACAAATCTGATAACACATTATGTAAAATTGACCGTTTTCATCCCCCTATAGATATTATATTAAATATAGCATTGCATCCTTCGTCAGTTCACAGGCCTAGGCTGGGTTATAATTTTTATAAAGCTGACTACAGTAAGATAATACCCTGCGTCGAGGGCGTGGAATGGTCGAAACACTTCGACAATTGTCGTAACGTAAATGATATGGTTTCTATTTTTTATGATAAGGTTTATACAGCGATTGATAAATATGTACCAAAGCGGAGACCGCGTAAAGCTTCGTACCCTATCTGGTTTACCAGAGATTTAATTAAGCTCCTAAAAGAGAAAGATAAACTTAGGCATAGGTTCCGTAAACACAATAACCCTAGAGACAGGGTTGAGTTTGAATTAATAAGGAAACGGTGTGATAAACTAAGTCGTGACTGTTATACGAACTATATCAATTCTATTGAAAATAACTTGAAAAATAATCCAAAAGCATTCTGGAGCTTTATCAAACATAAGAAGTCAAATAAACACACATTACCACCAATGATGCACAATAATCACCAGTTATCATCATATTGCAGCAATGACATTGCCAACCTATTCGCTTCTCAATTTAGTTCGATTTACTCTATTTCCCAAGTATCTAAGTCTCATTTACCTCATACCAGCCATAATGTGTCTACTCATGCATCAAATTTAGCACTCCCAAACTTCTCTGAAAAAGACATAATATTGTGTTTGAAGCGCTTAAATCCAAATAAAGGTGTAGGGCCCGATGGTATTCCACCTCTCTTCATTCAACGGTGCGCCCAAGCTCTTTCTTTTCCTATCAAAGAAATAGTAAATAAATCCTTAATTAGTGGCACCTTTCCTGCTGATTGGAAACGCGCTAGAATTGTTCCTGTCTTTAAAAAAGGAGATAACAGCGACGTAAGAAATTATAGACCGATAGCAATTCTTTCTAGCTTTTCAAAAATTTTTGAGTCCTTAGTTTCATCTGTATTGACCAAGCATACAAGATCACTAATCCGAATCGAGCAACATGGCTTTCTAGAAAAAAAATCTGTCCTCACCAATCTGGTCTCCTACATTACTCCTATTGTAGAGGCTGTAGATATAAATAAGCAAGTTGATTCAGTTTACACCGATTTTGCAAACGCCTTCGACAGGGTTGATCACCAAATCCTACTTTATAAGCTGCAACATCAGTATGGGGTGTGCAACGAATTACTCAATTGGTTTGAGTCTTACCTTGTTGATCGCGAGTACGTTGTGATAATAAATAACACTGAATCCAAAAAGTACAGTGCAAGTTCCGGAGTTCCCCAGGGATCGCATCTTGGCCCGATTCTTTTCCTACTATTCATAAATGACATAGTCAAACAGGTGCAACATTGTGATTGTTCACTCTATGCTGACGATATGAAAATATCACGTCAGATTAACTCGGTGGTGGATGCGGGGCTACTGCAAGATGAACTTGATCGAATTTTTAAATGGTGCTGTGATAACGGAATGTTGTTAAACGCTGCCAAATGCCAACATATTCGTTTCACTAAAAAACGGAATATAATCCAAACGAGTTTTCGCATAAATAACGATCTGATTACCACAGTCCATCAGGTGCGTGACTTGGGTGTTATCCTTGACTCAAAAGTATCTTTTATTCCTTATATGATAACATTGTCAACAGAGCTGCCAAGATGCTTGGTTTCATAAAGCGAAATACCAAGGATTTCAAACGTGCCCAATCAAGAACTGTTCTTTACAAAACACTTGTGAGGAGTATATTGGAGTTTGGTAGTGTCGTATGGAATCCTCGGTATACAGTTCACACACAACGTATAGAATCAATCCAAAGAGCATTCACCAGACATTTGGCATACGTTACTCGTGGTATTAGTCCTAAATGCCCTTACAATGATCGTTTAGCCTTTTTTAAATTAAACTCTCTTCAACATAGGAGAACAATGCTAGACCTATTGTTTCTACAAAACGTAGTAAAGGGGTTGTCGCAGGGACAGGGACTGCTTGAGCGCGTAGAGATATGCGTACCTAGGCCAAATGCTAGAATTAGGAATAATTTTCCGTTCTTCAACGTTCGGACACACCGAACCAACTTGGGTGCACAAGCTCCTATTACTAGACAAACTGCAACATACAATCACTGCTGGAGGAGACTTGGCCTTGATATCTTTCATGACCATTTCAAGCGCTTTAAACATAAAATTATCAATGGTACTAATTTGTTATAAGACCAAATATGTGCATAGTGGCAATATAATTTTCATAAGTTTTATTTTTAAGTTCTTTAATTTGCAATATTGTTAAAGTTAGTATTTCCATAATTATAATATGTTGTCTATATGTGAGTGCTGTGCATATTTGTAATTAGAGTAGCACGAGCACTTAGCTTTTAAATGAATAAGCATGTGAATGTTTGTGTTTACTCTGTAAATATGCCTAAATAAATAAATAAATAAATTATCAAGTGTTTTAAAAAAATGGGAATTGGTTCACTGTGTACCTACATTCTATAGTACACTGGTCCACGATAAAGTTCACAGTGAACCACCATTGTACACAGTGAATCAAATCTGAATAAAACTAAGTTAGGTTTTAATTTACAGGACTAGGTTATGATGTCGCTGCATAGCTTCTTTTGAATTTGGAAATATTTTTTCAACATTCGAGCTAAGTTACAAGGCTCAGGTTTTTTAAGGCTAAGATCTTGATGGTGTAGGTACTCTAAAGGATCTCGACTAGTCTTTACCAGCTATTCCATTTGTTTCCTAAGATATTGGTATTTTAATTTTGTTGATTTTTGCCATTTGGTAGGTAGGTAGGTATGCCGCATGACAAACTTCTTTTGCCCCAAGCCCATAAAACATTAAGGTTCATTGTTTTATGTAATCTCTTAGCATTAGTTCCTGGTCCTGGGAAATCTCTGCATTGACCTCGTAATTAGGATCCATAACATAACATACCATCACGCCTGTATTCCCCGAAGGGTTAGGCAGAGGTGTACTTAGGTACACCCACAGTTCGCTGGTATGTTTAGGTCCCATGTAATAGGGGGCGAGCCTATTGCCACTAACCGGGCACAAATTCCAAACTCCGAGCTGCTACTGAGAATTTCATAGAAAAACCCAATAACACTTTGCTCGACCTGGGAATCGAACCCAGGACCTTTAGCGTAGAAGTCGCACTTGTGACCACTAGACTAACGAGGCAGTTTAATTAGGATCCAAGTTATATTTTTCCTCCGTCTGGATTTTTTTAGCGTACCTACCTCCGTATGCTTGCACCATCTTTTATATGCTGAAGTGCTTATACCATATTATCCTTCCTATGCTCTCCAATCTTTCTTTGCATTGCCTTAGTTGAACCATCAAGTGGTACACACTAAACCACGGTTCACTGTTTATCCTGCAATAGTGAGTCACTGTTATACCATCTACATTATTTTGACATTTGATGTTGGAAAAAAAGGAACTGAATAAGGATACCTATGTCCAAAATCTAATTACTATATGATTGCTAGATGTGACTTTAACATGTAGGTATATATGGTACGAAAATCTCGGGAAACACGAGTGAAGAACAAAAACAAAACTTACAATTTGTTTTCTTTTTGCGCGGGAAAACACCAATCAAACACGATTACTAAAAACGCGCGCTCACTCGTTTCAACTGGGGAACAAGTAAGAGAGATGTTAAGAAACACGTGCAGGTTCCATGATTCAGTAACTACTAGTTTTGAATAGTAATTCAGTAACTCTGTGTACCTATCACTTGCTCACTGTAGCCCACCTGACCTACTGTTACTACCTAGGGCATTTGTTATTTTATTGACTCCGCTATTTATTAACCGACTTCATAAAACAAACAATTCTAGTTACTGAGTAGGTAGGTAGTAGGTACTTACCTACTTTGTTATAATATTAAGTAGGTAGGTATCCTTAAGAGTTCCAATGACGACTCTATCATGCGCATAAATTGTTTCGTCGCTTTGGTGTGAGCATTTAAATAGCCGCGTTTTACCTGAAATAAAACGCATATTGATAGGCCTTCCGATTTCCGTTGTATCTTACCTCTTTTTCTAGCGTATGTTGCTATCTCTTTCGCACATCTCAGGCGTGGGGGGTGTTGGCTAGGTAAAACGCGGCTAAACCACTTGACCGTTATTAGAAGCATAATATAATGAGACCTATTTTTTATCGCCTGGTGGGAAAGAGCCAATGTGAATTAGTAAATGAAATAAAAACATGGAAAGAAAAATATTTTTATTCCTGTAACAACAATTTGTCACATATTTTACTGTCTTGAAATAAAGAATCAAGGCAAAAAATAATAATTATTATTAGGTATTCCATTTATTCAAATATAATCATATTATTTACCCCAGAGACAGGAAACTCCTCACAATACGCGCCGTATCAAGGAGTACTGCCTTCTGAATCAGGCCCTTAACCCAGCCACCCAACTCGAGCCTCCTGAGGTGTTGGTCGAGGCTCTTGGCGATAAGTCCATTGACCGTGACGACTATCGGTACAATGATGGCCGAGTCCACATCCCACATGGCAACCACCTTGTGGGCTAAGTCGAGATATTTTAACTGTTTCTCTTTCTCAGCCTTCACGAGGTTCTCATCATGCGGGACGGTGACATCGATAATCATTATGCGGCGCGCTGATCGATCTATTACCACTATATCAGGCTAATTGGCTACAATAGTCCTGTCAGTGATAACAGATCGATCCCAGTACAACGTGACATGGTCATTCTCGAGAACTGGGTCGGGCGCATACCTGTATTACGGTACCTCAGAATCCACAAGGCCGTATTTTAAAGCAAGTTGCTGGTGGATAATCCTGGCCACTTGGTTATGCCTGTGCAAATACTCACCGTTAGCCAGACGAGAACACCCAGAAGTAATATGCCTGATAGACTCACCAGGACAATGGCATGCCCGACATAAATGTCGATCGTCCCGTCTTTCATGATATACTTCCGGTAGTTGTTCGTCATCAAGGCAAAAAATATTAATAATTATTATTATTATTATAGACACAAATACAATTATTTGTCTTAAATACAAATAACCATTACAATCAATTGTAATATGTATTTCTTTATACACAAATCTTCTTATCTTATATATATATATATATATAAGATATATATATATTTATATATATATATAAATATATATATATCTTATCTATCTTATCTTCTTATAATATCTTTATATCTATCTTATTCTCTCTTATAATATATTTATATATATCTATCTTATTATATCTTTCTTATCTTACATATAATAAGAATGTAAGTGAGCCGTGTCTGTACATTGCTTATATTTACAAAAAAACTAATTTGGGGGACTCAGAATCAGGAACACAATCCATTTCTATTATTTTTGGAACTTTTGTCTGTCTGTTTGTCTGTCTGTTTGTCTGTCGCTTTGTCTGTCGGTTTGTCTGTATGTTTGACCGCGCATCAAATGATAACTACTGAAGAGATTTGGAGGAAGTGGATAGGAATTCATAGCCTGTTTCTTGGATTAACATTTAGGCTATATTTCATTAAAATCGGTTCACTCTATCAAAAGTTATTAACATTTTAACGATTGAAAACATAGAATTTGAACAATAACCGTTGAAGCAAATATCCTTTTTAAGTATTTCCGTACTAGACTAGCACGGATCAAACATTATAACAGTATCAAGAAATAAAATTAAAAAAATACACTCACAGGTACTAAATAAGATAAAACAAGAAAATAAAACAAAGAAATCAAAAACAATTATTGTGAACGGGAATTGATTATTAGTACAGTTATTCTAACTCTACTTATACAAGGCATCACAGGACATACATAGGACTTATCCAGCGAGCATCAGCCGGTGTAAAAACTAAATATTTGAGTAGGGTAAAGAAGTAAACAAAGAATGACAATTTATTCTCTAGAAGACTAACACGACATCGTTATTACCTCAATGAAATTTGATTCCATATCAGGTGTCATTTTGAGTTGACAATTTTTGACAATCATTATTTTCTTCTTTATAGCATCCAGCTTTAAAGTAACTGATTTTATAATGTGAAACCTCCATAGTGTAGATTCTAAAGAGTTTCCATCTAATCAAATCATAAAATAATATACCACGTATTCTACCTATGTATAATAAATAAAAAAAATCGTTAATCTTTACTGATGCCGAAACAGTTATTTGAGATTTTTATCTATGCAGGTAAGTCTGTTTATATTTGCGATCATTTTTTTAAAATTAAGTAATGTAAATTAAGTCAATGGCGCTAAGTTTAAAAATATGGAAAACCAGAATCCTTTTTCTATGAGATTTTTCGTGGTAGTTAGTTGAAACTTGGAGAGGACAACGTCTCTCAGGTCAGCTAGTATTTATTATAATTACGTATTAACTGTCACGTAATCTAATAAATTAAAATTAAATCATTCCACAGGATTAAATGAGGAGGTTACTGATGAATTAATTAGTGTGCATCATAATTTCACGGCGATAGAACTTTTTGAAAATTCTTATCTGATTTCCAATTCCCCCTAGCTGGAATATCATAAAGGGAAAAATTATCGACAAAATCTCTGGCCGTTACGGCGGAGCGCACCCTACCGGAGTTGATATTGTGCAAGCTTCTCTTATAAGCTCCTTGATCCATCCTGCAATTACGCTGCAAGAGTCAGGTATTATTGATCCGCGCAATGTTATAAATAAATTTGATTCGGACTTGCTACGGCTTTCATTCAGTATAGCTATGGTTTTGTTGTTCCAGTAAACAGGATCTAGATTTTTTTTATTTGGATTCACTAAAACACTTCCAACCAGACTGTCTGACTGACAAAGATAGCCAATAGCCGTGCAGGTCGTGAACTCTACGACCTGAACATGATATTAATAGGGTTGCTGTATGTCGAACAGTTTAAAAAAAATTGCTACTGTCTACTGAATATTTACACAAGTAATCAGCAGGTATATATGTCCCAGACAGTAGCTTTCGCAGTCTTGAGATTTTCCAAAGAAATAGATTTAGATTAAAATGTGTTTAACCACATCTACACTTAGGGCCACTTGCACCAACTTCTTAAATGTATTTAAATTGTATTTAAACACAAATTTACTATGAAAAATTGTGTTTAAACTCAATTTAAACATATTTAAGAATTTAAAGAAAGAAAGAAAGAGAAAGAAAGAAATTAAAAAAATAATTTGCTAGATAATTGGGTATTGCATAAGGTGGATATTACTGATTTATGAAGAAGAATAGTATTGTAGGAGAATTTAAAGTTGCGGTACAAATCTGCTAGGATTGAGTTAATTGGGCCTAGTTTGGCTATACCGGATGAAGTTATTTTGCTTAGTCCATAACAACCAACGATTACAAGCAACCTTAAATGTTTTCCAAGTTGACGGCCGCCAAGAAGATTTAAGTAAGGATATTCGAGCAGGGTTCCATGAATTTATCGTCTCTGATCCCCCCAACATTTCCAGAACCTCCAGAACCATGTCCTGTACTTTCGGAGGTGGCAGTCCGGTCCTCGTGTCGGCTAGGAACCGTCTTAAATTCGTCAGTGTCAACGAGGGTGCAATGGCCCGGGATTTGAGATCCGGTCTCCAGAAAACCTTTTCCCAGAGTGGCACTACAATCAGATAAATTCCTATGGCCTGATTTACTCGTAAGTGCATTATGACTCGAGGAATCAGGAAGATTGGTGGAAACACCCATGCTAGTGGGAAATTCCAAGGCACGCTGAACGCATCGTGACTCAAAGCTTCGTAATCGCTGAGATCTAGGGTTTAAAAATCATTTCTGTGCATTTCGGGAGAAGGTGCCATTCCGGAGGTAGACGAAGTCTGGATAGGCAATTTGCGTGATTTTTGAAAGTTCCGGGAATATGGTTAATTCGGTAGTGAATCTGATACTCGTCCAGGACATACAAACTTTGATGGGTTTCATTTGTGAGAGATCGAGATTTCGTCCCGCCTTCGTCGCGGAGATAAGCTATCGCTGAACGATTTTCTGTTTGGATCAGAACAGAGCCATGAGACATGCTTGACGCATGCGCCTCTAGAGCTTTCAAGACCGTCAAGAGCTCCTTCATGTTGTAGTGTAGGTGCTCCTCCTTGTTCCAAGTTCCTAACATAAAAGGGTTGTCGAGCTGAGCTCCCTACGCTACATCCGAGGCTTCGGTAGTGTGGAATTGTGCGGTACATGTATTTGTGTTGAGAGATAACGATTTTCTTGCCACCAATGCATTTCCTTCCTTTATAATCTCTTTTGAGATTTGATTGTATTTGGCTGAGGTTGCGAACTCTGATAGCGTGTTTAGAAAAGAGAGGGTCGCTCGCTGGTTCTATTTGCCTCGAAGCACAGCAAAGCTGGCAAATTTAATAGTCCTACTAAGCTCTGGGGTTAATTGAGGGACTTTTTATGAACTGCGAGACTTTGTTTACAATAGCAGCAGACTTTACCACTGGCAGGGACTGCTATCCAGTTCGTAAGACATGCGAATATTTTCGGAGCTGTGCTTAGTCCGAAGGGCAGGCAGGTCGTTTCTGATAATTTTTCTTCGTAAATTCGACGTAGGGATCGTCTGTGTCGGGTGATTGAAATAAGCCTGTGCCAAGTCCGCCTTGCACATCCAATCTCCGGGTTGAGAAACATGGTACTTGTTTATTACCGTAATAAATAAATTGCCGTTCTGCAGTACTGGCCATTTCAAATCAAAATAATTTTTGTTTGGCTAAGAATTCTAATTTCAAATTAATTTTATTTTAAAAACATGGAATTCTTTTTCCAAAAGTAGTCATTTTTTTATTGATTAGTGTTACATTTTCATCGCATTTCAATCTTTTTCGTCATCATGGATACGTTAAAATTTCGAGTAAATAATTATGGAATATGAGTACCGTCGTGGCAGCAACACGGCACAAGCGGCACGCAACATCAACGACGTTTACGGAGCTAACACTACAAACCAACGCACCACCTGTTATTGCTTTGCTCGCTTCCGTTTTGGGAATTTCGACCTGAAAAATGAACCTCGCGGTCGTCCGAAGACTTTGGTCGACAATGACGAATTAAAGGCGATTGTGGAAGCTGATTGTTACATTCATTCATTTACCCCACATTTTCGTGGATAAAATAAATAAAATAAGTATGAGAGCTTAAAATGTTTGACACTGGCAGTTAAGAAAGATGACGGTTCTTGGAATGACAGCTGGTCATTCGAATGCTAACGTTGGTGAAAGCGCGATAAATACAATAATTCGTTATAATTGAAAAACCAATAAAACTGATCGTACATTGTTGCTGCCTGTTTTCTGAACCCCTTCTGAGCCTTTTTCAGCTCAGAAGTGGGATAACCATCAAAAACATACCGTTTTTGTAACGCCAACCACAGTTCAGAGACTCTAAGATGAATGACCATGAGGAAATTGGACGGCAGAGGCGAGAAACTCCCTCGACACATTCTACCCAAGCAGAGAGGCGATGTCCCTAGTTCATGAGGGTGATCGTCGTAGCCGAAGCCGAACTAGGAGCGGCAGTCAACGAGGATGAACTGTCAAGGCGAAATGAGCGTCGTAGGTGTGCTGACGTGTCAACTGGCGACAGACTAGTTTCAACGCACCCGCTTGCTCCTCAAGTGAAGAAAGCTATGCTGATTTAATTAATTAGCTGTGACAAAAACCAGAAATGTTTACATTGTATCATGTTATAGGCGTTTGTGATGTAATTAGAGATTAAATTGTGAAGCGAAACTGTCGGCATAACTCGCAGCTCGAGCGGATGTGAGCTGAGCATGAGTGTTATGTATGACAAGCTTAACAAGTTGGTGGTGAAAGAATAGAAGTAGCCATCTGCTTGTGGGCTGTAGTGATATTATATCAGCGAGTATATAACTAGATTTAGCACAAGGTGGTGGCGAAAGAATAGAAGTAACCGCCCCTTGTGAGTATTATATCAGCGAGTATATAACTAGATTTAGCACAAGGTCGTGGTGAAAGAATAGAAGTAACCGCCCCTTGTGAGTATTATATCAGCGAGTATATAACTAGATTTAGCACAAGGTCGTGGTGAAAGAATAGAAGTAACCGCCCCTTGCGAGTATTATATCAGCGAGTATATAACTAGATTTAGCACAAGGTCGTGGTGAAAGAATAGAAGTAACCGCCCCTTGCGAGTATTATATCAGCGAGTATATAACTATTTTTAGCACAAGGTCGTGGTGAAAGAATAGAAGTAACCGCCCCTTGCGAGTATTATATCAGCGAGTATATAACTAAATTTAGCACAAGGTCGTGGTGAAATAATAGAAGTAACCGCCCCTTGCGAGTATTATATCAGCGAGTATATAACTAGATTTAGCACAAGGTCGTGGTGAAAGAATAGAAGTAACCGCCCCTTGCGAGTATTATATCAGCGAGTATTTATCTAGATTTAGCACAAGGTGGTGGCGAAAGAATAGAAGTAACCGCCCCTTGCGAGCTGTAGTGATATGATAAGGATAGCGACTGAGCAAGATGGTAGTGAAAGAATAGAAGTAACTCCTCTTGCATGACTTCAAGTGATATATATACTATTGAATGATTTATTTTGTATCGTAATGAGAAATACGTGTGATTAGTAATACTTAGCAGAGATATAGAGTTACATACGTTGTCAATTAATAAGCATTGAATAGGTGATAATGTAAACTAATTATTACAAATAAATATAGCCTTAACGAAGGGACTCGTTACTGTGACGGATGGCCGACTGTTACATTCATTCATTGATTATTATTTACCCCACATTTTCGTGGATAATAAAATAAAAAAAGAGTTTAGGCGGGAAAATGAAAAGTGCACATTGTCTATTTTATATTATTTTTCAAAACTTGAATTTCTCCGAAGTTTAATGTGTAATTATGGTGGATAATTAACCATTAACTGTTTGTGAACGTGTGATAGTGTAGGCAAATGATATAAAATTGAAAATCGTGACTTTTTGGGTTCACTCCTAAACTCCATCGAAGCCTCAATAAGATTTCTACCGTTTTATTGGGGCAACTCAACAACTTATACTAGACACTGGCGAACACAAAAAGTGTGGTGCCATATTACAATCCCAAGCAATCCCATAATGGGAAATATTATTTGATTACTTTATTACTTGACACTGGCAAATACACAAAAAGTGTGGCGCCATAATTAAAAAAAAAAAAATGAGAGCTTAATATGTTTGACACTGGCAGTTAAGAAAGATGACGGTTCTTGGAATGACAGCTGGTCATTCGAATGCTAACGTTGGTGAAAGCGCGATAAATACAATAATTCGTTATAATTGAAAAACCAATAAAACTGATTGTAAATTGTTGCTGCCTGTTTTCTGAACCCCTTCTGAGCCTTTTTCATGATGATACACAATCGACGGCTGAATTAGCAGCAGCTTTCGACGATAGCGTCAAAACAATATTGGTCCATTTGCGTCAAATTGGCAAGGTAAAAAAGCTTGACAAATCGGTGCCCCACGAACTCAATGATCGCCAGCGCGAAGTACGCGTCGAAACGTGCCTTGCACTGCTCAACAGGCACACAAATGAAGGAATTTTGAACCGCATTGTTACCTGCGATGAAAAATGGATTCTGTTTGATAACCGCAAGCGCTCAGCAAGTTGGTTGGATCCTGGTTCAGCACCTAAACAATGCCCTAAACGAAAACTTACCCCTAGAAAAGTAATGGTCACTGTTTGGTGGTCTAGCGCCGGTGTGATTCATCACAGCTTCTTACCAAACGGGGTGAGCATTACTGCAGATACTGTGAAGAACTGAACACAATGATGTAGAAGCTGGCACATCTCCAACCAGCATTGGTCAATCCCTCGTCTCCGCTGCTCCTGCACGATAACGCGCGACCTCATACTGCACAGCAGACGGTCTCCAAGTTGCAAGAACTGGGGTTGGAAGTTCTCCGTCATCCGCCCTACTCACCAGACCTTGCGCCTACAGACTACTACTTTTTCCAGAATTTGGATAACTTCTTGGCGGGAAAAAATTCAATACCCGAGAGGCAGTACAAAATGCCTTTGAAGAATTTGTTGCCTCCCGTCCAGCTGATTTCTTTAAGAAGCATCAATAAACTGCCACTGCGTTGGCAAAGATGCATGGGTGATTACTTCGATTAATACAAATAAAAAATACATGAAAAAAATTCATTTAATTTTTTTCATACAAAACGGCAATTTCATAGGTTAAGACCTAAGATTAAGCTTCTAATAAAGGTCAAGTGGTTTAATAAGTAATTTTGATGGAAGATTTTATACCTTACCTTACCTAACCCTCTACTTGTATTCGCTATTTACAGATAGAAACACTGTAATTAAAATTAAAGCTGTGAAGATTAACTTAATGACTTCCAATGAGGAATGCTTGCCTGGTGAATGGATAAGAATCCTACCAAGGTATGAAATACATCAATTAATAATTATCTTTCTTTCATTATTGCGATTTTCTCAAAACAAAAATATTTGCCGTTTGTAACTTTTTATTTTAAGATATACGTATGGGTAACCTGATGAAAATTTAGCATACCTACGCCTATCTTCTCCGATGGGTGGGATAAGGAGGCAGTTACTAAAAAGCCCAGAAGAATACGTAGGTCAAAATAATGGGATCCTTGTTTGTTTTAGCTTAAAAAAGGCTATCATCGACAAATGTTATGAAACCCTCCCTGAATCATCAAAATTTCAATCTTACAAAGATTTACGGCGCCACTGGAAAAACATTGTAAGGACCTATATTTTGTTAAATAACATACCTAACTAACTACTTAGTAGGAGGAGTACCTATAGGTAGATACTTGGGTGGACCGGCGGAAAAAAATATTGCCGATACTCATTGATACTTTGTTTACTTGGCTATAAGTTAGCATTATCTTTAGAAGAGTAGGAACAATACAATCATAAATATTTTGCATTACTTATGCGTGTTGGGAAAATGCTTTGTTCTAACCATTTTTTATCTAGCTGACTCAACAGACGACCTCTGTTAAGAAACACCGAACCAAACTCAGAGAATCATGGTGATTATATGATGAGTAATATCTGAGCAGGCCTTTTAAAAAAAGAGTCATATCAGCTTTAAGTGGACCTGCCCTAACTGATGGCACGCATACCATCGCACGGAGGTTATATATTCGGCGTGGGTGTCAACTGGACCGCTCGAAATCTGGTCCGCAGGCGAGTTGGCTACTTGGTGGAGAGCTTAGGCGTCACCTGGGCCCATGAAATCTAGTCCATGGGCGAGTTGGTGACTAGGTAAGAAGTGTAGTAGTCAACTGGTCAGAGTAAAAAGTACTTCACGCTCTTTTATTAAAAAGAGCTGGGTTGAGGTTTTGTACACGCTGAAGTGTAATGCAAGGAAAATGTAATAATTTGAAGAATTGTAGTTAAATAACTAATCAGTCTCTTTATTTATTTAAACAAATTAAATATTTTAATTTTTATATTAAATAATAGGTCTTTATCTATGAAATTGCCGTTCTGCAGTACTGGCCATTTAAAATCAAAGTAATTTTTGTTTGGCTAAGAATTCTAATTTCAAATTAATTTTATTTTAAAAACATGGAATTCTTTTTCCAAAAGTAGTCATTTGTTTATTGATTAGTGTTACATTTTCATCGCATTTCAATATTTTTCGTCATCATGGATACGTTAAAATTTCGAGTAATTATGGAATATGAGTACCGTCGTGGCAGCAACGCGGCACAAGCGGCACGCAACATCAACGACGTTTACGGAGCTAACACTACAAACCAACGCACCACCTGTTATTGGTTTGCTCGCTTCCGTTCTGGGAATTTCGACCTGAAAAATGAACCTCGCGGTCGTCCGAAGACTTTGGTCGACAATGACGAATTAAAGGCGATTGTGGAAGCTGATGATACAGCAGCAGAATTAGCAGCAGCTTTCGACGTTACCGTCAAAACAATATTGGTCCATTTGCGTCAAATTGGCAAGGTAAAAAAGCTTGACAAATGGGTGCCCCACGAACTCAATGATCGCCAGCGCGAAGTACGCGTCGAAACGTGCCTTGCACTGCTCAACAGACACACAAATGAAGGAATTTTTAACCGCATTGTTACCTGCGATGAAAAATGGATTCTGTTTGATAACCGCAAGCGCTCAACAAGTTGGTTGGATCCTGGTTCAGCACCTAAACAATGCCCTTAACGAAAACTTACCCCTAGAAAATTAATGGTCACTGTTTGGTGGTCTAGCGCCGGTGTGATTCATCACAGCTTCTTACCAAACGGGGTGAGCATTACTGCAGATGAGTACTGTGAAGAACTGAACACAATGATGGAGAAGCTGGCACATCTCCAACTTGCATTGGTCAATCGCTCGTCTCCGCTGCTCCTGCACGATAACGCGCGACCTCATACTGCACAGCAGACGGTCTCCAAGTTGCAAGAACTGGGGTTGGAAGTTCTCCGTCATCCGCCCTACTCACCAGACCTTGCGCCTAACAGACTACTACTTTTTCCAGAATTTGGATAACTTCTTGGCGGGAAAAAAATTCAATACCCGAGAGGCAGTGCAAAATGCCTTTGAAGAATTTTTTGCCTCCCGTCCAGCTGATTTCTTTAAGAAGCATCAATAAACTGCCACTGCGTTAGCAAAGATGCATGGGTGATTACTTCGATTAATACAAATAAAAAATACATGAAAAAAATTCGTTTAATTTTTTTCATACAAAACGGCAATTTCATAGGTAAAGACCTAATATTGCACAATTTTTCGATGCAATGGCCAATACTTATTTCCCCATCACACAGTGCCCGCAAAGAACCGTTGATTTTATCTTGAGCCCATTTATTGTTTCTTGTCTCTTTTTTGTAATAAATTGTTTTTGTATAAATAACCCAAAATAGTACGACGAATCTTTTTGCATTTTTTTAAGTAGGTAACGTTGCAATATTCGGTTTGAGTTTCAAATGTTCATTTAAACGTCCGTTCCACGATTCAATGGCATTATTATTTTTATGGCTTATGCCGAAACAAGACCACATTTCTGAAAATATTGCATTCTAATAAATAGACTATGATTATTTATATATCTAAACTTCTTCAAATTATTACATTTTCCTTGCATTACACTGCAGCGTGTACAAAAGCTCAACCCAGCTCCTTTTAATAAAAGAGCGTGAAGTACTTTATACTATGACCAGTTGGCTACACTACACTTCTTACCTAGTCACAAACTCGCCCATGGACTAGATTTCATGGGGCCAGATGACGCCTAAGCTCTCCACCAAGTAGCCCACTCGCCTGCGGACCAGATTTCGAGCGGGCCAGTTGACACCCACGCCATATATTCAAAGTCAAAAACTGTTCCAAAAAGTGGGTCATAAGGAGAACTAAAAAACAATATCTGTAATTTTGGTCTGAATAGTTTGAGTGTAATGCAGTTTGATGTGTAAGAATAATAGAATTCAAATGTATTAAATAATCAGAAAAGTATTGACATAGAAAATGGAAGCAATGGCAATAATTGTTGTTAAAACTTACTATAAAAACGGGTGCTTCTGTAAATTTACTGTCTACCTCGGAATCGAACCCAAGACCACTAGATGTAGTTAGATAAGCTACAGTTTCGCATTCATGATAATCTAAATTTTCGATACAACTTTTCATATTTTGACATTAACCGTTCTTTAAGTAACTTCCGCGCTTAAGTCAGGCTAAATTTAGCTGTAACTACCTGAGGATGAAGTCCAAAATTGGGTACAGGATATTAGTGACCACTTTGCACACAGGACCATAACCGATTGAGCTCTAGACATAGGCCACACGACTTGGGGGTTATGAAAAATAGAAGCGGGAGAGTAGTGAAAAGACGCCTACAGTGATGCCACTCCCCTATGCGGAGAGGTTTAGTTTTTAGAAAAACACAACCAACCCGTTTAAAATATGGTATTGATTGACACAAATCTTAACTGCATTCTTCAGCACTACAGAAGTTGCAAGATGCAGTCTCATCGTTCATGCATAACAAAAACAAGCCTCCGTGCACGCCTTAGCAGCTATGGTTTATTTTACAGCCACAGCCTAGCTAGGGTTCGAATAGTGCCTGCACTTTGTTACAGTTGGGGGATGCTGATCTCCATACGCGCCCCCATTTTTTTAATTAATCACTCTCGAGGTATCGGTTTCTATCAGTTCTATAACAAGATGCTAAGGGAAGCAAGGTGGGAGAGGAACGGAAGAGAGTAGATAATAGGTACCAATTATAAAACTTATAAAAAATACCCGTCTCTGCGGAGTAAGAGGTTCAACTATTTTTATTGGGTGTTTTGTTATTATGGGGAAAGTAGACTACCTATGCTTTGGAAACTGATTTTGAAGTCTTTAAAAAATAAATGTAAGGTACTCAAAACAAATTCAAAACTCCAATCGCGGTGCGCCTGACTTGACGTGTCCGTGTTTTTTAGTATTACCGCCACCGCGTTGCTAGTGTTTTAATATCGCCACGAGATGAATAGAATTCACCGCTAAACCCTGCGGCTATTATATACTGCAGGATTCTCTTATGGTGAGCTTCTTTATTCCATTTCAACTAAAAGTATGTTCGCCTAAATTACCCAGAAGTTGAAGTGGAATTTCATGAGCCTCCTTAAATCAGCACGTTCGCTCCCAATGAGACTTTCATTACCCAGTCTTACCCATCTTAAAACTACAATAAATTAGAAATATTTTTTTTGGAAACCGTCAACATTCTGTCTTATTTTGTTGGAACTGTATAAAATTATTGTTTTTAAGAAAAACATGATATGAAACATCACATGAAAAATAAATCGCTTCTATAAAACAAAAAATTAACTGAAATAATGTCGACGCCGTCGACTCCATAGCTTTGTGCTTTCAGCTTTGGCTCAAAGCTATGAAGTCGACGGCGATGACGGGCTAGAGCGAGAGCGATAGATCCCGATAGGAACGTACGCGGGGCTTAACCACGCCCAAAAACTACAAATGGTAACTGTTCGATGTAGCTGCAATCGAAACTTTGTTTTGTGGACTGTATGTAGGTATATCTTCAGAAGAAAGAAATAAAAACGCCTTATAATGGTTTAAACGCTGCCTTGTAGATGATAGTGGCATGTAGGACGGCGGAATGTAGAGTGAATGTAAGTAATTTGGGCCGCGCTTATCATATCGACTCAGACCGTCTGCGCAGTTTGCGCTAGGTGTGTAGTCGTAGCGTTTGACGGTGAGCCAATAAGCGGGCAGGAGAGAGAGGGATGGAGGATGTGTAAGTGAGATGTAAGGATTGGTTATAAGTGTGTATGTGTACGTGTGTGTGTGTGTGTGGCAAACGCATTTATTAATAATAATTACACATACAATAATCAGCACAAAGATAAAACGATATAAAATCAAATAAAATAAAAGGTAAAGTATATAAGTAGAAACAAAATTACATAAAAAAACTTATAAACTAAACAAGGTAAGTACAAGATATTTATTACAACAAAAAACATATTAAAATTAAATGATTGGTTGTCTGTTATTTACAATTCTCCCCCTCGTGCGCAAGCACCATAACTTAATGTTTTTAATTGGTAGGTGTTATTAAAATGAGACGAGAGGCTGGACGACGCATGAGGCCCGCTGTTGTTCTTACCTCTGTGATTCTCACGTGTCCATCCGGACCTGGATATACTCTCGTTATCTCACCTCTGGGCCATATTCCACGGGGCATTGTTTGATCTGTTATAATCACGATGTCTCCCACTTTTAGGTTTTGTTGAGGAGCGGAACCTGGTCGGGGCATCAGTTGAGGTTTGTATTCTGTCAACCAACGGGCCCAAAAGGTGTCGGCTAAAGCTTGAGTAGCCTTCCAATCCTGGGTGTTCAGCTGAGTATCTTTGAATGATCCAAACGGGGCCATCCCGCTTGAGCGCCCCAGTAGAAAATGGTTTGGGGTTAGCGCTTCCTCGTTCAAGTTTGGGTTTACTGGAGTTAATGGCCTCGTGTTTATAATGTGCTCAGCTTCAAGCATAAGAGTATGTAATACCTCTTCTGTAGGGTATTTCTGATTTAGGGTAACTCTGAGTGCCGCCTTTACTGATCTAACCAGGCGTTCCCAGGCTCCACCCATGTTTGGGGCGCCTGGTGGTATCCTTTTCCACACTATTTGTTTGGCTGACGCAAAAGTATTCAGCTCAGAGTGGTTGTCGTTCGCGGCTTCCTGTAGTTCCCTCTCGGCGCCCACGAAATTGGTGCCGTTGTCGCTATATATTATTGTTGGTGTGCCGCGGCGTGCAATCATGCGTCGCAGGCTCATTATCATGGAGGAGGCCGTTAGTGAGGAGGCCAACTCGAGATGCACTGCGCGCGTGGTGAGGCATGTGTATAAGGCGCCCCACCTTTTTTCGTGTCTGCGCCCGACTGTGACATGCATGGGCCCAAAATAATCCACCGCTGTGGCTGTGAATGGCGGTTGATTGTGGGCCAGCCTTTCTGAAGGTAAGTCGCCCATGGGGATTTTAGATGGTTTCCCCCTGTAGGTCCGACACCATTGGCATTGATTGCATATATAGCGTATCACATTGCGCAGTCCTATGATGTAATATCGTTGTCTCAATTCATTCATGACGGTTTGGTGATTGCCATGATTGAATGTTGCGTGCGTGTGATGCACCATCAAGCGTGTAAAACCTTCTTTGGCGTGTAGGACTGGCATGTTTTGCTCGTCTTTAATCCTGTTGTCCAAGCACAAGATGCCGTTGCGGTCGATCTTCACTGAGAGCTTGTGGAACGGTGATTTCTTCGGCGGTCGCCGTCCAGCCTCTATCGTCGCAATGTCCTCGGCGAACGAGTTATGTTGGCTCTTTTTTATGAGCAGTAACTCTGCTAATCTCATATGATAAGGTGACAATTCTTTGCTCGTAATTCTATTGAGTATTTTGGCTTTGAAAACCTCAGCGGCGAGCAGAACGGTTGCAGCAGCACGCACTAACCTACTGTATTTAGAGAAACGTTGCACGTCCGGTAAGCAATTGTCAATGTCACGTTTTATAGCCACGTGGACTTGTTTAATTGACCTTTCTTCCCCTGAAGGGGGTTGCGGCTTCGTGACGCGGTCGCCTTTAGGCCAGGTCGTGGGGTCGCTCCTAATGAACTCGGGTCCATTAAACCACCTATGTTGCGCATCAAATTTCACTGGGATACCCTTTGTCGCGTCGTCCGCGACGTTGTCCGCGCTAGGTACCCAGTGCCAGTCTATCGGTGACGTCGAGTTCTCTATTTCAGCCAGGCGATGGGCGACAAACGATTTGAACGTGCGCGGGTCTGACTTGATCCATGTAAGGACGGTTTTTGAATCCGACCAATAATAATACTTTGATATTTTGTAATCGGACTCGCGCTTGATTGATTCTGCTAACCTACTACCCAGGACGGCGGCTTGAAGCTCGAGACGTGGTACCGATATCGGTTTTAGCGGGGCCACTTTGGCTTTGCCCGCCACCAATTGCGACGTTCGGTTCCCGTCTGTATCCTCACTCACTAAATAAACCGCGGCCGCGTAAACCTTTTCACTAGCGTCGCAAAATACGTGTAACTCCCCCTCGCCAGAGGGTGTGGTTGGTATGTACCTATTTATTTCTAAAGTTTTCAACATCTGTACGTTTTTTATGAACGACTTCCATGTGACATTATGCTCGGGGGTGATAGGGTCGTCCCAGTCCACGCCGCTGCGCCATATCTCCTGTATTAGGCATTTGCCTATCATCGTGATGGGCGATATTAAACCTAACGGGTCGAAAACTGACATGACTGCGCTAGTTACTTGACGCTTTGTAGGTAAAGTTCTACCCTGTATGACGTCAGCGGGCGTGTTTCGGAGATTTACGTTAAAACCCAACGTATCACGCGCGTGATTCCATATTAAACCTAATGTACGCTCTGTATCGCTTTTGCCCAGCGTGGTGGTCTCGCTATCGCGCGTGTCCGTGACGTCGCTTATTACGTTAGGCACGTTCGACGCCCATCCGCGCAACTCAAAAGACGCGGCCATGTGCACTTTGTGCATTGAATTTACTACTTGCCTAGCCTCGCTTTCGGTGTCGAACGTACCTAAGTAGTCGTCCATGTAGTAATTGCGTACCGTGGCCCTTGCGACCTCTGGATATGCCTGGCTGTGATTTTCCGCATTTTTATTTTTTACATAGATGGCGGTACAAGGAGACGACGCGGCCCCGAATATTAACGACGTCATTCGGTATTCTTGTGGCGGCCCTACTCTGTCGTCACCTCGCCATAAAAAGCGTAAACTATCACGATCTTGTTCTAATATTTTTATTTGTAAAAACATTTCTTTAATGTCGGCAACGACCGCTATTTTACCTTTTCTAAACCTAATCAGTACGCCGAATAATGACTGCAGCAAATCGGGCCCCGCCAGGAGCGCGTCGTTTAAACATTTACCCGCGCATCTGGCTGCCGCGTCAAAAACTACCCTCATTTTCCCTTTTTGGGGGTGTACGACTGCAAAATGCGGCAAGTACCAACCGCGTGGTGAAGTGGGCGGCGCTTGTACCCTTTCGGCGTATCCTCGCTCGATCAAATTATTTATTTGTTTAATATATTCGCACTTATGACTAATATTTTTATCTAATTTATTTTCTAAATTAAATAGGCGGCTGAGTGCTTGTTTTCTATTATCCGGCATTATTTCGGTATCCGTCCGCCATAACAAGCCGGCTTCATACCTATTATTGATTTTCTTACACGTTTTTTCTAAAATAGATAGGGCGCGCTGCTCCGGATCTGACGCCGGTTTTCGCGCCTCTATGCCTAATGATTCTATGCTAAAATAATCCCTAATTAATTGCAACGCGGGGTCTTCGGCCTGCGTCGGTCGAACGTGGTTGACGATTGCTACGGCGTTGCGTGGTCGTGAGTCTTGGCCGTGCAGAACCCATCCTAACTTAGTGAGAGATGCCACGGGTTGATTTTTATTGCCGACACGTAGCTGTCTAGATGTAATTAAATGCCAGTTATCCTGCCCAATTAATATAGTCGGCTTACCCTGCTCGTAACATAACTCTTCTTCTAAATCGGCTAAATGACTACACTGCTGGACCAAATCACGCCTTATTTCTTGCGGGATAAGGTTCAAATTACTTATGGTATATGCATCCATGGCTTCTAAATTCCTATTAAATAAACCCCGCACTGTTAATTTTACCTGACACGACTCAGCATCGTCGATCCTGCTTCCCCCTACCCCTTCTAACGATAAGAGTCGGCTGTGCCCCCTAGTTATCACCTGATCCGCCACGTCTCGCTCAACCAACGTCATTGTTGAGCCTTCATCTAATAGCGCGTGGGTGGTGACTGTACCTAGTGGGCCTGCTAATTCAACCGGTACTATTTTTAGGTAGGTATTTGTTCTGTGTAAATGGTTAATTGAACTCACGTTCCCGTGGCTGGGGGGAGGGGCTTGCGTCTGCCTATCCCCTTTCGAGTTGCCACCGTGAAGTAATTTGTGATGCGATGCTTCGCATCCGCCTACGCCGCATGATACATATTTACACCTTGCCGGTCGCCTGTGTGAGTCGCCGAGACATCGAAAACACAACTTGTATTGCTTGGCCGCACTCCACCTATCGCTTACACTTAACTTTGTAAAATCCGCGCATTCCGAGATGCCGTGGCTACCCCCGCATATCGTGCATTTCTCGTTACCGCGGTGCGTGGATTGTGCCGGCGGAGGCGGTCTTGGAGGGCGCGGTTGTGCTCTCGAGGCTCGCCCTTTCATAGATTTATTTACTGTGGCTACTGTGCTACTTGGAGGGCTGTCCTCATCGTCAGATTGACACGAGCAGTCGCTATCGTCGTCGTACGAGCCGCGATCGCGCGCCGTGTTCACCGTGCGCGGTTTCTGCTTACCCCTGCGATCGTCTCGTGCGGTTTCGTACGCGAACATAGCGCCGCATTGGTCGGCCATGTTGTTGAGAAATCTAGACAACAATTCTAACTCGGGTGCGCCTGAAAAACCTGTCTTGTACTCGTACCACTTAAACTTTAAAATCATACTTAATTTATCTACTATTTTGTTGACGAGTTCGGGTGAGTATAAATATTGCGGTTGTTTTAATGATTTTATTGCGGCTACTGTATTTGCTACCTTACTTGCGAAACTACCTATATTGCGCCCGTCGTCCGTCATGCGGGGCATGCGTTTAATTAATTCTAGCTCGGATAATACTTGTTGTGGACTGTAAATAAAACATTGATGCGCCGAATATGTGGTTTTATTCCTTCTTCACAATTTTCCTTATCTTCTAAGCGTTGAGATCGTGATCACAAACTGTCGCCATAATGGCTCTACTTATATAATCAAATAGGGGGGTGCAAGTAGTGTGGGTTGTAACTATGCCTCACTGCTTGCACTGACAATTAAACATAACTTAAATTTCCTTAACTAATCAATGTTAAATATTTGTACATAACAAAAACAAAACAATAATAATAATAACTTAATTAAAAGAGAGAGTAATCGCACAATTAATATTTTCAGTTCGTTCATAGTGTCTATTTTCACTGATATCACTTTTCACTAATCACTGGTGGTCTGTATTTGGTGGTCGTCACCAACAGTCTCCCCCTCGGTGCGCTGCTGCTGCACCTTCGCTGGTTGGGGTGACGACGCTGGCACGATGATGACCAGCCTCGATGCTGGCCGCCGCAGGGTGCCCGCCGCTGTCCTGACGTCCACTATCCTGGTTCTTCCGTCAGGTCCGGGGTAGGTGGCGACTATTTCGCCGCGAGGCCACGTACATCGTGGCAGGGTGTGGTCCACAATGAGAACCACGTCGCCGACAGCTGGGTCCCGGTAGTTGGGGCCCTGGAAGTAGCGGGGCGAGAGAGTGGGTAGGTACTCCCGCACCCATCTGGACCAGAAGTGGTCTGCCAGACGTTGTGAAGTTCTCCATGTCGGGGAGCCGATCAGCTCCGTGTCGTCGAAGGAGCCGAAGAGGTTGGCTCCACATGATCGCCCAATAAGGAAATGGTTAGGCGTCAGGGCTTCTTCTTCTTCGGGTTCTGTGCTCACAGCAAATAGGGGCCGCGAGTTGACTATGTGCTCCACTTCCAGCAGGAGCGTGTGTAGGGTTTCTTCTTGAGGTCTTCGTTCACGTAGCGCAGCCGCCAGTGCAGTCTTTACTGTTCGCACCAGCCGCTCCCAGGAACCGCCCATGTGTGGTGCCCCTGGGGGAATGAACTTCCACACGATTCCCAGTTTGTTGGTAGCAGTCTGAAGCTCCTCGATGATTTCCCTGTTAGCACCCACGAAGTTGGTGCCATTGTCGCTCAGAATGATTTTTGGCATTCCTCTTCTGGCGATCATTCTTCGTAGCGCAAGAACCATGGAGTCTGATGTCAATGATGCTGCTAGCTCCAGGTGAATGGCTCGAGTTGTCAAGCATGTGAACAGGGCTCCCCAGCGCTTCTCGGATCTTCGGCCTATGGTTACGAGCATGGGGCCGAAATAGTCCACTCCCACGCAGGTGAATGGTGGACTCGATTTGGTGAGCCTTTCTGGTGGTAGGTCGCCTTGGGGTGCTATGGTCGGCGAGCCTCTTCTCATTTTGCACCATCCGCAGTCTTTAGCTGTCCTTTTCACTAGGTTTCGCAATCCGGGTATCCAATATTTTTGACGGAGTTCGTTCATGACGACGCTGTGGTGGCCGTGATACATCCGCTGGTGTACGTGTTTCACTAGCAGCCTCGTGATTCTGTGTTTGCTGTCGAGGAGAATGGGCGTCTTGTAGGCGGTGGTTAGATACTTTGCTGCGCCTGTTCTGGTGGATAGTCTTATCAGCCCTCCTTCCATCTTAATAGCGAAGTTCTTCATCTTGATGACTCGATCGTTGTCTTCTGAATGTTTCAGGGAGGCCAATTCCGTCGAGTAGCTGTCTTCTTGTACCCTTTGCATCAGCAGACGCTCAGCCTTCTCTACGTACAGCGCAGACTTAGGTCGAAACTTCCTTTTTTCTTCTTCCATTCTTTTGGGCACTTGGGGCGTCTTCTTCTTCCAGGTAGGGTCTTTGTCTTGCCGTGTGATCCTCTTCGTGACATTCGTTTTCTGCGCGCTTCTTCTGAAGACGTCCACAGCTTGTAGAAATCTGGCGGTTGCGTGCAGCAGTCGATTCCACTCTGAGAATCTTTCGGGATCGGGAATGATGGTGGGCGTGACTCTTCTGATGTTCAGAGTAGTTGCACTCGTCTTCTCTTCTCCGGTGCAGGTTACAGCTTCCTTTTCGCAGGTAGGCCAGTTCGTGGGGTCTTCGTACAGGAACACTGGACCTTTGAACCATCTGTGCGACACGGTAAAGTCCGCCGTCACTTCTCTGGTGGCGTCGTCAGCCACGTTGTGTTTGGTGGGTACCCATCGCCACTCCTTGTGTCTTGTTAATTCTTCAATCTCGGCCACTCTGTGTGCGACGAATGGCTTGTATCTTCTGGGATCTGACTTGATCCAAGCTAGCGCCGTTCTGGAGTCTGTCCAGAAGTACCTCTGACTGATATTCAGGTTCTGCTCCAGGCTCACGTTGGTGGCTAGTCGGCTACCCAGCAGGCACGCTTGCAGCTCCAGGCGCGGGATCGATGTCGGCTTCAGGGGCGTCACTCTGGCCTTTGCTGCTAGGAGCTTGACTTCAACTTGATTCATATGCTGGTACCGCCAGTACACTGCGCAGGCGTAAGCCCTTTCGCTGGCGTCGCAGAAAGTGTGCAGCTCCCCCTCGGTGGCGTTGTGTGTTAGACAGCGCGGGAGATGCAAGTCTTCAAGCTTCTTCAGGTTGAGGAGCCAATTTTTCCATTCTTTTGCTTCAGTCGGCGGCAGCTCTTCATCCCAGCCAATTCCTACTCTCCACAGGTTCTGTAGCATGACTTTTCCTTGTATAGTTATCGGGGCTGCAAGTCCAAGGGGGTCGAAGACCGACATAACTGCGCTGGTGGCCTCTTTCTTTGTGGGGGGTCGATCTCCTCTTATGGCTCCCTCTGGGGTGTTGCGCAGGTTCAAGGTGAAGTGCAGGGTGTCTCTGTTCACGTTCCAATTGAGCCCCAATGTCTTCTCTATCTGATCCTTCTGTTCTCCCAGGCGGATGGACTTCGATTCCCTTTCTGAGTCGACGAACTCTTTTACAGCTGCGGGGTTGTTGCTCGCCCATCCTCTTAAGAAGAATCCTCCTTTCTTGTGTATCATGTCCACTTCTCTTGAGATTCTTGCTGCTGTTGTTGCATCTGGGAAGCTCGCCAAGTAGTCATCCATGTAGTGGTCGCGGCTTATAGCTCTCGCTGCTTCTGGGTATGTTTCCGCGAATTCTTCTGCATTCTTGTTCTTCACGTATATCGCGGTACACGGTGAACATGCTGCTCCAAATATCAGTGATTTCATTCTGTACTCCTTGTCCTTCCACAGAAAACGCAGGCTGTCTCTGTCTTCTTCATTAATTTTGATGCGCAAGAACATCTCCTTCACATCAGCGACGACTGCTACTGCTCCTTGTCGGAATCTAAGAAGGACGCCGAACAGT
This sequence comes from Acronicta leporina, assembly GCA_947256265.1. NCBI lineage: Eukaryota > Metazoa > Arthropoda > Insecta > Lepidoptera > Noctuidae > Acronicta > Acronicta leporina. The sequence goes on along the minus strand of OX366513.1, from coordinate 7,458,069 downwards.
GGTTGCAGTAAATCCGGCCCTGCTAATAGCGCGTCGTTGAGTGACTTTCCTTGTGACTTCGCTGCGGCGTCGAAAACCAGTCGCATCTTCTTTTTCTGCGGATGTGTGACAGCGAAGTGAGGCAGGTACCATGTTCGTGGTGATGTTGTTTTCTCTTTAGCTTCTTCTGCGTAATTGCTGTCAATCAGATTCTTCACTTGATCTTCATATTTTCTTTTGAATTCTTCATCTTTTGCGAACTTCTTCTCCATCCCTCTGAGGCGTCTCGCGGCAGCTGTCTTGCTCTCAGGTAGTTGCTCCTCTTCAGACTTCCAGATCAGTCCTGTGCTAAAACTCCCATCCGGCATCCTCTTTGTTGTAGAGTTCAGCACATCCAGGGCCCGCTGATCTATGTCGTTCGATGGCTTCTTTGCTGCTACTCCCAGGGCCTCGATGTCGAAGTGTTCTCGTATCATTCTTTCAAGCTGGTCGTCCTTGGCGTTGGGTTGCGTTGACAGGTGGTTCACTACTCTCAGCGGTGTGGTGCTGCTAGTCCTCATTCCGTGCAGCACCCATCCTAGTTGTGTCCTTGATGCGACCGGCTTGCCACGATCGCCTTGCTTCACCTCTTGAGAGACGATCAGATTCCAGTTGTCTTGTCCTATGAGCACCACAGGGCGGGCGTTCTCGTATGTCAGTTGATCTTCAATGCCTTTCAAGTGTTCGCAGTCCCTTATGTCTCTCGCGTTCACTTCTTGGGAGGTTAGCTTCAAGTCTTTCACTGTGTACCCACATAGCTTCTCCATGCTTCGCCCGAACACGCCTTTGATCTTAATGTTGATCTTCTTGGTCTTCTGATTGATCCGATGGCCGCCCACTCCTTCAATCCTCAGGTCCTCTTCTGGACCCCGGGCTCCAATCTTTTCAGCTACTTCGTCTTCAATCAGTGTGACCGTAGAGCCCTCGTCCATCAGGGCGTACACGTAGGTGTTTGCTTCTGGCCCTATTAGCTCTACTGGGACGATCTTCAAGTAAGCCCTTGCTTCTGTTCGAGCCGTGTTCATCGTTGAGGCTATTGTCTGTACTTCATTTGGGGGCTTCGTTGCTTCTTCCCGATGTAGCAGTGTGTGATGACTCCGCTTGCACTTCCCGCATGGTTTCGCTCTGCAGTTGAATCTTCTGTGACGTCTCTGAAGGCACCTGAAGCATGCACCTGCCTTTCGTGCTTGCTCCCATCTTTCTTCTATTGTAGCCTCGTTGAACTTCTTGCACTTCGACAGCGCGTGTTCGCCGCTGCACTGGGGACAGATGATTTTCTCGTGTTCTTTCTTTTCTTCTTTGCAGGAACAGACCGTAGCCACATTCGTTCTTTCTTCTTGTTCCTCATCAGACTCTTCTTCCTGCGATGTGTATCCTTCCTCAGACTGTGATGCTGCTTGGGTTGAATACACGCCGCGTGAGCCGACGGGTCTCCTTTGACTTCTGAATCCTTCTTTTTTCACTCTGTGCCCCGCGAACTCGTGCATCTCGAACTGATCCACCATTGTATTGAAGAAGTGCATGAGGCTCAGTAGGATCGGTTCATCTTCATCTTCTTTTGCTGCTCTGTATTCGTACCACTTGAACCGAACTAATGTACACATCTTCTCTATTATGCGGCTTGAGATGTCACTGGAATGTAGGAAGCTCTGCTTGTTCATTTGCTTGACGACGCTGACTGTATTCGACACTGCCCCAGCATAGCGCACCAGCTCTCTTGCATCTTCAGACATGGGAGGTAGCTTCTCTATGTTTTCGATCTCGCTGCGTATAAGGTACGTGGGCCGCCCGAAGCGTCGTTCAAGTGCGGTCATCACTTCTTCCGGTGCCACTTGGGTGTACAGCAATGACTTGACCGCTTCCTTCGCTTTTCCCTTAATAGCTCTTCTCAATCTTCCCATGTTTTCAATGTCCGTGAAGAGGGCCTGTGTGTCTTTGTATGTCGCCTTGAACGCCATCCAATCTCGTGGGTCGCCGTCGAATGGGTGTAACTCGCTGACGTACTTTGGTGCGCGCTGTATTGCCGACGATGCCTTGCTCTCTGTTGCAGACTTGACCGCTTGTATGATCGCTTCAGCCAGCTGGTTGGTGTGTCCCGATGTGTCCGGTGCGACGACCCGCGAAGGAGGCGACGTCCCTTTGCTCGGCTCCCCCTCGTCGCACTGTGGTTCCTTAGTCTTCGACACCCATGCCGCAGTTGCCTTGGCTGCGGCTGCTTCGGCTTCATCATCCTCCGAGGCGCTCAAGTCCGTATCGTCGTCTATTCGCGCCAATTGCAGCTTCGTAGTTGCCATTCGTGTCTTGATAGCGATCTCTTCCAGCTTGAGCCTCTCCAGTTCCAGCTTCGCTTCTAACTCCTTTTTCTTGCTCGCATTTCTGTTAGTTCCTAACTTCTTCCCTTTGTCTACCATGGTTACGTTCGTATCTTCAATCATGGTTGTGTCTCCCGTAGGCGCGCTCCCGTCAGTCGCTGTTGCCGAAGTCGTAGCTGACGTTGTTCCGCCCGATGTAGAAGTCTCTGTGCTGACCTCTTCTTCAGTTGTAGAGCGCGTGCTGTCCCCTTTCCTGCTTCGCGTCATCATATCTCAGCTTCAAGAAGACGTGGCTTAAATACCGATCGCACGTCTTCCCCGCAATATCTCTGTCGAATCTACACTGGAGTGCGGGGTCGGTTCTCCAATCTTTGAATAATCTTCAAATGAATCTTCAGATTCCCCAAACAATCTTCAAGTTATTCAAAGTCTTCCCGCATTAGCTTCCAGCTTCTACTCCGAAGTCGCGTACACTGAAGTACTATTCTTGAGGGGTACAAGTAGTGGTGCGTTCAACCACCCAACGAAATGTTCCTCGTAGCTTCGGAGTGTAGAAATCTTCCCGCAGAGTCCTCTCTCGTACGATGACGCAGCTAATATATAACACACGCGCTCTTCCTTGCACGTCGTCTCAGCAATATCCCTCTGTCGAATCTACACTGGAGTGCGAGGTCGGTCCTTCAATCTTTGAATAATCTTCAAAATGAATCTTCAGATTCCCCAAACAATCTTCAAGTTATTCAAAGTCTTCCCGCATTAGCTTCCAGCTTCTACTCCGAAGTCGCGTACACTGAAGTACTATTCTTGAGGGGTACAAGTAGTGGTGCGTTCAACCACCCAACGAAATGTTCCTCGTAGCTTCGGAGTGTAGAAATCTTCCCGCAGAGTCCTCTCTCGTACGACGACGCACACGTTTTTCTTTCTTGATATACTCCGTCGAATCTTCACTGGTCGATCCTTTCACTCTTCTTAGTGTTCTTCTCAGCAATCTTCCAGTCCGTAACGAAAAAACCCCAGACCGCGGTCGCTTAAGTACTTTTCTTCAGGGGTGCAAGTAGTGGTGCGCTCAACCACCCAACGCAATGCACCTAGTACTCGGAGTTTTTTCGCAGATATCTTGCCGCGGAGCCCGTATCACGATCTCAACGTTCCGTTTTTCTGGTTTCAGTTTTCTTCACAGTATCCGGCTCGAAGGACCATGTCTTGTTGTGGACTGTAAATAAAACATTGATGCGCCGAATATGTGGTTTTATTCCTTCTTCACAATTTTCCTTATCTTCTAAGCGTTGAGATCGTGATCACAAACTGTCGCCATAATGGCTCTACTTATATAATCAAATAGGGGGGTGCAAGTAGTGTGGGTTGTAACTATGCCTCACTGCTTGCACTGACAATTAAACATAACTTAAATTTCCTTAACTAATCAATGTTAAATATTTGTACATAACAAAAACAAAACAATAATAATAATAACTTAATTAAAAGAGAGAGTAATCGCACAATTAATATTTTCAGTTCGTTCATAGTGTCTATTTTCACTGATATCACTTTTCACTAATCACTGGTGGTCTGTATTTGGTGGTCGTCACCAACAATACTAACAATTCTGGCTTTCCGTATCGTCTTTCTAACGCATCTATGACTTCATACGGGTCCGATACTGTGAATAATAACGCCCTAACTGTTTCGCGAGCCGCTCCGCGAAGCGCTTTTCTTAATCGGGCCACGTTTTGTACGTCTGAAAACATGGCCTCTGTGTCGTCATATACCGACTTGAAAGCCATCCACTCTGCTATCGCTCCGTCAAAGGGAGGTAATTCGTGGATGAATTTAGGTACCGCCGAGCCTGCTCTATTGGAACTTACCGCCTGCACTATCGCGTTGGCTAACATCGTCATGTCGTTGCTATTCGCCGACGTGTTGTTACCTACGCGTGGTTCGTTCCTACTAGGGTCGGATTGCCGCGCGGGTTGTCCTGGGTTCGGAGCTATTCTATCTGCCATGACCGACCTATCGTATACACGTTGTTCCGTTATCCAACCTCTAACACGAGACTCTTCTACATGTGGCGGTTCCGCGCCGTTGGAGCTTTCTAATTCTTCTACCCTAGCTAACTCCAAACGACTTAAAGCAGCTGCGGACGCCGCCCTAGCCTGTGCTAATTCGGAATTGTGCAACTCTAATTCGGCCTTTAAAACTGATATTCTGCTACTAGCTCTGTCCCCGGGGACGTTTACCACCGTACCCGGCGCGCTCCTAGCCTGTGTATTCGCACTGGCTTCGACTTGTGCGGCGGACCTATCGTTGATTACTCTATCCGTCCTACTTTGGCTGTGCGTGCTGCGTTCACCGGTCGTGTCCTCTGTGCCGGTGCCTTTACTCCACGTTTCGGTTTCTGTTGAGCCTGTCTGGCCCGACGCTGGAGTGGCGTCTGTGGCAGGCGACTTGCCTGAACGCAATACACGTGCGTTTTCCATTGCGCACGAGGGGTCCCTAACCCTAAATTAATTTAAAAACTTAAAACTAACACTTTCACTTTCACTTGAAGCACTATCTATGTGTGGCGTCTATCTATCAGCCTGGCCGGACTACTACCGCGGTGACGCCGGACCAGGAATGGGAACTTTAAGGTGGGAAAGGTAGGAACCTCCCGGCAGAGAATGTGGACACTCACGGGTGCATCAGAGTACGGGGGGAATATTCCGCACTCGTCGTTGCGTACCAACTCGTGGTCCCAGAGTAATCCACACCTTACCGGCGGGGCCTGACTGATACACCTGGTAGGTGCGTGGAGTCGTCAGATAGTCCACTGTGCTTCCATACGCTAATGTAGTGGCCGTTTGACACCGTAAGGTGGCCGCGTATGTATGTGAAAAGTGCTTCCAAGCATATAGCAGTGGTCAAGCAAACCAAACAGCTAATAGCTCGCGCGTACTTGTTTCTTTCTTGAAATTACTTGAAGTTACTTGAAATTACTTGAAATGTTGAATGCTTGATTTCAGGGATCCGGCTCGAAGGACCATCTGTTCGATGTAGCTGCAATCGAAACTTTGTTTTGTGGACTGTATGTAGGTATATCTTCAGAAGAAAGAAATAAAAACGCCTTATAATGGTTTAAACGCTGCCTTGTAGATGATAGTGGCATGTAGGACGGCGGAATGTAGAGTGAATGTAAGTAATTTGGGCCGCGCTTATCATATCGACTCAGACCGTCTGCGCAGTTTGCGCTAGGTGTGTAGTCGTAGCGTTTGACGGTGAGCCAATAAGCGGGCAGGAGAGAGAGGGATGGAGGATGTGTAAGTGAGATGTAAGGATTGGTTATAAGTGTGTATGTGTACGTGTGTGTGTGTGTGTGGCAAACGCATTTATTAATAATAATTACACATACAATAATCAGCACAAAGATAAAACGATATAAAATCAAATAAAATAAAAGGTAAAGTATATAAGTAGAAACAAAATTACATAAAAAAACTTATAAACTAAACAAGGTAAGTACAAGATATTTATTACAACAAAAAACATATTAAAATTAAATGATTGGTTGTCTGTTATTTACAGTAACTCTACTTATCCTCTTATGTACTTGTGGTGTGCATTGTTGTGCGGTGTCATGGAAGTCTGAGTCTAGTTTGTCGGCCGGCACGCGTTCTAGGGGAATGCTGGAGAGGCGGGAATGGATACATGTGCGAGGCGTAGGTTATAGAGATATTGTATTGCCAATGGAACTACCGCAGGTACTCTACTAAAATATTGTTATTAATTATTGTACCCGGCCTTCCCTCCTATTCATGCTATACTAACCACGAATCTTATGTTTTCCGCCTGTCTATGACAGCAGCCAAAGGTGATGCAACTTCAGAAGTCTAGCATTATGAACGAGAACTACCAGAAGCCACTGCTCTGCGGGATACCTACTTCTTTTTAGGTTTGGTCTTGGCGCTTGTAGCAAATCACAGCCTGTCAAATAAATTAGAAATTCTACATACTTAGATATCACGCGTTACCCTTCCTTCCTTCCTTCAAAACCGGCAAGTAACTCCATGGTCAACACATAATAATTTTATAATAAAGCGAGGCTTTTTCTGTTGATAGCATGGTTATCGCCTGCCCGATGATGAGCGTTCGTATTATTCAATTCAGTTCTGGCGAGGAGAGCCATTGCTTTACCCAAAGCTATGTGTACTAAGAAATTTTCCAATAGTGACTCCAGTACCGAAACCATTCGATGTAAGTTATCTAAGTAGTACCTACCTATCAACCTTACTACTTTTATTTACTTACTTTATTTAACTCGTGCTCAGAGATTTTTTAATAAATAAAATCTAGAGTAGTTAGAACCTATAGATCATTAATTTATTATAGGTAACTAGTGCAAAATATAAATTAGGTAAATGTTTTAAAAATAAAAGGAATTATGGACCCTGTCGCCGGGCACAGAACAACACTAGCATTTAGCACTTACAGAGGAGGAAAGTGTAAAATTGTTCATTTATTTTCATTATTTATTAATATGAACTTTAAATAGTTACCTATGTGCACACAGCTACACAACATGCTATAGTTTTCTATAAATGCTAACCTGTCAATCAACGAAAAACAAACAAAGTGAATAGTGACACCTTATTCAGAGTGAAGTTCAAAAGACGCAACAAATAAAAATGGTAAGTAGGTATGATTCTATGCGTCAGAAATAAAATTTAGAACACGTGATTATGGAAAATAATTATGCTTTTTCAGTACCTACCTAGGTAGTAGGTACCTATTGTAAAGGAGTTTGACAGTCTCGTGCGGCTCTGCTGCTACCTACTTTTCGTGCGGCGCGCCAGCGAATATTTTGATAATACATACCTTGTCTTGGTTGCAATTATTTGTTTTCTTTCCGTACAAGTACTGAAGACAATAATAATAAATAATAATAATAAATATTTCTTTATTCAAGTAACCAGGACTCATTGTGTTAGTAGACTTAAGAACTATGTTAGTTTATTTTAAATTCAACATTATTTTATCCCATGGGAGACGGCACTACAGTGATTAATATAACAATCGAGCCTGCTAGTGATCATTTTCAGAATATTATTGGAGCTGGCCCACACTCTGCGCACCAGGGATGCACACCTCATTCGCATTGTTGCGTAAAAACAATTAACCTGTGCGTCCGCGAACATTCCTGATGCGCTACAAAAACGAGGCAGCCCCAACAATACCCTAAAAGCGTTGTTATATTGTACACGAAGGGCGTTGTACGACCGTTGGGCATACTCTGCACCATTTAAGATACAAAATTAAGATTGTTTTCTATACCATACATACTTAAAGATATTTGAATCTGTACAATTGTCGATTTGTCGCATGTTTTACGTCACTGTAGGAAGGTACATACCTACGTATTACGCTGTGAATGCTTGATGTGTAGCCGTGTCATGACTCATGTGTACACCCAGTACTAACTGCTGAAAATTTTATCTATGCAGAAAATAATTATAACAAGATTTTTGAACTGTTTTCGCAACAAGATGCCCACTATTGTCGGTTCACCTCTAGTTATTCAAATACAAGACACACAGCATGAAGAAGACTACATCCATGTAAGTATAGTAAGTATAGTATGTAGTATAGTGGTCTAGGGTGATTTAACCACTGTCCTAGATATCACAGAAGTTATATTAGGTCTTTACCTATGAAACGGTCATCTCGCAGAAGGAAGCTGCGGAACGGGAGAGGGAGAGTGCTAGCACTAACCCGATCCGCAGCTGACGCACCGGACGTCAGAGGACGGCCGACAATGCCCTCTTCCAGCCTCCGTGAATGGGTCCAGGGGTGGCAGACGCGGGGACGTCCGCCATACCCACACCCCCCTTATAGGACCCGAGGCGGTGGCGCGTAGTGTTCCACGGGCGCCCCTCTAAGGCGATGGGGGGAGTCAAACGCCTCACTCCCCCCTCCACAATCTGCGGACGGGGCCCGCTGCGGCGGGCCGGCCAGTCGGGGGCCGCGTACGAATTTTTTGTTTCCCGTAGCCCCCGACGAAAACGTGCAGGAAGGAACACCGTGTGGTTTTTAGTCGGTAGGTCACCCACTCTGGGTGGAGTCCGACACGCCCCGCCAAGTCCATGCGGATTTTCCACACGCACAAAAAAAAGGTCTTTACCTATGAAATTGCCGTTTTGTATGAAAAATTGTTTTCATGTATTTTTTATTTGTATTAATCGAAGTAATCACCCATGCAATCAATGCATCTTTGCCAACGCAGTTTATTGATGCCCTTCTTAAAGAAATCAGCTGGACGGGAGGCAACAAATTCTTCAAAGGCATTTTGTACTGCCTCTCGGGTATTGAATTTTTTTCCCGCCAAGAAGTTATCCAAATTCTGGAAAAAGTAGTAGTCTGTAGGCGCAAGGTCTGGTGAGTGGGGCGGATGACGGAGAACTTCCAACCCCAGTTCTTGCAACTTGGAGACCGTCTGCTGTGCAGTATGAGGTCGCGCGTTATCGTGCAGGAGCAGCGGAGACGAGCGATTGACCAATGCTGGCTGGAGATGTGCCAGCTTCTACATCATTGTGTTCAGTTCTTCACAGTACACATCTGCAGTAATGCTCGCCGGCGCTAGACCACCAAACAGTGACCATTACTTTTCTAGGGGTAAGTTTTCGTTTAGGGCATTGTTTAGGTGCTGAACCAGGATCCAACCAACTTGCTGAGCGATTGCGGTTATCAAACAGAATCCATTTTTCATCGCAGGTAACAATGCGGTTAAAAATTCCTTCATTTGTGTGTCTGTTGAGCAGTGCAAGGCACGTTTCGACGCGTACTTCGCGCTGGCGATCATTGAGTTCGTGGGGCACCCAGCTTTTTTACCTTGCCAATTTGACGCAAATGGACCAATATTGTTTTGACGGTAACGTCGAAAGCTGCTGCTAATTCTGCTGCTGTATCATCAGCTTCCACAATCGCCTTTAATTCGTCATTGTCGACCAAAGTCTTCGGACGACCGCGAGGTTCATTTTTCAGGTCGAAATTCCCAGAACGGAAGCGAGTAAACCAATAACAGGTTGTGCGTTGGTTTGTAGTGTTAGCTCCGTAAACGTCGTTGATGTTGCGTGCCGCTTGTGCCGCGTTGCTGCCACGACGGTACTCATATTCCATAAAATAATTACTCGAAATTTTAACGTATCCATGATGACGAAAAAGATTGAAATGCGATGAAAATGTAACACTAATCAATAAACAAATGACTACTTTTGGAAAAAGAATTCCATGTTTTTTAAATAAAATTAATTTGAAATTAGAATTCTTAGCCAAACAAAAATTATTTTGATTTGAAATGGCCAGTAGGTACTGCAGAACGGCAATTTCATAGGTAAAGACCTATTATTTAGGTACCTCTAAAATGCTTCTTCTGAAGTCTATCATCCACAAATTTATCATGGCCTACAAAACATGGCAGAATATTTTGCTCACGCCACGAGTATGTAGGTACCTACTTACCTACCTAGTCTCTTCCCATGATGGCTTCCAGCGACGGACGTCCACGAATTTCACGATCAGTGTTGCCTTTCTTGGATTGACAGCTTCGATCGGTACCAAAAGGATATTTTAATTGATCTACAAGTGGGTAGGTAGATACCTACTTCCCCACTTATACATATAGGTACATACTTACTTAAAAAAATGTAACAAGACTAACAGGCCAATATCTGTACATTACATATACCTACCTGTAGATGTTGAAGAAAAACTTACATAAATGGGGGTCAAGGTTTAATAAACCAACAAAATATAACATCAATTTTCAGAATGTTTGTCTCTTATGTTTGTACCTATCCGCATCATGTAAGACGAGTAGGTAACTACTAACACGAAATCAAATGCAGAATTCATTAATGTTCAATCTACTCAATGTAAATGTGTGTGTGCTTTCTACGTATAAAGTAGATAATATCACTGAGATTGTTAAATCAAGTTAGTTCATAGTTGCCCATAAACGAGCTTCGCACTAAGACGTATTTCGTATATTATACGTAAGACCCTAAATCATCACAGTGAAAGTCAACCTTAGTGTCCTCAACATAATTATGGTCCCTCGAGCCGGATAGTAAATCACTAATATATCTTATATATGGGGCATTTCACGTCAAGCGGACAACCTAAAAAAATGAGGTCGTGTATTTTGTTTAAACTCTGGTCAGTTATACTTCTAGTAGACGTGGATGTGTACACCCAATTTTTTTTCGTATGATGCCTTATTGCTGAGTTATGCGCTTTTAAAAATTTACTAAAAATGAAGTCATGAATTTTTGGATGCTTATTATCAGTATCAATTAATTTGTAAAAAAAACTAAAACGTATTGTTTCATATAGTAAATAAGTTGAAGTTTTTAATTTTTTTGTCGAATTCTAAATTTGAATTTTTTTACTATAGTAAACCGGAAGTGAAAATTTGAAATCGATGTTTGAGTAACTTCGACACTTTTCTTTTTTAATTTTTTTAACTTGAATTAAAGCTTTAAATGTACTTATTCTTCACAAAAAAAATTAAAACGTGATCGCCAATAGTTTAAGATTTAGAGCACATATAGAGTACCTAGGTACATACACATAGCTATGACCACTTTCTAATCAATCGGGTTTATACGCTAACATGCTGAAATACTACGCTACTAATATTTTATTCCTTCATTCTTAAATGCAAATATATAAAAACTAACGATTTTTTTTAAATAAAATATAATTACGCATTTGTTATAATAATGACAAGTTCAAACAAAATAGTAATTTCAAGTGTATGTACTCTATGTGCTCTAAATCTTAAACTATTGGCGATCACATTTAATTTTTTTTTGTGAAGAATAAGTACATTTAAAGCTTTAATTCAAGTTAAAAAAATTAAAAAAGAAAAGTGTCGAAGTTACTCAAACATCGATTTCAAATTTTCACTTCCGGTTTACTATAGTAAAAAAATTCAAATTTAGAATTCGACAAAAAAATTAAAAACTTCAACTTATTTACTATATGAAACAATACGTTTTAGTTTTTTTTACAAATTAATTGATACTGATAATAAGCATCCAAAAATTCATGACTTAATTCTTAGCAAATTTTTAAAAGCGCATAACTCAGCAATAAGGCATCATACGAAAAAAAATTTGGGTGTACACATCCACGTCTACTAGAAGTATAACTGACCAGAGTATAAACAAAATTCACGACCTCATTTTTTTTTGGTTGTCCGCTTGACGTGAAATGCCCCATATATAAAAGAAAGTCGTGTTAGTTACACCATTTATAACTCAAGAACGGCTGAACCGATTTGGCTGAAAATTGCTGGAGAGGTAGCTTAGAACCAGGAAACGGACATAGGATACTTTTTATCCCGTTCCCGTGGGATGTGATGACAGACCGAATTCCACGGGGGCGAAGCCGCGGGCAGAAGCTAGTTAGTTATAAAAAAACAAGTGGCAGATGAACAATTGGAGCCGCATTCCACATTGCCTCGGTGTTATATCTACTTACTCGTATCTATTAGTGTTTTTTCATCGCTTATTAACTTAAATAGTAAATCACTAATCTATATTATCTTACATATAATAAGAATATAAGTGAGCCGTGTCTGTACATTGCTTATATTTACAATAAAACTAATTTGGGGGATTCAGAATCAGTAACACAATCCATTTCTATTATTTTTGGAACTTTTGTCTGTCTGTTTGTCTGTCGGTTTGTCTGTATGTTTGACCGCGCATCAAATGATAACTACTGAAGAGATTTAGAGGGAGTGGGCAGGAATTCATAGCCTGTTTCTTGGATTAACATTTAGGCTATTTTAAATTCAAATCGGTTCTCTATCAAAAGTTATTAACATTTTAACCATTGAAAACGCTGAATTTTAAAAATAACCATTGAATTCAATTTATTTTTCAAGTAATTCTGTATTAGACTAGCACGGATCAAACATTATAACAGAATCAAGTAATAAAATTAAAAAATACACTTATACGGACTAAATAAGATAAAACAAGAAAATAAAGCAGATCAATCAGAAACCTTTATTGTGACCAGGAATTGATTATTAGTACAGTTATTTTAACTCTACTTACACAGGGAATCACGGGGCATAAGTACATAGGATTTATCCAGCGAGCACAAGCCGGTGTAAAAACTAAATATTTGAGTTGGTTATAGAAGTAAACAAAGAATGACAACTTATTTTCTAGCGGACTAACACGACATCGTTATTACCTCAATGAAATTTGATTCGATAACAGGTGTCATTTTGAGTTGACAATTTTGACAATTATTGTTTTCTTATTTAAAGCATCCAGCCATATAGTAACTTATTTTATAATTTGAAACCTCCATAGTGTAGATACAGTGCGCACACTTTATTTGAGAAAGTAACTAAAGAGTTTCCATTTATTCAAATAATTAAATAATATACCCTAAGAATATACCACAATGTAAGGATAATAAAAAAAAATGCTACGTGCGTTAATCTTAATTTACTGACGCCGAAACAGATATTTGAGATTTTTGTCTATGTAGGTATATTTCCATGCTTCACGTCAATACCACGTGAACAAATTTTTGAAATTAAGTAATTTATAGGTCAGAAATACGGTATTCAGAGGTCCATGGCGCTAAGTGTATTACAAATATGGAAAATCAAATTTTTCGAGGTGGTTAGTTGAAACTTGGAGAGGACAACGTCTCTCAGGTCAGCTAGTCTATCTATATATATAAAAGAAAGTCGTGTTAGTTACTCCATTTATAACTGAAGAACGGCTGAACCGATTTGGCTGAAAATTGGTGGAGAGGTAGCTTAGAACCAGGAGACGGACATAGGATACTTTTTATCCCGTTCCCGTGGGATTTGATGACAGACCGAATTCCACGGGGGCGAAGCCGCGGGCAGAAGCTAGTTAGTTTTAAAAAACAAGTGGCCGATGAACAATTGGAGCCGCATTCCACATTACCTCGGTGTTATATCTACTTACTCGTATCTATTAGTGTTTTTTCATCGCTTATTAACTTAAAGAATGGATTTACAATTTTAAAATAATTAAAATAACTAAAAAACCCGACTGCATAAAAACACTTTAAAAAAAACTTAAAAGACAAAAACAAGTCTAGTAGTCCAGAAGTCCGTATTCAAAATCGTGACCGTCTCTAAAATTCCCAGTAATGGGTCCCGACTGCAAGATTGACTTTATTCTACGTTATAATTTATTATTTTATGTACCTACTAGCTTCTGCCCGCGGCTTCGCCCCCGTGGGATGTGATGACAGACCGAATTGCTATAGGGATAAAAAGTATCCTATGTCCGTTTCCTGGTTCTAAGCTACCTCTCCACCAATTTTCAGCCAAATCGGTTCAGCCGTTCTTGAGTTATAAATGGAGTAACTAACACGACTTTCTTTTATATATACATATAGAGATAGACTAGCTTCTGCCCGCGGCTTCGCCCCCGTGGAAATCGCCCTGTCATCACATCCCACGGGAACGAGATAAAAAGTATCATATGTCCGTTTCCTGGTTCTAAGCTACCTCTCCACCAATTTTCAGCCAAATCGGTTCAGCCGTTCTTGAGTTATAAATGGAGTAACTAACAAGACTTTCTTTTATATATATAGATTTATCGATCATGAAAACATTTAAATGGTTAAATGTTATTCAATATTACTTTACATAGGTCGGGACTACTAGACTTGTTTTTGTCTTTTAAGTTTTTTTTAAAGTGTTTTTATGCAGTCGGGTTTTTTATTAGTTATTTTAATTACGTAACTTGTTTCCAGATTTTTAGTGCCAAACTACGAAAAATCTGCAGACGCTTAATTTAAAACTAATTAAACTAATAAAGAAAATTTGAGAATACATGATACGGAATGCTCAAAACATATTTTTCAGCCCACGCATTAAAGCGCATAAAATCCGCCATTTTGTTTTTTTTTAATTTCATATACCCAGTGACACTCGTGCCATCAAGACAAATCTAATGAGGTATCATTTATCTAAATCGGTTGCACCGTTGAATAGTTACGAGCGGACATAGGAACGGACATACATACATACATACATACACGTCAAACACATAACCCTCCTCCTTCGGCAGTCGGGTAAAAAGATGGAGCGGGTATTTCACATTGCAACAGCTGAGAAGACGTGCGTCATGTGTAAGCAGAATCACACATTGTGTCACTGCAAAGAATTTACAAAACTGAACCCCTCCGAAAGAACTGAATTATAAAAACAAATAACTTGTGTTTCAATTGTTTAGCGGCTGGGCACTCGGTTATGAAATGCCGTTTACCTATGTCTTGTTGTGTATGTCACCGGCGCCATCATTCTCTTCTGCATTTCATAAAGGAGGAAAGCACTGAGGGTCAATCTAGTGAGAAACAGCTGCCGGTGTCAGCACATACGATTGCAGAAGAAAGGGAGGAAGTTCTAAACAAAACACTGATTGCGTCACATCACAGTACAAGTTATGGAGTTGCACTATTAGCTACAGCAATGGTATCAGTGCAGAGTAATGATGGGCAAGCGATATCGCTGAGAGCGCTGATAGATCAGGGGTCACAGGCGTGTTTTATCATCGAGAGGGCAGCTCAAATATTAAATGTTAAGAGAAAAACGACGAGAGGAAACGTAGTGGGCGTCGGATCTACAAGAATGAGTATTAATCAAGTGGTTTAGATCTTAGTGACATCACGATAGAAATCAAACTTTACAATGCCAGTTCATGCATATGTGATGAGTAAACAACTAACCACTGTCTACGAGAAAAATAGAAGCACGAGAGTGAAAGTATTTACAAGACCTCTGCTTAGCGGATCCGAGCTACTGCACACCAGGGTCAAGGTCAAGTCAGGGTCAGGGATCTTCTTTTAGGAGTCAAAGAGACACAAACACAAATACTAGAGAATGACATCAAAGTCCACTTGGGTCACCATGTGCACAAAAAACAACTCTTGGTTGGATATTGTTTGGTGAAGTAGATAATGCAATGAAAGAAAATTCTCTAGTAGTTTTACATCACCAAGTAGACGTGAACATGGACGACATTATGAAGAACCTCTGGGAAATAGATACTGAGAACAAGAGAAACTTGACGAAGGATTAAAGACTCTGTGAAGACTTATATGAGAGAACACATGGAAGAAATTCAGAAGGACGTTACATAGTTAAGTTACCATTTCAAACAGACAAACCAAAATCCACAGAAGGGAAAACGAGAAGTATAGCTATGAATAGATTGAAAGAACTTGAGAAAAGATTCCGCAGACAACCGCACCTGAAAGAAGAATGTAAGAAAGTCATTGAGGATTATTTAAAGTTAAAACATATCGAAGAAGTACCGGTGAGAGAATTAAATATAAAAGAATGCGTGTACTTACCCCATCATGCCGTTATACGCAACGATAAAGAAACTACAAAAACACGAGTCGTGTTTGATTGTTCCAGCAAAGAAATGGTGTTTCCATTGCTGCCCTAAATGATGAACTGCTGGTTGGACACGTATTACAAGAAGACCTCAGAAGTATAATTTTGAGATGGCGATGTCACGCTGTTTGTTTTGTAGCCGATATTCAGAAAATGTATATAATAGATTTAGAAAATGGATTTAGAAAACATCAATGATTGGTCTCTTAGATTTGGTGACTGTTAACCCTACATACAAAGTGCCAGGCGATCGTTATTGGTAGTTCTCGAATGCTCAATAAAATTGACCTTACATCCCTCCCACCAATTGTAGTTAGTGGAACGGTCATCCCAGTTAGCCCAAGCGTTAAGAATCTTGGTTTACACCTAGACTCAACTGTCAGTTGGCAGACTCAGGTTTCTAATGTAAGCCAAAGAGTCACATGTTCATTGCGATCTCTTAATAGGTTGAGGAACTTTTTACCATCCAGGACGAAGGCAAAGCTTGTGCAGACTCTCAAAACCCTCCTTCTTATTTAAGTCCTCACTTCCAATATTTATGTTCTACACATACTAGAAACCTGCGATCTGCTAACAATCTTCTCCTTCACTGTCCCCCTCATAGTTCTGATTTCATTCACTCCTCTTTTCATATTCAGTCCATCCTTCTTTGGAATGAGTTGCCTCTGGAGCTCAGGTTGGCTACCGGTCGTGAGACATTCAAAAAGAAACTCCGTAAGTTCTTTCAGGATAGAATTCTTGCAGAATCATTATCACACAAACCATGATTATATATAGTTATATATTTTATGTAAAAATTTGTATATTTACTTGTATATTTACTAGCTTCTGCCCGCGGCTTCGCCCCCGTGGAAATCGCCCTGTCATCACATCCCACGGGAACGGGATAAAAAGTATCCTATGTCCGTCTCCTGGTTCTAAGCTACCTCTCCACCAATTTTCAGCCAAATCGGTTCAGCCGTTCTTGAGTTATAAATGGAGTAACTAACACGACTTTCTTTTATATATATAGATATATATATTTCTTTGGTATATATAATAATAAAATTAACTACCTACATTATTTATGTAAATTGTAAAATACGTCTTCATCTCCCTTTGGGACAATGTTTGCACCTGCCTCATCGTATCTGCACCACCCTATGGTTGACTGGTAGAGAATGCCTAAGGCATTAAGTCCGCCAATGTACCTTTATTTTAATATGCATAAAGTTTAAACAAAAAAATAACTGAAAATTCCATAGGGAAGCAAGTAGAGTAGAATCCTGATTATCCGAACATCCGATTATCCGGACTCATTGATCTCGGCTTTAATTGTCAATTTAAAAATGTTTTAACAGCGTAAAGAGACGTGTTACGACAACATTATTCCCGAATGAGAGCGGGAGCTCTCATTTGTTTGCGAGATATTTTTTGTTATTATTTCATTTTCTTTGATTTCTAAATACCTATTAACTGATGAAGAAATCATTGAGGATTTCAACAGTAACGACAGAGAAGATGAAGAAGAGACTGAAACTGGGGATGTATGTCACAGAAGCTTTTGAAGCTCTAGATGTTGCTTTTAAATCGTATGAAAGACAGGACGAATCGGATCCCATACAGTTGTTACAACTAAAGCGCATCAGGGACTTGGCCGCAATAAAAATATGTGATTCATTACGTCAAAGATCAAAATGAGAGCGGGAGCTCTCATTTATTTGCGAGATATTTTTTATTATTGTTTCATTTTCTTTGATTTCTAAATATTAACTGATGAAGAAATCATTGAGGATTTCAACAGTAACAACAGGAAGAAGAAGAAGAGACTGAAACTGGGGATATATGTCACAGAAGCTTTTGATGCTCTAGATGTTGCTTACCTATAGGTCGTATGAAAGACAGGACGAATCGGATACCATACAGTTGTTACAACTAAAGCGCATCAGGGACTTGGCCCCAATAAAAATATGTGATTAATTACGACAAAGATCAATAACAAGTTATTTCCAACCAAAATTTTAAATTACATAGGTATTATGTATTTCATTATCTATCGTTACTTATAGCTCGTTTTATTATCGCTTTTTATAAATTGTATTATCTAAACGACGCATTTAAAACCCATTCATAATAAATAAATATTAAAATTTAAGTAAATATGATTTGCTTTGAAATCGATTATCGGGATTTTCGATTATACGGAATACCCCTGGTTTTATATAATATACCCCGGATAATCGGGATTCTACTGTAGTTATCAACCTAAGTGAAAAATGCATATTGCTCGGCTAATTTATTTACTCATAGAGGTATCGTATCAAACGAGACGTCAATTTGAGCCAATGACGTCACACTTTTTACGTAGTCACCCTGAATATTATTTGACTAGGTATATAAAGTCGCCAGCACATCAGCAGGGTTGTGTCCGTCAGACTGGCCCAGCCCCGCGGAATTTGATAAAGAGCTATTATATCAATCGAATGTACTCTTACCTACCGCTTTTATATTCAATGTACCTCTTTTATAACGAAATTAGACGCACTTATTGCGGCCGGGTTATTCTGACACTTTCAACCCAGCCCTTTTCGTTTCGTACCACGACTTCCACAAAAAGTACTCATAATGTGTTACTACAGAAGAAATGTAGGTGCTCTATAAACAATGCATATATGTACCATTATTAAATAAAACGAATGGGCCGCGCCGGGCTGAAATTATTATATATTAAATTTTATGCCCAAAATTTAGGGTTTTTTTCCATTTTAGCCCGCCATAAACGGCAAATACCTACATTTTGCTCATCTCTAGGTGTTCCTAATAATTGTTCTAATTTATCTACGACTTTTGTTTTAGACACAAAGCGATAATAATCTGAAAGAAACGCAAGCAGTGAGTCTTTGCACACCGACGCAACATCAACAACCTTAAGTATATTTAATTTGACTTAAAAAATTGGTGGCAATTCTATTCTTCATTACGAAGAACTTTTGATTGGGTTGTTCCCAGAGGTCCACGATTCTACGATTCTTCTTTTCCTACCGGGTCCAAATTATACTTAATAATGTTTTCATCCACTCTATTCGAAAAGGATGACTTGGTTCGCCTTTAAGTTAGTGATGAAAGAGACTCAGTCGTTTAAGTCGTGTAAGAAGCGACTAGACTACATTTTGACAGCTAAAGACTGACTTAGTCCTTTAAACCCTTAGCTTTTAGTCTCTTAAGTCTTTTTAGTTCTCGACTAAGGTTTGCGTAGAATAAGCATAGTCTCTAGTGCTTTAAGGCTTATAAGGCGTGTTAGTCTTATAAGGCTTGTAAGTCTTTTAAGGCTTTTAAGTTTGAACTAAAAAGACTCGCCTAGGGAGTCGTGTAACTCGTGTATGATTGATTAGTTATGAAAAAGACTTAAATTTACTCCATCTTTTAAGAATTATCATAAAGACTGCAGTAACTACTACTAAGCACTAGCTAAACTCTAAAAGAAAGACTGGACAGCCAATATAAACAGAAATCCTACATCTTTTGTATCATTCATTAGAAGTAAAAAAAAAATTGCCATATTAAGTTGTAAAACTACCTTTTAGTTATAAAGATTTTTAAATTTATTAAATAAGTACACATTGAACTTATCATTCATCAAAAGGTCTGCAAAACAGCTATCTACTCATGACAAGTGTATTTACAATGTAGACGTAACGTGCAAGAGCGTACAACTATTTTAAACTTTAAAATTATATAAGCGACGTTTCAGTCTTGTTTAGCATAAAATACTCGATATAAATTGAAATAAAACTATTTTTACGGATTTTATCGCGTTGTATTAAATTTTATTATTTCCCGACGTTTCGGATCCTTTACAGCATCCATGGTCACGGGTAGATACTCGATATAAAATAAAATTTACTTGTTTAATATAATAAACATGTTGTATGTCCGACAGGGCCGGCAGGAGACCGAGAAAAAGGTTTATTGCGATTTATTAACCACGAATATTGCTGGATAGTTATTATCATTGGGACAAAGACTTAAAAGGCTAGCTGTATAAGATTTTATTAACCGACTAAGGTGTAAGCATTTTCTTAAAGGACTGAGTCGTTAAGCTGTTTAAGTCTTAAGTCTTCAAGCTAGTCTTATTAGTCTAAAGATAGTCTTATTAGTCTAAAGATAGTCTTTTTAGTCTGAACTAGTTGTTTAAGTCATATTTTAAAGGACTTAAACAACTGAGTCATTGACAACACTAATTTAAGTGCACCCAAAGATGGTGTTTTCTTTAAGAAACTTTTAGCGGGCAGTAATGAGTTTTTTCGCAACTTTTCCGCGCACTTTTTGAGCGGGCAGTAATGAGATTATAATCCTCTTTACATGTGCGCCGCAATTTACTTTGCCGCGCACTTTTTGAATTTGGAACATCGCCAAAGAGATCGAACGCAAATATTGTTTGAATAAAGACTCTGGTACGACGGCCTAAGGTCGTGCCGCCGGCCGGCGCCGCCGCCGGTTGATGAGGCGCCTTTTATTTTCTCATAGGGGTGATGAAAAGTAGAGTGTAGCACTCGGGCTCTGAATCCAAAACGAAGGGATTCTTGAGAAGAATCCCGAGGGTAGCGAGGGATTCTTTAGTAGAATCCTGAACGTAGCGAGGGATTCAGAGCGGGCATTAAAAGCTCATTACTGCCCGCTAAAAGTTTCATATAGAAAACACCACCTTTGGGTGCACTTAAAGGCGAACCAAGTCGTCCTTTTCGAATAGATGGGATGAAAAGTTGTACCTATAAATTTTAATTTTTTAAGAACAATATTATAGACTCGTGTTTTTCTGGGATCAACCCTGAAATTGTGAAATTTATATTGTGAAGTTATAACAATAACTACCTCAATAATAAATAGGTACCTACTTATGTTTATTAGTGAGTTTTGTTGGTACGGGATACCTACTATACCTACTACTCTGTGTATCTCATACAAATGGTTCCTACCACAATGTAGGTAGGTAGGTACTAGTTGTTATGCAATTTGCTCTAAGAAATGATCTCCAAACTAAAAGCTCACCGTATCGCTTACTTACTGACGATGTAGGTAGGTATAGTTTTCAGATATTTATAATACCTACATAAGTAGGTAGGTAGGTAGGTACTAAGCTAGTAATAAAAACGATTTGTTATTCTATTTGTATTTTTATTTGATACGGATTGGAATAAACCCTTAGTCATAAACAAGTGAAGTTATTATGATTTAGTTATAGAGTACATAGTAGGTAGAGTCAATAAAATTTTCATAATAAAAAGCACATTTCTATTATCTCCTCCCATTTCGCTATAAACCAACCTATTTATTTGAACATTATTGAAATTCTATATCCTACGTATAATCTATGCAATGAAATTGTGACATACCTACCTAGTTACCTGAATCTGAATAAAATTCTAACTGGAAGATTGGTTATTTCAATTCAAGCTTTCAACCAGCTCACCCAATTAAATGGAAATGGTCTGCAAGTATTTATAGACTGGGTAGGTAGGTACTTAACTAAGTCTATAAATATCTGCAGTACCTACCTTACTTAGCTGACTTACCTATATTTATATACTGTTAATACCTGGGTCATTTTCACAAAAAGTGTACATTCGGGTTTTGGGGGTGTCCCACAACTTTTGATAAATATTTAACGAATAATTTCCACTTTTAAGAAAAACAACACTAAAAATATGGATCTATGGTAAGCTTTTAACAATATTATATGTTGTTCCTACATAAAAATACAGTCATATTACCGTAATTTAAAAAATACTAGTTGAACGTACCTATTTTAACGATGTCCCACTACCAATTACAGTAAAATAACATAACTTTTATAAAATGTTGACTTATTTATACTAATGTGATTGATTTTTCGGAAAGTAGAGTTGTTTACGACTTTTTTCATAATTGCAGAAACAGTGTAACATTACACAAAATATTTAAATAATTGTATCTAAGTGAGGACATAAATTAGCTAAGGTGGAAAATTCCCTTCCGAAACCCCATTTTTCTACAAAAGGTCGCAATTAAAACTTCCACTTATACCTATATATTTTTTGTCGATTGGCAACATTTGTAAGGCTGTCATTGGCTGTACCACAATGATTCGTCCATTTTGACGGCGACCATAGTAACGGTCCGTTTTCGATATTCCACAACCGCAACCAATTTCGAAGTAAGTAAGTACTACAATTTTATTCCTTGTAAATTATTTTGAATTCTTTATAAACTTTCAGTGAACCCAATTTTTAATACCAAGCTTGTTGGTCTGATGTGTTATTTAAAAATAAATTAAACAAAAATGTTTAAAGGTAGACTTCCGATACTTCCGTTCCGTTACCAAAACGCAGGTAACGTAGAATTGGAACTAAAAAGTTTCGGAATGGAATTCTTAGGAAGATGGTACATTATATTCATGTCACTTTGTGACTGTGAATAAGAATTTTAATGTTCAGAATTATTTTAATAATTTGATTACATTTGACGATGTGCAAAATTTATAGCTTTGGAGTAGGTAATAATAATGTTTTCATATATTTTTTTTAGTAGCAAAAATTTTTCATAAAATTGTGTACAATATTATTGTACACAATTTGCAATATTTTGAATAAGCAATATTTTCAAATCTTTTTGTTAGTTTAATGTACCTACAATAATCTTAATAATTCTATTCCGTTACTGGAACAGTCAATTCCGTGACTGTCCTACTTTATATTTAAATTTAAATATAATTTTTAGAGCGAAATCCCATCTGATTGTCATCAAAATTTGATATTTTAGGTAGAGGGTATTTGATGAATATAAATTAAAAAAGGGTTCCTATATTGTTTCCTAATTAAGTAAATTACCAAAAAGTATTTAACTGATTTCGTCCAAAGAGTAACGTAATGGAAAATAAATTGATAAAAATTTATGTTTTTTATTCGTGATTTTATTATTTCTTTATTTTATATTGAAGTACAATTACTAATAAATAATACCAGTTGCGGAAATCCAAGCGTGTTTTATTTTATTTCTATAACCGCAAGCTTATAGTTGCGGAATGGAAGAATTTTTGTTTCCCAAGGGCACTAAATTACTTATATTTAATTAAATATTAAAGAATAAGATGTTCTATTATTATTTTCATATAATGCAAAGAATACCACTTGTGAATGTTATGACAAAAAAACGAACTAAACAAATACTAACAATAAATTTCGATATATTTAAAACAGAGTACACTTTTTGTGAAAATGACCCACCTACCTATATAACCTACCTAATATTTGTTTAAACTAGTGTAGATAAGTGTAACGAAGTAAATATGTATTTTTTTTACTAATCTAAGTAGTCAGCTACTGGTGTTAGCTCTAGGTGAAGACGTCAACATCATCCCTCTTCTGGATGGCGACAAAGATGACTGACTTGCTGTTTGATGGAAAAATCTGGCCACTGACGGTGATAAGTTTCTATGCCCGTGATACGCAGATAATATTGCTGAATCCTGCATTATGAAAAACATAGAACATGTTGGGTAGGTAGGTATTTATCCATATAAGTACCTACTTAGGTGCATTTTAATAAACACAATTTATTAAAAATACTAATGAGTATTAAGTACCTACCTACTCTATTTCCTACGTTTTATGTCTAAACCGCAAAATCATACATAGTACATAGCATAGGTAATAAAACACTCGCGTGCGAACCGTGAAGGTAATCTTAGTTATCGAGATTTGGTAGGGTAAAACACCCAGTAGTCAGCCCCGCACCAGTACTCTGCCTTTACACACATTATTTCCTTATAAATAGTGTTGAAATTTGTTGACACCTTTAAATTAAAGCTTAATCGAATCTGTGTCTCAGATTGACGAGCTACAATCGTTTATCTGCACTGCTGCGAAAGACATGACTAGATGTGGTGTTGTCACAATATTTTTCTTAAGGAAACGTGTTCGAGTTTTCAGTATGTTTTTGTGCGTATTTGCTATAATTTGTGGTGAATTGTTATACTTTTTTACTAAAAAATGTTTAAGTATTTTGTGATATAATTAACTATTACATGCATTTTATATGATTATTATATTGTAATTTCGGTGGCCGACTACTGGGTTTCGATTTTTTAAGCTAGATCCAGTAATCAGCCATAAGTGGCTGACTTATTAGGTACTTAGGTACAGTTTTTTTCGTGATTTTCTTATAATGCAGTTGAAAGTGACGGAGCGAATAGTCCCAATTTTGCTCATTACATATATATATTATTTTATTATTATACACTTTTCGTCTTATAAGAGTTAAGCCCAAAGCTTAACTCTTATAAGACGAAAAGTGTATTTTACCAGTAGTCGGCCGCATACAACTTTAATCGTATGTCAGGGGCTGAGCAATGGATCTAAGAATCCAGTAGTCAGCCGTTAGTCTTTCCTCTCTATTAGGGTTGAATTTTGCCCGATTATTTTAGCATGGCAATCATTTCTTTTAATAGAATTCTATCATATTAAAAAGACCAATTCACTTATAAAAAGAAGACAATAAACACAAGCTGATTGGTGATTTGAAATGGGGTGATGATTAGAGAAGCCTGTCGATTTTGTTGCTTTGTGTGACAGATTTTGCCCGGGTCATGCGGGCATCATTGGCAATTATCGTGCCGATGAACGCAAGAGCGGGGACTAGCAGCGCGCATCAGGGCCCAGAGCCCTTCTGTGGAATACCAAAATGCCTAGCTCAAAGAGTCCTTACGAATTTCAAATTTGAGAAAGCCATCAAGCTCTGGACGGAATCGCTAGGCATGAACCACTCTAAAGCCTTGATTAACGCCTAGATAATAAAAGGCACACAGCCCATTTACTAAGCTGGAACAATCTGCGCACTTTGACGAGATTTTTAACATATTTGCTTAAACAAGTACATGTTCAACCTGAGATTGAGCGATAGGTACGTAAATCTGTCGATGCTGTGAAGAGGCCGATGCAACGGCATTTCACCTTATTGGGGAACGCGGTTCGCTAATACATAAACGTAGTGAATCTAGTGAAACACACCTTAAGCCCGGATGAAATAAAGGAGCTCACCCCTAAGAAAATCCTGCAGTTCCTTTCACTGCTGAATACTGCAACTCACCGATCGGCGATCACAATAGACCGATTGCGTTCGCAGTGATATTATAGCCGGAAGCAAATAATAAAAAAGGATTTTGCCCGTTCAATGGTGTGGAGGGGACGAAATGTGTCCCTTTCAACCAGTCTAGCCGTTCCAACCAAAGGGAGGATCCTCCTACCAGGCGGGTGTATTTCCTGGCGAACCACGGCCAACCGCTATATCTAAGCAAGTTATGATCTCAATAATTTCCATTATTATGTTCTTCCTCATAATCTGCTGTCTCATTAGCCTAGTGGTTCAAAGCGCGACTTCTACGCAAGAGGTCCTGGGTTCTAATTGAAGTACAGCAAGAAGTCCGCAGTAGCAGCACGAAGTTGGATTTGTCCGCGGTTTTCCCGATCGGATTTGGCCGGTAAACTATGGCTGTAATTAGTACACCTTTGCCTAAACCTCAGGGAATACATGCGTGATGGTAGATATGTTATGTTATAATGCAATTATGAATTAATATCCACGATATGCAAGAATATGTGATAGGCTGACTACGACATGGCTGACATGTGGAGAAATGTGGCTGACTACACTGGTGAAAAGTGCCATATTTTGTTTAACGATGATTTTTTATATAATTCTATTATAAATATAATATTTTGTTAACTTCTTTAGTAAATTTAATGGTTATTAAATTTACTAAAGAAGTTAACAAACAACCTTTCTGAGAATCATGATTGTTTTTATTCATAGTGAATTAATATTTAAAATACAGCTGAATAAAAATTTTGTTCTCACTAAAAGGCTGCCTACTGGGTGTTTTACCCTACCTATTTCCACGTTTAAAAAAATCCCCATTTTTTACATACGTAATATATGCGGTTACAACCAATGTCATAATTTAATGGTGCCAACCATACCCATACTTAGGTAGGATGGTGGTGGTACCTACTTATTATTACCTATCACAATAAAAAAAGCTCGAATTTGGGGAAGGAATGCCAGCGGGGCTCGCGGCTAAGTTATAACTAAGCTGCTTGAGTTGCGGAGGTTTTAAACTGTGCCAAGGTAGATAAAAACTACAGAAAGAATTGGCTTTCTGTAGTTTTTATCTACATAAGTATATATTATATGTCGAGATAGATTGGAATTCCATTCCAGATTTCCATTGAAAAATCCTGATATTTTTGCACCACCACCACACCTACCGCCACTCCCACGCACCACTCCGATTTTAAGTCTTGATTTTACGTGTGCAATTCACATTACCACAGTTTATTTTTATTTTTATTTCCTATATAAATAGGTATAATTAATAATCTATCTATAGAATAATGTAATATATACTTAGTAATTAAATTATTGTAGGTATTCAAAAAGAACCGAAATATCTACTCCATTTTATTGTAGGTACCTATACTTACTCTAAAATCCTGACATTTCCAAAAGGGTATAATTTAGACTATAAAAATAGTCACCAGAAATATTTTAAAGACCCTATAACCCTAAGCACCAAATAAAATAAATAACCCCAAAAAAAATAAATTGACTATAAAAACGGCCCTAAAGTAAATCATATTATGATCCAAAATAAATAAACAAACATTAGAATAATTGCACGCATTGTACAAATATTCTTTTTGATTCCCAAAAAGGATAAATGATCACCAAATAATGTCTTACACAAAGACTACCAAAAACCTCCAACAACCGCCACGATGAAATATGTTTATTAAATTGGTTAGAATCGCACTCATCCCGTCCTCCTCCTCGGCGACCTCAATGCCAAATCTAGAGCTTGGGGCTGCCCCACCACCGACGCACGTGGCGAGGTGTTAGAGGAGTGGGTGGTCTCGACAGGATTGGAGGTGCTCAACCGCGGGACGGTGCACACCTGCATTCGGCATAATGGCGGCTCTATCGTGGACGTATCCTTCGCGAGTCCATCGTTGGCGCGTCGCGTTCAGGGGTGGAGGGTGATGGAAGGCGTGGAGACACTGTCCGACCATCGGTATATCCGCTTGGAGGTCTTCGCGCATTCAGCGGCCCTAAACAGAGGCCGCCCGAGTCAGAGCACCCCTGTGACTCCAAGGTGGGTCCTAAGCCGGCTCGACAGAGACGTCCTGATAGAAGCCGTCATAGTGCAGGCCTGGTTCTCGGCTCCTGAGGAGCCAGTGGACGTGGATGCTGAGGCCGCCTGGTTCCGGCATTCAATGACAGAAGTCTGTGACGCTGCTATGCCACGGGTCAGGGCGGGACCTCAGAAACGACAGGTATACTGGTGGTCTCAGGAGCTGGCGAACCTTCGCACGGAGTGCGTTGTGGCCCGACGCCTGTACACAAGGCACCACCGACGGCGCCGCCGCGACCGGACACTTGATGCCCCACTTTACGAGTCCTA
Source organism: Acronicta leporina (assembly GCA_947256265.1). Classification (NCBI taxonomy): domain Eukaryota; kingdom Metazoa; phylum Arthropoda; class Insecta; order Lepidoptera; family Noctuidae; genus Acronicta; species Acronicta leporina. Next base: position 7,430,822 of record OX366513.1, on the reverse strand, counting down.
CAGAGGGGCCAAGGAGGCTCTACAGTTGGCCATCAGCCGAGCGAAGGAGCTTGGCCATGAGCAGTTCCTAGAACTGCTAAACAGTGACCCCTGGGGACGCCCCTACAAGCTCGCAAGCCAAAACTCCGGCCATGGGCGCCCCCGCTCACAGAAACGATGGATCCAGCTCTCGTTGGAAGTGTTGTGTCCGCTTTGTTTCCGAACCGAGCGGAGCACATTCCGCCGCCTATGGGATCAAATACTGAGGCCCAAGAAGAGCCAGACGCGCCAGAGGTCTCAGGGGCAGAACTCGGTGCGGCGGTGACGCGGATGCGAGCCAAGAACACGGCACCTGGTCCGGACGGCATTCTCGGCCGGGCCTGGTCGCTGGCTCTCGGAGTTCTGGCTCCCAGACTAAGGGGTCACTTCTCAGAGTGCCTTAGGCAAGGACACTTCCCAGAGCAGTGGAAAACGGGCAGACTTGTCCTTCTCAGAAAGGAGGGGCGCCCCGCGGATTCACCCTCTGCATACCGCCCAATCGTACTGCTGGATGAGGCGAGCAAGCTTTTTGAGCGCGTCACTGCTTCCCGCCTCATCAAGCACATGACTAGAGAAGGCCCCGACTTGTCCGACAACCAGTTTGGGTTCCGAGCAGGGAGGTCGACTGTAGACGCAGTTCTACGCGTGAAGGCCCTCTCGGAGCAGGTGGTGGCGAACGGCGGAGTGTTGCTCGCAGTGTCGTTGGACATCGCCAATGCGTTCAACACTCTGCCTTGGAGCTGCATCGTGGAGGCGCTCAAATACCACCACATGCCGCTCTACCTTCGTCGGACAGTCGGGGACTACCTCCGTGACCGCTCGGTCACATACATGGGACGAAACGGCGTGTGCATCCGGGTCATGACGTGCGGTGTTCCACAGGGTTCCGTCCTCGGACCGCTCCTGTAGAACATCGGAAACAGCGTATTATGCTACGCCGACGACACGCTCGTGCTAGCCCGGGGGACATCGTACAGGGAGGCTGCCCGTCTTGCCACTGCAGGGGTGGCACAAGTTGTCGCGCGTATCCGTCTGTTGGGGCTGGAAGTGGCGTTGAACAAGACGAAGGGTTTATGCTTCCATGGGCCCCGAAAATCGCCTCCTTCAGGGTCCCACATTGTCATCGGTGGGGTCCGCATCGACATCCAGTCGTGCATGAGGTATTTGGGGCTCGTGCTGGACAGCAGGTGGAACTTCAACGTCCACTTCCAGCGCCTAGCACCCCGGTTGATGGGTGCGGCCGGCGCACTTAGTCGGCTACTGCCGAATCTCGGTGGCCCAAGCAGCAGCTGCAGGCGGCTGTACCTGGGGGTCATTCGCTCAATGGCCGTCTATGGTGCCCCTGTGTGGGCCACCGAGCTGACGAGCCGAGGCGCCGTTATGTTGCGGCGGCCGCAGCGTGCGATATCCGTACGGGTCATCCGCGGGTATCGCACGATTTCGGCAGCGGTGGCATGCGCGTTGGCGGGGTCCCTCCCTTGGGACCTGGACGCCCGGGTCCTTGCGTCACTCTTTACATCGCGCAAGGAAACGCGGGATCATGGGGAGATGGCGGACCCAAGGGAGGTGGACCAGTGCAGGGCACATTTGCGGCGGGCAGCGATCGCAGAATGGGCGGCGCGGCTCGAACGGTCGGGGGCTGGTATCCGGACGGTCGAGGCACTTCGCCCCGTTCTGGAAGAGTGGGTGGACAGGCGTCACGGCGTGCTGACCTTCCGGCTGACACAGGTGCTGTCGGGGCATGGATGCTTCGGCAAGTACCTGTGCCAAATCGCCGGGAGAGAGCCGGACGCCCGCTGCCACCACTGTGGGAGCCTCGAGGACACGGCGCAGCACACACTGGCCGAGTGCACTGCTTGGGCAGAGCAGCGCCGCGTCCTTAACGCTGAGGTAGGAGAGGACCTCTCGCTTCCGGTCGTCGTCTCAAGTATGGTCGGGAGCGAGAGCGCGTGGCAAGCGGTGGCCTCCTTCTGCGAGGAGGTCATCGCCACAAAAGAGGCTGCGGAGAGGGAGAGGGAGGCTGCCTCCATACTGCCAACCCGCGCCCGACGAACAGGGCGCAGGAACAGGGCAGACAATGCCCTGTTTCATCCAGGTGGATGAAACAGGGCATTGTCTCGACTTCCGCAAGTCCGCCCATCACACAAGGCCCGAGATGGCGGCGCGGTAGGTGTTGCCGCGCCCCACTCAAGTGGATTGGCAGGTGGGGGATCAAAACAGTCCCCCTCAACAGAGCCGGAAACTGCGCAAAGGCGGTCTGCCACTGCTGGGGTCGCGGAGGAATGAAACCTCGCTCCCGTAACCCCAGCAAAAAGTGGTGAGGCGAAACACCCGTGTGGTTTTAGTCGGTAGGTCACCCATTCTGGGTGGAGTCCGACACACCCCGCCGCCTTCCCCGGGCGGCGGATGTCCATGAGGATTTCCACACGAAAAAAAAAAAAAGTTCTGTGACTAAACGACGCACGAGCCTAATTATTGACTGCTATATTTTTATAGCAGTCAATAATTCGAAAATTTGGATTTATTTGATAATATTTTAGGAAACGTAATTTGGTGATCATTTACTTATTCATTTTGGTAAAAGTTTCGAATTTTATTGATTGTAAAATAGGTACATTTTTGGGCGACGTTTAAACATAAGCCTTTCCAATATCCGGCTGCAATCCTATGAAGAGCCTAAAAATCCTAACATCTCAGTCAAATCCTGAGATATGGTAACCCTAACTGGGAAGAACTTCATCTCTACTTTTCTCTTCTCTACTATTATAAAATTATAAAAAAGCTGTGTCTGTACATTGAAGATATGTATTTAAAAAAAATCAAGTGGGTTAGAGTATATAAACGTCTCCGAATCCAAAATGTGATTTTTAAAATTCTTGTTTGTTTCTCTATTTGTTATGGGTTGGAGCAAAAACTACAGAATAGATTTTAATATTGTTATCACTGTTAGAAACTATATGCTCCAACTTAAAAACTAGTGAACTTCTTATCTCAATTATTTCAACGGCTCCTGAGATATAGCTTGACCTCTCTTATGTATACGGACCCATACAAATAAGAGATCATCACTGCTGGTTTTTGAATCTCAATATAGCTTCAGGCGAGCGAAACCGCGGGCAAAAGCTAGTCATTTTATATGGCCAATGGTCAATTTAGTTACCGTTTGGTCTTCTCTTGAAATTCTTGGTGACATTGTAGCAACGTGGTCATTATAATTTTGAATAGTTGGTGCGTCCAGCAAAGGTGTGAGCTTGTAACCTTTAGCCAAAAGTTCCACAGTTTTACCTGAAACATTAAGCAATTTTGCATAATTGGTGACCTTCAACACGCGGAATGGAATTGAACGTTTTACCCAAAACTCTGAGTTGTTGGAATCATGCACGACCGATAGTGATTCCATGAACTATGTAAATAAGTATTTTTCCACCATAGGAAAACTTCTTGCAGACTACATAATATTAAAAAGGCCCATAACAGAATCTAGTATTGATTGTCCTTTCACGGAAGTAACAGAAAAATCATTTGTATCTTCCTTTGTGCTACTCAACTCAGACCCTGACGAAGTTCGACTAGTACTCATGTCATTAAAATCTGACAGTGCGCCAGGCTGGGATAAATTACCCATAAACTTCTTAAAAGCTGCTCACGACATTATAGTCCCAATTATATCCCACCTTACAAATCTCTGCTTCGAACAGGGAATTTTCCCATGTGCCCTGAAACGAGCTTTGATAACACTTGTTTACGAGAGTGGCGACAAGACTGATCCATCAAATTACAGGCCAAATATCAGTTCTTCCCTCCCTGTCTAAAATTATTGAAAGAATTCTAAACCAACGATTGATGGAATCCCATTAAAGAATCTATAAAATCTAAATCCAAGCCCAAAACTGAAGACCAAAGGATACGGTGAGTTCGTTCTGCGTGAATCGGATCGCTAATAATTAACAAAAATGTAAGGTAGCTGTTAGTAATTTTAACATCAAGACGTCCAACACCTCAGTCTGCCCGTGACCGTGGATGCTGTATAAGATCCGAAACGTCGGGAATTAAATAATATCAATATACCGCGATAAAATCCGTAAAAAGTAGTTTCATTTCAATGTCTAATATTCGCGTAAGTGTCAGAAATCAGTACAACGATTGATTAGTTATTTAACAAAGTTTTAATAAGACTAAGTACATCTGTTTCACCCTGTATAATCGTATCCAGCCGTCGTCACAGGACTATCAGATTAAAATGCATAACTGCAGCAACTTATCTTTTTCTGAATTTTCTTGCTTAGCAATTAAAAAAGTAAGTAACACCAAATACTTAGGGGTAATGATCGACCAGAGGCTATCGTGGCACTCATTATGAACAGAGGTAGGAAGTTAATCTGGGCCTTTAAAACACTGCGTCACGCTATTGCGCCCGAGTGATACACTCTACTTTTCATCACCCACTATGAGAAAATAAAAGGCGCCTCATCAATCGGCGGCGGCGCCGACAGCGCGACCAGCCAGTCTTTATTCAAACAATCAATGTTCCAAATTTAAAAAGTGCTCGGAAAAGTAAATTGCGGCGCACTTATAAAGAGGATTAAAAGCTCATTAATTACTGCCCGCTCAAAAAGTGCGCGGCAAAGTAAATTGCGGCGCAATAAAGGATTAAAATCTCATTACTGCCCGCTAAAACTTTCTTAAAGAAAACACCACCTTTGGGTGCACTTAAGGGGCCGTCCTAAAAAGTGACGCATTTTAGTGAATTTTGTTGACCGATTGTGAGGAATCTACAAAGAATTTATATAAAGTTATTAATTATTTGAAAAGAACTGTTCTTAAACCTGGCACAAGCGGAAATGGATTTTTCAATTTACTTCTATAATAATCGTAATACCCTTTTATTTACAACTCCTTTTCCCAAAAAACGCGTTTCGAGTGAAGTTTGATGATCGGTTTACAAGAAAATATTAGTATTACTGAATATTAAAAAATACTATAAAACCCAGCATATGCTCTACTTGGCACTAGCGGAAGCACTTTTTTCAATTTTCATACAAAATATAGCAGGAAAAAAATATTTACGTAACGTAATTTTTCGTGAAAATTGCAGACAAATATGTATTTTTTTTCTATTTTTTAGAAAGACATTTTGATTATTTTTTTTTAAATTACTTAATAATCTTCAGTTATCCCTCTAATAGGGTCAAAAATTACTTTTTAAAAAAAAAATATATTTTGATTTAGTAAATCAAAGATGAAAAGACCTAATTGTGCTATAATATCGAGCGCGCAAAGCCGCTCGCGCCCCTGGCTGGAGGCATTCGGTGCCTCGCCACCAAGTTCGGTTACGCTGTTAAGATTCCCTGAATCAACAGCTATTGTCCATTTCAAAAAAAAAAAAAAAAAACCGCTCGCGCCAGTCACGTTTGGGCCTTCCCAGCGAGAGGACGTATCGCTTTGTGTCACAGGCGTGCGCTTGTTTGACGTAAATATTTTCCCAAATTATACTGCGATTAACACAACTTGATACGTTGATTATTTTATAACTTCTAATTTCTAGAAAAGCCCTATAATATAATATGGTCTGGTATTTTTTGTAGGAAGTATGGGTAGTACAAGTTTCTCATTGTGCTGATTACGAAAATTATATTAATTTTGAAATCCAAGATGGTGGACATTACTTTTCTATATAAATTGATATGGGTATCAATTTCAAGGATTTTCAGGGGCTGATTATGAAAATTATTGAAATCCAACATGGCGGACATTGCTTTTCTAAATAAATTGATATGGGTGTCAATTTCAAGGAATTTCGGTGACAGATTACGAAAATGACATTAATTTTTAAATCCGAGATGGCGGACATTGTTTTCCTTAATAAATTGATACGGGTGTCAATGTCAAGGATTTTCAGGGGCTGATTACGAAAATGACAGTAATTTTGAAATCCAAGATGGCGGACTTTGCTTTTCTAAATAAATTGATATGTTTATCAATTTCAAGTGTTTTCGGGGGCTGATTACGAAAATGATATTAACATTGAAATCCAACATGGCGGTCATTGCTTTTCTAAATAAATTGGTATGGGTGTCAATTTCAAAGAATTTTGGGGGCTGATTACGAAAATGACATTAATTTTAAATCCAAGATAGCGGACATTGTTGTTCTAAATAAATTGATACAGCTGTCAATGTCAAGGATTTTCAGGGGCTGATTACGAAAATGCTTTTCTAAATAAATTGATATGGGTGTCAATTTCAAGGATTCTCAGGGGCTGATTAAATATGAACTGTTAACTATTTGTGATTTTTTTGCACATTCCTAGATATTATTATAAAGTTATTTTAGTGATGGAAAAACTCGACTGCGATCAAAATTTGAACCTGCGTCTTCTGGTTAGATAAATCAGATGCTATGATCACTAAGCCGCCACGAGTCCCACCTGCCAGGTCTAAATTTGCATTCACATTCTGAATTTACGTCTTAAAGGTGACGTCAGTAATATCTATTGAAAAGTCACTTCTTTTTTGAAGAACATCCTACAGCCTGATTGTACTTGGGATGTAGTTCCTTTGGAAACGTACAGTACAGTAGTTCCCAATCTTTTTGGCCGGGCAGAGGTTATTGCACCCGACTTCGTGCGCATGGTACAGTCAAGTGGAAAATTACTAATGCAATTATCCTATTTAGTATTAGATCAGTAAGTAGATAGATTTTTATTTTATACATTGGCATAACATAAAATACATAAAAAAAATATTTATTAATAAAAACAGGCGTAGTAAATTCTCAGTAGGAGCTTGGAATTTGAAATTGGTGCCCGGATAATGGCAATAGGCTCGCCCCCTATTACATGGGACCTTAACATATCGGCGAACTGTGGGTGTACATTAGTGTACGCCTCTGCCTAACCCTTCAGGGAATACAGGCGTGATGGTATGTTATGTTCGAGGTACTTACGACTGCGACTGCGTATGATTGCGACATTAAGTATAATACCTATAGCTGGTATTATGTTTTGGCCGGCAATTCAAGCATTCAAATTTAGACAGCGCAATGCTTGTTAATTTAGTAGCTATTATAACGCTTTATATTTTACTAGCTTCTGCCCACGACTTCGTCCGCGTAGAGGAGATATAGGAGATATATGAGGATATATAGCCTATAGCCTTTCTCAATAAATGGGCTATCGAACAATGAAATCATTTTTCAAATCGAACCAGTAGTTCCTGAGATTAGCGCGTTCAAGTAAACAAACAAACAAACTCTTCAGCTTATATATTAGTATAGATTTAAAATATGCCATGATATACATTACAAACAAAATTATACAATCATAGCATCTATTACAAAGCTCTATGTTCATTAGTCAAAAGCAACCTCATCTTACAATAAATTATTTATAAGCAAAGGTTTTAATACATTCATAGGTATGAATATTGTAGTTATCGCCGTGATTACTACTGTAGTACAAAATTAATGTCTTATGTTGGTCCTTCATTAGGCACATTCTACGTGCATGGTAAATTATGAAAAACAAATACCAGTTCTTCAGACATCTCATTTCACACTTTTCACGATGAAGTGGAGCAAAGTTAAACTACATACCACAATTAGCACAGATGTACATACAACCAAGCAGTTTCAGTCGTGACCAAAATGTGTTTTGATAAACATTTAACAAAATATTACGATTTTGAAGTGCCTAGCAAAAGATAAAACTATCAACCCTCCAAAGTAAAAGTTTGAAAATTCAAAATCCCAACACATTTTTTATGATGAGTAGCTACATATCTCATTTTCAAATACCTACCTTTAAAAACTATTCACCCATACTAATTTTAAGGGTAGGAAACCCCCGTTTCCTACCCTTAAAATGTAAAAATCCATAAATCATTAAACTCGTCACTAGGTATTTATTAGTAATGAGTAGCTACAAAAATTACAATTTTCACCCCAATTTCCGCCTTCAAAGTTTTATGTTTTGATGTTTATTGAATATTGTATGTATAAAAATATACTAAATTAAAAACAAAATTGAAAATACAAAAAAAAACTAACGAGAATAAAACTAGAAAATTAATTTAATAATGAAAGGATCAACATTGTTTATAGGCTCGTACGCTCGATCTGCAGCCATGTGTGCGTGAAAAGCGCACACAAACATAGAATTTACCTAAACTCGATCGAGTGAATTTTTAGGACGGCCTCTTAAAGGCTCGCGAACCAATTCGTCCTTTTCGAATAGATGGGATGAAAAATAAATTTTGATGAAAAACAAACATTTTGTGTATCTTTTCCCGGTACTTTCTTGACAGAGTAGTATAGCGTTATCGTCCAGACAACCGTAGGATGGATTTTAAATAATACAATAAATTAAGGGGGGGGGGGGAGCCTGGCCGGAGGTGCACTGTATACATAAAATTCTATACCTAAATACATACACTACATATTAAGTATAATGAGGTATAGTAAACAATAAATGCATACATACATATAATAATATTGATTACTAGCTCGCGGCTTCGCTCGCTTGAAGCTGCAAAACCAACAGTGATGATCTCTTCTTTGTATGGGTCTCTATACATTAGAGAGGTCAAGCTGTATCTCAGGTTCCGTTTAATTATTTGAGATAAGAGGTATACCAGTTTTTAATTTGGAGTACATACTTTCTAACAGTGATTACAAAATTAAAATCTATTCAGTAGGTAGTTTTTGCGCCAACCCGTAACAAACAGACAAACAGACAAGAATTTAAAAAATAATTTTTTTGGGTTCGGAGACATTTATATACCCTTACCCACTTGTTTTTTTTTAAATATCTTCAATGTACAGACACAACTTTTTTACAATTTTATAATAGTAGAGAAGTAATTGTAATACCTGCAGATACCAAATCCAATTATTGTGATACGGGTTCACGTAAAGTAGGTAGGCAGACCTAACTATTGCGAAGTCTCTTTTTAGTTTTTAGTTCAGTTTAAAGATCTTTAATACCTACCTATCTATGAAGTCTGCCACCAACCCGAACAATGCGAATGTTGTAATAGACCTCCAAAATTCTTCAGGGCTCAAGACTAATGCACAGGTCAGTCACTCAGTAGGTAGATACTTTGTGTTCTTAAATAGGTAAATAATTATCAACTGTAGGTATAGGTACCTGTTAATGTGGTAGGAATATTAGTGTTACATCTTCCAGTTGCTAAAATCTTGTTTAGAGCAGCTACGTTATTAAATATAATTGCTACGGCTGCACCGTCAGCTAATTGGGATGAATCACAACATGACAGTAAAGACGTCCATCGATCAGCATCCCAATGTTCTCCAGAAAATACTGCAAGTTGTAATGTTGAAGCTCCTTTAAAAAAAAGTTACATAAGAAGTCACCCTAGGCCAGCATGGTGGACTATTATCAGACCTTTATAGAGAGACAAGTAGTCAGCATTGTTACTGTGTAGGATGGGTTGAATATAATGGATTATATACCTACCTACTTACCGCTGTCTATTGATATTTTTTAAATCATTCAATTAAAAAAAACAGGAATATCGAATAACCTTAGAAAATTAATAACCTTATGTAGATTAATAATTATTATTACGAACACTCACCTGATTCACTTAATAAATGGGGATTTGCTCCGAATTGGAGTAATGTCTCTACGATTGTGGAACAACCGTACCGAGCTGCTAATCTGATAGGCCAACCTCCTTCGAAATTAGGATCTAAACCAGAGCGCAACAGTTCATTAAACTCATCTTCATTTTTACAAAAAATTAAATTTTTGATCTTTTGAGTGTCGCTTTCCATCTCAACGAGTGTATGTTCCTCTGGTATAATTTTATAAACTACCCTCAGTGTGGTTTCTAAAATCGAAACTACCTACATTGGCTATAAGTGAGCTTACGCTTACAATACAGGCTAAATTAAAAAATCATGGTATGCTAAGTTTTTTATTATTATTTTTTAATTATAAATTAAAAATTACCCATGTTATTGGAGTTTGGCGGATGTTTTTGAACTTCTTACCAAGACTACAACTAGGTATCTACTACAAGTAGATTTATACATACAAGAATGTTTTTGTATTCAGTACCTATGTATGTAAGGCTTTGATTTTGGGTTTAAAGTCAAAGACGTAAGGCGACTCACGAAGTCTACGTTGGAGTTTAGGCGGGAAAATGAAAAGTGCACATTGTCGATTTTATATAATTTTTCAAAACTTGAATTTCTCCGAAGTTTAATGTGTAATTATGGTGGATAATTAACCATTAAGTGTTCGTGAACGTGTGAGAGTGTAGGCAAATGATATAAAATTGAAAATCGTGACTTTTTGGGTTCACACCTAAACTCCATCGAAGCCTCCATAAAGTTTCTACCGTTTTATTGGGGCAACTGAACATTATACTTGACACTGGCGAACACAAAAAGTGTGGTGCCATAATAAAATCCCATTTTGGGAAATAATTATTACCTACTTGATTATTCTAATACTTGACACTGGCAAATACACAAAAAGTGTGACGCCATAATATAAAAAAAAAAGTACGTATACTCTTACCTTAGAGTATTTATTAATGGAAACGGTGTATAGCGGGCGAGTTGCGGTGGATGGTGGGCTGTGGGCAGTAGATTAAAATAGACTAAATCAAGGTTGCGGGCAGTTACTGTCGATGTATTTGTATTGAGATGGTCACACCATCGCAGCCGACAGCGCCCATTTTAACGCCGGCACAAATAGGTTCTAGCTTTGTGAGTATCAAAGAGCTATTTATATGACTATTATAGTTCTAATAATAAATACATCAATTTTAATATTATATTAAAATTATTTCTACTACTTAATTTAAATATTACTTGCTTCTGCACGCGACTTTGTCCGCGTAGCGTGATGATATATAGCCTATAGCCTTCCTCAACAAATGGGCTATCTAACACTGAAAGAATTTTTCAAATCGGAACAGAATTTTTCAAATTAGATACGTAAAAGATCCCTTAAAAAATAACTGATATAAATTACGAAAAATATCAATATAAACTTTTTAAATTAATATCTCTACTATTATAAAATTGTACTTTTATTATAAAAATACTTAATGTATAAAGCTGAAGAGTTTGTTTGTTTGTTTACTTGAACGCGCTAATCTCAGGAACTACTAGTCCGATTTGAAAAATTCTTTCAGTTTTAGATAGCCCATTTATCGAGGAAGGCTATATAATTATCATCGTGCTACGCGGACGAAGTCGCGGGCAGAAGCTAGTTGAAGATATTAAAAAAAAACACGTGGGTTATGGTATATAAACGTCTCCGAATCCGAAAATGTGATTTTATAATTCTTGTATTTTATATAGATAGGTACAGTAAGTTTAGAAAAATTCTGCAGATCAATATAATAATGCAGATAATTTACAAGGTTTCTGTAAGGAACCTCAAGGTCGCCTAAAGGTGACCCCGAAGAAAGAGATGCAAGCACTATAACGAAAACGTACAGGTTACAATTTTAGTCTTCAGCCGAATGTTCTACGCGCAAAATCCAGTGGAGGTCGTCAACTTCTTACATTCAAGAAAAATACAGAGATCAGTGATTTCAGGCGGGATAATTTAAAGTGCGCGTTGTCCGTTTTATATTATTTTCCAAAACTTATGTTTCTTCGAAGTTTAATGCCTAATTTTGGTAGAACCATTCGGTGTTCGTAAATGTGTGGGAGTGTAGGCAAATGGCATAAAATTAAAAATTGTGACTAGTTTTAGTGTTGTCACCTAAACTGCATTGAAGCCTTAGTAAAGTTTTCACCATTTTACTGAGGCAACAAGGGGGCAACTGATGTGGTATATGCTTTGACCATATTAACGTTATATGTTAAAAAAACCGGCCAAGTGCGAGTCGAACTCGTGCCTGAAGGGCTCCGTACCATTATCGAGTCCGACTCGCACTTGGCCGGTTTTTTAGTATTTGTTGATAAAGCGGCGACAGAAATACATCATCTGTGAAAATTTCAACTGTCTAGCTATCGCGGTTCTTGAGATACAGCCTGGTGACAGGCAGACTAACGGACAGACAGCGAAGTCTTAGTAATAGGGTCCCGTTTTTACAGTTTTTACCCTTTGGGTTCGGAACTCCGAAAAGACGACCTAAAGTACTATGTTACCATGGCATAATTATTACTCTATGCATGGCATAAAATGACAAAAAAAATAGATCACTAGCCTGACAGTGACACGGCTGACACTCCTGACAGGAGATTACTAATGTCACACTCACTATTGTCACTTTCTGAAATTGCCCGGATTGGTTTTATTTTTATTTACCTATCGTTACCTATCGTCGCTAGAAGTGATAGCGAAATCGAATACAGTTTTATATTTTACTATTTTAAATTGTTAAGCGTTATGGAAGAAGACCAGGCTCTACAAAGGACAAAGCCAAATTGGGGGTAAGCAAGATCTATTTAATAAAAACTAACCCTTTGTTAACTATAGAGGTGTGAATGCTATGGGATAATTTATTAAATTAGGTACTTAGGGTAACAATTATGAAACTCGCTTTGGAATCAATGTGTGAGTTTATCTATATAAATAAATAAATATTAAATATTCTGCAATATTTTACACATCACCATCTAGTCCCAAACTAAGCAGAGGTTGTACTGTGGGTACTAGACAATGGATATAATAGTAATACAATATACATTTTTTTTTTGTAAATACATACTAATACTTACATAAGATACACCCAGACGAAAACTAACACTTATATTCATCAGATTCAGATCAGATCAGAGAAATATCTCACACTTAACTTGTCATTTATTAAAAACAGCTTCTCTAAAAGCAAGTACTGCATAACAAATATTTGGTTGGACATGACTGAAATAATGCCTCACCAAGCTCAGTACCTACCACTTAACACATAAAATATTTTTTATTTTTGTCAGTAGGTACATGCACTAATAAAAAAAAATACAATAGCAGCTGATGTAGTGTGAATTGGCACTGTATTTTAACCTTGACTTTGCTATCCATCCCATGGTGTAAACAAACAATCGCAAATTAACCTACCTCTTCAGTGATTTAGTTAGAATTTTTATATCTTCATCTACTTATTTATAGACCCAATGGAAAATATCTTGTCTTGTACACCCGGTGTCTTTATGGGCTGTGCTGAATTAACCTGTATCCTCTTCTATGTATAATCTTATATATCAACAACATAATTGCCATCAAAAGTGTGTCAAGCAGAGTAGCATACCATATACCTACTCAGAATATCCGAGAGGTATTCCCTGAAGGTTATATGCACAATTGCACAGACCTCAAAACACCCAGATGATGAAGTAGAGAGTATGTATGAGGACATTAGTAGAGCCATACATACATCCAAAACATACTTCACTGTTGTGATGTGTGACTTTAACATAAAGCTGGGCTCACAATGCAACAATTAGCTGAGAGTGCGGCAATTTGGTTATAGGCATCAGAACCCCAGGGGACAGAAGCTGGCTGAATAGACTTCATTATGAATAATATATAAGACAAATATTGAATGATGTCTCTTTGATCCATAGGGTGAAAAGCTGTAGTGATTACTGAACAGTTAGAGAGACATTGGATATAAATCTCAAAGTTGAGAGTTCTCGTTTAATTAAGTTTACACTCTGGCCCTCTAGCGCATATCCAAAACCCCGAGAGCTTTCAACTCAAACTTCAAAATTGCTTCAGGTGTCTACATTCTGTTCAAATTGCATGACTGTGGACAACATAAATGGTAGTTTTGTAGAAACTGTCCAAACCGGTCCTGTCCGGTTTAAGTTCTATAAGACCCACCGTAAAGGTAGACCAAAAAAGCTTTCTGACCATACTCTCGATCTTATGGCAGAATGACGCAGTAGGACGATCCAGTCTTGTCGTGATGCTGAAGCATACTGGCTGCTCGATAGACGGTTATGGGAATCCTTGCGTCGCGCTCCGCACCGTTAACACAAATATTTTTAAGGAGATGATTGAGAGAAACAACAGCTCCAAAGTGTTCGCAAGAACTATGTCTATTGGGCAAATTCGTATTATGAAGATGAAGACCGAGGATGGCAGCGTAGCGTCGACTAAGCCTGAGATTTTTATAGAAGTCGAGAAGTTCTACTGAGGGCTATATACCTCGGCAAGTACACCTACCATTATCTTATCTTATCTTGTGTAGGGCCGAGGCAGCAAGGCCTCAGTGCACTTCGACCCAATGGGATCTTTTGTGCTTCCCCTAGATAATCTATTCCTCATCCCCCCCCAGTTCTACAAACAGCTCTTCCATGAGCTTTATAATGAGGCCTGGGGGTATGAGTCTGTAGTCCTCCGGGCTTGGATAACCCTGACCCAAAAGGCACATTCGCTTTCCAGCCATTGCATCGCATGTACACAGAAGGTGTTCCATGCTCTCAATTTCCCTTTTGCAGGCCCTGCAGGCTGATGTATCCGTCAGACCCGTCTTTTGTAGGAGAGCGTTAGTCCCGAAGTGTCCGGTCAGCGCCCCCATCAAAAGACGGGCCTGCCGCCTGCTTGAGTTCCAAATGGCATTTTGCCATTTCGATGAGGAACCTATGAATTTCTTGGAGTGAGCAAGTCCCGTGAGGCTCAACCACTCATCCATGTGCCTCGCCCTTGCGTACTCCCGAAATGCCGTTTTGACTGTGCTTGGAGCCAGTCCTACAAATGGTTCCGGTCCAATTAGTGAGGTTCCAGAACCTTCCCTAGCCAGCTCGTCGGCATGCTCGTTGCCCACAATACCCCTATGACCAGGGACCCAAACAAGCCTGACCTTGTTTCGCTTTCCCAGCTCATTAAGAGTTCGGGCAGCGTCCATAGTCAGCCTTGAATCGATCCTGTAGGAGGTCAGGGCCATGAGTGCCGCTTGGCTGTCACTAAGAATGTAGATGGACCTACCTGTGGTACCGCTACTTTCCATCTGTTGTGCACAGGCAAGAATAGCATATGTTTCCGCTTGGAAAACTGTAGCTAATTTGCCCATGCTTTGACTGACCTTATGGTCCCTTGCATATATGCCCGCCCCTGTACCCGACTCGGTTTTCGAACCGTCAGTGTACCATATCAGACTGCCCTCCTCTGGTGGGTCGAGTCCCTTCATCCATTCTTCCCTTGACGGCAGATGAACCTTGTAAGATCTCTTGAACCAAAACATGGGCTGCATTTTGTCGCAGTGCATGTTCGTTAGTTCGTCAAGGCCTTCCTGTATTTTAAGCTTTGTGTGTCTAGTGCTAGGCTTAGAACTATCCCACAGGCCATTTATTGCCAGTCTGTGTAGTGCAAGACGGGCCTCAGTCTCTATGACAATATGTAGCGGTGCAAGGTTGAGTACCTTTTCCATCGCCGCTGTTGGTGTGGTTTTGAACGCCCCTGTGATAGCTAGGCATGCCGTTCGCTGTAGTTTAGCGAGGGCTTCCCTGCATATCCCTAGTTGCGTCCTAGGCCACCAAACAATGCTGCCATATGTGATTATTGGTCTAACCATCATGGTGTACAGCCACTGCACAACCTTTGGTCTAAGTCCCCAGGTTTTGCCATACGCTGAGCGACACATACCCAAGACTCTTAGAGCCTTGGCTATGGTATTGTCCAGATGTGTTCGCCACGTCAGTTCTTTATCCAGGGTTACCCCTAAATATTTTACCTCTGAGGCCCAGTTTAGTTGTTTGCCATAAAGCCGAAGTTGGCCAAGGCCTGATAGCAGTCTCTTCCTAGTAAATGGAATGACAACTGCCTTGCTTGGATTGATAGAGAGGTGATTCTCTTCGCACCACCTCTCTACTTTACAGAGAGCCCTTTGGATCAGATTTGAAACCGTGTTCGGGAATTTGCCATTGACAAGTATGACTATGTCATCGGCATATCCCACGGTTAGCAAAGGGCCCTCATTGAGATTGCTTAGTAGTGAGTCTACTACTAAGCACCACAGTAACGGTGACAACACTCCCCCTTGTGGACAGCCTTTGATCGTCCTAACGTGGAGTGTGTCCCCTCTAAGAGTGGAATGAATGATCCTACTCCTTAGCATGCAAGTCACCCATCTGATGATGGTTTGGTTGATGCCATGTTTTTCTGCAGCTCGCTGTATCGATTCAAAGGTTGTGCGGTCGAAGGCTCCCTCGATATCAAGAAAGGCTCCGACACAAACCTCCTGCGATTCCAGTGCCGCCTCTGCGCGGCTTACGACGTAATGTAATGCCGCCTCTGTTGACTTCCCTGCCTGATAGGCGAACTGAAGCCCATGGAGAGGGTATCTCTTTAGAGGCCCCTCTCTAATATACCTATCAAGCATTTTCTCAAGTGTTTTGAGTAAAAACGATGAGAGGCTGATAGGCCTGAAAGCTTTGGCATCCTCATAATCTCCCTTGCCAGGCTTAGGTATGTAGGTTACTTTGACTTTCCTCCACCGCGCAGGTATGTATCCAAACGCTACGCACGCCTTATACAGCCTGCATAAGTGCGGTATCAGAGTCTCAGCCCCCTCCTGTAATAAAATAGGGTAGATCCCATCCGGTCCAGGGGCCTTGAATGGTTGGAAACCCATCACTGCCCACCTGAGCCTATGTTCATCTACCACCTTTTTAGCAGTATCCCAGTCAGCCCTGGTGGTGCGAATAGATAGCTCCTCCAGGGTCACTGAGTCCTCCTTATCATCATCCAGTTTTACTGATCCCGGGAAATGAGTTTTGAACATTACATTCAAGACCTCCTCCCCAGTCGCAGCCAGTTTACCATTCCCATCTTTAATATATGCTAGTGGAATGGCCTTAGTTGTAGAAATTGCTTTAATAAGCCTCATGCCTTCAGAAACACTCTCGATCGCCTGACAGTGTCCCCTCCAGCTCCTACGCTTGGCTCTTCGTACAGCCGAGTTAAAATTTGTGAGGCTAGCACTGTAGCCCTACCATTGGATCTCACTCAAGACCCATGACGTCAGCCTATACGAGAATTGGATAGCCCTAAAATTGTTGTTAAACTACGAGGCGCCGTAATGACTGAATTACAACATAGCTTCTGAAAGCGGCTGTAACACTGATACTTAGGCCACTTGTACCAACTTCTTAAATATGTTTAGTTGAATTTAATCACAATTTTTCGTTGTAATTTTGTGTCTATATACGGAGTTAATTAGCATCTGAAGGACTTTAAAGGCCACTAAAAGTCCTTTAGATGCTAATTAACTCTGTCTTACTCAAGGGCATAACACCGGAGTCATGGTAAGAAAGTGTGGTGGTTCTCTTCTTCAAAAAAGGTGATAATACCCTATTGAAGAACTATAAGACCCATCTGACTTCTGAGTCATGTCTATGTCGTAGTAGAATTGTATAATTAGCTATTTTACATAAGTGCTAGCGATTATGTAAAATAGCGAATTATACAATTCTACTGCGACATCTATAAGTTGTTTTCAAGTGTCATCAAGAATTGTCTCGAACGAGAGTTTTATGACTTCTAGCCTCCCGAACAAGCCGGTTTCCGTAAAGGCCTAACATAGACCGATAGACAAAAGACTGAGGAGTATAATCTGCTGCTATGCTTAGCGTTTGTGGACGATGAGAAAGCCTTCGATTCGATTGAAACTTGGGCGTTGCTGCAATCTCTGCAGCGGTGCCACATCGACTACCGGTACAACGAAGTGTTAAAGTGCTTATACACAAACGCCACCTTGACGGTCCGACTACAAGAACAGTCCACGGGGACAAATCCCTCGCAGAGAGGCAGGGGATGTTATTTCCCCAAAACTATTTACCTCTGCAACGGAAGATCTCAAGCTTCCGAAGTGGAAAAGATTCGGCATTAACATTAATGGCGACTATATCATCATCAAATCATCATACCATCACGCCTGTATTCCCCGAGGGTTTAGGCAGAGGCGTACTAATGTACACCCACAGTTCGCCGGTATGTTTAGGTCCCATGTAATAGGGGGCGAGCCTATTGCCATTAACCGGGCACAAATTCCTAACTCCGAGCTGCTACTGGGAATTTCATAGAAAAACCCAATAACACTTTGCTCGACCTGGGAATCGAACCCAGGGCCTCTAGCGTAGCAGTCGCGCTCAAGACCACTTGGCTAATGAGGCAGTTGATACGTTGAGACGACTATATCATTCACCTTCGATTTGCCGACGATATCGTGGTCATAGCAGAATCGCTGTAAGAGCTTAACATAATGCTTAACCACTGTGTTAACACTGTGTGTATAAAGTCTAACCACCAGTAATGACTGACGGGACAAAGCACGAGGTCACTCAGCGAGGTATGCTTGGCATTTCTTTACGCGATCAAATCAGAAATGAGGAGATCCGTAGAAGAACTGAATTTTCCGATATAGCTCAAAGGATTAGCAAGCTTAAGTGGCAGTGGGCGGGGCACAAAGCTCGTTGAACTGACGGCTGCTGGGTCAGAAAGGTTCTCGAACGGAGACCACGCACCGGAAAGCGCAACGTGGGACGACTTCCAGGAGAAGGACGGACGACTTGGTAAAAGTTGCTGGGAGTCTGTGGGGGAGGCCTTTAATCATCAGCGGACTTCTAATGGCTGATATGATGATGATCCTCTTCTATACAAAAACAGAAAACATGGGCAAAACAGCTCCAAAATAACTGAATCTAGCATGGCTGTGATTTCATTTGGTGATGATTTACTCTAACATTAAAAATTCAAATAATTAGAAATAGGATTTATTGTAATTTAATTATTGCAATTAATTCAACTTAACTAATAAAAAATATGTGCCATGACAATGTTCATACTTATATAACAGCCAGCCAGTTATACCATTATCTAATTATAATGATTAATATAGATTTCTGTTCGTCCTAATTAACCCATTCGTTAATTAAGTTCAACCTGCCTAATTTCTTTATTGGTGTGGGTTAATATTATGTTACCTTCAAGCGCTACTGTACTACTGTGGTACTGTTTATTTTCAGTCATGCAGATTGGAGGAGAATTGCAAAAAAAGCAAGAAGAAAACGGATTCGCACCTGCCATGCTAGAGAAAGAGGTAGGCGTTGCCGGAAATTAATTTCTATAATTATTTTTGTCCTGTTTATCTGTAATAATGTTTATTCAATAATAATGATAAATATTTATCTGCTAATAGATCTTTAAAGGCACTTCCTCTACCCAATGTTAAGATTGTTTGTCTTAATAGTGCTGCTATTTCAAAGTCGACAATGTCTGACAAGAAACATGTAAACAAACCCAAGGATGCCTTTCAAATTCTAGGCATTTTGGTATAATTGGATAGAATCAATAGTATTTATGAATAGTGCTTACATAACAATTTCTTAATAGTTTTCTTTATCACACATCTATACAACCCGTAATAGAATAAGCGCTAGACCTGAAAGTAGTTTGTTCAGATTCTGTTCAGAACTGAATCGATTACAGTGGTTTTTAATAGTTCTTAATTTTTCCCCAAAAGATAATTACAATACCTGAAATTCACGTCGTTAGGCACGTTGTGTCGTCACTCAGGGTCGCTTCGGGGATGCGGGACGGTTATGACGGTCTCTCCGGCCAGGTGATTGGATCACGGGAAACGCTTTCGCATGATCCGAGATCCCACCGTCGACGTCCAATGTTGGACCTTCACCGCCAAATGTGGGCGGACGACTCCGAAACCGCCGCCCAAGACCTTCTGTTGACGCCTGCGTTAACTGTGACTCATTACAATTAATTAATCATGTGTTGCTTTTAAAAAACAGCAAGGCGTAATTTTTCCACGTGCCGACATATTTCCGATCACCTTCACTTGTTTTCATTCACCCTAGTCACGATCATTTGCTCCTAAGTGACCGACCGAAACATGTTATTTTGCCGAAACCGAAACCGAAGGTTCGGTTTCATTGTAGTTTCGGCCGAGACCGAAACCGAACCTTTTATAAAAAAAAGTCCTTAAAAAGTCGAAAAAATGTTAGTAAGCCCGTTTTTTTCTAAAATTAATATCTCGCCGACCTATAATTACAGGTTTCTACTTTCAAAGATTTATCACAATGAAATTTCAGCACAGTTACAGAGGTTCTGTTTGAAAATTTAACTACCCTATAAAGTGAAAAAATACATTATTTGTAACACAAAGTTAGCGATTTTTTAATGGTGGTATAAAATAAAACAAATTTATTATTAAAATATGATGCTCATATATTATGTTTATTTATTTTCTGTTACTTACATTTTAATTATACTCACAAATATCACAATCAGTTAGCCTCATTCAAATATAATTAGATAATCAAAATAATCAAATTGATCACCTTTGGTAATCATTTTAGCGAACCTTTTTTTTAATTATGTAAGGTGCATAACATATGTTATGATAACAAATCAACAAGTATAATATAGTAACAAATCTATACTTATACTTTTTATTTATTATAACTAATTATCTAATTAAAAATAAAACAGTGTTTTTGACATACTTACTGAGATCAACAATTTCTTTTTTAGGATCAACTACTTATAGATTTAATCTTTGTCATTTATTGTTTACAACAGTCTTATCAACTTTGCTTACAGTACAGTAAGTTTGACTATAGTATTTTTTTTACGTATTAATCAACAGATAGTAAAATAATAATTATTATAGTTACTTAACTAACGCTAACCGTCTTATTACAAAACATTGCTTAAATCTGGTTTTAAACCAGGACTAATAGATCTTGGTTTGTTACAGTACTAAAGATAAAACGCGGTACAATAAGTGTGCTTATTACAAATCCAAGACTATCCGAGGATCAGTTAAACCGCAGTTCATCCATGGTTCAAATAAAATCCACAGATGATAAGCAATAAATTACAGTTTTTCATTCGTTCTTACTGACTTAATTCCAAGTGACGTTCTGTTTCTCTAGACATTTATATTATCGTAACACTTGAAATGCTTTAATAATTATTTATCATTACAAAAATATATCATAAATAGTTCTTTCTGTATATAATCTATTGAGCAAGCTTAGCTTATACTTTTGACGCGACTTTATAATCAAGTTGTTATATTTTTCTACAACTCTGAGTGAAACGGAATTAAGAGTCGCGCGATATCCATGACGACAAAAATGTTTATGTTTGTTTAAAATATTTATTTACTAACTAAATGGTCTTGTTATTTGTGCATACTTCTCTCTCTTTAATTAAGTATTTAAATTATTATGTGGTTATGGAGACTGTTTGTGGTACGGTGTGTATTGATAAAAATAAAATAAATATAAATAAATAAAATAAACATTTTTTATTATATCATTTAAAGTATTTGTCAAAAGAATTCACACGATAACGACGTCTAACAAATTGCTGACATTGGACAACGACCAGATTCTGGCTATAATAAAGTAGTTTCAAGGTTAGTCCAAAGATAAACTAGGGGTCTCAGTGGTTTAACTTTGGTACCAGAGATAATCCTAGCTTTGGAGATAAACTGCGTTTTGTAATAGCGTTTTATTTAGTTCATAGTTTAATAGATAGTCCATGTTTTGGAATAAGGCCGTAACAGTCTTAGTAATCGACGTTGAACAGTCTTATATTATATGCCAAGAACAATAGTTTTTCCGCATTTTCTCCAAGCAGATTACCTCGCCTATCAGCATATATTTGTCCAGCAGCTCTAAACAACTGCTCGCTAGGTACACTTGTCGGTGGTGCTGACAGGTATTTTAGAACAGCATTTCGTAATAAAGGATATGGGCTGGATTTCCAATAGGAGTAAATATCAGCATTACGCTGTAACAAGGGTTCTGATAGGTAACATTGTAGAGTCTGTCTGAGTGTCGCTGTTGAGTCAAGATTTTCACCGGTGTGCATCTGCTCGATATTTGACTGGTCGTATGTATCCCAAAGACTCTCTATTTGGCTATGGATATTTTGACTTTCAGAGAACAATGTCACATTTATGTCGTTCTCTTGCTCACGGTGAGTATTTTTGCTGTACCTTGCCAGAAAATTAACGATCTCATTTGTGGCAATGTTAACTTCGTCTGTGGATATATATTTGGATTTAAACCTTGGGTCAAGTAAAGTTGCAGCCATTAGTAAGGGATCTCCTTTCACAAAAGAAAATCTATTATTTAGAGATTCTAGGAGAGCATGCTTCATATTTTATGCACGAATTTCAGCACATTCTTTAGGTGTTTTATGAGGTCCCATTCGTCAAAAGTTAGCGTCTCAATCTTGCCATGTTCTACACTATACAAGTTCACTGCACTTTTTTGCTCTAGCAGCCTCTCTAACATCAAGAAAATACATTTCCATCTCACCTCGATATCCTGCACCAAAACATGTTTCGGGGTTCCACATTGATGTTGACATTCAGTCAATTTTCTGGTAGCTGGCTCACTATGGTGAAAGTGGCCTACAATCTTTCGACACTTCTTTAGAGTCTTTTTGGCTAAGGCATCAATAAAAAGCGAATTGTTAAACTAGCTGCAGACTGTGCGATACACATCCAATCGATTGGTAATTATTACGCATAGCGCTATTCATATTAGGTGCATTGTCACGCAACACCAGAAATATTTTTCCTTGCAGGTTCCATTTTATAACCATTTCCGAAAATTTTTGTTCAATATATTCACCCGTATGACTCTGTTCTAGCACACATGCACCTAAAATAACTTTCAGACGCTTTTTTTCCAGAATAAAATGGGCTGTGAAACTCAGCAGTGAACAGGTTTTACTCTCGTTGCTCCAAATATCTGTGGTAGCACTAAGCCAAGTACATTTTGCAACTAATTCATTTACTTTAATCTTCATTTTTTCGTACGTTTTCGGCATCAAAGATGTTCTGAAATACTTTTCGGATTTTGATCTATACTTATGAACAGCGTGCGGGTCAGTAAAATTTAGTCGCCGGAATGCTTCACCTTCAACCAACGTATATGGAAGCATGTCTACAATTATCAAATCCATTATGGCTTTATCTATCCTTTTAGAAATTTCATGATCATCTGGCCATTGAGACAGTTTAGGTCTATAAATTAAACCTGGAATCGTGCTTTGAACAAGGTTTTGATTATCACAACTAGAGGTCGAAAATTTTTGTTCAATATATTCACCCGTATGACTCTGTTCTAGCACACATGCACCTAAAATAACTTTCAGACGCTTTTTTTCCAGAATAAAATGGGCTGTGAAACTCAGCAGTGAACAGGTTTTACTCTCGTTGCTCCAAATATCTGTGGTAGCACTAAGCCAAGTACATTTTGCAACTAATTCATTTACTTTAATCTTCATTTTTTCGTACGTTTTCGGCATCAAAGATGTTCTGAAATACTTTTCGGATTTTGATCTATACTTATGAACAGCGTGCGGGTCAGTAAAATTTAGTCGCCGGAATGCTTCACCTTCAACCAACGTATATGGAAGCATGTCTACAATTATCAAATCCATTATGGCTTTATCTATCCTTTTAGAAATTTCATGATCATCTGGCCATTGAGACAGTTTAGGTCTATAAATTAAACCTGGAATCGTGCTTTGAACAAGGTTTTGATTATCACAACTAGAGGTCGATGCATTATGCATGCATTATATGTGGAAATTTTTTGTTCTTGTTTCTTTAATTTGGCTTCGTTTTTTACTTCGTTCAATTCGGACTGTCGTTTTAAAACCTGCCTATGCTCGGCTTCGTGCTGTTTTGATAAATGTTGTTTTAGACCATGCAAGGTTTGTTTTTTAGGCTCATGGCTACAGGCAGCTTTCGAAACGTCAGCTGTAGATTGCTCAAAAAATTGCCAAATCGGATGTCTTTCCTTTTGTGACATTTTTTACCTAAAACAATAAAATTTATAATTTATTTTACCGGATTAATCGCGTTTACTATTTATTATGTGTACAACCAAACCCAGAAGCCCAACACTAACCCTAAGCGTACGTTACTCGTAAATCGTCAAAATACCTACTCACACCATTACATTACTCGCAACATTACATTAACATTACACGTCTATATTAAATTTAAATTAATAACTATTCACCTTTCATTTTATTGCATAGGCAGGTACCTACAATCGTTATTACATTAATAGTACACGCAACTAAGATGAATTTTAAACTTTGATCAAGCAGGTACTTAACCTTGGCACTTACACCCTTAAAATTAAATATATTCGTCAATAGGTTAGCAAACTATTAAAATAAGGCGTTAAATATTAACTATGACATGACGAATTCACAACAAAAACAAACTAAAATACTCTTGATCAAACTACTTACCATTATTCGCGGAACAAACACAACACGTATTGACACGTCTACACGAGCAAAGCGCACTGATTTAGGTAGTTGCCGGCGGAGTCAGGTGAGCGACGCCATATTGCCAGCCGTGCCGAGCGCGACCGACGTTAGCCGAGCGCGACCCGAAGGTACGATGTTGTAAGTTCCGGCGCGGCCGAAGGGTTCGGCCGTTTTTGGCCGAAACCGAAACTGAAATTTCGGTCGGACACTAAATTCCTACATTTTAATATAATAAATTCAGTATGAGACAAACTAATCTCATTTAAAGGGAGCTTCATTGAAGAAATCTGAAGCACCCTCTATGCGGCGGGACAGATATGAGGCCCCGCCGCCGTCCACATCTCGGCCGCAGAGGGCAGGGAGGGCAGCGCATCACAATAACGACACTCCTCCCCTCCTGCAGCCCCAACGTGTCCGGAGTCCTGCTGCTGCGCACGCGTTGCCACGTTGCGGACAAGTCCGCGATATGCAGGGATCGGCTCCCGCCGAGGCCCCTTACACTTCCAGCCACAAGTTCGCCCATATAACACCGCGACCCGCCTCATTTTCGGTGCCTCCTATATGACCGCAACCTAAATTGGCCGCTCCAATGCGGGCTTCTTCGGCCAAGCCCGCAGGAGCAGCCCCGTGGCCTGTGCACACGACGATTACTAAGCCCGCGCGACAGGGCGAGAACCCCTTATCAGCCTTACCTATCCTAACCAATATTTAAATTTCCAGGTCAAAATTAACCGTTATTCATAAAATATACTTCATTCAATTATTTTTAAAGTGCGTTTATATATTGCCCTTACTTAAAATGCATATGAAAATATCGGTTTTATCCCAAAAATTAGACATGCGCCAGCGCTTATCGAGGTTATCACGATATTAAGTTCCGGCCGTGTGACCATCTCGAGGCTGAATATGGAATATGGAGACGATCAGTGACGTATCAAGTCAATAATTTAGGTAAATAAAAGCTTAAAATTAAATTGAGAACGCATTTGTGTTAACATAATTAACAACCCATTCTTCTGTGCACTGCTGGGCACGGGTCTCCTCTCAGAATAAGAGGGATTAGCCTATAGTCCACCGCGCTGGCCTAATGCGGGTTGGCAGACTTCACACGCCGTCGAGAAAATCTCTCAGACATGCAGGTTTCCTCACGATGCTGTCCGTTCAATATGTTCACCGTTTAAGCGCGTGATAATTAACTATTAATACGCCCTTGACTTCGAAAAATCAGAGGAGCGTTGCCTTGGATTCGAACTCGATACCTTTGATTTGGCAGTCCAATGGTCATATCGCTAGGCTATCACTGCTCCCATTTGTGATAGTGAAGTGAAAATAATTAAAATAGCAATTACGTAAACGCGAACATAAGTACATCAAACAAGGTGGTGTTCAGTGTGTCAAAAAGACCATCATAACTCTACGTAAGTCATTCCATTTTACCTACATAAATGATTGTATTATGATTCTACTAAACTTTTAAACACTTACTATAATCGAAATTTGCGTGCGTCTTTTGTGCACTACACAAACCAAACAAAGTTGATATTATATAGGAACTAAGTTGCCGCAGTCTGCTCCACAGGCCTGGTTCCGCAGTTGATGGGTGCGGCGGGCGCCCTTTTTTTTTTTTTTTGCGTGTGGAAAATCCTCATGGACTTCCGCCGCCCGGGGAGGCGGCGGGGCGTGTCGGACTCCACCCAGAGTGGTTGACCTACCGACTAAAAACCACACGGTGTTCCTTCCTGCACGTTTGCGTCGGGGGCTGCGAGAAACAGAGAATTCGTCCGGACCCATTTATGGAGGCCGGAAGAGGGCATTGTCGGCCCTCCGCCGACGTCCGGTGCGCCGGCTGCGGATCGGGTTAGTGCTCACACACTCCCTCTCCCGTTCCGCAGCTTCCTTCTGCGAGATGACTGTTTCGCAAAAGGCGATCACTGCATCCCAAGACGCCGCGCTGCCGACCATAGATCGAACGACGGCCGGCAGCGACAGGTCGTTTCCCACCGCAGCGACGAGGGCACGGCGCGGCTCCTCCCAAGCGGCACACTCCACCAGCGTGTGCAGCGCCGTGTCCTCCCGACAATGGACGCAGTGATGGCACCGGGCGTCCGGCTCCCTCCCTATGCGACACAGGTACTTCCCGAAGCAGCCGTGCCCCGAGAGCACCTGCGTCGCCCGAAATGTGAGGGAGCCGTGCCTCCTCCCGAGCCAGCGCTCGAGTACTGGCCGGACCGCCTCGACGGTAGCGAGGCCGGCGGCAGGGCGTGAAAGCCTGGTGCGGCGGGCGCCCTAGGCCGGCTATTGCCGAACCTCGGTGGCCCAAACAGCAGTTGCAGGCGGCTGTACCTGGGGGTCATTCGCTCTATGGCCCTCTATGGTGCCCCTGTGTGTGCCACCGAGCTGACGAGCCGAGGAGGCGCTATGTTGCGGCGGCCGCGTGCGATATCCGTACGGGTCATCCGCGGGTATCGCACTATATCGGCGGAGGCGGCTTGTGTGCTGGCGGGGTCCCTCCCTTGGGACCTGGACGCCCGGGTCCTTGCGTCACTCTTTACATGGCGCAAGGAAACGCGGGATCATGGGGAGAAGGTGGACCCAAGGGAGGTGGACCAATGCAGGGCACATCTGCGGCGGGCGGCGATCGCAGAATGGGCGGCGCGGCTCGGACGGCCGGGGGCCGGTATCCGGACGGTCGAGGCACTTCGCCCCGTTCTGGAAGAGTGGTTGGACAGGCGTCACGGCGTGCTGATCTTCCGGCTGACACAGGTGCTATCGGGGCATGGCTGCTTCGGCAAGTACCTGTGCCAAATCGCCGGGAGAGAGCCGGACGCCCGCTGCCACCACTGTGGGAGCCTCGAGGACACGGCGCAGCACACACTGGCCGAGTGCACTGCTTGGGCAGAGCAACGCCGCGTCCTTAACGCTGAGGTAGGAGAGGTCCTCTCGCTCCCGGTCGTCGTCTCAAGTATGGTCGGGAGCGAGAGCGCGTGGCAATCAGTGGCCTCCTTCTGCGAGGAGGTCATCGCCACAAAAGAGGCCGCGGGGAGGGAGAGGGAGGCTGCCTCCATACTGCCAATCCGCGCCCGACGAACAGGGCGCAGGAACAGGGCAAACAATGCTCTGTTTCATACACCTTAAAATGGCCACGGGCGGCGGACTTGGGGAAGTCCGTCCGCCCATCACGCAAGGCCCGAGATGGCGGCGCGGTAGGTGTTGCCGCGCCCCACTCAAGTGGATTGGCAGGTTCAATTGGCATCGGAGACCGCAATTGCGGTCTGCCACTGCTGGGGTCGCGGAGGAATGAAACCTCGCTCCCGTAACCCCAGCAAAAAGTGGTGAGGCGAAACACCCGTGTGGTTTTAGTCGGTAGGTCACCCATTCTGGGTGGAGTCCGACACACCCCGCCGCCTTCCCCGAGCGGCGGATGTCCATGAGGATTTCCACACGCACAAAAAAAAAGTCTGCTCCACAGGACGATGATCATCTCCCGAAGACCTGGTGT
This sequence comes from Acronicta leporina, assembly GCA_947256265.1. Taxonomy (NCBI): domain Eukaryota; kingdom Metazoa; phylum Arthropoda; class Insecta; order Lepidoptera; family Noctuidae; genus Acronicta; species Acronicta leporina. The sequence continues at coordinate 7,403,049 of OX366513.1, read as the reverse complement.
TTTGAACCCGCTAGTTATTATTTTTAACCCTCAGTATAGTTTATCTGAATTAACTAATAATTAATTATTTAAATAATATTTATTTTTATTTTATTTATTTTTATTTAAGAATTAATTAATTAAATAATATTTATGCTAAGATTATAAAGTTATTTTAGCAGGTTCGAATCCTGCCTGCGAGTCGAATTTTTCCTTCACTAAAATAACATGAAAAGTGCAAAAAAAAAACACAAAAAGATAGTTAATAGGTATAGCATCGTACGACATAGAACTAACCGTAAGGTTGAGAGGCAAAGTAACTTGCCTTTCAATAGATGTTACTGACGTCACCTTTAAGACGTAAGTTCAGAATGTGAAGGCAAATTTCAACATGGCAGGTAGGACTCGCGGTGGCTTAGAGGTCATAGCGTCTGGCGTACCTAGCCAGAAGACGCAGGTTCGAATCCTGCCTGCGAGTCGAATTTTTCCTTCACTAGAATAACTGGAAACTCTTTAGTTTATCAAATAAAGTGCACGCACTGTATTTACACTATGGAGGTTTCACATTATATAATGAGTTATTATATGGCTGGATGCTTTAAAGAAGAAAACAATAATTGTCAAAATTATCAAATCAAAATGACACCTGTTACCGAATCAAATTTCATTGAGGTAATAACGATGTCGTGTTAGTCCGCTAGATAATAAGTTGTCATTCTTTGTTTACTTCTTATCCTACTCAAATATTTAGTTTTTACACCGGCTTGTGCTCGCTGGATAAATCCTATGTATGTCCCGTGATTCCCTGTATAAGTAGAGTTAGAATAACTGTACTAATAATCAATTCCTGGTCATAATAATGGTTTCTGATTGATCTGCTTTATTTTCTGGTTTTATCTTATTTAGTCCCTGTAAGTGTATTTTTTTAAATTTATAAAGTACTTGATTCTGTTATAATTTTTGATCCGTGCTAGTCTAGTAAGTACAGAAATACTTGAAAAAGAAATTTACTTCAATGGCTATTTTTCAACTTCAACGTTTTCAATGGTTAAAATGTTAATAACTTTTGATAGAGATGATTATCTCTTTCTTCTCGATTTGAATTAAAAATAGCCTAAATGTTAATCCAGGAAACAGGCTATGAATTCCTGCCCAATTCCAGTCTCTTCAGTAGTTATCATTTGATGCGCGGTCAAACTCACAGACAAACCGACAGACAAAAGTTCCAAAAATAATAGAAAAGGATTGTGTTACCGATTCTTAGTCCCCCAAATTAGTTTTTTTTGTAAATATAAGCAATGTACAGACACGGCAGATTATGTGTATAATTAAACACATACCATCATACCATCACGCCTGTATTCCCCGAAGGGTTAGGCAGAGGCGTACTAATGTACACCCACAGTTCGCCGGTATGTTTAGGTCCCATGTAATAGGGGGCGAGCCTATTGCCATTAACCGGGCACAATTTCCTAACTCCGAGCTGCTACTGGGAATTTCATAGAAAAACCCAATAACACTTTGCTCGACCTGGGAATCGAACCCAGGACCTCTAGCGTAGCAGTCGCGGTCAGGACCACTTGGCTATTGAGGCAGTTGTGTATAATTAGATGTGTGATAAAAAAATATCTATGATCCATTCCAATATTGCCCAATATTATTAGACTCACGAGTTATGTCTAGTACCTACCTATTTCCTTATGATTTTCAGATCGAAGGTTATATACGGATTGTTACATGCAAGAACAAGAATTAATGGAACAATTGGAACTTGAACAGATTATTAAACAGAATAATCTAGAAAATGAAAAATGGATACAAGCCGAAAGAATTGCAAATGTGCAGTGGATAAAACTTCAAGCAGAAAAAGAAAGACTTAAACAAAAACACTTGGAACAAGAAGCGAAAATAAAGCTGGTAAGACCATTTTGCCAAATAGCCCCGTACTGACTGAGCGAGGATCCTCGCGAGGCAGCCTCGGACGTTTGCCGCGCGAGGCATGCTCGGTCGTAGGATTTGCATTTAGAATGCTTCGCGCTGCAAATTGCCGAGCCGCGGTGAGGCTGAGCATGCGCTTTCTTTAAATCACTTAAATGCATGTTCATTTCCTGGGTTATATTTCTCCACGCATCGTCTCTTAGTCCTTTATTAGTATAATCGGGACATTTTGTATCCCATAATCATCTATATCCATCATATTTATAGCTGTATTAATTTGAGGCCCTGTTCTTTATCCATGACGCTAACGCGCGACGAACGAGCGAAAACACGTGAGCGCGGCAATCGGACTGAGGCGCCTTTGAGCATGGAGAAAAACCGACAAAGCGCGGCTCGGGCCGAGGCCGCTCACGCGCTCGCCTCGGGCGAGGCACGTCCTGAGTGAACGAGGATTCTCCTCGAGAGGATCCTCGGTCAGTCAGTACGCGGCTAATGACAACTTTATTGTTTTTTTTTAATAAAAAAAGCTTGCGAAAGAATACTAGTAATGTGCGATCCACATTGCTAATGTGGATCGCACATTACTAGTATTCTTGTTAACCCGTCGTGCTAAGCTAAAATGCTTGTGTTACGAGTGGGTTCACGTCGGTAGTGCAATGGGTGGGTTTCGAACCGGCAACCACATGATCAGATCACCGATGCCCTCTTATTTTTTTTTTTTTCGTGTGGGTAATCCATTAATGAACTTCCGCCGCCTGGGAAGGCGGCGGTGCGTGTCGGACTCCACCCCCGGAGCGGGGGTGACTACCGACTAAACCCCACACGGGTGTTACGCCTCTCCACATAATTGCCGGGGTTGCAGGAGCGATGAATCATTCATCCGCGGCCCCGGCAGTGGCGGACCGCTTTAGAGTGCGGTCCTCGGCTCCTGAGAGAGGGGGCTGTATACTCCCCCACCTGCCAATCCATGAGCGGGCGCGGCACACTCCGACCGCACCTCCATCTCGGGCCTGCTGCTGGACGGACGGACTTCCCCAAGTCCGCCGCCCGTGGCCGTCTACGGTGGTTGGAACAGGGCGTTGTATGCCCTGTTCTTGCGCCCAGTGCGTCGGGCGCGGATTGACTGGGTGGAGGTAGCCTCCCTCTCTCGTTCGGCGACCTCCTTGGCGGCGATGTCCTCCTCGCAAAACGAGGCCACCGTCTGCCATGCGGATTCGCTGCCGACCATACTGGCGATAACGGCCGGCAGCGAGAGGTCGCCGCCTATCTCCTCGGAGAGGACACAGCGCTGCTCGGACCATGCAGTGCACTCAGCGAGCGTGTGCTGCGCCGTGTCCTCCAGACTCCCGCAGTGGTGGCAGCGGGCATCAGGCTCTCTCCCGGCTATATGGCACAGATACTTGCCGAAGCAGCCATGCCCCGACAGTACCTGCGTCAGCCGGAAGGTCAGCACGCCGTGACGCCTTGCCAACCACTCCCTCAGGACGGGCCGGAGGGCCTCAATGGTCCGATGGCCGGCACCTGGTCTCGCGAGCCGGTCCACCCATTCGGTGACTGCCGCACGTTGTAGGTGCGCCCTGCACTGGTCCAAGATCACCGATGCCCTAGTCTAATGGCTAGGATAGGCGGCGGTAGCCTAATGGCTAACGCCGCTTTTTTGGATCCGAGCCGATTGGATCTTTAATTCTTCAATATCTGAAAGAAAAAATCCTTTATTACCTAGCCTGGGTATGCCTGGGTTTTAGTTATTTTACGATTCAAGTGTGAAAACAACCAATAATTATAATTGTAATGTGCATTTATTCATGCTTAATGAAAATGAAAACCTGCGGTTTTGCTCGCACCCCAAAAGACAAAATGTAGCATATAGGGTTGCCAACATTTTTTCTGCAAATATAGTATTTTTCAGAATAAACTTATAAAATATAGTACCTAAATAAAGTATTTTATTGGTTGAATGGGAGGTAGGTATGTCTGTTTTATTAGTTTCGATGTTGCTAAAAACCTTCCAAAAGAAATATGTATAGTAATTTTCTACGTATAGATAGTACGTCACCATAAATATATTCATCATCATATCAGCCTATTGCCGTCCACCATAAATATATTACAATACTATAATTATATTATACTATGGTAGGCAACCCTAGGCCTATACCAAAATTCCTTAATGTTTGTATTTTTTTATAGTAATAGTCTTGTTATAGGTATGTGTACCTATCGTTATATTGTAATTTTAAGCGCTACAATATTTTCGTATAAAACGTCTTATAAACTAAACCTTCCACGGTTTGTGTATTGTCCTGTTTTGACAAGTGATATTCTGTGACAGGGAAAAGAAAAGAAAACCTACCTAATAATTATAGCATGAAGAAGTTTATAAGACGTTTTATATTTTACACTACACTACGAACAGAGAATGTGTTTAGGGTGTTTGTTGGTGACAACGAATGAAGGATTTGTGACTCATCGGCGATTGTTCTTAGATGTGATGTTGCTAACACACAAAGGGGCTCTGCAGTAAACATTTTTCTCTTGTAAAATGGGATTTTCTGTGAAGTTTGTGATTCATGACAGCACTAAGGAGGTGTACGCTATTACGGTCAAACGGTTGTTTTTCTTTATCTCATAAACGATGCGTCCAAATAACATAGGGGAGAAGGAGGCATATTAGCACTTTTTTTATATTTTGTGAACTCATAAAAAATCAACTGTAAAGAGAAATTGAAAAGACATATTTTTCTTAGCTTACTTACTCCTTTGTTAATATAAAAATGATGAAATGTTTGAATTTGTTGAAAACGTCAAATTTTGTTCAAATCTGCCTCCCCATAGGAGTACATTTGAATCAACATGGGGCACTTGAAAAATGGGTTAAAAACCAGTTGATAGAGTAATAATTTGTCTATTATAATGATATTTTATTGTTATTAAAATAAAAAATAAACTTATACGAAACTTCTAAAGTTAAATCTTGCATTACAGTAACGTTTTTAATTGTGTCGCTTCCTCCTTGTTAACAAAAATAATCATATTGCACAAGAGTATTACTTTATTGTATATATATTAATATATTATTATTTATATAGTATATTACTTTATAATTATATAATACTGCCTCAGACGCAAAACTAAACGTAAAATAAACTTAATATCAAACTTCTAAACTTTTTGATCAAATCTGCGCCATGGTCACTTGGAAGATAAATATATTACAAAAAATAATGTGAAATAGCTGGCAAGCAAAAACTACAAGGTAGATTGAAAACTATTAGGTACTGCACAATTCTGTGAAAGAATTAGTTGGAAACCTTTACTCACGTGATTGTAAATCCCTTACAACTTTTATTTTTATTTTTTACTTCGCCGGTACAAATATGGCGACAGGTAATAACTCTTTTTGACTACGAAACACGCGCGCTTTGTGACTTGACGTTTGTCATAACCAGTGTTGCCAATATTAAAATTGAGTTGCGGCATATATTAAGGCGGATCGTAGGTACAATCGTCATTTTTGGCCAAAATTGATGATTGTACCTAAATTTAGCTACAATATCGATTTACAAGCAAAGTTTTTAATGCTCAGTTGTGAATATTGTATAGCCAATGCCGCAATTACTACAGCTAGGAATCTAGAATGTGTTATAGACCTACGAATTGCGAAAAACCAATTGAAATTTGAATTTGGCGGGCTCAGGTGAACGATCCGCCTTAACATAAAGCTGCCTTCAGAAATCAACATGTTCAAATCTGCCTCTGTGCTAAGGTGCCTCCTTCTCCCCTAATGTAAAGAGAAATTTATATCTCTAAAATTGATTTGATGAGAAATAATCTGACATGAGATTGGTAGGTACCTATGTCTCCAAATTTTGACGTCCTAGTCCTAGAGCAATTCCCGAAGAATTGTTATCGGAATTAGATTTAGGATCAAAAAATGTATAAGAAACGATGTCTTACCACTACGAAAAAAAATTAGGCTAGTGTTATTTTTAAGAGAAATGTACCACCATTTTTAAAGTAGGTAGGTAGATAGTAGTTATCTATGATAAATCATTCATTCAGTCATTAGCGCTTTTAATTATGGCTTGCTTCACAATGAATACCAGTAAGTATTTCAGGTTGTATTTTTTTCTGTACTGAAACAATTATGGATGGCTTAAATTACTTTGGAAGTAAAGCAGCTTTCTTATAGAGTGAACTATTAAAATTGGTTCAGTAGTTTCGGTTTATCGATTAAACAAACAAATCACAAACAAACAAAGTAATTAAACTATAGGTAGGTACTAAAATTATAATGATGAACATTATAATTTTAGTACCTACCTATAGTTTAATTATTTATCTTAAACAGTAGTTTTCGTAGCCTGTGAAACCTCAGGGAACAGCTAGTATTTAATACTCTTTTATTTATTACCAGCCTGTATTTATTTTTCAAGGAATGTGAACTAGAACAGAGGAATAGAAAAATAGAAGAAGAGAAGATAAAAACAGCTCAAGATGAATTAAGAAAAAAACAAATGATCTTTGTGAAGAGTTTAGATGACTTTTTATCTGGGGATTCTGATGAGCCCCCATCTGAATTGAGAGTTATGCGTGAGACGAGACCTGATGCTGAACTTTGTCCATTTTTCTCTAAAACAGCATGTTGTCGGTTTGGTGATCAATGTTCAAGAAACCATCAATATCCAGGCATCAGCAAAGTATATCCTTTTCATATGGTTTTAATTTTATTTTATAGTGTTCAAAATACTATTTTGGTTAAAATAATGGCTTATGTAGGTATTATAATTATCCAACTGTATTAAAGTATTATTTTTTAGCGGAAATTAAAGAGCAGTGACAGTTTAATGACTTACGACCGACAAAGGGAACATCGTGAAACAACTCGCACGCTTGGGATATTTGCTCATTGGCGTGTGTAGTATCCTAACCTGCATTAGGCCAGCGTAGTGAACCGTAAATATTGATGACCGCTGCCCCGCACGTGGGTGGTGGTTTAAGAAATTATTAAGATAATCAAGATACATTATGTATTTTTATTTTAGGTGCTTCTAGCTACAAATTTTTATGTCCATTTTGGCCTTAGTAATGCAAATTTCAATGAATATGATACGGACATTATGCTAGAATATGAAGATAGCGACACTTACAAGGAGTACAAAGATTTTTTCTATGATGTTCTAACTGAATTCCAAAAATTTGGTAGGGTTTTACAGTTTAAGGTGAGTTATCCATCAGTTTCGTTAAAACATCATGTGATTAAAATGATAATTAGATTTAATATAAAGTGTTTAGAGGAATGAGATATAATGCGAAGTAGCGAGGGTATGCTTTGGAAAAAATGGGATGAATATGATAGATCAAAAAGTTCAGCACTAAACATTCAAATATAAAATAGAAATTCTACCCAGTGGAATGTTTCCATAGAAGGTGTGTGACATCAGCAGTAGGTAATGTTGTGTTTTTTTAACCCGTAAGTAACAATTTATAGACAACATGTAAAATCTATTGTTCTTCCGCTGCGTACTTAGTGCATTCAGTGTGCCATAAGATTATGATTAATTAATAGGTATCGATATAGGGTAAGATGGCCAGTGTTCGGCCTCTTAAGACGTCAGCTGACTTATTATACTTTTACCCGACCTCCCCAGAGGAATCAGTGTGTTTAGACCCAGTTTCACCATACTATGTTAGTTAATTTAACAGCCTGTTAATATTTTAACACAATGTTTTTTGTGAGTGTTTGTGGGTGTCCCACCATATGCTAATGGCTTGTTAAATTGCTTAATCAGCTGTTATTTATATCTAATCACTGCTCTGCGGGTCTGTTAAATTTTTAACAGGTTGTTACTATGACTTGTGTACTGTCAAAATGGTTTTAAAAGAACAAAGGAGACTCTTTCATGAAGGTCTGATTAAGGCGAATCATTTTATAAAGGATTGTTTTAGAAAATTTGGATGAATAGAGAGCTAGCTTATTGCCATTAACCGGGCACAAATCCAAACTCTGTGCTGCTTCTGAGAATTTCATAGAAAAAACCAATAAGGCAATATCATTTTATTTGACCTGGGAATCGAAATCATAGCCTGTAGCGATCGTGCTTAGGATCTACTAACTTGGCTAAACACTTAGCCTAAACAGGAAGTTTTGGCTAGGGCCTATTGGTGTGTAGGATACTAGTTTTAAATATAATAAAAGAAAGTCGTGTTAGTTACTTCATTTATAACTCAAGAACGGCTGAACCGATTTGGCTGAAAATTGGTGGAGAGGTAGCTTAGAACCAGGAAACGGACATAGGATACTTTTTATCCCGTTCCCGATACTTTTTATTCCACGGGGGCGAAGCCGCGGGCAGAAGCTAGTTTTAAATATAATACATACGAGTTCTTTTATTTTTATAGTTTGGTAAAATTATAATTATTATATAAAATAAATAAAACTGCATAATAATATGTTATTATCAGCCATTTTCGACCATATTTCGAATTAATTTGGAGTAGATATTTCATTCTTCATTTTCCGTTGTTTTGATTTTTCTTTTAGCTGCTGTTTTTTTTTCATGATTTGTCATTAATAAGTAATTCAGTTTTTCTCTGCACCAATTCGTCATTTACGGAAGTTTGAAATCTGATCTGAAAAAGGTGCAATACTTTAAACATTTTACCTAAGTAATAAACATTGAAATAAAATAGTAACAAACATTTAGTTCATATAGATACTCAAAATTAGTTCCTACCTGTTGAGAATATTATATTTTTTATTTATATTTTACTCTAGTGTGTCATCATATGCGGTTGAGCCAATGATATGATAATAATAGATACGTTATGTTCATAGAAAATGTCATTTATAATTGGGTCGCGCTAAATATCCATACCTATAACCGTTGTTATCTGAACATTTTGGGCTTTACTAATGAGCGCGAGCATAGATACAGGCCGCACAAGTTGAAAAGAAATAGCACGAAGCAGTTGTCTTATATGGCACATGTGATAGGTGTCGCATGAAACAATGATTAATGATTTTCAAGAGTTGTTGACCAGAGTGTACATTAGGTACAAATAACACATTTTAAAATGTTATATTTTTGAAAATTATTATAATGTTTACAACATGAAACACCAACCGTAACCAATGAATAGTTGATTACCTAGTAATCATCTGTAACCAGCGCTCTCCGTAACTAGGATTGTCGATAAAAATTTCATAATATTGACTAAACAGGCTCGGTACAAAAAATACTTTCACATTTTACCGTTTTGGTTTAGTTTTAAACAGTATTTCCTGTCAACTTCAATGACGTCTGAAAACCACCGAAAACTGTTTGTGGTAGTTTTTTTTCCAAAGTGATGGGAACATCAGTAACTTGCTGTGCTATATTTTGTTTTTTTTTGCAGACCGGTGCACTACATTGGTCACAAATAGAATAGTATTCTGAAATCATTAACTTTCTCACTGGTGAGCACTGCTCTCAGATTGAGTGAGAAAAATGAGACATCACACACCGTCGAGAAGGTCTTTCACGCATGCAAGTGTCCTCACAATGTTCTCCTTAGCCTTTTAAGCACCTGATAATTATACCGGAATGCTTTTTATTCAGTGCGCAAACTTTGACAATTGAAACTTAAACGAATTTTATTAAACACCAATTTGTTATTTTGATATGTCTTAGTACAAATTATCGAAGTTATCGTTAACGAAAGATGTTTACTTTGAAACTGATTTTATGGTTACTCGCTAGCGCACGGCAAAGCGCGCGCGCCTTAGTACCTACATCAGCTGTGCGCTCGTTCGAACCGCCTGCGTAGGTATGGCGCGCGGCGACTATCTGTCTAATTTCTATGATAGATTTTCAACGTTAATGCAAAGCAATAAGGTTCATGTTTAATTTGACAAAAAAAATGCCATTACTGCATACAGCCTTAATACTTAGATATGGAAAGCATTGACAGAACTTACAGACTAAAATTGAAGCGAAAAACAGAAGCGACGAAATAATTTCAAAGTGGTTAAAATTTACAGATAATTAATTTTAGTCACTTTAATCTCATGAAATTGTTTCAATGCGTTTTAATAAGAATATCCTCTTCAAATAAAATGTCTATGTCAATTTCTTTCAGTAAAACCGCCAAATCAACAGTCTGTTTTAAAATTAAGATAGCAATTCAAAATGTATTTCAGTTTTCTTATTCACTCGAGACCACCAAGCTGGCCTAATGCGAGTTGGCAGAGTTCACACGCCCGCGCCGTCGTGAAAATCTCTCAGGCATGCAGACTTCCTAACGATGTTTTCCCTTAAATCTGGCTTGGAAAGAATACGCTACTAAGCTACGGTTGGTGATCATCTTGTAAACGTTATAACATTTTTCATAAATATACAATTTTAAAATGTGTTATGTATTTGTACCTAATGTTCACTCTGCTCAACAACTTGAAAATCATTTATCATTGTTTCATGCTACACCTATCACATGTGCATATAAGACAAATGCTTCGTGCTATTTCTTTTCATCTTGTGCTGCCTGTATCTATGCTCGTGCTCATTAGTAAAGCCCAAAAATGTTCAGATAACAACGGTTATAGTTATGGACATTTATATATAATATATAATACATTTATTTCAAGTACCAAGGACTCATATAGTGTTAGTTACAATTTACTTAAAAGCTATGTTAGTATATATAGTAATTACATGTTTGATCTTGAGAATCACTGCTGCATTGTCACAGGTTCTGCTGAGACCTTGCAGCAGTGATTCATATACTTACAGTCTAGTCTACTAGCTATCATGCTCAGAATGCTGTTGGCACTTGCCCGAACCCGTCGGACCAGGGATGCGCATCGCTTCCGCATGACCGCGTAGAAGCAGTTCACGCGAGCATCAGCAAACATTCCTGATGCACAGTATCGGGGTAGCCCCAACAGCACCCTAAATGCATTATTATATTGCACACGAAGAGCGCTGTATGCCTTTTGAGTAAAATGAGCCCACAAACTACATGTGTAAAAAGAGCTGCAGTAAGCTCTAAACAGCGTAAGTTTGACTTCATTAGAAGTACGCATGAATCTGCGGGCAATCATATTCGCTCTAACACACAGCGCTCTCCGCTCCCTAGCAATATCTTCATCGTCAATGAGGCCCGTAGTTAATATGTGACCAAGGTACGTAAAATGCTGTACCCTTAGAAGGGGCACACTGTTGATCTTAACTGAAGGCACCGCTTCCGGGTACTTACCTCTAGCCCAAAGACCATGACGACACTTTTTTTTACATTGTATGCCAGACCATGTATTCTGGCGTACTGCTCGCAAACAGCCAGGAGTTTTTTAAGCCCACAAATTGATGCGCTCAGCAGCACCATATCATCCGCGTAGCTGATGTTGTTTACACAGACGCCATCAATATGACATCCAACACGCATGCTGCTGAGAGCACCAATGAGATCGTTCACATACAGGTTGAAGAGCGTAGGTGAGCACAAACCCCCCTGCCTCACCCCGCACTCCAACCCATACGGTCTAGATAATGCACCAGCCCACTTTACACTATTGACTTGGTTTCCGTACCAGTATTTAAAAACGGTTATGAGCTCGGGGGGTAAATTTACCTCAGCCAGCTTCCTCCACAAAACGTCGTAGGAAACCAGGTCAAAAGCCCTACTCAAGTCCAGGAAGCAGGCGTAGACTGGAGTCTGGCGATCTGAGTAATATTTCACAGTGTGCTTAACACTCAATACCTATAGCGCTTTCTGTGGATAGATCCGCACGAAATCCAAATTGATTGTCGTGGATGTTAATAAATTTATTAAGGTGAGTGTTTAACACGCTGTCAAAAATCTTTGAAATTAAAGTGGCAAGAGATATTGGCCTGTAGTTATTTTTGTCTCCCAAATCGCCAGTTTGGGAGCGCGACTCAATTTTAAATGACATTTTCTATGAACATAACGTATCTAATAGTATTATATCATTGTTGTGCTGCCTGTATCTATGCTCGCGCTCATTAGTAAAGCCCAAAATGTTCAGATATCAACGGTTATTGGTATGACTCAATTTTAAATGACATTTTCTATGAACATAACTTTATCTAATAGTATTATATCATTGAGTGGCATCATATTTTATTCTTCATAACATCTTTATCTTCAATAATGAACTATACCAAAATATAGTTCTCGTTCGAAGAAAAATTCAGCGCGAATGTTTCTTAGATATTTCTTCTGGTGAGCGCTAAGGGTGAAGGTACTTTTCACAGAGATTATAATTTAAAAATATGAAAAAAATCCGCACAACAGAACACAAAAATGATTACCTATTGACAATTTATTGTTGACGTTTTATCTATCAATATTAAAAATACTACGTTTGTTTTTGAATTAGAGAAAAAGAACGATGTTATAAATTCGGCCGTATTACATTATTAAACGACTAGTTAGGTACAATATTGGACATATCAGTATCATTGATATACCTACGTTGCTATGACTTACTGTTTTGGTCGTATTAGAATGTGAGTGAATGCTTTGTATATCATTCAATAAATGATAGATTTAATAACGCACTGTTACATTTTCGTCATGGGACATATCCTATTTTAACAGCTTTGTTAATTTTAAAGACTGATTAGTTAATGCTTTGTTACATAGAAATTGGTGAAACTTCTATGTAACAAAGCATAATAAGCAGGTATTGGGTCTTGGACCCAGTTTAGACGTTATCTAGATTAAAAATAGGTAATATACATTATAAAAAATGATAGCGTCTTCATTTGTATAATGTATTTACCTATATTTTTAACCTAGAGTAGAACCGTAGGCACAATAATGATAGAAAACTAAGTTTAATTTTTATTATATCTAAGTATTATAAATCTTACATATAATAAGAATGTAAGTGAGCCGTGTCTGTACATTGCTTATATTTACAAAAAAACTAATTTGGGGGACTCAGAATCGGTAACACAATCCATTTCTATTATTTTTGGAACTTTTGTCTGTCTGTTTGTCTGTATGTTTGACTGCGCATCAAATGATAACTACTGAAGAGATTTGGAGGAAGTGGGCAGGAATTCATAGCCTGTTTCTTGGATTAACATTTAGGCTATTTTAAATTCAAATCGGTTCTTTCTATCAAAAGTTATTAACATTTTAATTATTGAAAACGTTGACTTTTAAAAATAACCATTGAAGTCAATTTCTTTTTAAAGTATTTCTGTACTAGACTAGCACGGATCAAAAATTATAACAGAATCAAGTAATAAAATTAAAAAAATACATTTACAGGGACTAAATAATATAAAACAAGAAAATAAAGCAGATCAATCAGAAACCATTATTGTGACCAAGAATTGATTATTAGTACAGTAATTCTAACTCTACTTATACAGGGAATCACGGGACATACATATGATTTATCCAGCGAGCACAAGCCGGTGTAAAAACTAAATATTTGAGTAGGTTAAAGAAGTAAACAAAAAATTACAACTTATTTTCTAGCGGACTAACACGACTCAATGAAATTTGTTTCGATAACAGGTGTAATTTTGAGTTGAGAATTTTGACAATATTATTGTTTTCTTCTTTAAAGCATTCAGCCATATAGTAACTCATTTTATAATGTGAAACCTCCATAGTGTAGATACAGTGCGCACACTTTATTTGAGAAACTAAAGAGTTTCCATTTAATCGAATAATTAAATACATAAATAAATATAATACTTAATAAAAAAATTGCAACGTGCGTTAATCTTTACTGATGCCGAAACAGATATTTGAGATTTTAATCTATGTAGGTATATCTATTTATATTTCCATGCTTCGCGTCAATATAATGTGAACAAATTGTTGAAATTAAGTAATTTACAGATCAGAAATAAGGTATTCAGAAATCAATGGCGCTAAGTGTATTACAAATATGGAAAACCAAATTTTTCGAGGTGGTTAGTTGAAATTTGGACAGGACAACGTCTGTCAGGTCAGCTAGTATATAATAAGTACTAACACAGTCGGTGTTAAAACTTAAATTGTATATTTTGATAAAATATTTTTTTATGTAGGTAGATACAATGTACAATGTACAGACTCGCTGGTCGTACAGATTTATTTTATGTGTAGATAGTGACCGGGGACTGGAACTACATCCAGTAATTCGGCCGCTTAGTCTTTTAAAGGGCCGACTTTCTAGGCAATAGTACCAGTAGTCCGGCCACCGTTATACCATACAAAATCTTTTACCTAAGTATAATAGTTGTACAGCTTATTTTTGCGGCCGGAGACTGGACACAAGATTATAAGAGAGATTTAAATCATAAAATTTTACATAACAACATACTGGTATACAAAACGTAATTCACTTTCAAAGCTAGTGTCCGGCCGGGGTAGGCTGGACACTGAAAGTAGCCTTTTTTTATTCCAGTCCCACGGCCCCGGTATTATTTAAATAACCGTTCAAAATAACTCGTTTTTTACGCCGAAATTGAATAATTAGATGTATATTCGTTTCATAAAACATAAACCTATTTAAATAAAATAACTAAAAGTACATTAACTCACAATTTTTTTTTATTGAACTCGTTGTTTTAAGACGCGTGTGCTCTCCTCAGTTTTTACATGCCTCCTAAACGTCCGCTGACTTACACCGGCAGATATCGCCGCATGTAGTTTGTAGCTAATTAAACATAGTTTTTATAATAACGTGCTAAACAACTAAAAACAACTGCCAACTGCCTCGTTAGTCTAGTGGTCCCAAGTGCGACTGCTACGCTAGAGGTCCTGGGTTTGATTCCCAGGTTGAGCAGTGTTATTGAGTTTTTCTATGAAATTCTCAGTAGCAGGTCGGAGTTTGGAATTTGTGCCCGGTTAATGGCAATAGGCTCGCCCCCTATTACATGGGACCTAAACATTCCGGCGAACTGTGGGTGTACCTTAGTACACCTCTGCCTAACCCTTCGGGGAATACCGGCGTGATGGTATGTATATAAAAACAATGTCGTGAGGACGGACATTGGTGGGGGCCGGGCCACTGGACATATTACCCTAGGCATTATGTTGAAATGTTTCGAGGGAATTTAGTGAATAATACACATAATACACCTACTTATTAAGTACTCAAATAAAATTCAGATTTTTCAACCATCTTGAAAGCGTCATCAGCTGTTGATAATGGAATAAGGTGCGTATTAAAATTTAACGCCTTTGACTGAGCGGGCAAGCAGTCTGAGATAAGTTAAGCATTAAATATAGAATTTTCGTTAATTGAACAAAGTAGGATGCACAGAAAAATAACTACCAACCAAAAAAACCCGTAAATTTTGTCACAGGTGTGTAACAACTACGAAAAACATCTTCGAGGAAACACATACATAGAATTCGTTGAGCTACGATGTGCTGTCGCAGCCTATAAATCTTTGCATACTCGTTGGTATGGAGGCAGGCAGCTATCTCTACAGTTTTGCCATATAAGTTCTTGGAAAAATGCTATATGTGGTAAAGTATATTTAGTGTGTGTATTGGCTAGTCGATTATACGTGAATTTGACTTCTTACGTACTATTTCATTATTTACAGGCCTTCAGCTGCGGCGGCGATGCCCGAAAGGGCGTGCTTGTAATTTCTTACACGTCTTTAAAAACCCTAATAATTTATTCAATGGTTATACCAACGAAAATATTCAAGCAAACGATAGGTAAGCCCGATAATTGTATATAATATAAGGATCACATATTAAGAACTTATAAATAAATAAATAGTATACCTACTTTTAGAACTTGCCGTTCAACAACAAGATCATGGAGGTGGTCTATATCACCGGAACCTGAAATTTCTACAAGAGTATCTTCGAAGCGCTCAGAAAATAGTGTAAACCGACTTCGGAGAACTAAATACAGCGACGACGATCGTGAAAATTATCACACTTCACCTCGACGAAGTAGGCGACATTAGCTTAATTTTCTGTTACGACTGAATTTTAGAAGTTTTTTTAAGAAGTTTCTCGTCTTATTGATCGAATAAGACGAGAAACTTCTTGTAAATCACTAAAAACGTCGTCACGAGCACAGTATCATATAAAAACTGGACCATCTAAAAAGGATGGCCTAAATTTCCTGACCCACTTTCATACGAACTAATAGATATTAGATGGGTTGTTAGTTTGAAAGTGTCACTTATAGGTAGTCCTAATAGTAGTCACGGAGGAGTGGCTGGAGAGTCACGGGTGGCGCTCTCAGTTAACGGCTGATGCAAAAGCTCTCATGAAATCGCTGTTTCGGCAAGTACCTGTGCATACGCCGGGAACCACCGCCGTTGTCGCCATTGCACGGACTGTCCCGAGCACACGGCGCAGCATACGCCAGATTTATGCCAAGCTTGGGCAGAGTAGCGCCGTGATCTTGTCGCGGTAGTTCACGCTTCCGGCCGTAATTCAATCCATGGTAGGAAGCGAGTGCGTGTGGGATGCCGCCGCCTCTTACTAGGAGCAAGTCACCAAGGTATGCTTGCAAAGGACGCGATAGAGAGGGAGAGAGAATTTACCAACTCTCTCCCGATCTGCAGTAGATGAACCGGGTGCAGGGCACAGACAGAACTCTAGCCTCCATGAGCCGAGGCCTGAGGGAAGCTGACTTGGGGAGCTCTCCATGCCGCCCGACCATACAATGGTCCCAGATGGTGGCGCGCGTGTTTTGGACGTACGCGTTCATGTGTGATGTGAAACGGGTCCTCGCTGTTTGAAGAGGTCAAGCGAACGTTGGACCGCATCTCATCATGGTCGTGGTGAATATCACGCATCCCATGGCCGTGACTATAGGGCAAAGGAAGGCAAGTTCGGTTTTTAGTCAGTACGGATTCGACATACCCTAGTCCCTACTGCTTCCCCAGATATCAGACAATCCATGCATGAGTATGTACATTACTTACTTTACATACGTAACTCCATCCAGCTCCGTGTGTGGCAACGCACCCTGCGTGCCACACGCGTTCCTGGGCGGAGTGGTGTTTCCATTGAAGTTGATCGGAGTAGAGTTAAGCTGCGCTGAGTAGACCAGAGCTGCATTGAGCCGTGTTCCGATCAGCCAAATTCAATCTCTTGGAGAGATAATAGATAATACGCTTTTACATTTTTACATCTTTTATATTTTCACGGTTTTACATCTTTCTCTACTTGAACTAGCAGATAAAGTAGAACTGATTGCTGCATATTATTATGGTACAAAAAGGAAACCATAGATTCAGATTCCGTCCCGCTACTCGCCGCTTCGTGCCCTGCGCTCGGCACCACAGCTTACTCGAGTAGGTACATTCTGTCAGGGTGTTCATAATTATATTTTATTTGAAAGTCCGCTCAGCTCCACTCGGCTCAACTTACACTTTTTCCACTGATGCGAGCACTCTGATTGGCCAATTCACGGACCGCTCCTCTTCATCCTCCACTCTGCCCAGCTCTGCGTCATTGGAAGCGCACCCTTATAATTGGGTATAACATATACAGAACCTAATAATGTAAGTAGATCAACCATTACGTGTCAATAAAATTATAAGTACTGATTTTGATTGTTTTATTATTATTTATTCATTTTTGTAGGTTTTAAGCTAGGCAATGCCTGTATCATGGTTATCAGAAAACATCTCGAAATAATTGGGTGCCAACCTTTGACTATATATCTATGGACCCGCCTCTCATGATCATTCCCCTCTGTCAAGGTAGTGGATTAAAAAATCTAACGCGTATATATAAAAACTTTCCGTAATCGATTTTTCTTATACGGAGTTGTTTTCGCTCAGTAAGGTCATCATAAATGCTCCGTGCAAAATACAGATACGTGCCGGTAATGTATGCAAAAAATATCTAATATTTTATTTAGATATAGATGAAGTTATTTTCCCGATGTAAGTATTAACACGTTCCCTGTCCAATGACTCTAAAAGAGTCACGCTTGTACCAAACTCGTACGTCTATGACTCTAGTTGGAGTCATACTCCAAAGATAAATGTGATGCTTTATATTTCATTGGACGTATGACTACGAGTGAAACCAGTATCATGGACGTATGGTTGGATAACAAGGTTAGAAAAAATTCAAAAGAGCCACCGTAAAATGTCACAAGTTTCTTATTAGTTCATTTATTTCTATTTAAATCACAATACAATCTATACTTAGGGCCACTTGCACCAAATTCTTAAATGTGTTTAAATTGTATTTAAACTCCATTTTCTATTGTAATTTTGTGTTTATATTCAATTTAAATATATTTATGAAGTTATATGAGGCCGTCCTAAAAATTCACTCGATCGTGTTTAGGTAAATTCTATGTTTGTGTGCGCTTATCACGCACACATGGCTGCAGATCGAGCGTACGAGCCTATAAACAATTTTGATCCTTTCATTATTAAATTAATTTTCTAGTTTTTTTTTGTATTTTAAATTTTGTTTTCAATTTAGTATATTTTTATACATACAATGTTCAATCAACACCAAAACATAAAACTTTAAAAGGCGGAAATTGGGCTGAAAATTGTAATTGTAGCTAGTCATTAACAAATAAATACCTAGTGACGAGTTTAATGATTTATGGATTTTAACATTAAATAAATAAATAAAATAAATATTCTGGGACATTTTTACACAGCACCATCTAGTCCCAAACTAAGCAGAGCTTGTACTATGGGTACTAGACAATGGATATAATACTTATATACTTTTTTTTTGTAAATACATACTTATAATACATAAGAAACACTTATATTCATCACATAATTTTTTGTGTTCTGTGGGAATCGAACCCACGACCTCATGGTCAGCAGTCCGGTACTCGAACCACTAAACTACAGAGGTCGTCAAACATTTTGAGGGGAGGAAACGGGGGTTGAAGCCAGAAGGTTAATATACTTATTAGTATGGGTGAATAGTTTTTAAAGGTAGGTATTTGAAAATTAAAAATTAGATATGTAGCTACTCATCATAAAAAAATGTGTTTCAGGGTTTTTGAATTTTTAAACTTTTACTTTGGAGGGTTGATAGCTTTATCTTTTTCTAGGCACTTCAAAATCGTGATATTTTATTAAATGTTTATCAAAACACATTTTGGTCACGACTGAAACCGCTCGGTTGTATGTACATATGTCGTAATTTTGGTAGGTATGTAGTTTAATTTTGCTCCACTTCATCGTGAAAAATGTGAGATTATTGAAGAACTGGTATTTGTTTTTATAATTTACCATGCTCGTAGAATGTGATCCTAATGTAGGACCAACATAAGACATTAGTACTACAGTAGTAATCACGGCGATAACTACAATATTCATACCTTTGAATGTATTAAAACCTTTGCTTATAAATAATTGTAAGATGAGGTTGCTTTTGACTAATGAACATAGCTTTGTAATAGGTGCTTTGATTGCATAATTTTTGTTCAACAAGTTTTGTTCCATATGGAGTACAGCTGTCATCTTTGGGCGGATGCAAAGTACTTGGGCAATTTGACTCGGTCCAAAGAGGATATTTTTTTATTATAAGGATTGTTGACCACCCCATGATTACGTGTGGTATCGGGCCCTTAAGCCTAAGGAGAGACACACATAGGGCGGCGAATGTGTGTTCTACAGCCTATATTGCCCTACATCGTAACACTCGCATAATACTTATCTGATAATAGCTTCTGCCCGCGACTTCGTCCGCGTGGAATAGTTACTTAGTCTTAGCATGATGATATATAGCCTCTACTTAGCCTTCTTCAATAAATGGGCTATCTAACACTGAAAGAATTTTTCAAATCGGACCAGCAGTTCCTGAGATTAGCGCGTTCAAGCGAACAAACAATCAAACAAACTCTTCAGCTTTATATATTAGTATAGATATTATTATTGAAATATTTACTATTACTGTTTGGACTTTAAAAGAGACCATGATTCTCTGAGTTTGTTTCGGTGTTTCTCCTCAGAGGTCGTCAGGAAATGTCGGCGCCATCTAATAAAAAAAAATGTAAAATATTGAAATGTAAAAGTGTCTTTAAAAGATCTACTTACAGAAATAAATATCATTTATATATGGACTGTGTTCTGAGGAATTAACTAATATAGTACCTACGGCCACATTTTACCATCGGACGACTCGACTCGTTCGAAGATAACCACACACACCTTCGGACTAATATAATCACGTACTGTACGTTCCCAAAGGAACTTCATCCCAAGTACAATCAGGGATGTGGGATGTTCTTCAAAAAAGAAGTGACTTTTCAATAGATATTACTGACGTCACCTTTAAGACGTAAATTCAGAATGTGAATACAAATTTAGACCTGGCAGGTGGGACTCGCGGCGGCTTAGTGATCATAGCATCTGATTATCTAACCAGAAGACGCAGGTTCAAATTCTGATCGCAATACTTTATACTACTACAGAACTTTATATAGGTACCTATTATATAGGAATGTGCAAAAAAAACAGGAAATGATAGTTAACAGTTCGTATTTATCTTGAAAAAAATTAACTAATTTTTAATCTTGGTTTCAAAATTAATATGATTTTCGTAATCAGCCCCTGAGAATCCTTGAAATTGACACCCATATCAATTTATTTAGAAAAACAATGTCCGCCATCTTGGATTTAAAAATTAATGTCATTTTCGTAATCAACCCCCGAAATTCTTGGAAATTGACACCCATATCAATTTATTAAGAAAAACAATGTCCGCCATGTTGGATTTCAATGTTAATATCATTTTCGTAATCAGCCCCTGAAAATCGTTGAAATTGATACCTATATCAATTTATTTCGAAAAGCAATGTCCGCCATCTTGGATTTCAAAATTAATGTCATTTTCGTAATCAGCCCCTGAAAAACCTTGACATTGACACCCGTATCAATTTATTCAGAAAAACAATGTCCGCCATCTTGGATTTAAAAATTAATGTCATTTTCGTAATCAGCCCCTGAAAATCCTTGACATTGACAACCATATCAATTTATTTAGAAAAGCAATGTCCGCCATGTTGGATTTCAATGTTAATATCATTTTCGTAATCAGCCCCCTAAAATCCTTGACATTAACACCCGTATCAATTTTATAAGAAAAACAATTTCCGCCATCTTGGATTTAAAAATTAATGTCATTTTCGTTATCAGCCCCCGAAATTCCTTGAAATTGACACCCATATCAATTTATTTAGAAAAGCAATGTCCGCCATGTTGGATTTCAGAATTAATGTCATTTTCTTAATCAGCCCCTGAAAATATTTGAAATTGACACCCATATTAATTTATTCAGAAAAGTAATGTCCGCCATCTTTGATTTCAAAATAAATGTCATTTTTGTAATCAGCACAATGAGAAACTTGTACTACCCATACTTCGTACAAAAAATACCAGACCATATTATATTATAGGCCTTTTCTAGAAATTAGAAGTTATAAAATAATCAACGTATCAAGTTGTGTTAATCGCAGTATAATTTGGGAAAATATTTACGTCGAACAAGCGCACGCCTGTGACACAAAGCGATACGTCCTCTCGCTGGGAAGGCCCGACCGTGACTGGCACGATCAGTTTTTTTTTTGGAATGGACATTAGCTGTTGATTCAGGGAATCTTAACAGCGTAACCAAACTTGGTGGCGAGGCACCGAATGCCTCCAGCCAGGAGCAACTTAGAATTAAGCAACAGCAGCTAAGGGCGTCCCCTGCGGGACACGGGCCTCGGCTTAGGGCGTTGCTGGGGGGGCAGCTAGGGACGGCTGGATCTGGTTTAAATTATTATTAGGGACTAATTTAAAGCTACTGGCTCGGCGCGGGCCGGCTCGAGCAAGGGTCGGGGGGGGGTTACCATTACTGGGTCTTCGTGACGGGTCTCGCGAGGACCGTAAATCGGGCGGCTGGCGCGATCAGCTTTGCGCGCTCGATATTATAGCACAATTATAGGTCTTTTCATCTTTGATTTACTAAATCAAAATACTTATATTATTTTTGAAAAAATAATTTTTGATCCTATTAAAGGGATAACTGAAGATTATAAAGTAATTTAAAAAAATCAAAATGTCTTTCTAAAAAATAGAAAAAAATACATACTTATTTGTCTGCAATTTTCACGAAAAATTACGTTATGTAAATATTTTTTTCCTGCTATATTTTGTATGAAACTTGATATATAGAAATATTATAGAAGTAATAACGCTCAGGTGAACGATCAGTCGTTCACCTGAGCTGATCAGTGGTGAATATTGTATAGCTAATGCCGCAATTGCTACAGCAAGGAATCTAGAATGTGCTATAGACCTACAAATTGCGAAAAACCAATTGAAATTTGAATTTGGCGGGCTCAGGTGAACGATCAGCCGGAGTTTAGGCGGGAAAATGTATGTGTGCACGTTGTCGACTTTTTATAATTTTCAAAAATTGAATTTCTCTGAAGTTTGATGTGTAATTATGGTGGATAGTTAACCATTAAGTGTTCATGAACGTGTGAGAGTGTAGGCAAATGATATAAAATTGAAAATCGTGACTTTTTGGGTTCACTCCTAAACTCCATGAAAGCCTCAATAAAGTTTCTACCGTTTTATTGGTGCAACTGAACAACTAAACAACTTCTACTTGACACTGGCGTACACAGAAAGTGTGGTGCCATAATTATAATCCCACGATGGGAAATATTACTTATTAAATATTACTCATATACTTGACACTGGCAAATACACAAAAAGTGCGGCGCCATAATAAAAAATAAAAAAGAGCAGCCTTATGGCTGATCGTTTCAAATGGTTTCAATCATTTCAATATTCTTCCTCTAAGATCCCGCCAAATTCAATTTTTTTTAAAAAAAAAAAAGCTTACCAGCAACGTGGGTCGCACATTACTAGTATTCTTGCCATTTTGACATTTTTATGGCTAAATTTGGCGTATTTCTATGTTGTTTAGCATGTTTTTTAACGATTTGGCATGTTAGCATATTTTTTAGCATTTTTTATCCAGTAAATCAAATTTGTCCATGGAAGTATATTATTACTTACAATACTAACATTGAATTCTGATAAAACTAAATTCATCACTTTTAGGGCCACTTGCACCAAATTCTATTTAAATCATTCATTTATGCATTTAGTTAAATATTTTAATTCCATAAACATAACACATTTAGGGCCACTTGCACCAACTTCTTAAATTCGTTAATAGTTAAACATATTTAACTAAATGCATAAAAGATGATTTAAATGAATGCATAAAAGATTATTTAAATAGAATTTGGTGCAAGTGGCCCTTTAAATCATTCTTTTATGCATTTAGTTAAATATGTCTAACTCCTTATACATCACATTTAAGATCGTCTTGCACCAAGTCTGTCCTAAGTCAATTTAGAATTGAACATGTCGATAAAACAGTTCTCTACGTTCCGTTTTTACATTACCTACATCTACATTACATCATAGTAATGTGAAAAATCTATTTAAAAAATTATGTTATAATAATAGATATAAAATTAAATCAAATTTAATAATTATTATAATTAATTAATTTTAATTAATGATAAATCGATGATTTTTTTACATTACAGACCTAAAATCAGCAATTGTTGCCTACTATGCATATGCACACTCCTGGCTTGTGTAAAGTAAATAGTATAAATATAATATAATGATAACATAATAATAAAGGTTTAAATAAATATAATAATATATATTAATAAATATATAACCTAAGATTAAATAAATAGTTTGTAAGTCATTTTATATTAAAATTGTATTGCTTTGCTGCCTTTTATCTGTGGTATCACCCATGATCGCAATAAATATTTGTATTTGTATTTTTTATCTCTTAGTAGTCTGTGGTACTGTGGTGGTAACCCTTAAACTGTCAACTCAACTGTCAAGTTGAAGTTACCTATTTTTATAATAATTATTAAAAAAAATATCTTAGTCTCAAATAACTGATGTGTTCAATTAAAACACAATTATCCTGTAAAAGTATCGGTATTTATCAAATTGTGTGAGTCATTACATTTAGATAAATTCTCAAAATCATTTTAAAATGACCTGTTGTAATGGGTAAATGCCCTGAAGAAATTGTAGAGAAACAAGGCACATTTCCAATTATTTCATTAATAAAAAATGCATCAGAGCTAGTGTGAAAAGTTGACCTCAAATATTGTGGATATCTCAGTGAAACCAACCAGAAGTGTAATTTTTTTCGATGGCAATGGTACTTATATCAGTATTTTCTAAGTTATTACAACCAACTGTTAACATTTTTAAGTTCACATCTGCTGTATCTTTAGCAAGCTTATCAAAGAGATTCCTATGCCCTTTTCATATTAAACAAGAAGTCATAGTTTCATATAAGACTAGAACAAGGAGTACTGAAAAAAATGGTAAGAACTTATTAATGATTACATATCTTTTATGTACAAAATTGATAATCTATTTAAAACATTATTGATTTAGCTTTTTTTTAAGGTTTTGATGAGTCTAAAGCAAAGATAATTTTATCTCTAAATTTTGAGTCTCCAGAAGAAGCATTACCTTTTTATAAATTACCAATTAGGACATTAGTTCATATATATAAAACTACAAAGGATGATGAAAGTAAAGGCTTCTGTAAAAATAGATTATATTACATTGCTTCCCGTCTGAAGGTAATATTTTACTATACATATGACATTTTAAAATTATAAAACTAAAGATATATGTGGGTGTCCAAGCAAAAAGGGTCAAGCTAGTTGCTGAGATAGTGAATATTTGGGTGCAAACTTTGTACTTAATTGATTATTAACCCGTGAGAAGGCGCTCCTCAGTTTGTTACACAGAGAGGCGCGCGCGAGCAAATTACTCACACTACTTTAAATGCTCATAATTCTATTTTTATATTACTTATTGACTTAAAATTGATTTCTATGAATAAAACAAGGTTTAATAAGTAAGAAAATAAATATTTTATTTAAAACTGAAACATAAATGCATCTTCTAAAGCAAATAACAAATGAACTTATTTTTATTTTCTAATTTGGTCAGTCTTCATAAATTCACAATAAAAAATCTTACATAACAAAAACTTTAAAAAAATATACTTCCATGAGATCACCGCACAATGGTATGCAGCCTCCACAAACATGAAAGTTGCATCAGGGGGGAGGGGATGAATATTTAGGAAGGTACCTAGGCGCTTGGGACGTTAGGGCGTCGGTGTCGGGATCACCAAAAAATATTGCTTTAAATTTTTGTGTGAGCGAATTCCTCATAGCACGCCTTCTCACGGGTTAATTAATGCTCAATTAACTACATGTTCAGTCATGTTATAGTAAATGACTATATGATGTTTCTACATCCCAGAAATTTTAAGAGAAAGTTTTGTATTTAATAATTGTACCAGTGGAGTACATGTCAAACTTTGAAAATACTCTTTCTCAAATCAAGTTTTTTCAGTTTTGTCTTTTAATATTTTTTTATCATTATTATCAAATTGTCTGTTATAGATACTAAATGTGGTCTATACCTACTCAATACCTAACTACAGGACCCTTTTTGCTTGTACACCCGTATATTTGATAATATGGAACACTTAATTTCTTATAGTATGTTTTTACAGGTGCCTCCAAGTATACTAAGTGAAAAACTTGCAAAAAGAACTTTTATTTACAGTTTGTCATTTATTTGGATTCAAAAAGCCTTAGATGTACTAGTGGGTAAGATATTTTAAGGTATTCATGTTCAAATAGAAGTTTTAATGTAGATTCGAGTCACTAAAGTCACTGTTTATTGTCATAAACAATAATTGTTAATTTAATGTATCGCTTTTGGTTTTCTGAATAAATAAATAAATATATAATGTGTTAGTAGTCTGGCGGCGGCGGACCGAATTTCCCATACATAGGTACTTAATTCCTAAATAAATCGTAATTAAAGCACTATTTACCCAAAGTGTATCATTATTCGGATTTCGATACTGTTAATAGGTTCCTGTTCTACCATTTCGTTGGAAATACTTCCCTGGAAAAAAAATTAAGCAAATGATAACATTGCCAAGTTCGGAACAATTTTCTGGTAGATCCAGTGAAGTATTAGTAGACGAAATAGCACTGTAGGAACCTAGATTAACTGTATCTCAATCCAAATAATTACAATATTTGATAAAATATTGTTTGGATTACGATTTATTTTGGTATTACATTTATGTGGGCAAAAGGTCCGAAATCCTGTCTGTGAAGGCATTGAAAGGTACGACTTTAAGCAGTTTTTAATAATTGCTACTACTAACTTTAATATGCAGATTTTATGCAAATTTTGCATTCATCAATTAACACTATTTTACAAAACAGCTATTTCTTAAACCCACTGTGGTTAAGAAATAGCTGTTTTGTAAAATAGTGAAAAATCAAATGTCAGATTGTAAATTTTATTTGCAAAATTTGGAGCTTGTGGTGCTTTATGGCGTCACAAGGGTGAAAGCTCGTCAGGATAGGTATACCTAATTTAGATAGTTTAAGTGAAGGAAAAATGCGACTTGCTGGCAGGGTTCTAACCTGTGTCTACTGGTTAGATACTCCAGACGCTATGTAACTAAGCCACCGCGAGTCCAAACCACCATGTCAAAATTTGTCTTAAAAGTGACGTCAGTAACATCTTTTATTATATTAAAAGCATGAAACATTCAAAGAATGTTAAAAAAAAATGTAAATAATACAGACAGAGCCCCACAAAACTGTACATACAGTTTGTCAGTGGGATCAATAATTATGTATAATGGTATCAATATTTAGGTAAGTATAGGGAGTGCATAATTAGTATTTTATGGTAGGGTATCTATACCAACCTAAGGTATTTTTTTAAATGTTGTAAAAAAAATATGTTCTATTATGTTTCATTAATGGATGTACGGGAGCCCCCTTTCACCTTTAGGCTCCAAGCCAACCCTACCTGCCCGCGGTTCCTTATCAATAGGGCCCTCGCTAATAACGTTGAAGAAATCTCCAGTGTGTCGACCAGGGTAGCGTACCTGATAATCCGACTATCGAAACGATATTCCATTAAGATTATTCAGGTCTACGCACCGACCTCGGCACACTCGGATGATGAAGTCGAAGATATGTACGAAGACATATCTAGAGCCTTGCACAACACCACAAAGGCTCACTTCAACGTTATTATGGGGGACCTCAACGCCAAAGTGGGAGTTCAGAATTGCAGCGAATCCAGAATAGGACCTCATGGCTATGGATGTCGGAATCACAGCGGACAAATGCTTGTCAACTTCCTAGAGAAAGAGGGGCTCTTTTTAATGAAATCTTTCTTTAAGAAGAAGCCTCAAAGAAAGTGGACATGGCAAAGCCCCGATACTGTGACAAAAAACGAGATCGACTTCATCATGACGGATAAGAAGCACATATTCAGGGATGTCTCCGTAATCAACAGGTTTATTACCGGATCTGATCACCGACTTGTCCGAGGCTCCCTGAATATCGATCTGAAACTCGAAAGAAACCGTCTGATGAAGTCCACGCTCCGACCGAATCCACTCCATGCCATGACGGGCAGCGAGAAGTTTCAAAAGCTTCTCGCTGACAGATTCGATGCAATGAAACCCACTGAGGATGTTGATGAGGCCTTGCAAAACGTAGTTGGAACATTGAAAGACGAGGGCATCAAGTTTTGCCAATCGCGGCATAAAGGCAAGAAGTCCAAACTCTCGGACGAGACTCTGCGGCTTATGACAAAAAGCCGGGACACCTCCTGGTTGACTTCGTCAGACAGGTCAGACCTGAACAGGCTAATTGCGAAGATGGTACGTCGTGACCTTCGGAGCTCTAATACGCGAAAAATTTAACAGGCGATAGAGCGAAACCGAGGGTCCAAAGTATTCACTCAGCAGCTTGGAAGGAGCCACCTGACGAAGCTCACCACAAACGATGGCAGGACCGTTTTGTCAAGGCCGGAGATTATATGCCGCCCATGTTCCTCGTCCACAGCGGGAAAACTGCGTTTCAAGAGCCGCCCTGATACGCCACTACACCGACGAACTGCCGGATATCAGCCACGACGAGATCGTGTTGGCTTTAAGACAGCTTATAAATGGAAAAGCCCCCGGTGAAGATGGAATTACTTCAGAGCTCCTGAAGGTAGAAGGAGCCCCTGTTGTCCGGGAGCTGCAAAAACTATTCAATTCCATCATTCACTGCGGGAGAACTCCAAAGGCGTGGCATGAGAGTGTGGTGGTTCTGTTTTGAAGCGAGACAAAACTCTTCTTAAAAATTACAGACCCATTTCCCTTCTAAGCCACGTCTATAAGCTGTTCTCTAAGGTCATCACGAATCGTCTCGTTAGGAGACTTGACGAGTTTCAGCCACCGGAACAAGCCGGGTTGCACGGGGTATGGCACCATAGACCACATTCACACAGTGAGGCAGATTATACAAAAGTACGAGGAGTATAATCGGCCCCTGTGCCTGGCATTTGTGGACTATGAGAAAGCCTTTGACTCAGTGGAAACCTGGGCTGTTTTGGAATCCTTACAGCGGTGCCAAGTGGACTATCGCTACATCGAGGTGCTGAGATCTCTCTACGAATCGGCCTTTATGAATGTCCAAGTACAGGACCAACAGTCTAAACCCATCCAATTGCGCAGAGGCGTGAGACAGGGGGACGTATATATATATATCCCCGAAACTGTTCACGAGCGCATTGGAAGACTTGTTTAAGACGCTGGACTGGAAAGGTAAGGGCATAAACATAAACGGCGATTACATCTCGCACCTACGATTCGCAGACGACATAGTCCTAATGGCAGAGTCGCTAGAGGAGCTTCAACAAATGCTGGACAGCCTAGCATCATCCTCGCAAAGCGTAGGTCTCAGCATGAATTTGGATAAAACCAAAGTCATGTTAAATGACCACATTGATCTGAGACCTATTGCTGTGAATGGACATCTTCTTGAAGTTGTTTCAGAATATACTTACCTCGGGCAGATCTTGCAGATGGGTAAAAACAACTTTGAGAAGGAGGCCAAGAGGAGGATCCAACTTGGCTGGGCAGCATTTGGAAAACTACGTCAAGTCTTTTCATCACCCATACAGCAAACTTTGAAAACGAAAGTTTTCAACCAGTGCGTCCTACCCGTGATGACCTACAGTGCTGAGACGTGGACACTCACAGTACGGCTAGTCCACCATTTTAAAGTCGGTCAGCGTGCTATGCTCGGAGTTTCTCTGAAGGATAAAATCCGCAACGAGGTTATCCGACAGAGAACCAAAGTCGTCGACATAGCGCACCGAATTAGCAAGCTGAAGTGGCAGTGGGCTGGCCATATCTGTAGAAGAACCGACAACCGCTGGGGTAGACGTGTTCTTGAGTGGAGACCGCGACTCGGCAAACGTAGCGTAGGACGCCCTCCGGCAAGATGGAGTGATGATTTGCGAAAGGCTGCCGGCAGTAGCTGGATGCGACAGGCCGAGGACAGGGTGAAATGGTGCACATTGGGGGAGGCCTACGTCCAGCAGTGGACTATTATAGGATGATGATGATGATGAATGGATCTTGTGAACGTAATTCTTGTTAAAATATTATTTCAGAAATGGATGTCTCTAGCGATCGCATACTGAGGGACTTATGGGTGTTGAAGTATCACCATGAAACAATTTCTGAGAGGCTTTTAAGAGTAAAAAACATGGGCATTGATAACTTATATCCATGGATGGTCAGATGTTCTGAAGATATACTAAATAGGTAAGTATGAAAATAATAATTTATTAATCAAATAGCCTTCACGCTTCTATGGAGACCCTATAGATGTTCTAATTTCGAATTTCTCTACTTCTCTTTCTCTACTAAAGTAGTAATGTTGGATCAAATAGCTCTACAAATAATCAGGACAGCGGTGGATGGTTCCTTGTTCCTAACCTAACCTACCAGCCAGAATCAAGGTGCTACTAGGGTTGTTCCCAAAAGTCCATGAGTCTACTGTTCTCGAAAAATGAAAATTCATACTTCCCAACAGGTCCATGCCATTTTAAAATATAAAATATTTCCCTTCCCTACGGGTCCATGCGAATGGTTGGTGCAGCCAGCAATTAAAGCTTGGCTAATCAAATAATGGATTTTCCATTCTAAGATTAGAGTATTTTATTGAAGGAAGAATTCGACTGCGGACAGGATTCCAACCTACGTTTTCTGGTGTATCTAACACCAGACTAACAGAAATTACAAAAACGCAGTTATTAGGTAAGTTAGCATCGTACAACATCGATCTAACTGCAATTTAAGTCATGTCGGTTGGGAAGCAAAGTAACTTGCTGTTCAATATTCGGACTCGCGGTGGCTTAGCGACCATAGCGTCCGGTGCACTAACCAGAAGACAAAGGTTGGAATCTGGCCCATAGTCACAGTATTACTTACAATATTTCCTACAGTAGCGCAACGCCTTTGATGTCGCGCGATGCCGCCGCCATCGCCAGTGTAGGTACCTACTTACGCTGTCGAGTTATTCCCAGTTGTCCCCACCGTCTTCGTCTCCAGTGGTGACAAATGGGGAAAAACTTCCCAGTTGTCACCAGTGGTGGCGCCTCAGTGGGGACAAATGGGAATGGCCACTCTTCTTGTTCCCAGTTGCCACCAGTGGTGACAGATGGGAAAAATAAATAGACACGTCCCCAGTAAGGCGGGGCTATAGGCCGACCGTTTAACTGAGTCCTCGCCTGCGCGGTACAGGGGCGCGGGGGTATGACGACAAAATAACAGAATCAAGAAATAAAATTAAAAAAATAAACTCACAGGTAGGTACTAAATAAGATAAAACAAGAAAATAAAACAAAGAAATCAAAAACAATTATTGTGAACGGGAATTGATTATTAGTATCTACAGTTATTCTAACTCTACTTATACACGGCATCACGGGACATACATAGGACTTATCCAGCGAGCATCAGCCGGTGTAAAAACTAAATATTTGAGTAGGTTAAAGAAGTAAACCAAGAATGACGACTTATTTTCTAGCGGACTAACACGACATCGATATTACCTCAATGAAATTTGATTCGATAACAGGTGTCATTTTGAGTTGACATTTATTGTTTTCTTCTTTAGAGTAATTATCCAGCCATAAGTAACTCATTTTATAATGTGAAACCTCAATAGTGTATATACAGTGCTCACAATTTATTTGAGAAACAATAGTTTCAATCTAATAAAATCATAAAATAATATACCACGTATGTATATTAAATAAAAAAATGGGTAGGCAAAAATGTAGGCAGACTTGCAGATCTGCAAGATCGGCAAGTCTGCCTACAAAGAGGAGGAGGTAAGCAGTGCCAAAGTACTGCTTTTCAAAACCCTTGGAACAGTCGACCAGATGCCCTCCGCCGGAGGGACGGAACAGAGAAGAGCGTTCAGTACATCATACATACATACATACATACATACACTCACGCCATTCTCCCACAGGGGTAGGCAGAAACTATAGACTGCCACTTGCTACGATTCTTGCATGCCTCTTTTGCTTCTGCGACATTCATACATCTTCTCATACATACGCGCCGGTTGCGAGTACTACGCACCTGACCTTTTTGAAGGACTTCGCCAATAAGATCGGTGTAGGTCCTTCTAGGTCGACCTCTTCTGACGTTGCCGCTGATATGCGCCTTATAAATTCCTTTCATTAATCGTCTTTCATTCATTCTCTCAACATGTCCAAACCATCTCAGCATATTCCTTTCAATTCGTGTCACTACATCATCTTTCAGTCCGCAACGTTGTCTTATCACACTATTCCTCAATCTATCATTCCGAGTTACACCACACATACTTCGCAAGGAACGCATTTCCACCGCATTTATTCTACTTTCATGCCTCTTTTGCCACACCCAACATTCACTTCCATTCATAAGTGTAGGTACCAGCACACCATTGTGGATAGCCAACCGTGCCTTTTTCGACACTGACTGATTAGCCACAACCGCATGCATAGCACCATTCACTTTATTTCCCGCATTCACTCTCCTTTCCACATCTGCATCAATCTTTCCATCCCTGGTAAACACACTTCCCAAATAAACAAACTCATTCACCTGCTCCACCCTCTTACCCTCTATCTTTACATCACACATACATACATCTTTCTCTCTCTCAAAAACCATCACTTTCGTTTTACTGACATTTATTTTCATACCCTTTAGCTTATATGCTTCATTCATTAAAGTCACCATGTCTTGCAACTCTTCCGCTGACGATGCAAGCAGAACCTGATCATCAGCATAGAGAAGGCATTTGACAGGTAACTCACCAATTCTTAACCCACAATCACTCTCTTTTAAGTCTGCCAAACAACTGTCCATATATAGATTGAACAGCCACGGTGACGCGACACAGCCCTGTCTGACACCTCTGGAGACCCCACCCTGCTAAAAGAGGTTGACCCAGATGATGTGCCTGCTTTCGTGGCGAATGATCTGCACAAGCTGCCTCCCGTCACGTTCGACCACGTCGACGTCACCAGGCTGTTGAAGGACATAACGACCCTCACAGAAGTACAGTCCAGGTTGGAGGTGTCGACCAACACCATTGGAGAACTGCGTGCTGAAGTAGTGTCATTACGGAACACTGTTTTAACAAGTAGGTCACCTGGCGTCTCTAACGTGAACACTCGTCCCGGGGCGCAAAATGCCACCATCTGCAGTTTTGAATCGGCAAGTCCCGGTCATGCGTCATCGACCGCCGATTTAGCTTGGCAAGCAAAATGCGCCGTTGTCGAGCCTGCCTCGATAGAGGCAACGTCACATGTAAGTACATCGACCCCAAAACGTGCCTACGCAGCTATTGTCGCAACCAGCAAGCCTGCTGTGTCGCAGGGTAAGCGACAAATTCCAATAGGGGATAAGCAGAGCCGTAGCCAATATACGCAAAAGGTTCTGCAACTGATGGGTCTCGAGAAGGACTAGGGCGACAAGGATGGCTTCATCAAGAAAAAGAGGAAGCCAAAATGTCTGAACAAGTGCGGGACCGCGCCGACTGGACCGAGACACCTGCGTCCTGCAGTACCAGTGACCCCGCTCAACGTATCCAGACTGCATTACTCAACAAAGGCCGAAGAGTTCGTAGAGTATATTGCAGTGAAGAGCAATATGACTCTGAGGGTCGAGCGGTTGGACTCTAACTTAACTCTAACACCGTGAACTTCAATTCCTTTGTGGTTAGAGTACCGACTGAATATCTGTCGTCCTTCATTAAGGACGAGTATTGGCCGAGAGGTGTAGTGTTCCGGCGTTTCCGAGGCGTCATCCCTAGCGCTTGAATAGAAATGGATTGTGTTATTGATTCTCAGTCCCCCAAATTAGTTTTTTTGCAAATATAAGCAATATACAGACACGGCTCACTTACATTCT
Source organism: Acronicta leporina (assembly GCA_947256265.1). Classification (NCBI taxonomy): domain Eukaryota; kingdom Metazoa; phylum Arthropoda; class Insecta; order Lepidoptera; family Noctuidae; genus Acronicta; species Acronicta leporina. The sequence goes on along the minus strand of OX366513.1, from coordinate 7,369,788 downwards.
TATTATAAGTAAGAAGATTAAAATCAATGACAATTGACTAAATAAAATAGTTATTTGTTAATTATAAATATTACTAGCTTCTGTCCGCGGCTTCGCTCACGTGAAGCTATATCAGGAGTAAAAATGGTAAACCAACAGTGAGGTCATCACTGTTGGTTTGGTTCTTCTTTATATTGGTATTGTATGTATCAAGAATTGGTTTACATTTTGAATATTAGCTTACATTTATTTCCAGTGAAGTATTTTGGACGAAATGGTAAAGCAGGCACCTAGATTAACGGTATCGGAATCATATTATACATAAATACACTTTTTGAAATACAAAATTATTATTCTATTGGGTCTGCCATTTGATCCTTGAATTATTAGCAAGGATTCCTTGGTATGGTAAAGATCACTAAAGGTTATAAAACATTAAAATATTAGTTCTTAGTATGAATAAAACTAAGATATTAATAAGTGAGAATTATAATTAGTTGAAACATAATATATTCTTTTACGTCTTCTTTAAACATTGTTCCAGGTTTATATGTATTTCACAAGAAACAAAGGACATATTAGGTGAAAGTAAATCAAAACAGACATATCTCGCTAATCGTTTAAACATTTCTGTTAATACTGTAGAGGAAATGTGCTTTAAAATTCCGGCTCTGAAGACCATTCGGGTTACGAAGGTTGCATTCTAATTAAGTTTTACAAAAAACTAGGTACTTGCTTTTGTTTTTTATTGAATTACATAATTAAGAGCGCATTGATTTTTCAGGTAAAACATTTTTTAGATTTCCTTTTAACTGAAGGGTTTGATGTGGAAGATATAGCTAACAAACCGAGAGTTTTGTCTGCTTCTCAGAAAACAGTAAAGCAAAGATTAGATACACTACGTGAATTGGGATTAAGTCAAATCAATTTGAATGTACTATGCAGGAGTAAAAAAGACTTCAAAAAGTACTGTGAATCTGTTGAAGCATTATCTAAAGAAAGTAAGTATCTATAAATATTTGCTCATGTACGCTTTATTATTTTTCTAGGCAAAACGCTGCTAGAAATGTGGAACCATTGATTATTATTTAAGGTGAAGGCGTTCGCTTGGCTGCGAAATTAAAATTTCAATTGCTTTTTAGCAATAATACGAAAAACCCGTTAAGCGCAGTGCACATTCCATTTCCCGCGTCGACTAGGGCTCGGAGTTTAGACCGAAACGCGTCGCCGCAAAGATCCTCTTGACGAGCGATATGCCCGATGAAATTCGGCTCAGCGCGCGGCGCGCCGCGTCACGCCTCTAATGGACGCAGTTCATAGAATGTAGAATGCAGGAGAATTAATGCGATTTAATTCGGCTCTGCTCAGCGAAGCTAGGCGACGCGGGGCTGCAGGCCTTCGGTACACTTGACGGAAATTCCGACGCCGAACTTCCGCGGAAGCCAATCCGTTACCATACGTTACAGCCACACTGGAAATTCAGTGGCGGATTACCAGTCGACTACCAACGCTTATGCGATGTTAGAAAGTTAAAGGGTTATCCGCCGAATGTGGCGCGATGCATACAAATACATGGAATGCGGCGTTGCCGATCTTACGCCGACGGATAATCGGTGTGCGGAGGACGGAGCAGACGCTCAGAGCGAGCGGTCCGCGACGGAATGACCGATCTTCCGCGTAGTGTGCCCGCTATTTGTAATTTATATGCATTATCATGTATCGACTTGGCGGAAACTCGGAAGTTTCCGCCAAGTGCAGTAGGTACGGTATGCGACAGGTCAACATGGCAATTTTCTAGTGATGTAGCATCACGTACCAGATAGTTTATATAGGTACTTAGATATTTTTTGCTACGAAAAAATTAGTAAAATTAATTAAAGTTTAGTAAGTAGTAATATTAAAATATATTTTAAAATAATATTTTATTCATCATCATAATAAATATCAAAGATTCATACTGCGTCGTGATTTCTACATTTCTGGCCAGTTCTTGTACAGTCGCCGTCAGATATATTGTAGCAGACAAGGTGACCAAATACTTCTGAACAATTTAAAATGTCAATAAGTTCCATACACTACAAGTTACCATTAATATCTGAACATTCATTACTTCATTAATATCTGAGCAAATGCTTGTCAATAATTTCTATACATATAACTAACCAAAAATATCTGAACACTTATAACGTCAAGTGTATCCACGCAGACAAACACTGAGTTTACCTAACTTGTGTTTTAGATAGGATGAACCAAACATTATCAGTGATTTAATACGATGGAAAGGGAATAAAAATTGTATAGAAAATCATTTGTATAGGATGCAAGTGATGCAACTGATATGTTAAAGCAAAAATTTCTCCCTCTAAACGTTTCCCAAACGTTATTTACATGTCGTCTTAATGCTTCCTTTGTTCTACATTGATTCCCATCCCAATAATCCAAATATCTGAAACTTATAACGTCAAGTGTATGTGTATCTGACACTTGACGTTATAAGTGTTCAGATATTTTTGGTTAGTTATATGTATAGAAATTATTGACAAGCATTTGCTCAGATATTAATGAAGTAATGAATGTTCAGATATTAATGGTAACTTGTAGTGTATGGAACTTATTGACATTTTAAATTGTTCAGAAGTATTTGGTCAACTTGTCTGCTACAATATATCTGACGGCGACTGTACCTAGTTACTTGAAAATGAATTACTGTTTTTTTTTTGTTTTAACGTGACGGGGAAGCGTACTCATTTTAAAACAGAACAACAAAGACAATGTGAGCAAGATCGAAATCGATAATCGCGGTCGATGCGGACGCGTGCCTCGCCAAGACTTAGATGGCGAGGGCGATGTGCGGGGTCCCCGCGTCTCAGGGGGCGTGGAGCCTCGGCTCGTACCCCGATTACTATGTTGACCCTGTCGCGTACAGTATCGCGTCGGTATCTATAGTACACATTACTTACTTACCTGTATCTGCCAAGGCACCAGTAGTAGTAGTAATATAGTGTCTCCATCTTTATATCTTACAGGTGAACTCCGTGAACAGACATAGCACACCACTTTATAATACAAATTCAATTCGTATACTTACCTAGTTCGGAGGCAGATGTTCCCTAAATTGTTTGAAGAGCGATGTAATACTTAGTTATAAGTTTCAGATTTGTATTTTTGGAGACAATAAACATATTATTATTATTATAATGTATTATAGTAAACTAGCCTCTGCCCGCGGCTTCGCTCACCTGAAACTATAGTAGGATTAGAAATGGATTCCAAAAATAATGTACTTACCTAATATAAACCAACAGTAATGGTCTCTTCTTTGTATGGGCCTCTATACATCAGAGGTCAAGCTGTATCTCAGGATCAGATTAATTAATTATGATAAGAAGTTCACCAGTTTTTAAGTTGGAGCATATACTTTGTAACAGTGATAACAAAATTTAAATCTATTCAGCAGTTTTCGCTCCAACCCGTAACAAACATAGCTTTTTACAATTTTATAATAATAGAAAAAGAAAAAGAAAAGAGAAAAGAAGATATAGTTCAATTCGTATATGGCGGATTTCTGAAAGCTGAAAAGCTTTCTGATACTTAGGCGTGTTCTACGGTGTGGTATCCATTTTTAAGTCAATATAATTTTGTATTTTTAAACAATTTATATTCGTTTTTGTTGTTAGCTCTATTTTTGGTCAACTTCTATATCTATAAGTACATTATACAAATATTGATTATCAGTCAAAACCCTCTCTGTGAAATCGCTTAGCGCTTATCAGGGGCCGTAGCCAGGAACGGCTTGACTCGAGATTGTATGTGCTGACTGCCACAACCTTTTAACATAACTGGGATGAGCTAACCTTATGTAAGGTTTTTTTGCATCATGAACAAGTACCTACTTTCTACGTTACGCATTGTGAAAGCAAATGAATTGCTCAAAAGTTGTCAAGCTTTTCTGAGCAGGAAGCCATTTCCAAGCAGTGTAATTAAACTAATGGGCATTAAGAACACACGCAGTAAACATTTTGTATATTTATCCTTTGCTGTATTACGCATTATGAAAGTAAATGAAGCGGTACTACGTTACACGGTCTCAAGTACTGAGATAATATCAGTGTATGTGTCGGAGTAGAATTGTATAATTCGCTATTTTACAAAACTGCTAGCTGCTTTACAAAATAGCTCTGTTAAGTAAAATAGCTGTTTGGCTTCCAGCTGAATTGCCATTGCGATACCTACGTTTATCAAAACCACTACACACGTTTCGTTGTTTTTTAGAATGCCTTATTTGCAGTTGCGATAAGCGTATTATGTAAAAAACCTATGACATTTAGTTAGATTTCATATATTTTGCAACCAAATTTAGTTTTGACGGGGTAACTTCGGGATACAATATGTTTAAATTGGTTAGGTTAGAACTTTTTGTGTTGTTTCTCACTCTATCTTTCAAAGTTACCCCACACATACTTCTCAACGCTCTCATATCTACAGCATTTATTCTACTTTCATGTCTCTTCTGCCATACCCAACTTTAGTCACCAATTATGCAAAACTGCTGAACGTATTTCAGCTATTTTACATACCAGAGCTATTTTCTAAAGCGGCTAGCGATTATGTAAAATAGCGAATTATACAAATCTACTGCGACATACGCATAGTACTGTTACGCCGAGAAGCTATTAGAATGACGTGGATGGGTCACGAAGGTTCTGGATAATTCGTAGAAGCATGTAGAATATTCGAAAGAAAGTACTCGAATACGTACTCACGTAATAACAATAGCTCAAGGTCGGGTTCAAAGGTCAATGCCCGTAAACAATAGACGCTCAAGTACCTACTCGCATTTTGTAGGCTTTTCGCCATTGTTCGATACTAGAATCTTCGTGACTGATATAAATAGCCGTCGTAAGGGTCGGCTAGCGCAGTTTAGTTTTGGACAAGGTGAAGTGAACATCAAAGTGAAGACAAGTGATTCTCAGTGTGACATTACAGTGCGACAAGTAATAGTGTAATGATTTTATTTGTGATCTCTGTTGTGTGTTGTCAAGTTTATTAAAGTATTTGTTTATTTCGGTAAAATTAGCGTTAATTAATTTATCCCGAACACCAGCTCGTAACAGTACCTATATGCCGGCTAAATTAAGAGCTAAAAGACTGGGGAAGCGATTTACTCACAAATCGATTCCCAGTCTTTATTAACAAATTACCTAATTAATTTAGCTAAGTTATTTTACAAGGGTTTTAGAATACACAATGTAAACGTAGCTGAATATGAAAAATAAAGCATATGAAGTTTGTTAGTACCTATTCTTTTATTTCAATACTACCCTAAATAACTATCAATAGAGGTCTACAAACTTACCGGTCAGCTCACGACGACGCTATTGAGAATTTCTCACCCAAACTCAGTGCAGTAGGTATTTCTTCTTTAATTTAAACATGTAATAGCATTCTTACCAAAAAATAAACCCTTATAGGTACCTAGCTTGATTTGAGTCGATAATCACTCGAAATTAGTCGTGAAATATGGGAATTGGTCGGTCCGTGGTTCAAAAGTAATAAGGGTAGTCCGAGGGGCCAGCCAGAAAGTTTTGTCTGGGCCACTATATCACGACAACCAAAGCACCTCTGCATATCAATCAAATCTGTATGCATACAGAATAAGTCAAACTTAGTCGCTAAATTACAAAATTGGTCGGTCTGTGGTACAATTTGCAGAATCAACATTTCTATCCATACATTCGGTACAGGTGGGTGGAAAATGAAATGACGTAAACTGTAGGTACTTTAAACTAAAACAAATTTATCATTAAAACTGTATTTTAATTAAGTTACAAAACCTTAATTAAAATATTAGAGACAAAAATGTATATAGGTACTTAACTACCTAATACTCTCATCTATATAAAGCTGAAGAGTTTGTTTGTTTGTTTACTTGAACGCGCTAATCTCAGGAACTACGGTCCGATTTGAAAAATTCTTTCAGTGTTAGATAGCCCATTTATTGAGGAAGGCTATAGGATATATATCATCATTCAAGACTAAGTAACTGTTCCACGCGGACGAAAGCGAGTAACTACCTACTTACTAATTGTAAGAACAATAAAAAAATATAATATTAGGTATGCTTTAGTCTTGGATGCATATACCTACAATGGTTTTAGAGATACTCGATTTTGCAAAGCGTTAGGTACTCTAGCAGGAAACGCAATATCTAGAAAAACTGAAGACGCGCAAATTATATTTTTGGCGCACATTTATGCACAAATATAAGCTCTCTGCCCATCTTACATAATAGAATGTAAGTGAGCCGTGTCTGTACATTGCTTATATTTACAAAAAAAACTAATTTGGGGGACTCAGAATCAGTAGGTAACACAATCCATTTCTATTATTTTTGGAACTTTTGTCTTTCGGTTTGTCTGTGTGTTTGACCACGCATCTAATGATAACTAGGTACTGAAGAGATTTGGAGGAAGTGGATAGGAATTCATAGCCTCTTTCTTGGATTAACATTTAGGCTATTTTAAATTCAAATCGGTTCTCTCTATCAAAAGTTATTAATATTTTAACCATTGAAAACGTTGAATTTGAAAAATAACAATTGAAGTAAATTTATTTTTCAAGTAAGTATTTCTGTACTAGAATAAATAGCACGGGTCAATAATTATAACAGAATCAAGTAATAAAATTAAAAAAGTACACTGACAGGCACTAAATAAGATAAAACAAGAAAATAAAGCAGATCAATTCGAAACCATTATTGTGACCAGGAATTGATTATTAGTAGAATTATTCTAACTCTACATATACAGGGCAGGGCATCACGGGATATACATAGGATTTATCCACAGAGCACCAGCCGGTGTCAAAAGAAAACTAAATAATATTATTTGAGTAGAGTAAAGAAGTAAACAAAGAATGACAACTTATTTTCTAGCGGACTAACACGACATCGTTAATACCTCAATGAAATTTGATTCGATAACAGGTGTCATTTTGAGTTGACAATCTCGTAAAACGTTACGATGCGACTCAAGGGCGGGAGGGGTCTTTCTTACGACACGTTAGGTAACAGTTTTTTTTAATTAAAAAATTAGGGAATTAAGACTCCAACATTGGCAACCCTTTGCCTTTACGTTTTACGGGGAATCCCTCGATTGTGTAGTCTGGTCATCATTTTTAATTTGTTCTCGCAAGTTGGCAAACCAAACAAAAATACGCAGGTGTTACGGATTAAAAATCTCTTGTTTTATTTAGTAGGTATGCCAAATTTCAGCCCGATCCCTCCAATGGTTTGGCCTGTGCGTTGATAATCACTATGTCAGTCAGTCAGTCGCCTTTGAGTTTTATATATTTAGATTATTACCGCAAAGGCAATTAAAAGTAAGTATACCAAGGATAAAACTATACCTAACATAACTTTTAGCGACTTTAGGGTAAAAATTGTCACTTGAGTGTTACCTACCTACGTTACGTTTAGAGAGGGGAAGGGGGGGTACAGAAAAACGTTACCGTGCGTTACAAGGGGGGTCAAAAATCTTCAAAAATTGTGTTACGTAATACTTGAACGCTCCCCTTACGCACTAACTAAACATTCCACTCATATCACTCTAGGAGCTACTTACCTGCTAGGGTAACGTACACAAGCTACAGTGTGTATGCAAGTGAGTGTGTGCAAGAAACAGTGAGTTTTTTTTTTAATATAACTATAGTGCGATTAGAAATGAATTCCAAAAATAATTTACTAAATACCAACAGTGATGATCTCTACCCATGGGTTTCTATACATCAGGGTGGTCAAGCTGTACCTACCTATCTCATCTATGAAGTTAACTAGTTTTTAAGTTGGACCATATGCTTTCTAACAGTGATAACAAAATTAAAATCTATTCAGTATGTAGTTTATGTTTTATAATACTAGAGATAATTAAATTCCTGTTTTGACCGTATCGGATGAAACTCAGCGGCCAATTCGCCTACTAAGCCCGGCAGACGAACTATGAGAGGACTTCGTAGGTAACTACCTACTAAATTAAAAAGGTTATAATTATTATATAAAGGCAAAAAAAAAACAAATATACTTATTTAATAAATAAAACGTTCATATATTCACGATTGTTTAACTTTATTTTCCTAAACGTCACATTTCCGTTGTACAGAGCATATACCATAAGTCGTAGGGAAACAGCTAAGTAGGTACCTATAAAACCTAGGTATAAGGTAAGTATCAGTCTTTGTAGATGGTTACTTAGTTTCTACTAAGTATAAGCATGATTGATGAAACTGCTGTTCACTAATTTTCAACCCTTCATTACGAAAAGAAATCAATAAACTGGGAACATACTTGACTGTACTCACCAAGAACGTTATAGATTCTGGTTAGGTACCTAAGACCCAGTTTCACCATACTATGTTTGTTAATTTAACAGCCTGTTAATATTTTAACACACTGTTAAGGCTTGTGAGTGTCCCACCACATGCTAATAGCTTGTTAAATTGCTTAATCAGCTGTTAAATCTAATCACTGCTCTGCGGGTCTGTTAAATTTTTAACAGAGTGTTACTATGACTTGTGTACTGTCAAAATCGTTTTGAAAGAACAAAGGAGATCCTTTCATGAAGGTCTAATTAAGGCGAATCATTTTATTTTGGATTGTTTTAGAAAATTTGGATGAATAGAGAGCTACTTAGCTTTTTGCCATTAACCGGGCACAAATCCAAACTCTGAGGTGCTTCTGCGAATTTCATAGAAAAAACCAATAAGGCAATAACATTTTATTTGACCTGGGAATTGAAGTCATAGCCTGTAGCATAGCGATCGTGCTTAGGCCCTACTAACTTAGCTCAACACTTAGCCTAAACAGGAAGTTTTGCCTAAGGCCTATTGGTGTGTAGGATACTAGTTTTAAATACTATACATTTTGTAGGTACTTATTATTTTTATAGTTTGGTAAAGATATAATTACTATATAAAATAAATAAAACTGCATAATTATGTTATTAACCAGCCATTTTCGACTTTATTTCGAATTAATTTGGAGTAGATATTTCCTTCTTCATTTTCCGTTGTGTTGATTTTTCTTATAGCTACTGTGTCATCGCTGCCTCAGCCTCACCATGTTTTTTAGTGATTTGTCATCATAAGTAATTCAGTTTGCTCTGCACCAATTCGTCATTTATCGAAGTTTGAAATCTGATCTGAAAAAGGTGCAATAACATTTTACCTCAGTAATAAACACTGAAATAAAATAGTAACAAACATTTAGTTCATATAGATAACTCAAAATTAGTTCCTACCTGTTGAGAATATTATATTGTATAATATCCCCACATGATTGAATTGTTCCATGACACTGAGTACCATGGCATTGAAAAAGCTCGAAGAAGTGATTGTGGTTTGCTCCAATCTTCGTTTTTATTTGCAGTTGCATCATATTTTATTCTTCATAACATCTTTGTAGATATACAAAAATTTAGTTCTCGTTCGAAGAAAAATTCAGCGTGAATGTTTTTTAGATATTTCTCATGGTGAGGGCACTTTTCACAGAGATTATAATTTAAAAATATGAAAAAAATCCGCACAACAGAACACAAAAATGATTATTGACAATTTACCTATCAAATTATTGTTGACGTTTTACCTATCAAAATTATAAATATCCCGGTTGCTTTTGAATTAGAGAAAAAGAACGATGTAATAAATTCGGCCGTATAACATTATTATACGACTAGTTACAATATTTGACATATCAGTATCATTGATATACGTTGCTATGACTTACTGTTTTGGTCGTATTAGAATGTGAGTGAATGCTTTGTGTATCATTCAATAAATGCTTGATTTAGTAACGCACTGTTACATTTTCTTCGTGGGACATATCTTATTTTAACAGCTTTGTTAATTTTAAATGCTGATTAGTTAATGCCTTGTTAAATAGAAATTGGTGAAACTGGGTCTAAGTGTGCTCAATATACCTATATACGTCGTACCTACATTACGCCATTTTACATAACAGTTAAGAAATAACTTTGTTAAGTATGCAAACCATTAACCAGCTTTACAACGTCCAGCTAGCTAGATGATAATCATTGGAACAGGTTTACCAATACCCATGATTAGTTGTTTTCTAGAATGACTTATCCGCGGCTACAATCCGTGGCTACAATCCGTTTCGATTGCTCGGACAGTGGCGTAGAAGAAAAATGACTACGTCCACATTACGAAGGAATTTGTAAAACACTAACGATGAAAGTCGCAAATTCGTGGACCAAACATGGAGAACCACGCGGCCATGCAGCTTCAACGGAGCTTAGTAGAGGCAGATGTCCCTTTCTTTCTGCTAACTACTGATACGATTTCGAAGAAAATCATGTAGACAGTTTGAATAAAGCCCCAATGTTTTGCTGCGGCTGTAGCAGCGGCTGGCGAGTACCAGAACCGAATTGTAGCCATTGTGCTTACTTACATTGAACAAATTAGGGTTATTTTAACAAGCTTTTACCGTTGCTTTGACACAGAGCCACGAGCGCCGAATTTTGGTACTTAGCTTTACAATCCGATGTTTAATTTCACGGTAATTTACAATAACGCTAATCGATAACGCACTGTATTGAAAAACAAAAGACGTTCATGCAATTTCGCGTGTTGAATGTCACCAATTTCACCTTGCAAACCTGCTGTACTTTGTTCAGCTGTTTTGTAAAATAGCTAGCATTTATGTAAAAAACGAATAACTGCGACATATCCCTTATATAAATAAAAATGTGTATATGTATGCCTGTCAATAATTAAAAATATTTGTAAGAGGTATCACTAAATTTTATTTTTCATATAATACATATATATTATGGAATCCAATAACCCATTAACAAATCATTAATGGATTAATATTAATCTATTGCTAAGTTTGAGCTGGTGTAGTTTGAGGGACAACTCATACTGAAACTGCCCCAAGAACCCAAAAGTACTTAGCTCATGTAATAAAACAATACAATTTTAACACCACCTATAAATGATAGTAATTAGACCTATGAGGTATCACAGGCAGATTATTACTCAAACTGAATTTTATTTCTAATCCTATATTTTTTAGATATCATAAGCCTGGCCAATTTATACAACAAATATTAATTGCAACATTAATACATTGCAACAACAGTACATTAGTTATTATGTGACTCAAAATCTTTTGCGAATTCTGCAAAAAATTTAAAGAGGCAAAGTACAGTAATTCCAAAACGTCAATACACTGCACACAATAGTCAAATATTTCTAGCATTCTGTGAACTAAGTAAAGTGTATACCTACTTAGTTTAATTTACATAATATAATCTATGATAAAATTATATAGTGTGAGGTTTGAGTAGAAATCCATATGTAGATAATTGAACTACTGGTGTGCACACTGCACACCAGGCCCAGTGTGCATGTGTTCTTCATCATCACTGGCATAGGCTTCCTCTCGTCCCCTGCCACGTTCACTGGCTGTATACTCCATCAGATTTACTTCCTCTACGTCTTCTCCTGTCGGCATTACAAAATCTGGACGAGGTGGTAATACAGTTTCAATTTGTTTCAACTGCTCTTCAGTAGCAAAGTTGTTATCCGGGAAAACCACATCAAACTTTATGTAGAGATTACCTTTCTCAAATGGATTTTTGAATTGAGGCATTCCTTCACCTTGTATGCCCTTAAGGTCTCCAGGTTTAATTACTTCACCTGGTGAGTGTCTAACAAGTAAATCCCTGCCATCTAAATGCTTAATGACAAATTCAAAACCACACAATGCCTCAGTTAGAGTAATTTCATGTTTAATCACAAGGTCATCACCAGTTCTCTGGAATATATCATGAGGCTTCTGTTGCAACACAATAATTACATCTCCAGGTTGAGTATCAGGCTGCTGATCACCTTCTCCCCTAAAGAAAATCTTCTGGTTGTCTCGCATTCCCTTCTCAATGTGTACCTCCAAGATTTTAGTTTCATTTAAGACTTTCTTACCTTTACATTTTGGACATTTATCTTTTTCATTAATGGTTTCTCCCTGACCATGGCAGGTTGGGCAGCGGGATTGAAATTGGCGTGTCATATGTGGTGCAATCTGTTGATACGAAACTTTTACACCTTGCCCATGACAGTCCTTACAAGTCACAACAGATCCTGGTTTACCACCAATACCTTTACATGGCCCACAAATCACATTTTTACTTAGTTGTAATTTAGTTGTTTTACCCATGTACATGTCTTCTAGAGACACTTTAAGTGGATGCATGGTATCTTCACCGCGAGCAGGGCCGCGACCCCTGCTACCGCCTCCCATACCGAATATATCACCAAAAAAGTGTCCAAACAAATCGTCAGGAGGGAATCCACCACCTTGGCCACCCTCTTGTAAGCCTTTCAACCCGTATTTGTCATAAACTTGCCTTTTTTTCGAATCGGACAAAACTTCATAGGCATAACTTATTTCTTTGAATTTATCACCTGCAGCAGGATTTTTATCGGGATGAAATTCTTTTGCCAATTTGTGATAGCTCTGAAATAAAAAAAATGATAATAGACTAATAGTGTAGCAAAATGACGACAAGGAGGACAATGGACAAAAATCATGCATCGAATATGTGAGGTGACATTACATGTGCGATTTTAAAAAGCGATGGTGTAACTTTATAAGTACACTTACTCTCTTTATTTCAGATTCACTAGAACTTCTAGAAACTCCCAAAATCTCGTATAATTTATTATCAGCCATTTTTCCCAAGATATTGGAAAGAAAGAATGGGGAGCTACGCTGTGTGATTTATGTGCACTCGAAAAGATTTTTAATTTTTCAAGCACAAAGGTCGTGTCTACGTTCAGCCCACGAATAATGCGATGTGATCGATTTAGTTTATGGTCTGAATATGGCAACAATTGATGGTAGAAATCTAAAATGTAAGAAATGTACCTAGCAACCATTGGCAAACTAAATTATTTAGTATGATTTCAGGTATAATTCAATAATTATAATAAAGTAAATTATCCTACTTTTTTGGTTCGGTTATTTTTTTATTCACTTTTTGTTTTTTTTATTATTATTATTATGGCGCCACACTTTTTGTGTATTTGCCAGTGTCAAGTATTAGAGTAATCAAGTGATGTTTAGACACACACACGTTTTTCCATCTCACTTCTTAAGTGGCTGAATTGTCGTCATCGGCAAACTCGCCAATATAAAAAAATATATATTTTCAAAGAATATTTCCCATCATGGGATTGTATTATGGCACCACACTTTTTGTGTTCGCCAGTGTCAAGTATAAGTTCAGTTGCCCCAATAAAACGGTAGAAACTTTATTGAGGCTTCGATAGAGTTTAGGAATAAACCCAAAATGTTACGATTATCAATTTTATATAATTTGCCTACACTCTCACACGTTCACAAACACTTAATGGTTAATTATCGACCATAATTACACATTAAACTTCGGAGAAATTCAAGTTTTGAAAAATAATATAAAATCGTGCACTTTTCATTTTCCCGCCTAAAAACCTTTTTGGTTTTTGCTTCTCACGTAGTGGGCTCATAACTTTGACTCTTTGACTATCTATCCCTGGACAAGTGACGCGCCTAATTCTATGAACAAAAAAGTCTGTCACTTTTGGTGCGGGGGGAGGAAACACTACATAGACATTGCTGCACACATACTCAAAATCATTTTGTATCGCCACGAACTCACACATATTAAATTCTTCACCACTAACACAATTTACGCACACATAGAGGTCAAATACGTCAACATACAAGAATTGACGACAATACGAACGTATAATACAATAAAAATAATTAGGAAGCTACTATGTCGATATTTTATATCGATAGATTATTTTAGGAAGAATGGAGAAAAACGTAACAACATCACAAATTATTTTTATATGTAATTATTTATTTGCAAAATTAAAATCATCCATACACACCTTTTTAATATCTTGCGTGATAATTATTTTCAATGCAATGCTCTCATTGCATGTTAATGAAATACAAAACAAAGGAACTGTTTAGGTATAGATAAATAGGTGTAACATACTATGTAATTGGAAAATAAACGCACGGGTGAGAGAAATCGCAAACTTTTCGAAATACATATTCTGTAGCCTATGTTAATCTTGAATAATGTAGCATTCAAATGGTGAAAGAATTTTCGAAATCGGGCTAGTTTTTTTTGAGTTTATTTGTTACATACATTGATACATACAAATCTTTCCTCTTTATAATATTAGTATAGATAGAGCGGATATTGGGGACGTTATGTTACAAATACTTTGATACCAATTAGTTTGATTCTTTCATTTTGATTTTTTATTTTCTTTGCCAGGCTGATATATTAGGAATAACACTAGACAGAGCATTTTGTCTCCCACGAGATATAAGTAGGAGTAAATACGATATTGTTCATTATGTTATTGTGTTAATATGAACAGAAGCGCTACGCTAGAGGTCCTGGGTTCGATTCCCCGGTCGAGCAATGTGTTATTGGAGTTTTTCTATAAAATTAAGGGTTGATGCCCGATTAATGGCAATAGGCTCGCCCCCTAAGTACGCATCTGTCTAACCCTTCGGGGAATAAAGACGTGATGGTATGTCGTGTTCCGTACTCTCGTTATTTCTTTGAGCCGGATATCGAAAAAAGAAAATAATGTGTTTGAAGAAACACCCCGAGAGGCAGGGCATAGTGGAATTGAATAACTCCACTTACAATTGGAGCTGCCCAACTGGGGAAACACCTACACTTTGCAGAAAATAGTAGCGAAATAACATAGCACTGTACTACTAGTATTCTATTATCTGTGACTGTACTATGTTGTGTTCCTAACAGTGAGCAAGATCGCCAGAGCTCCGCGAGGAAGCGTTATGTTGGCAGTGGGGGTACCGGTGTTGTGGGTTGTCTACCGGGTGTGAAAAGATTTTTACAGGTTCGGCAACGGGCGAATGATACCCCAGGTGTTGCAAGCGTTCATATAATAGGGTACATTAACACTATATATACACTTACCATCAGGCGGGACATGTGCTGGTTTTCCACCTAAGCGGTAAAAGAAACCCCAGACCTTCTAACCATACCGTATCTTAGAAATCATTTTCAATGATTTTTGAAATACGATTTAAATAGGTTAATTTATAAATTCTTTTGTCAACAAATTTATCCGCAAAGGCTTAAGCTATTATTTATCAATCACACCTATATCATTTTAAATGAAGGTCTTTTGTAGATCTGAAAAAGTAACAAATAAAATATCTAATACTGGATATCAAAAATAATCAATAATCTTAGTTACGTAATTTCCAAAAATATTATTTTATTAAAATATGTATAGTGATATCATAAATTCATGATATTCATCTTTAGTGATCTTTAGCAATTATTATAATTTGGTCTTACATTGAACACGAAAATAATATCGATATCGATTCGAAATCGTAAACAAACACTATCACATCATTAATTACAATGACAAAACAAAAGAGGGACATAGTCTCGCTACACTTTTTAAAATTCGAGTTTTATGCATTATGTCATAATATATTTAGGGCCTATAATTGCCAAAAAACGGTAATTCTGCATTAAGACCTATAATTGGAAATCAGAAATGGTGACATCCTATTGGATGATATATAATTGAAACCAAAAAATGACATTTTGATGGATATTTCAAATTTAAATCTTACGTGTATTAGCAGAAGGCTGATATTGTTAGTAAAAAAAATTTGCTAGTCTCGTGGGGAGTGCGGATAGTCTCGTGGGGAGTGCGGGTAGTCTCGTGGGGAGTGCATGCTTGAACTAAACGATTATTTTATACTCGATTATTGAATCGGTAACGTCCTCGATCTTTATTAATAAATTTCTTGATCTTTTGATCTTTATTATGTGATTTAAATAGAAATAAATAAACTTTAATACTTACATACGGAAAATAACTCCATCTTTAACTGAATAAGATATTAGATATTTTTTTGCATACATTAACTGCACGTATATCGGTATTTACACGGAGCATTTATGATGACCTTACTGAGCGAAAACGATTCTGTTAATGAAAAATCGATTTCGGAAACAGTTTTGATAAACGCGTTAGATTTTTTAATCCACTACCTTGACAGAGGGGAATGATCATGAGAGGCGGGTCCTTATAGATAGATAGTCAAAGCTTTGACTATCTATCCCTGGACAAGTGACGCGCTTAATTCTATGAACAAAAAAGTCTGTCACTTTTGGTGCGGGGGGAGGAAACACTACATAGACATTGCTGCACACATACTCAAAATCATTTTGTATCGCCACGAACTCACACATATTAAATTCTTCACCACTAACACAATTTACGCACACATAGAGGTCAAATACGTCAACATACAAGAATTGACGACAATACGAACGTATAATACAATAAAAATAATTAGGAAGCTACTATGTCGATATTTTATATCGATAGATTATTTTAGGAAGAATGGAGAAAAACGTAACAACATCACAAATTAATTTTATATGTAATTATTTATTTGCAAAATTAAAATCATCCATACACACCTTTTTAATATCTTGCGTCATAATTATTTTCAATGGAATGCTCTCATTGCATGTTAATGAAATACAAAACAAAGGAACTCTTTACGTATAGATAAATAGGTGTAACATACTATGTAATTGGAAAATAAACGCACGGGTGAGAGAAATCGCAAACTTTTCGAAATACATATTCTATAGCCTATGTTAATCTTGAATAATGTAGCATTCAAATGGTGAAAGAATTTTCGAAATCGGGCTTGTAGTTTTTGAGTTTATTTGTTACATACATTGATCCATACAAATCTTTCCTCTTTATAATATTAGTATAGATAGAGCGGATATTGGGGACGTTATGTTACAAATACTTTGATACCAATTAGTTTGATTCTTTCATTTTGATTTTTTCTTTTCTTTGCCAGGCTGATATATTAGGAATAACACTAGACAGAGCATTTTGTTTCCCACGAGATATAAATAGGAGTAAATACGAATTTGTTCATTATGTCGCGCGTTAATATGAACAGAAGCGCTATGCTAGAGGTCCTGGGTTCGATTCCCCGGTCGAGCAATGTGTTATTGGAGTTTTTCTATAAAATTAAGGGTTGATGCCCGATTAATGGCAATAGGTTCGCCCCCTAAGTACGCATCTGTCTAACCCTTCGGGGAATAAAGACGTGATGGTATGTCGTGTTCCGTACTCTCGTTATTTCTTTGAGCCGGATATCGAAAAAAGAAAATAATGTGTTTGAAGAAACACCCCGAGAGGCAGGGCATAGTGGAATTGAATAACTCACTTACAATTGGAGCTGCCCAACTGGGGAAACACCTACACTTTGCAGAAAATAGTAGCCAAATAACATAGCACTGTACTACTAGTATTCTATTATCTGTGACTGTACTATGTTGTGTTCCTAACGGTGAGCAAGATCGCCAGAGCTCCGCGAGGAAGCGTTATGTTGGCAGTGGGGGTACCGGTGTTGTGGGTTGTCTACCGGGTGTGAAAAGATATTTACAGGTTCGGCAACGGGCGAGTGATACCCCAGGTGTTGCAAGCGTCCATATAATAGGGTACATTAACACTATATATACACTTACCATCAGGCGGGACATGTGCTGGTTTTCCACCAAAGCGGTAAAAGAAACCCCAGACCTTCTAACCATACCGTATCTTAGAAATCATTTTCAATTATTTTTGAAATACGATTTAAATATGTTAATTTATAAATTCTTTTGTCAACAAATTTATCCGCAACGGCTTAAGCTATTATTTATCAATCACACCTATATCATTTTAAATGAAGGTCTTTTGTAGATCTGAAAAAGTAACAAATAAAATATCTAATTCTGGATATCAAAAATAATCAATAATCTTAGTTACGTCATTTCCAAAAATGTTATTTTATTAAAATATAGTGATATCATAAATTCATGATATTCATCTTTAGTGATCTTTAGCAATTATTATAATTTGGTCTTACATTGAACACGAAAATAATATCGATATCGATTCGAAATCGTAAACAAACACTATCACATCATTAATTAGAATGACAAAACAAAAGAGGGACATAGTCTCGCTACACTTTTTAAAATTCGAGTTTTATGCATTATGTCATAATATATATAAGGCCTATAATTGCCAAAAAACGGTAATTCTGCATTAAGACCTATAATTGGAAATCAGAAATGGTGACATCCTATTGGATGATATATAATTGAAATAAAAAAATGACATTTTGATGGATATTTCAAATTTAAATCTTACGTGTATTAGCAGAAGGCTGATATTGTTAGTAAAAAAAATTTGCTAGTCTCGTGGGGAGTGCGGATAGTCTCGTGGGGAGTGCGGGTAGTCTCGTGGGGAGTGCATGCTTGAACTAAACGATTATTTTATACTCGATTATTGAATCGGTAACGTCCTCGATCTTTATTAATAAATTGTATTATGTGATTTAAATAGAAATAAATGAACTTTAATACTTACATACGGAAAATAACTCCATCTTTATCTAAATAAGATATTAGATATTTTTTTGCATACATTACCTGCACGTATATCGGTATTTACACGGAGCATTTATGATGACCTTACTGAGCGGAAACGATTCTGTTAATGAAAAATCGATTTCGGAAACAGTTTTGATAAACGCGTTAGATTTTTTAATCCACTACCTTGACAGAGGCGAATGATCATGAGAGGCGGGTCCTTATAGATAGATAGTCAAAAGCTCATAAGGATGCGCTTTTTTTAAGCTAGATCAGATTTAGTGGATCCAAAAAACGCATGTAAAACGTTTAACTAAATAATACATAAATGACATTTATTTCAACCAAAAAACGGTAAGGTGGTTAAAAAAAAGCAGAAGAACTTACATGATGCCATTCCTGAAATTGTAAGCTTCTTAAAAATAAAAAAACACGAGCTTATCGTTTATTTCGTTTCATCTTTCTACCCGCCGCGCCGCGCCTCCACCGATAGCTAACGCCAATATAATATACTTAATATGTAATTAATATGTAAAGTACCTACATATTGTTTAGATTTGTAACCTCAACAACCTAAAGTTCCAGATCGTACTTTAATTGACCATCCAATATTAAAATATACCTACATTACATTGGTGTCTAATGTTATGACCGCGATCCGATATTTGAAAAGATTAATCGGGTAATCGCACCAATACTTGTTTATCATTTAATTAGAAATTTAGAAAAGTATGTAGTTACATGGAGGTTTAGGCGGGAAAATGAAAAGTGCACATTGTCGATTTTATTTATTTTTTCATAACTTGAATATCTCCGAAGCTTAATGTGTAATTATGGTGGATAATTAACCATTTAGGGTCACTTGTACCAACATCTTAAATGTGTTTAAATTATATTTAAACACAATTTTTCATACAATTTTTGGGTTTAAATACAATTTAAACATTTTTCATACAATTTTTGGGTTTAAATACAATAAAATATATTTAAATTGTATTTAAACACAATTTTTCATAGTAAATTTGTGTTTAAATACGATTTAAATATATTAAAGAAGTTGGTGCAAGTGGGCCTAAGTGTTCGTGAAAGTGTGAGAGTGTAGGCAAATGATATAAAATTGAAAATCGTGACTTTTTGGGTTCACACCTAAACTCCATCAAAGCCTCAATAAAGTTTCTACCGTTTTATTGGGGCAACTGAACATTATACTTGACACTGGCGAACACAAAAAGTGTGGTGCCATAATACAATCCCATGATGGGAAATATTACCTACTTGATTATTCTAATACTTGACACTGGCAAATACACAAAAGTGTGGTGTGCCATAATAAAAAAAAAAACAGTATGTACATTGCAGGAACTGGTAGGCTTGTTTTTTTTTTTTCTTTCTCCTAATCAGGAGATCTTGGCTAGCACTTGGGTGCATCCGCCAGCGTCAAGTTTTGTTTTTTGTTTGTTTGAATGTAAAGGTAAGGAAACATATAACGCGAAAAGCCAATATAAAGGAATTTGGAAAAAAGGAAACAGGATCAGGAATGTGTAAAAAATTATAATACTTACATAATACAAAAATGTTAGATAAATAATAGGCACAGCCTGTTATGTACATAGTGAAACAATTTAAGTATACATTTTTAATACGAATATTATTATCATAAATATAATCCGAAAGAACACTGTATATGGAGGGGTTAAAAGAAAAAAGAAGAGTCTTTACAGAAGTAGGGAAAGGATCACGGAGGGATATCAAACTATTTAAAAAGGAAGTACGGTCATGAATCGGACATGAAAAGAATATATGGTTCAGATCCCCAAAGACATGTCCACATTCACACTGAGGACTATCTATAATATGTAAACGTGCAAGATGTGCCGGAGATGTAGTGTGACCTAACCTCATTCTTATTAGAACTGGTTTGGACTTAAAAGGATATCTCAAGAGGGCCTGAAGGTAACTCATGGAGTCAGTTAAAATTAAACTATTTCGAAGTTTTAAAAGTAAAATGTATTCTAGAGCCTTAAGGATGCCAAGACATTCGCCAGTAAAAACTGTTGCTTCAGGTGGACATTTTACTTTCTGAACAATATTATACTGTGCATGATATATTCCTACCCCCAAAAAATCATCAGATTCATGCTTGGATGCATCAGTGAAAATATGATGCCACTCAGGCCAATTTTTTTCAATAATAAAATTAAAGTGGGGGTTAGCGTTATTTTTATCAATATCTAAAATGTACTTAACCGATGGCTCATGGATTAAGGTTTCGAATTCACTGTTAAACAAATCAAGTTTCGGAGATCGATGTGTCGGAGCATGAAATGATTTAAATAGAATATAGCTTTTAACTAAACAGCCCAGGGAAGAGATTTGTGATCAGCAAGTATCTGAAGTTTTTGAATTAAAAGGCTATTAGAAAACTGTAAAACACGAAAAAATAAACGGTCATCTAAAAATTGACGTCTCAGCCTAAAAGGAGGTTCATTACATTCAGTTTGTAATGCATTAATAGGACTAGATTTCATAGCACCTGTGGTTATTCTCAAGGCCTTTGATTGTATGGAATCCAGTTTCCTAAGGGCAGCCACGTTACAAGGCTCCAATAAGAAGATTCCATAATCAAGAACACTTCGAACCAGAGCATTGTAAAGAAGTTTTAAGGAAAACGGATGCGCACCCCACCAAACACCTGAAAGGCACCTCATCAAATTGAGAAGATTTTGACATTTATTTACAACATAATCACAGTGAGGAACACCTGTAAGTTTAGAGTCCAAAACAATACCCAAAAACTTAACCTGCTTTTTAACTGGTATGTCGTTATTATCAAAATCTATAGCTATTGGAGGGGGAAAACGTTGTCGAGTAAATAAGACTAAAGAACTCTTACTCGCAGATATACTCAGGCCATTTTGGTCCATCCAGACTTTTAAATAATCTAGAGAGTCAGATAGCTTAGAACAAAGATAACTTGCTGAATTTCCCGTAGCGTACAAAACTAAGTCATCTGCATATTGCAGGATGCTTGATGAATTTTGAAGTGAAGAACCTAAATCAGACGTATACAAATTAAATAATATAGGGCTGAGAACTGAACCCTGTGGGAGACCTTTCCATACTAGCCTATTGTCATCCTGTGTTTGATCTAATTTAATTGTTCTGCCTGAAAGGAGGTTAATTATAAAACAACACAAAATTTCGGGAATGTGAAGCATCTGTAATTTTTTTTAAGGACATTGAGAAGAACATTGTCATATGCTGATTCTAGATCTAAAAAAACTGCAAGTACAGATTCGTTTTGTGAAAAAGCAACTCTAATATCTGTTACCAAAGTAGCCACGCTATCCAACGTACTCCTGCCTTTCCTAAATCCAAACTGAGATTCCGATAAAATTCCGCGGTTTTCGACTATCCATTCAAGGCGATTTTTAACTAAGTTTTCAGCTACTTTTGCAAATACAGGGGATAAGGCTATTGGTCTATAAAATGAAGGTTCTGATGGTGATTTCCCCGGTTTCAGAATCGGAATAACAGTTTGAGACTTCCACGGTGGAGGAATATTACCCGATAACATAATTTTGTTAATTAAGTCCAAATAGTATTCAAGTGAAGATTTATTTAAATTAGCCAGGAATGAATACGGAATACCGTCTTCACCTGGAGCAGAATATTTAACTGAAGATAAAACGCCCTGTAACTCTTGTATTGTGAAAGGAGAATTTAGTGGACTTTGATTGTGAAGGATAAAAGGAGGAAGGTTATTTTAGATAAGGTCTTGCTCTGGCACCTTTGACTATCTATCTATAAGGACCCGCCTCTCATGATCATTCCCCTCTGTCAAGGTAGTGGATTAAAAAATCTAACGCGTTTATCAAAACTGTTTCCGAAATCGATTTTTCATTAACAGAATCGTTTCCGCTCAGTAAGGTCATCATAAATGCTCCGTGTAAATACCGATATACGTGCAGTTAATGTATGCAAAAAAATATCTAATATCTTATTTAGATAAAGATGGAGTTATTTTCCGTATGTAAGTATTAAAGTTCATTTATTTCTATTTAAATCACATAATACAATTTATTAATAAAGATCGAGGACGTTACCGATTCAATAATCGAGTATAAAATAATCGTTTAGTTCAAGCATGCACTCCCCACGAGACTACCCGCACTCCCCACGAGACTATCCGCACTCCCCACGAGACTAGCAAATTTTTTTTACTAACAATATCAGCCTTCTGCTAATACACGTAAGATTTAAATTTGAAATATCCATCAAAATGTCATTTTTTTATTTCAATTATATATCATCCAATAGGATGTCACCATTTCTGATTTCCAATTATAGGTCTTAATGCAGAATTACCGTTTTTTGGCAATTATAGGCCTTATATGTATTATGACATAATGCATAAAACTCGAATTTTAAAAAGTGTAGCGAGACTATGTCCCTCTTTTGTTTTGTCATTTTAATTAATGATGTGATAGTGTTTGTTTACGATTTCGAATCGATATCGATATTATTTTCGTGTTCAATGTAAGACCAAATTATAATAATTATTAAAGATCACTAAAGATGAATATCATGAATTTATGATATCACTATATTTTAATAAAATAACATTTTTGGAAATGACGTAACTAAGATTATTGATTATTTTTGATATCCAGTATTAGATATTTTATTTGTTACTTTTTCAGATCTACAAAAGACCTTCATTTAAAATGATATAGGTGTGATTGATAAATAATAGCTTAAGCCGTTGCGGATAAATTTGTTGACAAAAGAATTTATAAATTAACATATTTAAATCGTATTTCAAAAATCATTGAAAATAATTTCTAAGATACGGTATGGTTAGAAGGTCTGGGGTTTCTTTTACCACTTAGGTGGAAAACCAGCACATTTCCCGCCTGATGGTAAGTGTATATATAGTGTTAATGTACCCTATTATATGAACGCTTGCAACACCTGGGGTATCACTCGCCCGTTGCCGAACCTGTAAAAATCTTTTCACCCTCGGTAGACAACCCACAACACCGGTACCCCCACTGCCAACATAACGCTTCCTCGCGGAGCTCTGGCGATCTTGCTCACCGTTAGGAACACAACATAGTACAGTCACAGATAATAGAATACTAGAAAGTAGTACAGTGCTATGTTATTTCGCTACTATTTTCTGCAAAGTGTAGGTGTTTCCCATTCCATGTTTCCATTCAATTCCACTATGCCCTGCCTCTCGGGGTGTTTCTTCAAACACATTATTTTCTTTTTTCGATATCCGGCTCAAAGAAATAACGAGAGTACGGAACACGACATACCATCACGTCTTTATTCCCCGAAGGGTTAGACAGATGCGTACTTAGGGGGCGAGCCTATTGCCATTAATCGGGCATCAACCCTTAATTTATAGAAAAACTCCAATAACACATTGCTGGACCGGGGAATCGAACCCAGGACCTCTAGCGTAGCGCTTCTGTTCATATTAACGCGCGACATAATGAACAAAATCGTATTTACTCCTACTTATATCTCGTGGGAAACAAAATGCTCTGTCTAGTGTTATTCCTAATATATCATCCTGGCAAAGAAAAGAAAAAATCAAAATGAAAGAATCAAACTAATTGGTATCAAAGTATTTGTAACATAACGTCCCCAATATCCGCTCTATCTATACTAATATTATAAAGAGGAAAGATTTGTATGTATCAATGTATGTAACAAATAAACTCAAAAACTACTAGGCCGATTTCGAAAATTCTTTCACCATTTGAATGCTACATTATTCAAGATTAACATAGGCTATAGAATATGTATTTCGAAAAGTTTGCGATTTCTCTCACCCGTGCGTTTATTTTCCAATTACATAGTATGTTACACCTATTTATCTATACCTAAACAGTTCCTTTGTTTTGTATTTCATTAGCATGCAATGAGAGCATTGCATTGAAAATAATTATGACGCAAGATATTAAAAAGGTGTGTATGGATGATTTTAATTTTGCAAATAAATAATTACATATAAAAATAATTTGTAATGTTGTTACGTTTTTCTCCATTCTTCCTAAAATAATCTATCGATATAAAATATCGACATAGTAGCTTCCTAATTATTTTTATTGTAATATACGTTCGTATTGTCGTCAATTCTTGTATGTTGACGTATTTGACCTCTATGTGTGCGTAAATTGTGTTAGTGGTGAAGAATTTAATATGTGTGAGTTCGTGGCGATACAAAATGATTTTGAGTATGTGTGCAGCAATGTCTATGTAGTGTTTCCTCCCCCCGCACCAAAAGTGACAGACTTTTTTGTTCATAGAATTAAGCGCGTCACTTGTCCAGGGATAGATAGTCAAAGTCTGGCACAGATGGTGGAGCTAGACGGTTAAGAAAGGAGTTCTTCAGATTTGGGGGAATGCCAGAAATATTAGTATTAGTAACACCATTTCTAAACCTTCTTATATTTTGCCAGACAATAGAAGCATTTACATTGGGTGAAAGGCCAAATGTTTTCCATCCTTCAAATTTCTTTTCTTTGAATAATTTACGAGCTTTTGCTATAGTATCACATACAATTTTGAAATTATCTGCTGACATATTATTATTGTATTCTTTTTCAGCTTCCTTTCTCGCTTTCACCATTCGCGAACATTCACTGTCCCACCACGGAGGGGAAGGAACACGACCATTGGCTGAAGTTTTTACAGGAAAGGTTTCATCCGCAGCTTGTATAAGTAAATTTGTAAAAATATTATTAAAATCGATAAGATCGTCCGATAAATTATTTTGTAAATTAGAAAGTTTAAACTCTGCAAGAGACTTAAACTTATCCCATAACCCATCCTTATTCAGCTTGTACTTTAAACGTGGCTGCCTCGGAAGACTAGGGGAACTGCAAGGATGTGTGGGCGTTATAAAAATTGGAAAGTGGTCGCTTCCGTAAGAAGATGGTAAAGTGCACCATACGAGAGATGAAGCTAAATTAGGGGTACAAATGGAAAGGTCTATTGCACTAAAATTTTCATTTGGCCCTGTACGTCGAGTTGGGGACCCAGAATTTAACACACAAAGATTATGTTGGTCAAATATGTCTAATAATTTTTTTGTTTCGAGGGTAGATTTCGGTGTGTGTGTTTTGTTGATTTTCTGATTTTGGCAAGTCTGTTGTTGCTCTAATCATGCCGAAATCTTCTGGTAAGTCGAAAAAAACGTGATTCATCGCATTATAGGAGTAGATCTCGTAGCTATAGGTCTCGTCAAAGATCGGATAGCAGTGATAGTGATGTGTCGGTTAGTGCGCGAAGTAGGCATAGTTTTCGACCGACTAAACGCAGGGATAGGTCGCGTAATCGTAGACATAGGCGTCCATCATCTCGTAGCCCGTGATACCGTCATAGATCTGCTGATCGTAGAAATCCTACGCAAAACGATGATGCTTTAGGTTGCATACTCGTAAGATTAAACGCTATCGAAAACAGGGTTCGTTCTACTTCCACACCAAGTATTGATACTGGTGCGCAGCCGGAAATTGAACGTCGTGCATTAACCAATAATCAAGGGCCTCCATCCGCGGTCGGCGATCAAACTAACGAGACAGTGACGTCAGATACTGTAGCCGCGTGTGCTGCGGTCCCACCAAAAGTGTGTGATGATTCGGATAAGGTTATGGGGGTACTTTCAAAATTATTGAATTCAGGGTCTAGTAAATTTTACGTTTCTCCTTTTGATCCGAGCCTTCATTGTTTTGATTCATGGTGCTCTGATATTTCGTTGATTTCGGAATCAATTTTAAAAGATTTTTAATCATATTCCAACATTTAAAGTTATGAGAGGTATAGGAAGTCAGGAGGTCGAGTCTACTTCAGGCCAACCAGCGAAGTCAGTACGAGTACGTCAACGACGGTCGCCGAGAACCGCGCAGTTTTAGCGTTGGTGACCTGGCATTTGTCAACAAGGCGTCTCAGAGCACTGGAAAAATGGACTCCGGTAAGCGTGGCCTGTACAAGGTGGTGCACGCACTGCCTCATCACCGATACAAGTTGGAGCTGCTCGCTGGGTCCTACGGGAAACAGACAGAGGCGGCTGCCGAGCACATGGTGCTGTGGCGCGGTGAATGGACACCGGACACCTGTGCTTTCTTCGTGAGCGGTGAGTGTTTGTGAATGGATATCCTTGGGTGAATCGCCATACTCATAAATGGTGAATACTTAAGGTGTTTCATGTCACTGGCAAGTAGCTATGGCTATGTTGCTTTAGGCAAAATTTTGCCGTTTGCAAGTGGTCTGCGTACGCTGGCTCACCTCAAGGTGTGTTACAGTTGACGTGGCACCATGTTGCGTGAGTAGCGCTATGTTACCTGACTGTAAGTAGTAGCTATGTCACTTTAACGTGGTGTCAGCTATAAACGGCCATGTCAATAACGTGGTGTCAGCTATAAGCGGCCATGTCAATAACGTGGTGTCAGCTATAAGCGGCCATGTCAATAACGTGGTGTCAGCTATAAGCGGCCATGTCACCCTTGTAAGTGGTTGGTAAGCCATGTTACTCTTTTACTAATTGTCGATGTATTACGGGTGATGGAAGTCCGGAATTCTTTCACACGTGATGCATCTTAATTTTTCTTACTTATTTCTACTTGCTTTTGCAACTGATGCCATTTACGACACTAAATTAGCCTAGAGAGTAGAAACTTGTTTGAGCAAGAGTGCACGCTTGTTCAAACGGGTCTTGATTATATAAATTTTGCTTGGCTTTATGGAACTCGCTACAAATGGCTTCAAGTTTTTACAAAATATTTGTAGAAAACGAGTAAGATGCTCAAATAACTTAAAGGTTACAGATGACAATGAACTTCAATCTGTTGGAGGAGTGGTCGAGGACGACGCACATGCAGGAACGGCCGTCTTACATAACACCCTACTGAGGAGGTGGGGAGGAGAGTATAAAAGCGAGCTTGGGAGCTGACTCGGGCTCACTTCTCTGCTAGCGTTCGTTAGGATCGGTCGTGCCGGGTTGTACTTGCCGTAGTAATTGATCGTTTAGTTATTTAGTCATTAATTAATTTGTATTAGTTAGGGCGTTGTCATTTTTTTTTTAAATCATTGGTGTTTGATTTATAAGAATATTATATATATATACATATATAATTATATATTTATATATATTATATAAAAAGCAAAAACGTAAAAAGAAGTTTTAATACTTATGATAAGCTTGATTTTTTTATTAAAGTTGTTACTAAATATTTTCTTCGTTTTAAAGTTGCCTATAAAATACCCATTTTTATTTGTAAAGTAGGTAATTTAATCTAATACATACCTACTTTAAAAAGCAGTCAATGTAGTGAATCAACATGTTAAATGTTTAGAAATATAATATAATATTTCTATTTTTATAACAATAACATCACCACATAAACTATTATATCCACTTTAAAATTTAAGTGACAAATAGCACTAAGTACCTATACTTTGACCTATTTTATAGGTTTTTAAATATTTATAGAATAATGGTTATGATCGCAAAAGGACATGCTTATTCACTGTATGAAACACTTCCTTGGAAATTGTGATAACAACAATTGATTTAACACACTGACACATAAGTATTGTTAACTGCAGTGGAGCACCATCTCTTTCTATAATTTGTTGCAAGGGGCTTCGCATGCCGCACATCATGTTTCAGCAAGCATTACTTCCTCTCATCAGTTCCCATGTTGAAGTCACAAGTTGTGCCAAATTTTCTTTTGTCCTGACTTCTAATGAATCCCAATTTAAAATCATTTGACCCCACAAAAAAATTGTTTTTGATGGTCCAACGTAAATAATTATACACAGGAACAGTACTTACCTAATAGTTTTACTGGTCACTAGACCAGACTACTAACTTGCCGCATTGTGGTATGTAGGTAACTAACAACTACTTAGTGCATGTAACCTCACCAAACATTTATTTTATCATCGGAAATACTCATGTCTGACGCCATAGAGTGAATATTTACTTACCTTCTGATGTGAAAGTTCGCCCCAAGCGCCGACTTGCAACCCGTGTTACGGACCGGAAGGCATTTCTTGCGTTGATTATGAATTGTGCTTTATAAAATTTTTACATCTGAAGAATAAGTAAACCTTAAGATTTTTGAATTTACACATAGTACAGCACCCATCCATAACCATTGGCAACCTAATATTATGTTTGAGATTGTTGATATAAGTTGCCGTATTTGTTTAGGAAAAATGAAAGTGTTCAGTTAGGTATGAGTACATTAAACGTGTTGTGTTCACACCTCCGACTGTGTCTGTAACTTCTGCCAGCGGCAGGCCACAGGGGACAGGACAGGGGCCAATGAAGTAACGCTTTGGTCATGAGTTCGAAAAGTGCTAGGGGGCGGCGCGGCGCGAGCGGGCGGCGCGGTGGCGGCACTCCGCGCGCGTCGCGACGACGTTACGCAACATACAGCACTCAACGTTCATCTTCTCAAGCCTTTCCATAATAACCTCGCAGGTAATTATCTAAGGCGAGGATATCGCTGGAGTCGGACGATTTGAGATAATTTTAAGAGATTGTAACCGTGCCGTTAGCCTCATATAACACGTAACGCGGATTACTAGGTATGTGTTTAGGATACGACTTACAAACTTATGATGCATAATTTGGATTTATCTACAGGATCTAGGTTTACGATATCCACCAAAGTTAATGGGTATCATTATAGTAATATCTACTTATTTAAAAATAGCTGTTACCCGCGACTTCGTCCGCGTTTACCACGCGGACGAAGTCGCGGGTAACAGCTAGTTTTTTTTTTAGTATTTAACGAAAATGTTATTGTTAAATAAAAAAAGTAGCCTAAGTTACTCCTTGTTACATCAGCTATGTGCCAGTGAAAGTCCCGTCTAACTCGGTCCAGCCATTTCAGAGATTAGCCAATTGTTTTGGTATATCTACATCCAATTGCACTTAGTAAAAAGCGGTTAATTTAATATTACATACAGACACTCCAATTTTGTTTATTTGTATAGACTATAATATATAGTCTACCCGCAATAAAGATTCTGAAGCCACGTCATTTGCATGGGTGTGTGTGACGCAAAGAATTACGCACCATTCGCCCCTTCTAGTAAAATGTATGTCATGTAGGTACCTACGTACTAGATGGGGCGAAATCTAGGGGCTGAGAGATAACAACAACGATGCTTTGTGAAACATACACTACACATACATAGTACCTACCAGTACCTACATTACCTACATAAAACACCTAATACCTTTGCTTGTGAATACTTATACCTAAATCACGTAAGGTATAAAAATGTTGACATTGCATTAGGATAAAGTTATAAATGCGCATAAATCCCTCAGTAGTACTACCATACCTTCGAATTTGACTTTCACTCCCCATGCCACATACAGGTAAACCAAAACATTCGTTAACACAACTCTAGTCTACACGACCTCGCATCCAATGCTATTGCATTTGCAAAATTGCACAAATGCAATGGATGTTGCTTAAAAATATTGCATACTATAAATAAATTATTATCAGGGTCGTCTTTAACTTATAGAAGGAACTTTAGGACACTTAATGGGGACTCATAAATAAATAAATATGACAATGACAGGGGACTTTTTTTACACACAAAAAGAATGGGGCCCTCATTACTTACTTATATTGTATCGTGGGGCCCTGGGCACTTGCCCATAGTGCCCAGTGGGAAAGAGGGGCCTGATATTTACTTACTTTATGCCAAATAAAGTCTAATAAAATCCAACCAGATGCGGCTGGATATCAGTATCTTAGTAGGTAAGTATGTACAAGCCCTCGAATAAAAGTAGTTGCAAATGGCAAATATTTAATTCGTAATTATATATTTTCGGCACTCAGGCGTGGATCCAGTCGGGGGCAATGAGTACAATTGCAGCCCCCACCACCAGGAGAATTGGTCGTAATCCAGGGGATTAAATCTAAATTAAATCTTCAAATTATCAAATCATCTAGCGACATCACTAATTCTTTGTAACGATTGTTCGTAAACGGGACTAAAAGGAAGACCCGTTTCGTTTACAAAAAAAAATTCTGGAAGATAATTATTATTTTTATTATTTATTCTTCGCACAAAGTGTACAGGCGGACATAATGCCTAAGGCATTTTCTTCCAGGGGTGATGCAGAAACAAGCGTGGCAGGTGCACTAGAAATATTTAAGGATATTTACTTAGATAGGTAATAAATAACTCTAATTAAACTACTAAACTACTTTCACTTAACTTAAATATTATAAATAAACAATTACATAAATACGATAATATACATATTATTATATACATATATACATACATACATGCATATATATACTACATATATATTAAAATATTATCCGACAAGACAATTCCGTTTAATTAGTGATCTCTAAATGCTTCCGAAGTGTCTTCTTCAACATGTAGCGACTGTTGACCATCCTGATTCCCTGAGGTAGCGCATTCCAGAGAATAATGGACTGAACAAAGAAAGAGCGGTGTAAGGAGTGCGAAGAATGAGTAGGGCAGTTAGTCGACGATTGTGAGATGAGCGCAAATTTCTGTCATGATTAGAAGAAGTATATTAGAAGTAAGGAGATAGATAAGAAGGTGGAGTGGGGGAGAACATGAAAGAGTAAAGAGTGGTCAGAGCCCTCAACTCACGTCGCTGTCGTATGGGCAACCACTTTAGTAGTGACCTTGACGCTGAAACGTGATCATACTTGTGTAGGTTAAAACGAATCGAATGCCGTTATTTAGAAGTCGGTCAAGCTTATTGAGGAGATCTGCATTCAGGTCATAGTAACACACATCACCATAGTCAATAACAGGAAATATCAAGGTCTGCACAATCATTGCTTTTGTATGGAATGGAAACAGGTTCTTAAAACGATACAGGAACCGCAGCGTTCCGGTTACTTTCTGGCTGACCGTGGTGACTTGAGCGCGCCAGCTGAGGGTGTTGTCGATGTGCAAGCCAAGGTCCTTAACATCTGCACTAAATTGGATAGTGGTGCCATTGAATTTAAGAGGTGGTGACGTAGCGCTATCCACTTTGCAGAGCATTCGTGAGCTTCCAAAAATTATAGCTTGGCACTTAGTTGGGTTTACTACCACGCCGAACCTATCTGACCAAGACTTGACTACATCCAGATCCTGATTTAGTTTCCGAATCGTATCAGCTACTTTGTCGACGCATGCTTGCCGATAAAGCTGTAAGTCATCAGCATACAGATGATACGAACACTGAAGTTCGGGTGTGAGAAGGTTGATGAAAAGGGAGAATAGAAGAGGAGACAGAATACCGCCTTGACGCCAGCTTCGAGTTTATTCCAGATCGATGAAGATTCATCGGTTCGTACACTCTGCTGACGCCGCCATAAGATAGCCCCCTTAAGATAGGAAGAGAACCATTGAACCGCCGCCGGAGAGACCATAAGATAGAAGAGAATGGATAACAGAATGTCGTGACTGACGGTATTAAAAGCATTGGAGAAATCAATCAGGACAAGAATAGTTAACTTGGCGTCTTCCATACCTGCTCTAATATCGCCAGTCACTTTAAGGAGGGCAGAAGTCGTACTGTCGTACCCGATTGGAGTGGGCTTATAAGTTTATTAGCGTGTATAAAATGTGCGAATTGCTTATGGACACAGGCTTCCAGCACTTTGGATAGGAAAGGAAGTGACTGGGGAGGGAGGGATTAGAAACCTTAGGAAGGGGACGTACATATGCTTTGCGCCAAATGTCGGGGAAAACTTCAAACTGCAGTGAACAATTTATTATGTGAGATATCGGGACAAGAATATGTTCTAGGATAGTGGTGATCATGTAGCGGGTAATGCTGTCACAATCTACGGCTTTTGATTTGATTGATAGGATCACCTTTTTGACCTCTCAAGCGTCGACAGGTGTGAAGTGAAAAGGTGGTAAGTTAGGCCGCATTAGACTAGACAATATGTAAGATAGAGTAGTAATTTTAGTTTGATGATCCAACGTAGATGCTGTTGAGAAATGTTTGTTTAGATCATCTAGACTAATGGTGTTTGGAAAGTCTAAATGTCGCGATTTGCCGATACCTAGAGTTCCAAGGAATTTCCAGATATCGGCAGGAGAAGAAGAAGTGAAGTTAGAAAGAATATGACGGCGTTTAGCGTCGCGTATCATCTGATTGCATCGATTTCTTACCTTCTTGTAGGAAGCTCTGTTGTCATCAGTAGGATCCCTTTTAAGTCTCCTAAGTCTCATAGCCATTTGTATACCCTTGGTCATCCATGGTGCAGGCGGACGTTTTAATTTTACTTTTTTAACCGGAGCATGTGTCTCGTAAAGATTTGTGATGAGTTCGATAAAGATGCAGACTTTATTATCAATTGAGGTGGCCACCTCAAGAGGTGTCCAATCAATTTCGGATGCAATGAGTGTTATCAGGTAGGTACATTATACTTAGTCATAAAGTAGAGTAGTTAGGTACCTATTACATTAATAAAGTAAACGCTTAATTATAGACACAATGCAAATGCAATTGTCTTGTAGACCGGTGGTTTTCACGGGCTTTTTTTAAAGTTCTCTAAATTCTAAGTTTTCTAAGTAAACTTTTCAACTGTCATTCTCAGGTCAACATTTTCGAAGTCATCCCGTAATAAATAGGAGTTCTACGTACTGTGATACAAATGACGCTGATATCTTATACAATACATACTACAGAACCGGGGCCTCAGCGTTATGTTAACTCATAAGTTTAAAGGTCACCAATCTCATACAGCGATTAAAAAAGTAATAGGTATTACCAATCGTTTTTTTTTTTGGCACGCATATGAACTTACGCAACACATAATTTGATAAAATACTATTCACGATCAGTGCAGTGTTCCGTAAAAATAGGAAGTGAAACTAACGAGCCGCCTCTGCTGGCAAATACACAAAAAGTGTGACGCCATAATAAAAAAAAAACTTGTAATATGGAAGTCAAGAAGTTTTCTCTCGACAGACATAAAAAATGAACTAGCTATGCTAAGGGTAAAAGGTAATTTTATACAAATGATTCCCAGGTCTAGCAAACTGTTATTGGGTTTTTCTATGAAATTCTCAGTAGCAGCTCGGAATTTGGCATTTGTGCCCGGTTATGGCAATAGCCTCGCCCCCTATTACATGGGACCTAAACATACCGGCGAACTGTGCGTGTACCTTAGTACACCTCTGCCTAACCCATCGGGGAATACAGGCGTGATGGTATGTAATATAGGTACTTCAGTCATCTTGCAGGTCGAATTCAACCATTAAAATTGTGCCAAGATAATAATAGTTTTGAAGTGCAACACAGTCTGCATTACGAATATATTAAGAAAAACTTTTCTACAAAATTGTTATTTACCTATTAAGAAAAACGATACTACAAAATATAAATTGATTGATATATAAATCAGTAATTAAATACGTAACCCTTCGGGGAATACAGGCGTGATGGTATGTGTTGCTTAAATCTACACAATTACACAGTTGGCAAACTCAAAATCCGCATCTGATGCGCCAGGAACGGTCTCAGTATCAATTTTTAAAATAAATTTATGGACCGGTATCCTAAATGGAAAATTCTTAGGCTATCATCTCTTTCTAATGTATTAAATGACAACATAACTTGTTTTACTCAAACAACAGAATCAGTTTCGTAAATAAAAAAGATTTTTATTTGGATGACACACTTTTAAATTAGGACACCTACCGGAATAATAGGTTATATTTTTTTGTTTAACACAAAATATGTACATTTCATAGCATTTTAGAATCTTGGTAAAATGGGCCAAGTTTTGGTCAAACTTGCCTTGTCAGCTTAGTTGTTACCGGACTGCTGACCATGAGGTCGTGGGTTCGATTCCCACAGGACACAAAAATTTATGTGATGAGTATAAGTGTTTGTGTTCGTCTGGGTGTTTCTTATGTATTATAAGTATGTATTTACAAAAAAAATATATATATAAGTATTATATCCATTGTCTAGTACCCATAGTACAAGCTCTGCTTAGTTTGGGACTAGATGGTGCTGTGTAAAATGTCCCAGAATATATTTTTATTTATTATTTATTTACTTCATTATAATGCAACAATCTCTTATAAGCAAGCACCGCATGCACTAAATTAGCAGTTTACAGTGCCAACGAGCAGCAACATACTAACATTAATTTGACTAAATAATAAGCAAAAAGCAACAGTGACTAATAATATATACAATACTAATAATAACAAAACAAAAAGAAAACTGACGTCAATTATTACATTTATATATACTTAACTAGATTTATAAAAAGTTGGATGTTATTCTAATGAACTTGCCATATGAGTCGGAGTGTACGTCAACAAGATCACTGTAGCTATTTAATAGTCTACATGCAGAGTCGGGGGATGATAGAACTTGCGCCGAGGACTGTTCTGCGGAGTGGAGGACGCAGGGGGTTATGGGTGCTCGAGGACATCTAGTGGGAACTCGAAATTCAAAAATCTTAAGCAACTGAGGAGAGTCTATCTTTCCACGTAATATTTTATACAAAAATTTAGAGTCAGCAATACTTCTGCGTTTCTCTAGGGACATCATTCTGAAGTGGCAGTGAATATGTATATGTACTTATATTTTTATGAGTAATTATATATATTCTTGTTATGTGATATGTATTTATTTACGTATGTAATATTATTTTATATATTTTGTATTTAGTTTGTTTATAGTTTTTAAGTAGTTCTTATGGTAAATATAACATGTATGTACCAACACTTGACTCCCTATATATATATTATTCAGCAACGATCACTCAAAGGGTTTGCTGGTAGAAAACTCAATTTTGAGTTAAGCTCGCCTTTGTACATTGTTTGTTATTATAATTATTATATAAATATTTCTGTGTACAATAAAGATTAAATAAATAAAGATTAAATAAGTGGCTCAATCTGTCTTTGTATGACCTTTTCTTTTTGGCGATTCCAGAGGAGTATGCTAAATACCAGATAAATCATTTTTGTACGCGTTCTAGCCTAAAATTGTGTGTGGCATAATGCGGTCTCCAAACAGTACTGCAGTACTCCAAGACTTGTGCTTCGTACAAGGCAGTTATATAATGTAACTTTGGTGCGGCTACGCCTAAATCCCCTAACATTCCTAACCACAAATCCCAGCATTTGTGAGGCCTTTTTAATTACATTTTCCACATGTGGTAAATGTCAGAGCAAAATCAAATGTGACTCTTAAGTCTTTAATTTGATTGACCTCTTGGATAATATCAGAGCCCACGCGATAAACCGATGGTATAATTTTTTTTTACGGGTGTATTTAACATGGTAACACTTGTTGACATTTAAAGCCATGTGGTTATCATTACACCATTGAGAAAGTGAATCGAGATCGATCTGAAGCAAGGCGGTATCCTCATTTGTATCAATTTGCCTACACAATTTAAGATCATCTGCATACATAAAACATTCAGTAAACTGAAGGCAATGAGCTATGTCATTGGCAAAGACGTTGAAAAGAATAGGCCCGATATAAGAGCCTTATGGTACCCCTGAGGAGATTTTATAAAGTTCAGATTGAAAACTATTAACGGCAACTTAGAAAAAACGATTTCTTAAATAAGATTCCACCTAGTTGTGCAGCGTGCCTGTGATACCGTATGCAAGCAGCTTGGGAATAATATACTGTGCGGGACACGATCAAAAGCACTGCTAAAATCAGTGTACATATTATAACGTCCTCTTGCTTGCCGCAGTCAATAGCATCAGCCAATGTTTCTGTAAGGGTCACCAGATTTGTACATGTTGACCTTGACCCCACGAACCCATGTTGAGGTTCATTTATGTAAAGCTTAAAATGTGACTGGATGTAGGGAAATAGTTTAGTATAGATATGGGTCGATAGTTAGCTACATTATCATTATAATCTTTTTTATAGATAGGTACAACTTTTTCCCTCTTCCACAAATCAGGAAAAATGCCGCTATTAAGTGATTTGTTAAAGATAAGCAACAATGGGATATAAACACGACGGCACATTTGTTGATAAAAATTGGAGGAATACCATCCGGGCCAGCGACTTTTCGTATGTCCAGCGCCTTAAGTTTGTTCAAAAGGTTCTCTTGACTAATCACAGGGGCGGTCAATGGTAAACTATAGTTCAACAGATAATGAAGAAACTTAGAGAATGGAACACTTGGAGTCACAACAGCATCACTGAAACTAGAGGAAAAATGCGAAGCAAACATTTCACAAATTTTTAAGCCATCAGAAGCAACTGTTGTGTCATTAGTCATAGTGACTGGGTATGAGCTAGAACCTCCTCTTTTATGCTTAATAAAAGCCCAAAACCGGTTCGGGTTCTTTGGGATTTCATTCTCTATGTTTTGCAGGTAGGCGTTGTAACAATCACTATCTAAGAGGGAGCATCGCTTACTTAATATTTTAAATTCGATTAGATCTCTAGGGTTTCTGTATATTTTGTGCCGGTTTATGATCTTTTCTTTTTCTTTTAACATTTTTATCAGTCGTTTACCGAACCAGGAGGGATATTACCAGAGTGTTAGTAGGAGCATGCAGCTAATTATGCACAATGGCTACATTTCAGTTCTGGTTCCTCGTTGATTACAGTTTAAACCTTAACCTAAGTAGTATTCTTTTATCTGTGACCTAAGTAACCAAATTAAATAGGCAATCAATATTGCAATATGCCGCTAAGACTTGGTGATAATTTACTACATTTGGTGTTCGAATACAATTTGAAGTGCAGTCGTGACTAAAATAGAGCATAGTAGGTAGTAGGTACTATTGTAATTTTAGACTTTATTTTTCTGGTGATGAGTATTATATTTTTGGTAAAAGAACTAAGGGTAGGTATCAAAGTATTTTATGGTGGTCTTATATTGAACCCCTTATTCAATTACCGTCGTTTCTAGTGAACCCTTGACCATGAATTTTATGGGCCCACATCAAAATCGTTAAAAAAAATACAGCTGCCCCATGATAAATAGCTTTTATCGAGTTTCGTTGGTGTGAAAGTTCATTTAGATAATTATTACAGCTGTAATGCGATTATTACCTATAAATTGTATGAGACAAATATTTATGTGATCCGCAGATATTTATTACAATTCTGGTTTTATGCAATGTAAAACTGTGCAGCATATTATGACTTGTTTCCTCGTACGGACGCGACTTTCAAAAATTAAAAAAAAACTTAGTGAGGTTGACTTGAGGTCAACAGATAACCAAAAATGAGGTAAATTACTTGGTGCTATTTAAGTAGGATTCGAAACGTCGGGAATAAAACAAAGAGTCCGGCGGACCGAATTTCCAATACTTTATGTAATACCAAAATAAATCGTAATTCAAACACAATTTAATAAATTTTATTCGAGTTATTATTCGTCCTGCTCTACCATTTCGTCCAAAATACTTTACTTGAAATAAATAATTTAAGCGGCTATAAACATGTCCAGTTTATAGCCGTAGTCGTATGCCGCCCTAATGTTAAAAATGTATCAACAGGTCATAACGACATGCAACTCAACTTAATTTGTCTCTCCTCTTTATAATGGGCCACCAATGTACAGGCTGTGCCTAGTTTGGGGCCCACGGCTATTTCTACTTGTGTTTTGCTATAATTTCCATTGTATTTTCTAGGTCTGTATGTTACCTAACTTGTGTGTTAATAAATAAATGCGACTGTTAGTGATATGACCATTGGAATGCCACGTCAAGATCAGGGCACGCACCTCTGACTTTTCGAAGTCGAAACGTTGAAGGAAAACATCGTAAGGAAAGCTGCATGCCTGAGAGATTTTCTCGACGGCGGCGTGTGAAGTCTGCCAACCCGCATCAGGCTAGCGTGGTGGACTACAGCCTAATCCCTCACATCCTGAAAGGAAACTCGTGTCCTGCTGTGGGACAGAATAATCCAATGGGTTAGGTATTAGAAGAAAAATGCGACCATGGCTATAAACCGGACACCGTTCCATTCATCTTATCTTTATCGTTGTCGGGTTTTAGATTTTGAACTTTCGTTTTATTTGACCCTTTTTGATGACTCGTGCTTACCTACGTCATGTTTCACCAGGAAGCAAGGTTTGTAGTTTATTACAGTACAGACCGTACACTTTCCATTCGTCCAATGTTTGCTTTAAAAGATTTTCTGTAATAACTACCATACATAATGGTACCTACCTATATGTATGGTTGACCTACATGTACGGGTACCCATGGTTATATATTTTGATTTATGAAACGCAAACATTACACAATAAGTACTTTATGTAGGTACATTGTGTAAAAAAGATCATAATTATAGGTACTTATTAGTATTCTATTATCTGTGATATAGGTACATATCTGAATCTCAGCTAGATGCATGCAGTCTCTACTTCACTAATAATAAAAGTTTATGTTCAGTTGAGTAGGGTTATTTGTTGTGTTCAAATCGCGGAATTCACCTGTTTTATTCAATTTATTACATACATAGCTAGCCCATTTAATTTTGCTAGTAGGTAGTCTCACCATTAGTTGCTGTTTATAGGATAAGAACAACACTATTTTTTTCGCATATAAGTAGTCAATACTTAGGTAATATACACTACTACGTATTTTAGGATTTATACGATTTGTATTGTTGTTTGTATTTGTAGCCGTTTAATGGCACAAGGCTCGTTAATGAAACTAAACATAGGTACCCAAATTGTGGGTGTATGTACTATGTACCTACCTTCGTCTAACAAAGAGAATATAGGCTTGACGGTATGTGTGTATGTAAGTAAACGATTACGCAAACCCCTAAATCCGAACTTACATTTACTTACGCATCGTATTGTAGGTAGTTCGGAAGTAGTAGCTTTTGTTCCATCATTCAATCAAAACTTGATTGAAATCAGGTCAAGAGTTAACTTAGGACTTGCCAATTTACGCACTTAATTAAAGTTGCAAATGCGTGCAGTACTAGTATTTGTTATGTAAACTAACTCTCGTATCCGGTTACGACCTCCAGAAGGTCTTTGGGTTCTGTATGGTGAAGAGGTGCGGCGAGCGGGTGGGTCTTCTCTGGTATTAGAAGTGAAAGTGAATGAATGTCGGAGGCTTAATTAGAGAGGAGAGCTGCGGCTGCGTCAGTCCCTCCGACACCGTCGCACTATACACCTGTGCATCGCGTACCGACACAGCCGCACGCGCACCCAATCAACCGCACGCAAGCGCATCAACTCCGTTCGAAACTTTTTCAGAGGTACGCGCTACCTTTATCGAAGCTATATCTTCAGAAGTGAAAACAATTCATTATTTATTATTGTGTGTGGTCTCTTCTATATAATTGTTTCGTTAGCATTTCAACAATAGAACATTCCAACGGAAAGTTCTAAAAATTTAATAGTGAAATCGTTTCGCGCATCTTGAAAATATTTTTTTGTATGACTTAGGTACCATAATAATAACATGATATGCATATACAGATAAGGTACCAATTAAATTAACTGAAAATAAGTTATTAGTGCACTTAATTAGATCTACTTATAAGTACAAAAATATCCCTACACCTAGTAGGTATCTAATGATAAATAAATGATAAATGATATTTATCTTTAAATATGAAATGTAAATAGATCTTTTAAAGACACTTTTACAAGTCAATGTTTTACTTTTTTTTATCTACATAAAGGTAGGTACATAAATCCTGAAAAAATAAATAAAATGTCTACATATTAACAAGTTTCATGTCGTACTTCTCCATACGATCAACTTTTTGGAAACGTGCAACTAAATAACGTAGGTACGTAAGTAACGTAGGTACAACATAATGTAGATTCATAAGTTCATGACCGTTTCAAAGGCCTGGAAAATCTTGTCATTAGAAGTAAACCACTAACCTTTTGAATTTGAAATGATTTCATGTACCTAGAAGTTAATTCGTTGAAAAAAATTTGAAACTATTTATTCAATAATAAACTTTAGGTAAAAAAAATAAGCCTATGCAATCCAAGTCTGCAATTTTATTGTAAAATAACACTCATTCAAATCGGTAATTTTACTGCCGTGGAGAAAATTGTTATGTAAGTAAATAAACATTGGTGCCAAAGTTTCATGTTTGTCAAACAAAAACTTGTGTAGTTACGAGACGATTTCATTTTTATGAATAAACAAGTGTCGTGACATAAAGCGTACGGCTTTCCGTTACCATAAATACGTCTCAAATCGACGATTTCTCGCACTGAGTAGCTTTTCACGCAAACATTTTAACTCGCAGCAAGGAGGTCAGCGAGGCGGGTTTTGCTTTCACAAATACAACAAAATAAATTCATCTCACGTATCGATTGTCCTCGAGCATTCGTGCTCTGCATAACTAAAAGAAAGCGAACTTG
Organism: Acronicta leporina; assembly: GCA_947256265.1. NCBI lineage: Eukaryota > Metazoa > Arthropoda > Insecta > Lepidoptera > Noctuidae > Acronicta > Acronicta leporina. The sequence continues at coordinate 7,328,885 of OX366513.1, read as the reverse complement.
CAATACGGGCTCACCCGTGACCACTTTCGTCAAAATGAGCGCCCGACACCGGTGTCAGTGCCGTCAGCTGTGTGCCGGGACGGCCAAGCTGACTTACTTACATCGTCCGCACGACGACCACACCTATGTACTCGTGAGACCGTCATTATGCACTTGTCGATATTCAAGGAATGCTTTATCTGATCTGCTTTGGTAAAAAACCTTACCAATACTAAAATAAAATACTAAGTAGGTACTTAGGTAATACTATATTACTACTATTACTACCGCACCATCATCATTATGTACCTACCTATATGACTTGATCGTATTACTCAACACAGATGAGCCGGCACGTGTGCCTGGGGGCCATCGCCCTGCTGGCCGTCCTCTGCGTTGCTGATGCCCAAAGGCGTCTAGCTCTACCAGATCCCAGAAGCTGTGCCAACAGTAAGTACAGATTCTATGTGGATTGGATTTTTGACTAGGTACTTACTTTTTTTTACTTACTGCCTCGTTTGTCTATTGATCCCAAACGTGCGACTGCTACGCTAGAGGTCTTGTAGATTAGTAGGTAGTAGATTCCCAGGTCGAGCAAATTGTTATTGGGACTTGCGATCATGTGGTTGCCGGTTCGAAACCCATCCATTGCACTACCGACGTGAACCCACTAGTAACACAAGCATTTAGCTTTGAAAAAAAAAACCCAGTAGCTAGCTGCTCGGAGTTTCTCTATGGGTATGAGTATCCCACCTGTATATACTTAGTATACTTACAAGTGGTTCTTAAGTACCTATGATTCTACAAACGTACCTAATTATGTAGCTAGGTATAGGTAGGTACTGTAGAGACCGCTCCAAGAAGGCTATAATTATTATAGGTTGACTGGCTGTTTTCAGAATAAAGAATAAATATTCATTTATAAATCTCGTAGAATTGCCTAGAAAGTGAAGTGCAGAAAATTGAGACATTCATCTCTTGATTTTCTTCTAATATTAGAAGTTATAATACTAATTGTGCAAAACCCCCGTAGTGCTCCGGTCCTCCAGAGTACCTACTTTACTTAGGTACCTACTTGGTGTAGGTTTGCCTTCAAGCTTCAAAGTAATGATTATTCTCCTATAAAGGAAAATAATTCCTAGGCCTTCCTAATTCGAAATAATTCCTAATTATCTTCAGATGACATCAGAGTTGTAGGTAGGTAACTAATAGATATTCCATAGATGGATATATGTAGGTAATTCAGGAAGGTCCATTTTTCATAGAGTATTAATAAAACCGGACACCATGCAAATAACACCTACCTAGCTATGTTTTTTTATAGTATTCCAACAGTTACCTAGGATATCCATGAATTTTCCACACACGAATTCCGTGTTTATGGGAAATCAGTCTTTATTTCGCAATTCTGTGCCCGCATGGAAGGTGTGGCTCACCGTCAATGTCTGTGGTGTGAACCTGGTGTGGCTCGTCTCATGCGATGTCATTTGGGAGCGCACTCGTGATCACAATCCAACGATGTACTCATCACATACGCTCTCACAATGCGAACAAAGATTCTTTGTTATTTTATAGCCTTATATGTATTACGTGCCTACATTTATGTAGGGACGGTAATATAGGAATTTAAAATTACAACACAACAAGGACGGACAGTAGGTAGGTACCTAGGACACCTATTTAATTGATAAAAGATTTGAATGATATTGCTATAAATAACAATATAGGAAGTATGTACCTACCGAAGTATAAACATTTTGATTTATTTGATGACTTTCTCTTTGGGAGGTAGGTAGGTAATTAAAAATAAGTAGCACCATAGATAGTACCTACCTATGCGTGACAAAAAATATCATACTTACCTAATAAATTATGAACTGCTCCCTATTTGGACGAAGCCTCGGGATGCTTCTGTGATTGGCAGTTATATAACGCACTTCCTCGGGAAGTATGAAAACATTTACTTACCAATATCTAAGCGCATTTTAATTTATCTATTCACGCTTAGCCATTCACTGTTACATAAGGTGGCATTCCTAAAATTACATTCTTTTATGAGATTCGTAAATTGTTCCGCTATATACAATACCAGCTTGTTGAATGTTTTATGTCAATACAAACGCGAAATTTATTTGGCTGGTAATTAAACAAGTTAAAATACACATTACGAACTTTCTAGTTACGAAAGAGTCGCTTCATTTAACCACCTCACGATGGGCTCATTTTTATTGCATACTTTATGGTCGATAATGTCACACATTAAAGCGAGAGTTTTATATACCTGCCCATGAACAGCTTATTGTATTTAGGTATTATACTTTCCATAACTACCCAATCAGTATAGTTGACCCAATCGCCACTGCTACGCTAGTGATCTTGTGTTCGATTCCCAGGTCGAGCTAGTGTTATTGGATTTTTCTATGAAATCTACAGTAGCTGTTCGGAGTTTGGGATTTGTTCCCGGTACTAGCTCGTCCACTATTAGATGTACCGGCGACATGGGGGTATTATGGGTACCTACACTACATTAGTACGCCTCTACCTAACCCTTCGAGAAATACAGCCGTGATGGTTGGTATGCTTTTGCAAGCACACAATGTTGCTCTTAATTAATGATATCTATCATATTCTTGGTCTAACTAGGTAGCCTAAATCTCTCACTCTGAGAGGAGTGCCCAGCCGTGATACGGTAGGTTTATGGGTTGATGATGATGACGACTTTGACAGTTGCTCATAACTTATTTAGGTACCTACATATCTAATAATGTTACCGTAAGTATCTATAGGAACTGTATGAATAATTTTATTCAATCCATTGATCAAGGTGGCTGAAATACTTAGCTCTATTTAGCAATTATTCCGAAATCAATCATTAGGTATTCATACTTACAGATCCAACGAAATAACTGTGCATGTCTCGTGTCTGAAATTGTAAACTAGTGTTTGCACAGTCATGGTCAACTTAGGATAAAAACTGTGTAGACAGTTGGGATAGTAGTTAAGTGAATGTTTTGCGTTCGGGATTATTTCGATATTATTGCAAATAACACTTAAATAGATAAACTAGCTTTTGCCCGCGGCTTCGCTCACCTGAAGTTAGAAATGGATTCCAAAAATAATTTAATGAGAACCAACAGTGATGATCTCTACTTTGTATGGGCCTCTACATCCGAGAGGTGAAGCTGAGTTGAGTTGCATCTGGTATTTATACTATTTATATTATAAACATTGCTGTTACCTAGTGTGTATTGCGAATTTCTTAATGGATGAAAACAACGAGATTGTCTTAAATTTTGCATCGCCAATGGAATTTCGTGAGTCACACACAAATGTTACAGAAGGCTTACGGTGAATCGACTACGGTACAAAGCGTTCAAAAGCGGTCGAGATGTGATGGAAGGTTTGCCTCGCTCTGGTAGGCCATCAACGTCTGCAACTGAAGTTAACATTGCAAACGTTAAGGAAATAGTGACTGAAAATCCTCATTCAACTTTGAGAGAGATAGCCGTAAACCACCGAACTTTCTGTGTCTCACGAGTCGATCCCCGCCATTTTAAATAATCACGTGGGTATGAAACATTTTTCCGCTCGGCTAGTCCCAAAAGACCTGAATTTTCTCCAAAATCTGAATTGCATGAGAGTCGCTGAGGACATGCTAGAACGAGTCAATTCCGACCCAACATTCATGAAACGCATTGTTACTGGTGACGAGACATGGGTTTACGAGTTTGAAATGCAAACTAGTCAACAAGTATCGGAGTGGCGCCTTCCAACTGAACCTTGTCTTACTTCAATGCCGAAACCGAAAAAACCACGCCAAAGTCGATCAAAAGTCAACGTCATGTTGACTGTTTTCTTTGACTATCGCGGTTTTGTGCACTCGGAATTCTTGCCGGAAGGTCAAACGGTAAATAAAGAATATTATTTGAGCGTTATGCGGCGTTTAAGAGAAAAATGCCAATTTGGGGAAAGAAAATTCTTGGATTTTACACCACGATAATGCGCCTTCGCACAAGGCCATCATTGTGAACGAATTTTTGTCCAAACACAACAAATACCATCGAGCAACCACCATATTCACTAGATATACAGCCGACTTCTTTCTTTTTCCTAAACTCAAATTACCACTTCGTGGCACCCTCTTTCAATCGGTAGAAGACAAAGGAGAATTCGCGGCGAGAACTGAACTCAATTCCGGAAACAGCGTTTAAAAAATGTTTTGATGATTGGATTATTCGTTAGCGTAAGTCTATCGTTTCTGAAGGAGCATACTTTGAAGGTGATAAAATCATTTTATGTATTATTGATCTTTTCCCAGTACTTTCTTGACAGAGTAACTAGTATACCCTAACCCATTTCCTTCTTTTTTAATATCTTCAATGTACAGACACAGCTTTTTTACAATTTTATAATAGTAGAAATTAGGTACTATACCTGTTCGGAGCGTCCGGTCCGGTTATTTTGTCGGAACTGTAGTAACTTCTAACGTACCCATTCATAGCGGTTTCTAAACCTAATGATTTGATAATTTAATTTAAAAGACGAATTTAAAAGACCTTTTTTAACGGAGCAGTTCATCAGATTGCACGAATATGCAACAGTGTTATTTATATGACAATAGTCATGTCTAAGGTTATAGATTTACTGCAATGGTTGTGTGAATCAGGACAACGTGCTGCGTTGTGCAAACGGCAAACTTGTGAACGACAAGACGTTTTAGATAAACACCATTTCGAAATTCAAGTCACTACCAAGATCTGTCGTCATCGGTTTTTCAAAAGGTGACATGCTTTGTACAAAGTTCTTAGCATTTTAGTAACTTACATTACGTGGCATACCTATGTGCATTTACATACGAAATGTTATGTAATTATTATTTCCAAATTTTCGCAAGTGTATAACTTCCTCTTGTCATGTTCTTCTGAACGCCTGTTAAAACTAAACTAATTCGCAAGTTATGTTTGTTTAGGAGTTCGCCATTCGGTCTATCGCGACGCTCGGGGAGTTCTCCACTCCTATTTCTTCAGCTGGGAGCACGCTCCGACCCGAAGTCTGGAAGTAGACTGGCTTGACGCTAGAAACATTTGCCGTCGCCACTGCATGGACGCAGTCTCACTGGAGACTCCACAGGTAACTTGTAATATCATTAACTCGAAAATATAAGAAATTCCAAATGCATAGGTATTTCAATATCTATACCTAGGTAGGTCTCTAAACTTATTGCAACATCAAATTACATTCTACAACTTACGTGCGCTATACTTACATGACCGGGTCGTAGTTTAAAACAATTATAACAGTGTAGAGAATGTCGATGAGCCTTGAGATAATCTTCTTTATTATACATGTGGTCATTTAACACATAAAACTAGGTCAATCGTGATGATACGTCCTTTCCCCCGCCATGATCCACCTGCAAATTGTATAGCCGAAGTACTAGGGCAATTTAATTTTGAATAGCAATTTATATTTCGTAAGGATCAACTGGTAAGTATCTTTAAGTTCCTATATCTGATAGATATAGGCGGATTGCACAATACTGTATTGTAAAGAGAATAGCCGAACTCTTAGAAAGAATCTAGGTATTCTTTGAACCTCGAAGCCTTGACGATCATTAATTTCGATTAAATTGTTTATCTAAGTAGTCTGCATGAGGATCACAATAAAATAACCAAGAGATATAATCTATGTCTTTATTAAAATATTTAGTGTATCTTCGGAATTGATGAATATACGGAGTACCTTTTCATTCGTAAAGAACTAGGTCCTAATCCAAAATTTTAACACATTATTTATATAGCTATTGTTAACGTTCATCCGAGTCTCGTCAATGGAACATACGCAGGTTTTCTATTAACACTTACTTCCTGTCGGCTGTAAGATGGCGATGAACGTTTAATTCTATTGTTATGAAAGCATGGCAAAATAATAACCTTTTGAATCTTTTCTTTGGATTGATTTTTCTATTCGTAGTTCTGGAGAATTCTACACATCCGCAATTTCTGTATTTCTATACGTAGTTCCTGCGTCCATTGAACAGTGCGCATCAATATTCATTAGGTTAGATTGGTTCAATTTATAGAGCGTTGAAGACTTCGCGTGAAAGGGGTGCAACGGCCGAGTGCGTCACATCGACTCTGCGGAGGCGATCGGTCTGGCAAGTAGCGCGTGGCACAAATACCTCCCGCAGCCGTGTTGCCCACTTCTTGTAACGGACGTACGCGACGGACGGACATGGACTTCCCGCCGCTGACATTAACACACATGACACTTTGCTAAACTATCTAGACCCAATATGTAGGTATAGCCACAGAACATAAATCTTTGTTCTGTGGGTATAGCTATAAAAGGTACACTAGGAATTGTTTTCTGGATTATAGTTTGCAAAATTCGGCAACATTTTCATAATTAACTACACTTTAAAATCAGAAGTGTTGACGCTGCGGCTGTGATAGGCACTTTTACGATTTCTTGAGTTTTGCTGTGATCACGGCTACGTCGCTTCGGCGCCAAATAGCAGTGGGTTATAAAATTACGGTCAGTTTTAAAGGTAAAACAAAGGTAGACAAGTAATTAAAGGTATTATGCACCTACATGTCATTGTCTACGGAGTTAACAAAAAGTGGCCTGTACAAGCGTGTTGATGTATCTACCTCAAGTATCCAAGTAAAGTAGGCAAGTGGCGGAGAAATCAGGATAATTTATACCAGTCGTACAAGACTTCTTTTCCATGAATTAAAGAATAGGAAAAGAACTACTCGGTTTAGGGTAGTCCGTAGTTATTTATCTTTAGTTTTCATTATTTATTTATTTATTTTATTTTTATTGGCATTCACGCGTGCATGTGACTTGAAAGACATGGTACTAGCTAATACTTATATTGTGTCGCTGACGTCACCTTGAAACGTAGAATGTGGAAGAGAAATCCCACATCACACGGGTCTCAGTAAGTAGTTAAGAGGTTAAAGCATAGTTACAGTGTATTTAATCGAACGGACGCAAGTTGGCACGTTCGTTTGCATGTTTATTTTTAGCTTTAGACCAACTTCAAATTATAACATAGGTAATGTTTTATTTTAATAGGAAAATGAATTCGTAAAACAAAGGATTGCACGCGGTAATGTCCGGTACATATGGACTTCTGGGCGTAAATGCAACTTCGCTGGTTGCGACCGCACTGACCTGCAGCCTCCTAATGTGAACGGCTGGTTCTGGTCGGGCTCCGGAGCCAAGATTGGACCTACTACACAGCGCAACACAGGAGACTGGTCATACACGGGTGGATACGGTCAACCGCAACCCGATAACCGAGAAGCCGCTCAGGTCAGTTCGATTCCACTGTTTATTATATTTCTATGCATTTACTAGAAATCCAAATTGAATACATAATGTTATAACTGTAAACTGTCTTCTTATAGGCATACAGCAGACTTTCACAAATTGGGCGATAATGCGCTCTTGTGGACCCTGGAGGCCTACAGGGCCCACATAAAATAATATTATATTTTAAATAATTATAATAAACTAATGATTGTCATTGTGATGTTTAAGATGTGGTTAAGTTAAAATTTTTGAAGGGTGTAAAAATCCTACTAATATTATAAATGCGAAAGTTTGTGAGGATGGATGGATGGATGTTTGTTACTCTTTCACGTCAGAACGGCTGAACGGAACTGGATAAAATTTGACACAGATAGATTATAGTCTGGAATAACACATGGGCTACTTTTTATCTGACGTCCACGCAGACGAAGTCGCGGGCAGAAGCTAGTAATTGATAAAAAACAGAGTTTGAGAAGCTCTGCTCTTCAAGCTAAGCGCTAAGCTAGAGGTGTTGGTTTTAACACCTAGATCAAGCAGTGTTATTGGGCTTTTCTATGAAATTCCCAATAGCAATTCGAAGTTTGGATTTGTATAACGAAGTCTTTGCGGCGTTGAAAACTGTCAGGTACAGCACAGAAGATATTTGCCGAAGCCGGGGTAGGCGTACTGATCAAATAACACAGGGTAACAAGTAATGTTGTTTATTCAGCGTTACGGTTACATTTATTATTTTATAGGAGACTAGAAATCAGTGTTACCAGCATAACTACCCACTTAAAAAAATATATCTTTATAATAGTTTTTGATATAAGTAGGCTGGCTTGCTATGAATAATGAATAAACAAGTGCCTATGAAGTGCAATTAAATTAATATATAAGGGATAATTATTGTTTCTGATATGAGTTTGACTCTTGGTTGGCTGATGTAAGTAACATTTGTGCCTGGTAATATTATGAACGAGAATTTCGTAAAAATATTATGCAATAAGAATAATGTGATTATTTTTGTTGTGCAGGGTAACGACGAGTCGTGTCTAGCGATCCTGAATAACTTCTACAATGATGGTATTAAGTGGCACGATGTCGCCTGTCACCACGTGAAACCGTTCGTGTGCGAGGACAGTGATGAGCTGCTCAACTTCGTGCGCTCGCGCAACCCCAGCCTTCGCCTATGAAACAAATCTTATCGCACTCTCGCCGTCTAGTAGCATTGACGGCTGACATTGTACAAAACCGATGTGTCTATCTATTATTAAGTTATTTATTAAATTAACAAATTGTTCAAATTTGGGATATTTTACTCAGTGATATAACCGTCGTAGTATAATTCGCTATTTTATATAACTGCTAGCTGCTTTACAAAAAAACCGCTACCCATGTTTAGTCGTTTTGTAGAATGACTTATTTGCACATTTAGGTATATTTGATGGATTTTTGCAACGAAACCAAACGATTTTCTAAGTTATTTAACTCGCAGGCAGGATTCGATTTTCCTTCACTAAATAACTTTATAATTTTAGCATAAAAAATGCAAAAAATCACAAAAAGATAGTTAATGGGTATGGTAGCATCGTACGACATAGAACTAACCGTAAGGTAAGTCATGTCGGTTGAGAGGCAAAGTAACTTGCTTTCAATAAATGCTACAGACGTCATATTTAAGACGTAAGTATTTTAAGTTCAGAATGTGAAGGCAAATTTCGACATGGCAGGTGGGACGCCGGGTGGCTTAGAGGTATGGCATAGCGTCTGATGAACTGTGGTGTACCTAACCAGATTTTCTAAGTGTTAGACATATAAAAAAATACAATATTAAAAGTACTTTATTGCATACCACCGAATAAATATGTGAGTACATACAATTATAATATACTACACCTATTCATATTCACATTTGGAAATTATTGTCAAAATAAAAAATCCAGTAGGACATATAGAGATGGGAAACTGGAGTTAATTATTGGTATCGCAAATCTTCAAGCAAGTCATGGCGACTTTGTTCGCATTACTTTTTAAAACATACACGATGTTATTTTCCAAGCAAATCGTTTCTCAAATAAAAGGAAACACATAATCGAAACAACACAAAACAACACATTCGGAACGTTATAACTATATTACAAATTATTTGTCAAATCGTACCGAAACATTACAATGTCTAAGATTAGTTTCGCATTACATACAGTCTGAATCCGATCCGATTCCGTGATACAAATAGTTCTACGAATACTCAGGATCGGATTCGGATCGGACGTAGTGCGAAACCGCTATGTACTACAATAGTCTAGCACTCTATCCCTAAGTCATAAAAAATAGTTTCTAATTTAACTACGTAAAATAAATAAAGCACTTTAATACATACTTAAGATGTACCTAAGCTCAAACAAAAACGTCAATAAAAAAATGAACAGGCATTATAACTTATATCTTAGGTATACAAACTATTTATTATTACTAAGCGTCACAGAATATAGATTGTAATAAGTTTTAAATTTCATCATTAATCGACACGGAAAGGGTAAAATATTACGTAATTAAATTATTTCCTTTTTCATTTCTATAATCACAGATTTAACTGGTGGGGATAACTTAACTATAAAAATTTCCAATTTAAAAGATAATATTTCGTAAACAAATCTCTGTAGCTTAATCAGAGGCCGTACCAGACGTATCATTGCGATTATTTTATTTATTTATTGCAAGAAACATATACAGATAAATAACATCAGTAACATTGAGACATAAATAATCCAGTGCCAACTAAAAATCTTCACAGATAAATTACATATTGAGAAACAACATGAGAGCAGTTAACTTAACTTTATAAATTATAAAATACATTGTACAAGTATTGGAAGGGCTCGTGGCTAAATAATAACTAAGCTGATCAACTGATCTCCAAGGTTAAGCTGCGCTCGCCGCGGTCATTGTGTGGATGGGTAACCATTCTTAACACATCGAGACCCCTCCGTGCCTCGAAGAGCACGTAAAGCCGTCGGTCCCGGTTGTCACACGAACATTTCTGACAATTATTGTTAGTGGTACTGAGAAGCCCAAAAATGTCTGACAACCAGTCTATCCTCCGAATATCGGTATTGCCCAGAATTGGGTTAAGGTCTGACGGCAGTCGCTTCGTGTAAAATGGTGATATTCAGCCGCATCTGGTTAGACTGGAAGCCGACCCCAACATAGTTGGGAAAAGGCTCGGAGGATGATGAGTGTCCAAGTATTGAATAAGAGATAATACAAATTAGAAGTACTAGTAGTAATGATCATTTAACCAGAAATAAGTTTAGGTTTTACGAAGAAATCATTGGCTAAGAGTTTTATTACTGAAGCAGTGCCTGAGCTATGTATCTCTATGGGATTCAGGGTTTTAATGTTATGAAAGCTAAATGACATACGCAAAACAAATCCTAGTAGTGAGTTCGATGCTTTCAAACAAGAGTTTAGAATCATGCACCACGCCGAGGTGTTTGATCTCCTGGATTTTTTTGAATATCGTTACATTCCTCAAGTGTAACTGGATTCAAAATATTGTTTGGATCGGGTAAACGAAATGCAAAAACATTTGGATACTGTGAGATCAAGCTTGAGAGAGCAATAGGCTTCAAATCTGGATCGGCCTGAAGGTCCCCGACGTCAGCAATATTACGAATCATCTTAAGTATGTACTTTCACGTCGTCCGCGAATAATAGGTTTATGGAATTGAAAAAACTGTGCCTATGTCCATTATCAAAATTAGAAACAGTAACCGACCTAATAATGAACCCTGAGGCACGCCTGATGGAACTGGAGACTAAGTTAAAGTGTACCCATTTAGCACCACTGCTTGGCTACAGTAGTCAATATTTATATATTGACAACCACCTGAAAAGATCACCGTGGATCCCAGTTGAGGCCAGCTTGTTGAGGAGAATGGAGCGAAAAATTCGATCAAAGCATTTGCTATAGTCCGTCTAAATGATGTCTACCTGTGCACGCTGCTCCATACCAGCCGTCACATACTGAGGGATGACGATGACGCTTTACTAAATATTTATTTATTTACTAGCGGCCCGCCCCGGTTTCGCACGGGTGGAGAATCCCCAACTTTACTTTCCCCGTCGAGTCTCCCGTGAACCCTATATGTTAGGTTTGTGGACAACATTTATCACAAAAAAAAAATTGTTAGTAGCCGATTTTCAGACCTGCTGAATATGCATATAAAATTTCATAAAAATCGTTCAAGCCGTTTCGGAGGAGTATGGTACTAACACTGTGACACGAGAATCTTATTTATAAGATATCATTTTACAGGAAGCTTACAGACTAATTTATAAACGATATATAACAAATATAGATTTGACATTTGCTAATTACAAGCTTCCGCATGCATATACAGCAGCATCCCTTTAAAACTTTACCTATATAGCAATAACACGTCGTGGTACGGCTTCAGGATTTCAGTGGGCAGTAGTTGCTAGCGTATCTGCCAAATATTTTGTTTGGTAAACCTGCATATGCCCTACAGCCATCACATGGGAAACATAAGTTTCCTATACATATGATTGATGGATCTGCTAGGATTTATTGCTGCGCTTGCCGCAGTCGGACCATGGCCCAAGATCACTATAATAACATGTAGATATTGGACAAAAGCTGCGTGTCAAGCACAAAACGACGTATATTTTCCACATTCAAGTCGCGTCAAGGTTATTGGAAAGTAATCTAGTCAATTAATCTTGAAAAAAATATTCTTACAAATATGTATTATTACACGATAGCAGGCCAATACATTTACACTGTCCTTGACCTTATAAACACAGCCTAGTAATTGTAAGTATTGTATTATGTCTAATTTTACTTAAAATATTTCATTAATGTAATACTTACACATGCCTAATAGCAAAACAAACATTGTTTGGTTAATTTAACAAAGTTTAGTAATAATACTTACTATAAACAGTACATATTAAAACAATAGTACATTAATCAGTCAATTCAGCATTAAAAACCAGTCAAAACTAAATACAAAAAGGACAACAAACGGCAAGTAGGTAAAAATTACAAAACTATACTATAAAAACATACACTACCTTTTCCTATAGTCGACGATGCCAATGGGCGAATGCTATGAGTGAAGGCAGCTGACATCGTCGAGTATGGCTGCGAGCAGCGGTTTGTCACGTAGAGCGTCGGCCAGCTCGGCGCGGTCCCACTGCAGGCGCAGGCGGCGCGCGCGCGCGGGCCCGGCGCCCGCCGCCCCGCGCGCCGCGCCCGCCGCCCCGCGCCCCGCGCCGCCGCCGCCCGCCGCTACGCGCACGGCGCCGCGCGCCTCAAGCAGCGCGCACGCCGCGCACATCTCACTCATGTCTAGTGGCAGGATGTTGCGTGCCGCTGCCACCCTAACAACGATACAAAAAAATATATATATATATAAACTAGCTGACCGGTGAACTTCGTACCGCCTAACAGTCGATTCTGAAACTAACGTCACTCAATTGTTTTGTCTTCCCGGAACCCCTCCACTAACACAGAAAACTTTATGGTATGCCATTTTAAAGTTCAAATTGACAACAATTGACTTTTAAGTATTATTACGAATCTTTTTCTCTCCGTTAGAACCATCCTCATACTTCAAGGAATATTATAAAAAATCAGTTCAGCTACTATCAAGATTTGCGCTTAGCAACACATTTGACGATTCATTTTTATTATATAAATGAACAGCTTTTTACGATAGAAATTGCGCTTTCTTGCATCAAAAAAAGCCTGTGTAAATTTTGTATGAATGGGCACTAAAATTTGTCACCATAGTGAAATTTAGTATTAATCGACTTCTTACTTTTTGTAAACATCGTGCAGTTTCCCCAAGACAATTTCCTTAACTTTTCCCTTTGATAGCATTAACATTATGCTACATAGTATTAATTTCTGTTGCAGAGGAAACCCATCTTCAGCGTCCGGCTCAATCTTCTTTGAGCCTCCATAAACCTCGTTTAGTACTTCAAGCACTTGTTTGAGTTCCACTGTTACTGTAGAGTCCTTCATCATGTCCTCTAAAGACTTATTATCTGAAAATTTTGTCCGCCTCGCGAGCTCTATTACTCGGCGTCCTATATCTAAAGCCCTTCTCATGTCCCCAGATATAGCCGCAATTTTCGCTGCAATAGAAACAAATTATATGCAACTTTCGAGATTAAATTATTGGATTGATATTAGTATATAAATGTCGCATTTTGATTGTATAATGAGCGATTTTACATAACCTCTAGCAGTTACATTCATAAAATTGGGCTATAGCCTAATCCCTCTCATTCTGAGAGGAGACCCGTGCCCAGCAGTGGGACAGTATACAGGTTTCTTATGTTACTAGCTTCTGCCCGCGGCTTCGCCCACGTGAAGCTATATCAGGAGTAAAAATGGAAAAACCAACATTGATGATCTCTTCTTTAAATGGGACTCTATACATCAGGGAGGTCAAGCTGTATCTCAGCTTTCGTTTAATTAATTGAGATAAAAAGTTCACCAGTTTTTAAGTTGGAGCATATGCTTTCTAACAGTGATAATAACATTAAAATCTATTCAGTAGTTTTTGCTCCAACCCGGAACAAACAGACAAGAATTTTAAAAATCACATTTTTGGATTCGGAGTCGTTTATATACCATAACCCACGATTTTTTTTTTATATCTTCAATGTACAGACACAGATTTTTTACAATTTTATACTATTAGAGATGTTATGTAAAATGTAAGCGACGTTTCATTTCACGCTGTATTACAAGACAGCTAATTGTTAACTGCATTGATGAACGCAATACCGTTATGTAATTGCGCGTGTTGAAGGCAATTATGGAAAACGGCTAAACGTTTTACTTAACAGAGCTGTTTTGTAAAACAGCGTATCATACAATCCAACTTCGACATATACACTAAAATCATTGTACAAACATGTCTTATGTCAAGTCCCCATCGATCCCGCTAGTGCGTTATATTTTATCCAAGTGCACATACCTATAAGTTATTTTCTGCGTATATCTCTGAAATGGTGAGATCTACCGGACAAATTGATAAGGGATAATTCATAGGTCAGTAGGGTGGGTTCTGTTTGGATGCTTCGGGTACGGAACCTTAAAAAGCGCAATGTACACTACCCTAGAGTAGAGGTGTGGTACGTAAATGTGTCTGGTATTAATATGAATGCAAACTGAAATGTCTATTTTGTCTGGGCCTCTTAACCTCTAAACTAGGTTTATGTGCCTGTATCTTAGAAGTTGTGTACTTTCTCAATCATGCGTAACATATTATTATATGAATCATTTTAACAATATCCATTATAGCTAAAGCAGGAGAAAGAAATATAGTAAAAAAATGATGTAGGTATCATGTTTGTGTCGAACGTGACTGTGTCGATATGTTTGTTTGAGATAGGTAGTGTTTATGTGAACCATATTTTAACGGATATGCATGCATAACATGCACATTGCATATTACATCTCTACTATTATAAAATCGTAAAAAAGCTGTGTGTCTGTACATAAAAGATATAAAAAAAATGTTTTTTTTATAATTCTTTCGCTCAGCCCGCCAAATTCAAATTACAATTGTTTTTTCGCAATTTGTAGGTCTACCTACAAATTGCGAAAAACCAATTGCAGCTGCAGCTGAGCGAATCGATCAGCCCTTTGTTATAATTATGTTGTATATGTTTGTATATGCTCCAACTTAAAAACTGGTTAACTTCTTATCTCAAATAAAACGGATCCGGAGATACAGCTTGACCTCGCTGACGTATAGAGACCCATACAAAGAAGAGATCATCACTGTTTGTTTTTGATTAAATTATTTTTGGTATCTATTTCTAATACAAATATTCAAATAATAAAAAAATAATAAAAAAAAAATACTAATATTCTATACTAATAGCTTCAGGAGAGCAAAAGCTAGTATTTCTATAATTTCCCAATAAAATATATCTTCAGTATTGCGGTGGGTTAACTTTAGAAGACATTCCTTTAACAGATCTAATATTTAGGGCCACTTGCACAACTTTCTAAATGTGTTTAAATCGTATTTAAACACAATTTTTCATACAAATTTTGTATTTAAATACAATTTAAACACATTTAAGAAGTTGGTGCAAGTGGCCCTTAGTATTAGATGTAATAATATTTTATTTAAATAGTTATAAAGTTTCGTGGCAGTTATGAAATAGTGTCGTTGTTGAAACAAGACAGACATATCACACATGCAACTGGATACAACTTACCTGCAAGCATTTGTAAAGCGACAGGAGAAAATATGTTGCTCTTGTCTTCATTGGCTAGTACATTAGTAAATATATTGATAATCTGCTCTTTGGTGTAGGGTGCGAAATGCAGCGTGTTAGGGCGAAGCGAGCAGCGCGCTTGCAATCGCGGCAGCGTGCGCTCTGTCAGATCCAGCGCATTGGCGATACCGATGAGCACGATGCGAGAGTTAGACATCGCGGGCCATTCAAATATTGTGTACAGAACTGATTGCCGCTTGCTATCTAATTGGTCTATCTCATCCAATACTAATAATCTGTTTAAAACAATAATAATTCAACAATTATTTTACTGAGTTAAATTTAATTCAATCTATAGTGGTTCTGACTAAAATATTTACTTACATCATTTTATGTTTCTTAGTTAAATATTTTTCAATTGCATTGAAACAAGCTTTTTCAGTTGATCCAGATGTTGTGACCTGAAGTTCTTTACATATTATGCCATATATACTGGCAGCCGATTTCATCATAGTGCAGTTAATGTAGACTTGTTTGTATCCTTCCCTTAACTGTAACCATTCGATAACAACAAAACAATGGTTTAATGGATATTAAGATATATTTCTTTCACTATAATTTATTCTTTCACTTCACTGTAATTTATTATTATTTACTATGCAAATGTTTCATTCAATAAAATAAAATAATGTATTATTATATTATAATTATTGTATTTATGTTGAAGGATTATTTGAAATATATTGCATTCGAACGTAATCTGAGATATTAAAACGGAAGGTAATTTTGAAGTCGCTGTATCGGGATAACAATGCGCCCGGAATATTGCTACTCCACGTAAACTTAGGCTTCCTCTCCTGAATAACCTGGCATTATTTCAATGATAAATAATAGGTTTTATTTGTATATTAGTAGGTACTTGCTATTTCGTCGTGTGAGCCTATATTCGATGACCAGGTCAATCATAAATCCTGAGAGGTGAGGCAGAGGTATCTGCCTAACTCTCAGGGATGTCAGATGTGTTGGGTATTCTAATATATGATTTTATTAAATACCTTAGGTAAATGTAGAATATACGATAGACTTGCAGTTTTCCCGGTCCCTGGCTGTCCGGAGACATACAGAGATGCAGACTGTTCTTTTTCAAGATGTTCTGTTAGGAAATTGTTTAACCATTCTATTTCCTTCTCTCGACTTGTTAGAGGCTTTAAATACTCATCGTCACTAAAAATCCAAAAAATAAACAAATATAATAAGATTAGGTATTATCTACAATAAAATGTAAAAGTAGTAGTAAAATTTTAATATTCGTGACACCAGGCCGCCAAGTTACTATTTTACTGTGTGAAAATAGTCATTCAATGACTTTAGTATTTTCAGAATATGTCAATAGGAAGCCTGAGAGGCGAAACTGCCAAAAATCAACAATTCTGACGTCATTGAATGACGATTTTCACTATTTTTTTGTGGGAGTGCCATGCTTTGGCATGAATTTCATTTGGCCGGCTCCACCGAAATGAAACAACGCTTACGTTGTGTTTCGCCGAGTGAGTGGGGATACCGGAGGCCGAAACCTTTTTAAGAGGCCGGCAACGCACTTGCGACTCCTCTGGCGTTGCGGGTGTCGCTTACGAGGCGATCCGTCTGCTCGTTTGCCCCTGGTCATTCGTTTTCTTTTGTTAGTCCACTGTGTGGCAAATTTAATCCTAATCCGTTCAATCGTTTTTGGGTGATTTAGTAACAAATATCAACTTTCACACATATAGTTAATATACATAATGTACCGTATATCGAATATAATATACCCATAATTTATTTTCTACTAGCGACCCGCCCGCGGTTTCACCCGCGCTGCCCCGTCCCTAAGAGTCGTAGCGTGATGTTAAATAGCTTAAAACGTTCCTCTTGAATCAATCTATCTATTAAAAAAAACCGCATCAAAATCCGTTGCGTAGTTTTAAAGATCTAAGCATACATAGGGACAGACAGCGGGAAGCGACTTTGTTTTATAATATGTAGTGATGATAATTAGTAATAATAAAAGTAAATAATTAAATCTATTCGTCCCTTCAGCCTTTGTGGGTCACACAAAACGGCGCGACAAGCCTAGGCGGAGATGGCGGAATGAGAGCGCGAAGAATGCTGTACCTATAACTCTTCCTGCTCTATTTTTCCCATGTACCTACTTATTTAAAGAATGTGACGATGTAGGTACTAGATACTGAAAAGCATCGGGTCAAATCATACATGCAATCCAACACGAATCACGCATATTAGGTCTTACATGAATGAAAGTGAAATTATAATAGTAAAATGAAAGTCTTACATGTTCTGATTCCTCATTTTATCCGTCCGAGATTTTTTTACTGCCGAGCAATCTGAAAATATTTAAAATATATACAAATATAAACAAGAACGTGGACCAGTAAAGCAAAACAATTTTCTCGCCTTAGTCACAATGATTTTCTAACCGAGTACAATAATGTATTTACCTAGATACATCATGTTACAAGGGTAGTTAGGTGTATTAATGTGGATACCGGTGTGTTAAACCGTTCCACTATTTTAATTTAACAGACGTTATTTGGACTGTTGCTGCCTATTAGTCTATTAATAATTAATGATAAAGTATTCTAAATAATTAATGTTAACGTACCGTTATCCAGGGCTTTTTCTACATGCCTTTTCAATATCCTTTCGCTAGATTTCCGAATGTTTATTATGTCTTTATTTTCATTCGATGCAACATCTAAATCATCCATATATACTTTCTTGCGGGGTCTAAATTGAATACTCGTTTGAACTCCAGACATCTGCAATAAATAATGTTACTAGAAGATTGATTTATAAACAGTACCTACAATTTTTAATTGACTGAAATACCTTTTCCTGATGATTTGCTTTAGAATTAAGTAGAATACCTTATAAATTAAAAAACTATTATCTTAAACTTTTATTGCGTTATAATTTTCACATTAACACAATCCCAAATTATTTGGGATTAATCCCATTTAATCCCCCAATTGCATACCTACATACCCATCACGAAACTATTTTATCTTACTTATAAGGTATTACCTGTAGGTAAGTATATTTTTAAATCTCAAAGTAAATGTTAGAAATTACAAGATTACAAGAAGTTAAGATATTTTTGTTGTAACTGTTAAAATAAACATAGGATTGGATAAAATAATTAAATAAGTTAAAAAAATATCATACTTAGTTTATTTTACAAATTCAATTACATTTTCAACACACTTTTTTGTTGTACATATAGCTAAGGAATTATAAATATAAATATAATACCCATTATATTAAAACTAAGTATTATATTAAACTAAAATAAAAAATAGATATTATCACCACACATTACAAAACATTAGAATTTCCTATTGTTATACATTAGTAGAAAGAAGCAAAGATGACATTATGGGCCAAGCCTAGTTAATCAGATTTCATAGGTACCAAAGAATTCATTTAAGTCGGTACGCGGTTCAATTAAGTTTTCTAACGATAAAATTCCTAAAACAACAAATTCATAACTCACCTACTTTTTTTTAATTCACATGATTGTAATTCACTATCGATTTTATTTCGCAACGTCGCGGTCGTATCCACTTCGTAAAATATTAAAATCGCTTTTATTACTTTACTAAGTACCATAAAAATCTTAATTCAGCTAAATACCTCTCTATTCTTATCCTTATAAAACATATTTGAAAAGTTTTACATACAGTAGAAATCGGTTAAAATCACTTTTCAAGAAAAATCAAACCAACCGACTCTCATGTTTGCACTAACACAAATATTTACAGTAATCCCCAATCTCTTTGGCCGGGCAGAAGTTGTTGCAACCGCCTTCTTGCGCATGGTATAGTCGTGTGGAAAATTAATAACGCAAATATCCTATTTAGTATTAGATTAGTAAGTAGATAGATTTATATTTTATACATATGCGTAACATAATATACATCAAAAATATTTATTTATTTAAAGCAGGGTTACACCTTCTAATAAAAGTCACACCCATAAGAAGAGGTCCACTCCATCGGAATAATGGTCGTCTTCGTCTTCAAAATCCGTTTGCGATTCATTTCGCTTCCATGAATGCACAATTCATCAGACAAATTTATCAATAATTCTGTCGCTTTTCTTATATTCTTGCTCGATAATTTTAATCTACTTTATTGTTTTCAGTAGGTAAACTGTAACTGCATTTATATCTTTTCTAAAACAAATGTAATTTTCCTCATTTAAAGAATGTAGATAGACGTTTCGGACCGATTTGTATTGTATTATACTAATATAACGCGATATAATCCGTAAAGTTGTTTTATTTCAAGATGTCTAATATTCACGTAAACTTCAGAAATCGGTATGACTGTAGATAGAATTTTTAGAACAGATTTTACAACTTGCCTAATTTAAAGAACTGTGCAATGTAAATATTAACTGACTGATTCTATATTCAATCAAAAGGGTAAAAAATTTGGTAAATATATTGGACCTTAGAGAAGGACACAGGCTACCTCTACAGTCAGTCCAATAAATGTGGTTTTTCGGTGACATAGATGTATAAAAAAGGGCTGTAATTTATACATTAAAATCTTTTTGAAGAGACCATGATCTTTTCATATTCTCAATTATAATAATAAAAACACAAACCATTAACGCGATTTTTAAGATCTATTTAATACAAACTATATCCGTTAGGCTTTCTCTAAAGGCATACACAACAATTTATTAAAGATAATTACAACAGTGTTTCAGTTTTTGTACGGCTAGCATTCAATACAGATAGCATTCAGTTACTTATCTCAAAATTGTCTTCAATCCTTTTTCATAAATATGACTTTTACTAACAACATTTATTGTAAATTTGAATTGAAAATACCAAACCCAAAATAACAACCAATAATTTGCTTAAATACAAGAAATAATAAGTTTCTTGAATTTATATAGGTACCATATTACCAATTACAATTTACATAACATAAATTCAGAAGGTAACTGAATTAAATGTTATGCACAAAACATAATTAAGTATAAGCTAAATACATAAACAATCTTTGTAATATATTATGCATATTCTTCAACACATTGGCATTCTATAAAGAAAGCTTAAAAATATTGTGATTATTAAAATATTTGATTACAATAATAAATTACAAAAATAAAAATAAATTAGATTAAAAGGATTATTCTTTCTTATGGACACATTGATAATTATAGAGTTATCTTTTTGTGATTTTTTTTTGTATTTTCATGCTACAACTATTAAGTTATTTTAGTGAAGGAAAAATTCGAGTGTGGGTAGGTGTGTATTTTAATGAGTTATCTCCATGATGTCCCAAAAGTGGTTAAACTTATTATATAATAGTTTAGGTAGTATTTATACATAATTGAGAAAGCATACAAAATTGATTTTTATTTCTTACATTTTAATGTAATAGAATAATATGAAGATGTACCTAATTTAAATAAACAATGTTAATTCAAATCACATGTTTGAATCTCAGTCACCCGGTCACAATTCAACATCACTAGGGATTCCTGACCCTTATCAATAATTGTTCACCATCTTTATTCTTGAAGTGATAAACACTAGTGTTTGTCTTTACTGTGCAAGTCATTTTGGCTCTGATGGGACATGCTTGTTGACATACTCTTGATTATACCCATTTGTCTTTGAGCTTTTATCCAAGCATTCATTTCCATTTGATGCCTTAGTAAAACATGGTGATGGGGCATCAGTTGTGCTCGTGGTTGAGACATAAGATAGTCTGCTGATGTATTCATGGTAGGATTTGATTTCTGTGTTGCTGGTAAAGGCTGTCGTAAAGCTGATAGTTTTGCTGTAGAGGGTATAGGTTTTAGTCCAAGCTTGGAAGGTCCAGGTAATGCTTTCGATGGATTGCTGTTAGCAGAATTAATGTTGGAAAGTTGGGTACTAGTTATTTGATTAGACTGGTTTATGTTTTGTTCTGGAGCAGAATTTCCTGCTTGTTTTTCCTCTGCTATTACTAATTTTGGTGAAGAACTAGGTGAACGCGTTTGGGATCTAGGTGAAGGCTGTGCTATGCTCGGGGATGTATGAGGAGCTATTTGAAAACCTGGGGTTGTAATGTTGGGACTCCCACTGCTTGTTGGCTTCAGTGGATTGGTTTTATTACCAACCATATCCTGACGGTTGCTTATCTGTGATCCACTTGGATTTGCTTTATCCATATTCAACTGATTTATATTAGCTGTAGATGGAATTCTTAGTGGGCTTATACCTGTTGTCAGAGGCCTATTTGTAATACTAGTACTAGGAAAGACATTGCTTTGGGGCATTGTGAGGGGCACACCTTTTACTGGAAGACTTTGCTTCTTAGCCAAATTGTCTATAGATTGCATAGTTTCAAAAGCTTTATGAAAGGTTTGCTGTTGCACTAGTTGGTTTTGTATGATGTGAGGAGTAGATAGATCCAAAGCTGCGCTTGGTTTATTTTCCAATACAGGAATGTTATTAGTATTAGACTTGTTTGCCAAATTGCTAGATTTGTTTGCAGGATTGCTCGATTTGTTAGCAGCATTCAATGATTTAGGAGTGGCTGGCATGAGTTTGGGAACTTTTTTTCCCTTGGATTTTTTATCACTTTGCATATTTTGCAGCTGCTGTTCAAATGTTTGCTGAAAAGTAATAGGAGCTGAAAAATTTGCACTTTGTTTTCCTAATTTAGTATCAGAAATAGGCTTCAAGTTGGGAACAGGCCCTTTAGCAGAGGTTTCTGATGATTTAGTTGGAGGTTTAGATTGTGCTGGAATATTATCTGCTTTTGGCGATTGGCTTAGCTTTATTTCATTATTTACTTCTGATTTTTGTTTTTTTGCTTCAGTATCCGGCAGTTTCAGTATTTCTATATAGTTATGTACTGGAGGACTTGGAACTTTATGGGTTGTATTATTAGCACTAGCCAGGTTTTTGTTAACCATATTCTTTTTCGGATCAGGATTTATTATTTCACCAGCATTACGTGGATCTAACTTTTGATCAGTCAGTGTAATGGATAATGATGATGGTATATTAATTTTACAAGAATCAAATAAAGACTTTAAAGGATCTCCAGATGGTTGTGTTCCTGCAATTGGTGTACCAAGTGATGATTTAACCTGAGATAATATTTTACTTCTATCAATTGTAGGGTCACTGTTGTTTGCTAATAGATCCATTCTTACTTTATTTACTGGATGTCCCTTATTTAGTGCTGACATGGGAACACTAGGTTTTAAATCCGGCATCTTTTTAACTGGAGGCTTGGATACTTCAGGTATTTTAGTATTCATTGCTGGTTCACATTTTGTAATAGGTTTAAGTGGGGAAATTGTTTTCTGTGTTCCTGGTGAAGGCAGTGTCATAGATGGAATCTCATTTGGAAGTTTTCGTTTCGGAGATGATATATTTTGAGACACTGGAACTGTTCTCTTAACTCCAGGGTTTTCTTGCTGTTTGGAGCTTGTAATGAGCTGCCTATTATCTTTAGTGAGAGCCGCCACTGTGGTGGGTAATGTATGTGGTATTGAAACTGTCTGAATATTCTTAGAGGTTCCTTCACTCTCTTTTCCTTTTACTGTAGTATCCCCTATTTTATTATTTTGGTTAGATGTTGAATTTGATACACCTGTAGAATTATTATCTGTATTAATGATCTTTGGCTTCTCAAGTTCAATTTTTATTTTTTTTAAATCAGGGGCATGTGAAGGTAATTGATATTTTCTTTTAGATGGTTCTGCAGTTTTGTCATCTACTTTCTGAATAGATACATTCTTAGATAATGAATCATTGATACCAGTTTGCTCATCTGAAGGTTTAACTGGTGATGATTTCAGTGGTAACATACTCTTTGCAGTTAGTTCAAAAGAATTTAAAAATTGTGATTTTTCAACTTCATCATCATTCTTCTTAGGAAACCCACCAGTAGTTATATCAGGGTTCACAGTATCCACCAATTCTTTACACTGTTGCCCCATATTTTCATTTTTCTTTGGCATATCACTTACATGTCTGATACTATCATCCAGCATTGGACTATCAGTTCCTGATGAAGCTTCAGATCCTTGATCTTGTAAATGTGGTGCTGGACTGCTAACACTTGTGTCTTCAGTGGAAGCAGGACTTGACTTTCTTTCTCTAAAATTACATAATGCAGAACCTTTCCTATTAATTTCAAAGAGCCTATTCCGTATAGCTACATAATCTGTTATTTGGTAGAAAAAGCGCATTGGTTCATTCCTTTTCCAATTGTATATGTAAGCTATATCCATCAAAGTATAGTAATCTGGTAGAGGAACTCTTTTGTATAAGATATCAATAGCAAATTGAGTACCATCAATATCAAACTTCATACTTAAAAATTTCTTGAGATGACTAATATTAACCACAGCGGGACATTGCAGAAACCTTCTTGGTGTGGCTGATACTGGTTGAGGCTCATTGCTGTCAGATGATTTACTAGATATGCTATCAGTGTCAGTTGCATCAGCATATTCCAAAGAAAAGGATATCACATCTTCAGGACTGAAAATTATTCTCTCAGTATCTTCACCTCTCTGTTCAGGAGTTGCTGACGCAGCTGGACCAGGTCTCGATGAATAGAATTGTTGTCGTCGTTCCATTTCTTTTTGGAAAAGTCCTGGTACAAGCTTATACACTATATCTTGGAGTGCTTTATCCAACTTTATGTTTGGTTTGGCAGAATTAATCATCATTTCACATACTGGGCAATAACTTTTCGCCTGTAAATGTTTGATGATACAGCTACGACAAAAAGAGTGTAAACATTCCACAATCGTTGTTGCATCTATGTAATAGCCCCGACAAAGAGGGCATGTAATGTGTTCATTGACTTCGCCTAGCAGAGTTCTCTGGGGCACCACTGCAGTGCTGTTCTGCTCAGCCATTTTTACGACTTTTTTATCGGGTTGTTTATTGGACGTAACCATTTTTAGGAACCACCGAGACTATAATATTTTACTTGTTTTGGACCACGTAGCTGACAGTACAGTTACTGAACTAAACATAATAATTTCACGATAGTGATTTATTTAACTTATGACTGCACTATTGACACAACACTTTTAAATATTTGGGAAACTTAATATTGTATTGTGAAAAATAATCAATAAAACTACGTAGATCAAAGGCTCACGTTGAAAAGTAGGTAAGACTCGAATACTCGATCAACTTCAACTTCGTCTATACGTCATGTTATGTTGGTAATGCTGTTGCTAATATATTAACATAGAACAGCGTGAAAAATTTATTTTTCTAATAATTATACTCCATGTCAACGTTTAGCATGTATCACTTACCGTTACAAAAGTCCAGTATCAATAAGTAGGGTATATATAATTACGAACAAACTAGTAACGAAATTGACAAATTTTTTGGCGCCAATGTGATGAGAACGAGCCGTACAAGTTTACCAAATGAATGAATGTCAAACAAAATAATATCGGTACAGTACAGGTTGGCACTGCTGAATGTGATCACAGATTAAATTTAATATCAGTAAGATCGATGAGGTTGCATGTTTGGCACGCCGCACCGCGCGCCGCCGCGTCTTCGTCGCGCGGCGTTTATTATCGTCAGGTTTCAGTATATTTTAATGTACTTTGTGGTCAGGGAACTGAGGTCAGAGAATGTTTATAGGGCTTTGACTATCTATCTATATGGACCCGCCTCTCATGATCATTCCCCTCTGTCAAGGTAGTGGATTAAAAAATCTAACGCGTTTATAAATACTGTTCCCGAAATCGATTTTTCATAAACAGAATCGTTTTCGCTCAGCAAAGTTATCATAAATGCTCCGTGTAATACCGATATACGTGCAGTTAATGTATGCAAAAAATATCTAATATCGTATTTAGATAAAGATGGAGTTATTTTCCGTATGTAAGTATTAAAGTTAATTTATTTCTATTTAAATCACATAATACAATTTATTAATAAAGATCGAGGACGTTACCGATTCAATAATCGAGTATAAAATAATCGTTTAGTTCAAGCATGCACTCCCCACGAGGCCACCCGCACTCCCCACGAGACTAGCCATTTTTTTTTTTACTAACAGTATCAGCCTTCTTCGAATAAACGTAAGATTTAAATTTGAAATATCCATCAAAATGTCATTTTTTGATTTTCAATTATATGTCTTAATGTAGAATTACAATTTTATTGACAATAATATAACGGGTAATAATGTAACGGTGGATAAATTTGTTGACAAAAGAATTTATAAATTAACATATTTAAATCGTCTCGTCTGGGGTTTCTTTTACCGCTTAGGTGGTAAACCAGCACATGGCCCGCTTGATGGTAAGTGGTCGATATGTGGCTCAAAGAAATAACGAGGGTACGGAACACGACATACCATCACGTCTTTATTCCCTGAAGGGGTAGACAGATGCGTACTTAGGGGGCGAGCCTATTGCCATTAATCGGGCATCAACCACGGATTTTTACCATTCTTCCTAAAATAATCTATATATATTATATATCGACGGATATAAAATATCGACATAGTAGCTTCCTAATAATTTTTAATGTCTTTTACGTTCGTATTGTCGTCAATTCTTGTATGTTGACGTATTTGACCTCTATGTGTGCATAAAGTGTGTTAGTGGTGAAGATTTTGATATGTGTCAGGACGTAGCGATACAAAATGATTTTGAGTATGTGTGCAGCAATGTCTATGTAGTGTTTACTCCCCCGCACCAAAAGTGACAGACTTTTTTGTTCATAGAATTAAGCGCGTTACTTTTCCAGGGATAGATAGTCAAGTTAAAGGGGAATATACTGTGTATTTATCCAAATTTACGTATTAATCTATGGTACTGTGTACACACACGAACTTTTTTTTTTTTTTTAAGTATTGGCAAGTCGCTATTTGCGCAGTTGCCACAAACAAAAAACGAGGAAACGTTGGTAGGAAAAAATATTCATTTAGGATTCGGAATTTGGATTTATATTGGAAAGGGTTACTAGTAGACATGTGTAGGTGATGCGCGTAATATTACTCGGGTGATATTACTTCACAATGTGATGCCATATTACGCATTACGCGACGAAAACTAACATCACACCATCACCCGCGCATTTCCTATAATAGAAGAGTGCGAGTGTGAGGAGTGATGAAGTGATGTTTGATGTTAAGTAATGTTCGTTTCTGGAACGTAATTTCGCATTCTGTTCTGCCTACTCGAATCGACTTCGCGCGACGCGCGGTAGACTGAGACAGATGGACGTTGTTCCACAAGTTAGATAGAGAGACGAGATAAGGCGAAGACAAGAAACGTTCATGACGGATTTTAAGCCGTAAGTTTTTATGAGGTTTATTTTTACTTAGCCGGGTTTTTACCTATGATCACTTGCATTGTTTACATTTTTTTGAGTCAAAACTATGTAGTTGGCGAAATGCATTTAGTTGGCTAGATATTCTTTAAAATTTATATCACTTCAAAGTAATAGTACAGTCGAAGTACAAACATTATCAGATTGTTCGAATACGTCGCGTAATGTTTCGAGTAATGTGTAATGTTATCGAGTAATATCACCTGACCGAAAAAGTAATGTTGCATCACATTACTTCATAAGGTGATGTTTTGCGCATGTCTAGTTACTAGGAGATATATAAACAAACCATTATTATTAAATACGTACATTATTCAGAGTAATAAATGACGATAAATACATGTAAATATTGTAGTCATTAGATGCTAGTAATACAGGAATAGAGGTAGGAAGAGGAATACTATAGGAAAGAAGACTTGTTATAAAGGAATCATGATTAAGTAGAGGACAGGAAAAGAACATGTGGTTCAGATCGCCCACATCACCACATTCACAAAGGTCACTCGAAATGATCTGTAATCGTGCAAGGTGGACTCGGGAACTGGTATGACCCAACCTCATACGAATAAGGCCACTAGTAGCAGCCTTACCAAACTGAAATTTGGAGAACCACATTTTTTTAGGAATATATGATTGAATGCGCGAGTAATAGTTTCCTTTGGTAGTGCTGCTATCCGCCCATAACTTCCCCCAGTCTTCCCTAAGAAAATTCATGGGCAGACTCGCCAGGTCATGACCAAAGTTAACATATGGAAACAAATCACCACATACTACAGCGTCATTAGCCAGATGATCAGCTTTGACATTACCTGGGATGTTACTATGGCCAGGGATCCAAGCGAAAGAGATTTGAAGTCCTAATTCAATACATTTAAAAAGAAGTTTTCTAATGAATAAAACTATAGGAAATATCGGTTTACATCTAAAAGGATTTCTTTTAATAGCTTGTAATGCGCTTAAAGCATCGGTAAATATTATTGTTTTCTCCAGTTTCATAATGTGGATATACTCTAAAGCTTTGAACAGACCATAACATTCACCCGTAAATACTGACGACTCAGGAGGTAATTTAATTTTTTGCACTATGTTATATTGTGAGTGAAAAACTCCAACTCCAACATTTCCTAAAGAAGAGTGCTTAGACGCGTCTGTATAAATATGATGCCAATTCTCCCAATGCAAGTTTTTGGAAAAATTAAACAACTCTTTTACAAAATTATCGCCTTTGTTAATACCTAGGTTCAAGATAACATCTGGAGTATACACCAATGATTCATAGTCGTTACTAAAGAGGGGAAAAGTTAATGACTGGTAAGTTGGAGCTTGTAAAGCAATATATTTTTTGTAGCTTACAACGAGGCAAGGAGGAGCTTTGTGAGACCAATAAAGAGAAGAGTTAGTTTCATCTAGAAGAGACTGAAGTTTTGTATGTAAAGGGTGGTTAGTAAATTGTAAAGAACGGAACAGAAATTTATCGGAAAGGTACTGACGTCGAAGAGAAAGAGGAGGGTCTATAGTTTCTACCTGTAAGGCGTTAATTGGGCTTGATCTCATAGCCCCCGTCACTATGCGTAATGCTTTTGACTGAATACTATCTAATTTCTTAAACGCTGCTGAATTTCCTGGTTCTAATAAAAATGTCCCATAGTCTAAAACGCTTCTAATTATTGCATTATAAATTAGCTTTAAAGTAAACGGATGTGCACCCCACCAAACCCCTGATAAACATCTTAACATATTCAGCCTCTGTTCACACTTTGCCACAATATAATCACAGTGAGGAACCCCAGTTATCTTACTATCTAAAATCACTCCTAAAAACTTTACTGAAGATTTTACCGGTATTAAATTATTATCATAATATACAGAAATAGGGGGAGGAAGGCGCATCCTAGAAAAGAGAACAACAGTACTCTTCGTGGTGGACAACTCTAGACCATTTCTATCCATCCATGTCTTTAAGAGGCTAAGGCCAGACGACATTTTATTGCAAGCCGTTGCAATAGAACTATGAGAGCAATATATGAGGAGATCATCAGCATATTGAAGTACCTTTACCTCGTTATTTAAAGATGAGTCAAGATCAAAAGTATAAATGTCATATAGTAAAGGACTAAGAACTGATCCTTGAGGGAGACCTTTCCACACGAGCCTGGATTCACAACTAGAATCCTCGAGTGTTAGATTAATACACCTCTCAGACAAGATATTCAAAATAAAGTTTGTGAGTAAAATGGGAATATCTAGCTGCTGAAGTTTAGATTTTAATGTTGATATGACTACGTTATCATATGCTGAAGTTATATCAAGAAAAGCAGAAACTATGGAATGATTGTGGGAAAATGCTAACCTAATGTCAGTGACAAAGATACTTAAATTATCTAGGGTACTTTTACCCCGCCTAAATCCATACTGACTTTCACTTAGTAACTTTCGGTTTTCCAAATACCATTCTAATCTATTTTTAACTAAATGTTCTGAAATTTTTAATAATACTGACGACAATGCAATAGGACGGTAAGCTGAACTACAAGATGGACTTTTGTTAGGTTTCAGTATTGGAATAACATCTTGCGATTTCCAAGAGATCGGTATGTTTCCACTAAGCATTATATTATTTATTAAGTTTAAAAAGTACAAAAGACATAAATCAGAGCAATGTGAAAAAAAGGAATAAGGTATTCCATCTGCGCCCGGTGCAGAGTCTTTAACATGACTTAAAACACCTTTAAGTTCAGCTAAAGTGAAAGGATTATTTAGTCCAGTAAGAGTATCTGCCACTGACACAGGAATAACATATGTCAAAAGCTTTTCTGGGACGTAAGGAGGTGCTAATTTATTTAAAAATTGATCTTTTAATAGTGGAGGAAGGAGTGAGCTAGATGTTTCTGAGAACGCAGATCTAAATCTTCTTATATTACGCCAAACAACAGACGGATGAACATTAGGAGAAATAGAGAGGCAAAATAATTTCCAACTTTCAAATTTCTTTTTTTTGAATAATTTTCTAGTATCTGAAATGGTAGAAATTAATATGTCGAAATTTTCTTCGGTAGAATTTTCACAGTAAATTATTTCACACTGCTTCCTCTTTTTGATGGCATCTGTGCAATCTTTGTCCCACCTAGCTTGCTACATATTAGTAATCTGTGGTCCCACCACGGAGGAGATGGAATATTGTGTAATGATGAGTTTTTAATAGGGAAAAGTTTATCAGCAGTTTTAATCATGGCTTCAGCTAAAGCTTCAGCACAGGACTGTTCATTACCAAACTTAATTTCAGGAAGACCAGAAACTATTTCATCTAAGTGTTCCATATAAGTATTCCAATTAACATCAGCCAGTTTGTACTTCAACCGGGGAGGGCGATAGGAGTCAGGGTTTTGATTGTAAGGGAATAATAAGACTATAGGAAAATGGTCACTACCATAGGAGGAAAGCAAAACTTCCCAACTCAAACGCGAAGCTAGTTTATCAGTGCATAGTGAGAGGTCGGGTGCACTAACTCCTTCATTTGGAGCAGTACGTCGAGTTGGAAAGCCAGTGTTGAGGATACAAAGATTGAGGCTATCTACAATATCTAACAAAGTGTTACCAAAGCTATTTGATGATGAACTACCCCAGGCTTCATGCTGGGAGTTAAAGTCTCCTAAAACTACAAAAGGCTTAGGAAGAATGTTAAATATATTTACAATTTCATTAAATATTACAGCAGATGGGCGAGGAATATATACAGAAACAAAACAAATACTATCTACAACTGCTGCAATAATAGAAAAATCATTATGATGAGGTGGAATTGTGAAAAGTGAAAATGAATGATGATGTTTGATGAGCAAGGCAACACCGCCATACCCATCACAGCGGTCTTCTCTAAGACAAGCATAACCTGGGATCTTAAATAAAGACCCTGGTTTAAGCCATGTCTCTTGA
The DNA here is from genome assembly GCA_947256265.1 of Acronicta leporina. Taxonomy (NCBI): domain Eukaryota; kingdom Metazoa; phylum Arthropoda; class Insecta; order Lepidoptera; family Noctuidae; genus Acronicta; species Acronicta leporina. The sequence continues at coordinate 7,298,002 of OX366513.1, read as the reverse complement.
AGAGCAAAGGCAAAAGGTTTAAATTTATTTACAAGAAAAATTATATCTGATTTCTTACTAATTGCGCTTCGGCAATTCCATTGGAATACCTTGGCTTTGATATCCATTATTATTATGAGATGAAGATGATTCAGTAACTGCATTAGATACAGTGGCAGCGAAAGACGGTGAAATTAGATTAGATTGTGTTAATGATTTGATCAACATAATTATTAATTGATTTACAGAAAGAGCTGACAGGTCATCTTTAGGAGTGAGAGCACAGCCATCTTTTGGTTGAGGAATGTCTCTAGCAAGTTCTTGATGGAATTGCTGATCATAACCTTTAGAAAAGTGGGGTGGGGAGCGAGGTTTAATAAAAACTGTTTTTTTATATGATGTTTTATTTCCTTTGGAAGGAGAGTAATCCTGAGGAACAGAGGCATCTATATGGCTGGAAAGTGTGGGTGAGGAGAGTAAGGCATCAGCATATGATATCTTAGAAATGATAGGATGTAGCTTTGAAGCTTCTGCATATGAAATGCAGGATTTAGCCATTGATTCTTTAATATTTTTCTGTCTTTCAAATTCTAAACATTTTTTACTGGTGGCTTCATGGAAACCTTTGCAGAGGCAACAAGATATGTTATCCTCAGACACTGTGCACCCATCCCCTGAGTGACCCTGTCCACACTTATAACATCTAGGTTTAGACCTACATTGATTTTTTACATGTCCATATCTACAACAGTTGTAGCATTGGATAGTAGGATAAATGTATAAATCTACAGAAAGTGATGTATAGCACATAAAAACGCGCTTAGGTAGAACCTGTCCGTCAAATGTTAAAATTACTGTTTCAGTGTCATTTAATTGAGGCTTTCCATCTACTAAACTCTTCCTTTTAATTCTCCTTATTTTTAAAATTTTACCACAGCCTATTGGAACAGAGATGTTATCCAACACTTCTTCATCTGTCCACTCTTTGGGAACACCTCTGACAACGCCCATGCGAGTGACAGAAAAAGTAGGAATGAAGGCTTTATATTTTTCAGCTTCCAATAACTTGCTAGAAATGAATGAATTGGCATCTTGATATTTGGAAAAAGACAGTACAAGTCTATTACGGCCTATTTTCTTTAAACTGCCATTTACTATACTATTAAAAGAATTCCTTTTCAAAAAACGGCCAAAAGAAATAGGATTTAAAAAAACATTATCATTAGAAAGGGATTGCTCCCTTTGTACATGTACTAAGAACGGAGCAGCATCTGTTGAGTTATATAAAATTCTTGCAATTGATACTGATTGATGAGGTGATCCGCCCACACTATCAACATTGGTCACCATAGAAATAACCGAAGGACCAGTAACCATATTATTAGTATCCTTAATTTCATCCACAGCACAATTACAGTCATTGTGACGTTTCCCGCCACTTTTGCGTCTTTTTTTATTGCAATGTTTGCAAATTGTCGGACGAGCTGACACCCTTTTTCTTTTGGTGTTGTTATTAATTGATAACGACCCATCAGTGTCCACACTGGTATCGTTGTTAGAAATTGTAACATAATGAGCTACTTGTATTTCAGACTGAGGCGTCCCTCCGGGATCATCCGGAGGATCCATACTTATATAAACTATAAAATGTAAAAAAAAAACTTACCTAATACGAAGAAATCAATAAAACTAACTACACTACTAGAAACTAAGGTTAATATGTACAAAAATTGAACCCAATCCAAATTAATTTAAATTTTAAGAACAGCCACAATAATAAACGCGTCCGCCAAATTTCAAGGTTTCCCGCGCTTTTTTTCACACACGAACTTTAAGTGACAGCACAAGTCGACATGAGAGCCACAGTGTGGTTGAAAAATAGAAACTTCAGGTCTATCGTGTTGCCCGTGTTGCCCTCCGGGTTCTTGGTTCTGAACCAAGTTTAGTAATAGCTGGCAAAATTTTAGTACATACGTTTATAACGGCAAAATAACTGTGAAACATTTTTTGGCCATGTTTTCACGTAAATACTAAGACTTGATCTTATTATTATTTATGTATTTTTTCTATGTATAATTATTGGAACATAATAATAATGAAGAAAAGAATGTAAAAGGTGTTCTGATATTTCGTGGCTAATAAAGGTAGCATAGCATACATATCATAACATAACATAATCAACCCATTATATATGTCTCACTGTTGGTTGGGCACGGGTCTCCTATCACAATGATAAGGATTAAGCTATACCTAGTCCACCACGCTAGCCTAATGCGGAAGACTTCACACGCCGTCGAGCAAATCGCTCAGACGTGCAGGTTTCCTCTCGATGTTTTCCTTCACCGTTTAAGCGCGTAATAATTAACTATTAATACGCACATAAACTTCGAAAAGTCAGAGGTGCGTGCCTTGGATTTGAACTCAAGATCTTTGACTTGCCAGTCCAATGGTCACATCACTAGGCTATCACGGCTGGCTGATAGTGTAGTATATTTAGATCGAAGCCAGAATATTTTTATGATTCAACAAAATTAAGATACTTACACATTTGTTTGTATTTAGTTTTATTTATTTTTTTATTTATAGCAGACACATGATCCATCGATTTTACAATTTAAGTATATAAATATAACTTAACTTAAAAAACAAATACCGTACAGTGTACATAAGAAGTAATTATAATAAAGATAAAGTGTAAATACAAATATAAATAAGCCTGCCAGAGACATCCCGCCACTCAGGACACAGTATATATCATGTAAATGGCAGAACAGCCCCTGCAAACCTATCTACACAGAAATAACCATTGTCTAAACATAGACGTCTCCAACATTCGGTCACAAAGTCCTCGGATCACGAGGTTGTCAGATTCTCGCAGGGAGGCAATGAAGGATGCTATCCTGTGTCTCACAATAGCATTATACGAGTTCACTCGTGCCTCAAAGAACATTCCGGAGGCACTACAATATCTCTTCAGTCCCATCAGGTGCCTAAAACAGTTATTGTACTGCACTCTAATACTATCGTGCGACCTGTTGGCATATTTCGACCATAATTGGCATATATATAATGACTGACAGAAAGTCACTTTCGTCACACTTTCTGAATCTCCTGGCTAGCATATTGCCAACTACAGATAGCCCCCGTCACTGCCTCTCCATGTCCTCATCGTCTTTCATGGAAGACGTCACAATATGGCCATGGTACTTGAAGGACTCCACTACTCGTATAGGCTGATTGTTGAGGAGAATCTCAGGTACCACGTCAGGGCCCTTGCCGGACCTAAATACCATCATTTCAGTTTTTTTACCAAAAAACTAGAGTGGAGACAAAATAAACAAAAGCTGTGCTTGCGGTCAGTAGTCAACCCACTATCAGTTCCTAAAAACAGAACTACAGCCTTTAGAGGGTGTTTCAAATATGCAGCTACACACTGCTGGAATGATCTGCCACCCCCAATCCGCAGTCTAAGAAGTAAGCACAGTTTTACAAATAATGTAAAAAGGTATCTCATTGATGTACAACTGTCTTCGGTGTATTGATATAACTTATAACGTATAACTAGCGGCCCGCCCCGGCTTCGCACGGGTGGAGAATTCCTAACTTCTTTTCAAAATCTATATATATAAAAGAAAGTCGTGTTAGTTACTTCATTTATAACTCAAGAACGGCTGAACCGATTTGGCTGAAAATTGGTGGAGAGGTAGCTTAGAACCAGGAAACGGACATAGGATACTTTTTATCCCGTTCCCGATACTTTTTATTCCACGGGGGCGAAGCCGCGGGCAGAAGCTAGTATTCTATAAAAAAAAATTTAAAAATACATAGTAGCCGATTCTCAGACCTACTGAATGTGCATATGAAATTTCATAAAAATCGGTCAAGCCGTTTCGGAGGAGTATGGTTTTATTTTGGTATTTTTTATATAAAAGATTATCTAAATATACAAATTTAGCAGTCAGTGTCATATTTACTACTTTTTATAATATAATTTATATATAATATATACACTATGCCTACCTAAGGGTTATGGCTTACAAGTATTGATGAATAATTATCAATTCATAATAATTATTATTATTAATTGGACATGACACACTGGATTTCAAAATATATTTCAATTAGGTATTTGTTGTAATTATTTAAGTATAATTTTATTTTATTTTTTCGATATGATACACATCTGACATTTTATCTAGACTTTGAGTATCTACTAAATATTTTATTTTATAATACACATAATTATTTACGTTTGTTTTTGTTTGTACCAAAATGTTACTGCTTTTAACTGTGGGTTATCGCCATCAGTGGTGGCATGAGGCTGTTGCTGAAAAACAGCGATATTGGCATTCCCATGAATGCTAATAACTTCAAGCTGAGCAACAACCTATTTACCCTCACACGAGTGACACACAACTGCTCCAATGAACTAATTTTAATTTATTTTGTGTTAATTTATCTCTGTGTGTCCTTGGTTGAGAAAATAAACTACTTTTCTTTCTTTCAAATCAATTGAATCCACAATTTTTGTGGCGTTTTTACACTTGTATTATTGCATTCAGGCACAAGACACCAATGATAAACATTATAACTCATTATTTTCACAAATCGTGTTACTTGGTCTTTGGCAGTTGTATTGTTTACTAATGAAGTGAAGTAAGTGAAGCAAGCCGAAGTAGCATGGCGGCTAGCGTTTTCGCGCGTAAATTCAAAATCATAATTTAAAAATCGTTTTTAAGGCATTTTTTGGTTGTATAAAATTTAAATAAAAATTCTACTGGTTCATTACGATCTAAGGATTAATTTAAAATAGTTTTCAAAAAAAGGTGTAATACCCTATTGCGCCCTTAGCTTTATAATATTCACAACTGAGAATTAAATCCTTTGCTTGTAAATCGATATTGTAGCTAAAAATAGTGTCAATCTTGACGATTGACACTATTATAAAGCGGCGGTAGTCTAATGGCTAGGGCGTCGGACTTGCGATCATGTGGTTGCCGGTTCGAACCCCACCCATTGCACTACCGACGTGAACCCACTCGTAACACAAGCATTTAGCTTAGCACGAGGGGTTAACAAGAATACTAGTAATGTGTGACCCACATTGCTAGTAAGCTTTCTTTTTTTTAAAAAAATTGACACTACTTTTAGATTTTATAAAGCTAAGGGCGCAGTTACTATAGCTAGGAATCTAGAATATGAGGTTGAAAGGGGGAATGAAAAGTTGTATGGAAGTATCGTCATTTCTAGAGCTAGAAGCTTGAAACTTATTGTTTAGGCTGTTGATTCGATATAAATAAATATGGCATTCAAAGTTTCTAAAAGATTTACCCTCAAGGGTGTAAAATAAAAATAGGGAATAGGGGATAAAAGTTTGTATGTTTTAAACTTTGTATTAGTATATGTTTTGTAAGTTGTCCTAAATAAATAAATAAAATAAATATTACACTATTCCACGCGGACGGAGTCACGGGCACAGCTAGTATATTATATAATATATTTATTAGTGTAATGGAAGAAAATATAGGTACTTCTGCCTCGTTAGTCGAGTGGTCTCAAGTGCGACCGCTACGCTACAGGTCCAGCCCAGTTCGAGCAAAGTGTTATTGGGTTTTTGTATGAAATTCTAAGTAGCAGCTCGGAGTTTGGAATTTGTGCCCGGTTAATGGCAATAGGCTCGCCCCCTATTACATGGGACCTAAACATACCGGTGAACTGTGGGTGTACCTTAGTACACCTCTGCCTAACCCATCGGGGAATACAGGCGTGATGGTATGTAATATAGGTATCATTATAATTCAGTCATCTTGCAGGTCGAATTCAACCATTAAAATTGTGCCAAAATAGTAATAGTTTTGAAGTGCAACACAGTCTGAATTACGAATATAAAAACGATACTACAAAATTGTTAAATTAAGATATAAATCAAACTCATTAAATACGTATTTAAGCGCAGCGTAACGGTTTTACACGGTAAGCGGGAGGTAGACCTGTACTCCGAGAGCTTCAGAAGTTGTTTAACTCTGCCCTCACCGACGGGAGAACTCCAAAGGCGTGGAACAGAAGCGTGGTGATACTGTTCTTCAAAGAAGGAGACAAAACTCTCCTGAAGAATTACAGGCCCATCTCGCTTCTGAACCACGTCTACAAGCTGTTTACGAGGGTGATCTCAAATCGTCTAGCAAGGAGACTCGACGAATTTCAGCCCCCAGAGCAGGCCGGATTTCGAAGGGGTTACGGGACCATAGACCACATCCACACAGTGCGGCAGGTTGTACAGAAGACCGAAGAGTATAACCAGCCCCTATGTCTTGCTTTCGTGGACTATGATTCAATCGAGATCTGGGCTGTTTTGGGGCACTGCAGCGATGCCAAGGGGACTGGCGATACATCGAGGTGATGAGATGCTTGTATGACGCTGCGACCATGTCCGTTCAAATACAGAACCAGCAGACTAAACATATCCAGCTGCGCCGGGGAGTGAGACAGGGGGATGTTATATCCCCTAAACTGTTCACCAACGCCCTGTAAGATATGCTTAAGACGATAGACTGGAAAGGAATGGGCATAAACGCGAACGGCGAGTACATCTCACACCTGCGATTTGCCGATGATATAGTCCTTATGACAGAGTCACTGCAGGATTTCGAACAGATGCTGGCCGATTTAGCCGATGCCTCTCGACGCATCGGTATCGAGATGAACATCGATAAAACTAAGATTATGTACAACAATCTTATTACCCCGAGGCCGGTTATCGTAAATGGGTTATCTCTCGAAGTTGTTCAGGAATATGTCTACCTCGGGCAAATTATGCATTTGGGTATAAACAACTTCGAGAGAGAGGCCGATAGCAGGATTCAGCTGGGGTGGGCAGCATTCGGCAATCTTCGTGGAGTCTTCTCGTCACCCATACCACAGTGCCTTAAGACGAAAGTCTTCAATGCGTGCGTCCAACCAGTTATGACCTACGGAACCGAAACGTGTGACTCTCACGGGGAGACTGGTCCACAAGTTTAAAATCGATCAGCGAGCTATGGAGAGAGCTATGCTCGGAGTCTCTCTAAAGGATAAAATGCGAAACGAGGTTATCCGACAGAGAACTAAAGTTATCGACATAGCTCAAAGGATAAGCAAGTTGAAGTGGCAATGGGCCGGTCACATCTGTCGGAGAACCGACAATCGTTGGAGCAAACGAGTTCTCGAGTGGAGACCGTGACTAGGCAAACGTAGTGTAGGGCGCCCGCCAGCCAGGTGGAGTGACGACTTGCAGAAGGCAGCTGGCAGTGACTGGATGATGAAAGCCGAAGATCGGGCTCTGTGGCGTTCACTAGGAGACGCCTACGTCCAGCAGTGGACGAATATAGGCTGATGATGATGATGATGATGTAACGGTGTTTTATATTAGTAGGTATATTTAAAATTTCATTAATCTATTGTGCTAAAGGGTGTATTTTTATTTACTGTAATATTATCTGTATTTTGGTACCAAACTACTGTAATTTTTCATCCAAAGCACTCAAAACACTGTAGTTTTGAAAATCTGACCTGGCAACACTGAGCGCGGGTGTATTCTATTGGGCAACTCCTCTTTAGAATTCTTTCTTTTCATTCTACGGAGTCCGAGGCACAGACCGATATCTTCATCGTGAATTATTAAATTAATCACGAACTCCTTTTGAAGGAGTAAAGACAAGTCCTTTACTTCTAAAACATGAGAGCTAAGGTAGATAAATATTTGATCTTTTATTACTTTGTATACGTTTATATTACTGTGTTAAAAGATGTTGTATCGGACTGAACCGCGTTTTTATTTGTGGTGATTTGTTTCAGTGGCGTAAGAAGCGCATGCGAAGGCTAAAGCGCAAAAGGAGGAAGATGCGTGCGAGGTCCAAATAAAATGGTACGTAAATATAACCTTTTTTATCCTTATAAATCTTAGTCTGCCTCAATCAGTCAGTTAATTATTTATAAAATTAAATACTTGATAGAATTCAGAACGATCGTATCCTATCGGCTTGCCACCCGGCCTGGATCTTGATGACTTTGTAGCTTCAATTCTTACCACATGTGCTTTAGGAAATGAAGATGTGATAAATAGAGGAAAGTGCGCTATTCAATAGGGTTGATGGGAAGTCTTTTTACCATCCAAGTGCAGTAGGTAAGTGTACTATTTGTATTCCTGCAATTTGATTGGGAGGTGGGCAGGCATTGAAGTAATATGAATTGATATTCTTTGTTATAGAAAAGACAATAATTCCATGTGCTACCTATTCATGTTTCATGTTTATTTCATTCATGTTGCTTTGAAACATTCACATGCATTGTTGACCTCATGGTAGGTTCTCATTTTTTAACCGTGTTTTTCACATGTGGCTTTGTGATGGAATTGACCACGAGTAAATTTTCGTAGTCACGTTAGCTTAATTAATGTAAAGTGTAAATCTGTGAACAATGTTGGTTACATGGTGGTGTTACAATTTACTTTGACATGAAAAGATTAAGATTCTGTTAGTTGTAAAGTACATATCCATTTGATTAGTCAATCCCTAACATCAATACATGCATTTAGCTTCAATTTTTATGTTATTTATTATTATTGTCAGCTAATTGAAAAATCAGTAGCCATGCCTCTAGCATAATTAACTGAAGTCCTGCAGGATAATTTTAGCCCTTGTCATCATACGGTAAGGGGTATACTCATTATTGTATGTGTAAGTTTATAGAGAGAACTGCTTCAGAATTTTTACATTGACATGAAATAATTTGACTATCCTAGCTAGTCTAAATTTATTACACACCTAGATTATAGTACAATACAATGAGATAGACAAGAAAAATAGTTTTTTTTTATTGTAGGCATCTGTTGAGTGAGAATGTGTAGTTATTTCATCACATCACATAGGTATACATAATAAGAATGTAAGTGACATGTTTGTACATTGCTTATATTTGCAAAACAACTAATTTGAGCTTGGGGCCTGAGAATAAGTAACACAATAAATTTCCTATAATGTTTGGAATTTTGTCTGTGTTTGAACATGCATCAAATAGATTTGGAGGAAATTGAAACGGTTTTCATAGCATATTTCTATAAATATAACATTTAGGCTATATTTAATTCAAATCGGTTCACTCTATCAAAAATTATTAACATTTTAACCATTGAAAACATTGAATTTGAAAAATACCCACTGATGTAAATTTGATTTTGTTAGTATTTCTGTACTAGACTTAAACAGGTAAATTAATAGAACATAACTATTCAAATAAAAAAATACACTTACAGGCACTAAATGAGAATACAAGAAAATAAAACTAATCAAAAACTATGAATTGTTTATTAATACAGTTATTCTAACTCTACTTGTACAGGGCATCATGGCACATACATAGGATTTAGCCAGTGGGCACCAGCCGGTGTAAAAAACTAAATATTTGAGTAGGGTAAAGAAGCAAACAAAAAATGACATCTTTTTCTCTAAAGGACTGACATGACATTGTTGTTACTTCAATGAAATTTGATTCCATAACAAATGTCATTTTGAGTTGAAAATTTTTACAATTACTGTATAAATCAGGACTTGGATCTAGGTTTGGTAAATATATAAATACATTTATTTGCACACAAATACCTAAATATCGTGTACATGCAAGATCACAAAGAAATAAAGCTTCAACATATTTGCCATGTATGATAGCATGCGAATTTATGAGTTGTAAAATTAAACATATTAAGTACATATAAGCATAATTAAATCTATTATGCTGCCTGTTGCGCAAATAAATAAGGATAGTGCTTTCCAATTACGAAACTTATTTTAAACACGAAACTTATTTTTTTAACTGTTAATTGTAGTATTATTAATTATTATGTCAATTTGGTCAGTTTGTCTATGAATGCTGGTGAAAATGAATACATATTAAAGTTTTATTTATATTGATTTTAAAATTATTATCGAGTTATTCCCAGTTGTCCCGACCGTCTTCGTCTCCAGTGGGGACTAATGGGAATGACCCCTCTTCTTGTTCCCAGTTGCCACCAGTGGTGACAGATGGGAAAAATAAATAGATACGTCCCCAGTAAGGCGGGGCTAGAGCTGAATATATAGTGATGTGAATTCAATTTTTTGTCAGGAATTATTTTAATTAGATGATATGTTCTATTTTAAAATGTACATTAAAACGAGAGAAATAAAATTTTTACACGTCACTAAGATGACATATTTGTATAAATCACAACATTTATAATGATCAAAATTACAATTGCACAGATAAATCAAGGAAACAAAAACTGCACAAGTACAGTTTTTAGTACTACAACTATTACAGATCATATAATTATTTTACTTAAAACGATGTTCTTAGATTTTCTATCACAGTTTCAACACATGGAATTGTATTTATATGTGTAAATTTATAATAATATAGCACTTAATGAATACTTAATTGCAACACATTTACAATAATATCTGCACTCTCATCCTGTCGATCCACCTCCACTATGCTGTCGGTTCGTAGACCAGTGACGTCACACTTATCAGTACATTCCCAACAATGTCAGGGTCAAGTGCGTCGTGCAGTTCTGGTGCAGTTCCGTTAGTTTTAAGAAAAATATTTGAATATATTATACAGTACTAAAGATAATGCTCGGTACAATAAGTGTGCTTATTACAAATCCAAGACTGAGGATCAGATAAATCGTAACGTGATTACTTTTCTCCTGTGATTAGAATGTGTTTAAGACCTAGTTTGCAAAACCTAAAAAAATATATACTAAAATTAACTAATTATAATAAACTAGCTTCTGCCAGCGGCTTCGCCCCCGTGGAATTTGGTCTGTCATGACATCCCACGGGAACGGGATAAAAAGTATCCTATGTCCGTCTCCTGGTTCTAAGCTACCTCCACCAATTTTCAGCCAAATCGGTTCAGCCGTTCTTGAGTTATAAATGGAGTAACTAACACGACTTTCTTTTATATATATAGATTTAACTAATTGTACTTTACTTTGTTTTGGTGTGCAATAAAGAATATTCTATTCCATATCGATCGATCAGCCTTACCGCAACACCAAGGACCGAAGTCTACTATTTCAATTTTCATTTGTGTCAGAATAATGAAAATAAAAAAATCGTCAATTCTGAAGTCATTGAAATGAATGAAGATATTCACAAAATAAAATATTAGAACTGGGGTCCTGGTTGAGCGATTAGACCATTATTTATATACATAAATGCATTACAAAATAGGCCATGGATAGCGTTAGCATCTATAATTATTTTGCATGCACATTGTTTACCCCTCCAAGGCAGTCGTGATCTCATCCATGAGACTAACGTAAAGATTTGCGAGGGTATATTAAATATGCTGGCTCCACCCTTGTGGTATTATTATCATAAGAACTATTTCTAAGCATACAATAGTAAAAGATAAAAATTTGTAGTCTGTATGAAGTTAATCCTAATATTAGGATCAACATTAGTAGGTACCTACCTACCTACCTATTTCTGTGTATTGAATTTTAAATTACCTTTATTAAACAACCGTAGATTTTGCATTGTCTGTTTATTGTGTAATTTTAATTAATATTTTGTTAATTGTTTCAGGTACCTGGGGAGAAATTAGTTTCAACTAATACTGCTAGTGTATCAAATAAAAACCTATAAAAATTTCAAACTGTGTTTTTAATTTTGTTATCTCCTAAGGCAATTTTAGTTAGAACCGTATCAGATAGATAGGTAGGTACCTAGTTGGGAACTCGCAATAGCTATAGTACTATAGGCCCACTTTGGCCCACTGCTTCAATAATGTTTTCTAGTCACTGAATAAAATTTTAAACGAATTATCCTCGTTTAGAATTTTTTTTTGTATTCGGGGATACAAATCTCATTAGGTAGCCAGGTACTTTAAGTTATGGCGCTAAGAGCCCTCAAAACTCCAAAATTCCTGTATATTAATATCACAATAACTGCTGATACCTACCTAGTGTACGTTACCCTAGCAGGAAAGTAGCTCCTAGAGTGATATCGAGTGTAACGTACCTATAATTAGTGCGTAATCTGCTGTAATTGTGCGCTTTGTAGTTTTGGAGAAAAACGATTCCTGCTGGAGTAACGTTCTTCCAGCAGGAAAATTCTAAACGAATGATTGGAATGAAAAATATTGTTTACGAGCAGAGAGCTCTTATACCTATTTGTGCATAAATGTGCGTCTTCAGGTTTTCGAGATGGTACATACTACTTACCTATTGCATTTCCTGCTGGGAGCACAAACTACCTACTAAGAGATGCATCGCATCAGACGACAATCTCCGAAGAAAAAAAATATTCGGCCTTACAAAACCTCAAGAATAGAATTTGACAAGCACAGATTATAAAGACATTTCTTACACAATTCCTTTATAATTTTTTAAAGCACTTTTTAGTAGGTATCGAATATTGGCTTTATATAAATGAAACTGGATAATAGGCTTTTAATATTCTTTTTCATAAATTTTAGGCTTCAAATTCACATTTGAACTAACCTCTAACCATTGAAATAGGATATAAATAAAAGAAATACTTTATATTTTATTTTTTTTCAAATTTTATCAGTCAGGTAGTCAGGTACATTTTACCAATTTTACCTTAAACCTTTTTTTGCTTAAATGAGGCAATTTACCCTTCAATATTCCAAATCTAGAAAATATTAAAATTCTTCTCCAAGTCAAAATATTTTGTTGTTGATATTGTTTAAGTATCTTCAATAGGTAATGAAATGAAGGTAGAGGGTTGATAATAATCTGAAATAAACAAACATTTTAAATAAAGTTGTACATAACAAATTAAAATTATAAGTTTTTCATACAATGAGAGGTCAGCTTAGTGTACACTGTACTAGAAAAGTACAGCTATGCTTATCATAAATACAGAACATACTTCAAGTAAAATAAAATATTTTTAATAAAGGTACAATGTGAATGTACATTAATGATTAATAGGTTGTTGTAGATTAGGTTATTGAATAATTATGATATCCCTAGACTCACAGAAATAAGTATATTGTTATTTCAACTTACCTACTAGTTTCGATGTTAGGCGCAGTAAGTAGGTACCTAGTATAGTTATAAAGTAACAATCTCCTCAATAATTGTTAATGGTGTCGGGCTTATCCAACCTTACTACCCGAAGACGAGATATTTCGGTCAAGAATCGCTTTTCAAATTGATTCTCACAAACATACAGTTTGTGGAACTCGTCCACCAGAACTTTTTGTGGCAAACACTATAGGCTTGTGTAGTACATGTACTATTATGAATTGATTCCCAACACAGACTAGTACGAACTATCCCTTTTCCTTTCTAGTACATCATTCCTTTAGTACTTCGTCGTTCGTCGTAGTCTCTTGCTCTCTAGTTCACTCATTTGATCTCGACTAGTACATTTGAACGACTGTACTATTAACCGTCGCTCACTAGCAAGAACAAAGCTATTTTGAACTTTATGTCTAAAGTCCATTTCACGAAAGAAGTCCCGCAGACGCAGCGCTGTGTTCGCGCGACATAATGTTGCCACGTTTAAAAATGGGGAAATCAGGGTAAATAATTTATAGTTCATTTACTTTCATTTTATTAAGTAGGTACTCGAATAGTTAGATAAGAAAAAAAATGTTTTTAATAGAATGTCCACAATTGTCCGCGGGACTTCTTTCGTGAAATGGACTTTATGCTCCCAGTGATTAATTTTGTTCACTTTTCCTTCAGTGAGCTACTGTACTAATAGGACTGTACTGTACTAATAGTACCAGAAGACCGAACTAGTACATTTGAACCTTTGACTATCTATCTATAAGGACCCGCCTCTCATGATCATTCCCCTCTGTCAAGGTAGTGGATTAAAAAATCTAACGCGTTTATCAAAACTGTTTCCGAAATCGATTTTTCATTAACAGAATCGTTTCCGCTCAGTAAGGTCATCATAAATGCTCCGTGTAAATACCGATATACGTGCAGTTAATGTATGCAAAAAAATATCTAATATCTTATTTAGATAAAGATGGAGTTATATTCCGAATGTAAGTATTAAAGTTCATTTATTTCTATTTAAATCACATAATACAATTTATTAATAAAGATCGAGGATGTTACTGATTCAATAATCGAGTATAAAATAATCGTTTAGTTCAAGCATGCACTCCTCACGAGACTACCCGCACTCCCCACGAGACTATCCGCACTCCCCACGAGACTAGCAAATTTTTTTTACTAACAATATCAGCCTTCTGCTAATACACGGAAGATTTAAATTTGAAATATCCATCAAAATGTCATTTTTTGATTTCAATTATATATCATCCAATAGGATGTCACCATTTATGATTTCCAATTATAGGTCTTAATGCAGAATTACCGTTTTTTGGCAATTATAGGCCTTATATATATTATGACATAATGCATAAAACTCGAATTTTAAAAAGTGTAGCGAGACTATGTCCCTCTTTTGTTTTGTCATTTTAATTAATGATGTGATAGTATTTGTTTACGATTTCGAATCGATATCGATATTATTTTCGTGTTCAATGTAAGACCAAATTATAATAATTGCTAAAGATGAATATCATGAATTCATGATATCACTATATTTTTATAAAATTTAATAAAATAACATTTTTGGAAATGACGTAACTAAGATTATTGATTATTTTTGATATCCAGTGCTATTAGATATTTTATTTGTTACTTTTCAGATCTACAAAAGACCTTCATTTAAAATGAAGTAGGTGTGATTGATAAATAATAGCTTAAGCCGTTGCGGATAAATGTGTTGACAAAAGAATTTATAAATTAACATATTTAAATCGTATTTAAAAAATCATTGAAAATGATTTCTACGATACGGTACGGTTTGAAGGTCTGGGGTTTCTTTTACCAATTAGGTGGAAAACCAGCACATGGCCCGCCTGATGGTAAGTGGTTACCGTAGCCTATTATATGAACGCTTGCAACACCTGGGGTATCACTCGCCCGTTGCCGACCCTGTAAAAATCTTTTCGCACCCGGTATACAACCCACAACACCGGTACCCCCACTGCCAACATAACGATTCCTCGCGGAGCTCTGGCGATCTTGCTCACCGTTAGGAACACAACATAGTACAGTGCTATATTATTTGGCTACTATTTTCTGCAAAGTGTAGGTATTTCCCCAGTTGGACAGCTCCAATTGTAAGTGGAGTTATTCAATTCCACTATGCCCTGCCTCTCGGGGTGTTTCTTCAAACACATTATTTTCTTTTTCGATATCCGGCTCAAAGGAATAACGAGAGTACGGAACACGACATACCATCACGTCTTTATTCCCCGAAGGGTTAGACAGATGCGTACTTAGGAGGCGAGCCTATTGCCATTAATCGGGCATCAACCCTTAATTTTATAGAAAAACTCCAATAACACATTGCTCGACCGGGGAATCGAACCCAGGACCTCTAGCGTAGCAGTCGCGCTTCTGTTTATATTAAGGCGCAATATAATGAACAACATCGTATTTACTCCTACTTATATCTCGTGGGAAACAAAACGCTCTGTCTTGTGTCATTCCTAATATATTTGCCTGGCAAATAAAATAATCAAACTAATTGGTATCAAAGTATTTGTAACATAACGTCCCCAATATCCGCTCTATCTATACCAATATTATAAAGAGGAAAGATTTGTATGTATCAATGTATGTAACAAATAAAGTCAAAAACTACTAGGCCGATTTCGAAAATTCTTTCACCATTTGAATGCTACATTATTCAAGATTAACATAGGCTATAGAATATGTATTTCGAAAAGTTTGCGATTTCTCTCACCCGTGCGTTTATTTTCCAATTACATAGTATGTTACACCTATTTATCTATACCTAAACAGTTCCTTTGTTTTGTATTTCATTATCATGCAATGAGAGCATTGCATTGAAAATAATTATGACGCAAGATATTAAAAAGGTGTGTATGGATGATTTTAATTTTGCAAATAAATAATTATATATAAAAATAATTTGTAATGTTGTTACGTTTTTCTCCATTCTTCCTAAAATAATCTATCGATATAACATTTTTATTGTATTATACGTTCGTATTGTCGTCAATTCTTGTATGTTGACGTATTTGACCTCTATGTGTGCGTAAATTGTGTTAGTGGTGAAGAATTTAATATGTGTGAGTTCGTGGCGATACAAAATGATTTTGAGTATGTGTGCAGCAATGTCTATGTAGTGTTTCCTCCCCCCGCACCAAAAGTGACAGACTTTTTTGTTCATAGAAATAAGCGCGTCACTTGTCCAGGGATAGATAGTCAAAGATTTGAACTATTGTACTAGTACGGAGCACTCCGTTCATAGTCCGAGCAAGAACAAGCCTAAAACACTACACAGTCTTGACTTATATTCTTTGGAAAGGAAATCACAACAATTCGACAGATTTTCATCTACTTTTACGAGTACGACACATCACTTGTTGAACATAGCGCAAAAAGAATTACAATACAATACAATACAATGTGTTAAAAAAATTTAAAGTTATCTACTAAAAAATGGCGGAAAATAAGATTTGCAAAATATCTAGGCGACCGAGGGGAATTCGTAAGGGAGGGGGGTGAAGTAGTTGTCAAAATCTATTCTTGAGCCCCTTGAGCCCATAGACACTAATGCCAGTAGATTTTTCTCTAAGATTGTAGCCCGTGGCTGGGAGTAATGTTTTGCAAAATCGTGTAGGTAGGTAGGTACCTATCTCTAAAACCATTGCATGTGCTTCTGTAGAATAGACACACGAGTACCTACCTCCTTTATTTGTGACAGTAATATATTTAAGAAAATATTTATAAACTAGCTGACCTGACAGACGTTGTACTGTCCAAGTTTCAACTAACCACCTCGAAAAATTTGGTTTTCCATATTTGTAATACACTTAGCGCCATCGATTTCTGAATACCTTATTTCTGATCTATATATTACTTAATTTCAAAAAATTGTTCACATTGTATTGACGTGAAGCATGGAAATATAAATAGACATACCTACATAGATTAAAATCTCAAATATCTGTTTATGTAAAGATTCTGTTCTGTATCAGTAAAGATTAAGGCACGTTGCATTTTTTTTATTACTATATTTATTTATGTATTTAATTATTCGATTAGATGGTAACTCTTTAGTTTCTCAAATAAAGTGTGCGCACCTTTGACTATCTATCCCTGGACAAGTGACGCGCTTAATTCTATGAACAAAAAAGTCTGTCACTTGGTGCGGGGGGAGGAAACACTACATAGACATTGCTGCACACATACTCAAAACCATTTTGTATCGCTACGAACTCACACATATCAAAATCTTTAACACTAACACAATTTACGAACACATAGAGGTCAAATACGTCAACATACAAGAATTGACGACAATACGAACGTATAAGACATTAAAAATTATTAGGAAGCTACTATGTCGATATTTTATATCGATAGATTATTTTAGGAAGCATGGATAAAAACGAAACAACGATTACAAATTATTTTTATATGTAATCATTTATTTGCAAAATTAAAATCATCCATACACACCTCTAAATATCTTGCGTCATATTTTAAATGCAATGTCTCTCATTGGTATACATTACATGCCAATTAAATACAAAAGAAAGAAACTATTTTGGTATAGATAAATACATAATTTGTAATTGGAAAATAAACGCACGGGTAAGAGAAATCGCTAACTTTTTCGAAATACATATTCTATGGCCTATGTTAATCTTGAATTATGTAGCATTCAAATGGTGATAGAATTTTCGAAATCGGTCTAGTAGTTTTTGAGTTTATTTGTTACATACATACAAATCTTTCCTCTTTATAATATTAGTATAGATCACAGATAACAGAATACTAGTAGTATAGATAGAGCGGATATTGGGGACGTTTTGCTACAAATACTTTGATACCAATTAGTTTGATTATTTTCTTTGCCAGGCTGATATATTAGGATGACACTAGACAGAGCGTTTTGTTTCCCACGAGATATAAGTAGGAGTAAATACGATTTTGTTCATTATGTCGCGCGTTAATATGATAAGAAGCGCGACTGTTACGCTAGAGGTCCTGGGTTCGATTCCCCGGTCGAGCAATGTGTTATTGAGTTTTTCTATAAAATTAAGGGTTGATGCCCGATTAATGGCAATAGGCTCGCCTCCTAAGTACGCATCTGTCTAACCCTTCGGGGAATAAAGACGTGATGGTATGTCGTGTTCCGTACTCTCGTTATTCCTTTGAGCCGGATATCGAAAAAGAAAATAATGTGTTTGAAGAAACACCCCGAGAGGCAGGGCATAGTGGAATTGAATAGCTCCACTTACAATTGGAGCTGCCCACCTGGGGAAATACCTACACTTTGCAGAAAATAGTAGCCAAATAACATAGAACTGTACTATGTTGTGTTCCTAACGGTGAGCAAGATCGCCAGAGCTCCGCGAGGAAGCGTTATGTTGGCAATGGGGATACCGGTGTTGTGGGTTGTCTACCAGGTGCGAAAAGATTTTTACAGGGTCGGCAACGGTTGAGTGATACCCCAGGTGTTGCAAGCGTTCCTATAATAGGCTACGGTAACCACTTACCATCAGGTGGGCCATGTGCAGGTTTTCCACCTAAGTGGTAAAAGAAACCCCAGACCTTCAAACCGTACCGTATCGTAGAAATCATTTTCAATGATTTTTTAAATACGATTTAAATATGTTAATTTATAAATTCTTTTGTCAACACATTTATCCGCAACGGCTTAAGCTATTATTTATCAATCACACCTACTTCATTTTAAATGAAGGTCTTTTGTAGATCTGAAAAGTAACAAATAAAATATCTAATAGCACTGGATATCAAAAATAATCAATAATCTTAGTTACGTCATTTCCAAAAATGTTATTTTATTAAATTTTATAAAAATATAGTGATATCATAAATTCATGATATTCATCTTTAGTGATATTTAGCAATTATTATAATTTGGTCTTACATTGAACACGAAAATAATATCGATATCGATTCGAAATCGTAAACAATCACTATCACATCATTAATTAAAATGACAAAACAAAAGAGGGACATAGTCTCGCTACACTTTTTAAAATCCGAGTTTTATGCATTATGTCATAATATATATAAGGCCTATAATTGCCAAAAAAGGGTAATTCTGCATTAAGACCTATAATTGGAAATCATAAATGGTGTCATCCTATTGGATGATATATAATTAAAAATCAAAAAATGTCATTTTGATGGATATTTCAAATTTAAATCTTACGCTTATTAGCAGAAGGCTGATATTGTAAGTAAAAAAAATTTGCTAGTCTCGTGGGGAGTGCTGATAGTCTCGTGGGGAGTGCGGGTAGTCTCGTGGGGAGTGCATGCTTGAACTAAACGATTATTTTATACTCGATTATTGAATCGGTAACGTCCTCGATCTTTATTAATAAATTGTATTATGTGATTTAAATAGAAATAAATGAACTTTATCCTTTCCACTGGCATGACCTTCGCGCGTCATTACCCCCTCCTCTGGCACCTCCCTCCCCGGCATACCCCGCTGTGTAGGGACAGATGCATTCTTTCGAAGATTTCTCGATTATTTGTAGTGCAGACGTACTAATATATATATATATTTGGATTCCTCATTAAATTCCTTAAAGATTAGTATGTTAATGTTCTGAGGTATTTTTTATACCTTTTTGACCAAATTGTTGCAAAAAAAGGGTAAAAAAATTTGCGAAAAAAAATACGAAAATAAATAAATATTTTAAACATAAAATTAGTTTTACTGTATAGTTTTTGTTTTATTTTATAGCTATAATCTTATATTTACAATAAATAATTATCACTACACATGTTTCCATACATATTTGTTAAACAACGGTTCTTAGAAATATGATCGCGCACGCTCGGCGCACTGATAAAAAAAACTCGAGGGTTTCAAGTGGCTTTAGTGGCGCATGCCGGCAATTCAAATGACTTGATTTATTGTTTCGGTGTAGTACGGTTCACGGACTCTTTGTATTATAATAACAACAGATGTGTAACTTTGTTTATTTAAAATCACGGAGAACATTATAGCAACCCATTGTTATCGGTAGATCATATTACCTACCTCAAGGTCATTCTTCTTTAGCAAAAAATGTGCCGATTTTTCATTAAACTTTTGTTTTTAATAAATAGTACGTAATATTTGCTATAGAATACATAAAAAAATCTTTTACGTTTAATGTCTTATATGTTTTTTAGGCGGGAAAATGAAAAGTGCATATTGTCGATTTTATATTATTTTTCAAAACTTGAATTTCTCCGAAGTTTAATGTGTAATTATGGTGGATAATTAACCATTAAGTGTTCGTGAACGTGTGAGAGTGTAGGCAAAGGATATAAAATTGAAAATCGTGACTTTTTGGGTTCACTCCTAAACTCCATCGAAGCCTCAATAAAATTTCTACCGTTTTATTGGGGCAACTCAACAACTTATACTTGACACTGGCGAACACAAAAAGTGTGGTGCCATATTACAATCCCAAGCAATCCCATAATGGGAAATATTATTGTATTACTTTATTACTTGACACTGGCAAATACACAAAGTGTGGCGCCATAATAAAAAAAAAAAATTAAAGTATATGACCTCTATGTGTGCGTAAATTGTGTTAGTGGTGAAGATTTTGATATGTGTGAGGACGTAGCGATACAAAATGATTTTGAGTATGTGTGCAGCAATGTCTATGTAGTGTTTCCTCCCCCCGCGCGTTACTTGTCCAGGGATAGATAGTCAAAGGTTATGAATAATATTGCTAAAACTCAAAAGTCAAAACGATGGTGTCTTAACTTTCACGGAAAAATACAAGAAACCGGCTCAACCCAAGATATATTTAGTTATATACAAACACGGGCTACAATCTTAGAGTAAAATCTACTGGCATTAGTGTCTATGGGCTCAAGAATAGATTTTGACAACTACCTCACCCCCCTCCCGTACGAATTCCCCTCGGTCGCCTAGATGTAGATATTTTGCAAATCTTATTTGCCGCCATTTTTTAGTAGCTATCCAATTAATTTTTATCAAATTAAGTTTTTCGTTGATTTAATCGTATGCACTTGTATTGTAATACTTTTTGCGCTATGTTCAACAAGTGCTGTGCTGTAACAATAGATGAAAATCTATCGAATTGTTGTGATTTCCTTTCCAACTGTGTAGTGTTTGCCGTGTGATGAACAACAAAAAGTTCTAGTTGACGAGTTCCGCAAACTGTATGTTTCTGAGAATCAATTTGAAAAGCGATTTTTGACCGAAATATCTCTTCTTCGGGTAGTAAGGTTGGATAAGCCAGACATCAATAACAATTATTGAGGAGATTGTTACTTTTTATCTATACTAGCCTTGGTACTTACTGAGTTATTGCGCCTAACATCGAAACTAGTAGGTAAGTTGAAATAACAATATTCTTATTTCTGAGTCTAGGGATATGATAATTATTCAATAACCTAATCTACGAGAACCTAATAATCAACACATTATACCTATGCTGTTAAAAAACCTGCATGCTTAGCTTGTCATGCAGTCTTCTTCCACTTTATGTACACATCTTGATATCTTCTGAAACTATATAACATAACAGACAAAAAATATCCTTTAGGTAAATATATCTAGGTACAGGATTGATTGACCTTATCCTGGTCATAGTCAACAGGATTGCATTAAATATACAAACTCACGAAATAAAATGTAACTTTCACATTGTACCTTTATTAAAAATATTTTATTTTACTTGAAGTAGGTATGTTCTGTTTAGGATAAGCATAGCTGTACTTTTCTAGTACACTAAGCTGACCTCTCATTGTATGAAAAACTTATAATTTTAATTTGTTAAGTATAACTTTATTTAAATATAATGTTTATTTCAGATTATTAACAACCCTATACTTTCAATACCTATTGAAGATAAACAATATCAACTAATATTTTGACATGGAGAAGAATGTTAATATTTTCTGGATTTGGAATATTGAAGGGTAAATTGCCTCATTTATGCAATAAAAGGTGGTAAAATGGGTAAAATGTACCTGACTACCTATGATAAAATGGAAAATAAAAAAATATAAAGTATTCTTTCTTTTATTTATATCCTATTTCAATGGTTATAGGTTAGTTCAAATGTTAATCTGAAGTCTTAATTTGAAGCCTAAATATGAAAAAGCATATTAAAAGCCTTTTATCCAGTTTCATTTATATAAAGCCAATAGCCTTATATTCGATACCTACATAAAAGTGGTTTAAAAAATTAAAAAGGAATTGTGTAAGAAATGTCTTTATAATCTGTGCTTGTCAAATTCTATTCTTGAGGTTTCCTACGGCCGATTTTTTTTCTTCGGAGATTGTCGTCTGATGCGTATGCATCTCTTAGTAGTTTGTGTATACAAAAAATTGTGCGTTTAGTCAAGAATATATAATGAAAATATCCAGCTTGAAATGTTTCGCATTATGTTATGTCGTTACCTATTCTTATGCAAAAAATCAAACATGTAAACAACGGCTGGTTATCTGACCAAATTCGAATGACGAAGGATTCTACTGACTTGTATTTTACATCTGAGTAATTTACCATCAAAAGACACCATCGTTTTGAGTTTTAGCAATATTATTCAATATCTAGCTAAATAGCTATTTTTTAAAGCAGCTAGCAGTTAGTTATGTACTTTGTGCAGTTAGCTAGGTAAAACGAAAAGGTACAATTCTACTACGACATAGGTACCTAATATTACCTATACTTAGATGAGATTTCCTTGGACGACAGACGCGACAGAAAGCGAATTCTTTTTTCGAAACAACTGCCAATTTTCAACGACGACCGACGAAGATGCTCTAAAGTCATTTTTTTTAGTCATTCATGTGTTGTGAAAATCTATTTCAATGATTTTTATTTTATTTACTCATGGACTTATAAATCAAAACCACAATGGGCCGAATGAGCGGTATTAAGTGGGAAAGGGCCACACAATGTCGACCGGTTCATAACATCATTTCGTCAGATTTTCCTAGATACAATCCCCAACCATGGAAGTTTATGGTAAGTAGAAAGCACATATAAGTAGTCTAAGAGCTCGTAGCCACCAGACCTACGTTATTTTATAAAAGCTGAAGTTTCTTTATGCATGACCCAAAAGTAGAGGACGATAGCCTATTATGAAGTTTAGATTAGCTTTGGTAGGTAAAAAAGATGTTTTATAGATTAATTTTACTAAGTATTTATCTAATTTTTTTCATATTTTCTTCTGGATATTTGACAAAGACAATTAGTAGAGGTGTGTAAGTTAGCTCTGAGTCAGCTCAATGAGACAAATCGCACGGGTTTGAGCCGTTGAGTTACGACTCAGCAACAAAATGACTAGCTCACGGCTCAATTAAGCTCCGATTGTACTTATGATTCAGATACCCACAACAGATAAGTCGTGATAGTGATTCTGATCTAGGTACTTGAGGTTCAGTTATCAAAGATTTTGAACAATTCAATAGTTCTGAAACGAAACAAAACAATAGGATTTGTACAATAACTACTAGTTAGTATCTCTTAGTAGTCTGTGGTACAACTCAAAAAGCCACAAATAAAATAAGATGGCGCTGCAGTCGGAATCTAGGTTATTTATAACTAGCTTCTGCCCGCGGCTTCGCTCACGTGAAGCTATATCAGGAGTAAAAATCGACTAACCAACATTGATGATCTCTTGTTTGTATGGGCCTCTATACATCAGGGAGGTCAAGCTGTATCTCAGGATTCATTTAATTAATTGAGATAAAAAGTTCACCAGTTTCTAAGTTGGAGCATATACTTTCTAACAGTAATAATAAAATTAAAATCTATTCAGTAGTTTTTGCTCCAAACCCGTAACAAACAGACAAGAATTTTAAAAATCACATTTTCGGATTCGGAGACGTTTATATACCATAACCCACGTGTTTTTTTTAAATATCTTCAATGTACAGACACAGCTTATTTACAATTTTATAATAGTAGAGATTTCTTACTTTTTTTATCCTAATCGGTTGGTAGGGTAAAACACCCAGTAGTCAGCCTTTTAGTGAGAACAAAATTTTTATTCAGCTGTATTTTTAACCCCCGACGCAAAAACGACGGGGTGTTATAAGTTTGACGTGTCTGTGTGTGTATGTGTCTGTCTGTGGCATCGTAGCTCCCGAATGGATGAACCGATTTTGATTTTGTTTTTTTTTTGTTTGAAAGGTGAATAAGTCGGGAGTGTTCTTAGCTATGTTTGATGAAAATCGGTCCAAGATGGCCGCCGCCACAAGATGGCGGTTTACATATTTTTTCACAACTCCCACAATATTGGTATCAAATGAAAGGGCCTGACTAGTAGAATACTATACACTATGAAAAATTTCAAATCCAAGATGGCCGCCTCCACGAAATGGTGAATTTATTAATTTTTTTCACTACTCCCTCAATAAAGGTATCAAATGAAAGGGCTTGACTAGTAGAATACTATACACTATGATATAAGATATCTAATAGCTATGAAATAATTGTACAAAAGTTGAATAACTAAATGAAGAAAATACCTAATTAAACACTACATTACCTGGATCTTAAAACGCAAGAAAATAAAAGAAATTAAACAAAATAACTAGTCCCTACAAAAAGTGTGAAATAACAAATTAAATTAAAAATTTAAAAAAACCCCCGGCACAAAAATTAACCTGAATCCCTATAAAAAGAAAAAAATAATCTTGAAATTATAACCCTTCGTAAGTACGTATGAAGTTTTTGATTAAATTTTGTCGCGTCGGGGGACCGCTCTCTAGCTCTCGCGTGTCTGCCCGCTCGGGTCGCCAAACTTGAATATGTTACGCTCCGCCCACTTTACGCCCTCCCGCGCGTCGCGGCGATGTACGCGCTATCCACATCAATTCTGGATTCGCGCGATTCACGTTTGGGAAGCAAAAGGAAAGGAAAGGATTCACATAATTAGAGAGCGGTCCCCCGACGCGACAAAATTTAATCAAAAAACTTCATACGTACTTACGAAGGGTTATAATTTCAAGATTATTTTTTTCTTTTTATAGGGATTCAGGTTAATTTTTGTGCCGGGGGTTTTTTTAAATTTTTAATTTATAAATATTAAAACACTATGAATAAAAACAATTATTATTCTTAGAAAGGTTGGTTATTAAATTTACTAAAGAAGTTAACGAAATATTATATTTATAATAGAATTATATAAAAAATCATCGTTAAACAAAATATGGCACTTTTCACCAGTAGTCAGCCTCATATCTCCACAAGTCAGCCATGTCGTACCCTGTAGTCAGCCTATCACTTATTCTTGCATATCGGGGATATTAATTCCTAATTGCATTATAACATAAAATATCTACCATCACACATGTATTCCCTGAGGTTTAGGCAAAGGTGTACTAATATACACCCATAGTTTATCGGCCAAATCCGATCGGGAAAACCGCGGACAAATCCAACTTCATGCTGCTATTGTGGATTTCTTGCTGGACTTCAATTAGAACCCAGGACCTCTTGCGTAGAAGTCATGCTTTGAACCACTAGGCTAATGAGACGGCAGATTATGAGGAAGAACATAATAATGGAAATTATTGAGATCATAACTTGCATTATATAGCGTTGGGCCGTGGTCCGCCACCAAATACACCCGCCTGGTAGGAGGATCCTCCCTTTGGTTGGAACGGCTAGACTGGTTGAGGGGACACATTTCGTCCCTCCACACCATTGAACGGGCAAAATCCTTTTTTATTATTTGCTTCCGGCTATAATATCACTGCGACCGCAATCGGTCTATTGTGATCGCCGATCGGTGAGTTGCAATATTCCGCAGTGAAAGGAACTGCAGGATTTTCTGAGGGGTGAGCTCCTTTATTTCATCCGGGCTTAAGGTGTGTTTCACTAGATGGCACTACATTTATGTATTAGCTCAACCTCAGGTTGAACATGTCCTTGTTTAAGGCTGATCGTTCACCTGAGCCCGCCAAATTCAAATTTCAATTGGTTTTTCGCAATTTTTAGGTCTATAACACATTCTAGATTCCTAGCTGTAGTAATTGCAGCATTAGCTATACAATATTCATAACTGAGCATTAAAAAATTTGCTTAGATTAACATAACATACCATCACGCCTTTATTCCCCGAAGGGTTAGGCAGAGGCGTACAAATGTACACCCACAGTTCGCCGGTATGTTTAGGTCCCATGTAATAGGTGGCGAGCCTATTGCCATTAACCGGGCACAAATTCCTAACTCCGAGCTACTGGGAATTCCATTAATGCGCTGTGAATAGTCAAAATAGGCTTCTTAAAACAGTCATTTAGCAAAAAGTATACAGTTTCAAGCAGTGAAAAAAATATATGTTATCTTGATCATATTTACAAATAAAATTATTTGATTTGATTTGATTTGATATTTATGAGTACGCTAACCGGTCCAAAACACGTTTGCGGAAAATTTACATCTAATAGTGGACGAGCTAGTACCGGGCACAAATTCCAAACTCCGAGCTGCTACTGGGAATTTCATAGAAAAACCCAATAACACTTTGCTCGACCTGGGAATCGAACCCAGGACCTCTAGCGTAGCAGTCACGCTCAGGACCACTTGGCTAATGAGGCAGTTTGTCAAAATTTGCTTAATAAACGTTAAAGAAGCTAAAAGTAGGTATAATCAATTTTGGCCAAAGCTAATGCCGCAATTACTATAGCTAGGAATCTAGAATGTGTTATAGACCTACAAATTGCGAAAAACCAATTGAAATTTGAATTTGGCGGGCTCAGGTGAACGATCCGCCTGCAAAAATGTTAAAACTCTCATCAAAATGCGCAGATTGTTCCAGCTTAGTAAATGGGCTGTGTGCCTTTTATTCTAGACGTTAATCAAGGCTTTGGAGTGGTTCATGCCTAGCGATTCCATCCAGAGCTTGACGGCTTTCTCAAATTTGAAATTCGTAAGGACTCTGATCTAGGCATTTTGGTATTCAGCAGAAGGGCTCTGGGCCCTGATGCGCGCTGATAGTCCCCGCTCTTGCGTTCATCGGCACGATAATTGCCAATGATGACCGCATGACCCGGGCAAAATCTGTCACAGAACGCAAAAAAATCGACAGGCTTCTCTAATCATCACCCCATTTCAAATCACCCCCATAGCTTGTATTTATTGTCTTCTTTTTATAAGTGGATTGGTCTTTTTAATATGATTGAATTCTATTAGAAGAAATGTTTGCCATGCTAAAATAATCGGGCATAAATTCAACCCTAAGGGGCCATCCATAAATTACGTCACACGTTAAGGGGGAGGGAGGGGGTCGACGAAGTGTGACATTGTGTGACTAGGGGGTGGGAGGGGTCCTAAATTTTGTGACGTCACATTTCAAAATCTATTATAACCTAAGTGTTAAAACACGAACTTTAGACTATTACTTTACGAAAACTTCAATAACATTTATACATCTGAGTCAATATTTTTTTTAAAGCTTATTAGCAATGTGGGTCGCACATTACTAGTATTCTTGTTAACCCCTCGGTGGGTTCGAATCGGCAACCACATGATCGCAAGTCCTGCGCCCTAGTCATTAGGCTACCGCCGCTTTTGGATACCAAGGTACCTGTTTTGTCGACCACTCGAACTACTAGTGTTACTCGCCGACCGCCTAGACACCCTTTGATTTCTTTTATTTACACTATAGACAAATTTTAGGTACCATAAACAATTATGTATTATATATAATACAGAAAGACGGTTTCTAAATTTGCAAAATATCAATATAAATCTTCCCGCACTAGAGGGTCCTGACAGCATGAGACTACAACTTCAGTATTAGACAATACGAGGTCGATTATTTTATTATTTACATTTTTAAAAGAATTGTACTGTAGTAAATTGCAAAGAGTGAGATTATCGCAGAAAGATGTTTGAATAACACCATGTAAGTTTGCAGGATATAGGTAGTCACCGTCGGCCGCAGTATGCCATTCAATATTACTTTGGTTAAAATCACCTAAAATGATAAAATTTTCTGTGGGGTACTTTAATATAATGTCGGTTAAATTCTCAGAGAAGTTACCCAGCTGAGTCATTAAGGAATTACCAAATTGTTGATTACATATGTAAGCAACACATACCTAAATGTAATTTATATGGCACTTTATGTCTCATTTGGTTATATGGAAATAATGTGTGTAAAGGCTGAGTACTGGTGCGAGGCTGACTACTGGGTGTTTTAACCTTTATCATGCAGGAAAACGTATGTCGCGTCCGCTAGTTTGAATATAAAAATCTGCGAATCAACGTTCAATTGTCATCGTCATCATCATCATCATCATCAGCCTATACTAGTCCACTGCTAGACGTAGGCCTTGTCGTACCAATAATTAATTATTATTATGTCCAACAGGAGGGTAGATCTCGTATCGAATGGTTACTGTCATATGAGTACCAGAGAATGTGGTTGGATGAAATAGAGGCTTGGAAAAAGCGAATGTATCCTGAAAATACGACGGTCAACGTTGATATTGTGAAACGTTACGTCCTGACTTTTAAAACCAATCATCAAGCTCCGAAACCCGAGAAAAAGAAACCGTTTAAAATGAAAAAGTAAATATAATTTAATGTTTATAACTGCGGTATTCACTTATACAGCTCTATACGTATGTTATATTATTTTATAATTCACCTACTCAGAAAGTGACCCGTTATGTACCCATGTAATATCGAGGTAGAAAGTACCTACCAGTTCTCGGCGCTAGCCCGCTAGAGCTGAAATAAAATATAAATTATGAAAATACATTAATGCCCGGTTCTAATTTTTTATTATAGAATTTTTTTTTGTAGGCAGAGCTCTGCCAAATTTGAATAAAAAAAAATCGCTTTTTTTATTGAATTTAGAAAAAAAGCGATTTAGGTATATTATTATATTAAAATATTTATATAATTTAGATATTAATTGAAATTTTATGATGTTATGAACATAGTATTTTCGAACCAATGCTTTAATGATATTGTTATTATCTCAAAGTTTGCAATCATCATTTCATAAAAAAACGCTTTCGAATTTTAGTAAGTGTATACATATTTATGCTCGTGACTGTACAGTAGGTACTCTCCAATCTTTTTGGCCGGGCTGAACATAGGCACAAGCCGATGCGCAGAATGCATTTTTAAGGTATCATAGGGTGAGATGGAAGACTTGACCGCGGTCACCCGCGCGCTGACTCCTACCCGCCCGCGTCCCTGCAACAGCATGAGTGTTACGTCCGTACGTGAACTAGGTACAGTTGCCGCAAAATAACTTGAACCAAAATGGTGGATACGCAGTCTGTAGTCGTTTTAGTACATTTTGCACGCAAATGCACTGCGCAAACTTTCCCCCTCTCCGTTAATTTTGGGTCGTTATTTTGCGCGAACTATACACGCTCATTGCGTTCTGAGACTACAGTAGAGTTCAGAATCGTTCATTTCGTGTTTGCCATTATTGTTATTAGGTATTGTTTGTCAGTATCATGCTATCATATGGGAAGGCATTATGCAATAAAGTAAAAAATATCGAGGAAGAATATAAGGAAACCGACAGAATCTATATTTTATTATAGTACTTTTAATATAATTATAAAGCTGAAGAGTTTGTTTGTTTGTTTGCTTGAACGCGCTAATCTCAGGAACTACTGGTCCCATTTGAAAAATTCTTTCAGTGTTTGATAGCCCATTTATTGAGGAAGGCTATATTTTATATAATCACGCTAAGACTAAGTAACTATTCCACGCGGTCGAAGTCGCGGGCGGAAGCTAGTTATTGATAAATTTGACTGATAAATTGTGCATGCGTGTACGCGAATTGAATAGGAAACGGATTTTGAAGACGAAGACGATCATTCTTCCGATGAAGAGGTCCCTTGTACGATGGAATTCTTCTTAGGGGTGTTTTAAATAAAACTAACTATAAATAAAAATCGATCGGTTTAAAATTGACAGTTTCATACAAACTTTCATCCCCTATTTTATCCCCTTTGGGGTAGAATTTATCAAAATCCTTAGCGGATGCCTACGTCATAACATCTACCTGCATGCCAAATTTCAGCCCGATCCCTTCAGTGGTTTGGGCTGTGCGTTGATAGATCACTATGTCAGTCAGTCACCTTTGGAGTTTTATATAATTAGTTATTTAGATTTTTCAAATCGGACCAGTAGTTCCTGAAATTAGCGCGTTCAAGCAAACAAACAAACAAACAAACTCTGCAGCTTTATATATTAGCATAAGATTATTTATACTTACCAATATAAATGTTATTTTGTTCGTTTTAATTTATTCGTTCCATTAGATACTGATAGTTCAAACTAATACATTTACATCATACGTCATAACATCTACCTCCATGCCAAATTTCAGCCCGATCCCTCCAGTGGTTTGGGCTGTGCGTTGATAGATCACTATGTCAGTGAGGCACCTTTGAGTTGTATATATTCTATTTACGTAACTACTGATCTAAAACTAATTATGATATTTGCGTTACCTAGTAATTTTCCACTCGACCATTTCCACTGTACCTACCATGCGCAAGAAGGCGGTTGCAACACCTTCGGCCCGGCCAAAAAGATTGGGGATTACTGTACCTATAGGTACCTAAGTAATGTACTCAGTGATAAACATCATCGATAGTAGCGATCCTGTTGACTGTAATGGCTTTACATTTCAGATTCGAGGGTATAAAAGGAAAGACTGAAAGTAAACGTCCTCAAAACGACAAAGCAATGAGAGAAAAAGATTTTGTTAAAACAAAAAGTGAAGAATAATAAGTACTGACCTACTCAAATTATTATTGTTTATATATCGTATATATATATATATTATTAATACTATAAAGTTATATTCTTTCACACGTCAATACCTACCGTACAAATTCTAATGAGTCTTTTGATTGCAAATTTATAAACCATTACTTACTTGAAAATAATTATACTAAATAAATGGGAAAATGGTACAAGTAGGTACCTACATTATTACTTATTTATATACAATGCTTTGTAAAACTACCTACTCAATGTTACCAATATTGAATGCGTTGGTTGATATTTCATATTTTCAGTTTGTTTCGTTGTTGTTGTTGTTGTTGTTACGTTATTTCACAGGGACGGGACTAAGCCCGTAGCCAGGATTCATTTCGGGGGTTTTTAGCTCACCAGAGACAACGACAATAAAGCTTATGGAAGAGCTATTTGAAGAACTGGGGGAGGATGAGGATTAGGTATCTAGGGGAAGCACAAAAGATCCCATTGGGTCGAAGTGCTCTGAGGCCTTGCTGCCTCGGCCCCACACAATATAAGATAAGATAGATGTATATTTAGTACCCATTTGGTACTATTTTGTACCTATGCTGAAAAAAATTGTTGGTACCTCACGGGGAAAAACAGAATTTCACGATAACGCTGGTACCGCCGTTACGACGTTATAATGGCGAGACCATGTCTGTACTCGCAAAACTACAACGAAAAACATCATTCTGATTAAACCAGTATTTAGTACCTACTTGAATTTGTACCTCCAATAATCAACAATACGTGACGGAGATCTTAGTATTTGCTTTAAAAAAATATTTTTTAAATTTTGTCATTTTCGACGCCTCAATAATTTAACGAGCAAAAATACTTCAAGTAAAACAAAATAATAAAAAATAAAATAAAAGAAAAAATTGAAATTATAACCCTTCGTAAGTACGTATGAAGTTTTTTGATTAAATTTTGTCGCGTCGGGGGACCGCTCTCTAATTATTAGCCTAACGTTTTCGTAAACGACATTACGTTAATTATAAAGGTTTTAAGTCGTTGTAATTTTAATATAATTTTAAAACACCTACCTTCAGGTAGGTGTTTTTTATAGCTAGAGAGCGGTCCCCCGACGCGACAAAATTTAATCAAAAAACTTCATACGTACTTACGAAAGGTTATAATTTCAAGATTATTTTTTTCTTTTTATAGGGATTCAGGTTTATACCTTTTTTTTCTATTTGTGGTTATTTCATCATAGATTTTCTTTTAGGTTTTTAAGTTGTTTTTTTTTGTGTCGGGGTTTTTTTTTAATTTTTAATTTAATTTGTTATTTCACACTTTTGTAGGGACTCCTTAGTTATTTTGTTTAATTTCTTTTATTTTCTTGCGTTTTAAGATCCAGGTAATTTAGTGTTTAATAGGTATTTTCTTCGTTTAGTTATTCAACTTTTGTACCTACAATTATTTCATAGCTATTAGATATCTTAGGTAAAAACATTTAACGCGCCATTTTGTGATGGCGGCCATTTTGGATTTGAAATATATCATACTATATACTTAGTATTCTACTAGTCAAGTCCTTTTATTTGATCCCCATATTGAGGGGGTTTTAAAAAACATTTAATTCGCCATTTTGTGATGGCGGCCATTTTGGATTTGAAATTTATCATAGTGTATAGTATTCTACTAGTCAAGCCCTTTCATTTGATACCTATAATGAGGGAGTAGTGAAAAAAATTAATAAATTCACCATTTCGTGGAGGCGGTTCATCCATTCGGGAGCTACGATGCCACAGACAGACACACACAGACACGTCAAACTTATAACACCCCGTCGTTTTTGCGTCGGGGATTAAAAAATATTTTTTAAATTTTGTCATTTTCGACGCCTCAATAATTTAACGAGCAAAAATACTTCAAGTAAAACGATGCAGTTAGATTTCATGCAGGCGCTTTATTATTAATTAGGTAGGTACATTGTTAACTATCATTATGGTATTAACTAATATCGGCTAAACCTAGCAGGAAAACTATTATCCCATCAAAAACATTCTGTAAAACACTAGCCAAGTCTCAATGGAGCTGCTTGTTTATCTCTAAAAAGTAATGAAATCTAGACAAAGTCGTGCCAAGTCTCTGCGATTTCTTTATTATTTATTGTTAATGTTGTGTGACTTGGCCGTTGACTTGTACCCACTAACGTATAAAGAATGTTCAAATTATATTCTCAACGAACATTCATACTACGTAATCCTCTGTGTAGGTACAAATGTGTTGAACATTCACCTTTATATTTGAATTTACAACAAGGGTACAAGTCAACGGCCAAGTCACACAACATTAACTATAAATAATAAAGAAATCGCAGTAAGGAACCTGAGACTTGGCACGACTTTGTCTAGATTTCATTACTTTTTAGAGATAAACAAGCAGCTCCATCGAGACTTGGCTAGTTTTTTACAGAATGTTTTTGATGGGATTTCACTTCTTTTTGAAGGCGGTATAATAATATGTCGATATCTCTAATAGTTTGGATGGGCTCTTGTTTTTTCTAATCAGGGTCACCAGGTACTCCAGATCTTCGATTATCCTAGTTTAAATAGTTTTCCCAATTATGTGGTCATTAAACCCTAACTCTGTACCAAACTTCAGCTCTCTGAGTTTATGGGAAGTACTAGTTCTATTTTGATGATCATGAGTGAGTGAATGTCATAAATGCGAAACTTTGCTTTCGATTAACTTCGGAACTAAATGACCTACACACTTGAAATTTTGGATTTTAAGTATATGATTATAGCTTACTGGATGACGAAAATTTCTGCGTTCTGGTCTTATCCAGAGCTTCTCAAATAGGGGCCTGAAAATGCGGCGAAATGGTTCCAGTAAAGGATGGTACGGCAGTGTTTGCTTCGCGCTCGTCTTGGCGGGGGCACTACCGTGTCCCCAGATACATAAAGGTGTATATATTTTATAAAGGTATTACTTTAAATAATCTGTACATCCTACTTTTTTAATAATATGTTTATTTAACATATTTACGCGAGGTCATTCTGCAACATAGGTACAAGTCGCGTCACGTAAAAAGAACGCTAGAAGAAATTGGAGGGAGAGTGTTTGCGCATACTCGGGTACTCTCGCGCACGAAAGTACTAGGCGTATTGTTTTATTTTTGAACTAGCGATTCGCTCGCGACTTCGTATATCGGTAGGTATATTGAAAAATATATTAGATATAAGATCACTAAATAGAATTAAAAACAGTTTGAGTGTAGAATGTTTTAAAGTAATATTGTAACTCCCTCCATTAGTCTTCGTGGGTGACGTGAAACCAGTGAAACTTTTACAAGTCGTCTCACTATAGACTCGGAACATTTTGTTGCTTCTGCAGTCCGTTTCATAAATTGTTTTAAATTATCAATTGCATTCTTATCAGCCTCTCTCTTCATAAAACAATATAAGTCACAATTATAATAAATAAAACTATAAATATTTTTCTATGTAAAAGTTTAACATAAAAAAGTTTTTAATTACGAAATGGTTTTATTGAAAAACCATTTAGTAATTAAAAACTTTTGATGCGCGATGGTATTTTGATAATGAACGTAACGCGGACACAGCTCGGAAACCAAGGGTCGACTGACGAATGACCACAAAGTACGTTATAACGAATGACGAACCAATAGCGCACCGGCAAGCGTGCGGCGCGTGAACCGTGCGTGCCCCGCGCCGCACATTCTTCTCATTCTTTTTAAGTGACGCGAACTATAAAAATATTTAATAATATTGGCTTTAGAGTCATTAAAGAAAACATTTCAAGTAGTCGAACAGAGCCACATGGAACTTCTTTTGGGAAGCCATCTATGAGCTTCAATTATTTTTACTGGCGCGAGTTCGCACGACGACCTATGTAGTTTAGTGGTTCGAGTACCGGACTGCGGACCATGAGGTCTTGGGTTCGATTCCCGCAGGACACAAATATTTATGTGATGAATATAAGTGTTTGTGTTCGTCTGGGTGTTTCTTATGTATTATAAGTATGTATTTACCAAAAAAAGTATATAAGTATTATATCCATTGTCTAGTACCCATAGTACAAGCTCTGCTTAGTTTGGGACTAGATGGTGCTGTGTAAACTGTCCCAGAATATTTATTTATTTAGTTAAACTGTCATAATATAATAATATGAAAAACTTACCAAATATACCGACTAAGCCATTGAAATAAAAACTCAATGGAAAGTAAAAACTGTAAAAACCTTCCTATTATTCTATCATCTACTGGAGTCATATAAACGTCATAATGGCGGGACCAACTCTTGGAATTAAAAGATTCTACCACGTATATTTAGTACCGATTTTGTACTATTTTGAATTTCACAATAACAGGGGCACAAGTCTGCTATTTCAGTTGTATCAAAATGGTCGTTTAATGGCTCTAAATGACATAAGAACTGACAGATTTCGTAGACAAAACTGTCAAAAGTCAAAAATTCTGAAGCCATTGAATGACGATTTTGACACGACAAAATAGCAGACTTGGGGGCCAGTGGTCCCGCCATTATGACGTAATAATGGCGAGACCATTTACGTACTCGCAAAACTACAACGAAAAACATAATTCTGATCAAACCAGTATTAAATTTAGTACCTGAATTTGTACCTCCAATAATCAACAATAGGTGACGGAGATCTTAGTACATAATTTCTTTACAAAATTATTTTTGAAATTTTAACACAAACGCGCCAAAAATGTAACGAGCAAAAATACTTCAAGTAAAAAGTTGCAGCTAGATTTTGTGCAGGCGCTTTTTTATTAATTACATTATTATCTTTCATTATGTTATTAATTAAATAATATCATACCATATAATCGTGAAACCACATAATCCACCATATAATCGTGAAATTCTGTTTTTCCCCGTAAAGTACAATTTTTTTCAGGATAGGTACAAAATTGTACAAAATCAGTACTAGATATACGTGGTAGAATCTTTTAATTCCAAGAGTTGGTCCCGCCATTATGACGTTTATGAAGTCATACCATGCACACTGCAGTAAGATGAGTTAATCGAACATTTATAAATTGTCAATATATAACATTCTTAATTACGACATGGCGGGCGGGACTCGCGGTGGCTTAGTGGTCATATCGTCTGGTGTATCTAACCAAACCAGAAGTCGCAGGTTCGAATCCTGCTTGCGAGTTCCTTCACTAAAATAACTAATTCTTAATTTAGACAAAGAATTTAGAGGTTGTGGAAAGGTCAGAAAAAATAAAAAAATTGAGATGCAGTTAAAGAACTTCTTTTATTTGAATTTCATGTAATAGATTAAAACTACTGTAAACGTTCATTATTTTTGATTAAAATCTATTTGAAACTATTTATGTATTATCAATCATGTCAGTAATAAGCTATACTATATCCAC
The DNA here is from genome assembly GCA_947256265.1 of Acronicta leporina. Taxonomy (NCBI): domain Eukaryota; kingdom Metazoa; phylum Arthropoda; class Insecta; order Lepidoptera; family Noctuidae; genus Acronicta; species Acronicta leporina. Next base: position 7,261,766 of record OX366513.1, on the reverse strand, counting down.
GTTTTTAGTCTACTTGATGATTGAACACAAAATACCCAATCTTAGAGCAATTAACTAAGTTTGAAGTTTTCGTTCATGTTTTCTTTGTTATATATACTAGCTTCTGCCCGTGGCTTCGCTCACTTGAAGCTCAAAAACCTACAGATAAGATAACATAAGATTTTTAAAATCTGATATCGCCATTAATTAGCAGCAATGTAGCTTATTTTGCAGCACGAATTCTAGATTTAGCAGCAAAATATATCACTAGTTATTTTAATGCAAAGTGGTTCCTCAATCTAAACGTCTGAATTGAGGAGCCACCTGGAAGTTGTTAAGTAATAGATGAATATTTATGAAAATGTTGTGTCATCTAGTAGCAATTTTGCATATTACCGTCTAAAAATTTAGCTTCTGTAGCGCTAAAATGAAAGAAAATACAATACTTTTAATATGGCTTCTCAATCTAACCTCAAGAGGTGAATTTCTATTGGATGTGAGCGATCAAATATATTCGACATATTGATCATTTAGCAGGTGTTGTGTTTGTTTTTGCAGTATAGGAGTAAAATACTAAAACAGAGTAAGTTTTGTATATGAACGCATTTTCTTTGGCTCCTCAATCCTGACGTTCTAATTATATATGTTTGACTGTAGCCACCCGAGATCTCAACGGAATCTAAAGCCAGAGATACTAACATTTAGCAGAAATGTCTGCTAAATATATCTGTACAGTTCAACAATGTATATATTTTGGATTCTGTAAAAACAATACTTAACCATTTTCTTGTAAATTCAGTGTGTAGGGTGACCTTATACTCGTATTAATGAAACCAGGATAAGTAATTTATTAAATTTATAAGTAGGTATTTTAAGTAATCGTGCTGCAAAATAAGCTACATTGCTGCTAAATAATGGCGAGATCAGATTTTAAAAATATTATGTGGCTCCTTAATCCTTACGGACGTAAACCAACAGTGATGATCTCTTCTTTGTATAGTGTGAGTTGCTCTATACATTATAGAGGTCACACTATCCCAGGTTCCGTTTCATTATTTGAGATAAGAAGTATACCAGTTTTTAAGTTGGAGCACATATTTTCTAAGTGATAACTAAATTAAAATCGATTCAGTAGTTTTTGCACCAACCCGTAACAAACAGAAAAGAATCTTAAAAATCACATTTTTGTTTGGGTTCGGAGACGGTTATATAATGTCCACATCCACTTGTTTTTTAATACCTTCAATGTACAGACACAGCTTTTTTAGAATTTTATAATATAATATATACATAAGTGGGTCTATATAGTGATTATTATAAATGGTAATATTAACTATAATCTTGGAACTACTTAAAAATACATAAATTCGCGGAGTCAAGGATCAAATTCATTATTAATTATAGGTATTCAAATATTGTAACAGATAGCGACTCTTATTCTACTTAAAACCAAAGGTTCATGGATTTCCAATAAAGTTACAATAATAAAAATTGTTTGGTACGTCACCAGTTCTTTTTTTATCTATCTATATAGCTGTTTACTGTGGTTGTTTATATTTTGTGATAATATCAGTTCTTAAATGTACCTTCGGGAAGATGTACTTACATAAATATAAGGATGATTCATAGAAAATCCCGCGGTAGTTACCATTATTTTCAAGTTTTATTTATCATTAAATTACATATAGCTTATTCACACAACTCCGCATGTGGGCAACAATGAAAAAATTACTTAACCAAATCAGTCATTATTATAATAATTAGGTACCTACTAAAGTTCTGAACGCAACACCATTAATGTAGTACATAAGTTCTCTCTGCTCAACAACATACTTGGTCATAGTTCGTTGTTAAATTATTTGGCAATGATGTATATTTAATGGAGCGTTTTCCTTTGTTTATGTTGGATATAAATAAAACCAATAAATCGACCATTTACCAATCACTCTTTAAGAAACATATACATATTTTATGTGGAATGATGTAAATATGTGTTCGGCTATAACCATTCTTTCAAAATTACATAAAGTACACATACGAATTTTTTTATGCATAACATTTTCCTGATTATCGAAATTGTTTTAATCAAAGCAAAATGAGTAAATTAACCGAACTGAAAGCTGAATGCAGTCCCAGGGAATCCACCTGAGTTGAAATCGAAATGTTGTCCACCTCGGTTGAAGAAGGTTTGGAATACTACGTTAGGGTCAATATCTGGAAATATTGAAAATACAAAATCATAAAATAACAGCTTCTAAGTTAAAATATATTTTAGTACGGGAATAAGCGACTATTTTTTGTTTGTTTCCATATGTATAGATATGTATAGATAAGGCCTATGAGCCCTGAGTATTCATCCATGACTCCGACTAGCCGTAGCCCCATTTCTAGAGACCTCAGCAAACGTAATGATATTTACGAACCTGCCATGCCGGACCCGTCGTCATCGAGATCTTGTCCGTGGTCATAGCGTGCGCGCTTCTTTGGGTCGCTGAGCACTCCGTACGCCTCGCCTACTTCCTTGAAGCGCCGTTCCTGCTCGCGCCGCTCAGTGTCAGGCGCACCTGCGTGCCGGTCCGGATGGTGCACTAAAGCACGCTTCCTGTATTAAATTGGTTTCAATTTAGTTATCTTTTCCTATTGACAACTATGTGGGGGTGTTAATAGATCTTTAGGATGGTTAGGCTATTCTCCATTTCTGACAATATTCCAGAATAGTTGCAATGATACAAAAAGTAATCTAGTTATTTATCTGGTGCTAGAACCAGAGTGCTACGACATAAAATGATCCTTATGGCACATTAATAGATGAGTATAATTTTTTATAATTAAATTCAAAGTCAGACTTGCGATACCCAAAGGTTTTAATTCTCAGTTGTGAATATTGTGTAGCTAAGGGCGCAATTACTACAGCTAGGAATCTAGAATGTGTTATAGACCTACAAATTGGGAAAAACCAATTGAAATTTGAATTTGGCGGGCTGAGCGAAACGATCAGCCTTATGCACGAGGGTTTAATAAGAATAATAGTCATGTGCGTCCCAAAATGCTACAATTGTAAGCTTTCGTTTTAAAAAATTGGCAAAATACTGCCTCATTAGCCTAGTGGTCCTGAGCGTGACTACTACGCCAGAGGTTGTGGGTTCGATTCCCAGGTCGAGCAGTGATTCGATGACCAGCTTAGAGTTTGGGCAATAGGCTCGCCCCCTATTACTTGGGACCTAAATATACACGTCCGTAAGGATTGAGGAGCCACATCAGATTTTTAAAATCTGATCTCGCCATTATTTAGCAGCAATGTAGCTTATTTTGCAGCACGAATTCTAGATTTAGCAGCAAAATATATCACTAGTTATTTTAATGCAAAAGTGGCTCCTCAATCTAAACGTCTGAATTGAGGAGCCACCTGGAACTCATTAAGTAATAGATGAATATTTATGAAAATTTTGTATCATTTAGTAGCAATTTTGCATATAACCGTCTAAAAATTTAGCTTCTGTAGCGCTAAAATGAAAGAAAATACAATACTTTTAATATGGCTCCTCAATCTAAACTCAAGAAGTGAATTTCTATTGGATGTGAGCGATCAATTAATATATTAGACATATTGATCGTTTAGCAGGTGTTGTGTTTGTTTTTGCAGTATAGGAGTAAAATAGTAAAACAGAGTAAATTTTGTATATGAACGCATTTTCTTTGGCTCCTCAATCCTGACGTTCTATTTATATATTTTTGACTGTAGCCACCTGAGATCTCAACGGAATCTAAAGCCAGAGATACTAACATTTAGCAGAAATGTCTGCTAAATATATCTGCACAGTTCAGTAATGTATATATTTTGGATTCTGAAAAAACAATACTTAACTATATTCTTGTAAATTCAGTGTGTAGGGTGACCATATTATACTCGTATTAATGAAACCAGGATAAGTAATTTATTAAATTTATATTTTCTTAACAGATTATATCTATCGTACTTACGATTTGGTTATTTAGCAATAAATTTCGCTTATAAGTTATAGAATGAATGAATATTGGCTGATTAGTACTTATACGAATTTTAGAATCGTAATCATCGTAACAGAACATCTCATCTTTCGGTGTAAGATAGTGACATTTGTAGTGGCCTGTGCCAGTTTCGATAATTGCAGGAATAAATTCTATAGCACCTACTAATTTATATGATTTATTCGAAAACATTACAAATTCCGGTATTTCTCTCACTCTAAACTTTTCACAACCATTCAGGTCATATGAAACTGTGTTTGATAGAGTATATTTACACACAGTTTGGTTGTTACAAAACGTACAGTCGGTTTTTTCTTCAGCGATTAAAGTTGCATCTTCTAAACCTTGGATGCCAAAAACAGAAATTATGTTCAAATTCAAAGTCAAAAATGCGATCTGCCTGGATACTGGGATAAAATGGCACGAATCATTAGTACATTTTTTTGTAAAAATGGCACTAAAGCAATACTTCAAGGCTACGTGTTCAAAAATGTAAGACACGTAATGTAATATTAAACACATACTCAGAAGATTTAATCCCACAATATATTAAACTTCTATCAGATTCTGCTTCTACTGACGGTGATATACACAAAATGAGAACCCAAATTGGCGTGCTGTATTTTGATACTACAGTAAACAGCAGGAGCTATAGAATTTATTCCTGCAATAGGGTATTTTACACTACGTAAGAAAAAATATAAAAATGCATCATTATGATAGATTTTTAAAAAAGTAAACGAAAAACGTTAGTATTTATTTATAAAAATGCAATGTCAATTATTTATAATTCAATTTCAAAAATAGTCTTTTTTAATCTGTTTTAAAACGCCATCCGCCATATTGGATACCGACGTTATCTCACTCCGATAGTAACTTGACGTTACTTGGTCTTTTGCAGTTGTATTGTTTACTAACGAAGTGACGTCACGACCCGAAGTAGCATGGCGGCTAGCGTTTCCGCGCGAAAATTCAAAATCATAAATTAAAAATAGTTTTTAAGGCATTTTTCAGTTTTATAAAACTGAAATAAAAATTCTACTGGTTCATTACGATCTAAGGATTAATTTAAAACAGTTTAAAAAAAAAGGTGTAATACCCTATTATCGAAAGTGGCACAGGCCACTACAAATGTCACTATCTTACACCGAAAGATGAGATGTTCTGTTACGATGATTACGATTTTAAAATTCGTATAAGTACTAATCAGCCAATATTCATTCATTCTATAACTTATAACGAAATTTATTGCTAAATAACCAAATCGTAGGTACGATAGATATAATCTGTTAAGAAAATATAAATTTAATAAATTACTTATCCTGGTTTCATTAATACGAGTATAATATGGTCACCCTACACACTGAATTTACAAGAATATAGTTAAGTATTGTTTTTTCAGAATCCAAAATATATACATTACTGAACTGTGCAGATATAATTAGCAGACATTTCTGCTAAATGTTAGTATCTCTGGCTTTAGATTTCGTTGAGATCCCAGGTGGCTACAGTCAAAAATATATAAATAGAACGTCAGGATTGAGGAGCCAAAGAAAATGCGTTCATATACAAAATTTACTCTGTTTTACTATTTTACTCCTATACTGCAAAAACAAACACAACACCTGCTAAACGATCAATATGTCGAATATATTAATTGATCGCTCACATCCAATAGAAATTCACCTCTTGAGTTTAGATTGAGGAGCCATATTAAAAGTATTGTATTTTCTTTCATTTTAGCGCTACAGAAGCTAAATTTTTAGACGGTAATATGCAAAATTGCTACTAAATGATACAAAATATTCATCTATTACTTATTGAGTTCCAGGTGGCTCCTCAATTCAGACGTTTAGATTGAGGAGCCACTTTTGCATTAAAATAACTAGTGATATATTTTGCTGCTAAATCTAGAATTCGTGCTGCAAAATAAGCTACATTGCTGCTAAATAATGGCGAGATCAGATTTTAAAAATCTGATGTGGCTCCTCAATCCTTACGGACGTAAATATACAGGTGAACTGTGGGTGTACATTAGTACTCCTCTGCCTAACCCTTGATGATGGTATGTATGTTCGTTTCAATAAGAGTCCCATCAGTGAAACTCTAGGAACAACAGCTTCCGCACCATGCAAAAAAAGCAAACTTAGTAGACAATAAACTTTTATCTACTAGACCATTCTAAAGCCTATCTGTAGCCCGATTCACGTAAATACAAACGATTGAAAAATCGTTGGCGTCCAGAAGTCTTTCGGTTATCGTTCTATCCAAATTCGCTATTCACCTCTTCCTCGATCGCCGATCAATAGGACGACAGCTCAATAGGATACGACTTGAACGACCTAATTGCCAGTTACATATTTATGTTTTCTACCAAGTTATCAAAACACTTTTTTTTACTGAAATTACTGTTATTTTATTTTATAATTAAAATTTGCTTCAAAACATACAAATAGCCACAATCACGCAAATATCAGTAGAAATGAAGTTTTTTTTTTTCGTATTTTGTAAAAATAGTTCTGTGTCCAAGGCAAAGAAAAAAACAAAACAGAGAGAACTGTCGAATATTTGTCAAATGAAGTGTCAGTCCGTGCTTGAAAACGTTATCGCGGCTTTAGTTTGAAATAGATTAGTGTGATTAAAAAAATTAAACCTGTTTCCTTGCGGCAACAGGAGATTCTAGTAGAGTTCATGGCCAAGCATAGGGATCTTGCCCTGGGACGAGTCCGCAGTAAAGAGAGGCGGGCTCTATCTGCGAGGCTGTGGAAGGAGCTCGCAGATATTTTGAATAGCGAGGCTGTGGATCCCTGCCCCTATCGCTCGGCTAAGGATTGGAACATAGGCAGTAAAATATGTTGAAATAATAGTGCCTACCTATTCCTATACTTCTATAATAATAGTTTAGAGAGAAAATATTTGTATTTTTGTTTGTAATGAATAAACTCTGATTTAAAAAATTCGCTGTGTAATTTATGCTACATAAATAACTACTATCTTATCTTGTGTAGGGCCGACGCAGCAAGGCCTCAGTGCACTTCGACCCAATGGGATCTTTTGTGAAAAGTAAAAATATAACTACTAACTATAGTATGAATGAGTATACTAGCTTTAAGCTTAGGTAGTTTGATTTTCATCTATCAATAATTACCTACCTTTATTAGTATTATACCTACATACCACAAAGCAATGTGATCAAATATAACTTAAGTACTTTTGATTGCACTGTTAATGAAAGAAAGAAAGAAGAAAGAAAGTAAATTTATTGATGACACACAATCCACACAAGACATTATAGAATTATTAATGTATACTGTCTTTGTTCTCCCTCTACTATAAAAGGAGAGATATCCTGAATGAGGCTCATTGCTAAAACTTTAGAGAGCCGAAAAGTCTTTACAAAGTCCCTCTCCGGCATCTCAAAAGCGTCCCACCGTGCACACCTCAATCTATTTCTCCTTATCCGCTACCTTCTCCGACCGTCTCTCTCGGCTTCGTCTAATAATAAATATGAGATTCATTTCGGACTTTTAGGCAGCACAAGGCACACAAACACTCCCGTCGCAGGAAAAAACACCGAAATGTTCTTAAAAACGTCTCAAATTTGTAACTTTTGCTCAACGATATTTGAATACTGAAAGTTGACATTATGTCATTGGCGTCTGATCCATCAAAAAATCGTTTTGTTATGTGAATACCGTCCTGTCAACGTTTTAGCACAATTGACAATATTTAATTTTTTTAACACCCATATTTTTTATTTTTTATTGAAACTAGATCGAAAAATAAGGTACCCATTTTTTATTTTTTCCCGATATTCAATCGATTTCATATTTATTTTCGGCTTTGAAGTTCTTCCTATTCTAAACAGACGTAAGTGCCAAATGACGTCACATATACGGTTGAACGATGATGATGCCTTTGCTTTTTTCTGACCCGCCGAAAAAATAACAGTTCAGCGTTTGACATCTGTCATCTACTATCATACATTCATACATTGCTATATTGACATTCGACGTCAAGAAACCAAAGAATAAGTAGTGATTTTAGTAATAGTAAAAGGGTAACCATTTGGCAAAGACATCGTCCTCATTCCACCGTATATGTGACGTCATTGCACGTTTTTTGATTTTTATTTTTTTTCTCAAAAATTAAATAACAAAAAAAACCATAAAAAATATTTTCGATCTCAGGATAGGAAAATAGAGAAACGGTATTTTTGTTTTAAGAGGCCGTCCTAAAAATTCACTCGATCGAGTTTAGGTAAATTCTATGTTTGTGTGCGCTTTTCACGCACACATGGCTGCAGATCGAGCGTACGAGCCTATAAACAATGTTGATCCTTTCATTATTAAATTAATTTTCTAGTTTTATTCTCGTTAGTTTCTTTTTGTATTTTCAATTTTGTTTTTAATATAGTATATTTTTATACATACACTATTCAATAAACATCAAAACATAAAACTTTGAAGGCGGAAATTGGGGTGAAAATTGTAATTTTTGTAGCTACTCATTACTAATAAATACCTAGTGACGAGTTTAATGATTTATGGATTTTTACATTTTAAGGGTAGGAAACGGGGGTTGAAGCCTGAAGGTTAATGTACTTATTAGTATGGGTGAATAGTTTTTAAAGGTAGGTATTTGAAAATGAGATATGTAGCTACTCATCATAAAAAATGTGTTTCAGGGATTTTGAATTTTCAAACTTTTACTTTGGAGGGTTGATAGTTTTATCTTTTTCTAGGCACTTCAAAATCGTAATATTTTGTTGAATGTTTATCAAAACATATTTTGGTCACGACTGAAACCGCTCGGTTGTATGTACATCTGTGCTAATTGTGGTATGTAGTTTAACTTTGCTCCACTTCATCGTGAGATGAGATGTCTGAAGAACTGGTATTTGTTTTTCATAATTTACCATGCACGTAGAATGTGCCTAATGAAGGACCAACTTTCTTATGTTGGTCCTTCATTAGGCACATTCTACCTTCATTAATTTTGTACTACAGTAGTAATCACGGCGATAGCTACAATTTTCATACCTTTGAATGTATTAAAACCTTTGCTTATAAATAATTTATTGTAAGATGAGGTTGCTTTTGACTAATGAACATAGAGCTTTGTAATAGGTGCTATGATTGTATAATTTTGTTTGTAATGTATATCATTTAATGGCATATTTTAAATCTATATCTATACTAATATATAAAGCTGAAGAGTTTGTTTGTTTGTTTACTTGAACGCGCTAATCTCAGGAACTATTGGTTCGATTTGAAAAATTCTTTCATTGTTCGATAGCCCATTTATTGAGAAAGGCTATAGGCTATATATCCTCATATATCTCCTATATCTCCTCTACACGGACGAAGTCGCGGGCAGAAGCTAGTAAAATATAAAGCGTTATAATAGCTACTAAATTACCAAGCATTGCGCTGTTTAAATTTGAATGCTTGAATTGCCGGCAAAAACATAATACCATAATAAATCGTAATCCAATAAATTGTGTTTTACTTACGATATAACTTGGTATTACGTTTGTATTAGAAATTCGGTGGCAGACTCTTGAGAGCTATAGGTATTATACTTAATGTCGCAATCACACGCAGTCGCAGTCGTAAGTACCTCGAACATAACATACCATCACGCCTGTATTCCCCGAAGGGTTAGGCAGAGGCGTACACTCATGTACACCCACAGTTCGCCGATATGTTAAGGTCCCATGTAATAGGGGGCGAGCCTATTGCCATTATCCGGGCACAAATTTCAAATTCCGAGCTCATACTGAGAATTTACTACGCCTGCTTTTATTAATAAATATTTTTTTTAATGTATATTATGTTATGCCAATGTATAAAATAAAAATCTATCTACTTACTGATCTAATACTAAATAGGATATTTGCATTAGTAATTTTCCACTTGACTGTACCATGCGCACGAAGGCGGGTGCAACAACCTCTGCCCAGCCAAAAAGATTGGGAACTACTGTACTGTACGTTTCCAAAGGAACTACATCCCAAGTACAATCAGGCTGTAGGATGTTCTTCAAAAAAGAAGTGACTTTTCAATAGATATTACTGACGTCACCTTTAAGACGTAAATTCAGAATGTGAATGCAAATTTAGACCTGGCAGGTGGGACTCGCGGCGGCTTAGTGATCATAGCATCTGATTTATCTAACCAGAAGACGCAGGTACAAATTTTGATCGCAGTCGAGTTTTTCCATCACTAAAATAACTTTATAATAATATCTAGGAATGTGCAAAAAAATCACAAATAATTAACAGTTCATATTTAACTTGATAAAAATTAACCAAATTTTAATCTCTGGTTTCAAAATTAATAATTATGATTTTCGTAATCAGCCCCTGAGAATCCTTGAAATTGACACCCATATCAATTTATTTAGAAAAGCACTTTCGTAATCAGCCCCTGAAAATCCTTGACATTGACAGCTGTATCAATTTATTTAGAACAACAATGTCCGCTATCTTGGATTTAAAAATTAATGTCATTTTCGTAATCAGCCCCCAAAACTCTTTGAAATTGACACCCATATCAATTTATTTAGAAAAGCAATGTCCGCCATGTTGTAATATCATTTTCGTAATCAGCCCCTGAAAATACTTGAAATTGATACCCATATCAATTTATTTAGAAAAGCAATGTCCGCCATCTTGGATTTCAAAATTAATGTCATTTTCGTAATCAGCCCCTGAAAATCCTTGACATTGAAACCCGTATCAATTTATTAAGAAAAACAATGTCCGCCATCTTGGATTTAAAAATTTATTTAGAAAAGCAATGTCCGCCATGTTGGATTTCAATAATTTTCATTATCAGCCCCTGAAAATCCTTGAAATTGATACCCATATCAATTTATATAGAAAAGCAATGTCCGCCATCTTGGATTTCAAAATTAATATAATTTTCATAATCAGCCCCTGAAAATCTTTGAAATTGACACCCATATTAATTTATTTTGAAAAGTAATGTCCGCCATCTTGGATTTAAAATACCAGACTATATTATATTAAAGGGCTTTTCTAGAAATAAGAAGTTATAAAATAATCAACGTATCAAGTTGTGTTAATCGCAGTATAATTTGGGAAAATATTTACGTCGAACAAGCGCACGCCTGTGACACAAAGCGATACGTCCTCTCGCTGGGAAGGCCCAATCGTGACTGGCGCGAGCGGCATTGCGCGCTCGATATTATAGCACAATTATAGGCATTTTCATCTTTGATTTACTAAATCAAAATATATTTTTTTTGATAAAATAATTTTTGATCCTATTAGAGGGATAACTGAAGATTATTAAGTAATTTAAAAAATAATCAAAATGTCTTTCTAAAAAATAGAAAAAAATACATATTTGTCAGCAAGTTTCACGAAAAATTACGTTACGTAAATATTTTTTTTCCTGTTATATTTTGTATGAAAATTGAAAAAAGTGCTTCCGCTAGTGCCAAGTAGAGCATATGCTGGGTTTTATAGTATTTTTTTATATTCAGTAATACTAATATTTTCTTGTAAACCGATCATCAAACTTCACTCGAAACGCGTTTTTTGGGAAAAGGAGTTGTCAATAAAAGGGATTTACGATTATTATAGAAGTAAATTGAAAAATCCATTTCCGCTTGTGCCAGGTATAAGAACAGTTCTTTTCAAATAATTAATAACTTTATATAAATTCTTTGTAGATTCCTCACAATCGGTCAACAAAATTCACTAAAATGCGTCAATTTTTAGGACGGCCCCTTAACGGCTTAATATTTTTGAAATGTTGTCAATTCTCGCTCAGCGATCATGTGTGAATACGGTTCAACGATTTTTCAATAGGACGACTTCTAGATCGGTCCAATTGACAGATGTGAATACGAAAACTGTTTCAACGATTAAGTCGCTGCGACATCGCTACGGTTTTAATTACGTGAATCGGGCTACTGGGCTTATGGCTTATCAATGCGTAATTGTATGACGTCAACTTCAAAATTATTTCATCCCTGTGTCCCGTGGTTCCGGCATGTAGTAGGGTTACGCCCATCTACATCAACACTTTGGTTTGAGTAACACTATGCGTCAGTACTACTACCGTATCACTATGTAGTATCTATATAGAATCAGAGCTTTAAAATAATACAATTACTAGAAAGAAAAAGCAATCTGTATACCTGTAAGCTTTTTTGATTTCATCTTCAGAAGCGGTTTTTTCAATGCCAAGTATTTTGTAGTAATCCTTGCGTTTCGATTTCTTTAGAGCTATTTTGGCTTCATGCAATAATTGCTTGTTTTCCTTGCTCTTGTCAATCTTGTAAAGCTTTTCGTAATCTTTCACAGCCTCCTCATAATCACCAATTTCAGTGTAACACTTAGCACGTCTCAGTAGTGCTTTTACGTAGTTTTCGTCTAATTCGAGGGCCGCTGTGCAAGCTTCGGCAGCTTCTTTGATTTGGTTCAATTTAGCACAGACTGTGGCTTTATTAAAGTAGAGTTTCGCATTAACAATTTTATTGTTTTTGTCAATAGTTAAAGCTTCGTTATAAAGGCCCAAAGCTTGCTGCCACCTACCCATTTTGAACGCTTCATTACCTGTTAAAAAATATTATAGTGGTTTACTATTCTTTATTCCAAATCTTAGCCATAAACAGGTCAACATCTGATTTTATTACAAGTCGTGACATAAATTAAATCGGACAATGACGACAGGCGCAATTGAGCTATCATATCACACAGTTAAAATTTTAGTAGTCTACTTATAATATAAACAGAATTGAATGATTGTAACACAAAGGTTATGCAAAATAGAGTCAAAGTGGGTTTGACTTTGGTTAATTGAGTGAATTTTGCCATTGCAACTTTTCTATTTCGAAAAATAATAAAAAAAAACTAATATAAACAATTAAAGTTTACCTTCTTCTTTCTTTTGCTTAAGTAATTTAGCCTTTTTGTAAATTTCCATAGCTTTTTTATGATCTGGAGCAAGACGTAAAACTTGTTGGAAATGCTTGAATGCTTGTTCATCTTTATCCTATAATAAAATTCAAATTAAAATTCAAATAAGCGTTATTATATTTCAATATTTTTGTAACTAGCTTGTGCCCGCGACTTCACCCGCGTAGATATTATACTTTAAACCATAGCCCATAGGTGATCCATCAATAATCGCACTTTCATATTAAATTCCATCACCGTCTTTAGGGATGATTTCCTTGATCAAAGCTATCCTATTTCCTTCCCCAGGACAACTATCTCAATACAAATTTTCATGTAAATCGGTTCAGTAGTTTAACCGTGAAGATGTACATACATCTCAGTGCCACTTGCACTAACTTCTTTAAATGTATTTAAATTGTATTTAAACACAAAATTTCTATGAATATGAAAAATCGTGCTTAAATACAATTTAAACATAATTTTAAAGTTGATGCAAGTGGCCCTCAGTGGCATAAAAAAAAATGAATTTTATAAGTAATCAATATCAGTCGGTCAATATAGGTTTTAGTACTTATTGATAGTTCAATTAAATATAAGTTTAAATTGTACATTAACTAATTAATTTCATTAATTAATTAATGGCAATAGGCTCCCCCCTATAACATGAGACCTAAACATACCGGCGAACTGTGGGTGTACATTTAGTACGCCTCTGCCTAACCCTTCGGGAAATACAGGGAATACAGGCATATGTTATATGTATTTCTATTGCAATTGACTGATATCATCATGTATTCTTTTAGAATGGATGATCATATCAGTCAATTGCAGTTCCTGCTGAACGCAGGCCTCCCACTAGCGTCTGCCCGCGACTTTGTCTGCATGGACTTCGGAATTGGGTCTGACCTGGATAAAAAGTAGCCTATATGTTATTCCAGACTATAATGTACCTCCGTGCCAAATTTTATCTAGATACGTTTAGTCGTTCTGGCGTGAAAGAGTAATAAACTTATATATATGTATAACTATTTTGGTATTTTTTTTTTGTAGGTATGTATTCAAATAACTTTATATTTAATAAACAGATAATTACTCTTGTTTTTATTGTTTTATGTATCTGTGTAAATAAGTAGGTACACCGTAATCAACCCCATTTGCAAGTTCAGTTCTGACATGTCCATCCCAAGGTTGCCTGGAAGAAATTGCAGCTAGCGATAAGGCCACCCATTGTATGTTTTTTTGTTTTTCTTTTCCTGTCCTTACTATCACTTTGGTGTACAATAAAGTATATAATAAATAATAAACATTCCCACATCCACACAACAATCACGTTTATAATATTAGTAGGATAAAATTTTATCATATAATTAAAAATGAATAAAATATGGTACCTCAAAATACAGGCAGAGACCACGCACATATATAGCCTCAGTATCAAAACTGTCGAATCGTAATGAGTCGTTTGCAATTTCCTGAGCTTCTTGGCAACGCCCAAGCATAGCCAAACATTCTGCTTTTGTGAGCTTCGCCCTAGAAAACACAAAAATCCCATAAGTTTTTTAACCAAGCTACTTATACATATATAGCGGCATACATACATAATTTCATAAATATTTTTATTGTTTGAAACTAATGGATATCAGTAAGCATGTGAATCCCAAAGTTTTTCTTTGATAAGTTATCAGTACAGACTAGATTTTTTTTAAATAAAAAAAGCTTACTAGCAATGTGTTCCGCACATTACTTACTATAGTCTGTTTTTTTTTTAACAAACGATTACCGAAAATGTCTGCGTTTCTATTGGTTGACGTAACCAACATAAAGTCCGTTCCATACAAACGCTGTAGTTACAGCATCACACGTTTTATTGAGTGAACCAGATGATATCAGACAATCATGTAAAAAAATGTTAGAACGGTTTGTTATTGACATATCTGCAGAAAGTTCACCAGAAGGAAGTGATGACAATAGTTTTTAAGATTACAAGAATTTAATAATTATTATTTGATTTATATGTTCTAGTTCATAATATCTATATATATAAAAGAAAGTCGTGTTAGTTACTCCATTTATAACTCAAGAACGGCTGAACCGATTTGGCTGAAAATTGGTGGAGGTAGCTTAGAACCAGGAGACGGACATAGGATACTTTTTATCCCGTACCCGTGGGATGTAATGACAGACCGAATTCCACGGGGGTGAAGCCGCGGCCAGAAACTATATAGTATAAATATACTACCTATTACAATATTGTTTTATTGTTAACTAGCTGACCTAGGCGAACTTCGTACCGCTTAACAATTGAAGGCAAAACAATTGAGTGACGTTACTTTCAGAATCGACTGATTCTGAAAGTAACGTCACTCAATTGTTTTGCCTTCCCGGAACCCCTCCACCAACACTTACACTTTATGTTATGGTATTAAAGTTCAAATTGCCTTTTAATTATTATTACGAATCTTTTGTATGGGAATATAGAAAAGTGTTGTTTTTAGACTTTTTCCGGCAATTTTTTAAGTTTTTCTCTCTGTAAGAATAAGCGAAATCGATTCAGCTGCTCTCGAGATTTGCGCTTAGCATCACATTTGGCGATTCATTTTTATATTATAGTTAATACATTTCTGTCCCAATGCAATGCAGAAAGTATAAAAATGGCATTAAGACTGCCTTTGTATCAATGGTGCATAAAGTATTAATAAATAAATATATGATAGAAATAAGAAAGAAAAGCCTATTTTAATTTCAATTGCACACTATACACCCAAATAATTAAAAACACCAGGGCAATTTGTACATCAGAGTAATCACTACTTGTTTGTTACAATACATACTCTTATATTAGGTATAATATATTGAATTTTTTTACTTAGTACAAGAGGGACTGTAGTCAAGGCAGCGGTCCATGCAAAAGACCACGCGACGGTAATCGTTAGCCTCCAAAGCACGCTGCCCGTCTTCGTGAAGCTTGCGCAGTGTTTCGAGCGCACGCCGCTCACTTGCTGCACAATCAGCGCCACCCAGCTCGCATGCTCGCCTGACAGCCTGCTCTCCACCTGATAGGTCACCTGATAATAAATTTGTTAACATGAATAATGATAACATTTAAAAAGTTAATATGTTAACCCATCAAGTCCCCTTATTATAGACACAATACAAAATTATATTACATTGTCTTTCCATCCCGGGGTCAAATGAGTGTTGCTGAATTATTTATATTGAAGTATGTAACAAAAACATTGCTACAAATTACTCTATTATTTGTTTGGTATCAATATCCGGAATCCATAGTGAGTCAAGCACCAGTCTTTCTGCCTCTAGTCAGCGATTACCCCTTCCTCTCCGCCAATAGCGCCCTCTATAGCTACCTTTTTGTACTAGGCACAGAGAGCGCGCGCTGGGTGATGGCCCGATTTTATTTCATTATAGCGTCGTTTTTCGCGCCGTTCGGTTGTCAGCTTTAAGATAAAAACCGCGAAAATACTACCTACTTCTTACCAAGTATTTAAAAGTTCTTACTTTTCCTCTCCGTTAATATTATGGAAAATTTAAATTCAAACGTTGATATAGTATCTGAGTGTGTTAATAAAGAGTCTATACCGCGTAAACGTGTACGGTCTCCGACACCAAGTTCAGAGGATGGTGATCAGAGGCGGCTCGTCCTAAGGAGCGCTGGAGCGCTGCACTCCCAAAAATTTTACTCAACAAAATGTATTTTTTTTATCTAAGTTTATATGTTGGTAAAAACACATTTGTTGGAATTATTAATTTACGTAAGAAATTACGCATCGATTTACTATTTACGCTCTGAAGCCGACGCAGTAGAAAGCAGTATAGGTACAAAATTTGGCGTCAAGATGTACTGAGTGGATAGCGCGGTGCGCCGGTAGTCGGCGCTCATATGAAAACAAAGTACAGTGCAACGGTTTGTACGAAATTCAATGAGTGCGAAAGAGAAAGCCCGCTCGGTGCGTGAAACGGAAGATTTGTATGAGAAATTAGGCAAATCTGGAGCGGCGCTCTTGTGCGACGTTGCCAAACCTCCATAGAGCGCGGCCCGCCGCCGCCGGCACCACGCGACGACATCGTGCGTTGTTGCCGGATTGATGTCAACAAATAAACGTCAGTACGACTACGAATTCACTTTATGAATGAATATGAATAACATCGTTGTGCAATATTTGTGTAAATATAAAAAGTACCTATTTAGAATAAAATAAAAAATTACAAATATTTCATTGTAGGTTAAGTTAAGTTAAGCTCTAATGTAGTTTCATTTTCATTATTCATACGGTAGTAGAAAAATAAAGGCTAATTTTATTTTATTTATTTTTTATTTATTTATTTAGAATAAAATGGATCAATGCAGTGTAGGTACCTACCTATCTTTTTTTTAAAACTGTGTTGACTTAGGAGGTAGGTACCTACGTCTCGAACTGAAAGCAAGTGGGCCGAACATTGTTTTATTACAAAAATGTGTTACAAAAACTAAAACCTACACTCGTGTTTTTAAACCTGAACAATATATCAAAACCCCGTGGTTGTGTGGTTGTGAAAAAACAACAAATTGTTTTGTTTCCCGTGTCTTGTGTTTGGTTCCGGCGGCGGTGGAGGTGAGCCTGCATGGATTAAAACGGGTGTTGATGATTTAGCGCACCTTTCAATGAAAGTGAAGAAATATGATCTGTCTCGATTTCATAATTCTTAGTAAGTAATATAATTAGTAATAAACCTATGTTATGTGAAGTGCATTGGCATCTATCGAGCGCCAAGGTATATGTAGGTACAGTAGGTAGGTACTAGATTCCGGGTATCGAAAATCTATAAGAAAATTAATGAACGAATCAAAGATACCAATATAGCGCACAGATTAGCAAGGTGAAGTGTATTTTTTAAGGGCCATATTTTTTTGTGAACACCCAAGAAAAATTTTCACGAGCCGCCACTGATGGTGATAGCAGTTCATCTACGAGTAGCGGACCCAGCCCAATAAACACAAATCAAGAAGGGATTCGCAAACCGTGAGTTATGCACACTTTGAGTTTTTATCGCAACAAGTAGCTATTTTAACAAACCTCTTAAGATAAACCTAATAACAAATAAAATAACTTTAAAACCTCATAACTCAAAATACAAATCAATCTGCTAAAAGCCCGTCCATTACTATAAACGAGTTAAACCTACAACGCCCTGAAGTTAAACAAAATAATCAGCTTAACATTTTATCGGAAGTGAGTACATCTGTAAAAGACACAATTTATCCCAAAGCATATGATAAATTTCTTTAAAAAACTAACAGATCTACAACGTTTTAAGTGTGATGATTGGTATACAATTCGATTTTCGGATGCCTAGAAAAAATATTTGGCTACCCCCGGTTTTGTAGAATCGAACATACATAACATAAATACCATCATGCCTGTATTCCCCGAAGGGTTAGGCAGAGGCGTACTAATGTACACCCACAGTTCGCCGTTATGTTTAGGTCCCATGTAATAGGGGGCGAGCCTATTGCCATTAACCGGGCACAATTTCCAAACTCCGAGCTGCTACTGAGAATTTCACCGAAAAACTCTAACACTTTGCTCGACCTGGGAATCGAACCCAGGACCTCAAGCGTAGCAGTCGCACTTGGGACCACTAGACTAACGAGGCAGAGTAGCGAGGCAGAGTAGCTAGCGTGATGATATAATAATATAGCCTATAGCCTTCCTCAATATAATGTAAATACTTATATTTGTTGTGAAATAATAATTTTAATTTATTTGTTATTTCACATAATATCTTTTTAAATAGTTGATGACTGTAAGCTATATGGTTATATTATATAGTTCACAGTCATCAACTATTTATCTCGTATAAATAGTTGATGACTTGATGAAGTAGTCACAAAAGATCATCTTTTCAGTGATATGACTAATAATTGGGCTAAAAGGTTCTTGAAAATATAGCATACTTATACTTACCTAATGCAATACAACATTTGGCCATACGTATATAGCCCTTTGTAAATGTTGAGTCTAGGGAGACAGCTTTCTGAGCATCTTCAAGGGCTTTCTTGTACATGCCCAGCATCATGTAGCATGCAGATCTGTTTCCATAGTATGCTGCATTCTCTGGACAGAGTTGTATAGCTTCATCATACATAGCAAGGGCACCCTTGTAATTTTTAAATTTGTACAAATGATTACCACTTTCTTTCTTTTCTTCAGCCACTCTATAAAAAAAAGTTACCTATTCAGTCTAGACTAGTGGTTAGGTACAATTTCTTAAAAGTGTTCAATGGATACAACACCACTAATGGATCCTAACTTAAATGATTGAAATTGTTCTAAACTATAAATAAAGTAAGATTATAAAAACTAGCCTTTGTCCGCGGCTTCACTCACCTGAAGCTATAGTAGGATTAGAAATGGATTCCAAAAATATTTTTTAATAACCAACAGTGATGATCACTTCTTTGTATGGGCCTCTATACATCAGAGAGGTCAAGCTGTATCTCAGGATCCGATTAATTGATTGTGATAAGAAGTTCACCAGTTTTTAAGTTGGAGCTTATAGTTACAACATTAAAATCTTTCAGTAGTTTTTGCTCCAATCCATAACAAGCATAGCGTTTTTACAATTTTATAATAGTAGAGATGTATGTCGGGCGAGAATATGCAGTTATTTATTTGTGCACTAATGCGTCATGAAAGCAGATTATAGTTTTGATAAGCTTTTATACCATACCATTACCATGCACCCACACAGTACTGTCCCCTCAAGCTATTGTACTTTAATTGGGTCTTATGTTAAGAAAACATTAACGATTAATATTGTACAGGATTGGCTACAGAAAAATTACCTAGCATTAATTTATTTTAAATTAGCGACCTGCTAAAAAAATATGAAGGACATGCACAATTTCTCAATAAACTTAGGAAAATAATATTTACCTTTCGGGACTTTTTGGAACTAAATTGTCGATTGTTAAATCCAAGTCCACTACGTCCGAGTCTGCCATTTTATATTTTATAATTTTTCAAATATCAATCCAATAGTTCAAGAATTTTTGCCCTATTTTATTTTGACGACGAATTCACAAAAGAACAGAACAGAACAGTGTTGCCAGACCATAAAATAGAGTAAAGTTTTTTTTTTAATATTTTTTTATTCATGACCATATATACAAGTCTTTCAGTCGTAAACAATAGAGTAAAGTAATGATACGCCGAGAAGCTATTAGAATGACGTAGATGGGTCACGAAGGTTCTGGATAAATCGTAGAAGCATGTAGAATATTCGAAAGAAAGTACTCGAATACGTACTCACGTAATAACAATAGCTCAAGGTCGGGTTCAAAGGTCAATGCCCGTAAACAATAGACGGTCAAGTACCTACTCGCATTTTGTAGGCTTTTCGCGATTGTTCGATTCCAGAATCTTCGTGACTGATATAAATAGCCGTCGTGAGGGTCGGCTAGGGCTCCCCCCCGACCCTTGCTCGAGCCGGCCTGCGCCGAGCCAGTAGCTTTAAATTAGTCCCTAATAATAATTTAAACCAGATCCAGCCGTCCCTAGCTGCCCCCCCAGCAACGCCCTAAGCCGAGGCCCGTGTCCCGCAGGGGACGCCCTTAGCTGCTGTTGCTTAATTTTAAGTTGCTCCTGGCTGGAGGCATTCGGTGCCTCGCCACCAAGTTTGGTTACGCTGCTAAGATTCCCTGAATCAACACCTAACGTCCATTAAAAAAAAAAAAAAAATCGACTAGGGCAGTTTAGTTTTGGACAAGGTGAAGTGAACATCAAAGTGAAGACAAGTGATCAAGTAATAGTGTAGTGATTTTATTTGTGATTTCTGTTGTGTGTTGTCAAGTTTATTAAAGTATTGGTTTGTTTCGGTAAAATTAGCGTTAATTAATTTATCCCGAACCCCAACTCGTAACAGTAATTTACTGGGAATGCCAACATTCACATCACATTGTATTTAGTAACATTCACATACTGGGAATGTTACTAAATACAATGTGATATTAAAGGATGTCATGATAAATTTATTGGTTACCCCATACTACTACTAGTATCTCTTAGTAGTCTGTGGTTACCCCATGGTAACACAGATGCCCAGATCGATCAATAAATAAATAAATTAATAATAGGTAACCTAACTTTCTATTTCAGAGTAAAAATTAATAAACAAATAAATATTCTGGGACATTTTTACACAGCACCATCTAGTCCCAAACTAAGCAGAGCTTGTACTATGGGTACTAGACGATGGATATAATACTTATATACTTTGTTTTTGTAAATACATACTTATAATACATAAGAAACACCCAGATGAACACAAACACTTATATTCATCATATACATTTTTACGAATACGAACCAGTAAACCACAGAGGTCATCATAATGCTTTCTTTAGTCTGTGTGTGACAAAACTGAAAACTGACATTACGTGGCCAGGTTTAGGCAATTTCGGCAATTAACTTTAAAAGTATAGTTATCCTGAAAAAATGTGTAGATACATGTAAGTACGTACGGATGCACAACACGCTATATATGGCTTGCCGGCATAATCGGCAGGGTAATGTAAAAAAAAGTAACCAGCAGGTCCCTAAATCGTCGCGCGATCGAGTTGCTAATTTGGTATTTCGTAAGTGAAGTCTGCACGTCTAGGTTCAATTCTCAGTTCAATTCTTAAATAGTCGCTGTCAATGAAATCTTCATACAAACTAGCGCCATTGGCAACCGAAGGCAGCAGCCAACCAAGTTTCAAATATTCGGTGGGTACGCAACAAGTTTCGATACCTCAACAAGCTAACGATACTTTTTATAGCAGAAACCTAGATTTGCTAGTACCGTCGATAACCACCGGCGCTAGTTTCTATGCAGATTAATATCATAACTAAACTTTTAAAAAAAAAAATCGTCATTATCAACGTCATTTCTTAGAGCACTACATTTTTATATAGTAATGGTTTTAGAATAATATTGTCTTACTTTTTGCTTGTTTTAAGACCAAATAACGGAATATTAAAATACGAAATAATATACGGAATAATATAAAACGGAATAATATACAAAGAAACTAGAATTTATCTGTTACCGTCACGTCATTAGGGTTACGTAATACGTATTTAAGCGTAGCGTAACGGTTTTTTATGTTAGTAGGCCTTATTTCTTATAATTTCATTGAAATATTGTTATGGTGTATTTTTATTTACTGTGATTCTGCTGTATTTGACATTAACTTACTGTATTTTGGTACCAAACTACTGTAATTTTTAAAATCTGACCTGGCAACACTGAGTCGTAGTGTCTAGTGTTGTTGTCAAAGAGTAGGTATATTATTTTATTGTATTTTAGTTGTACCGTATGTACGTTACGTATGTACGATTAATATGTATATTTGGTCGTTGTCGACTTGTCGAGTTGTCGCTCATCACTACTCATTATATTATTATACTATACTAGTATCTCTTAACTTTATAGTCTGTGCTCATCATCAGTAGCAGGTAGCAGTACAAGTACAACTATACTATTAAACTCTTTGAGGTAGCTTATTGAATGATAGACATTAGACTTCCCACTATACTGTGACTATATTATTAAACTCTGCATTAGACCCTAAAAACCTACTTTATACTAGTACTGTTATAAAGTGATTGAGGCGTTGTTTAGTTTGTTATTTTTAGTAGGATTTCTACATGTTATCTGCTATAGCTTTCTAGTAAATGAAGCAAAAATGGAAGATGAATTACTAGGGGATGTTTCGCACATTAAAGGCGAAATCGAATGGCAACCACTGGCTCTTACTTTAGTTGAGTACCCGAAAGGTAAGTTGTTGGGTACATATTTGAAACGGGGTCTTATTTATTAGTAAACGCTATCTGATAATTTACTCTTTGTCTATAGGTGACTGGCTTGGGAAGTTCTTCGCACTTATAAGCCTGTCCCCATTTGGAATCGGTTCTGGCTTTATTGCACTTATTTTATTTCGTCGAGATCTTCACACAGTAAGTTGATATTTATTTGGGAACTTATTTTAGAATAAATCTACTTGAGTGCTTTTGTCTCTGATACTTCAATAACTTATTAATGAAATTATTTAATGCAAAAGCGACTGTTTATTTGTTTCACGTTTGCCTGGTACTTTTTCACAAGAAAGAGATGCATTACATCGTAAGTAGATCTTGAGGGAAGACATGAGGGCTACATCTTAAAATAATAAAATCAACCAATGAAATCACAGCAAAATCCCAGTATTTACTAATTTTAATATTAGCTGTTGCCTTGTTTTTTCAAACTATAACTATTTTAATGGGTAGTTATACATAATATACAGATAGCGGATTTTGTTTATAATGATGAAGGGACCAGTGTAATTCTGTTGCTGTATATAATGAAATCAAGCACTATTTATTGATATCATGCATATAGCATGTACTAAATAAGTTACAAGACTAGTTTTCTTGAAAGAATATGTAATATTGCATTATTTTAGTTAGGTTTCCTATGCTCAAAATACTATAATATGTGTCATAATAAACAGAAGTTAATTATGTAAAAATTTCTCAGAGGATGTTATAAATTAAAACTTCTGTAGTTACAAACTATCAATGTATAAAGACTTGAAAATAATGACTATTAAAGTATATTTTACATGTACCTACCTAGAGGTATTTAAATCTCTGGGGCTATATATTATAATTCTAACTCTCCTATTTTTTGTAGATAATGTTTTTCACTGGCACATTGGTCAATGAATTATTAAACATAATCTTGAAGCATATAGTATGTGAAGCCAGACCATTATCAAGAGGTCACCTGTACAATGAATATGGGATGCCGTCATCTCATGCTCAATTTATTTGGTTTTTTAGTATCTATGTTTTATGTTTTGTGTTAATCAGGTGAGTTATCATTCTTTCTGTTTACAAGCTACAGCAAGAAAATGTCTTATGTAATCTGTAATTATTTTAAAATAGTTGTTATTTATTATTTCCAGTCAATTTAATAACTAGATTTATTGGTGAAATCATCATCATGTCCAGAGCTAGACCCTCACAAAAAGCCAGTAGATACTACCAGCTAACTGAGTGTTAACAAAACAACCGTCACTATTGACTCAACTAAATTTATTTCTCTCCCAACTCCGGTAGATATTTTTCCCCTTATAATATAACATACCTACTTATAAGTTTATAAGTAGGTACGGTAGGTAGTTTACTGTCTGGTTTAAATATTTTGAATGTATTGTTTGTGTAACAGAATAGTATTTTATCTTTAAAGGAAAATTACACAAGATGCACATCAATGAATACAATTTGTGATTATGCCATAGGACCACCTATATTCCATTGCAAATTGACAAGTAGTGTGTACCAATTGCTTCATGACTTTTATTTAATTTTCAGATTGCATCACATCAATAATAATAGTATAATATCAGCACTGTGGCGGGTGATTATTGTATGTGGTTGTTTGGTCCTAGCACTGCTAGTAAGCATTGCAAGGGTGTATCTACACTATCACACCACATCTCAAGTTGTAGTTGGAGGCATAGTTGGATTTATTTTTGCAACCTTGTGGTTTGCAATAGTGCATAGAGTATTCACACCACTATTTCCTCAACTTGTGTCATTGTAAGTGTTGTATTACTACAATTTATTCAACATTAAGGCCCACTAGCACCAACTTCTTAAATATGTTTAAATTGTATTTAAAATTTTAAACACAATTTTTCATTGCAAATTTTTGTTTAAATACAATTTAAACACATTTAAGAATTAGGTGCAAGTGGCCCTAAATATCAATCATAAAAATATTAATGAAGTATGTACTGGTGGAATATTTTTTGAATTTTTAAATGTTTTTGTATATCTTTCGTAAAAATATTTAAATATATATATATATAACATAACATAACATAACATACCATCACGCCTGTATTCCCTGAAGGGTTAGGCAGAGGCGTACTAAAGTACACCCACAGTTCGCCGGTATGTTTAGGTCCCATGTAATAGGGGGCGAGCCTATTGCCATTAACCGGGCACAAATTCCTAACTCCGAGCTGCTACTGGGAATTTCATAGAAAAACCCAATAACACTGCTCGACCTGGGAATCGAACCCAGGACCTCTAGCGTAGCAGTCGCGGTCAGGACCACTCGGCTATTGAGGCAGTTATATTTAAATATATTTAAGTGTATTTAATAAATGCATGAACAAGTATTAATTATAAATTCTTAAATATATCTACTAGCTATAACTGGCATGTGTAACAATCCCTCTTTTTTTAACAGTACATTGGTTTTGTTTAAGCATATTGGAGAAGTAAAGAAATAATACATAGTATAAAACAAAGTCGCTTCCCGCTGTCTGTCTGTCCCTATGAATGCTTAGATCTTTAAAAGTATGCGGTATTTTTAATAGAGTGATTCAAGAGTTTGAGTTGAGGTTTTAAGCTATTTAACATCACGCTACGACTCGAGGGACGGGGCACCGCGCTTGAAACCGCGGGTGGGTCACTAGTAATTATTATATAGGCAATGTGATCTAATTATTGATATATAAATTTCCAGGAAGATATGCGAAATGTTGATGATAAGAGATACGACACTGATACCAAATGTGTTGTGGTTCGAGTACACGACGTCGCGGCAGGAAGCACGAGCGCGCGGCCGCAAGATGGCAGCTTTGAAACCGACGCAATGACGGTGCGCCTCCGGACCAGCGCCGCGGCCGCGCGCGTGACGGCTGGCGGCCGCCGCGGCGCTTGCACTCCTCGGCGGCGTGATTCTCACTAAATCTGAACCTGCTCGCTCCTTCCTACCATAATCATGTATGTGTAAACTTCTTAATACAGGCGTAGTATGAATTTTACACTACACCTTTCTTCTCAAGTCGAAATATTAAAAAAATATCACTGCATAAACAAATAATTATAAAGTTGTCTAAGCAATCTTGAAATCACTATCAGTTGTAAAAGGTTTTTTTCTACATTCACTTTCCTACTTGAATACTTCTTTAACTTCCTTTCGATTGCAAATAGATTTTAATTTTCCATTTTATCTGATGTAATATACCTTCATGGGAAGTCTTATATAAATATGACGTGGGAGAGCCATGCTTCGGCACGAATGGGCCGGCTCGACCGGAGTGATACCACGGCCTCACAGAAAACCGGCGTGAAACAACGCTTGCGTTGTGTTTCGCCGTGTGAGTGAGGTTACCGGAGGCCCAAACCATTTTAAAGGCGGGCAACGCACTTGTGACTCCTATGGTGTTGCTGGTGTCCATGGGCGGCGGTTATCGCTTACCATCAGGTGATCTGTCTGCTCGTTTGCTCCACTATCCCATTAAAAAAAATTTACTACATCATAAATAATGACTTTTCGGGGAGTTGACTGAAGTACTCATTTTTAAGTTTCTAACTTCTAAGAACAAAGACATCCATTTGCTTCTCCTTTAAAGTCGAAATTTCCGTGAATCCTTTCTTATACCTATGGGTAAACCCATTTCCAAAATTCTAGAAGTGTTTTTTGTTTCAGTCTTTCTTTGGCTGATCGTTGATAGATGTGTGTGGATGTTCGATCCTAGCTCACAAACTACTGATCAGATTTGAACACATGAGGTGTTGATTGATTTGTTTTTGCAGTCGGATGTTATGCATGGCAAATACATATGAAAACATGCTTAACACAAAAAAGGGGACTGAAAGTAAATATTTTCACGTGTTTTTAAACAAATAAAGTGTTTTTAAATTTGTATTGATCCCCAAAGTATCGTACGATACATAGTATTACAGAAAATTCAATACATCAGACACTAGACGAATGCGACCAGGACTATAAACTGGACATAGGAACATTTTCTTGTTATTCTCAGTGAATTTTTTTCGTTGTTTTCAATTTTTTAAGCTTTTGTTTTTGAAATGATTTGCAGCCAACGGCACTTCTTTTTAATTTTAGTCGAACTTAGATTACAGCATTCAACGTTTTTTAGTATTATCAATGAGGCAATAGGTATGTATATTATTATAGTCTGTAAGTATAGTGTGTAATTAAATGTACTTTTAGTGACTTATATTTTTTTGCTCATGTGTTCGTAGGAAATAAGATATTTTTTTTTACTTTTATTTTAGAGTACCTAAATACTTTTTCAAATTATGGAAATCATTCAGCTATAGCTACCCTGGACTATAATTGTCTAGTGTAGGTGATTGTCGCCCCGTACGCATGCCACATGATAACGTAGACAGGTAGACACAACAGATATTATATTGCCGCAGAATGGAATCGAAGCGTTACAAAATATACACAGAATTTTGAACTTTATCTCCATTATTTAACGTCCAAAATAGAAATAACCAAAATCGAATCGCGTGTCATCTGGCGAATCCGCGCGCATTCCGCGAGTGCTGCCGGCGACATCGCGGCATTGCGTACCGTTTTACGCAATGGAGATAAAGATCAAAATGCGGTGTATAATTTAGTTCCAAAATTTCCCTTCCATTCCGCAGCAATATAAATTGACCCTAATAATAATAATATGCAGCATAGTGTCGCGCAGACGCCGTTCGTCCTCGGTCCATCTTCCAACGAAATGTAGTCGCAATTCAATATTTCTATGATTTAAATTGCGTCAGCGCGATGCTAGCACAGTGTATAATAACCTAAAGACTTACTTAGACGTATAGGTACGTTGCGTATACGCTGCACATAATAATTATGTCCAGTGCAAAGAAACGTCGAAACCATGTCGATTCCTATTACGTCATATGTTACAGTAGGGTCTGTAGGTATATTGATAGTAAGCAGAAATCCGCTTGGTTTTGAAGAAACCACTCACAAATATGTCGTCTTACAGAATCAGGGCAAGTAGGTTAGGCAATCTTTTATGGGCGTAAGCAAACCCATCACCAAAACATATTTTGAATGATTAAATAGGTACCTATACATATTATGAAATATTTTTTATCGTTTGATACCTAATCCGATATCCCCTAGATTATCTTACATATAATAAGAATGTAAGTGAGCCGTGTCTGTACATTGCTTATATTTACAAAAAAACTAATTTGGGGGACTCAGAATCGGTAACACAATCCATTTCTATTATTTTTGGAACTTTTGTCTGTCGGTTTGTCTGTCTGTTTGTCTGTCGGTTTGTCTGTATGTTTGACCGCGCATCAAATGATAACTACTGAAAAGATTTGGAGGAAGTGGGCAGGAATTCATAGCCTGTTTCTTGGATTAACATTTAGGCTATTTTTAATTCAAATCGGTTCTCTCCATCAAAAGTTATTAACATTTTAACCATTGAAAACGTTGAATTTTAAAAATAACCATTGTAGTCAATTTCTTTTTCAAGTATTTCTGTACTAGACTAGCACGGATCAAGAATTATAACAGAATCAAGTAATAAAATTAAAAAAATACACTTACAGGGACTAAATAAGATAAAACAAGAAAATAAAGCAGATCAATCAGAAACCATTATTGTGACCAGGAATTGATTATTAGTACAGTTATTCTAACACTACTTATACAGGGAATCACGGGACATACATAGGATTTATCCAGGGAGCACAAGCCGGTGTAAAAACTAAATATTTGAGTAGGTTATAGAAGTAAACAAAGAATGACAACTTATTTTCTAGCGGACTAACACGACATCGTTATTACCTCAATGAAATTTGATTCGATATCAGGTGTCATTTTGAGTTGACAATTTTGACAATTATTGTTTTCTTCTTTAAAGCATCCAGCCATGATAGTAACTTATTTTATAATTTGAAACCTCCATAGTGTAGATACAGTGCGCACACTTTATTTGAGAAAACTAAAGAGTTTTCATTTATTCAAATAATTAAATAATATACCCTAAGAATATACCACATATGTATGTATAATAATAAAAAAATGCAACGTGCGTTAATCTTAAATTACTGACGCCGAAACAGTTATTTGAGATTTTGTCTATGTAGGTATGTCTGTTTATATTTCCATGCTTCACGTCAATACCACGTGAACATATTTTTGAAATTAAGTAATTTATAGGTCAGAAATACGGTATTCAGAGGTCAATGGCGCTAAGTGTATTACAAATATGGAAAATCAAATTTTTCGAGGTGGTTAGTTGAAACTTGGAGAGGACAACGTCTCTCAGGTCAGCTAGTAACAATATAAATCTCACTATTTAAAAGATCACCACCCATACTCCCATACTAGCCTTGCTTATCTCGCCAACTATTGCGACAATTCGTAAAGACTTATAGTGACTATATTTATCTTTAAAAGAATAGGTAATAATATTCTGCAACATTACATCACATCACAGCACCATCTAGTCCCGAACTAAGCAGAGCTTGTACTATGGGTACTAGACAATAGATATAATACCTACTTATATACTTTTTTTTTTGTGAATACATACATATGAAACACCCAAATGAACACAAACACTTATATTCATCACATAAATATTTGTCTTGTGGGAATCGAACCCACGACCTCGTTGCCTGCAGTCCGGTACTCGAACCACTAAACCACAGTCGCACAATTATATTATTTACACAATCTATATTTAGTCATTGTAACGGGTACCCCGTTTAAAGAGGTGTTTCTACCTGCCATTTCATATGGAAAGTTGGTCAATAGGTGACCAACTTTCCATATGAAATGCATAACTAACTGTAACATAAAAATTTATTTAAATTTAATAATCCTCCGCAGTAGGAAATTATTGTTACTTTTTCTTAGAATATCATTGAAGTTCCAGGATAACAAATTCCAAATCGATTAGAACTGTGGAACTTGCTCAAATCCCCTTCAAGAACTAGAAAAGAGTTGATAATCTTCAAACGGCTGGCCAGGTTTTTTAACCTTGTCCGAATAATAATATGCTCTACAAGCGAGGTGTAAATTCGCCAACAGGTTCCGAAATAAAAATTTAATTCTTATAATAAAATTATAGATTTATTGTATATGTGATTATAATTATGTAATAAGTAACTTCATCAAACTGATATTTTGCCTTTATAGGTTCATTGTTGCCTTATCAATATTACTATTCATTTCTGAAAAAATGTGGCAGTAAAGTTAACTAGGATTTTTGTAGCTACTAAGTACCTACTTAAGTAGTAAAAAGCTTTGCCTGAATATGTACCTACATGTAGATACAACATGTCTTTGCCTTACTTAATGAAGTACCTTTCGTTCAATATGTCATGTGAACTAATTTCTTCTGGGGTTGATGGATAAGTGCTTCCGATGTGTCTTCTTTTCTTTTTTAATTTAATATGGCTCCATTCACCGTCAGCTATTTCATTATCAGCTTCATAATCACTTGATATACCTATTAAAGAACTATGTTGTTACCTACTTTGACAAACATTGTTAAAAAGAGAAAGATGAAGAATATCTTCATCTTTCTCTTTGATATGAGATAATTTTACTAAATATGTAAGTATTGTTCTAAATATTCCAAGAGAGTTATTGTCAAACTACTCACAGTTGCTAAGAAGTCCAGAGTCTACAGAACAATATGAATTGCTGTTTTCAGTCAAACTTTCCATCCATTGCTGTAAACAACAACAATATAATAATATTATCTGATAAATCAATTATATAGCTAAGTTGTACGGCAATATCCAGTTACCTATATATTTCCAGTATAAGCTGACCTCTCAACATTCGGAAAATCCATATCAGATGAGGTCAGTTTACACTGGAATAGTATAGCTTGATTGTGTGTACCTACTTATAACCCTACTAGATTCTGTACCTGTTTCCATACCTACATTTTAACTATTTTGTTGACCACTTATATATTGACTAGAAATAACTAGATCAGTTGGTTTTTGAGTTGGTATGTTGCGAACTACAATAGATTACTTAGATACATACATAAAGTCACGCCTCTTTCCCGTAGGGGTAGGCAGAGACCACAGACTTCCACTTGCTACGATTCTGACATACCTCTTTAGCTTCATCCACACTCATCAATCTTTTCATACAGGAACATTGGTTTAGGGTACTCTTGACCGAGCCATTTTTCGGAACGTTCGCCTAGGCCTTCCCCTTCCTACATTCCCATTCGCTTGACTCTCGTATATCTGTTTAGTCAGTCTCCTTTCATTCATTCTTTCAACATGACCAAACCATCTTAACATACCTTTCTCGATTTTAGTCACTACATCTTCATTCACACCACAACGTTCCCTTATCACACTATTTCTTATCCTGTCACTCTATTTCACTGCAATCATACTTCTCAAAGCTCTCATCTCAACTGCATTTATTCTACTTTTATGCTTCTTCTGCCACAACCAACTTTCACTACCATACATTAGTGTCGGTACTAACACTCCTCCATGAACAGCCAAACGTGCCCTCTTGGACACTTTCTGACTCCTTATAAAAGCATGCAACGCTCCGTTCACCCTGTTTCCAGCATTCACTCTCCTTTCTATGTCACTTTCACACTTTCCGTCTTTTGTGAACACACTTCCTAAATAAGTAAACTCATTCACTAGTTCAACTTTTTCACCTTCAATCACAATATTGCAATCTGTCACGCTATCATCTCTTTCAAATACCATAACTTTCGTCTTGCTTACATTTATTTTCATTCCTTTTCTTTTCAAGGCTCCATGCATAATAGTTACCATCTCCTGTAACTCCTTTACTGACGACGCAAGTATGACATGGTCATCAGCGTAGAGAAGACATTTGATTAGTAACTCATTCATCTTCAATCCACATTAACTCTCTTTCAAATTCGTAAAACAATTATCCATGAATAGGTTGAAAAGCCACGGTGACGCTACACATCCCTGCCTAACACCTTTCTTTCAGTTTATGTCCCGTTTATCCTAACACTAGCACTGGAATCTTCATAGAGAGATTTCAGTGCTCGAATCAGGCTACCCCTATTCACCATGGGCATAGATAATGCTGACCACAGTTTATTCCTCCTCACTCTATCATAGGCCTTCTCCAAATCCACGCAAGCGCAATAGACCTTTTGGTTTTTCGCCAAGCATTTTTCGGCTATACATCGTAAAGAAAAGACCTGGTCCGAACATCCCATTCCCTTTCTGAATCCTGCTAGTGCATCCCAAACTTTCTCACTGTCTTTCCTAACTCGCTCAATCAACACTTTAGCATAGAGTTTGCCGACAACACTGAGGAGACTGATTCCGCGGTAATTTTTGCAGTCCTGTTGTGACCCTTTTCCCTTGTATAGTGGTACAATTACAGCCTCGCACCAGGTACCCGGTACACAGCCGTTCCTCCAACACAAATTAAAAAGGTGGTACAACAGACTGGACACTATTCCCAGCCTTCAGCATTTCGACTGATACTCTATCATAGCCGCCTTACCTAATTTCATTCTTTTCAGCGCTTTCACAATCTCATCCATGCTTATTTCATTTTCATCCTCACTTGCGTTTCCGTAACTTGTCTGAACTTGGTCCAGTGTCACCTCTCTTTCAAACAGACTTTCAAAATACTCTTTCCATCTTTTCAACACACATTCTTCTCCTTTTATAATACTTCCATCATTGCCTCTGATTTTATTCAGCTCCGAGGTCTCCATTTTCCCCCGAGCTGTTCGTACGGATTTCCAGAAGAACTTTACATTGGACTGGAAATCATCAGAAAGCCTCCTATCAAACTCATCCTTTTGTTCATCTTTCTTTTTTCGGATAACTTCCTTAACTATTCCTTTTAACCTTTTATATTCTTTTCTTGCTTCACTTAATTCCTCTTGCGTTGCCTTTTGCATCCTTCGGTTAACTTTTGTTGCCAAGCAATCCAGCCACGCTTTTTTCTTTTCACGCACAGCCTTCTGTACCTCTTGATCCATCCACGCATTCTTTTGCATTCTTCCTTCCGCCTTTTCTCCGTCCCACATACCTTGATGGCAACGTCCACTACTCCTTCCTTAAGTTCCATCCACATTTCTTCAATCTCATCTTTCTCTTCCAAGCCATCAAACCTTTCTCGCAGTTTCTTTACATACTCATCTTGAACACTGTTCTCTTGCAAATTTTCTACTTTTATTCGTTCCAAACAACTTACACTCGAAGGTTCACGCACTCGGTGTCGCCATCGTTTAAAGAGACCATATATATGTGTTATTACCACGTAGTGGTCTGTATCGATGCCGACACCGCGGTACGCCCGAGTATCACGTACCTACTTTCTTCCTCAGCCTTTCATCCACAATCACAAAGTCAATCATACTTCGAGACATTCCTTCTTCCCTTGTATAGAAATGGATCTTTTTGTGGTCAAATAAAGTGTTGGTCACACAAAGATTCTATTCCAAGCACACCTCAAGCAAACTTCTCCCATTTTCATTCACTCTTTCATCGCCAGAAGCATCAAGAACCCTTTCATATCCATCCTGCTTTATTCCTACCCATCGATTAAAATCTCCTAACATAACAATCCTTTCATTATCTTTACACTTTTGTAAAACTCTCGCATGCTATCCCAAAACCCCTCGATTACCTGTTTCGCCTTTGTGGCCTTTCTCGAACCCGTGTCTGACGGTGTATAAACACCCACAAACAGTCGAGTAAAATCAGTAAGCCCAACTTTCAGCCTAACCCAGAGGAGTCTGGGGCTCACACATTCATATTCAATCATACATTCATTCATTCGTGCAGAAAGAATCACACCGACACCCTGACCAGCTCTGCTCTGCCGGTCTTCGTTTCATTCATTTCTCATCACACAGGATATCTATATATCTTTCATGCATCATCTGACATACTTACATCATTTAGGTATTTTACCATCCATTCCTCCCCTTACATTCCCACGAGCAGCTAGGGAGATATCAGTCCATCCCGGCAGAGCCCCGCATGCCGGAATAAGGCTAGCCATATTCTAGGGTCGCCCGGTCCTAGGGCAGTTAGGCACACTTGCGACTAGACACGCCTCTAGCCACGCATCCATAAGCACGGCAGACATGGATTGGCGGAAAAGGGAAATAGGAAGGATTCATGAGAGGGAAAGGGATACTGATGAGTGGGTAGGAATAGGTACTAAGGATACTACTGCCTTGGAGTGGAAAGCTATGGAATAGGCAGTAGTAGCTGGGGCGCCGGGGTCGCATACCCGAATACCATACCACATTCACCGGACAGGCAATTGTGAATGAATCCCCTGACGACACACCGCTTAAATCAAATTTACGTGCAGGAATCTATTGTAATTCCTGCACGTAAATTTGATTTAAGCGGCGTTCTATGCTAACATACGCAATAATTATTAACGAAAATAATTTTACCATCGCGGCGCGCATGTTTTTCCCCATCTGATTGTTGTTTCTGGTCTTTGTATGTGCGCAGGTAGGCATAATAACAATAATTGCTTGA
This sequence comes from Acronicta leporina, assembly GCA_947256265.1. Classification (NCBI taxonomy): domain Eukaryota; kingdom Metazoa; phylum Arthropoda; class Insecta; order Lepidoptera; family Noctuidae; genus Acronicta; species Acronicta leporina. The sequence goes on along the minus strand of OX366513.1, from coordinate 7,227,461 downwards.
ATTTGTAATCCCTGTTTGTGCTTTACGTGTCTAATCACAACGATTTTTCAGGGGTACCATACCACCTACATATAGGTACCTAGGTACCTACCTTTTATTCCGGGTGGGGAAATGGCGCTATGCATGTCGCCCACTAAGAAATAACAAGACTCCTACAACAAATCGTGGCTTGCTTGGTAAAATGTATGAGTGGTTTGTAAGGGCTGTGGCAGCAAGCAAGGTTCAGAGAGGACATCAATTGAGGTCCGAGGGGATGTTCTGAATGAATCCGGGTCATCGGTGTAAATAAAAATTCACGTACTTTATCGGGTGGAATCAAGCGGTCTGCCTTTTTCATAAAAGTAAAATTGGCTTTTTGACCAAGATCCACTAAATGTCTTGTGACTTCCGTTGTCGACATTGCTTTAGTCAGCATGCCTTGCAGTGTTTGCGGGTCTTTGTCAAGTAAGCCCGGAAACATAATAGCCAACGGTTTCATCTGAGGTCCATCTTCGCACTCTACCTAAAATGGTTAATTATTTACATACAAGTAAGCTGTTTAGATAGTAATTTACTTATTACACAGACAATAATTTTCAAGACCAATCTAGCCATAACTAAGTGTTTTCTTACTTCGCGTTTCTTTGTCCGCTGACTAATATTTTAATTATTCCGTGCCATTACCTACTGTTTCACTTCTACCTACCTGTTATTGCCAAACTTACTAATTTCATAGGCCACTTCATTTGCGCCTTTCCTCCTTCCTAGAAGATTCCAGCAAAACAAACAAGAGCCCCAAATCTACTAGGCCGCGGCCTAGGGGCAGTAGATTTGGGGACCCCTGACTGACAAATCCAAGACTGCCTATAGTCGTATCTTGGATAAATGTTTGGATTAGATCACAATAGACAGACTACGGTCGCAGTGATAAGCCGCAAAAAAATAGGTACCTACCTGTTTGGATTTGAACTCTGAACCCAGAGTATTGTGGGCTAGTGCACAGGCCTAGAGATTAGGGGGCAAGTAGGCCGGCTTTCACCGCTTACTTTTATATGTACCTATATTTAAAAATAAACAATATTACGAGTTGCAATACTTCTTCGTCGTCAGAGACATTTGTTGAAGATTTAGCGGCATCTGTCTGCGACGTCTGCAAAATGTCTACCCATTCAGAATCTTTAGCTAACAAAGGACACAATGATTCAGGTGGTTTTTTCACAGCTTCAGTTCGCCGATTTCTTGGTATCTGTAATTTGGATGACGGTTTACAAAATAGTACCTACATAGGTATAATTTAGGCAAGTATTTCTGAACGAGATTCTCCACAAGAAAAAGATAGGTACGTGCGTAAACCCAAGCTAATGTTCCATCACGCCTGGTAGCCTTGCATGGTTTTACCAAACCCCACGGCGAAGCAAAGATAAAAGGGGTTATAATTATTAGTTCTCTTCAACGCCGGCCCTACCACTTACTTGATCAGGGTAGAAAGAGATTGTTTCAGCATCCTTTAGTGTTTGTGTGTTGCGTTGGGTTATTTCGCTCCTTGCCAGCTAGTTCGTATAGGTAGCGACGGCTCATCAGTCTACCTCAAGGTCGGCGCTGCGTTGGTTCTCTTATAAAATAGTGTGAGCCTATATTTCTGCTAATCGGGCACAAATCTGAGGTGCTACTAGTGCCTTATACCATACAAAATCCTATTATTAATACAATACACACTCGGCAATCGAACCCGTCACGTTACGCTCGGCAGTCAACCTTGTAATCACAAGACCGCTCAGGTAGGTAAATTTTAGAAACTGGCCTGTTATTGTAATAATTTACCTTCAGGAGTAACACAGCAGTCGATCAACTTCCTTTTACCCATATTGGGTGATGGTCATAAATATTGTTTACCTATGTACCTACGTCTTGTAGGAATCTATATTATGTAGTAAGGGGGCGTATTCCGTACAGGCTACATCCTACCTTCTTCCCATCGATGTCCGTCAAGTGGGGTAATAGTAATACCTACTTAAGTATATAGTGACATGATTATTACTACTGTTTATGATTTCTTAGGTACTTAAACTATACCTACTCGATAAAATGTATCGTAAACCTAAGTTTTACGATCGATCAATATAAGATGATCTAGTATGTAGGTACCTACATACGCGAGTAGGCGGTATGTTTGTAAAAGAAAATTTTCCCTTGGTAGTAACGAAAAGAAATGAGTAGGTAGGTATAAATCCCTAATTACTACAGCGTTTAAAGTAAGATAGTTCGTAAATAGGAACTGCCTAGATCAATGCAGAAAATGGACTAATAATTACTGTTACCTACTGATGTTCCTGGATTAGTAGTTGCTATAGTATTTTGTTTTGGCCTTTTGTATTTTTTATTATAATCACTGCTCATTTTGTAGATACCATACTGTTACATTATACATTGTTGTTATGACATATTTGAAAATCACAGAGTATAAAATGGTAGAGAAAGAGATCAAAAAGTAGGTAAGTACCTACTTATAGTTTCTATAAAGTAAATGTAGAAATAATAATTTCATTTTATGGACTGTGCCTTTGACGATATAGATTAAAGTAGGTAAACTAAAAATATTATGTACATTTTATGAACTTTTTATTGAAATGTATGTGAACTACTGTGAACGAAAATAGGTCATCATAAAATTGTAAATACTATTAGACTAATCTATCTCGTAAGATTGTAAACTGGCAAAAGACTGAACCGTAACATACCTACTCTTTACAATTGTAACATACCTACTCTTTATAATTGTAAAGAGTAGGTATGTTACGGTTCAGTCCTTTGCCAGTTTGCAACGAGCGTTGCAGCGGCAGCAGCCGGTGTCAATGTCATTGTATTCAATTGAATACAATGCTTCCGTTCTGGCGACACCGGCTACTGCCACTGCAACGCTCGTTTCGCTCGTTCAGCTTGTGCATTATGTATGGTCAGTTCTTACCTTGGTTAGGTTAAACCAATATTTAATTTCGATAGATTATATTTTAGGTATTTACAATTTTACGTATTTTATTCATTTCATGTATGGAAATTGAATGGGTAAGTTCATAATGTTTAGTAAATCTATGAATAATCATCATCTTCTTCGTCATCAATCCTAGGTCCAGGTGGAGGAGGCACATATGGCTGTGGAGGCCCACCTTCTGCTCCCACTAAGCCTTGCTGCTGTAACAACAACCATTGTTGTTGTTCTTGTTTGGCTTGTTCTTCTCTAGCCTGCATAACAATTTTTTTTTTTAATTTCCCCATTTGGTACTGTCCCGCTTCTAAGAAAAGCCCTCCCCCTTTTTGTGTACAGAAAAATAATCACCTAAAAATTGTTTATGCTTTTTACAATAACCTAAAGTAACCACACTGCAAAATAAGAAAAAAGTAAATATTAAGGAACTGTTATTGGCTGTGCTCCGTTTTTTACAGGTACCAGTGCCAAGTCACTGTTTTTGTGGAGAGTCAACTCCAGTCTATTTATATGGTATTCAAATCATGACTAAAAATTCTGCGATTAGAGCCCAGTACTCAAGTTTTCATATGGCATAGGGGGGCAAATAAGCTGATGGATCGCCTGATGGTAAGCGATACCGCTACCCATGGAACCCGCAACACAAGAGGAGTTGCAAGTGTGTTGCCGGCGTAAAAAAGTTTTGCCTCTGGGATCCTCACTCAGGCCCATAACTAGTGAGATTTGGAGGTCTGAGAGCTGTTTTAAGAAACAAATTTTTATTATTCATTTTTACATTTTCATCAGAATAAGTAGGCATATTGACATGTTACCTTGGCAAAAAGTTCTTGTTGCTGTCTTAACAATTCTTCTTCAGGTATGCCAAGATTTTCTAGTCTTGTACTTTGTCTTCTTCTCTTTGCAGCAACAGCCTTACAATCTTTCAAAACTGCTTCTGCTTCCAGTGTGTAATCACTAAAACCTAACCTGTCCAAGGCTGTAACAAACATTTGGTTAGAGTACACATCATGAGAACCATTCCTTAGATTCAGAGAAGCACAAACGCTAAATCTAAGCAGTGAAGAGTTTTAGCATAAACATATGCTTGTACAATGAATTAAAATGCAATACAAAGACACTGGCAGAATAAATGGTTTATATATATATTTTTTATTATTATATGTTTTATTATTATAAATGATTATACTTGGGATGCATTCCGCCGACGTTGTTTGACCGATTACCTGTGAGTACATGCTCAGCATTGATTGTCTTTTTGTTGCTCTGATTACAAACTTCATTAGCCTCTGAACTTAATAAGTGTATGAATTCTGTACAGCAGTTAAGAATCAATTCCCGCGACTCAAAGGCTACGCGCACTGAGGGCACCAATTCTTTAATCATTTTATTTATACTTGCTCTCGGTAGAGTCAGTTCATCTTCTTCTGAAGGTGGTGGGCATAATTCTCTTTCTGGGCTTCCCATTTTAGCTTGACTGAGATGATACGGTGGTTACTCCGGTTACTCGCAAAAACAAGCTTGGTATTTTTGCATGAAATGTCAGATGTTTTGTTTGTCAATTTGACAATATTTCATTCTAATCATGTCACTTGTAGTTGAACGCACAGACCAATGTTTATTATACTCTTTGGCACAGACTATTAATCTGAACAAAATTGAATGAACTTAAACTTTGAAGCTCTTTCCCATGCACATTCGTATTTGCACATCGATTTCCTTTGAAAGTATTATGAACCCTCGAAGACTCACCATGTTGCCGGCGCCGCGCCGCCGTGCTTGAAAGTATTTTGACACTTGGTTTTCGACCCTGGTATTTTTACATACTTGTACTTGAAAGCCCTGGTATTGAATTATGCAAGTACATTATATCTCATCCCTATATTTGTCTACTTATTAATGAGTTTTGATTTCGCTTCAATAGGTATATACTTTTTTATAACACATAAAATATTTGTGCACATAATCATGGAAATCTACTTCAGAGGATCAGTAGTACGAATTTTCGTATAGCAGCTTTTTCGTTATAAAACACAAATTAAATGAAATGAAATGTTTTATTTGCACGAAACATGGTAAATAATGTTGGTCAGAAAGTTACAGTCCTGCATGTTCCGCCAGCCATCTGGCATACAAAATTTGAATGTGAATTTATCATTAACATAATTATTAATTACACAAATTATATTATGTACTAGCCTTTGCCCGCGTCTTATAAGTCTATAGTATATAGTAAGCTATAGTAAGATTAGAAAAGGATTCCAAAAATAATTTAATATTAACCAACAGTGATGATCTTTTCCTTGTATGGGCCTCCATACATCAGAGAGGTCAAGCTGTATCTTAGGATCCGATTAATTAAATGTGATAAGAAGTTCACCAGTTTTTAAGTTGGAGCATAATAATATACTTTCTAACAGTGATAACAAAATTAAAATCTATATAGTAGTTTTTGCTCCAACCCGTAACAAACTGCTTTTGTTACAATTTCATAATAGTAGAGATTCAATTATTCAATGTCAATTCTGAAAGTATTAACCATTTTCATTTTAATCAGTACAGTAATGTAATGTCACAAGTAATAACAAATATGGTATACATTATAACATTTTACACAATTATTTCACATCCCAGAATTCTTTCATGACATAAAAACAGTGTTCTGCTAACCAAGTGTGAAGTTGCACTTTAAATAATTTCAATGGGAGTTCTCAATAGCCTAATAGCCTTTGTTTTCTTATTAAACACTTTTACTGTTATTATGTTGCAATTCCGTTGTCATAGGGTTGATTTACATTGTGGCAAACTTAATCTAGTGGGGTCCCTACTAGCAGATTGGAAATCTGCTAGTAGGAAACACATCACTACTTTTTCCAATTCCGTTTATGGCCCAATTGTTAAATTTACTATTTTTACGTTGAGAAGCCCTTCTAAGAGGGCATTACTTGTTAATATATTGAATAGCTTATTAGAGGTTATGTTGCATCCTTTGAAGTAAAATAAGTGTTAGATAACTGCATTTTAAGGAAGTACAATTTGAAAAAATATTATCAATAGGTACGTTCCCAGAAGACTGGCTGCATTGCCACGTTGAATGGCAATGCTAATCCTTTGACCAAAGAATAAACCAGCCCTCTGATCCCGCGAAGAGTTGACAAGTCTCTTAAAAATTTGTTTGAAGAGATGACGCGCACTCGGAACCCATGGCCCGAGCGTTTCCACCCCAAACGGCTCAAAATTATAGTTCCCATTAAGGTTGCTATATTTGCGCCGTTTGAGGGTCTCTGCACCAGCAGCGGCAGCGCCAGCACAATCCGCCGAGCTTGGAAGATGGGATGGAGCAAGGGTATCGACGCATCCCACACCAAAGGCCTACCCAATTTCCATGGCAGTAGTGACATACCGTCTGGTCTCTTTCCATCGTCACGTGCCAAGCCATTAGGCTCTAATACAGCTGGCACACCGACGGTGAAAAGAGCACGACGAATAATGTCATTAATATTGGCGTGCCGTGCTATGCGCCCCGCACTCCTGCAGCAAGACAAGCCGTGGTGTCCGAGGCTGTCGACAGCTTCACCGCAGTGACACCGATATGGAGCAACACAAGGAGCGCCCAGACGTAAGCAAATAGCACACCGAAAAGTAGTGTCATCAAACAAGCTACCTTTATTATTAGGTGATGGAAGGAAGGCCAGCAAACGAGCACGCTCGGCAATATTGACTGACGTATTTATCAGATATTTCCGTGTCAAACTGCAGAGCGGCCCGTCCCACTGTTTTTGGGGAGATGGGATGACGGGTAAGACCGTATTGGGACAAGCCATTTTCCAAGCGTTCACAGCATCCGTTAAACACGGCACCTCAAAATCAACGAGAGAAGGAGCTAAAATTTTCTTCGTTAAAATTTCAGTGCCGTGAAATGAGGCCAGAAACGCCGGTAAACTAAGACTGGAAATTTTGTGGCCGCCAAGACCATCCAGCTGAATGGGGAGAGTGGCTTGAAGCCAAGCTCGGTCGTCCAAAGCCACGTTTAAAACAGTTGTTAAGAAATTCCTAATAATTTTGTCAACTTTGTCTAAAAGTTGTGGGTGCTTCCACAAGTGGGAAGAACGCAAGTTATAAAGAATTTTGGGCCAAAACAACAGTAACGGATAATAGTAAGAGCCGAATGAATATTTATTTTGAGGAGTTTTTCCGATGTATCACTTAAATTTTGTATTATCAATCATACTGGGCAACACTACCATCAAGTGTCAGTGTCAATGTCAATTGTCATTATGGTCAAATCTAAACGCCATAATCCATCAGCGCAAAGAGTACAATAATATAGTTGTACCATCAGCGTATCGCGTGCGCCGTGCGTACGGGAACTACGGAAACGGGGGAGGATTATTTTCAGAGCAAAACTTGACTTGAACCTCACACGAGTATAAAGTCGTTACTTACTTGTCTCGCATGATGCACTTGCTGTGGTGAATACCTGTAACCAAGGTCCAATGTCTGTATAGTCCATAGGCAGTTCTAAAGAAGACCAAGATTGAATCGAATAAAGTGGATAAAAAAAAAAAAATTGCCGTCGGTTTTAGATTAGAGAGCTAATATGGTTTTTTATTTTACGAGTACCGTCGTTTCTCCACCTGTAACTCTTTTTATGGGTGCAGATAAACATGAAAGTAAGGGATATTGCTATAACATTTTTGTTCATGCTTGTCCATATTATTTCCAATTGTTAGAGTATTTTGACACTATCAAATGAAACATTAATAACCACAACTATCTGTATTTTATGTATGTATTTACAAAAAAAAGTATATATGTATTATATCCATTGTCTAGTACCCATAGTACAAGCTCTGCTTAGTTTGGGACTAGATGGGGCTGTGTAGAAATGTCGCAAAATATTTGTTTATCTAATTTGTAGATGAGGATTTGATAAAGTGGGGTTGGCCTGAAGATGTGTGGTTCCATGTAGACAAGGTGTCATCTGCTCATGTATATCTTCGGTTAGCTCCGGTAAGAATAGTATATGATAGCAACATTGTCACAAGAATATCACTATTAATGTTGTTTTCCTTATTAACACAATTAATTTTTCAGGGTCAAACTATTGATGACATACCAAACTCTGTTTTGGAAGATGCATGTCAGTTGGTCAAAGCAAATTCTATAATGGGAAATAAAATGAATGATATTGATATTGTTCATACTATGTGGTCAAATTTAAAGAAAACTGCTGGCATGGAGGTAATATTCTAAAAATATAAAGGGTACATAGGTTGTGAAAAACTTAAATTTGATATAATTTTAGAAAATAGTTGAAAAAGAGCATCCCTGGATCTAGGGGGGAGTGGCAACCCATTATACAGTTGGTACAAAATAACTTGAACCAAAATGGTGGGTGCATCCACCATTTTAGCCACCAATAGTTGTTTTTTAGTACATTTTGCATGGAAATGCACTGTGAAAACTTTCCCCCTCTCCATTTGTTTTGGGTCAAGTTACTTTGCGCAAACTATAGCATTAACAATTTTCTGCACCATGTTTGAAATATTCATCCAGGGCTGCTGATGTTGTTATTTAATCTGGGAAATAGTTTTTGCTATCAGTCTGCTTTTAAAATTATAGAACTATATTCCATTTTTTGTTACATGCAGTATAGTAAGACAATATTTATATGAGATTTTCAAAACCATCAAACAGAGAAAAGTTTTAGATTATGAGAACTCAACAGGATGCGAGGTATCTTTGTGAGCTCCGCTCAGTTCATCTGTCACACTCAAGTAAATCCCAAATCCCCTCACGGGCTCTTCTACTATTTAATCAGGTTCTTGTAGGTATCAATTTTCTTCTTTCAGGTTGGGCAAGTAGCATTTCATAAAGATAAAGATGTTAGAAAAGTGAAAGTAGCTAAAAGATGTAATGACATTGTTAATAGATTAAATAAAACGAAACGAGAAGAATTTCCTGATTTAAGACTTGAAAGAGAAACTAGAGACAGATTAGAGAGAGAAGACAAGAAGAAACTTCTAAGAGAAAAGAAAGAAAAGGAAAAAGAGGAAGAAAAAAGAAACAAGGAAGAGGCTGAGATGAGAAGTTATGCCACTTTAATGAAAGCTGAAAACATGACTACCAATTACGATGGAAATGATTCTGATGATTTTATGTAACTATATAACAACATACCACAACCCATAATAGTATGAAGATTACAACTTCGGATTTCTGGCTGGGCTTCACTTGGATAGTTTTTTGATTCAATTCAGCTTTATATCATATCAGTTTCTGGCAATGCTAACATTTCATTAAAATTTCCAATTTTTTCAACTCAGAATGGAAATGTTTATGTTTTGTATATTTATAAAAAGAAAAATAAATCGTAAAAAATGTGAATATTTTTGTAGAAATGAATATTTAAACTGCAATGGCAATCACATTCGGGCGATTTAAACTCTGCCAACTTGGCGCGCTTTATAGAGTTGGCGGAGTTTAAATGTTATTACTGTAGTTTTTTTTTCATTTAAGTATTTATCCAAGGTATCCCTATCCTGTATAGTCCTGAAGTGTTGTATTAGACTGGATTAACATGTCTCAGCTCAAGGCTTAGATCATGGACCATGATCTAAGCCTTGAGCTGAGACTTTAATTCTAACCATGATTCATGGTTAGAATTAAAGTCTATTCAGTAGTTTTTGCGCAAACCCGTAACAAATTGACAAACATAAAAATCTCATTTTTTGTTTCGGAGACGTTTATAGGTATACTCTAACCCACTTGGATTTTTTTAAATATCTTCTATGTCTAGACAGCTATTTTACGATTTTATAATAGTAGAAATAAGAGATATGAATAATATTTTAACGGTTTCGGATATCAAATTATTTCGGATTATCAGATTCTATCCCTTACGTATATTAGGTTATACTGGCCTGCAGAAAAAATCTATTGATTATCCTCGACGGTACGGAGAAGGCGTATGCATTTAGGGTGAGGCTGTTTGTAACGTATAATTTTAAGAGATTTAATTTAATTTTTTTATTTTATTTTATTGGGAACAACAAACAGATCTACGATTTCTATTACATAGGAGGTTACATTTAGAAGATTTTACGATTGTACATCCAACTACGTTATTCACAAAATATGTAAGAAATGTTACAAACTTAATAACTACGTCATGCACATGGAACAGTGTAATACTCACAAAAGATAATATTTCGTGCCGAAAAATAAAACATACATTCATTTCATACAATATGTAGTGTCAATTATACATAGAAGAATTCTCTAGAGAGTTTATAGTTTTGAGCACATGATTCCTAAATCTTCCAGCAGAGTCTCCAAACAGGTCAAGATTGTGAAAATAAGTATTAAAGTTATTAGGAAGACGTCGCAGAGGCGCACGTATACCAGCATTAGTTCGACAAGTAGTGACAGCGAACACTGGCCGGGCACGCACACTGCGCATTAACGTTGTTCTAGGGACTATATAAAATAATTTGTTACTAATGTCTGAACTGTTGGTCAGTTTGTATTTTTTAAGTAGGTACACATAGGACTCAGACGTATGGAAGCAACGGTAATGCATGGTCTTCAAATATTTTCGTTGTACTGCCTCAATAAGATCAGAATATTTACTGTAGTGGGGATTCCACACCATAACGGCATACTCCAGCTGTGATCGGACTAGTGATTTATAGAGATGCAGGTATGTATCTGGCCGCCTAAATTCATTTGATGATCGCATAATGAAACCATACATTCTGTAGGCATTGCTAACAATTTTATTTATATGTAAATCGAGGTGGAGTTTTTCGTCCAGTAGCACACCAAGGTCGCGAACAAGAGATACTCTAGTGAGATTTACATTTTTAAGTGAGTAAAAATAATTAATGACATTTTTATTTTTAGTGAAGCTAATACAACAGCACTTCGAAAGATTAAGCTGCAGTTTATTTTGAAGACAGTACTCTGAAAATTGTTGTAAATCTTTTTGAAAGATAATACTGTCTTGGATATTTTTAATTGGTCTGTAAATTTTGAGGTCATCTGCGTAAAGCAATATTTTTGAATTTTTAAAACATGTATTAATGTCATTAATAAATAAAATTATTATTATATATTTAATATTTTTTATTATATGTAAATATGTAAAATTATTTATAAAATACTTATTTAAATTGTTTTTAAATAAAGCAAGGGTTTTGTTTTTAAATAATGGATTTATATAATTCTTTCAAAAATATTTTAATCTAATTACACTATTATTTAGTAATAATATGATACCTAATTGCTTTCATGTTCTCTATAGAAGTTTCGCGGCAAATCAAACAACAAAAATCTGTAGTCATTGCTCCTGATCATTCCACAATGTACTGTAATATGTCCCGATAAATTCTTTCACCGTGATAATCTGACACTGCGCCAAAGACTACAATAGTGGACTGGACATAAATTAAGCTAAGATTTGCGTATCAGCTCATAATGACAACTTCTCAAAATGACAACCGATCGCAAAATGTCCACTTCTCACAATGTCAACTTCTTAAAATGTCAAATTCGCTTTAATGTATATTTCTCAAAATGTCCATTTCTCAAAATGACAAATTCTCATAACGTCAACTTCTCACAATGTCAACTTCTTAAAATGACAAATTCGCATAATGACAACTCCACGTAGTTTCTACTTTAACAAGGTAATTTGAATGTGGTAATAGGTATAGCTAGTTATACATATACTAACTATACATAATATACTGTAATAGGTGTGTCATATTAAACAAAAAAAAAACACCACAATCATCAAAATTTCGAAAAACAAGAATATGCCTCGTTTGTCTTGTGGTTTCAAGTGCGACCGCTACGCTAGAGAAACTCATCTAAATGATTTTTTTATTCCTAGGGCGAATCAATGTGTTTTTTTTTAGTTTATATTCTTATGAACATAACATACCAACACGCCTGTATTCCCCGAAGGTTAGGCAGAGGTGTACTAAGGTACACCCACAGTTGGCCGGTATGTTTAGGTCCCATGTAATAGGGGGCGAGCCTATTGCCGCTGAGAATTTCATAGAAAAACCCAATAACACGTTGCTCGACCTGGGAATCGAACCCAAGACCTCTAGCGTAGCGTTCGCACTTGAAACCACAAGACAAACGAGGCATATTCTTATGTTTTTCGAAATTTTGATGATTGTGGTGTTTTTTTTTTGTTTTTGTTTAATATGACACACCTATTACAGTATATTATGTATAGTTAGTATATGTATAACTAGCTATACCTATTACCTCATTAAAATTACCTTGTTAAAGTAGAAACTACGTGGAGTTGTCATTATGCGAATTTGTCATTTTAAGAAGTTGACATTGTGAGAAGTTGACGTTATGAGAATTTGTCATTTTGAGAAATGGACATTTTGAGAAATAGACATTATGCGAATTTGACATTTTAAGAAGTTGACATTGTGAGAAGTGGACATTTTGCGATCGGTTGTCATTTTGAGAAGTTGTCATTATGAGCTGATACGAGATTTGCGGGCGAAAAATCTGATTTCAAAATTCTTGTCTGTTTGTTACAGGTTGTCCCAAAAACTACTGAATTGATTTTAATTTTGTTATTACTGTTATAAAGTATGTACTCCAACTTAAATACTGGTATACTTCTTATCTCAACCTGAGATACAGCTTGACCTCTCTAATGTAAAGAGAGCCATACAAAGAAGAGATCATCAACTGTTGGTTTTTGAGCTTCAAGTGAGCGAAGCCGCGGGCAGAGGCTAGTATTCAATATAATTATTTACTCTGCCCACCCTATCTGACATTATTCGAAACGTGTTTATCGGATTGGTGTAGGTACCAATCCGGTTACTTAATCTGAGGGTCAGATAGTATACTTCTTATCTCAACCTGAGATACAGCTTGACCTCTCTAATGTAAAGAGAGCCATACAAAGAAGAGATCATCAACTGTTGGTTTTTGAGCTTCAAGTGAGCGAAGCCGCGGGCAGAAGCTAGTATTCAATATAATTATTTACTCTGCCCACCCTATCTGACATTATTCGAAACGTGTTTATCGGATTGGTGTAGGTACCAATCCGGTTACAACAGCTAAATAGGCCATATCTCGAACAAGTTTTAGCCAAATCCATACAGTTTGTGACAGCGAAAAAAATGTATGTTAATCTTGAACGTATTCCGGAAAATTTCGTTGAATTTAAAACACGTTTTTGAAAAGTTTTCTCGATACAAAAAAATGGTAAACTGACCTCTTAAAACGATCTTCCAAATAAAATATCTGTACTACTAGTCAATGTTAGTTGGTAAAACTAATAACAATAACGTATCATATTTAAATACATAATTTCGTTGTCTTATATTTTCGACTACTTAACTTTTTTATAAGTAATTAAATGTTTTAAGGTTTTGTTAAAAGTTGCGAGCGTCGCGTCATCGCGCTTCTCTTTCTGTTCTATGCAGTCCGACAGTGATCGCATAGACGCGCTGCTAGACGGACCTGTGTCGCTTCACGCCGCGTGCTATCCGTTCATTACCTACGTATTATGCTGTATGACAATTTCGAACATAAACATACCTTCTTTATTTTATTTTGTTCCCTATAAAATTGACAATAGGTAAACGATATAATTGTACTATAAATAGTTCTAAGCTGTATATAAACATTTAGAGTAAATTTTATATAATAAAGTTCTAGGTAAGTAGTGAAAATATTTGCGGTGGACAATGGGAAACAAACAAAAATCCCGGAAGCCAGCTAAAAAGCGTTTTTATACTAACAAACAAAAACATCTCATGGAAGTAGTAAAGTAAGTACAGTTTTAATAATTTCATATTGACAAAACAGTACACGAACAGAAATGAAATTATAGCTAAATAACTAGGTATGAAAACTATACATTATTCACTACAACCGATAGCGTAAATTCAATATTATAAGCAGTGCTCGATTGGCCTAGTGATAAGTGGAATGACTCGGGTTTAGAAGAATCGAGTTCGCTACCTGATGTCGACTAATGGAGTTTTCTATTATGAACTTTTTATTTTATTAACTTTTTGTGATTTTTTGCATTTTTATGCTAATTTTTATAAAGTTATTTAGTAAAGGAAAAAATCGACTCGCAGACATCGACTAGCCAGAAGACGCAAAAAATCACAAAAAGTTAGTTATTAGGTATGATAGCATCGTACGACATAGAACTAACCGTAAGGTAAGCCATGTCGGTTGAGAGGCAAAGTAACTTGCCTTTCAATAGATGGACGTAAGTTGAGAATGTGAAGGCAAATTTCGACGTGGCAGGTGGGGCCCGCGGTGGCTTAGTGGTCATAGCGTCTGGCGTACCTAGCCAGAAGACGCAGGTTCGAATCCTGCCTGCGAGTCAGTTTTTTCCTTTACTAAATAACTTTTTATTTTATTTTAAGATTTTACTTTTTTAGAATAATTAATAATTTATTTCCTTGAATTATTTAATTTTCTTAACAGTAAAAAGAGACGTTTGGAGAACAATATAGAAACCGGTGAAGCGTCGGAAATTGTAATTCACCAGTCAGTTTATATACCTATTACAAGAATTTTAAAAATCACATTTTTGGGTTCGTAGACGTTGATATACCCTAACCCACTTGTTTTTTTTTTAATATCATCAATGTACAGACACAGCTTTTTTACAATTTTGTAATAGTAGAGACTAGCCTCTGCCCGTGGCTTCACTCACTTGAAGCTCAAAAACCAACAATGATGAACTCTTCTTTGTATGGGTGTCTATACATTAGAGAGGTCAAGCTGTATCTCATGTTCCGTTTAATTATATTAGATAAGAAGTATACCAGTTTTTAAGTTGGAGCACATACTTTCTAACAAAATCAAAATCTATTCAGTAGTTTTTGCGCCAACCCGTAACAAACAGACAAACAGACAAGAAATTTAAAAATCACATTTTTGGGTTCGTTGTATACCCTAACCCACTTGCTTCCTTTTCGACACCCATCTATATAATACGCGATGTGTCCTCCAGCGCCACGCTACAAATGTATAACGTATCTATAGTAAAACGTAGGGATGGGATTAATGTCCTATCGATAAATAATCTTATAAGTTGAAATTAATGTTTATTCGCCAATTTACGAAGCTAAATAAAAACTGATACCGTATTTTCATATTTTGTTTTATTTCATAAAAAAATCAATATGAAAACCTGGATATATTTCCCATAATAAAAGAAAAGAATTGTAAATTTATTAGACGTGTGTTCTAGAAGGCACATCCCTATTTGTCTCCAAATGTAATCCTTCTACTTCATATCAAGTCGTTGGCGCTCGAGGCACGTCAAAATCCTTTTTGTTATAAGGATGTCTAGATGTCGATGTCTATGGTATTTTTCTTTTTTTTATTCACTGTGGTCGAGTTACACGTGCATAACCTCAACCGATTCATGCATAATTTATTTCGTTTACTTACAACAAATAGAACCAAATACAATCAATGAAGCTGAATGAAATCAAAAGAAGCTAGAAACGTGGTATTCTACGTGTTTTTTTTAAATTAAAATGGAGGGTAAGTGACTGTTTTACGCAGATGTTACAGATCATTTTTTTTAATGGTAGGTATAGGTGTCGCAAAATACTAGCAATGATTTTTCTTGTTTTTAGAAACTAATAGAAAACGGAAGTACATTCCTGAAACGTCATATTCATCGTCCCTCATTTTTTTGTAAGAACCCGTGCGCCAACGCAAGATGTAAACATTGCACTACACTAAAATGCACAAAGTCACTATGACCTTGAAACCCGTCCGCTTATGACGTCACAGATTTACTTCTATAGAAGTTCGTGGCGTTGTGCGCACTGACAACTAGCCACTTTGTAAGGATGGGTTTTTCAAACGGTGTTTCACTATCGACAATGATTAGAAAACCTATTTATTCTTGATTAAGGTGAATAAAACGTAGTTTATAGTTTACAATATTTATGAAATATTATTTATTCACGTAATTTTCTTGCAATAATAGTATTTATGAACGTTTCGACGAGATGAAATATAGCGAGGTCTTCATCGTGTCCCATCACTGGCTTACTTTATATCAAGTACTTGGCGTTGGGGGCATTAAAATATTTTCTGGCGTTTTTGTTTTTATTGAATATAAAACAAACAAGAACTTATTATGTGTGAAAAAGTTAAAAATATGACTTAATACAGGCCAATTTTCCATAAAAACAAAATAAAAGGACTTGTAAAAGTCGTAAATTTATTTTATACTATTATTACTTCTAATCAAGTAGTGGCGCTGAGGGCACGAAAATCTCGAACTTGTATACAAGTGATTGGCGTTCAAAAGGTTAAATATCTTCAATGTACAGACACAGCTATTTTACAATTTTATAATAGTAAGATATGTAGCGTAGGTATAATAATTTTATTATTTAGCGGGGATAAGGACAAAAAATAGCATCCCCTTTACTTTTAGAAAAAAAGTCACAAATAAGTCCAGTGATAAACTAAAACATTTGCATAGACCTATGACTATCTTAGAACTGGACCTATAGGAAAATTATTGCAGCAGCTTTGTCTATTGTTTTTTGCCTACTGAACCAGGTCAAAATTAGCTAGCAAAACTCCGCAGTCGTGATGGGTCTATACATGATCAAAAAAACACATCCAGGTGCGTCTTTTTGAAAAATCTGTTTTTTTTTGTTTAAACTTCACAGTTCGTAATGAATATCGATATCTAAACAACAAGGTAACATAATTTTCTCAGCTAATATTTGAAGTAACAACACCAGCGGTTACTGACCCCCCAAAAAAACAATGTTATTATTTTGGCGTACTTATTTAGATATCGATACCCATAACGTCTGCGGAGATACTGTACCTACTTAATTTATGTTGACCCAATTTATAAATCACCGTGTAGGCTTTGTTATTTTTTATTAGACATGAGAGGTACGTTTAGTGCTGAAAAAAGGTATTCCAAGTCCGAATATATTTTTTTTGCAGATTAGAAAACGTGCTAGTTGCAGTTACATTAGAAAGTGATATTATAGTTACCCCTACTATTATAGTAAAAAAGTAAAAAAAAAACGGTGCGGCCAAGGTCAAATAATTTGGGCCAAGTGGGTAGCAGATGACCCCAACTAACCACTATTTTCGTATGTTCAACGTTCTACCAAACACCCTGTATAAGCGTTTGTGTTCGTCTGGGTGTTTCTTATCTCTCTCTTATTACTATTATAAAATTGTAAAAAAGTGGGCTACGTTACACGTGGGTTATGGTATAAAACGTCTCCGAATCCGAAAATGTGATTTTTGAAATTCTTGTCTGTTTGTCTGTTTGTTACGGGTTGGAGCAAAAACTACTGAATATATTTTAATTTTATTATCACTGTTAGAAAGTATACTCCAACTTAAAAACTGGTGAACTTTTTATCTGAATTAATTAAATGAATCTAGAGATACAGCTTGACCTCCCTAATGTATAGAAGCCCATACAAAAAAGAGGTCATCAATGTTGGTTTTCTATTTTTACTCCTAATATATTATAGCTTCACGTGAGCGAAGCCGCGGGCAGAAGCTAGTGTATTATAAGTATGTAAGTATTTACAAAAAAAAAGTATATTAGTATTATATCCATTGTTTAGTACCCATAGTACAAGCTCTGCTTAGTTTGGGACTAGATGGTGCTGTGTAAAAATGTCCCAGAATATTAATTTATTTTAAAGAATAAAAAGGGGTAAACTTCCTTATTTTAAAGTCGGTTAAAAATATATTGGTCTACCTCAGGAGGTCCCCAGCACGTGGAATGTGGAGTCGAAAATGTTTATATATTTATTGTTGTCTTATTATTAATTTATATATAATTAATAATATATATAAAACAGCAAATAAATAGTACATCATGTAAAAATAATGAAAATTTTGCTTATCTAAGTAGTTTGAGATTTTATTTTCCTTAAGTTTAGGTATATTGTTGTTAATTCATTGTAAATACAATTTCATAAAATATTTAAAAATATATAGATATAATAACCTACTTGTTTTTTCAATTTTCCTGCCTAATTTATTCCTAGTTCTTCATACAGAGCAATAAATACACAACAGCGCCATCTATTGATTGTTCATTATTGATCGCGTCACTGTTTCTTATTAGGTAGTTCGCTGTAACACCGCTGTTTTAAAAAAGCGCTAAGTTATCGGAGCAATAATGGGCGTGGCTAAAATACCGAAACATCGAATTTCATTTAGCTGTTGTCAGCGTCTTAATCTGAGGGTCAGATAGATTTTCATTTCGGTTACGGTTACGGAGCTTCAACATCCCTGATAATAATCTATTTGCGATACGGAGTCACAGCAACAAATGTACGTTTCAGGCTCGCATTATATTCAGGAAAGTTTTTGTATTATTATTTATTTTGTACTTAGTATTTTCTAAATATGACATTTGTTGAATATTGTTTAATTTGTGTACGTTACCCTAGCAGGAAAGTAGCTCCTAGAGTGATGTGAGTGGAACGTACCTATATTTAGTGCGTAATCTGCTGTAATTGTGTCAAGCCCGATGATAGATGGCGTTGTTAGGTTTTAGGCCATTCCTGAATTTTTCCACGATTGGACTAGGCTCGCGATGTCTGTTATTTTAGACATGGAAATTACTCAATATTGTCATAACACCGTGTCGTTGTTTTACTGGTATATATATCCTCACCCTTGTTACGGTCGCGAGTGCTCCAGAAAAGTGCGGGAACGTGAACGCAGCGTTCACGCTATTGTGTTTTCTAATAGTCAACAATATACTGTTATATTTATGCTATAAATGTCTATAATGTACCTAACCATCTCTATTGGTCGCCACTCTTTCATTCGATTCGACAATATGTACAGGAAGCCATGTTTTTAACTCCTCGTCACGCTGATTAGTGCAAGTTAACATTAGATTCAAGATTGAGGGACATAAAAAAAAAAAAAGTTGATAAGTTCTTCTCCCACGTCTACTTTAAGCCCCGGATTGCCAGAAACATCCAAATGAATAGCATCCAGCACATTGCCATAGTGCCATTCCGCAGCCAAATTGTTTTCAGTTTCACTATCTAATAGAGGATCAACATCTTGCGGCATCTGATCAAAAGCATCATGGATGGATGTGAAGTCCTGATTTTGATTATCCTTCTACGAGGGGCAGTGAAAGGGACAAACAGCTGCAGCACTTAGTAATGAAACAATTAAATATTAATTTTCTATAATTATTCCAACTGTACTTAAACATTCAATAACCCATGTTGGGTAATTACCATCAGTATAATATTCACTTACAAACTTTTGCGCAAACTGTGGAAATGATCCATTTTCAATGTTTTCTCTCATGCTTTTCATAAGGTTCATCTGAAAAATAACAGGATAAATTTATGAAATGTGCATCTATGCTGTTGATATTATAAAACATGACCTCAAGTTTTAAATTGCCTATTAAGCAATTTCTTGCGTCAAATGACTGTATAGCCACAGATAAAAGAATACTAGTACAGATGCCTCATCCCATACAAAGAAATGGGACCTTCCTATCGGGCGAGATTCTTCGGGCAGAATTGTTTTTCTTTTGTAGGCGATAGATGTCGCACGTAGCAAGCGCGTTCCATGCGCGTTCCATGCGCGTTGCATGCGACATCTATCGCCTCGGGTTGTATATCAAGTGTTTACTATATATTTAACCAATAGATGGCGCTGGTGCGCCGGGACGTAGGTAGGTCACCCCGAACAGGTACCTACCTCCTTCTCGGTAGCGCGTAGGTACTTATGTAATACATTTAATTTTATAAAACTACCTATCTTCTTACGCGTAGTTTATTTTCGTTATTATTTAACGTAAATTCATGTAAAAATGTAGGTGTCATTATCAAGGTTTCTCAGGATACCTACTGATTTCATAAATGACATAATATTTTTAATGACGGACATTATTTTTTTAAATATAAAATGACGTGGGTGTCAATTTCACAGTTTCTGAT
Organism: Acronicta leporina; assembly: GCA_947256265.1. Classification (NCBI taxonomy): domain Eukaryota; kingdom Metazoa; phylum Arthropoda; class Insecta; order Lepidoptera; family Noctuidae; genus Acronicta; species Acronicta leporina. The sequence goes on along the minus strand of OX366513.1, from coordinate 7,207,496 downwards.
TGTGAAAAAAAAACAAAATGTTTAAAATCCAAGATTGTGAACATCTAATTATTATTTTTTATTTAATATTATAAAGCTAAAAAGTTTGTTTGTTTGGTTGACCGCGGAAATCTCAGGAACTACCTACTGGTTCGAATTTAAAATAGGTATCTTTTGTGTTAGATAGTGCATTTATCGAGGAAGGTTATAGGCTATAAAATATCTTATAAAATATCACGCTATGACTTATAGGAGCGGAGCATCAATGAAAAATGTAGCAAAAACGGGTAAGAGTTATTTCTTGTGAGCGCTTCCATTGCGTGCGCTGCGTAAACGAAGTCAATGGCTGCATAATATACCTAGGTAGGTACCTACCTATCTATCTGTTAAGGTTGACTCACTACCTATAACCTTTTTTGTTGTAGGTACCTAATCAAATTTGTTCTAAAATAATGCATTATTTGCGAAGGTGTTTAACACAACAAAAGTGTAGTATATACTTACACTTTTGTTGTGTTATGGATTAATATCATTAATCCATAACCAAATACATACCTATTTAATTTTGAACAGAATTGCCATTGACATCATTTGGTTTTAATGAATATCGGAGATATCATAGTTTTAAAATAACTCCACGACAAAATAATGATCAAGTAGGTAGGTCGGTACCTAGCCTACCACTAGCGCTGGTCGGCCGTTTAAAACGAGACTTTGTCGCGGTTTACTAGAATAGGTACTTTAGATCTAAGTAAGTAGGTAGTTTAGTGATGGAAAAAATCGACTGCCTGGAAATCGAGCCTGCGTCTTCTGGTTAGATAAGTACACCAGACGACCACTGAGCAACCGCGAGTTTAACTATTGAACAGCAAGCTGCCTACTTTGCTTGTCAACCGACATCTGTGTAGGTACCTACCTACCTATTTAGCCAGAAGACTCTACGCAGGTTCAATTCCGCCCTTCAAAGTGTCTTGTATAGCATAGAAAAAAAAAATGCAAAATATTACAAAAAATAGTTTAAGTACATACTTACTTACTTAATTGATTCTTTTGGGCTGGGAGGTGACAACTGACAAGTGTCCGTGATAAGGGCCGAGTGACAAACCGAAATCCACGCGAGCAAAGCCGCGGGCGGAAGCTAGTTCTTATATATCTTTATCGCAAAATGATAACAAAGTTATTGTATAAATATACCTAGGTACCTACCTACCTACCTACTTACTTACAAATGCCTACTACCTACATGTCGCACTCGCAACGCAACTCAAGTGGCAAGGCAACGAGATCTTCCCGCAAAAAATAAAATATAATATTTGGAAGGGATTGGGAAGGGATCTACTCATGTGCTAAAAACTAGGCAGGTACCTACCTACCTAGTTGCTTTCAAAAATAAATTTAATGTTACGAAAACAAACATGATTTTCCGACCTGCTACTAAATGCAAGAGAATTTATACCAAAATAGGCTTGTTTGAAAGATTAATTTTAAAATAACGAAAGCAAAAAATAATTTTGTGACCTGCTACAAATAATTTTAAGGGAATTTATACTTAAAGTCACTAAGATTAGAGCTTATACTGTGTAACTCGTTCGCCTCGCTATTTATACCTAAGTACATCACAGTCATCAGTTCATCACAGACACATACATGCAGCTAGGCGGCTTGTGAATTTTTTTCATGGGGTTCACAAAAATAGTCTAGTATTTGTTGAACGTGACAGGTGAACATTATGAGGTCCAGGGTTCGATTCCTAACTAAATAATTAAAGTTTTAAATTAAAGTTTAATTTAGATGGATCTATAAATGTTTAGCTAGGAATCGAACCCGGGACCATAAATTTTTATCTAACGTAGGAACATCACAGTTTTCAAACACTCGCATGCATAGAAAATTGATCCATATTGCGATACACCCAACGTGCATAATCGTATTGGCAAAAAAAAAAACTTTGAACTACGAGTATTTTCAACCCGCGCCGCCCGCGCCGCCGCGACGCGCGCCGGGCCGCGCCTTACGCTGCGAGGCGAGGCGGGCTGTGGCTAGGGTTGCCAACTCTTTGTCGGTCAAAAATAGTAGGTACCTAGTTCTAAAATTATTACCCATAAAAATATAATAGATAACGAAAACATGTAGTAGTTTTGCCTACTAATACTTATACTTTTTTCAGAAATATTGTAGGATAATATTTATATTATATAGTAGGGTTAGAACTCTAGCTGTGCCCAATACTTTCAAGTAGGTAAGTACCTACCTATTTTGATACTTGGTTTTTGACATTGGTAAGTGTATCTCATCCCTACGCGCATACATATGACATCATGACAATGAGTAGATAAACGTATCTACTCATGTGACGTAAACACGGTATAGGGCTTCCCGCCCACAGTATTTTAATTTCATCTACCTACCTACTTGCATAGCGTGTGAGCTACCTACAGCAATGAAAACCTCTTACTATTCACTACAAAAGCTTAGGTACCTACCTACTTAAAAAGTAAATGATAACGTAAATCTTATTAGATATGTACCTAGGTACCTCTACCTACCATTTAAAATATCTAAGTACCTATCATAAGTACTTAATTATTTCAATATGATAGGTAAGTACTTCGTAAGTACATAAGTAGGTAGGTAAGTAAAACTAGTAAGTACCTACTACGTGTCTCACTTTTTTACCCTATTCACTATCTAGGTAGGTAGGTATTTTGTTCGGTAGAAGAAGCGAAATACCGATCTATTAAAAAAAACAAATACTTAAACGTACGTAGGTTCTACGTACGTACGTATAGGTAGGTACCTACTTAATATTCTTCGTTCTCTGGTAGGTATATAGGTACTATGGTATATATAGGTATGCTTACGGCTTTCAAACACAAAACCATCACGACACCGTTCGTTCGTTACGTAGGTAGGTAGGTACCTACTACGGCGCATTCGCAGCTGTCGGACTACCGAGTGTATATCTACCGAACTCGAGCGAGACGCGATGGTATGATACCTACGACTCGCGTTCCGTTCCATTCCGACCGTCTGCATGATGCATTTATTGATGATAGAATACTGATATTTACCTATTTTGTGATATATATATATCTATACCTAGTAGATACCTACTTGAACTATGTAGGTATCTACTAGCCTACCTTTTTTATTATGTAAGTATATTCGGTACAAGGCACCTACACGAAGGTAACCCTGCCTATTAGGTGTAAGTCGCTTTCTAGGTACCTACCTACCTAGGTATGTTCGTGTTGTCATCATAGTAGACTATCGTATGTATTAGTACTTCGCCCCCGATGGTACAAAAAGATAATACATCATTAGAAAAACTTCGTCTGAAATATAATATTCTTATAATAATACTTTATTTAAAAAAAAGAGAAATAATTATATACTCAGAAACTGCGAACAGCGCCATCTTTTCTTTTTGTAAAATGAGCGAAAACTTCAAACAGCGCCATCTATTTACCAAAGAAAGCGAGAATCACGAGGATTTAATTGAATATCATATAATTGAAGAAATTAGACTTAAATTATATTGTCCTATGTATAAACATTTGATTTAAGTAAGTACATATTTTTTTAAGGTCTTGCCTCGTAAGAATTTCGAAGCCAAACACACGAGGTTTGGGAATCGATACATGCAATGCCATCTATTAACAATTCATTTGAACTATGTTTCATTTGTTCGGGATGAGACCCCATGGTATAGCTTAAATATGATTTATTGTCGACATTGAGACGGTTGTCTATGTATTTGACAATAATTTCAATCTCACATGCATACCTGGTTAGCTAGGCATGTGAGACTTGTCTTTTCAAATGAGATATAAGGGGTTACTGGGATCTGACGGGAACCAATAACTAATGGCATATTACTTCAGGGTTTCACATTTTTTTACATGGGAGCCATGCACACCATGATGATGATTACCATGAACCCCACATTATGTCAGTAAAATATGAATTTGAAACCCATTTTAGTGCCTTAGAAGAAAACTAAAATTTACCTGATATGCAATGTTATGTACTGAAATCAGGTGACAAGAAACTGTTTCCACAGTTACAATGCTGTGTAGATAAGCTCTGGTGTAGGTTTTACAAGTGGAACAAGTACAATCCTTGTCAATAGGGTTTAAATCAGCTTCATACATTTTTTGCTTTAAATTTAACTGTCCATTTGAAACTAGAGCACAACCAAATCTCTGAAATAAAGCAAATATGTATGCAGGGTAACTTATGTATTGTAGCTGTCATTCTACAGTGATTTTCTGTTTGATAGTCTTGCCAGACAAGTCATAACATATATGCCTATATTGTCCTTAGGGTTATGCAGAAGCATACTAATATAAGTACCTACATTTACAGTATGCCCAAATGTTTAATTCCCATGTAATAGGTGATGAGCCTTTGCCATTAATGGGGCACAAATCCAGAAGTCCAAGCTGCTACATATAATTTCATAACACTGCTAGACCTGGGAATCGAACTTAGGAACTTTAGCTTAGCAGTTGTGCACAGGACTTGGTCAGGGTCAGTCTTTTACCATGGCACATGACAAACCAGGAAAAAAAATCCCATTTGTCACCAGTGGAAACTGGGAACAATAAGAGTGGCCATTCCCATGTTTTTTTGAATTTTTTTCCCATTTGTCACCAGTGGAGACATACATGGTGGGGACAACTGGGAATAACTCAAATTTTCAATTGTAAACAGATAGGCTACATCAAGTTCCTATTGCAAGTTGCAACCCAATCATGCATACCTGGAACCACCAGAGAGAAAGACAGGGTGACAATTCTTCATTTGCAGGGTTGTTGCATGTTTTGGGTTGCAGTGATCTTGAAGGATTAGACCAGGGAGTGTAGGAAGGGGATGGAGCACTGTGTACTCTTAGGTGTTTGCACAGAGCAAACAATGCTTAATAGATATTTTATATACATACTGCAGTACGAGTTGGAAATACACAGTCAAACATATCAACTCCCAGGGCAACACAGACAACAAGATCTATTGCAAGACCAACACCCATCAGGTATCTGGGTCGTTTTTTGTCAAGTATCCTTGTACTAAGACTGACCATTGGCCAAAAATCATCCTTTGCTTCACCTCCACTGAAACAAAAAAGAGCAAAAGGTTTTTCAGCTAAGTTTTGTAATATTATCTATCTGGTATATACAGGCTGTTTGGCGCATGGACCGACAAAAATTTTTGGAGGTTTGGTGAGGCCATGTACTAGTTTTCACCCATAGACCCAAAGTCCTGTAAGTCACGGTATTCGAGATACAATTTTTTTTGTTTGTTTTTAAAAATTACCGGAATCGGAACCTTTAAAACGTTATAACTTTTTAGTCTGTAGTCGTATTTACACCAAATCACGTTTATTGCGTTCTCTGATGTATTATTATTCTAAATAAAACATAAATTCATAGCATTAGATGTAAAAAAAATACTTGTAGAGCTTCCAAACTCCTAAAAATGAAATAATGTTTGAAAAATTACAAATTCAAAATTAATTATAAAAAAAAGCTTTTTTGAACTTCATTTGATTTTTTTTTAAAATGCCTACTTAATACCCTTTCCAACGATATGCCACATGGCCTTGAAATAATTAATAATGTGGTCACAAAACCTAAAGGTACACATTAATCAGTTTCAGGATAATGAAAACACAAAAATGTTTTAAAATGTTTTAATTAAATTTAAGTTACAAATTAGGTTCGAAATGACTGCCTCTGTTACGAATGCATACACGGCATCTTTTTCTAATTTCTACAGTCGTCGTCCTAAGTCGCATTTCTGCTTTCATAATTTCAAAGGCGCTATTTATTCGTTCGATTAAAATTTCTCTTGTCGGTACTTCAGTTGCGTACACAATTTCTTTTGCACGCCCCTAGACATAAAAGTCCAAGGGCGTCAGGTCTGGTGACCGTGCAGGCCAAGGAATTGGGCCCCCTCTTCCGATCCATGAATTTGGAAAACAGTTGTTCAAATGTTCTCGTACGTCTCGCTGGTAATGTGCTGGACAGCCATCATTTTGGAAAATAATTGGTTCTCCGTCTATTACTGGTAATAAATACCAATTCAGGTAAATCGTCGAGTAAAAAATTCAAATAATTTTCTCCGGTCAGGCGCTCTGGTAAGAAATGCGGACCGATCAGGTGTCTTCCAATAACCCCCGCCCAAACGTTTACACTAAACTTATTTTGAAAGGAACTTTGTCTTTTCTTGCGGGGATTTTGTCCTTTTTGCGCCCAATGGTGAAGGTTGTGGATATTCACAATTCCCTCATGATTAAAATTGGATTCATCAGTCCACAAAATTTTTTTTAAAAATTTGGATCATCTACGTCCGTATGCATCATAAATCGGCAAAAATCCAGCCGTCTCCATCCTGTGATCATCATCTATGAGACCTAGAACAATCGATTAAAGAATAGTACAAATGCGATATTTATTTTCTTCTGTAAACCGAAAACCAAGGAATAAATGACTTTTTGAATGGCAAAAACTAACATAAATTTAAAAGATAAAATTAGAAAAATTAAAAGTTACTAGGTATTTATTTGAAAAACGAACCATTAAAGCTACAAGGATATTTGTAAACGTTTAAAATAAATGTATGATTAAAACCATTTTAAAATACAAGTTTTTTGTGTGCAAAATTTCAGCACAATAAGGTCGAGGATAACTGGTTCAAAATTTAGTTTCAAGATTTCGCCTAGTAAAATAAATAAAGTAACTTAACGTACCTTGAACAGAAGTGTAGTGATACGCATGCTTTCCATTTTCCCGAAGAACTGACCAAACTTTCCAAACCGACAAGTCAAGTCTTTCAGCTACAACTCGAATACTTGTCGTTGGATCCTCATCAAAAGCTTGCAGAATGCTTTCATCAATTGCAACATTATGTTGCCTCACATTAACTCGAGGCTCTTGGAAATTTATGTTTCCAGTCTCCCTCAGACGTCGATAGGTTGTAGCAAACGTCTCGTGGTGTGGTACACGCCGGTTAGGATATCGCTGCTGGTAAATTCTACGCGCTTCACGAGCGTTACAATTAGCGCTGCCATATGCCAACAACATGTCAGCATACTCTTCGTTACTGAAGTTAGGCATTGTAACAAGAGCGATGAATACTAACATAGCAACAGTTTAACAGAACAGTTCAACAAACAAAACTTAACAAAAACAAACTTTAACAAAAAAATTACTGAACTAGGAAAACGTGAAATACACGGGCAGTTCCGATAGCAGAGATAGTCAAATCTCGACTAAACAAGGATCACGTCACAAACTCCAACCCAATGACAGACAAAGACAAGAGATATTTTTCATGCATAAGAAAGAGACAGGCTGTTTACCTGCTTACCATTGTTCTAACAAACGGGTTCGGTTCCTACTTTGATTACTGATTTTGACGACATTATACACGCTTTCAAGGCCATGTGGCATATCGCTAGAAAGGGTATTAAGTAGAGATTTTTTTTAATCAATAGAAGTTAAAAAAGTCTTTTCCTTTTTTTTATAATTAATTTTGAATTCGTCATTTTTCATACATTATCTCATTTTTAAGAGTTTGGAAGCTCGACAAGTATATTTTTTACATCTAATGCTATGAATTTATGTTTTATTTAGAATAGTTATACATCAGAGAACGCAATAAAAGTAATTTGGCGTAAATACGACTACAGACTAAAAAGTTATAACGTTTGATAGGTTTCAATTCCGGTAATTTTTAAAACAAACAAAAAAATTTTATCTCGAATACCGTGACTCACAGGATTTTGGGTCTATGGGTGAAAACTAGTACATGGCCTCACCAAACCTCCAAAAATGTTTGTCGGTCCATGCGCCAAACATTCTGTATAATGTGTAAAATGTTTCCAAACATCCTCCAGGCAATGTTCCTTGGCAATTTTTTATAACTGTAACATTAGAATGGCTTTCATTTCAGAAAATAACAATGATATTTATTTTGCTTACCTCAACCCTCCAATAGCAAATCCATTAACATCCTTGGTCAGATGGTCTTTAGCACTTTGCTTTCTGAGTTCTCTATTTAATAAACCTTGTACTATGGGAAATATGCTTTGCTCTGTAGGTCTCTGGTGAGCTTTTAAGCAGCGGTCCAGCCAACGGCTCGTCCTTTCTGTAGCTTCTTTGATGCGATCATAATCTTGGTATGTTGTCTGAACAACGTCATCTAACTGCATTATAATGTCAGCACCTACAAGATCATTAACAGACAAATAATTGACATATCCAGTAACAAATTTAAACCAATAGCCTTAACTTGTAACTAAATATTAAGTAACATACCTACCTATACAATTTTGAATTTCAATCGATTTCTCCGGTGTCAACATTATTTCAGAATCATCGTAAGGAGATTTAAACTTAACACCTTCTTCAGTTATTTCAGCTAATTTGAGTAGTGAGACCATTTGAAAACCTCCTGAGTCAGTAAGAAGTGCTCTGTTCCATCCCATAAAGTTATGAAGGCCTCCAGCTTTAATTAAAACATCAGTACCTGGACGATTTCCTAAATGATAAGTATTGCCCAAAATTATTTCACAGTCTAAATTCTCTAGTTGATCTGGTAAAAGACCTTTCATTGTTCCCTGTAAAATAAATATCTCTGTAGATTATTGAAATTATAGAAGTACAGTTTTCGTTAGAGGAAATAAAGTAGCCCTACTTGCGTTCCAACAGGCATAAAAACTGGTGTTTTCACTTCGTAATGGGGTAATTTCATCAACCCGGTACGAGCTTTGGATACATTACATTCTGCTTTTACTTGAAATGATAATGCCATCGACTTTGCACCCATTTCAGATCGGTTAGTTGGTTAAGTTTCGTTTCTTTTTCTTGAATTTATAAAAAATTGCAGGTGCTAACTAAACCTCAAAACCTCCTAAACAAACAGTCACAGATAATAATATCAAACAGTTCAGACAGAGATCTTGACAGTTTGACACAATCACAACTCACAACACACCTCGACCTTACCTCAGATTGAGGTACACACACACATCATATCTCAGATTATGTCTTAGATTCATAATAGATAGAGTCCTAAATTGAATGCAATATATCCGTCCTATTCTTTTCAATACCTCCATTAGTGTAACAGAAAGAAGCCAACATACGGTTGTCAATTCTACAATTTGTACTCTGCTGTTACCTCAGATTAAGTATATAATATGATAATAGATGGAGCATAACGCAAATCGATGGAAATCGGAAATTCTGCATACCTTCCCATAAATATTATAGAATTAACTAGTGCAAGGGGATGTAAAATAATTTATCGATATCGATACTGGTCTATGAATCTATGATATTTTTTCGTATTTTATGTTGATTGCACTGAGCGGATGCAACCAGTCACAAGAATGTAGGATTTTTTACTCTATGCAGCATGCAGCACGGGGTTAAACCTTTGACTATCTATCTATAAGGACCCGCCTCTCATGATCATTCCCCTCTGTCAAGCTAGTGGATTAAAAAATCTAACGCGTTTATCAAAACTGTTTCCGAAATCAATTTTTCATTAACAGAATCGTTTCTGCTCAGTAAGGTCATCATAAATGCTCCGTGTAAATACCGATATACGCGCAGTTAATGTATGCAAAAAAATATCTAATATCTTATTTAGATAAAGATGGAGTTATTTTCCGTATGTAAGTATTAAAGTTCATTTATTTCTATTTAAATCACATAATACAATTTATTAATAATGATCGAGGACGTTACCGATTCAATAATCGAGTATAAAATAATCGTTTTGTTCAAGCATGCACTCCCCACGAGACTATCCGCACTCCCCACGAGACTACCCGCACTCCCCACGAGACTAGCAAATTTTTTTTACTAACAATATCAGCCTTCTTCTAATTTACGTAAGATTTAAATTTGAAATATCCATCAAAATGTGTTGATTGAATGTGTTCTGATTTTCAATTATATATCATCCAATAGTATGTCACCATTTATGATTTCCAATTATAGGTCTTAGTGCAGAATTACCTTTTTCATCTTTTTTTGGCAATTATAGGCCTTATATATATTATGACATAATACTTAAAACTCGGATTTTAAAAAGTGTAGCGAGACTATGTCCCTCTTTTGTTTTGTCATTTTAATTAATGATGTGATAGTGATTGTTTACGATTTCGAATCGATATCGATATTATTTTCGTGTTCAATGCAAGAAATTATAATAATTTCTAAATCTTACTAAAGATGAATATCATGAATTTATGATATCACTATATTTTAATAAAATAACATTTTTGGAAATGACGTAACTAAGATTATTGATTATTTTTGATATCCAGTGCTATTAGATATTTTATTTGTTACTTTTTCAGATCTACAAAAGACCTTCATTTAAAATGAAGTAGGTGTGATTGATAAATAATAGCTTAAGCCGTTGCGGATAAATGTGTTGACAAAAGAATTTATAAATTAACATATATAAATCGTATTTTAAAAATAATTGAAAATGATTTCTAAGATACGGTACGGTTTGAAGGTCTGGGGTTTCTTTTACCGCTTAGGTGGAAAACCAGAACATGGCCCGCCTGATGGTAAGTGGTTACCGTAGCCTATTATATGAACGCTTGCAACACCTGGGGTATCACTCGCCCGTTGCCGACCCTGTAAAAATCTTTTCACACCCGGTAGACAACCCACAACACCGGTACCCCCACTGCCAACATAACGCTTCCTCGCGGAGCTCTGGCGATCTTGCTCACCGTTAGGAACACAACATAGTACAGTGCTATGTTATTTGGCTACTATTTTCTGCAAAGTGTAGGTGTTTACCCAGCTGGGCAGCTCCAATTATAAGTAGAGTTATTCAATTCCACTATGCCCTGCCTCTCGGGGTGTTTCTTCAAACACATTATTTTCTTTTTTCGATATCCGGCTCAAAGAAATAACGAGAGTACGGAACACGACATACCATCACGTCTTTATTCCCTGAAGGGTTAGACAGATGCGTACTTAGGGGGCGAGCCTATTGCCATTAATCGGGCATCAACCCTTAATTTTATAGAAAAACTCCAATAACACATTGCTCGACCGGGGAATCGAACCCAGGACCTCTAGCGTAGCGCTTCTGTTCATATTAACGCGCGACATAATGAACAAAATCGTATTTACTCCTACTTATATCTCGTGGGAAATAAAACGCTCTGTCTAGTGTTATTCCTAATATATCAGCCTGGCAAAGAAAAAAAAATCAAAATCAAAGAATCAAACTAATTGGTATCAAAGTATTTGTAACATAACGTTCCCAATATCCGCTCTATCTATACTAATATTATAAAGAGGAAAGATTTGTATGTATCAATGTATATAACAAATAAACTCAAAAACTACTAGGCCGATTTCGAAAATTCTTTCACCATTTGAATGCTACATTAAGATTAACATTCAAGATTAACATAGGCTATAGAATATATTTCGAAAAGTTAGCGATTTCTCTCACCCGTGCGTTTATTTTCCAATTACATAGTATGTTACACCTATAAATTTGATCTATACCTAAATAGTTTCTTTGTTTTGTATTTCATTAGCATGCAATGAGAGCATTGCATTGAAAATAATTATGACGCAAGATATTAAAAAGGTGTATATGGATGATTTTAATTTTGCAAATAAATAATTACATATAAAAATAATTTGTAATGTTGTTACGTTTTTATCCATTCTTCCTAAAATAATCTATCGATATAAAATATCGACATAGTAGCTTCCTAATTATTTTTATTGTATTATACGTTCGTATTGTCGTCAATTCTTGTATGTTGACGTATTTGACCTCTATGTGTGCGTAAATTGTGTTAGTGGTGAAGATTTTAATATGTGTGAGTTCGTAGCGATACAAAATGATTTTGAGTATGTGTGCAGCAATGTCTATGTAGTGTTTCCTCCGTGTAAAAAATCGTGTAAGGTGACATCAACCAACATGTTTTACATCTTCCTTTATATGAAAGTGCATTGCCCTGCGCAAGCCACCAAATATTTCGACCACCAGATATTTTAAGAAATCTTGAGGTAGAATTGTTATAAGTTTGAAAAATAAATAAATTAGTGTTTATAATTATATTTTCGACAGGCTTACATTTTATTCTGAGAACTTGAATGTTTAACATACATTAAAAAGTTTTAAGAAATGGTTGGTAAAGCCCCGTTTCCATCAGCTCGCCTTGTCCGCCAGTATAACGGACTATTCGTTTTATCAATGCAATGAATGAATATGCAATTGTATTTATTTTTATTTTTATGCAATTGGGTTTTTTTTATCCTGATAAGGCTTTTGTTATGTTTGTCCTGAAAATAATTCTATCAATAAAACGTCTACGTTTTCATATTCAATCAAATTGAAGATTCTTTTATGATCAAGTATGAGTGTTTTGTTGTACTTGGGTCTTTTTCGAAATAAAGTGTTTTGTGAAATAAAGAAGCCCATTACATCTTACGACTAGTAGTCACCGAGGAGGAAAAAATACCATAGATTCATAGACCAGTATCGATATCGATAAATTATTTTACATGCCCTTTGCACTAGTTAATTCTATAATATTTATGGGAAGGTATGCAGAATTTGCGTTACGATCCATCTATTGTATACTTAATCTGAGTATGCAGAATTTGCGTTAGGCTCCATCTATTCAATAATTAATCTGAGGTATAATGTAATCACAGACTACGTACGTACCACAGACTACTACGTCGTTACAAGATACTAGTATTATGATCCTAGTATCTCTTAGTAGTCTGTGGTATCATGTAATATTACTCAGTCAGACCATAGATTATATTTGGATATGTATATTTGGTTATCTTCAGACCCTCAGCTCTGAGAAAACAGATCACAGAGCATGCATGAGAGCAGAGTACCAAGGGTGCGTTCCACTTGGCGTTCACACGATCACGCTCACGACCGCAGTTTTTCCCGTTCCACTTACTTCAGCTTGTGAGCGTTACTGTCGTAAACTCAATTGGAATGGATAGAGCGTTTTGAGCGTGGAGGTAAAAAATACAAACGGCGAGTTAGTAAAAAGAAAGCAAAGATTTACGAGGTTAGGTTATAATATGTAAGCCTTGAAAATAAATTTAAATAATTATTGTTTAAATCGATTTATATTGAAAAAAATATATAATTTATTCATTTTATACATTTAAAAATTTATTTAAGCTGCAGAAACATTCACTTCTAGTAAAATATCTCTTTCCGCATGAAATAACTTAAGTTTCATGGTCGTCATCTTTGATGCTTTAAGTTTTGAAAATGCCGCTAATTTTTTCAAAGATGAGAAATTTAGCGTGGTGAGCTTGAGCGTAAGTTATTTATTTATTTATTTCAGTGCCGTTTTCGCCACGACCACAACGACCGCGGTCGGTAAGTGGAACGACTAAATGAGCATTTTGATCGTTGTGGTCGCTAAGATGGAACGCACTCCGCACTCCAATGCGTATGCATCTCTTAGTAGTCTGTGGAGCACCACCAATCACCAGGTTGACAGATTCATATGAGAGATGCTTCAGCATACCATTTTCAAAACTTGAAATTCTGTCTGACTGACATTCACGACGACTTCACTTTCACGATATATCAGCATTCCACAGACGCGTAAGGGTCTTGGGTACATCAAGGCATTCATATAAGGCATTCACACAGGTACTGATAAACAAAGACTACTTGATATACGCATATACTCCAATCCGTCTGTTAAAGAGAGTGGTGTATATTAGTTATGCATTGCTAGTTATACATAAGTATTATCATTGCTCGTGTAGGCAGGTTCACTGTTTTTAATATGTAGTTGAAATTGTCATTTAAACTACAAGAAAGGAGTCTTGCTAATATTACAAATAGTATTAATATAATAAATACTGCTTGAAAATTAATAATATTAACATGTGCGCCAGCTGACAGTAGCAATTAATAAATTATTAAGTACCCCAAACAATGATTTGAAATCTTGTATAACGCCTTAGTAACTTAACAGACAGAAATGTGTTTGCTGGGGAGTTTGTTGCGCCGCTTTTTCTTCCCAGCGAAAACACTAGGAAGCGGTGAAGGGCGGGCGTTTTGGGGGCTGTCTATAATGTAAAAATGACGTTCAAAAGGTACTACCTAGTGGTCTATATTGAATGATTTTGACTTGACTTGACTTGACTTATTGAGTTTATATCAATATATAAACTCAATGGTTAAATTTATTACTCTGAGGGTTAAATAAGTGGCGCGCGGCGCTACTGTAGCTACAGGGTAAAGTACCAATAGAAATTTGACCCTTTTCGTGAAAGAAAAGAAAGCCAAAAGCTACTAGAATATACATTTAAGGGTACGTTTGCAACTTTGACTATCTATCCCTGGACAAGTGACGCGCTTAATTCTATGAACAAAAAAGTCTGTCACTTTTGGTGCGGGGGGAGGAAACACTACATAGACATTGCTGCACACATACTCATAAATGATTTTGACTTGACTTGACTTGACTTATTGAGTTTATATCAATATATAAACTCAATGGTTAAATTTATTACTCTGAGGGTTAAATAAGTGGCGCGCGGCGCTACTGTAGCTACAGGGTAAAGTACCAATAGAAATTTGACCCTTTTTGTGAAAGAAAAGAAAGCCAAAAGCTACTAGAATATACATTTAAGGGTACGTTTGCAACTTTGACTATCTATCCCTGGACAAGTGACGCGCTTAATTCTATGAACAAAAAAGTCTGTCACTTTTGGTGCGGGGGGAGGAAACACTACATAGACATTGCTGCACACATACTCAAAATCATGTTGTATCGCTAAGAAACTCACACATATTAAAATCTTCACCACTAACACAATTTACGCACACATAGTGGTCAAATACGTCAACATACAAGAATTGACGACAATACGAACGTATAATATGTACAATAAAAATAATTAGGAAGCTACTATGTCGATATTTTATATCGATAGATTATTTTAGGAAGAATGGATAAAAACGGAACAACATTACAAATTATTTTTATATGCAATTATTTATTTGCAAAATTAAAATCATCCATGCACACCTTTTTAATATCTTGCGTCATAATTATTTTCAATGCAATGCTCTCATTGCATGCTAATGAAATACAAAACAAAGAAACTATTTAGGTATAGATCAAATTTATAGGTGTAACATACTATGTAATTGGAAAATAACCGTATCTTAGAAATCATTTTCAATGATTTTTGAAATACGATATAAATATGTTAATTTATTTTTCTTTTGTCAACACATTTATCCGCAACGGCTTAAGCTATTATTTATCAATCACATCTACTTCATTTTAAATGAAGGTCTTTTGTAAATCTGAAAAAGTAACAAATAAAATATCTAATAGCACTGGATATCAAAAATAATCAATAATCTTAGTTACATCATTTCCAAAAATGTTATTTTATTAAATTTTATATCATATCATAAATTCATGATATTCATCTTTAGTGATCTTTAGCAATTATTATAATTTGGTCTTACATTGAACACGAAAATAATATCGATATCGATTCGAAATCGTAAACAATCACTATCACATCATTAATTAAAATGACAAAACAAAAGAGGGACATAGTCTCGCTACACTTTAAAAAATCGAGTTTTATGCATTATGTCATAATATATATAAGGCCTATAATTGCCAAAAAAAGGTAATTCTGCATTAAGACCTATAATTGGAAATCATAAATGGTGACATCCTATTGGATGATATATTATTGAAAATCTAAAAATGACATTTTGATGGATATTTCAAATTTAAATCTTACGTTTATTAGAAGAAGGCTGAAATTGTTAGTAAAAAAAATTTGCTAGTCTCGTGGGGAGTGCGGATAGTCTCGTGGGGAGTGCGGGTAGTCTCGTGGGGAGTGCATGTTTGAACTAAACGATTATTTTATACTCGATTATTGAATCGGTAACGTCCTCGATCATTATTAATAAATTGTATTATGTGATTTACTGCCTCACTGCCTCATTAGCCAAGTGGTCCTGAGCGCGACTGCTACGCTAGAGGTCCTGGGTTCGATTCCCAGGTCGAGCAAAGTGTTATTGGGTTTTTCTATGAAATTCCCAGTAGCAGCTCGAAGTTAGAAATTTGTGCCCGGTTAATGGCAATAGGCTCGCCCCCTATTACATGGGACCTAAACATACCGGCGAACTGTGGGTGTACATTAGTACGCCTCTGCCTAACCCTTCGGGGAATACAGGCGTGATGGTGTGTATTATGTGATTTAAATAGAAATAAATGAACTTTAATACTTACATACGGAAAATAACGCCATCTTTATCTAAATAAGATATTAGATATTTTTTTGCATACATTAACTGCACGTATATCGGTATTTACACGGAGCATTTATGAAGAGCTTACTGAGCGGAAACGATTCTGTTAATGAAAAATCGATTTCGGAAACAGTTTTGATAAACGCGTTAGATTTTTTAATCCACTACCTTGACAGAGGGGAATGATCATGAGAGGCGGGTCCTTATAGATAGATAGTCAAAGGTTTGCAACCATATTTTGAGACTTTTAATTGATAGAATGCCGACAACGACAAAACGACTCACTAATATAGTCAAAAGTTTATTAATCTGTAGTCAACCTAGAATGTCGTGTGGTGCCATCTCTGTAATCGGTGCTAAAATTACGATCACTGCTTGCTCAGTTTTCTCGATTAAATCAAAATTGAACCTTATCTCGATAGCAATAACTGCATTTATCCAATTCAGAATTATTATTCCTTAATGATAGAATGAGTATAACCTCTACGAATTTCTTCATGAGTTCGTTTTCGTTTTGCTTGTTATATTATTGCTAGAGTTTCGCTAAAACGTAGAAGATTGCATGAACCGTGTAACAAGTTGGCATATGCTTTCAATAAGTTGTTGTACTATTGCAAATGCATAATATCGTTTAAAAGACACGAATTTTCTATAATATTATGCCACTAGCGTCAAGGAGTGTAACGATTCGTAAGTTATTCAAAATTATTTGATTTCATGTATTTACATATACATTAATATTTTTTTCTTACTCTATTTATTAATATAAAAAGGTAACACGAATTACAACGTAGTGCAAGGCGGTTTCTTTGGCTTAGTTGGAAACACGTGTGATCATTGATTTTGATGACCACGGTTCGATTCTGAGTATCAGTTTTTAATTTTTTCCATTTTAATTTTATATTTTTATTTATTGTCCTATTTTAATGAAACAGAAATATGATAAGAAATCAATAACACATAAATTTTATTTGTTATTTTATTATCTTTAAATAATATTCTGTCATTCTGTGTTAGTTTTTAAATTAACCTTCTGCCTAGGTATTAGATGAATAAACTAGATTGAGGACTTCATAATTTTTATTTGCATTTTTTAGGGTAATTTTATTGTTCAGGAGGTGTAAGTCTACTTACACCACCTCAATAACTAGTTCATTCATCTAATACCTATCAGTCCAAATAATATTAGGGTAAGTACCTCTTAAGTATATGTGGTGAATAAAAATGATATTTTTTTCTATTTTAGGTGCATATAGTAGTATAAACAGAAGTAATGAAATGAAGCAGTTTTATGTCCAAATACCATTAATAAAGAATAACTAAAATGGATGCTAAAAGTCTTCATAGTAATCATACAAAAAACATAAAATCAGGAACTGACGGTGGAAAGCATGAAGTGTTTGTGTTACCACCGGATCTTCTAAAGAAACTTGGTATTAGTATAGGTAACATAAATGGAAGCCAATTAGTTCCTTCTGATACACAAGGTAAGGAGGCATACTATTTGTCAGTTATTCTTATTCAGCAAATATATATAAAAATGGGTACTTACTTCTGTTCATTTCAGGGGTTGAAAAGAGTAATGAAAACCATGATAATTCACGGGTATCAAATAATTGTAGTATTGAAGCTCCAGATACATCAATTTTGGAAACTGCAAGTTTGATGAAAAAGTCAGTTTTTTTGAGTCCTACTTTCGTTTCCACTATTACACATGTGATTCCAGGTGAAATAGAAATTTCACACAAAAGCAATGCAGAAGGTTTGGTAAATGTTAAAGACTTAACAGAGACACAAGGCAATAGTTTTGTACCAGTAGATTCAAATGACTCTAAGGCAAATAGTATGCAGAAAGCATGCAACAAAGAAGACCAAGTAAATTTCAGTGACAATATTACTGCGAATGGAGAACATTTATCTGAAAAAAATAATTATAAAGACTGTTCACCCATGGCTCGATATGGAAATAAAAAATTAGAAGCAGATGTAAATAAAAATTTTCATGAAAATTTAAGTAAAGTGAAACACAGTTATGATAATATTTTGCATAACGCACATTCATCTAAAAGTTATGCTGATGGTCATTCAACAGAGATAAATTCAATTTCTACATCTCACACTAATGCTGATAATGATAAAGATAAAATTGTAGGAAAATTTTCGAGAGAAAATATTATCTCCGAAGAAACAATCTCACTTTCAAAACTCAAAGAGCTAAAAGGTTTACAGTCTGCTAACATAAATAATCTTACTCCATTACCAATAAATTCCGTTATTGATACTAGTAAACAAATTCTTACAGCACCACAAAACCATACTAAGTTGATACATTCAAATTTCAATGTAGGAGCAAGTGAAGTCAATACAAATAAAAGCTTTCTGGATAGTATAGAAATCAAGAATTACATAAACACGAATGTTGCTGCTAGTGCTATATTTCCACAAACTGTTGATAGCACATGTAGTACAAAATCAGATATTGCATCACATGTAATTGAAAATGCAAATGTGTGGGAAAATGATAAAAATGTTGAAGACCATTCTAGAGATAATTCTATTAATGAAGGTGAAATCAATATAAATGTAGAAAACTGTAATGGTGTTAATGAACAAGATTGTGATGCTATCCATACTGGTAGTAGTGAAGTAGACAAATGTGTTAAAACATATAAATGTCTCAGTGACCAAAGTAGTAAAGAGGTGCAACCTAAAGTTAATAATATTGGAAACCATATAATATCACTAAATGAACATGAATGCAATCCAGATCCATCGAAAGAAATAACTAGTGTAAAAAACAATAACACCAAACGAAATTTAAAAGAAAATCTAAGTTCAAAATCTATCAGCAAACAAGTTATTAATTCTAAAGTTGTTGATTATCATTTTAGACTAGGAAAATGTACTGATAAAAATCAAGAAATTGTACCAAGTGAAGAGTTGGCTAATATTTTGAGCACAAGTACAGAACTGTCAGGTAGCAATACAAATATAAAAATAGATAAAGTTAAGGAGATAGCTGCATATTTAAAGAAATATTCTCATATTTATATGGATAAAAAGAAAATAAAAATGGAGCATGGTAATGATATCATAAAAAAAGAAACAGTCAATTCAAATGCCAGTACAATCAAGTCAAAATTATGTATTCAAGGAGTAGAAAAGCCTGGTGGAAAACACTTAGGCAGAGAAAAAAGCGAAGAGTGCAAAACTCTCAAAACTTATACGAGACGAAATTCTAAAAAGTCGGAATTACCCACAAATATTATATTTCATACATATGAATCATGTAATGTGGTTGAAGGTTCGGATGGCGAACTCTATACATTGAATACTGTAACACCTTGCGAGATGCAAGAATTTTGTTTATGTTCTGATTTTGGGCGCTTAGCTTATTATGAAGATGGTAACTTATATGAACATTTACATTTTTGGCAGCACACTGCTGTGGATTGTGAATTAGACTTAATATTTTCCATATACAATGATGAGGCAATTGTTAATAATTATGATAGTGGATTGGAACAAGAGGAAAAGACTGAAGAAAAAAGAGATGTATACACACATCATGTTTGTTGGAATATCTTACAAAATGAACCTACTCAAAATGTAGACAATTCTAATGAAGAGCAGACTTTGTATTGTCAAGTAAAAAACACAATTAAAGATCAGTCTGAGGAAAGCTTTCAAGTAACAGAAATTGAAACTGTAGTTCAGAAGGAAGAAAATAACTTAATTCTTGAAGCTTGTGATGATGCAAATATGATACATTCAAATTCTGATATTAGTTTAGAAACCATTGACCAAGCTATGGTCCGCAGTGAACTGCCTTTGAATGTTGATCATAATTATAAAATAAATTCTGCAATAATCACTCCACCGGATAGCGAAAATATAAATGCTGATATTAGTTCATTAGAACCCACATCGACGGTGAGTTGTTTGTCGCAATAATACTTTCGTTCATATAATAATATTCCTTTCTCTGTGGTTAATGTGTCTGCGCAGCCGCCACCGTCAAATAGTGACGAACATCTCTTTGTCGAAGTCGAATTAAACCACACCAAAATTCTTCTATACTACAGTCCTTTCTTACGTATTAATTACTTCTGTTCCTTTGAAAACATCTTAGAAATGCTAATTCCCTATTACAGTCTTAGCATAATCACGGGTGCCTTTAATATCTGCCTTCCTAAACAGAAATATTGTTCTTACTCTCTGCGTTCTTTGATAGATACTAGTAATCTCTTCAGTCTTCCATTAAATGCTACTTACCACTTTCTAAATTCGACTCCCTCGCTCCGTGACCTCATCTCCTGATCAAGTTGTTAAACATGGTCAATGTCCAGCTGATATTTTTTCATATCACGATCTGATCTTCCTTTCTTATAAAATTCGTCATCCCAAGGCCAAGCCTAAAATCCTCTAGCAGCGCCACTTTGCCGCAATCATCGTGGACAATCTTTGTGACGATGCCAGCAATATAGATTGGTCTCCACTCTATGCCTCTACTTCAGTCGATGAACAGGTGGATTTTTTCACGACTATGCTTGTGCAGCTGCATGACCGGCATGCTCGAGTTCGAGCGGTCAAACTAAAACATTTTGCCATCGCCAATTCGCCATGGCTGAGCGAAGGACACAAAATGCTAATGAATCGAAAAGCGACTGTAAAATCCAAATTTATGAGTCGACCGTCGGACCTACCTAATTACTGCACTAAGTACACGATGGTCAACCCCATTTTCAAGTTCAGTTCTGAAATGTCCATCCCAAATCCCAAGGTTGCTTGAAAGAAATTGCAGTTAGCGATATGCCCACCCATTGTATGATTTATTTAATTCATCACAAAATCCACTCCTCTTAAAAGATAACAAATAAGCATAATTAAGCAAGTTTTCTCTTCCTGGCCTTTGTATAATTCTGGTGTACAATCTATACTAATATATAAAGCTGAAGATTTTGTTTGTTTGTTTGGATGCGCTAATCTCAGGAACTACTAGTCCGATTTGAAAAATTCTTTCAGTGTTAGATAGCCCATTTATTGAGGAAGGCTATAGGCTATATATCATCACGCTACGCGGATGAACTTGCGGGCATAAAGTATATAATAACTAGATAAATAATAGGTATTATACAAAACTAGTTGGGTTCTACGGTGTCATCCGCGTTCATCTTGTTATTATCAAACCCTTAGGTAGGTATCTCCCAAACTCCTTTTTTATAGCATGTTAATATATTTTAGGTTTTTGTGATGGATCAGGGAGTGGTATTTCGCATTCATATATAATTTTAGAAGATGTAAGATACCTATATGTATTGTAACGAGTACTTACTGATTTATAGGTATTCGCAGAAAGCAGTGGCGTTACAGGACGGAGTTCGGCAAAAACCAAAGAAAATACCTATGATAAAAAGTCTCAACATAACGAATCTAGATGCAATCCAAACGAAGAAAACGTGGATTCGCCCAAACAGATAGAAAAGGCTGCTCCTGTATGTATTATAAGATTTGAAATATGTACATTGTTTTACCTTTTTATTTATTTTAAACATTTTTTTTGTGTTTACAGCAGAAACG
This sequence comes from Acronicta leporina, assembly GCA_947256265.1. Lineage (NCBI taxonomy): Eukaryota > Metazoa > Arthropoda > Insecta > Lepidoptera > Noctuidae > Acronicta > Acronicta leporina. Next base: position 7,185,599 of record OX366513.1, on the reverse strand, counting down.
CAAATTAACTGGGAAACAGACACGTCCAATTCTAAAGAATAAGGAAGACGAACCATCTCCTAAGAAAAATCTAAAGTGTGGATTATGCAAAACCATACTTTCTGAAATGGAATGGGAAAACCATGTCACTCAGCAGCATCATCTGATCGCTTGGAGAGCAGGTTCTTCTATTGTAAGTGGTTTTTGATATGACAACTCACAAGTCACTGTATTATAGGTACCTTTATGTTTATGCTGAGTTTTTAACATCCAACCAAACAGCGCTTTCGTGTGCGTGATGGATCAGGCTTATTTCAGAATACCATGTTCTTTTTTATTTCTTGCACAAAATGAAATAAGCAACTTCTTTGCTCATTGCTCAATGATTAAATCATGTTGCAGCTGCAACCAACAGAACATTTATGCTTTATGCGATTCCCAGATCGAGCAGTGTTATGCTTTTTGTAGTGGGTATTTCTATTAAAATTGCAGTGGCAGCTCGAAGTTTGGAATTTGTGCCTGTTAATAGCAATAGTCTCTCCCATAATACAAGGGGGTTCCTTGTATTATGGGAGAGACTATTGCTATTGACATTGCTAGTGACATTCTTCCTTCTAGGCTTTTATCCTTTATTAACAAATCTGGAAAAATCAATAACAACTAATACAGACTACAATTACGGGATCACTTATTTTGCAATTAAATTCATGTAAATCTACGCATAAATTTAACGAATGTATTTGGTTAAATAATTTTACAAGTAGATCATTTTCTCCTAATGCAGTAATCAGGTAAACATTAGTGTTTCTGAAGCCGCACTCAATTCGGAAGTCATCGGTTTTACGAATTTTGCCTATGCTACATATAAGTTGTGTCGTACTGTATGTCGAGTGTATGAAACAGCAATACACTAATTAGAAAAATATTTTTAAAGATGTTTATAGTATAATAATATAAGGTCTAGTTCATACATTTGGTTTAAATTTTTTCAACTGTTGTTTAATTTTTTACAGAATATAGACGACCCAGATTTATTGAATAAATTGAAAAAAAGATTAAAGACTATGGGTATTTTAACATGCAGTATATGCGAAATGAAAATAAAGAAGTTCAAGAAATTCATTGCGCACGTTAAGGAATGTATACAAGAGAAGGTAACTTATTTATGTGACCTCGAAATATTTTCACATGTCTAGTACTAGAAACAAATTACTAGACGTGTGAAGACAATTTACAGTTACAATAGAACTTACAACCAAAAATAAAACAACCTTTTTGACCTGTATTCAAAGAAATGTTATCCAATATTGATTGTCCCTAATACAGATTACAGATCAAAGTCAATAAACTACAATCAATTTTGTTTTGTTAATTTTAGCTTTCAAAAACAAACAAAAAATCAGATAAACCTACGCGTAAATCGAGAACAACTGATGAAAATCTTACCTGTGGTGTGTGCCACAGAACTTTGCCGTCCTCTGGTTGGATTGAACATATAGGCAGGAACCATTCGTATTTAGCTTGGACTAATGGACAGCCCGCTTTGGTAAGTGTTTATTAGTTGACATTTGAAATAGGCTAGGTGAAGTAGTCCTGTCACAGTCGTAGCGAAAGGGCGAATCGCATGGCCGTGACTATAGTGCAAGAGAAGGTAGCTGCGTCTCTCCTCCAGCTAGCTCCACTCGCTATCTCGTCGAGGCCGATATACCATGGCACCTCCCCAAGTGGCAAATAAACCATGACTCACATAAAAAAACATTAAAATCAACAACGTCTCTGTCTCTTACTATTCGATTTACGTGTTCTTTTAATCCATGGATATGTCGAAGTTGGATTGTATAATACGCCATTTTACATAACCGCTACCTGTTTTACAAAATATAATTTTGTAAAATGACTTATTTGCGGCTACATTTAGTTATATTTTGGCATTCAAATTTAGTTTTGACTGGGTAAATTCGGGATGAAAGATATTTATATTGGTTAGGTTAGAACTGCGACAGCCAGAGCCCAATTGTAAGTCAAAGTCAATGTCAACATGTTTTATTTCAATTAGACCATATAAGAAGGTACTTTTGAAAAGTCAAAACTAGTTGCACAGTTCCAAAAAGTAGGTCTTATGGAGAAGAGCCGGCAAGAAACTCACCCATTCAATATAATCACAATTACAATATGACTTAAGAGCCATTTTACATTTTCGCGAGAATATCTAACATTTCAGTCGCTTAGTTTACCATGTTAGGAAATACTTTGCTTGATTGTTGAAATGTATTCAACTAAACCAACCTTTCGTATTGACACATATAGAAACAGATTTAGAAAAACTAGTTTGTTTATTTTGTGGTAATTATTCTCCCACAACTAGTTTACTGAAAAATCATCGCAGAGTATATTTCGGACTCCAATATCTATCATTAATACTAATAAATAAGACAGAAAAAATACACAAAGCATTAGCCGATATAATCTTGTCGTCACATATAGTAATAGAATTTCGAAAATTTAGAACATAAATTAGAAAAAAAATAAAGTGCTAAGCCAATTTTTACGTTATTATTGTTATTTTATCCCGATTTTTTGGATAGAATAAAGCGTTATTACATTTAAAAAATTATGACAAAATAAACTATGTCTTTTAACAAATCTAATTCCAAAGTTTCATTAAAATCCCTTTACTTAATTAGAAGTGATAACGTTATTAAAATCACTCTAATATTAGATAAATTACGATGCACAAGCAGGCACCGATTAGTACGGCTCGAGAGCCCGTCGAGGAAGGACCTGTGTCATTTTTTTCCGCATCCCGATTTATGAGCTTACGTATCGTGAACGCATGATTATACTACGACTGCAAAGTTTTGATACACTTCGTATTTTTTTATTATTAGGTAAGTTTTTTTTATCAACATGTAGTAAAGTATTATTTTAGTAGTTTATACAATAACTATAATACCTATTTTATATGTAACTGCCTCATTAGCCAAGTGGTCCTGTGCGCGACTGCTACGCTAGAGGTCCTGGGTTCGATTCCCAGGTCGAGCAAAGTGTTATTGGGTTTTTCTATGAAATTCCCAATAGCACCTCGGAGTTTGGAATTTGTGCCGGGTTAATGGCAATAGGCTCGCCCCCTATTACATGGTACCTAAACATACCGGCGAACTGTGGGTGTACATGAGTACGCCTCTGCCTTCGGGGAATACAGGCGTGATGGTATGTTATGTTATTTTATATATTTATGCTTTATTCGTTTTAGCAATGGGGCGTTAGGGTTCCGTTTACCATTGTATCAAAAAAAGGAAAAATAAACATTTTGCAGCCTTATAGAAAGCAACAGAAGCGAGGTACTAAATATTTATTTTTGTTTGATTCATAAACACAGTAATCGGTGACATAGTAGTTACATATTATTTATATGTATCTAATAGTCCGGTCAAGTTAGCCCAGCAAATAGTGGACAGGTTACTAAAATTCGCATAGAGCTGAATTTTGTACGTATGTTCGGAACACCATTATAAATGAAATGTGAAAAGTCCCCATCGATCTGACAATTGCAAAAAAATACTTTTCATGGTCAAAGTTGGCTAATATGGGTTTTTTTCGTTTTTCAGCCAAATGGTAAGTTTTGTATAACAAAAAGATAGTAGAACTTAAAACAGAAGTTTATTCAGTAGTAGGGGTATTATAATAATAATTTCTTTTATTTTATAGGAAAATGATCCCTTTGCATTAGACGCTGACCTTCACGAATCATTGGAACTATCGGACTCGATCGTAAATACTTTTAGTACTTACTTATTATTACATAACATACCATCACGCCTGTATTCCCCGAAGGGTTAGGCAGAGGCGTACTAATGTACACCCACAGTTCGCCGGTATGTTTAGGTCCCATGTAATAGGGGGCGAGCCTATTGCCATTAATCGGGCACAAATTCCTAACTCCGAGCTAGCAGCTCGGAGTTAGGAATTTGTGCCCTGGGAATTTCATAGAAAAACCCAATAACACTTTGCTCGACCTGGGAATCGAACCCAGGACCTCTAGCGTAGCAGTCGCGCTTAGGACCACTTGGCTAATGAGGCAGTTATTATTATTACATCATTCTTAAAATATGTTTTGTAACAAGAAGTTTATAAGTAGTAGGTAGATACTATATTAATTATATCTTTTATTTTTTAGGACAGTAACCTGTATATTTTTGTTTAATAAAATAAAAGAAAATTATATTTACTTTTATTAATTTAGGTATTATGTTTATGTTACCGTAACCCGGTACTTAGTTAAAAGAGACAACAGACATTTATTGACGGTACTGAATAGTATTATCAATATAATATTGTCTGTTGTCTCTTTTAATTAATTGTAAATAATTGCAATTTACGAGGTTTTGTAGACGAATGAAAAAAACACAAAGTTGTATTATGTAAAGTATATATTAATGTATGAGTATATTTTATTATTTAGTTTACATAATACAACGTTGTGTTCTTTTCATTCGTCTACAAAACTTTAATAGACTGAACAAATAAAATAATTCATTTGATAAATCTCTTTCATAAACCAAGGATTAGAATTATAACGCGATGGCTCAAGATTGTACAGTCCGTCTCGACACTCGCGCTACGCTGTTTGCATTGGGTATGTGTTGGTAGCTACGCACACATACACAATGCTGCCGTCTTTTACCTAAACTCGAGCGCTTACATTTTGTGAAATGGCTCTTAAGCTTTACAACTTTGTTTTAAATACATACATACCATCACGCCTGTATTCACCGAAGGGTTAGGCAGAGGTTTAGTCAAAGTCAAAATCATTTATTCAATATAGACTACTAGGTAGTACTGAAGGAGGTGACCCGACCAATGATGCTACCGCAAGCAATGACATCTAAGGGAGCATGATGACAATGCAGCCAGTTTCAGATCGTATTAAACAACAATCCAGTTGAACTGTTAGCCGAGGTTACTTGTAACAACATTGTACATTCATAATTACAGATACAGAAAAATGTCATCAAACAAATAAAAGTATTATATCAAATCAATCAATTACAAATGTACACCCACAGTTCGCCGGTATGTTTAGGTCCCATGTAATAGGGGGCGAGACTATTGCCACTTCTATTGTTTAAAAAGTTGCTGAGAATTATGCAGTTTGATGTGCAGGTTTTTTACATTACATTACAAAAAAATAGAGATTGCCACAGCATACAGAACTTAGTAGTCCACGGCCTTGATTGTCTACATTCTGATAATATGACAAATTGCAACTGTCCGCCTATAGCGGTTGTCAATAATCAAACTTACCTTGGGTTGATTATAGATAACAGGTTTAACTGGAGCCATCACGTCGAACGAGTGTGTGACAAACTAATGTTATTTCTAGCGAATATAACAATTCTTAAAAATCGCATCCCGTTCAAAGTGAAGCATAAGCTTTATCACGCGATGGCAGTATCCCACATACAGTATGGCCTTAGCAGCTATGGTCGTACTTATAAATCGTATCCAGATGAGATTTATAAACTCCAGGTTAGAATCCTAAAAAAATTAGTTTCACCCAAAATAAAAAAATCAATTTTACGACAGTGAAAATGTTCTCTTTAAACACTGCAAAGTTTTACCAGTACACACCTAAGTTCATCTTTTATTACTAAAAGAACAATTCTTTAATGAATCCTTAAGAAATGTTATCGAACATCCTGTGCGCATTCGGGCAGTTTCTGAGAATCGACTTCGTACACACCGCGCCAATAATGTATATGGCGAACGGAATAACCGATATATTGTTCCTCGATTGATCATCAACCTTCCCTCACAATTATGTTACAGTTTGTCAACAAAAAATATCAAAGCTAAACTAAAACAATATTTTTTAAGTAGTATGTAAGAAGTATTGTTTTGTATAAGTGATAAATTGATAGTTAACTACATTTAAAATTGTTGTTGTGACGGACTCACAATAGCACAGGTTTAAACCTCAGTGGTTTTTTAGTGTTATCCTATCCTAATAATATTATAAATACGAAAGTTTGTGAGGATGGATGGATGGATGGATGTTTGTTACTCTTTCACGCCAGAACGGCTGAACGGATCTGGATGAAATTTGGCACAGAGATAGATTATAGTCTAGAATAACACATGGGCTCCTTTTTATCCGAATTCCACGCAGACGAAGTCGCGAGCAGAAGCTAGTTATTAATACGAATGTTTGTTTATTCTTGTAAAACAATAATAAAGTAAAAAAAAGGTAAGAGCTGACCAGCCCCGACAGGCAGCACCCGTTCACGAGCATGACGTGTGTATCAGCGTAGTTCGACTCAACCATATTGTAGGGAATAAAACGACCCGACACAAAATGTCACAGGACTTTTCAAGAAAATCCGCCACAATCTGAAAGGGCATAGATTATCTGTTCACCAATAGCGTGCTCTTGCTCTTGCAATACAATGACGGAGTATCGCCGAGAGCTTGTTCTTTTTAAAACATTTATAAGTTCGACGAAATATATTTATTTTCAGAATGTGGAGGATGAAGCAATGGTTTGGCAGCACTTACAAAATATTGTAAGGTTAAATGGCAGTTTAACTTGTTATAAGTGCGGGTTCAATCGCAGTCGTGTCAAACTATACCTGCGACACATCAAAACTTGTGATGGCAGTGAGGCGAGTATAGATACACATTTATAGAACTGCAAGATTAGTTTACTGTGAGCCTCCTACACATAAAGCCTGCGAGGTTCCTTGGTGTAAGCTCTAGACTGGCGGGGAATCATACAGGAAATGTGGTCATGTCACTTTGAATATTTTTACATGGCATTATTGCATGGAGGCTTCGAAATTTAATAATATACTGCCTCGTTAATCTAGTGGTCCCAAGTGCGACTGCTGCGCCAGAGGTCCTGGGTTTGATTCCCAGGTCGAGCAAAGTGTTATTGGGTTTTTCTATGAAATTCTCAGTAGCAGCTCGGGGTTTGGAAATTGTGCCCGCTTAACGGCATTCGGCTCGCCCCCTATTACATAGTAGTATAGTGATAGTATGATAGATAGAAAAATTCAACATAAATTTACATCAGCTCAGGCAGATACGTCTTACACTTTATAACGTGATCATGTCATATTTTTTTAGATAAGTTTGGATGAAACTTCACCTGGTATAGATTTGAACTGTACTAGTAACTCTGAAGATCAGATTGTGGAAGAACCAGATGAGGTCACAATTATGAAGTGCGGAGTCTGTAAGGAGGATGTGGACAGTTCGAAATGGATTGAGCACATTGCCAGGGAACATAATTACATGGCTTGGCAAGAGGGCGACATACCTTTGGTTCGTATTTATGTTAATATCGATATAGTGTTGTAATCATAAATGGTTTAGCTGGAACCCGGTAATAACTGCAGACGAACTGACAAATCAATATTTCCTCAGCTAAAATAAAATGTTAATTTGTCTTAAATCACGTAATTGCGAAGTCTTGCCTAAATCATAATTCTACTAGATATTAGGCTGGGGGGTTCTGGCATTTATTAACATTTGACGATCTCTGTGGTTTAGTGGTTCGTGTACCGGACTGCTGACCACGAGGTCGTGGGTTCGATTCCCACAGGACACAAATGTGATGAATATAAGTGTTTGTGTTCGTCTGGGTGTTTCTTATGTATTATAAGTATGTATTTAAAAAAAAGTATATAAGTATTATATCCATTGTCTATAATACTCATAGAACAAGCTCTGCTTAGTTTGAGACTAGATGGTGCTGTGTAAAATGTCGCAGAATATTTATTTATTTAACAGATTGCGATTTGCTTGATTTTTTGAAATATCCCTCAACATCCCTAAGATTCCTGACTGAATGTAACAACTGGCACCTTCCTGGTATCGACTTACGTTCTTGTGTTTGGATTGTGTGATACAAGCAAAAGTAACAAAGTAGTTCCTTTTTCAGAATTCGGACGACGAGGAAGCTGTATGGAAACACTTGCAACAATTCATCAGACAAAGTGGAGGATTGACTTGTTACAAATGCGGATTAAATCGCAAACGCGTCAAATTGTATTTAAGTCACATTCAAACATGTGATGGAACCACCGTAAGTAGTTTCATGTAACATACCATCACGCCTGTATTCCCGAAGGGTTAGGTAGAGGTTTTAACCTACAGTTGAGGTCCCATGTAATAGGGTACGAGCATTATTGTCATTAACCGGACACAAAATATTAACTTCGAGCTGCTGTGAACTAGAAATTTCAGAGAAAAACTTGGGAACTTGGGATTCGATCCCAGGACCAGGACCTCTAGCGTAGCAGTCGGGCTCAGAACCACTAAGCTAATAAGGCAGTTTACATTTAATTATCAATACTGTAACCCTTTACGCCATGGTACAACTGTTGGCAAGCTGGCTCATGACATTCATATATTTGGTGACTTTTGGTATAAAGCGGCGGTAGCCTAATGGCTTGGGCGTCGCACTTCCGATCATGTGGTTGACGGTTCGAAACCCAGGTATTGCACTACCGATGTGAACCCACTCGTAACACAAGCATTTAGCCTAGCACGAGGGGTTAACAAGAATACTAGGATTGTGTTACCCACATTGCTGGTAAACATTAAAAAACAAGATATTTAATTTTCCAGAACCAAGGTGATAATTCGTTTAGTAATACTGAACAATGGTTCGAAGTGCCAATAGAATCAGATGAGAGAAAAGTCGTTAAATGTGGAGTTTGTAGTCAGGAGGTGGCGATTTTGGAATGGATACAGCATATCGCAAAGGAACACAATTATTTGGCGTGGCAAGATGGGAGTGCACCATTGGTACTTGTTTTTTCATTACGTCATCATTATTAGTTGTAATAGTAGTCGTTGATTTAGAAAAGGAGAGCAATGAACTTACATAACCTACCAACACTTCTATTATACCGAAGGTTTTAGCAGTGACGTAGTAATGTGGACCCTGCTATTTAAAATGTAACGGAAAAACCCAATCAGCACTGTTCGACCTGGGAGGCAAACCTAGGACCTCTCAATCAGCTATTACGCTAGGCATTGCGAGTACTAGATCATTGAGGTAGTGATTTTATGAAACAAAGTTGTTGGCATATTGACCCAATTTACAGAAAAGCGGCGTGAAACAACACTTACGTTGTGATTCGCCGAGTGAGTGAGGATACCGGAGGCCCAAACCCTTTTAAAAGGCCGGCAACGCACTTGCAACTTTTCTGGTGTCGCGGGTGTAATAGCGGCCGTAATCGCTTAACATCAGGCGAAAAAAATTAGAATTCTATTAGTAAAACAAATTACAAAATGTTTCAGAACCTAGAAGACGAATCCGAGTTACGACTATATTTGCTTAACATTTCTAAGCAGATTGGTGGGCTTGTATGCAGCAAATGTGAAAAAACTATAAAATATCCTAAAACGTTTATGCAACACGTGAAAGAATGCAATGGAACTACGGTAAGCACACTTCATGGAAACAGTGTATGCGTATAGTTCGCAATCAATACGAATTATTCGAAAAGCTGTTAAAATGGAAATGTTATCTTAAGACGGACAATGTAGAAGAGAAACTAGGAAGGAGATATCAAGGAAAGGGACCTAGGTTGTTTTTAGTTCGGTCGGTCAGCGTATTTAGTTTCCTTTTACATTAACTATAACTAAAAAGGACCTTATTCCAACCACTTAGTAAACCTATATCACTGAAACTACTTTTTTTTACTTCGTTGTCAATAATACCCACTTTAGTGTCTTGCCTAATAAGTTATCTTATCTTACATATAATATGAATGTAAGTGAGCCGTGTCTGTACATTGCTTATATTTACAAAAATCCATTTCCATTAGTTTTGGAACTTTTATTGTCTGTTTTTCTGTCAGTTTGTCTGTCTTATCTTATCTTCTTGGATTAACATTTAGGCTATTTTTAATTCAAATCGGTTCTCTCTATCAAAAGTTATTAACATTTTAACCATTGAAAACGTTGAATTTGAAAAATAACCATTGAAGTAAATATTGAGATATAATACTTGAAATATTTTTCAAGTATTTCTGTACTAGACTAGCACGGGTCAAAAATTATAACAGAATCAAGTAATAAAATAAAAAATAATACACTGACAGCACTAAATAAGATAAAACAAGAAAATAAAGCAGATTAATCAGAAACCGTTATTGTGATCAGGAATTGATTATTAGTACAGTTATTCTAACTCTACTTTATACAGGGCATCACGGGACATACATAGGATTTATCCACAGAGCACCAGCCGGTGTTAAAACTAAATATTTGAGTAGGGTAAAGAAGTAAACAAAGAATGACAACTTATTTTCTAGCGGACTAACACGACATTGTTATTTCCTCAATGAAATTTGATTCGATAACAGGTGTCATTGTGAGTTGACAATTTTGACAATTATTGTTTACTTCTTTAATGCATCCAGCTCAGCCAGTAACTCATTTTATAATGTGAAACCTCCATAGTATAGATACAGTGCGCACACTTTATTTGAGAAAATAAAGAGTTTCCATCAAATATATACCCAAAGAATATACCACATTATGTATAATAAAAAAATAATTGCAACTTGCGTTAATCTTTACTGATGCCGAAACAGTTATTTGCGATTTTTATCTATGTAGGTATGTCTGTTTATATTTCCATGATTCACGTCAATACCATGTGAACAAATTTTTGAAAATAAGTAATTTATAGGTCAGAAATAAAGTATTCAGAGGTCAATAGCGCTAAGTGTATTAAAAATATGGAAAACCAGATTTTTCGAGGTGGTTAGTTGAAACTTGGAAAGTTTGTTGGAAAGTCTGTCAGGTCAGCTTGTATTAAAATAAGTTATTTCATTTACAGGCGTCTCCCGAAAGCGTTAAATTAAACGTTACAGCTAGCAGTACGCACGTCACGTCATATTACAGGAATTTAAAAAAAATCAAAGCCGAGAGTGTCATGTGTGGTGTGTGCAGGGTTAAAGTAGAAACTGATGTCTGGATGGATCACCTACAGAAAGTGCATCAGTACTTGGCTTGGATTGAGGGCGAGACTCCTCTTGTGAGTACCTATTTACTATTCACAGTATAAAATAAAAAATATATTAAAATTCAACTGCCTCATTAGCCAAGTGGTCCTGACTGCGACTGCTACGCTAGAGGTCCTGGGTTCGATTCCCAGGTCGAGCAAAGTGTTATTGGGTTTTTCTATGAAATTCCCAGTAGCAGCTCGGACTTAGGAATTTGTGCTCGGTTAATGGGAATAGGCTCGCCCCCTATTACATAGGACCTAAACATACCGGCGAACTGTGGGTGTACATTAGTACGCCTCTGCCTAACCCATCGGGGAATACAGGCGTGATGGTATGTTATGTTATTTTCGTTATTTATATTTTTCAAGAGACCTGTTATCTATATATATAAAAGAAAGTCGTGTTAGTTACTTCATTTATAACTCAAGAACGGCTGAACCGATTTGGCTGAAAATTGGTGGAGAGGTAGCTTAGAACCAGGAAACGGACATAGGATACTTTTTATCCCGTTCCCGATACTTTTTATTCCACGGGGGCGAAGCCGCGGGCAGAAGCTAGTTTTGAATAAATCAAACATCACTCAATTGTAATAATTTACCTGGAAATAACTTAAACAGGATTTAGATGACGCTGATGCGGTGCAAAAGCATTTATATGAAATCTCTAAAATCATGGGCGGCCTGGTATGTATGAAGTGCGGGATCCGGCGGAAGTATATCAAGACATATCAGCAACATATAGAAATATGCCAAGGGAACGTGTGCAGCGGTGAACTTTCTATTGCTTTAATGAAACAAGGTACGACTTGATTTACGGCCTAAATTAATAACCTATCTTTGAATTGTTTTTGTTTTTAAATGGTACAGAACCTAGCCAGAAACATGCACATGTAAACCATGTTCTAAGTTTCGTTGCAAGAATCCTACTATCCTACTTCTATACTATAGTATAGAAGTAGGATATAATGTATGATGGATGGATGGATGGATGTTTGTTACTCATTCACGCCAGAACGGCTGAACGGATCTGGATGAAATTTGGCACAGAGATAGATTATAGTCTGGAATAACACATGGGTTACTTTTTATCTGAAGTCCACGCAGACGAAGTCGCGGGCAGAAGCTAGTCCTACTAATATTATAAATGTGAAAGTTTGTGAGGATGGACGGATGGATGGATGTTTGTTACTCTTTCACGCCAGAACGGCTGAACGGATCTGGGTGAAATTTGGCACAGAGATAGATTATAGTCTGGAATAACACATGGGCTACTTTTTATCTGAAGTCCACGCAGATGAAGTCGCCGGCAGAAGCTAGTAATATTATAAATGCGAAAGTTTGTGAGTATGGAATGGATGTTTGTTACTCTTTCACGCCAGAACGGCTGAACGGATCTAGATAAAATTTGGCACAGGGATGAATTATAGCCTGGAATAACACATAGGCTACTTTTTATCTAGACCGGACCCAATTCTGAAGTCCACGCAGACGAAGTCGCGTACAGAAGCTAGTTGGGAATAAATTTATGTTTAAAACTGAAATCGGTGAATACCGTGATTTAATAGAGACCTATTTATTTTCCAGATATCCTGGAATGTGCTATCTGTTCTGAAAAAGTGGAACCCAAAAACTGGCGGAGTCACTCTATGAGTAAACATTACAACATCGCTTGGGTGGTCGGAGATGTTCCTATTGTAAGTCCTACATGTTCGTAGTTTGCTCTCATGCTAAGTATAGCATAGTCAACCAACTAGAAGCAACGCAATAGGGTGCCATCCATAAATAACGTTATATTTTTTTATAACTCCCGGCTGTCCCGGCTTTTTAATACGTCGTCTCTAGTGTGACGTTACATATTTTGCTTCGAACGGCCAGAGCTCAAGAACTCGCTTATACCAGCAGTTATCAGTTCTGCTAACGTTACCAGCTCATTGCTATCCGCTCAGCTAGTTAACAGAGTTTTATTTTCTACGAAAACCTTGCTCCCCACTAGGATTTTCTCCTGTGTCATTGGTGTGTTTGAAATTACAAATTCTCACATACTCAAACGCTCAGACCTGGAGCAACTACCTGTAAATCATACAAATATTTTCTCTGTGTGGGATCGAACCCACATGTGTCGCAGAAGCCGATCGACGTGTCGTCAAGATTGTTTAGTTCCCTGGCGGATCTTATCACTGTCAAATAAGAGTGATTTTACATATTTATGAGCAATTAGGTGATATTCAAGGGCATCAACTGATTGCTCACATCAATTAAGGGTCCGGCGAAGCTTGAATTGCTCACAAAAACGTAATACTGTTCATTGAGTAAAAATATCCATACAATATTTTATCAAATTGTTTTAATATTTTGATACACATACCGTTAGTCTAGGTTCATGCCGTACCATGTCTTCACTGAAAATAAATGCCCTGAAAATAGTTTCCAACTTGGTAAAGAAAGAAGAATTGCATTCGCTTACATTTATTTAAACTCACGTATTTTGGATGAAATAGTACAGCAGAAACCTAGATGAACGGTATAGGAATCCGAATAATAACAGTTATTTATTACGATTATTGGTATTACTTGACTGATTAGAATATCGATCCGTCGGACTCTTCATATAACATACCATCACGCCTGTATTCCCCGAAGGGTTAGGCAGAGGCGTACTAATGTACACCCACAGTTCGCCGGTATGTTTAGGTCCCATGTAATAGGGGGCGAGCCTATTGCCATTTACCGGGCACAAATTCCAAACTCCGAGCTGCTACAGGGAATTTCATAGAAAAACCCAATAACACTTTGCTCGACCTGGGAATCGAACCCAAGACCTCTAGCGTAGCAGTCGCACTCAAGACCACTATGCTAATGAGGCAGAACTGAAAATAAATGCCCTGAAAATAGTTTCCAACTTGGTGAAGAAAGAAGAATTGCATTCGCTTACATTTATTTAAACTCACGTATTTTGGATGAAATAGTACAGCAGAAACCTAGATGAACGGTATAGGAATCCGAATAATAACAGTTATTTATTACGATTATTGGTATTACTTGACTGATTAGAATATCGATCCGTCGGACTCTTCATATAACATACCATCACGCCTGTATTCCCCGAAGGGTTAGGCAGAGGCGTACTAATGTACACCCACAGTTCGCCGGTATGTTTAGGTCCCATGTAATAGGGGGCGAGCCTATTGCCATTAACCGGGCACAATTTCCTGACTCCGAGCTGCTACTGGGAATTTCACAGAAAAACCCAATAACACTGCTCGACCTGGGAATCGAACCCAGGACCTCTAGCGTAGCAGTCGCGGTCAGGACCGCTTGGCTATTGAGGCAGTTACTCTTCAGTATTAATAAATAATAATCATTCATATTATTTTTTCTTTTAAGTCCGCCATTCCCATTCAACGGGTTACTCTGAGCATAGTATCTTGACAGCATGAAAGAATTGCTCAATAAACCGTGAGCTTTTTTACTTCTAATTAGCAATTTCTAACAGATGAGTCTTGTTTGTTTTCAGGAACTAAACAACCCATATGCAGTTGAAAGTTATATAAAAGAGTACCTACATAAAAACCATAAGTTAGTTTGTAAAGTTTGTGGTATAAGCAGGGTGTCGTGTGTTGGGTTTTATGCTCATATCATAACGTGCGGTAAAACTGAAGAGGTAAGTTACACATTTTTTTACATTGTAACAAAGCAATGCGTAAAATTTATTTGATTAGTTAATTATGATTCCAGTGTTATTAATTGAAAATACTGACTTACAGGAAACGGAAATGTATAAAAGTGTATGTGATATATGTCACAATAAATATTTACGTATATACAAAAGTCAGCACATGGCGATGCATAGAGAGCAGGAATATGCGTTGGAACGCAAGTTATTGGTTGCCAAAGAGAAAGAATTAAAGGAAGAAGAACCCATGGAGATTATTGAGGGTGGTCGTAGGAAGGCAGCTGAAAGGTAAAATGTCCAGGTTCTATGAACATTTTTTTTTTTAGTTTATTTATAACAAATGTGATACATTTAGATACATATTAAATGATTTCGCCAAACTGCGTGACAGTTTGTTGGCGAACACTGTGCGCTCATTTTACAATATAAAATATGTAAACACATTTATATGACAAAATAAGTAGATTTTGAGATACAATTTAATAGTAGTAATGCTGTTAATCTTCAATTTGATCATTAAATATTTGTAACAAGTGACCTTTTAACTTTTTCTTAAATATGTTTAAGTTTATACAATCTTCTTCAAACATATTTTTAACATATTTTATTATAAACATACGTGTTCGTTCACCATAGTAATTACATGAAACAGGTTCTTTGTATTTATTTCTTACAGCTTGTCTGAGCATACAATGTGAAGCTTTAGGTATCTTAAACTCTGCTTTATTATATTGTTCAACAGTTAACATATATTGTACTTTTTGATGCACTGGTAATATATGAAATATTTTAAACAATACAACATACACAACATACATTTTAAACAATATAACATATTTAAAGTTGGTTACTATTGTATATGATATTGTGACGAAACCTTAACTTTATTTTAATGTTTTACGCATCCATCTTCTTACTATATTTGTTTTTTTAGAATAATAAATAATCTTTAAACCGACATTTTAATCATCTATGAATTATTATATTGTATTTATTGTGATTGAATTGGTTTTACTGTGTTTACATTTTTAGGGCGAAGATGGTCATTGAAAAGTATAAAAACGGCTTTCATGATGTAAGTTGAGTCCTTAATTATATAATTTTGTTGTTTATATCATAATCATTATGCTTTTAACGCAATTTTTGTCTGCCTGAAGTGACTGAGGCTCATTTAATGTCACCGGATAAGGGGCAATCCATAAATTACGTCATACGTTAGAGAGAGGGTGAGGGAGTCGACGAAATGTGACAAGGTGTTGGAGGAGTCATCAGCTTTGTAATGAAAATTGCTTAGGTAATTTCTAGATGTAAAATTGTAAAATATGTGACGTCACAGGGTCACCAGGGTGAGGGGTATCATAAACGTGACATGTGACATGGACATAATTAATGGATGCCCCCTAACAATGTGGTTTCGTTCTCTTTTGTCTTTCCAGCAATGAGAGATTGTTGTGTAATGTAATTGCTATTGAAAATTGCTAAATTTGTATATCTTTGATAATAATTATGATCATTGTGATTTCTTCTCTAGGGTACTCACTATCACTGTTCTAAGTGTGGGTTTAGTTCTGAAATTGAGACGGAACTATCAAATCACGTATGCATAGAGAATAAGTGGGGCGACGCGAGCGATTCCGACGAGTCAGTCCAGTTAGATGGTTGTTCCGATGACGAGTCTGAAGAAACTGATATCGATTCTAACGTATCGGACGAGGAGCGAGAAGCGCGAGAACGAGCTTCTCATAAGAAACGGTACACTGATATTGGTAAGTGTTTTATATATTTAAGGCTAATCGTTCAGTTTAGCGGTTTTTTGCAATTTGTCGGTATATCACACATTTTACATTCATGGCAGTAGTAATTGCGACATTAAATATATGTACAATATTCACAACTGAGAATTAAAACCTTTCCTTAAAAATCGTTATCGTAGCTAAAAGTCAATTTTTGCCGTTGGCACAGTTTTAGACAAATTTTTGGTTTGATAAGGATTTTAAGCAAATGTTTTTGTTCTCAGTTGTGGGTGTTGTATGTATAGTTAATGTCGCAATTACTACTGCCATGAATCTAGAGTATGTTATAGGGCTACAAATTACTAATTGAAATTTGGATTTAGCGGAATCAGCCATAATAACACGCATTAAAGTCAAGTTCTAGGCAGTTCAAGGTACAATCCTTAGGCGTGGAGGTATATTTATTTATTTATATATTTGGATAACCAGTAGCTGTTACACTGTTTCATAAATCTAAAATATAACTCTTTAATAGAAGTAAATGTAATAAACAGCCTCAATAGCCAAGTGGTCCTGAGCGCGACTGCTACGCTAGAGGTCCTAGGTTCGATTCCCAGGTCGAGCAAAGTGTTATTGGGTTTTTCTATGAAATTCCCAGTAGCAGCTCGGAGTTAGGAATTTGTGCCCGGTTAATGGCAATAGGCTCGCCCCCTATTACATGGGACCTAACATACTGGTGAACTGTGGGTGTACATTAGTACGCCTCTGCCTAACCCTTCGGGGAATACAGGCGTGATGGTATGTAATAGAAGTAAATGTATTTTAAGGTGGAACAACATGCATTAAGTTGTAACACGGGTAACATTATAATAAAAAAATATAGAATCTAAATAATTAAGTATAGAGCACAAAAGAACAACAATTAGGGCCACTTGCACCAACTTCTTTAAATTGTATTTAAACACAAATTTACTATGAAATATTGTGTTTAAATATTTAAGTTTAAATAGATTTAAGAAGTTGGTGCATGTGGCCCTTAATCCAATAAAATTTAAACACTTGAAATAAACCATAATAAAATAAAGATTCAGTTTTTGTCTCACAACAAACTCAAAACAATTTTTATAATTTGACAACTTATCATCAAAAACGTCTGCACAGATGGCATCATATAACTTAGACAGTCGGGAATGGCAGAAGGTAAAACGCCAACAGTCCTTACATAATTTTTAATTGGCATTAATGAGTTTTTTAATATAACACATTATATATTAATTTCTTACAAGTAAAGTTGTACAGAGTCAGAAATGAATGGATTCACAATTACAAAAAAATATTACATTTTAAATCTAATTTCAGCATCCAGAATACCATACCAGGTCAAGAGTATAAGCGCATATATGAAGAGAAGCACAGAGGAATTGTAAGTTTACGATAAAATATTATTTTATATTGAACCGAAAATATCTACAATGCTGAAATATGGAGGTTCTTTATATTTTCCTTTTTCAGTATCGAAACGTACCTAACAGACGAAGATATATTCCCTCAGTGGCGTAGTTGTGAATATATAGAAGTTCCTGAAAACGAGGTGGAGAAATATATGCCATCCATTGAACAGTCGTGTAAAGTCAGATTTGATGAGAACCAAGATTGGATGTCCTTTAATAGATTCGAATCTAACAAAGTAAAAGGTAACTGAGATGCTTATGGTTTTTTTGTTGCTATTGTCGCTCATTAGGCTATTCAACGCCGAGTAAAGGAGGAATAGGCAAATCAATAATCTTATTTCCATCCATTAATATTAAACGCAACATTTATGTAATGTAAAGTATTAATTATTCTTCCAAAATTTACACATAATTGACGGATTTCGTCTTCTTGTATTATTCCGTGTATTGTGACAATTCACTTAATGATCATTTACTTATGTTCACACGTTAATATTTATTTTCCTACAAACATTTGGTGTTTTTGCACACTTATGGTCAGGGTCAAGCAGAATGCGTGGAACAGCAGCAAATGTATTATTTCCAACGATGACTTTCAGATGCGATAGTAATGTTCCTTGGGGCCAGCATCCAGTGCATGTCGTGGGTGCCGGCGCCGGCGCATGCGCAGTACGTGAGCGCGGCCACGCACGCGGGCCCAGACGTGCCGCGCCTCGCCTGGGACCGCGCGCCCGCCGCGCCCGGCCTCATACAGATATGGGACTGCGACAATTTGGTCACGTTAGTACTCGTTGCTTGCTGTGCCGACTTGCTTTAACGAATATACCAACATTACTCATGGTATTCTGAAAGGAAACTGACAATTCCTGCTGATGTTCATTATTAACCACAGCCATAACATCTCGCACGACAATGACTAAAGACTGAAGTAGTACGGAAAGTATATAGGAGAAATAATCAAAATGCACAACTATATATTTTGGGTACAATGTCATTGCTTTAACCTGCCTCTTCATTATCTATAGGTACAATTTTACCATAGTGCAATTTATTTTTTAGGACTACGCCAAAGTTTGTTCTGGGAATAGCACATGATTATGGCACAGTGTGGGCAATCGACTGGTGTCCATCCGGTGCTAGGGATGTGTTTGACTTTGTGCCCGAAGGAAACAAAATACACAGAATGGGCTTACTGGCCGCAGCTTGCTCCAACGGATCTGCTTATATTTTCATAGTGCCATATCCCTCATCCATAACCGAAAAGTGAGTACATACTGTGTTTAAAATTCATCATCTTTTTATTAATTAAATAAACTATCAATTTAAACGGGCTTTATATTTCCAGGGACAGACTTTTCTACAAACTAAAGCCAGTTGTTGAACTTCGGTTAGTGAGTAATGAAAATAGAAAGGTTTACCAGGCCTCTGCTATCAAATGGTCAGCTGTAAGTACACGGCTTTTGATTCTTTGATCATTGAGTTTATTTAATGCCTAATGGCATTAAGACCGCCTTTGTACCGACAGTGCATAACATAAAGTGCCTATTAATAAATAAAAAAATATTAAACAATGTGATTGGGAAAGGCCGCTCTCCTCTTACTTCGGTTATGTATATCGTTTCTTCTCCATTATCCCTATTGTATTTAAAAAAAGTTAGTAGTTCAGAGTATTCAATAATAATAACTTTTCAGCAAAAAGGACATTCTTACGTGGTGGTCGGTTACGCGGATGGGACTACGGCGTACTATGATTTGAATGGGGAATCTCCAATACTGAGAAAAACAGAAAACAATATGACTATTTTGTATCCCTACCACGATGAGCGTGCTCAAAATTCTTGTATTGAGGGTAAGTAGTACATTGGCACGATTTGAACAAATGATATGAGCAGCGGATTTTATACTTAACGTTACTGAATTTTACGCATGAATTTAATAGTTGCATTCCGAGGCTTATTGCTCGTTATGGTTGCTGCTGTAATCGATAATTTTCACTTCATTGGTTTAGTTGGCACAGAGATTTATTGCTTTCACGTAACGAAATAGTTACGTAGATTGCGGCATTTTCGTCAAATTGTGACTTTAAAATAGACATTTTTGGGAAATCAGTCAAAAAAAGCAGTTAGCTTTTATGTGGGAGCGCCCACCGCTAATAGCAATTTGAACATGACTCCATGTAGTTTTCAACTGGGGCTAAACCTTAGCCCCTTTTATGGTGATAACCAACCTGGATAACCCGTGGCCACCGTGACTCGGAACTATTGTTTTTCTACTGTGTCTGCTAGTTTATTATTGATGTATTAATGTAATTATCTAGTTATTCTAAAAAGGACTTTATGTTTGTTAGGTAAAGTAGATATTTAAATATTTTTTTATATAATATAGCTCCCGTCCGCGACTTCGTCCGCGTGGAAAATTTACTTAGTCATAGCGTAATGATATATAGCCTAAATCCTTCCTCAATAAATGGGCTATCTAACACTGAAAGAATTTTTCAAATCGGACGCGCTAATCTCAGGAACTACAGCCTGAGATTAGCGCGTTCAAGCAAACAAACAAACAAACTCTTCAGCTTTATATATTATGTATAGAGTATAGATTTATTAATAATATTTATATTTATTTATAAGCTTGTTTTAGTGTAGGTACTTGTTATTGCTAACTGGCCTTCACGTGGTAGTTGTGGATCGCGTTATAGTGTAGTTATTTAGTTAATGCAGTGCGCAAACTACCTCTAATTACCCGTGTAGTGCCTAACAATAGTATTTACAGTTTAAATCCATATATCCATAAACCGCTTGCGCCACATAATGACCATGGCCTCCCAAAATAGCAGTAAGTCCTTGAGTATTTGATGCAGTTACGGCAGTCATCATCAACTCATGGCTGATCATAGGAGAATCATGCTCAGCAATCTAAGAATTAATACTTAATAGGTACCTGTGTGGGTTAGACCATAGTCAAAAATTTCTCTACGACGCTTGTGAAGTCTCTCCGAGATTTTACGGTGTACTAAGGACGTCGAGTGTCCGAATCCTGCCGAGGTCGAATTTTACTTTTCCAAAAAATACCACGCGTTTTCGCCAAGTTCAATAGAAAGTTGTATCTGTATTTTAATTGATTTTGAAAGAAAGAAAGAAGTAAGTATTATTATATATAGAACTAAGTATTGGTACAATAATATATAATGTTGGTGTTATGTCAATATGAAAATAGCATGTGATAGATTATTTATAATTTTAGTATTAATTTGCTAATCAATACTGTGTTAAAACCAATACTAGAACTCTTTATTAAATACAATGTACCTATGATTTCTGAAAATAGAATTATGTGTGTGTGTAATAAATCCACTAAAACTACTATTACAAATCATTTACATTGATAAAATACGTAATAATAATAATAATATTTGTATAAATCAAAAATAACTAGATACGTACAATTAGAAATACAAATAATGGTAAAAAAATATTTTGAGGGTATTACGATATAAGGTTGAATTGACATAAATATTAAAATTTTATTTTAACTTTTTATTCTTTAATTAAATTTATACATTTTAAATACTTCTTTGTCTGTCTTTGCACTGAAGATATTATTTTAAAAAAAACAAGTGGGGTAGGTTAGGTTAGGTTAGTAGTAGTATTTAAACGTCTCCGAATCCAAAAATATGATTTTTAAAATTCTTGTCTGTTTGTGTACGGGTTGGAGCAATAACTACTTAATAGATTTTAATTTTGCTATCACTGTTACAAAGTATATGTTCCAACTTAAAAACTGGTTAACTTCTAATCTCAATTAGTTAAAAGAATCCTGAGATGCTAGATGCCCATACAAAGAAGAGATCAGGATTGTTGGTTTAGATTAAATTTTTTTTTGGAATCCATTTCTTATCCTAATATAGCTTCAGGTGAGCGAAGCCGCGGGCAAAAGCTAGTTATAAATATTTTTATTTACGCAACTGGACTTCACCGATGCAGTAATCAACCATGTCGTAATTGATACCATTTAGTACCACCGGGTGGCGCTGTCGTTTCGATTAATCAACAGACCATCCGTAATCATGTCTCGTTCCGACACATGCCAATGTTACTGTCTATCTTCTTAGCTTTATCCCTTAATAGTTGTATTTACTCACTTTTTGGAAACGTGCACGTAGTTTTGACTTTTCGAAAGTGCCTAATTTAGTCGTCCAATTGAAATAAAGCATTTAGACTTTTGACTTGACTAAGATGATATTGTATTGTAGACGTGGACGTGTACCCGTCGGGGGAGGGCGGCGCGGTGTGCGTGGGCAGCGCGGCCGGCGCGGGCGCGGGCGCGCTGCGGGCGCAAGCGCCGGCCGCGGCCGCACTGCAGTCGCACCTGGCGGCCTCGCGCGTCCTGTTCCCTCCGCACTGGCCCGCCGCGCTGCTCGCTGGCGACGACTGCCTAGGTAATAGGGTATTACACCTTTTTTGAAAACTGTTTTAAATTAATCCTTAGATCGTAATGAACCAGTAGAATTTTTATTTCAGTTTTATAAAACCGAAAAATGCCTTAAAAACTATTATTACTATACTATTTTTATTTTCGCGCGGAAACGCTAGCCGCCATGCTACTTCGGGTCGTGACGTCACTTCGTTAGTAAACAATACAACTGCAAAAGACCCAATAACGTCAAGTTACTATCGGAGTGACATCACGTCGGAATCTAATATGGCGGATGGCGTTTTAAAACAGATTAAAAAAGACAATTTTTGAATTTGAATTATAAAATTTACATTGCATTTTTATAAATAAATACTAACGTTTCTCGTTTACTTTTTTAAAAATCTATCATAAACATGCATTTTTATATTTTTTCTTACATGGTGTAAAATACCCTATTCACCCAATTTTTGAACCATAGAAATTCTTTATAGTCTGTAGACGTCTGTCACTTGGGCGGCAAGATATACGGACCGAAAACTTTTGCTTAAAAATTGTTATTGTAACTAAATAATATCAATATACCGCGATAAAATCCGTAAAAAGTAATTTCATTTCAATCGTTATTGTAGCAAAATTAAGTGTAAATTGTTAATTTTAACCGTTGGTACAGTTTTAGGCAAGTTTTTGGTTTGGTAAGGATTAGATTTTAGTTCTCAGTGATGGATCTTTAATGTTGCGACTACTACTGCCGTGAATCTAAAGTTTGTTGTAGACCTACAAATTTCGAAAAACTATTGAAATTTGAACGGAGGGCTCAGGTGAATGAAAAAGGAGAACGACATCTGGATATGTTTTTACTTAGCACGAGTAGTGTAGTGTCTTTTTTTTGTATTGAGTAGAATGATAAGAACGTGTGTGTGTGGCGCAGTGAACCAGTCGATCAACGAGTTGGAGTGGTGGGGCGGCGGGCGGCGGCTGGGCGGCACGCGCGCGGCGGCGGGCTGCGCGTGGTGCGGCCGCGTGGCCGCCGCCGCGCTGCCGCTGCTGCGCCTCATGCGCCTGCACCCCTGCTTCGCCGAAGTGCACAAACAGGTCACACACACGCTCTCTCACACACACTCTCTCTCTCTCAAACACACTCTTTTTCTCACACGCTCACTCACACGCACACTATCACACGCACACACACACACACTATCTCTCTATCTCTCACACACACTCACTCACTCACTCATTCACCCACTCACTCACTCTCTCACTCACTCACTCACTCACTGACTCTCTCTCTCTCTCTCTCTCACACACACACACACACACACACACACTGCTCACTTTCACTGTTTTATAAATAACTGTTTCCTTTGGTTTCACTCGAGACCTAGTGATATTATATTTAATTCGATTAACAATATTGCCTATGGTACTCAGGAATAAGAATTTTTTAAATCGATTGAGTTGTTTTTGAGTTTATCCATTACAATCAATTTTAAAAACAATCAAATCTTTCCTCGGGATAATATTAATAAATGTAGGACCTCTTGCGCTTGGGACCACTACACTAATAAAGCAGTCGTTCACTCCCTTTATTTAACACAAATTTGACAACCAACACGTTCGAGTTTGGGCCGCTTTATTGGGTAATCCGGCCCCAATAATTTACGTTATGGCATAGGAAATAGAGGTCACACTAGCCATCAACGTACTCTGCTCGAAAACTTTCGCGTCGTCTACGATCTTGTGCTGTATACTATCAAACATAATTAAACTAGGCGATTTTAAGGTTCTGTTAAAAACGAGGGCGTGCTTGAGATAGCCCGTCTGTGTCGTCTTTTTCGTATTAAATATAGACAAAAGTAGCGAATGGCACGGAAAAATCTTATGAGATGAATAAAGATTACTTAATTTAGTATGTATTCCTAAAAAAAGAGGTTGAGAGGGTCGATGACCGCGTATGCCCTCTTAAATTCTACAATTGTTAAAATAATATCTACTTACACTAAATTTGTTTAACATCGTCTGAGAATGTAAACAACTGTCAAAAAATGAGATGAAATGGACAAACTGCTTTTAATAAAGACGTGACCTAAGGATGTTTACGACCTAGATTTGTTTTTGGGGCTTTAGGACGTACTCTTTATTTTAAGGAGAGCAAATAATTTATAAATGCGTACAAAACAACTACCCACTTGAAAAGTAAGTAATTCTTTTCTTAGCATTCAATAACACGTACGTCGGCATGTAAATGTACATAAAATCAATGACAAGCCCATTATGAAGGTATTCAGGTTTGGAAAACTCGGACTTGGATAAAACAACCAGCACCCGGGATATCAACGTGGGTAATACTGTGGTCCTCGTACTGGTCATAGCTAATATTACAAAATAAGAAAGTGACTGACTGATTGAATGATTACTTATATAATAGTATATAGTTTCCATAAGCCACATTTAAGGAACTCCGCCAGTTAATTTCATAGTAACTTTGGCCCATTTTTTGAGTAGCGGCTATTCCGACATGGCCAAATACGACCTTATGCGATTATAGCATCCGCTAAGACAAAATTTATGTGTCATCCTACGGGGTAGGAGTTTTGGAATAACTAAGCGAGATTAACACATTATTAAGGTGGATTTCAATCGCTTATTTAAATAATTTATTTTTCCATACCAGGTTATTGGCACAATACAAATGGCTCCTCTGGGAAGTAAACGGAAGCGACAGACCGACGAGTTGGCTATGATTGTCGAGCCCATAACCTATAGCGAGGCTGTCAATAAGTACGGCATTGAGTTCAAACAAGTCACCGCCAAGGATAGGGTAAGTTTGTGTAACATTATGTCAAATTATTATCTTACGAAGTCTTAGCAACATTTAGATTTTGTTCGTATGATAAGGGCCTTACACACACATTACTTTCCGCATCTGCGATCTGCGATTTAGTCGAGAGCGGAATGTACGAATGAGTGAGACAGTACTCGATGACAAAGCTCTGTTATCTTTTCATGCATGCTGCTGTTTTAACGTAGACTTCAGTTACTGTGAAGCGAATTCATATAGGTACCTTGAGAGAGACAGTATTTTACTTAGTGAAATTTAGATATTTTTGTATGATAAGGGCCTAACTCAGTTACTGTAAAGCCAATTCATATGGTACCTTGAGAGAGACAGTATTTTACTTGGTGAAATTTAGATATTTTTGTATGATAAGGGCCTAACTCAGTTACTGTGAAGCCAATTCATATAGGTACCCTGAGAGAGACAGTATTTTACTTAGTGAACTTTAGATTTTTTTTGTATGATAAGGGCCTAACTCAGTTACTGTGAAGCCAATTCATATAGGTACCCTGAGAGAGACAGTATTTTACTTAGTGAAATTTAGATTTTTTTGTATGATAAGGGCCTAACTTTAGATGCTTTCCGCATCTGCGATTTAGTCGAGAGCAGGACGTAAGAGTGAAGTAAGAAATCTGGATACTTTTGTTCGTAACCCAAATGAATTAAATTTATTTTTCCTAAGTTGCCAACCAACTAATTTTCAATAATTTTCGTGATTTCTATCACGGAGTTTCTCAGAGTGTTAAATGTTTTGTTCTAGTTTATCCTGGTTAGTTTATACAAACAGAAAGTTCTTATCAAATATTCCATTTGGGTTTCAGCCAAATAATGTATTTGACGCAAATGAGTCTGATTTTTATAAATGTTTTACCGTGCCTTTACTTTGTGCTGTAAATAAAATGGCTGCATAATAACTGAAAAGCTCGTAGCATAATATATAACATTACACATATTTTACGGCAGCAATATATGCCTAGGCTATTTTGACGATCTGATTATGAACCAATCTATGGGGTCGAATCAGTGCTCAGTATTACTACTTTACATATTAGTAAAGTGATGGCCTGAAGCACAGGTTTGAAGAAACCTAGTTCAGGCAGGTCGCATCTTATAATCGCGCCGGTAGCCTAATGGCTAGGGCGTTGGACTTGCGATCATGTGGTTTCCGGTTCGATACCCACCGATTGCACTACCAACGTGAACCCACTCGTAACACAAGTATTTAGCTTCGCACGAGGGGTTAACAAGAATACTAGTAATGTGCGACCCACGTTGCTAGTAAGCTTTTATAAAAAAACAAAATTTAGCACCGTTAATTTTACTGTTTTAGATATATACACAATCTTTTGATTAGCCCTTATTAAAACTATTTAACTATAAGATTTTACCTTGTATAAATATAAATAAGTGTACAGTGTCAGTTTATAAAAGTTTTTGTAAAAGTTTATTAATCAATTTATTTATTATTATTTTTTACTGACATTCTCAGATTCTCTGCAGGTAAATTGTTAAAATTTCTGTGATGGTTTGGTGAAATTTATTTATTCAGTAAGTTGTTATTGGTGAGGCATAGTTGTTTTTTGAGGTTTATCATTTACTTGCCTGTTTTTCAACCATAAATCTACAATCAAAATGTAATCTTTTTCATTTTATATGAGCGTTAAATAATGCAAAGGTATTTGACAACAGACATCGCAGCAGAAATTGTCAGCGTTGCCCCGCGACGCGTATCCTGAGCGCTTCCCGCTGTCGGACGTGGCGGCCATGCAGTTCTGTCCCACCTTCAGGAATCACCATAAGCTGGCGCTGGCCATGCACGCTGGCCTCATAGTCATCATCAACGTATGATGCCTGCCTTTACTTTGTATCCAATATAAAATCATAATATTAAGACTTAATAGATAGACTTAACCGACAAGAACCGGGAAGATTGGCCGGTGTACTATGGAACTCATCTTTAGTTCAGGGTTCAAGTTAAATAATAGTCACACAATCAATGTCATCATGTAAAGTACGGTACATACATATTAATACATCCTACTTATAGATAAAAAGGGCCTATCAGACTGCTAATCATTCCTACTAAATATTTTGTTGAAAGTTTGGTGTTTCTGTCCTATTACGTTTTATATTGTTTAGTTTTCTGTCTTTGAAAAAGTAAATGGATTGTGGAAGAAATGATTCATGTAACGTGCCTTGAAGGGATAATGTGATTGACTTAATTCATCAATACAAGAATAATTTTATGAATCATACATTTTATACAATACTTGGTTAGCTTTGCTGAAAGACAAGCTTAGCACACATCGTATAATACTATGTTGTATGTTGTTATCAAGACAAGCTATACCTATATTATTCTCGTGTATTGATGAACTTATGTACAACTTAAGCTATAACTTAATTTAAAAATCGATTGTCCATACAAATGTTGATTGATAAACGATGGCGCCAGTTGTCATGCATTCGCATGAATCCTGGTACCCAACTTATCATTCCACGAGCGTTATCTCTATGATCGATTGCTTTGTTTGTGACGAATACAAGAAAAGAATAATTAAAGTGAAGGGACAAATATATTTTTTCTCAAAAAGTTGGATTACTAAAAAGTTGGATTACATTGATAAGATATTAAAGATCATTATTGCTGATAATCACCATTACGTTAGATTGAAGACGTGGGACGCCGGATGATCGATAAGGAAATTGCCGCATCCATTTTAGCTAAATCTTTTGTTCATTTAGAAAGCCTAATTGAAAAGGACAAACTCTTTAAACTGTCGTATTGGTATTACACAGTGGGTAGAACAAAATGAATCTGCAATATTTTCCATGCATAAATAGTTACGTCGACTAGAGTCTACAAAACCTTGGTCTATGGAGATCATGTGTCGCCTATTTGATAGCGACTCTTAGGCATCATTTCACCAAGTTGGAGTAGCCACGATTCCCCGGAATAAATTAAAAATGGAACAGATTTGTAAGAAATTAAGTGCCTAATTTAACAGGAACATGCTCGGAGTTGGTGAAATGCGACCTTAAAAGTCTGGCTAACACGGCTGGGAAAAGCGGGGCTAAATAATGGTTAACATTAACAATCATCGGGTTTGTTTGTTGTAGGTGTGTTAAAGTTGTAAATAAATGATGGAGACTTACACGTTTGTATGGATGGGAAAGTGTATGTGGCTGGTTGAGCGAATGATCTTTATAAATTAGAAGCTGAAGTGTGTATATTATAAGTTGAAAGATAAATATACAGTTTACAGGAAAAACCACAAAATTCTCGCTATACTTTAGTTAGAGGGATAAAAAATGTAAGTAACGACTAAACCATATCTCAAAACATTACTTTGTTATTTTCAGCACTTACTAGCCATCCATGCTTTAGTTCCCTTTATTTGGTTTTATGAATATATTTTTTTATATATCATTAATTATCTGTATCATATTGTTTTTAAATATGTACATAGTTCTTTTAAGAATATTATTAAGAACATTTTTATCATTGAATTTCTTGCATTTATTTGTCAGCCTCGTTAGGCTAACCTTGTTTCCCCATTTGATTGAACATCCATTATTTTATAGTCACAAATTGTATGTATCCTGTGTCATAACTTTTATAAATATTAGCTTACGTATATTGTATAAGGGTTTTAAATGTTATGTGTATAAACAATTAAATATAGAAATTTTATTTTTGTTATTGATACTTGCTTAAAAGGTTTCTATGTGTAAAAATATTTAAGCAATTTGATTCTCCCGAGTTTGGATGGACTAACTCAGAATGTTTAACTTTATCTAATTGAAATAGGTTTTATTTATTATTACGGAAATCACAAAAATAGATTTTAACATTGATTTAGAAAAATACACATTTTAAGTGTTCTGTTCGAATATGTATGTATATCAATAAATAAGACCGAGAAACCCCTTTTAACTATACAGATTTTAATAAAACGTAAGTTTTTTATGTATTTAACCACGGGTTGACAAGATGTTGAATCGAGGCATAGTCGTGTAGTTTTTTGCAATAATATGATAAGTGAATAATTTAAGTAAATAAATAATTTGTCATCTTATCTTCCACAATTTACAACCGCATAAGTATGTATATTTTCTCTGGAGGACTTATTTTCGACACAATGTCAGTAATTATAATTATACATTCTGTATGAAAATTTAGTTTTCGACTTAATTATAATATGAGCTCTCCCTCTAACCCTGGCTTAACTGGATAAGGTTTGCGATCTTAGGGTTGCTATGTATGGTCAAACCTACTATATTTTTACAACGTGTGATTAGTAACGTTTGAAAGTGTACTCAGCTCGGTGGTCAATATATATATAGCTATACAATTATTATATAGGTGTTATTCATAATAGGTACATGCAGTAACTGTAGGGTATATAATAATAACCATAGTTGTTCAAGGAGATACAAAAATAAGAGGAACTTAACCATGTTGTTTCGATGTCATACTGTCATTTCAGGTACATATATCGTTTATTATTGTGTTATTCTGCAAATGTTTGTCAAAATGTGGAAAACTATTATTTAAAAAAACTTCAAAAGCCTTGTAATTAAAATACCTAGCTGTAGTTTATTTATTCTTAGGTAATATCAGAAACATTATATCGGATTCTACAGTGATATTATTATTTAACTTCCTTGTATATCTTGTTTGATTGTGATATGCTTGTTGCAAATACATTTTTAAATTAATACAGTTGTTTATAATGTTTCCCGTTGTTTAGGAAAAAAGTGTATAACAATTTGTTAGGGGGCATATATTTAAATTGCAAATGATCATTAGCGTTACTGCACTTGCCATCTTACTATCAATCACTGCTGGGCCCGCGTCTCCTCTCACATTATGACTGCAATAATCCACCACATTTGCTGGCAAGTGTGGGTAAGCAGACTTCACACACTTCAATGGAAAAAATCTCACAGGTATGTAAAATTTCTCATGATGTTTTCCTACACCCATTTAAGTGCGTGATGATTAATTTATTAATATGCACTTGATTTCGAAAAGGCTGGTTTCGTGCTTGTGCCTTGGATTCGAACTCGAGACCTTTGGCAGTGCAATAGTTATATGACTAGGCTGTCACTGTATGCGGCCTGCCGGTAACCTATATCTGTAAAGTAAGTTAAGCAGAAAATATCCTACATATTGCATTGCGGTTTACGATGTGTGGATCATTCTACCTTTCATACAATTTCATAAAGATAAATTCCCCAATTCAGGTTTCATTGTTATACTGAAAGCCAAATAATTCTGTACCCCCTTTGTTTTAATCGACAAAGGGGTCTAAAGAAATGGTTATTTACAAAGATATGTGGGAAAATGCCGAGTTATTTATATAGAAGTACGAAATACATTTAGACAAGTTAATTTTATTTACATTCAAGGCTTAGTACTGTTTGCAGGCCAAGTAGTGCTCAATCATTTAAAATATTGTATACAAGAAACATCGTGGACTTTTGTCGGCAACATGCAGAAACAAGAGTTGGTCAGAGTTTATTTTATCGCAGCCGTCTCGTCTCGCGTCTCGTTCGGCTCGGCAGTGAAGCGAGCGAGGTCGGCCAGCCAAGCCAGTCAGTGAGACACAAACCTCTGCGCGTACGGAACGCCTCGCCGCTTGTTCACGACTGTCGCGCGTATCTTCACAATAACGTAAACTGAATTACTTACATATTTTATACAAAACCATTTAACAACAAATAAATAATTTTAATCAATTCTAACATTAATTAAATAATCATCCTATACTTTAAAATATTAAATCAACTGCGATGTTTATGTTTTTTGGAAAACAAAAATATGAATTGAGGAATTCGTAGAGAACTTGGATTTGATATATCAACCGTGAGAACTTTTGAAAAATGATGATGGCCAGTGCGAAACTTGTGAGGGACTGCAGCTCAGACCTGAGTTCCGATGTGCGGTCCCTGTCCGTGGCGTCGTCCACGGAGGAACAGGACTCCACTACCACGGAGTCGGAGTACACAGAGGAGGAGAAGGAGTATGAACTCGAAGACCTTCAGATATTGAAAACTATTGGTAAGTAAATATTTATTTATGATAACATATTACTTTTTCCTATAGGTACCGCCATAAGTTTCCATAGGGCATGCAGAAGGCTGTGTACCTACTGTGTGTGTTAAAAAATACCCTCAGATTTCTCAGACAAAATTAAGATTATAATTAGTTTTATATATTTACGGTTGTTGCAGGTGTAAATAATAATATAATTATGATCTTAGCCAACTTATAGCCCCGTAGCTTGAGAAGTAAAATAACACTTGTATTTTCTCCATGACTCTATTAATAGTAGAGACTCACATTTCGCTAATTTTACAAGATAGTCATCGTCATTGAAAACCTTCCGATATAGTAAAAGTAATATGAATCATGGCCCGTCTCTGCCCACGGACTTAGATAAATATGAATGTGTCGTTTCTCTGAGAAAAAATATTTTTCTGTTTTGTGTAGACCACATTAGTGGAGTAACTTATTACTGGCCATTTGTATCTTATTGTCTCCTAACAAATTACACTCGGCGTGTTCGTCACATCTATCACTATATTTCGATCGCTACGATGTCTGTCGCTATTAGCTGGTGGCTGTCGTCTGCTGTAATTCCTAGCTGTCTATCATTCGTAATTATTTGTAGAGAAATGCGGATACACGGCGAGATGATTACAGTGCTTTGTTTATTAATAGGTATACTTACCCCGTTGTAGCAATATTTTCTAGTCGATATTCGATAATCAGATTATTTTTGTATAGTTATTTAAGTTGACATTTATGTTGATCTTGGTGATCTATTACAGCTTTCCCTTTACTATATACATATCTATATACCATTACTATTTCACCTAGTGTTAGTTATAGTACCCACAAATTCTGTTATAGGAGTTTAGGTTCCATGTTGGCCAAGTCATAGAAACAACAAGTACATTGTAGGTACATTATTTTGGGAACAAATATAAACTCCTATGTACTGATAGTTGTTGAAAAAAATCAACAAAATTTAGATGGTATTGACCGGAAATTGAACCTATAAACTTCGGTAATGTTGCGGTGTTTGTTTTCACGAACCTCGTGGCTCTGACCATAGGTTTGGGAAAATAATAATCAAGAATATTATTGGTAATTTTCATTTGTAAAATATTTATAACAATATTTAAACTTTCAAAAAAAAAATTATAAACGACCTACACACAGCATTGACATGAATAGTTAAGTCGTGTCAACATCTCTTTGATTTGGATATTTTCTACCTCTCCCATGCATGTTACCTGAAACTAAGAAAGATATAATGAATAATAAGATGTAATGGAATAATACAATCAATAATTATTATTCGAATGTTTTGAAAAAAAGCCACAGAAAGTTAAGAGGATATGCGGGTATTTTATTTATAGGACAAAAGAAAAACATGGACATAATACATAATTGATTTTATTCAGCTAATGCAATCTTTTGAATTGGTCCAGTCCGGAATAGAAGATGAAATAGACGAAAGTCAAACATCGAATTATTATTTACTTAGGTCATGGGATCGAAGCTCTAGATTAGCTATTCTGTGGCTGTTGGTCTCCTTATCGCACTGATTTAAGGGCGAAACGACAGTGATCATCCCTTTCTTACCAATTTACAAGAATGTTATATTAGATACCTATGGGTATAAGATTCTTGCAAAGGCGTATTTTGTAATATATTTTTATTTTGGCCCGCTTGTCAAGTTTAATAAGAATCCTATCCTGTGTTCTGTATCAATGATTGAACGAAAGTCAACAATCGGTTGTGTCCTTCTTGAAACGTAGTTAAGTACTGTATAATTACTTACATAATGGTAGAACGTAATCACATTAATACTGGCTGGTCTGCATGTCTCTTCTTGAGCGGACAGTTTTAAATCTGTGATTTCTTCAGAATAATATAATTGTTCAACCAGAATCTCACTTTGTACTCTCACATGTGCATTAAGCGATTAATCAAAACGTTGTTTTATAGTTCATCCGCGTAGCTGTATTTCAAAAGATGTCAAATGACTATTTTCTTGTCCTCTATAAAAATGTTCGTCGTAATTTACGATTGGAGAAATGGGAGAAAACAGGTTTTTTATGAGTTTATTTTCTTGAAGAATACGTGCATTTATCGAAAGATTTTTCTTATCTGCCAGCCCGTGATGGATGGTGTGGAAATAGTAGATACATATTAAAATAATGTATCTACTCATTATAAACATTAGGAAAACTGATGGAGTAGTTTAAATAGGTAAGTAGGTACAATGTTTTCGTATTACTAATAATAACTATCTTATTATTAAAAACATGAGTATGAATCGGAATAAGCCCCCGCTATGGTAGTTTACAAGGTCACTAACACATATTTTTGTACATATCTGCACTACATAATATAGGTACTAATTTGTGGTTAAGTATATGAAAAATATGGATCAAGGGCATAATGACTTTGTAATTATTGATACCATTATCGTCGATAAGTACTTACAAAGTGAATGCAGGTGGTTCCACCTCGACCTAATTCTAGGAGCGCGGAAAATGGGCCAAGGGTGATCGAGCCATCGTGACCCAGCAGGATAACGGCCCAGATATTGATATTTCAAGTTTTCCATGCATTTATTTCTGAACTTTAACAGTTATTTATGCGCAGCAAAATAAAAATTATAGACACAAAACTTTGGTTTTAGTCACTTCGGGAAGTTCCATGACTTTGGAATTTAGTACAGATTGATGTTGACGTACAGAAAAACAAAACTAATGATCTACAACTTTCTAAAAAATATATAAGTGAATAGAAAACAAAATCATCTTTCCAAAAGCTACCATAAATTTTAAATCAACTTTCGAGATCATTTTTATCAACCTCATTACAATAATAAGAGTTTCTCAAAGATACGCGATTTTACAAATAGACCACCTTTATTCACGTCACACATATAACAAAATATAACATACCATCACGCCTGTACTCCCGAAAGGGTTAGGCAGAGGCGTACTGTCACCCACAGTTCGTCGGTATGTTTAGGTCCCATGTAATAAGGAGCGAGTCTATGTCACATCTGACGACATGAAAAATCTCTTTGTACATACATAAGTAATCGAAAGAAATCTTATTTATGGAACTAGATCTTATCATATTATTTATCTTGTCATTGATCAACAGTGCAACGCCTTTATGTGTTTTTTGACTTACAATACAATGTCCTGAATTCCTGATAAATTTTGATATGTTACAGTACTGAATCTTTCTTACCTATGGAGTTCTTTAATCTCCCAAATGGCGATATAACCATGATAAAATGAAGTTGTTTTGAAACGAATAACTTGAAAAACGGCGAAAAACAATGTAGCTGTGTTGTTTCACGCCGGTTTTCTGTGAGGCCGTGGTATCACTCCAGTCGAGCCGGCCCATTCGTGCCGAAGCATTCGAGCATGGCTCTACCTCTATTAAACGGGTTTTAAGACACAAAGGTGACAACTCTAAAGTGTTCGGATACCCGAACACTTCAGAGACTTCAGAAACATAACATGTTTAACTGAAGATAGTATGTTATGTTTAACTTGAAATAGAGGTTAATAAAGAAAAAAGGTATTTCTTGTATCCAATAACTTAGTAGGTACTAGATTTGAGTGCATAAGTTAAATAGCTACGAGCTGCCAACTGCAGGAAGTCACAAATTACTGGGCTGACTCAGTATACTGTAGGTACCTAATAGCTGGAATATGAATGATAATGTGAATACAACCTACTTGTTGGCCGAGATACATGTTAACGAAATACCCGACAATATACCTACACAGTAGTAAGAACATACCATCACGCCTGTATTCCCCGAAGGGTTAGGCAGAGGTGTACTAAGGTACACCCACAGTTCGCCGGTATGTTTAGGTCCCATGTAATAGGGGGCGAGCCTATTGCCATTAACCGGGCACAAATTCCAAACTCCGAGCTGCTACTGGAAATTTCATAGAAAAACCCAATAACACTTTGCTCGACCTGGGAATCGAACCCAGGACCTCTAGCGTAGCAATCGCGCTCAGGACCACTTGGCTAATGAGGCAGTAGTAAGAACACCAAAATATATTCCCTAACAGAAGAAAACGAAACACATTACTTAGGTAGGTAAGTATCTAAAAAAAACATGATTATAAGAAACAACTCGTACTAACTGCCTCGTTAGTCTAGTGGTCCCATGTGCGACTGCTACGCTAGAGGGGTTCGATTCTCAGGTCGAGCAAAGTGTTATTGGGTTTTCTCATGAAAATCTCGGTAGCAGCTCGGAGTTTGGGGTTTTGTGCCCGGTTAATGGCAATAAGCTCGCCGCCTATTACATGGAACCTAAACATACCGGCGAACTGTGGGTGTACCTTAGATACATACAGACCTTAAATACAGGCGTGATGGTACCTATGTTAAGAAACAACTCGTTGCAAACCACATTTTAAAGTAAGGTAAGACTTATCTAATAAAATGAAACCGAAGATACAAATATCAGGGAAAGTTAGAGACGTGTTTGCGCATCAAAACACGCTGACATTGATCAGTATTCTGTGAGGACACCAGAGATTCAGTATTGCAATCATATAGTGTGAGATGGCTGCTACGGCGAATTATAAAACACGAAGAAACGACACTTGGCAAAGATTTAAGCACGTACAATGTACAATTGTTAAATTATCAACAGAGCAGTGGAAAGACAATGAATGAGATTACACTAATACACAATAACTTTTGTTTGCCATTTATACTTACTCGTAATTCGAATTAATATATTCTTATTGTGTCTCTTACAGAATATTTGGAAACTTTCCTGTGTGAATTTTCCGCAATTCTAGGGATATTATAACGGGACTGAGTTTAAATTTAAACCTTTCATTAGTATTTTGCGATTTACATGGCGTCGGTAGCCTAATGGCTAGGGCGTCGGACTAAAAACTTGCGATCATGTGGTTGCCGGTTCGAACCCCACCCATTGCACTACCGACGTGAACCCACTCGTAACACAAGCAATCTAGCTTAGCACGAGGGGTTAACAAGAATACTAGTAATGTGTGACCCGCATAGCTAATAAGCTTTTAAAAAAAATGGGTGCGTCTATCCTACGTTGTATTGAGTACGAGTGTTTGAAGACTGTCCCCGTCGGGTGGCAATTAGCAAGATTATTGCAAATTAAGAATTTGTGGCTTTTTTTTCGAGTTTCTGGCTCTCCTGTCGCCCATTCATCTTTTTGTTTATTTCAAGTCAGGTTACTCGGAAAAATATGACTTCTGCCTTTGACGTCACTGATGAATTCTATTGTTGTGTTCATCCACAACCTGGACATTGGCCTGTTTGAAGTCGGTTGTGAATATTGGTATGAAAACCACGAGTGGAATCTGTTGAGTGCTGGCATATGAAGCTATTATATCCGGCAGAGGCGTGCAAATTGTAGATCGAAGGATATGTGTGCTATGTGTGGCGCTACTAGGGCAAATTACAATATTGCTGTACCTACTATTTTCTTGAAGTTTGCCCTGGAAGGTTAATTAAACTGAACGGTGCACTTTCCAACAATGGTAATTAATTAAATAATGAGAATATATCCATTCTTAATTTACAATAATTATTTACAATAGTAAATGATTATGAAATAATGTAACTAGATGCAGTTGCTGTTCTCTGTACTAAAACAACTTCTAACGTGGGCAGGATTCCAAACAGTCATTACGAGGTGCGAATAACATGTTCAGTCTAAAGACCGCATTGCGCATGGTATATAATATGCATGAATTGTAAATTTTTAAACTTTTCGTTTTGGATTTTATGATTACTTTCATCCTAGATTTAACATTCTTGCTTTCATCATTCAAATTCTACTAGAAGCAATTGTCTTCGCCAAACGTAGGTTATTAAAAGGTTAATAAGCCCCGATTTGAAATAAAAATGAGAGTCCTATTTGTGATTACTGACTATGAAGGGAGAAAGGAGAACCGACTCAGATAATAAAAAAAGTCCGGTCTATTGTCAGTTTAATTACTTACATTTGATAAGATAGATGTAGTAAATAATAGTTCAGAAACCCTACAAAACGGCGCTAGCATAGGCTAAGGGTATTTATGCATAGCAAAGTTTGCGGGGTACCAAAAAAATATCACCTAACTTTCCTATCTTACATAGGTATACTTATTTTGAAAAGTGCGCTTTATCGGGGCGGAAGTTCATCCGTCCTCATTATTCAATAGGTATGTCTTATATTCGCGTAAGCTTCAGAAATCAGAATTCGATTGTCCTTGTTTATTTCGCTAATAAGTAACTTTTGGCAATTTCTTTGAAATTTACCTCGTGGCTGCTGTAGCGAGGCCCTAATTTAACGCATTTTACGGACACTTTTCATTTGTAGAGACGGTTTCCTTTCCTTTACATTTGTGATATACAATTTCGGGGTAGAATTGTGGTCGGTGTCCAGCAGGTTTGTTTTATTAAAATACAATACGATGGGACTCAGAACAAAGAGAGCTCAACTGTCTGCCAAACCAAGAAATTAAAAGAGCCAAGCGTGTCTGTATAGGTACCAGTTACATTCGTAGGTACCTGTACCCTGTGAGGTTTCATATTCGCTGTGTTTTAACTACAATGAAATTTGAACGAGGAAGGTGTCGTATGGCTTACATACTACCTAAAATACACGTTGTACTCTGCGGCCGACGGTAGTTAATTGTGGAGGTGAAACAGAGCACAAAAGTTTCTCGGATAGTTAGTAAGTACACTAAGTACCTTCAAGCATGCAGATCTAGTTTATGCATTATCCTCGTGGTGCCATTCGGTGCTCCAGTTACCGTGCTAACGACTCCATCACGCGTCGCTCGCGCTGTTGCGCCCGCGTCGCATTGCTACCTCCAACATTCTGAAATGTACTTGGCTACCTGTCTTAAGTAAGAAAGATAATAGCACCACAACATAGCATGGTAGAGCAACGTAGCGTCCGTACATACTGTCAACGAAATATCTGTTGGATATATTACCCATATCAACTGTTGGGACACTAATTAATGATGTAACTTCCTATCTACTTACACGAAACTCTGTAATAAGATCCATAAAGTAGCTATAACATATTTGTAAGATGAGCAAGGAGAATGTGACACATTCGATATTGTTTATGATATGCAATAATGCAATGTACCTACTACCGAGACGGTTAGTAATATAAATAGCCGAGACAAAAGAATTCATTTGTGGTTATGTTTACGCACGCGAACGATTGTGTTTGTCACGCGTGATTAACAACAGATAATGTAGGTTAGTGTGTCGCGTGCTTAGGTACTATTATAATATACTTAGATAAATAAATATTGTAATCAGTAAATATAGTGCCTACTCTAATCTTATTTTTATCCTGACTAGTTGGTTGTTCCTTCGCTGCTATGCAGACGATGAATACCAAAGATAATTTGCACAATGCAGATTACTCTGGTGAGGTAGCCAAATCGTTATCAAATACCTAAGGTAAAATGAAAAACGCAACGTTAGGTACCGTTGTTAATCAAGTAAGTACCTTCATATTATAGCGTGAAATCTGCGAAATGAGCCGTTCCCATAATGCACTCGTGCACAATTGAAAGTAGGTACTTGTGCGCGAAGTAAAATTAAGAAAAGAAAGTTGTAAAAGAACAATGAGGAGACGGAATGGTGCGACTCAGACGCATGTCCAGACGGAAGCGGAACATGACGTAAGTTTCGACTTAATGTTCCCACTGATTACCAGCTATGCAGAGTATTGCCGAGCTAGTGATGTGACATGATGAAGTTTTACGCGCCTTTTTTTAGTTTGTCTAAGAAAAAGGTGCGGAAATGTTGTCATAAAAAATAGCATTTATGTTATGCAATCCCATGTTATATTTAACTGAATTAATAACTCGAAGCGTATGTATAAAATAACTCGATAGCTACCTATAGCTAAATTTACTGTTTTATTTTTCAATTAACAAAAATCTAGTTTACTTGTTCATTATAATATTTATTGTACCTAGTTGATAATTCACACATGAGTTTCTACAATAAAATGTAAATTCTGCGCATGAGTGTAGCATCCGATCTTCAGTTTCTGTGTCCATCAATTTTACGACCATGGATATCTGGTAATACAGCTTTCTAACATATAAAGCTTCGTGAAAACACAGAAATGTTCTCAAATAAATGTTTTTACTCCGACTAATGCATCTGACCATCATGTAGTATGAAGTATGATGGCCCACATGGATGGAGCGCCCTTGACCGTTTTACATAGCCTCGTTATTAACCTGTCATAATTATCAACATTCATGTTAGGGATGCGGGCGAGGCTCAGCAGACTTGTGATTGGACTTCCTATTTACCACCATGTAAAAGGCACGAATGATCATAGAATAATCAGCCGTATGGCAAGTTCTTCCGATTTTTCTTTGAGTATTTAAAAACAAATAACCAAA
The DNA here is from genome assembly GCA_947256265.1 of Acronicta leporina. Taxonomy (NCBI): domain Eukaryota; kingdom Metazoa; phylum Arthropoda; class Insecta; order Lepidoptera; family Noctuidae; genus Acronicta; species Acronicta leporina. The sequence goes on along the minus strand of OX366513.1, from coordinate 7,145,998 downwards.
TCAGTCGATCCATCCCCAAGCGATGCGTTTACAAACTAACAGTATTTTTATATAGATTTTATAAATGTTACTTACTTATACAAATCCTCAGTTTATCTATGTACTAACAAATAATGCTGTCTATAAATGAAATGAAATGATGAAATGATATTTATTTCTGTAAGTAGATCATTAGAGACACTTTTACAAGTCAATGTTTTGTTTTTTTTTTATAGCTAGATGGCGTCGGCATTTCCTAACTGACGACCTCTGAGAAGAAACGCCGAAACAAACTCAGCGAATCATGGTCTCTTTTAAAGTCCAGACATAAAATAATGCAAATAATGTGAGTGGGACAATGCAGGGCAATGTCTGAAATGGCCTTTTGAGGAAAGAACCATAGCAGCTTTGAGTAGACCAGTCCTAACTGACGGCAAGCATGCATCAGTCATCGTGTAGCTCAACCATATTTAAGGGAGCTCAACGACCCGTCGCACGACAATACCAGATCAGCAGGACATTCGTGTAGGTCGTATGAAATTCTCAAAGCCTCCAGACTATAAAAACTGGTATAATAAAATCAAGCCTACATGGTATTCACATTTACAAAAGAAAAATGACTAGAATAGACTTAGATGTCAAAATAATGTCAGTATAAATTGTAATGTCGCAACAAAATATTAATAAAATTCATAAATGTCAAAATTCAATTCACTAATAATAAAAAAATCTTTATAATCAAAATAATGTCAATGATCAAAATAATGTCAATACAAAATAATGTCAATAATCAAAATAATGTCATTATATCACAGTGTCTGACTAGCATGGTAATGCCCGGTTCATCAGAGCAGCTCAATTCCAAGCATTTTTATCGTTCAAATAGTCTATCACTTTATAAAAACCTTTTTTGCATAGTCTATTTTTAATATGAGATTTAAATTTGTTGATGCCTAAATTTTGAATGTGGCTTGGGATTTTGTTGTAGAAACGAATACTTTGACACTTAAATGCATTACTGACTTTTTGGAGCCTAGTCATTGGTAATATTAGCTTGTTCTTGTTTCTAGTATTGACATCATGAATATCGCAATTTCTAGAGTATTGTGTAATATTCTTTTTTACATAAATGAGGTTTTCATAGATATAATGAGATGCGACAGTCATAATGTCAATTTCTTTAAATTTATCCCTCAGTGAATGTCTAGAACTAAGGTTTTAAATTGCGCGAATTGCCCTTTTCTGCAACACAAAAATAGTTTGAATGTCGGCAGCGTTTCCCCACAACAAAATGCCGTACGACATTACACTATGAAAATAACTAAAATATACTAGTCTAGCCGTATCTACATCGGTTAACTGACGTATTTTAAAAACCGCGTACGCTGCAGAACTGAGCCTTTTCGCCAACTTATTTATATGTGGGCCCCACTGTAGCTTTGAATCTAAAGTGATACCTAAAAACGTCGTGGTATCCACAAGATCCAACTCTTCCCTATTTACTAACACACTGGTTTTCACTTGTTGTTTCACTATATGTTTATAATACCTAATACCTACCTACTAACTATCAAAAGATTTAAAACTGAGTGTTTAATTAATTCGTATTAATGCAATAGTTTTTTTATTATATAGAAGATGGAGATTAGAGACTATAAGAGTAATAGAAAAATATAAGAATAGAGAACTTTTAATAAACTAAAGAAGGAACTGAATTATTTATACCTACACTTATGTATATTGGCACACTACTTTCAATAAAATTAAAGTGTAGTCTGATTACTTTCAATAAAATTAAAGTGTAGTCTGATAGAGAATTCTAAAAATATTAGTAAGACTAGTGTATTTTCGAATTTCGTAAACCAGATTTCGACTTGTTTTAACATAGACAGTTTGTTGAATTAGACGTTTATAGGTACATGATTAACTTTTTTGCTTATATTGTTCTTGTGCTGGCTTTAGAAGTCGGGAAGGTAAACATTTTAATTACTTATTTACAAAAATGTAGGTAGTAGACCAATATACGGCTGTTTTAATTCGGCTGTCTACATAACTATGACTAGCAGACTTCCACCCACGATCGTAACAAGACATTCGTGACATGTTTCACATCACAAAAGGAGGTTAATTCGTCTATAGGTGTGTATTTTTATTTGTAAACCGATTATTTTTTATCAAATAGATAACTCCCGAGATGTTTCCATATAGTAATCCATACTAATATCCAACATATAATACTTAACAATATCCGTCTGTTACGTTTTGATGACTAAACGGCTGAAAGAATTTTGACAAATTTTGATATAAAGAGAGATTGGACTTTGAAGAAGGACATAGACTACATTTTGTCTCAAAAACCTTTGGGTTGAGTGAAACTGCGGGTGCTACTGAAGTTTGCGAACAGAACCTTGACGAAGTCCTCGCAAAAGAAAACCGATTCCTACCAAGGATGTTTCGTGGAGCTATTGATATTAAAAAACACCCAAATTACAATAGAGAAGATGGTTAGGTCGTACCAGCTGCTTGGAACCTCGTTATGAGAATCTATTATATCTTTTCCAAGCCCAAAACTGCAAGACCAATCGGATCGCTAACAATTAACAAAAATGTAAGGTAACTGTTGGTAATTTTAACACGTTGAGAGACGTTGAGACGTCCAAACCCTTAGTCTACCCGTGACCATGGATGCTGTAAAGGATCCGAAACGTCGGGAATTAAATAATATCAATATAACGCGATAAAATCTGTAAAAAGTTAATCTATTGAGAATGAAATTGCCTCTTTGGCCAGTGGCCTATTGGTCTAGCACGGCTGCTACGCTATAGGTCCTGGCTAGAAGATTCCCAGGTCGAGCAAAGTATTATGGAGTTTTCTATGAACATCTTAGTAGCAGTTCGGTGTCTGATATCATTTGTACTCGGTAAATGGCAATAGGCTCGCCCTATCTATCGCCATATATATCTATCACCTATTACACGTGACCTGAACATACCGACAAACTATGGAGGTACATTGGTACACCTCTGCCTAACATTTCGGGGAATACAGGCGTTAGTGTATGTATTGAGAAAATTCGAATAGAAGAAGGAAATTATCACAATCATCATATATGTCCATGTAGTGCGAGGTGCTACCGTGTGCGAGACTCGTATGTACTTTCTCCATCATGTGGCAGTATTGAACAGCCGTGACATTGCGTGCTTATCGGTTACAGAGTTACACCTCGCTGGAAATAACTAATACAATGCCTATTCGAAATTACAAACAATGGAGTTTGCGCTGCGGCTGTTTGATAGCCTCGCGATTCATTTTTAATGGTTTGCTTTGCAATTATTACTAGTAAGGTATTTTAAAAACAATCTTAGTTACCTAAGAAATATTCTAATATTAAAACAGCAAAAGTGATTCGGTCATTTTGTAAATTTTTCAAGGCTAAACAGTTTGAACCAATGTCCATGAATTTTCGTATCTAAGAGATAGTTTGGACCTTAGAAAAGGGCGTACGATATCTTTTGCTTCTATTATACTAGTAAACTAGCTGGTTCCCGCGGTTTAATTCGCATCCAAAAAGGCTTTTTGTGACAAGAGGTAGCCTGTATGTCTCTTACCTCCTATGTTTTCAAACTCTCTCTACAAAATTCAATCAAAATTAGTTCAAACTAACATACATTGGTGTGGATTTCTGTATCTAAATTCCTAAGGAAGAATCGACACCTGAGAATGTAATAATACCAGGTATTATTAATCATGCTGAATTAACAGAAATGAAAATGTAATATAGGAGTGCAATTCACATTCTACATAATGTCAATATTGGTATATGTTTATCTACAATTTGATGGGATGATTGGCACAGTGGTTAAGCGTTTTTTTTTTTAATTTGTATGAGGTAGGTAAGTATTTTCTTACCTTCTCTTTTCTTCGGGCCTTGGTGTCTGTGTGTGTGATAATCTGTGTTTGTACACGATACAGGAGAAAATCCTAGTGTGGAGCAATTAAACTTTTTGCTTAAGAAAATAAGTAAATAAGTAGATAAGTAATGTCGAGTGCCTCAAACAAAAAGGCGTAAAAATACAGAAAACATAACATTCGTCGTTTATGACAGGTTTGTTTACGCAACACTACGTAATCGATAAGATTTTCGGCACACCAAAGAACCCGCTGAGAGACACGGAAAAAAGTGAAATGTTCGCTAGAGTCAACAAACTCGAAAGTAGAGAAGCGCAAACGCAAGCGATTTAAGGCGAAGTTAAGTATTTGTTAGCGGAAACTTGATTGCCGACAGATTTCACAAGTTCCTGTAAATCACTAACTAGCATGCTCTGTTGCTTAGTACTTAAGTGAACGATATTTTAAGTCCAGGTGTAATAAACCACATTATTCCTAACCAAATGTGTTCTACTATAAGAGACCATGATTATCTAAGTTTGTTTCGGTGTTTTTTCTCACAGGTTAAGAATTGCTGGTATCATTTAGCTAAAGAAACCAAAACCATTGACTATAAAAGTGTATCGAAAGTTCTACATAAAGAAATAAATATTAGTTCATTTCACAATACGGTCTCAGTAATACTATAGCTGCAAAGCAAACAATAAAAAATTGGACGAATTTTGGTCGACGTTAATAGTTCTTTCCAGACTACTATTATCTTCACGTAGGTAACTAATAGATGACCTGATGATCCATTTTTAATTACCCACTATAGCCGATAACGTAACGTATAGCACAGATTTTCCTTTTTCCGGTGAAGGCGACCTACTTTGCACCACATCGGAACACTCCCACGCTTCTGAGAAGCGCGCGTTAACTGTTTTGACAATTTAATAAAACGTCAAAAGCGACGCGGGACTTGAAGGAGTGTATTTTTACACTGAGTTAAATTTTGTTTTATGTACCTAAATATACAGTTATGTGTTTGTGTAAAGTCCCTATGGCATGGTTGTCTATCTCGATTACGATGTATTCGAATAGAAGAAGAAATGGATGAAGAATTTATTCTTTCGCTAAAATTTTAATTTAAAAATAAAATATAGCACGCACCTCTGACTTGAATCCTTTCCCGGCCCGGACCAATATCCAATCCGTCGATAGATTTGTTTACTACAGATAAATCTGCTTCCTAGGATTTTTACGTCAAAATTCGATCTATTGTAAGCATTAATTGCTTACAATAGATCGAATTTTGACGTCTTCTGACTGATTCGTTATGGCACCCGCCGTTAGTAGCTGTGCTTATTCGCGTTTCTCATAATAATGGTTTCGTTCATTCGTACCAAGTAATGCGTAAACAAATCATCAAAAATTGCTACATTTTATAGCCTTTTTACGACCCAAAAAATAATTATTGCCCATAATATTAGTAATTATTACAATATTTTTTTTCCAAATTGTGTTTATTATTCATGTACCCTTTGCAAAATTATCTCGTTGCGTTGCGTACCTACCATTTCTCTTTGATCTATGTTGAACGTCATAAAACAATGCCATAAAATATGAATTTCATTTATTATTTACGTATATAAATATTACACGATCCATCAAGATCGGTACTATAGTATGTAATAATGTTTTTCTTGGAACGTTTATGGTATGACTAGATTTGAGTTACGGCACCTCATGTCGGTCATAATCATAACGTACGTCAGTAGAAACCAATAATAGATATTGGTGCTAATTCTGTAGTGGCAAACTAAACTAAACTAAACTAAAATCCGACTAATTTTAGTTTAGTCGTCATTGCTATTCAGATAATACGCGACTAAACTAAAATTTGGTTTGACAGGACTAATTTTATTTTAGTTACTCAATTTAGTCTAAATTGACATTTTGGTATTCTGTTGTACATGTTTTACGTCAAATTACGACTTAAATTGGAAACGTCAAACTAATTTTAGTCGTCATAGAAATAGGTGTCTACTAAACTAAATTTTATAGTCGTAGGCGGACATTTGTAACAATTTCTAAAATGATCAAGTTAATTTGTTCTCAGTAAACATTTTTTCGTCATTATAATGGCAGAACATGTAATTGTGACTCCTCCGAATTCATTAGAGAGGTAAAATACTCAAGGCAAATAAAATAATTCTTGCGTACCTAAACGCGAAAAATTATTTTTCAGAAACTATCAAGATTAATATAAGACTTAGGGATAGTCGATCTAATAAAAGCTCTCTTTGCTTTTTATTGGCTCTTTTCGTAGCACTGTTTGCAGACGCCATTTTTATACATAAAAAACGGAGTTGATAATATTTTACTTTATTGATAATAATTTAAATTATTATCAATCACGTAAACCAATCAAGTAAATTATTATGTAGGTACCTATTCTGTTTTTTTTTAATATGGCGCCACACTACTTGTGTATTTGCCAAGGCTGATCGTTTACCTGAGCCCGCCAAATTCAAATTACGATTGGTTTTTCGAAATTTGTAGATTCTAGATTGATAGCTGTAGTCATTGTGCCTATAGCTATACAATATTCACAACTCAGTTGTGAAATTGTATAGCTAATCAGCTCAGATCTACAAATTGCGAAAAACCAATTGTAATTTGAATTTGGCGGGCTCAGGTAAACAATCAGTCTTAAGTATTTGGAGTTATCAAATAATACTAGTTCTCATCGTGGGATTATAATAGGGCACCACACTTTATGCTATAATATTTTCACAAAAAATATTTACATTAAAAATTTTCATTTAAAATTGTCATTCGTTCATTATGATCTTTCATATCAAGTTCTTAGATAGGACCGTCTGATCGTGCCGAAGCCCCATAAAAGTAAATTATAATACTTAAGACTGGCAGCACGAAATTAAGTTTTTACTGGCAACATCATATCATAGTCAAGTAAAATAAGGCTTTAAGGACATGTATCCAGGGCCGTTAAATAAATTAATAAAAAAAAGTCAACTAAAATAAGTCGTGTCAAATTCGATTTTGGTCGGGCTTTTAATTTAGTTCGCCGTAACAACAGAATACGTTTTAGACTAAACTAAACCAAAATTGGTAAAAATTTAGTTTGGTTTAGTTTGGTCAGTTGAACAACAGAATTAGCACCATTGTATGTTCAACGGCTAGAGTTTTGACAATAATGCCTCATAAAGCGACCTTAGTGTTGAATCTTCAATAAAAATAATAACATCACGTTTTTTGGGTCGAAGTGAAGAAAAAATCATAACTCATTCTTTATTACCGATAAATAGGTGCAAACATAAGAATATTATGATGCGCTGTATTGAATAAAACATCGCTGCGATTGAGTTGCTGTTTTTTTTTCGAATATTCAAATTTGGAATTTAGGAATTCAATCCTTATCTAATTTATTAAACGATATCGTGTAAAATATACCTTTATTAACATCGCCTCGAACAATATTATGACTTCCTTCAAAGTAATCACTATAAACTCAATGGTTGTTGTAGGTATTGCGAGGTAGGCCATTGTTAACAATGCCACAGGTTAGTCTTCCGTATTCTAAATTTAAATTAACTGTTTTAACTTTAATTGAATGATAATGTTGTTTGTTTAACTATCTATTACGAAGTGTTTATAGTGACTGTGCCAAAGATGAAAAAAGGTTATAGGTAAAAATACTTGAAAATAAGGTTTTTTTAGTATCTACAATGTGAATAGGCTTCTACTAAAATAAAGAAAAATAATCGATAAACTTGTAGGGTCTCAAAACTCTTGAAATTACAGTTAGGTTTATATTATATATTGATTTGATATGGCCATTATACATATGAAGCGTTTATTATTTTTACAATATCGGCTGAAACTTTCTTCAGTCCCGACGTCTCACGTCTGACTTGAAAGCTTCACCGATGATAGAATAATTCATCGTGCGTCAATGCTCACATCACATGAGCGGTTTGATATAACCAGATCACTTTTACGATATTTAGATTATTGTTTCAATGACTGAGATTGTATATATAACTTTTGTTATGAAATATTATTGTATAGGTTGCTGCCAAAACGTGGAGTTCGCTCGGATGTGAAGGAAAAACATATCTACAATGTTTAAAGAGGATCTTATAATATCCACTGACGTCAGTTCTGCAAAGCGGAGGACTTAATCGTTGAAGGGTGCTGAAAGTTGCGCTGGAGTTTTTAATAATACAATTGAAGATCATATGTAGATACTATGCCAAGAAAGGTCACATTCAACAAGTAGTGTGTAATGTAAAAAAAACTTTTCAATAAATAAAAATCGTCTTCAAACATTTGGTAGTGAGACTAAATGTATATGGGACCATCTCGGAAGTATAATTGTAACGAAATAAAGATGAAGTGATAAAAATCGGTACACGATTGGTGAGGATGAACATTATTGAACATACACAAAAAAATCAGTTCAATAGAAAATATGTTCCTTTTTTGATGTTGGTAAAAAATCTATATGTATCATGAATATTTATACAACAAATTCATATTTGAGGCAAATATAATGTTGCTTGTCTGTAATTTTTAATAGATAAAATATCTAGATAAAGCAAAGATATATTTAAACAAAGAAAATAATATAAGTAGGTTGATTTTATCTCAGTCGGTATCTCTTTTACATAGTCACAAAGTAAATATTTCTAATCAGATTCCTGATGTGATTTTCATCTTCGTCCTAGATTTATTGTTTCAGTTTTTATATCTATTGGCAAAATAATAAAACATATTATTGTGTCGGTAACTTACGATATCATAATTAATCAAAATCAAAACATTCCGAAAAACATGTATGAAATTCATTCTCGAAATGTATGAATTTGATACATATTTTTCGGAATTGTTTCGTAATTTTTCGGAAGACGTGTCATGCCGTATTATGCCTTATCTTAGACGTATTTTATAAGCTCAGAGCCTTACCGAATAAATTAAATAATGCATGAAAATTCGTATGAAATTAACTATAGATTAAACTCGAAGTTCGTGTAATGCGGTACGTATCTAAACTACTTCTAGTTACTATATTATATAATACCTGTTTTTTAAGCATTGATCATTTTATTCTGCTGTAATCCTCATAAATGCTCGCCACTAATAGACGACGATAGACTGTTTTCGAACTCCTGCCGATTTAAAACCAAACATTTCCTATGGTTGAGGCAATGCGTACCATAATATCTTCCACAGGCGCGGCCTCAACAGAATCTTTGAAACTCGAGTGAAAAGCAACATCACAAAACAGTCTGTGAACAAGGCAACATCCGATTCCGGTCCGCGTTCGACGCATTCGTACGACAAAAGCGACAAAAAACGTGCGTTTAAGTAGAGTCGAACGGTAGAGCCGCTATTAGCGATTACGTGCATCGCGATCAAAGACCATTGAACCATTTTGAACTTGCTCCCCATGAATATAAAATAGCTTTTATATCCACACGCATTAAATATTCATTGCTTACCAGCAAGAAATTAGCATATCCATTAGCTTCTTTGGTTAGGTAGGTTGGGAATTATATGATTTTATACAATTACAGGTTTTATTAAGGCAGCGAAATTTTAATTGATGTGGTGATTGAGCGATATAGTCTATGGCCATTGACAACATCGGTGCAGAATCGGAAACATGAAAATTATTTTCTTTGATATTGAAATAAAGGGTCCAAAACGTCCGGTTTTGATTTGTATTAATATAACGCGATAGAATCCGTAAAGTTGCTTTATTTCAATATGTCTAGTGTTCGCGTAAGCTTCAGAAATCAGTATTATTTTCTTCGATTTGAAACTAGATCGTTTTCATCATATACAGTAATATTATGTTAAATTCGCTATAAATTGGATGTAACCCTCAAATGAGGAAAGGAGCTAGGTAGGTACATTTTTCTAATTTTGTATTAACAAAAATATCTACAAATGCGTTTGCAAAACAAAACAAAAAATATACGTAGTAAAAGTCCCCAAGATGTCTGTTTCATTGCCAACATAATTTATTTATTACAAACAACGATAAATTTTACGTAGTCTAGTGTTTAAAAACATAGATATAGTTCACTCGCTTCGTATGTAGTGTAATGATTAATAATTGTCGTGATTCTGGGTGGCACGCGATTCCCGGAACACGCTTCAAATTCATATAAAAAACCTTTAGGTACCTTCGTCACGAAACTTCGTTACAGCGTAAAAAGTATATGAAACTGTAAAATGGATTTTACGAATGGGAATTTTCATAATATTTATTGAAGAATTGGAACATTATCGATATGTTATCTAGCAAGTTATGTAAATGTTAACGCAATCGTTATGAACGATCACACGGAGAACACTTCCATTCATGTGCTGAGCTAAGAAAACATTACAAAATGTATAAAAGATTTGTTGTTAGTGGACAAATTAACAGGTAACTTGATCTGTGTTGCATGTTGCGTGTCGCACAGGTCGCACTTAGCATTTCGCCTTCGCAAGTATAATATTGTGAGGTTCCGGTTTCTGTAACAATCATAATAATGGTTTGGTAACGCTAAACTGTGACTTCAATTGTTTTATTCAAGGATCGGTTACTGTTGCAAAACTAGGAAATTACGAGATTACTTACAATGATTTTTACAATGAATTTATACTAAGCCGTGATAGCCTAGTGATATGACCATTGGACTGCCAAGTCAAGGGTCTCGAGTTCAAATCCAAAGCACGCACCTCTGACTTTTCGAAGTAATGTGCGTATTAGGTAATAGCTGATTATCACGCGCTTAAACGGTGAAGGAAAACATCGTGAGGAAACCTGCATGCGTCTGAGAGATTTTCTCGACGACGTGTGAAGTCTGCCAACCCGCATTAGGTTAGCGTGGTGGACTATAGCCTAATCCCGCTCATTGTGAGAGGAGACCCGTGCCCAGCAGTGGTACATATAAGGGCTTGATTATGTTATGTCTGTTTTAAATAAACGGAAATGTTGGCAAACTTTCTTCCTTTGCTAAAGGAACCATTTAGATGTCATCTAAAAGAGATTCTTCAGAAAGAAAGATTTACACAACGTATGTAACCGAATAAGCGCAAGATCTCAAACTCGTCAATTAGAAAATCGAGTGACAATGTTATAATAATGAAAACCGTAAAGTCATTTTGAGACACGTAAGAAAGAGAAACAAAAAACGTAGAGAAACAATTTGTGCAAATAGGTGTCAGTTTTCCATAACTCGAAACACTGATAGATCAGGGAGCCATAGTTTCAGGTATTGTAATTATCTTTTCGGGAAAAATTAACACATACCTATTAAAAACCACTGTTATCCGATCAGTAGTCGATTCTGAACAAACTACTTTCAGGTCTTGTACTTATTCTGTTACAGATTGTATAACATAACATAACATACCATCACGCCTGTATTCCCCGAAGGGTTAGGCAGAGGCGTACTAATTCCACAAGTAACCCACAGTTCGCCGGTATGTTTAGGTCTCATGTAATAGGGGGCGAGCCTATTGCCATTAACCGGGCACAAATTCCTAACTCCGAGCTGCTACTGGGAATTTCATAGAAAAACCTAATAACACTTTGCTCGACCTGGAATTCAATCGAACCCAGGACCTCTAGCGTAGCAGTCACGCTCAGGACACTAGGCTAATGAGGCAGTTTTTAGGTTTAATGAAATATGCCCAATAATGTTTACTGTGCACTTAACTATGTTTAGAAATTAAAACAGTGGTAAGTAGTTGTAGTCGTAACAAGGCTCTTGTATATGTTTTATGTTGTAGCAACATGTGTTTGGCCGTAGGCAAACTTACTTGTAAACTAGTTTACAAAATGATATTAGCTCTTATGTCATCGAACGTAATACCTATTATGTACTCTAAGAATGCATCGTGTTTAATAAACTTGAAATATACTGTTACACTTTGGAAATAACTGTTGTGAGTAAACAAATAGCTGCAAGATCTTTTGTTGAATATTTAACATTCGGACTTCAAGCAACTAATTACAGACATCAGGAAATTATTTTTTAATGGACGCCGCGCCGGTGCTATTTCTCTTTACCTGCCTACCTACTTTTACGAAATATTAGGGTCCAAGAAGGAACGAAATTCATAAGATTATGATTACTTAATTGAATCACCGTCATTTAATCATTACGGAAGAAAAATGGTTCCTAAAGAAAGCGTTGTCTAGTCGATACCGGTTATTGGTCCGTGTTATTGGGCGAGCCTGTTGCCGTTTTGGTTCAAATAAATCACCAGCTTATTAACAAACATTTCCTAACAAAGCAACCCGCTAACTCGTTCCCGGATATCCTTTTTCCCGGGAATAGCATTTTGTAAAAAAAAAATGTTCATTGCGTAAAAAAATTAGTGTGGTATACAAATTGTGTCATAACTTTTTGGCGTCTGCGTGCGCCTGATCATTCGCGACTTTCAGAATTTAGCGATCGGAGCGTTTGATCGAAGCTTAACCTTCGCTAGTGAATTGTAATCTATTCTTAGGTCACTCGTTTATTTGTTCCAGTAATGGTTGAATACCATTATCGTTGAATTGATTAAACTATTTGTAGCTAAACCTTGGTGCGTCTACAACTTTAAAATACATTATTTTTTTCAAAGTCAACGACCTTTATCTTGATAGGCCCATTAATAATATATATCCATCAACTTTCAGAGTTGTAAAAATTACAAAACGGATACCTAAATATTATTTTTAACACCTACGCCTGTATGTTTGGTTTAGGGCGATGTGACACTCAATTTCCGTCGTGTGAATCGAAACAGATACGTAAGTGCCTTTACCGCGATCACGAAAATCTTTGCACTTCACAGCTAACGTTTAGAGCGCTCATTCATAAATAAATAGAACTTGTGACAGTTTGGGTTTCGTCCAAAAATCACAACTTTGACTTTCATCCTTGACACGGGTGGACTAACTACACAGTTTAAAATAATATGCAGCTGACACAGCGTAGCTTATAGGATATTAAAACCACCGATATTTATTTATAGATGGGCGAATAGGGTATTTTACACCATGTAAAAATAAATATGAAAATGCATTTTTATGATAGATTTTGAAAAAAGTAAACGAGAAACGTTAGTATTTATTAATAAAAATGCAATGTAAATTTTATAATTCAATTTCAAAAATCGTCTTTTTTAATCTGTTTTAAAACGCCATCCGCCATATTGGTTATCGACGTGACGTCACTCATTCGATCGATGACGACGTTTGTCGTCTCAGAGTAACAATTCAACAATCATTGTTTGTCGTGCTGTGTTAGTTTGATTAAAATCGCATCATGGAAGACGGTTTTGTGAAAGCAGAAAGTACAAATCTACCAATGATCAATACGTTGATGGTGGCAAATTTTTTTGCATCCAATCCCGATTTCTGTTCTGCCGAGTTGAGAAATATTAAAGCAGTAATGTAAGTACCTACCTAACTATCGTATCAAGTTTTGTCTAACAATAAGACCCAGTTTCACCAATTTCTATGTAACAAGGCAATAACTAATCAGCATTTAAAATTAACAAAGCTGTTAAGGCTGATCGTTCACCTGAGCCCGCCAAAAATTGTGAAAAACCAATTGAAATTTAATTGGTTTTTCGCAATTTGTAGGTCTATAACACATTCTAGATTCCTAGCTTTAGTAATTGCGGCATTAGCTATACAATATTCACAACAGAGCATTAAAAACTTTGCTTAATAAACGTTATAGAAGCTAAAATTAGGTACAATCGTTAATTTTGGCCAAAAATGACGATTGTACCTAATTTTAGCTACAATATCGATTTACAAGCAAAGTTTTTAATGCTCAGTTGTGAATATTGTACTTATAGCTAATGCCGCAATTACTACAGCTAGGAATCTAGAATGTGTTATAGACCAACCAATTGAAATTTGAATTTGGCGGGCTCAGGTGAACAATCCGCCTTAAAATAGGATATGTCCCATGACGAAAATGTCGAAAATGTGCGTTACTAAATCAAGCATTTATTGAATGATACACAAAGCAATTGAATCCACAATTTTTGTGGAGTTTTTACACTTGTATTATTGCATTCAGGCACAAGACACCAATGATAAACATTATAACTCATTATTTTCACAAATCGTGTTACTTGGTCTTTGGCAGTAGTGACGTCACGAGCCGAAGTAGCATGGCGGCTAGCGTTTTCGTGCGTGAATTCAAAATCATAAATTAAAAATCGTTTTTATGGCATTTTTTGGTTGTATAAAATTGAAATAAAAATTCTACTGGTTCATTACGATCTAAGGATTAATTTAAAACAGTTTTCAAAAAAAGGTGTAATACCCTATTCTAATAAAACAGCAATAATAACGACCTGACTGTGACTAATGACATCGTCGTTTCTCAGAACGTGCAAAATGTTCGCTTTTGACCACTTAACGAGAAGAATAAATTATTTTTCAAAAGTAGGTATATGAACCTGATTTTTTGTGACTTTCCAGAATTTTTGATGATGATATATTTAACTTTTCTTGTAACACTGGATCGTTGCCCCAGTTTGGTGTCAGGACTCGTTTCTCTATAAGGATCGACGCAATCAGCTGCAGTAAAGATCAATTATTTCAAAATCACATTCTGAATTCAAACAACTCGTTTAGAGCAAACTATTGAACAATAGTGGGTTGGGAGTGTTGGGACTAGGCCGCAAAACTGACATCGTTTGTCTACAAAGTTATTTGAGGACCATTAGCGAAATATAATGCGCTCGTAGTCAGTCAATAGAAATATACTTATGATCGATGGCTTTGTTTGTGGCTACACTATGGCTTTGTTACTACCCCAGTGGGTTTCACCCGTTCTGCCCGGCACTTGCACTCATCCGTAAAAAGCTTAGATGTTCTTCCGTCAACACCTTATATAAAACCTGAGAAATTCGCATGTGCTGATTAGGTGCTGACATAGTTTTTTATTTACCTTTCTTATAATACACATGATGCAAATAGAATAATGCTCAGACTAGGCAAGTTCATCATGTTTGTCCCCAAAAAATACAAAAAGTTTAATGAATAGAAACAGTTTATATTCGAATTAAGTACGTTGCAAATTAATGCAAATAACTTTGGTGTTAATGCATATAATTTTTTATTGTAACTTTGCATTGAAGTGAATTTGGTTTTTGTGCAGACGTTTTTATATTTACCTTCGTGTGAAGGTCTTCATAGCTCGTAGGTTGGTCTAGCAGGACGTCATCTCGTCACCCATGGGCGCGTAGCAACGAACGCGAAGATTAATGCTGATAAAAGTGTTTTGAATATAAATAATAGTGTATGTCAAGTTCTTGTCTCGGCGGCAGGCCAGCCGT
The DNA here is from genome assembly GCA_947256265.1 of Acronicta leporina. Taxonomy (NCBI): domain Eukaryota; kingdom Metazoa; phylum Arthropoda; class Insecta; order Lepidoptera; family Noctuidae; genus Acronicta; species Acronicta leporina. Next base: position 7,130,773 of record OX366513.1, on the reverse strand, counting down.
GCTCTGACGTCACGGCTCTCTCTACCCTTGCTCTCTTCTCAAATGATTTATTCAATATTGCAATTTGAACTGAAACTACGCGTAAACCTGTCAGGCAAGCTTTAACAAGATATGATTGAAAATATCTTGATTGACATGAAACGTGTTATTATTTTATATGATCTTCACAATGGTTTTATATTTATTTCTATTTTTGCTGTTGTTGGGATTGAAAGTTATGGTAATCATAGGTCAGTTGTTACTCCGGTACTAAGATTTTTTCTGAAACAATGAATATACACCAGTTGTTGTTGATCAAAGTCAATCATTAATCAATGTAAAGGAGATGGGAGCAAAGACCTAATAAAAATCTAACAAGATACGCAATATGCTGAAGACGTGATTGAACTTCAAACGTTTTTACATTAGAAAACTATGAATCGTTTGGCACAACATATAAAGCTTCAGATCAGTTTGTTTGGTCATTTGCGTCAGAGATGGCTACCCGGCTAAATGATTTCGACTATGACGGACTAGGCAAGCAGGAACAGCATGAAATACGAGTAGATAAGTGCGCTCAGCTCACCCAGACACTCGTCAACGAACACTGCTGACAGAGTTAATTGCTGAAATTTGGCACATCACTGCGTTTCATATTATCATTTTTATTTATCTTAATTCTTTCCAAAATGTAATTTTCGATACTTCGGAAATTTGAATATGCCGTATCTGTTACAGCCCAATAATATCTAAATTTTCTATTAATTATTATTAAAAGAGACCACAGCAAATGTAAAAATTAGATCACAAAATGACGAATATAGGTGCACTTAATCGAAATTGGGACAAGGCTCATGCCCTAATAAACTTTATTATTTTGGCCGTAAAGTAAAACAAAATATTTTGCATGATCGGTACAATATTTGCGTATAATATTTTAATATCCAGGTTTACAACTACTGTAAAACTGCGCTACATCATTGAACGTTTAATGAGCTGTAAATTTTTATTGATGATAAAATATCGATTCGCTTATATAAGACGATGGGCTGAAAGTGTGTTAACCTGTTAAGTGATGATAGAAGTGGATTGTTGAGTGTTACATATTGCAGCTGTAAGAAGCTAGAATGGAGAATGCGTGACATGTAATGTAATGACATTTTGTCAGGGTCATGTCAACAAAAAGTGAGTTTTAAATAACAACGTAAATAATATTTTTTAAAGATGCGATTGGTTACAATACAGCCACAATAAATGACACTTTTTTCAGTCATTAATAGACTATTTTGATTAATTAATCGAATACCTACTCTCGTCCGATAAAATATTATTGATACATTTAGGTAAATATTTATATGTATGCGCTTTTAAAGCTTTCCACGTCAATTTTTGATTTTATAATAAGAAATCTTGCAGTCTTACATAACTAATATACTTAACGAGCAAAGAATCGAATTTATTTTATAACATAATTATGAACTGTTATATTAACTGGCGTTCACTAGGAGAGGCCTATGCCCAGCTATGGCTGAATATATGCCACACGTGATGAGCAATGAATTCTTAGCTAAAGATATCAGCTTGCGCCTGATCACACCACACTACCAGTTTTCTTATCGATCGCTATATCGAATAATTTGGATGTCAAACGTAGAGAAACCTATTTCACGTTATTAACTGATTTTAATATTAGAAAGTAGCTGAGGTTAACAAGTTCAACTAAGTATTTAGGCGTTGAGGGATCATTACTTAATAGAACCAGTAATAATAAACAACATTCTTAATGTAGTTGTTGCGATAGTAAAAATATAGTCATTCTACGTGTGAAAGTGATGGGACCTAATATATTATATTTACCTACACAATATAATTATTATTATATTACAAGATACACGGGACAAATTGTGGGACGAGTCTTCTTAGTGTCATCTGTGAACATATCAACATTATTGTTATTTCTGTTTACAATTTGTCGTAGTAAGTAACCATTGCCAAAATGTAGCCATGTTTTCAGTTAGGCACAGTATTTATCAGCATCTGTTAGGCACCTGTGTGGTGTCTATCACCGATTGCAAAATTACCACATACACTAGAACTTGAATTAAAATGAACATGTAATTTGTGTACCATAAAATATTAGTGATGTGACATATCACTAATATTTTGTAATGGAATCTAATATTTTAATTCGTTAGACCTAGTTAATGATGAAGTCACCATTTCTATTTTCAATTCTGTTTTTGTGGGTACTCTGTACTGGAGCCAAGTTCCGATTTTTCGAACTATCTTTAATGAAAATCAACACTCCAATCCAGGTCGTTATAACTTTTGATACATGGGTTGTAGGCGTGGAAACTTTTCATCAATATAGATAAATTTTGAATATTTTTTCTTTCAAACATATAACTAATTAGGGGATAGTGAATGAAGCCAGTGACGTAAATCCCGTCACTCGTCTGCGTGCGTTATGCGCAGTCGCGGTGAAAGTGGTCAGACGGGTGCGCCTGCGCCGCGGTTAACTCTGAACGAATAAATTAGTGACAGCGCCCTTCACTGATACACAGATATAAAGCGTCCCACGTCACGGATTATAAAAGCAATCAATCACGTAATGTAGAGATGACTTGTCCAAAACTTGTAGTGTACCTAGACGCTTTCTGCCTTTTTTATATCCTAAAATTTCTTTTTAATAATAATCGATCATACTATTTTCTTTTTTTTTTATCTTTACCCCACTATAAAATTTTCTTCTGTATCCTGGATGCGTTTACAAACTCAATTAATTACATACACGAACACCATAAGTACCTACAAATATTTGGTCCGTGCGGGGATTGAACCCACAACACCTAGCATAGACGCCGATCGATTAGCCACTACGCTAATCGTGCCGTCCTACTACCAGTAGTTACGTAGTCATAATTTTGGGGAATTTTGTCAGAAAATATATTATTTGTATAATAAAATTGTTTATGAAAAAAGCTGAAAATAAGTTTTCATTATTAAATGTTGGCAACGTAAAATTGTTAAAATATATATATTTAATAAGCACAATGTAGATAAGGTCGATACAAAAATATATAAAATTCATATCAGACCAATAGACGTCATATTATCATTGTATGCAAATTCACCCCCTATCCTCCAATTCAGTGAGTTTATGACATACAGAAATGTGAACTATTTTACCATAATTCTATGATTTATAAACAAAGATCGTGAGTATGTAAGCATTGTGTTTTGTTTGCAAGATCTGCACTGTGATAAATTGGAAAAGGTCAAAAGGTTAATTGTACGGTAGCTGTATTACGAATCCAGAAGGTCTTATGTACTAAGGATATAACAACATACTATCAAGCCTGTATTTAGGAAGGGGTAGGCAGAGGTGTACTGATTCACGCGCCAGTGTTTCTAGTAATAGGGAGTAAGCCTATTCGCATTAATGAGACTCAAAACTCCTAGCTGCTACTGAAAATATTGACTGCTTGACTTGGAAATAGAATCCAAGTTCAACAGCTGCGCTTGCGACCACTAAACCAATGAGAAAGTACACTAAAGGATACTTTTACGTAAAATTCCCACACAGTTTCAAAGTTTCTTTATGTTTTTTAACAGTTCCATATTTTCCAGACATACTTGGAACGCAAATATTCGAATATATTATCGACTGTCTCGAATTTTAAATAATTTACGATGCAATAGAAATACTTTCCTAGTCTAGACAGATATTTTTACATTTAAATTAAATAAACGCGGTAAACTTAATCCGCGGAAATAAATCTAGAACTAGAATTTATTATAAATCATTTAGAATAATTTGACTAAGACTTGATCAAATTATTCGATTAGCTACCTTAATATTTCACCTAACTATTGGGGTCGGCTACCAGTCTCAATAAAAGCAGCTGTTTATTAGTATTTTACACGAAGGCGATGGCTATTTTTTCAATAAAATCATTGCTCTACACTTCGATTATCTCCTGTATCTTTAAAGGACCGGGTAAAATAATAAAAATATTTTTTAATAATAATTAATTATTAGTTAATAATATCGAACTCATTACAAGCGGCGCAGAAGCCGTACGCTCAGCCCCTACGCCAAATGTGTAGTCAAATAATAATGTTTTAATAACGTTCACAAAGTACCTACTACCTAGGAGTTAATCTACTTTGAATAAATAATTATGACTTTGACTTTGACACTTATTTTACACCTACGAGAATGACCCCTATGATAAACGGAGATCGATGGCATTACGTTGTCTCCGAGGTACTTGGTGTGTTACGAATAGTCACCCATCCATCGACTGACCGCAGAAAATAGCAGCTTAACTTAGTAGATCGATTGATAACCGTAGTAATTACTTAACAACGAGTACCTCCTCTGTCTTAGTAACAAATTATCTATGTATGTACATAAAACTCTCTTTTTCGGTTGAGGATTTAATCTTTGAAACTACTTTTGCCTGAGATAAAGTCGGATCAAAGTATCAATTCTTTTACGGCTTTCTGATTACATTATTGACGACAAATCAAATCAATCTTCTTGTAAGATTAGATTTCATATGAGACAAGTAACGTACTTATAAACGGAACGCATGATTTTATTTTTGTAACTGAATCATCTCTTTGGTACAGAGAACATGTCTACGGGCTGTTAACCCCTTCAATAATTTTGGAACTTTCTTAAGAATGTCTCTCTGTGTTCTTCATTTAGGTATGTAATGTAATGGTATTGATCTTGATAAGCTAGTGTTAATGTTAAGAAAAATACGTCAAGATATGAATGGATAAGAAGATTGTGAAATCTAATCTCGCTGTTCGTAATCGATGATTCACCTCAGCGACATTAGCAGGGAAATTTTATGAATTTCATTTTAAACAAAAGAACATCTGTAATATTAATATCGCTCGTAAAATCCTACATCCTCGATGAGCGATATACGATGTAAATAAGAAAACTTACGGTATCACGTAGCGAGCGAGGAATAGTACCCGTGTTTCCTTTGCGCTGACGATTATTTTATAGCCTCTGTTCCTATTTTCCGAGCAGTTGGCTCGCCTGAACCTTGCGCAAGAGACAGCAGAAAATAAAGTGCGTGGAAACTGGAAGACGCTGCGTCACGCGCTAACTAGTGTTGCGCAAGTTATAGCCTCAAGATATCGGCCTTCTGACACAAATAGGATACTTTGGTTCAGAGGGGTACCTCTCTAACTGGTTTACTAGGGCATCCCATTTGCAGCTTTGTCTCCAACCTTCTCGGAAACAGTATGATACATTATTACTACGCAGATGAAAATGAAGCAATGTGTTCAGTGCATTATCCCACAGTTACTGATAACTTCTGTTTGCTAAAGGAACTAGAGAAGCAAAATAGATAATATGCACACATATTGCAAAAACATGAAACAATAGGAATAGTAGGTTTAATAACTGTACCTACTTATTCGACGCCATCTGGAACTTCTGTACGTATTGCATAGGGCTGATTCACCGGATGTTTATTTGTGGTTATAACCGAATCATGTTGATAATCGTTCATTTTGTAACACCACTATTTCTTTTAGATAGCTGAAAGTTTAAGAAAAAGTTCATGGTCATAAGTTAGAATTCTATAGTATCGGCAAATAAGATTGCTTTATTATTTGATACGAATATAATGAAGATTTAATTCAAGGCGATCAAAAATAAATTTAATAATGTGTCAATATCAATAGAATTGGAGACCATAAAATGATTGCATTCAGGGCTAAAACATAAAAACGGTTAAAATGTCACTGGTTCGAAAATTGTTACGTGGTTCATTATTCGTCATCACTATAAACAGCTTAAAGCAATCCTTTGATGAACATTATTGTTAATAATATATGAATATAATAACAAGGACATTCAGAGCTTCCAACACAGACCTGAAGGTTTATGTTTGCGTAGGTTCAAAACCTATTGTTCTGAACCTGCAGCTTGTAACGAACAGCGACATTGATATTGAATTGTATCGCATGTTAAACCACGGTTAATGAATATTTAAAACGCTGTTTATTAAAGACTTTATATGAGAACGAACCAAACCTTACGTAAGTATTACGTACACCTAAAATGAGTTATTCGATTGACGAGATTAACTTAAAAGGTTGATGAACTCTATCGAATATAATTGTAACGGTTTTTTTAATAAAGGCCAGTAAGGTGAACATTGTGTTTGTAACATTATGCGGTCATGTAATGCCGCTGTGACGAAACATGACCCATTTTGCGGCGCAAAGAAATTGTTGGGCAAAGAAGTACTAGGTCGATCATCGATCAGTAACGAAAACTTACAAATTAAATTCTATAATACCTAACTTATACCCCTCTTATTGCGTCATAGTTTTTTTTTATCACTGATAGGCTTACGCTTGACCACAACTTGCCTGATGTTAAGCATCGAAGTGGTCTACGATGGAGCGCGCTTGCCTAGAAGGTACCTATTCACTCTCGTCTTGAAGACACCCAAATTGTAGGTCTCAAGGAACAAAGATTCCGGTAACGAGTTCCACAATAGAGCAGTACGCACTATAAATGTAGACGCAAAACGTTTCGTGCGAGATTTAGGCACTTCCACCATGTAGCGGTGGCGCCAGAGTATTTTGAAAGATAAAAACTTGTATTACTAGTGGAAAGTGCTATCCCTCTCATATGAATAGTACCTAAGCAGAGCAGCCGAGTGAAAAACCGGTGGCGATGAAGTTTTACGCAAGAATTTTTGGGGTCACGGAGTGTCGATAAGCGTCCGCTACAACCCTTCCTGTTGGCGTGTTTCCACACGCTTTAAAAACGAGAAACATGATTACTTGCTTTGCATGATTAACCTGAGGTTGTATTTGTATTACGCTTTGTTTTGTTTTGAACGAGTATGTAGGTTATCATTATGCAGTTTTCAAATTAATCCAAGAGGAAAAGTTTAAACAGTAAAAGCAAACAGTGTTTAAACAACAAGCTAATAAACATTTTACAACAATTATTTGTAATCATACGACGTCTGTTTTATTTCATGCTTTCATATACTTTGTATCATTATTCACCTACAATAACCTTGAGTGACACATACCCTACGTCCTTGGCAGAATGTGTGAAATAATGAAAGCAACTAACTGCTAGTTTGAAATTCGTTGTATTTTCTATGAAACCCTACATATTCTATAGACACAATAAGCCGGTTAAACAGCAAGCTAGTTTGTGACGTCATATAAAACAGTACAATGTAACGAAGTAGGTGTCAGCATTGTAAGACTGAGGTGTTACATCAGACGGGTGGGTAGAATAATTAAGTTACATTGTAAATCTATACACAGTAATGTTATCATGAAACAAAATTTCAGATACTTATCCTTTGCTAAGCTCCAATTTGGCTAATTTCTAATCATTACCATCATCATCTATTCTAAATAATTAAGGTAGTAAGTAGCGTAGTATTTGTGCTTCCTCCATTTGTCCTTTCTTATTCAAACTTTGTATACATCTATTCTCCTTTTGCTATGATTTTCTACGTATACATAAATATATAATTCCCTCGTAAGTCTATTAGTAGTAGCGACTGCTACGCTACAAGTCCTGGGTTCGATTTCCAGATCGAACAAAGTGTTATTGGAATTTTCTGTGAAATTTTCAGTAACAGGTCAGATTTGTTTGTGGTTAATGTCAACAGGCTTACCCCCTATTACTTATGACCTAAACACACTAGCAAATTGTGGATGTACGATAGTAGCCCCCTGCCTAACCCTTCGGGCAATAGAGGCACGAATAAATAAAAAAGTTGGAAAAGTTACCCGGGAAATGTCAAATTCGGGTAAACTGGAATTTGTATTCTATATTGCACAGGACGACTGTCGGGTCAGGTATTATATTGCGGTCAAAGCAGCTCTATTACAGACTAACAGTAATTAGTGGCATAAGTAGATGATATACTTAAATCAATTATCTTATTACACAGAGCACTGTAGGGTCAATTGTTCATTTGCTCTGGAGACGTAATGGAATCACATTTATAATTAACGGATTGCTCCTCCAGATTGCGTCTTCGCCGTTGCTGTTACTCTTCGAACTTTTCATCGCATAGGTAACATTAATTTACTTAAAGTCTTATTTAGATTGGATAGGGAGTGGTTTATATGTTGTATTTGTTTTGTACGATCTTCAGTTCATTTATATTAAAAGGCTTGCTTTGTTGTCATTCAGGAACTACCTTAATTGACATTGAAAGCTAATTTTTTGTTTTATGTAAAGCTTCACATTATCTTTATCCCGGATTTAATCACAATTGGTTTAGTATTTTTTAGTGGTGAAAAAGTAGCAGACAGACCGATAACCACACTTTATGTGTATTTCTATAACATGTTACTGAACGATCATTGGACTTGAGTATTTTAGTTAACGCAAGGTCTCACTGCGTAATATTGTATGTTTTGTTTATAGAGCCTCCAAGGATTATCTAAAATATTTGAACTGAAATCATTAGAAAAATCGAATGACTAACTGAAGATCGAAAGATAGACAAGAACCATTTTATACATTTTCGATGAGTGAGATTTGTTGAGACGTAATTTATTTCTCAATTTGTTTACGCACTACCACGAACGCATTAAGATCATTTACATCATGTTTGCACTTATCTCTGGTTATAGAATTCAGTTGGGAATCTCCAGAAGTGAATCATTTATTTATATAATTGTACTCGGAATTGTTTTCATCAAAGGTATCAAAACAGTTTCAGCTTAAGAGATTGTGTTTTTGAAAACCTCTTACTGTAATAGTACATTATGAGCAATTTATTTTTGTAAAGAATCATTGTAAACAAGATCCTACGTTCCCATTATCTTTGCAGCGTTGATCCTAATAAAATTGTAATGTCTTTGTAATGAGAATTCTTATTTTCTGAATTAATTACGCTCCGTAAATGACTACCACTAGCTCGTTATCAAATATCGAACACATCTCCACGGACTTTGAGTTGTCTTTGCATAAGTTTTTTTTATTCAAATACAAGAAGTTTCGTTATAAAACGATAATACAATTAATGTACTACTTTATTTAATTTTTTAATTTACTTTGTTCTAGGTACCGGTACGTTCGGTCGCGTGTGCCTGTGTCGTGACAAAGCTGCTGATGAATATCTGGCAATGAAAATACTGTCCATGGCTGACGTTATCCGGCTGAAACAAGTAGACCACGTCATGAACGAAAAAAACATCCTCGCCGAGATCAATCATCCTTTCATAGTGAACTTGTGAGTACATTACTTTCAAAGAGAAATTTTCTTGTTGCCGTCAATCAAGTGATGTAATTAATTTTCTTGGTGTTTATCCAAAACGTCTAGACTGATGCGACGTGTCAAAAGGGAATCATTATTTTTGTGGGATCATAACAACGATGTTTATCATTGAACAGTTGGACGTTTAATTAAACGTGCATGTGTGCAAGTGACGCGCGTCAATTATTTAAGTAGCGCCAAACGTAGGCGTGGAGCCAATGTCATTACTTACTTGTGTTTTCTTCCTTAGGCTACGGCGTCCAGTGTTCTTCCATTTAGCTTTCTCATTTGCATTTGTAGCTTTTGTAGTAACGAAAATTCGTGCTAAGAATACAATATATTCTCTTTGAAAATTAGGGAAGAAACGCGAGTTTGGTGGGAGTTTCACCTGGCGAGCTTCCACACACGAAAGGATATATTTACTTGAATCGCGTGCTCAATCTAAGAATCTGTTTGTGCAAAGCCTTCATCAGCAAGACCTAGGTCAAACGCATTCAAGTCAAAAACAAAAAAATAATTAAAAGAAAAGATGTAGTTTATTTTCTATTTTGTTCGACTCTCCACGTTCATTTAATCCATAACCTATTAAGTTGCGCCAGTTACACGAACACAGATTCGAATTTTTTAAAACTGCTTTAATTACATACAATACAATTGCCTAAGCGCGAATGCTACGGTAAAGGTCCTGGACTCGTTTTCCAAGTCCAGCAAAGTGAGGTTTTATATGAAATTCGTAGCAGCCCTAAGTATGGATTTGCGGAGGGTTAATGCCCTTAGGCTGAACCGTAAGTGTACATTAGTAGACTGTCTAAATCATGGGGAATAAAGGCGTGATATAATGTTATTTCGTCAATAATTTATTTTGTATTTTTTTTTAACTGCCTCATTAGCCAAGTGGTCCTGAGCGTGACTGCTACGCTAGAGGTCCTGGGTTCGATTCTCAGGTCGAGCAAAGTGTTATTGGGTTTTTCTATGAATTTCCCAGTAGCAGCTCGGAGTTAGGAATTTGTGCCCGGTTAATGGCAATAGGCTCGCCCCCTATTACATGTGACCTAAACATACCGGCGAACTGTGGGTGTACATTAGTACGCCTCTGCCTAACCCTTCGGGGAATACAGGCGTGATGGTATGTTATGTATGTTAAGTTATTTTGGATTTAACTAATTTGTCGATAGAATCGTAGGCGGTGTATTAGCGCCAAGTGCGAGCCTCGCAAGCCGACAGATTCCAGTACGCCTGCACTAATGATCACGTTCTGGCAACTATCACCATGTCACAACGGATCTGTAGATCGGTGATATATTGATTTACGTAAAATCGTATTTGTATCAGCTGTAGGGGCGCCAAAAAAGGGAGACACTTGTGAATTATATAGAACGACCCGCCCGCGGTTTCACCCGCGCTGCCCCGTTCCTAAGAGTCGTAGGGTTATGTTATATAGTTTTAAACCTTCCTCTTAAATCACTCTATCTATTAAAAAAAACCGCATCAAAATCAGTTGCATAGTTTTAAAGATCTAAGCATACATAGGGACAGACAGCGGGAAGCGACTTTGTTTTATACTATGTAGTGATGACTACCTATACAAGCACAGCATTATAGGTACCTAGTACCTATACGTATTTGGATACATTGGATATCATCTAAATTAAGGAATAGGTCTATTGATTCTTTAAAGCTACTTATTGTGGCTGGCTGTTGGATCTTCTACACGTCACGCGTGACCTATAATAAATTTAGAACCTATGCGAAATAATTTTTAAAAGAATGATTTTTTTTTATGGTGGTTCTTATAATATTACTAGCTTCTCCCCGCGGCTTCGCTCACGTGATCGCTGTATCAGGAGTAAAAATTTAAATCCATCATTGATGACCTCTTCTTTGTATGGGCCTCTATACATCAGAGAGGTCAAGCTGTATCTCAGGATTCATTTAATTAATTGAGATTAAAAGTTCACCAGTTTTTAAGTTGGAGCATATACTTTCTAACAGTGTTAATAACATTAAAATCCATTCAGTAGTTTTTGCTCCAACTCGTAACAAACAGACAAGAATTTTAAAAATCACATTTCCGGATTCGGAGACGTTTATATGTATACCATAACCCACGTGTTTTTTTTTAATATCTTCAATGTACAGACATAGCTTTTTTACAATTTTATAATAGTAGAGATGAGTTATTTATTTTATTATGATTTTTCTGTTCCCCTAATTTCTATGGTTGGTTTTACAGTTCGGTCAAAATAACTAAGCGCGTCTAATATCACAAGTGTTTTTGTGCAAACATATCGAAATAAGGCAGAACATTTCACAGATAGCATGTGAAAAATCATATGAAATATGTTTCGTACGTCACACTGCTACTTTTTCACATAAACTGATCAATAGTCGCATTTTGTCGATGATTTTGTTGTAAGTAGCAAAACAGCAAGTGTGGTGATAAATGATTTTGATTGCAAATTTATTGCGGGCAAAAAGGAGCAGGCTGCGAAATTTCGCTTTTTTTATAGGATAGGGGAGCAAACGAACAGACGGATCACCTGATGGTAAGATAACCGCCGCCCATGGACACCCGAAACACCAGAGGAGTCAGAAGTGCGTTGCCCGCCTTTTAAAAGGGTTTGGGCCTCCGGTAACCTCATTCACTCGGCGAAACACAACGCAAGCGTTATTTCACGCCGGTTTTCTGTGAGGCTGTGGTATCACTCCTGTCGAGTCGGCCCATTCGTGCCGAAGCATGGCTCTCCCACGTCAAAAATGTGAAATACTCTGAAAAATAATCATAATTTCATCAAGAAAATGAATGAAAAGTAGCAATCATTTCCATGCCTTATCGAAACAGTAATAACAAATGCGAAAAATTTACAACCCTATTATTATTGAACCTAGTTTTTATATATAAAAAAAAAACTACTACACTGCATGAAAACGACTTGTGGGCTACTTCAGACGCGCATAGTTATTTTGACCGCTCTGTATGTGCCTATCATACCTACGCATTTCTCTAACACTGATTAGTTCAACGAATTTTAATATAAGTTGTTACGCCAACTTGGCTTTCGTATCATGTGTATGACGTCACTGATGGTTGCAGGCGGTGGTGGACGCATGACGACTCCTGCATATACATGCTGTTCGACTATGTGTGCGGAGGAGAACTCTTCTCTTACCTGAGAAATGCCGGCAGGTTTAGCAACACCATTGGTAAATATATATTTTTTATTTATTTATTAACCTTATTGTATTAGGTAATTGCACCTGTAAAGATAGTGTTTACAGGTGCAAATGGTGCAATTAACTAATACAATAAGGTGTACCTACCATAAAATTACAAGTATATGCTATAACTATAATAAGCAGCCCGTGTGAATTCACTCATTGTACAGTTAACTACTTAAAACCAGAAATTAGGTGTACTTAGAACCCTTTACAGGATTATCTTCATAAATGCCATATTAAGACACAAATATATATAAATATATCCTCTTTATGACAACTGAAATATATCAATAAAGTCTTACACAGAATAATTACAATTTATTAAAACTACAACGGACATCTACGTTCAAAACTACAGTCGCTTCGTATGTCACAACTTTTCCTTTGATGATTCTGTTTTAAAAAGAAAAATCAGTAACAATTTTGCATATAAATCGATGTAAATAAATAAACTGGAGCGGAATAAATAAATAACATTTGGAAGCATGCCAACAAAACACAGGAGTCGTGCCACGCCGTACGATTTGTGCGCACGACGCTCTCCGCAATCACCCACGATGTCCAGTTCTTCACTGAATATTATCACATATTTAAAGCCTCAATATTGAATATAACCATTATTCTAATAACAATAAAGTTTAAATTCTTACACTGAAACGCGTGTCATGGTTCGTTTTAGACGGTGATTAGGCAACCGTGGCTCAAGTGCTACTACTATCTTTTACATAAACTTTCGCGGTAAATGAAAAGACGACAGATGTTTTTCAGTGCATATATTATGATTGAGTGATCGATACGTAAGGTTACATAATACTACGTTTGAAAAAGAACATTTGTAATATATATTGGTAGAAAGTTCATAATATCTATATAGTAGATAACGTAAAATCAGGGTGATCGGTTTTTTATAGTTTAGCACGCTGCACGTTTTTAAAAAGTATTTAAACTTACAGGAAAGGCGATCTCCGCTCTTGTATGTTCATTAAATAATTATTGACTAAACAAGAGTTTCTTGTAATAAGTTCTAACAGTCACAAATCATTTATGGCGTGATGATGTCACCTTGATGCTCTTTTTTAGGATTTCGATTCTAAAATGAATTAATTAGAAATTAGAATCAACCAACCGGTCCTTTTAAAACTTTTGTTCGTTTGTGCTTTTTCTTTGATAGATCGATTTTTGCCTAATAGAGAAGGGAATATTGATTATAATTCAATTTTGCGTGAAAGTTTCGACGATATCATTTATTTTCCTCGTTGTGATTAACATGTTACTTATTAATGAACGTTAAATGTTAATATGTATAATGTTTACATTTTACAAGGACGTTAACGATACAAACATAATAAAGATACATAGGAAAAACTACTCGTTCCTGATTACTTTGTTTTTTTTTTAACTGACGTAATGACTCGCGCGCTTTGATAAATATAAATGTATGTACGCGTAGTAAAATAGAATTGGAAAAACACTGAAAAAATACACGGCAAACGACCGCCTTGTATTTCTGGAGAAAAGACAAGACAGAAATAGGGGCTCATGTGGGTTCAGTGACGTGAGGAGTGAACGAGTAACGGTCGGGCTTCGCACCTAGATTAAATAATAATAGTATTTAGGTACAGTCGGCATCAGATATATCTAGACGTACAAAATGATCTAGACTGCTAATGAAATTAAAGTACCTATATCTCAATGGCACAAGGGATGTTTTAGAATGAACTCCGTACACGGCAGCTTTCATTGTGACATATATTTTATCCCATTGTTTAGTTTCTTTAGTATTATAGATAATTATGAACCACACTGTTCATTCGTTCGTTCGTTCCAATATATTTGATGCTGTGTTAGGGACTTGAAGGTTGCGCTGTGTTGGTTTCAGACCAAATGTCATGGGTGTTGCGGTTTATAGCAATGACGTCGGGATATCGGGCACACAATAAAAACGCGTGCGCCATTTGGCGACTGCTGGGTGCCGTTGAGCCAGACATCATGACGCCCGGCTGACCGCGGCGCTCGCGCAAATGTATCAATAATTATAACAGCTGTATACTTTCTAGCGATTTGTTAATTCGATTTGGACAGATATTTATGATGTGGCGTAAAATTAAGAGAGGATGCCCGTAATTACAAGTTCTATCGGTGATAAGTTAGAATAAATGTATTTGGAAAGCGGATTTAGATATAAAAGCTATAACTAGGTAAATATAATACATAAAACATTCAACTGACAAGATAAGACGCAGATATTCATGTATGTTGGCAGATAGAAAAATAGAGTGCACTTGAAACTACTCTTACGCAACGCGAAATGGATAAAATGATTATTTTAAATAAGTAGAGATAGGCAGTAAGGAGATAAAAAGCCTTTGTGGTACCAAAACATTTCAAAATCACGTAGGTAAGCGATGAAATGAAAATTGTGTCAACAGAATCCATCTGTGTCTAAATTGTTTTTCAAAGAAAAGTAAACTTGTTTCCCTCTATAATTTGAAATGGCCTGCATAAGTGACAGGTGCCCCGATTTAGTAAAAGTTTACGAGAAGTGAAAAGAAAGTTTTATTATTTCATGTATTTGTGTTATTTTAAAACACTTTTTGTTCCGATTACATATGGGGCTGAAGGGTCTGGCGGAGCTTGAATTGCCCACAAAAACGTATTACCAAAATAAATCGTAATCCAAACAATATTTAATCAAATTTTGTTACTAGGTATTCGGATTGAGATACCGTAAATCTAGGTTCCTAGCCGTATAATTTCGTCTACTACTACTGAAAATAATCGACTGAAAAATCATTCCAAACTTGGTAAAGATATCAAGAATTGCATTCGCTTAAATTTATTTCGGGTGAAGTATTTTGGATGAAATAGTAGAGCAGGAACCTAGATTAACGGTATCGGAATCCGAATAACACTTTGATTAAATTGTTTTTGAATTAGGTACGATTTATTTTGGTATTTTGTTTATATTGGAAATTTGGTCCGCCAGACTCTTAGGCCCACTTGCACCAACTTCTTAAAGGTGTTAAAATTGTATTTAAACACGAAATTTCTATGAAAATTTGTTTTTAAATACCATTTAAATATATCAAAGAAGTTGGTGCAAGTGGCCCTTAATTGGCAGGTAAAAAATAATAGTGCTGGAGACCGCAATGGCGGTCTGCCACTGCTGGGGTCGCGGATGAATGAAATCTCGCTCCCGTAACCCCAGCAAAAAGTGGTGAGGCGAAACACCCGTGTGGTTTTAGTCGGTAGGTCACCCACTCTGGGTGGAGTCCGACACACCCCGCCGCCTTCCCCGGGCGGCGGATGTCCATGAGGATTTCCAAACGCACAAAAAAAAAAGTGGCCCTTAATGGTTTTATTAGATGTGTGTTGTTTAGTCATAATGTTTGTGATGTCATTCAACAGCACAAAGATCCGAAATGGTTCCGCGTGGCATCACGTCGCCTCCGTGTGGGCGCTTTCGTACTTATCAAAGTCAAAGTCACATAAAAGTCAACAGTTCAGTTTACCATATAAGTTAGAAACCGGATTCTTTTGTTTTTTCTGGGAAAAGAAGTCCCCACCAAATGTGAAGGCGTTAAAAATTATACAAATCAAAATGTATTGTTATGTTATATATGTTTTTCTTAAATTACTTTGTCCTACATCTATTTAACATACGTCCACACACGAAACAACTATTTGCAGGAAATCACAACTATTTGAACCGTGTAATCAAACCCACCACAGCACAGCTCTCATCTGGGCATATACTGTAATTTCTGGGATTAATGCGAATATTAGATATATATTGAAATAAAATCACTATACGGATTTTGTCGCGTTATATTTATTATCAAAATCCGTTTCGGACCCTTTACAGAGTCCATAGTCAGGGACAGACTTTACATTGGACTTAATCGTATCTTAACTACAGGTCTGTGTAACCCTTCAGGGAATATAGCCATGATAGTACGCTATTTTTATATCAAAACTAGCTTCTGCCCGCGGCTTCGCCCCCGTGGAATAAAAAGTATCGGGAACGGGATAAAAAGTATCCTATGTCCGTTTCCTGGTTCTAAGCTACCTCTCCACCAATTTTCAGCCAAATCGGTTCAGCCGTTCTTGAGTTATAAATGGAGTAACTAACACAACTTTCTTTTATATATATAGATAAGTAATAGTACCAGTTAATTTTAATCAATGCGACGTGATTAAATATCGCAGTGATTAATTAAATATAGTGATGTACAAGCGTGAGTTTTCTCGCGAGTCTCCCCACACGTTAATTCGAGCGTGAAGTGACGACGTGCCTCTTCCAGCTGGCATTGACTTAACGAATGATAAAAATAACCGTGATTAGGCTAATCCTGGATATAATTTAACATGTTTATATACTGTTACGTATACACACTCAACTAAGTAATCATATGTTAAAATTTGAAGGAATCGGGTTTTAGTTTCCTTTCTTTAAAGTACATGAATACGTCAATAATGTATGGTCTGAAATAGGATTAGGTTAGGTTACATGTAATTTACATAATACTGAACTCTTCCGAGTGATGTTTACCACAAGATCGTAAACAATTATAATATCTAGATCTATTATTACCAGGCTTGCGGTCGTAATAAAACTAATTTATTGACTGAATAGCAGCTCATTTAAATTGTTATATTTTTACCATTGCTTCTTACAGGATGTCACGTTTTTATTGTTTGTCTGGAAAAAAGTATAAAGGCTCATTTCTTTTCTAAAAAATAAAACAAATGATGATGGTTTCGACATAATTCAGCCATTTACATCCGGAGAATACGATAAAATGATGGTTACATTTAATATATGTTTTCTTAATAGCCTTTTAGTTAGTCGGTGTGCTCTTATCACATATCAGCCAAATATTTTTTATCGTTTGTCGATTGTCTATCGTTTTTGACAGGTATCCAAGAATGTCTAGATCTACATAGATTTGGCGTTCCATGTTTTTATACATATTTAACCTAAATGTTTTATTGTAATTCATCCATAAAATAACTTATTTACACAAGTATTCAGTATCACTAGTACAAATATTTGAATTCAACGTTTTCTAAAAAGGTGTTCACATAAAAAAGCCGTTAATTAAAATGATAGTGGCTATAAAACGGAATGTCAATATTATAAACACGAGAAAACAATTGTTTAGGCTAACATATTATACTTGTTTTTGTGGAATGGAAAAAAAACTAAATCGTCGTGAATCGGTGAAAGTATTTTAACAGATGTTAATTTTATACAACTGAAGTGATCGAGACAGGTCTGTGTAAACACAATATTTTATATTATGAATTTATAATTTTGGATGTCAAATGAGGCGTTTAATGTTTATAACTTAATTAATTTAGATTTATTATTTATTAATCCAGAAAAACCTAAAACTAGAACCCGGTATTGGCTAGTTTTGTTTATTTATTAACAAATTAGCATTAGTAAATTATTATTTTTCTCCTTGGTTTATATAAATAAATTATATTTAAGTATTTCTATATTGTTACGGATAAGATACAGGGTGGAAAATAAACGCGATCCCGATGGAACATACACTGAATTTAATATAGAAGTTATTTTGTTTGGTCTTCCATTATATCAAAGAGAATGTCCTTAGAGACCTTTGATCCTCATCATTGACTCTGTTGTTAATTTTATATTTATTTAGATGACAATATTAATTACATAAAATACATAACATTGACTGTAGGCAATGTCTTCTTTTAAGGAAATTCGCTCATCTATGGAGATTGGAGAAGGCAAATTCTCCGGCAGATATTTAACCTCCAATTTATGGTCTGGTATATATGCTATAGGTGTGTATTAGTGCTTTGATGGCATTGTTGTATGTAACAGTTGTCAAAATAAAGAAACGGCGGTAGCCTAATGGCTAGGGCGCCGGACTTGCAATCATGTGGTTGCCGGTTCAAAACCCACCAATTGCACTACCGGCGTAAACCCACTCGTAACACAAGCGTTTTAGCTTAGCACGAGGGGTTAACAAGAATACTAGTAATGTGCGATCCACATTGCTAGTAAACTTTTTTCAAAGAAAAAAGTTACTTGTTGAACAAATTTTACTGTTTCAATACAAAAGGATAGGCATAGGTATATAAATAAATATTCTACATTTTTACACAGCACCATCTAGTCCCAAACTAAGCAGAGCTTGTACTATGGGTACTAGATAATGGATATAATACTTATATACTTTCTTTTTTGTAAATAAATACATATAATTCATAAGATTATATACTTGAAGGCATAAAAATATCAATGCATTTAAAAACTTTATTTTCACAGGAAACTTCTACGCATCTGAAATCGTGTCAGCCCTGGAATATCTACATGCCAGGAATATTGTGTACCGAGATTTAAAACCAGAAAATCTACTCCTTGCCAAAGATGGACATTTGAAAATAACGGACTTTGGTTTCGCGAAAAAGCTTACGGATAGAACATGGACCTTGTGTGGTACTCCTGAGTATCTGGCGCCAGAAATTATACAAAGCAAAGGACACAACAAAGCTGTGGATTGGTGGGCATTGGGTGAGTAAACACACTTCCTATCCTAATTATGCTACTCTTGCGTTGCGTTTTCCTAAATACCTACTATAGAACGCTATTTGTAACGCCCATTATAGGTACACTTGCCCTTAATTCCAAAACGTTAATTAGTTAGGAGACAGATTAGTGAGTTGTGAGCCGTCTCACTTTATCGACATTAAATATTTGATAATCATCCGATAATAAGATTAATATTTTGGTATATCTTATTTTATTTATTTTGTATTCGTTCATAAAATAATATCGTTTCTTGTAAATACTTGTAGTACATCATGTAGCTTGCGACATTGCGAGTACTACGCACCAGACCTTCTTGAAGGACATTACTAATAAAGCCGGCGAATGTCTATATATATGTAGGGCGTCTCCTCCCGTTGTATCTGACATACACATAAGACGTAGACATACATACCATCACACCTGCATTCCCCGAAGGGGGATTAGGCAGAGGCGTACTAATGTACACCTACAGTTCGCCGGTATGTTTTAGATCCAGGTTCCAGGCACAAATTCCTAACTCCGAGCGACTACTGGGAATTTCATAGAAAAAAACCATAAAACTTTGCTCGACCTGGGAATCAAACCCAGGACCTCTAGCGTAGCAGTCGCGCTCAGGACCACGTGGCTAATGAGGCAGTTCTTACTGTTAATAGTTTTGCCTTTCTTACGTTCTTAATGTTAATAGTTTTGTCTTTATTTTGTTTTATTCAAAATAAGGATATCAATATATTATTTTTATGTAAACAGCGTTGCGTTACTGAAAAAACAAATACAATATTTCGTCGTCACAAATGTCATTGCGGTAGTATAATACAAAATGGGCTCTAGACACGCTACCAAACTCTTTGTGTTCGTTTACTTTCATTATTATGAATCACTCATTGCAGGATTTTGAATTTTGTTGTTCAGAGGCCATTTTCTTGGTGATACTCGTACTCGTTATAGCCAAAAAACGGAGTACTTAATAGGATTAATTAATTAGGTAGAATAAACAGGAGCCAATTTAGTTTGGTGTGATTTAAGTCGTATTCAAAAACTTTTCTTACCAAAGTAGACATACCGCATTTAGGCAGGTGAAAAATTCGGATAATTTCGGAAGATATTTATGGGTTTGATAAGGAAAAGAGAATTCCATTTTATGAGGCTTTAGGTCAGAATGATCTCTACACAATGAATATTTTGTATCGTTGTGCGTAATTTAGAGTGTTCCAAGTCGCACGCGATGTAATACTTCTATCATTAGACCATTATCTGGCGTAGCTTATGCTGATGAATTATTAGTAGGGCTCATAAATTAAGGCATTACAACTCATGATCCGCACATAATTGACATTAATGGTATGACTATAATTTGTCAAACATACACAAGTTATTATTATATGTACTTTAAAAGCTTGTGTTTTTATTTATTCAAATCGTTCTTGATATATTTGTATGCATCGCATAAAGTGTCTCTCGACACTTTGTTTATTTATTCTGTAAGCTCACCATCTGAGGCGTGTTTCAAAGATTGTTTACAATACTATTATTTAGTATGTTGTTGATTTACCGATGTATCTCTCATTTTGGCGAAGCGACTCTTTGCCAATTTATGTACCAACGTTATTTATAAAGACATTTATGCCGCTTTATTTAACAGCGTTGTGATAGCAGACATCATACGCTATTTACTTTATAGAAATTGTACTTTCCACAATTTTCCCGTCTCAAGTTACTAACTGCAGTCTAAACATAACAGTTTAAAACTGAATTTAACACTAGCCTAGAGTAGGTGTTCTAAGAAGTAGGAGTATTAATATTTTCAATGCTAATTGCTAAAGTCGTTTGTTGGCGCGTAACACATGGACTATTTTCTACGACGCATGCCACTTAAAAGTATTGATAATAGTCCATTAAATTCACAGCAATTTTCTCGCCTAATTGCTAATTATTGGCTGTGATATGAAATCGCCAACTTATAGCTTTGGCACCGATATTGTATTGCCTTTACTAGTTAATTAAATGAAACATTTATTAAAAATGTTGACGTTAATCATACTTATCATGAAAATTGATTTTACGAGGATTACATTATAATTATAAACATTATCAGTATTTATATCCCTTAATTAAAAAATACGTCTTCATTGTTTCCGCTTTGTATGTGGACCGTACCGTTAATATCCAAATGCGATTTATTGATTTTATAAATGTTACGTGTTCGGTTTTCAGGCGTGCTCATTTACGAAATGTTAGTGGGCTACCCGCCGTTTTATGACGACAATCCATTCGGCATTTACGAGAAGATACTGAATGGACGCGTGGAGTGGCCGCGCCACCTGGACCCCGTCGCCAAGGACATCATCAAGAAACTGCTCGTACAAGACAGGACCAAAAGACTGGGAAATATGAAGGTAAGCTAACGTTACTGTATATCCTTCTTTCTATTTTACACTAAAAATGGCACTTGCTTTCCCTTGATTTGTTCAGGGTCATGCCCGTCGTGATCACAGTCACCACGACCCAGACAGGGTAACGCTTGCCTAGCGTATTTTATTTAAAAAATTGCTTAGAAAGTTGTATTGAAATCTAAAACTCTTAAAATTTCAATGGGGCGAAACGGTTTTTCACTAGCGTTATCACCGAATCAAGTATATTGTAAATTTTATTAGCATAAAATGTCAATTTGGTACCGTTCGGAAAATGTAACATTCTTAAATTCGAATTTTTATGTCTCATTCTAAGAGCGAATTTACCGTGGCAGAGCAATGCTTCGGCACGTATGGGCCGGTTCGACCGGAGTGATACCACAGCCTCATAGAAAACCGGCATGAAACAACACTTACGTTATGGCTCGCCTCCCGTGTGAGTTAGGATATCGGAGGCCTAAACCCTTTTAGAAGGCCGGCAACGCACTTAGGACTTCTCTGGTGTTGCAGGTGTCAATGGGCGGCGGAAATCTTACCATCAGGCGATCCGTCTGCTCGTTTACCGCACTATCCCATAAAAAATAAATAACAAATCTATGCAGTAAAGGTAGTTGAATGCGGATTGAATCGCGTCCAAATTATTTTTTTGAGACTATTGTAGGTTAGGTACCTATATCTCTTTGCTGTGCGATTTTGCATACTTTCAAATTGTACCAAAATATATTCAGCGGTTTAAACTTGAAAATATAACAGACAAACAAATTTTGCACTTACAATAAAGGTGAATATAATTTCTTTACGCAGGCAAATCCACATTTCATTCAAAGCAGTTTTTATTGTTACGATATTATGTGCTACAAATTTGTGTCACGTCACGTTATATGCACGTGCACGGTAGGTTACGTTACACAATTTAATTACACACTTACAATGTTTTGTTTACTTGGCAAACTGAAATACCTATTTTTTTAAACTTTAGTAGTTTTATTTTATACAATAACGTACGTCATTGTCTATTCCCTGCAGCAATAGAAGCGAGTATTTCAGTAGCGTCATTAATTTGATGTGTTTTCATGGATGATGCTGAATTCATTCCAAGAGGAAAGTTTGTTTTATTTTAATTAAGAAGTATAAGAACATTGTTATGTTATATACGAAGCTGCAAAATGTGCGTGCCAGAACATTGTTTCAAACATTGAATGTTAGAAGTGTTACTTTTGGTTTTAGCGGAAAACATTTAATTATGGGCCGTGCACAAATACATAACTGGTGTGAGCTACAGATTTTGTTGTGTATATGTCGCAGTAGAATTGTATAATTCGCTATTTTACATAATCGCTAGCCGCTTTAGAAAATAGCTCTCTGTTATGTAAAATAGCTGTAATACGTTCAGCACTTTTGCATAATGGTGACCTTCAACACGCGCAATGGAATGAACGTATTGCGTTCATTAATATAGCGTATTGATGTTAAGCTGTCTTGTAAAACAGTGCATTTCATCGTGAATTAAATGTTGGAAGGTAGATTTTAGTTCCAAAATTCAGCGCTAGTGGCGTTGTGAGGCATCACAATGGCCTCTGCTGGTCCAGTTAACCCAAATTTATTCTATACAATTATGCACAATGGCTACGTTTCAGTCCTGGTACTGGCCGGCCGCTGTCGCGGCCCCGCTCGCTTCACTCGCTCGCCTCGTGCGTCGTTTGGTCACAGTTCTAACCTAACCCAACCAATTTAAACATATTTCATCCCAAAACTACCCTGTCAAAACTAAATTTGGTTCAAAAAATCCGTGACAATATAGCTAAATGTCATAGGTTTTTTACATAAAACGCTTATGGCAACTGCAAATAATTCATTTTACAAAACAACAAAACGTGGGTAGCGGTTTTGATAAACGTATCGCAATGGCAATTCAGCTGGAAGCTATTTTACATAACAGAGCTATTTTGTAAAGCAGCTAGCAGTTATATAAAATAGCGAATTATACAATTCAACTACGACATATACACGGCCGTTTTACACATACTGAAAATACTTTAGCCTTGCGCTTGACCTGCTTCGGCTATAACTGTTTTGGGTGTACACGCGGCGTAGATCGAGTAAATTCTATCTTAGAATCAGACAAAATAGGTACTTCAGAAGTCATTTGCTATCTCTTAAGTCACACTATTTAAACACACAGAATATATTTTAGTTGTCGGTCTTGTAGCTAATACACCTACTGGTTTTTTTAATTCTTGTCTCAAATACAGTTTAATTCGGGCGGATTGTGTCCAAAAAGAAATTTTATTTATCTTTTGAAGTTGGCTGTTGTCCAGCTGTTTCCATATAACTTCTAATCTACCACTTGACACTTTAAATGCAAGTTTAAAAAAAATCTACCTAATGTATTTTGGTGTTTAAAACTCGGCATCGATGGTATTCAAAACCGTACGTAGGTACGGTTTTGAATACCATCGCTTGCCGGGTTTAAGCTAGCCAGCTAGCTAGCTAGCTAGCTAGCATCGCTAGCCGTTAAGTATATGAAACTCAGGATTTCCTAAGATAAGGATCAGGATACAATCTATCTATATAATTTTGGAGGGATACATTTGAGCTCTATTTGCATAATTTAGTTTGCGGAAATTGGAATAAGCTCGAAAGTCAGTTGAAACCACAATATCTAAATAAAAGATTTGAATGTTTTAAAATAGAAACTCGTAGGCGCAAGTCTAGGCGCTTGACCAGCGATTGTAATCGTCGTTTTAAATGTCGTTTATGTCCTTCTATGATTGATATTGTGCTAGATCGATTGTAATAAACTGTGTTAATGCGATATAATGTCGATTGATCTGAACTAGTTCGATAAAGCTTACGATAGACTACACATATGTGTGTAGTTTCTCGATAGAAAGTCTATGTCATTCTCTATGTCTATGCTATGTTATAAATATCGCTTCCTCGGCCGTGCCCCATCGGCCATGTGGTCATGGCTAAAGCGAGAAATCGGGATGCGCCGTACCCAATAAAGTGTCGCGCTATCACGCTGAGAATGTATTTTTAAACGGTTGCAGTTAGTGGTTGGTTGTTTTCTCCGAGCTTTTTGCCGCGATGTCGCCGCGATGTTTAGAAAGCCATCAGTCAGGTGTCCGCCGGTGACTTCAAACGGCCACTGGTCACCGCTGACTTATGTCGCGACGCAAATACGACATATTGCCGATGTACTCGCAACGCGCTAGAAATCTAGGCGCCTTGTTAGACGCAATGACTTGCGCAAACAGATAGTGTATTCAGATCGAATATTGTTGGTTATCATTTTGATCACGTGCATTTTGTGTCCTACATAGCAATTACCTATGATGATCTATATGTACTTAAAGCTTAAAGATAGATACAAAACATAGTTAATCTATCAATACAGTATTATACCAATGTGAATGTTTTGTTAATTGATAGATAGTATTGTTATTTGGCAATGCGCAAATAATGGTCATGTTTACAAGACAAGAACTAGAATAGACCATTTTAATAATAGGGTAGGTATCCATACTGTGGGTATTTTTAGAAGATTATAAAGGACGTCAGCTGCCACCTGATCGACGGTGGTCCTTGATTTAACAGGTAAATATAGTTTTACTACTTTAAGAAAAAGGGGTCCATCCCACAGTAGCCCCGGCACTAATAATAGGATAAACATACCATCACGTCTGTATTCCCCTGTATTCTGTATAAATGCAAAAATAATAAAAAATATAGAATAAAGGAAGTTGAAAAAAAATAAAAATGTTGCGTAGGTACCTACTAAGTTAGTACATATTTCTTCAACAATTGGTTTATAGTACACATACCCGAAATAAAGTGCAATACTATAAGCATATTGTAGTACGATTGGCAACCCTAGATCAAATGACCCAAGCTATTCCTTTATCTAGTTTTAAGACCGGCGTGAACAGTTTTTCGATACCGTCATCGCGTACCTACCTCGTGGGTGTTCACGATCAGTGACGTAGGGCCCTGTACGAAGAGATAATAATATATCCAACAAATGTTGATCATATATTATGTGAATCTAATTATAATCTTATTGATCAGGTATACTTACTTACTTTTTTTTTTTCGAAAAGTTTGACGACATAAGAGTGAAATTGTAATCTTGTAGTCCGAGGCCCCGTATCATTTATACGGCAGATACATCGTTAGCCCTTGATCTGGATCGTCCCACCATTTATTTCAATACAAAAGAACAGTCAAACGCATTAAATACTACAATAAAAAAATAACTAATTATATTGGAGTAACACAATGACATTGCCGCAGGTTAAGACGAGTTATGGGACCATTCCCGGTGGAATAGGATGATATTAGAGCGAGTGGCCCGCTTGGCATCGCTGTACAATAATAAATTAAGCTCCGATATGCTTCGCTAACTCTAAATCTGAAAATTTACGATGTCTTACCGCTGAAGAACGTCGCGAACGCCAATAATAATAAAGTTGCTCTGATTTCAGCCATCCACAAACGCGGATTATAATCGAAGTAAATATCGCCGATATGATTGATTGATATTTCACTGATACTCGTATACATTTCAGTAATTCAGTGGAGCTGTGTTATCTTTGTACTCATTTCCTTTGTATATTTATACTTGTTAATGCAATGTTTGTTTCGCTTACAGTGCGGCACTGAAGACGTCAAACGCCACAGATGGTTCAAGCACATAGACTGGGCTGACGTCTTCATGAAGAAACTCCAGGTTTGTAATGAGACTTGTATTATATAAACCATTTAGCTGGTTGGGTGACGGCAATACTATTTATTCAATTGGATGTACTAGACATTAGATTGATGATGAGGATGGAGGATGATTCAGTTAACAATTTTAGTATTCCATGGTTAAGAAACTTGGTGAAGGACTGGACACTTTCTTAACCTGTAGTCCGCGGACCGGAAAAATAAAATGGTATATGTTTATAGAAAGGATATACCTAGCATAATGTTTTCTATGGGAATGACTTCGCGTTCAGTTGAACGCTTTTTTTCATTGTTGACATTATGAAAATTACTTTTACTTATTTTACATTTAATTATGTGGAACAAAAGTTTCTGAATTCTATATTATTTTGCGCAACACTATTGATGAGCACTTCACTTTTATTAGGCCGTGAGGCCAGCAGAGATACGCATTCCAGTTTATGTTACCTAATTTTAATACCTTACGTTGATAATTTGTTAATGGTTATTGGTTGGCCTAATTGTCTAGTAAATTAATTATAGAAAAATATGCTTGCCTACTGGTTATATCACTCACCTGCTGTTCATAGCGGTTCGATTCAAATTCGGGGCACGCAGCACATATAACTCGTGGACCTATATAATTTAAATGAGCCTGTAACACGACCATGGGATTTTTCTTAGACCTTAGTATAATTATTTCTCTATACTTCTATATCTATACTCAATACTAATATATAAAGCTGCAGAGTTTGTTTGTTTGTATGTTGGTTGGCTTGAACGCGCTAATCTCAGGAACTACCGGTCCGATTTGAAAAATTCTTTCAGTGTTAGATAGCCTATTTATTGAGGAAGGCTATAGGCTATATATCATCACGCTACGCGGACGAAGTCGCGGGCAGAAGCTAGTATACTATAATTATAATTATTTATATACTCCTATGCACAAAAGTAGTTCATAATGCGGCCATATGGCATTCTCTACCAGTCAATCTATAATTTAATAATTATATATGTATTTCTTGTTTTTCGACAGCCTCCAATAATCCCGGCAGTGTCGTATGACGGTGATACATCGAACTTCGACGAGTACCCTGAGACCGACTGGAAGTCGGTGCGCTCGCTTGACTCCGACGAACTCAAGCTATTCGCCAACTTTTGATAGGTCAACCCTACATCAGTGGTTTAAAATAAGTTAATAGATAAATATCGCAATAGTGCGAAGCGGACGATAGGTTGGACTAACAATGACACTACTTATACCAAGTAATTGTTCATTATATTTAACAACTAAAGTTAAGTGTAGGTATGTTAGTGATTGAGGCCAAGTGTGGCGTACATGTTTGCAGAGCCGATAGAAAACCGTCCGTATTTGAGTAGAATTTGTATATAATGAATAACCTATTTGATTGTTTAATTGTGTTAAGCCAGCGACTGGCTGGAGCCGAATGTACCAAGAATTCCTGAATATGTAGGCAAGGGATTAAAAACATGGTTGAAACGAGAAACAAATTGCGCAAAGAAATCATTCCGGAGTTGAGTCATGCTCTAGTTTCACTGGCTAACTGAAAACTTCATAGACATGATGTTTAAGTGCAGTCTTATTTTTAAGCTCATGATTGTATGTAAAAAGTTCTCCTGATTGAAATGGAGATTAATCATCTTCAGAATAAGAGATTTATATTTTGCACACATTACTTACACATAGAAAAAGTTGTCCCAGGTTTTAGAAATAAAATAAAAAACTATTTTGATTGCAAAGTTTCTTGAAACGCGTAAAATAATATATTCTATTGTATAACATTCTTTTTAAACAAATATCTGCCTATTCCACAGCCATTGCGTTACTGTGGCAAGTACTAATACTCCTAAACTACCTACTCTTCTTTTAACAGTCCTATTACTATCTTGGTACCTTTTAAATAATTATTATTGTGTATTCAAGTAATTTAACTTGGTTTCGGGTAGTCAGTTGATGAGATGTCGTTAAACCCTTCTTCCTGTGTGTGCATTTATGGAGGATGATTCGTGGCAATCGGGGCTGAATTGTAGAATGATAGCAAGGATCTTAATTTAAAAAAAAAAACATTAAAATGTATAAAAGCTACAAAATCAGTCTTAGTTCTCGGTAATGTCTGATTTATTTGTCGTACTAATGTAAAGTTCTTGCCTCGTAAAAAGTCGTCGTAAAAGTGTGAATATTTATTTATAAGTTTAATTGCATTACATTTCCAATGCTTTCTAGTTCAAATGTTAGTATTTAAGAATTAGGCTAGTTTGTCATCAATGACAAATAATGTTTGTGATTTTGGAATATGTCATCTTAGTATTTTCCTTTAACTTAATACTTATCACTTAGAAATAAATATCCCCTTTTTTATTTCTAATTATTTTGATTGAATATGAATCGTATAGCGACATCTAGTGAGTGAGGTTTTAAACAATCTGCTTCTTTTTGATCTTCCAACATTACATTACATCTTTTTGCTACATTATATTTGTTTAACTTCTATTTTAATTGGTTAAGATCTCACACGATTTTTTTAAATGTAACCTAAAATTAAAGCATAAAACGTCACTAATTGTAATATGTCGTGTTACTTTTATCAGGCCATACCTACAGTATTTTCTGTGATCTTTTTAGTCTTGACAATGGTAAATTATTGATGTGGTTAACTATGAAATAATGGTGTCATAAAATCAATGCAGCCAGTAGGTAATTAATAAACCATAATGTAATATGTGCTACTAACCAAACCCGATTTTAAAAAAGTGTAGATTTTCTTCTGTTTTTTTTAAACTAGTTTTTAAACAATATCGTCTTTGAAATAAAACTACTTCTTATGGATTTTATTGCGTAGCTGTTAGGAATTTTAACATTAAGAAGTCCGACACCTCCTTCTTCCCTCAATCATGGATGCTGTAAAGGATTCGAGACGTCATAAATTAAATACATAATATCAATACAACGTGATAAAATCCATAATAAGTAGATAGTCTATTTGAATAGCGGTCGCTGGTTGAACATCAATCAAATTTATAAGGGACCATTTCGGGAGTAAGTATGCCTTACAATTAAAAATAGGATTGTTAAAATTGGTTCAACAACAACAAAGTTACGTGAAAATGCAATAAAATAAAAATATATTATATTTGAGAGCGTTATATTCAAGAGAGAAATTGAGAACGTCCACTTGTTTTAAAGTCGGTTGTAAATAAATAAAATTATTCGACTTATCCCACTGGCAACCATAACTGATAGCATTACAAACGAGTAGAGCATTTTTTATTGTGATTACCTACCTATAATAATCGACCACAGAATAACGGAAATGTATTAGGTACACAACAGTGATTGAGGATTTAGGTCACTTAGATTCTAGACTACTCGTAAGTACCTATTAAGAAATTATAAAATAGAATATTTTTGTTATTCTTAAAATCGGATTTGGCTAGTAACATATTTTTTAAATTAATGTTAACAGGGTTGTAGATATTTATAATTGTAAATACACAAGAATAAATGTGTTGTTTAAAACAATTGGAGTGTTTAATTTAAAGATTGAATTTATTTTAAAAGTTGTTTCTATTATAACAAAAGTAATAGTGTGATATAAATTATGCGGTCATCGCATATTTAACATAAAACTAGATTTCTAGGCTTTCGAAAAAGTTTATTTAAGCAAAACAATATTTTTTAGACAAAATATTAATCTTATAATATCTTCAAGAGTATTGAAGCATGGATAATAAACAAACCGTCAAACGCAAACTGTAAAAAATATACGATCTAAACAATTGGGGTAATTGTTACTATTGAACATACACTCAGTAATAGAAACTATTATTATTTTGAATGAAAAATAAACTAGTCTTAGATATCCGAAATGAAATAAATATCAGACATGATCTGGTGAAATAATCGTTTATATACGGAGAGAAAAAAGATATGGCAGATGCCACAGATCTTGGTAAGTTCTTAACTTCATTTATAGCCTAGATCTGCTCTTTTTACATCAAAATTCACGAAGATGTTTTCCGACTGGATATGGCGGAGGGTTTTAATTAAATCTCTACTATTATAAAATTGTAAAAAAGCTGTGTATGTACTTTGAAGACATTTAAAAAAAAACACGAGGGTTAAATGGGGGGTTAAACGTCTCCGAATCCGAAAATGTGATTTTTAAGATTCTTGTCTGTTTGTTACGGGTTGGAGCAAAAACTACTGAATAGATTTTAATTTTATTATCACTGTTAGAAAGTATATGCTCCAACTTAAAAACTGGTGAACTTCTTATCTCAATTAATTTAATGAATCCTGAGATACAGCTTGACCTCCCTGATGTATAGAGGCCCATACAAAGAAGAGGTCATCAATGTTGGTTTTACATTCTTACTCCTGATATAGCTTCACGTGAGCGAAGCCGCGGGCAGAAGCTAGTTTAATAAGTTTAAGTCAGGCTTTCCATTGGTCATTCTGGGCAAGTGAAAGTCTTTGATGGAGTCTCTACTAAGCAGTGGACTTCTTTTGGTTTATTGGATGATGATGATTCTAGGCAAGCGCCCAGGGTTTATAAGGACCAGAAAATAGGCCTCTGTCCTTTTATGGTTATAAACCCCCATTACCCTACTAATAGGATAAATAGGGCCCGAATAGTTATACAGCTCTGATTAAAGTTACTCTACTGATTACGATAAGTACCGATAAGAAAAACGAGATAGGGACAAGAGGAGCTTGGGGGGATAATATAGTCGCTTTTGGTAACCCATATTATGATTCATGGACTTCACATTGTATAGTAGGCTTTTCGTGCATTGTGTGGTCAACCTACTGGCAATCTATTTATGTTGCACATCAGATCGTGCTATACTTTTCCGGAATAAGATGACCAAAAATAGATACAAAAAAATGTGATGAAATTTTGACAGTGTGTCTCATAATGCCCTAAATGCGTGATTGAAATCATTTATTGGTTGCTTGCATTTTATTTCTCTTAAGTGTTGCAGAATTGCGATATTCAAAGTCTATTGGTACTAACGTTCCCCGTTTTGAACTAGTAAAAGTCTGTTTAGAAGCCAAGACTCATTCTGTGGATGTTATTTATAGAAACTATAGGCTAGCTATATTGCCATTACATGTTCTAGATTTGAAAATTGCTTTGGCACCGCAATGACATCGATTTTTCAACAGATTATAAAATATTTTATTAATAAAATACTTGTGTACAGTAGCCGGTTTAGACCGTATTGACTCAGGACATTGCCATTTACGCTATCGCCACTCCAACTTTATCAGATTAAGAGGAGTAAAACGATACTGATAATTTTGCGAAACGCACTTCTAGTTAGTTATAAAACGTTATTTTTAACGTTGAACGTAAACGATTACAATCAGTCGTCATGTGCGGGGAAGGTGATCTGCCAACTTATATAGGTACATATAAACTTAAAGATAATTGATCGATAAGTTTGTCGATAATATTGAATTTATCGATAGCGGAGTTTATAATTGGTTACGGAGGCTTCCGCGTCGCTAATTGCACTGTTTACCTTACAGTTATGAGGTTCTACAGCTGGGGGTTGGATTTCTTCCAGTTTGGGGGTTAGGCTACACTACATACTAGCCTTATGTGACTTCACACACCGTTATAACCCGTAATAGTGATGCTAATGATTCACGATGAATTGAACCTCGGTACTTCGAATTCCGCAGTGCGTTTTCTTTTTCATACCCGCTACAGCTGATGTCTTAGTTAAAAGGTTCCTTTATATCTAAGTACTACTAGTTCGCTAACAGATGGAAACGCTCTTGAAATCTTTAAGTAACCTTAAAACCGAACCTCCTTTAATATTTGGAAGTGGGTCACCACATTCGAATATTAGATTGGACTAAAAACTGATTAAGTCGATTTAGTTATAAAATAAAATGTTTTCTGCAACATAGATTAGTTAGCTGCGCCAAGGCTTAAGAATCTGATAACTAGGAATGGCTTACTACTTGATAACTACCTACATATAGCCTGTGTTGGATTAAATGAAGATAAGTAATCAAAATATGATTTCCAATTATCACACTGCTGATATCATATTGTAGAGTTGTATAACATTTGTGTGTGACAGGACGTTTCATTTTAAAATGTCCATCAGGCCTTTGACCCCCGCTCTAGCGGAGAAGGCTCGTGTGGAGTTGAACGAGGACCCAAGTAGGCAGAATGATGACTTACAGCATATCAAGGAATGGCTCGGTAAACAGCCCCACCTTAATGCCAGAACAGGTAAGCGTGATAACTTCTTTTCATCATCATATTCATCAACTCCTGGGCTACTGCTGGGCACGGGCCTCCCTATTATAGTGACAGGAATAAGGCTGTAGCTACGCCTAGCCTACTAAGGGTTGGGAGGTTTCACACCCCTTTGAGAAAATCTTTGTTTTCTTTCACCGTTTGAGCGCGTGATAATTAAATATGAATACGCACAATTCTAAAAAGACTTGGCAGTCCAACTGTCCCTGCTTTTTATTGTGTGATGCAATGGAAGGGAGCAAAGCTGTGGTAAAAGATAATTCAATTGAAGGACAAAATATTACTTTTGTCGCTTACGTTTCGGTTTATGTCGGCAAGCTTTCTAAATTTAACTTACTTATAAATAATTGCCTTGTTTTTTCCTCAAACTCAGAATATGATTTTTGTATTTGTAATTTTAAGATTGAATCATTATTCTTATAGTATGCCCTAACTAATGATTGCGTTTTTCTTTTGCTACCTTGTGTCAAAAGATTGTAACTACAGACTTAACTTTTACATATTCGTAAATAGCCTTAAAGCCTAAAAAATCACATTTAGAAATTTCTCTGCAATCAATTCACGTTAATTTAAAAAATATTAAATAAAATTTACCTACATATATACTAGATAATACTTTATTCCATTTATCAAAATTGTTGTGAATGTAGTTGACACTGAAATCCAATTTTCGTCAAGGATACATTTTATTATGTGTAGATTGGTACCCGCTAGATTGTGGCTTTATTTTGTCATTACGCCCACCTTTTACAAATAAAGTTGGTCTGTATCTGTGACCTTCTATCAGAGTGAACGCCACATACCCTGATCTTCGCTTCTCCTTGTACAATCACTACCAGCTGTCACTAAACCTGGCCAATCTCCCTCTTCTGTGGATAGACGCGGTCTGCAGTTAGGAATTTGTAACGGCTTAATGCCTTTCTGTTGCTACTTCTTGGATTTATGATTATTTCCTTGTTAAGGGTGAAAAGGTAATCTTTATTTGGTATTGAGTATTAATTAGCATTTCACGTATAAACCTCGTGCATAAAACATTTTTAGCTGTCCGTACGATAGCAGGTATCCAGCAAATGAATTTCCGTAGTGCGGAAAAAAATCGGTGACTTGTTGTTAGTGGTATATACTTGGTTCAATATTTTGAAAGGTACCTAATAAATGAATTGATCATATTGTTACTATATCAAGCCGATTCATGTGGTCCTCTTAGCTTATTTAAGGAGAATTTAATATTATTGACAGATGATCAATGGCTGGTGGCATTTCTTCGTGGTTGCAAGTATAGCTTGGAGAGAACAAAAGAGAAGCTGGATCTCTACTACTCCCTTCGGTCAACAGCACCCGATTTGTTCCGGGTGAAACACACTGAGCCGATTTTCGACGAGATTTTAAAATTAGGGTAATATACAATAGAGGTTGTTTTCCATTGACCTGAAATAATGACAATAATTGCCAAGCTTCTAGTTAGGTTCAGAGGAATCCCCCTGAACCTAACCCTAAGCCCACTGTTGGCCAAGCTAAAAGTAACGGTAAAGGAAAACGTGATCATGGAAGCTGTGTATCTAAGAAAAAGCAAAGTTTAATACCATAAAGTGTATACCACTTTACTATGGACGTACCTACGCGAGAAATTATAGTAATTTACAAAAAGAAACCGTACATTCAGACTGTATCTGATATTGTTATTAAAAATATTAAGCTTCCATTACCTAATTGAAGTGCTATTAGTTTTTAAGTTCACGATAATCAAATATCAACATCTTTTTATATAAAATCGTACAATCGATACTTAATCGACTTTTATCATGAACCACATGATAACATGTCTTTTACTTTGAAAATTACGAGTTGAATCTAACTTTCGCTCGTGACTTTGTCCGCATAGTGTAGGCAAACTGCTGTCCTGTGATTTATAATCAACTCATTCAATGGTCAAATGGCTGGGCACAGGTGTCCTATCAAACTGGATGGACGTGACTGTGCGACCGAATCTTTTATTTATCAGGCCATATTTAGCAATTCCTCTAAGGCCGGTTCCCAATAACAAATCCGTCGATAGATTTGCTTACTAGAGGTAGCACTTTGACATTACTTATGTGGACCTTATGTCAAAATCCTATCTCTAGTAAACAAATCCGCTGACTGATTTGTAACTGATTAATATTTTGTTTATTCATATACAATTACTATACAATGTATCACCAGAAGAGGCCTTTTTGGTCCTCCAGTGATTCCTGAAACCGGAATCGATCATCCCGGCCTCTTCTCGTAAGAGGTTCCCCGTACCCTCTTGTGGCAAAGTATGAGCTGAATTATCTAAGTACAATATGTCGTGTGTATGTGTTTAATTATTTATTTTTTATTTACAGAGCCTTTATTATATTGCCCAAGCCACCGGGGCCTGACGCGCCAGTGACGTCCATAATAAGGCCGGCCAAATATGACCCAAGCAAGTTTCATATTTTAGACGTCATGGCTGTTACCAATGCTCTCATGAGGGTAATTGATGTTTAATTTTACATTGTATGTTTTTAATTTTATATGTAATTCTATTCGTGTATTATTATATTTTTATAAATAATTATGTAATCCAATTATATAAAGTCAAGAAGTAAAAAGGTACCTATAAGTATATAAAAAGGTAAGAGTACGGCACTGTTCAGGTTGGCTCATGCCAGCCTGTTCGTCCATCAGGATTTCCCACTCCTGCCCACAAAAAACCCTCTCAATCTGAGAGGAGGATAGTGCCTTGCAGAGGGATAGTGTTGTTAGGTTATGTAGGTGCCGGTAGCGGTCCTGTACTACCTATACACACATAAAAAAAAGTTTGCGATAGTGATCGCAAGTGTGCTTAAGCTGATATATTTTGTGATATTTTCTTTGTTGTGTGTTTTCTTTAAATAGAAATACCCTGTTTGAAATTAAAAAATAAAACTACTTATTAATTTTTATAAAAAATAACATAAAAGATTTCGATTGTTCAAAGTGATCGCAAACTATGTATTTGTATTTATATCCTTAGTATTGGGGTTTATCAACGTGCGTAAATTGTTGCCAATCAGCGACTAAAATTATCCAGCGAGACAATATCTTAAGATATATCAAGGAAGGAGGCCCGATCCGTAGCCTGTTCTTAGTTAGAATATTGTTTTTTAAGATTCTTATGGTGGAAGATGATAACGCGACTGTATGTGGCGGTCAAAGCATTCTAGACTTAGAGGGAGTGACGATGGCACACTTCTTGCAAATGACACCGGTCACCATGAAGAAAATGGTTGTGTTGGGACAGGTGAACACTTTTTTTAACTGTTAATTTTAAATGAGATTGAGTTGCCTGATAATAAACATAAACAGAATAAAATATATTACTAAATTTTAATAATAACCACATACATTTTTTAAAATATTATATTTCATATAATATATGTAGGTATTGAAATTTAGTAATACATTTTTTTAATACTTAACCTATTAATGAAAAATGTTACCACCTAATAAATTTCATTAAAAATATTTATTGAAATATATCAATTTTGAATAATATAAAATAACTTAGAGCTTGAAATATTTTCTAACAGAAATAATAAAATAAAAATCTATTCAGTCATTTTTGCGCCAACCCGTAACAAACAGACAAGAATCTAATAATTACTTTTTTTTATTCGCAGACGTTTATATAGGTACCCTAACCCACTTGTTTTCTGTTATATTGTCTATGTACAGACAGCATTTTTACGATTTCATAATAGTAGAGATAATATTCATCAATAAGTTTTATTTCAAATTAGAGCTCTTTTCAAAATGAAGTTTTTATTTAGAATAATAAATTAATAAACCACCACTTTATTAATAATGGACAAACTAAGGCTGTCCATTGGTAATAATAAATTAGTAATTATTTACTAACTCAATATTATTTTTAGGATGCCTCTCCTTTGCGTATGAAAGGTACGCACTATTTGAACACACCACCGGGATTTGAAACCATTTTCAACGCAATGAAAGCTTTACTCAATGATAAAAATAAAAAGAGAGTAAGTCGTGTTACCATTATTATAGTTATTATTAAATATGATTATATAAATAATAATTGTATAATTGTATAATATGATTATATAATTAATATAAATAATGTTGCCTTTGTAGCTTTACGTTCATAACAAGAATTATGATGAAATGTACAAATACATTCCGAGAGACGTGTTGCCTACTGAATATGGCGGTCATGCTGGCACAGTGGCAGATATCACAGGTGATAAAATCTTTCTAAATTGTACTGCATTATTGTACTAAGTATTATAATTATAAGTTTCCACCATATTTCCCTAGGGGGCAGGAAACCTATAGGCCATGGAGTCCCATCATCATATCATAATCAACCCATTATATGTCCCCCACGGGTCTCCTCTCACAATGAGAGGGATAAGGCAATAGTTCACCAGGCTAGCCTAATGCGGGTTGGCAGACTTCACACGCCGTCGAGAAAATCTCTCAGACGTGCAGGTTTCCTCACGATGTTTTCCTTCACCGTTTAAGCGCGTAATAATTAACTATTAATAGTCTTGAAAAATCCTTGGCAAATCAGGAATAAGAATTTTAATATTGAATGTATACACGCGCAATTTCTTTTAGTTATTTTAGCTCAAAAGTGCCGGTAGCCTAATGGCTGGGGCATGGGACTTGCGATCATGTGGTTGCCGGTACGAAACCCACCCATTGCACTACCGACGTGAATCGAGCGTTTAGTTTGTTTGTTTAACGAGTGGGTTCACGAGGGGTTAATAAGAATACTAGTAACGTGCGACCCACATTACGTTTTTAAAAAAACTAAGAGTTATTTATCGGAAAATAGCCCGGTATATCATACTATCTGTCTTTTGTCTTGTTTTGGTAACTTTTAACAAGTTTAAACTTTTTTTATGTACTTTGTTAGTTACACCACAGTTATAAGTAACAAAATAGTAAAACAATTTTCATAATATTTTCCAGAATACTGGATAAAAAAGGTGAAGGAATACGATTCTTGGCTGGAAGAGGATTTGAAATACGGCACGGACGAGTCCAAGCGACCTGGCAAGCCCAAGACAGCTGAAGACATGTTTGGAGTGGAAGGCTCCTTCAGACAGCTCCAAGTGGATTGAGAACATTTTGTAGCGACATTTTAAATAAACTTTACTTTTCAATGGTTTATTTTTTATTCCTAATAATTTATTTTGAAGAATGGTAGTAATTACCTATGTTTTACAAGTTGGGGACTAATTGTCCAACTAAGGATGTAGTATTTTTTGGCTTCGATTTAAAGGAATCCTCGAAATTGCTAAATCTCATCCTGTATGGCTAGAATAACTTTCGATAGTCGGATCAGCCTATAGAAAAAACTGATGCGTATTCCCAGCTTTATCTTGCAGGTCGATTAGTTGGTGATTATGTTACTCAGCTTTGAGCCTCTCACCTGCATGGTGAAATAATTTAAAAAACAAGTGCGTAGTCTCCTTAGTTATATGACTGTCGCAGAGGAAGACAGTCATGTTAAATCTTTATTACGGACATACACTATTACAATAAAGTGTAAAGCTATTGTTTTAAGGTTGTTTTTACTGTGTATCATAGAACGAGTATTGTGAACGGGTTCTGAAAAATATTAAAATAATACAGTGGTATTAATATTTATATTATTAAGATATAAAAAATAACTAGTGGTGTTATATTTTGCAATAGTAAAGTAGTTTTATATAAGTAAAATGTTGGTGCGACCTTTGAGTCCTGAGCTGAAGGCAAAAGCGGAAGTGGAATTAAACGAGACTCAAAATAACCTGGAAGACGGTATACAGCACTTGAAGGAGTGGATCAGCAAGCAGCCTCATTTAAGGGCTAGAACTGGTAATTATGAAGATAAGAATAAGTATGTATAATGAATATAAGAATAATAATTAACATTAAATCTTTTAATATTTAAAAAAGTAAACGAAAATAATATTAAGTTTAAAATGTTATTATTTTTGGGCTTGCTTATTAAAAAAACCCTTTTCATATTCTTACTCCTGTTTAGAAACAATAAGGAGATATGTTAAAATGGTACTCACAGATGATAGGTACCGTAGAATTTTTTAGCATAGGAAGAACTCAGTGATATGACTGTCGGACTGCCGGAGTTAAAGGCTCAAGTTTGTAATCAAGGATTCATTGACTTTCCATCAAAATATCGTGAGGAAACCTACATACTTCGGGAATTTTCTCAACGGTGTGTACCGATCCGCAGTAGGCTAGCGTGGTGGACTATAACTCAGCCACTCTCACTCTGAAAGGAGACCCGTACTCAGTAGTGGGCAGTAGGTATTTGGCTTGACCATGATTGTTGACCTATCTGTACCTACCTTGACGCATTTCTTGCAGATGATCAATGGCTAGCAGCGTTCCTGAGAGGCTGTAAGCATAGCCTAGAGCGCGCCAAGGAAAAACTGGATTTATATTATTCACTGAGAACTGTGTCACCCGACTTGTTCAGCTTCAGACCGAAAAACCAAAAGTTCAAAGATTTGCTACAAACAGGGTAAGTGATTATGGCAGGAAAAGATCTGAAAATCTTTTTATTATTGTCAAGTGACTCGCCTTGGCGTCGGCGTGGCACGGGTACTTATATTTATAAATTACAAGAAATACTTAGACGATAACTTGATTTATGTACTATAAATGTTACTTCATTTCATTAGTCTGGAGGTCCTAAACGTGATTCCTACGCTAGAGATGCTGGGTTCAATTCCTAGATCAAGCAATGTTTTAGTGGGTTTTCTATAAAATTCTTAGTAACAGCTCGAAGTTTGGATTTGGATACCGGGGAATACAGGCGTGATGGTATCTTTATGCTTACTTCTTCGGTTGTGGAGTCTGTTTTGCAAATTTTGAATGAGCCCATGGTGTTTCAGAACGATGTTAGTTTTGCCGAAGCTGTCTTCACCTCTTGCCCCAAGGGTCGTGATAGTGAAGCCCGGGCTATATGACCCCAACCAGGTTATGCCTACTGAGTTTATCTCGTTTGCACATATTTTTCAACAGGTTGGTGTTTTTAAAATCAAAATCAAAATTATTTATTTGCTCGAGTATGGTATTGTTGTTTTTGCTTATTGGTGTAATCAGGCAAAACATATTCTTAACCCTTGGGGCGTCAACATTAAAATTAGAATAAAATCATTTTATTCTAATCTTAAAATATTCTTTTATCAATCTATCTTCTAAATACTACTTAAAATTATAATAGCTTTTATTCAAAAGGAAATTGAATAGTTTGTTTTTAAATCGGGATATTGGCTATACTTGATGGACTCGGGGAGATTTAATTTAGTTTTAGTTAATTGCCTGTATTTGTATATAGTGAAAGGTAAATTCGATTGCAAGTACAATTCGATCCTGCTATTTAGCATATGGTTATTCAGCAAAGCCTGTAAGGACACCGGGGACAAGAAGTTGTCTCTGTAATTAAGTACTTGAAGGGTTAATTAATGCCAAATAGGATTTTACCATATTATACAGGTATCTTCTATTCATTGGAATGATTACGGATCAAATCATATACAGTTTAATATGAAATAAAAGGGCACCAAAGGTGGTGTTGTTGTGTGTTTTGGAAAGGGAAAGATGTTGTTATTGATGCAGGACGCTGTAGGTATTATTAAAAAATACTTCTTTGAGTTGCTACTCGACTAATCATAAACGTGACACATATTTTGTTATTACAAAAAAAGTAGTAACAGTACCTACGCACCACCTGAAAGGCGTAATTTACCAACTGCAATGTGACTTTGAATTTACCTTTTACATTTGACTAAATGGATGATATTTTGCTTAAAAAATACACAATCCTACTTACTATACGTAAAAAAATAAAGTACTTAAACAATAAAGTTGTTTCTTACTGATTTCTGATTGTTTCTAGTTCAATAAAACGTCACCTATAGATGAGATGGAGCTTAAACTTTGTTTGTTTTTCAGATCATGTATTTGGAAGACGATGCTTTTGTCGTGAACGGGACTATTAATGTACTAGACCTTGAAGGTATAACTATGACCCACTTTTTACATGTGACACCAGCAGTGTTAAAGAAGTTTGTGGTTGCGGGACAGGTAGGTACATAATCTAAAACTTAAAATTCCATAAAAAATAAAAAATAATAATTATTATCATAATTATATACAAATTTAAAGTTAAAAAAAAATAACCGGAAGTCATCAAACAGCATAGGTAGCTGCAAAGTAATAATATAATCAGACATAAAAAAAGCTTTATAATGATAATAAATGTATTTATATTCGTTAAAATTAACTCACAAACAGTTTTGGGCAAACTTAATTGAACGAAACGAACGAGAGAACGAAAAACTAATTGAGAACATCCTTTTTCTTTGAAGTCGGCTTATGTAATGCAGTAGTTACTCGTAAGTTTAAATATGTTGGTAGATTATTGTATGATAACATACCGTCACGCCTGTATTCCCCGAAGGGTTAGGCAGAGGCGTACTAATGTACACCCACAGTTCGCCGGTATGTTTAGGTACCATGTAATAGGGGTCGAGCCTATTGCCATTAACCGGGCACAAATTCCAAACTCCGAGCTGCTACTGGGAATTTCATAGAAAAACCCAATAACACTCTGCTCGACCTGGGAATCGAACCCAGGACCTCTAGCGTAGCAGTCGCGCTCTGGACCATTTGGCTAATGACGCAGTTTGATTATTGTATGATAATCGCCACAAAATATATCAAGTTGTTTGTATTTGATGCAGCTACATGATGTTATTCTATCTACAATAGATTATGATATGTATAGCTATAAATTAATGACATGTGTAGAACTGATTTGAGGTGCCTTACGTTACGTTAAAAGTTTAACCAATCGGTATGGAGCATTTCACAAAGACTAGAGTTGCCTTGTTGCTTTTTTATTCAAGGAAAGGAGGGCTATGATCTCCTATTGAATAAAAACACAGGGCCATATCTAGACCATAGCGGAGGTTGCCTAAGCTTATGCTGAGTAAGAAAGAACAAAGAGATTTCAGTCTGAGCATCATTCTGCCCTACATTTGTACACATGTTTCAGGACGCTTCTCCACTAAGACTGAAAAGTGTACATTTTATAAATTCCTTCCAAGCCGCTGAAAAGATTTTTAATATTGTGATCAATCTACTTAATGAGAAGCATAAGAAAAAAGTAAGTGAAGTTTTACGTTTGGCGCAGTAGTGGAGCAATCAGCCGCTGCCTGCTGTTCTAGGGGGTCGTGGGTTTGATCCTAGCTCGGAAGTTATACTAGTCTGGGACCTGTGCATATGAGATTTGTACCTACTTATTTATAAACGGGATTATTAGAGGAAAGGGAGGATTATTAGGTCATTAGGGGAAAAAATAAGTGCGAGGCAATATTTTAGAAAAATAAAAACGCTTTTATGAACATGAAATAAATACCATATTTTTAAATTTTTTTTTTTTTTTTTTTTTTAAAAAAAAGCTTACTAGCAATGTGGGTCGCACATTACTAGTATTCTTGTTAACCCCTCGTGCTAAGCTAAATGCTTGTGTTACGAGTGGGTTCACGTCAGTAGTGCAATGGGTGGGTTTCGAACCGGCAACCACATGATCGCAAGTCCGACGCCCTAGCCATTAGGCTACCGCCGCTACTAATTAAAGTTATTCCGTTTATTATAACATATAGGTACTCCAAATTTTAAAATGAGGGCAATCATTTGTGTGTCAATTAAGACATTAATTTATTGCTTACTTATTAAGGTCAATTGATTAATAAATTTTAGTCTGCGCTTAGTTTCATCTTAGCTCAAATCTTTGTAATGTAGATATTTATTTTGTTTATGTTTTAGCTTCACATGTATAGTAAGGATATTAGTTCGCTTCACAAGTTGGTTCCTAAGGACATATTGCCAGTTGAGTATGGCGGATATGGTGGCACTACGCAGGAAATCATAGGTATACTTATTGTTTTTATTTATTTTTTATACCACTAAGGTGGCAAACACACATACGGCCCACCTGATGGTAAGCGGTACCCTAGCATATGGACGCTTGAAACACCAGGGGTATCAGTCGCGCGTTGCTTACCCTGTAAAAATCTTTTTACAGTGT
Source organism: Acronicta leporina (assembly GCA_947256265.1). Classification (NCBI taxonomy): domain Eukaryota; kingdom Metazoa; phylum Arthropoda; class Insecta; order Lepidoptera; family Noctuidae; genus Acronicta; species Acronicta leporina. The sequence goes on along the minus strand of OX366513.1, from coordinate 7,088,171 downwards.
AATAAATTTGTATAAAATATGTATTACTCTAAGATAGAAGAAGATATCATATCAGTCTTGAATTGCATTTGTCAATAGATTACTGGTTGAAGAAACTGGATGAGTATGAAAACTGGTTAGATGAAGACATGAAGTACGGGACAGATGAAGTGAAGCGGCCAGGCAAGCCCAAGACCGTGGAGAATATGCTAGGCATACAAGGCACCTTCAGGAAACTAGATGTAGATTAAAATTGTACTTTAGAAATATACCTATACATATAAACATTACACGTAAATCTGAAAGTAGCTCTGCTGTAACCGTATCGCGCCCTAAGCGCTGAACAGATTTCTATAAAATTTCCCTTCAGGCTTCAGGCATACAATCAACGAACATCGCCGCGATATAAATATTCCCGAAGGGTTAGCCGGAAGCTCGCCGGTTAGTTTAGGTCCCATGTAATGGGGGGTGAGCCTATTGCCTTTAACCAGGCATCAATCCAAACTTCGAACTGCTTCATAGAATAATCCTGTAACACTTTGCTTGATCGTGCAAACAAACCCAGAACGTCATTGACAGTAAGTATTGAATTTGTAAAACAAAATAAATTCATAACGAGTAAGTAGCCTGGTTTTATTTCGTCTTTTGTTACGTAAACTATCCAATTCTATCGTGGTTTTAAGATTCTAAACTCAAGGCAATCATTATTATTATAAAAGACGTTATGTCTTAGTTATGCTGGTTATCTCTCTATCTTAGTTACAGTCAATGATTGTGACTACAGTGTCAACATATGTAGATTGTATCTATCGATAGGTAAGTACTGTTTAATAGTAAACTAGATATTTATAACTAGGTATTTCAAAAATCTTGTTTCTTATTTTTCATCGATTATACTTAGAAGTTTGACAGTAATGTAGCATACTCATTTATTTGGATATCCTTAATTTAAAAAATATAAAAAAAAATAATCGGAAAGTTTTAAAATAACGCAAAATTGTGCCGAAAAAGAAAATAAATTTTGATTCAAAAACGATTGAAAGTGTTTCATATCAGCCCCTTTCATATTCTACTAGGGTACGACAACTCTGCCAGTTTGTTCTTTTATATAGGTACATAAATATAGGTATGCTTACATAATTCAGCTTTTGTAATGTCGAAATAGACAGACAAGAAAAGGCAATAAAAACGATTATATTGAAGATGCAGTCGCAGTCAATAATCGAAAAATTAAAAGCCTCCATTCAGCAATTCTTCAGGAATCAATTAATTTTTAGAATCCACAGCAGGTCCTTGGCAATTTTCTAATTGAATGGAATCATACTGTTATTGCCTCATTAGCCAAGTGGTCCTGAGCGCGACTGCTACGCTAGAGGTCCTGGGTTCGATTCCCAGGTCGAGCAAAGTGTTATTGGGTTTTTCTATGAAATTCCCAGTAGCAGCTCGGAGTTAGGAATTTGTGCCAGGTTATGGCAATAGGCTCGTCCCCTATTACATGGGACCTAAACATACCGGCGAACTGTGGGTGTCATGAGTACGCCTCTGCCTTACCTTTCGGGGAATACAGGCGTGATGGTATGTTATGTTTCATACTGTTATTCATGAAAAGTGGAATTTTTACACGAGAAACACATCTTCACAGCTATAATTATCATCCTGCGTTCATATAGCATTAATTAGTTGCCTATTAGTTGCCTACTAGTTACAAGGCGGCACGGTTTTTGCAAGGGATTTTTTTATATCCGATCGAAGACTAAGCAAATGATAATATTGTTTGTTATGAAAAAATATCGAAAATGGGACAGGTTTTGTTTGTCGCATGATTGGACGATATTGACGAGGCTGCGTGACAACGCGACAGTGATAAGAGACAGTTCTTTATCAGTTAGTCGATACACCGGCGGCGTACTGAAAAGGTAGGTAGGTTCCATCGTGTTACATAGTTGATATAATATATTTTTGTTAAAACTTTTATATCTGTGTATGTTTTTAAAGTGTTTTATTTCATAAAATAGTAATTAGAAGTTGATTTAAAAAATACTGCATAGTATTTTTTTAAATTAATAAATACTACAGTATTAATACCTCATTGACAGTATAGGTCATTGATAGTAATTATAAAAAAACAGATCTTGATTTTGTTTAATAATATGCTCATTAGAATAACTTCGCTAAATGATTCTTATGATGGTGTCTTTAAAGTTTAACTTTTACATTTTTACAACATTAAACTTATGTTTTTTATTTACAGGTTAACTTATATGAGTAAACAAAATAATGATTCGTGAACTAAGTCCAGAGCTGGCGAAGATTGCCAAAAATGAGTTGAACGAGAACCCAAAACAAGTCGAAAATGATTTGAAACTTCTTAAAGATTGGATCTCGAAGCAACCACATTTAAATGCGAGGACAGGTGAGTGACATATTACAAGGTACTAGAACTTATATAAAAATAATTTTAGAATTTTTAATTTAATTGATCTATTGTGCAGGAATTTCTTGTTAATTTATTTATTCAAAAAATTCTAAATTTATCTAATTCACGATTACACACCTTACTCCAAGCGGCTATTGACTTTAAAAAATACAGTGATAGCTGGCTCGACCCGGGAATCGAATCCGAGACCTCGATCATAGCACTCGTGCTTACTACAACTAGAATAACATAATTCGTTGTTGTTCAAAACAGCTCTGGTACGTTTACAATTACGTTCATTACGTTACGTTCGACGAAACATTGTGCTACGTTAATATATTAAATATCAACAAAAACAATACTAGATAAATGTGAACAAAATCGGCGACACGTTTGGCGTAGAGGCTGAGCGATCGGCTTCTGCGACACGGGTTCGATCCCCACACGGAGCAAATAGTAGTTGTTCCGGGTCTGGGTGTTTGTCTATGTGAAAATTTGTGTTTGTAAACGCACCCACGATACAGGAGAAAATCCTAGAGTCCAACGTTTTTTAAAAGAAAAAAAATAAACAAAATAAAGACTGCAATTCAACAAGGAAAATCTTTAAGTCAAGAAAGTGATAACGAAGTGTACTAACAACAAACAAAAGAAAGTCTGTTAATGTTATTTATTAAAAGATAAAGTAAGTGCAGTTGTCCGATTGGCGATTATATGAAGATAAATGAAAAAAACAATATCACATATCGTTATAGTACCTGCAAGTAAATTCGAGTTCAATCGAAGATAACAAATCGAATTTATTATTCTAGATTAGGTATATTAATTATTTTTGCAAAAAATTTAAATTTTATTGATGCGCGACAGGCTTACAAGAAGTCACATCTCGCCAGGGTTATTGAATCAAGGCTAAAATTAGTACATATCTGTATAAATTGTCTAAGTTCTAGCAAATAATTGAGAATGAGGGAGAATACTCTGAACCTTTCTAGAATTTGTATGGCGCACCTAAGACTTGACGTCATCTCTCGGTAGTGTACTGCAAAGTATAGCGTAAATTATAACTTCCTTATTTATTTACCAATTATAATTTGTTTTGTTGATCTATTGGCTGTAAAAAAATCTTAGCCCATAAAAAACAATAATTTAGGGTATTAGAGATTGAAATTAGCTACATTTACCACGTTATCTTAGCACTACGAAGTTTGCTGGAAGGGAAATAAGTAAGATTGTCAATCTTACTCTTTATTTCCCTTCCCCAACCATGATTATGAATTTCCGTATACAATATGATTTTATTTTATTTACAGATGATCAATGGCTCGTAGCACTATTGCGAGGCTGTAAATTCAGTCTAGAAAGGGTAAAAAAGAAGCTAGATTTGTACTACACTCTCAGAACAACGGCTCCTGATATCACGCTGAGGATACGGCCGACGGATCCCAAGTTCTTAGAGTTTTTTAGACTAGGGTAAGTAAAGTTACGATCACATTTATTACGATAGACCGACATCTGTCGCAGTGTTACCTATAGAAAAAATTATATCTAGTTTTGAGATAAGATTAAAAGGATAATGATGTTCTTGCTCAATAGTTTTACTCAGGGAACCAACAACGGACAGATTTGACTTGGTTATTTTTTGGCTATTTTACATATAAATTTTATCTTATTTTTAGTTAATTTTTTTATGTTACACGCAAATTACTGTTTTTAAACTGTAAGATCAACATAATACTCTTCTAAATATTTTGTTTGTTGGTACAAATTAGCCAAGTCAAATCTAAACGTGGGAGAGCCATGCTTCGGTACGAATGGGCCGGCTCGACCGGAGTGATACCACGGCCTCACAGAAAACCGGCGAGAAACAACGCTTGCGTTGTGTTTCGCCGAGTGAAGGAGGTTACCGGAGGCCCAAACCCTTTTAAAAGGCGGGCAACGCACTTGCGACACCTCTGGTGTTGCGGGTGTCCATGGGCGGCGGTTATCGCTTACCATCAGGTGATCGGTTTGCTCGTTTGCCCCCCTATCTCATAAAAAAAAGCAACAATTTTCTACAAAAATTTGCACCCATTTAGATCTCAATTGTTTCGTTGGCAAAGTTGACAAACTATTCTAAACATTGAATTCGGCGCCCATTTTCACATTTATGTTATTATAGGATTTTTATTAAAAACATAACATACCATCACGCCTGTATTCCCCGAAGGGTTAGGCAGAGGCGTACTAATGTAGGTACACCCACAGTTCGCCGGTATGTGTAGTCCCATATTATAGGGGGCGAGCCTATTGCCATTAACCGGGCACAAATTCCTAACTCCGAGCTGCTACTGGGAATTTCATAGAAAAACCCAATAACACCTTGCTCGACCTGGGAATCGAACCCAGGACCTCTAGCGTAGCAGTCGCGGTCAGGACCACTTTAAATTTTAATTAAAAAAATATATTTTAATAGCATAATTGACTTGAGAAACCATTGTATAATTATCTACTTATTACATTATACGAGTAGATAGATAAAAATAATAACTAATGCCTATCTTTATTGCAGAACATGTTTAATACTGCCGAGACTGAAAGACACACTGTACCCCCGCGTGGTTTTGATTCGTCCTGGCCGATATAACCCTGCAACACACAGCGTGGGAGATGTAATGTGTATGCTGTACTATTTAGTACAGGTAATTAGAATGTTAAGACTCACCTTTATTCAACTTAAGTGGAAATGGAAATTGTGTTTAAATGGAATTCCTGGTGTGTAGCTCCAGCTGGCTGACTCAACCCTGTAACTCTTCCTTTGATATTTTTCTTGGTAGGCACCAGTACGTGAATTGCCAGTTCGTCTGATGTTAAGCGACACTGTGATCTACCATGGAGCGCGCTTGTCAAGAAGAATCCCCCCAAATTATGTCCATCGGGGAAGACCCGCCCAGGAAGCGCATTCCACGTTTCGTTTGCTGAGGTTTTTCATTTTATTACCTCTAAGGATACTATCTTCCACGGCCCGTTTGCTCTTTCCACCCTGTATTTAATTTTACAAAAACTTTTTTTGTAAAACATGTTTTAATAAATGTTTAATTAATTCCTTAATTTTCCAGATTATGGTTGTAGAAGACGACGTGGCTTGCGTGTTAGGCACTAAGATAGTGACAGACTACGAGGGCGTTACCATGGCTCACTTGGTGCAGGCAACCCCCTCCATGTTGAAGAAAATGGTAGCTGTTAGTCAAGTATGTATGCATCTAAAGTAAAAATATTATATGAAGAAAATAACTTCGTGTGTTTGTTTCTTGCGTTTTCACACCTTAACTTCTGAACTAATTTGATAAGCTTTTGGTATGGTTATAGATCGGATCTATACGATCTACCGATCAAGAAACAAATACGTGAAGTTAAACAAACCTATATCCTTGTCTAAGGGCCGCCTTAGAGAAGCATATAAGCTAACTTTTGTTTTAAAAAATCCTTTTGGGTTGCAAGAAAAATCCGTTACACTTTCAAAAATGTTGCAATATCTAATTTGAACTTAAATTCAAAAAGTTCCACTCGATTTTCAATGTTTTTAGGTTTGAGTAACACGTAAATAATAAAATACAATCTAGAGATTTAGTAAACTCTATACTACATCTAGTTCACGCTATAGCAGAAAGATAGCCGGGTGGCCGGACGATTATTAAATAAAATATCATCACTCGAGCAATACTTTTCATCAATTAATATATTTTGAAAGATATTCAGAATTCAAAAGAGACCTTTTATGTATTTTTCAGGACTCCATTCCCCTGCGGTTGAAAGGCAGCCATCACATAAACTTACCTTCAGGAATTGAGAAGATATTCACACTCATCCAAGGGTTTTTAAATGAAAAAGCTAAGCAAAGGGTAACATTGTATATTTTGTTAATATCCTTATAATTCCAACTCAATTACTTCATTATAATAATAGGCTAATACATTATCACAATGAAATATTACATTACTATATCATTTATTTAATTTTGTACATATTTCTTTACATTTTTTAATATTTTCATAATAGCATATTATATAATATCTTTATACGTTATAACATAGGTACATATATTTTCATATTTAATGTTACCTAATTATATTAATATATGCTTTTGTTTATTTTTGCAATAACAATATTACATTATTCACTTCACTGCGGTTTAAATTAGTTTATCTTTATTATTTTGCAGTTGAAAATCCATAAAAATGTGGAAGAAATGTTTGATGACATTCCGAAAGGAATAGTTCCCCCAGAGTATGGCGGAAATGGTCCAGCCATTGCAGATATCATAGGTATGTACTTATTGTTTATTTAATTAGTGAAATGACCATTGGTCTGCCACGTCAACGATTTTGAGGTCGAATCCAAGGCAATGTAAATTAGATGGCTTATTTATTTAATCATAAATAAGCAATCTGATTTAAGCATACCTAACTGTCACTAAGATCAAAGTTTATTGACCTCAAGTGATTTATCGGTAAACTTGTATATTTTAGCTACATTTCACTGACTTTCTTATATGCACCCTAAATATACCTCGCCACTACTGAACTGATTTTAATACATTTTATCATAGAGATAAAACCCTTTCGTGTCTCAGTGAAAACGTAACAAAAAAAGAACAGAAAACAGTCAGATAGAGTAACTTTCATATCAATTACACGCGGCATAAATTAAAGCAATGTAGAAAAGGTCATGGTCTTATTGTTTTTTTTTTCAGGGCATTGGGAATCAAAATTCAAGGAGTACCATGACTGGATGAAGTATGAGGAACAGCTGGGCACGGACGAGTCCAAGCGAATCGGACCTCCAGTGACAATGGACCTCATGGAAGATGGGTCCTTTAGGAAACTTGACATAGACTGATTTGTGTGTGTGTATAAATATATTGTTAATCACAAACCATTTAGTTAATACATATTTAGCTATGTAACGTTTGTTTTTCTAGTAAAATTGGAATAATCGGTCCATTAAATAACATACCATCACGACTATATCCTCTAATGGTGAGGCAGAGATGTATGGATGTAGCTATATCCACAGTTCGCCGGATTTTAACATGAATAGGGGATGAGACACCAATATACATTCAGTGAAATAAAATTCAAAAACGATTTTCTCTGAAACTGTTGCTAAAAATTATGAGAGATTGTGCTGATATAATGTTGTAAGAAAATACTAAGTCGGTAATATGATTTGTACGTACCTAAAGTATTACGACATAAATGAACGGACACCTCAGAATTTTTATTTTATTTCTTTGAATGTGTACATATTCAAAGAAGCTACTCAGATTACTGCTAGGTACTCGTATTTAAAATTTTTCTTTCTGTATAATTTTTACTATGTACCTACCTATGTAATTTTAATGTATGAAACGTAGATTTTATATTTTAGCCAACAATTACCGGTGACACACAAGAAATGAAAATAATAATAATAAAGTACCCTCGTGGAGCGCACATTTAATTTATTGAAAATTTCTGATTCAAATTATTCTTACGAGTAAAACGCAGCGTTTTGTTTCAAAGGCGAAGCATTAGATGCAATACTTGTACGTAGTTTACGAGTGACGTAGTGAGTAGAACGAGTTAATTCAATGTCATTGAGATAATGTACTAGTTCACTCGTAGTAACACTTGTACCGTGCAGAGAACACGGACGTTTCAGTATCAAGTACCCGTTTAGCGCTAAAATGCATAACGCTTCCTATACTAAGATATTTTGGAAGTAGGGCACCAGTTTTCGCTCATAGTTCGTGCTGTGAAGTTGATAAAATTGTTTGGATTGCGGAGGTAGGTACTATACTATTAGTTATCTTTTAGAATAATGTAAGGAATTAAGTAATGTTTGTTTTGTTTTTGACCGAATCGATGATGCTATGTTTGCAAATTCAGCAACCCATCTATATGATACTGTCGGGCTGCCGATAAATGTGATAACAGCATAATTGTTGTAATAAAAATATTGTATTATCATGATTTCTCGTAAATGGGAACAATATAACTGGAACCTTTGTATTTCTAATTTTCGAGTCAAAGTTTATATCCTATTTTCTACTAATATTATAAATGCGAAAGTTTGTGAGGATGGATGGATGGATGGATGTTTGTTACTCTTTCACGCCAGAACGGATCTGGATAAAATTTGGCACAGAGATAGATTATAGTCTGGAATAACACATGGGGTATTTTTTATCTGAAGTCCATGCAGACGGAGTCGCGGGCTAGTAAAATAATAAACTCGGTATACTGTAACATGACGGTAACATTCACCAGATCGTTTTCCTGCTTATTTGATGATAACTACAAATACGGCAACGAAATGAAATACTAATTATGTTTAGATATCGTTGACCCTGTACTAATTTTAGCTGATATCTGTCTGTAAGTTAATATGATCGGTTAGTAAGTTAGTAACATCGGTTAGTAAGATATTTCTGTTTTTTCAAATACAAAGTCAAGCATTTAGCTTAGCACGATCGGTTAACAAGAATACTAGTAATGTGCAAACCATGTGGTTTGCACATAGCAAGTTACTAGCAAGTTTAAAAAAAAAACAAAATAAAAACAGCGCGACTTTGTTAGCATGAAACTTGAGCACGGAAACAGTTGAATTCCGGAAAAAGGAATTTCTCAGCGAATGTGGTCATCCCGAGCCAGTTAATTTTTTAAACCAAATTACTGATATGTGTGAGTATACTTAGTTACCAATATGGCAGAATATTGTAAATGGGTTATATTGAGGCGCTGGACGGTAAAATGACTTATGGATAAAGTACAATGTCAAAGTCAAAGTCAAATGCTGTATTTCAATTAGACCACTCAAATAGGTACTTTTGAAAAGTATAAACTAGTTGCACGGTATCAAAAAGAGGGTCTTATGGAGAAGAGCAATAGACAGGCACATTTAGCTTGTTCGCGCAATATACATAATACAAATTCATCTTCCTTCTAGTTATGATTCAAGGTGACAAAAGAGATTGTAATGCATACGACCGCGAGTTTAGTCGCGTTCTTTGGTATTTTCATAATTAAATATTCTGTTTACAGTATTTAGCAAGACTCATTCGTGGATACCCATTCATTCGGAGTTTTCTGTTTTTGCTGGATGAGCCAATGTTCACCTGCCTCACTGTTGCGGGAACTTTATTTGCTTAACTTCACAGACATTGATCTAATCATAATAATAAATGAAAGATTAGTTTATCAATAAATTTACCAGCTGATGGCGGGCGTTGACCTCGACCTGAATGAACTGTATTGCAATTGTAGGATAAAATAAGCGATAAAAATGTTAGGTACACTAATAGATCTGGTTAAGTATTCCTTCCGTGCATTTTTTTGTTTATAGGGTTGTTAACTTTTTGTTGTTTATACGTTTTTGTAACTATGTATATAAAATTTGCCGTAACAGCATGCATGTTCTGGTTTCTGACACTTAGGTACGCGAATATTAGACATTGAAATAAAACTATTTTTTACGGATTTTATCGCGTTGTATTAAATTTTATTTAATACAAGTCTACCCGTGACCATGTATGCTGTAAAGGATCCGAAACGTCGGGAATTAAATAAAATTTAATACAACGCGATAAAATCCGTAAAAAATAGTTTTATTTCAGCATGCATGTTGTTATTTTAATAAAACCGTGAAACAACGACCCTTTTAAAAGGCGACTTGCGACTCCTCTGGTGTTGAGGGTGTCCATGGGCGCCGGTAATCGCTTACCTTCAGGCGATCCGTCTGCTCGTTTGACCCCTTTTACTATAAAATACTAATTAGGTAAATGCTGGTTAAAACCAGATAATTGTTGTTATTGTTGCCGTACCTGGCATGCTTGTGAAATTATAATAATTATTTTAATAACAATATCTCGTTATCTAATCAGTGATAATAGTAATTAACCCTAGTTTTGCGATGGCACCATTAATCTGTAGTTAGTTGTATTACATCCAGCTGTAACGCGTTGTTAAGGTGACATGAGTGATTGGTTGCAAGTTTATTAAGTTAATTAATTGCGAGGATGCTTAAAATTAATATACAAAATTATTATATTACACATGATTTAGGGAATTAAAAAATTTGTGCGAATTAAAAAAAAGCATTAAAATTGTAATTAAAATTAATGAATGTTTTGTCTCAAATCCCTTTTATCTCACAGAAAACACCAAATCTACGTTAAAATTCGGATAATTACAGCCTCATAACGTTTAGGTAGGAAGAATCAAGATTATATTAATTGATAATTTAGTTTAGAACCTTATAATATAAACCTATATAATATCATGACAATGAATCTATAATTTAGTTTAGAATATACCTATATCTATATATATAAAAGAAAGTCGTGTTATTTATACTATTTATAACTTAAGAACGGCTGAACCGATTTGACTGAAAATTGGTAGAGAGGTAGCTTAGAACCAGGAGACGGACATAGGATACTTTTTATCCCGTTCCCGATACTTTTTATTCCACGGGGGCGAAGCCGCGGGCAGAAGCTAGTCTATATATATAAAATAAAGTCGTGTTAGTTACTTCATTTATAACTCAAGAACGGCTGAACCGATTTGGCTGAAAATTGGTGGAGAGGTAGCTTAGAACCAGGAAACGGACATAGGATACTTTTTATCCCGTTCCCGATACTTTTTATTCCACGGGGGCGAAGCCGCGGGCAGAAGCTAGTAATTAAATAAAAATAAGTCTAAAAGCAGATAAAATACTTGAATTAATTTATTGAATTTTTTTTATAAGTACTTTTTTATTAGTTTTTTCACGTCACCTACCTGTACCTGTACCCACAGGTCACCGGTAGTGTTCGACCGAAGGTGCAATTCTGGCCGAAGCCGAAGCCGAAGCCGATTAATCGGTATTCACCAAAACCTTCGGCCGAAGCCGAAGCCGAAGCCGAAGGTGTCATTGACCTTGAGAAATACGATAGTTACTTTGATCTCAGAATATACTAGATACATATTGTGAGAGCTTTAGAGATTTAGCCCAATAACGAGCCGAGTGACCAACATATACAAGTAGGTAATAAAATATTGTCTAAAATAAAAGTTTCAAATATACAATGTTAATTAAATATTTATTTACTTAAAGTAATTTTAACAAAAATAATCAAATAATCAGTCACATTTTTTTAATTATCAGACGAACACAAAATATTTCTATAAAATAATTGAGCAAAGTTTAACGCTTTTTCAATATCTATTTTTTACATATAATTTTTTGGAATTTTTGCCAGATAAAATATTGCCAGATAGGATTCAGCTCTAAAGATGTCATTGTGTACCTGAAAGAAAATATTCTATATAAATGCACAAGTACCTACCGAGCCGAGCCGACCGCCCCGTACTCGCAGTAGGACTCTGCAACGCGGATGCGCCTATATCCTATCGGTTTAGGTAGTTAACTAAAAGTAAACAATCTTCACATGTCTTTTTATCTAAAAATTGCATAAAAAAACATACCAACATTGTTTCCATTTAGTTTCCTACCTAACGTTAGATAACATAAAATATTTTAAACCAGACAATACTTACGGTTTTTTGGTTCTTAGAGTGCCTCACAATAATTAACGTATCACCACAGGTACTACTCACAGTAATAAATAAAATAATTTGTAATAACAAATATGAAATATTTAAAAACAGAACACTTTTTAGAATTTTAAGACGCGCTCTCAAACTTGTTTTGACTCGTTTAGTTTACTAACTGCGATTCGTTTGGTCCGGTGCGGCGGCGCGGCGAAACTCTGCTGCTCTGCACACTCTCCGTCTCGCTCTAGCATAGTTCAGTAAATTTCAAATTTTGACAACTAGCAAACCTTCGGCTTCGGCCAAACCTTCGGCAAATTTTTGGCCGAAGCCGAAGATTTGGCCGAAGGTGCTTTTTTGGCCGAAGGTGGCCGAAGCCGAAGCCGAAGCCGAAGCTTCGGTCGGACACTAGTCACCGGTAGTTTAGTTCTCATGTCATAGGGGGCGATTTTATTGCCGTTTACCGGACACAGATCCAAACTTTGAGCTGTTACTGAGAATTTCTTAGAAAAACCCGATAACAATTTCCTCAAGCTAAGAATCGAGCCCAGGACGGATAATGTAGCAATCACGGTTAGAACCACAAGACTAAAGAGGCAGTCTATTTTAAAATGAAACATGAACTTGCATGAAACAAGTATAGATAGTCAAAACACTGAAATAACTATTTATGGGTAGATATAAACACTTCAGACTCAAAGATAAACCTAAATCGATAGATAATGTTTTGACCTTGAACAGAACGATCTAGTTATTTCGATATTATCAAACAAAATGAATCATTACATCAATCACAAAGTACAACATTAAATGATTAATGATTGTCCAAGACTTTTGTCCTTTTTTTTCAGAACTGAACAAGATAAAGATGACGGTAAGGCCATTACCAGCTACTCTCTTGAAGAAGGCTGAGAAAGAAATCAATGAGAATCCCCGAAGAGTTCTCAGTGATCTTGCGGCCCTCAAAGAATGGCTCACAAAACAGCCACATCTGCAGTCTATACAACCTTGTAAGTACAAAATAAAAGTGTTACTTTTTCATTATTTATACTACTTACTTAAGCAGATGTACCTACAACTACGAAATAAGTACCGTTAAGTCGCATAAATTATTCACTCTTTTTTTTTTAATTATTGACAGAAAAACCCATGGGTGGGTTTTAACTTTGACTATCTTAATGCTTGCCATCGCTGGTTCGAAAAGATTATTGTAATAGCGACATCTGTGTGAAAACTAGATAACAAATAAGCCGCGCAGTTAATCAGAACGGTGCGGCGTAGAGTTATGTTGTCTGTATCAGTACGCTCAGTTACTTTTTAGTTCTACCAAGTATTGAATAGATGTCGCTGTGAGTTCCGTTTTAAAGTATTACTTTGCTTCGGTATCTCATTGCTCACTTTCGGTACCATCACGGGCCTAAAGAGCTTCAAATAGATGTGGCAGAGAAAATGAATACAAAATAATATGTGTGTATTCAAACGTCGAACCTATTTATTTTCAGCGGATCAATGGCTTATCGCATTTCTACGGGGTGGAAAATTTAGTCTAGAAAGAACCAAAGAGAAGTTAGATATGTATTACACTCTAAAAACTATTGTCCCAGAACTCTTCGCAAATAGAGATCCCAGCGGGCCTGGGGTTCAAGAAATACTTAAACTAGGGTAAGGAAATATTTTTGCCTCAGCGTCTAATCAATGCTGACTAAATGAGGAAAGTGGAACGGTGGCTACTTTCGACTAAAATGTGGTCTTGGAAACGACTCCAGTGTTCTACTTGTGTTATATCTTTTATATTCTTGCTTATTTTGAGTTGAATGGAAAATCACAATAAATATTTAATTTAATTTCAGAGTCTTTCTACCTTTAAGGACTTGCGTAGAACAGGATTCACCACGAACATGTGTAATAAGAGTAGGAGTCTTCGATCCCTCGAAGTATCACCTGACTGACTTAATCAAGGTGGCTCTCATGGTGACCGAGATATTAATGCTCGAAGATGACAATTTCACTGTTTCCGGCGAGGTAGGATCATTTTACCGACATTCTTGTCAGGATAGGATTATAAGGGTCGTGTTGAAGCTTTCCCTTTTTTTAGAAGTAAGACAATGTGGCGACCAATTGATAAAGAAAATAGGATTTGACTTTTCTAAATATTATCAGTTATTGTAGGTGTGCTAAAGTTTTCCAATCTATTAACTATGAAGTAATAATTCAAAAGAGTTGCTCAATTTTATAAAATAAATATAGAGTATTCCGTACTTCTAGGTTAAAAAAAGATTTTAATTAGTCATAATATTAATTATATTTCTAGCATTTGCTATTTGAATTTACTCCAGAGAATAGGTTGTTTAGCCTCCCCGATTTCTAAAATTTACTCGAATAATAAGTTATAACATCTTTTTTGCGCAGTTTGACACTATGGCTGCTTAATCCACTCTAAAATCCATAAAAATAAGTTTTTTATCAATAATTATTCTGGCACACATTTTTAACTACTTACGTATTATTTGCATATCCTTAATGTGGGCACAGATAATAGAATATGTGGGTGTCTTTAAATCTCGAGTGAATCGGTTTCTTCTAGGCGAGCGCGCTCCAACGTATAAAATAAAAAAGGTCATTAATTACAGAACAAATTGAAACTTACTTAACATTCTCTAAATGTTGACCAACTGTGACTGACATGGATTAGTTTTGCACATTTGTTACACAATGGTTAAATAATGAATGAAGTCCCTATTTTATTTTACTCATGTTACTTGTTGTTTTCATTTTTCAGGATGTAATAATCGATATGAAAGGTGTAGGAATAAGTATATTGAGTCAATGGACCCCAGCGATAGCTAAGAAAGTGATAACCTGCTTCGAGAAGGGTCTCCCCGTGCGGGTGAAGAGCAACCACATTATCAATACACCGTCAGGCTTCGAATCTGCGTATGCTATATTAAAAGCATTTTTAGGAGAAAAACTAAAGAAGAGAGTGAGTAATACGATAAAATAATATATCTATATATCAGTTACTGCCTCATTAGCCAAGTGGTCCTGAGCGCGACTGCTACGCTAGAGGTCCTGGGTTCGATTCCCAGGTCGAGCAAAGTGTTATTGGGTTTTTCTATGAAATTCCCAGTAGCAGCTCGGAGTTAGGAATTTGTGCCCGGTTAATGGCAATAGGCTCGCCCCCTATTACATGGGACCTAAACATACCGGCGAACTGTGGGTGTACATTAGTACGCCTCTGCCTAATCCTTCGGGGAATACAGGCGTGATGGTATGTTATGTTATGTTATGTTATATCAGTTATATACTTACAGCTTTTTTCAATTTGGGCTCATGAAAATAATACTATATCAGTTATATACTTATAGCTTTTTTCAATTTGGGCTTATAGTGGCCAACGTCATGAGGTCCTCAGATTAACTCCTAGGTTAAGCAAAGTGATACTGGGTTTCACTATTGGACTTCTTTGTTTTTTTTCAAAAGCTTACTAGCATTGTGTGACGCACATTAGGTACTAGTAATCTTGTTAACCTCTCGTTCTTAGCTAAATGCTTGTGTTACGTGTAGTGGGTTCCCGTCGGTAGTGCAATGGGTAGGTTTCGAACCGTCAAGTCTGACGCCCTAGCTATTGGGCTACAGTTGCCTCAAAAGTTTATATTATCAGTAGCAGTTTGGAATTTAGATTTGAGCCCGGCTAAAGACAAC
Organism: Acronicta leporina; assembly: GCA_947256265.1. Lineage (NCBI taxonomy): Eukaryota > Metazoa > Arthropoda > Insecta > Lepidoptera > Noctuidae > Acronicta > Acronicta leporina. The sequence goes on along the minus strand of OX366513.1, from coordinate 7,072,526 downwards.
CTGAAACATATCAGAAAACTGTGGTTATATTGTACACCTTTACGAAACCGCAGTGATACTTAATATATAAAGCTGAAGAGTTTGTTTGTTTGTTTGTTTGCTTGAACGCGCTAATCTCAGGAACTAAAGGTCCGAATTGAAAAAATATTTCAGTGTTAGATAGCCCATTTATTGAGGAAGGCTATAGGCTATATATCATCACGCTACGCGGACGAAGTCGCGGGCAGAACCTAGTAAAATATACTCAGCTGTGTATGATAAACATTTGTATTAGGGATTTTTGAAAAATATCTTTGTGCCTTTTCGCAATTGAGCATTGTCGTTGAGCTTCTTTACTATGAAAAAAAAAATGTACTGAACAAGAGCTTCTTACAAAGACTAGAATCCAACGGAAACTGATGTAACAAACAATATTTAGGATTCGGAACAAGCCTTGGTATTTTGTATAATAAAACTACAACGCCTAATCGAACGTTTGCATAACAAAACAACCGGCTATTCGAAGTACGGACTTAACAAAAGCAGGCTGGGAATAACATCTTTGTTTTGATTACAGATTCAGGTGCATAACCAAAACTATACTGGCATATATAAAAAAATACCAAAGTCTGTGCTCCCGGTTGAATACGGAGGCGATGATGGTCAACTGCAAGAATTAACAGGTATTTATATATCTAATATATTCCATATAGTAGCCTAGTCTGATAGAGACATCAAAAAAGAATATTTTTATATACTTTATGCATTTCCATTCATAGGATTACGATGACAATTTGGTGAGCTATTCTATTTTTCAGGTAAAATATGTAATTATAAGAAAATAAGTACTACGGTATATATATAGTACTACCGCCTTTGTACACATTTATGTACATAAAGTATTAATAAATAAATAAATAAAAGAAGCATCAATTTCTATTATATTTCAGTTTGTATGGGTCTCGGTTTTTTTAACAAAAAATGTTAGCCTTGCCATATTATTTATAGAATAAATAACACAAAATTTAATGAAAGCGGTACTATAAAATATATAACGCGGAATATTGTATTGAATAACAAAAACTCACCACTATAATCACGCTGTGTATAAACAATTTGTGTTACAATGCTGTCGTATAGAAATTCACACGCATGATGCAATTTTCACAGATCACTGGAAAGCTAAGGTAGAGAGTTACCGAGACTGGTTCTTGCAACAAGAGGAGGCTCGTTCCGATGAATCCAAGAGGCCCGGTGCTCCAAAGAACTCCTCAAACATGTTCGGTGTTGAAGGCTCATTCAGAAGCTTAGATGTTGATTAATGCCAAATAAGGAAATAGTGTAATTTTAATTTGTTGTACATGTGTAGTAAATATTTGTTTTCAAATGTCTTTATTTTTAGCAAGTTAATGTGTAAAAATAATTAATTATCGCAGGAAAACGTCGTGAGGAAACCTGCATGCCTTAGAGATTGTCTCGACAGCGTGTGAAGTCTGACAACCCGCACTAGGCCAGCGCGGTGGACTATAGCATAATCCCTCTCGTTCCTCCTCCCTAAATTTACAAAAACGTAATTCACTAGGTTATCTAAATTATACACAATTAATGACAGTGCTGTCTTTATAGGTGGTGTGAATGGGTGTAAAGAAATGTTTTATATTTTATGGCATAGGGGGGCAAACGAGCAGACGGATCGTCTGATGGTAAGCGGTTATCGCCGCACATGGACGCCCGCAACTCCAGAGGAGTCACAAGTGCGTTGCCCGCCTTTTAAAAGGGTTTGGGCTCGCGTGGCCGCCTATTAAAAGAAAAAAATATATATCATTCACTTGGCGAAACACAACGTAAGCGTTGTTTCACGCCGGAAACTAAAGTAAAGTTATAACCAAAGTCAAGGATTTGGAGGAAGAAATTAGTGACGAGATGGCTGATTAAGAGTCGAAAACATAACAAAGAACTATAAAAGAAGAATGACGAAGATGAAATTTTCATATTAATAAAATAGTGTAGGAGTAAATATATTGAGCCAATAGATTCCAAGGATAGCCAAGAATGTAATACACGCTTCTAGAAGAGTCTCAGGGTATTAGTATAATGATTTTCCATATAATAATAAATCTAATGATTGGAATACGTTTATAATTATACAATAATATAGCATTGTTAAGCCAATTGTAGTTGCCACCAAAATAGGTCAATGAAACATTTCATGGCGTGGTAATCACGTTTTCTCCGTAGATTTTGATCTAGAAAACATGCAACCATAATAGCGTTCCCAGAAATAATTGAGCGATGCATTTTATTAAAACGTCTCGTGCATAAGAAGCGGTAGCATGTTCAAGCACGCAATACGGATCAGTATAGTTCATTATTTGTAAATGTTAGACCGGATTTATTATTTTAGACACAGTTTTGTTTGAAATAAAACTGATTTTTATGGATTTTATCGCCTTGTATTGATATTATTTAATTTAATACAATTAACAATTAACTTTATCATTAGCTAAGTAGTTTTGAGCGCGACTGCTGAGCTTGAAGTCCTGGTTTTGATTCCTAGGTCGAGCAAAGTGTTATTGGGTTTTTCTATGAAATCCCACTAGCAGCTCGGAGTTTGAAATTTCATTACATGGAACCTAAACATACCGGCAGATTGTGGGTGTATAATACGCCTCTGCCTAACGCTTCGGGGAATAGAGACATGATGGTGTGTTATGTTATTTAATTAAATAAATAAAAAAATAAAAGTCTTTATTGTCATAATAAGATTACACAGTTAATATGAAGCTTCTGGCTCCCAAACTAGGTAAAAACCTGTATCAGGATAACCTGTAGATATATCACATATACCTCCTGTGTCAGGAGTCAGCTCCTTCTGCCATTTTTTTTCTGCCAAAGAATATGGTAGTAGAGTATTAAAGCTAAGGCCTATTTAACATTCCCCATAATAAAATCCGTAATATTCGCTTTAGTATCAGAATTTTGCCATGTTCGTTAGGTGATAAATATATAGATACTATAGCCAGAAACTAGCGGCCTTGGAGAAAATATTAGAGAATATATACTTATTTATATATTGTAATTACACAATAATGGTATTTAAGATGGAAAGATTCAATTTTAAGCAAGTCTCGCACTTGAACGCAGGTAGCATCTTCAAGCACATTGGTAATACGGATCATTATTGTAAGTAAATAATAAGCAGCAGCAGGCGCAAAATTTGGCCTAACCAGCTAATCTGACATGCTCACCACGAAATCATTATGTCGTCGCTCATATCATGCCGAAACTATGGCTATAGATGAGATGATGTGACGACAAAATTATGTCGTTGCACGAGTGTTAGCCCGCCAGTTTAGGTTTTTATTTGTATGGAACATCTAGTTCCTAAAGTTACCGCTAGAGGCGTTATACAAGTTTTCTATACATTTCGACACATTAATAAATTCGATAGCGACAATAGTTGACACTGGACAGTTAGCCTCGCTAGCTGCTAACTGCAAACCTTTTTACCACGTCATGAAAGTAGAACGTAGCCTATTGAAGGATACAGACATATCTATACATTATTATTAAAAGCCAGATATCCCATCGCAGGGCAAAGCCGTACTCTCTCTTTTGCTACATCTCTCTGTCTGTTTTTGGAAGGAGCCCAGGCCTGCCACCTGATTCCTGCATCATTTGGGACTCTCGCGTTGCCGCTTGTCATTAAATAGAACCCATGGGGTCATGACTTCGTCAGTTTGGTGCATTTGATCGTCCAAAACGAAGCAAAGTGGCAATAGGCGCCCAAAATTGGTATTTTATATTGAAAGTATTATTGAAACTCAAAAGCCTCAACTCAAAAGAACAGCTGACATATTTTAAATTACTTTAAGAACCAATTACATTATTAATTGTAGGCGTCAGCAGTAACCTTGTAACTCAAAGCCTTAATTAACACGATCTAGGTTTAGTAAGCCAGACTATTGCTTTTTGTACTTGTCGGCAACAAGTTGCAATCAGTCAACAACGCCTTATTTATTTAAATTATACAAACATTTCCAATAACCTTATAACTTATATTAATACTTACCATTAATAATGTAATCTTCTATCAATCTTATAATGATTTATGTTTAACTCCGATTGTAGAAAAAGAAACAACAATAAAAAACGATTAAAAGACTAGTCATTTACCAAATCTCGTCGATGAAACGCGAGTTCAAATTACTTTTGACGTTACAGTAATTACAATACAAATTTTATCTCACTTAAGCATATTTAATGCATATGACGTAGCGCAAAAGAACTAAACAAAGATTATTTTCTAAGTACATTAAATAATGTCCAGTATGAGTTGAGCCGCGCGTTCCGTTTCCACTTGGCAGTGTGTGCTGTATGCAGTGGTGTTTTATGAAAGCGGTGGGCGGTGTGGCGCGCGCGCCGCTGTCAGTCGTGTTCGGTTATCAGTAGCGCGCGCGTGTCGGAGGTGCGCACCGTGGACATTTTGATATGAGCCCGCTCACCCGCGGCCGCGGCTTGTGTAACCTTGTGTTTGCCAATATTACGCCATGACACAAGAGGAGGTTTACACCCGGCTCGACTACGAGCTCCAAACGTCTTCCGGAAATGCTTCCGATGAAGAGAGTGTTATTATCAGGAAAGACAGGGCCAGTGTTAGAGATATGATTCTACGTTTCGAAAGGACTAATCTTAATAACCTCGGTGAATCTAGAGAATCACTAGAAAAGTGCAAAGAGTCAATGGGAAGTTTGACAAGTGTTGTTAATCCGATTCAATCCCATTTTCAGCATTTGTGTCCAGTGACAAGGTCTCAAGATAGGAACTCAAACATATCAGTGAATTCGATTTTATCTAATGCTTCAGAACATAGTTATGAATCTAGTTCGTCGGGTTTTATCTCCGACAGGAAACCTGGAGACTTGTTAGTACCTCACAGACCTGCGCCACCGCCTCCGGATCAGTTTAAGGATAGTACTTCACCGGAAAGTACATCGCCTATTCCGCAGGAAATCACGTTTAAGGAAAGGCGGTACTCCTTTACTACGCCATCCTCGTCACCTGTTGTCACGAGGCGTTCACGGCAACCACCCGTCATTAGGAGAAAATCTAGCGCAGGACAAGGACACCCCGGGGAAAGGCATTGGTCTTACGGGGTGAAACAAAGTGATCTAGAAAAGTTGCTTAGACTTAAACGTTCCGATCCGTCTGATAACGAGGAAGAATTACCTTGTCAAGAGCCCGTTGAAGAATCATCGGAAACTGATAGTACGGACGATTCAAGTGATTCAAGTGATAATTTGAGCAATGGGAAGGAGTATATCGTCAACGTAAATGACGGTGTAGCGGAAACGTTATCAACCGATCACTCGACAGATACCTTGATAAATGAAGAAAATAGTGATGAACAAAGTGAAAGAGGAGACGATGCGTCAGTCTCCTCAGGTGAATTTGGAGACCGTGTTAATTATGACAATGTTAGTATTAAGTCCATTTCGTCTTTCGACATGGTTCCGTACCAGAAGTATGATAGTATTACTGTGTCCTCGGACGAGTTTGGCTCCGAGGTGTGCCACGCGCCGGACACAGAGTTTCTTACTGTGAGTGCAGTGAACGAATGGTGTATTTCCAAGTCTACGGAACCGGTATTGATGCCAGTGGAATCGAAAAAGGAGAAATATCGCAGGTGAGGTCACTTGATTGTTTTCGAGATATCGAGAGAAATATTTGCGATATGGCTTTGTCACAAAATGATAAGTTATCTATCGTTGCCTTTAAGTGCGTATAGGGATTGTTAGTACGTCTTTGTTTTAGTTGATTATTCACGATTATGTGTATAAATTTTTTTGACGATTGATTGTAGTTTAATAATTATAAACTTACTTACATACAAAAATTATGTAGCATGCTTGCTGCATACAAACGGGCACACAACACCTACTTATGTCTTGTTACCGTGAATGAGGTTTCACCTTGATGTTTATTCATATGGTGTGTGGCATGTGGGTAGATGCCCTATACGTATTTACCACCTGTTTAATGAGATTTAGTTACCTATATATATAACTTTTATATAAATACTCGATAAGAAGTACCTAATGACCACGAAAAGAGTTTCAATTCGCTCAACCGAATATAAGAACCTTTTTGTACACCATTATTTTGTTAGGCTGAATAGAAACATCCGAGTTCAACAATCTGTAAACAAAAAAAAAACTACAAACAAAATGGCGGACATAAATTTTATTTGAAACCTTTTAACCAGTAATTAATAGGTATCTAATAATCGAAGTATTTGTATCCAGGTGAGCCATATTAAAACCATTTTTTTTATAAATGATCTATTTTTGCTCGTGATTCATAAAGATTCTTGTATCATATAAAAGAAGCATGATAAACAAACGATCTTCAACGTAGGAGGCAAGGTCATTTAATGTTGTTCCTGTGCGAAGCATACCTAATTATTATGCTGATATAATTCATACCAATATAAACTCATTATAGCTATTGTGGACAAAATTTATTGAAGGACAATTATAATTAAATCATCCAAACTAAGTCGAAATTCCAAGTCCCAGCGTTTGTTTTGATGAGAATCTATTTATGTACGTAAGTAGGTAATCTTAAAACACGTTAATTAATTTTATTACTCTGCTCGGATACCGGTACATGTACGTATACTATGTACTTAATATACATACATTATTATTTACTTCAATTTACGTGACTCTTGTTGACTAAGTTATAATTACGCTGATCAGTTGATCTGTAATCTATGAGGTTAAGCTTCGCCTGCCCCGGTCAGAGTAGGGATGGGAGTCTATTCTCTACAAACATGCCTCAGCGAGCAGCCGTTGATCCAGTTGTCATACGAAAACAAATGATAATCGTTTGTGGTAGTTAAAACCCAAAAAGCCTGATTATTTATTTTTATTTTACGCTCTTAAATTTTTTAGACAATCGACAAATTTTGAATATTTTTTTATTTTTTATTTAATTCCTAACAGCCAACCCACAGTAATACTGCTTTTTTGCAGCGATCTCTGCATCACCTAAATTATCTGCTTATTAAACATTTTAACTCTGATTTGGTCTAACGTTGGGTCTGGGTTGGGTTGGGTTGAAAACAATTGCATAAGAGTTCCATAAAATACATAATTATAATATAGCGTAGGTGAGGTGAGCATTACAATGGGATTTTAGGAAATTCCCACGGCATTGAAAAAAATTAGAACATCGCAGGTAACTCCAACTCCTAGAAATAAAATAAACTAAGAAGTTGTCTGACATGTATGCCCAAGAAACTTGTATGTTATGCATGAATTAGCCAAAACGAAAGAATCGCGGGCACAGACTATTATTTTGGTATTTTAAAAACCCGTTTACCCAGGTAGTAACATCTGCTTTTACATTGTTTGCACGAGGTACTTACGATTAAATTTTAGAACGCCATTCTTAACTATTGCAATGTTTAATTACTCAGATCCCAGAAGGCAAAGAAAATATATATGTAACATTCTCTGAACATACGCAGAAAAATTGCAGAAATTATTAAAATCTATGTTATTTTAATTCAAACTTCTAGCCTGGATTTGTCAAAGATCTGCATTTTGTCGAACAAATTCACACTGACAGTTTCACCATCAAGAACTGCCTACCGTCAAATCTATAATTAGAAAAACGTAATAGGTACCTGTCCCTGGCTTACTGACTATTTTTTTAAATCTCAGGAACTATCTACATTTACAATCTTGAAATTAGACAGATTGTTTATTAGGTTTACCTATATGTATATTTAGGGCATACGCTTAGAATGGATCTAGAGATATTTATATAGAAATATTGGGAAAAATGGGATCAACGCTGGTTACATCGTAACTTGTAGCTTAATAAGTACTGAAAACAATTCTTGCCATTGAAACATTAGACCTAAGAACGACACCTATTGGAGAAAACTAACTTTTCTTCGCAGTAGAGTAAAAGAAAGATTGACACATAGATTAATTGGTAGCGAATGTAGCGGTACTTATTTTTCTCTTCTCTTATCTACTATTATAAAATTGTAAAAAAGCTGTGTCTTTACATTGACGATATTTAAAAAAAAACAAGTGGGATAGGGTACTTATATGTCTCCGAATCATAAAATGTGATTTTTAAAATTCTTGTCTGTTTGTTACGGGTTGGAGCAAAAACTACTGAATAGATTTTAATTTTGTTATCACTGTTAGAAAGCATATGCTCCAACTTAAAAACTGGTGAACTTCTTATATCAATTAATTAAACGGAACCTTAGATACAGCTTGACCTCTCTGATGTATAGAGGTCCATACAAAAAAGAGATCATCACTGTTTTTATATTTTTTTTTAGAATTCATTTCTAATCCTACTATAGCTTCAGGCGAGCGAAGCCGCGGGCAACAGCTAGTATTTAAAAAAAACGTTGCCTACTCTAGGATTTTCTCCTGTATAGTGGGTGCTTTTACAAATACAAATTCTCACATACACAAACGCCTAGACCCGGGACAACTATCCGTAGGTCTTACATATATTTGATTATCGAACCCTCAACACTTGGCGCAAAAGCATAAGAATTTTATTAGTTTACAACATTATTATTTGTTACATTAAGAATTAAACATATTTTTTGGTTTATTCTTAACTCTGTTATAAAAGTCTGTATGGTTCATGTTTAAAAAGAAAAGAAATTCGAAAGCACGGTATCGTTTTCAGCACCATTAATTGAATGTAATGTGTTAGTATTACAGAATCAATATTATTAATTTTTCTGTTCATTTGTCATTTGTTGACTTTTATTGTTTAGTTTTAATTTACCAATATGGCGGACGTCAAGTGTAAGTTAAGCTATGTTGGTAAATCTAATCAAATATGTGGGCTTATATATGAGTAAATAAAAAAAATATTTACTAAGTTACAATTCGGCGGTTTTAGTTGGAAAAACTCTGGTATACTTATATCATAGAATTTCATATTGTTGTCATTTGGACGTGCGTCGTGGGTTCGATTCTCACCCCAGGCAAGTATTTGTTTGTTTTGCGGATATTTGATTCGAGTCTCAATTCGGATTTTCTAATTGAGCGTAAATATTTGTATATTTGTGAAATCCACCACGACACAGGAACGATTTGTAGTGAGGGAGAACTTTACATAAAAACAATTATTAAGTTGTGGCGCTTTTTCAACAACTTATCGATTAACAATACATAATAATAACTCAACGTACGACGATATTCCTAGGTGTTGTGTTGTCAATTACTTTTATTATAAGTGCCAGTAGACAAAGCATGTTTACGTCTGCATCGATTACATGTTACATCATCGATTGAGTGTCTCACTTATTAATTCGTTGTGTCATAATATGAGCTAGTTAGATATACTCGAATCATAATTATAACCGAAACAGTGCTATTGTTTGTAAATTTTATTTTTTTATCAAATGTATACCATATATTCGATATATTGGCGTGGGTGTGTATTTCTAATTCTATTAAAGTTGAATCAATTATGAAAGAAGTAATGAACGTGTTTTTGTTGAAATAAATTAAAGTTATAGTTTAAATTTTCTGAAATAGAATAGTTAAATTATAACAATAGTTTCACAACAGTAAGGGAAAATTTAAATATGTAAAAAACAATTAAGTGATTCAATTGACCTCAATTTAAAAACATATCTAGATCAAATAATAAAATGTATCCACAACCGTGTTAAAACACATTCTTCGGAATATAAATCGTATTTTATTTTGTAGTGATGTGACAGTTATAGGTATTCATAATTATTATAACAATAATATTCATCCTGTAAATAAATTGCTTAGCTGTTTTTATTTTCGCATTAATGAATAAAATGGTAAGCGGATATTCCTTGAGTGTTTATTTCAGAGTAAGTAATTATGAAATTATTTGGAATTTAAATCCGAAATTAGTTACACTACTAAGTTTTAAAAATAAATGTGAAATGAAATTGAGTTGAAAGAACTCGCTATACGTTTTTCCGAACATGGATTTTGAGCGCGTAAAATAAAAAAGAGAATGTGGTTGGTAAATTAATTCATTATTGCCATCAAAAAATTAAATATTTTTGTTTTATTACATATTGCCCGATATTAGGATTTGTTTTAAGCCCTTATAGCCCTTAAATCTATGGTGTTCTTGCCATATACTATCTACGCTATGTTATGTGGGAAATTACAGTTGTCGTGTTCACGGCGAGAAAACCGTGTGTTAGCAAGCAGTTAAGTTACGGTTAACCAGGCGTTAACTGCTTACACAGGTACACGCAGATGCGGAAAAGTTCTTGTAGCACAGTAACCATAAAAAATGTTATTCTCTTATTGTGGGATACAAAATTGTAATCAATAGAAACAACACAAGCGAATGATTTGAGAATTTGATTTTTTTTAGTTTTTTTTTATATTTTTAAAAATGATTAGCATTCTCTGCTCACTGCACTCTGCCTCAATAGCCAAGTGGTCCGGACCGCGACTGCTACGCTAGAGGTCCTGGGTTCGATTCCCAAGTCGAGCAAAGTGTTATTGGGTTTTTCTATGAAATTCCCAGTAGCAGCTCGGAGTTAGGAATTTGTGCCCGGTTAATGGCAATAGGCTCGCTCCCTATTACATGGGACCTAAACATACCGGCAGATTGTGGGTGTATAATACGCCTCTGCCTAACCCTTCGGGGAATACAGGCGTGATGGTATGATTAGCATTCGTTAATACCAAACAAAAATTAATTGCTCAGCTTTTGCATAAATCGAGCTGCTCAATTCAATAGGGAACTTTATCATATATCAACTTGTGAATATTTAGGTAATGTATCAAGGGATTTCGAAGATAAATGATAGAAGTTCTAGGCCAAAATCTCGTTGTTTGATATTGATCTGGTAGTCCTTGAAATAAAGCTGATTTTGGCACTGAATTGGATTTCTCCTAGGGAAACAAGAAAGCCTTTTACATCATCTTTAGCATTTTGTTGCGATCATTACGCAAAAGATTATTTGGCAGCAATTTATAAGGCTTCTGAGATACATTTATATGTACGAGTAGATATCTCTTGCCGATCGATCGTAATATTTATTTAGTGTTTTAATTTGGTATAGAAAGACTATGTTAATAAACTCGTATTTATATGCAAAAGTCGTAAAAGAACAGTTATTCCTCTTCATGCGCAGATTGAAAAGAACCCAGATTAATATTCTGATTTCTAATGGACTGGTGAAATTATAAACTAACTACAATATTGTGTTTTTCCTATTCGATTATAGCAGAAACTGCAGTATCCCTCTTTATGATGTAAATGGCAGTTGGTTTTCTTCAGTCTTTGTAGTAGCAGAATATAATAATTATTTTTGTGTTGTGTCTAGGCTAACAATAAAAAAATAAAACAACGCCACTATATAACAATATATTATTATATTATTATTTTCTGTGGTTATCAAACAATATAAACACAGTCTGATATTTACTAAAGACTTTAATCCATTGCTGTATGGACCAATATTTGTAACATTCAATAGAAGTAACATAGCTAATATATTTTTGTTGACAACTAAATATCATTAAATTTTTTGTGATAGAGTAAAAACTCTTTAATCTAAAACTAAATTATCTTTTTGTGATTTCTTTTAAATTAGGTAGGTAGGTACCTACTATTGCATTCAAAATATTTAAGTTTCTCAAGTTCTTTTTTGGAATACCTATAATTTAATGGATAAATAGTTGGTAGCAGTAATTGGCAGGTACTAGTCCGGTTGTGAATATTCTAGGGAAATATTAGTACGTAGACATTCTGGATACGCGGATGAAGCTGAAGGCAAGCTTCATTGCCCACAAAAGATATTAATAAAAAAAATGTATCGATATTCTATAATTTTGTGGAAAAGACGTCGAAATATTTATAATCATTCAATTCGGCAGGCTCTATGACGTAACAGTGTATATATTTATATAGATGCGCAAGCGGCGTGGCAGCCAAGGTTGCTGTTGTATTTACGTTTTGTTAGTACTATTTACGTGTAAAGAATACTTGCATACGATTTATACTTGATTTTAAAATTCTCAGGATTTTATAAGTTTTCTTGGTAGGTATTCAATTTTATTGCAAAATATAGTCTTTTATAAACCAGCTTTAAAATGGCTAAATTTTTTGTTGTGATAAAATATTGGAGAGCGATGGATATATATTATATATGTGCATATTATATTAAGCCTTGGTTTAGCTTACAGTTGGCTTAAACCACAAGGAAGTAAGTATAAATCTACAATTTCCTTTGTATATTTATATGACGTTTCACATTTGGCAATTATGATTTTGAATAATAATATGTATCTTTGTATATTATACTATCTATCAGTGAATGAGTACCTAATTCCGCATAGTATGATTTTTTAATAAATATTATTTACACTATTTGAAGCGCGGAAAAGCGCCAAGGTTACATTGTAGATATAATATATCTCGAATCCATTTTTAGTTTTGAACAATTTACAGATAAAATTAGACGTTGTAAGCATGCAAGATATACACGCAATTTGTGTTAGTCGTGGTGAAATCATTGCAACAAAACGTCACTTTTACCTTTATTGGCAGTGACGCTGTGAACACAGGTGACAGTTACGTAATTTGAAAAGGTGAAACGCACCTATTTTCCCTCTATTTTCCTCATGATCAATGATGTTTCATGACATTTAAATATCGTAATAGTGTTTGTCATTGGGTTGTGTCGTCGATCGTTATTCCAGTATTTTTCCTATCTGTACCTATGTAAATTTTTTATGGGATAGGGGAGCAAACCAGCTGACATATCGCCTGATGGTAAGCGATTACCGCCGCCCACGGACAACCGCAACATCAGAGATAAAGGAGTCTCAAGTTCGAGCCTCCGGTATACACACTCACTTGGTGAAACACAATGTAAGCGTTGTTTGACGCTGGTTTTCTGTGAGGCCGTGGTATCACTCCGGTCGAGCCAATGGCCCGGCTCGTGCCGAAGCATAGCTGCCCCGCGGTGACCTCGGTACTGATACGGCCACGGCCAGAATAAGCAATTCCTCTGGAATCAATTCATATTTAGAACCCATAACACCATGACTAATAATATCTGCCTCATTAGCGTAGTGGGCCTGAGCGCGACTGCTACGCTAGAGGTCCTGGGTTCGATTCCCAGGTCGAGCAAAGTGTTATTGGGTTTTTCTATGAAATTCCCAGTAGCAGCTCGGAGTTTGGAATTTGTGCCCGGTTAATGGCAATAGGCTCGCCCCCTATTACATGGGACCTAAACATACCGGCGAACTGTGGGGTGTACATTAGTACGCCTCTGCCTAACCCTTCGGGGAATACAGGCGTGATGGTATGTAACACCATGACAATTTTACCATGTGAATAAAATTATGATTCATCAATTTGTAGTAAATTATATTTTGGGTATATGATTAGACTAGATTGTCTGTACATATAGGTACGTTTGATACAATGATGTTGCCATGAAGGAAGTAGAAGATATTATGTTTTGTTTCATGGAAAATTAAAACTGAATTTCGTCTTTCCCTTCGTTTCGTTTTTTTATCGGGTTTTTCACTACTCGGTAATATAATTTATAATTAGTGGCTAAACTTTTTATCTTTATCTATCAATTTATGTAACCAATTTCAGTTGTATCTAAATTGATCAAGAAAAGAAACGCATCTTCTTTCTGATTATGTCCCACAATACTCAAGAACCAGAATTAAGATTGAAGCCAGAGAACAGTTTAAATCTTGCTTCTTCTTCAAATGGTTGTTTATAGGTGTTGTCACAGATTACTGTAATATATCACTCTAGTGTTGTTCTCGAATACTTATAATTATTGCCAAGTTTAAATGTGCTAATGAACTCATTGTGAGCGTCACACCAAGGATTGTTCTGTGGAAAATCATTAACAATCACAAGGTGCCTAATGACATAGCTCATTGATTTTATTATAGTGATTTTTTCACCTACAATAATAATGTATGTGAGTTAAATCTAATCATGAAACGACGTTGCCTACGAATTTGTGGGTAAAATATTGTATATAAAATAATAAGATTGATGCACCTAGAACATATAAATATAATATTGCATACAGTATTTATCTTCTTCCCTACCATTATAAAATTGTAAACAAGCTCTGTGTTACGGGTTGGAGCAAAAACTACTGAATAGATTTTAATTTTGTTATGGTGAATGTAAAACTGGTGAACTTCTTATCACATTTAATTAATCGGATCCTGAGATACAGCTTGACCTCTCTGATGTATAGGTTTTTGTTGTTTCAGGTTTGCAAAAGTGGATCATAATCCTTCAACCAACTCCTACATAGGTATTTGATCGACCACATTCAATGAGTCATCAGTCACCCACCGTACGTCAAAATAAATCGTACTCGGTGTGTTTGTGTTTGTGATCAAGTATTTTGCAGAGAATTCGAAACGTCGCGACGGTCTACAAAAGAAAGTTGGCCGCGATTAATTCGAAATAACCATTTTTTTATATTCAATATTCAAAACTAGTAGGTATCAGAAATTAGTCGAAAATATCAAAAACATATGAATAATATACCTAATTTCAACCTTTTTTTGTTAGTTTTGTAATGTCTGTATATTTTTCTCAGGCTATCGTATTCAACCGATTTGTTTGTATTCAATACCGCGCTGCAGTCTTTGCATTGACGCCATTGTTGAAATATTGTGTAAATAATATCTCTAAATAAGAGTTAGAATCGTTTGAAACAATAGCATTGAAGAAAATCGATTATGATTTGAATTGGTTAGATACGACAAGGAAAAATGCCAGTTTAACATTTACAATAAATAAATATATGTATAGGTACCTAAATACTATTAATTCTATTTGAATTTAAATTTAAGAAGGTATATTATTTTGTTTTTAAACTAGGTCCGTAAATAGGTTTCTAGCTACCATGTCCATACATAATTCAAGAGTGAGCATTTACTTACATCTTATAAAAAACCCGTTATAGCTCGACCTAATTGAATTAATGAATTGCAACATTTGCTTTATCAAACAATAATATTTTGTTGATCGAAACACAAAATATAATCGTAACGATGGACCTACTTAGATTCCGGCGATTGTCGGTCAATTATGGTATGTCGATCAAGGTCAATGATTTCGTGGGACTTCTTACGGAAATAGAAATGTTTATGTATCTTTATGTCGAGCAGAGGTTGAAGGCGAAATAATTTTCATCACTTTTCTCTAACGCAGTATGAAGAAACCCAGAATATCCTGGAATTTGCCCAGCTGCGGAATAAAAGAGACTAGTTCTTGGTTATAAAAGCCTACTTACATTCGTAATTTGTTTTTATGAATCTTTTCGAGAGGTTTCTTGACAATATCTTAATTTAGCGAATAAAGTAAGGTCCCGTCGTCCAATAACATTATATTTAGCAATGAGTCTATATTTTTTTACTTGACGGGTTAAAGCGTTTATATTACTTTATCAGTATAATTACCATCTTATTACTATTTAAAATACAGAATTTGTTAATTTAAATTTGTTGAGTGTTTTCAAAATCGACAGATCATAATTTGAACTTAGCTAAATTCACCTGCCAGCGTTACAACGAAAAGCAAGTAAATATATTCAAGTATTCAACATGTAATACATTTTCTAAGCTAAATATTTCAAGGTGAAACTGACGAAATCCAGTAATATAATATTGCTTGTTCTTTATTGTTTCAATGACAATGTTGTTTAGAATTTCAACCAAATGAATAGGATTGTTGTCACGCCTCTTGATCCTGTCTCTTGCTTGTCATAATCACTCTCCTAGCTAACTCCAAAATATGTTGGGATCGGCTTTCAATCTAACCAAATGTGGCTGAGTATCCAGTATTATATAGTAAATCTGCCATCAGACCTCCGTAACCTAATTTCTGGGCAATATCGATATTCTGAAGAAAGACTGGTCGTCAGGCTTTTTGGGCTTCTGACAACGACAAACAATTACAATAGGTATTCGTATGACAGTCGGGATCGACCAATGGCCTAACGTGCTCTCCGAAACTCGATGTGTTAAAAATGGTCACCCATTCACAGAATGACCGCGGCAATCGCAGCTTCGCCTTGCAGAATCGTTGGTCAGCATTGTCTCTGGTCTGCGTATGAAGAAATTGTCGCTTTCCTTTAGACAAAAAGCACCATTGACTTCAAATAGTATTGTTACTTTATTTAGTTTATTTTTTTATGAGTGATTCAAAGACAAACAATCATAAATAGGAAGTCATTGTGTGTTATCATGTGCACTTAATATCCTAAAGTCCTTATTGGCAGCGGAACAGTCTTGACCTGTTTGATAAAACAATATGATAATGTTATTTTTAGCATCACTTCAATAGTTCGTGATGCATGCTTGCAATATAATTGGCATTGATCAATAGAAGACAATTGTATCTCATAAAACAAAGACTAGGCAAAAAATACAGATCTATTCTGAACATACCGCCATTGAAATCTTAGTTAAATGAGGCCCCTGAGTAGGTAGAGGCCTTATTTAAAAAAAATAGTTTAGGACGTAAATCTGTAGGTTGCTTCTCAAAATAATCGACATTTTTGTTTGCATAAAACTAATGAAACTAAACTAAACTAACTAATATGTCAAATAAATTTCTATTATCTACCAATAACTTGATGAAATTATAGTCAAGGCTTTAGGATACAAATCAATTAAGGTTTCCCGTAATAATTAGAAAAACCCATCTCTACAACATTTATCTCAGGGTTTTTTACAAACGAGTAATAATCGAGTAGGACTGTAAATTATAGGACTGGTATTATCAACTGTAAGATAATATTAAATCACGCCTGTATTCTCTGATGAGTTTACCGAGTTTTACCGTGCCAAAGCCATGCTTCGGCACGAATGGGTCAGCTCGACCAGAATGATACCACGGCCTCAGAAAACCTCGGCCAGAAAACCGGCGTGAAACAACGCTTACTTTATGTTTCGGTAAGTGAGTAAGGATACCGGAGGCCCAAACCCTTTTAGATGGCAGGCAACGCACTTGTGGCTCCTCTGGTGATGCGTATACCCATCGACGGCGGTAATCGCTTACCATCAGGCGGTCCGTGGCTGGTTTGCCCCCCTATGCCATAAAAAAAATCTTAATAGTAATCAGGATCGTTTACTTACAGACGACTCACAGAACGAGTGAATGAACTAATACATACTGAGAACGTGTATGTCGAGCGGTTGAGGCATGTCGTAGAAGACTACATCCCCAACATGAGCCGCGGTGACCTGTCCCCCGCCTTCAGAGCAATGAAGTCGGAGATCTTCGGGAACATCGAGAGGATATATAGGTTTCACTCTGAAGAGTTCCTGCCAGCCTTGAGAGACTGTGAAAATGATCTCAGAAAGTTGGGACAGTGCTTTAGGCGATTCGTAAGTATAATGTTATAAGTTTAATAAGAAGTAATTTCACATATCATCACGCCTGTATTTCTCGAAGGGTTAGGCAGAGGTTTACTAATACTTACAGTACTTATATTTGTTGTTGTATTTTTAGGGCCCATGTAGGTATTAGGCCTGTTAGGCCCAGCCTGGCCCAGCCTGTTACCATTAAACCGGAAACCAATTCAAACTCCGAGCTGCTACTGAGGAGTTCATAGAAAAACCGTTGCTCGACCTGGGAAATGAACCCTATCGCCGCTGAGAACTACTAAAGTAATGAGGCATATATATCGGTTAATGGCAATAGGTTTACTGCCTCTTAAATGGGACCTAAACACCTTTGCATAACCTTTCGGGGAATACAGGCGTGACGGATGTTTATTTTATTTTTTTCTTTTAAAAAAGCTTACTAGCAATGTGGATCGCACATTACTAATATTCTTGTTAACCCCTCGTGCTAAGCTAAAATGCTTGTGTTTCGAGTGGGTTTACGTCGATAGTGCAATGGGTGGGTTTTGAACCGGCAACCACATGATTGCAAGTCGGCGGCGGCGCCCTAGCCATTAGGCTACCGCCGCTTCATTATCGTCATATTGTGCTGACAGAGGTCTAAAGATCTTTATTTTTTTCGTATACAAAGTCAATGATCACTCTGAAATAATAACCTATCCGAACTATGGTAAACAGTCGGCGTAATGACCGATCGTCATAAAAAAAACATTGGTGTCACGGACTGCTGGAGCGCGTGATTTTATGCCTTCGGACTTTACCGCCGTAATAAGAACGGCTCTTACACTTTTGATTCATAGAAATGCCTTGAACACGGTAACTATTTACTGTGGGAGCCCTGCTTCGGCGTGAATGGGCCGGCTCGACCGGAGTGATACCACGTTCTCACAGAACACCGGCGTGAAACAACACGTTGTGTTTCGGCGAGTGAGTTAGGATACCGGAGGCCTAAACCTGCTTGCGACTCTTTTGGTTTTGCGGTTGTAATCGCTTACCATCAGGTGAACCGTCTGCTCGTTTGCCGCCCTATCTCGTAAATAAAACTATGAACTGCGAGGGGTCATATTTGAATGGACGACCAATATCTATCAACGTGTTGAACGATTCTTCACAGTTCCGCACTTTATCACTACATTGCTCTCTAGTCTATAATCTCCGATAGTTTTACTTAGATTACATTCGGAGAAAGTAAAGGAATTTCACTCAAATGTGTATCTATAGAAATCAAAAATAATGGCCGCGGTTAATGCACGTGACAATCGATTGTTAAAAGCGAACTCAATGTAAACAACACAAGAAAGGAATTACACAATAATCACGTTCTTTAATTTGCAGGAAAAAAATTTCAATATGTACGTAATGTACTCTAGAAATAATAAGAGAGCGACGAGACTGGTATTCGAACACAAACAGTTTTTCCAGGTAAGCCATTTTGTTTTCCTAAAAAAAACCAATTGAATATTGTCTTCATCATGAATTCTTTATTTAATTTCGTTTATTTATTACGCCTTTTAATAAAGCAATCATAATGGCTATCTAAAATGTCAAAAGTCCTGTCGGCTTATGATGGTGATTTTTCCATAAGTTTTTATCAATTTATGGGGATTTTTGTATCTGCATCCGTTGTTTATACGAGTACACTTATATTGGGAATTCCCTGTTCAAAAACATCCTTATCAACATCCTACGTGCGAATATTTTTAGATAGGTATAAAAATATTAAAAGATAAAATCACAGTTTTGTTGGTCGTGACACATCTATGTTTTATGCGATTCTGTGGCTCCAATAGCTAGCGATAAGTTATAAGTAGCGGTCGGGTATAAATTACCGTAAAAAGTAAATTGATTGACGCATTATCGGTTGGCCGCATGCACGGCGCACGCATCACGATGGTGGATGGACGGTCAGCGCTACTTCCTCATTTCTGCCAAGTTTACGGTGAGCTGAATGGTACGCTGTTAAACAAGCGGCTAACTGTTGACGCTACCGTTATACTTGCACATTCATAGGCATACCTCTACCGCTACTGCTTCAAAAAGTAATATTCCGTTACGTATAAACAGTCATTAATTATACAAATATATTTAATGCTTCGCGCAGATTGTGCGACTGTACTGTAAGTTTGTCCCTTTTGGTAATTTTTAAATCGAAATTTTCGTAATGAAACTTCTTTCTTCCTAAAAGGCTCAACGTAACATAAACGTCTAAGTTTAGTGAAAGTTTTTATTTTATTACTATAATTGTCGCGCGCCATTTCCCTTCTGTGAACCTTCTCAGTCTACTTGTTCGGATAAAATTCTGCTCCAGTTATCCCACACCTCGATCGCGATCACATATCATTCGACCCAAATTACGCATGAAAGCCGGTGAAAGGCTATAGAATTATTGTGTATCTACTAAATGCAATACAACCGCGAACATTTATAGCTATCAATTGAGTCGATAAATTGCGAATGATTTATGTCGAATTTTATTTTTCAGGGAATACAATTAGAATTAGGCGATCGACTAGATCTCTCAAGTTACCTCCTAGAACCAGTGCAAAGGATACCCAGATACAAACTGTTTTTAGTCGATTTAGTTAAAACTTATACGAATTATGAGAACGAGAGGTGTGAGTCGGACTCGAGGATATCAAAACTTAGTGTGGACAGTGATGAGACTGGCGGCAGCAATGGAGAGTCCTCAGACAACGACGAAACGCCATTGGAAAGTTTGAAGCTCGCAAAAACTATGATTGAACGCGTACTAACGGCGGTCGATGAAATCATGGCGCTGGAAAATATCACCGACTGCCCGGTGAGTGAAATTTATGTTTGTTTAAGATTACATTGTGGTTTGATAGCAAAATAGATTTTACAACAGGATTACTGGTAATAGACGTTAGGAAGATAATAAATATGTGCTCGATTCGTTAAAGAAGCGCAGAAACTAAGAGTTCGATATTGAAAATGCTACTGACAGAAGAAATTCACTAGTAGATATTTAATTAAAAATTAAAAGTACCTAAAATGTTATCATTACTTGTAGAAAGAAGATTACACGTAGATAAATAGTAAGGTAATGTTGGTTAGTCATTTGGTACACACGTTGCTTGCCACAGGCGACTATAATAAGTACATTACCTATCTTTTATTTTTATCATATCAGATAGGTATGTAGTGATAAGTACCTACTATTTGTGTGACAAATTTTACGAAGCACCCGGAATAAGACACTTACTTGAGTTTACAATAATAATACTGTCTGTTTCATTATTTTGGTAACTACAATTAGTCCTTTTTTTAAGTCATAGAATCAAAATTTGTTTCTTTTAATGTTTGAAAATAGTAACAGAAAGCTTCCTAATATTTTTCTCAATAGATGTAAAGCACAAAGCTATACAATATCTCAAACTGGACGCAACCCTTACGAATCAGCGGCGGCGGATTGAATGCGAAATCTATTTGCGTCTGGTTAGGGTTAATTTTAAAGTGCGACACTATCGATCGTACCTGTTCCAGCTACAATTGAACCTGCTGAGCCAGGGCCGGCTGCTACGCCAGAACGAGTTCTACGCGATGGACACGGCGCGCCGCCGCAGACAGCTAATGAGGATATTCCTCTTCGACAAGCTCGTGCTCATCACTATTGTGTACAGAAAGGTCAGTGCATATGTGTGCTACAATTACGTTCTTTACACACACACGTGTTTACAAACAGGGACGCCGCAGACAACAAAGATTTATTTTTATTAACTTCGACAGAAGGGCGAGGTTCTCGTGGCTAACTAGCAAACGCACTGATCTGTAAGGTCAAGCTGTACTTTTCACGGACGATTTATGGATGGGTGACTGGTCTTAAATCATAGAGTATTGGTACATATACCCTTTGTCCTATGATGAATAAGTACCCATGACAGTTGCTATTAGTAAGAATCTTGTGGTTTACTGCTTCGTCACCTAATCCAATTAACGTGTGTAGGCACTACTGATATTATTCAACCGCATTTCATTTTCTTCAAAAATGTTTAGTTGCTACCGTAACTCCAAAAAGAATTACTCATATTAAGTAATTAGCATTAATTATTGTAATATTCTGACTATTAAAGTCTCAAAGTCATTACAACTTTTATAACACCACATTAGACGAACATTTCGAAGTAAAAAGCTATTAAGTATTTAGTCATTGTCGCTCATAATACTTGGAGCATTTTAACTAAATCAAAAGACAAAAAAACAGAAACTTTAAACGCATTGTATAATTAATGACAGGGTAATTGACTTTGAAGATTATGTAAATGTGACAACACTAAAATTGCTCTAAAAGGAATTAATTAATTAATACTTTACCAATAGGTCGGTAGTGAGGTAAGTAATGAAGTTGCTAATTAATTTATTAAAATATTGGTTGCCGTAATATTTAAGTAGAAGAAACGTCTTACAATATTGATTGAAAGACGTGCCTAAAGAAAACTTTGCAGGCATCGTAAATTATGATACCGATTATAGACCCATGATAGACATACTAATCGATTAGCGGGGAATAATGATCATGTTTATCAATAATCGACTAAATCTTATGTGAATTGAATTGTTTAAAATTATCGCTAAGTAAACAAGGGCAGTTAATTTAGAACACAGTTTTGTTGGTGTTGGTTATGTAGCGATAACAGTGTCAATATTTTGTTTTGTACTTACGTTAGTGTAAATAATGAAGAGTATAGATAATTATGCTTATATTATGTCAGAAAATGTAGTACCAATGATTCAGTAGTTAACATACCCAAATATTTGTTTCAAGTACATATAATATCTCTAGCTTTTATCGTCCCAGTACGAATTACCTTTCTTCGCCTTTCCACACATTTCTGTGCTTTGGAAGTGATAGCCAATCCTTTCGGTAGGAATCAAACTCGTCCCTCCATTATCGTCTTAGTACGCCATGCTAAGACTACCAGCGTTTCGTGACCCAGTCGGTGGTTCTTTTAACCCACAGCTCATTTGACATGTTAAATACTGGCTCATATTTCGTCTCGTAGTCTGGGATTCCAATGGAGTTATGGAGCAAAGTTTAACTATCAGGTATTTGATTTATTTAAAATGACAGGCTTAGGAAAAAAAAAGTTTGTTTCTTAATAAAACTTGGGTGCGTTTACAAACAAAAATGATCACATATAAACGCTTAGACGTGTTTGTGTAACCGACATGTATTTGTTCCTGACAACTACATGTAAGTTACACAAACACCGAACAAATTTCCGTGTGGGGATCTAACCTATAACACGTAGGGTACAAGTCGATCGCTCTGACACTACGCTTAGTGTGCCGTCAAATGTAGTTCATTAATTATAAAATTTAATTTGCTAAATGTATACTACATACAGTAAACTGTGGGACATTACTTAAAACATACTTTGGTCTGCTACTGAGAAATTCCCAAAAAACAAAAACCTAATAAGTATCTACCACTTTGCCCTGGAGGGCGAATCCAGGACCAATGAGATAGTTTTGTAATGTGATATGTTATTGCAGTTATTTATTTTTTATGATTGGATTTCACATTTCGACAATCAACTACCCCACCGCTACAGACGCAAACAAAAACTTTGTTTCGAAACAGCAGTTTTGAAATGAAATAGGTAATACTTAGGTAGTTTTTTCCTAACAACGACAAGGTTTCAGCTGTTTTTAACAGAATTTATTTTGTTACTATCGGCGTGTGTTTGTTTTTATTTATACAGTGCGACTTTGAAGACATGCGAAATATTGAAATGTGGACAAAAATACATATAAGTAATGATAATATATATATATTTTTTTGTATTGTGAAAAGCATTTAAAAAGAAAAAAGCTTAGCATTATCAAAGATGACAAAAACGATTATTTTTTGTACATACATACATACATAACTTCACGCCTGTCTCTCATTGGGATAGGCAGAGACTTTAGATTTCCACTTGCTACGATCCTGGCACACTACTTTCGCTTCATCTACGTTCATTAACCTCCACATGCATGATCGACGTATTAGGGTGCTCTTAACCTGACCTTTTTTGAAAATGGCCGCAACTTGGTTGTGGTATGTTCGTCGAGATCTGCCCCTTCCAAATCTACAATTTACAATATTGAAATGACATTTAAAAATCAATAATTAACGGTTACTGAACCTCTTATTTTAATTTATCGCATGTTTCCAAAGTCGCTTTGTAAAGTTAGTTAATTTCAGATTAGTGACATAAAAATCCTGTTGCGAAATAATAATATCAATAATTAAACATTGTTTGGATGATTCATTATAAAATGACTCACGAGTTATCAATGTAACAATAAAATTATTATAATTACACCCGTCTGTGCCCACTGTGGGCTGATATGATAACAGCTACTAGGTATTTAATTACAAACTATGGTCAATATGCAATTGGGACTTTTTAATACATTACGAGCCTATTCTTTTCTTAGGCCGACAACGCACCTGCTACCCTTCTGGTATTGTGGGTGTTAATGGACGGAGGTGGTCACTTAGCATGCTCTTGCCTCCCTCTATTATAAAAAAATACAAAGAAATTAATTAACAAATCAACACATTATTCCCCGAAACGTTTGACTTGTGAAGCTGTTTGCTACTCTAAATCTAAATGTTTTTAGGTTATAAATGCAAAAGGAATCGAAAGTTTATTAAGCAGACTACTAATAATAACATGATTCGCGTAGGGGCTGAGCGATCGGCTTCTACGCCACGTGTTGTAGGTGCGATCCCGATACGGAACAAATGTATGTATGACCTACAGATAGATGTTCCAGGTCAGGGCAATTAAGTATGTGAGAATTTGTGTTTGGAAAAGCACCCAAGATACAGGAGAAAATCCTAGTAAAAATATCAAATAACACGGCCGGACCTGGGAATCCGATACGTAGGGATTTAATTTTGTTAATATAATGCGATAAAATCAGTAAAGTAGTTTTATTTCAATATTTAACTTTTCACATTACATAGAAATCAAAGTGATAGCTTAGTGATATAATAATTGTGAACTCATGAGTCATAAGGTCTTGAGTTCGTATTCAAGGCACGCACTTCTGACTTTTTTCCGTAGGTAATGTCATTGTTATGCGCACAGAGAAATTTTTTAGACGGCCTATACGGTTCCCAATAACAAATCCGTCAATAGATTTGGTTATTAAAGGTATAATTTTGACATTAATTGTATGGACTTTATGTAAAAATCCTATCTCTTGTAAGCAAATCTACTGACTGATTTGGGACCAGCCGTTATTCTAACAATTCTAGCTTAGCCTGTGCGGTTGATTACAGATTAAGAAAACTCTTTCCTTCTGAATTCAAAAACAGAGACGAAATAGGTCCACGATCGACAGCTCCTGAGCCACATAGAAAAAGTTATTCCGTAAATTTGACTCAGAATATTTTTACTCAGATTTGTATGTATACCTACCTAAAATCTACAAGAGTCAAGCATTGTGAAAACGTTATTCCTTTATACACTACCCTTGAAAGAGTACTCTTTGTTCAGTACTTCTACTCAGTTTGAGAAGCCTTTGAAGCTGTTTAGAAATCCGTCAACGAGTGACGTTTGAAAGAAAGATGACTCGCCAAGTATTAACTTGAACACGGCGAATTTCAAATTGAGAACTAAAGAGGTTAACATTCACAATTGATCGTTCATTTCAGTCTGTGACAAGCAATTACTTTTCTTTTTAATTTGTAATTTTAATTTGGTACCATTTGCTGCCACTTAACTTGCATCATAATGAGATATTGTGCGTTCGACGTTACGAAGTGTTTATTACGCAGACGCGACGCACTGGCGCTGTTGTCGGCGACACTACGGACGATGGAATTATCTGTATTCCATCATTCTCATTTCGCGTACCGCTTCAGTTTTGATATAAGTTTCTCGAGTCGACTGCTGTAAAGTTAACATAACAAAGGATTGTATTCTGAGCTAGCTACTCAAATATTTTGGTCTTATCTTTTGTGTTAAATACAATAATTTTATTGTAAGTTTCTCTGCAAAATCGTAGCAAAAAGGTATCTATATATTGTGACCATGACATCATGAATGAGTAGGTACTTGCCCGGTCACTGTCACGGCCGCTCTAAACGAGGCTCTAAAAAAACACATCTACCTAATACGTTAGATGTTGGGGACATCACAAAAGCGAGTTACGACGATATTTTTGTAATTCAGTTTGTATACAATAGCGATTGTACTGGCGAGAGTTAAATGACCTTGCCAATGCTACGGAACGACTAATTAACCACGCATCGTCGATTTCAGCTGTTTGACGGTTCAGGAAATACGTAATAGACTGTGGGACATTGTACATCATGTACACATACTAAAAATATCACCATAAACATCATTTAGAGCCTGATAACACCAAATAAATAATGAAACAAATCTTGAATGTGACCTGAGCAATGATTAAAATACTCAATGCAAACTCTGATTTGCATTTTTATGTAAAAAATTCTTGACATTGATATTCTGCTTTTGATATTACGTTAAATTTAAATATAATGAGATTAAAAATTTATAAATGTAAAGAAGACTTTTCTTTGTATTTTTTTTTACAATGGTAACACAGTTTTTAGAATAATAAATAATAATTTTTAAATATGTGAGAGCCATGCTTCGGCACGAATGGGCCGGCTCGACTGGAGTGATACCACGGCCTTAGAGAAAACCGGCGTGAAATAACGCTTACGTTGTGTTTCGCCGAGTGAGTGAGGATACCGGTGGCCCAAATCGAAGCGTCGGTAGCCTAATGGCTAGGGCGTCGGACTTGCGATCATGTGGTTGCCGGTTCGAACCCCACCCATTGCACTACCGACGTGAACCCACTCGTAACACAAGCAATCTAGCTTAGCACGAGGGGTTAACAAGAATACTAGTAATGTGCGACCCGCATTGCTAGTAAGCTTTTAAAAAAAAAAAACCATTTAAATGGCCGGCACCGCACTTGCGACTCCTCTGGTCTTGTGGGTGTCTATTGGCGGCGGTAATTGCTTACCATGAGGTGATCCGTCTGCTGCCATAAAACAAAGAATGGTTTTCCGGTTTTATGGAAGAACTGACTTCGCAGGCAAGGTTAGATTCCCAGGTCGAGACTATAACCTCACCCCCTTTTACATGACATTTACATTAGAGAGTTAAAAGCGCGATGGTATGTTTTAGGGAACGTTTACGCATTTGTTAAATAAAATTAACATGCTTTTTTACATTTTCCAGCAACCTCGGGTGGAGTACTTTATCTATAAAGACCACATCCCGGTGGACGATTTGGGGATAACCGCGAAGGAGCACGACCTATTCAAGTTCACGATTTGGTACAAGAAGAGGAACCTGAAGTCTTACAAGCTGGAGACCAGCGACCCTACTGTGAGGAATGCGTGGGTTGAAGGCATCACCTCACTGCTATGGGAGCAAGCTATGCAGAAAAAAGGTATTGTAATTTATCCGATTTCAAACTGCTTTGTCCCATTTCAAATCCACTTGGCTTGAGTATGTTTTTGGTAGTTGCAATAGTATACATACATAAATACCATCACGCCTGAATTCCCCGAAGGTATAGGCAGATGCGTACTTATATTATAGGTGCCATCTAATTAGGGGGCAAGCCTATCGCCATTAACCGGGCACAAATTCTAAACTAGGAGCTGCTACTGAGAATTAAATAGAAAGACCTAATAACACTTTGCTGGACCTGGGAATCGAAACTTACAGGACGCCTAACGTGGCAGTCGCGAGGACCACTAGGCTAATGAGGCAGTTTGCAATAATATGAACAAGTTTAATGCTTGTCTGCTCAACAGTAGGACAGTTAATGGATTGATTTTGAAGGATTATAGATACCAATATTGACCATGTCTTTTTACTTCGTGTCGATCAGAAGAACTGCATATGCTGTCCGCAGTGGAATGAATTGCCTGTCAGCAATATCCATATGTCTGGACGGACGCGCAGGGAGGGAAGCGTCGGTGTAGCGTGATGGCCTGGATTCTATTCGATTGTAGTGTTTTTCTAATCGGAAATTCTCAATAGTAGCCCCGGGTTCAATTTGTCCTCTATATACAATAGGTTCACTCTCTATTATAGGGGACTTATTAATGCGTTATAGTGAACTATGAATTTGTGAGTCTTCCTTTGTTTCCCCTGTGCTAATGTGATTAGATTAGTACATTTTAACTCACGGGCATGTTTCAAGATTGATATATAAATTTCGGTCTCAGAGCTTCTTATTGATGAGACGAGTTAATCACGTGGCAAGATCGTAATTCAAACAGTTTGACTTGCGACCTCAGTTAATATTAATATAAAAAAATACTTTATTTCTTGCCTGTAATCTATCTTCTTTTGATGTTTATAATAATATGATAATGTACAAGAATGTGCCTTTTTTGGAACCGTGCAACTAGTTTTTGACTTTACTAAAGTATCTTTTACGTCTAATTGAAATGAAATATTTTAACTTTGCATTTAAGAAGAGTTACTTTTCGCACGGACATTTTAAGCATTATTTTCCCGTCCATAAGTTCTCTAGATTCCGTACGATATTGAAATTACCTTAGTAAACACTGACACTTGGTACAAAGTTCATAACGTCATAATTATAAATCTGGTTTGAAATCAAGTTCGCCGCCATATGAATGAAGGAACTGGTTGTCCATAATAACAAGCTGCAACCAGATCCTTGCAAGGAAACTGTTCATAGTTATCAATTAATATGGTAAAATGCAAATAATAAGGAAAAATGTTAAACATAATTAAGAGTTTGATCTAGAATTATCAAGATAATGATAAATATAAATATCAAGATAAAGCTGGAGCTTTATTATCTCTCTCACACCACCATAAAATTAGAAAAAAAAATGATCTCGTACTAAATCTAAACAGGTTATAGACAGTGTATTATGACTTGTAGTACCAATTCGATGTATTTCATCAATATTGTAGGTATTAAATATGATTTTACTAATCCGATAACGTGACATTGTTTTGGGCAATTTATCAGCATTGGTTAAAATATAGATGTTGGACAACGATTAGCACGATATGCCAACATCAATATCGGACTACGTCGATAAGGGCAAAGCGTTGAAACAATGCACTGACTAATGATGCAATTTTAAGCACCCACCATTGTCTGACGAGTAATAACATTCAAATTATATTTATTGTCCACATTATATTGCGTCGTTCGCTCAAAAATCCAACCGAATTAATTTTCTTCTGTTTTGTCACGATATTGTGTTTACAATCACTCGTAAATATTCGTACTAGTCTCCGCATTTGATGTTTGTCGCAGAAACAAAACACTTTCAATAGTAAACATTGCAAAGATGAGTATAGCATTATGCAACGCAGCAGGGTGTGACAAAGTGAGTCCGTCATATAACTCGATAGAATTATGTCACCTTGCAAACTGCGTACGTCATGTAACATTATATTGTTCGTGTTTGAACGCACCCTCCTGAATGTTTATGTAACGAGAAAGTATTTTTAATGTACTGGTCTAATTACAAGTCGTAAAACCCGCTTTATTTTTATATCCGAGCTTAGGGTTTATTAGTTCGGTAACCCATCTCTTCATGAGTGAGCGATACTTCGGCCACGTGATGTTTTACCATAAATATCATCGTTAAATGATCCATTTATATTACCGTGTTCATATTTGTATTCAACGGATTGATTCTTCGATTTCTGTCACGACTCACATACTGCATTTAGATAAGAGAGGATATTAACGTTAACTGAGCGCCCATTTCTCACAAAGAAATTGGTTGAGTCCATGTGGCACGCACGCCGAACCGAACTAATTCCCGCATAGTTAATGCGAACAAACTTTTTAATTGATCGTCATCTGCTCCCCGTATTATACGTGACGGAAGGAGCGGGGGATCTTTATCA
Organism: Acronicta leporina; assembly: GCA_947256265.1. Lineage (NCBI taxonomy): Eukaryota > Metazoa > Arthropoda > Insecta > Lepidoptera > Noctuidae > Acronicta > Acronicta leporina. The sequence continues at coordinate 7,043,167 of OX366513.1, read as the reverse complement.
CGGGTGACGCACGCGGGGTCGACGACATAGTTTTTTATTGGACACTCGAGTGCAACTTGCATGTGCACCGCGTTGCATCCCGTCTGTGGGAACGACAGAACTCCAAGTTTTTCTTTGCCGCTGCGTTGTTTTTTAATGCAAACGAATATACATCGCTGGATTCGCTGACTCTTAGGAAAATTAAGTACCGGATCGATAGTTAACAGCTCGTTTCACACGTCGCTACGATTCTTATCTACGCATTCTTTATTCTTCTTTGAGGAGCGTCTGTATTATCTAACTGACACAACCTTTCCAAAAGGATAATTAGATACGAGTATCACAGGGGAATGCTGCGACGAAAGTACGATCGTTTTGAACTCTCGCTGTTACAATGCCACATTTCTCGCTGAGATTGTGCCGATAAGCGTAACTGGTGTTTCAATCTTTCTGGTAACGCGTTTCTTTGTTAGTCGAAGCTATTTAGCGACAATTGCTGTTTCCTCAAATGCACAATGGGCTTTTGTCTATTGGAAAATACCATTAAGTTCTAGTCGAGTTGATGTGTATGCGAATCATGTGTGTGGTGTGGCCGAGACAGTGGCATTTTGTCGTCAGTTTGTTCGATACATTTTGCGTCATTACGTGAACATTATCTAAACTATCGACGGAGGTGACGGGCGTTCGATCGAGTTCTATTATTGTTGAACAGTTCAGTTTATTGTATGATAGTGTAGTTTGAGCCACTGCTACCGGCCGATTTCCGCTATTATTGAATTTGGGTTTAACAACAATATCGTCAGTTCCCACAGTTTCCATCGGAGAAGCCACCCAGCTATACGCAATTGTATCTGCGATCGTTTTAAAATTAGATTGCACGAGTGTAAATCTACATAGATTAGTGGTAAAATTGTTATGTATTCTTGGTGTATGTTTCAATAACAAAATGGATTATTTTAGGATTATACACGTTTCCTGCCGTCGTTGATCTCAATTTCCCAATCGTCTAAGACTTCACATTTTCAAAAACCAGCTTTACCTAATACCTGTAATATCTATTCAAAAGGAATTGCACAATTGAAGTTTAAAATATCAACCGCAAAATTAAGAATTAAGTATCTATAGGAAGAACAGAGCTCTATAGGTGCTGGGTTCAATTCCCATGTCCCAGGTTAAATATTTAGTAAAATTTTGTTTGGATTTGGGCCTTGTTAATGGCGATAGATAGATACTGTATTTGTTAAATACTTTGAACTGATCGATTGTCGAAATTAGTCTGCAATGTTTATAAAAATTTTTGGCAATCGGAGTACTTCGAAATTTACGGGAACTTAAGACGGGAACTGGTGAATCAAATATTTTTTAATTAATTAAAGAATACTTTCATTTTTATTTATACTAAGTATATGTTTTTATGTAGGTATTAGATACGTATATTGGTGAATGTTATGAAAAATACGCAGTGATCAGACGTGGAGTTATCACAAGTTTAGCCATGTATTTAACATACAATGTCAATCATTTTACAATGTTTCTGAATGGCATATGAACGTGTTCGGGGAATCGCTGGTTTTATCTACACTGTTATCAGCTTCGCTAACGCAGTCAGGTGTGGTTTGAGATAGCAATAGCACCTTATAATAAACCGAACATCTTTTGTATGGTTTGGTATTACAAGATTTTGTGTTTTGGGTTCGATACTATGAAAACGAATTTAATATAATCGTAACTGGTCGATGTCTGTACGTAGTACATGGGAGATATTTAAGAAACTTAATGAGTGGATGTTTAATTAATTAATCGATCGGCTTATGCGACACGTGTTGTGGGTTCGATCCCCACACGGAGCAAATATTTGTATGATCTACAGGTAGTTGTTCCGGGTCTGGGCGTTTGTGTTTGTAGACGCACCCACGTTACAGGAGAAAATCCTAGTGTGGGCCAATGTTTAAAAAAACAAACCCCGCCCTCCTCAAAATGTGGAAGTCAAGAAATCCTGAAATACGACATTATTTATTTTAGCTGTAATTCAAATTTTCGTGTTTTTTACTTTAAAGAATAACAAAAACATCCCCAATTTACCGTAAAAGTTGAGATTTCCAAAAATCTTTCCTTAGCGAATGTTTAGCTAAACCAACCTTTGATTAAAATTATAGCTTTCTAGACTTTGTAGTTCTAGCTGTCCTTACATATAAAAATATACTTACTTATTACTTAAAAAATCGTAATTTACAATTTCAATTAGCATTACCTACGCTTAGGAGTACAAAATGCCGTGGTGACTAAACTAAAACATTTATCATATTAAGCTCGCAGATAGCGAAACTCATTACAGTGATAAAGAGTATGTATATTTACACGAAAGACAAATACTTATAATGCGTGATATGCCATCGTTATAATGTATATGATGCTAGGTATCTATATATCAATTTAGGATCTAATAATCCGCCTGGCTAGCTATCACCCCGATATGTAAGACCGGCGCCAAACAGTTTTGTTGTCGCGTGTAGGCATATATGAGTCAGATCCTGTGAAGGATATTGCGAACTTGAATTGCGTGCACTATCTTACCCCTTGTTTGTGCTTTCCAACAAGAAAGTGTTTATTCACACATATTTTGGTAAGCTACACACACAAGTCTTATAGTAACCTATCGTTTTTTTAATTAATGCACCTTTTTAGTCCAATAAGTGTATATTTTTTCCTTACTCCCGACGAACCAAGAGGTAAACGGAAGCTATAAATAAGATTCATCTCCCTAATTATTTAAATGTCGACAACCGTTTCAGATTTGTTTTGACAGACGAGATGTCATTAATGTCTCATTGGGGGAAGTTGGAAGATCAAAAACAATATAAACGATGTCATAATTTGTAATGTTTCAAGGCATTTTGAACGTGTAATTCAATTGTTATCCTTCAACGTTTTAAGATTTTTCATTCCTGGAGTAACTTCGCGATTAGAGTTTTATTCCATAGCTGGTAAACCCCAATAATGTACTTAGTAAATTTCACAATATCTATAATTATTGTAGGTAGGTAAATATTAGATTATGTTGGCTGGGGAGACAATAAATTTGGTATGATCAAGCTTAACCAATCATAATTATGATAAAAAATGCTGGGTTCTAAATATGAATTGATTTAGAGAAATAACATAATGTAGGCTACAGGCTCAAAAAGCTGCATTATTCAATTAAAAAATTGCTGACTTTTATATAAATGAATTAATTTAGAAGAGCTATTCCTCTAAATTAATTCCTTTTTAAAACTCAGTAATTTACGAATCAAATTACATATTATAATACTTTAGCTTCCAAGGCAAAAATCTTGGCTGAGGTACAGAAGGGTTTTCCCAGCCATTGCATATTAAAAAGCTATATAAAAATTGCTATTGGTACTAGCTACATAAAACATTGATGTCCATTTAATGTAGGTATAAACAGATATCTAAGCATTTGCATTTTTAATTTACAGAACTACTGCTACAACAGCGCAACAAAAGAGTATCGATGGTGTCCATGAATAGCGAAGAATCAACGGAATCGGAGAGAAACGACGACAAATGTAAGTAAAAGGGAACGCAATTTGCATCAATTAGCAGAGTAACTAACACTGGCACTTAACTGAGACATTACTGTTATATTTGTAACATGAAAAGGATTTCATACATCGGGAATAAGCTGTTTTTTGCTGTTAGGTAGAAATATTGTCATGTCTTTGATTTACCTATTTGAATGTTTGCACTACTGGCCAAATTCTCTCAAATATTACTCAATTTTAAGACGCCCTTAAGTCTGGTGCTACCTTTATCTAAGTCAAATTGACCATTGACAGTTCCCATTCACAGAACTGTCGATAGATTTGCTTACTAGATGTAGGAGGATTTTGACATTATCTGGACCTTAGGTATATCAAAATCCTTTCTCTAGTAAGCAAATCAACTGACTGATTTGTTATTGGAAATCAGTCAGTTGCAATGCATAAAAGTATTTCTGTTATTCGCGACACATGTCTTGTTACGGTAGTGAATGCTAGTACTTCATTGCGCACTACAATTAAGTGTGCCTTGTCATACTTGCATATGCATTGAGGATGAATGTGTGTAGTACTAGGTGTGTAACTGTAATCCAACTGTGTATTGCTTGAGCCATGTTGTATATTCTCGATAGATAGATAAATAATGTGTTCTTTATTGCACACCAAAGGACATAATGGAATGTACTTAGAATGTTATATGAATTTGAATATAAAACCAACATCTAACATATAAAATTAATAATTGAAGTCACAATTTATTAATGCATGCTTCAGTTGACTCATTAAAACCAAACAAACTGGTCTTTAAAAAGATCAATATCTTTTAAGTGTAGAATTTTGCCAATAACTTAAAAGATATAATATGAGGTTGCTTAACTTTATTCTATATTTTCTAATCTCTGATATTCTTTGTCCTTTATAGAAGGTGGTCAGCCACCTTCTACGTTTATTATTCGATGGTCTTATATACTAATGGCTCGCTAAAATCAGGTTGGAATTCAGTACATCCAAAGTATTCTGGTAATGTATGTTGTAAATAGCACTGTTATATATGTCACCACTTACACCGAGTAACATCTCTGCTCCAGGTCTGTTAGGTGGTTACGTTGTCGTGAAGTTGCACCAATGAATTGCTTTGTAGGTCAGTAAAGTTTAGGCACGCTTCCAAGCATTACAACTAATATGTGTTCGCTATTCATTTTCCATGCCTTCGCTTTTGTTAATTGATGGGAAAATGGGCATATCTGCGAAAACTTAAGCATCATGTTGGTAAAAATTAGATTCGTTTCTAAAATAAAAACTTAATACTAAAATAACGATTTTGATAGACTTATAACTTCACAGTAATGATTAGTGGGATTTCATTACTGACAGTATTGTAATCAATTAATTTTCAGTTTATGTACTTGAATAAAGTTTATGTAATTTGTATAAAGTTTTATATATAGATAGATAGCTACAATAATAATAATTATACCTATATTAATAATAGCTGTACCTACATAATAAATGATCGTATCTAACAAAGTACTCCTTACAATGTGAATTTTCTCAGCGATTTCATGATGTCAATTATTTTTGCATATCTTTTCAGTTTCAATTCTTTCCGATAAAACAACTTTTAACTTTCTTGCTTCAATAGATAGTTTGAATATGTTAACTACTAATATAAGAAATACTATAAACTATTTGAGTAAGTAAGAAAGTAGAGTTTCAGTTAAAATATATTCTGTATTATCTTCGCTGTTAACATTGACGATCAAAAAACGTTCAAAATAAATATTAAAAGACTAGTATTTTAGTACTTATTTTGAGCTAGGCCAATGATCCTATTATTAAAGAGAGGTTCGGAAAATCAGAAAGGTTCACAGATCACATCAACCCATTTTATGTCTATCGTGAATCCTTTGGACTTAGCTTCGACATTTATTAACACGTGAATTATTGCACGGGCTGAGCTATCAACCCCAATTAATTGTAGGTCTAGAAGAGTGTTCAGAGCTTATTTGAGCCGACACACCTTCGAACCTTGAAGTGGAACTGACATATTACTGTACTTAGCTTTACTTTGCTGTCCTTTGTTCTATGTTATGGACCGTACTTATTGGATTACTTCGGATATGGTTTATTTCCTTTTTCTATCTTGGTGGATGGGTTGGATTACTAATCTGTATTCGTACGTGTACTGCAAAATCATTGTGATATTGATGGAAGTAATAACATATATATATTTTCAAATTCCAGATAATTCTTTGCGGGGAGTGCCCGGTGAGGTCAAGCGGTTGGGTGAAAAGAAATTTAGAAGAACTACTTGGTATTGTGAATGAGTGGTACCTGGTTTATACAAGCTTGATTCACTGACTTTCCTGTAGAGGAGTGGGACTAGCATCTCGGCACACGAAGAATTAATTTGTGTGTTCTAGTAGTGACGTTGCTCAACATATGAACAAATTATGATGAAGTGATACATACATTGTCAGAATTTTGAAGAAAATATTTATAATTTTCTGATTGACTGATACAGATACCATTGAATCCTTATACTCCAGATTATAAACTTAATAATATAACTGATTTAGATGTCGTAACTAAATGTGTTTTTGTACGTCACAATATATGTTTAGTTGAAAGTAGTTTTAACATGAATAACAAAGGGAAAAACAAGAAGGTGGCTTAGAAATATGAAGTTGAAGTTTTCTTGAGATTCATAGTTAAGAATTCAGCGATTTCATATTTAAGAGTACAGAAGTAAAACTTAAATATAGTTTAGTAAATAAATCCAAAGAAAGATTTTGTAGATACATGAATAAATGCTCTAAAATTGTTACTTTAAGATTTATTGAACACAGCGAAACGGTAAAGAACTCTTGCAGGATATAAATAAGATATGGCCAAAGCTTCGCAATAGAAATTTTATGATATGTACGAGAATGTGATAAAACGTTATTCGAAAATGTATTATACTTTATGTTATTATGGTAATTTCAGTCATTATTTTATGGGACGTATATTGTTACAGTGTTATTTAGTGTTATCCTTCTTGTAAATAAGTATTATTGTATCAATAAATCAAATTAAATGTATATCGTCCAATGTAAAGTTAATAATGTTAATGTTAATTTAATTACAAATATCAAATAAATGTATTATTTTCATCATTTATATTTATTTCATTTCATATTAACAATAATATATTTATCATTTTAATTTTTTTAGAATGTCTTGTAATAAAATTGATCTGCTAAAATGAATTTAAAAGATTATGTTCATTTGAAACTTAAAAAAACATGTAAATTAGGTAGATTTTCTGACATTATAATGACATAACGTTAGTGTTACGAATAGTTCGGGATTTGAATACCGCTAATTCGAATTTCATATCAAGTAGCTGTAACGGTCAAGCGAATAGCTCTAATTAATTTATGGCTGCAATTTCGGGACAGTCTAGTATCCGGTGGCTCTAAAGCTCTCCAAAACTGACATTAAATATCTTCTGGTTTCTGATTGTGTCAACTGGAATATGTTTGTTGGTGGACAGAAATGTGTGTAGCTACCCTATATTACTTGTTCCTTCAGTCACAAGTAGCTTAGAAGGATTTTAAGTCGACGTGTAATGAAATGTATTAGTTATTTGGGACATTTATTTTAGTTCAGTCGAGCTTTCCAAAGAAAATTATTAAATAAATAATAGCAAAGTGCTAAGGATCTCCTAGGAATCCTTAATTTGAATTTATTCCAGAAAAGTTACTCAATACGATCCTTTTAGCCGCCTAGATTTGGCTTGTGAGATGTCTTCTTAAAAAGTTGATTCACTTTTCAACAAACAAAAATTAGACCTACAATGATAACATCCTTTTTTAACCCCCGACGAAAAAGAGGGATTTTGTAAGTTTAACGTGTGTCTGTCTGTTGGTTGCATCCTAGCGCTTAATCAGGTGAACCGATTTTTAGGGCTACTTGCACCAACTTCTTAAATGTGTTTAAATTATTTAAACACAAAATTTCTATGAAAAATCGTGTTTAAATACAATTTAAACATATTTATGAAGTTGGTGCAAGTAGCCCTTAGTATTCTATTGTAATTGTCAACATGATTCGATAACAATGAAAATATAAGCGCTTCCAATTTAACTAAAATGTTTTAACGTGAACTATTTGATCGCACTATCAGACAATTTCTGTCCGAAAATCTATGCTAAGGGACCTCGATGTGTGTAGAATATTTTAATAATATTAAAAATAAATATAAATAATTTAACACTTAGATACATATAGTTGCGCTATTAAAAATGGAACATCGTAAAGCATTATCTAAATAAGGTTAGTTATGTTAATAAAAACGTCTCATTTTGCAATATTTATATTATTAGAGGAGCCTTTCGACGTTTTGGTCATCGATAGTCATCTAATCAGAGTGGCAATTGACAAACGAAAAGAAACAAAATGTATGGAAATTTGTACACGCTCCATTTGTCAAAAGCTTATGTCATTTGCATATATTGAGTCTATTCTATTCGATTAGTTCATGCCATTTGTCTAGAGGGTCAGAGCCGGCTCCATAAAAAATTGTAGTGTTACCCAAGAATTGACTACATTTTACTACATACCACTATTACTATTACTATATCTAGAGTTCTATGTCCAAGTCGAATAAAGTATTATTGGTTAATTTATAAAATTCTCAATAACAACTCAGTTCTAAATTTGGATTTGGTCCCATAGGCCCCTATTAGGTATGTGGAATCTGAACATAATGTCGAACTATGGGTGTATATCAGTACACCTCTGCATAATACTTTTTTTATGTGATGTAGGGCAAACGAGCAGACGGATCGCCTGATGGTAAGCGATTACCACCGCCCATGGACATCCTCAACCCCAGAGGGGTCACAAGTGTGCCGGCTTTTTAAAAGGGTTTGCGCCTCCAGTATCCTCATTCACTCGGCGAAATACAGAACTACGAATACTTCGGGGAATACAGGCGTGATGGTATATTTAGTTATACACTGTCATTTTCCAAGTTAATGCCAACATTGAGTGATTATACCTAGTACACCCTATAACTTGAAAACTAAGATACAATCATTGTTTACAATAGCGAGTCTCCTCTGTAATATAAATTGCAAATAAAAATGCACTGCTGCCATATTGCTAGTAGTATTTCAGCAGGGAAAGCTTTATTGTATGGACCTGTGCATGTATTTATATAATGCGGAACGGTCAAGACGATTTACCTTTAATGAAACGAAGGTACGGTAAATATGGAAATATTGATGAGGATATTATGAAATATTAATTGATTAAAGGAAATTATTAAATACTAATTTTAACTTTCAATCTGTGAATGATTGTGAGTTTATTTACTATAATACCTAATAAAAGAGGTATTCTTTAACTTTAAAACACTAAAATGTTATGTTTGCGCAATCTCCTATTAAAACAAACTCATTAGTCGTAAAAACGAAAAATGAAGAGTATATTTACCTGAAATCCGCAATGCGAAAAATTATGGCCACGGCTGCGAAGTGGGGCGGAATATTCTACCTGAAGGCTACATTTTATTGCCCCGCGCTGTTTTCGAACAATTGCATTAATAGTGTATCAACGGAGCGCCTCGCCGACTTCTTTACGGCCATGGAGTCGGGCGCTGGAATACAATTAAACTTTTAATATTTTAACACCGTGAAATCACAATTTGAACTGGAGTCGTGAAATTAAATACATAAAATAAACTAATTTTCGTGCTGACTCGCTATTTGCTTCCTCATGTTGTTCGCTAGTTTGTACCCTGGTTTACTGCCTATGTTTTTAATTCAGTCAATTAAGTATTTACGACGTAAGTTATATGATTGAGAAGACTATTGAATTCATTCTATTCGAACATCTCTGACTGCCTGCATTAACATCGGAGATGTTTACATCCTAAAAAATATATTCCAAAATACACACATAGTTGTGAGATGACATATCTCTTACTTATCGCTTCACATAATAATATTATCAGTAATTTAATAATTAAAGTATTACATTTTTGAAGGTAAAACGTAGCAGATATAACGTAGTAGGTATAGCATAATTAAACTAAAATGAAATTCAACAACAATCTCCACTCGGCCAATAACATGGATTGACGTTGAGATTGGCTCGTCGGTACAAATATACAATTCTTATTATTTTTTTGTGTTCCAAACAGCAGTTTTGTACAAAGAGCAAAATGACGTCTCAGCGGATGGGGTGGTTTACTGCGCCATTTCTCTGAGCCCGACTTGTTTCGACAGGAGTTCTTTGGCGGCGTCTTTAACACTCCCTCGAGGGTTCATTTATATATTCGCAACACGGAGGCGGCAATAAAACTGCGTTATCCTGGTCATTATTTAGTCATCGCCCGGCCTCCTCGCCTACTCTAGGAAAATAAAATGCATTCGAATGACTCCTGTACGTATGGTGCAATTTCATGCACCATCAAATGTACCGAGCGTCGTAACTTTGTTTACGATGTTTATATTGAAAAAGTTTTATACGATGCCGTGAAAAAATATTTGAGAGTTAAAATATCATTTTTATATCTGCATATGCTTTAAAGAGCTGTGGTGTACCCCGTTTTTTATTCCCACAACTGCCTCATTAGCCTAGCGGTCCTGAGCGCGACTGCTACGCTTGAGGTCCTGGGTTCGATTCCCAGGTCGAGCAGTGTTATTGGGTTTTTCTATGAAATTCCCAGTAACAGCTCGGAGTTTGGAATTTGTGCCCGGTTAATGGCAATAGGCTCGCCCCCTATTACATGGGACCTAAACATACCGGCGAACTGTGGGTGTACATTAGTACGCCTCTGCCTAACCCTTCGGGGAAAATAGGAGTGATGGTATGTTATGTTATGTTTAGATGTATCGAAATGACTATAATACAAATAATAGGTACGTCGATACAATAAAGGATATATATTTTACAGTAGTTTTGTCGCCGTACACAAAGTTCAAACTTATAATTTAACATTATCGAGTATCGTTAGTTAGGGGACTGGTCAGGGCCGGTTACGAGCAAGCCATTTTATGAGGTGGCTCTGAGCGTCGCCGCTAAATCTCCTTATTTATCCGGGAAAACATAAACCGAGGTCTCAGCAAAAATTAATTGGCTCCCACGCTCCTTCTTGGCACATTAACTATTTCAGGGTTTATTGTTTTACGTGTTGTTTTGTGGCTCATATTGATTTCTAGCGGGACAACATTATTTACACCTGATCCGATATTTAACCCCACTTCATTTTTTTTTTCGGCAGAATTATTCAAGATATGGCACAGTGTGTTGTTGTACAGATAATCTTCACAGCATGTGTTATCCAGACTACTTTACTTTTTATTTTATGACGGGACCAAATTTGGCGTGTTGCTGAAACGACGGATCATAACCGTTGGACACAGCAACTGTTTGCAATCCTATCCGTAAACCAGGCATTGTTTTGTTCACAGTAAGTTTGATGTGAGAGTAAATTTGAACTTTAGAGCTAGGGGATAAAGGATGTTGTTGCATTTACATTGTCAATGTTGTGGTTGCATCCATTGGGACCTCTCCTTACTCACGCGTGGCGATTTTATTTTAGTCCCTATAAAAAGAGCTTGCTTTCACCTGGCACTTCTTAAAGCGTAGCTTGTGGTACGAGCGGACACACTTCATTAAGGCCGTGGTATTTGTTGTGTTATAAAACTTTGTAGTTTTTTTATTCGAGTTGTTTTCGCCAGACAGAAAAACGACTATTGCAATGTCTGAAATAACCTTCGATCCCGACAAGAGTAAATAAAAGAATGTCTATGTATAAAACACGAGAATATTTTTGTTTACTTGACTAGTTTAAATTCGTGCTTACACGACACGTTCCGGATAAAAGGAATGGAACAATGAGCGTGAAGTAAAGATCACACATGCGGCCACTCGGTACATTGCCAACAACAACAGATGAGATTGGAGCAAGTCCAGAAATATGCACCTGCCTGCAAGAGCAGACGTCGGATGCACTATTTCAACTCCAAACATTTAGTATCGATATTATCGGAAATGTTTTATTGATATTTTACTCCGTATGTTTACAAAGAGACCTTCAATATCGGTTCTATGAAGGGACAAAATATCGAGATTTTATATATGTTGAAAAAAAAAACGTTTCTCTAGCCAAATTTCGGCAAGCCGAGACAGGTAACATATTTTTATATATTCGGCCGTAAACCTAGACTAGTTTTATGGACGTATTTTTAGAGAAGGAATAGATTTTGTTTCGGGGACAAGGTGTTGCCTCTATTATAAAGCCGTTTCGTATTCACCTTGTACTCGTTTGTCGAACAGCAAGTGATGTAAGTGAGACCAGTTAGTCAGGTGTCGTTGTTTAGACACCATATCACAGGCTGCAGTGATCCATTGCGATGGCTGCGTAATCCCGGCTAGAGGCTTTGTCTCACGTCCAGCTTACTTTTATTACCGTGCCTGCATCGCGAAATAAAACAAAATTGACGGGAATTTATGGGCCACAGCCCCAGCATGGCTAGTGGGGTGGAAAGTTTTCAATTTGAAACGAATAACTTGTTTGTCTCGCGTAATAAGGAGGGTTTTGCAGCGGGTAATATGGGGCTGCAATGGCTGTCGCGGGCTTCCTTAAAACTACTCTTGGTTTTATTACCTAAGTGCTGTGGGTGGGCGTAACTCGTGTCTTGAAGGTGTGTGTTTATATAGTAGTTACAATGTTCGCCATAAAACTACACCCGCCGGTAATAAGTTCATCAGAATTTGGGTGGAGTAAGCACATATTTGTGGTATTTTTTACGAGTGTTATGATTACGAATATCAGAAAGAAATACCACGTCACGCCTGTATTCGAAGGGTTAGGCAGATGCGCACCACTATAATATCAATAATCCTAATTATATAAAGGTGTGAAACAGAGACAGAGACCGTACAAGGTTTGTCGGAATACTAGCAGTTAATAAAGACTCAAACTCTGAATCAGTCGTGAACAAGAGTTCCACGAATATTGTTTTCATCACTTTTGAAATTGGTACAGTACCTACCTACACATGTATATTTATGTCTAGTATGATTGCGGTTCTCTATTAGAAACTGTTCCATTATGTTATTTGTTTAATGGACAAATGAGATATCAGCCAACAGTTTTAAAAGAAACTAGATGTGATTTTCTCACAAACGCCAGTCCAAATAACGATAACTCGACTTCATACAAGGCACCACTAACAACCACTTCGTTACCACCAAACGAGCGGTGCACATAGAATGACATGGTAGCGTCGCCTCGCCCGCCGTGACGTTTACACCGCCCATAACGTTTCTTCTGCCGGCAAATTGAATGTTAAAGCACGTTACCTGCCCCTAACTGAATAAGTTATGAGCTCCGAGGTATTGGTAATGAAACTTGAATGACCTCTGGCGTGTAAACCGTCTGTAGCATGGAATTTTCGTGTTTACACGACTCCGCCAACAGTTTATTCTGTTGCGCTAAGTGCCACTTCCAAATACACATTTCTAAACGACTCAAATAAATTGTTTCGGTTTGAAAATCGAACAGTCTAAACATTGCAGGAAACTTTTACTTGGTAAATAAATCTGGCAGCTTTTATTCAAGTTCGTATTAGTTTTTGTGTTTTTTAATTCTCAAAGATTTCCAAAGAGGTTGCTTATATTTTTAATATAATTTTCCACCTTTTTGTACCTTGAAACTTTTTTCTAACTTTTTGTATGTTTTTTTTTTTTGGATATTTTAGTGTTGCTTAGAAAATATTAAAGACTGTGAGTATTTTGTATGCGTTTCTTATTAGCCTGTAAGTTTACAGGAGATCTACTTATGTCTTAGTTGTGTGATCAACTAAAGTATCAAAAATTATCCTAATCCTACAAGTTGTAAATCTAGATTCAGAGAATTTCCTTAGATAAACTCACAATGAGTTGTATGAATAAATTTTTTAGCGACATTTAACGCAGAGGTAAATCCATCGCGAGGTGGCAGTTGAAGGTTTTTCTCGGAACAATAGGATTGGATAAACAAACTATGCTGAATAAATTTCTCAGAGTAGCAACTCTCACCTAAAGTTTGTGAAGAATGCTAGTTACTCAGTTAGTCTCGATCCTCGCCAGCCAGTGGAACTTTCTATTTTTCGATTGCTCGCGTTACTGAGTTGGCAAATGTAGTTTAGCTAGTAGTTCACGCTGTCGCCGCTTCACAACTGAATTTCATTGCTAACTTATTTTGCATTGTGTGGAGGTAAGTACTACAGCATCTACATCTCTTGGACACAATCCAATATATTACTTTATTCACATATGAATTGGGAAAAAATCACAAATACAGTTTGTCACAGCAGAAAATTCTATTCGTGAATTGCATATATGAATTACAAATAATTATCTGTCTGTTATTTATTATTACTACAATGTCTATCCATGTAGCCTGTTGCTCAGTATCCTTTTCCACACATTCCTGTTTCCTGCCAATGAGGGCCGTGTCAATCCTTTCGGTTATGAGTGAAGCTCGCGCCTCCTTAAACAAAAATAGAATTATTTCTTCTAAAAATTATAGAGTAAGTTCATAGGCGGCGGTGATCACATACCATCAGGCGACCCACTTTTTATTTGCCATCAACAATAAAAAAATAAAGTTTTTAAAAATTTTCATATTTCTAGATGAATATTTTCTTTCCAAAGGTTATAGCGTAAAATGAATAGTGAAGTATTATGTGGTAGCATTTATTTTTAATCGCATAAGTTATGTGTTCGAGGACGCATTTTAAGTTATTTTATTTTATTCTTGACCTGAATTCCTTGAAGGCCAAAACAAACATTAAAGCTCCTATTTAAAAAAATAAAACGAGTAAAACCTTAACTGCATAATAACTAGCTAACATATAGTGCAGTAAATACAATAAACTTTATATTAATAAAAAAAACGTGGCATTGAAATAAAAGTTGAGATTTCACAATATTCTTTTTATGTATGTGTTCAGTTTTTATTAATTAAATTTGATTTTAGTGGTGCCTTCACTGTGCGATTCGACATAATTTTCAATATCGATTAATCGAAATTATCTTCGAGAACAACACTACTGGTCTAGTGCGAACCACTTAGCTAATTTATTTAGAAACTCAATGTTGATGCGGACTATGTTTAGAATAACTGTGTGGAATGTAATAATAATGTATCTTGTAGTAGCAGGCAGTTCTTGCGGGGGTTGTCGAGACAATGTTCTTGCGTCATTAGTAACGTCTCAGGCGGCGATTATCAAAGCAATCAGCCGTTCTGCAAACTGTTACCATCCGACTGGCTGGCGATAGGGCCAGCGGGCTGTGTCGATGTTTTTTACGTTTTCCCTGACATCGATATTGAGCTGTGCTGTGATAACAGAAATTGGAATAATAATATTTTATAGTAACATCTTATAACATAAAATCAACAAAAAAAGGTATTTGTCATATGTGTGCGATTGAAATTGGAAAATAGTATCAGTTTTAATTTAAATACGGTTAAAAAGAAAACAGTAAATAAATCTGTTTCAGTAAATTATGTAGGTATTTATATATTCGTAAAAACTACTTTAAAAGAGTTCTATATAAGCAAATGAAAGCACCAGAATATATCGATAGTTTTGTACTTCTCGTATAAACATCACTAAGGCAATTGACGACTGTTTGCTCGAGTTTGAGCGGCTGCGGCGCTGGGCGGGCGGAAGTGGTCGAGGGCTGTTCCCAGTTTAACTGTTGCGTCACTCGATTGTCGCCGGCGGCTGTCGACGAGTACTCTCACTGTATCCACCCCTGCGCTTAACAAACTCGTTTATATTTATAATTTTAATACAGATGGTGTATTGCCATTGCATTGCAGACGCTATATTGCTATTGCAAAAAGTCTTGGTCTTTTAAATCGACAATATAATTAATTCACCTGAGTCATTAATTCCAGGATCACAAGAAATGCTGAGAAGTAATTTAATAAATGATGAAATAGCTGAACTCTCGTCGATTGGAGACGAAATAAATTGTGCCGCTCCACTTTTTCATTGTATTTTTTCTTGACGAATCCAAAGCCGATCAGTCTGTTGATTTAAAAGACCCGAGCTCTTGTAATTTAATACCAATATCGAATTACAGGCAATCGACTTAACATCAAGAATTTACATACAAAATAAAAGAAGGTAGATATTAGAAGATTAGGGAGTTAAGTGGTGAAAATCGGGACAGTAAAAGTGATTTACATTTAACTGAGAGCGGGGAATATATACTTCGAATTACTAAAGCATTTCGGTGTTTAATTCGTGGGCCAGCCAAGAAAGATGGGCCAACGCTCCCGGCGCGCCCAGCACCCGACTTTAATTACAACGCAGGTTTATTCACTCTAATTTCGGGAATTTTGCATTCCCCGCGCGAACCGCGGAAGGGTCAGAGTAAAAGAAAATGACATTCGTTATTCTATTACGTTAGGCAAAGGAGCAAAGAAGAGCTCTGTAGGCTCTGGTAATTACTTTTGTGTTGCCATTATATCAACAGGATCTGTTTTCATAATACTAATCTGTGGGCGAGAGTAGCTTCGTGTTGTGCCACGTGGATGGAGTCCCGCCGCTGTGCCGTCATGCAGAACGACAAAATTGCTCCTTTTTGTTGTTACTTATGCTTCCCTGCAATCAGATAAAGGATTCCACGATTTCATAAGACGCAGTTTTGCGAATTTTGGTGAGGTACTGTTGTATTTTTGTTTGATGTACAGAAAATGATGAAAAGGTAAACTGTTACATAATATTTGTAGGAGTTAATGTAACACAGGCTTTTCGTATTAAAATTTTTGTTAATCAATTTGTACTATGCAAAGTTATCGAAAGTTTTGGTCATTAAGGTCTATTTAGGTCAAGAGTTGTTTCGTGGTCGGCGCGTGCGCCTGCAGCCGCGTACCGTCGCGGGGGCGAAGTGCGTCGCCTCGGTCCGACCATCTAGCTCAAACGGGCGAAGTTTTCTCCTCCCGGTCGTTACGAGGCGCGAATTGCCTGCGTTACAATTACTGCGCGGCCCGCCATATTTATGCCAGCGGTAACCAAATTGCCCGATATTATTCCATCCCATTGAGTGCGAAAAGCGCAAATTAAACCGATTTTATATTGGACGATTTTCCTCGAAAGCGGGGGCGAGATATGTTCGTTGTTAGATAAGACGCCGAGAAGATTGCGTTATGAAATAAGAAAGGGATTGCACGTTATAAAGAGTTGCTTTCGAATAAATATACCGCCGACGCCGCTCAAGTTGGTGCGTTTTTGATTGCAATTAATTTTGGTAACGGTAGGGGTTTTGTTAATAAGCAATATCAGAAGCCTTTCATTAAATACGTAATGGGTTTGTGTTTATTTACAAATTAAGATTTCTTGGAACTGTTTTTTAATATTCCCTCACCATTATATATAGATGTTTAGTGCACATTACCTACTACAGCATTGCATGAGTAGACCACAAAAAAAAGCTTAGTGTAGTGAGCGGCACATAACTTGAACAATCAATGAAAGAGTCGGCTACTGGGTAGTACGCACTATCACAAATCGTGGTTATAACCATCTCTTTTTTTTTAAAAAAAAGCTTACTAGCAATGTTCTTGTTAACCACTCGTGCTAAGCTAGACTGCTTGTGTTACGAGTGGGTTCACGTCGGTTAGTGCAATGGGTGGGGTTCGAACCGGCAATCACATGATCGCAAGTCAGACGCCCTAGCCATTAGGCTACCGCCGCTTTCTTTTTTGCTCAAGAGTTTGTCGGGCTCTTTAACTTTGTTGTACATAATTAAGACGCGTTAAGATGTACAGTCGTTATGTGCACTAAAATCCTAAGAGAAACTGAACATTTTATAGGCAGATAATAAATATTTTTATAAGTTTAACAACCCTTGCTGTTGTTGCGCACTTGTAGAGTTATGATAGACATTTGATTATGTTTTGAATAAAAATATTGACGGTTTGTAGCCGCTTGGCTGGGCCGCCGAATAAACCGCGAAACACCACTAAAATTTTACAACTGAGTTGCTCCCCGCCGCTCGCATAAGCGAACTGTTAGAAGAAAATGGAAAAGCAACCGAAAGATATATCTTTGAGGGGCCAGATATTTGGGAAACTATATAGCCTAATGAAAGCGAACGAGGGCGGCCGGGCGCTAACAACTAATTGGCTATTCCGAAAACTCATTTGAACACAAAATGGATTCTGTATTTAAATTTCAGCATTCCGTAAAACAACGGCGAAAGTTAAATGCATAAGGCATTTTGGTTTCCATGGATTTACTTGCCATTTATCCTGGATTATGTCGACTTTTCATACGCATACGTACAAAAAGATATCAACAGGGATGTGTTATTGTTATTTTGGGCAAACGTTCTCTATACTACGCGGCTTTCGAATAAGTCTGAACAATAGCTTCTAATATTGAAAAATATTGTGAACTTGGAATCGAGTTTATCCAATGTCATCATTATTCGGCAGGACTGCGATAGGTACATTTGAGCTGCTTCTGGGAAATCCAACGTCTGGCTCGGCTAATGACGACTGCGCTCTGAATACTGAACGGCCGGTCTCCTACATGAACCAACCTATCTCTCTAAAAAGAAATCTAGCTCATACGCTGTGTTCCAACTTATGACAAATAATTCGAATATTTGTTCTTAAAAGCCGAAGCAACTACAAGTTGTTGTAAATCAAATAGTACACTTTCTCTGTCGGGCTAAATTGTGTTTTGTTTAAGTCGTTCGTTCCGCGTGCGTTTGCTCGGGTGGCTCGCGACATATTGTCTGAGAACTCCGCCGACGCCTCTCCAATAAATAAGCAGGTCACATATTGAAGGGGGCAGAGGGGGAATACAATTGTAACTTTCCCGCTCCGGCTTACGGGAAGGCAAAAGTTTAAAAAATACAAGTTTCCTCGCCCCTGGCTCGCGGGCACGCATGACAACGTTCGCACGTACTCGCGACGGCCCGCCGAGTCTTGCGATCCCCTAACAATGTTTTACTTAACTCTACCTAAATGAATAATCATTGCCTTTTCAGAATGTAACTAAAAATAAAACTCCGAAACTTATTATCATTGGTATGCGGTAACAATCCCCGATGGCCATCCCCCGTAACGTAAGTCGGAATAAGAATGAGAACCCATTAAAATATCCAAGGATTTAGTGCATGACAAGCAGCTACTCTTTCAGAAGTATTTTCTCAACGAAAAACGAGCTTATATTTCGATGATCCTTTCAATAATTTAACGGGCGATGCGAACAAAAGCGGTTTGAAATCAAAGCTTATGAAAAGGCCAATGTTAAGTGATCGATCAGGGGTGAAACTTGTTAATCTTGTCTCGCGCGGCCGAAGTTCCGGTGGGTAAGTTCTGAATATTACTTAGAAAGAGGCGACACAACAAGCAATTAGTATGCAGCAGGGCCGCGCAACATTTTTTCACATTATGCTAAGTCCCAAAGGAAACTCTAGGAAGTCCAAGGGGTGGAAGGGGGGCACTCCAGCGATTCCCAATAATTCATTAAAGCGACCGTCGTCACGGGGTACGAATTAAAATTAATGATTCGCGAGGATACCAGCCGCCTTCGAAGGATCTCATTGTATTATCTAGTCACTTTTTATCTACAGAGATAATTTAAACTTGCCTTCTAACAGGTGTCGCAGCGACTTTTCTGTATTAGCGATTTTAAGAGGCTAATAAATTTTGTATCGGGTGTTATTAGCATTTTTATGTAGCTATTTTATAAGTTTCGTTATGTAGGGAAATTATAAATGAAGTAGATGTACGTAATAAGACTACGTTGAATAATATTTGCGTGACCTATTTCATTTATTGATAATAAATAACGGTATCAACGAGAAAGTAAATAACTAACTTGAACAAGTTTCTCAATAAAGGATTCACAACGCGTATGAAATGTATACATAGTGTGACAAACATATGCAATTAGGTATCATCACTGCTTCGGTTCAATTTAGCTCTAATATCTTTTGATCCCGCGTTGGGATTTGCAACAACATTGTCGCGGGATGATTTGATGAGAATTCGGGCGACAAGACGCGACGCGACATACAAGTCGAGTTTCCAGTTTCATGTCACGCGCGCCTGGCTCAAATAAGGCTTACTACCCCTGCTGCCGCCGCGCCTGACGCCCTAGTATAAAGTAGACTGTAGAATACTTAATGCATCTACGTGTTAAAACTATTCAGCTTTCCTACCATGTTGCTGACTAAACTCACCTAACAAACTAAGAAAAAGGTGACAACATTGACGCCTGAATTACAATGAGAAACAACAAACTAGCCGTCACTCATCCATTGGAATTTATTTTTTGCAAAAGGATAACAAAATCTCGATTGGATTTTATCCCGGAAATAAGTGGAGTGTTTAATGGAGCTTGTAAGCGAGGGGTTGGCGATCTGTCACTAATTGCGAACTATTATAGACTTAGAACACAATATTTTATTGCGGTGAAGTAGATACATTAATACGAGAGGAACAAAGTTGTGCAATTAAGTCGACCTCTAGCCGATACAATTAAGAGATCTACTTATTCGATTGGAAATAAAGTGGACGGGCTTTACTTGTATGCCACTGGATTGTATTGCGTTCATATTTTGTTTGATATAAATTTAGAATACGAATTGCAATTTACAATCGACAGTTTAATCTAGCCTGATATCACAACATTGCCATTCTGACCGAACGGGGCTGCGTCCACCGGTGTATTTGTACGGATAAAATGTTTGTGAACAAAATATATTT
Organism: Acronicta leporina; assembly: GCA_947256265.1. Classification (NCBI taxonomy): domain Eukaryota; kingdom Metazoa; phylum Arthropoda; class Insecta; order Lepidoptera; family Noctuidae; genus Acronicta; species Acronicta leporina. The sequence continues at coordinate 7,022,863 of OX366513.1, read as the reverse complement.
ACTTGAACGAAAAAAGGGATGATAACGTGACTTGCGGCTAATCGGCTGACATTTCAACTTTGTTCTTATTGGTGGTGTGTTCATAAGCCCGGGCGGCTCGGGTCGGGCGTCGTCGGCCGAATCCTAAGCAGCGCCGAGAAGCACAGCCCTAACAAATTGACAACAATATCTGTTGGCAGTTCCCTGTCACCCGACGCCGGTTATTAGTGTTGCCACACGATGGAACGCCGCCTCGGCCTCCGCTTCGGCTTATGTACGTGTATTATTATTTATGTGCTCAGTATTACCTTCTTTGAATTTATTGTAATGTATCGTGGAAGAACGGATACTGGGTGATAAATGTACACTTTTATTAAACTTTGAATCACTATTTTTAGATAGAAATAAAAGATCAAAATAATTGCTATATAGCTGAAGTCACTCCCTGAGGAAACTTAAGTCATAAAAGAAAAAGCATATTTATCTTACGTTAATGTTTTATCTACAAAGCTTATGAAAAAAAAAACCATCACCTCTACTTTAACTGTCACTGCTGTTTCTTAAGGGTATTACCGCTGTTGTAATCAGGTATATAATACTTAACTTTTTGTGATTTTTTTGCATTTTTCATGCTAATTTTATAAATTTATTCAGTGAAGGAAAAATTACGTACCTAGCCAGAAGACGAATTTTTCCTTCACTGAATAACTTTATATAATACTTATTAATTAGCAAGTATCTACTTTCCAATAATAGAAGTCCCATTTTCAACTTCCACCGTTTCATCTTAATCAAAAAAATCAAATCCTTCGTTTTATTGAAACCCACACGTATCAGTTCCAATTTCCAAATGATAAACAAACAAAACTTAAAAAAAATGCCACACAAATACTTGTTGAAATGCCGCTTGTCCAAACTGCATTTGCGGCAATTCCCGGGCACATACGTGCGTCGGGGATGTCCGTTTTAATTGTCCGTCAGTCGTTAGGCCTCGGCCTCACAAGCACGTACAACCAGTCCATATATCACGTTGATTACTCAAAGTGGAAATATCATATTTTTATTTCTCGGCGTAGATTAGGGTTGGGACGAATTAGCTCGCTGTTAGAACGTCGCATGAAGAGTAATTAATGGTGTTGCTTTCCGTTACTTAAAACAATTATCATGAAGGAATTTTTATTGAGGATTTGGATATATATTTGGTATGATTTTGACTATGATAGAATTGCTAGGTACACCGTACAAGTAAAGTTTTGATCAAGCTAGACGTAAGTTCGGTTATTTTATCAGAGATGTCTTGTCTTTTTTTAATTAATTCTTAATAAGTACAGTCGATGATAGAAAGAAAAAAATTGCATCCGCAATCTGTCAAAACTGGTTGTACCTAGATATATTTAGGGTTCGGTTCTTTCTGCGCAATACATCTCTACTGTGAATCTACATAGTTCGTAACTTGCACACCAATAAACGTATTGAAATTCGCTGACTGCCTCTTTAGCCAAGTGGGCCTGAGCGCGACTGCTACGCTAGAGGTCCTGGGTTCGATTCCCAGGTCGAGCAAAGTGTTATTGGGTTTTTCTATGAAATTCCCAGTAGCAGCTCGCAGTTAGGAATTTGTGCCCGGTTAATGGCAATAAGCTCGCCACCTATTACATGGGACCTAAACATACCGGCGAACTGTGGGTGTACATTAGTACGCCTCTGCCTAACCCTTCGGGGAATACAGGCGTGATGGTATGTTATGTTAAATTCGCTGACTAAATATTTCTTGAAAAAGTTTCAGTTGGACGTCTATTCGAAAAAGATCTTCGATAGATTTCAAATACTTTATTAATAGGTATGTAACATCAGTATAATAAATGGCAATAGAATTTAAGGCTTTGAAAAAATATATGTGCGTGACTCGGCAGGCGCCGCGAGGTCGCCCCGCCATACAATTGTATAGTCCTAGAAAAGGTGACCAAATTAGCTTGAGCTTAGAATGTACATCGGCTCACCCCCTTGTTCTGTTTATAAGAAGGGCGAGTGGGGGGAAAGGCGGGTCTTGTTTAGCTGGTGGGTGTATAAAGTGGCTAATATGAGCAGAGCACGCGTATGGAAATTACGGTGGAATCAATCACGAACCGCCCAAACATGCTCTATAGATAGCACAAACAATGCTTTTCTTACTTAATGGTTTCCCATAAAGATTTCTATCTTTTATTCTTCTTAATGTATACTTAAATATGAGAGTATTTCTGTCCGTTTATAAATTACAACATAATTTAACGATAGCTATACAACATCACGCCTGTTTCCCATAAGGATCTATCAGAGGTAAGTACTGAGTTAAACCCCCATTTTTCCACTATGTTTTCAGATACTATGATAATTAGCGTAGGTATTCCTATTGTCACAAATCCAATCTCTGAATCAAAGCGACCACTATAAAATTATTATACCTATCAAAAATATTCCAATTAATGCACATTTTTACTAATTTTACGGTGTAACAATCAGAATGTCTATACAATGGAAACAAATTAGTAAAAATAAATCGCTTTTATTGCTCCCCTGTTGTTTAATGAAACAATACTGGACGGAACAATTCAGTTGCTAAGTAAATTGATCTTTATTTAAAGGGAATTTTGATCCAACACGATTTGTAGAATGATTGAAATGATAAGAGGAGTCAGTTCCCGTAGGTGTACGTAACACATTTACATAGGAAACGCCTAAAGATACGTGACCGTAATGTTTTTCCTATGGTAATATGTAGTCATATTGAACTCACATAAAATCAAATAATAAAATACACATCGGAAAATTCAAAATCACTTACGTTTCAGGACGAAGCCGGCAGGCGGTGTCCTAGCATACCAATAAAAATGTAAATGTTCCCAATAAAATTTTGCTTTTGAAGTAGTCGGGACTTGGTCGGCGGCTTTGATGTGGCGTGTATGCTATAATCAGGATTGTTTGTCAGCGGCCGCACCCGTCCTCCGCCGACGTCCACCAAATCATAATAAACAGAATTTCCCAAAGGAGAGAGCGATATCTGATAGGAATCATTGAATTATTTCTGAGAGCCGGTACGCTCCAGACTCGACAACATATTATTTTTTGTTATTTATCAATTTGCACGAAGCACTTATCTAATAAGATTTCTTCGTTCGCGCTTTATTGGAGTCCTTACTAATTGCTCTTTGTTCGTTTTTACTTCTTATAAACTGCACAACGGGTAGGTACAGTTTTTCTTTAAAAATTCACTTCAGATTAAATTTTGCTGAAACTAAAGTAAAATACAATACGTACTATACAGTATTATTGGTAAGTAGGTATTTCGCACATCTGCGTACAATAAACTTATTCATAGAATAATATACTGTAGATGTTCGGGTGGAAGAATTTCAATATGTATAATATTATGCAGGTTGATTCTTTGAGCTCGGGTCGGACAAGGAGCATTTGAATAAACCGATATCGCGGGAGCCGAGCAAAATATTGTCCACGAGAGGTCGCTGTGTTTAGCCGAACCCCGGAAAATATGTATGTTTTGCCTCCGAGAGGCGCCCCGTTATTAGATTCGAGATGTACCAAGATCTTGCTACGTAAAATATTGTGGGGCAACATACACGTCGAACGATAGGACGATTTCTCTTGTACGAGGCAGAAAAACATAATCAACGTCTTGTTTATTACTTGGACCGCGGATAAATGAGCGATACTTAAGCTTATTGGAAATAAAACAACTAAATTACTCCAAAGATTATGTCTACTGCAGAAAGAATTTACTATGTTATTTCATTTTATTATATTACATTTTACTTATCCCATTTTGTCCCAAACATAAGATATCGTTATTATTTATTGAAATGTTTTATTTTATATGAATCGGGAAATCACGCTGACCAATGCCTTTAGTATTATTGGACCTTTTGAATAAATAAACAAAACGAAGAGAAATCATACGTACCTAAATTTATCTCAGTCGTCGTAATAAGTAAAGGTTACATAACATACCATCACGCCTGTATTTCCCGAAGGGTCAGGCAGAGGCGTCTTACTAATGTACACCCACAGTTCGCCGGTATGTTTAGGTCCCATGTAATAGGGGGCGAGAGTATTGCCATGAATCGGGCACAAATATTCTAAACTCCGAGCTACTACTGGGAAATTCATAGAAAACCCAATAACACTGATCGACCTGGGCATCGAACCCAGGACCCCTAGCGTAACAGGACCACTAGGCTAAATGATATTTATTTCTGTAAATAGATATTTTAAAGAAGACACTTTTACATGTAATTGTTATGGTTTTTTTAAACTAGATGGCGCCGGCATATCCTAACTGACGACTTCTGAGGTAGAGCAACGCTAATGACGCAGAGCCGTTAAGGAAATACATTTCAAAATATCGGCAATCGAACATGATCGGGTGACTATTGTGGTGGTGTGCGCAATATTTCGTATAGCACGAGTATATCTAATCCGTGATCGGGGCTTGCTCAGCAGATGTATAGGGTGATGCCAAGCCGTGCCATTACACGCTGTACTAGCACTTACATTAACGCTCTGCCAGATGAAAGATAAACATTTGACGTGAGGATGGGGCGAATCCGTATTCTCGTCACACGGACCGGGTTAATTCAATAGCTGATTGGATTTGGGGCACGCTGATCTAAGGAGCTTTTTATAACCCACGACGCTTCCGACTCTTTGAATATTTATGTACGACTTGTTAAGTCTGGTGCAATTTCTTTTTTGACTACAAAAAGGTCCGTAGGTCCAGGCTGTAATTAAAAGTGGCTTCTATTTTTAAAAGAATTTTCATTATAGCATAAATTGGATAGTATAGTAGCCTGACATACGCAGTTGTTAATACATCCGTACGTAGTTAAGAACTTCTTGAATTTATGTGTGGAACATCAATCAATGATTACTTTAACTATACCTACGGTAAAGGAAAAATGTGGAATCATTATAAAAGAAGTCAACCAACTTAAAGATGTTGCCAATTTGCCTATTATTCTCTATCTTAGTTTCGATATGAGAGAAGAACTGGGTACATTTCTTCTCTAGTAATCGGTATATAGTCTAGTAATCGGCTGAATTATTATCATACATTCTAAAATTCGTCAAAAACCTTATCGGTGATGACTGTTTACCATCCGGTAAGTAGCTCGTCCGCTTGTTTGCCGTCATCTGAAAATATGGCTTTATATAAAAACCTGGCTTTTGTCCGCAGCTTCGCTCACATTAAGCTATATTAGGAGTAAAATTTGAGATACCAATATTGATGATCTCTTCTTTGTTTGGGCCTCTGTACATCAGAGAGGTCAAGCTGTATCTCTGGGTTCGTTCAATTAATTGAGATAAGAAGTTCACCAGTTTTTAAGTTGGAGCATATACTTTCTGTGATAACAGAATTTAAATCTATTCAGTAGTTATTGCGCCAACCCGGAAGAAACAGACAAACAGACTAGAATTTTCTAAATTACATTTTTGAATTTGGAGACGTTTATATACCCACTTGTTTTTTTTTTATATCTTCAATGTACAGACACAGCTTTTTTACAAATTTATAATAGTAGAGAAAGAGAAAAAAAACGCCAGCGGATGACATAAGAAATTTCTTATTTCAAAATACGTCACATCGAAAGTCGTGTGGTGTAAACGGGGTGTAAGTATGGGCCATCACTTCGCGCGCTTTTATATTCCATCTTGTGTTGACACTGCATTGTTCTGCGGGATACCCTATTTATCTGCTGATTTGTTTGCGCCACGACGCGCCACGTCTCTCGTACGGCCGACCGACGCTAGGGTAACCTCACTGTAATTGAGATGAGAAATGCGTGACTGTTGAATTGTGTTCATTTACAAATAAATTTGTACGAAGGAACGTGTTTGTGATTCTGATCTGTCACCATCGGCGTCGATGAAATTTGAGAATTTGATGTATGTTTATGGGATTGTGCTTGTTCGGTTGCTTCTATGTCAAATCTATTGCGAATCGAAACATAGATATTTTTTATCATTTGAAACAACCTTCGATTTAAATAGGTAGGTACTTTAACAGATACCACAATTAACGATTAAAAAAACAGAATCAACTTATACATGCTCCAAGTTAAAAAGTATTTTTATTGAAATTAACTACCTATAACTCCAAAGAAAGTTAAAGTTTTAGTATTTTCACGAGTTTCACGACTAGAATTATATATCACTCCAAAAAAAAAGATGTTCATTAAGTAGTAAAATCAATTTTAAAAACCATATTGCCATCACGCCGAAAAGGTTAGGCAGAGGTATATTAATTGCTTTCCATACACAGTTAGCCGGTTTGATTACGCCCTATGTAATATTGGGCGATCCTATTGCTATAGGTATGAGATGAGAATTTCATCGAATAACATTTCACTCGATTTGGGAATCGAACCCAGGGCCTCTAGCGTAGCAGTCACGCTACCGGCCACTTGACTAATGCGGCAGACAGTCCTCAATATATGTAAGAGTATCTCTTTACACGCAGAGTGACATCTGTTGGGTCTCCACAACCCTTTGGGAAATCAGTTTTGCGCCGTATGGTCCAATGTTGATGTTATAAAATCCCTTAGTCGCCTATTATGATACCCATGACGCTAGTAAGAATGGTAAATATGATACATACTCTTTTCGAATAGCAACTAAAGAAATCTTTTTGAAGAACAGTTTCAAATCACGATATTTAACTAAAGCAAAATATCTCTCACTAACTGATCAAAAATCTCAGAAAACAAAACTTGGTTTTCAACCCACTTCAAAAAGGAGGAGGTTCTCAATTCGTCTGTATTTTTTTTGTATGTTTGTTACTGTGCTATTTATAAACCAATTTGGAAAATTCTTTTTTTGTGTGAAAGTACTCCTGAAGTGGTCTTATTGAAATTTGGTGAAGATCTGATAACAGATTTAGAAAAGAATTACAATAACATAGATTAAACTAATTAATTAAAGTAACTAATTTAAAAATAATATGAAGAGATTTTTTTTAGATACGAAAAAAAACAAATTTACCTTCGTTAAGTTTCTTACAAACTTCTGGACTGATATTGATAAACGATGTGTCGTTGTATTTATAGAAGACAAGTTCAGAGACTTCATTAGCGCAAGAGAACCTGTACCATAAATATTATGCTATATTGTACCCACTGCACAGATTACTATGGCATTGTTCTTTACAGAATTTTATGTATCTGTAATGATATAATCTCCACTTTAAAGTCGATGTCCATGTAAGACATAAGTACATAATTAATTATAAAAGCGACTTCATTATAACTTAGTTAAGCTACTCAAAATTATATAAACTCAATAGCTTCTGCCAGCGACTTCGTCCGCGTGGAATAGTTACTTGGTCTTAGCGTGATGATATATAGCCTATAGCCTTCCTCAATAAATGGGCTATCTAACACTGGAAAAAAATTTCAAATCGGACCAGTAGTCCTGAGATTAGCGCATTCAAGCAAACAAACAAACGAACTCTTCAGCTTTATAATATTAAGTATAGATACATAGGTACCTTGATGTTAGGTGAAGATTAGTTAAAAATAATTGAAACCAACATAAATAGGTTATACATTTCGATTAGGTCCGTCCGACTTCTGAGTTACTTCGAGGGACTTTTTTTATTGTACCTATTGTTAGTTTATTTGTAGATAGTCTCCAAACATACATAACAAAATGAAAATTCATTATAATTTTTTGAAATGACAGTTCACCTTTGAATCTTATTTCATGGAGTGTAAGAGTCTTTAACTAAAGTGGATGAAAGTGTGCCTGTGTAAAATGAACTTGTAAGTTAAATAATAGGTACCTATCCGATTTTGACGACCTCTGTGGGTTAGTAGTTCGAGCTCCGGACTGCCGACCATGAGGTCTTGGGTTCGATTCCCACAGAACACAAAAATTTATGTGATGAGTATAAGTGTTTGTGTTCGTCTGGGTGTTTCGTATGTATTATAAGTATGTATTTACAAAAAAAGTATATACGTATTATATCCATTGTCTAGTACCCATCTTATCTTATCTTATCTTGTGTAGGGCCGAGGCAGCAAGGCCTCAGTGCACTTCGACCCAATGGGATCTTTTGTGCTTCCCCTAGATAATCTATTCCTCATCCCCTCCCAGTTCTACAAACAGCTCTTCCATGAGCTTTATAATGAGGCCTGGGGGTATGAGTCTGTAGTCCTCCGGGCTTGGATAACCCTGACCCAAAAGGCACATTCGCTTTCCAGCCATTGCATCGCATGTACACAGAAGGTGTTCCATGCTCTCAATTTCCCTTTTGCAGGCCCTGCAGGCTGATGTATCCGTCAGACCCATCTTTTGTAGGAGAGCGTTAGTCCCGAAGTGTCCGGTCAGCGCCCCCATCAAAAGACGGGCCTGCCGCCTGCTTGAGTTCCAAATGGCATTTTGCCATTTCGATGAGGAACCTATGAATTTCTTGGAGTGAGCAAGTCCCGTGAGGCTCAACCACTCATCCGTGTGCCTCGCTCTTGCGTACTCCCGAAATGCCGTTTTGACTGTGCTTGGAGCCAGTCCTACAAATGGTTCCGGTCCAATTAGTGAGGTTCCAGAACCTTCCCTAGCCAGCTCGTCAGCATGCTCGTTGCCCACAATACCCCTATGACCAGGGACCCAAACAAGCCTGACCTTGTTTCGCTTTCCCAGCTCATTAAGAGTTCGGGCAGCGTCCATGGTCAGCCTTGAATCGATCCTGTAGGAGGTCAGGGCCATGAGTGCCGCTTGGCTGTCACTAAGAATGTAGATGGACCTACCTGTGGTACCGCTACTTTCCATCTGTTGTGCACAGGCAAGAATAGCATATGTTTCCGCTTGGAAAACTGTAGCTAATTTGCCCATGCATGCCATGTCTAGTACCCATAGTACAAGCTCTGCTTAGTTTGGGACTAGATGGTGCTGTGTAAGAATGACCTAGAATATTATTATTATTACTTATATTAAAAAAATATGAATCGAATTCGAAACTTATTCCTTATTTAAAATCTCTTCAAAATAAAAACGCCTAAGATCCAGGAAGTTCTTACATCACCATTACTGTATGAAAAAAAAACATCCCATATTTTTAACGGTTCTTTTCATCTCATCCGTGGAAAAATGAGGTGTCATTAAATTAATTCGGCCATTTTTAGAAACGGCAAGGAAGGTGAAACGTCAAGAGTAAATTCTGACCTAAGAAAACACGCAAGGAAAGGAGTACAAGTATTTTTCAATTCCATCAGATACGTAGGTACACATATATTCGTGAGTGACCTTGCGTCGGTACAAATGCGGGGTGGTTTTACGATCACCCTACACGTTTGTGCCGAGAAAGGTAAATTTTGGGGAAATCTATTGGACGTTTTGACTTATTGCACAATTGAGAAGTACTTTGTATTTCGGATTATATTCTCATGTGTTAGGGGACTGGGTAAATAAATCGTTCTTCTAATCAATAGTAGTTTGAGATTGTTATTTTTTCTTGTCTTATTGCTTGACTGCAGTGGTGTAGTTTAAGTTTTCATTATCATAATTGTGGTTTAAACATCTGCCTGCATAGGTACTTAACTTTGGGATGAAGTTAATGACGTTCTAAAGATTTTGAAATATTCACCTTTCAAATATTCTATTTGAAATTGGCTATTCCAAACACGCAGGTAAAATCACTTTTTTGTGAAAAAATATCGAAATCAGTAAGGATAATAAATTACGAATTCGAAACATTTATGACCACAACTAGCCCGCGACTTCGTCTGCAGGGACTTCAGAATAGGGTCCGAACTGGATAAAAAGTAGTCCATGTATTATTCCAGACTATAATCTATCATAATCAATCATAACTGCCTCAATAGCCAAGTGGTCCTGACCGCGACTGCTACGCTAGAGGTCCTGGGTTCGATTCCCAGGTCGAGCAAAGTGTTATTGGGTTTTTCTATGAAATTTCCAGTAGCAGCTCGGAGTTAGGAAAATAGGCTCGCCCCCTATTACATGGGACCTAAACATACCGGCGAACTGTGGGTGTACATTAGTACGTCTCTGCCTAACCCTTCGGGGAATACAGGCGTGATGGTATGTTATGTTATGTTTTAATCTATCACGGGCTAATTTTGTCCAGATCCGTTCGGCCGTTCTGGCGTGAAAGAGTAACAAACATCCCTCCATCCTCCAATAGTAGGATTATCTTTAAATCGAGATTTATAATAAAATGTACCGTTGCAAAACTTCACTTGTAGACAACTTCAGACGAGCACAGTTATTTCAGCCGATGTGTACCTACACGAAGGATTCCGGCGACTGAGACCACGATTAACTTGGACATTTTTTTTAATCCAGCGACTGGGACCACTCATAAATGAATACAAAAATCTATTGTTCAAACCAAAAATAGTATCTATAATTAAACGAAAAAATGTCCCAAGTAATAATTCAAGAAAAAACTCTGATTCAAAAATAACATTTATTTAGTTTTGATTCAAAGTTTTATTATAAAAGAGATTTTATATTTTACTAGCTTCTGCCCGCGACTTTGTCCGCGTAGCGTGATGATATATACCCTATAGCCTTCCTCAATAAATGGGCTATCTAACACTGAAATATTTTTTCAAATCGGACCAGTAGTCCTGAGATTAGCGCGTTCAAGCAAAACAAACTCTTCAGCTTCATATATTAGTATAGATATAAAAGAGATTTTTTTTTGTGATTTTTGTGTTCATTTCTAGGTGGTCTCAGTCACCGCAAGAAAAATATAAAACTTAAATGGAACCGGCAACTGGGACCGTGGTCCTAGTTAATGTGGTCTCAGTCGCCGGTATCTTCGGAATCGCCGATTGTAGATATTAAACACTAGTAACTGCTAATCAAGAATAGAGAGACAAAGATTATATTTTCTCTTTCTTCTTTGTTCTACTTACTACATAATATGTCATAGTCTTTAAGCCAATTCTATGTAAACAATCTAGAGACCGACCTACAAATTGTATTAATTAAGTCTACCTGGATCAGAAATGGGTCGCTACTTGATATTGTACGCAAATAACTATATATTGTTGTACCTAATTTTAGCTTTTGTGCAACAGGTACCTCGGGATGTTATTGAACATACTATAATGCCTGTATTACCATAAAGGTTAGGCAGAGGTATATTAATGACCTGAGAATCAAACCAAAAATCTCATGCCCAACAAACGAAGTTACCAACATTAGCATATTGAAGGCGATAGCTAGAATTTACTGCTCTAATTATAATAAAAGTGTAATCAGACATTGGCCAAATTGACTAGACTGGCGGTCCTAGGAATCTGTTCAAGTTTACGAAAAAAACCTTTTCCTGCAACATAAATCTAATATCCTAAAATCCGTCCCTATTATTTCAAGATGTACCATAAAATACGCATATAGACGTACTATGACACATCACAGCGGGTGAGGGTGGCGTAGAAAGCTGTGCGGTGTAAAAAAATCCCCTAATCTAGTAAACAGGGGCTAAATGACTCACTTCACTGCGGGCGCCATGTATTCGGGGAAATTCGGTAAAATTCGGGGGACTTAATCTTTACGGGATAAAGTAAAAGGAGACATGACCCAGGTGCGAGTCACACCGCTGCGCGCGTAAATTGTCGGTCCTTTGTCTTTTTGTAAAGTTACAAGGGCTCGCTTGATAATTACGAAATTGAGACCCGTTTTAATTTTAATCCTTGATATTAATTTTATTAGCCTTGTTGTGTTCTTTGGAGGCTCAAATTTTGGTCGTGTGGTTGGGATACAATTAATTCGGTAGGCCTAGTAGAATAAGGGTGCTTATGAAAAGCACAGTGTTTTAACTGAAAACATATTAGTTTATAATAATGTGTGGTTATCTATATCTATACTAATATATAAAGCTGAAGAGTTTGTTTCTTTGTTTGCTTGATCGCGCTAATCTCAGGAACTACTATTCCGATTTGAAAAATTCTTTCAGTGTTAGATAGTCCATTTATTGAGGAAGGCTATAGAGTATATATCATCACGCTAAGACTAAGTAACTATTCAACGGGGACGAAGTCGCGGGCGGAAGCTAGTTCTTAATAATTATTTATTGTGGTAACAATATTAGTGTATTAAATCATGTACCAGTGGTACCTATTGTAGTTAGGTACCTACTTGATTGAAATAATTTGTGAGTGGAGTCAGATACACACATGAAACAGTACGTGTCTAATATTAATTAGTGATATACGATAAAATATTGCTTATTAACTTTTACTGTATTTAATTTTCCAGACGCCATTATATATCTCACGTACGCGTTCTAACATGTCAGCTCCACCTATCGACCACTCTCGTAAACATTTGAGCCTCTAAGACAAGAAACCGTTAAATACAAAGGCGGATAAATCTCGAAGTTAACATTTACAGCATTACCGGAACGGTTTTTCATGTTTAAAACACAGCATTAGGTGCGGGGCTGGCCGGCCAGTATCCTGCTACGTGCGGCGTAATCGCTGCGCGCGGACCTCTCTGAAACACGGAAAACCGTTCAGACAACACCCCCGACCTTCCCCCAGCCCCCCCAACCCGCACCCACCACTTTTACGATGAATCTTCGTTTCTCCGCATCAAGAAGTAATTTTAGTGTTCCTTTGCCGATTCAATGATACCACTCGGGCTGATTGGTTAAGCCCTCTTTGATTTAATTTCGGGTTAAGTTCCGCTGTGGTTGGACCCCGTGGGATTTGGGCACGTTTAGTACGGACCATGAGGATGTTTGTATCGCCCCTGTTATGGCCATTTAACGGCTTTACGACTCAGTTCCGAATAGGGAATGTAAATTATAGTTTGCTTGTTTTTAAATTCTATGTATGTAGATCCTGAGCGGCCTAAGAAAGAAGAAAAATATAATCTTTAACTAAAACTTACTTTAATTACCAGTTATAACATTTATTTGCATACTAAGGTATAACATATACTTACACTATTTACATAAAAAAATATATATATATATAATTATATACTAAAACTTTATTTACTAGTACGCTCGATAGTGCGATATACAACTCTAAGGGCCACTTGCACCAACTTCTTAAATATGTTTAAATTATATTTAAACACAATTTTTCATACAAATTTTGTGTTTAAATAAAATTTAAACACGTTTAACAAGTTGGTGCAAGTGGCACTAAACAATCTAAATACACGAAGGGCCACTTACACAAACTTCTTAAATATGTTTTTTTATGTTGTATAATTTAAATATGTTTAAATTGTATTTAAATACAAATTTTCATTGTAATTTTGTGTTTAAATACAATTTAAACATAGGTATTTAAGAAATTGGTGCAAGTGGCCCTAAGCATATGTTTTTAAGTAACTTGTGTAGGTAAGTATAAATTCGAATCTCTATGTAATGGGCACTTGTTTGTTTCAACTGTCTCATTAGCTTAGTGGTGCTGAGATCGACTGCTACGCTAGAAGTTATGGTTTCGATTCCCAGGGACAGCAGTGTTATTAGGATTTTCTATGAAATTGTAAGTAGCAACTTGGATTTCGGGATTTGTGGCTGGCCCGCTATTACACGAGATCTAAACATGACGGCAAACTATGAGTGTACATTAGTACACCACTGCCTAACCCTTCGGGAAAACAAGCGTGACGGTATGGGTACATGTTTCACAGTGTCTTTATGATCCATTTTTACATAGGTTAAGTTTCCTACTAACTTTGTAATAACTGTTATATTTTATTAGAAGTAAAATGATCGCTATTTTTGAACTCAACCACACGTGTAATTTGTCTTCTCGTAGATATTTATTTGTGTGAACAATTTTGTTCCTGGAACAAAAGAACTCCTAAATGTCAAAAGTCAGATTTAAAAATAGAAGCCGGGTAAGGTCAGAGTTGAACGTTGTATTTATGTAATGGAAATCTACTTTATTATGAGGAAACTCTCAATGAACTAAATGTCAAAATGAAAGTGTAAACACTTTAAAAGCAGTTAAATATATTTATTGCTACAGAATATTCCCATTAGGTATGTAAGTTCGTCTTCAAATAAAAAAGAAAGAGAATTATATAAAAGAATTGTCTAATCTCTGCAAACGATTACCTACTGCGTATATTGCCAGCGCATTTAGTGAACCCAGTTATTTGGCACAAGCACAATTAGAACAACAAAACTCTTCCAAAAATTCAGTAGGTACTTAACAATCCTTGAAGATTTGCCAGTCACATTAATACAGAGGTTCTTTTGATATGGTCTATCATTATTACTATACTACGAGTAAGAGTTAATAGGTGATAGCCTAGTGATATGACCATTGAAATGGCAAGTCAAAGGCAAGTGCGAATCCAAAGCAAGCACCTCTGACTTTTCGAAGTCATGTAGTTGATCATCACGCGCTTGAACGGCGAAGGTAAACATCGTAAACTGCGTGCCTGAAATTGATTGTCTTGATCCGTGATTTTCTTGACGGCGTATGAAGTCTGCCAACCCGCATTAGGTCAGCGTGGGGACTATAGCCTAATTCTTCTCATTCTGAGGGGAGACCCGTGCCCAGCAGTGGGGCAGCATAATGGGTTGATTATATAAAGGTAAATATGCAGTTTTAATTTCCAGCTCATGAAATATTGGTGTCATAGTGAGAATTAGTTACAATGACAGGTCACACTGGGCTCTTTCAAGTAGTTTAAATAGATCAATCAAACTTTGCTTGATCCGGGAATTGACCGAAGATGTCACACTTATCAGCCCTGCGTGTGACCACAGAACCATGTGGTAGTTTTTCCAAAAATAAATATTCAGTATGTAACATGAAAAAAAGCAAAGTTTTATCATCGCTATAACAAAATACATGGACACACATCAATATATCGTACTGTACCTAAATATTATTTTGTCTATTATATTATTTATGACTTGAGGCAGGCATAATATTTCAGCCACGTTTGTGAGTTCAATTAGTTCATAAAAATACTTTGCTGTGATAAATGGATAGACGGAAGGTTGGGAGACAAAAGAAGATTAATATTCTCTGGTAGTCTCTGTATCCGCTCGTGTACGCTCAGCATATTTGTCGCGACGTAACGCAACATACATATTATGTAGTCTGATATAAATTAAAAAGATATTTATTTCTAAGCTCATGTTTTCCCTAATTCTCACTCGTTAAACTGCCTCATTAGCCAAGTGGTCCTGAGCGCGACTGCTACGCTAGAGGTCCTGGGTTCGATTCCCAGGTCGAGCAAAGTGTTATTGGGTTTTTCTATGAAATTCCCAGTAGCAGCTCGGAGTTAGGAATTTGTGCCCGGTTAATGGCAATAGGCTCGCCCCCTATTACATGGGACCTAAACATACCGGCGAACTGTGGGTGTACATAAGTACGCCTCTGCCTAACCCTTCGGGGAATACAGGCGTGATGGTATGTATGTTTTCCCTAATGTAGCGAGAAGTATGTAATGTAGAGAAGCGGCGGTAGCCTAATGGCTAGGGCGTCGGACTTGCGATCATGTGGTTGCCGGTTCGAAACCCACACATTGCACTACCGACGTGAACCCACTCGTAACACAAGCATTTAGCTTAGCACGAGGGGTTAACAAGAATACTAGTAATGTGTGACCCACATTGCGAGTAAGCTTTTTTTTTTAAATAAAAAATAAATAAAAATGAGTCTAAGGACTCCTACGCCCACTATTCATGAAGTCAGGCTGTCCTACTACTTAGGATATTTATCTATAACATAACATAACATAACTTAATCAACCCCATGTACTGTCCCACTACGGGGCACAGGTCGCTTCTCAAATGAAAGGGATTAGGCTATAGTCCACCACGCTTGCCTAATGCGGGTTGGCAGACTTCACACGCCCTCGAGGAAATCTTTCAGGCACGCATGTTTCCTCACGATGTTTTTCTTCACCGTTGTAAGCGAGTTATAATTATTAATTAATTATTTATTACTAGCTTCTGCCCGCGCCTTCGTCCGCGTAGCATGATGATATATAGCCTATAGCCTTCCTCAATAAATTGGCTATCTAACACTGAAAGAATTTATCAAATCGGACCAATGGTTCCTGAGATTAGCGCGTTCAAGCAAATAAACAAACAAACAAACAAACTCTGCAGCTTTATATATTAGTATAGATGTTAGTTATTATCACGATTATGTTTATATCATGTTTTCAAGCCTTCCGAAAAACTCAGGAAAAATTACACAGGCGAAGCTACGTAAGAAAAAATATGAAACGTCATAAAGCTATAATATACCTAATAATATGTTTTTTTTGTTTTCCTGTCACAGAATATCTTATCAGAATATCTTTCTGTAAGTGGTACAGTATGTATCTTATCTTATCTTGTAAGCGAGGTAACAAGGCCTCAGTGCACTTCGATCCAATGGGATCTTTTGTGCTTCCCCAAGATACCTAAACCTCATCCTCTCCCAGTTCTTCAAATAGCTCTTCCATGAGCTTTATAATGAGGCCTGGTACAGTATGTAAATAGATTAACAATGAATAATTTGACTAACATGACGTATGTATCACCATTGCCAAGCCCGATCATTATTGTAGATCGACCCATAATGACGTCACCATCGGCATTAGGATATCTCAGTGGGCGTGATGAGGGCAACGGCTTATGATGGCTTCATTTTACTCTCATTTTCAATAAGTATTTGTTGGAAAACTTACTTTTCTGTTTATCTTCTGGTTTGTAAATTTTGTGTTAATGTCAGACGGAAAATAAATTAATGGTGCTCAAACACATTTTATGAGCAAATGTCGATATTAAAGACGTCAAGGTATAATCAAATATTCCAACATAGATTTGTTAAGCTCAATTTTTGAAAATAACGAAGACGTAATTTTTTTTAAATTATTTTCTAATATTGGTACTCATCGAAAGTGGCGTTTTTGAGTTCTACATGAAAACCAATAATGTATTATGAATTTCGTAGAAAAAACTTTCTTATACTTGAGAATCGAATTCAAATAATAAAGCTCAGTAACAGAAATAACAAAGACAGCATTTGTAGAAAGATTGATTGACAGATTTTGTAGAAAGTAAATTTAATTACAAAAGTCGGAAACTTTTAACAGCCAGAAAGATATTGCCTAAAAATTGCTTTATCTCTGTCAGTTAATTTGAATTTCAGCACCATGTTACATGTTACATGTTACAAGTACAGTTACATGTTACATGTTACATGTAGTACAAGTACAAGTTACATGTGTGGGGCGCGTGACTCCACGCTCCAACCCAGCATCGCGTCCACGGGGCCAGCCGTCATGAATACGTAATACAAGGGCAGGACGCGAATTCTTTCGTTTATTATTCAATCATTCGTTTGGCGCGAGTTCGCTTTAATTTCATGGCGGGTGGGCACAGGCCCCGGGCGACAGGCCGCCCTCTTAGTGTGGAAACGATCCCGATACTATTGTAGGAATTATGCTATTAATTAGAACATCGTGGCAGATTGTCGGAATTTATAGGGCTGTCTCAACCCGTTGGAGACTTGTCTTTGGACTGCTGTGATTAACTTTGGCTAGTTTTAGGACGCTTTGTGATATTGATTGGATGTATAGTCTCACTTCATTATGATAAAAAATATTGTAAAAATGTATTATTTTATTTAAATTATTAAAATAATGTCTTTAAATTAATTGCATTATTGTCCTCCAATAAAGACTCTTAAATTTGCACGAAATATGGAAAAGGAATACGCAATTTGCAGTTACATTACAATGTAAAGTAGAAGCACTTTCCTTACTTGTTTGTTCGTCACCGCAGAGTACTTGAAAAAGACAATTCTTATTCTAAAAGGCGAAGCTGTTGAGGATGTGGAGGAGTGCGTGCCCGTTTTGATTGAAACCACCGGCGCCGCCCCATCCGACGCCAACGCGACCGACGCAGAATTGAAAACGCAAATTTAGTGACACATCTATTAACGAAATGTGAAGAAGGCACCACCAGAAAATGGGATCCGCGAGGGAGAAAATTTCGTACAATTGTAGCAATATTTTATGCTGGCAACATTCTTATTTTAATAAACAGGTGTTGCTATTATAGGTGTACCAATTTTCTGCTTACCTAACTTTCATTAAGTATATTTGTTGCAAAGGGTTGCCTTTATTGTGTGCAGTAAAACTGAATTTGTTGTCCTTAAATAATGTATGTTTACTTTTACATGAATGCACGCGTGAGGTACCTACGTTGAGGATGAACGGGGGTGGCAGCAATCTTGAGAAATCATTTTTACGACTATCAAAGGGAGAATAACATTAAAATTCAGGAGACGGTCACGCGACCTTGTACTGTCATGTTCCTACACGTCGCTTCGTGGAAGGGTCTGTGTAAAAATGCGTACTATTTTAAATAAAACATGTATGTGGATTGCACACATATACTCTATGTTGTTTTGTTTACTTCTAAATATTCAGGTGTTTTGGACTCGTTGTCTTTTATTGATAAATTAGAAATCTCTCAATAAAAGACAGCAGGTCCTATACCTATCAGACAAGACATAGATAAAATATAATTATGCAATAGATAGACAAATGTGTGCATATTTCTCATTATAAATCGTAGAGAAATCCTTCACGTAGCCACCCAACACCTGCTCCAGAGAATATTCCCAATAATTTATTGAGAACCGCCCTGTCTTGGGTCGTCTATGTAAGTAATGTGTCGCAACAACGCGTCTGGGCATTCGGCCGGTCGCATTCGCACACGATTCAAATAAAAAAGTCCGCCATCACTCAAGTATGCGTCGCCATTCACTCGCCTGCCTAGAAATTTTCTCCCCCGGTCCATTATAATAATGTGGACATGCTAGATGGAAAATACTAAAGCTAGAGAGTACATACAGTCTAGACAGCTCTCGTGTTCGCAGTAGATAAGGCGACACAGGGGCCGAGCTGATAAAATCTTAAGTGAATTACGTTTACATGTGTTTCGCGTCGTATCCATACAATGTGGTACATGTCAGCGTTAGGTTAGCGTGATGTGATCTACACGGTCCTTGCAAATGGACAGGAAAAAGACGCGGGAGGAATGCGTGGGTTCTTTTAATTTAATATCGACTGACACCGAATTGGAATCGAAAGTTTGCCAAGGACGTGCTCTGCCGTTTAATCGTACCGCCTGTTTGCCGCTTTAATATTTATTGTCTACCCGACATGCTTATTTATAAATGCTTATATATGAGCTATTAAATTCTTATGAAAAAAAATGCATGAGTCGACTAAGGACAAGATGTGAAAGTAATATAAATTATAGAAGGTGGGTAGTTTGAATTTTGTAATAACATTCCTCAACATTGTATTATAATTTAACAGTTTTATATTTCTACCGTAAAAATCTAATTTGTTTGTACATGTTTATGTTCATTCTTGAACAAGGTTTCAAAGATAAAAGAAACAAGGAATTATTTAAGCAGCAAAACGCATGTTAGTTTCTCGTTTTCCGTAATTGTACCACGTACGATAGCATAACTTAGAACAAAATTTCTCATTGCAGACGCTTGGTTGTGCTGTGAAAAATAGCGTACACTTATAAAACAATAAAAACATTGCGTCTGACGGAGGCGCCTTGAGTGAATTTTCGCGGAAGGCAGGCTACGCTGCTACGGTGTCGGAGAAACGCGTATTTACCGCGACTAAACTACATAATCTACAAAGTTCTACTGGAAAAATGGATACGGTATATTTCGTTGATTTTCTTTTTTTGATTTTTTTTCTTCGTTTGAATTCTTTGAATGTTGTTCTTATTTCAAAATGTGATCACGTTGAATGGTTTGATTTCACATACTTTTGATATTTCGTGGCAAGATAATGCGACGTGTTCTAAAAACGGTAAATACAATGCTTGTATAATTGTAAAATGGTTTTAATCTGAAAGCAAAACATATAAAACAATAATAGACTAAGGAGTTATAAGATAAACATGATCTATCTAGACAGTAATTGTTGTAACAAATAAAACTGTAGGAACCAAATTACTCTTAGAACTGTAAAGCACACATGGCAGGCACTTATATTCTTATCTCCCCAGTTGCCGGTGTCAGTGGGGCAAATTTCATTTGGGCCGGCAGTCCGAAGCGCCAGGCCCGCCGTGAACTTCGCCCCAACTTGGAAACACGTGTTAACATAAGTCGTCTTTGAAAAACTGGATAAGGACCTTATTTATATGGGGCCAGCGTACACGGCGACACAAAAGAACATGATGATATTACTGTTAGACGGGACACGCTAATGTGATGTACATAATGTTATTTACCAGTCACGAATTACTTCGCCTTTTTATGCCTAAAAATGTGGGTAAAATGTGATAAAAATTACGAGCCCTCAGATGTGGGGGAAGTAAAGATATACGCCTAGGACGTGTTATTATTGGGTTACGCGTGTAAGGTACTGTTATGACAGACAATTTAGAAGGTACACCAAAATAAGTAGGATTGGTATTAGTAGGTGGACTCTGCTTGAATCATCTATATCAATAAATTTACTGCATTCCACAAGTTAAATAAATATTACACTAACATGATAATCTGCGGTGATATGATCCATTTTGATACCACTGCATCGTCAGAAACTCTGTGACTTATTAAGCGATTATGATGTCCCAACATTATTGTCATCCAGTTTGAAAGGTCAATGAACTTGGCCCGTGAAATTATTGGGCATATGAGACTTAACAACAGAAATTTCAATATTAGAACGCGCTCGTGATACTACTGATGTTGCTGGCTTCTATAGGCTGTGGTTCACTTGCCTTATCTTCTTATATTAATGGTTAGCAGAAGTATCTAAATTAAAGAAAGTGTGGAGGAATCGCAACATCACCAAAGCCACTAAAGTCAGACTCATGCGAACGCTGGTATTCCCAATCTTTCTTTACGCGGCTGAGACATGGACAGTGCGTGAGTTGGAAAAGGGGAAGATAGATGCTCTAGAGATGTGGTGCTGGAGGAAAATGCTCGGCATATCGTGGACAGAGTTCCGCACCAACGTATCCATACTCCAGGAACTCGGCATCACAAAGCGTCTATCAGCCATAGTACAGACGCGCATACTACAGTACTTTGGCCATGTCTAGACGTGATAACAACTCAATAGAACGGGTGGTCGTGCAAGGAAAAGTAGAGGGAACCAGATCACGTGGCAGATCATCTATGCGCTGGACTGATCAAGTGAAATCCGCAGTGGGAAACCGTGTGTCAGACTGCACCAGACAGTCTGCAAACAGAGAAAGATGGCAGGAGATTGTGAAGAGAGCTGTGTCCGCCTCTAACACTAAAGTGGACGCCTCAACGTGACCACGACCGCTCTGCCAAGAGCGAAACGACTGAGAAGAAGAAGAGAAGTATCTAAGTATATTTATTTATCTATAAAACATTTAATTACATTATAAGGGCTGTTTCATAATTCACTAAATATCATTATAGATATTAATGTTCGGTTTAACGTAACCAAAAACCCTTTTGCCAACGCGACACTTTACAATAATTTCATTGTATTTTACGTTTACTTAATTTTGTATCTTCAGTGCGTTTTGACAGACACCAAACCGCCCGGGTTCATTCATAAACATTAGCAGTAACTCTAACAGTAAACCTTAACATTATATAAGTAAGAACAATTTAGGGAAACTCTAATTAATATGAGAATTGAACCCAGGACCTCGAGCGCAGCGGTTGTGCCTAATGTGGCAAGTTAAAACTGAGTAATTTTAACGTTCTAGTTCTTTTAAGTTCTAATCTATGTGCACAACTTGTCAGCTAATTGATCTGAGTCGTTCCCCGACGTATAAGTTGGTATTGGAAAAAACCCCTAAGTATCGATGTAAAATACGACGGAAATTTCCTAAAGCTAGTTGCGACGTAACTTTTACACTTGTAGGGAAACAGCCTCGGACGTGGTACGGTAGATATTAATCTTTTCCATCGAACCGACGGTCTTTCAACAATTTAACTTTCTATACGCCATTTTGTTTTTACACGCCGAAACAAATGCTGTGTTATTTTCTGTTTATAAAAATAAAATGGGAATTATTTCAGTTTAGGAACAGACTGTTACTTATATATTTGATTTATTTTATTTACCCAGCGAGTTGGTTTTCTCCTCGCACGTACTAAACGATATTTGGCGATCCCTAGGACGAGTCGTTTGTCACGTACGTGACGCAGCGGACAAAATGGAAACTTCACTGTGTTGCCGAAACGGACAAATAAATACGTAACTGTTTTCTAAAAAAACTGTTATGTTATTGGTCTTTATATTTGAAACAAATACTTGGGTCTGCGGTTAATTTCTCAATTTTGCGAGTACTTTATGACTGCTGCATTTTAATCTTATATACCTACGGAACCGCGAGACTTTTGTACGGCTTTGCAGGTTTAATTGCGTTTTATACAGAATCTTATTTTTTTACTGTTTAGGTACGTCGGAAAATAAGCTGATAACGGCAGGGGAGTAGTTATCGCCGCTCATGCACATCTGCAACACCGGAGGAGTTGCTGATGCGTTGCTGAGCCTTAAGAGCCGATGGACTGTAGAGTGCCGAAACCGCAGCAACCAAAGGGGAACTGGCTCTCACGTGAAAATTACGAAATACACTCCTTTTAAGTTTAAGTTGCTTTAAATCATACTGAAACGTAAGGGTGGTCGCCAGCCAGTCAAACCCCCAAGCAAGTCAGATATTTTTACGTCTCTGTCTATAGGATACCTTTCTGAATGGCAGAGAGGAATTTTATTGATTTACTGAAATATAGTGGAGTGAAATATAATTTATTTAGGTATAAACTTGATGCTTGCCGAAGTCAAGACCTAGGTCAGTGGTAAACTGGAGGTATCTAGCACTGGCCATGCAGCTTAAGGGCCCGGCGGAATTTGAATTGCCCACAAAAACGTAATACCAAAATAAATCCAAACAATATTTTATCAAATTGTGTTATTATTTGGATTAAGATACCGTTAATCTAGGTCCCTACCGTACTAATTCGTCTAATACTACTTACTTCACAAGAAATAAACGATCGAAAACCGTTTCAAACTTGGTAAAATTATCAAGAATTCGCATATGTACTGTATGTATTTCCAGTGAAGTATTTTGGATGAAATGATAGAGCAAGAACCTAGATTAAAGGTATCGGAATCCGATTTATAACACAATTTGATTAAATTGTGTTTGAATTACAATTTATTTTACGAGTAGTATTACGTTTGTATTCGAAATTCGGTTCGTCGGACTCTTTTCTATATATCCCAAAAGTAGATAGACTACTGACGCCAATTTTAAACTTGAAAATTTTAAAAGAAAAATAATATTTTCGGAGTGTTTCCATTTCAGTGTTTTCGTTTCGAGTATACAAGATGAGTACGAATGGAAGAGTTGGAAGGGGCCGACCTCGACGAACGTACCACAACCAAGTTGCGGCCGTTCTCAAAAAAGGTCAGGTTAAGAGCATCCTAAACCGACGATCTTGCATGAGGAGGTTAATGAACGTAGATGAAGCGAAAGTAGTGTGCTAGGATCGTAGCAAGTGGAAATCTATAGTCTCTGCCTACCCCAATGGGAGACAGGCGTGAAAATATGTTTCAATTTCTAGAAGGTAAATTAATTAAAAAATATAGATATATAGTTCAATTTTCTCTGTATAAATATAGTATTAGGGTATTAGTAAGTTTCAAAACTTAGTTTCGGGGTCCTTGGATAGTTCGACTGGTTATTAATTTTATAAAGTCACGTTATAGGCAAATTCTTGTGGAACGATGTTAGGAACGAGTTTTAAGTTAACCTTGAGCGTATCATGTAGGGGTTAAAACGTTTTGGTATTCTTTTTAATAAGTTTTAGGAGTGCACCGTACGATATTGTTGGAGCGGGGGCGGCGGCGGCGGCGGCGGCCCAAAGTGTTTGCACAGAGATTAATGATGCGATACTGAGCGCACTATGGGCTGAAGGTTCTTAACAAAGGGGCCTCTTACTTACTCTTTCAAGCCTATGGGAAGTCTTTCCAAGAAAAACAGCCAAATGCGCCGTTAAATGTTTGTTATGAAAGTGGTATTGGATTTTCTTTCTAATCCTGTAGAAACTATCTGACATATCACGTCTATCCTACTGATTTCTGATACCTATTTTCTTTGTAGAAACTGATTGATATACCTACTTATACTGATAATTATGTGATATTAGACATATTATATTCTAATAAAATTACTGTAGCGTCCATTATTATCGTCTATATTATTACGTAGGTAGTTATAGATAAGTATATAGTTACTATTATAAATAAAATGCCATAAAATTCGTGAAGTAAGTAGATACTTGTCTTATTTATATACAAGTGGGTAGGTATATGAGAATGAAAACAACGAATTAAATTAACCGAAAAATAAAAACAACAGAATAAATGAACTATTTCAAAATTATTTTTTTTTATTATTGACATTGCAAAACCTGCAGCTGAGACCTCGTTTGTTTTCCAAAGCTTTTTAATAAAAAAATAAATGTAGTCATGCTCGCATCTCTATCGATATGACATAGACGTGAAAATAGGCTCGCAACGCCACCAGCATTAGAAGTCGACTACAATAATTCAATGACACTCATAGCATCTCAATGAAGGGGGAAAATGAAAAAGTCTATTGGAGAATAAATCATAAGTAAATGAGATATTGTGTTTCTGCGACGCCCCGGCGGTATCCGACTGAAATGGAAATCACAAATGATGACAAAGCGTAACGTGCAGTATATTAATGGAACCTATAACGTAGCCTCAGTATGTTGTATGAGATTGTCTATTATATAACTCTTATTTCATTTTGAAATACCATAGCAAAGGTGAACATTAATTTGGAGAATGAAATAGAGAGGTAACATAAAATACTATCACGCTTGACGCTAGGTGTATATTAATATGAACTCCGACATAAAAATCGAATAAGAATGCTTGAACCTGAAAACTGAATCTAAAGAGTAAAGACGCACGCTCAGTAATTCGAGCTTAAGATCACAGTTTTTATAAAACAGTATTTAATCCGCCAAAAATTGTACAGGCAAGGATTTAAAGATAATATTTTTAATTTCATCATATTTTAAAAATATTTTTAAATTGTTAATATAATTTAATGACTTATCTCTGAAACTGACTTCTAAAATTACAAGTAGGCAAATGTATGCTTGATTTATGAGTAATTAGCATTAACACATTTAATCATGAAATAGATACATCACTAATTCCTAGCACCTAATATTTTAGGGTGAAAGCATCTAAATGCGATATTTTGGTAAACAATTTATTTACTCAGAAACATAATTATTTGTACCGTACTGACTTCATTTATAGTGTATCCAGTGGTTTCATGAGTGCTCTAGATTTTCAATATTCGCCTGTTGGTCGCATCATAAATCTTAGGGCGCAGACGGTTGCAGCGACACCGTGCATTCCCGTCCCGCCCCGCCTTAATATTTAATGAAAATTGTTGGTTTAGCTTAATTTCCTTCTGTGTATGTGCATGAATAATATTTTATTTAACACAGCCGGTTGTGTGGAATCTGTTATTAATTGGAATAAATTTAATTAAGTAGTTTATAAATATAAGACTGCGTAATGGCAGAATTAGATAAAGGGTGTGATAGATACACGCGACGTAGATGAAAATGCAGTAATAATTGAGCAAGCAACGTCAATGTTTAATCCGGCGGGAGCGCAACGGGCCGTTTATCAATCGGACCAAAAAACAACATATTTCAATATCCGCTGATTAATATCCGCTGCCAGTTCGCCGGCCGAGGCAAACATGAAATTTATGTACTGCGACCGAACGGTTTATTTCATTTTTCTTTTTAAATTACGAATGTTTGGCGCGACAATTGGCCGCGTGTCGCGCGTCGCTCCCATCTGTTGCGGCCAACAATTAACATTTGCATTAGAATTTCATTTCGCTACCTAAATCTGTATTATGCGATATTTAAAAAAGACCCATGCGTATATTGTCCTTTTATAAATTACAACGTTATTTGCACATTCAGTGCTGTTGTGAAATTTTATTAATACATAGTTATATTATTAACAGTAATGAGGTTTGCAACTCTGAACGTGAACGTGCGCTACAAAATTTGAAATTAATATCTAAAGGCGTAAGTCTCGCTACCATATTAGCATAAAGACGTAATTGATGGGTAAACTAATTTAATGTTACACAGCAATTATGCTAAGACGCTCATGGTTTACAACACCATAAAATGTACTTCCGGTCTCCGAAACTGCAACGGAAGTAATAAGCACTGCAATACTCCGAGTCATAAATTAGAATAAGCAGTTTTAAGTGAAGAGGGAGCCACCGCGCGCAGCCTCCGCCTGACGCGCAAATCATACACTTAACATTTGTGTAGGTACTTTCAATATACTCCAGTACATTTAGGTAAATAACGTAGCGCCGTATATTTGAAAACATAAACAATCCCACAACAGCGATGGCGGGAGTCGTAAAAATGGAACTCGGGAGAAACTTAACAGGAAACTTTTATTAAAATAACAACATTAAGCCGTTAATTTGTTTGTAAAACTGCGCAGACGGTAAAAATTACTTATTCAGAGTGTTGAGACCGCGAAAGCGCGGCGCGTCGACTTCTTGGCAAATGTCGCGCCGCTTTTCTATAATTCAAGACGGGCGGAGACGCGCGGCGTAGCGTGCGGTGGCGTGCGGCCGTGCGAGCGTTTGCTTCGCTCCGCTCGCTCACCTCACTACCAGTAGTGGTCTGGCTGGGCTGGTCTGGTCTGTGTGAGCTATGTTGCTAGCAACATAAGCAACATAGCTCACAAAGAGCCAGAACAATAAGTATTCATGATATTCACATCGTTAATCTTACACTGTAGTTACGTCTTTAAGAACACGTACACTCCAACGACCCCATTAATAAATACCTAAAAGCTTCAATCGACAAATTCATGTAAACATCAAAAGTTGTTCTAGCGACACCCAAACACAATATGTAAAGCTTATAAAATATTAAACTAAGCGTCTAAATAAAAGCCTTAAAATAAACTTCTAAGATACTCTGAGGCGAGGATTAAACTTGTAGAAATACAATAACTTAATTGAGATTCTCCGGGCCCTAATAGGTTTTCCTATGTTATAGAAAATCCACTTTCTCGCAAAGTGGAGAAGAACGGTCGTGTTCCGGCGTCGATGGGCTAACAAATGAAATTAATGCATTTCTCCAGAGAAATAAAATGTCATTAGTTTCGCTCGATGAGCTCGCTTCGACGGAGAACCTACTTAAGACGAACTTTATTGTCTCCAATCGTAGTCATATTATTATATCTTGATATACGTATGGGCTGGTGAATACGACATAAAATGGAATCATAGTCAATGCACAATAAAATAGTGAATAGGAAATGAAAATGAATAAAAAACTAATTGCCTTATTAGGTAGGTAATCTAATATTTGCAAGCACGGCTTGTTTTCTGGATCTGATTCCGAGGTCAACTTAATCTTTCTTTTTGTAGCAGCTCGGAGTTGAGATTAGTAGACTCGCCCTCGTTACATGGGTTAACTATGGGTGTAGAATAGTACCTACACTTCTGCCTATCCCTTCGGGGAATAAAAGCGTAATGATATTTGATTCGAAACAAGGACGAGAACATCCTTACTTACAGTTCTTGGCACGTTTCTGAGAAAATAAGAAAATGCTCACCCAGTGTGCCTTAGTGCTCGATTTATGCTTGAGACACAAAAAGGATTTAGATAAAATAAGACGATTTTGGGCCTCACAACAATAAGAACTTACGCATTGCCTCAAATCCGTAATTTACATCACACTTAAAATACGATATTATCTTTCGTTTGTCCAATGTGTTACAAAAAAGCCCAATTTTGACCAACAATCTGACCGTCATTATTTTATATAAGCACAACGATTTTGTAAAGGAAAATACCAAATCATTACATTTCTGATATTATTTTTACTGTTATTGTGGATTTAGGTTACATGAAACTGGTTTGCTTTAACTTCTACGAAATCCTTTTGATGATCGTATTGATTTCAATAGCAAAATTATATCAAAGAATCCCGAATACAGTGGATATTTTTTATGGCATAGGGGGGCAAACGAACAGCTAACGATAATCGATTACTGCCGCCCATGGACCAGAGGAGTCGTAGGTGCGTTGCCGGCCAATAGTTAGTAGGTATGTGATTTGCTATTCCAGTAAAGGATACATATTTTTTTCGTTTTTAATTACAGTAGAGTGATCGTTCTGCGAAATTCAAGTTAAATTCGATATATTTAGATTGAGTGTCCGATTGAAAGTTTGAGTTTTTTTATATCACTTAGGTGGTAAACAAGCATACGGCCTGCATGATGGCAAGTGGTTACCGTTGCTAATTCAGTGGGGTATGTCTGCAACTTCGGGTCTCTGTCGGATCATAGCACACTGAGCGACTTTAAATTTTATTTTATTACATAGTTAAACAGCAAGGAATTATTAGTGTTGGTAATATATTTCGTGGTTTGTGCATAGCATAAGCATGTCTAGACATTAAAATGTCTTCGCTGAAGCAACAGAGCAGACAGAATAAGATATAAAAGCGAAGCACTTCTAGGAACAAGGTAGTGCTTTTTGAAAAACGTGTTTCGCTTGTAGAACACGGGGGAGATTGTGAAATTGGACCACTGCCATTGCAGTAAAAGTGGAAATAAATCGACTGGGACGCATTTGCCAGCGAATGACCCAGATCAAAAAACCAACTTACACATTCTGTCTGACCGAAACTTCCTGAGAACAGCAATTTCAAAAAACATTATAACGACAGTTTTTCCTTTCAAAATATTCCATTTAAGTGCAAGTTGTTCATTGAAATGCATGCATCGGCGGACAGTCGGCGCCTGGGAACTTTAGTAATTGACCCTTCTCTTCAATTACCTGTAACACGGTGCGTGGGAAGATAACAGCTGTTACACTACTTACAGTGCAAGGGATTTCGAAGAAATATTGAAGTGATTGAATATTCAATATTATATCAGGTTTTAAAATTCACTATTCACGATAGAGTCTTAGAAGTTAATAACATAATCGAGGCCTCCTTTTGTAATTGAAACAACAATGTAGAATACACAGCAATGACTAGACAGGACCGAAGAATAATTTAACTACAACAAAAACATATTCATATATTACATGCTACCGACAACAATACAGATTACAGTCTTTATTGTTTCTCTAGGCTCTACCAATGTTTAAGGCAGGCTTTACGATTGGAGGCAATTCTTCTAATCCATTAGCCTGTCTGATGTTCAACTTTTACGGAGGTCCTACCACCGAATGTCTCGCGAAAAACGAGTAACATCGCTCAAATTATTTTCAGTGGGGTTTTTACGATAGTCGTATCTTTTTACACGCACATTATGTGTAGATATGCTCACATAATGTTAAGGTGTGCTACGTCGTACATCCTAAGTATCCATAAATCGAATTCGTGAGTCGAATTGCATTATTTTCTAAGAGCATTTAACTCTTTTAAAGACGCTAAAATGTCAAAAACTATACTAAAAAATACTGTTTTTAAACGGCAGGCATCGCACTTGTGACTCCTCTGGTGTTGCTGGTGTCCATGGGCGGCGGTAATCGCTTACCATCAGGTGATCCGTCTGCTCGTTTGCCCCCTTATACAATGAAATAAAACTGTAAGTATGTATCTATCATTATCTATGATTTAATTTGTATCTGTAATCTTTTCTTTTCCTATGTCACATAGGTAAATTTAGACATAAGCACACAGACTGTCCCCTTCTTTTTAATGTTTTGTAGTAGGGTAAAAAAAGTAGTGGTGTGTTTAGTTAGAAGCGATGTTAGTTAAGGAATCGAGAACATTGGGTAAGTTCGGCAAATGATAGCGTAATGTCGGCGGGTCGTGTCGGCGACTAGCGCCACCGAGTCTGGCCATTGAGACCATTGACTTCCCTACTTGCAAATGAGGTTAGCTCTAGTCTTTTTTACGTACCATGACGTCTAGATTCTCAGAAGCGTTAGACAGCGAGCCTATTGCCATTAACTGGGTATAAATTGAAACTCCAACATACCTAATTACCTACTGTGAATTTTATAGAAACTCCTTTCGAGAAAACTTTTTTGTGATGGTAATGGGATTGTCCCCTATCCCTAGATATAAAAAAATATGGGCAAACATTCCCACACCTCTGCCTACATCTTCTGGGAATATAGGCGTGATGGTATGTAGGTATGTTATGTTTAGGTAGTGCTTTTACACATAATTTACGAGCTTTTTTCCGAAAATGTCCGCTAACATACATTGCAGAAACGCAATTAAAAACCATACATTTGGCGCGACTAAGACGCAATAAACGAGAGGTCACCTTCTCAATATTTTTCCATGTGACGTCATTGATAAGACGCCGCCGTCACATCTTGTATTGCGTCTCAGCTATTGTGCGACTTATTTTTACCCTAGCATCTACCTTTTGTCCTCAATAGAGAATCTTTGAAAGCTTCTAGAATCTAGAATTTTCCAAATATCATCCAGCCAGTATAATTTAGAAAATGTAGTGGAGCCACGGATTTAAAATAAATTTGGGAATCATAACATACCAACACGCCAGTATTCCCCGAAGGCTTAGGTAGAGGTGTTCTAATGTACACCCACAGTTCGCCGGTATATTAGGGCCCCATGTAATAGGGGCGAGCCGGTTGCCCTTAACCTGGTTCTTCCGAAAATTACAGAAAAACCCTATAACGGTCTGCTCGACCTACGAGTGACTGCTATGCTAGAGCATAGCAGTCACTCGTACAGCCTCTAGGCGAAAGAGTTAGTAAAATTGCAATTTTGAAGTCAGAGAGATATCCATCATCATATCACCCAAAAACGTAAAGGCGTCCCCCAAAGACTTTCCACAAGGCGTTCCACAAGGACTAGTTATATGCCGCCTGCATCGAACTTCCCAGGTTGGCCATCCATCTCATTGAAGGTCGTCCAACACTGTGTTTTCCGCGAATACTGATTACAAGTAATATATGAAAGAATAAAACTTACAAAGAAATACTACTAGAATATACACTTACTAACTCTGTACTCTTTTATACTCTTTCTCCGACATTGTATTGAATAGGCACTAAAGCCTTCTTCATCTTATCTTCTACGCTGAACCTGAAGAAACATTGTCCTGACTTCAAACATACGAGAGAGTTGAGTTCAGTACAGAATTTTACAATTGTAGTTAATATTATTTTCTTCAAAAGTTACTGTTAATGAACTGGGTCAGTTATAAAATTGCATTGTATGATAGCAATGTTTTTGGCAGCAGTCCGTAATTACTACCCCTAGGTAGTGACGCGGTATCGATGACGTGCGATGACGTCACTGCCCGCTAGTTCCATCGATTTCCATGAGATGTCTGGATAACAATTGAGTCGTGCGTCATCCAATCTCCTGCGTTCTGTCGTGCCATATCATGGACTCGTGATTATCTCGAGATAAAACCTACTATATATGTATTTTACTTAAACATACATATACATATCTATATATAATTTGTGAGAATATGGAATTTATGGCGATGCGATTGAAGCATGTGTTGGAAGGTTACCTAAAGAAAATGCTTTAAATTTCATTCTAGTTACCCATTTGAGGCGATACATAACATAATAATCAACCCATTATAATGTCCCACTGCTGGAACGGGTATAGACGGGTATACGGGTAAGAGGGATTAGGCTATAGGCCACTAAGCTAGCTTAATGCGGGTTGGCAGACGTCACACGTCGGCGAGAAAATCTCTCAGACATGCAGGTTTCCTCACGATATTTTTCTTCGCGGTTTATATGTATTATAACTTCGAAAAGTCAGAGGTTTGATCTCTAGACCTTTGATTTGACAGTCCAATGGTCATAGCACTAGGCTTTCACTCCTTGAGCCGATGTCCTAATATAAAATACAATTTTGTAGCTAAGTAGTTCTTTATTATGGATAAAATTTTGTATTACCTAATTATGAATTCTGGGGTCTGCAGATGGGTTCAAAAGTTTCTTTTTCATGTGGGTAATATTAAGAAGGTCTAGAAGCTGAAAATCTTGACGTCAATGTGCGTTACTAAACTGAATCTTTATTCAAAATATATTCGGTAACTTGCTTTTTTTGAGTAACGTTTATGATAAGCTAAGTATGTGCTCAGTGATAAAGACTTTATCTACCTATGTAGAATCCTCATCTTAGGCGAGGTGAAAATCCATTGGATATGACGTCAAATACAAAAAGTACTTGACGTCTTTTCTTAGCTTTGCCGGCGTAAATTCTTCTTAAAAGCGTAAAATCTTAATTTCTGACTATCCTGGTGGATTGTCGTGACACTTATGAACTCAATAATAATAATTATCCAAATCTATCGAGTCGTATTCATGTCATGCTCTCATCTGCGGCAATTGATTTTTATTTATAAAGAAAAATAATAAATAAATATTCTGGGACATTTTTACACAGCACCATCTAGTCCCTCATAAGAAACACCCAGACGAACACAAACACTTATATTTAACACATAAATGTTTGTGTCCTGAGGGAATCGAACCCACGACCTCATGGTCAGCAGTCCGGTACGCGAACCACTAAACCACAGAGGTCGTCAAGATACCAACACAATAGTCGGAAAACGGAAAATTCGAGTAACAGATAACTAAGGGTTAAGTAAATACAGTAACATTCAAAATTTAATAGGCGTCCGGATCGTTACAATAAATTTCCAGTTGGAGAAAAATGCATATTGCGTAAGTGCACATAAAAATAATAAGAGGGCGCGTAGAACCGTCGCGGCGCGGCGCGGGCGCCTTGTGGCCGCCATCCGGAGGCTAGGCTTCACAATAAACTCGCTCTAGCCTCGCTTGGCTGACGTCATATACCATATTTTACACACTTAAAGCTGTTTGTCGTGTCATACCATTATACGCCATGTAAGGCCCGGACTTATTGCCAGCATACAGATATAACTCAGTTTAAATTGTTTTTAGAGTACGAATTAAGATTTGCTTTATTGCGTTACATTTTAATGCTTTTTCATCTCAACCCTGTAATAAAATTACACTATTAAGAATTATGGGTCTATTTGGTAAGTATTTGAGTGTACTTTTATCTTAATGGCAGCTATTTACGCTGTATTCAATATTTCAAAGATGAGATATGACTGCAGCGATGCCAATGTAATTTTATATTCACTAGGGATAGCTTGACCTTCACTGGTGCAAATGTCGTTGCAATGTCAGTATTTTCCTTTACTTAACAGAGTGTTTTGTTACTAAACATATAGTTTTATACTTTACATTCACATTTATCATGATGAAGCATCTTATCTAGTCTATTTTATAAACTACTAGTAGTTGCACGAGGGTTTAATTCGCATACCGAAAGATTTTACTATTTACTTGGCAGTAGAAGCGTAAAAAGGATCGGCAGTCTTCAGACGACATCGAGAAAATCACTCAGGCATGCAGGTTTCCTCATGATGTTTTCCTTCACCGTTTAAGCGTGTGATAATTAACTGTTAATATGCACATAACTTCGAAAAGTCAGAGGTGCGTGCCTTGGATTTGAACTCGAGACATTTAACTTGGCAGTCTAATGGTCATATCAGTAGGCTATCGCTACTGTTCTCCATTCGCAACATAATTATTGAAATTAAAATTGCCCTCTCTTCCCTTTCACTATTTACAGTCTTGTCGCCTGATACTCTCATGGGACATGGGATGATCTATTCGTTGCTATGACGACAAAGTTTGTGTACTTTGTACAGGCTACAAATACACAGAACTATATGGAATACCCGCAGGCAGACAGATAAGTAATACCTACTTAATATATATGTATCTACATAGCCATCCTTCTACAGGCGGACTGGCACATAATTAACTAGGTCCTGCCTGCAATTACGTCTGCGAGGACTTGAGACTTGTATGCCAGATTGTAATCTATCCCTCTGCCAAATTTCATCCAAATCCGTTATTTGATAATATGATAATTGATAAAAACATCCATCCATTCAAACCTTCGTATTTATATAGTAGTAAAATTAGCATCCTTATAATGTAGATAAGTATGTATATGGACTGATTTAGTGCCTGATGCTACGCTAGAGATATTGGGTTCGATTCTCAGGTTAAACAAACTGTCGTGGGTTTTTCCTAACTCCGAGTTTTTCTATGAAATTCTCAGTAATAACTGAGACTTTCATAGAAAAACTCGGAGTTTGGATTTGTGCACGATCATTGAAAATAGGCTCGCCCCTTCCTTACAGAAGACCTAAACCAGACTGTTAAAATATAGGTGTGCATTAGTACACCTCTGCCCAACACTTCGGGAATACAAGCGTAATGATATGTATTGTACGTCCCCATTGTCACAAAACTTCAAATTGGACATTCCAAAAACGCGAACAAAATGTCGCTTCACTTCAAGTCCACTTTGATCAGGCGTACCTACCGCTCTGATGGAATGTGCTCCCCGAGTGGATCTTCTCCGATAGATATAATGTAGATATCTAGTGATCGGTTTCTTCTAGGTAAACGCGCTCCTTCGTACCTATGTAGATCGCAGTGTCGATTAACTTCAAATGGACTGGCTGTCAAGCGTAGGCCTAAATATACCGTGAAAAAATCTGGGTGTACATTAGTACACCTCAGCCTAACCCTTCGGGAAATACAAGCGTACTGGTATGTTCTGTAACCACGTTACTATAACAGTTAGGTAAAATTTTCACTTTTGTTGGCAACAAATTTGTGAATCCGATACCCGTAATATAATAGCGAGATATTAAACGGTAGCGACCTAATTAGGCTTTTGTTTATCATTATAATTACCGTTGCTATGGCAACGCTTGTATTATGTTACAGTTTCACGGCATCGTTACCTGGATTATTGTTTAACTTTACTCAGTAAGTACCTACAACAAAATGTGTACTTAGCTACAATATTTTATAATACTGTAGAGGAAATTTGGTGGGGGGAACCTCGAGCATAATACGTGTACCGAACATAGTAAAAACTGGGAAAAAGGTTAGGAATAAGAGTCAATTTTTACCGTGTGGAGACGGGTTAGAACTTTATAAAGATCCTCACTCCAGATCGGCACCTTATAAGAGGCGAGAAATGATCTGATTTGATTGGTTGTTGGACCTCGTGGTAAGTAGGTAAACAATAATGGTATATAGATCTTAAGACAGGGGCTCGTGGTTAAGTAATAACTAAGCTGATCAACTGATCTGCAAGGTTAAGCTACGCTCGCCGAGGTCAGTGGATGACCATTCTTAACACATTGAGACCCCTCCGTGCCTCGAAAAGTACGTAAAGCCGTCAAGCCCGGTTGTCGTACGAGAATCTTTGACAAATTGTTAGTGATAGTCAGAAGTCCGAAGAAAAAAACCTGACTCCCTTCGAATATAAGTATTGCCCAGAAATTGCGTTACGGACGTCTGATGGCGGTCGCCCCGTTTTAAACGCTGATATTCAGCCGCATCTACTAGACTGGAAGCCGACCCCAACATAGACCCCATTTATGTATTGTGATTATTTTAGTTTATGTATCATTTATGTTACCCGCTTCCGTGCGTCACTGCAAGGGTGCCAACTGAAAACCAGCGTTGGGCATTTGATACCCAGCACATGCTGAGTTGGTTACCCATTCGGTACGGACATGACGACAATGTTCTTTCTTTTGTTTTTACTTGTACCTATAAAAATGTAATGTGTATGTATTTGTATCGTATCCGTCTGTTCATCTGAATAAAAATAATTCTATTCTATTCTATTCATAGTTAGGAAAAGGCTCCGAGGATGAGATCTTCTAAAGAAACTTTTACAAGTCAATGTTTTACATTTTATTAACTAGATGGCGTTGGCAGTTCCTAACTGACGATCGCTAAGAAGAAATACCAAAACAAGAGAACTCAAAGAATCATAGTCTCTTTTAAAGTCCAGACAGTAGTAGTAGTATTATCACATATTACGCAAGTGTAATGAGGGTGACATCTCAACTAGCCTTTTTGAAGAAATAGCCATAGCAGCTTTGAGTGGACCTGTGCTAACTGACGGCACACAGGTAAATCAGTTAGTTATCATGAAGCTCAACCATTATTTAGGGAATTCAAGGGCTGTTTTCTTTTTTACCGACAAAAAACACATGGGCATCCATAGCACATAGTGAAGGGGGCTCCGACCAACAAGATATTTGCCTAATTTTTTTGGAGTACTTATATAACCTCGTCTAAAGTACTCCAAACTGAAATACGTAATTTAAAAGCTTAAACTAGCCTGTACAGTCTACAATTTACGAATCATAACGAAATTGCCGGCGCATATTTCATCAGCTGCGTCAATTTTCACGTACTGTAAAAACATTAATTTCTTCTGTGATTATTAAAATGCTTTATATTTCTCCCATCACGTGCCTTCGTAATTGAATACGTGAGTCGCAATTGTCAGCTATTTATGATCACTACCAAGTTTTAATGTGCTCGATTTGCATTTTATTAATGTCTACTGCAATAATTTTGCAGTGTCGTGCGATAAAATGTCGACTAGTTTGCAAAATAGGACATTAAAAATATCATAATTTACATAACATAACATAAAATACCATCACACCTGTATTCCCCTAAGGGTTAGGCAGAGGTGTACTAAGGTACACCCACAGTTCGCCGGTATGTTTAGGTCCCATGTAATAGGGGGCGAGCCTATTGCCACTAATAATAAAAATAATTTACATAAGCCTGTGGAAAAACAATTTCTGTTTATATTTTACAACATGGAGTATGTTTTAGTTTCGAAACTCGCCGCTTTCGATTTGGTTAGCTCTTTCGTTGTCGCTACCGACTATTTTCGTTTTCGTGCGTGGGAAGTCTGCTAACCCCTATTAGGCTAGCGTGGTGGATATAGCCTAAACCCTCAAATCAAATCAAATCATTTATTGCAAACTAAGTGTACATGAGGGTAGTATTATGTTATGGTTAGTACTTAAAACTTAGTGCCTTTTACAAGCATTGCAACATCGAGGGATAACTATGAATATTAAAATAAAAGCAATGACGCTATAATTAAGTACAATAAACTATTAATGTCAACTATTTAAAAGTGTAAATAGATACTTAGCATTGAAAATTATTACATATTATTAATTACAATTATACCTATGATATTATACTTATTATCTTATAACTATTATAGTTTATAAATATTATTGTATCTCGTTTATAAATATTATTATGCTCTCATTGTGAGAGCCCGTGTCCAGCAGTGGGATATATAAGAGGTTGATTATGCTATTCTAATATACCTTATAAAATTTTAAATAGCCAATACAGGCCCGAGTATTGAGAAAATTAAAAAAAAAAAAAGATTTTTTTGAGAGCAATGGAAGTCAAAACAGTTCTATAGAATTTTTAGTTTGCTTGTCAAGCAAAAGCTACTGCATGGAATTGGATGTGATGTTCCTAGTTGTACGGTTGATTTAACTTAAAATGTAATGCATGTTTCATCTTGATATGCTACCTAGTATCCTCAATCGTGTGTCCAAAATCCTTTTGGGACACACGTAAAACCACGGGCACTAGCTAGTAGGAAGGAAATAAATCTGCTAAACTAAATATACGAAGGAGTTGAAGGAGTGGAGTCTCGCCGAAATCCACTCGTCTCGATAACATCACGTTTGTCTAGCGCGCTGTATTCTATCTACTATTGTACCTTTGGATTTGTCAATCTGAAGTGTTCAACTTGTGATGTCTTAAAAAGTAAGTAGGTACATAAGATATATAAAAGGCTGCCGTCGTTTCTTTAAAATTCAAATGTCTAGTGTAATTTTTCATACATCATTAAGAAATTTTTTTAGAATAAAAAAAAGTTAGACACCAACGGATTATAATCCTAATTCCTGAAAGAATGGTCAAAATCTGTTCATCCTATCTACTAATACTCGTAATAAAAATGCGATAGTTTGTGAGAATGGACGTTTGTTACTCTATCACGAACGGCTGAACGGATCTGAATAAGATTTGGCACAGATATAGATTATAGATATATTACAATACCTAGATTATAAAAAAATATGAAAGCTTTTTGCTATAAAATGAACAGTGCAAGATCCTTTGCTGCTGATCAATAATCAACTGAGATAATGGATTAATGTGATAACGTGAACGTACGTAGTTTCGAATTTTGGACCAAGTAGAGTTATTAGACATTTTCTAAGGAATCTTTAGTAGCTGTCTAATTTTTTAATCATATTTTTGTGTCAAATGAGTTTCATACTTAGTTGCGCTAGGTTTTATGCTACTGCACGACATCAAACAGCACACATAACTTTGAGAACTTTAAGTGTCAAACAATACATCTCTACCCACCTTCCCGGAAATACAGGCTTGATTATGTTATGAAGATAACAAAGCCCACCATAAAACGGAAGATAGCTGGTGTCGTATGTCGAAGTTTATGTAGCAAACTTCAGTCGACACGCGTTAAGTAAGTAATTAGACGTAACTACGAGACAGATAAAATTCTAAAATATCTCGCATTCGGTTACACTGTTGCTGCCTAGACTGGAGTTTATGTCTAATAAGGGGTGATTCACTTAGCCGTCTTGGAACGTAAACATTTTTTGGTAGATACCTGAATCTGAGATTACAGCTTGATCTCTCTAATGTATAGAGACCCATACAAAGAAGAGATCATCACTGTTGGTTTATGAGTTTCAAGTGAGCGAAACCACGGGCAGAAGCTAGTTATAAATATAACGATAAAATTTCACTGACAAGAATTTAAAGTACAAATCTTTATTCAAATATAGAACCGTTACGAATCCAACAAAGACTTACAAAATGTTTCCGAGTTCCGACAGCGCCGAAACATTTTCCGAGTGAATTGCCTTAAGTAGACGAAGCGGAGTCAAACATCAAATAATAACATAATAAAGGGATAATTCGATTTTTTTTGCTTCAATTTTATACCGTCGACGTAAATAAAAACGCGCAGTGATGCCGCTGTCAAATCAGCCGCAGGGATGTGATTATTTCA
Organism: Acronicta leporina; assembly: GCA_947256265.1. NCBI lineage: Eukaryota > Metazoa > Arthropoda > Insecta > Lepidoptera > Noctuidae > Acronicta > Acronicta leporina. The sequence continues at coordinate 6,983,824 of OX366513.1, read as the reverse complement.
AAGGTTATTGTCGATAAATTCCATAATACCTTTTAGCTTAAGGCTTTGTTCATGGTACTAGCTTCTTTCGTCTCCAATATAAATTACCTACATAACATCTTTGTAATTTCCTCTATAAATTTAAATTTAAAAAATCTAAAGACCTACACTGCTGTCGCTCTGCTAATAAAATATCCTATTCTTAGAATTTAAAGTAGTTATTGGTTTAAAACACATCATTCAGAAAAAAACTATTGTTGAATCAAATATTAGCAACATTATTCGTATTTCGTAAATTATAAAAAAGATACTAAAGAATCGTTTGAATAGTCTGAAACATTTAAGAGGATCCTAGTTTTACTTTGCAGATAAAGGAAATGATTGTAATAATTGTCTTCGAGGCAGCAGTAGAGTTCAACCCCTCTTGTGTTCCTAAATTACACAATAGTAGTAAAAAAGTAAAAAAATACACATACAAACTACAGAATATATACAAATATACATATTTAATACCTTAACTGAATTTGGTTCAAAATAGTTGGTCTACAATATTTCGACACGTGCACTTTGCAGTATGTGGTTCAATGAAGTTTCATCTTTATTCGGCGTAGGCGTTTAATTTAGTCAAGCTGCTACGAACACGTAGCACGTAGGCGGCTACAGCGCCGCGGCGTAGCTATTTTTGTCTCCAAAATAAATGTAACCAACATTTTTTATTGAAACTATTCTACCGTTTTTGAGTCGTTCATAAAATTATTTAAGTTGGATTTTTTGCATTTATACTTTTTCTTTTTAAAGTCGCAGAACTAGTTCTTTTAATTAACCAATATTGAAAAAAATAACGTTGTAATAAAGTGTATATTCCTGTGATGGTTCCTTATATATTATGTAGAATAGCATCCTCAGATTTATTTTAATTGACATGCAATTTGATGACAAATTCAATTGTATAGGTATCTAGCGAAGCATTTTTGTCATCCGTCTATAAAACAGGTGTCCCAACACTACGCATCTTTATGCAAAATATCACTTATGTATCCGAGGCCTTTTTTAACACCTTAATAACGTCAAGATTTACATAAATATGTATTTGACGGCCAACATGTTATTCTGCATAGCATTTTATATCAGAAAATATGTAGGTATCTATGATGAATTTGGGCTTAAATATTCAAGTAACTGTGTTTAAAGCCTAACCCCTCTCATTCTGAGAGGCCAGTGATTTGCAGTGGGTCAGAAAATTAATTGATGAGGTGATGATAACATGCTTGTGTTTATAACAAGCTTTTGCGCGCGGCTTCGCTCAATTGAAGCTATTTATGGAGTAAAAAAGAGACCAACATTGATGATCTCTTCTTTGTACCGATCTGTATACATTATAGAGGTCAAGCTGTATCTAAGGATCCGTTCAATTCATAATTCATAATCAACCCATTATATGTCCCACTGCTGGGCACGGGTCTCCTCTCACAATGAGAAGGATTAGGCTATAGCCTAATCCTTCTCATTGTGAGATATAGATATAGGCTATAGCCTAATCCTTCTCATTCCAATCGTGGGCGCATTAGGCTAGCGTGGTGGACTATAGTCCACCACGCTAGCCTAATGCGGGTTGGCAGACTTCACACGCCGTTCGCTCATTCAGGATCCGTTCAATTAATTGAGGTAAAAATTTCACCAGGTTTTAAGTTGGAGTATAATAATATGCTTTCTAACAGAGATAAGAAAATTAAAATCTATTTAGTAGTTTTTGCACCAACCCGTAACAAACGGACAAACAGACATAAATTTAAAAAATCGCATTTTTGGGTTCGGTTTACTTATATACCATAACCTAACCCACTTGTTTCTTTTTAAATATCGTCAATGTACAGACACAGCTTTTTTACAATTTTTATAATAGTAGAGATTTACTTTTATCACCAGACGTGACTTTTATAAAACAATAATTTGAACTTGGTAGCGACAATCTGTTTTGGCTAAGAACGTGAAAGCTTACAATTTTTCTTAGAGAATACTTAAATCCAGAATGATATTTTATAACGAGGGTAATGTAGGATTTTCTCCACTCTTTTCAGTTGTTTTTCGGCTACAGTATCATACGCGAAGAACTTTAATACATATATACGAACATTTGTTGCTAGTTAAGCCATATTTATTTACGAGTGAAGCCGCTGGTTGTTGAAGAACAAGTTTACTGCAGCCGGTTTTATGTTATGAACACACCAACCAACGTGTTGGGGGCGTCTTATTTACGAATAATAAAAACAAGGAAAAGCAATGAATCTCTGGCCACTTCATCTCGTCGCTTTAATATTTTACGTGACCCCTAAAATTTGGGTAACATCTCGTCTGACGGCTGGGCGCACTTTTCATTAAGTTCTGATTACCCTCCGAGAGTTCTCCGAGCCGTCATGTTGAGAAGATCTGCGGGTTTTTGGCGAAGTGCAAAAGTTTTATGATATTATGATTACTTGCATGAGGCGAGCTCCGTCGCGGACGTGACGTGGCTTCTGTTCGTAACGTGATCACAAGAGGACAGACCCGATATTACTTTGTCTAGTTTCAAGTAGCGGCTTTGTAGCACAACGTACTGTGATAAAATGTAATCTAGAACATAGATATATAAACTTATAAGTATATATATGTGCGAGTTTATTCGGACAAAAGTTGAAATTCAAAATATACCTATTTTTTGCCGCAGAACCAAAAATATTAAGCGAAAACACACATGTGCTATTTCTTTGTATTCGGATCTCGTTGCAAAATTTTTGTTGCTACAAAACGGAGAGGACCATAGAGAATTCGTATCTGTTTTTCATAATCTTTGCAAAGAATACGACTAGACGGACCGCTCAGTGAGTGCGATACGTACCTACTCTTTCCTTATTACTCAGCTCTACGTGTTAATTACCGACAACTAGAATTTTACGAGCGCCCCTCTAGATCGCACTTCACTGTTTCTACATGTTTCAGCTGTTTTCTTCGTAACTTCGTTAGCAAAATACGAAGACAAGATGAAAAATTTAGTGCCACATTTTCGTTGTTCTTATAAAAGTTTTGTAGAGAAGTTTTATGATGGTCAGTTAGTTTTGGAGTACTTAAACTAACAACGTAAGAGCTGACATCAACAATAAATTGTAAATAAGCTGCAAAAGCTTCTATTGGAGGCATTCGGTGCCTCGTCACCAAGTCCCGAGACGCTGTAAAGATTATATGAATCAATAGCTAATGTCATTCACAAAAAAAGCTTATTTATTCAATGATTGAGTGAAGTAAAAAAATACAGGCTTCTTCAACGGATTCTTTAATTACTAGATCGGAAAATGAAGAAGAAATCGTGCTTAGGAATTTCCTATGCACTTTCTCTTGTTGTGATAATTGCTATTGGAGTCGTATCAAGTGCCACTCTGAATTAAGCAGTTTTCATCAAAGAAGAAAGAGTACAGCTAAAAGATAAGCAGAACTAAAATTCTACATTGAACTATTCAAAATCACATATGTAACCAATTTTTAGGTAATAACTGCCTCATTGGCCTAGTGGTCCTGAGCGCGACTGTTTCGCTAGAGGTGCTGTGTTCGATTCCCAGGTCAAGCAGTGTTATTGAGCTTTTCTAATAAAATTCTTAGTAGCAGCTCGGAGTTTGCGATTTGAACCCGGTTAATGACAACAGGTTCGCCCATAATCACGTGGGACCTAAAAATACCGGTAAACTATGGGTTGTACAAAATTAGTAGGCCCCTGCCTAACCCTTCGGGGCATACAGGCGTAATATTATGTTATTTTTTAGGTAATAGGAGGCTTTTTGCCTAGTAAATCGAAACTCCAAGCCGCTATTAAGAATATCATAAGCCCGGATCTCATACTCAGCAGCCGTGCTTTCGTTCACTAAACCAATACGGCAGACTCTTAAATATTAAACCACAATAGTCTTGCAACAAACGTACATAAGCTCATAATATGAATAAATAAAAATGGAAGGTCAGGAATAACTGTACACGACTGAATAAATAATAAATAACTGGATTTAAAACGAAACTCCAACTTATTTGTATTAAGTCAGTAAAAACGATATACTGTGTATTTGATTCTACGTTATTGTTCAACTTATATCCAGCATCAAAACCTGGAAATATGGTCCATCGAAGACAACACAAATGCAATATTAATATTTACCTTTGCATCGTCCAAACAAAGACTGCATTCATATTCACCCCACGAAAACAAGTAGATAAAAATGCAAACACGCGCAATTGTGTCTCAAACGAACAGAGGCGGTCGCGCTCACAGCGTTTCGGGGGAAAGTATTCCCGACAAAAATGTTTTTTCGGTCATATGAATTTAGATCGGACGATATTAGAGGGAAGTAAAACCATCGGGAGACAGGTAAATCGAACTATTGGAATAAAGGGTAGAGGTCGGGAACTTGGGGGCGAAGACGCGGAATGCGTACCACGCGCGCTGACACGCGGTACACTCACGTGAATTTAAGAGGCAATTTTACTCCAATAAAAGTACAGATCAATGTAAACGTCTTTTTCACCTCACAAGCTCGGAAAGATTCTGTTGGTCATTCGAAATCTGCGTGCAAAAGTGCATTGTGTCCGCTAGCGTGGAAAGAGTTTTTAAAATTCGAATCTTTCTATTTCTATACTTACTATACTATTCTATCAATAACTTTCTGTACCGCCGGGTCCACTCAAAATGCATAATAAATATTTCATGTCAATACACCAACCACATTTTTAGAATAATCGCACTGGCCAGTAAGACGACTCCATGAAAAAAAAACTTTAAATTTTCTAATCAATTCACTTATCTACCATCATTAACTTTAGATATTTTTTTTGATAAAATCGTAAGACATCTTATAATATGAGTGAGCCCAGTAGCGACGAAGATACAAATTTTAAACCAGTTAGTGCAAGCGGTACATAATGCCGAACTCATTTAATATTGCTGTTTTTCTTGTTCCTCGCTGTAGTGAGGTGAAAAGTTGTGTGTTTCAGTCGGCAGCAAAGTTATTCTGTGTCTCGTACCTTTGAAACCCTCGCAATGCTCAAGATTCTATATTTGAACCATTCGCTTGGCTCATGGTTTAATCCTAGAATCCTTCGCTTGCTCAGGTTTCAATACAAGTACTCGCGCCAAAAAACAACTTTGCAGCCTTGCATAACAAATAACTAAGTATGTATTATTTACATGATGAGACATGCACCAGATTTTAAGTTAGAAATACAATTGTTGAAAACAACATTCAATTTCATGTAGAAGTTTTTGTGTGATGTACTACAAACATATAGACAGACAAAAAAGTCTAAAAATTATTGTTTTGGCTTCTGTTGCTCTAATAAAGTCCCCCCATATCCATTTTTCTTCAATATCTTTAATGTACAGACATCAGCCTGTTACAATTTTATTATAAGTATAGATACGCTTGTATTCCTTGGGAGGTTCAGCAGAAATTTGCTGTTGTAAAACCTTAGCTCGCGCTCAAGTTCCCATGTAATATAGAGTTGACATCAATAATAAATTGTAAATAAGCTGTAAAGCTTCTTCATTCAATGATTAAGCGCAGTAAAAATACAGGTTTCTTCAACGGATTACTGCATTGGAAAAAGAAGAAGTAATCGTGCCTAGAAATTTCGCTAACTAGTCAGAATAGTTTATGCACATTACCAATTGCCCTCAAGTTACTACTGAGATTTTCTTAATAGAAATAACCCACAATACTACTACTCTACATGGGAATCAAGTTTAAGACCTCACGCTCAGCAGAAGCGCTTAGCTTAATAGACCAATTCATTGAACCATTAGAATCATTAATTGATCCAGAACACCAATTAATTGTTTTTTTATGAAACGCTGCCTCTAGGATTGTATAGTGGGTGCTATTACAAAAACAAAATACCTGGAACAAGTACCTGTACATTGCAAAAATATTCGCTCCGTGTAGGGATCGAATCAACAAACCGTGACACAGAAGCCGATCGCTTAGCCACTACGCTAAACGTGTCGTTAACCATATGATAACATAACATAACATACCATCACGCCTGTATTCCCCGAAGGGTTAGGCAGAGGCGTACTAATGTACACCCACAGTTCGCCGGTATGTTTAGGTCCCATGTAATAGGGGGCGAGCCTATTGCCATTCCACAAATTCCTAACTCCGAGCTGCTACTGGGAATTACATAGAAAAACCCAATAACACTTTGCTCGACCTGGGAATCGAACCCAGGACCTCTAGCGTAGCAGTCGCGCTCAGGACCACTTGGCTAATGAGGCAGTTAACCATATGATTATGACGTAATAGACAGTATAATTGAACAAGTAGACTAATTAATTGAAAAAATAGAAAAGGGCTGAAAGTAAGTAAAATTACTTTCAGAATTATTCTTTTGCGTGATAAAGTATGTTCGAGGATGAATTTTCTCAGCAGGCGGGCGGACGGCGAGTGGCCGCAAAGGCGTCTTGATGCGATTTCCGGCCCACTTTTAACCGAGCTTCCTGCAAGATATAAATCCAAGTTAGAGCGCTCCCTGGGCCCTGCCGGCGGTACAGCCGGATGCGGCGTCCTCGTTTTGTAGATTGGACCGTATTGCCCATTATACTTTGTAAAGACAAAATATTGACGATAATTTTTAACATTGTATTTCCCGAAGGGTTAGGCAGAGGCGTACTAATGTACACCCACAGTTCGCCGGTAAGTTTTAGGTCCCATGTAGTGGGCGGCGACCCTCCAGCAGCAGCTTGAAGTTTGTCAAGCTGCTACTGAGAATTTAATAGAAAAACTCAATAACACTTTGCTCGACCTGGGAATCGAACCTAGGACCTCTAGCATAGCAGTTGCGCTCAGGACCGCTAGGCTAATGAGGCAATTTTTAACAAATTCCGAATTCTTCAGCGACCCCTTAGATATTTGTAATTTCAGAAAACCGTATAGTACGTAATATAAAGTTATGGTAGAACGCAGAGTGAAAATTTTATATGGTTCTTCCCAAAGTTACTAAACTTAAGTTTATAAAAGTACTATTTATTAAAATACCTAGAATAGAATAGAATATAGAATATTTATTATAAAGTTTGTTCCACTAAAATCTTCATTATGCATTTACTCCTAAATATTGTAAATATTTTATGTTTGATTTTATTGGTGATGTGCAGTGTTAACCAAATAATAAATATATTTTTGACCCACAATTTGGAAATCCCACAAAATGGAAGATGGCGGTGGCCGGTTAACCGAGAACTTTAGCCCCAGAGGGACAACTCATGGCATAGGTCTTCCTTAAAATTATACTACATATTATACAGTATAATTACAATAATGGTATACAAGCGTCATTATTTAATTTATTATATTTATTTTATCTCTCATCACAAAAGTCCTAAAATTATGCTGTATTTATTTATCTTGCTGACTAAATCCAATCCTATATTGAGGTTTCTCAATTTCTACAATTGTAAAAAGTGCTATCTGAACTAAACTCTCTTATCTTGCTCGTGTATTAACAATAAAGGCAACGTAGTAATTATACGTTATACTGAAACTTTTACCATGAATTCTTCTGACACAGACACAATCCGATCAGAAACTAATCCTAGTAAGCAAGATCATTTCTTATTTTATTTGACTTGAATGGCACACAAAGGTAATCACATCCAAAACTCCTTTCTTAAAGAATAAAAATGTTTATTTAAAATAATTCCAACAAAACGTCGCGTAAGCGAATTAGACCTACATTTTGGGAACACGGACCTTATAAAATGAAATTTTCTTAACATAAAGTGGCTGAGACGATGTAACGACCGGTGGAGTCAAGTAAATGCGCGGGCTTGCAAGACCCTCATGTTTCTAAATAAATTATGAATATTTACCGGCACGTAACGCTTTACTGAGACATAATTATTTTAATCTGACTCTGAGACGGCAATTTTGGGAAATTGATGTCAAAAGAGAGGTCGTTTTAGTTTATTAAGCCAGCTTGCTTACTTACTAGGAGATACCACTTTGTTCTTGTTATAATAATATGCAATTACTTAAGAAAATAATGCTTAATAACGTCTTTCTTTCTAAGAAATCTGAGTGTCTGACATTTACCTAAGTATTTTTTTTATAACTGCCTCATTAGTCTAGTGGTCCCTAACACGACTGCTACGCTGGAGGTCCTGGATTCTAGTAAAATATAATTGGGTTTTTATATGAAATTCTCAATTGCAGCTCGGAGTTTGGGATTTGTGCCGGGTTAAAAGGCTCAACCGTTATAACATGGACCTAAACATAATACTATAGGTTAAGCTTGAACGCCTTTGCGTAACCCTTCGGGGAATATAAGTAGGTGTGAGCGTGTGCAATGTATCTTAATATCAAAATAGTGCTAGGATTATAAAGTTATTTTAGTGAAGGAAAAATTCGACTTGCGGGCAGGACTCAAACCTGCATCTTCTGATTAGATACACCAGACGCTATGACCAGTAAGCCATCGCTTGCTTTTCAATAGACCTTACTGACGTCACCTTTAAGACGTAAGTTTAGAATGTGAAGGCATCGACATGGCGGGAGGGACTCGCGGTGGCCATGACCACTACATAGCGTCTATTGTATCTAACCAGAAGACGCAGGTTCGAATCCTGCCCGCAAGCCGAATAAAATAACTAGTAGGTAAGTTTAATATAAATGTGGTGAGTTTATCATAAAGCACATGGTCTAGAAATCAAAATACTTATACCTATCCCAAAGTTTCAACAGTACACTGCATAGCCTTTGTTTGCACCATGGATATTTTTTATCGTCTCATCTGAGATAGGTAGTGCAGCGTCTATGTAATTTAGAGCCCCCAGGTGCGGCACCGGCTTGTGGCTTATAAGTACATCGAGATTTTAATTAAGAAGGTCCATCATAATCCACATGAGACTCTGGAAAATAACAGAATCTTCCTTTAATTTTTCTACCATCTCAGTTTCCCGTTTTTCTGTTCAAACGTTTTGCTATGTTAAAGAATTTCAATAGAATCGAAAATACGGGAGGACGAATTTAGAAGGCAAGTTAAATAAATACAACTCAAAAAGAAAACAACATCTTCGCACAGACAAAGGGAGCCAACAATTCGTATAATTCCACAGGAGTTGTTCATAATTAAGTGTGCTTACCTCGACGCGGCGCGGCGAAAGATTGAGTTCCATCAAATATGTAGAAGGGTCTACCATGAAATCCTTTTTACGTCCGCCGCGGACAGTTTTACGCAGGTCCGGTCGAGCTGCGGCTTAACGGTCTTATAAATTAGTGAAACTCTATTAGCGAGATGTTCGGCCAAACGAATTTGCGTTATCGCCTCTGTCGGCGTGACGTGCGTCGCATACTAATGACGTCCCCACAAGATCGTACAAACTTGCTGTTCGTGTAATTACTTCTTTAAACGAAGATTCTGTAGGGGGATACGCTCACTTTTGTCCGAGGGTATACCGTCTCGATAATCGAGTTACTTGCCCTTCCTCCGCTGCGTCGTATTTTTGCACAATTAAGTTTCGCTCGAAATTTATTTAGTAAATAATGTTTTCTGTTTTGAGAGTTGCGATGAATTATTTAGTTATCATTTAATAATTCAACGATATTAAGAGATGTTAATTACAGATGTTCCGTATTAAATCTCGAGCATTTATAATCGATAAAAAAAAATCTTGTAAATTAACTAATTAAAACAGACATCCAATGAAATATTTCTTATATAAATGGATTTAAAACCGTATTTTTTCTGAGACCGTAATAAGAAAACCGCAAGCAAACATGTTGTTTAGCTATTACGAAAGTACGAAGCTGGTGCGGCGTCAGCATTCCTAGTAGCCCTGACGTCACAATGTTATACGTCCCCTGGAAGTGACACGTGCGATAAAGTTTGTAAAGTTTAAAAAAACTAACTCCCGTACTAGGATTTAAGCAATGTGTCGTAGGGACTTCAAACATTTACAATTAACAATTGCTTCGGGTAGGAATCAAAATTCTCAGAAGTAGCTTGGTGTTGGGATGTATGCCCGGTTAGTTGTAATAGGCTGACTCCCATTACATGGTACAGCAAGACATCACGACCTGGCTCTTCGGAGACTCCTGTGTGATACATGGAATTTTTGTCTCGAGAATTATCTATTTTTTTTTATAGGATAGGGGAGCAAACGAGCAGACGGATCACCTGATGGTAAGCGATAACCGCCGCCCATGGACACCCGCGATACCAGAGGAGTTAAAAGTGCGTTGCCCGCCTTTTAAAAGGGTTTGGGCCTCCGGTAACCTCATTCACGCGGCGAAATACAACGCAAGCGTTGTTTCACGCCGGTTTTCTGTGAGGCCGTGGTATCACTCCGGTCGAGCCGGCCCATTCGTGCCGAAGCATGGCTCTCCCACGTCAGCAATTTTTAAGTATAAGTATGTGTGGATGCATATACCTAAGTAAGTGCAATTATATAGTAGCAATACGTGTGAATTTTCTGACGATCCAAATTCACTTTTCGCATCGCACAGAGAATAGTCTTGCATTAAAAATATTTTAATCTAGCCGAAGAATTTGTAGGGAAAGTGCAGAGAGGCCGCGCTCAATCAAGAATTCATTTAAATTTTTCACTCTTTCTTCAGCCTTAGTTCAGCCACTACAGATTCAAGTTTAAGACAAGCAACAATGCTTTATCAAGAAATAGAGACAAATCGCTTCAAGCTTAAAATTCAACAAATTAGAAAAATCTGTTTACAGTTTTATGACGTACTGAGTCAAAGAATTCTATCAATAATTGTGTACCTACAACTAATAGCATATTCCTAATGTCCTTAATTCTTGCTAGTTATATGCAAATATTGAATCTCAAATAAGTATTGTCTAACTGTAAAAGCTGTGCATGCCTGTAATTGACTTATTTACACAGGATAACAATGAAAATTAACCCTTCTGTAAAAAAAATGTAAATGAGTTGTTGATGTGCCTTATAATAAAAATAAAACAAAAAGAAAAATAATATCTTCGGCATAAAACACTTGTTTGCCCCACCCTTTAGGTGTTAAATTAAATTATTTACTTAGGCTGTTCCACGCTAATATATATAATATTATGAGCCTGATGCTTTTAATGAGTACATTAAAACGAAAAATCATCATGTTAGTTTAAGATTGTATTGTACGACACTGAGGTCTCGAGGATAAAGTTGTTGATCCAAAGTTAACAACTTTGGATCAACAATTTTATCCTCGAGACCTTTTGATCCTTTTTAAACACCTTTTGATCCTTTTCCTAAACACCTTTAGATTTTGGGAGTTTGTTAAGGCACACGTGGAGGGTAATCTCTGAAACCATAGCACAAATTTGGAAAATCTTTATTTATACGCTTACTATAAACATCTGGAATAATAAAAAGGGCAGATATTTAATAAGTATTATACATTGTATTTCTTCAACCCAGAAAAGTTAGGGCAGGCCGCTAAACATATATTTTACTATAAAATATATTCTTTAGCGGCTCATCCAGTATCTCTTTATCGCCACGACAGCAGCAGTCGCTGTCATCGTAAAGCCAAGATACGCGGTGCTCGTAAACTTAAACACGGCTTACTGCATTTGTGGCCTGCTGCCATACGGTTGACCCTGTCGAGCCAATGGATTACAATAAAGGCCAATATGGCCACTAGACCAATATACGCACTTTTATATTGCTTAATTTATTTCACCTTTTATGGATCTTGTTGTAGGTATTTGGGAAATCTCAACTTTAGTGCCACAGGACAGCACAAAGACAATAAGTGCAAAGTGAAGTGCTACTAACATAGTCTTAAGCTCAATATACTGACACTTTTTGTATATATTTTATATATATTAGTCTGTAAGGTATATATCTATGGGCCATAGATGCCTGAAATAAATGGTTTATTATTATAATTATATATACAATCATACTCGTATATGATTACCGACTACGGCTACTATGTTCGGCCATAGTACCTAAACTACTCATCCAATTTTGATGAATATCACGAGAATTTAACACAAAACCCAATAACACTTTGCTTGACTTGGGAATTGAACTCAGGGCTTTTAACGTAGCAGTCGAACTTAGGACTCACCGTGGCCCACGGCCTGGCCACGCTTGAGGGGTAAATCGCAAACTGTGATTCCAGTATTCATTCTAGTAATCAATGCGCGTTACTATGTAAGTAAGTAGGGTCATTGCCCTGCGCTGATTACATAGTACAGGCTGACATTTTTATTGAGGCATTTATCATAGTAGCCATTAGTGCTAGGTCTCAATGGAATTATGATGTAATTACCACGCACATAGAGAATAAAATTGATGGTCACAGTGTTAGGTATGATATTTGTAGTATTAGATATTGCTTTTTCCCTAGATAAGTGTGCATCCTACTAATCCTACACATTATAAACATGAAAGTTTGTGAGGATGTATGGATTTTTGTTACTCTTTCATGGCAGAACGGCTGAACAGACCTGGATGAAATTTGGCACAGAGATAGATTATTATAGTCTTGAATAACACATATGATTTTTATCTAGGTCGGACCCAATTCTGAACTCCATGACGACAAAGCCGCGGTCAGAAGTTAGTATATTATAATATTTATATCATTCTTCCATTATTTTTATTTGTAACTAGCAAATTTTCGGATGAACACCGTGTACAAATTGCAATATTTTATTTTAGAGCAAAAACCATAACTTACAGTACGCATGTGTTATTCATCCATATTATTATAAAGATTCCGTGTTTCACGATGAAACAATTCCCAGTTACCTACATTGCAGTCGCAATTACATGTAAAACAAAGCACGCTTCATTTAATATGAACTCTACATTGCTGTTTGTAACTCTATTTTGTTCGGTAAACATAAAATTGAGTGCATTAGTAGTTATTTAAGTAACAGCATTAGACAATTTCCTGCGCTCTAACCTCCCGGTGTGATCCGAGTGATCCGAACGACCTCCCGTGGTCGCAAGTAATCGCACTTTTCTTTTATTGCCCCTAATGTCATCATCAAAATATGGAGGTATATCGCTATAACCACATTATGGCTCGTAGTTTTTCTAATTCACTCAACTAAGTTAGTGTTTCGACTCATAATAAATTGGTCCGTACACTTTACTTGAGTGTCTCCTGGAGTTTAGTTTCACCTGTCGAAACGAGATGGCGTTAGTGGATGGATTTATGTTGCACGTTGCTATATTTTGCACTTACATAAATATTGTATTTATTTGAATCAATATTGATCTTCGGGTTAAAAATTAGAGTTTCCTTTATACCACTTGTGTCAATAGAATTATACTTTTATAGACTTGTTAGGGAATTTCTTTTTACACAAAAGTACGAGGAAGGATATGGATAGTACACATTTCTAGATTTGAAGCAGTGAAAAAGTCACATTAAATATGGTAATCACTATTTTTGTGAGTATACACTGAAACACTGTTGCGCAAATATCAAAACGAATAAAATAAAACAGCTCAATAATAATTGATAGCACAAAACTTCTTATTCCAAAAAATAAAATCAAATTGGCTTGTTACAAAGAGACGCGTATTGTTTTTTATCACAGCATAAAAATAGGCAAAGGTACGTTTTTTTTAAATTCGTAAAACAAAAGAAGGTAAGTTAGCAACGTTGTCTTTTGTTTTTTTCTCAGACAGTAAAACTCGTTGAATACATTTCTGTCACTGTAAAGAGAAAATATTTTGTTTTCAAGGAAAGTGCGGGCACATCATCATTACGCTGCGTAATTTTTTCGTATGTGCCATTCTCCTGTCTGTACTTTTATGCCTTCCCTCCATAAAGACAAAAGGGACTTTGAAGTAAAATCACGTACATTTTTTGCAACTTACTTAGGAGAGATTCTGCCCCTCCCTCCATGTTAATATTTTCTGGGAAAACATTGCGGGGACAACTCATGGAAATTACATTTAGATATTTGCTCACAACGCGTACATCGGAGTGTGGGTAGGGATATTATATTTTACGTGCATGGAATGTAATAAAATGTTTAGGACATACCGCGGAGCGCGCGCGGAGCCCTAACCAACATAGGTAATGCCGATTGATATGTAAATGAAGGGCCCCATATCAACTTACGCGGGCGAACCCAAATCTCGTTTAGTTTAACACAAAAACCTTTTTTCTTGACGTCGTGTGTTTTGTTAATTGTTTGCGAGTAAGCACTATGTATGAATTTTAATTAAAATAGTTCGTAAAAGAAGATAGTGTTAATTGTTAAAACTTTGACTTTCCAGCATCACAAAACATGGTTTAGTAATTTTCTGCTTGATTTTTTAACTAGTTTTTTGTGAAGATTTTTTTAAAGATAGCCCCCGCACTCGGGATAATCCCCTGAATCGTAGGGGGTCTTCAAAAACATCCACTATAACAACCACAAAGTATGACCAAATTAGAAACAAAATATATGTGGATTACGTAAATATTTATTCCTTGATGTAAGTATGTATATTGTGCTTTATTAAGGCCTATATTCTTATAACCTGAGTTTTATTTTTAAAGTCGTAAGTCGCATCCACCTTGTATCTTAAATGAAACTTATTATATATATTAACAACTAGCTTTTTCCCCTGTGGTTTCAATCGCGAGCTCGACGTTGCTAATCGAGTTTAAGTTTCTTTAGGTCAGTACATTATCAGTGAGTAACATAGGCTATGTAAAAATATTTCAAGAAAAGATTTGAATTTTTGTTTGTAGTAAACACACCCAAAAACTCCTTAACTGAATTTATAAATTCTTTGACTAATTTATCCTTGAGTAACATAAGCTGTTTAACAATATAGCAATATGTTACACAGTAATAAATAAAAAAATAGTTAAAATTTAGCTTAGTAGGTAAAATAAGATTAGTAGGTATAACAAAATTATGAATTAAGCTGACGAATAAATAGTAATATTATACTTTTATATAATTTACATGGAGATCTGTCTCTCCCTCTCCCCTTTCTAACTAGTGGGCTTTACGTGTCATATATTTTAAAAGTTTATTGGGCTTTACAGCCAGAGGGAGACGTTACTGTGAATTCTACTCCGATACCATTTTAAAAAGTATACTAATATAAGTGCTGTAACATAAATCATAAATACTTATTAAAGTTAAATCTCACCACTGTACCTAACAGCTGTCACACAAAGTTTCTTAGTCTTGATTATCTTTTTGTAGTTTGAGACCAAATTCTCGTCGTAATTAAATGCGAACATTAAGAATAGCGGGATGAGCAGTCCTGTAGTGAGATTTAAGGGCTAAATAATAATAACATAGATGACGGAGGAGTTGGTATGTCTTCTAAGAAGTAGCTCAAAATTGCGAGAAAGTTACATAAGGTTAAGTAAATACTATTATCTCTACTATTACAAAATTGTAAAAAAGCTGTGTCTGTACATTGAAGATATTTAAAAAAACAAGTGGGTTAGGGTATAAAAACGTCTCCGAACCCAAAAATGTGATTTTTAAAATTCTTGTCTGTTTGTTACGGGTTGGCGCAAAAACTACTGAATATAGATTTGAATTTTGTTATCACCGTTAGAAAGTATGTGCTCCAAATTAAAAACTGGTATACTTCTGGTTCTTATCTCAAATAATTAAACGGAACCTTAGATACAGCTTGACCTCTCTAATGTATAGAGCCCCATATAAAGAAGAGTTCATAACAGTTGGTTTATGAGCTTCAAGTGAGCGAAGCCGCGGGCATAGGCTAGTACTATATATAATTTGGCAGGGCAGAATTGTACTGATTAAAACCTAAAATTGCTTACGATGTTTCTGTTCCCATGTAATAGGGAGAAAGCCTATTGCCGTAATCTACCCGAGCTACTACTAGTAATTAAATAGGTACCCATTGACAGTGTTCTCGATCTGGGATTCGGAGTTAGGACCTTTTGCTCAGCAACCGCACTCGTGACCACTAGACCAATGAGGCAAATATGAATATATATAACAAAAATACGGAACAGCTTTAAACGACATACCATCACGCCTGTATTCTTTGAAGAGTTAGGCAGAGTTGTACCTACCTACTTATGAACACCAACAGTTCGGTGGTATCTTTAGGTCCCATGTAATAGGGGACGAGCCTTTTACGACATACATATTTGGTATTTGATTTTAAGCTAAACGGCTATGTTAAACTGTTTTAACAACAGTTTATCTATACATATAATAAAATCGTAGGAAAGTAAAAACTGTACATCGAATATTTGTTTAAAAGAATACTTGGGGCGTGATCTATAATCGATATCGAAGCCAAAAATATAGTGTTTAGATTTTTTGTCTGTTTGTCTGTATGTATGTCCGGGCTAAACTCAAAATGTACTGCACGGATTTACTTCAAATTTTGCATGAATATTACTAACAGGTTGGGTCCACATATAGGCTACATATTATCACGATAAGACTAAGTAACTATTCCACGCGGACGAAGTCGCGGGCGGAAGCTAGTATAGAATACAATACTCTTAACCATACAAACAGTCACTGAGCAATCCTATAAATGTTCCGTTTATCCAATTTTTGTCTGGAACTCGGAGAAGGCAAATCGCATGACGCGCTCTACCAAAAACTGTCCAACGAACAAAACTGTATTCAAAATGGTTTGTGTTAAAAGTCAGATAGAGTAAGGCTGATGCTTCCACCCAGCCCGCGAAATTTAAAGTATTTTATCATCCAACCCTTTACTATCCCATTTTTGGGCACGGATCGGTCAGTTGGACAGTTAGGCAGTCCAACATGCTAGCCTAATGCGAGTACGCAGACTTCACATACCATAGAAAATCTCTCAAGTATGCAGGTTTCCTCATGATATTTCGTTCACAGCTTATGTGAATAATATTTTTTTTCTACAAGCTGACAGATCGCCTGATGGTAAGCGATGACCGCCGCCGATGGACACCCGCAACACCAGAAGAGTCACAAGTGCGTTGCTGGCCTTTAAAAAGGAGTGTACGCTCTTTTCTTGAATTAACTACATGATATCGATAAGTTCAGAAGTCAGTCAAGTTCATAGTAGCTTCAAATCAGTTTTTTTTTCTTATGTTATTGTTAGACGGAAGTGGTGTAGTTCAAGTTTTTACTATCAAAGTATATTGTAGTTTTAAACTTTGCATCCTTGACTTTGGGGTGAGATTAATGACGTCCTAATATTTTTCAAATATTCACCCAGTATGTATAGTTATATACGCATCGCCGAGCGAGGCGGCACGCGTAAAGCGTATTTCCCCACTCGAAAAAAAGGTATACATTCTACAAATTGTGCCAAATCAATTGAAATTTGAGTTTGACAGGACAAGCGAACGTCTTCACCTAGTTCTTTACCTAGTTCGTTTCGTGATGATCTGTGGCATAGGCGTGTTGAAATACCAGCGTTTCCACAATTTATGCGCACTGTATTTTGGCTTTAATTTTCCGTGATTACAAACGCCGTGATTGTAGTTTAGATAATAAGGACTGGGATTGAATGGACAGTTCCTAACGGTAATGCATTAATTTGTATGCTGATATTTGGTGTCAATTAATCACATATTAATTACCTGTGTTAAAACCACGTTTGGTTCTAACCGATTAGGTACATTATTATTGATGGTCTATGTCGATCTGGAAATAAACACCAGATACATATACCTATATACGTACCTATATAATGGTAGAAATATATAAAATAGGCAATAAAATAGTTTTAAAATTAAACCATGACCGACGCAGTTATGAAAAAACAACCTTAGGTGCATGCCTTCAAATTTTGTATAAGAAAGAAACGTCCCGATAAAAACATGAGATTTATGTACTATCTATACTAATATATAAAGCTGAAGAGTTTGTTTGTTTGTTTGCTTGAACGCGCTAATCTCAGGAACTACTGGTACGATTTGAAAAATTCTTTCGGGTTTAGATAGCCCATTTATTGAGGAAGGCTATAGGCTATATATCATCACGCTACGCGGACGAAGTCGCGGGCAGAAGCTATAATTAATAAATGAAAATCAAGAGTATTACTGTTATTATGGAGATTACCTTAATTAAAGTTTACTTGTAATAAAAAGTTAAGCATCTCAACTAATAATCAACCTATTATGCTGTCCCATTGCTGGGCACGGGTATCCTCTCAGAATGAGAGGAAATAGGCTACAGCCCCCACGCTAGCCTAATGCAAGATGGCAGAGCTTACACGCCGCCCGCCGCCGTGGAGAAAATCTCTCAGGAGTGTAGGTTTCCTCACGATGTTTTCCTTCACCGTTTAAGCGCGTGATAATTAACTATTAATACCTACGCAAAAGACTTTGGAAATTGAAGGTGAGTGTCTTGGATACAAACTCAGGACTTTTGACTTGGCAATCCACTGGTCATATCACAAGGTTATCGCTACAATCTCAACCAAAGCTCAGTATAAAAAACATAGTTTTTCTTTTATTTCAAACTTGACCGTGACCGCTCTGGAAACTATTTCGCCTACTGTACCCTATTCAAATAAGTTAAACACGAGTCATTAATATGAAACATACAAACTCATTTCAGTGTTTATAATTAATTAGTTTTCTACCCAACGTAAAGTAGGTACCTACTTATGTACGTAAACAGACAGCATCAAAAAGAAGCATTACAATTAATATCCACATTTGAATTACAGGAATAGTGTGCTTGAATGTATGTGTAAACATTAAAACTTATTTTCAACCAAATATCTTCAAACACTAAACTAGGATAAATGACTCCCTAAACTAGGATACGATAGTAACAAATTATACGATAGTAAGAAATTATTACCAGGATATTCATTTGAACCGATTCATAAATTAAACTCTGGTGTAGCTGGTGTCCATGGGCGGCGGTAATCGCTTACCGTCATGTGATCCGTCTGCTCGTTTGCCCGCCTATGCTATAAAAAAGAACTGTATTAACAGAAATCCTTATACCTGGTATACATTCTTACGAGGCGAGCTTAATGCTTCATTTACTCAACTTTGCTAATTGCTTTTAGTCCTTATTACAACATTCCTATAGCCAAGTCCAAGACATTTGACTTGGCTATAATAATTTTCCCCGTATGTCAGGGAGAATATCCCTTGTCAAATTATTATTTTTTTCTTAAGAAACAAGCTGACTGCCTGACTTAGTATTCAAGAATACTAGTAATCCTCTCGTGCTTAGTTAAATGTTGGTGTTACAAGGCGGCTGTCCAATGGGTTGGTTTCGAACCGACGACCACATGATGGCAAGTCCGACGCCCTAGCCATTAGGCTACCACTGCTCCATTCAATGAAATGAAATGAAATGATATATATTTCTGTACGTAGATCATTAGAGACACTTTTACATAACATACCATCACGCCTGTATTCCCCGAAGGGTTCGGCAGAGGCGTACTAATGTAGTACACCCAAAGTTCGCCGGTATGTTTAGGTCCCATGTAATAGGGGGCGAGCCTATTGCCATTAATCGGGCACAAATTCCAAACTCCGAGCTGCTACTGAGAATTTCATAGAAAAACCCAATAGCACTTTGCTCGACCTGGGAATCGAACCCAGGACCTCTAGCGTACCAGTCGCGCTCTGGACCACTAGGCTAATGAGGCAGTTTTTTTACGGACACTTTTACAAGTCAGTTTTTTTTTTCAATTATGAAAATACCTACATTAAAGCTATAGGAAGTTTATAAGACGTTTTATTAATAAGGGGGTATATCTAAAATTAACATATTTAAGTACCTATATTAAATATACTTTATATAGCTAATGTACCTACATAACATTACAAACACTCACGCCTTTTTCTATCACCCTTATGAGACCTTCTCGTTTCTGCAACTTTATAGGCAACTTTATTGAAGAACGAAATGTAAGTACTAATTGTATCGCAGTAGATGGGCTTGCCGACACTAGATAAGTAATAATGCATTTAAGGGGCAATCTCGTGGCACATTCGTACGCTCTGGCGCATATCAAAGTGCAATATCGTTTTATGGTACCCATCATACCATAGACGGACATTACTAACTCTTTAGCAATGCTAACCACTCGGAGATGGAACGTAAACGCTTCATTTATGCGGCGTGTCTGTTTAATTGACTAAGTGGTATTTGTCATAGACATAAATATATCTATGTTTGTACATATAATAAAACGGTAAAAAAGCAAATCTATGCACTACATACCATCTAACGCATGTATTCCCCGCAAGCAAAGGTACCTGAGATAGAGATACCATCTCATAGTTCGATGGTATGTTCAGGCCCCATGTAATAGGGGTCGAGCTTATTGCCATTAACCGGGCATAAATGCACGAATCCCAACTGCATTGCATTGCAATTACATCACTATGTATGTAATTGAAATTTAATAATTGAATGGGAGTTTTGTACACTTATAAACAGTAAAGCTAGTATTTTTAGGCGATAAGCGATAAAAGATTTAGGGCCACTTGCACCCAATTTTTAAATATGTTTAAGTTGTATTTAAACACAACTGCCTCATTAGTCAAGTGGTCCTGAGCGGGACTGCTACGCTAGAGGTCCTGGGTTCGATTCCCAGGTCGAGCAAAGTGTCATTGGGTTTTTCTATGAAATTCTCAATAGCAACTCGGAGGAATTTGTGCCCGGTTAATGGCAATGGGTAAACTTTGTTAGTAATTTATATTTCAGTTTAAATTTAGTTCAAATTAATATTGCATGTTGTGATAATTATAGAACATCCCAAAACAAATTATTACCTTTTCATACCATTCTTAAATGGTATGAAAATGAAAATAAAAATGAAAAAAGTTTATTCGTTAAATTAAAGTAGTAATTAATTAGTATAGGGATATTGTTAGCAAATTTCATGCTTGTGTTAGAATATCCCGCTCCAATAGTTGTTTAAAATGTTACAAAATATTATTGTTTTTAGATATTGTTTGGTATAAATTCCTAGATCCAATAGAACATTTTGGGAAATGAATGTAATGCAATAAAAGTTATTTAGTGAAAGAAAATATCAACTCGCATACAGGATTCGAACCTGCGTCTTCTGGTTAGGTACACCAGACAAGATCATCATGTAAGACAAATCTTCAAAGATAAAAATGGTCTCAATAATAATTTAGGTATATGGTGGTAACTATGAAAGAAATCATTATTATAGAGCTATATAAAATCAAACACTCGTAGCAGGATATTGCGTTTTAGCGTCAATTGACCAGACGAGTGGTTAATAACTGAAATGGAGGCTGAGGAGGTTCCATATTGCGTCCTCTTAGGCTTCAAAACGAATTCTCGTGGAAATCTATACAATTTGTGAAGATAAAAATGCTATTGAAAACCTAACGTATGTACGCAGGTACCTAAGTATTGTACCATACATTTGCCACAAAAATGCCTTAAAAAAAATCAAAGCTACCAACCAGCCAGTTAAAATCGGTGTGTTGGTATGTCTAGCCCATATGAGGTTAGAGATATCTTTATCTATACAAATAAAATAAATAAAGTTGAAGTGTGTTCGCGAATTGACCGCAAATGGGATAACATTATATTAGTCAATTTGTATTACCTGTTTTAGCCTTAATAGTAAAGCTAGATAATAGTAGGCTACAACTTTTTAGTCGTAAAATTAGTCAAAAACAAAAGGCCTTTATCTAACAGGAAGATCTTTGAACATTCTTCGGAAACCTTAAACACATACCATAACGCCTGTATTCCTAAAAAGTCGGACAAAGGTGTGCAGTCGAAGGTGGGAGGTTCAAACTTATCCATTACTTATTCATTTTAAAATTTAGTTAATTAAATTGATGAATTAATCGGTAATTAAAGAAGTAGAAGAAGACTCGTGACTGTACGCCTCTGCCTAACCCTTCGGGGTAAATAGGCATGGTTGTATGTAACTCTGCATGACAACTGATAAACTTAATTTCTGTAATGGCTACTGTTTCCGATTCTTCCCTATTACATTCTGCAACTTGATTGTTTTAGACAAACTTGAGTCATATACGGTCTGATTACTGCCAAAACTTTCCGTGTGTTTATGTTTAAAGGCAAAGTATACTTACATTCATTATAATTAATTAAGACTAACTGCCGCACTCAGAGACGTCAAGTAACGTAATGAAACATTGGCATTATAGTACATAATCCTAGTAACTAGTATATCTTAGTACAGTCAACAAAAGAGGTATGCAGGCAGGTAACAACACTTGTTTTGGCAAATATTGTGTAATAATATATTGCACAATATGTGTCCGTGGGATTGTTGATCACAAACGTGGCTGCTGCAAGTAAGGTTTAAGGTTAAATTGGGTTTTTAATTTTGGAATTCTTAGTAGCGAAACAGCTCACTTCGTCTTACATCAAGCAGTGAGACGGGCTGCGTTTGAACCTGTTTCATAAAGGGCGAGCCTATAGCCATTAACCGGACACAAAACTAAACATAAAATCTAACGTTGAATCTCCGGTAGTTATTGTTTGTTGTATGCAAGTACTTGCAATAATTAATTGAAAATTTTCAGTTTAATAAATGTTAACATTCTCTGTTCACTAAAGAGAAATGAGCCCAAAAAGGTGTTCGAAGGTGTTCAGGCTTTATTTTTCGAGCTTTTCCAATAACTTATTTTATTCCCTAGCCCGAAACGAGTAGGTAGTCTTACGACTACCTACCTAATAACGTTATTAAAACAATGGATTTTACTGTAAATTTTCCAGTCTTGTTTACGTCGAGTGAGTAATACAAAGTTGTTTTTATTCCACTTATTTGCGAGTAGTTCAAGAGAAAGGGTGAAGTACATACTTCAAACACTTTAATACTAGAGCTATAAGTTCAGTGAAGACAAATCACTTAGTTAATACCAATTTATGGCGAAAGTATAGCTATAAATAGTCGGTAAAATGTAGGTAAGTACTAATTGTATTTGTTAGAAATTTCATAGAAAAAGGTTTTATTAATGTAGGTACATCTTCTTCTCTACTATTATAAAATTGTAAAAATGCTGTGTCTGTACATTGAAGGTAGGTATAAAAAAAACAAATGGGTTAGGGTACTTATATAAACTTTTCCGAATCCAATAATGTGATTTAAAAACTCTTGTTTGTTTGTCTGTTTGTTAAGGGTGGGCGCAACAACTACTGAATAGATTTTAATTTTGTTATCACTGTTAAACAGTATGTGCTCCAACTTAAAAACTGGTAGACTTTTTATCTCAAATAATTAAACGGAGCATGAGATACAGCTTGACCTCTCTAATGTATAGAGACCCATACAAAGAAGAGATCATTACTGTTGGTTATTGAGCTTCAAGCGAGCGAAGCCGCGGGCAGAACCTAGTACATCTATATAATTAATACTTATGTATATTGTATACCTTGTCAAGCAAAATAATAAGAGCGTACAAATTAAATCTATAAAGTAAGTAAAAAAGATATTTGAGCTTCAAATCTAGTTTTTTTTTCAACATTCCTCCGGTACCAGGGTTCAAGTCCTGTGACGCTTCCTTCACAAAGATACTGTAAGTACAGTTCATGGAAACAAATTCCATAAATACCTACTTTAAATATTTGCCTCGGATGGGAATCGCACCAACAACACGCGTAGCTACGGACTACCGTAGCACAGTATGGTGATAGCCACCACACTAAACGTGCAGTGGGTTTGTAAGTAATCTGTTAGTCCGTTATTGGTATAATATTTTTTAGTTGGAGCGGTGTGTGAAAATAATTTTCATATGAAAGAATTTTTTAAACAATATCTACAAAACAACCCGTATCTAACAGACCGGAATGCATAATTGCACACGCTTTCGGGGAACACATAACATTTCCACGCTCAGATAAAATTTTCACAGCACAATTTATTGGGCGGAACATCTTATTTATCTCCTAAAGCATCGACCAAAGAGAACGGAGAAATCTCTTAATGGTCATGAACTTTGAAAGTATGAGTCGGGGGCCACCCTAGAGAGCTATGACTCAGGGCCTGGATATCGTTACGTCAGATAATCTGACGCTGGTTATAAGACCACGTCTATATTTAGATTAAGTGAAACGTGGGCGGCGGCTTGCCCAGAAATATTTAAGTTTTTATGGTGGTGATAACAAAAATTATGTGTCATGGGATATTAACCCTCAAATCACGCTGGTATTCCCTAAAATTTTAGGCAGAGATGTAGGTACCTAAAAAAGAAAACGCTGTACAAAGACGGTTCACGTTGTTATGTTTGTCCTGCAATTTAGTTAAATTACATATAAAACGTAGCTGGATACGACAGGCCGAGGACAGGGTGAAATGGCGCACATTGGGGGAGGCCTACGTCCAGCAGTGGACTATTATAGGATGATGATGATGATGATGACATATAAAACGGCCGAAATATTCACGCTCTATTATTTTTGCGCTTTCAAAAGATAATCTTTTCTTGAAGATACATATATTTTATAAATGGGTTATGTAAGAAAATAATAGAACTTGATGATATTTTCTTTATTATTAGCATATGGGTAGAAGATAGTCTGGCCCCATGACAAGCATAAACAAGGTCTAAGATAACTAAATTCGGGTTCTGGATTTCACAAACACGTGAAATAGTAAAATTATTTAGCACCGGTATTACTTACATGGCTAGTCACGTGGATCATTCGATTCAACAATCAAGCATGCTGAATATTGTTGATTATGCTTACACGCAGAACTACGCGAATATTGTTCACACACATTTCTTTTCAGTGTGTGGAGAAGAATTTTTGTAATTTTTAGCCGTCCAAGGCAAAAAAACGAATGTGTTAATGTACTAAGTAAGTATTCATATCAATTCAACGACCATATTAACACAAGTACTAAAGTAATACTTTCAATAAGGCGATACCAACGCATGAAATAGCAGTTTAAAGGCATTAAATTTTTATGGAATGTTCAATCCTGGGGTAATAATGTTGACAACGTTGTTCAGTGGTCTGCTAAGTGTTGAACATATTAAATGAACTGTGGGCTAAGAAGTCGCCTCGGCGCGCGGGGGTTAAGTGTCAGATTTTATTTAATTACACTGTCGCGCTTATGTGCGAGATTAAGATATATGTGTGGCACTGTGTGGGGCTTTCTTTGAGAGGGCTGTGACGTGAAATTTTAGGTATAAGAGGTTTTAAAATCATAGTTTCGTTACTCTAGTAGTCTAAAGCGCGACTGCTGAATAGGATTGTTCGGATCAAAAGTAGCTCGGAGTTTGGATGTTCCTTTATGTTTCCTATTAAAAGTATAAATAATGTTATGGTATATAATTTAATTTTTCTTTTATATTATAATCAAGAAAAAAATACTTTTGAACAGTCATAATAATCTTGAAAGCAGGAAGAGTATGTACCATAAACCAAAAGTTTTCTAGTATGTTTTTTATTAAACGTAGCGCAAATGCTCACCAAAGAGGTGGGCAGGGTGCATTAGCCGCTAATTCTAAGAGACACAGTAAGAAAAATTTATTATTCTATTCGAGTACGTCGCGAGGTGACGTTTTTAGGAGAATATTTTAGTGTTTGAGGAAGTTACGGAGTTTGTAATTAGTTTGGTGTACCGGCAGGTGGCTCCACTGTCTTTGCAGTATCATCACGTGCCATAACTTTTTCATTTGACGCGCACACGAACAACTTTTCCATTTCTTTTTATTAACATCATAACGAAAATGAGAGTAGGCTTTATGAGAAACAGATACCTGATGGTTTTGCTAAGTATCCTTACTGCCTGTCATTTAGTTTGTTATTATAACTTAGATGCCGGAGAAAATAGGATGTCGTGCGATATGATAACTAATGTTTAGCGACAGAACATTAGCTACAAACATAGAACATTAGCATAATATCATAAACCCATTTAGTGTCTCACTGCTAGGCACGGGTCTTCCCTCAGGAGGAGTGGGGTTAGACTATAAGTACACCATTCTGGCCTCATGCGTGTTGGCACGCAAACGCTTCACACGACGTCGTCGAGATCTTTCAGGTACGGTTTCTCATGACTTCAAAGTCAGGGGTGCCACGGATTCGAACACGATACCATTGACTTAGCAGTCTAATGATAATATCACTGCATACTAAGCATATTGGGCTGAAAATTATATTAATTTACTCAATTTGTTTTCAAAAAATGTCGTTGTAATTTGCGAGGAAACTAATGTAATTACCCATAATAAAGAACTTTGACCCGAACTTATGGGCGATATCTCAATAAAATTTCGGTATAACCATAATACGATTTATTACAAAAAGATTTATACATTTCTCAAGGCTTTTACCCGTAATAAAAACAGATGTTTATTAGTTTAGACGATTGCCCGAACCCGAAGCAAATGTTCTAAACAACGGAACGCGTTATGAAAAGAATTGTTTTCCCTGTTTGAATTCTCATTTCGGAACGAAATAAAAAAATCTTTCGAATCACGTACTTGGGCGAAGTTACTTAGCTTAGGAAACAGCCTTTGTATCTTTTTTATACATTAATAATTTGTTTGGGTTGTACACAGGCCTCCGAGTTACGTATAACTTAGGTATGTTATATTCTCATATAAATCTGTCAAGTTTGTGAGCAGGTTTTATTTTTTACGTGCAAGGAATGTAATGATTAAAAGCATAACATGCTCCATTATATTAGATAATACGTTGGCAGTGAGCGACGTCGCCTCTTTGAGGATGTCTAAATTGATAAACATAAGTCAACCATTCGCGGAGATTTTTTATTCCAGATTTGTAATTTCATATAAAGGATTTTTTGCTCGAGGAAATAAGACCGTATATCGGGTTCTACGATCTCTATTTAATGAAGAAAAAAACATCTACAAAATATTTGTATTGGGTTATAGGTACTTGACGGACTTGATTCTAAATCCTTGGTACTTTAAAACGTAGAAATACAGCTTTACAAATAAAATTCAGAGTATATACGAAGGTTCCGTTTTCCTTTAAGCTTTTTACAGAATTCTGGGGATTTGCTTTGTGAAATGCGCATTGCACAGCTTTGTACGCACACCCTGAAATATTAAACGACACATATAACGGGTGTGGGAAGCTGAACACATGACTTACAAGGCGCTTTCTTTGATTTGTTGCCGACGGTGTACGGTGTACGGCAATACCGACCAAATAGCAACAAAGAGCCATTATCGTATCCTAAACTAACAAACGATTAGGATTCATTCCTTCACCTACCGTCAATTCAGCCTTAATAAACAAACGCTTAGAGAAATGTTAATACTAGTTTCGCTTTTTCGAAACCTTGCTCAAGTAATTTTATCGTTCGGTTTAACATGTAGGAGTATTTTCAGTTTTAACTTACAAGTACTTTAACCCAATACTCCAATTTTATTTTCAGCAAACTCTAGTGAATAACAAAACCAAAAGAATAGGACAGTCGCGAGAGTAAGTGGGCGCCGAGTTTTAGTCGAAACTTGGCACTGGCAACATCTCTAGTGGCATGACAAAAAAAAACTTCTCGAAGCCGTATTGGAGTAGACCAGTTGGATAATTATGCGATGCATAAGTCTTAATAAAGAAGAACAAGGAAGGCAGTGAATTGAGTGGTGTGGCGCAGTGCGTCGTGCAGTGGCGTTGACACCGGCGCGGCGCCACGCGGCCGGCACGCGAGCAATTTACTTAAGGCTGTATACACAAACCAGGTCTGCTAAATCACTGCTAAGTAACTCGTACTGTTGTTGATGCGACAAGAGTGACATTGCCAAGTTTTTGCAGGATTACATAGCGATAATTACGTATCCTGAGATAGGTGACAGATAAGTCGCATTTTTGGAAGAATTTGACGGCGCATACGAGAATCAAAATGTTTTTGAATGAATATTAAAGCGCTCAAATATCAAATATAAACTAATATTAAGATAACTGTGCCTTTGTATGTGTTTTATTTGGTAGACGAGGTGACCCATCTGCTATTTTTTTTTTTATGGCAAACGAGCAGACGGATCACCTGATGGTAAGCGATAACCGCCACCCATGGACACCCGCAACACCAGAGGCGTCACAAGTGCGTTGCCCGCCTTTTAAAAGGGTTTGGGCCCCCGGTAACCTCATTCACTCGGCGAAACACAACGCAAGCGTTGCTTCACGACGGTTTTTGCGAAGTTTTAACAAAAAATCTCTCATCTAATATCACTTTTTTTCGTACCCTGCTCATACGGAAAGTCTAATTAATAGGTAGGTATCAAGTCCCTTGGGGAATTACAGGCACTTCGCGTTGTACACCTGCAATTCGCGGAAGAGGGTTCACATGCTTGAGGGTAAATCCAACCCCCTTTATTGAGCCCTGCATGGGTATTAATGAGAATTCCTAAACAGAAAAACGCATACATACATACACTCACGCCTTTCTCCCACAGCGCTAGGCAGAAACTTTAGACCACCACTTGCTACGATTCTTATAAGTATAGTTCTTTTGTTTCTGCTACATTCATACATCTTCTCATACATACGCGCCGGTTGCGAGTACTTTTTATGTTTTTTTTTAAGGATTTAGTCGGCAAATGAGCTACGAACGACCTGCGATGAATCATCGTCACCCATGGCACCGGCCACATCAGAGGAATTGCTTCAGAACCCCCACAGCCTACCGACTGCCAGAGCCCTGTGGCTCAACTGAGGGGGAACTGGCTCTTATGCATAATGTCAGTAGACATTTAGACTTAGTCGATAAAAAAATGATTTCTTAAAGTATTGTAGTCTGAGATTTCATCATTCGGGAAAAAACACGAAAATCGGTATAAGTTTGAAATGAAAAGTGGGATAGTGACTAGAAGTACCTACCTATATCGGTATGCCATGTAACGTGATCTACTATGCACAATATCTACATACCCTTTTACGTATTCGAAATACAAAAACCAGGTCGGTGTGTTCCCACCCTAAAGGATCAACGACTGTATCACATATTTTACTATAAACTACACGAATTTACCGATGTTAAATAAGCAATTTTAAAGATTATCTTTTTATGTAATTTTATGTGTATTTTTTAGCTTTTGATGAATTGTAATGACATAACAACTTCACACCCGTATTCCACAAAGTGTTGAGCAGGTTTACTAAATACATACTATACATGCAGGTTCACTAAAATAACTTTATAATCTTAGCATGAAAAATGCAAAAAATCACAAAAAGATAGTTAATAAGTATGGTGGCATCGTACGACATAGAACTAACCGTAAGGTAAGTCATGTCGGTTGAGAGGCAAAGTAACTTGCCTTTCAATAGATGTTACTGACGTCACCTTTATCTTTATTATTTACCAAAAAAATCACAAAAAGATAAATACATACTGTTAAAGTTAGCTGGGATATTTTCGGTCCTTAAAATAGTGGGCGAATCAATTGCACAAATTTTTATCTATGCTGCTGAAAGTTGGTAATGGAATATCCTTTATCATTTTACTCGATCAGCGAATCAAACCAGTAACTAAGCCGCCTGACGTAGTAGTGGCGGCTAGCCACTAGACCTGACTAATCCTACATGAAATGTTTTCAAGTATCTTCCGTGGGTACAATAATGTCTAGGACGTCGGACCTGCGATCATGTGGTTGCCGGTTCGGAACCCACCCATTGCACTACCAACGTGAACCCCCTTACATACTAAGCATTTAGCTTAGCACGAGGGGTTATAATACTAGTAATGTGTAAGCCGCAGTAAGCTGTATAAAAAAAAAATTGTGTGTGAAACTCATAAGTTCTGCCATAGGAAGCTCAAAGCATTACTTAACTTTCAACAGTACATTAATGTTAAGAGGTAGTTGGTCCATCGGGCAAGAGTACCATAGCAATCCACTTCTCTCAATTGATTCTTACTATTCGTGCGCGAACTATGTTTTCCTTTACTTCCGTGATTCGATTACAACTGTTTTCTTCTACATTTAACGCACAAAAAGGAAATTCCAATAAGAAACTGTCTTGGTTTAGTTAAGCGGCTGCTGAATCTGAGGTCCAGGATTTGGTTCCCACGTCGTGTAATTTCTTCGTCTTTGATTATAAACTTTTATTTCTGAAATATAGAGTTTCTCTATGATATTCTCCGAAGCACCTTGGAGTTTAGATTTCCAGTTACATGGTTAGTTATTATGCAATGCTCTCAACCTCTATCCCTCCGAGGTAGCATGCTTTAACTGAAGGTAACTAAGAAGTATCGAAAAAACATTACGTTTAAATAATATCACCCCAGCGATCACTTTCGCCTTCCGTGAATAGCAATTGGCTTCTTGAAATCTGGCCTCCTGGGCTCTCAGTAATCAGCCCGAGGAATGTTCGATTCCAACAAAGATTCCTTTTTGCAAGGACTTAAAAAGATTCTTATCATGAAATAAATTGCTGTTATAAGGGGTAAGAGAAAATTACAATTTGCGATGGGACTCGAGCATAGAATTAGCCCTGGCCTAGATTCTCCTTTTATTTGCAAATGGGACTTTTTTTATTATTTAAGCTCTCTGTTTTGCCTTGTCTGCATACTAAACTAAAAGATTAGGGTTGCTACCGCGCTCATTTTATGTTTCGGGTCCAAAATCATTACTTATGCATTAATACAAAAAATATTAGTCGATATTATATCGAAATTCTGTACCCTTTTAGGAATTTGTATTATTAAGATATAATTTATTTAAATATACAACATTATTTTTAGTACGTAGGTCGGTATAATTATGCAAAACCTGAATGTAGTATGTTCAGAATAAGTAACTGAATCGATTACAATATTTTTTACACCATATTATTATATTTAACATACCATCACGCTTGTATTCCCCGAAGGGTTAGGCAGAGGTGTACTATGTTACACCCACAGTTCGCCGGTATGCTTAGGCTACTGAGAATTTCATAGAAAAACCCAATAACACTTTGCTCGACCTGGGAGACGAACCCAAGGCATAGCGGTCGCACTTGAAATCACTAGAGTAACGAGGCAGTTATATTTTGTCCCAAAAATATTTAAAATGTTGCAAGTGGGACATCAATCGACAAAACATCTCATCATCCGCAATCATACGCGCACAACAGAAGTCACGGGGCGCGGGTAATAGAAGAAGTGGTGACCATGTTTTACCGACAAGCAGGTAACATAACAAGTTTTATAACTTTGTGATTTTTCGTGATACAGGTTTGAAATTTTGTACATCGATTTTTTATATAAAAATACTAAACACGTGTGTCATATTTTGCATATACTTAAACTAATGTTACTTATCTGAAATATAACTATCATATATCTGGCGTAATTCCGTGCTTACCGTTATGCCGTGTAAAGCTTTCAGGCTTGATGTTTATGATATAATTGTGTAATTAGAGTCGCAACGCAAAGTAAAATCGATAGGAATTGATGCGAATAGAATCTACTTCATTGGTCTAGGTCACTAGGTCACTAGTGCTGTTTATTCTGTAGCTATTGTATATCAGGAAACTGAACAAATATACTCTCAAAGGGCAAGCGGAGACGAATCACTGAAACTAGAATTATATAGCAGATGCTATATAATCTATAATAATATAATCAAATCAAAGCAACAAAGCTAAATAGCTTTGTTGCTTTAATTTGATTAAATATTTTTTGTTGATATTTGCTTATTTAAATTGATAAGCAAAACGAGTTAGTAAATGATTGAAAACACATTTGAATTATGTAATTCATATGTGTTTTCAATCATTTACTAGCCTATGCCTGCCTATAATGAGATATCCAATTCTGAAATTTAAATCCTGTAAGACACTTCTATCTTACGTTCGAGAAAGGTTGCAGCTGTAGCATTATAGTACTGTACGCTATACTGTTTAGGTCCTATGTAATAGCGAGCTTAATGCCGTAAGCAGGGTACAAATCCAAACTAAAAATTCCATAGAAAAACACGCAATCTCGAAATTGAACACAGGACCTCATTGAAATAATATCAATATACTGTTATAGCATCATATATAGTTGGACCCATTGTTGCCTATTTTAAAAGAATGCTTCTGAAATAATAGACCTAGGCTGTGGCTTCATTTAATTGTCGTCTTGTACAAACAATTGAAACCCGTTCCAGTTACAATTCAGTGTGGTTGAATTAAATCAGTCGAGTTAAGTGTAACCGTACGAAGCAAATCTCGGCGAGTGGTCGGCTTCATAATTTCATAATCTTAATGGCTACCTCGCTCCGTAAAGTGGGGGAATTTAGTGAGGTACCCTCCCCCGAGGCAAAACACTTTGCTGACCATATCTTACATCTCCGGTAATAACCGGCATAATAGACTGCCTGGTTTTTGAGTATGCCTTATACATTTTTCTGTTATTTTTACTAAGGTTAATAAAAAAATGCGTTATAGGTTTAACCAACTTTATATGGGTCGTTCTCAATTCGAGTTTTTTTAGGGAATAAGTTTTAATATATTTGAATTTTTTTATCATAAAAACTGACAAGAATCGAACCAATGTCCTCCATTTGTCATCTTCATAGTTGATCGAATGTTTTTGCTAACTAAGGAATCGAAATGAGTTTAGCAATTCATCAGGTATTTTCGATATAAATTTGAGTTATTTCAAGTAGTAGATACTTTTTAAAACAGCTTTATTATTGTTCTATGATTACCAGAAAAAAATGAAAATTAGGCATTATTTTTTATTTAGAATAGACAGATAAATAAAAATTATTTACCTACTTATAAATCCCTAATGAATCCTGAAGCTTACGCGCCCGCTTAGGCCCATGAGGCATGACCAATAATGACGATGGACGCTGTAAAGGGTCCTAAACGTCGGGATTTGATTTTACTAATTTATCGCGATAAAATCTACTGCCTCGTTAGTCTAGTGGTCCCAAGTGCGACTGCTACGCTAGAGGTCCTGGGTTCGATTCCCAGGTCGAGCAAAGTGTTATTGGGTTTTTCTATGAAATTCTCAGTAGCAGCTCGGAGTTTGGAAATTGTGCCCGGTTAATGGCAATTCAAAATTCAAAATGTTTTTAT
The DNA here is from genome assembly GCA_947256265.1 of Acronicta leporina. NCBI lineage: Eukaryota > Metazoa > Arthropoda > Insecta > Lepidoptera > Noctuidae > Acronicta > Acronicta leporina. The sequence goes on along the minus strand of OX366513.1, from coordinate 6,950,893 downwards.
TTCAAATAAGCTTCTACAAGCGTTTTTGAAACGTTACTGCCTCGTTAGTCTAGTGGTCACAAGTGCGACTGCTACGCTAGAGGTCCTGGGTTCGATTCCCAGGTCGAGCAAAGTATTATTGGGTTTTTCTATGAAATTCTCAGTAGCAGCTCGGAGTTTGGAATTTGTGCCCGGTTAGTGGCAATAGGCTCGCCCCCTATTACATGGGACCTAAACATACCGGCGAACTGTGGGTGTACCTAAGTACACCTCTGCCTAACCCTTTGGGGAATACAGGCGTGATGGTATGTTTGTATCGCGATAAAATCCTAAAAGTTGTTATATTTCAATATAAAAATTCTAATTTTATTATGACCAATTAAGCTTCATGTCAATCAAAGCGTAAGTATTTAATGAGATTTGATAAAACGGTTTATTATTAATTGCCATGTGCCATAGTGACGTCAATTGACGTTAAGCGTTACTATTCAGTTTTGTGTCTTTTTTATAGACGTTGAGTGTAGGTAAGGTAAATAAAAAAAAACAAATTTTAAATTCAGAATTAATTCCAAAAACTATCGTTACCGCAGAATCTGAACGCACCGACAAAATTCCGTTTCATTAAGCGTTTAGTTATACGTGTATAAATACATGAAATTTGAACCGTGCCGTTTTCCCACAGCGATTCATAAAGTAAAGAGGGTTTCAAGTGCACCGTCATTAATTCAATTTACATACAATGCCGGCCGTGATGTGCTCCGCGAGACAGATAATCGTACAAATGACTTTTCGAACTCAGCGCTGGATGGCGTTATCCTCGATGGAACCACGTTAACTGGATTATTTTTGCCGTGTTAATTTTTTGCAGCACATTTTCCGATTGAGATAATTTCATGCACAGGATTGAGCAGTGTAGCTCAGATCTTTTATGGGAAATAAACTCCAACACTGGAGCTGGAGTAATAACACGAAGTAAGAGAGTATTTCGCTACGCACATAAACAATTTAGTGTTGTTTTTGTATTGAGATAATAGGCTGTTATAAAAGTGTTGACGTATTAACGGTATTTTCTAGTAGAAGCATTTAGAACTTCGTAGAAATAAAAGCTTAGGATGTCTGAGTAAGTACTCAGGCTATAAATTTATACGCAAAGTCAATTAACGAAACTTATTTTTTTTTATAATTTTTAAAAATATATTTAATCCTATTATATAAACACATTAAAAATAGTTTCAAGTACTTACGAAGTGTTCCAAAAACTTAATATTATCGAATTACTTATTTCAAGTTTCAAAAATTTCAAAACGAAACGAATACCTTTCAAAAATTAAAACACACTTCGCGTTCTTTTTTTAAACTGTCACATTTGAAATATTGTAATACAGTTTGCATATGACCGTTCGTTGGTCGGCAAACGAGAGAGGGGAACATAGAAACTGTAAATGGAATGAAAACATTCGAGTTTCGTTTTCATTCATTTAATTAGCTGGAGTTTTAAGCGCGGCGCTACCGTGTCGCTTCGTGCCGTAATCGACCATCCATTCGAATGTTTCACTATTTTCTTTGTTAACTAACATTTTGTTTCTGATTTCGTTTATCAAATCCGATCGCGGTAAATTCGGGTTGTCTACATCTACACTAATATTATAAAAGCGAATGAGGTGTTTATCTGTTTGTATTGAATAGGCACCGAAGCTACTGGACCGATTTGAAAAATTCTTTTACCATTACCATTCCTACGGGAAAACCGGCGAAGCCGTGCGCGGGCAGATAGTTTTTAATAAAGAAAAACGGTATATGTGCTTTGATTTTTACTATTTTTATAGTATGCAGTATGTTGAAAATATTGTCTTGACAATATAGGAACTAATTATGTATAAATAATGTGTTGTAGATATATAAAACAAATAAAATAAGTATATTGAAGTAATTATTCCTTTAAAACCAATAAAAAAATATCTACAATATCACAATCCAAATAACAAAATCCCTTCATTTAGGTACAAGTTTTTTACGTACTAACGTCACATAGTAAAGGGTAAAATAACTACTAAAATATTTTCTATTACAAAAATAGTAAAATCCCGAAAGCAATCAGAGAATGGTGAAACAGAAAAGCTCTTTTTATTTTCGGAATAGCAGCAGATGCAAGCGGGAAGTGCATTGGGTGACTTTTGTTTTTAACTTTTTCCGAATTTATGACTTGGATCCCATGTGGGTTCAGGCGTGAACAAGTTCTCACCCAGTAATAATAATTTATAAGGTAGACCTAACAACTTACCAGCGCTATTTTTAAATTAAATTTTTCCCTGTGAATTCAATAGACTGATGTTGGTCTTAAGTCGGATGTACAAATAATATGATATTTGTAATTGTGCTGGCCTCGTTAGTCTAGTTGTCCCAAGCACGACTCCTACACTAGAGGTCTTGGGTGAGATTCCCAGGTTGAGCAGTGTTATTGGGTCTTTCTATTAAATTCTCAGTAGCAGCTCAGAGTTTGGAATTAATTCCCAGTCAATGGCATATAGGCTCGCCCTCTATTATATGGAACCTAAACATGACCGGCGAACTGTGGGTGTACAATAATACACCTCTGCCTTACCCTTCCAGGAATACAGACGTATCATATGCTGGGGAAATGCTACCAACTAGGATAAAGTTTTTCAATGTCAAAAAAGGTGCGTGCGAGCTACGTGTAGTCTCAAAAGAACTGACAGCTGCAAGGAATATTTCAGAAAATTAAAAATACTTACCGTGCCATCTTTATATATTTTTGAAATGGCTTTGTTTAGTAGACATCATCCATCACTATTTACATTAGAGCTTAAATCACGAAATAGAAGTCATTTGCATAATAACCTGACCAGGCAGTATAGGACTACTCACTTTGGAAATAGTATATTTGCTATGGCCACAAAGATCTACAGTAAGATTCCTGGTAACATAAAAGAAAGTAGCAGTATTAATGTCTTTAAAAATAAATTGTTCCAGCTTCTTATTCTATTGATGACTTTTAGAGACTAAAATATTTTAAATGTTTCTGTTGTTGTTGTTTGCTTGAAGATTTATTGATGATGTTTGTCTTGTACCTATCCGTCCTGCATAACTAATAGTAATAATAGAATTATATGTAATCTTCAATGTAATTACCTATTATATATGAATAATTTGTATGCCGTATTAAGTGGCTGATCATGGAATGAACATTATTAAGTATATATTATGTAATGAACACCTGTGCGTAACCCATGTATCACTAATAAACAATTTGATTTGATTTGTACTCGTGGTACCTACTAATAAACAAACCATAAATATATAATAACTAGCTTCCGCCCGCGACTTCGTCCGCGTGGAATAGTTACTTAGTCTTAGCGGGATGATAGCCTATAGCATTCCCCAATAAATGGACTATCTAACAGCGAAAGATTTTTTTTAATCGGACCAATAGTTCCTGAGATTATCGTGTTCAAGCAAACTTGGCAGGTGGCACTTGACAGGTGGTAGGAAGATGATGATCCCCTTCAGCGGCTTGTAGTATGTTTTGATTGCAGCTCACTTCAAGATATAGCCAATATTGTTAGTTGATAATTGAGTATTGAGTATCCGAGCGGAACTTTAGTAAAATATGTCACGGGAACAGGAATAATAAAAGAACGCTTAATGAGGATATGTCCTTTAGAGCGTTTGTTGGGTCCGAGCGGACCCAAGCTCGGTCCACACGGATACAAAACAAACGCTCTAACGGCTGATGAATAACGTATTTATTTGGATATGGATTAATAATATCATGTATATAAAAACACCTACGCAAATAATGCATTTGGAAGTTTAGAACAAAGTTAGCATAAAAACGGTTATAGTGAGCCAACCTTAAAAAATAGACATATGCTGTCGCGGACTTTTTTTTAGAACTTTTAAAGAGGAACAATTCTGTCATATATGATTTTTGCGAAACTTTAACCGTTTACGCAGCGGACGCATCGGAAGCTCTCAAAAGGAAAAAAAAAACGAATTTTAGAACAAAGTTAGCATAAAAACGGTTATAGTGAGCCAACCTTAAAAGATAGACATATGCTGTCGCAAACTTTTTTTTAGAACTTTTAAAGAGGAACAATGCTGTCATATATGATTTTTGCGAAACTTTAATCGTTTACGCAGCGCATGCAACGGAAGCTCTCAAAAGGAAAAAACCCCGATTTTGAAACATTCTTCATTGATGCTCCGCTCCTATTGGTCTTAGCGTGATGATATATAGCCTATAGCCTTCCTCGATAAATGAGCTATCTAACACTGAAAGAATTTTTCAAATCGAACCAGTAGTTCCTGAGATTAGCGCGTTCAAGCAAACAAACAAACAAACAAACAAACAAACTCTTCAGCTTTATATATTAGTACAGATATCATCTATTGCTAAGTTCTTTGACCCAACATCTGAACCTTGTGTGACATTTTGACTGCCACTTGTGACGTGGCTACGTATATAATGTCAACATATTGTGCAAACAGGTGCAAACCAATTTAGACGCTGATATTGTTCCATAAACAAAGTATAATATATAATATAATATAAAAATCTTTATTTACACCTTCAAGTTTTAGTACTTATTACAAAATACTGGTCGTTTTTAAATTTAGAACAGAAAGGTAGTTATTGTTACATAATTAGAGTTGAAGCTGATACCTAAACTAAGATAAATTAATATCTTGTACTATAGGCATCAGCGCCCACCCCCAAAATTAACATTCAAATTTTAATTAAAGAACTACGATCTAATTGAAGAAATGGTAAGTATTTTTAATTCTAATTTACTAGAGGGAACCTAAAGGTAAGTTATTTAGATATTTCGAAACATGTGTGTGTGTGTGTGTGTTGTGGTGTGTGTGTGTGTGTGTGTGTGTGTGTGTGTGTGTGTTGTGGTGTGTGTGTGTGTGTGTGTTGTGGTGTGTGTGTGTGTGTGTGTGCGTATGCGTATGTGTGTGTGTGTGTTTGTGTGTGTGTGTGTGTGCGTATGTGTGTGTGTGTGTGTGCGTATGTGTGTGTGTGTGTGCGTATGTGTGTGTGTGTGTGTGCGCGCATATATATTTGTGGTGTACTATTTTAATTTATGCAGGTACAATTAAAAGCTTTTCGATTTCATCGTAAGTAAGGGACAGGAGCCATGTGATTGATTTTTGTTTGCAGTCTCGTTTCGTCAAGGACACAATTTCTTGTTGCTTGTTAGCTATATTAAATAATCTTGGTCCTAAAAACAGGTTAAATTTTTGAGCGAAAGACGTTCTACAAGGTACCGGGCCAAACAATTGTAAACGTCTTCTTGTGTTTTCTTTTTCTGTCAGGATATTAGGTCTGACATTAGAGTATTGCCTCAATATCAAAGACAATACAAAGAGTTTACGCACTGATAGTACCTCACAATCTTTGTATAGGTCAGTGGTAGGGTAGTGCATGGGTTTAAAGTAAATGACCTTTAATAGGGCTCTTTGAGCTCTTTCGACAATTATATTGTGCGTTTTTGCAACTCCTCCCCAACAGGAAATACAATAAGTTATAACCGCTTGGCACAGGGAATAGTACATCATTTTCTTTATGTTAATATTAGCTGAGTGTCTGATTTGTTTAAGTATATATATTAATTTTCGTATTCTGTTTGAGAGATTAATAATGTGATTTTTAAAATTTAGATTATTATCGAATATTATACCTAAATATTTTATGGATTTAGCGGCAGATAGCGTAGGACAAGAGCAATTAAGAATTTCATTATTACATGTGTGAGCGGTTATTTTATGTGTTTGTTGCAAAGACCTGCCCGGATCTCTAATGGAGAAATTGATATATTTTGTTTTTTCAGTGTTTAGTGAGAGATGATTTAAAGCAAGCCATTTAGTGACTATGTTAAATCCATCTTGGGCTTTTTGGTACACTTCATTCCAAGACACACCATGGAATGTCAGGGTAGTATCATCTGCGTATGAAATTATGCTACAGTTTTCAATATTAATATTGGTGAGATCATTAATATAGGCTAGGAAAAGTGTAGGGCCTAGAATACTACCCTGAGGAACTCCATGGGTAACAGGTAGGTCATCACTCATATGATTTGCAATTTTTACTCTCTGTGTTCTTCCGGACAGATAATCTTGTAGCAACTGAAGTTGGTTTCCTCGGATGCCGAGTTGATACAGCTTGTTTATCAGGGTGGGAATAGAAACCGTGTCAAAAGCCTTTGCCAGGTCAAGGAATATAGTAAGACATTTCTTTTTAGTATCAATTAGTTTGACAATGTGTTCAGTAAAATTATTTAAGGCATCTTCCGTTGACCTGCCAGGGCGGAAACCGAATTGCTGTCTCGAGAGAAGATTGTAGCTCTCTAAATATTTGATTAATCGTATATTAATTATTCTTTCAAAAATTTTAGATAATGATGTCAGTATAGAAATAGGCCGATAATTAGTGACACGGCTTCTATCTCCACCCTTGAAAATAGGTCGGACTATAGACCTCTTCAATGCATTTGGGAATATACCTACATTTAAGCACATATTGATAATATATGTAAGCGGAGAGACAATGCTACTCTTTATACATTTTAATATATCAGATGAGATGCCATCGTCTCCCACTGCACAATCACTTTTTAGACCCATGATGAGCTTTTCAATTTCCTGTATATCAGTATCAAGTAGAACGAATGAATTGCAAATTGAGGACGCGCTATCTAAAGGGATATTATTAAACGAAATTGGTCCAGACGGTGCCGTAATTTTGCTTGCTAAGTTTTCCCCTATGGTAGCAAAAAAAATATTTGTGGCATTTACTGATAAATAAGGGGTTGACTCTATCGAGAGAAGATCTAATGAGTGATCTTTTTTATTATTTCTATTTGTGATAGTATTTACCGCCTTCCATATACATTTACTATTTTTACCGGCTTCTTTGAGTAGTTTCTTTTCATAATCACGCTTAAGTTTTCTAGTCAGGTTGTTATAGAAATTTCTGTATCTTTTATATGTGATTTCAAGCACTGTATTTTCTGGGTTTTGTTTAAACTTCGCATGCATCCGATCTCTATTACGAGAACATCTAATAAGACCCACTGTCATCCAGGGTTTAAGGATTCTGTATCTATTTTATATATTTAGTGTTTTAGTATTTAATTGTATGACATAAGTTATTTTTGATATAAATATATCCATGGCATCATTAGGGTTAATTGCATTATAAACTGAGGTGAAGTCAAGATGATCACATGCCAACTTTATTGATTCAAAATCCAACTTTAATATTTGTTTTTTTTGGGGTTTATTTATTTGTTTAACTTTAGCACAACAGAGTACAGGTACGTGGTCAGTAATATGGGAGTCAATTATAAACGTGCTTATTACTATGTTTGTCTTCAGTATTACATGGTCAAGACAACTATTTGCACGCGTTGCTCTATTGAATGCTGGAAGGAAGCCATTTAGTGACAGAAAGTCAAGGTATTCTGGCAGTAGACGATCTGAGCTGTTTGTAGCAATATTAATATTAATGTCGCCTATAAGTATAATATTTTTGTATGATGATAAGGTGTGAATTACTTTTTGCAAAGATGTGATGAATTTATCTATATTTTTGAAGCAAAAAGGTCGGTATAATGCTACAATAGCTACATCATAACTAATTTTAATAAGTAAACAATTTGCTTCTTCTATGTCGGGTTCCTCAACAGTTGCTTTAATATTATTTTTAATAAATACTATGACACCATCATTCTGATTATAGTGGAATGATGTAGAGATGCTTAAATATCCATCCAAAACAGGAATATCTCGAACGCATGACATCCAACATTCAGAAAGAACTATAATGTCACAGCTGAATTGTAGTCTTTGGAGGAGGACGTTTAAACTATCAAAGTTAGCACTTATACTTCTGATATTCTGCGATAGGATTTTTAAGTAGGACTGTGGTTGTTTCAAAAAGGATGCACAGTTCTCAGGTTCACATTTTATCGTATCGGATACTGAAAAGTTATCGATCTCATTCAATAGGTCATTATCGAACTTTAAAATTATGGGTTACAGTAGCGGACAACATTGTTGTATAAGATTGATGTCTTAATAAAAAAAGATACTTTTTCCATTTAACAATAACTATGATCTCATAACGGTTTTTATATAATTCAAATATTAACAGAAATTGAATCAGTAAAGTAATAGGCATGCTATTAATAATGTGGTTTTGTGTTATAGTCGGTTTGAGTGTGTTATACTTAGTTAATGTAGTGTAGTACTTAGTTATCAGTATGTATGTGTTGTTATAATGTGTTTTAGAAGTATGTATGTGTAATATTTTTGTAGTGTGTTTATGGATAGTTTTATGTTTTGTTTGTTGTGAGTAAACCGTTTTACAAAGAAAATAATAGGTAAAGTAGTTTACGAATACAAACAGTGCGTCTGTGCGTAAAATTTGTGTTATGTGTTTGTAGATAGTTATGTGTACTGTTTGTAGTAAGTTAGTTGTTTTACATACAAAAAAATAGGTGTGGCCATTTAAGTATTTAATAATAAGCCTGTGTAGTGTTTGTGAAGTGCGTTTGTAGATAGTTTCTTGTAAACAAATAAGAATAAGCATGTTCGACGTTAGAAGCCAGGAGGCGCCGTAACAGAAACAGATATAATCGGTTACTATTCTATCCGTTTGAGTACAAAATGCATAAGAGTATAAGTATAAGCCCGTTGTGAGTCAGATTTTACAATTATTTGTTAGCTTCTTAAGTTGGTCTTCCGTTGTAATCTGGATGGTTGGAGATAAGTCACTTTTTTTTACCAGAATCTTTCCATTCGAAGTCCAGCAATACTTTAGTTCATTAGTTTTGATAAGTTTTCTCGAAATAAAGTGTAATTTTCGCGCATTTGGAGTTAAGTGTTCAGTGATAAAGTGTTTTTTTTTTAAACTTCAATGTGCTTCAGTGGGAGCTAAAAAGTTCCCATTTAGCATAGCGCTCATATTTAGAACGCACAGTATAATTTTGTAATCTAAATCATGGTATGATTCATCGTGAGCGCTATTTTTACCTGCTGGAGCCCTAGTTTCTTAGAGAGCCAATTAATTACCAATTCAAATCTAGTAATAATGTAAGTGATGCTTCACCTTCAATTAGTAGAGGCGTCGGTTCTCCTTATTTATTCAGAGGGACGGGATAAAATAAAAAGGTAGAAAAAATATCTCTGAGATAAACATTCATATACCGAGTTGGGAGGCGAAGGGATGGTATTAGAATATGTTCAAGGTACTTTGGGAAAATATTTTGATTTACCACTGACTGTTTGAGGGTTCGGAGACTGATTGAAACTTGCACTCCGAAGTCAATATCAGACGATTCAATTTCGAATAGTATTGATCACTACAAAGTGTATTTACTCTTTCAAAGTAAGTGTTTATGTGTACAGGGTACTTTAATAACTTCGCAATCCCCTGGAGCAGTTATATACGTTTGTTATTGTGTCTTCTTAGAATTGGTTTAAGCCTACTTGTCAGGTGAATTACTCAGGAACTTAATTAAGTTCTAGAGAAAATAACGTAACACACCTTCACGCTGGTAATCCTGTAGAGTTTGGCAGGTACGAACCACCTATCGCTCGTATTTTTAGGTCATATGTAAAGGGCTAAGCTTATTGTGACACGAATGCAAAATGATCTGCTTCTGAGAATTTTCTAACTGAAAAACCTAATGAATCTGCTCGGCCAGTGAATCGCAATTAAGGCCTCATGTTCAGCAACCGTGCTTGCAACAAATATACTAGACTAGAAGCCGTAACAGCGCTGTTTTGCAAAACAGCTAGTGGTTATGTAAAACAGCTAATTATGTAATCGAACTGCGACATATAATCATATGAATCGAGAACCTTTTTTGAATTTATACGTACATACCTACAAGCCTTTCTCCTACTGGGGTAGGCAGAAACTGTAGACCGCCACTTGCTACATTTTGCATAGGTACCTACTTCTTTTGCTTCTGTCACATTCTATTTTTTTTAAATACGCACTGACTCGAAATTGTCTACGCTGTGTTGAAAAGTAAAATACCCGTGAAAACTGAATACACGAGGCAATTAATATTTGGTTTACTGTGGGCTAAAATTATGATCGGTGCTAATGCGTTCCGGTCCCTTTATGAAGTTGGCAACGTGTACGCGATGGCGGACACGCATTTTTACGACCAACCTTGACCATTTATTATGGGACATGAGCATATATTCATGTGAGAAACTAGGTATTCAATCGTTTAGGAAAAGTTGGTTGGTTTAGGAGGAGTCTGATATTGTACATAGTTAATGTTTCTGTGGAGGAGCAGTGCAGAATGCTTAATATATTTTTTATAATAATGCTTAAAAAATACATTAAATTAATAAAAAAAACATTACACACACTACTATGCGTTTGACACACAATCACCTATTGTTTATGATTGACGTTTATGAAGGTTGAAAGTAAAGAGTATAATATTATGGTTGAATTTCAGGAATTAGTTTATATTATTTTACACCGTGATGTGATATACCTAAATATGGACTAAATACACCATGATATTACGTAAAAAATTAAACCAGGAGAATATAGTGAAACTCATTATAAAACATCCCAAAAAAATAGGTAGATACATTACCTATTCATACTTCAAAATGCAGCCAAGACTCCTAACCTTAACACTCTTCTAAATTGTTTCCTGTTGGTTTAGTACTAAGACCGTAGTTGGCCCATGGTGATCGCCACAACGTTTCTACCCTTAAAAAAATATGACACCTGAGGGCCACTTTGGTATTGAGATTGACATGTACTTTTCTCATATAAGACCCGCGATCAAAATCTTCTACATAGGTACTCTCACTAAAACAAGGAAACATAAAACCTGTAATGTTATTTTTATATGATATTATCGCCCTAGAAAATCCGTTAGCGATCCCTCTTAAAAGCGAGTAGATACATTGAGGACCTTTTTTGCGTAAAGGTGCTTCAGTTCCCGGATTAACATAATAGGATATTCTTTATCCCCGTAAGTTGTAGGACTCCCGTGGGAGACCTAAAGTTCCCTGGGAACTCCATGGGGTGAAGGACTGGTGTATTATAAAAATCCATTGGTTTACTTCATCACAAAACCCTTGCAAAGTTGATTTTTTACGGCCAAGGTTCGGTAAACTTACAAACAATAAATTGCAGGAAAATTTATATGTTGTCAGTTACGTTATTTATTGAAGATATAGTTTAGCTATTTTACATTTCATTTGGCTCTTTTGTTTTCTTTCCTTTGTCTTTTTTTTTAAAAAGCGTTTCCCCACACTGGGATTTTCTCTTTCACAAATTCTCACATACAAAAAGCCCAGCACCGTAACAACTACCTCAGCTCATACAAATTTTTGCTCCGTGTGAGGGTTGAACCTAATTATTAAAAAATATTTTTCCGGCTCGACCGGAGTGATACCGGCCGCACAGAAAACCGGCGTGAAATAACACTTACGTTGTTGACTCTCTCGGCTCTCTCGACTCGTATCCTCATACCGGCCAAACCCTTTTAATAGGCGGGCAACGCATTTGCGATTCGTTTCGTGTTGCGAGTGTCCATGGTAATCGCTAACCATCATCCGTCTGTTCGTTTGCCTCCCTGTACCTATTATAAAAAAGTCAAAATTAATATGAAACTAACCCCTTCCTTATAAGTTACCTATACAATATTGTTGCAATATTTTTAAATTTTAATCATAGTAAAAGTGCATTTGTTGGGGAGCGACTGGGCGGGATGCCCATAAACCACGATTCGGTCTGCATTAAATGTCAATGTACAAGAGCAAACGACATCTCTACCTGTAGTTCACCCCATCACTATAGATGCCATATACTTAAATATAGTTTGGTATAGTCAGCAACAAAAGTTCTTGAACAAAGCCAGAAATTTAAAACATCACAGCATCAAAATATTTCACCAGATACTAAGGTAAGGCGTAATAATAGATTAATTGACTATTGTTTGATTTAATAAAAATATCAAGCTATATATAAAATATAATCCGTATTCTGAAAAAATATGCAGTAAAACTTTTAGGTGGGATTGCCCCTCTCAATCCATTGCTAATGCTTGGTCCCTTTCTCACGAAAGGAGTATTAGTTGTAGATTTGTAAGTCTTAATAGGTAGAACAACTCGAGGTCGAGAATTAGGGTAAGCAGTACCTAAGTTCAGCAAGGGCGAGAGACAGACACCTATGATAAATCGGTCACTATCGATTGGTAGTGTGATTGGTAGTCAAGCTTTTCAGGCTTCTGACCAGTTAACTTTATAAGGCCTTTATTTTGACACTAGCTTCTGACCGCGACTTCGTCTGCGTGGAATTCAGAATTGGATCCGACGTAGATAAAAAGTAGCGCCCATGTGTTATTCCAGACCATAATCGATCTCTGTGCCAAATGTATCCAGATCCATTTAGCCGTTCTGGCATAAAAGAGTAACAAACATCCATCTATCCATCCTCACAAACTTTCGTATTTATAATATTAGTAGGATTAGTGATATATAATTCATTATTCCACGATAAATACAAGAGAATGTATTCTATTTACCATTAACACAAACCATTTATTTACTTTTTCATTTATTTATACATTATTCTTTCTTTCTCTTTCTTTGTCTACTATTATAAAATTGTAAAAAAGCTGTGTCTGTACATTGAAAAAATTACATTTAAATACATTAAAAAAAAACACGTGGTTTATAGTATACCTATAAACGTCTCCGAATCCGAAAATGTGATTTTTAAAATTCTTGACTGTTTGTTACGGGTTGGAGCAAAAACTACTGAATAGATTTTAATTTTATTATCACTGTTAGAAAGTATATCCTCCAACTTAAAAACTGGTGAAATTCTCATCTCAATTAATTAAACGAATCCTGAGATACAGCTTGACCTCCCTGATGTATACAAAGAAGAGGTCATCAATATTGGATTTCCATTTTTACTCCCGATATAGCTTCACGTGAGCGAAGCCGCGGGCAGAAGCTAGTATTAATATTAATTTCTAGAATATTTAACACCATAACTGAAATATTGTATGTAATTGTGTTGCAGACTTCGGATGCTGTAAAATAACAATTTAAACCGAATTTGGTAAAAAAAGTTAGAATGATGGAATGATGAATATTTTAGTCATTATATTTCAAAAGGAGGTAGAATTAAGTCATAAAAAGATAACTATAAAGCTAATTATTCAAGTGGAAATACATAAGGAACTGAAATCAATGTTCTTATGTGATTAATATTCATATTATGCATGTAAGTCGCGTGAGAGCGAGACTTATTGGCAGTGTTACGATGCTAAGAGGCATTAGAAGTGAAGCACATATATTAAGCATATTGATTCATTAGATCACTTGGCTTTGAGTATTTTGTAGGCGATTCTTGTTTTATAACTTACTAGCTTCTGGCCGGAACTTCGTCTGCGCGGAATTTAGAATTGGGTCTGACCTGGATAAAAAGTCTATGTGTTATTCCATACTATTATCTACCCCTATACCAAATATTATCCAGATCCGTTCAGCCGTTCTGGCGTGAAAGAGTAACAAAACATCCATGGATCCATACATCCTCACAAATTATTACATTTATAATACTAGCACGGATCAAAAATTATAACAGAATCAAGTAATAAAATTAAAAAAATACACTGAAAAAGGCTCAGAAGGGGTTCAGAAAACAGGCAGCAACAATTTACAATCACTTTTAGTGGTTTTTCAATTATAACAAATTATTGTATATAACGCGCTTTCACCAACGTTAGCATTCGAATGCCCAGCTGTCATTCGGTATGTTTGACAAGAACCGTCATCTTTCTTAACTGCCAGTGTCAAACATATTATAAGCTCTCTTATTTTTATTTTATTATCCACGAAAATGTGGGGTAAATAATAATCAATGAATGAATGTAACAGTCGGCCATCCGTCACAGTAACGAGTCCCTTCGTTAAGGCTATATTTATTTGTAATAATTAGTTTACATTTTCACCTATTCTATGCTTATTAATTGACAACGTATGTAACTCTCTATATCTCTGCTAAGTATTACTAATCACACGTATTTCTCATTACGATACAACATAAATCATTCAATAGTATATATCACTTGAAGTCATGCAAGAGGAGTTACTTCTATTCTTTCACTACCATCTTGCTCAGTCGCTATCCTTATCATATCACTACAGCTCACAAGCGGATGGCTACTTCTATTCTTTCACCACCAACTTGTTAAGCTTGTTATACATAACACTCATGCTCAGCTCACATCCGCTCGAGCTGCGAGTTATGCCGACAGTTTCGATTCACAATTTAATCTCTTATTACATCACAAACGCCTATAACATGATACAGTGTATACATTTCTGGTTTTTGTCACAGCTAATTAATGAAATCAGCATAGCTTTCTTCACTTGAGGAGCAAGCGGGTGCGTTGAAACTAGCCTGTCACCAGTTGACACGTCAGCACACCTACGACGCTCATTTCGCCTTGACAGTTCATCCTCGTTGACTGCCGCTGCCGCACTAGTTCGGCTTCGGCTACGACGATCACCCTCATGAACTAGGGACATCGCCTCTCTGCTTGGGTAGAATGTGTCGAGGGAGTTTCTCGCCTCTGCCGTCCAATTTCCTCATGGTCATTCATCTACTACAAGCCGCTGAAGGGGATCATCTTCTTACCACCTGTCAAGTGCCACCTTAGTCTCTGAACTGTGGTGGGCGTTACAAAAACGGTATGTTTTTGATGGTTATCCCACTTCTGAGCTGAAAAAGGCTCAGAAGGGGTTCAGAAAACAGGCAGCAACAATTTACAATCACTTTTAGTGGTTTTTCAATTATAACAAATTATTGTATATAACGCGCTTTCACCAACGTTAGCATTCGAATGCCCAGCTGTCATTCGGTATGTTTGACAAGAACCGTCATCTTTCTTAACTGCCAGTGTCAAACATATTATAAGCTCTCTTATTTTTATTTTATTATCCACGAAAATGTGGGGTAAATAATAATCAATGAATGAATGTAACAGTCGGCCATCCGTCACAGTAACGAGTCCCTTCGTTAAGGCTATATTTATTTGTAATAATTAGTTTACATTTTCACCTATTCTATGCTTATTAATTGACAACGTATGTAACTCTCTATATCTCTGCTAAGTATTACTAATCACACGTATTTCTCATTACGATACAACATAAATCATTCAATAGTATATATCACTTGAAGTCATGCAAGAGGAGTTACTTCTATTCTTTCACTACCATCTTGGTCAGTCGCTATCCTTATCATATCACTACAGCTCACAAGCGGATGGCTACTTCTATTCTTTCACCACCAACTTGTTAAGCTTGTTATACATAACACTCATGCTCAGCTCACATCCGCTCGAGCTGCGAGTTATGCCGACAGTTTCGATTCACAATTTAATCTCTTATTACATCACAAACGCCTATAACATGATACAGTGTATACATTTCTGGTTTTTGTCACAGCTAATTAATGAAATCAGCATAGCTTTCTTCACTTGAGGAGCAAGCGGGTGCGTTGAAACTAGCCTGTCACCAGTTGACACGTCAGCACACCTACGACGCTCATTTCGCCTTGACAGTTCATCCTCGTTGACTGCCGCTGCCGCACTAGTTCGGCTTCGGCTACGACGATCACCCTCATGAACTAGGGACATCGCCTCTCTGCTTGGGTAGAATGTGTCGAGGGAGTTTCTCGCCTCTGCCGTCCAATTTCCTCATGGTCATTCATCTACTACAAGCCGCTGAAGGGGATCATCTTCTTACCACCTGTCAAGTGCCACCTTAGTCTCTGAACTGTGGTGGGCGTTACAAAAACGGTATGTTTTTGATGGTTATCCCACTTCTGAGCTGAAAAAGGCTCAGAAGGGGTTCAGAAAACAGGCAGCAACAATTTACAATCACTTTTAGTGGTTTTTCAATTATAACAAATTATTGTATATAACGCGCTTTCACCAACGTTAGCATTCGAATGCCCAGCTGTCATTCGGTATGTTTGACAAGAACCGTCATCTTTCTTAACTGCCAGTGTCAAACATATTATAAGCTCTCATACTTTTATTTTATTATCCACGAAAATGTGGGGTAAATAATAATCAATGAATGAATGTAACAACACTTACAGGGACTAAATAAGATAAAACAAGAAAAGAAAGCAGATCAATCAGAAAACATTTTTGTGACCAGGAATTGATTATTAGTACAGTTATTCTAACTCTACTTATATATGGAATCACGGGACATACATAGGATTTATCCAGCGAGCACAAGCCGATGTAAAAACTAAATATTTGAGTAGGTTAAAGAAGTAAACAAAGAATGACAACTTATTTTCTAGCGGACTAACACGACATCGATATTACCTCAATGAAATTTGATTCGATAACAGATGTCATTTTGAGTTGACAATTTTGACGATTATTGTTTTCTTCTTTAAAGCATCCAGCCATATAGTAGGTTACTCATTTTATAATGTGAAACCTCCATAGTGTAGATACAGTGCGCACATTTTATTTGAGAACTAAAGAGTTTCCATATAGTCAAATAATAAGGTATTCAGAGGTCAATGGCGCTAAGTGTATTAAAAATATGGAAAACCAGATTTTTCGAGGTGGTTAGATGAAATTTGGAGAGGACAACATCTGTCAGGTCAGCTAGTTTATAATATAAGTAGGATTGTCACAGTTTGTAGGTAACAGGTAATATGATCAGTGTTCCCTAGTACGTCTTTAGGTCCTTGCTAAGTACCTAATATAGGGTGAAAGTAATGTCCATCATTTGAGCTGCTCTGTAGCTTAGGGTTTAAGCTAGGTATAGACTACGAAGATGGAAAATATTTCATGTATGCAGGATTTCTCACGATGCTTTCTGGTGATACCTTGGATTTGAACTGTAATATACTACGCTTATCACTGATCTCAAGTAAGCATAGCCTTCAAGATTTAGTAGTTTGTAAGTATTTTTATCGTCAACGGTTTCTATTGTTACGCAACTTCAGCCATACTATGTCTTTGTAAGAAGGTTATTGTATACGCTAAAGTAAAAAACACATTTACTTCTTTATTTTCCATCTGGGATTTCGTAACAATACGCTGTATTTATGTGTCGTGCCGTCTGCGGGCACGACGTGCCTACGCGCAGAACAATTGATGTTCACGATGAAGGCAACCGCTCACCGCGCCGCGCCGCGCTGACTCCGGCCCTCCTAACAACATAAAATTTTATGACCGCGAATATTTATTATTTATAGTTTTATAGACATAACATCGATTGCCTAGTAGAGTAACATTGTAGCACGTCACAAATGTTTTTTTGGGGTATAAACAGAATAAATATTATATACTAGCTTCTGCCCGCGGCTTCGTCCCCGTGGAATTTGGTCTGTCATCACATCCCACGGGAACGGGATAAAAAGTATCCTATGTCCGTTTCCTGGTTCTAAGCTACCTCTCCACCAATTTTCAGCCAAATCGGTTCAAATTCGGTCCAAAAAGGTTCTTGAGTTATAAATGGAGTAACTAACACGACTTTCTTTTATATATATATGTATAGATTGCATCAGCCATTGTAGTCAAACTTATTCTCCATAAGAGTTTCTACTTATTTGGAATTGTGTAACTAGTTTTTGATATTTTCGCATTTGTAAAGCTGCGGAAATGGCCAACCGACTACAACAATGCCAAGTCCCCGGAGGGTTAGACAGAAGTGTAAGTGCTACTACTACTACTACTAATACTGCTAGTACTGCTAGTACTACTGCTAAACCCACAGTTCACCGGTATGTTTAGGTCTCATGTAAATAAAGACAGGTATTCTTAGTACACAGTGTTAAAATAGGAAAGGATGGGATAGTACAGGTTTCATAAACAAAACCTAACTATATTATAGCTTATCAGCCTAACTCGCTCTCATTCTGAGAGGAGACCCATTAGTGTTGCCACTGCTGTCAAAACGTCAGTAATGTCACATATCCAAACTGATAATAAAATTGTCCTGTGCAACATAAAAAAAAAACAATAGCACTTACTTACAAAATATTTGACTATGACTTCATAAAGAAAATAAATAAGTCATGCTACTTTTGTCGAGAATACAGTATCAAATCCTACTTATGCGCTTCTATATTTAAAAAAAAAAGAAAAATATTAAAGCCGCAAAATCGCAGCATCGGTGCTATAATTGAAAACATGAAAATGATACTCGGCAAAGGGCTTAACTGTCAGTGAAACTGGTGTTTTAATCCGCCCATCGATACCTGCCGGCGACAGCCAGATTACCGGCCAGCCTCACCGTCCACCAACTTGCCATTTATAGGGTTCCTTGCCAAAGGAAAAGGATCTATTGGATCACTTCGTTGTATATCCATCTATCAAGTTCTTTTCTCAGGAATATGACCAGATATAAAGTTGAAATTACTTCTTTGGGAGTCAAAGTCAAGTAAAAAATTCACAGTTCACATTCATTTCAACATTTTGAGTGGGAAGTACATTTCTGCTTACCTCAATGATGCTCTAGTTTATTCACATACTACATACCATCACGCCTGTATTCCCCGAAGGGTTAGGCAGAGGCGTACTAATGTACACCCACAGTTCGCCGGTATGTTTAGGTCCCATGTAAAAGGGGGCGAGCCTATTGCCATTAACCGGGCACAAATTCCTAACTCCGAGTTGCTACTGGGAATTTCATAGAAAAACCCAATAACACTTTTGCTCGACCTGGGAATCGAACCCAGGACCTCTAGCGTAGCAGCTCAGGACCACTTAGCTAATGAGGCAGTTGTTTGATGATGTTGATGAAGTTGAATGAGGTAGTTTATTCAATTGGTATATAAGTGTTATTGTAATTTAGCTTTAACTTTTTGATCTTTACAATATTTGAATGACCACTTCAGGAATAAAATTAAGTGTTCAATCGTTTTATAAAAGGAAAAATAATCACATAACAAACATACAAAACAAGAATAAAACAAACAGTTGAATTGAGAACCTGCACCATTTTGAAGTCGGAAATAAAAATACGGCTATTTATGCCTCATATTTTGACGGTTTGATACAATTCATTGTTACTTGTACACAACATGATTTCACTAATGAATAGTATTGGTGCAAGTAGCAAGCTTGTACGGAAGCCCCGCTGCACGTGTCAGACTCGCACTTGTCCGATCCTTTTATATTTACGCGGCTATATTTTAACTTTTTTGACGTTTGAATTTTAGTTTGCCAGCACTATTTCACATCTGTATAAACGAGGGTCATTAAACTTTTTGCTGTGTCACACAGTTTAATGTAGAATACATCTAGGTGTTCAGGTAGACTGGAAGCCTGCCAACTACCTGTAGATGTTGTGCTCTTTAGGAAATTTACAGCTGGTAAGGTGGCATTTTTTATCGTACTTTACGACTTATTGGAAACGATAAATGAAAACAAGAATTTATTCGTTCTTGAATACATAGGGTAGCGAATGCCGATAGATATTTTTTTCTCGGTGGCTCGTGCATCTGTCACACGTTTCCTTCCCCTTTATTAAATTTATTAGAGTTGTATTCGGTAAATAAGTGGAGCGATAGGTAACGTCGGTGTATTCCCACGCTTAAGGTGGCGTCACCGGGAAACCCGCGCCTCCCCGGGGCGGGAAATGTTAAGCGGATTCACGTTATTGTTGCAGCCATTTTGTGAACTGATATGGAGAAGCTGAATGATTAAAATAAACATATCATCACGCCATTATTCCCTGTAGTGTCAGGC
Source organism: Acronicta leporina (assembly GCA_947256265.1). Lineage (NCBI taxonomy): Eukaryota > Metazoa > Arthropoda > Insecta > Lepidoptera > Noctuidae > Acronicta > Acronicta leporina. Next base: position 6,931,094 of record OX366513.1, on the reverse strand, counting down.
AGAGTGCATACAATATGCTGATACCTTTAGGTTTCATGTAATAGGGGTGAGCTTACTGCTAATAACCGCGTACAAAGTCAAACTCCGAGCTGCTACCGATAATTTCTTAGAAAAACACGATAACACTTTGCTCGGCCTGGGATTCAAACTCAGGACTAATAGCGTAGCAGCCGCATTTACAATAATTACGCATTTACTATAACGAGGCAGTCGACAAAAAAATAAATAGTAATCCAAGATTTCCTTACTTCTTCATTTAGGTACTTACTTCTATAATAAATTTTGCTTCATCGCTGATAATCAGTTTACCTCGAAATAGATCGACGAAGTACCTATCGATGAACATCAGAAATAGTTCGATGGTATTTCGATGCCACGAAGAGGTTTGCATTCAACTTTATGACCTCGTTTGTATTTAATAAATATGTCGGTCTTTTCCGACCCCAAATTTTACGACAGTACAATAAAACATGTCTCGACATCCAAATTTATACGCGTACATAAAGTTTTATATCCGCGCGACTTGCACCGGCGGCGGAGGTTTTCCTAATTGTTACTGGTCATGGACGGAATCGAAAGAGGTCGCGGCGCGTTCATGAAAATCCGATATAGTGTCGAATTCGCGACAAGCTTATATTATAATCAATCAGATATGATTCATGGAGAAAACGAATTTCACATTCTGCAAGTCACAAAAGGTTAGATAGGGAGGTCGCCGAAAAAGCGAGGTGAGCTGTCAAAACCATGGCCATTAGTAAGTATACTCTACAATAAAAAAGACCCAGAGGAAGACCTAGGAAGCCTCGGAAAGACGTATCGAGGAAGATCTGAGAAGCATAAGCAAGAAAATCTCTAGGCGAAGGGACACCAGAGCAGAACGAAATAGAAGAAGATCTTTGAGGACGCCAAGACCCACAAAGGGTGGTAGCGCTGGGAGTAAACTTTATTATAATATAAGCTGTCATTGTGGTATCTACTTAAAAAAACCCAATATATTTCCAGTCCACCGTTTGGCATAGCGGGCGAGTGATCGGCTTCTGTGCCATGTGTCCTGGGTTTTTTACCGCTGTCTATAAAAAAATATGTCACATACGAGTAGATAATTTAAAACACTTATTGAACACACTCGACTTATTTTGAATGGTTTTTAGGGACCAAAATCACCTTTCAGATACTGCGGTGTACGCAGACGAAAAACCGAACAATTACATAAAATTTATACGTGGTCCATAGACTTGCTCTTTGGTTAGTATAATAAAACTGGTAGCGTCCACTGAGCTCATAGAGGGCGGCCATCGTTCAGACACCCGTATAAGATCGCGCTTTCTAATGTCGTAATTTGTACTGTATAATTTCCACGTTACCGCCTCATGTTCACACCACTGGTCTTTGCTGTCTTGTTTGTTTTAGCATGTCTGCTGGCATACATTCTAAGGGCCACTTGCACCAACTTCTTAAATGAGTTTAAATTGTATTAAAACACAAAATTTCTATGAAAATTAAATTGCACTTTTAAATGCAACTTAAACAGATTTATGAAGTTGGTGCAAGTGGTCCTAAATGTTCAATTTGTGTGTTTAAAATGCCAATGAAAATCGGTCAACGCGCCTGCAAACGATTCAGTGAGTCGTGTTTATTGACCTTTGTTACTTTAATTAGTCATCACGGTCATAACTCGTTGGCGTTGCATATAAAACAGGTGGGAATTTCATTTCGCTAATAGCGTTACCCTAATTGCGTATGCAGCAATTATCTGGCGGACGTGTTCAAGCGCACAGTTATCGGTCGTAAGGAGAGACTGGGCTCGGAATTACCGTGCAGTCTCAGGTGCCCCCTGCGTTCCAACACTGCATAGATAATACCAGTATAACTAACTACTTCAGCTTATACTAACTTACTGATGGCAGTTATACACTTGGAATATAACGCTCACTTTGTGCGTTATTCAATTCAAAGTCCTTCGCCAATATGACAATTTGATTATTGGTTCAAAAATAGGACATTGTTATTTCATTTTAAGTGGAAATGTATTTAAAAAGCGTAGAAGTTCTTAAAGTGAAAATGTATAAAGCCTACGCGGGCGTGTAGCCGTAGCACGTAGCAACTTCGTAGCGCGTAGTTACTGTATTGTAATATGTAGTTATAAATGTTAGTAAAGAACTCGTAATTGGATTTAATGGGTTTGAAGAGGTCACGTTAAATAAAATTATAAGCGAACATCTTTTTTTTATTAAATAAAACGACTTCCTACGCTTTTCACCCTAAAGTGAAAAGTATAGGAAGTCGTTTCAGTTCAGTTCCCTTCAGACAGAGCTGTTACCTAGGTAACAGCTGAAGGGGTCCAACCATAGCTTGTCACGGTCGTGGTGCATATCACTGATCCCATGACCCATGAGGGCAAGAGAAGGCAAGTACGGTTTTTAGTCGGTACGAGTCCGACATACCCCGCCGCCGCCCAAGTGGGGGACGATCCATGAGGATTTTCGGTTCTAAAAAAAAAGCTAACCAGTTCTGTATTGGGAGATCGTACAACCTAACTGAAAACAAATATCCATGGAATAAATTAATATTTACCGCGGGTGGGAGTTGAACCCACAATACTCACCTCAACCGCTACACAAAACGTGCAGTCGTCAATTTATATAACAATTATATTATATTATTTATTGAAAAATTATTAAACAATTTAATAAAAAAAAATTAACTATCAACGTTTTTTTCTCAATTAATTAGAGATATATTTTTTCAAATCAATTATCTTATAAAATCACTAGCTTCCACCCGCGACTTCGTCCGCGTGGAATAGTTGCTTAGTCTTAGCGGTATGATAGCCTTATAGCCTTCCTCAATAAATGGACTATCTAACACCGAAAGATTTTTTCTAATCGGACCAATAGTTCCTGAGATTATCGCGTTTAAGCAAACGTGACACTTAAAAGATAGGCATATGCTGTCGCGGACTTTTTTTTAGAACTTTGAAAGAGGAACAATTCTGTCATATATGATTTTTGCGAAACTTTAACCGTTTACGCAGCGCACGCATCGGAAGCTCTCAAAAGGAAAAAAAAACGAATTTTAGAACAAAGTTAGCATAAAAAAGGTTATAGTGAGCCAACCTTAAAAGATAGACATATGCTGTCGCGGACTTTTTTTTAGAACTTTTAAAGAGGAACAATTCTGTCATACATGATTTTTGCGAAACTTTAATCGTTTACGCAGCGCATGCATCGGAAGCTCTCATAAGGACAAAAACCCTGATTTTGAAACATTCTGTTGGTCTTAGCGTGATGATATATAGCCTATAGCCTTCCTCGATAAATGAGCTATCTAAAACTGAAAGAATTTTTCAAATCGAACCAGTAGTTCCTGAGATTAGCGCGTTCAAGCAAACAAACAAACAAACAAACAAACTCTTCAGCTTTATATATTAGTTTAGAGTATAGATTTCGAAGACTAAATATATACAGCCATATATTTCTTTATAACAAGTCAAGTGGAAAATCCTATGAAATAAAAATTCATCGAACAATAATTGTCTGTTATTTCCAACAGCCCCCAGCGAAAAGCGGTTTCCCAGAATTTCGTCTACATGGAGTCACCGCTCAACGGCCGCAACGCGTAAATACAACTTCTACTTGAAAAAGCCGATACGGTTATTTTTCTAGAAATCTCTTAATTAGCTCATTTACATATATGTATAACTTCTAGCTAATAAAAAAATATAATTCTACATAATCAGGTTATTTAAATATTTTTTTTGGAATATGTTTACTAGACAGCAATTGTAGTTGATTTGATGCAAAAATTACACTATCAGAGACCGTGATACATACAAATATTTTTTAAATGGCCCAGTTCGTTTGTAAATGCGGTGGCGATGCGAAGTAGCATTAATAAATACGCGGCCGCGGCGCCAGACATTGACTCATACATATAATGCTTTAAGCAATTTAACTCCACGTTGAACTTTTGATGTTTTATAGATCACACAGTTGAATTCACTTACCTTCAGTCTATTTCACCTGCCAGTTTACTGTAGTGAATTAAATTGTGAATAACACTATTTATAATTATTTTGATAATATTCATTGATTCACAACATCATCAACCAATTTAATGGCCCACTGCTGGGCACGGCTCCCTTATGATTATTTACAGTCCATCACGCTGGCTTAGTGGGGAAAATCTATCAGACAAGCAGGTTTCCTCACGATATTTACCTTTAAGCGAGCAATAATTTTATTATTATTATAATTTACTATCACTATTTTCAAAAGAAATTGTCTAAAAACTAATGTGCTCATTTTCGCAATTCGCAGTCTATTTTGACAGGAATCAAAACAGCAGTATAAAAGGCGAGAAAATCTTTTTTATTCCCCTATTTCTTATCTGAGAGCTTCGCGAAGGTTTTTCGTTGATGTCATTTAGTGCTAATGTCTGTTGTGGGACGAGTCGCCTACGAATTGCCACATTTACTCGCACTGTCGGTCTCTCGTACCAACGTTTGGAATGAGCCAATGCATCTTAAGCAAGGGAACACGCCTTTAAATTGCTAACTGACAAAGCCGTGGAATATTTTCTACTCCTTGTCCTTAAAAAAAATGTTATCTAGGTATAACTGTTACGAGCTGAGCTACAATTCTTAGGTTCGATTCCCAGATTGATCACACTTTGATCAATCTTTGGGATTTTCTGTCTGGATAATGTTTGTATGGTATCTCAACATACCGGCGAATAGTGGGTGTATATCAATCATCACATCTCTACTCAACCTGTTAGGTACTACAGGCGTTATGCTTAGAACCGGTAGCCTAATGGCTAGGGCGTCGGACTTGTGATCATGTGGTTGCCGGTTCGAAAACCACCCATTGCACTACCGACGTGAACCCACTCGTAACACAAGCATTTACCTTAGCACGAGGGGTTAACAAAAATACTAGTAATGTGCGACCCACATGGTTAGTAACCTTTTTTGAAAAAAACAAAAGCTCTTTCTTAGAAACGGATTTATAACAAAATGTGACCAAAAATAATATTTTTACTTATGTAACTGGTGTGGTTTTCTAGCAGACATTTCAATGTATACATATTTTTTATGCATGACTGTTGTTTATGAACAAATTTTGAATAATATAATACTCTCGACATGATCCTTATACAAATTTAGTGTGGGAAAATCGTCTACGGAGATACATAACCAATCCCTTCAACATTCTTCAAGTACATTATTTATAGACATTATTTATAAAGCCAGAAATTTGGGACTATGATTTTAGGACCCTCGTATTCATATTATCTTTTTCTACGTACTCGCAAACTTTTGGAGCTTAGTCCCCTTGTCCCAAGAGATATGGGACCCAATGTAAAATAATCGGTGTAGTGATAAAATCACTAATTGATCGGTTCATACGGAAGACGTAGGAAAAATATGATTTCATTGTGGATTAGTGCACAAAGGACTATATACTTCAAAAAAATATACCATCACATTTACACGTCGCAGAGCAGCAGTAAGAAATGTTAGACTGCCAAATCGTAGGTTTCGAGTTCGAAACCTAGGCACGCACCTCTTTTTTTTTCAAATTGATGTGCGTATTAGTAATTAATTATCATTTGCTTAAACGGTGAAGAAAAACATTGTGTGAAACCCTGCATGCCTGAGTTTTTTTTTATACTTCTACGTACACAAGTAAGCCGTAAGGTGCACTTAATGGCCTAAGGCATTCTCTGCCAGTAACACCTTGCTAAACTATTTCTTTTTACCTACATTTTCTAGACGACGTGTGAATTCTGCCAATCAGCACTATAGGCCAGTGTGGGGACTATATCCATCATATTATTCTGAGAGGAGACCAGCAGTGGGACAGTAAATGAGTTGATGATGATAAAGTTATTTTAGGGAAGGAAAAATTCGACTCGCAGGCAGGATTCGAACCCGCGTCTTCTGGCTAGGTACGCCAGACGCTATGACCTCTAAGCCACGTCCTACCTGCCATGTCGAAATTTGCCTTCACATTCTGAACTTACGTCTTAAAGGTGACGTCAGTAGGTAATATCTATGTGTAGTAAAGGCAAGTTACTTTGCCTCTCAACCGACATGACTTACCTTACGGTTAGTTCTATTAGTATGAAAAATGCAAAAAAAATCACAAACAGATAGTTGATGATGATGTTGAGTTTCGCGAAAGGTAGTAGATATTTGGATTTTATAAAATTGGTTTCAGAGTAATGTATCCATTTGAACAACAAAAGCATAAACAACCGTAAACCGGTTATCATTGTCGAAAAGGTTAACAATCACGGTTAGTTTAAACTCGGATTATATTTTGTAATACTGTGACAATTGTTCAAAATCGATGTAGTTAAATTTATAACGGCACCAAATGGCGCGAAAGCATTGAATAAAATATATTGGAACAGTTTTTTTAACAATTAACATAAATTGTTTTGCAATGTGAATGTATGCAGTTGCTTTATTGAGTTTTAACACAAATTCATTAATGATTTCCATAATGTTCGTAACAGTAACAGCAAAATCAGCCGTTTTGTTTGATAATTCAAAAAGTGATCTGCAAAACGTATCGCAACACTGGAGTTATTAACTTTTCTTTAAACAACATTATAAATTCTGTTTATTAAGATAATATGTATTATTCTATCTATATATTTTTATTTATTATTAACTAGCTTCTACCCGCGGCTTCGCCCCCGTGGAATAAAAAGTATAGGGAACGGGATAAAAAGTATCCTATGTCCGTTTCCTGGTTCTAAGCTACCTCTCCACCAATTTTCAGCCAAATCGGTTCAGCCGTTCTTCAGTTATAAATGGAGTAACTAACACAACTTTCTTTTATATATATAGATGTTACACACTAAACCGACGGTTCCGAGTCAGTCAAATAAAAATAGAAACTTATATTTGTTTGTATTTTCATTGATTGTAAGAAATATCTTCCAGCTGTGTGTTTATTCTTTACGTTAAGGCCCACTTGCAACAACTTCTTGAATGTGTTTAAATTGTATTTAAACACGAAATTTCTATGAAAAAGTATCATTCAGTGCTTATAGATTTTTTAAACAAAAGGTCTCGGACATATTACTAGAAACAATGTTGTAAATTTTACGATTTATTAGTAGGTAATGGGTAGCAATTCATATACCTAGTTATTTTAGAATGTTTTACTGAGAATAGTTTAAGATCTCGTTCCGCGTAATGAGTCTCTTCATTTTAGTGATGACCAAACACTTAACTTTTAACCTAAATTCTCAAAGTTGGTACCGCCCCGACATTATGAATCCACTTTGCTAGTTTTGCCCTTGTAATACGCAGAAAACGGCTTTCCTTTTTTCTCTCACTTACTATTACATACTTAATAGGTACTAGTAGTAAAAAAAAACTGACAACAGTATTGAAAATAACTATAATTAAGTTTAATAGTAATTAATTACAGTTATAATTAATTATATAAAAATAATTAATTTAAGATTAATTTTTAACTATATTATTATATTAACTTTTTTTTCACGTGGGTGAGCCATGCTTTGGCACGAATGGGCCGGCTCAACCGGAGTGATACCACGGCCTCACACAAAACCGGCGTGAAACAACGCTTGCGTTGTGTTTCGCCGAGTGAATGAGGTTACCGGAGGCCCAAACCCTTTTAAAAGGCGGGCAACACACTTGTGACTCCTCTGGTGTTGCAGGTGTCCATGGGCGGCGGTTATCGCTTACCATCAGGTGATCCGTCTTCTTGTTTGCTCCGCTATACCATAAAAAAAAAGATTGGTTGAATGACCGAAAATTATTTATGAAAAATTTCTAGGTAAGCGGCAGAATAATCGATTTCATAGTTTGCTAGCGGCAATTATTCATAATAAACTAACAGTAGATATTATATTCATTATTTAATAAACATCACGTCACACTGTATCGTATAAACTTTTATAGAACAATTTCACAATGTTTACTGTGTTAGGTACTTAAGTTCAGCTATTTCAAAGAATACCATGTATCTTCAGTTTAATGGTAATTTTATGCGACAGTAAAGTTTTCGGCCATTGCTTATAGCTTAACAACTGTAGTTTTACATTATTTTGTGCTTAAAATAGTTTAGATACTTCAACTTTACAACGTAATAAAATTTTAGACAGCCTTCCTAATAAATTATGTATGTATTTTTTCTCAAGGGGTAAGGGGTGTTAACGGGAGCTGTAGTTACCCCCCGAATCAAATATAGAGGGGTTATCGCCTCGTTTTGGTGCAAAAAACCCGACTTATCTCTCTCGTGTAGCACAGTTTCACGTTATTCTGAAACCTAATTATTTACAAGTAGCTCTACATCATCCTAACTGCGTGTCAAAGCTTTTAAATAAATTTCCACAGCGCCACAAAGTGAGTGCAGTGAATTTTACGATCGCGCCGTTTACAGCCATGCATGTGAATTTTATTCGCTTATATATAGGCTTTTAATGGGTCGTACGTATCAGAGACGTTGCCTGTAAATGTTGCAATGTAACTTTTAGAGAAATATGTCCCATGTAATTGGACAATAAATTGATTGATAAATGTTACTGCACTGGCATTACCGATGAATCTGCGCAGTGTTTTGTTTACAGGTATATAATCATTATTAAGCTTTGTTTGTAAATAGTTTTGTTTTCTAAAACGCAATCAATTTTATTTTTGTTTGTAGTTATAGTTTTGTGGAACTGTTACAAATGCCATAAGCACACACACGAGAACTTGGAATAATTACATATACCCTTACACTTCTCTTCCTCAGGGGTAGGCAAAAACTATAGACCGCCACTTGCTACCTTACATACTTCTTTTGCTTCTGCCACATACATACATCTTCTCATACCTACATACACGCCGATTGCGACTACTACGCACCTGAACTTTTTGAAGGACCTTGACAATGAGATCGGCGTATGTCTTTCTAGAACGACATCTGGGATAACTACCTGTAGTATCAAAAACAATCTATAATAACAAATATTATTGTACGCAACGCAGCAGTTGATTGTTCGACAACTGTACTTACCGGATCATAAAGTAAATTTGTAGTCAATAAAATATAACATTGTTGTTGTACACACTCTAAATACTATTAAGATATATAATATAACAAAGTATAACAATTATAAATGTCTCATTGGTCTAGTGGTAGCTAAGAGAAGGTAGGTGTGGCTGCTGAACGTAAGGTTTTAGGTTCGATTCTCAGGTCAAACAAACTGTAACAGTTCGAAGGTCCTTCTATAAAATCTAAAACATATCGGGAACGGTCGGTAACTACTTAGGGCAGTACAACTATGCTTATATAAATACAGATATTTTATAACGTGTTAGATACTAATTCTCAAATCAAATATCATTGTTAAAACCTAATTTCCACTCAGTCCAATGAAGGCTTGCCCACAAACAAATATTGCCAGTTATGTGACTGAAACATTGGCAATTTATGGAGACATTACACTGCAATTTGAAATCGAGGGACACGTACAAACGCGCTGTTATCGATGCCATGTCGTTCCGTGTAAAACAACCCTTTTTAAACAATACCTACTATTTGTTCATCGTAGTAATGCGGTGTACGGTTAGCGGGTATAGGCAGGGAGCAGGCCGGCGCCAGCCATCGCCTAACTGCCCCTAATTGCAGTGTAGACGCTAAGTTACTACGAACAAATTCGGAGCATGCCATTATTACCTACGATAACCGTTTACCTGGCGACCAATTCAATTCTACAAACTGCCCTTAAACCCTGCGAGTCGTATTGACACAATTGGATTTTCCCAATTCCATATGACAATATAGGCGCACGTATCTGAAATAAATTTTGGTTGCTATCACACTACGCCATAATGTTTGCAGGCTTATACAAAAGTTGAATATCAACAAACGAGCGTAGTGCGTGGCCTAGGGGAAATTGCACAGGCTGTTAACATGTCTACGTATTGTGTGTAATCAGGTTTATAATGGTAAATCCTGCCTGATTTGGGAGGGAAGGAATCGGCATATAAACACATCACGACTGCATCTTTGTGGTGTGAGGCAGAGAACTCAATTTTGATGTTGGCGACGTAGACAACCACGCCTACTTTGTTATTTATTGAAATTGGTTCCTATTATCACATTTTTTTTTTGAGGAATTATGTTCTTGCAATGAGATTGTCTGACTTCATAGAAAAAATCAATCATCTCACCCCATCTCATCTCGCATGAGGCGAGAAAATATCTGACTTGCTCGGTGGTAGGACCTCTGGGTCTGACTGGCTGGCATGGTCGCCAGCCGACACCGACGTAAGGCTGGTTCCTTACGTCAGAGTCTGATGTAAAGCACATTGGTGTATGTTTCGACTTTTGCGCGTAAGAGCCGGTACTCCTCGGTTGCTGCGGCTCTGGCAGTCTGCTCTCCGTGGGAATCAAATCCAGACGCTTGCGGCCACTGTACCTAGGCACTGAAGGTTCTGATGGTTCTTTTATCAGGTCTTTTAATTTAATAATACCACCTACATAATTTTTGCATCGCGTATTGTAGGTAATTCACATTTTGTGGTTCGCGACCACTCGCAAATAACAATTAAGATTAGGTTTGCATGGAGTATAAAACCGTTTTATGATCTCAAGGCTATTTGAACGTATTTTATTATAGTTCAGTATAGGCACGGCTATAATCATTCTACGACTTATGGATATGTTGTGGTAACAAGAACATATCAAGGTTTTACTTAAGTACTGAAATAATATTACTAGAAGTAACGGCAATGGCTTCATCAGCCAAGTGGTCCTGTACGCGATTGCTACGCTATGTTGAAGTCTCTTGTAATAGGGGGCGAGCCTCTTGCCATTAACCGGGCACAAGTTCAAACTCCGAGCTGCTTTTGAGAATTTCATAGAATAACCGTGTATTTTTACCCTGGGAGAGCTATGCTTCGCCACGAATGAGCCGGCTCGACCAAAGTGATAAGATTCCGTGAGTGATTTTCTGTGTGTGACTTCACAGAAAATCGGCGTCCAAACCAGGGGTCCAAACGCACTTGCTACTCCTCTGGTGTTGCGGGTGTCTATGGGCGGCGGTATCACTTACCATTAAGCGATCCATCTGCTCGTTTGGCCCCCTATGTCATATTAAAAAAATAACACTGATCGACCTGGGAGTCAAACCCCGGACCTCTAGCTTAGCAGTCAGTATCATAAGACTAACGAAACAGTTCAGTATAATATTCGCGTAAGTGCCAAAAATCTGTATTTTACTAAAGTTCTTTACATGAACTGAACTGAAGTTCAGCTTATCTACACTGGTGTCTCTATAAAAAGAGCTTCAATAGGATTCTTAAGCGACGGATTAACAGCCTGCATAGTGCATATTCAATACTTGAGCTCGCCATGTACGGGGGACCACTTGGGACTGTCTCCAGTGAGCCATTGGCATGAAGCTTGAACGAGACATGCATTAAATTGTGTGGAATTACTCCGTTGAGGTGTTGATGGAAAACTATAGAATGTATTTTTCTATATCGCACCTTTAAATTAAAGTGACATAATCCAAAATTCTTGTTTTTGGCAATCTCATAAAATATAAGAATCTGGATTATAATATTTTGAAATACTTAGGTCTTTGCTGGGTATTTGTTAATTTTTATTGTACATAGTTTAAGGATTGTTTTAACGTATGCGAACGAATTTTTGAAATAAGACATAATCCTTATGTGTCATCCTAGTTTTTAATTGATAAATTGGAAGAATATGATATTATGATCTTTTCTATCTATTAAAGTAATTTCCACAAAAATTTGGATTGCCACTTTTATTCTTAAGTTGCGATATGTTATCAAATGGAAAATCCAACTGTCATGGTCGAGTGGCGGTTGCTGATTGCAAAGTCATGGATTTCATAAGTTAAGTTTAGTGTTATAACATTTTCCTATGATTAAGTGATTTGGATTGGATACGTGGGAAACTTTAAAAGAAAGCTTTTAAGATACATATTTTCATGCCTATTACTTTTTGATTCCACTTGCTACGATCCTGATACACCACTTTCGCTTCGTCTACGTTAAAGAATGCTTATTTGTATTTATAAATAACATACCATCACGCCTGTATTCCCCGAAGGGTTAGGCAGAGGCGTACTAATGTACACCCGCAGTTCGCCGGTATGTTTAGGTGCCATGTAATAGGGGGCGAGCCTATTGCCATTAACCGGGCACAAATTCCTAACTCCGAGCTGCTACTGGGAATTTCATAGAAAAACCCAATAACACTTTGCTCGACCTGGGAATCGAACCCAGAACCTTTAGCGTAGCAGTCGCGGTCAGGACCGCTTGGCTATTGAGGCAGTTCAAAGTATTTATAAATAATGTTCAAATATACCTGCGCTGTAAAAATGGTTATGGAATGTTATTTTTGCCACGAAGGTATGGCTACACTATGGTTATGGTTAAATCATCTATGGTTAATTCAGAATATTGGTGATACAACTCGAGTGACGCCAGGCTACGTCAGGCCCACTTAAACGGGCCCTGCACGCTACTGCGGACACACTTCTTAGAACTTCACCGTGTCGATGAACTATTGCTGCCTCATATGAATATATACGGGGTTGTTTGGAAATGCGAAAAAGGGGTTTAGAAAATTGAATTAAATTACTTTTTTTTCTTATTTTTATTCTAAATGTTACTTACTCATGTTAATCAATACATTGCCCAAAAGTACTACCTACTGCAAAAGAACCTGCCAAAAGTAACCTATGACAGCATTTTAAAATTATTTTTTATGCAAAACTAGAAAGGCTGTAATTTATATTTCTCTTTTATATTCTTGACTAGCGGGCCCGGCACACATTGTCCTGCTACACTTAAAAAACAGCTGTAAAGGAACACAACGCCATCTACTGGCATTACCGAAACCAGCCGACGCCATGTTCATTTTCGTCCGTGTTTTCTTTCTGTATTAGTCAATACGTTCCCGATACAAAATGTATGAGAAAATTTATAATTTTCTTATTTATATTTTTTCAATGTTTTATTTTATTAGTTATTCCGCTAATCAGGGCGGAGATCTCAAAATCGCTCCAGACGTTTTTCCGACTTTGTTTTATAGATTTAAATTACTTTTGGTATTTTGTTGAAACCGTATATGTTTTTTATATTGGGTACCTAAGCTTGAGTTTGACCACTTTATATTGTAGAGATCGCTGCAAAAAGGCGATATTTAGTGCGGGATGACTGGCTTTCAGATTAAAGATTAACAACCATTTAAAAAAGTAGTACTGTTCAGGGTGAAGTGAATAAAAATTTATAAGTCATTCGTCAATTGGTTTTTTGATTGAATCGAAGCAATAATTCTAATAGTGCATTTTTCCTATAAATACACATAATAAGCTCATTTCCTTACCTAGGTATCTCGTTGTTGCGTTAATAAGAATGACTGTCACTCTATGCGTAACTTTTTGTTGTTATGACGACTTTTCTTGAACTTTTACTTTTTTATGCGATTTACAAACGAAACTTTTCGATAAACTTTGGATATCATATTCTCTTTCCGGGATGCAGTAGTAAATACCTATACGAACTTATTTATTTCACAATAGAATATACAACTGTCTTATTAGTTTCGTGGTCTTAAGCGCGACTGCTACGCTAGAGGTCCTGGTTTCGATTCCCAGGTTGAGGAAATTGTTGTTGGGGTATTAACAATTAAACAATTAGGTAAAAAACTATGAAATTATCAGTAGCAGCTCGGAGTTTGGATTTGTACCTGGTTAATAGCAATAGGCTCGCCGCATTTACATAGGTCCTATAAATATCGGAAAACTGTATGTGTTCATTAGTACAACTCAGCCTGACCCTTCGGGAAATACAGGGATGATGGTATCTTTTGTAAAACATGCAATTCTGTACTTCCTTATATTTTGAAGGTATATTGATATACCGTGATATAGCCGTGATAGCCTAGTGATATGACCATTGGACTGCCAAGTCAAAGGTCTCGAGTTCAAATCCAAGGCATGCACCTCTGACTTTTCGAAGTTATGTGCGTATTAATTGTTAATTATCACGCGCTTAAACGGTGAAGGAAAACATCGTGAGGAAACCTGCACGTCTGAGAGATTTTCTCGATGGCGTGTGAAGTCTGCCAACCCGCATTAGGCTAGCGTGGTGGACTATAGCCTAATCCCTCTCATTGTTAGAGGAGACCCGTGCCCAGCAGTGGGACATATAATGGGTTGATTATGTATTGATATACCTACGTTATTGTCACTGATATTCCCATTTATATAATGACTAAATTCAGAGAACAATGCAAAATAAAATGGCTGACAAAGTATTTCCGTAGATGCTTGTATAAGCAAATACAAGGGGCTATACAAGGGGCAAAGTTAGCAGTTATCAAACACAATAGTATTTACCTACGTGCAGCGAGATCCGTTCTTACGTAAATGTAGTTGGTATGATATGGATTTGCATGGAAATAGTTTTTTATGTACACAGGTACCAGAAAGTGTTATAAGGGGGTAATTAGTTACATGAGTTATTTATAGTGATAAATGCCTCATTAGTCTGATTTTAAATGCGACTGCTACGCTAGACGTTCTGGGTTCGATTCCCGGGCAAAGTGTAGTAGGGTTTTTCTATGAATATTTAAACGTGGGAGAGCCATGCTTCGGCACGAATGGGCCGGCTCGACCGGAGCTATACCCGAAAGTTATACACAGAAAACCGGCGTCAAACAACGCTTGCGTTGTGTTTCGCCGAGTGAAGGAGGTTACCGGAGGCCCGAACCCTTTTAAAAGGCGGGCAACGCACTAGCGACTCCTCTGGTGTTGCGGGTGGGTGCCCATGGGCAGTGGTTATCGCTTACCATCAGGTGAGCCGTTTGCTCGTTTGCCCCCCTATCTCATAAAAAAAAATGAAGAAATTCTCAATCGCAGGTCGGAGTTCTCATTTGTGAATGGCAATAAACTGGCTCCTTATTACATGGGACACCTTATTACACCTTAACATGCCGACGAACTGTCGTAGTACATTACCTAGTACACCTCTGTATAACCTTTCGGTGTATAGAGGCGTGATAGTATGTTATGTTATGATAGCTATAGAGGTTAAGTAGGTATAGTTTTAGTACAAAATGCACACATACCTTATAAAATGTAAATACATACCTTTTCCCAATACCGTTCGATCTCTTCAATGAGCGAAGCCTAGCCTTGCACCTGACTCATAGTTCGCCTCTTGAGTCCATTGTCTAGTCGGATGGTGGACTTTCCAAGCGAGCCGTTCGACTCGCTTGACTTAGAATATACCTAGTGCCCTCTTATACTTTAAACAGAACAGAGAGCTTTCTCTTAAAAGCGTTCGAAATTTAAATAATTACTTAATTTATCGACACGTTTAGCGTTGCAGCTGAGCTATCAGCTTCTGTGCCAAGTGTTGTATGTTCGATCCCCATACGGAGCAAGTATTTATATTATTTGTATGAGGTAGTTTTGGTCTGGGCGTTTGTGTATGTGAGAACTTTGTGTTTGTTTTAGATGATAGTCTGATAGGCTTACCTTTGACCACAATTTGGCCTGATGTCTTGACATCAGGCCAAAGTGTGGTCTGTGAAAAGAAGTGAATCGAGTGAATGGCAATTCACTCGTAATTTAAAGACACCCAGATTACATCTATCGGGGAAGACCCTATCGGGAAGTACATTCCACGTTCCAGCAGTACGCATGACGAAAGTGGACTTGAAACGTTTCTTTCGTTGACGCCCACCGCAGATACAAGAGAAAGTCCCTATTTTAACAAATAAATAATAAATGCCGGCCCGTTAGACGAAGAGCAAATAATCGTAAACAACAATAATGTATGTATGTGAACAACATTGGAAAGTAATAAGGTTCCAGCAAGAAGGCTGTACAGCATTACGCAAAGACAAATGTCTCTGAGACTGCATTAACATAATCCGAGTAGCGCGAAACAAAGGATGTGATGTCACGGGTAGGTAGAGTCCCGACTTCCGGCCGATGCATGAACGGCCTGACACAGTATATAATAAAATGAATTGATGTGGTCCATCAACGTGTGGAATTTCATTACCTTTGATAAAAAAGCCTCCTTTTATTTTTTGCCTTTCATGACAGCTTATAATAAGAAAAAAAAAGAAAGTAAAGATTTTTTTTTCACATAAAACGACGCAAGACATAACCGTCGTTTATTAGACACTCGTCTTCACATATCCACCATATTATACGTATGAAGTTTGTATTTAAAAATTCAAATGATAAACAGCTGTTAAATATGCTGTTTTATCTTTAAGCATCTCCAGTCTATGTCCAGACTATAATCTATCTCTGTGCCAAATGTTATCCAGATCTGTTAAGCCTTTCTGGCGTGAAAGAGTAACAAATATCCATACATCCATAATCCATATTATCCTCATGAACTTTCACTTTTTATAATATAAGTAGAATTGTAGTGCATTGAAATAGCTTTCTAATGACATATTTCTAGTTCTCATTGGTCTGGTCCTTATTCGCCAGTTTCCATACGACAATTTTTGTCGGTTATCTACTATGTTTAAGCCTCTGATCTGGAAATTCTGAATCGCCATTTTTTTTTCACACAGATTCAAAACGAAACACCATTAACAATTGTAGTGCACTGAAATAGCTTTTTAATCATGTATATGTTCTCCTTGTACCTAGACCATTTTGTCCGATTCTCCATTATGTACACAATGCGGGTTTGATTATATAACTGAGCATTCTGTATGCATGTGGTAGCGAATTTATATACATTTAAGATAGGGAGACTGTACTGTTGAAGGTAAAAACAAGCATACTATTCAGTCAAAATAAATATACCTACTTGTAAACAAATGAACGAGGTTTATATGACTGGCAGAAGACCTAAAAACCACATTGAATATTAATATGATGAAAGTTTTCAATCACATTTAGTTTTATGCCGTTTAGTCAAAGGCTTTAAAAACGAAATTAACGACCATATCATTCTTTAAACTATACTTAGACCCAAAATGGTGTCAGAGGTTTAGAGATTCACGTAATTCAAATCGTGGAATTACGTGAATCTCTAAACCTCTTTTCTAACCTCTTTCATTTAAAATTTGTTCATAATTATGAATGACAGTGAGGCTTTTTCAGGTCATAGGTAGTAGGTTCCTATACAAAAAATACTTAAAGATGAATTTAAAAAAGATCAAAAAACACACCGGTCTAACTCTTTGGGGAATACTGTTATATGTGTGTAGGTACGTTAAATTGGTATAATGATTCCTCGCCCATAAACAAGGATAAAAACTATTTCATAGCTACAGAACCTTCAAAATAAAAGAGACCTTCGCAACACTTCGACTAAAACCCCAATTAATAAGTAATCACAAAGCTTGCAAATTAATTGGCTATAAAGCTAAGATGGCCCGGTGTTGCCAGCTTGTAAATTCACTTTAATCGTTTTTATAGACCAGTCGTTTTAAATTCCGAACAAAACTTTAACAAGTGCACGTAGTTTATCGTACCCAACATGAGACACTATCTCACAAATACATCAATCTTGTTCAGGAGTCGCCTGGGACCGGCCGGTCCATCCAATGCTGCATTGGTACGTGAGCGGACGCTATCTACCAATGGCATTCCAATGCTAATACTATAATGGACAGATACACGGTATGTATGTGTGGGAAGCGCATTCTGAATACCGAATTGTTTTACGATTTGATGTAAATTTGTTATAGAACAAATTGTGTAAGTAGATGACATTTGAGCCAATTTTAATTAATATGTGGCTTAGTATCAGTATTGTAATATCTGATGGCACGTAACTCCAAACTCTCAATGGGAAACAAGCTCATATTTTACAAAATGACTCTGAAGCCAATATGGACATAGGGAATGCAACATCCAACTCCAGTTTAAATATCATGCAAAATTGCATGAAATTGTATGAATGCAATATGGCATCCTAAGAACCGTAGAAAATGTACATTATGGTTTGTGACGAACACCGACATACATGAAGCGATGTACATAAGAACTGTCCAGGAGGATATAAAGTCAACACAGATTAAGTACTTGACTGGAAAATCACCCAAATGCCTATCCTAAAACGACTGGAAGCCATGATATACAGAGAGTTACTGACAGATAGTGAAAAGTGAAGAGTCTCCTGCTGAGGAGCCTTTTTGACACGACAAGGATGAAATGCAACAAATCCGCTCATAGCCAACAGCTGATTGCACAAAAAAATCCTGCGGATACGTATAGGCACATATGGCTTAATATCAGTATTGTAAATGGAGCTGATGACTGCCATCAAACCGACGCCATGTTTTAGAAAATTTTGATGGAAAGACGGGTTGTCACTGTTGTCAGGCTTTTTGTGTTTCTGACTACCGCTAACGATTGTCACAGATCACCGTGCCGTGATCACCCGGACGGACATAATGTGTTCTCCGAGCCAGGGAGGGGTCTCGGTATCTTATAGGTGGAACCTTAACCTTCTAAACTGGTTGATCAGCAGTCAGTCAGTCAGTCAAATTCAGTCAGACTTAGCCATGAGTCCCTCAAAGCGTCAGTTACTAACGTTCATTCCTAAGTTTTTATATTTGCTTTCCGTTTTGTTACTTTGCTTCCATAAATAAAATATACCAAACCCGAATACTAGCTGCAGTCAGAATGTACGGCATTTTAAAGTCTAAAAAACGCACCAAGTCAGGTACGTATTACGTATATCATAAAATTAAATGTTCTTAAATATTAATATAAGTACTGCAAATTCTGCCAAACGTACTTTAACAATATAATGTTTAAAACTACTTTTTATGGATTTTGTGTAGGTATTCATATTAAATCCCGATTATTTTTTTTATA
This sequence comes from Acronicta leporina, assembly GCA_947256265.1. Taxonomy (NCBI): domain Eukaryota; kingdom Metazoa; phylum Arthropoda; class Insecta; order Lepidoptera; family Noctuidae; genus Acronicta; species Acronicta leporina. The sequence goes on along the minus strand of OX366513.1, from coordinate 6,912,212 downwards.
CCGTGGATTATGAAAATATACGAGCAATAATAACTGATATTTTTTTAATAATATTTAAGATAATATCTTTAATTCTGTTTTTGTGGCAAAATAAATAAGATATCTTTTTTATATAAAAAAATATAGAATTTATCTACATCAATTTCTTTCTATTTTTTGTACACATATCAGACGCAAAAACATGGATAAAAATAAAATTTTAATCAAGCGCATCAGGACTACATAAACCACAACAGTAATTCAAGCGATTGAAATCGGCTTCCAGTTCAATGAACGCAACAATACCTCGTGTTGCAGCAAAAAATCATGATCAAACCACAAATATGAGCGCGCGCATTACTATTCACTGCGGAAAAATCATTTAATTAACTCCGCATAATCTATTCAAAAGCATGCCACATTCAACAAGTAGCTGGGTTTAAAAATTCCTCTATAACGTACAAAGTAATGAAGTTTTCCTGCGAAAAGGGATTACTTTTTTTGCATCGAGCGTCAAAGAGTGGCGATCTGTTCGAAGATATTCTTTCTACCAATGGTCTGCGAATACTGCACCACAATGGTCCGGGTTCAAAAGAGCTTGATGAATTCCCGGTTCTTTGTTTCCGCTCGCTCTGTCTTGACAAGGCATTGCTTTTTAATTTAGACCATTTCGCCCCAATGTGCATAACCGGTATCTGTTACGGGTTATTCGGATCTGTTTTCGTATCTACCAAAGTGTAGATGAATGTGTAAAGGGACTAATTAACTTGCATTTTTATGAGTTAATGAATTGAATCTAGAACATAATTATTATTAGGCAGAGGCGTACTTAGGTACACCCACAGTTAGCTTATTGCTATTAACCGGGCAGAATTTTCAAACTGAGCTGCTACTGAGTATAGAAAATCCTAATAACACTTTGCAGCAACTATGCAAAGGTAGATAAAGCCGTAATATAGTTATATCCCTAGGGATATAATTATATACCGTAACATAGTTATACGAAAGAAAAATAATTCCATTTAAAAAAATCAATTTCGGTTCTGGCACTCGCCGGCCGCTCCCGCGGCCCCGCTCGCTTCGCTCGCTCGGCTCGTGCGTCGTTGGTTACAGTTCTAACCTAACCTAACCAAATTAAAAAGGAGGATAACGACTTTATTTTTCTTTCGTATAACTATGATACGGTATATTATAATTACATTACGGCTTTATCTATCTTACTGCAACTTATACAATGAGAGATCACGAGAATAGCGGCAGATTTGAAATGCTTTCTATAAATAGAACTGCAAGAGAATAATGTAATTCCCCGGGTGAGAGAAGTGGAATAATAAGTTTTTTTCGAATAAAAGAGCAAATAAAAGCGTTAATGCGGCTGCATCGAGATTTTCCAACTGGGAAAAATTGCTCTTTTATGTAAGGGCGGTAAAGAAGGCTTTAATGAAAATTCTACACTGTCCCGGATAGACAAAAGTTTCGTGTTACAACAAAGTGAGACCGCCCTTGTTTTGTAATAATATGTGCAACTTGTTAACATATTTTGTTGGCAACCGTAGTCTTTATAATGTGTTATATGATGGATGATCATTTGTGTTATATGTAAACGAGTTAGCTGCATTACGGTGAGGCCTTCAACAACCTGTCTTTTGTAGAAATACTAGCTTCTGCCCGCGATGTCGTCCGCGTAGCGTGATGATATATAGCCTATAGCCTTCATCAATAAATGGGCTATCTAACACTGAAAGAATTTTTCAAATCGGACCAGTAGTTCCTGAGATTAGCGCGTTCAAGCAAACAAACAAACACACAAACAAACTCTTCAGCTTTATAGATTAGTATAGATTACACCACACCAACACTAACGCTATGTTCTAGTTCCCATGATTTGTAAAAATATAATTGTTGTAGGTGTTCAGCTCATATAAATAGTTTGCCCCTAAATAGCACGATAGTATAATATTTTAGGTAGGTATTATAATAATATTGACTCCCAGCCCCATTATTATAATGAACTCTCCTTCGAAAGCGAATTTGACCTTTTAATTCAGTAGTAAGCCCATAAGCCTAATGGTCCTAAGTTCGACTGCTACGCTAGAGGTCCTGGGTTCGATTTCTAGGTCGAGAAAAGTGTTATTGGGTTTTTCTATGAAATTTCCAGTAGCAGCTCGAAGTTTGGAATTTGTGCCCGGTTAATGGCAATAGGCTCGCCCCCTATTACATGGGACCTAAACATACAACGGCGAACTGTGGGTGTACCTACATTAGTACGCCTCTGCCTAACCCTTTGGGGAATACAGGCGTGATGGTATGTTTTGTTATGTGTAATTCCCTACTGACGAGATAGATAAGATGTAGATATTATTGGCAGGACACGATTTGACTTAAAGACAAATCTTTAAGGGTTGTTAAGGGTTGTAAGTTCATTTAATACTTTAGTAGGTACATTATATAAAATCTGGTCTGGTCCTGGTTTTTATTTATTCCTGCTTCTAGCTTACTAAGGAGAGATTTAAAAAAAATACGCACACAAGTCGAAAAACTTTGTCATGACAAACACGTGCCCCGGTAAAATATAAATAAATCCTAACTTTTCATGGGGAACACAAACAAAAGGCATACGCCAACATTTAATGAAATCATTTCAAACCGTTCAAATGTCGGAACATCGGCACGTAGAAAAGCTTGTGATGCAGTTCCATGTGAATTTTCCAGATATTTCCGGATAATACTTATTGACACTGACAAGGGTTGACTGGTGTTCGCCCACCCATAAAAATATCCGACTGCAAGTTTTTCAGTTATTTTAATATTGAACAAAAAACTACTCTTGCGATATGGATTTTAACGGGAAATCTAGCAGTCAATTTATGTGAGGTTTATTTATAGTGTTCACTGTAAAAATGAATGCGATTTTTTATTAAATATTGACTCGCAAATTTCGTAAAATGAATTTTATGTTTAGAAATAAGAGTACATTTGTTGTAATTTTTAGTGTAACTCTTTTATTTTAAGCCCTAAAAGCGGAATGGGGTAAATGAAAATTTGTTCCCGTAACAAAATATAAATTCACGCATGAATTCTCTGAAGGGTTTGGCAGAGCTGTACACTAACTTACAATACGCCTGTCTATTTGCTGCTATGCTTAGATTTGATGTAATAGGGGTGAGCCTATTGCTCTTTACCGAGCACAAATCAAAACTCTGAGCTGTGACTTATTGAGTTATTGTTTATTTTTTTTATTTTGGCCTTTTTTTATTGTAGTGTCTAACCGACACTTTGGCTCAAATTGTCATGCGTCGTTTTGGGCGATTTTTTTTCAACTTTTTAACTCACTGAGAATCTCGTAGAAAAACCCAATAACACTGCTCACCTCCTGGGAATCCAATCCACAACCTCTAGCATGGCAATCATGCATAGCCACGAGACTAAACCACCGCACAATGTAAGTCAGAATTTCTCGAAAATCGTTACAACACCATTAAACAATCACACGTGTGAAGGGTGTTCGTGTAATCGCAGTATTCACCTGAAACCGGGCGTGTCAAACACGGTTCAAGACGGTAGTCGTGCATATTGGCTGCGTCGGAGTACCCTCGTCAACGTCACAGCTCATTGACCCCCCGGCTATCAACTGTGAAGCAATTTATTTTATATGAATCTTCGACCTCTTTTGATGCTGTCAAGAAGTGACCTTTTATTGGCAGAGGTATGCACAGCGCATTAACACATCATTGGGATGACGAAGTTTTTTTTTCTAGCGATATCACTTATTAACTTATTTATCATTTATTTATTTATTTAAAACTCTTAAACTATCATTACAGGTTTTGGAAACCTAATTCGATAGCTAAGCCTACTTATATATTAATAACTATTTTAAAAAACACTACTTAAACTAACAATAAAAGAAACAATTAACATAAAATAAACAATAAACATAAAATTACACTAATTGTTATTTTCGTAACATATTATATATAAACATATCTACACTTAGGTATTCAATTGCTAAATATTTCAGCTTTGTTAACACTGTTTTGTTGTGGTTGATTTTGTGATTATATCACTGCGACAATGGAAGTCTTATTTGGTAATATAAGAAAAGTATAGTTTTATTTTTATTGGTTATAGCTTCTGCCTGCGACTTCGTCCGCGTAGCGTGATGATATATAGCCTATAGCCTTCCTCGATAAATGGGCTATCTGACACTGAACCAGTAGTTCCTGAGATTAGCGCGTTCAAGTAAACAAACAAACAAACAATCTCTTCAGCTTTATATATTAGTATAGAAGTATAGATGTTGGCAAATGAACAGATTAGCTACTTGATCAATACTAAAGGAATCGCCGATACGTTGCTGGGCTTTAAGAGCCCCTACGGACTGCAGATTGTCAGAGCCGCAGCCACCGAAGGAAAACTGGCTCTCACGCGCAAACGTCGAGAGGTACACACACTAAGGTGATTTGCGAAAATCCTCTCAAACTATTTTTAATACTTAAAGTTATGCTCCAAAGTTATGCGTATCATAAAAAAAAAACAAATAACACAGCGTGTCGCTAAAAATAAAGTAGGTTGGTACATGGTTACCTACCTATATAAAATTTTAGATCGTTTACTTAAAGAAACACTAAGGCCCACTTGCACCAACTTCTTAAATATGTTTAAATTATATTTAAACACAATTCTTCGTAGTAAATTTGTGTTTAAATGCAATTCAAACACATTAAAGAAGTTGGTGCAAGTGGCCCTAAGTCAAATTCAAAATGTTCTATTTCAATTAGACCACTAAAATAGGTACCTACTATTGGAAAGTCATAACTAGTTGCACGGTTTTAAAAAGTGGGTCATAAGCAGAAGAGCCGGCAATAGTGTGTTATTATTATTGAGTATGTTCCACTGATACATTTTTTTTATCGTGTCAATGGTCAAATAACAACAACAACAACATACCATCACGCCTGTATTCCCCGAAGGGTCTCGCAGAGGCGTACTTATGTACACCCCCAGTTCGCCGGTATGTTTAGGTCCCATGTAATAGGGGGCGAGCCTATTGCCATTAACCGGGCATAAATTCCTAACTACGAGCTGCTACTGGGAATTTCATAGAAACACCCAATATCACTTTGCTCGACCTGGGAATCGAACCTAGGACCTCTAGCGTAGCTGTCGCGCTCAGGACCACTTGGCTAATGAGGCAGTTCAAAAATATCCGAGTAATATGAGGCCACCTCAATGCCGCGTAGAGATTGTGCCCCGTGCAGGTTACGTGCGGTGGCATCAAATTCAGCGACACCCTGCAGGTGTTGTACCGATGGCCACCGCATCACCATAAGTATATTGAGATCAGCAATCCGAAATATACGTTGAAAAATAAAGACTTTCAGTACGACTTCTATTTTATATCTAGTCTTCAAATTATGTAAATTCAGCGATAGTAATCCCAAGAAATGCACTCAATGCTTTAAGTTTTCTTTTAAAAGTGCAGGAAATATATATCTTAAGAGTTTTATATACAGACGTGAAGTGGAATGAAATAGGTGTGAATGAAAACGGACAGCTAAACGGAGTTTATCTATGAAGTGGTTGAAACAGGATTAAAGAATTAAATAAAGGATTGGAAACTTGCGCGTTTATAGGAATCGCTTTGAAATGTTAAAGTTTTCAAGAATTGTTATGAAAAGTCGTAACAAAAAGGTCGTGTTAAATTTAATAGTACAGGTATCAAATAAATTGCGACAGAAAGGCAGTCCATAATGATCTAACACACATCTCACAGAAAACCGGCGTGAAACAACGCTTACGTTGTGTTAAACCGAGTGAGTGAGGATACCGGAGGCCCAAACCCTTACTGTCGGGCCCGCGGGCCTCTCCCGTAGGCCCGGCACCAAAGTGGTGACGCGAAACGCCGAGGTTGGTTTTAGTCGGTAGATCGCTCTTTTCAGAGCGGAGTCCGACACACCCCACCGCTCTCCCCAGAGTGGTGGATAGTGCATAAAGCATTTCCAACCCCGTCAACAAAAAAAAAAGGCCCATACCCTTAAAAACGGCCGGCAACGCATTTTCGACTCTTCTGGCGTTGCGGGTGTCCTTGTCGACGGTATTCGCTTACCATCCGAAGATCCGTCTGCTCGGATAGAAATAAAGTCTTATTACAGTTTCATGTTATAGAAGGCGAGCCTATTACAAAAGAGCTAAACACACTGACAAACTGCTGCAAATGCTGCCTAACTCTTCGGGGAATACAGGCGTGATGGTATGCGGTATTCATTTATTAAGTGTCGTCTACATGCAAGGTTTGTAAAGACTATACGAATTTAGTTTAGGCCTTTTTCCTTTACAAATGCAAATATTTACATATTTTACTGTAAGTACAGCAAAAGTACTTGTAATAAAAACTAGTAGCTTTAAGGCAATACGCACGATTCAATTGTGGCTCAAGTTTATCTAATAATATCAATTCAGAAACAGCTGAGGCATTGTTTGTTTGGCAACCATCTTTCGTACAATAATCATTCCATCAGTTTTCACAAAAAGTGAGGTTTTAGTAGATACAAAATAAGACTGCCTTATTAGCATACTGGTCGTGAGCGGAACTGCTACGCTACAGGTCCTGGGTTCGATTCCCAAGTCGAGCAAACTGTTAGGTATTGGGTTTTTCTATGCAGTTCTCAGTAGCAGTTCGGAGTTTGGGATTTGTGCCCGGTTAATGGTACATATACATTATGTAAGACGAGAGGAAACTTAAGCGGCAATAGGTAACTACCTAATTACGGTGGCAGTGAAAATTTTGCTAGATTTTGGGTATATTTCGGTAATTTTGGCATGACAATCTTGAATTTTAAACTTCTTTACATATTTACTATCATGAATATTTAATGTTTCTAATTTTATTTGGTAATGTGTTTGGGATACTTATATTATATCTACTTACTTACTACCTACTTATTAGGATTGGACAGGGTTTTTTAACATAGTGTATAATACAGATTTTCGGCCATATGTGGTGAATATGGAATCCGCTGCCGCTCCCTTAATAGTTGTGAAGGGACTAGGGGAATTATATTGATACTATGCCTAAATAGGTATTTATAAATCATTACATCAATACCCATAGCACCTTCGTAGTACCCTTAAAATTTGAACGAGCGCCGAATTTGAATAAACCTCGCAGTAAAACATAAAAACGAGGGGTGTTTACGATAAAATCAAATCACAAAATGTATTAAGTTAATGATCCTTTCAGCAGTGATAGCAATGATATTAGGTATTGAAAGAAAAACATCGTGATGAATGTCTGACAGATTTTCTGGACGGCATGTGAAGTCTGCCGTCCCGCATTAGGCCTGCGTGGTGGACTATAAGCCTTATCTCTCTCATTCTGTGCCCAGAAGTATGACATTAACTTTTTTTTATACGCCGCCCATACTTAGACACTCGCAACAACAGAACACACGCAAGTGCGTTGCCCGCCTTTGAAAAGGGTTTGGGCCTCCGGTATCCTTACTCACTCGGCGACACAAAACCTAAGCGTTTTTCATGCCGGTTTTCAGTGAGGCCGTGGTATCTCCGGTCTAGCCGACCCATTCGTGCTGAAGTATGGTTCTCTCACGTTAATTTGATTATCCAATGATATCATAGTTTTATACATGCAGACAAAAATGCAGTTTATAATATACTTTTATTACTGTAACGTGTCATGTAATAAAATCATTGCGATTGCAGTTATCGTCGCTCAGCGGAAGATTGTTTTAGTTGGAACTATGCCATAATGGCGTAAGGAAGTAGCAAGTATAAATACATTTTGCATGCCACTTAGCAGCCTGTGTGATATATCATATGCTAGGACAGCCAAGAGTTATGCCGTGTGTAACAATAGTTCCACAAAAGAATACAGCCATGACTAACTTATTTTAGAATGTTAAATTCTCCTTGCTAATGCAACGTTATTTTTTTTTTATTTAAACACATTCAAATAGCGTAAACGGTTTTAAATAAAACAATAGTCATATTGTAATTTCTCATATTCACAGAAATATTTAGGTACTTATTAAATTTTCTTTCATAATCTATCATAAAAAATATTGTTTGTCTATGTGTTCCTAAATAATTCATCCGATTGCGAAGCAAGTCCGGTGAATTGTTGTTTGCATGCCTAGGAAACTTTATGACAAAAAGAGTATACAAAATTACATACCTCTTCAATGTATTTTTGTAAAAACAGTCTGTCTGTCAATTATCTAGAAACATAAAATCGAATGGAATAATTTCAATCTGGAAACAAAACACTATAGTCCATTTTTTTCTCGCGCTTTCTTCGTAACCAATCAGCGGCTTACATTTTTTCTAATGAATTGGCGATTGAGTCTCTGGTGCTGACGTCATATTGCAAGAGGTGGAACATAATAAGCTGTGGAAATAATCTTCAGTCTCCGTGCGCCGCGCCGGGTCGGCGGGACGTGACCACCGCTCCGCCCAGTTGCCCCGGATTGTGCAAACGTGAACACAGTTAGTTTAGGTTTACGTTGAACAACTGATTGCAAAAAAGAAAATGTACATTAACATAACATACTATCACGCCTTAATTCCCGGAATAGTTAGGCAGAGGTACCTATACTAAGATACACCCACACTCCCGCAGTTCGCCGATACGTTTAGTTCCCGCATAATAGGGGGCGAGCCTATTACCACTAACTGCGCACAACATTAAACTCAGATCTGCTGAGTTAATGAGAGTTTTATAGGTAAACTCAATAACACTGCTCGACCTGGGAATCGAACCCTAGCGTAGCAGTCGCGTTTGGGACCACTAAACTAACGAGGCTGTTACAATCGTAAAACTCCATCTTAGGTCGCATGTGTCGCTTAACATCAGGCGAACTGGCGATCAAGTTTAAGCCTATTTTTTTTTCATTATGTAGAATAACATTATAATATTCTATATCAGATTTTTTCCTACGCTGGGGCAATTTAAAAAAAAAGCCGAATTTACTTTGTACTCTTCTACACTACGTGATAAACATGACGTTGGACCAGAGCTCTTAATTAGGGCTGTCAAGAAATTGTTTGGTTTAGCTATAAAACTTAGTGACATGAGCAAATATACACCCACACAGTAAACAAATATTATTACACACGAGATGATAAACACCCACATACATATTTAATGGTTTCTCGCTTACAACACGTCATCGGCGAATGGGAAGAATATCTTCCCACACCTTCCTGGAATAGGTAGGTGTAGCCAACTGCCAAGGGCTTCTTTCAAGGTCTCGGTAAATGTCATGAATCCCATGGCTGTAAAGGCATTTAGTTTTAAGTGCGTTGATATCCTATTGACTCCAAGGATTTGACTCCAAGGTCTCGAGTTCAAATCCAAGGCTCAATAAAAATAGCTAAAAACTTTTCGAAGTTATGTGCGTAATTTTCACGCGCTTAAACGGTGAAGGAAAGTATCGTGGGTAAACCTGCAAGCCTGAGAGATTTTCTCAAAGGCGTGTGAAGTCTGCCAACCCGTATTAGGGTAGCGTGGTGGGCTAAAGCCTAATCCATCTTATTTTGGGTCTAACCCCGTCATTCTGAGAGGAGTCCCGCATTAGGCTAGCGGGGTTGACTACGGAGTCAACCACGCTGGCCTAGTCCAGGTTTGTAAACTTCACAAGCCATCGAGAAAATCTCTCAGTCAACCATAATTGCAGGTTTCCTCGCGATGCTTTACTTCACCGTTTAAGCGAGTAATAACTAATTATAAATACGCTCTTCTTCGCAAAAAGTTAGAGGTTTGTGCCCTTGATTCGAACTTGAGTCCTGCGATTAAGCAGTCCAATATTTATATGACTAGGCTAGCTATCACTGCACATTCATGGTCCTAACGAATATCACGAACCCCATGGTCTTGTTTTAGTAACACTTTAACCGTACTATAGGTACCCTACTCTTTAAAATTGGTCTATGTATTAATCGACACCTCATTAGTCAAAATATGATGAGTTCTTTTTGAATTAGGATCTAACAAAGACTATTAAAATGATTACATTACTTATTACCCTTTATTTTTCGTAAAAATAACATATCATCACGACTGTATTCCCCGAAGGGTTAGGCAGAGGCGTAAGTACTAATGTACACCCACATTTCGCCGGTATGTTTTAGGTCCCATGTGATATAGGGCGAGCCTATTGCCATTAACCGGGCACAAATTCCTAACACCGAGCTGCTACTGGGAATTTCATAGAAAAACCTAATAACACTTTGCTCGACCTAAGAATCGAACTCAGGACCTCTAGCGTAGCAGTCGCGCTCAGGACCACTTGGCTAATGAGGCAGTTATTTTACGTAGTCGGGTAAAAAGGCGGAAAAAGCAAAGCGCAAATATTAAGTTTATATTGTTAATGGTAAATAAACAGGTACTTCCTAAACTTTTCGTCGTCACATATTTCCCCCTTTTTTAATGTAAAATTTTCACAAAAATAGTTTCTGTAAGAATTTGACGTTTTTATACAAATTACATCGATTTGGGCGCACTGCGGGCACATCACAATGACCTGAACTTACAGACTTCAGCGACTTCACCGTGTCATATATAAATTAAAAACAGAAGTATCATTCAACACAACCTACATATACTATACTTAGACACTCGCAACAACAGAACACACGCAAGTGCGTTGCCCGCCTTTGAAAAGGGTTTGGGCCTCCGGTATCCTTACTCACTCGGCGACACAAAACCTAAGCGTTTTTCATGCCGGTTTTCAGTGAGGCCGTGGTATCTCCGGTCTAGCCGACCCATTCGTGCTGAAGTATGGTTCTCTCACGTTAATTTGATTATCCAATGATATCATAGTTTTATACATGCAGACAAAAATGCAGTTTATAATATACTTTTATTACTGTAACGTGTCATGTAATAAAATCATTGCGATTGCAGTTATCGTCGCTCAGCGGAAGATTGTTTTAGTTGGAACTATGCCATAATGGCGTAAGGAAGTAGCAAGTATAAATACATTTTGCATGCCACTTAGCAGCCTGTGTGATATATCATATGCTAGGACAGCCAAGAGTTATGCCGTGTGTAACAATAGTTCCACAAAAGAATACAGCCATGACTAACTTATTTTAGAATGTTAAATTCTCCTTGCTAATGCAACGTTATTTTTTTTTTATTTAAACACATTCAAATAGCGTAAACGGTTTTAAATAAAACAATAGTCATATTGTAATTTCTCATATTCACAGAAATATTTAGGTACTTATTAAATTTTCTTTCATAATCTATCATAAAAAATATTGTTTGTCTATGTGTTCCTAAATAATTCATCCGATTGCGAAGCAAGTCCGGTGAATTGTTGTTTGCATGCCTAGGAAACTTTATGACAAAAAGAGTATACAAAATTACATACCTCTTCAATGTATTTTTGTAAAAACAGTCTGTCTGTCAATTATCTAGAAACATAAAATCGAATGGAATAATTTCAATCTGGAAACAAAACACTATAGTCCATTTTTTTCTCGCGCTTTCTTCGTAACCAATCAGCGGCTTACATTTTTTCTAATGAATTGGCGATTGAGTCTCTGGTGCTGACGTCATATTGCAAGAGGTGGAACATAATAAGCTGTGGAAATAATCTTCAGTCTCCGTGCGCCGCGCCGGGTCGGCGGGACGTGACCACCGCTCCGCCCAGTTGCCCCGGATTGTGCAAACGTGAACACAGTTAGTTTAGGTTTACGTTGAACAACTGATTGCAAAAAAGAAAATGTACATTAACATAACATACTATCACGCCTTAATTCCCGGAATAGTTAGGCAGAGGTACCTATACTAAGATACACCCACACTCCCGCAGTTCGCCGATACGTTTAGTTCCCGCATAATAGGGGGCGAGCCTATTACCACTAACTGCGCACAACATTAAACTCAGATCTGCTGAGTTAATGAGAGTTTTATAGGTAAACTCAATAACACTGCTCGACCTGGGAATCGAACCCTAGCGTAGCAGTCGCGTTTGGGACCACTAAACTAACGAGGCTGTTACAATCGTAAAACTCCATCTTAGGTCGCATGTGTCGCTTAACATCAGGCGAACTGGCGATCAAGTTTAAGCCTATTTTTTTTTCATTATGTAGAATAACATTATAATATTCTATATCAGATTTTTTCCTACGCTGGGGCAATTTAAAAAAAAAGCCGAATTTACTTTGTACTCTTCTACACTACGTGATAAACATGACGTTGGACCAGAGCTCTTAATTAGGGCTGTCAAGAAATTGTTTGGTTTAGCTATAAAACTTAGTGACATGAGCAAATATACACCCACACAGTAAACAAATATTATTACACACGAGATGATAAACACCCACATACATATTTAATGGTTTCTCGCTTACAACACGTCATCGGCGAATGGGAAGAATATCTTCCCACACCTTCCTGGAATAGGTAGGTGTAGCCAACTGCCAAGGGCTTCTTTCAAGGTCTCGGTAAATGTCATGAATCCCATGGCTGTAAAGGCATTTAGTTTTAAGTGCGTTGATATCCTATTGACTCCAAGGATTTGACTCCAAGGTCTCGAGTTCAAATCCAAGGCTCAATAAAAATAGCTAAAAACTTTTCGAAGTTATGTGCGTAATTTTCACGCGCTTAAACGGTGAAGGAAAGTATCGTGGGTAAACCTGCAAGCCTGAGAGATTTTCTCAAAGGCGTGTGAAGTCTGCCAACCCGTATTAGGGTAGCGTGGTGGGCTAAAGCCTAATCCATCTTATTTTGGGTCTAACCCCGTCATTCTGAGAGGAGTCCCGCATTAGGCTAGCGGGGTTGACTACGGAGTCAACCACGCTGGCCTAGTCCAGGTTTGTAAACTTCACAAGCCATCGAGAAAATCTCTCAGTCAACCATAATTGCAGGTTTCCTCGCGATGCTTTACTTCACCGTTTAAGCGAGTAATAACTAATTATAAATACGCTCTTCTTCGCAAAAAGTTAGAGGTTTGTGCCCTTGATTCGAACTTGAGTCCTGCGATTAAGCAGTCCAATATTTATATGACTAGGCTAGCTATCACTGCACATTCATGGTCCTAACGAATATCACGAACCCCATGGTCTTGTTTTAGTAACACTTTAACCGTACTATAGGTACCCTACTCTTTAAAATTGGTCTATGTATTAATCGACACCTCATTAGTCAAAATATGATGAGTTCTTTTTGAATTAGGATCTAACAAAGACTATTAAAATGATTACATTACTTATTACCCTTTATTTTTCGTAAAAATAACATATCATCACGACTGTATTCCCCGAAGGGTTAGGCAGAGGCGTAAGTACTAATGTACACCCACATTTTAGGTCCCATGTGATATAGGGCGAGCCTATTGCCATTAACCGGGCACAAATTCCTAACACCGAGCTGCTACTGGGAATTTCATAGAAAAACCTAATAACACTTTGCTCGACCTAAGAATCGAACTCAGGACCTCTAGCGTAGCAGTCGCGCTCAGGACCACTTGGCTAATGAGGCAGTTATTTTACGTAGTCGGGTAAAAAGGCGGAAAAAGCAAAGCGCAAATATTAAGTTTATATTGTTAATGGTAAATAAACAGGTACTTCCTAAACTTTTCGTCGTCACATATTTCCCCCTTTTTTAATGTAAAATTTTCACAAAAATAGTTTCTGTAAGAATTTGACGTTTTTATACAAATTACATCGATTTGGGCGCACTGCGGGCACATCACAATGACCTGAACTTACAGACTTCAGCGACTTCACCGTGTCATATATAAATTAAAAACAGAAGTATCATTCAACACAACCTACATATATTTCCATGAATGAGACTAGATAAAAAAAATGTTTCAACTTTTTCAAGATATTTGGTTCCGAAGATTTTTTAAGCATTCTTCCTATATAACATACATACCATCACGCCTGTATTCCTCGAAGGGTTAGGCAGAGGCGTACTAATGTACACCCACAATTCGCCGGTAGTTTAGGTCCCATGTAATAGGGGGCGAGCCTATTGCCATTAACCGGGCACAAATTCCAAACTCCGAGCTGCTACTGGGAATTTCATAGAAAAACCCAATAACACTTTACTCGACCTGGGAATCGAACCCAGGACCTCTAGCGTAGCAGTCGCGCTCAGGACCACTAGACTAATGAGGTAGTTTCTTCCTATATAACTTAACATCATGCCCGTATTCCCTGAAGGGTTAGGCAAAGGTGTATCATCCCTAACCACTTTTTTTTTCAAATATTCCTAGTATAGTTTTCATAATCATATTTATGAATTAATGGATAAATTTATCATCACTAAGTACTAATCGTTTGCTGAAACCTAGGCTAACCTCCTTATTCATCTTCTTCTCTACTATTGTAAAATTATAAAAAGCTGTGTCTGTACATTGAGGATATTTAAAAAAAAAACAAGTGGGCAAGTGGGGGTACATAAAAGCCTCCGAACCTAAAAGTGAGATTTTTAAAATTCTTGTCTGTTTGTTACGGGTTGGCGCAAAAACTACTGAATAGATTTTAATTTTGTTATCACTGTTAGAAAGTATGTGCTCCAAATTAAAAACTGGTATAATTTTTATCTCAAATAATTAAATTGAACCTGAGATACATCTTGTATGTATAGGGACCCATACAAAGAAGAGATCATCACTGTTGGTTTTTGAGCTTAAAGTGAGCGAAGCCGCGGGCAGAGGCTAGTTAAAAAATAGAACGTCTTATACATAAGATTTTACTTAGGTTTTCCTTTTCGTAGACCTAAAACTAAATATGTCCTTTATAGGTACCGTTTAACTAAGTATAATAAAAATGTTTTGACGTTTTCTTGTTTATAGTCTAGGCCAGACTGACATGAAATTCTAGCCATGGGCATTAATTGGTTTATTACTGTATCTAGAGTTCCTTAAAGCACAAAAGATCCCATTGGGTCGAAGTGCTCTGAGGCCTTGCTACCTCGGCCCCACACAAGATAAGGGTTCCTTAAGTAGTAAGAACAATCCAATGCCCATGAAAAATCAGATAACATATACATATCATAACGCCCGTATTCCTTGAAGGGTTAGGCAGAAGTGATAACTACATATACCTGAACCCACAGTTCGCCGGGTAAGGGCTGGCTTTATTTGCGGGTAAGGGATATGGGACAAGCCTATTGCCATTACCGAGCATAGATCCCAACTCCGAACTGCTACTGAGAATTTAACATAAAAACCCAGTAACACTGCTAAACCCGCAAATCGAACCCTGGGCTTCTAGCGTAACAGTCGGTGTTTAGAACTGCTAGACTAATAAATAAATAACATAGGTACTGTATATTTTTAGTATTGTTATCTATTTATTATTTAATAAGAAGTATAGTCCCCGACCAAATAAAAAAAATACGGACCCAATTTAAGGACGTGAAGTCACACTTGACCGGTTTTTATTTATCACCCTAATTTTATTTTATTACATCACTACTTTTTATTATTCCATAACAAATAAAGTATATTTTATTATAATTGCGTAAACACAACTACCTACAAACATATTAGCAACTACGTTGGAAGTGAGCGACTAATCTGAGCTATTTATTTTTTAAATAGCTGTAACGACGGGAATTACCTTTCGACCAGCCGCCTTTGTTTCAGGCGTGCCTCTTTTGTTTTCATGATGGTTTTAGAAAGAAAGAAGAGAGGAACAATACTGGAACAATGTGTATCGCTCGTTTTTAAATAACTCTTGTATGTAAATATTAGGAAACATTGAAAAGAAAATTATGGTTTTCTAATTAGCTCCTCCGTCATTCTCATTTTGGTTTTTTTTACAGACTTCCTGGTAATAAGCGGCCTCCGTAGTGTATATTATAAACGCCTGCATTACTTTACGTGTTGTCATCATGAGATCTCAGTTGATAATTCTAATTTTCCCAGTCATTTAACTACATAATTATTCAACCCATTATCTATACCTACATCTATACAAATAAATAAAATTGAGTGTCTGTTTGTAATATTAAAATAACCGCATTTGGATGTATACACAGTAAATATACCAAAACAATATTTTTTTATAATTTTGTCTGTCTGTCTAACTGTCTGTCTGTCTGTCTGTTTGTTCCGGCAAATTTATGAAATCGCTGGGCCAATTTTGACAGGACTTTCACTGGCAGATAGCTGATGTAACAAGGAGTAAACTTAGGCAACTTTTTTTTAATACCACGCGGGCGAAGTCGCAGGTAACAGCTAGTAATATATTACATTTTTTTTATGGGATAGGGGGCAAACGAGCAGACGGATCACCTGATGGTAAGCGATAACCGCCGCCCATGAACACCCGCAACACCAGAGGAGTCACAAGTGCGTTGCCCGCCTTTTATAAGGGTTTGGGCTTTCGGTAACCTCACTCACTCGGCGAAACACAACGCAAGCATTGTTTCACGCCGGATTTCTGTGAGGCCGTGGTATCACTCCGGTCGAGCCGGCCCATTCGTGCCGAAGCATGGCTCTCCCACATAATTATAAAGTTCCCTTCATAATTATAAAGTTGAAACGATACTGTTATACTTCTTTTTACCGTTTTAAGGTGACCGTATGTACGTTCTGAGTGCACGTGAGCTGCATACTTAGAACACCACAGTCGTTTGAATTTCTTCAACGTTTCAACCCCTATTAATAGCTATTTGTCGAATACTACAGAAAGACTGCACAAGACGTACTCACGAAACAAGGAGGCCACGTCGAATTAGTATTCAGTGCCGAAGTACTTTTGGTAGTGGCGTGTGTGAAACTTATAATTGGGTTAATTAATTAATATAAAACACGCGAAAACTACGTGACTGCGATACTACCTTTTACTTGTACATATGTTATTAATAACATCTAAGTATATCATAGCGGCTTCAGAATTCGGATGGGTACTAACCTATACTTTTAAATGTCAATATTTGAATTAAAAGATAAAAAGAAAGTCTAGATATTATAATAGTCGATAATAATAGAACAAATTATAGCACGAGAAAATAATGTGTATAGGCGTAAGATTTAAATATATTAGCGAAATGTTTGATCGTAGACTGCTAATGTTTTTTTATACTAAGATGACAGAGAGGTTACGGTGATGGTAAGCTACAATTGCAGCTTATAGACGCCACGACTAGCGCTTTGTCATCATGAGACCTCGTTTGTTAATTCTCATATGCCCAGTTATTTATTGACTACATTTCCCAACAAAACAATAATGTTAGCACATGATTGATTAGTGGCAGAATAATTGATTGGTAATGCGATGGTAGCACCCCAGACGAACTTCACCAGCGTAGTCCTACCACCTATAAGTACCTATATAAATAATTAAGCATACTGGTCGATACCAGTAAGCTTATCCTGGATCCTACACTTTTCTGGATGGATCTTACTGGATCTGGATCTAACTGGAACCCTTATCGGTAGGAACCGATGAGAGGACAATTTTTGCATTGATTCCTGTATTTAAATAATAACTATAATTGTACTGTATAAATCTACGAGTAATTATAACAAAAACTGCAAATTTAGCAAATTCAAAGAGACCATGAGCCAGAGCATAGCATTTCTTGCACCTGGAGAAATGGACTGAAAGGCGTGTTGTAAAAATCTCTGGCTAGCTACTGACTACCACCCACTTTCCATCAGCGAAGACTACTGGAGTGAAACGCATACAGTATGCATAAGTCCGCAGTAAAAAAATTTGAATTTTTATTCGACAAAGAAATTTCGCGCGGGAAAATGTGTACCTATTCCGTTTTTCAAGGCAATCTTTTTGACAGTTAAGTATCCGTCAAATACTTACAGGAGAAAATCCTAGTGGCGCAAGGATTAGGCTACCGTCGCTTATTACTTACAATACAATAAATATACAATAATATCTAGGTATCTACCTAAAGCTTAGAATCTTATTGAATAAAAAACAATAACATACTTTAGTATTGAATAACAACTATCTCGGTAATCTAGTGGTTTTCAAGCAGGTTTCTCAGGTTCGATTGGACACTATAGGCCCAGGGTGTCCAGGGCCCAGGGCCCAGTTCCCAGGGCCCCACGATCCATCTCTCTTGCATCGCGCCTATTTCTCACTCCTTTTTTTGCATTTGTCTATGAAATAGTTCCCTGACATATTATTGGCATAGGGTTCCATTAACCTAAAGTGCCCAAAGTGGCCAATAGGATAAAGACGGCGTGGTCTTAAACGCGGCTGCTACTTTAGAGGGTTCGATGGTTCGGTCGAGCAAAATGTTATTGGGTTTTTCTATGAAATTCTCAGTTAGCAGCTCGGAGTTTAGAATTTATACGCGATTAATGGTAATAGGAAGCGCGGTCTGGTCCTTGTGGAAGTCTTTGGTGAAGCCTTTGTTCAGCAGTGGACGTATTTGATGATGATGAATGATTAATGGTAAGTAATAGGCTCGCCCCTATTACATGGGACCTAATCATGCAGGCGAAATGTGGGAGTACTTACATTCGCGTCTGCCTGACCCTTCGGGGAATACAGGCGTTATGATTAAATACACTGTGCTTGCTGTGGTCACTATATTGATGGGTGACCATTGTTAGCACATCGAGACCCGTCCGAGCCTCAGAAGCCCAATATTTTTAAAGATTATCATAGGTGTAAGTACTTATGACACCAATGAGGTATTACTAAAAATTATGAATAGCCTTAGAACCAGTGTATCCATAGGGCATCAATATTACCAAGAAGTTGGGCAAAGGTCAACTAATCGCTTCGTGTTAAATAGTGATATCCAAACATTTTTTTTTATACTGGAATGATACTGATAATATTTGTGTTTTTGGAAATGCAAACTTATCCAGGCAGCATGAAATCATCATGCATCAACAATTTCAAACCGAATTAAGTGATCGAATTATTGATAATTTTTTTTTAATACTACAAACAAACTGGTATCGTATGTTTTATAAAGGTTACAGTAAACAAACACTTATCTTATTTTTGTATAATTGGTCGATGTTTTGCGAACAAAAAAGTCAGGTATTCGACAAATGATTTACATGGAGGTAGGAGCAAATTAACTCGACGCAGCTATACATTCTACGCGTGACCGCCGACGACTGTACTGTGTATTAACGTAAACAAATTTATTTAATTATCGCGATTATGGTGACTGACGATTAAGTTGATTAATTGTCCAGTTGAACACTTCGTTCATTAGTGCTGTGTTGTGTTGAACTCCGAGTGATTTGTTTAAGTTGTTTTCTTATCATCGCTGATGTTGCTTGAGCTGAGCTGCGAACTAATGCATGGAGGTACAAATTTTTTCATTCTATAACATGTTCGCCTTTTCTGCAATAAGTTTAGAAGTGATACCACGGCGTCACAGAAAATCGGTGTGAGACAACGCTTGCGCTGTGTTTCGCCGAGTGAGTGAGGTTACCGGAGGCCCAAACGTTTTTAAATGGCAGGCAAGTACTTGTGACTCCTATGGTATTGCGCGTCTCCATGGGCGGCGGTTATCGCTTACCATCAGGTGATAGGTCTGCTCGTTTGCTTCCTTAAAAAAATGCAAGTTATCCGGCGAAAAGTTTGGAGTCTAAGTTAACATAGTTGGAGTGGTGTGGAGTGTATGGTCTGTAGGGTCGGGTCGTCGGTGATGGAGGCGACGCGGCGGCGGCGACGGCGGCGACGGCGTCACCGGCGACGTCGGAGGCGTGCCCCGGCGGGCCAATGGCGCGGCCCCGCCGCCCGCCGCCCCCGGCCGCAGCGCCGATACACCCAGCTCGCCAGTAGGTTTGTGTCCTTTTGGCTGACCGCATGACTCCGTATCTCGCTTCGTCGCTGAACTCGTTGTAACCTGTGTACGTGCAGCACGCGCTTCACCTTCTCCCCACGGCTGACAACGCTAGCTTCCGCCAGAACGCCTCATACTCGGTCGCTGATCTCGCCCAAATTTGTGAACTAACTTGTTGAAAAACTTTGGAAAGTAAAAGTGGGGAAGCAGTGAAGAGCCGGAGTGCAGACGTGCAGCGCGGCGCCCCAGCCAGGTACTGTGTCCGCCGAGCGCGCGCCCTCGCGGCCCCCCTCGCGCACTCGCGCCCTCCGTCAACACGCGACGCTGTTTGTTACTTTTCTAACTTGTACACAATACTTGTCAACTTGATTAACTTCTAATTCCTATCTTATAAACCTGTAAAGGTATGCGAAATATTTGATTTCCGAGAAATCCATGTCCTTCCTGTTAAATTTCTTTATAAGGTAAGTATTTGGTTATGGAAGTTCGCAGAAAGTATTTTGCGTGAACATTGTTATGAAATTAACTTTATCTTAAGTCGTCTGTCCTTATTTTTATTTTCCGATGTAACATTTTCCTGAAATGACGACATCAAGAACAGGAATAAAAAACTTTCATAAATAGCTATTTGTCGGATGAAAGTACCTATATGAACAAAAACATAAACCGTATGAAAGGTAAAGTAGATATACGTATTTGTTTTGTTAAATTTGATCTCGTCAGTATTCAGTGGAGCCGAGGGCATTGAAAGCGAAGGTTGCCGTGAAATCAGACTAAAGTATACA
This sequence comes from Acronicta leporina, assembly GCA_947256265.1. Taxonomy (NCBI): domain Eukaryota; kingdom Metazoa; phylum Arthropoda; class Insecta; order Lepidoptera; family Noctuidae; genus Acronicta; species Acronicta leporina. Next base: position 6,891,683 of record OX366513.1, on the reverse strand, counting down.
TATTCAATGTGCTCTCGGCTACATCGGCGGGTGTTACGAAAACCCAATCGCATTAAAACGCCGGAAAAAATAAAAGGGTAGCTAAACATAAGATCCTTCGAATAAATATAACAGTATCCACTTGTTCGCGTCGTAACGCGGCCAGACAAATTAAAGAAAATTTTTGTGTACGAGCTCCTCGGCCTCCACTGGCTTCATAAAACTTAACTACACGCCGTAACCGCCACTAATTATAAGGGTGGGTTTACATAACGTATTTATGAGCATGAGATTTAACAGCAATGAGCCGGTCTCGGGTGGTCTGTTATCGCCCTATTAAAAAGTTGTCCTCTGCGGGCGCGTAAATAACATAATATGACGCTTCGCGCCACGTTCGACCACCCGAGCCGACTGTGGTTCGCTCTCACACACGACTGCTTTGTCTTATGAATATTCATTATTATTTATTTTCGTACATCTTTTATCATTCTTACTTAAATGACCATAAGATAAAACTGTAATCCACAATAATGTTTGGTATTATTATTTAGGTATCTACTGTTTGTAAGCAATGTTTTTTGGTGTTAAAATCTACGGCTTAGTAATAAAGTTAATTAATGGACACCAATATCCACAGAATCCACGTATTATTTTAACCTTTGCTTGGGAAGATATAAAGTCTAATATACATTAATCAGGCGGCGACTGCAGTGCAGCGTGACCGCTGCAGTTAATAAGGACGCCTAACGCCACAGTTCGTCGCACCACATTTATATACAGTGAACACTCGGCTTTAGATTTAATTGTATATATTTAGGTGGGTAATAAGAATATATACCCTGTGAAGCTGCTGCTCAGATATAATCTAACCGAGGTAGGATAAAACTCGTAACAAAACTAATAGCACGAGTTGATGCGATAAGCTAATATAAGCCGGCAACTTACACGGTCGGGAGATTGGTCGCAGTCGCTCGACGCCGCGCCGGCGCCGACGCCACTCAAAGTTTCCATGTTTACATGCTCTGACGATGATACTCGCGCTAATTTCTGTATTTACGACAGCTCTCTTGATACTTAAGAAAAACTTGCTTATCTCTTTGATAAACTCCAAAGTTTGAATTAGTCGACGGATTGGTAGTTAAAAAGTATTTTTATTTTATGGACTAGAAATTAATTAGTGCGAGGGTTTCGGAGAACTTTTTGATTTAGATGACACATTTGCGGGGCACACACATTTCGTTTCCACAGACCATTACGTTCGTGAAGTTCCACGGGACGGGAACATTAGATACCGCACGGATAAAATGTGGGCAATTCACATCGGAATTATGTCTATTTTATTAAACCAACTTTACACCACATTTATTTCAGCTTGGTACTTACTTTAGATACTTTCAAAAAGTAATATCGTCATCATTAACATGATAATAAAATCCAATAAAAGTTATTTAGGTGTCATTATGGTTCAGCGGTTAAGATTTTTGTCTCGTCACTATCGTTGTGCCGTTGTCGTGGGTTCGATTCACGCTCAAGACAAATTATATGTACCGTTATTTTTTTCGAGTATAAGTATACTTTCTGTCCATTTAAATTCCCCGATAAAAAAATAAACCATACAAAGTAGTCGTACCCGCCGTTTTGCTGTAGTCGGGTAAAAATATTCGATACATGCTACGAAATCGTAGCACCGGCGTAGCAATGAACTCGCTACGTTCTACGTAGGCATATGCGTAGCAGTATGTAGGCTTGAGTAGGCCGCATTACCCGTCACACGAATTGACAAGGTAATTTGACAAGTATGTAGATATTAACAGGGAGGAGCGGTTCCGCGTCAAATCCTTAGTAATCCACGCCGGGCCGACGCCAGCCCGTCTGCCTCATATACATAACAGAGAAAATAAGTTAATTCTATTGAAATATCGCTGTCGTCTAATATTTTATGTAGGTATACGTACTTATATTATAGAACTTATTAGTTGTGAAGGTTAGAACAGAGGTCAAAGTAATAGTTTTATTTAGCTGATGCTGTTAATTTCCGTAGTTCATTCTCTTACCTGAAATGATAGGACATTATGAGAAAACTTTTCAGAACACACAAAACGTTGGTGAGGAAATTCATAAAGGTAATAGCCATCAAAGAAAGGATTATCCATCCCTGAAGGAATTCGTTGAATTGTAGGTACTGATGTAACCCAAGTTATATTTATATGTGTATTGTTCCACGTATTATTAGATGAGTCTATGGCCAGTATCGGAGTTCAAATTCAACTTTCTAAGCTGCTCAGAATTTCCTATTAACAAAAACGTATATCATCAGCTCGACCCGGGAATCGAACCTAGGATCACACGCAGCAATCACGCTTGAGACCAGAAAAAAATACTTTACACTCTGTAGATGTCACACAATATTTCAACCCTTAAATATTGAGTATATATGTGATTTTGAATAAAAAAACGTATGTAAGTTAACGTATATAACTATAGCTGTCCCCAAAGGAAAGTATTAAGAAAGAAAATCAATCTTAGTAATTGGATAGCTTTGATCTGTCAATTACTAGTGGTATAATCTATCCTAAACAAGCAAACGTTAGGTTAAGTCGGGTAGAAATAGGGATCCCTTATATTTCACCAGCCGACGTATCATGATAAGAGTTATTTTGTTTTCTTAGAGTTTCAGCTGAAATATTATTTCAAGATCTCGCCTTAAGCTAAATAACAAGTTTTGGCGTGAATTGCGTAAGATTTATATTTATTTGAATTTAAGATCGGAAAAGTTTGACCAATCTTTTTTAAAAGCAATTTTTGTTAGTCAATTCGATGCTTTTAATTTAATTAGCTATACTAATAATCGATAACACGGTTGGCGTAGCGTTGTTCAACTCACCATTATCGTTGCGCTACGTTTCGCGGGTTCGATTCCCATCCGAGGCAAATCATTTATTTATACTCATTTAGAACTGTATGGTTTGGCCTGTCAACTTAACTTATAAATTATGTAGTTTTAGTAGACTATTTTTTTTATTTCAAAGAAACGTTGCTGGGATCTTCTCCTGTATGGTGAATGCGTTTACAAATACAAATTCTCACATACACAAATGCCAAGACCCGGGACAACTACCTGTAGGTCATACAAATATTTGCTCCATGTGGGGATCGAACGCACAACACGGAGGGCTGAAGTCTATCGCTTAGCCGCTACGCCCAACGACGTGTCGACGTCTATATGTTGTTATTATTATTTTGATACTAACTTTAAACCTAAATATCGTAGGTTAACATTAAGACGGATGTAGGTGCCTGGTAAAACGATATCACTGCAAGGTATACAATTAGATGTTTAATTAACGTGCGACCATTTTGTGGTCAAAACAACCATATTGATACTTAGTGGACCGGAGATTAAATAAGATAGGATGATGGGCATAGGCGTATTCAGGGAATCTTTACAGCGTAACCGAACTTGGTGGCTAGGCACCAAAATCCTCCAGCCAGAAGCAACTTATAAGCTAAGCAACAGCAGCTAAGACCATCTTCTAACGGGACTCGGACCTCGAGATGGAAGTATCTTCTTTCTGTCAGATAAACCTCTGTCTGTTCTGTCTGAACCTGAAATCTGTCAAAACCACGTGAACCACGTTGGCGTAACATATACACAAAAAATACAGTCGAATTGAGAACTTCCTCCTTTTTTTAAGTTGGTCAATATACAGGAAGTTACCTTTGCCTGTCCCGTGGGAGAACTGAAGTGAAAAATAAAGTATGATAAAACTTTTGTCCCCTCCCTTTATCAGTTCGACACAAGATTTTTGCGACGAATTTAGAAATAGAAGGAATATCAAGTTAGTTTATTTTCTATGAAATTCTATCTATTTCTATTTGTTGCATCGCCTCATGCTATATACAGGTGGTAAAACAATTTTATTTTCAACAATATTATACAATATGAATTATAATTTTATAATTAACTATATGCTATTTATTTTTAATTATTTGTCTTATTTATAGTATAGCTAATATAATTACGTTGATAAAAAAGTTGTAGTATACATATAATATAACATAATTCATGAAGGCTTTTTTCTTTTTCTAAACATTTAAATAAACTGAATACCAAGTAGGTACAGTCAAATTTATTTTATTTTGAAATAATTACAAGGAGTGAAATGGAACTACTTTTTACGGATTTTGTCGCGCTATAATGATATTATTACATTTAAAGTTGCCTATTCATCTTAACTAAGTTGGCTAAATCGACTGATGTACCGCAACCAAAAAAAGAATATAACTTTAAAACTTTAAATATATTTAATATAGATACCATTTTAAATATACCTAGTGACACTTTCCGAATGATTTAAAAGCCGCACAGTATAAACCAATATTTATTAGAACACCCCACAATTTTCCGAGCAAACAAAATCATAAACAACACCTTTGTTTCTCTATAACGCGCGAACAATGAAAACTATTCGATACAGGTATTCATCTAGACACACACGTTCGCACTCCCATACATAAAACAGACATATTGCCACTGTATATTACATCTATATATATACCTACACAAGAGATATGAGAGCGTACATATGAATATAATAACAAAAGGACTGTAAAGACCCATCGTTTGTGACGTCATTTAATCGACGAATGGTGCTCTACAGAGCAGTTTATCGCAATGTCAATAAATCTGTACCTAAGCGTGGAGCACACTAAGTTCTTACGTCGAAGGATTCCGCGACATGAAGTCCAATTGAGCGAGCTAAAACTGGTACTAAATTATGTGATATCTTACATTCTCAAGTGTTGACTTCGAAAATTCAGAAATTACGTACCTAAGAAATTTTATAAAAACAGTCTTATCCCAAAAAAGTCTTCAAGTACGTACGTAAAAGTTCAAGTACGTACGTAAGCTATGCTTCTTGCAATAGTTTTGACGAATTTGTAGCAAACAATGAACGTTATGTACTCTGCAAGTAAAGTTTGACAACAGTTTTCAATTGTACAAAACTAAATCAACAACCAACTTATAATCGTAAAGTAGTAAATTAATGATTAGTATTTAAATCTTCATGAAAACTGCTATCAAATACATAAAAAACGTTTAGTAATATTGTAAACTGTATAAACGCTAACACAAAAATATAAATAGGCAGAAAATCCTATAATTCATTCTAAATATAAAATACATTCATTATTAAGTAAAGATTAAGGCCCACTTGCACCAACTTCATAAATGTATTTAAATTGTATTTAAACGCAATTTTTCATAGAAATGTTGTGTTTAAATACAATTTAAACACATTTATGAAGTTGGTGCAAGTGGCCCTAAATATGTGTTTATTAAATTTCGTTATGGCATACTTACCTACCTATCTAGTTAATTTTTTTCCTGCATATAGACTAAGGGCCACTTGCACCAACTTCTTGAATATGTTTAAATTACAATTAAATATATTGAAGAACAAATTTACTATGAAATATTTAGTTTAAATGCAATTTAAACATATTTAAAAAGTTGGTGCAAGTGGGCCTAAATATTAGACAAAGTTCAAATTGAAACTTACTTAACACATAGAATACATACATACCCGTACGGCATAATAAAGGAGCAGACTGTAATTGGCTCAGCCCAGTTCCTTACCGTCCCACTGAGCCAGTCCAATCGCATAATCAATTTATCAGTGCTGTATAAAAATAGGATACGTCGTGTTCTATTCCAATCGTTCCGCTTTAATAGAATTTTAATTTCAATTTCACACATAGCGGCGCACGCGGATTACGACACTGGTACGAGTAAAGTCGAGTGAATTTTTCCGATCGGCTCGACAACTCTACCGTAGAAATTTTGATGGGCTGTTATTACACAGTCCGTTTCGAACGTATTGTGCGAATGTGCTACAAAAACAGCAATATTTTGTATTGTGTGTGGCTAACGTTGCTGTTTGAGCTGATGCGCCCACCGCTTTGATGAAGTCCCGATTTATCTGGTATATAATTTGGAAAATGTATGTAGCAATAAAATTGTGAAAAATTGACACGGTTTTCGGTTGAAATTATTTGAATTGCATCGGTTTCAAAAGGAAATAGCCCGAATAAAGTAACAATTTCTGGAACTTTCTGGAAAATTCAATTACCTAATATTTGTGATAAAATTATCAATAGATCGATTTTTAACTATTTATATTGAGTGTGTTTTCTTAAGAAATACATTATTTCTAATCCAGTAATTACTTAAATTTAAAGAAGTTAATGCATTTGACAAATTATAACCTGATACTGAACCCCATGATATTTGGTTTTGAAATGCGAGCGTATTCTATGTCATCTTTTAAAAAGACTTCTTGACCGTTTCGGCTTATACCTACTCATCAACTGTCACTTCAACAAACTAGTAATTTTGTTAAGCACACCGTTCTGGCACGATAACGAGCCGGGACACGTTACGTCTGCATTCAGGATAATGGGTTTGCAGTCACCTGGAAACCGCCTGTTTTATATTTCATAGTCGTGGCGATTTGTGGGCTGCTGCGGCCGGCGCATCCAATTAACATCAGTTGTCCGCCGCACCGTTTGTAATGCACAGTGAAATATCGAGGGCTTGATGAGTGCCGCCAGTGCACGCCTGTCTTTATGACCTACATGCTTAACGCAGTCCAATGAAATGAGCCAGTTGCGAATGTGCGCGCCGCCATTATGACAAGTCATGGTTAACAAAAATTGTGGAATTATTTTCGACTATAAATTCGTAATATGTCATAAAATTCATGAATGTAATTGTGTGTCCTTCTCTTCTTTATTATTATATTTTGAGCGTACAATTTATTGTAATGCATCTCTTTGTTTGATGAAAATATAATGTTTTTTAAAATAAAAAGATCACCTTTGTTAATTTTACGTAGGTACTTTGAACATTGTTTTTTTTTCTATTAAGTTACGTTTTTTAAACAAATGCAAATAAAACAAATATTAACGCGTAATTGGAAATAATATGAATGCAGACTAAAGTAACTTTTTCATATAAAAATGAGAAAAACGATGAACAATCTCATTTGAACCGTAACAATCGTGTGTTGGGAGCATAAAGTGAGTGTTTTTTCTCTTTATTTTTATCAGACCGGTCACAACCGTAGGTACTCTAAACAAAAGTGAATGGTGTGCATGCTACACTATAGACACGACTCGATCGTAAAGTTCGACTCGCAACTTTTTGAAAATATCGTTTAAATTTACGTTAGATATTCATAACAGTCGCGGAAAATATGTTCGACACGACTGTGTATCGAGGTAATAAAGCAGACATTTTCAATATTCTTTTGTGAAAGTCGAACGCAATGGTTCGATGATTTGCAGCTTTGAGTATATATCGCGTTGCATCGCCATCAATTCGTAAGTGAATCTAGGAGCGAGCACGTCGCAGCTGCAACTGATATCACCTGACGATGTCGTTTGTACCCGTCCGACCGGGATTAGGCACGGGCTACACGCGCGCAAAACGACAGTTTGAATTACGCTTACGGATTTGCGCTATTGAACGCTGGACTTTAAAATATTCACAACATATCGGCATTTCGTCCGCATTGAACGCATTTTGGCATAAACGCGAATTAAAAATAATTACATGAAATGTGATGATGTTACGATAAAATCAATGTTGCGTTTTCAGTTGATTAACCAAATATAAAAAGGTTTTTCGTCAATTCGTCGAATCAAGTCCGATGTTCGGTTTCATTGAAGTTTCCCTTTGTCTCGGGCTCAAAGCGGATTGGAATCGTATGGCTCTCAATCCGACGTGTAGTGCTTTATTGCTTAAATGGTGTCCCGAGTCTAATTCCTCTCTCTTCAAATCGGATTATGATTGATACGGAACTTGAAATATTTTGAAAATATTTGAACTCTTTTATTTATTGATATTAAAAGACATCAACCGTGGAAAGCTTTTAATAGACAGTAGGCTAACGTTGAATTTCAGTAAACACGCAACGTCTCGCTACCTCTAATTTGGGGCGAAATTACCATTACTTTTTAGCGTTACTTAGATCTATTAATGGGAAATAGTATAAAGCATTTAAAACGCTCAATAGTTTATATTTCAAACTAACAAACATTCAGTTAATTGACACCATTTATAAGACAATTTATCTAACTAAAACTTTAATAAAATAAACATAACATAACATACCATCACGCCTGTTTTTCCCCGAAGGGTTAAGCAGAGGCGTACTAATGTACACCCACAGTTCGCCGGTATGTTTAGGTCCCATGTAATAGGGGGCGAGCCTATTGCCATTAACCGGGCACAAATTCCTAACTCCGAGCTGTTACTGGGAATTTCATAGAAAAACCCAATAACACTTTGCTCGACCTGGGAATCGAACCTAGGACCTCTGGCGTAGCAGTCGCGCTCAGGACCACTTGGCTAATGAGACAGTTTACTAAAATAAACTTCGGTATTTAATGTCATTTGAGAAATACTACCACTAAAGGTACTGTGAAGTTTTCAATAAGCTGCGTTCAACGATGTTATTCAATTATGTAAACAATAGATAGCACAGCGCATAGCCGCAAACGCAGTGCAGTAGATCTAACACACAAACAAGCCTTACGGAACCAATTTAATAACTTCACGAGAAACTAATAGTAAAGTTGACGAGGTAGCATATCAAAGGGCCAATATATTTTGTTTGCATAAAGGCGTGCATGCACGGGCCGGCGGAGTTTCCGCAAGTATCCGCTGAGAAACCGCGTTACGAAAACATTTTTCATAAAGCCTCTACACATACTTGATACGTAATTTATGGAGACACCGCCTTACAGCGTCGCTACTTGAATGTTGATTAGAAAATGTTCTTCGCGAAGCTGCCATAAATCGGAGGAAACGTTGATGCTTTTTACGTGCTGTATAAAATCACTGATGTCAGCGAAAAAGGCTTGTATTTCCATACAGTTTATCATGTTCTATTTGACACTTTTTATATGAATATCAAACAAGTTTATGTAAAAACTAATATCATTACTCTTATTCTTTATTTAATATTTAATTAAAAATATTTAATTCGTAACCTGACACGAATTAAATATTTTTAACTTCCCGATTACAGCGGTTCTTAAGGAGGTACCTATTATAATTGAAGAATGTAGTTTCTTCAGAAATGGTCTTTGAAAGTTATGATGGTTGGTTTACGTTTTGAAATAAGAACAATTTGATTGATGATAGAAGAATCTGGAATGTGGTTTTAAAGAATAAGAGTAATGATATTAGTTTTAACATAAACTTGTTTTATACCTGCACGCTTGTATTCGAAGGTTTAGGCCTTTGATAGATAGTCAAAGGTTTAGGCACAGGCGTAGGTACTAATGTTGTTATTTGCGCGTATGTTTTCTTATGTATGTGAGCCTATTGCAGTTAATCGGCCACAAATTCCAAACTCCGAGCTGCTACGTAGAATTGCATAGAAAAATCCAATAACAAATAGCTCGACCTGGCAATCGAATCCAGGATCTCTAACATAGCAAGGCACTTATTTATTATTTTATGTGACAGGAAAATTACTTTCAACAGATAATAATAGTTAAACCGTTAAACTAAGATAATTCGTAGTGATTTCTAGCGCTCATGCATCAGTCTGTCTATCTAAAGACAATAACGACATAATACAAGCTTTCAGAATTAAAAAAAATGTCTGTTGTCGCTAAAAATATAGTCTTTGCCGCGATCTTGAAATTAGTAAATTTTTCTAGTAAAAAATAGTATTTTTTATGTTACCATACCTTGCTGTCATTCAATTAAATAATGAATCCTTGCTTGTTTGACGATAAATTTTAAATCAGAAAGCAAATTCTGGTAATGGAAAAAAACTCGCTTTAATACTTTTTTTTACTGTTGTTAGCAAGATTTGATATTGTCTGATATTTACTGCTTACCATCAAGCGGGATATAAGGTTGTTTGCCACGTCAGTGCTATAAAAAAAATGTGACGATGACAACGCGAAGAGTGACGAAGCGCTTCAATGTTTTCCGAATAATGTACGAACATACGTTACGAGAACTACTCTTGCAACCAACATAGGTACGGGCCATGTATCATGTTGCACCAATAGTTCATGTCCAACTTGACAAGTTGCGTTACGTAACACGACATATCTAGCGATATATTCGCTTAGATTTTATTACCAACACAACGATTTCCACGCTATTTCAAAACTAGGTTATAAATTCTCAGATATTTTTATACATTTGAGAATATGTATATTTATATTTTTTATGGAACATAAGTAATACTTATGTATTACTTATGTTCCATAAAAATATGATCATATTAAAAGAAGGTTCTCAGTATTCGAGACCTCAATGTCATAATAAAAACACATATAAAACCTATGTGATGGCAGTTGCTTGGTGTAAAAAAATATATTCAGGTGAACCATTTTGATTAAATGTAGTTGGATTCGAAGCCGACCCGATTACAGAGAGGAAGAAAACTTGTGACTGTATCTTATAAAGACACAATCACAAGATTTTAGTGTTTTCAATGTGCAAAATGCTGTGTGCGTAGCAGAATAAGTACTGGGCCAATCTAGTTTTAATGTTTATAATGATTTCTCTTCTTTTGCTCTTCTCTTTCCGCTTGCTGTCGATTTGACACCGAGGTGATGCGTGATCTAAAATAATCAATTGAATCACTATCGTAAAATTCAAGCACCAGGACCCAGTACCATTTGTAGGCCATACAATTCTCCAACCCGGGCTAGAACCAGTGACTCATAGTACAAAAACCAATTACCCCGAGACAGAATCATCATTACATCACACAACATTCATACGAATTTGTATTCCGATTAAAAAAAAAACGTGCCGGTTTTCCAACAACTTTAATTTCGTTGACTCTTTCAACGAAATTAAAGTTGTCACGTCACAATGGAAAACCGTTAACATAAGTATTTGGAAAATTTGCTGACTATGAAAATGACACTTCTTCCGCATGCAGTGGAAAACGACATCTGCCACAGACGGATAAGTTAATTTCCGAAAGCGAGTAGTATTGTTGGTTGTTTGTTTGTTTATCCGGCTTGATTACAGGCCGACGTGGAGTCTCATAAACCTTGTAATCAGTCATCAGTAGAAGGTAAACATTGTTCATACGATATCCATTAGTCGTTAAGCATTTTGGAATTGGTTTGTTATTGATTTTCGCTGCTATTGTGTTTGTGACCTCCGTCCGAAATCATTTCCTGGATGTCATTTGACTTGTTATCGATTTCCGTGATTCGATTACTCGAATGAAATTTTGATCAAATATTAATATTTAAATGTCTGTGCCAAATACGAAGTGGAGATGAAGGATTCCGCAAACTATAGGTAGGTACTAAGTATAGGATATGTGGTATCGCCGTCTTCATATTATAAATGTCTGGCTTTTATTATATTATGTAAATAAAAATCATAGTAATATGTTTGTGTACTATAGCATAATTATTATATAAGAAGATATACTTAGTTTTTTTTTTCATATTTTTCGCAGAAAAAGTAACCACTACATTTGCACCTTAAAATAACCAAAAACTAAAAGAATTAATAAATTGAACAACTTTGGATCATCGATTCTCATGATCCATATACCTAAAAGTTTTTATTGACATTCAATCGAAAACCTTAAAAATAAAAGAAAACTTTAAAAATGCATCTTAATTTTACTGCCAGATACAGCGATCAATGTCCATCTTACTTTTTCCATCAAAATAACATCTAATCTCTTGAAAACGAAGTCTGCCCACGAAGTTTAAAAAATAAATCAAAAATAATACCTACTGAAATCATTCGAAATAAAGTGAAATCTTGTCTAAGCCCGCAACTTGTCTGAAAAGTTTAAACGTTTACAAAACGAAAAAATATCAAGCATTTTTTTAAATAATTAAATTTTAGAGCGTTGTTCATTGCTATTTGCTCTTTCGGACGCAGAGTAATGTTTTTAAATTATTTTTTACTCAGTACCTAATGACCGGTGTGCACTGAGTCAATTTTCTTGACCTTTGCGATGGCTTTCACAAAAAAAAATTAGCTAAGTATCACATGCACATCGACACACAGCACGACTGATAAAAATTATTCATTGACATTTAATGGAATACCATGAACTAAAAGTTGCCTCCGTCTATTTACTAAAAAATTCGGAACCCTGTCTGCAGCATACAGCACGTGATAATTAACTATTAAATTCTTACCTGTCCAATGGTTATATCACGAAGCTGTCACTGTAACTAATAGCCTTCAAAAATATTACTTACTTACATATATTTCTTGGCTTACAGATAAATGTGATTTAAGATTTAACTTGGTAAACCAGCTTCGGATTTGAATGCATCTGATGCTCGAAACTCGAAACCCTTAGTATCATCTTTAGTCAAGAGATGGCGGTAGTCGTTAATCTGAGCAAAGAAAATTGGTAATTTCCTTAATTCCTCCTTTGAGATTATTGTTGTTTTCTCTTTAAAATATCTTTAGTTTTTTTTTTTTTTTTTCAAAAAGTAGGCTCATTTATCCATGTAAGATGCACACAGAGGTATAAACAGAAATTTAAAATGTTTAAATACCTTATCCTTTTGAAATTACACACTCACAAAGGAGATGCTTTAGCCAAAGCTTCTGGTGTACCTACTTAACTGGAAGTTCCCAGGTTCGAACCCTGCCAGACAGAATTTGTCTTCCATTTTTATATCATTCTAAGTTACGCTTCTAAGACAGAGATCAATATATTTTCCTTTTTGAAATTCTCACAGACAAAGAAGTACTTAGTTAATAGCTGATTACTTACTAACTAAATCATTAGGTAGGTACTACTTGAGTTTCTCATCTAAATAAACAGTACGACCATTAATCATATCTAGCAAGGTATATGAAACCTGTATTAGAATGAATACCTATATATTTCCTCTGAAATGTACGCAGAAAAATATTCTCGATATGTGCTTCCTTGGAGAACCTTATTACAACAGTCTTAAGTATATTTATGGCTTAGCAAAAATGTCAGCCAGCTATTACCATACGTAATAGAGTTAAAACATACATACAAGTCTAAGTGAAATAAAAAACGCGGTAAAAATCCCACTGGAGAGTAGTTAGAGGCACTCCAAATGTCAACCACTCTTAGCTGAGTAATCAGGTTTAAAATTCATGGGGTCAGAGCTTGTGACTGCCCTAGGGGAAAAGTTAGAATATGAAATATAGAAACGTCTTTTATTGAGCCAGTAAAGACACAAACAATTAAATAATAACATGTCAGTAGGTAATTAAAGAACGAACAAGGGTTTATATAAAAAAATGAAAGAAAACTATTATAATATCCGTATCGTAAGTATTGAAATTAGGCAAAATTCAATTGTATAATTTTCAAATTTATGTAGTCGTGCAGAAAGCGTTTAAGAAGTACTATAAAAACAAAGTGCATAGTTTCTTTTATGTAATCTTTTACTTAAAATAAAACGTACAAGATATTTAAAAAATAGAGTGATTGTGAATATTTGTTGATTAAGCTCGGCTTTTTCAAATGGTACTTACGGTATTTCAATTACTTTTTCAGGTAGGTAATTTGAATGTTTAAACGCTCCACGAAACCGACAAAATCCTAATGTCCGTCAACTTTTTTTAAAGTAATGAACAAACAAGGCACAGGTATTATAGGAAATATTAACACGAATTATTGTGATCTCCAAAGAGTCTTTTTAATAAGAAATTTGTCATAATTCACCCTGAATGACTTCATTCACTCGATGTCGACCCAAGTAATGTTAATTAGATAATTTAATTTCGACCGTTTCTGATGAAATGTCTAAGGGAAAATTTCTTTGTTCTCATCTTTGGCACAAGTACCTGCTTGTCTTATAATTTTAATAAGTTTAAAGAAAATACTCTGACGATTTGTGATTAATTTAAAATTGGCATATCGCTTTAGTACCTACTGAAACTATATATTTTGAAAGATCAGTCTATTATACCATCTCACTGCCGAGAACGGAGATAAGGCTATGCGTGGATTGTCATTCCTCACAATATTTTCCTACACCGTTTAGGCACGTGATAACTATTAATACGCACATGATTTTGAAAACTCAGAGATGCCATGAATTCGGACTCGAAACCTTTGTCTTGGCAATCCAACGGCTGGACTGGGCTAGGCTGTTATTGCTCCATATAATACCAGAGGTCTACTTCGACTTTGACTTGGCTTTGAAATATATACAATGTACATACTTACATTATACAGCATATCAATACTCTCAAATACGACACAAAAACGGTCCCTCAATTGAGAAGTGAATCATTGACCAAAATTCGTATAGAATAACTAGCTTCTGCCCGCGACTTCGTCCGCGTAGCGTGATGATATATAGCCTATAGCCTTCCTCAATAAATGGGCTATCTAACACTGAAAGCTAACTTTTCAAATCGGATCAGTAGGTACCTAGTTCCTGAGAAACAAAAACAAAGAAGCAAACAAACAAACAAACTCTTCAGCTTTATAGGTATATTAGTATAGAGTATAGATTACGTATAGGTATTTAGTTATACTTTAAGTAAACAATATTACTTACTTCAATACATTATTTCCTACATTAAATTAAACTTTTTTGAGTACCAAAACCTGTCTGACTATAAGCGCATTCATATCTAACAAATACCTCTCCATTTAATTGTTTAAGCTAACCAAACACATTTGAAAACGTAGTGTATGCCATTTGTAGTTAGTATTTCGGCTAAATTCTCATCGCCGTAGGTACACAAGTTGGTGGTTAGTGCTTCGTGATAAACATAGTTTCTGTGGAGGTAACTGCGGGGACACACGGCTACTGTGAGCTAGATTAAGGGCCACTTGCACCAACTTTTTAAATGTGTTTAAATTATATTTAAACACAACTTTTCATACAAATTTTGTGTTTAAATACAATTTAAACACATTTAAAAAGTTGGTGCAAGTGGGCATAAGTCAACAGACGTTATTGAGTTTAAACTTTTAGGTCATAAATGAATATTGCTTTGTTCTCATTAGTCTACTGTTCGAAAGCACAGCTGCTACGCTAGGTGTGTTGAATTCGTTTCCAGGTCGGGCATGGTATAGGGCTTAACTATAAATTTCTCAGCGAACTTGCGTGTTTGGAACATTGGAAATCATTTACTTACGTTTACAAACGCATACAGACAAACCATTATTTCTTTAGTAAGAGGATACATTTCTTTTTGCATTTTCCAAACTAAGAATATAAAGTTAGTTTAGTAAAGGAAAAAATCGACTGCGGACAGGATTCGAACCTGCGTCGCTAAACCGCCGGTGTACTTAAACAGAGACCCTATAAATATTTTCAAATAACCGATTTGGCCCAGACGTAGTTGCGCGGGTCAGCTAATTAAAAATAATTCTTTTCACGGGGCTTGTTATACAATATCGTATGTCCTTAACGTCTGTGTGTACGCAGGATTATGTCCCAGCTTCTCGTGGAGGTGGAATCTCATAGATATCTCACTGTAGATTCCATACACCAGTGCGATTCACAGTTATTTACAATATTAATTTATTCAGAAAACTTCATTTATTCATTACAACAATTTTTGTGCGTTATTTATTGTTCAATAGCTTAATTTTCTGCATAAGTCATGCATAAAGTTTATTAAAATCACGTAGTTAATAAAATATTATTAACTGCTCATAAGCACGACTGCTACGTTAGAGGTCCTAGGTTCGATTCCCAGGTCGAACAAAGTATTACTGGGTTTTCAATTTTGTGTTTTACTAGTATTTCGGTTTGTGAATGAGCTAGGCCATTAGGCAGGGTGAAACAATATAACAATAGTGAAATCACGACGCCGCCGACCACCGCTTGATTTACACCCAGTGTTGCTAAGCTAATTAACTGGCAAATTAATTATTATTGCAACCAGGAAGGCCCGTAAGCCTTAATTTAAACCTCCTTAATTTTCTGTTGTTCTATTCGTCATGTTTAATAGGATAAGTGGAAGATTTGATTGCTTTTCCTGATTACAAATGCAGTCAAGGTCACTTAAATATCAAATTGTGTTCTCTTAATAATTTGTGTAAATGTTTTAATATAATAATCTTTTATTTATCACATATCACATTATGTTTCCTAGTTATTTTTTAAATAATTTTCCATTTCCAATCGCATGCAATTTGACAGTTGGACCGATTGGTCACTGCATCAGTCTATCGGTTGGAAGCTTTACATTAAGTATGTAAATTTGGTGCTCATTACAAGATGACATTTGATTTCTTTATATTAGTTTGCTCGATCTGGGAATCGCATCCAGCACATAGAACTATTTAGGTAGTTAACAGTTAACATAATGAGTAGGTATGATTAGGAAAAAGCTAAAACAATGAACAATCATTACAGCCGCGGTGAATATAATACCCAATATTGTAATTCAGTCGCACATTATTGTATGATGCCATTATCTCTGAATTTATTATGTAGTGTCGCATCAAGCGTCGATCGTCATACAGCTTCATTATCCTCTCCATACATATCGTTCATCCAAGCCGTGGATTACAAAACGCGGCGATTTACCAGCTCAAGCGTCGAAAGCAATTGGTTTTCACATGATCTACCCGATTCGACAACTACGTAGGATAATAGAACCGTCACCGATCACCTGGAAATATTCCAATATATTTTGTGGGAAACGTAAATATTTTCATCTGAGCACCATCGCGGTCAGTGCATCCAATTAATGCAGGCGTCGGGCGAAGTCGCGCTGTTTATGCTTGTCGGCCGTCGTTGAGCTCCCTAAATTATGGTAGAGCAACACCATTTTTGGCAAACGAACAGACGGAACACCTGATGGTTAGCCAATATCGTCGCCCATGGACACTCGCAACACCAAAGGAATCACAAGTACATTGCCGGCCTTTTAAAAGGTATCTTGTCTCCGGTATCCTCACTCCCTCGGCGGTTCACACCGGTTTTTTGTGAGGCCACGGCATCAATTCGGTCGAGACTTACATGACTTGTGTAGACGTGCCGTCGGTTGGATCTGGTCTACTGAAAGCAGTTGTACTCAAATGGTGTTTTCCTCAAAAGGGTATTGCCTTACATTGTGCTATTCACATATGTTTTCTACTAACTAGTGTCTGGACTTTGAGACCATGATTCTCGGAGTTTATTTCGATGATTCTTCTCAGAGGTCGTTATCTAGCTATAAAAACTAAACCATTGATGTATAAGACGTCTCTAAAAATCTACTCACAGAAAGAAATATCATTTTATTTCATATAAAAATCGCCTATCGTAGGTTCGAGTGAAAACATATATCGGCTGGTCGTCCCGTACCGCCTCGGGCAACCGTCCCACCATAATTATGACATAAACCTGATAGTGTTACGCTCACAAAATATTATTTGCCGTAATCATTATAAATAGAGGTTACATTATATTATGATAGCTACGCGTAAATACGAACACGTGTAAGGCTAAGTGGAATTTATGTAATATGTAGTACACTGTGTTATTGTTATTTATGCTCAATTGAAATCGTCCCTTTTCCGGAATTTTTATAACACAACTGTATTCTAAAAGCTTAGGCAGACGCGTAGGTACTAAGTAATATACACACAGTTCGCCGGTATGTTTAGGTCCCATGTAATAGGGGCGAGCATATGCCACATGGCACAAAACCAAAACTCCGAGCTGTTTGTTACTGAGAATAAAAGAACACAAAAACACTTTGCTCGACCTAGGAATCGAACTCAGGACCTCTAACTTACCAACCAGGTGCGCTCAGAACCATTCATTAGGAAAACATAAGTTGTCTGTTTATTTGATAGACTTCTTTTCTGCGGCGCAAATCTACACTAAACTAATATATAAAGCTGAAGAATTTGTTTGTTTGTTTGTTTGCTTGAACGCGATAATCTCAGGAACTACTGGTCCGATTTGAAAAATTCTTTCAGTGTTAGATAGTCCATTTATTGAGGAAGGCTATAGGCTAAGACTACTCATCCCGCTAAGACTAAGTAACTATTCCACGCGGACGAAGTCGCGGGCGGAAGCTAGTTGTAGATAAAAATCGAGATAATGACAGGATTTTGCGCCCAAAATAGAATCTTCACGTTTTCCTATCAATTACGCTTAATTTTTATACGCTTAATAGAATCTTCACGGTTTCCTATCAATTAATTGGTAAAAGTAACACAAATATTTTCTTCCATCAAGTGTCAGTATAATGAAGATAGAAGTAAACAATATTTGTTAATCAGGCGGGTCTGGCCCGCGGCAGTATTTCGTGTTTGCCTAGGCTAGCCGGCCATATTTGCCGATGGTGTCGCCAGCCCCCACATAACCACTAATCATATTTTATGGTGCCCGCTTAACTCAAATATTCGATTTGGATTAAACGGCGCACGGAAAAAATGCGACGCAATTTCGTGTGTTTTATGAGAGATTGTTATTTGAAGTGCTGAATTAATTCAATCGATCGACGTCATCGTAAAGTTAGTAATGCGGTCGTCGACGTTAACAAATGAACGGGAATCGATGAACCTAGTAAATTGGTTTAGGGTTAATAGTTCTAACTCAATGTTAACTTAATTGTACAATTACGTAAGTATAATGAAATCTTATAAATTGACAGTGTAATTTGGTAGAAGTCAAAACAAGAAGTTTAAAGAAAATTTTAAGAATAGTTTTCCTCATTTCATTTTTTTCAAACTTCTGGTATTTTTCTTAAAATAAAACGTTTGCCCCACATTGGAAATACTAAAGCTCGGTCACTGCAACTGTGCCAATCAAGCCGTTAAATAATTTTTATTAATTATTGTTTATTCAATCAGTACCTATAAACAAAATATCGGTTTTCATGGTACAATCCTTTTAACCCATGAAAATGTGTAATTGTCACGACACTATCCCACAATTTACGTTTGATATGCGAATGTTCCGCGTGACAACGCGTAGCTTGTCATGCATCACGTGACTGATAGCTTTAATATAGTCCCGTTGATTATCCAGCCGAGCGGAAACGCCAAACGGTAATCTAGATTTAATACCACGGCTCATCGCGGCTCGGCCTACCTCGGCTTTGTCCTTGTACCCATACCCACGTGTGAGTACACCCCGCATGTTAATTGAACTGTCTGTAAGTCTGTGGTAGACTTCTTCTATATGTGTGAGTTGCCTATTGATAGCTGCCACCGTGCCAATTTTGGACAATCTTGATTAAGCCAACGGATACATTTAAATTAATATTGTTTTATTTTAAAATTAGAATTTAGGCTACTATTTCATATGAGCAAATGACCGTGTCGATGGCGATTAATTCAAAACTTTAGAATGCACAGAAGGTTCGAATTTTAAAACGACTTTTAAATAAAATTAAAGCGGATAGAAACTTGGAAGGATGAAATAAAAATAGCGGCCAGTGTTTGAGTTGTCTTTTAAATTGCTTGCTTAGGTAGAACTAGGACTTGGCTACAATATCGCAGCATTTATTATAATTAGCCCTGGCAATTTACGCAATAGGTACCATTTTCTTTGTTATTTCATTAAAGTTATTCCGAGACATTTTCTTTATAAATTACTTTGCCTTGCTTTTTCTTGATTTAGTTTACCATTTTAACAAGTATTTATGACTTGCACATATTTTATACATTTCAATGTAGGTACCGAGTTTTCACTCACATATGAATCACCGTTAAAAAGTAATTTAAAATCATTTTCAAATGTCGACGAAAACATTGTGTCAGACGTAATAAAGCTGGGAATAGCATTCTAATGAATGATATTGGTCCTCCTGTGGGATTACAAGTTAATCCTCTTGAAACGGAACCAGCGGTGGGGGGTGAGGTCTGCGGGGCGCTACGGTAGGTAATAAAATTCTTACGTCATCACCGGACCAACGGACTGCGGGCTCAAGGTATTACTGCCTCATCTGCTTTGTTTTTATTTTTCATTTAATTCATGCCCCATTGCTCCCGAAGCAGCAAAATTAAATTTTGATTTCTTGAGGTAGGTAGCAATTGCTTTAAATTATGAATTTCTAATTGGCAACAATCGTACATTTTTACCTAGTAAGTACCTATGTATGTGGGAACTACAGTCCTACTGAAACTTCGTCCTTAGTAATTCAATATTAAAGGGATATTAACACTAAGTAGGTACCTATTACTAACCTTGAAATAAAACTTGGTACCTAATTTTTGTGGATTTTATGGCAAAATAAATAAAATTATTAAATTTTTAAGTCTATTACGAGTATTACGACTATGAAATAGGTATAAAAAGTAGCTTTATTTACTCAATGTTTGAAATCAGAATGTAGGTATATTATTAATCTATTATCGCACACATTAATATCTTACTCTATAAAACTACTTACCTTCACACGGAAATAAAATTATAACAAACCTCAGTGACAACGTGGATCGTGACATTTCTCGCTCACAATATTCAGTCGTTCGGCGAGATTTTCTTCTTGGAATCTTTGAGTAAACTCTTATTTTTACGAAGTATTCCGCAAATGTCAGTCTCCTTTGTTCCTCAGTCTATATAACGGCATTACTTGAATGAAACCATAAAACAAGCGTAATAGTTGACACTAGTAAAAGCTTTCGAGGAATAAAAAGAAAACAATATTAGTGTAGCGGTTTGGGTGGGACATTAATATACATTTGCTGGCGGCGTGGCAGAGCGGGGGCGGACAGTATTTTTACCACAATAGAACAACAAAATAAAATTAGCTAGCCTTATTTATATCAGTTACACAGCCATTATAGGCGAATTAACTTGAGCTGACGCAAGCTCAAAGCGACAATAGTTCACTCTGAATAAATCGAAACAACAACACAGTAGAAAGCCAATTTCTAACCAAATGAAAGCATCACGTTCTTAATAACAGTGTTGTAGTGAAGATTAATGTTTTCGTTATTTTCTCTCTATCACATCACAATACTCAGTTAATTAGTTTAAATAACAGTGTTTCGCCAGACGCGCAAACAGAGACCCTTAATGAAGGCAACCAATTCTCGGGGCTGGAACGAAACGGTCTTTCATTTCATCCTTAAAGGCGTAGGGCGTCGCAATACGCCAGCGAGTTGCCAAAAACAAGCCCAATAACGGTCTGGCAAACAGTACAAATGACGCGTTAGTGACAAAACGTCGTACAGCCGTCCCTCTCGTGCTCCGCCACGCGCCCGAGACACACGCCTGACGAGCACGACGGGAAACAAGACAGGTTATTATCTCCAAACGAGCCAAAACACGTCAGAAAACCTCTGATATTTTCCACACGTCCTCGGGTATACACTGGAGACTGGAAACGAAAATTAGTTACTGAAGATTTCTTGTTTTTGTCTGAATGCGTTGCGTGATTTTCATTGTTAAGAAATAACAAACGCCACCTTTGAAATTGAACTACGCGCACTGAATATCAAATAGTACACATACGTGGAGACACTCTAGTTAGGGATCGAGTAACCAGGAGTGTCCTGCGACCTCGGTCCTTTTAAATTAAATTATTTCTTTTTCACCTTTAGAACTAAAAACTACTTGTAAAGGAAAATGGACGTGGCGAAGTTAGCGTCGCGCGTGTGTAGTTGGTATTACCGGCGTCCGCAAAATGTAATGATATCCCCTGTCACATATTTCGGAACAGACCGTTGTTCCTGCGTTGCCGCTTTGTATTCTTTTGCTTAATTTTCGCCAGATTAATTTGTCTGCGTATTCAAATTGCAAATTGTGGGATAAAAGGATGACCTTTTACATTTGTTTCTGCAAAAGATCCGGGATTTTTCCCCAAAAAATATCGGTATGAAAATGAAGCTGGAACGCAAATAATGCAGTGTTAATTTTGGAAAATACGTAGTGTATATTTTAAAATATTTCGGGGATTTAGTAACGATATCAGAACACGGCATACACAAAGCAACACGATGAGGGTGATAGCGTGTGACATTTTCTAAAGTTACAGCATTCTCTTACCGATTCAATATCCTTTTTCTATTTCGCTCGAGTGAAGCATATCTCACCTCTTTATTCACGTCTGCTTTTGCTCAAGATATGAACAGCAAAAATACACCTCGTACATTTTATGTACGAGATAAGTACGTATACTAGACTTACATTATATAATTTATGATATTAATTTAAATTTGTCCATATTATTATATGGAAAATTTGGTTTCTCAATATTGTCAAAAGGGTTTAAAGTTAATTTCTCGTCTATCCACGTTGTAGGTATAAAAAAAAATCTTGTAACGCCCATAATCTGAATTCCACTCGATGATAAACGCTAAGCCTGCGGCCATTTTTGAATATCGATACCGGACCTCTGAATTCTGCGCCATATCTCTTCGAAATTGCCCATCTTTCAAACCTAAATATGTAGTACAGCCAGAAGTAAATTATTAGAACGTATAAAAGGACGAACAAAGATTAATTCCGCTACCAGCACGCACATGTATTTAGGTTAATCATATTCTATAATACGAAAAGTTATAAACACAATTGTCGAAATAAATAAAAGAAAGTAGCGTCATCCTCTTTGACGATTTACCTCAAATGGAGTATATCAAAATAGTCACAATATTCTGTAGCGATTGCTAAATTCTTACAAGGAGTATTTTCAATTCGACGCCGCTGGAGCGAGGAGGCGGGGGCGCAACTCCCTCCCTGTATTTTCCTGTATATTTTTTCCCCTCTCTATGAAGAAGTCATAAATCACGGGGATGTAAATCTGTAGCATCCAGTTGCGGATGAGTGACGCGCCATTATCGCTAGTCGTCGGCGCGGGCCTGCCTCAGCCTACAACTTGACACCGAGCAAAACTTTTAACTCCAACAATCCATTTTATCCATTGTAGCTTACTATTTAAATTGAATAATAGTGAGTTGAATATCACGTTGATTGTACAACACCAGTTGAATTTATTTTCAACGTTAAACTCACTACTCCTGGGCAATAGTTTGTGAGTGTTGTGACAGTGCCTAAAATAGAGATTAGTATGGCATTATCTGTGGTATTAACAAATAGAATATAATTGATCAAATGACCATTCATTTGGATTCTATTGAATTTATCTTTTATGCAACTAAATCGTGTTTTGTATTAGGATTTTAGATAATTACGGTTTTCAGAAAGACTTGACTATGTCCACTATAAATAAAAAAATAATATATTTTTTAATGACGGTTTACTTCCGTTTTACGAAAACACACTTACATAGAGTGAACTTTCAGGTCAAATACAATCGCAAATTGCAAACATAGGACATTCATTATTATTTGAAGGACTATTAAGCCTCAATGGGTACTCCTTTTTCTCTCGTTGGTTATTTTCAATAAAACCTGGCACCTATTTTTACAATTCACAAGTACTTAGGTGCCCGTAGCGATAATATAACTACTCTAAGGGCCTGTTTCACTACCTCCAAATAAGCACTATCTACCAGATAAATTCAAAATTGGAACAGAATTTGTATGAATTTTTGTGTCAGATAATTTTACTTATCAGAAGGCGGTGAAACAGGCCCTAAGACTAGTTAATTTAGTCTACATATGAATAAAACTATTGCTTTATGTGGCCATATCATTCTTATCAACTTATTGCTTACTCCAAAACCAAAATTCCATTACAGAAAACTACAAAGTCTCGCGTATTCGTCAACATTAATCTAATAAAATAATGGAACGTCACACACGGAGATTTTGTTTGGGAATAAGGTTATTGTGTATAATAAGCCAACACGTGTGCTCACCCTATATCCATCATCCTTGAATCATGACTCAGTCCATCCGTCACGGTCTGGTGATTCTTGAGCCAAGATTCTACATTACTTACAACTTGGGCAGTTTTAAGGATGGCAAATCAATAAATTTTGAAAAATAAGTCAGGATACTGTTCTAACAGTTGCGGGATTATAGATATTGAAATAAAAATACTATTTACGGATTTTATAACGGTATATTAAAAGGAAAATGGTACTGAGTTGAGACTTATGCGAATTTTTTACCGACATATTATTTAGATAAAACCAATTTATAGATTCTATCACATTATACTAACATAGCTTCTGCCCAAGACTTCGTCCGCGTAGCGTGATGATATATAGCCTATATAGCCTTCCTCAATAAATGGGCTATCTAGGTAGCCTATGTCCTTTCTCAGGGTCTAAAGATTGTCTGTGCCAAATTTCATCAAAATCGGTAGAGAGGTTTAAGCGGGAAAGCGTAACAGACAGACAGAGTTACTTTCGCATTTATAATATTAGTAGGGATTGTCAAATGCCTTGATTTGGCAATTTGAAAATACCGCGAAAGAATCTATAAAGAGGTTTTATTTAAATATGTCCGTAAAAAGTACAAAGTAAATTCGAATTTAAGTGAATTAATCTTCTGTTTTTCTAAAGTCACCTAATTATTTCGGAAATCCTGATTGAATTTATCCTATAAACGATAGACCCCATTACATTTTATATATATATATTTTTTAATTTAATTAGTAAATATATATAACAGGATGTTTTTCCTGTTTACGATAATATGTTTTCCTATAAATTCTCGTATTTATTTTCCTCAATGTATAAAAATTTCATCGCAACGGCACTTCTAGGTAAAAATACAATATTGTTAATACCTGCTACATTACGTTTTGTAAATTATAGACTGATAATTAAACGTTTTTCTTTTTTTTCAGGTAAGGGGATCAATTTAACTTTCTGTCGATTTGGTAATCAGTGACGCGGGTAAGTGATTTTTTATGCATTCTCAGTAGGTATACCTACAATAAAGAAGAAAGAAAGATTCACGTAAAGTGGGAATTCTGTTACTTTATATACAATTTGTAGGCAATCAGATCAACTAATCGTAACAGTTGCACAAGCACAAACACTTTCGAAAACGTAGGTATTCATATTGAAATCGAGAATAATTTGTATGAGAAGAAGGTTAATGAACGTATATGCGCGGTGTGCCAGGATCGTAGTAAGTGTACCTAATCTCTGCCTACCCCAATGGGAGACAGATATGAAAATATGTTATGTATGAGATTTGTAGCTTCAGGTTTGATTTTATACTCGATTTTATTTTGTTTGTTTTTCCAGGTCTTTTTAATAAATATTTTATTGTAAAAATGTAACTGTATTCTCAGATTGACGAAGGGTAATTTACCGGATCTTTTGACGTTTACATTGTATATAGTATATGTACAAACAAAACAAAACACTACTCGCTCAATAATTTATAACTATCTGTTTAGAATATTTGACATTTTCTCACGAAGGAATATCCGAGTAAACTATTTGTTTACATTTATTCCCCAAATAAGATCCCTAAAACTATACTCCTCCAGGGATCAATTTGGTTAATATAAACGTATGAAGCCTACATTTTCTTTTTTCCCTTCATTTAAAAAAAAGTTTTCAATCCTATTAACAAAAGCTATTTTTGGTAGGCTATTTAGCATTCTCGCTTCCTCCGATGAGGGGCAAGCAAGAATGCTGCTACATACACATACCTATAGGTAAGTACTATGTATTTAGTTGTATTTTAAGAATAATTATTTTCACAAAATATCCGTTAAAACTAACTGGCGGACTATGGGCCAATTTTTAACCCTCTGGATAACCATTCGGAAACTAAAATCGTAATAGATTTCTGGAACCATTCCGAAAGTTCATTTTTTCACATTTTGTTTCATACTTACAATTGCAGGTTCTTGCTTACCTACTCAAAGTGTTTAGCTGCAAAAGCGGTACCTTACGTAACCGCATAAGGTAAGGATTAAAATAATAGTGAAATGACTTGTGACTCCTCTGGTGTTGCAGGTGTCCATGGGCGGCGGTGATCGCTTACCATCAGGCGATCCGTCTGCTCGTTTGCCTGCTATCACATAAAAAAAAAAAAAAAAAAGACGAAGAAACGTAGCTAATTCAGTTAATTACGTCCGTCATCTCGTCGGCACAGTGTAAATTTAATTTGCTCACAGTTCACAATTTTAAAATTTACAATTGTACTTCTTAACAAGTACCGTTCAAAAGTTGCCAGAAATTAAGTTAATCAAATTGGCTGTGGTCTCCGTTAAACGTATTTTGTGAGCAGACTTCACCTCAGTTAACTGAGTTACTTTAAACAGCACTTTAGCTAAGAAATGCTAACTTTTATATTTGCATTTATTATTATCATCTGTTGGTATAGGAAATGAGAAAGTCTGAAGGTAAAGAGCGTTTATTTAAGTACAAGAGGAAGAAAGCTGAATAAAGTGAATTACTTTAATAAATAAGCCGGAGTAGTCTGTCGCTGATAGTAGAATGTTGCCAGCATTCAACTGAATGCTGGCAACATTCATCCATTGTTATTTCATTTTACAACACCTTGTTAAAACGCGGCGGTAGCTTACTAAAAATACATAGAACATTAATAAAGTAGAACATTGAAAATAAAACCACTTTACGGATTTCATCACGTTATATTTATATAAAAACTGCTGCATTAGCCTAGTGGTCCTCAGTGGGGCTGTTACGCTAGAGGTCCTAGGTTCGATTCCCAGGTCAAACATAGTGTGGTTTGGTTTTTCCATTAAATTTTCAGTAGCAGCTCGGAGATTGGAATTTGTGCCCGGTTATGGCAATAGGCTCGCTAATATCTTGCTGATCTGGTATCATTGTACGACGGGTCGTTGAGCTCCCTAAACAATGGTTGAGCTAAACGTTGACTGATTTATACGTACCGTCAGTTATGACAGGTCAACTCAAAGCTGCTATGGCTCTTTCTTCAAAAGGCCTGTTCTTTTTTGTTTTTTAATAAATTCTTATATTGTCTTATCATCATAACACTCGCATAATGTATGTTTTAATACTACTACTGCTGTCTGGAATTTAAGAGAGTCAGTGAGACCGCTTCTCTGGGTTGGTTTCGGCATTTCTTCTTAGAGGTCGTCAGATAGGAAATGACGGCGCCATCAAGTTACAAAAATGTAAAACGTTGACTTGTAAAAGTGTCTTTATATAGATGTATTTACAGAAATAAACATTTATCATTCTCATTTCTGACACTTACGCAAATATTAGACATAGAAATGAAACTACTTTTTACGGATTTTATCGTGTTGTATTGATATTATTTAATTCCCAACGATTACTGCAGGAGTAAAAACGATCTTGTAGCAGGGATATTATATATAGTCAAAGCTGTAGCAATTATCTTTTTTTTTTCTACTCAATGACAAACAATCATTCAGGCCGTTTGACAGTAAGCGGTAAGCGTGGCCCATAGAAGCTAGCAACACTAGGGGCGTTACCCGTTGTCATCTTGAAACGTCAGTTGATACGTCTCATTTATTTCACTGGCTACATTAGGTACCCTTCTAACCGGTACACAATAAGGTTAGCCATTTTATTTTGAACAAAAGTGACTTGGTTTAAATTTCATGATATAAACTAATAACAGTTAAGTAATTATTTAATTTATTGAATAAATTCCAATAATAAATAAGTCACAATGTTGTGATCATAACAATTAATACCTAATAGTTAATAATATTGCGTTAATTTCTGTAGCTACAATAACTTGTTTCCGTCCGTGACTTCTTCCATGTGGAATACAGTTTCAATTTTGAAATAGGAACCATTTCTTTTGTTTATTCTTAGCCGTATTGTAATAAAATGTCATCTTCTTTGTATTAATTTGCAAACAATTTTCAGATCTAGCAGAATCTCAGGACTTACTAAGCAGATCTGGATAAAATCTACCTTTTTATTGATATGGAAAATCCTCATACAAATATATATATAGTACATAGCATACCATCACGCCTGTATTCCCCGAAGGGTTAGGCAGAGGCGTACTTATGTACATCCACAGTTCGCCGGTATGTTTAAGTTAAGTCCCATGTAATAGTGGGCGAGCCTATTGCCATTAACCGGGCCCAAATTCCTAACTCCGAGCTGCTACTGGGAATTTCATAGAAAAACCCAGTAACACTGCTCGACCATGCTCGATAGATTTCCACAAGGATCGGTTATATACCACCTGTATCTAATGACTTTTTGTCGTTGCTAGTCTCGTACCGAAACTATGGCTGAAGACGAGATAATCTGATGACTAAACTATGTCATGTTATGAACGTTTGCCCCGCAGGTTGTTTGTCCATCCGCTTTTTTTTTCGGATCCATTTTCTACGTAATGAGAGAGAGATATTTTGGTTATATTATTTAAAAAACATACATGTATTATTAATATGTAAATATAGATTCTATAGTGCATTGCATGCTATGCCATGGCGTGCATTAGCAAACCCATGAATTCGCCCCGAGCGACGCCACATTCATAGCGTGAGCCACAGTACTTAAGGTTTAATATTTCTTGTAAAATTTCTGATTTAATGAACTATTAAGGAGTACTATTTTGTGGTTACCTAGGAACCATAGAAAACTCTGAAATTAAATCTAATAGTATATTGTGTTTCTTTGTAATAACTTAAAAAGCTTAGGTAATTAGCTCTGTGGTTATTTAACCGGCCCTTAGAACGTATTATTCAATTGAAAAATAGGTAAGGGACCTTATTACAAAGCGTTAATACTATCTAAAATGGCATTTAAATACTCACATTTCGCCATTTTGACGTCACTGACTACTACAGATGATAATACGAATCTATTGCCACTGAGCAGAATTCCAAATTCACGGAGAATTTCATAGAAGATTATAAACAATAAATAGGTACCTATGCGACATTTTACACAGCACCATCTTGTCCCAAACTAAGCAGAGCTTGTACTATGGGCATTAGACTATGGATGTAATACATATATATATACTTTTTTTTGTAAATACATACTTATTATACATAAGAAACACCTAGACGAACACAAACACTTATATTCATCACGCAAATATTTGTGTCCTGTGAGAATCGAACCCGAGAAGTTAGTGGTCAGCAGTCCGGTGCTCGAACCACTAAACCACAGAGATCGTCAATTTGACAAACCTGGCAAAATAAAGCCGTGAATCCTAGTTCAACAATACACTACCTAATAGGGCCGTAGAACAAGGCCACAAAGAGTAAAATACCACAATTTTTCGACTTAGAACATAACCAGGGGTGCCAGAATGGAAACTTTTGACGAATTACAATATAATACTAATATAAGCTGATCTCGAATTGTATAGACTTTTCATATAATGAGAGGTGAATTTAATCTGACATGCATTGTATGTCCTTGCATCATATTTTGATCCATTCTAGCACCATATCAAAACTCGACATTTTAGCCTCCCAGAGTTGCGCTACTCACAAAAATTAGTCCTTGCATTCATTAAGGCTAGCTAGGAAATAAAAGCAGAGTAATGGCTAGAAAAACCCGACTGAATTAGAGAGAGATCGGGCTTATTTGGACTAAGTTAACTTTGTGACCTTTGAAGCTTTTACTCCGGCACCTACGTAGTTCATTGTTATATAAGTATTAGAACGTGTCAATATTGGACGCGTTTATTTTGAGAATCTTTTACGAATTTGTAATTCTTCAACGATGCGATGGCACTTAGGGTTACCAACCATACTCTAACTTTATACTATAATAGCTTCTGCCCGCAACTTCGTCTGCGTAGACTTCAGATAAAGTAGCCCATGTGTTATTCCAGACTATAATCTATATCTGTGCCAAATTTTATCCAGATCCGTTCAGTCGTTCTGGCGTGAAAGAGTAACAAACATCCATCCATCCATCCATCCTCACAAACTTTCGCATTTACGAGTATAATATTAGTAGGATTTCGGATCTAAACACCAAAACTAATAATTAAACAAACTTCCTCTCTCCCTCATTACATAACATAAGTACTATATTTTTTTACGACGCACCAAGGTTCTTTTTTATAGGCTCTTTGTTAAAAAATACTATAATTGGCAACAAAAATGTTGACAACCCAGATGGGCAACGCACTTGTGACTCCTCTGGAATTGCGGGTGTCTATAGGCAGCGGTTATCGCTTACCATCATAATGATCCGTCTGCTCGTTTACTCCCCTATCCAAAAATACGACACACTAAAATGATTCCTGTACTTACATTTTTAAATATTTGTAAAAGCACCAAGATCTAAATATATCAAGTACTAACTATTAACAATTTAAAAGGGTTGTTTAGATATAAGTATATGACCAAACTCAGCATCCTGTTACCATTTTTTTTCTTAACCTCTTAATTTGGAAAAACCTTAAAGAAAAGTATAAGTATTCGCGAAGTATTAAACACCGCTTACGCAAGCAAGATCCTCTCGGAATGGACGAAGATTTGCATGTTAACTCGGTTTTCATAAGTAATAGTTTAGTTTAGTTGAAATAACCCACCAAGTTTGTTCGAAACGAGCCAACTTGACGATTACCCAGAAATATTTAGAATTTGTTACGAATAGTGGCAAAAGTTATATTAGCTTTAGCAGATGTTCCTATTGTAATCTATACCTACTAATACAACCAAATATTTTTGTTAGTAAAGATAAATAAAAATTTAGAAGAATATTCCTTCACTAAAATCTATATCTATCTTACTTAATATATAAAGCTGGAGAGTTTGTTTGTTTGCTTGAACGCCCTAATCTCAGGAACTACTGGTCCGATTTGAAAAATTCTTTCAGTGTTAGATAGCCCATTTATTGAGGAAGGCTATAGGCTATATCATCACGCTACGCGGACGAATTCGCGGGCAGAAGCTCTGACTTTTTAATTAAGAAGATTTTTTTATTCAGTCAGACCATTGAGAGTTTGATACACATACACACAACTTAAGTACTTACTAGGGTATCACGAGCAGAACAGCCACTTCCGCAAAAACTTTAGAAAATACCGCTCCAAACTTTGTTGTTATTTTCGTTGTCTCTTTATAAAGGCAATTAAACGAAGCAAGTAACAGTCGAACCAACAAGCTTACTTCCATTAAAAAACCTATCTAACGTTCAGAATAAAATTTAGTAGGTATCTCTCGATTGTTTTGCATAATGGTGATCGAAATTTGACATTCCTTATGTCAAAGTTTCTCATGTCAAATTAAATACTAATTCCAGCTGTAAGACGACCTTATCTGACACATGTGCACGTGTACAAATGTCATCTGGCTTGTGTAGTTGCAGTGTTTAGTATCAATAAAAAACGGAACGAACGGAAAAAAATGGAACGTGAGCATTGCCACGAAATAGTTGGATCGTCGATTGTCTTTAGGCAAAATTTCTCGAGATGTGACGAAAAGACAAGACCGCCTGCTCGTTTTTTTTTCGGATTTCGGAACGGATCACCTGATGGTAAGCGATAACTGCCGCCCATGGACACCCGCAACACCAGGAGGAGTCGCAAGTGCGTTGCCCGCCTTTAAAAGGTTTTGGGCCTCCGGTAACCTCAACTCACTCGGCGAAACACAACGCAAGCGTTGTTTCACGCCGGTTTTCTGTGAGGCCGTGCTATCACTCCGGTCGAGCCGGCCCATTCGTGCCGAAGCAGGGCTCTCCCACGTAACTGTTAACGTAATACCTGTGGCAAACAAGAAATTTGGGGAAAGCTGTTAAATTTAAAAGGGTTAATGATATTTCTTTGCAGCAATAAATAACTTACAAATTGTTAAAGGTGTCCTGGGGGCACAGACTGCGCCCCGCGCCGACGATCCGAATACGAATAAGTTTTTCCACTCAAACTTTATTCGCACCTCAACTTGCGCCATCTGTCTGCTACTTACTTGCAACTTATATTCTTGCTTCAAATGATTTAGTTTGGGAGTACTCTTTCAGAAAATATTTTCTCTGTTGCTCAGACGTATGAATGTACAATGACTCGACGTTGGTACATTTTCTATACTGACAATAAGTTCACAGGAGCCGTTTTGAGATTTACACAATCACATTACCAGACTGCTGAAGGAAATTTATTGTTGTTGCTTGCATGAATATCTGATCCGAGACTGTAAAGATGTTGAGAACCTTAACAAAATAGCTTTGTATATTGATGTTAGGACCCACACAAGTAAAGGTACGTAAATTTACATCAAGAAATAAGCAAATTTGCAAGAGATCCCCAACAAAATATTTGTTGGTAAACCTATTTCAATGCACTTGTTGTTTCTGTACAAGTTCCGTAAAGTAAAGCTTATGAGTGCCTTTCAAAAACAACTCTCTTATTCTCTCGTAAGTGAAAACAACAAAATGATTCCCCTAAACTTGGTACATACACCAATAAATCTAGCGTGGAGATAAGACTCAATAAAGTTGCCGGTGGCTCGAGCCTGTCATAATTTTAAGAGCGTTCATAAATCCATCAATATTTAAGCTCTCAGACCACAATATTTTTCTTCGCGCCGAACAAGCGGAGGTGCGTCACATACTGCCACATAAATTTCGATAATCTGTGGCCCGTGCACGTTGTGTTGCTACTTTACTGTATTCATGGCTATTATTCATGTGTTTGCTTTGTGGGCGGACGCCGCCAATACTTAATAATTTGAGCGTAATGTCGATATACTCAACGCTTTACCGATGTACGTAAATGTTTCTAACAACGTTATCTATACCTAGTTTGATAAAATAACTGCAGTTTAAGGCTCCAAGACTCTATTTTCCATGCGTTTTATAGAAGGTCACCTCGTTCTTATTACCATCTCCGTTGGTCTAGTGGACGCGAGACTTTGAGCGTAAAGTTCTCGGTTAAATTCCCAAGTAAAATAGAGATATTAGGTTTTTCTATAGAATTCTCAGTGGCAGGTAGGTATTAAGACTTAAGCTTAACAATGACAATGAGACCTAAAGACATACGAGCAAGTCTCAGCCAAAGACTTCGGGACACAAGTGTTTTTGTCATCTTTATTTTGATAGCGAACGCGCTTTTCTATTTTATATTTTACTACCTTAGCCCGCTGTATCACCCGCGTTGCCATGTTCCTAAGGGTCGTAATGTTATGTTTAATTGATTCAAACCTTCCTCATGAATCACTCTGTATATTGGTGAAACCCTCATGAAAATCCGTTCATTCGTTTTTGACAGACACACGCGGCGAGGAACTTCGTTTTATAATAATATAAATATTTAGTATTTTACACTAAAATACTTATACTCTGCCATATCTGGTAATGCTGGTACCTATTTACCTACCTACGTTTTATATTTTTACGAAGCCATTTATATGAAGCCCATAAATATTGTCTAATATCGTTCATGTCCCAGCAACAAATTGCGAATAATCGTCATATGTTATGAAGTGTCGCGGGTGTGTTTGCATTCCGTGGGCGACGCGCGTCTCCGAACAAATTGTATTAGACGATGCCAATACGTGACCCTAAGAGGAATTCACGCAACAACATGTGTACAACGACGCCATTTTGGTTTTTCGATATGAAAATTAGGAGCCCTCCTTTTTGTTTGTCAGTTTTAGCACGAATTCTCCCAAAGCCCCCTTCTCATTTTTGCATGCGTGTATATTACTTAGGTACGTTCTTATGCTCGTGCGTTTCTACGTGAATTTTTTTTATGGTAATTTAATTATTTTATACTGAAACTACGTGTTATTGAATTCCCCGGATTGAAATCTTACGCAGAGGTTACTAAGGTTACAGTTCGCCGGTATGTTTAGGTCCCATCCCCATGTAATAGAAGGCGAGCTTGTGAAGCAATCCAAACTCCGAGCTAGAATCTGAATGACACTGCTCAATCTGGGAATCGAATATATGTAGGACCTCTAGCGTAACAGTCACGTTTGAGGCACTACTAATGAGGCAGTGTCTTCTTATTTTATTATTTTAACTGGCAACCAAAGCGGAATGCGCGTCGCGAGTGGGTCCTTCCCCGATAGATATACTTAATCTTCTAGGCAAACCCGCTCCATCGTAGATACAAGTGTCGCCGCTTAACATTAGGCAAACTTGACGGTCAAACGTAGGCCTGTAAAAAACAACGCGTCTTATAGGTACCAAAAGTTGCCAGATACAAAATCAGCATAGACAAAGACAAAACTTTAAGGAAATTAATGCGTAGCAAAAACATTGTTGTAATTGTATTATTCTGAGAAAAACAAATAACTTAAGCGAGCCAGTAAAGCTGACTAGGATAGCATAAATATGTTGAACGTGGCGGCGGTAGATAGGGAATATTTATCGCTCACGGTGCTTGCCGTTATTGAACTTGTCTTTTCGTCGCTTAAGGAGAACGGTGATGTGTTTATTCAATTTGCTGCCGTGGGAAATATTGTTACCTGCTTTCCTGCCACCGTTTACTGCTGTCGACTATACTCGTCTCACTATAGTTTATTTACGTAAATGTAAAGGAATCTGCCGTGAGGAGACTTTGATGCGCTGGTGCGGGGACTGCGCACCCTTTTCCGTGAAATTTCAAGTCTGTGGCTAGTTATACTTTATAATGGGCAATAAGATAATATTTATAAGTACAAAATGGGTTACCAAATAGTATTTTTGTTATGTTATGTTATACCGATGTAGTTCAGAGGTGCACTGGTATAATTATATTCATATGTGAGTTCTGGTGATTTTTGATCATAACTTAACAAAAGAGTTTAGGCTGATATTTTAGAACATCAAAGAGATTAATTGAAGCATTAATACTTATACAACCATATTTTTACTTATACCCTGAAATCTCAGATAAATAATCTGCTATTCCATACATTACAACACCTACAACAGCTGTTGTTTCTCGATTTCAGGGTATCTATAGTAAAATTGTTCATAATAATAAGGACAATAATTTCTTTAAAATCATATAATTTACATTTTTAAATATTTTTATAAAAAACAAGGGAAAATAAAAACATTTAAAAATATAAAAATAGTTGTCCACCGGCATGGGGAGCAGGGTCCAAGCTACCGGTGGTTAGGGCCCCAGAGACAGGAACCTCCTCACAATACGCGCCGTATCAAGGAGTACTGCCTTCTGAATCAGGCCCTTAACCCAGCCATCCAACTCGAGCCTCCTGAGGTGTTGGTCGAAGCTCTTGGCGATAAGTCCATTGACCGTGACGACTATCGGTACAATGATGGCCGAGTCCACATCCCACATGGCGACCACCTCGTGGGCTAAGTCGAGATATTTTAATTGTTTCTCTTTCTCAGCCTTCACGAGGTTCTCGTCATGCGGGACGGTGACATCGATAATCATTGTGCGGCGCGCTGATCGATCTATTACCACTATATCAGGCTTATTGGCAACAATAGTCCTGTCAGTGATAACAGATCGATCCCAGTACATCGTGACATGGTCATTCTCAAGAACTGGGTCGGGCGCATACCTGTAATACGGTACCTCAGAATCCACAAGGCCGTATTTTAAAGCAAGTTGCTGGTGGATAATCCTGGCCACTTGGTTATGTCTGTGCAAATACTCACCGTTAGCCAGACGAGAACACCCAGAAGTAATATGCCTGATAGACTCACCGGGACAATGGCATGCCCGACATATGTCGATCGTCCCGTCTTTCATGATATACTTCCGGTAGTTGTTCGTCAGCATAACTTCATCCATAATTGCACAGACCGCACCCTCGGTTTCCCCGAAGAGGTCACCAAAGCGTAGCCAGGCCACGGACGCTAAGAAATCTACGTCGGGCCCATGAAGGGCACGGAAAAAGCGTCCGTGAAGCTCCTTGCTCTGCCATACTTCCTTGCGGTCGTTGGTACTAAGCACCACAGGTTTGCGCCAGTTCTCTTTAGCCAGAGATAGCGGGGTGAGTCCCTTGTCCACTGCGACCACATCTCGGTGCATACCCACGTCAGCCTTGAGAAAATATTCTCTGAGACTGCACACCTCGCGGTTGTGGAGGGTCTTAGCATTTAAAAAACCTCGACCCCCGCACTTCCGCGGGATGTACAGCCTCATGACAGACGAACGTGGGTGATGCATCCGGTTTGCGGTCAACAGCGATCGGACTCTCCTATCCAAGGCGTCCAACTCCGTCTGGGTCCACTTGAGTATGCCAAAGGAGTACATCAGGACCGGCATGACCCAACCGTTAAAGGCGCGCACCTTGTTGCCGCCCGACAAAGAACTATTAAGTACCTTTTTCAGGCGGCCGAAGAAGCGCTCCTGCAACGCTTGTTTCATGTCAGCCCCGTTAATGCCTAACCCCTCTGACATTCCCAGTTATTTGTAGGTATCAGTTGCGGAGAGTGATCTCAAGTTTATAGAATCTGAGAGTTGTAGTTCCTCAGATTCCACAATCCCGCCCCGCCTTACATGCATGACCGCACATTTATCTACACCAAACCCCATCCTAATGGAATTACTAAAAGTTTCAGTTGCCTTTAGTAACTCTATCAGTTGCAATTTGGTGGAGGCAAACAGTTTTAAATCATCCATGTAAAGCAGGTGGGATATTACCTGACCCCCTCTCCGCAACGTATAGCCCAGCCCTGTACCCTCCAGCAGGGTGCTGAGGGGGTTCAGGGCTAAACAAAACCACAGTGGACTCAGACTGTCGCCCTGGAATATTCCCCGCTTAATCTCAATGGGTTCGTCGTTCCCTTGAATTTGCCTACATCCTGGATAGCGAAGAACAGTTCTCCACTGCCCCATACATGACATCAGGAAGGTGCGTAAAGTTGTATCTTAACGGATTTTATTTAATAAGGTACACCAACAGCTTCTGTATACAAAATATCAAATAAAAGTATCTTACAATTAGTTATGTTCTTATACAGTTGCCAATAACAGGTGAACCAACATTCTCAAATACAAGTGATAACTTAACGAAATGTACTAAAAATAATTTTGTGGCAATAAACTAGGTACTTATATAAACAAAGAAACTAATATTAATACAAATTACAAGATTACTTAAACCTATAGTTGTTATATTATTTACAGTATACAACCTAACAATCTTCATTTACTTCACTACATAGTATAAAACAAAGTCGCTTCCCGCTGTCTGTCCCTATGTATGCTTAGATCTTTAAAAATACGCAACGGATTTTGATACAGTTTTTTTTTAATAGATAGAGTGATTCAAGAGGAAGGTTTTAAGCTATTTAATATTACGCTACGACTCTTAGGGACGGGGCAGCGCGGGTGAAACCGCGGGCGGGTCGCTAGTATTCAATAAACAACAGTGTGGTTACAAGTCCTACCATAATATATCAATCATGGCACAAACAAAAAATATTGAACGTTTAATCAAATCAAACATTTCCAGCTATTTTACAAAACGAGAACCATTTATGTCGTGATGAAATATTGAAAAGTATCGATATATCAGTTGGTTATCAACCAAACATTTTCGTTATAGATGCGGTGCATTTGTAAACAATATTCATCGAGTTTTGGGCGCGGACGCACGGACGGACGGATGGATGAGCCTCTACCGCGCTGTCGCCCTCGGCTGTCTTTAATTTTATATAGACTGTTGTTTGCACACCCGAAATGTTCATTTCCAACATTCCAATTGAATAAATTGGTACACATTCGATGACAAACATTATCTGACTTTGTTAAAACATGGAACGCTGCTTCGCATCGTTTGATTTGTTGACCCATTGAGTGTTGCCAATTATGATTTATTTAATTACCGCTGCCATTTTTACTTCCCTTTAAACAATTATGCTTTTTTGCAATGTAATTAAACATGAAATGGATCAAGTTTTATACTAATATTGTAATAGTCGACTTAAGAGATGATAACGGACTTATGATCAGAAAACTTACGCAATAAAAATGTCCGATTAGTGAGCGGGGTCTAAATATAATCTGAACTTTTGCCACTAAAAACAACATTTATGTCGTCAATCCCGATTTAACGTGAAATTCCGCAATACAATTCTAAAACTCCCCACATAATGGGGCTTTTAACGAGACCTTTTTTCGTAAAGTAACTAAAAACATCCCCACAATGATCCATTATCTTCTCACGAGGACAAGTTAGCGATCTCCTTCCGTCTATTTTCACAAGTAATAACTAAATTTATCGTCAGACTTTTGGTCGTCGTCGTTGAGTCTTCCAATATCATTGTTAGTTGAGCAGTCAGGTCACGCACGGCGTCGGGCGGCGCGGGCGGCGGTGGGCGGGCCCGGCGCGGGTGACGCTCTGGTCGGCGACGCGTCATTAAAATTAAGCGTCATTACTCTTGTAAAGCGAGTCGCGGTGTACCGGAAGGTGGCGGCTTATTGGGAAGTTTGTCGCCTCCTGACGGTTGCTAATCCTTCGCTTTATTGCTGCTCTAACAAATGATCCGCCGGCAAGGCGACGTGACGTCGCCGCGATGTGTCGCACGTCGTTTCACGCCCACATGCTAATAAAGAGCCTTCGCTAACAAATTAACTTAGACCAACTTTTATTTGTTTTATACTGATATTGCATCGAATACTTCCATTAACGGACATAGACGTTATGGAATAAGCAACAAAAATAAGTTATCCGATCGCAAAACACCGCGAATCACGTTTCGAGTTCTGTTTTAAGAACACCAAGAAAAGTCAAAGAAAAATTCCGCTATAAAAAGTATAACCGTAAAAACTTCAGCCGATGCGGTGTTGGCTTTGAGGTGAATAAAGTAAGAGAGAAAGTAGATATAAATATTCATTCAGAGAAAGAAGCCACGCACAGTAAATATAAACTTTTATTTCAGTTTACCATTAGTAAAGCGGCGCGAGACGCATTGAAAATTCGACTCGCGACTTCTAATTAGAGAGGACACGGATCCTTTCTTCCCGCGTTCCTTTATTACTGGAAAAGTCCGTTCCAATTGATTTCCTATTTAACATCCTTTTCAGTCTAAGCTCCTTAAATATACAATAGAAAGTTATTGTGTATATCTGCTCGAGTGAATTTCTGGTTCTTCCGTAATTTAATGAAGATTCTTGGTGGCGAAAAATTGCAGTGGCCAGTTCGCTTGTTTGAATTACATTTGGAATGCGTCGCAAAGCACATGAATTACGCATGAAAGCGGTCAACGAGCGCAATGTACTGTAATGTTTAACACTACCGAATAACACAAAACATTGTTCGAACCTGAAGACTAGTGTTTTTTTCAAACGACGCTTTTTTGGGCCATAGCACGTTTGACAGGTACACAATAGTGATGTGGTATTGTTCCAATTTCGCGACGTGAATCGATACATGGAATTTTTTTCTCATAAAAGTATAACGTATTAATTGGAATTTCTGACAAAAGGGTAGATGGAGACAAAGGGCCCCCGCCGCGGCGCCGTGCCCATCACAGTGGCTCTGACATGCGGTATCATCCCCACTGCGGATGAATTTATGTTACCTATGGTATTTTTCAGAAAACTGTTGCAATGACATTTCTGCGTAATGTCGTGTGAAATTGTTTTGCTGTTACAGTATTTTTTTGTTGTATATTAATCTACAAAATCTTGGTATATTATATAGATAACAGCGACTGCCTCATTAGCCAAGTGGTCCTGAGCGCGACTGCTACGCTAGAGGTCCTGGGTTCGATTCCCAGGTCGAGCAAAGTGTTATTGGGATTTTCTATAAAATTCCCAGTAGCAACTCTGAGTTAGGAGTTATAGACTCGCCCCCTGTTACATGGGACCAAAACATACCGGCGAACTGTGGGTGTACATTAGTACGCCTCTGCTTAACCCTTAGGGGAATACAGGCGTGATGGTATGTTAACAGCAAATGTCACTCACGAAATCATGACATAGAAACTTCTTCCTCATCTTCTATGGAAACTTCATCCTCCGAGCCTTATCTCAACTATTTTGAAGTTGGCTTCCAGTGTAACCAGATGCGGCTGAAAATCATCATTTTACACGAATCGACTGCCATGACACCGCAGCAACCCAATTTCTGGGCAATAGAGATATTCGGAGGACTGGTTGTCAGGCTTTTTATTGGGCTTCTGATACCACTAACATTTGTCAAAGATGTTCGTATGACAACCGGGATCGACGGCTTTACGTGCTTTCCGGTCTCGACGTGTGAGAAATAGTCACCCATCCCCACACTGACCGCAGAGAGCGCAGCTTAACCTTGCTGATCAGTTGATCAGGTTAGTTATTACTTAGCCACAAGCCCCTCGTCTTCTATGGAGACATATTTATATATTTACCATCCTTCAGGTAAATATATAAATATGGTTTCATAGAAGACGAGGGGCTTGTGGCTAAGTAATAACTAACCTTTACAACACAGAGGAATACAGGCGTGATGGCATGTTATGTTCTGTTTATAACCCAAACCTAAACTTTAGGGTTACAGATCAAAATATCTGATCATAGAAAAAGCAACACTTCGATCGTAAATATATCTATACCTACTTATAAAGCTAACGTTTGATATTAAATGGCATTATGAGTTTATGTTATAATAAATCTGCGTTTTCCTAGGCTCCCAATTCCTTTAAAGTTTTTCCAATCTTCTCATATAGCTTCCGCTTTCCAGTGCAAATAATAAAAAAAAACCGGGCAAGTGCGAATCTGACTAGCGCACCGAACTCTCGTACAAACCTGCAATACCAATTTTTTTATTATAACTAGGTTTTTTTTTTCTATAAGCATGATGTAAGACTGCTTATTGCCAAATTTCGTAACCGAGAAGTACCCTATATAAGCTTTGATTTATTTGCGTAGGTACCGATAATTTGTGGGTTAGAGGGATGAATTTTTTTATTGCGTTTTAGAAACTTGATTTTTTTACAGCTCTAAGAGACGATAGGTTTGCGTGTTTGTTTTTAATTTAAACTTGAATCCTCCACGGGTCTCTGAGAAAAAATGTCTTTAGACTGAAAAACAGACGGACAGCGAAGTGATCCTACCTATAACAGTTGAATTTTTCCTATTGAGTTACGGAACCCTGAAAACGACGAAAAGCCCGAGTACGCAGAGGGCGGACGTCGGGAATTTCCAAAATATTTCCTTGTATAAAAGCTACAATATCGGTTATGAAGGTCACTGTCTGGTATAAAGTAAATTTATTCTGTTCGGTGTATTGGCTCATATAACTGGTGATCTCCGCGGCGACAGCGGTGGAATGATAACGGTCTAATTTTGGAGGTTGCCGGCTCTATTCCTTATACGACCTAAATTACATTGCGGCCTCGCATCCGCCCTGAAAGGTTTTATTCATAAATCTACTGAAACGTTTCATAAAGTCGCGGTAAAATGTGCGCTCTTGATGGTTATTTTAAAATAAACTTTTTACCTTTCCTGTCCGCATAAAGTTCGCTTGTAATTCAGTACAGTTTTCCCCAAGAATCGGTTCTAATACCAAAGTTTGTTAACAAATATTCCATGTAAATGTTGAGCGCTTAAGCTGGTATTTATTCGTAACGAGACTTAGATGCCTACTGATTATAAATTAAATACCTACTAAGCTCATCAAAGCCTAAAACGGCTTACGATATAATATAATTTGTCTGCTTGGTTTTAATTAAATTTCTTGGTGAAATTAAAGTTGAAGTCAATCAACGTGTAAAAGATAATTGAAAGATCGTTTATCGTGGAGCTACCAGAGTGACGAGCGGCGCGGTTGATGGCATCGCCAAACATTGACTGTGCTAATAGGTTGAGCTAACGCCATCCGATTTCCCTAATGAGGAGCGATTTCACTCGCCGTCTAACTCCGCACAAGAGCATTATGCAAACTCGTGTTTAACTTCTATATCAGCTTCCCGACTTGATCACAATACAACAATTGCTTAAAGATATGATAACTAACATACTGAGTATTATGGAGATTGTTTGCTGAGCCAAGTTTCACAATATTACGGTAGATAAGTTTGAAGCGCTGATGCAGTCATTATGATTAGTTAGTCTAATTAAGATTACTAGTAGCTTGATATCTTAACTTAGTAGATATGTGGCTTTAAATAAGATTTAGTACGGAACGGAAAAGGTAATGAACTTTTGGCGTAGAGATATCGGAATTTAGCTATTGTTTTTGATTATTAATTTATTTGCCACCAGTAAAGAAAACATATAAATTCTTTAAATATTTTGTACTTTGTTGACTTCTGAATATAAAAATGGCTTGATATTTAAAAAAATATTTCTAGATTTATATTTATAGTTTTCTGGAAAGTTATTTTTGTGAATAGCGAATAGTCGAATTTTTCCTTCACTAAACTAACTTTATAATCTTAGCATGATACTTAAATGCAAAAAAAAAACAATAAAAATGTCTTTGTAATTTAATATTATTATTATAAAAGTTAAAGTTTGATACTTTCTGCTGATATAAAAATCCAGTACTGTCTCGAAGAAGTACAGGATAAAGGAGAAAATTTATTTAAAAAAAAAAAAATGGTCGTCATCGAAGGCAGCGACGCCGAGGTCCGTCGGCACATATTGGAAGTAGAATTTTTCTCAGTTCTTTCAAAGCTAATGAATTCCGAAGGCGCTTCGGTTCGTTAAAAATAATACAAAACTCTACTCCCACTTACTTTCAAAGTTTCACCACGGTAGTTCCACTCACCGAACATTAATCTAGTTATAATTCCGAAAGCTCGCCTTTTTACTTCAAAAACTTCCAAAAAGTGTACCTCTTAACTGTCACATTTCTTTTTTGTTACTGTAAATAACAGACAACCAGTCATTTAATTTTTAATATGTTTTTTGTTGTAATAAATATCTTGTACTTACCTTGTTTAGTTTATAAGTTTTTTTATGTAATTTCGTTTCTACTTATATACTTTACCTTTTTATTTTATTTGAATTTATATCGTTTTATCTTTGTGCTGATTATTGTATGTGTAATTATTATTAATAAATGCGTTTGCCACACACACACACACACACGTACACATACACACTTATAACCAATCCTTACATCTCACTTACACATCCTCCATCCCTCTCTCTCCTGCCCGCTTATTGGCTCACCGTCAAACGCTACGACTACACACCTAGCGCAAACTGCGCAGACGGTCTGAGTCGATATGATAAGCGCGGCCCAAATTACTTACATTCACTCTACATTCCGCCGTCCTACATGCCACTATCATCTACAAGGCAGCGTTTAAACCATTATAAGGCGTTTTTATTTCTTTCTTCTGAAGATATACCTACATACAGTCCACAAAACAAAGTTTCGATTGCAGCTACATCGAACAGATGGTCCTTCGAGCCGGATCCCTGAAATCAAGCATTCAACATTTCAAGCATTCAAGTAATTTCAAGTAACTTCAAGTAATTTCAAGAAAGAAACAAGTACGCGCGAGCTATTAGCTGTTTGGTTTGCTTGACCACTGCTATATGCTTGGAAGCACTTTTCACATACATACGCGGCCACCTTACGGTGTCAAACGGCCACTACATTAGCGTATGGAAGCACAGTGGACTATCTGACGACTCCACGCACCTACCAGGTGTATCAGTCAGGCCCCGCCGGTAAGGTGTGGATTACTCTGGGACCACGAGTTGGTACGCAACGACGAGT
Organism: Acronicta leporina; assembly: GCA_947256265.1. NCBI lineage: Eukaryota > Metazoa > Arthropoda > Insecta > Lepidoptera > Noctuidae > Acronicta > Acronicta leporina. Next base: position 6,848,324 of record OX366513.1, on the reverse strand, counting down.
GCGGAATATTCCCCCCGTACTCTGATGCACCCGTGAGTGTCCACATTCTCTGCCGGGAGGTTCCTACCTTTCCCACCTTAAAGTTCCCATTCCTGGTCCGGCATCACCGCGGTAGTAGTCCGGCCAGGCTGATAGATAGACGCCACACATAGATAGTGCTTCAAGTGAAAGTGAAAGTGTTAGTTTTAAGTTTTAAATTAATTTAGGGTTAGGGACCCCTCGTGCGCAATGGAAAACGCACGTGTATTGCGTTCAGGCAAGTCGCCTGCCACAGACGCTACTCCAGCGTCGGGCCAGACAGGCTCAACAGAAACCGAAACGTGGAGTAAAGGCACCGGCACAGAGGACACGACCGGTGAACGCAGCACGCACAGCCAAAGTAGGACGGATAGAGTAATCAACGATAGGTCCGCCGCACAAGTCGAAGCCAGCGCGAATACACAGGCTAGGAGCGCGCCGGGTACGGTGGTAAACGTCCCCGGAGACAGAGCTAGTAGCAGAATATCAGTTTTAAAGGCCGAATTAGAGTTGCACAATTCCGAATTAGCACAGGCTAGGGCGGCGTCCGCAGCTGCTTTAAGTCGTTTGGAGTTAGCTAGGGTAGAAGAATTAGAAAGCTCCAACGGCGCGGAACCGCCACATGTAGAAGAGTCTCGTGTTAGAGGTTGGATAACGGAACAACGTGTATACGATAGGTCGGTCATGGCAGATAGAATAGCTCCGAACCCAGGACAACCCGCGCGGCAATCCGACCCTAGTAGGAACGAACCACGCGTAGGTAACAACACGTCGGCGAATAGCAACGACATGACGATGTTAGCCAACGCGATAGTGCAAGCGGTAAGTTCCAATAGAGCAGGCTCGGCGGTACCTAAATTCATCCACGAATTACCTCCTTTTGACGGAGCGATAGCAGAGTGGATGGCTTTCAAGTCGGTATATGACGACACAGAGGCCATGTTTTCAGACGTACAAAACGTGGCCCGATTAAGAAAAGCGCTTCGCGGAGCGGCTCGCGAAACAGTTAGGGCGTTATTATTCACAGTATCGGACCCGTATGAAGTCATAGATGCGTTAGAAAGACGATACGGAAAGCCAGAATTGTTAGTATTATCCGAGCTAGAATTAATTAAACGCATGCCCCGCATGACGGACGACGGGCGCAATATAGGTAGTTTCGCAAGTAAGGTAGCAAATACAGTAGCCGCAATAAAATCATTAAAACAACCGCAATATTTATACTCACCCGAACTCGTCAACAAAATAGTAAATAAATTAAGTATGATTTTAAAGTTTAAGTGGTACGAGTACAAGACAGGTTTTTCAGGCGCACCCGAGTTAGAATTGTTGTCTAGATTTCTCAACAACATGGCCGACCAATGCGGCGCTATGTTCGCGTACGAAACCGCACGAGACGATCGCAGGGGTAAGCAGAAACCGCGCACGGTGAACACGGCGCGCGATCGCGGCTCGTACGACAACGATAGCGACTGCTCGTGTCAATCTGACGATGAGGACAGCCCTCCAAGTAGCACAGTAGCCACAGTAAATAAATCTATGAAAGGGCGAGCCTCGAGAGCACAACCGCGCCCTCCAAGACCGCCTCCGCCGGCACAATCCACGCACCGCGGTAACGAGAAATGCACGATATGCGGGGGTAGCCACGGCATCTCGAAATGCGCGGATTTTACAAAGTTAAGTGTAAGCGATAGGTGGAGTGCGGCCAAGCAATACAAGTTGTGTTTTCGATGTCTCGGCGACTCACACAGGCGACCGGCAAGGTGTAAATATGTATCATGCGGCGTAGGCGGATGCGAAGCATCACATCACAAATTACTTCACGGTGGCAACTCGAAAGGGGATAGGCAGACGCAAGCCCCTCCCCCCAGCCACGGGAACGTGAGTTCAATTAACCATTTACACAGAACAAATACCTACCTAAAAATAGTACCGGTTGAATTAGCAGGCCCACTAGGTACAGTCACCACCCACGCGCTATTAGATGAAGGCTCAACAATGACGTTGGTTGAGCGAGACGTGGCGGATCAGGTGATAACTAGGGGGCACAGCCGACTCTTATCGTTAGAAGGGGTAGGGGGAAGCAGGATCGACGATGCTGAGTCGTGTCAGGTAAAATTAACAGTGCGGGGTTTATTTAATAGGAATTTAGAAGCCATGGACGCATATACCATAAGTAATTTGAACCTTATCCCGCAAGAAATAAGGCGTGATTTGGTCCAGCAGTGTAGTCATTTAGCCGACTTAGAAGAAGAGATATGCTACGAGCAGGGTAAGCCGACCATATTAATTGGGCAGGATAACTGGCATTTGATTACATCTAGGCAGTTACGTGTCGGCAACAAAAATCAACCCGTGGCATCTCTCACTAAGTTAGGGTGGGTTCTGCACGGCCAAGACTCACGACCACGCAACGCCGTAGCAATCGTCAACCACGTTCGACCGACGCAGGCCGAAGACCCCGCGTTGCAATTAATTAGGGATTATTTTAACATAGAATCGTTTGGTATAGAGGCGCGAAAACCGGCGTCGGATCCGGAGCAGCGCGCCCTATCTATTTTAGAAAAAACGTGTAAGAAAGCCAACAATAGATATGAAGCCGGCTTGTTATGGCGCACGGATACCGAAACAATGCCGGATAATAAAAAACAAGCGCTCAGCCGCCTATTTAATTTAGAAATAAATAGGTACATACCAACCACACCCTCTGGCGAGGGGGAGTTACACGTATTTTGCGACGCTAGTGAAAAGGTTTACGCGGCCGCGGTTTATTTAGTGAGTGAGGATACAGACCGGAACCGAACGTCACAATTGGTGGCGGGCAAGGCCAAAGTGGCCCCGCTAAAACCGATATCGGTACCACGTCTCGAGCTTCAAGCCGCCGTCCTGGGTAGTAGGTTAGCAGAATCAATCAAGCGCGAGTCCGATTACAAAATATCAAAGTATTATTATTGGTCGGATTCAAAAACCGTCCTTACATGGATCAAGTCGGACCCGCGCACGTTCAAATCGTTTGTCGCCCATCGCCTGGCTGAAATAGAGAACTCGACGTCACCGATAGACTGGCACTGGGTACCTAGCGCGGACGACGCGACAAAGGGTATCCCAGTGAAATTTGATGCGCAACATAGGTGGTTTAATGGACCCGAGTTCATTAGGAGCGACCCCACGACCTGGCCTAAAGGCGACCGCGTCACGAAGCCGCAACCCCCTTCAGGGGAAGAAAGGTCAATTAAACAAGTCCACGTGGCTATAAAACGTGACATTGACAATTGCTTACCGGACGTGCAACGTTTCTCTAAATACAGTAGGTTAGTGCGTGCTGCTGCAACCGTTCTGCTCGCCGCTGAGGTTTTCAAAGCCAAAATACTCAATAGAATTACGAGCAAAGAATTGTCACCTTATCATATGAGATTAGCAGAGTTACTGCTCATAAAAAAGAGCCAACATAACACGTTCGCCGAGGACATTGCGACGATAGAGGCTGGACGGCGACCGCCGAAGAAATCACCGTTCCACAAGCTCTCAGTGAAGATCGACCGCAACGGCATCTTGTGCTTAGACAACAGGATTAAAGACGAACAAAACATGCCAGTCCTGCACGCCAAAGAAGGTTTTACACGCTTGATGGTGCATCACACGCACGCAACATTCAATCATGGCAATCACCAAACCGTCATGAATGAATTGAGACAACGATATTACATCATAGGACTGCGCAATGTGATACGCTATATATGCAATCAATGCCAATGGTGTCGGACCTACAGGGGGAAACCATCTAAAATCCCCATGGGCGACTTACCTTCAGAAAGGCTGGCCCACAATCAACCGCCATTCACAGCCACAGCGGTGGATTATTTTGGGCCCATGCATGTCACAGTCGGGCGCAGACACGAAAAAAGGTGGGGCGCCTTATACACATGCCTCACCACGCGCGCAGTGCATCTCGAGTTGGCCTCCTCACTAACGGCCTCCTCCATGATAATGAGCCTGCGACGCATGATTGCACGCCGCGGCACACCAACAATAATATATAGCGACAACGGCACCAATTTCGTGGGCGCCGAGAGGGAACTACAGGAAGCCGCGAACGACAACCACTCTGAGCTGAATACTTTTGCGTCAGCCAAACAAATAGTGTGGAAAAGGATACCACCAGGCGCCCCAAACATGGGTGGAGCCTGGGAACGCCTGGTTAGATCAGTAAAGGCGGCACTCAGAGTTACCCTAAATCAGAAATACCCTACAGAAGAGGTATTACATACTCTTATGCTTGAAGCTGAGCACATTATAAACACGAGGCCATTAACTCCAGTAAACCCAAACTTGAACGAGGAAGCGCTAACCCCAAACCATTTTCTACTGGGGCGCTCAAGTGGGATGGCCCCGTTTGGATCATTCAAAGATACTCAGCTGAACACCCAGGATTGGAAGGCTACTCAAGCTTTAGCCGACACCTTTTGGGCCCGTTGGTTGACAGAATACAAACCTCAACTGATGCCCCGACCAGGTTCCGCTCCTCAACAAAACCTAAAAGTGGGAGACATCGTGATTATAACAGATCAAACAATGCCCCGTGGAATATGGCCCAGAGGTGAGATAACGAGAGTATATCCAGGTCCGGATGGACACGTGAGAATCACAGAGGTAAGAACAACAGCGGGCCTCATGCGTCGTCCAGCCTCTCGTCTCATTTTAATAACACCTACCAATTAAAAACATTAAGTTATGGTGCTTGCGCACGAGGGGGAGAATTGTAAATAACAGACAACCAGTCATTTAATTTTTAATATGTTTTTTGTTGTAATAAATATCTTGTACTTACCTTGTTTAGTTTATAAGTTTTTTTATGTAATTTCGTTTCTACTTATATACTTTACCTTTTTATTTTATTTGAATTTATATCGTTTTATCTTTGTGCTGATTATTGTATGTGTAATTATTATTAATAAATGCGTTTGCCACACACACACACACACACGTACACATACACACTTATAACCAATCCTTACATCTCACTTACACATCCTCCATCCCTCTCTCTCCTGCCCGCTTATTGGCTCACCGTCAAACGCTACGACTACACACCTAGCGCAAACTGCGCAGACGGTCTGAGTCGATATGATAAGCGCGGCCCAAATTACTTACATTCACTCTACATTCCGCCGTCCTACATGCCACTATCATCTACAAGGCAGCGTTTAAACCATTATAAGGCGTTTTTATTTCTTTCTTCTGAAGATATACCTACATACAGTCCACAAAACAAAGTTTCGATTGCAGCTACATCGAACAGTTACGTTCCTTATTTATTATACGTTTCTTTTTAAGTTTCAGTGTTAAGTTACCGTTACGTTATTGCTTTGAACACTAACTTTTGGTTATATATTTAGAGCCGGGACTTAGTGGATCGTAAAATTAGTGTCTGACACTCGCACGTAAACTTTCTTAAAGAAAACTTTATAAATAATTTGTTCTTTTATATAAAAAAAATCATTATGCAGTTATTGTCACAGAATATCTGTATATTATCTTAGGCTGCCTCATTAGGCTAATGGTCCTGAGCGCGACTGCTGCGCTAGAGGTCCTGGGTTCGATTCCCAGGTCGAGCAAAGTGTTATTGGGTCTATAAAATTCCCAGTAGCAGCTCGGTGTTTGGTTTGGTTTGTTTAATGGCAATAGGCTCGCCACCTATTACATGTGACCTATACATACCGGCGATGTGTTGGTGTACATCAGTACGCCTCAGCCTACCCCTTCGAGTAATACAGGCTTGATGGTATGCTCTTAAGCAGACAGTGACCACCATGCCTGCACACAGCGAATCAATCGTAGTTTTTTTAAACAAAAAGCTTGTGTATTCTATTCACGTTCTTTGTGATTAATGCTTTGCAGGTAGTAAATACTGACCTCCAGCCATAAAACGTTAATTAGTCGTCTCTTAAGTAAAGTACGTAACTTACCTTCTGACTTCATTTTCAAAAAGTTGATCTTTTAGATTTAGAGGTATCAGTAATTACCTAAGTGTTTTAAAATAAGGCTTTGTGTAAGTAAATTATCCAACTGAAAGAACTTGCTTAAAAGTTGCTTAAAATCTTCAGATATTTAATCATAGCTTAAATAAAAATATTTAGTTTTAGAAAATTCGGTATCGCTTTATGTAGATAATGGGTATATTAGGTATCTTTTTATATTTATTTTATATTAAAGGACTAAGGCCCACTTGCACCAACTTCTTAAATGTGTTTAAATTGTATTTAAACACGAAATTTCTATGAAAAATTGTGTTTAAATAGAATTTTAACAAATTTAAGAAGTTGGTGCAAGTGGCCCTAAGTATCCCTGGGATTAAGAACTTACCGATTGAGCACAATTTAGCAAGCAAAATTGATATTTAATAGCAAAAGATTTAGATTTTCAATACAATATTTTTCTGAACAACCATTCTAATTTGTATTATGCAACGATACAATATCATGCATTTGACATTCAATTTATTGCACTGTTTCAAGCAACGCTGCATCGAAAATCCGTTGCGAATCGATCTCGCCTATTCTGTAGCAATTTACGATAGACTGGGACTTTGAAATAAGTCAACCAGCGCTCATAGGTACTTGAGACAGTAGGTACATACAACAACACGTACGATTGGAATTACCGCTGTCGCACTGATGAGGGCTTAAACTCGTCCGAACGATATACCTTGGCCAACCTATTACTCTTCTCAGTTCTGTATCTTTACTACTCATTTTCTCTCTCTCTATCTAGAGCTGCCCCTTTCTCCCCCGATGTTAATTTCTGGTTACGGCTTTGCTGTAGATCACAACAAAGATGGAGGGACAAGCCTATAGGTACCCTTGCCGAAAATACTAGCAAAAAAAAAGAGTTGTGCGGAACAGAGAGTGAGAGAGGCCTTTGCTCTGCTTGCAACATCGATAGAAGAACTGCTTTACTAGTCTGGTATTGCCAAGCGCGGCAACTACGTTAGAGGTTTCGATATATAAGTTGAGCAAAATGTTATTGGGTTTTTGTCTGAAATTAGTAGCTGCTGGGAGTTTAGATTTGTGCCCAGTCATAGCATTTAGGCTTCTTCTCTTCTTCATCTTTATAGGCTCCCCCTTATTTCTTGGAACCTAAATATACCGGTGAACCATTGATGGACCATGGTGACATCCTAATGTCCATTATTAGGATGCCTCTGCCTAAATCTTCGAGGAATACAACACCGCCGTGAAATTATGTACATAGATTACGACGGTAAACGTTCGGTCTAAAGACAAACTGTAAGGCTTGATGTGTCCCCGTGTGTACAATGCTTACAAGGTTTTCTAAGTGTTAAGTATAAACGTCAACATTACTGGTCCGACGGTAGGATCCGCAGTCACGTCTCGCCTTATCGCTGTTTCCGAAAACACTCACTCACGACGCTGAATCAATATGACAGGCGTTCACTCGGATCGGATTGCTGCCCCGAATTGAGGGCGATCGAGTTCGGGGATTTTTTATTACAAATATTAGCTGTAAAGGATGTTAAGCGGTGATGATTAAATCGATCGAGGTCAAATGAGAAGTTGTGGGGTCAGCTTAGGTTATTCTCTTGAAATAAGAGAGGATGAAGTCTGCCAATCCGCACAAAATTAGGTTGTGGTATAGGCCACCACGCTGAAAGAAAGAAAGAGATAGGAGTTTGAAGAAGTAGTAGTGGTGCAGGTTGGTAGACTTCACACGCCTTTGAGAAAATCTCTCACGTCTCAGAGTCCTCTACGGATTAAATGAGTGATTATAAATTAAAATACACAGATCATTTTGAAAAATCAGAGTTACGTGCCGTGGATTCAAACTTGAGTCCCATGACTAAGAAAACCATGGTCACTAAACTGAAACTGAAACTCACTGGTCAATGAAATTCAATAACCAATGATGCGCAAATTGTGTTAATATACAAAAGTTTACAGTAGATTCACTAAAGAATAACAATAGAATTGAAAAGCAAAATAGCCGAGAGCGAGCCTATAGTAACAGGGAAGCTGTCTCTTCCACGTAAATCGAATGAACACAAAATTAGCATTTTATCTGAAGTTATTAGTATCCACGTAAAATGGTATTGGTGTGTCCCCTGCCCCCCCCCCCCTTCGTCCCCTGTCCCCTGTCCAGAGAATTCTCGGGATCGCTGATTGAATCGCGCCGATTATGACGCTAATCTGTTCAATGCAAATTGGACGAGCTAGTCATTTACATCCCTTTATCAGAATTTGGCGTTAAAATATTCAATTATTTATTGTTTTGCTTGACAGCCGTACTCCTCACCTTTGTCAGAGGTAGGTCGAATGTCAATAGACTCGGAATAAGATTTTCAAATGTTCACCTATTTGTAAGATAAACAAAGAACCCTTTAGGAATAGTAGGTAATTTGTTTTTCTTCTTACGTTATTACAGTTAAAGAAACTTATTTCTCAATATTAAAATATTACAAACATTTTTTTCATAAGAAGTTTTTTTTGGGACTATATAGGTAGGTACGGTCGTCAGAATATCATGGTATTTTTTTATTCAGAGGGGGCAAACAAAACTGTCAAATTTCTTCAATCGATTTTCAATTTAATCTCCAAACGATAGAGTTTATTATGCTTTGGGGAAATTTATTTGCTGGCAACTGTACCTTATTGAGGTACAGACTAGTGTTTTCCTTTCTAAGTATTAATAATTTATGCAAATAAATAACATTTAATTTCGTACGCTATAATATGATATACAATCACAAAACTTTTTAATTCGTCCACAAAAGAAGAAATTAGTCTAAATAAGTAAAGCCCGCCAGACATCTTAACCAAAGAAGAAAGAGATTGCTAAAAATTATGTGTCACAGTGCGTAGGTAATTACCTACTACGCCACACTAGCCGTCCCTGTCATTCATTGTTCAAGTTATTTGTCGCTTATTCTAATTTAAATTGATTCTTCGGGAAATAGGTATAAGCGTACCTAAGCAAATAGCGTGGTGGTATTGTTTGTTATATAGAAAAATAGAAGTACCTATATATGTTTAAAAACAATTCAATTGTTTTTTTTAACATCTTCATAAAATGGATTACATATCGCGTCCTCCTTATTTGCCGATTGCGAACCGATTTCGATTTGATTTTTCTATATTATATTTAAATACCCGGTTTTTTCAGGTGTCTGTAGATAAGCCCCAAATTGCTTGAAGTCGAAGATACTAATTTTATTTAAATAAAAAAAAATGACGTCGGGCAATTGGAACCGTACTCTCAGATTCGGTACAACAGTCGCGCTACCGAAGTCCCATAATTAAAATGTTTAGCTTATATACAGACATATACTCACGCTCTTTTTCCATAGGGGTAGACAGAATATGTTTCGTATGCAAATACAATAAAAAAAACAATGCTTGAATGCTTTTCTTTCTCATAAAAGTTTATTTATTATCTTTGACTCATCCGTTTAGAAAAAACTGTAGGTACCCGTACTGTTAATATTTAATTACAGGAATATAACTATATACTACAGAAAAATAACATACCATCACATTATAGTAAACAAATTGTTGTTACAAGTGGTGTTAAGAATAGCTTTAGTACACTTGTGGGCGGGACGCGTGTATTTTATGTTCACTTACTGCGATAATGTTGGTGAACAACTTGAATTAGTTTAGGTTACAGATACAGCTCCTACTGTATGTTTAATACGGTTTAGTTAATTGTACTTTGATTTAGATAGTAGAATTGTATTTGTGTTATAAGAACGAATTTGTTTTACAGTTGCAGACCAGTCTTGTTCATGGCATTATAACGATGTCATTGCTTGTACACATGCGAAAAAAAAACATATTTTGCATACAATAAAAAATGTGAGCACAGTTTTCTTTGACACTAGGACTCTCTCCTGTATCGTGGGTGCGTGGGTTTACAAGAATAAATTATCACAGACACACACTCAAACATCCAGATCCCGAAACTGTAGATTATACAAATTTTGTTCCGTGCGGGGATCGAACTCACAACACGAATCATAGAAGCTGATCGCTCGACTGTTACGCTAAACGTAATTCCTTTGTAATAGGAGATTTCGTAAATTTATATGATTATAGTATATTATGTAACACATATATAATATACTATAAACTATATATATTATTATATATTATATATAATATACTATATATATTTTCACGTGGGAGAGCCATGCTTTGGCACGAATGGGCCGGCTCGACCGGAGTGATACCACGGCCTCACAGAAAACCGAGTTGAGAGAGAGAGAAAACCGAGAGAGTGAGTTGAGGTTACCGGAGGCCCAAACCCTTTTACGGGCGGCGGGCAACGCACTTGCGACTCCTCTGGTGTTGTGGGTGTCCATGGGCGGCGGTTATCGCTTATCATCAGGTGATCCGTTTGCTCGTTTGCCCCCCTATCCCATAAAAAAAAACATGCCTGTATTCCACAAAGGCTTAGGCAGAAGAAGAGGTTTCATATGCTATGTAAAGAGGCGAACCTATTTCCATTAACCGTCCTACACAATTCCAAAATATGAGCCAATGGGATTTTTATATAAAAAACCCAATAACAGTTTCGTCGACACGGGAGTCGTACCCAGGACTAGGCTTAGCAGTCATAATTACGCCATAACGACGACTATACCAACGACGCAGTCTAAAAATATTATATACGTTAAATAAACAACTAAGTACATACCCATTGCTTTAAAACTAGTTCAGACAATTGAAAGTTCTGACTATACCGGAACAATAAGCCAGTGATGTATGTCCTAAGCTTTCTCAATATTACTTTATTCTCGTATATGTGGAACTATTGTATGTGTTATTCAAACATTACAGCAATGTTAGGAAAATATAAATACCTACCTACTCAATTGCTTCAAGTTTTGAGATGTACTTAATGAAGTATTTTTCTCAATGAAGTATCTCAAATCGAATAATAACACAATTGATAAAATATTTAACTTACGTCTTATAGGTGAAAAGTAACTTGCCTTTCAATAGATGTTACTGACGTAAGTTAAGAATGTGAAGGCAAATTTCGACATGGCAGGTGGGTCTCGCGGTGGCTTAGAGGCCATAGCGTCTGGGGTACCTAGCCAGAAGACGCTGGTTCGAATCCTGCCTGCGATTCGAATTTTTCCTTCACTAATCACTTAACTTTATAATCTTAGCATGAAAAATGCAAAAAAACACAAAAGATACATCATCATGGGTTTTAGTTTGAAAGTACACTAGACTAACATTTATGAGTACTCCATATAATTCTTGAAGGTTAGGGAAGTTTTTTTTCTTTAATAAAAAGATTACTATTACCGCCGCTTAGGCTTAAAATTAAAAATTCACTACAACTATTACATACCTACCTATCGTTCGGCTGCAGTAAGATAATTTCAAGGTTGAAAAGTCAACATTCTTGAACCTAAAACTAATACCTAATGTAACATAATTCCGTGCCAATGAACTATTAAATTGAGTCCATTAACGATATAACTAGGCAGACACAACTTGGCACCGATATCTAAGTCAATTCAGACTCAATGATGGGAAAAGACAGAAATTGTTTCAAGTTAATTACATAATTTTTGGCATTAAATGGGATTTCATTTCCTTTAATCAACGACTTAGCTCTTGAGCTTATCTTCTGTTATCACTGTCACTCAGTGTGTCATTATTACACTGAGGTCTCAATAATATCAAACCTATCAAACTGAACGTTTGAAGTTCTTTATTAGATTTTTTTTTATGGGATAGGGGAGCAAACTTGCAGACTGATCACCTGATGTTAAGCGATAACCGCCGCCCATGGGGGTGTCCAGCGACCAGCAACACCAGAGGAGGCACGAGAGCGTTGCCCGGCGAAACACAACGCAAGCGTTGTTTCACGCCGGTTTTCTGTGAGGCCGTGGTATCACTCCGGTCGAGCCGGCCCATTCGTGCCGAAGCATGGCTCTCGCACGTAGAAATTTACGAGAATACCGTTTAACATATACGAAACAGATTGGATCGGAAGTATGATAGGTACAATAATCATCTAAATAATTAGGAAAACTGACGGAAGGTTTCGAAAGGATACAATTACCATTATATTTCATAGGTATACACAATATTTACGAAAATTAGGGAACACCACGTACTAGCGGTTCTTACGTATTATTTTTAAATACTTTAGTAATCTATGTTATGATGATGTTAAATAGGAGTGCAACTTAGAGATTTTATCGAATAAGTATCGTACATGTCACTAGGATTTTCAATGTTTGTGTAGTGGGTGTGTTTACGAACACAAATTTTGACATAAATGAACCCATATATCATAATTTTAAATTTGCGTGCGTCCATCGAAGTCACAATCCAATAATTCAGAGGCCAATGGCCCAGCCACTAGACGCAACGTGCCGTTAAAAAACATACTTAACATATCGGAACTCGAAGATTGAAAACTGTTATTCTTAGACGTGACATAAAAGAGAGTCAACAGTCCTCCTACCCTCTCCGGTTAAAATATCCAACAGTTAATAAATCCGGAATAAATAGGTGGTGTGTTCACAAATCCGGACGTTCTTTCATTCTATCGGCACATTCAAGGTAACAAATCGGCGACGTCTCAAGTGGGTACACGGGTTAATGAGCGGATATTTGAGAACGTCTGAAAAGATTAAATGCATACCGTTATTCAAGAGGCAGCACCGACTGATTGCACCGTCTCCTCAACGCATTAGATAGCTGACTTCGATATTTGAATTACTATTGATCTCCAACTACCCTCCTCAGATGTTTAATAACCGTTTAATTATGAGTTATGTTGGTTTCAATTTCAATTGATCGTACCTGATGCAGTCCAATTCTAAGCTTTCTCTTCAGCCTTTGTTAAAATTATTTTGTATTATAACATAACATACTATCATCCCTCTATTCCCCGAAGGTTTTCGCAGAGGCGTAAGTACTAATGTACACTATTATAGTATACTGTATTTGTACTAATGTACAAAAATACCGTATAGACTCGCTGTAGGCCATACAAATATATATTTGTACCGTGTGGGAATCGCAACCACGACCCTTTACGCAAAAGTCGATTATTTAATCACTGCACTAATCTTGTGATTAAAATCATTATTTGTTAAAAAACATATTCGAATGCTTTGCCTTCCTATCTTTAAGATCAATAGTAGATATCCTAAACGGACGCCATTTTAACCAACACATCCAATAACATAGCTTCCTTTTGAAACTTGTTCCCTGAATCGATTTATTGAAGCAAGTAACCAATGAAATTTCTTCTCTGACGTTCCAATAATTTATACTTTAGCATACATAGGTACAAAGTACATTCATAATAGGAATGAGTACCCAACTAACTGAACAAAGGTGAACATATCAACCCAATTACAATCGAAAACTATTCAATAAGTCCCAAGTCGATTCATAGCAGACGCCTTTAAATTATTTAAAGTCATTTCAGAATTTAAAACTTGCTCTTCGCCTCTCGTAGAGTGATTTGCAGCACGCGGGGAGTTAGGCTAAGTGAGTAAAAGAGTAAAAGTATAAAGTCAATGTTTGCTGTCGTGATTTCTGCTCCCCTCGGCCGGCAGTGACGCGCACTTTCCCCCCACTGCGACTCGCGAAAATGTGCATCACCATTTTATAAAGTCCGATTCGATTTTGGAACTACTGTCCGTCGATCTGTCGTGTCAAAGTGCATAGTGATGTGCAGTTATTTCCAGGTGTTGACAGTGAATTTCACTTCTGTGAGTGATTTTTTATTCAGTATTTCGACTGGGATTTATCGACGCTATTGCTGTTAATGTCATATTAAGCCTTTTTACTTCAAACTTTTTCATTTCTCTTTTAGCTTAACATAGGTTATGCTACAAAGAGTCTACAGAAATAGTCACGCCTGTATTTTTCGAAGAGTAAGGCGGAAGTGTAGATATCCCTAAATGTACCTACACCCACAATTCGCCAGTATGTTCAAGTCCCACACAATGGGGCTGTGTATATTGCCATTAACCGGAAACAAATCCAAGCGCATCTACTTCTAAAATTTAATAAAATAAAATCAAATTTGATCGTCCTGGGAATTGAACCCAGGACCTCACGCTCAGCGGCCGCGCTTGCGACCACTAGACCAATGAGGCGGTCTCAAGTTAACGTCTTAAATCCATGTTTTCTGTTGTAAATCATATTTTATGCTAAGTCGTGATTTTGTTCGAGTAAACGTATCCCGAGATTTTATAGAACTTTTAGTTTTAATAGCCTTTTGTTCGTAAAATTCTTCGGTGAGAAACAAATGGCTGCAGCTGTAAAACTGATAGTTTCAAGAGTCAGAACGATATTGTTTACTTACAAACTTTCAGGAAATTGCCTTATTATATTTAATTTTATGTTTTACTCATTAATTAGCAATGTAACGCTTTAGAAATACGCGAACATTGGATTATTTATATAACTTACATTTTGTAAATCACAAAGTAGGAAACTTTCCCAGAAATGAATTATTAGAATAGAATAGAATTATCTGTATATGTGTATCAATGTCTACCTATGTATCTGGTACTATGTAGATTCATAGTAAGAAGCAGAAATAATAAGACGGGATGAGATAATATTACTTAGACATTGATACAACCATACCCAAAAAATATTTTGTTAATAAACTCACACAAATCTAAATTATACCATGGGTAATGCCATGCTTCGGCACAAATGGACTGGCTCGACCGGAGTGCTACCACGGCCCTACGGAAAACCGGCGTGAAAGAACGCTTACGTTGTGTTTCACCGAGGGATTACCGGAGGCCCAAACCCTTTTAAAAAGCCGGCAACGCACTTGCGACTCCTCTGGTGTTGCGAGTATTCATGGGCGGCAGTAATCGCTTACCATCAGGCGACCCGTCTGGCCGTTTGCACCCTATGACATAAAACAAAAACACACTAATACGTTTAAGAATTTACAACGAAAAATAATTTACTATTGTAAGACCATAAATGATGTTGAAATATACAAAAACCCTGGGACGATAGGGAAATATTCTAACAGTTTAACATTCACACTTGAAAAGGCTAAGATATGGATAGGTAGGTACTCTACTCGCGGTCATCTAAATAAATAAATAAAATTGTATTCATAGTTACAAAGGTAAAGTACAATACAAAGATAGCTTACAAATAATTAGGAGGTATTACAGTGTTAGGTGCTTGTACTAGGATAAACCTGTGTCACAGGCGTCAAGTGCCGAAACATGTTACTTAATAAAAATAACATATACAAAGTAAAAAAATACAACTATTTATAATAATTGAACTTATAGAAACAATAGTAGTGTAACAAAAATAGATTTGGTGCCTATAGCGTAAACATAAATAATATTTAATCTAAAATCTATTTAACTGTTTTTGGACAAATAAACATTTTTCATCTTCATGTTTCATTCTCTAACCGTTGACTAGCATTGCTTTGATGCCGTTCTATAAGCTCCTTAAAAATAAAAAGAACAAAAATGAAAATTAAACAAAGGCGCTACTTCATCTCACTAGGTGCAGTGTCTTTGAAAATTTCGCAAGCAATTGCATATCGGAGCAGTCAAGAGTGGCCGGGAATAAAGGGGCGCATGTCATTTCCCGGCCGGCCTCGGGGGTGAAATCGCATGAGCAAATGTTGACATCCGGCTCCGCTCGGATCAGAGTCCGCGATGTAGACGCACTATTCAGCCTTATAGGTACTCATTCAAACCATCATGGGAGAAAAAATGAAGTAGTAACTTGGGACACATTGCCACATTTTGAAAATCAAAAATAGACAGATTCATTAAATTCATTGGCCTTAAATTAATTTAAGAGTTTAAACTTAGCATAATTATGACGGACTCTTATTCATAAGAGGTGCTTGTTATTTATTATGATAGGCAAAGTTACGGTTAAGAGATTCGTTGACATGCAGGAAGAATTTTGTTTGGGAAAGCTCAGATGGACTGGAATTGAAAGTAGTCCTAATTTAATTTGCTTCGCAGAATACCGAAAGACATTTTGTGGAGCTATTTGTTTAGCTTTGCTAGTCAACAGCGCTAAAAGCAGAAAAAATAATACTAAAATCAGTATCCCCGAGCACTTAAAATTACAACACAAAACTAAACTACTTTTTACTGATTTTATCGCGTTGTATTTCACATTGAAATAAAAGTATTTTTTGCAGATTTATCACGAATATATTGAAAATATTTAATTCTTGAAAACTCCGATCCTTTACATTTATGACATGCAAAGTTACGGTTAGACTGAGAGGTTGGTCGTGTTATACTGTACATATATTATAAATCTTATTTTATAATTTTAGTTTTATCTTTATCATTTCTGTTGATTTTCTGTGTCTCAATTTATTTGGGGTCGAAGCAGCATGTTCTTTTTTCTATTCATCCCTATCAGCCATTACCTCATCATTCGCTCGCTTTTCCATCATATCATACTCAATCCAACCCATATTTTCTTTGGTCTCGTCTATCCATCAGTCCCTTCACATTCATATTCTCCATCCTCTTGATCACTTGCCCAATTCCTTTTCCATTTTGTCGTGAATTAAATCATATAAATATACCGCGATAAATATACAGAAAATAGTTTTATTTCAATGTATATTATCCGCATAAGTGTCAGAAACTATTACAACACAAGCTAGTCTATAATAATGTAGACTATGTAGATGTAGTAATATTACCCGATAGCCTCAGGAGATTACTTATTTGAAGCTATTTTCATGTCAGGATTAAGTACAGCACTTCAACCTGTCGTCTTTTATGATGTGGAAAAATAAGTTACAAAGGAGAAATTGATCTTTTTATCTTTTTTATTTACTTTGCTTATCGGATGGCTTTTGTTAAGTAAATAACTTTGAATTATTAATGAGGTTTATTTATATTTTCATATTGTTGAGGGCTAAGTAAGTCTTGGCTCATAATATCTTTTTTATAAATTAGGATTTTTCTTGGCAGTGAATTTTCATTGGTAAGATTATTCAAGGGATTCATTTTACTTAATATTTTTTCTTGTTGAAAGTTATCAAAACATCTCTCGACCGTTTTCTTTTTATACTGTAGAAAACTCTGTGTACTACATAAATGGTCTCCTCTTTAATATCTATCATAATCATAATTTTATTATATTTATCAAAGTCATAGAATACTTTGGAATGAGTAGTTATTATTCCTATGTAAGGGTCCGAATATGTTCTCAGCAGGTCCTTATTGACCTAAGAGTAAAACCCTCAAAATATCTCTAAACCTGTTTGGTTTAGCTTCTAGTAAAAAATGTGAAATAGGCAAACAAAGTCTATTTGTTTTTGAGGACAGTAATGTTAATTTAGATACTAATCAGCGTAGGTACTCACGGCTTAACTCTTAAAAAATATACCAAATATTCCGGACCGAAATTACCTTAATTCATATTGTTTTAATTTTAAATACACTTCATTATATTTCGTGAAGAGAATATTTTGATCGCCGCCATTTTATGAGTGCGGTGATCTGTACGATCAATTTGCATCGTAATTAGGAGTTTGCGCTCTGTTTTAACACAAATTAGGTTTAACCGAATAGCCTGTTATTTTCTGAAAGCAAACACGTACTTCGCTTTATAGTCCATTGTATTATTGGATTATGACTTACACAAATATTTTAAAGCGGCTTTACTTCCATAAACATATGTTGCTTCTGCTTGTAAGTTGTAATTATTAGTACTATATAACACAACAATATATTGTTTAGTAAAGTTGTTGTCTAAGTAGATACTTAGTTTCATTTGCTTGTTTTGATGGTTTGTGTTTTTACCACATAGTTTATTTATTCTCATAAAATGACATCGGGTTAATATTATCGACTTCGGTCAAACTTGAACAAAATGCAGCATGAATCGATATCAATAGACAATATATATTAATACTTTGCTCGGTACAGACACCGCCATAGAGTACGGAGTACCTACTGGTTTGTTTCATTATTAACATACCATCACACCTATACTTATTCCCCGAAGGGTTAGGCAGACGCGTACCAATGTACACCCACAGTTCGCCGGTATTTTTAGGTCCCATGTAATAGGGGGCGAGCCTATTGCTATTAACCGGGCACAAATTCCAAACTCCGAGCTGCTACTGGGAATTTCATAGAAAAACCCAATAACACTTTGCTCGACCTGGGAATCGAACCCAGGACCTCTAGCGTAGCAGTCGCGCTCAGGGCCACTAGGCTAATGAGGCAGTTATTTTTTGTTACAGTTTGTTTCATTATTAATTCCAAAATATGTGTTTTTAGAATGGATACCTAAACTAAACACTAAATTTCAAGTATTCATATTGTACACAATGTTCTCGAAACACCACAGCAGCGCAAAGTGGCAGAAGGAATAAATGCATAGTACATGTTTAGAGCTACTCAACGCAGTCTGAATGTACCAGGATAACATAGAAGCAAGGGTGGCGGACACCGCAAATTGTAAGTAGGTACCTCTCTACATCCTCATCATGAATTCATGAGCCATGCGGATGTACAAACTGCATACTGCCAATCAAATAAAACATGTTTTTTCTTGGCATTTTAAATTGACTAAGGTGTTGAATATGTCACTGCGGTGGATTCTGACCTAAAGCTAATATGTTAATTAGTAAAAATAATTCTGATTTTATTAGACCACATACGAATCAACGGGATAACGCGACAAAGCTCGTCAAAATCAAGTTTAATTGCAATTTCCATGAACAATTTTGTATCAAGTTAAAAAAGATATCTAGATGAATAAAAAATAAACCTTATGTTGTAGGTATAAATATAAATTTCATTTTTAATTTCGTATAAATTTTGATGCCTTCATGATTCTAGCTCGGGAGTAAATAATAATAATAATCTCATCTTAGTAAATTGTTCGTCTCATAATACAATTTACGGTTTGTAGTACACAGAAGTACCTACTACGATACATTATTTTCTGTCGTCAGCATGACAACGCAAAGCAGCGCCAATACACTTGCAAAGTCAAAGTCAAAATCATTTAATCAATATAGACTACTAGGTACCTAGTACTTTTAGAACGTCATTGCACTTGCACTACAAATATCACTGCTATTGCAACGGAATAGGAGCAGTCCAGCAGGCCAATTGTGTAGCTTTATGTGTCATCGTGTGTACTGTACAGTCGAAACTATACTTACAAATGTTTACGTTTACACCGGCGACCACTTTCGCCGTCTCACAAAATTCCTACAGCAACAATTTTCGAAACGAAAGTACTCCAACACGTACTCGAAGGGACAGGGAACACGACAATATACGAGGGTTCGAATACCAGTAAAAAATAAAACATTTAATTCAAACGAAATTCTACTTCAACAAAGGTAATTCAACAAGTAAGTATTACGAGTGTAACCAGTACTTGCTGCACGCGATTTGCAAATAAAGCTAGGAAGATATCAAACAACGAACGTTCGCCACAACCTACGCCGTTTAAAATGGAAATAACAAATGGCTGTCTGATTTTTTCCATTGCGGTACTAACCAATGTGGCTTAAAATAGCTTTAATAATTCATTAACACCACAGAGCCAGTAATGAGGTTTTGTTCCATAAAGTTACCGATATACCTTACTCCGACCCGCGCGGTACACTCAACCTAATTGTTTTTAACCGGGCACTCCACGTGGACGCTCTCTTGGGATCAGGTAAACGAATTTATTTACACTTAAAACACACAGAATTCCTCAAAATCTCGCAGGATAAACGAAAACAACCATATTCACTCCAATTAGGAATTGAATTTAATCTCAATCCACGAAATCGACAAACATATATTTGACCTTTACACGCAGGTAATATGCCTGCCTGCAATATATTCTTTATCCACACACCATAAAAGCGAACAACTCGGAGCTCCTAAACCTTACGGACACATTAGGCGCGACCATAACCGAAAATTCACTTCCAATGTCTCGCATTTGATAACAAAGGAAAAACACCCGACGACCGAGAAGATGTTCTAAAAATACTTTCGCAATCTAGCTACCTGTTCACCTGGGCTGGCCATTCCGGCCTCCCCATAAAGAAGAGTAGACGGGAAGCGCCGGGAAGGGTTTATCGTTCCTGAGGGAACGGCCGCATGCCCGACACTATATCATTGCCGCCTCTATCTCTATGTACACTGCGAGCTCTTTGTACTCGGCGAAGCATAAAACTTTCTGAAAACACTGTTAATATGTAACGTACTCTGGTGTCACAATCGAACTTTGTGCGATTCTAGAGAAAGCTCAATTCAGTTAATGATTTGTGCTTTAGGCATTACCGTTACAAACATGCCCGGTCATTGACAAATTCAATCAGATTCCATGTAATAAATCTACCGTTAACGTAACTGATGTCGCAAATAATTTAATTAGCCGAATTAAAACCAACACACACGGTAAATAACTTAGCAATTTGTTAAATAAGGGCGTGTTTTTGTGAATTATTATGATATATTAATCGTTAATGCGTCGTTAGTCAATGTATTCGGAATGAAATGCCTGTACACAGTGCGGTTGGGATCGCGACACCACCGACAAACAAAATATGAAATAATGTTCACGTTATTTGCATAATGTACACCATAAACGGTGGCCTATATAGAGAGCCATCATATTATCGTGCCATTATAAAGGCCTGTGAAGAGAGGAGCTCCGGATAAACGCATGTTGACGTGCATACGGCTTTATCCGGAATGACGATATACCAGAAGAATACCTTTTGATATTCAATTTATCGCTACATTCTCTGAGTTGAAAGGGTGGGAAAATAACTAATACGAGTTGTTTACTACAAAAGAGGAGAATATTTTGATTGTTATAGTTATAAACAACTATCTCTTTTATCATTTGAATAGAAATAAAAAATATGTAAGTTTAAAGCAGTATCTCAAAACTGTCTTGTTTACTTTTTTTGCTATCTACGCTTCGTCACCATTTCTAGCCATTTTTTCTCATTTATTTGAGTCAGATTGCGTATTCATTATTCATAGATGCCTTATATCAACGAAAAAATAAATTTGCTAATCCGATTCTATATTTGAATTTCAAAATGAATTCGTAGATAAATATCGTTTTTATTTCGAAATTCGATTGTAACATTTCAATTTCAATAGTTTGAATTATTTATGTCGGGTCTAATGACTTTATGTAAGATGTTTGCGGGTATATACGAGTATGTATAATTCCCCTTCTGAGTCAAACCATACAATAAACTACAAGGAGAGATATTGCCGCTCGTGTTACCATGTGTGGAACCGCAAGGCGAACCGGGAGACTTTACTGTGCCCCTGGGACAGACGGAACACCTGAACGGTGCCTCCACATTGATTTTACATGAACATCCTGGAGCCAAGACATTGTTGTTCGCACTACCTACAGCCTACCTACTCGTACATGTAAGCGTAATACAATGGTTTGTACTTTGCCTATGTGTAAGCTGACCCCGGATTTCGACGCACCCCAAATGGCTGTATTGCAGCCACAAATGTACATACGCCTTTACTGAATGCGACAGTGATTTGCAGCAAGCGATGTCATTCAACTGTGCTCAAATAGTGTCATAGTTCGCTAGTTTTTCACCTTTTTATTCAGCTTTCTGCTGGTGGAAATAAAAAGAATAATAATTTTACTGCATAACATTTGTGGTTGATACTGGAGTTTTTACAGTAGGTAATTGTTTTTTTAAGGTAAGCACAGTTTACCTCAAAGGGAAAGAAATGTATTAAAGAATTTCAATTCGAAATTCAAGAAATCATAATTATTTCATAAACCAACGACCCATGTGCAGCTTGACCTGCGTAAATTTCCGTATAAAAATTGCCGATTTTTATTTTTTTTAAAAAAAACCTTATTCGGATTATTACGTACATTAAAATATCTAGCTAAATCCGTACAACCGTTCTCAACATTATTAAAATAAATCATTATTTTTTAAATCAATTATTTTTTTAACAGAAGGATTATTCTTAATTTTTATTACCTATATGAAAACTAGCACGCATTTCAGCTGACAAAGTTCAATCCCAATGAGAGATGAATTGATTTCATATGTCATTTGAGACAGACATACACCACAAAGAAGTAGGTAAGTAATCTACGTATCTACGACAAAATTGTCCATATCGTATTCACCCCAACAAATTACCGACATAATGCGAGTATAGCGCTCTGCTAAATAATTATAGCATTTTCCAGTTACGCACGAGGTTGAGGTGGTTTCTTCGGAGGGACCGCGGAGGGCGCAGGAGGGGTGGAGTTCTGAGAAAACTTTTGGGTCTTTATTTATTGTTATTGCCTCATTAAGGTACCTACGTACCAAGCGATATCCTACAAATTGCAAATAAATAAGCCACCGCTCCACACACGTGCGGAATATATAAGCGTACCTATTTATCTAATTATCTAGGTGTTTTGGTTGACCTGAGTTATTTTCATTGGGTAAAGTTGAATTTAATTATTATTGTGGATTTTACAGTTCGAAATAACATAGGTACCTACGACAAATTAAAATACCTATATTCTATGTGTTACAAAGCATATTCATAGTACAACCTCTACTGCTACTTTTCCCAAGCATAGAAATTTTTTTTAAGTAAGTAGTAACACTTAGCATTTTCCTATTTTTTAAACAGTCAATACGTGAAGTCACGTAATAATTATCTCCTATCTATAATAGATTTAACGTGCGCGCTGCGCGATTTATTTACTTGCTTGAAATTATTTAATTGGCTTTTTTAGTTAAATACCAATAATTAATTATAACCAATATCTTAGTTTGCACCATCTAAGCTGACAAGATGTCTTTGAACAATTAATAAAACCACTTTTTAAAATGAATAAGTAGGTACCTAACGGTTATTAAACGTCCCATTTCGGTGAGTCACATGTTTGCAAAGTAACAGTACAAATACTGTGTAAAAAGACGTACCTACGTTTAGTTAAAAATAAAAAAGTAATTTCAGAAGTTAATGTTAAAAGATGCCGCAAAAAGTAGATACTAGTTTACTTACACTTGACCTTAATGAATCACTACCTTAGTTATTCAATAAAGTCAAAGAACTTGTTAAGTCTTGTACCTATATTATTTTATTGGCAAGTCGACTTCATTTTAATTAATAAAATATGATAAGTTCTCCCAATGATTTTAATATGGTTATATTTTAATTAAAAACCATTCAGTGAAGTACTTACTCTTCAGTAAATATTGATACCACGAAACACGTGAAAGGCGCTTTGATTGAGCGAAAGCGAACTCAATAATTTATCAATTTAATTTTGAGATTGAACCACAGATTGTCGAGGGGAGTGAGTTAATTTCATTTAAGGGATTTGACCTGAAATTCAACTGCTATAAATTAGCAAATAATGATTCGCGTATCATCGTAAACCAACAGTGTAGTGAAATACTTACAGTTATAATAAAGAGATACTTACTCATCCACAATTATTTCCAACGGACAGTTTCAAATAAACAAACGAAGCAAAATGGGTCGCATTAACTGAGCTTACAATAATGCTCTAACGAGCACAGTTTGCAATCGCATTTTCGTCGAATCCGAATGAGTCATGATTAAAATATTATCGATAAATAAACTCTAAACGAACGTTTAAAGCCAAAACATCGCTACACGACTCAAAGGTAAAGCGTAGGTATTTTGGACTTATTGAGCGCAAATTTTGAAGACCGCAACCCTTTGAATAGTCAATGTCGCGTACCCTTATCTCGCCACAGAAAGGCGACACCACATTACCGGTATTATGGCACTACCCCGCGCCGGCGACGCGCGATCCGAAACACGCCCTCGCTTACAGTATTAAAGTATCGACTCGTATGCACAGTTTGAAGTACAGGGCATTTTCAAAGTGCAATTTATATTGTATTGGAAGTTAGAGCGGCGTGTTTACCCGGCTCCACAATATTTTGTGTCGGGCCAATGTGCCGCGCGGCTCAGCCTTGTTCCACGTCGCTGGAAAACCCGTTTTACATTTTCTTGTCTATAGAGGAAATTTAATAAGCATAAGTGAAGTTCCCGCACTCTATTGTAGTAAGGGACGATTAGAAAACTTTTTATGTGTCTTATGATTTCTTTTTTTGAAAGACGGTTGAAGTTTTCTTTTGTAACCATTCTTACATCTTCATAATAAGTAAATCACCTTAATATTTTCAGGAGTTTGAATTCATGCGCTGGCTTAATGGATATTTTACGTTCCTTACATAACATACCATAACGACAATTCCACTTTTCGCCTGTATGTTTCATTCCTATGTTAGCCTAAGCTAAACTCCGAGATACTCTTGAAAATTTCACAGAAAAACCTAATACCACTAAGCTCGACCTTAATCGAACCCTGGACCAGGATAGCTAGCTTTTCAGTCACATCTACGACGACTAGGATAATAAGGCAGTCTACATTCCTAAGAAATGAACAAAAAAATATATTATCATGAGTATTTGTGTGAGCCAACAAGGTTAATAGAGAACTTTGCTACTGGATGTCATATGGCATGGTACCTATTGCATTGCTGAATATTCTGCCGATAAGCAATAATGTGCTGGCATTATTGTGTTTTTTATGGGATAGGGGGGGCAAACTAGCAGACGGATCACCTGATGGTAAGCGATAACCGCCGCACATGGACACCCGCAACACCAGACGAGTTGCAAGTGCATTTCCTGCCTTTTAAAAGGGTTTGGGCCTCCGGTATTCTTAAAGGCAGGCTGTTCTGTACGTTCATTAACCTCCTTCTCATACAGATTATTCTCGATCTCGATACGAACACGTTTTCGCAAGGGCTACAGTAAGTACCTACAGTAGGTTTCGGCCTAGTACACACGATCTAAATAATGTCAGGGCAGTTCTGTTGCGTGATACAGGTGCCCCACGCAACTCGCCGGCCGATATCGCAATTCGCAAACCGAGCCAGTCACTTTACTGTTCCCGCGGGAGACACACTGCTATATATCATGAGCCACCTCGCTGCCCCCCTAGGCATTGCTAAGCTATAATTATGATATTGATACTTTATGCATTTCGGTTGGCTTAAAGTATTCTTTAACAATTTAATATTTTAAAAACATGACATACGATGGTGCCTGTATTCCCCGAAGGGTTAAGCAATGGTGTACCAATGAACACCTACAGTTCACTGGTGTGTTTAGGTCCCATGTAATATCGGTCAAGCCTATTGCCATTAACCGGGCACTTGGGTTTAAATAGATCCCAGGACCACATCACATGGGACCATTATACTAATGAGGCAGTAATTAAAAAAATACTAATAACACTTTGGTCTTGCAGTTTTGGGCTTGGATTTTGATTTAATGGAATTTATTTACAATCGAGTTCCAAGAAGGTGGTACGACCCAATCCAGCGTAAAAACTAGTTTTACTTCAAAGCTAGGCCCTGTACAGTTAATTTACCTAATGTTCATTTTAACCAGACCTTCAAGCGGTGCAACCCAAATCGACGTCAAAAAGAGCACGTAAGATCAATCGGTGTATAGAACAAATGTTGCGAGCCGGACCGGATCAGATCAGGCGGTCGGGCTGTATTTATTTACATGTAATTAGGTCGGTGTCAGTGATCGACGGCGGCGGCGGACGTCCGCACCGAGGTAAACAATCCATTACAAGGCTGTCAGGCAGCGTGGGCCATGCATATAGCGACCAATATCGAGCAAACACGCGAATTTAGACCAGTTCACCGTCGCCCAACGTCAAAATTGAACAATATTGACTTTTTGACGTAAATACTCAACGAGCAAACACCTGACGCGGCTAAAGAACCCACCTTTATAATGAACTGGCTACGTTTGATTTTGATTTATAGTACATTTTGGTTGGCTAGTAACTGAATAAGCATTTATTTTTCAACAGAAATTTCTTACATAAAAAGAAACTAAACCTCGTTGGAGAGATTTTCAGATTATGCCAATTTATGTTGTAACTCAAAAAGATCTGAGCTACATTATGGTATCAATATAAAAGCTCACTTTTGTAAACGTCAACCAACGATCTAGGTACTTAAGTTTAACATCGATATTACTTGAAAATTGGGTTAACTGTAAGCGAACCCACACATACCTACTTCAAAAAAGGCTAAGATAATAATGATAATTATCTTTTTGTGTTTTTTTTTTTGCATTTTTCATGCAATGATTATGAAGTTATTTTAGTGAAGGAAAAATTCGACTTGATACACGGTTTGATACACCAGACGCTACGACATGGCAGGTGGGACTCGCGGTGGCTTAGTGGTCATAGCGTCTGGTGTATCAAACCAGAAGACGCAGGTGCGAATTCTTCCTGCGAGTCGAATTTTTCCTTCACTAAAATAACTTAATAATGATACATAATATTATCGAATATTATAACGGTCACAGGTGACTATGATGCATGGGATGCACTTACCATGGAGCGGGCCGAATGCCAGCTACATAGTATCTCCGTGGGCCATCTCTAAACGCCTGCCGGCGTTCATACGTATCATTGCTATTTTTTGTCTAAAATAATAACATTACCCGCGTCCCTAGAAGCGCACAAAGCAGCCCCAATGCAGTAATCCATTCAATGTATCACTATGCAACTCGTACTCTTATCGTACCACGTATAGCCACGCCAATCCGTTACCGATATTTAGGCAAAATACAAATTCTTTTGTGGGCCACGCGAAACTCTACCCTACGGGGCCAATGTTAGGTCGGGAATCATGCACATATCGGCAAATTTTACAACGTTCTACAGTGAATAATCCGCCTGATATTGGAAGGCTCGTCGGTGCATTCACTGGGATGCACGAAATTTTCTATAAGGATAAAAGCAAACAAGATAGCCATCGAACCAATGTTACGAGGTAGTAGCTATATACGCAAGTAATGCGTCTAAACCGCACAGATTTGGCTGCGAAGCGACGGACAAATGGAAGTTTAAAAGCAATAAAACATTTTTATTTGCTCACGTCAAGTACTGGCCGATGAAGCCGAAATTTTACAAGCATTGAGATTTTCATCGCAAATATTTGTTAGAAACGTTTCGTTCGAATAAATTATTTTTGTGTTGACTGTGGCGGGCTTTATTTCACGGATATAATAACGGCCCAACTTTTTTGGCGTGTAATAGGAACAACAGTGACAATACGGCGGCGTGGCGTCGGCGAACGTTAAAATGTTTCCGTTTTTGGCGTACTCTCAAGTTAGTTAATGTTTCCAAAACAACGCTGTGAACACTGGGATACCTATTTGCGGCTTGAAATTGGCCGCGACTTGCTCTATGCACTGCTGTTTGACACAAAGTGCTTATAAAAACGTTCTAATCTAGTGCATTAGCCACTGGCACTTTGAGATCCTCTGGCTAAATGGTTATCTAAAAGCGAGAAAGTTAAAAAATATTTAGAGTAAAATACCTACTATTAAACCACCCTAGTATTACGAGAATGTCCATTGAGGGCGCCCCTGACAGGTTAATAATCATTCATCTAAATACATTGTTAAAACTTTAGCCATTTTGAAGCAGACAGATTGGGACTCTCTACAGAAATTGCGGGTTCTCATAATATCTGAGTATTTACTATTAGGCCGCTTATTAGAGCTTAATCGTTTACATTGTGGTTTTCCCAATCCTCAGTAAACAGTTTTAGTCTAAAGAGACTTTAATTGATAATCGATCAACAATTAAGTAGGCATTCGACACGTAATTAGTACATGTTTCTAATTCTTGTAATGATGCTGGAAGGTGTAGGTACTTATTATATTTTTTATCAATCATCTATAAAAAATGTTTAAGGCCTCGACTTTCTTCTGTCTATTCCTTGAAACATAATTTTCATAATAAATGTAACCAGGGCCTAACTCTAATGTCCAAGAAAAATATTTATAAGACAAGACTCACAGTTATAATAACATTCGGAGACAAATCGCCGACAAAAGTCACTATGGCGGCAAGGCGACAAGTCGCGCGACTTGGGCGCAAATTAAAGCGATTTGTTATCCCCGACGTACGGACAACCGCCACCTTTTTAAACCCGTGACAATTTAGCGCATACCTTGTGAAATATCGCCAAGCTAAATAAAAACCGATTTGTGTTAACTCGTACTTTTAGTGCGGAGTGCACACTACATTCTGTTGTTGCAAAATACATTTTTTTGCGACTACTTTGGCGCAGTGCCTGGTTAAAGCGGTTTATGGTTTTAAATCCAAAAAGCTGACGCCGACTTTGATACCTACAAATATAGTTGTAACAGTTTCTCTAATAAATATTTATTGTTTGTTGGGAAAACACGGAGGAAATTATACTTAGTTCAAAGAAAAATATGGAGGTACCTACTCGTGCCAATATTTTTATTACATTTTGAGAGGGATGAAGCAAAACTTTCGAGATAATTATTATTAATATTGTTTTTCAACATTATAATGATGTTTGACATAATTGCATGGTAAAGTACAATAGGTGAGGCGGCTCAGGCGCCGCGTCGCCTCGTCACCAACAATTAACGCGAGCCGCGGCCCATAACTCACTCCCACCGACACCCGCTATCGCGCACCACTCGCATCCAACCCAACAACGAACATTCTACTTTTAACCACCACCTACGGGTGCAGAGCTACCAACCCCACCACTGTCACTAGTGTTTGTAATTTAAATTTCGAATTTACATAGTTTATTGCGGTTTAAGAACGCAATTTGTTAATACGCAAGTAGACACGCTTGGATTTATGTCTCGTTGGTATTCAGCATGCAACTTGTGTTGTGCATAACTTTACAGCGACTGCTACGGAACCCTATTACAGTGATACGCTCCTAATTAAATATTGGTTTACTGAATTATAACATAACATAGCATCGCGCCTGTATTTTCCGAAGGGTTAGACAAAGGCGTATACTCGCCGGCATATTTAGGTTCCATGTAATAAAGGGCAAGTCATTAACCGGGCAGATATCCCAAACTCCGAGTTGCTATTGAGAATTTCATTGAAAAACCCAATAACACTTTGCTCGACCTGGGAATCGAACCCAGGACCTCTAACGTAGCAGTCGCGCTCAGGACCACTAGGCTAATGAGGTGGTAACTGAATTATATCGATCCATTATCTCGAAACAAACAATTTACGTTTCGTTCGTGATGTGACGGAAGGCGAAACTTTTTCTATCTAATGACCTGAATATTTTGGGCCGGCCGCATTGGGCGAAAAGTTTATAATTAACGAGCTGGATGCCCCACTAATTGAATATAAGTAAACAAAACATTTTTTTCACGTAATCAATCATTGAACAATGCAAGTTATCTATCGGACCCGTATTAGAATGGAGACATTATAAAACGGTATGATTACTATCCGCTTGTCTGTACTTATAAAACAGAATAACTCAAAAAACTACCTCATTAATCCCGCCCAAACGCCACTGGGTATACGTTGACCCACTCCCTGAGTGACGCGGCACTCAGTCGAAAAAGTACCTCAAAAATCGACTAAAGCGTTTTATCGATAAAAATTTTTACACAGCGTTGTTGTCTATGAAATGAATGAACGTTTAAACTTTGTTCCAATACTATACGAATGAAATGTCATCCTAAAAAATTTTTTGAAGTTTCATTAGTCCGCGACATTGAGTGGTTGTCAAGTGACATGGGTGCCGACGTCGTAAATTATTCTTGTGCTGTGTTGTGATTGTTTAATTTGACGCTTATTATACATCAAAATGTTCGTGAAGAACTAGGCTACAATGTGTTGTTGAATTTAAGTGGTTTTAGAATGTAAAGGAATGCAGTATTTGGCCGGACAAAAAGTTATTGTTCGCGATGACAATGTAAGTAATGGGGGCCCATTGTTATTTTTTTTTACAAAAAGTTTTTGTTTACTTTGGCCCGCAATTGTGTTTAAATGGAACAATAGTTCGTAATGAAATTATGTTTATCTTTCAAACTGGTTTCAATGAGTCATTGTGATGTCGATAATCAACTGAGTGAGTGTGAGCGCACACGGCCGCAATAAAAATGGCAGGTAGTAGATATTTTCGCGAATTTCGCGATTTTTTTTGTTATTGATGGTATAAAATAAGTTTAATGCTTCTAGTATTTTTAGAAATGATATTAAATCTAGTTTATTTTAATATAATTTATATGGATATAAAAAAAAAGATTTTTTTTTAAAAAATATTTATTTTCGGGGTATATCAGATTTCATCACTTTTTTTCACGATTACATATTTTTTAAAATATTTTAATGAAAATTATACCTCCTAATTGGTATATAATTAGATCCGTTATTTATTCAGCTTGATAACGGTAGTTATTATTTTGATGTAGCATTCATAGTTTTTGTACAAGATTTTTTTTATTGCTAAAAATCGGAAGTAAATTTGTACTTCCGATTTGGCTTCCGGTCGGCCTGGCGGCGAGGCGGCTAGTAAACTAAGCATGACTTCGACCTCAGAGGTCTTGGTTTCGATCCTCAGGTCGAGCAAAGTGTTATTGTGTTTTTCTATTAAATTCTTAGTAGCAGTTCGGAGTTTGGATTTGTGCCCGGCCCAAGTAGGTATGGCCATAAGTACTCCTCTGCCTAACCCTTCGAGATATACAGGTGTGATGTCATAAGAATTCAAAGAATTTGGTATTTTGTTGAGCCACATGGCCCCTTTATTTACTCTCCTCTCACCTGAATAGTTACACGAAAGAGAGCAATTAACTCTTACAGTCTAGTCACGATTTTTTTCATTTTAATTAAAGATCCAACCGGAGGATCGTCGGCTAATTAACCCATTAAAACACAGACTCCACTTTCATTTTGTCTTTTTTCCTTAAGCGTTCACTTTCTTGTGATTTTCGAAATGAAAATGAAAATATGAACGGCTGTATAGAAAGTAGGGATGACGTCATCAACCCGCCGGGCGGCAATGTTTGCGTACACGAGTGCTCTGGACTTCCCTTTGCAAATATTGGCAAAATAAATCATACGCCAATGAAAACGACTACTTGCATGTTTTTCATTTTAATTTGATGATAATTAAAACTGCTGTTATAGTTATAGTCATCTTACTAGGCTATACCTAACTGTTTACAGGATAAAGTGCTTATTATTATAAAATTCATTCCAGCACGAAAGATGAGGTCTGTTTAGAAAGTGTTGTTTTATTAAACGAGTCATAATACCATAAAATATAATTATCACGCGCACAGCTAACTATTTGAAAGTCTAATTTAATAAATAAAAATTCTTAACGAACAAAATAAGCGTAGATCTCATCAAATAAAAATTCGGCCCGACGTCCTCGGTTAATTAATCCATTAAATTTTTTCATCACTTTGAATTACTTGTTCGAGTTGAGATCGTGATGAAAACTTTTCACAATGTTTTCACAATGTTTCTCTTCTTCAAACATGTCGCGTACACGAAATAAATAAAGCCTGTTGATTTAGTAACATAATATGACGCGATCATTGTTCTAAATTAACGCGCGGTTACAAAAAAACTGCTTTCGGCGGTTAATGTTGAAATTGTACAATTATCATTAAGGGGTAGTTTACAATGCAAGCTGAAACTTGTTGCCGTCATAAAAGCGTGCGGCGAAACTCGGCTAGACAATGGCACATGTCAGCCGACGTAAGGCCGCGCACACAAAGCGAGTGCCTACAAGTACAGTCAACAAGACAAGCCGGTAAAGCTGCGATCATCTGAATGACGAAGCAATTACGCGCATTCAGTCGCAGTACTCGGGGCGCAGTCAGTCGAGGCAAGTGGTGGGATTGGTTTCAATAAAAGCGCAATC
Source organism: Acronicta leporina (assembly GCA_947256265.1). Taxonomy (NCBI): domain Eukaryota; kingdom Metazoa; phylum Arthropoda; class Insecta; order Lepidoptera; family Noctuidae; genus Acronicta; species Acronicta leporina. The sequence goes on along the minus strand of OX366513.1, from coordinate 6,816,485 downwards.
CCTCCCCCATGTTTTTCTTTCATCACGCAGCTCTGAATGGTGTTATTCAGTACTGTAATTATTGCTGTGCTTTTGTTACAATGTTCCAAATTTACTTAATGATTATATTTCATTGTTTCAGGTAATTTCTGCGTTTCACCACCATTTGATCACAACAGGTATTAATAAACAAAGCTATTAAAGATGATAAGTGTTTATTCCATAAGTTTGTGGATAATGACCATGACTGATTTATATACAAATCTAAATTTAATTATACGTTCAGAAACATCTAAATAATATCAAAGCTAGTAATTACGTTCATTACAGAATCACTTTAAGCCGACTCGTGATCTATTTACAAAGCAGTTCGCATCACTTAACACAGCCACTAAAAATTCATTGAAGCTGTAAATTATCGTAAAACAAGAGGCATAAACCCGTCCGCGGCACGTGCCACGCTCAGGAAGAAATACTAACGTCCGACAAACGGATCATTAAAGTGCTGCTTTAATGTGCCCGCGGCTACGCTGATTAATCATCGCTCTGTGATTAATTAGTGGTGAAAAAAGCCGATGAAGAGCGCATCGATCCTACGGTCTGCCCTCACCCTTATACGAGAATAAAAATAAAAACGTTTTAAGCAAAAAGAGATAGTATCTGTTATGAGGCTGCCCCTTCACTCTGTATTTACATTAGCATGATAATCCACGTAGGTGTATTACAATCGCATTCATTTTTATAAGATAAAACAAAGTAACTGCATTCGTTCATTCCGCACTAGTTATTTTATGATCATAATAATATTAAGTTATCGCTTTGTGTGTCAGTGAGTGATTGTGTTACAACATTACCACTTAACATTACAAAAGAGAAATGTATGCAACCTACATCAGCTTAGTTTAAATCAATGTAGACATTGCCTAATATAAAGTTCACGCGTTGCAACAACAAGCTGTACACTCGCGGTTAGAAAACAACCATGTTAAATATTAGAATCTCTAATTTGAATATACTGTAGTTGGTCCATCTATGCATGCATAAATATTGCATAGAGGGTCGTTAACTAGAGAATGTACTTCTAAGTGATTGCTTCGCTCATCGGACTCGTTTGACGAACGACCGCTCTACGATTTGCACCCAAATAAGCCGTTACTCATATTACAGGGGGAGATTTAAATGTCGCTTTTTTAAGATGAATATTTTACAGTTTGTACGGCAGCCCGCCCGTTATTCATTGTCAGCGAATTTAATACGTTAAGTGCACCCATTTATGAGCAAAGTTTTAAATGCGTGCGAGATTGATCGCGCGGATTGGATGACTAATTCGTTTGTGTTGCGTCCTACACACTGATGTCATTGTCCAATGAAAACATCGATTAACTATTAATCATATGATATTTCAATATTTATTTGGGACAACATCATCATTAATTATGTGTGCACTTGATTTTAGAGAGCCATTGTCAAGAATTTTGATCCATTGTAAGTAGTTAAAGCGGTCCGCACACCAAAAGCACTGAACTGACAAAAGAGGTTACATTTCCGCCATTAATTTCTATAGTATGTCAAATTTTCAAATTTCGAACTCAATTATCAGGGCTGTTACACAGTACAGTTCTGTTATTAGGGTCTGGTCTACACACACATAATTATTTTCTGCATTCGCCGATTGGCGATTTAGTGTGCAGCGTTCGATGAGGTAATCGCGCGTTTTGATTGCTTTAGTTATTCTGCAATGGAGGTTGGGTTAGCACACCCTATGAAAATGAATACTTACTAATATTATGTTTTTATAATATCAAATTGAGTATAAAAGTGTAGTAGTTTGAGTTGACGCTGAAAAAATGTGTTTAAATGTACTATTTATTTTATCAACGAATGAAAAGCAACTAATTCACGATCGCAGATTAAAAATGCATCATGATTATTTAGTAAAGTACTGAATATTAACTTTTTTCATGTAACTACACAGTGAAAACCTAACGGTACCCGGAGCCGTAACATTAACTTAAAATTTTACAAACTATTAATATTTATATCCCCTTGAGATACTTCTGAAAAAATAAAGTTTGTCACCAACAAACCCGTATGCAAAAGTACCAGTAATTATGTGTGTTGCCAATTACTAAAATAATTCAAAAGCGCGTGAGTCACATTTTAATGTAATTAATAATCATAGCTGTATAACAGATCTTTACAACTTATTTAATTGCGTTACTTAGATAAATAAGTTATAATTACAGATGCGTGTGTTGGTTAAACTTAAAGCACATTATAAGGCGAGTAATGTGGTACCTAGTGAACGTAATAAATTGATTTATTTATCATAATGTTGCCAACTCTGTGCGATTAAGTAGGAAATATGACGTTGTGGTGTAGGATGCTTCTCGGTCGGCTCGTAATTACAATAATTGCAAAACTTTCTCACTACAGTCTTTACCACGATGCTTTAAAGCCATTCATTCGTATTTATGTTTGCCACGTAAACAAGTCTTAATGGATGGTGTTTCGTTTTATATTTTATTTGTGAGAGCTCCGTATCCGATGAACAGTCGTCGAGAAAATGGATACGGTGGCGTACGACGGGAAAAATCCTAGTTCAAGTTTACGAGTCCTTCATAATCATTGTGTCGAAACACGTAAAATTTCCTGGAGTTTTATGCAGACGCAGCATCGTTCGGTCGGATGGGTCGTCCGGTCCGCGTTGTAAAAATATTCCCGGGAATCGTGTGGAAACGAAACAAGCAATACGTAGAAGTAACAGATTACAGAGCAGGTCCGTGTTTACAGTGGACGCGTTATGGACCTCTTTGTGAATACTCGAACATGGACTCATGTCTCGCATACGTATTTTGTGTATTTAAGTAAACGTGCATTGGCCGGGGCTTTTTTGTTTTTTTTTTTAAATTGTGTATGAATGTACAGAATTACTTTATAATGTGTGAAAACAGAAATAGAGGTGTGCTCTTCGCTTTTCCGCTCATCGTAACAAAAGTAGGATTGCAATAATTATGTAATTATGTAATAATACAAACCAAATAAAATCACCATTTCATTCGTATTTCCAAATGAGAACGCGACCTTCCAAATTTGAAAAACGCCCTGCTCCAATTTTCTTAATAACTCAACGGATTTCTTGCCAAGAAATGTGTATCATTTCTTGTCTCGACTATGAATCACTGTAAATATAATGTGTGTAACTTTCTAATGTGCTTTTCTTTGGCACTTCCTGCCACTCCCATCATAATTTTTGTCGATATCGTTGGCACTTTGAGCATATAACAAATTAATAGTAGGTACCTAACTATAAACGGTAAGTGATACTTACGGTCAGTCCCAATAAAAAATCAGTCAGTGGAATTGCTTACTAGAGATAATATTTTGACATAATATGCTCCATACAATTAATGTCAAAATACTATATCTAGTAAGCAAATCTACTGAAAGATTTGTTATTGGGATTGACTGTTAGTGTATTTTCGAAGGTTTCTTCTTACCTACATATAAAGTTTCTATAGGTAGTAGCTAAGACGTAGCTTATATCATCACAGACAACCTCTGTGGTTTAGTGGTTCGAGTACCGGATTGCTGACCATGAGTTCGTGGGTTCGATTCCCACAGGACACAAAAAATTATGTGATGAATATAAGTGTTTGTATTGTATGTACCTATGTAGTATGTATTTACAAAAAAAAGTATATAAGTATTATATCCATTGTCTAGTACCCATAGTACAAGCTCTGCTTAGTTTGGGACTAGATGGTGTTGTGTAAAAATGTCCCAGAATATTTATTTATTTATATTATTATTTATATTAGTAGCAAACATAATAATTAATTATCTTTATTTTTGCCAAAACTTGAGCTTAATAAACATATTCTATTTCTCCTTTATCTTTTTACGCTTAAACCGCTGAACAGATTTTGATAAAATGAGAAAGCTATGAGCCTTAATACGTATTATACTCTTACAAACATAATGATAAGTTCAAGTCATCATTACAGACACTAATATCCATATAATCTTTAAATAACTCCAAGCTAATAACTAAAATAACTATGTTTTCCTTCATTAGTCAACCAGGAAACATGATTACGTAACTATACCTAGCAACTGTCAAGTGAACTTTTACTTTTACGCAAATGACGAGTAAGCTTATCTACTGCAAAAGTATTGCAACAATTCTTGGAAAGTTTAACATAAGTTACGTAACAGTTCATTAATTTCAGTTTTAGTAATGGAATAGGTATGAGGATTAACTTGAAAATGTTTACCCGACTGTGCTAGAAGGGGGGTTATGTTTTCGAGAGTATGTTGAATTACGTAGCTATGAGTAACAAAATTACAAAGACAATAGATAAACTATTTTTCTCGAGATATAAAACTATTTATTTAATTACTTACCTAAGAGGTTAATAGTCAGATTGGCGGCAGCTGCTATGTTTGAGGTACTAGGTACAATCCCCAGGTGAAGCAAAGTTTACATAATAGATTTTAGGAAAAAGGAGAAAAATCTAAGCAGCTCGGTAATTAAATTAGGTACAAATCCATAAGAATTACAAAATAACTGCTAACTTTTAATGTACAATATTAGTAAATACACTTAGGTACCTGTTATAAGCCGTACAAACATTAATAATTTCGTACGGGAATTGAACACACAACCCGAAACGAAGCAGCCTACTTAATACTTACCACAACGCCAATCATGCCGTCACTGTTTATGTCTGCTTTAGGATATAAAATCCATCTTGATACCAAAAACTGCTCCGAATCAACGATAAAATACTTATAAAAACATACAAGTGTTGGCTTTATTACCCTCACATGCGTGTATGTGGTTAAATTTCGCGTTTATCTTAAGACAAATCAGTGTTTCCATTTAAGTTTGATGGTTGTGTAAGTAGTTCCGGAGATCAGTCAGCGACGCGACCCGCGACTGAGCGCTGTGAGGCTGCAATACTACCTCTTGTTCACGCCAGTCTACCTAAAATGGATAATTTTGATGAATATATAATATATAAGAAATAGAACACATACCTACTTATATTGAAAGCACAGCAGTGAACAACGATAGCCTAGTGATATGACCATTGAATCGCTAAGTTAAAGCTCTCTAGTTCAATTATAAAACCTCTGACTTTTCGAAATTACGTGCGTATTAATAGTTAATTATCACACGCTTAAACGGTGAAGGAAAACATCGTGAGGAAACCTGCATGCTTGAGAAATTTTGTCGACGGCGTATGAAGTCTGCCAACCCACATTAGGCCGGCGTGGTGGACTATATCCCAATCCCTTACATTCTGAGAGGAGACCCGTGCCCAGCAGTGGGACATTATAATGGGTTGATTATGTATTGACAGCACAAAATTAAATAAGGCATTTTATAACTGAGAAAGACAGAAACATAAATAAGAAACACAATAATCTTTTTAACAAAGTAAACTTACGCGCGTTTCACTGACATCCTTACAATAAAAGTAAGTCTCCCACAGCGTCTGTTTGTCTGTTCGCGATAAACTCAAAAACTACTGAACGGATTTTCATACGGTTTTCACTAATAGGCGGAGTAATTCATGAAGAAAGTTTTAAGCTATTTAACATCACGCTACGAGTCTTAGGAACGGGGTAACGCCAGTGAAACCGCGGGCGGGTGGCTAGTTATCGTAAAATAATTTCCAGTATAAATTGACCACGCATTGTATACGGCTCTTCGTGTAGTTAGAGGTCAGCTTAAATTGGATGTCTACGCCACGTTGAGTAGCAATGTGTCGGTGAATCATAGGTACTGTGATTCATCCCAAGTGTCCATTTTAGCCCTCCAGATATACCAAATTAACTAGAAAATATAATGTGGCGGGAAATCCGCGCTTCTTAGCTACAAAATGTACATAATTAGAAAAGTTTTTACGAGCGGTGCCTTGCCAAGTCGTCGCTTGTCACCGCCTGACACGGCCCCCCATGTCCGGACGCGGATTATAATTTTACTGAACAAATTATTTACAAATTGTGATTCTTGTTTACGGTATTTTCCTCTTTTGTTTTGTTATTTCGTTTCTTTAATAAGCTACTCATGTTCGTTGTGTTTTTTAACCGCCGCGGAAAAGGAAAATTTTATTACATGAGCGTAATTTTCTGTAAAAAGATGTTTGACAGAATTACTCGTTGTTTTCTCGTCAGTTTTGTTGTATTTATAATTCGCTCATTTTACTTGGTTAATTTTGGTATTTTTTAACTTTTATACACATATATTACGATGTGCAACTATAGTAAATTATGTATGATGTAATTTTATTCCACAAAAAATAATATCTTCGTCACCAAAAAAGTTGTCTTAAAATATCTTCAAGGAAACATTGAATTTTTATTCAAAACGGCACATTAGCCCAATAATGCGCGGCAATACATCGTCTGCCGCAAAACACGAAATGTATGTGTCAACGGGCATGAAAGAATCAGAGAACTTGGCTGGGGTCGTGTTATAAAAATAATTGCCGTTTTTGGCACGACACCGCGTCAACGGCGGGTTCCTTGCCCTAAATGAGTGTAATTACAAAAGTTTTTATTACTAACTGCGCGCCAAAACCTCCTTCCACGATCGTATTATAACGTTGGTAACGTGAAGGCTCACTATACCCAGCTTTGTTGCAAATTACATAAAATTTTATCCTTTTTAAAATAGACACGCCATGATGTGACATACTTCGGGCTTATACCAATTCTTTATAACTTGGCTGGGTTTTGTTACTTAAGAATTTCTTGTACTTAGTTGACTTTCATTAGGTGCCATTATTTTCATTTACGAACATCTTTATATTAAAACATCTTACAATAGATATTGTTTATTTACGGAAGTAAATTTACTTTTTTTAAATTCTATACTAATTTACTTTTTTTAAATTCTATACTTTTTTTATATTCTAAGCGTGTTGTGAAAGTGGCCCGGCACATCACTACTCTTGAGAAATCTTTGAACATTTAGTAAATGTGGAACACTAAGGCCTTTCTTCCCCTTTTATTTAATTTTCCTACATTAGTTTGTAATTTTAGTTTGAGTTTATGAACCTCTCAATTCTTCATTCAATTAAGGATAGGTATATGTAATTTAATTTATATGTAACTTTGTAATAACGTAGTCTACCAACTTGCTAATTAATCAATTTCGTAGGTAATTCGCCTAAACATGATCTGTGCAACACAGTTCTAATTTTAACATGATATATAGAAAACATTGAATTAATTATTTTTATGAAACTGAAAGAACATTTCTACCACCTGTGCAGTATCAGGCACGTATCTCTCTTCGCCAGCAAAATTAACGGTAGAATAAAACATAAAATTTTCATTTACGTAGATATCGATAGATATCGGTGCAGACCGAACGAGGTCAGAGTGCAGCTCTTGCACAATGAGGCGATTAGTTCCTTAACGAAGCCGGAGCTGATTCGGGCCGAAGGGAGAACCGTGCAGGAAATAAACGGAAAAGCACATGAAGTTAGAAAATCCCAAGATACGGAGCTCGCATTCGTTCAGCATGACTTTTCGCATTTCGGAATGTAAATGGCCCTGAACTAAGAATTCTAAGTTAAACGTTCGAGAGACGAATGAGTTTTCAAAGAGGTTGGTATTTACCGCAGATAGGTACTCTTTGTTTTCCGTGAGAAAAACAATTCTTAGCTTGCAATGCGAATCCGAAACGGAGAAAACAACTTTATACTTACGTACCTGAGCGATGAGCTGGCGACTTTTATGACTTCGTGCATTGCCTTTTCATTTGTAGTTACAGTTTTTATTGCATGTAGCAGACGCTCGAAGCTGTGCTGATAGCATACAGTTATCTTGAGACATGCAAGCGCGGCCGATGGTCGTACACTTTGGGCCTTATTATGTACTAGCTTCCGCCCGCGACTTCGTCCGCGTGGATTAGTTACTTAGTCTTAGCGTGATAATATATAGCCTATAGTCTTCCTCAATAAATGGGCTATCTAACACTAAAATAATTTTTCAAATCGGACCTGTAGTTCCGGAGATTAGCGCGTTAAAGCAAACAAACAAACAAACAAACTTCAGCTTTATATTAGTATAGATTATGGATTAATCGTGATGCGGGGAGACGCGTGTATATCGTATGTGTCTGGTGGCAGTGGCCTGCATATACGCCGCCGCGATATGCCACGTCGTCCGTGATCTATGCGATGCTTACAGGGTCTCCTTGCTCAACACTGTGAACACTCGCACAGAATAAATTTCAACTTAAACCCCAGTCTAGAAATGTGTGGAGTGAAGTTCTTACAACTCCACCGACGTTTTCAACGGCTAACTCTTTAAATTATTACGTGTCGGTACACCTACGCTTAACGTCTTAACAGAGATTTATGAATTACCAACTTTCAATTCCTGAAAATTGTCTGCGAGAGCGCAAATTGTGAACAAATATTTTGGTGCAGCTTTGTTCTGAAAATAAGTAGAAATTTGTGCAAGTAGTAGAAATAAAATCAAGCACAATTTTTAATAAATTCTCAGGGGAGCGATTAAAAGTGAAGATAGTCGAGGCGAGGAAGTGTGGCGAGGTGTAAGGCGGGGCGAGTGAGGCGGGGAGGTCTCGGGGAGTGCCACAGAGGCGCAATATCGCGTTCGGTGGAGCGTGGCCGGCGCCGCGACATTTGCATCTTTCTAAATGAAACCATATTACCGATGTTGTAGCGCACTTATTGAACGAGTTATTGTGATGATGAAGTCGCTCCGATAAAGTTCCTATTGCCGCCTGCAAATGGTTTGTTTCGGTATATAAATACGTCCAGAAGCTAAAACGGTTGCGGCAAAAGTTATTTAAGTTAAATGTGGGTCAAGATTTATGATCTTACATTTACATTTCAAGGTGCTTTAAAACGTTATTTTTAATGGTCATAGTTTAAAATTGGTTTTGAATTTCAGTTGGCTGACTATAAACGATTATTTTGATTTAATACCTAAGCACACACGACTTTAACTGGAATGTTATCTTATCTTATCTTGTGTAGGGCCGAGGCAGCAAGGCCTCAGTGCACTTCGACCCAATGGGATCTTTTGTGCTTCCCCTAGATAATCTATTCCTCATCCCCTCCCAGTTCTACAAACAGCTCTTCCATGAGCTTTATAATGAGGCCTGGGGGTATGAGTCTGTAGTCCTCCGGGCTTGGATAACCCTGACCCAAAAGGCACATTCGCTTTCCAGCCATTGCATCGCATGTACACAGAAGGTGTTCCATGCTCTCAATTACCCTTTTGCAGGCCCTGCAGGCTGATGTATCCGTCAGACCCATCTTTTGTAGGAGAGCGTTAGTCCCGAAGTGTCCGGTCAGCGCCCCCATCAAAAGACGGGCCTGCCGCCTGCTTGAGTTCCAAATGGCATTTTGCCATTTCGATGAGGAACCTATGAATTTCTTGGAGTGAGCAAGTCCCGTGAGGCTCAACCACTCATCCATGTGCCTCGTCCTTGCGTACTTCCGAAATGCCGTTTTGACTGTGCTTGGAGCCAGTCCTACAAATGGTTCCGGTCCAATTAGTGAGGTTCCAGAACCTTCCCTAGCCAGCTCGTCAGCATGCTCGTTGCCCACAATACCCCTATGACCAGGGACCCAAACAAGCCTGACCTTGTTTCGCTTTCCCAGCTCATTAAGAGTTCGGGCATCGTCCATGGTCAGCCTTGAATCGATCCTGTAGGAGGTCAGGGCCATGAGTGCCGCTTGGCTGTCACTAAGAATGTAGATGGACCTACCTGTGGTACCGCTACTTTCCATCTGTTGTGCACAGGCAAGAATAGCATATGTTTCCGCTTGGAAAACTGTAGCTAATTTGCCCATGCTTTGACTGACCTTATGGTCCCTTGCATATATGCCCGCCCCTGTACCCGACTCGGTTTTCGAACCGTCAGTGTACCATATCAGACTGCCCTCCTCTGGTGGATCTAGTCCCTTCATCCATTCTTCCCTTGACGGTAGATGAACCTTGTAAGACCTCTTGAACCAAAACATGGGCTGCATTTTGTCGCAGTGCATGTTCGTTAGTTCGTCAAGGCCTTCCTGTATTTTAAGCCTTGTGTGTCTAGTTCTAGGCTTAGAACTATCCCACAGGCCATTTATTGCCAGTCTGTGTAGTGCAAGACGGGCCTCAGTCTCTATGACAATATGTAGCGGTGCAAGGTTGAGTACCTTTTCCATCGCCGCTGTTGGTGTGGTTTTGAACGCCCCTGTGATAGCTAGGCATGCCGTTCGCTGTAGTTTAGCGAGGGCTTCCCTGCATATCCCTAGTTGCGTCCTAGGCCACCAAACAATGCTGCCATATGTGATTATTGGTCTAACCATCATGGTGTACAGCCACTGCACAACCTTTGGTCTAAGTCCCCAGGTTTTGCCATACGCTGAGCGACACATACCCAAGACTCTTAGAGCCTTGGCTATGGTATTGTCCAGATGTTAACTGGAATGTTAATAACATTCCAGTTAAAGTCGTGTGTGCTATAGTTATGCTTTTAAAACTTAGACCTCTTTTTAATTGGTCTAAGTTTTATACTAATGTTCTTGGGTTACCAAGAAAATATAATCCGAAAGAGCAGCAAAGGGTAATGCCATTGTTTTTCAAACAAAAAGTTCAGATTTTATAGTTACAGGGTAATCTTATAACTACCTCCCAATGCTTCTAAGTAAATAATAATTCACTTACAAATTAAAACTCAATAAGTTACCGAGCAAATTTTAAATTGAAACAGCGTAAAAAATTGTTTCTATACCATTATCATGCATTACAATTAAACCAATTATAGGTATTGCATTAAGTCATCCGTAATTTTAAAAACATAATTTATTTTCACAATAATTACATTGATTCATGAAAATTGCCAACATTCTTTTTCATTAAAACCTCCAATATTGTCTGCATTTTCAGGTTTAAAAACTTAACTTAATAAAGGAAAGGTAAGTACAATTTACCAAACGTTGTCAGGAATAATAAACACAATTTTTCCAGTGAATGCAGCCCAAAAGTCTTCAAACGGTAAAATCAATTGACCTACATTTATGTAGGTTTAAAATGTGTATTGATGCCAACATAGTCGTCAGGTACACAGAATTCCCTACACGTATTCGATTCCCGATTCCCCACTGAAAGAAAGACGCCTTTACAGCAAGATTCGGTGCCCGTTCCCAGCCGCAATATGTATGATAAATAAATTGCTATCCAATATCAAATGGAAGCAATACCGGTGAAATGTACAAAGCGTTTACTCATATTACATGTATGCGTACGAATGACTCCTTTGGATATAGGGCCGAAGGGAGCCACTAGATGGCGCGCGCGTCATATGCGCCCTACAAATGGGCGGCCATGATTGTATTTTCTAAATGACATTTTTAACGCGGTACTCTCACCTGCGTCTAAAGGGTTTTATAACTTATGATTTGTGGTCACGGAACCCTTTCATATATTTTTACATAATGTGATAAGTTACGATTAAATACCATAACATACGATGTGGTATCCTAAATGCGATACCATCACATTGTATTCCTCGACGGGTTAGACAGCGGTGTACAAGTGTACACCAACAGTTGTCTGCTGTTTTTCTAGTCTGTCTAGAAAGGTTAAAAATATCTAATATAGATCGCGAATTCGATTCGCGAGACAGCTATTTCAATCCACATGAAAAAATACAGGATTTGCTTCGGAAAAAATTATCCAATCTAGATAAGCTTCAAGAAGTTACTGGTCCAGTCGCCATCAAGTATTCCCGTCAGGCACCGATATTTTTGCTGAGTAAATTGGGCAGTCTATATAGTAAGCCTTTTTTTATCTAGGCCGCATTTAACGTCGTCAATTGTCGTACCAATGGCCCCGCAGGAAGGTAAGGAGGCGCTGTTTGTTTTAGGCCGAAAACAAAGAAAATGCTTACTTACAAAATTAGATATCTTATGCTAGATCGCTACTTTCTATTCTGTGACTGAAATGTAGGTAAATGATATGAAAGAATGGAACTGCCTCATGACCCTAGCGGTCTTGAACGCGACTGCTATACTAGAGGTCCTGGATTCGATTTCCAGATCGAGCAGTGTTGTTGAGTTTTTCTATGAAATTCTCAGTAGCAGCTCGCAGTTTGGGATTTGTGCCCGGTTAATGGCAATAGGATCGCGCCCTGTCACATGGGAACTAAACAAACGGATGAACTGTGGGTGTACTTACATTCGTACGCCTCTGTCTAACCCTTCGGGGAGCCATCAAGCCTGTATGGCTTGATGGTATGTATGTTATGTTACAAAATGTAAGTAAAAAATCTCTACGTAAGAAATCGGCATAAAAACACTCATATACAAAGCTTGATGCTATTCTGACTCGAGGACAAATGAGACAAAGGAAATAAGAAATATTAAACGTGACTCGAATGTCAAGACGCTTTCCATACAATGATACGGGCTGTACCATCACACGCTGGTGTATGTAAACCATGGTGCTTTTATGGAAATGACGTTATTATTACAAGAAACGAGAGCCTCTTACCGGGAGATTTGTGACAAAAACTTTGAAATTGCTTTATTTTTTACAGCACTGACTTACCTAAACCTGAAGGGACTTTGCTAACGGAAATGTCGAACAGTAATCTTCTAAATTATGTCGAACAGTAATCTAGTAATCTTCTAAATTATTAATCAATGTCACAGTTGAAGTAATTAAAAAATTTAACGAAATCTAAAATGATTTCGTTAAATTTTTACCACGAGAAAATCACCGAATGGAGACGTTTATGACGTTGAAATTAGATTGGAATAATATTTTGACTTTTAAGTACCAGAATTACCTTTAGCTCAAGCCAGGTTACAAAAAAAACAAAACAAGATTTAAAATAAAAGAACGTCCTGCACAAAAACTCTAAATTTGAATTTTAAAATTCAAAACAAAAGAGGCACAATAATAAAATAATTTCTTTAGGTACCTACCTACATATTAAAATACCTATTAGTGATGTTAATGTACGTCTTTGCTACAAAAAATGCCTTTTAGCTGGCATGAATCATTTAATTTTAATAATACAAGACCATTTCTATAAAAAACACCACTTAATTAAGAATTCTTACCTATAGAACTGCTAATTAATACATTACACGTATTAACTGCGCAAAACTATCGCGTTTCAATGTAGAGAGTAGGTATAAAAAGTAGCTAGCAGATAATGCAAGTAATGAAATAATGAGCTAAATTTAAACGAGCTGTAAAATTTATGTTTCGTGCAGCTTAAAAACAGCTCCCCGGAGATTTCCAGCTACGGAACCGAGTTAACGTTTTGCTTTCAGTTTAGCTCCTTTTTTCTACAACTTGAATTTAGCTTGTGGCCGTCTGTGTTTTTCCGAGTTAAAGTTTATGTTCAGCTCTCTCTCATACCAACATTTTAGAGCGAATTAGAACATAATGCAATAGAACTAAAGTTTTTATTTTGGCTCAACTACGAGAAAGGAGGTTGTCTATTCGTCTTTATATTTTTTTAACGTAATATACGTAGAAGATATTAGTAATTATTTATTATTAATTATTATAATATATTATACTTATTTAATTCATTGAAATAAATTGTTATTATTAATTGATAGATAAAACAATAGTGTCTTTGAAAAGATGCTACGAGATGAAGCCCTAACAATCTCGATCTCGATTAAGAATCACGGAATTCACAAAAAAACATTTACCATGGATTCTGAAGTTACCTCACTTTTCTATTTCAACGTAATATGACTTGTTAATGATAAATTATATTTATTTCTGTAAATAGATCTTTTAAAGAAACTTTTACAAGTCAATGTTTTACATTTTTTGAACTAGATGGCGGCCGGCATTTCCTAACTGACGACCTCTGAGAAGTTAGATCTATGATCAACAGTGTTTAAGCTGCTTACAAACGTAGCTACCGCCATCTTGATCAAAATAATACACTTCAAATAAATAAATGAAACAACGCGAAATGACGGAACGTTTCATATTTCTTCGAAATTCCTCAAGGAAACGTTTTTATATAGTATCAATAGTAGCCAAGCTAATCTAATAACAATCGCGAACATTTGAACTAGCGTTGTGCTCACGTTAACCTCATCATAAAAATAAAATCAGTACCTAGATAGTGGAGCTCGTGGTCAAGCCTACCGCTTCACGCTTACCGCAGTCAGTCCATAGATGGGTGCGTGCTGGAGAGCAACATCGGTCAGAAATTTATTTGGGGTAATATATAATCTGTGGTTTTGGTGTACTATCTAGATATCTGAGAAGGAAGCTGATTAACGTTAGGGGTTGGGAGCTACCGCGCAACCGGGCAACCGCCGAGAAAGAGCACAAACAGCGGAATTTATTGTTAATGGCCTATAGTCAGACATTTAACGCAATGAATTACTTACACAAACAAGTATTTTGGATTACTTATACAAATAGGAATACACATATTCCCAACGATGACGCATAGTTAATTTACGTACTTATCGAGACGTTTGTCATGGGGAATTACAAGCCGCCAAGCCACATATTTTTTTCCCAACTAATCTCTAATTTTACATAACAGCAGAAAAATAAGAAAGCATCTAATAAACGAATACGTGTTTACGCCAAAAAACAATGCCAACTAAATATTCCAAAGAAAGCAATAATTTTTTAAGAACAAAATTTTTTTTTTCTTCTGATTTATTAAATCACTGGCGACCAACCCGCGGTTTCACCCACGCTGCCCCGTCCCTAAGTGTCATAGCATGACGCTGCCTGATAAATAGCTTAAAACATACCTCTTGAAACACTCTATCTATTAAAAGAAACCGCATCAAAATCCGTTGCGTAGGTAGTTTTAAAGATCTAAGCATACATAGGGACAGACAGACAGCGGGAAGCGATTGTTTTATACTATGTAGTGATAGTGAAGCCACGGATTTTACAACTCACCGACATTTCACATTGGATTTCAGCCGAAGGAATGAAAGAAACTTAAAATATTGGTGAGGTTAGAATTCCAGCAACACCAGTAGTTTGACCAACGGGTTATCATCTTGATACCTTAGGTTAAGTCTCATATGCAAATTCATTAAACTCTGGAAAGAAAGATGATCGCTCCCTAAATTAAATTAAACAGCGTGTTTATCTAGCTATAGTAAGTGCAAATGTTTTGCTTACAGATACACCGCTATTTCGGGATTAAGGTCTGGCAACAGTAAGATTTCACGTGGTAACAAGACTTAACAACTCGCTGTGTCATTCTAACTTTCTAGACGACGAGTCAACACAGTCTTACTCTAAGAAAATATCTGCATAGAACGTAGAATAAGATGCAACCGCAACAAACGCTAGAATACCGATGAAGGTGAATATTTTTTGAAAGCATTAAGGTCGAGTTTCTGTCTGTCCCTCCCGCAGTTTATGGCCCGTAAAATAGTCTGCAGCGACGAGTCACTTTGTTCCAAACAGCAGGATGTAGTTTCGGAAATGAAACTTTGTGAAAATATTGTGTTGGATATTAATTGTTCGCACAGCTTCGCGCTTTCCTTGTTTTGCACACATTATGTGATACTAGTATTATGAAAACGAAATTCCGTACGTAACGGAGTCGCTATTATAAAATCTTTTATTCAAAAGGCACTCTCAATAAAAACCGGTCAATTGGAGCTAACCGCGTATAAAAACGCTACTTCTGCAATATTTACATTAACAACTCTCACGGTATGATAAGGGTTTCGTTTTATCCTTTCAGGAACGAAATGATCCTGTAACAAAACGAATTCTCGTTCGAACGTTAAAAATGTAAAAGTGGCATCTCTTTCCCCCTTCAATCCCGCTCTCCGAAGATTAGAAAACACGTTTGAGAGAGCTCTCGAACAATTTTCCGTTTACGTAGCGGTAATTGTCTTAGAACAGGCACGAATAGCTATCTCTCGGTTGGTCGGCGGCGGCGGGGCGCACTGCGGTAGCCTTCGCCGCAGCCCGGCTTGCTCCGCCGAAACCGCCGATACGGTACGTGCACTGAATCCCAATACCACCTGTACAGATTTTATTCTTGCCTCCCTCATTTTTGATTCAACTATCTAATAGTTATCTGCAGACGTCCGATGATTCGCTACCCTCGACTGAACAAAACATTTTTAATTTTCAAACTCGATCCCGCATTGTCATGCGTTTACGTGAGCAACGGTTTATCACCGTTTTTATGTTTTGGTTGTAACGTTTCCTTTTGTCTAAATTATGCAGAAATCAATTCGGGCCAGTAAGCTGGGCCCTGGTAAATAATTCAGCGCTGATTGTAACGAAGGTCCGAGTCCGCACTAAATGTTCCCAGGAAACCATGCGGTCCACAAAAGAGCCTTGTTTTCCTTATCTTTGAGTGAGAATCTACTTTTACCACGAACTCCAATTGTGCCTTTTGTCTTTGTTTAGTTCATTAGATCTTATCTATTGATTTAAGATTAATCCAATTTCAGGTTTTGATGAGGCACGGTTTTATGGAGATACTAGCAAATTGTGCACTAAAGCCGAAATATTTTGGAAGCCAAATGAAATCACAACGCTGCCCTCGGTGGCTGCTCTAGATTCTGGCGGCGTCCACTGTCCACCGTACTCTCGCTGATTCAATTATTTCATTAAAATAATCTTCTCTAAAGACTACGAGGTCTGCACTCTGCACTATATTGAATAATATCATCACGAGTGTTAAGCAAGTTATACGATTAAGTTCGTACATTTACATAATTGCGGCCAATTAGCTGAGCTGAATCGGATAGGGATTTCGTTACCGAACATAATGAGTGATATAAATTAAATGAGACATTCCGTTCTCAGCCGAGCCAGAAACAGTACAAATAATCCTTAAAATTTAATCGTTTTCTGCAAAGATTTTTCCATGAAAAGTTTTCCACTTCAAACTTTGCCACTTCGCCGAAGCCAAGTCGCGTTTAACAAAGCTTTTTCATACTTACATTTTTATATCAGGAATGGAACGTCACGCTCGGTTTCATCGGCACTCGTCCGCCCGACCGCGAAAAGAACGCATAGACCGGTAATAGGTGACGCCTTATACAATATTCTGGTCACGTTTAGAATTCCTTATATTTCATCTTTTTCTACGGTCCCGAAAAATGTCATCGAATACACATTTTCCCGTAATCCTCATAAGTCTCATGGCCTCGACAAGGCTCGGGACGCCGCAGCTCCCCGTCTCGTGACACGTACCCCCGCACCCTGCACCCCGCCGCGCCGCACCCCGCACCCCCGCGACAACAAGTTCACGCCGTGTCGTGACTCGCATTTGCAATAACACTTTAGCTGAGGTGCCGCGACGAGCCAGCCTTCAATTAGGTAATGGTCTGCCATATAAGTTGACTCAAGACATTGAATAAAACAACGACTCCGCGCGTGACGCCCTCACTAATTCAGCTAATAATGAACGTTAGATAGGTATGAACACCGAAATACTTCACGTTTATGAAAAATAGAATCTACAAAGTGGACTACATTGTACGAGAAAGTTTTAATTAAGAAGAACTATTTTGCTCACCTAGACAGATCGGGGCGCGTGTTAGGATTTAGGGTCGAATTCTCCTCCTTATCGGGAACAGGTTGGAACATGCACCTTGCACCAAGCATCGTCGGAAGTTTCCTACAACAGTCCAACTAGTTTGGAAGCTTGGAAACTCCATCAGATACGTGAGGTGGAGCGATTACCTCAAGCCAACTACTTACATAGTAGGGGCGCGGTGACATGCATTACCAATATGTTTTATATTAACATCGTGTTTTGTATAACAAATACCCTTAAAATAATAACCTTACCATATTACACGACGAGAGAATTATAATTTGCATGCATCTCTTTTTTCGGCACATTATAACAGCTTAGTATCTTCTTACGTTTTTGGTACGCAATTTGTACACGATTGAGCTTATTCCAACATCAGTTTACATTAGGTAATCAATGTAAGCAGAATAAATAAATAAATATTCTGGGACATTTTACACAGCACCATCTAGTCCCAAACTAAGCAGAGCTTGTACTATGGGTACTAGACAATGGATAATAATACTTATATACTTTTTTTTTGTAAATATATACTTATAATACATAAGAAACACCCAGACGAACACAAACACTTATATTCATCACATATTTTTTTTGTGTCCTGTGGGAATCGAACCCACGACCTCATGGTCAGCAGTCCGGTACTCGAACCACTAAACCACAGAGGTCGTCAAAATGAATGAAGAATGAATTATGTTCACTAATCTTTTTCTCCAATTTATAGATCAAAGCTCGATAAAATTGTTCCAATACAACGAGAAGTTAAAAGTCGCAAAGAGTTGAAATAACTATCATCTGTTCTATAATTTAATAGAGTTTCTACTTAGTTCTTTCACAATTTCGCTCTCTACTTTTCCTATTGCCGGATGTGTGATAGAATTTATTTGTTCGATATTATGGACTTTGAAAACTCGTAAATAACTAGTTGTTTGTTTTCAGTATTCGGTTTTTTATTCAAACTTCCATGAACAATACTCATAAAATAAGAAGAAACTGACTTAGAATTAGTTTTTCTCATTTTGACATCCATCGCCATTGGTCTCTGTACATAAATGGCGGTGCAAAGAAATCCTATTAGGAACTAATAAGATGCTACATGACAATAAACTTGTCATATTAAAGGCGAACGAGAGTTATGACGTAACCGAATATCGATGAAGTTTCGCCTCCTTAGTTAGTGGCAACAATGGCAGTATTTCAGCACGTAGTGTTGTGCGGGCACTAACTAGTGAACACAGCTGGAGTTGCGGTGCAGTGACAATGTTTGGACGCCGCATCCTTGGGCCGTCCGGGCCGTGCGTTGCATCCGCAATGAGGCCCGCCGGACGACGCCCGCCCGCCGCACTAATTTATAGCAACGGTTAATTACCTACAAGAATCTGACTCAGCCCGGTCCGACAACAAAGCCGGCCGCACCGGTGCCGCGTGTTTGTTGTGCGCACACCGCTAATCAATCTGATGTTATTACAACTGCCCACTGCCGGTGCAATACAATCCGTACATTATTATATTTTATATGAGATGTATGAATGTGTACAAAGCAAGTGACATGCAAGAATCGTAGTCATGGGCGTCTAGTAGTTTCTGCCTGCCCTTATGGGAAGAAGGCATGAGTGTTATATAAATGTACTTAAGTATGTATTATAAATGAATTGTCCATGTTGGAAGCTAATTCCAGGGGATAATAATTATACATAGGTTTTAATAGGTACGTAGAGTTTTTTAAACTGAATACACGACGAAGTTTTCCATAACACCCTCCTCTTGTTCGAAAATTCACAGGTTTATATTATAAAATATTCAAGTTTAGAATAAAAAAACAGGCGGCTTTTAATTAAAACATACAACTTCAATGATTTAATTAACCACAGTATTAAATAGATGTCTCAAAGTCAAAATATTCCAAGAAACTTTTTTCTTATTTGTTTGTTTATCCCCGTCCCTTTCAGGCGTAACTAATTAATATGTATAATCTA
The DNA here is from genome assembly GCA_947256265.1 of Acronicta leporina. Classification (NCBI taxonomy): domain Eukaryota; kingdom Metazoa; phylum Arthropoda; class Insecta; order Lepidoptera; family Noctuidae; genus Acronicta; species Acronicta leporina. The sequence goes on along the minus strand of OX366513.1, from coordinate 6,796,964 downwards.
CATCGAGCAAAACACTAGGAAAAGTTATGCTATTTACGGGACTTTGATTAAGACTTGATATTCATAAAGCACATTTAATTATTATGTTAACGAAACCTTCTTTTGAATAAAATATAAGACATGGTCTGTCAAAGGGAATTAAGCATTATTTATTCCACGCGTTGTAAATAAGCAAATTTTTGGTTAATGAAATCAACGTCTAAAAATCTGTTTGCAGATGCCACATCAACTTTTCCTCATCTCGTGAGGAGTGATAAATAATGCATTTATTTCGAGGAGAGTAGTAAAATACAAACGTACCTATTTTTTAGTAGAGACTGTAAAGAGGTCTCTGGAAGGTGTGTGCGCTGTTAAATTATGCAGAAATCAATTCCTTTCTCCGGACGGGGCTCGTTTTGCCGTCTGATAAATAATACATCATTCTGTAATTGTAACCAAAAGATAGCAGTGATAGCCTAGTGATATGACCATTGGATTGCTTTGTCGTTGTCTCGCATTTGAATCGAAGCACAGAAGACAAGACTACTGACTTTAAGAAAATAATTACGTCGATATATCATAATCATTAATCACCCTCTTAAATTGTGGCGGTAGATATCATGAGAAAACCTGCAGGCCTGAGAGACGGTTTTTGGAGTCTGCCAATGTGCATTAGTCCAGCGTGGTTGACAGCGTGTTTGAAACTACGCTACAACATTGTGTTAATGATGATGATGACGCTGAATTCTAAATACCATTTCCGATAGTTTAAAATGTCAATCAAAACATAGCCCTGAAGATGTTATAAATGTGGAATAGTAGTATCCTAAACTACTAATCAATTTCTAATGTAACAATTTAAATTGTAATCGAATCACAATGACTCACCGAATGTTGGCATTTACGGCAAGAAGATAATATTGAAATTGTTTTGAAAAAAAAAATATTACTCGGATTGGCCCTGAATGAAGCATAATGAAGCTTCTGACCCCACATATCAGTAGACCATATCTCCTCAATCAAATTAAACAAGCTACGTAATTGCTGTCGACTTTTTCGTCTAAATGTTTTCTTGGCTAGCTGCCAAAGACTGGAACTTCTACTCGACTTAAACGAACTAGTTCTGCGCTTATTAGTTAGTGTGAATTCAGTTTTGTCATGTATGTTTGGTTCCATCGTCACGTTCTCGAGTTGAGATTTACGTAATGTTCTAGGATATGGAACACATCAAATAGATTGGACTAAATATAACACACAGTTGGTAGAACCCAAAGAAGTAGGAACACTTGCAGACTTGGTCTATTATAAAATACTGTGATCTTTTTATAATTGCTTAAAGTCTTTTTGAATGAATATATAATCAATGAAGCCATTACTGCAGACCGAGGATTATCTAAGAACAAATCTTTCACTCTTTAATCCACCAGGATATTGTATTCAAGACCTTACGGTCCGCAGCTTCAAAACCACTGAAGCAGTCACTGCAACTGAATACATTATTAAGTTACTCAGAAACAATATTCTGCAGACTCACTCAAAGCCTTCAATGCAGAATTTCATATAACGTGTCCATATGTTGCCGAAATTTGAAGCCAGCGATCATAAAAGATTCAGTGTAGCTTCTACAAAAGGTAAATTTCCCCCTACCACGAAACGTGCACCAGCTCTTAACAAGTTGCCAGCTGATACAAATTCCTGGCATGTGGAAATTATCTTGCAAACGAGCTGTTCAATTAGCACGTTAAGCTGGTACTCCGGAGCACTTAGTATGGGGTCGTCGGTATTGATAGCTTTCCATACTACTATTTCACACAAGAGCGCATCGATTATACTCGGTGCTGGCGATGCATTTGGTATTGACGTCAAATATAAGCTTAATAATCCACATTCGTACTTATACACCCGCCCACCCGTCAGATAGGCTCGTTCCATTAACAAGGGTCGACCCTATCTTGGCAATCCATAATTTGGTAAAGAATAGGTAATTGTTAAATGATAAAGTGATAGCCTAGTGATATGACTATTGAATGCCAAGTCAATGTATCGAGTTCAAATCCAAGGCACGCACCTCTGACATTTCTAAGTTACGTGTGTATTAATAGTTTATTATCACACGCTTAAACGGTGAAGGAAAACATCGTGGGGAAACCTGCATGCTTAAGAGATTTTCTCGGCGGTGTGTGAAGTTTACCAACTCGCATTAGGCTAGCGTGGGGAACTATAACCCAATCATTGTCACAGCGTGAGAAGATCCGTGCCCAGCAGAAGAATCGAATTTTTCCTTCACTAAATAACTTAATCAGAACTTTTTTTCATTTTTTTTAAATGTCGTCATTTCCTAAATGTGAACACTGAGAAATGCCGAAAAGAACTGTGAACCTGTGATTACTCTCTAGATTTACAAAATCTGAATGATAAACTCAAAAGTATAACATTAAATTTATAATTTCACTAGAAAGTACATAGGGATTTTAGAGTAACATGTATATAGTAATTTTTGCCATGAATAGGTAACCTCTAATCTAAGCGATAAAATCTTTGAAAGAATACTTGAAGCTTTAAGCTTTGTACAGCATTGTATTGATCATGCGCAGTTGCGCTTACGACAATGCCTTTCTAAAACGATCACCGCTTCACTTAAGATCGCTTCATTATTTCTACATAAAAAAAACTTAGAAAGCAATAACAATTATGGCTTCTGTCCATTACAAAATGAAGGTTGTTAAGTTTAATTTTGGCTCCCACTCACTGTGGGAGTGACGACATTAATTAGTCAATAAAGCCGCCACGTTGGTTTAATCTGTATTCGCTGGCCACAAAATAAACACTAGACTTTCAATCCGGCCGAGATTTTGCAACTATTTATATCTATAATTTTTTCTACAGCATTTAATTGAAACTACTGTGCCTCACAAGGTTACTCGCATTGATTTCTTATTTTCAAAATCCATAGCCGATATCTATGTGTATCAATAAGGTAAAGGTTTTTAACTTTATTTTTTTTTACTTGTATCTAGATTAAAAAAACACAGAGATTAAATTAAAACAAAATATCATTATTTTTATTCATTCACTTCTATTCAGACACACTGGAGACTACGCACCGGAAAGCGTAGTGTGGGACGACCTGGTGAAGGTCGCTGGGAGTCTTTAGATGCATGCGGCATACAACCGGTCCTTGTGGAAGTCTTTGGGGAAGGCCTTTGTTCAGCAGTGGACTTATTTTGGCTGATATGATTGATTCCAACACTTCCTACTGTAAATCAAAGGTCTACCCTAACATCATACATAATCAACCCATTATATGTCCCACTGCTGGGCACGGGTCTCCTCTCAGGATCAGGCTATAGTCCACCACGCTAGCCTAATGCGGGTTGGTAGACTTCACACGCCGTTGAGAAAATTTCTCAGACGTGCAGGTTTCCTCACGATGTTTTCCTTCACCGTTTAAGCGCGTGATAATTAACTTTTAATACTCACATAAATTCGAAAAGTCAGAGGTGCGTGCCTTGGATTTGAACTTGAGACCTTTGACTTGGCAATCCAATGGTCATATCACTAGGCTATCACGGTCTACCCTAAAGGTCTACCCTACTTTCATTTAATTCATCGCGCTTTAATGCTTATTTAATCCAATCCTTCTAATAGCCAAGCTCAATGTCACCACTCCATCTCCATAAATTTTTTTGGAACCTAATATGTGGTTTCACCTAGCTCTTTTGACATGATTTAACTCTTCAAGACGTTGGATTTCTATCGTCTTTGTGATTTGTTTAAAAGATCTATTGCTTTCAGCCTCGACCATATTGATATCATTGATAGCGTTGTTGTTTTTGTTGCAGTTATATTGACACATATAAAAAAGGTCAAACGAATAAAAGCTAAGTTTTGTCAGATGTTTTTATTTGATCGTTTCACCTGTGTGGCCCGGGCAGTGACGTAGTGGTGCCAATATCGGAATCCAATCAACTAGCTGTGATTGACAGCTAAAATCTGACCGATCCGCGACGAATGCGCATGACTCGGACATATAAAACTATAGAAAATAATTCGCGGCGAAACTTCTTCATATAACTGGTCTTTCGAGCTTGCGATGTTACAATGAATATCTTGATAACTAAAAATCTATATCTATACTAATATATAAAGCTAAAGAGTTTGTTTGTTTGTTTGCTTGAACGCGCTAATCTAAGGAACTACGGGTCCGATTTGAAAAATTCTTTTAGTGTTAGATAGCCCATTTATTGAGGAAGGCTATAGGCTATATATCATCACGCTACGCGGACGAAGTCGCGGGCAGAAGCTAGTTATAAATAAGTACCTACCAATACTTACCGAACAGTCTAGTAATAGGTATTATACAAATATACAGTGTGAGCATTAACTTGTTAGTAAAAGAAAAATGACTTCAAGCGATAAGTGTACCTTTCGGAAGATGTTTTTTTTTTAACTGTCTCGGTTACTGTATCGAAAACACAAAATACATTAATATCAAAATTGAAATCTCAATAACAAAAACGACGCACTTAGAAAAAATTGATACAGATAAATTGGTAACCTATTGAAATCTCGAATTTCTGTTACCCGAATCTTAGAACCCCGAAAACGGTTGGTAGAACTTTTAAAAGACAGATTTTCCAAATAAACTATTACCAAATTTTCATAATCTTTTTATTTGGTTCCCATACAATCATATTCCTAATAAACTATTGCCAGATTTTATAATCTTTTTATTAGGTTAGATCTGCGACCCCCACGAGCCGAGCGAGCGAAGCGAGCGTGCCGTGGTAGCGGCCGACGAGTGCCAGAACCGACTCGCTATTGTTTTACTTGCCCATTACAGATAGGAGTACCATAGGGTATCATAGGTTTTCATTCATCTTTACTTCAACTCGTTGGATTTAAAATTTAGTTTTTCTGGATATTTTTTATTAGAATTAAAAAAATCTTGATTTTAAAATCTGGATATTGTTTGTCTGGATATCAATTAGCTGTATTGCAAAAAATTGTGTATTAAAAATCTGGCTTTTGTGCATATGGATTACGGTCATCTGGATTTTGTGCATTTAGATTTCGTGTGTCTGGAACTCATTCGTCTGGATTCTGAAACGTCGTACAAATGAATAAATGGGCAAACGAAATTCGGAGGTGCGATTATATGGCAAGCAAAACTTCGGAATTTAAAAAAACGGGATTATGAAAAAATGTCCAAACGTTTTCGGGATTATGATATTCGGAATATTAAAATTCGAGATTAAGATAGGTAACCAAATAAATTATTGACTTCTTGCTTTTTTAAAGCGTCCTTAATTGAATTCATGAACATGACAATGTAGTTTTATCGCAACCAAAATAATGTAAGCAATTAGACGTGTAAGAATAGTTTTATCTTCAAAGGAGACAGTTTAACAACAAGTGGAACCTGCAAGCCAGAGCAAACACTAATACAGAAATCTAAAAAAAAACAACTTGTTACTGCCAGTCTTTCAAGAATATCGATGAACCATTGTTATTCTGGTGCTAACCGCCGCGAACAAGAAGCGGTGTGCATTCACAATCTGTTTTGTACAATCAACATAACAGAGGAACCCGCTTTGTGCATTAGTCGACCGTCCAGTCCCACCCGCGTCCACTTTAAGCCTTTATAGTCAAGTGTTGAACCTAGTTGATGAGTTTCGGCTCAAGAACTCTCCCGATTTGAATATAATAATCGAGTCATCAGAATGTCAATCAGAGTAAACAGTACACGTCTATATGGAACATAATACCTACAAAATAATTATGATAGAATTTCTATAATAATTTTGAACACCATGAAATAAATTGTAAGGCTATATTTTAAACACATTAACTACCGAAATTTTAATAAACAACATGCTACACAAGCATACCAGATGAAAGATATTTTTTTTTAGTTTACCTCATATTAGTATATGAGGTAAACTAAAAAAAACAAAATTGCCTTTGTATGTACGCAAGAAGTTATTGTATTTCATTCATAAACAACGCTATAAAACGCGAGTTATATATAACAGTAGGCGTTTCTAGGGACCCTCTGTCGAGCGTTGACGAATTCAAATAAAATTTACTCGATACGTGAATACGTGAACTACATTCGAGCCGATTGTTTCCCAGCTCAGCTTATAACTAAATAACCTCGTCACCGGGAAGATAACGAACTATCAATTAAACTCGCGTATGTGTGCCGAATATGAAAGTAATGTCATATTTTTCATCAGCTCTATCCGAGCCGCAGGGGAAACCAGCTTTGTTAATTAAAATGCCTCGCCTGCCACAATTCTCTACGTATACGAACAAACACCCAAATTATCATAGAGGAAAATAGAAACAAAGGAATGATACAGTGTTATGAAATACTAGAACATTTTGTACGTATATATAACCCTTACCCATAAAGTGGAACATGGCATCATTCCAAAATATAACAAGTGAAATATCCTAATACTAGTTCCTACAACGATGGCAACATTATGAGAAAACGAGAACCCTTTTTCCAATAAGTATGATCGAACGGCGGAGTTTCTCGTCTGAGCTGGAAATTCTTGGGCAGTTGAAAACAAGTTGGGGCAGCCCTGGCCGCGGCGGCAATATCGGCAAGTTGGGCGGCCGCAGCTGGCATGCGCCGCAATGTCTCAATAATCCTCAAGGTACCCTCCTAATCGACTCTTCCTTAGTTCGACGCAAGTGTGACTAACTGATTAATTCTGCGACTCTGTGTTGTACGTGCCCGGTCTGTCTTCGCCCATTATTGTTTGCCCTACACTTTCGTCCGCCCGTGTCCCATTATTGAACGATATTTGGACTATTATTGGCGGAGTCGTTCGGAGTCTTCTATTTATATGTTATCGAAGGGCGGCCATTACATCCTTCGGATTGTAATTGCTGCTATTTTGTTAGATTGAATCCGATTTCGTTCGCTTAGTTTTAATGGTTTGTTCTTGTTTTGGGATTGCGAGATGTTAGGCGCATTACCGGTTTGCACTGACTCGCTTGAGCGACGGTTTTGGCTGGCGTATTAAATAACTAGAGCGTTTAATCGTAATTCCTTGCACTCGCTTGAATTCTTGTTGCACCAAGATAATTATCGTTTCCGTCTTTGGTGGTAAATATTAGTTTATACTTGCTATTTATAACAGGGCGTTAAGTCTGCTAATATCTTGTATCATATTTGTCACTCAATAACTTCAGAATGATAGAATTTTTACATTTTTGTCTACCAATATGTCCGTTGTTGTGGCATTCAGTCATCATTCAGTGGTTTGCTATTTTATTGTATTAAAATGACTTTAGACTGTCAGTCCTTATATAATACAGTCTATCTCATTGAACTTCTATTTTAATACAGTTGAAATAGCAGACTTGCTTCAGGTTACATGTAATTATGTTGCGTGTATTACGTTCGCAGGGATGCTAGTGTTTGTAGATTGAAATAGAGTCAATTAATGTTCCACTTCACCGCTGCCTACGTACTAATGTTTACCAAATCAACAGTCAACTATGTCACCTTTATTAATAATTTAATGCTCCACTAATTTAGCCACCAATACATAATTGCGCTGGCAAACAGCTCAGTCGGAGGACAGCATAATAGTAACATATGATGATATAAATTAAAACATCACAGTTAGTGAATGTGATGGCGACGATGATGCATCACTCGTATTAATGGCTGGAAACATATTATTTTAATGCGTCATTAACGTCAACATAAAAATATGATCATTTTGTAATTAATTTGTGGGACATTTATTGGTAATTTATTTCGCATTGAAATTCGAATCATACAAACAGAAAGAACCACATTTTTATCAAGCAATATTCCTGAGCAGTTATAATTGAGGAGGACTGATTTACACATGTGTAACTCGACTTTGCCAGGTTATATGGTACCACGTCATTACGTATATGATACATTACATATTATCCAACACCGAGCCAAGAAGACTCTACATACTAACAAGACAACATACAGATTAATATTAGTTATGAAATTTTAAAAAGTTTCGAAAATTTTATATAATGCTTTTATGAGTACATTCGTCGAGTCTTTTGAAAAAAAAAAATTTTTGTGTGATGACTTGGCCTTCCTCGATCATATTTCTATACATCAAAAATATTTTGTTACAGAAAAGAAAAAAGCCTAGGTACTTGAGTTGCAGCTTGGGACTATTTTAAAAGAAAATCCTTTTACAAAATATCTTGCGATAGCACTGATCGGTGGTGTAGCTATTAATTTCAATTTAAAATATCGTTTAAAGTGAATGGATACTGTATCAGTGAAACAAAGCCAGTAAATAAGTAAACTATACAAGGAAATCCGTTCTCATCGGCCATTATTGGGAGCTATCTTGAACTATTAAACATCTGTTGTTGTTAACTCTTTGCCTCCGTTAATTGGTATATTCTTGATTCTCTGAGCTTTTTCCGATAAAACGTAGATTGCTCCACTTGTTGGGCCCAAAGGGGGATATTTGTGAGGTGGCAAGAGGGGGGCGTTAGATAAAATGAGGGTATATCGCCAATAACGCGCTCCATTGTTTGTTGGCGGCTGACTTAATAAGTTCTCCGAATTTATTATGATTTGTAGGCTCCCTCGTCGTCTTATTATGTGGCTTTTAACATACTCTAGTCGTATACAGTCTTACTGCGAACAATATGAACCACCAATTTGTTCTTTTACAACCGTCTTAAAAAAGGACACCCGTATATCTATATACTACATAGATGTCTTCTAATACTTGAGGTTATTGCACAAGCTAAAAGAATGTTATGTTCTTGCCATTCCGCAAGTTTATTATTCTGCACCAGAGTATAAGTTCTGGAAACTTTTTAAAACCTGTGTATAAAGGAATAGAGGTAGTATATCTCTTAAATATAACAAACAGAGCAATCATAGAGAAGTCACAAGTGCGTTGCACGCCTTTTAAAAGGGTTTGGGCCTCCGGTATCCTCATTGATTCGGCAAAACAATACCTAAGCGTTGTTTTAGGCCGGTTTTCTGCGAGGCAGTGGTATAACTCTGGTCGAGCCGGCCCATTCGTACCGAAGGATAGCTCTCCCACGGTATAAATATGTAATAATTTTGTTTGTAAACGCCCCCACAATGCAGGGGCAAATCCTAGTGTGGGGCAACGTTTTTTTATAAAAAAATGTACCTATATAACTAAGTAGCAATACCCATCTCCAGCGTGATTTATCCTTGATTGATTTACAACATAAACTTGTGGCACACTTGACATCCATCACCAAAATTAATGGAAGTCGATTGGACCGTTGTGTAGACATTTGAAAAATTGATGCTGTTAATAATTTTCTGTGAAATAATGATACGTCGCTAAGTGGTCTGTACTGATTGATATTTTTTGTCATAAGACGTACCTACATATTTAGTTAAATGAGTAATTTAAACTTGTCGATAATTTAACTGTAATTATGAATTTCATAGAAAACCCAATATCACCTGGGAATCGAACCCATGGCCTATAGCGCAGCGGTTGCGCTCAGGACAACTAGGCTAACCAAGAAGTTATTCTTGAAGTTGATTGATATAAAAAGGCCAGCAACTAATTTATACTACACATAATAAAAGTATCACTGTCTCGTAAAAAATCAGCAAAGCTGTTTAATTTTCTACACAATGAATATAGAATTTCATCATAATGAAATATTATTTTCCACTTAATTAATCGAGAAGTCATATAAACGTCGATACTCATGTCTCGTATCTAATTGGACTTTCCGAGTAAAGATGACAATGCATTAAAGAAATAAAATTTTAGTATTGTGGTGTGTGCATGTTGTACACTGTTGTTTGCTATATATGGATTTGCTACAAATTGCGAAAAACCAATTGTAATTTGAATTTGGCGGGCTCAGCGAAACGATCAGCCTTAATCAATTATAATATTGTAACTGAATAAGTCACTGAACTTATTATAATTATGATTTTTACATGTAATTTTTTATTTTAAACTACTTCAGACAAGGTCACATGACCATGTTTGATGATTTAATTCGGTTTTCATTTTACCAGCTTGGTACAGCCCAAAATCTTTCTGCGGACATAGAAGAAAACCATTTCTATTAGATACGTCCTGTAATAAGATTTTTTAGGTGCTGCTACTTAAAAACGATGGGTTTGCTAATATGAAGGAAGATACAGGAAAAATAAATTGTATGAGTAACAACCCTATAAAAGAAATAATACAAAGACGTAGCAAAGCACGCGTCACGTTCGAATTTCAAAATCATTTTGGACTCAAATCGACCAATTAAAAGAAGCCACATAACATCAAGGAACGGAAAATTTATAAGCATTTCCGATAACGTATCATTGAAAAGCAAGTAAATTTCGTCTCTTCCACTGTGTCGTTGGTTTTAAATGACTTTCAAGGAAGCCAATAAATAAAAATTGAGTGCACTCGGTGGTCGGCGTCATTAACGGGTGTCTGTCGAAACGTAGCGGCGACATGCTCGTAAATCATTACTAATAATACCATTGCCATAGATTCACGAACTGACGGATACGCCCGTCCTCACTACGAAAGTCAAGATTTTTTGATGAATTTTTACAGGTATTAATGAAAAAAAGCTACAGTCAAAGAGATGGCACTAATTATTTGAAGAACGGAAGTGAGGAAAATTCTATATTAATTTATCTTTTCGGCAATATGTGCCCAAGAAAAACATTGTAAGGAATCCTGCATGGCTAAGATGTTTTATTGTCGGCCTCGTGCCAGACTATAGACTCCTCCCAAAAATTAGATGGGTGTAGTCTCATGACTGTGATCACGTTCAAAATTAAAATATTTGTCGTGTCGTAACCAAACATTTTTTTTTTCGACTAACGATTTTATGTAACCAATAAAAATACTTGCACTACGTTCTTATTTATACCTATTAAATATCGATGCATATCGATTTAGAAAACAACTCAAGCGAATGAACGTAGGTTTTAAAGCTACATTATATTTGATTCGTTGAAATATTTTAGACTCATTTGCCTGCAGTCAACTCAGTAAAGTATTACCAATCAATTCAAAGTCGCGTCACTGAAAAAATACTGACTGAATATTGGCAATCAACAAACTGACTTAACCGCTGGAAATTCAGTTTTACTGTAAGCTCGGGAGCGTGACGCTACATACAAATTAACTCAGAAGTACTCATTACAAATTACTAATTTGTCATCAGTCACCCTGAACCGCAAATCGACCTCGTCACGATTTCGACGGAGATTCGCACGGCGGCCCATCTGTTATAATTACGTTAAATAAACAAAATATTACGAACCATTTAACACTGTCATTCTGAATTAACGATCCGACCCATCTAAAATGCGTACGTTAATGTAATTCCTATGAAACACAGATTTACGCTATACACCTGGTTTCTTAAATCAGCTCAGACGTTGGCATTGGGAATGATACAAAAATAATATACTTACCTAAGTAACACGCGATGCTGTAATTTTGTAGCAAAAATAAATTGTTTACGTCAAATCATTTCGATTCCAAATTAGATACTATTTAGAGGTTATGATAGAGAATAACGTTATTATTCGATTCATTCGCATTTGAAAATGTATTTTAACATTCACATGTTACAATTTAATACTTACAGGTAAATACAAAGTCACATAAATTTATTTATTGTTTTACTTAACCAGTTACTTATACAAAGTTTTAATAACTTTACATCTAAATTCACTAGGTACGAATAATAGGTAATCAACATAGTTTATCATTACGCTACGCTAGAGGTCCTGGGTTTAATTCCCAGGTCGAGCAGTGTTATTGCGTTTTTCACAATTGGTGTAGATTTATCGATAATTTCATTTCATTAGGTAAAGAAAATGAGACATGAATAAATTTTAGAAAATTATAAGTAATAAAATATGAAAATTAAACAGTTTTGGTACGGTACAATTGCTGGCACGTTCATCGTTCCAAAAAAATATGCATACAAAGTAAACCATTTTCATTTACCGTAAATAGTACAGTTATTATACGTTTTAATTATTAATTATTTTGTGTCGAGTTTACGGTAGTTAGTCACTTTATATAATAGTTATCTGTTATATGAGTGTACGTCCTTTCTAAATGCTCCGTCATATTTAAGGCAGACTGATTTGGTCAAAAAGTAATTTTTAATTTTGCACAGTATTTTAGATATATTTTTAACTTACTAGCAATGTGGGTCGCACATTACTAGTATAGTATTCTTGTTAACCCCTAGTGGGTTTACGTCGGTAGTGCAATGGGTGGGTCTTCGAAGCGGCAACCACATGATCGCAAGTCCGACGTCCTAGGCATTGCAATTTTTTCCTGCATACCTTAAAGATTTTCTCAACGGCGAGTGAAGTCATCCAACCCTAAGCTAGCCTGGTCGATTATATTCATAAAACCCTCTCATTTTGAGAGGAAACCCGTACCCAGCAATGGGACTATAAATAGGTTGATGATGAGTTCGTTAATCCTCGTTCGTAAACTTGATCGATCGGTAGAACTTGCAATAAGTGAACCAAGGCTTAAACCGTATTAGAACATACTAAACCGCCACCGTGAGGCTAAAGTCTTATAGGTACAGAAGTTATATATAATTTTAGTCTAAGCGTGATGATGATGATGGCCTAGTGGAAAACCAATAACTTATAGTGAAAACAAGAGCCAGCATATTTAACCGCCGCCGTGAGGCTAAAGTCTTATAGGTACAGAAGTTATATTTTATTTTAGTCCAAACATGTTATTAGATGGCCTAGTGGAAAACTAATTACTTATAATGAAAACAAGAGCAATGTTATTTTGCGGAAAAAATATAAATTTAGACACGAAATTAAATAACATTATGCAAGTCATGATTAAAGTCACTAGCAACCTCCTTTGTGCGTTTGCCAAAAGTGATTTTCAAATGTTAAAACCTCGTTTTTCATCTACAAAGCATTTTGAATCTGTATTAAAAACTTTTTTAACTCTTGATTATATTCTCACAGTTGATATTTGTTCATGCTACGATAAACAACATTCCTATGCTCCTGTTAGATATTTTTTATCTGATTATCTTCACAAATAGAAGTATTTTTAGTATATAAAGTAATTAACTGTAGGTAACTTTGTTGTAGTGAGACGCGTAATTAAGATAATTCAGTGCAGTGTGACGCAGTGGCCCGCCGGCCGTCGACGTTCTAATTGAATCCAACAACATCGAGGATAACTCCGACTGCAGTAAAACTCTTTCCCTGAATCAAAATAATAAAACTAGATTTAATTTCATGCTATATGTGTGATAATGATACACAAAGTTTGCTTAGTGCGAAATTTTAATACTCCTTCGTTTAAATTATATAAAATTATTCTAGCTGTAAATAAGGTTGACTGGTAGAGAATGGTATATGGCATTAAGTCCGCCTTATGTAGGTACTACTATTAATGTGCATAGAAGTATAAATAAATAAATAACAAATGTTACGAATGCTACGTTATATTACATTATTCGCAATAAATTCTCCAACTCGTCACCCAGTCTTGAAATATTTCGACTACAGCGCTCTTAAATTTCCCAATGCTTAAAAGTAAACTACGTCACTATAAAAGATAGCTCATAGTTAAAAGCAGAAAACAGCTCTATATAGACATAATCAAAGTTCCAGAAGTGTACCGGCCAATAAAGCTAGCCGAAAGCAATCGGTCGCCTCTATTCGGCACAATACTCTGTGCCACTGCATTCCCACTGTTCTCTCCGTTCACCGAGGAACGAGTGCAATTTCCCGCGTTCCGTATCGCGGGCGACGTACAAAAATTGCTTTTCTGAACGTGAAAATATAGAGAAAAAAAGCTGGTGCCATGCAAATTTTTGTAAAGTCATTCGGAGGCGTGCGTTTGTATTTCTCGGTTGAGGGTAAAGAAGGCGAACGATTGTCGCGGGGAATTCCTTTATTTTGTAAGAGGGATATTGCGCGTCGCATGCAGGCGAGTCGGGCGAGCAGCTGCCGCCCGAACGAGCGTTGTTTACCGGCGGCGACCGGCAATACGCCCGCATCCAACTCCCGATGTACCGTCGCACCGACAAACCGCTCTTATTAAACACGACTATCCGTGATTACTCGCTAGAATCGCTCGCTTATAATCGACTTTTGCCATTCCCAGTTAATACTGAGCTGTAAATCACGATGGCGACACAACAAAAGGATTCGCCTGTGTTTATCTGGCTAAAAGTTGTTTTCCTGAGTGAGGCTCAGGTCTCGGGCGCCCGTCGGCGGGTCAAGGCTCAATTTGCTCGTAAATACAAATAAATAGGATACCGTCTGAATCTCATTGCCTGATGCTTATCATATTTTATGGTTTCGTAAACTAGCGTATACAAATGTTGCAATAAGAGCGTATTGTTTCATTTATTTATTTGTAGGTAATACAAATCAAGTTGGTACAATAATTTGTTTCAAATCCAAAGGTACATTTTATTGCACAATAATTAAATAAACTGAATTATCTATAACAATTATTTTATATTTAAAAATTTAAGCATTTTAAATAACAATGCTTAAAATAATATAGTCTCACTTTCACATTTCATCTCATCTCATCTCAATATTTGCTATTCCAATAGCAAATATTTTTAAATTAATAATTTCTTTAAACACAACATCAGTTATTCAGTTATTAAAAAATGGCAATGTCAGAAAAAACAGTGATTTATCATCAATGTCTAGTTTTTAATTCGATAGGTACTGAATAGTAATAGTCTTTCTAACGTCTTTTAGGTATTTAAGCTGATTACTTAAATATGCAGGGTGATTTAAATTTAAACGTACCGATGAACAAAATGATTTAATTTTTTGGGCCCTTGTTTTACAACATTGGGAGAAAATACCAGCTCTTCGGTAGTTTCCGAGAATATTATATTACTACAGTTATAATTATTATGATGGCCGTGTTTTCAGCGGAGGATCCCAACCCAATTTAAAATTTCCATCCACAGTGGGATTCCAAATATGTCAATTTCCATTTCAGTGTTCCATTTACGCTTCCCCGTTGGGAACACTTAAAATATCAAACTATCTCATGGATTACTTTTAGACTGATAAGGTTCAAGACTTCGTTTTTACGTTTTATCCTTGTTTGCTTAGTAAATAATTTATTATTTCTGATTCTAGTTTAATAGTTTTATCTCTACGCTAGAAGTCCTGCGTTCGATTCCCAGGCCGAGCAGCGTTTTTCTACGAAATTCTCAGGAGTTTGGAAATTGGCTAAAAATACCGGCGTGCTGTGGGTGTACACTAGCCTCTGCCTTTGCCTTTAGAGAATACAAGCGTGATGGTATGTTATGTTATATTTAGAAAAATATTTTTTAAATTTTTTTTTATGTTGTGCATCAACATAATGATAAAATTTGTAGGTTTATAAAACAAATTTATGAACACTTAATTATCTTGAATTTCCACATAAATTCATAGCCAAAAGCGAAACTTTTACACACAAAGTAATTTACCTGTGTAATTGGGGCATGTGAATTGGAAATAAAAAATATATTTCCATGAATGTGCACTTGAATATATCGATGACATGTAATCAAATTCAACGACATTGTTTCCGATCCTCCATTGTGAACATTTCCCCCATTCTACCAAAACTAAATAAGCTGTCTATAAAATTTTGTTTTCAGGTTACGTTGCCGCCTTGTAGCCAGGAGATAATTTGCGAAAAGGTAAGTCCTCATAAGCATCTATTTGTATTCACGAGCATGGGAACTATCTCTCCGCGGGAGCCGTTCCCTCTCGAAGACTTTGATCCTTTTTAACGGCGAATATCAAATGAGAATCTAACAGAAAAATATTGTAATATCCACGAACCTTCCCAGCTACGTAATAAGCAATCAAAAAGAAAACGCTGACAATCGATATGAGGTAAATTCGTACGTTTTTCAAGACATCTTCGAACTCTTCCTAATGCGATTCTAATGTTTTGTTCGAGGAAACGATAAAATTTAAGTGTTATGTTCTTGATTCATTTGAATATGCGAAAAGGCTTGTTTTCATGTTCGAGAAAGTCTACAGTGGTATCGGGAATGAAAATTACAGAATAAACAGATTTTCATTCGACAAAAAATCCATGATGAAAACGAGCACGCAGCATCTCGGTTCAGTTTACGAGTTTCATCGAGCTCGCTTTCGTCTTCCTATTTCGTGGTGGAATAGCCCTAATAACATGCCACAACTCATTCTGATTTATACCGTCTCGTTATAATTGTGCGCTTCGCTGGCGCGCCGCTATTGCCTGCTGTTGCAATTTTCATGCAACCGATTCGCGAGAATGGATTTATTCTTTCTGGCAATTTGCTCGTAACTCCCTAGCCTGATATTCCTCGAGATAATTTAATTTTGAAACAGCTAGGCGGCTAATGGAGCTTTTGTGCTTAATTCACGTACCTATTCCAGACTTTATCACTTACTTGGCATCTTTTGTTCTGTTGTGGAGGCACGCAAATGCGTAGATACTGAGTCATTATATAAAAGGCGTTCTTGAAGAAAAAAGTGTATTATGTAAATAGAGCTGATTCTGGGTTAATATCAGCACGGGTACTTTCCAGTCATGTTAACGGGCGCTCTGAAATCGTGCGAAGGACGTCTTAAAATAGTGTACCTATTTATTACAACATGAATCAGTGTGTGTTGCAAAGAAACTATGCGGTGTATACATACATATAAATAAAGCGTAATGGCCAAACATTTACAACTCAACACGTACATATAAAAATATTAATCGCGCAGTCGTAACTTTAATATCAAAGTTGGGCACTTTTGTTCGGTTCAGTCTCATTGATGGCCGCGTCGTAAACTAAACTAACTCTCGGTTTAACGCACCAAAACTTCCCCTGTTCCTTGTGATTACGAGCTCTCCTACAATACAATCAATCGTCAACTTTTATTTGACTTATCTGGGAAATAAAAAACGAGTAAACAAACATTGGGTTTCGGATTTCGTGGATCTCGGTACAAAGTTTGAAGGTGAGCCGACGACCGTCTCCCTAATAGAGAAGAAAAATACGTTAATGTACCCTCAGATTCCGAAGACAAATAAACCGAGGCGGACAGGGACGAAATAAAAGCGGGGAGGCACCGAGATAAATAACAATGATCTTGCGGAACGAGTCAGCGGCGCGGGCGGCGGCGGGCGGCGCGGCCAGTGCTGCTGTCACACTACTTACACTTATCCCCTTATATTAGACCAGCTTACAAATCATTTAATACACTCTAATAAAAATAAATCACAAGCGTAATACCTCTGAGCTATATTACTCCTAGTCTAGAAACATTTATCATACATTACTTCTGATCAAACAACGTCTACATTAGATACACGTAAACAAGAAAAATACATGAAGAAAATAAGTCAAGTTTCCCGAGTAAATGGCGGGTAAGAATCTTAACCCTACAATGAAATGGATAGATCCAATGCTCTGCTGTACGAAACAATACCCACCGCTTGTCAGTTGCGGAAGTGTTGGATGTTACAGGGTTGACAATTCGTGTGTATTTTAAATATTATAATTTTAATTCTGAATCTGCTTTAAATAACTTTGCAGTTTTATTCGCTTCAGTGAATGCGGTTTCAAGGTGAACTACCAAAATCAATACCTATTCTATTGGTGAAAATACTAGCTAAAAAACTTGAATAGATACTATAAGGAATTTAATATTCGGTAGACAGTACTACGTACAGATTACAGTACTGATCAAAGATAAGAAACACATAAATTATATAGACCATGAATTATAACAGGCTACAAAAACCCGAACATAAAACAGTATAAATATTAATGGCATCGATTACGTTTATTGTCATTGACAAAACTCGACGTTCCTCGTGGAAAACCTCTGAAAGATTTATTTGTTAGAACAAAACGTTTTAATTCTGATACTCTTGCAACTTTACGACATTTAGCGACTATAAAAAATTTAAAATCATCCAACGCTACTTGAATAATTCTAACCCTTCCTCAACCCTGCGCTAAGCGAAGCGGATTCCACGAAATCTTTTTGTCTGCGTCAAGCTGGCGGCTTGTCATAATCTGCCTCCTCAAAACAATTTCACTTTTAATTAAAATACTTTAAAATAATAAAACTTAGAATAAAAGAGAAATAGATCGAGGCAATACGTTTAAATTTTGAAATGCACAGAAATATACAATATTAGCTGTGTAACATTAATTTGATGAATATGAAATTGTTTAGTGAAGTGATTTGTCATCATATTTTTTTATGCTACTTAGATGGCACTGTGATTGCAAACAACTTCGGGAGCATTTTTGCGGGTTGTTATCTGTGTCATCAGTTAGTCCCATTTGCCCAGTGATTTCTAGAATATTTATCAATCTGGTGATGCCCGCCTAGACGAACTCAAAACCAAAGTTCTACCACCCTAATACACAAAATAGGTACAGATTTCTTTTGGAAAATAATTATCGTCCACATTTAGTATGTTGTGAAAACAATAAATTGTCGTAACATCTGTTTAATTGGGCACCTACGCAAATTGGCTCTTAAATAACAGTGCTATTTTTAGTTCAATTCAAATGAACAGCTCCGAATGTTATTTCGAACCAGACTACGTCGGACCTTGAGTGTGTTCGACACACGGATGACAATTAGGCTTGTAAGTTAAACTGTCAATAGGGATGCGACCATTGACTTGTTTATCAGTAATTAGCTTCCTGCACCCGCATACTCGATAACTGCGTGTAACCGCGAACGGTGTCAGATTTGATTGATTTCTGCTTGGTCAGCGAAATTACTTATCAAATTAACTTACATCTCGGTTATCAGTTTTATTTATCGATTAATTTATGTATCAATCATTAAAATTGCTTTGTAATCTATGAGAGGATTATGTAGTTATTTACATTATAGTTACAATAACCGAAATACTGTAGATCAAACACAATAGATATTCCAATAAGTATGTCTGTCCGTTAAATCATAAGTCTTCAGAAACTTTAAAAAGTGAAAACAAATATAGCCTAATTATAGCACCTATTTAAAGTTTTTTAACTATCTTTTATCATTTATTATGAATTAATACACTTACACAAAGAAGCATACTTACAATAGACAAATAATTACAGTGATGGACCTTGCAGTGGTCTCGCAGAGCGTGTGCCCCCGCGCACTGCAACCCGACCCGCTTGGCATTAGTTCTGCGTAAGCACAGGGAAATGTGTGGCGTAACCTTCTTCTAAAATATAATCAAAACATACCTAATTACGTTATTAAATTAATTGGCTATAAACCCTATCGCTATTTTAGTAAAGTTATGCTATTATTTTTCGAAATTATTATGAAAACTGTGCCGAGTTTAGAGTTTTTTTTAATATAAAACATTCTAATTTGTAAAATTCAAACCTACATAGATGAGATGATAGTCAATCTATTATACCTAAGTAGGTATTTAACTCGACTACTCTATACCTTTTGGATTAATCATCCCGGAAACCCGGAATTCCTTTACCTATCCGATAAAGTATTTATTTTATTATAAAAATGTGGGAACATTGCGTCAACACCTCGAAGTTGAAGATATTTTTAAACTCTAACGCAACAGATTGGAGTAGAGAAAGCCAAAACATTCATAATTGTGTTTTTATTTTCTTTGCACGCGCGTCATTCCCAAATCATCGGGATTCAAATATAGCTGTTAATAGGATAAACAGATTTAAAATAGATATCATGTTACGAAGTTATTTGTAATAATAATATATATAAAGCTGAAGAGTTTGTTTGTTTGCTTAAACGCGCTAATCTCAGGAACTACTGGTCCGATTTGAAAAATTCTTTCAGTGTTAGATAGCCCATTTATTGAGGAAGGCTATAGGCTATATATCATCACGCTAAGACTAAGTAACTATTCCACGCGAACGAAGTCGCGGGCGGAAGCTAGTTTGTGATAAAACTGGATTACGTAAATATGATATTACAGGCCGAAGTGACCTAATGTGACCCACAGTTTGTCTATATGCTTGAAAGTAATAGAGGGCGCGCCTGTTGCTATTAACCGGGCAAAAATGCCAATACAGAAGAGTAAAACAAATATAATGTATCAATGTCATAACTTTACATTAAGGTTAATATTTTGGGGATACCCGCGTGGCTGGAAATGCCGCCTTAATACGAGTATTTTCCATATTCGAAAATTGCTAAGAATCTGGTATGGCTTCTAAATTTGAATTAATTCTAAATTGAAATTTCCATGACTTTAATTTTCTACATGCCAAAGGTCATAAGTCAAGTTTTATTAACAAATTATTTATTTCTTACTGTCCGCGCTGTTATGTCAGCAGCCGAGCGACTCTACGGCCGTATCACGCGAACTAGAAACCGCAATATCACTACTCTACTGATATTACATTCCCGTCTCCCCCCCCCTCGACGCCATGAAGTCCCGTCTACCCCCTCGCTCACCCCACTGCGAACCCCATAGGATAATGAATTCGACCGCAGCCATTCTATCGATATGACCTATAAAAATTTAGGACGCAATTATTGCTTAATCACTTCATGTACCAATTCTGTGAATACCTCGTCAATTGTTATTCAGTGTAGGCAAATCTCATGTTGTGTGTATACTGCCTAATGGTGAGGCCTGAAATCGATATTTGATTGTTTTCCAATGTAAACTTGAGCCTATTAGGGACGGTTGTTAACTTAGAGACGTTGTAAACGATATAATTGGTAAGTAACATTTCCATATTAATTCAACTACTGCTTTTAATTCATAATAGGAATTAATTAGTTAATACATCAATGGTAGTGCCTACACGGATTGTCTAGAACAGACTTTAGAGATAATGAATTATTACTGATATTATTGTATTAATGTAATTATGATTTTCCTGTCAGTTTAGTAATAAGATGAGAAACAAGCATATGAACTGAGCTATCATTGCATCATAACATCAACCGAGTCATACCAACTTCAGGAGCCCAGGCTTTTAGCCAACTCTGTGGGTGCTCAACGAGTATAAAGATATTACATTAAACTGTAGGTGATCAAACTGTGGTTGTATAGTAACATCCGACGAACCCTTCGGAAAAAACATGACATAAAATCATTCCTGTGTTCCCCGAAGGGTTAGGCAGAGGCTAGGTACTAATGTACATCCACAATTCGCTGGTATGTTTAGGTCCCATGTAATCGGGAGCGCGCCTATGACCATTAACCGGGCATAAATTCCAAACTACGAGCTGCTACTGGGAATTTAATAGAAAAACCCAATAACAGTTTGCTCGACCGATTCGATTTCCATCGAATTTATTTCTGTATAGAATATATAAAGGATATAATATTTTATGTTCAATTATTTTCTTACACAACTTCCTTACATTGCTCTCTACTCATCTAGTAAACATCGTTTCAATAACACTTTGATTTTACTCCACGTGAATCTGTCACAGAAATTTAAAAACGGAACTAGGTCTGGCAATTTTGTGTTTATTAGATACGTTGAGTGTTAAAAAGAAACGCCACAATACCCAGAATATTTCGTGTTCCGTTCCAATGAGTGACAGTCAATATTCGTGAGTCTGCAAGAACAGTAAAACTCCTACGTCGCTGCGATCTTACAAGCCATTTGTCAAACGGAACACAAACACGTTGTCAAATGAAAACAATTGCAGCTTTTATCGCCGATCTACCGGCGCTTGGGCACCAGAATGTGTCCGATGCAGCACAACCGTTTTTATAGCCGTGTTTTCTGTATTTAGTGGGAAAACAGAATGGACTGCATCACATTTTTATTTAAAGGATTAAAGAATTTTTAAGATTAGGATTAAAGAACTAATCAACATGTGATAATAGTTGTATGTGTGTGAATAAATAAATAAAATCGGCGAGCTTGAGCTCTACTTCGTTCCAAAATCCGACCTGTAACTGAGGAATTCATAGAGAAATACAACAACACTTTGCATAGCAATCAAACCTAGGATCTGTAGCGTAACAGAAGCGTCATAGTTCACTAGATTAATGAGGTTGTCTTTAGGAAATATAAAAACAATAATTATCCTCTGTGTAAGTATCTTTTGTTATGTACCTAGCTTTGGTGTTACAATTTTTCCTTCGTGCCGCTAATCTTCCCACAAGCAATACCGCGAGCATAAACTTCTCTAGTATGCGAATTGTAAACATGATTATCGCTGTTACATCGCAAATCATTTGTTACGGTTCCAATGTGGCGGTAGTTGATTTTGTATTCCGCCACTAGTAAACTATGCAATAGCCGGGGCGGAATCAGACGGAAACAAATTCAATGTTGCTACGTACCGGATTGCTTCATAGTCGTAAACTTTGGCCCGACTTCCCACGTCCGTTGTTCCGGGCGTTCATTTTTAAACAAGTGATTTAGATACCATAAAGTTTCACTGTTTTGCTTACGAGAGAGTCAAATGCACTTGCCGCTTTTTGACTTAACGTACACGACACAGCTTAAATTATATAAATGTGTACGTACTTTCTTGTAAAAATAAATTTCAAAGTCACTGAAGAGGTTGAAAATGAGTGTGTTACCAAAATGTATTTTACCTACACTCCCAAAGATTAATCACAGATTTGAGAAATATAACAAGAATATCAAACGTAGGGGTGACATTTTACTAGACCTGCGCTTCTTTGTTTGTAGAAAGGCGTAAGTGACAAAGTTTCAAAACAGTGTTATGTTATGTAAACACGAGACAAACAAAGTAGTTACGTCTTGGTGGCGAGCGACTAATCTTTTAGCGCGTCACCGGCGCACGCACATAAATTGTCGGTGAATTACGAGCTGCCCCGAACGAAGCCGATGTTACGTACCTACTCTCTCCCTGCTGTAAATTTCAACTTCACTAGGAGAATTGTTCAGACCAAATAATCGAATTGTATGCGTCATCCAATCGTATATTCACGTTTATTACTTTTATTACAAACTGAAAATGATTAATGCCAATAGTAATATTACTATTGGCATATCGCTATCCATAAAAGATGGGTCTGACGGAGACATCAACCTGCAGGACCTGCAATAGGAAATTTGAGAGTATGGTACACCTTCTGTGTACATGCGATGCAATGGCTAGAAAGCAAATGTCCCTCTTGGGGCAAGGTTATCTAAGACCAGAGGACTACAGACTCATACCACCAAGCCTCATTATAAAGCTCATGGAAGAGCTGTGTGAAGCCCTGGGAGAGGATGCAGAATATATTATTTAGGGGAAGCACAAAAGATCCCATTGGGTCGAAGTGCAACGAGGCCTTGCTGCCTCCGCCCTACCCAAGAGAAGATAAGATAATATGCTGATACTTACTTGCAATTTTGCATCAGGCATGCGCAAGATGATTGCGTTACAAACTCCCTCGTATTAGACTTTCGAATAAATATCGTAATGCTGGAAAAACATGTTTAAAATATGCCATTAGGTACAGCACTAAATCATATGTTACTTACTTTTATTTCTAGACGGAAAGAAATGAATTAATTTCGCAAAAAGTGTCGTGTAGCCTCGCGAGCTGTGAGTGCGAGCTCGAAACCGAACTTAGTTCTTCATTATTACGTTTCTGTTTCCGGTCGTCGGATTTTGATTTATGACTTTAATTTGGCAAGGTTGGCGACGACAGGCCGAGACATGTCGGAGTGTTTTCAAGGAGCCATCGTGCAATTGTTTAATTAATCTTAAGATACGGAAGCGCTGCGGGTGCACTACACTTGGCCCAACTTTAAACTCGTTAAAAGTTCCTTTGAAACATTTGGCGTCAGATAAGCCGCAGTCAGACTTTTGGTTCCGAGATTGTTAACTTATGTATTGTTATAATTAAACATCGTCCCATGTTTCATTTTGCCACTTTCTTTCGTTTGCTTGTGCCAAGTGGAATAACGAGATGTAAAGTACAGCTCCAACGTTTGCTTAGGAACTAAGTACGTGTGTAGTTCCTGCGTTGATAAGTTATATTATCAATACAATGTTAGTCATATTCATGCCTTGTTAGTCTCGTGGTCCCAAACGCGATTGCTCCGCTAGAGGTCCCGGGTTCGATTCCCAGGTCGAGCAAAGTATTATTGGGAATATTACGACTTTATACGAATAAGTATATTCAATACGAATATTCTACGAATAAACTCAACATCTCTTAAGTTTTTATATTTTAATGCACGCAGTATTGCCGGAAAAAGAAAACTCGATGAAATAAAATGTATTTTGAAGTCCCTGAATAATGAAATTCACATAATTTTAGTAACAGAAACTTGGCTCAAGACAGAGAACGATGCAAAAAGCATACATATACCCAATTACACGCACCACTTCAACTTACGCACTGATCGCACTGGGGGGGCGTGTCCATTTTCATTAGCAACAACATCAAGCATGGCGTCATACAACAAGAATATACTAACGGCAATAACTTTTTATGGATACATTTGAATCCATATGCACTAGATGTGGGCATAATATACAAACCACCACATACAAGCATAAGAGATTTTATCGAATACTATTCATCGCTAATCGAACGTAAAAAGAAATGTATTATTTTTGGCGACTTCAACATAGACCTACTGACCCCTAATCGATTAACAACCTATTACTTGGAAGCTTTGGAAGAGAATGGCTATACTATTATGAACAACATTAACAAAGATTATGCAACCCGGGAAACTGCAACAACAAACACAATAATTGATCATGTCTGTACAAATATAACATTACATAAGTTTCACATGGCAATAGTTAAATCATCTTTATCAGACCACAAATAGATTTATTTTGAACTACAAAGAATTAAACGACCACCTAAACTGAAAATCTGGTATGAAGCGATAAATTACACAAAATTATACGAAACAATTAAATCAGCAAACTTCAAAACGAATAACTCTGACTACAATGAATTAGAAGAATTTATAAAAGAGAACATTGAGAGTCACAGAGTCAAAAAGGCAAAAATTATGAATTCACCAACCCAAGACTGGATTACCAAACACATAATCAATGAAATTAATAAAAGGAATACATTGTGGTACATTTTAAAAGCAAACTCCTCATGCGAAGTCACTAGAGCACAATTCATAGAACAGAGAAACAAAGTACATAATTTTATTGCACAAGAGAAGAGACAATATTACTACAATATGTTCGAAGAATGTAAAAATAAACCTAAAAAAATGTGGTCATTATTGAGTGAATTACGAAATGATAAATTAAAAAATAGTTGCGCTCCTTCTAAACTTATTTATAATAATAATACTATAACTGATACAGCCGCTATATGTAACGCTTTTAACGTATTTTTTTCTACAATAGGTAAAAAATTAGCAAATCAAATTCCTCAACAGTACCACAATAATTTAACCAATACTCTAACCAGTAAAGGACTCCCAGATAATATAAGCTTGGATTGTCTAGAACCATGTACTTTTGCAGAAGTAAATAGAATAATAAATAATTTAGATTCCAATACCAGTTCCGGTATTGATAATATAAACACTAAATGCATAAAATGTATGAAAACCCTAATTGTAGAAGATTTGACTAAATGTATTAATAAGTGCTTTAATGACGGCTACTTTCCTGATAGTCTAAAAATTGCGAAGGTCTGCCCTATATATAAGTCCGGAGCTAAAACTGAACCTGGTAACTACCGACCAATCTCGGTGTTGCCAGTGCTTTCAAAAGTCTTTGAGAGACTGATATATACCAGACTTGAAAAATACTTGAACGATATTAAGTATCTATATGAAAGACAGTTTGGATTTAGACCAAAATCAAGCACACTTTCAGCTGCTATTGACCTGATCACCAATATTAAAAATAATATTGATAAAAAAAACATCGTACTTGGTGTGTATTTATAGATCTTAGAAAAGCCTTCGATACCGTGAGCCATAAAATCCTATTACAGAAGCTAAAATCTATCGGTATCGCTGGCAGAGCATACGAAATCATGTCATCTTATCTAACCAATCGATATCAAATTGTGAAGATTGGTGATGATGTCAGTAGCATGCAACCCTTAGATTTTGGTGTACCTCAGGGATCAATCTTGGGTCCACTTTTGTTCCTTATTTATATTAATAATGTACATGAGCTAAACTTGGCAGGCCAAATCACTCTATACGCTGATGATACATGCTTGTTCTATTCCGGAAATTGTATAAAGAAATAGTTACCAGAGCTCAGAATGACTTGGATAAATTGTACACATGGTTTAATTGCAATCTATTAACAATAAATTCATCAAAAACATCATACGTAATATTTGCTGCAAAAAACAGGAAAATTCAAAATTATCCTTCTTTAACTATAAATAAAACACCTATAAATAGAAGTAGTTGCGAAAAATATCTAGGCTTGCATCTAGATAGTGCTTTATCATGGACAACACATATCAATCACATAAAATCCAAGATTGTCTCATTAATGGGAACTGTGCGCAATAACATCAGAGATCTCCCACACTATGTTAGACTTATGATTTACAACTCTCTGGTGAAGCCACACTTTGATTACTTGATAGAGGTGTGGGGATGCACTACCAAGACCACTCTTAAGGAACTGCAAATAATGCAAAATAAATTAGTAAAATTATTATTTCACTATGACTTCCTCACACCAACTAAAACGTTGTATGCGGAGACTAAACTGCTAACCATTAAACAAATATACACTTACAATACATGTGTACTTATAAGAAAAATAATTAATAATAGTATACACACACAAATGACACTAAAAAAGAAAACGTCGAAGTATAGCCTAAGAAACAAAAATAAATTATCCTTAAAGAAACCTAGAACAGAATATGGAAAAAAGAATATCGAATATGAGGGTGTGCAATTATATAATAAACTACCTAACGAGGTCAAAGATACCACTTCCTTCAAAATCTTCAAAAACCGGTTAAAAAAATTCATTGTCAGTAGTGACCAATTCTTGTTATAGTTTAGCATTTTAATTATTTGTATTAAAGTTTGGTTTATTTTCATATATATATAAGTAGGTAACGCATACTGGATTTATATTATTTTTAAACATATTGTATCTCATTAAGTGAACTATGTTCTTTTGAGAAATAAACTTCTTTGATCCTAATATTGGAGTTTTCTGTAATTTTCTGAAATTGTCAATAGCAGCTCGGAGTTCGGACTTGTGCCTGGTTAATGACAATAGGTTGGCCCCCTATTATATGGGACCTAAACATACCAGTGAACTGTGTACCTTAGTGCCTAAGCCTTCGGGGAATACAGGCGTGATATTATGTTACATTTATATATTCGAAAAACTATGGAAATGAAAAAGAGAAAAAAGGAGATATGGTTTTTTCTAAGAGGGAAGCGAGTGTTAATAAATGATGATAAACGAATGGAAGAAGAACATCTATGTACCACACTTTCTCGTCTTAAATAAATGAGAATAAACGCAAGAAATATATGGTTAATTAATCGAGCAATGAGTTATTAGTACATTACTATTAATTTACGAGTACTTTTACTACTTTACATACCTACCACGTAAGATATAGGTAAAG
Organism: Acronicta leporina; assembly: GCA_947256265.1. NCBI lineage: Eukaryota > Metazoa > Arthropoda > Insecta > Lepidoptera > Noctuidae > Acronicta > Acronicta leporina. Next base: position 6,769,422 of record OX366513.1, on the reverse strand, counting down.
TGAGTTACGAAGTTATTCTTAATTTCACACAAATACTAATGACAAGCAGAGTTGTATAAGACTGACAAGGTGGTATATAGTCAAAGGGTGATACAATGGACAGTGTTATTAGTATTACAGATACTAGTGAATAAGCCTTTATTAACATAAAAAAGGTTCGTTGTAAAAACAAAACACTATTCACTACATATAAACTAATCATAGTATCATAGTCATGTTTGATACTTGAAGACATTAATAATCCATGCAATATTATAAATTCGAAAGCAACTTAGATTTTCTTTTTGTGTGCAAGTTTTTCACGTCGAAACAGCTGCCAACTTGACCATTTTTGTAAATAATCCTTTTGCAACTCGCGGGACACCTCAGTCAACTTCTAGTCCATACTTAGATTCGTATAAAAAATGCGAAAGTAACTCTGTCCATCTGTTTATTTCATTTTCATGCCTAAACCGCTGAACAAATTTTGATGCAGTTATTTTAGTGAAGTAAAAATTCGATTCGCAGGCAGGATTCGAACCTGCGTCTTCTGGTATGATACACCAGACGCTATGACCACTAAGCCACCGCGAGTCCCACCTGTCATGTCGAAATTTGCCTTGACTATGCAAGACACGCAGATTCGCAATACAAACTTACAACCTCTTTTAACTATCTTTTTCTTTAGGGGTTAGAAATCATAAAGTGATATAAGTACTCTCTTTTGTCCGTAAACGTAGAACATCAAGCACATTCAAATTCTTAAACATTTTAGAAAAATACATGATGTAGTCAAATTTAAGTGCATAAAGGTCATGAATTACGCGAAATGCAGACAATAAAGTGTTTGCATAGTCATTGAAGACACTTGGGGGCACTGTCGCCGTGATCGCCAGAAGCATGTAGGTACATAACAGCAGGTATTCAGCGAACAAGCCTCATTCCACGTGAACAAGATGGCCGACAATGGCCCTTAGCGGATAATTACTCAAATAGATTGCCCATTGGGGCATTGTCTCTGTGTGCTAGCATTATATTAGGAATGTTTCTGACTAGCATATCAATAACAGAATATCATAGATATAGTTTATCTCAAACTAGCGTTCTATGCGAAGCTTCCCTTGCTTAAAATTTTCCGACTTTTCGGGTGGATTAATAATTTTTTTTTATCACAAACATTGTCCTGATTATAACCAACACGACAAAAATAATTACTTATCTAATTTGGTGATTTCATTCGGGAGTTATGCACGAAGGTAATGAATGACTAATGACATACATTTCCGTCAATCATTTTTATTTATAGAAGATAGAAGGAGAGGAAGAAGATAAATACATAATACACTCAATTTCACATTCAAAATTAGAATCGAGTACTATTTAAAAATATGCATTTGTTAGTTACGAATAATAATTTGATTTCTTTCTATATCCAAACTTTGTTGGTCGTAAGTGCGACTGCTACCCGATAGGTCCTGGGTTTGCTTTCCAGGTTGCGTAAAGTGTTAATAAGTTTTTCTAAGAAATTCTCAATAGGAGCTTGGATTTTAAGATCATGCCCGGTTAATGACATAGGCTTGACGATAGGAAATTAAACGGACCGGCGAACTGAATATAAGTAGCTTCGCCTCTACCTAACCTGTCCGGTATACAGGTGTGATGATATAATTGTGTTATATCCAATCACGTGAATGTCAATCATTTTAATTCCTTTATTCCATAATCTATTATTTATGCAAGATTAACGCCTAATAAATATACGAGTAAAAATAATATCCGCAGGTTATTCTACGAGGGCGACGGCCCGACAGAATTTTTCCCGGTTCGCATCACGGGCATTTAATCAGGGGTTTTGATCAACACGTCCTCGCTTGGTAATATAATTACAGTTAACAGCAGTGCGGCGACGTTATCGCGCGTATAAATTAGAGCGATTTACATTTACGGTCGAGACATAGGCCCCGCCATTATCGTGAATGATGCGGGGTTAGGTGCGGGCTCGAGATCATCGCGCCACGATTGAGCTATTGCTGGTAGGTAAAGTGAACCCTCCTGACGCCGGTGCGTCTCTCAACACCACATCAAACGCTTTTTATTCAACATCTTTTTTAATATTATCCGCCAACTGGAGAATGGAATAACTGAATAAATCACACCGATGGCGATACAATTGTATTTAAATTAATGAGAACCATTAAATACATCCATTCCCAAATGATTGACAATCACGACTGTTTATCAATCATCAATATCTAGCCATCATCATCACCATATTGTATACCCCCTCCGAATTTGTGGTTAAATAAATAAAAAAAAATTGCCCCACGCTAGGATTTTCTCCTTATACATACTTACGCGATTTATCAATAGAAAAGAGAGAGTATACCTACCCTTGCGAAGCCAGGGCAGTTCATATTACATAAATATACATCTTGATTTCATGAAAACTACTCAGAACATCCCCACTAGTTTCTGTTCATCGTTGATTAGATACATGTTCACTTAACATTCATCATACAGCTCACAAATTTAATTCCCATATTTCGTGCAAAACCTGTGCAAATTGGTATTAATATAGCGAAACGTATAGCCTTAATGGTAAGCGTATAAGCAATATCACTTTAATACAGTACGCCGGGGGAGGTGACGTCACACCACCATGCGCCAACGTAAGGGTTGCCTCCACATAATTCTCCGACGTAATATTATTTATTATAGCCTTGGAGACAATCCCCTCTCATAGGTAACAGAACTACAAATTTCTGTCTCAGTTAAGACAATGCCAATGACCCCACTAATCATCTTAATTAATAATTATTGCTTAAAAGTATTTCGTATTTACGGATTAATCAACCCTTTATCCGCCCAAGTCAGATTTATCCGACAAAAAATAAATCTCTACAAACCTTTTACTTATTATTTTTTCCTAAGTATTTTTTTGAAGGAATAATCCGAATTTGTTGCACTATTTTACAAAAAATATATTAGATAAAATGGAATTAGTAAGAATTTTTTGTCAGATAAATCCCACTTAGGCAGTAGGGTTAATTAGAAACAGTCACTGAAAGGATTATCAAAAAACTTGTACAAAACAAAAGACGTAACAAACATACGCAAAGTTCTTGGAACGATTTCATGTTTCGCTAATTTCCCAATTTATCTTCAACATTCCGAATTCGGATGAATATGTACTAGAGTTCTGGAGTTTCAAATTACACTGTCTCGTGTAAATCACTGGAATGTAATTGAGACTAAATAACGTAACACACTATCACACGCCTCTATTCCCCAAAGGTTTAGGCAGAGAAGTTGAAATGTCCACTCTCAGTTCGTCGGTATTTTTAGGCTACTGGAGTTTGCCTAAAGATCGTCATTGTTGATAGTTTACGAATGACCTGGTTAAGTTAAGCGTTACTAATAGCAAGGTTTAGTTGCAAATCATTCAATGTGAGCTGCGTAACGCTAGAAATCCTGTGTTCAATTTTATTGTTTTTTTTTATGGAATTCCCAGTAACAGCTCACAATAGGGTCGCTCACTTGCATAGTTCATTTATAACATACTGGCAAACTAGAGATTTAAGTACACATTGTACAAACTGCTGGTTTACACTATTTTATTAGTGTAGTAGTGATCAATTCGACTTCATTGCCACAAGCAGTGTTATTTATTGGGTTTTCTTTATAAATTCTCGGTAACAACTCGCAGTTTGGATTTTTTGTGCATGGCAATTGACACAATACACATTCACCGCCTATTACATAGGGCCTTAACATACCGGGGAATTGTGGGTGTACAGTTGTACACCTCTGCCTAACCCTTAAGCGAATACAGGCGTAATGGTATGTTATACCATTCAATGTGAGCCTTCAATTCGCAGTTCCCTGTTAATGTATGTAAGGGCAATTTGATTCACAGCCACGATATAAGATGGATCATTAGTGTAAAGGCGGCAAATGTTTCGCGCCATCGCAGCTAGGGTTGCCGTATGCCCGGATTTAGCCGTACGTGTCCGGTTATTTTCAGTGATGTCCGGCCACATTATTGGCCTGTCAAGTTTTTACAACCCTCCCAGGCTGCTAAAAGATGCCGAATGAAAGTGAGAGAGAAGAGAGAAATGAGTGCGACTCATGTATATTTATAATATACATAATATATTATATACATGGACAAAAGATATTTGGATAAAAGATTTGGATAAAAGAATAATACTTATATCCGGCTAAATATGAATCTGTGTCCTGCTTTTCCATTTTCAGTTACGGCAACCCTTACTGCTGATAAGCCATACATACCACCACCAGTTACCACCACCATCAGTTATGTTGCTGTACATACATACAGCAACATAACTGATTAATTACTTTATTGTAAGACAAGTGACTTAGATAAGTATTAAACAATCTCAGAGCCATTAAAACATCATCCTTCTAGCGTTTTCTCAACTATTGTGGTTTCCTTGTGGTTGGCTTGCAATTTAACCAAATGCGGTTGAATATCAATAATTTACACGAAGAGAATGCCATCAAAACTTCGCTAATTCCATACAATACCGATATTCGAAGCATAGACTGTTTGTCAGGGTATTTTTTTTTAATTATGTGTACGTATGTCAATCGGGGCCGAAGATTTTATAATGTGATTTCTGAAGCGATGTGTTAACAATGTTCAGCTTAACTTCGCAGATACTTTCATCAGCGTAGATTCCTAATTATTAGCCACGAGCCCCATTCAATTACGGCAGTAGATAAATAAAATTTAAGCCGCTTTACAACACGCATATAAAATTATTGTGGAGAAGGAACATTTTAAAACTCAACTCTTCTGAAATTCGATTCCATTCGACGCGGACGTCTAACGTTGCACGTGCACTGACTGACTAAAGAATTCCACTGAATGTGTTCAATTCCAATAAAGAGCTTCAGCCAACTAAACTTTTATATTTACATAGCTAATCCGGCATAAAACTGAACACTTGAATGATTTGGTATCTTATGTAGAGTCGTTACAAGGTGTTGATTTGTATCTTCGCAATGTTTTTCCCCGAAAAGAACTGGCGTAAAAACAAACAAACAAACGGAGCGACCGATAGATAACATAACATAACATACCATCACGCCTGTTTTCCCCGAAGGGTTAGGCAGAGGCGTACTAATGTACACCCACAGTTCGCTGGTATGTTTAGGTCCCACGTAATAGGGGGCGAGCCTATTGCCATTAACCGGGCACAAATTCCAAACTCCGAGCTGTTACTGGGAATTTCATAGAAAAACCCAATAACACTTTGCTCGACCTGGGAATCGAACCCAGGACCTCAAGCGTAGCAGTTGCGATCAGGACCACTAGGCTAATAAGGCATTTACGGCGGCGACGGATAGATATCCGCCTGTAACTATTTTATTATTATTAGTATAATATCACTTCCTCAAACTATACCGACATTAAGTAAATGTCAAGCAGCGGTAAATTGTAGCTATTTCAAGCGACCGACATCGCCCAGAAGACAATGTTATTTTTTTGCGGCGACACAGTCACGGCGTCGTCTCCTTACTACATATTAGATTCATTATTGGAGGATATCGATGAAAATCTCCAGCATCCAATCCCGCGGGATCGCTGGCGGCACGCGTATTCTTGTAATTTCTGAGGCATAATTTTATTTATTAGAGTGTGCCCCCGCTGGAGCGGCGAGAACACCCCATTTGCCGCTTCATTGACTTACAACGGCACTCTATAACACTTCGCACATATTTCTGTAGCGCCTCTCCCGCAGATGGCGGATCCCCCGCACCTCATTACATTGCAGATGACATTTAATAAAACATTATGGGTATCTCACGAACGGTTTTCGATAACCTTACACATGGCACTCAAAAAACTCGCTCTTTTATGTACACATCCATATTAATATGAATAAGTACAGACAAACTGAGGCACTTTACATTTATAATTTAAGTATGGTTTGGTTGCGAAAGGAACTCTATTTGTGTGCGAGTGACACTTAAAACACTGGACCGATTTGGTGAAAATTTAGCGGAGAGATTGACTGAAGTGCGAGGAAAACCGTGAATACCAGTTAACTTTGAAACGAGTTATGACTTACCAATATTGTGACGTAACCACATCGATTGTGGAAAAGTAAAAATATTAAAACACCGCTTTGGTAACTTTCCTTAGTAACTTAGAAAGATTTAAACATTTTAACAGAACAGTTGTATGTAAATAGCATGTGCTTATTTATTTTTAGTTTATGTGAAGTTAGTACTGTTTTTTTTTATTTAAAACTAGCGACCTGCCCGCTGTCTCACCCACACTGCCCCGTTCCTAAGAGTCGTAGGGTTATGTTAAATAGCATAACCATTCCTCTTGAATCACTCTATCTATTAAAAAACCGCATCAAAATCCATGGCGTAGTTTTAAAGATCTAAGCAGGCGGAAATCAGGCGGATCTAGCAGGCAGCGGGAAACAGACAGCGGGATGCGACTGTTTTATACTATGTAGTGAAGACTCTCCAGTAAAGTTGCCGAAGAGGCGCTTATGTTTTTTCTCTGTTGAAATTGTTACGATTATATTTCACAGTGAATAATTATGTGAATCAAACTGTTTGCGCCAATCAAATAATTAATCAATGTTAGTTTACACATGTATGAAGGTTCTGTCTGAAATTGGAGTTAATATTTACATAGGTTCAACATTAATTAATCTACTACCTATAATTGGTGACTAAATATTAATCAAATATAACTTTTGGATACTATTATTGTGATTACACAAGGGCCGTTAATATTATAAAATATCAAAATCAGTTAATGAAATAAAACTATATAAACAGCTTGATCCAAATTTAATTTCATAATAATATTCGTGTCTGTACATCTCTTCTTCTTCTTCTCTTCTCTACTATATTAAAATAGTAAAAAAGCTGTGTCTGTACATTGAAGATATTTAAAAAATATCAAGTGGGTTAGAGTATATAAACGTCTGCGAACCCAAAAACGTGATTTTTTAAATTCTTGTCTGTTTGTTACGGGTTGGCGCAAAAACTACTGAATATATTTTAATTTTGTAATTACTGTTAGAAAGTATATGCTCCAACTTAAAAACTGGTATACTTCTTATCACAAATATTAAACGAAAACTGCGATGCAGCTTGACCTCTCTAATGACCCATACAACTAAGAGATCATCACTGTTGGTTTTTGAGCTTAAAGTAAGCGAAGTTGCGGGCAAAAGCTAGTAGATTTTATTACATAAATACATAGATATGGCTTGACTGTCATTTGACAAATTGCACCATCATATCGATTTGCCGCACAATTAGTTTTAGCATGTTACCATTACCGCATCCGCGTCCGCGTCCCAACAAATATTTAATAAATACACTAAAATATGGTACAGTCACGTAGATTATTCGCACATTTGCTCGTTAGTAACAATTTAGTTGTTCAATATGTGGTTTAAGCCCATAATACACACAGAAAACCAACGTGAAACTACCTTACGTTGCGTTTCGCCGAAAGTGAGGATACCGGAAGCCCAAACTCTTATAAAAGCACTTGAAACTCTTCTTGTGTTGCGCTTACCATCAGACGATCCGTCTGCTTGTTAGCATATTTGGCAATACGACTTTTACGTTGTGCGAATTTTATAATATGTACCTAGTTAGTTTCTTTTTAAATCACATCTTACGTAAAAATCTAGCGCTGTGTAGCAAGAGACTTAACAAAAAAATAACTGCCACAAATTAAACTATCCAGAGTAGAAACAAATGTCTTTTGATAACACAAATATATGTATCGGGTGGAAATCGTACCCACGACCCAACACAGAAGAATAAACTTACAGCCCAAAGCAAGTTATTTCCAGGTTTGTGGTTATAACAGGTTTCACGGAAACCTGAAAACTGCTTCAAGATTACAAGTAGATATTCTAAAATAAGCAAATTGCGTATATAACTCCTTGTATCCCATTACAAAATGTTTGCATTCGTTACCCATCCACGTATGAACTAGTTCAAGAATATGCACAATTCCTTCCTTGTATCACGGAAACTTTCATCTAACTTTTCATTCCAATGCGGGCCGAATTTCACAAAACAGAAGCTTCCACTTTAAACATATACAAAGACTATGTACGCTTATATTTCAGACTAGAACATGTATTGTAAATTTGAGTTTATTCATACCTACTTGGCAATATAATATTCCATTAAAAATTTATACACTACAGAAAAATATAATACCATTTTTCACGTGGGAGAGCCATGCTTCGGCACGAATGGGCCGGCTCGACCGGAGTGATACCACGGCCTCACAGAAAACCGGCGTGAAACAACGCTTGCGTTGTGTTTCGCTGAGTGAGTTGAGGTTACCGGAGGCCCAAACCCTTTTAAAGGCGGGCAGCGCACTTGCGACTCCTCTGGTGTTGCGGGTGTCCATGGGCGGCGGTTATCACTTACCATCAGGTGATCCGTTTGCTCGTTTGCCCCCCTATCCCATAAAAAAAAAAAAAAACCATCTGTATTCTCTGAAAGGTTATGCAGAGGTGTACATCTGTATACCCACATTTCACCTGTATATATTAGGCACTTACCATGGTATATATTGGTGAAATCTAAACGCCGAGCTGCTACTTAGAATTTCCTAAACGAAAACCTAATTGCCCTATCTGGTAATAGCACACAGGACCTTATGCTCTATAGCTGACCACTTGACCAGGAGAAAAATGAGACGCTACCTATAGTATACTTCTCTACTATTATAAAATCGTAAAAAAGCTTTGTCTGTCTGTACATCTATACTAATATTATAAAGAGGAAAGATTTGTATGAAAGTATGTTTATTGGCTCAAAAAGTACTGGGCCGATTTCGAAAATTCTTTCACGGTTTGAATGCTACATTATTCCAGAGTAACATAGGCTATAGAATACTTTGAAAAAAGTTTTGGATTTCTCCAACCGTGCGAAGCTGGGGCGGGCCGCTAGTTGAAGATATTTAATAAAAACAAATGGGTTTAAGTTAATATATAAACGATAACGAACACAAAAATGTTTTTTTTTTCATTCTTGTCAGTTTGTTACGGGTTGGCGCGAAAATCGCTGAATAGATTTTAATTTTGGTATCACTGTTAGAAAGTATATACTCCAACTTACAAAATGGGCATCTTCTTATCTCAAATAAATTAACGGTACTTAGATACAGCTTGACCTCTCTGATGTATGCAGACCAATACAAAGAAGAGATCATCACTGCTGGGTTAGATTAAATTATTTTTTGGATCCATTTCTAATCCTAATATAGCTTCACGTAAGCAAAGCTGCAGGCAAAGGCTAGTACTTATATATATTTAACCACAACTCAGCGATCAGTGCAAATGAAAAATTCATTGTTATTCATTACAGTTGTTACAGAATAATTTCAGCATTATCTCCCGGCAGGTTTCTGAAGGGAATGATTAAATCGTACCAATTTTTAGTCTTTCTTTTAATAAGAATGCCGAAAGTAAAGTGGAGAGAAAATGCTGGCATTTAAAATAAAATTTCAAGAGAATTGCTTTGTATAATACAGTAAACGCGTGGAAAATAATGATACCTAACAATTAGGTACGTGAAAGGAGTAGATATAAACGTTCTAAGATTAACTATAAATATACTAGTCTAACACCTCATTTGAATAAATTATGCTAGAAATAGTTAGGTAAAACTACTCATTAGTCTAGTTATAAGCGCAACTGCCACGGTACCTACATGTCGTGGGTTCGCCTCCCAAGTCGATTTTCATAAGAATTCGTAGGACAATTAGTACCTATTGTTACAAGCAAATGCAGCAATAGAGAGGCTAAGTAAGCTGTAGCCCGCGGTATCACTCGCATCCCAAAAGAATTTGCCCACTATAGCTCGGCTTCTAGTGGACGTATCAAGAGGAAAGATGCACCAGATTTTAAGTTAGACCCCCAGCAATACGATAGTGGAAACAGCATCAAATTTCGTGTAAGTAGTAGTTTTTGTGTGATGCACTTACGAGACAGACGGACAACATTTTTAAACATAATTGTTTTGACTTGTGTTGCTCTAATAAAGACCCACAATATTAGATTTCTTCAATATATAACGTACCCTGTTACAATTTTGGCATACATTTTTACCTAGATATTGTTTTCCTAAATCCGCTAAAAATAAACAAGGAAATATTAAATTTGTTTCAAGGATAGAACTTAAAACAAGTTTCACAAATGCCTTAGTTCGTTTTATTAGCATTTATGCGAGCGGCCGGCTGACGGATTTTGATTTATCATTTTAATTTGGAGAGCGGTGACGACGGGCCGAGGTGTGCCCCCGGGATCCCGCGGGATTCACCCGGGCCCTCGGTTTAAATTCAAATCCGTTGTATTAAATAATTATTTTGTGGGTACATAAAATAAAATTAACAAATAAATTCTCATAATCATTACTGTGATACTTATTATAACAGATTTTTTTAATTAAATGCACGACTATAATCGCTTGAAAACAAGTGATTAACAGTGAACCAGTGAAGTGGCAACTTATGTAAATTTAACGAATGTAAAGTCACACACGCCGTTAGTGTTTGGCTGGTGATGGGGTGGCTCGGCAGTTAGCAGCTCAGCGCGTGGTGACGTCACGCATCCCCTACCCCCGCCCTTCGCAGTCGCCGTCGCCGCCGCCCGCCTTCATTTGTTTTCTGGTGTCACTTCTTATCTCGTCTCGCAATTATTACAATTTGTCCGCTCCTCCCCTTATCTTAGGGAGTTTGCTACTTCAGCATAAAGGCAACCGACTTCAGCAGATTCGCAAGATCATATTGAGGAGAAATCCGCTTTTTTATAATTTTCGCAGCAGATTTTTTTCAAAACTTTGAATAATGACAGTGCCGTAAATTGCAGAGGTGGCCACGAAACGCCGCAGACAGGCGAGTTCGTTGTTTGTTGTTTTGCTAACTTCAGTTTTTCATCGCTCGGCCGACGGTTCTTGTTTTGATAGGGCCATTTCACTCAACGGAGATTTTTTTATAATCCTCTCTCCGGATTCCTTTCGAACTAACGGAGCAACTTCTTTCAATCAGCTATAAAGAATGAACAAACTATTTTCCTTTTAGAGCTTTTATGATCGACTCAGTGTTCTGTGATAATAAATCTGCTGTTGATATTTGTAGTGGAACAACTTTATTTTATTGTGTTGTCTAAAACTGATTATGCTTGGCGACTGCTTGTCGTTAGAAATTAGAGAATTTTAAGTGGGACGGCCATCGAAATGCCGTACCTATCGGTGCGACTTGCGAGTGAGCTGCCAAGGCATGTCGGGTGCGGAAGAGTAAGCGGCTAATTCCGTACAGGTGTACATGAATTAACCGCTCGCATCAGCGGTCGTTAGCGCTGCCGATTGCCGCTCAAACGCGCCGACTCTGTATTTTTATCGCTCCTTCGGCGAAGGGGAGAGTCGCATGCGCTCGTTGTCGCGACAAAATGTTCAATTTTAGATACAAATAAAAAAGGTCGGACGCGTCGCGCAGAATATTAACGGCGCACAATATGAACGTAGGCATCCGGAATTCGCGTCAAAAGTGCCAAAACGATGTTATTCTTTTCCGCGCGGAGGTAATAAGCGGGGAGGTCCCAGCCGTGCCGCGGATATGAAATCCAGAAATGTTTATGGTACGCGATAATGGGAAGGATTCGTATCCGATCCGGGTTTACGGATGAAAGGCTCCACTCATAATTAGAATCCTTAAGGCCTTTTGTAATAGCGTAATTGTTTCCCGTTGTCGCCTCCGAGCAAGCCGTTATCTCTATGAATGGAACGACTCGAATACAAAGAAGAGACTGCAAGCATAACGCGGGACGCTCTACTTTCGGTTGCGAATTTTTATAATGTGTTATATTGGGCAGAGTTAAAGTAGATTTTCGAGTAGCGTCGGCGAGCGGTGACACACAGCTGACACGTGACGCGCGGAATGATGGAGAGCCGCCAGTTGCAGCGGCGGCGCGCGTGCCTGCGCCGACCTATGCCACGGATCACACGCAAACATCGTCACCTCTAATTACATGCGTAACTCAACAATGTATCACTATGCGTAACACGACAATCGAAAAATAGAACAACGCAACGCTTCCTCTGGCATCCTCACTAATCGAAGCACTAAATTAAACAGATTTATAACATAGTATTGGAATAATTAACTGTCTATTGAATAGCTAAACGGCCAGTCAGTGCGCTAATTGATCCTTTCAAGTAGTTTAATCATGCTGTGATCATGTATGTCACAACAGATCGATTTGTTTAACTGTACAATGAGTGAATTCACACGGGCTGCATATTATAGTTGTAGCATATTATTATACGTGTAATTTTATTGTTGGTACACTATTGTATTAGGTAATTGCACCTGTAAAGATAGTGTATAAGGTTAATAAATAAATAAATAAAATAAAAATAATGCAGTAGCGAGAATAGCGATGCTATATTAGCGATATCGATATACATAGACACTCTACTACACTATGGTGTGTGCTACATAGACACATGGATCGGTACACCGCAATAACCCCGGAGCCATGTTAACACGCTTAGAGCAGATTTGCCCATGAATTGTTCAATTCTGCAATTCGATTGAGTTATTGCTCGTCGGACCATCACCGGCAATAGTATTCCTAATTGGCTCAGTAAGGGCATTCGTTATTGTGTTATTCATGATGGCTGGTGCGCAGTCCCGCGCGTTCTTTAGGGAGCGATACACGAAACATTGCCGAGAATTCCTGCATAATGTCAGAGGTTCTTGGACGGGGTCTCTTATTACAGTCCCAGCAGCTATGTAGCCCGTACCTACTTCGGCTCAATACGTGAGTTCGGTGTGGTCCTTCAATAGACTCCTGTAATAATATTTGCATACAAAGACGATCTCACCAGTGCTTTGCGCTTTGTACGCAAATTTGTAAATTTTCTACGAACTGCCACTTGAACATGGACGCTGCCTTAATGTAACAATGAATACAAAGTCTAAAACAGAAGTGTTATCAAACATATTACGACAATGTTACTATTATTTCAATGATCAAATGAGTATTTTGTTAAATTAAGATACAAATGTTAGAGGGGCATCCCACGTTTGTAAGAGATTAATTGCAACAACTTTCGCTGACCGAAACATGCAGGACGGTGGAAGTAGGTGTGTGAGGGAGAAAGCAGCACTTCACGGGAGCGTAACAGAACGGATTAAATTGCAAGTACGCTGATGTATTTATAGCTGGCCTGGAGACAAACGAGCGCGCGCGTGATGGACCTGCCTCGTTATGGGAATTAATCGAAGTTGCAGCGAACGGCACACCTGCACCGTCTAACTGAAATATGCTTTGCTGCAACACTGTTACACCTGGAAATCTTGAATCTGAACTACAACGTGGAATTTACATCGGCTTACGACGGTCGGGCGTTCGTCACGCGTTAAACAATGGCTGTTATTGCAATATGATCGTGTTATGTGTCAGTGAAAGGTTAAACTCGTGGTTTATGTAACATGCTCTATAATAATGCTGGCTTTATAAATACTAATCTATAATAATAAGTATGATGCATTACGTTACTACGTGCAAAACATTTTAGGTTTGCAGATTGGTAAAATAGTTTAGAATGAGTAGAATGCCACAAATATCTGTCTAAACTTTTTTACATAAAATAACTAGAACGCAAAAGGAAATAATTTAATCAAATTCTCGCATGCGACCTTCACACAGTGATTCATGAGCATTTCCTTTTAATTATTCGATCAGCATCTAAAAAAACGAAAGAACAAGAAAAACTTCTTTTCCATTCTTTGAAAAAGCCGCCATCAATAGCTAACCTATTCAAATTAAATAAGACCTCATTCGACTAACAAAGATTCGCCTTGTTTTTACTTGAAAGTTAGACAATAATTTCCATTTTCCAAGTAAAACCAATCTAAAAAGACGAATACGCAAGCAGAGATTTGCATCACAATTTAGGCTTTTTCAATTATTTTACCTCAATGGACGACAGGAAACCTCATAGTGAAATCGCCAAGCTAATGACAAAACAATATATTTCTGGTTTACAATAGCAGTTGCTGGGATTGTACACATTGAATTGTTCAGTTTGATCATTAAAGTTGGAAGACCACCTGCGCCCCATCCAGCCTACATGAGCTAAAATAACCGCGAAATCGAATTATTGGCCATCCGCAGCCATTCAGTACGACTACGCACTCCAATTGCCATTCCGATCCGTTGAACAAATATAGTTTCAGAGATGCTGAATCACATATGATCGCTAAATAAAGTAGTCTTTCTTCATTGACATGTCAAAATTATGAACTTTGAATTTAGTTTAAATGGTTTAAAAAACCTCAAAGTGCAAAGTCCTTACTCCATTTTAACGACGGAACTTCGTGATCAAACAGAATCAAATCAAAAAGCATTTTGTTGGGATTTGTGGTAGTTTTTCATCGCTTCCCTCCGATAAAGCAAAGCGAACAACGGGAAAATTCGAGTCAACCGTTAAGCAACAAAGGCCGCTTTGATTCGCGAACAATGCAGCGAGCAGTCGACGGCTGGTATTGTATCGCGTTCGTTACATAGAATATTTATGGCGTCTACAAACAAAACTTGAAGAAGCTAAGTGGTCTAAGTTCACGCTAATTTAAGAGTTGTGCGCGCAAGTCTGCGCGGCGCGGCGCGGCGCGGTGTCGGCCCGCACCCGTGTGCTGCCACACTTTGTCATAACTTAGTCGGTTACAGCGCCGAGCCCGCCTCACAGACACATACTGCTTCATTTAACGCAGCTTTTGTTCTTACTCACGGAAGCTAATCAAAATGTACGTGCATATGGGGTCTATTCACCATAATGAAAGTTTCGCCACTTCGCAATATTGTTTTGGAGCAGTACTGTAAGTGTTCTACAGTCGAAAACGTTTCCTCAGATTCATTTGTAACAATCTGTCGTAGTTTATTTGTTTCTGTTGAAGAAATTAACTGGGACATCAGTAATCACACACTGCCTTTGTAGTAATTTTCAACACTAATTTACATTAGAACACCTTCGCTAATCTTATTCGAAATCTAGATTTTACTTTATCAAAATTAAATAACTCATACGTAATAATCTGAGAATGTAAAGAGGAAACGAAATAATTATATAAAGTAAGCACACATACCTAATTTTTGTTTTAGTCCCACTTTTCTTTAATTATAACTGTGTCACAGATCCGTATCTCATTTGCAGTAACAGACAGTTTTAAAATAAAATAAAAAATGTTAATATCATTATGTTCAAATAAAATTTAGTAAAAGCGTCGGTCGGTTAAAATTCCGGTTCTAATTAACATAATTTAAAATTCAAAACCGTATGAAATACTTCATTGCGGAGAGCACGCCACTGAAAGGGGCATATTTAATTCTTTCAGCAGCACTTTTCGAGGAATTAGTGGCGTATAATCCTTCAAGAATATCAAGCACGTTTCGACTTGACTTTAGAAAAAGAAAAATAAGAGTAAAAATAATAAATAGCGGTATAATGGCGATCTTCACGCGAAAGATTAGCCACAAAAGCCAGGGGCTTAGCAGTATTTATAAGGAGTGTTAGCGGCACGCCACAGGGCGGATCTTGAAATGTTTCTCCTGCCTCGGGACTTCACAGAAAGTATTTTTTTCCTATATTAGATAATGCGCAAGAAAATACGGTCATTGAATTTTGCCAATTGGCTGCGCTGTGTCATTTGTCTAACTTTACCCCAGAACATACGACTACACAAACAAAATATATACTTAGGCCAACGGAGCAGATACGCATTATAATTTCATTTTCATAATTAAAATCACCGAAATCACAGCATAAATTCTAATTCTTAAATAAGACGATCTCTGTGGTTTAGTGGTTCGAGTACCGCACTGCTGACCGTGAGGTCGTGGGTTCGATTCCCACAGGACACACATATTTATGTGATGAATATATAAGTGTTTGTGTTCGTCTTGGTGTTTCTTATCTTCTTCTTCTTCTTCTCTACTATAATAAAATTGTAAAAAAGCTTTGTCTGTACATTGAAGATATTTAAAAAAACAAGTGGGTTAGGGTCTATAAACGTATCCGAACCCAAAAATGTGATTTTTAAAATTCTTGTCCGTTTGTCTGTTTGTTACGGGTTGGCGCAAAAACTACTGAATGGATTTTAATTTTGTTATCGCTGTTAGAAAGTACGAGTATGTGCTCCAACTTAAAAACTGGTGAACTTCTTATCTCAAATAATTAAATGGAACCGGAGATATAGCTAGACCTCTCTAATGTATAGAGACACATACAAAGAAGAGATCATCACTGTTGCTTTTTGAACTTCAAGTGAGCGAAGCCGCGGGCTAGTGTGTTATAAGTATGTATTTACAAAAAAAGTACCTATATAAGTATTATATCCATTGTCTAGTACCCATAGTACAAGCTCTGCTTAGTTTAGGACTAAATGGTGCTGTGTAAATTGTCCCAGAATATTTATTTATTTAAGTCTTCGTAAGTCTTACTTACAAACTAGCCACAGATACAATTATTAATCAAGTGGCAACTGGCGAGCTAAACGCAATTGATTGTCGCGTCACTAGTTAATGCTACTTTACTCCAGTTAGTGCTAGGCTGGCATCGCGAACATTTGGACCTAGTTACTGGCCGGTCCCAGTGCGGGGCCCGCAACTTCGCATAACTCGTTTACTCTGGACCACCTAATTTGCTTGCCGACTACGAACACTAGCCAGCCTGTCAGTAGAATTTATAGCATCTTTACGTGAAGTTCAACGCTGTGTTATTACAACTTTTGTTACTTATTTATCTCTAGAAAGTTTTTTATAATATTTCTGTACAATAACAACGTAATCTTTATGCAATTTTCTAAGATTTATATCGATCAAACTATCGTAAGTAGAGACAAATTACTACGATGCAATCGCTTCCATGAATAGAAAATATTAATATTCTGATTGTCTCTAACATTCAAGAGCACTATCAAAGATTTTGTAAAATAAGGCAAGCTTAGAAAAGACCACGCAACGCAAATAAATTAAATAAAAGTTTGAATTGTGGCAAATGAGTGCAGTGATTGTTGGAAGCATTAAATCTTACAGCGAGGTGGTACTAAGGTGGGTAATGAATACAAACTGCGGGCCGCGTGGTTAGCACCGCAGTAAATTAAAGCGGGAGTGGTGCGGACCGCGAATTGGAAACCACTACCGTGAACCTCGCGAGGAGGCGGTGAGAACTCCCCAGCGGATCGTTCTCCGGTATACCTTCGATTACCTGAGAAACTAGAGCATTGGAAAAAGGATAAAAAGTACTTACTGCTAACTGAAAATGAAACGATACACAGCTCGATAATCAGCGTTCAAATAAAAAATGCCTGAGGTTCAATTAAAGTAAAAAATGTTCAAATGTAAATGAACATTAGGTATCTACTTTTACTTCTTGGAAACGGTGCATGTGCGCAATTATAAAAGTAGAGACCGACCTCATTCAATGAAAACGATGATTATATTGTATTGCCATACCTGGCAACTATAATGCCGGCAGTTTAGAGTTTCAAATGGAAACCAAACTTCCAAGTAATGTTGTGAATACTGTAGGAGTACATTTCCACAATTTGCAATTACGTGAGTTTGTGGAAATGGACGAATCGATAGAGGTCATCGGCACCATAGGCATCATCCGTGAGGTTTAACCCTCAGGAGGGTGTTTGCCACACATTATAGCCCTCCGTATCGCCCCGCGCGAGGAATTCCAGGAACACATTGCAACGCCGCCTACTCTTTATTTTACCTGCGGTTGGTGCGTAATTATTTATGGTTCTATGACTCATATTCTACAAATTGAACCTGGTATGGCAAATTTAATTTTGCATACCTGAAAGAGACAAAAGATTTTATATGTTACGCTTGCACTGCTGATATTTCGCCGATTTATACATACACAGAGACGCCTTTCCCCCACAGGGGTAGACAGAAGCTATAGACCGCACGATTTTGCTACGATTCTTGCACACTTCTTTTGTTTCTGCCACATTCATAAATCTTCTCATACATATGTGTTGGTTGCGATTACTACGCACCTGCACTTGTTGAAGGACCTCGCCAATTCATATAACATAATATTATTAACATAATACTTGTTAGATCATACGTAGCAGGTCTATCTACTGGATCAGGGATGATTTAAAGGAAAAGTCTAATTTTCATAAACGGTTAAAATGCAGAAGAATTCCTTGCTTGTAAGTTTGTTGTAAAACTCAAAAACTACTCAACCGATTTAAAAAAATATTTCACGTGGAAAGCAAAGTTATTCCGGAGTAACATAGGCTATATAGTTAATTCAGTTAAACATACCCATATCGCGAAAACGCGTGAAACATGTTTAGTATTCGCGTAGGAGTAACAGTCAGAAATGAGAAGAAAATATCATTTATTTTTAAGCAATACCAAAATACAATTTATTCCGTATCTAAATTGTATATCAATATGATATCGGTCTAGATACAGCGCCGTATTCCGCCGCCTCCACACGCATTGTTCTCTTGTCTGTTGTCTATTTATCTGAAATCGCATTGATACTTTCCTGGCTGAAATGTTTCTATTGAACCTGATTCTTAGAATAGAAACGCGAAAACTTCTTTTCCAATTTTCTCTCAATGGCCATTAGGATGAGAAATGTAAAGTAGATTCCCGGACGAAGTCGAGATATGTGTTCGAGAAGAATGAAATTTCCAACTAAACTGGCATCGCCCGGCGCGCCGGGATAGTCTCGGCCGACAGAACTACGTCACGATACAGACTTTTTCGAAAATATTTACGTGTAACATGCAACTACACTTTTATATAAAAATATCAATCATAATTTGCATTTTTAAATTATTGTCCCAACTACATCTGATGATATAATTAATCTTCTCGCCTTGTGACTATTGTACAAATATGATGAATCTGAAAGATACTTACTCTGTTCACTGTACACTTTTCTAGACCTGAATCGAACCCATGAGCTCTATCGTAGCAGTTTCGAGACCACTAGACTAATGAGGTAATCGTACATTACGAATTACTTTTAATATCGAAATACGATTCGGAATAATGTACCTAAGATTCAAAGAATTATTGCTTACTAAGGCCTACTTGCACCAAGTTCTTAATTGTGTTTAAATTGCATTTTTTTCATAGAAATTTCGTGTTTAAATACAATTTAAACACCTTTAAGAAGTTGGTGCAAGTGGGCCTAAGTGTAAATTAAGGTGTTACATTACATTTTAGTGAACTTATAACTTAGCAGCCTTTTCTTGCAAAAGGCCGCTAAGTTATAAGTGGCAATATGGAGGGCTAAACGTATTAATTAATATTTCGTACCTAACCTAACTGAGTTAACATTCGGGACGTTATAAAAGTTGTGCTAATATGGCTAAGGACATCCCGCTGTTATGAAGGCAGTACAAGTTGTGTCCACAACAAACAGGCCTCTCAAATCGTGACTTAAAGTAATGTCAACAGGTTACTTGAGTCGAGTTGACAATCTGTAATTTAGCGCCGGCGGACCAACTTGTGAACGGGACCCCTCGCTTATTTGCGAGCACACAAGGAACTTTAAACTGTTCAGACTAATATATAACGTGCTTTAGAGTTCTAAGCTCGCCATCCGCTACGTCGATTCACCTGGATCCTGGAAATCTCGATATTGTATTTTCGGGTAGGCTGTGAAATATATTATTACCTACGCGTGGTAGAATGTGATTAACCCATCCAAATGATTCGACGTTTGAAATAGAAGCTTAATTTTAGTGACTACTAGGAACATACCAGAAACTAATCATGTCCACTAAAATGAACACAATGATAAGGACAATAACAATTTGTAAATACAAATTGAATATCCTGCTAATATTATAAATGCTACACTTAGGGTCACTTGCACCAACTTCTTAAATCTTTTTAAATAATATTTAAACACAACATTTCATAGTAAATTTGTGTTTAAATACAGTTTAAACATAAAATGTATGTTAAACAATTACGTAAAACCGGCTAAACGGATTTGGATGAAATTTGCAACACATTAATTTAAATTAACGCAGCACTAACTTTTTATCCAGGTCTGAATTCCAACCAAAGTCAAGAGCTGAAACTAGGATAAAAAAACCGGCCAAGTGCGAGTCGGACGCGGGACACCGAGGGTTCCGTACTTAAAAATATTTATATTATATGATGTAATTAAATTTTTTTCTGTGCTATAAGACATTGCTTCGTACCAAATTTCAAGATTCGGAGTTCACGGGAAGTACCTTGTTTGGTTTTGATTGCCTTGCGACTGTCGAAAATTTGCGGAAATTTGCGGCATAAACAGTTGTAGGTATCTTGTGATTGCGTTGGCTTAGAAGTTTGATTTTTTCACTGCTCCAAGGGACAGTAGACCTGAGTATTTGATATAATTCCAGCTTGAGACAGACAGACGGACGGACGGACAACAAAGTGATCCTAAAAGGGTTCCGTTTTTTCCTTTCGAGGTACGGAACCCTAAAAATATGCAAATCTAAATATAATTTAATTAATTCATCATTATTATAAGGAATTAATTCCTTTGATAATAATCGTTTTGAAACGGAACGGTGTGAGGCCAAGTAGTAGTAGTTACTCATGCAATAAATGAATACCTAGATATTCACGTTGAACAAACTAATGCAAATTAAATGGACGCTTCTTTGTAGTGAACCATATTTTCAAATTAAGAATAGGAGCCCCTGCTGGCAAACACAATTTCTTCTTACAATGGAGGTTAGGGGTGGGACATGGTGGGGGTGGCTTGGCCCGTTGTATTTTTAACCCACCGATCACCAACTCTGTCCAAGACATTTTATTAGACACTTAAGCGTGGTAGAACTATGCTGCTGCATTCGTCTTGGTATCTCCGTATAGCCAAATATTCTACTTATCGCGGTAAAGGAATTACTAGGAGATCATAGGCTCATGCCTATCAGGGCTAAGATTTAAGTAAATACAAATCGTGCTATAAATTTCCGGTACCAGCTGACCTCGAACTGTATAGGGTTTTCCTACAGTGCAATATCAACTTATACTGGCAAGGCAAAGTGTTATTTCTTCAAAAGTGACGACTTACATCATGAGTGTCAACACAATGCGCTGCCAGTAGTGTTGTTCGCGTCCATACTGCGGTCATCTAGCTTTTTTGAGTTTGGCATCTTCACTAATAATATAAAGAAGAAAGATTTGATTTGATCGTTTGTAAACTTGTTTGGTATGGATAAACTCCTTAAAAACAAAAATAAAAATAGTATTAGACCTATGAAATACTACATTACCACTGTATAACGTAGGCTGTATTATTAACGTAGTTAAACATAAAATCATTATAGGTCGTAAATAAAACCAGGGGAAACAGCTATCTTATTCATATAAAATTAGCTAGGGTTCTAAATTGATTACTAATCTTTTAAAGAACTTTCTTTGTTTGCTTCAAATCAGAATCGAACACAGAAAATGCATTAACTCTTTTTTAAGCGTTAGTAGTGCGGCCTAGGCTTCAAAGTAAACGATAAAGAGTTACTGCTTCCACATATACGAGTATGAGGAACTTGCTGAATTTGGTACCACTCATTGAAATATTTAAAAGCTTTTAGAGTAGGTTCGGTAATTTCTGTTTAACAACCATAAAATTAATAGACTACAGCGTCAATTTAACACAGATAACATTTAAACCAAACTAATGATGTACCTAATATTTTCTACAGTTAGTTATCATTTACATTTATCACGCTGCTACTCCGAAGCGTTACGCAGAAACATATCCACCCTCAGTTCACTGGTACGCTTAAGTCCCATGTAATATAGGAGGCGGAAGTCAGGCCACAATTTGAGCTGCTACTGAGAATTTCATAGAAAAACCCAACTAACACTTTGCTCTACCCAGGACCTTTAGCGTAGCAGTTACAGTGTTCATTTATTTTTTTTAATATGACGAACATACAATTCCGTTTACAATTTTAAATTCGGTGTCGAACGCAGATAATTGTCTTTTTTTTTTGTTAAAAACTGTCAAATTACCTTAATCGATTTTAAATTTAATCTCCAAATAATAGAGTTTATTATCCATTGGGGAAATTTGACAGCTTTTGTTAAAAGATGTGCACGCGACTGTACAAAGCCTAGTACTACGAGTATAATAGGTACTTGGCTACTGGTGCTCCTTTATATAACCATCCCACGTTTCTAATAGAGCCAGCTCATTTTAAAGTAAAAGTAAGTATAAAAATTTAAATTTTCTGAGGAAATTCACTGGGCTTATAATTTGTTCTGTAAGCTTTATAGAAAAGCTGGGGCATTTCTTTATTTCACGTTTAGAGTACATATACCTATCTAACTTACAATACTTTAATCAAAGGATCTATCTAGATAGATCCTTTTTATAACTATGTATGTATGTTATCTATCAAAATGAAATTTGGCACATCTGTTTAGAAGCTCACATTATACTTAGGCCCACTTGCACCAACTTTTTAAATTTGTTTAAATTGAATTTAAACACAATTTTTCATACAAATTTCGTGTTTAAATATAGTTTAAACACTTTTAAGAAGAACTGCCTCATTAGCCAAGTGGTCCTGAGCGTGACTGCTACGCTAGAGGTCCTGGGTTCGATTCCCAGGTCGAGCAAAGTGTTATGGGGTTTTCTATGAAATTCCCAGTAGCAGCTCGGAGTTAGGAATTTGTGCCCGGTTAATGGCAATAGGCTCGCCCCCTATTACATGGGACCTAAACATACCGGCGAACTGTGGGTGTACATTAGTACGCCTCTGCCTAACCCTTCGGGGAAAACAGGCGTCATGGTATGTTAAGAAGTTGGTGCAAGTGGCCCTTACCTACTAACATATACAAACATTGCATTTCCAGCAATATTACATAATATACGGGTCAAATTTATAATCTTATATTATTAAGTCAGTTAATATTCACCTTTCTAGACTCCTTACTAGTCCTTACCGATTACCGTAATATTATCACAGATACCTTTTATATGTTTACAGTTTCATTATCAGATTTATATAATAGCTCTACACTATTCATCGCTGTGGTGGCACATCCTTAACCAAATAAAAGTCTAACTGAAAAAGCAGACAGAAAAAAATACATAATATCGCGTCTTCGCTTTGCTCTTTGATCGGAGGTCGCGAGCTAGTGAGTTTTCGCCGTTATTTCTTTAGCTGAGAAATCCCCTCGCACAAGTTTAGTTAGGAATTCCGCACACCTATCTTCGTATCGCACCACATATTTTGTGTAGACGGGAGGCAGGGGAAGTTTCCGTTTCCTTGTGAAAATCTTCCCTTACGTATATGTATACTTTATAAGGGCGGCCTGCTTTGATAAGCCATTATTAATTTTGATTCAGAAAGTAAATGTTCTGAAAATATGAGTTTTCAGTATTAGATGACAACAGTATTTATATAAGAAAATTAGAACAGTTTTGCATACCCAATGAATAGTTTTCATAGAATACCTATGTGGAGGGGAATTACAACTTCTCCGTAAAATGATGGAAATAAACCTCATGACATTTACTCATACAACATGAGTGGATAACTGTCTTTGAATGAAAAATGTGTGCTTGTTTTTATTACTCTTTGATTACATCATTTAATTGCGATAAGGAAAGTGAACGAACAACACGTCCCTTTCCTTCGAAGCTCGCAAAATACAACACTAGTATTTGAACAGTAAATATACTTAGCACCTACCTATGTAGAAAAGGTAAACAAATTTCGTGGGGCCCGTATGTATGTTGCGTCGCGCGTCTCGTCGCGAATACCTCTCCTGTGTAATATTGGGAAAAACTTGCGGAGCGACGGATAGTTGCGGGGGTCAAGTTAATGATATCGCCGCCATTTGCGGACGAGTCCCCGCTCCGAATTGCGCCCGGGCACGTTAATGGGCTCAGCTACAGCACTCTGAATATTTTAAAGGACATTCGCCGAAATTACAGAGGGTGTCTCATAAGTAATGTCGCTTTTCATATCTAAAAATTCCTACGCCTCAATTTAGACATGTCGTTACTTGTTAAGACTAATCTCTAGTTCTATAAAGAGTACAGTTGTTTTACTTTATTTTAATCATTCTGTCTGTGTTTATTGACGGCGCAGTGCGTTTTGATAAAACATTGTATGGAGTGCGATAAATATGAAATTCGTGTGTTGTTAAGACATTATTGGAAACAAAAGTTTAAAGCAACCGCGGCAGCAAGGAAAATATGTGAAATTGAAGGGGAAGACACAGTCAATGAGCGAACGACACAGCGTTGGTTTAATCGTTTTAATAGTGGAGATTAGACGCTAGAAGACCATTCGCGCTCCGGTCATCCACCTGTGTGGAATATTGAGGCTACAAAGAAAGCAGTAGAAAACCAACCTAGTACTAGCACTCGCCGATTATCGGACTCCCTTGGACCTTCTAAAGACACCATTCATCGCCACCTAAAATCGTTAGGTAAGATCTATAAAAGTTGTCGAATAGTGCCACACGAATTAACCGAGATTCAAGCGAAACGTCGAATAGAGGTGTGTAAACAGCTCCTTTCCCTGCCAAAAAATGATCGTTATATTAAACGCATTGTTACTTGCGATGAAAAATGGATATATTTAAACAACCCGAGCATGGAAACTCAGTGGTTAAGCAAAGGACAATTACCAGAACCCGTCGCAAAGAGAGGACGATTCGAACCGAAAGTCTTGTTGTGTGTCTGGTGGAATTATGAAGGTTAAGTGTATTTCGAAATCAATCCAGATGGTCGAACTATCAATGCGGAGATATATAGTGGACAGCTAACACGAATGTATGAGGCTTTATCGCAGAAATACCCAGGTTTAGTTAACCGAAAACGGGTGCTCTTACAACAAGACAATGCTAGACCACATACTGCGAAAGTTGCGCGGGATAAGATCGAAGAACTTGATATTGAACTCCTACCACATCCAGCATTTAGTCCGGACCTTGCACCGTCAGATTACTATTTATTCCGATCCAGGGCGAAATTTCTTCGTGGAAAAAAATATGAATCAAAAGAAGATGTGGAAAATGCAGTGCGTCAATTTTTTGCATCTAAGCCCAAATAATGGTTTTACCAAGGTCTCAAAGAGCTTGCTGAACGTTGGGTGAAAACCATAGAATATGATGGGCTATACTTTGAATATTAAGGCTTTCTTTTTGTGTGATTACTTAATAAACAAAGTGAACATTGAAAACCGACATTATTTATGAGACACCCTCTGTACTACAAAAATAATGTCGCTTTGCTTGTACCGAATTACCCGAGAAACGGTTTAGAGACCGGTAATAAATATGCACGGAATCCTCTTCCTATTGCCTCTTTGGAGATTGCTTTTCGGATTAAACATTTTCAGTCGGAGTTTTTAGTCGAGTTTGATCATGGCCTTCAAATTGATATCTCAAAGTTTCCCGTGTGTGTCTAGTATCGATTTGTCATAAAGGGTATGCCAAGAGAAGTCAGGTTTACTTACGTACGACTGTTTCACTGTAGCGAGCTTTAAATAATAAATGAGGCTTAGTGATAGAAGAGAACGAGAGCGTGTGCGGCACGGCTGCCGGCTGAATATTGTGCGCCGCCGCCGCCGCCGCGCCCGGCGCGCAGACAGCGGGCTACGTGCGCCGCATAATGCACCGTCCCGTGCAAAATTCACAACTACGTACCCTCCGGCAAAATAAATTTACTACCTCTATCTTATTTGCTCTAATTCGCGAAAACTGCAACTCGAAACTCCGGTCTCGCCGTAATGATCGTACGACACCGTTTGCAGAATTAGTGATGAGTAGCGAATGTTTCGTTTGGACTATTAATTTGTGTATAAAAAGAGACTGCATAAATATACGTCTGCGGCTATAGTGAATGTCATGAACTTCTCTTGCATTTTGCAAAGTGCAGAAGTTTTGTACGCGCGGGTGTATCGGGGCACGCGATGCATGCGAACGCGAAGATTTCCCGTAACTTTTTCACTCCGGACTTCTTCATTTAAATAATGTTTCCTCAACTAAATTCATTTTCCAAGTGAAGTGATAATCTAATGTATGTAGAAAATGCACATTGTTATGTAGCGTCTCTACATAATACTACGTTAGGCACATCAAAATATAGGTAATGCTGCGTTCCACAAGAATACCCTGATTTAATTATGCTGAACAAAATGTAAAATCGCAAGAAATCAATTATTCAAATATTTTCAGCAAGAGATAAAGCGATTCCTTGAATAGTAGTGAACTTCTTTCCATTTATTGTCCGCACGAAGTTCCTCTATTTATTAAAAAAGTTGGTGCTCAACCCACAGACGGCCGTGGCAAATACCTGAGCCGCCTGTTCCCTTCAAAATTATTTCGTGGGCGATTTGCGAAACAAAGCGTGGTGTTTCTTAAAGAAATGGATGGCCTGCGAGCAACCGGTTCGTGTTGGATTCGTTTCACCCCTTTTGAAAACACTGCATCGGTTGTACGATTTGAATAAAGCCAAAACCTTTTGTTGTCCCCTTCCGATGTCATGCATAATGTTGTCATGGATAATTTCTATATAGGTTAGAAAGTTTCATACACTGCGCGCAGTTGTAGTAAGGCGATATCAATAAAAAATTTATGGATTTGATAGTGGATTGTATGGCAAATGCTCTTTATTTATATATCGACAAATTGTCATTGCTAAGAGAGGTTCTTTCTTCAATTCTCATATCGAGTAGTGTTATTGGGTTTTTCTATGAAATTCTGTACCCGGTTAATGGCAATGGGCTCGCCCCTTATTAAATGGGACTTAAATATAAAAGCGAACTGTGGGTGTAGGTACATTACGCCTCTGCCTAATCCTTCGGGGAATACAGGCGTGAATACATAGGTTAGTTGAGTGAAAATTTAATAAAGTAAGTATACTTATTCATTGATTATAATCACTCTTCTAAATAAAACCAATGACGTCAACTTGTACGGCGTTGCCCAGGAAGTTAAACCACAGATACCTAATTAGATTAGACTCACTATCAATAATGTTTACATTGAACAGAAAAACTGTGTCAATCCATTCATTAGGTCATCGAAGGTTTGTCATAATTCTTGAAATTAATAAAGTAGGTAGGTTTAAGGTACCTATTTAAAGTCGCCAGCACATGAAGTTACCACAAACAGTGAAATGTTTACAAAAGATAAAAAACTTGGGGAAATTTCACAGTTTAATCTCTTACTATTATTATTATATTACTTTAGCTTCTAGCTTCTGCCCGCGGCTTCGCTCACGTGAAGCTAAGTATATCAGAAGTAAAAATGGAAAACCAACATTGATGACCTCTTTTTTGTATGGTCTATACATTAGAGATGTCAAGGTGTATCAGGTTCCATTTAATTAATTGAGATAAGAAGTTCACCAGTTTTTAAGTTGGAGCATATACTTTCTAACAGTGATAAATCTATTCAGTAGTTTTTGCTCCAACCCGTAACAAACAGACAAGAATTTTAAAAATCACATTTTCGGATTCAGTGACGTTTATATACCATAAAACCCACGTGGTTTTTTTTAAATATCTCCAATGTACAGACACAGCTTTTTTTCATTTTTATAATAGTAGAGAAGAAGAAGAAGAAGAAGATAAAATTGTAAACAAGCTGTGTGAAACAATGAAGATATTAAAAAAAAACAAGTGGGTTAGGGTTTAGGGTACATAAACGTCTCCGAACCCAGAAATGTGATTTTTAAAATTCTTGTCTGTATGTTACGGGTTGGCACAAAAACTACTGAATAGATTTTAATTTTGTTATCACTGTTAGAAAGTAGTGCTCCAACTTAAAAACTGGTATACTTCTTATATCAAATAATTAAACGGAAACTGAGATACATCTTGACCTCTCTAATGTATAGAGACCCATACAAAGAACAGATCATCACTGTTGGTTTTTGATCTTCAAGTGAGCGAAGCCGCGGGCATAGGCTAGTTAATATACTAATATTCATCCACATCTAGTTAGACTAGACGCTAGCTCCAGCATAATTGGGATGAGGCTAAGATAATTAAAAACAAAAAAACTAGCTGTTTCCGGGGGTTTCAGGCGCGACCTTAAGTGATATTAATATTATGTTTAAATCGAATTAAATGAAAGGATATGTTAGTGATCTCAGTGATACTAAAGTATTCTATGTATTAGTGCGTTATTAATCTTATTTAAGATTTTTTAAATCAGCCCAGCAGTTTTTGAGTTTATTAATTAAAATAAAAAATATAAAACATTATTAATATAAAATGATGCTAAGTACTAATACGTTTTAGGGTCCCTTAAAATAATATCACGAAGTTCGAACGTTCCCTATAATTCTTATTTCCCCCGACATCGACACCAAGCGACAAGCCCTTTGTTTTATTTTTTCCTGTAATCTTCACAATACTGTTTGTATAAACGATTTAAAATTATTTCTTCACCTTTCGAAATTTTTATTTTTCTTTTATTGACTTGGGAAAAACGTGGCACCCCTTTTGTTAGTTATCAAATAAGGAAATTTATAATTTTAACCTCAATAAAAATAATAGGCAACAAATCAAGCATACTTCATTATTACGAACCTTTATCGTTGAAATTAGGCTAGGAGGATATTTCGCGTACCTACCTAACTTAACTTTAAAAAAAACAGAAGAACAGAACTTAGGTAAGTATTCAGACAGAACATATGATAACAATAAAATTATGTGCGAAGGCGAACACATACGTAATAATGAGAGTATCCCTTTTATAAGTTGGTTAATATCCTGAGAAAATTTATTTATGATCAACGTTCATATAATTGAAGTGTATTTACCTACTTTCAGTACCTAGATATCCGAAACTTGTATATATTTGATAATATTGTTAACATATTAGCAAATCTTTGATGTGTTTAAAAATACTTTAATAGGTATTAAAATAAATAATATTGCTAAATACATCCTGCTAATTTACCCTTCCGACAACCCACTTAAGTCTGTATTTGAGAACGTTCCAAAACATGAAATCGATGGAACACGTTCCTAGATAATAACTTTAATACACAGCTTCCTTACGGTGCTCGCAGTAGGCTTTGTCTGCTTCCTTGGTCTTATTAACGTGCATAAATATCTGTTCTCCTCCACCTCACCCCCAATTTAGCGCCAGTACGCGGCGCTCCTAACAAATCAACCTGCCCCGGCTGGGTAATTCATTCAGCATTTATTCATTTTTTACCAAGTACATAGGTAGTGTGATTATCTACATTATCCAGCCTTTTATTTTTGGTTTGACTATGTTTTGTGCTAGACACGTTATAAGTAACTAGTTTAGTTAGTAGGTATTTATATTTGATAAAAAAGTAAAAATCAATAGAAATAATTGTGTAGGTAGAAAAAATTGTGTTTTATTTCCTACAGACATATTTTTTTCTTTATCCAAAGTTAGATTCTATTGATTTTACCTACGTACCTACCTTCCTCATAAATAACTTGGACAAGTTCTTAATTAATAAGAGCTGATTAAATAAATAGGTACTACTTAAACCTTCTACTACTACTCCATAAATAAACCAAAATTTTCTCTTTTGTCTTAAGGGTCTATTTAATTCAGTTTGGACTCCGTAGCATCGAAACTATGGTCCGCGGGGATGCATGCATATTTTATTCTGTTGAAACATGAGATCGAGAGTAAAACAAAGTTGGAATAGTATTTTACTAGATTTTATTATCCGAAACGGGTAATTTCCCCTATACAAACATTCGCCTCTGTTCATTCGAGAGCCCCAACGCGCGCTAAATTTGAATTCATGTTACGAACGGGCTACATAAACCAATTACTGAACAGAGCCAATGGCGGGTGGCGGCACGCGGAGAATCGATAATTCACAATATGCCCGCTAGAGGGCAACACCGTCGACGCGGTGCGCGCCCACACCACTCCTCCACGTTGCGCACCCGTACGATCAACCTTGTAATGACGTGCAGGAGTCACAGGAATTTTATAGCAGCCATAATTTTATCATTTATTATTCATTTATACCGCATTTAATAGAGTAGTTATGTAATAATAATATAAATTATATAATTTTGTTTTGTTTTAATCATTAGCATTAGCTACATTTAATTGGTTCGTTCCAATTCAGTCCTTAAAATACCTATTTCAGACATTATTCATAAATTTACAATTTTAACTTCAAGGGAAAGCTAATTCACTCATCAATCGTAAACAAATTTAGAGATAACTAAATAAATGTATACCTACAATATATGTACTAGGTACCTACATAAAAATAAAGAAGATATTTTTGTGCATGCATGGTTATAGAGTAAAATGATACTTAACATTATTATTATTAAGTACATATTAATATTATGGTAAATATTTTCATAAAACATTATTCCTCAAAATACATGGAATCATTGCATACAAAATCCACAAACGTTTGCACGCCGCTGCAAAGTCACAACAGCCCGTCGCTCATAGTCAGCTGCTGGTGCTGCTTAGCTTGCTGTTTCGTGTCGCGCTTCTTGTCCGCTTTCAATGTTTTCCGTTTTATTTTGTTATTTCTGTGATGCAAACCGATTTTTTAACTAATAATTATATTATTACGTTAATGTGAATAAAACAGTGCAATAATCCAGTGGTATCAGCCTCCGGACAACAGAAAGACAGAGGTAAACGCCTTAATATTTTTGTTTGTCGCGAACATAACCTCTCTGTCATCACGTACGATGCTCTATTTCAGTCGTTTAGCTTTTTATGTGAATAGTAGAGCTGGATATGAGTGTTTATAAAAGAATCGGATGTCGGTATAAAGTTTCCAGTCACTGTAATCGTCCTACTTTATGTTTTTGTTCCGTATTGATGAATTCGATATGCTTCCAGCCGTCCTTTCATTATTGAGCTAATGTTTTCAATAATATCTTTTTGAAGTGAATTTCTCTAGAGGCGTTGTGTTTGTAAATTGTTTATTTTGTGTATATTGAGCATTATTGGTTGTACATATTGCATAAATGAGGGGATATGTTGATTTGGTATCTGTAAAGTGAATCACCATGACAATGCTTGCTTGATAAAACAATGACATCGTGTTCCCAATGTCCCACAGGGGGCGTTGCTTGGTGGAAATACGAACAAAATAAACCTCCGTACTGTACCATACTATACCATACAATACAACTTTTCATAGAACAATAAATAGGTACTTACCTAGGTATTTCATTTCGCAATTTTCGTTTAGGAATAACGAGTTTTAACCTATTCGCTTACCTTGTTAGATACCTACTGGTTGATTAAAAAACACGTGGTTTTAGAAAATGCCGCAAATTGTATGTAAGACAGATTTGCCCAACAGTGGAATGATAGGTACCTAGCCAGTTAAGAAGTAGGTACCTACCTACCCAGTCTTATTAACTGGCTAGTTATCATTAAGCATATTAGGCACCTAATAACCTGACCTACCTATCACTAAATCATGGACAAGTAACTACCTAATTTAGGTACTTACTTAAATACATACCTAGGTAGGTCCTACTTAAATCTAAAAATCAATAATGAATCGCCAAATGTAGGTAGGTACTGTTGACACGAATTGGTCGAGCCGTTCTCTAGGTTTGCGCCTATGTAAAGCTCGAGAACGGCTCGACCAATTCGTTCGGCTAATTTTTGTTTTCATACCTTTTCAAGTTAGGTTCTTATGGAGTGAAAAAAATGCGAGGAAAATGGTAGAAACACCACGGTCTTTATTTTCTCATACTAAACCACAGAGTAGGTAAGTACCTACCTATCTAAATTAAAAACATCTGTCCCCACCTGTCAAACAATGGCCATTAACTTTTGACAGAATGAAGTCTGTCGGGGCAGCTACTTAGTTGCCTACCTATCAAAATAAATAATACTTAGGTACGTAGGTTCAAGTCGGTAAAATGATAAAAATCTAAGTATGTCATTTTAAGAAGTGTGTCACCATAGAGCAGGTGTTACCCTTTATTAATAATAAATTATCTAAGTATCCAAAAAACGGGCCAAGTGCGAGACGGACGCGCGCACGAAGGGTTTCGTACCGTTATCTATAAAAAAGGCAAAAAAATCACGTTTGTTGTATGGGAGCACCTTTACTTATTTATTTTATTCTGTTTTTTAGTACCTATCTGTTGTTATCGCGGCAACATAAATACTTACATCATCTGTGAAAATTTCAACTGTCTAACAATCACGGTTCATGAGATCCAGCTTGGTGACGGACGGACGGACAGCGGAGTCTTAGTAGGTAGGTAATAGAGTCCCGTTTTACCCTTTGGGTACAGAACCCTAAAAAAATACCAAAGCTTGTAGTTGTAGCTACCTACCTACCAAAGTACTGACGTGTAAATCCAAAACACTGTAACTCGAGTTACAGTGTTTTGCCTTAACAGTGCTCATTTGATTATTTCGAGGCAGTTACATATCCCTATATTAATATTTTTTCATTTTATAGTATATTTAAGGAGATATGAGCACATACAAAACACTGTATTTTAGTTACTTGTATGGTTTATTATGGCATAACACTGTGATTGAAGTTACAGTGTTTTAGCCGAATAAGTTTACGCGAGATTAGTAAAAATTCTGAGATACAGTGTTTTGGATAACCAAACCAACTGGAGACGTCGCGCGCGGTGACATGTTCCTGCGCGTAGTAGGTGCACTATACGCGGGGGGCAGGAGGGCGAGAGCTCAACGGTTTGTGGTCGACAGATCATTCACAATCAATTCTGGAGTATGGATAGACAGAAACGATGAGATTTCTTGTCAAGGCAGGTGCACAAAATGCCCACGGTAATTAAAACTGCTCGCCCTAATTCAAGGAGATACCATTCTATTTATATTTCGGGGACGCCCTATTTATATTTGGGATTATTTCGCCCAGTTCCCCATTTTGGTGGATCCCGTCATGGGTTACTGGCGCTCGGCGTCGCAAATCTTCCCGTAGCCTTGCAGAAGTCCACCAGTTGTCCGATGGAGAGTTCTGCTAGCTGTTCTTCATTTATCTCATATTTATCCTAGTATTTCCCATTTAAGTAGCGCATACATTGTGCATTTTGCTATTAGATGGAAGCTTGTTTCTTCTGGTCCTCCTTTATTTTCATGATCGCCAGGTGTCTGTTAAGTCCACAGTGTCCCGTTGCGATCACTACTGCTATCTTTATGTTTTCTCTGCTCATCCTCGGTATTTTTTGGGATTTCCTTTCGTCATAAATGACTTTAGGAAGATTTTTGATTGTCGGCAACCTTCCATTGTTTGCCATCTTTGGTTCGACTCTTTTACCATTATTCTATGGATGATTCTTTTGACGATATTGTATGGGATCGGTAGCCTAGGTTCTGGTCCTACGAAGGGTTCATCAGCTCCCTTCCTAGCCAATTCATCTGCTTTTTCGTTCCCTTTGTGTCCTTGATGACCAGGGACCCATGCAACTGTCACCTCTGCCGTTTCTGCTAGTTCATTGAGTGCTTCTCTGCACTCTTTCACTAGTGCAGAGGTGACCTCCACTTTGTCCAGTGCTTTGATAGGATAAGGAGATACCATACTTTAACAAGGACTCTTCATGGACTCTAAATGGGCTGGGAAAGCGAAACAAAGTCAGGCTTGTATGGGTCCCTGGTCACAGGGGGATTATGGGCAATGAGCACACCGACGAGCTGGCTAGGGAAGGTTCTGGAACGTCTAATTGGACCGAAACCAAGTTTAAGATTTTTTAAATTGTTTGTGTACTGACTACTAGTAACTGGCTTACATACCAAAATGTCTGCTTTCTAGGACTACAAGAAGTGCCCTATGAATTTTGATGATCATCAGTACCTAAGTGAGTCAATTACAAAACCGGGGTTTCATAGATACCAAAATAGAATAAGAGCTATGCTATTGAAACTTTTTGTTTGATAAGTCCACTAGTGACATCATATCCCGACAACTTTGTTTCTCTGGTATAATCCAAACCCACGAGGAAAGGTAGGTAGTGCCCTTGCACTTTGCTTGGCTCGTCTTGGTGTCCTCAGATTCATGAAACGTAATAATATTCATGTACAAACACCGTGGAGATGGGGTAATGGTGACGTAGGTATTCGCAAATGCTGTTAAATACAGATGAGTAGCTGAATAACGTTTGCAAATGTCGACTTTTGTCGAAAATGTCCGTCTCGTCGGCCATATTCCGCTTAATGTCGCAATATTGTGAGCGTCGGCGGGCGGCCGCGGCCGGTCGCATGCATTTACATACATTAATGCGGACGCTGCACATGCATGCACCTCGCTCTGAATGTGTGTGCGTTGCGAATTAACTGTAATTGAGCCATTCGGACAGGGCGAGCCGCGCTCTACTGCCTCTGTAGTTGGGCCGCTCAGCCACCACTTTACGTGTGTCGTTGTCATCTATTACAAACAATATCAACATTCTCTTTTCCTAAACCGCCAGTTGCTCTGATTTTTGCATCTCTCTTTATATTTGCTTAAAATTCATATGCTGAATTTGGAAGAAAACAATGAAGTAGTTTACAGCTACTTTGTTTACCACCACATTGATATATACATACACAACATAATCAACCCATTACATTGTTTGAGGGATTAGGCTACAGTCCACTACGTTGGCCTAATGCGGGCTGGCAGACTTCATACGTCGTCAAGAAAATCTCAGGCATGCAGGTTTCCTCATGATGTTTTCCTTTACCGTTTAAGCGCGTGATAACTATTCCCACATGACTTACGAAAAGTCAGAGGTGCTTACCTTTTATTCGAACTCAAGACCTTTGACTTTGACTTTGCAGTCCAATTGTCGTATCACTAGACTATCACTGCTCCACAGATTGATCCCACATTGATATTTTACATTAATAAAAATTCATGAGAAGCCGTCCTTATCGCAATAGAAACCACCCGATCTAGCGCTCTTAGGATATTCATCTTCACCCCTTTCTGGAGCAACAAACAGGGGCGTCGGAATTTTGTTATTAGCGTTACTGAGGGGGTGTCTCTACCGTCGCGCGCCTGACTGATTGATAGCACTTCTTTCCACCTCGGGTCGAGCTTGTAATCGAGCCATTAATAAACTTTACTGCCTCTAAGTTTATCCTGTGGACTCGTTATTTGCTTAATGGGCTGGCAAACGGCTCGGTCACAAGACACCTGTGCAGTCTGCTGGTCCTGAACGCTAATTGACATATTGATGAAGATGTCTCGAATAGGTCAAGTGAACTTCACACAGATTTAAAGCCATAGTTTTCATACCTTGCTTTGAGAGTAACACTGTTTGCTGCTATTCAATTATTAAGATTTTTGGTTTTGTTAGTCTTCATTGTGGTATTATTTTCTCTCTATTGGTCTCTATCTCTACTATTATAAAATTGTAAAAAAGCTGTGTCTGTTCATTGAAGATATTAAAAAAAAACACGTGGGTTATGGTATATAAACATCTCCGAATCCGAAAATGTGATTTTTAAAATTCTTGTCTTTTTGTTACGGGTTGGAGCAAAAACTACTGAATAGATTTGAATTTTATTATCACTGTTAGAAAGTATATGCTCCAACTTAAAAACTGGTGAACCTCATATCGCAATTAATTAAATGAATCCTGAGATACAGCTTGACCTCCCTGATGTATAGAGGCCGATACAAAAAAGAGGTCATCAATGTTGGTTTTCCATTTTTACTCCTGATATAGCTTCACGTGAGCGAAGCCGCGGACAGAAGCTAGTTATATATATTTTTGTGGTGATTCAGCATTTGAATTTATCACTTAAGTAATTCAAATGGATGGAGTTATATCCCCGCTAATAATCTTTTCAGTTATCCTTGTTCAATACGAATCGGTAATCTATTCATTTGCAATGAAGGCCCTTGAAATCAAAAGTTCGATTTCATTAGTTTTTTATGGAAACAGATAGAAACTATGTTAGTTATGTATTATTTTATTTGGTTTCCAAATTATCTGACAGTGGGCCGAGCTAATGTCACTCAACGCTTGACAAAGCGACTGTTGGCACGGAGAGGCTTCGCTCGATGCTATTTAAGTAAACAAAAAGGGCAAAAGGTTGAAGCAAAACGCAATAAAACTTTTATTTATTTTCTAGTTTATATTTTTAAAGAGAGAAATTACAACTTCAATAAGAACAAACTTGTTGTTTTTAAATTTACTTTGTTGGAACTTTTCAACCAGGTATATTTTGGCTTTTACCTACCATACCATACTCTGAACTTGTACAATTGTACTGAATTCAATTATTTAGACTGAATTCAATGGTTAGCATTAATTTTAAACAACAATTATAGGAAAATTATTGACCACAAATTGTTACCTCAGTGTCGATGTGAATACTTTGTCAGTTGGCACTTGGCAACAAGAGGCTTAACTAGACAGGACGTAAACGGTAAGGAGACGAGGGAGGAGTGGTGTCATCGTAAAAAAGGGCAAAGCAATAATTGCGGTGGAGTGCGGGGCTCGTGCGGCGCGGCATCGGCGCACGAGCTCGGCCTCTTCCTTCCGCCCGCCGTGATTGAAAGTTGACATTGAACGGCGCGGGGTGGCACCAGGTACGGCCCTCGCTATTTTTGACCCCGCGACCTATCGCGCCGGCGATCGGCCTCGGCAGAAACTTGCCGTGTTAATCGCGTGAATGTGCCCCACCGTTTGCAAGTGCGCACAATGCTAACCTTTCGTGTACCGCAAATTGGCGTCGCGTTTGAACTCTTTCAGTGCAATTAAGTAAGAGCTCCAATTTTCAAACGAAATCCTTAAAGAAAATATTTCGTCATTGTGAAACTAGGTCAAAGAGTTTAAATACGGCGCTCACAAATCACAATGACATTGCAATATCTTTCCATAGTCGCGTAAATGTGTCATGACGGTAGGAGATTAAGTGATTACGAATATTTACAATCAATATGTCTGAGTCTGTTTAATTTGGTTCCAAATGATCTGAATGAAGACGATGTTGACACCGCCGTCGCGGCAGAGTGCCACTCGAATTGGGTCAACGCCTACCGACAAAAGGTGCGGCGTCAGATAAGCGACATTTCCCGGCGTCCAGCTGCCGCTCCGCCCTCCTAAAACAAAGAACAATGTAATATATCCCATTTATTTACGTTTATATTTCTTTTTTACTGTACGCAACCAATATATAGATAATCATTAAGCGTCGTTTACTCGGCGCCCTTTAATGTGTTTGCATGCTCGACAATTTGATACCACGCCTGTTTGCATTGTTACCATTTTGCCTTCCCGATTAGGGTCGCATTCGAGCTCCATATTTATTAGAGCGTAGGACTCGCGACACGACTTTCATTTTATACGGATACATGTCTAATATAGCTGTGCTTTGGGGGGTTAGATAGGCAGTTAAATCATAAAATCCATAATTATACGCATATTATGATGATTTCATTTTACGCGGAATTCAAGCAGCTTTTTACAGTTGTTTGACAGGCTGAAGCGCAAACATGGCGTAACTGGATAGTGGCGGTAGCTACGTATAGAAAGCTCTGTGGCGGAAGGACGTGTCACTCACGGCGCGCTGACGTCTGCCTGCTTTCAGTGGAACGCCAGTGAGTTTCCGACCTGCCCTCTGACACAGACACTATTCAACGTCACATATAGTTCACAATTGCAATACTTACGTATATAATCCAATTGGACGGGAATTCTTATTCAACTTTAAACTGCGTTTTTAGATGATCATTATATTTACTGTAAATCAAGAACAAAATTACCACAGTTAGTAGCTACCTGTAAAATTAAAAGTAAAACAAATAATTATACGGGAGGCAAAGCACGTGTAAAAGCCTGAACCGCGTACAAATTACAATAAATTGTGAAATGAGGACAATGGCACTGTCTCTGAAGGGACTCGGTTCCCAGTAATCATTACGTAAAATGTTGTGACATGGGATAAACAGACAGACGTTCATTCCGAGGACGCCATTTGAGGTAGAACCCCTAATACAAAATCTCATTCAAAATCAAATTAAATAAGACCTCGATACACAGCTTTTACAAAGCAATAGGTATGGGTATAATATTTTTAAAGTTAAGACTAGTTTTAGGGCTATATTTTTTCCCTAATGTAGGTACCTACCAATATAAACTAAAAAAAAAATAGGGTAAAATTATGGCATGGGTAAGGTATGTTTGACTCATACCGACCTGAACCGTACTTACCTTTCCCAGCCCTATAGTCCAAGTCAAAGGGTACTCATTATTTTACCTACCTACTTGTCTTACTTCATTCCGACTCATAATAATTACTATCTATAACAGTGTCTTATGAAATATTTTCGCAAATACATTTCATTTCCGTAAAATTATTTTAATTCGATATTCGATAAAATACCTGTATATTCAAACACTGTACAATAAAATTTAATTATTTTCGTTAAGTCCCTAAATAAGGCTGAATTATTAATGAATGACATAAATAACCGTGAGAGAGCTATGCTTCGACACGAATGGGCCGGCTTGACCGGAGTGATTTTACGGCCTCACAGAAACAACTATCGCGTTGTGTTTCGCCGAGTGAGTGAGGCTACCCGAGGTCCTAACCCTTTAAAAGACGGGCAACGCACTTGAGACTTCTATGGTGTTGCGGGTGTCCATTGGCGGCGGTATTCTTATACCATCAGGTGATCCGTCAACTCGTTTACCACCCTATACCATAAAATAAACTATTATTAAATGTTACAATGTTTGTAAAGAACTTTCTCCAGAGTAGTAATGTTATTAACTTCAATATTTAACATTTGTACCTAACTGAAATATTGAATTATTTAAAATTAAATTTAATCCGTAATATGGAAGGACGTTTATAAACATTATTTATTTATTAAATTTGAAAGGTACTGTATGTTAAAACTTATGATCTAAAACAGTGTCCCACAAAACTGTATAATCAGTTTGACTGTGGGATCAAAATTAAAAATGTTCGCGTACTGTTTCTTACGAACGTTTCATCGTTGCGATTAATAAAAGGCCCACGATAATAATTAACTAATATTTTTTCAAAATAAATTGGCGATGCAGCCAACAAAAAATGATACGCGTCAGGGACAATACTCGTTATTTGGACTTGGCCTGACAAATTAATACCGAGCTTAAATAGCATCAAACTGAAGTTCGCTAGCTATATTTTCGCTGTCAACTTGATTGGGAAACGGCGGATGATTAATTATTGATTTGATTGGATTCTTAACATTCACGTCGATAGTATTATAAAATTATCAATTACCCTTTACACCGAAACGGTCATGACCTGAGTCAAGAGTATCAGATTATAATAAACTAAATTTTGTTATCATCATAGGCTGTTTGGTCTGGATCTTAGCCTAAGAGAAAGTTAGTTTAAATGTATATTTTACTTTATCGATGTCAAAATACAAAGAGAAATATGATTTGTATTAAGTATTTCTAAGTATTTTAAAGTCATTAGATAAGAGTACTGTTTTCCAATAGAGCACTAATACAATCACAGTGAAGCGATAAGTCTCATGCTCATTATTAAAAGTACCAAAAATTTTGCAATGCCATATCTAGCAATACTATCAAACCCTAAAATCAGACTTTGTAGATTATAAGAAACGTTTTTATATTGATATGATTTTAATTATTCTTACTGTAATTATAAGCCTCCTGATGATAAGCGGCAACCGCAGCCTATAGACGCCAGCAACACAAGCAGTAACATTAGCGCGTTGTCATCTTGCTACTTATTACCTTGTTACTTCTCATATCTTATCTCTACTATTATAAAATCGTAAAAAGCTGTGTCTGTACATTAAATATATAAAAAAAAACAAGTGGGTTAGGGTATATAAACATCTCCGAACCCAAAAATGTGATTTTTAAAGTTGATTGTTACGAGTTGGAGCAAAAATTACTGAATAGATTTTAATTTGGTTATCACTGTTGCAGTTGTAGTACCGCTTGACCTCGCTGATGTAGGTATACAGATCTATACAAAGAAGAGATCATCACTGTTTGTTTTTATTAAATAATTTTTGGGAACTAATTTTAATCCTAATACAGTTTCACGTAACCGAAGCTGTGGCCAAAAGCTAGTTTAATATATTATCCGTCGAACTGGAACACATATGAATACTACTACCATCATAATAATTATTTGTTAATGTATTGAAAAGTACTTGTAAATGGGAAACAAAGAAGGCAATGTGAGGTTGTTTATCACGTGCGAAACAGGTCGGTGGGGAGCCCGCCGTGACGTGCCCGGCGCCATAATGCGCTCCATCACGCGACACTACACGCTCTTGGTGGAATTTATTTGTAACCAAAAGTTTGTGTATAACATCTACTAGGCGCCCCCTCTTTCCTTCTTGCTTTTACTAAACATAATTATGTACTAGCCAAGAGTTACGTTCGTCCGCGAAATTTCTCCGATATTATTTCTTCCTGGTAGCATTCAGAACTCTCTCCTTTGAGATTGTTTATTTTTCTTCATATTGTTGGAAGAGTTATCATTAGAAGAGGTAATTTACTTTTGATATAATCTAATGCAAATTTCTAAAGCGATTTCTATAGGCCGTTTTATCTATCTTAATATAAACTTGTGTTGTCTCATTATTGGGCAATATTTTTATCTGAAAGAAATCATCGTGATACTAATTTCCACATACTTTAATTGCTTTGTAGGTACCTGTAACCAGTCTATATTGTAGGCATATCGATTAGCCAAACCCATTTTCTTGACTCAGTAAATGCAACCTCCTTGCAACGGTCTCTACAGTACCTACTGCCTCGGTAATGCTTCTCGGCTTTAGGCACTACGTGACAATGACAACTCTAGCTCTACTCTGATACCCAGTCCCATGTTAGCCTGGTAGACTTGTGGCCCGTATCAATGTTGCTTGACTTGACCGAATATATCAGCGAGATGCAGCATACTTCATAAAAGATACTTACGAGTATAGCATAGTTACAACAGAAACCCACTCAATCAAAAATGACCTAAGAGGCGATCACTTTTGAACAGGGTTCCAGTGCGTAATATTCGCATGAAGTGTTCAAATCTCCGATCATTTAAAAAACAGACATGCTGTTTTTTAAATGTAATCATTATTCACAAAAAATGCATATTTATGTATTATTAATTTTCTTTATTTATATTTAGCAATTCGCTAGTCGCAGTTGGAACAAGATCAGTAGGAATATTAAGTTTTCAATCCATGTGCTTAAATATTATAAATTATAGTGTTGCACAATAAATAATAATATATTTATTAATCTGATGCATCTTTGCATAACAAAATGCCAGACGCCGTTATCTACCGAACCTATTAAGTATTTATTTATGCATGCATTACATATTCGCTATTATCATAATTACAATAAATTATTATCCTGCACATTTTATTGCAAAGCATGTTGTTTGGGGCAAATAACATCTATCCTAATCAATCAATTTCGTGATGAAGAAACTGAGGGACTGTACTCCGATAAACATATTGCGTACTGTGTACTTTGCAACTTGCCAGTCCATAACGCAATATGGGATCTCAATATGGGGTGGAGCGGGAGTAACAGTAATCATCCAGCTAGAGAGAGCTCAAAGGGCTGTCATTAAAGTAATCTTAAAAAAAACCCTTTTTCTATCCAACAGACGTACTATACAAAGAATTCACAGTACTCCGTGTCCGACAGCTGTTTATCCTTAACGCATACCTACAAACTCACAAAAAATTGAAATCCTGACCCGATTACAACACTATAAGAGCAAAACGTGTCTTCATTATCCCGACATCCTGTACAACCTCCCTCCTTGCCAGGCGTTGCCCGGCCTTCCTTCATACATTCGTATACAACAAGATCAACAAAATCATGACTACCGATACAAGAGACCTTACCATGTCCTCGTGCAAAAAAGTTGTAAAAAAATGGTTGTTGGGAATTTCCTACGTCGAAACAGAGAAAATACTCATACCATAAGTTGAGCAGAAGCTTGAGATACACATACACCCAAGTGCACACACATACACACACACACACAAACATGACACAATAACACACCCATATTAACACACACACGCACACACACACACACGATAAAATAGTACACGCACAATAAACATCATTTATTTAGGTTTTTTTTGTGTAGTTTCTGCTTTATTACTTAGTGACTATTGTTTGATCTCAACCTGTTTAATTTTATAACTACCTTTTTCTTAAAATTTAGGTAAATTAGGTTTAATTGTTTATTTTGTTTCGTCGAATGTAGCAGTGATTTTGTAATACTCAACTCGAGTTCCAAGATACAGGCTCAGCCTAGTTTGGAAACCACTGTATACTGTTAAATGCCACTGTATTTCTGAAATAAATAAATTTTTAATTTTTAATTTTTTTTTAATAATCGACCTGTAAGGCAGTGTAAGGTTAAGCTGCGCTTACCACGGTCGATACATAATTAATATTAGATACATGGAATGGCAGGCGCTTTGGTAGCTGTCGTTAATGTAAAACTGACGTTCAAAAAGCTAGAAGTTTATCTTGATTAAATAATTTTGACATTACTTTACCTAGAAAGCACGTGAAAAGCTATATCCAAATCTGTACTAATATTATAAAGAGGAAAGATTTGTATGTATTTTTGTAACAAATAGGCTCAAAAAGTACTGTACCGATTTTAAAAATTCTTTCACCCTTTGAATGCAGTAGCAGTAGAATACATGAAATGATTCCAGATTAACATAGGCTATAGAATATTTTGAAAAAGTTAAGGATTTAACTGCCTCATTAGCCAAGTGGTCTTGAGCGCGACTGCTACGCTAGAGGTCCTGGGTTCGATTACCAGGTCGAGCAAAGTGTTATTGGGTTTTTCTATGAAATTCCTAATCCAAATTATAAAAAATAAATAATTAGGAATTTGTGCCCGGTTAATGGCAATAGGCTCGCCCCCTAATACATGGGACTTAAACATACCGGCGAACTGTGGGTGTACATTAGTACGCCTCTGCCTAACCCTTCGGGGAATACAGGCGTGATGGTATGTTTTATGTAAGGATTTATCCACCCGAGCGAAGCCGGGGCGGGCCGCTAGTAGCCGCTAGTATTTCATAAATTTGAAAAGTTTAGTCGCTCAAGAGTCACTGTACCCTGAAATAACACAATGACCTAAGTACGTGCTAAGTTCACCAGTTTTCCTTAATCGTATCTCAAACCTCATATTGTTTCGTGGCAGTTCAATAACAGATAAGTAATTCATACAAGAATACTAAAGCGTGTTGATATTCAATTCCATCCCCTTTGTATTTGAGTCTGATAAAGTCCCGGACGAAGTAATACTAACTTATTGCCAATGTAACAATGGTTAGAATAATCTTTGAATTGCTACATTATATCCGTATTGGAGTACGTAATAACACAGTGGTCGTATTGTAACTTGTGACGTGATTGAAATTTCATACGACCGACGACAACGGGGTAGTTACAAAAGTTGTTTAGTATTTTATGAGGTAGCAGGTCTCATTGTTGTCGCTGTAATGTCCGTATGTACCATAAAACTCTAATGCTTTAACGATACAATAAATCACTAACTTAGTTCTAGTCGCTGTTACAACTTGCAAGATAAGCTATCAAATTAAGATTTGCGTGTTGGCTATGTTATTTTAGGGCGTAGACATCATTTTATAGCATTGAATTCTAAATCGCAATTGAATATTGAAGCCAAAATTTTTTTTCAAACCAGTATTGTATTTTATCATTAGGTAGATAGTATTAGTTTTTTTTATTGATCCAAGAAGGAAATAATCAAATTGTTGTACTCATTAATAATTTTGTGGGTTCCAAACTTGACTTGCTTATCCTATTATGGCTCTTTAAACAAATGGGGATAGGATGACAAATAGGTGCTCCTGTCAAATTAGTCCATTTGCTTGTTTCCAACGTGAATGTCTATACAATTTTTCGTAAATGACAAGAGCATCAACTAATTTGACAGCTCTAAATTTTATATGTCCTTTTTCAATGACGTTAGTTAGTAAGAGATAGGTATATTATTACTAAAACTAGTTTAGTGCTATTTGTAATGGAATCGGCACCATACTATTCTATTCCCGTGTTTTAAAACATCCTTTCTAAGAACTAATTGAATGTATTCCGCTAACATGAGCAGCAGATATCAGTCCGTTTACGTTTCCCAAACTTTTCGTGCGTCGTATATTCAGGTACATAGTTTTATGTCCACCATTTTGACTTTTATTTTATTTTTCGTTTATTTTCCCTTGCGCGGCCGTAAAACCTACCTGGGCTCGCTCGCGGGGATAACGGAGCGGGCTCACGAAAAATTTATTATTGAGACCTTTTCGCCCGAGCTCCATCGACAGACATTGCGAAGGCGAAAGTTATGAATGACACATGTTTTGAAATATTACCTGCAGTGAACTGCTCCCGAGAAGA
Source organism: Acronicta leporina (assembly GCA_947256265.1). Classification (NCBI taxonomy): domain Eukaryota; kingdom Metazoa; phylum Arthropoda; class Insecta; order Lepidoptera; family Noctuidae; genus Acronicta; species Acronicta leporina. Next base: position 6,724,967 of record OX366513.1, on the reverse strand, counting down.
AAATTTCATAGGATGAGAAGTTTATTTGTCGTGAAATATGTGGGACTTTTACGAGAGCGGGCGGCTTTTACAATGCTACGGATCAAGCAATTTTCTTACTTTTCGGTCTATATTGCAGAGTAATAAGGCTGAAAGGTACATTTCCGAGAATAAAAGTATGAGGTGCGACAAATTGGATGAGAAAAGTTTGTTATTCAGTCCTTGAGCGCCTATTTGCTTCGTTACCAACAAAGACTTTTTGAATCAGAATAAGAAGGAGACATTTCCTTTCAGTTTTGTTAAACGAAAAACTAAACAGTTAATTAGTCAAACAGCTATAGACTATATGTTTTGTTTACATTTTTAAGTAGCCCACCCATATTGGAACTTGCAGTGAAATGCGACGAATTTACAGATTGAGATACATCCCTTCAGATCACACAGTCCTTAAATAGATGCCACTTATTTAGATTAACACGTTATTTGATTTAACTGAAGTCAAATTAGCGCACTTGGAGCGCCTCAATGTTCCCATACTCATCCTGACTTCGACATCTGCCTAGCACATGTGCTCTTTAGTCTGGCATCTATACGCTTGACCTAACATTCATCCATATACACATACCAACACACTATAATGTGTGGAGTTTATTTCTAACAATGAAAAAACGTAATTTTAGAAATTTGAGTACTTAACTGTGATTCTGGAGTCCCGTGCAAGATGCAACAGTGCAACACAGGGCATGTTGTGGTGCGAGTTTTTAAAAAAGAAAAAGAAAGAATAAATAATTTAGCAAAATATGAACAAACTGCTGTCATATATACATACGTAAAGTGTATAGCAACTGTGTCAACGCTCGCCTGGCGAAATTAGCGCCAACTCGCCCGTCCCGAGCCTCTGTTTTATTCAGACCCTTGGGAGCTCTGACACAATGAAAAAATTGTTGTATGGTATGCTGACGTTTTTTTGCCAATTATGAAAATACACGGGCATCGCGCGCCACCTGGTGTGGACGTGTGCCGCTGCCTCTAGCTAGTCTCCCGTGGCCTCCACCACAGACACTGGTTTGTTCCCGCTTCAATAGTCCGAGAAAGTTATAATTTCACTTTTACTGTGACAGAGTCATATAACTCTTAGTTTATATAAGTAATATGCACAGCGTCACAAATAGACTGTATTGTTTTGATCACGTCTAGACAATTTGTCGAGTTTTCAGCTCAGGCAGAGAATAGACATTTATGAAGACAAGGGTCGCTCTATGCTTATGACAATATCTTAAATGATCCTACAATTAGACAGGACTTTACAGTATACCAATTAATATCTAAAGTTTTAAATTTAAAATAAACATAATTATAATGTAACCTTTGTAAAAAAATATCGTTCAACTTGGTTCTGAAGCAAGAAAACCTGTTTAAACAAAAGTCAAATGGCGACAGCCTTCCTTTTATGTACTAAAATTGCAAGAGCAACTTAATTGAGCCAGTGATTTTATCCGCACGAACAGTATAATAAGTAATTTTGCCAGGTCGATCGATATTGTGCAAGTAACGCAATCGTGCTATATCGAAAGTGTTTATCAAGTGGGCGATCGGTATTTTCCCGTCGCCATCGCAGCCTGAGTCACCGTCGCACGGCGCACGATTCGCGGAACTCGCTTCAACCCTTCGCTGAGGGTGCGTTCGCTAATGACTACCGGACAACGACCGCCCTCGAAATGCAACCTGGACTTCGTGCGAATGTACACCCTCGAAACCACCAACGGTAAATTCGAATTCGGCAGACTCCTGTATCATTCAGCAATTCAGTGCGTGTTTATATGCAGCTTTTCAATCGGCAACATTATTTTGATAAATATGCATGAAGTGGCGAAACCAGCGGCGTGGGTAACATAAAACGCCATCGTGAAAATTTAATGACATTTCCTGGTAGTCGCATAATGAGTCACATCCGTCGAAGGGTTAATTTTAACGCAATATCGCTACGTAAAATCGACAATTTCCTATCAAGGGTTGTTGGGGAAAGTATTGCCTATTATTTCAGTGCAGCAAAAAATGTAAATTATCGCAATTATAATGTAGGTTTATTAGTAAATGTAGATAGAGACGCGTTTAATTAATACAAAATTAAAATGATTCTTAACCCTCTTACTAATTTACAAGTACCTAAATATTAGCTTGACTAATGAGTCAGACAAATATTTACTTTTTACTTGTGTATGAAAGGAAACAATGGTATCCATTCATGGAGTTTGTTAAATTAAGCAGTGTTTGTGTACTGTGTACGGGTTTGTGTATCTTGATTGCTCCAGTTCCGATTGTGGCTTGCTTTGTGCTTAAGTTAATGGCGTCAGTCTTTACGTCACTTTATTCAAGCAGAATGCGCTCGCTTGCTCGTGAATCTGAGTCTTGGCTTATCTAGATTTACTACAGAAGCGTACCTATATACACAAGTAATGAGATTTTCTAGCTACTAGTCTGTTACACTAGAGTGTTCAAGGAGCCCTAACATGCATCTGCATTCATCAGGAACCCTTCGTTACCCCTTAACGTACGTGTATGCATATGCATGGACGCTGGTAAATCATTTTAAGACTGAAAGTAACGACCAATCGCTCAAAAACTTCATTACATACCTTGACTCTATCTTCAAATTTTCTGTCAGTTTTATATTCAATGCCAAAGTCCCACGCAGTTTATCGGATAGGACATACCTACATGTTTAGTATTTAAATATTAATCTGGTTTAAAATGAATTCCGTTACTATATCTGTCTATTTTTAATAGGTCGAGGGAGCTTGTGATAAAAAATATACACACACAAACAATTCAAATTTATTAAAGGTGACGCTTAAAATTTGAAAGTTTCGGGTCCCCCCTCCTGGCCGCCATTGCAGCTTGTAGGCCTGTAGCGACACATTCGATAATATTAAGGCAGATAACAATCACCATTTTACATTCACTTCGCTAGCCACCTTGACCCACGCAAGGTGATTCAGTGATATTATAACGCAGTATCCGCCAATGACCACTTCGAAAGTACTAGACATTATTCAGACACGCTCAATCGATTTGCTCATGATAAGTCTTGCGTTTTTACGAACATGCATGTGGCAACGAATTCAGCTTTATTATATTCAAATGAAGTTATAAATATACTTTTATTCGATTCGATTTCTCGGTTGTTATGTATTGATACGATGGTTTGCTGAAAATACAATTAACAAACCACAGTTTCAGGGTGAAAGAATTTGTGTGTTCGTATTGTTTTAAGCTAGAAAATACGAACCTTTTAAGAGGTATTTGAAACGAGAATCATCAACCCGATCCAATTTAAACCTAGTCCGAATGGACACAACGCTGTTATAAAGGGCTAATAACAGTTTTGCTCGGGTTCCACTGTATACAATGATGCACATTTGTGTTTTTTAGGAATTAAACGCTTCTCTCTCATTTCCTTTATGTCCGCCACAAAGAACTGTTATTAATGATGTGAATTAATTAAAAGCTTTGGTGAGCTTTTGCGCGTATAATTTTTCATTTCGCTTTCAATGTGGTATAGAATGGTAGAATGTGACTATTTTTCTATTACCATTCCGAATTAAAACTGAAAAACATCTCACCGACAGTATGAGCTCATTTCCTGTAACATACAACGCCGGCACCATAACAAATAAGGCTATAAGACTGCCGAGCCACATCGCAAGCACAAAACGGGTTGCGTTGTGAAATAATGCCATGGGCCTGCCGCATTTGGACTCGCAATACTGTTTTATATAGGTATGTATAAATAAACATTTACTAATGATAATGTTCTACAATTCGAGAATATGTTAATTGCTTAATTTCTAGTTCATTTCGATATAGTACGCTTCCACAGAAATGTGACCAAGTTTGTCTCGGGAAACATCTGAATTGCTGGAGCTGGGACTGTATTATGCATTGACCTGCACACTTGGCGCAGTCGTCATTGTTTGCAATTTCAGATAATGTACTGGAAATAATGGAAGCTTGAGTTGGAGCAACTGAACGTTGGTATTGTAAAATATGGAAATTGTGTATATCTTATTCTTGCATTCCTATTTTACTTTACACACTTTCATATCGTTAATTGAAAGGAATATTTGACCGGTGTTTGGTTTATTACTCAAAATTATGCATTAAAAACAAACTTGCTGGCTCATAATATCTTGACATAAACCACTATTGAATTCAATCGACTATTTGTTAATAGAATAACTCCCTCGTTCTCAAATGTTATGTTATCAACAGAGACAACTAAGGTGGTTACGAATTATAGCTAAGTAATACTGTGTCACTTTGTTGGACATGGAAATGACTAAGACAGCATAAAGTTAAAATTGTTAATGTTTCATTAGTTAATAGAAATTAAATACGCATTTTAGAATACAGTAGCTCCTTTTAAATCAGTGCATGAACATAATGGAGAGACCTAAAAGCTCATGCTAGTAACAAATTATTCAAGAAGAGCAATGCATAAATGGCTCTATAAAAGGTGCATTTAAACTTATGAAAACGTGATTTGAATGCGGTGCATAAGCAGATGACCCGGCTAATGCACTGGCTCTCGGCGTGCGGTGGCCTGGCGACCGCCTTCGTCAGAAGGGCTCTCTCGCAAACTGGTTTGAGCGCCGGTTTGCCGCCCCCGTCGCACGGCCACAGGCGACCGCCAACTCTGCACGTTTCATACTTTGCCTGCTTAATCCGCAAAGTTATAAAACTCTACTAACCTAAGCAATTTTAAAATATATCAGAATTACCTAGTACTATAGTCTATAGTAGACAATGTATTACTTAAACATCCACTTTCCATTATAAAATATGATTTCAATAATTGGAACTTGGAACTAGTTAGTAAAAGGAAAAGCCGTAAGTTAATATCCGCGACTGTGACAGTCGAGTGCGTTTATATATGTATTTGTTCAGCTTAATTTAGCAGTCACGTGTTTTGACTGTAGTACAGTATCGATTTGTTAAAACATGCACTGTACATTTATAAGTTTATGTCACCAGATATGTAGTCACAGTCGGTATTACTTCATTTGTGCATGTAGGCAGGTACAGTACATGCCTGTATACTGTACCTACCTATAGTGTAGGCACGTTACAAGAAAGGCAGTTTTGCAACCTCGTCCACTTCGCTTTTGATCGAATATTAGTGAACTCAAAACACACAATGCCGGCTCGTTCTACATTTTATTTTTGTATTTTATCTTTTGCCGTCAAACGAGTCTCTCTTATGTGGCCATTATTTTCAGCGCCATTTGTAACGTGCCCGTCGTATACTGCATGACTAATTTAAAAATTTCCTCGTGTTTTGCTGATGAGATAATATGACAGCTTAAAAGGATAAAAGGTAGTCAAATGGTCACACATTGTGGTTTGTTAGTGTAAGTACAATGTGATTTGCACGGCTTATGCGCAGCTCTTGGCTTTCTGGCAAGAGAAAGTGCAATGCTGCTCCACTTTCCACTTCAGACTAGTACACACTATGGTATAAAACAAGTATACAATGACTATATTATCTGTGGTTAAGTAAGCCATGAACAAACACGTTCTGAATTCAACTAACTGATCGCTGCGAAACGAACGTTTTGTATCAAGTCAGCTATAAACATAGCAGGAAACTGAAAAGGAAAACATTATCTTGGTCTAGACCATTTCAATTTTATGAAAATAAAATTCATAAACCTTGATCTAATTAAAACATATTTTTATGAAATTGTCTATACATACGAAAGACCGTATTTTTTCACCTTGATATAGTTAAGTGGAAACACGTCACTACAGCAAACAATTTTGCAATTTCATTATTTTTGCATTGTACTAAATATATTATTGTTTGGAAACTTAATACTTCAAGCCAGCTCATATTGCAAGGTGAAGTTGAGTTCCTTGGTTCTGGTCTAATAAACGTGATACACACTCTTGATAAAGTAACATCGATCGTAAGATGATAAAAATTACATAATGCAGTAATTTAGTCCTTGCGTAAAGCAATTTCATGAAGCATGCATAGCAACGCGTTTCCTGTGAATAATACTAATTTACATCAAGAGATGAGTACATGCGAAACAGCCATTCAAGTTGTATGACTACGTATATACGACTAACTATGTCATCTACTGTGGCGCCTAAAGTCTGTCGCGTGGGCGAGACGACAACTGAATTTTTCGCCTTATTGCTTTCATGCAATTCCTTTATACGTTAACTCATAACTTAACTCTTAACACAAATTTACTATGAAAAATTGTGGTTAAATACAATTTAAACATACTATAGAAGTTGGTGCAAGTGGGCCTTAGTCTCTAAACAATATCACATTCCTAAAATACTGTTAAGTAAGGTACTTAAGATACTATATGTGCAATACTTAGTTAACAAGTGAAATATTACTTAAATTATACTGCAATACGTAACAAATTAATTTATCATAGTATTCATGATTTGTCAGGTTCTAAAAATAGTGTTGAATTCCACTGAATGCACTTGGCAGCGAATAACGAACCTCTTGCTCCGATACATTGCAGGCCAGAGACATTAATGTGGGATGCACTGAATAATTCTATATTTGGATATCGTTCGTCGCGCTGAATCAGAAACACTGTGTTAGACCGAAATTAGAATAAACTAAGTTCTCCTTTTATATTTAATCTTAATCGGGTGTTGATCGCCCTTTATTTTAATATTTTTGACGAATATGAGAAGCAAACTAACGTTAGTATCTAATCAGTATGCTAATATTTGTTGCTCTTTTTTGTGTGTATCTCATCAGTAGGTATAATTATTATGACTTCAAAAAATAAATTGAGTTAGGTTACCTGATGTCGTAAGCGGAGCACTGGTCAAACCAGAAAGTCGCCCGCCCTTCGAGAGCTGGGGGTCGCGAAGTGTTTCGATTTTAATCTTCTTTGGAGCCTGGCAGCCACGCTGCTTCGCTCCAATGGAGTCATTTGCATGCGGCTCGTGGGCGAGGTCCGTCTACCCACGGTTACACGGACCGTAAATTTCGTCCTTTTACTCCAAGGAGGGATTTTTTCCAAAGGAGCAGATGTCCATTTTTCCGTAAAGGGCTAATTTATTGCATGTTGCGGCAAAAGCCATAAAAGAAGTCTTTGAACTAAAGACAGTGTCCCTAATGTGAGCGTTGACCTCCCTTATTTTGAGAAATGTAAAAGTACCGTTTGAATACATTAAGTATATTAATTTCACTGCCTCTTAATTTAAGATGTGCATGGATCACATAGCGAGAGATAATCTTCACTTAAAGTAAAATGGTCTTATTGTGATTGAGAGAATAATGAACGGGGTAACGAACCCGAGATCGATACGATCGGAAAGACCATTCTCGGCACCAGCCTGATTCACTTTCTAGTTAGCGGGCGCCATTGTTAGCTGCCTCTAATTTATCTAATGTAAAAGTCATTCCCCGTTCAATACATTTGCTTATATAATAATACCAGGAGAAAGTTTTATTTATAGGTTCTAGGTAATTGCATTAGATCATAAAAACATGTTTGCTAATTAGTAGTACTTTCTCAATCCGTTATTCTACTAATTTATTAAAATCTTTAGTTTGAAATATCTTGTATAAAGATTCGTTTGTTCTTAGAAAAGTCTGCTGTCTGGCTACGTCGGCCTGTGTTGCAACGATTTAGCCAATACTGACTCATACTCTAGCTATTACGAAGCCGAAGGCTAAGTGACGCGCATGCAATATTCGTCAGCCCAACATTTTCCATTCCAATAAACGCTCGATTAAACAAATCATATGTTGAGATGATTTAGAATAAGTATAATTCATATATATACTACACACTTGATTTCTAGACTCGGCTTTTTAATAAATCCCAGTCCGGACCGCATTAAATCGAAGTTTAACTTTAATAGAGCATTGCTCACGCAGTGCATCGTTACTGATCGTACGGCTGCATTGCATTGAGACAAATACAAATTACTGAGGTGCTCAAATAGAGACTCAGTCACTTGAACACGAACAAAAAATAGCGGCAATAAAACGAAATCATGAAGCGAGACGAAGCAGACTCACCCGATTACTCAGCGTGTAATTTTGTCCTGTGTTCACTGTTCAGGAGGCTCAGCAACTTGAGAAATGAATCTATCAATAAATATTTACATACACATTGTAAGGCGACACGCAACATTGAGTACAATATCGTTTTAAAATTTCGCATACAGGATTCATTGACATAACAATTGCTCGTATATCTTCATCAGATAGGTTGAGGCACCTCCTTGAACTCAAACTCAACCTCAAAAGCCATATTTGACGATAAACAGACGAGACATTTGTTTAGAAATCACACGTATTATTACAGTAGGTGCTAATGTTTAGCACTTTGTGTGACTGGAATTTTATTGGTAACCATCTAAAATGTTATGAATATAACTTTCTTTGTACAATTTCTAAATAAATGTCTCAAAATTGTCTATTTCATCCCGCATGATTCAACAACGGATTGGTGAGTAAGACTGCGTCGTCTTCGAGGTAGCATGAAACACTACAAATTCAATAGTTTGAGAATCAACACTAGTTTTATGTAGGTACTTAACCTCTAATTCTCAAGTCTTACGCCAATATTTGCATTATTTATTTTAAAGAACTGTTGTTGGTTGCTTTGAATCTAACTTTGAAGCTAACGAAATATATTTAGCTTCAATCTCATACCGAGGCAAATACAAAATGAGTTTGACAACATGCATTTAAAGAACTTATTTAATTGTGCTATTCTTATCGTTTTGTTTGAGTGTAAACAATTGTTGATGAGCCTAATAAATAAAATAAACCATAGTAGTAATTAATGCTACCTAGTTAAATTAGTAAAATAACTATAGTTAGCTTATAAAATTTCATGCTTATTACACAATCGCTTTATTATGTAACAAATAAAGAAATTTGCAGAGTTCTTGCAAAACTAGAAGAGAAATATGTAACGATGCAGAACGTCATAATTTCCTGATTGTTGTAATAAAATGTTATGTAATTATCAAAAAACATCAAATTTCTCGTTTCATAAGTAACTTCAGACACTTTAATTTAGTTTCGGCACTTAACTTAATATCCATTACCTATTAATATATCTTTGAGGATTTAAACTCAGTTGTCTTTCATAAAGAGGGTATAGTATCTATACAATTTACAAATTAAAATATTGGTGATATTCGAAATTCGGATATGTGTGCCTTTTAAGAAGGAAGCCCTTCAGCTCTACTCGAAGAAATCACCAACAATGTGAACACTCGCCGAACCTTTACTCAAGTAGGGCACGTATTGTACTTTGTATAAGTACTCCTTACTTTCCCTTGTATTGAAGGAAGTGTATTGTATGTCAATGTTAATTCTGAGTTATTGGGTTTTTCTCCTTGAGTATATTATTTATTTGTATATTTTTGCTTCCATTCGACGCCGTAACTTCTTCCGTTACATGTTGCATCATGAATTCGTCAGAATTCGAACATTCATTATTTTTAATATGAAGATGAATTTAATAATATAACAGTGTGCTTAGCCCATTAAGTAATTTCTAGTAGGTAATGTATATTAAGATTATTAATCCATTTCACGCGAAATTCCTATAAACCGATTTGTTTCACAAAGCAAGCATAAAATAAATTAATGATCATCTCAGGAAAATATCTCAATTCACATTTTATACGTCGATGATGTCATAAGTGCAATGTCCGCACCGTGAAGATTGCAGATGCGCGGGCGCAAAGTGATTGAACATGACGTTATCAAACCCATCAAAATATCATAATGGTAATTCTAAACATTTTATTTTACACACACATAAGTATTTTTATTACCTATACTAGCTGACCTGAGAGACGTTGTCCTCTCCAAGTTTCAACAAACCACCTCGAAAAATTTGATTTTCCATATTTGTAATACACTTAGCGCCATGGACCTCTGAATACCGTATTTCTGACCTATAAATTACTTAATTTCTAAACTGTTTCGGCGTCAGTAAATTAAGATTAACGCACGTTGCATTTTTTTATTATTTATTATACATACATATTTGGTATATTTTTAGGGTATATTATTTAATTATTTGAATAAATGGAAACTCTTTAGTTACTTTCTCAAATAAAGTGTGCGCACTGTATCTACACGATGGAGGTTTCAAATTATAAAATAAGTTACTATATGGCTGGATGCTTTAAAGAAGAAAACAATAATTGTCAAAATTGTCAACTCAAAATGACACCTGTTATCGAATTAAATTTCATTGAGGTAATAACGATGTCGTGTTAGTCCGCTAGAAAATAAGTTGTCATTCTTTGTTTACTTCTATAACCTACTCAAATATTTAGTTTTTACACTGGCATTGGCTCGCTGGATAAATTCTATGTATGCCCCGTGATTCCCTGTGTAAGTAGAGTTAGAATAACTCTACTAATAATCAATTCCTGGTCACATTAATGGTTTCTGACTGATCTGCTTTATTTTCTTGTTTTATCTTATTTAGTCCCTATAAGTGTATTTTTTAATTTTATTACTTGATTCTGTTATAATGTTTGATCCGTGCTAGTCTAGTACAAAAATACTTGAAAAAGAAATTGACTTCAATGGTTATTTTTAAAAGTCAACGTTTTCAATAATTATAATGTTAATAACTTTTGATAGAGAGAACCGATTTGAATTAAAAATAGCCTAAATGTTAATCCAAGAAACAGGCTATGAATTCCTGCCCACTTCCTCCAAATCTCTTCAGTAGTTATCATTTGATGCGCGGTCAAACATACAGACAAACCGACAGACAAACCGACAGACAAACCGACAGACAAACCGACAGACAAACAGACAGACAAAAGTTCCAAAAATAATAGAAATGGATTGTGTTACCGATTCTGAGTCCCCCAAATTAGTTTTTTTGTAAATATAAGCAATGTACAGACACGGCTCACTTACATTCTTATTTTTATTTATTTATAATTTATTAACAAGTAACTTGGACTCAAAATGTTAGTAACAATAAATCTTAATAACGATGTTAGTATTTCTAAACTAAAAAGTAACCTACATGAACTGCAAAGTATGTAAATCCCTGCTACAAGCCCAATACCGAAGCAGAAAGCCTGCAGCAGCGATTCACACACAAGCAGTCCAGTCTGCTCGCGACACATCGCAGTATAATGTTGGGGCTGGCCCGCACACGGCGCACCAGGGAGGAGCATCTTTTTCGCATCGTAGTGTAAAAACAATCGACGCGAGCTTCAGCAAACATCCCTGATGCGCTACAGAAACGAGGCAGCCCCATCAACACCCGGAAAGCATTATTATACTGGATACGAAGGGCGCTGTACGATTTTTGAGTGTACATAACCCACAGGCTGCACGTGTAAAAGGAAGTGCAATATGCACGAAATAAGGTTTTTTTAACTTCTATAGAACAACGTGCGAACCTGCGAGCCATCATATTGGCCCTAACCGACAGCGCCCTTCGTTCCCTTTCTATATCATCATCGTCCCTGAGGTCGGCAGTCAATAAATGGCCTAAGTATTTGAATGTATACACCCTCTTTAATGGTACTCCATTCAACCTAATTGGTGGTATACTTTCAGGACATCGACTGCCGACACCAAAGACCATGACCTCACTTTTAGTGACGTTGTAGACCAATCCGTGAAGCTTCGCATAATCCTCACAGATGGCCACCAACCTCCTAAGACCGCATACCGAGGCGCTCAGCAGCGCCATATCGTCAGCATAACTGATGTTATTCACACAAACTCCATCGATATAACAGCCTGCGCGCTCCCTGCTGAGCGCCTCGATTAACTCATTGACGTACAGATTGAAGAGCGTAGATGAGCTAACCCCCCCCTGCCTCACCCCACACTCCAACCTGTACGGCTCTGACAAAGCCCCGTCCCACTTCACCTGATTGATCTGGCCCCCATACCAGGATTATTAGGAGGAGGATTATTATATGTAAGATTTATTAATCCCCAACGCAAAAAGATAGGTGTTATAAGCTTGACGTGTGTATACCCAAAGGAATTGACCGATTTATAACGTTTATTTTGTTTGAAAAGTGACTTGATCGAGAGAATTCTTAGCTACATATTATTATGGTTTAAGAAAATCTGGCCATCCGTTTGACGATTATCAGCGCATTTCTAGTTGATGAAGGGCTGTGAGCAAATCCTACAGGTCGGATCGTTTTGATATTTGGTGTCCCGTTACATCAATGATATTGCTAGAACATGGCCATGGCTTGTTGATTCTGCGGGTTTTTTAAAATTTATTTTAGTTTTTTTTTAATGTATGAATTTAACCAACGACGCACAAAAATAAATAACTCTTATGGTTAAATTATAAGTCAAATAATTGTTTTACATTTGTCTTTATCATAGTAAGGTTGAATCTTCAAACTTAACATTTTAAAGTTTGCTTGAGGAGTTAAGTTTTCGCAAAGTGATGGTCATATGCATAGTCGATTAGGTAATTCGATGCGTTGGAAACGCAAACAGATTAGTTGGTGTGCAATTAGAGTGCGGAGCTTGCGGCGCGCGCTAAGTGCCGCCCTACGGATTACGCCTTCGTGTTCACCGCGCGCTGTTTACTCACCAGCGAAGTGGACGTTTAGCGATCGCCTCACTAATGCGCTTTGTTCAATTATTGATCGATGAATCATTGATTTTGGTACTAGCGAAAGCTCTCATACAGACTAGCTTGCCTAGTCACTTTACTAATTTGACTCGTTCTTTTGTGAATTGCTAACACTGTTGAATGTTTGAATTGAAGAGATCACACACCGTTTTAGCTTCGTATTTTAGTCACTATTAAAGTAACCCCTGTTACATACTTACGTATGTATACCTACTTTTTATGTGCGCGCCTAAAGGTGCTTAAACCGATACTATTAAATATTTTTTATATGGTGCAATATAGTTCCGAAAATGTCGCATATATCTACATTTGGTTAGAGTATGACCGGGGCCACTAAAGAAAAAATAAGTCACTTCAGTTTTTTTTAATAATATTTATGCTAAATCACTACATATTATAAAACAAAGTCGCTTCCCGCTGTCTGTCCCTATGTATGCTTAGATCTTTAAAACTACGCAACGGATTTTGATGCGGTTTTTTTTAATAGATAGATTGATTCAAGAGGAAGGTTTTAAGCTATTTAACGTCACGCTACGACTCTTAGGGACGGGGCAGCGCGGGTGAAACCGCGGGCGGGTCGCTAGTACATTATAAACATTTTCGTAAGTTCCTACTTATTATCTGTACCAATTATTAAAAAATATTGTTGAAAATCGTAATAATAATATCATACGTTTAAACAAAGAACGTATTTCATTGGTTTGAAAAATCGATTTCGTTACATTTAATAAATCGTGAGATTTTAAAACTTATAATATTTAGGCGTTTTTAGATACATATAAGTATTTGTTCAAATTATGATTGATGACAGCCCTGCCTATGATCTAATTAACCAGATTAGAGATTATAAAAGCCATTGGCCGACATGGCATTGCAGACATGTAATTACTCACCATACATGTCGTCATGAATGTTGTACGGTGAAGTCAGTCACCTTATTACACGGGGGCGAGCACGTGCCTACGTGGGCTCTCGCCAATGAACTTGACACCAGGCCAGCCGCTCTGCATGCTAATCCTGCCATTGGCTTTGCCTGTTGCAACTTACCTTACTTTGTTATGCCGCTACATAACACCCAAGAATTTCATTAAAGCTGCAATTAACTCTATTTGGGATTACGCTATTTTTCATTAGGCGTCGTTTTTGGTCCGCTACAGCTATGTCCTACATTTTACTACATTGTGGTGGTTACATAAAGGTTAAGTAAATAATCGACCGTTAAAAACTTTGTAGACAAATAAATGTTTCAACTTTGTATTCACGTTTTTTAGGGTTCCGGAACGAAAATGTCAAAAAGAACCCCTATTGTGAGAGACTTCAGTGTTTTTCTGTCTGCCCGTGTAACATTCTCGATTTCTCAATAACATCTATTGCTCTTCAATATTTAATTCCGTCATCAGTCTACATCTTAAGAATACCTAATAATAAGGATATTCCTTAATACATAGGTATATTTTTAAATAAAAACTTTTTAACTAAAAACACAAAGTGTTATTGGGTTTTTCTATGAAATTCCCAGTAGCAGCTCGGAGTTAGGAATTTGTGCCCGGTAAATGGCAATAGGCTCGCCCCCTATTACATGGGACCTTAACATACCGGCGAACTGTGGGTGTACATTAGTACTTACGCCTCTGCCTAACCCTTCGGGGAATACAGGCGTGATGGTATGTTATGTTAAATATTTTTTTTTTGTATATATCGTGCATTGAATAATTTTTTAATTTGTATTATTGACCTGTGCCCAAAATTATGCTAAGCAAAATACTTATTTCTGAAGTTCATTTACCAAGGAATTTGAACTAATTTTTACCAACGAGAACTTATTAATTTATTACTGAGAACAATTAATTAGGTTTCAGACTAAAGATACTTATATTTTAAAATGCTATGCGAACCCTGGGTGCGTGAGTTTCACTCGCACTTGACTGGTTTTTATTTTTTATTGAGGCGATCAAACTGAACACGACGGTAACGAACTTATCCGTCGCGTCGCATCGTCGCGTACAAAAAGGCAATGTTTCTTATTCTATAACTCATTTAGCTACGCTCCTATGAATGCTTCTGAAAGTAAAACAAAATACGCCACTAAAAATATAAATTTTATTGAAAGAAAAATTCGATATCGCAGGACGCAGGTTGGGATTTGCCTGATACCGATTTTGTCTTTCATTTAGATTTATCTTAAACTAGCTTCCGCCCGCGACTTCGTCCGCGTGGAATAGTTACTTAGTCTTAGCGTGATGATATATAGCCTATAGCCTTCCTCAATAAATGGGCTATCTAACACTGAAATAATTTTTCAAATCGGATCAGTAGTTCCTGAGATTAGCGCGTTCAAGCAAACAAACAAACAAACTCTTCAGCTTTATATAATAGGTCTTTACCTATGAAATTGCCGTTCTGCAGTACTGGCCATTTCAAATCAAAATAATTTTTGTAAAGTTTCATACAAACTTTCATCCCCTATTTTATCCCCTTGGGGGTAGAATTTACCAAAATCCTTTCTTAGCGGATGCCTACGTCATAACATCTACCTGCATGTCAAATTTCAGCCCGATCCCTCCAGTGGTTTGGGCTGTGCGTTGATAGATCACTATGTCCGTCAGTCACCTTTGAGTTTTATATATTTAGATTTGGTCAATTATTGTTGGTAGGTGATACCATTCAAATCCGATCCGATGATTTGATCTCAGAATTTTGACAATAAAATCAATAAATGCGCGCGCGGTACTTGATCATTATTTTGCTGCGATGTTATTTCAAAACTGCGATATCTCCTAAGATATTCATTTAAATCCAATGATGTAAAGGGCACTTTTGTTTTAAATTAAATACATCTGATGAATAACGTATTTATTTGGATAAGGATTAATATCATGTTTATAAAAACACCTTCGCAAATAATGCATTTGGAGTTTTAGAACAAAGTTAGCATAAAAAAGGTTATAGTGAGCCAACCTTAAAAGATAGACATATGCTGCCGCGGACTGTTTTTTAGAACTTTTAAAGAGGAACAATTCTGTCATATATGATTTTTGCGAAACTTTAACCGTTTACGCAGCGCACGCAACGGAAGCTCTCAAAAGGAA
Source organism: Acronicta leporina (assembly GCA_947256265.1). Classification (NCBI taxonomy): domain Eukaryota; kingdom Metazoa; phylum Arthropoda; class Insecta; order Lepidoptera; family Noctuidae; genus Acronicta; species Acronicta leporina. The sequence goes on along the minus strand of OX366513.1, from coordinate 6,709,237 downwards.
AAAAAACCCCGATTTTGAAACATTTTTCATTGGTGCTCCGCTCCTATTGGTCTTAGCGTGATGATATATAGCCTATAGCCTTCCTCGATAAATGAGCTATCTAACACTGAAAGAATTTTTCAAATCGAACCAGTAGTTCCTGAGATTAGCGCGTTCAAGCAAACAAACAAACAAACTCTTCAGCTTTATATATTAGTATAGATAGATAGATAGATGTTTATCATGCCTTAATGCCAAATATAATTAAAACAAAACTATTGCAACATGTTTTGATCGTGTGAAAATTGTATCAAGCTATGCCCATTAGACCTATCAAAATTCAAGGCTACGATAATAAGCCCAAAATTTACACCACATCCCTACGCATCAATTTTCAGCGGCACGCACATTTTATGGCTGCTACGGACACGCACTCCATATACTATATGTGAAATTATTAAAATTAAGGCTCTTTATAAATGTTGACTTCTTGTAGCATATGAAAATTGGAAAAGTTTCAGAATTATGTTCCGCCAGCCTGTATTAAGAGAGATAAAATAAAACTGAGATGAACCCTGGTCTTATGATAGATGTGACACGTCCCGAATATCGGAATATTTCTATACTTAAGGCTTAGTAAGATCGTGCCTTGATATTACAATAAAGATCTTATAAAGTTTATTTTATGACCTTGTTGCTATTGTCTACGTCTTGCATTTATTTCGACAGTCTTATGGAATCATGTCCAAATTAGTCAAGTAATAGCTTAGCGTGGGTGCGGCGATTCAACGTTTAGGTTATTCATCCATTCCGTCTTGTTTATCGATTAGTCAAGAATCCGCGCCCATGGGCCAACTTATGTCATTTGGCCGGGAGTCAAGGACGACGCCGCGCGGCCCGCCGGTGCCTCGCCGGCCTTATTTGGCGATTGGTGGGCGCCAGTTTTACGACTTTGCCTTTTTTCCTACGCCCTGTTTCCATGTTGACTACACTTTAGATAATACATGTACGTGTGTGTGCTGCAGACACACATAGGAATCATTGACCTCTGACAGTTCTTTCTACTTTATTTGTCTCAAGGACGACAATTCAGTCTGTAGTCTTATCACGTCGTCATCTACAAGATTGCTTATTTTGCTAAGTAACGCTGAAATAACTTTATTCAACTGTACCGTCTAACTTATTATAACTATAATAAAAACAAAGTATCGAGTGTCTGAGCATGTTACTTTTTATAATGTTTCGACTACGTGACCATTTATTATTGCGTAAGGAATGCGTGCAATCGGAAGCATTAACTGTTCGGGTCGTTGACGGGCTCTGTTGGCTGGAAAAATGGAACGTGACATTTTAAATTTGGCGCAAAGCTCGCGACATTAATCTGGCGCGTCGCCGCCCTCGCCCATGCCGTGCGTGGCCTAATCCGCCCGCTCCCCGAACGACCCGGGAAGATGGAAAAATCTCGAAAGACTCACATCAAATTACCAGCTTTAAAGCGTAGTGAATTCCCTTGGGCTCGAGACGACACACCTTACCTTTCAGAAACGCCCCTAAATAACGTCGTGCTGTCCTTCGGGAAGTTTGGAAGGTTCGGGCGCGCACGTGCTTTTGTCATAGTCATACTTTCGTCGAGTTTTACGTACGACGTGCCGCGCACTTCGATTAAGTTTTGAAAGCGCGTTATATAACTTTACTAATAAAATTCTGGTTTTAAACTTTTTTTTTCTGAAAATACAAAAGTTTGCTACTCCCATCTATGTTAATAAACTGACTAAGTTGCATATTAAGTAGATATTTTGCAACACGTTCTTCGAAAATACACTAACTTTGAATATTACCACTAAGTACTTAAGAAGCATAGAGTACCTATGTTAGTAGTTTTCAAGCATAACTTTAGTACTAGGTATTTTTCTCTTTAATTAAGCTAGTTAAAATTAATCAACAATAAGTACATTTTTGGTGCGTCTTATTTGCCTAATTTAGAGAATATTTTTGAAGGCCTATGTTCAATCGTAGACTGCGACACGCTGATTGATTAATTCAATGGAAATTGACCTGGGAGCAATTACTACTAACTCATATTATACACTAAAATACTTATTAGTCATTGATCATTCCCGATTATTCTAAAACGCTGAAATAGTACCTATTACCTCTACTGCCGTTTCACTTTACAGCTAACTAAGCGTTTGGAATAAAGCCCACAGTATTTACACAGATACTATATAAGTAACTGAAACAGGAACCAATTAATGGATACTCATTCATCTTGAGCACGACACCAATTAGTTTAGAAATTAACATGGTCCGTTAAGAAATTCGACTCGGATCTTTTCGATAGCCATAGTTTACTTTAACAGTTGGTCTCTATAATTTGTTTGAGTTGAAAACACGGCTACTTCATCACTACAATAAATGTGAACTGTAGCAAAAGCCAATTCCTCATGTTCAGTGTGTCGTGTAAAGTTTCTCTATTGTTGTCTGGGCGATGCTAGCTCAGCGGTGATCCCCCTATCTCGAGCCATAGGTCACAAGAGATACATACCAACAAGTACAAACTATAATTCAGAGCTACAACGAGGGACTAAACTGTTGTTATCTACAGTTTGCCTGATTTAAATACTTTCCAAGATATTGTTAAAATTCGTGATATGAAAGATAAAACCTAGCATCCATACAAAACGGGGAAAATTGAAAATTCAATTGCTTGAAACGCTTTTGGATGTGTGGGGCGTTTGTCTCCGGCCTGTCGCGACGGTCCGGAACTAGCTCAAGCTTTTGAATTCCGCCCGCTCGCCATTTCAGACGTTCTGTAAAAAGACGCGTTACACGTCACCGCCGCAAGCGTGAAACTTGCACACTTGCGGGCGCTCGGTGCCCCCACGCTCAACAAGCTTGCTTAAACGCGCCCCCACCTCACAGCCTCTTAAAAGTATCTCTAGACCTAATTTAGACTAAATAAAGTAGAACAAAATACCCATTATGTTCACGCTCGCCTAATATAATTAAAAAATTATATTAAATGTTTGTGCTTCGTCAATCCTGAATTTAATTTAACTTTTATTCTGAAACGCAGCCACCGTTTCATCGCGCTAATTAGTTAATAAATGTGAATGTGAAGCTTTTCCTCTTACGGTACAGTATCTTACCGTCGCGGTCGTAGAGTTCGCTTCGCTAGTTAACTGTTACACATAGCAATAAGATAGCAATCGTATACTGAGCAAAGGTAATGTACCTTGTAAAGATATTTGCACGAAATCCAATCTTGTACATGTCGCCGTTTCCGTAATGAATTCAACAATAATTAGAGTTGCCGCGGGAGAGCGCTCGCTAAGCTTACCGGCGGATGTCACAAATCCTAGCCAAGGGCCGGGCGTGTAATGCAAATAACTGTGTTTACCTGAGTCCGCCCGCGACGCCGACCGCGCACCCAACGTCGCGATTCATAATAACAGCTTTTATTTCCGTAACTAGCTACGACGCTCTCATTTTGTCGGTTAACGCGTATTGTGTCATGGCACAACGAATGCCGCCCTGTAATGGAGTTTTAAGCGCAGCTTTTTCGTTTTAAACTGCAAAAGGGAATTATGTAACTAGAATAGCGACGTGATTGCACAGCAAACACTACAGGGGGCCCCGTACAGATTTATTGTTTCAACTCTCGACTTGGGAATTGTTATATAAAAGTATACCAATACATATATAGTACCTATGCTGTATACCAACTAGTATGCAGATATGACAAAAATGTGGAACATTATACAAATATGTAATAACATTATCATCATCTACCCATTTACGGTCCAAGGCCCGCTTGCTAGGCTTGGGTCTTCTCTCAGAATGAGTAGGATTTGGCTATATTCCACCAAGCCTTGTGCCAGTTTGAGGAAACTTCTTACGCGTCTTCTCATGCAGATTTCCTCAAGGCTTCGGTGTTTAAGCAAGTAATAATTTAATACCTACCCACATGGAAGTTAGGTGAACGCCTTAGATTAGCACTCGGTATAGTTGATTTAGAAGTCCATGTTCATACTGTTGCTATTACAAAACTAACACAAAGGTCGTTAAACGTATAATTCACTTTATCCAGAGATACATAAATTTAGCAAGAGACACATTAAAATGGCCAGACGGACGAAAGAAAATAAAGTACGAGTTTAAAGTCACGCACCGCAACAAAGTTGACTTAAAATGCTTTTCTCTGCACATTATATGGTGGCGTCTTCAGTGTGTTTGTGTGCGTGTATAAGTCAGCCAAGTGCGTCGCGATCGCGAGCGCTCCAAACTTCGATTTGAGAAGTCTGCAGGAAGCCGTGTAGAGCGGCTATTGCGACTTTAACATTGGTATAATTTGCCGGGCATATTGGAAAACTTGTAATTGGTTTAGTTTTATATTCAACCGACAATGTTCCAGTGATATCACTTTACCAATGAATCTCATCCGGTTATAGCTAATCCCTAACTTAAATTTTGTTCGCATTTGTAGGTACGAACGAAAATAATGAATTATAATAATAACAGAATGTTCTTTCTTTTCAGATTTTTGCCCGGAGTCATATATCATTGTAAAGAAGCTCTTATAAAAGTAAGTCGAATAATATTATATCGTATGTGAATACCATCTACCGCAATGACAAATCAATGACACACCTTTCTCTTAGTAAATCTACTGCGCTATCCTGTAGTAATATTTTGTCTAGAGCTGCAAAATTTATTTCGTATTTTAATATCGTACTGTTTCTCTGTCATATTTTTCATGATTACTCTCTTGGCAAAATACCAAGATCTTACTCGCTTATCTTTCATAACTTTTGCTCAGTTTTGCAATTCTTTTCTGGACTTTCTTAAAATGTTAATCTTTCATTTGATGATTTCCTTCTGTCATTAGTTTGCGTCCTGTCGGATTTCTTAGGTTGAAAAATTAAATCTCAATCGGTACTCTTCCATTTTTTTTGTATAATTGTGATAAGCATCCTGTGCCTACTCCAACAGTAAATATAAAATAATAATTTCCTGCTAGGCCAATATACACGTCATGAGATAATTTTGTCCTCCCGTATCCCATATTCATTCAAAGGCTAGTCGAAATAAAACAACGACAAAATTATTTCGCGGGATGGATGTTGGCGTTCTGACATTTTACACCAGATGCATAATCATAATAATATATTTGATTTGATGCTATCAAAATGTCAGCGGAACTTGATTCAATAAATTAATCTGTCAAGGTAAGCAGTTAGCAATTCGTTGGGCAACATTGGGCTGATTCTGACCATAATGTTTTTGTCAAACGAGGAAACACAGGTTGACCTTGCACGACGGCGCTAAACAACTTCTTTTGTTGGTTTGATTGAGGTACGACGCGTGTCGTTACATTTAACTTGTAAAGTAATAGATCAATTTACAAACACTGTACTCAGTTATGCATGAAAGAAGACTGGTTAGTTTTGTTTATTCGTACCGTCTGAATTAGTTATGTGGGCCGTCGTTTACCTAAGTTTTTGTACGAGAAACGACGGCCATGTCCAGTACACCGGTTCACAATTCGAAGAAACTCGCCATTGTTTGAAACTGCCAGGCCGATCCACGAGTCCTACATTAAAAAAGCAACATGTATCTTGAGAATATCACACAGTACTAAAAATAAACACGTTTTATAATACTGCAGTTTTGAAAATAAAGTTCAAATATGCTCTTCTTTTGGTAAAAACCTATGTCGAACGAATCTTTACAGTCTGTGAACTTTTTTACACTTACCATAAACACCTACATTGTATTTCAAAGAAAGAATTCGCAATTAACGATAAACAATATTATACAAATTTTAAGATACATGCAACATTGTATCCCATACTTTAATTAAAGATCTCAAAACAACTTTGTAATTTATAATTGAACAGAGAATCCAAATTAACTGTTTGTGTCTTGACAGCTATAATTACTTAATATTGTCTCTGCATTAAATAAGATATATTACATGATAAAATATATGAGATTTTAATAAGTAGCATACATACAGTTACGCTTGTATCTTAGCAAGAATATAGTACATGGCATTTTGTTTCTTCTTACTGCCAGTACGCAGAAACAAGTTCATATTTAATTAATTCTGCTACTCAAATGTGTTTTAAATTTAATTCCGTTCTAGTCTGGGTTGCATAAATATCAAAATCTACTAAACTTTAACATAAAGTCAAACGCAAACAAGTTAACGATGACATTTATGACACTAAACAGAATCGAGATTATATCTCTTATCTCTACTATTATAAAATTGTAAAAAAGCTGTGTCTGTACATTGAACATATTAAAAAAAAAGTGGGTTAGGGCATATAACGGTCTCCGAACCCAAAAATGTGATTTTATAAATTCTTGTTCTCTGATTGTTACGGGTTGGAGCAAAAACTACTGAATATATTGTAATTTTATTATCACTGTAAGAAAGTATATGCTCCAACTTAAAAACTGTTGAACTTCTTATCTCAATTAATTAAACGAATCCTGAGATACAGCTTGACCTCCCTTATGTATAGAGGCCCATACAAAGAAGAGATCATCAATGTTGGTTTTTCCATTTTTACTCCTGATATAGGTGAGCGAAGCCGCGGGCAGAAGCTAGTTTTAAATATTTCTAATGTACCAAAATCTCCCCTTATGATCTCACTTAGGTACCTATAGAAAAAGAAATATGATTTATGTAAAACATAAAAGCATCGACTCTTTCATAAAAGTGTTGTTAAGATAGAGATGCAGCGATTATGTAACAACAGCTCGTTTTAGGAGTCTCTTCGGGTAAAAACAGCATATTTATTATCCACACACCAAACTTTTACGAGCTGCAGAGCTAGTGTTGGACGTGGCGTGGAACTAAATTCTTCAACATTCCGTTTTAACGACCGAAGCCATAGATTGTTTTGCTTCACCGACCTTTAACATTTCATTGTATGTAATAACACGGTATTTCCCATTTTATTATCAGCTTCAGTAGGTGTCTATTGCCCATGTCTTCCTCCCTTTAAAGGTCGTCATTATTCCCACACAAGTTATACGTATCCCTTTAATACCTTCGCTCGAACTTTGCACTTCCAAAGTTGTAAGAACAATTAGTCATAAATAATTGAACATGGTCGATATTCCTTTGTAAGAACACAAAGAGATGTCATACTCAAAACTTTGTCAATTTACGTTGAAACCGTAAAGCTCCTTACTAGCTCATGTCCTTGGTAGAAAAGTGGAGGTAACATCAAGAGAACTTTCCACTCGGGGTACAGTCGTACTTACCTTGTCTAGAAAGGGATCAAACTGCGGTGCATTCTCCGCAATGTATTATGCAGTCCCGAAGCGGGTGCCAGTGTAAGCGGCTCGGAATCACTCCCACTCCCCGCTGAAGAACACACAGCTATTCCTTGAGAATTTTCTATTCCAAAAGTTGGTGGAAACCATTTCGCTTTGAATATCTTTTGTGAATTACTTGCGACGGATCTGATGATTGTAACTTATTGCAGTGTTTACGGTTCCACTTGCGTTTGTTTGGCGACTAACGCGACTTCTTCACATTCACTTTTAAGTTTCAGCACATCCATTTGAGGTCAGTGCCGGTTCTAATAAATAGGTAGCTGAAACCAATTTAAATTATAACTATCCGTTACATCTATCGTATTAAAGTAATATTCCTTCGTCAGCAGTCTTTCATTTCTCACGATCAGGTATACATGAACGTTCTAAAACTAAAAAGAGACTATCAGCAATCTCATTTTAATCGGATCATTTATCAAAAGTCAAGAGAGCGCACAATGGCAACTTACTGCAGTTGAATGTGTAAGTGAAACGGCTCGATTAGGGCGATTGTGCGCCTTATAAAGTTAAGTCTCGCTTGAAATATGTTAAATGTAAAGTAGGATGTACCTACCTGAGCTGATAAAGGCAATGTTGCCTTACGAGTTTGGTGACACAGCTATTTTAAATTTATGTCAATGTTGTGCCGATATACAGAGCAAATGTTCGCCGGCTGGGTAAGCTAATCGCATCTCATTTCCTACGTGTCGCTCGTTGTAGTGGGAAGCACAAATGAGATTGTGGGCTGACGTGTCGTTCCGGAGACCCAGTCGCGTTCGACATCGCACCCGAAACCGCATCGCTGCTCCACTCGCTGTTTACAAAACATGCGTCTATGATATAGTTAGAGGGAGTCGTATGTCATGACTTGTTAATTAGTTTTGCAAAAGTTGCTTTGAAAATTTAGATTTCTGCGATTTTTATTTGTATACCGTGCTCTACTTATTTCTGGCCCTTTTAAATGTCTCTTCCGTCGACCCATTTACAGTTTCTAGTAAAAACATCTGAGGTCCCACTGCCACTTTAGCCGACTACAATATCGGTGACTAGACTAGAAGAATACTAAACTATAACTTGGCCGTACACATAGATATAGCGTACCGTTCACAGATGCATAGAATTTAACGTCGAATCTGGGTTTAACTAAGGTCGGCAGTTACCATTTCCATTCCAGAACTGCAGGCTCTAACACATGCAGGCTATATTTTCATTCCAATAGGTTTAGAGTAAACGAAAGTCAATTTAGTTAAATGCAATGAACGGCTTTTCAAACGAATAGAGGTCCTTTATCGCGTTTCACGCAACTTTCCTCGGCCGGCTCTCTACTTACACGATTAATTTGAGTCGATAAATCCGCATTAAAAGCGGAGCGAGGGGGCAGCCAACCGCGCCGGTCTGTGTAAGTAGCCCCCATTTCGACCTTTTTGTTCTCGCTACAGTCACTTCTTCATAGGAAACTCTTTAATCTATTATCGCTCCACCATCCTGAGAGTAACATAGCGTGACATGTCATAAGTGAAACGTTTTCGTAGCTGGGTATCGATCGGAAATTGGTAAGGTCTAAATGTCGGTTTCGTACGGTCTGGCGGGCGAGCGCACGTCACTGGCCGGCGAGACAGACAGGCAGCGTGCGCGGCGCCTGCGAGCCCATTAGACGTCTGCCCGATGTGGAACGCTCGATAAACTTGTAAAAACGCCTTCTACCCTTTTAATTTTATACCCTCGCTTAAGCTTTGCTATTGGCAGATTTCTTCCTTCTTTTTTATGGATCCGTCATTAACTGTATCTTGCGTCTATTATTTCTTGCTTGTTTAATCTGATCGTTAATTCAGCAGTGTCGTTTCAAATACAGGCATTTGCTTGCAGTGGATTAATAGCGATTTGTTATTTTAAAACGAGATTATTTACACCTGAAAACGATGCCGATAGAACAGAGCGCTATTGAATGATATCAATGCTCACCAAATAATAAATAAAAAAGTTTGATACCGATAAACTTTAAAGTTCACATTTAGAAGCGAACGCCAATGCCACACCTCAACCGAGGGAAGTGATATTGGTACAAAATATTTATGACTTTATGTGATAAAGTTTACGTTGCGGTAAGAGTTTTATTCCTCTCATGAAACGACTATAACTTTTTTCAAATAACGCAATATAAAATAAGGGAATATTGGTCAATAAAATAAAGTATTTTGATCATATGTTGCGTATTCTTGGCAAGAGTTATAAATGCGAGCATAGAGCAATAACCGATACTTGATAAGTTCAAAATTGTTTTTGTAACAAGACAACCTGTCTAGGGGCCTGAAATTGTAGGTAGCCAGCCGAAAATTTTCTTTTTTTTTTTCAGAGCCCATTTTGACAATTGGCTGACTGACGTTTGCTTGTTTTGTTTCCTAATAGTATTGAATTTAATGATTAAATATAAATATGCATGTACTTTGTGCATTTGATTCCTACGCAAAACTCCTATGTATTTTTTTCGGTTAGAGCGCCCCCATTTACCTCACAAAGTCCAGCCCTGGTCCGGCCATGAATAAAAGTTAACTTAGTAACTAGTTGAACTCTTGTCTTCTTAGCTGAAATCTTAAATGTCAAAATCAGTTGCCGTATAATGGGGAATCAATAAAAAATATCAGTCTGTTAAAACATGGCGATGCGTTATATTATATGAGAAAGTTCGGAAGTGCTAACATATTTATAACATTACTGAAATACAGAAGTGTCTTACAAACAAAATGAATGGCAGATACTCGTACAATTACTGTATTGAATACAAACTTCTACGTGAAATGGATTCTCGAAGGCGACATATTCAGCGATTAAACACTTCTAAACTCCTAATTAGAATGTAAAGAGAACTTCAATAATACTTTGCCGGTTGTCGGGGCACGTACGCGAACTTTTATTCAGCGAATTTGGTTACGTAATTCGTTGGAAATATTCAAGTTTTCCCTTCGGCGAGACGTTATCGCGGGCGGGCTCTCAACGCGGGCGTGGGCGGGCGGCCGCTCCCCGCGGGGACTTAATTTGTTGCTCTCCTGGCGCCTCGCATCTCACTTTCAAACGGCGTAACGCGACCTTACCACTTCCCCTTCCCTGACTCCGTGTACACATCATGTTCGCCTTCGCCCCGGCTGGGCTAGATCGAACGCCACTGTATCTGGAGCTGAACCACCTTGCGCTATATCATATTTATTATTTCAATATTGAATTGAGAATATTACACTTACATGAGACTTGTCAAAATATTTATAGATATTTGTTTGAACAAGTATTGTGTATGTACGTGCAGACTATTCTTTAGTCGCCGTAGCCCCATAATAGATTTATGATTCAAAGAGAATTTATGATTATTATATACTTCTCCGCTTTTTATGTAAAATATGGTGATGGTAAAATAATTATACCTACCGCCTCTTCAAATGAAACAGTAGGTTTACACAGAAACGGAATTTAAACTTTAAGATATTTACCTACTAATGATGCATAATAACATTTAGTTATTCAAAATTATACACGAATTCAGCTGAAATCTTAAGCCGTCTTAATTGGCGTCGTCTGGTTATATAGTAGAAGTCTGTAATAATTTATCAAAAGAACAAAATAAAACATGAAAAGTTCTTTTATACTACAACACATGTAGTTCTTGGCAAAATTCCATAACATACGCGAAATACTCGAAACACGCGTTCACTTTATTCCAAATTCGATATGTAATACCTACCATAGATTCGCATGGTACAAGCAGCGCGACAATCTAATCACAATACCATAAAGGAGTGCACCGTAAAATATTTATGGGTGCGGGAGCAGGCACGCTTCGGTACCCGGCTCCACCACGGGCCATCTACCTCCATCAACCTCGACGATAGTTCTATACGTTACTACACCGATTTTGTTGTTCTATGCAAATTTAGGTTTTGTAAGAAATCACGAATAAAAGGTTTATCCCTAAGAAATGTCGTCTTTTTAGTCTGTCTTAGCCGCTAATCCTTAACCGTGTCGACGACCAATGACCGATTAACAATTTCAAGTTTCATATAAATATATTGAGTATGCGGAGAGCTCAATTAAGTAAGTCCTGGGACCTGTGTGGGCGCAGCGCTCGTTACACACCCGCTCAAATTGGCGCCGACCGCTGAACTGTAACGATAATGACGCCGCGTGAGTTGTGCCCCATTCGTCCACTAACGTAAGCTAACTCCTCTCATGGGAAGCCCTAAAAGCCACTTCATACGAAGTATGTACTTCCACATTTGGCAGTCTCGCAAAACTTTGTGGTTTTTGTGGTACATAAACAACTAGCACGCGTGTGCGTCTGACCGCGTATCGATTGATTTGACTTAAAATGCATAGTTTTGAGCCGCGATGTCGATCGGTTTCCGCCAAATTTTCCGCTGTGGGCGCTTGGCAACCGCACTTTGTGGTGCGCCACGGTTTGTATGGGACAAATTGAGGGGTTAATATGGCAGACATTGCGTCAAACTTTACAACAATAATTCCCTACATTCTTCATTTATTCGTATTTGCAATAACTCCAATCGCAGAACGTATATTCGCAACACTCATAATCATAGCGAGTGCGATCAACCACTGAAAGCTTTTTGAAAGCTCACAGCGCGCGCGATGAAAGGTTCATGCGGTGATTTCAAGCGAGTCACTGTGCCCCGACAAGCGAAAGTGACAGCTAATGTTTGCTTTCTAATATAACACAAATATTTACACTACTATATGTAAATTAAGCGTACCTACTATATGTAATACCTACCATAGAATCCGCAAAAAACCGTACTGATAATATAAAAGCAAAAGTAGCTCTGTCTGTTAGTTACCTTTTCACGCCTAAACCGGTGAACCACTTTTGATGAATTATGGTATAAAGATAGATTGGGCCTTGGAGAAGGACTTAGGCTACCATATGTCTCGAAAAGTCCCTTGGAATGCTAGTAAACCCGCGTGATATAAGAAACAGTCGGCAGTAACAGAAAGTTCATATTCCTTAGCTATCGGATACGTGATAAATTGCTAAATAATGCGCCCTCTGTCATTGCTCTAACCCGACCCGTAATGTCTTCTTAATGCTGCATGGAGTTGTCACATTGCACATTTAATCTGACGTTTGTTCGTTCGGTTCTGTCGTGGCTAAGTTTTCCTTAAATTTTTTGCATATTTTTTGTACTGGAATATTTTGTAAGGTCGATGCGTATAAGCAAGCACTTAAGTGTTTTTAGTTGGCATCGGCTATAGAATATAAGTGCACAGAGGCACAGAGTTAGTTAAGTATGAAAAGCTCCATTTGAACGCAAGTTTTTTAGCTCCTTTTGCCTCCATCGGCTCGCGGCTCGTTCCTTTTGTTCAACGAACGTGATCTGGCCGAGATGAAGCCCACGGACGTTATTGCTCCGTTCCTCCCTTCAATCGAGTTTGTTTCTGTTCGTCACGCTTGCTTCTTTGCCGTACCACAAAAGAAAAATCAACGCACCTTTACGAGCCACCTAAATGCAGAAATTCTAATGCTACAAACATTTTATGCGCTCATCACAAACGCGTAACATTTTTGCAGCATTCGCCTCACGGCTATATCTTCTCGTTCGCATAAGATTTCGTTTCCAATATAACTTTGTGAAATGACAAACGGCTTGCAGTCAAATGTGACGTAAATATTACTGAAACAGGGTTTTATTTCATGAAATAGCAATATTTCTTTCTCGCGTTAGTACGCTAAGCTCGTATATACCTGTATTACCTTCTCAAAAATGTTGTTTCAATCGGAGAATCCCGACTATCTTCAAAGATCTCTGTGAACACACATTTGCCCCGTATGAAAGAGATTGAAAAGTTTTCCAGGGGTTGTTTTTCTGCGTGCCTGATTTCAAGCCGCTCTGGCATTCCATAAATTATTTCTGTAAAACTTTTAAAGCTATTATAACTCTGTTCCATAGATATAAATCTTGACATTCGATTCATTTCCAATATTAAGTTATTCTGCGCTTAGTTTCTTTCTTTTTCAATCTCGAACAATAACATATTTAAATGTATTTAAATTTGCAAATCATGATTGTGACTTGAAAGAAAGCTCGATCTATGTTTTCATTGAAATAAATTTTTGGTGCTCACTTAAAACACTAATGTACCAAATTTAACTCAACTAATTAAACAATGAATGTCGTGTGTCGACACGACATTTAAATTTAGTGTTTAATTTTAAATTTAGTGTTTTAATTGTAAATTTAAATTTAGTGTTTAATTAGTGTTTTCAGTGTTGTGATATTCGCATGTCACAACACTGAGTGGCGCCGGATCTGTTGTAGGCGATACACGCTGGAGCAGTTATCTCAGTATCGCCTGACTACGCCCGTTGTGGCCGCCATGTTTATTTTTAGTCTCGCGTGTACATTCACTATTGCGATGAAATTTACAGCGATCGCCGCGGCTCGCCGCCCGCTGGACTCCGATACCGACGCTTCAAATGACAAGCTACCGCTATTTCAAAAATGTCTGCTATTTTACGCGAGAATTCCCGCTCTTTCGATGAGCAATAATTCTTTTGTTCAACGGGTAACAGGTCCATGAGATTACTTTTATTACATGGTATTTATTTGAAGGAAAATGCGTTAAAACGTTAGAAGAGCATCGTTTAATTTTTCTATATACATATACTATAAAAAAACATTCGAAGCCCTTTTAACACAACCTTACAATGATTTCAAAAGCTTCTATGTAAGTATTCGTGGTTATTTTCAATAGTTGAGTTCACTCTTGGCATTTGATAATATGAAGAAAATTATCTAAGCAATTCGGAAACCTAAGTACCATGAAATCGAATCAACATTTTAAAAGCTACCAGTAACTCCTCTGTAAAATGGACACCTGGTAATTGGTATTACCAAGGCCACAAAATGTAAAAGTACGAATAAGTATGCAGTACTTAGTTATATATTTACATTAATAAGAAGAGAAATCATTAAGTTGCCAAAGTTGACACGAAGACGCTAAATTAATTGTGTTGAATTATAGTTATGCATGACCAAATGAATGAAAGACCAAAACCGATCCATCATCGATAACTAAAATGTTTTCTTCATTACTTCTAGGGGTTTGACGGTAAAACTCGTGTCGCCGCAGCTAATACCCTTGTTCGTCAAAATAGCATTACCCGCGCGGTGCCAGTGCGAGGTCCCCCTGTCAGGCTGAGATTTGGCGTAACTTAGTGACTGATTAGCAATTGGTGTGAGCTGGCGGGCGCGACAGGTGGTCGGGGTGCGGGGGCCTGACCCGCGGCCTCTCGCCTGATTGATGGCCACGTCCCGTTCACGCTCTGACTCGCCATCTTATATTTGATTTGCAATACTACTTTCCCGGAATGACCTGTGGATGTTTCAAGTGCCAACCCATGAGTGATTTTCTCAATAGTTCCGTAACTCTTTGCTTTTACTTGGTTTCCTATATTGTTTTAATAAATAAGCCACACGATGAATAATGCATATTTATCAGTATTCGAATTTTCGCAAATACACTCACGATTAACATTATCTACACCGATATTTGCAATGGAAAAAGAACCCTAATCGTTGATTTCTTTCAAAAGTTTATACCCAGAAATCCTGACTTCATCAGATCTAAATAAAACACTGGTGGTCTAGGTGTGACTGTACTAGACCACAATGAAATAACAGTTCTAACAATAGCAATGACGATAATAGTTTTATGTCGTACTTAATAAAAAGAAATGGACCGTATTATATCTACAAAACAATATGTTTTATGGGATTTTAAATATTAATGTTTTCATATGCTATGCTGCAATAAAATTAAAAGGTATTCGAAATCTTCAAACTTCGGCAAGTGACTCGAGTGTCACGCAAATGTCAAATGTCATTGTTGTACCTGCGCGGTCCCACGCTCCGTGAGCATGGTCTAATAATCCGAGGTCAAGTCTTGGCTCATGCATATTCACAGGCGACGTTGAAGCCGCCGGTGGCTCATCTGTAACGGTCCTGCGACCGACCGGTTGTATGAGCTCATTGTTGCAAGTGGGCACATGGTCGCCACGGCCGCTGTCGTCCTGCGCCGGCGCCGTGCCGCGCGGCTTGCAACCCACTCAAGCAAGATTCGACCCGACATTATACGCTTTAAATTATCTGTGTGATTTGGTGTTACAGATTTATTTCCAACATTTATAACCGGTTTTAGATTCTAATTTTAGTACCTCGATCTAGTTGTTCTCATTGGCATTTTTTCTATACTCTATCGACAACAAATGTCGCTTACGGCTTTAAAACTAATAATTTAATATTGCTGTTTTAACAACAACGTTTTGTAATAAGCACCAAATAATAATGCGAAATTACATTATATCACATTTTATTTTGGAGTGTCGGGTTATTAAGTTTACAAAGGCAGGTTCAGTAGTTAAACGCCGTCGGTAGATATTTATATTCTAATTAGGTGGCAGCTACGGCAGCTCGTGAGGGTGCATGCGTAATTCGAAATACGTTTTTTCTTTGCATGTAATATTATGACATTATTACATTGAAATAAACGGATGTGCGTAGGCGACGAAACCCTTGTTGTACTTGTACTGCAAACTATTTTTGAAATGCCCACCTGATATTTTATTCCACACGCAACTGATGGATTACGCCCCTCCCGTCGTACGTTTTATTTTTTAAGTGTGATGGATTTATTAGACAAGTTTTCATATTTTACCAACTGTTATCGATGCCTAGTTATAATATCCTCATCAGAGATATTTCTATAAACATATTATTTTGTGCTTGTTGTGGAATGGCATTGTCTGTTAGAGTATTTCATTTAAAAGCAATAACCTTTTTTATATAAACTGTCATTTCACTATAAAATTTAGATTGGTCATTTTTTACTGGCTCAGTTCTCGTCTGTGCCCGCGTATCGAATTTGTTCAATGTCGATTCTTAACCGGAACAAAACGCGTTGCGTCACTTAAAGTAAGTAATTCAAAAGCGTCTCGTTTTTGATTTGTTGTAACTGATTACAATTGACCATTGCCGACTTTGTTCAACACTTCGTTTTCATTACGTTACAGTATTACTTTAAATTTTTTTATGTTACAAAATGTACAAGACTTGTTATTTGCAACTGGTCAAAAATTGTATCTTATAGTCGGATTAATACTTAAAAACTATTAAAACTCTTTACTAATTATAACATAATTAGTTATATCAAAAAACGAGGGCATGATCTTTTTACTGAAAACAGTAAAACAAAGATGGTGCAGCAATGCATTTTACATTTTGAAGCATCATTAAATTGCGCATTACACGGCCCGGGCGCGTCGAGAGGCAATTAAAAAAGAACTGCTAAGACGAAGCTCGTAAAAATAAAGTCGTGTTCTCGACTGATTAAAAAGTCTGCTCTAATCTTTTGCACGTTAAATTTTTAATCAAATTAAGTTATCGCAAACGACCTGAGCGCCTTCTTATCTTTGACCCGGAGTGGCACCAACAAAGAGATAGTTGGCATCTTAAAGAACTATTAATAACAAGTATGCAGTATTGCAGGGGCCCAAGTCTGCTATTTCAATTGCCTCAGAATGACCGTCCAATGGCACTAAATGACATAAGAAATGACAGATTTCGTAGACAAAACTGTCAAAAATCATCAATTTTGAAGTCACTGAATCACAATTCTGACACAACTAAATAGTAGACTCGGCACCCAGGTATAGAGACATTTACTGAGAACATTTTATATATTAACTGCACATGAAATCGAAGTTTCAAAGATAATTTTAGTCTCGAGAATCACCACCGAGATCTATCAATTAATGGGCAAACTCTATCGGCTTTCAGGTGAACGTCAATTAATGTCAAAGTCTGAGGAGCGTCGTCCGTAGAGAGAGGATACTTACTGATAAATGTATAGATAGACGGAATAGCTAGCAACAAGTACCTCGTGCGTCAGCCTCAATAACATTTACATTTTAATATTACTTGTAGGCTGCAGGATTCCAGTCGAGACCATTTGAAGAGCGGTAAACATGCTAAAATGATTAATTTATGTACAAACAACACACCCAGAAGGCCAAACGTGGTATAAAACGCGGATAGACAAGATTATCTTACTATTGTTCTCGAGTTACTGAAGTAGATGTCAGACCAAATTACTAGCGATAGGAATTACTGTAGGAATTACTGTTGTTACTTTAACGTTATTTTGTGCTGTGGAATTATATTACTACTAGCTTTTGTCCGCGGCTTTGTTCACATGAAGCTATATCAGATCAGGAGTAAAAATAAAATACCAACATTGATGATCTCTTCTTTGTATGGGTCTGTATCCATCAGAGAGGTCAAGCTGTATCTCAAGATCCGTTCAATTAATTGAGATAAGAAGTTCACCAGTAGGAGCATATACTTTCTAACAGTGATAACAAAATTCAGGAGTTTTTGCGCCAACCCGTAACATACAGACAAACAGGCAAGCATTTTTAAAATCACATTTTTGGTTTCGGAGACGTTCATATACCCTAACCCACTAGTTTTTTTTATATCTTCAATGTACAGACACAGCTTTTTTACAATTTTATAATAGTAGAGAAAAAAATACATTTTATTTGTAATAACAATGTGGAAATCTTCAATACATAGGCATACCAGAATTTAAGTATATTAAATTTATAACAATACTAGAAAGTTTTGCATTGAACTACAAAATCATTATATTATTGTGTCCATAGTGAACAGTGATGGATATTGCGCATCCAGTCAGTTTACATAGTCGTACCAACAACTTGATTGATTGATGGCGAGAGACTCTTACTGCTTGTTATCAAACTGTCAATAAATCACTTGCGTCTATATTATTTATAGCCAATGATATAGTAGAAGAATCAATATTGATATAAAAATAATTACTCAAGGAAAAGCTGGGCGAGTCTCGCTCGAGACCACTAGACTAATGAGGCAATTTGAATTGATATTTTTCACAACATCTATACTTTTTTTTTAAATACAACTTTCATAAAGTAAATTTTATACCGTGTACGTAAAGTTGTATGAAATAGCTATAAAATTGCCAATGGTGTATAAGTTAAATCAGCTTAATGCTGCACGGTAAACTCGTGTGTGTGTGTGTGAAAGTTACAAAACGATAACTGCAAAATCTATGTATTATCGAGGTTCCCATGCCAACGGCTGACCTTATGTGTTAATTTAATAATTTTATACTGAATTACTGAGGCTTATGCTATCCGTTTAGCGATCTAGGATCTAAGAAACTAATTTATTATCATTTACCACGGCACATTTTCTAAACTGGTCTTATAGAAAATACATGTGTGTGGCATATACTCTGATTTTATGCATTTTACATGATAAAAAATGTGATGAATGTGTGTGTGTGTATGTTGCGTGCGTGGACTTCAGAATCGGGTCCAACGTGGATCAAAAATGTGCCTAGATACATAGAACAAAATAGCCTAGATGTGTTCCAGACAACAATCTATCTCTGTGGCAAATTTTATCCACATCCGTTCAGCCGTGAAAGAGTAAAAAACATTCACACATCCATACATCCTCACAAACTTTCACGTTATAATATTAGTAGCATAGTAGGATTTAATGCGAATATGTCAAATTGCATATAATACTGGATCTTACGTAAAATATAGACTTTGGGCACTTGCACCCACCGTGTCGCTTACGTTTACCACCAGAGTTGATATCACAGTTGCGAAATATCGTCTGCGGTTACAATAATATCGCTTTGTACATATTTAGAAACCTGCACGGGTCGGTGCCGTGTTATTCAATCTGCGACCTATTTGCGGTCAATCGCTGTACGAGACGGTCTCAACCGCTCCACAGTGTTAAGTTATACCAAACCTGTTATCTGCACTTGTATGTCACATCTTAACACTTTACATGCTTGTTAATTTTACAAAAAATCTGTTAGGTATTTAGTTTCTACCGAAGTGCATGTTCTAACTCGTTTAACTTAATTAAAATTTTTAATAAGAGATCATTATTTTAATCACCTCTCCCGTCACGGTTTCCGCTTTAATTTGTACATACTCTTATAATGTACACACATTCAGCTATAGCATGATAATTGAATACGAAAATTGTATTCATAAGCTTCGTTTTAAATTCAAAGTAGTTAAACTTAGAAATTATATAAACATACCATCACGCCTGTATCCCCCGAAAGGTTAGGCAGAGGCGTACTAATGTACACCGACAGTTCGCCGGTATGTTTAGGTCCCATGTAATAGGGGGCGAGCCTATTGCCATTAACCGGACACAAATTCCTAACTCTGAGCTGCTACTGGGAATTTCATAGAAAAACCCAATAACACTTTGCTCGACCTGGGAATCGAACCCAGGACCCCTAGCGTAGCAGTCGCGCTCAGGACCACTTGGCTAATGAGGCAGTATTACTCAATTAAAACTATAAACGCAAATAAGTATTGAATCACTTCTTCATTTCCGAGCTTCCGTCTGACGAGGACTCGTACGATGAACCTAATAAGTAGGTCAAGTAACCCTTTAGCGTATAGAGGAGTGAGAGCAATCACACGCGCCGCCCGCCTAATTGAAGTCCAATGTCGCGCGGCCCGCCCACGGTGATTGATACCGCCCTGACCAAGCCAGCTTCTAATTCGATTGTGATATTGTTTGGACGCGTATCGACGTCACTCCCACGAGCCAGAATCTAATCTGTACGCACGCGGATGATGTCATCCCGAGACAGAGATCACTCGATTCATTTCGAGTGGTCGAACGAGATACGCTCCGGGGGAGATTGATGAGCGTCCGTTAAAGCGTGTTGTATCGCTCGTTGTCACCGTAAAAAAGCGCTTAAGCAGGCATGGCAGAAACGTGGTGGTGGGGGCTAATTAGTCGCGCCATAGCCATCAATATCCATTAGCGGCGCCGCACGCGACGCTCGGCGGGCGAGACGCGCCGCCCCGCCGCCGCCGCCGCCGCCGACGACGACGTCGTCACCACCCTTGACGATTGCCGATACTGCCCGTGTGCCGACTCGCGATAAGGGTTTGCACTTCCGTGACCGCGGGGTTGGACCCAACCGAAATAGAGCAGACTTGACGGCGCGTGACGTCACCACTAACACAAATACTACGCAATAATATGCACATATTGAAAAGGGAGGCTAAGAATATTGAGTATGCATTACATTAGCATGGCCTTTGTATTATACGCAATACATTATGATCCATTCGCGAATTAGATCTATTCTCCAAAATATGAATTATTGGAATTTAGTTTCACCTTTCAACCGTTGAAGAACAAACTTTAACAAATTAAATTCAAAGATAATACTTAGATGGAAGCAATTCTCAGATCGAAAGAACTTAATGATTAAATTAAAACATTCACTTAACGAATCCGTTACAAAAAATGAAATTATTCGGGCATGTCTACAAAAGGAGCAACAGCTAGTACTTGTTCATTCACATTACCATTCAAATGCAATAGCACGACGGCTTTTATTAAAATATCAAATATTGTTTGAGCGTGCATCGAGCCCATTCTTGCGATCCGATTTAATTTGAAACTTCACCTTACCGACGATAGTAAAGGGTTGGCCTCTGCCCTAATCTTTGAACTACGACTTGACCGTTAATACGCATTTATAATTTGCTCTTCGATTATTTAGTACGGTGGAATGGTACGGCGAGATACGAATAAATTAGTTTCGTGTTTTGAACAAAGCAGCTCCAAAGTTTTGAGTAACGGTCACAGGATCGTTGTAAGAGTTAAACTTATTCCTCTATCTGGGTTTAGAGTGCTTTATTGAGATCCCGTCTAGTTGTTTTGTTTAGTAAACTCGAAATTGAATGCTGTTTCATTTACTTTTGAAAGATTAGAGAGCCGTAATTATTTCTACTGGATAGGTGGGAGATGAAAAAATCAGTCATATATTTTCTTTTAATGGTATCCGAATCAACCAATATAAACAACAAAGCCGAATCATCTAATTACTTAATTACGACTTATGCAAACCGTTGCCGTAGGAAAAGACAGCAAGATTTTTTATTCATTTCTTAAACGAGTTAAAAACTAGGTGACCGCCGCGATCTCCCCTGTGATTGAACTATGACCGGCTCTGTCGGCTAATATTGTCCCATTGGCAGCGGTCACGACCCGCAGGTGTAAGCTCGCCCTTACTTAGGCTGCAGCTTCACCTCATTTACATAGCCAAGGTATCTTATGCACTGTGCATGCACTCGCTTCTCACTTTATAATTCAAATGATCCACACGAGCGCCGGGTGAATTCGAGGAAATGTGAGAATTTGTAACGGAATTTTAGCAGCTATTTAAAGTGAGAGCTTCTTTGTTCTCTTACGTCTCTAATTAATTTCGTTTATAATTATATTTATTTGTAATTTGAAAATATTATTTTAATTATGTTTTAGGTTTGAATGTTCGTTAAACGTCAATACTAAATTGCCTATCTTTTAATTAAGAGTCGAGATAATTGATTCTTGCATGAAAAGCAGGTATCGTTGTAGCCACACTCAGCGTGACAAAATTTTGAAAGGCACCCTTTGCTTAAGTTTGAAAGTTGCGACGGGATCGTGTTATGACATAAAAGGTTTGTTGTTTAGTCTGTCTGTCGAACACTAAAGATTAGTGGGTCTTGGTATACACTGCATTTGCTTAAAACTTCAGTACTATAACCTAGTGTTGCGCACTCCCGTGCTATCTGCTAACCAAGGCGGCCTTGCTCCGATGTAATCAAATTAGATACGTGACGCGATCGATTCCAACACCATTATGCTAATTAGCACAAACGGTGATCTAAATATCGATCTAGAATGGATGCCTGATGCTTGACCGAATGCAAATAAATATAACACGTTACGTCTAAAAACATTAACTTAATTAACGAAATAGACGTGTTTACACGAAGTGAACAGTGCATTCAGGCGGTTCGTATTTTTTGGCAGCAACTACTGGCTACTGTAACAGGGCTTATCCATAAACAAAATAATACTCTTTTTAAATATAAGACTCCGTTATCTCTTTTGGAGCAGATTGCGAAAATTTACTGACCAGAATCATTATTAAGTTAATATTCAATATCCATTGCGAAGATCTAACCAGTTTAAGTAATGATGGTGCCGGATCAAAGCAATATTTTTGAAACATTATGACGGCGGTCGACCTGGCGGGCGCGCGTAGGTTGTTCCAGCCAAGTGGTAACTTCCGCCATTACGTCACTCTTGTGAATCACGCAATTGGCTCCATAAGATTCAAACACTGTTTTGGTAATAGTATTCAACCGCGACCTCGCACTTGTCTGCTGCCTAGCCTCGCCCGGTGTCCTTGTTAAATCTACATCTGACACACGAACAACAAAACTCAGTCGCAATTTACGTATATAGATGTCTATGATAAATGAAGCTACGGTTTAAGTTAAACTAGTCTTATCGCTCGTTCATTCGTCACGCTAATCTTTCAAGCGGGTTTTTGTCTGCTTGTAAGTAAATAACCGCTCAGCTATTTAATGGAAATAGTCAAGTTTCACAAACATTACACAAAGCTGATTGCACAGAAACATGAACACAAATCCAAGCTAGGAACAATATTGCGATTACGTCATTCATAAAGTAAGTGCATTTATGTTGGGAGCGAGCGAGGGAGCCATCTTTGTGCGATTCCGCTGCGGGCCGCTGCTTGTGATATGAAAAGAGTTTTCAGTGGAGTAATAATAGAGCGACAGTGAGAAGGCCTCGTGCATCCAGCCCCGTGACAACTAACATGTCCCACAGAAACGTTGTCCCATCTTTTTACATAACTAGTCATAGCTTACAACAAAATTTTACAGTAAACATCTCAATTGTAAATAGAGTAATAACCTAGTGAATCACCATTGGACTGCAAAGTCAAAGGTCTCGAGGTGAAATCCTAGGCACGCACCTTGAAACTCGGTTTCTTCATCGTGCCCAGCAGCGGGACAGTATAATGGCATTGCTATGATAGCAATTGCAATAGTTGCAACGTAATGTCTTCAATATTGTTGATTAACTATTACGAGCTGTGGGAAAAACTTACAACTGAGTGGAACACCACATAACGTTAGACGACATCGCGGCCGGCCCAAAAGGAGATGGCGGGATGAGCTGGACATCTAGTGTAAAGATTGGCCACAGAAGGCTCTAAACCGTGAGGAGTGGAAGAAGGGTAGGGAGGCCTTTGCCCTGCAGTGGGACGATAACTGCTGAAAAAAAAATTATTAAGATACATACAAGCCATATTCATAAACTTGTTTAATGAGCTTTATTTTACTGAACTTACGGTAGGTGGAAATTCCGCACACAATTCAAGCAACATGATACCATAAGTAAGTATTCCCAGACGGCTAATGAAACTTCGCAAAGCCAACACGAGACCGCGCTTATTTAGAGACGACGATGTCGAGCAGATGACGCCCAAACAAATCTCAATATCTGGCATATGGTATGAATATTTAGAGCAGGAGAACGCATCGAGCGTTTCTCTGCACGGCTATAAGACATCGAAAATAGATTGTGCGAATGGGGTTAGACGCACCTGTTATTTGGCTTTCAGGCGGGTGCGGTGTCGGGAGCGCGGGGTGGCAGATTCATTAATAATGGCCCACAATGAGACGCCATTATTTACGAGTTGCGGTAACCGAGTTAAACCGCATCGCACACAGCGCAATGCCTTCAGTCCCTATCCGGAAACAACTAAGTAGCAGAAGCAAAATCTCCGCTAATAAACAACAAAAACAAGCAAAAACTGAAACGATAATTTCAAAATAATCGCTCCGATAATCCGTCCTAGTTTTTGTATACATCTCATTTGATCGATATTCAATCGGCTTAAAGTTTAACAATTGAACATCTAATGCGCTTGGATTCATGAGCGTGTTTTCATACATATACGGCAAACCGGAGTATAATTTTGGTCAGCCTGACCATATTAACGTACCTTATTTGTGGCACCGCACGCTGTCGTGTCCGACGGCTTGGGTCCCAAAATATGGTGCGAATATTATAAGGGGATACATTTGTTTTTATGAATACACGTTGCTTTAAAACCTTATCTCCTCGCCTAACTACTCGTAATTCCAAGTCAACCTTAGTAATTCCTAAAATTATGGATTCCATGGAAGTAACGGGGAATATTTGCAAATGGTTGCTATTTTTTTTAATGCAATATTTTTGTATTTGTTGCCACGTGTTAGGTTCCATAAAATAAATACGAAGTGTTTATAGTTCATAGCTTTTAAACAGTAAGAACTATTACTCTAAGCTGTAAAAATTACAGTGTATCTAAACGACTGTCGATATGATGATTCACAAATTTTAATGTTGTAATAAGTATCTATGATAGATTCTAAGAGACGCGATGATTGGCGTTTTGCAACACAAAGGATCTTTTGTGTGCTTACTTGCTTATTTTTAATGGTATGACTCAACGGCATTTTTTGCAAAACCAAAATGTTTTATAAAAACATACTACTGGTTATTTTGTTCGTTGTTATTCAAAACATCGTCTTCTATTCGATATTTCTTTTAGCTTTGCAACGCACAGGCACTCGTTAGAAGACGAAAAACATAAATACTGTTTCATAAACTCGACAAGGCGTTATAACAGATCAAATAAACAAAGAGCTATCGGACTAAATTCGTGCATGAACAGTCGGATAGTCTCACTAGAGGCGGTAAGATGAGGTAAGCGACCTTAAAAGCCACTTAGCACAGTGCGCTCTCCGCGCCGGCGCCGCTCGCTGCGTTTCTTATTACTTAGCGAATAATTCGGGTAATAACTAGCTACTCCGAGACTGCTCTTATACTCTACTGTTGCAATGTACTAGCCTCTTAACAGTGACGGACTCAATGTGCTCATAATTATGTTCTGCAGGTCATCCAAAGAAATAAAAGTCTGTCAAAAAAGATAAGACAATGGTGTCGATTCCGCTGGAAATCACACAATTTTTTTTAAATTGTATCAAGGATATCTCTTTCTCGCTTCATCTAAATGCAGAGTAAATTATTAGCTGTCAAATAAGTTTTTATCATTGTCATTAAAGTACAAAGCTAAGCTACATTTGGACCACGAAGGTGACTTTGACAACAAACAGTTGGACTAACTTGACGACTAAATCTCTCCTATCTGTTTCACTTATTTTTGTGAGAACACATTTCTAGATATCTTTTAAAATAATTAGCTATACTACCTACCTCTGGAAAATTGATAAAAATCTTATAAATATGTATATATTAATTACTATAAATAAACCAATTATCAAAGCGAAATAGTGGTCTTAAGTGGCTGCTATGTTTTATTATATATTTCTATGAATATTTAAAAGAGTATAAAGATAATATTTTTCCTCATAAAACTTAAGTATCAAAATGCTTACGTTTTACCAGGAAAAGGCTGAACGGAAATTAGAGATGTATTGAGTATCAACAAAGCACCTTGGGGCATTTTCACGTCTACGTTGGTCTCTATAACAGCACCAAATATCAGTTCGATTCCAACAAATATCAGAAGATTTTAATTTCCGTGCCTACATCATTGATCCGGAACCCATTTCAGTTAGTGAATCATCAAAGATGGGCTAGCCTACATCATACCCAAATACGAACAGGGGGAAATCACGGCTTCTGATACCGAATTAGCTGTCGATTTCATGGCCAAACAATGAGGTTCAACAATTGTGTAATTTTAGGATGTTCATCTGTCCTTATAAATAGTGTCAATTTTGGAGGCAATCGATTTTGTGAACAGATTAGTGGCTGACAACAGAGTAGCCATGTTAAGTCGAATGGAGCGAGTTAATTAACGGTTATGCGAAGTCATCAAGCAGGCGTGAGCAGCGTTCGGGACAGGCCCAGGAGCGCGACTTCGCTCCGCCGCTTTTAATTAAACGCTGGTACTACAGTGCTAAGAAGCATTCTACACAATCTACGTACCAGCGCACTAACCCCTTGTCTATATATTTAATCAAAAATATTCAATTGTAGAAAGAAAATGTAAAATATAACTGCACCTATGAATAATTATCCTCTTTGGTATTCAGCGTAACATTATTTAAGTATAAATATTATATTTCGAGGCAGAAAAAAATATTTACATAAATTTAGATATACAATTGACCACACCACACTAACAACCACAATCTTTCAAACTAGTTAAGAGTGAATATTTTGTTTAATATATCGAAATAAATATGCACTCCTGATATTAAGTTTGATATTCTAAAATCATTTCTTGTCAGCAAATTTTTCAAACATCTAAATCTGGCTCAATAAATGTATAGCTCCTAACCAATTTACTTTAATTGGAAATGTAATCGCTCTCCAATTAGTTTGTATAGACTTCTGAAGAAACAACTAGACAATAATTTCTATTGAATTGTAATTGTTCATCTAACAGCAAGTGTGGAAAAAAAATACAATCAATAAATCACAAGTGATGCGTCCGTGCTCCTAGCGGGGGTTGGCCAATTACTACGTCGCGCTTCAAGGAAGCTAACCAGTTTCTAAATTCTTCGTATATTTAATTTAGCTTAATTGGTGTGTGGATACACGGCGGTAAGCAGTCGACCGAGAATTAGAGCCTCTTTGTGGCGAAATCGCGTTTAAAACGGTACCCTCGCGAATCACACATAAAGCGCACTCTCTTCTGTTATCACTCGAGTGGCATTGTTTTATTGCATAGTTCTAGGTTTTCTGACCTTGTTCCAAAGTCAACTTTAATTTTGTCTGGGTCTGGTCGTCACCAGAGTAGAGAAGCCAAAGGCCGCACTAACAAAAGTAAACTTACATGAAGATATCGTGAAAATAGTTTCTATCGTTACAATGAATATGTAGGCAGTGTCTGTTTCTCTGAAATGAGTTAAACTTTATAAATGCTAATACATATGTGCCTTGTGTCTTATTCTTGACCTCTTATTTGCCGCCAGATTCGACATTAGGTACCTTTACGAATGGATTATTGTACAGATGATGTCAACCGTATCTTTAAATATGATAAATATTGTCTTTATGAAATCACAAAAGGAAAGGACAATCGTGTTTGTGGGTGCTCAAATGGTGATGATGTGAATGGTACAGGAAACTCGACGCGTGCGCGGTAAACTGATGTGGAGATGAGCTGCGTGGGCGCACCCCCGCTAATTTATTATTGTCCAACAATTGGCCACTCAATGTCTAAATCATATTCAACGACACACATTTTTTTAAACTAACGGCCTTATGATCTTTTTTATCATAATCTCAGGTACTTTTCTACTTAAATATTATAATCTCATTAAACATACAATAACAATTTAATCAATTCCTGATCTAGACTCCCTATAATGAGAAAAATGGACCATACATCATGCTAGCCTAACTGTGTGGTTAGGCAGAACTGTCACCCTTTAAAAAAGTCCGAGGAATCCTCCTCCACATACAGGGTTCATTCTTGCTTTCCTTCATCTGTGCATCTACCGATTATTCGTACAAGTCTAACCAGCCCTAATATAGGCGGCTATAACAAGTTTTTGCTGTCACCGATCCACGTAATATAAGCAATTTTACTGTTGTATGTTACATAACGAAGATTCAGCTAAAATAACTGGCATCTTGCAAGTAATAAACATTGTTCTCAAACTTTTCTCCAGCATCCGAACAAGGAGAGAGGTGCGGTGTAAGATTACCCGAGCGGTGATTGGTAACTGCGTTGTTGGTATGTGTTCATGTACAACGTACTTACTTATATTTTTATGTATGTGAGAACTGCGTTCGGTGTGGGACGGGCACTGCATTTTTTGCGAACGCGAGATGAACGGCAGGTCGTTGAACTCCGCCGCTTGTCTCGGTGCCGAATTTTGCCAACGGAGCGCATCTTCCAGCCTCTTTACTTAGCTGCAGTTTTAACAACGTACCTACCGTAAATATAAATAAATGTCCGTGATGATGTAGTCGTTCGTTAGTCGCGGTTCATACCAGAACAGAGTCTACCATTGGACTATTATTTTTAAATGGATATCTCAATAAAAAAATGTTTTCAATATAGAAATCTATAACCGTTGGATAAGCCCAGTGGTAACACTTTGGTCGCGTGTCAGTATTGAACGACGCCGACGGGTTGCGGACTTGCGGGCACGCATTGTGAGCAGGCGAGCGGCACGACGAAACAGCTGTTGGTATCATTGCTCACTCATTAGACGGTGAAAAAAATGTATTAAAAACGACTAATTAGCACCGTTGCCGTGCTTATTTCCCGTCTTTTATCCGAGAAGAATGTATTACCCACGCGTGCTTTCTTACTTTATGAAGCGCAATAAGCTTGCCACAAGGTAGAGTATAAAGAATCCAGCCGCCACCAACCTAGATAATGTGCAATAAAAATTCAGAACGGTGCTCTTTCACGAGCGCGATATAGGCTACTGATATAGTTTAAATACTATTGCTTCCAACTAATTTCATGATAAAATGAAACTTCATGATTCATCGCTTTAAGCCACTCATTATTTGGATTAGTTACTTAAACGTTGGTTTATGTAAAATGAATATACTAATGTAAGTAACTGTATTCAACATATTTTCAGTATGCATTCTATTAAACTACTGTAATTAATCCAAATCCGTGTATGTTGGTCAAACATAGAAAGCTACAAAACAAACATTAGATAGACCGATAATCAAACCGCTCAGCAAATTCAACTCGAAGGGAGTTCGCTTGGCTTAGAACTTATTTGAGAATACAGCAAATTAAGAGTAGAATTGAAGGTAACAATAAGCTGGCCTTGAGTCGGACATTGACCACAATTTTATAACAAATGTTTTGCAGCTCTGCATTATTAAGATGATAGCCAGTTCAGTAAAAAATCACTGGATATTTCGAGTCAAACGACTATAAGAAGCGTATAAACGAGCTTTTAGACGTCACGCTCGGTGGCGTGCGCGCCACAAAAACTAGCACACGTCGCATTCGTGACTGCCGCCGCCTGCGCCCGCTCCGCTGCACGCCCGCGCCTCCAGTTCAACTGAACCATTGACACATTGAATAGCTTAATACAAATAATTGAATCACCTAACATACATAGCATTCGTGACTGCCGCCGCCTGCGCCCGCTCCGCTGCACGCCCGCGCCTCCAGTTCAACTGAACCATTGACACATTGAATAGCTTAATACAAATAATTGAATCACCTAACATACATATTTAATACAGTCACTTCATCTATTTCCTTCCATTCAAAGTAGGCTTCAGCTCTGACTAGGCACGAGACTTGCTGTAGACAATGCCGATAACGTACTACATAATGAGGAAAACCTATTGTGCTCATTGGGCATAGATTTATCACGTGACCAAAAATGGCGACCAAAAAAGCGCTATGTTTTCTACCCTGCTTCACACAATGCGTTTGAGTAGAATTCTACAGTAAGAGCATAATTGTTAATCGAACTTAAAGAAAAACAATATATAACTTAGTGTTCCACTTGCGTTATGAGTTTCATTAAACTAGAAGAATTGTTGTGTCCTTAGTCAAATAGGAATTAGATTCACTAAAATTGCACTTCCCTCAGTCTCTAAAAAATAACATGGATAAGAAAGAGATTTATGGGTTTTTAACATTTTATTGAACCAGTTAGGCTTGAGTATAAAGTTGAAATTAGAAATAAACAACAATGGCTGTGCTCTGGGATCAAATGTTTTGCATTAGAGTGCACGTTAGTTTGCTATGGCAAGGGGAGGCAAGCGTGTCCTCCGGCAGGTCACGCGCCACGCAAACTCGTTCCGCGGCGCACTTTCGCCGCTCTTCGTCTGCTCGCCTGCGCCGGAGTCTGTTGCTAGCTCACTTGCACACAATGCACCCTTCTCTCTCTGTTGATACACCCGGCATGGACAACTTACCGGACATGCTGCAAACTTGCAAGCGATTCCTTTGTTCTCCATGTTGTATTTTGGCAATTTCGGATTGCATTTTTTTTTATCTTACTATATTATGTTCGCATTATCTTTGTACTTTATACGATAGGGATTTAGGCAACCTATTTCCTCTTTTTTCCACCCCTTATACTAACAGACGCAGACGCTACTCTAAAGTGTAACTCTTACATAATAGTTTGCGTTTTTTAAGTTTTAAGTGATAGAAATGTTTCCATACATGAACGTCGTTAAAGAATGTCTTGTGCTCAAGAACTGGAAATAATCGGTGCAACACATTGACCGGCTAAAACTCTACACAATCGACGGGGCGGGCGGAAGTGTGGCAGTGGCGAAAAGCTCGCAACTGCATGAGGAGAAAGGAAGCGGCGCGCCGCGCGTTGTGATAAGGCGGCCGGCTGGCGTCGGTCGCGGGGTGCGGCGGGGCGAGACAGGGGGGGTGGAGGCGCGGGGTGCGCGCGCAGTGGCAGCCCCCTCGCCGCGCCACTCGCCTCCCATCAGTCGCCCGCCGACTCTGCTTGTGCTTGTGTGACTCGCGCCGCTCCGTGCACCGCACTCGTGCTCCGAACACGACGCGTGCCTCCCCGCTGTGGCCGCGAACGCGACCTCTACGTTACCGGCGAAACGTTCCTCCTAACTTACGTGCAACTTGCTATGTTTTAACTTACGGACATTTTACACTCCCTTACCCGGCTTGTTTATCCCTCATCATGTAAGTGTTACGCTCATTCTATTAAATGCGGCATGGTCTTGTCGAAATTCGGATCTCGCGACCAAGTGTATATCGTGAAAGTTTGTGAATAAAAGGCTAGTGTGTTTTTGGCAATCGTGTTTCCTACCCATCTGTCTTGTTAGTGTTTGTCTTTGTTTGTGGACGGAGTTAAATCACCGGCGATTTCCGAAATTCGACGGAAAAGTTTCCAACAGTAGGAGCGAGCGGTATGTTTCTAGTGCCCGGCAATGCTGCTGGTTCGGTCCGCTCGCTCCGCCGCATGAGAGCTTTCGCCTTGGATAAAACCTGCTAGGTGCAGAGCGGCCTGCGCTACTCGCACGACAGAACCCAAGTTAAAGCTTTCATCGATATTGCCTTTAATGTAAAAGTTACGCTAAGTAGTCTCTTAATCCCTTACAAAACTTTCCCTCATCATTCAATTTCTCCCACTAGTGGCTATTTCTTTTATAGCTTTAAATGGTGCCTGGACTATCATATTTCTTCTTTCTGTTGCTATTCTGCACAAAAGTTTGACTCGACTAAGACTATTAAAAGTAAGAATTACCCTTGTTGGTCGTCTTCTTATTTGTAATACCCCGTATCTAAAGTACAGATACGGGGTTTGATTGTTATACGGGGTTTATTTGTTAAAAAGTATATTTTGTGTACCGAAACTTATATTTCACCATTGTCTACCAAAATTTTTATTTCACCATTGTCTACCAAAATTTTTATTTCACCATTATCTCTCATAAAAATTTGCAGTGCACTCTGCCACATGGATCATTTTAGATTTATTAAATCGGTGAAATAATCTATTTGAGACATCCTCAACTCTCAATTGATAGATAATCCAAAACTTGCATACTCCTCTTATCATATCTATTGTGAGAAAATTACGTAGTACCTAACTAACTATCTAATCTTATCTCTTGAAATAACACAACTGTGTTGATTCAAAGATAACAAATTTTTGGAAAATGTTCCACAGGCTGAAAAAAGTCTTCTGTGAAAGGTATTCCATTATACAATGGAAATAAGTGCATGCTTACTCATTTAATTACAACAGCATCTATAAATATAGCTGCTAATATTAAAACTGATAATGGCGTGAATAGCAATCAAAATAATAGTCTCCATGATAATTATGTCCACAAAGAACGATAAAAAGGTTTGATTAGGTATGTGGGAGCACATGAAGATTTCAAAGTTGAAGATAAAATTATATTTGGATAACCAAAAAATCACACTCAAGCGTGTTAATTTTAAAAATGGCAAGGCTTATCCTTTATAATGTACAATCGTTTGTTTGCAACGCTAGTATAAGCTACGAGGGTAACAGCTGGCCCTGCTACCTGCTCAACAATAAAAACGTGAGTCAATAGAGGGTCCTCTCTGAATTATTATTATTGGCCTATTTCAACTCTTAACACAAGGATTAATTTTAAAATGATAATTATCAGACTGAAGAAGATTTTTGACAATCAAAATTCTGTCCAAAGGACTAATTCTAAAAAAAAATACCAAATTGTTAAGTTTTTTTTTTACATTAAGCCATCTATGTATTGTATAAGCGTCAAAGCTTACTATTTTCCAATGTATTAAAACCAATTGTGTTAAATAGGACAGAGAAACTTCATTACATAAATATTTTTTGGGAAAACGAGGACATAAATAACGATATTTAGGATATAATGACTAACTCTTCCAAACGAAGATTGAACTGAACCTAAACCGACTATGATAAACTGCCTGTTATCTGTGTTCATTATCTTATCAGGGTTAAATTAAACGGGTCTAACTGAATTACATGACCAAATATGTCATTGATAAAAATCGTCATTGTTAGCAGTGAAGTTATGGAAGTTTTTTCTGCCCTGGTTTTGGAAAGTAAGTGAAGGGGCCGACAACCTTTGTAGCTGTTATGATCGAATTATTCCTTGCTTAATTTTGTGCAGGGACAAATGCATGGCTGTATGGTTGTCATGTAAGCTCAAAATGAATTCCATTTGCGCTAAATACTTTCATGATAATGCTCCATCATATATTGTATAATTAATCTAAAAGCTTGGGTATTTTTGAAGCCTAAAAGAATTAAACATTCATACTGATTGTCATCAATTCATTTATTTCTTCATATCCAAATTGTCCAAATATCGACCGAAACTGCCGTTTTGACTTCTATTGTAGCATATTTTGGTCTTCTTAATTATTCCATTATTATCTTTAACTCTTTGGCATTTTGCACAACCATTGTTACTAGATATCGATTGTTATATTCTGTTTTTATTATTTGCACCAAGTCTATGTCTGCTAGATACTCACTCCGTCAAATTAATTTTATTCCCGATTTCCATCTAAAAACATTCTCCCACAATCCACGTTTAGCATTTAACAACAAAATCGTTTTATCCCTAAAACTTACAAATCAAATTACAGCTCTTCCTGCTCGCAAGTTTTAAGCCTCTAAATCTTAGCACAAAAGCAAACATTATTATGTTTAATTCTATTATAATGAACATTCTGTGTCGTGATAGTGTTGGTGTATGGTGTGTTCGATACGATCAGTGTGAGAGCGGTGGCGTTCGGGAGGCCCTCGCTCCACGTTCGATAAGGCGTGCACATTAACGGGCGTGCAGCAGCGATAGCGCTGGAATCGTGTAATTTGCGCCTCGTAAATTTAAGCCGTCGCAAATTTTTCGCCTCTCGCTAATTACCAGTCCGCCGACGTCCCCTGAGACTGCTAAATGTGCCTCGTGCACGTCCCGAATGCGAAAGTAGCGCTAGTTGCGATCTGCTTTGCCTCGCACACGGTTAACAATAGCCTTTGTTTTGGCTACCATGGTTCACCTACGTGTTCAACAAACCATTTAATTAATACTGCATAGAATTTGTATTAAATTAAGATGACAAAATTATTTTGAATGCAAGTTGATATTTTAACTGACTGGGTGGAATTTTAAGGTGAAGAAAGAATACTAAGTGCAAATAAAACCTTATCATTTAGATTATTAAGTAACTTGAAATATAACAGTATCAATACTTACTTAATTTGATATAAGGTTTTTGATATGCAAATCGACATATTTATGTTTTAAACTCAATTGAACCCGTGTTGGAACTACGATTACTAAAACCTATTTAACAAATACTGTTACAGTTTGCATTTCAGTAAAATTGGCGTCCGTAAATATCCTTCTAAGTAGGAATTGATAACACTTTTTTCCTTAACGATGTGAGTCAACAATTGCGCGCGATGACCAACTAATATAGAACCACGCGAGGAATAACAAACGGTGACATCACTTCGACGCTGCCGAACACATGCGAAACTAGCTAAAACGTTCAATTTTGAACCATCATCGCAAGATTTATGACTTAAATTGCATTAAAAACGGAGAATCTGTCCTTGAACGTTATTACAACCGCAGTTTGAATTCATGTTATTTCGCATGATAAAAATTAAAACTTAGCTCGGATAACACATTTCCCAACAATCTTAAAGTACTTTTTTCTTGTTTTCCTTGATTATGTTACATTTCGCTAATGTAAATAAGTATTGTGTGAATCACAAGGATGAAATTTTCTGCAGACGAAACACTACATTTGAAATAATTAAATTTTGAGCAGAACGTTGAAAGGGATCATATCAGGCAGGAGAATACCACAAATCGATAGTATGTAAATTTAGATGCGGAGAATGCTAAAGCTGAGAGTGCATTGAGCGCAACGTGTCGTCGATCAAGCATGTCGAAGGTGAACACCGTGGTGGTTTTTGCGACGAAATCTGCGGCGAACCGCGACACCACCATCCAAGGTCATCGCGATCATACCTGCCCCGCTTTCCGCCTGTATTACCATTGTCCGATGGCCTTGCTGTCTGGACAACTTTTTATCGGCAACTGAATGCTCTAGTTGATTACTGCCATCTCCGGCAGCGATAAGTCTAGTCAACGATAAGGAAAGAGAACACGCACCACCATTGTTGTTTCAATACAGTGAACACAAGTCTCGACTATTTGAATTTACATTTTTTTTGTCAATCATTGGGTTTCCGCCTTGAACTGTAATTTTTTATCTATAGTTTTTGTTATAGTTTGTTTTCTTCAAAGAAAATTTTACCTGGACAAACCACAAGATTTTTGAGTTTGCGAGTTTGCAAATTGCCTGGACTGTTGCAATATTATCATAATCTTTCCTATGATTTAGAAATTTTTCAATAGGAAGTCCTCTACCCTCAAGCTAGTCTTCCAATAAAGTTTGTTGTTCCAGAAAATTTTCTGCATGCTTTTCTTTAACTTCTTGGTTATATTAACCAAGAAGTTAAATACACATATATGATGTACAGACAAATCAGTGTGGAAATGGTTGTCTCTGAAATGTTTAAAATTGCATGAGGACGCAGTATTCATAAACGTCTTTCCTCATCTCTCTTTTAGAACTTCGATCACCTCTATCCTTGTCTCCCTCTTGTTATTTTCGTAGCCCAGATTCCTTTACAAAAACAAACTTGCTATCAAAAAAGTTTCACGACTTTTGACTTTAATCAAGAAAATAATTACACGCTGATTTGAACTTCACACTTAAATGTTACCGAACTATATGCAGCAATTACAATATAAATGCCGGTACCATACTTCCTACAATCGTGTCACGTAATGCACAGAAAAATAAAGTAACTAAATTCATTTCGTTTACTGTTGAAGGTAACGAATTAAGCGGTAGGTACCTTTCAAACTGCACCACGCGTTTGTTCGACCTTACCCCCATTTCTGTCGAACTCAATTCAATCGCAAATTATAAAACCTTCGAGAATTCGTGTTGTTTCCATTCACTTTTCAGCTTGCAAATTTTTTTTAAGAACAACAGTATAGTTGTCTATCTAATATATTTACGAAAAGTGCGGTTGCGTAGTCCAAATAGAAAAAAAACGCTATTAAAAAGAAATATATAACAATACAGCGTGTTCTATTTCACGGATATAATCCGAAAATATTATAGACAAAAGGGGCAGCAAAACTTTGTTTGAAGCAGTTTGTTTAATTTTCATGAAAAGTACTCTTGTTGTAAATAAACTGAGTTTTTGAATTTACTGTTTCATGTAGATAACGTTTAATTAGCTGCATTGGAAAGACAATTTTAATAACAGAATATTTGATGCTGCTTTCTATTGACTTGACAAAATTTCACCAGAAAATATTTCACTTTCTTGTACCTCTCCTAGATTTCCCCATACTAACTCAATTAAATAAAACTTACTGTACGTACATCAAAATCCCTGAAATAATCAAAGATATACAAATAAAGAACTGTACTTAAACATAATCTACTGGATTTTTTTCTTGTATGATTATATTTAACCTCAGGATTCATGTTTTCGTTTAAGGTTTCCAGGCGAGCTGTTCGCATTCTAATTGTCTTGATAGCTCAGTGGTTAGAGCGTCCTCCCTAGCGGAGGGAGACCCAGGTTCGAGTCCCGGTCGAGACCGTGGATGCGGGCGAGCGGTCTGGTTGCCCTTTATGTGAAAATAAGAAAATGCTTTAAACACTCCTTCCGCACTTTTCATATACCTAACTATTGAATCTACGTGATATTCTCGATGGTAACTTGATCGAATCGGCGATCTCACAAAGGCCCGCTCGACTGTTTTTCCCCCTCCCGCGCCCACCCCTGTCCCCGACCGCTCTCACGAGATTCTTATTTAGATTCGCTTCCGTCTGATTGCTCTTGGTAATCTTTTCACTGGGTTATTGAATGTCTTCCCCGTGCGTGTCGAGCACCGAAGGAATCTCCAAGCGATCGGCGCCGACGTGAAAAGAATCGGCCGCCGATATCATTTGAAACCACCATACTCAATTTCTCGTTTAAATGTAGAAAATAAAAGGATGTCCATTTGCTTTGTGTTCGTTTCCAAGGGGATGGACTTGATAAGTTGAAATCACGACGGTGGAAAACAATAGCCCTTTTAAACCTTTATGTTGATTAATATGAGAGGGCGTTTGTCGCAAGTCGTGTACCCATATTATTAACGTCATGTTTATTTGTAAACAATGCCACCATTACGTTCTTTTGTTTGATTGGAACTAGAAAAACACAGTATCTAATAAGGCCACATTTCACCAAATCGATAAATTAGGTACTCGGCAGTTAATTAATTTCATACAAATTTCCATGTTCCATTTTTGAATTTATTGGATAAGTAGCCGCGGCTACTCCGATTTGGTGAAATGCGACCTTAATGTAATTTTTAACTTAATTATTTTATTTATCCTTTGTAAT
Source organism: Acronicta leporina (assembly GCA_947256265.1). NCBI lineage: Eukaryota > Metazoa > Arthropoda > Insecta > Lepidoptera > Noctuidae > Acronicta > Acronicta leporina. The sequence continues at coordinate 6,672,003 of OX366513.1, read as the reverse complement.
ATTTCTTGTAACTTTTTTAATTTTGAAGGATACTAAGCCAATTAAAATTTTAATGTATTTAATATACGCAAAATACAAATAGCCATTACTATCATGAGCGTCGAAGTAACTGGGTTTGGTCAACCACAGCAATTCGTAATCAATGCTACCCTGTTTCCTTGTTACACAGTACAATCTAATTTCACGCCGGCTAATTTACAGAGTAATCGGTGCCATTTCAACAATTTGCGTCAATAAAACCATAATTTACCTCTATTTTCGCCTGTTAGTCAACAGCGTCTGAATCACTTTAAAAAATTGGAACAAATCCGAATCGCTTGGAAAATGTGTCGGATCGAGTGAAGCGCATCCACGCCGCGTGAAAACCGTCCCGATGCATCTATGTTGAAAATAAAATTTGAAGATTTATGCACGTTGGAGAGCGCGACGTTGCGTTGCCGCACACCGAGCTATTTTCAACCAGGTTATGCTTTAAATAGCGCATTACGATAGGATTTGGTTTCACGAGTTTTTCCCTGTTCCCGGCCTCAGACCGTTACGTTTCTGGTGGCAACGCCCACACAAAGAATTTATCTGTGCGATGATTCCCCGACACTTATTGGCGTTGCCGCCGCGCTGTAAAACACTATACTTTCATATTTTGTTAAATTATCTTAAAAACTTCTCGGTCGTCCGTTCAAAAGTATCAAATAGTTTCCAATTTATAAGAAGGCTTATTAGATCGATATAATGTGTTGGTAACACTAACAGTTACTGTCCAATTCATGAATATTTTACAGTTGTCACGATCATTGATCATGACAACTCAATCCCATAAAAAACATTCTGTAAAAAACTAGCCAAGTCTCGATGGAGCTGCTTGTTTATCTTTAAAAAGTTAGCTTACTGGATGACGAAAATTTCTGCGTTCTGGTCTTATCCAGAGGTTCTCAAATAGGGGCCTGAAAATGCGGCGAAATGGTTCCAGTAAAGGATGGTACGGCAGTGTATGCTTCGCGCTCGTCTTGGCGGGGGCACTGCCGTGCCCCCAGATGTATAGAAAAGGACATTATGGTGTTATTTACGTATAATATTTGTCTCATTATTATATGTACTTATTTTAAATAATATAATTAAGCAGTTATAAGACAGATGGGTGTGTAATTTATGATACTGAACTATGAATGATTTGTCATTGCGGTGTAGTGTATGTTCACAATATTCTGTAACATTGGCCATCAAATCAAAATGCTTATGACCTTATTATCTACCTACCTGGTTATCATTCACTTTACCTTCAGTACTCTTTCATTTCATACCATAATGTCTCCGTGTCATTTAACGTTTACACCTAGTAGAATGATGATGGGGTAGCAGGTTGGAGGCGACGTACAACGGTATGAAGGTACCATTCTGCCTACATAGCCAAAATATGAATTAAAACTATGATAACTGCTAATTTCTCTTGCGCACTCCTCTGATAGTTCACAATGCATTGGTTGCTGGCCAATAACATTACGACAGAACGAGACCTGACATTAATGTTTGCCTAAAATCTGCTGCCTGTGAGGGTGCCTCGCTGTGCCGAGATGTGCGTGAGTGCCTCGGCGAGCGCGACGCTTTCACCGGGCGCGGGCCTAAGAGCGGCCGCCGCGCGTGCTTGCTAACCCGGTAGCCGCTTGTGCTTGGCTCCGGGGCGGAACGCCCGGAGAGTAACCAGTGTGTTTTGTTGTTCGCAGAGTTGAGCCCCGCACCGCACCGGCTTGCTCGCTGACCGCCGAGCCGCTAATCTAGCTTTTTACGCGCCCCACCGTCGCTCGCCCAGACCCGCACCGGCCGCCGACATGCTCGCGCACCAAGCACCGCTCGCCCTCTACTAAACTCAACCGTCAACATCGATAAGAACGCGTGTGATAATAATATTTTAATACTCGCCTAAATAAGCTTGCAACGTCGGTGTCTTTAATTCTAACTTAATTGTAAGATTAATCAACTAGTAAGTAGGTACCTAACGTGGTAAACGCGCGTGTACCGCTGCCGAGCCGCGTTCCGTGCGTGTGTGTCGTAGTGTAGTGAGGGTGCGCGAACGCAACGCCAGTGGCCGCAGCAGCAGCAGCTCTCTCTAGTCGTGTGACCAGTGCATGCTGAGAGCGCGCGGGCGCGCTCGCTCCCCGCCGCCTATGCGCCGCACTCGCTCTGCGTAACTGCGCGCGCATCTACCGCCCCTGAATATTATAACTACAATGGCCACCATGGTGAACATGAATAACCTCTTAAGTGGCAAAGACTCACGTTGGCTGCAGCTTGAAGTGTGCCGCGAATTCCAACGGAATAAGTGCTCGCGACCCGACACCGAATGCAAGTTTGCGCATCCCCCGGCTACCGTGGAGGTGCAGAATGGAAGAGTCACCGCCTGCTACGACAGTATCAAGGTGAGTCATCATTTATTTGATTGACACTAGAAGTAAAAAGATAGCTCACTATCATACTTTCTAAGACTTCTGCAGCTGCGATTTTCCGGTTGAACAAGAAACAACCCCTCAAGGCGACATTTCGCCGCCGCTATTCCGCTCGCCGACCTCAATCCCAAGGCTAGCTTAGAGTGACGTCATCTCTGCCGCCACCGCGGTCGTTTGTCTACTATTGTATGGGAATTGGCATAGCGCTAACATAATGATCAGGACGATGACTCGCAGCCTTAACTTGTTCTCTGTATATATAATTATACCTAGTTATTATTTTTAAAAGCACAAATAACAAAAATGCATTTCTTTTATTTCTCTAATCTCTACTATTATAAAATTGTAAAAAAGCTGTGTCTGTATATTAAAGATATGTCTGTATATAAAAAAAAAACAAGTGGGTATATATACGTCTCCGAATCCAAAAATGTGATGTTTTAAATTCTTGTCTATTTGTTACGGGTTGGCGCAAAAACTAATGAATAGACTTTAATTTAGTTATCACCGTTAGAAAATATGTGCTCCATCTTAAAAACTGGTGAACTTCTTATCTCAATTTATTGAACGGATCCTGAGCTACAGCTCGAACTCCTCTCCCTGATGAGATGAAATCATCGATGTTGATTTTCCATTTTTACTCCTAATGTGAGCGAAGACGCGGGCAATAGCTAGTGACTATATAATATTCTACAAAAGTTTTACAATATTCCGAGTACCTATATCTAAATAAACAGCAGGTTATAATTAAATTCTGTTCGTTAAGCAAAATTTTAATGTCAAAGGAAACAATGAATATTTTATACCGATTTGCACAAATAGAATGGTTTATCGGTAAGTTTGCTCGGCTATTACGTGCTATATGCGTTATCAACACGGTAGAATAACGTGATAACGTGTAGGTATGTATTTCGGGCGAATGGAGGGCGATAAAAATTATAACTGACATGTAAACACGCACCTCTGCCGCTGCACCGCCTCGGGCTGCAGGGTCTTATCGCGATTATGACCACCCGTTCGACTTTCCAAATAGCACCGAGCGTTTATTTTACTAAATATTACGTAGCTCGTTATCATTTCCCGTATTTCGATTTTATATTTTGTTTCTGCATTAGTTAATATCGACCTTAAAATGCATTTCAATGTTTTTAATTCAACTACTTAACCGTTTACTGAACAAAGAAAATAGTGAAAAGGAAGACATTTTCTCATTTCTTGATACCTAGATATTCCCTTCGTATTTTCCTTTGATGCTTGGTTGAATAACGCGATCAAGAGATAAAACGCACTGGGATCGAGAGCTTGCTTGCCTGGGCGCCTGGTAAAGATTTTCACATCTACCAACCAGTATGCTATAATATTCAGTACGGCCATGTATCTAAAGTACGACGACGATACATACATCGCTTTTCACATTCGCTTCGGCATTTTTTAATCTAATTTTATTTATGGGCTTGTAGTCACATATTAGCCCATGTCTTTTCATAGTTCATAATATCGCAATGGTGACGGTAAAAAAAACAACACCCCATTACATCTAGCGAACGTTGATATTATCTACTAAACTTCAGAATAGGTTCGGCCTCTATTTAACAAGAACATTACACCTGCTTAAACCCTCGGAAACGCCGGCGTCTAGTAAACTTTAGTCAGCTTTAACACATCAGGGATTACTTCAGAAGAAAATTGTAAGTTGGTTGATGGTAGCCGAATTTCTTGAAAATTATCAAATACCCGCTCTCGGATTTCCCATGTGTCGTAGGTGTATGTCTGTAAATAGTGTGACTATTGGGTCCCCGAAGTCACAATTGAATCAATTATAATCGTGTCCCATTAAAGTGAAAAACAAACTGTAATCTTTTCAATAAATCTCTTATCTACGCTATCTCTTATCAAATCAAATCTGAAATCTGGTTCAGATGTGGATTACTCCATCACACCATCTACTAACCTGTTGGTCTAAGAAGCCAGTAAAACTTCATCGTTTTTCAATAATTAACAAAATTACTCTTCTAATTTTACACTAACTATCTAAGCGACATTTTGCAAGTCCGTTCTCATGCAAGACCGCAATATCATGGTGAGCTATTTGTTGTGTTAGTAGTGTACACAGTACAGCAACTTACATGTGTGAGGCTGCACTAGGTAATTCGCCTAAAGCCTGGCATGATGTTTAGTCCGAGACTAAACAATGAGCCCGGCGAACATTGTGCGGGCTTTGTGCGCCTCGGTGGTATCGTGGAATCGCGCCATCGCGTCCACATTGCCTGCTCTTTACAATGCTGTTGCTTAGATGATCAGCGTACCAACGTCTTATTAAACGCTCATCTCTTGTTTTTCAAGAATAGGTACAAAAGATACAATAATGTTCCATGAACTTAATCATTAAAATCATTTTTTTGGTGTATGTAATTATATCCCAGTCACCAATTCTCGAACAAATTATTTGAAATTGGCTATTAAATAGTCGGAATATAATTACAAAAGGAAAATCAAAAATATATAATTAACGCACATTTGAACAAGCATTAGTTTCAGTACGCGCTTAAAGATAAATACTGCACTTAAGTTACACAATAGCTTATAAACTTTAAATATTCCCCATGAGAATGCATAATAGTGCATCGTACGTTGCTCGGGCGCTAATCTGCATGATATAAAGCATCTCGACGGCGGAGAGCGCCGCTTATACTGTTGACCAGCGATGGAACGTCCAGATATTTAAACTGGGGGGACGAAAAAGTAAACAACGGCTTTCAGGAGCCTCAGAGCTCTGGCTCTTTGAAACCGCCATCAGTCTGTTGCAGCCCGCCTAATCGAATAAAGCTAACTTTTTCCATCACTGAAACCTGAAACGGTGTTGTTACATTTATGTCTAGAATAATAAAAGTATTTGTTGTGAGCTAAAGTCAATAAAGAGGTCAAGTTGTCACTGATTGAGCACATGCATTCTGTGTAGGTAACTGAAGATTGTATGAAGCCAATCATACGGTATTACTATTAACGTCATCAGTGTTTTGATTTGCATAATAATTTCTTAACAGACGTATTTTTTTTGCTAGTTGATGCAAGGTATATGACTTATTGTGCGATAACTTTACCGGCATGCCACAAGGTAACCTTTTAGGGTCAATAAGTATTTTATTAAACAAAACTGAATGTTTTCCTACAAAAATTGTCATCGCCACCGCGGTATGTACGAAGGTAATCGCGGGCTGATCAAACAAACCCGCGGCTCATCCCACGCCCCGCACCGCCGCGCCTTTCGCGAAACGTCTCCCGTGATTAAGCCTTCAATTACGCGATATGACGAGGGGGTCATATTTGATTAGGCTACGTGTTGTGTTGATTAAACCGAGCTTATTGCCTTATTCACTTACCTCACCCACGCCACTGATATCTACCTGCGAGCAATGTGTCATTTTGTCAAACCGGATTCACAAATGTCTCATCGCATCACATATGATTCTCTCAATTTGCCGATATTAAAACGACCATGAAACAGTGACCGCAAGCTATGACGCAGTCGTGAGCAGAAATATACAACTTTTCATATCCTCTTGGTTTTTATGAGTTGTATGCAGGTAAATGTTACGTGGTTGCATTAATAGAGCACTAGTTGTGTCATTCTGTCATGCATCTATACGTTGTCGTCACTGGCTTGTGAAATCAAGGAGTCGGTGACTTCAAATTAATCAATAGCTTTATGATTGACTAAATTTTTTTACTAGTTTTTGTTATACAATTACATTATAATAAAGACTCGGTAAACTTTCAAAAATTGCTTTGCCTCGTATGATTTACATTTTCATCCATCTAATTGAACCCAGTTAAAATAAATAAGTACTTGCTTTAAACAGCATAACAACATTTATACATACCAGGTATAAGTAAGTCTTTGTATAATTCATTCATACGCATCAGAAAAACCTACGCATGCTGTGAAATACCGTGCACATGCATAATATTGTACTTAAAGGGCAGCAGTGAAAGTATGCGTGGGTTATGTTCGCTAAGCTTGCAATATAGTTGCCATACGTGGGCAGTGATAGATGCACCAGCAGTCGCCGCCGTCGGCCCGTGCTCCACACTCGAAATAGAAGTACACAACGAACCCGTCCACCCACACGCTCGCTTTCATCGCACAACTGATTTGTAAGCAAATTCACTTCTGAAGGCGAAATACCTCCATTCTGAAAGCTCATGGCATCTATTTTCTAGCATCAACAATTTTTTCTTACACTTTGATGATTACAAACCTTGGAATACAAACAAGATTTCACTACACAACGCCTACAGAACATAATTTGCTAAGTAGCACTGCAATACGCGCTTCCAATTCATGGAAAATATAAATCGCTTCCAATAATCATTGCTCAGTAAATACGCAATTTTCTAAAACGTACCCACTGGCCTATTTTATTATTCTATATTATTCTTGGAAATAATTTGAATTGGTCTCTTCACGAAATACCACAGAGAATCCATTGCATTTATTCATAAACTAAACAATTCTGAAAATAAATGCTAGAATCCTTTGATAAACTATGGTCACCTCAACTCGGTAGTTTCGCAAATGAGTTAAACTACCGCTAAAAATCTAGAGCAACGGCTATTGCTTTGGGTACTACTCCTCTTGAGGGGTTTTCAAAACTCGTTTCCCAAGTGTTCCACTGCTGAACATTCAGCGCATTGGTGGGAGCATTTAAAAGCTGCCAGTAATCTCAAGCGGCGAGCGTTGTTCGCCACGTTGGAGTTGTTTCATATGTCGGATAACTTTATGGCCTGCCGAACAACGCACCTCAATGAAGTAGTCTTCTACGTCAAATTCTGCTTTATCTAATTTACCAATACGTCTTACAAAGTATTGTATCCTATCCAAAATAAATATATAATGCCAATTATACTTCGTATACTCTGAATTGTGGCAGAGACGGGATCATAATGCAAGTAATAGTCTGATAGTTAACCTAGAAGTTTTATTTTGTATACTGATTCATAAACGAGGTCACCAATCTCGGACTGGAGATTGTTCGTGAACCTTCACGCATTGTAGATAGGTAAGTAGACGTGGCCGAGACGGTGGGCTCTGTTAGAATAGCAGCACCGTTACGTGATTCATTATAGATATGTACGTCCGCTCAGTCCGTCCTGCCTCTGAGACCGCAATGACGAGAAATTAGCTATGGAATGTTTACTGCCTACGTGGTTCACTTAGAATTTGTAATTGCAAAACCATTATACATTTACAGAGTCAATCAAAATAGTTTCACTAGACATTCTATGAATGTGTAAGTAATAGCGGTATTTTAACATTTAATTGAGTCTTCTGATTTGAATACTTGTTAAATGTTGAATCTGTCAAATGTTTATTCATTAGACATGATGGTGGCGTTGAAAAGTCAGACAGAAAATGTTGACATAATAAACACTTAAATAGTTGTGAACGAAGATAATGAACACTAATGAAGACATTTCATTAAGAGTGTTTATTGTGCTCAATTTAGGTCCCCTGAATGTACGATCCATTGGGTGCGGCGTAGGGTTGCGCTTTGCGAGCGAACGTTCATTAACTTTGTGCAGCAGCCAGCGTTGTGGGCGCATTCCGCACTCGTGGCGTGCTATCGTTTGCATTAGTTTTTAAAAATCACTTAATCTGACCTGGATTGAACGCCAGCATGCTTCAAGTAATTGCTGCATAATTGTCGTTCTCGTTTTAATTGTACACAGCTTTCTGATGGCTCTCTGTTTTGATTAATAATATATATAGTAACGATCCATTATCCATAGCCATAAAGCTCGTTACATCTTCAACAATGTTTTAATTTAAGTCCATTGAATTATTTGGGCACTTTATGTCAGTACGAAATATAAGTCACACATTTTTTAATACTTACCTACTCATAAACAAACGGAGGAACCATTATTATGTGGAACATTATTGTCGACAGTGTGGCTTGCAAATGTGATTCTCTTATGAACACCGGTTGGTATCTGGAGTCATTACGCAGTTATAAATATCAGATTTTAATAAGATGTCCAACTTTCTCGTTGCGTGATAAGTGGGGTGTCACGTTCCGTTCGCTCTCGGATTTCGCCACTCGCCGTTCAAATTGCACTGGGGCTGGCGGGCATTCGTGCGCACTCCGTGCACTTAGCCAACAACAAGATATTACAACACTAATTGCAAATGAGACTAATAACTTCACTATCTCGTGTAGATTAATAAGAGCATTTTCTCCAATTAGTAAAAAAATATTACTAGTTTTAAAAGCTGTAAATCGGTGTCTGCTGAATTCGTGCTTTCTAAAAACGTCACTCTCTAAATTTAATCTTACCACTGAGCAGAGAGCGCAGTTGAAAAATACTGTCGTGCCGTGTCCATTAGGTAAAGTATATTTTTAGATAGCATTCTCGGCTACATAAACTATCATTCCACTTTCAGCGAATGCCATGTCACTATGTTCTGAAAGTGTTTCAATATAATGTTTTAAAAAGTTTAATGATCATTAGTGGCGGTAATTTCCGGGTGGGATGGTTTTAGTAGAATAGACTGTTCCCACTATAGCATTTCCAGAGTCGTCAATAAAAAATACCACGAATCGTTCGCGAATGAGGAGGGGCGGCGCGCGGCGCATTCCTACATGCCGCGCATTTCCATCCGATATTGCGCCGCCATTATGCCCTGCTCCACGGCTCCCGCCCCGTGGGCCTCACCCCGCGCCGCCCTTTAATTAAACGGTGAGACCCGAGAGACACGTCTCCACCACCAACGTGGAAAATCACATAAATAGCTCCAAAGTTATTTTCTTCCATCCTATTGATAACAAACTTGGTTAACTTCCTTATTCTATAAGAAAGAACAAGACATTCTATTAGGTAAACATTTTTTGGAAGCAATTTGTAAGCGCCACTGAGCCACCCAAATACATCACTGCTTCACGGTGCCGTTAAAAGAGAGAAAAAATAAACAAGTACATAAACATACTTAGCTTAGCAAGTAGGTAGTAATTTTTCGCTCGGGTGTAATGGTAAGCAAAATAGGCTTGGAACATTCGTTGTTTCCATGGCAATGGCTAGGTGAAACAATGCGTGTAATTCGACGACATTAACCTCCTTTCTCGACACATCCGCGTAATAAAATAAAGGCGGCTCCGACAGGGCTCGTAATGACGCTAGAGGCCCCGGAGTCGGGTGTAGGGTGTAATGAGCGCGACTTATCTGCGCTCATTTGCATTCCGAGTATCAGCCTCGACCTTGGCACCTCGCTTGCATCACGATTCACGTACACAACGTACCGAATTCGACGCCGCGCCGGACGCACGATTACGTCACCCGCCGCCGCCAGTCGGAGACTATTACGCGATAGCGAAAGTCTAGACTGGCCCTTTATGGCAATATTGAACAACTCCAGTCCACAGCCCTCCAGCAATCAGTTCATGTGTCTAACCAAGTACCTATCTAAAATACAGAATCATTGACTAGAAATAAATCATTGTATTCTATTTTGCTGATTTGATCGAGGCTTTTACTCGTACTGGTGAGTAATGTTTTTCTATGAGAGCATTAGACAAATATTTGTGATGGAAATTAATTTGCGTAACCTTATTTATGTAAACATAGGTATCACACGCGCGCACTTCCACAGTTAACCTTTCATATTGTCTTGTAAATCTCTTCTCTTCTATAGGTATCTCTACTATTATAAAATTGTAAAAAAGCTGTGTCTGTACATTAAAGATATTTAAAAAAAATCAAGTGGGTTAGAGTAGGTATATAAAGGTCTCCGAACCCATAAATGTGATTTTTAAAATTCTTGTCTGTTTGTTACGGGTTGGCGCCAAAACTACAGAATACATTTTAATTTTGTTATAACTGTTATAAAGTATATGCTCCAACTTCAAAACTGTTGGACTTCTTATGTCAATTAATTGAACATATCCTGAGATACAGCTTGACCTCTCTGATGTACACAGACCGATACTAAGTAGATGTCATCAATGTTGGTTTTCCATTTTTACTCCTAATATTGCTTCATGTGAGCGAAGCCGCGGGCATAAGCTAGTGTACCAATATAATCAGTATTTACAGTCCGCTCCTTTCATTCCTTAAAGTCCTTAATAATGTCCCTTACAAGGTAATTAGCAAGTCACAATCAAGGTGAAGAAAAATTCAAATCTCACAGGTTGTTGAGACAAAGGATTTAGTGATAAATACAGAAAAACGAAAGGTCTCTATTTGATAAATCGTATACTCTCTTATGCAATAGTTTTCGAAAAATAAAAGCCTTATAAATGTAAGTTCGTCCACGATTGGTTCACCGTACTTAGTGATTGGTCACGAATAATACAAAGCAATTGCCGTCGTCGCGACCAGCACCATTCAATACAACACAGGCATCATTTTCCTCAACACTTGCCTTTTCGCGAAGATCTCGCCGGCAATCCGTTAAGTACCCTGGCTTTCAATTTAGCGTCACGAAATCGTTACGGTTTCGAAATCTTCTGTTATATTGATAAATGTATGTCGCGTAGCGATATTTTGTAACGTGATTTTATGCAATTTGGATTAACCACTATTTCCAACAATCATCCCCGTAAAATCGCAAGCGATAAATCTTAGTATCTAGCAGCTTAACACTATCGGAGCAGATCGTTATCCATACTTAGGTCGCTACTCACCGTTCTGCTGAATAACTTAGATCGACAGGCAATCGCTTCGCAAAAGTGCATTTTCAGCCGGAGGCGAGGCGCGGGCTCGATGTGCCACGCTCTGGCCCCGACGACGCTTTACATGACAATTGCAATGTCCCCGGGGCGAGCGTCGTCGTCGCGTCTCTCAGATGCTCCAGTGACGACGCTATCTCGCCGTTTCACTAGTGCAATATCGAATGTTTATTAAAAAATGAACCCAGTATTTGTACGTGTGTACATGTAAACCCGCGTCGACATATTATGAAGAGAAAGTGTATTTGAATGTAAGTAATATCAATTTTTTGCTCACGAGGTAGTGAAAGGTGTGAAAGTCGCATTGGGAGCACACGTGACGAGTAATATTACATAATTCAGGGGAACTGAGTCGGAGTGCACTTCGGCAGCCCATTCCCAACAGTCAATAAATGAGAAGAAGACAGGGAGTTCGGACTGTTCTTTCACGACTACGTTTGCATAATTGAATACGTTTACTAGTCGCGTCACGCGCGCCTTCATCCAACTTAGCATCCTTAATTGGCCTACGTATTATTTGCCAATTAAAGTGAATTCTCATCGCGGACGTGACACGAAACCTGTATGGATTTCACAGGAAAGAGGATTGTCGGCTTAGGAACTCCCCCAAAATTATTGTACGCAAATAAATCCACCCACAGTTTCTAGTTATTTATGTAATGAATAGCTTTGCCAATTCATGTTCGGTCAGATCGTATATAACTAGTGACGTACTCCTCGTAAATAGCTTCACTCACCGCGATGTAAACAAAGCCTATACTGATGACACGCTGTCTATAAATAATGACACATCCAAATGACTCATAAATCCACTAAAGAGAGTTAATACGTTTGAAATACGCTACATTCCATTAATTATTAAAAAAAACTTCCAACAAAGTGCAACGACACGGTTGTTAGTGTTGCAAAACCTGCTCCACAAGTTGTGAGCTATAGAGAATGTGGGGCGCAGATCTTTAGCACAAGCCGTATTACTTGATATGCAACGTGGTCGCTAAGGACATAAGATTAGATAATTCCATTACTAACTTTTTTTTTTTATGGGATAGGGGGGCAAACGAGCAGACGGATCACCTGATGGTAAGCGATAACCGCCGCCCATGGACACCCGCAACACCAGAGCAGTCGCAAGTGCGTTGCCCGCCTTTAAAAGGGTTTGGGCCTCCGGTAACCTCAACTCACTCGGCGAAACACAACGCAAGCGTTGTTTCACGCCGGTTTTCTGTGAGGCCGTGGTATCACTCCGGTCGAGCCGGCCCATTCGTGCCTGCCCATTCTTATTATTGAGCTGAATCCATGAAACCATTATGCTAAAGAAGGATTAAACAAGAAAAAAATCAGAAATCCGATGAAAGTATTGCCATTACCAATGAACAGTGAATCTGAAACGTGATATATTTATGCATGATGAATCCCATCTTTAAAAGCGGACAAGCAGGTGCTATCCAATTCTTGAAAACAAACAAGTCCAATACTTTTAAGATTTTGACTTCTAAGGTAAATCGTTTACTAATTCAAAACATTATTGCTACTCACAGTCTAAACAAATTCGGATCCAAATCGGAAAGACGAATAACCTATTGGATAACGAATCATATCTAATCCACATGTTTGCGAATGACGCAAATTCTCATGGTAGCTAGTTTACACCTCTTGGCACACGTTACACAACTTCGCAATTTTTGCCTGCCACTACGAAGTGTTGTGATTCAAGGCTAAGCGCGCCGTAGGAATCGAGTTCCTGATCCGTCCCCGGGACGCGTCTCGCTCGCTCCCGCCTGGCCGACTGGAATGCGTGCAAAATAAACAAGTACAACCGGTTTCGTTTCGCATCTTGCGCTTTGCCTGCTCCAAGCCAGACTCAGCCTTTTATCTAATCTTATATACTTAGGTACTTGTGCTGTCACGAACTTTATATTATATACGAATCGATACAATGACCAGTCGCGTGAGATAAGCCAGATTAGCGCCAGTAGCAACATATTACACGTATGTAAACGGTAAACTCCGCTGGGAGACGGGTTTTAAATACTATTTAAACACGCTCTAAATTTGCTCCGTTTACATTTTAATTAGATACAAAACGAACATTTACATGTATTCTCTTTAGAGCTATGTATATTGTTTTATGTATTGCTATATACATAAATACAGCGTAAATGTTAACAGCATGCAATATAATTTTACATGTTGTTAAATCTACGACATCCATTTAATTTAACCATCGACCGAACTATTGTTAGACCAAGTTAATCGATGTGACGCCTTCACCCTTCGTAGGCCGTGGAATGATTACTTATAGCATTCTTATTAGGTAGTTTTTGCTTGACATTTTGAACTTGAATACTCAAAAGCTAGAACAATAATTTTCATCCGAGAATATTAAACGAAATTTAATCCTTAGGGGTATTTTATTATGTTGCTTTTTCATCGTATTGTGTCATATTGCAAAAAGCACGACGTGGAGCGTCGGACAATGTGTTACCGTTCATGGCGAACGACGACCGATAGACGACAACGCCCATTTATATATCTCGCGACAGCACGTGATGTATCGTAGCCATTCACACCACACTGCGAAATAACTAGCCATAACCTATTATATTCCCATATTATATGTAACGACGATAACGTAAGAGTTTCGTTGGTTCATAATGTATCATATTATATTAATTGAACTAATGTTCCGATAAATTTATATTGTGTTACTTCGAAATCGTATTTCCGGAAAACGGCATTCCTTAGCGTATGGGTATTGCCGATATATTGGATAGCCGAAATCATAGCTTCGTGTAAAATACTGATATTCAGCCGAAACTGGTTAGTCTATAAGCATTGGAAACCGAAAACACTAGAAGGAAGATTATGAAACTAGACACGTGGTAGTGTCAAAATTAAAATCGTTGGATTAAAATCTATTACTCAAGGAAGTCGTTGATGAAGAACCCGAAATGTGACAGTGTCGTTTGTACGACGGTGTGGTGTTTGTGTTACGTCGTGCGCCACTCAATTAGCGCACAGCGAGATGAGTGCCGAGTGACAGTCGTGAGTCGGGCCCGCTCCACGATTCTTTATAAGTGGTGAGCATTCATTATTTAGCAACACTTCTCTTACAGTTTTCGTTGCCTTTTTTTTCACTTTTTACAAACAGAAGTTGTGCTTCCAAACAGGCCAAGTTACGAAAGCTTTCTTGAGTGTTATTGGGTTTGAGAATCAGGCTATTAATTATTTTACTTTTCGGATATGATCCTCGGTAATTATTCATGTATCTTTTAATACGCTCTTAGTTAAATCAGTTTAAGGATATCGCTATCAGGATTCTTGTGCTGATATTAAGACGTGAACTTTGTTTTAATAGATCATTTTTCTTTTATCGTTCTAGTGAAAAAAACTTAAAGAACTGATATAATACGAATCGCTTAATAATACGATGCAGATGATAAAGCAAACATTTCAGAAATATACGGAACTAAACATTAATACCAAAACAAACAGTCTTTTGATCCAGTTAGTCATACTTTTGAGGGAACACCAAAATTACTGGCTCGTTTAAAGGGATCTACTCCTATTACTCCAATTCTCTGGGATTAAATTCTGGCTTGTATCTCCAAAACTTCGTAATTAAAAATAATTCCACAGGTCGGAGTAATTTATCAATTATTCAACGCCCCAAGTTTGCACACAATTAACTCGATGAGATTTTTGTAAGTACAAAGCGAGTGTTCACCGTCGGAATGATCGTGGCGCAGTAGTGTTGTAAAGTAGAGCGGAGTAGAGTTTTTGTCGGCAGGTTCGTTAGTCGCTGCGAGGTGACGCCGCTACAGTGCGTCCTCGGGCTCGAGAGCGCTCCTCCAACTCTTTAACTGCCTACATGAAGGACACTTGACGGTGCACTCTCCTATTATAAACTGCGCTTTTAATGGTCCGCGCCGATTTTAATTATTTTCGCCATTTTTGGTTCACGTCGTTTGCATCTGGAAAAACAGTTAAAAACACAGTAAGAGACATTTTTGTAAGTACACGCCCTCGTTTACTCTAATTCATATGTATAAGCAGTACACAAATGTTTGCTGAAAAGTTAAGTCTCAACTTCTGTCTACATTTATTTAAGTAATTCTGTACAGGATAATGAGACACTCAGTCGGGATCTCGGGACAAGCGCCCTCCAACTCAAGAGGACAGGATCTAGCTCCGATCTCTAACGAAGACGTTCAAAGATATGGATTCACCCGTAACTTACTTTACCAGCAACACTTCGATTTACACGGCTCAAGCGTTATACAGAATGTTACCTCCGCATTCCATACACATGCAAATATAAGTACACATTCCGTTATCGCACCAAACTCATATTCAGGCGATAATCCCGTTAGTTTGCAATAGGCTGACCGCGTCGGATGCAGCACTAACAAAATCTATTAAGTGCGCTAGCTCGCTCCATCACGGCGTGCGATAATGCAAGCATTGTAGCGTTTACCGCGAGTCGCGACTAAACGTTCGCGTGTGCTCCACCACCGCGGATTACTACACGCACAATATCCACCAAATTGGATAATACACTTAAAATACAATCGCGCTATGAACGCGCTGTAATCTAGTGACGCGGCTGCCGATGAGCATATTAATTTGTCGCGGGAATAGGATTAGCAGGCGCCGACGGGGTGTGTGGCGCGGGGGCGGGCATGATGCGTTCACAGGCTTACTGTATTCATATCCAAAGTACCGAAGCTCTTAAAACTACTCCTCCTATTTTGATAGGTAATTGTCTGGCTGCAACAACGTAGTAAATAACTTTGTAAACAGACGGGGCTACATGCACAATTTGCATACGAGCTCGAATATCCGCTCTAATTTAAATGTAAACATTTCAGATTAAGTAATATTGTTGTTGAATGGAATTATAGTGGACTGAAAATAAATAAAACAAAGCATATTCCGGCAGCATAGCCAGCTAGGGTTGCTCCCATTGGCTCGAGTAGTTTAAACTGTTTTTGCGAGTTGGATGGACAAAACTGTAGCTGAGCTTCTTTGGAACGGCAATATTTCTTAGTTTGACAGCGGGATCTTGGTGGTGAGGTGTTGCTCGCCTCCGCCGCCGGCTTCGTCTTCCAACTTTCAAAGCGACGCGCCGGAGTGTTTCGCCTCGCCAAAAGTTTTAAACTGTACACTTTATGTTCTTTATTGTCTTCGCGGGACTCGTCTATCTGCGTAACATTTATACATCTACTTTACTCAACAAATCGCAGTATGTGTATGCTCCGTCGCTTTGAAGTTTCACATAGTATACGTTCAAAGGACATTGGGACTTCACGAATAGTCTCCCGATGGCGTGTAACAAGCAAACATCTGTTAGTAATCTCCTAGCAACAACAGAACGACCGTTAAGTCTCTTATGTATTGTGGACACGCTACTGGTTTTTCAGAAAGCTCCGCCCTTCGTCTGTTGTCTCTTAACGCTCCTCCCTTCGTGTCTTTAGCTGCCCTACTTGTTGAACAGACACGTTGAATACTTTAGAATTTACGACTAATATGATTCGCTGCTCACCTTTATAGTAACTAAATAATAAAAAAAAAGCTCTAAAGCGTCATTATGTCACGTTATTTTATAAAGAGTATAGGGAGGTATGTATTGAGGAGGTCACTATGTTGAATTAACAACGTAAAAGTGTCGTAAGTCAACAAGGAGAGTCAGGCGCGACAGTCAGTAACCTACCCGTGTCAGCTTAAATCGAAATTTTGCCGTGGGCCGCGGCGGATAGCGCCAGTTAACTTGTAACTCACTTTTGATGTATCGTTGTTTTTGTAGAGTTGGAAGCCTTGTAAACATCGCACCAGGAAAGTTTTGGGTCGCCTGTCCACCGTTTCAGATATTTCGCCAAGATTAACGGACCCGTTTTTTTAAATTTACTTTATCGGTGGCATTGATTTAATTTTATCCAGGGCAGCGCAACTAGCGGATTCAGATTACATGTGGTCAGTAGTACTTAATGATTGGTAGCAGATTGTATTGCGGTGTCATTGTACAGTATTACACCAGCGGGGACCGATAGTAAAACAATGCTCGTACCCGACGGTTTTACGAGCCGATCTCGAGCGTAGATAGTGACGGCAGGGAATAAACAGCGCGTAAAGTCATCTGTGTTTAAACTCAAAAACATTTTCTTCTATGCGGAAATATCTGTCGAAAATCCTTTCTGCCAGTAACCTAGCATGACCTCGTTACATCGAATACACACATCTGCATTAGAATTAACATGGTCGACATTAAAAAGACACGTGCGGTAGTAACAAAATATGTCACGTTCACATCGCTGTGATAGGCGATGAGTATTTTAATAACTAAGTACCTACCTATTAGTCGTTTTGTAGTTTCCATTGCGCGTTAATACTCTTCATTAAATATTTACCGCTCATTAGGAACTTTGAATGTCTAATACCCAATGCTTGCGTTCGACAAAGCCTTAGGTTAGGTCAAATTATAAATGTATAATCCCGTGTGTCGGCCACTAATAATCGGCATATGATCATAGTAAGTGTGCTCACCAGTCGGCTTCTACGGCTTTATGTAAATGGATGTCGATAAAGCGACCTCCACCCGCGCGGCGACGCTCATTTGCATTCATAGGCTCGTAACCCTTCCTCGCTCTTCCACCGCTTATGCAGCCTCATCCACAGCGCTCCAGCGTAAAACTTGCTGGTTTGCCTTTTGCACGATAATTTACGACTCCCCATGTAATACGTCCAGGCGATATGAGTTCGTCGTGTAAGTATCTTCCGACCGTAAGGTCGCGGTGTTGCCGTTCGATTTACATATTATATTAAACTCGCCGTCGCCCGAGTCCCTATTTCTCTTCTCCACCGGCCGTTACGCTCCAACTTTTCTAAATTTTTCGCCCATAAAGCGCCCGAAACGAAAGTTTCTCCGTCCGCAGCGTGAGGTCGAGTGTAAATACACTTTTTATAATCTACTTAGTCACTCTGTCGCTCCCTAAAAAAGACTCGGTTTAATAAGGACTTTTACAGTGACTTCATTTTTTTTTTTGTTAAACGTTCGATACGTTCTTTAAGACCATCAAGTCATACACTCACAATGTTTGCATGATAAAATCAAACACAAATTAATTAGGCTTCATTTACCCGCAGTGTATCGGTTACCATATTGATATAACTCAATTTCTGGTTAAATTTTCGCATTTTCTGGTTTAGAATATAGGACAGACTGTTATACTATTTCATAATTTGTATACCGAGCTGTTGCTAAGCAGGAAGTGCAACTATGTATGCCACCATAATTCAAATTGTACGAAAATGAAGTATAATATGTACTTATATAAGATTTTAGCACAGTCCGTAAACAACTGAACAGTACCTTAGCGTAAACTGCAGGCGATAGAACAAACATTGGTATAAGATGTGTAGGTAGAGCTCGCAGCAACCGTTTCATGTCTGCCACGCACGTACACTCGTCTGGCGCGCCTCCTCGCACCTGTGTAAGCAACGAAAGTTACTGACCTTCACTGGAAACCATTACCATTTAACAACACATGTATTGTCTTCGCTAAACTGAGACCCATCAGTTTAACTCCAAGTCCTGCAATAATCATTATATTTTAATTATTTACATAGGTCTTAAGTGAAATTCGATTCTAGGAATACGTGAAATTTGTCACGGTCGTGGTGCATGTCACTGATCCCATGACCGTGGCTGCAGGGCAAAAGAAGGCAACTACGGTTTTTAGTCGGTACGAGTCCGACATACCCCGCCGCCCCCCAAGCGGTGGACGATCCATGAGGATTTTCCGTAGTTTAAAAAAAAAAAGAAAAAAAGGAATACGTGAAATCGTTTAGCCCCACGATACTTAGTCTTCCTTTAAAACTAAATCAGAGAAATAAAAATAAATATGTTTTAATTGTTAGACACTCTTTCGACGAACGGTGACAGTTCAAAGTACTCTGAGGGAAGCTCGCGTGACACGCAACTAACCCCCTTCAGTGGCCCCTCGTTAAAACTTTCCCAAATATGACGCACGCTTGCAACCCTTTGTGTCACTTTCCCTCGCTTCCCACTACTTTGACGACCACTGTCTTTGACTGAATCTTAATGCACTTTTCGCAAGTAATAAAGTATGGTTTTTATATCTTGTCTGTCTTCGCAAGTTTCTTTTGTATCCTGATCCTATGATTTGGTGGTATTAGCGGGTGGATCAAAGAGCCGGCGGGGTGCACGGGACGCTGCCGGTTGACTCTCCGGCCCGATAGCGTCAATCTAACGCTCAATTAGCCGAATGCGATTATCCGATTCGGATCCAGAATCGCGGGCGTCTCCGGCGCGCGCCTCCCCAAGACAAGCGCGCCAACTTTATTAATTAAGCCGTGTCTTATCTCTTGTTAGCACTCATTCTATTATTTGTCTTTTCACCGCTCATTTCCATAATTTCATCGGCGAGTAATTACTTACCACTAACGCGAAGCATTTCTCATTGTGTTTGCATATTTTGTCGTCGTTTGCTTTATAAATTCACCTACATAAAGTCGGACGATTTGCAAATCGTTACTAAGTTTTGAGTACATCTCTGTAATTGTTGCAAATATCAACTTCTGATTTAGAAACGGGTTTGCATTCTGATATGCTATCCGTATATTGTTGGGCCATTGTTTTCCGCTTCTGTGAGGAGGAATTGCTTTTGTTGTTAAAATGATGCGTCAGTTGTGGGAGGGTGCGGGTAGAGGACGAGCGGCCTCTCTCCCCCGCTGTGTGTTTAATTAGCTTAATTGACATCGCGAGGCGCGGTGTCCAAGCGTTTGTTTGCGATATCGCGTTACCGCACCCGCCGCCCAGCCGTCGCCGGCGCCGCCGTTACCAATGTCGCACTACTGAAAGGATTAATACTACTAAAACCAGTAGCGATAACAATAAGAACTAACAAACTCATAAACATACTGGCCGTACTTTCTTAGTTTCAATTTCTGATCCCATTGGGATGTACCCACCCATGGTAGGTACATAAGTTATGGATAGGTTCCATATCTCAAAGGGTTATTGAAGCTGATATTCATAATATTATATCAATAATATAAAATATATAATCTGTATTTGTAAAAGCGCCACGTCGGCGACGGTAAGGTTTAGGCGCGTGCGGAGACACCCAAATGCCAAGTCAGCATGGCGTCATACGGCGTCTCAAATACATTCTGATTTTACTCTTCCTCTTCCTATACGAAATGGTAAAAGTGCCACGATTTTTTCCCTTAAATTGCCCGGGGAATAAATTGTAGTCCGTACGTGCACTGAGCTTTAATGATCCTTTATAGAGCGCAGCTACACAATTTTGAATAGTTCTTATCTGACAGTCCAATAAGTTTGTATAGGGCGTATTAAGCTTTTGTATTTTCCTGTCATTTCTGTTTATAGATTTTTCAGATAGTGACTTAAATCGTAGACCACTAATGTTGTGTTTACAATCAAAATGAGCAGCTTTCCCGATCGGCTTTTTAATTAATATCTCGTAGTCGTTTCCATCATAACGAGTGCGTGTGATTAATCCCGCCGAACAAAGAAGTCCGTTTCTGCGAGCCCTCCTCACTATCGATCATTCACCTCCTCGAATAAAAATAATCTATACTAATATATAAAGCTGAAGAGTTTGTTTGTTTGTTTGTTTGTTTGTTTGTTTGCTTGAACGCGCTAATCTCAGGAACTACTGCTTCGATTTGAAAAATTATTTCAGTGTTAGATAGCTCATTTATCGAGGAAGGCTATAGGCTATATATCATCACGCTAAGACCAATAGGAGCGGAGCATAAATGAAGAATGTTTCAAAATCGGGGTTTTTTCCTTTTGAGAGCTTCCGATGCATGCGCTGCGTAAACGATTAAAGTTACGCAAAAATCATATATGACAGAATTGTTGCTCTTTAAAAGTTCTAAAAAAAAGTCCGCGACAGCATATGTCTATCTTTTAAGGTTGGCTCACTATAACCGTTTTCATGCTAACTTTGTTCTAAAATTCGTTTTTTTTCCTTTTGAGAGCTTCCGATGCATGCGCTGCGTAAACGATTAAAGTTACGCAAAAATCATATATGACAGAATTGTTGCTCTTTAAAAGTTCTAAAAAAAAGTCCGCGACAGCATATGTCTATCTTTTAAGGTTGGCTCACTATAACCGTTTTCATGCTAACTTTGTTCTAAAATTCGTTTTTTTTCCTTTTGAGAGCTTCCGATGCGTGCGCTGTGTAAACGGTTAAAGTTTCGCAAAAATCATATATGACAGAATTATTCCTCTTTAAAAGTTCTAAAAAAAAGTCAGCGACAGCATATGTCTATCTTTTAAGGTTGGCTCACTATAACCTTTTTTATGCTAACTTTGTTCTAAAATTCCAAATGCATTATTCGCGTAGGTTTTTTTATAAACATGATATCAGCTAATCCTTATTCAAATAAATACGTTATTCATCAGCCTTTAGAGCGTTTGTTTTGTCTCTAACTATTCCACGCGGACGAAGTCGCGGGCGGAAGCTAGTAATAAATAATAGGGCTGGCGCCATTGTCGAAACTAGGCGTGCGTGTCAGCGATAGTTCTAGCTATTTGATATAATGTGGACTGACTTAACATTATTATGGTGGGAGACTATACTCCTACGCCAGTCACCTATTTCTTTTGTTAATTATCGTGAGACCCAAGGTCGATTTACTTTCAATTATCAAGCATTCTCATGTTTTTATTGAACGTACCTATAGAAATGTAAGTGCAATGTCTAGCTTTACAATGGAGGACTGTGTTCATAACAGATTTTAAGCAGAAGTACCGCATTTCATTTTACGTATATAAGCAGGAAATATGAGTATGTTTCACTGCCACATAATAAGCTCAATCATTTTAGCTTACTATACGGGACAAGTTTGATGGATGACACAAGGGCCGCCCCGCCCTGCGTGCCACACATCAAGCCCACTATAGAACAACTCACCTCTTTGACATATATATCTTACATTCTACTTTATGATACATCAATGAGACACAGTTCCCGCATAATAAACCCTTGCCGTGTGATTGTACGTTAATTAACCTACTGTTCATAGACCTTTTTAAGCCGCCGTACTGTCTAGTCCCTGGCAGGTTGACGGTAGCCGCAGTCTACACATAAATAACTTTATATGAGCGCTCTAAATCTCATTACGGCTACCGTAATAGCTTCTAAGGCTCCGCCGTCGGCTGTGACGAGAATACAAAGCAAGCCTGATTTATTTCCACAAATTAATCTTTGAAGCACTCAGGTCAGGTTTTAGTTTGCAGGATGCAGCCAATTGAAAAGATGTATGGCCCTTTCTCGTCTACATATATCGGACATGAATAGCAGGCTATTTTTCAGTTTAGGTACCCGTCACAAGACGTCTGCTTGCAAACTCGAACGCGCAAAAGAAATATCCGCGTCCGATATTGCTGGCGTATTTGCAGCCCGCACCGTGCGCGCCCCGATAGCGTAATACCAAAACAAATGGCCTTCTCAGTCGCCTTTTTATTTAAGATACGTGAGTTATGTTTTAAAGACGTCCGTGCGTTATTCAAAAGATTCCAAGTTACATGTTTTGTCTGTAAAATTTATGTTTTAACCGATACTTGAAGAAAGGTTTCACGATATTCTAAGGTTAATTTTCGTGTCTCAGTATCAGCAAAGGCATTACTGATTTCGTTTTTCAAAACACTGACATAATAGGAGAGAATTGCTACGAGTCGTAGCTATCTCTTTTCGTTTTGACCTGACATTGTAAACGTAAGATTAACATAACACTGTTTAGTACTGAATAATGATGTATAATTTATTTACCTCATTATTATAACATTTGCTTAGACAAAAGCTCTCATCGCAGTATAATTTAAAGCTATGCAGCTACGCATGTTTATAGAGTTTAATGTGCATTCGATTATGCCATTCAAGAATATTGTGCTATAAATAAACGGACTAGTCTGTGAGCGTCCATCGTAGCAAAACATTAAGCTTAGTCAAGCACGCCAGTATTCGTGACGTGTGTTACAAGTTCCATTTGTTTGTTTTTTTTTATCGACTTGTGAATAAATACTACTTGTCTCCATACACTAAGGTTAATTGTAATTCAGTCTAGACTGCACTGCCAGAAGTACGCGTTACATTGTAAAACAGTTTTTAAGCTGAATCCATAATGGATTTGTTATCGTTTTTTGGTATCTTTAAAAACATAAATTAACTAGATGCGTATGGACAGTGAATCGATGAATTTAATTTAGATCGGCGTCGAATGTGCGGCATTAGCGGCACACATCGATCCGTTATCAGTGTTGCCGAACAAAGAGATATGAAATTTTAATCGGTCGCGTTGTCTGCCATCGCAGAAGTTAGCCGCCGAGCCGGCGCCGGGCGGCCTGCTCGTATTGTAATGAGCGGCCCGCGAGCCGCGTCCGCTCCTCTCCTCGCCGCTTGAATAATACATGTTTCGGATCAGCCCGCCAGTGCGAGCCTTCGCAATCACCGCCGCGCGCGCCGCTACGTTCAACCCACGCCAACGACCACTAGTCGAATCGATCACTATCGCCCGACACTACGGCTCATATTTTATTTACACATGTGATGACCTTACTACTGTGAGATGTGCCTATCATAAACACTTTTAAAACCTTCGCTAGGTACACACTTTAAACAAATCTAATAATAATACCATTTTGCCATTGATTACAAACGAGGGGCCTTCTCGCCTTCCTCTTGGGTGAACGTGACTTGCCTAGTCTTTAACAATTATGAGGAAGGGATAAATTTGTATAATCAGATTCTTCAAACAGTAAGTGGGTAAGAATCCTTCCTTGTTACGGAAATGTTGTGCTGAAATTTAATTTATTTAGAAGCTAAGCTCTCAATAATTCTCTAACACCTTTCTATGAACACGGAGTAGTTGAAACATAGTATCGCACTGAATACTAAAAGGTATTCGTCCACTAATTAATAAAGTTATGAACAAATTAAATCTTGAATAAGTAATATAATTTGATGTTCTACCCAGAAATTTCCTGCAATAAAAATACATATTTCATGTCAGATTCTCCTTAAAAAGTAAGAAACGGAAAGTATTTCCCCGGATTTTAATATCAATTCGAAGAGATCTTCTTTAATAAGTTGTAAACTTGTGTTGGAGGGTTCTCGCCACAAGTTCGATGCTACGGGTACCGGCGACTACCGGCAATCTCGTTAAAATATACGACGAAACTCCGCAATGGCGTTTCGAGACCATTTATGAAATCACATGCTACGGCTAATAGTATGTGAGTAGTTACACTTGTACCATAAGCTGTACGTAACTCTCGCAAATAGCGATAATAACGGAACGATGTTGTCATGTTTTGTAGTTCAATTGTTGTGCTAAACGGAGGGTTCAAATTGTGAAACCCTCAGAATGTACTGAATTACTGACTGCAATCAGTCGCAGATGAAGCTCCAAATAACGAAACTGAAAAATACTTGAGGACATCTTCGGACTCCGCTTTTGCTGAATTTCTACTCATTATACATTTTTAAAGTGAGAAAAGGGAAACTGAAATAATATAGTAAATCGTAAATTCTGATAAAACTTCAATTAACCAGGAGCTTTTAGCATAAAATTTGACCCACTTTTCCGTAACATTTGGTTAAATTCTTTTTCTAATAGCAATCTGAAGGGTGGAAGGTGCCTAGCTGTCCACTTCCACCGCAGGCGGTGTCGTTAAGGGTGTAGTGGCGGTCTCTCCTTATCGCGCGCCACTACGCGAGTAATGACGCCTTCGATCGTTGGCTAATGGCCTCCGCGGGCCCACTTAGATACGCAAATGAGCATCGGCAAGTACCGCCAGCCAGCCAGCCATCGCGATTACGCGTACCTACACATTACACCGACTGATGCTGCGCCGTACCTTAGGTACACGTGCGTTCCGAGATGCCTTCTGCGAAACATTCAACAACCCAGAAATTTAAAATGTTCATATTAATTTCATTCAGATTTAGAAAATTCAGGCAAATTAAATAATTTGCCTGAATTTTCTGAATTTAGTCGTCATTGAAATGTAAACCGAAACACTAAAATAAATACAATCCGTTACTCGTTTGGGTGATCGTCATGAATGATTCAGTAGGAATTACAATAGGGACTGAATTCACTCAGTTATAGTATAAATTTTACTAAATAAACGGATCTGACACTGACTTTTTATATGGGTATTGTTAGATGTTACGCCAGCGCGCCCCCTAACTATTCAAACAAAAAGTGAAACCAAAAGCCTGTACATTCGGGTGGTCGGAAAATTGAGATTTCCCTAAGTCATGTCATTCATTCACCCGTGCCGTATTCCCGGCAAATCTCTTGGTATAAAAACGTTCCCTGTTCGGAGCACTCGGCTGACACATGTCCTCTAGTGGCTTTATAATACCTCCATCTAGTGTCCACGAAATCCATGACACATTAAATACTTAGCTACACTATACACATACTGTTATGTACAAACATTAATCCTGTTATATTTTGCTGGTATACCTACTATTCGTAATCAACATTTAGCACTCAGACTCACTCCAACATCGAGTAAACACGTTCATTTTAATGAAAAAAGAGTTCTTGACATTTATTGCTGATAACTGCAAGGAGCAATGGTTATTGCTTGTGATATTAGTTAATGAAATGTACCTATTTTGTGGTAAGCTCTATATTTTTGTTAACTCTCAGCTAAACACCGGTTACGATTACGTTTATACGTGAAAATAAGAACAGCTAGCGAAAGCGTAACTCGAAAGAGGATATTCGTGTCGTTCACGTCGTTTGTCACATATAATGTCCTATATAAAATTTTATTTCAGTCTAGAACAAGAACAACCCGGCGCTCGTTGCTGTCCACTACCTTACTTCAGGACGTTCTGTATTTTTATTAAATGTCACTTACTTTTATTTCTTTCATAAATAGACTCGAGCTTATCAGCGCGTTGCAACGTTGTAAAATGATTTAGTGTTATTAAAACAACATAATAAGCTTCTACTGGACGCGTTGTTGAGTTGGCTGAAAAGCCATTGTAACAGCGCACTAGATTAGGATTATTCACGTCTCATAAGCAAGGCGGCCCACATCGCGGGGTGACTTATTGTAAACCTAAAAAGATGTTAGTGGCGCGTCCAACAATCCTGGGGCGCCGCGACGGCGACGCCGCCCACCCAGCTGTAAATGGAGTGCGCATTAATACTCAACTATGTAATAAATGTTATTGTTTGTCATAAAGTTTGTTTTATGAAGGTCGGCCGCCCCGGTCCTTGACGGTACCGGACCTTTAATAAAGTTTAGCTTTCGCTTATTACCCTCACATACGGATTTAGGCACGATTATTTGAATTGCTATTTTACTATTATTTATATCCTCCTTGAAAGTACTACAAAAGTTGCAGTTGCTCACCGATCACTCCAGATAAACGATATCCTCGTTGCTGCTCGTAAGAGCAGACATAAAATAAAATAATCTTATTTTGATATTTCGACTAGATACACCCGATGCCTTGCGACGTCGCGAAATGGCTGAGTCATTGCAAAAGTTGCGCTAAGCTTTGCAGCAATATTTTCTACTTCGACCTTTCCGTCCTCGGATCGGACACTTTCTGATATCGTTTACGGTGTAGGCGAATTATGTTTCATCTTTTTGAATACAGTACATAATTGTACAATATACAGTTGGTGCACCCTAGCTATCATTTAAATTTCGTAACAATTACCAGTATTTTTCGAATGTAAATATGAACTTTATATGAGTGATTATGTGATATGTGAAGGTGTAAATGCTGTAGGTTTTGATTGATTGCTTTATGTCAATATCCTTTGTGCATGTTTATTATTTCTTTTTCAAACTTTGGCCTCATTCGGGGTAAATTATAAAGTTTTCGTCGATCACGCCGTTAAGCGATGCGATGTAGAGATAGCGGCGTCGGTTGCGAATCGGCGACACGAACAGCACCGACTTATTTGTATGTAGCGCAGCTCCACACCGCTGCAGGAAGCCGCTTCAAGACGTTCAGCGCAATTTTTCAACGCTTCGGCGTCGTGTTCAGCAAGCCGATAGCTTTCGCCGCAATGCAGCCCCGCTGCCCCTCTCCGCGCGTGCCGCACCTGCTCCAGCGCTGAACTGCTGCAACTTTAATCCCCCAATCCGCCACCGCACGACCGCACACCGACGCGACGCTATATTTCAATTAATTCGACCATCCATTCCCGACGTGCAACTACGCGCCGCTTATACCTCATAACCCCCGCCAGGACGCCGCTCCTAGTCTAATATGTCAAGGGACGACTACTTGAGGTGCTACACTCATGATCGCGTCTAGATTACGTGTATGATGTTGTTCAGTCTCTTTTACGGTCTCGCTAAATCGACAACAAACTCTCGACACATTTTCAGCGATAAATCTTGATTCACAAGAACAATTTTCGCCTGTAGTGACGATTTAACTTTGAAAGCCCAATTAATTGCAAGTTTTATTTGCATATTAATGGGTCGTTCCAGTGGAGCCACGTCGTCGGCCGGCATTAAGTTTCGTCGGGTGCACATAGAGCGGTATAATCGCTACTGTCTCGACTTTATTTATCGTCATGTTGTTCATATCACCAAGTAGCAAATTTTATGCTAACACTGTTTGATTTTTATTCAACACTAGACCGCACTTTTCACTCACGTGTCGAAGGATTGTTTATTTATTACATATTTATTTATTTATTAAGGCATATTTACAGAGTTAACACAAACATTTACATGCAGAGTGATTTAAAAACTAAGTGCACGATTTTAAAAACTTGTAAAAGTACTAAGCTAAGTCTAAGGTAAGTACTCCAGATCTTCGATTATCCTAGTTTTTATAGTTTTCCCTTTATGTGGCCATTAAACCCTAACTCTGTACCAAATTTCAGCTCTCTGAGTTTATGGGAAGTACTAGTTCTATTTTGATGATCATGAGTGAGTGAGTGTCATAAATGCGAAACTTTGCTTTCGCTTAAGTTCGGAAGTAAATGACCTACAGACTTGAAATTTTGGATTTTAAGTATGTGATTATAGCTTACTGGATGACGAAAATTTCTGCGTTCTGGTCTTATCCAGAGGTTCTCAAATAGGGGCCTGAAAATGCGGCAAAATGGTTCTAGTAAAGGATGGTACGCCAGTGTTTGCTTCGCGCTCGACTTGACGGGCGCACTGCCGTGCCCCCAGATCTACTTTGTCTCAATCTACAAACAGAAAATTTTAACAAAATTTTATTAGATGTTTAGATAAAGTTTTTTTATACTGATTGATCAAACATTCGCTAAAAACAGTGCACAACATAATGAGTTTACTACTCCTTATTCTTATTGCAATGTCAGACTCCGACGCCGCATGTGTTGGTCATACCGCTGAATCATCTGAACCCGACGCCCCACCGCAACTGAATGTACTTAATTTGATTTCAATTGTATTAAACCCCACTTCGACTCCAATTAATACCCCGAAAAGGGCTCTCAATAATAACCTCCACATTTTGTAGACTTTAGTGTCACATTTGGCAATCAAATATCGTAATAATTGTTACGTTTCAGAAATCGTAATATTACTCGTGTATCAATAAACTATTTTGTCTATAAATTCACTAATTAATTTTGTCAGGGATATCGTTCGTGGCGTGATACAGACAGTTCATGTAGGACTTCACGTTTGGCAAAAACCACAAACAACTTTACAGTGACTTTACATTGTAGAGACAACAGGCGGCATAGAGGCACAAAGTAATTAGATAGCTGTTGTATTGTTCGCTTGTTCAGCGCTTTTCCAATGAACAGTCGTCGTTCGGTCCCGTGTTTAATTGCGATCCACACCGTAACGGACAGCGGCCCGTTTTTGTCCGGCCCGGATGAGATGAACCGCGCATCCTTTAATGAGTCGGTTCCCGGCCCGAATACCGTACCCTTCGGACATCTACATTTCATGCACTCTTAAACTTTTCACTTTGAATTTTCCCATTTGAATTTAATTAGACCCGCATACTGGGACAATAACATAAGTATAATGTTTAATTTGAAATCTGAATTAGTTTTCTTTGCATTACATAAGTCCAACTGTAAGATTAAGGAGTTATAATGAAATAGTATTTCCAAGATATCCTTACATCTGCATTTTCCCTCTTTAGAACTTTTGAATAGAAACTTACATCACGTCTGTATGTAATTAAGTGTAGTTGTGTAGTTATTCAGTGCTTTACGGAACAGAAATGACCTTAGTTATTTAAATCCTACAATCCTAGAAAATGGTAAGGTCTTCTTATTGTAATTGATAAAGCCACCATAAATATTCAGTCACTAAACAACGTACCTACTGATTCCGAAGTATGTATGTTATACCAAAGTTTAAATACATATTAAAGCTACAAAATGTTCAGTAACGTTACCCTTTGGTCAAATTAAATCGAATCAACTTATTTGTGGGTAAACTAAAAGTTAGTCGTCTCCGATCTATCTGCGGGGCGGCGCGGTACCGCTCCCGCCCGCATTCGGCGCCGCGTAAATAATTCACACGCTCAGGAACGAGTTGGCCGACTCGGATACCGCATGTAATTCAAAATTTTCACGCTGAAAGGTTTCCGAACACGCATTAAAGTTTTTGTCCGACCCCCCGTGCCTATTCACGATTAATTTTCCGAATTCTATTCCCTAACTTATTTATTGAGAGGGCGTTTCGTAAATACTTTGCTTAATTGACACCCAGAGCTCCAAACTCTGCGTTAACCCTATAAATTATTCATTTACTGTAGTGTAGATGACAATAACTGTGTTATTGCGTCTGGTGTAATATAATGATCTTGTTACGCTCAGTGGGGGTATCGGATCTTGTTAACATATGTTGGTGACTGGAATATCTGAACGCGTAGCTTTAATTAATTACTTGGTGTCATTAATAACGACAAGGAAGGCGGCGCGGCGTAATGTTGGCAAGGGTGTGCGTAATGTAAGGCGACAAGGCGGTACCTGAACCACGTCTCGCGGCCGGAACAGACTCGGCTCGACGTCGCATGTCGCTGCCACCGCGGCGTCGAGCACAGCCACATCACGCACTCCTCATTTGTCACACACGTCTACCACATAGGGTAACTTTTATGTCAATTAACCTTGTAGCTACGGATAACATGTATATTGTATAATTCGGGGCCCCAAAACAAGCATTATTTAGGTCACAAGTGATATTTCTTACCAATATATGAAAGCCATTACGGACGATAAATTAAAATAATGACGTCATAGTTTATAACTTTTACACCATCATCGATCTGCTGCACTTGCAAGCCTTCCATTAGGTGTCAAACAGTCAACTTCAGTCCGTTCTTGTTTGTCACCGGGGCCCGTCGCGTGCCCGCCCGACGTACTTACTTTACACAATATAAATGGTGTTACAGTGAAAAATAGTCTCCGCGACATCGACAGGCATCTGCAGCCGAACACGTTTTTAAGGTATACCGTTCGAAGGCCGACACAAAGAGGCGTAGTTCCGAAACAATCAAATTAATTTTCTCCGTTGTTGTTTAATTAGCGCCGACTCTTGGATGGCGCGGCGGGCGGCCAATGTTTATCATCGGATACAATCGCGCCCCGCCGCACCCCACCCGCGGCTCTCCAACGAAACCCATTATTATCAAAGTCAAGACTGTACACCCAAGTAACTTTGGTTCGTCACTCCTGCTCCCATTGTTATTATTAGCGACATTGTTTAGGCTAATTGACTTTGGCGTAAACAAATCGCGTGATCCGACTAATTGTGTAATCTTTTTGTTTCAGGTAATCTTATTAGAGTGCTGTGATGTAACTTTATGGAGGAAAATGTCTGAATCCAGTGAAAGAACGTATGTATATTAATATGATAGCGTCAATAAGGTTTTAACGATTTATAGCGGACACTGTTATCGAGGGGGTGGAAAATATGAAACAGAATAGTTTGTATGAAGCCTCACCGAGTTAATCTGAAGCCATATTTAATTAAATTGTAAGGGTAGGTGAACGTCGCTGTTGTCCATTCCACACTGTACTGTCATTCTGCGCGGACGACTTGACTGTGTACTTACGCATACCAACATTTCTGCAATATTAGTTTTCTCATTAGGTGAGCATTCATTAATTTCTCTTTCTTTGTAATTTACTTTGATTTTACCGTGTTATTTAACGGAGTTGGATAAGATATTTTATTTAGGAACGTACTAATCATTTTATTTTTCTACTTACAATACGGGTTCGTTAAACAACTTCATGTACCTATCTATTATAGTAGTGTTTTTTAAAATAGTTAATATATAAATAGGCTTAGCTATCGAATTAGGTTTCCAAAACCTGTAATGATAGTTTAAGAGTTTTAAATAAATAAATAAATAAATTATTTAATAAAGACCAATTCAATTTAAAACAAACTAATGTTCAGTAAATGTGTTCTTTTGATATAAATTCCGACGTTAACGTGAACGGAGCTAAGAAGAAAAAGCTCGTGTCGGTTTTCACGTAGACTCGGTCTGCACCATCTAATCTAATTATCCACTACGTTCTTCAAAAAACTTGTAGGAGCGAGTGCAAGTTGTTTGCTCCAGTCTTTTCCTCTTCATTTTCAAACTCCGCTTTACCGACGCACCACAATGTAGATAATTGTTTTTGTCGATTCAATTTATAAGATCCCACATACCTCGGATAAGTACTTATAGTGAACGAATTATACTTAATTCGCCCCAACGGTAAGGGATTATTTTCAGCGGCTGACCCGCGCCGACCTGACCCCATCCTCTGACCTCGGCGCGATGATCTGCACCCTTCATTCGACTAACCTGTTTTACGAGATTAGCGCGATAAACACTTTACCTAGTGGAATATTAAACGAACTTCCCCTGAAGTATACTAAGTTATTTTGTGAAATTATTACCGTAGCGCCCTCGTAACAAAGTAAAATGTACAACCGCGCGAAAACACGTATTACCGACGGAGTAGGTAAGACAGTTTCCTCATTTGTAAATTCATAAGTGTTACGTATCTAAACTGTGTGTATTATCTATGTAAGGGGAAGTATAGGCAAATTTAGTAAATTATAACTGTAACAAAAATGCCAGGAGGATAATATGTGAAATAATCTTGGTAAACTTCTACCCTAAAGCTATCATAAAAACAAACGTTTATCCGCGGCCCCGTAATTGGAAAAAGGATTTAATCAAATTGGAAAATACGGTGCAGCGCACGGTGCTACTTAATATTAGCGCACAGTCGTGAGCGTATGAAGTAACATACGGCGAGTGTATTTCGTCGACGGACTAAACGGCTCAGCTCTGAACCTCGTATTTGTAACACGGCGCGTTATTAATAGCCGCGATAGCGAGGTGGCCTGCGGCAGAGCACGGTATTTGGGAAATACGGATTTGCATAGGATAATGGGGAACGGTGCAGCTCAATGTGGACGACGCCTTGCACTCCACCTGCCCGCCCGACGACGTCGCTTGACTTGCTGCATACGTAACGACACGTCAACCAGTTCACAAATTAAAACTTAGCCCAGACATCGAATGAGTTCTATTACGAGACTATTTTATTTTCGTTATGAAATAATATTATTAAAATAATAAACAGAGCGTTCAATTGATCAAGGTTCATCATTGCATTCCATAAAATAAAGCAGAAACGTTATACACAGCTAAGTAGGTATGTCATGCAATAGATTTCTGTGAGGTTTTGCAATAAATATAGGAAACTAGAAAATAACCAAAATTTAGCACAATGCAGTATAATAGGCTAGTTGACTATCTAACTACTTGCTTAAAACCTAATTAAGTAGTTCATATTACTGGACAAGCCAGTAACGCAGAATTGTGGAGTGGCTATTTACTTATTAATTTGATTTATAGAGCACGCTACTGAATCCCTTTCGCTAATAACAATACTTAGAGGTCTCGAGATAACGCTTAATGAAATGTTATGAACTCGTTCATCCTTTTTATTAAATTCTGGCTTGTTATACGTAAACAGACCGTTTAAAATGTATCTGTTACACTTACAAAAAGTGATGTAAATTTTACGTGATCAGTTTATTTTCGCTTGGCATGAATATGCATTCCAACTCTGTAATCGCAATGCACCACCGGCAATCAGGGTGTTTGTCTGAAAACAGCCATTAATGCGGCAAAAAAATACGAACAAAACTATGATAATTGGCGAGGGGTCTAGCGGCGGAATGGCGGCGGTCGCGTGCCTGATGTATGCGCCGCCGCCGTGACGCCCAGACCCGCCGGCGCCGCGACGCCGCCCCACAATGCAGATATCGTGCATTCGACTCCATTCCGTACCGGCGCGGCGGTGCCGTCCTCACGCCTTTGCTGTTTATTACCGTTTACGACCACGCGAACCTCGCCTGACACACGGCAGCCCCGCTCCTTACCTACTGCGCCCACGACCAGCTCGCCGCATATCGACCGCCCTACAAATCGATCCACAACGTACAATTCCAAATCAAAACGTTGCAGGCACACACTTGATTGATGACCCGCGTAATGACCCAGGAAACTATTTCCTTCGTATTTCCTCCACTCAATAAAACATCGAATATGCTTATTTATATGTTGGTGTCACTTTATTTGGTGTTTTGTCAATGCGCCCTCTAGTGCCGACTACACTCGAAAGACCGTCATTTGTCAAGATTATGTCGGTTTCGGGATTGAGATATGAAAGGCGGTTATTGTTTTGAATATATTCCTTTGTGTATCACCTAATATTACGTCTGCCTATAATATGCGATGATGTAAAAAACCTATTCTTCTTCTAATATCAAAACACTTAATATAATTAATATCGCAATCAAAACAAACATCAATTCAGCGCTAAGAGTTAATTTCACATAGACCCTATTAGGAAGCAAAGTATGTTTTGACCTTTCGGCGGCGGTCATGCGACCTTATAGATGAGACGGCACAATTAGCACGTACAGAACTCGTCAGTCACGGCTTGGCGCCGAGTGGCAATTACGGTATTTCATCCTCAATAAAAGTGCACTCAGCCGACGCTAACGTTGGAGAAAGCTCCCCGTCGCCTATAAAGCTAATGTGCACATATAAAGATTTAAATGACGCCTCTGGACGCGGACGAGACGAAATTCACCGACTGTGCGGTCAACTCGTATACCCTCATATTCGCACCCCAAGACAACGATTGAATAATTATAGGCGAGTCTGTTAAATTCTCACTTAAGACGCTGACAACAGCTAAATGAAATTCCATGTTTCGGTATTTTAGCCACGCCCATTATTGCTCCGATAACTTAGCGCTTTTTTAAAACAGCGGTGTTACAGCGAACTACCTAATAAGAAACAGTGACGCGATCAATAATGAACAATCAATAGATGGCGCTGTTGTGTATTTATTGCTCTGTATGAAGAAATAGGAACAAATTAGGCAGGAAGATTGAAAAAACAAGTAGGTAATTATATCTTTATATTTTTAAATATTTTATGAAATTGTATTTACAATGAATTAACAACAATATACCTAAACGTAAGGAAAATAAAATCTCAAACTACTTAGATAAGCAAAATTTTCATTATTTTTACATGATGTACTATTTATTTGCTGTTTTATATATATTATTAATTATATATAAATTAATAAGAAGACAACAATAAATATATAAACATTTTCGACTCCACATTCCACGTGCTGGGGACCTCCTGAGGTAGACCAATATATTTTTAACCGACTTTAAAATAAGGAAGTTTACCCCTTTTTATTCTTTAAAATAAATTAATATTCTGGGACATTTTTACACAGCACCATCTAGTCCCAAACTAAGCAGAGCTTGTACTATGGGTACTAGACAATGGATATAATACTAATATACTTTTTTTTTGTAAATACTTCCATACTTATAATACACTAGCTTCTGCCCGCGGCTTCGCTCACGTGAAGCTATAATATATCAGGAGTCAAAATAGAAAACCAACATTGATGACCTCTTTTTTGTATGGGCTTCTATACATTAGGGAGGTCAAGCTGTATCTCAAGATTCATTTAATTAATTCAGATAAAAAGTTCACCAGTT
Organism: Acronicta leporina; assembly: GCA_947256265.1. Lineage (NCBI taxonomy): Eukaryota > Metazoa > Arthropoda > Insecta > Lepidoptera > Noctuidae > Acronicta > Acronicta leporina. The sequence goes on along the minus strand of OX366513.1, from coordinate 6,636,745 downwards.
TTTAAGTTGGAGTATACTTTCTAACAGTGATAATAAAATTAAAATATATTCAGTAGTTTTTGCTCCAACCCGTAACAAACAGACAAACAGACAAGAATTTCAAAAATCACATTTTCGGATTCGGAGACGTTTTATACTATTACCCACGTGTAACGTAACCCACTTTTTTACAATTTTATAATAGTAATAAGAGAGAGATAAGAAACACCCAGACGAACACAAACACTTATACAGGGTGTTTGGTAGAACGTTGAACATACGAAAATGGTGGTTAGTTGGGGTCATCTGCTACCCACTTGGCCCAAATTATTTGACCTTGGCCGCACCGTTTTTTTTTTTACTTTTTTACTAACTATAATAGTAGGGGTAACTATAATAATATCTAATCTCTAATCTATCTCTATCTATATCTAAATAAGTACGCCAAAATAATAACTTTGATTTTTTGGGGGGTCAGTAACCGCTGGTGTTGTTACTTCAAATATTAGCTGAGAAAATTATGTTACCTTGTTGTTTAGATATCGATATTCATTACGAACTGTGAAGTTTAAACAAAAAAAAAACAGATTTTTCAAAAAGACGCACCTGGATGTGTCTTTTTGATCATGTATAGACCCATCACGACTGCGGAGTTTCGCTAGCTAATTTTGACCTGGTTCAGTAGGCAAAAAACAATAGACAAAGCTGCTGCAATAATTTTCCTATAGGTCCGGTTCTAAGATAGTCATAGGTCTATGCAAATGTTTTAGTTTATCACTGGACTTATTTTTTGTCGTTATCCCCGCTAAATAATAAAATTAATTATTATTAATTAATTATAAAATTGTAAAATAGCTGTGTCTGTACATTGAAGATATTTAACCTTTTGAACGCCAATCACTTGTATACAAGTTCGAAATTTTCGTGCCCTCAGCGCCACTACTTGATTAGAAGTAATAATAGTATAAAATAATTTTACGACTTTTACAAGACCTTTTATTTTGTTTTTATGGAAAATTGGCCTGTATTAAGTCATATTTTTAACTTTTTCACACATAATAAGTTCTTGTTTGTTTTATATTCAATAAAAACAAAAACGCCAGAAAATATTTTAATGCCCCCAACGCCAAGTACTTGATATAAAGTAAGCCAGTGATGGGACACGATGAAGACCTCGCTATATTTCATCTCGTCGAAACGTTCATAAATACTATTATTGCAAGAAAATTACGTGAATAAATAATATTTCATAAATATTGTACACTATAAACTACGTTTTATTCACCTTAATCAAGAATAAATAGGTTTTCTAATCATTGTCGATAGTGAAACACCGTTTGAAAAACCCGTCCTTACAAAGTGGCTAGTTGTCAGTGCGCACAACGCATCACGGTCAATCAATAAATCTGTGACGTCATAAGCGGACGGGTTTCAAGGTCATAGTGTTTACATCTTGCGTTGGCGCACGGGTTCTTACAAAAAAATGAGGGAGGATGAATATGACGTTTCAGGAATGTACTTCCGTTTTCTATTAGTTTCTAAAAACAAGAAAAATCATTGCTAGTATTTTGCGACACCTATACCTACCATTAAAAAAAAAGATCTGTAACATCTGCGTAAAACAGTCACTTACCCTCCATTTTAATTAAAAAAAAACACGTAGAATACCACGTTTCTAGCTTCTTTTAATTTCATTCAGCTTCATTGATTGTATTTGGTTCTATTTGTTGTAAGTAAACGAAATAAATTATGCATGAATCGGTTGAGGTTATGCAGGTGTAACTCGACCACAGTGAATAAAAAAAAAAACCATAGACATCGACATCTAGACATCCTTATAACAGAAAGGATTTTGACGTGCCTCGAGCGCCAACGACTTGATATGAAGTAGAAGGATTACATTTGGAGACAAATAGGGATGTGCCTTCTAGAACACACGTCTAATAAATTTACAATTCTTTTCTTTTATTATGGGAAATATATCCAGGTTTTCATATTGATTTTTTTATGAAATAAAACTAAATATGAAAATACGGTATCAGTTTTTATTTAGCTTCGTAAATTGGCGAATAAACATTAATTTCAACTTATAATATTATTTATCGATGGGACATTAATCCCATCCCTACGTTTTACTATAGATACTTTATACATTTGTAGCGTGGCGCTGGAGGACACATCGCGTATTATATAGATGGGCGTAAAAGTAAAATCTTAAAATAAAATAAAAAGTTATTTAGTAAAGGAAAAAATTGACTCGCAGGCAGGATTCGAACCTGCGTCTTCTGGCTAGGTACGCCAGACGCTATGACCACTAAGCCACCGCGAGTCCCACCTGCCATGTCGAAATTTGCCTTCACATTCTCAACTTACGTCCATCTATTGAAAGGCAAGTTACTTTGCCTCTCAACCGACATGACTTACCTTACGGTTAGTTCTATGTCGTACGATGCTATCATACCTAATAACTAACTTTTTGTGATTTTTTGCGTCTTCTGGCTAGTCGATGTCTGCGAGTCGATTTTTTCCTTTACTAAATAACTTTATAAAAATTAGCATAAAAAATGCAAAAAATCACAAAAAGTTAATAAAATAAAAAGTTCATAATAGAAAATTCCATTAGTCGACATCAGGTAGCGAATTCGATACTTCTAAACCCTGAGTCTTTCCACTTACCACTAGGCCAATCGAGCACTACTTCTAATAATGAATTTACGCTATCGGTTGTAGTGAATAATGTATAGTTTTCATACCTAGTTATTTGGTTATAATTTCATTTCTGTTCGTGTTGTACTGTTTTGTCAATATGAAATTATAAAAACTGTACTTACTTTACTACTTCCATGAGATGTTTTTGTTTGTTAGTATAAAAACGCTTTTTAGCTGGCTTCCGGGATTTTTGTTTGTTTCCCATTGTCCACCGCAAATATTTTCACTACTTACCTAGACCTTTATTATATAAAATTTACTCTAAATGTTTATATACAGCTTAGAACTATTTATAGTACAATTATATCGTTTACCTATTGTCAATTTTATAGGGAACAAAATAAAATAAAGTAGGTATGTTTATGTTCGAAATTGTCATACAGCATAATACGTAGGTAATGAACGGATAGCACGCGGCGTGAAGCGACACAGGTCCGTCTAGCAGCGCGTCTATGCGATCACTGTCGGACTGCATAGAACAGAAAGAGAAGCGCGATGACGCGACGCTCGCAACTTTTAACAAAACCTTAAAACATTTAATTACTTATAAAAAAGTTAAGTAGTCGAAAATATAAGACAACGAAATTATGTATTTAAATATGATACGTTATTGTTATTAGTTTTACCAACTAACATTGACTAGTAGTACAGATATTTTATTTGGAAGATTGTTTTAAGAGGTCAGTTTACCATTTTTTTGTATCGAGAAAACTTTTCAAAAACGTGTTTTAAATTCAACGAAATTTTCCGGAATACGTTCAAGATTAACATACATTTTTTTCGCTGTCACAAACTGTATGGATTTGGCTAAAACTTGTTCGAGATATGGCCTATTTAGCTGTTGTCAGCGCCTTAAAGAACAAATACACGAGCACTCGACATGAATGACCTTCGACATTTTCAGTTAACAACTATTTTATACTCGTATTTTGTGCCCTCCGTTCTACAAAAAACTCGTGAACCCTTTCCGAATAGAAACTTATATTGCAAAAACTTTTACAAATAAACTTCAGGAAATACTTTTATCCGACACTTTCGAGAGCCATCATGACTCTACGTTAGTGTCACTGAAAGGAAAGAAAAACATTTTCCAATATTTACCTCATTATGTCGAGGTATAGACTAAATAAAGGCAGCCGTATAGCGTGTGAGCAAACATTTTGGCGATGAATCTGGGAATACTGTGCTATATCGGGGTGCTGGAGGCGGCACATTTATTTTATGTGCCGGCAATGTTACATACGCCATAAAAGTCGTTAGGACGGGCGTAACGTCTCGCCGTCGTCTTGCCGGCTTTAATTATACCTAGATAATGTGGCGCCGACTGCGCCCTGCGCCCCGCATCGCCATAGAACCCGCGCCCACGCCCTCGCCGCCGCCCGCCATCAACTTCGCGACATTAACGTAACACGATGCAATAACACAGCACCACTCTTCCTAATGTACCCGGCCGTACACAATAATTCCTATATTACCCACATTCGCAACATAAAAGGGCAATGTTACGCGAACAAAGTTTCGTTTTACATCGTAAATCATCGCGGTTAATAATTTCACTCCGTTTAGAAAATTGATTTATGCCTGCCTACATATTTACTGGCTTTTAGGGCTTTAATAAATGAAATACACATCGTCTCGGTTTACATTGTTAACAAATGAGATGTTTGCGTAAGGCACTATGGACTTAGGTGAGAAGTACACCTGGATCTTAAAATCAAGACATTTTGCCGAGAAATAACTACATGTACCTAGTTAAATATACATTAAATGAACACTAGGGCTGAAGTTTTCGATTCATTATTACGTTTACATGAGATTATATTTCAGTTAGATTCTAGGGAAATGCTACGAATATAAATAATTAATAAGAAAATATTGATATATATTTATTTCATAGGAATAAAAAATAGGTTCAGTTTAAAAAATAATGAAAAAAAATTGGTTCCTCTCATTTAAATTCTCGAATCGAACTCAAGGAACATCGAATAATCAATTACCTATTCTATTTCTATAAATGCATGATCTACGAGTATTAAAAGGGTGCTACGCATTTTCCGTAACCAGTATTTGTTCTACGAACTCGTAGCACTCGTAGCCGTAGTAGCTACGACTCTCACGGAAAAAAGTGTCATGTTTTCATGTCCAACTTGTAAGGAAATATTAATAATGTTTATTTATTTTTGCTGTTGATGACTGTACCATAAAAACATTTAACAAATTAGTTATGAAAAATCGTTTAGAATAGAGGTTAAGGGCCGCGCTCCATAAGTTAATATTTAAACATGACGTAGTAAGTTACGTATTGTTCGTGGTTTGGTTTGGTTCGGTCTCTAGACGGGTGTACAGCGTGTCGAGCGTTACTCTGAAGGTAGGGGCGGGCACGGGGCACAGATGGAGATTTATCACGCCCGCCGGAGCTGAGACTACAAGTTCGCGCATTAAACGAGTCCGGGACATTAGCCGCCTGCAAGATGCCGCCCGAGATCATAATTAAGTGCCGCCCAATTTATCGGTGCGACCCGAGCCCGAAAACTCCTCTTAAAGTTCCCTTATCGTACGTAGTAAAGGCTCTTTATTTTGTAGTTAGTTCGCTTCGCGTTTATCACCTTTTATCATCTTCGGTTGTGACATTGTTTACTGCGACAAAACTATAAAATAGATTCTGAAAGAAGTGATTGAATTAAACGTTTATATTCCGGTCCTGAGCGCGACTGCTACGCTAGAGGTCCTGGGTTCGATTCCCAGGTCGAGCAAAGTGTTATTGGGTTTTTCTATGAAATTCCCAGTAGCAGCTCGGAGTTAGGAATTTGTGCCCGGTTAATGGCAATAGGCTCGCCCCCTATTACATGGGACCTAAACATACCGGCGAACTGTGGGTGTACATTAGTATGCCTCTGCCTAACCCTTCGGGGAATACAGGCGTGATGGTATGTTTATGTATTCCACGAAAAGTACCAAATAGTTAAAAAAATATGTGATTGCATATGATATGATGCTGGTATGTTTTTAAATCCCATGTGAGGGTGAGTCTATCCACGAGGTACAAATCCAAACTGAGTATTTCATAGTAAAATTGCTCGCTATGAGTCAGTTGATACGATAAGTCGTCGTAATAACCGATTAGTTTGCTTACAATAATTATGATAAGCTTTCATGTCTTTAGCCAGCTGACTACAACAATAGTTCATTTGCATTAACAATTAATTCGGATTAAATACAGAACTATCACAGTTTGGTGTTGAGCAGATTATTTTATATAATGTTCAGGTATTTTTGTCTATTCCTCATATTTTCCTTATCCATCATTCAAGAACAATATTAGAATAGTAATGTTTACATTTTGTACCGGATGTAACGTAGTATAACATCTAATGTAAACAGTACTGGCAAGCGAGCTGAGGCCGTTCCACGTGTTTATCATTCTTAGGTTGTGAGTAAGGAATGGCGCTATTTAAAGTGTATCGTGGCATCTCTTTCTTTCAATCGCCAAACGATCGCAATTACGTGGTAATCTCTGCATTGCATTGACACTCGCTTACGCTAATCAAATAGAGTGACGGCAACTTCGATCACGTAATTATATATTTCTCGTAGATTGCCGTATTGTCGACTTCATACATTTTCGTTTTTTTTTACAGTTTATATGCCCAGTGAACCAAGACAAGTTTCGATTTACTCCAACTTGTTTTGTGGGACAGAAATTGTGTAATAAACAAGTATCGAGGTAAAATAATATGTTTCAAGATACTTAGATATTTCTGAAATGATAAGTTATAGCTTTTGAATAGATTAATGGTAATTCCATTATTTCAAAACAAATCTTGACAACAAAACCAGTACCTAATTGCAAAAATCGGATTGTTAAAATCAACTCCGGCGTTTAAAACAAAACAAGATAGGATTAATGTTGCAAGGCAAGCTGAACTAACAAAATAAGCTGCATAGTGGTGGATACAAGATAGACACTAACTATCCTATTCGCCGACGCCAAGGTTTTGTGAAAAGAACCCGATATCGTTCAACGTTTTCTATTAACTTCAGTACAAAAGCAGAGAAAATACCGTTACGGAAACGTCCTAGAAACCTTTGTTGTGATACTACTATTGTTGTCTGTAACTATAACAGATAAGCGATGTTGAAAGTCAAAAATCTTATGTGTTTAACTGGTTCTATTGTGTCGCTCACATTTTGCAATTAGTCTTACGCGATATGAATGGATGTAAGGCGTCGGATGACCTTATTATCATAGAGAGGTTTACCTAGGTTAGAAACAACCTAAGCTTGCGTGATAAGTGGTTTAATTTAGCCGTAGAGTACGGATTGGACCGTCGAAATCCTGGAGCGTGTGAGCCCCTTAAATAAGCAAGAAACTCAAAGAGAGTAGGTACCTACCGGCACTTGGAATCATGTGCTCCGTCTGGCTGCTTAGACTAATTACAGCAGCAGGAAGGCTGCTAAACTGGTTAGTCGGGGCGAGGCGGCGGGCCGGGTGGCTCCGTATCGCGTCACCGCGCGCCTTACCTTAGTCGCACCGGTTATTTCACTAGATTGCACGTGAAACACGTGCACGCCGTTCGTTTGTTTACGTGCCTCACTCTGAATCATACGTTACATGGCACGATACAACAGTCTGTAACTCTACACATGTTATGCAAAGAATTATGTTTTCTTTATCACAAAATTGTTTCCTTGAACGAAGCGCAGATATAAGTTACGAAACGGATTAGCGGAATTATTAATAGCGCCTGCCTATTGGCTAAAATTGTTTATAGTATAGCCGAATACATTTATCCTTAGACTTTTAAACTTATTGAAACGTTTATCTATTAGGTTAAACTCTGGTTGAGAACTACTGTCCTTTACAGCGTCCATCAAGACGCACAACACTTCAGTACACCTCAGTCTGCTCGTGACCATGAACGCTTTAAAGGGTCTGAAACGTCGGGATTTTGTTAATGTAAATATAACGCGATAAAATCCGTATTAAAAGTGGTATTATAATATTATAATCAAAGTTTAATTTCAGATAGACATCATTATTTTATTCTACTAACATTAAAATCGAAATAAATCTCGTCTGATCAAAAAAGGTTTGTAACCACTGGGTTAGATAAGAGAATTTGTTTATAGACCACATGGACAGTAATGTATTGTTTATTTATCTTCTAGTTTACGTTTTTTTCAAAATGTAGCTTCCTGTTGTGAACTAGCTGGAACAATTTAAGAATAAAATAGAATTCAAAACGTAACAAATAAAGACATACATTATAAATGAATCTTGAATGTTCAACGCTTTTTAATTAGGCAAATTACACAAGTTACGCAGCTCGTAAACTTACAAACTATTTCGTGGAAATTGTAGGTATAGGAGAACGAAAAGCGTTTTCAACAAGTATCACTAATTATTGCTGAACGTTTCTTATATTATAACCATTTAAGGTGTTGGTGTCCTTTCTAGTTAAATAACTCTTCTAAGTATGAGGGATTTCAGATTCCTGATGTGACTTTTCGTCAGCTAATACCTAACATCGCGAAAACATGGCAATGACGGTACATAAAAACCACTCGACGAGTACGAAAAGCATTCCTTGAAAGCGTGCACTGACCTAATGTTTTTTCACCCCACGCCACGTTAGTAAAACAGGCAATTTACGCGAGCCTATAAGTAACAAGATTCATTAAGGCTGTTACAAAGTGGCGCGGGCGTTCTTAAAGCGAATGGCCCTCGAGCCTGCAACGTTCATAATGGCCGTACGAGCCGGCCGAGGCGCCGCGCGCAATTTAATGAAACACCTGGAGAGGTCGCGCCTGCTTCCGTTGCATTAATCTCGCACCCCGACGTCCCCGCGACCAGCGCCAACACATACGACTCTAGCGTTTACTACAGATTTGTTTACAAATGCTCGACTGCGGAGTTTTGCTGCACATGCCACTTTTATGACAGTTTGAAACCCTAAGCTTCGACATTAACGTTTAAAAGTGGCAAACTAATATTAAAGCCGGAATAAACAACGAGTGACCGTGCGGCGGGAGCTTGCCCGGCGGCAACGGCAAAAGTGGCCGAGATAACTCCGTGCACGAATGCATATTTTAACGTTAAGCTACGGCGCCGCCATGCAAACTTGTTGGGAACTTCACCGGAGTGAATAATTCTTACTTTAAGGCTTCTACGTAGTTTTTTTCTCGTCTACAGAAAACTACTTGACGTATGCATATTACCTTAAAAATTAAACAAGAATGAGTTTTTTACATTAACTCTCCACTAACGACCGACTCAAAAAAAAGGGAATGCTTTTTCACAACCCGCTCAAACAAAATCAAGTTTTTGGATATTATGAAAGTTAAATAAGTACGCAAAGTTTGCGGCTAAATTATCTTCCTAGAACTGCTTTCCCAAGCGGCTGTAAGTCTCAACCAGTTATCTCGGCCCTTTTCAAAACAGCTACAATGGTCGTTAATATTAAACACTGAATGATTATTGTAACTGTAGTGTTGAGATTGGCTCAAACAAGAAGTTCGTCAACGCTTTAATGTGTGGTAATTGGTAATTCAATATTCTAATTAGTAAAACAGATTTAAATTCTAATTAACTTTAATATGTGGTAATTCGGTGACAATTAGATAGTGGCTAATCATTTAGTGTGGTAGGCGTGTTTGATGTTACGTCACCAATTCGCGCGGAGGGCGGCGCCGCCCAGAGGCCGCCGTAAAAAATACGCGCTGAGCGCCAAGCGTAAACACGCGCCCCTCTCGCATGACGCCTCATTAGCCACTCCCCAATGCTCTATAAATCATTTTAAATTCAAACTCTACTTACTTTCAGAATTGACTTTGCTTACCTAATTCCCTTCCCGACCACCAAATTTTGCAAATTAGATTTTACCTTTCCCTCGCCTGACTTGTTGAAAAAAATATTTGCGGTGTTCGGCACCGAATATTACTTCGCCTCATATCGTGGTTCCTTCCTCTATCACCTGATTCGAACCCATAAGCCCTCCCGGAATATGGAATTTTGTTCTAATATTTCTGTAGCTACACATAAGTACTTACTCAAATTAAACATAATTTATTTCATTATGTTTAAAACTTGTAAGAAGTTTAGAAGATACTGCGATCTTGCAGCAACTACTATTTTTGTCGTAGCAATTTTAAAAAAAACACCAAGGAAACTGATATGTAAATCATTTTCCATTTTGAAATCCAGCTACAAAACAAAAATTGTTTACGTTGGAATAGAAAATGCCATAATGAATGTTAAAACTCCAGCGGTCTGTGTGGGCCACGTGTCTCGGGCCTACCTACTTGACGCAGGAGTTGGCACGTTTCACCGGCCGCTTCTATTTCCGTCTGTCCCCAAATATTTCTGGCACTCACTTTCGTGCATACAAGTGGACTCCGGGCCGTTTTGCGACGGGAGCGTGTCATTCATCGGCTCGTTACCTCATTGTTTTCCTCGTGTATCGATATAACTCGACGCATGTCTGCCCGCCCAATAGTAAAATATCGAGAGATCGGCTTGTGCGTACGGCTGGCCACGCATCGCCGCGCGTCGACGCCGTGTCACCGATACATCAATCGTGATCGAACATTCTAATCGATTAACGACCGCACGCCTCGTCTGTCGCGTGCATTCTTCATGTGTTATTCAACCGATTGATGTTTTGATTAAGACATTAACATTGACCTGCATACTAAGTAATACACGCAACGATACAATTGTATTGCTTTTTACCTAGATGCAAAATATATCTACATTCAAACCCTAAGATGAATCGAGTATTACACCTCATAGGATATATTTCTTGTTTTATTTTTCTCAACAAAATATTAGTTGAAACTAAATGTCATTTTTTTTTAAATAAAAATATACCTAGGTGTTTGTTGTACTCATAACAAATCAGTCTCTAAATTCTATATCAACAGTCATCCAGTTGGCAACGATACATCATAAACCAAGCCAATGGGGTCATCCATAACTTCCCTTATGAGCGAGGTCGTCAAACTTTATATTGACGATCTTTACTTGATTATACAGTAATAAACTCTTGGTACAGTTTCCTGGTATCGAAGTGGAAGAGTTGGTATTTGGCAGCGGCTGGCGTGCTGGTAACAAGGTGTGTGGCGCGTGCCGACTGCCGGCGGACGCCGTTACTTTCAAGGGTTGTTCGTTATACACGTCATAGTTCCCGAGAGCACTCTGCCACCTTACTGCTCTCACCTTAACGAGACACGAGCGTCTCGCTTCATTGATGTCGTTTTCGCTTTAATCGGGCACCAGTGCCAAGTCACAATGAGCTACATTCATCTTAAAATTTCAGCGAACGCCACGAATTCGGTGCATTGCTTTCCCTTGGAAGTTGTGAATATTTCTTTATCTTCAGGAAGGATGGTAGTGATGAAACTGACTCTCGTCTAACCCCTTATTGTATTGCAAATGCGCTTTGTTGTGTTATAAAGGACATGCGAGGGTAGCTCGCTCGGTTTGCTCCTCCACTATCACACAAAAATGTTATTAGTTTTGGGCGGTTATTGCCCACCCTGCGCTCGTTCGACCCTCCCGTTGCCCTTCCCGAACAAATAAGCCATATTGAAAGTTTTTGTTTAATTTTCGGGGCTCAATATGAACATGTTCTACGTGTCGTGTCGTCTTATAGTCTTGTAATAACGTATATACAATAAGTACTAGAAATGATACCTTTTCGAAGATTCTGTTAGATATTTTCACGGGATAAAAAAATCATCAAAGTTTTGTCGTACTCGAACGAATAGTACAAGAAATTGAGACGAACAAATGAATGTTTGTTTTGCCAAATACTTATTTCCCAAAGGATTTAATCTTTTGGGAAATAAGTACTTGGCAATGAACGTGGAGTACGTAAAACAAACAAATTTGGAGGCACGGTGATCGAAGAGCAATTAATGTCGCGTAATGCGTTTGGCGGGCGAGCGTGGCGTGGTCATCCGTCTGAGGCGGGCGGCCATTTGTATCCGCGCGGGCATTCGTCACGCTAATCGCCGCGCCGATACACCTGCACCTGCAGTGGCACTCTCCGATATTCACATAAATAATACCAAGATTATATTATATACACAGATTTACATATACTTATAGCCGGTCTAATTTAGGCAATATATTACCACATTGTATTTAAGGAAACATACATACGTATTTTCGTTTATATTTATAAAAAAATATGTATTACTCTAACCAAATATATTCAATCGTATCGTATCAACAAACTTATCCAACGTATTATTCAAACTCCGGGAGCTAATAAATAGAAGTTTGATAAACCCAACAGAGTTATCATAGTAATGATGAAACGTGATCACCCATTCAAGTTTCACAAACGGGTTGGTTCGAATCGAAACTCGGCTAAAGTAGACGGCACGGAGTAACAGGAAATAATAACTTTATCCCAAGCTTAAACTGTGAGAGGACCGTCCAACTAACATTATGCCTGCCAGTAACAAGTTAATCTAAATGCAGCCGACTGCTTCCACTAGCTAGCTGTAGCACGCATCGCCAAAGTTTAATAACTGAGAAAATTCGGAACATGTCTGCATCTGATTCGGCTGCAGTCAAAGATTCACACTTCGCGATGTTTGCTAACATCTCTCTACGAGTACACATAGCTGACTTCAGTGATATAATCAGGCGTGCTTTAGAAAAGTTACCCACTAAATCACTCCAAAGCTGTTTCGCGGACATTATCAGCAAGGGAGTTCCCTAGAGGAGTACTGAATATTCAGATGGCGTTTGTTTGTATACGTATTTTCTTTGAAACTGCGATAAGCGCTTTTCCGTTTTTTCACTGAATAAAATATGGCGCAGGAGGCTCGGCGTGCGACGATAAAACGTCCGCGAAGCTCTTCCCGTCACGTAGTGCGACAGTTAATTACACGGATGTAAATAAATCATCATAGACGGGTGCGGCGGAGGGCTTCGATTCCGAAAGGCAATTATCTCGCGCCTCATTGACGTCGAAAATGAGCGGATCGAGGAGCGCGGCCGCCCCCGACACGCCTCAGAAATATTTGACACCGCCTAAGACGCGGTTATAAGGAAAAATCGAGTGGAGGATTTCTGGTGGCTACGTGCCCGGCTCACGGCAATTGTGATGCATGGAGGGATTTCCGCACATTCGACCGATATTGAGCCGAAACCGCGGTCGCCGCCGCCCCGCTACACATATTGCTTATCGGAATGATATCGTATGAGGTCCGCCATTTTCGTCTATTCTCAAAGCCCAGAAATGTCGGTTACCTGCTTCGTATAGCTCTCATATCTATTGCATTTTCCACTTACGTACCATAATAGCGCCCTCACCCTCGTTTGGAACGTAACCAAACATTACGATAGGTATCTGTAGAACGAAATATCTATATATACAGCATGTTTGTAAGTTAATAGTTTGTTGTCGTGGTCCGCATACTAAACTTCAACATTTGTGCAATTCCAGGGCCGGTGTAACCGCGAGAAGCCACCTTGCAAGTACTTCCATCCACCGCAACATTTGAAGGATCAGTTGCTTATCAACGGGCGGAATCACCTAGCACTCAAAAACGCACTCATGCAGCAGATGGGCCTGACGCCCGGCCAGGTGCTGCCTGGCCAAGTTCCAGCTGTGGTGAGTCACACAAGCTACGCTCCCTCCGTCCAGTACCGAAGCCTCGAGCGATCGGACCTCTACACCTATGTAGGTATTTTATGCACGCCACACGCAGCTTTCGGTGTTACTCGCTATTCTGTTATTTTATAAGCGTTCTTATTATTGAAACACGTAGTCTTTGTGAAAATTTGAGTTTAAGTTGTGCCTTATTTATGTGTCCATAAGTAGTTAGTTACAACAACAAATAGAAAGTTAGAAGTAGGTTCTGCGCATTGAAAATATGTTCCATCCGTAAGTAAATTAACACGATTCCCTCGTAAAGTTTCGTCGGAAACTTAATCATGTGCACGTTGAAAGTTAATGGTAATTTACTTTCTTCAAGGCAGAACGGCCGTTCCTGCAACTAGTTTCGCGCTTCAATTTAAAGTTTCGCTTCGAGTGCGTGAATCTGCTAAATAAAGTCAGGAGTATTCTGTGTATTTATTTTAGAACTTACGAGTAGATAGTCTACTAATTCTGAGGCACAACTTAAACTTTACAACCCGAGGCCGATCGCTCCCCACTGCTTGAGCATGTTTGTACGAATCGTTCCTTCAGTGGCATGTCTACTCTCCAAATTGACTCACATGTATGAAATGGGTATAAGCGGTAATGCAGATTTAATCACCGGACATCGTCCTCCTCACTGTTCACACTGTCGCTAACAACGCGGCCCGCCTCACTCCTCGACCTTCCTCTTCGCACCGCCCCGACGCGCGCTTACAGCATCTTTAATTTTTGGACGTACTTTTCGCAACTATATGTAGTATGACCACAAAACACCCACGTCAATACGTTTTATGAGTCGGTGCGAGGAGTGTGGTCGAGACGGTGCGCGCGGTGGCGCGGGCGCAGACCTCGCCTCGCACGATGAGTAGCGTGTTTGTGGTTTTGTGTCGAGGTGGGCGGCATGGGTGGTGCGGGCGCGGCCGCCAGCCACCTCGCCGCGCTGGACCCGATCAGTCTGGCCCTGCTCGCCCCGCAGGTAATGCCGCCGCCGCCGAGCGCGACGCACTACCACCGGCCCCCTCGCATCCTGGTGCCTCCTTTCCTCCACACATAATTATGATACGCACACTGTAACGCACTGTTAATTTATTAACTTAGTATTTCGATCCTTAAATTGACCCCTTAACCATTCCTCATTTCCTTTTGTCTACTTCTGGTGGCCGGTGAGTAGCTAGACTGGATAAATTACTGCTTATTTAATATTTCAATTCGTCTCTAAATTGCATGTGATGGCTTGTTTGGCTCACTAATTCCTGGATATTAATTATTGGGTATTTTTAAATATATTATTTTAATTCTACATAGATGTATCGCTTTTGTGTAAATGTATTCGAGGCAAGTTTTGTGAAGACTTGAGAATTGTGAAGATGTTGAGAATTTCCATAGGAGAATGATATAAATGCTAACGAATGAGTAAATGTACAAGTATACTGAGTGTTAGTGTTGGTGTGGTGTGCAGGCGACGTCGCCGTACCTGTCGGGCGTGCCGGGCGTGGGCTCCACGTACGCGCAGTACTACGCGCCGCAGCTGGTGCCGGCCGTGCTGGGCCACGACCCCAGCGCCGCCGCCGCCTCGCCGCTCGGCGTCATGCAACAACCCGTGTTGCAGCAGAAACTGCCGCGCACCGACCGCTTAGAGGTAAGCATGCATTTAGATACCTGACCACTTAGCGTCTACACATGAGTAGTGCTTCCCCATGTTGCCACATATTATGCCGGGGACCGACCAATGATAAAAGTACTTATTATAAATTGTTAATAATTTTTCTAGAGTCCAATTGTAATGGTAGGAGTTAACAAGTATATCGGGAAGTATGTCGGTCCTCGTCACAAATTTGGGCCGATGTGCCGTATGCCCGTCCCCGTGTGTATGTGGCGCGCGGGCGCACTGGCCCGGTGCGTCTGCGTGTGCGCTTTGCGAGCAGCACTCGCTTAATCCTCCGGTGAAGTACCTACACTGTTGGCACAAACTCGGCCTATCTTGTGCACGCTCTTATCTGATCTGCCGAACAGGTGAATTCGATGAACTATCGTCATCCACCAGCGTCGATTTGCGCTTACAGTGTAGACGTGCCGAGCGCTTCACATTCGTTAATCAAATCCTTTAGGCAAATTATTATAGGCATTAATAAAATTCTTTCCCGACCAAATTAATTTGAAGATGCGACGGATGCGTAAATCGTTACATTCGAGAAAAATTAAGACTCCCGATTATTAGTATAATATCAACACAAAGCGGCGTCCGGTCCACGTCAATATCAGATAAATATATATAATGTGACAAAAATAATACAATATGGTCACTAATAGACTATCGTATACGCGTTTCTTCTATAAAACAATATGTCGCGGTCGCGTCTTTCTAAAAATAATAAGTAACATATACGTGAGGCATTGCAAATAAGCACTTGCATCGCGTAGTACCGAGCCGCACGCGTGTATGCGCTAGCCGAGCGGCGTGCAAACGAGTGTAGGCAGAGGGTAGTTGAGCGCGGGGCGCGAGCGGCGGACATGGCTGGTGTGTGGTGGTGCAGGTGTGCCGGGAGTTCCAGCGCGGCGCGTGCAAGCGCGCCGAGTCCGAGTGTCGCTTCGCGCACCCGCCGCCGCCCGTGGCCGCGCACGACGACGGCTGTGTCACGGTGTGCATGGACGCCGTCAAGGGCCGCTGCGTCCGCGACCCCTGCCGCTATTTCCACCCTCCCCTGCACCTGCAGGCGCACCTTAAGGCGCAGGCGCGCGGCGCGGTACGCCACCAGGCTGCACGCTCTCGCCTCGCTCGCTCGCGCTCGCTTCTGTACTTCCGCTTGGTCTAGCCCGCGACGCCGCTTAAGTTCGCAGAGCTTTGTTCTGTTCAGTTCGCGCCGGCTCGCGCCACGCTTCCGTCGCACTCACGCTTAACTTTTATTTAATTTTATCTATCGCATAATATCACCTTACGCCGAGCTTTAGGTGTATTCTGTGCATCTACTACATCGTTATTGTTTCTGTCCCGTCCTGCGACGCTTCGCTTCACGTAGACGGCCGCCGCAGCCCAGCAGCCGACAGCGAGCGCGTCTTCGGAGTCGGGCAAGAAACGGCCGGCGCCCACCGAGCTCGAGCCGCCACCGGTACAACGCCAGCTTTGCACGCTTCTCCTCCGCTCCCGCTCCTGCCCGCACGATCCCTCCGCGCGCCTCTCCCTCCCGAAGCGGACAAGCGGCGGCGCGGCGCGACGGGCCGCCCCCCGCCCCTCGCGCCCCGCCGCCCCTCGTCCGCACCAAGCCCTCCGCCCAGAGCCCCCGTTCAACCGTTTGTTTCTCGTTTCAGATGGACATGAAAAGCGTCGGATCCTTCTACTACGATAACTTCGTAAGTATCCGACAACGGTGATATTTCCCTTGAGTCCGGGGACCGCCATTATAATGTATCGCTCATATACACTATTTTACATTCGCAGGCCTTCCCCGGCGTGATGCCGTACAAGCGACCTGCCGCTGACAAAGCGGGAGTGCCCGTCTACCAGCCGGCGACCACCTACCAGCAACTGATGCAGCTTCAGCAGCCGTTCGTGCCCGTATCATGTGAGTACCCCGCGCCCGCTACGTCCGCCCCGCCGACCGCGAGCGTGGCCGCCAGCGCGGGCGCGCCGCCGCCGTCCGCGTCCGCGCCCGTGTCGTCCACGCCGCAGCCGCCCGCGCCCGCGCCCGCTCCCCCGGCGCCCTCGCCGCCCGTGAGCGCCAGCGCGTCCGACCCCGGCGCGCCCGACCCGGCCGCCATGGCCAAGGAGGTGGCGCACAAGAATTACGTGGCGGCTCTCGCGTTCGCCGCGCAGCACTCGGCGATGGCGCAGGCGGCGGCCGCCTACACGCAGCAGGCGCTGAAGGCCCGCGCCGGCATGCAGCACGCCGCGGGGATGATGCGCGCGCCGCACATGATGATGCGGCCGGGCTGGCCCGGGCCGCCCATGCCCATGCCCTACTACCAGCAGCCGTTCATGTACGCAATGCCGCCGCCCACGCCGCCCTCGGCAGCGGCGGCGGCGGCCGCGGCGGCTGCGGCGGCCGTGAACCCTTACAAAAAGATGAAGACGACATAGAGAGTGGTGTCGCGCGGTCGGCGGGGCGCGGGACGCGGGGTCTCCGCGTAGAGACTCGTACGTGTGCGGCCCAGTGTGCGCCCCGGCCTGTCGGGGCGGTTAGCGCTAGGCGTGTTGTCACATTTGTATTGTATTATTGTAAGGACGAAGCGAGCGGCGTCGCCCTCGCGGATGTCTCGGTAGTTTTACGCTATATATATATATACTACTGTATCTCTACTCACTTACCGTTATTACCCTATGCGTGTATATTTCTCGTATCTACGATCCCGGTAATAATAACGCTTGAGTGCATGACTGTACGTTTTTTTATTACCTCTTGTCGATCGTCGTTTATCGTGAGTACCTATCGTCGTACTGAGAGTTGAGCGCTTGGTCCGTCGATCCCGCTACGTACACGCTTGTTCTCGGAGGAGCTCCGCACGGGTGCGCTTTGGCCGATGTGTCGATCCCGTACCTACCTAGTGGTTACCGGCTTGCAGCAGCAGGCCCGCACCTAACACAGCTGCCTTCTAATTTTCGCATGGAATAGAATCCACCACCCCTATACGTTTGGCTCATCAGGTATTATTCTCATTATTCTAGTGGCTCCCGTGTGCGCTCAGTGTGCCGGCGTGTTCATCAGTAGTGCGGCGGGGGCGGCAGGCGTCGCCCCCGCAGTTTTCTTTTAATCGCACCTCCTTCTATTTATTTTTAACGCTTTCTGTTACATGCCTTCCGAATGACGCTTCGGCTGTCGTCCGCATTACAATCTTTTGTCGCTTTTTGTGTCGGGACGGCCAGGCTGTGCGCCGCCGAACGCGCCGTACGTGGTGTACACCGACGAGCGCGGACAGGTAACGTGTGCGCGTGCGCGTGCCGCACGCTCCGCCCGCACCGCCCGCACAGCCCGCACAACCCGTACAACCCGCACAGCCCGCACAGCCCGCACCACTCACTGCGGCAACATCACCGCATGCTGCTTACGTTAACGCCCCTCTAGGCTAGTCGTACAGACTAGTCCGCTCGCTCCACGATACATGGTTTGTTGTTGTAATGCACATGCTGAGACACCGCAGTACAGTACAAACATATACTTACATAAATGGTACCAAGATGATTTTGTACCACTATCAATTTGACTAGTGTCATACCTCGTGCCAGGTAGCACATTCCCTATCACAAATAGGTTGAAATCCGCGCAAGTTACATTAATTTGGTAACATAAACGCTTTAACAATTGTTCGTACTATTCTGTGGCGTCTCCTCGTACTGTAAACAGCGAAACAAGTAGCGTGTGATGCAGGCTTCCCGTTAACATTGTAACATAGTACGGATAAGCAGTACGCTCGCTCCCCGGCGCTGTCCCGCGCTGTCCCGGCTCCTCGGCCACCTCGCCTCGCTCTAACCAGTACGCTATCGAACGCATATCACCACCTACACCTCTACGTCTACCGCTTATTATGTTCTGTTCAGAAGCTCGAAGTCGATAAATTAAAATCATTACTATTTTGAAAGATATACTTAGTTGCTAACAAATCTGTTGTTGTAATATTGTGTGTTATAGTAAAATGTAATTGGCCTAACATTGTTTAGTGGAAATTAAACGACAATATACATTTCTCATACAGATATTAATTTCATATCCTTGTAAAATAAGCATTTACCAGTATAGTCATCTCTGAAAAAAAGTAATAAGTAAATCTACCAACTTTGGTCTCCACATAGAACTTCAGAGCTTGCTTCTTCACTCGGCTTCCGTAGACGTACCTGTATAGTATTAGTTTGTGACGCTTCATGCGGGCTTTGTAGGCTAATCAACGCTTGTTAACAATGATCAATGATCAAAGAACAGACAAACAAACACGATCACCACTGTAGCGTGCCATTCACAACAGTGCCAGCAGGACATGGTGCGCTTGGTGAAATGAGCTTACTTAATTAATCTACCTGACAACACGCATCGAAGGAAGACTAAAAGGAATACGACTAACTGTTGACACGATAGTATGCACCGTCTACTCTGACAATATCTTCCTTTACTGCTGATACAGGTGCGCAGGCAGGACACGTATGTTTTCGATCAACAAAGCTATTATGATTTAACCGGCACTACAGTGGAGGTACGAGGACTCGCCGACCAGTGACGGTCGCCGCCTGATGGCATCGCTTGTCAGCCGTCTCATGATATCTATGTCATCATCACACCATCTAGTCTTTGTGCTGTAACTGTAACGAATATATATTGTAATGAACAGTTGATGCTACAACATGTTGATGATTTTTAGTTTTGTATAGTGAGACATACTTGCTTTGAAATGTGGAAGAAGTCACTCTACAGTATTGCCTTGCTTACACCCGGTAAGATACAATCAGCTTACTATAATATCCTCAGTATAAGTGATTTCCTGTTTGGCCTATACTGAAACACGCCGCCTATCACTTGCATGAAATTGCAATGCAAATAATAACTTCAAATGCTATCTTTTCTAAATTATGCTTTTAATATCTAATGAACTCGGCTGTTTCAGTAAAGGTTACTTTTAATAAATTGAAATTTTAACGAAGCCATTTTACAAACTACTAAACAGTTGACCGTTTAAATAATTAAACAAACTTGCCTAATTGATTAAGTAACTTGTACATAATTAAAATTAGATCATTATTAGATTTAGAATGCCAAGTCAACTGTATAGTTTCCAGTCAAATTCACCTTTTGGCCAATTTCAACTATCAACTGCTAATAAGGGGGTTTTTTTACACTCATTTAAATGCTTTTTGTAAACAATTATTTTTATGCGTAGTTGGTAGTTGAAGTGACGATGGTGAAAAAAGAAAACTCGAAGTGATTATGTATTTTAAGTAATAACTAGGCACCAGCCTGTCCGACGCAGCCTTTCAATATCTGTTATCGTAAACTTTTGTCCACACACTTCGAATTTTCTTTAGTAACGCTTAAAATGCTTCGCCGTTGCGGCTTCAATTCCTCGCTTACGACTTGTTGAGGCCCCTCTGACGCTTATTTAAAGTGTTCACGTAGATGTAATAATATACTTGGTTTTCTTTTGTTTGTCGTACAGTAACCGCACTCTCTAATGGTCATTATGTTGCAGTTTGTACTACCACTAACATGTCACGTCCAGAACTGTCATGTAAGCTAAAGGTATAAATTTAATTTGTCTATTTACATTATAACCATGCCAACCTACCGATAAGCATGACGTCCTCTGTTCCTCTACTGAGAACATCGGGAGATCTAAATTCATCACAGCCGACGCAGACACCTGTCGTAACTCTCCCCACACAGCCTCTTTTAGCTTTATTATAGCAACAGTTGGTATTTATGGGTACACTTTGGACGCTACAAAACCTCTAGTACGCCCTCGCCCTGGTAAAAGTTGTCTAGCATCATGCTTTAGCTTTTTTGTAAAATATAGTCACGCTTAAATAAGATTGGCTGCGCAATAATGATTATACTTCAAGCGTTCTGCATGCCATTTAGATATTATATATTCATACCTATGTGCATAGTGCAGCGTACTTTAACACTACTCTCTGACGGTTATGGAAGCTCGGTCACGAGAATAACTCTAGCATTGGGCTCTTAATTTACTATTCTGTTAATATTGCATATTATGATCCCAACGGTACTACAATATAAAGGTGACACACATGATATCGCATCAGCGCGCACGTACATGAAAGAATGCTTGGAAGCCCCAATCATATTGTGCAACGAATCTTGTGAAGTTCTTGTAATATTGAAGCAGCAACAAGATTTGATTTCGAGCAATTTTCGCCTTCCGTGTGTCCCGTTTTGTGTTAATTTTATGTAGCGACTGAGAAACTACACACGCATAACCTTTTCTATATACAACTTATTTATCGTTTATGTCACTTGAACATAAAAACACGAGTAGTTAACCATAATTCAATACAATGTGCTAGGCTTACTGTAATGGACAACATAAGATACTTTGCTCTTTGATATTACAAAAACTATTTCAGCGTTATTTTTCAGACGGCTGTGCAATGAGGATCAGTGTCAGATGTATGAATGTCCAATCAGTGATGAACTAGATATTAGAATTAACACTATTAACATAATTAATTCATAAACCGTCGTTTACTCGATCAGACTCTACCAACATAAAATACTCTCTGACAAACTTATTTACACAAATCTTTTATAAAAGTACCTAGATTTATTTTTTTATCTTAATATCGACTGTTTATGAAGTAGATTTCTAGTTATAAGAACATACTTACAGATGTTCCACAATGCAAGTATGCGACACTTCTGGCACCACTATTTATCATTATTATATAAAACGAATATTTAAACAAGTGAAACTCTAGTACTATGTGATCAATGACTAACAAGGTCATACCATGGAAATAGAAAATACACTTTATCCAGATATTTGCAAGTTTAAATAATTTGCACCAGTTACGACAACGAAATGAGTCAACGAATTATTTTAGTACCTTTTAAATCACATGAAGGAAGATTTTAAAAACTTTAAAACAAGATAGGTATACATAAAAACTTTGTGTCAAAAACCTTATGCATCGTGTGAGCATCAGTTTGTATGTTATTAAATTGAGTAACGACAATAAATACTAATGAATATGTTGTTATATTTGCAGTTACTGGACACCCTCCCGGTGTGCCAAGATTTTAATCGACAAGGATGTACAAGACCTACCTGCAGATTTGTTCATATTCGTGAAGGTGAGAATACACTTCAATTTTTATTATAATATTCATCCTTTCAACTTCGTAGTAAAAAGAAATAGACAAAACCCATAATAATTATGAACGTGTTACTAATCTATTGACAAACATACGTCAAACTTTCAGATCATGGATAGAAATGTCCCCCGTCCCTTTTCCCTTATATTTAATCTGCATGATCACCACATTTTATTATATTTCATCCATAGCGTAGTTTTAATATCTTGAAAGTAGAAAACTATCTGTAGACTAAACTGACACAATATACCAATTTAGTTTAGATAATAATATTATTATTTAATACATACATTACATAACTTATATCAGTATCACTTATAAAGTGTTCAGTGATAGTTGTTCAGTGATACATGTAGATTTCACTAGATTTAGTGTTTGCTTTTAAATTCATATACTCGGTAGATATTGTACACGTAAATTTATTACCTCCAGTCATCCTGTATTGTGCTCACTAGTCTCTAGTATGTTCATAACATTCTCATAAATTAGATATTAGATTAGTATTACCTATCTTACAAAATGAGTGACATAAGTACCTACCTATTTGACTATATCACCCGTGTACAGTGTGCATTACGTAGTGGTGTATTGCGATGTGTAGTAACAGGTTGTGTGTGTATGTGCCCTGCAGGGTGCGGGCTGCAGGTGGTGGGGTGTCGCGTGGTGGTGTGCCGCGACGCCGCCGCGGGCGCGTGCCGCCGCGCCGCCTGCCGCTACTACCACATCCCCGTTCAGCTGCCGCCGGCGCTGCGCCCCCCCTAACCTGCCCCGCCACCCGTCCACCACCGCACCCTCGCCCACACCCCTGCCCCCTCCCCCCTCCCCACACCTCCACGAAACCACCACGATCCCTCCCCATCCCGGCATCGCCCGCGCCCCGTGTTATCCATATCGATCGCGCCTCTGGCACACTCGGGAAAGGCAGGTTCGGCAAGTATCCTACTGTCGCTCCCGCGGCTGAGGTGGTGATATCTTAGTAAATATCGGTTAGTGTAGAGCGGCCGGGACGAGGCGCGTGCGCACACGTGCCCGCGCCCCGCCCCCGCCTGGAGTGCGTTAGTTTTCGGGAAAGAGTGTGTACATAAGTAGCGGGATATGATTCTCAGGCACGGTCATGCGATTGTGATATGAATAGATTTCGAGACGCCGGAGCCGTTCGAGTAAATTTATCGAGATCGTACCGAGATCGTCGAATAGTAGTTAGTGAGGTTTCAAATGTTTTATTACTATTGTATATTATTATTTTTTTTAAGATACGATATGAGTTCCTGTAAAGATCGGTGCGGTCGCCATCGGGCGTCGCACGAAAACTTTGTTGTATATAAGCAAACGATGTAATGTTTATGGGTGGTGCGGAACGCACCGTCGCCGTCGGCTAGCTCGATGCCGGCGGCCGACGCCGGTGTCAAAAGTTGCATCACCCCACTCCTAACGTGAGCATTTTTGTGAGAATTATGTTACTTTTTTACGTATGTTATAAAATATTTTTTTCTAGATGACAAGTTTTACACTAGATTAGATTAAGTAATGAAACACCAATAGTGTAGCCGCTTCTCTCCCTCGGCACTATAACTTTTGACGCCGGAGCACAATTCGTGTATGTCGAGCGACGCGCGCAGCTGGCGCATGTCGGGCGCGCGCTCGCTGGCTGCGACTAGTCGGTACGTCGTTCTTCCCTTATGGAGCCATCCTGTTCGCACCACACCCCACATCCCACGTCCCACGGCGCCAAATGCGTCGACCGGTTCACACATTAGCATAGATCGCGACACTCGTAGAGTGATAGAGGACAGAAATTCATAATACAATGAAAGTTATCGGACAATATTAAAACGAAGAAGGCATACTTCCAAGCTATTTACCTAAATTCTAGGATAGAACGTCGGCTTTTATTCCAGATAGATTTTGCTAGATAATCATTCTTTTACCGGTCGATTCCCGTCTATCGAAGCACAAAATATTACCGACGATCGAGTCCGATTACCTCTCGGTGAGTACAGTATAAAGAAATAGCTACCTATATTGTTTTCATCATAAACAGTATTAAAGTTTTGATCAAATTTATCTCGTCGTATGTATGTAGAGGTGATATGCGGATAGAGAGAGAGGCGGGTGCGCGCGCGCCGATGCCGCGTTGAGCGCAGACGGCAGCGGCAATGTGGGCGGCGCCCGCTGCCGCTTGCCGCTTGCCGTCTGCCGCCTGGCGACTGTCGCTTGCCGCTCTCGCGACACGGCCGGCGCGCGCGCCCCGAAGGCATGGAAGCCTAATGCCTAATATTATTCCTAGTCCATATCCTTTTTGTTGATCAGTCATGCGATTAATGTTAGAATAAATATTAATAATTTGATTTATTCCTCCCATTTAGTGGATATTTTGATAATGATATATTAATAATGAAATATTTAAGATACATAATACATATTTGATTCTAAATCCTGATAAAGTGACACTACGTTAGTAATTTAGTCGGAGGGATACTTGTGCCGTGATTATATTTTTAGGTATATATTATGAAATAATTCCTAGCGTCGGAATTAAAGAAGTGATTAATGTGTAAGCGTGTTATATTTATTGTCGTAACGTAAGTAGAATGCCATATCGATAAAAGGTGAATATCGGATGCGGAGTCAAACTCATTAGTAACTCGTTGCGTTTGTGTTTATGTTGGTTGTTATTATCAGTCCCGTGCTAGTGGCTAAGGTGAACACTTCACTTTTATCAATACGGCACTATGAGTCTTAAATATATAAGTTGTCATTTTATTTTTTGTTAAAATTTATCGTTTCATGAATTATTTGTTGCCTATAATTTTTATAATCAAAATTTTATGATCTGACGCATTTATTGTAAGACAATCGATTACTTTTATAATTAATTAGTGTGATAATAATAATTATGGTATCAAATTGCCGTTATGAAATATAGAACATCGAAAGTATCCTTCCTGTTTAGAAGGGACTCTTCTGGCCCAAGGTTTCTAGTGGATTTTATATTTTTCTTTTTGTTGTATTTTTAATGTTGCGTGTGTCTTACACATAATATATTTCATTTTTGTGATATTTTTAACTATAAAGTACTGTTATTATAAATCCAAATGGAATAATGATGACCTAATTAAATATTCAAGAATTTATTTGTAAATCACAAAAAAAAATGTAAAACTGTAAATATATTGACAAAAAAATGAACTGCAACACAATAATTGATTATTATAATATCTCTCATCAAATACACTGTAAGTTGTTTGAGTACCTAAATAATGGTATCTTATTATGTAGTATGTACCTACAGTCTACTTAAAGGTAAACCGGTCCAGTGAACAAAGTATTGATAATATTGTGAACATTTTTTTATTCACGAACAATCACAGAAAGTACATGACATTGTAATATTATTTATGAAATTACTATGTGATGTGATCTTCGGATCAATTTTGAGTACAGTATAGATAATAAACAACTGAATATGTGATCTGAGTTTTTGATTTTATAATAATTAAGTACCTGTACCTATAATTTATTAAGAAATACTACAATCTCCTATCTGCACGTCCACCTATAACAGCGTTTATAGATGATGACTATAAACGATAGGGAGAAGAAGAAATGATGAACACAGTTTTTAGACATTTTGAGCGTTCGTCGCGACCAAGCGTGTGTCCAGTATGCGTATAGCAAACGACCTACCTGTAAGACTATTCGTCCGGTGTTAGTTAACCCGCCCCGCGGGCCTTGCCAGCCCCTTCAGTGCCTGGACGCACACTTGTGCTCGCCGAACTGTTTATTAAAAGGTAAACAAACTGAAAGCTTAATAACAAAAACACATACTATGCATAAAATATAAACATATGAATTTGCGTCGCTAACAATGACATTGGGTGTATTATTTGACTGCATCATGGTTTAAGGGTCGCAAATACGTCTGCTATCAAGTTCAAGTTACAGTTGGCGCAAAATAACTTGAACCAAAATGGCGGATGCGCAATAGTCGATTTTTAGTACATTTTGCACGCAAATGCACTGCGCAAACTTTCCCCCTCTCCGTTAGTTTTGGGTCAAGTTATTTTGCGCGAACTATAACATTTGAACTTGAAATTGATAGCAGTTTATTTCAAATAAGCTTTTATAAGCGTTTATGAAACGATACGATTCTAGTTGCGCGGTTCCAAAAGGTTGATCCTATGGAGAGAAATCAGGCAAGAAAGGCCATGTCTTTTAAAATAAATGAAGTTGCAATCTGCACTGGTACAATATCGCGATGACAGAATGTGTGGCCATTGAAGATTTATATCAAGTTTGACCGAAGTTGATAATATTAAAGGTTCCCAGCGTGTGAGAAAATAATAGATTAATCGATGTGGTAAAAACACACGCCAACAAAGCAGGCCGATGAAACTAGGTGTTTACTTAGATATGCTAAGCACAATGTACACAGATTTACAGGTTCTGTTGCGGTAAACAATACTAACCATAGGTAGTTATTTTAGTGGAGGAAAATTTCGACTTGCAGGCAGGATTCGAACCTGCGTCTTCTGACAAGCCACCGCGAGTCCCACCCGCCATGTCAAAATTTGCCGCCACATTCTGAGTTTACGTCTTCAAGGTGACGCCAGTAACATCTATTGAAAAGCAAAGTACTTTGCCCCTCTGGTGTACAAATCAAATGCTACCCGCAAGTCGAATTTTTCCTTCACTAAAATAACTTTATAATCTTAGCATGGAAAATGCCAAAAAAATACAAAAAGATAATACTAAACCATATTTATATAAAAGAAACAATTTTATTGACACAGTTATATAGTTGGGATATTGAGTAGGTACCTATCTAGTTATTCGGTATCTAGAATAGTCAATTGATAATAAGGATTTCAGAAACTGGTACATATTTTTTATCAGACATTTGAAGTTGGAACTCTGCTAAAGGCTTGATTTGAGAAAAAGTATTATCAGTTTGACACCGTACCGTTTTACTAAACTTAAATTCTCTTAAAATTTCAGGGTGATTATACAAAAATTGGGTAACTTTTAGGCATATTTTGCGTCTTCTGGTTAGGTACACCAGACGCTATGACCACTAAGCCACCGCAAGTCCCACCTGCCATGTAGAAGTTTGCCTTCACATTCTGAATTTATGTAAGGTGACGTCAGTAACATCTATTGAAAAGCAAGTTACTTTGCCTCTCAACCGACATGGTGACATGACTTACCTTACGGTTAGTTCTATGTCGTACGGTGCTACGTGCTACCATACCTAGATGCGCTAATGGAGAGAACTAACTGTCTGTCAGTCCGTGTCAGTGTCTAAAGTATATAAACATAAAAAGTTGAACATAATTACTTAAAATACATGCTATTAAGTAAATAAATATTTATACCTACAAACCCAGTTCAATACATCGCTCACAAGTGGTGTTATAAGTAAGTATGACGTAGGCAAATGGTAACGTATTTAATGCAATGTAGACTGAGGAAAAAAGAAGGGTTAAATGTGTTTATCTGTGATATTTAATGTAACAGGAAGAAGTGGTGTCAGAGAAGTCGACACATAGCGCCACATTGCATGCTCGGCATACGTAATGGGTACGCTTGGTTTTACAAACAACGCACCGTCGCCGTTGCTTGCCAATTTTTCCACCTCCGGGAAGAACAGGGAGTTCAGCAGGTAGGTGAGAGATAACCTCTGCCGAAAATTTGGGGACTCCACGAACCGTCTTCAGTGCGATGTCAGGTCGAGATTGCTGGTGTTTTTGCAAAATCTCTGTAACAAGGCCCATGCGGAAATCCCTATGTTTTGTCTCGTGAGTGTGTTTGTACAGTAAGTAAGCATTGAATACGCTCACATTTAACAGACGCCTGAAAAATTTTTTGTACCATACTTGAGTCTGCTTTCGCTCCATAGGGTACGAAGACAACATCTGGTCCTTCTTGTCAACGCCACCCATGCAGACATTATAGTCCTTGATGAGGATGGGTTTGTTTTCGGACACGGTGATCCCATGGTACGTTGAGAGCATTGCCACACGGTTTTGGTCTCGCCATACCATGAGATCAACGTCTCCAGATGTGCACCCGCAAACTTGACCCACCCTCATGTCAGCCATTTTTAAATTGGTGATTTGGACTGGTACGAATTGGCGGTTGGTACGGAGGGTCCCAACGCAGTCATACCCTAAGGACTTAAGTATGCGGGCGAGGGCTGGAGAATTGTAATAATTGTCCATCCAAACGGTATGACCGCGATGTTCAAGCCCCCGCAACAACCGTAAAACAAGATTTGGTATACTTCCCGATATCACCACCGGTTGCACTTCAACTTGAGTACCCACGTGACACTCGAATCGCCACATATATCCCGTCTTAGAGTCGCAGACTTCGTAGGTTTTAATACCTTGTTCTGCGGCCTTGTTCGGGATAAATTGCATGATATCGACCCACCCCTTCCACTGGGTCAAAGATTCATCCAGAGCGATGTTTTGGCCTAAGCCGTATAAACTAGAAAATTTTATATTCAAGTGATCGACAATGGGCGCAATTTTATAAATTTTGGCTTGGGAACGGGTTAGGGCATTAGGAGAATAATTTGCATTGTTATTGAAATGAAGGCACCTAGAGAGAAGCTGAAAACGCTTGAGAGACATGTGTATGGGAAAGCCAGGGCTTGAAAAGATGTTTCTGTCAGTGGACCAGTAATCTTCCAGTTTGGATTTTACTAAAATGCCCATTGCCATCAACAAAGCAAAATAAACATAAAGTTCGTCTACGTTAGTGTCGCTCCATAGCTTTATTCGACTTGACGGCCGGATTTCCCCTCGCTCGATGAGTTGTTTGGCGTACTGCTGCGCATATAGGTTTGTCTGAAGCGCTATGTGCTCCATAATTGGCCTATCCCAAATCAATAGGAAAGCTTCGTAAGGACTTGAGATAGGACAAACCATGGGGCCGCAACTTCCGACAAAAGTTTCTCTCCGCAAGTGAGGAGAAATCGGGGGAGTTGGAAAACTCTTCCAGTCAAATTCAAATAATGAGGTGGGCCCATGCATCATCTCATCACCATTTTGGGCAGATTCCTCAGACTTCACAGACGCAGTGTCTACTCTGCCCGCTGTTTCAGCCTCCTGTGGTGTGTCCTCTTCCGCCGTAAATAATACGCGAACGTTGCGAGGGATTGAGGGATGGGGCTCAAACTCGTCGTCGGAAGCTACCCTTAGTTCTTCTTCTTCGCTTCCTATGAGAATTAAAAATAACGAATCATTGACCAACTAGACAAAAACACTCAATCCAAATCATTAGTGCAATGAAAAACTACTAACCGTAATTGAGTAGACCGCCGCTTTCATCGTCCTCTAAGGAACGTCGGGAGGGCTGTGAGATCCGACCAGCTCTCGGAGTCGTGGTCATATCACATTTGACGCGTCTGAAGCAAATTATTTGATTTAAACACCACTGTTAGTCAGCCAGAAATATACTTTTCAGGGCTTGACCAGTCGATAATATAACAATAATACTTACGCAGCAGGCGAAGGAGGTACCGCCAAAGTCTCTGCGGTCGACGTAGATGGCCGGTCGTACCTAAACAATAAAAACTTTAGATGACGAAATTTTATAGTTGTGTAGTTTATGTACTACATATGTGCTAATAGGAATTCATTCCCGACACAGACTAGTACGAACTATTATTTTTCCTTTTGAGTACATCATTAATTTAGTACCTACAGTTTCGTACATTTAGTACTTCGTCTGTTCGTCGTTTGCGATATATATGTCGTAGTAGAATTGAATAATTCGCTATATTACATAACTAAAAAAAATATATATAGAAAATATTGAAATCGTCCAACATAAAGCTCACATATCCTCCTTATAGCTACACATTATCGTTGCTTCCGAAAAAAACATCCTACGTTAATTTGTTAAAATACTCTAAACTAAGTAGGTAGGTACATTAAGTGACAGACGCACTTTTTTGGAGACTAACTTTCTCTATCAAGTCATAGAGAAAGTTAGTCTCCAAAAAAGTGTGTAATCTTACATATAATAAGAATGTAAGTGAGCCGTGTCTGTACATTGCTTATATTTACAAAAAACTAATTTGGGGGACTCAGAATCGGTAACACAATCCATTTCTATTATTTTTGGAACTTTTGTCTGTCTGTTTGTCTGTAGGTTTGTCTGTCTGTTTGTCTGTCGGTTTGTCTGTCGGTTTGTCTGTATGTTTGACCACGCATCAAATGATAACTACTGAAGAGATTTGGAGGAAGTGGGCAGGAATTCATAGCCTATTTCTTGGATTAACATTTAGGCTATTTTTAATTCAAATCGGTTCTCTCTATCAAAAGTTATTAACATTTTAACCATTGAAAACGCTGAATTTTAAAAATAACCATTGAAGTCAATTTATTTTTCAAGTAATTCTGTATTAGACTAGCAGGGATCAAACATTATAACAGAATCAAGTAATAAAATTTAAAAATACACTTATAGGGACTAAATAAGATAAAACAAGAAAAAAACGTAGATCAATCAGAAACCATTATTGTGACCAGGAATTGATTATTAGTACAGTTATTCTAACTCTACTTACACAGGGAATCACGGGGCATACATAGGATTTATCCAGCGAGCACAAGCCGGTGTAAAAACTAAATATTTGAGTAGATTATAGAAGTAAACAAAGAATGACAACTTACTTTCTAGCGGACTAACACGACATCGTTATTACCTCAATGAAATTTGATTCGATAACAGGTGTCATTTTGAGTTGACAATTATTGTTTTCTTCTTTATAGCATCCAGCAATATAGTAACTTATTTTATAATTTGAAACCTCCATAGTGTAGATACAGTGCGCACACTTTATTTGAGAAAGTAACTAAAGAGTTTTGCATTTATTCAAATAATTAAATAATATACCCTAAGAATATACCACATAATATGTATTATATTAATTTAAAAAAATGCAACGTGCGTTAATCTTAATTTACTGACGCCGAAACAGTTATTTGAGATTTTTGTCTATGTAGGTATGTCTGTTTATATTTCCATGCTTTATGTCAATACCAAATTTTTGAAATTAAGTAATTTATAGGTCAGAAATACGGTATTCAGAGGTCCATGGCGCTAAGTGTATTACAAATATGGAAAATCAAATTTTTCGAGGTGGTTAGTTGAAACTTGGAGAGGACAACGTCTCTCAGGTCAGCTAGTAACAAATATGATTGCTCAGAGCTTACAAACAAATTGTGTTATTTAGTTCCTAGAACTGTTATGCGGCGTGGGGTGCGTGGGCGGCCGCTTTTTGCAGTGTCTTCTCATCGCACCAATGCGGGTGCCCGTGCACCTCTACGTCGTTTAGCAACTAATTATAATTCCCTTTTTTCCGAATTAGATTTATTTTCTTTGTCAGCTTACAAAATCCGCATTAATCTACTTAAAATGATCGACAATAGACAACTCAAATAACAATTTTTAGTATTATAATTGGAACAAGATTTATTATTTTATTGATTAGTAATGTTGTACTCGTGCTCTTCCAAATTCCAATTCGAACATATAATATGTGGATAACGTAGTTAGTTACGCACTGATATACCTTATTAGGGTATTACACCTTTTTTTGAAAACTGTTTTAAATGAATCCTTAGATCGTAATGAACTAGTAGAATTTTTATTTCAGTTTTATAAAACCGAAAAATGCCTTAAAAACTATTTTTAATATATGATTTTGAATTTTCGCGCGGAAACGCTAGCCGCCATGCTACTTCGGCTCGTGACGTCACTTGGTTACTATTACTTCAATGAAACAATACAACTGCAAAAGACCAAGTAACGTCAGGTAACTATCGGAGTGATAATTATCACGTCGGAATCCAATATGGCGGATGGCGTTTTAGACATTTAAGGGCCACTTGCACCAACTTCAAAATTAAATTTAAATTGTATTTAAACACGATTCTTCATAGAAAATTTGTGTTTAAATACAATTTAAACACATTTAAGAAGTTGGTGCAAGTGGCACTAAAAATCAGATTAAAAATGACGATTTTTGAAATTGAATTATAAAATTTACATTGCATTTTTATAAATAAATACTAACGTTACTCGTTAACTTTATTAAAAATCTATCATAAACATGCATTTTTATATTTTTTCTTACATGGTGTAAAATACCCTATTGTAAGCCATTGTTAATCATATACTTATACTGTGTAATTGTTGGTTTTCCTTAATAAATAAAATAAAAATAAATATAAAATAACTGCTAGCTGCTTTACAAAATAGCTCTGTTATTTAAAATACCGTGAAATGAAACGTTGGATTGTAAATGTTAGTACAAAAATTCGGCGCTAGGGGCGTTTGTGGCATTACAATGGCATATGCTCGTCAAGTTAACCCAAATTTCTTCTATACACAATGGCTACATTTCGGTTCTGGCACTCGCCGGCCGCTGCCCAGTGAGCGGGGCGCTGGGTTCATGCATTGTTTGGTCACAGTTCTAACGTAACCTAACCAATATAAGCAAACATATTTCATCTCGAATTTACCCCGCCAAAACCAAATTTGATTGCGAAAATCATAACTGCAATAAGTTATTCTACAAAACAACTAAACGTGGTTAGCGGTTTTGATAAACGTATCGCATTGGCAATCCAGCTGGACGCCATTCAGCTATTTTACATAACAGAGCTATTTATAAAGCAGCAAGCAGTTATCTAAAATAGCGAATTACAAAATTCTACTACGATGCAATAGTCCTTGGTTTTGTACGAACTACGAACTGTCGCTCGCTAGCAAGAACGAGCGGGATGATATGGAAACAGTACACAAAAGAGTGAGATGCATGATAATATTCATCTATCAACTTTTCCAGTTCAATCACTTAAGGATCAAGGTGGAAAGCAGTTGATGATGGCAGGGCCACTGTCGGTCGGGCGGGTGTCGTGGCCTCTGTCATCACAGAATCAAAGAATGGAGACCAAGAACAAAATTTAAAAAAAAATACACGAATTGTGTGGGGTGGTCTGAAATTACAAATATTTCACTTACTTTGGATGGTTAAAGTCGCCCCGATCCTGGGCCACGCGTCTTCGCCTTTTGGCATGTAGAGGAAATTCCAGGGGGTTTCCGAGTGGTAACTCTTCTATCATGCCAATGTTAATGCTACAATGGAAATAAAGATAAATATATTGTATTGCATAATAATATACATAATGATGTCAATATAAAAAATATAATACATTATATATAAATAAAACTTGTAATGAAAAAAATTACTTGTCATGAGCCAATGGACGGCTTTGGACTCCACCACCTCTACTGCGTGCCACACCAGCCTGGACACCTCTACCGCGGCCACGTCTTGCCCTCCCACGACTTGACTCAACCTTAAGCTTATAGCTACTAAGAATAAATCGAAAGGATTAGTCTCTAATATATTTCTAAAAAATAAGCGCAATTTTAGTATTCCACATGTAGTCAGTGCACTCTACTTTTGCCCAGCGATTGCCAATATTCCTTCTATTGTATTGTAAAGCGCAATTTTAGTATTCCACATGTAGTCAGTGCACTCTACTTTTGCCCAGCGATTGCCAATATTCCTTCTATTGTATTATATATACAATAATGATAATCCCTCCAACAAACTAAGCACGACTCATCTAGGACTCGAAGGAACCTCAAACCCAATATTTGTGTCGGAATGTTTGACAGCACGAGGAAGGCGTCTGTTTTTCTTGGCTAGAGATTTTGCCCAAACTTGGAATTATAATTACTGCTGGACTTCTAATGGAAGAGTATTCTTGCGACAAAAGGAAGGTTTACCCCACATTCTTCTCAAAAATGAAGAACAACTAAACGCTTTGAAAAAATGACTAGTATGTAATTGCAAATTTTTGTTTAAAACTACACTACAATCCTTTGTGCAGATCCTAATATTATGTATCAACAAACTATATTACACCTTAACACACACACAGTCACGCCTACACTCATACATTCCTCAATCACTCTTACCCTGCACAATTTGTAACCCTCAGAAATCTTATTACACTATTACTTATTTCTACAAAAGCTCACACCGAACTTATATGAGCTGTGCCACACCACTTTACTATGCCATACCTGCAAAAAATCTGTTAATAAATTATTATAATATCAATCACAGCTCTCGCTGTAATACTACAATGTTCCACTTAACTACGTTGCATCATTTTATAAATATTAATCGTATTTGATATCATTAATATAATTAATGACATTGATGCTAGCTCCGTGTCAAGGTCATTAGTTTGCTCACCAGAAACCACCCACCTAAATTTGACTGGCCAAACTTTTAACGTGCTACATACTAATATTCGAAGTGTTAACTGTAACCATGGTTCCCTTGTTACTCTCTTAGCGCGTATTACTACGCAATGTCATGTGATTATTCTAACTGAATGCTGGCTTAGCAAAATTGTAAATGTCCCTGTCCTTGAAGGATACACCTCATATAGATCCCAACACACAAATCAGAATGACGGGGTCATTCTATATGTAAAGTCTGATATTGTTCATAATATCATTGAACCGCATTTCGAAGATGCCAATTGCCTGGTTATGAAATCAAACACAGAATTTGCTATTGTAGCCGCCTATCGTTCTCCTTCTAAGATTAATATTGACAATTTTATTGATAGCCTAGATCTCACTCTGGAGTCACTATCCTCATTCAAGACAGTAGCGTTAATTGGTGACTTGAATATTAATATCAATAATCCGAGCTATGACACAAACGCAGACACCTATTTGAATGTCCTGGCATCCCATGGACTATTAGCGGCCCACACCATACCTACCCGTGACAATGCTTGCTTGGACCATGTGATGCTTAGGACAAACAAAAGCTCGACTACCATTGTCTTGGACTCCCCGATTACGGATCATGTTCCTACGTTATTCTGCTCTGAAGCAAAAATCCCGCACCACAAAACTAAAGACTCTGTGACTAGAGTTAACATCCCCGCTGTAATACAAGACCTATCTAAAATTGACTTCACCCAGACCCTACTAACTAACAACGCAAACACTGCTGCAACTGAACTGGTTTCCTTAATCACTAGCGCTATAAACACAAATACTAAATTAATTAAGATTCCAAATCGGAAACGATGTTTAAAACCCTGGGTAACTCCCGGGCTTCTTAGATGTATAAAAAACCGGGACAACATGCATAAGATATCAAAAGCGGCACCGAATAATACAGTTCTAAAAGTGACCTATTGTAGATACCGTAATTACTGTAATAATCTTTTAAAAAATCTTAGAACAGAGTATGACAGTAACGAATTAAAAAATAACAAAAACAATACAAAAGGCATGTGGAAAGCTGTTAAAAATATAGCGAATTTAAATAATTCACACACACCGCCACTGGAACTACTAAAACTTACAGGAAATGACATAGAATCAGTCGACCAAGTTAACAAATACTTTGCCAACATTGGTGCTAATCTTGCCTCCCAGATTACCATTAGTAACCCAACTGATACCCCATTTATAAAAGCTAGCTCACCAAACTCGTCTATGGTAATGCTAGACACAGACGAAACAGAAGTGGAAAACATCATTCTCGGCCTTCGGACTAAATGTGCTACTGGATTTGATTGTATAACCACTGAGGTACTTAAATCTGCGCGACACATCCTGACACGCCCTATTACTACCCTATGTAATCTTTGCCTAAATACAGCTTGTTTCCCGGACATACTTAAAAGAGCTATAGTTAACCCTATATATAAGAGTGGGGATAGGCACAGTGTCAATAACTATCGTCCGATATCTATACTTACCTCTATTTCCAAGATACTAGAGAAGATTATAAACAAAAGACTCGTTAGTTATCTAGAGAAGAACAAATTAATTGCCCAAAATCAATATGGTTTTAGAAAATCTATGTCAACAGAGGATGCAGTTCTTGACTTTACAGAAAGAGTTGTAAAACTACTTGATAGTAATGCAAAAGTGGTGGGCGTTTTCCTTGACCTTGCCAAAGCGTTTGACACTGTGTCTATTCCCATGCTGTTAGACAAAATGGAATGTTTGGGAATGCGTGGTAAAGTCCTGGATTTGTTCCGCAGTTACCTAACAAATCGTTCACAAGTAGTAAAGATAGGAAGTGTCATAAGTAACGATGCAAACCCAATTTTTGGTGTGCCACAGGGAAGCGTACTTGGTCCTACACTGTTCCTGATTTATATTAACCACCTATGCTTAGCTGTAATACCCAACTGCAGCCTGATATCCTACGCAGATGACACTGTGTTGATAGCACATGGCACAAGCTGGGACCAAGCTCGCTTTAATGCTGAGAACGCTATTGCGAAAGTGATAAAATGGCTAAAATATAACTTATTGACCCTCAATACATCCAAAACGAAATATATTACCTTCTCACACAGAGCCCATTTACAACCAAAAATTGGAACGTTTACCCTAGTGGCACATGAATGCATCAAACCGACACCTGGATGTACCTGCCTTTCACTTACCAGAACAAACATTATCAAATATTTAGGCATTACCATTGATAGCACCTTCACCTGGCATCCACATATAAATGGCCTTGTTGGTAGAATAAGAAAGTTATTACCCATCTTCAAGAATCTACGTACTTGTGCTGACAGTGCAACCCTAACTGTCGTATATCACGCACTCGCTCAATCGCTATTCCAGTATTGTATTACAACTTGGGGAGGAACCGACACCACATCAATGCTTCGCCTAGAGCGCGCACAAAGAGCGATCCTAAAAGTAATGACCGGAAAGCCTCGCAGGTACTCCACCACAACACTTTATAGTGAATGCAAGGTGCTGACAGTCAGACAGCTTTACATACTAAGGGTAGCACTTAAACAGCACTCCTACCTTAAATTCGATCCGGCTGCGCGAGGCAGGAGGATGGGCACTTGTCCCACTGTGCCTCACCGAACCACGTTAGCAAGGAGACAGTTCTATGTCACTGCCCCACGTCTTTACAATAAGATAAATAAATTTAAGGGGATTTACTCACTTACAATGAATCGTTGCAAAAAAATTATAAAATTTTGGTTACTTACTCACACTTATCTAGATACAGAGGCACTATTAAAGTAAACACTCACCTAAAACAAGCACACACTCTACACACACACACACACACACACACACACACACCACACATCCGCCACACCACACACACACACACACACACACCACCACCACCACCACCACCACACCACACCCACACACACTACTCTGATCTACTTTGAATTGTGGTGTAGTATATTCCTTTTTTCTTCTTTTCTTTTAAAATGAATACGTACCTATATGTACCTATCGCTTATTTTGTCGACATAAGATTTGTATTTTTCTAAGGAGATGGCACTGGCTCCTGTAATACAGTTTATACTAGCTCAGGAGCCAGAGTTATAAACTAATTATGTAACATATTTATGTCAATAAAAATATATTATTATTATTATTGTAATCTATACTAATCTATATCTATACTTAATATGTAAGTTTGTTTGTTTGTTTACTTGAACGCGCTAATCTCAGGAACTACTGGACCGATTTGAAAAATTATTTCTGTGTTAGATAGCCCATTTATTGAGGAAGGCTATAGGCTATATATCATCACGCTAAGACCAATAGGAGCGGAGCATCAATGAAGAATGTCTCAAAATCGGGGATTTTTTCCTTTTGAGAGCTTCCGATGCGTGCGCTGCGTAAACGGTTAAAGTTTCGCAAAAAGCATATATGACAGAATTGTTCCTCTTTACAAGTTCTAAAAAAAAGTCCGCGACAGCATATGTCTATCTTTTAAGGTTGGCTCACTATAATCTTTTTTATGCTAACTTTGTTCTAAAATTCCTTTTAAAATTCCAAATGCATTATTTGCGAAGGTGTTTTTATAAACATGATATTAATCCTCATTCGCCAAGTGGTCCTGAGCGCGACTGCTACGCTAGAGGTCCTGGGTTCGATTCCCAGTTCGAACAGTGTTATTGGGTTTTTTCTATGAAATTCCCAGTAGCAGCTCGGAGTTAGGAATTTGTGCCCGGTTAATGGCAATAGGCTCGCCCCCTATTACATGGGACCTAAACATACCGGCGAACTGTGGGTGTACATTAGTACGCCTCTGCCTAACCCTTCGGGGAATACAGGCGTGATGGTATGTTATGTTATGTTATATTAATCCTTATCCAAATAAATACGCTATTCATCAGCCTTTAGAGCGTTTGTTTTGTATCCGAGCGGACCGAGCTTGGGTCCGCTCGGACGCAACAAACGCTCTAAAGAACATATCCTCATTTAGTGTTCTTTTATTATTCCTGTTCCCGTGACATATTTTACTAAATTTCCGCTCGGATACTCAATACTCAATTATCAACTAACAATATTGGCTATATCTTGAAGTGAGCTTCAATCAAACATACTACAAGCCGCTGAAGGGGATCATCATCTTCTTACCACCTGTCAAGTGCCACCTGCCAAGTTTGCTTGAACGCGATAATCTCAGGAACTATTGGTCCGATTAGAAAAAATCAGTGTTAGATAGTCCATTTATTGAGGAAGGCTATAGGCTATATATCATCACGCTACGCGGACGAAGTCGCGGGCAGAAGCTATATACTAATATATAAAGCTGAAGAGTTTGTTTGTTTGCTTGCTTCAACGCGCTAATCTCAAGAACTATTGGTCCGATTTGAAAAATTCTTTCAGTTTTAGATAGCCCATTTATTGAGAAAGCCTATAGGCTAGGTATATATCATCACGCTAAGTCTAAGTAACTATTCCACACGGACGAAGTCGCGGGCGGAAGCTAGTGATTAATAATTATGATGAAAAGAAAAAAAATAAAGATTAGGTACTAAGTATATTAAGCAAATGAAGCACAATTGTGTATTTGCGAAAATTACTAGTTTTTTTTGGAAATACGATTATGCGCCTTGTCCGTAATGAATAAATGGATCGATTTTCTATGCAAGTATTTTTAATTTTTAATTCTGGTGTTGTGCCCGTGCGGAACTAGCAAATACTTTATACTAGCAAGTTTTTCTCGCTCAAACTGGGGCGCTCTACTTTTAAACTTTTTAATATATAGGTACGCATCACGGGTACTTGGGTGAACTGAATCAGTGTAGGTACCCATAAGACGAAAGATGCGAGTAACGAAATGCATTCGTGAGTAACGTTTCGTTACTCGGTACTAGATGGCGCACCCGTTACTCAGTACCGAATACATACGATTCGTTACAGCTCTAAAAAAAACTAATAAAGAAAGATGGACGCGACGCGACTCGTGCGATGACGCGCTCGAAGCCCATTTTGGGACTCAAATACTACAGTTACGTTTAAATATAATTTAATTTATACTTGAATTATTAAATGTATGTACCAATACACTATGATAAATTTAAATTATGATTACGATTAAATTATGATATTTACACACAATACAAAACAGTACCTAAATAGATTGTTTCCGTAGGACACTATATTTTGTGGTACCTAAAATCAGGTAGAAAAGTTTCTTTCTGTTATTATTATTGTTTTACTTCTGATGGAACAAATGAAAGCAAAACACAAACAGAAAGTATTCAACGGTAGATTACTTACCCAGGCATCATTTACAGTACCACTAGAAATACACGCAATAAGAATAAACCATATCAATACACTTGAAACCATAGATTATTATGTATATTTGGGTCAGTGTCAGTGTTGCCAGGGCCCCTGAGTCGAAAGTTACGTTTCGTTTCCTGAAAAGTAACATTTTTGGTGCAAAAGTTACATTTTGGGATCTATGATGTCGAATGACCTTTTTTTTTTTTTTTAGCTCCTGATTGTTAGAAATGTGAGTTCAATTTGGATGCGTTCGTGTACTGTTTGCAATATCTAGTATTACTTATCTCGTTGTTCTCAAAAGTTACGAAAAATGCCTTAGATATAATAATTACTTACATGTTACGCGAGGGGGTCAAAAGTTACGAAAAATGTAAGAAATGTAACCATCTGGCAACGCTGGTCAGTGTTGCCAGGGCCCCTGAGTCGAAAGTTACGTTTCGTTTCCTGAAAAGTAACATTTTTGGTGCAAAAGTTACATTTTGGGATCTATGGTGTCGAGTGACCTTTTTTTTGAGCTCCTGATTTTTCATTAATTGTTAAAAATTTGAGTTCAATTTGGATGCGTTCGTGTACTGTTTGCAATAAAATAAAAATCTAGTATTACTTATCTCGTTGTCCTCAAAAGTTACGAAAAATGCCTTAAATATAAAAATTACTTACATGTTACGCGAGGGGGTCAAAAGTTACGAAAAATGTAAGAAATGTAACCATCTGGCAACACTGGTCCTGTCCTGTGACAGTGTTGCCAGGGCCCTTGAGTCGAAAGTTACGTTTGGTTTCCTGAAAAGTAACATTTTTGGTGATAAAGTTACATTTTGGGA
Source organism: Acronicta leporina (assembly GCA_947256265.1). Taxonomy (NCBI): domain Eukaryota; kingdom Metazoa; phylum Arthropoda; class Insecta; order Lepidoptera; family Noctuidae; genus Acronicta; species Acronicta leporina. The sequence continues at coordinate 6,596,119 of OX366513.1, read as the reverse complement.
TCTATGATGTTGAATGACCATTTTTTCTAGCTCCTTTTCTTTTCATTCCATGTTCTCTTACCAGGAAGCAAACATGTGAGTTCAATGTGGATGCGTTCGTATACTGTTTAAATAAAAAACTAGTATTACTAATCCCGTTGTTCTCAAAAGTTACGAAAAATGCCTTCAATATAAAAATTACTTACATGTTACGCGAGGGGGTCAAAAGTCACGAAAAATGTAAGAAATGTAACCATCTGGCAACACTACTCTTGTCTAGTATCCGACAGATACACGAGCCAAAGAGATTTGTACACACGAGCATGTAACCGTTAACTTTTTTTAAATTAACTGTTTATGTTACATACGTCACATACGTGCCATGTCGATATTTAAGCCGACAGGAAATGCTTCTAGCTGTAGCCATGTTGTTAAAACCTTTTATGGTCATCCACGTCATCAGCTCAACCTATATCTTCACCAGTGAATGAAAGCTTATTAACTGACGACGACTAAACTATTGTTTTGGCATTTTTTCTGTAATCCTCGATTTTCTTGGCATACTTATTTGGCATTTAACTTGACAAGTGAGTTGGCAACACTGATCACTTGCCAGGCACAGGCACTATACCGGGTTGGGGTCTCTTCCCTTGGTTATAATTTTATGATATTTATGTCATTCTATGGCAGTGTTGCCAGATGGTTACATTTTTTACATTTTTCGTAACTTTCGACCCTCTCGCGTAACATGTAAGTAATTTTTATATCTAAGGTATTTTTGTAACTTTTGAGAACAACGAATACTAGATTTTGATTGCAAACAGTATACGAACGTATCCATATTGAACTCACATTTTTGCTTCCTGGTAAGAGAACATGGAATGAAAAAAATCAGGAGCAAAAAAGAAGATCATTCGACATCATAGATCCCAAAAAGACAATAAAAATTATAATGCAAAATTTAACTTTTCCACCAAAAATGTTACTTTTCAGGAAACGAAACGTAACTTTCGACTCAAGGGCCCTGGCAACACTGTTCTATGATCCCCTCTGACTCTGAGGAGGTAGTGGGACCAGTGATGGCATTTTGGCATTTTTATGGCTAAATTTGGCATATTTCTATGGTGCTTAGCGTGTTTTTTAACGATTTGGCATGTTACCATATTTTTTAGCATTTGTTTTATCCAGTAAGTCAATTTTGTCCAGTTAGTAGTTGTAGTATATTAATTTATTCTCTAGCTTATTCGAAAAATACTCATCTGTTATTGAAGGGGACTCCCCGTAACGTCAAAGCTTCTTTGTGTGCCTAGTGTTTCTATCAAAAACCCCCTACCCTCAGTTAGTAGAAAATAACTAGCATAATTATATCTATCTAACCGGAAGACGCGGATTCGAATCTTGCCCGCAGTCGAATTTTTACGTCATAAAATAACTTTATAATTTTAGCATAGAAAATGCAAAAATAAAAATACAAAAAGATTGCGATATTATATGTTGGGCTTAAAAGATTTGAGAAATGCTGCCATTCATATAATCTTCTTGAGGCTACTGTTCCTTTTTACTTTATAGTTTAAGTGTTTGACGAAGATGAGTTGGGTTTTTTCCAATTTATCTATGTATTTTTGTCTCCATATTATACTTGCAGATTCCTAAGATAAGATAAGAGGTATAAATGAACATTTGTCATCTAAAATAACACCTAAGTCTTTCACTTGATTTGCTCTTGAGATTAACTTATTATTAATACTATAATTAAAAGTAATGTTGCTTCTTTTGCGAGAAAAACCAATGATTTGACATTTTTCAGTATGAACTCCAAGCCTATTTTTTATGTAATATTCGCCTAGTCTGTCAAGGTCAGATTGCAGTAAGTAACAGTCTTCTATATTGTTTATTTTACGGTAAATTTTTTATCATCCGCATATAAGAGACATTTTGAGTTGTAAAGGCAATTCGGGATGTCAAATTAATTTCTTTATTTATTTATATTAAAAAGCAAAGGGGATGAATGTGATCCTTAAGGCACAAGGCCCGAGGTGACATTTACGAAGTCCGAACGATAACTACCTATTGAAACTGCTTGGCGACGATTCCTTATATAGGATTCGACCCATCTATGCAAGTTTCCTTTGATTCCTACCGCCCGTAACTTGTCTACAAGGATGTTATGATCTACTCTGTCGAACGCCTTTCCGTAATCGGTATATATAACATCTATTTGTGCTCCATTACTCATGTTTATCAACAAGTAATGAGTTAGTTCTGCAATACTGGTGTTTACCGAGCGCGATTTGAAAAATCCGTGTTGAGTTAGAGGGAGACATTGTTTACATGACGTATATAAGCACTCGTTAACAATACTTTCAAGCATTTTGCTGAATATATTTAAAAGTGATATTCCCCTGTAGTTAGTAATCTCATTCCTTGTGCCTTTTTTATGAATAGGAATTACCTGCGCATCTTTCCATTGCTTAGGAAAAACCCCCTCGTTTAATGACCGTTGGAAAATTATTTGTAAGGGATACATGAGACCTTTTTGGCATTGTTTTACGAATATTGCTGGAATCCCATCCAATCCCGCTCCTTTTTTGCTATCCAATTTTGAGAATGCTTTCCTAGCCAATGCCGGGTGTAACATCAAGTGAATGTGAATCAATATAATTCGCGGCTGGTGACTCAGTACACTGTGATATACTATTAATGTTAGAGGGAGAATTAAACATACTTTGAAAAAATATGTTAAATGCACTACTGATATCCTCACCCTTAGAATAAGTTACGCCTTTGTAGGTCATACGACATGGAAACCCTGGGCTTTTCCGCTTACTGTTAATGAATTTCCAGAATTCTTGTGGCGTTTTAAATATTGATTTTTGGCATCTTTGAACGTATATATTATAATTGTTATATACAAAGATTTATTTATAATTTTACAAAACAAATACACAAATCAAAATAACAGAAAACCATCTTATTTAATGCATTCAGAATGACATCACAGAACTTTATATTACGGATTGGTCAGTAGGATATAATCCCTCAGAAATACACGTCTTGAATTACTTTATTTCATTATCTTTTAGTCACCTCACATTAGGCTCACTTACTACTGCTCTTCATAGGAAAACCCTAGCTTAGGAAATATGCCGTGAACACAGTTACGCACGTAACTGTGTTCACGGCATTCGCTTGAAGTCTTTGCCTGTCCAGGTCTTTTGGGAAACCTGCCTAGTGACTGAGCGCTTCATGAGTTCTTGAAGTCTTTGCCTGTCCAGGTCTTTTGGGAAACCTGTCTAGTGACTGGGCACTTCATGAGTTCCTCTTCTTGAACACAGGTCTTAATTGCGCCAAGCCAGTGTTGATAGCCAATCGTATAGAAGGTGCAAGTTTAATGTTATATCTTAATTTTTGTATTTATATGCTTCGCAGTCAGATGAGTCATTTACGGCCTTCAGATTTTGTGGGCGTCGGGGCAAGCCCCAGCACGAGTGTTCTCCGACAGCAGCACAACATTCATGGGAGTTTTCAATGTGCTCTTGCGCTTCTTACAAGTTCCAACTAGCGACATATCAGAATAGCAATCAATCAAATAGCATAGAATTTAAAGTCATACCAGCCTATACTCCGCATTTTGATGCCATTAAGAAACATTTATTAAATGTCTCACAAGCTTCACATAAAGAGCTTTCAATGTGTCTTATTCAGATAGAGGCTATTTTAAATTCCAGACCCCTTAACCTCTATCCACTTAACCTCCTCCTTCGCAATTCCTCATCGGACGATCTTTCACATCAGTTCCTCTTCCTCAGATCACCGATATCAATATCCAGCGGCTTCATCGCTTAGATCGTATCGAAAAGCTCCGGCAACATTATGGAAACGTTTCTCACATGAATATAATATATCTGTTCTGCAGAAAAAAAGCAGTCTTAGTGAGAGATGCAAATGTTCTTCCTCTTCTGTGGTTGCTGGGCAGAGTGATCGCCGTCAAGCCAGGATCTGATGGGCATAGCAGAATCGCCGACATCTTGACGAAGGGCATCATCACACGGGCGTATAATAAATAATATATGTCCTCTTCCCGTCTCTTCAACATAATCTTGAAGCCTTCCATACTTCAACCCGGGGAGTATGTTCCTGACGTCACATCGAGCGTGCCGAGGAGTTGCTTGGGACCGGCTTCATCATTCAACAGCGGCCCCCAATTTCATACTACCTCGGCTGTGCACTCACTCGCCGCTACGAATCCGCGCGCACGCATCAGTTGTCTTCCCTTTTTTGTATTAGCGCCTATTGAAATACAGTTCATACAGAAGATAAGCAGTTTTATTAGCAGTTAAGACCCCCAGCAACACACCTGGAGCTTGACACTCAACAGTGGTCCTTCGATTAAAGAAGATTGCCGTCTTTTGCTGTGCACTCACTCGCCGCTACGGAATCGCGCGCACGCATCGGTTGTCTTCCCTTTTTTGTATTAGCGCCTATTGAAATACTGTTCATACAGAAGATAAGCAGTTTTATTAGCACTCAAGACCCCCAGCAACACATCTGGAGCTTGACATTCAACAGTAATTAAATTATCTTTTACTGCCACGTTCAATTGGAACTGCATCCACGTCATCGGCTGAACCCAAAGGCTCAACCTATATCTTTACCATTGCATGAAAGCTTATTAAGTCTATCTATCTATAGTCTATCAATAGTGATATTTTGTTTAATTACAATAAAAAAAATACGGTGAACCATTGTTTTGGCAGTTTTTTTCAATTTAGCACTTTTTTGGCAATTTTTTCAAAATATTTAGCATTAAACTTCGCAAGTGAGTTGGCAACACTGAGTGGGACTAGTGAACCATGATTGGCTTAAAGGTCCTGTAACCAAGCCAGTGGCTTAGCCACACCAATTAAAAAAAAAGTGAAATAATGAGTTTCAAGTACCCAAATCAGTGTTGCCAGATGGTTACATTTCTTACATTTTTCGTAACTTTTGACCCCCTCGCGTAACATGTAAGTAATTTTTATATTTAAGGCATTTTTCGTAACTTTTGAGGACAACGAGATAAGTAATACTAGATTTTTATTTTATTGCAAACAGTACACGAACGCATCCAAATTGAACTCAAATTTTTAACAATTAATGAAAAATCAGGAGCTAAAAAAAAAGGTCATTCGACACCATAGATCCCAAAATGTAACTTTTGCACCAAAAATGTTACTTTTCAGGAAACGAAACGTAACTTTCGACTCAGGGGCCCTGGCAACACTGGACAGGACTGTCAGTGTTCCTGACGGGACGGCTGACAGACAATGACATATATTTACCTAATGATTTTTGTGCGAATGCGAACATTGATCAATTTTATTCTTTGTTTTAAATACTTGGAATTTAGTAGCATTTCAGTAGCCAATATGTTTTCTTTAGACTCCAGAAGTGTTATTGCTACAAATGTTTTTTTGTGACCTAATAAATTCAACTTGTACTTGACGTTAAACAACAGTGCTAATAGTATTAGTATTTTCCCGAAACTGGTAAGTTATCGAATGTTAGCACAGTCATTTGCATTGGAAAACTAGTTTTAATTTGGTTACCTACTGTTTTGTAGTAGCACCACTTACAGTCTACAATGTTCGCGAGTTTGAAAAGTAAGATAAAGGAAGAAACTGGTAGTGACATAAGTAAAATAACAAGTAGCTGGCGGAGCGGCGCTTTCCTCGGCAGAATAACGCTCAGAGATGATTCTGTAAGTACTGATAATGTCAAAACCAATTAAGCTATTCTAAATTCTGTGTTGCTTACACCACATTGGGTGTAATTGAGAATATTTTTGAATCCATAGTGATTGTTTAAGTACTTATCTGAAAATATAATATTGTACTCATAAACTTTATATAGGTACATACTATTCTATAAGTAGACTGATTGGTCTCCTCGAATTCTGAGAGGAGACCCATGTCCAGCAGTGTGACAGTATTACGGGTTGATTATGTATGTATGACTAACTATATGTTATTGTGTAGTATAAGACTGACTCTTTGGCCAACAATTGTGCTTTACTTTTATTACACACACCTGTATAATGACCTAATGTTATCCTTGCAGTCCACAGCAAGTCCATCCAGTTCAGGCGGACATGGAGACTCCACTTCAGATGTAAGTAACACTTATATTAACAGGTTCATATATTTCATTGCAATGGTGATCCTCTCATCCTCCTGCCCTACATACCTACATTTAGCATAGTGGTAGTTGTTCAGAGTCTGGTTATTTGTGTTTGTAAATGATGCAGGATACAGGAGATAATCCTAGTCAGATAGTGATTTTTTTTTAAAGAATAGATCATACCTGTATTCTCCTGGGGGCTTAAGCAGTGGGGTATCAATGTATCTTTAGTATTAGTTCACCAGTATGTTTAGAGCTGAGAGTATTTCCATTGACCATTCATAACTCTGGGCTACTACTGAAATACCCTATTAAATCTTCACTGTATTGGTTTCTAATAAATTAGTACAAATATCATATTATGTATACTTACTTAATCATACAAGCACAAAATATAAAGTCTGATAAAATACTGGGTTATATTAATAATTTTGTAACATTTATGTAGTTTAAACTGTTTGGTACTTATGTAACTAAATTTATTGTAATTGTAACCTACATTATATTTTAGTCAATATCTCCACAAATGGAGTCCTACTTATCAGACCGCACTGGTGGGAAGGTGGACCAGGCAGCATTACAGCAGCAGTACTCATCACAACTGGAGGCCAAGCTGCGAGAAAGAGACACTTACTGGGAACAAAAGATTGAAGAATTGAAGCTTTCACTTGCTTCTGTGCAAGGTCGGTGTAACACATTGTTTAGTAAACACTTTTTATAACTATTTACCAAATAACTGTTGTTGCAACTGTGAATAGTCACAGAAAGCTAAGCAGTGACCAATTTTTTTAAATAACTGTTTTAGGTGTACAAAGATAATCATAGGCAATCCACACACAAGTAAATACCTTCTGTCGAATTTTAATCCCAAAGTTATTTGGTAGGAGCTTTTTTACAGTCATAGTCAGAATCTATAAATATTATTATTTTTTTCTTTTTTTATATAGTACACCATACCGTCAACAATGACAGGTTTTGTCTATGCTTTTTAAGTGCCACATCACTTTTTGCCCTTAACACTTAAGTGCCCTGCACCCGGCTTCTGGGTTGAACTGTTAATTGTTTGTGTGCCCACAATTCGGCTCCAAAGGACAAGGAGGAAGATATCTACACAGGAATAATATATTAGTAAAGTTTTTTTTTATTTCACTGGGCCTTGAAAGTGTAAATTCTGTTGCAGTGACATCTTGGCTGTTAGGCATCAGCCACAAGATACAGTTTACATAGGACTTAGTCTGACTCCTATCTAGACTAGTTCTCAAAGTAACTCCTGACCTCCTTAATTCAGTCAATCACATAATGATTCTATTGATGCAGGAGAGGAAGCAGCAGCAGCGCAGGCGGTGGCCCGCGCGGCACAAGCCGAGGCGGCCAAGGCAGCAACAGAACGGGACACGGCCAAGAGATTAGTGACTGAACTGAAAACACAGCTGGCCGCCGCCGAACGCGCTCAGGACAGACTTGACGCTCTAAATGTCAGTTTATTTACAGTTATTAATATTATGATTTAATAGTGACCAAAAAGTATGTCACTAGTTGAGATTGGAATAGGTAGAGAATATCAATTTAAATTACAGGCAAGAAACTAAAAGAGTGGATATTACCTAACTCTATCTTCTTTCACTGAATTTAAATTACGAATTATATTTTAGGTTTCCACCCTAAAATTATATTGAATTGAAATATATTATAAATTTATTGAGAGAATCATCGATGATTCAAAGTCAAATAAATAGTTTGTACATCTTAAATCCCGAGAAGAAGAAAAGTCAGGATCATTATTCTAGGGTTGCAGGGGATTATTTAATGTGACTTACATACTAAAATTTTAGGTATATACTCTGCCTGCAATCTCATTAGTGAAAAAGAAGTTCCTATAACGGAAACTGTTGACAATAAATTGAAAATTATGTTACACTAGCTGACCCGGCGAACTTCGTACCGCCTATTCTGAAACTAACGTCACTCAATTGTTTTGCCTTCCCGGAACCCTTCCACTAACACTTTAAACTTTATGGTATGGTTTTAAAGTTCAAATTGACTTTTAATGATTATTGTATCATTACGAATCTTTCATCATCAATCAATTTTTTTAATTTTTCTCTCCATAAGAACCATTCTCGTACTTCAAGGAATATTATAAAAAAATAATTATGAAATCGGTTCAGCTGCTCTCGAGATTTGCGCTTAGCAACACATTTGGCGATTCATTTTTATATTATAGATAATGCATAATTTACACAAGGCCAGAAGAGAACTAATGAGTTTATTAAATAAATGATAAGCAATGGGTACATTATGAGCACGGCATCCGGCACTAGGATACTCTGTGTTGCAGGATCCAGTCTCTTTCGTGCATATTTATGTTTTCGTGAGTGTGCACGTTATGTGCGTGTGTCTGATAGGTAGTTTCAGTGTAATTGCTCGAGTGTGTACAAGACAAATTGATTTAGAGTACCAATTTCTACTATTATAAAATTGTAAAAAAGCTGTGTCTGACCTGTACATTGAAGATATTAAAAAAAAATGTGGGTTAGGGTATATAAACATCTCCGAATACAAAAATGTGATTTTTAAAAATTCTTGTCTGTTTGTCTGTTTGTTCTACTGAGTAGTTTTAAATTTTTTATCACTGTTAGAAAGTATGTGTTCCAACTTAAAAACTGGTATACTTCTTATCTCAAATAATTAAACGGAACCTGTGATACAGCTTGAGCTCTCTAATGTATAGACACCCATGCAAAGAAGATCTCATCACAGTTGGTTTTTGAGCTTCAAGTGAGCGAAGCCGCGGGCATAAACTAGTTAATTAATAAATTTGTTTTTACTACATCACAAATATCTTCTAAAAGCATTGCTTGCTAGCTTACCTCTTTTTAGTCAGTAGGATATAGTCTAAAATGTTTTCTCGTATTAGGAGGAGCTAGAACAGTGTCGCCGGGAATGGGCCCGAGAGCGAGCGGAGCTGAGCGGCGCGCTGAGCGGAGCGGAGGCGCGCGCGGCGGACCTGGCCGACCGCCTCGCGCTCGTGGCCGCGGCGCTCCCGCCCGACCACCTGCACCACCACATGCACGACGACGGTACGTATAGTATTAACCGAGTCACCGACGAACTAATGGTACCATTTAAGTTCGTCCCATTGGCCGAACTTTGCGCGAAAAAGATTTGTCTATTTTTTTCAAATAAAAATCGTTTTTTTGTGTTGAATATTTAATTGAATCTGGAAATAATTATTGTACATGACATAGGGCCACTTGCACCACCTTTTTAAATGTGTTTAAATAGTGTTTAAACGCAATATTCCACTGTAATTTTGTGTTTAAATACAATTTAAACATATCAGAGAGATTAAAGTTTTTGTTTGTTGTCAAAACAAAAACTTTAATCTCCCCTGTGAAGTTGCAAAGTGGTGCTATTAATCTCGCATGTAAATTTCATTTACAGTCAGTGTCAGTATTTTCGCAAGGAATAATGTTATATAAAACTTTTTTATATCATTTAGTTTTCCGACATAATCCTTATAAAATGATATTTCATTTCATATTAAATAATAGATATTGTTATATTTTTGAATGAGTTTAGTAACCCTTTGATACAGACAAACGCGAAATGAATCCATCGGGATGCGCGGAGTACGACCGCGTTTGCCGCGAACGCGCCGTGCTCACGCGCCAACTGCAGGAGGCCAAGATGGCGCTCGCGGACGTCAAGACATCCTGGAGCGGACAGATTGCCTCGCTGGAGACACAGGTATTTCTATCTGATATAGTAGACATTGCTGTAACCTGGCCGATACCTACCTTAATATGTGCCAGAAAACGAAAATCTATAGTAATTATAAAAATGTACCTACAGTAATTAAAAAAATATATTACTCACCTGTCGAAATAAGAGGGTAGTTTTAATAATAATAGCACATTTGTACAAAGCACACAGAAAACAAAAATTTAGAATGTAAAAATGGTTTAAGTTGTTGAATAATCCAATGTTTGAACCATGGAATCATTTTGCAGCGAAAATGACAAATGCTATTAAGTAAACAAAAATGTATATGGATGCTGCGTAACGGTAGCAACACTGTCGCGCAACTCTTGCGCCACTGTCGCGCAACTCTATCGCCACTGTCGCGCAACTTTAGCGTCACTATCGCGCTACTATTTTGCCACTATTTCGCATTAGTTTCAAACGCTTTAGTTTTAGCCGAGTGCATAACGCATCGTTCTAGGGTATTTAAAGCGTGTCTGCATGTGAAAGGCGTGAGCATGAAGCATGAAACATACTCACACACCATATAATAAATAACACGTCTGTGTATCGGTCTCGAGTAATTAAGTCTAACAGCTATCCTAAAATTTTACATATAATATTGTAAATATGTATATATACATCATTAAGTTTTATGGAATAAAACTGAGTTTACTTTTTACTGAAAGTAAAGTACACAGCCGTGAAAAATAGCAAACCAAAATAGCAACACAATAATATATCTTATAAAAATGTATATATAAACCCCTTTTTTGGTACGTTTACAACACAAATGGCACTGAAACACGGACTGAAACAACTATCTGTAGATCATACAATGAGCGGGATTTGAACCCGCCATCCGTTGTACAGCAAACCATTACTTGACCTTAGCACTAAATAAGCCGTCAATTACGTATCGTTCATTCGTCTACTTAGGTTATTTATTGAATCTCAATGATAGAGCTGCAATAAGTTCTCGTTCTTAAGGTAGGTAGAGATTTAATTTTACAAAATAACAGATAGATACAATTTATATGTTATTTGGATTACATATAATACACTTGAAATCCGCAAGCAGTTGTTTCTGTAACTATGATATGAAGTTGTGACACGTAGGTGGCGCGACTGTCGCGGCAGGCGGGAGAAGAAGGCTCTGAGAGGAGACGAGTTGAGATTGAAAAGAAAGAGATGCAAGAGAAACTGCTCAGTGTGGCTGCAGAGCTGGAGAAGACCAAGCAGAACCTTGCCAACAGCGAGGCAAAGGTATACAAACCAGGCATTACATTCGATATTATCGCCAGGAATCCTCGGTATCTATGTCTACTAACCCCGTAGTTGTCTAAAATATATGGCCTTCCTTTCATTTATTTAAATTATATCATCATATACCTACCGTCGTCATAATGACAATGAATTGCATGTTGAATTCTTAATATTTTCCCTTTGTTATAATAATAACATCTAATTCCATTACCTTTTCGAGGTATATTTGAAAGGGTAACTTCCGTTTTTTTTCTGTATTGAGATCCCGAGCTCAAAATTATCGAGCACATAAACTGGTGGAAAATGACATTAGCGACGGTAAAGCCCCGTAAGATAATATTTAGCAATGTGTTGTCTGTGAGTGGTAATAGTTAGCAAGGTAGTGGTGTCTGTCGGGCAGGTGGGGCGCCTCAACGGCGAGGTGCACTCGCTGGCGCGGGAGGCCAAGTCTCTGCGCGCCGCCGCCTCGCTCGCGGCCGTGAGTCCCAGCCTCTACACCATATAGTCTAGCCTTCCGCAGCCGCATAACACTGTGTGTGACGCACTACTAGCGCTGTACCCTGACTGCTTCTACGTTTTAGCTGAACACGACAGCGCGGGAGGCGTGAAATAATAGTACTTGTTAGATTTGGATTGAACTGTGATTTAGAACTGACCTTACTCGCTAGCGCTGAAGGTCTTAATTCACCTGGCATGTACTTTGAAGTATATTTTATAAGATAAAATCCGAATTGGTTCATAAACAACGGTTATAAATGCTTTAAGCTATTACCGAACGAATTGGGAAAATGATAAATTAAAAAATATCTGGAATTATTTTTGTTGTCGATTAAAATGTAAACTGATAGAGTTCTGTATTGTCTAAAATCGTTTATCGATTATTCTTTGTCTTACTCAAATTTTATAGGACCTTCGAAAGGTTAAGAAATTCTCAAGTTTTTATTTAGATCAATTATTCTTGCTTTGTAACCGCACTCCTGCGCTGTCGCGTCTTAGATAGTAACTTAGTATTTTTTGGTTATAAACTAAATAATTTATTTTAAAATAGCTTAGAATCATAGCAATATTGGTTATACTATGTTCATGAATACAGTAATTTAGTATTGCGTCATTACATTGTAAAATGAAAATATAGTTGCATATTAATGTTTGCATATTATTATTGTTTGCATTTAGACATTTTATTTCTTAATTAAGAACTAGTTGAACCTTTGTTGTTTTTAACATTTTCAAGGAAAGCCGTGTCATGTATTTTAAAAAAATTCAAAAAAATTGGAGAGAACATAATGGCTTTACCTTTAGTAGGTATATAATACTTGCACTTTGGGCCTAGCTTCCTAGCTTTGTGTGCATAAAAGAAATTATTGAGATTTTTTATCAAAGGGCTTGTTTTACTGTTATTTTCTTATTTACGTAATTGATTACGAATAGTTTTTTTCCATTTAACTGACGGAAAACAGTGAAACAGTCTGTAAAAATGCGCGTTACATATTTATTTTTAGTGACTTCAATAAGCTTGCCTAGATCAGATTGAATCTCTAAAAATAAAGTAGCGTGTTGATGGGCCTCATTATGTTCCTATTTATAAATAGTTGTTAGTGTATTTTATTATTACTTAGTAATTATTTACGATTTTATATTTTGGCGGCTAATTAAGGGGCCGTCCTAAAAATTGACGCATTTTAGTGAATTTTGTTGACCGATTGTGAGGAATCTACAAAGAATTTATATAAAGTTATTAATTATTTGAAAAGAACTGTTCTTAAACCTGGCACAAGCGGAAATGGATTTTTCAATTTACTTCTATAATAATCGTAAATCCCTTTTATTGACAACTCCTTTTCCCAAAAAACGCGTTTCGAGTGAAGTTTGATGATCGGTTTACAAGAAAATATTAGTATTACTGAATATTAAAAAATACTATAAAACCCAGCATATGCTCTACTTGGCACTAGCGGAAGCACTTTTTTCAATTTTCATACAAAATATAGCAGGAAAAAAATATTTACGTAACGTAATTTTTCGTGAAAATTGCAGACAAATATGTATTTTTTTCTATTTTTTAGAAAGACATTTTGATTATTTTTTAAATTACTAAATAATCTTCAGTTATCCCTCTAATAGGATCAAAAATTACTTTTTCAAAAAAAAAATATTTTGATTTAGTAAATCAAAGATGAAAAGACCTATAATTGTGCTATAATATCGAGCGCGCAAAGCCGCTCGCGCCAGTCACAATTGGGCCTTCCCAGCGAGAGGACGTATCGCTTTGTGTCACAGGCGTGCGCTTGTTCGACGTAAATATTTTCCCAAATTATACTGCGATTAACACAACGTGACATGTTGATTATTTTATAACTTCTAATTTCTAGAAAAGCCCTATAATATAATATGGTCTGGTATTTTTTGTAGGAAGTATGGGTAGTACAAGTTTTTCATTGTGCTGATTACAAAAATGTTTTTTTTTGAAATCCAAGATGGCGGACATTACTTTTCTAAATAAATTAATATGGGTGTCAATTTCAAAGATTTTCAGGGGCTGATTAAGAAAATTATATTAATTTTGAAATCCAAGATGGCGGACATTGCTTTTCTATATAAATTGATATGGGTATCAATTTCAAGGATTTTCAGGGGCTGATTATGAAAATTATTGAAATCCAACATGGCGGACATTGCTTTTCTAAATAAATTGATATGGGTGTCAATTTCAAGGAATTTCGGGGGCAGATTACGAAAATGACATTAATTTTTAAATCCGAGATGGCGGACATTGTTTTTCTTAATAAATTGATACGGGTGTCAATGTCAAGGATTTTCAGGGGCTGATTACGAAAATGACAGTAATTTTTAATCCAAGATGGCGGACATTGCTTTTCTAAATAAATTGATATGGGTATCAATTTCAAGTATTTTCAGGGGCTGATTACGAAAATGATATTAACATTGAAATCCAACATGGTGGACATTGCTTTTCTAAATAAATTGATATGGGTGTCAATTTCAAAGAATTTTGAGGGCTGATTACGAAAATGACATTAATTTTTAAATCCGAGATGGCGGACATTGTTTTTCTTAATAAATTGATACGGGTGTCAATATCAAGGATTTTCAGGGGCTGATTACGAAAATGCTTTTCTAAATAAATTGATATGGGTGTCAATTTCAAGGATTCTCAGGGGCTGATTACGAAAATCATAATTATTAATTTTGAAACCAGATATTAAATATTGGTTAATTTTTTTCAAGTTAAATATGAACTGTTAACTATTTGTGTTTTTTTTGCACATTCCTAGATATTATTATAAATTATTTTAGTGATGGAAAAACTCGACTGCGATCAGAATTTGAACCTGCGTCTTCTGGTTAGATAAATCAGATGCTATGATCACTAAGCCGCCGCGAGTCCCACCACCTAGGTCTAAATTTGCATTCACATTCTGAATTTACGTCTTAAAGGTGACGTTAGTAATATCTATTGAAAAGTCACTTCTTTTTTGAAGAACATCCTACAGCCTGATTGTACTTGGGATGTATTTCCTTTGGAAACGTACAGTACAGTAGTTCCCAATCTTTTTGGCCGGGCAGAGGTTGCACCCGCCTTCGTGCGCATGGTATAGTCAAGTAGAAAATTACTAATGCAAATATCCTATTTAGTATTGATGATGATGATGATGGTATGTTATGTTCGAGGTACTTACGACTGCGACTGCGTGTGATTGCGACATTAAGTATAATACCTATAGCTCTCAAGAGTCGGCCACCAAATTTCTAATACAAACGTAATACCAAGTTATATCGTAAGTAAAACACAATTTATTGGATTACGACTTATTATGGTATTATGTTTTTGCCGGCAATTCAAGCATTCAAATTTAGACAGCTCAATGCTTGGTAATTTAGTAGCTATTATAACGCTTTATATTTTACTAGCTTCTGCCCACGACTTCGTCCGCGTAGAGGAGATATAGGAGATATATGAGGATATATAGCCTATATTCTATATATTCTTATATATTCTATATATAATTCTTCAGACATCTCATCTCACACTTTTCACGATGAAGTGGAGCAAAGTTAAACTACATACCACAATTAGCACAGATGTACATACAACCGAGCGGTTTCAGTCGTGACCAAAATGTGTTTTGATAAACATTTAACAAAATATTACGATTTTGAAGTGCCTAGAAAAAGATAAAACTGTCAACCCTCCAAAGTAAAAGTTTGAAAATTCAAAATCCCTGACACACATTTTTTATGATGAGTAGCTACATATCTCATTTTCAAATACCTACCTTTAAAAACTATTCACCATACTAATAAGCACATTAACCTTCAGGCTTCAACCCCCGTTTCCTACCCTTAAAATGTAAAAATCCATAAATCATTAAACTCATCACTAGGTATTTATTAGTAATGAGTAGCTACAAAAATTACAATTTTCAAAGTTTTATGTTTTGATGTTTATTGAATATTGTATGTATAAAAATATACTAAATTAAAAACAAAATTGAAAATACAAAAAAAAACTAACGAGAATAAAACTAGAAAATTAATTTAATAATGAAAGGATCAACATTGTTTATAGGCTCGTACGCTCGATCTGCAGCCATGTGTGCGTGAAAAGCGCACACAAACATAGAATTTACCTAAACTCGATCGAGTGAATTTTTAGGACGGCCTCTTAAGTGTCCGGCGGAAAACGTAAATCAAAATAAACCGTGATTCAAACGTAATTTAATCAAATTTTGTTATCATTCGGATTTGGATACTGTTAATCTAGGTTCATATCCAACCATTTTCTCTCTTCTACTACTTCACTGAATATAAATGGCCGGAAAATCTATCGAAACTTGGTAAAGTTATCAAAAAGTAGCAACACGCCCGCGGTTTCACCCACGCTGCCCCGTTCCTAAGAATCATAGGGTTAAAACTTCCTCTTGAATCACTCTATCTATTAAAAGAAACCGTATCAAAATCCGTTGCGTAGTTTTAAAGATCTAAGCATATATAGGGACAGACAGACAGCGGGAAGCGACTTTGTTTTATACTATGTAGTGATTACATTCACTTACTATTATTTCCCGTGAAGTATTTTGTAAGAAATGGTTGAATAGGAGCCTAGACTAATGGTATCCGAATAATAATAACATACCATCACGCCTGCATTCCCCGAAGGATTTGGCAGCGGCGTACTAATGTACACCCACAGTTTGCCGGTATGTTTAGGTCCCATGTAATAGGGGGCGAATCTATTGCCAATAATAACAAAATTTGATTAAATTCTTTTTGAACTACGATTTATTTTGGTCTTACATTTGTACGGTCTATTCGGTCAGCCGGACCATCATATACAATAATTATGTAACCAAAACCCTGTTGGTCCATTTAGCCGAGATGTCTGAAGCGATATTTAATGAAAATTAGTTCATAAAACCAAGTATGTATGATAATTAATTACCACAACACTTACGTACCTACTAACCGTGGATTATTAAATAATAGTAATAGAATGCTAAAATTATTTAAAATAGTCAAGTGCTTAGCATTCTGTACCGCGTTTTGTGATGTCAAGATGTATGAACTTCGACGAAGCAATTTAAAAGCACAGGAATCGTAAAATCCAAAATGCGTTCTGCGGTTTGTAATGTTTGAAATGTATGTATTTTTTATCGATCATGACATCTTATCTGGAAAGAACAACAAGGTTTGTCACATAACATATTGTATTAAATTTTTCGTTGTTATTCTGGTAGCTAGGTATAATATGAAAAAAAAAAAACTGTTCCAAAATGTCCAGATTCACATTTTATATTATCAAGGGGAAGATGGCGGTACGGAATTTGTTTATAATACGAGTATTTGACATAGACTTTTAACATCTTTCCTCTTGTTTTTCAAAGTGATACATAAGTTTATCAACAAGTCTTTTAGGAGGAAATTTACAAAATATGTGTCATAAGATGTTAAAATTCTACAGAGAATGAATAAAGTAATAAAGTTTTGCTTAAAAATGGCGAAGCTTCCCCCATAAGCAGCTAAATGATTGTCAACTGTGATTATCGACCCATAATAAAAGCCTAAACTCCTTAAGCATACAGGTAAAAATAGACTGATCTTAAGTACGCCACGTATGCGCGTGAAATTAAGTTTTCATACATATAAAATCATATAATTAGGCGTAAATTATATAATTTTATAAGTATGAAAACTTAATTTCACGTGTGTGTGTGTATATAATTTGATTTTCTCGAAGGGGGGCGTGTGAAGTCTGCCAACCCGCATTGGACTAGCATAGTGGAATATAGCCTAATCCCTCTTATTCTGAGAGGTGACCCGTGCCCAGCAGTGGGACATTATAATGGGTTGATTATGTATGTATCATTTGTATAATTATAACGCCAAAACTGCTGAATAGATTTCGATAATTTTCGCAAGGAGATAAATTGCAGACTGTGGTAGTATTTTCTCAAAAAAAAATTAGTGAAGCCGCGGTAGTAGTATGCAATAGTTAGTTTGCAATTACTTTTAAGGAGTTGTTATAATGCTGCGCTGCGCACGTGAGATCGGTCTGTTTTTTCCTTGACGTGCGTTTATATTGTTGATGTATTTATTATTTTACTACTGTTAATCGCAATTGACGGTCTCACGAAGATAAGTTCGCACATAGCTTGCTTCACAGCGTGGGGTTAGTGTCAATATCTCAAACACTGTTTTGTTATCGAGAATGTCGCGTTGATAAATTGATTATGTACACAACACGTGATCTTTTGTCACGACCAAATGTATACGTCCAGCTGTTAGTCATTGACTTTGCACAGGTGACTGTACACACATTGTTTCGACGATACAGGGTTCACGCTTCAACACTACACTATTATTATAACAAGTTTAATTTTAGTGATACATAATATCCATTCCAAGTAAGTAGTGTAACGTTTTGAATTTATTATATAGAGTACAAAAATATGAAATTATATTTACAGAATGTTATTTTTGATGCACAGATTTGTACAAATAAATTATTTTGGTGAAATGTTTCTTTTGATTTTCCCTAAGTTTTGCATGGGGTGTAGCTTGGCTAGCGGCTAGTTTGGTGTGCATGGAATTACTAACTTGTTTTGGATTGGAAACCTTTTCTAACTTGCTTGTAACCGATAGCGTGTAGAGAAAATAAAATATTCATTGAATACTTTGATAATAACAACAATATCTTATCTGCAAAAGATGAGATTCACACATGACGTGTAACTTACAACAAGCACAGTGGCATTCAGAGCGAATTAACATTGAACTTTCATAACGGTTTAGTTACCTCCGTTTGCAGGTTGCTAGTGATTACGTGTGTGATATCTATTACAATCGGAATTGGCATGTGATCGGTAGTTATTAGTGATATTGCGACAGTTTTCAATGAGTTTGCACGGTTCGATGGCGTAACAGTCGTCTAGAGGTAAAGATTCAGTATTACAACAAAACCGGTCCGATTGGCGAATGTTTACATTCGGGCTTCAGCTCCTTAGTGCTTTCTTGTCTCTAGAGCGAAACGATCGTGTGTGCACTGTGATTGAAACCTTATACAGTTACTAGAAAGTTCACATCTAGTTAGCGTCTGTTTTAAATAATGATAATTATACAGTCGGTGATGTTGGCCATCATTAGTGCATATGTGTTGGTTAAATGCTAAAACTACTAAGTGAATAACAAAAATAACAGTACAAATTAGAAACTATTAGATATTTGCCGGGAAGCATTTGTCGGGTACGTTAATTTTTAAGCATACTAATTTTGACGAAGTTTTCGTTAAAATATACTGTGATGTCCTTTATTAATTCAAGTCTGGTAAAGTTTTAATGCTAATGTTATCTTAAAGAATAATAAGTAGGTAACTGTGTGCAATTCTTAAAGTGATTTACTGTGTCAGAATAGCACGTTTATAATACACTAGATATCTTGTCACGCTATCACGTGCGGTACTTATCTCATTTTCAATCATACTGGCAGTAAGGTGATAGTCAACACTCCCAATTTGTTACTGGGTAAACTGCTTTTTAATAACGCTTAAAACATCTGTTTTAGTGAAGCAAAATTAATAATTTGGTGATGTTTCTAGAGAATTGAATCGATCGATTAAATTTCATATTTTATTCTTTTTATCACCATACGTTTCAGTGGGCTTAGAACAACAACAAATACGTAAATAATATAATTTTCTGTTAGTATTAACATGGACACATTACAGGATAAGACGATGGATTACGAGAACCGTATCGAAAGTCTTTTGCAAGAAAACAAAGAGTTGACAGAGGCTCTTGAGAATGAACGGACGTTGGTGAAGATACTACGAGAGAAGGTGGACAAGACGAACCTGCTGTGTGACGAGAGCAAGGCAGAGGTGAACCACCTCAACTCAATGGTGACGGAGATGCAGCACGACTTTCTGGATATACAGAGGAAATTTGACAAGTGAGTGCATCACGCGTTATTTTAGTGCGTAGAACAACCTGATTGGAACTGAGAAAAGCTTAAGTAAGGTCGCGTCGTTTTGCGTGGTGGATTTGGGTCCGCATGGATTTAGTATGTCAGAGAAGTTGGCCTCAAGGTATTTCGCAAATCGTTCTAATAAACATACTCCCTTATTCATAGAACCGTGACCGTGGGAGAGCCGGGATTTGGCACGAATAGGTCGGCTCGACCGGAGTGATACCACAGCCTCACGGAAATCCGCCGTGAAACAACGTTTACTTTGTGTTTCGCCGAGTGAGTGAGGAGGCAACGCACTTGCGACTCCTCTGATGTTGCGGGTGACTATAGGTCTGCTCGTATGGGAGGCCCATATTTTTTTTTAAAACGTCTTATAAACTTCTTATAGCTACAATATGTTTTGTATTTTTTTGAAACGTGATATTATGTGACAGGGAAAAGCCCGACAATTTGAAGGTCTAAACTAAAACAGATCTGTCAATATGTTTCTGCTTCTTTAGGGAGAAACGCGAAAAAGACGAGGCATTGTTGCGGAACGCGCACATGTCGCAGACGATAGAGATGAGCCAGTGCAACGTGCGCTATCAAGAGGACGAGATACTCGAACTCAAGAACAAGATCGCCGAGTTAGAGGGACTCATCGCTCAGCATAAAGAGGTAAAGTATCCATTAATGAAATGTCGTCACTTGGAATTATGTGGTAGGTATCCCAATTTTTTTTAGATGCTTCTGCCGCGTGCTTCGTGAGCTTCGTCTGCATGGACCCCAGAATTGGGTCTGAATTGGATAATAAGCAGCCTATGTGTTCCAGAATATATATCTATCTCTGTGTCAAATTTTATCCAGATCCGTTCAGCAGTTCTGAAAGATTAACAAATATCAGAGGGTGTACTCCTCACAAACTTTCAGGTTTATAATCTATACTAATAGATAAAGCTGAAGAGTTTGTTTGTTTGTTTACTTGAACGCGCTAATCTCAGGAACTACTGGTCGGATTTGAAAAATTCTTTCAGTGCTAGATAGCCCATTAATTGAGGAAGGCTATAGGCTATATTTCATTACGCTATGCGGACGAAGTCGCGGGCAGAAGCTAGTATAATATAAAAGCCTATGTCCTTCTCTGAGGTTGAATTTATCTTCATACCAACTCAGACACTCAGAGAAACATTTCGCGTTTATAATGTTACCAAGCTAATAAGTATTATGTTATGTTTAGTTTCATCAGAAGTAAACATTATCATCTTTTTCCTGAGCTTATCATTTATTTGTGGTCGGCGCCGTATCCTTTTCTTCCATTCATGCCTGTCAGCCGTCACCTAATCATTTAATCCTTTTCCCATCATAAAGCTCCATCCATCTTTTCTTTGGTCTCCCTCTACTCCTCTGTCCCTGCACATTCATATTCACTCTTTTAGTCACATGCGTTTCATCTCTCAAGATTAGTACCTAAATAATTAAAACAGATTTTGTCCCGCTTTAATTGTGCTAAAAAATGGGCAGTGTATATGTGAATCGTAGTCCAAATAAAATATAATGTTTCTGTATTAAAAGTGTAGCAGTTATTAACCCTGTATACTTGTCTCCGTTAAACAAGGATATCTCGTCCAGTATACGGAATACTTGTTTTGATAAACCGCTATGTATTTCTGAAGCTGGTTAAACTCGTATATTTGTAAAAGCGTCTAAATATTTCCGTTTCATTTTAATCCAATACGGTTTACATATCATTAATATTTCTTAAAGCGACAGCGGAATGTTTCGGATTTTATAATAGCTTCGCTTGCCGTTTAAGCAAACCTTACCTACAACTAAATTTATACAATGCGTTACAGTTTTGATGGATGTTTGTTACTTATCAAACCAGAATGGCTGAACGGATCTGGGTGAAATTTAGCTCAGAGATAGAATATAGTCTGGAATAGCATATTTTACACTAACAAGTGTAATCCAGGTTCGACCCAATTCTGAAGGCCACACAGACGGAAGTCGCGTTAGTCTACTAGTGCTTTATAAAATTTACGTATAAATTATTTTAATTAATGAACACGTTCTTTGAAATCTGTCGTTTTTATCTGAACAGCACTTTTATGTTTTATCTTTTCAGAATCAAGCGGCGTGTATGTTAATAAAAGAAAACGAAGAAGCGCGGAAGGCAGAAATCGAACAACTAAAGAAAAAAATAGACGAATTAATAGAAAATGAGACTGCACTCAAAAATACTATACGAGACTTAGAAACTGAAATCTGTGATAAAAATAAGGTTAGTAATATTTTATTTTAACCGCCCAAGTTAGATTTACCTGACAAACAATTTCGTGCCCATTTTTCCTGAGCCGCGTTTGTGTATGTCTATTGCATCGTTTGCAAGGTCAGATAGATCTGTGCCCAGTAAATGGCAATATTTCTCGTCCAATATTACTTGAAATCTATAAAATTTAACATATCGGTGAACTGTGGATGTACATAAGACTAGTACAACTTTGTTTATCCCTTCTGGGAATGTAGGTGTGATGGTATATTATGTTTTCAGAAAATAAAGACGTTAGACAACAGAATATCTGACATGAAGAAGACGCTGCAACGCGAACTGCAGAGCAGTAAATCTGATCTCACATCTGCCGAAGAACAAGATATTAGCAGAAGGTTAGTCGTATGAATCTATTTGATTTGGTTTTTGGGATCTAATAATTATAATGAACTACCTGTTAAACCGCGGTATCATTCGCCTCCCCAATGACTTTCTGAGACGAGCCTATGCCTTGCCTCCTAAGATACAGGACATTCCTAGTTTGGGAGGCAGGGTTTCATTTAGTAATTTTACTGCTTCAACATATTTCTAATTAACTTTGGTGCTGATAAACAATGTTTGCAACTTTCATTATAATATGTAAAATTATTGTTCTGCTAATAAAATTTACTTTACTTTACTTTACTATGTGCTCGTCGTAGCCTATGTGCCTCCAGGCTATAATCTATCCTTGCATCTACCAAATTTCATCAAAATATGTTTAGCGGTTTAATTGTGAAAACGACAAAAACAGTTTTAAGTAAGTAAGTAGTCATCGTCGCCCATAGACACCTGTAACACCAGAGGAGTTGCTCATGCGTTGCCAACTCTTAAGAGCCTCAGCCGCAGCTAGCGAGGGGGAACTTGCTCTTACGCGCAAAAGTCGACACATACCATGGTGCTTTACGACAGACTCCGACGTAAGGGTAGTCGCCAGCCAGTCAGATCCCAATAGCTCCTAACACCGAGAAAGTTATCCTATCAACAAAAACAAAATTAAAATTGGTTCAAAAGACGTTATCCTGAAAAATTATTTGGGATGATTGTCGTTTGGACTGAAAACACTCATGCGCGGTTGTTGCGATAATGATAACTGTAAAGATGTATGGGAAAAATGTACAAGAGCATGATAAGACCTGCCGTTCAGTATGGCTCAGTATGTAGCTGAGATGATAATACTACGAGGAATGTGTGGGGTTATTGGACAGGGTAAGGAATGAGCATATAAGAAGCACTGAGAGTGGCACCATTGCGTAATGCGTCCGAATGAAGGGTTTGTACCGTTGGTTTCACAGAAATGTATGGATTATGTGAGAAATGAGTAATTGCAGTCAATTATGAGATATATGGAAGAAAAAGCCATACTTCGCCGTCCCCCATTACTTTGGGATAAGGATTGCGGTTTTAAGGTGTTTAATTAACCATTTGCATTAACCCATTTTGTTGAATGTACAGGTACTTGAAGCACGTCGTGCTGCGTTTCTTGACGGCGCGGGAGTTGGAGGCGCGGCAATTGACGCGCGCGCTGGCCGCCCTGCTGCGCCTGTCCGCGCACGAGGAGGCGCTGCTCCGCGCCGCGCTGCCGCCCCGCACGGGCCTGGCCGCCTGGTTCCCCTCGCTCAACACCTGAGTACGACAACACCACCACCACCATCACCACGTTATGGAGCACACAACTTGCCATCACCGCCGACTCGAATGTGAGCAACGGACATAAAATTTAAAAGACCTACTACCCTCTTCAATTTTCATTGGCGCTGCGCAGTTTTATTTATAGATCTGTTTAGTAGCAGTTATTGTGCACGAGGCGGCGACGAACTTGTGTTAAGGCTAACTTATACCCACCCTTACTCACCTAAGTACGTACCAAAGGTAGAAACTAATCACCGATTATTGTTGCAAAGTCAGTTCACCTGGCAACAAGGCCAAGAACAAGGAACTTCACCGTTCTTAATAAATTGTAATGTGTATCTGAAATAAAAAACGTGACCCCTATTCAAAATTCTATTGGAATGCGTGAAACTCGACTTTGTTGGCAGTCTCCAGCCCTCTTATGAAGCTAGCAGCATCATGAGACCTCATTGTGTATCATAGCTTTAAATTCTGCGGGTGCGTTTATTGTATTGTGTATGTATTTAGGCAGAAGAAGAATGGCTCTAGGGGAATAGGAAATATCGTATACGTGAACTTTTCATACCTAAATGATGAGGATACTAGCTGCCCGGCCCGGCTTCGCCCGTTTTCCCGTAGGAATGAAGCAAATTCCCGCGGTAAAAAGTAGCCTATGTTCATCAGGGATACTGTAGGCTTTTAATGGTAAAAGATTTTTTCAAATCGGTCCAGTAGTTTCGGAGCCTATTCAATACGAACAATCAATCTAATCTTTCCTCTTTATAATATTAGAGTAAATATGCGGAAAATACATGATCGAAGATTCGTTATGCAATTACACATCCATAATTATATTAATCAAAATTTAGTAAAAACTATGACAGTGATTTAAGCGTGCGGTTTAATCGCTGCGAAATCTGGTTAAGCAAAAGACGTTTTATGAATCTCTAAAATTTTGTAATCTAAAACATTCCATTGTATGATTTTAAAAATACGAGTATTATTATGTTTTGTGATATGTGATTTCTCGATTATAATTCATCAGATTGATTTATTTATTGTTATTGATTAAAGTCTCGCTCGATGTATAATATGAATTTGACTGTGAAGAATTCTAGGTATGATTAGCAAAGTCGAAGTAGGCGTCTTCGTTTTATTAGTTTAGCGTTTAGTTGCCTGGGCGCAAAAATAATAATATGTTATCACAATCGTTGAAAGCGTCTGTTATTTGAAAACGGTATGAACACGATCAAACAATATTAATATACAATTTTAACAAATATTATTCAATTATATTCGTTTTTTTTTATAAATCAGTCAAGATTTCCTTTCACGTGCAACACAGTTTATAGCAAACCAACATATTTTGCTTTTGAATCAAACAGTTTGATTGTAGCGGGGCCTATGTAACAAAGATAAAGTAAGGTAAATCTAAAATCTGTCACTTTCTTAAATAGCGTCCCGTAACATCATCGATCAGTCTACTCGCGATCACCGGGTGGTGCGATCCGGTCTAAACTTCTCGAAATTCGTACGCGTAGTAATCCCGTTTCCTCGTAATCAACAATGTCGTTGTGATCTGCGTAAGTCACGAAAAGGCGGAACGTGATCCCTAGATGCCGTCAACCCCAAGGAATAATCAGGTGTTTTTTGTAATAAACGAAAATAACTCGAAATTTGGCATTAAGGTTCCTTGTAAAGTGTAAACATCCGTTAAGGACTTGTGAAATTTCTTGCGGGATTAAAAAAAACGAGGTCAATGTGGGTAGCTCCTGAGGATACAGACTTTTTTCCCAATAAATTAAATACTGACGGGGATTATTAAACATTTTTTATTCCAATAATATGGCGGCTATATAAGTTAATCCACAGGTAATAGGGCTTAGAGGACGTAATAGGCTATCGATCTATTTATTGTTGGTTTAGTGTTACCCGCATAAGCGAATTGGTACGCGTACTTGTAAGTATTGTAATATTAAAGTATTTTTGAACAACATTATTGTAATATACTTACATTATGAAAATTTTATTAAAGTTGCCTTAATAGTTGCTAGTCATTATTTAAAATGGTATGTAAATGTTTAGTTTTTATGCATATTGTGTATAATATAATATGTTATTAATATTACAATTGCAATAACGATAGAATGTATGTTTTATGTTGTTGGTGCTTTAAAGTAAAGCCTCAAGTTGTATTAGATTAATGGTCTCAATAAATTTGTAAAATAGGTATCGAAATGTATAGAATATTATATTTAAAATTGACAAATTAAGACAACACACTGCCCTTTTGTATTGCATGTTAATAAAGCGGTCATTAGGTAGGTAAAGAAGGGAACGATGAAGATGCGATGCCGTAAATATATTTTTTATTTCATTGTCCTTTTTTAGATTCATTTGATCGGGCTATATTTAAAACTTTCGCTTTTTGTCTTCAGTACATATTTAAATATTTTCGTTGCGCTTTTAAGATCGCTGCTGGACACATTGCAATCATTAAGATGATTTAATTATGAAGTCAAGTACAAATGAAATACGAAATAGCCTAGCAGCAGCACATCACATTTAAGTGAATTTGCCCTTCAAATTTTTCACTTTTGTAAGAATTTAGAAAGTAATTAGCAAACGTATTGATGGGGATAAATAAAGGTGCTGGTTTTCAACACCGATTTAAACTGCAATTACGCCCACAGTTCGCCGGTATATCTTTTACTCGGGCACCCGCATAAATTGTTCAATTTGATATGATTTAAACTTTTAAACGTTTAGGGCCACTTGCACCAACTTCTTAATTTTTCATAGAAATTTAAGAATTTTGTGCATGTGGCCGTTATCGGAACTCAACGCGACTGCTACGCTAGAGGTTCAATCCCTAGTTGAACAAAGTATTATTGGGTTTTCTATTAAATTCTCTGTTTATGCTCGGAGTTTGTATTTTTTCCTGATTAATGGCGAAATTTCTTTATATAAACCTATTCGTTTTCTCATGTTGATCTAATTAATAAAAATGTGATTACATTGTGGGTTGGCTGATATTAGCTGGACAGCGTCTGAATTAACTGTTATGTAGTTAATTAGATTAAAAGTTATGTAGATTAAAACTATCCTTATCATAGCCAGCAGCAGTATCAAAAGGGAAATTGTAATGTATGTAGATATATGATGTACGGAAGAATCTGTCGATAATGTACAGTGAGTTTAGTGCTAGCTTGTTTTAATGTAACTAGTATAATGTTTTTGACATTACAGACAAACTTTATTTTTCGCTTATTTTCAGTATTAATTTTATAAGATGTCTATCACGTAATTTAGTAACAAATAATATAGCGTGACAAGATTATATTTCTTTGTTGAACTGTTTAATTTTTATCATGGTGTTGAATGTGAATAAATTGCGTTCAGTAAGTACCCCCGTTATTTTTTTAAAAATAATTACACCGTTAGGTTGGACCTCCGCATACATCGTCATGATCAATGACTTCAGAATTTCTTATGTCATTTGACACTGTTTGACTGACCATTATAACTTAACTGAAATAGTAGATGGCACTGGTAGGTTATTATATCTATACTAATATAGCTGAAGAGTTTGTTTGTGTTTGTTTGTTTGCTTGAACGCGCTAATCTCAGGAACTACTGGTCCGATTTGAAAAATTCTTTCAGTGTTAGATAGCCCATTTATTGAGGAAGGCTATAGGCTATATATCATCACGCTAAGTAACTATTCCATTCGGACCAAGTCGCGGGCGGAAGCTAGTAATAAATAAAACCAATAGACTTTTCATTATTTATTATAATTATTTACAACTTACATAATAATTTTGTTTAGGAGTAAACTGCAAAGTTTCCCTAGTCTACACTACTGTGCAGCGATTTCGTTTCAAGGCACAAAAATCTAAATACAAAGTCCGTATTGCGATTCATTGCCATGAATTTGTTTATAATCTGCTTTTCGCTAATCATTGGACTCCAGTGCCCCAAAACAATACTTAGGAACTCAAATATTAAGATCAACAAATAGAACACCTTAAGTGACTAGATGGTGGAATGTCATCTAATATGCTAAGAACATTATATGTTTTCATAACAGTTTTAAATATTTTCTGAAAAATGAATAGTATTATTAATTGCTAGTATGTTTTTGTGTTTAATGGAAAAGCTAGAGGATAGAATTCGATTTTGATACAAGAATCATACAACTATTTAGTTTCCATGTTGTGAAAACTTCAAACATCTAGTTTACCCCCTCTACGCCTAACAATTATTATCGACTGGTTACGAGTTGTCACAGGCACAGCACACGTAACGCCTCACCGGACAAGTTCCACACGCTAACTGAACGTCACACCTGTTTACAACGAGGCTCTACTGATTAGTCATTTAAAAAAATAAGCCTTTCAATGTTATACATCAGAATTTTACTAAGTTTTCACATACCTTTCCACCGTTAACTTATCTAGAAATGTTGAGAACGATTTACATTATAATTTTTACGCTATTTATTAGCTGGATAGAACTAAAGTACAGCCTGCGTACAAAGTGCAAATTATTATTTGTGATTTGGTCTAGCTATATCTATGGTGCCTTTATAGGCATTCTCTCATCCCATCAAGGGTGGTGTATTTATTACAGAAAATTTTACAGTTCCTGCCTTATTTGATTGAGCGTTACCGAATGTTTGTAGAATATTTTCATTTACCGAGGAACAGTACAAACAAGACGGCAGATTACCTACTAAATATGTTACACTCATTTCAGCGTTGCCAATAAATTCAATCGTCTTTGATTTTGTATGCCGTCCTAATGTGTACTATTCAAAGGTACCTAACTCTTGAAGCGTGTGTGTTTTACAGCTTGATCTTGCCGGTGCAGATGTCGGTGTAGAGCTGCGGCGTGATGGGCACGAAGTCGCTTCCCGACCGGAAGTACAGCGGCTCCTTGATCACGTCAGGGTCGAAGCCCTCTTTCTGATACTGCAGTTTCTTTAGCTTGAACGTGCCTGGAATATAACGTAACGAGTCAGAAGGAGGTATCTATATATTTCGGTGTACAGGAACACATATTTAGGCGAGGCGACTATGTAAATAAAAAATTACAGCGTAAATCCATCCATTCTATTTCTAGTATTTGAATGATTAATTTCTCCGAACGAATTCCATGTTATTTATTCTTAATGATCAGTATAATTCTGAATAGATTCATTTTATATTATTTACAAAATAAAATGAAAACAATGTAGGTCATATAGGAATATGACCTACATTGTTGCGTGCTTTGTTTATTTTTTATCTTATCACAATATTAGCCGAACACTGTGTGGGGTTAGTGGAGTGTCACTATCTGTGTAGTTAACATGAATATAAAGTACTTAATTACTGAAAATATGTAGGTCGTCTAGATTCACATGTGTTGTGTGATACAAAAAATGTATTTTGAGATTAGGTCTCTTGGTATTCCAAGAGACGGTTTTATGTGCTATCAGTCAAGCTCCCAAATTTCAACACAAAGGAATGGTCACTTGAGGCAGAAGATATGATATTATAATTTTGTTTTTACAGATTTGTATTGTGTTGGGACCAAAAATATTTTTTAATCTAAGTCGTTTGTGCAATTCCTGCGCTAGTGAGGTCGCGGTACTAGCGCACGGCAGACTCACCAGTGATCTCGATGTCGTTCATGAGGCGCAGGAACAGCGGGCGCGCGTACGAGGGCAGCGACGCGTCGAGCTCGCGCGCCACGCGCTGCAGCGACAGCGCGCGCTGCGGGTCGCACACGGCCGCCATGCCCGCGCGCCCCTCCGTCATCGGGATCTGCCCACACACAGAAGAACAGGTTCACTATAAACCCATTTCACAGCTATCTTAGTGATAGGAAACAGCTTGTGGAATTGCGTCTAGGAGATGGTACTACACGAACTTCAGCTCTCACCACGATAGAAAGAGGAGTTCCACAGGGTTCGATCTTAGGTCCGATACTTTTTAGTCTATATTGTGCAGATATTGTTACGTGTTTTCAGAAATGCAAATATCATATATACGCTGATAACGTCCAATTATATCTATCTTTTAAGCCAGCCGACTACGATGAGGCTATTAAAGATCTAAATGACGACTTAAACAGAATAGCCGCCTGGTCAGAAGAGAACTGTTTGTCATTAAACCCTACTAAAAATAAATACATGTTGTTTGGTACAAAACAGCAGATACATAAAGTACCTGACAGATCTAGCCTACATCTGATGGGGGAACCTATTGAACGAGTTACTAATGCGAGGAACCTTGGCTTGTATATGGATAATGCCCTAAGATTTGAGAAGCATGTTGCAGACGCGGTACAAAACTCATTCTATCGTCTCAGAGTACTTTATAAGATGAGGCCCTTTCTTTCGGAATAACTTCGTGAGCAGTTTGTCGAAACCCTTGTTCTTTCAAAACTAAATTTTTCAGATTCTGTTTACGGTTCACGCTTGCTAGCACGTACGGATCAGCTCATTCAAAGGGTTCAAAATGCATGTGCACGTTTTTGCTACTCGGTCCCCCCTCGAACCCACGTCACGCCTTTCCTTAACAAGCATTTTATGCTCAGAATGAAGTCCAGACGCAAGCTACATTTGGCGTGTCTTCTGTTTGGCGTTATTAAATACCAAAAGCCTCAGTACCTATACAACAGACTAAATTGGGTAACAAGTAGACGTGTATGCACGATCAGGTTGTGTTCACAACAGTTGTCCATTCTGCCTCATAGAACGACGGCCTTCAAGGGCAGCTTCCGTTATGCTGCGTCTAAAGTGTGGAATAATATACCATCGCCTATTAGGTCACATAACACGATCACCACTTTCAGAAAGCGTTTACGGCAGTACCTTATAGATGCGCAACGGAAGCTAGATATGACTAGGTTAAATAAATCTATAATATGAAATACTTGTGGTTGTGTGGAACGGCCTGCATTATTGTATTGTATTATTGTATCGCATTGCACCCAATTCCCCACAAAAATTCAGTCACAGAAAGTATCCTTCTACAAATATAAATACTATAAAATGTTCTCTATTTATACGCCATAATCTATGTAAGTATATTTTATTCTTTAAACACTGTCTTTAAGCTATATTTTATGAATTATTATTATTATTTTATTACACAATTTATCTATTTACTGATATTATTATTTTTATTACTGATTTTCATCCGTGACACCTCGTAAAGGTTCAGTTGAAAATCAGCGTCAAGCACTAGTGGCTTGACACAATGCTGAACTGAACCTATTTGGCGCAGCCGCGAGGCACACAATATGCCATAATATGTGAGTAGTTTGGTGCATTTTTAATGTTGTAGATTTTTTTTTTTTTTTTGTCTACTTTGTTTTGTGTGTCTTGAGCGAACTGTTGCCAAATAAATTTCATTCATTCATTCATTTAACTAGGCTTATTGTTCAACTGAGCCCGATAAATTCAAGTTGCTTTTGGTTTTTCGCAATTTGCAGGTCTATAAAATATTCTAGAGCCATGAAATATACAATATGATGTTTTCCAGCGCATGCTCCCAACACAGGCAAGAACGATGGTCCATTATGAAGTTTGGGTTACCGTGGCTATGGCAGGTAAACGGTACTAAAGGTGTGTAAAATACTGATCTATCTGACAATTTTGTACGAAAATTTTACGCAAAAGCTTTTTTAGTGACGGTCGAGATCTTTTTGTTGACTGAATAAAAAGAAGTTAAAAAACAATTCAAATGTTAAACTCATCTATACTAATATATAAAGCTGAAGAGTTTGTTTGTTTGTTTGATTGAACGCGCTAATCTCACTAACACAAACACAAACTACTGGTCCGATTTAAAAAAAATCTTTCAGAGTTAGATAGCCCATTTATTGAGGAAGGCTATAGGTTATATTATATATCATCACGCTACGCGGACGAAGTCGCGGGTAGAAGCTAGTTATTAAATAAAAAACAATTTGGCAGTTAGTTGCGTCAGAAAAGCTCTGTGTTGTGAATTTTTTGTGTGTTGTGTTGTTTACACAAATTCTATAAAATGATGAAAGGAAAAAGGTTTTTTGCTATTTGTGCCTTTTTGAGTACTCCAACGATGGTTGGTCCCTTAGAAGTTTTTGATCAGTATTAGAAACAGGATCGATTGGCATCAAAAAATATTTTGTGTAAAATGGCAATTATCAAACCGCAGCAAACCGTATTTTTTTTTGAAAATCTTTGAATGGGATGGGAAAATCTAAATTCCATAAAAAATTATGGATAGTCTCCAAGACCATTTTCGTGTAGCTGCAACAACGGATAAGGTACTTCCCCTTACTGCCCCGTTGAAAGTTTCCACCCTGTATAATACTTGGATAATAATTAGATGATGTTTCCTCATTAGCCAGACTTTTTTAATAGTTCGAACCCCTTGCCAGACAAGCATGTAGGGTAGCTGTAGGAGCAGGCGCGAGGAAGTAAATATATATTTATATATCTATACTAATATATAAAGCTGAAGAGTTTGTTTGTTTGTTTGTTTGCTTGAACGCGCTAATCTCAGGAACTACTGGTCCGATTTGAAAAATTCTTTCAGTGTTAGATAGCCCATTTCTTGAGGAAGGCTATAGACTATATATCATCACGCTACGCGGACGAAGTCGCGGGCAGAAGCTAGTACATATATAAAGCTGAAGAGTATGTTTGTTTGTTTGCTTGAACGCGCTAATCTCAGGAACTACTGGTCCGATTTGAAAAATTCTTTCAGTGTTAGATAGCCCATTTATTGAGGAAGGCTATAGGCTTTATATCATCACGCTAAGACTAAGTAACTATTCTACGCGGACGAAGTCGCGGGCTGAAACTAGTTTGTTAATAAAACTTGACTTAGGACCTTTGGCATGTACAAAATTAAAGTCATGGAAATTGCAAATTCCTTTAGAATTAATTCAAATTTAGAAGCCGTACCAGATCCTAAGACATTTTTAAATAATTATAACGGCGGCATTTCCAGCCACACGGGTGTCTCTAAAATACATATTAACCTTTACCTTTATTAATCTCTTCTTTGTATAGGCCTCTATACAGGAGAGGTCAAGCTGTATTGAGATACAGCTTGACCTCTCCGATGTATAGAGGCCTTCGAGAGATCCGATTAATTATTTGAGATAAGAAGTTCACCAGTTTTTAAGTTGGAGCATATGCTTTCTAACAGTGATAACAAAATTAAAATCTATTAAGTAGTTTTTGCTCCAACCCGTAACAAACATAGCTTTTTTACAATTATTTTATAATAGTAGAGATAGAGAAGAGATGGGTGGGATCGAGATGGCGAGTTAGGTCTATCGCGGTCCCTCACTGCGCAGTTGTTATTCATTCATGAACTTTAAGGGTGTCTATAATATTCTGAAGGTATTACCAAAAAATCACACTTTATTCACACACGAAATTAGTTTAATTAGTTCGGTTTAAAGAACTTTATTTTCCCATTATTACATTCGTCACTTACATGGAGAACACTAGATTAGATTAATTTTATTAACACAATGCAGGTAGAAGGAAAATAAATCATTATTAATTTGCAGTCAACCAAGAAACGAGTTCTCTGCATTCCTTTTATAAGGCAGTGGTCCAAGTCAAAAGATGTTGCGTGTTCATTATTTTTAGTATTTTTAAAGTAGTGATTTACTATTATAAATATGAGTAAACAATTTATTTTTGAAACTGTTGAGAGAATTCGCTTCTTTTAAATTTTTTGGAAGTTTGTTATATAACTGTGCTCCCTTATATGTCAAGTTATATTTACCATAATTTGTTCTTATAGCAGGCAATCTGAGGTGACTGGCTCGACGTGTTCTGTATCCGTTTGTCTTATTTTTTCTTGTGAGTGTAATTTGTGAGTGAATGAGCTTATGTATTATTTTATATATGAGTACACATGTATTATATGTGTATAGTAGTTTGGTTTCCTTGTAAATCGTTATTGTGGATGTTAAGAAGTTATAGTTGTATAAGATTTTTATTATTCTGTTTTGTAAGGTTTGTATTGATTTTAAATTGGTTTTAGCGGCATTACCCCATACTTCGATGAGGTACAGCAAATGAGGCTTTACCAGAGCATTATAAATTAAAAGCCGAACTTATTTCGGTATAAGTACATCGAATTATTTTAGTGATGAAAGTTTGTTTTTCACATGTTGTATATGTGCGTTCCATGTTAAGTTGCTATCTAATATCAGCCCTAGATATTTTT
The DNA here is from genome assembly GCA_947256265.1 of Acronicta leporina. Taxonomy (NCBI): domain Eukaryota; kingdom Metazoa; phylum Arthropoda; class Insecta; order Lepidoptera; family Noctuidae; genus Acronicta; species Acronicta leporina. Next base: position 6,562,357 of record OX366513.1, on the reverse strand, counting down.
CATGATTACTTTTTTTCAATAGCTCTCCATTTATGTTTAAATCTGGATAGTTTAGTAGTTTTCTATTTTTGGCATGAAATATTATGTATGAGGTTTTAGTTTTGTTAATAGTTAGAAGATTGTATTGAAACCAATTTTGCAATATGTTCAAATCGTCTTGTGCATGTTTAACGATTTCATTCATATTATGCCCAAAATAGAATAAACATGTATCGTCGGCATAAAGGACTAAGTGACGTGCAAACCTGCTTGGTGTATGTTATTTACATAGATTAGGAACAGCAAGGGTCCAAGGATGGAGTCTTGTGGTACGCCACATGTTAGAAGTCTAGGGGTACTCTGAGAGTTTCTTATTTTCACAATTTGATATCGATCACTTAGATATGACTAGGAGTTTAAGTACGGTTCCAGTGATGCCAATACTTTCTAGCTTTTTCAGTAGCTTTTTCAGTAGAAGGGTGTGACTAACGGTGTCGAACGCCTTTTTTAAATCAATAATAGTTAATGGATAAAGTGATTCAAGAGAAAGGTTTTTAGCTATTTGACATCACTACTCTTCGGAACGAGGCAATTTGGGGGTGGCTAGTATGTATGTATGTAATACTAGCTTCTGCCCGCGACTTCGTCTGCGTGGACTTCAGATAAAAAGTAGCCCATGTGTTATTCCAGACTATAATCTATATCTGTGCCAAATTTTATCCAGATCCGATCAGCCGTTCTGGCGTGAAAGAATAACAAACATCCATCCATCCATCCTCACAAAGTTTCGCATTTATAATATTAGTAGTACTTACAGAGACTCCATAGACGACGCAGGCTCTCTGTTGGAGGCAGGGCGACATGGCGTTCTCGACCTCTGCGGTGGCGACGTTCTCGCCCTTCCACTTGTAGGTGTCGCCGGTGCGGTCGCGGAAGTACAGGTAGCCCAGCTCGTCCGACACCAGGATGTCGCCCGACACGAACGCCGCGTCGCCCTTGCAGAACACGTCGCGCTCCAGCTTTTTGTTGCTGTCGTTCTGCAATACAATACGGACATGTACCATCACGCCTGTATTCCCCGAAGGGTTAGGCAGACGCATACTAAGGTACACCCACAGTTCGCCGGTATGTTTAGGTCCCATGTAATAGGGGCCGAGCTTATTGCCATTAACCGGGCACAAAGAAAAACCCAATAACACTTTGCTCGACCTGGGAATCGAACCCAGGACCTCTAGCGTAGCAGTCGCGCTCAGGACCACTTGGCTGATGAGGCAGTTTACTTATTTTATTTATTTTAATACATTTAAAAAAAAAACAGCTTACTAGCAGATGATGATTGATGGCGGGAATTACATTGTTTTCTCTATTGTAGGCAGACCTGTCTTTTCCATTGAGCACTATGGGCAAGTGCCCCCGCGATACATGGGGCCCCCGTAGGTATCTAATCTTTTTTTTCTGCTTTTGTAGGTATATAAAATAGACCTCTGCCATATCATTGTCATAGGAACCCATTCCGATAAAGTGCCCAGCCCATGGCCACGGGAGAAATTTGTCATAATTATATTGCTAACTTTATTATTTCCTTTCCTGTACTGACTATAGTACTGTTTGTTTCTTATACCGCAATAAATAATGTATTTATGTACTTTTATAGAACTTAGGTATGTCAAACGATCTTCAGTAAATACGGAAAACAATAGAGAAATATGTTATTAATTCCGACAATAAGACAATTTAATCATTGGAACAAATCTAAACTAATTAATTAAATTAATAACAAGTCTAAATACTTTAACAAATTATCTAATAACCTAAAAGTTCTTATTGTAAACAACACAATTAATAAGATCAGTCACAAAAATACCCACACATGTGTCATTATTTCTTATCAGTGTCCATTGTTATCCATTGTTTTGACGGGGTTGCCTGATTACATGTTTAATTAGTGTGACTGAAATGGTGGTAGCCACAGGTTCCCTACATGTAGCTTACTCATATCGTCGGAGATAGTGCAGTTCATTGATAATTAGAGCTTGGAGCAATGGCTATAAGGTTAAATTTTCAATGAAATAACATCGAAAATTTAACATCATAGCCTGTTCTAAGGCCTGATTATAAATTAAATAGGTAACATTAAACTATAGCGTGTGACGTATAGCCGTATAGGTAATCAATAATAGATAGTAGGCAACCCCATTAGTTTCCCCTGCTGCCCGCTAGGTGACGCGGGAGTAGTACGCGCCGCTGCGCGCGGAATACAAGTGCTCGACGAGACGCGCTCTGTGGTGCCACGATTTCCCCACACTCGCGCTAAGTATTTGTTTTGTTCGGTTAATGGTTTCATTTGTTGTTGTTTTGCGTCCAATAAATGTTATGAACCAGTCAAGAGTATTTTCTGACCACCCCAATAGCCTACCCAACGCTATAAAACTAAAATAAACCTTACAGCAAAGTGTTAGTTACGCGGTATTGCAGTATCCCCGACGATATTTATTGGTCAGTGTATGATTACAAGTTTTGTATAATACCTTATCGACGTATCCGTAGTATTCTCTAGAGGCGTTTCCTTGAGCTATTAACCCGATGAACATGCCCGGCTCATCTGAAACATTGAAAATATAAAATTAAAGAGACTTGCAGTTTTTTATGCTTATGGCACTGAAACTTGTACCTTCTTCCTGCGGGTCTACTATGAAAATTTAACCAAATACAAAGTTTCAGTAGATCGTAAAAAGCTGTTTCATAGCCAACAACGACAGAGGCTACGATTGATTAGTTTCGCTTGTTACGTTGACCGTAACTCACAAATGTTATTTGACATTTAGTACTTGACATTTAGTACTTACTCGTACTTAAACAACGAGTACTTAGGTGCTAAGGGCCACTTGCACCAACTTCTTAAATGTGTTTAAATTGCATTTAAACACAAAATTTCGATGAAAAATTATGTTTAAGTACAATTTAAACACAATTTTCAATTGTCATTGTGTTTAAATTCAATTTAAACATATTTCAGAAGTTGGTGCAAGTGGCCCTTAATGTTAAATAAGATCTTATGATGATTGTAATTACGTTTCAAATCTAAAGTTTCGACGATCCATTTTCGCAGTAGGCCCAAGGAATGGTAAGCAAAAGACGTACATATAGTGATAATATGATGCTATCAACTGTGATGGAATATGAACTTCTTAGTCTGTTAATGTGATTCTTTGTAAGTATTTATTTATTTAAGGTCAGCCAACAATTGCTTACACTAATACATAGGTACATATAGCTGAATTTATTTTTATACATTTAAAAGTGTAGCAATTAGGTACTTAACTGCCTCATTAGCCAAGTGGTCTTGAGCGCGACTACTACGCTAGACGTCCTGGGTTCGATTCCCAGGTCGAGCAGTGTTATTGGGTTTTTCTATGAAATTCCCAGTAGGAGTTCGGAGTTAGGAATTTGTGCCCGGTTACTGGCAATAGGCTCGTCCCATATTACATGGAACCTAAACATACTGGCGAACTGTGGGTGTACCTACATTAGTACGCCTCTGCCTAACTCTTCAGGGAACACAGGAACCTAAACATACCGGTGAACTGTGGGCGTACCTACATTAGTACGCCTCTGCCTAACTCTTCAGGGAACACAGGCGTGATGGTATGGTATATAATGTTATGTTATTACCACACCATGCACAATATGTTACGGTATTAGTAGGTATAGGTATTGCAAGGATAACGTGTGTGTGTGTGTGTGTGTATGTACTGACTAGGCTTGCAGCGTATGCAGTATCCGTCGGGCCCGCGCAGCAGGGCGCCGCTGTCGTCGGCGCGCACCAGCGCTATGGGGTGCAGGCGCTGAGGCACCAGCGTCGGCAGGAACCCCACCGCGCCCACCGTGTTGTCCACGTTTACTGCACAACACAATTTATTCCACTTTGAGGATTCCGATAAGGTCAAACAAACTCTTAAAGTTAACCATCGGTGTCACACACATCGAGGGTCAACTTTAAGGGTTAACCTGATGGACGGTAAAACATCTGTCCATTCGTCTAGATATTATATTATGTCATGTGTTTTTTTATGTACCCCATCATTTCCAATAAAAATTAAAGTGCGAGGTTGCCTGTGAAAATCTGCTACCCTATTACCGTACGCTGTCTGTACATTATAGATATTGAAGAAAAACTAATATGGAGGGTTTCTTTTTTCCAAATTTTGTCTGACGTGTATCACGCAAATACTGTTGCATATTTCATCGTAATATGCCGCCGTTATAGAAACCAGGTCATAGTAATATTTTTTCGGAAGCCAGTAGCCAGCAGCAGCTAATTTTAAAATATTTAAATACTTTTCTATATAAATTTGATTTGTAGACACTTACTTTGGACTTTGATCAGTAGTGGAATTTCAAAGTTATGGAAATCTGAGTAATTTATAAATTGAGTAGCTACCGTGTAAACAAGCTGATTCATTGATTGTATTAACAAACTATGTGCAATTTAATTAATGATTACAAAATACTACTTATCGATATGGCTCATGCCCGACATCTTCACATAATAACAAAGTTTAATCTGTAGTTAAGTGTCCATAGAACATAACAACATAATTGTTTGTAAAGGTATAATTGTTAACGTTCACTCACTTATGTTGGCGTTGCCCTCCGTGGCTCCGTATATCTCGTTTATCTGCGGCACTTTGAACCTAGATAGGACAGTAATTTAATTGTGTATTGTATTAACTTAGTTACATTAACATATAACATTGGTACTACAACATATGGTATTCCCCGAAGGCTTAGGCAGAGGCGTACTAATGAACACCCACAGTTCGCCGGTATGTTTAGGCCCCATGTAATAGGGGGCGAGCCTATTGCCATTAACCGGGCACAAATTCCTAACTCCGAGCTGCTACTGGGAATTTCATAGAAAAACCCAATAACACTGCTCGACCTGGGAATCGACCCCAGGACCTCTAGCGTAGCAGTCGCGGTCAGGACCACTTGGCTATTGAGGCAGTTTAACTTAGTTATTATTAGCTTAAAGCGTGAGGGTTAGGGATAATGGAATAAATGATATAATAATTGCTCGTATTGTGGTTTTACTTATAAGTCCTTGTGTAAATTAAAAAAACTATACTTCACTCTGTTGAATGTTTGAAAAAAAAAATAGCTGTGAAATGAATACTTATTTAGATAATCACATAATAATATGTGGATGTATTTATTAAGAGACTAATAGTGGCGCTGTAAAGCTGAAACTGTCTCATTAGCCTAGTGGCGCATTAGAGCGCTACGCTGAAGGTCCTGGATTCAATTCCCAGGTCGAGCAATGTTATTGAATTATTTATGAAATTCTCAGTAGCAGCTCTGAGTTTGCAATTGAACCCGGTTAATGGCAATCTCGCCCCCTTTTACATGGAACCAAAACATACAGGCAAACTGTATGTTTTGGTGTGTGTACACTATATAGTACGCCTCTGTGTAACCCTTGGGTACTAGTATTCTATTATCTGTGCCTTCGGAGAATATAGGCTAGTGATGGTATGTATTTTATTGGATTAGAATTCTTTGTTCCAGCAACATAATAAATGTACAGGGTGGCGATTTAATCACCTGCATCCTTCTAGCTGGTGAATCAGACTACGAAATACTACCCATATCAATAAAAAAAACATACCTTAATTTATCATCAAAATGTTTTTTAAATTTTGTATGCAAAGAGTCAAAGACATAGCGCGGATGTTGAACTCATTGTAGGTATGTATCTATCTAGAGATAGCGAGACAAGCAACTACTTGATCGGGCCGTCCGCATAAGGTCAACGTACTGCAGGGTGCATACCGATTTATGAAAATATTGAATAATTATCAAGTCCTTTAACACGGGATTGCTTAAAGATACTAATTATAAATCATGTCTAATATGTTATATGTTATCAATACTACACCATGTTGAAGCAGTGCAGGTGATTAAATCGCCACCCTGTATATAGGTAACTGCCTCATTAGCCTAGTGGTCGCGACTGCTATGCTAGTGGTCAATTCAATTCCCGGGTCGGGCAAACTGTTATTGGGCCTGCAGCTTGGAGTTCAAATCTGTGTCCGGTTAATGGCAATAGGCTGGCTATTACAGGGACCTAAACATACCGGCGAACTGTGGGCCTACATTAGTAAACATCTGCCTAACCCTTCGGAAAATACGGGCGTGATGATCGCATGTTATGTCTTAGGTACCTGTCGACGATCTGTTGCCAGATGGCGGAGCGCATGCCGTTGCCGACCATGATGCGCACGCGGTGCTGCGAGTCCGTCGGCCGCGGCGGCTGCGCCAGCAGGTAGCGGCACATCTCGCCGATGTACTGCGCCACCTTTACACAACAGCTTTTATATACATGGAAACTCAAGTTCAGACTGGCGTGGGGCTGGAGGAGTCAATAAATGGTATTCAACGTTCCTCAAACGTATAAATTATTATCAGACTTTTTTACGGATCGCAATTTGTTTATCCTGTTCAGTCAGTGTCAGTATGAGGGGTAACCAAGCTATAACTACGATCATATAGCCATCTGCCGTGGTCAGTCTATTCGGGTGTTCGTGCTTTCACTACGCTGCGCTGCGCAGCTGCTGCGCTTTTGACCTTTTCGTTGTCAGTAAGGGGCTTTAGTGTCAAGTGACAATGGGAGTGGCTCACCGTGCAGTCGTACTTGATGCAGTCGGTCCAGTAGTTGGAGGCGGAGAACTTGGCGCGCAGCACGGAGGGGATGCCGTCGACGAGCGCGGCGCCCGTGCCCACGAGCCCGCCCGCCGTGTGGTACAGCGGCAGCGGGTTGTACATGCGGTCCCGCGCGCGCAGACCTAACATGTGTACCGTAGCCACCACCACCAGCAGGTACCTGCACGTCACAACCACAACTGTTATTGCCGAAAGCCAGCTAAAGGTGGTTCGGTATGGACCAAGCCTAATTTCATTTCATCAATAAGACAATTTACCACGACAGAGCAAGTCGATACGAGTACCTATACGAGTAGTTTTTTGTTTTAATTCAACTGTGTCAATCATTCAACTGTTTGGGCCACTTGCACCAACTTCTTAAATGTGTTTAAATTGAAAAAAGTTTGCGATCACTAGCTTAAGCTGATATAATTTTTTTTATTAAACTTTATCAAGAAAAGTCCTTTGTTGTGCGTTACCCTGTTTGAAATTAAAAAATAAAACTACTTTTTATTTTTTATGCAAAAATAACAAATCGATTTCGATTTTTCAAAGTGATCGCAAATAAGAAATCCTATACTTAGCCGTGAAAGAAAAGGCAAGGAAAGAAAAATATCGGGCTATAGGTACTAATGTACCTATAGCCCATTGTAAGTAGGTTGATTATTTATGAAACTGATAAAACCCAAGTATGGAGCGGATATTTTGTAAACTTTAGCCTTTGATCGATTGTCTAGCCGTACCTGAAGGTTGCCTAGAAAAATTAAAACATATCGGCATAGAATGTGTTGTGTACATTCGTTACGATTGTTGCAACAACGATACCAGTATATCCAATCATTATGATGAAAGTTTGAATGTCTTACTTAGAGTTTGGCAGTACCGCAGCTTTCGGCATACCGGTGGTCCCGGAGGTGTAGATGTACAAAAGAGTATCCTTGTATCTGGGCTTGTCGGTCACGACGGGGTACTCGGGCGGATGCTTCTCCATCTCGGCGCCGAGGTCCAGCACTCCAGGAGCGCACTCGCCGTACAGCTGGAACAGCTTCAGGTCCTCGGGCAGTTGCTCGCGGATCTCCGATATCGCTATTGGAACAAAGAGATACAATCGTAGCAATGAATGAAAGTTTATTGGGTAATAGATTCTACGTCTATTCTACTAAAATAATATAATACTAGTACCTATATAGATAATAAACAACTGTCCAAGCATTGCGAAATGCAGCAGGGGTTCAACCCGTTCAACAAAATTGTTTATTCAAATTAATTGACGAATTCTCTCCGAAATTCTGACATTAGCATATATACCAGTGTTATATGACCCCTGCGTGCGTCACAAACATGTTCGATTGCATAAACTGCTTTTATTTGTATTAATATGCCTATGGAAAATAAAAAGTATAACGTTTGTCGGTCCAATTGCATCACGAATGTCCTTGTATAAAATTAGGTGAACTTAATTTGTATGTGTGTCAGAAAGTCTGCAGTAATCATTAGCTAGAGCTACCATGGCGTTGTTATAACAGACAAAATGCGTGCGTTTGCTCAAAATCGCTTCAATATTGTAGCTGTTCGACAAATAAGTTTCCAAAACCGTAATTACACCATGATATAATGATTTACGAGATTTCGTTGAGCAGCAGTTAGGTTTATAATAGTCCATATCTATATAAATGTTATAAGTACTTTAAATATCCTTCAAAGGCATGATCGCATATCATGATTGTAAATAACAAAAAAAAACGAAAGTAAAAATAAATATCGGACAGCGTAAGAACCTATAACTATCTATTCATGCCTACCTCTTTTATATATAACATAACATACCATCATTAGCCAAGTGGTCCTGAGCGCGACTGCTACGCTAGAGGTCCTGGGTTCGATTCCCAGGTCGAGCAAAGTGTTATTGGGTTTTTCTATGAAATTCCCAGTAACAGCTCGGAGTTAGGAATTTGTGCCCGGTTAATGGCAATAGGCTCGCCCCCTATTACATAGGACCTAAACATACCGGCAAACTGTGGGTGTACATTAGTACGCCTCTGCCTAACCCTTCGGGGAATACAGGCGTGATGGTATGTATGTGTTTCTTGTTAGTGGATACACACGCAAGGTCGTAGCCAGGAATGCAAATTTTGGACCGGAGACAATAATAACATCTTCGTCCAGATATATCTGCTGACTGTACTTATTACGAATGTAAATGTAAATAGAGCAGGACAGGCACAGGGCTAACACCCACCCACCTTGGACGGGCGCAAAAATTACTAGATTAGAATATATCAAGGACCACAATATTTTTGGCACTGAGTGTAACTTACCCTCAGCTAGATGTTGTGAGAACACGACCGCCTTAGCCTTGGCGACTTGTATGCAGTGCAGCAGCGGCTTGTGGCGCAGGTTGCTGTTGATGAGGGCGGACACGGCGCCCACCTTGGCCATGCCCAGCCACGTCCACACGTACTCGCCGCAGTTGGGCATGAACACGCACACCACGTCGCCGCGCTTCAGACCCAGGTGCTCTTGCATTACACGAGACACTTTGTTGGAATTTGCGGCCATCTGTAGGGTAAAGCATGGATGTGTAAGTAGGTATACACTAAAGCTAGCGTAAGTATCATCATGGACGTGTCACCATCACCGATCAGTCTGTTTTTATTCGGTGTGTTGCTCAAATAATTTTTCAATCCTCTTACATAACATAATCAACCCATTATATTATGTCCCACTGCTGGGCAAGGGTCTCCTCTAACAATGAGAGGGATTAGGCTATAGTCCACCACGCTAGCCTAATGCGGGTTGGTAGACTTCACACGCCGTTGAGAAAATCTCTCAAACGTGCAGGTTTCCTCACGATTTTTTCCTTCACCGTTTAAGTGCGTGATAATTAACTATTAATACGCACATAACTTCGAAAAGTCAGAGGTGCGTGCCTTGGATTTGAACTCGAGACCTTTGACTTGGCAGTCCAATGGTCATATCACTAGGCTATCACGGCTTCAATCCTCTTAGGCTTGAGGAAATACTTTCTGGGGTAAGAGTGGAACCAGGTATGGTAGCCAAAGTTTGTAGCGATTGTCTCCACACAGGGAGCCACATAGTAGTATTGGAAGGGCACATACTCGTAGCTCGTACTCGTACGTAACTGATGGCCGGTGGGGAAGAAAAGTTGTCGAGTGTAGAACACGGACCGGAAAACGCAGTGTGGGTATGACTTCTAACGATATGGATGGACGACCTGGTGAAGGTAGCTGGGAGACCGATACAGGCTGCATATAAATCGATATTTGTGGAAGTTCCTAGGACTTTTGGCTGCGGTGAATATGTCTATACTGACCTCCCCGAAGGTCCAGTCGCGGTCACCGACGACGTAGAAGCAAGGCGCGTTGGGGTTCTTGAGCGCGCGCTTGGTGAACAGCTGCGCCACCGTGGCATCCTGCCGCCCCCATTGCTTCGACCTGATCATGCCATTGGCGTAGCGCCATAGGAATCTGTGAGACAATGTGCTTTGTTAATTACACCAACATATAAATAATAGTCACGTTTATAACCAGAAAGGATGATGGCAGTTAATACTTCAGAAAACACATTCCTGTCAATATTTTATGTGGCCTTTATGTACCTAAGTATGCTTTCAACAATAAACGGATATCGGAGGTATATTTTTTTGCGTGAGTACTGACCCCATGAAATCTAGGAGCTAGAGCACTACGCAATGTTCGTTATTAAGCTTCGTAGAAAAGAAGTTTTGCCCCAGTCTTGTGAATGCTATAAATAGTTTAATCGATTTTACTCTACAGATGTTGTTACGTACAGTTCATGGACTAAATCAATTGCTTCACTGTATTTCGTAGTACTTATTCAGCATGAAGTTTTTTCTCTAAAGCAGTACCTGGCACACGGTCAATATTTCTACACGCCAGAGAAAAGATTATAGTGGCATAACAACAAGGTATATGTATCCCTAATGATAATATAATTAGTGTACCGGAACAGTTAATAAAGTCGTGCTGCTCTGTAGGCACGGTGTTCAAAGCTCAACGAAAATAATTGTGCATGCTAAGTACCGTACAATATAGGTACGGTACCTACGCCGAGTCAGTAACGTTACTGTATGTAGAGGAAGCCATAAACAGCACTGCGGCTGTGGCGCTTGCCCCGTCACGCGACCAGCTTGACGTTGTCGTAATCCTATAATTAAATGACTACAAATACGACCTTCGTAGCAAACAACCTTACAAATATGAAACAACGTAGAATGTGTAAGCGGCCCAGCTTACACATTCTAAAGAAAGACACTCCCAGACAAAGGACTGTAAACAATAGATTAATATCTTTCAGCCTATTCCCAACTACATATTATTATAAGAGTTCCCCGTCTACAGATTGCCAGTCTAACCAACCGTAGACGTAAGACGTAACCGTAGACCCACAGAATATCAAATCTCGAAATCTCGGCCGGAGAAAGAAGCCAATCATTTGATTATTGAGTGATCTTTGCTACCGCCACGAGACAGCGTTACAAGAGACCGTGCCGTGATCTGAAACGAGTGTGAATCCAAAAGCGATAGTATCATTAGTGTTATGGTTCTATGTACAACGCTACGCTTCATTGCTTCTATGCTACGCTAGAGGTCCTAGGTGTGATTCCTAAGTCAAGCATTGTGATTATGGTTTTTGGATAAAATTCTGAGTTGGTAGAACCTCGGAATTAGAATTTTTGCCTGGCGAAATGTTTAACTAATGTTATGTTATCGTTATGTATGTCCAATAGAAGCAACTGGAAACGACGTCAACACGTGAAGTGTTCGACTTCATAATGATTGTATAAAAATAAAATGACCACTTCTGGTTATTCTTTGGTTGTAGCCGACACGATACACTGCATCTACATTTGCGCAGCGCCTTACACTGTGAGTAAACCAATGTCAAGTTCATGGACACACGCGTATACCTACGTATAATGCAACAAAATCGTGTCGCATAAAATCGCTAACTGCGTTTTTATGAAATGGAATATTTTGTACTTCTTTTTGGAATCGGTATTAGAGATTAGTTATACTGAAAACGGGTGAAAAAAATAAATTGTATTTATTACTCAGAAAGGGGATTGAATAACACTTATTCACCGAATTTTGTTTGGAATGACAGGGATGAATGGAAAAGTACATGCTGTGCCGAACCTAAATATAGTTATTTTGACTTAGATTGGAGACAAGGGCAGGGAGACAAGTAATGTCAAAATCCTGTCTCTAGTAAGCAAATACTTCTATCAACGGACTTGTTATTGGGACTAACCGTAAGAGGAGACTCGTGCCCTGCAGTGTTACCTACCTAAATGGGTTGATGATGATGGAAGTTACCAAGTGCTTGCTGTAGGTCAATATCCTGGTATTTTTCATAAAATTTATGTCTACAAACGTAAACTAACGAATAGTGATTGTGTGTTGACATGTTATGCAAATAAAAGGTTACAGATCGCGTGTTCATTCACCTTGTCTCAAGGCACAGATAATAGAATACTAGTCTCAAGGCGACGAAAGCTGTCTCCGTCTCAGCTGATGCCGTATTATTAAAAATACAGTAGGCAGACTACAGTACTTCATACATTTTTAAAAGTAAGTACTTATCCCTCGTCTATAGGTACATTGCTTACCTACTTATATTTTACAAACAAATGAGTAAGTAAGTAACTGAGAATAAATTGGTACCTACTCAGGTACACAAATTTCTAAAAAAGTTTAGAAATTTTGTATAGGTAGGTATATGAATAGAACTATGTATTAAAAAAATCTATTAAGTATAAATATATATTTTTTAATAAGATAGGTTAGATAGGTAAGTATTAATTTTTTTATTGTTATTCTAAGGGTAAGTTGGGCTTTTTACCGATTAACATCTGCACTTGTCTTCACTTGCAGTGAGTAATTAGTCACAACGATGACCCGGGGACATAGGACCCGTGACATAGGTACGCCACGACTATGACTTTTTGGGGTCCGGTACAATCACCGGATCCCATATATCTAGCGCCTACTCGCCTAGGAAACTACCTCGCATCTTTGAAACGTAAAGGCTACCGTACCAGGGTTTATTTTATAAGACAACTTTTATGATCGAACCAACAAAAGAATAAAAATACCTATATAACAAAAAATATAAAACAATTCCGTAGTAAGTGCCAAGCTGCTCGCTGCTGCTTATAACCTAATAATAAATAAATAAATAAAGCTGTGTGTGAGTTAGATAAGATAACAAGTGTTTACTATTGCTTTTACTGTATGTTTACTATGTTAATATGACTGAAACGAAGTAGGTATGGCGTGCTAATACTAAACATTGCGATTTATTTGCTCAATGACTAAGTTCACTGTTTATTGTGGTTGATGTGAAAAGATGTCCGGAATGAAATAATATAGAAAAACTTCCTACTTAAATTATGTACATAATAGGCTCTAGCACTACAGCATTGCGTATAAAACACAAGCATTGGAGCAAGCCCAATTTCGCGCAACCGCTATGGTAATTTAAAAATTCAATACTAGTATTCTGTTATCTGTGTTCAATAGAATGTAGGGAGCTACCTCTCTACTTGAAAAAAATATACAATATTAGTAGCTGTTGTCTGCTGTTTTACTAGCATCCTAAAGTACTTTTTGATAGCTATTATATAAAGGTAGGTAGCTAATATCCTTCTCTTATGCCGGCCATACACGCTACGGTCTGCCGGAAAGGTCCACCTGAGCAAGTAACTGTCCAACTGAGAAGTCTTTTTGAGCCTGCGCAGGCGACCAGCGCAAGATCGTAAATCAATTCTTTCGAGTGACGCCGTACGGTGTACCTTTGCGTGTGTGCGTGCACTCCGGTCGCCTGCGCAGGTCGCGTCAGTTGTTTTCTAGTAAAGCAAGGCCTAGCAATGCCAGCGCGTCATCGTCCTCATTCGATGCCATCGCAAAAAGAACTGAAGACCGCTCCGGTACACCGGAATGTCCCCATACACGCTACCAATGTTCGGTTGACCTGCACAGGCATAGCTGCACAGATGACCTCTACGGTAGACCGTAGCGTGTATGGCTTACATTAGGTCCAATCTATCTGTAATCAGTAGGTATTAAAATTTAATAACATTGGTTTAGTGGATTTGGCATGAAAACGAAATAGACAGCATTACTTTTGATTTAGATATTGATATTATGTATTGATGTGTAGGTTATTTCTAGCGTGTCTCGTGACTTGTTCGAGAGGTGTTCATGTATGTCTTCTGCTACTCCCATTTAGGTACCTACTTACTAGTTATTTTGACGAAAAATTTAATGATTAAACGTATAGGTAACGAAGCAAGTAAACATCATTAATCAATCAATAAAACCCTAACTAACATCACATCATTAACCTATATAATTTAAAACAACAAGAGCTATTTATTATCATGGAACAATTAAAGCCAAAACCTTTGTACCTACTTTAGCACGATATGTGTGCAACGACAACAAAAACAAAGATTACAAAGGGTACTGATGTCACAATCATGACAACCGAGAATAGGTGCTTTGTAAACTGGCTAAGTAATATTTTTTCCATGTGTAAAATATCCTTTAAGTATCTAAATTGTCCAAGTTCAACTTTAATCCCGATAATGGCGAGCTTGATAAAGTCAAAGTCAAAATGGTTTATATCAATTAGACCATTAAAGGTACTTTCGAAAAGTCAAAACTAGTTGCACGGTTCCAGATAGTGGGTCTTATGCTGAAGCACTGTATAAGCTTCAGAAAGTCCAACAAGTGCATCCTCTTAGACATTAATTATGGTGTCCCCATAGCTAGGTAGCTAGCTACCCTGACCGATCACATAGGTATGTGATCGGTCAGGGCGATGTCGTAATCACAGCGCATTTCTTCCCGACCTCTTCCTCTTTTGATCTCTACGCTACGTTATACCACAGATAACAGAATAGGTTATACTGAGCTCTAGGTTTTAGTAAAGCGCAAGCAGAAACTGCGCCACCGTCTCAGTCCAGTCTCTCACAAAGGGTAGGTACAGGGAACAAAATATTCTTACGTTACCTCTAACAAACCCTTCGTATCTAGAAGAGTAATACATATTCTAACAAAACTTTTCCACACATTACTACATAATCCTAGCCACATGACGGTCTATTTGTGGATGGTTTGTAAGTAGCTGTAGCCATTATCCTGTTTGTTTTGCGTATCAAATCACTTGGGACTTAGCGAGTGTTTCAACAAATCAACTTCGTGCTGGACACAATCTTGTCAACATAGTGAATTAAGATTGGGTTGTCATTTTGTTCCCCTCATGAAAAAAAATATAAACATACAAACTTAAAAAATACTTATGTGAGGCCAAAGTACGGTGCCAAACTCAACTGATGCTTAATGATAAGTAAATGCGTGTTAAATTAACTTTTTTTTATGGGATAGGGGGGCAAACGAGCAAACGGATCACCTGATGGTAAGCGATAACCGCCGCCTATGGACACCCGCAACACCAGAGGAGTTGCAAGTGCGTTGCCCACCTTTTAAAAGGGTTTGGGCCTCCGGTAACCTAACTCACTCGGCGAAACACAACGCAAGCGTTGTTTCACGCCGGTTTTCTGTGAGGCCGCCGTGGTATCACTCCGGTAGAGCCGGCCCATTCGTGCCGAAGCATGGCTCTCCCACGTATACCTTTCTTTAATTAAGTATTTTTTCCGTAAGTAAATAGGCATCTTTTACCTATTCAAAAATGTCATAGTTCTAATCTTATGTGGCTGTCCTGACGATCTGTCTGCAGATTGTTATCTGTATTCAACAAGACTGATAAGCAGTATTTGTCCACAAATGTTTTATCTTCACAGAGAATAAAATGAAATAAGTAGGTCTTTTAACAAACGGGTTCTTTAGAAGAAATAAGATAAGTAGTAGATGGCTCCCTACGCTACTCTGTTGATTTCCCGATTGAACAAAATGCTCTGAATAAAAGGCTATGGTATACTTGGCTACCATTGTTTTATCTGTGGTTTTATAGTGCTTGTAACTTATTCACTAATCTGCAATTATACATTTTTACCTAAGGGTATTTATCACATATGAAAGTGGAAATTAGCTGCTACGGTAACTTAAAAATGTAGATTTGAAATTTTGTGTTCATCTTGTATCGTTAATCACACTGTATAAACGTCTTTCGGCTAAAGTTCAGCTGAAAATAGCCGCGCGGAGGAGTGGGTAAACAAAGTGGGTAGGAGTCGACACGAACAAGGCAAACAACACCTATCCGATACCTCCTTATGGAAAGGTCTTTAATGTACATACATCCGTACAGATACAAATAACGGAACACAAGCAAGATAGATACTGAACTGAAGACTCGGAAGTGGTGATGTGAAAATGTATTTTTCCCCACCTTGTACACTTCATTGTCTTTTCTTTGCAGAAAATTTAAGATTGTACAGACTGCTTAAGACTGCTGCCTAGGTAGGTACGTTTATAAGAGATATAAATATTGTTACAGACAGATTTAGTTTAATGCGCTTTTAAGACTTAACTTATACATTACTCTTGAGAAGGATCCGAAAAGCTCGAAACTGTTCTTTCGCAAATCTTTGCATTACTTACACAACGTTATTATACACATTACTCAGTCTACCCGTGACCATCGAATCGATGCTGTAAAGGATCCAAAACGAGTTAAATAATATCAATAAATACCTATAACGCGATAAATACCGTAAAAAGTAGTTTTATTCTAATTATATTTAAATACACAGTTCTTATCCTGATTGATTTCACTGTTTGTCCTTTGCAAGGGTACCTACGCGTACCAAGGCAACCATAGCCAAATTATAAATATGTAAGTAGATGTAGCACAAGGCTCATTGGATCAGGAAGAGTTATGTAGGTTCAAAATACACACATCCCGATATTAAGGTACCTAACTATACCAACTCGTCAAGAGGAGGAAGAAGGTGCTCTCCTCCAATACAAACAAAATAAATCGTAATTCAAACAAAATTTAATCAAAGTGTGTTATTAGTCGGATTTCGATCCTACCTGAGATTTTCCGGTCGTTTATTTTACAGTGAACTAGTAGTAGACGAAATGGTACGGTCGGAACCTAAAATTAACGCTATATATGGGGAGTTCTTTGACGCCCTTTTTTAAGTCTTATTTTTCTAGTTTTAATTTAGTTAGTTTTTGTTTTATTTAGATATTTAGGCAGTTATTTTAAGTTATTTAAGTTTTAGATAGTAATTGAACAGTTATATTTCTTATTTAAACTAGAAAATAGTTTTTTCGAAACAGAATTTTCTATGGAGATTGCAAAATAAATGTCTATGTATACGCTATATTAATACTAATAATAAGTATCACAATTTTATAAAATATCGTTTGGATTACGATTTACTTTGGTGTTACATTTTTGTGGGCAATTCAAGTTACGCCGGACCCTTAAACCGACCTTAACCATAACCCTATATTTTAGTAAACACTTTAAAAAAAGGTCCTGTTTTTGAATTTATCGAATGTTCTCCAATTAAACTCAGGTCATTAGGCTTGATCAATGGTAGTTTATTATTTCTGGTAAACAAAAACTTAAAATAATAACAGCTATCAAATTGTAAGCTCGCGCGTATCCCGCCATTCGAAGACAATGTTTTCTTCTGTAGTAGTACGCCTCTGCCTAACCCTTCGGGGAATACGGGCGTGATTGTATGTTATGTACAGTTTATAACTTTAAAAGTATTATTATAATGATGCCTCATTAGTCTAATGGTCCTGAGCGCGACTGCTACGCTAGAGGTCCTGGGTTCGATTCCCAGGTCGAGCAGTTTTAGTTGGTTTTTCTATGAAATTTCCAGTAGCAGCTCGGAGTTTGTAATATGTGCCCGGTTAATGGCAATAGGGTCGCCCCCTATTACGTTGGGCCTAATCATACCGGCGAACTATAGGTGTACATTATTACGCCTTTGCCACAGGTGTGATGGTATGTTTTATTATAATGATATGCTGAAATTGTAAACCAATACAAATGTAGGGAAACAAAGAACAAAGCAAGCTCACAGGCAACGGTGTGACGCCATCAGCCCGTATCCTTTGCAAGTACGACTAGAAATTGATATTATCATATCGCAGACTGCGTGGCGAGTTGTATCATCGATCCTACCAAACTATAATGTAGGTCACAATGACTTGTTGACGAGTATAAAAACTTATAAATTATGTATCAAATCAATCGATTTTTATTTTCATGCAATAAGTAGGTAATAATAATAATATAATCAACCCATTATAATGTCCCACTGCTGGGCACGGGTCTCCTCTCACAATGAGAGGGATTAGGCTATAGTCCCCCACGCTAGCCTAATGCGGGTTGGCAGACTTCACACACCGTCAAGAAAATCTCTCAGGCGTGCAGGTTTCCTCACGATGTTTTCCTTCACCGTTTTAAGCGCGTGATAATTAACGCACATAACTTCGAAAAGTCAGAGGTGCGTGCCTTGGATTTGAACTCGAGACCTTTGACTTGGCAGTCCAATGGTCATATCACCGTATATAATAATTAGGTACCGCACATAAATATTGCAGTTATTTTTTGTTTGGTGACACATAATTTACGTCCAAATAAAAACGATTCAGTTATCATGAAACGATGTGTTAGTGTCAGCCCTACTGCAGCCCCACGTAGCCTTGTCCTGGGACGAATAAGGACGGTATCGCAGGATAACCATAGATATAACATTTATTATTCATTTTATTATCAAGTTACTGAAGTTAGACTGGGGTTGTAGGAACCATCGCACTGCAAAAAATCTGCCGGTAAGCAATAATGTGGAATAATGTTCCGGACTGTCTAGAAAATTATAAATACCACAACTGAGGATTGAGGCGAAACATGAAGAGGTTTTAGAATTCAATATAAGTATCCTTCTATTACATTTGACTTCTAAACCCCTTATTTTAAAATAAAAAAGACAGATAATAATATCTACAGTATTGAATTAATTATGAATTCCGCCTAGAAAGAAAATTTAATGAATCGTTTGAAAATGGATCGATGCCAGGGGTACTAGTATTCTTTTATCTGTGCCAGGGGTGTCGTGCGACTGCCTCCCCGTACAGCCTTTTCAATGTCAAACTAAACTAGCTGTCCCATTATTAATTATTAGCTATGTAGAAGATTTAAAAAGAATAAGCTTCATTACACATACACAATGTTAATGAAGTGCATTGTCCCTGGAGAAAATTGTGCGCTTACTGGCTTCCTATAGTTAGATACGATAAAATACTGAAAATCTCCTACACTCTTACTGTACAGTCACGAGCATCAATATTATGAATACACTTACTAAAATTCGAAAGCGTTTTTTTTATGAAATGACGATTACAAACTTTGAGATAATAACAATATTATTAAATCATTGGTTCGAAAATATTATACATATGTTCATAACATCATAAAATTTCAATTAACACATTAAGAGAAAATCGCTTTTGAAATTTGCCAAGTGTATACATATCTGTGCTCGTGACTGTACACTACTATGTACTTATGTTTATCGATATGTAAGTGCAGAAAGTACACAACACAACATAGCTAATAACATAATCAACCCATTAATACGCACATAACTTCGAAAAGCCAGATATGCGTGCCTATTGGATTCGCACTCGAGACCTTTGACTTGGCAGTCTATCTTATGGTCATATTACTAGGCTATCACTGCCGTATATCCTGACCTAATTTTATAGGTTTTACATACGCGATGCTTTTGTAATATTAAAAGAGCGCACCTTCTATGCACGTAAAGTTTTTAAGTTGGAGCACATACATTCTAACAGTGATAGCAAAATTAAAATCTATTCAGTAGTTTCTGCACCAACCCGTAACAAACAGACAAGAATTTTAAAAATCACATTTTTTGTTCTTTGTTGCTAGTATATTACATATATTATGTAGGTAGGCGGCTTGTCACGCGGTATCAATATCAACATAACTTGTAAAGGAAATAAACATGAATTGACATAATACACCTGTATAAAATGTATATTGCTCATTATAATCAGATTAGTAGGTAGGCACCTACCTGGTAATAAGTATTTTTTATCAATGTAAATTCAAATTCAGATTCAATTTAATTTTACTAGAGATACCTAGGTATATGTCTCAATTCAATTCTAATATCTGTTTCAGACTAAATTCACGACTCTTTGCTTCATTAATCGAACACGTCAATTGAGAAATAAACGTATATTGAGAAATAAAAAAAAAACGGTCCAAAAATTAAAAACAAAATAAAACAGAATTAATGGGAAAAACACATAAATAAATTCTCACTAATTGCATTAATTAGATTATGAATGAGACATAATAAAAAATATGTATGTACCTACTCAATAGAGGTGGTTAGAAAATAAATGTAACCTACTCATTGTGATAAATAAAAAATAAATAGTGCAATAAAATATTATAGTTAAAATTGTAAATAGGATACGTAAATATAATAAATAAAATGTATAATATTAAAGAATATTGACTTCAACTTGTAAAATATAATAAATAGACACGTCTCCCTCTCAAGTTCAAGTTCAAGTTCTTTATTTGCATTCATGTGTTACAAAGATGTACCAAAGATGTACAAAGATGTCTCTCCTACTAAGCTGTGCTGTGCCCAACAGGGTCCATAATTGATTCCTAGATTTAAGCCTACCATCTGTTTTATATATTTTTGTACATTATGGAACGCAATAAATGAATATGAATATGAATATGAAAGCAAAGCTATTTCTAGTTTCAGGAGAATACGGAAATCACACAGTAATGATATATTTTTTTGGATTACCTACACACACACTCTCGGTATATAATTTCTACCAAAGCATATTTATGTCCGTCATAACAAATGAAATTGATCGTAGGTCGTTACGATTATAATCCACGTAATCCACACGCACACACAAAGTACACACGCAGGATATTTTGTAGAACCTAAAAGACTTGATAAGACTTTAGGAGCTGAAAAAGAGTGATCGGATTTAAACAAAGCATCACTGAGCTAAGCATTTTTGTTTTAGATGGTACAGCGGTGGGTCATCCACCAGCACTCAATCCAAGTGTTACTGACGTATCTTCTAATTCAGACCTTGACGATTCAAAACGGGTACTTATTTGATTGAAAGGTCAATAAAATGGATGTCATACAAAATACCGAAAACTAAACGGTCGAAGACCGATAGATAGGCGAATGATCGAATGCTTAAAGTGTCGGTTTTTTATGTTTAAATGTCTAAGCATGGTAAAGACAAGATAAGATGTCTACTACTGTACTTTAATTTGCGCCTCCGATACAAAATCTTGCTAGGTATAGATTAATAATTAAGAGAACGCGTAATTAGAAACAGGTAGATGTCACAGTAAAGTAGACAGGCTTTATGTGAAAGCAATTATACGGACATAATATAATATCAATGGCATGAGAATGTAAACTACAAGGTACAATTCTGCTTCATAACATAAAGGACAATGATTCACTGAATAAATATATTTTTGTAACAAAGAGAAACGTGCCTGACTCTAACGGATGTTATGATGAAAATATAAGATCCCATCTGTAAATCACGGTGTCTTCTTATAACGATGCGCCGATAACATCGATATTTTTCTTAGCTTTATCAATTTTCCAATATCTTATCTTGTTATCATGCAATAGAAGCAAATTTTATAGACGTTTCATCAAGTATATTTTCATGTGGTGGAAAGTCGTTGAGCATTTTTTTAAAGACTACCCACATACATCAGAAGTTCAGAACAATCAAATAAAATATAGCTGTAGGAGATATAACGCACTGATATTTTCACAACATGTGTAATAGGAAAGTTCTCATGGATGCCGCATAGCGAAAGACGAAGGAGCACGCTTATGTGAAACTTTCTTTTAAGAAATCTTCTGCACCAATATCTTTAAGAAAGAAAAATTGAGAACCTGTCTGTTCTCAAATGGTCTGCAACCCTCGCACGGCGTTGTTTCAACTGACTAATGTGTTCGCGACATTAATTTCACGACACCAACAATACCTAACATCGACATTGTACGTAGGATAATAGCTTATCCCATTCCCATTTAGGACTTCACCATAAACATGACCACGGACTTATTAAGTAATGCGACGTCGAGACAAGCAATTAATTATTTATTCAACGAACGTCACCTGTCCGAGTTCCTTCGAGGTGTACAGGACCTCCTCTTCCACACGACGAGTTATAAAATAATAAATATGCACTGTTTTCATAACATATTTCATAACATAAATGCAAAATTAACTAATTCTCAATTGGAAGCCAACATTACTATTTTAGAATGGATAATCTGAAATCTATTACTTAACACTTCGGTAGTAAGGTCTTCACCTTACTAATAATATAAAATTATTTATCTCTGACCGTTCTAATGCTATTTGCAATGGTATGTTCCTGTGTGCAATGGCAGTGTCCCGATAACTGAGGAACAGGGAAATTAATCTTTGTTAACAATAACAAAAAAATTAAACGCAGTTCTCTTTTAGAACGACAACAACATTTGACGCAGTGGTATTTAATGCAGATGTTGCTATCATTACAGACTTTCGTTGAGGAAGGACTATGATAAATAAAACGGAAGGTAGGTACTTACTTGCAGTCTCTCGGTAGAGTTTTGATGAATACGTAAATGTGCCTCCTATATCGGTAGACGCAGGGCGCTACAGCAAGGATGACGAATATCGCCGCCTTAGAGAGTGTACTGAGCACGGCGGCCATCGCGGCGGCCAGTGCCATGAGCGCGACGAGCGCTGCCAGTATCGCGTCCATGCTGGCGATCAGCCCAGTAGGCCACACAGCGGCTAACTATACACCGGTAACAGATAAACAGTACGTGTGAGTACGATGCTCGATCACTACGCACCGGGAACGCGCGCGTCCATCGACACCGAACAGTTTCGTATAAATGCGGGAAGGACGCGGAGCGGTGTGTGTCGCGAGCAAACAGCCGCGTCAATGGCGGAACGCCGCCGGCCCCGAGCCCCTCTCGCGCCAGCTGCACATGCGCCGACAACAGCTGATCCCCAAACGGTAGGCGCGCTATAGGATCACCCACCCAGTTTAACTCATCTGAACTTGTGTATAAAATAATACCGATATAGGACGTGACTTACGAAATGTTTCGAGTATGACTTTGTGGAGCTAAAGTTTTACATATTTCGTAGAAATTCCGAATTCAAATATTTTTTTTATAAATATCATAGATAACTGTCAAATGACCAAAAAATATTACAAAAGAGGGGGTATACCTACTTACATGTAGATATCCTCACGCCTGTTATATTTTATTTTATGAGATGACTGGACAGTTTTTTATGTAGTCAACTGCATGTCTCAGTGGTTCCTCCACGTTGCTATATTAGCATGTCTTTGGCTACCACACGTCAGGTGCAACATCGTGTAAACGTTCTCAGGACCATGCAGCGATGCACATGTTTAGAATTTATGATTATTTACCATGTGGGTAAGTTCATGGCCACATTGGTAATGAAGGAAGGAATGAAGGAAATCGTTTATAAAACGGATATCCTATAAGACTTAACTATAACATGTCATTTGGAAATGGTGAAATTTCATGCTACCCGCATTGATATAAACTTATTGCGAAATGTTTTTTCCTCTTCTTCCTTTATAGTACCTATATCATAATGCATGCTTAAAAATGCATATTATTTGAGATAGGTGGCAGGAACTTAAAAAAATCCAACTTAGTTCAATCTGATTATTCTCCGAGGGTGGAAAAGAACGCTGCTGTTCGGATACTGATTAACATTTCCTTTTTTTCGGAGATATGTGAAAATGTAAATTACGAGACGGATACTGGTATAAAGCTTTTTGTGTCAGCCCTATGGACTGAATGCGCTATTTTACTAATTTGATTAGCACAGATTAATTGAGCTGTAGTTGCCGTAGGGTTTTGATAAAAATCTTTCCAATTTTGTTCAGCATTTGGAAGCGGCTTAACAAATTTCCAATATATATTTAAATTCAGGCTTCAAACATTCTATGCAGGGTTACAAATCAAAAATAGACAATATAAATATGAAAATAATATGAAAATATATACATTTAATGCAGTGTTTCCAACATTTCCCATACCGTTAAACAATCTTAGAATATAGTCTATGTAACAAAAATGCGATAAAGAAAAAATATATCGACTTCCAGTCTTAATACAAGATTGGAGAAACATTAATTTTGTATAAATAACAAATAAAAATATATAATTAATTAACAAGGCAAGTACTTAATAATGTATAAGATTTAAAACTTTTTATACAAATAAAATAATTAAAATGTTGGTTTTTGATAAATAATAACAATTCGACGGCACTTAAAAGTAACTTAACTTTAATTAGATTTAACGTGTTGGCACTTCACATGTATTTGTAAAAATATATAATTATTATTTATTAAAATGATCATCTTATTTTATCCAATACCGCAAATATTTTTACACATGCACTATGTGAAATGCCAGCATAATAAATTCCATACAAATATACCAACACCGGAAGTGACGCCAGTTAAGTACAATACTTTTTACAAAGCGTTTTTTTGAGCTTGCTAATGAAGTCTACTACTATTTTGAAGAGGTAAAAGTTGTAAAATTGGCTAATTGGTATAATTATTACTAAAGTAGAAAAAGGAATTGTAATTATGAAGTAAATTTAAACTATAATTAGTATACAAATAATTATGTTTGTCTTACTAATAAGATATTTATTTATTAACAAACTGCATTAATTGCACGTTCTTACGACTGTGAAAAATATTGATTGAATAATAGAATAGGTACCTATGTTATTTTTATGCAGGAAATTATGTTTGCTTATTGTTCTAGGCATTACGATTTTGGAAAATAAATTACTTAGAAAAAATACTGAACGTAAAAGTAACTTGTGTACGTCAGCCTAGCAGATCAGTCCATTTAATAAATTCATAGATTCCCACCTCCTATTAAAGTAGTAACTACATTAAAATAACGCTCTCTATGGACTATTAATACAAAAATAAAACAAAGTAAAAATATTCGAGTTCTCATTTAAAGTTATTTTATATCATTTTTCGTAGATTTTGGTATATCTCCTAGGAATGTCTTTTATAAAATAGATCAATGTTCACAGATAATAGATATTTAGGATATAGCCGTAATATTGCAGCACATGATACGGTTATAATGTCCCCAAAACGGTAGGCGACAACGCGGCAGACCTAGACGGAGATAGTGGAATGAGCTTGACTTCTTCTGGCAGGATTGGCCCAAAATAGCGTTGAGCTGTGACGAATGGAGGCCTTTGCCCTGCAGTGGGACAAAAATGGCTGAATAATAATAATAAGCATTTTATGCCAAACAAGGACGCTATGACTTGTGACATTAAGACTTAGGTGTGCCATTTGCGGGTAGGGGTAAATGCACAAAAGCGTCCGCCAGTCCTACTTTCAATTACAACTAACACATATCAAAAACAAAGTAATAAAAATAGAACATATAATGGAAACATTACCTGTTCGAGTAAGATCTTTCAAAAAAATTGCATATTGATGTTTATGCTGTATGTAAATTGACGCCTACATATTATTTTTTTATTTCTATTTTTAAATATATGAAACGATGGCTGACTATTATTTGTGCTACGTGACTGGCTCATCAGATTTTACAAAATGTATTCACAAGATTAACAATGATTGTGCTATCATATTCTGTAATGTAATACACATACAATTAAATTTACCTACAGCGTAAATATACTGCGTAACATGTTTATGTTTTAAATCTTGACAGCAAGAAACAGCTTCATTTTATATTTTATTAACTCCTATAAAGAGTTAACAGTTGAGTATACTTGTATTCATAGGGATAAGAATGAATGAAGTGTACTAACACGTGATATTCGAATGTTATTTCAATAACAGGTAGAAAACGATACTTAACTACCTATAAATATATTACCTATGTAAGTATACTCCATTTCAATCAAAACTGCTCAAAATGTAAACGATAGTGACTTGTATTTTTATTGATTGTATTTATTTAAATTAAAAAAAACTGATTATATTGACATCAATATGTCTAATATTCGCTTAAACTTCAGAAATCAATAAAACCTGATTATATTACGTTTAATACTTGATAGTTAACACATTTACAGTTATTTTACGTGCGGAACTCTTAATTTCATTTTATAAACAGTGCCTTTGAAGATTTATATTAAAGAAAACTAAAACGATTGTTTACATTTTAAGAACTTTTTACGCAAATGAGCTGTAGATAAGTAAATTACCTAACATTAACCAAATTATTAGAATCTTACTCTTTTGTTGGGCGTATTCCAAAACGCGTAGTAGACCTCCATTGACGAATTAGTATCTAAGTACTTTAAAACAATATGTCTTTATTATTTTGATGTCAACAAATTGTGACGGCACTAGAGCCAATACCTAGTTCTGTCATCTCTAAGAATATATTAGCCTTTTTTAATAAATGCGTAAAAGTTTACTTAATTCATGACCAATATGTAATTTATATGCACGAACATTATGCAAACGCCGATATCGACAGCTTAAGTTGTTAGAACTATCATGTCATTTTAACTACTCAAATTAACTATAACAACACTGGAACAACAGATTGCCTATAAACAGATCACAGCCTAATTTGCCCACTAAGGATTTTGTCGTACTCCTCTTCACCGAGCCGTAGGTACCGCCCTTGTTTCAGATCTAAGTAGTAGAGTTTGTCGGTTTTAGCCAGTTTTGGATCAAAACCATCTTTTTGCAGATCAGTCTTCTTCATTTTAAATGTACCTGTGGGAGCAAAGTGTTATTGATAATATTTATTTAATACAAGCTTGTTCCATCGTGTTTTTTGCTTTTTTTTTAACGTTGCCCTACCCTATGCTTTTCTCCTGTATCGTGGGTGCGTTTACACACAAATTGTCACATACACTAACACCCAGACCCGGAACCACTTCCTGTAGATCATACAAATATTTCCCCCCATAATTATCCCCATGTGGGGATCGAACCCACAACATTTGTCGTAGAAACCGATAGCTCAACCGCTACGTCAAACGTGTCGTTGTACTGTTGCACCGTCCAAGTCACCAATACCCTGAACTCTGACATCTCTCAATGCTCTCTTGGATTCAAACCCAGATTTTGATTTGCTTGGAGATGTATGGAAGACGATTCTCAGAATGCATGAAGTATTGTGATTTGTGAGGAAAATGAAATAATGTATTGCCTGTATTTTTATGTGGTTAATTGCCCATATTTTTATTGCCTGTATTTTTATATGGTGAAGGTCAAAAACCAACAGTGATGATCTCTTCTTTGTTGTCTCTATACATCAGAGGTCAAGCTGTATCTCAGATTCCGTTTAATTATTTGAGATAACAAGTGTACCAGTTTTTAAGTTGGAGCCCATACTTTCTAACAGTGATAACAAAACTTACTTAATACTTAACGTACTTAATAACGTGTCACAATGTGATTTGGACTAAAGGCATGGTTAAAGCTACCACAAGGTTAAAACCAAGGGAAAGGAGGACTGACGCAGGGGATTCGTAGGTAATCAAAATAATTTTCCATATATTATCACGATGTTTTTCTTCACAGTTTAAGCGCATGATAATTAAGTATTAATACGCATGACTGCAACTAGTAAGAGGTGGCCTTGTACTCGAACTCGAGACCTTTGACTTGGCAGTCCAATGGTCATATCACAAGGCTTATAGGCTATCACTGTTCGACAGATGTTTTTGTACTAAATGTATTGTTACGTTCCTCGGACCGCGTGGTTGTATGATTCCGAGGAATTTAAACGTTATTGCCTAGGAAATAGGATTCACGTTTAACGTACCTTTCCATGTCAAGCAGGTAGGCCACATACCACGACGGTACATTATTAAAAAAGGAAGAAAATAATTATTTCGTCCGTAAGACACACAACATACCATTAAATAAACTTAAACTTTACTATTATATCGGCTGCCTTACTACTTTTATATAAAAAGTGTGTCCATATTACACACTTTTTAGACACTGCCAGCTACCAAAGATAAAGGAGTACATACATAATATGTATAGGCTACCAACATTCCGATACATATCTTCTTCATCTTACTGCCCTTATCCCAATTTATTTGGGGTCGGCGCAGCATGTCCTTTTCTTCCATTCATCACTGTCAGCCGTCATGTGACCATTCATCTTCCTTTCTCATCTTAGATCTCTTAACGCAATCCATATACCTTTTCTTGGTCTCCCATCCGGTACATATCTTCTACTTGTACATAAACTCACCAGTCATATCCAAGCTGTCCATTAGCCTGATGAACACAGGTCTCGCGTATACCGGCAGGTCCCTGCTCAGGTCCTGCGCCAGCTTGTCCAGGTCTAAGGTGCCGTCCACGTCCACTATACCGCACATGCCCGCCCTCCCCTCGGTATTTGGCACCTGTTCGTAATTACACGTGTTAATACTACATTGTTGATAATACTGCATAGTTACTGACGTTATAGTTACACTGACGTGGGAGAGCCATGCTTCGGCACGAATGGGCCGGCTCGACCGGAGTGATACCACGGCCTCCCAGAAAACCGGCGTGAAACAACGCTTGCGTTGTGTTTCGCCGAGTGAGTTGAGGTTACCGGAGGCCCAAACCCTTTTAAAGGCGGGCAACGCACTTGCGACTCCTCTGGTGTTGCGGGTGTCCATGGGCGGCGGTTATCGCTTATCATCAGGTGATCCGTTTGCTCGTTTGCCCCTCTATTACATAAAAAAAAAATAGTTGATCAATGGCTCGGCAGTGAAATTGGCAGACAATAGTTCAGTAGTATTGGCAAAAAATACTTTTCATTCACATAACAAACGTGTTATTAGTTTGGTTGTGATGAAGCATAAATAAAAAATCCTCATCGATTTATATACAGTCTCAATCTCTCTAAATTTATTCACGGTACTTCTTATTACTATAAAATTATTATTTCTGACACATCAATATTGAACTAGAACTTTGTATTTTTTGTCAGGTCACTATATTGATATTATTTAATCTCAAAGTTCTTCCTTTATATTTTACCCGTAACCGCTAAAGGGACCGAAACAATATAATCCGTAAATACAGTTGTATTTTAATAATAACTATTATGGGCAGCGTTATTTGGAATGCCTTAACCAGAGAATTAACCCAAGACCTTAAAATCCAAGAGGGATTCTTGGGTTCAATTCTCTGGTTAAAGTTTTATTGGGTGTTTCCATTAGGAAACTCGTTTTAGCAACGCACAGGGTGAATTTCTACCCTTGTCAATAAAGTAACATACCTACAAGAGTTTAAAATAGATCGACTTCGCAGTGATACTATAGCCGCAAATAAATAATAATATGGCCTACAAGAAGGTACCTAAACTCGGTACTTTATCTCACTGTATAACTGTGTACCATAGTTCACCTTCTGCTGGACTCTGAACATATGCCTATAAGTTCAGAGTCAAACAGGATAATACGCGTGTTGTTTTACTTTTTCAATTTTATTTATTTTAGTTCGCACTAGTGACAGTTTCCGGTCATGGGATTTATTGAGATTAATGGGTGGGCTTTAATTAGAGACCACTTCAAAGAGGTTTGAAATACGAATAATTTTTTGTGGACAAAAATTATCCTTTTGAAATAATTCCCTCAATAACATTATGGTCCCAGTGAACGAAAAAATTTTGCTTAAAATTATCTTTATGTTGTTATTTGCCAAAAACTATGAAGTATTAAGAATAAAATCACATATTTACCAAAACGCCGTAAACGACAGCGTCCCTGTGGTCCGCGAATCTGGAGATGGCAGCTTCCACCTCGCTTGTGGAGACGTTCTCCCCGCGCCAACGAAACGTATCACCCGTGCGGTCACGGAAGAACAGGTAGCCGAACTCGTCTGCCACCAGGATATCACCTAAAAGAGGGAATAAGAACAATGATTTTAGTTCATCTCCATCATGGAATTACAGTACCGCCGAATAATAATACGCACCTGAAGTTATCCGCAAGTGGTATTGCTGTTGTAACTTCACTACATAGTATAAAACAAAGTCGCTTCACGCTGTCTGTCTGTCCCTATGTATGCTTAGATCTTTAAAACTACACAACGGATTTTGATGCGGTTTTTATGATAGATAGAGTGATTCAAGAGGAAGGTTTTAGGCTATTTAACATTACCCTACGACTCTTAGGAACGGGGCAGCGTGGGTGAAACTCGGTGTAAAGACAGGGGTCGCAAACGTTCCGCATTCGTGATTATTGTCAATACTGATTTCGATATTTTTGTATAGTACCTGACACTCAATTATTTGACGTGCGTAATAGCTTATTTCAGACGCGCAGTTATTCCGGGGATACTGTAATAGCAGTCACTATCACTTATAGTGATAGACACAGAATGACACTTACAGGCGGCTTACAATTGAGTAGTGTTCGAGTAGGTAAATTTGACCGATAGTTGACTATAAGCATGTGATGTATCGAACCAGAGGCCGCAAGTTCGAATACCTACGTTGCAATTTTTCTTTAACTAAATTAATTTTTAGATATAGTTTTAAATAATATAAGATTTCATCCTTACCCGAAATAAAAGCGGAGTCTCCAAATTGAAACACATTCCTGACCACTTTCTTTTCCGAAGCGTCCTTGTCTACGTAGCCGAGGTACTGCCGCGCCGGGTTGTTCTCCTGAATCTTGCCAATGAATACTCCTGGCTCGTTTGGTTGCGCCAACTATAGAGACATCAAGCATCTCTGAATGCATAAGCTCACTTTTCACAGATAATCTTTGGGGACCCTAACATTTTTATATCAGATTGAGGACGTTCTGAAAAATGGCTCGGTCAAGAGTATCCTAAACAGACGCTCATGTATGAAAATATTTATGAGTGATGTCAGAATCGTAGCAAGTGGTAGTCTGTGGTCTCTCCTGCCTACCCCTACGGTAAAGAGGCGTGACTTTATGTATGTATGTATATTTGTGTTAATAATAATGTAACACTATATTGTGTTATATTTTTATTTGAATCTATCTATGATCATCATGATCTACATTGTAGATCAACGGGTTTAAGGGAACATCCTGTGTTAATTAACTTACTGTAATATGAGAAAAACTTTTTCAGGGGATCATACAATCACGCCTACATTCCCTGAAGGCTTAGGCAGAGGTGTACTAATGTACATCCCTAGTTCGTCGTTTGTATCGCAATCTCGGTCAATTATTTAGGTCTCATGTAATAGGCCTATATTTTATAGGGAAACTATTTACCAAATTTTTAGTTCCTAGGCCCTATAGTTAGTTTAGCGAGTGAATGTTAAATAATTATAAAATATATAAAATAAGTACATATAGCAGTGATAGCCTAGTGATAGGACCATTTAAGCCAAGTCAAAGGTCTCGAAATCCAATCCAAGGCATCTGACTATTCGGAAACATGTGCGTATAACGATTATCACTTGCTTAAACGGTGAAGGAAAAAATCGTAAAGAACCCTGCACACCTGAGAGATTTTTTCAACGGCGTATGAAGCCTACCAACCTGCAGTGGGCTGGTGTATTGGATTATAGCCTATCAGGGCTTATTACCATGGGTCAGCAGTGGGATACGGGTTGATAATAATGAATGAATAAAAGTAAAAAGTCTGATGAAAATAAAACAATATTACCTGACAAAGTCCCCGGGAGTCCCGCACTGGCTCTCCGGTCTCCTGGTTCACTTTGATAATGGCAATTGGGTAAACTTTAGGGAATATCCTCGACACAAACCCGATGGCGCCTGGTGTACCGTCTATGTTAGCTGTGAACATGAAAATAATTTCTTTGAGAAGAGTAACACCTTAAATAAAACCATAAGTTTAAATTTTGGTACTTAAAAATGTTTAGATGTTTTTTTGACATATGAGGGCAAATGGGCAGATGGATGGCCTGATGGTAAGCGACACCCGCCAATTGCGTTGCCGGCCTTTTAAATGTGTTTGGGCCTCCTGCATCCTCATTCACTCGGCGAATCACAAGCGTTGTTTCACACCGGATTTCTGTGAGGCCGTGGTATCGCTCCGTTCGAGCCAGCCCATTCGTGCAGAAGCATGGGTTTTTTACGGTAGATTTTTTACAGATCAGTCTTGTTCCAAAATAATAAATCAATCGTAAGTCAGTCAATTTACTACTTTCTTAATTTCCATGCCCATGGCAAGTTGACACACCTTGAACAATAGTATTTTTTTATGTTATCTTGCATTCTATTCTTGAATAAACAATGTTTGAGCAAATAAATACATCTTATCATTATAATGCTCACCTATATTGGCATTTCCTTCAGTAGCACCGTAGAATTCTGTCACCGACTTTATATTGAACCTTTTCACGAAGTCTTTCCAGATCTGAAATTATATCCTTGTATTACTTTGATGTTTGTTTTAGTTTTACATAACATAGCTTTCTTACGCTCATTTTTCGCCTACTTTCAAACTTTTGCAAGCACAAATAAAGTGAGTAAACCGATAACGACAAAAACAATGTGATATAAAGACAAATGTAAAGTCCTGTTCAATGAAAACTACTTAAAATGTAAAAAAATCACTATTTACGAAATTAAATTATTAAGAGTTCTGGACGTAAAATAACTATAAACATGTTACTGTTAAGTATAAAACGCTATATCATTTCGTTTTTTTTTATTTACCTAAATAATGATATACGATAAAAAGACAAGTCAATATTATTAAGATTTTGAGCAGTTTTGATTTAAATGGACTATAGGTATAGGACCTTTTATCTAGATTTTAATCCCCAAGAAACAAAGAAAAATGTTATACTTTTTCTTAATACTACAATTTTTATCGTATAGATATCTTCAGTATCACTATCTCTACATAGTATAAAACAAAGTCTTAATTTTTCTAATAGATAGATTGATTGAGGCGGAAGGTTTTAAGCTATTTAACATCACAATGCGACTCCTAGGGACAGGGCAATGCGAGTGAAACCGCGGGTGGGTCGCTGGTTACAAATAAAACGATTTACGCATGGTTTTATAAAACAATGAAAACGCTACGTCATTTATTATTCTTAATGTATGTAAATACATCATTGTGCCTTGACCTCTCATAACATCGTCGAGGAAGTATTCAGTGCACCTTGTATAGTCCATTTCAATCAAAACTATATCGTATATCATAACTTATATGAAAAAAAAAGAAATTATATGTCGTTTTATACTTGGTAGTTAACATGTTTATAGTTATTTTAGTGAAGGAAAAATTCGACTCGCAGGCAGGATTCGAACCTGCGTCTTCTGGCTGGGTACGCCAGACGCTCTGACCTCTAAGTTCGAATCCTGCCTGCGAGTCGAATTTTTCCTTCACTAAAATAACTTTAAAATCTTAGCATGAATAATGCAGAAAAATCACAAAAAGATGTTTATAGTTATTTTACGTGCACACTCTTAATTAAATTTTATAACAGTTCCTTTGAAGATTTAGATTAGAGAAAACTAAAAAGATTATTTACATTTTAAACCGTTTTAATTATACTAGATTTTTCAGCGACAGAATATCTAACAATAAACCGGTTCTTAGGTTTCTGACTATCACTTTTTTATTATTATTAGCTTGCGGTTTAGTATCACTGCGACCGCAGTCGGTCTATTGAGATCGCCACATTTTTCATTGTGTTAGAGTACACGCCGAATCCCGCAGCTACTACGAATATGCAGAAAGTCTGTTGAGCTCGCACTCCCATCGAGTCTCGTGACTATTATGTATTCTTCCGGCAGATACTTGAAACCGCCAGAATAGGCTAGCTGTTAACATGTTTTATACCCTTTGAACTATACCTACAAAATTTCGGTTTTGTGGGAGATGGTTATGAAATACTATCTCGATGACAACTTTAGCGTCTAGCACATACTTGCAACCCTTTAATAGGTTATATTTTTTTTTACACCTATACATATGTAATATTACAACATATAAAAAGAATATAATTTGAAGCTTGTGGGAATAGATAAAATAACTGTCAGATAAAACATCGTAGAACTGACGGCCGCTGGGACAGAAAGGTTCTCGACTGGAGACCGCGCACCGGAAAACGTAGTGTGGGACGACCTCCAATGAGATGGCCAGATGACCTGGTGAAGGTCGCTGGGAGTCGTTGGATGCATGCGACATACAACCGGTCCTTGTGGAAGTCTTTAGGCTCCTTGTTCAGCAGTGGACTTCTTTTGGCTGAGATGATGATGATGATGATGAAAACTTCATTAAATTTAAATTAAATCTAGCTTTGTGCGAAGCCGGTTAGTCGGATGGTTCAGTAGCTCTCTTACTAATACCACAAGAGGACCTAACGAAATGTACCTTGCCCACATTAATTTTAAGTCTTGCTCCGCTATTGACAAGGTTTCTATGAAAGATTTTTTTTTTTGGATAGGTACAGTTTTGTCACCATTTTATAATGGTTTGCTTACTTGCCTGTGGTCGCAGTCCGTTGCCGTAGATAACGCGCACGCTGTGCTGCGTGTCGGCCGGCGAGGGTGGAGTCGCCAGCACGTACCGACACATCTCGCCGATGTAATGCGCAGCCTACGAAACAAACACAGTTATGATTTAATAGCGCCCCGCCTCAGCTTCAAACCTGTTCGAATCATACCTTGTCTGTTTTCCTCGAAGAGTTAATTTTGGTTAGTTTGCCGAAATATTTAGGTCCCTTAAAATAGAAAGCAAAACAATTGCCTAATCGCCTATAGGCACAAATTCAAACTCGGAGCTGCCACTGAGAATACGATGGGAATATCTTTAATAATCTAATACTTTTTTTTATGGGATAGGGGTGAAAACTAACAGATGTATCGTGTAATGGTAAGCAATTACCGCCGCCCATGGACGGACACCCGCACAACCAGAGGACTCTCAAGTGCATTGGTGGCTTTTTAAAAGTGTTTGGGCCTCCGTTATCCTCACTCACTCGACGAAACAAAATGTAAGCGTTGTTTCACGCCAGTTTTCTGTGAAGTATGGCTCTTCCACAGTAAAAATAACGTTTTTCTTATTTATTTGGAACAATAAACAGTAACAGAACCTGTATGCTCAAATTCTGT
Organism: Acronicta leporina; assembly: GCA_947256265.1. Classification (NCBI taxonomy): domain Eukaryota; kingdom Metazoa; phylum Arthropoda; class Insecta; order Lepidoptera; family Noctuidae; genus Acronicta; species Acronicta leporina. The sequence goes on along the minus strand of OX366513.1, from coordinate 6,527,483 downwards.
ATATTGCAGGGTTCAATAGATATGAATATAAATATTTGTGGGATTGGGAATAACTAAATGAGAGCAGGTAACACCGCTGGACACAACTTGTTTATACTAATACACTTTATTTTAGCTGCAGAGTAAAAACGATATAAGGAGCATCAATATTATTCCAGGCTTAGTACGACGCAACAATTCATATAGATCTACGCAATAATATATAATCGTAGTGTCAATTATGTAGACAAGTACTTCATTGACCTCGCACAAACTTGTTCATCTAGTCATCACTTAGTTTAACAAAAGTTGAACACGTTTTTCGATAACACTGGAGTTTATTGTACTGTACTTTAAAAGGACAGTCAGAAGTTAATAAGATCACCCTCTTGTCTATGTCGGAGGTTTACCTCGAAAAATATGTCACGTAGGAATTGTTTGCCATAATATATCGCATTGGGTCTACAAACCTGTTTTTATATTTGTATTGTATTTGTATGTATTTATAGATATCTTGATGACAATTTCGTGAGAGGCATATTTAAAAGACCTACGTCTTAAAGACTGTCAAGAAGGATATAAATTTAAACATTTTCCTCTACTCTAATATATATTATTACGTAAATTATTTGGTAAGAAGTCATTTTTGTGATAAATTACTACGTACTTTTTTGCATATTCAATTCTAATAAAGAAACTTCATCATTTGCTTATCATTCTATAATAGAAGGATCAAGGATCATTATGTTCGCTTACCGTGGCTTTAAATTTAATACAATCCGGGAAGTACTGCGAAGCGGAGAACTTTGCCTTTAGCGCCACCGTGCAGCCCATTATGAGCGCTTGGCCTACGCTGATCACTCCTCCCGCAGTGTGGTACAGAGGCAGGGGGCAATAGAATACATGATCACCCTCCAAGCCTATATAATGAAGCCCAGTCGTCATGAACACAAACCTGAGTGTAGAGCAAAAAACTTTGTTAAAAATGCTCCATTTTTTTTACCTACGCAAGAGGTTCTCACCTCGTCTGTATATTGTTTTTATGTATGTTAGTAGCAGGTTAATTTATTCTTTCGACCTTCAACTTTGAAGGTACACTTTAGGAGTCTCAATTTTGAGGAGGGAAGCTCAATTTTACGAGTGCGTAAACGTCATAAATTTTCGATACTTCTCTAAATTCTAACATCTGCAGCAAAGACTCATCTGGACTTTAATTCCAGATAGTTTTTTTTGAAGATTCAATTGGCGTAGTAGCTGAGCGATCGGCTTCTACGCTACGTGTAGTGGGTTCGATATTTGAACAAATATTTGTATGATCTACAGGTAGTTCCCGGTTTGGGTGTTGTTGTATTTGATAATTTGTGTTTGTAAACGCACCCGCTACACAAGAGAAAATCCTATAGTGAGGCAACGTCTCTTTTAAAGAACTAATAAAATTGGATTACGCGAGACTGACATAATGACGCATTTTCTTAGTTTGGAAGCAGTTTCGAATACACAAGTCAGGTATATTTAACGTCAAAACCTTGAACAAATTTCATAGTCAATCAACTCCACAGAGTTCATTGGTTAAAGAAACCATTAAAATAACGATAAGTTTATCGCATTAGACAGACTTATTGAGTCATTAGTTAAATAATCGAGAATAACACACTTACTAGGTACACTGTCACTAAATAATTGACTGTTTATGGGTTTGGATACATCACAATTAAGTCTCACCTTGCATTTGAAATAACAGCAGCTTTAGGCAATCCAGTAGTTCCCGACGTGTAGATATATAATAGCTTGCCCTGGAAGCCCTCGGCATCTGCCAACGTCCAGGGTGCCGGGGGCGTAGTCTCCAACAAGTTAGTGAAGTCTGCGAAGCCATCGCCACCGCCCTCAGACTTTGAGTTGGACGGGTCCAAAGGACGTTGGGAGAACTTAAATAGCTTGATTGACGGACTCAAGACTTTAACTACATCTTGTATAGCTGCAATCATTCCCCATTCAAATATTAGAAATAAAATTTATTTTGTAATTATTACGTTATTTGCCTCACTTTACGTTTTATGGTCAGTGAGACTATTTTCATACCTACAGAAGTCAGTACAGTTTACTGAAAGGCGTGAAAATAGTCTCACTAGAAATAAAACTCCAGTTGTGTTTCAAACGTTCATCACAAACAAATAATAACTATTGTACAAATGAAACTTCTACAAACAGTACATAAACACGGTGTTGATTAGGACAGAAAAAATAATTTTAAGCTCATATAATATGTAAATCTAAGTCTAAGGTATGGAATACATGGTAATGGAATTGTAATGATTAATTATTGCCGTTAAATTCTTATAATGCGTACAAAATTCTGTTATGTAATTGAATATTATGGTAAGATAACTATTGATCTTATTTCTTAATAAATAACATAACAGTAGTATAATAATTTAAAAGCGGCAGTAGCCTAATGGCTAGTGCGTCGGACTTGCGATCATGTGGTTGCCGGTTCGAAACCCACCCATTGCACTACCGACGTGAACCCACTCGTAACACAAGCATTTAGCTTAGCACGAGGGGTTAACAAGAATACTAGTAATGTGTGACCCACATTGCTAGTAAGCTTTCATGCCTATATTCTTGAAGGTTTAGGCAGACGTTTACTAAGTACACCCACAGTTTGCCGGTATGTTTAGCTCCTGTAACAAGGAGTGAGCCTAATCGAATTCTAAGAATTTCATAGAAGAACCCAAAACAACTGTTAAGTAACAAAACAGCTGTTATATAAAACATCTGAAGGACTTTCAGCAATTTTACATACCTAACTAGTGACCTTCGACACGCGGAAATGTATGATCATTTTGCGTTTTTCAATACAGCACGTTAACGTTTAGTGGTTTTGTATAATAACGTTAAATGAAACGTCAGATTTTAATGTTTCGTTCTAATATTCCGCTCATTTTAAGAATTTGCTTTATGAGACGGCGCACTCGAAAAAAGACTCACACGTAATATCGAAACTATGACATAAGCGCGATAATTCAAGTTAAGTGGCTCCAAACAGTCAGTTTAACCAAGTATCTTACCGGCTTGCAACTGCCTTATTTATTAGTCCAGTGGTCGTAAACGCGTCTACTACGCGAGTTCCGAGTTCGATTCCCATGTCCAGTATTATTATTGGGTTCTTCTATGAAAGTCTCAGCAGCAGCTCGGAGTTTGAATTGGTGCCTGATTAATGACAATAGAGTTGTCCCTATTACACACATACTGTGGGTTTAATTATTACACATCTGCTTAACCCTTCGTGGAATACAGGCGTGAAGGTACACATACTATGTTACTTACCGGATTGATATTCGTCGGAAAATATTAACGCGTCACATTTAGCGACGTTGATGGAGTGTATGAGGGCGTTACCGCGCTGGTTCGTGTTGATAAGCGGCGTAACAGCGCCCAGCCGGGCTATACCCATCCAAAGTGCAGGTTGTTGGGGACAGTTGTTCACCAACAAAGCAACAATATTCCCCTTTTTTATACCCTGCGCTTTTAGCACCGCCGTCACTCGTAAACTATAATTTTCCACCTATAACAAAATCTTTGTGTATCAAACTATATTTAGTGGCATGACTATACAAAACATTGCAAATTGACGAACTTTGTAGCAAGAACGTGTTAGTTAAATACATTTATTTGCTCAATTTTCCCTAACATTTGGAGTATGAAATATAATATCTTAAGAATAAACTATATAGTAGGTTCCAGCCTTATGTGTGGTTGTGAAATATAAGTTATAGGACTAAACAGTGTTTTTTCAACTGCTTTCAACTTGCAACAATTAATTAATATAATTATAGTAATCCCAAATGCAACTGCTGTACCAGAGCAGAGGTTCCATTATTAGGTTGGGCAAGGTATTATTGCGTTTTTCTTTGAAAGTCTCAGCAAAGCCTTGCTCAGTAAATGGGCTACCTAACACTGAAATAATTTTTCAAATCGGACCAGTAGTTCCTTAGATTAGCGCGTTCAAGCAAACAAACTCTTCAGCTTAATATATTAAAGTTTAGATCATGTGAAATAGTTTATTAAGCTTTATCCACCACCAGGGTCAAGGTCATGTCAGATTCATACTGACTTATACCACCATATATTATTGGTCTCAACAACTCAATTATGCTCTTGGCTCATAGGACTTGCAGCCACATTAGCCACCACAAGCTTTATGAAGTATGGCCTGGATAAATCACACTTGTATTCAGTGTGTCTTGTATCAGCATGTTTTATTTTAGGAGAAGAATCTTATGGGATTAACTAGGCATCTGAAGTATGAGCTGCAAGCTGTATTTCCTAAAATTTAAACATTAGTTTTAGGAAATAAAGCTCTGCCTGGGAATCACACTCAAAAGTCATTCTTACCATAGTTGTATTACACTAATGAGTCAGTTAAAAGATAACACTAAATAATTACATTTTATGAATTAGTTATTATGATAAAACTGTGCATTTCAATCAACAGAGTTTGGATTTACAATTTAAACTATGACCACAAAGACAATTTTGTTTCATAAAATGTGATGTACTTTACATCACATTTTATGAAACAAAATTGTCTTTTTAGTATTGTTCCTAACCTACTTAGTTAGCATGAATGCAAACAATAACTAATTACTGTTTTTAACATTTCCAATAGAATTAATTACAGTTTCTGTTAGCTATAAAATTGCCTGTCAGTGGCATTCCTTTTTTGGTCATATGGATGTGCTGTAGGTACTGTGCATTTGATCTTTTTAAGGTCCAGGGGTGTAACTACTGCCATATCAGGCATGAGGCCATAAGCTCTCCTACTCCTCTTGAAAGGACCTCTGGACTGGACCTATATGTTTTTAAACCTCATTAATTTATGAAATATAAATAAGACAACCATATCACGAGGTCAGCAATATTCTTGTCAAACTATACTCACATACACATACTTTTTGTTTCATATGTATGAGTAATACTCATAATAGTTTAAAGTAAATTTCTAGTGTTGAAATATGTTATGTACAACATATGAGTTAGTAATGATAAGACATAATTTGAACTCGCATTGCAGTGTCACATTTTGCCATCTGTTCAAATACCTAATACTATATATAAAACTAACCACTATTAGTGATCAAATTATGGTTTAAAAAAGACAACAAACCTCTTTGAAGGTCCAAACTTCATCTTGGAATAAGAAGCATGGCTTATCAGGATGTCTGTTGACTACATCATGGAACACATCTGGTATAGTGAGATCTTTACTGCTTAACTTTCTTGTTATCCATAAGATCTTTATGTATGAGTATAAGGCTCTAAAATTGTAAAATAAATTGTATTTTAATATCCAAAAATAGTCTGTTGATAGAATAAAACATATTTTCAAAGTGAAATAACTTATTTGATGCAGTACTTTGTTTTTAAACGATTAACGCTGTCACATTACAAATAGGATACGATGACGTGCCAGTTTGGAGCCCTTACCTGAGATCTCTTGGGGCAGTCCTTAATGCGATGTAACACCAGCGTGAATGGAATGCAACAAGATAAACACCACAAAGAATGAAAAGAGCCACAAACATACAAAGAAATCCTTGGGAGAGCCAAACGGCGGCACAAGCAGCCGCAACAGCGGCCAACACAAACACCATCACGACCGCCTTTCGCAATGAAATGCGTGTTACTGCTGTACGACGACCCACTGTGGCTGAGAACCCACTCGCCCGTTATCTAGCTTTATTTAATTCACTCGCCCTATTTGCGAGAATCTTTGAGGGTAAACACAGATATCAGGGCCACTTTTATTGACTAGTGAATCTATTACCCTTAAACAACAACTGTATTCATAATATAGTAGGTGAAGACTGATTATAAACTTTTGTTATTACTTTATTCTTACAGAAATTCCAAAAATACCAGATTTTTTATTAGTCGGTCATGCAAACTGCAAACTTGCAAAGTGAAGTGAGCTAGGCATGGCCAAAAAATATCGGACCCGAAATTTTTCCATACAATTATCGATATTTTTAATAACGATATATCGATATTCGATATTTATTTTAGAGTATCGAATTTGTATCAATTCCGTTTTTTTTTCAAAAAATCAATTAGAAAACAAAAACAAAAAATATGTGCATGTAGAAAATAAAAAGAACTATGAATACAATTTATTTTAATAATTATTTTCATAATTTATCCTTCTGAAAAAGTTTCAAAAATTATTAGACGTCGGTTAACTTCAGTATCATGAGAAGTATCTATTCCTTTTTACGAAGTTTTGATTATTATGCGAAAACTGACGATATATCAAAATATCGATATTTTTCACTCGATAAATATCGATACTGTTTATAAATATCGATACGATAAATATCGATATGTTTTTTTTCACTTGCCTATCCCTAAAGTGAGCAAGTCAGCAAGTGAAACTTATCTGTCAGGTGACAGCTGACTGGTGTTGACGAATAATGTTTTAATTTTTTTTTTTTTTTTTAAATTAAGTATCAATTTAGATTATAAATTTACAATAATTAGATGGTAATGTAGGAAAATACGGTATGTATCGTAAATATGTGTATCGTGTAGATTTCTTATTACATATTGAAATTATCTGATTCTTGAGGATTCCATTCTGAACGAAAAGTTTTTGAACATTGTCACTTGTCATTGTCAACTGTCAACTTTTTTATTTTTATTTTAGGCGCCACCCTTTTTTGTATTTGTAAGTGTCAAGTATTAGAATTTTATTTCCCATTTTTCATCATGGCATGGCACCACACTTTTTGTGTTCGCCAGTGTCAAGTATAAGTTGTTCATGTTCAGTTGCCCCAATAAAACTGTAGAAACTTTATTGAGGCTTCGATGGAGTTTAGGAGTGAACCCAAAAAGTCACGATTTTCAATTTTACTTATAATATGATAACATAAACATACCTTCACGCCTGTATTTCCCGAAGGCTTAGGCAGAGGCGTACTTATGTACACCCACAGTTCGCCGGTATTTTTAGGTCCCATGTAATAGGGGGCGAGCCTATTGCCATTAACCGGGCATAAATTCCTAACTCCGAGCTGCTACTGGGAATTTCATAGAAAATCCCAATAACACTGCTCGACCTGGGAATCGAACCCAGGACCTCTAGCGTAGCAGTTGCGCTCAGGACCACTCGGCTAATGAGGCAGTAATGAGCAGACAGCAGGCAGGCAGTACTTATATCATTTGCCTACAATCTCACACGTTCACGAAAACTAAATGGTTAATTATCGACCATAATTACACTCAAGCTGTACAACGTCAAGCTAGATTGTCATTACAACACGTTTACGAATACCGCTACCCACGTTTAGTTGTTTTGTAGAATGACTCATCTGCGGCTACATTTAGTTAAATTTTGGCAGTCATTTGACTGCCAAAATTTAGTTAGGTAGTTTAGGTAAGTAAGTTTAGTTTAAACTAAACTAAACTTACTTACCTAAACTACCTATGTATATAATACCTATATATATATATAGGTATCCTGTCTGGATAAATTTGGGATGAAAGATAACTAAATTGGTTAGGTTAGGTTAGAGCTGCGACCACACGACGAACGCTAATGATGACGCGCCGTATTATAGAACGCAAAAAGTTCATGCCTCTAGTTCGACGTCGACCGGTGCGTTGGCCGACTATCTTATCCATAGTCCATACAAGTGAGCGCCCAGCGTGGGCCGTCCCTCCGCTACCTATATCCGGTGGCCCGACAGCGTCTCCACCTCCCGGGCGCCGCGCCAGTAGTAGCATAGTAGCAGACGCGGTGCGCTACAGCAGGGCTGGCGAACCCTGGCAGCCTGGTTCCCTGCCCTCTTTTTCTTTTTGCTGCTGCTGGTGGGACGCTCGCCGCTCTCTGAGAGAGTCGGAAATATTATACCTTAATAATCACTAGTTCCGATCAAAGGACATACTTAGCTGGCTCCTGTGGCAATGATGCAGCAGCTGAGCTCGCTGGAAGGGGATCAAGCATGGATGCCGTGGGTCCTGAACCTGTATTAATTAGAACATTGATATGACAATGAAACAGGGATCGGCAAGGTATTGGACGACATGGTGAGCGCAGACAGGCGAAGATGGTACTCCCAACCATCAACAGCTGCACTACCAGGCAGTTCCTAGAACAGTCACCGCAATCGTCACCGGCCATTGTTCCTTTAACAAACATCGCTCTGATATAGGTGTTACGTACAACTTTATCATTATACTCTTTGGGTGTTACTGACAACCAGCCCCCTATGCAAGGCCTGCTTGGGGGATGACGAGACAGCAACCCACGTGCTCCTGCACTGTCCTGTGTCCACTGGGTCGCTGCATATAGGGCAAAGATAAATTTCCTGCTGACCTTTCTTTAGGAGTTGGGTGGCTCGAATAATCGTATAATTAAGTTGTCAAATAATTTGTTGTGGAGTTGCTGAAAATACCATACCATACCAGTCTGGTTCTTCGCGTCTGGCTAACGGCGAGTAGGTACCTATTATACAGTACCTAGCATTATGTAAGTACCTACCTAGCATTCAATTTAAGTAGGTAAATAACACACTCGTTCATATACTTAAACAAATTCAAATATTTATTGATTACACCTCATGTCCATACTTAATATTTAGGGCACTTAAGTACAAAATTGTGTACATACTTATTCACTAAAAACATTTCTTAGATCTAGTAGTTTCACGGGATACATAAAGATACCTAGAGAACTAAAGTCACACAACCAAATAAATAATTTAATACGTTTAACGATATGATCTACTATGTTGTCATTTACATTTAATTGAGCTGATTTGTGTAATGCTTGCTTGTAACTAAGGTAAGTACCTACTATCTAGTTTGAAATCACACATTTGCCAGAGTGGCCGCCGAAGGATCGTCGTATCTACGTAGAATAAAAATGTAGGTTAGGTATAGTTCGCGCAAAATAACTTGACCCAAAACTAACTGAGAGGGGGAAAGTTTGCGCAGTGCATTTGCGTGCAAAATGTACTAAAAATCGACTACTGCGCATCCGCCATTTTGGTTCAAGTTATTTTGCGCCAACTGTAAGTTGGTAATATCCTGGATTACATTAGCAAGAGATTATTAATTTGAATATATAGGTAAATATATTTTTATATTAAAAGATGTTATAACCACTGGATTTAGGGCAGTCTTCGTTGTAGAAAACTTTAAGAAACCATATTTGAAAATATAGAAAATGATACCTACAGACCTAATTCTCACAAATACTTGCACTAAAAATCACATAATTTTTACTACTTAAACAATAAAGGCACCACAATATAATATCATCGTGTAAAAGTTCATTTAAGATTAAAATCACAGTCTAATTTGTCCTGATATAATTTTCTCGTACTCTTCGTTCCTTAGAGGCGTATAATTGTCTGTAATGGAGTCGAAGTAGTATAGTTTATCTTTTACCAGCGACGGGTTGTAGCCTTCTTTCTGTAAATCCACTTTCCTCATTTTGAATGTACCTGGGAACAAAAATGAATAATTTATGTATGGCCGGACCAAAGGACTAACTGCCTTCCTGCAAAATTTTTCTAGGCAAGGACCGCAAATGCCTTGTCCAGAAACCCGAAAAAATACAGAGATAAGACAAAAAAATACGCCCTTTTCTGGATAAAATTGTGAAAAACGAGTTTACTAGAGAACTTCTTTATGCGTTGGGTGTAAGTTAAATTATGGAAATAGGTATCAATAAAAAAACATAGTTGCGACTCTCAACGAGAACGAGAAGTTTGTAAAATAATCGTTAATTTTTTAATCATTCAAATCTAAACAATGTCTGCATGATCAGCATCTGTGATAATACTTATGTATACTATAGCTATTAAAAACAATCGAAAAGTCTAACACTTACCAGTCATGTCAACGCTAGTCATGACCCTAATAAATATGGGCCGTGCGTACTTGGGTAAGTCTTTCGCAATGTCTTTAGCTAGCTTGCACAAGTCCAGGGTTCCCTCCGTGTCTACTATACCGCACATGCCAGCTTTACCATCGGTGTTGGGTATCTGTAGAAACGAATTGAGCACATTATTTAACCCTGTCCCTTTCGATTGATCCCTTGATTAGCTTATAATGTAAGTTGGATTATAATCAGTCGCAGTTATTCTTAGAAGCTCAAAAATCATGTCGTCAAAAATCATCTCGAAAATCGTACTGCATTTTAGCAAGAGGGTGCAAGTATGATGTACCTATTGTATTAATCTGTGTGATCGACTTGGACAGAATACAGCCCACATTAACATTGTCCTTGTTGTCCAATAATTTTCTTATGTTAATATTAAGCTTTCTTCAAAACAAGCAGAGAGCAGAGATATATTTTAGGTATCGTACGGACAGTTCTACTACTCACTACTTCTGCATTACAGGACACCAGAGCCAACACCAACCCTGGCGAGGTCTCTAGGCAAATTCTTATTTTACCAAATCCAATAGTGCACTCACCTCAACACCATAAACAACAGCATCCCGCTGGTTCGCAACCCTGGAGATAGCAGCTTCCACTTCGGTAGTAGAGACGTTCTCCCCGCGCCAACGGAACGTGTCACCCGTGCGGTCCATGAAGAACAGGTATCCGAACTCGTCCGCCACCAGGATATCACCTAGAAGAAGTTTAACATTGGTATTTAAAAGGCGAAATTAGTAGCTATCTCTCAACAATATCGGTAAGTATTTGCTCAATGATAAAAATATCATATTCAATACTAGACCCTAAAATTTTCACTGAAGCCTGCAGGAAGTTGGATACTTGATCATATTGATCTAAATAAGCCTCTATACAGAGCGCGTGTAATGGTTTCGATATTTTGTTTTGTAATGCGTGGATAATGAAATAATAATAAAATAAAATACTTCTGAGATACCAAATGATACTGACCTGATATGAATGCTGAATCTCCGTAAGTGAACACATCTCTTACAACTTTCTTGTCAGAGGCTTCTTTGTCCACATATCCCAGGAACGCTCTCGATGGGTTGTTCGGTTTTATTTTGCCAATGAACACGCCTGGCTCGTTGGGATTCGCTAACTGCAAGTGCAACAGCTTTTGAGATAATATCCTCAAACCACGGTATAACTCTAGCAAAAGCATAGGCCGAATATTCTTAGATTGTCTTTCTCTGATATCCAGCGGTATAATAAATCATTGTATTATTTGTATCCGGCAGCAGCTTTAGAACGATACTCTGTTGTCTTATGTATGTTATTAATTTTATATACTTATCTAAATATATGTTTGAATGAAATAAGTCTCACCTGACATAATCCTTTTTTGTTCCTAATAGGTTCTCCGGTTTCGGGATTTACTTTGAGAATGGCGATTGGGTACACCGCTGGTATAATTCTGGACACGAAGCCGATAGCGCCAGTTTTATTGTTAATATTAACTGAAACCAAGAAAAATATTAGATTTGGATTTAAAATCAAATAACTATGTATTATAAGTAGGTATATAATAAGCATTCCAATTTATTTTATCTTACCTATGTTTGCATTTCCTTCTGTAGCACCGTAGAATTCAACCACCTTCTTTATATTGAATCGCTTCACGAAATCTGTCCATATCTGTCAGGATTTAACAAGTATATAATTTACTAAAAATACTAAATCTCCTTCTACCACAAATAATACAATGGAGGTTGTCTTACCGCTGGTCGCATTCCGTTGCCGTAAACAGTTCTAACTCTGTGTTGAGTGTCTGTAGCTGCTGGGGGCGTCGACAACACGTAGCGACACATCTCGCCAATGTAGTGAGCCACCTGATGAAAAATATAACGAAACCATGGGTAATATAGTTGATAAACAAACGATTCCTCAGCGAGAGGCGATTGCTAAAGAAACTAGACTACGAGAAGTGCAAGAGTTATCGAGCTCGCGATTACTAACCTAATGTGACAAAAGGATGTCTCGACCGAAAATATCACAGCTCTCAACTGGCAATAGCTCAGGAATACATGGAGGAATAAAAGTTAACGAATTCTCTCTTTGAATAAAGGTCAGTGTTCCAACTAAGGGTTAGTAATTTTGAAACACAAAAAATAAGAATTCTATCTACTGTGAAATAATATTTATTACTAGCTTCTGCCCGCGACTTCGTGCGCGTAGCGTGATGATATATAGCCTATAGCCTTCCTCAATAAATGGACTATCTAACACTGAAATATTTTTTCAAATCGGACCAGTAGTTCCTGAGATTAGCGCGTTCAAGCAAACAAACAAACAAACAACAAACAAACTTCAACTTTATATATTAGTATAGATATAGATATAGATTATAGGTAGGTTGGTATATGGCGACCAAACCGAGTGATCAATTTCAAATCGAATAAGTATCATCGCAGCAGACAGACGCTTTCTCTTTTACTACTGTACTGTACTGTACATACATACATACATACAACAATGATTTAACGATCGGCCTGCGCGAGCGCATAAAGTTTTGATTTTCTCTGCAAACAGCTTGCGCACATAATGTTTGCAGCGTAAACTTTCTCGAGCTTTCACTCACCGTTGCATTGTATTTGATGCAGTCTGGGAAGTATTTGGACGCTGAGAACTTGGTCTTCAGGACGACGGTACAACCGAATATGAAGGCTTGGCCCATCGTTATGCAGCCGCCGGCCGAGTGGTACAGTGGCATGGGACAGTAAATGATATCGTCGCTCCGCAAACTACCAAGGTAGTGGACGCCTGATGCCATGAATACCATTCTGGAAAATAAAATAATTAAGAGTTACGTAGGTGAGTACAGTTTGCGGGATTGGGGTCATTTTATCCCTCATTAGGGATAACATGGAAATCAACGGTTTTATAAATGGTACAGTATTAACCGGCCAATAAATCGATTTCTTGAATGATAAGTTTTATATAGGTACTACCAAAATCTCACCGTGATGATGAAATAACAGCTGCTTTCGGCAAACCAGTAGTTCCAGAAGTGTAGATGTACAACAGTTTTCCGTTGAAACCTTCTCCGTCAGACTGCGTCCAGGTAGGCGGCTGGGTATTCTCCAATAATGTCGTGAAGTCACTATCGGATTCCACCACTTTCACAGCATCAGCAGAGGTATTGAGTGGGCGACGAGTGAACTTAAATAATTTGATGGACGGGTTGATTTCTTTGGATATATCCTGTAAAGCTGGAATAACAAATAAATGTTGTAAAATATGGTCAGGCTATGACTTGAATACCTTGCGTAAGTTTTATATTTTTTCAGACATCCAGTCCGATACAACCGCATGCATTATTTGCGCCGAAAAGGATCTGCTTGGAAGCCTTAGATTTGTTTTTACCTGCGGGAATCGAACCCGTTCACCGACTGATGAAAGTAAAAAAATTGCACCTGTCTGATATTCATCGCTGTAGATGACGGCATCACTTTTGGCGATATTGATGGAATGAAGCAACGTGTTGCCAGTCTGGTTGGTGTTGATAAGCGGGCACACGGCACCCAGCCGCGTGGCGCCCAGCCATATGGCGGGCATTTCCGGACAGTTGCCGATCATCACCGCTACGGTATCCCCACGCTTGATGCCCTGTGCTTTTAGCGCTGCTGACGCCCGTAAACTGTAGTCTTCCACCTGGATTATTAAGTGTTTTTTACAAAATCGTGCTAAATAATAGCAAACTCTATGTAACCTGTTACTACTTCCTGATTTACATAATAACATAAACATGCAGCCAAATTTCTTCAAAAACTTCTACCATAATTTATTCAAATTTAAATAGGTAGTTTTATGAAACATTATGAAATGCAATAAAATATTGAGTAGCTATATATTTATAGTTAAATTTTACTTTTTGACAACAAATTTAATTAAATGGATATAACTTGGGTATGTCATTTAACTATAACCAATTTATAGCCGGGGCAGGGCCCTGTAATTTTACTTCTTCAGGAACACTTGCTATACAGTAATGATTATGTTACGTACCTGCTGGAAGGTCCATGTTTCATCCTCAAACAGGAAGCACGCCTTGTCCGGGTGTTTCATCACCATCTGATGGAATATGTCGGGCATCGACCAGCTTTTTTTGGTAAAGTTGTTCGTGAGCCTCAAAATTTTGATGTAGCACCACAAGGCCCTGTAAATAGCAAATTCACCCTCAAGAGTTGACTCCAGAAAACATACTACTCTCTAGCGAAAAGTCGACACAATTTTAGAAGACTGTCACTTATTTGTGCAGTGTTACTTGACTTACTTGTATCGGAGAATTAATCACTACTTATTATAAAACAAAGTCGTTTCCCGCTGTCTGTCCCTATGTATGCTTAAATCTTTTAAACTACGCAACGGATTTTGATGCGGTTTTTTTTAATAGATAGAGTAATTTAAGAAGAAGGTTTTAAGCTATTTAACATAACCCTATGACACTTAGGAACGGGGCAGCGTGCGTGAAACCGCGGGCGGGCCGTTAGTCACTTTATAAATGGAAGCTATAGAGACAGACAATTTTGTCACTAGTCGTTATGGAAGTAACACCGAGTCTAGTATTTTAACTTGAGAAAAATTTAAAAATACTTACGAGAAATCTCTGGGAGCTGTTTTGATTGCAACGTAGATCCATCTCCAGTAGAAGATTATGCAGTAGACCACAGTAAGAATAGCGAACACTACGAGACTGGTCTGCCAGTCTTGGAAAACCCAAGTCACCGCGCACGCTGCCACTAGCACACCCAGTGCCAACATCCCGATGATCAGCTGCCTCCAAGGTATATTTGAAGACACCTGCTCAAATTTATTCCTCCCTTTTTCTAAATCGGCGTCACTAGGCTTCAACTATAACAAAAACATATTGCGTTTAAATACCACATGTCTTCGTGAACGATAATAACAAACACAGCCGTTCATCGAAAACTCATAATATCCGTGACTAGAAACACGATAAAGATAAGATTGTTGTATTATCGATTGGTACCTATGTACGTAAGTAGTATTACATACGGTGGGTAGTAAGTATACGTAAGTATAAAATAGTACCTATGGCCGCAATTGTAGGTACCTAATAGGTACAATAGGTTTAATTATTTCTATGATCTTTTTTACAGAAAACACACTGTTTACCGGGAGTGAAATCTACAGTTGAAGCAATAATCGTCAGTTTAATTTTGCTTCTCATTATGGCATACAATAAGGATAAGTATATAGAATTTAAAATAGGAAAATAAATCTAACGAGGAGAAATTTCTGTAAATGAGTGAACTTTGAATTTGAGCTAGACGGCTCACGAGGCGCAGTGTTGCATTGAATTGAAAGCCTATCTCTAACGAAATTATTGAGATTGTTTGTATGTTAGGCTAAAATTCATGTTTTTATTCCGCACCTGAACCGTACCAACAGCGGTGGAAAGCGAAAAAGATAGAGACATTAATAGAAAGAAAGCAACTGAATATAGCCAGTTCCTTCTTTCTGCTCAACGGATGTTGTTATGCATAATCATGAAATTGTTATCGAAATGATAAGAGATAAGTAGCATTTAATATAATTAACGACAATGTTAGTGGATTAGAAGATAATCGTTAGTGCAAGAAGTATCTAGTAACAGTACCAAAAAGAATATGTATAAGTACGACACAACGGAAGTTAGAATAAAGGAGCACCAAAAAGAGTGCCAAATTCTTTTTGGTACAGTTACTAGATACTCCTTGCACTAACGACTATCTACTAATCCAATTTAAAAAGTAACTTAAAAAAACATAGCGCCCAAGAACCACCTATGCAAATTGTAATTCTGAAGTTGGGCCCTTTGTTCTGTGGTTGGGCCAATAAAGGTTGCTTGGGCACATTACATTATACTTAAATACACTTACGTTGCACTGTTATCAACTATTCTAATAAGAAGGTACAGTTTAGGTGATATGATTGTTGTTCGGATTGGCAGCTGAGTTAATAATATCACAATTTTATGTGAAAATATACTCGAACCCCAAGCGTTTTTTAGTAGTCCGAGTTTCTACGGTCTTAATTCAAATTTTCTTCTTTCTTTCCTTAGAAAGTACAAATTATTTTTGATTTTCTATATAAATTTAATACGACGATTTGATGGGGGATTAATTAGCCGATGTAAACTTAGTTAAAGGTCAAATTATTATAGGTACATAATTGTAATTATCAACATTATTTACTGCAGTTTTTAGCGCGATATTTAATAGAAGCCATTTTAGTGGGCATTTCAGCACACCAGGTCCGCAGATTTTTTTTATGCGGATTAAAGCGGTTAGCGGCCTTTTTAGCACAAATTCTTAGTTCCTATATAAAAAAATTAAAGACCGTCAGGCAAAGACTATTAATGACTATTAATTGCGTCTCACGAACTATAACAGTGAAAATAAAAATCCCACATAATTCGTTACGACAATGTAAACATAATTACAAAATTATGCACTCGAGTGGCTCAATTAAAATAAAGAACGAAGAAGTAATAGAAAATGCAAAACAGCCGGGTCAACGGTCAGAGAGAGTAGGTAGTTAATAGAAACTTTTTTATTCCATTGGAAAGTTAGGCAACGACGCTAAAATATCCTTTGCGAAGTAATTCGGATTAACATAGTATACTAATGATTCCCCTCTGCTAAGTAGGTCTTAGTAGGTCTATAGTATTCTACTATTCCAAATAATTATGAAGAGTGCTTCAAGAGGAATTCTCCAATGTAACCTTTTTAGCCCCTCTGAACATAGAGCTAAGAAATACTTAAAAAATGTGATTCACACATTCAAGTGTTTTTATACGTAAGTGTTATTTTTGTGGGCATAAAAATGAAACGTGGGGATTTCAGTTTTCCTGTTAGTAAGTACTTCAATTTGATGTAGGTAGAATTTATCGTCATTGGCCTTATTCCCAAACAACTTGTTGTTAAATCTCAATAATATAAGATGTGCCTCTCTGTCAATAAAGTGAAAATACTCAGTTTAGTACATTTATTAGAATAATAATTACTTAAATAGTTTAAATAAGAAATATAACTGTTCAATTACTATCTAAAACTTAAATAACTTAAAATAACTACCTAAATATCTAAATAAAACAAAAACTAACTAAATTAAAACTAGAAAAATAAGACTAAAAAAGGGCGTCAAAGAACTCCCCATCGCTATCAGCCGGTAGGGTACCCAGAAGACTGGCTGCATTGCCACGTTGGATGGCAATGCTGATTCTTTGACCAAAGTATACGCCAGCCTTTGGGTCACGTGAAGCGTCGTTCAGGCGTTTGGCAATACCCTTAAAGAGGGAAAGTGCACTCGGACCCCACGGTCCTAGCGTTTCGACCCCAAACGGTTCAAAAATATAACAGTTAATAAAATTGTTATATTTTCGCCGCTTGTTGGTCTCCGCAGTTGCAGCAGCAGCGCCAGCGCAACCCGCCGAGCTAGGAAGATGGGATGGCGCAAGAGTGTCGACGCATGTCGCGTCCCACACTAAAGGCCTACCCATCTTCCAAGGTAGCAATGACATCCCGTCCGGTCTCTTGCCATCGTCGCGGGCCAGGCCATTCGGTTCTAAAATGGCCGGAACGCCGGCAGTGGCAAGAGCACGACGTATGATTTCATTAATACTGGCGTGTCGCGCTATGCGACCTGCGCTCCTGCTACAAGACAAACCATGGTGTCCGAGGCTGTCGACAGCTTCACCACACTGACAGCGATGTGGAGCACAGCAAGGAGCTCCCAGACGAAGGCAAACAGCGATCCGGAAAGTTGAGTCGTCCAACATAGTACCTATGTTAGGAGACGGAAGTGCTTGTAGCCACAGCCCTGACTCCCATTTACCCACAGCCAGCAGGCGGGCCTTGTCTGCAGTATTGATTGACGTTTTAATAAGTTCATTCCGTATCAAACTGCAGAGCGGCTCATCCCACAGCCTCTGGGAAAATGGGTTCAAGGGTGGGTCGGCATTCGGGCACATGCTACCCCAAGCATTCTTAGCCTCGGTCACGTACGGTATTTCGAAATCAACCAGTGACAAAGCTAGGATATTCCTGGTTAATTTCTCGGTACCGTGGACCGAGGATAAGAATGCCGGTAAACTTATACTGGAAATTTTTCCGACGCCAAGGCCTCCAAAACGGATGGGCAAGGAAGCTTGTGTCCAGGCTCGGTCGTCCAAAGCTACATTCAAAATGTTGGATAGGGTTTTGAGTATGATACTGTCAATTTTTACCAAGTCAGTTTAGTTGTCTCTTTTATAATTGAAATTATAGAATAATGGGTTAGTGTAAAAAAATATTTAACTGCTGCTAAGTAAGTAAGTATATAATTTATGTTTGTGCTCGGGTAATTAAGTAATATAGATTTATTAATCTCCATCAAACGAGTCTAGTTGTTGATCAATTCTGGTTTCATAAATTAAGTAATTTATTTTGTTATTTTTATTTATTCTTTATTGTATACAGAAATATTAATATAATAATTATAAAAGAAACAAGAGAATCAATTAGCATATAAATTAAGTAATTTATATGAATTTGTTATTTATTCTCTTTAGTGAACACAATTATTATGGTTGTACTGACTCACCTCAAACTTGTGGTTGCTAAGCTCTGTTTTGTTCATGTTTTTGTCGACGACCACCTCGACATCGTTGGGCATCTTGGTTTATTTACCGGCAATTTTTTCTTAAGTTTATAAGGCCATTTTCTGTAGCAGCTCAAATAAGTTAGACCTGAAACAATATTTATGATTTTATTAATGGATTTTTATTTTTTTATTTTTTTAATTATTTATAGGCTCGAGATGGCCTTTTTCGACCAGCTGCTATGGATTCAAAATATATTGCTCTGTCATCTATGTGGCCATATTAACCCCCTGTTCCAAAAACAGATATTTTTTAATCGTGAAGTAATTGATTTCGCGGAGAACAGACATCTGTATAATATTTATTGTACATATTTGTAAATTATCCAAACTCATGACCTCATTTGTCCCGGTCACTGAATAATATTTAACAAAAGGTAAAGTGGTTTTGTTAAACATACCAAAAACACCGTACGCAACCTTTGACATCCATTGTTTGTCTGTAAGGTAAGGTATTGCGTCTAATAGCTTATCTCCAACCTCATAATAAAACGGCCCTTTTGGAGCCCATATTTTACCATAGATATTCATCAGATAGTGGAGCATATTTACTATACTTATATTTTAAAAAAAACGTTGCCCCACACTAGGATTTTCTCCTGTAGCCTGGGTGTGTTTACAAATACAATGTCTCAAATACACAAACACCCAGACCCGGAACAACTATATTTGCTCCGGGTGGGGATCGAACCCACAAAACGGGTCGCAGAAGCCGATCGCTCAGCCGCTACGCCAAACGTGTCTAAATAACTCTTTCACCATTTCTAACACTGCAGGTAAGTAAATTGGTATTTTGGTAATAAAGTAATTGCCTACTTACTTTTATGAAAATTAAATGAGTAACAATATTTTATGTTGCTTAATTAATCACAATTGTAAATGCTCTCGTACGTTCTCAATTCTTGGTAGGAACGTTAATGTAATAGGCACAATAACTAGTATCTATTGTCACATAATGCATCGATAAGAAAATAACTGTCTAATTAAGTTAGTTAACACGTAACTTGCACTTACATCTAAGTATTACCTAATTTTTTATCACACAGGCAACTCATGTGATGTAAGGTTCAGTTAATTACTAATATCAATTGTAATCAAATATTGGTAATAAATTAAGCATCGTTTGTGATTAGGTACAATATAAATTTACGCAATTGGCGCCTGTATTGTCCGAAGGAGTGAACCAAGGGGGCAATTTAGGTGGCGAACATTACTCATATTTTTTTTTGTAATACCTCGATAGTTGCCTCATGGTTGTAGTTGCCCCGATTATTATTAGGTGTACTCTAGTTACGCGGATAAATCGCGTCATTATCATCATCATCAGCCTATACTAGTCCACTGCTGGACGTAGGCCTTCCCCAATGTGCGCCATTTCGCCCTGACTTCGGCTTGTTTAAAAATAAATCCATTTTCATAGAAAATCCAATATCACTTTGCTCGACCTGTGAATCGAACCCAGAAACTGTAACGTAGGACCACTAGACCTCCAAATTAGCAAAATATTTTTTACTATTTTGCTGAATCATTTCTCATTACTTAGCATAGATAAACCTTGAAATTTAAACGTTAAATACACAGGCAAATACTTAGGTAAGTTTTTCATGTTGTCATTCATTTCCCAATTATTTAGCGAATTCTAGATAAATATTGACAGTATCTAAAATCAACATAACCATAGAGGAAGACTACCAATCTGCTAATGCATTATTTAATAAATACAGATATTTACCGATTATGGCTAAGTAAATTGAACATAATTAATCTAGAATAGAATCTAGTATATTAAAATACCATCACGTCTGTATTTCTTGAAAGAGTAGGCAGAGTACAGTTCGCCGTATGATTAGTCCAGGTTAATAGTCCAGGCCACAAATTCAAACATCGAACTGCTACTGAGAATTTTATAGAAAACTTCAATAACACTGCTCGTCCTGGGAATCGAATCGGACGTCTAGTCTCGCTCAGGACCACGAGACACACTAATGAGGCAGTTAGAAGTATTAAGAATGAGTCTCTAATATTCCTAGCAGTTGTTAATTTTGATAAAGCTCGTTTGATAGATAATTTGCGGTATTCGCATAACAACGTAGATACATACTATGTGCTTTTGTGTTAATTACTTCAGACGACATTGGTTACAGATATTGCAGATATAATCCGATCAAAAACATAAATGTGAAAATCGGAGCCAAGTAAAATAGCGTGGATATCAACTTTATCGACAAAAGAGTTGTTCTATAAATAATTTTGCTCAAGATTTGACTAGGCTAATTTTTAAAAACCTTGGCAATATTTATACCACATACACACCACCGCGAGGTAGGAGGAGGAGGAGAGGAGAGGAGGAGGTAAGAGGCAATCATCACAGTTCCATTTATGAAATGATTGGATAGGCCTTGTACGTGAATAGAGCGGGATATTTTTGACAAACGACCAACCTCAACTAGGCAGGGACGACGTTTATATCTAAATGAGGCATAGGACCCCACCTGCGCCCGCGTACTCTGCTTCGTCGACTATGACATGTGAGTAACATAGGTACATATTTTAATATTGCTGTGGCTATAAACAAAGACCAAATTTAGGTTAATATGTAGTATACCTATCTACCTATTTGTCTGAAGGTATATTCTAATAAAAGGTCAGTCAAAATTAGTCGTGACTCGTGTTACCTATACCTATACTATGACAAGGAACTTGTTTACTGAAATACTGCAATTACCGTAATTGTGTCTATTACGTATATAAACCTACACATGTCTATCAGCAACTAAGTAGATACTCTATTCAGACATTAGTCCAGTAATTCACTGGCGTCGACGCCCCATGCTTATCAATTTCAGTCTCTTCAAATCTGATGACAACCCGATTTACGACTACATAAGTACTTCGAAAATCTTTTACTTTCGAAAATAATAAGGGTAGGTAGTCTTAGAATTATAGTTATATTATAGTCTTAGAATTATAATTTATTTATATTTTTCATAAAAAAATTTGATTAATCATTAAAGTCACGTTTAAAATTTTGATTAATCATTAAAGTCATATTTAAAAATCGCATAAAATCTTACATATAATAAGAATGTAAGTGAGCCGTGTCTGTACATTGCTTAAATTTACAAAAAAACTAATTTGGGGGACTCAGAATAGGTAACACAATCCATTTCTATTATTTTTGGAACTTTTGTCTGTCTGTTTGTCTGTCGGTTTGTCTGTATGTTTGACCGCGCATCAAATGATAACTACTGAAGAGATATGGAGGAAGTGGGCAGGAATTCATAGCCTGTTTCTTGGATTAACATTTAGGCTATTTTAAATTCAAATCGGTTCTCTCTATCAAAAGTTATTAACATTTTAACTATTGAAAACGTTGACTTTTAAAAATAACCATTGAAGTCAATTTCTTTTTCAAGTATTTCTGTACTAGACTAGCACGGATCAAAAATTATAACAGAATCAAGTAATAAAATTAAAAAAATACACTTACAGGGTCTAAATAACAGAAAACAAGAAAATAAAGCAGATCAATCAGAAACCATTATTGTGACCAGGAATTGATTATTAGTACAGTAATTCTAACTCTACTTATACAGGGAATCACGGGACATACATAGGAGTTATCCAGCGAGCACAAGCCGGTGTAAAAACTAAATATTTGAGTAGGTTAAAGAAGTAAACAAAAAATGACAACTTATTTTCTAGCGGACTAACACGACATCGTTATTACCGCAATGAAATTTGATTCGATAACAGGTGTCATTTTGAGTTGACAATTTTGACAATATTATTGTTTTCTTCTTTATAGCATCCAGCTTTAAAGTAATTGATTTTATAATGTGAAACCTCCATAGTGTAGATTCTAAAGAGTTTCCATCTAATCAATTCATAAAATAATATACCACGTAGGTATGTACCTATGTATAATAAATTAAAAAAATGGGTCATTTAATAATAATAATAATTGCAACGTGCGTTAATCTTTACTGATGCCGAAACAGTTATTTGAGATTTTTATCTATGTAGGTATGTCTGTTTATATTTGCGAACATTTTTTTAAATTAAGAATTGTAAATTTAGTCAATGGCGCTAAGTGTATTAAAAATATGGAAAACCCGAATCCTTTTTCCTATGAGATTTTTCGAGGTAGTTAGTTGAAACTTGGAGAGGACAACGTCTCTCAGGTCAGCTAGTAATAAATAATTATATTAAAAACCATAAGTACAGTGTGCCAATTTAGTCACCCGCCCCTATTAAAAAGTAATTCTGCACGTCATACTGAAAAACTTTTCCTATGAAACCCCTAAATAACTAAATTGCAAAGTCAATAAATCCATGGAAAGTTGCGGGAAAAATTTAATTCAGTTTGTTCAAATTTTTTTTTTTAAATCATAATAATATGACCATAATGCCTTCTGCAAGAAAATATTATGGAACACTGCACGGCACGTTTGGCGTAGTGTCTGAACGATTGGCTACGGATACTTTACGTGTTTGGTGCGATCCCCGCATGGAAAAAATATTTGTACGACCTCTGTAAACAAACGGCTACGATACAGGAGAAAATCCTATTTTGGGGCTGTTTTTATTAAAAAAAATCGTTTGGCATTGCATGAGTTTGGACTGGAAAGTCGTGCCCGCTCATCTTCGTTGAACTGTCAACGAACAACGATAATAAATCGAGGGCGTTCAAAGATGAACGCACGTCCTAACGCACACAGCTATTGAATGGGAACCTTATTCACGATTCACGAATGAAAGTGTGTGCCAACGACCTTTGATAAACACATAATGGCCAGGTAAGGTTGAAGAAAGCGAAACCGAAACAAATTGAATGTTATCTTTATACAGTATACATATAGATCACAATACTGGAAAGCACGTATCGTTTATTGTATATTAAAATAATATTATGAAAGTAAGTATACAACTTCAGATTTTTATATATATTTTATACCTAGTTATTTATGTATATTTTTACTTACTAAACGCGGCTTCTAGTGGGCGTATGATGATACATGCACCAGATTTTAAGTTAGACCCCCAGCAAAACAACTGTGACACCTGAATCCGGTTTTGTGTGTCGTTTTTGCGTGATGCGCGTACAAACATACAAACAGAATATTTATTAGTAAGACGGGTAGAATCACCCCTTTAAGGGTGCCGGTGACTAAATTGGCACTCTGATAAATATTTTTATTTTAAAACTTCTTTATTCATAGTCTTGAGACTGGATCTGTAACTTTTTAAATTGAAAGAAAGATAACTAGATATCTACCTACTCAAAATAAACATAATGTAAGTATATTAGGTGTTAGGGATGTCGGCTCGTAAATATAAATAGCAAACAATGGATTTTCACTGCGCATAATTTATTACTTGTACACACAACAACACTTTTATATAGCTACTCTAAAAATCGCCACTATTGCGACGGAACACGGCAAGTTATAGTGAAACCTGTAAAGTTTGACGTGTTGCCATGTGTATCCCCGAATTAAACATTGTCATACCAATAACGGTTCTTGCTAGATATATAATTTTACCTTACCTAGTTTTATAATGTTACCTACAGCGTCTACATATAGTGAAAAACTAATAGGTAAATCAGGTAGTATGAAATGAGGTAGCCATTAGCGAAGTTAAATAAAATATTATTTGTGTTGCGCATCTGCTAATGAGAAAAATAACATATTAAGTGATGAAGTGTTATTATATATTATTTATGATCTACTGTATAAAATAAGCGCAAGACCTGAAAGTAGTTAGTTCTGAATCGATTATAGTGGTTTTATGTGTTAATTTTTCCCGAAAAGATAAATACAATGCCTGAAACTATGGTTTCGTGATCCATCAGTGGCTCTATGGAAATGGAATGAATTTTTCCTTCACTAAAATAACTTTATAAACTGAAACCTATTTGCACAATTTGTGTTGTGTGCACACACGATTACAATTAGTTGCGCGCTGATATCGTAGTCATTATGGATATGACTGTAGTACCGCCACGAGATTTGCGTTTAGCTGGTATATAACTAATTTCTTGAAAAAAATATGCTTACGTGTCTCAAAATGACTTTAGGGTTTCGTTATTATAATTATTATGACTCAATATTCTAATTGAAGTGTTTGAGGTTTTGCGCTTAATCAGTTCATTTTGTGTATAGGTAGGCAGTGATTTGAATTTGAAGTAGAAAATAGACTTGTCTTGTATTAACGAAATACCTTATTTTTACCATTCATTCAGTTACTGAAATCTCCAAGTTCTACAAGTAGGTAACTTGCAGAAACAATAGATAATAATGCAAGATACTAACTATATTTAATTTTTATGGTGTGTTAGATATTTATGACTTCCCGATTCTCTATGGGGTGTTTACCAACTTCGGAAACACGCGTTTCATACTTTTCGACATTGTATAAAATTTACTTTTTATCGAAGCTACATAGTTATAAGACTCCAGTGATTAATTGTTATAGAAGTTTCTACCTACGTAAAGTAACTTCAAAACACAATTATTTATAGTCTCAAATGTTAAAAAATGTTAAAATGTTTGAGATTTACAATAAGAATTCCATGTAATTTATAAATAGGTAGGTATGTATTACTTTTTATATGACTTTGAAAATGGAGGTGTCATCATCATTAGTTTTAGTACAAACACTACAAACATTGCAGGAAATTGCTTAAGTAAAAAACGGGTTTTTGGCATATTATCTGAGAGCGTCTAAGAAAAAGTGAGTCTTTGAAAGGGTAAAAAAGGTCGGACTTGCGCACCGAGGGTTCCGTACAAACTTCGCATAAACTCTATGGAGGGATAAACTTAACTTTGCCGTTAGAAAATTGTTCTCCCCATTCATGGCGGTGGATTTACCAAATGCAATTAAGTTTGTAATCATAAAAAAATAGGTACAATGGGTTATAGCTGTTACCTGACCCACCCTAAAAACGGACGAATTTGAACCCTCTGCTTGTTACATTACAAGAGTTATTCAATTTGTATGAGTTTATCAGACTAGCGCTACTCGATGAACGAATACATTATTAATACAGATACGCAAAACGTTTGCGTTAGGATATTTATAACTACTTGTTATTCAATTTAGATTTTTATGCTGTAAGACTAAAGGTTTATCTTAGATAATATAATTAGTGTCATTGCTACTAATTGCTTATTTTAATTGAAACACACAAGTAGATCTGGTCTTGTGGTTCGTGTGTAAGGCTGAGACGAGCAAGATGCGAGTTCAAATCCTGCATGGCGTATATTATTTTGTTTTCAATTTAGAATTTATTCAAGAAGTATTTCTTACATTATTGTAAAGAACTATAGACGGACACATCCAAATATAAAGTTTCTAACTTGGTTATATTTTCACTTAACTTGTAATAAGTGGGTAGATGAAAGACAAATACGCGTTCATTATAAAACTGGTATTCAAATGTTACGAAGTTTGAGGGTAGGAAAATTAAAATAAACCGTGACAACAAAGCTAAAGCCAGTCTACGCATAATTGCAGTGACTACGCGCGAACACTTTTTACCTTGCCTTACTAAATTGTGAAAAACAACGTATTTTTCCAATTTTTTAATTTATGTTTTGTAGTAGTTTTATTATCATGTCATTGTCTGTGATTATTTAAAATACAAAATAAACTATTTACACGATGAGAATGTTGGCATCAGAGAAATTGCTAGGAGACTTATATAGCAGTAGGTAAGTGTATTTTTATAATTTTAAATTTCGTTATTATACCTAGCAGATTGCTTTAATCAAACCTATTTTTATATACCTTCTTTGTTTCAGAGAAATACCGTCAGATTGTGGTTGAGACGTTTTGAAGAAACGGGAAATGTTTGTTTCTATAAGTTCACCGGTTGGTGGCCGATTTAATAGTCACTAATTTTTGGAAATATTACGTGACAACACGGATATTTTCTTCATGCAAGATAATTGCGCCATACACTGAGCTGCTGTGGTGCAAAATTGGCTAGCCAGTCAAGAAGGTGTCAAGACAATAAATTGGCCATCTAAAAGCCCTGCCTGACCTAAACCCAATAGAAAATTTGTGGGGTCAAATGATTTTAAATTGGGATTCATTAGAAGTCAGGACAAAAGAAAATTTGGCACAACTTGTCACTTCAACATGGGAACTGATGAGAGGAAGTAATGCTTGCTGAAACATGATGTGCGGCATGCGAAGCCCCTTGCAACATATTATAGAAAGAGATGGTGCTCCACTGGAGTTAACAATACCTACTTATGTGTCAGTGTGTTAATCAATTGTTGTAATCACAATTTCTAAGGAAGTGTTTCTTACAGTGAATAAGCATGTCCTTTTGCGATCATAACCATTATTATATAAATATTTAAAAACCTATAAAGTAGGTCAAAGTATAGTGCTATTGTTACTTAAATTTTAAAGTAGGTATGATAGTTTATGTGGTGATGTTATTGTTATAAAAATAGAAATATTATATTATATTTCTAAACATTTAACATGTTGATTCACTACATTGACTACTGTTTAAAGTAGGTATGTATTAGATTAATTACCTACTTCAAAAATTAAAATGGGTATTTTATAGGCAACTTTAAAACGAAGAAAATATTTAGTAACAACTTTAATCAAAAAAATCAAGCTTATCATAAGTATTAAAACTTCTTTTTACGTTTTTGCTTTTTAATATATATATTTTAAATAGGTATATATAATATTATAACTATGACAAGTAATTGTGTATTTTATATTTAATAAAATCGTTATCATAATAATTAATGTTTTTCATTTCTGTTGTTATTTTTATTTAAATAGTTTAATAAAATAAATATTTTAATATCATATAAAAACATTTGGAATTCAAAAAAACAATATATATGAATATTGTAAACATAAAAAGCTAAAAGAAGCGCAGGGATAGTTTTGAACTCATAACCATGCTATCATAGATACACTGTTGCAACCACCAGACCAAATCACCTTAACAAGTGTTATTGAAATTAACAACTCCTCAATCATGTGACAAAACAATATTCAAAGATTACTTACCCTAACGTTACGTGTTAAAGATCAAATTGGCACAACTGTAGTTTATAATATTTGCCTATCTTGAACAAGTCGCTTTAAAACAACGACCTAGGTTGTTGTTTTAAAGATCAAAATTGCTTAGTAGGTTAGTGCTTATAGGTCTGTATTATTATTTTATTTGTCATCGAGTAGCGCTAGTCTGAGAATAACCCGTAATATCACAAGCAGAGGGTTCAAATTCGTAAATTTTTAAGGTGGGTCAGGTAACAGCTATAACCCATTGTACCTACTTAACTATCCTATATTTTTGTGACGTTACTACAAATTTACCGTTTTCGGATTTTTCCTTTACTTGTGCTCTATCACATTGCTTCTTGACAAATTTCATAATTCTAGGTGAACGGGAATTATCTACCCTATAGGTTTTGATTCCTTTGAGAGCATAGACGGCAGTATCTTTTAATTGCATAATTTAGAAGATTGAATTTTCACTGTTCCAAGGGATGGCAGAGATTAATTTCATCGTTCCTGAAAAAAGGAACAGGAAAAAAGGAGGCAGGAACGGACGAGCGGATTACAAAGTGATCCAAAACGGTTACGTTTTTTTTCTATTGAGATATGGAACCCTAAAAAGATAAAAATATAATTTTAAAAACTGAATTCAAGGTACGATTTATTAGCACGCGCCTGCGCCGGTACATGTGCTTTGCAGTATTATGCAACTGTACCAATATTTATACGCATGTCATGTTCGGGTAACGTATGCTTTGAAGCGGTCAGGGAGACTTGTCACGCGAGGCTCTCGACTGTTGACAGTAACTAAAGGTAGATATGTCAACATGAACATTTTTTAGCCATACAGTCACATCATGCCTAAAAAATACAATAGTGGCTGTACAATTCACGGAAAAATTCCTATGTATGGAGGGTAAATAAATAATTTACATTTGTAAATGTTGAGTTTTGACGTCTTTGTTTAACAATGTTGCCTACATGAACAAGCAATAGACACAAAGATTTTTTTAAATCGTTTCCCCCACTGTAGGATTTTCACCTGTATATCAGTTTATTTTAGAAAGTTGAAATTCTACATCCAAAATGTAAATTAAGGAGGTACCTACTTATATTAAAAAAGAATGCCGTATAATTTTATAGTCAATTCAAATGATTTACAGTAATAAACAATCTATTTCGTTTTAGTATCGATTCCGGATCGATTCACTTCTAATTCGTGGATGTAACCACTACGTAACCTAGTAGGCCCACGGCTTCGCTCACTTGAAGCTCAAAAACCTACTATACTAACTACTATACTAACCTTTTTTTTTTTTTTTTCGTGTGGAAATCCTCATGGACATCCGCCGCCCGGGGAAGGCGGCGGGGTGTGTCGGACTCCACCCAGAATGGGTGACCTACCGACTAAAACCACACGGGTGTTTCGCCTCACCACTTTTTGCTGGGGTTACGGGAGCGAGGTTTCATTCCTCCGCGACAACTACTATACTAACCTAACCTAACCCAGTTGTTTTTTTTAAATATCTTCAATGTAGTACAGACACAGCTTTTTTACAATTTTAAATAGTAGAGATTTAAGCATACCTATTTAAGATGTTGGTGCAAGTGGCCCTAGTCTTATGGTGTGTTCAGACTACTTCAGACTTTACCCTGAGTACTTCTTAGGTACTCATGGTACAAATGGCTTCTAAACAAAGTTAATTGGTTTTTACTTTACTAATGTATCTACATCAATAGTCATCATCTTAATGATCAGGCATGACGTGTTCAATAAATATTGATGAAAGTGAACCTTTGCTATTTTACGTAACTTTACACTTAAAATGCCTTTTAATGATGATGGGTTATATCAATAATATCAGTGATTCGTGTTCGTTCTTTTCAAATAAATGGTAATGATTGTAAAAAAAAAACATTTTTTTAAAAACCAACTGCCTCATTAGTCCTGAGTGCGACTGCTACACTAGAGTTGAGAGACTGGGGTCTCAGCCCAGGTACTCTAAGCACAGCGTTATTGGGTTTTTTATATGATTATTTTCAGTATTAACTCTGAGTTTGGGATTTGTGGTTTGGTAATGGCAATAGACTCGCCTATACTACCACATGGTACCAACTGTGAAGATTGCCGTAAAAAGGTGACATTACTGTGGGTTTGTCTGGTTGGAGAATCAATAAAGAATAAACAATGATTCAAAAAGTAGAATAGAACCCTCGGTAGAGTTTAGGCGGGAAAATGAAAAGTGCACATTGTCGATTTTATATTTTTTATATTTCTCCGAAGTTTAAGGCGCGTCCCCGTGCAAAACGTAGCGCTAGTCATTTTTTGTGCAGTTTTATGGAGCTATCTACTCTTTATCCAAAAGAAATATCTACTAACAAAAAATATATTAAAATTCTCCATAAACTTGACTCCAAATTGGTAGATTTAATTTTTTGTTTACGTAGTATAATGTTTAATTAAACACCTCGCAACGAAACCACATAAATGAAAAATAATTATTTATTAAATGCATCTCCTCGCAAAGTAGTCAATATTTTGATTTGCTACTTACACTATAGGATAGGCAATTTAATAATGAACATTATCCTAGAAATATTTTTTTTAAAGAGCAATATTTGATTTTTATAAAGATTTTATTCGAAATTCGCTACTATATATCTTGGCGCTGGGGCTTGAGATTCAGTGTGCCGCAAGGTCCCGAGGGTGAAACCCGTGTCGTTTGTCACCGGACCGCGTCGCGCGTCGCGTAGAGTACCTACCTATAAAATAATATTAGTTTGAGTGTTTTTGTTATTGACGTTTGTTTTGGTTACCTATAGTTTTTGTGTTAGTTATTTATGGTTTTATTTACTGCGAAAGGACGCTTTGTGTGTGTATATTAGTACTATTAAGTTTGCGAAAAGACGCTATTTTTGTGTAAACGGTCAAAATGCCTAAGTACGCGAAAGTTGTGCGACGAGGTCGTGCAAAAGTGGTGATGATGAACGAAGCTCGGTAAGTAGTCTCCTCGTACCTACTACTTATTTATTTTCTAAGTCAAAGTTCGCACGAACGTAAAAATATCACGGTAGGATTTTATCGCGGAATGTATTTTCAACGCTCGGTCTTGAGCCGAGCGTTCAGAATCCAATAGATGCATTCCAGCGCGTGGAATAAACACGCTGTTGGAATCTCGACTCTCCACGCTAAGAATTGCGTTGAAAATACATTGCGCCAAATAAAATAGCCGCGGGGAAATAGCGCATGTGCGAACGAGGGCAAAATAAATGACAGTGAAATAATTTACCTTTTTACTATTATCAATAATTATAGTAAATAGGTAAAACTAATTTCATTGTCAATAATTATAAATAATTAATTAAGTAGTAATTTAATTATTTATTATTATTATATTAATTATTAAAATTATAAGCAATGCAATTTATTTGTCAATTATTTATTTTGTAGCCGGGCTAAAATAATAAGCCTTATTAGTCAAGATGAAACACCAACAACATCTAAAGATTCTCAACAAAATTACGTTGACAGCACGTATGTACCCTACCTTCCTTTTTACTATAAACCTACTAATTACTGGTCTAAGATGTGAGTAATTAGTGAAGTCATAACATCTCATTTTAATCATAAATTTTATACCTATATTGTATACAAAACATTTTAATTTAAATTTCCAAAAAAATGAATCTTCGCACAAATGTTTGTTTATCATGCGTGTGCCACAGATTTATGAAACTACAGACAGATTCACATTGACTCAGTTATCTACATGTTTCAGTAATTGTTAATATTGATTTTTAACCCCGACGCAAAAACAACGGGGTGTTATAAGTTTGACGTGTCTGTGTGTGTGTGTGTGTGTGTGTGTCTGTCTGTGGCATCGTAGCTCCCGAATGGATGAACCGATTTTGATTTAGATTTAGATTATTATTAGATTAGAAGATTAGATTAGAGAATTATTATTAGATATTTTTTTTCTTTTTATAGGGATTCAGGTTTATTTTTGTGTCAAGGGTTTTTTTTAATTTTTAATTTAATTTGTTATTGTATATACATATTTAAGATTTGATTAATTTTAAAATATATAATCTTTTTAGATCAAAAGATAACCAATCTGATGCACATCAACACCTGATGAAAATTTATGATATACCACCGATGGAAATAAGCAATAATGAGTAAGTATTAAATATAATCCTTCTCTCGGTCACGGACATAACGTAACGACGTAGGGTAAAACGTTTTACTTTTATATATTATGATTATTATTTATAATAATTCTTTATAGTACAACAAAATTATAAAAATTGGGTTACCAAATTATTAGGGAGTTTCGAGTAATTTTTTTTTATTTGATACTTTGAGCGTATTTGATTGCAATTATAAGTGGGCGTATTGGTGGAGTATTGCAGGAATGTATTTTTTGATTTTTGATTGAAAAATGCAAAAAAATCACAAAATAATCAAACGGCAAGATTATATTGACTACTATAAGAATACCTCAATAGAATCTAAGCGTCAAGTAATGTACCTTCACACGTTTTAAAAACTGGCAGTGATTGAGCATGCCTTATTGGTACCGGTAATGCATTCCACAAACTAGCAGCCTGAAACGAAAAGGATTTGAGGATTATATATTTGTATTATAGTATCTATCTATCTGTCCCTTCAGTCATCAGAACTTAAAAAACTACTATCAATCATCATTATGCAACATATTTTTCTTTTGCAGTATAGAAGACGACTTTACACCAGACTTGACGGAAGCTGAAAATACTGAAGAAAGTAATAAAAACATTGAAGAGGTAAGTTTCTGATACCTCGTGTGTCTGAGCTTAGATCTTTTTTCTGGAGCTTTTTTGGGTACTTACATAATATTTTTCTTTATTTTAGTTTCAAATTTCGTATGAAGAGGAAGCTAAAACTTACGAAAAAATTATAAACAGAAGAATTATTGATATTAGCCACTTCCTTTCCGAATTAAAACGCATTTCAAACCATGGACCACTTGGATGCAGCATTACAGAACTCGACCTTATAGCTGAAACCCTAATTGGTCTACAGTCAAAGTTTACATTTAGATGTAGGCTTTGCAATCAAAAGTTTGTCATACATGGAGACAATTGCAGTGACAACTACCTAAATATTAATACGTGCGCTGTCGCTGGTACTATTGCAATAGGTGGAGGGCATTCACAGCTGGATGAACTTATGTCAGCAATCAACCTCCCACTTTTATCCGAAAAGACTTATTCAGAGAGCCATGAACTAATCAGTAGGAAATGGAAAGATGTTTTAGATGTCATGCCGCTGCCGTAGCTTTTAATGAAAAGAAAACCATTTCTCGACTATATAAATCATTAAATAAAGGCGAAAGCCCTCAAGGCAAAATAAAATGGCTAGAAAGCAAGAGAATTAATAAAAATGCAAAAAACAAGCAAAATAGGAAACCAAAAAAGCGATCCTTGCTGCTAGAAAAATCAAAACCCGATCACAATTATGGCCAAGACTGCACTAAGCCAGACATGCCAATAGATGTTTTTAATAAGCTTAAAGAAAATTTTATAGCCAATTTAAAAAAAACTGATGAAGAACGAAATTTAATCGAACGGACAACCGTTTTACAGAGTGAATGCAGCGAGTGGCTAGAGTTGCGTAGGTCAATATTAACCGCTTCGAACTTTGGAAAAGTTGTCACGCGGCGTAATGACACAAGTTGTCATAACTTTGTACGCGACTTATTGTACAAAACTAACATTGACCATGTATCGGCAATAAAACATGGCAAGGATAGTGAAAAAATTGCGATCAAGCAATTGGAAAGACAGATGAATATTAAAATTGAACCATGTGGTTTATTTATTGACAAAGAGTTGCCATTTTTAGGAGCTACTCCGGATGGTTTATGTAGCGATGACACAATCGTAGAAATTAAATGCCCAATAACGGCATTTAAATTAGGTTTAGAAGAAGCTATAAAAAAAAGGAAAGTGACGTTTTGGAAAACATCAAAAAAAGGGCTGGAAATAAATAAAAACCACCAATGGTACTATCAAGTGCAGGGGCAACTGCACGTTACCAAAAGATCAAAGTGCATATTAGCAGTTTGGTCAAACGAGAATTCTCCGCTAAAAACGGAATACATCGATAGAGATGACAAATTCTGGAAGGAGAAGATGAAAGAAAAACTAACATCATTTTATGTAGATTGTTTGTTGCCAGAATTAGTCGACCCCCGTTATCCTCGAGGTATGACTATAAGGAATCCTTCATACATTGAAGAGGCACTAATAAGCAAAAAAATAAGTAAAGAAAGTATTGACCCTAAATTAAATGAAGAGCTTGAGTTAACAACAGTAGATAGCAATGAAGGTGATTCTGACGTAAATATGCCTACATGTAGTCGATATTTAGATTTTAGGGATATGTAAAAAGAAAATACATAGTTAATTATATAATAATATCTGTACAGGGTCAAATTTTCCCGTAATACCACCACTATGCAGAAGATGGTAGTGGTGGTGGTTTTAGTCGGTATGCTGGCCACATGGCCATAACCCGACAGCCCAACATAACTGTCCTGCATCCCCGAAGCAGGGCGGCAGGCAGTCTATCTTCGGATTAGAGTCGATTAAGAGCTCTGCTCCTAACAGAACTGTTGGTTTACCTGGTACAGTCTTGTACTGTATATTGCATAATATACGGAATTGCTGACGCGATACCCTATGCTTGCTATAGCTATATTGCTTAGGCAATACGCTATTCGGGTGGTTCTGTGGCCACTATAGATGGTAGTGGTGGTGGTTTTAGTCGGTATGCTGGCCACATGGCCATAACCCGACAGCCCAACATAACCGTCCTGCATCCCCGAAGCAGGGTGGCAGGCAGTCTATCTTCGGATTAGACTCGATTAAGAGCTCTGCTCCTAACAGAACTGTTGGTTTACCTGGTACAGTCTTGCACTGTATATTGCATATGCGGAATTGCTGACGCGATACCCTATGCTTGCTATAGCTATATTGCTTAGGCAATACGCTATTCGGGTGGTGCTATACGAACGTAGAATTAAGATTCTGTTCGCCTCCATTTTACTTTGTGTCTCTATTTTTATTGTAATTAGTGTGTAAATAAATCAACCCTTTGATATAATTTGTGGCTACTTAATCCCTGCAACATGGGAACTCCAAACCCTGACATACCGCTCTTGGCCCCTGATCCTACATATTTATTATTTCCATATTTTACAATAGTCCTGCACCCGCCCGGAATATTTCATGGCTGTACTCCCATGGTACAGTTGTAGAGTGTCCGGATATCATCCCATATTAGATCAAAGCTCTCCAAGCGGCCTCTGCGCGTTGGATCTGCGTCCCCCCGAAAGTCTTCCAAAGGACCAGATGTCATGGGAGGCATGCCGTGATCACCAAAGGAGATACAAAATATTAATAATAAAATTGACTTTGTTGTTTTATTTTACTACTTTTATCACAGACGTGAAGGATATCGATATTTAAACACGATAAAAAAAGAAATCATTCTAAATTCTAAATTAAAATAACTAAAAAACCCGACTGCATAAAAACACTTAAAAAAAACTAAAAAGACAAAAACAAGTCTAGTCTAGTAGAATAAAGTCAATCTTGCAGTCGGGACCCATTCAAAATCGTGACCGTCTCTAAAATTCCCAGTAATGGGTCCCGACTGCAAGATTGACTTTATTCTACGTTATAATTTATTATTTTATGTATTTATCGATCATGAAAACATTTAAATGGTGTAGTTATTCAATATTACTTTACATAGGCCTGGACTACTAGACTTGTTTTTGTCTTTTTAGTTTTTTTAAAGTGTTTTTATGCAGTCGGGTTTTTTACTTATTTTAATTACGTAACTTGTTTCCGGATTTTTAGTGCAAAACTACGAAAAATCTGCAGACGCTTAATTTAAAACTAAGGTGTGTTATTTACTTGAAAATTTGAGAATACATGATACGGAATGCTCAAAACATATTTTTCAGCCCACGCATTAAAGCGCATAAAATACGCCATTTTTTTTAATTTCATGCACCCAGTGACACTCGTGCCATCAAGACAAATCTAATGAGGTATCATTTATCTAAATCGGTTGCACCGTTGAATAGTTACGAGCGGACATAGGAACGGACATACATACATACATACATACACGTCAAACACATAACCCTCCTCCTTCGGCAGTCGGGTAAAAAAGAAAGAAAGCAGTCGTAAACCCCCAAATTCACCAAATTTTTAAAACCTAGTGTTTAGGTATCGGTACCTACGACGGTATGTACCACGTTTGAAATTTCGCTAGGTACTTTTTATAATAAGTAATAAATGATGATAAAATTTACTTCGTTATTTAATTTTTCTACCTATATCAGTCACCGTCTACATAACTCTAACTAACAGGCAACTAACCTTCAATCTATAAAATAAACACTGCATAACGTTTACTATAGAGTACCATCAATACTTGTATTAGAATAAAAGTTGGAAGTAGTCACTGAATTCATTATACAAAAAATATTTAGGTGCACCATTAAACGTTTATTATTAAAGAAATATTTTTTATTGCATATCACATCTGTCAATTCTAATGTCTGTGGTTTTTACTTATATTCGTAAGGTGTTCGCCAGATGGCGCTAGTAATGTTTTACGAAGTATTAAAGAGGTGGGGTGCGGCAAAGAGGGAACGAATGCTCAAGGTTATTTGGTCAGGGTACGGCCTTAATGTGTAATTATGGTGGATAATTAACCATTAAGTGTTCGTGAACGTGTGAGAGTGTAGGCAAATGATATAAAATTGAAAATCGTGACTTTTTGGGTTCACTCCTAAACTCCATCGAAGCCTCAATAAAGTTTCTACCGTTTTATTGGGGCAACTCAACAACTTATACTTGACACTGGCGAACGCAAAAAGTGTGGTGCCATAATACAATCCCATGGTGGGAAATATAATTTGATTACTCTAATACTTGACACTGGCAAATACAAAAAAGTGTGGTGCCATAATAAAAAATAAAAAAAAAACTCTCGGTACTCCACCCACCATACCAGCGAACTGTGTACCTACTGTACTGTGTGTGTGTAACTGTACTGTGGAGTACCGGTTTAGTACGCCTCTACCTAACCCTTCGGAGAATACAGGCGTGATGTTACGTTATGATAATATGTTTTTCAAGTTATGTTGTCGATTTAACATGACGTCTCATGTGAAAGTAAATTTTGCAAGGCTTGCAAAGTTTTAGCACGAGAGAAAGCTTTCTGTACGGGTCTGCGAACATGTTTGCACTGAATTTCTTCGTGCTATTGATATTAATCAGAGAAAATTGATGACCCGTAGATAGTCGATGCATCAACATTTTACAAGCACAGCTATTATGCACAGATATTTTATTCTTTTTTGTAACGGATCCTCAAGAAATGCTAGATGAGGATTGGTGCAAATAACGTCAGTATAAATATTTTAAAGATGTTTATGGATAGAATTCCTGCATTATTAAATAAGCGCGGAAACGTATTTCAAATAAATAATTGATTTCCAAATTACATAATTTACTGATTTATACATTTTATTTACCATTGACTTAAGTATATATTTAAGTCAATGTAATTTACTTACTTAAAATATTGAAATATTTGATTAGATTACCTACTACTTTCTAAAATGTCTGTCACCTTCTCATAAATTATCAGAATAGGAAGGCTTGTCAAGTGTTGCTGACCGTAAGCCTCTGCTAAGTACAGTTGCAAAACTAAGATTAGTCATAAACGTTAACCTCAGTTAGTTAATATGCGCAACAGGTCCCTGCACTCCCTGTAGTGGGACCGAGCCTTTGTCAATAGCCAATGGTAAATTATGCGTCATGAGAAGGCTCTTGAACTTGACAAAAACCTTTTTTCTTACAAATTTAGTATTAAACACGTGAAACTACTGATCACTTTAATGTCTGTGAAGAGAAAATATATTTTGAATAGATACTTATCTCATAATCAACGCTTAAATGCATTTAAAAAAAAACAAAGATTATATAGTGACACTTTCTCGTGTTGAACTTTCCACTGCTATCTGGTGTTAATTATTGTTATAAACGTAACTAGGTAATTATTGTTTAATTAGTTGGTAAAGTTGCAATTTATATATTCACTAGCTTCTGCCCGCGACTTCGTCCGCGTAGCGTGATGATATATAGCCTATAGCCTTCCTCAATAAACGGGCTATCTAACACTGAAAGAATTTTTCAAATCGGATCAGTAGTTCCTGAGATTAGCGCGTTCAAGTAAACAAACAAACAAACAAACAAACTTTTCAGCTTTATATATTAGTATAGATAAGTTTATAGGTAGGTACATAAACTAAGCTTCCGCCCGCGACTTAGTCCGCGTGGAATAGTTACTTAGTCTCAGCGTGATGATATATAGCCTATAGCCTTCCTCAATAAATGGGCTATCAAACACTGAAATAATTTTTCAAATCGGACCAGTAGTTCCTGAGATTAGCGCGTTCAAGCTAACAAACAAACAAAACAACTCTTCAGCTTTATATATTAGTATAGATAGATAGATTATTATATTAGTATAGATAGATAGAGTATATAGAATTATGGATTTCACCTCAATAAAATGTAACTTTCAAAAATATTTGAAAGATAAGATTAAAAGTTTAAACATTACCCTGGGTAGATACTAAGTTACTAAGGTACTTCTACTTACAACATGAATAACAACTATTTTCTTGTTTATAGTGCTAGGTATTCTTTTTGTCAACATTTTAATAAAGGTTACCTAACCTACCAATAAAAAAATCAGAACCAAATAAAAAAAGAACCTACAAGTACAACAGAGATTTATGAAATACCGACCGCATGTTGTGTGATATTGTATGTATTTATAGATATATTATCTAGATGTAATTGAGACCTGCATACATTCACCGGGTGACTGACATTCGACGACCTACTGCATATCATTCTGCCCTCGTAAACTCGTAGTTATAGCATAAACTGGAATATTGGAAATAATAGGAATCTGTTCTCTCTATAAATAAAATTTAAAATTAACTGCACTCTTATCAATAAATCACATTATATAAGTAATAAATTATAGTATATTTATAACTATATCTAACCTCAATCAAACTCTCCATCAAAGTTTACTATGATAATTGCTGCTATTTCTTTTAGATTAGACTTCTAGTAAGTAGCTGTTTCCCGCCGTTTCAGTCACGTCGTAAAATATTTAAGCAGGTAGGTACGTTATATCATAGGTACTTACTATAAAAGTAGACCAAGATATTCCCTAATCTCAAATATCTACCAGTTTAAATCCCGTCAAAATTTATCCATCCGTTTCGGAGATTATCCGGAACAAAGAGACATATAAACATACTTATAAAAATTTTTTTCCTTAAAGTAGATACCGAACAACTATACTTAGGCACTTACCTACTTTTGATAAATATGCATTTAGCAAAAATCTAGGTATTACCTATTTTTAAATTACCAACAGACAGTTTTATTTTATTTATATGTACCTATTTACATATAGATTTGTTGTGACGAGAAAAATTACACATCAAGCGAAATAATGATGACAAGAAGTTTTTATGAAACAAAACATGTTGTTCAATTGATTCAACTTTCATCTTCGCCCCTGAATGAAACTGTTTTCTTACTATACTAGTTTAATTATATTATAGTCAAGTCAGCATCAAAATTGTTTTATAATTCTAAACTTTCTAATTGTTATTTTTTGCTAATAAATCGTGATTAATGATGTCTGAAATTGGTAGACACAATTCACGCGGTGGCTGTCTTTGTGTTCGGGAAAAATGCTTCATGCTTAGGTATGTTTCCGTAACGGTTCAATCAACATTCGATGAGCTAGGTACATCTAGGTCTTTAAATATCACCACGAAAAATTCAATTTACTTATGAGGAAACAGTTAAAAAAACATACCATCACGCCTGTATTTCCCGAAGGGTTAGGCAGAGGCGTACTAATGTACACCCACAGTTCGCCGGTATGTTTAGGTCCCATGTAATAGGGGGCGAGCCTATTGCATTAACCGGGCACAAATTCCTAACTCCGAGCTGTTACTGGGAATTTCATAGAAAAACCCAATAACACTTTGCTCGACCTGGGAATCGAACCCAGGACCTCTAGCGTACCAGTCGCGCTCAGGACCACTTGGCTAATGAGGCAGTTTTAGGTTTAATATTTTTGTTATAAGTAAGTGAATGATACACAAGAAACCAAAGTAAGTTATTTCTTAATTCATTTTTAAGTGCGTTGAGGTCCTAAACCTTATTTAGTTTGTAGAGGTGTGACTTCCATTTTTTACGTAAATAAGTATTTATTAAGCAAAGCATTTTAATTTTTGCTAAGCAAAGCAAAAATTTAAAAAAAAATATATTTGACTGGTACATATAACTGTAACTTAGATACGACTAAGTATACAAATTATCATATTTATTTTTCTGTTATTTTGCTCATATCACAATATTATAGACTAATGGCTGGATTGATTATAATAATAGAGAACCAAGATAAGAAAGAAAATTGCAGTTTCAAATTTTATCGAAATCTGTTCTGCGGTTTAGCATAACAGAAAGACAGAGAGATATACTTAGTTACATTCGTATATATTATTTAGTGAGAGGAGTAACGATGAGATAGTACGTAAGACATACTTAGATTTTTATATTGCGAATCTGAGAAACTAAGATCGCTATGACTACAAAAAATTACCAGAGACGCTACTTATTCATAGTAAACTTAATGGTTATTTTCAAGAAATAAACACTTCTTCATGTTTGTAAAAAAACTTCCTATGGAACGGTGAATATATTTTTCGCAATAAAGCACTAAGTATTATGTATTCCGTGGTAATGAGATATTTCGTTGGGAATATTACATTACGAAGGGGCCTGACTAGCGTGCTCAGACGGCACTCTGAGAGACACCTTACAGCTGTTTTGCAACTGCGGTTTAGTAACACCCAAATTATACTTTATGTAAGTAAATATCGCACTATAGTGTCAATATATTTTGAGAGGGCTCTTCTTAGTCTTATTTAAATACCTCTTTGAAACTTGTTACATGAAATTATAAGAAAAACATAGGTACCTATTTGAACTTGTTATTTGGTCATCTATGTATAACCTGATTACCTACTAGATTATTATAGTCTCCATTACTAATATTTATTTAAAAGCAGTAAGTTTTTATGAGTCTCAGTTTGCGTTTGTGAGTCGTATAACTATCTTTTTGCATACTTTGGTACCTACGCTCCTACTCTACCTAACTTTGATGTGCCTATGGTTTTTGCTAAAGTAATTCGTAATTGGTGTTGATATTAAATTCATATCAAACAAAAGTCATACCTACGTTAAGTATATACTAATTAGTCTCTAGATTGTCAAAAGCCATCAGCACAAAAACTATCAAACATAATTAAAATTAAAAAGAACTTTACAAATTAATAAAACATAATTAAACAAGAACTCATTCCCGTATCTACATAGGTTATTATTGCAACAAAAATCAAATGCCGTGAAGAGTTTTAAAATGAAATCTTCAAATGAAGCACAATGACAATTTTTGAAAATAGTTTTACGAGCTTTTATATAGAATCTGCTATCTCTTAAAATATTTCAGATTTTCTTTTATAGTCAGCTACTTCATGAAGTTTTCTTCCACTCCTTCATGAAGTGAGAAATAATGCGCATTAGTCTTTTTCGTACTACCTCCGCTAACCGAGGCTAGCCTCTAAGCTATTGACTTGTAATTGCTGGCTGCGAATTTCTATGCAATTTATTTATTCTTTATTTGAAGCTATGCAAATCACGTGTATGATTCTCATTGAAGTCAGTTTCTAACTAACTATGTATTAATTGATTGTAGCATTGCATTGTAACTAGGTATGCAGTGAACTTGAACGTAAATTCACGTTGGTAGATGCAATACAATTATCATAACGAGTGACTACACAGTATTAAAAGTAATCTTATGGTGCAACGAGAAGATAATAATGTAGTTGTATCGCGTTATCAGTGCTACGATTGGCTGCGTATACCTACCTCTGGCATTGAGTAGACAACCATTGACTGTTAAACTCTATCATCATAATTTTTTTACAGTTTTCTCTAACTACCACTGAAAATTTATCTACTTACGTGCATTTTCAGTGGAGATAACGGATGTGAATCTAGCCATAATCAGATCATTTATTTCGGGCCCATATTAAACTTTTTAAAAACTGTACTTACATAGATTCAGTACAGTACAGTAGTACAAATAATTTAAAAAAATACGATTATTATTTGTAACTATATTTTTTCCCGAAAGAGGTTCTAGAAGTAGATACCAAATAATGGACTCATAAGTCAGTCAGTCACTGTCCAGATTGCCTAAGTTAGGTTACACAAACAAAAATTTTTGCACATTAAATGCATAATATCGTGACGATAAAGATTTCGCATTTTGTACAGCAGCTAAGATTGAAGTAGGTATAGAGGAAAGCAATTATTCATTGCTAAACAATCTAGAGATTTTGCTGTAACGCAATGAAATAACGTACCGTGAAATTGTTAACTACTTACGAATACATTGTATATTATACTTTGCAATGTATTTCATTGTATGATGCTAGTTTATTTACCTAATAAAAAGGCAAATAACATGGAACTGTACCAGTCATAAAAGCAACAACAGATTTTCTAAGTTTTCTACTTAAACTTTTAAGTAAGTTATACTTAGGTAAGTACTTGCCTACTTATTCACAAGTTTTCATAACTGAGTTTACATAAACACAAGTGAGTTTATTAAACAAACTACATAAGTTATGCTTCATATAACTAAATTTTTCTTAACTTTATAGAACTATATTTACTAAATTTCATTTTTAAATACATCACTAAATAATACATTTTCAATGCTGTTTAGTATGTAGGGCCACAGATAAAAGAATACTAGTACAGATGCCTCATCCCATACAAAGAAATGGGACCTTCCTATCGGGCGAGATTCTTCGGGCAGAATTGTTTTTCTTTTGTAGGCGATAGATGTCGCACGTAGCACGCGCGTTCACGCATGCGACATCTATCGCCTCGGGTTGTATATCAAGTGTTTACTATATATTTAACCAATAGATGGCGCTGGTGCGCCGGGATGTAGGTAGGTACCTAAAGTTGCTACTTGTTGTTATTACGGTCGCTCACCCCGAACAGGTACCTACCTCCTTCTCGGTAGCGCGTAGGTACTTATGTAATACATTTAATTTTATAAAACTACTTACCTATCTTCTTACGCGTAGTTTATTTTCGTTATTATTTAACGTAAATTCATGTAAAAATGTAGGTGTCATTTTCAAGGT
Organism: Acronicta leporina; assembly: GCA_947256265.1. Taxonomy (NCBI): domain Eukaryota; kingdom Metazoa; phylum Arthropoda; class Insecta; order Lepidoptera; family Noctuidae; genus Acronicta; species Acronicta leporina. The sequence goes on along the minus strand of OX366513.1, from coordinate 6,484,451 downwards.
TTCTCAGGATCCCTACTGATTTCATAAATGACATAATATATTTTTAATAGCCGACATTATTTTTTTTAAATATAACATGACGTGGGTGTCAATTTCATAGTTTCTGATTGTGAAAAAAACAAAATGTTTATAATCCAAGATTGTGAACATCTAATTATTATTTTTTATTTAATAAGTATTATAAAGCTAAAAAGTTTGTTTGTTTGGTTGACCGCGGAAATCTCAGGAACTACCTACTGGTTCGAATTTAAAATAGGTATCTTTTGTGTTAGATAGTGCATTTATCGAGGAAGGTTATAGGCTATAAAATATCTTATAAAATATCACGCTATGACTTATAGGAGCGGGGCATCAATGAAAAATGTAGCAAAAACGGGTAAAAGTTATTTCTTTTGAGGGCTTCCATTGCGTGCGCTGCGTAAACGAAGTCAATGGCTGCATAATATACCTAGGTAGGTACCTACCTATCTATCTGTTAAGGTTGACTCACTACCTATAACCTTTCTTGTTGTAGGTACCTAATCAAATTTGTTCTAAAATAATGCATTATTTGCGAAGGTGTTTAACACAACAAAAGTGTAGTATATACCTACACTTTTGTTGTGTAATATCATTAATCCATAACCAATTAGGTACCTACTTAAAAACGTTATTCATCACAAGTAGGTACCTATTTAATTTTGAACAGAATTGCCATTGACATTATTTGGTTTTAATGAATATCGGAGATAATTATCATAGTACGACAAAATAATGATCAAGTAGGTAGGTCGGTACTTAGCCTACCTACCACTAGCGCTGGCCGGCCGTTTAAAACGAGACTTTGTCGCGGTTTACTAGAATATTTTCTAAGTAAGTAGGTAGGTAGTTTAGTGATGGAAAAAATCGACTGCCTGAAAATCGAGCCTTCGTCTTCTGGTTAGATAAGTACACCAGACGACCACTGAGCCACCGCGAGTTTAACTATTGAAAAGCAAGCTGCCTACTTTGCTTGTCAACCGACATCGGTGTAGGAACCTACCTACCTATTTAGCCAGAAGACTCTACGCAGGTTCAATTCCGCCCTTCAAAGTAAAGCATAGAAAAAAAAAGCAAAATATTACAAAAAAATAGTTTAAGTAGGTAGGTACTTACTTAATTGATTATTTTGGGCTGGGAGGTGACAACTGACAAGTGTCCGTGATAAAGACCGAGAGACAAACCGAAATCCACGCGAGCAAAGCCGCGGGCGGAAGCTAGTTCTTATATATCTTTATCGCAAAATGATAATAAAGTTATTGTATAAATATACCTAGGTACCTCCTACTAGTAACCTACCTACCTACTTACTTACAAATGCCTACTACCTACATGTCGCACTCGCAACGCAACTCAAGTGGCAAGGCAACGAGATCTTCCCGCAAAAAATAAAATATAATATTTGGAAGAGATTACTTACTTACTAAAAACACAGAGTAGTATAGTATTCCGACCTGCTACTAAATGCAAGAGAATTTATACCAAAACAGGCTTGTTTTAAAGATTAATTTTAAAATAACGAAAGCAAAAAATAATTTTGTGACCTGCTACAAATAATTTTAAGGGAATTTATACTTAAAGTCACTACGATTAGAGCTTATACTGTGTAACTCGTTCGCCTCGCTATTTATACCTAAGTACATCAGTCATCAGTTCATCACAGACACATACTTGCAGCTAGGCGGCTTGTGATTTTTTTTCATGGGGTTCACAAAAATAGTCTAGTGTTTGTTGAACGTGACAGGTGAACATTATGAGGTCCAGGGTTCGATTCCTAACTAAATAATTAGTTTTAAATTAAAGTTTAATTTAGATAGATCTATAAATGTTTAGTTAGGAATCGAACCCGGGACCATTCATTTTTATCTAACATAATTATAATACATACACCGAAGGGTTAGGCAGAGGCGTGCTAATGTAGGAACACTCACAGTTTTCAAATACTCGCATGCATAGAAAATTGATCCATATTGCGATACGCCCAACGTGCATAATCGGATTGGCAAAAAAAAAACTTTGAACTACGAGTATTTTCAACCCGCGCTGCCGGGACGCCGCGCCCGCGCCGCCCGCGCCGCCGCGACGCGCGCCGGGCCGCGCCTTACGCTGCGAGGCGAGGCGGGCTGTGGCTAGGGTTGCCAACTCTTTGTCGGTCAAAAATAGAGGGTAGTTCTAAAATTATTACCCATAAAAATATAATAGATAACGAAAACATGTAGTAGTTTTGCCTACTAATACTTATACTTTTTTCAGAAATATTGTAGGATAATATTTATATTATATAGTAGGGTTAGAACTCTAGCTGTGCCAAATACTTTCAAGTAGGTAAGAACCTACCTATTTTGATACTTGGTTTTTGACACTGGTAAGTGTATCTCATCCCTACGCGCATACCTAAGACATCATGACAATGAGTAGATAAACGTATCTACTCATGATGACGTAAACACGCTATAGGGCTTCCCGCCCACAGTATTTTAATTTCATCTACCTACCTACTTGCATAGCGTGTGAGCTACCTACAGCAATGAAAACCTCTTACTATTCACTACAAAAGCTTAGGTACCTACTTAAAAAGTAAATGATAACGTAAATCTAATTAAATATGTACCTAGGTACCTCTACCTACCATTTTAAATATCTAAGTACCTATCATAAGTAATTATTTCAATATGATAGGTAAGTACTTCGTAAGTACATAAGTAGGTAGGTAAGTAAAACTAGTAAGTACCTACTACGTGTCTCACTTTTTACCCTATTCACTATCTAGGTAGGTAGGTATTTTGTACGGTAGAAGAAGCGAAATACCGATCTATTAAAAAAAACAAATACTTAAACGTACGTAGGTACTAGTACCTAAGGTAGGTACCTACTTAATATTCTTCGTTCTCTGGTAGGTATATAGGTACTATGGTATATATAGGTATGCTTACGGCTTTTAAACACAAAACCATCACGACACCGTTCGTTCGTTACGTAGGTAGGTAGGTACCTACTACGGCGCATTCGCAGCTGTCGGACTACCGAGTGTATATCTGATCTACCGAACTCGAGCGAGACGCGATGGTATGATACCTACGACTCGCGTTCCGTTCCATTCCGACCGTCTGCATGATGCATTTATTGATGATAGAATATTGATATTTACCTATTTTGTGATATATATATATATATATATCTATACCTAGTAGATACCTACTTGAACTATGTAGGTATCTACTAGCCTACCTTTTGTATTATGTAAGTACCTATATTCGGTACAAGGCACCTACACGAAGGTAACCCTAACTATTAGGTGTAAGTCGCTTTCTAGGTAGGTACTACCTACCTAGGTATGTTCGTGTTGTCATCATAGTAGACTATCGTATGTATTAGTGCTTCGCCCCCGATGGTACAAAAAGATAATACATCATTAGAAAAACTTCGTCTGAAATATAATATTCTTATAATGATACTTGATTTAAAAAAAATTAGAAATAATTATAGACTCAGAAACTGCGAACAGCGCCATCTTTTCTTTTTGTAAAATGAGCGAAAACAGCAAACAGCGCCATCTATTTACCAAAGAAAGCGAGAATCACGAGGATTTAATTGAATATCATATAATTGAAGAAATTAGACTTAAATTATATTGTCCTATGTATAAACATTTGATATATGTAAGTACATATTTTTTTAAGGTAAGAAGAGTAAGAATTTCGAAGCCAAACACACGAGGTTTGGGAATCGATACATGCAATGCCATCTATTAACAATTCATTTGAACTATGTTTCATTTGTTCGGGATGAGACCCCATGGTAGGGCTATAATATCACCCCTTATCACCCACACAATCTACATCGTTCGACGGTGGTGAGTCAGATAAAGTAAATATTATTAAAAGAAAGAAAAGAAAAATAATTTATTTCGTGGTCAAGAGGACACACGACAGACAAAAAGCAGTATATCAAAGAAAAATGAAGACAAGATAAAATTAAGAGAAGATAATAAAAAAATATAAATAAAATAAAACTTATTAACATATTACTTTAATTAAATAAATCGACATTGACATAAATATGATGTGACATTTAAGTTAAAATCTAAATCCTTGCTTTAAGCGTATCTCTTAGTAGTCTGTGCATAATATCAAAATCGCAAAATATGAATAAAATTAAAAACACAAGTACAAAAAAACGCAATAAGATAAAATGGAGAGGCTGTGTGTCTCTCGTGGGTCGCGAAATAGGCTATCGCTCAGCTGTGTAGCTGTTATTAAAAGATTTGTATTATCTATATATAGCTGAGATCAACGCTAATCAAGAGTCGAAGCGACTTCTATCGCGTCACTAGAGAGGTGCACTTGAAGTTAATAATTAAGTAGCAGATCTCTCAAAGGTCTAAGAACAATAAGAATTCAGTCTCGAGAGCATTCTTGTTTTTTATTCAATCTTCTTATTGTCTTGATATTAATACACTTCCTGCATTGATACACATAACAATAATAGTTTAAGAGTTGTCAATTTCCAGAATGGGCCGCTTCAGTTTTAGGTACTAATATTAACAGAGCTCTCACGGCTGATAAACATTATTTATCATCATATCCTTGAATAATAAGCTATGCCTACTTACTACAATATTTCCCAGGATTCTTCTCCAAGTACCTACTTAGGTAATAGATAATAATTGGATTCCTAACTAATATTGTTTACCTGGATCTTTGATATCCTACGTAAAGCGCGAAAGAAACTCTCGTCGAGAAAAAACACATGACCCTTTTACAATCGAAACACAATCGTACGATTCCTTCAACAGAGTCCTTGTTTCATAAACATTGGCATTGCCGTACCATTATGGCAAACGTAATGGTTTTCTGATCATGAGTAGAGCCACTAATACTACTTCAATGATGTGTCAGGCACATCGTAGCCTTGAAAGTTACACCAGTGCACAGTGGTTATACACGTCGCGTAATCAACGGTATAGTCGTAGTTAACTATACAATTGACACGCACGCTGACACCGATTTAAAAAAAAATAGAATTTCTTATGTCTCTTACATTAGGTGAAATGAACATTTTAATATCGTTGCACGAAGCTCTTTCAGCTCTATATTGTTTTGTGCTAAGTAGCCATGTAGTTAAGTGTTTACGATGTAATTAGTTGTTGGTCTTATTTGTGCCTATAACTGACAAAAACTGATATTTCCGCGCCGAAAAGGTGAACCAGCGTTTTGATCTGTCGCAACAATGGAAGCTTACAACGCTGATTTTCACTTATACTCTTTCTAAAATTCCAATTTTATTTCATTAGACCTCTTTGGCTAGGGTTGGATGTATAAAAATGCTTCTCCGCAGATCTCCGCACTGCCTATAATATTAAATTAGTCATCTCGGATTTGATTATTATCCAATGGCCAGCTACTAACAATAGCAACAATGCATGTTCATAATTATGCTAAAACGGTTCGTGAGTTTCATCATAGCGATATCCGCGTCCTGGACACAACGGAACCGTTGGCGTTGCATCAAGTTTCCCATGTTGTTAAAAATACTTTGTAGTAAAGTAGTTTTCTTACTTTTTAGGGTTCCGTACCTCAAAAGGAAAAAACGGAACCCTTATATGATCACTTTGCTGTCTGTCACTCTGTCTGTCAAGACCCAAGGGAATCAAATCCTACACGGTACTTCCCGTGAACTCAGAATCTTGAAATTTGGTACGAAGCAACGTCGTATAGCACACATAAAGGAAAAATTGCGAAAAGCATAAATTTTTAGTTACATCATATAATAAAAATATTTTTAAGTACTTCCGTACTTAAAAATATTTTGGTCCCTTGGTGCGCGAGTACGACTCGGACTGGGCCGGTTTTTTGTTTTCCTATTATTGTTTATGTCGAGCCGCCTGATGGTAAGAAGAACCTAATCATTCAACACAATGAACAGTATATACACCTGTAATACCAGAGGAATTGCACGGAGGCTGACGCCCACCGTGGAGCGCCTACGGACTGCAGATTGCCGAACCTGCAACGACCAAGAGGGGGCTGGCTCTCACAAAACAAACACCAAGGTCATAGGTGCTTTACGACAGACTCCCACATAAAGGTAGTCCTGCCTGCCAGAGCAAGTCATATATTATCTCGACTCTTACGAGAGGCAGGAATTGTGTTTTAACCCGTTCCTACGCTTTTACCTAACTATTATAATACGCGTTTGATTTTACTATGTAGGTAATTAAAAAATTAAGTAAATTGACATTTCTACAGGCGCTCTATGTTTATCTATTGTAATTTGTTTTCTTGGGTGGATCTGCGTTCCTCTTCCGCCAAAATACATAGAACAATAGAATAAATAAATAAAATATAAATAGTAGAAACCACATAAGTATATCACTTCTTAAATACCTATTGGTGTTCATAATTCATTCTCTGTATAGATAAGTTAACGTGAGCCAATACATACAGAATGATTTGAAAACATGTGACCTGTGATTAACCACTGTTCGTGATTTCGATCTGGATTGTAAAAAACCTTATGATTCACCTTAGATGATGCAAACTAAGCTGTTAACTAAAAACACTACTTATAAATAAATTTCAGGAATTATCAAAATATTCGCGCGGCGCGTCAGAGAGCTGCACGAGAAGTTATCAAAATCTCTTTAAAAAGAGTTCAAAATATTCAAGATTTTTTTTAACAAAGAACCTGCCTAACCTGTTGGAGCAGGTGCAGCAGCAAAAGCACACCAAAATAATTCAATAACAACCCTGTAACCACTGTCTCACACACAACAAAGTTCTTTGACTTGACTTGAACATCTTCTTTCACTACCCTTGTCCCAACTTATATTAGCTATACTTAATAGCCAACCTTTTCTAAAATATAAGGGTACCTATTTACTAAAATTGTGTGCTAAGATTAGCACTGTTTGAGCTTGCCATCAAGCGAGACAAGGGTCATAAGAAAATCAAAAATCTTCGTATAAATGTTAGGTTCTTTCAAAACGCGTTTTTGAATTTTGAATCAACCGGTTCTCGTTGATGAGATCAAAAACAATCTTGTCTGCATGGAACAGGAAGGAAAAAATGTTTTGCGTATTTCTAACATTTTACCGTGGACGAGCCATGCTTCGGTACAAGCAGCGGTCCCACCGCTCGACCGCAGTGATACCACGACGTAGGTAACAGAAAACCTACGTTGTGCCGAGTGAGTGAGGAATTGCGAGTATCTGGTGTTGCGGGTGTCCATGGGCGGCGGTAATCGTTTACCATCAGGAGATCCGTCTGCTTGTTTTTCCCTCATCCCATAAAAAAAAAGAAATCCGCTTAATTGTTGTTTTATTTTGTATAAAAAGCAATCATGGAATTGTATGTTAGGTATATATATATATGTTATTCTTGATAAAGAATTGTTGTTACTTAAAGTAAGCTTGTGGGAAGATAAAACAAAAGATTATCGTGTTACCGTATATTCCCACTATCATTCAAGCTAAAGCCGAGGGTAAATTATAACAGAATACAATAACGTTTTTTTTTTCAGAGATGCTCAATGCTTTCTTGAAAATCTGTCCCATGTACTGATTCTTTCAGTATTTGATAAACTTTCGCCATATATTATAGACATTGATACTGATAAACATTGATTAGGACCTGAGCAGCTTTTCTTTTCGTCACAGAAAAACTGCTTATAAGAGGGATTAAAAAATATAGGCACTTATTACTCACTACATTTCTGCGTTGAGCCTTTAGAATTTTATTTGATATGTTAATAAATACTCGTTCGCGTTTTAAATAACTACCGACTTAAGGGGAATGCACTCAGCTCGCCCAACGCGCAGCAAAACATCCTTTGGTCGGACAGTTTGACCTCCAAGGAATTACCAGGATGTATGCCACAGCCAGTAACAATTAGATCTCTCTCTCTCTTTAGATATATAGGTAACTAGTTATAGATCCGTCTATTTTTGTAATTCCTGCCTAAGACAACTTAAACCTTAGAAAATTATAGACATACGTTTACAGCACTCAGTAACTGTAGGCAATAAATATACTACACAATTACCTACTCATTCAAAATACAAATATTTTGACATTATTGAATTCAATATTTTAGTCTGAATTGAGTCTGCTAAGTTTTAAGTTTTAATCTTAGCAAAAGCGCACAGTTAATCACTGCATTTATTGCTTAAAAAGTGTGGTAGGTTATTCCATCTTTGCGGTTATTTTTTGTTACCAATTCAAAGATCATCGTGATTCTGAGATTAGAAGGGTCTCATGACGTCAATTGAAGTCCAGTCAGTGGAACCTTTTGTGGTTTATTTTAATTGTTGAGTGTTGTTAGTACAATTAGGTAGGTACTAGATATTTATTACAATTGCAACCGCTTTAAAACAGTATAAATTACCATCGCATATTTAGGCTAGGTCGAATGATTATTAGCTGAATTAATAGTTTTAAATGGGATAACATACTACATAACATATCATACCTTCACGCCTGTATTTCCTGAAGGGTTAGGCAGAGGCGTACTAATGTACACCCACAGTTCGCCGGTATGTGTAAGTGCCATGTACCTAATAGGGGCGAGCCTATTGCCATTAACCAGGCACATATTCAAAATTTCGATCTCCTACTGAGAATATCATTAAAAACCCAATAACACTTCTCGACCTGGGAATCGAACCCAGGACATCTAGCGTAGCAGTCGCGCTCCGGACCACTAGACTAACGAGACAGTCTACTAATGGTGCACTTTCAACTATGTATGTTCTTAATATAAGCAAATGCACCTAGGTATATCTTATAAAGTAAAAAATAAATCTCCGAAAGTTCGGCCTTTAGGCTTTTGCCTTATTAAGATTAATTAACTAAGTACAGCCTACCTACCTTCTCGACACAATGTTTTCCACGTTATAGGTAATTAGGTAGGTAGGTACATAAATCATTATGCTGTATTTCCCTAATCATTTTTGTTCTTCCACATTAGATATTGTGTAGTTTTAAATAAGTAGGTAGGTATGTATCTACGTACTAGGTACCTAATTAATATCCATAAAATTCTAAGATATGGTAGATATATACTAAAATCAGGTACTGGGGGTAAACCGATTACATTTCATTTTCCAAATTAATACTTAGATAATTATTCAATAATCTATTGATACGGACATCACTTACGTAATTAACTTGATAGGTAATCAAGAACTTGATAACATTGTTTTGCGAACGCTTGAAATAGATACTACTTTGGCAATATTTTTTTACGAAAATTATTGAACATCATAGCCAGTGTTGATGACAACAATAAATTGTAATTAGATCAACAATGTACTTACTTATCTAGTACTTTTAGAAATCAGTGATAACCTAGGTAGGTAAGTATTTTGAAGTCTCCACGACTACTGATGCCCTTAAAGTTCGGTATTTGTTTTTTTTTGTTATACGGCTAGTAAGAGGACACTAAATAAATACAGACGCGTCTAAATTTTTATTTGTAGGTAATCTCTATCACACCTAACCTAGGCAGATTTATTTCGGAGTTTCGCGACTAAATCGGAAGAGCTCAGTTTTCCATATATGTATTTTTATTTTTTTATATTACATAGTGATTTTTTAATTCTACAAAGCCCGTAAGGACCCCTGCTGTACAAAACAATAGATTTTGCATTGTGTATGTAGGTACCAAATTATTAAGTTCATTAGTATAATGTGTGTGAAAAAGTTACTTTTATGCTAATTAATCAATAGGAAGGTACTTAGGTACCTATAAATTTATATAAAAAAAAAAAATGCACGTTTTTTGTAAATTTGATCGTGATAAAACTATTATATAAGTAAGTATTAATTTAAGTTATTCACGAATTAAATTAATATATAGAATTTTAATTTTTATCCGCGGCCTTTATTAAACCATGTGTGTGTAGTACTTAAATGAAAAATCATTATAAGTATATAGAAAAAAAATAATTATTTTATTTTTACTTACCAATCCTGTTCAACAAAAAAAATATCAGCACTAATCCGGAATGTTAATTTGAATATATCACACAATATACTTATAACTGCCGTTCAAATGTTTATTACAACTTTTACCGTTGCGATGTTGCGATAGTCCAAGAGACGGCAACACAGGCGACTGCAGCGCGAGCTAGCAACTCAGTGAACAGCGGCGAGCGAGCGGAAGCGGAGCGACGAACTTACCAAACGACCGGTGATTGTGCGAAGTGCGAATCACAACTCAGATATTGTCACCGTGGGATATAGAGACAGAGGAACGTGTCTCTCCATTGAAGCGACGAGAAAAAAACACAATCAACCAGCAGCTTGAACTTCCGAGTAGAAAGTCACAGCATATTAGTGCTATGCGCCGTGATTGATGTTTGATTGCTATGACATACCTATTTCTGCAGTAAAATTACTTACCTACTTGTGTCGAGGTTGAAGCGAGGCTATCAAGAAGATTATTATTTTAACATACTCAGTTAATTGTAGATCAGATATAAGTAAGACACAAATATTGCAGAATTTATAAGTTCGTCTTTCAACTATGATGTTGCTAGATTTTAACTGTCTGATTATCTGATTGCAAGAGATTGCTAACATTATGCCACGAAAGTGTCTATTAAGGCTATTATATAGATGTGTGGAACAAGCTATTAGGCCTCGGATGTGCAGCAAGGAATACTGGATCATACTTTATTTTTTCTGTTTGCAATTGCTGTTGTTCATTATCCTTGTGAAATCTCCGAAGAAAACATATTTTGTCATTCAATAGGTACCAATACAGTTACATCTGAATGTTATATAGTTTTGAGTATTGTGCCTTCGGGGTAACTAGAGCACGTAGATGAGCACATATCATTGAAATTTCGAAATTACGTTTCAATGTTTCAAAATTTTAAATTAAGATTGCTTGTTTTTTATTTACCCTACCTACATTAATGAACGTAAAATAGCGTAGAACATGTGTAATAACATACACCAAACAGATTTGGAAGTTGCCGAATACATAAATTATGCCAACTTATTAATATAACTTACGAACTTAGTAATTAGAGTGCAAAAATATCTTACATGTTATTTACCAACTTCAAAGCAGCAGATGATTCTTTATTTCTTTATTCAAGTTTAATTATGACAGCCGTCGCTGAACCAAGGGTCTTTTTCTCTATTTATCTCGTAGTATCCAGGCTCTACCATTTTTTTCTTTCAAATATGGTATATTTTTTTTATAGAAAAACTGGCTGACCTTCGTACCGTAGCTGAACTTCGTACTGGCTAACAGTCGATTCTGAAACTAACATCACTCAATTGTTTTGCCTTCCCGGAACCCTTCCACTATTAAAATTCAAATTGACTTTTAAGTATTATTACGAATCTTTTGTATGAGCATATAGAAAAGTGGTTTTTAGACTATTTCAGGCAATTTTTTAAAATTTTCTCTCCGTAAGAACCATCATCGTACTTCAAGGAATATATTTAAAAAAAATGCGAAATCGGTTTGATCAGCTGCTCTCGAGATTTGCGCTTAGCAACACATTTGGCGATTTATTTCTATACTTATTATAGATAAATTATAAAATGCCATGTGTAAGGTTATATTTCAGGCTGAAAATTGTGACATTTAATTACTCAAATTCGTTTCGAAATTAATTAAGTACCTAGGTAAACGTCTGGTTGGGTGGCAGACTTTTAAAGTACCTATTGAAACTACCCTTCTAACTAACTTACATCTTATCTTCTTACATATAATAAGAATGTAAGTGAGCCGTGTCTGTACATTGCTTATATTTACGAAAAAACTAATTTGGGGGACTCAGAATCGGTAACACAATCCATTTTTATTAGTTTTGGAACTTTTGTCTGTCTGTTTGTCTGTCGGTTTGTCTGTCTGTTTGTCTGTCGGTTTGTCTGTCGGTTTGTCTGTATGTTTGACCGCGCATCAAATGATAACTACTGAAGAGATTTGGAGGAAGTGGACAGGAATTCATAGCCTGTTTCTTGGATTAACATTTAGGCTATATTTCATTAAAATCGGTTCACTCTATCAAAAGTTATTAACATTTTAACGATTGAAAACGTAGAATTTGAACAATTACCGTTAAAGCAAATTTCCTTTTTAAGTATTTCCGTACTAGACTAGCACGGGTCAAACATTATAACAGAATCAAGAAATAAAATTAAAAAAATACACTCACAGGCACTAAATAAGGTAAAACAAGAAAATAAAACAAAGAAATCAGAAACCATTATTGTGAACGGGAATTGATTATTAGTACAGTTATTCTAACTCTACATATACAAGGCATCACGGGACATACATAGGACTTATCCAACGAGCATCAGCCGGTGTAAAAACTAAATATTTGAGTAGGGTAAATAAGTAAACAAAGAATGACAACTTATTTTCTAGCGGACTAACACGACATCGTTATTACCTCAATAAAATTTGAATCGATAACAGGTGTCATTTTGAGTTGACAATTTTGACAATTATTGTTTTCTTCTTTAAAGCATCCAGCCATAATATAGTAACTCATTTTATAATGTGAAAACTCCATAGTGAAGATACAGTGCGCACACTTTATTTGAGAAACTAAAGAGTTTCCATCTAATCAAATAATTAAATATACCACGTATGTATGGAAAATAATAAAAAAATGCAACGTGCGTTAATCTTTACTGATGCAGAATCAGTTATTTGAGATTTTTATCTATGTAGGTATGTCTGTTCATATTTCCATACTTCACGTCAATACCATTTGTATAAACCGATTTGGAAAATATGTATTTAAAATATAGAAAAACACAATCCTTTTTCCTATGAGATTTTTCATGGTAGTTAGTTGAAACTTGGACAGAGCAAAGTCTGTCAGGCCAGCTAGTACCTACATACATTAAAAATTTTGAAATTAGGTTATTTCTAGGTCAGAAATAAGGTATTCAGAGGTCAATGGCGCTAAGTGTATTACAAATATGGAAAACCAAATTTTTCGAGGTGGTTAGTTGAAACTTGGAGAAGACAACGTCTGTCAGGTCAGCTAGTATATAATAAGAATATAAGGGACTCGTGTCTGTACATTGCTTGCATTGCATTTGCATTGGTTTGTCTGTGTGTTTGATTGAACACGCATCAAATCATAGGTTACTACTGAATAGAAAAAATACAAATATACTAATTATGATAAACCAGATAAATCAGAAAGGGAATTGATTATTAGTACAGGTATTTTAACTCTACTCTACTTATACAGGGCATCACGGGAAATACATAGGATTTATCCTTGGGCGGGCACCGGCCGGTGTAAAAACTTAATGTTTGAGTAGGGAAAAGAAGTAAATAAAGAATGACAACTTTTTCTCTAGAGTCTATAAACGACATCGTTATTACCTCAATTATTTTTTATTCCATAACAGCTATCATTTTGTGTTGAAAATTTTGACAATAATTGGTTTCCTTCCTTCCTAATATCATACAGCCTTACAGTAACTCATAATGTGAAAACTCCATAGTGTAGATACAGTGCGCACAGATTATTTGAGGAAATAAAGAGTTTCCAAAAAATCATGAAATAATATACCACATTACGTATGTATAGGTAACATAAATTTATGTATAAAAAAATGGGTCATTTAATAATAACGTACTGTGTAATAAAAATAACTGCAACGTACGTTGCAATTATTTTAGGTTTAATTTAATTGCAACGTATTTTAACTTTACTGATGCTGAAACAGTTACCTATTTGAGATTTTTATCTCTGTATTTCTGTTCATTCCGTTGAAATAATACCTATATAGATCAGAAATTAGGTATTCAGCGGTCAATGGCGCTTAGTGTATTTAAAATATAGAAAAACACAATCCTTTTTCCTATGAGATTTTTCATGGTAGTTAGTTGAAACTTGGACAGAGCAAAGTCTGTCAGGCCAGCTAGTACCTACATACATTAAAAATGCAAAATCAGCCCACAAAAACTACAGGTACGTACATAATTTAATTAACTTTCCGTCTGAAAAGTGTGCCCATTTTTTATTGCCCTTTCGCTCTACTGGCTCTACCAAAAAAGTGTTTACGTGCAAACACTCTTTTTTAATTCGTTAGGATCGTGGTAGGTACCGTATATCTGGCCCAGATCTAACAAACCTTCCGTGGGGAAATCCGGTGGTCAGGGCTAAGGGCCGCTGGGTGCACGATTCAAATTTATATTCAGTCTGATCATTAACCTAGTACCAATAATGTAGTGCAAGGTCTTTGACCATCTATCCATGCAAGGTAGATCTTTAATCCAAATCTTTCTAATAATGTTTACGAGGTGAAAAATTTTCGGTGGTTTAGTTTCGTGTAGGTATCATCCATAGGTATGAAAGTAGTAGGCCTATTAGGGGATCCCCTAGATTACATCTTCTCCGTCAAGGGTCTGCTTCAATTTAGACTTGCCGAGTATTGTGGTGTTTATCACCGCTGTCGATGCCATTATACTTAGCGCACTTTTCGTATTTGAAGAATTAAAAAACATACTTACAAATAAAAACGTTTAGTGAAAAAACAAAACTCTAATTAAAATTGAATCCAGTTAGCAATAGTGACTGCAATTTTTTTATGCTTTGAATTTAAATGAAAGTAGGTAGGTCATAAAACTGCATGGGCCATGGAATCATTTGTAAAGCTGACAACATGATATCCTATGTGTGAAGAATATGACAAATATGTGATTTATAAGAATACTAGCTTCTGCCCGCGGCTTCGATCGCATGAAGCTCAAAAACCAACAGTGACGATCTCTTCTTAGTATCGGTCTCTATACATTTGAGAGGTCAAGCTGTATCTAAGGTTCCGTTTAATTATTTGAGATAAGAAGTATACCAGTTTTTAAGTTGGAGCAGATACTATCTAACAGTGATAACAAAATTAAAATCTATTCAGTAGTTTTTGCGCCAACCCGTAACAAACAGACAAGAATTTAAAAAAACACATTTTCGGATTCGGAAACGTATAATATACCATAACCCACGTGTTTTTTCTATAGCTCCTAGACTATTACAGTACTTACATTATCTCATTGTATTTTTCGTACCTATTTAATGTATTTTTTTCTAAGTAATGTACCTAGGTACTTAATCAGATCTTCACCAAACTTGAAGTTCTTCTTCAATCCAACTTCGCTACTACCTAGGTAATTTACACACGTAGGTACTTACACTTTCAAATACAAAAAGAATTTTCCAAATCGGTTTATGAAAATGAAATGACAGAGTTCTTCGGTAACAAGCATGCAAAAATAAAACAATCGAATTGAGAATCTTCTCGTTACACGTCGCATTCGTACACCAACCATCATCCTTGAAACTTACGTTACAAATAGGTTACGTTACGTTACAAAACCTGAGTTGAAACCTGAAAGTTTTTTTTATTTTGTTTTCACAACTATCTCCTCCGACATTTTTCACGGACCTTAATCTAGTCCACTTTCATTCCAGTTCTATCATTTATGCCTCTCGCACTTTTATGCATTATACTAACTATGTCTTTCTTTCATTGATCACCTTTGAGTCTATATGGGTGGGACTTCCATATGCTATACTATTCTCTTCTGTACCTATATTGCCAGGAGTTCCGCCTGGTAGACCGTGCAGTAGTCCGACAGAGCAAACCTGATAGCGCGCGCCTCGGCGTCGCCCCTCCATATGGATAGTGCGGCACCGACGCGCCCCCCTATCTTACTCCCATCCGTGAAGATTGTAACTTCCAGGTCAGCGCTAGCCTCCACCTGCTCACGGTCCACCAGGTTTACGAACTCCAGGTCAATGCGCCTAGCAGGATGTGTGGATTCTAGTGCGGAAGCCATCCGTTCCATCTCCCTATCCATCAACACCCACTCCCCATTTGGTTTCGTATAACGATGCCACCTCGCGAACTCTGAGGTCCAGAGGGAGCCAGCAGCAAGGCTGAATTCAGGGAGACGGTACCGTAGGCTTTTGCGCAATGCTGCGCTGCACGGCAGCCAGCTGATTGGTCAGGTAAATATTTTGACTCAGCATTTTTGAAATCAAAATTACAAATAATTTAGATTATTTCGATTCAGGTTATGTAAGTGATGTTATGTAGGTACAAAGATTAAATGAATCGTACGCACTTTTAGAATGCAAGCCAGTGATTCTATATTTTATAAGTAGGTAGGTATCATAAATTTAAGTACTTACTCATTCCTATCATAGACGAGACGATTCCTTTTTATAAGTACGTGAATGAGCAAGACGTTACTTTAAGCCAGCTTAACTTTTAAGTCTGAAGAAACAATTTGAGAATAAATAAATCTTTAAACTCCTTTAAAATATTATACGGCAAATTGTGACTAAAATGTGCTTGCTGTTATAATAATTATAGTGCACGTTGTGTATGCTGCTGGACCCCTTCAATATAAGTAAGATTATAGGTACCAAGGATGTGGCCAGTAAGGCGACTTACTGACCCAGATGAGGTATTTCTTCGTGGTGCACGTCAATGCATGTGGCTATTGACACAGTGCGTAAAACTAATATTCGCACACCTAATTTAAAAAAAAACTCGCATGTGGACCTCATGCATGCTAGCATAGCTGAAACCTGGGTGAACTGAATTCACTGAACTAAAAATGTTTTCGTGGAACCATCTGAAACTGGACTAGATTTTAATAGGTCCACGTATTACTTATCTACAGTAGCCGTTAGATGGCAGCACCAATATTTTATTATTAACATTGAAAAATGAGACTTGTTAGGCTTGCTGTATTTTTCCTCTATTTAAAAATACTACTCAAGGAACTGAACTACGCTACGAACCTGCCAAAGAGTACATTGATTCAATTTTTCTCACCTATCTGAGCCTGAGTTATAAACAACAGAGTACCCAGAGTACCCAGTTCGTTCACCTGAGCCCGCCAAATTGAAATATCAATGCGATTTTCGAAATTTTAACATATCTTAGATTCGTGATAGTAGTAGTTGCGACAATATTAAATATTTACAACTTAAAATTAAAAACTTTGCATATAAAACTAACTGAGACATTATATACTTCTGATTATCTGAGAACATATTAATCTGTAGAAGATAAGTCAGCTTCGCTCAATAAAACTGTCAATCGGAGTTTAGGCGGGAAAATGAAAAGTGCACATTGTCGATTTTATATTATTTTTCAAAACTTGAATTTCTCCGATGTTTAGGCCCACTTGCACCAACTTCTGAAATGTGTTTAAATTGTATTTAAACACCAAATTTGTATGAAAAATTGTAATAAAAAGGGTGTAAACATTAAGTGTTCGTGAATGTGTGAGAGTGTTGGCAAATGATATAGAATTGAAAATCGTGACTTTTTGGGTTCACTCCTAAACTCCATCACAGCCTCAATAAAGTTTCTACCGTTTTATTGGGGCAACTGAACAACATAAACATGACACTGGCGAACACAAAAAGTGTGGTACCATAATACAATCCCATGATGGGAAATATAACTTGATTACTCTGACACTGGCAAATACACAAAAGTGTGGCGCCATAATAAAAAAAAACTGTCATTCATTGAATGACAGTGATACTGACAGGACAGGACAGCCAATTTTGACATCACCCGTGATAGCTGCGGTCAATTGCGGTGACGGTGAGGTTTCGTTTCGTTTCGTAAATTTCGTCACTTGGTTGGTTTGATTGATTTGATTGTAGATCGGACGCGTCACCGCCGGTGAATTCTTATAAAAAGGATAATATTACCGGCGTTTTCAAATCGACAATAAAAAGGGTGCCGTAAAAACAAAATGTCCCATTTTAAGTTGGTTTCGTGTACCAAGGCATCCGATGTGATTCCTGTGAACAAATACGTGTCGCAGAAGACCGGTATCACTGTGATTATAGCGGGAGTTGAAGGACCTCTAGTCAACGGATTCTTTTGTCTTGGTAAGTTCGGAATACAAACACAATACAAATACAATACTTCTTTACCAAAACTGCGTAGATTCATCCTCTTCGACAATCATCATCAAAGTCGCTATAATCTATAAATGAAGTCGTTATTGGAAAACTAAACAAATAAGAAAACAGTTATTTTACTGAAGGAAAATTCGACTTGCGGGCCTGCTTTGAACCTAAGTCTTCTGGTTAGATATACCAGAGTCACCAGACGCTATGCCCACTAAGCCACCGCGAGTCCCACCCGCCAGCGCCATGTCGAAATTTGCCTTCACATTCTGAATTTACGTCAGTGACAACTATTGAATAGTTTTAGCATGGGAAATGCAAAATAAAATACAAATAGATAAATAAGAAAAGCAATTCAATTAACAAAGTTAACATTACATGTACATATTGATATGTAATTAAATTTAATACAAAAGAAATATTATTTTATAGCAACGGAGGCTCATGATGATGATGGATTGCCACACACACTGGAGCATCTTATTTTTCTGGGATCTGAGCGATATCCATACAAAGGTATTCTGGACTTGCTGGCTAACCGATGTATGGCACATGGCACTAATGCATGGACGGACACAGACCACACATGCTACACTGTGTACACGGCGGGGGATTCAGGCATGCTGACATTGCTGCCTATATACCTCGACCACATACTGAGGCCTACACTTACTGACCACGGGTTCATCACTGAGGTACATCATATTGATGGAGATGGGGAAGATGCTGGCGTTGTGTATTGTGAAATGCAAGGAAGGGAGAACTCTGCTTACAGTAGGTAAGCCTATAATAAGTTCTTAGTTTTACCAAAAATTTACATAAAAATATGTTTGTAATGTCTACTAATGATACTGGTTATTCTAATTTAAATCCAATTAGAAATAAACTAGTCATGAAAGCAAAATTAATGGGTCACACATTACATACTAGTATTCTTGTTAACCCCAATGCAAAGCTAAATGCTTGTGTTACAAGTGTGTTCAGGTTGGTAGTGCAATGGATGGGTTTTGAACTGGCAACCACATGATCGCTAGTCCAACACCCTACCCATTAGGCTACTGCAGCATCTCTGAAAACACCCTAGCCATGAGGCTACTGCTGTGTCTTCTCTGAAATTTCTAAACCCTCAAGAATTGTGGTGATGGTCACATGAATTGTTTGTATTAAATAAACGTTATAGCTATCTATTTTCATTAGAATCTACATTAAAATCAATGTAAAAATGGGTATGTATTATAAAAATGTATAGTACTCCTAAACTTGTTATAGGTGTGAGCTACAATTGCTGCGGGCAATGTACCCAGACAGTGGTTATTCATCAGAAACTGGTGGTATTATGAAGAACCTTAGGACTTCTACTGATAACACTAAAGTGAGTTATTTGTATTAATAAACCACCCACATCTCAGTTGTCATCTGTGTCACTCTACCCCTAGACAATGACCACACGAATATTAAAAAAAATTGCAAACGGCCCACCTGATGGGTAAGCGGTTACCATAGCCTATGGACACTTGCAACACTGGAACCCTGGAATGATTTGAATATTATTATATGTATTTTACTTCTCGGTTTGGTCCTAACTAAATCCATTTTAAGGTAAAACCTACAACATATAAGTTGATGGGAGTGGGTAGAATGTTTGATTATTGTTTATATTCTTTACCTACATTAAAAAAAATATGTAATAATCTCGAAACCTAAGAAATAAATATTAAAATTTGTATTATTTCATCTTCTCGATAAGTTCTCATGATAACTTTTGGTACCTAATTTTAACATAGACTGCCTTCTGATGTTTAAATAGCTTCGACATATTTTATCAAGCCTCCCTTTTTGTAAGTTACTTAGCTGACCTATACTAGAGAACTTTAGTGATATTACAGTTACAGTACAATAGAAAGTATGTTAGTGTTACGTATTTGAGGAGTAGAGCGGGACACATGCAATCAAACCGCGAGTCAGTTGCATACTAACTTTATTACAAAATAGAAAAGAATATTAGGCATCTTACGCACACATACAAGAGTAGGTACAAAACAGGCGCGCGCTTCGTGCGTGCGCGTAGGTACTATTAGCGTTCGCCAATAATACCTAACAATCCCTCCCCCATATAATTAAAAAAAAGGGCTTGTAATTAATAGGCCGAATGTGCCGCTTTGATCGTCGATTCTGTTGGTCGGCTTCTGCTTCGTTCGCATTTCCTGCTGTGGCGTGCGACATTGGCGGTTCCAAACTTATATCACTGGAATCCGCAGGCGTTGATGTTGATGATGATGACTCAACCTCCTCTCCCTCTGATTGGGAGGACATAACACATGGTATTGGATGCAGTTCCTCGACTGAGCCGGCAGGTGCTTCAGACTGTGGTGTTTCGGGCGTGTCTGACACATCTTCAAATTCATCGATGTTCGCATCATTGATAACATTTGACCCTGTCAAGTTCCCTTCCTCTTCAAAACGACGGATCTGGTCAATGTGCCGCGTAACATCGTGATTGAACTCCGGAATGTACACTAAATACATGACATTCCCAATTTCTTCTTTTATAACGCCTTTTATCCAACAGAATCGATTGTTCCCAAAGAAACGTTTAACCCAAACTTCGTTACCTATTTTAAATTTAGGTCTTATCTGTCCTCCTTTGTTTTTAATCTGTAAAGACTGATTTTTCTCTACTGTCTGAGAAAGGTTTGTGGGAGTCGGAACGATTTGATATGGATTTATCAAATCCAATCGCGAACGTAAAGGTCGACCGTAAATTAATTCCGCTGGGGATTTACCAGTGGTACTATTTTTGGAATTTCTGTAATCAAATAAAAATTTTGCTAATTTCTCTTGAAGAGGTATAACGCTATCTCTTTCTAATATAAGACACTTCAGACGTTTTTTAATTATTTTGACAAAGCTTTCTGCTTGTCCATTACTTGACGGGTGATAGGCGGGAGACAAAACATGGTGGATACCATTTAATGAACAAAAATTTTCGAACTCCTGAGAAGTGAAAGAAGTACCATTGTCAGTCACTAGAGTATGCGGTACCCCAACCCTAGACATAAAATCGCATAATTTACTTATTACAGTTTTTGTCCCATATGAAGAACTAGCTATGTAACATTCTACCCACTTAGAAAATGCGTCAACGATAACTAAAAACATTTGATTATTAAAAGGTCCGAGAAAGTCTAAATGAATTCTATGAAACGCATGCGGCGGGTACGGCCAGGGTGAAGGGGGCGCGCGGCTCGGCGACGGTCGCAGCTGTGCGCAAACACTGCATGCCGCCGCTAAACGTTCCAGGGTCGCGTCCACGCCGGGAAACCAAAAACGTTTACGTGCATCGGCTTTCATTTTCACCACTCCGAAATGAGAATCATGAAGTTCCTTACATACTCTGTCTCTAAGCGACTGTGGAATAACCACTTTATGACCACGCATTAAGCATTCATTTTCCAATGCTAACTGAAAACGACAGTCAAAATACGGTCGCAATTCAAGGTCATGTGATCTACGCGGCCACCCATGCAAAACATAATTTTTAACTTGTTTTAAAACGTCATCCCGTTCAGTCTCATAACGCAATTGCTCCAATGTGATTGGTAGACTGCCCTCAACAACAAAGTTAACATACGCGGCGCTCTCTTCACAGTCACCGTCTTCCCCGCTCTCCCGCTCGCTAGACTGATTCCCTACCAATACCGCCCGAGATAAATAGTCTGCACTATTGTCGCCACTACGAACATATTCGATGGTATAATTGTACGCCGATAAAAATATCGCATACCGTTGTAGTCTATTTGCTGACACTTCGGGAATGCCGCGGTACGGGCCGAATATGGAAATTAACGGCTTATGATCTGTTCGTAATATGAATGGTATAACACGGCCATATAAGTACTGGTGGAATCTTCTAACCCCATAAATAATTGCGGTAGCCTCTTTCTGTAACTGAGAATAGTTCTTCTCGGCCGACGTGAGCGTCCTTGAAGCGAACGCAATAGGCCGCTCGCGGCCGTCGGTGCACGAAACTTGTGATAATATAGCGCCTAATCCGTATGGCGACGCATCCACGGTTAAAATCAATTTTGCACTGGGATCGAAATGGGTTAATAGTTGATCAGAAGCAAGGAGTTTCTTAATTCGTTCAAATGCCTGATCATGATCTAAAGTCCATTCCCATTTTTTATTTTTATGCAGTAATTCATATAATGGACTTAATAATGAGGAAGCATTTGGAACGAAGCTTCTATAGTAATTAATTAATCCCAGAAATGATTGTAACTGTGAACTATTCATCGGTTTCGGAGCGTTTAATATAGCCTCGACTTTATCCGGTGATTTCCTTATACCATTTTTATTTATAACATGACCAAGATAACAAATTTCGTCCTTGAAATATTCACATTTCTCTTGCTGAAGGGTTAATCCTGCGTCTTCTAACCGCTGTAAAACTAGACCTAACCTCTTTTCATGTTCCTCCCTATTGTTACCGGTTATTAAAATATCGTCGAAAAATATTATAACGCCATCTAATCCTGCCAATACACATTCCATTGCGCGCTGGAAAATAGCCGGCGCACTGGAGAGGCCAAACACCAACCTCGTATATTTAAAAAGACCACGATGTGTATTTATGCAAGTGAGAGATTGCGACTCTTCTTTAAGTAAAAACTGATTATAGGCTCTCGAGAGGTCCAGTTTGGTGAATTGTTCCCCCCCGTGTAATTTAGAGAACATTTCATTAACGGTTGGCAACGGGTACTTTTCAATCAATAATTGCTTATTAATTGTCACGGAGTAATCAGCGCATATCCTGACGCTACCGTCTTTTTTTAAAACAGGGACAATCGGGGACGCACATTCCGAGTATTCTACCGGTTTTAATATACCTAAAGCCACGAGACGATTTAACTCTAATTCAATTTTTTCTCTAAGCGCGAATGCGACCGGTCTTGCTTTGAAAAATAGTAACTTGGCATTAGGTTTTAGATTTAAGGAAACCTCATATTTGTTGAAGCACCCTAATTCATCAGAAAATAATTTAGGGAATCTGGATACGATGTCCGTACACGTGCGGCCCTCCGATTTATCTAAATAATTAATAGCTGACGCCGGGGCAAATTCTAAGTTAAACATACGTATAAACTCGCGGCCGAGGAGCGGCGGCCCGCCCCCGCGTATCACGAAGAACTCGAGGATATGTGTGCTGTCTAAATACGTCACAGGCAACCGGACACAACCTAATGTCATCATTTGATTCCCCGTGTAACTAAATAAACTTTTATCGGTGTCGGACAATGGCACTTCTCGAAAATAAGAGTGGTGTGTCTTATCAGAGATAACATTAACTGCTGAACCACTGTCTATCTCAAACTCTAACAATATACCGTTGACCCTTACGTATTCCGACATCGGTCTACCTCTTACACACTTAATATTATATACATGTGACTCACCATCGTCTCCGACATCCACAATACCCTTCTCGACGTAATTTACTTTCGTGTTAGCCGCACACATCCTACTTAAATGACCCTTACTGTTACATTTTTTACACTTGTAATTTTTGAACCGGCACTGATTGGACTTATGATTGGTATAACCGCACACACTGCACTTTTCGTTCTTGGAGATACTGAACACGCTGTCGGTGGCCGCCGCCGCCGTCGGTAGCGCGCCGGCCACGCGGCCCGCGCCGCTGCCGAAGGCCGTGGTCGCGCTGGTGGACGCTTTTCGCGCCGCACGCACGCTTTCCGCCAATTCTACAGCCTTGACTAGCGTCAGTTCCTGCAGTTCCTTCGCGAATAACTTGTCGCGCTCGGGACCCGCTGCCATTCCCATGACAAACTTATCTAGAAGGGCCTCTTCCAAATTTTTGAATCCGCAGTGTGCTGCCAACCCCCTAATCCTTGCTGCCCAATGAGTATGACTTTCTTCTGGACGCTGCTTCGCTGAGTAAAAGTTGAATCTCTCAGCAAAACCGAGGCGCTTGGGAGTAAAGTGACTATCCAACAGCTTGATAATCTCGTCGAACTCGACCTCCTCCAGCTTTTGCGGCAACGCCAGATCACTCGCTAGTTTGTAGCTTGACTCACTCAACGCACTCAATAATATTGCTCTCCGTTTGACCTTGGCTTTGTCCGACGCATCATCGACATCGTTTGCAATAAACCACTGTGCGAGACGCGACTTGTAGGTTTCCCATTCGCACGTGAGATGGTCAAAACTGGTAAGAGTACCAAAGGCTCCATTGGAAAACATATTGAAGAAGGTTCGATCTCGTCGCCACTGTTACGTATTTGAGGAGTAGAGCGGGACACATGCAATCAAACCGCGAGTCAGTTGCATACTAACTTTATTACAAAATAGAAAAGAATATTAGGCATCTTACGCACACATACAAGAGTAGGTACAAAACAGGCGCGCGCTTCGTGCGTGCGCGTAGGTACTATTAGCGTTCGCCAATAATACCTAACAGTTAGTAACTGGCTACTTGACTGTGTTTTTATGGCCTCGTGAAAATGTTTACCATAAATAGAGCTCATTGACAAAAACCAAATTAAAATCTGTTCAAAAATATAAAGATATAAGCTAGCTGTTCTGTTTACCTGAATGGATGCAGTTTCGAACCCTGACTGAGATCTCTTTTTTTGGAATATTATTTATAAACATTTTATTTTTATGCTAGAAAGGAGCATTATAGAGAATTATCATCACAACTCACTGCGCAAATCTAATACTATATTATCAGTCATTTTGCTGCAAAAGGACACAGCATCTCTCTCTCTCAATACCCACAAAAATCTTTAATTAATTGCTTATTGATATCTTGCCTGATAACCTATGTAAATTGGCTAATAAAGTTTAGCCAATTTACATATTTTTTTCAAAATACAAATTTTATTTAATTAAAGCTTTAACTATGCCTGCTATTTTCAATAAATCAAAGTATGTTAGTAATTATATATTAATGGTTTTAGGTGAGAAACTTCCATAAGAAATTCTACCGAGCTGAGAACTTGACTATAATTCTAACTGGTCAGATAGAACCAGAAGATGTGTTTGCAGCTCTAGCTACTGTGGAGGATGACATCATTGCTAAGGTAAACATGCAAATTGCATCTTTATTTACAGCAGGTTTGTAGGTACCTATTGTATTCATGCTGTTTTTATTAAGGTTCATAATTATTTTAAGATTTACGTGAGTAAGCATTCACTGGCACATAACTTATTTATTTATGATAACATATTATCTATTATCTAGTAGTGAGTCAACTCATTTATTCACAGTGCAAAATACCTATAGCCTTTCTTACAGCTAAGCAAAAAAAAAACTACAAAACAACCTACCCAATTAAATTACAAGTGTTTGTGTGTAATTTAATTTATCTTCTCAAAATGATAATGTAATAACAATGCCCCTAACTTGGCAGATAATTTCGAAAATGTACTTTGTGTTTACTGTCATAGAGTAGCTTTTTGTTATTATCCACCAGCATATCAGCTCTTATAAGATACAAATGTGATTAGAATAATATAATAACACAGCCTTAATGTTCTTTATTCAGCCTTAATTTTATTCTATAACCATACCCGAACCATTCTATTATCTGTATACCCACAATTTCGTGTAGTGATATCAATCTAAAGTATAGAATGTGGCTCAAATGTATTTGGCTTGAATAATGTCATGTCATGAACAGGCCGGGTTTCGCACGGGGTATGGCACCATGGACCACATTCACACAGTGAGGCAGATTATACAGAAGTCCGAGGAGTATAATCGGCCCCTGTGCCTGGCGTTTGTGGACTATGAGAAAGCCTTTGACTCAGTGGAAACCTGGTCTGTTCTGGAATCCTTACAGCGGTGCCAAGTGGATTGCCGTTACATCGAGGTGCTGAGATCTCTCTACGAATCAGCCTTTATGAATGTCCAAGTACAGGACCAACAGTCTAAACCTATCCAACTGCGCAGAGGCGTGAGACAGGGGGACATCATATCCCCAAAATTGTTCACGAGCGCATTGGAAGATTTGTTTAAGACATTGGACTGGAAAGGTAAGGGCATAAATATAAACGGCGATTATATCTCGCACTTACGATTCGCAGACGACATAGTCCTAATGGCGGAGTCGCTAGAGGAGCTGCAACAAATGCTGGACAGCCTAGTATCAGCCTCGCAAAGCGTAGGTCTCAACATGAATTTGGATAAAACCAAAGTCATGTTCAATGATCACATTGATCTGAGACCTATTGCTGTAAATGGTCATCTTCTTGAAGTTGTTTCAGAATATACTTACCTCGGGCAAATCTTGCAGTTGGGTAAAAACAACTTTGAGAGGGAGGCCAAGAGGAGGATTCAACTGGGCTGGGCAGCATTTGGAAAACTACGTCAAGTCTTCTCATCACCCATACCGCAAAGTTTGAAAACGAAAGTTTTCAACCAGTGCGTCCTACCCGTGATGACCTACGGTGCTGAAACGTGGACACTCACAGTACGGCTAGTCCACCATTTTAAAGTCGCTCAGCGTGCTATGGAGCGCGCTATGCTCGGAGTTTCTCTGAAGGATAAAATCCGCAACGAGGTTATCCGACAGAGAACCAAAGTCGTCGACATAGCGTGCCGAATTAGCAAGCTGAAGTGGCAGTGGGCTGGCCATATCTGTAGAAGAACCGACAACCGCTGGGGTAGACGTGTTCTTGAGTGGAGACCACGACTCGGCAAACGTAGCGTGGGACGCCCTGCGGCGAGATGGAGTGATGATTTGCGAAAGGTTGCTGGCGGAAGCTGGATTCGACAAGCCGAAGACAGGGCGAAATGGCGCACATTGGGGGAGGCCTACGTCAAGCAGTGGACTAGTACAGGCTGATGATGATGATGATGATGATGAATGTCATTGCGTACTCGTAACACAGTCACACAATTACATTTACATATTCAGGTCAAATCAATTTTATCCATTTTTTTTAACAGTGTGACTACTTTAATTTGACCTTGACAATAAAAAACATGTAAAGCTCCAAAGATTGCGCTGTGTATTTAATTAGCTTTTAGCCCTAATAAAAAATAATAATAATAAAACATTATATTTTGCTTTTTTTTTAACTCATATCACCACCATCTTGTCTGTATATCCCGAAGGGTTAAGCAGAGGTGAACTAATTCCTTACCCTCAATTCTTCGGTATGTGTAAGTCCTAAGCAATCCTGTTGCCATTAAAAGGGCACAAATCTAAACTCCGAGCTGCTACTGAAAACTTCATAGAAGAACCCAATAACACTGCTCGACCTGGGAATCGAACCCAAAAACTAGCTCAGCAATCACGCTACGACCACTACAGGAATGAGGCAGTTTTTCTCTTAATTAAAAGTCATCTAATCATCATTAAAAATTACTATTGATTTAGATTTTATTTTGTAATTGTGAAGTATTTTGCTCAACTTCATTATACATTAGTTTGACTTTATAATCAGAGAACGTTATCATTGAAACAACCTTTGCTCAATCATGCAGGTACATATAATATTGATCTTATACCTAGATGAATAGTGAATTAGGTGAATCATCACTTATATCACTGTGTTTCCTTTATTGCACATAGCCGTGTTTCGCAATAATGAAGTAATAATCATAGGTTTGTATTTACATTCTGAAGCCATCTAAGTGATCTGCTGTATCCAAAACTAATTCCTCTACTCATATCACCTATACTAGCGACTCTACTGTTGAGAAAATCTCGACTACAGATTGAGAAAGACTGACCTATCTACAGACATCTAAGAATAATATTCAAAACCCAATGTTGGCTTACTTGAAATGAAATATTTTTTAATACCTTGCATACATACCAGTACTAGCTATGAACTGCTCTAGGATGATTTATTGAAACATGACCTATTGTCCATTTCAAAAAATCTATATATTTGTAACTTTTATTTACAATACCTACTATGTTCATAACAACATACATTTTATTCAATACTTTATGAAAATCATTTATGCTTGTGATTGCATTTCCACGATATTTTGTAGAGTGATTTATTGTTTGTAGAAGGATAGTGAGCCATTAGAAGAGTGGGTCAAACCATGGCAGACTATCCCTGGGACACCAAATTACGGCAAGTTCGCAGTGCAGTGGCCAGCAGACACTGAGGACTGTGGTCAGGTATCTGTCACATTCACGTAACATAAATTTTACAAGGTTCATCTATACAGTATGATCGCATCTCGACTCTCTCGAGAAGAGAGGCGCTTATAACTGGTTCCCGACTTCATAATTACCTAGTTAAAATAAATCGTTAAAATAATCGTCGTCTTAACTCGGCACTTTATTCTTACTGCTTTGACGACACGGAATAAATATTTGTATGATCTACAAAAAAAAATCTAAATTGACTTTGATTTTGACTAGACAGGGGAAGAAATGATCAATAGAACAGCTTGATTATACAACAGCTGTTCATAAGTACTCGAATATGCGCTAAAGGTTCGATTTTTGCACAGACAAATATATTTTTCCCTGCATTCTCTTGTATTTCTAGACAATTATTTGCTGGGGTAAACAAGGCTAAAGAAAAAATAAATTATATTATGGTGGGGCAAACATTTACCATTATATTTACAGGTGGTGTTTGGCTGGCGCGGTCCTCTTCTAACAGAACAAAACTCGCTGAAGGATCTGACAGCGTGTGCTATTCTGTTGCGGTACCTCTGCGATACAGCCGCTGCACCGCTTCAGCGATGCCTCGTCGAAATAGAAGACGCCCTGGCGGGAGATGTTAGTAAATTCTTAAGACTAGTTTAAACATTTTGGCTGCTTTACGTTTAGTATTTTATCTTTAGGTGCGAGGCTATTTCACATAAATTAGTGTACACATTTATTTACAGATTTCCTACAACCTGACTGAAAACTTAGCATCCCTGATAAAGATCGAACTTGACAATGTACCCGTGGATAAGTTGGATTTAGCTCGCGATCAAGCGATGAAGTGCTTACGAAGGGTGTGTTTGGGCGAGGAACGCTTGGACATGGACCGGCTGCAGCGGTTGATACGCAAGCAGCTGCGGGAGGCCATCGCCAGCCTGGAGTCAGACCCTCATCACGCTGTGGCGTTTCGGTGCATTGGTGACGCGCTGTACTCGCAGAATGAACACAATGTAAGTAGTAAACGGCCTCCACAAAATTAAATGAACTAGTGAATAACTATACTATGCCCCCTGGGCAGTCAGACCATCTTTCACAACCTGCTGTTTGGCTATATCTATTTATTACTTTGTATCTTATCTCATAACTTCATAAGCCGCAAGCTTGTAATGGAACTGGGTCACATCTCCCACGTGTCCAACAAGCTGTGTACAAAACTCACCACCAAGTGGAATCCACAGAACTATAGACGACGTAATAGAAAAGCCTTGGCGCGGGAGTGATACGATATTTACTGAATAAAAAAATAAAAGATATATTGACAAGAAAGAAAAAGATTGACATCATAATTAAAAAAAAACAGATCTGAGGTTGAGAGAAAGAGGCACTATTCCATCACACTTAGAATCTTTATGGAATTGTCTCAGGTATATTTACATTGGAGTGATATAGCTGCTGCCCTATTAATATTAGGCACGAATAATTTTGAATTTCAACTTAAATTATTTTATGTTTTATCCCATGAACAACATTTTGAGCCATATGTATGTTGCATACATGGGCGAAGATTGCTTGGCATTACATATTTAAAATGACCTATTTATTTTTGTATTACAAAAGGAATGAGATCAAACAGTGTATTTTCTGTTATGGAATCAATCGCAAGTTTTGATGATGCACATCGATTTGTTCTTATATGTCTAACAATAAGGTTTTATGATTGTTTCTTGGTTACATTCTGATGAATACTTGTTAAAACAAAACATGAATATTGCATGAAAAGTACCTTTAAACAAAATCATTAATTGGTATATCTTTTTAGATCATAATTCATCATCGTGTTGTAGAACAATTAATAATAATATACTACTTACAGAAAAGTATTAAAGACTATTTTTCGACACTTTGAATATTGAATGTATAAATGTGGCAGAAACAAAGGAGGTATGCAAGCATCGTAGCATCCCGTGGTCTATAGTTTCTGCCTACCTCTATGGGAGAAAGGCGTGAGTGTATATGTAATAAAATATGTATTGTGTATATATATGTGACTTAACTACTGATCTCTTAATTGAAACCTAAAAGCGTGTCTTATCAGATCAAATTCTGTGAGATGACCTAATTATATTGAATATTGAAAAACAAATAGACATGTTTCAGGACAAATTAAATTAAAAGAGTTAAAAATATAGTTTGTTAAAAGAAAAATAATATCTTGCATATATTTTAAATTAAGTATCTAAATCATTTACAGATGATTTTGGATTGTGATAATACAGTATTAAATGATCAACAGGCTAACATTTTTTGTTATGACAATATTAGTCTTCAGTTTTTGTTTTTGCTTCTGTTGCTCTCATAACGACAATTTTATTATATGTATTATGTTAGGATCATTAGTTCATCACAAATCGTATTGGGTTTCAGTTCGTCTCACGCATGAACCCTCAAACAGACCTACACGCGTTGCTGGAGGAGTCTCCAGAATACTGGCTCGGTCTACTGCAAAAGCATTTCACTGATGACGTCGTCACAGTTATGGGATCTCCCAGCATCGAGCTGCAATCCAAGTATGTGTCTCCTAAAAAAAATACGTCAATTAAATCTCGAAAAGAGATGTAGTCATTTCAATGACTATTTATGTTAGGGCCCTGATTTACAGTTTTGATAAGATGCAGTGCTAAAATGGCGTTAAATTATTTTATCCACATTTTGTTAACGATTAATAGTTGGGAAAAAAAGGACACAGAAACCCTTTTTCTGTCTCGGTCCTGGCTTTCAGTCTAAATATCTAATCAGGATTGAATATAAGTATTTTACCCGACGCGACTGCCCTAATGTTCACAAACGAATGAAAAATGACATGAATGTTTAATAAAATTATGTGAAAACTTTCATAATAATTAATTATCGTAGAAAACAGGAATAAAATGTTTATAATATTATTTAGGATGGCAGAAGACGAGAAGGCCAGATTAGAAGAACAAAGGACACAACTCGGTGAAGCCGGACTGGCTGAAAAGGCGAAACAGTTGCAGGAAGCCATGGACTTTAACGAGGTAATTAAAGACAATTATGTGACCTAACCGCACAAAGTTGTTCTACATATACATTATGTATATATGTAATTATTTGAATAGCGATCAATGGTTAAAAAAAACGTAAAGGATAAGTTAAGACTCTAGTTTTTAGCACGGTTCCAAAAATGAGAAGATTCCGCTACGAAACTCCATCTTTTAAAAATTCTCCAGGCACTCCAGACAATCCTCCAGACACTCCAATCTTTTAAAAATCAGGACGTGAGGACGTTGGATGTTACTGTCTGTACTTAACCCGAAGTCGAGGTTATTTCATAACATTGTCATTTATCATAACATTGTTTCTAGCGTCCACCGCTCCCGGGCACTCTGGCCTCAGTACCGGTGCCGCCGTGCTCTTTCAAGTGCCACAACATCAGTTCATGGAGCTCAGAAGGAACAGCCTGTCCCCACTTCAATCTCAAAGAAGTACCGCTATATGCTAGAGTGCATAGCCTGAAGACCAACTTTGTTTATGTGAGTATTTCGTTAGGTCGTCAGTTAGTTATTTATGGTGTAGATTGTAGTATAGACTGTTTAGTATCCCTTTCCGTTTTTCTGTGACTTACAGTCACCTAGCTAGATCGACCACTGCGCGATATTATTTTTGATTGAATATTTGCCTTTTGCTTCATTGCTTAAAATCCTAGAGACATATAACCAAATATTCCTCTCCCAAACAAATATTATTTTTAATTTAAACCAGCTTCTGCCCGCGGCCTCGCCCCCGTGGAATTCGGTCTGTCATCACGGCCCACGGAACGGGATAAAAAGTATCCTAGGTCCGTCTCCTGGTTCTAAGCTACCTCTCCACAAATTTTCAGCCAAATCGGTTCAGCCGTTCTCAAATTATAAATAGTGTAACTAACACGACTTTCTTTTATATATATAGATTTCATATATTTTCCAGATCAATCTCATATTTGATACGAGCTCAGTGGACGAGACTGCGCGCAAGTGGCTTCCTCTGCACATGAACGGCTTGGCCGAGTGCGCTGTACATCGCGGTAACGAACTCATTCCCCATGAAGATGTCATATCCGCTACGGAACAGCTAACCGTCATGTTCAGCAATGATATCGGCTTCGATCGTTCTGGAAACTTCTCTGTGGGACACTTCGGAAACTTTGTGCATGTTGAGACTAGGGTAAGTGGCTCCATCTTTATACAAAATGGGTCTGTACATTGAAGATATTAAAAAAAAACAAGTGGGTTAGGGTATATAAACGACTCCGAACCCAAAAAAGTGATTTTTAAAATTCTTGTCTGTTTGTCCGTTTGTTACGGGTTGGCGCAAAAACTACTGAAGAGATTTTGTTATCACTGTTAGAAAGTATGTGCTTCAAATTAAAAACTGGTAAGTATACTTCTTATCTCAAATAATTAAACGGAACCTTAGATACAGCTTGAACTCTCTAATGTATAGAGACCCATACAAAAAAGAGATCCTCACTGTTGGTTTTTGAGCTTCAAGTGAGCGAAGCCGCGGGCATAGGCTAGTCTTCTATATTATCTATATAATTTTATATCTTTTGACAAATAACAAAAAAAATTACACTGAGCTGCTTAGTTTACTATTAAATTACTATTAAGAGCCATTTCACAAAATGTAAGCGCTCGAGTTTAGGTAAAAGACGGCAGCATTGTGTATGTGTGCGTAGCTACCAACACATACCCAATGCAAACAGCGTAGCGCGAGTGTCGAGACGGACTGTACAATCTTGAGCCATCGCGTTATAATTCTAATCCTTGGTTTATGAAAGAGATTTATCAAATGAATTATTTTATTTGTTCAGTCTATTAAAGTTGTGTAGACGAATGAAAAGAACACAACGTTGTATTATGTAAATTAAATAATAAAATATACTCATACATTAATATATACTTTACATAATACAACTTTGTGTTTTTTTCATTCGTCTACAAAACCTCGTAAATTGCAATTATTTACAATTAATTAAAAGAGACAACAGACAATATTATATTGATAATACTATTCAGTACCGTCAATAGATGTCTGTTGTCTCTTTTAACTAAGTACCGGGTTGCGGTAACATAAACATAATACCAAAATTAATAAAAGTAAATATAATTTTCTTTTATTTTATTAAACAAAAATATACAGGTTACTGTCCTAAAAAATAAAAGATATAATTAATATAGTATCTACCTACTACTTATAAACTTCTTGTTACAAAACATATTTTAAGAATGATGTAATAATAAGTAAGTACTAAAAGTATTTACGATCGAGTCCGATAGTTCCAATGATTCGTGAAGGTCAGCGTCTAATGCAAAGGGATCATTTCCCTATAAAATAAAATAAATTATTATTATAATACCTACTACTGAATAAACTTCTGTTTTAAGTTCTACTATCTTTTTGTTATATAAAACTTACCATTTGGCTGAAAAACGCAAAAAAACCCATATTAGCAAACTTTGACCATGAAAAGTAGTTTTTGCAATTGTCAGATCGATGGGGACTTTTCACATTTCATTTATAATGGTGTTCCGAACATACGTACAAAATTCAGCTCTATGCGAATTTTAGTAACCTGTCCACTATTTGCTAGACTAACTTGACCGGACTATTACATACATATAAATAATATGTCACCGATTACTGTGTTTATGAATCAAACAAAAATAAATATTTAGTAACTCGCTTCTGTTGCTTTCTACAAGGCTGCAAAATGTTTATTTTTCCTTTTTTTGGAACAATGGTAAACGGAACCCTTACGCCACATTGCTAAAACGAATAAAGCATAAATATATAAAATAACATAACATACCATCACGCCTGTATTCCCCGAAGGCAGAGGCGTACTCATGTCATGTACACCCACAGTTCGCCGGTATGTTTAGGTACCATGTAATAGGGGGCGAGCCTTTTGCCATTAACCCGGCACAAATTCCAAACTCCGAGCTGCTATTGGGAATTTCATAGAAAAACCCAATAACACTTTGCTCGACCTGGGAATCGAACCCAGGACCTCTAGCGTAGCAGTCGCGCACAGGACCACTTGGCTAATGAGGCAGTTACATATAAAATAGGTATTATAGTTATTGTATAAACTACTAAAATAATACTTTACTACATGTTGATAAAAAAAACTTACCTAATAATAAAAAAATACGAAGTGTATCAAAACTTTGCAATCGTAGTATAATCATGCGTTCACGATACGTAAGCTCATAAATCGGGATGCGGAAAAAAATGACACAGGTCCTTCCTCGACGGGCTCTCGAGCCGTACTAATCGGTGCCTGCTTGTGCATCGTAATTTATCTAATATTAGAGTGATTTTAATAACGTTATAACTTCTAATTAAATAAAGGGATTTTAATGAAACTTTGGAATTAGATTTGTTAAAAGACATAGTTTATTTTGTCATAATTTTTTAAATGTAATAACGCTTTATTCTATCCAAAAAATCGGGATAAAATAACAATAATAACGTAAAAATTGGCTTAGCACTTTATTTTTTTTCTAATTTATGTTCTAAATTTTCGAAATTCTATTACTATATGTGACGACAAGATTATATCGGCTAATGCTTTGTGTATTTTTTCTGTCTTATTTATTAGTATTAACATGGGGTCTCATCCCGAACAAATGAAACATAGTTCAAATGAATTGTTAATAGATGGCATTGCATGTATCGATTCCCAAACCTCGTGTGTTTGGCTTCGAAATTCTTACTCTTCTTACCTTAAAAAAATATGTACTTACATATATCAAATGTTTATACATAGGACAATATAATTTAAGTCTAATTTCTTCAATTATATGATATTCAATTAAATCCTCGTGATTCTCGCTTTCTTTGGTAAATAGATGGCGCTGTTTGCTGTTTTCGCTCATTTTACAAAAAGAAAAGATGGCGCTGTTCGCAGTTTCTGAGTCTATAATTATTTCTAATTTTTTTTAAATCAAGTATCATTATAAGAATATTATATTTCAGACGAAGTTTTTCTAATGATGTATTATCTTTTTGTACCATCGGGGGCGAAGCACTAATACATACGATAGTCTACTATGATGACAACACGAACATACCTAGGTAGGTAGTACCTACCTAGAAAGCGACTTACACCTAATAGTTAGGGTTACCTTCGTGTAGGTGCCTTGTACCGAATATAGGTACTTACATAATACAAAAGGTAGGCTAGTAGATACCTACATAGTTCAAGTAGGTATCTACTAGGTATAGATATATATATATATATATATCACAAAATAGGTAAATATC
This sequence comes from Acronicta leporina, assembly GCA_947256265.1. NCBI lineage: Eukaryota > Metazoa > Arthropoda > Insecta > Lepidoptera > Noctuidae > Acronicta > Acronicta leporina. The sequence goes on along the minus strand of OX366513.1, from coordinate 6,449,024 downwards.
AATATTCTATCATCAATAAATGCATCATGCAGACGGTCGGAATGGAACGGAACGCGAGTCGTAGGTATCATACCATCGCGTCTCGCTCGAGTTCGGTAGATCAGATATACACTCGGTAGTCCGACAGCTGCGAATGCGCCGTAGTAGGTACCTACCTACCTACGTAACGAACGAACGGTGTCGTGATGGTTTTGTGTTTAAAAGCCGTAAGCATACCTATATATACCATAGTACCTATATACCTACCAGAGAACGAAGAATATTAAGTAGGTACCTACCTTAGGTACTAGTACCTACGTACGTTTAAGTATTTGTTTTTTTTAATAGATCGGTATTTCGCTTCTTCTACCGTACAAAATACCTACCTACCTAGATAGTGAATAGGGTAAAAAGTGAGACACGTAGTAGGTACTTACTAGTTTTACTTACCTACCTACTTATGTACTTACGAAGTACTTACCTATCATATTGAAATAATTACTTATGATAGGTACTTAGATATTTAAAATGGTAGGTAGAGGTACCTAGGTACATATTTAATTAGATTTACGTTATCATTTACTTTTTAAGTAGGTACCTAAGCTTTTGTAGTGAATAGTAAGAGGTTTTCATTGCTGTAGGTAGCTCACACGCTATGCAAGTAGGTAGGTAGATGAAATTAAAATACTGTGGGCGGGAAGCCCTATAGCGTGTTTACGTCATCATGAGTAGATACGTTTATCTACTCATTGTCATGATGTCTTAGGTATGCGCGTAGGGATGAGATACACTTACCAGTGTCAAAAACCAAGTATCAAAATAGGTAGGTTCTTACCTACTTGAAAGTATTTGGCACAGCTAGAGTTCTAACCCTACTATATAATATAAATATTATCCTACAATATTTCTGAAAAAAGTATAAGTATTAGTAGGCAAAACTACTACATGTTTTCGTTATCTATTATATTTTTATGGGTAATAATTTTAGAACTACCCTCTATTTTTGACCGACAAAGAGTTGGCAACCCTAGCCACAGCCCGCCTCGCCTCGCAGCGTAAGGCGCGGCCCGGCGCGCGTCGCGGCGGCGCGGGCGGCGCGGGCGCGGCGTCCCGGCAGCGCGGGTTGAAAATACTCGTAGTTCAAAGTTTTTTTTTTGCCAATCCGATTATGCACGTTGGGCGTATCGCAATATGGATCAATTTTCTATGCATGCGAGTATTTGAAAACTGTGAGTGTTCCTACATTAGCACGCCTCTGCCTAACCCTTCGGTGTATGTATTATAATTATGTTAGATAAAAATGAATGGTCCCGGGTTCGATTCCTAACTAAACATTTATAGATCTATCTAAATTAAACTTTAATTTAAAACTAATTATTTAGTTAGGAATCGAACCCTGGACCTCATAATGTTCACCTGTCACGTTCAACAAACACTAGACTATTTTTGTGAACCCCATGAAAAAAAATCACAAGCCGCCTAGCTGCAAGTATGTGTCTGTGATGAACTGATGACTGATGTACTTAGGTATAAATAGCGAGGCGAACGAGTTACACAGTATAAGCTCTAATCGTAGTGACTTTAAGTATAAATTCCCTTAAAATTATTTGTAGCAGGTCACAAAATTATTTTTTGCTTTCGTTATTTTAAAATTAATCTTTAAAACAAGCCTGTTTTGGTATAAATTCTCTTGCATTTAGTAGCAGGTCGGAATACTATACTACTCTGTGTTTTTAGTAAGTAAGTAATCTCTTCCAAATATTATATTTTATTTTTTGCGGGAAGATCTCGTTGCCTTGCCACTTGAGTTGCGTTGCGAGTGCGACATGTAGGTAGTAGGCATTTGTAAGTAAGTAGGTAGGTAGGTTACTAGTAGGAGGTACCTAGGTATATTTATACAATAACTTTATTATCATTTTGCGATAAAGATATATAAGAACTAGCTTCCGCCCGCGGCTTTGCTCGCGTGGATTTCGGTTTGTCTCTCGGTCTTTATCACGGACACTTGTCAGTTGTCACCTCCCAGCCCAAAATAATCAATTAAGTAAGTACCTACCTACTTAAACTATTTTTTTGTAATATTTTGCTTTTTTTTTCTATGCTTTACTTTGAAGGGCGGAATTGAACCTGCGTAGAGTCTTCTGGCTAAATAGGTAGGTAGGTTCCTACACCGATGTCGGTTGACAAGCAAAGTAGGCAGCTTGCTTTTCAATAGTTAAACTCGCGGTGGCTCAGTGGTCGTCTGGTGTACTTATCTAACCAGAAGACGAAGGCTCGATTTTCAGGCAGTCGATTTTTTCCATCACTAAACTACCTACCTACTTACTTAGAAAATATTCTAGTAAACCGCGACAAAGTCTCGTTTTAAACGGCCGGCCAGCGCTAGTGGTAGGTAGGCTAAGTACCGACCTACCTACTTGATCATTATTTTGTCGTACTATGATAATTATCTCCGATATTCATTAAAACCAAATAATGTCAATGGCAATTCTGTTCAAAATTAAATAGGTACCTACTTGTGATGAATAACGTTTTTAAGTAGGTACCTAATTGGTTATGGATTAATGATATTACACAACAAAAGTGTAGGTATATACTACACTTTTGTTGTGTTAAACACCTTCGCAAATAATGCATTATTTTAGAACAAATTTGATTAGGTACCTACAACAAGAAAGGTTATAGGTAGTGAGTCAACCTTAACAGATAGATAGGTAGGTACCTACCTAGGTATATTATGCAGCCATTGACTTCGTTTACGCAGCGCACGCAATGGAAGCCCTCAAAAGAAATAACTTTTACCCGTTTTTGCTACATTTTTCATTGATGCCCCGCTCCTATAAGTCATAGCGTGATATTTTATAAGATATTTTATAGCCTATAACCTTCCTCGATAAATGCACTATCTAACACAAAAGATACCTATTTTAAATTCGAACCAGTAGGTAGTTCCTGAGATTTCCGCGGTCAACCAAACAAACAAACTTTTTAGCTTTATAATACTTATTAAATAAAAAATAATAATTAGATGTTCACAATCTTGGATTATAAACATTTTGTTTTTTTCACAATCAGAAACTATGAAATTGACACCCACGTCATGTTATATTTAAAAAAAATAATGTCGGCTATTAAAAATATATTATGTCATTTATGAAATCAGTAGGGATCCTGAGAAACCTTGAAAATGACACCTACATTTTTACATGAATTTACGTTAAATAATAACGAAAATAAACTACGCGTAAGAAGATAGGTAAGTAGTTTTATAAAATTAAATGTATTACATATGTAGTACCTACACGCTACCGAGAAGGAGGTAGGTACCTGTTCGGGGTGAGCGACCGTAATAACAACAAGTAGCTACTTTAGGTACCTACCTACATCCTGGGGCACCAGCGCCATCTATTGGTTAAATATATAGTAAACACTTGATATACAACCCGAGGCGATAGATGTCGCATGCGTGAACGCGCGTGCTACGTGCGACATCTATCGCCTACAAAAGAAAAACAATTCTGCCCGAAGAATCTCGCCCGATAGGAAGGTCCCATTTCTTTGTATGGGATGAGGCATCTGTACTAGTATTCTTTTATCTGTGGTATTAATGATAGATATTGGAGCCCGAAATATACTCTGCGATGATTTTTCAGTAAACTAGTTGTGGGAGATTAATTACCACAAAATAAACAAACTAGTTTTTCTAAATCTGTTTCTATATGTGTCAATACGAAAGGTTGGTTTAGTTGAATACATTTCAACAATCAAACAAAGTATTTCCTAACATGGTAAACTAAGCGACTGAAATGTTAGATATTCTCGCGAAAATGTAAAATGGCTCTTAAGTATATACTTCTTCTGTTCCAGTGTGAACCACAAGACTATGAAGCGGTAGTCAATCATTTGTTCGAAATAATTTACGCTGCTGAAATCACTAAAGAAAGGCTGCTTGTGTTCGCTCAGAGACTGATCAACGATGTTGCACAGGTAATTAGACAATACAGTTGGAGGTAGGATTCACTTTGATAAGGTTTTACAAAACCTTAAGCTATATAGTTGTGCTATAAAATTCACCTCTAATACAACGGAATACGGGTGATCCCAATGGCAAACTTTATAGCTTGTTAAAGTGCAATCCAGAAAATGAGACCTATGTGCAATAAATGATATTTAATTGATGATGATGAAGAGAATGCCTTTAAAAAAACAGTCATTTATTTACTATAGCATTGTTTGTGCATCATTCTGAGATGGGACCCGTGCCCAACAGTGAGATAGAATAATGGGTTGATTATGTATGTGTGTGAAGCTGTGCACAGTTATATTGGGTAAGATCGTACAAACGATAAATTGTTTTCTCTTTAAAATATGTACATAACTGATTGATATACTTTTCATCTATAAGATGAAACATCGAAAAAATCTTACTTTAGGGTAAAATCAATTCTAGGTTAGAAGATCGGGAGACAAGATGATGTACGACGCTCTTCGCGACTCGGTTTACAGCAAAAACAGCAACTTACACTGGTGCACTGTCCTCCGTCAGCAAAAGTTCCTTAAACAATTAATAGAACATTTGAATGCGGGAGGAGACTCCGCGGAGGCCGCCCTCACAGAGGCCAGACAGACCTTCAAGAGTATCACGGAGAAAATATGGCTACATCTCGCCTCAGATTTCGAAAGATATAACCTAAGTACCGAACCATGGAAGAAATTCGCTAGGGATAACGAAATAGTGCCTGCACAGTAAGTTTTTAATAATCCCTACTAATATTATAAATGCGAAAGTAACTCTGTCTGTCTGTCTGTCTGTCTGTTACGCTTTCCCGCTTAAACCTCTCAACCGATTTTGATGAAATTTGGCACAGACAATCTTTAGACCCTGAGAAAGGACATAGGCTATATCATCACGCTAAGACTAAGTAACTATTCCACGCGGACGAAGTCGCGGGCGGAAGCTAGTAGTTCTATAAGTCTACAAGTCCTAGCTTGCAAAAAATGGTCCTTATAAAGTATTTATCACTACATAGTATAAAACAAAGTCGCTTCCCGCTGTCTGTCCCTAGGTATGCTTAGATCTTTAAAACTATGCAACTGATTTCGATGCGGTTTTTTTTAATAGATAGAGTGATTTAAGAGGAAGGTTTTAAACTATATAACATAACCCTACGACTCTTAGGAGCGGGGCAGCGCGGGTGAAACCGCGGGTGGGTCGCTAGTAATTTATAAGTGATTTTTCACCTAACAGTCTTATTTTTCGTAACATTAATGTTCTCAACATTTATTATAACCCTGATAACGGGTAAAATGCTTGATTGAAACCGTATGTAGTGCACATAATGTGTAACATAGTAAAGAATAACTTATGTATTTGGTTAGGCCACGACTGTACTGGGACGCTGATCTACTGTCCGGTTGGGGCGGCGGGTTCGTGCTGGGCGTGGGCGGCTGGGAGTCGTGCTGCGTGGCGCAGATGAGCCCGGGCCCGCGAGGACATGCCATCGAAGACGTGGCGCCACTCATGGTCGCTCTTAACTATTTTACGCAACTAGAGGTAACAACGAAATACTCATACTAATCACGAGCGCAGATTGATTTACTTTCGAACCTTATATCAAATCAATTTACTTTTTTGTATGTTGTTGCTGAATGTATCGAAGTTGGATTGTATAATGATTGATTGATTGCAATTGCAAGGCATTCACGCAATTCCGCTTGTTGAAGGTCAGTAATTATGAAAACCTGCTAAACGTCATGAATGAGCAGCTGAAGCTGCTATAAATAACAGCTGTTTTACAAAACAACGTATACAATCCAACTGCTACATATATATGTGTATATCTATACTAATATTATAAAGCTGAAAAGTTTGAAAAATTCTTTCAGTGTTTTATAGCCCATTTATTGAGGAACGCTTTAGGCTATATATCATCACGCTACGCGGACAAAGTCGCGGGCAGAAGCTATAAATAATAATAATAGTCTGATGGTTATGAGGGTTACTCCCGAAACGATGAGTGTTATTAAGGACCTACGCATTAATTTATTCATTTATATTAGCTAGAAAACATCTTAAATGGTTATCAATTCCTATCTTTAGTACCATTTAACCTTATTAAGGCGGATCGTTCACCTGAGCCCGCCAAATTCAAATTTCAATTGAATTTTCGCAATTTGTAGGTCTATAACACATTCTAGATTCCTAGCTGTAGTAATTGCGGCATTAGCTATACAACATTCACAACTGGGCATTAAAAACTTTGCTTATTAAATGTTAAAGAAGCTAAAATTAGGTACAATCGTCAATTTTGGCCAATAATGACGATTGTACCTAATTTTAGCTACAATATCGATTTACAAGCAAAGTTTTTAATGCTCAGTTGGGAATATTGTATAGCTAATGCCGCAATTACTACAGCTAGGAATCTAGAATGTGTTATAGACCTACAAATTGCGAAAAACCAATTGAAATTTGAATTTGGCGGGCTCAGGTGAACGATCCACCTTAAAGCATAATTCGTTAGAATTTTACTGTTTTAGAATAAAACATGTCGTTTTTAAATTAAATTTTAAATAACAAACTGTGTTTAAATATACTAAAAATATATCTGCAGGGTCCAATGTGGCGTCTCATTCGTGGCTGCGGACTGTCGTACGGCTACGCGATACGTATGTCACCGAACGAGGGAAGATTGATATTCTCATTGTACAGAGCAACTAACGCTGTGGCAGCTTACAGTAAAGCAAAGAGCATTCTGGTAACTACCTACTAATACTACTGGCCAAATACTAATAATATTTAAAAGAAGATTAGGTATATTACTCAGATTCTGCCAGGTTTAATATAGCATTCGAATTTGCAAAATAAGTCAATAATATTTTTCTGACTAACAGGAGGAATACTTGAACGATGCTAAGTTCGACGATGATTTGTTTGCATCGGCCAAGAGTACAGTCCTGTTCGAGGTGGTGGAGAATGAGAAATGTCCAGCTGATGTCGTCAAACGATCACTTATGAACTATTTGTACAGAGTCGCTCCCACATACAACAGGTAATATCTCTTTCATAATCATAACTTCATTAAGAGATACGAATAGGTATAAATAATATATGTTTTTCTAGCCGTACATACAATTTGTTCATTTGTTAATTGAAATCGCTATATATTTTCGCAGAGATCTAGTATGCGCGATATCAGCGGTAACTCCTGAAGATGCGCATGCGGCGGCTACTAGGTGGCTCCCTACGCTGTTCGACACGACACAAGGGAAGCTAGCCATTGTCTGCCATCCCAACAAAGTCAACGACATGTACACTGCCTTTGATAAGTGAGTCTTTTATGAAACCCTTATTTAATACGCCTGTTATCCGTTGGGTAAGTCAGTTGTCAGTACTCCCCCGTGAGATTGCTACTTTATATGTTTGAGTACACGTGTGTGGCACAAAGTACCTTTATATGTTTACTTTTTAACTGTCACTACTTCTAAATACATCGTCAATAACTCGCTTACTTTGTTCACAGAATGAATGTGAAGTTGGACGTGTTCGAATCTATGGAAGCGTCGCATTTTAACAACTAAGTTCAATACTAGGTGCTTTTAAGTGTACATTTTATATTCAACATAAAGCTAATTTACTGTGTTTTTATCTCAAGTGTTACTTTTTATCAGAAATGCAACACAATGAGTGAAATGTAATTTTACAAAAAAAAAACATGTATCTTGTATTGCTTGGCTGTGCCTCTCGTATACTAAAATATTCATAAGTTTATTCATTTTATAACAATTTTAAAGATCTAATAAAAATAAAATACGTATATTTACTCAATTTTAAACATTAATCCTACGTCCGCGGAGAAAAAAAATGTAAATATCATTAAATATCGGGTCATTGGATTAAAAATAATAATAACTGTAATTATTGTGACAATAATTTTAATCACCATTAATGAATCTTAAAGCTATGTATGTCTATACAAAAAATATAACTTAAATTTAGTCAGATAATTAGTGAACATCATTATAAATCATCTCACAACCGCTGCAACATCTCCATCGTATAATTCAAACCCATCCATATAATAATATCATGGCTCAACAATAATTCTTCATTTTAACAGAAATACTGGTAAGCGCAACGTCAACAAACTACAATGAACGAGGAAACCTTCATTCTAAACACGGTTTCTACGACAGTGACTCAAATACGCAAGATAAACTTTCTAGTAAATTGAGCTGTCTACTACGTCCAGCGATTATAATCACAATATAAGTTTTACATCTACTACTTTCAATTTTCAACACTTACGAAACAATCTTAACATTTTTTTTCATATTAACGCCGTTTCCTGCTGATTCTGTGCTCTCTATCTACAGCTTGGTTATTTTAGTCTTTAATGTTGTGTGAATATTATAATACTGGTTAATTTTGTTAGTGAATTCTTTGAAAATGCGTGTTACACTTACATGGTACAAAAATAAAGTGGCTTGTTGGATGATATACATGTCATTATTTATAACCACAGTGTGTAGGCCATTCTAAACGGTTTGTCCCACCACCCACGACTGGTGAGGTATATATTAAATATGCAATATAAATTACTCATCTAAACATAATAAAATTACATTGTACATGCAGAGATATATTTACAGTTCAATAAATTTCTATACTAATCATAATGAAAATAAGAATTTATCAAGTAATATTAAATTTAAGGTATACTATGCATATTTGATATGCATAATGTGTAAATAATGCATGTTTAAAGCACCAACATGTGTGTATATGGGAAATATATGAAGCATAATTTTGTATATTTTTATTTAGTTTCGTTTTTACGAATCAACACATGATTTTTTTGTCACTGGTTTAGTGGACACTCATAAATCTATACAAATAAATGTACGTGCTTTAAGGAGAGATTTGGTAAATATTAAAATTACACATTAATTAATCTAACATTATATTATTTCGCTATGGACACCTACCAGACGATTAAAATTCCCTAAGAACTGACTTCCCTAAGAATGACTAATTTACGTTAATCATAATCTATATAATAAAAGAGGCGGCCCCATTTACATTACCTAACATCTGTAGTTCGCCATAAAATATACATCCACCAATATACGACGCGCTGATATTGCGTGACCCGTACCTTTAAAATAATGCTATTTAGGTTGTTAGCCAAAGTTTCGAACTAAATAGGTTCATAAAACACAGGGGCTTTTTTTAAAAAGAGGTATTACCCAGGTACTTAATAGCAGAGAGACGTAACTAACGATAACCATTTGTAATACAAACTACACGGTATACATGGTATAGCCATACGACTTCGACTTCTACAATAAAGGCCATTTTTAACTTATTATAATAATTTACTCAACGTTTATTTTTATCGCGTTATAATTAATTATATGTAGCCGAAACATTCAATTCGCAACTTTCTACAAAATTTCTTGGTTTAGTACTTCATCGTATCGTTTAAATTACGTTTATCGGCATCGTTTATTTGATAACACCTACACAGTACCAAAGGTCGTGCAGCGGTCACACGCACGTACATATTGTGAGGTATTGAGATTATAATCTACGACCTCGAAAATGAACCTAACCACGTCGACACCAATCGACGTCTGCTAAAGCTAACTTGCCATTTAATAAACCCTAATTATGTGGCCGAAACCACGACTTTAACCTCGAACCTTTGACCGGCAAATGGTTTTCTTTTAATATTAGAGTTTACTTAAATACGCATGCTATGTTGAACAAAAATTGTTATCTAGCTGCACACCTCGGTCGCCATATATTTTATATTGCACCGTTTCTCATTATTCCAATGCCCCGTCAAGAGCATTACAAGGTATTTGTATCCTTCTCCAAATGGGTACGCACTTAAAGCCTCTAAGGTACGCGTAAGTCAAAGGCTCGTTTACATCATGTTAGTGTCAATTGGCGGTGCGTGGTTGCGCAGTGCGTCGCGGATGTAGCCGCCTATGCTGCCGTCGGCCACCAGGTGGAAGAAGAACAGGTGCTCGAAGCTCTTGAGCGAGATGGAGCGCAGCGCCGGCAGCCGCAGCAGCAGCGCGGCGAAGCGGCCCTCCTCCGAGCCGCGCGACCGTCGGCAGTACTCGTCCAAGCAGGAGAACATCTACAAACATTCATGTTGACGTGACAACATCTGGAGTTCAAGGTTCCTCATTTACACTTTCGATTATTTCCATTATAAGTGGCAAACCTGAATTATGTTACTGTAACAACGGCGATGTTAATTAAGAATTCAATATTCATAGCTTTCAAATGTAAAAACCAGTTTAGTTACAATAGATATACTATACATACATACAGAATATACAGGGAGTAGAAGAGGGTTCCGTATCACGAATTCGATTGCTAATAATTAATTTAATGTTGCAAACGTTCGACCTTGTTTAGTTATTAGAAAATATTAGTGACAAATATTTTAATTTCTTTGTTACTAATAGCTGATAGCACTTATGGACGACCGTTTTCTTAAGATCCACTCCTCTAAGGTGGAACCCTAAAAGGTCAAATGTGATATGAGAAACGCGTACTCATTGTCATATAATTACAATGGACGTCGAAGCGTCGCGAAAATGACGTTGCAGCGAACATTTAAATTGTATTCAAATGTATGTTTTTCTGGTCAAGTGTAATTTGAAATACAATGTATGCAAATTACCTTTTCTCGTAAAACATCGATTTCTTGTCTGTTTTTCAGTCCTTTTACATCTGAAAAATAAACGAGAGTAATTTTAACATGTTTATTTATTGTGTTAGCACACGTGAAAAATGTGTTGGAAATTTTATGTTGCAGACAGGTAGGAAAAGTAAACAATTTACGCATATTTCACTCTACAATAATGCCTTTCAATATTGAAAACTTAAATGCATATTTGAAAGAAACGTCTGTAAGGTTATAGGGTTATTTGTTAAGAATATCGTCCTCATAATATCTACTTTTAAAATTAAGAAAAAAACATTAAAAAGAGGCTTAGATGGAGAACAGCATTATAGTTTACTAGCTTCTGCCCGCGACTTCGTCCGCGTAGCGTGATGATATATAGCCTATAGCCTTCCTCAATAAATGGGCTATCTAACACTGAATTTTTCAAATCGGACCAGTAGTTCCTGAGATTAGCGCGTTCAAGCAAACAAACAAACAAACTCTTCACCTTTATATATTAGTACTAGCTTCTGCCCGCGACTTCGTCCGCGTAGCGTGATGATATATAGCCTATGGCCTTCCTCAATACAGCTATAGGCTATATATCCTAGGCCTTGCACATCATAAATGCGCGCGCGGTACTTTATCATTATTTTGCTGCGATGTTATTTTAAAACTGTGATATCTCCTAAGATATTCATTGAAATCCAATGATGTAAAGGGCAATTTTGTTTTAAATTAAATACTTCTGATGAATAACGTATTTATTTGGATAAGGATTAATATCATGTTTATAAAAACACCTTCGCAAATAATGCATTTGGAATTTTAGAACAAAGTTAGCATAAAAAAGGTTATAGTGAGCCAACCTTAAAAGATAGACATATGCTGTCGCGGACTTTTTTTTAGAACTTTTAAAGAGGAACAATTCTGTCATACATAATTTTTGCGAAACTTTAATCGTTTACGCAGCGCATGCATCGAAAGCTCTCAAAAGGAAAAAAAACCCCGATTTTGAAACATGTTTCATTGGTGCTCCGCTCCTATTGGTCTTAGCGTGATGATATATAGCCTATAGCCTTCCTCGATAAATTAGCTATCTAAAACTGAAAGAATTTTTCAAATCGAACCAGTAGTTCCTGAGATTAGCGCGTTCAAGCAAACAAACAAACAAACAAACTCTTCAGCTTTATATATTAGTATAGAAGTATAGATAGAGTATAGATGGTAACAACAGTACTGTAAATGCTATTTGAAATATTATTTTTGTTTATTTTCTTTACTTCAGGAAGTAGTATGGAGTATGTACGTACCGGGGTTGAGCAATATGATGGCCTTGAGCGCAACGTACTCAGCCTGGTCCATGCGCAGCGTGCGCATCTTGAGGGACAGCTCCGACAGCACGCGGTCGAAGATCTGCCCCACGCCCGCTTGCAGCGCCGAGTTGCGATGTAAAGTCATACCTGGAATGCAGATAATGTTACATTTACTATGTTTTCTCTGCCTCAATAGTCTAGAGGTCCTGAGCGCCACACTACGTTAAAGTTCCTAGGTTCCATTCCAAGGTCGAGCAAAGTCTTATTGGGTCTCTCTATGAAATTCTCAGTAGCAGCTCGGAGTTTGGATTTGTGCCCGAGAATAGCAATTTCTCGCTGTCTATTATATGGGACGAAGATATTACGTATGTAATATGACTCTGCCTCACGGAATACAGGCCTGGTGATTTACTTTGGAACACTACGTATCATTATCATGACATGGCCATCTTCCACTCTGACCAAATATGGCTGAATCAGTATTTACACGAAGTGACTGTCAACAGAGCTAAGCAACCCAATTTCTGGGCAATACCTACCAATTTCGGATCTGATATATAGCCTATAGCCTTCCTCAATAAATGGGCTATCTAACACTGAAAGAATTTTTCAAATCAGACCAGTAGTTCCCGAGATTAGCGCGTTCAAGCAAACAAACAAACTCTTCAGCTTTATATATTAGTACTAGCTTCTGCCCGCGACTTCGTCTACGTAGCGTGATGATATATAGCCTATAGCCTTCCTCAATAAATGGGCTATCTAACACTAAAATAATTTTTCAAATCGGACCAGTAGTTCCTGAGATTAGCGCGTTCAAGCAAACAAACAAACTCTTCAGCTTTATATATTAGTACTAGCTACTGTCCGCGACTTCGTCCGCGTAGCGTGATGATATATAGCCTATAGCCTTCCTCAATAAATGGGCTATCTAATACTGAAATAATTTTTCAAATCGTATCAGTAGTTCCTGAGATTAGCGCGTTCAAGCAAACAAACAAACTCTTCAGCTTTATATATTAGTATAAGTACTAGCTTCTGCCCGCGACTTCGTCCGCGTAGCGTGATGATATATAGCCTATAGCCTTCCTCAGTAAATGGGCTTTCTAACACTGAAATAATTTTTCAAATCAGACCAGTAGTTCCCGAGATTAGCGCGTTCAAGCAAACAAACTCTTCAGCTTTATATATTAGTACTAGCTTCTGCCCGCGACTTCGTCTGCGTAGCGTGATGATATATAGCCTATAGCCTTCCTCAATAAATGATCTATCTAACACTGAAAGATTTTTTCAAATCGGACCAGTAGTTCTTGAGATTAGCGCGTTCAAGCAAACAAACAAACAAACTCTTCAGCTTTATATATTAGTATAGATATATCGATTTTCGCAGGACTACGGCACCGAAGGCTTCGTGCAACTAAGGCTGGTAAATTATACGAAATCTTGAGTTGGAAGGCGTGTTCTAGTCCAGAAGGGACAAGTACTAGTTTTTATTCAGTAGAATAAAAGGATTTCTTAACCTACAAAAACTAAACTAAACGTCTTTAAAATCATCTTTTTCCCATCTCTAGCTACTGCTAGAGATGATTTTAAAGACGATGTAGGTGTGTACCCCATTCTATATACACGCGTAATTTTAGTGTTATATTGTATTCATTAGTTATTTCATAGCTGAATGTTAATTGAAATAAACCGTAAAAAAATTGTTACCTACGTAAATAGAGAACCTTGAACATAATTATACCTAATAAATAATAAAAAATCTAGCATATTCAAATAATTATAATCATGACATTAAACACCAAACTCGAAATTCAAGGTTCGGGCAAAAACTGGTGTGTCAGCAGCATGTACCAATGATAATTAATATACCAAAGTTTGATAAAGTTTATTATTATACATAAAATCGAAAGAGGAAAAATATAAAAGAAGAGACCTACATATATCATTAATCACCTGACTGAATCATTGGTTCTAGTTAAAATGTTGCGTTGTTAAAAACACCTTAAAATTAACAATTTAAAACACAAACGCCCGGTGCTCGGAATTCGACCATAATACACTCCATACCTTCAACCTTCATACATTAACCATAAACAAAAAGCGTGTGTCAGTTTATAAAACGCATGGTAGTGTGTGTAATGATGTTTTTATTCATATAATATATTTCTTAAGCATTCTGCACTTCTCCATATAAACTTTAACTATGCACAATTACACTCCTCCATGCGTGCAATATACCTATAAAGGGGTGCAAAGTTTTCTCTTCACATGTTAATATAATACGAATAAAAGAAAACTAAGCGGCAATTCTCAAGCCTAGCGAGAGGATGTTCTACTTGTGGCGTTATTGACATCGGTTCACTCCTAACGGCTTTCAATCAACCTATTGGTGGCTTCTGCTGGACATTTGCGATCGATTCTGAACCACCATCTTCAAGTAATCGGTCAACACGTCTTGACTTCACTGCGGTCAGTCAAGCCAAGTCAGGCCTTTCAAGAAAGTTGTTGATTTCATATTTGAAAATAACTAAATCTCGCAATGCTGTCTAAGTGCCCAGTATTTATTGACTAGTTCAACTACCAAGGTTCACCTGACAAACATCTAAGCTTCTCAAACTATTCATCTTAATAATAATAATCTCTTTTACAAAAAGGTACTTATCTTGTCAAACTATTTAGAAAAAATATCTGATGAAACAATTTTCGAGGAACACGAAGCCACCTCAATGGCTTTAGATCTCTGAACCCCATTTGCGCCACTTATCTAGGTATGAAATCGATTAAACAACTCCCGGCCATTGAAATTTTACGTCATGTCTGCACATTGTCTCTATAATAAATTTGAGATCAGATATGAGCATTTTAATGGATTATGGCTACCGGTTAAGCTAGCTAAGCTACTCTAATTAGTACGTGCACATACCAGGCATGAGGCACATAAGCTGTGGCGGTGACGTCGTCCTGTTACCCGTCCCGTCGACATTCTCGCGCTCCTCAGTCAGGTACTGGAAAATTAGCAATATTAACATTATTTTTATCTGTAAATCACACAATGTTTTTAGTTAAAATATTCTTCAAATTATGTAATCAATATTGAATACAATTTATTTCATACTAAGTTTAGGTACTTAACTACTATGTGTGAACCTGACATGTACGCCAGTGCGACATATACGCTATTCCAGTAAAGGTTTAATCTATAAATTGAATTCTGAGAGCTTATGAGATTCTTAGAAATATGTCTCGCTCAAGTTCCCTAGGATACCGCCCTCTTCCAGTCTACTTCGGCTACCTTCTTGAAGTTTTTTACGTGGGAGAGCCATGCTTCGGCACGAATGGGCCGGCTCGACCGGAGTGATACCACGGCCTCACAGAAAACCGGCGTGAAACAACGCTTGCGTTGTGTTTCGCCGAGTGAGTTGAGGTTACCGGAGGCCCAAACCCTTTTAAAGGCGGGCAGCGCACTTGTGACTCCTCTGGTGTTGCGGGTGTCCATGGGCGGCGGTTATCACTTACCATCAGGTGATCCGTTTGCTCGTTTGCCCATCTATCCCATAAAAAAAAAATAAAAAAAAGTCAAGTCTTGAAGTAACAAGGGAACTTCAAAATATTATCCTAAAAAGTTATACTTACTTCCATAGACCGCCATGCGATGGCGAACAGTAGCAGCTCGTTCCAGGAGCCTTTGATGAGCAGCGTCTGGTCCTCTAGCTCGAGCTGACTGAAGTGAGGTATGTCGCGCGCCCACACTACTAGTGCTGCTATCTGTTTGTTGCCTAAAACACATCGAATAATATCTCAGAACTAGGCACCAAAATATAAAATTAATGTAAGATCTATACTCAGCTTTGAAATAACTCTGATTTCTAAGTTATCTTAGGAATGCAATTCAATCTATGAATGATTATTTTTATTTAGAATGGTACTGGGTCAGATAGTTACTTTTTATAAGCTTGCAAGTTAAATTCGTATTATTTTTCTAAGAGTTACTTATTTTTATCAGCAAAATATATATATCTGCTTTAACTTTAAAAGTTCCGTCCTGAACAAACATTAAAAAAAAAACTAGATCAATATGTAAGTAATGATAGGTATACTTTCCTATCACGTCTTATCAATCACACTCCTTTTGATATATCATTTAATGACATACGTAAATGTCACAATTCTATCAGAGATGTACCAAATTGTTTATTTGAAATTCATTCGTCCTTGTAGATTATATTATTCAAAATCTTCACGACAAACAAAATCTGATTTGCAAATAAAAAGAAGTTGTTTTTGAGAATGGAGGCTCTGTTATCAATCTCCGGTACACAAAAATATTTTTCTCATCTTGATGGTACCAAATAAGCACGTACTGAGTTCAACCATTAATTTGGTACCTACGAGTTCAAACTTGGACCGATTTAGTAATAAATTAAAACTGAATTACGGCCTAATCGAATCAGTACCCACGCAAATTATAGGTGCGACAAACGTCGTATAAGTGACGAGGAAAAAGGATTCCAGTAAATATACCAAGGTTGAGGAAAAAATATGTGGCTATAAAAACTGCGGATAAAATTACTGTACTGTGTCGGCTTTATTTCACGCCCGACTCATTGTTGTCAACTTAATGATTGATAAGCTATCTTTAAAAATACCATTGTCACACTAATTTGATAAGACGCAGCTCAACTCGCTTGCTAGTAGAGAGAAGAAAGTACCCAGATACTAGTGTCAGATTTAAAACAAATAACTTTATCAGCATTTACGCAGAGAGTACTTGTTTAGATTTCCCAAATTGTATTGTAATGTACGTAGAAAGCCTACTTATTTATTTTAACAAGATCATAAAATGTGGTATAGGTACTGGATAGCAACTCAGCAATAAAGTAAGAGTGTACGATACACGTCAAAAGGAATTATGTACACATACATACATACATACATATTTTCACGCCTGTCTCCCATTGGGGTAGGCAGAGACTATAGATTTCCACTTGCTACGATCCTGGCATACCACTTTCGCTTCATCTATGTTCATTAACCTCCTCATGCATGAACGTCGGTTTAGGGTGCTCTTAACCTGTCCTTTTTTAAGAACGGCCGCAACTTGGTTGTCGTACGTTAGTCGAGGTCGGCCCCTTCCAACTCTTCCATCCATACTCATCATGTATACTCGTTTCGTCAATCTCCGTTCATCCATCCTCTGTACATGCCCAAACCACCTTAACATACCTTTCTCAATCTTTGTTACTATACCTTCTTTCACACCACACCGCTCCCTTATCACGCTGTTTCTCACTCTATCTTTCAAAGTTACCCCACACATACTTCTCAACGCTCTCATCTCTACAGCATTTATTCTACTTTCATGTCTCTTCTGCCATACCCAACTTTCACTACCATACATTAGTGTATATAGGAATTATGTATAAGGAAAAAAAATTGCTTTCGAAGTTGTATTGATGTGGATCAATAGGCGTTAAGGAAAACAGTAATTTGCTTTGAAGGACCCCGTATTTTTTACTGGAATTGATGTAGGTAAATATAGACTGGATATTTTTATTCTCAAGTGTGGCGGACGGGCGGAGTTAATCCTAGGACAATCTCTATGCACGTTATAGCCACGGTTTCTTGATGAAATCCGGTGGGTTTAACGTAAATTTCAATTGTTTTTGTCTGGGTAACAGAGACATTAGCACTAACGCCACGCCAATATTTCGCGTCGTCAGGGGACACCCTTATTTACGCCATTACGCCTACACGTGCTTTAAAATACAATACATGAGGAAAAGGAAAACTTACTAAGCGAATCACCTATCAAGCAAGTAAGTTGATACAGTACCTACTCTAAGGGCCACTTGCACCAACTTCTGAAATATGTTTAAATTGAATTTAAACACAAAATGACAATAGAAAATTGTGTTTAAATACAGTTTAAACACATTTATGAAGTTGGTGCAAGTGTCTATAAACATGAATAATAAAACTAAATTTAATTAATTTTATCGTCTTCAGTTTGCCAACTTAATTTCGCGGGAAAAATTGAATACGTTATTGTTTTACTTGATTTTCGGTGCTAGTAAAATCTACAAAAAAATATAAATTGTTTGTGGTTTTAGGAGTACTGGTTACACATTTTAAATAAAGACCTAGTTTAACTTAGGTACAGATATATGATATTCTCACGTATAGTCAAAATGCAAAGCCAACTTGCTTGCAAGAATGCTGCCACAAAAATGTTGTATTACAATAATTCAAGCAACATTGATATTTTGTAGTTACGAATTCTGACGCCATTTTAAACCAGTTTGAAATTATGTATGCCATTGTAATAATGTATTTATGTACATAAATACATATCAACATACCAGAGTTTTTCTGTTGCGTGGAATTTTTATTTCTGCGTTTTAATCTCTATTCACATCATTATTCGTCAAAGATTCTGATTCTTTATACTTGGAATTGAAACGAATTCATGGGACCTTCACCGCTATCTCTGCATATTGTATGAGTAGTATGTATTTCCTACATAATAAAATTATTTATCACACCATCAGTTTAGCGATTTCTCATCGTAATTAAATCATGATATTATTATTTCTCCTTATCAATTTCAAGGTAGATTTGTAAATGTCAGGCACTAATAAATTAATATTACGCAATATCATGCTGTAATTTGTTAAACTAATCACACGATTATCGACCACAGTGGATACCGCTTGTAATCATCACACTTTGCAATTCTGTGTCAGGGTGACATACTGGTTATTCTACTCGAAATAACTCGTTCGCGCAAAAAAAAGGATGAATGGAACAAAAGGACATGCTGGGCCGCCCTAAATTAATTAGAACAATGAAAGAAGGATGTTAGTGATGAATAGTGTCTCACCTATTTGACAGAGGCTGGAGACGGGGGCGCGGAACTTCGGCGGCACGTTGCTGTCGGGCCCAACACGGAGGAACTGGAATTCTTCAGAAGGGTCCGCCACCAGCGACTCCATCTCCAACAACCTCTCGATGGATAACTCCTGTAGTTCCAAGAAATCCTGAGGTTAATTATGAGTAAATTCTTTAAATCGCGAAAGCGCACTGTTGGCTTCTAATATCAACAAATTTACCATCGTTTTAGCATTGTCTTGTGTCCAAAACATATTCTTAAATATTTAGGTTTCAAATCGGACCAGTAGTTCCTGAGATTAGCGCGTTCAAGTAAACAAACAAACAAACAAACTCTTCAGCTTTATATATTAGTATAGATGATACCTACTTTAAACATAAATATCATAGAAGCAACGGCCTCAACTCAGAATGAAGGCTTCTTTAAAAAATGTAATTTCTGTGAGAAGTTAAAACACATCAAATTCTGGTACTGACGCCAGTAAGTTATTCTTATAGCTAATTAATTCAGTGAGATTTCAAAGACTTCTTAAATAGCTATGATAAATTATGATTTATAATTTATCTAAGTATGAATGGTACTTAAGGCGTACCTACAACTTACAAAGTCTACGAAATTCGTATTGATTTATGATAATTTAAATTATTATATATTAAGATTTATATTGATTTATAGGAAGCGGCGGTAGCCTAATGGCTAGGGCGTCGGACTTGCGATCATATGGTTGCCGGTTCGAACCCCACCCATTGCACTACCGACGTGAACCCACTCGTAACACAAGCAATCTAGCTTAGCACGAGGGGTTAACAAGAATACTAGTAATGTGCGACCCGCATTGCTAGTAAGCTTTATTTAAAAAAAAAAAACATATAAATCAAATTCAATCGTTAGCTTGCTTAAAAATATTACTATTTGTGAAATTAAATAATTTCTAACTGAAAATCTCATTTCACTGTAAACACTACCATGGCGTCTCTCATACTCTTGTGTAAACGCTTCCATTTAATAATAAAATATGTAAAACAAACATACTCCGTCATTTAATCCATCGAATATAATCTGTAAACATTTCAGCGATCACGATCGTCACAAGTTTGCGAGTGAAACGCAGCAAATCGATAGATACTCGTAAACAATCGCAATTAACATAGAAATCTGTAGCATCACTCGCTATCGTTGTTTATACACTGTGAACCTACCAACTTTTAATTAATACCTTTCTATTACTTTACTACTTAATGCTAGTCACTACGAGCTTCTGACATACGCTAATTGGTACCGCAAATGAGAAACATTGCTAATATTTATTATCGGTTGTAAAGACTGGACAGTTCTGTTATTTGCTATAATTATTTTAAGTATGGGCGTAGATCTTAGAATTAAATGTTAACGATTACATAGTAAGTAGGCAAGGAAAATCTAAGACCTCAACTAAATTAAGATAAATATTACTTACGACGAATTTTATCAGCTGCCGCATTTTAATAGTGATCGGAAGGCGAAAATCAATTAATATGGTCAAAATGATCTCATAAATTTAACATTAATGTTTTAAGATAAGTAACTACATTAGATTTAAAATCATTCTTACGAGCGAGTGACATAACCAATACTTATATTTGATCAA
The DNA here is from genome assembly GCA_947256265.1 of Acronicta leporina. NCBI lineage: Eukaryota > Metazoa > Arthropoda > Insecta > Lepidoptera > Noctuidae > Acronicta > Acronicta leporina. The sequence goes on along the minus strand of OX366513.1, from coordinate 6,428,525 downwards.
TTAGTGCGAACTTAATGTGGTCTTAATTTAATAAAAAAATATACAACTTGAATTTATGTAACGGCTTTACAAGAACTCTAGGTGGATATACATAAAATCGTATAAGTTTATCCCTGCATTTATCTCATTTTTATCAATAACGCGGGGTTTTTTTAAGGAACCCACAAAAAGTCAACGACAACACCACTACTCCTCTATAGCTACAGTATAGCACATTAATATAGCTTTTGCTCGAGGTTTCACCAATATTCCAAAAGGCTTTTTGAGACAAAAGATAGCCCATATTCTTTTCCATGGTCCACTTTGTCTCTATATCAAATAACACCTAAAGTTATTCAACGGTTTAAGCGTGCAAATATAACAGAGAGATTTACCTACAACCTAAATACTATTAGTATGCATATCTTTAATTTATACAACCATAAAACGGTAGGTTAAAAGTTTATCTTGTATAAAGGTTATATTGGTAAAATATATAGTAACATAAAGGTTGTATAATTATTTACTGCTCACTAGGGATATTTATGTTCATACGAAACTTAACGTCGCATTGCCAACATGTATGATCTACTATGTATATCTCCAATTAGTGAATAACGAGTTTGAATTAATTTAGTTCGGGGTGAGCTAGAGGTGTTCGTTCCATACTTTTTCCGATTAAAATCTGTCTGATAACAAAGTTATTATGTCATTTATGCGAAGTAAACACAGAGCGCAGAAACTTTTCATTAAACTCGACTGAAACGCGAGCGGAGCTGAGTGCAAACATGCTTATATATTTCATAACATTTGTTTTATATAACTTCATAATATGTTAGTACGATTAAAGGCCGCTACTCCTTGCAAACATCCATCTTATGTATTATAAGTATGTATTTACAAAAAAAAAGTATATAAGTATTATATCCATTGTCTAGTACCCATAGTACAAGCTCTGCTTAGTTTGGGACTAGATGGTGCTGTGTAAAATGTCGAAGAATATTTATTTATTATATCTGTTATATAACAAACTCCCACATCACTTGTAGATATTAATCCATCTTCATTCCGCCCAATTTTTTTTCGTAATTATTGCGTCTGCGACTACTTCTAGGCACAGGAAAGTAGTGATCGCTTTATTAACCATACAATATTCACTTAGCACTTAACTTAGAACTTAACCGTTGCTCAAAAGTTTGTATTATTCCAAAAGCTATGCCAACTGTCAAAATAGACAATTTAGGCAATCTCTAGTATGTTTTATTACCCAGTTGTGAATATTGTATAGTCAATGCTGCAATAATTACTACCGACATGTATCTAGTTTTGCTATCGTATAAACCTACAAATTGTAGGAAGAAGGCAGTTGAAATTAGAATTTGGTGGCCATGTAAACTTCCTGACCTTATAAACTAAGGACCGGTTCCAATAACAAAACCGTCGATAGATTTGCTTAACGTTACTTGTATGGACCTTATGTCAAAATCCTATCTCTTGTAAGCAAATCCACTGACTGAGGTATAAAAAGAGTCCAGATCAAACGGTTAGTACCTGTACCTGCACCGAGCTGCTAGGATGTGCGTCGTCAGTACCTCTAGCTGCTCGTTGTCGCTCCTCCTGCACCGCCTCCCTCTTCATCCCGCACGCGAGACATTTCTGGTACCGGCAGTACTGGCACCTGTTCCTTTGTCGTTTGTCTATGATGCAGTTCCGCTCTTCACGACATGCGTACGTCAAGTCTTTTCTTACCGTCCGTTTGAAGAATCCTTTGCAACCTTCGCAACTGGAACAGAAGAGTTACATTTTTACTATATATAGGTAAACCTGAACAGCCCAGCTCGTAGTCCACGTAGTTCTAGACAAAGCCTCTCGCAAGGGACCCATTTCCAATGGGCTCATTTCAATCAGGGCTCATATTTTTTTCTACCAAACTAGGAGAGCAGTGCCTTTCTGGCACATCAACCATGAATACCAAAGGCTAATGGAAAACAACCGATTTCTTACCGATAAAAGCAACATAATTCGAATCGAGAAACATTTGTATGGGCATACATAAGTTTAGGTATACAAAACATGTAGAGATTAACATAAGACAGGAAAAACAATGGAGATAACTGAAAACTATTTTAAAGAATTCTTATACCTATGTCCCCACACTCCCAACATAAAACTGAAACTGAATAAAAAGCGCAAATGCCTCAGTAAGTAAGAACTACCTGATATACGTTGCAAGGTTTTGCAATATAGGTAGATACACATATACATGTTATTATACTGATATCAACAAATGATACATCACCTGTTGAGTCTACGCAAATAAAACAATTTGGGAGTATCAAACCAGTCGACTAGTTAAGTAAGAACACATTATTATTCGCTGAGATACCAATAATAACGAGGCTCCATAACATTTAATTGATCATGTGCAGACATAAGAGGATCCAATTGAATTGTATGTTTACTTTGATCGGTATCTTACTTTATATTGAGACGTCAAAACTTTAGAATCAGCTTTTGAATTTATAATTTCGGAAATGGTGACAAAATCGACTGTTGATGTAAGAGTAAAAATTTAAACGGGAGGGGGAAATAAACATTGAGGAACTAATAGTAAACTACGCAAATCAACCGATCTACAAGGCTAATCTGTTTTCCGTGGTAAGCCTCTGCATGGGTGACTATTCCTCGAAAAGCACGTATGTAAGTCTGTCGCTCCCAGTTGTAATCGATCACCGATAACAATATTTAGTGATATTCAGAAGCCCAAATACCCTGACACCCAGTATATTCTTTCAATATCAGTATTGCCCAGAAATTGGGCCGCGATGGTCTGATGGAAGTCGCACCGAAACCAAACTAATATTTAGCTACTTCTGGTTAGACTGGAAACCATCCCCACCGCCCACCATAAGATAGTAAGGAAAAGGCTGGGATGGGGCGTAAGATTCTAGTTTGAGCAAATATATTATACATTAGCGAAGGCGAAGGTATAGTAAAAAAAATCACATTAGCTACAGATGGATATTCATAACCCGAACTCTCACATCTTATTACCCTATTATGAATATTTTCGGAAAATGTTCGGATCGGGTGCCCGCCCCTCCAGCCATGTTTTACAAAGTTTTAAATTCATTAAATGTAAAATTTTCACAAGACATGCCTTGAATATGAATGCTCTCAATCTCTTAATGTTTAAAGTCCTTTATCAAGGCGCTGCAAAGTGTGCATAGCTACGAATCAATTTAACGCATTGTAGTCTATTTCAAATTCACTCCATTCAATTGATGTTGCTCTTATAACTTATGAACTTTATCTTCTACATTAATATTAGCACGACGGTATTGCGTAATAGTGGGTGTAATGGAGAAATACTGTATTTACTGTTTAATCGCGAACACATCCTTCGGGACTTAAGAACGACGTGGGCAGGGACTCTATCATATTATCGCTTATTACTACAATATCCCGCGGTATTTAAGCTTTTTCGATGAACATGAAAAACTATAGTTCACATAAGGACTTGGACTTGGGGCCTTTAAAGAGATTTTCTTCTACTCAAGACGGTGATGTGGACCTTTTTACAGACAATCGTAAATGTTTCGCAAAAACATTTATAAAGTGACTAACTTCAGCTAAGAGAATGAGATAGGAATATAATTGATTATTTTTTTAATAATGAATCATTATTTGAAAATGTGTGCATATATGAGACTTGTTAAAATCAGCTAAACGAGTACCGCGTAACAGGCTTTTACGCGTCTTACATCACCTCTAAAGGAAAATATCAACAAAATTCTACTTGAATATGACATCACTAGTTATCATACCATACGACCTGCATCCGCATACGTGAGGCGAAAAAATATTAAGTTAAAGACATAAAAAAATCCTCAATCTAGATCTTGAAAGAATAAGGTCCTACTAAACATATGCGGCGACTAATAAATCTTGCAGTACAAACAGCTTTAATCTAACTTGAAATCTTTACGTATAAATGGCATTACTCATGTTTTCTATAAGAAACTGCGCAATTCTCGAGGAGTTGTGCAACGAAATAAAAAGCACGAGTAGAATCAATAAGAGTCCCGTCAGAAGCAACGAGCGGTGACTGTGACGCATGTAATTCTCGGTCGACGTTAATGACATGATTGCGTTTTGAACCTTCGACATGTGTTTCGCAACAAAGTCCATCCGGTGACCAGTCCCACTTTCTCTTTAAGTATAGTTTTTTACAACAATACAGGATATTGATTCGAGAAACACAAACATCGCCTAAATTATTCCTAGAATTTAGAAAACTTTGTTAATAGATAGCATAACGTGAAATCGAACCGTTACCTACATGAAATTTTTCGTGCGTTCGTCACTCTATGTATATATTTTATGAGTCAGACACACAATGTTGTGAAGAGAATTTGTAAACCATATGTGTTGTTTCACCTACTACGATATCTGTATCAATGGTACATTGGTCGGGACCATGGTCGCGGGCGTGGTCAACTGGCCATTGTCCGGTTTCTTCAAAGTTTACAAACATAGCTTTAAATCTTGTATGTTAGAGCTGTAAATCAACTCGTGAGCGAGCACGCGCGCTAATAAATTAGGCAGGTAGGTACTACACTTTAGAATTTGCAAAGAACCTCCTTTATAGCTCAAGTTATTGTTTTAAAACGATGAAATCCCATGTGATATATAGCCGATTAATATGTCAATGTTATTATGCGATAATTTAGTTTTATGGACTTAATTAATCCTGTTTAATTAGGAATATTTCATTATGGTTATTTATAAATGGTACTATAACGTCACATATACTTATTAGCTATAGCTAACCTACCTACCAAACAAAATGGCGCATGATTAAATCGAACTTGAAAGTTTTGAAGGTTATTTATTCAATTCAATCTACAACTGCGTAGGTATTAAAAGTAAACTAAGAATCGATATTTTTTTATCACTGCTGTTTACGTTGTTAGATACGAAAATAAAACAAGCAAATTACATTCACTAATTGAACGGTTTGAATGGCAATTAAGTTAATGTTCAGGGGCTTCTGTTGGTGTATTACATAGGTATGCTTTATGTACCGTTAGTTAGGACTTCCCATGAACATTGCAATTAAATTTAATGAGTGACTAACATTAAAAATAAAAATATTTGTTCGAATAGATACCAGAGGGTAGATAGGGTTTACTTGACAACCTCTGTGGTTTAGTGGTACGAGTACCGGACTGCTGACCATGGGGTCGAGGGTTCGATTCCCACAGAACACAAAAAATTATGTGATGAATATACTTAAGTGTTTGTATTCGTCTGGATGTTTCTTATGTATTATAAGTATGTATTTACAAAAAAAAGTATATATAAGTATTATATCCATTGTCTAGTACCCATAGTACAAGCTCTGCTTAGTTTGGGACTAGATGGTGCTGTGTAAAAATGTCCCAGAATATTTATTTTATATATTTATTATTATATATTTATTTTTCAAAGGGGAGGTTTATTTCTAGCTACCCGACGGGATTTCAAGAAAGAACCTCCGATTCTACAGCTCAATTAAAACCTATCAAAGTGACAGTCGTTTCACAATCCATTGCGTTTAATGTTACCGTCATTTACATAGTATCGGTCGATACTGCGCATCAGACTGATTCACCTTGTTGAGCTTCATGGAACAGTTGCATCACACAATAAACAGTATTATAACCGACATCACCATTTCGATTATATCATTCACTCCATCTTTGCTTCCCAATTCACCAGAAAACGCTAAGAAAATTTGATTCTGCACACACACATTTAGAAGCGTACATCTTTGCTTTGCAGCTATTTCGGACCACTAAATCTTTATCGGGAACAATATTTTTGTCACCTAAGTTCAGATGTGTCACTAATCTGCAATACCCTAATAATAATATCTATACCCAAGAAATATATTAGTCATCATATTCATCAAAACAGTCTAGTATAAATTATCGGATTAATGTAATTAGGTATGTAGGTATCTTAAATTATAGTTTGATCACTTTTTCTATAGCCTGAATATAAGATCTATCCTCCTAGAAGTCACGGGCAGCAATAAATTTACATTTTGTTCCTAAAATAGTAAATATTTCCCCTTATAAATCTGGTCAACAAACTGTTAGATGATTTATATCGTTCAATCATAAAAATAATAGATCTGTCACTTATTAAATAGATTAGTACCTTAATTTAGAGAAAAAATGCCTAATAGATATGGTATGATGTGTTTATAAATTGTAAACGCACCATTAAAAAACAACTTTTATTATTTTGAAACCCAATATAATTATGTGATGATTGAAATGTAAGTAATTCTTAATTCAGATTTAGGTCATCGTTTAATTTATTTAATATTATTTGGTGATTTAATTTGGGTGACTGGTCTACTATTTTTGGAACAAATATTATTTATTATGTCACTGAAAATGCATATATTAGGTACCTAATTGATAAAATCATACCCAATCTTAACTCCATTGTATAATGTACTGCAAGTCACATTTCTTTTACTACATAATGAAGAACAAACAGACACCCAGTAGAGTTGAGTGCTATGAGGTAATTCAAATTGGTTAACACCTTAACCAATTTGGATATTTTTGGAAAATTTGGAAAATTTTGGCCATAGAATTTTTGGGTAAAACCACCGTTTTACCCAAAAGTTCTATGGCCAAAATTTTAAAAGCCAATGATAATTTATTTGCCAATATATTGATAAGAAACTTTGATATAGCACGATATTGAGCCACAGAGGTCCACGCCACTATCAACGGTATGCATGCATTTAACACATTATTTCAGGATAGATCCTTGTATATTTTAGTTAGTATATTTATTTTCCCAAAAAGGGAATAAACATTTACCTACTCAAAATGACAAACATCTGTTTGAAATGCATTGACGATATTCACGAATCAACTGAATATAGGTTACCTGCAGGGGTTTTGATTATATTATCGAAGCTCGCACACACCCCTAATAATGTGTAATCACAAAAAAGCTCCGGTATAAAAATAACAGTACCTACGTACACGCGTTCAGTCTATGTACATAAACCGCCTGCGTACATACACGTGCCAACGAATTTTCTCCGTACATCTCATCATAGCCGTATAATTTATTTATACGAGGCAAAAATAAACAAATTGCGAATATTAGACATTGGTAATATTATGAGATTAAGTTGTTCATGAAACCCTTCCGCCTAAAGCTTATCCTTTGGGGGGGTTATGTGCCGACTGCCGACATGTTTAAAGCTCTTATAACATAAATGGGTTTATTTCTATATACACAATAAAGGTAGACAGACATACTTACTATTCCCGCATAAACAGCGCATTATGACATAATTATGTACCTAGTATAGATAATTTTATACTTTTTTTTATGGGATAGGGGAGCAAACGAGCCGACGGATCACCTGATCGTAAGCGATAACCGCCGCCCATGGACACCCGCAACGGCAACACCAGAGGAGTCACAAGTGCGTTGCCCACCTTTTAAAAGGATTTGGGCCTCCGGTAACCTCATTCACTCGGCGAAACACAACGCAAGCGTTGTTTCACGCCGGTTTTCTGTGAGGCCGTGGTATCACTCCGGTCGAGCCGGCCCATTCATGCCGAAGCATGGCTCTCCCACGTGAGAAAATTATTATTACTTTTGAAAATTAGCTGTGCCTTGTTGCATGCACATGCGCGTGCTCATGCGTTGCCAATGTTGGAATGTCTCTTTTCGTTAGTTTTGGCAACCTTCGCGGACGTAACGTAGGACAAACCACCAAATTTCATTTTGTCCACATTTTCCTCAGAAACTAGACATGGAATTGCAATAATTCTGTGTAATTAATACAAAATCAGAACATCTTATATCACTGCTAAGTTTAAATTTCTCACGGCGACAAAATTCTTTACGTTTTATACAGGGTGTCAAACGATTTACGAATAATTTCTAGTTTCGCCTTTAGTACCTAATGAAATAACCATGAAAGACTTTAGACTACCTGCCTTCGAATACGTGATTTTCGAATCAACATAAAAAATTAACAAGGTGAAAAAAATTACTTCTGAATGGCATTACGATCGACTGCCGATCGATAGAATTTTAAAACGTTTTCAATAATGTATAGCCGAGCATTTTATACGGTCTATATACTTAGCCACAGTGTTTGAAACGTATAAATATAAACGATTCGCTTAAACGAATCGTCCCACGCCCGCCAATTCCAATTAAAATGTTAAAGAATAATAAGGTGTAAAATCTTTAATTTTGCGCATGACCATAACATTATATTCATTTTACACGCAACCAATAAATGTTGGTTGTATCTTGTATCTAAGCTACGAACAAGTTGGTATACCTACACACGAAGTGATCTGTGCAATACAGACAACACTAGCACGACTGTCTAGACGGCGGCATCTCTACACCTATATTCACTTGTCATATATACATATATAATCATCATATAACAAGTAAACGGTACATACATACTACAGCATACTATACAGGGTAGTTCGGAAAAGGTATATCAATATGAAAGGAGGTTGTTACCCACGCACCTTCTGGTGTACAAGTAATGGAAATACTAGAGAGAAAACTATTTTCAATACTTTACACTTGGAAGTTACGTATCGTTTATTTTGTAAACTTATTCATGTTTCGGTTTAGGATTCGGTTACTCCAGTAAACAGAGTCAGTCAGCAGTGCCGATTGTTTAGGGTGCACTGGACGTTAATTTACATAAACGTCACTGGTAAAGGCTCCCCTAGAGCTAATAAACCCCTTACAGTGAATAGGCCTGTAAATACGTAATCCAAGTACTCTATTTCTACAATCGTAACAATTGACAATTGTATCAAACTTTCTACTACTAGCTGTTTCCCGTGGTGATTCCCACGTTTATTTGTTTATTCCGAATCCCACATGTACTTTCTTATTTAAAGTACTTATTCATAAATATCTTCTGAACCCTCTTAAGTCTTAGAGGGTTTGCGATATCTTAGAGTCTAAGATATCGCAATTAAACATACACGAAAATTTAGGTTGAATATCCCTTATAACTCTTAAAATCTTAATTGAAATCCGTTGATCCATTTTGGAGTATATTCAAGAAAAACTTACACACCTACAAAAATTATAGAAACGATCATCTATGATTAATAAGGCATAAATAGCAGTCTTCATTCAAATTATGGCATTTATTTTTAGAAATCACCTACAGTCACGTCCATTTTATTTTTCAATTGGTATGAATGGGAAGATGTTTAATACCTACCCTGTATACGTACTACCCAAGATTACCACGTACTATTACCGAGGTACTATACTCGTAATTATTCGCGCAACTTTAATTGAATTACCTAAGTTTTATGTCGACCACACTGCTTCTCTAGATTTCTTTAATCAATCGCAGGGCTGTCAATTTTAATGATCATTTTTAAGAAAGCTTAATAGCAATGTGGGTATTCTTGTTAACCCCTCTTGCTAAGCTAAATGCTTGTGTTACGAGTGGGTTCACGTCGGTAGTGCAATGGGTGGGGTTCGAACCGGCAACCACATGATCGCAAGTCCGACGCCCCAGCCATTAGGCTACCGCCGCTTCAAATAGATAGATCAAGAAGATAATAAATTTGAAGGTAATCTTGAAATACGAGAACGGTTTTTTTAAATAGTTTGGTGTTATTATTTTTTATAAGTAGAACCTTGCTGTTTTACAGTCATTAAAATACGGTAAGTAACTACGTTACCATAAAGCTTTAATAACTACACAAGTATACCTATCATACAATCCGTATACAGACACGTTATGTAAAATAAAGTTTTTCAATTGTAATAAAAATTCTCAATCGCCAGCCATTTTGCATTTTTAATTAAAATAATAAAGACCCATCACGGACCGTACCTAACTGAATGCGAGACGAATTGATTGACATTTTATTATATTCAAACTGGTCTAAAAGTCTAGGTTTCCCAAGCTCAGAGACATGGGAAGAACAAATGAAATTGCAACAACCCACCATTTTGCTTTTCCCGAGTGACTCGCGATTCGACAGATATAATCTCCTTAATTTGGTACCTATTTATAACTCCGCCGCATTTAAAAAACAATAATGAAAGGTGAGCGTGTATTTTGCCAAAACATATTCAGGGCTACTTTATATTTACGCTGTGTTTTGGTCTATTATTGTGAAACATCTCATGTCGTTCTCGTTATTATGTTTTTCAGTGAAACGAACCAGCTGACGAATATAATTAATGAACTATAAATTATTTTTACTTATTTACACAACTCTGTAAAACTGGGTAGGGTTATGTTTTTCGTGTGTATCTATGTGATTATTTATTCGGTCTTTGCTAATGGATTTTAATATCAGGCGTTACCGGTATCATTTGTCTCAATTATAATGCTCCCAGCTCGATAGTGTTATAAAAAAACTCCATTAAAGAGAGATATGATTTTAAGTATATTTTTTTTTAGATTTTATGCAAGAGCTCTTTGATATTTAAAATTGTTATTTCTGAAAGAAGATCCTGTTAATCCTGTAAATCCGCAAATTTTAAGACACATAAAATCAATACTAAATGCCAATGCTGTTATTTCTAACTGCAGCTTATATCACGATATGTCGCGATGAACTAACTACACCTAAAGAAACGATATGACGAATAAAAAAAATACACAAAAGACCCTTTTAGGCAGGGCTTGCACTTTCAAATGCGTCTGCCAACTTTTTATGTGCACATGGGAGTGTCTAAAAAATTGGAGCAAAAACTTCTACATCCAACTCTTATGTTTATCGAACATCTGGCCCGAGAGGGCGAGAGATAAGTGAAAATATCCAGATCGAAGTTAACACCTCACGAGTAACCTTAATTTATATCGATAATGTGATCACGTATATTTCAGGATTCTTATACGACGCAGCAGTACCCTTTTGTAATGAAAGCTCCTATAAATAAATACCATAATGAAGACAAAATGAGTATTAGTAAGGCAGACATTAAATTTTTATGTACCTGTACACTCCATAATGTTTTCCCGACGCTCTGTCTCCACATATAGAACAGAGGTGTTTGGATCCACTTAACGGATGGTTCGGGGGGTAGTTCTTGAATGCCGGGGGTGGGGTAGAGTCGTCTCGCAGGCCGTCTAGCATCGCCGTGTCTGGCTTCATCTCCGGCGGTGACATCGGCGACATAAAACCACCCTCCAAGTTCAGCCCTGCAATAAAGAAATCTAATCAACATTTGAACAGCTTCAATAATGAAAATCTTAATTACAGGCACTGATCGCTAGCGTTTTTTTTATTTCTTTTCTGGCTGCCTTTATAGCAGTAATGGGATTTTTAATCTTTCTATTTGAGCAGTACTTATGTCAAAATAAAATGAAAGTAAATCAAGATTCTCTTATTAAGCTTCGGTTTGTGATTAAAATAAGCTAAAATTTGCTCACTTAATTTTAGCTTATTTTAATCACAAACCGTTATTCATTTTACGATATCATTAGCAGATATAATTAACTTGACATTTACATGTTATAAGAATTCTACAGTCTAGAAAATGAATTTCAAAATCAATTGTTTTATAAACAAATTCTCCTGAACACAAAAATGTATGGATGGCAGTTGTTCCAAAAACCAACAAAACCGGTTCATTAGTCCGAGGGCTTCTGCAGCAGACAAAAAAGAAAATAAACACACTACACAGCCACCACCCTCTTTCTGCGGCGTAGTAGAAAATATAAAGAACTGCTCAAATTGTTATATGTAATGTATTTCGGATTCCACTAGCCAAGTCGCCACATTTTAGTATATAATGGTTCTGGCGATGATGGAAAATGTTCAGGTGTTACCAACTAATAAAAATAAGTATTGAAAGTTCTATATTTTAAAAGCATATGTGACGCAACACATCGACATACGCAAACGTGTTCATATAATGTAAATCTGCTATTCTCGTTTGGACCAAGCTAAGCATACAAAGTAAATGCCATAATACAAATATCTGATCTATTAACTAAACATGCTTCGTTGGTCGTGCTCCTTAAACGATTTGCCATTGTCTTAAGACATCCGAATCGATATCGCATAAGAAATCTTTGCACATGTTTTCGCGTGCCTTGTTTTTGATATTGCTTTACGTATCTGTATTGCGTATCTCAAAGGCAATGGAAGTCAGATTTTTACTTGACTTTACTCAAGTACTTTGAGAATGACTGGTAAGCAATAATTTTACAATAACTGTCTCACCACCTGTGCATGAACATAAAATTTATTACATTTCATACAAAGCGATCCCTGAGATGTGCGCAGAATTGGGTCCAAACATATTTAAAAGGATTTTGTGCTTGCCCGTTTATTTCTAAAGCTATCCAGCAGGTAAGTACTTTTTTAAATTTCCACATCGATACATTTTTATTCACAACAATATAAGCGGTTCGTCCTTTGTTTTTGAATAAATATATTGTCATTATACCTATATTTATTTCGCTTGTAACATACATTGGCAGTCGAAGAATCAACTAAGGCTTCTTGTCTTGAAACTGCCACATCATGCAGATACATAGTTTATTAAAAATTCTAGAGTGGAGCAACGTTTAAAAAACAAATTTTTTTTTTTATTAAAGTAGGTAATTACTGATATCTCTACTATTATAAAATTGTAAAAAGGCTGTGTCTGTACATTGACGATACTTAAAAAAAACAAGTGGGATAAGCGTATATAAATGTCTCCGAATCCAAAAATGTGATTTTTAAAATTCTTGTCTGTTTGTCTTTTTGTTACGGGTTGGAGCAAAAACTACTGAATAGATTTTAATTTTGTTATCACTGTTAGAAAGTCTATGTATGTTTCAACTTAAAAACTGGTGAACTTCTTAAGTCAATCAATCAAACGGATCCTGAGATACAGCTTGACCTCTCTGATGTATAGAGGTCCATACAAAGAAGAGACCACTGTTGGTTTTTATATATATTTTTTTGGAATTCATTTATAATCCTAACTATTGTAACTGTAATCCCACTATAGCTTCAGGCGAGCGAAGCCACGGGCAAAAGCTAGTAATATAATAATAATTTGGATGACATTTAATTTTCAGTAACAGATTTTAAATAATGGCAAGATACTAAGAATCAATTCGTGCCGACGTGACAAATGTAACGCACTTGTTCCATTGCAGATAAATGTAAAAACACAAGTCTTCTTTTTACTTGAACTTCATTGGTTATCAATAACAATCCACACCCACAATAGATTTATTTTTAATTGTGACATCATTCGTAGGTAATTAAAATGTAAGCGCAACGTTATATATGCATTGCATACACAATGACTGTGGAAAATTAAATATATGTTTGAAGATAAGCGCACGCAGCTTTATAGATTTTTAATGTTTAAGTACTAATTGAAATAGCCGTTTCTACACGAGATAAAACACTAGGGGCTAGGAAAATAACCAATTTGAGAACATAAAATAATTTATTTGCTGCAAAAACTAATTAAATCTGTTTAAACTTAAAGTTTATTTACAACAATCGCTATATTTATGTGCAAGCCGGTTGCATGGGCTGGTCCACTGGTAATGCATCCGTTTGTCATGTAAGTACGTAATATAACATATCCATAGGTTGAACGAAGGTTAATAGGTCACGTCATCATCAAAAATAAGAAATCACATAATGCCTACGTCATTTCCGATCTTGGTAAATTGCTTGATTGCCAAGTTAGACCAAGTTAGGGTATAGGGTGACAGAGCTTCGCTAAATATATAGTTCTCTCTTATCTTTGCATATATGTATAGCAAAGATAAGAGGGAACTGTATATTTGTAAGGTTAACGCTAGTAAAATAATTTATGGTACAAAATATTTCATGATTTATTTGTATATCCTATCTTTAGCCTTCAAAGTCCTATCCGACTGTGCTCTAAACCAAGCCGATAGATAATACCAGGGTAGGAGGCAGACGACAGGTAATGTATTCGAAATTTGCAATACAGTTTGTGGTTCTTGTATCTTTAGTAGGAAAAACAATTTCATATTTAATGAAAAAAACATTTATCAATAAATTAACATGCAAACAGGTCCTAGGAAAAAATATCCTTAAAATCTTGAAATAACAATTTATGTAAATAATTTTAAAAAATCCAATGTATCTCATTTATGTACACTATTTTATTAACAAAAATTAGTGTGTTAGAGCAGTAAATTGTTAATTTATTTATTTTACTTTATTAAAATAATTATTGTTGAGATATTACTTAATTATTCAATTAAAGTTCCTATACATGTATGTTAATACAAAATTTGTTATGCTGAGAAATAATGATATAGGCTCAAACAGTCAAACAGCCCAAAATATCGCGCTTGACATTTGGAACACAATAGGCGTAACTTTTACAATGTAAAGAAACATTCAAGGTTCATTAGTTCCTGAATTGAAACGTGTTATGCCTACATTAACTGAAGACATTGTAATTGTGTACCTACTTATGCCAATCGCCAAACAAATATTTCCTGTAAATGTGCTTTAATTATGAGGAGGGCTTTGAATCAACAGAATGACAATAATACTTATATAAATTGTTGTAAGTATAGGTATACTTATGGATATAGTGTTGTATTCCTGATGTTTGAGAAAATGGTAACCAAAAAGAATTAAATTCTGGCTTGAGCCTTAAACATACTAACATCGTAAAAAAACTAAAATAATAAGTAGGTACCTTTATATACTGTAGGATTTTTAGCTTAAAAACGTGTTCCTAAAATAAATGTACTTAATCATAATTGTCAGATTCAGAAGATTCATGGTCATCCAGTAGAAAAAGCATTTCAGAGAAAAAGAAACATTTTTGAACTAAGGCTATGCACTCCACTTTTCTCCACATTACTGCCTAATAATAATTTTCTTTTCAAGTTTCTAATGTCTTATTATTATTATACTTTTTTTTAAATAGCCATTTTCAAAATTCTAAATTAAATTTCTTTAAAGTAAATTCTGGGCTTCAAAAGAAAAGTCTCTTTATTCATTTGTCTGTGCAAAGAAAAGGGTATTTTTCAACTGAACCCGAGTCTCTTTAGAACTAATTAAGTTTTAGACAGATTAGATGAATTAGGTACCAATTATTTTATATAGTGCGTATTTCTCTCATTTCCAAGGTTTTCATAAGTAGCAATAAGGGCAAAGTCCTTGACAGCGGCCATTTGTAAACTACTTACAGTACCAGTCCTTTGAGGAAAACCTCTAAGTGATTGCTCTTTCATTGTGAAAATAATAAGTTTAAAACCTTTCTTTCCATTGAGGTACATAATATTCAAACAACTTCGTACATAAATGTACTGTCGTCTAGTATTGCTTGAAAATCTGCACCTAAGTAATAAGTATAAAAATTCAGATTCCGTACCTGCTTGTGTTTGCCCGCAAAATTCAAAATATAGTCTACTTATGTAGGTACTGACCTAAATTTTTTACACAAATTTGCGTTTCTAATTGTAACTGTAACTGTTTTTTATCTCAAAGTTCGCAGGGGACCAGAAAATCTAATAATGAATAGCAGACTGAGCGACAGATACAGCCTGACCGGGTTATAAACGATATTTTTAATTCTCGTCTTTATTATAATCAACTCAACCTCTCAGAATAGGACGGGTTCTAATGGTATTTACGGCACCACGCTGGTCTAGTACACTTAAGTTCAGAAAGGCCTTAGATTTGAAACCATGGTCATTTAATTTGGTAATCAACTCTTAACCTTTCTAAAACGAGAATTAACGAAGCCTAGTGAAATCGATATAAAAATCTTATAGATCAACGTGGCACACGGGGTGGACAACGACGTCAGCGGTAGTGATGGTACGAGTGGACGCTCCACCGAACCACACAATATCAAAAGAAACCATTGATAAGCGCGTCAGAGAGTGTTGAGCCCACATTCTTAATCTACACGTTATAAATAAAATCTAATAAGTACTGAAATACTATTTTCCAGAACTCAGCGGTTTACCAACATAATGCTACTAAAGATCGATCTTGAAAAGAATCTCGGAAAAAAATTTGGTCTCAATTATACAAGGGAAAAAGAATCGTTTGAAGTCTATAACAAGTTTCATGTAATATAATACACAAAGTACTTAGTTACATTTGATTCACATCAGAGAACAGCAACTTAAATTAGCTTTATAATTGAGTTTTATTTCAAAGAGATAATCTGGAGTGTAATGCCAATTTTCACTCGCCAATTTTCACTCTCGTGAATCGAGATGTTTGTATCGTGTAATTTCATGTTAATCTTGGTAATTAACGAAAATCACTGGAAAAGAAAGATTATACACACATGCCTACAAAGTGGCGATACGTGTGCGATAAACATAATTCTAAATACATAAAATAGGCATTTTTATTGATAAATAAAATGTTGAGAATAAAATAATATTACATGGGTAAATTATATTTATACACGGCAAACACATAATAATTAGTCAAAATTTGTATGTAAATCCAACCCATTAAATATAAGAACCGTTTATATAAAATCTTATAAAATACAAACTGCAAAAAGTGCTAAAAACATGTTTCAATTAAAAATACTTTCTCAAAAGTACCTTTTAGTTTTTATCGCCAAACAATAATGTGTAAAGTATTCATAAATATGACAACCCTATTTTTTTATTCAACCCTCACTAGAACTTCCGCTTTTAGTACCTACCCTAAATATCAGAGCCAACGCTCAAATTTTACCTTAAACTCAATACAGCAGTACCTAAGTATTACGAGACGAATGAGACAATTTTTTGATCTTGATAACAAATTGTAGCTAAAGTGGTGTTCCAAGAAAAAATAAATATTTAACTAATTCCTTGGCCTCCGTCAGCTTGGATTTTATGTATTTCCAGTGCGCGTTATTAAGATTACCAGATCAATAATATATAAAAATAATGTAATTGGTGCGAGTCGAAACGCCTAAAGTCTTCAAACTGGAACCTGTTACTATATAAAACAGCATTATCTTTTCTGAAATTACTATCAGGTGTACTTTGAATATCTTTAGTAAACTTTGCGCTAGCACTATCTACGTGCTAATTGAACCATAATTATAATAAAACTCGATTGTGTAAATAATATGTCTTATCGACTTCTTCAGCGGCCAGTTTCTGCTATACCTATTTAGGTCCAATATTTTAAAACCTTACAACTAGATGTAAGGTTTTAAAATATTGGACCCATCACCATAAAAGAGAGTGAATATAATTTAGTAGGTACGGCGTAATCAAAATACTCGTAATTGATATAATAGTGTTATTATGTATTGAGAATTTATATGATAATTAAATATGGATTCAGTTACATTTATAATCTTTGCATGATGAATTATAATGTCATCCATATAAATAAACTGACAAGTATCATGAATCGTTCTAAGAACATCGTCGGTTTTCGACTTGCTTTATGGTTATGAATAACTCGTTTATATGACGTTGAAATCAAGCTAATGCATAAAATAGTTTTTGAAGTCAGGTAAGCGACACTATTAAATTGTATTTAAACACGAAATTTCTATGAAAAATTGTGTTTAAATATGACTTAAACACATTTAAGAATTTGGTGCAAGTGGGCCTAACTGTAGCATTTGATAGGATTGTAGGCAATTTTTAGCAAAAGGCTGCTGACATGGAACCTTTACTTGCCTTCGTAATGTAGTAAAAGTATAGTTTTTATAAATCATTAAAATAATAGAAAACATTATTTGATTTTACTTTCGCGTAACATAATAAAATCTTTTACAGCAATACCAGGTTCTGATGTAAGAACACTAAAATCTAAAGAATTTTCAGATGCTAATAATATTTGTTAATAATATTTACATTGTATATCGAGCGAGCAGTCAACATTGGCTATGTTAGGCGGTGTGGCCAATGGTTGCAGCATGTTTCCGGGCGACGTTGGCGTCATCGGCTGCTGTTGTTGACCCGGCGGCAAGGGCCTTGCCCAGTTGATAAGTGCTGTCACCGACATAGTCGGCTTGTCTTTCTTCGCCACGGACATGGCCACACACAAACATCCTCACATCACTAGCAACCCACTGCACTTCAGCGACGTCCAAACTAAACTGCACAGATACACAAGCTAGTCGGGCAACTTAGCGCACGATGAGATGGTCACGAACAATTTACGCACCGAAAGATCAAACCCGTGAATTATGGCTATGACGCTGGGCTTCTAAATGATACGCGCAAATGTGACTGATCGTTAGACGACGGAGAGTCTATCTGTACGGACAAAAGCGTCAGAGCCGAGACTGGGGACAAAACAGACGTCGTAGTGACATTGTGATAGCGACTGTTATTGCACCCGTCACGACGATATCGCAATGCAACTCGTCAACAATGTGCCACAAGCTTCGACGTTGATGCTTAGCCAGTGACTAATGCGCACTAAAATTCAACAAGCTCGAATTTGACAAAAACTGTACCCGTCAACTTCCGCGCGGTTACCGGCGTGAAGGTCTCACCCGACGCGCTCAAGGTCCGCATACAATCATACGTGAATAAATCTCATTTTATGTTGAAAACGAGTTGCTTTTTTTGCCTTTAAAGCTGCAAATGATTCTGAAATGAACTAGATAATCTAAAATTGTATAGTTATGTATGTTAGAATGGAATCATCTAAATAATTGAAGTTGTTAGCAGTCGGCCTTCGTGATCGTGGTTGCGGCGCGATTCTGTAATTAAGTTTTACGTCACTCATAGACCGAACTCCCTGCGATAGCCTCTACCATATAAAAATTCGCTATGTCACTTAGTAAAACCTAGAGCGATTAAATTGTAGTTATTCATTTGATCAACTATTCGTTCAATCAAATAATTCTAAGAAGATCTTTCAGGGACACGACACTCACGACAGTCTCAGAAAAGCTTCTGACAAGTAGGTACGTTCAAATTAGAGTAGTTATAAATTTTGGCATGGAAGGCAATATAACAAAACATGGCTTAATGTTTGTTTGTACGACATATGCGGCCTTGGGCCTGTGCGTATAGGGACGTCCGTTGCACGTGTTGAGGGCGTTCGTCATAGATAGAGTACAAAAAGTTTTCCGGTCCGAAACCAAACAGTGCGTAATATCTTGAGGCTTCAATATTTCAAAATTACTTAAATAGTACGAGACTACTCGGTTTTTTAAGTTGTTGTTAAGAATCATAGAGTTATCAAATTACATTATCGTATAATAGCATTCATGAATCTAGCGCTAGTACAATTAATTTTCTATTTCACTGTATTAACCGAAATAACACATATTACACACATACAAACAGGAGTGGCAAAGGCCAGATTTTTTGTCACCTTTAAAGAATTATGAGTTATAGAAAGTAAAATTTAATTAGTATTACTATTACTTCTCTATTTTTAATCAGGCAATATCAATAAGTAAATATGGCCTTGTTAAATAAATATATAGAAGTAATTAAAATGTAAATTGTTAATTAAGTTAATGTAATAAGTATCATAAGTATAAGTATTATAAATGTTATATACTTTATAAATTTTGAGGTAAATAAAGCTAGAGTAGTAGAGTAACAGCGTACCTTCATCGCAACGGTTTGGTTCGGAAAAATAAATAAGATAATAAGTAGATCTTGGATTACATCTGGACCACATACTGCGACGCTCAGTAAACGAAAAATCGTGATCGATAGAGATGAATAAATCTATAGGTACTCTATACTAATATATAAAGCTGAAGAGTTTATTTGTTTGTTTGCTTGAATGCGCTAATCTCAGGAACTACAGGTCCGATTTGAAAAATTCTTTCAGTGTTAGTTAGCCCATTTATTGAAGAAGGCTATAGGCTATATATAATCACGCTACGCGCACGAAGTCGCGGGCAGAAGCTAGTAAACATTATAATTCGATAGAAATAAAGTGAAGCGCAGGCTGTCAGAACATTGAACCAATGAATATTACCAAATCCAAAAATCTTTCTAATAAATCATTTCAAATTCACCCAGCCAAAACCTACGTTGAAAGTAAAGAATACGTTATTTACTGCGTAGGCGTTTGATAAAATTCAATCCCAATTCAAAAGAAATCACCCAGACGTGAATTCATCGATATCCATTTACGCTTGGTTTGGGGTGTAAAAGGAAGCACCTATATCGCATGGAACGTACCTACATTACCCAAACCTGTCAATCAAGCCGTATCCTTGACGACCCCGTGTCTTTGTAATTGATAGTCTTTCGTGAGAAGATTGTTTCGTAAATTAATCTACGTAACTGTGCTTATACTTAGCGTGTTGAACAAGGCAACAAATCAATAATAAAACCAGGCGAAGCAAAATACGCCCTCAACAATGCGACAAAGGCTTTAGTAAAACGCCACACCGTCGCCTTCAAGCACAAAATGGATGAATTGAGCCATTATGATACTGTCGGGATTGATGGGCCACACAAAGGGAATCGCCCCGACAATGACTAAGCGGACACCAATACTACCGGTAATCAACTTAACAAAGAAAATATTACATATTGTGGTAATTATCAATATTAATTATCAATATTTACAGAAATAGTGAAAATAATACAGAATTTCTTGTAAAAATATTGAACTCAGTGTAATACGTGATCAAAGAAAAATAATATTTCAACTGCATTACCCATGAAAATATTCTGCACCAGATTCAAAAGATGCAAGAATTACGCAGCGCTCAGTGAGCGTAGAGCTGTTTGTCGCGCTATCAAGGAATTTTTCCACTTTCCTACACTTTCTTTGGTCCGCATGACGTGCGTGCAAACGTGCATACGGCGTGTATGGAGATGGAAGTCCGCCTGCCAATGCCCCCCTCCGGCGGCGCTATCGATCTGCACCGACCTTGACTTGATGCGCGCTCGCCAGCCGCTATTTACATTGACAATAGCGACGCACACGCAACACCTTATCAAACTACTGTGCTCTACATACTTTCCTTTTCAATTTTCTACGATATTTAGCTTCTTCAAAACTTAAAATCACCATAATCAACTCAAGTTAAGCAAGTCTCCATGCAATAAAACAATACCATCAACGGACGAACGGACGGACGGTTAATTTTAGGGACAGTCGTATAGTACTGGAAAAGCTATAGCCAATTGCTGTTGACGTCCTAGAGTTGACCTGTGAAGCAGCAAATGAGCAGTGTGCGGGCGGGTATACGACTGAGTCAAAGCGTGGGGGCGGCGCGACGCGTGCATTCGCCGCGAGATATGGGTAAACGGAACGCAAACCGAAGCGCGCCGCGGGGGCCTGCGACCTTGGCGATTCGCTGACGACTACAGGTGTTTTTTGTTCGTGCAAAAGATCGCTGAGCGATGCCTCTGCTGGCCGCTCTGCTCTGGACGAGCCGGTGGATGCGCGGGTTGGGGTGACCAACCGGAACTCCTACTACAAAACAATGCTTTTCGACACAGAGATGCGTTCATTGTCAGACTACGTGGTAATTATATTATTGCTGACCTGTAAATATTTAACACTACATACAGGTGATTCGATTTCGAATGGACGTTTATCAATTACACAGTTGATCTATAAAAACTTTCAGACGAGGTGATAATTATGGTCAGATCACGCTCGCATTAAGGAATTAATTATAAATACTTAATTGTAATTTTCATTTTTTGTAAGTTTGTGTTTGTGATTTGGGTTCTATTCTATCTAATGATCTAGTTCTAAGACGGAATGCAGGCTTTTTGTAATGTTTCATTTCCTTATACGTTATTCGGATTTAACGAGCATTTTTTAAAGATAATTTGTCAACTCGATCCAATCCATCCGTTCTCAAGTAGGTAATGCGCTTACCAACGAAGCGCATTTCATTTTCTTAAATAATAGCCGTATTATTGTTTGTTTTAAAAATATTGAGAACTAAAGCGTTTTATCATTTACCCAAGCGTTACATAATGACGCAAAGCGCTATATGTCGACACGAGACCTTGGCCGTGACCAAGCCAGAGTAACACTTCCCGCGACGTGACGTGACGCCCGCCACTCGCGCCTGCGATTAGGTACACGCAACAACAATGGTACAAACACTACTTTACAAACTATAACAATTTAAAAAGCGGTTACAAATGAAACAACCTCATTAATTTATTTATACATTCAATCAGTACATAATACTACTATCTAACATAATACTGATAAAAGTGAAGATAGAGCTGATCGAATAGAACATCGATGAGACTGAACCTGTTTATATTATGTGTGGTGTATTATTGTTTCTAAATTTCATTAACTTATATTGAAGATATTAGGCGATTGAGCACTGTTGGCAATTGTATCTGTTTTTATTTTGTGATTAAATAGAAACTCAATAGAGGTGTAAACTTGGACAGACGACGTCTGTCAGGCCAGCTAGCAATCTTACATATAATAAATGTAAGAATGTAAGTGAGCCGTGTCTGTACATTGCTTATATTTACAAAAAAAAACTAATTTGGGGGAGAATCAGTAACACAATCCATTTCTATTATTTTTGGAACTTTTGTCTGTCTGTTTGTCTATGTGTTTGACCACGCATCAAATGATAACTACTGAAGAGATTTGGAGGAAGTGGGCAGGAATTCATAGCCTGTTTCTTGGATTAACATTTAGGCTATTTTTAATTCAAATCGGTTCCCTCTATCAAAAGTAAATAACATTTTAACCATTGAAAACGTTGAATTTTAAAAATAACCATTGAAGTAAATTTCTTTTTCAAGTATTTCTGCACTAGACTAGCACGGATCAAAAATTATAACAGAATCCAGTAACAAAATTTAAAAAATACACTTACAGGGACCAAATAAGATAAAACAAGAAAGTAAAGCAGACCAATAAGAAACCATTATTGTGACCAGGAATTGATTAATAGTAGGTACTTACAGTTATTCTAACTCTACTAATACAGGGCATCACGGGACATGCATAGGATTTATCCAGCGAGCACAAGCCGGTGTAAAAACTAAATATTTGAGTAGGTTAAAGAAGTAAACAAAGAATGACAACTTATTTTAGAGCGGACTAACACGACATCGTTATTACCTCAATGAAATTTGATTCGATAACAGGTGTCATTTTTGGAGTTGACAATTTTGACAATTAAGTGTTGTTTTCTTCTGCCTTAAAGTAATTCATTTTATAATGTGAAACCTCCATAGAGGTAGATACAGTGCGCACACTTTATTTGAGAAACTAAAGAGTTTCCATCTAATCAAATAATTAAATAATATACCACGTATGTATGTATAATAATAAAATAAAATGCAACGTGCGTTAATCTTTACTGATGCCTGTTTGTTTATATTTCCATTCTTTACGTCAATACTATGTGAACAATTTTTTTTAATTAATTAATTTATAGGTCTGAAATAAGGTATTCAGAGGTCAATGGCGCTAAGTGTATTACAAATATGGAAAACCAGATTTTTCGAGGTGGTTAGTTGGAAATTTGAGAGGACAACGTCTGTCAGGTCAGCTAGTACAATATAATCTTGGATAAAAATATTTAAGTTGCCTTCTTCGTACATTATTCACTTAAGATTATTTTTAATCCTTTAGCACAGTATTACCCAAAGTAGTCTATATTAACCCCAAAGGTCGAGAACGACCTACAAGAAGTCGGCGGGAAGAAAAATTAGGGTCCATGAGATCTATATAGGTATGGCATAATGTATTTGAAAAATAAAAGGTCTATCCAAACCCGAAAAACATGGCAAGTATCGACAAGATAAAATAGTTTGGGGACCTCTGCTTTAGCTGTGTGTGTAGTGTAGATACTTTTAGGTAGTGTTGATAATTCTAAACTAAGTAGGTACCTATAACAGACTATTCTCACTACAAATAGTGATACCCGGACTGACAATATGGGGTTATTATTAAAGCTATGACTTTTATAATTTATGATGACAACCATCCAACATCCCACTTTAGCTGCTGGTATGTAGTAATTTTACAATCATTGTCGTGTCTTTGTTTCCTAAAACTTGTAACACTTATTAGGAGTGTTAGAACACATTTTACAACAAGATCATAAGCCCAAGTCCTACAAATGTTATTGTTTTGTATTTTAGTCTAGAAAATATTCTACTGACATTGCTTAATCTGAGTGATCAATGGGAAATTATATACGACGTAATTATCCACAGCCAGGTAATTTTATATGCACTTTGATCATCAGAATAATTGCCAAAGTCGAGCCCCAATATAATTTGTGTACGCATTGATAGTATTTAAATGATGAAGATTAAAAAAGGGAAAGTAGGTAGATATAAATTATTACGAGCAACAAGCCATATAATCCAAGGAGGATAAAGATGGAAATATTTCAAATTCTCTATACAAAGTCATAACTATAGAGAATAATTATGACTTATGATGAAAATGAAAGGAAGAAAATGACAATATTAATCATACTATAATCATCAAACGAGGTTCGATCTCATCACAGTCTACTTTGGCACGCTTTCTGTACTCGTTACATCATCCTGACGTCAAACTATCAAACGAGGAAAGTTCTGTCTTATCTCGTTACAAAAATGGGGAATACGCGAATGGAAATGCATCGGCTAGAGCAATAGAGCACCGAGATAAAATTATTCAAAACAGAGTCAATACACTTGCAACCTTGCAGTGCTCTTTATGACTCGTGTCAGATAAAGACATAAGGGCATTAAAACATTACAAGTTTATATTGCGTATATAAATGATGTTGATTTTAACTACAACACTAAATTGTAAAACTCTGATTAAGAAAATTGCAAAAACATGTTAAGTAGGTAGCTAATAATATTAATTACTTAAATAGGTGATATTCTTCTAACAGATAAAAATAGTCATAATTATGATAGGTATATCTACACTAATGATGACGCAAACGAAATTATAAAATATATTAGCATTTTAATAATTCGTTAATTGCTGCATAATGAAATGATAAAAGTTGAAGAACTGGTTAACTCAACATTTATTTGCAAAGATATGAGCAAAAGATATCCCATAGGTACATAATCATTAGAGAAACACCAGCAGATGATTATTTGAGAAATTACATCTGTATTATAGTTGCATGGGATCCAAGAGCGGTCCTATTTCCAAAGTTGTCAGAAATCGTGAGACAACCCTAAATCGTCAACACAAGTGACACATCACAAACAAGGGTGGCAAATGCGCGCGGAGCCCGTCATGACCTCTATCATTATAGATTTAATATTGAAATTACGGTAGTTAATTAGTGTTAAATGCTGGTTACGAATCGTGCATCGATTTTCGTGTGTCGCGAGCGGCGCCGGTCTCGCGGCCGATGCGGGCGGCGTCGCTGCTCTGACTGGCGCGCCGCGTCCCCGCTCGTACCCCGCATCGCCACCGTTTGTTTTGCTGTATTTTCGTTGTTAATCATTCTCCTTGACCTTGTGCGACGTCGAGTGGTCCACTGCACACGACTGCGCACCCCTCGCCCTGCCACCCGCCCGCGCTGCCTGTCGCGCCGCATCGCACGTGCTTTAGTCCTTCGAACCGCAGCATGCAATGTGACCAACCCGGCTATACGACCTTTCTTTTCCTTGAATCTGTCTTGTAGACTAGTTGTCATCTTAAAACATTATTACTCTGGTATAATTAATAACATTTAAATTCTATGTAAAGTGATGAATTGATGAATGGATTTACAGCAACTAGCTGTTTTCTGCAGTTTCATTAGCATACCAAAAGGATTTCGTTCACATTATCCTTCTTCAGGATGCAATCTATGTCCTTGCCAAATTTTATCAAAATCTGTTGACATGAAAGATAATAGCAATTCAGATAAACGATACTGTATTTTATAGAAAAAATGCTAATTCTAAAACCAAATTGTATCGTTTGGGTATAATTTTATAAATGGATTTTGGGTCTCTTCACCTGACGATATATTATCATAATTATCACCAGCGGACACTATGTTCTGTATTTAGCACTTATTATTATTTAAGTTAGTATTTACTGTATTTGAAATAGAAATAATGAAAAAATATATTTTTTCATTGATTTTTAGTTTTAGCATTTATCTTGCAACCAGCTAGCAAAGTTAGTTAACTTTGCTAGGCAACCAGGATAACCAAGATAATATGGGACAAACCTGGTTGCCTCGGTTTATCCAGTAAAAAATTTCGACCGATTTCAACTGTTAGAGTTTACTTTATTCAAATATAACTCTAAATCTAACTAAATGGTTAATTTACTGTTCGTTAGCGTATGTTTTGTCAAATGTTATGTTCATTTTAATTTCGGATGTAGTATTGTTGGAATTTATGATGCAGTTCTACATATTTCAGATCATCAAAAAAAAGGGTCCCAGCACATCACCCTGGGAGATCCGCGCCGAAGGCGTTAAGAATTGGAAAACTGACATATTCATATGAACATCCAGATGTTCTAATAGATGTACTAGAACATAACCCACATGTCACTAAAAAAATGAAGATTCATTTTAGTCCTAGAATCTAAATAAAATAATTCTTTTTTAATGCGATAAACAAATTCGAGAAACGAATGTTGTCATTTATATTGCTAACGCCTTCTATGCCATTCGTTGAAAGGGGGACCTTGAAAACGTACCATAAACAAATTGTGGATGTTCACAATTTTTTTTTACCTTACCGACGATCATGCATAAGGACTAAGAAGTTTAATAAATGTAAAGCGAAAGTGGTGTGCCAGAATCATAGCAAATGGAAATCTGCCTACCCCAATTTCTGGCAGGGGTGAAAATACAGAATTAGGCGTGTTACGCGAGTGCCTTACCCAATCATAATACCTAGTTTAAAAAATCCAAACAAAGACAACCAATACAATGAATAGCTAGAGGATTAACAGTTCTCATTCAAAATTTTTTTAGGAAAATTGTTTACTTGTGAATGTTAGTTTGAGATTGAATGTTGTTTGAGCTTTACATTTTACATTCAGAACTTTAGAGCATGTAACGCCATCTCTACGTAACATGCGTAAATATTTTAAAAGCGCCATCTAGAACATTGAAAGGACACTTCAAAACATTCTCAGAGCAAATTAGCCTGTGCACTGTGTTTGTGATTGTATATTACAGCTGTCTGTTTTTTCATAAACATATTTATAGAACACTAAACAATTAAAGGGCACTACATGATACCATATTTTTATCAGGATGTATTATGCTGCAGCATGTAAAGCTTTTAAATCAATAAATTAATACCCATGACTTCCCATATTACAGACACAATACAAAATATATTATCGGCACCTGGGGTCATTATGCATGTTGCTGAATTAATGACGTGGTATATATATCTATACTAATATTTATATAAAGCTGAATAGTTTGTTTGTTTGCTTTAACACGCTAATCTCAGGAACTACTGGGCTGATTTGAAAAATTATTTCAGTGTTAGATAGCCCATTTATTGAAGAAGGCTATACGCTATATATGATCATACCAAGAGTAAGTAACTATTCCACGCGGACGAAGTCGTGGGCGGAAGCTAGTACTTCATAACTAAACATAAAAATTATAATTAGGTATCCCTAGTTTCTAAAATACCAATTACCATTTACTGGACAGAAATACAAGCTCTGGGTTGCTACTGATATATACCTAACAGAGCAACCCTATTACTATGCTCAACCTGGGAATCAATATGCTTGCAGTCACTAGAATGATAAGGTAGATATCAAAATCTATAAATATAAGAGGTATAAACTGAAGTTAACCATTATAGTTACAGTCTACCTGTGACTATGAATGCTGTAAGGAAACCTGAATGTCGGGAATTAAATAGGATCAATAAAACACTATATTATGTGGGTGCATATGGCTAAAGACAAGGAAAGCTGGAAAATCATGGAGAAGGCTTTTACCCATATAGAGGGGCTAACCTATATTGACGACCTCTGTGGTTTAGTGGTTCGAGTACCGGACTGCTGACCATGAGGTCGTGGGTTCGATTCCCACAGAACACAAAAATTTATGTGATGAATATAAGTGTTTGTGTTCGTCTGGGTGTTTCTTATGCATTATAATATGTATGTATTTACAAAAAAAAAGTATATAAGTATTATATCCATTATCTAGTACCCATAGTACAAGCTCTGCTTAGTTTGGGACTAGATGGTGCTGTGTAAAAATGTCCCAGAATATTTATTTATTTATTATTTTTATTATTATAACAAAGAATGGGAAAGAAAATTATTTCATAATAATTTAAATTGCTATCATTGCATACTAAGTACCTAAATTTAGATGACAATTGCTATTTACATAATAAATGCATAATCATAACTGACAGTTTTTAAAATTTTTGTTTGACGTTAAGTTTGTTTTTTTTTGGGACAGGGGAGAGATGGATCACCTTATGGTAACCGCCACCCATGGACACCTGCAACACCAGAGGAGTCGCAAGTGCGTTGCCCACCTTTTAAAAGGGTTTGGGCTTCCGGTAACCTCACTCACTCGGCGAAACACAATGCAAGCGTTGTTTCACACCGGTTTTCTGTGAGACTCCAGTAGAGCCGGCCCATTCGCACCGAAGCATGGCTCTCCCACATGAAAAAATTTATAGAAATAAACTTTTGTGGATGTTACATTTAGACATTTTTTTATGTTGATTTTTCTGTGCTTGATATTGTTTTATTATTCCAACAATTTAATAAGCAAACATAAAGGTCTTTAATAATGATGACCATAAACAATATCAGTGCCCAAAATATATATTCAGTTCTGTAAATATTTTTCTATATAAATGTAATAATTAAAATTGTAACATTTTTGTTGTAAAAAAGGACCTACCTAATTTTCGAAATAAATTGAAAATAAAAAAAATATTGAGACAATAAAAAGTAACATCTTTTAGTTATTCATTTGTGTTCTCTCTTAGAGATTGGTTATTCCATACTTTTAAGAAGGCCTTCTCACTCTCTAAGTGATTTTGTATTTAATATTTTAAACAAAGGCTACATAAAGTTACCCCAGTGTCTTTGGTTGTTATGTTACGCCTACAATTTGGCTGTGAGACACTGGTCAACAGTGTTTGCATAAATCTAACCAAATATGTATTAAAAAGCATAATCATACAATAACAATAAACTTATCTGAAGTATTATCATGATGTGTACTAAATATACAGAAACAAACAATTACTTCATTTAGAAGGCACAAACGCCCAGAAAATAATTTATACATACATGAACGAATGTTTATCTTCTACAACAGGCTTACTAGCGAACATACAACACAGGTACTACGATAAACACTAATTCGACATAACCACAGTTTAGAAAAGATTTATCATAAGGTAGTACAACCGCAAATTTACTCACCTGATTCTCTCGAGGGCTCCATCATCAGCTTTAATTTACCAATCGTCAACAATACACCACTTTCATAGAATCGTTCAGTGGCTAACGACGAACCTGTCAGTAACAAGGTCGTTGAACTAAATATACCTATACTGTGAAGATGAAATTAGTATAATACACTTATTGTTGTACACGAATGTCTGAGGATATATAGTGAAACACAGTTGCAATTGTCCTCAAAAATCAATGAAAGTAATATCAAAAGAGGATAATATTTTTACAGAATTCACCATTAACCCAATTTCCAATAATTTTAGTGACATAAAACAACGCGTCACGTCACAGATAAATTTCGTTCTGAAATTGGATTGGAGCCACAGATTACTTAATTCAATTTCCGAACGATAAAGATTACGAAGAAAAATAAAGAGGTATATAAAAAAAAGTACATACCTAAATGATAAAAACTATTTTTTTATGAATTAAATAATTAATAAAAAAAAATTACCAGAACCCAAGAATGCTATATAATGCACAACCTGATTTTATTTTGTTTTTTATTTCATTTCAAACAGCGGAAACAGCGGCGTTCTTTTTTCAGAAAATTAATTTATTCATAGAATGTTGTACATATATATAGAAATAACGTATTCAGCACGTTTAAATCATTTGAGTAAATTGTACCTAATATGAAAAAATATTTTTTATGAATTTAAGAATAGCGGAACGCGCTTTTTTATTTTTCAATGTCAAGTTAATGTCATCTAATAAGGTCAGTTCTCATTGTCAATAAGTTTTTACCTATGATTGGCACATTTTATTGGTTTACAAAATTACCTAATATGATTTTAAACCAATCAAAGTTTATTTAGTGAGAATAATTACAAGTTGACCTTGCTCGTATGTAAGTTTGAAATTCAAAAAAGTGTATAAATACTTTAGCTGACACTAGTACAAGTTTACTTCAATAAAGTTTCCCGGCATTAAAGTTCAGATAATTTTTGCATTCATCAATTTATCGGTGCGACCTAACATTTAATTAAAGTACTATTTTTATAAGTACTTGTACGCGGTGTATCGTTTTACAGACACAGTACTACCGAAGAAAACGTGAAGACTCACAGCATGGAAAACAAAACTGATTTTGAATATCCTCATACTTTTATACTTCTTGGTGCTTCTGGAGACCTGGCAAAAAAAAAGATTTATCCAACAATATGGTATTTATATCGAGACAATCTTTTACCCAAACATACCAGATTTATTGGTTATGCTCGTACAAATCAAACATTATCAGATGTGAAGGAAAAGTGTAAAAAATACTTAAAAGTGCGTCCGGGGGAAGAAGAGCAATTGGAGCAATTTTGGAAAGTTAATGAGTACCATGCTGGATCCTATGACAAAAGAATTGACTATGAAAAACTTAACCAGATTATTAGCAAGGGGGAGAAAGGTCCTGTTGCTAACAGAATATTTTACTTAGCGGTACCACCAACTGTATTTGAAGATGTTTCACTAAATATAAGGAATGCATGTGTATCTATTAAAGGTTTTACAAGGGTTATTATTGAAAAACCATTTGGCAGAGATGACCAAAGTTCAGACAAATTAAGCAATCACCTGGCGGGTCTGTTCAAAGAAGAACAAATTTACAGAATTGACCATTACCTCGGCAAAGAGATGGTTCAAAATCTTCTGACTATCAGATTTGCCAATCAAATATTTTGCCCATCATGGAACCGAGAAAATATTGCATCTGTACTCATTTCTTTTAAAGAACCATTTGGGACAGAGGGTCGTGGAGGCTATTTTGATGACTTTGGTATCATTCGTGATGTCATGCAGAATCATCTTCTTCAAATCCTGTCACTTGTTGCTATGGAGAAACCTGTAACCTTGAATCCAAATGATATTAGAGATGAAAAAGTAAAGGTTTTGAGACACATTAAACCCATTGAACTGAATGATATATTGGTTGGCCAATATATTGGTCATCCTGAGGGCAAAGGTGAAGAAGCCTTGGGATATCTAGATGATCCAACAGTACCAAAAGGCTCTGTAACTCCAACATATGCTCTTGCTGGACTTCACATAAATAATCCGAGATGGCAAGGTGTGCCTTTTATCCTTCGCTGTGGAAAGGCTCTGAATGAGCGAAAAGCAGAAGTGAGAATCCAATACAAAGAAACTCCTGGTGACATCTTTAGTGGACATGCCAAGAGGAATGAATTGGTAATAAGAGTTCAACCTGGTGAGGCCTTATATTTAAAAATGATGAGCAAATCACCTGGAATGAAGTTTGACCTAGTGGAAGCTGAACTGGACCTGACATACAGTGTACGCTATAGGGAAACAAATGTCCCTGACGCATATGAGAGACTTATCTTAGATGTGTTTACTGGTACACAAATGCATTTTGTACGTAACGATGAATTAAAGGAAGCTTGGCGTATTTTCACACCTGTTCTTAATGATCTTGAAAATAAACGTATCAAACCTGTGACCTATGTGTATGGGTCAAGAGGCCCTCTAGAGGCAGATCGTAAACTGGCTGAGTATAACTTTAAGTACTCTGGCTCATATAAGTGGCAGAAGCCCACACTATCTTAAATTTGAATCAAGGATTGGTGATGGAGCTGGATGGTGATGGTTTGCTTTTGTGGTTAGACATAATTATCATACTGCATAATAATGTGAAGCATTTGTTAAAGTTATACATTTTTAAAGCTAGTTTTGGTTTAATCACAATTAGGTGTTAATTGTTACTAATTTATAATCCACATTCCTACTGTTCTGTTACAATGTTATATCATTCGCTTTGGAAAGTATTTTTTATAAATCAAGACATTATTAATAAGTAATTAAACTAGATTCATGATAGTATAATAATTTTGGGGACCATAATTAACTTTATATCAATGGTTGTGTGTATGTGCCTTACACATGTAAACTGCCAGATATTTATTTAAAAATAGTTGTGATAATCACATGACAGTCATGTGTTAACTATGATATAATGATAATGATATAATATAACAAAATAATGTGATTATCAAAGTGCAGGTTATCATTGCCCACATTGAATTCATCATTCCATGAAGATATTAAAATCTTTTATTTATGTTTGGGTGATAAGTAAAACAAGTTATGTTTAGGTAGGTAGGTACTATTTATACTATACCAAGATGTTTATTTTGCTACATAATAATAATGTATATTATTGATATTGATTGACACAGAGTTACTGACCAAAATATTTTAATACTGTATACATACTTCTGTCTGCACCCTTCTAATAAGGGTAACTATATAGGTACATAGTACTCTGGCCATGGTAGCTATAATGTTGTTAATGTTCTTTACAAAATATCCAATATTTAAATCTTTGTAATACTGTTAAATTGTATACCTCATTTATCAGGTACATATCTTTAATTAATTGAAGATAAGTTTCGTAAAAACAAAATCTTATCTTGAATGAATTGCAGCCATGTAGCTCTGCAAGTAGGTATTATAATACATTTATATTTTGTAACTATTTATAATCTTTCGTAAGTATATGCTACTCAAATTTATGGCAACACAGTGACAATGTTATTTACATCGTTTCATTGAGTAGATATTATATTATTTTCTTATGTATAATATAAGTGTTATCTAACACTAATTTAAATTAGAACCATATCACTCTTCATGCTAAAATCTTTCAAGTGTCCACTCTACTTATGTTGTCTATATATGTACTGATGTATATATTTAAAGGGAAAATTTATATTAATATCCAAGTCTTTTATAATATACTGAATAAAATATATATGAACTATTCCTACCTATTGCTTTTATTTACACGTATTTATTTTGAAGGATTTGTGTCAATACAGTAATGCATAATACAATATCTATGACCTTTTGTAAAGGTGAGCATCCTTTGAATTGACTTCTGTAACGGATTTATTTATTACTATTTCGTCCGCATGGTATTTAAAAAAGTAGCTTACTTACTCCTTGTTACATCAGCTATCTGCCAGTGAAAGTCCCCTCTAAATCTATCCAGCCATTTCAAAGATTGGCTGGAACAAACAGACAAACATAAAATGTTTTGGTATATGTACGTACCGTGTATACATCCAAATGAACTTAGTAAAAAGCAACGATTGCAATTCCTATGATGATGATGATTGATACAATATATGTCTTATCTATCTATATATAGGTACTAATATATAAAGCTGAAGAGTTTGTTTGTTTGTTTGCTTGAACGCGCTAATCTCAGGAACTACTGCTCCGATTTGAAAAAATCTTTCAGTGTTAGATAGCCCATTTATTGAGGAAGGCTATAGGCTATATAACATCACGCTACGCGGACGAAGTCGCGGGCAGAAGCTAGTACTAATATATAAAGCTGAAGAGTTTGTTTGTTCGTTTGCTTGAACGCGCTAATCTCAGGAACTACTGGTCCGATTTGAAAAATTCTTTCAGTGTTAGATAGCCCATTTATTGAGGAAGGCTATATATCATCACGCTACGCGGACGAAGTCGCGGGCAGAAGCTATCTATTATAAAATCGTAAAAAAGCTGTTTCTGTTTATTGAAGATATTTAAACAAACAAGTGGGTTAGGGTATATTAAACATAAGTATTATATCCATTGTCTACCCATAGTACAAGTTGTGCTTAGTTTGGGACTAGATGGTGCTGTGTAAAATGTCGCAGAATATTTATATATGAGCTAAGCCACGGGCAAAAGCTAGTTTATTTATATAGAAAGACTAGCTTCTACCCGCGACTACGTGCGCGTAGCGTGATGATATATAGCTTATAGCCTTCATCAATAAATGGGATATCTAACACTGAAAGAATTTTTCAAATCGGACCAGTAGTTCCTGAGATTAGCGCGTTCAAGCAAACAAACAAACAAACTATTCAGCTTTATATATTAGTAAGTAATAGATAATACACATATTGTATAAACCATCATCATAGGAATTGCAATCGTTAGATGTAGCATCCAGCAGTCCAGCTGGATCCAGCACATTTGTTGCCTCTTACTGGATCTAGCTCAGAGATGGTCGCTCAGTTCGCTCACTGTATAGTAAAAGTTCCGTCTTGGAGTTTGTCAGAATACAATGTAGCGCAGCAGTATTGTGTCCAGTATTCTATTATCTGTGGTGTCCGTTAAAAGAACGGACGGAATATGAAAGACCACCCTGCGCTCCAAAACTAGCATAATAAACAATCAGTCTTATAAGGGATTGCGCGGGTCATGTCTCCTCCATTCAATGGGTGCCTATAGAGAGAAGGCGGAAAAAGCACTGGTAGCCTAGTGATATAACCATTGGACTCCCAACTCAAAGGTCTCGAGTTCGAGTCCAAGGCACACCTCTTTCGTCCATTCCTTCCTTAGTTGCTACCAACAAGCGTAAATATATGTATTTATATTTCAAGGGATGATGTTAATTCTCGATTTAACATACATAATTGAATCTTCTCGAGTATTTTCGAAAATATTAATTAAATATAGGTACAGGGTTCAGTCGTATTTGTTAAATGCTGCTACCTACCTACCTGTAATAGACACCATGGTGCTGAATGATCTATATTTTGACTAATCTCAGATAAAATGTAAGTAATCAATTAAAAATACCTTACTCATGCCATGCATTCTCATATCGAATCAGCAACCTATAATAGAGATTACCGATACCTTTATTTTTACTTAGGTACTTGCCTATCTCAGATTACAGTTATGTAATGAATAGTACTTGATGATTATGTTATTTACAAAATAAAATATTGCACGGTCATGCATGCATGTCTATTCGTGTATTGTATACACTCTAAACATACTTAGGTAAGTATCATATTTTCAGTACGTTCCCATGAAATTTCATTTTCAATTACTTATAAAATATGCTGCCTCATTAGCTAAGTGGTCCTGAGCGCGACTGCTACGCTAGAGGTTCTGAGTTCGATTCCCAGGTCGAGCAAAGTGTTATTGGGTTTTCCTATGAAATTCCCAGTAGCAGCTCGGAGTTAGGAATTTGTCTCCGGTTAATGGAAATAGGCTCGCCCCCAATTACATGGGACCTAAACATACCGGCGAACTGTGGGTGTAGGTACATTAGTACGCACCGGGTGCGACTGGAAATCAGCGCCACGCTCAGGCCCGTATTTCCCCTTAGGCCCACAAGGCCCTGGCCTAGGGGCCCAGCCAGCCTAGGGGCCCCAGTTCCAGTGGCGGAACCTGCGTACAAGCTCAAAGGCCTAGGGGCCCAGCCAGCCTAGGGGCCCCAGTTCCAGTGGCGGAACCTGCGTACAAGCTCAAAGGCCTAGGGGCCCAGCCAGCCTAGGGGCCCCAGTTCCAGTGGCGGAACCTGCGTACAAAATCAAATGCCTGGCTTGGCCTATAAAGAAACTTTATTGAAAATATTCTTTTAAGACTTTAAAGAATATTTTCAATAAAGTTTGACTTGAAAGGATATTACGCATTTGAGCTATTTATAAAAGTTAGTGGTCTTATTGTGGACACACTTTTGCCAGGACTCGTCTACCAAATTATCAAATAAACAGACGTCACCTAAGAAAGAGTTGAGTTACGGTCGTTTATCTTACTCGCACGCGCGTGCACTTCAGAAAGTACTCATTTACTAGGCTATAGACAGCTACAGAAAGTGTCTCTTAAAACCTTTGACTATCTCAGATAGTCAACGCTTAAAACTTGAAAGTAACTTTTTAATTTACCGGTTCGCATATGTACAGGCAGATTTCTTTCTTCGCATAATTAATTGTAAAATGTTGTATGATCTTCTTTCTAAAAGGTAGGAGATTACTGAAATTTTAACTTGAGATATTGGCCTTGTATGAATACGCATACGTGGATGGTGGACGTCGTGAATTATTTTGCATTTAAAAACGTAGATTCATATTAAAATTAAAACTAATTTGGTTTCGTGTAGTCAATTTAGCATCATAAAACGTGGAATATACGGTGCCGGTTTAAGCACCACCTGGGCGAGATTTCAATCAGCGCGAAACCCATACAAAAAAAGGCAAAAAATATAAATTATATATAGTCATAGATGTTTTATACATATAAGCACATCAAAACAAAATCAAGAGATATTTTAAGTAAGACTTTTAGTGTAAAAACTTTCTACAAAAGTTTAAGGGATTAATTAGCTCTTTTATTCTTGCTAATTTTACTAAATTATACCGAAATATTTAAAAACAAATGATGGTGCCAAAATTCTGGAAAGGCTACAAAAATCACATTGTTTGTTATTGATTTTCTGTTGTTATTTAGAAAGAAAATGTTGTAACCGTTAAATTTGTTTAAAATTAACTGATTACGTAACACGCGTACCATGTCCTTTTTTAAGCCGGCAATCACGTTATCGAGCTTCAGGAGATGTAATAGAACTGCATACGTACAGGCAGAAATCATGATACTTCTCCAAGACCTATCACGTTTTCTGCCTGTATGGTCGAAGTCGAAACACATCAGTAGAATTGGTGAGAGGCTTGAGCGCCTTCCTTCGGGAACTCGTGCGTTCTGGTCTCTAGCCAAAGTCCTCGAAGGAAATTTCTGTAAGCCATCCTTTTCACCTCTACACATGGGAAATGGTCGTCATTCAAATCCCTCAAACTATAGACCGATAGCCATAAGAGAAGAGAGAAGAAAACTTGAAAAGGGAGGCCTTTTCTCGAAGATAATGGAGTCCATTGTCAACTGCCAGTTCCTTCGGTTCTTAGAGGATCTGCTTTGTGACCAGCAGTACGACTTTCGTAAGAGTCGATCGGCTTTTGATCTTCTATAGGGTATACCTGACACATCGTTGGTCATCGCGAAGGCTTTTGATCGGGTATGGCACAAAACGCTTCTTTCGAAGTTTTCTTCCTATAGGCTTCCCGAGAAATTATGCGAATATATCACCAGCTTTCTTGCAGACAGAAGCATGAAGGTCGTAGTCGACGGTGAATGCTCGGATTCCACACTTATAAATGCTGGTGTCCCTCAAGACTGAGTGACTGCCAAGATATTAGGTATTGCTACCTATGAAATTGCCGTTTTGTATGAAAAAAATTAAACGAATTTTTTTCATGTATTTTTTATTTGTATTAATCGAAGTAATCACCCATGCAATCAATGCATCTTTGCCAACGCAGTGGCAGTTTATTGATACCCTTCTTAAAGAAATCATCAGCTGGACGAGAGGCGACAAATTCTTCAAAGGCATTTTGTAATGCCTCTCGGGTATTGAATTTTTTTCACGCCAAGAAGTTATCCAAATTCTGGAAAAAGTAGTAGTCTGTAGGCGCAAGGTCTGGTGAGTATGGCGGATGACGGAGAACTTCCAACCCCAGTTCTTGCAACTTGGAGACCGTCTGCTGTGCAGTATGAGGTCGCGCGTTATCGTGCAGGAGCAACGAAGACGAGCGATTGACCAATGCTGGTTGGAGATGTGCCAGCTTCTCCATCATTGTGTTCAGTTCTTCACAGTAGGTACTTACACATCTGCAGTAATGCTCACCCCGATTGGTAAGAAGCTGTGATGAATCACACCGGCGCTAGACCACCTAACAGTGACCATTACTTTTCTAGGGGTAAGTTTCCGTTTAGGGCATTGTTTAGGTGCTGAACCAGGATCCAACCAACTTGCTGAGCGCTTGCGGTTATCAAACAGAATCCATTTTTCATCGCAGGTAACAAAGCGGTTAAAAATTCCTTCATTTGTGTGTCTGTTGAGCAGTGCAAGGCACGTTTCGACGCGTACTTCGCGCTGGCGATCATTGAGTTCGTGGGGCACCCATTGTCAAGCTTTTTTACCTTGCCAATTTGACGCAAATGGACCAATATTGTTTTGACGCTAACGTCGAAAGCTGCTGCTAATTCAGCCGTCGATTGTGTATCATCAGCTTCCACAATCGCCTTTAATTCGTCATTGTCGACCAAAGTCTTCGGACGACCGCGAGGTTCATTTTTCAGGTCGAAATTCCCAGAACGGAAGCGAGCAAACCAATAATGGTGGTGCGTTGGTTTGTAGTGTTAGCTCCGTTAACGTCGTTGATATTGCGTGCCGCTTGTGCCGCGTTGCTGCCACGACGCTACTCATATTCCATAATTACTCGAAATTTTAACGTATCCATGATGACGAAAAATATTGAAATGCGATGAAAATGTAACACTAATCAATAAACAAATGACTACTTTTGGAAAAAGAATTCCATGTTATTAAAATAAAATTAATTTGAAATTAGAATTCTTAGCCAAACAAAAAATATTTTGATTTGAAATGGCCAGTACTGCAGAACGGCAATTTCATAGGTCCTATTATTTCAAACCAACGAATTGAGAACCTCCTCTTTTTTGAAGCCGGATGAAAATGGATTGATTTCGAGATGGGAGAGGGGGCCCCCAAATGCCAAGTGCCTAGGGGCCCTGGCCCCCTAAATACGGGCCTGGCCACGCTGTTCAAGCAAGGCATTTATGCTGAGTCGTAGCAGCTCGGAGTTAGGAATTTGTCTCCGGTTAATGGAAATAGGCTCGCCCCCTATTACATGGAACCTAAACATACCGGCGAACTGTGGGTGTAGGTACATTAGTACGCACCGGGTGCGACTGGAAATCAGCGCCACGCTGTTCAAGCAAGGCATTTATGCTGAGTCGTAGCATTTTCACTGCTGCATCAAAAATAAATTTCAAACTAAAGAAAGAAATAAAGTTTAAGAAAGAAAGGTCGCGAGGTCCTCTGTGAAGTGTGTATGAACATAATCATTACTAATCTAAAAAGCTGAAGAGTTTGTTTGTTTGTTTGCTTGAAAGCGCTAATCTCAGGAACTACTGGTCCAATTTGAAAAATTCTTTCAGTGTTAGATAGCCCATTTATTGAGGAAGGCTATAGGCTATATATCATAACGCTACGCGGACGAAGTCGCGGGCAGAAGCTAGTAATATTATATTAGAGTGGACGGGATATGTAGTAGGTATGTACCTACCTACCCACCCTACTTTGATGTCTTGAATCAGGAGGTAATTTTCAATACTAACAAAGTCCACTTTTATACAAATCGAAAAACAGTGACTTTTTTATACTTAACCAAATATGTTTTAATATCTATTATCTATGTTATAGGTACCTACCTATCTATTATCTAATTACCTATTATCTTTGGCTGATTAATTTTGAAGGTAACAATTAAACTGTAAAATATTAGTAGGTATTGCTTGTATTTAGGTAACTATAGACAAAAAATATATATATAGGCCTATAGCCTTCCTCGATAAATGGGCTATCTAACACTGAAAGAATTTTTCAAATCGGACCAGTAGTTCCTGAGATTAGCGCGTTCAAGTAAACAAACAAACAATCTCTTCAGCTTTGTATATTAGTATACTAGCTTCCGCCCGCGACTTCGTCCGCGTGGAATAGTTACTTAGTCTTAGCAGGATGATAGCCTATAGCCTTCCTCAATAAATGGACTATCTAACACCGAAAGATTTTTTCTAATCGGACCAATAGTTCCTGAGATTATCGCGTTCAAGTTCAAGCAAACTTGGCAGGTGGTAAGAAGATGATGATCCCGTTCAGCGGCTTGTAGTATGTTTTGATTGAAGCTCACTTCAAGATATAGCCAATATTGTTAGTTGATAATTGAGTATTGAGTATCCGAGCAGAACTTTAGTAAAATATGTCACGGGAACATGAATAATAAAAGAACGCTAAATGAGGATATGTCCTTTAGAGCGTTTGTTGGGTCCGAGCGGACCCAAGCTCGGTCCACACGGATACAAAACAAACGCTCTAAAGGCTGATGAATAACGTATTTATTTGGATAAGGATTAATATCATGTTTATAAAAACACCTACGCAAATAATGCATTTGGAATTTTAGAACAAAGTTAGCATAAAAAAGGTTATAGTGAGCCAACCTTAAAAGATAGACATATGCTGTCGCGGACTTTTTTTTTAAACTTTTAAAGAGGAACAATTCTGTTATATATGATTTTTGCGAAACTTTAACCGTTTACGCAGCGCACGCATCGGAAGCTCTCAAAAGGAAAAAAAAACGAATTTTAGAACAAAGTTAGCATAAAAACGGTTATAGTGAGCCAACCTTAAAAGATAGACATATGCTGTCGCGGACTTTTTTTTAGAACTTTTAAAGCGGAACAATTCTTTCATATATGATTTTTGCGAAACTTTAACCGTTTACGCAGCGCATGCATCGGAAGCTCTCAAAAGGAAAAATCCCGATTTTGAAACATTCTTCATTGATGCTCCGCTCCTATTGGTCTTAGCGTGATGATATATAGCCTATAGCCTTCCTCGATAAATGAGCTATCTAACACTGAAAGAATTTTTCAAATCGAACCAGTAGTTCCTGAGATTAGCGCGTTCAAGCAAACAAACAAACAAACAAACAATCAAACAAACAAACAAACAAACTCTTCAGCTTTATATATTAGTATATATAGATATAGATTTGACAAATCAAACTCATTCTTCATAATGTTTTCGATGTTATTCGCACGCATTGTGCACGGCCGTTCGGAACGGCTTACCTATAGATAAAGAATAAGTACTAAGGCTTAGGTACCTAAAAGAGCGAGCGCCGAGCGTGGCCGTGTGGTGGCTGAGCGCGGAACTCAGAAGGTCGCTCCCGCAGGCTGCCCGCCCCCTCGCGCCGACACA
The DNA here is from genome assembly GCA_947256265.1 of Acronicta leporina. NCBI lineage: Eukaryota > Metazoa > Arthropoda > Insecta > Lepidoptera > Noctuidae > Acronicta > Acronicta leporina. Next base: position 6,387,521 of record OX366513.1, on the reverse strand, counting down.
ACATCCTCAATAATGTGTGGGTGTCCCGTGTCCGGCCTTTCTACCCAAATGGCCGGCCAAACTGGCTGGTCTGTCCGGCTATTAGGTTTGGCGACCTGGCAACCCTATCATACAGACAGTCTTACTGACTTCATTAACATCATCATAAATGCCCTTGTCCCAATTTATTTAGGTTCGTTGCCGCATGTATAACCTTTTATCTTTTCTTTAATTATAGTAGGTACCTATTATTATGTCACTTATGTATAGAGTCAGTGTATTGAACTGACAAAACTGTAGGTACTGCTACTGCGGCGGCTCACCATAGTTACAATTGAATTTTGGTTGCCATTCCATATCCATAGTAGGTACCTACTTTCATACGCAACATAAATAAAACATGTTTTATTATTATTTTAATATTGCTACTAGTAAGTACGTATATGACCCATATTTATTGACCTTGGTCAACTTTTCGTAAACTAGGAGAACAGAGCCGTTCGAACCCCAGTTAGCCGGTATTACCCTACAGAAAAATGCCGGACATATTCTTACTTCAGCAACGTTCTCATTACGAATCCAAAGAAGACTACCCACTATCCTGTTTCATACCATGACCGTACTAGGAAAGAACGTGTAATCAGTAAAAAAATATTCTTTCCATTGAGAAGTATGAGTACTATACCCCAATGAGTGTAATAGTATAGTTTGTTGGGTTCTTTAGTTTCAACACTTTCAACAATTTCTTAGATGACAGTAAACAAAGCTATTGGCTTCAGGTTTGTATTAAAATTCGCGTATGGCGCCCGATAACTAGGTACGTAAACTATTAACGCTTTACACTTATAATCATTTACCTATTTATTTTGATTCTCAAAAAAAGTAGCAGTAGAAGCGCACGAACCATTTCCAAATACTTTTCAAAATACTTACTTATAATTCATAAACTATTATTTTCCATAATCATTAAAAAATGCTTCTTTACTCATAGATTTATAGGTTTTAATTCAAAAGCGATTCTATTCAAAATGAATATAAACCATAACATAACATACCATCACACCGGTATTCCCCGAAGGGTTAGGCAGAGGAGTACTAATGTACGCCCACAGTTCGCCGGTATGTTTAGGTCCCATGTAATAGGGGGCGAGCCTATTGCCATTAACTGGGCACAAATCCCTAACTCCAAGCTGCTACTGGAAATTTCATACAGAAACCCAATAACACTTTGCTCGACCTGGGAATCGAACCCAAAAAGGACCTCTAGCGTAGCAGTCGCGCTCAGGATCACTTGGCTAATGAGGCAGTCATCATTATTAAATAAATAATTATTATTTTAATAAAGCTAGCTGACTCGGCGGCGAACTTCGCACCGCCTATCAGTCGATTCTGAAACTAACGTCAAATTCAAATTCTATAATGCGAACTAGTGTGTAACGACCGTAACGACACTCAATATTGTTTTGCCTTCCCGAAACCCCTCCACTAACACTTAAACTTTATGGTATGGTATTAAAGTTCAAATTGACTTAAGTATTAATACGAATCTTTTGTATGGGGATAAAGAAAAGTGTGGTTTTAGACTTTTTCAGGCATTTTTTAAATTTTTCTCTCCGTATGAACCATTCTCGTACTTCAAGGAATATTATAAAAAGAGAATTAGCGAAATCGGTTCAGCTTCTCTCGAGATTTGCGCTTAGCAACACATTTTGCGATTCATTTTTATATTATAGAAGATATATCATTGAAATCATTATTAAATCTGCCTCGTTAAAAAACTGCCTCGTTAGTCTAGTGGTTTCAAGTGCGACCGCTACGCTAGAGGTCTTGGGTTCGATTCCCAGGTCGAGCAAAGTGTTATTGAGTTTTTCTATGAAATTCTCAGTAGCAGCTCGGAGTTTGGAATATGTGCCCGGTTAATGGCAATAGGCTCGCCCCCTATTACATGGGACCTAAACATACTGGCGAACTGTGGGTGTACCTTAGTACACCTCTGCCTAACCCTTAGGGGAATACAGGCGTGATGGTATGTTATCATTATTAAATAAATTTTATTTATATGCATTTTTTTGTGCGCACAAAAAGTTAAATTTTGTACTTGGATCAGTGTTATTTATTTCGAAAGAGAGAGCAGAGATGCATATGTCCCTCGCTCGTTGACTCGTTCTACGTGTATACTTCTCTAGTCGATTGGTATCTCTATGGATACCATCGACTAAATGTGTCAACACTAATAATACTACGCCATTATAAATGTGGTCGATGGTAAAAACCTTAGACTCAGGCATAATTCTATCAACAAAAAAGTCTGTCACTTTTGGTGCGGGGGGAGGAAACACTACATAGACATTGCTGCACACATACTCAATTTTTTTTTTATGGGATAGGGTGGCAAACGAGCTAACGGATCGCCTGATGGTAAGCGATAACCGCCGCCCATGGACACCCGCAACACCAGAGGAGTCGCAAGTGCGGATGCGTTGCCCGCCTTTGTATCGCTACGGACTCACACATATCAAAATCTTCACCACACATAATTTGCGCACACATACAGGTCAAATACGTCTACATACAAGAATTGACGACAATACGAACGTAAAAAAATAAATAAAAATAATTAGGAAGCTACTATGTCGATATTTTATATCGATAGATTATTTTAGGAAGAATGGATAAAAAAGTAACAAATCGTTGTTACTTTTTTATCAAATAATTTAAATAATTTTTTTATGTAATTATTTATTTGCAAAATTTAAATCATCCACATACACACCTTTAAATATCTTGCGTCATACTTTCAATGCAATGTCTCTCATTGTTATACATTACATGCCAATTAAATACAAAAGAAAGAAACTATTTCAGTATAGATAAATACATAATATGTAATTGGAAATTAAACGCACGGGTGGGAGAAATCCCTAACTTTTTCGAAATACATATTCTACATATAGCCATTATTTATATATGTTAATCTTGAATAATGTAGCATTCAAAAGGTGAAAGAATTTTCGAAATTGGCCTAGTAGTTTTTGAGTTTATTCCTTACATACATACAAATCTTTCCTGTTTATAATATTAGTATAGATAGAGCGGATATTGGGGACGTTTTGTTACAAATACTTTGATACCAGTTATAATGCTGGCATATTAGGAATGACACTAGCTAGACAGAGCGTTTTGTTTCCCACGAGATAGAAGTAGGAGTAAATACGATTTTGTTCATTATGTCGTGCGTTAATATTAACTACCTTCTGGTCAGAAGCGCGACTGCTACGCTAGAGGTCCTGGATTCGATTCCCCGGTCGGGAAATGTGTTATTAGAGTTTTTCTCTAAAATTTAGGGTTTATGCCCGATTAATGGCAATAGAATCGCCCCATATTATATGGAATGTAAATATACAGGTGAACTATACATTAGTACGCATTTGTCTAACCCTTCGGGGAATAAAGACGTGATGGTATGTCGTGTTCCTTACTGTCGTTATTTATTTGAGCCAGATATTGAAAACAGAAATTAAGGTGTTTGAAGAAATACCCCGAGAGGCAGGGCATAGTGGAAATGAATAATTCCACTCACAATTGGAGCTGCCCGACTGGGGAAGTACCTACACTTTGCAGAAAATAGTAGCCAAATAACATAGCTCTGTACTATGTTGTGTTCCTAACAACATCGCCAAACAAGATCGCCAAAGCTCTGCGAGGAAGCGTTGTGTTGGCAGTGGGGGTACCAGTGTTGTGTGTGTTGTCTACAGGGTGTGAAAATATTTTTTCAGGGTCGGCAACGGGCGAGTGATACCCCAGGTGTTGCAAGCGTCCATAGGCTACCGTAACCACTTACCATCAGGCGGGCCATATGCTGGTTTTCCACCTAAATGGTAAAAGAAACCCCAGGCCGTCAAACCGTACCGTATTTTAGAAATCATTTTCAATGATTTTTAAAATACGATTTAAATATGTTAATTTATAAAAGTTGCGTTAAAAGCTAAAGCCGTTGCGGATAAAATGTGTCAACACATTTATTCTCAACGGCTTGAGCTATTATTTATCTATCACACCTACTTCATTTTAAACGAAGGTCTTTTGTAGATCTGAAAAAGTAATAAAGAAAATATCAAATAGCACTGGATATAAAAATAATCAAAATGAAATTAGAATCTTAGTTACGTCATTTAGTTAGTTAATTTAGAGTTAATTTATTAAATTTTATATAAAAAAAGGAAGATATCATAAATTCATAATAAGAGTGATCTTTAGCAATTATTATAATTTTGTCTTACATTGAACACGAAAATAATATTATCGATATCGATTCGAAATCGTAAACAATCACTATCACATCATTCATTAAAATGACAAAACAAAAGAGGGACATAGTCTCGCTACACTTTTTAAAATTCGAGTTTTTTTGCCAAAAAAAGATAACAAAAAAGATAATTCTGCATTAGGACCTATAATTGGAAATCATAAATAATGACATCCTATTAGCTATTAACAAAATGTCTCGCTACATTAAAGTTTTAAGCCTTATATGTTTTAAAATAAGATCTATAATTGCCAAAAATATTGTCATTCTGCATTAAGACATTTATTGCATATCTTAAAATGACATTTTGATGGATATCAAATTTAAATCGTATCTATAATAGTAGAAGGCTGAAACAGTTAGTAGAAAAAAATTGCTAGTCTCGTGGGGAGTGCGGGTAGTCTCGTGGGGAGTGCATGTTTGAACTAAAATATTATTTTATACTCGATTATTGAATCAGTAAAGTTCTCGGTCTTTATTAATACATTGTATTATGTGATATAAATAGAAATAAATGAACTTTAATACTTACATACTGAAAATAACACCATGTTTATCTAAATAAGATATTAGATATTTTTTTGCATACATTTACTGCACGTATCGGTGTTTTGCACGGAGCATTTATTATGACCTTACTGAGCGAAAACTATTCTGTTTATGGAAAATCGATTTCGGAAACAGTTTTTAAAAACGTGTTACATTTTTTAATCCACTATCTTGACAGAGGGGAATGATCATGAGAGGCGGGTCCATAGATAGATAGTCAAAGGTAAAAACACTCGGCTTCATAGTAACGTTACATCTGAGCTTAAACCGAATCCTCCTTTTTCTCCAATGATTAAAGTCTAAAATACTATAGAAATAAATCATTCTGTGTTAAGGCTGATCGTTCACCTGAGCCCGCCAAATTCAAATTACAATTCGTTTGCCGCAATTTGTAGATCTTTAGCACATTCAAGGTTTTAATTCTTAGTTGTGGATGTTGTATATTTTATTTCGCAATGACTACTGGAATGCTGATTGATATTTGAAATTGGCGGGTTCAGGTGAACGATCCGCCTTAAACATTTTGATCCAAAAAGAGGGTTTCCATGTTTGAGATCACCAGATAGCGCCACTGGCGAGTAAGGTGCTGAAGCATAGCTTTTAAAGTTTGTTATTACGCGCGTTAAAGCAAAGTAATACATTTAAATCAAATTTAATATGTACCTACCTTAAAACCGTCCTTAAAAATATTGAGCATGCCGTAAAGTTACGTACTTCCGTTTTATTCTAAAATAAACACCATCACAAGATACCGACATTCATCGACCTGTAGTAATTCATATTTGCCTCACCTCAGCTATTGTAAAATATTCACAACTTATTCTATTTTAATTTCTAATTATTAAAAACTCGCGTAGTAGCCCACTCACAATAATATATTTTGACATTACGGAGACCTCAGGTTACATTAGCGCCTCTAGCGGCGAATTCACATGCGATATAAAACCCTCATTGAGATTATTTCGGTAAGGTGACGGTGCCATAAACAAGAATAGCTATATGAAAAAGCCACATAGTGCGATAGAGATAGTCCAAAATTACATAGTTCAATGTTTTTGTTGTGAATATTGTCTGTCTGTGTGCTTGCTGGTTGCTGGGCTGTGTGTGCACATATATTATCTGTCATGTCAGCTGAGTGAATATTGAGTCGAGCAATGGTGGTGTTTGTACAATTTCGAGATCTAAAATTATAAGCAGCCTATTTATTTCATATAATTTTGCTTTGTATGTGCATTTAATATATATCGTGATGAAAAGAAATGTGTTTTCGTAGATTCCTTTTGAATTCTGATTGATGCTATAAGGAGTATGTAAGATTTCTGGACTGCGTAAGTGATAAATCTTTGTTGTTCAATTTTTTTCAAACGCAAAAAATTACCTGTTAGATTAAAGTGGCTCAGTCTCTTGTTCCGTGTTTGATTTTAAGTAATTAGCTATGTTTTGATATGACCAATTTCTAATAAATTATGTGTAATGTTCCGATTGTGTTAAAGCCTGTATTGTACAATGACGTTGTTGTTTATTTTAAGCCAGTTTACGTTTGTTTTTAATTTTTAAACATATAAGTTTAGAAAAAAAACTTCTTCTGGACAAAGTTGTTTCACTTCACACTTGCTAAGTTTTCATGATACATTTACTTTTCTACTTACGTATGTAAATCATTTATAAAAAAAATGTGTTTTGTATCATAGTTTACAAACAAATATTTCTAGGTGAACATCAGGAAATAAATCAATGTGAAGTCATTGTTCTTCTAGTTCAAAATATATTCAAAAACATAGAACTTATACAATGATCTTCTTTATTTATTGTTTTAATTGGTGAAACATGTAGCAAGATTTAATATTATATTTGTATGTAAAATTAGTTACCTATCTGAAGTATTACCATATTATTTGTAGTGTCCATGGATACACAGAGCAGATGTACGAAAAAAACCCAATGAGCTGTTTTATATTTTAGTTGTGAAGGTACATAAACTGCCACCATGTTGTATGTATTTCATGTGGATGCTGGTCAAATGACCACCTATGACATGAGCCTCACATTACAGAAGTAAGTAAATTAGGTATATTGTAATATACTCAAACACTACTAAATCTATACTGATGCTATTAAGTCATATACTGTGTCTTTTACTTAAACTTAACTTAAACTGACTGTCACAGTAGGCACAGGTCTTAAGAGCCTATCTGAAAATTTATAAGCATTTAAGTATTTGACCATTAAATACTTTACAGTTAGACATTTCTGCTCATCATTGCAAAAGTAATATGTATATAAATTATCTTAATTAGTTTATCTACATCAGAATACCATAATAAGGAAGGCCTTAAAAATATACAAAATATGTATTCTGATTTTAGATTGTATCTTCTAGAAGTCCACATTTTAAAAACATGCATCATTTGAAGATGTAGTGCCATTCTTTTTACAATTTTTATCTTTGTGAGTGTGTGAGTTCTTATTGGAAACCATAATAAAAAAAATATATAATGCTTATTTATTTTTAGTGTGTCTTCATTAAAACTAGCAATAGAGAGGAAGACTAAAGTGCCATCAAACTCCTTGGTGCTCCTTGTGAGTGGGGGAGAAGTCCTACAGTCTGATCACATGGTGTCCTCTTACAGTGCTGGAACAGACACTAATCCTATTTACATGTTTAGCAAGCCATCTGTAAAGGAGAGCCATTTGAAACAGTCCAGTGAGTTTTTATAAATCAACACATTTTATTCTCCTTTTATATATATAGTAAACAAATGCAAAAATTAGCAGCTAATTAGTTCAATGAGAAATTAAAGGTTGAATTTATACTTTGCAGAAATGTATAATTAATAATCTTGCTTAATTATGCCATAACAAGTTTGTTGAATTATTTACAAAACATTTCAAGTATGTATTGTTGTCATTACATACTTATCTATATTATCACTTTCAGTGTGTGATTTAAGTCCAATAGTGGAGTTAAGCACTGGTGAGTTTTCAAGTGAGTTTCGAAGTGTTTTCGATGGAAAGTCAGTAGCGGAGTTAAAGGCTGCGGTGGAGAAATGTTGTGCACTGCAGCCGAATGTATACACTGTGATATCTTGTGCGTCACTCGCGCAGCAGTTCAGTGACCTTGCACTAGAAGTGTCCAGCAGTTGCGATCAGCTAGTACATGAACAGCATTTGCAACACCAGGTAAGTGGCTAATAATAATTAAATTTAAGATTTTTCAAGGACACCTTGCATTTTTAATTAATCAAAATAGGTCGGAAAGTAGCACTTTGGTAAAATTCAACTTTTCTAGGAAAACTTAGGAAAAGTGTAATGTATTGAATACTGATGTGTTAAATTATTATTAAATGTTTAGAATTTTTTTCCTTTTTTCATCATCACTTCAAGTATCATCACATCACATCACGAGACATCACTATTCCGAATTAGTATTTTCCTATTCCGAAAAGTGCTAGTTTTAAGATTGGGAGCAATAAAATCCGTTAATAAAATCGCTTCCGTAATAAGCACGCGCAAAGCGGGTGATGCCAGGGACTTTAACCGTATCATCGAAACATTTCAACAAAGTTATGCTAATTATACATTCTCGTGTTATTTATGATAGTTAATAATCTTATCTGGATTCTATTATACTATGAATTTTTGAGGTCACAGTACATGTGTTTCACAAACTTAATTATGAACACATAATCTGTGTATTAGTGCCCAGTAGGAATATAAACCTGACGAATACTTAAAATTACATTGTCCGGTAACCGTGACAATTGAATAATAATGCGCCAAATAATATACATTACCTACAACTCCGTAATGGAATGAGAAAAGGATTAATTAAGTAGGTACAAGTACTACTTCAGTCGAATATTAAAAAGTTAAATTGCCAAGATAGATTAAAGTGCAAGAGGTCTAATTAAGTGTTCCAAGAAATTAAGATAAGTCTTAGTGCATTTTAAGTGTGCCACTAGGTTAGCTGTGCGTATAAATTAACCACTTCTATTAACGTAATCGGTGCGTACGACCTCGACCTAAATCATTTGTTTTCGAAACAGGGCTGGGCAGCGGTGGTCGCTAACTTGGAAGACATATTCAACGAATTCTGTGAGAGATCGCGAAATTTCAAGGAGTCATTTAGAAATCATCGACTCAAAAAGGAAGAGTATCATGAAAAATTATCTGGGTAAGTAATTATTGAAACAAAAATGTTACAATTGTTTCCGTACGTTTACTTTCATCGAATTCAGCATGTTAAAAAAATAATGCAAAGAAATTGCTGTAGAAGAGCGAGTCCATTCCCTCAATTCAACTTGTTTGTGGTTTTGTGCACAATGGACGCCTTACTGAAGAAAATTTGTGTTTTAGTGCCTAGTTACCATTATGGTTCTGGACTGAAGAGCAAGATATCATGACGAAATATTATAATGAAACCCTGACTGACAACCTTTGCCTGTCAAAGTTTGACCTATCCTAACAACCACTCTGGAGCGAATGGTGTCACGCTCACGCGCTATTTTCACTTAAATCAAAATTAGCGTTTTTAGAACTACCTTACAAAAAAATTAATAGGTACAGAATACAATCTGCTTCATTAGCCTAGTGGTCCTGATCGCGACTGCTACGCTAGCGGTCCTGGGTCCGATTCCCAGGTTTTTGGCTTTTTCTATGAAATTCGCAGTAGCAGCTGGGAGTTTGGAAATTGTGCACGGGTAATGGCAATAGGCTCGCCCCTTACTACATGGGGACCTAAACATACCGGCGAACTGTGGGTGTACTTTAGTACACCTCTGCCTAATCCGTCGGGGAATACAGGCGTGATGGTATGTTATGTTATGTTAAATGGGTACAATTTAAACTTTTTTTCAGTCTAGTTTTACAGTCCCAATATTAAAAGTAAATATGTCCCAGTTTATACAGCATGTGCTAACAACCAATAGTAGTAAGTTAGTATGTATATACTTATACATACACAGTAAGTGTAATTAATGTGTTAATTCACCCCACTTTCGTGTTAAAAACTATTTCATTCTATCCAAGTTCACAGCAAGTTCATTATTGATTTATTTAATAATAAGTATTTAAACGATTCTGCATTAAAAAATGTAAACATAACTGCCCACCTAAATTATTTGATACATAGAGATGGAATTACAGAAATATTTCAGGCTTCAATAAAAGAACAAAATATTACAAACATTTTGAAAAATCAAATAAATCTACTTTTTTACATAAACATATTTGAATACAGTGGATTAATGTAGGAGTTACGAATATCCCAGATAGACAGAATAACAAATAGACAAACTCCACGTTTATAGCACCCCTCTCGTAGTCCGTCTTAAATACTTAATTCCAGACGTTTTATTAATTTTAATAAGCCCCTTTCTGTATTATCGAACAAAAATAACTAAAATCGTATTGTGTGTCGTTGTTTAGAAAGAATTCGTCTCGATGGAAGTCGGAAATGTGTGCAAAATGCACTTGAATTTTTCATGGATTATTGTAGATGTCTAAAGCGGTCTAGGTGCGTAGTAATTGTGTGTTTCATACCCGAGTACATATGTCTAGTTGACCTACCGGCACGGCATTCGTGTTGCGATGTAATTTTATGAATAAATTGTAGGGTACAGTCGTGCGCCAGGGCTGTGATAGGACGGTGCGGTTGAATCGATTCTACATGACCAGCCAGTGCAGCCATACCATCATATATGTATAGTAGGATAACCATAAGTGGGAAGAAAACTGTTTAAACTAAGTAAATACCTGTTTAGATTAGCAAGTTTTCATACATGCAACTTCATGCAAGTTATTCATCAATAATATAATTATATTTAGCAATGACATTTTACATAATAGTTAAAAAGACAATATTTAGTAAAATATTTACCTATACTATCACACAAAATTAGTTGGAAAACCTGTAAATTTGATACATTAGTTGGTAGTTTTTAGAACTCAACTTATTATACACTAGATGCTCGGCCCGGCTTCGTCCGTTTTCCCGTAGGAATGAAGCATTTCCCCTCGGTAAAAGTAGCCTATGTTCATCAAAGATAATGTCGGCTTCTAATGGTATTTTTTTTTTCAAATCGGTCCAATACTTTCGGAGCCTACTCAATATAAACAATCAAATCTTTTCTCTTTATAATATTAGTGTAGACTACACTGATAGTGTTAAAGTATTACATAATGGTACTTATAATATTTAAATGCATCAGAATTGTCATTGTTCTATTGCGACACACGTTGGTGCTAACGATAGTTTATATAAAGTATCTTTGGCGTAGCGGCTGAGTGATCGGCTTCTGCGACACGTGTTGTGGGTTCGATTCCCACAAGGATGAAATATTTCTATGATTTACAGGTAGTTTTTCCAACTCTGGATGTTTGTGTATGTGAGATTTTGTGTTTGTAAACGCACCCACGATACAGGAGAAAATCCAAATGTGAGGAAGACTTTTTCTTAAAAAAAAACACGATATACCTCCTTGGTCGTTTTATTTAGATACGTCTGCTAATGTCAAGTATTTTTAAGTGACATCGGGATTTCCGCATGCATCGGCGTATATCCATTGACCCTGACCGGCAGCCCGCGCCCCACTTCTGTTTTGCCTATTCTCGGCTACAATTCTGTCTAGACCAACTTTAAAGATAAGCACGATCCCCTTATCGGCACGCGATAAGTATTTAAAATACAAACAACAATGATTCTAAATATTTTAGCTGATCTTGGTACAAGTATCTGCATATTTCGCAATGCAAACGAGTTTAGCATTTGAAAAGGAATGAATGTTTAGTTTCTAAAACAATGGATACAAACAGTACCTACGTGGAATGTTCAGTGAAGAACATCTTCCAAGTGTGTAAAATTCTCACAAAAGTCACACTATAGGTATACTTATCACAACATGTTTACTTTTTAGGCTCAACGAAGTTTTAGAATCTTTAGGCAAGATCCCAATACTGCCCGCACTCCAATTAAACGCCGAGGCTCACCGGTTCTCGGCCTTCGATGTTTTTGAAGACACAGATTTTGACGGGCCCCACTACAGGATCACCCATCCATTAGACAACAGTTCTGAAAATAAGCCTGGCCAGGATTTTGGCGTCGAAGCGTTTAAATTGTCAGACGAAGATGGTAAGTTTTCAAAAGGGTATAATTTAGACTGTCACCAGAAATATTTTTAAGACCCTAACCCTAAGCACCAAATAAAATAACAAACCCCAAAAAAATTAAATTGACTTTATAAAAACGGCCCTAAAGTAAATCATATTATGATCCAAAATAAATAAACAAACATTAGAATAATTGCACGCATTGTACAAATACTGTGACTAAACGACGCACGAGCCGAGCGAGCGAAGCGAGTGGGGCCGCGGTAGCGGCCGGCGAGTGACAAAAAATATTGGTAACATCTATTTAGTAACAATATATATAATAATCAGTCGGAAGTGAATTTTAAAGGCGTCCATATATATTTTTATAGCAGTCAATAATTCGAAAAATTGGATTTATTTGATAATATTTAAGGAAACGTAATTTGATGATCATTGAAATTTATTCTTTTTGGTAAACGTTTCGAATTTTATTGATAGTAAAATAGGTACATTTTTGGGCGACGTTTAAACTCAAGCCTTTTCAAAATAACACAATAATAACACGTGTTTTAATTAATGAGTCATTATTACCTGTACTTTGATTTGAGTTTGTATTTAAACAGCTTACATACAGGTTTTTGCTTTTTTCTGAACTTGGAATTTTGAATTTGTATGTAATTAGTATTACAAATACTCAAGTATGTATTTGCATATAAATATTAGTTGCATATAAATTATTCTTCAATAAGAAAATATATACACAATTGTGTAGGATTTATTTTTATTATGACATTTTGTTCAACTGTTAGATTTTTAGACCTGTGCCTCGCCTAATATGTTTAAAAAGTTATATTTTTAAGGAACTAAATGATACATTTGATAAGTGTAAATTATAATTATATCAGTAAGCTAGTTGGTGAATTAATTTGGCTTTCAATGCCAATGAGTCGCTATTACGAAGACCGTACTATTTTTAGATACCTAATGACTATTTAACGTGAACAGGTTTGAGCGGAAACGATTATATGGGCAAGCACTGACGTCATCCATGTGATTCGATGGGTAATTTCTTCAGGTCTTTTATAAACAGTTTGTAACATCGTTTGTAGGTAGGGCAGTGACTGATAACATATTCCAATTATAACATCACTGAGACAGTGGAAAGCACTGTTATCTTTATTGTGAGTTGTGCATATGATCACTTGGTCTGTGTAAAATCATATGTGGGTGAATGTAGCATTTCCTGAAAATCTGCTATTTCCGGTTAAACATATCACCTGATTTTATCTAAACTAAATCAATTTAAGTTATATAAAATTGTAGAGTCATAACAACACATAAATGTTTGTTTTAATAATAATCATTGTTATTTGCTGTACATAATTATGATCATATGATTCAGCAGTGTGTTGTGATAATTTAACGATGGAACTATTTACAGTATAAACATGTGCGTTATTATGAAAAGGCATAAGGCACAGTACATACTGGCTACTTTTTAATATCGTACCTAATAATCCGGAAGTTCTCAAGTAAAACTGAACTGCCTACTCTTATAATTAGACATTCTAATTAACGAAAGAACCGAATCGATGTATGGAAATGCGATATATTTTCGAAATTATATCATCATTATTATTCCAACATGTCCCTGTGATAAATAAGCCGTTAAAATTAGCATTCAATGTTTTCAAATAATTATTAATTCTGTCATATAATTCATATTATCTGTATTTACCCTCAATCTGGCTGCAATATTTTAACGTAATCAAAGCATAACAACATGCCAGCAGTGACCTGCCGATAAGGTTTACCTGACATTGTCATATTATTTACACGTGAACAGGAACGCAATCAATATCTAGTGTATTTATTTTTGAATCCACGCTTAAGTTGCGATTCGCCGAGTGAGTGAGGATACCGGCCAATACATTTTTAAAAGGCGGGCAACGCACTGACTCCTCTGGTGTTGCGGGTGTCCATGGGTGGTGGTAATCGCTCACAATCAGGCGATCCGTCTGCTCGTTTGCCCATAACTCATAAAAAAAAGTAAAAAATAGTCCATTGCTTCCTTGTCTAAGCTTAGATTATGGTAATAAGGCGTAAGTCTCCTTTCTAATCTATCATATAATAAACTGCCTCGTTAGTCTAGTGGTCACAAGTGCGACTTCTACGCTAGAGGTCCTGGGTTCGATTCCCAGATCGAACCCAGATCGAGCAAAGTGTAATTGGGTTTTTCTATGAAATTCTCAGTAGCAGCTCGGAGTTTGGAATTTGTGCCCGGTTAATGGCAATAGGCTCGCCCCCTATTACATGGGACCTGAACATACCGGCGAACTGTGGGTGTACCTAAGTACACCTCTGCCTAACCTTTCGGGGAATACAGGCGTGATGGTATGTTATGTAATCTATCATAGATTATTATTCAATGTTAATTCTATGAGACTAATAATTCAAGCAAAAGCGTTTTTTTTACTGTATGTTATCATCTATCTTTATGTATACATTATCCACAGTGTTTGATCAAAAAGATGCATCATCAGGCAACGAAGGAGCGACCACTACAGATCCAGTCCCTCTCGTTGAGGAGTCTGATGAAGGAGTCACATTTAAAGCGCAGTCCTACGAGACTAAAGAGGAACCTTCCCTGCTGCACTGGATCCTCGCGCAGGGGAACAAAGCCTCTTTACAAGATATACTGGATTATTGCCAGAAGGGACTAGATTTGGTAAGTACTTCAAGTCCATAATCTATCTATATCTATCTATATATACTAATACATAAAGCTGAAGAGGTTGTTTGTTTGTTTGCTTGCTTGAACGCGCTAATCTCAGGAACTACTGGTTCGATTTGAAAAATTCTGTCAGTGTTAGATAGCCCATTTATTGAGGAAGGCTATAGGCTGTATATCATCACGCTACGCGGACGAAGTCGCGGGCAGAAGCTAGTTTATTATATAAAGGTCAGCTTGCAATAAAAGACATTATTAAAAAAACATCAATTAGTAATATAGTATTGTAGTAATTCCAAATTATACTAAATACATATAAATATAATAATAAATAGTAGGTACAAATAATAAGCCAACATTAACACCTAAGGAGTCTCATTAGGTGGTTAGATCAAGGGCTTGATACAGAAAGCATTTTGGGTTTTTCCATGAAAATCTCTGTAGCTGTTTGGAGTTTGGGATTTGTGCCCGATAAATAATAGGCTCGCCCCCAATAACATTAGTATGCCTCTGCCTAACCCTTTCTGGGAATACAGGCGTGATGATATTTATATTTGTATAAATTATAATTTGCCAAAATCTGCCCATAAATAGTTGGCTGACAACACGTTTGGCGTAGCGGCTGGGCGATCGGCTTCTGCGACACGTTGTGGGTTCGATCCCCACACGGAGCAAATATTTGTATGATCTACAGGTAGTTGTTCAGGGTCTGGGCGTTTGTGTATGTGAGAATTTGTGTTTGTAAACGCACCCACGATACAGGAGAAAATCCTAGTGTGGGGCAAAGTTATTAAAAAATAAAAAATTACAACAAAAATAGTTGGCTTAAATTATAATAAAATGAGAATAATGCATTTCACTAGTTATAGTTAATTAGTCTAGCTAATTAAGTCCTATCAAAAATTTTGTGGAAATGTAAAAAGAAAAATCAAATAACATTTTCATTCGATCTTTATTTTAGTAGGATTTACGCGTATTACGTGTTATCAGAACGCATAAAACCTTTATCAAAGTATGTTTTGAGGTTACACATTTTCTTGAGCCTGCTTTCGTAAAGAAATTTAAAATTGTTTTACCCAAAATAAATATTGCCTAACTGCCTACTTATCCATATATTACCTTTTACACAAATGAATAAAAAAAAGGACCTTTTTGTACACTTAAGACATATTTGACTTTGAACCTTAATAATTAGGAAGTTGTCATTAGCGTTCCAATACCTGTTCCTAGTTATTTAAATACCTACTTCTTATCAAAGCAGGACAATGAGTTCGAATGAGTCAGTTTTAATTACTTACACTTTTGAGAATATTAGAGACATTAAATAAATCATATTATAATGGTTATGTAAAAAGTATATTTAACTGTTATATCAAACATGACAAAGGCTCTGGCCTAGGGGCCTAGCCAGTCTACGGGCCTAGCCAGCCTAGGGGCCCCAGTCCCTATGGCGGGACCTACAAAAAATCTCAAAAGACTGGCTTGGCTTATCAAAAAACGGTATAAAAAATATGTAGATATTTTTTTTTTGTTCTGTATTATTTTTGTTAGTAGTTTATATAATATACATGTGTAATTGACTGTATGCTAAACCAAAATGACGAGTGCCTAATTTGCTAAACCAAATTGGATTGATTTCAAGATGGGGGATGGGGCCCCAAATGCCAAATGCCTTGGGGCCCTGGCCCTTCGAAACCGGGCCTGTTTACAAATTAATATTTAAAGCGGCGGTAGCCTAATGGCTAGGGCGTCGGACTTGCGATCATGTGGTTGCCGGTTCGAACCCCACCCATTGCACTACTGACGTGAACCCACTCGTAACACAAGCATTTAGCTTAGCACGAGGGGTTAACAAGAATACTAGTAATGTGTGACCCACATTGCTAGTAAGCTTTTTTAAAGAACAAAAAAAAAAAAAAAAAAAAAAAAAAAAAAAAAAAAAAAAAATCCGCAAACGTTAATAAGTGACCAACACTATAAATGAAATTCCAGCTTGACGCCGATCCCCTCAAAGAGCGTGAAGCTGAGCTGTACCATATTCTGGAGTACGCGAACATGCACGGCCTCAAGCATATCAAGGGTATTGAAGAGAGGCTGTACGGCTTAGATCAGCTGCTTAACGACGTGAAGAAACTGGAGCGGGATCAGCGCGACCAGGCCGCGTCGCTCATCCAGGTGAGCCAGTATATTCTAGAAGTAGATTTTAAACAATGTGGAATGTTCTCGAACTTAAGTCATAGATAGATATGAGCCGATACACATGGCAGCGACATACAATGTACATTGCACTTAAACGCAAGTCCGTGCATGCAATCCAAATTTTAGTAGTGTAACATACTTTCACACCTGAATTTTCCGACGGGTCAGATCTATATAATTATAAAACTCAAAACAACTGCCCAACCTGTCTAAGTCAAACTCAAAATATTTTCTGTCTGCCTCCTGGAGAACCGACAGGAAATTATGGCCTGTTACCGACTAAATCCGCACTTTTCTCCCTAGCCTTGTCTTATCTTATCTTGTGCGGGGCCGAGGCAGCAAGGCCTCAGAGCACTTCGACCCAATGGGATCTTTTGTGCTTCCCCTAGATACTTAATCCTCATCCTGCCCCAGTTCTTCAAACAGCTTTTCTATAAACTTTATAATGAAGCCTGGGGGTATGAGTCTGTAGTCCTCTGGTCTTGGATAACCCTGTCCCATGAGGCACATTCGCTTTCTTACTAGCCTTAAAGTAACGGCCATGGGTTTCGCAACACGACCGTGACAAGACATTCTAAAGCTCCTAACAAATAAATAATTTCTGTATTATCTAAAATTATCATCTCCAGTGCCGCGAACGTCTAAACACAGCATGCGACCCGTCGGTCCTGCCAACCTTAGTCCAGTCGCACTGGTGCCAGCTTAAGAAGCTGCTGAAAGGCCACCAGATGCTCATCGATATCAGGAGGCGCATCGCCAAGTCTAAGGATGAGCTCTCACACATATTAAAGGCGAGATTAGAGTAAGTATTCATGCGTTATTATTACGATTCTTATTTTTAATCAAATATCATCGTTATTTTAACTGAAACAGAACTGAATTTAAAATCAACATTATAAAGTTTTAAACAGACGTTGATAGCTGTTTTCAGCTCTATCTGAATGGTGTAGGGATGATTTTAAATAACAGTTAATCATTGTGATATTGTCCAAATCAAATTGTCACTGCTGCATCGAATGTTCTATAAACAGTGCCAATTCACAAAATATAATAATTATTAAAATTCAATCGTTCTCGTCAATTTGTATAGTCACATTAAAAATCATTGCGGTTGTAAGTGTTTCGTGTTTGTGATTATTGTCCTTACTGATTTCATGTTTTTGCACAAAGATATAATGTGCTGGCGTTCGTGATATTTACTAGAACACATGCATAGTTATTTTGACTATACTGTAGCGTAAGCACGAATAACTATCGAATTCGTATCGTAAACGTATCGACTTTTTTTCTGCTACTAATCTCATACATTCATACATATTTCCGATTGGGGTAGGCAGAGACTATATAGATTTCCACTTGCTACGATCTTGGCACAACACTTTCGCTTCATCACCTCCTTCTCATACACATTATTCTCGATTTCGATACGAATATCGTAGTTATTCGTGCTTGGGCTACTTTACATCACTAGCACGTACGAGAAAGGGTCTCGTCTTGTATCTTTTTTTATTGGCATGTGTCACTCACTCTACGAAGAATTGCTCGAAATGAGTTTGTCTGTTTTATATATATGGTGGTGCTTATGTATCAGTATGAGCGCTAACGGGTCGGTTCGGATGTTGCAGGGCGGTCCTAATGATCGAGAACTCGATGTCAGTGCAGGACGCGCACGCGATGCTGTCGTTCCAGTGCTTCAACCGCCTGTCGCGGTACTTCGGCATCGTGGCGCAGCTGCACCGCGCGCCGCTCGTGTTCGTGCGCGCCGTGGCCGAGGTCGCGCGACGACGGACCTTCTCGCACGCACATCTCAAGGTCATTGTCATATACTCCGTATAGTTCGCGCAAAATAACTTGAACCAAAATGGTGGATGCGCACCATTTTGGTTCAAGTTATTTTGCGCAAACTGTATCTACATTGTATCCTTACTTCTGACACTTGACGCCAATATTATACACTAGCTCTTGCCCGCGGCTTCGCTCACCTGAAGCTATATTAGGTTTAGAAATAGATTCCAAAAATAATTTAGTCAAAAATCAACAGTGATGATCTCTTCTTTGTATGGGCCTTTATACATCAGAGAGGTCAAGCTGTATCTCAGGCTCCGTTTAATTATTTGAGATAACAAGTATACCAGTTTTTGTTGTTAGCACATACTTTCTAACAGTGATACCAAAATTAAAATCTATTCGGTAGTTTTTGCGCCAACCCGTAACAAACATCAAGAATTTTAAAAATTAAATTTTTGGGTTCGCAGTCGTTTATATACCCTAATCCACTTGTTTTTTTTAAATATCTTCAATGTACAGACACAGCTTTTTTACAATTTTATAATAGTAGAGAAGAGATATTGAATTAGAACTACTCTACGCATTCTGTCACGCCACATATATATCGTCAAATCTCGACGTTTCGGACACTACACTCTGCCCGTGAACACGGAAGCTGTGAAGGGTTTAGGGCAGGGGTCATCAATTACTTTCAATTGGGGTCTGTTTTTTATAATAATATAACCATCGCGGTTTACGCGCTGCCGCCTTTACTTAGTCACATATATATCTATTTACTTTGTTAACGTTGAAATAATACGTAAACTTAATTAAGTATGTATGAAATATAAATATGTATGTAAAATATAGATACAATATAATTGAATAAATAAAAGGAAAGGATACTTGACGCGGGATAAATTATTGAATTACGTAGGCAAGTAAAACATTGATGATGATTTATGACATGATTTTTTACCTAAATTGTCTCAAATCACCTTAAGGCGCCGTCTATTGTATCTGTAATTTTATAGTTATACATGATATTCTCATGAAAAGAAAATTGTAAGCGCTAAAATTAATAAGTATTTTAAATTTACAGTGGGCAACAGATCTCGCGGAAAAATTGCTAAAAATTCACGACGAAGAGATCAGCAGGCGGCAAGAGTTTAATTCTGTGTTCGAGGGTCATTTCCTACGAAGCCTGTTCCCTGGCATGACGGAGCTACCGCCAGCGTTTGCCACACAAGGACCGCCAACATTCGACGCTAACCTGCCCAAACTTACGGAGGCTGACGTCGACTACATCACCAATGCCTTTCCAGACCTCACTCAAGATATACCCAATTATGACATGGATTCTACCGTACAGTTTTTCCAGCAAAGGTATGATTTAATAAGTCGGACGGTGTATTTTCGTAGTTCTGTATAGTATTTCACAAATTGCTTTGAATTATTTCCAGAATACGAGCTTCAGAACACGAAAGTAAAGATGTAGATATTCAAGTGGACATGGATAAGTGAGTAAATTTTTATTTATTTATACTGCCTTTGATATTTGAAGTGTAGTTCGCGGTGATAAAACATTTTGGTTATCTCATTTCACAGAGACTTCGACTCCGTAACGGAAGCCGGCGACTTCGAAAAGCTCGGAGGACAGAGTTCGACACAAAAACAGAAAATCGACATCTCAACTATATGCGTTCCCGAAACGATGGCCGTGTCCACGGTAACCGAGGTGCGAAAACTACCGGTTATATTGGAAACCGCGGAGAGCCCCCCGAAACCATGCGACGAGTTCGAAAACTCCGATTTTTACATCGAGGAGTCCCTACCGTCGAGCTTGGAATGGGGCCGGGACGAACGACAGGTGTACATCAACCTCGAGTCGAACATGGATAGAGGCCACTCTCGTAAGAACTCCGAAACACAAGTTCTTCTCTCTCGGAGCTCTTATCTGAGTGGTTGCCGTTGTATTTATTATTTTATTTGCTCCTGTCTTCACCGGCCCCGTATGAGCTGTTTCATATCTTATTTTTCTTTTGCATTCGGATTTTATCATTCTCGTTTTTCTTCATATATTTGCGTGTAATTTAGGATATAGTGATGTGCGGTATTACAATACAATATTCTCAATGTCTTTTTACTTTCCAGGACAATATGGATACACATAAAATCAACATGGAAAAACTGCAAGAATTTTTAATCAAATTGTATAGCGTTTGCAAAGTGAATATTGTATTTATAATGGAAGAGTTGACGAAATTGAAGAGTGAAATAAATGAACAGAAGGAATTTATAACGTGTAAATATTTAGAGATATTGAAGGCTTGGGAGCAGAGTAACGATGAGAGTGCGATGAGGTTTCGAGAAAAGACTCAGAGGCTTACAGTAGACCATGAGTTAGAACTTAGTGATATGAAAGCAGCTCTCAACGAGAAAGACGAAGTCATCGCCAACCTTAAAACTGACGCAGAAAATATTAAAAATGAACATCAAAAAGAAATTGAAAGGTTAGAAATAGAACATCGAGATACGAAAGAGTTGTTAGAAAAAACCCGGGAAGAAATACAGGGATTCGAAAAGAAATTAGAAGATATCGAAGCGCAAAAACAAAAGGAGATCAAGGACTTGCAGGAGAAAATGCACATGGATTATAAAGCTGAAATTGAGTCTTTACGGTCGAGGTAAAAAATATTCTATTCTGATATTATATTTAGTTACAGTAATAGTCTAGCGATAAGACCATTTGACTGCCAAGTCAAACGTCTTTATTTCGAATCTGACTCTGACTTTTCAAAGCCATGTGCGTATTAATAGTTAATTGTCACGCGCTTAAACGTTGGAGAAAGAGACCGTGAGGAATCCTGCTTGCCTGAGAGATGGCGTGTGAAGTGTGCAGACCCGCATAAGGACATCGGGACTATAGCCTCACCTAAACGAGTAGATGTCCTCAAGAATCTGTTCAGTTGTCACAGACGTTTAAAGATTATTAGTTGTAAATATGGATCTTTTCCCCAGGTTTCGGTTAGTGGCTCTTACGAACATGGACCGATCGCCCTCCGAGTCGAGTCTAGAAAAGATCGAGCGAACCGACGTTATCGAGATCGCAAGCCATAATGCTATCGTCATGCAGACCAAGGAGAACGCTGAGGTCGAAAAGGAGGAAGCTGTCAGAGAGGCTCTGGCCAAGGCCGAAGCCGAGTGGAAACTGAAACTGGAGGCCGAAATCGCAGCCATAAACTCCAAATATGACTCTGAGAAACAGGTATTGTGTTCATAGATTATACAGCATGCTACTTAGAATTATTTGTATGTAAAAATAATGTTACTGCGAGCTTCTCGTGTTTTTTCTTTGTTATAATGAAATAGTTTTTTTTTTGGGTTTTATTAATTTTGCACTGTTTACATCACCTTAGTTGTTATGCCTACGTTCACCCTATTATTTTGCCGCTAGCTTTCGACGTCGATATCGACAAACGAGGTGACTCGACGTCTGTTGTCGGAGAAGGAGCGACAGATAGACGCGTTGCGAGAGAGAGAGGCTGCGCTAGTGCGGGAGTGCGGCAAGTACCGCGACACTATACAGCAGCTCACTGACCCCGAGACTAATGACCTGGATGCGCTGCTCAAGACACAGGTACCGTAAAAATAATTTGCTTTACGACCTTACTGTCTCAGTAATACCCTTATTACTGAGACAGTAAGGTCGTAAAGCAAATTACTTACTGTCTCAGTAATAAGGGTGGAGACTGACTATTTTGTTAGCCGCGTGAAAAAGTTTACTAACTACGGCCATAGCTTCCATGTTGATAAATAAATTACTACTTTAATATTTATCAAATATTTACATGAATCTTTTTTATATTTTAGCTGGCTTCCCTCGAAAACGAAAATGCAGTTTTGAAGCAGCAAGTGAAGGATTTGAAGAAAGAGTTGGAAAAGAAAGCCGAAGAAGAGAAAAGCAGAGAGGATGATAGTGATGGCAGGTTAGTTCTCGCTACTCGCCCCACATACCCTCGCTTACGTTCTATCCAAATATCCAATTTTTGCAAATTTCATGTAAACCTTGTCCTTACAATAAGAAACAGTAAAATCAGTCGAGTCACTCTCAAGTTTATTTTGAACGATTTTTTTTGATAAAAAAATAACACACTGTCACGCCTGTATTCCCCGAAGGGTTAGGCAGAGGTGTTCTAAGGTACACCTGCAGTTCGCCGGTATGTTTAGGTCCCATGTAATAAGGGGCGAGCCTATTGCTATTAACCGGGCACAAATTCCGATATCCGAGCTGCTACTGAGAATTTCATAGAAAATCCCAATAACACTGCTCAACCTGGGAATCGAACCCAGGACCTCTAGCGTAGCAGTAATATTGCATAATACTATAGACAAAATAACTATTTTGTCTATAGTATTATGAAATTAGAAAAATTACTAGTATTATGAACTCATAATACTAGTAATTTTCGTATCTGACTTGTTTGATAATGTTGTCAGGTCGTCACCGAAGAAGGAGGAGGGTAAGAAGTGGCGCGGGCGCTGTCACACGCCGGTGGGGCTGTCGGCGGGCACGCTGTCGCTGTCGGCGTGCCTGCCCGGGCACAGCGTGCTGCTCATGTGGGACCCCGCGCACCTCAACTACACCGTGCTGCAGGTCACTATATACATCGCTTTTTAATACCGACTTGGGAGCCATAGACAAGTTTGAATAGACCAGAGGTTCCCAGACTTTTTTCAAAATTTTGCTACATTTCTATAACATTCCCAAAACGTCATTTTTTTTTGTCACGCCGACGTTGACCCCCAGCGAGGACCCCTGGGGATCCACATGGTCCACTTTAGGAACTGCTGTGAAATGATAATTTATGGCCCACATTTTGCGTACTGGATGAGTGATCGGTGCCGCCTGTTGGGGTGTCAATTTGAACAAATTCGAACGAACGTGCGTGCATAGTATATGTACGAATATATGCACAAATGTATGTACGACCTTTTTATAAATGTGTGGAATATATTTATTGATGGAGAATGCGGCCGGCGACTCTTCCCTACGGAAGGGAGTAAATAAAGTGTTTAATTGCTCTCTTCAGAATGATGGAATAGTACACTTATTATTGAGGTGTATCCTAATATATGTATAGTGTCTTACGGTTAAGAATGTCTATATCTATTCATATCTACACTACAAAGGTATGTGGGACCCGTACTGAGTTAAAACATCCCTTGTCATGGAATTCGTGACATTCGCTAAGATCGTGTCAGAATTTACCCAAACAGTTTAAATGATACGCAATATTATTTTCAGGAGGCATCAATAATGTATTTCGTACACAGCGACTGCCTGCCTGCGTTAGATCTCGGTATACAAGTTAAGAACGAAAGTGAGAGACGACTGTATGCAGTTGCTACAGTTGAGTCCAAGGAATACTGTTACGCTAAAAAGGTACAATCATTGTTTTTCTTTCTGAGAATCGTCTGTAATTATATAGCTTTTTTATAATTTAGTTTACTTTGAATTTAAATTTATATATTTTTGGTACGTATTCCAATTTGCGTACTACGGAATTAGAATTTTCCTTGGTCAAGGTTATTTGGCAGCACAAGAAATCGGCATGGGCCTTTCAAGATTATGTGTGGAAATGTATTCGTTAAGTCGGTGTACATCATAACAGTTAAAACATAAAAAATTGAAGACATTATTTGTTTAATTCAATTTTAATTTTAAGTCAACTTGAACGGAAACCATTTGTTCAGTGAAAATTTTAATAATAAACTATACATGATTTTCTCATATCCTGTATTTGTATAAGTGCAGAACAATATAATAAAAAATATATGGTGGTGCGTACTGTAAGTTGATGTGCGGTATTGTATAGAGCGGCAACCGGTACGGCATGCCGCGCGGCTCGCGGTTCTACCGCGTGCGCGTGCGCCCGCCGCGCGCGCACGCGCCGTCGCCGCCCTGCTGCGACCACCGCCACCGCGCCGGTATGTACCAATACATACATACATACATACACACACACTTACACACCTCCACACACACACTTACACACCTCCATCTCTTTGGACACTGGCTTTTTAAAACTAGTGATGAGAGCACGGAGACTCGATACTCGTCGATATCGATATAAAATTCCGTTTTTTATCGATAAAGCAATTCATAATTTATAAATGTTATGTTATCGTAAAGATAGTTTTAACGATATTTATCGTAAATCGTCATATTTTTAAACTATTGATTGCTATGCAACTTAAATTTTACTGTGCCGTCAAATTTTGTATCGTTAAAATTCTGAAGTTACATGTTTTCGATAAAATTGTCGAATTCTAAAGTATTGCCAATTTTTGTTTTGTTGTCATGCTCGCAATTTTTTTTTCATTTGGAGAAATAAATTTAACACAGGAATTAACTCTAGGATGATATTAATTGCTGAAATACTCGAATAAAATATCCGAAATTCATTCATAATTTTTCTCAACATTGTCGAAGCATTTGTGGTGTGTCGTGACGATAGAGATCAAAAGTCCGTTTATTTATTTGTAACTTGTCTACCTTAAGCTTTCAAGTGAGTATTTTAGAAATAGGTACTTCCCTAATCACTATAAAGAAAAACATAATTTTGTAGCCGGTGTGTTACCGTGAAAGTTATTAATCCAAGATCTATGTTTTTGGAAAGTTGAATAAAACCTTTTTCAGAAAGAATATATTCGGATCCATCGCATTATTATGTCAATGTGTTCTGAAAGCACTTTGTGGTGTCTTACCGGCTTATAATAGTGTCATTATTGTGTAGTGTTTGCTTTGCGACCTGCGCTTGCCCACGCCGAGTAGTTGATAGTAACTAATGACAGCCTAGTAGCACGTAGGCTTTGAAACGACCTCTATACACCAACCTCAATGTTGCACAATACGGCAATATACGTACATATTAGAAAATCATATATTTTGGTATTTTTATAAACAAATATGCTTTATATAAAAATGCGACCAATTTATGCGGTCATTTAAAACCTGACCAAAAATAGATTTCCAATATCACTACTAAGAAAGTTCTCGGCAATAGAATCAGTGATGCCGTTTACCGTTATTAAAAGTCATAATTGTCATTTTACCTATAACATAGTTACTTTTTACTGCATTGAGTGGAGACGGAGTGGTTTTATAGACAATTATCTATGTAGAAAAAATGCTGTTGTTATTCCCAGAAATAACTCTTAAGGCCAGTCCAATAACAAATCAAACGGTGGATTAGCCTACTAGAGATAGGATTATGACATGAGGTCCATACAAGTAATGTCAAAATCCTACCTCTAGTGAGCAAATCTATCGACGGATTTGTTATTTGGAACCGGCCTTACAGTGTACTTATGAGTAGTTAAGTGCATCAGTTCATTTTTACCCAAAAAATAATTTAACACCCTGTTTCCAAATTAGCATTTTTTTAGTTAACTCACATTTTAATTTGATTGAATTGTTTCGCGTGGCCATATCGTGTCGTTGTTTAACCCGTGCACGCGCGTTGCGTTGCAGATACTATCAAGAGCGGCGTGCTGCCGGTGTTCGGTGACGCATACCCGCTCAAGAAATGGTTGACCTACATGCATGCTCCAGGTCTTTGCTTATTTCTCTTCATCCCTCACGTTTTCATTAGCTTGCTGCCACATATCATGAGCTTAGTTTTTGTTTTGGTTCATTATAATTATATGGTAACTATGTTATTGTATCTACGATACATATTATGATATAAAAATATACCAGTTTTATATAATTACGAAAAGGTTTTGCTATTTGAATGTGACTTTTAAACTGAGCAATTTTTTCACGAAACGAGTGCAATATGACAAAAGCTGAACAATTTATTTATAATACAAACAACTTACGTAGGTATATATTATATCAATTAATCTAACTAATATATCCACACAAATACATAATGTAATCGGTTCGGGCGATCGCTCAAATCAACTGAGCGATTTAAAAAAAAAGACGTTTTAACAGACGCACAGAAATCCGTGGATACGAGTCAATCGACGAGTTCGGCGACGGAGGAGAGCGGGCGGGCCGAGGTGGCGACGGCCACGCTCATCAACCTGGAGTCGCCCGTGTCTCCCGCCGACCCCGCCTCGGCCTCGACCTCGGCCTCGGCCTCCGCGTCCGCCAGCACCGCGCTCGCCGAGGACCAGCTCGACTCTATCGAGGCCAGCGAACAGTGGCAGAACGCCAGGATGCATCTATCAACCATCAGTGCTGTGTGAGTAACATTCTGTTTTACATCGAAAGTTAGTGGTACCAGACCTTTTCGTAACGTTGATTTGACTGAGATAGATCGATCTCCATAATCATTATAATTATTCGATATTTTTTGTAAAGCTAAATACTAGTTTTAAAATTCTACAGGATGACATTGAATAGACGCGACAAACAAAAATATATAATTTTATGTCTAACAAAGAAAATTTAGTGCACGTTTGGAAAATCATTATAGTTTTATAGTATCGTGAAAAATATTTGGTAACGTCTGGTGAAATAATTGGTAATTGATCCTCAGCTCAAAACACTTCACGTACTTTTCTTAGCCTTTTTATATATTTTTTATTAATTGATGTATTTATTGTTAGCACAATGCCTACGTGAAGACAATATATTGTTTATACTATTTAGATATTGATTTTTTTTAAATAAATGACTAACGGTTACATACCCTTCTGTTTCGATTTGTCGTATGTTTAATTACCCTGTATAGTTGGTAACATACCCTAATAGCGTTTTTCATTGTTGCAGTACGGACATGGAATGCAGCGTGGGTCGCTGCGTAGGCGCAGAGCCTTTAGAGCTGACTGTCAGCGCCGTGGCCGTGGTGGCGCGCGGTGACGCCGTCGCCTCGGAGCTGGCCGAGGAAGCCTCGCCCTGACACAGCGCGCCCGGCCCCGCACTACCAAGCACCTAGTATTGCCGCACTGCGTAGTCAATAAATGGAGTGGCAGCAGTGGCGTCAGATAATATGTTTTGCAATGGGTTCCGATTTACTGAAGGTGATAAAGTTGGGATGAAGATTGCTTCGATGAACTTGTGCAGCGAATCGAGTCGAAAATCGAAACTCTATCTCGCAGTATAACTGTAATCAACGATTTACAACGCCATTCCCCGCTATGAGTTTCTAGGGGGTTGAACGTAAGCACTCCATTTGTTAACTACTAGGTGTGCCGCATATCACAGCTCCCAGTGTGGCTTCTGGAATATTTTACCACATATTTGCGCGCGAGTAAATTCGACGTGGTTGTGAGATACCCGCGTATAAGTCGCAGGCCGGTGTCCACGCTTCCACTATCGGACCTCCGGTTGCATCTGTCGGTGTTGCCGCGTCGCACGTGCCTCCTGCATTGAATTCTCGGTCTCGCGAGTTCCTTTAAAATCCAGGGCCGCGAGGTTCAAATATTTCCTCCTATATTCTATGCGTATTTAGAATATATTGTAGAAATTACCGTCTCTGATCCCTCTATGAAGTTCGTATCTTAATTAGGCAGTGATTTCTTCTCAATAGTACAAATTTGTTTAGTCGTGTTAAAGCTTTACGTGATCTTATGTTGCGAATTTATTCGTATTTTATATTTCTTTTCTCTGTTGTGTTGTGTTATATTTTAGTATCATAATATCCTCTTATTTCAGATACAACCATTTATTTTCTTATCGTGTATCAGATTATGTTAGCTATTTTATTATAATATAGTGTTATTGGTGATTATCAAGTTATATTCTAGCACAAAAAATAATATATGTGTTATTGCTGCGTAATTTCTGACTAAGCGCTTTGTTCACAATACGACGAAGTGCATTTTATGTCTATTAGCTAGATACGTGTCTAATTATGGTTAGAGTCACATTCTCCTTAAGATTCTCCTACCTTTATAAGTACTATCTTGATAACTAAGTCATAGTGATTATTTAATAGGACAGTCGTTCCTCTTAGGAATTTCTCTTACGGTTATTGTCGATAGGCTTCAGCAATGTTAATGCTTTACACACTCGATCTCGTCCCGTTTGACCTCTGAATCCTTACTGAATCCACAATGTAGCTTAGATACTTATGATAATTATAGATTTGTTAGGGTGAAGTTATCACTCGAGCTGACGACAATTTGTTTGTCCTACACTCTGTCCTGTTTCTGGATAAGAGAAAAATGAATTAAAATTATGAGGCACAGACACTTGCGTCCGAATATTGTTTTAGCCTTTCTAACACTAAACTAGATTCGTTCGAAGCGCAAATTATGGTGTTATATT
The DNA here is from genome assembly GCA_947256265.1 of Acronicta leporina. Taxonomy (NCBI): domain Eukaryota; kingdom Metazoa; phylum Arthropoda; class Insecta; order Lepidoptera; family Noctuidae; genus Acronicta; species Acronicta leporina. The sequence goes on along the minus strand of OX366513.1, from coordinate 6,358,613 downwards.
GTAAAATAAGAGAACATGCTTCACACTAAATTTTTTTGTGGCCTTATTATAAGTGGCGCCCGACGTGGGGCTACAGGTGTCTCTGGTCCTAATTCCATAAAGATGACTTGATGATGGAAATATGGTTAGAGACACTTATCGGCTGTTAGCCGACTGCTGTGATAGTGCGTGCTGTGCTCTCCTCAATCCCTCGTCGAACGGTTTTACACTACAACTGACTAAATTCTGTGAAATATTTGAGTTAGGGTCTATTTTTAAGCGTAAAATTAATGCGAAAATTTAGCTATGTATATTTTGTATCGGTAAAACCGTTCGAAAATATTCGGCTCCATTAGCAGTATTCAAAGTTATAAAAATACATCACCACATTTGCGGTATATTTCAAATAGTATTTACTATAAACGTTCATATCAATGATCATTTTCCATTATCTATGTTCTCAATATTAACTGCAATAACCATTGTTAAAACTGTAGGAGACAGTGATGTGGTCGATTTGTTCTTGAGTCTCGCAATAAGCGGGGTAGCCTGCAGGTTGCGTTGTTTGCGAGTAAAATGCAATATCGCAACCTAAGCACTGCAATGTTAATGCAATCGTTTGTAAATACTTGTTTGAGATATCGCTATAGGTACCATTAATTGTGTCGAATTTAAATTAAGTTATGATATTTCGGTATCAGCCAAAATTCGTGATGGAAAGTGATGGTTTATCGGTTTATGAAGTTACTTGATGACTGCTTGTGCTGGACACGAATAAGCTCATTTGCAATGAATTAGGTTTGGGTTGCTGACTCGTCAAATTTTGGTGTTTTGTAACGTGAAGGTTTTCGGAATGTTCTGCAACTGCATAATAAATCGTGCGATCGCTTAATGGACTATTTTGTAGTCACCAATTTTATTGTTAGAAATTAAAAATGTAAAATTGACAATTTTAATGTAATTTTTATATACAATAAATAGACCATTTTATACAAACTGTTTTTTATTTTCTCACATTTCAAATGAAGGAGATAAGTTTCCTTAAAACCATTATAGGAACATAATGCTTATAATAAATCTATCTTTGCATCTTAGAGACAAAATTAACAACTTAAACTATTATACAGCTAAAATATTTACAATTTACAAGTCTATATACAGGAAGTGTATTATAAAAGTCCACTGAAAGCGTTGACAGCTTGTTGATGCTGGACATCAAAGTATTGTTTACATTCTGGCATGTCATTTGAGGTAAATGCGCAGTCCGTGTAATTCCAATTTTGCATATTGTCTAAATTTGTTTGAGTACAATCCTGCCCATATCTATAAAACCTCTGTTCCTGCATCTCCATTACAGGTGACGTTCTGCTTTCTGTAGGGAAGTACTGCGCCTCCTCTGGGTAATATGCTTGCGGAATATATGTTTGCTGTTCACAATAGGCTTCAGTATACTGGTAACCACCAAAGAGTTCAGGTGAGGGGGTTTCACTAGACTCTGACCCGCCCGGGGCTCTCTGCCAGTCCAACCAATACGCGTCTTCGGGCCTGGAATTGTCGCTATTGAGATCTGCGAAGGTAGGCGGAGATTCTAAGGTGTGCTCTTCTAACGGAAAGTCTAATCTGATGGGTTGGTCAAGCTGGAAGATTTCTTCGGGGTGGAAGATGTCATCGGCGGGCAGTGCTGTGGGGTCGTAGTGTTGTGGCTGGAGCGAGGGCCCGGGGGGTGCGGGGGGTGCGGGCGGCGCGTACGCCTGGTACTGCGGCTCTTGCGGGGACCACGCCGCTGTGGCATAGCTCTCGGGCGTCTGCTCGGCTCGCCACCGACATGAGCACTCGAATGGCCCACAGGTGCACGTTAGTTGAACTGTGGAATCAATTAATCACATTAATCCACAGGAACAGTGTTACAATAATGCTAAAGTATATAATTTTTGCGTAACTATTTTTTAGTGAAGTGAGCATAGGTTTTGTTTTTGTGACAAATCTGCTTTCTCCTTTCTTAATTACAAACTCACCTCTTTGGTTATCTGGTATAAGTGGAGGGGGCTGGGGGTGTGGGTTGCACACTTTCTGCTGCATTTGTTTGTCTGGCTTCACTGTTAGTATCTTGTCGGCGATTGCTGCCTCTCTTGCTAGCAGTAACGCCAGTCCCCTCACCCTCCTGCCCGCTCCTAGTGACCGCCTCACTTCACTCGCTCCTTTGGCCTCTGGTCGGGGGTGGTCATGGGCGCCTTTCGCTTGGAAGAATATAGCGTGTTCTGTATGTCTCCAGAAGTGAGTGACGGGGTAACCGCAGTGCCCTCGACAGGGCAGGACTTCTAAACGGCCGCCGTTGCATAATCTATTTGGACATGGTTTACCTGCAGAAGAAAAATACATTGGATAAAGTTGAACTCATTAAACAGGAGAATGGGTTTGCAACGTCTTCCTAGTCTCAAACTGCACATCAAAAACAATATTGCAAATCTTTCGTACCTATAGGTCCAATCATATTTCTGTTAGGTATGATGAAATGTTAGGAGATCAAAGCCATTGTGCAGTTTACACAATTAATTCTACTTAGGTACTACTTATTTTACTACGTAGTCGTTGGTTTATGCGGTAGTTATGTGTGCTTAATTTCAGAAGTACCTACCTTGCTGCTTTTTCCTCGCTTTATCACATATCGCTGGTCGAAGGTGTACCCTCGAGCCGTCGGGCAGGCGGCACCGCTGCGAGCACACGAGCACTCCCAGGCAGCTCTTCTTGAGTATGTGCACGTTGTGGTTGTTGGTGTTGCGCATGGCCCAGCCCGAGGCGTGGCGGCGCGCCTCCTCGCAGGCGGGCGGGTACACGCGGCGCACGTGCCCGTCGCACCACTCGCCGAACGCATCGAACGCTGCCACGCGCGGCACCACCGCATCATTTATGTCCCAGTCCGGTGTTTGGCTCTCTGACATGTCCGAACGGCTGCTGGTGCTGTTGAACAAGTTACAGATTAGAAGGTTGCGGTTTATAGATACCTGTACCACCTCCTATTGACCACCTCGCTACTTATAAAAGTGTCTAAGTTGTTACTATTGACGGTATCAAGGCACCAAACGTACTAGGCAGGCTGCATACCGTAGGTAGGAATAACTATACACACCTGTAAATATTTTATTCACCTACGAAGTAGTTACTTATTAAAAGGAGACCCGAGCGGACTTTAACAATTTGGGTTGTAAAAGTACATAAGTAGATATCATACCTATTATTGTAATAATTAAAAAAATTGCAATAGATTTATTTATGAACCTACACAAGAGATTTTTAATAAAAAATATGTGAGAGGTATATTATTAATAACAGCAATAGAAGCCAAAATAAATATATTACGTATTATAAATAGATTTTTTTTACAGGTTTTCACATTTGTATTTTATCTGCTGTAACATAACGGTGGATAACAGGGTTAGTTTCAAATTTACCTAAATGACTCTTACTTATAATCATTCATTAGTTAAGACACTTTGGTTACTACTTATTTCTTTATACCAACTAAATAGATAAATACACAACCAACTAAATGGATAAACCAACATTGATGATCTCTTCTTTGTATGGGCCTCTATACATCAGGGAGGTCAAGCTGTATGTCAGGATTCGTTTAATTAATTGAGATAAGATGTTCATTAATTTTTAAGTTTGAGCATATACTTTCTTACAGTGATAATACAATTAAAATCTATTCAGTAGTTTTTGCTCCAACCCGTAACAAACAGACAAACAGACAAGAATTTTAAAAATAACATTTTTGGATTTGGAGACGTTTATATACCATAACCCACGTGTTTTTTTTAATATCTTCAATGTACAGACATAGCTTTTTTACAATTTTATAATAGTAGAGATATACTGCCTAGAAGCTTTTAGGACGCGAAACAAAATATATTCTAAATCTAAACAAACAAAAATATTATGCCTTAATTCGAAAGTAGGTAGGTAAGTACCTAGTATGATCTAACTTTTATTAGCCTAATGGCTAATAAAAGTTAGATCATACTACTACTCCGACATGAAAGCAATAATTTGCTTTCATGTCGGAGTAGGTAGGTACATATTTATTCAAGCTTTTACGTAGTAAGTACCTACAAACATCTAAATCGCGGAGAAAGCCGTGTTCCCCCTCGCAAGTCCTTGTTGAGCCAATTGCTTCAGAATTACGCCGTCTGAAGGGGCGGCCCGCCTTAATTGGGCAAATAACTTTGTGTAGATATCCACTTACGACTGAGCAAGTAAATAAATATGCATTTGAACATACTTCAGATTGTCTTTACGAAAGGAAAGATGAATTGCGTCTTTAGAAATTTCAACGATCTGAGAAAATAAGTTTTTGAATAAATAAATTGTAGGTACCTAGATAGGTACCATTTATTTATTCTAGATTATTATATTCTAGACCCAGGATGCTTATTTCGCTCGCTGAAGTTATTATAGGTACTAATATAAAAATCACAACAGAAACTATCAAGGCTGTAATCCGAAGTTCACCGTTCATCTGTAAGAGTTAACTTTTCTTATGCTTTTTTTAATGTAAGATCCGATGCTTATGTAAGTAGTAGGTATCTAATCGCGTCTATTCACTATTCTACCTTCTGTACGACTTCTTGATACGTATCAAGCGAACAAGCATCTTTGTCCTATACCTATACAAATATTTTTAAATATTTAATCTACAGTATCTAAATAAAACCACTTTCTAAGCATCCTAACTAACAGCAGAAAGGAACGTATTTCGCCGTATTCAAAACGAACTAGGCGTTTAATGCGTCTACAAAGCAACGACGTCACAGTTTCAATGAGTTTCAATTAGATTCAATTGAGTCCCTACAGCACCTTCCCCAACCCTGCCGCAGTTTGGCTGCCTATTTATTTGATGTTTCTACTTTAACTAGTTATTCATTAATTTATATGTTTAAAATTTTATGTTTTTACTTTGTTATTCTATGAATCTTTGTTACTTTAATTGGATCTTGTATTATTTTAATTAATGTTTCAAATTGATTAGTAATGATTAGTGTCTAATTTATATAAGTTCTATGAAAATCAATCTATTTTGGGAGGTGGGCTATAGGTACAATAAGTTAAGGGTCCGGTGATGCTTGAATTGCACAAAAAACGTAATAGTAAGAAATCGTAATCCAAACAATATTTTATCAAATTGTTATTATTCGATACTATTAATCAAATAAAAATAATAAAAAGGTTCGCACTGAACCATTTTGTCTACTACTACTACATACCTACTTCTCTAGAAATAAACAACCTGAAAATCGTTCCAAACTTCGTAAAGTTTTCGTTCAAGAATTGCATTCGTTTACATATTATTTCCATTGAAGACTGGATGAAATGGTAGGGCATGAACGCATTGCACTTAGACTAACGGCATCGGAATCCAAATAGTAATATACCTACTTTGATTAAATTGTGTTTGAATTAAGATTTATTTTGGTAAGTATTACGTTTATATTGGAACTTCGGTCCACCGGATCCTTGTAAGGTATCGAGATCCGGGTCTATTTTTATAACCATTATCACTAAAAAATACCCCAAAAAAAATTTTATATTGTGACGGAGTCATTGCCACCAAGTAGGTGGCAATGACACACTGGGTGCAAAAATACATCTATACTAATGTAAAAAGCTGAAGAGTTTGTTTGTTTGTTTGCTTGAACGCGCTAATCTCAGGAACTACCTACTGGTCCGATTTGAAAAATTCTGTTAATGTTAGGTAGCCCATTTATTGAGGAAGGCTATAGGCTATATATCATCACGCTACGCGGACGAAGTCGCGGGCAGAAGCTAGTCATCAATATGTTTACTATCATGAATACCTATTTAATGTTTCTTATTTTTTTAGTAATGTAAGTACCTAATTGTGATACCTGCCCCTTTCGGATCCGACAGTTTCGGATCTCGTATAAGCTTGAGACCTTCGCCTGTCTGCTTGTGACATCGTAACTTCCCATTGGATTAATCATATTAAGCTTTTTATTTTGAAAACTGTTTTAATGGATATAGTCTTTAGCTGGATTTATTAAATAGAATTCACACAAGTATCTAATACTTAGTTTCGAGAGCCTAGCTCAAAAATATATTTTTTAAAGTTCAAAAAGTACCTAATTATTTACATAGGTACTTAAAAAGCCCGTACATATTGACCATTACCTAGGTACCTAACTATTAAGGGATGAACTTTAAGTGTACCTTCCTACTTTAACGTGTTTTTTGCTCTATCATCTAATGATTATATGATTTGAAATTTGAATTTTATCTAAGGATGGATTACGTGCATAAGTAAAAGCTAAGTAGGATTAAGATCCTGTGTTTCGTTACCACTAAACGTAAATGAAATGCGATCGGTGTTCCGTCGTTGTATAAGCGGCAACAAAACGTAGCAACTGACAGCCCAGTTGTCATACGCGCCGTACTCATCAAAGTTGGCGCCACTGTGTTATCTGTAGTCCGTTTCGAACGACACGTTGCTTCACCGAACAACGGATTCTCGTTATATTTGAAGACTCGGGCTGGTCATCAACGCGCGCGACTCTCTAGCTAGTCTTACCGTGAATCCAGCTCCTCGTCAACCCTAAGTCAACATCAACAGTCAACATCGGCTCGTGAAATCATCGAAAGGCGGCTCAGCGATAGCAGCGGCATACCAAGGTACGTGCGCGTATTATAGTTTGTTGCTGCTGTATTGCGGAGGGACAACGATCGTATTTTATCGTCAGACCCCAGTCTGTCCCAGAGTAGTATTATTCACCAGATCCCAGCTATTCCGGCGATCTATAATACTACATCTTTTTGGTGCCGAAACCCGGGAGCTCCGCCATTACATGTGTTTTATACCTATCATCGTAAAAGTGTATCGTAATTTCTGGATTCAATCGTATAAAACATTACATTTCACGAGATCACAAAAAAAACACATTTTATAACACGTTTTTGAATCGCAAGTTAGGTAGTTTTCAGGGTTAGGTAAAAATTATTGTAGGAACACAATATTAGGCAATCACTCAATAATCGGTGCCTAATATTACTATCGGCCTATATTAATTTCCCAATCATAACTTGCTACATCAACTTTACTATTCAGTTCATAAAACAAATACATTTATTTTATTCATATTTCGAAACGGAGGTAGGTTATAGTCGTTCGCATTCGCTCGCTCGCAGTACATACTTACATCGAATTATACCAACCTACCTACAATTTCATCTTTTCCGTAAGCTAGCTACGGCCTGTTATTAGTTCAAAGAAGCATTATTAGTTTATTACATAGCAAAACGGAACATTAATTTTGTTGCCTAATTACCTTTTAAAATTAATTGTTACAGATATTAAGTCCATATTGTAAAAGTAATAATTAGACTCGTTAACATTTAACATTATTAATTATCACATTGTTTTATCAGTGGGTGTCTACCCATTGCGAACCTAGGGAGTACCTATACACTTATTTTGTTTGTAGGTGTTTGTATTGTTTAGTAGGTGCTTGTATCCTCCGCTTAGTAATAACTGTTAGCGGTTTCGTTTTGTTTTCGTTTCGTAATATTGGTTGATCATAATAATGTCGTTATTAAGTAAACATTCTTCACGTAAACTCAGTTCTTTGAAGAGGACTAAATCGAAATCTGTTGATATTGAGTATTCGATTCATGATTTATCAACCTTGCGTAGAAAACGTACTATAGCTTATAAGCGGTTGTGTAAGGCTTTGGAGATCGGTTTAGTGACCACTAGCGATGACACCCAACGTGACCTGTTTCTGTCATACTGCCAGGAACTGAAACAAATCTCAACCAATTTTCAAGATGCCCATCTCATTATATTGGAACTTTTAGATGATCCGGATCACGAAGACAATGACCTCCAAAATAGTTTTGATGATATGTATTTTAAGGTTTTATCAATTCATCGCAATTTAACTAAATGTGAAAATTCGGTTCGTACCGATAATAGTGGTAGCTCTTCATCAAACATTCGATTGCCGAAAATCGTTCTTCCTAGTTTTAGTGGGGATATCAAACAATGGCCCATGTATTTTGATACCTTTAATTCGCTTATTCATAATTCTACTTCGCTAACAAAAACCGAAAAATTCCATTATCTTCGGTCGTCTTTAAACGGTGATGCATTATCAGTGATTAATACGTTTCCATTGACTCAAGAAAATTATCTTGATGCCTATCAAGCGCTCATGACCCGTTATCAAAATAAACGAGACTTAGCATTTTCATGTTGGAAGGACCTCTTAGCTATAAACTTTCAAACTAATAATGGTAGTGATTTTAGAAAATCTTTAGATTCATTTGACGAAAACTTAACTATTTTAAGAACCATTAACTTACCGACGCATCAATGGGATTTCATATTGGTATATCATATTCTGTCGAAATTGGATACAAAGTTACGTTGTAGTTTTGAGGAGAAGCATTCAGACATTGAATTACCTACATACGCACAATTAAAGACATTCTTACAGTCAAAGTGTGAGGCACTAACACGTGATTTACATTTTTTAGAGTCTAATAAAATTACTAAATCTGCCCAACATATCAAACGTTCTAATATTTCTCATACGCTTGTTGGTAGCATAGGTAAATCCGAAAACTCGTTAAATGTTGTCAACCCACAAGGCATTAAGTGTTCTTTTTGTAGTGAAGCTCATGTTATTTCCTCTTGTCAACAATTTCTTGATAAATCTCTTGAAGATCGTATGTCCATAGCGACCAAAAATAATTGGTGCTACAACTGTCTAAAGCCTTCACATCAGTTAAAAAATTGTAATTCCATTTTTTCGTGTCGTAAATGTAAACGTAAACATCACACCTTACTACACAAGGAGAACCAAGTTGAGTCAAATTCGACCACTCTCTTAACTTCCCAAAAACACACTACGGTTCTACTAGCGACTGCTATTGTCCAAGTAAAGGATGCTTCAGGCAATTTCCTATCGTTCCGCGCACTATTCGATTCTGGTAGTCAAAGTAATTTAATTACAGAATGTGCTATCAATGCATTGCAATTAAAACCCACTCGAGCTTCTATGAACATAAACGGTATCGGCGAGGTGTCTGCCTCATTACTCGGAGATATAACGTGTTCGGTAGGTACTAACAATAAAACTCTCTTTAATTTAAACATGCACGTAATTTCAAGGATTTGTGGAGATCAACCAATTGCTAAATTAAACACATCGGGTTGGTCTCACATTAATTCGCTACCATTAGCCGACCCGGGCTTTGACATACCTGGTCGGATCGACCTCTTGTTCGGTGCTGATGTATTTGCCGATTCCCTTCGTGACCGTCATATTAAAGGAAATTCACATCAACCTATCGCATTCGATTCAGTTTTCGGGTGGCTTCTTTTTGGAAAGACTCCTCTAGCATCCCATTCACTGCTACACACGTCGTCAACTGACAATCAATTAAATTCATTAATTCAAAAATTTTGGGAATTGGATTCATTGCCGAGGGCTCCATCATTAACTTCAGACGAGATATTGTGCGAACAACATTTCAAATCTACACATTCGCGCGATCCTTCGGGAAGGTATACCGTGCAATTGCCCTTTAAAGACGATTCTGAACCAATTTTCAGTGGTACCCGCGATTTGGCGTTGCGCAGATTCCACTCAATTGAACGTAGACTGTCACGTGATCCCGATCTATATCGTCAATATTGTGAATTCATGTCTGATTACATTAGTGCTGGTCATATGTCATTAGTCTCACCAGATGATGTAGGTAAAGGGAAATATTATATTCCTCATCATTGTGTTTTGCGCCCTGATAGCACTTCAACTCGCCTCCGTGTCGTGTTTGACGCTTCTGCCAAGGATTTAAATTCTCGCTCGTTGAACGAAAGTCAATTCATCGGCCTAAAACTACAGGCTAACATTTGTGAAATCCTCTTGCATTTTCGCGAACACGATATCGTTTTCATGGCAGACGTCCCTCCCGAAGACTGTCTAAAGGGTTCTATTTCCTTAGATAACTCGGAACCAACTTGTCTTAAGGTATTGGGTCTCAAATGGGATCCGTTATCCGACTCATTTCTTTTTGAAGTGGAATCTTCGCAAGGACCATGTACCAAACGCTCGATTCTTAGCGAGCTCGCTAGAATCTTCGACCCATTAGGTTTTCTATCCCCTATTACAATTCAAGCTAAAAGCTTAATCCAGAAACTTTGGATTATCGGTACTACGTGGGACCAAACTCCACCCGACGACATTATCAGTACATGGCACAAATATCAGAACCAACTACCTCAATTAAAACAATTAATAATTCCTCGTAAATTAACTAGCAATAGTGTACACTTGTATGAATTGCATGGATTTTGTGATAGTTCCGAAACTGCATACGGTGCTGTAATTTACCTACGGCTAATAGACGTCAATAAACAGTACCGCACATTTCTAGTTTGTTCAAAGGCTCGCGTTGCTCCGCTAAAGCGAATTTCTCTTCCACGCCTTGAACTTTGCGCCGCGGTGTTGCTCTCGGATCTGTACAAATTCGTGAAGGAAACTTATCTGTCTCGTATTCCAATAGATTCTGTTTTCTTGTGGTCGGATTCAACGGTCACCCTCTCATGGTTGCGTTCTCCTTCTTATCGCTGGACTACTTTTGTTGCAAATCGTGTGAGTCACATCCAAGAAATAACACCTATTGAATATTGGCATCATGTGCCTTCTGCTGACAACCCTGCAGATATTTGTTCGCGTGGTCAATTTCCAAGCGAACTCCTAAACAATTCGCTATGGTGGGCGGGACCATGTTGGTTGTCAGCACATCACGAATCATGGCCGTCTTGCGTTGATAACGTCTCCCATGAAGAGCAGATGATTGTTGGGGCGGAAACTCGTAAATCACCCGTGTTAGTGTCTTCATGTACGACGGAAAACGATCAATCAATAATTGATTTCATCGTGCAGCGGTTTTCATCTTTGGAAAAGGTAATAAGAGTCGTAACATATATTTACCGTTTTATTAACAACACTCGCAATCCAGCCAATGCTAATCGTCATAATTTTCTTAATTATTTAGAGCGTCATACTGCATTATTGAATATTGTTAAGCATGTGCAGAGTAGTGTTTTCGCTGAAGAAATTAATAAATTAAATTCACATCAAGTTCTAATGAAGTCATTTCGTAAGCTCAATCCGTTCTTAGACAAACGTGGTATCCTCAGGGTGGGCGGTCGTATTGCTAGATCCGAATTACAATATGAGCACAAACATCCTGCTCTTTTGCCATCTAATCATCCCCTTACAACTTTAATAATAGATTCTGTTCATCGGAATCATTGTCATACAGGAATTAATACGACTTTATATTTGGTTTTGCAACAATTTTGGATAATTTCTGCAAAGCGTAGTATTCGTCGATGTCTCGCAAAGTGCGTTTACTGCTACCGCACTCATCCTGTGCCATTGCAACCAGTAATGAGCGATCTACCTTCATACCGCGTTAATCAGGTAAAACCGTTCTCCGTGGTTGGCGTGGACTTCGCTGGACCATTCCGTATCAAGTTAAGTAAGCATCGCGGGGCTAAAATAGATAAAGCATATTTGTGCCTGTTTGTCTGTTTAGCCACGAAAGCCGTTCATCTTGAGGTCGTGTCTACGTTGTCGACGGACGGTTTCATTGCTGCCTTACGCCGTTTCATTGGCCGTCGTGGGCGATGTAATACCATACATGCTGACTGCGGAACCAATTTTATAGGTGCTAGAAACCAATTATCGAAATATATGCAGGAAGCGTCTAGCACAGAGAGAATTGAGTTTAAATTCAACCCCCCATCTGCTCCCCACTTTGGAGGTGTTTGGGAGATACAAATTAAGGCAGCGAAATCACATTTATATCGTATTATCGGTGATCAACTTTTAACTTTCGAGGAGCTGACTACATTGTTCGTTCAAATTGAAGCCGTTCTAAATTCACGGCCATTGTGTCCCATTAGTTCAGATCCTAATGACCTATCAGCCCTAACACCGGGCCATTTCCTTACGCTTGAGCCCTTGACCGCTGTTCCCGATGAGAATCTTTCTAACATAAATATTACTCGGCTTCATCGGTGGCAGTTGTTACAGGCTTTCCAACAGAATTTTTGGTCCAGATGGAAAACCGATTACTTAAATGGTCTCACTCAGCGCGCCAAATGGACCAAAGATTCTAAGCCTTTGAAGGTGGGTTCCCTAGTGATCATCAAGGATGACAATCATCCTCCCCTTTCATGGCCCCTTGGTCGCGTTGTTGAACTCATCCCAGGTGTTGATGGGGTCGTAAGAGTCGCTATCCTTAAGACTGCTACCAGTCAATCAGTTAAAAGACCTTTAGTCAAGCTATGCCCTCTACCAATAGAGGACTAATTACTTTCTCCCTTACACTACATTATCGATTAAGTTAGATTAGTAAGCTTTTCGGTTTAGTTAATTTTTAATTTTTTTGTTCCGTCTCAGTATAATTACATTTTTTTTTTGAATCCAGAAAATACCATTGCTATTTTGGTGGGCGGTATGTTTCGTTACCACTAAACGTAAATGAAATGCGATCGGTGTTCCGTCGTTGTATAAGCGGCAACAAAACGTAGCAACTGACAGCCCAGTTGTCATACGCGCCGTACTCATCAAAGTTGGCGCCACTGTGTTATCTGTAGTCCGTTTCGAACGACACGTTGCTTCACCGAACAACGGATTCTCGTTATATTTGAAGACTCGGGCTGGTCATCAACGCGCGCGACTCTCTAGCTAGTCTTACCGTGAATCCAGCTCCTCGTCAACCCTAAGTCAACATCAACAGTCAACATCGGCTCGTGAAATCATCGAAAGGCGGCTCAGCGATAGCAGCGGCATACCAAGGTACGTGCGCGTATTATAGTTTGTTGCTGCTGTATTGCGGAGGGACAACGATCGTATTTTATCGTCAGACCCCAGTCTGTCCCAGAGTAGTATTATTCACCAGATCCCAGCTATTCCGGCGATCTATAATACTACATCCTGTTTTATAAACAGAAGATAAGTTTGGATAAGTAAGCGATCAGTGTTTGTGGTTCAGTTTTATGATGTCTCCGATAGAGGCCGATTCTTTTTTGCTGAACCTTCCTCTTCTTTTAGTGGAAAGAAGGTTCCTTTTTTATTAGGGAATATCTAAATATATTTTCTTTAAATTATTTAAACTTATGCATCTTAAAATATACATTGGCGGACCGGTCAACCATAGGGTAGTGCAGATATGATGAGACAGGTGCAACGTTACACTAAAAGGGAGATGAAAAAATAAATTGCCACATGCATGTAGCTGCAAGAGAATTACTTGAGAACGTCTGGGCTGATTATATTTTTCTTATGTTTCTAAGTACCTAATTGTTAGGACAAGATTTATATAGTTTTTTAAATTAACCCGGAAAATTTAAAGTTTGGATGGGAAACTTTACTCAGGCAAAGCTGCGAACGAGTTGCTAGTTTATACAAAAAATTGACTCATTAATCAATTAGACTTCTTTAATTGATTAATTTATGCCTTTAAGCCCTATTAAGATACAAATTAAAATCTGATTATACTGATATTGATAGTACCTACCTACTCAAATAATGACTTCATATATACCTAATGACATGAAGCATAGAGACAGATATACATTTGATTGTTTTAGTTACAAATTAATTAAATATATACAGCCGATTAATTATAAATAATTATTTTTAGTACCTATATAATATGCGAAACGTGAATATTACCTAATTCAGATTAATTAAATGAATCGATTCCAATATTTTTTACACCATTTATATTTTGTCTCAAAAATATTTTAAAAAGTTACAAGTGGGACACCGAGCGACACTAGTATCTTCCCGCCATTATACGCGCTCAAAATTGTCACGGCAGGTCATAGCGGCACTAGGGGCGGGGTTTATAAGACGTGGTGAGCATGTTTTTGTACGGAAAATCAGATATTATAAGAAGCTTACAACTTTGTGTTTTTTGGTGATACTATTTTGTAATCTTGTACATATATTCATATATAATATAAAAATACTTACTTGATAAGTGTTTCGGGTTTCGTTTAAAGGTACGTACTAGAACGAAGGTTGCCTATACTTTTTTGTAGTAGGTACGGAAAATCCTAATGGATGTTTTTCCATCTGGGGAAATGGCAGGACTCGTACCGACTAGAACCGTAGATAAGTACTTCATTTGCCTTGCCTTTATTTTCCCTATAGTCTTGGCTATGGGAATCGTGACATTCGTCACCACCATGACATATACGGTTATACCTACCTACCTAGTTATTTGATCTTGAATACGTCCTTTAAATAATCGAAATATGTAACTGCAATATAGGTATCTGTCTCTATTAATATAATGAAGCTTTAGTGCGGTTGAACGCGCTAATCCGTCGAGCGAGGAAGAGAGGAATCCTACCTACCGTACCTACCTAGAAACTATTAATATCATGCTAAGTAAGTACCTACGACACTTAGAAGCGTTTTAATTGAGGTGAAACTGCGGTGTATCTACAGCTAAGCTCATGTTGGTTAAACAGTTTAATTAAAAAAAGTTGAATGCAGTAGGTAGGGCAAATATGAAAAAGATTACCTACATGACAAATAAAGCTCAAGCTCAAACTAACTCATTGTTTTATTAAATCGTTAAGCAGCTACCTTCGTTTGTGCCACTGGTACTTATTTATTAAACACTAAGTATTTACTGTGTATTAATTAAATTACCAAAATAAGTTATAAATACTTACAGGATAACCATCTCCAAAAAGATGCAGACGCTTCACAATCACAATGCAGGTTTTTCCAGTCCTGTACAACATTCACAGTCCATCAAGCCACTACACACGTACAACTGTTGCGAAAATTGTTTGTACAACACATCTACACACTGGAAAAGCTTATAGCCCACTAAGTAGGACAACAAAAATAAACATAGGGATGATGTCCCCACTACGGCGCGACGTGGGGACCGCGCTCAGCCAATCACCATGCTCCACTACCATGACACCGCCTCCCGACCAATCGCAACACAGACCTGAACACCAATGACAGTTTCCCAAAATTATACGTTACTGTTTTTCAGGAAAAAAATGGGAAATTTCAGTGCGCTGCCATTTTTAGAACGTCGTTATCAGTGAAGTTATATTACAAACGTATTTTAAAAATGTTAGGTAAGTAGATAGTACTTAGGTATTTCAGGTGTTAGCTATAATTATTTTTTATGGTAATTTAGACCCTACATTATCATTTTAAGGCTTGGAAGTGATAGTTAATAGTCATGCCCGAAATTAAATGGTGTAACATTATTTTACATAAGTACTATGTATTTATAAAGTTATAAACTATGTATATTAAAAACTTGTTATGTTCGACCCCAATTCACCCTTAGGATTAGAACATTTAAGAAAGTCAACAAAAAAATTATTGTAAAAGTAATTTTGTAGGTAGGCAAAGTTCTCAAGCATTGAGCTCAAGTCGTGTTGTGTTATCAGCTTGATGCTTTCAGGTTCCACTAGAGGAAATGGTTTGTTATGGAGAATTAGGGCAACCCATGATAGAATCACAATTTGCACTTACCTACCTAGTTTAATTTGTTCTGACTTGTCTATTTATGGTAGCCATTTGAATAAAACTATCAATCTTCTCTTCAGGCAATTTTGACATCCATGATCCATCGTGTTTCATGTTTTCCTCATTACTTAATTGATTATTCTGAAATAAAACGAATCAGGCCATCCTCAAAGCTGCTGCTTGAACAACAAGAAAAGTGAAAAGTGAAATAAATCTTTGCACAAAGTAAAATAATCTCTGGAGGTTGTCCTTGAAACGGGCTTATCTACGGAAAAGTTGGTAAGTAAAGTATCGTAGATTAAAAACTGCTAGTCTCTGCATATATTCTGAAATGTGAAACACTATTGTAGCGTAGGTACCTATTTCCCAAGTGCAGCTGCCGTGCCATAATTAAATTGATGTTATACGTATAAGGTAAGTGCGTTCAAGATGTGGAGCGTACCTACATTAACATGAGGCAGGGCGCTGGATGCGGGCGCACGTAACGACGCATGGCGCGTGCGCATCCACTAGGAAAGCAGCTTTCTAACTGTTCTGCTATTGCAATATTTTTTTCAAAAATTATGATATCTGGTTAACAGTTTTCCCCAGTTGTTGTTTTCGAAAAAAAATTAAAGCAACTGTTTTATTTTGTGATATTTTGTGGGTAGATATTTTTTTAAGTTTTCGTAAAGGGATAATACTTACCCAGTGCAGCTGATTTTAATAGGAGTTTAATATTCAAATAATTCTTAGAGCGGTTACTTAAATCGTAACTATTAGCTAAATCTTTAATTTATGCGAGTTATTATGGATTAAAAAAATATTGTCGCATCAAGCGACAATATTTTTTTAATCCCGTGAAGCTTATTATTACGGATTAACAAATCTTCAAGCTTCTTTAATCTCTTTTAGAAACTACTATGACTACTACTACTACTATGATTAATTACTGAGTAGGGTACCTACTTATTAGGTTTCTTGTCCAAATAAAGCGTAGATGATGAGATAATTTTCTTTGTACGATTATTGACGCTGTGTTTCTCTTTATTATATAGGTAATAATCAAATTCAGGATCAAATTTAATCTAATTTTAACAAAGTTTTTACTATTTCCAGGATTCCATTGTTTGTTAACGGTATTAAGTGTAACGGTGGCACTAAGCTAGAGGAATTTTGTTTTAATCTGATCAATTGTTAACTTTTTAATCCGTTTATTGTTTTTCGGGCGACCGTTTAATCCAGGATTTGGAGGTTTCTTTATCGTTAAACTGTTTCGGAGTCTATGTTAGGATTTGGACCGGCGAATCTTCAGGGTTATTATGCAGACTTAAGATTAAGAACTAGTTCATGTTGGCACCAGTTTATCTGTTTCCAGGGCCGGGAATGACAACGCCGCATTTCGTTACTGTCTTAGCTGTGGATTTAGACAGCAGATTAAATTGACAAATAACAAAAATATTAGCTTTTAAAAAGTTTATCTAAAATATATTTTGTAAACACAGATCAGGTCGGCAATGGTTATAGTTATAGAGAGCTGTCATGCATGATTTGATTGTGGATGAGAATTAGTTTGTTTATAGGTACTAAGTTTTTTTTTCTAATTTAGTTCAATACACTGTGTTAACTAGGTATAGCACAGTGAGTCTTATCGTTGTATGATTGGCTAATAGGCAGTCCCCTTTGGTTGTCGCCTCGTCACCAATTGACGCCCATGAAAGCAATTCAAGCTCGCGAACAATTTGCGTTCCCTGCCTCCCCAAAGGAAGTGACCAATTCGCAAAATTGACGCCAGTTCCGGCCTTTAAGAAGAGCGTTGTGAAATCAAAAAGAAGACTAGAATAGGAATGGGTGGGTTTCGAACCGACAACCACATGATCGCAAGTCCAACGCCCTAGCCATTAGGTACCAGGTCGTCTTTCCATTTCGTTGGAGGTCCTCCCACATTATGTTTTCTGGTGCGAGGTCTCCACTTGAGAACCTTTTTGTCCCAGCGGCTATCAGTTCTACGAGCTATATGCCCCGCCCACTGCCACTCAATTTATTGCTGCTATATTTTTTAGTTTTTACTCCACTCATCGTTATTCGCTTGTTTTGTCGCTACATCTTACAATTTATGCTTCAAAATCTAAAACTTGTATGGTGGTGGCCCTTTTGAAGCGTCAAGCTGCATTCGGCTGTATTTGAGTATATTAGGTTTCAGTTTCCGTGTATACTCGTACCTATATATTATGTATGCAATGAACTAGTTGTACGATCCTGACTCCTAGCTTGTGACCGCCGCTGGCAACTTGTCTTGTATGTACTGGGCTATTTAGCGACTTAACTTTCCGGGGATGCTTATCTTTGCCAAGTTTCAGACCGCCCCATCCTAGATATACCCCTCTGTAACTTCGAGTCACATAATTGTTTTGTTCTTGAGCGTTATCTAGTGAGCCACAATTTGCAATAATTATATGTAGGTAGGTACGTAATAAGGATATTATTTTTATATTTTGTGGTAATTAGCCTAGGTAACTGCCTCATTAGCGTAATGGCCCTGAGCGCGACTGCTACGCTAGAGGTCCTGGTTTCGATTCCCAGGTCGAGCAGTGTTATTGGGTTTTTCTATGAAATTACCAGTAAGAGCTCGGAGTTTGCAATTTGTGCCCGGTTAATGGCAATAGGCTCGCCCCATATCACATGGGACCTAAACATACTGACGAACTGTGGGTGTACATTAGTACGCCTCTGCCTTACGCTTCGGGGAATAGGTATAATAATAATTTAGGTCCCATGTAATAGGAGCTTACCTATTGCCATTGAATTCCCAGCTGCAACTGAAAATTTAATAGAAAAATAACACTTTGCTAGACCTAAAAATAGAACCCAGGACCTATAGGTCCTAAAGCGTAGCATTCGCGATCTGCTAGAGTCCGCTAGACCAATGAGGCAGTTTACATAAGTTCATTCGTGTAAATGTGCAATATATTTGTCAGCCGCCTCTGGTTTTGCTCGGTAGTCGGGGAGTCCGGAGCAAACACGGAATTAACGCAGAGCTCAGCTTCTGTCAACAGCGATCAAAGCGAGCTCACAACATGTGGCGCTGCGATACATTTTCACACGCGTTTTCATTCGATTTAAAGTTTTTCTCGTACAAATAGTATCTACCTATGAGTTCAGTCAGTCTTTTTGTTCGTCCATGTGCTGCTGTAAATGGAGAAATATTGTAAGTTACTATGGATCCTCTCGAGTTCTTCATAGCTTTTTTATGGTCGTTTTTCTCTTTCTTGTATAATTTTGGCAAGACACATGATGATGATTCAGTCAGTAGTACTGGAGTGTTGTAGTAGATCAGATACTGTATCGAATCGTACCTACAGTCTTTTAGTACTGTAATACTATGTAGGTACC
This sequence comes from Acronicta leporina, assembly GCA_947256265.1. Lineage (NCBI taxonomy): Eukaryota > Metazoa > Arthropoda > Insecta > Lepidoptera > Noctuidae > Acronicta > Acronicta leporina. The sequence continues at coordinate 6,339,654 of OX366513.1, read as the reverse complement.
TATGTCGGTTCTTGAAGCTCCTTTCAAACAGCCATTGGGCTGTTGTTGTTGCTTTAAATAAGGTAGCAGTATAATTTTCATCGTAGTATAATGCGAAGTTGGAGCCTAATAATTGCTGTTTTGTCAGCATATTTACTCAAATCTGTATGTTCAACAAAATGGTTAAAAAATAATCCAACTGTAATAGTACAAAAAAATTAGCATCCGCAGGTAAAACCTCTCGTGTCTCCACTGCCATGATCACAGTCCAGTTTGATAAACCACACCAATTCAACTACACGTAGCGATCTGTTCGTGACAACGCAGATAACCCTTTGCAGCTATTGATAACGGATCTCCATATCTGCATTGAGCGCCCCACACTCCCCATCCCGTAAGCCTTTCCACACAAACGGTGTTCAAACAAAGGATCAAATTAAACAAAATCCGCAGACAATCGCGTTCCGACGAACACCGACGAGGACATGAAAGAGAGTTAATCAAATAACTATTTGGAAGTCTGAACAAATAGCACGCCCCCGCAACTCAACTGTCACACAACAAACGCATGGTGATTGACCTCGCTCGTATTGTGTGGCGTGTAACTAATGCTTTGGTGAAAATGCGCAATACTTTTGACTTGGCAAAAGCTTCAGCTTTGCCGGCTGCGTATCAATTGTGCCTTGTGGGTGTAACTACTATTGAAATATGAATGTCAATTGGATTAAAATATTGAATATCATCATAAAGTCATAATTTTAACAACTCTATCTTATCGAACGTTGTTATTTTCAAAATTATTGAGGATTGAGTTTTCTTGATTACGGTAATATTTATAACTTAAATAAAATTGTGCTTGTATAAACTTGAGGGTAATACCTAAATTAGAAGTCTATCTTTCGTCGCACTATATCTTTAGTCGCGGAGGAAAATAGCAAGCTAGGTACCTAATAAAAGTTTCGCATTGAATGTTAATTTATTATTTTATTAACTTCGCCACTAACGATTATTGTTAATGATAAAGACACAAGGTGAAAACTCATAGTTGTGAAAGGCAGTAGGTGTGCGTTAGTTAATTTATTGTCGTCGTTATCTGCATGATGCGGGTGCGCGCGCGCCGCTCGCAGTAATGACGACGCCCCACCTTACGCCGATAGCTGCTCCTCTTTAACATGCAGCACGCGACAACTGACAACTGTTTCTTTATTTTATGGATCATATTTTTATTTTTAGTTGTAGGTTTTTAACAGTACTAAAAAAGCTGTAAAAGTTTGTAACCAGTCACACATTGCTTGGTGCATCTTATTACAACGGCATAAGACAGATCGGTGATTGATGAAAATTGACAATAGTTTCAAAAATGAAGTTTGTGATTGTTCCAAATTATGTCATTCACTACTTTGTGGATATCTAGACTAACTTGACGTGTAGTCTAAAAAGACCTGGTTTTAGGTTAAATAATAATAAAGAAATAGAAAACTTACCTACCTATTTGTAACGATAACACAATCAATTGTCATATTCGCAAAAATGTATGGATGCTTCCTGTATTGTATGTAATTTGTTGATTCATTTGAATTTTCAAAAACAGCTTATTTAGCATAAACATGGGCTCGTCGCGACATTTCCGCATAATTATGCGAACGTTTCTATAGGAGAAATTGATATATGGCGGTATTATACTAATTGCAGTACTTCGTAGACATTGTTGGTATTGTGCGATTATACCATAAAATTGATATTTATTGTAGGGCTCGTATGTAAGAGCAATAGTTTGAAGACAGGCAAAGAATAAAAAACTGATTTAAATTGTGACAAAACTGCAAGTTTGGTGCATCACTATCTTGCCAGCTTAATAAATAAATTAGAGTGTAGCCACCCCTCAAAATTATTAATTTTTGTCGAGTAGCAATATTACGAACGCAATTATGGTCTCACCGGCCGGCCCATTTCACGCTCGCCCCAAAAACAATGGGGTTACATGGGGGAATAATCTAATAAAGGAATAAAGATGTTGCGTGATTTTTAGATATCATAACGTGGGAAAGCACCTTGATTGGTTGGTTTAATTAATTGATGTTCATTTGTGGCCAACCGTGGGAAACAAGGCGTTAATAGGATTGATTTTGGAGCGGATGATTCACGCTATAAATGGATGATATTAAGAGATGTGGCAAAGCGGATTGAACGAAGTTTTGTGCATTTGTGGCATATACACTGTTTCAATAAAAATAGAAATACTTAAACCTAGTAAAATTTAATTTCGTTTTTCACAAGTTGTAGGTCTAGATATGTATAGATAATAAAATATACATTGATCCATAAAAATAGTACATTTAATAAACGACAGTACATAGCTAACCTAAATATTTACAACTAAACGTTATTCATTTCGAGTTGTAGGTTGTATTGTAGCATTCTAAACTGCCTAAAACTGTACGACGCGTGTAGGTTACCTAGTTACAAGTTCCTTATACTATTTGGACAGTTATTTTTATGTTTCTTGTAGTTATATACCTACCTACCAAAAATTGAAATGATCATCTAAAATCCTCCTTTAAAGTCACCGGAAATCCGATATTTTACATAGCATTGAATCATTGAATGGTTAGAGCTAAATGTGGCTGGCGGACCATTAAATTTTATTTCAACCCGCGAGCGTCGAAGGGTGGCCGGAGTGTACACATAAATAATAGCAAAAAACATATTGCGTTTGTTGCTCCACTCATTATGCGCAATTAGCGACGATTGTGACAGCGGACACCATGTGAACGGATTTCATTCCTATTGTCTGTTTTGGGTTCTTAAAAAGATTCTCAGCGCGTGCCAGTTTAATTAATCATTAATTCAATTAATGTCTCAGAATATAAATATCTAGCCCTAATTCAATGAACAATTTTGCACACTGTTTCAATTGAATAAAAAATAATACACATTTTAAGAGTCTACTGTGACGTTTATTACTCTCCGTAATTATTTTGTAACGGAAAAGAGATTCAATTCAAAAGTAATTTGTAAACTCTGAGGTTAAACACCGTTTTAATGCATTTATTTAACCTAATACTTATTGCCCCTCTGTTAGTCGAACGCATTAGTAAAATTAGAGCGGTGGGAAAGGGTTGCGCGTGCGCCGCGAATACTTTATGTTTATTGTTATTAGAACAATATTTGTACATCCGAGATGTACGATTATTGCTGACGTATCATATTCAACGCATTTGTAAATCTACCTTTGAGTGTTTATGGATCGATAACTATAACAATCCACATTGACACTGCATCGTTACGACAAAAAGTGAAAATTAAAAATAATGTGAAAGTAGGGAAGTGCTATAGAGAATATATTTCCGGATTAGTAAAATTAAAGGTACATTCTTCATATTCAATGATCAATCAGGCTCCCCCGTGGTCAGTTGAATGCGGAAACAAGCAAATACTATTGTAATCCCATCGGTGGCCATTTAGTTGGTACCATCAATAGAACATATCGGACACTGGTCACGCGTCTAGCTATCACCTATTGTTGCGAACGATTGATGTGTTTAGCCGATTATTTGTTTACAATATACATACCTAATAGAGGAATTTAATGTGTTTTTAACGAAATATTATAAATGAACAGAGGAAAAGTACAGGCGGATTGCAAAGTAAAAAGTAGGCTAAGTGTATTTTTTTTCTTGAGTGAAAATGTATCCTATCCTATCCTACTAATTTATTATAAATGGTCGAAGCGTCGGTAGCCTAATGGCTAGGGCGTTGGACTTGCGATCATGTGGTTGCCGGTTCGATACCCACCCATTGCACTACCAACGTGAACCCACTCGTAACACAAGCATTTTAGCTTAGAACGAGGGGTTAACAAGAATACTAGTAATGTGCGACCCACATTGCTAGTAAGCTTTTTTTTTAAAAAAAATGCTAGTGTTTGTGAGGATGGATGGATGGATGGATGGATGTTTGTTACTCTTTCACGCCAGAACGGCCGAACGGATTTGGATGAAATTTGGCACAGATATAGATTATAGTCTGGAATAACACATGGGCTACTTTTTATCTGAGGTCCACGCTGACGAAGTCGCCGGCAGAAGCTAGTACAAATATGATTTGAGAATTTTCACAACGTACACTCGGACGCCATACCAACCAATTAAATAACCATGTACGATGCGATAATCGAAGCTTATAACGCATCATTATGATAATTAACTCAACATAAATTCTATCATTATAAACTCAACATAAATTCTGGCACAGAATGCTTAAACGAATTTAAGCATCATTGCTGGTTTGGTTACACTTAAAACCATTCATAACCTATTCTAAAATTTTACTCACAGAACCCTATCGATTTCTATAGAAATACCATCAATAAGACGGCGTTCGTCAGGGGTCGCGAATTGAAGCGATTAGCCTTGGTAATAAAGTGCACGGCTGACACGGCGATTACTGGTACCGGCTCTGTTCATCGTAAACACTCATTAGATTGTATTTTGCGAAATTTTGCACGAAAAAGGGTAATAAAATGATTTATCACGGTAAAAAAACAATTACAGTTTAATTGCATTTTCTCCGAAATTACTTAAAATATTACTAAGACTAGCGGCCCGCCCCGGCTTCGCACGGGTGGAGAAATCCCTTACTTTTTTCAAAATATTCTATAGCCTATGTTAATCTGGAATAACGTAGCATTCAAAGGTTGAAATAATTTTTGAAATCGGCCCAGTAGTTTTTGAGCCAATTCGTTACAAACATACTTACATACAAATCTTTCCTCTTTATAATATTAGTATAAAAAATATGTATAGTAATATATTTTTATTACCTTTTAAGCAGTTCGCAGTCATCATGGTTTATGAAAAATGTCGTATCGCAATACAGCATCAAATATTGTCTTATTTCTCTTGCGGTGCTACGCAGTTGCTACGTATCGCTACGAGCATTTATTGCTACGAACATAATGCAATCATTTAGTATTCGATTTAATTCAATTCAATTTCATTTCAGACATGTTAGTATTATAATATTTATCATTAAATTACAAAAATCTCCCAAATGACTAAGGATAATTTAAGGTTTATCAATTTTAGCTATTGACGCCCTCGGTATTACATAATTATGTTCGTATTGAATTACGATTTCAGACAGAGTAAGGCTTTGCAAGATTCCTCGTCGATATCATACTTTTGTAAGTAGGATTTCAAAAGGAGGAGGATATTTTAAGATTCCACAGAAATATGTTTTTGAAGAAAAAAACGCAACATAAACCCCAATCTTTTTTAAAATAACACATCATTCACCTTCTAACTTTATTTCAGTCATTTCTTCTTGTCTTATGCCTATCCGTCTCCCTTATCGCTTAACATTCGTAACATACCTGTTCTTACCCTACCTTCGCTATGTTATCTTGCCCACGCGTCGGGCATTAGGTGTGACAAGCGCGTGCGGTGCACGTGGGCACGTGGGCGCACCGGTGCGAGCGCGCACGTGGATGCGTTCGCGCGCATCGCCGCCTGCGCATCTTCGCAGTGATGGTCAGCACCGGAGTGCAGTGTCTTGTTCCAGCAAAGGTCCATTTCACACTGTCATGCAACAATTGAGTGAACACTAATAAAGTGGTTTTAATTATAATGTAAATTCAGCTCGATTCAGTTGTTTTTGTAAGTCAATGTATTATGTTAAGAGTTAAAAGTTCTTATAAATGCAATGCAAGATTTTTTATTTTATTGAGAATACACAACACGCCTAAGTAAGTACTTGACTTTTGTTATTTGCAGAATGTCATTCAAGTGTTCGAAATCGTACAAAGGAGTGAATGGGAATGAACAGAAAGGAATCAGTGTCGGATGCGCCCACGCACAATATTGGACATCATATTGATGCGTTTACGTAAATATAGAGTACCTTTTATTATCTGCTAAGTTTGACTGCGGTCGAGAAGCGTGTCGCTCACCCCCCGACTATTCACCAAGGATGATTGATCTACGGCAGATTGACAGATTTTTTATAAAACCAGCCGAGGGTCGGTACAGACGAGCGAATATTAAAGGCAATTGTTGTTTAATTTTTACACTGGTGGGGCGATGCGTTTCGAGTGTTGTAATAATGTTTTGATAATAGCAGTATCCGTTCAGCTCATATTTCTTATTCAGAGTGCGTGGGACCGCGCCCGGTGATTGCGCTTGTGCGTTCTGTTTGAATTTAAAACATTTAGGACCGTTAGGAACACCTTGCTCCTTTTGTTAATAACAAACATGATAATATCAATTATAGTTTACATGTCACAAAATGGAAATCTTATGTATTTATAATTTTATAATTTGTTACAAAAATCAATCATAAGTTACATGTCGGCCAAATATTATTAAAAGATTTTAAGCTTTATTCAAAGTGTTAAGTTTCATTAGTTATTATTTTAATCTGTCACAAATCGACAGCTCGCCGTTGAGGTCTGACCCTTGACGGGTGCTTGCCCTTAGTAATATTTTTTATTAGTATTTTTTACCCCAGCCTCGGACAATGGAAGCTGGCTATTCGATACTTTAGCACAATGTACCCACTGATCCTCATTGATCGCCAATTACTGGACATTAAGTACCTTAAACGCCTTTCATGTCCGCTATTTGTAGCAACAAATCAAATATGAAAGGAAACAGCCCACAATGGTGCGTTCAAGATCTGCATTCAATATTTCTGTTGGCTATTATTTGTTCTATAAGCTTGTTTTTTTTTCGGACATAACAACAATGGAATTTGGGAGCTTATTTTTTATTTCCCGCGGGATAGGATTTTGCGATAAGAATGAGGTTAAATGTCGGGATTACCGAAAATATTAAATATCGAAAATTTATCGCAAAATAAAGTTCCTATCGGTATTTTAAGCTTCACTAAAAAAATAAACGGGTTGCGAAGGAAAGAACACATAATATCTACGCTACCTATGTTCATCCACGTCGGGGTTGTACGGCGCACGCAACAAGGTGTGCTTGGCGGGTGCGCACGCGCCGCTGCGTCCATTGTCACGCCCGACACGCTTATCATACAGTTCCAGTGGAGCGCGCACAAGAACGCACATTATTGCACATTTATTGCGCATCTTCAAAGCTTTGTTAGTTTTGTTACATCTTTTATTTGCTTTTTATCAATAAAAATGTCGACCGACAACGATGTATGTGTTCACGCTATAATTCAGTCTGTGATTTCTTTATTGTGGGAATTGTGAAGAATTTTACAGATTAGCGTAGCAATAATATTATTATGTTACATTTAGGTACTTGTATATGTTGAGGTTTGGGTTTCCCTTGGTAACATTATAAAAAATACTTGTAGATAGTTTTATGTAGGTAAGTAGGTTGATACTTATTTCATTTTTACTAAAGCCAAAACAGAATGTGCACGGTCATATCCAGTTAGTCAATATATTAGGCATAATGTAAGCAAGACTTCCGTAAATCCCACGGTGAATCATGGCTCACTTGAGACGGCTCGTTTAGGTCTTGGTGGTCATCCGAGAGCGGAGCCCCGCCGTCTGGGCGCCTCAGACATGCGGGCCTCTTACTGGGTCACGACCGCGGCGGCAGAGGCGGCTAGTTCCCATTTGATACGTAATTCGATTATAATTGTGACTAATCGAATAGAAGCTTGGGTTAGGTCACTTATGTTGAACGTGTGACGTGGTGGACATCTGGTACGGTTCTATCGCAGGCCCTTATAGATAATTCACGTAAGAAATATTTTTTTTGACAATATCTAATAGTTACAAATCTGCTAACGATTGGGTACAGAGATCCACGATCGAACAGCTGAGTAGGCAGTCTATTATTATCTTGCTAAATGGGTAATCTTCTTTGATCACATAGTCACTGATGATTGAAGATTGATTCCTTGTATTACCAGAATATGATCATTTTATATACAGCGAGGACATTTTGCACATCACATCCTACATTGAACATTGTTTGAGCACAATGATAAATCATAACACGATAATTATCTAGTCAAATAGTATATTTAACATGATTAAGCGTATTTATCTACTCGTTTTATTGTTGGAGAACCGCAGCCGGTGTCAATTTTCAGCGGAGCACACGACCGCCTCCAAATATTGTGATAATCCGTCCATTCTCCATTGTCATTCGATGACTTGATAAAAAAATATAAAAAGTCCATCCGCAAAGCATCCCCTGGGACCACTCGGTGGCGTACTTCTTCCCTCATTCCCATAATCTATTCCAATTAACTGACAGCACCATATTGTGATATTAACACAATTCATTCTCCCCTCTATAAAGTGCAATAGTGACGATGAGCAATAATGGTATATGCTATAGTCTCTTACGGTTTATATTTCCGTGGGTTGTTTGGATTGCTTTTTTACATTTCGGTACAGTTAAATAGATCTTATTGTTGGTACGTGTATTACAATTTTGATTATTTTACTTAAGTATAACCGTGTCAAAAGCTCTTAAATGGCTTTATGTATTAGTACATTTAAATCCCTCCTTCACTAATAAAAACGATTAAACTAAGATACCCTCATTAGCCTAGGGGTTCGATTCCCAGGTCGAGCAAAGTGTTATTGGGTGTTTCTATAAAATTCCCAGTAGCAACACGGAGTTTTGGAGTGGAGTGGAGGAGAATTTGTACTGGGTTAATGGCAACAGGCTCACCCTCTATTACATGGGACCTAAACATACTGGCGAACTGTGGGTGTTTAGTACGCCTCTGCCTGACCCTTCGGAGAATACAGGCGTGCTAGTATGTATATTTCAATGTCAAATAACTTTATGTTATTGCCTTGCTGAGATTTTCAGGGTTTTCGAAAGTTTTTGTACTATATTGACTTTTAGACGCTTAGGACTTGAATAGTTGCCACATTTAAATGCCATGCATGATTTCACATACAAGCGGGTCAGGTGTTGCTACCGTAATCAGGCATTACACCCACTGACAATATAATGTATGCTTCCTTCAATGCGCAAATTAAAATTTATTTGGTTTTTGTAATTCGTCGATAACTGATAAGGTCTTATTATATTGTTATAATAATTACGCCAATAACTGCATTACACTACGTATATTCATAATGTTGTACTCCAACTTTGTAACTGAAAAAAAAAACCTCAAAATTCTGTGTAATTGTCAAAATAGCGAAATTTCGACTTAAATAGCTATGATTAAGATTGAAATGAGTGATAGACACAGTATAGGCAGTACTTAGAGTTATAGGATCACTACTGTGTTATATTAAACACCTACTTTGTAAGCACCTAATAAAAAATTTACTTATTTTGGGAAAACTACGTTGGGCGTTTGCGATGCCGGCGGCCGACGGCCGAAAAGGCATGATTCGTATCCATAATCGTTTATGTATGCATTTTCGAATAAAGTAATCAGACAGTCAGCAATAATAACTTTCTACATCACTACGAACAAAGTTAACTTACGTAGGTACGAGTAACAGACAAATTGAGGATATATCTTACATCACAATCGGCCTAACTTACCGGGGGCTAATCCGTTCAGATAACAGGTCGACCCCCAACGCTCCCGTCAGATACTTGATGGCTGCTATTAACGGTGATAAAATCGCCATTGTCTTTGCCCTTTCCCACAATCAGGCGATTAGGGTGGCTCCATGCATTACCGAGTTAGCGCTGATACACTAGTAATGAGTTGTTTTGGGGAGGGTTATACCTAATGACAATGGTGTAAGCTTGATCAAAAGTTGTTTACTCTCTAGTTTTTTTTTTTTTTGGCTGGCAAGGAAGTGTAGGTTTGTATGTATAGGGTCATAAAATAAACATACATAGGAGTAACATTAAAATTTAAAAGAATATACTGCGATGGTTTGGGAAGCGCCGGAAGAAGACCCCCTTTTTTCCGGTATGGAAAATCCTCATGAAACGTCCGCCGTCCGTGTATATGGAAAGGTAGCGACTAAAAACCTTACTTGCCTTCTCTTGCCCTATAGCCACGGTGATAGGATCCGTGACATGCGCTACGACCATGACAGGCTGGGAGAAGACGCCCTAGAAAACCATAAATCCATATTATTGGTGAAGTCCTTAAAAAGGTAATGTATGTTGGGCATAGTACTTGCAATCTGCTTTACGATATGATGGAGATGTATGAATGTGGAAGAAGAAATAGAAGTATGGAAGAATTGAGCATATTGTTATATAGACAGCTTTTACCTCCATGCGGTTTTATAGAGGGAAACGATAAGTAATCAAATGACCACACTTAAATGTAAAATGTAGCAGTTGTAAAGTTAAAGAAAAAAATCGGCTAATTGCGAGTCGGACTCGCGCACGAAGGGTTCCGTACCGCGTAAATCGCGTTTGTTGTATGGGACCCCCCCTTAAATATCAATTTTATTTTGTTTTTAGTATTTTTTGTAATAGCGGCAACATAAAATATATACTTACATGATTTGTGAAAATTTCAACTGTCTAGCTATCGCGGTTCTTGAGATACAGCCTGGTGACAGACAGACGGACGGACAGACAGCGAAGTCTTAGTAATAGGGTCCCGTTTTTACCCTTTGGGTACGGAACCCTAAAAACAGCACGTGCCTATAGCCTACATACTTAAGGTAAATCATCAAAAACACTGGTTTCCCACACAAACCGCAACCGGCCGACGATAAAATCGATACCTACGCCAATTATTATTTATATCGAGAAATTTAACTATATCGATAGAAAATGACTGTTTGTAATGAGTGACGTTCTCAGGAGTCAGCAGGAGGCACGGGGGCGACCCTATCTTCGTGTGAGATCTGCCGATTTTACGAGCCAATTCACAATGCTTGTAACGACCGCACTGTAAAATTACGATTATTGCTTACGGCTTTTTGGCTTCCAATAAGGTAGCTACTTAGTAATTGTTATTGTATTATTGACTTGTAGAAATAGTAACAATTATAAAAGGTTGCACAGCGATACAGTTACTTTTATTTGTCAAATGTTTTGTGGTAGGCCACAATTAAGCATGGAACATTGTAATATAAAACTCTTATATTAACAATATCTAAGAATCTTTAGAGTTTAATAATTAAGAAAGTTAAATCCAAGAACCAACCATCAGCACTCGTGACCATGGATGCTGTAAAGCATCCAAAACGTCGGGAATATAATATCAATACAACGCGATAGAATCCGTAAAAAGTAATTTTATTTCAATGTCTAATATTCGCGTGTCAGAAATCATTTCAGATTACTTACTATGGTATTAAATGGATATACTGACAATATCATTATTATTATCTGTTGGTAGATTATTATGCGATTGATATTCAATTAAATTCTGCAAGCGCGCACAGCACCAGTCCGCGTGCGGCTCTGCGTTTGCGCATCCCAGCGGTATGAAAGAGCCGCGTGCATGCAGGTGGCCGACATACGATACGCCATTGTATGCTAGCTCGATGGAACCTCCTCCGTTTGTCTCTCATCAAAAGAATTCCTGGCAGACAACTCGACCCGCTACTAATTACGCGTGGCCAAAGAGTATGCAGCTTCACAGATTTGTACATATTTGAAGTTTTCTGTTCAGTGATGTCCTACCTACTTCATTTGGATAAATTACCAATGTAGGTTTTATTAGGTATACTTTGACTATAGAATAACTATGATAGGTTTTTGTCTTAGTCAAAATCTGTTGTGACAACAATATAGGTAACATTTAGGCATGGCAGGTTGTCCCAAGTTATTTTATGTGCTTACTTATTGAAATAATGTTAAGAAGTATGTAGTTACGCTAAGATAAGATAAGCTGCTGGTTGAAGGCCTCGTAAGAATTATAACAATAGGTATACCTCGTCACCGATTAGGTACATATTACTAAGTTATGCTCGAGAAAGACTAAAACTAAATCTAAAGAAAGACATAAATAAATATCATTCATTACAATTTAGACAAGTTGTCTGTCTAATGGCGAGAAGGTTACGTTAAATTCGATAATCTTTATAAAAAGTCCTTAAAAATAGCAAAATAATATTTTATAGAAGTGTCATATCTGTCTTCAGTTTGGCCACAGCTTCTGACTCATCTTGCGTGTGCGCACAAAGTGCGCGAGCGATTCAAACGAAATGAAAAGCGTTTTGTGCGGTATTCCATCCATATTGAGAGCGCGCATGTGCGCCGGGTACAAAAGCATCACTAGGCTTTGCACTGAGCTCTTTCATTTATTGATGTCTGCAGCGATTGAACTTGAACGTATAAACAATAAATACCTAGGTATTTAAGTATACATTGTTAAACCATATCTTGTTTATTTTAAGATTGTATGTTTGATAAATCTGCATTTCATTGATAATATTTGTTATGAGTAAGGAACTGTATTATTCATTCATGTTGTTGCTGTAACGATTTCCTCAAATCTAAATTTTGTATAACAGCTTGACTTGTATTTATTAGTAGTGCCAATTATATACATTATCTATTTAATAAATATAACTGAACTCATGCCTATACGACAGGACGCATGTGCCTATGCCCGTATCGTTTGCAACCGACGCTCAAATCTAACGTGCGCAGGTAATTGCTTTTAGCCAAACGTTTGCTCGCATTACCATTTTGTCATTAGCAATTGGCTATTAATTCCTGGATTATGACTGGTAGTGGACATAGGGGCTCGCAATTTTCACATCGGCAGCTGCCTTCTAGTATATGTATCTGTGCAAAAACTTTTCTACAAGGAAAGCCACCTGCGTGATTCAAGATTATCTGTTTCTAATCATGGCTGCGCACACGTCGCCTGCTTGCGACACGTGTACCGATACATCGATTTATCACTTTGACCAGAGCTTTAATGAAGAACAGAGGCATTTGCAATAATGATAGATAATGTTAATGAAGATGCTAACTAACATGTGTAAGAATGAATTACTTACATATCTCTACTAATATAAAATTGTAAAAATGCTGTGTCTGTACATTGAAGATATTTAAAAAAATCACAAGTGTGAACGTCTCCGAACCCAAAAATGAGATTTTTTGTCTGTTTGTTACGGGTTGGCGCAAAAACTACTGAATAGATTTTAATTTGGTTAACACTGTTAGAAAGTATGTGCTCCAAATTATAAACTGGTATACCTACTTCTTAACTCATATAATTAAACGGAAACTGACATACAGCTTGACCTCTTAAATGTACAAGAAGAGATGATTACTGTTGGTTTTTGAGCTTCATGCGAGCGAAGCCGCGGGCAGCAGCTAGTTTAAATTATATTGATACAAATCGGAAGAGTAGATAATATGAAATAAATCAGTTAATAATAGTTACAACAAAATCACAAATAATCGTATTAATAAGTAGTTACCTACATTAATTAATTGTGTGAGCGCGTAATTGGTAATAAATACGGATCAAAAAAAGACTTAACGCTCTTGTTATTTTAATAGGATGCAGTATAAACACTGGGAGAAACAGGTCGTTTTTATAACCGCTTCGTACAAGGATAGGGTAATTATCACGTTGCTACCATTATGTAATGTCCACTCTATAAAATCGCGACAACTGGTTTGGCCTGTCCTTTGCTGAGTTAGGGCTGCTTATAAAAATATAATTTAAACTGTACCTACCAACTTTAAATTTTACAGTATGTTCATAATTATCTTTTTGTGATTTTTTGCATATTTCATGCTAAGATTATAAAGTTATTTAAGTGAAGGAAAAAATCGTCTGCCTGCGAGTCGAATTTTTCCTTCACTAAAATAGCAAGTATGTTTATTATTTTTAAAACAAAAACATTTCCTCGTTCCTTTCTCCCCGAAAAGTGTCACATGTTTTGTTAGTCAAGAAAAGGTGCGATTTAAATCGATAAAAGAATGATTAAAATCGTTCTATCTTCTAGAACGATTTTAATCGTTCGAGTTGCGCACTGCAAAATAGATTGCATCTTGTACCTCATCCGTCTTAGCAATTTTGCGCTGTAGCGTCCCTGTTCGACAACAAGATTCTTAATAGTTTCAAAGGGAAAAGACGCAGATTCATTTACAGATCTTCTTGATAAGTTCATTGTTTATTATAGTTTGAGATTTGCTATAATTTTTTGCTAATATTAAGTATATACTTAACTTTGTAGCCAGCCCTGATGGGCCACGTGGTGATAGAACAGCACCTGTTAGCTAAATATATCTAAGCTGTTGCAATCAGCTCGCACATCTGCCTGCCTAGATTATTACGCAATAACTCTGCCTTTACCTGTACACACCACACCAGATGTACTACACCAGGGAGCTATGAACTTGTGACGATTTTATGGACTACTTGACTAGATAATATTGCTCCGATAAACGAATAAATTGATACGAGGACAACGTTTATTTATATTGCCTTAAGATGTAATATAACAAGGCAATTTATGAAAGGAGAATGGCATTATTGCGTTACAATGCGCCGTAAAACCTAAATTACACCTACCTTATTGGCTTTTGAAAGAAAAATAAGGTATTTGTGTTTGAGAAACTGAAGTAGTCTTCCTTACTATAACATAAAGGAAGTATACAATATATTATATCCATTTCCGTAATTATCCATGTTAAATTATAAATGCGAAAGTATTGATGATGATGATATTTATTTCTGTAAGTAGATCTTTAGAGACACTTTTACAAGTCAATGGTTTGTTTTTTTTTTTAAACTAGATGGCTTCGGCATTTCCTAATTGACGACCTCTGAGAAGAAACACCGAAACAAACTGTTTGTTGGTTACGCTTTCAGGACTAAAACACTAAACCGATTTAAAAAATATTTTACCAACAGAAGGCCACATTATCAGCAAATATAGTACCTACCTAACAGTAGCGTAGCATAGGCTGTACTTTTTTAATTAGAGATCCCTGCGAAAATTACAATAATGTAACCCAAGTTATCAAAAATTTGCCTATGAAAGCCATAATTTGATGTGCGCTGCCATTTTGTTATTTGTTAAAAAATTTAGATTACTATGGAGATCCCTTTGAATAGTCCACACAGACGAAGTTGCGAGCAGAAGCTAGTTAATACATGTATACTTATTTCTACTTTTCATCAAAATATTTTTTTACATAATTGTGTATAATTTATCAAGGGATGCGTTAGGATTGTTGATAATATCTTAGATCCTGAGTTTGGTTGTAAGTATTATGATCTCGCTAATATTTTTTTATGTACAGATTAAAATAAAATCTAGTTTGATTAGCACGCTGTAGGTACTTACCGTTTTTTGTAATAACCACATATGGACAGATTGCAACAAATAATAATAATAAATAATAATAATAAATATTCTTCGACATTTTACACATCACCATCTAGTCCCAAACTAAGCAGAGCTTGTACTATGGGTACTGGACAATGGATATAATACTTATATACCTTTTTTTTTGTAAATACATACTTAAAATAGAAACACCCAGAACAAACACTTATATTCATCACATAAATATTTGTATTCTGTGGGAATCGACCTCATGGTCAGCAGTCCGGTACTCGAACCACTAAACCACAGAGGTCATCATGTAAGCAATAATTTCCTTAATCTGTAATTAAGCGTCATGTTAACACCGAACCACTAAAATGAATCGCGTGAACAGCAGTATTAATTTAACAAATTACTATAACACCCGTAATAAACTAATTACGGGTCTGATGCGGTAATCGCAAAAACGAAGGTGGTCCGAAGATCGTGAGGTACAGTATAAACAGCCTGTTATTTAAGCAGACATAATGCAATTCTTACTAAGTGTTGGCTAATGACTCAATAACTAAAAGCTTTGTTAGCTATTTGCAAATGTTCAGTGCGTGAGGTAACTTATCTATGCACATACAGAAAAGTAAAGTCAATTTACGATATTAAAAACATATTTAATGCAGAAAATTGATATAAAAGCTATAAATTGTAATAGGCGAAGATCCTTTTAGTTTAATTGCAAAGGTTTTATTTAGATAACTAGAGCAGCAGTCTTGTTTGCAATTTTATGACAAAATGGTAAAATTTTAAATGCTTTTGGAAAAGTCAATGAAATAATATTTTTGTATACGCATTTCTAGGTAGATAATAATATAATCATAGATAGTCACGGTTAAAATCCATACTTATATATACCTATACACTACAAACTTTTAAGATCCTGATCATCTGTTAAACACTGTCGCTAAATAAGTTTTTCAGAAAATTTGCAACAAATAAGTGTAATTGTTAAATTTAAAAAAATAAAATTAAAAAATAAAATTATTTAATTGTAATTAAATCAACTCCACAGTCACTGTACTTAACAAAATTTGTCTGTGTGTAATAATTTTTAAATACCAATATGTAACAGCTAAACATTATATAGGATGGGGATATGTATGATGGGTAATATAATTTTGTTGGTTTTTGCAGCAATAGGTTCGTTTCCTAGTGCATGGTTCCTAAAAACTTTATGTGTAATATAAAACTGCCCAATCCGTCAGAGAATATCAACCGTGATGTGTATGTATTAAAATAAAATAGGCTAAATAGTCTTAACTGAGTTTGTAAAGAAACGCGATTAGGTGCAGTCACAGTGATTAGCTGGATTTCAAAACACTTACATAAAATACTACATAATTAATGATAATAATAATTTCTTTATTTAAATAAGTGATATTTAAAAACGGCTACACTATGATATGTAAGGCGATATTTAAATGGTTTTATATGAGAATTTATTTGTATTCGCATTTAGTTTTCCAATGCGGCGCGTGCGCCTAATTGTGAACCCGCATCTACTGATTGACGTAGGACTTTGGCGAGCACAATACCGTTACACTTTCCACTGACACCCTAACTTAATGCAATTCTTGTTTAACAGTATCTATTAACCCGCCAATTGTTGAGTCATTAGCAGTTTAGATAGTTAAGGAAAACGATAGTTAAGAAATACTATGTTAAACCAATGTAACAAAATGTAAGTGAATTACTGTACCTGTACTGTTTTGAGAAACAAATGTACTTAAACCCGGAACCATCAAGGCATATATCTATACTAATATATAAAGCTGAAGAGTTTGTTTGTTTGTTTGTTTGCTTGAACGTGCTAATCTCAGGAACTACTGGTCCGATTTGAAAAATTCTTTCAGTGTTAGATAGCCCATTTATTGAGGAAGGCTATAGGCTATATATCATCAGGCTAAGACTAAGTCACTATTACACGCGGACGAAATCGCGGGCGGAAGCTTGTCATTTATACTTAAAGGAATCAAACTGTACCATTTCAAATTGATCATTATACCATAAGTAATGAAAAACTCTCAACGTTAAAATATGACAAAACTATACAAAAATTGAATATTAATAACTTTTACTACCTAGGTACTAAGGGACCAATTTCATCCAAAGAATTTTGATCTGATCCAGTTTTCGTCCTATATAATATTAAATGATATGACGGGAAAGGGATTGAATGAAGATGTGACGGCTGACAGGGATGAATGGAAGAAAAGAACATGTTGAGCCGACCAGAAATAAATTAGGATAAACGCAGGAAGTGATGATAATGATTATACCTTATTTACCTTAATGTGGGAAGTCACCTACTCACGTGACCTTTGATAAGTATCTAAAGATAACTTCCCTGATCTTTCATCACGACAGTTTTTAAGGATTGAATGGCTTTAGTCCTGGCACTCAAAATAGGTTCTCTTCCCTTGCTCTTTATGTATTATTTACGGAATTCATCTGAAGGTAAATATTGTTACTGTAATATCAAATAAATTATAAAAGTAAGTCTGTTATCATATCAGTCTTATTGTACGTAGAAATAAAAGTCTGAACTAACGATGATAAAAAATAATTGCTGTCCTTACTGATGACACTTTATGAAGCTCGGCTGGCTTGTGACAGAAAGGTGGAATGGGCAATGTCCCTGCGCCCAGGTGGTCTGGCCCGCCACCCGGCACACGACGCATCTTGCACCCGACATGGATTGCTATCGATCGCGGATTGATCTTTGAACCAAAGCCTATCAATTTATTGGCGACGATAAAAGTTTAAGGTTGAATGGCGATCATAAATCTCTCCAAAAATAAAAATCTTTATGGCTTTATAAGTAACTAGATTCTGCCCGCGACATCGCCCGCGTAGCGTGATGATAAGTATATAGCCTATAGCCTTCCTCGATAAATGAGCTATCTAACACTGAAAGAATTTTTCAAATCAAACCAGTAGTTCCTGAGATTAGCGCGTTCAAGCAAACAAACAAACAAACAAACTCTTCAGCTTTATATATTAGTATAGATAGATTAGTATAGATTATATTAGCAGTTAAGTATGCCTTTGAAATTAAAGTAAGATTTTTATTCAAATCACTCTATCTTTTCTTGTAGTAAGCTGGTAGTAACTAAGGATAATTTCAGTTTTAAATAACGTGCAACAAATAGCCTAGACGTCTGTCTATGGTTAAACAAATATCTACGAGAAATTGGATAGTAAACTGCAGTTTTATAGGTCCTTAAAAATCCAATTATGTTCTTAGAAACTATTAGAAGAACGTGGCACTGTGGTCGAAACGAAATAGCTTACATTAGCTAAATATTCAAAGTACGTGTTACGAACTGGCGGACATTTCTTTACGCACCACATAGAGACATAATGGTCAGTTTGTGGTCACAGCCCCATAAACAATGCGCACCTTTGAATACTCTCAAATGATTCCTTTGTCTATTTTTATGGCATATAAAATTTCACTTTCATTGTCAATACGTAGTTTATACGAGTGTGCATGTTATGTTTACTGTGAATATTATGTAGTTTTGAATAGATTTAAAGTATTTACAAAACTTTTTAATTTGTCCATTGAAATGGACATTGTTATAAATTATTATAGGTAATATAAATATATTACCTACTAGCTTCTGCACGGGGCTTCGCCCCCGTGGATTGCGGTCTGTCATCACATCCCACGGGAACGGGATAAAAAGTATCCTATGTCCGTCTCCTGGTTCTAAGCTACCTCTCCACCAATTTTCAGCCAAATCGGTTCAGCCGTTCTTGAGTTATAAATGGAGTAACTAACACGATTTTCTTTTATATATATACTAGCTTCTGCGCGCGGCTTCGCCCCCGTGGAATTCGGTCTGTCATCACATCCCCCGGGAATGGGACAAAAAGTATCCTATGTCCGTCTCCTGGTTCTAAGCTACCTCTCCACCAATTTTCAACCAAATCGGTTCAGCCGTTCTTGAGTTATAAATGGAGTAACTAACACGACTTTTTTTTATATATATAGATAGATAGATATGTATTAATATATAAATAAACTATGTTAAAAAATTCCTGTCCAATCCGAAAGGGGTTTCTTAATCAAATCACCAAATAAAATAAAATTTAAAAGATAAGAATAAGAAGATAAGATTTTAAAAGATAAGTACATTAAATATTAATGGAAGTAGGTAAGCATTAGTTTTTTAAAGCAATATGGGTCGCAAATTACTAATTTTCTTTTTAACCCCAAATTGCCGCAATTACCCCATGATCTGGCCAATTTTTAATAATTATGTTATAGCCTTAGCAGTACCTATATACAGTACACCCAGGGACAGTGTCACTGCATGGCCTTTTTCAGTTTACTCGTACCTATTATAAAAAAGAAATGTTTTTTTTTCTTTTAAATTGAAAATAACATACCATCACGCCTGTATTCCCCGAAGCGTTAGGCAGAGGCGTACTAATGTACACCCACAGTTCGCCGGTATGTTTAGGTCCCATGTAATAGGGGGCGAGCCTATTGCCATTAACCGGGCACAAATTCCTAACTCCGAGCTGCTACTGGGAATTTCATAGAAAAACCCAATAACACTTTTCTCGACCTGGGAATCGAACCCAGGACCTCTAACGTAGCAGTCGCGCTCAGGACCACTGGGCTAATGAGGCAGTTTTATAAATTGAAAATCATTATTATTATTGAACCAGAACTCTATAAGTACCTAACAATACCTTCACGGGTCATACAGGGATTGCTTAGCAAATTGTATAATTACAAAGTGGTAATTTTTCACCTAAGGCAGAAAATGCATAGATAGTTATTAAACATACGAGTAGGTGGAGGCAGTACAAGACAAGTTACAGCAGTGCTTACGGTATCTGGAAAAGGCTTTTCCTAATTACTTGGGGTGTGTTTTGTTTGGTGCTATCGGCGTGTAACGAGCCGCAAATGGGTGCGCGATGATCGCGCGATCATGCGGGCTGCCCGCCCTTCGCAGCCCGGCCGCCCCCGCCACCCGCCAGCGCGCGCCTCAAAGGCCTTTGTAGTACGTGTGCTGAATTCAGACATGGTGATGAGCGGAGCGGGTGGCGGTTTGAATTAATTATATTTCTATGCATAAGATAATTTTATCTATTGTGTATCTTAAATAAACGTAATTCTTTACTGCTTTTTATTTTAAAAAAAATGTATTCTATTAATTCGAA
This sequence comes from Acronicta leporina, assembly GCA_947256265.1. Lineage (NCBI taxonomy): Eukaryota > Metazoa > Arthropoda > Insecta > Lepidoptera > Noctuidae > Acronicta > Acronicta leporina. Next base: position 6,319,259 of record OX366513.1, on the reverse strand, counting down.
GAATTCAAAAAAAGAGTGAGTGAAATACCGTTATAAAACAACTATCTTCGTACATAGGTATACTTAATATTTTTAACAAAGCAAGTAGCTAAATCTGGCACTTGGAAGTATCAAGTAAAAGCAGTACCTACGTAATAAGAATCAATACCCAATTAACGGACGTAAATAATAATAAAAAAAAATGTAGGAACATTACGTCCGTTTGCAATAGACACGAGTACGCCTCTACGTAACCCTTTGGGGAATACAGACGTGATGGTATATATATATGTTCCTTGAGCTAATCGCTTATTCTATGCTACTGTGTCCTAGGTCTTTACAGATAAGCACGGTAGTGGTAGCAGCGGAATCTCGCGTCTATCCTTGTTAATGAGTTTATCTCATATGTGGTGCAATTAGCCCATTGAATGTGGCACAAGGATTATTCGGAGGTGCGCGGTCAAAGCTCTTTGTCTCCAATCCTCTTAATATTTTTAAATTACTTCGATGAACTTTATATTCTATATAATGTACCTACTTTCGAATTGGTCCAGATACATTCAAATTATTTCCGCTATCATCATATAACAGCTTAAAAAGTCACGGTTGCGGATTTATGTAAACTGAATTTCCTATCTACATGATCACTTCAATTCTGTTTTTTTTTTAATTATGCAAAGACCCAGTAAGGAGGTAAGGTATTATTCACTAACACGAGCTTTTCTCATTTCCATAATCCATTAGTGTTATCTAAGTACTATTGAGCGTTAATTACGAACTCTTTAGTGATTCTGAACCTTAGTTATTTGTATCCACAAGCTTTAATTAGTGTTTTCGGCTCTGTCATTGGGCGGCAGTTGGCGGAAAATCGATCGTTCTCTATGTAGGTTGGTTAGCTTTACAATAGGCAGGCAGGTATCTTTATTATAGTTGGGTATGTCCCTTCTTATCTCTGAGTCATTGGTTTGTACATATGTATTTTCCTTGGTTAGTTTGAAAAATTATATTTCCCTACCGTGATCTGGAATGCCATAGATACGAATAATAATTCTAATTTCTATTCCAACCTGCATGACGTAGGTCTCATGTAGCGTCTATATAACTATTTTTCAATGGAATGGGAGCCAAATTTCATATTTTGTATTTTTCGTTACACATATTACATAGAAAAATTCCAGGATACTTCCAGTAGAGTATTCATTATTCTTTCTTGTTTCTTATACCTACGTGTTGAAATTGAAATATGACAAGACTGATTTGAATTTCATGCCACATTTCGTGAGGTGCGGCTGAACATCGGAATTATAGTACACCTCATCATCATCGTCAGTCCGATGCTATCCACTGCTGGACCAAGGCCCTCTTCATATCACTTCCAATCGATTCGGCTCTGGGCTAGTCTCGACGATATCTTCGCTACCACCTTCACGATGTCGTCGCACCATCTAGCAGGGGGGCGACCAACTTCTTCGTCCGGTCCTCGGTTGCCACTCCAGGATCTTGCGACTCCACCTTCCATCCTCCCTACGATACACATGACCTACCCATCTTTATTTCAGGGAAGCAATTCTGTGGGATGTCGGTTACTTTAGTTCGCCTTCTGATTTCTGTGTTGGTCACGCGATCACAAGGAAATACCGAGCATTACTCTCTCCATCGCTCTTTGGGTGACTCGGTCGTGTGTAGTTTGCTTTGTGAGAGTCCAGGTCTCTGCCTCGTAAATGACATAGTTGGCCATAGCACACCTAAATTCTTCTAACTAATACCGGCGTAAAACAAAAGCAAATGACATAGTATACTTGGTATTGTGACATGATGTTCTGCTCATAATAAACGTACACACGACAACACATCAATATATAATTGTACTGTAAATATGACCGCTACTGCGACGGCATACGGTTGGTTCATGGAGCAAACTGTTTAGATTGATATGTCGCCGTGTGTACATGGAACAATTATGTAAATGACTGGATGCAATATGGTCTGTGAATTGCAGGCTTATCAGTCTGCCCTATCGACACGCGACGAGTCTTCACTAATTGTATGCCACTATTATTGCTCCATGGTTTTATAATAGCTCATTATTAAATATTATTTTTAGATGGAACATTATTATAACACAGAAGATGATTTAGAGGATTATGGTATTTACAATTAAAATTGCTATACCTACCATTTACCTATTTATAGAAACGAGGTATTGATTGGAGGAGTTTTCAGTATTTGGTTTTATTGTCATTTGTTTTTTTTTATATTGTCATTAAATGTCCAAAATCCTCTAAAGATCCGTTACCCGTTGGGAGTCAATTTTTTTTTCTATGTAAATTTACCTATCGGTTCTGGATTATTTTTGCGGTCTACAATGATTCTTAAACCTCAAAGACAAACCATCCAGAATCTGTAGCTTGTACCTACCAATAACATTCACCAGTTGAACAAGCTTTGTTTGCACTCGTCGGAGAAATGCGGATGACCACAACAAGGCCTTGACAGTTCAAGAAGCCTCTCCCGACTAGCTTCAAGGGTCCTTGCTCCTGATTTACGGGCTCCGAAAACCGCAGGGATTCAATGTGCCTTTGTTGCAAACACACTTTTATTGAATAATAAAATATTTCCACAAAATGGAACAACTTTATTGGTCATAATTCCTTTTTAACGATCGCTGTTATGTAAAATTGCTGTTTTAGAAATAATTCTTTCATATTCTATTTTGCTTAGGATTGTTTTTTCTTTACCCAATATCCCAATAAATAACCAACGATCTCGTCATATTTATAAGTGCCTATACAATTAAATACTACTAACAATTAAACAATGACATCAGCAACATTAAATTAGTGGCGTGACGATAAAAATATAAAGGTAAAACACATTCGTGCTGAAGATAGCATCGTTTGGTAAAACGCGAACACGGAGATAATGACTCGATGAATAATAATGAGCTTTGTAAGTGTGAATCACCAAATATATTTAAATTGTTATCAATTAAAAGCAATATAATAGCGATTTGAGTCGCGTACCGCGGCCATATGGCGTACCGCACGGACTATCATCGGCCCATGAAATAGGCGTTTTTAATGGAACTAGAAGTAACGAGTAGCTAGTGGAATTTGTATTATTTTCTAAAGCTTTTCAGCAAATAGCACAGAAGTGTGGATGTTGCGATATAATCCTCCCGATACCTAAGTATTTCAAGCCCTACTTTTATTTTTGTTAAAACATCCCTATTGTTGTTGTGATACAGCTTTAGAAAGTGATGGATATAATAGTTTGGAAAGTTTGGTCAACATAATTGGGCGTTTCTGAAATTAGCCGTTTTGAAGTTCCGTACGGCCAAGCAGGTAACACTTTTGTACGAAATTAGCAGGAATAAATATTCCTACAAATGCTAAATATTTACGACCCCAATTGTGTTTATACCGGGTTTTTATATCTATATAAATTGATCACTACAAATAAATATATGTTTTTTTTTTTACAAAACCACTTGAAGACAACTTCAGTGAGTAAGGTCGTTTTCACCGCAATACGAAAGAATAACTCAGTATTATAAAAAAGTAGGATTTCCTTTGTAGGGTTAAATTAAGTAAGAAGTATTTTTTTTAAGTTGACACGCTTGTCTCATCAACCGCTCAGTTAGTGGCCCCTCGTCAATGTAAATTTGTCCAGCTCAATTGAAGTTAATAGGTATGTACGGAGGGTGAGGATCGCCAGCTGACGCGAGGTGTGAGGGAATGTAGCCCTCCCTCAACACTCGACGACGGATGCACAATTGATGGTCAAATAAAAAAACGCATGTTGATGGCACGGACGTGGGAGGGCCCACTTATAATAACCATTTTAGGAGACGTAGTTGGAATTATTTTTATAGAGTACATGAAATATGATATAAAATAATAATATTTGAATGTTTCTTACTTATTTAATAAACCTTCGGGGAAACTAATGTTATTAGGTAGGAAAGTAATATAATTAGTCTTCAGAATGAGGTTCTTCAAAAAACGAGTAAAAACTTTTTTACGGGATCGGCAACGCTCGAGCGACACCTCTGGTGTTCCAGACGTTTATAATAAGCTACGGGAACTGCTTACCATCAGGCGGGTCGTAAGCTTGTTTGCCACCACGGTGGTAAAAAAAACGCTTTCCAAACAAAATGCTTAGGTACTCGATTAATACTAATAAAACTTGATGAAACAAAATGTATCAACATCTGGAGTTCCCTCTATTTGTACTTAGCTTAGTAAAACAAATGGTAGTAAGTGGCAGTCGGTAAGTGAGGGTGGACCTCATGAATGTTAAACAAATACGTAGATATGAACGGCTTAGCCTCCCCTACACCGATGGCAAAGATTGCTGACAATTGATGTTAATACCCTAATACCAATGAATAGTAAATATTACTACGCGTGTTTATCAGGCGTAGTAGGTACCTGGATACTACTAATTACTTCTTTTTGACAATGAGGAATGACTCAATAACCTAATGAGGTAACAGAGGCCAGTAGTTGCAAGTGCAACTGTTAAGTGTGAGTAGAGTGCTATTAGATTTTTCCTTTAGGAAATTCTCAGTAGCAGCACGGATTATATACATATTTAGGGGATCATGGCTAAGTATAACTACTTTGATTAATCTAATCTACAAGGTTAACCTGCGCTTGCCGCGGTCAATCTGTGGATGGGTGACCATTTTTAACACATCGAGTGAGAACACTCCGTGCCTCGGAGAGCACGTACAGCTGTCGGTTCCGATTATCATGCGAATACCTGTGACGATTGTTAACGGTAGTCAGAATTTCAAAAAGCCTAACCCTTCGAACAATATTCATGTGTGATATTTTTTTGCAATCTGTATTTTTTTAGTACCCTGGGTCCTTAACCATAAAATAGTCTCAATGTGCGCTACTGGTCAAGTAGTAGCAGTAGTTAGCTGAGAAATTAAATAGCCAAAGAGTAACAATGAAATAAAAACTACTTACATGGTTTATTTCAACAAAATTAATTATTTAAACTGTGCATAATTGACCTTACATTATATTAGTATTCAATAAATAAAATGTCAAACCTTAACATTCAATAATTAATTGTATTGAAGATAAAAACTCTTTATGACCGCAACCTCTGTAATGGCAACCAAAACATTTTAATGTTAATACCTGGGATGCACGGATACACGTGGCAGCGACAGCTGTGCCGATATAATCTTGTTGGGGACATTGCAATACCGATTATATTAATTCAAAGCGTTCCGGGTGTTTGAACTTGTCTCTGGTGGTATTGATATTTTGGAATGTAAATAAACAAATAATATTTTACGACAAATTTATTATCACACCTAAATTAACTAAAAATTAAAAAAAAAAAGTAGGTAGCATTATTGCGCAAATTCGTGTTCAAGAAATCAAATCGTTCTAATTTTATATATTTTTTTAATGAATATTTAATAATTTGTGTTCCAGTAATCAAATCGTTCCAATTTTAAAACATTCATTTTTTCAAGTGAGATTTCGCGATGGTATGCAATTAATTTACAATACAATATTCTGTTATTTGAAACGCCGGTTATATTTCAAAATTAATTTAAATTTGATAATGTTATTTCACATTAAATTCACATATTTTTAAAGGCAATAAAACAAAAACAAACAAGCTAATAAAACAAAAACTAAACTTTTACAAGGAGGAATAATTCAGTTTTTTTATTTGTCCTGACTAGATCCTGACCATTGCCAAAATTAAAAAAAAATGCTATGGGGTAGCGCGGAGTAAAGTGTACCTAAATGCAAATTGTAGGTACCTACCTAAAATAACTTGTTAAGCAGAGTAAATTGGATTGATAAGTACTCGTCATTGTTGATTCTAAGTGAATAAGAAATTCAGGTGCGTAATATACTTATTGTAATTTCTGTACAATTTAACTAACTTCTTGTACCTAACTTAATTCTCGTTTGTCGGTGGAACTAATTAACATGAGGCTGTAATCAAAAGTAAAAAATCTTGTTTATTAACGGCTAGTATCTAGTACCTATAAACAGTAGCATGTCATAGAAAAGTCTAGATTTAGTTGCATGTGAACGCAGCTGCTGTGCCACCTGCTCGCGCCTTCTAATGCCGCACACGCAGATTCTCATAGCATTAAAAATTAAAAAATAATAAATATTATTGACGTTTTCCTTACAAGTGACAGCACATTACAAAAACCTGCTGATTATTGTCATTAATTGTGCGTGAAGGCGCGGTAAGCGTATAGGATTTTGTATTACGAGTAAGTTACGTTGGAACGAGAATGCGAAGCAATATTTAAAAACTTCAATATCGTTTCTAGAGGCGACTGTCTGATCTTTTTGGTTAATCCCTAACGATACCTTTTTATGTTTAATTAGTACCTCAAATCACTACATAAATATCTTCTATAAGTTTTCTGATCAACTTGAGTGATAATAATTCTATAGGGGTTGAGAAAATCTTGGCTTGAGTCCATGGAAAAAGGTATGGCATACTTATCTGCTAATGATTTTTTGGTTTTGCGGTAGAAAAACCTAACCTTAGGTACCTACCTATTTTTATTTTTTTCTTGATAATTAGGTATATTGATAAACAGGTATAAACTATTATTTGCACAGTAAAGTATTTCGAAATTCGAAGGCCAATCCCTTCCCATTTTTTAAATACCGCAAGCGCTGGGAACATTTTAAATAATAAATCACTAGAAAGAAATATAAACAAACAGATAAATAAAGGTCACATTGTTTTTTTATTTTTAGATTGAATTATAAAAGCGTTTTTAATTGCTGGGGATTATGAGAACGTTCATATTAATTACCCTCTAAATGAGCTCAACGTTTCGTCGCTACAACGTTTGTTTAAAAAAAGGGTTGAATGTACTTGAGAGGTATTGTTTTTCGCCTATAAATCTAATGTATTATAATTATACAGTTTAATGTGTGACAGTCGTATTGTCGTATGTAAATGTCCGGGGTAGCAGATTGCGGGGTGGAGTGGGGTGGGAACGGAACAGCCCCGACAATATTGGTACGCGACGGGACGCCACTTCACTGTCGAGCACGGGAGCGATGTCATTATGTATGGTTTTAAATACTCAACAGTTTTGATTACAATATAGAATGAACTTCCAATAGGTATTTTAGGTAGCATCTCGTCGTAGCAACTAAGCATATTTACTTAGCAATTAAAGCTAATTCGTAAAATTAACTTTAATTTGCTATTCAACAATTATATACGGACTGAACTTTTGAAAACTATCAAAGTTTTCAAAAAGTTCAGTGTTCTTGATAAAATTATGTGTTTAGGATCGATCCTTGTGTTCGTGATTCTTTTCAACTGGGTATAATACCACCATGGTTGAGCAATGAAATCATACTCCGATCACTTACAGACCAAATAATTAACAATGAATTAAATAGGCCCCTAGTTTTATAGCCTCTTCACCAGCAAATAACAGTGCAGACGTATTTCTATAACTTATGAGCAATTGTTGGTATTGTTTAGAGCACAAAGCGTAAGTAGCCACTCCAGTATGAGAAACTGTTGCTTTACCGCGAGATCGCGTGTGGGAATGTGGGTACTGCTCGGTTGTGCTACTGGTTACTGATTGCTTATTACTTTAAAGATTTTCTTTGAATTTGTAATGATTGTTATTGTTTATGAGTGGTGTAGATCTGGTGTAGATAGTTTTTTTTTGTAAGAGTAAGTAATTTGTTGAAGTAAGGATAGGTAGTAAAAAATTAGTATTTCGTTAGTTCCTATTTTAACTTTTATACAGTTAAAAGAAAACAATCAGTATTTCAATGTATATTTTATCTTTGATTTGAAACTGTGTGTAGAGGTTGTACCTACACCATTTCCATTTCTTTGATATTACCGATAAGATCTCTTACATCGAAAAAATACTTTCGATCATGAGATCCTAATAAATCCGCATTCAATAACAAAGTATTAAAATAACGTTTGAGCAGTCAATTAGGCGCGAACGTATCGTGGATGGAGATACCGCGATGGTGGTCCATTGTGGCCCGGCGCCCCGCGGCTCCCGACGTCGGCCACTCGTGGCCATACAATGCAACAACACGGTTTCCTATTTTTATAACTGTTGCGTTTACTGCCGCTCCGATGACCGCTCTAGAGGTCATGTTTTGTGGGAAGTCGGTAATACAGAAACACATTTTTTTAGCAAATGCATACTGTTTATATTAACTGACCATAAAATATAGTATAGGTAGGTACCTACTAAGAAAACTGCATAAATGCGTTGATACTATCCAAAAGAAAAAATTGAAAAATTGAGACCGATAGATGTTTTTCAATGTGCCACTATTTAGCCATACATTTTTGTTAATAAATTAACCCTGAAGCTGTAAAGATTATAGTGATAAGAATATCGTTAAATACTTGCTAGTAAACTGTAAATCATAATAAGAAACAGTGCCTTATCAGATTAATATCAAACGACCATAAAAAATGAATGGCGAACAACAGCGACCTCCTGATTGCTCCCAACTGCAGATCTAGTGGCTTGTTACTTCACACCGTTGTCAAAGAGTTGGGTCGTTCGTCTAGCGATCGAGCCGATAGATAAGTGCGTTCTCACCTCCCCGTGGTCGCAGGCCGTCGCGGCGTCGCGAAAGGGTTCGCCGAATAATTGCAACAATCAATTTGAAGGAGCTATCGAGCAATTTGTATGGTATTTGTGCGGGCTGTCACCCGCTGATGCTATCGACGCGCATCGGGGAGCCAATGGGAAATGTTTTTAGTAGTTACTTTCTCACACCTCAAGTGCCTAATTAAATAGCAACGGAGATACCTAGGGCGCTCTTGGGTTAGTCTAAGCTATGAAAATGTTGTGAAAAGATTAATTTTATGGGTGGTGTAGTATCTAGCAACTTCGCACCATCGCTTAGTTTTTTACCATATTCAACAGTTTACAATTAGTACTGAAATAAGTACTTACATAAAATTGTATTTATTAAAAACTATAACAATATTGTCACTCATTCTAATTGATATTGATCAGTGTAATGTATCAGGTGCATCATTCAAAGTCGTGCACAACTAAGTTGCCATTTACTGAGAATTCCATCTGCGACTATAACTTAACTCGGAATCCATAATAAGACATAAACATCAGCTCGTTGCAATATGTCACTGAATAACAAAGCGCTGCGGTAACGGTCCGCATCATTTGTCTGCCGTAACCCTGTTATTTATGATCTCCTGCCGAAGAAGGAGGACAAAAACGACACTGCTGTTAAATATTTGCCCTGAGACAAGAGGGGGCGATAATTCGAGGCTATTATGACGTCATTTCACGCCCTTTGTGAGGTCGTCACGGCATGTCATCTGCTCCTCGAGACGCCTGCCTCTACTATCTCTCGATTAAATCTATTGTGTCATTTTTTCAGCGAGCGCAAGTCGGATGCGCCACCGACGATGATTTCGTCCCGTTCGCTTGTTCGCTCGACTTCGCTATAAAAACACTCGAGGAGCTGCCCTATTGTTTCGTGGCCCTTTTACGAGCTCTGTATTGTGACGCTGTTATTGTTTGCGGTTGATAAACATCTCGCCACTAGGTAGGTAGGGATCATCGTCACTTTTACCGGTGGCTTACATTAATAGAGCTCCATCGGGTTTGTTTGTCAATTATTGTTGTACTGAATAAGTTTGGGACGCCATTTTTTTAGGATGGAGCTAATGAATACGGAGCTGTCGGCTTTCACGAAAGATTTAACGTTGAATTCAGAATCGTCATTTAAACAAGATTCAAAGTTAGTAACTGCAATAGATAAGCTCTGCGAAAGTCGACAAATATTAATGGGTACTTCTGGAATGGTGTCGCTTCCCGACCGTAGACTTGATTTTAGCGAGGTTCAGCAGCTTTTTAAGGAAACCACTAAAGAAAAAGGTTTGCAAAATTGGAACTAAATTATCTTGTTATGGGATTGATACAAGGTTATTTATTCATAAGTGAACTTTAAATTTTTACAGCTGCTAATAAGCCTTCATACATTCTCCTGAAAGAAACAAATGACGTAAGGAGGGCGCTCATCAAAAAAGTGGAAGACATTCTGAGTAAAATCAACAAATGTGCAGAAAGTGGAGATACGCCGAAATTACAAATACGGAATCAAAAACTATGGAGCAATTGTATTTATGACTTGGATAGGTAAACATAATATTGTGACTATGTAAATCGTTGTATTTGTTTGACCATTATTTTCCAAGATAATTAATTAACCGTATTGGTAGTATAAAGAATTCTTATGTTTACAGGGTAACACTGAAATCGTTTAATGACGCCAAAAAGACAACGTTATGTTATTCCAGTCGCGAAGACAAAACGAGATTTAATATCATTGTTTTTGTGTTAACAAAAGTACACGAATTGCTTTCCAAGAATTTGACTGTCACGAGAAGGTACGAAATAGTTTGAAGAGTTGTAAATGCATAGTTTTTTTATCGTAATAAGTTAATATCCATTACTTACCTCGGAATAATCAACTTTTGTCTAATCATAGATGTATTAAGAGATCTTCAGTCTACTTTGTGAAAGTAGACTGAAGAAGTAGAGAATAGAATAGATTATTACTAGTCACCACAGTGACTCAGTATAGGACGGCAAAATAAATTTACATTTTATCCAAATCTAGGGAACTGTTCTATCAGAACGTGGTGCGATTCCGTAATCAGGCAAACCTAGACGTAGCTGTGAGAGACGTGTGCTGCTTGCTGGAGACTCCGCCTTGGAACCTGGGCATCGTAGCTACGGCTAAGGGACTGGTCGCCGGACCACTTACTTTGCACCATAGGAATGGTAGTGTCGTTGACTGCATGACCGCTGGAGGTATCTCATCTTGGAGTTTCTTAGTGTTTTCTCTCTCATTTTCTTTTTAGTCTTTCACACATAAATCCTTACTACTGCTACTAGTATTCTATTATCTGTGCTACTGCCAAACTTAGTCTTATCTGTTGCGCTTGTTGGTTGTCAAGTGAGTGACACCATCCAAAAAATTCATCCGACGGTGAAGTGTACGGTTTCGACAAAATTCCATTGGTAAACACATTATCACTGCTCGAGCTGGGAATCAAACCCAGAACCAGCAGCGGTCTCGCTTACCTACGACCACTAGACTTTTTAGGATAAGGAGAAAATACTGCTATTATGTAATACTTAATCACAACTATACGAGCATAACTTAGGGCCACTTGCACCAACTTCTTAAATGTGTTTAAATTTTATTTAAACACAATTTTCTATTGTCATTTTGCGTTTAAATTCAATTGAAACATATTTCAGAAGTTGGTGCAAGTGGCCCTTAGTTGTCATACCTACTCTATATTGTCATCACTCATTTTCAATAATTTTCATGAATGCTGCAGGTGTCCTTATTCCGCAAGATATAGTCGGAATCAAGGAATTTCAATCCACTGCTAAGTACGTTCTGGTCGTGGAAAAAGACGCCGTGTTTCAGAAACTGCTGGACGAAGGCGCACTGATCAGATTGGGACCTGTCATCATTATAACGGTATTTGCATCAGAATTGGTATCAGTGTGCTTTCACCTAACTCATTAAAATTGATTTAATTTAGGTAATTAGTATTAATTTGTTAATTTTTTACTCGTTGCATTACAATACTATTGAACTAATTAAAAAAGCCCTTCGTCCCTAGGTTTGAAAAGTTGTATGAAAATCCAGTATTGCCATGTTTTTTTTATAATACAGATATAGTCCTCTTTTTAACAATATAGATGATACAATCAAAACTCATAACCAGTCAAAACCACTTTTTACTGCGAAACTCAGTTACTTAAAGGTGTTTTTAACTAAGGACGTTGGTCAAAAGTACTTATAAAACTGCAAAATATTCTACATTTCGGCATCATTCATTCATTCTGGCATCGTTTGGTCACAGTTCTAACCTAACCTAACCAATATAAACATTTTTCATGTTATCATCAAAACCACTTTTGACTGATTTTCGCAGTCAAGTGTTTTTAACTAAGGACGTTGGTCAAAAGTTTTGTTTGACTGTAACATTTAAAGGTAATGTCATTGAATAGAATATTGAATTTTGTCTGTCAGAGGTTTGCTAAATTTGAATTTCGAAGAAAATAATACTGCATAAATACATTTTTTTTTAAATTATGATAACAAACCTTCATGGTGACACAGCTGAGACAGTAGGAAATTGAAAAAATCAAAATTAGAATGAATGTTTGCGCGCTTTGAGCGGAATTGAGCGCGATGTCGCGGGTTTTATTATAAACTAGCTCCTGCCCGCGGCTTCGCCCCCGTGGAATTCGGTCTGTCATCACATCCCACGGGAACGGCATAAAAAGTATCCTATGTCCGTCTCCTGGTTCTAAGCTACCTCTCCACCAATTTTCAGTCAAATCGGTTCAGCCGTTCTTAAGTTATAAATAGTGTAACTAACACGACTTTCTTTTATATATACCTATAAGATTTTTATTATTCGTGATTTGCAAAATATGATTAAGGTAAATTAGTGAATAAGAAGGATATCCCACAATTTCACAAATAATACCTTCATGACTGTTAAATCGAAATACACACTTAGTATACCGTATGTTTAACCATAAAAGTAAGTACCAACGACTAGGTAAGGCTATGAAACGAAAATGTCTCACAAAGTCTCACCAATCTTTATACTTTTTTTCCTTGTAGGTGAAGTATAAAGTACTATGCTTCACTCCGGGGAAAGTACCCATTACAAACTCGTGAGGTATCCGCTCGCAAGCTCAGCCCTCGACATGCATAGGTACTCGTTAGTAATGTGTCATTTTCTCCCCTTGGTGAACAATATACTTTATTTATTGCTAAATGATTCTTGATACCTACCGCAATATTTATCATCGATTCAGATGCCCAGCACTATCGATATACCTTCCGGAACGTTTATTTTTATAAGAACAGCATTGTGTACTACACAAAGACTGCAATGAATCGAGTCACTGCAAAAAGGTGCAAAGAAAATCGTTCTGAGTTAATATATTCAACATCCTGCGTTCGTATGTTTGTCTAATAAGCAAACTAGTTGTAATCGCCGGCAGGTCCAAAGACTCGGTGATTTGAAGTAATTTTCTGATTATCCTCGTTAACACTTGGCAAACGGGATTTATAATAACGCCAGCTGATATTGAAAGAATTACCATTAAATTCACATTTTGCTGAGAAAAATATAACTATGATGTCTATGATACTTAACTCTAATATATTTTTCTGATCGTTAGCATACATTGGTAATCTTAAGCTTAGGACTTTTGCATGTATTGAGTTTTTTTTTTCGTGTGAAAATCCTCATTGATTCTCAGCGTCTCTCGGAAGGAAAGGAGGAGGGTTATACCGACATAACCCTCCTCCTTTTCTTCCGCTTCGCTCCGAACGGGACGGAGTCCAAACTCCTACCGACTAAAAACACGGCCAACCATAATAGCACATTGTGGGGGGCTTTGAGATCTCTAATGAACGCACCGGTAGTGAAACTGAGAGCCTAATGTGCTCTCCGAAATACGGGAGTAATCCGATGGGTTAAGAATGACTAAAGACTATCCGAGGCAAGCTCGGATCGATTGATCAGCGTAGTTATTATTCTATCAAAAACATAAAAGTAAAAATGGGAGCCAAGTTTAATGTTAAGAATGGGCGTGGTTGTTGACAACGCCGACTACAGAATTGAAATCTAATGAGAGCGAAATAAAGTTCTGTAGCTAATCCTGCTCATATTTTGACTTGGCTAGTTTTTACTTACAAGTCAAATTTTACAATATAAACAGTAACTTGCGTAACACAAAGAAAATGACTCGATTAACCAAATATAAGATAATTTGTATGTGAATATGCAGTAGGTACCTACATATTTTTCCAGGGTAAAGGATATCCGGACGTGTGCACGAGACAGCTATTATGTCGTTTGTGCTCTGAGCTGCGTTTGCGCGCGCTTGCGCTAGTTGACGCTGACCCACACGGCTACGAAATATTTCTCACTTATAAATACGGATCATTGGTAAATAACTTTTCATCTTAATTTTTACGTCGTTCCTTTCTATTTTGCGATCCAATATTGTTACCTTGCTATTGTGTCTCATAGAACGTTGGGTAAGACAAGCAAATCGAGGGATTTCGCAGTTTAAGAGTGAGATGTACGTGGTGAATGTCACGAATCCCATGACCGTGACTATAAGTATAGGGTAAAGGAAGTCAAATTCGGGTTTTAGTCGGTAAGAGACCGACATACAAAATCGACATACAAAGGAAAAAAATCGACTGCAGGCAGGATTCGAACCTGTATATTCTGGTTCAATATACCAGTTGTCAGTCTCCTGACTGAGACTGACTAAACAGATATACGAGAGTCAAGTGAATGGGAATGTAGGAAGGGGAAGGCCTAGGCGAACGTACCGAAATCAGATTGAGGACGTTTTGAAAAATGGCTTGGTCAAGAGTACCCTAAACCGACGTTCATGTATGAAAAGATTGATGAGTGTGGATGAAGCTAAAGAGGTATGTCAGAATCGTAGCAAGTGGAAGTCTGTGGTCTCTGCCTACCCCTACGGGAAAGACGCGTGACTTTATGTATGTATATACCAGTTGACCAATTAAGCCACCGCGAGTCTAACCCGCCAGGTCGAAATTTACCTTCACATTCTAAATTTAGGACTTTGAGGTGACTTAGTTGGTCATAAAGCTTAGTGTATTGAACCAGAAGACACAGGTCCGAATCCTGTTCGCAGTAGATTTTTTCCTTCACCAAAAGAACTTTATACTTAATTAAACGTAGCATGCAAAACGCAAAAAAAAATACAAAAGATCATATTTCGTTGTTTCTAGGCGCAGTCTCATCTCTCCTCGTCACTAGCTTGCAGCTCCCTGGTATTATTGGGAGCTCGCCACAGTGATGTCATGACCCTAGCTCCCAATGAAGCAAGACTACCTCTCACGGAACTAGATAAAAGAAAACTGAATAATCTCCTCAAAAGACCTTATTTAGACTCCCCTGTTGGCAAGTTTTACAGTTTCTTCATCATAATCAAGTTAACAACCCATTATATTGTCCCATTCCCAGTAGCAGCTCGGAGTTAGGAATTTGGCAATAGGCCCGCCTCCTATTACATGGGACCGGCGAACTGTGGGTGAACAATAGTACCTACGCCTTTGCCTAACCCTTCGGGGAATACAGGCGTGATGGTATGTTATGTTATGTTACATTGTTCCTCTCAGAATTCCACCACCACGCTAGCTTAAATCGTGTTGGCAGACTTCTTAATGCGTCGAGGCGTCTCTCATGCCTGCAGGTTTTTTTTCTTTATCGATTTAGTGCGTGATAATTAACTGTGAATACGCATATGACTTCAAAGAGTCAGAGTTTCCTTAGAACTTGAGACTTTTAACTAAGCAGTCCAATTATCATACTTATCAGTCATATCACTAGGCTAACTTCGTAATTAAAAATTAAAAATTTCAAAATATAATTCCAATCTAATAACTCAATATCAAGCTCAAGGTCCAGTTATAAACGCATAACCGGACCTTGCCGATATCTATAAACAGCTGTGGACCTCTATTGGCTACAATTCTCGGTAGCAGCTCGGAGTTTGGATCTGTGCTTCACTGCCAATTAAATGGGAACTAAACGCACCGGCGCACACGCGTTAATACACTTTTGCCTTACCCTTTGGTAACGGTGGTAAGCTTTTCAACGGTGCAATCGTTTTCAGGCTCGCGCATTAAAGAAGAGTTGACACTGATGCTATCTAGCGGCACAAAGGCAGAAATAGAAGCTTTGGCGCCCACTGCTGCCGCACTCTGTGATGCTTACCTCCCTGCTAAAATTATACAAAACGATTACTTGGGATAATAAAAAAATAATAATTTGGTCCACCTTTCTCTTGGAGTGCCGAAAAATAAAATTAGGAATTAAGTATGTTAAATTCAATTTTTTTTTTCGGTAATCTATTTACCTATTACATTCCAATCACAATTTTTGTTTTAACATTATTTTTATGGTAAATTTATGGTCTACTTTATTGATGGTAGCAGGAGAAAATAGTACCTACTAAATTCGAAAAAAAATCTATGTCCTTTCTGCATAGCGCCCCTAAGGCGACACTCCAACCGAAAGTAGATTAAAATTAATGAGTTTCATACCCTATGACAGGTATCGTGGAGGACGTACCTTGGATGCCTTGCCCCGGATGAGGTCCAGTCTTACAGCGGCCGGTTTTTATATCATGTCTAGTAGGTTTGATATATAAACCGCTCGTTAGAGGATTTAACCCTAAGCTGTTGGTGATGTCTCAGATGTCTTACAGTGGTGTTCATGCCTCGGATGTTCATGCCGGGGCCGGTTCGCCTCGAATGTCATGATCGGATGTCATGTCGTGTACGTCATACCTCGGATGCCATGCCAGTAGTATAGTATGCTATGCCGTGGATGACGTACCTACTTTGGTGTTTATGCGTTAAATACTTATTAAATAAATGATTTACTCATAAACTATGATTCAAGTTGAAATCTATGAGTGTACTAAATTTCATCATACTCTGTAAGGTTGCTGTAATTTAATTTTATATGCTAGTTGCTTATGAATCTACCTTCTTCATAAACCTTCATCCACTTTGTTTGCTACAAAGAACAGTGGATGATGGTTTATGAAGAAGCTAGCTTTATTTTTGTGACCCGACCGTCGTTTAAGGAAGAAACATGAGAAGAATAGCGTCCATAAATATTAATTTCGCTGCTGCTGTCGTAAATCTATTATTCTAACAAATGTTGGTAGTTAGGTACCTACCTACGTAGTTTTAAAGGCTTCCCTATCTACCTGACCTCGTGTATTTTGGAGTCAGCAGTTCGTGTAAGTGTAGAAGCAGCTGTTTAAATATAATGTAATAATACTTGCGTAGGTAATGGGTTGGTCCTAAGATGGGACTCTAACGATAGGGTAGCACTTGCAATAGGGGTGCAAGTAGCCCCATCTGTTTTCATGGTCAGGATGCGCGGCCACTTACTATGTAGTATTGCCGTCCTTAGTACGGTTTGATAGATGGCGCTGTTAATGCTATTATAAAATCATATATTTTAAATGTAGGTACTAACAACTACTACTAATTTCATATTAGGTCAAATTGTGTAGTTTTTATTGCCGCACACTGACTTAGGTTTTAGGTAATAAAGCTAGGTTAGGTAAAATAATATTTGCACCTAATCATGAACAAGAGGCTCGCGTGATGTAGGCCTGTATAGCTAGATGGCGTTTATTGAAACATTAAACAGGAGCGACATCTATGTGTATAAAACTTAACTAAATTTCTATATTCCTTTTTACTATGGTAGGGTTAAATACTAAACTTTTTGGATAATTATATTTATTATCAATGAAAATCGATGTCGGAAAATTCATCAGAGTTAATAGTTGACAGTTCCGTAGACAGCTCGTGAAAAATGTGATGATAGTCCAAGTCCATTTAAGCGATCATCATTCTCTCGATAAAATGCAATGCCAAATCTAAATTACTGCGTTAGCCATGGAAAATAATGGCGACATACCCAACGAGAAAAAGTTTGTTAATAAGGCGCGATCCTATAATACTGCACCGCCCGTTAGGCTCAAGAGCGAGCCGGCAAAGCGCAAGTCGTTTAACGTGAACGAGGCTGTGAGATCGTTAGACTTAGCGTTGGGTAGACTGAAGAAGAGCAAGCTAGTGAACGGGGAGTATACTACGAGCAGACCAACTAATCCCACAGCGCAGGGGGCCAACGACATGTTCATGGACATGTGCACCACGTCCAACTTCAACCAGAGTGCCGAGAACGTGTCGCTGATGTCGATGAACTTCTCGCACTACGAGCTGATGCGCAACGTGTCGCGTTCCAACTGCAACTCGGACGGCGCGTTCAGCGGGAACACGTGCAGCGCGCGCCTCAGCCCCGCCGACCTCAACGTGAAGGACGAACACCTCGAGAGGTACTTCCGGAGCGTCGAGATGTGGTCGCGGAACTACAGGGACAGCCGGCCCAGCACTCTACAATTCGAGCTTCCAGATAAGTAGGTATAGTCAAATTTATCTGTCTCTGCCCTCTTACTGTCCCAAATAAAACTGCCCGATGAACGATTATGTAAATTTCAAAATTTTATTTATTCAAAGAAACTTTACAATAATAACAGAATAATCTCAGAATTTTTACAAATTATACGTACCAATCTATACAACACTGTAACTCTTAAACGAGACGATAAGATTTATAACACTGATTAACAATAACGTAGATTTTTAGATGATTTTCTAGGGCCTTCGAACGGCGCGGTACTGGATACAACGACCCGTATATTATGCTCAAACACTTAAATAGCGATCCTATTCTTTATGTGGCCTGTGAGATCGCTGTCACTAGGTTATTAACTAATTTCCAACACTGTTATACCAGACTGTTGTATTCAATATCGTTCGTCTTCAATCTAACCGCTAAGGGAGCAATCCGCGGCACTCTAAAGATACAAGGCGGACACTACGCTGCATCCCAACTGCACTCCACCCACATATTATGAAATTATTTGTAACATTATTTATTGCTTGGCGAAATTGACAAAATGTTTCTACCTATTTCAAGTTGCCTTTAAAAGGTTGATGGTTAGTTTCCATATCGCTTAGTTCATTTAGTGTCACAAATTATAAACTTAACTAATAATAATATTTATTGTGTAGGTTGAGTGCAGTATAGCATATAATGCAGGGATCCTAAGAACACAGCATTACTGATTCACATTTATACCACATCCATTGAATCTGGATAAACTAGGACGAAAATCTAAATTTATATAGTTTTTATCGAAGGATATAAGACAAACAAAATTAACATTTACGTAGCTGATCAGAGTTGGAAAAGTGAAATAATTGACATAGTCATCACATAGTTCCTACTTTCCTGCATCAAGAATAAGACAAGGTACGGAAGCTTTCGCTGTACTGGAAGACTAAGGAGTAGACTTCGAAAGGAGTAAAGTCAGGAGTGAAGCAACGTGCAAACGATTAGATCCATCATTGTGCTAAAATTTATTAACAACCCGGTAATAATGTCGTTTCTTTATATAAATACTATAATATGAATTTAATTGGTGTTATCCGCTGAATATTCCATTATGTAACTTATGAGAAATGGAAAGTATTCTTAATTATCTCGAGGCGGCCGGGCGGTGTGCCTCTGCGGCCACGCGCTGGCGCCTCGCATTGTATAACTAGAGAACATTCGCTAATGAAATCAATACGTACAACATGATGTAAAATTTAAAGCACCCGGTTTCCGAACTCTCTCGTATTTTATCTAACTATAAAATCTCATGTGTGTGATGTACACGTAGCCCGTATTATATTGTCTATGTTTTGTTTCATAATTGGAGAACAAAGCAATATTGTTTACTTTTATAGTGGAAGAATTTTCAAAATATCTAAATTAACATTAACCTTAAGATAATTATCTTTTATAATTACAACGAATTCGATTTCACTAGGCCCTACGCAATGTCAGATGAAGACATTTTAATTTAATATTTCATATAATTTAATACATTATCATTACAATTATGCAATAGAAGAATCACAGCATCCTTAAGACCATAACGGCAATTGAAATTAATCTCATCGACGTATCGTAGGTATTTAATTAGTACAATGATTGTAAAATTTAGACCAAATTGGCAGTCTTCACAAACATGGAATGTACGATATGCGTCTATGCAGGTATCCGATAACACTTATCAATATCGGCAAACGTTTATTATCTCTATACAACAACAATGAATTATCTAGTTATGTCACAGTTACGGAAATCAACAACAATGTGTGTCGCAGCGGTCTGCCTTGTGTGCCTCGTGAGCCTGCACCGCGACACCCCTACCTTCATCTGTATTCTATGTAATACATACATAGACATCACAACTTCAAACTTGGAGACTGCGTTACTGAAATATCTATCAGAAAGGCAAATTTTCTAGCTCAATTTATATACTATTTTGTACAAGCTTATTACTCAAATGTTTTATTTGAGTGTTACAGTGATAAGATGTCACTGACTACGATACTGGTGGTGTGTCTGTTGGCTAGACACTTGAACGTATTTGTGTTGCAGCATCCGCGCGGCGGCGGCGGGCGGGTGCGGCCGCGGCTCGGGCGGGCTGGCGCCGCTGCAGCTGCAGACGTCACCCTCCCCCTCCCTCTACCCCTCCCCCACGCCCTCCTCGCTGGACCGCTGACCCCGACCCTCACCGCTCCCCGCACACCGCACATCGCTGACGCTCTTATCGACTAGGAAGATTAGGAAATGATGATGTAATGGAGCCAAAGCAGCTAAGGTTAGGGATGATCAAGGTCACTTCATTTCTAAACATTATAAGTCACTATAAAACGCGTTTCATTCTATCAAATTACATATGATAAAGAGTTTATTATTCTATTTACATTGTCGCATGAGGTATTTTCAACAGCGCTATAATTTTACAAAACAACATTTCAAACATCTGTAACATAAATATTTAATTCCAAAAGGCCTAGTAAATTTTCCCTAAATGATAAGCTCCTCATTTCGTAGTTTAAAATGTTTAACAGCAATTGAGATAAAGCATCTTTACAAAAGGAATATTAATAAATGTTCGACGACACAAAATATAATTGAGTTTGTGTTTTGTCAGTCAGCTTTATCATAGAACAATTTCTCGTAACTGTGTAATTATTTACCATTATGTATAGTACAAGTGGATACTTCTTCAAGAATAGGTAAAATAGAAAAGCTTGATAGTAAAGCAGTAGAAAATAGTAAAAGCGTTATTGAACAAGCTCGGGTTAGTGATCGTACGGACGATTCTGCAATTTTGACATTCTATGCAGGTATTATATGGAGAAGATACATTGTCAAGATACAAAATATTTGTGGTGTATAAATGGCTTGTCGTCCATGTGTACAATTTATTCCCTATCTAGGCTCTTAGGAACTAGCAAAAGACAGTACGATAGTTTAGCTGAATGGTGCTGAAGCTGAATCATGGATTCGATGAGGAAATATTGAATTCGAAGAATTGATCTTACTTTCGTAGCCGTCGTCTGGTATTTATATATTATAAAATCAACTTAATTATTTAACTAAATACTAGTGTTTTAATAATTCAAGTCATGCAACTTCTTTATTCATCATAACAAATTCCCTAATTACCTATAACTAATCACAAGAGGTTTCGCACTCACACGTTTCGAGGTCGTCGATGCGCCGCCGAGCCGTTGGGAACACATTTGATTAAAGCACTATGTCTCATGTACATATTTACAGTAATTACGATAACAATAGGATAATGTGAGGTCTATCTGTCGGGAGGCGGCAGCTTGGTGTCCTCGGGGTCGAGGGACAGGCACTCGCGGAGGTAGTCCTCCATGGAACGGTACACGTGCTCGATCACGCCTTTCAGCTCGTGACCTTCGTCGGCGTACGCCTGCAGAAAAATATCAATTGTTTGTGCGTTTTTTATAAAGTTCATTGCAAATCTTTGCAATACGAAATGACTTTTTGGTGGCGTCTTTATAATCTTAATCTTATGTAATACTTTTAAGCTCAGCGTTAAGGACGAATTTAACCGCAGGTAAACTGGTACCTACTTCCGAAATTTACGTTAATGTTCGTCTCTAAATATGAGCCAGACGATACGGGAATTCAGGATTTACGAAGTTTTTACAGAAAATTCTATGGAACATTTGACCTGAATCTTCATAAAAAATTCAGTTTTCGCGATATTATCGTGATTTAGCCACCAAGTAACGCTAACTCTAACATGGAATTAGTTAGTTTAGTAGCGTTAGTTGGTTACACCTATGCAGTGCGGTGAGGGTTACCTGGTAGCGGAACAGCACCCCGGCGTCGGTGAGCGCGCGCGCCAGCTGCAGCGCGTGCGGGTAGGGCGCGGACATGTCGGCCAGCCCGTGCACCAGGTACAGCGCGTGCGCCGGCACGTGATGCGCACGCTGCGCCGCGTCCGCCTCCACGTACCCCTTGTAGTTCACTGACGGCTGGCCCAGGATGCGCTCCGTGAACGCCGCGTCTGTCGACACGATACGCGAATACTTTTTTCAAATGAATACCTACACTATTCCCATTACAATAACTACTATTAGTGTCGTTATCATGGTTTACGTAACGCCTACAAGAGATCTGCGAAGTGTCTACGCAATGAAATGTCTACGTACGTACGTGCCTACGTAATGTAGATAGTGCCAAAATACAAAACTTGATTCCAACTTTCCCAATGGCCTCACACCTGAAGCACATCCT
Organism: Acronicta leporina; assembly: GCA_947256265.1. NCBI lineage: Eukaryota > Metazoa > Arthropoda > Insecta > Lepidoptera > Noctuidae > Acronicta > Acronicta leporina. The sequence continues at coordinate 6,296,939 of OX366513.1, read as the reverse complement.
TCGCGATATCTATGTCGTAGTAGAATGGTATTCGCTATTTTACATAACTGCTAGCTGCTTTACAAAATAGCTCTGTTACGTAAAATAGCTGAATCATTTCCAGTTGAATTGCCATTGCGATACGTTTATCAATACCGCTACCCACGTTTTATTGTTTTGTAGAATGACTTAATTTGAAGTTACGATAAGCGTTCTATGTAAAAACCTACCTATGACATTTCGTTATGTTTTCACGGATTATTGCAACCAAATTTAGTTTTAACGGGGTAATTTCGGGATGAAATACCAGAAACGAAATGTAGCCGATATGCATAATTGTATAGAAGAAATTTGAGTTAACTAGATGAGCATAGGCCATTATTATGCCACACAACGCCCGTAGCCCTAAATCTTGGAGCTAAAATCTATCATTCAACATTTCATTTCACGATGTAAGGCACTGTTTCTTGAGACAGCTAAACATCAATCCGCTATATTGTCACCAATTATGCAAATTGCTGAACGTATTTCAGCTATTTTACATAAACAGAGCTAATTTCTGAAGCGGCTAGCGATTATGTAAAATAGCGAATTATACAATTCTACTGCGACATCTATACAGTGACTACGAAATATCTAGAAAATGCCTACGTAACGGCTACGAGACTACTGCGAAACGTCTAAGAGATGACTACGAGACGCCTACGAGATCTACCAGGCGCCTACGAAATGTCTACGAAACGCCTACGAGATGTCTACGAGGCGCCTACGAGAGGCCTACGTATTGGCTACGCGATGGTTGACTAACGATAACGCTCAATGCAATGGAGCTTTGCAAAAAATCTATATACCTACAAAACAGTAAGCGTTTTCTTCTTTATTTCAACGTTTTATTTCAAAGCATCACGGATTTTTAATATAAGTATCTTACAAAAGTGAATGAAGAATGAATGCCTCGTAATATGAACCAACAAACTTTACTACGTTCTAACATAACATACCATCACGCCTGTATTCCCCTAAGGGTTAGGCAGAGGTGTACTAAGGTACACCCACAGTTCGCCGTTATGTTTAGGTCCCATGTAATAGGGGGCGAGCCTATTGCCATTAACCGGGCACATATTCCAAACTCCGAGCTGCTACTGAGATTTTCATAGAAAAACCCAATAACACTTTGCTCGACCTGGGAATCGAACCCAAGACCTCTAGCGTAGCGGTCACACTTGAAACCACTAGACTAACGAGGCAGGCAGTTGTTCTTGTGTATGTAAACGTCTTTTGCCTACTACTGCGAGGACGCTAAGCAATGCAAGACTTTTTTGAACTACTAAGGTGATAAACATGCATATGGCTCGTTGTTATTAGTAATCAGTCATTTATAACTAAGCGGTAATCGTAGCCTATGGAAGCGAACAACGCCAAGGTCTTTTACTCGCATGTGTGGCGTCCCTATCGTTTTCTACCTTCCTAAAAACCAACCCCTTTTCTCCCTCCAAAGCCACACAAGTTCTACAGGCAGTTGCTAATCTGATATCTGGGCCCTGTCTAGTGTGACTCTTTCTGGCTGGGCCACCATCACCGATGTGAATTCTGATTGCACAGAGAATTAGTCGCTAATTACTCGAAATTATTCGTGAAATATGGTTATTGGTCGGTCCGTGGTTCATAAGTTATAAAGGCAGTCCGCTAGTTATAATATAGAAGTGTTAACTCACTGTAATACAGCCAGTCGGTGATGGGCGAGACGGCAATGCCGCACTTGAGCGTGGACTGCTGTGAGCCGAGCAGCATCGCCGTCACGTAGCCACCGTAGCCCCAGCCCCACACCGCCACGCGCGTCACGTCCAGGAATTTGAACGTTTCTAATAAATATCTGGAATAGCAACAATATTTCAATTATATATTTTATATCTACTTAAGCGTTGTATTGGGCACGTTAATGCCCCTTAGGTATCTCTTAGGTACTTCGAGGTCTTGCCCACTTAGGGACATAGTGGAAAACTGTAAATTGATGCGCCACATATATTAGCGGAAACAGCAATTTAGCGGCCCACCCCGGCTTCGCACGGGTATTTAACAAGTATTTCTAAAATTATAAATTTTAACACATTCTATTGCACTATGTTCATCAGGGATAATGTAGAATTCTAATGATGAAAGAATTTTACAAATCGTTCCAGTAGTTTCAGAGGCTATTCAATGCAAACAAACAATCAAATCTTCTCTCTTTATAACATTATTTAGATAATCGCACATAACAAGTATATTATTATAGATTTTGTAAAAATCTTAGCATTTTTTTGGGAAATGTTATTTCCTTACCTAATAACAGCCAACTGGTCGGCGACTTCGACGCCGCCGAGCCGCCCGCGCAGTAGAGCCCGCGGCAGCCCGCGCGCGCCGGCCACGTCCAGCTTCACGTACACAACGTCGTTGCGCGACGACATGTACGAGCCCCAGTCCACCAGGAACTCCTCAGTCACCTGCTGGCTGCCCGGTCTACCATCTCTGTGAAATTAAAAATAAGTCTTTTGAATGGTTTCTAGTGACGGCCACTTCTATAGCTAGACCCTTAGATAGATGGTGTAAAGGTCTAATCTAAGACCATAGATGGTTGATAAAATTGTTTTATTTCATTATGTCTAATATTCGCGTAAGCTAAAATCAGTTCATAAAGCTTATCAAATGAGCTTAGGTAAATATTGTTAGATTCTCTTCTAGAGGAAGAGCCCGTGAACCCCAGCCTTCGTTATTTTATATAAAAGCTGAAAGTTTGTCAGCGCATGCTCCCAACAAAGGTAAAAACGATGGACCATTATGAAGTTTGGGTTACCGTGGGCAAGGGGTTTGAACTATCAAAAATGTTTGGCTCATGAGGAAATATGATCTAATTATTGCCCAAGTATTATATATAAAAATCAGCTTTTATACTATAACGTAAGTAGAATTATTGTAAGTTCATGACCTTAAGGGTGTTCATGTTCAGTGTGACACGTCATGAATGACGTGATTTTTAATAATATTCTGAACATTATAAAAAAAACACACTTTATTATTTGACAAAAGTAGATCGGTATTTTACACAGCTTTAGTACCCGTTACCTACCAAAGCCAAACTTCATAATGGTCCATCGTTCTTACCTGTGTGCGGAGCATGCGCTGACAAACTTTCAGCTTTTTTAGAATAACGAAAGTCTGTGGTTCACGGGCTCTTAGACACTACTCTGTGCTAAATAAGTTAAACGTAAGTAGAGAAAAACTTGTTAGGACATTTGGCAAGAACTCTACAGTTCAGTTAGTAATCAAAGCCTAATAACGGAACAACTTTGTGCCAAAGCTGAATTTCATTGCGCAAGTTTAAGTTTGTATATTGCGCGTAGAGATGCACAAGTCTTCTTCTGAAAAGTTAGGTTACTTCCAAGAATCATTGTTATTTTAATTCAGTTTTAAGGTCAAAAACTTTTGGTTGGAGAATGCTTATAGATACTTGTGTACATAATATAGTGTATTTTTTATTGGTGAATACATGAACTTCAGTACTTCAACTATCCTGTATCGAGGTTGTTTTATAAAATTATAAAAAAGTCTAGGTTCGGTTGTCAAGCTTGGCACAATATTTTAAGAGTTCTTTGATATAGATAGTATGAAGATGTCAAGGTGTGATGTGAATACTAACACGTGTACGAGCACGGGGAAGGCGGCGTCGCGCAGCTCCTCGCGCCACGAGGGCGGCAGCAGCAGCTGCACGCGCGCCTTGGAGCCGCTGCCCAGCGCCACCTCGAACGACCGCCGCGTCGGCAACGCCAGCTCGCGCAGTCGTACTGATCTGTAACAAACAAGAACAAATACTTATTAGACATTTTATAAAAATAATAGCTTTTGCCCGCGGCTTCGCTCACCTGAAGCCATAATACATGGCACACTAAAAGTTTTGCACTTCTAGCTAATCGGAACTATTTGAATTTCAAATGTTATATTTTAATAAACGTTGCAACATTCTTAATATAAAGAAAAATTGGCAGGAAATCATTTGTCAATTGTTTTTTATCACACATCCAAGTTCTACGTACGCAACGAAAATGGAATTAAGTCGAAAAGATTTTAGAGCGATGATTTTTTATGATTTTAAAAGTTCTCTCTCTCCGCAAGACTGTGCCGCTCGACTTCAAAAAGCTTTTCGGAGAGAAGCACCTTGTTTGAGCCCCGTGAGGCGATGGTTTGCTGAATTTGAGAGAGGTCGAGTTTCTTTATAAGTATGACGAATTTCGTGAAGGGCGGCCTTCAACTGCCATCAACGAAAATAATGTGGCTACTGTTAAGCGGCTAATTGAAGAAAACCTGTGGATTACCTATGAGACAATTCGAGGACTATTGGGGATTGGTATGAGCCAAATTCGGAAAATTTTACACGAAGAATTGAAAGTTCGGAAACTTTGTTGTCGTTGGATCCTCATGATCTGACAGCGGAGCAGAAGCGGGCTCGCGTGGAATGGTGCTCATAGATGCTACTGAAGTACGACCACGGACATTCTAATGTTGTTTATGACATTGTCACAGGAGACAAAACGTGGATTTATTGTTTTGAACCCGAAAAATAACAGCAATTTTGTGAATGGGTGTTTGAAAATGACAACAGGCCAACAAAAGTAAGGCAGGCGAGAAACGTTGGTAAAAAAATTATCTCGTTTTTTTTCTCAGCTACGGGTCTCATCTGTACAATTCCACTTGAAGATCAAAAGAGTGTTAATGCCGAGTGGTATTCTACCATTTGTTTATCCAGGGTGTTAGAAAAAAAATCGCGAAAGACGACCCAAAAGCAGCGTTCTCCTACATCATGACAACGCTTCTTCACACACGGCCAACAAAACAAAGTCATTTTTAGCTTCCGAAAAAGTACAACTCGTCACCCATCCTGCGCATAGCCCCGACTTAGCACCCTGTGATTTCTGTATTTTCCCCAAAATCAAAGATTTCACGAGAGGTTTCACGTTTACCACTCCGAAGAGGCAGTGATAGCGTTCAATCAACACGTAGAAAACATGCCTACAGATCTGTGGTCCTCCTGTTTTAAAAAATGGTTCGATCACATGAATTTTTTAAAAAAATGTAATGGAGAGTATTTTGAAAAGCAATAAACATAAAATGTTGGTTAGAACATGATGTTTTTTTAAGTTACGCAAAACTTATAGTGTGACCTACGTAGAATTAGAAATGGATTCCAAAAATAATTAATAAAAACCAACAATGATGATCTCTTCTTTGTATGGGCCTCTATACATCAGAAAGGTAAAGCTGTATCTCAGTACCGCTAGGCTAATGAGGAAATTATTATAAACTGCTCTTATGATATGAACTAGTATTGGTACTCACCTATAAGGCCTCGTATCATATAATATTCTCTCTAGCTTATGCGTCCTAGCGTCGTGCAGGCCGGCCAGCGGCGGGCCGGGCCCGGCGCACTCCAGCACGTAGTGCGTGATGCCGAGGCGCGCGCGCGGCGGGGCGAAGCGCGCGCGCCAGAACGAGCAGTTGGCGTAGTGCAGGCGCGCCGGCCACACCGCCAGCTCGCACGTCAGGCAGCGCGGCTCCTCGCGCTCCGCACGCGCCTTCACCGAGTTGCTGCCGCCCCCGTAGCTCGGGTCTCTAACTACATACACCTGTCTCTGACCAGGCCTGTCTGCACTGCCTGTTCCAAAAACATCTCAATCAAATCTCAACACACACACACCACTCTTTAACACCAGAAACCCACACACGATGCCCCCAATAAAAATGCCAATGAGGTAAATGTAGTTATTGACCAGGGTGACGAAGACATTAAGGTTAGTGAACTGATCTAGATACTTGAAAAAGAACACTCAACTGCACTCAATCTAAATACTTAATTTGATTCGCTTCCTTCACCAAATCTGGATGTAGTTTAATTATTGGTAACGTTTCTTTGTCTAAACCTAGAGATCAAAAAACAATATTTGTAGATATCATATTTTGAATAATACTCCAATAGATATTCAATAATATTACCTAAATAATAAACTAAATGGTTCTCCTGGTCCCAAGCCAGGATCTCTGCGACTTCGACTTTGCCGTGCGAGAGAACGGCCATGCGCTGGCGCAGCACGTCCACGTGCTTGATGTGCGTGTAGTACTGCCCTCCACCCTCCTGCACTGCGGCTAGCAGGAGGAACGCACTGCCGTCCTCTGAGTACACTGGCTGCTGGTGCACCTCTAACCAGGGCTCCTCTGTCGCTTTTTCTGAATGCGTCTGAAAAATGAATAGTGCGTTTCATAGCCTGCCTAAGAAAAATATAGCAGCAGGTGCGGTAAATTATTTATTTGATAATATTACCTCAGTGCAAGTCCAGTTAGGTGCATAACAACTGCTATAAACTGTAAGATTTTGCGCTCGATTCATCCACACTACACCTACATGAGAATTGTCTTTGCCCACCCACTGGGCTGATATGAGATAATATTCCCTGAAAATGAACATCCAGGTAAATTGTACATTGTACATTTTTAAATACCGAGTTATTTTTAAGTATTAGGAGTAATACATACATTCCATCTAACGTACTCGGAGGTTTCACTTCCCATTTTGGCGGCGAGGTTGCGTTTTGAACGCTTACTATCCATAACTTTACTTTTGGAATAGAACTGCCAGGCTGAAAAAGGTAACAAATACTACAAAAAACAGTTATTAGCGACAACGCGACGTTCGGAAAACTACATTACAGTATAGTCAAGAATGGATGGAGAAATGTAATATAATATATATTATAATACTTTATTTAATAATCACATAGACACAGTACAAGGATAAATAAACATTCAAAAGGTTAGCAGATGGAAGACAATTTGGAAATAGCAACGGGCCCCAAACTAGGCACAGCCTGTATCTTGGTGACCCACCAATGTGGTATGTGTTGATAAATATGTTATAAATAATTTCATTTTTGTTTTGGAGATACTATCCACTCTTCTTTGATTAGAATGGTAAATATTTAAAGAGAACTAAACAGATTAGAAATGAGGCCAAAAAATGACAGAAAGTAATGCTCATATTGAATATAAAATGAACGGGAACATAATTTTGTCTATTACAAAGAAGTGACAATGCTTGATGATTTGTGAAGAAGAAACGAAAAAGTCCATACTGTGGGATATCTGACAGTGACTTGGTCGGGGAAGACAATGTGCGCGGAGGCGTTGGTGGCGGTGGGCAGCTGCAGGAAGCCGGCGCGCGCGGCGCCCGCGCCCGACAGGCTGTCGGCGATGCGCGGCAGCCGCAGCTGCGACACCGCGCGGTCGTCGTACTGCACGTACAGCACCAGCGTGCCGTCCGCCGAGCCCCACATCGCTGATGATGTTTTCGTCACCTCCTCTGTTCAACAGTATCACACATTTATTTTCCGTTTCTATCTAAACTAATGTTTTAAAGAGGAAAGATTCGATTCTTTATTTGCATTGAATAGGCTCTGAAGCTACTGGACCGATTTGAAAAAAATCTTTCACCATTAGAATTGTACATTATCCCTGATGAACGTATGTATAGAATGTGTAAGAATTTATAATTTTTGAAATTTTTTGATGCCGCTAGTATGCTATATTCATTACGTGACAGGCTATTTTATAAAATTGCTGATAGCCCTATTCAGAACCATAGGTCCATATTCAGTATACGGATACTTAAAAAACTATATTAATGTTGAATGTTGTATGTAAAAAGTCGGTAAGTGAATTGAGTACAAGTCCAGAGATTTTCTAGCGCCTCGTGTAGGCAAGAAGAACTTCTGGGGCTGGCGGAGATAAGTAGAGACTGCGTGCCTAAGGGAGTACTTTCATTATACCTATCGTAAGATGTCATGTTAATAAAGAAACACAGACACACACCTTGATAAAGAAAATCTGACACGCCGTTGTAGATGCCGCCGGGGCTGGCATCGGTAGTGAGTCGCAGCAGAGGCGCCCGCCTGGCCGGGGGACCGGGCCTCGCCAGCACCTCGCTGTCGGCCGCCAGCAGCAGGGCTCCATCCCCGCCCAGCCACGCCGCGTGCTGCCATTCCCAATTGCGCTGGCCCTCTCCAAACAACGGGATGTGATGGCTGCAAGTACATGATACGTAGAGTTGAGTCTAGTTACACGGTTACAAAAAGTTTGTACTATGGATAAGAATCCGTCAAAAACTCCTTTTTCATATTAGAATGTTACTGAAACCTATTTTTGCACTTTTTTACCATTTTTTTAACTTAATGTTAAATATTTTAAGATAATATGTAGCTCAACTAGCCAAGTTATTTAGTGATAGTCAATTTTTCACCGAGCTCTAATTAATCCGTCCCGAATTCCGACTCTTCCCTGCTATTCATTCTTATGTTTTACGTTGGAATTCAAGAGCGATTATTCCAAGCGATTAAGTTTCGTGCTACCCGTGAAATTATTGAACCAATAATATTACTACACCGTTTACAATAACTTTTATCGTACAAAATCGAATGTACACAAAGTAAACGATCTGAGAACAGGGGTGAATGTCGTTATGATATGAATGCCGAGCCCAGAGCCGCCTCGGCGGCAACAGGTCGCTGTTCAACAAAAAATAATCCGAATATATTTATATTTCTTAGGATAGAACTAGTTCAAACTTAGTGTAGGTATGTTTAAATTCTCTGCGGTGCAGTAAGTTCATGAGACGGTCATTGGAAGACGTAAAGTATTACCTCCCGCCCTCTCCAAATGCGGCCCGCTCCTGCCACATTAAAATTCTACTCGCAAAATTTGAAATAAATTGGAAATCGTATTCACGTACCTTTCGTCAAATCGATTTCTTCACCCGCGAGACGAGCGGGGAAAGAAAATTCCCGAAAGAGATATGATTTAAAAGAGTATACAAACCGTGGCAACGACTCTCTTCTTAAAGCTATTTGCTTCCGGATACGCTTTTAAAACTTTTTTAAGGTAATGTCCTATGAAATATGAGTTTTAAATTGTTTCCGACGATCGCTTTCGTTGCGTCCGTATCAGGATTCTAGTAATCCAAATACTAGAATGCTCATACGGACTGATATTAGAAGTGATACATTTGAATTTGCAACGTTGCAACAATACGTAAAATGTTCTCTACTTTTATCTTTAATATAGATCTAGGTCCACAACGACAAAGAGAAACAATAATGATCCAACAGACTTCACAAAATAATTTATTGTAGCTGTAGGAGTTGTGTTCAATATTATATTCAGTGTAATATTTTTTCTTGTGTCGTCAATAACGGCAGTGCAAAAAATACTGCACGCGCCATTGAAATTTCAGTCGAAACAGATGAATGTGTAAAGGAAACAAATTGAGATCGTGCAGATATTTTATATGGAGGAAACGGAACCATGGCGCGCGCGTCCCGCGCATTCGTTATACTTTAACACAGCACCGAGGCTACATCCAAGATTCTGCCTTGGCAAATGTTTAACCAAACATTGTACTTATGTAATATCAAAATCAAGGACTGTTAAGGTTGTGCTTCTGATATATGCAACTGTCACAATTCTTCGAAGGTGTGGTGGCTGAAAACCAATTTGGAACGCGAAATTTAATTTTCAATTTGAAATTCAATTATGGAAACTTCGGGGTGTATCTAGCCAAGATTTTAACGACGTTTAAGCATCAAATATCGAAAGATACTCACTCATTTGTGACGTCATAAACGGTGTAGTGCGCAGTTAACGTCCTTCGGTAAACCTACAAAATTATAAAAGTTAATCAACAATGTTCGAGCGTGGTGTCGACTTGGTAATCAAAATGATTATTTCGGAGAAAAAATCAATGGGCTACGTACCTCCTTGATATTGTGTTGAAAGAGCACGTAACGCAAATTCGGAGAGCACTGGTAGCCCCGTACATTTAACTGCCTCTGCGATCAAGATGTAAAGTCCAATAAACTTTAAATCAAATTAATCTATTACACTGTTAAAATGCAATCTATACTGTAAATGTAACGAAAGTTAGCCTCAAGTCTTTGAAAACCTCTTAAAGTTAGTGTTTCGTAAAATATACTTTGCGGACGAGGGGGTTACGGTCATTCGGCCACAGTTCGGAGGCAGCGAAAGCTTTCAAGGAGCCAGTGTTGATGCAATAAACGAGAGTCCACGGCGTACACTGACTTCATAACGACCAAACACCCCAAAAGGTTGCAAGTATAGCGTAAAGTGAATAGTTACAACTGACAAATTTCTATCTCAACGTCAGTAATATTCGTAAACGTCTTCATTCCTTCATAATGCGAAACAGTCTCTTAAAATTCGGTATACTCAAATTTTCATTCCCCAAACCCGCAGCATAATAACGCCATTATGGAGAATCGGGGGTGTCGCCATAAATTTTACAGTAAAGAGCATCGAAGTAATACCGTCTGCACTTAGAGAGGTTGGGTACTAACATAAGAGGCGTACCTCTACGGGCAAGGTAAAGCGTTTACTGTTTAATAATGTTGCAACTTTGTCTGAATTTTGTAATCTAACAAGTATAAGACAGTAAAGACCTTTTCCGATAAAAACGTCGATGCCTTACAATTGCCTTGGTTGATGACTGATAAAGCCTGAAAGATGGACGTTGAATTGCTGGCCCTGGTAAGTAAAGCTGGCAAGGTAAAAATGCATTCAAGAAATTTACTCACGAGTGTGTGATTCGTGACTAGGACAGAAAGTGTATTGTTGAAGGTGTCGAGCGCGAGCAGGCCGCCGTCGTCCGCCTGGTACACCAGCTGGTGCGAGCTCACCCACGTGGTAGGCAGCCGTTCGCCCGTCAGGTCCCCGTGCAGGAACTCGTCCAAGCGCATGCGACGACCCGACCAGTACAATAATTCGTCCACATACCTGTTGAAAATATCCACTTAGACACGTTCACTTAGTCCACTTTCAACTTTTTAAACGATGGGAAAAGCATAATTGACTATCATTTCATTAAAACTTTTCTTAGCAAATTGTGTCGTAGACATTTATATAAAAGTTGTACAGCTACCTATAAAATTTAACATTAGCTATTATAAATTATTACAAAGCAAATGTAGTTACACACTAAGATACGGTCACTCACCCTAATAGATAAATAGCTGTGACAATACCGGCTATGACAAAACTGATGACCATCAGAGAAAATATGATGCTCCGCCAGTTGTGGCCATCTCCTTGGTATAAGTCCTAGGGGAAAATATTGTTCATTTAAAGAATAGTTCAGGATTACGACACGGCAGGGGCACTAGGCCAGGCAGAGGTGTGGCAAAATAAAATGACATTCGTCAAAAATCTTGAGCGTCGCTAAAAATAGGCTAAGAAAGCATTCGATTTATGGCACCGCCGCGCCGGAAGGTCTCGTTCTCAATGACGCGATATCGCGACGATTCCAGCGCCGAGGAGTAACTTCAATAATGCCCGTGCAACATGAACACTTACATTGTATTAACGAGTTCATTTGTGAATTTTAAGCACCTTCCTACAGGGGAAAAAATTCTGATTTTATACTCAAATCGTAATATAAGTAAGTAGAGATCATGCCGATTTCGCTATCATCTAGCTTTTTACATGAATGCGCGAAGTAATTAATGTTTAAATTATAACGTCTTTAGCTAAAATCGCTTTTATTATTATCCTACCTCTTATTTTGGAAGTAGGTAAACAGACCATTAATTTTATTCTTCTTTTTCAATGACAAAACAGGCATATTAAGTTTGAAATCAAAGATAATCTTGGAAATTACAATAAATAAATAAAATAAATAGTATAGCAGTGGTCACCTCTTCCTTGGCGGACTTGGGGTCGGCGACTTGTAGGGTCTCGTCGGGCGGGAGGCGCCAGGAGCCACCGCCGCCGCCGCCGCCCGAGCGGTCCGTGTGGCCGGTGGCGTGCATGCGCCGGCGCCGACGCGCGCGCACCCGCCACCGCGCCGCGCTACGCTGCCACGCCCGCCGCGCTCCCCGCCGCGCCCGGCCGCGCACCACCTGCCGCTCCGCTGCGCCGCGTGCGCGGATTCCGCCCCATCACTGGTACACATAACAGTTTCCAAGGTTAAACAATTAGCTTGCACCAACTTCTTAAATGTGTTTAGAAATTTTGTGTTTAAATTGTATTTAAGAGGCTATAGGCTATATATCATTACGCTATGCGGACGAAGTCGCGGGCAGAAGCTAGTTTAATGTAAACGTATATCACAATTCTACAATATTATTACCCTTTTTTTACGGATTAGGTAAGGAAAAGAAATTTAGACATGTCTTACTATCAGAAGACGCGATCACTACCATCTTGTGGGCAACGCGGTGGATAATGCCAATTCAATCGTTAAAACACTCATTCAGCAGTTATATCGTTTTGACTTCTTAGTAGAACTTATTGTACTTACATTATTATTACAACACAAACAATCCCCAAAAACGCCCGTCCTCGCAGCTGCGCAAGTGGTAAGAAACTTCCAGGTTTTGGTCGGTAACAGTTATTAAAGTGACATTCAAATAAGTAGGTAGATTTAAAAAGGAACGCGTGACAGTTTCCAAGACGTACGCTCAAGTCATCCCCCGGATGTAAAGCTAGTCGCTTGGTGCCGCTGCGCCGCTCGTACTTAGTACCACCAGATGGCGCTGGCGTCCCACTTAGTCAACAGTAGACCATCAGTCTATGCATATTAATTTCGCTCCGACCTTTAAATCTGTAATCCCTACTGCTATTATCAGTTTATGATTGTATTTAATAAGTAAAGTAGTGAAAGTAAAAACGTTTATGTGGTAATATTTAAGTTATCCCCCATGTATAATGGGCCATAGTAAATTCAGTTCGAATATTGTAACTAGATGGCGTTGTACCGGTGACCGGTTGAATCGCGCTATGGTTTCGTTACATGAATTTACGTTAGTATCACTATAATAACACTGCTCGACCTGGGTGGGAATCGAACCCATGACCTCTAGTGTAGCAGTCGCACTCGGGATATACGAATAACTATTTATTTATACAAAAATAAATACCTTAATTACGGGTATTAAAGTTGACTTCCTTAATTTTGAAGATTTGCGTTGATGGCTTGGACTGATTAATTTGAATACTTATATTATTATATAACTTTTTTTAAATCGATCGATCGAAAAGAATTACTTTAGTCATAATTCAAACTGCGTCCGTTCCGGTTAAAATACCGAAATAATATTTTTGCCAAATACGATACAAAAAGCTAGAATGTTTACATTTCATTAAAACTGCATTGTATACATACATATTTATGACGTGTAACGTGTACATTTACATTTGATTGAGATTCGTTTACAATTCATTGATGAAGCCGTGTACTTAATTCTGACACAATAAGATGGTCATCATTTTGAAGCACAGCTTGTATAGGTAGTTTCTTTTGGAATGACACTTCATTCCACACACATCAACACACTTGTTGATATGAATTTGAAAACTTGTTTTTGTATACATTTCATTGCAGCTCACATTGCAATTTAAGGTACACATCATATTTAGAGGTCAATGCACAACCATTCTCAACTGCTCCTAACCTCAGTTTGGAGGTGGAAGGAGGAGGAAGGTTTGTAGCTCGTGTATTTTTAAGGCCTAAGAGTTGAACCGCAGACTCCGTTATATATGAGGCTTGTGAGCATTGATCCAGCAAAGACCGTAGAGTTGTCTCTGTGCCTGTACCGGATGTGACCTTCACCAAGGCAACAGATCATGACTGCTAGATGTGGCAGCACAATTTGTTACTGTGTTAGTTACTGAATCATCTTGTTTTGTATCAACTGATTGCTTAGGTTCTTCTTTAGGGTTAGTTGATACAGTTGTTGACGCATCTTTAGAGTGGAGTAAGGAATGATGTTTTCTTTTACATACCCGACATCTAGTCGGTAAATGACAGGCATATATCGCGTGACCTGTCCCGAGACTTAAAACATAATCCATTGGACCGAACGAAACTACGCCGTGAGGTGACATCTTCATTACTAAACTTCTTACAATTACCAAGTTTATGATCAGATTTACAGAATGTGCATGACAAGGTAGCTTGTTTGCAGTGTTTTAACAGGTACGCTTTTTGGAACAGTACTTTTTGACACCTTATTGTCTAAAAACTCGAGGGAACGGAATCATTGTTCTAAAAATCTTTTAAATTGATCTAGAGTAGGTAATTCTTCTGAAAATTCACAAATTTTGGCTTCCCATAACTTACTCTGACTCTGAGTCTAACTTTAAACACCTCATGTCATTGTAAAAAGTACCCGCAAGCCGTGAATTTCAAATAGCAAGTATAAATAAAAGTCGTATTTACTCACGTAACTGCTGTTGTTTAAGTTGAATTTTCGTTTTTATGCGGCGAAAAGGAACAAAACAGGACCGCAATGCGTGCAGAACGGTCGCTTCATAAGACCACTACAGTGGCGGCTCGACCACAACCCACGCCCATCCGCTTGAAAAATTGCTACGAGAGAAACTACCCACATTGTACTGCACTCTACGGCTTTTCATATTTATCTTAGGGAATTTTTAGCATTGTAAAAATTCATAAATACTTGCTGTAGCTCTTTTTTGGGAACAAATTATAAATAAATAAATTCAAATACAGAAAATGAAGTTTCTTTTACACGTCGACTATATATATAAAAAATCTATGGTACACCAGGTTGAGACATAATACAATTATCTGATGGGCGGGGTAATAGATAATTTGTTAATTGTTTTCGTCGACACGGCTTGTCAATAGGTGTTGGAGGGTCGCCAACTCGCGCGCACTCGCACTAGTTTATACGAGTAGGTACATTCGCTCTACGCCAACTTTACGACTTCGTTTAACTATTATTTCAACTGCTCTCCCGATGCGATTTTTTAGATAGACGCCGTTTTTATTACCGGAATATTCAGATGTGTCGATCATTACAGCAGATCGAATGCGCTTACCAGATAGTAAATAAGACTAAAATAAATAGATGTACGAATTACTGCTGCGGAAATTACATGCCATGCCTTATGACTTGGGCAGGCTGCCCGTATACTGGCTGGTGTCGTGCGCCCATCGTGCACATTTGGCAAGAATACTGCTGATATATCCTCCTTTTTTAAGAGAACTAGAGCACACAGCTCTAATCGTAGGCTCCGGTTGAGGCATCTCGTCGATCTATGTGCAATAAACATATTTTACTATCAAAATAAAACTCTTTTTTACGGATTTTATCGCGTTGTATTGATATTATTAAATTCTCAACGTTTCGGATCCTTAATAGCATTCGTATTTTACAATCGTTTAGCGCTTTAAAATAGTAAAAATTTTCAAGTCTTTATTTTTCTTTTACTTCAACAAAACTTTAAAACGGTATGCAAACTACTTAAGTCAAGTGTCTTCCGGTAAAACGAGAAGCAAGCAAACTTTCGTGGTGGAAAGTTGTTGCAGCCGGCTCAGATTAATGACTTGCTATAGTATAAAGCCTAGAAAGCGCGGAGACCTCAATTTTTGGTATTAAACATGTTTCTTATAATTATCTCGTAGTTTGGCAGTCGTTTCACTCTAAGCTTTATTGTCTGTGGCTTTGGAAGCGCCCAGAAAATTGCATCAGCTGCAATGCGGATGCTGAAACTTTCAAAGTAACACTAGTTTATGGCAATATGTAAAATATATTGGATTTTTGAATACACTTCTACCATTGATTTCAATTTATCTCCCAAACCAAGTAGTTGAATTCTGAATATGATTTCGTCATTCAGTAGAAATAACTACGTGTTTTTAATTTTAACTATTTTCATTTTTTTTATGTATGGCGCAAACGACCAGAGGTATAGCCTGATGGCAAGCGATAACCGCCGCCCATGGACATCCGCAACACCAGAGGAGCCACAAGTGCATTGCTGGCCTTTTAAAAGGGTTTGGGCCTCCGGTATTCTCATTAACTCGGCGAAACACCACGCAAGCGTTGTTTCGCGCCAGTTTTCTGTGAGACCGTGGTATCACCCCGGTCGAGCCGACCCATTCTTGCCGAAGCATGTCTCTCCCTCGGTAAATTTGTAGTTGAAATTAAAATTTATAGTTGATAGAAACTTTGGGATAAGTATTGATTCCTTGCAGTTATTCGACTACTGTGAGGAAGTTTACATTCAATAGACGTTTTCCAATAATAATAAAAACGCTTAGTATCTTCTGCTGATCTCAGACTCGCCGAAACTCTTAGAAACAATAGATGTTTTAAAAGAAATAAACAATGTATATAACGCGTTACAGTGCAGTGCTCTGCAGTGGGATTGCGACAAGCTCCACCTGGAATGCAGGGACGGATTTATAGCATTAATTAAGTAAGTGAGGTTTTATTACGACTTCGGTCTGGAGTACTCCGGTGGTATTCGACGACTTTGTTGCCACCATGAGCACTTTGCGACGACCGGGATGATTCCATTTAAGAATCCATGGCGACACACGAGTTTATGTGCTACACTTTCATATATTTTTTGATTAGGTACTTCTGGAAAATATGTAGTGCAACTGTGATTAGGGAACCAGCGAGGCTGGGCTAGTAAAGTTAACGTATGTTGTTCATTTTTTAGTTTTTCACCAAACAAATACAAACAGGGTTTAAGATAGAGCCTGCAGTTCGAGTAAATGGCTTTTCAGCAAAGGTCGCGATAGCAGTAAAATTGTTTGGTTTTGGTTTTGGTACTCACGATCACTAGGTCCTACCACCAAGCGTAGTAAAAGGGAACAACACAGATATAGATTAAAATCCAATCTTTTTGTGGAAAACAGTAATTGAATTATTATGTGAAGTGTGAATTTTATTTTAAAAACCTTCTTAATCGAGATATTCAGGCGGTTTTAATAAAATAGTACAACCTGTCATTCAAATTTGACATTAATTGTGTAGTTTAAAAATATAATATCATTGATTAATGTCCTTTTAAATCTAGATAAGTGAATGTGTCATGGCTAGGCGCGTCCTGGAGCCCGGCTAGGATCTAATTCAATTCGTACCTACACCCTAGGCCCACACTTTATTTCGCCTGATATTTTTTATGATACCATAAAAGCTATTAAACCATGTTCCGTTAATGTGTTTCGTTTTAACGCCATGATTTTATTGTGATAAAATGAACTAATTATCTCATATACGAGCTTTTAATGTCTTTTTGTTTTGGCTTTTTATATCTGACATGATATTAGTTGCCCTGAGGGGCTCGAAGTATGATCAACTAATCTGTAGGTAAGTTTTAGCTGTCCTTACTTTTAGTTGTAAGTGTCGAGACAGATGACCATTTTTAGCACATCCAGTCTCCCCTAACCCTGGAGAGCTCATGGTTATCATTTTGTCATTGTCATATACCTGTAACAATCGTGTGGTAGTCAGAAGCCCAAAACACGTGCCAATCAGTTTACTTATTGTTCATTGCCCTGAAACTGAGTTGCTGGGTTCTGTACGTGTGGTACCTACTCACTTGGTGTAAAATTTAGCCCTATCTTGGTTAACTAAATAAACCACAATTGGTGGTGATAATTATGTTATTAGTTGTTCACTGTTTACCGTAGGCATAATTATGTAGTATTGCTTTAAGTATCAATTCTATTTTAAGAATACTAGTGGGTTTAATACCTCAATTGCTATATTTTCAACGATTGACATTTACATCTCTGTAATATTTGAGGTTCTCAATTAAATGGTCCTTTACGCCATTCTAAATGTACCCACCCGGAAATATCGAGGGCATTATGCCGGCCCAAAAACATTAAGGAGTAGTAAAGTAGATAATGCAGTATAAAACAGTAGGTAGGTACTATTGTGGATACACAACAGATGCAATATACATATTATGTATAATAATGTAATAAACGATCTCTATGTATAAAAGCTGTGTACTCAAATGACATACCTGAGTTCATAGCATACTGTAAATAAATCATGTTACTTAAATCGTGGTGAAAATATTAGTTAGTCCTAATTAGCTTAGAGTACGTCGGTAGATCGTTTTGAAGATAGAATGCAATATTATAGTATAGTCTAAATATTGTCATTTTCAGTTAGAAATAAATTTTCCTTTTAAATGACTTGGGTAGTTATTTTATGCTGTTGGTTCTTTAATATCAACTTATTGAATTCAGTTAATTATTATACATTATTATGATAAGAGGCACTTTTAATAGATCCCGTGAGTCGAATGTAAAACAAGTCAAAACTGACCCAGTTGCCAAGAAGGAAGAAAAGGCTTTAGAATACGAATAGAAAAAATATTGCGAACAAAACATCCTCCCCTAAGCCCCATTACTTGCGTGTTCCCCCGTGAGCGAACACAACGAAATCTCTTTATCAAAAACCCGTTGTAAATATGGTGAGAGGGGTAGAGCAACAGTGTTAAACCAGCACACATGATATAGAGTGCAATGGCATCACAATCGGATGTAAAAACATACGCACAGAAATAAACTTGTTAGAAAAATAAGAATAAACAAGAATGTAGACATCAGATAAAAAGATTGGTCAAAATCGATTTATAAGAAAATAAAGTTATGCGCTAACATACTAACAATAACATCATGCTACGCTACTACCCTTAAGCTGTATAAATGGGTGAAACCGTCGGACAAAGTAAGTTAATTATGTTACGAAATATGGTACAGAACCGGGAAATCCCAAGTTATCTTACTCTTTTAATTTATTTGATCTATTTAGCATTTAAATATATTTATATTTCAATTGTCAAAAAACTATAAAAAAAACAATCTATGTAGTATCGAAATTCCCGAAAGTCCCGGTATGTCCCGGTTCCTTAAAGGAACAGTCCCGAAAGTCCCGGTTCCTCAAAATAGAATCGGTTCTCGATTGACGAATATACATACAAAAAAAAAAATATTATATAGTGTATTGACTATTTGTAGCTGGAGCTTGTCTCATACGTGCTCAAAAGCACATGGTATCAATTCGGCACCTCGTGTAAGCCGCACGAGCGTCAAATTGCACGCGTGACGTGACTTATCTTTATCGCACTAAAAGGCGCTCCGCCACGTTCCCACTTAAATTATAAGACGTTTCTTTTATTATATCAAAGTAGATAATTTTCACATTGCTGAGATTTCTCAGATAAATTAGACATTTCTCTATCTATTTATAACTTAAGCCTTAACAAAAGAACCATTTCACAAGGAAGAAAAATTTCATCAAAGACAGTTTTATAATTATCAGTTCGTTATTATAATTTAGTTTCGTCAAGTTCAAGTTAAATTTCAAATGTTTTTATTTCAAATAAGCGTATATGAAACGTTATGATTCTAGTTGCAGGGTTCCTAAAGGTTACCCTTCTCGTCCTATGGAGAAGCATCCGGCAAGAAACTCAAAGGAAAGCTATAACATTATTTTAGACAGCCCTACATACTGAATATTTTAGGACCGCGGCTGTGATGTGGGGACACTAAAGTAAAAAAATAGCATTTTAAACTTAATATGCACTTATTAAAACGAATGAAATTTGAGAAACTTTTACGTGGTGGTTACTCTCAACATTAAACCTACCATTTTCATGAGCTTGATGTTTATGGTAGATAGCAATTAAAAGTGATTACAAACTACAAGACTTTCGATTTATTTAATTAGATAGCACACGTTCTGAGGAACATAACCCAGCCCTGTGTGGCGAGGGAATTAATACAAATATACAATAATTTCCGTTTCTTAATTCCATACGCATAATATATTTCATTTTAGTTTTCAAAAGGGCAGTTTTTAGTTACGTTGCGTCTAAAATGTATACACATATGGCGTAGCGGCTGAGCGATCGGCTTCTGCGCCACGTGTAGTGGGTTCGATTCCCACACGGAGCAATTATTTGTATGACCTACAGATAGTTGTCTTTGTAGTTGTTGTTGTTGCTGGGTCTCGGTGTTTGTGTATGTGAGAATTTGCGGGGCAATGTTTAAAAAAAAAAAAACAGGAAAGCTCACCGGCAGAGCAATGTTAAAAGACACTGTGAAATCAATGTTCTAACGTTTGATACCGAAAAAAATAACTTTCTTTTTCGGTCTTTGTTTATTTTATTGTGCAATATTAAAGTGTCGGTAAGTGTAGCTTTATCACTCTACGATATCACTGCAAGATCTCAACGCTCCTCTAGCTAATAATTTAATTTCACTTGGCGAGCAGCCCATCCTCTCACCTGAGCGTTTAGCTTGAAATATTCCGTTATTCATAGTCCATCGAGTTGTGGAAAGGCTATGAATAAAAATGGCTTACGGGGTTTTAGAAGTCCGTTTCACTTTAAACTTATTCAAGTTAAGGTTAACTATATTATTAATTGGGTGAAATAAAACCTAATTTAAGCTGCCTCATTAGTCCAGGGGCCCAAGTCTGCTATTTCAGTTGTATCAAAATGATCGTTCAATGGCGCTAAATGACATAAGAACTGACAGATTTCGTAGACAAAACTGTCAAAAATCAACAATTCTGAAGCCATTGAGTGACGATTTTGACACGTCAAATTAGCAGACTTGGGGCCCAGTGGTTATGATTGCTATACTAGAGCTCCTGAGTTGAATTTAGATTTTAGGAATGAAGTCCAAATTCTTATCTAATCATGTTTATTTTTAATGGATGTTACTATTCTATTTACAGCAACTATAAAATAAATAAATATTTGACCTACATCCACAGAAATAATGCAATGGGTGGTGATATTGATAGATGGTGACGTTTAATATCCTGGCGCGGACTAGCCGGTGCTCTGCCAGTTCAGTGTCTGCTCTATAAATCTCTGTTCTCGGGGGAGTACTGGGGTTTCAGTTGGCGCGTTCGGGTTGTTCGGGTGAAACGTCGGATGAACCAACCAAGCTTACAAACTTGTGCACCGCAACACGTCACTAATTAAGAAATTGGTTGCGGATCTTTGTTGCGATATACTTCGTACGTGCCCGTTTTAAAATTAAAAAGGTGTCTTTTGGAAGACGTCAGGTGGTTGAAAAATGAGCGTTTGCTACTGAATATGACAAGGAGGTTATTGATCAATGACTGTAATAGAGGATTTAGACCTTGATTACGTGATACATATAATCTAGACTGAGAATGTTATTGGCATGGAACTCGATCCACGCCAATAATATTTTCTCCCTAATATGGTTCGTAATTTGACGCCGTGTCGATAATTTGGATAAGTCGTAAAATATCTCCAGTCTCCTTTTTCGGTAGTATGTATTTGATATCGGCAAAAATGAGCCGAGAAAATACGAGCTAACATTGATCATAGAAAGGTTTCTTTAAATAATGCAGGTAATATTGCCAAGGTGAGGCGTAGGCGACATTCATTTTCTGAAAGTGTGCCTTGTCTGTAAAGAGGCTTTCCGGGATTTTCCTACAATGAATAAACTCTATTTATGCTTTATAACAAGACTGGAAAAGTCTTTCAAACGGGGTTCGACTTAATTGAAATCTCTGAAGTTTCCTACTAAGGTTTACTATAGCGACATTATTTTTGTATTGTTACGTTCAAGTCTCTGTTTTCAATAACTTATGAAGCTAACATGCATTACGACCGTCTTCTTAAAACTTTGAGTTTTGACTCTTATTTTTGACGAAAATCTTGGTTTACCCGCAACGAACGTGAGCCTCAGTATGAAACTGGCCGAACTTGTGAAAACACAAAAGAATCGAATTGTCGAAGTGTGACTTGAATTTGTTGGACAACCGCTATAATTCAGTTTCTGTGAATACATGGAACCCGCATACTACTGTTTGTAGAAAATGTTCTGATTAATTGAAACTTGAATATATATTAAAAAAAACTATTTGCCGTTTGTTTTTAAAATCCGGATTGTTCGAATTTATGTATTGTTTCACGGTTTACCGGAATGCGATTGAATATCTACCGCTGTTTAATTTTCAATTCATGTTTATCTGATATCTGAGTAATTTGCATGCAGCCAGTGATTTAAATAATGATCCACCACGGTAGGCCGAGCCAATCTCTCCGTTAACTTATGGTAATCTGCTTCTTGAATATTATTATCTACGTACCTCTCTCTAATTCATGTCGGTACGGCTTCCCTTTCCTTTCATTTTGTGCTTTGTCTGTGTCCTTATTTATGAGTATACCTGTGTATATTATTGTATAAAATTTACGTAACAAGTTGTGTACCTACGCATTTGAAAGCTTGGAGTTTGCAATACACCACTCCTGAAAAATACCTAGTAGTTTTTGCTGTTTTGCAAAATTCTCGCAACACAGTTAATGTTCAGTTTCAGTTTTGATCACACATTTTGATTTTAATCACAGTTATTTTTTATGGTTTCGTATATTCCCTACAAAATCGAGGGCCTCGTTTTCAAACGCAGATAATCTATGAAAGTATGTTAGTATGTTCAATTGGCAGCGGTTTAAGTATTGACATACTTAGAGAATGCAGCCTTATGTGGTTGCATCGGAGGAACACAATCGCTTGGTCGGTGTCACGTCGGACACGTCTGTCAAGTCTTATGGCGCGCGTCGTGTTCGTGTGTCACGTCACGTGCCCTCACTTCATGCTTATCGTGAATACGATAGGATTAGTATTTATACCAACATTATACCAACTCATTTACATTATATGAATGCTTTAAGTCGCACTAATCTACCTGTGTCCATGATGAAGTTTGTCTCAAACGTAGAGCTTCGTGCTAATTTCTAGATCTAGGTACTTCACGATGTTTCTATTTACAAGTTAAGGAGTTGAAAAGCATGTATCTTTCACAATAAAATCAAAACTGTGACCCGTCGTCGCCGCTACTACGGTCCTACTGACTAGTGTAAGTAGGGGGCAGTGTAATATTTAGAAAACATCATAAAAACAAACAATCGGGCAAAAAGGCCTATAAAAATTTAATAATACCTTGTGTTTGTATCTCCGAGGGCAATAAAAATACATTTTATTTTTTGTGGTTCAAGGCTTGCCTATGCCGTTTGTGATTGTGGGCCCACTGTGTTGGTATTTTCTGTGCAAATGTGCACTTAGCATAACGTTTCCAGGTATTGTGATAAATTTATATGTCAATTAAAAGTTGTTAGGGGTTCTCGCCCGTTTTCCGCTCAATTTAGCCCGCGTATAAAACGAAAATGTAAGATAATCCACTATAAAACAACGCGGCTACCTTTGTCGGAGTAAAATTACTTCTCTTTACACCAAAGAGTTCTGCTTTGAATATTTATAATGTACCCGAAGTTGATTTAGAGCGGCTAATTTGAGAACGAGATTGTTAATAAAATAGTTACCACTTCAGTTTGTATATTTAGTTAATACGAGCAGATGTTAGAGTTTAACGAGTGACGATAATTTCCGACGTAAATATACTTTCAGTAATTGCAGAGAAAATAGTTATATTTGAGTACAGTTTGTAAAGTATCGGTATTTTAGTGTAAAGATTTGTATAAAGTTGTATAAATGATGTGCATGGGGGCAACAAGGCCCTCCGCTCCCAGTTCATTACCCCGAACTCTCGGTGCAGCTCGCTGGCTTGCTCAGCGCTCAGTAACAAGATCGTTAGCTTGTCTCAATTTCCAGCGTCTTCATCCAGAATATATCCCGGATTACTATTGTAATAACATTCTAAATGCCATGAAACTGAACGTTTCCAATTGACATTGTTGAATTGCAATCCGATAACCTACCCAATCTTGACGTAAGAGGTGCTCGATTCCAGATCATTAGTTTGAACTCCAAGGAACGTTAATAGACCTCAAGAGTGGTTCACCGGGTGAGCAATGCTTAAAATAAATTACCACGAGTTCGGCACCTTCAATTTTTGTCCCCATAAAAACATTTCGACGTCATTGTAGATTTAACTTTGTGAATGTTTTATCCTTGGGGACTGCTATGACTTTGAATGTGTTAGGCAAGTACTTTGTATTAACCCTGGGACATCCTACAGTTAATTTTGCATTTATATAACACTAGCTTCTGCCCGCAACTTCGTCCGCGTAGCGTGATGATGTATAGCCTATAGCCTTCCTCAATAAATGGGCTATCTAGTACTGAAAGAATTTTTCAAATCGGACCAGTAGTTCCTGAGATTATCGCGTTCAAGCAAACAAACAAACAAACTCTTCAGCGTTATATATTAGTATAGATATAGATTTAAGCTTCTTCTTTATTTATTAATATTGGGGTTAGACGATGTCCTGTGCTTGTGTATATTATTTATTATTATTACCAAACTGTTACCAAACTGTCTGACATTTTATGACAATGATTTCTCATTGCGTCTATATGATACCAGACTCATTTAGGTAATATCTCACAATAATTATTGCTTTCCAACTAAATAGTATAAAATAGTAGACATTTAATTATTTAGTTGTATGCATGTACACATTTAATATCTAGTCCTTAATATCGTACCTACTTATTCTCACAATATTGAAAAATACAGTTCAATAAAAGTATCACATTAGTCATAAATCCTGTAACTATCATATGCTGGTTGGATAAATAGATATGCAACATTCATAACCACAATTTAAAAACAAATTCAATTTGGAATGCGTTGCGATGCTCTTCCCAATATTGGGTAGGTATACACTGACAAACAAGACCATATACCTAAGTAGGTATTAAAAGTAGTTCAAAACGAGAAATTGCAGTGGTAGTAAATACAGATGGAATAAAACATATTTTGAATATCAATTTTAACATTTGTGAAACATTGTTGGAATTTTTAAACATTGTTTGGTTTCTAAACAGGTGAACCACATATTTTGTAAGTGTTTGTATGTTTGACTTCAATTCAGTCAAAATAAATATTATAATTTATACCTATTAGTATTAATAATTAAATTGGAGTCGGCGACAAATAAACTCAACTTCAAACATAAAATTATTAACCCTCCTCCTTCGGCAGTCGGGTAAAAAGGGTTTATTTTCTTTTTTCTTTTGATTTATTCTTTTTTCATTTTGAAGTAGTTTTTTTATTATTTAATCCACCAGGATAAATGTATATAAATATTCCGATATTAATTAAAAAAATTCACTGACGCCCAAGCGAAGTTCATATCAATTTGTCGTTGTCGATGTGCCAACGCATGGTGGCCAGGATAAAATATAGTTATGAGCTTTTAAGGGCTATTATAAGCAATACTGATCTATGGCTTGGTTTCCGCACATAATTCCATGTATGTACCTACATACATTCATACATGTATTAACTTTTGAACAGGAATTATTAAAATACAAAACTTTTTTATCGTAAATGTAAGCGTATTTAGTTCACTCATGCCTAAATTTGGTATATTGTTCGAATTTCACACACAAAATGTAGATAAGTATTGTTACACATTTCATTCAGATGCAGCTTCATAAGAGATTGAATTTGACAAAGTTGTAATGTAAGGTTAAATTTGTTTAAGAAATTGAAACTAATAAAACATACAATAAAAAATATATTTTTAAAAGACATAAAGCAATAAAAGTGACAGACTAGACGTGATATGCCCATTGGACTTTAAAGACAAAGAACTTCAGTTCAAATCTAAGGCACGCTTCTCTGACTTTCCAAAGCCATGTGCTTATTGATATTTAAACAAGCGCAGAAACGGAGAAAAAAAAACATCGTGAGAAAGCGCATCGGGCGTGGTGGACTAAACCTAATCCCTCTCGTTCTGAGAGAAGACCCGTGCGTAGCAGTGGGACAGTATAATGAATTCATTTATTTACATATAAAGCGAAAATTATTTAACGAAGATCTTTTCAGAATTGATAATTCTGCAAGTTCTTTTTACTGCAATTTTCAAAGTGAAATAAGTACTGGTTCACAGCAATATTTCATCAATTTGTTTCAAAGCGCTGCACGGTACAGCTATGCCGGAAGATTCGAAAGATAATTAAAGTGAAATTGCAGTGCCACAAACGTCGCTCGAGTGTAAAGAGGAAATCGAAAATTGTTGTAAAATATTGAGGTGTATAATAAGTACCTTTCTTACTAGAGTATTCTATTATCTGTGCTAGAGGTAGGATTTTGACATTACTTGTGGACCTTATGCCTTCGATCTTTAGGAGTCGTATAATGGCTATCGTAGCCAAGTATTTATCGGTGTTGCGTATTGATAATTTAATAACCACATAGGTTGTCATACAAACATCTATGACAATTGTTAGTGGTACTCAGAAGCCCAAAAAAGCCTGACAACCAGTCTATCCTCCGAATATCGGTTTTACCCATAAATTGGGGTGTGGAGGTCTGATGGCAGTCACTTCGTGTAAAATACTGATATTCAGCCGCATCTGGGTAGACTGGAAGCCGAACCCAATAAATATGGGAAAAGGCTCGGAAGATGATAGCCTTCCAAAACATTCTCATTTTGAAAGGGGCGGATTACGGGTCCTGAGCGCGACTGCTACGCTAGAGGTCCTGGGTTCGATTCCCAGGTCGAGCAAAGTGTTATTGGGTTTTTCTATGAAATTCCCAGTAGCAGCTCGGAATCGTTAGGAATTTGTGCCCGGTTAATGGCAATAGGCTCGCCCCCTATTACATGGGACCTAAACATACCGGCGAACTGTGGGTGTACATTAGTACGCCTCTGCCTAACCCTTCGGGGAATACAGGCGTGATGGTATGTTATGTATGTGAAAGGGGCGGATATCCAGCAGTGGGTTAGTAAATGCACAGTAGACGCATTTTACATATTAGTGGCATAATGTTTCAGTAGATAGACGATAGAATATTTATAAAACGATTTCTCGATTACGCCGGTAGCTTTTAATGGTTCGGGCCCGTACTGCTATATATTGTATCTTTTATGACATTATCAGTGTGTGTAAACCCATAAAAATTAATTGCCGATCATTAATTCGTAATTGACTGTTTTCATCTAGTTCGTGCAACGTAGGAGCTTGTTTATATATAGACTTTATTATAAACATGTAACGTAATACATAGTTACATTTGAGAAATTTATAAAAATATGTCATACTATGTTTCACATAGAATTTTGTGTTTCTAGATTGCATCCTAAAACCATTTCCTGCTTGGCTTAAGTTTTTAATTCAATTAAATTGACAGTGTAAACTTTCGATAGAATAAGCGTGAGTTAATGTCTAAGTTACCTGTAAAACTAACTGTTCGTTACAAGTGCCGTTTATTTTAATTTCCCGCGAGAGCCGAGATGTTCCCGACATCTAATATACATAAATATAGTCACCATATATCACTAAGAAATAAGACCTCGTAAAGAAACGTACAATTATTTACAAAACTATTTTCAAGCGATTAGTTTTAATGAAGCATTAAATATTAACGGCTTTATTTCAAAGCGCTTCAGTAAATTCTAGCTAAGGAAACTTTAAATTCTCTGTTTAAAAGTGTCAACTAATTTGGCTGTCCTTCAGCTGATGAGGTTGAGGTTTCACGTAAATAACGATATTTTAAATCCTTATTGTGTCTATTGCAAATAGGTTAGTGTCTCTTTCACCTAGATACTTACATAAGTTTAGAGGATATAATTATTAGATGATAACCAAAAATACAGATATTTTTATTTAGTCTAGTTAGGTTCCGTATTTTTTTCCGTTTACGTCGCATCGGGTATCGAAAAGTACCAACAGCAATGAATTAAGAGGATGACCAAATCGTGAAAATTAAAAGCGGTTAACAAAACGCCTGCAGTGTGGCCATGACGATTAACAATATTCCTTTTTACAGTCATCGTTAATGGAGGAGAACGAAGCTAAGCTGAAGATATTTTTATTATGATGATGCCGAGCCCTTGATTTATAAACCTGACATCAAAGACTGGTAATATTTTCCAAATAGTATAATGTCCCTATTATAACATAAAATATGTACCAAAATGTTCATTTGAAGAAAGCCGTCAACACTTTCAATGAACAGAAATGTCTCGTCGTCCAATCTTGAAATATCCCCGGGGAAAACCAATAATAACATCGGGGGACTCGCTGGAATTCTATTACGTTACGTACCTATAACGAACAATTTTATAACACATTTTGCGTAGTACCTACTATAATGTTGGTATAAATAGCAATACGTGAGAGTGAGACGTAAAAACGAAATTATGATGTTGTGTTATTTTTACATGCACGTTCTTTTATGTATATCGTGTGGCTGTAAATGTAAAATTTAATGTGTTCGGTTATTTGGGGAATAAGCATTATTATTACCTATACAAAAAGTAAACTCCATTTCGCGTGTGCATATTATAATATTATCAACGCTATAAATATCTACAAAATACTCTCCAAGATTATGCGAATGTGCTCGTTGCGTTGTTAACAATTTTCTCAATACCGTAGAATTTTTTAACGTTCTTTCTAAGCAGTAGGCGAGGGAACTTCCTATCCAATTTCAAGATAATATTTACTTTATAAACCTTATTTGTGGTTTTCTTATTAGTGTATAAATCAAGAAAATCCGTAACAATAGTTAAAAATGGATTGTACCTAATTGTGACCTGTAGTATTCAGCAGTCTAAAGAATTCTCTTTAGACTGCTGAATACTACAGGTCACAATTAGGTATGTATATATTTATATTAATTTGTGTACCTAAATCAACCATTCACCACGTAAAATAATAATCTTAAAGTGTTATTGAATACTATGCTCTGCATTAACTTGCGACCCGCCTACTCAATTTAGTAATCTGTTACTCTGTTATAATCGAGAAATCCCGAGACGTCTTCATAATCGAATGATTTCATTAGTATATTTCACTAGTTTCTGCCCGCGACTTCGTCCGCGTGGAATAGTTACTTGGTCTTAGCGTGATGATATAATTAGCCTATAGGCTAATTATATCATCACGCTAAGACCAAGTTAATTCAATTTAGTGTCAGTGTTTAGTGTCAGTCAATTCAATTTAGTGAGGAAGGCTATAGCCTTCCTCACTAAATGGGCCTCATAAAATCTAACACTGAAATAATTTTTCAAATCGAACCAGTGGTTCCTGAGATTAGCGCGTTCAAGCAAATAAACAAACAAAATCATCAGCTTTATATATTAAAAGTAAGTATATAGATAAATAATAATATTAAGTATAGATAATCGCTACTCATTAGCGTATTATTCTTACGGTTTTATTTGAAGCTAACTCTCAATACTATGCTATTATATTTGTGGGTGGGGAATGGGGATCAACAACTTGTTGCAAATATCGAATATCGCAGTACCATAAAATATGTTCTGATATGATTGTTTGATTGTTTTACCTTTTTATTGTCCATTACTTGAGATATAAAGTAAATATAGAAAATGCCACGACATCGTCCGAGTTTGTTGACTTTATTTGATAATAAGTAGGTCTTAACATGTTATAAACTTTATACTGATACTCAATACAAATATACAATTCTTTATTGTATTGCATAATATAGAATTGTATATTGGCCTACCTTATTGGCCTAGTGGTCCTGAACGTGACTGCTACTCTAGAGGTCCTGGGTCCCATTCCCAGTGTTATTGGGTTTTTCTGAGAAAGTCTCAGTAGCAGCTACGAGTTTGGGATATGTGCCCGGTTTTTTTTTGTGATAGCGGGGCAAACGAGCAGACGGATCGCCTGATGGTAAGCGAGGAGTAATAAGTGCGTTGTCGGCCATTAAAAAGGGTTTGGGACTCCTGTATCCTCACTCACTTGGTGAAAAACAACGTTAATGACAATAGGTTCGCCCCCTATTACATGGGACCTAAATATACCTGCCGATTGTGGGTGTAAATTAGTACCTACGCCACTGCCTTAACCTTCGGGGAATACAGGTGTGATGGTATGTATTTGTTTGGATATTTGTTTGTGTTAATTCGAATGTTGTTGTAGGTATCGTAGTTCCTTGCAATTAGATTCGCCATGCAGTTTCCATAACAAATAGGTTGGTTGGTGTTGGTAATAGGTCGTAAAACACGACCTTTAACTAAGTATTTCGTCTTTAAAAAGTTGAAATACTTTATGTAGGTATTCGTTTTATATACCTACAATGTATAAGGGGGTGCGAAAATTTTCTCAGAAAACGCTCGTCATTTTTCATAGATAACTACATTGTAAAAATGCAAACCTGAGCGACGGTTGACACTCGTTATAACATCTATGTTAGGTAGGTACATGCTCGGTTCGAAAATTTTCTGTATTTTCCATTCGCAAGTCGGGGATCTGGGAACATCTGTTCTAGAAATTGTTATAAGTGAATACAAATTTAAATATAAATATTCTCAATAAATATGACTCTTTAAGCATAAATTATCGATCTACTTATACCGTTGATCAATTTTAATACATTTTTACAAATAAATTTTGTTATAATTTGGTTGTTTTATAGAGTAATTTGTCTTCTGAAACAATTATGGCGGTATTTTTTAAATAATAACTACATAGTAATTTATTTAAATATAAGCAAATTAATTTAATTGTTCTTTCGTATAATATTTAATTATTTGATAAGATAGAAACTCTTTAGTTACTTTCTCTAATAAAGTGTGCGCACTGTATCTACACTATGGAGGTTTCACATTATAAAATAAGTTACTGTATGGCTGGATGCAGAACAAAACAATAATTGTCAAAATTGACCACACAAAATGACACCTGTTATCGAATCAAATTTCATTGAGGTAATAATGATGTCGTGTTAGTCCGCTAGAAAATAAGTTGTCATTCTTTGTTTCCTTCTTTAACCTACTCAAATATTTAGTTTTTACACCGGCTTGTGCTCGCTGGATAAATCCGTGATTCCCTGTGTAAGTAGAGTTAGAATAACTGTACTAATAATCAATTCCTGGTCATAATAATGGTTTCCGATTGATCTGCTTTATTTTCTCGTTTTATCTTATTTAGTCCCTATGAGTGTATTTTTTTAATTTTATTACTTGATTCTGTTATAATTTAGAACCGTGCTAGTTTTAGTACAGAAATACTTGAAAAAGAAATTGACTTCAATGGTTATTTTTAAAATTCAACGTTTTCAATGGTTAAAATGTTAATAACTTTTGATAGAGAGAACCGATTTTAATTAAAAATAGCCTAAATGTTAATCCAAGAAACGGGCTATGAATTCCTGCCCACTTCCTCCAAATCTCTTCAGTATTTATCATTTGATGCGCGGTCAAACACACAGACAAACCGACAGACAAACAGACATACAAAAGTTCCAAAAATAATAGAAATGGATTGTGTTACCGATTCTGAGTCCCCAAATTAGTTTTTTTGTAAATATAAGCAATTTACAGACACGCACGGCTCACTTACATTCTTATTATATGTAAGATATAAGATAAGATAATATTTGTATGTTCAGATTGTTCTGAACATACAAATATTATCTTTACCTTTATGTAATTGAAATAAAGTTCATATTTCTACAAATTAACGGCCTTCGTGAAATATAATATCTCTAACGGAGGCCCAAACCCTTTTAAAAGGTGGGCAACGCACTTGTGACTCCTCTGGTGTTGCGGGGGTCCATGGGCGGCGGTTATCTCTTACCATCAGGTGATCCGTCGGCTCGTTTGCCCACCTATCCCATAAAAAAATGACATAACAAAATGCGGTGATATTTTAAAAAGAGTGCTACAATATGCGACGTTCTCATAAAAGCATGGTCACGGCTTATCTGACCGGCGCGCGGCGAGTAGCGACCGTCAAGCCAGGCAAATGGATTACAGTGAAATTGGATTATACCACCACCCTTTATTCACTTTACTTTCTGCACTTACGTTATTTCAAGGAAATCTTATGAACCTGCAAATGATATTGAACATTATCCTGGCTAGATAATGAAATAATTATACAATTATTATAGTTTTATGATACTTGATGAGTTAAAGCACTTGGAGATATGTTTAATTATTTACAAATTCTATAATAAATTCATTTTATCTTATTGTTTCACTATGAAATTCAAAAAAAATTTTGCTTAGCAAAATGTTCACTCCCTAGGTATTCCTTACATTAAGGAAAAGTACCTACTAGCTGACTACGTGGACACCACTGCCCAACACACCGCAGTGTGTAGGCGTGACGATATGTGAAGTTATGTAAGGCGTACAAGAAAATGGTGTAATGTTTTCGTCGTAACACTCAAACGTGGTTGTACGAAGATTAGTCCCAATAAAAGATCTATAAGTACGTTCGCTACAGCGTTGCCAGATGGTTACATTTCTTACATTTTTCGTAACTTTTGACCCCCTCGCGTAACATGTAAGTAATTTTTATATCTAAGGCATTTTTCGTAACTTTTGAGAACAACGAGATAAGTAATACTAGATTTTTATTTTATTGCAAACAGTACACGAACGCATCCAAATTAAACTCAAATTTTTAACAAATAATGAAAAATCAGGAGCTAAAAAAAAAAAAAGGTCATTCGACATCATAGATCCCAAAATGTAACTTTTGCATCAAAAATGTTACTTTTCAGGAAACGAAACGTAACTTTCGACTCAGGGGCCCTGGCAACACTGGTTCGCTACCGTATTGGAAAACAAGATTGTGACCGTGTAGCGGGTGTGCTTAATGGCTCGGCTGGGACAAGAATCTCGGGCTCTCGGGACAGAGGCGGGAACAAACAGCCTCCTGTGGGTCCGATCCCAATTTATTAGTCGCCCCGCGCTGGGTAACGTAGCCCATAAAAAAATTACAAGAACGCGTCCTACGGTTACTCGATGCAATTTATTCGCAAAAATACCTGAACTAGTTTCGTTATATCTTCTCGTCTAAGGGGAATACTTCTGATTTTCTTTTGATATTTGTGAGTCGGAATATAGAACGGAAATAAATGCTTACGAGCATCTTTTGCGAGAAAATATTGCAATCATGTGTCAACATGTCACACCAATTTTAATTCATTAGGATTTTCAAAGTTTAAAAATTAATATAACTGTGAAATTTTAATTTATGCTATCGTTAATCAGAAATGTTTATAAAAACGACGTCATGTAACATATTTTTTATCATTTTATTTTGATAATATAAATACATATTCCTACTTACTATGTTCGTATTTTTGTTTATTTTATGGAATATACGAGAATATACGATATGGGAGCATACGAGCAGACGGATCACCTGATGGTAAGCGATAACCGCCGCCCATGTTCACCCGCATCACTAGAGCAGTCACAAGTGCGTTGCCCGCCTTTTAAAAAGGTTTGGGCCTCCGGTAATCTCATTCACTCGGCGAAACACAACGCAGGCGTTGTTTCACGCCGGTTTTCTGGGAGGCCGTTGTATCACTCCGGTCGAGCCGGCCTAATCGTGCAGAAGCATGGCTCTCCCACATCTTTTTTTTTTTTAAATAAATCAAAAAATTTAGAACGTAACACGGATTTAAATAAAATATTCTTTGCACGAATTTAAAGTATCTAGGAAAACTTATTACTTCGTAAAAAAACGCTTACGCTGCATCGCTTACTAGATCAATGATAGTGATCGCAAGCTTATGGCTGCTGGGTACAATTACCAGGTAAGCAAAGTGGTACCTAATGGGTTTTTCCTTTATGAAACTCTCTTTCTTTTTTTTAGTTGAGGGTATTTTTAGGACTTACTTCAGTTATGGTCGTGGCGAAATATGCAAATCCCATAGTCGTGGCTTGTGAACAAGAGAAGGCAAGTGTGGTTTTTAGCCTGCATCACCCTAGATGGCAGGCTATCCATGGGGATAAGTAGTAGCCCGGAGTTTTGGCCAAATGAATGGCTCACCTATACAAGAAGGGGTTACTAGCGCGGTATATGAATGAATATACCTATGCGGCAAGGTAAGGTAAGTGCGATTTTAAGTCATACTATTCAGGTACACTTTGCTTCTCCTCAGGAGGTATCTATCAATCATGAGGATTTTCTTCTCTAAAAAATACCATACATACACATAAATGGTTCAGCTTCAATAAAATACTTTATTACACTGTAACTGATACCCTTGATATATTGTGGTTTAATTCAACTGAAAGGGCAATAAATTCTTCTAATTACAAACAACAATAAGTACCTACCTAAAGTGCAGCTAATTTCCATTATGCATGTATTTGTGCATAAATTGTGAATATAATGCATATGCATGCAGAAGCTGTGACCAAAATATTATGAAGGCTCGAACAAAACCTGCTTGCAGGTACTCAACTTCACAGTTCAGGTTACTTTTCATTCTGAATAAATAATTTATTATTCTGCGTCCACAATGGCTGCAACTTTGCCCGCATAACTTTGTCTACGGTAATATAACATTTTACTGCGTTTGCGACGCTACTGCTATCAACTTGAATGTGATTAAATGGCTCTATGTACTTAGGTAGGTACGTATGTTAGTATCGGAAAATTTCTATTATTTGGTTTTGTACCAATATTTTGTTTAAACTAATCCGTTAATACAAGGGAATAGATGATTTGATTAATTTGTGTGTTAAATACAAGGTAGAGCTCTCACCCAGGCTCTTCAGCCTATATGTCAATGACCTCATAGTCGGGCTCAGCAGTATGCGGGTTGGAAGGTTAATGATGTTAGTATTAACAACATTAGCTACGCAGATGACATGGTAATGCTGGGTCCTACGGCGGGGTCGATCAGAGAAATGTTGAAGGTCTGTGAGACCTATGCTACTGAGCATGGGTTGATTTACAATTTAAAGAAATGTGAATACATGGTCTTTAAGGCTGACGGTAAATGTTTCTAAAACTCGCCTGAAATAACGCTGTACAGGTTACCAATAAGCAGGGTCAACAAATTTAAATATCTGGGACATTTTCTTGTCGACAGCCTTAAAGACGATGGAGACATTGAGAGAGAGCGTAGGGCACTAGCGGTCAGGGGTAAC
This sequence comes from Acronicta leporina, assembly GCA_947256265.1. Lineage (NCBI taxonomy): Eukaryota > Metazoa > Arthropoda > Insecta > Lepidoptera > Noctuidae > Acronicta > Acronicta leporina. Next base: position 6,262,193 of record OX366513.1, on the reverse strand, counting down.
ATGCTGGCTCTTAGATTTGCGCAGTGTAGTAACCAAGTTAAAATTACTCTGTTTAAAGCGTACTGTCAGAGCTTCTACACTGCCAATCTATAGGTCAACCATACCATAAGATCGCTAGATGTCCTACGTATACAGTACAACAACGTTTTCAGGATGCTGTTGAGACTGCCCCGGTTTTGTAGTGCCTCGGAGATGTTCGCGACGGCTCACACGGACTTAAAGTAAGGGTACTTTATTGCGTTCTGTACAGACAGATTACCTACCTTATAGTACCAACTCACCTATTTTGCTTACTAACATTAGTTCATAAGCCACTTTACTAACAAAATATGGATCTGTATTGTTGTCCGAAATAAAAATCATACATCATTCATTCTAGTAGATCTACGACGACTTCCACTCTGTGCTTTAACTACAGAATTTTTAACTATAATATTTAAATAGTAACAATAGTATAGGTAATGTATATAAATATATCTAGTTAGGTAATACAAGCTTCATGTGAACAATCCTGTATTAGTCCTCCAAACGTTATTAAATTAAAAACGAAATGATAATACATATTTGTGAAATTTTGTCAGCATTAAAAATAGTTGCCACTAATAAATTTTGATCATCAAACCGAAAACTAAAGTTCATTTCAATAAAAATCGCAATAGGACGTACAGTTTTTTGGCCAGATCCACTAGTCCATGAAATAAAGCTTCTGTATTTAAATGAAACGAAACGGTCCAACAGTTTTTAGCTTTTTTATCGCCCGCGATTATTTATTGCGGTGCGGGGACAGCTCGGAATTAAAATGAGAATTTCCTACTATTCCAGGTGCCTGATGCAACTAACTAACGTGGGGAAAAGAGATAGCAGCTATCTCTTTTGTTCACTAATTAAACCTTCATTTTGCGGAACGCTGAGTATGCTTAGCTAATTTCTGCCCGACTATGAAAAAGGGAAGGTAATAAGTAATTTTTTTTCGTAGTCGGGTTTAAGGCTTTTGTTTGTATTTAACTAATTTTGTTTGTAAATGATTTTACCTAAACTAATTCGACGTATATTAGCGATCGCTTATATAGAACGTATTAAAGAAAACGGAGACTGAAATCTTTACATGATATTGAACCAACTTACGTTCACAGCGACTGTGATGTTTATTTCATGCTTTGTTTACTTCGCTACTGTCCTCTCACACACCTGGAACAATGCATAAACAAGTTAATAAAGCTTAATAATACAATATGTAAATAAACATTAAACTATTAAACGTTTAATGGGTGACAACGCTATTTCAATATAAACACAATCATGTTGAACCATTATGATGTTATTTTATTATGTCAACAAGGTTCAATATTGTGCACCATACCTAATTTTAACACAAATTTTAGCATTTTGGTCAAGTGCAAATTATTTTGACTGCACACATTATTAATTATGGTTTGACATTCATGAGGTCGCGTCATATCAAAACAATGAAAATTTAATTCTTATCTACTCAATCTAACACATAATAGAGGAATGTCGATGCTAAGTATATCTAGTAATTAAGAATAAAAAAATATACTTTGTTTATTTTAATACATAACCCATTATTAGACAAAAACAAAAATATTGCTGACTACTCAATTACGGTATATACCCTTACATAGATCGTAGGTAATTAAGCACATATACATATGTCACATTTCTGGTTCTACACGCTCTATCAAAATATTAGTAAGTAGTGAGATGATTCAGCAGTTTCGTTGTACAGGGTGTAAACATCGCGGTAACATTATGTGCAGGGCGCGGTGTTGTGCGAGATCACACTTAACTAATGATGAGTCACAGTTCGTGGCCATCAAGGCTGCGAGTAACCACACGCTGAAGCGAGACGCTATACTAGTGCGATTGAACATATAATTTTATACTGATTGTTTAATCAAAGTTTGAAGATCAAGTTTTGTAATAGAATATTTGGAATTCCTTGACTATTTCCTGTTTTACGGGTGTTTTGTACGTTTTGGAAATATTTGTCATGGTAATAGGCTATAATAAACATAAAGTATGAACCAAACTGAACAATATCGGCTACAGGATGCTAACTCAAAATGTGTATGCCACATTTTCAAAATTAAGATCAAGGTATTCCTTTGCTTTTCATGAGAGAAGCAAAGGAATACCTTGATGAATGAGAGATTATATTTTAATTTATTATTAATAAATTAAAATATAATATTGAGGAGGTATAGTACAGTCATTTTTATTTATAGGGTAGTCAATTTTAATAAGTCGCATAAAGAAAATGTTAACCTTTCGATATTAATATTTTAACAGAATTATATTAGAAGTTAGAAAGTATCTCTTTAAAAACGTACAGGTGCAATATTGTTCTAAGAGTTGCAAAACAAGTTGTTCTAAGAGTTTGTACCTACGTCAAGGAAAGTATGGGTAAAAATTTACTACTTCAAAGTATGTATAATACTAAAGTCAAATTCAGTTTCAGTTTAAAAACAACTTGTAAATGCAGATGTGCTTCAACAGAATAGGATTCTTTAAAAACATGTTGTTTTTTTCCGTCAAAACTGCAGCATTGATTCTATTTCAGATCAAAACAAGCATAGCTCGCTAATTTTCGTGTCTATGTCAAGTTTGTGTTTTCTTATCAGATTCTCAGAAGTATTTGTACTTAGGACCAACACACATTAACATCATATAATAATGGGATTTCAGGTTATTTTCTTACACAGTGACTAGGGACCATCAATTTCAATGTTAATTTGAGTAGCTTTTATAATACTTGAAGTCCAATTCAACGCGGGTGGCAAGCGGTTTTTAGGGCCCAACCCACATTGTAAATGTTGTACGAAAAATACCCATTAGCGAACTAAATGCCAGGCACTTTGTTTGAGCTATCGTTAACTGTTAACCGCCGCTATTTATAAACCTGTCTGTTTACATTATAATGGACTTTCTAGGCTATAAATAGATCAATGTATCTATCATATTCTGAAGCTTCGATGTCAGTTTAATATTGTTATCATCGACGATACGATCAGCCATTAGCACTATTAGCACGTGAACAACAACAACATACCATCACGTCTGTATCTCCAAAGGGATAGTCAGATGTGTACTGATATATTATAGAACAAGTAGGTAACACTTTTATACTTGATCTGAGGATTGAATCCAGATCTCACTTTCAGCAGTCTCACTTATGGCTACTACATTAATGAGGCAGTTACGACACTTTTATACAAAATGAAGAAAAAATATTCATTAACAGTATCAGAGAACCCAGTCTTGTATCCCTTTTGTATTTTTAAATAATTTTTTTTTCAATCACCGCGAATAATCTTTCACCGCGCCCCGATAGTGATTGCATGTCGTCAATTTATAGACATTGCGATATAAATGAAACGGTTAAAAATATTAATTTTTGGTCTACAATCAGGTTTGATTGATTTTATTAAAAGCCTAAGTATTTTTAGATTTAACCTTGTCGGTTCAGTAGGTTCATTTACCAACACTTCATATAGGTAGGTACACTAATACCTTCATTTCTTTAATTCTTTCATACCAATATTTCTTCCCTAAAGAACTCGATCCCACCCAAGATTCGAAATATTAAAAGTAAGTACTTATTTCAATAGTACCTATCTAATTGAATGTTTCTTCTTCATCATTCTAGTAAAAGTTGGGGAGTGCCTTGGGGCAACAGTTGATCGAGTTAAGTTTTGATAATCTGTAATCTGGGATTAGTCTGAGGTTGGTGACCAGGCTCACTCGTTTAGACAACGGTCTCGGATAGTATATATCCGATATAAAAGTAATTCGGATATAGGTAGTCCGGCCATAAGAAAGTATAAGGCCATAAGTAACTTAGAATAGGTAGGTATTGGTTCTACTCAATTTTTGGATGGATTTAATTGAAAATGTAATCGATTCGAGCGTGTTTGCAAGATATTTTCACGTCTTGGAATGAGAATAGTCCACGTTAGTATTACAGACTGGTCTAGCTTTCACAGGGCCTTTCATAGAGTACCTAAATGTCATGAATCCATGGCAGTTACTATAGCAAGGAAAGGTATGTACAGTTTTTATTTGGCGTACCAAGTCTAGGGTATGTTGGACTCGTAAGTACAACATACCCTGCTGCTGTCTCCTCAGGAGACAGACGATCCATGTAGTTTTTCTGAAATAAATTAAAAATAGGCCAGAGTGATCATAACATGTTCAAATAGTGGTGAAGGATAAAAACAATTTTCAAGTCAACCGTACAGTAAAATACTGTACCGCTTTGAAGTAGTAGGTACGTCAGTGCAATATTTGTGAAATTATTCTAGGTATCCGCGACTTCTACATTCTTAACCGTTTCAACGCTGTTTGTGTTAACACACTTTAAAAACTTTTACACTATTCTTCAATTAGTGTATGCTCTGATGTAAAATGTTTAATGTTATGACATGTTCTTATAAACAACATGAAACATGAATCATTTAGCTAAAATGTTTTAAAAAAAAGCTTGCTGGTTTCTTGCAGTAAGTATGATATCTTATATAATATTATAGCATTGTTTAAATATATTTAAAATAATATTTTATATAGGTTATGATAATTATGAATAATTTAAACAATGCATACGGTTTAATGCATTATTAGGGATATTTTTATTTTTTATATTTCATAATTATAAAAGAACGGTATCTAGAAATATGTATACACGATTCTTTATTCTTACCATAAAAAAAGAACGATACATGTTTTAGGACAATGTTCTAAATTATGAAGAAAGAATAATTATGTAGAAATTTTACATATCTAAGTATTTTTTTCCATTCCATCACGATACCTATGATACTGGACCATTATAGAAAAATACAGAGATTGGGAAAATAGGAAGGGTCGAGGGTTTCGTCCTAAAAGTGGAACAGAACTATAGCCTCTTAATAAGATTTTTTTAAGATTCTGTTATAATTTTTACGGCTACTCCTGAAAACGAAATTAGTAAAACAATTATTGTTTTACTAATTTATTTATTTAATTTGCCAGTCTTTTATCTCTCATAAATAAATAATAATAGTGTTGTTATTCCACAAACCAACAGTACCTTAGCTATAATCCTTTAATTATTGAATTCTATTAATCAAGAGTTTGAGAGTACCACAAGGGAGAGGGTAAGGCCGGCTTCAAACGAATTAGCCAATAAGTCCGCCGTCCGATGTTCCAATGAAGAGATTTGTTAAAATCGGTAGCTATTAGCCGTCGCTCCACCGCACGCGAGGCGAGGCTATCGAGTATCGAGGTGAACTAGCTTGACACTAATCGACTTGTCTCAGGTGCTATAACTTTATTACTGTTTCGTTTAAACGCTATCTGTATATACAGGCTGAACGAGACATTGCTTAAATGTATATTGCTAATAGTCTATTTAATAAGAATGTTTAAGAAATACGCTATATGCTAGTGTTTTAACCGTTTAAAGTTTTGAAATATTATCACCATAATTTCGCAAAAAAGCAGTTGGAACTTGTCAACTCAAGTACTTCGATGGAAAAAATATTTTGTCATTTATTCAGCTGTTAAAAAAAATGAAACAATCATACTTTTGAAGTGAAAACTTATTTAGCGGCGTTGTGCACTTAATGTGTAACTAAAGCAATTCGTGCGAAATTAAACCAACCATTCCTAAATATCAAAAATACACAACGTTTGTTCAATATTTCACTTCTGCCGGCACGTTCTAAACGTTCAGTGGTAATTCTCTCATTGAACGAAATTTTTGTACGTACGAGTAATTTCTGGATCTGAAATTAATCGGTTTCCGTGAACATTTAATTGTGAGCATTCCTGCCGTGTATTATTACGTTAGACGTGGAAGTTAGGCACGGTCAGATAACATTGTCTACCTCAAGTTATTTGTTACGCTGCTTGACGTTTGTCCTTTGTAAATTGTTTTAACAAGAAACACAATATTCCTATAAAATCAAACCAGGAAGGTGTCAAAGAACCAAGCACTAAATAAATGAGATTCACAGTCAAGAAGCTAAAAAATATTATTCTGCAATCAGTATGTATGAAGCATACTATTAATAAATGTTTCACATAATTTGTTAACATTAAGTACGATCAAATTACCCAGTGAGAAAAATTTCAAATCCAACCAAAAAACAAGCGTCTATGACTTATTTTTTTTTGTAAGTCTTGCAACAGTATCTATTGGCGATTAATCTATTTTCAATAATAAAAAAACATCTTCTTTCTACTGTTTAATAAATGTCGATTTTATAAACAGAGGTACGGGTAATCAAGATTTATAATCTTGTATAAACATACTGTAAAGTTATTGTAATAATTAGCATAATCATACAAAAAGTTTAAAAAAAGGTAAATATGAAAAAATAAAGGCTGTTGTTGAAGAAAAAATTACGCCAGCCATTTGTGGTTAAAAATAAACTTATTTATTTTTAAATGGCATCCAATTTTTTTTCGTCAGAAGCGGCCAGTTGCAGTCTATGGAAAAAGGAGGTTTATGTAAAAAAGTTTATATTCAGTGATACAATTAGAATAATAATGCTGAAGTAACATTTTTAATACTTAAATGTACATTTGTTGTAGAATAATACACAACTTTTTTAATAGATACAACCAAAGGTGACACAAAATATATTTTTTACAACAATATGCCTGAACATTAAAAATGTATGTCATCAATTTTTTTTCGACGGAAGTTGCTAGTGACTGATAAAAGAACAGAAGATATATGTTTAAAAAGTGTACTTATAGTCATAATAATAATGCTAAAGTAACGATCTTAATACATTTAATATTTATTTATGAAGTAAGTACTATACATTTAGTGAGCGTGTAGAGATACATTTAGGGCCACTTGCAAACTTCTGAAATATGTTTAAAATTCATTTTAAACACAATTTTGTGTTTCAATACAATTTAAACATATTTAAGAAGTTGGTGCAAGTGGCCCTTAGTAATAGCCACAAATTTTCATTCAACCAATGGTAATACGAAATATATTTTTAGGTACCACAAAATGGCTGAACGCAGGATTGTATATTATTAAAAATGTAATTCTGTTGGATATTGTAGCACGTATTGGCAATTTTGCATACATCTTGGATCAGTCGACAGGCGCGTTCCCCGGACGCGGTGTTATCAGCGCCAATAGTATGACTCAAAGGAGGCTACATTTACATAAAACTTTTTGCTTGTAGCATTGTTATGTTGGTAATGCGATATGTTCAAAATTCAAATTTTCAAATAAAGGTTTCGTAATAAATTAATAATACCTACATGATTAAATTATTGAGTTATTTTATGTAATACCTAAGTATTTTATAAAATACAGAAATAGGTATAGATGATACGTAAATCTTCAGGTACGTAGGTAACTTAAACTTTTTAAACTTAAACTCTATCATAATATACTTTGAACAGATTATATCGTGGTAATAAAATCTGTTCAAAGTACGTTTAGTGATTTTATTTCAGTTTCATTTTAACCGAAAACTGATTTACTATGCATACTTTGATAGTAAAAGCTTAAATTTTCATAATTATTTATAGCGTAAAGGCTGTCATGTCAATGTTATAATAAGTTTGAAATTGTTATCAAATAGATATAACAAAACATTGGATTGTACTGTTTTAGAATTTATGACGTAGTACCTAACACTACTGTACAATTTAACAATCAATAAGTTCTCCGTTCGACGGAGTTCGACAATCGCGAAGGCAGTATTTTCCGTTCAAAGACGAAACTAGCCGTAATGAAAAGTTATGTTGGTTCTGTAATAAACGATACTGCTTTGTGAATAGTTTCTTAGTAGGACGTGACTAGGACAGCGCAATACGTAATACGTATATACTAGATGAAATAAAAAAAAGCAGGCAATTTTTCCTTCGTTGACGTCGAAGGCGCTTTTCCCAAAAACCATGGTAAAAGGACAACAGGTATTCTCTACTTGTGACAGCTAAGAACGTCAGGCTCTCCTTGACGTCATTGTTTGATGAAGATACCACTTTGTGAAAATAAATTGGCCGGGCAAGATGCACTTTCACTTACTTTTTTCTTTATTAGTGGAATTTTCAATTAGTAATTTTATACAGTTTAATTTCCGACAACACTGATCGTGAAATACGTGAAGATAATACCTGGGCGTAAGCAAAATCCTATGTGCCATGACAAAAATCAAAGTGTGCGATCCGATTTTCTTCTACCGAGGTTACGGAAAAGAGTTTTATTTAACCATTGTCATATGCACTGTGTAAGTACACTCATGGTACACTCAGCTTACACTCAGAGATGTGATAAAAGCTTACTGTCCATTGAGACGTTTCTGTGAGAGGTCGGATATTGCATTTGCGTAGTAAGAGTATGCTTAGGTCAGCCAGTATCCGGAAACAGAATCTTCGATATTCAAAACATATTTTCGATAAATAAACACAATTGAATTAGTCGGTTACGGGCCGTAAATTCGCCTGTACAAACATATTGATCGTCTTTTGAACTGTAAAAGAGGAGTTTAAGAGGGCGAAATGAATTCCGTGTCGGCAGCGGCTGCAGTGGCTTGTAATTTAATTAGGCGGCAATTTGAACGGGCGCCTGTACGCGGACGTGCGCCGAATGCCGCGTTGTTCGACAAATTTCATTACACCCTATTGTTGTATGCAGTGTCGGAGGAGACTGCCTGAGCTAATGTTAAACCCCGTTACTTGAATAATTACGCTGAATATTTTTAAATTTCATCATCCATCTTTTTAAATTTAGATATGATCAGTAATAATAAACAACGGAATAAATATACCGATGCCATTATTAGCGTAGTCACTCGAACTAGAACTCGATTCCCACAACGCAGTAACTATTTGTACGGCTTACAGATACATCGTAGTTTGTAGTTGTTCCGGGTCTGAGATTTCAAGAAACTCTCGACATGTGAGAAGCCGTATAAATAGTTACTCCGTTGTGGGAATCGAGTCCGTGACCAGTGGATTTTTAACTTTCAGTAGTCGATTTCAATTTGTTTTTAATATTAATTTGTTCCTAAGAGAGAAAATAGACAAGCACTTCATCAAGCCATATCACTAGAATGAAGCCTTGTCACCGTTTTTTGATATATCGAATTCATTTAAAAGCGTGGCACCAGAGACTTCGAATCGTGCCCCTAATCGAATTTGTATTCTTGAAACTTGTAGCTGATAAGATAATGTTTAAAAGGACAAATTGAATACGCCCGCGGCTTCTTGATTGATTAAACCTTTACTTTGTTGGAGTATGATCACCGAGTAAGGAGAGGCAGATAAGCCTCATAAATCAGGGTGATAAGGCTCAGTCGACGAGAATTCTGTCGATAACTCGACGGTTCTAAAAAACTTAGGTCATACGTCACGTCACACATACCAAAATCGCTAGCAAAGTAGGTGGATACTATAATTGTCTCATTTGGCAGAGTGTGGAATGTGCCATTAACATTTCATTCCGTTAGTAGTATTAAGAATATTTACATTGTCTATGACTTTTGTTAAAATATTGTGACATGGAAATCTGAGGCCGTACCATGACCTGTAGCGAAAAGAGGATACTCTCTAGTACGGGCTCTGTAATTTTCCTGCTTGCGAGTTCAATAATTGATCTCAATGTGACGCTGTGCTGCCAAATTTCTGACAATAGTAGTGTTTAACTTTCAGTTAGTCAATTGGAGTTAATGCGTAGGTAAGTGTTTACCGCATACTCACAGTTTAGGCAAGCGAGCGCCAAAATATTGATTCACCGTAATAGGTAAATCGTTTATGACTAGTACCTCATACCTATCTCTAATCTAGATAAGTTAGGTAGTATGTATATTTTATTTTGTTACTACGAAGTTGATTAAATGGTTCGTGTAACAATAAATGACATTATACATATTAGTCAATATTTAAAATGCGAATTGTTGCCGTTAATTTAGTGCTCCTTTGCTGTGATATCAACGAGGTTATCTTTCGGTCCTACACTAGCCACAGCAAATTCAATTATAAACTAATATTATAAATACGTAAGCACTTCCTTATTCTTAAAAATATAAAACCTCTTTGAAAAGTTTAAAAGTTCATAAAGATATAATATTTTTTGTATTCTATCGCAGAATATCACGTCAAAAAAGACAAAAAATATAGCTATAAGAATTTTATAAGACGATAATATATTTTTATGTATGAGGTGGTAAGGTAAGTTACATATGTATTTATAATATTAGTTTAAATAGGGGCGTATATCTGTTAGTTTGATTAATTAATAATTATGATTGTTGTCCTCAAGATGTAGCTACTTTATTACTAGAACATTTCTACTATAAAAAGATGTCCAGTTAGTAAGCACTTTGTCTCGTACAAGCGGCCATTAGCGAACGCTTTATTTAGCGATCAAATACAGCTAGGTTTTAACGAGCGATAGACTCATTAATGCCCAACTAAGGACTGGCTTGGACACAAAAATAGACATATATTTTGTCATAAAAATTGAGTAAAAATGGACCGCTGTAATGCATTTCTCTAGATCCACAAACACAAGTTTCGTATAAAAAAGGTCATATATTGTAAAAACACAAACATTCATTAGTCTGGTGCTCCTGCTACGCTAGAAGGTCTTGAGTTCGATTCGGTGGAGCAAAGTGTTTATTGAATGTATACATTCTAAGTAGCAGTTCGGAATTTGGTATTTGTGCCCGGTTAATGGCAATAGACTCGCCCTATATTATATGGGAACGAAACATACCTCTGTGTGGAACTGTGGGTGTACGTCAATATGCCCGTGCCTAACCCTTTACGGATACAGGCGTTCATACATTGAACTTAGATAGTTCTCTTTAGCCGCAAATTCAACAAATTCGTGATAACACATTCGTCAAAATACTATGAAATTCTTACATACATAGGTATAGGGAATTGCGAATACATGAATATTCCCTTAGCAACAGTTCTGCGATAAACTTCCTCGGACCACACGTCATGATTACAGACCGTAACGTACAATTTGTAGACGAAAATTGCATACTCCACGAGTTCAATTTTCGTCAAAAGTTCGTCTAAGCGTATGGCTTCCCTACACAAAAGCGGAGGTTGGACCACTCTGCGGTCCAAGGCTGGAATACCAACAACTTTGTAAGGCATCTTACGTAATGGAATGAGATGAACATAGCTGTGGTATAAAGATTGATACTTTATACCATTTTGTGGCTCGTAGACTGACTGGCCGCGTAGCGTCGGCTACGGATAATAGTAATAAATATTGCAGTAAGAAGTAGGGGAAAGTGGGGGGATTCGTACACTTTTCACTTCGAGCCCTATAGCAGAAAAACTAAACGCTATTTGGAAATAATTTAAGCATTGCTAGATTGCTTATATATTTGCCTACAATGTTCCCTTAGACGACTTGTTCATAGAAAGAAGCGTGGCCAAGTTATGCCGATTTAAAAAAAATGGAAATCGTACGAATGTACCCCACTCATGGGGTAGCTTCGTACATGTTTTGGGGTACCTTCGTACATTGTGGGGTGCCTCCGTACATCATGATTAATAATGCTATTTATAGAATATGTAAAGTTTATTATGATCAACATTTCACAGAATCAGCCTTGGGTGCTTAAGTACTTAATAATAAGATAGTTTTAAATACTTTACTTTACTTCTTTTTGGTCTACTTAATATACCTTTACCCGATATCAAATTTAATGCTCTGTTCATCTCTTTAGCCCTTTGTTTTCTCTCTTAATCTAGCTTCTTCAACTGTTTTGATTTTTCTATTTCTTCTATCCTATTTTTTTCGGGAGTATCTATGTAAATCCTAGATTTACCAGGCTGTTTACCTTCTTTGGTCTTTTTGGACTTTAGGGTAGCGTCGGATCATTTCTGGCGTTACTAATCCTTAAGCAGATGTAGATGGCAGATCAAGTGGCTGCGCCAATAAAGACTGCGAGTGTGCCTCAGGTCTCGGTGATAGATGATCTTCTTAGGTAATATATATTTCTTCTGGAATGGCTTGTTGCACTTTGTCATCAGGGCCTGCAAGATTGTGTAACATATGTGGGGTACATTCGTACAGTACGAATCCACCCCGTTCATACGTGTACGAAGCTACCCCAACTTAAGAAATTCGACTAATATATTGAAAATAAAAATAACTGCTGAGATTATCCTTAAGTAAATGTCGAAATAATAAGCTTAAATATGTACCCAAACACCACAAAGAATCAGTTTAATAATGGACGCAAAACTTATAGAAGATAAACACATTTAAAGTTGCATCGAAAAATTACTTACGCGAAGCGAAAACATGTATCGTCCTGTCACATTGAAGCCGGCGGCAGCACTGGTGAGCCATTCCGCGGTTAGATTACGCGTGTGAGTGGGCATCACACACAAAGATACGAAGGCGCTACTATGTTGCGTATTCGAATTATGGCCGTTGTACGAATGCTCCCGGTGTACGAATCTCCCCCACTTTCCCCTAGGTGTTATAGAAATGAATACAGTTTTTGTTATTTCATGTAGTAATCTGTGCATAACGTATATTTGTTTCAATATACTTGTATGTTTCTTTTCCCTAATGTAATCCTACTAATATTATAAATGGGAAAGATTGTGAGGATGGATGGATGTTTGTTACTCTTTCAAGCCAGAACGGCGTAACGGATCTCGATAAAATGAGGCACAGAGATAGATTATAATCTGGAATAACACTTGAGGTACTTTTTATCTAGTTTGGACCCAATTCTGAAGTCCACGCAGACGAAGTTGCGAGCAGAAGCCAGTAAATAAATAAATGAAGAGTTCTACACGTAGGTAACAGATAAGATTGCATGTTACGAACTAAAATAGGTAAACAAAAAAATGTATCATTATTTAATTTACATTATGTTAGTACAATACGAGTATGTTGGGATCTAGAGCACATGCACTTACTAATAATCACTTATTTCGATAGTAGGTACAGGTTCATCTAGTTTCGGAATCAAGGGTTAATTAATATCTTTATATTTATAACGACTTGTTTTTGTAACCTTTACTATTATAAAATTGTAAAAAAGATTTATCTGAACATAGAAGATATTTAAAAAAAACAAGTGGCTAAGAGTATAGTATAAACGTCTCCGAGCCGAAAAAAAATATTTTTGAAATCCTTATCTGTTTGTTACGGGTTGGCGCAAAAACTACTTAATAGATTTTAATTTTGTTATCACTGTTAGAAAGTATAATATGCTCCAACTTAAAAACTGGTATACTTCTTATCTCAAATAATTACACGGATCTTGAGATACAGCTTAAATTCTCTGATGTATAGAAACCAATACAAAGAAGAGATCATCACTGTTGATTTTCGATTAAATTATTTTTGGGATTCATTTTTAATCCTAATATAGTTTGAGGTGAGCAAAACCTTGGGCAGAAGCTAATATAACATATTTATAGTAGTCTCCAATGATTTTTTCTTACCTCAATTTAATTTCATCGAATTTGTCATTTACAATTCCCAAATTTAATTACGAGTGCAATCATTTAAATCACATTCGCGCGATTTACATAATCTGTTGAATTTCATTTCACGAGCAGTATTATTTCAATTAATATTTTACGTAAAACTGACTTGTGGTTATTGGCTATTAACGTTTAATATGGATAACTGGTGATTTATGTTTAAACGAAGTTTAACTTTTGTAAGTGTGTAATTGGGCTCGGAAATATAACTTGTATATAAGTTATATTTTCGAGCCCAATTACACACTTTTTAATAATAATACGGTATTGACTCAGCGGTTTGTGGCTAACAATTAACCTGATTAACCGATCTGCAAGGCTAAGCTGCACTTGTCGCGGTCAACCTATGGATGGGTTACCATTTGTAACACATCGAGCCTCTCCATGCCTTGGAGAGCGCGTAAAGCCTCTGGTATCGGCTCGCACGAATATCTATGATATTGGTAATCTGACAAGCAGTTTATCTTTAGGGATATGGTATTGCTCAGAAATAAGGTTACTTTTCGTGTTAAACTCTGATATTCAGCTGTATCTGGTAAGCCTGGAAGTTAACCATAACATGCTTATTCGAGAAAAGGGAAAGTAATACGGTATATACAACCTCCTTATATAAAATTGCATGTAATAAATCTTTAAAGTATAAACTAGTACCTACTAGTACCTCTATCATAAGCGCAAACCATGTAGTATCAAATTTCTTGACATGTCAACTTAACAAAATGCGGATAGCACATTTCCTCGGTTACGTAATGCGAGAGAAAAGAGGAAGGGAAATATTGCATCAAAGAGAATTTGAAATATTGCCAACTATATGCGTCGCCGCCGAATTGATTTTGCTGCCTTCTGTGATCTCTGAAAGATGTTCCGCTGTTATACAATTTATTTTCTAGTGTAACTATCGAACGATCTATCTCGCTTGTATGAGCGTGCTTCGGAATCATTCCAAATTCAAATTCGGCCATTCCTGCAGGCCAGTGTGCGCCTAAAGCATAATTCACGGTACACTCGGCCGTTTCTATTGCCTTGGCACAATGCAACCTCCCATTTAGAGCGCTTTAGATTTCGCCAAAACGTTTTATACAAAAGCTTACAGACTCAATCGAAACACGAAAGAGTTAGCATGAATGATTTTATCCGGATACGTGACGCAACATACTGTAAATAATTTTTATTGCAAACAGAGTTAACATGGTCCATTTGAAACAGTCAAATATTTCGCAACTGTGAATGGATCGCGACAGGCTCATAATCGAAAATGGAATATATTTTTGCGTTGATGTAAAAAGTAATGCGACGTGAATATCAAGATCGCATAAAGAGTGTTCTAATGTGAATATGAAATGAGACGATTTACTCAAGTTTCGAGCGATTTCCGTGGGGTGTCGCATGGGTGCTGTGGAAATTTTATTTTGAATACAGAAACTTAAGCTCTTTAGTTCGTTTCGAAGTAGTCATATTAGCTATGATACCTGTTGCTCAGCTCAGCGGCTTTCACAGTATGAATGCATGCGGGCGAGGCGTGGGGGCGCGCCTCTATTCAGATACATTTTCTTTACTATCTCGTGTTGTCCCTTGGAGCGCAGTTGAGCGCAAATTTGAAGTGAATTTAACTTCAAACTTTAAGTAGTTACGTCCAGCTCGTGTTATCTTGATGACTTTACTTTGTTAGTGTAATTTTTCATTATACTTTTAATATAATGAAAAAGTAAATGCTCTTGTTAATGTAAAGTGTTGCTACAAGATGATAAGACACAAAGATAGAATATGTACTCTTGGGCAATAAATTGTAAAAAAAAGTACCTACATAATAAACCGTCACACCTGCCGAACACTCTTAGCTATTCGGTTTTTTAGAACCCCATGGTACAGATTCAAACTCCGAACTGGTAATTTTATAGAAAACCATTTTTTTTAGATAAATAGGTAAAACTAAAATCCACATTATTTATTATGCTAAGCACCATCCCTTATACCACATGATCTCGATGCCAATTCATAAAAGTGAAACTTTAGGATTCATTTGGATTCATTACCTGAATAATGTTTTCATAGTATTCGAGTGTTTTTTAATTATATTTAGATATGTACTACGTTTACGTTGTTTATAATAAATAAATAAATATTCTGCGACATTTTATACATCACCATCCAGTCCCAAATTAAGCTGAGCTTGTACAATGGGTACTAGACAATGGATATAATACTTTTTTTTTGTAAATGCAAATCTACTTATAATACGTAAGAAACTCCCAGACGAACACAAACACTTATATTCATCACATAAATATTTGTGTCCTGTGAGGATCGAACCCACGACCTCGTGGTCAGCAGTCCGATACTCGAACCACTAAACAGAAGACTTCGTCAATCGCCAATCAATAATGGTGATATGTTATTTTATTCTTTTGAAGACCATTGCAGTAATAAATTTCAATGTTTCGACGTTTGAATGCAAGGCGTGCTTATGCGAACTTTGCCCAGTAATGAGATAGTAAATGAGTTGATGATAAAAGTAAAATGCGATGTAACCATCGCGTTTAAAATATGTGTCGTTAAGTCGCACATTATTCTGAATAAGTGACTCATTTAAGAACGAATATAAGCTTTAAACATTAAAGTTTTGTCATTACGATTCTTGATGTTTTACAACCAGTACACGGGATAATAGGCCGTTTCAATAAAACTGAAGTGCATACGGCTGTTAATTGGTGTGTAAAATCGAATTAAATCTGGTATTTGGGTATAGGAAACAATCAGAAGGTTGATTCTGCTACTTAAACATTTTTTTGCTACTTAAAAAAAAATTTCGTTGCATCAATACTGGTTTCTGACACTTACACGAATATTAGACATTGAAATAAAACTATTTTTTACGGGTTTTATAGCGTTATATTAATTTTATTTAATTCCCGACGTTCCGGATCCTTTATTTCAATGTTCGTTGCATCAATTTTGTGATTTTCTTGGATACTGGATGGTGATTAGTAATTTAGAATACTATCATTTCGTATACATGCTAGTTATATCCGACGGTTCCATCCGTTTTTCCCCGTTCCTAAAGGTCGTAACGTATTGTAAAATAGCCTATGATATGAAATTCCGATCTGTTTTTACGTTGTCGCGTACAGACCGACAAACAAACAGACAGACGTGACGAGGGGACTTTGTTTTATAATATCTGATTGACACTGGATTGAAATTATATTCAATCACAGTAAAAAGCCTGCTTAATAAATTATTATTGTATTGTAATTAAATAATATCAAACAGAATGATCATACACTTAATTGAAAATTAACTAATTTACCGCGATTAAGCTGGTCTCTTTTTACATTAATGGTCTGGCAACCCTATTGCAGTGGAGAGTGCATTCAGTAGCGCAATGCCCACTCCGGGACTTATGCTAATGATGAATTTAAATGTATATTTTAAGGCTTGAATTCTGTGAGGTAAATATTATGACGCGCACTTTTAGCGTCTGTCTAAATCTACAATTTCTACCTCTAAAAAGTTTCATATGTTTTGTTTACATAATCAGAGAGGAATGTTTTTGGAATTCTCTGAGAGAATTCCCGTGATTTTTTAAAACATATTTTTATGTTATATGTGACCGAGGTGTGGACGGCGACGGGGCTATATATCTGTGCCGCCGCATAGAGGGCCTTGGGCGACGATCTAGGGGCCATTCGTCACCCATTGCACTTGGTTCTCGGGGAGGGATCCAACATTGAACGATGGGATCGCGGATCATGAGACAGCGATTCTTGTGTGTTCCACCCTTATGCGGAAAATGATAGTGGTGGTGGTTTAAGTCGGTATTCTGGCCACCTGGCCTGAGAACCCGAACACAACCGTCTCGCATCCCCGAAACAGGGCGGTATGCACGAGGCGCATTGCCCCACCCAAGAAAAAAATGTACCTACCTACATTGAGATTAAGACTAAAATTCAAATTATATTTTGCACGGTTTTGAATCAGAATTTCTTTGCAGTTATTTGTTAATAGTTTATCGATAGGTAAATGTCGGGTGCGGTTAGTTGGGTGGCATTTCATTACGATATTTGACATGAGCTCGTAAAGTTTATCTGTTAGTAAAAGTAGCTAATCGTAAAACCGAATAAGGGAAGCATACAATAATGACGACCAATTCCTTGTATCATAAATAAGTAGTTTTCACTAGAAGGTGAATCGCGGTGCAAACACATCATAATTAATGTGTAGGTGTCATTATCATCATCCTCTGAACCTATCGCAACTATGTTGGGTCGGATTCCAGTCTAACCAGATGCGGCTGAATGTCTGTATTATTTACGAAGCGACTGTCATCAGACCAATCCAAATATTACCCAATTTTTGGGTAATATTTGGAGGATAGACTGGTTGTCAGGCTTTTTTGGGCATCTAACTACTACCCTAACAATTGTCATAGATGTTCGTATGACAACCAGGACTGTGGGCTTTACGTGCTATCCGATTCACGGAGGGGTCTCGACGTGTTAAGACTGGTCAACCATCCACACACTGACTGCAGCGAGCGCAGCTTTACTTTGCAGATCAGTTGACCAGCTTAGTTATTACTAGTAGCCACGAGCCTACCTTAGCCACGACTCCGGGTAACTATATGTATAGCTATAGTATATTAAGAGAACGCATGCATGTAGAGTCCTCCGTTTCACACTTATCCCATTAATAACGTCATATATATCGATTTTTACACGGCCGATATATAGGCAGGAATATATCAGATTAATTCTGACTTAAATCCCCATTTCCTTGCTTATAGTTGGAGCCATAGGAACAGTGATCAGATAGTACTACATTTGGCTACCAGAGCTACTACGCAACTGGGTCACCACTATACAGCTTAGCGCACTGCTTCAGCCGTATTTGCTTAAGTAAATTACATACTAATATTCACCCTTAACTACGACATAATTGTATGCATGTATTTAAATGAAATTAACAGTGGTTTGCACTAATGAGACCGTGCTCAACAGTGCTTAGCAGCATTTGGTCGTATTGCAAAATTAAAATTCGTTGTGAACTTATGCTTCTTCTACAGAGGCGCATAATGGGTAAGATAATTATAATTTTCTTTTCTACACTAATATTATAAAGAGGAAAGATTTGTTTGCTTGTTTGTATTGAATATGCTCCGAAACTACTGAATCGATTTGAAAAAATATTTTACCATTAGACGCCGACATTGGCCCTGATGAACATAGGCTACTTTTTACCGCGGGAAAATGGACGAAACCGGGCCGGGAATCTTTTATAAAGTTATTTTATTAACAGTGAAAATTGTACCTTGTTAGTATTTATTCTAAAAATAAACAAAGAAAGAATTGGAGTACACAAATTAATTTTTGAAAAAAATCCTTACCCGTTAACACATCCATAAAAGGAAGCTTATACAGTATAAGTACGATAATTAGTACCTACTTAAACCAGTGAACTGAACCTAATTAAAAAGTTGTCTGAATCAAGCCAGTTCCTCAAATTTTTCTCTCATTATAATTAACGGTTTTCACTTGAGGCGGCTACATACCGCACGCGCACTCGAGCGGTGTTATGGAAACGTCCGCGTTTTCCCGATAATCTCCCCTTTTACCCCCACAAACATTAAATTACGCCCAGTTCTTGCCAGAAGCTAAACCCAAGTATTCTATCATTAAGTCATAAGGCATAAAATCGAATGGCGCAGGTGCTCATTTAGCCGCAAATGTATCTGTGTAGGCGCGCATTTCTCCCGGCTGAATGGTCTGAAGGCAGGTTCATTAGTGCTCACAGGACCATGCATTCGTTTTGTTAGTAGGAAGCAAATGAAATAAAAAATCGTACCGCACGTAGGTAGGTACGCGACCCGGAAACATTCCAAGGGATATGAATCGGAAAATCCAACCCTGCTCCTTTTTGAGCTCGTTTCGAAACGAGGACGGAGATACGGTTAAATGACATACCTCGCCACGTTTATTGTGTATTATTCTTCGTCGTCCTTTGATTTGATGTTAATCAATCTCAGATTTTCTTATTAAGCCAGAAATTCCATGTAATATAAAATATTAATTCTTGTTCAGGGATGATTAAACGGGCCAACCTGTACATAAATATATTATTAAAAAGTATGAAAAGTTTAACATGCAGGAAATACACGTACAATAAATATTCTCACAAATAAACGTATTATCATTATCATTATCATTATCTTCTTACTTCTTGATTGATCTCTATGCTTCTAACTTAGACTTTATACGGAACTTTATAGAACTTAGATTGCAAGAAAATAATATACCTACACTTCTATTTTATCATTGGTTGCTTTTCAAGACGATGTTTTGCAGCAAAACATCGTCTATTTTCCAGGGCGCGCTGCAAGTTAAACACTATTATTATACAAAATAGAGTATCATCAAGTTATCTCTCTTGGGAGCTAATCATGGAGACTAAATTGAGTTGTCTCGAAAAATGTTTGATGCATTAAAGAGATGATGTAGCACGATCTTGTTGATCTTAAACCATTACACGTTTCATTAAAATGTTTCGATACCTAATCACACCATAAATTATAACGTACTAGGTATTTTAAACTTAACGTAACATGACTCGACTGTATTCCCCGCAGTGGTAGAGGCGTGCCTAGGTAAAAGGGTCGAACTTATTGCCTTCTACCAAGTACAAATAGAGAATCAAACTTCGAAGATAGAATCAAACCCAGGACCTGTGGTGTAGAAATCACACTTACGTTCACTAATTATGCATTCCATTCTTAGCGTTATAGCAGTGTTTCATCCAAAAATAACCTTTTTAATAAACAATTGTGTCGTGGTTTAAATTCAATTAACCAAGTGTATCTGATAAACTCGTCGTTGTATAAAGCTGTACTTAATAGATATTAAAATTCAATTTAAAACTATTACCAATTAAAGTTGCGATCTGATAGCAATGTATTGTAATAGCGCAGTATGGGCAGCATAGTCTCCAGCGCCGGCGCCGCATAATATTGACAAAGTTTAATTGACCAGCTGTGAGTTTGCCGTTAGCCAACACCGCCGCTAACTTCCACTGAACCACGAAGTTGGATCGTGTGATACGTTGTTGTGTAAAACATGTAACAATGCCGCCTCATCAGCGACCAACAGCGACCATGCTTAAGGTGCTGCCATAAGATTTTTAATGACTTTAGATTGAAAACCAGGCCTAAAAATAGTTTGGCATGTGAATATTTTATTTGATGTTTATATTATGTGGTGTAAATAATTTCTGAAGATATTTCTAACGGAAAAAATACGACAACCATACAAAAATCATTAGTAGTAATTTAATGAAACCTGATTTAATGAAACATTTAAAAATAACCCATATATATCTAGGTTTCTATCATTTTGTATACCTACATATTTTGAAGAGCTATGTAACTTTATTTTTTATTACAATTCTTTGATGAAATATATATTATGCGCGGACTAGCAGAGATTTTCGCGAGCGATGGGTGGCAGCCGACAGTGGACCTTATCAAAATCACTGGCGGTTGGTCACGCCTTAAACATGAAGAAATAACATCATTCTAACAAACTGAATTAAACTTAGCTCACGTACCTCTACACATATACGTATATCTTTCCAAAGCTAACTTTGAAGTAGGTACTGTATTCTTTTGATAGAATTATCGATCCGGAGCATCTTTATTGAGTAACAAAGAGAAATAATATTCTATTTCAGAAATAAATATGGGTTGTACGTCCCGCGGGGGCTACCTATTGTGTTGGAATAAATGTTCTTTTACAAATGCAAGTTTTGTATTGCATAGTTCATCGTCATCAGTTGGCGCGAACGTGATTGTGCTACAAATTAGCATCCTTGTTATCACATTGACTCATTTATGTTAGTTAGGATGTTCACTAATTCTACCCGTAATTTGCTAAATGCCAGATATCATAGCTTCCAACTCTAGATTAAGTCGTTATGTAGAGCACATCCAATTACCTCTGAATCGAATTCGTGAGCTCTTTAAGTTGGTATATATGAAAGATAGCGTCTACCAAGAATTTGTCTCGCGATTTGAGTCTATTTTCTATTCGCGTCGCGAGTGTTTTTTCTCCCGTTGCCAATATAAAATGTGTTATGTAGATGCTGGCTTACGTTCTAATATTCATTCAAAAGACGCGGTCTCATCTCACGAGTCTCGATACTAGGGTGCTTTTATTTGAAAAGAACAAAAAGAAAATTGCGTGTAAGTCGTGGCGGGCAAACACTGAATAGTATATTGACTAGTAGCGGGGTATCGGAGGCACAATATCTACGTATATTATGTAGGTACCTATAAAAAGACACCGTGTATACAGAAGTGATATTGTTGCTACAAATAAAGTAGACAATTGCCTACAAAGTAGTATGTAAGTTTACCTGCTAATATTTGTTGAACAATGCAATCTTGCCAAAAATATTGTTGGATCTTGGAACGTCTATCTGACGCAGTGCAGGCTGCCATCATTGTTGAAACAGTAATGACCCTTTCAGTCAAGAATCTAAATAGCTATGGTAATGACATACATTTTGAAAATCAAACTTACATTAATATTATGAACAAGTTCACTAATGAACGCAGCCATCACTTTTCAGTGCAACTGAATATTTTTGCTGGTATGATGTGAATTGTCAAATCGATCTCCTGAAAATAAGATGCGGCATTTTAGATGATATGCTTAAGAGCTGGGAACAATTATGGAACTTGAGGCACAGTTTATTGAGAAATTTATATTTATTCGAATATTTAAGTTATTTCTTATGAGTATACTACCTACAAAGAAAAGATACAAACTTGCGTAATGTTAAGTACTTATATTACAATGTAATAATTCTTTTTAACACACCTAAGTATTATAGCAAAAATGTAAACAACATTGTAGTTTACGGCCAGGTTGTATAGCACAATGTGGAAACGACTCATTATTTTCTATAAAAAGTAGCGAGCGGGCGCCTGCAGACTGTGCAAAGTTTACTCGATGTTGACAGAACCGAGGCAACACTACGTCGGAGGTGTTACTTGTTACTTGCTCTCGTACAGCAACAATTACTTAGTATAAACTTCCCCGGCGTATTTGGCGCATCAATAAAATAATGTCACATCTTCAAAAGTGCGGCTCTTTTTTATGACTAGTTTGGGAAACGTCTAAAAGCTTACGGCTGTACATTACTTTATCTATTTTACATCACCCATGTATGTAACTCTAGCTTTTGGAGTACCTTGTGTACCTTTTGGAGTGAATTGTGTTTCTAAAGTCCAACAATATTAAGGGCCCCTTGCACCAACTTCTATAAATGTTCAATTTAAACATATATAACAAATTGGTTCCATATGTGATGCTCCACAATTTCTTATGAAAAATGGTAATTCATCTGCACTTTAAACATTAAAAAGCTTATGAAAATGCATGCAAGATAATTGTTTTCGTTATGCTAGCGAGTTTAACCCTCCAGCTACTTGCATAAAGTAAACACGGCCCGTTCCGTGCTATCTAAACATCAAACATACTTGTAAGCATTCGCCTGTAGAATTAGCACAACTTTTGCTTTCCATTCCGAAAGTTGTTAATTGGAAATGTTCACAATTCCCGTTTTATATTGATTTTATACATGCCAATAATTTGCTCAAATAGCTCTATCAGTGAGGCTTGCGAACAATATAGCTTTCTGTTTCATGAACATTTAGAATAGCAGCTATCAATTTTGGATTATTGAAGCGGCATTCCATTCATTTTGTATGCATGTTCACACGATATTCATTGGTGATTTCACAGCGAGGCATCACTTATTAATTTTGGAATAATTGTAGTTTCAAAAGGGCTAATATATATAATAATAATATATATAAAAATGTCGAGCATGTTATTATGAATGTTGATGTATTTTTCACTGTTTTTTTTATATGTAACAAGTGTATCAATTGTTTAAAACAAAATAAAATATTTAGGCAAATTAAGTTAAACGTTAGTACCATATTTTGGTAGGAGAAATAAAAATTCTGGAAAAAAAATTTTTGCAGTATCTATTGGTTGGTTTTGATCTGTAACAATTTTTACAACATTACCCAATTATTAA
The DNA here is from genome assembly GCA_947256265.1 of Acronicta leporina. Classification (NCBI taxonomy): domain Eukaryota; kingdom Metazoa; phylum Arthropoda; class Insecta; order Lepidoptera; family Noctuidae; genus Acronicta; species Acronicta leporina. Next base: position 6,238,586 of record OX366513.1, on the reverse strand, counting down.
GCTTCAGATTTTTAAGTAATAGCTTCCGCCCGCGTGCTGTTCGGTCTGTCTCTCAAATTATTATTTTCCGTTTTTGCAACATGTTCCATTGGTGCTCCGCTCCTACTGGTCGTAGCGATAAACTGCCTCTATATTAGGTCTTTACCTATGAAATTTCCGTTTTGTATGAAAAAAATTAAACGAATTTTTTTCATGTATTTTTTATTTGTATTAATCGAAGCATCACCCATGCAATCAATGCATCTTTGCCAACGCAGTGGCAGTTTATTGATGCCCTTCTTAAAGAAATCAGCTGGACGGGAGGCAACAAATTCTTCAAAGGCATTTTGTACTGCCTCTCGGGTATTGAATTATTTTCCCGCCAAGAAGTTATCCAAATTCTGGAAAAAGTAGTAGTCTGTAGGCGCAAGGTCTGGTGAGTAGGGCGGATGACGTAGAACTTCCAACCCCAGTTCTTGCAATGTGGAGACAGTCTGCTGTGCAGTATGAGGTCGCGCGTTATCGTGCAGGAGCAGCGGAGACGAGCGATTGACCAATGCTGGCTGGAGATGTGCCAGCTTCTCCATCATTGTGTTCAGTTCTTCACAGTACATATAATAAACAACTAAATAAATAAACAACTATAATAAATAAACGACTACTTTTGGAAAAAGAATTCCATGTTTTTAAAATAAAATTAATTTGAAATTAGAATTCTAATTATCCAAACAATATTATTAACTATATATAGCCAAACAAAAATTATTTTGATTTGAAATGGCCAGTACTGCAGAACGGCAATTTCATAGGTAAAGGCCTATTATATATAAATCGATCAAACAACAAAAAACATTTCATTCTACTTGCAGTTCAATTTGCAACAACAAAGCATATTTTGGCGTTGCAATGTCAAAGAGTAGAGTAAAGTGCAGACTGTGTATGTGTCTGGATGATTGATGGCGCGAGTGATTGATATATGGCGCTGGCGCTGCCTTGCTGACACAACTACTGTCAAGCCAGATATGATACATGTGCTCGCATAATATTGTACGCTGAATCTTCAAAACATGTGTCACTGGGTGCTTGATTAGTTTAGTTTCTAGATTAATATACTTTAAAAATATCTTTTTTTTTTATATCAAAGTTTCAGATGTGATAATTACTTAATTTTTTTGTTGACTTTAATGTGTTTTATTCCAGAGAAGTTCTACCCAAAGTGGTCTATATCGACCCGCAGGGGTCGACGACAACCCACAAAGGGGTCTAGGTATATGAGCGGAATGAAAAATTAGGGGCCATGAAATCTAAATGGCTATGGTAAAATAAAATTGCAAAACATTTAATTTAAGTAAGAAAGGGGTCTATCCAAACCCGAAAAATATGGCTAGTGGTCAACAAGATAAAAATTTTGGGGATCTCTGTTCTAGAGCTACCTGGTGGTAAGCTCAAACAGTGTCTAAGATAGGGCACACAATCAAAGTAAATACTCTTTGCGACTGGTTATGACATACACACGAGTAAATATCATTATTATAAGTAAAACTTTGGAGATATTCTAACCTGGCAACTTATAAGATCCTACTGTGATTTAAATAAATAAAATTAAATTGTTGAAATATGGAAGGATGATTGACCATTTAGGCTTTATGCTCGGATCCGAGGGACAAATTTATTAATCGGTATGTTATTGTTTGTAAATAGGTAATAAAATAAATTCAGACACACACATTGTATGTTCATAATTACACTTTAGTAGGTTTCAAATAGACACGAGTTAACATCATTGATAAGTTTGTACAAATTTAGTTTGACCTTTTAATCAAGATGTCTTGAATCTTAGTTTTGCGTTAAACCAATCTTATGTTCAACGACATAAGATTGGTTTAACGAAAATCTAAAAATAGACACGACAGTGGAAAGGTTGGCGTGTTATCAGAGACGACTGAGGGATTATATCCGGTAGATTACTAACAGAATAGAATTTCTACAAGGTCTAAAGCGTAAACGATTAAGATTGCTGAATCGAACTCAACAGATTATTAGTAAAGCACTTCAAAACGAAGGAGTTTCTCAGTTTGTTTGTATTTTTTTGGCTACACCTCATTTTTATTAAGCGTTTTTCTCCTTTTATTTTTTAACTAGCTATTGCGCGCTGTTTTACTGGCATCTTATAGGACTTTTGAAGCAAGAAGTACCGCACATCCTTCCTAAGCATGCAATGTATTTCCTTGGGAAAGTTTAGAGGAACGTGATAAGGTAACAACTAAACAGACAGATAAATACTTTCGCATTTATAATTTTAGTAGGTATGGATTAGTAGGCATCATTCGAATCCCATTAAGCTAGTCAAGATTGGATGAAGGACTTCGGAGATAAAAAGCACCTGAATAGAAGTTATATTTTTTAACATAATTTCATTTTTTTTGGACCACAGTTTGCCGGTAGGTTTTTCATATCCCATATAATAGAGTGCAAGCTTATTGCCAGTAACCGAGAACAAGGCCAAACTTTGGGCTGCTATTGAGAATTTCATAGGAAAACCTTTTGAACAGTTTTGATTTGCCTTTTTGACGAATTTTTCAAAAACCTTCAAATTAATTCAGCATTTTTAAGAAAATTTTAATAACAGAAAGCGAGCACCATTCGCGTGCGTGTTCTAAAATGGCGCAGACTATTATTACAATGATTACTTAAGCTAAGATGGGACAGTCGTAACATGTCATGTGACGCGACGTTAACGACTGTACCTACGTCTTGAAGTGCGGCCCCAGTATTACGTTTTATTTGAGTCATAAAAACGCATCTTTGGCGGCAACATGGTGATTACGATGAAAAAATAGCTTTGTTTTACGACTTGAGGAAATTAGAAAATTGTAATGTTGTGACCTGAAGCAGTAAAATGGAATTGGTTGTTTATACCACATTTTAAAAGCGGCGACATCGAATAATGGCACACTCCTAAAAAAAAAAACTAGCGTAAACAACCTCTGTAAAATATAGATATTATTCAATTTTTAATGTACAGTCACGAGCACGGATATGTATACACTTGGCAAATTTCAAAAGCGATTTTCTCTTAATCAATTAATTGTAATTTTATGATGTTATGAACATAGTATTTTCGAAACAATGCTTTAATAATATTGTTATTATCTCAAAGTTTGCAATCGTCATTTCATAAAAAAACGCTTTCGAATTTTTGCAAGTGTATACATATTGATGCTCGTGACTGTACGGCCTTATTGGTATTGTGACTGCAAGCATAGCTGCTGATCATAGGGTAAGGTTTTGGCTTAAATTTCATCTATTGGTAACTGATTCAAATCCGGCTCGAAGGACCAATATCTTCGGGGTACACGGTTGCGTGATACTAAATGCATAAAATATTATTGTTGATTTAAATTGTTCAAATGTTAGATATTTAATTTTAAAGTTAGTTGTTAGTGTCTATGAAGTAACAATTAAAGTTAATGTAAAATACAATTAAATTATTGGAACGTTTCGCGTTGGCAAATGGTGGTTGTGCTAAGCCGAACGGGTACCAAATCTGTATAAAACGATACCACACCGACTATTGCTAAGTTACCTCAAAGCTTTGTCTACAGACTAAAATACCTTCACCCTCGGAGTTACAGTAGTCTGACATTAATTAAACTTCCAAACCTTTATCGTCATGAAGTAGTCTATCTATCTGTATCATTAAATGTGTAGTGACCAGTTTGGAAACTTTAAGTTTTATTTGTAGATTCATGGATAGTTTTACAATTCAATGTATTATGTAATATGGATGTACTACGACTACTTTTTAAGTTAGTTGTACACAGAAAATCATGATCTCTCTCTTAGAAATTAATTTAGTGCATATTAGAAATCTATGTCAAATACCTATATAAAATGAAAATATATACAACCAGATTAAGGTAGATAAAATTAATAAATTTAGTTCCATTATTTTAGATGTTAAACAAGACGGGGGACACGAATTCAGTGACTAAATCGTTCTTCGTTTCCTGATATGTAAATACAAAGGCATATCAAAGAATTAACGGGCATAATCACGGGAATCCGTGAAGATGATTAATAGCATTTAATGTACTAATGGAAATGCTAATTTCGCACGTTCCAGCGCAATAACTCGCGGAGGTTTTTCGCAGCAACTAAATTAACACCCTTTGTGAAGCCGGCTCGCGTGTTCACTCTGATTCGGTAGCCGGAAATGGCGTTTGTTCAAGGAGCCAGGGTCGCAACCCTCGGCTACGGGGACCTTGCTCACTATTTAAGTATCAACCCTATATTTTTCACTATTTAGACGCACCGAGGCTGTAATTTATTTCTTTTATTTAGGTCCTTTTGTTCGTTTTTTTGGCCTGTGGGGAAATTATGTAGCGGGTACATTAATTACACTGCCACCCACACAGTAAAGCAGGTATTTTTATAAACTTAAATTATTTACCTACATATTTGAATAATACCTACGCGTAAAGGTCGCAAAATATTTTAAATACCTATTCGGTAGGGGAATGAAATGAGATTAAATCGAATTTTACTATTGGGTTTCAGACGTCGACCTTTATTTTGGCTTTCGGTCACGCGATACAATTCCAATAAATAAGACATCTACCTATTTTGAGATATATCTGTATTTCTTCTACCATACCACTGCTTATTGCCTCATCCCATTTGAAAACGCAACTGCTGATTTGATTGAACTGCTGACGCACTCATTTGTATTTATTATCCCACTTCTGGGCACTGGTCTCATCTTAGCATACAAAATGGTAAGTAGGGATATTAGCTATTGTTATTTAATTTTGTGCTACGAATATCATCAAATAGTAGGTAGGTATTACTATATTATGTAAGGAAATCATAACTAATGTAATAAGCTTTTTGTTTGCATGTAGAGAACTAATAACTAATAATGTAATTAGTCACTACACGGCTGAGGTATTAAACAAGCACATTAACACTAAGTGAGAGTTATTTACATTACATATAAATGTTTACAATTAGGACTTTGCTTTATTTTTTTCTTTCAAATAGTTATTTTAGTACCCACTTACCGGAATCGTAATTTGTAAGACAATATCAATATCTAATTCGTACTGTATATAATGGGCGCCTGACGCTGGCAGCACCAGTAGAGCGCATTGTGCGAAGTTCACCGTTTGATGATTTATCCAGTATTGATTAAAATTTAGGTATTCATTTAATTTCACTAGCCCTTTTATAAAAAAAGTAAATTATAAATTCAAATTCTACTGCTATCTGTGGCACATTAGCATTATTAACGGCTTATTTGTCCAAAAACTTGCGTGTCGGGGTTGCCCTTTAAAGTTTATTCACAATGGCAACACTGATAGGACTCGGAAATGAATTAGAATTGCTAAACATCAGAATGTGCGAGCTACCCTCCCATGATCCTTCCAACTGGTTTACGTAAACCGTTGCACGATACGAAACTGTTACTTTTTAAAATACTTACTTCTTTCTATCTGGCTCAGAGTTTTACGAGAACAGGATGCGCTGATAAGACTTTGTTTTTCTTGAACTCCTTAAATAAAAAAGAGATAATGGGTTTTTATTTTGAGTTTGAAACTGATAGGTAGAGCGATTAAAGGTTTGAACCCAACAATCACTTACTTTCTTTTACTTAAACAAATTTTCATACATGCATATATCTCTGTCTATATATGTATAGTCATGCCTTTTTTCCACAAGAAGTTACAAATATAAATTTAATAAAAATATTTTATTAGAAATAGGAAAATAAGATACAACATTGTTCAAAAAGTAATATCCTAATTTCTTCCATTCCAATCACAGTTCCCAACAAAATCAATCTGTAAAGTAATTTTAAAGTAAAATATAAACAATTTCCAATATCGGCCGACTGTTACAGTCAGGGTGAGGGTTGGCCGCCCGGGCCATGTAATCGCGCCACCATCGATCAGCTGGGACATTCAATGATGAATAGCTAGCCGCCGTGGAGATCTTGATAACTACGACCACAGAGCCGTAGGAAATGGAGTGACAGAGTAAAGGTACCTAATTGATTCGAGGGTCCCTTGGGTTACGGCTCTGACGCATGAATTAAGTGCGTATTTTATAGATATCTTGTTTGTTACACGTAGTGATAATTAAAAAAAATATATGATGGTATAGTCGGTGGTAAAATTCGTTAATGAAATCAACAAAACGCATATTTTCCAGAAATTATAGACTCAAGAAGATGAATTCTCTGCCATATAGTTCTATATGCTTTATTACTCATAAAATATAATGAAAAGTTTTAGTTTGTTGGCTGTGTTCAGCAACTTTTGCTACTGACCACACCGCTGGATACTACATAACACTTTCGATTAGGTTTTTTAACCCTTATCTAATGGTATTAGTGAACGAACTAAAGAAAGAATTTCTGCACAATAAAGGTAATGGATGAAATCAGTAATCCATTTAAGAAGTCCGGATACCCTGTCAAAATTTCCTGGAGCCAACAGTCAAGTACGTCATAAAATAAAAATAAAAATTAGTATTCCATTTGCTTCCTTCTCAGCTCTCCAATCCTTAACCCGATATCGATATTCTATTAGCCGAATGGCCGTTCGCCGAGCCGCAGGTTAAACCATAGGTGAAGGTTAGATGTATACAGATACAGTAACTTCAGTCAGTCAGCTGGATTGGTTTCATGCTGAATTTATTTAGTCTCAGATGGCAAATAAAACTACTTATTCAGTTTAGGTTTTCTTTATGCTCATCATCAAAACAATTACTTATTTTTAATCTAAAGAGAATTGCAACCTAAACCTCTAAAGGTTTTTATATATTATATTTTATATAGCAATAATAGACATAAAACACTTTAATAAACTGATTTCTGATACTTACGCGAATACTAGACATTGAAATGAAACTACTTTGTACGTATAGGTACCTACATCAAATTATTTAACTAAATCTATGCTATCACGATCTACTAACTTCATGAATAAGTCTATTGTTTAATTAACTTCCTAGACAACACACAAACCATCTAAGCTAGTTTACACCGCCTAGGATTAAGTTTAGTTATCAGTAACCTAACTATATGGAGATGAACCGCTTCCGGCTACATTATGTCCCGGATATTGTTCCGATACCGTCGATATCGTACTTAGCTTACGTGCACGCAGAGAACTTCGCATGTCAGACATAAACCTTATCAAAGAGTAATTAACACGACTAAAACTACCCCCTTTATCACTCGCTAATCTATTAGGTACGTACCTACCACACTTTCGCGTGTCGGCTTCCATTACTTTTTACAATCGAATTTAAAAATAGACCCTCGTATAATCTAGACCATATTATAGGTGATATAAAACTACAAATTATAAACTTTCATTAAACTCAAGTTTATTCAATGCCCGTTTATGACATAAGTCTAATAAAAACTTTGTCAACACGATATCGCATGACCACTTCCTTGTTTTGAATAGTAAAATGTGGAATAAACGTCGGAAGGGACTCGAAATCGTGACGCATTCGGCCTCGGCATCCGATTAAAGGATTTCGGTGATCACGAAATCGGCCGGGGAGTAATTTCCCTATGAAATTAAGAAGGCATTGAGCGCGCTATCTCATTTCCTAAATGCATTCTGTTATGTAAATGTCGGGTTACTGGTGGGAGCGTGACTTATTGTGGCGCCAGCCTCGGCCTTTACCCACAATTCTTCCAGGCCGCACCGCCCGCTGGTTCGTAACTCTTCCTTTTCCGTGCGACCGTTGTTATGTGAGCCTATTTATGAAATTGCGGATCCTTCAATGAAATACACGCATTGTTATGTAACTGTGTACGCTAGGAAGGATGTAACACTTAGATAAAGATTTAAGGTCAATCCGTATATTGTCCCTCTGCTGAGTACGACTCTCCTCCCATAATAAGGGGCTATTTTATACATAGGGAATATTTCACGCTATAGTCCTTAGTTACGGAGTTACTGGTCCCATTTAATAGAGGTAAAACTAAATGCTATTAACCCGAAAATTTCAAAGAAAAACCCAACAGCTGCTCGACCTGGATATCTAACCTTGGATCTCTAGCGATGCAGTTACACACTCACTTGGGACTACTAGATTGACGAGGCAGTCTTTCGCTAACATCGTCAGATGAAACTAGTACCGAAAGATATTTCCTTGAAAGAGCTACGAATAGTTTACTATTCGCAACGAACCAATTGTTTTAAAGATGGAATGCTTGCAATCCTAGTTCGGTAAGGTCAGCACAAACGCTTAATCAAACTAGGTTCACACTAAGACGTTTGATTAAGTTTGTGCAAGTTCCTCCGTGCTCTGCTATTTCTTGTCCAAAATTGTTATGTTCAAATTGAAAACAAACATAATATAATGGAAGTCCATATTTGTATGGAGTGATAACAACGGATTTATTTAATTGGTACAACATATTCAATAGTTAAAAACAATCGCCATGATCTTTTTAAAATATACATAAATAATACTGACTTCCCAGGTCAAGCAATGTTATTGGGTTTTTCTATGAAATTCCCAGTAGCAGCTTTGTGCCCGGTTAATGGCAATAGGCTCGCCCCCTATTACATGGGACCTAAATATACTGGCGAACTGTGGATGTACATTAGTACGCCTCTGCCTAACCCTTCGGGGAATACAGGCGTGATGGTATGTTATGTATGTTATCTATAATTTTTTATTATGTTTCAATTAAAATCTATAAGATGTCATTTCAATAAATAAATAGTGGAAAAGAAATTAACTAGTATTTATATGTATACCTACTGAAAAACAGGTTCAAGTATATTACACTTCAGTTCCTGTCGACAGAAATGATGATATTCAGTTAAAGCTCACGGTCCAAAAAATCAACCATTTTTTTTTTCATTACAACGATTTTCGTCTTTTTTTTCTGCGCTATTATTTTCTCATGCGATAATTTATCGGCATTGTTACGAGTAGTTATGATTTATATTAAGCCAGTATGTGGCCACGCTGAACACCAAAACCAATTTCTGTTACAGCGAAGTAACAAGTAATAGTTAGAGGAAACTTGGAATTTTGTCGATAAATTGTTTAGCTATTAGTTTTGTTATGCACCTCGATACGTGAGACCGAATTGAACGAGATATTGGCTAAACATAATGTTTATTTGTTTGTTTTTTCGTCCTCTATGCGTTTCGTTACATCCGAATACGATGAAACTTTGATGTGATGTTGCGTTCGCGAAATAATTGGCAGAGTAATCGTGTAACGGTACGGTCGAATTGAGAACCTCTTCCATTTATTTGAAGTTAGTCAAAAAGAGAAATTGTACAACTAGTAATATATGGAAACCTAAATCCGACCAGATGAGCAATGCCCTTTAAACTTGGAGAACTAAAAACAACTTTGCTAACTTTTTCCATCGGCTTCGCTGTATTGGTCTGCTATAATTTAAACAACTTACATAGTAAAACAAATGAATGTAGAGTAGCGGCTCCGTTTATTAAAATTTGGTCGTAAGTTCCGAAGTTCGATACGGCCGCCAGAGACATTTCTTCTTAAAACTGGCCGCTTTTCAAATTCCACTGCTTTACGATTTAGCTTCAGTATGCCAGATTTTTACGAGTAAACTTTTCTGATATAATACCCAAAAGCTGAGACCGTTCGGGGAGAAGTGATTAAACATGAAATTTGCATTTGCACAAACAGCCGCTCGTAAATGATAGAGATAGGTATTATGTACTTTGAAAACAATAACAAAGTTTAGAACTCAAATAAAATGTAACTGTGTACCTCCGTCACGCGTTTTAATACGGTTTTGGAACCGAATAAGTTCGGTTTGTGGGATGTATATATGGGTATGATGTTCAAGAAATACCACATTTACCTACCTCAATAGTGAGCAAACGTCGTATCTACCAGGAGGTGGCACAATGTAAGTATAATGGCACACATACAAACATATTATGTCACTCATCGTGCTATAATATTGAGTATGTTGACCTCTCATTTTTTGAAAAATATAGTACAGATAAAATAATAAATCAGTTATTTCAGACCGTAATAAAATTATTGCTTGTACAGAATTCAGGGTCCATAGTGGAAGATATCAGATATTTACAATAACTAGACAAACTACAAATAAAAGAGCGGATCCATGCCATTGCTCAGTCTAATAGAAAGTATGAAGACACATCCAATGCCGCAGCACTTCAGCACCAAAGCTGCTGCTGTATGTTGTTGGAAGTTGATCGCACTCTGGTTAACAAAGAGGCGCATCTCTTCTGCACTATCGTTTGGAGGTCATCGGTGTACGCGTCAGAGAACATACCCGATGCGCTACAAAAGTGTGGCAATTCGATCAGTACCCTGCGCCTGTAAACATAAAACAAGTGGCTAAAGTTCGAATAGACAAACGAATAGAAAGAAAATGTATGGAGATGACATTTGTGCGCGCTCGATTTGTCGAAAGCTTATGTCATTTGCATACATTGAGAATTCTATTCTATTCTATTCGATTATCGTTCATGCCACTTGTCTACAGGCACAGAACTCGTTGTTGTATTAAATACGCAGGGGCATACACCGGTATGCCCCTGCGTATAGTTTAAGCGAAAGTAATAGTTTACCTAAAATGTATATACTGGAAATTAATAGATATGTAGGTATGTGTCATCAATATTGGCCAATTCATCCTCCCCATTCTTACGCCTCAGAGGACAAGATGACTAAAGAGATAGATTTTCCTTGTGATCCGTACTCTGCTAAATTGTTTGAGTATAATTTGCATGCTACTGATGACACATATCGGTCTGAACATTGCAAATTGCTTCCTCATGAATAATTCATACATTAACACCACGACATAGTTTTCATTACAAACCTTTGCAGGTTGTATAATTTCTGGTTAATTAATGTTAGGGGAGAATCCTCATGACCATAACTTTAGGCTAAATGCCTGGTAGGTACAATTCGTGGCTGCAATTTATGACGACTCTTCGGTATATACGTTAATGAATAGCCAGCTGATTGCTGGATTGCACCAAGAAAAGATGTCGACAAAAGGCAAGACGAAATTTTGCCTCGTTAAAACATGACCACGTTGGATTTCTAAAGAAATGCTGAGAAAATAGGAAGAGGTCATTACTATAGGTACTATGGTTATAGCATTCAATCGATGTTTTCTTATATACTAACTCCTAATTTGACACGTGGTTCACTTGAACAAATTCTATTCTTTGATAAAGAACATGAACTTAAAAATAAAGTTTTGTATTTTACATTTAAGTAATGCGATGTTTGATAAAAAGGTGTATGGCCTTTAAGTCATATAATTAAATGTGTTATTTATAGAGCCAATGTCACTTTGAGGTTCAAATTCATAAAATAGATATGAAAAATTACGTTGACTGAAAATAGTCATCAATCTTAAAGAAGCCTAAAGGATGACGTAGAATTCGTAAAAAACATTATTCTAAAGCTAAAAAGAACGAAGAAAACATATCTTTGAAAGAGCACAATTCGCTTTTGAGTTGCTTTAGGTGAGAATTTAATTAATTTCAACGTTTCGTGCGCTATTCGTCCTGCGGAGTGGAACCCATAAAACCTAATGGACTTTCGCTGTCTAGCGTAAGGTAATTTTGCGTGAGATCTCTCCCGACCGTCCTGCAAATTGCAATCTTTGTGGGATTTGCACAAATGAATGTGGTATGTGATAATGAAATGACACTGTCATATTGTCAAGAAAAAAATGCATTGAGACAACATATTTTGACAAAAAAGAACGCTTGAAATTTGAAATATTATTTAGTTTTCATGCTGATAAATTTAATTTTATGTTTCTAAGGTGATAAATTTCACTTTACCTGTTCAAAATTAATTGTTATTCTATCAATAAGGAGTTTAATTAAAAGGTCAAAAGAAAATTTAATCAGCGCGTCAATATTCTAAAGGGGAGAGTCTAATGCAATGGCGATGTAGCGTCGATAAAGAAGGGAGGCTGGATGCCGCAGGCTGCGTCAAAATTTTGTCGATTACGTAATTTCTATTCAACGTATACCCGGGACACGAGTCTCCAAGTAGCTAGCACAGGGCTGCCAAAACACAGTTCGGGAGGATTCAGACAGTATCTACTCAACGGAGATCCCCTAGGAAACATCTTTAGAAATTCAAATGACTGCGAACCATCCGAAAGGGCTATACATGTAACATTATACTAAACATCGCTCGGTGTGGTGACCCTAAACTAGCATTTTATAGCGCTCCCAGACGAAGTGGCTCGCAGGACGATGAACCTTTTACTTTTGAGTGTCACTTTAGAAAATTCCCGCAAGTCAGCATTTCTAACAAAGTTACGATCGTACATACTTATGACTTATACAAAATGACTTTGAAAACATGCGTCAAATTGAAATGGGAGGTTCAGTGACCGTTACTTATAAATTTTAAAATATAATTTCAATATTATATTTTAAATCCGATGAATACTTTGACGCTTAGCCGCGCCTCAGTTTTTTAGTTTTAGTTTATATAATATATATATATATATATTAATTTTATGTAAATAGTCTAAGTGTATAGTGTAATATGTTTTAGTTTTTTTTTACATATACTGTAAAAAGTAGTTTTAGTTAATATTTATTTGCTTAATGTTGAATTTCAACTTACATATTAAAGGAATTTCAATAATCTTTTTTTTTTTTATGAGATAGTGGGGCAAACGAGCAAACGGATCACCTGATGGTAAGCGATAACCGCCGCCCATGGACACCCGCAACACCAGAGGAGTCGCAAGTGCGTTGCCCGCCTTTTAAAGGGTTTGGGCCTCCGGTAACCTCCTTCACTCGGCGAAACACAACGCAAGCGTTGTTTCACGCCGGTTTTCTGTGAGGCCGTGGTATCACTCCGGTCGAGCCGGCCCATTCGTGCCGAAGCATGGCTCTCCCACTGAAAATCTAAATTGTGCATAAAATAATCTTAGTGCAAACTGAGCTATGGTTTTAGCCCGATCAAACCTATCCTCAGATACTACGTGAAGTTTGCAAACGCTATGCACTTACGATCATTTGTCCGGGTTTTTCTATTCGCACGAGACGTTTCCAGACTTGTCAAAATATAAAAAATATCATTATTTTCCTTAATCACGTGCTCTAAATATTATTAGTTACCTAAATGTTTTAATTTGTCGAGTCTATTCAATTTCCTCCGCCGCTTAGGTATCGTCATTGTAAAGGCCGAGGTTACTGTGTATTTGTAGTCAAAGGAGCATACTCAATGAACTGTTTCACCCAAAATAGCGCCTATAAATATTGAAAGTATGGGGTATCTGTGTTTCGTGACGTCACGGCGTTAGCGTTGCGTGTGGCGTGATACCATACAGTTTTGCACTCCGAAGCCTTTCGTTTTGCGTCCATAATCGTCCCACGCAGATAGGCATGTCTGTAACTTTGTTAAATAGATTTAAAAAGTTTTGAATGGAGAGGGCGAAGTTGGGGAGAAAATGTTACGGTTCGTGTGAGCTAGAACGCGAGGTGAGCCAACTGAAATATGTTCCAACGTAATACGTATATTTCGTGAGTATAAAGTTATTAATGTTTGGTCAAGTAAATATGAATGGGCATATACAGAATATTATTTGTAGCGTAAATATTGCGCAGTATCTTCATAAATTCTGAAAGCAGGCCAGTTTATAAATATATCTATTTTGGAGATTTATAACTACATCCAATTTCAACTAAGTTTAACACTGATATTGTGATGAGGTTATATTCTTCCATCAATAGAGTCAAAAACTGACGCTTGATGACTTTTTCTTAACATTAGACGTACGTAAATAATCGTAAACTAAAGAAATGACTGCTCCTGCAAAGTTTTAATAAGAGCAAAAGACACTGAAAAGCAAGTCATTAAGTTAGATCTCATTACGAAAACTCGTTTAAAGCGACGTATAACGTGACCACAGAGCATTTAACGACGACGAACTCACTCAAGAGATACAGAACACTGCTATACACAGGTGTATGACATTATATACACGCTATGTCTGTGTATTCTCCACACCACGACTTTACGTTACTTTATAAAATTTTCGTTCACCCAAGATATTAGTATGTATTGTCTGCCATGCGTTCACCTTTGAAAATAGAACGCATCGAACTTTGACATGTATATTTTTTTTTCACAGCTGTATGAATAACTTGGCAGTATCTAAAAAGGTTTCATGCGAGTTGCGTGTTTAAGTACCTACTTAAAGAGAGTTAATTCAAAGGAAATTTTGACATTTGAAAAATGTACGTAATACGATGTCAATAGATAATATTATTTTATTATTTTTTTATTTATCTTTCGTTCGACAGCCTGATGGTAAGAACCGACTGCTTGCAAGGTTGTGCGACCTGCATGCATAAAGGCTGCCGTCCCGGAATATGTCAGCTAGGTGGTCTACTATGGCGTGAGTAACCTAACCTTTTTATTTCGGGGGGAAAATCCGTGCGCATACCGAGTAGCAGTACCTAAAGTGAATAGGACGATTTTATGAATAACTCTGAGTTGTTAGTCTAGTAACCCCAAGTGATTCCTAGGTCAGACGGTATTATTAGGATTTTTTATGAAATTCTCTGTAGCTCGGAGTTTAGGATTTTGCCCGGTTAGTGTCAATAGGCTCTCCCTCTAAACATAGATGTAAATTAGTACACCTCTGCCTTACCTATCGGGGAATACAAGCGTGATGGTGTATGATGTAATATTATCTGCCGACAAACTGTACTGCAGTTTGGCAGAAGAATTGTGTTATTTTGTATGTTAATAAAAATAAAAGGAAAATTAAAAAAAAAACTATAGTTCAATAGCATAAACGGTTTGTCAATAGCTTTACTGATATTATCTTTTAAAAATAACTTAAATGTATTAAGAGTCGGCTATAAAGCTTAATTTATTGATTATGACGTTATTTTGCGGAAGTCTTCGACGAAAATAATGGTTAAGGGGACGCCCTCCTCCACTCTCCTCTCGCCCGCCTCAGCTATTACTAAATCTAATAAGTCAATTTACAATCGCAAAGGCTGATAAATCTGGTATTATGACGCCCCTTTTACCGAACTGCGCGACGGAAAGATTCTGATATAAGTACCCTTACTTATATCAGAAATACTCTTAATGGTATATTGGACATTACTTTTACACACATTGAAAATATGGAAGGCGTTACCAAACGCCTGGTTAAACGCTGGATAGCTGAGTGGTATACTTCACACGTCGCATAAGACATCTTACAGACATGCAAGTTTCCTCACGTTTCTCTTTTCGTCGTATTTTTTTTTCATTCATAAAGCAGCATAGCGTAATAGCGTAAAATGAGCAATTGTTATTTATGAAGCAATTTTGTATATGTTGCGTGATTTTAGGCAATCATGAAATGTAAAACACTGAAATGCTTTTCTACTAAAATGAATACAATATAACAGGTAATGATAATAATATAATAAAAAAGTATGTACATAGAACAAAACAAAATGCACCCGCACATGCCCGAAACACGGAAAGTATTTGTATTTACGAGCAGCAACGTACAACACGATTCCCAGAGCCATTTCCTAAAACCACCCCAGAAAACAAGGCGAGTACAGAGCATTTTTGCATATTCCACAACAGTCCGAAGCAACCTACGTGTTTTTAAAAATGGAAAACCCACAAAGCCGTACCACCGACGCCCGTAATCCTCAAAAAGGTGCAGTGTTGTTGATCCACTTGTTACCCATTACATTCTAATGTAGGAGAAGAATTTCTATTTGAATCGCTATTTAGGTTACCTACCTTTGTTCCCAGGGCCGAGGTGTAAAACAACACTTTCCGTAAAATATATAACCAACTATAGTTTCTGCCCGCAACTTCATTTCTGTTGACTTCAGAGTTGGATCCAACGTGTATAAAAAATAGAACAGAATAGAATATTCTTTATTGCAGACGAAAAACTAATATAAAGTACAATTTTAGAATTCATAGAATGGTACGATGGGCTATGGGAAAAGGTCCAATGGGCTGTCTTATCGCTGGAAGCGGTCTTTTACAGACAACCTTTGGATGGAGAGAAAGGAAAGGACAAATATCCTATGTTCAGGATTTAAACTATGTGCCATTATTCATCCTGATATAACTTTCATATTTATATTATAAGTAGGATTTTAATTATTGCGGTCAATAAGTACCAGTTCAGCATCGCGACTATATAAATAGAATTAATTTCAGTTTGTTTGAAGAATCTTAACAAAGAAAAATGTTTAATCGTTTTTGCCGTACGCTAGTGTGAACAAGATGAAAGTTTCAAAGAAAATATACCTATAGACAGGCAAGCTAACAGAAACGGGGCTCATCAATAAAAAGAGACGGAAATGAAGTGACCCATTACAGACCGGGTCCGGGGACGAACGGGTCCGCATCTTAAAGGGCGGAACTATGTTCCACCTCTTTATTTTCACTAGAAGCTTCCATTTGATATTTTCAAAGTTATATTGATATTTTTCGGTCAGGTGGAGTGATGACATCCGGAAGGCGACTGGGCAGAGACTGGATGAGGAAAGCCGAAGTTCGGGCTCTGTGGCGTTCAGTAGGGAAGGCCTACGTCCAGTAGTGGCCGAATAAAGGCTGATGATGATGATGGTGATGATCGTGTAATATGTTTGACATATTTTGATTAGAAGTTTACACATTTGGTACATTTGGCTTGTAGTGACCCAGCTTCTACGCTACGTATTTTGAGTTCGATCCCGGAATGATTCTGGTTCTGAGTATTTATTTATGTTTGTAAACGCAATCACGATACAGGATAAAATAATAGTGTGGCAAAATGTTTCTTTTTTACCGGCCAAGTGCGAGTTGGACTCGCGCACAGAAGGATTTTTATTATATGATGTAACTAAAAATTTATGCTTTTCAATTTTTTTCTTTATTTGTGCTATAAGACGTTGCTTCGTACCAAATTTCAAGATTCTGAGTTCACGGGAAGTACCCTGTAGGTTTTGATTCCCTTGGATTCCCTTTCTTCTTGACAGACAGACAACAAAGTGATCCTACAAGAGCTCCGTCTTTTCCTTTTGAGGTAAGGAACCATGAAAAATGAGAATTTATTGAACCTAAATCAAACATTTAACATGAAACAGTTATCTGCATTCTTGGTTACCATAAATCAAGACTTTATAGGTATTAATGTGGTTTCCCGCCCAAGTAGTCACTTGGGAATCGACACCCGTAATTAATATCACGATACTCTTTGTGCCGCTAAATATATCGGCCGGTGGCGATCACTGCGTTAATTATTGGAGTCCAGTCTAGTTGAATATTAAATGGTTTTAATGTTTATAGTTAGCAATATTTAGCTTATTGTTCATAATATCTCAATAGTCACGTGTTAGTAAGTGCGACTGCTACGCTAGAGGTCCTGGGTTCGATTCTCATGTTGAGCAAAATGTTAATAGGTTTTTCTATGGAATTCAAAATGCCCACTGTCATTGAGCACCATTTTATTCAATTTTTGGTGATATAATTGTCATATCTTATATTGCATATAATAGGTGAGTAGAACAAAAAAATCATTCTATATCTATACTTTAATATATTATGAAGCTGAAGAGTTTTTTTGTTTGTTTGCTTGAACGCGCTAATCTCAGGAACTACTGGTCCGATTAGAAAAAAATATTTCAGTGTTAGATAGCCCATTTATTGAGGAAGGCTAGGGATGGCTATCATCACGCTAAGACCAAGTAACTATTCCACGCGAACCAAGTCGCTGGCAGAAGCTTGTAATTTTATAAAAGAGACAATTTCTAGAGGTACAGATCTAATTCAATCATCAAAATAACTTATTATGAGATATAAATTTCACATTAAACTTTCTAATTAAAACACCAATGTCGCAGATAATAATCTAAGAAATGTGAGCATCACACGGCAGGAGGCACTGGCAATCTCGCACAAAACGTCTTTATTTGAATGGAAACAACTTCTCGAAAGTTCTCGACCGTTTTCCTTTTCATCTAAAGAGGTTTCATCTAAAGAGTTTCCACAACTAACTTTACCAGTTTATCAATGTTTTAAAGCGTGGGCCAGTAGGTACTTGAAGTACACAATGAAATGCAGCCGACCATGGTTAATTAAGAAGTTGTCAAGAGTTGTTTGATTATTTTATTTTTAACACCTCGGATGTTATTTTCTGTTATCTTCGAAGGCCGTGAGATACTGGGAAAAGGATAGGTTCGTTTCTTTTTTTCCTACTTGCAGCCTGCCCAAGTCTATGACAAGATATAAACGTGGACGAAGCATTCTAGTTCTATAGTTTTTAGCTATCACTATGGAAAAAGGCAATGAGTGTACCTATATAATTACCTTCATAGGTATGCATAAAGGCAAATACGATGGGTAACATCTTCTTACCATAAGAGTAGATATCGAAGAGTTCTTAATCCAAAAACTACAATATATGGCAATTAATTTTAAGAGTTAAATAGACCGACTCGATTTCAATCCTTCATTTCGCATTATCAGCCTGAACAGTTAACATAAACTAATGTTTCTATTACCTATGTAGCAGTCTAACTGCGAACCCGTGTACATATCTACATACATGGTTATGTGGCTATGTAGCTAGTCATACGAGGCCGTAATGGAGCGACAGCGGCTGCTATATATTAGCTGATACTGTTTGATGAACAAGGCCACAACTTTGCTGTAACAATATGATAGTACTAACCACAATACGATGCCACTCATTACGCTAAAACTGATATGGTAGAATTTCGCTTGCAAATTTTTAAACAGGTTCCAGAGGAACTTCATCTCACGTTCAACCAGGCTGTGGAATTAGCTACTTGCTGAGGTTTTCCCAAAGAACTGTATGGGGTTCTTCAAAAAAGGAGTGAAAAGGTTTTTACAGGGTGGTTAATGCGCGAGGGACACCCGTGGTGTTGCAGATGGGCATATGCTAACTGAAGGCCGTAAATCCCACGGTCGTACTACAGGACAGGGGAAGCTATATACGATTTTTGGTTGCTACGAATCCGACGTCCCAACGTCCCTGCCTCCCAAAGCGGCGGACGATTCATGAGGATTTTCCGTACCATATAGATATATACCATGTATAAAAATTGTAACTTTATGTATAGTTGAAAGCTAGTTCTTAGTCTAGATAAAGAGTACCTCATATTCCTTGTTCCTATTCCAACTTATCACGGGTTACAGAGATAACAATATCCAGCGCACATATTAGAGACATTTTACTTAGACTGACAGCTACCCCATGCAGTGAATGTCTGATTTCCCTAAGGGCTGAGAGAGGTCAAAATGGAGTTGTGCGTAAAACGAAACATATCCCATACAAATTACCATGGGTATTGGACCACACAAATGTAATACCTACCTACACTATCTCATGTTTTAATCACCTATAATCTAGTGAATATACACTTAGTAATAAACTGCATGAAAAGAAATTTAAAAAATTACGCAGACTGCAGCTTGCCAGTCTCATAAACATTATCGCAAACCATACTGACCAGTAATAACATCTTTGAAACTCGTAGTTAAAAAAATATTTTACTGTAGTGCAGGGTAGACATTTTTGTTCTGGTCGGGTTGATGGACTTGGTCCTAAACTTACTACAGACATTTTAGAAATATTAAATCCTACTAATATTGTAAACGTGAAAGTTTGTAAGGATGTATAGATGTTTGCTATCTTTCACGCTAAAACAGCTGTACTGATTTGGATAAATAAAAAAGCGATAGATTTAAAGTCTTGAATATCACATAGGTAGTCTTCTTTTTATCCAGGTCAGACCCAATTCTAAAACGTCTTAGTCCACGCAGACAAAGTCGTGGATAGTTGCTAGTTATTATATTACTTTTTCTTAAGATTTTTATATAAAAAATATTGTTTGTGAGTGCTGTTTGACGTAATGGCTGAGTGATCGTCTTCTGTGCTACGGGTTGTGGTTTCGATCCCTATCCGAAACAAATATTTGCACAATATACAAGCAGTTGTTCCAGGTGCTCATGGAACAACTGCTTGTATATTCGTTTATTGAGCAATTAAACAAAAGTACAAATAGGTGTGTCACTTGGCTTCCAAATAAAGTATAACTTTTATTATGAAAGCCAAGGTACTCTCTTATAAATAAAAAATAAATAAATTAAAAACAGAGTGAACGTGTTGTGTATATAAACGAAAATTCGTGTTTATGGTTCACGAGAAAAATGTAATATAAGGTTATTTCGTGAAGGAAAAATTCGACTGGCAGGCAGGATTCGAACCTGCGTCTCCTGGCTAGGTACGCCAGACGCTATTACCTTATATATATATAAGGCATTATTTTATTCTACTTTTTAAACAAATGAAACCCTCTTTGATACTCTATAAAGCCCAAAACATACATAATACTGAATAAACATAAGAACAACTCTTATTAGAAGGCAGCATTTAATTATCTTTATCTATCAAACGACGCACAACAAAATAATACTTATTAACTTATTATAGTGAAGGGAAAATTCGACTCGCAGGCAGGGTTCGAACCTGCGTCTTCTGGCTAGGTACGCCAGACGCTATGACCACTAAGCCAACGCGAGTCCCACCTGCCATGTCGATTCACCTATACACCTTGGTGCCATGACTTCACTAAGTATAATAAGTTTATAATCTTAGCATGAAAAATGCAAAAAATAATACTTATTAACTTTAAATAAATATGAAAAACCTCTTTTAAATAAATATGGATTCCCTAGGTAGGTACGATAATTTTCATTAAAACCACAGTGCTCACTGCCCAATGAATTAACTTACCCATATATTTTATTGAAATCCCCAAATGAGTGTGCAATGTTGACAGTATTCCGTAGTCAGTGGAAAGTGTTTATTAATAGCCGTGTAATATTTGCTTCCAATTGGTGTCAACGTACGACCTATTTCTCATATTTATTTGGTAACTCGAGGATTTCAGATAATCGCTATGGGTCAATCAAAATAAATCTGTTTGTACCATAAGACTCTTTTCCCTATTTTGGTATGGGTAAATACAATAATACGATTAGACGTAATGACTACCTAAATAAGTAAAAGAGTAAAAAGTGGATTTGACTAGTCATGGAAGTTACTAAAAGTACCTATAGAATCTGAAATACGTTATAACTATAATTATTTACTTTAAGTCTTACTGTCTCGTTAGTCCAGTGGTCCCAAGTGCGACTGCTACGCTAGAGGTCTTGGGTTCGATTCTGAGGTCGAGTAAAGTGTTATTGGGTTTTCTATGAAATTCCCAGTAGCAGCTCGGAGTTAGGAATTTGTGCCCGGTTAATGGCAATAGGCTCGCTCCCTATTACATGGGACCTAAACATACCGGCGAACTGTGGGTGTACATTATTAGTAGGTACGCCTCTGCCTAACCTTTCGGGGAATACAGGCGTGATGGTATGTTAAGTCATTCTTTACAGCATCCATGGATGTGCATATACACACACATCTACAGGATGCAATAGAGTACATACTGGATGTAAAGACTGGATATTTAAAGAGCCCCCATATAAGTAACCTCTATTGTGTCTCGGAATTTTTGGTTATCCATTAGAAATTAGTGAAAATATATCACTTCAAAAAGTAATTCCCATGTCAATATGATGAAAGATTAAGGAGGTAAGTCCGATATAAAATTGAAAAATGATGTAAGTACAATCCGAAGCTTACAAAGCACGGTCAGTATGAGTGCTAATTAATTTAATAATTGAAGCTATTTGGCGCGTCACAGACAGGCGTGAGGCTCAAAATGTTTTACCGGTAATAAAGGATTAAAAAGCGGTAAGTGTGCGGCCGGTATCGCTGCGGCGCGGCGCGCGGCGGCAGGTGCCAGGTGGCGGGCTCATTTATCTTGCGCCGTGCTAATGAATATTTACTCATGAAAACGAGATGCGCGACGGACATTAGTTACTGCGAGCACGAGCTCGTCTAATCGCCTGCCGGGGATGTATCGAGAGGATAAACGAGGTGAGATTAACAGGAGGATGGTAGAATTAATGAGGGCATCATGCTATCGACATTTGCGTCACTTTGTGTACGTCATATCCACTCTACAGCTTCTATTGCACACTGTATTTAAACTTCCCTAAATCAATAGCCTAATGCCATTTAAAAAAAACTATATTGAATCCTCGTTTTGCGTGCGGAAAATCCTCATAGATCATCTGCGACCTATGGAGGCTGGAGTAGGTTCATCGGACTTATACGGACAGAAAACGCAATTGCTTTCCTTTGCCCTACCATCAACGCTATGGAATGCATGAAAATCGACGACCATGACCGGCTATGGTCTGGCTGGTCTGGTACAAACTCCGAACCCCATAAAAGCATAGCTTTTCTATCCTGTACACATATTTCAATATTTATTTAAACTTTTATATACAAAAATAAATGGTACATAAGGCAGACTTTAATTCCATATTGTATTCTCTACCAATCAACAATATGCTGAAATCCATGAGATCGTGCATTATGTAGGTATATGGCTGAAACAATCAGTGAATTTTCAATTTAAAGTCTATCGGAATTAATCCTGATTTACATCAACGAGGTATTAATATTAATACAATAGTATTAAGGTAGAAGTACGTATTTCCGGCAGCGTCCCAGTACCCGGTAACTAGATAGTTTTTTTGTTTTCCACCTTTCTACCAAGCACAAATTAAAGTTTGTAAATTGTAACACATTCTTGGTAATATTTTGTACAATAATAATTGCAACACTGATCAAAAAGTTTTATGGTGTCAAAACTGTGTAACCATAAAAGTGTGCTCTCCAAAAATATTAAGAAAATTGGAGGTCCGGTCTCTAAACTGCGAGATCACCCCG
This sequence comes from Acronicta leporina, assembly GCA_947256265.1. Taxonomy (NCBI): domain Eukaryota; kingdom Metazoa; phylum Arthropoda; class Insecta; order Lepidoptera; family Noctuidae; genus Acronicta; species Acronicta leporina. Next base: position 6,215,731 of record OX366513.1, on the reverse strand, counting down.
TCGTACTATTCAGCTTGGCATGCTGCTACGGATGACCATACGGTAAGGGTGTTAATTTATTGAAATATTTGAGTGAACTATCTAACGATATAACTATAAATTATGGTGAATCTAATTGAGAAGTATTTATTTTTGCATGTCACATTTATTGGTACGCACTAATCCCTAGTTGACCCAGCAACCGGCATATAATTTCAATTTTCTACCGGATATTGGTGCAAGCATCATACCGGTAATATCCATTGTACCGATACCCGTTATTGTATCCTTATTGCCTTGCAATAGGTCTCTTTTTCCTTTAAAACTGTGGTATAAAGATCTGCCGGGTACTAGAACGTATATTAACAGTTGCACCTAAATCCGTAATGATTCTTATTGCCTTAAGTAAGAGCTTATTTTCCTTTGACTTCAATTGAAATGACTGTGTACGTTCTTTTAAAACCACATGGATTGGATTCCTTTTTTATTTTTTCTGTATTATTTCTAAATGATTACGCCTATAACTATACCCCTTATACCACGCACCTTTCATACAAGATAGTACTCAAAACAGACATTTTAAAATGCCTTATTGTAATAAAAACTCAGCTGAAGGTAGTTTTGGGTATACAACACATCATGTGCTCAAACATTGAGTCGTTGACTGGTATCAGTGTTTAATCAGCAAGAGCGGACCAGTGGGTCAGCTCTTACTTGCTGTGGCTATGGGTCTCTATACATTAGAGAGGTCAAGCCGTAGGTATCTCAGGTTCCGTTTAATTATTTGAGATAAGAACATATTATGGCCTGACACAACTGGTCACCACGCCCACGCGAATCCCAGATGTGGAGAACCAGAAGCCTTCAATGCTGGATCTTCTGCTGATTTCTCATCCGGACGGCTATCATGTATCCGTAGGCGCCCCGCTTGGTTCGTCGGATCATTGCCTTGTCCGGAGTACAGTGCCTCTCATGTGCTCGTCGCGTTCGCGAGTTGTACGTAGCCGCCGTGTGTGGCACTACAAGTCAGCAGAATGGGATGGGATGCGGTCATTCTTTACGTCCTACCCTTGGAGACAGGTTTGCTTCTCGCCGAATGATCCCAACGCCGCTGCTGATTTTGTTGCTGATGTGGTGCTGCAGGGTATGGAACTTTTCATTCCATCCTCTGTAGTCCCCATTAGTGGCAAATTTCGACCTTGGTTCGGTTCGTCTTCCAAAAAGGCCTCTCGTCGGAAGCAGGAAGCCTATCGAGCCTGGACTGATGCGGTGGCGGCAAGGGATGTAAATACCAGCGCATTAAAAAAGAAGTATAACTTTGCCTCTTCCTTGCCAGGTCCTTCAAAAGAGACATTGCAAGGGCGAAGTCGGTGCAAATCGGTAGAATTGGTGAGAGGCTTGAGGGCCTGCCTTCTTCTCTCGATCTTCTGGGCAAACTCTTTGCGTCCAACTCAACTTTGGATGACGGGGGAGAAGAGCCGCCTACCATACCGCGGTTCGTTGGCTGTATGCCGGATATCCGGTTCCACCAACGCGCAGTGCGTTTAGCACTTGTATCCCTCGATATCTAAGTCAAGTGGGCCTGATGGAATCCCTCCTATTGTGTTAAAGATGTGCGCTCCAGAGTTGGCACCAGTTTTAACACGTCTTTTTCGGCTCTCTTACTCTTCTGGCGTTGTCCCAACATCATGGAAGACAGCATTGGTCCACCCGATCCCTAAAAAAGGCGACCGCTCAAATCCATCCAACTACAGACCGATAGCCGTTACCCCCCTTTTCTCGAAGATAATGGAGTCCATTATCAACTACCAGCTCCTTCGGTACTTAGAGGATCACCAGATGCTTTGTGACCAGCAGCACGGCTTTCGCAAGGGTAGGTCGGCTGGTGATCTTCTGGTATACCTGACACACCGTTGGGCACAGGCGATCGAGACTAAGGGGGAAGCCTATTAATATAATTTTATCATAATGATCTCATTTTATATCTCCAAATGTTTGTTGCAAAGATGTTTGTTAATTTTGTGTCATTTTAACAAATTATTCAAGCTGTATTTACAAAACTACCAGATTTGTATTCTCATTCTAAGATTGTTAAGTTTTTAATGTTGGTGCAATTTTTTTTCGCAGGTAAACCTATTGAAATTGAGGCTTTAATGTTATTCAAGCATAAATTCAGAGTTTATCCATAAGTTAATTCATACCTTATTTTACCTATGTAGGTTATATACCTACCTGATTCCAATTTTCTAATTATAACATTGAAATTTATATAAGTAAAATTTTCTGAAAATAATATTGATAAAGACTGATTTTATTAAAAACTTTTATATTTTATAAAATATATATTTTCTTTGGATACGTATTATAATGTGAACTTTAATATCAAGCAATAGAGTTCATATTTGCGGTAAAAAATACCGGATTCTGGGACAATATAACGATTACTAGTACAAATCTAACGGATACTGGTACAAATGACCCTTTTTAATGATTTTGTTGTATTATTGTATATAAACGTTTATATTAATTTTGTAAATAGTAATCATAAAAAACAAGAATAAATTTACTATCTTTAAATGTAAAAATAATTATTGTAAGTCTTCTAGTTTTAGCATAGCAGACCTGCAAAGTCGGCGAAGTTCAAAACTTAACGGTTACTGGGCCGTTTACCTTATTCATATTTTAATGTACCCACACCGAAATTATTCTGGGTTTTAAAATGTTATTAAAATTCTGAATTTAAACTGGTATTAAAAGCTGAATTTACTGCAATGGAGTACAAAACAAAGGCAGTGTATTATTTATTAAAATTTGTAGCATAGATATGGCAGCAGCTAATTTGCGCGACCTTTAAGTGCACGCTTTAATATGCAACAAAGTGTAATTTGATCGCGATAAAAACCAAGGCTAAACTTAATTAGTATAACAAGGCTTTTAGAAATTACAGGGGGTGGTCGCCTCTATGCAATATTTATGAATAATGGCTCCAAGGCTGCGTGCTGCAAGGAGCCGGCGTTTATCTTCCAGCTCAGTAAAGCTATTTAGATGCAATCTCTTTGTACCGAACATTCTATTAGCCCGTGCACGCAAGTAGCAATAGTTCTAAAATTATCAAGATCTCACCTCTCCTTTGTGTAGTTTGATACAGGAAAAAGATTATTTGATATACGACTGCATGCTTCTAGTAAATTTCCGATTATCCAATTTTCAAACAGCTTACACGAAAGCATTAACTTTTGGTGGTATTATGAGGTAAAACCATGAAATAACGGCAAGTCGAGACTGAATACAAAGATCTGTTTTTATATCCTTATTATTTTGGCAAAGATTACAAACCCTGAGAGAAAAGACACTGGTTATAATTATATACGAAGGAAATAACAAATGCAAGATGTGACATGTCATCTTTTTTATTCGAGCTTACTCAGCACCACTCGGGTATTTTTTTTATTGTTGAGGTATTAGTGTAGTCGGCAAACGAGCTGACGAGCCACCTGGTGGTAAGTAGTCATTGTCGCCTATAGACATCTGCAACACCAGAGGAGTTGCTGATTTGTTGCGGATTTTTAAGAGCCCCTACGGACTGCAGACTGCCTGAGCCGCAGCAACCGAGGAGTAACTTACGTTCAAAAGTCGAAACACACACCAAGGTCCTTAACGACAGACTCCGACGTAAGGGTGGTTGAAAGCCAGTCAGATCCCACGAGGACCCCATCCCCACAAGGGTTATTTTTTTTAAAACCTTACTGTCAATGTAGTTCGCACATTACTAGTATTCTTGTTAAGCTAAATGCTTCTGTTACGAGTACCGTTCACGTCGGTAGTGCAATGGATGGGTTTCAAACCGGCAACCACATGATCACAAGTCCGGTGCAATCGTCATTAGGCTACCGCCACTTTTAGTATATGCATATAGTAAATATATAGTTACATATATATCACAATCTGTCCGTAGTAAACTTGTTAGGGTTCCGTCTAAAATTCTCGGAGTGAAAAGACGGGGTTTCGGTTGAAAAATGCAATGTTTCCATTACTTTGTTTGTTCACAGTGAGCCGGACGGAGCCGCTGTGCACACGGATCATGCCACGTTTACTAAAGTGTGAGTGCAATAAGGATCTCTTCTTATTTCTTCAGTCTAAATCAATATCGCCTCGTTCCTTAGTCTGATCAAAGAAATATTTCTTTAAAAATCCAACACGGTTCATATTGTTGCGTCTGTTTTTTAGCTTTTTATCCGTTTTCTCAGTACCTAGTACCAGTTTGTATTTCTCTAAGCGATCTATTCATAAATCGTGGATACAGTTTTAGACAAATATTATGATTTAGATTTTTTCCTAAACACCTGAACGGGCCTCGTCTAATTGAGGTGTGCACTGATGTTATATAATATACAGCAGATTATAGTGTACATATATCTGTAAATACTTGTACATACATATATCTACGGAAATAAACGTTCTCTTCGTCTTACGAATCTTATAAGCACTCAATGATTAATACCTAGAGGAATTTCTAAAGCTAACAAATACATAACTTGTAAAAAAACCAAGTCTCGCAACTCAGTTCTTCTATCGTAAAATTTTGTGAGATCCACGTAATACCAAGTCGGTCAATTTATTCAGTCCCTACTTAAGGGTTTTTCTGTCTTAAGTTATTGCGTAATTAGCTAACCTAACAACATCATACACGACCATGATATACGTGACCATATCAATATTAAAAATCTTTTATGTTCATACATCGATTTTTATTTAATTTAAATGTTCTGACCTTGGCTTATTAAAATCCAAAGTTTTCCCGAAGTTCCAAGTCAGATGGAATGAGGTTTGTTTCATACAGATTAATGCAGATCTTGGAGATAAGAATGCAGGAGAGATCTCGGTAAGTAGGTTGGATAAACAGCTTTAGGCCCTTGGCCCTGGATTACTGCCCTCCCTCTGGTCGAAAGCCGTTCAGATAACCCACGCAAACAGTGTGATTAGAGAGGATAATGACGTTTCTATTGCGACGTTGTTATGTTTACAAATAGACATAAAAATAGTATAGAGTCTATAGATAACTAAACAGGTGCCGATTAACAGCCGGTCTCAATATAAAGTCCGTTGATGGATATGCTTAGGTACTTGAGATAAGAATTTGACAATATAGTATAATATAAGATTTTTAAAATAAGTATTTTTTTTAAACTTACTAGCAATATGGGTTGCACATTACTAGTATTTTGATAACCCCACGCGCTAAGCTAAATGTTTGTGTTATGAGTGCGTTCACGTCGGTAGTCCAATGGCTGGGTTTCGAACCGGCAACCACATGATTGCAAGTCCGACGTCCAAGCCATTAGACTACCGCCGCTAAAAACTCTAAATATTGAAAAGTATTGCTGATAACTTATCCACATATTTTATGCTGAATTATGCTCCCACTATTATCCAAATGAAAATGAACGACCTTATACGTTCACTAGCGCGTAAATCATATTCACTATAAATTATAATATAATCCACGTCGTTATTCTGGAGATGGTAGCTACTAACCATTTTCTCATACACCGATATTCTGAAACCGCAGCTTGAGTAACAGATTTAGTAGCATTCCATAGTTTTACGTGCCCAAGTTCAGAATTTATGGTGTTAACTTACTACAGGATATGAACCACGTAGCCCTACATTATTACTCGTTGCCGGCTTAATATTACCCGCCAACTTTAATTACAGGAAGGAGAATTAATGTATTGTAGAATTAAAATTAGCAAGGAGCTGTTTCGGCGCACGTGGGGACGTGTTCATTATGCTGCACGACAGAATTATTTGTTCAGATGAAATGAAATGAAATTTATTTCTGTAAGTAAATCTTTAGAGACACTTTTACATGTCAATAGTTTGTTTTTTTTTTCATAGAAGAAACACCGAAATAATCTTAGAGAATCATGGACTCTTAAAGTCCAGACAGATAATGGGAGTGGAACAATGCAGGGCAATGTCTGAAATCTACGTAGTAAGTACATACATCATAACTTGGCACATTACGAGTATATCCGGCAGGAGGTATGCGTTATGTGCCCATGATGATATGAAGCTTAGTTCTCAATGCGAATTTATTGTCAGTAGGGCACTAAAAATGTGCATAGGTACATTTAAGAAGATTTCGGTTCTACATCCGAACAAATCGGATTTGCGTTCAATTTTCCTAGACTTTCGGAAGCTCGCCGAATTCAGTCGCGTAAAACCCACCCGCATACGGCGCAAGAAATTTTCTAAATTCCCAACCCGCCTTCGTAACTTAGAATTTGAAGGATTTAAATCTCCGCTGACTTGTCGAGATTGACCCGAATGGCATACGGTATTAATTCAATAATACCTTATTTCCGAAAATCTCTTTATCTAAAGTTCAAATTGTAAAATACGCAGCGTATTTGAAAAATTGTTTTACGATATAAAATATCACCTTCCGACACTACAAATTGCGACGGCAAAATTGTGTTATTTTCGGCATTCACAGATAAAAATATTTTAGTGCTTGAGAGAAGCGGAGCTTTCAAAATATTAAAAGCTATTGAGAGGCAGGAAGGAAGGAGTCGTGCAGGTGGATATCACCTGTCGTGTGGGAGCGAGCGGCGCAATTCCGCAGCTCACGAGCTCACACAAGCTCTCTCGAGCTCACCGGCCGGCCTCTCCCCGCCTACATTTGTTACCGTTACGGCCAACATTTATTACCGTTCCCGGGCGCTCGGCGCTCGTCTCTGTAAATATACTTAATTAAAATTACCGCACGCGACCCTTGAGAATTTACACGTGAACGCGAAGACACGTTATGAGATAAAACTTTTACTAAAGGTCGACGAATACCTATACAAGCGCGTCCCGCTGAATATTATGTTCATTGAAAAATATATAAAGTATATTGAACACACAAGTTTCTGTATCTATCTGTGCAACGTGCGCAGCGAGCGATTCCCTAGCGACTTCGGCGTATTTTGCGAAACCAAAGTATATGTTTGCATTTAAACTTATTGCTTTAAAAGTTTTACTCTCTGCCGTAATGCGGTATACACTAAATACAAGTTTCTTTTTTATATCACTTTTATAAACTCGTGCAACTCTTCAACATTTGGAAAGACTGTGCTCATGTCTACGGAGATTCCAAACGAAGGATCTCGTCGGAACAGGTGTACGATCCAAAACTTTTGCATGCACTCGCTAGGTGAAAATTCCTTAGATGGAAATTTTAATAATATATACACCATGTGAGCTTTTAAAGGGTTCTCGTAGCTGTGTCGCATGACTGTATAGTTTTAGTTTCATTAAAAGTAGGTATCATAAAACATTTTAGCTATATCGAGAGTTTCAGCGATAAACGTCTCTCTTAGCTGAGGAATTAAAATCGGCATACAAAATTTTTTACGGAGATTTTGATACTTTTCGGAGATTGAGAAGAGAGCGACTTTCTTTCATTAAACTTATGGTTGAGCTATTAATAGATAATATGGGCAACTGCCTCATTAGCCTAGTGGTCCTGGGTTCGATTCCCAGGTCGAGTAAGTGTTATTGGGTTTTTTTTATGAAATTCCCAGTAACAGCTCTAACAGCAGCGGAGTTTGGAATTTGTGTCCGGTTAATGGCAAGAGGCTCGCCAACTATTACATGGGACCTAAACATACCGGCGAACTGTGGGCGTACATTAGTACGCCTCTGCCTAACCCTTCGGGGAAAACAGGCGTGATTGTATATATGTTAGTTAAAGAACGCGTATAAAAAACGCGTTCAAAACCCGTTTGTCCGTTTTTCAAGAAGAGTAGTAACTCGGTAAGTAAAAATAAATATTCCTTTATTATTTACATGGCACAAAAGACTACTGATATAAGTTAGCGAAGTCGGTAAAATAGCAAAACTTTGTAACAGCTTCGTCCGTAGCGTGGACAAATGTGCGCTCAGAGCTGGAGTCAAATTCTTTCCTCTTTGTTTTGCGTTGCCGCACGTCAGATCCAAGCCGAAGTCGGATAAGAATAAAAAAATGGTACAATTCGTACAATGGTACTCCGTTGCGTTTAAAATTTTGTCAGATTTTAAATTATTGCGATTGTATAAATGTTTAGTGTTTCCTTTTTGACCGAGTGCGTACCAAGGAGAGTAATGGCAAATTTATGCATATTGCTAAATTAAACTTTCATATATATGTGATGAAAGGCATAGCGAATAGTGTAGAGATCGTTTTTTTTTTAAGCAAATGCTTTTTGTGTATGCGTTGGATGCACATAAATGGTCGTTTTAATTGATTAAATTTCACCTAAAAGAGGAATAAATATAATGTCAATTTCAGTAAAAATTGGGGTTGTTTATTAGAACTATACATATTATAACACCTTCATATTTATCATCATGATGTAGAAGTGCAATCATTTGCAGGCAACAGGCAGCGAAGTACTGAGGAGAACCTTATATGCATGTTATGATGATGTCCACTAGAAGAGGCTTTAAATATAAATAGGTTAACGGTTTTTATTATGGCAAACGAGCAGACGGATCACCTGATGGTAAGCGATAACCGCCGCCCATGGACACCAGCAACACTAGAGGAATCACAAGTGCGTTGCCCGTAAACGGTTTTGGGCCTCCGGCATCCTCACTCACTCGACGAAACACAATGTAAGTGTTGTTTTACGCCGGTTTTCTGTGAGGCCGTAGTATCACTCCAATCGAGCAGGCCCATTCATGCCGAAGCATGGCTCGCCCACGATAGTATTTCCTTTTTATTATAATTTGATACTCTAATGAAAATGTAGACGAATAAATATAACTACATTAGAAGCTTTCCGGAATATTTTGTTAAAATATTTGCACAATTTGAGGCCATTTAGTAAAACTGACTGATGTTTATATCACCGGTGTTGATTCTAGGAAATGCGGGGAGACCGACCAGAGCGGTTTGTGTTATTGGCTCAGCTGGCCACAGTGCGCAGACCAGTTGATTTTATAGTGGGCATTGGGGGCTGTGTTATTGGAAACCGAAAGCTTATTTGAACTATCAATGAAAATTGGGTGGGCCAAATTTAAATAACAAAAAAACACGAATCTGATTTGATCTTAAGATAAAGTAATGAAAAGGTGTCCGTTAGTAAGCGCATCATTTTACCTGTATATCAACTGTTAGACCAATTTAAGTACTTTTTTTTAATATTAATTATAGTTTTAATAAGCTTTTGGAATTGGAAAGGTCCGAAAATGAAAAAGTTTTATCATGGGATGTTTTTGTTATCCACCAGAGCTGCCTCTGGTGGATATTTATTATAAAATATAGATAGATATTATTCTTAAAATGATAATGAACTCTTCCAACAAACAGCTAATTTCCTAATAAAAAAAAATTGAAGAAAAGGTATATCAATCAATTCAACATCTATAGGTACCTATGTCCAAATCCTATTTTTGTATGGATCATAAGATACATTAAACGAGGTTTATATAAAACGGGGATTACGATGAAAGATCACCGTGCTGTGGTGATTAATGAAACGCAATTAATAATCTATGGCGCGCATGTGTCGGGCGGTAGGTAGGTAGATGAAACGGAGCTTAACATACCGCACGACCCTTGTATTACAATCCGTTTGCCAGTAAATACACACCTTGTATTAAAATGAGGTTTGTTCAAAATTTATGGATTTTTTTGTGGGTATATGTACGGGAAACGAGTAGACAATCGACGAGTAGGGGAGTAGACCACAGATCCACCTGGTGGTACGTACAGACTACGTAGTAATGGTGTTCTCCAGCCAGTCAGACCCTCAGAGGTCTTAATACCGAGCAAATCAGATACTTTTCTTCTCTTACAAGATGCTGATCTGATCTGAAAGGCAGTGGAGAATCAAAGATAAGAAATATTTAAATGTAGTCTAGTATATTTAGTGCACTTATTTTTCACTATGGACTTCAAAGCTTTTGTCTGTTGTCTTGTCTGATAGAAGACACAAATAGGGTCTGAAATATAACACGCAACTCAACTTATACCCTTTCGGATTTTACCTTTCAGATACTTTTCTTCTCTTACAAGATGCTGATCTGATCTGAAAGGCAGTGGAGAATCAAAGATAAGAAATATTTAAATGTAGTCTAGTATATTTAGTGCACTTATTTTTCACTATGGACTTCAAAGCTTTTGTCTGTTGTCTTGTCTGATAGAAGACACAAATAGGGTCTGAAATATAACACGCAACTCAACTTATACCCTTTCGGATTTTACCTCTCATATACACTACGGAACATATATTATCTCAACTCACAGTATCTAAGTACACAATACAATCACAAAATACAATAATAAATATAATGAATATTTCAGTAACTCTTCCGTATTTTATCAACTCCGAGTTATTATTCGGTATAACTATTCTATACTCCCATTTATTATTCGGTAGTTAATTTCATGCAAATTCTGTTCCATTTTTTAAATTTATATTTTAAAATACAACCCACCGTTGTCTATATCAGAACAAAATACAAAATGTATCATGTTTTTTTATCAATTTATATCGTATTTTTTATAAAAAATATATGTAATCTGTGAGGTAAAGTTCGTGGAACTGAAGCGTTGTGTTCCAGTTCACACTTTTTTAGGATTTAGTGTCGATTCGCTCACGCACCCTTTTTTGCAGAACTCAATTTAAATTGTTTTGGCAGCAGAGGAATATGGATAGCGCGAATGTTTTTATTGTTTTGATTTAACGGATGGTTTTTATTGTTTCATATTTTCTTTTAGCTTCACATTTTGAAAGGATTATATGCATGGGAAGTATTTACTTTTTATTATGTTTACTCACTAATAAACATCTCCGCTTGGCCATTCAGATAAGCATCTTGTAAGAGACGAGGAAATGTCTCTCTTGCTTGGTGGTAATGTACGCTAACATAAACAAAAAAAATTTGAACTCTGTAAATCTGCCTCTCTGGTGCTATCGATTCGCACGGTCGCAACGCGGCTACTGTAAAGTCTTGGGTTCGATTCCCAAATCAAGCAGTGTGAGTGTGGTTTTTCCTATGAAATTCGCAGTATCAGTTTGGATTTTGGGTATGCCTGTCGAACCAACCGCGAACTGTTAGCTTGCGTGTTTATTTTAAGAATTATGAAAGATCTTCAAAGGTCGAGGAGAAATAAAGGGGAATCATGTAATTTATCAACAAAACACAAATGAATTTGAAAGTCATTGTGAAAAACGTGGCGATTCGTGCATCCATTCCAAAAGTTTAAAAACGGATATTGCCGCTTTTTTTAATATACACAAGAATGAAGTAATCAGTTTTCAGAAATACTGAAAATCGCTATTTCGCGTGCCTCCCATTAATACAGAGGCTCATTCAATTAGCTTTCACTAGAACATGGAATTCCCTGCTTAATATAGGTATAATATACGTATGTTAGAACAGAGGGTTACTTGCGTTAATTATGATTTTTTACCGGTAATGGGTTACACCATTACTTCAACTAAATCGAATGCCTTATTGTATGTGCACAACCCTAAGTTGACCTAGCTTGTACAGTCAGCATAATAATGGTTCAATGAAAATCGTACATCATTCGAATTTCAATAAATTAATTTCCAAATAAATACTAATTTGTACTGAATAATTTATTCACTCTATCATTTGTCACAAACAAAAGGATTTTTTTGTATGAAACACTATTGAAATTGAATCTAAATCTCTTTACATGCTGACAGTACCTACTAGTGCAGGGATATATCGATAGATTAGCGGTTTTGCGACACGCTTCTGAGGCCAGTTAGTGGCCATGGAGTTTAAATGCATGCGATATTATTCGTGGACACACTTCAATAGTTTTCACGAGTTGTTACCGCAATTATATCAATGGTTGATTGTATGGTAATGAAGTAGTGTAATTTTTACGATCCCTATCTTTTCAGTAGCAACTCGGAGTTTGAATTTGCGCCTGGCTATGCCTTCATGAGATGGGACCTAAACATACCGGCGAACTGTGGGTGTACATTAGTAGGTCCACCTCTGTCTAACCCTTCAGATAGAACAGGCGTGAAGGAACATTAAGTGTCGTTAGATCTAAAAAAAATTGGGACTGCATTCGCAGTGTATCATGTAGAATGCCGGAGCTCAAGAGAGGAATGTGTTTTGTAGGTAAAAAAAAATATTGTACAACATTATCTATTACCTACTGATGATCTTTTTTTAAAATTTCATATATTAACGTGGATTTTTACGTATACAAAAAGATATCAATATCATCTAATTTTATAAAAAAGCTCTCCTAAGAGTTTTCTTTGGCTTTCTGAATCACCACACCATACAGCATGTCACCTTTTCATTGTAAACATGCTGACAGTTCTGAGAATACTGTTTGTTTACTTTATAAACAACATTTTTTCAATCTTGTCACAGAAATATCACATCAGTCATCTTCATCAGACACAGAGATTATATTTTAATGTGACTTTTATCTTATTTTATGCGAAATATTTAAATCGGCCAAAGGTTTTTCACTATACTTACTTATAAAGCAGTCTCTTTTTATTAAGTATGCATTGATTTCAGACACTTACGCGAATATTATATTAGACATTGTTTAGGAAAAGACTTTTTTACGAATTTTATCGCGTATTATTGATATTATTTAATATTCGGCGTTTCGGATCCTTTACAGCATCCATGGTCACGGGTAGACTGAGATGTTGGACGTCTTAAATTTTAAAATTACTTGCAGCTTACATTTTTGTTAATTGTTAGCGATCCGATTCACGTAGAGTGAGCTCATTCTGCGTGAATCGAATCGCTAACAATTCGGTAAATTGGTGTTTTTGCACCTATGATACTGGAGAAAACCCTAATATGTTTAAAAAAAATTGCCGAAACGTGTAAAGATCTTAGAAAAACTATTAAAAGAATAAATAAGATAATATAGACACATATAATACATTGTCTGGTTCGTCGGATCTGTTTGTTTTAAAAAGTTTTAATTGGGTAAACAATTTACTGCTAACGAAGCATCGCTGAGGCCCCGCTAAAAATAGCCCTCATTCATTATGTCCTTATTGATCTGTTTATTAGAAATATTGTTATCAATGTTGCAACATGAATAAACAGGGTGAAATTTTATAGACGCGGCAAATTAAAATATGTGATTCTATGCGTAACAAAGAAAATTTTGAAATTTTGCCAAACTTTCTTTATAATAGTAAAAAAGTATAATTCTTTTCGTAATCACATTTTCAAAATTTCTAGGGCTACTTTTCTCTCGTGTATAAAAAAAGTTAATTATTTAGAGTACTTAAGTGAAAAGCGTAGGTAGTTATGTGAGTAATGGATTGATCGGGCGCATCACGCAAATGGCTCAAAATGATTTAATTGTGTTTTTTAGTTAACTACTGATAATTAAGGATATCCTTAACCTTGACAGCACGATTATTACAGTGGCTGGGTGATCGGGTGTTGCAACACGGCTCACGATATCAATTCCCAAACGAAAAAAAAAACTAATATTTGTGCGGCCTTTAGGTTATTCTCAAGTAAATATTGAGCTCGAGGGGCTATTTACCTACAAACCAAAGGTTAATAAGAATATAATGGCATATTCTATTAGTTATCTATTCAAACAACAAATTACAATAAATATTACAATAAAATATTAACCCAACTACAAAGTCAAAGGAGAGTTATAGTTTTATTTAGGCGACTCAGTCTATGCAACATCCTGTACATGGGTATTAGCGATAACACGCCTAATTATAGCTAGGTGCAAACATTCTATATAAAAATATGTCAGTAAATATTACATAAACAAATTGCCAATGTATTAAAACATCAAAGTAAAGTTACTACAAAAATTGTAAATATAAACAAAGTTTAATTAAGCACTATATTGAATCAGTTTTTACGGTGTATTGCTGTTTACACAAATCGTTAGTAAACGAGTAAATATTGTGCGACTCACGCTAGGCGGCATGCGTGATCGTACTATAATAATATACTGATTTCTGACACTTACGCGAATATTAGACATTGAAATGAAACTACTTTTTCGGATTTTATCGCGGTATATTGATATTATTTAGTTCCCGACGTTTCGGATCCTTTACAGCATCCATGGTCACGGGCAGACTGAGGTGTTGGACGTCTTGATGTTAAAATTACTAACAGCTACCTTACATTTTTGTTAATTATTAGCGATCCGATTAACGCAGAACGAGCTCACCGTATCCTTTGGTCTTGCAGTTTTGGGCTTGGATTTAGATTTTATAGATTCTATAATGGGATTCCAAGCAGCTGGTAAGACCCAACCATCTTCTCTATTGAAATTTGGGTGTTTTTTGATTTCAATAGCCTCACGAATCATCCTGGGTAGGAATCGGTTTTCTTTTGCGAGGACTTGTGGTTTATCAAATCTGATGTAGTGCTGGGTCTTGTCTAGGGTGTGTTCACAAACTGCAGACTTTCTGGAACGGCGGTGTTTGACATCGGCAATGTGTTCTTTTACGCGGGTCCCTATGCTTCTTTTATTTTGGCCTATGTATAATAATATGCTCCCTTATTAATTTTACACGTCATAATAACCTCCAATTATTACGAAGATAGCCTGTATACTAGGTACTTACAAAAAGGTTTTATTTCCATGACCATAAAATAGAAACTACATGTATACTTAAGAAAAAAATAGCTCTTCTTTTTGAAAATTGAATTTAGAATTATACGAAAATGCACTATTGTTTTTCTGAGTACTTAGTTTTTTAAATAATTATTTAGCAAACGACTAACTTCAAATAGGTCGTAGGTAGTAAGTAGGTATGAAATGTCACACAGAAATGTAAAATCCTTTTTTAATTAATTATCTTTAAACGGCTGGTGTCAAAGATTACAAATGTTAAGAAGTCGTGATATTTTGCCACGACTAGGGAGAGATGCCGTATAAACGATGGTGCTTGGCATTCAGAACATCTTTCGGCAATTTCATCGTTCCAACGTGATAGGTGGCAGGTCAGTCGTGTTCCGAATATTTCGTTCATAAATAACCGATGAAAAAATATATATCTCTGACCTGATTTTTCAACTAGTAACTTCACATTTATTAAAATCATACGGCTTGGTACAACCGCAACTACTTACTCCGATTGCGGTGCGCACGTTTTTATATTCACATTTATAGATTTTGTTGAGTAATGGATATTGCTTGCATTCTGTACACGGTAGGACTAGCATTTTGAAACGACCTCTTAAGGTGATTGGATTTCAGGTTTAGTTTTGTTGGTGATTGGATTTCAGGTTTAGCATTGGAGTGCAAGGAGGTTTTATTTAACACCTTACCACGTGCTACCATGTTTAAAAAATCACGTGTCAAGCTATGATAAAGTAAAAATAGCTCTACGATATGCTAGAGGGTTCGTTTTGGGGGACATTTGATTGCTACGCCGTAGCTCGTAGCCCGTAGCGCTGGATTTCTGACGACACGCGTGACGTAATGGCCGCACCCCCGCCCGGCCGTGCGTCACTCACCCCGTCCTCTCGCCACGCAAATCATTGGGCAAAATCAACAGCGATTTAATGCCGCCATTAACTAACGGAAGCTGGATAAATGTACGCTGCATCTGTTCGCCCAACCGACTTACAATGCATACAATTTATTACAGCGGACGCAATTTATTGTGTTATATTCATTAAGCACGGCTAGCTTCACTATTTACTTAATATTTGTGTTTGGATGAAGTTTTAGTGAGGTGACGGCCGGGTCTACAGTTGGAAAGGAAAGTCGAATGTCTCCAAGTCTGTATAACGCAAACATTTACATAAATACAACAACTGGCGTTAAGGACTTTGACGAAATGGGTTTAACTAAAGTTTTCGAGTGCGGAGACGTCATTTTGTTAGGTCTTGAGAGTCAAATATGTCTTTATAGTGTAAATGTAGATGGAATTAGGGTAATCTACAATTTTGTGTAGATATTTTGAATAAAGATGTAGAAGTCGGTTTTTAAAGGTTCTTGTTAGACATAAAGCTTACTGGGTCATTCTTAGAAGTTTTTCTTTCGTGATAAACAAAGAAAAATAAATTAAGCATGTTAGCGATATTCATAATACAAGCTGTTATACACTAAATTACCAAATTTATTTGACATGTTTTGGCAAAATAGCCTATCACATTCATTAATTTCCGTAAATCAATATGAAAACTACCACCCAGACCCAAAACACCGTACACAAACATTTGGTACGTGTGGGGATCTCATAGCGCGGAGGTTCAGCAACCATGGCGGAAGGCCATAGGCCCATAAAATAAAATGCAATTTATATTTGTTATCGCGATGTAGGGGTTAAATGGTCTAAGATTGATAATATTAAATCCAATAAATTTTGGATCCTTTGCAGCGGCCGTGGACACGGGTAAAATCGTTAGTAATTTTAGCTAATTTATGTAAATAAATACTTACCTATATGATTTTATGATTTCTTTATATTAATTTGATATAAAACTACAAAACTCACTAGGAAGCGGTGGGATATGAATAGTTCACACTTGAACATTTTAGCTATTTAGATAACCTCTGATTTTGACTATTACTTTAAAGTAGGTACCTAATTCCTGACTTCAAAAACAATGAGTAGCCATCTTTAATTTTAGCAAAAGAGGTATTAATGCTTTTAGTATTGTAAAAATACATTATCCAAATTCTAGCTCAGTTCTCGTTCCTTCATTTACGCTACACATTCACGGCCGTGTTATGAAATGATTACTCCATTCGAAATGCAAATATGACGTCACCGTTCTCCCGTAATTTAGGCATGTTTCGTAATAAATTATGTCGTGTGATTTATTACGGCTCAAATACCTATGAAAAGTATTAAAAATAATATTCGTCGAAATTAATTAAATTCGCATTAAATTAAAATGGAAAGTTGATGTGATGATGTTTCCTCCTGAAATTTGAAATATTTCCTCCTGAAATTTGAAATATTTCCTCCTGAAATTTGAAATATTTCCTCCTGAAATCCATTTTCATAAGAGACGTTCATTAGTTTTTCGTAAGTAGGAACATATTAAAATCTATGGAGAAAAAGACAGACTTACTTACGTAATAAGTCTTTTTCTATACGTATCCATCATCTTTCATCTCAATATCGCAATACATAATAATATGTAAATGTCCACATAATTATTAATCGCCATTATAGCTCCTACATCCAAAATTAATTATTTACGGTGCCACAGAACTTTTCAATGTGATTATAATTTATATGTAAATATGGTATACTTATCGGCACAATAACTATTGTCATGGACCCATAATGTATGTAAAAAACAAAAATGCCAAAAATCTAATAACTTTTTGCGTGCTTTACAATAATGCTTTTAACTCAATGAAATAGGTATTAACTGTAAATGTCTTCTCACGTAGAAAATAAGTGTATTATTTACCTACGTCACGTGAATATGTGTTTAGTATTTCGTGTTAATGTGTACAGAGTGCAGCATGCAGAACTACAGCCCGTCGGGACTCAGGCGCTACGCCGGGTGTTTGCCAAAGGCTAAACACATATACGGGAGTAATGCATGCACTTATACAGGCACTTGCACGGCAGCTTGGAAGGCTAATGTTAATAGTTTTCCCTGCTTTTTAATGCTGTTGGCTACCTTAATGATAAGCTCGTGGATTTTTTAAATGGACTAAAAGATAGAAAAATTAACTTAGGTTATTTAGTTCGATGCTCTATTTCGGAATAATTTTCAGTATGAGCACACAATTTAGTATTAAGGTCGCTTTCTGTATTGAGCTATTCCCCAACATAAGGACTCATAAGGAAATGAAACTGTTCTCTTCACATTTTCCTGTATAAGTACTTAGTTAATGTATGACATACTAAGACATTTTACTGACACACTAATTACTCTAGTAGACGTTACTGCTACGGTGGTGGTCTTAGGTTCAATTCCTACGTCGAACAAATTGTTATTGGGTTTTTCGATGTGATTCTTAGCTTTCAACTCGGAGTATGCCACGTCGCGCCCTATTCTAGATAACATGCAATCACGCCTGTATTTCCCGAAGGGTTAGGTAGAGGCGTACTAATGTACACCCACAGTTCGCCGGTAGGAATGTTTAGGTCCCATGTAATAGGGGGCCAGCCTCTTGCCATTAATTAAACGGGCACAAATTCCAAACTCCGAACTGCTACTGATAAATTCACAAAAAAATCCCAATAATACTGCTCGACCAATCGAACCCAATACCTCAAGCGTAGCAGTCGCGCTCAGGATCACTAGGCTAATGAGGCAGTTTATAGTATTTTAGTATTCTAGATAAATTTAGTTATATATATGATAAAGATTATTTTATTATGTCTTTATAATACTATATTACTATAACGGCGAAGTTCACAAGCCATTTCGGGTATTTAACTTGGTATCTGTTACATCACGTAACCTTATAAGGAAAAACACGAACAATATATACTTGATCGCAATCATGAGATGAAATAAAACGTTATTTGGCAAGGCTCCCCCGCGTTGGCGAGATACTATACGTATAGCTACTATATTTTATATCTGCAGCCACTTAATATTTACAAGTATAAATTGTCTATTGTGGATCGACAGCTTAATTTATTCATGTTATAATATCCTGTATTACGGATATATTGAATTTTCTAATCAATCAAATCTTTCTCAATCTAACTGCATCATCTCTTCTCTTCTTTTCTATTTTCTACTATTATAAAATTGTAAATAAGCTGTGTCTGTACATTGAAGATATTTAAAAAAAACACGTGGGTATATAAACGTCTCCGAATCCGAAAATGTGATTTTTTTAATTCTTGTCTGTTTGTTTGTTTGTTACGGGTTGGAGCAAAAACTACTGAATAGATTTTAATTTTATTATCACTGTTAGAAAGTATATGCTCCAACTTAAAAACTGGTGAACTTCTTATCTTAACTTCTAATCAATTAAATGAATCCTGAGATACAGCTAGACCTCCCTGATGTATAGAGGCCCATACAAAAAAGAGGTCATCAATGTTGGTTTAATTTTTTCTCCTGATATAGCTTCACGTGAGCGAAGCCGCGGGCAGAAGCTAGTTTATATATACTGGTTGTAAGTTAAACTGCTACGCTTGACGTGCAAGGTTCGATTACCAGATCCAGTAGTGTTATTGGAATTTTCTATGAAATTCTCAGTTTGCTGAATTAATGGCTTGCCGTCAATTACAAGAGACTTAAACGTTGATGGAAAACTGTGGGAACATAACAGTAGCTACGTGCACCTCTGCCTTGCCTCTTGGGGTAATACAGGCGTGATGGTGTGTTGCTATCTTCAGCCAGTATCGCTTTTTATTTCCTTTTGGCTTAGCCTGTTGGGGTAATGGCGAATGAGCGCAAGAGTTAGGTACATGATTCCTATACAACCCGCTTTGGCAAGGATCTATTATTACCGAAGTTGCAGTGCAAGGCGGTTTATTCAAAATAACAACATCTTTCCGCCTATCTAAGGATATGGGGTCTATGAGGATTTTCATAAGCTTAATTAATTTAGTTTTTTATAGATAGATTATTTTCTACTACACTAAAAGCACTCTAGAAAACTAAAAGCACACTAAATTTAATGTAACTAAACATTAAATTCAGTGTGCTTTTAGTTTTCTTCAACTGGGGTGAAAATCGCAGTCTACTGCATCCTACACATGCATGGTCCAATTTAAACGATACACAATTTTAAGACGCCTTTAAAACTTGTGCTGTTAACGTCATATTGTGACAGTTTTGGTCATTAGTACAAGAGTCAATAGATCCGCGCATTACAACGTAAGCCATTATCCGCATGGCGACAAAATCAAATACATACAGAATGTGGCAAAAGCCACAAAAGTAGCTTTTATTGGCGCCTATTCAGGGCTGTAACGCAAATCGTACACTCGCGAGACATCGCCGACACTCCTGACAGTCGACACTTACTTGCCGATTGAATAACAGTACTCCACGGACTTACAATGCGTTAGCAAACGCAGCTTATTGCCCAACAAAATACACGTTGGGGAATGTCTCGGCTTTTACCATCGATACGACTGTCATTTGACGTATTGAACTCGTTCAAATTTCTCTTATATTGGTTTTTCCTCTTGTTCATACTTACGTGTTGGTTTTCCTTTTTTACGACAGGCCGTAATAATTTAACACAACATAACACAGGGCTACACAGAGGTGTACTTGGTGTATATATGTACACCCATAGTTCACAGGTATGTAAAGGTATGGGGGGACCATATTATGCATTAACACTTTAGCCTTGCTCAGGATTATCATGCTCAAACCCGCAATAATAGATCAGTCAATTGTCATTAAAATTATTAAGAAAATATAAACAAAGGAAGAAAAATAGCGGTCGGCAATATTTAAATCACTGATATTGGGCACCCCTTCAGGAATAAAAGCATGATGGTATTTTATGCTAAACAGCTTTTATTGTATTATAATGACCTCTGTTTGCATCAATAACAATGGATTAAACTAATTACGATAAGGTCAAGTAGCCAACTACATAGTTCCAGTTACTAGGGATTAACTGATTAATATCAGTTAATCCCTAGTAACTGGAACTATGGATTTAATAATGGATTTAACTATGGATTTAATAATTTTAATCACACTCGGCACGGTTAGGCTGAAATTTGATTCGCTTCAGTCTAGACTGCAGTGTGGCTAACATAATGATCAAAGGTGCGGCTAGTAATTTAAACTACATAATAATATAATATGAAAATTACAGCTACATTTATGTGGCTAGACAAAATCACACTGATTCTCATCACACTATGGCCACATAATGCAAAACATTAATGCAAATTGCATGCTGTCATATTATGATTTAGCCGACTTCAAAATGGGAGAGTTGATATGTTTTATGTGTGTGTATGTTAGGGCACAACATGGTGCACTAATTATGTCATTAAGATCAATATGTATTATCTTTGACAAATAAACTTTTCCGATTCTAATATATTTGCCTATCACGAATCGATTTCGATGTACCATGTACTTACATATTATATGTTTTTTATCTTATATTTTTTAAATAGACCCATATAAACATGGTTGGTGTTTAACCATAGGTTCTGAAAATACATTACAAGGTGCTGGAACTCATTTTGATTTTTATTGAAATTTAATTATTAGTTGCTCGATTGCATCACGGTCTCTAATTCTCTGCTACAAATATAGATCGAGCATTGATGAATAATTTTACTCTCTACAAAACGATTCCATAAAGGTAATGTTAGGAGAAGTAGATTACATAGAAGGAGAAAAGACCGAGTGCCGGTGTCTATAGTGCTCTAAAGATTACGAGGCAGAAGAGAGTACCTACCTACCTAGAGTAGAGTAGAGAGTATCTATTTTCAAAGTGCATATTTTGGGAGTGTCACGCGTCTATATTTAGATTGTTTTGGTATCTAATGAGATACGTCTGTTGATGTCACTTAAGAAACAGTGTAATATTATACAGTGCCAACACTAACTGCGCACTGCATGACATTTTCAATATGTTATTAAATCGTGCTAAGGTTTTCAATTCAAGGCTTCGAGTATAAATCACAGGTTTTTTCTTTTTACTTTGGATTAACATATTTTTGATTAATTGGCTGAGCTGCGGTCTTTTCTAGAAACCTGATTTTACATACTAGCGTTGATTAAATACCGCAAAATTGTTTTTAATATTAAAAAAACATAACATAACATACCATCACGCCTATATTCCTCGAAGGGTTAGGCAGAGGCGTACTAATGTACACCCACAGTTCGCCGGTATGTCTAGGTCCCATGTAATAGGGGGCGAGCCGATTGCAATTACCCGGGCACAAATTCCAAACTCCGAGCTGCTACTGGGAATTTCATAGAAAAACCGAATAACACTTTGCTGGACCTGGAAATCGAACGCTGGACCTCTAGCGTAGCAGTCGCGCACAGGACCACTTGGCTAATGAGGCAGTTTATAAAAATTAAAAAAGTTATAGCAAGGCATTATTAAAAAAGTTACAACACAACACTGAACCGTTTTTCCAAAAGGTTAGATATTTTCTAAGATATTTTCTTTTTTCAATTTGAAGTTCATATTCACTTATTTGATAAATAAGACCTCGAGTTATGGAGAGAGCTACGCTTGGTATTTGTTTATGAGACGAAATCCCTTATAAGTAGTTCGTAGTAGAATTAAGACTGCCTACATAGTTAAGCCAAGTGTTGTGGGTTCGACCCCCACACGGAGCAAATATTTGAATAACCTACAGATAGTTGTTCCTGGTCTGGGATTTTGCAACGCCACAGTAGACCCACGATACAGGAGAAATTCCTAGCGTGGGACAACGTTTAAAACTAAAAGCTGAAGTGGTATTGGCCACTTATTTCATAAAACTGGTGGCCGTCGAGGCATGTTCTCGAGTAGACACTACGGACCAGAAAACGTAGCATGGTACAAGTTCCATCAAAAGTTCTTAATAGAAACGAATTAATTAATTTGTCCGTCGAAGGACCGTAAAAATCTTAAGTCTAAGACAAAGGAGATGTGTTCTAGCAATCGGATTCATGAATGCAATCGGCCAGTCTTTGAAAGGCTGCCTTTGTTCTCAGTAAACTAGTGTTGCGATTGTGATGCGGATTCTTACCTACTGTTACTACAAAGTTTTGTACTTAAAGAGTCTTACATACTCCTTGTTTAGAAGCACATTGCTATGAGCAAACACGCAACAGAAGAGCTTTTCAAGGATTGGCACAATATCTTATGTACTACCTACTACTAGTTTTCTATTATCTGTGGTACTAAGTACTAACCTTTGCCCGCGGGCTTACTCGCACCCCAAGAGGACTTTTTGGAAGAAAAGATAGCTTACACCTACCCCGCTCTAAAGTCTTATTTATCGCTATACCAAAATTCATCAAAATTGATCCAGCAGTCTAACACAACAAACAAATTTTATATAATACTAACTGTTGCCCGCGGTTTCACTCGCACTCCAACTGACTTTTAAAAATAAAAGGTAGCCAATACCATTCGATATATCTTTATATTAAAGTTCATTAAAAAATTGGTTCAGGGTGTTGGCGTGAAAATGAAACAAACAGACAGGCAGACAAATTAACTTTCGCATTTATAATATTAGTTTTGATACAATTATCGTCATCAAGCCATTTACTGTACCTACCACTGGAACGGGTCTCCTCTCCGATTGAGAGAGTTTAGGCTATTGCTATATAGAAATACCTAAGTATTGCTTGCGTTTACCTCGTATTTTCCAATCCCGTAGGGATTTCTCTAAAGTCTAGTTGTCACGACTGCTGAGCTGGAGGTTCTGGATTCAATTCCCTTTCAATTTTTCTATGAAATTCTCAATAGATAGCAGCTTGGTGTCTGGATTTTCTCGGTTAATTGCAATAATATCTAGTAATAGCTTCTACCCGCAACTTCGTCCGCATTAGCGTGATGATATAAAGCCTATATCCTTCCTCAATAAATGGGCTCTCTAACACTGAAAGAATATTTAAAATCGGACTAGTAGTTCCTGAGATTAGCGCGTTCAAGCAATCAAACAAACAAACAAACTCTTCAGCTTTATATATTAGTGTAGATTGTTTAAAAACTGATTATAAACAATTGCAATACAAAATCACCTTTGACTGTGACTGTACGAAGAGAGTTTTAGGTACGTATCATAATAGCTATTAAGTCTCATTTCCCGACCGTGATTGAAATCTAGGGGTGCCCCGCTGTAACTAACAATCAAAATATAACGCGTTGTTCACCAACCCTACAATTGAACGTATACTTGATTGATTGCGTTTCACGTAATATTACGTTCGCTCAACAAAATACTATTAACAAATAAAGGCGTTGCACGCCATTGTGTAAATGAGGATTGTAATCAACGCAAGTTGTAAATTAGTAGATTTAATCAATTGAATATAGGCCGATTATGATGATTATGAACTTATAGAGGCAAGCGACTACGTCCAAAAAAAAACAAGTTTAATTCGGTTACGCTGAGCTTACCGCGGTTAGTCTATAGACGGGTGACCATTCCTACCTTCATTACTACTACTACTGAATATAGGGATGTTGGATATTCATGTAACAGTCATAACAGGTACAAACTGAAAGGTTTTAGAGAAAATTAGCAACGCAATGATAAAATCTCATAAGTATTTATTTCTCTCAATAGATCATTTAAAGACCCTTTTAAAAGTCAATATTTCTAAATTTCTTACCACTAAATGAAGCCGGCATTTCCTCAATAACGATCTCTGAGAAGAAACACTGAAATAAACTCAGAGAAGAGTATTTTCCAGTCCAGATAATATTGGTATTAATTATAGGTAATTCATGTACATACGAGTAAGTGTCACAATATACAACATTATTTTTATTATATATACCAATGCAAAACCTGAATATAGATCAGGATAAGTACCTGAATCGATTCCAATATTTTTTACACCACGTTATATTTTGTACGAAAAAATATTTTTTTAAAGTTACAAGTAGGACGCCGAGCGAACTAAGTATCTTTCCGCAATGATACGCGCTCAACACAAGTCACAGCAGCTTATAGTCGCACTAGGCGCGGGCGCACAAGACGTGGTGAGCATGTTTTTGTACGGACAACCAGGTAACATAACAAGCTTTTAACTTAGGGATTTATCGAGATACCGTTTTGAAACTTTGTATATAGATTCTTTACATAAAAAACTAGACACGTGTCTCGGGTTTTGCATATATCTACCAAAATTAATGTTGTATACTTAGGACATTTTCCTAACCTAACCTGAAAATGACGGTATTTTCCCTTTTGATTATCTATACTAATATATAAAGCTGAAGAGTTTGTTTGTTTACTTGAACGCGCTAATCTCAGGAACTACTGGTCCGATTTGAAAAAATCTTTTAGTTTTAGATAGCCCATTTATTCAGGAAGGCTATAGGCTATATATCATCATGCTACGCGGACGAAGTCGCGGGCAGAAGCTAGTGGTACATAAAATGGTGGTAGTAATCGACTGATTTGATTAGATTTTTGCTCGTAGAAGGACGGGTAACAATACGAAACTCCCTCTCCGCAAGCTGGGAGGAAAACGCATTAGTTAACCAAACCCGCTTGGTGGTGGGATCTAGTGATCCTCTTGGCTAGGTGCCACCATATAAGATTGGCGCCAAGCAGTTTTACTGTATTCTGTCTTGTGATATGAGAGCTTGAACCCACAATGGTTTTTTTTTTTGAAAGCTTACTATCAATTTGGGTCGCACATTACTAGTATTCTTGTTAACCCCTCGAGCTAAGCTAGATTGCTTGTGTTACGCGTGGGTTCACGTCGGTAGTGCAATGGGTGGGGTTCGAACCGGCAACCACATGATCGCAAGTCCGACGCCCTAGCCATTAGGCTACCGCCGCTTTCTTTACTTCAATGAAGTGCACCATATTAGATCCTATCTGTGCGTATAGGACAGAACTAGGATCAAACGTATTGGATCCAAAACGTAGTCCCTTTTTTGTCATCTCATCAGAGATATTAATTAATTTTAGACATTGCAATTTAAGTTTAAGCTAATGAGAAATAAACGATAATAATCTGAAGTACGTAATACCTTGTAAATTGCCTTATTAGCCTAGTGGACCACTAGGATAAGTTAGAGGTCCTATGTTCGATTTTCAAGTCAAGCAAAGAGTTATTGGAGTTTTCTATGAAATTCTTAGAAGTAGCTCGGAGTTTGGACCCCTGATAGACGGGGCCTAAACGTACCGGCAAACTAGGGATGTATATTCGTATAACTCTGTGCCGGGAATACTAATAGTCTTTATGTTAAATTATTTATTTCTTATCAAAATTAAAATTGTGCTATATACCAAAGATGTGCATGTTGTATTACGGCCGATCCCAATAACAAATCCGTCGAGTCGTCAGTAGATTTGCTTACTAGAGATAAGATTTTGACATAACTTGTATGGACTTTAATGTCAAAATCATATCGCTAGTTAGCAAATCTACTGACTGATTTGATGTTAGGACCAGCCGTTAATCTGTTAGAATTGTTGCATTTATAAATGTATATATGCAGCTTGCGTCGCAAACTTCACTTGCGCGATTCAGGATTTGTCTGTCGAAGTTATCTATGTAGCGGGATAGATGTCGCTACAAGTAATTATCTTTTCTGGTGTATATATCGGCTAACCAAATAAATAAGTAAGATAAAAAGCGTGATTATTCTAGGCAGCACAATATAAGCTAGGCAATGAGAAACAAACGTTAATCTGAAACACGTATTACTTTCTTTTATGTCCTGAAATTGGAATTCAGCAAGGTAAAAAGAGTACCTGTCTAGTTGTCACAGTTCCGCATACGCGACTTTTGAAATTGACAGTTAATTTTCTCCTAGCGGAGCCATAAATTGAAGCATATTTTCCTGTAGTACTATTTTGAGAAGTATCGTCTCTTAATTGAGCAGTAACGGATACACAAGACGTTAATTACAATAAAGCGTGAGGTTTACACAATTATATAGGTACTCAATAGCAATGATAAAGAACTACATACATAACATAACATAACATACCATCACGCCTGTATTCCCCGAAGGGTTAGGCAGAGGCGTACTAATGTACACCCACAGTTCGCCGGTATGTTTAGGTCCCATGTAATAGGGGGCGAGCCTATTGCCATTAACCGGGACACAAATTCCTAACTCCGAGCTGCTACTGGGAATTTCATAGAAAAACCCAATAACACTTTGCTCGACCTGGGAATCGAACCCAGGACCTCTAGCGGAGCAGTCGCGCTCAGGACCACTTGTCTAATGAGGCAGTTCCTCCTATTTCAAGTCGGTTAAAAATATATAAACTTAATAAAAGCATGTCGCATTAGCCTTTAAATTCCGTAACTTCAAATCACTATCACTACATAGTATAAAACAAAGTCGCTTCCCGCTGTCTGTCTGTCCCTATGTATGCTTAGATCTATAAAACTATGCAACGGATTTTGATGCGTTTTTAATAGATAGAGTGATTCAAGAGCAATGTTTAAGCTATTTAAGATCACGCTATAACTCTTAGGGACGGGGCAACGCGGGTGAAACCGCGGATGGGTCGCTAGTCACAAATAATATCCAAAACATCTTCGAGGTTTTCACTTTCTTTCTAACTCCTGAAATCGTCTAGCACGTCTTGAATGACTCAGTCACCATACACCAAAATGCATCATGAGCAACAGTGCCAAACCCATACATTAACAGTTCATGATAAACGACATAGTTCACTGAAACACTGAGTAATTACGTGTGACTATTGGCATTAGGTTTTATTTGCTTTTAACGGCTTTGTTTAGCACCTATTCATCAGTCAACTGAGTTACACCAGATTCACAGTAGGTACCTACAGTACAGTCGGAAGCACATCAAGCACACACTGTTAAATTTTCCCGATGAATAATAAACTCTATTACTTGGATATTACATTGAAAATAGATTGAAGAAATTTTACAGTTTTGGATAACATGATGTTCTTGACCGTATTTACGGTAAGGCAAGTGGTTTTGTTGTAGTAAATTTTATATCAATATTTTCATTGGGGTAGGCAAGAGACTATAGATTTCTACTTGCTACGACCCTGGCACACCACTTTCGTTTCATTAACCTCCACATGAACGATCGTCGGTTTGGGGAACTCTTTATAATATAACTTTATAAACTGGGATCATTAATGATTCCCTTTCGTGATTATTTTCTATACTGCAGGCCTCGCCAAGTTTAGAATCTATGATCGCTAACGAAACACGCTATAGGAGACTATTAAAATGTATGGAAAGTATATACACGTGGTTAGAATGTCTTGACAGCGTAAGCGTTAGCGATCATAGATTCTAAACTTGGCGAGGCCTGCTGATTAGATATTTTTGCACAAAATTTAAGTGATTTTTTCTGTTCGATATAGCCTTCCAATGTACAAGTATGTACTCATGCCTCATTACAGAACACATAAGTGTAGTGTAGTAACCGGATTCTACAATCCGGTTTTATATTCAAGAATTTTGACATACTTTTAAGTACTGCTGTATATTTTAAAGATAATTACAGATTTACTGCTCGACGTCTAATCTTCTGACACATTATACAAGCGGTCCCAAACGTGACTATTGGGCGAGAGATCCACTGATTCCCAGATCGATTTTCTATGAAATTTTCAGCAGCAGCTCGGAGTTTAGATTTGCGCCCGATTAATGGCATTAGGCTCGCCTGCTATGACATGAGACCTAAAAACATACCGGTAAATTATGTCTGGTAACAGCCATAGTTTACAAATGCCTCTGCCTAAACCTTCGCGGACTACAGGCGTCATGAATACCTAGGCAGTTTACAATGAACAAGGACATCACAAAGGCTGCGGTATGTAGTTGTACGTCAAGTAAAGCACCCATATAACGGTGTACCACACCGCATACTGCACCTTAAGCCGATTAATACTATTAATGCCGCTGTAACATGCAGCGCTGCGCTATGGAGGCGAACGTTATTTACTATTAAGATAATTAAATTTAACAGTCATAATATAAATTTTATGAAAAATATATAGAGGTTTATAGCGGCGGTAGCCTAAGGGCTAGGGCGTCGGACTTTCGATCATGTGTCTGGCGGTTCGAAACCCACCCACGTTTTTTGACGTGGGACAGCCATGCTTCGGCACGAATGGGCCGGCTCGCCCGGAGTGATACCACGGCCTCACAGAAAACCGGCGTGAAACAACGCTTGCCTTGTGTTTCGCCGAGTGAATGAGGTTACCGGAGGCCCTTTTAAAAGGCGGGCAACGCACTTGTGACTCCTCTGGTGTTGCGGGTGACCATGGGCGGCGGTTATCGCTTACGATTAGGTGATCCGTCTGCTCGTTTGCTCCCCTATCCTATTAAAAAAAAACCCATTGCACTACCGATGTGAGCCCACTCATAACACAAGCATTTAGCACGCGGGGTTAAGTTGAATACATACTAGTACTGTGCGACCCACATTGGTAGAAAGCTTTTTAAAAGAAAAGAAATACAACTGCTGCCGAATTCGTCTATCGATACCACCATACATAAACATAACATAATTAATTATACTGTGACACTGGTAGGGACGGATCTTGTCTCAGAATGAGAGGGATTAGGCTATAAGGTCATCCATGATGGTCTTATGCGGGTAGCAGACTTCACATACACGCCTTTTAGAAAATCTCTTACGCATGCAAGTTTCCTCACGATGTCATCCTTTTAATCACGTGATAATATAGTATTAATACGCACATGACTACACACATGACACATAATGAATGTTGCTATATACATACACTAAGGCCTTTCTCCCACAGGGATAGGTAGAATTACAGACCGCCACTTGCTACGATTCTTGCATACTTCTTTTGCTTCTACCACATTCATCCATATTATATGTCCTACCATGTTATATTAATCAGCGAATTATTACTTCCCTTTGACGTATACATAAATTTGTATAAACAGTAATGATTATAACAGATTACACTATGTTTAGATTAGAAGGATCCAACCTCTAGAAAGGCCACGGCTAGTGTCGTGTGCGTTGGAGCACCGCCAATGTTATAATAGTGGTAACAATCTGATCTGATTCTATAATAGATAACGAGGAAATTAATTCTGTTTTTAAATTTCACAGACAAAACAATTTAGAATTATTTTTAAGGCGGTATAATAAAATTGTTACAATCTGTGAAGACTGCTGTTGGCATCTTTCATCTTGTTTTTCCAAACATGGTTTTTTTTTGCTCACGAATGAATTATTTATACATACACACAATATTATTAAAATTACACAATTTGCCTTCTAACCAAAGAAAGTACTTTCGTCTTATTAATTGTTTCGCAACAATGTTAAAATTTATTTCATAAATTAATATGATTATTGTTGCCAATAAACGTGTTTTATAGTTAACAAAGTTGTGACCCAATTTTGTTTTAATTAATGGCCCATACTGATGAGAGCCATGGTTGCGCATAAATAATGTTCATTTTCAGGACTATCTTTTGCTATCACCTACAACAAACTCTGTATTTTATTGAATTTAAAATATAGAAGCATCAAAAACCGATACCTAAATACCAAAAATCGTGTCCAATACCAAAAACCATAATATCTTTAAAATTGGCTTCAAGCATTATAAACTATTTGGATTCCAAATTTAAAATCCGTAATTCGATTTTTTTATAAATTAATTATTAATATACATAATTAAATATTAAATTTTATAAAACCTTTATAAAATTCTTGAATAACCTGTGAAATCACACAGATTATAAAGACAGATAAACGTTGTAAGTTCTTCACTGTTATAAATAAATAAATTACATGTCTTACAAAAATACAACTCACCTTTATATCATAATCGGAGAACACAAGCGCTTCGAAGTTAAAAAAAAAAACACTTCCAATTTAAAATACGGGTACGGTTCACAAGAAAATTCTACACAGAAGTACCAGTCCACTACACTACTCCATCTAGGTGTCCGTTAATGTACTAATGATAACTCAGGCACTTTTAAGTATGACTAACAGAAAACTAAGCACTGACTAGCACTACTGATCGTCACCCACGAATGTCCGCTTATATGTCACACCTGAAACAAAAATAAAAAGATATTTAGATTCTTTTAATTCATCGCGTTCCCAAACTATGCTATTAAATAATTTGTGTTCTTTGTTTAAAAATGTGATATTGTATGAAGGCCTTATGGATAATAGAAATCTATGCAATTTAAAAATGTAGCTATTCGCAGAAAATGATAAATATTTAGGTAAACAATAAAAACGAATTATAGGAGGTCGATTTCAGTCACGCAACGGTGCTTATTCCTAAAACATAATCATGTAACTTCAATAGGAAACCAGATCCATTTTGTTTGACATTTCATCCGTTCTAAGAATAGCACAACGTTTGCATAATATCACACCTGTAGTCAACGAAGGGTTAGGCAGAGATGTACTAATGTATATTCGTAGTTTGTCGGTCGTATGTGTACCTATCCGGTATCCATCAACCGGGAATAATTTGAAATTTCGAGATATTATCTACTGACATTAAAAGCTATGGGTTCGATTCCCAGGTCGAGCAAAAGTTTTTCTATGAATGTAATACGAATTGAAAGAAATATGAGAATCAATAACATTTCGGTGTTTGAATTTGCCGCCAATTTATATTATTATGGCAATAGGCACACCCCTATTACATGGGACCGAAACATACCGGTGAACGATGGCAGTACACTAGTACCTTCGAGGAAACAAGCGTGATGATATAGTGTGCACTGCTACTGAGAATTTTATAGAAATTTCAAGCACGCAGGACTTTTAGAGTAGCAGTCGCGCCCACGACAATGTCTAATAAGGCAAACGAGGTTAGAATTATCATAAAAATGGCGCGATTACGCAGCAGGTTGTGATATGAAGAAGTGATCGATAAACGACACCTATCGACTATCGATACACAATTTGGGTGTACGTCATTGTTTACCGCTCGAGGCTGCCGGCCTGCGGACGTGACTAAGCCAGTTTTGAACTGGAGCATATCTCGGCTTCGCAATCACATCGCTCCCTCGGACCGTATTATCATTCGCACAAAAGCCTCTCTCTGCGTAATAGCCAACGATCAACATCTAGAGGAATTTTTGCAAAAATTTTGCCATCAATCTTCCCCGTGCAAAAAGCCGGCAGGACTAGACACTTGATTTATCTATTTGAATATTAGCTCGCCACGTTGTGGGGGAAGGAGGAGTATATCATCACGCTTGTTTTCCCGATGTGTTAGGCAGAAACATAGTTAATATCTATTACTTATTGGCGAATGTATTTTATGTACCTAGCCTATGTTACTGAAAGCTATCCTATTGCTATTCCAAATACTGAGGATGACGACAATAACTGAGAACAATAACATTTTCTGGGCCTGGGCATGTGGAATGGCTTCCCTAGTGGGTCTTCTCCGATAGATATAATCTGGTTGTCTTTAAATCACGAGTGAATTGGTTTCTTCTAGGCAAGCGCGCTCCATCGCAAATAGTAGTGTTGCTTAACATCAGGTGAACTAGCGTCACGCGTAGCCCTATCAAGAAAAAGAAAAAAAATGATTCTAGGCACATTCCGATCACTAAAGAAATGAGGTTAGACAAAGGGGAGAATTTATGTAAAGAACTATTTATATATATAGCGTATTATGTATTGTTTTTATTATTGGCGCCCATTAGTAAAAATTCAGGTCACAGCAGCGACAAACGTATGCGGAGTGAGTTTGTGATAAATTGGATTCGGAAAATGATGGGGAGGTTTACGGGAAAATAGCTCACAGGTATTACAGGGTGTCCATGAAAACGAGACACCTGCTTAAATAAGCTATATATATATATAGTATAACGTTAATACAATTTAATTAAGATGCATTATATTATATCAGATAATTTCGTATGTAGATAGTCATTTATTTTGCTGAATAAAAGACGATTTCTTTTTCAATAATTAGTGAATAAATGACATACCTACTTACCTAATAAAAATAAAACATATTTTTTTGTTACTTTACTGGTACTACCTGCTTTTATTATGCTAAATTATCGTGACAACAGATAACTCTAGAATGGACAGATTAAAAATTAATATTATGAACCTAGTGTTTCTTATTCTAAGTGAATTGTATTCTATTTTTGAAAATTAAATGTCTTATACCATAATAA
The DNA here is from genome assembly GCA_947256265.1 of Acronicta leporina. NCBI lineage: Eukaryota > Metazoa > Arthropoda > Insecta > Lepidoptera > Noctuidae > Acronicta > Acronicta leporina. Next base: position 6,182,986 of record OX366513.1, on the reverse strand, counting down.
AATTTTATTATATGTTATCCTACCCACTAATCCATTTAAGCAGGTATCCCGTTTTCATGAACACCTGTATAAAAAAGTATTTTTACTACGTAGGTGTAAGTAACAGATCGGGATTTAAATTAGAGCTGTGAACGAGTAGCGTCGCATTGGGCTTACTAGAGCTTGCAATTCTAATATTCATTGGAACTATATATTCGAAACTCAAATTCGAATGACGGCAGTAGAATTTTATTTATTTATTTTCGTTTTTACGCACGATCCATTTATACTAAGTTTAGAGGTCTTTTAAAAAGATGTGAGGTATTCGCAATCGGTGTGTATGGTAATATGTATGAATGTGGAGGAATCAAAAGAAATATCCATTCAAAAATCGAATGCATTGTACCTACGGCTAATGCAGCCAATCCAACATACCCTTTAGAGATTTAATGAAACAAAAAATATGCCCAGAAATTAAAAAACATAAATATGACCAAAAACATTAGATGCTTCTTAGTTAAAGTCAAAGTCAAAGACCTTTATTTGCCAGAATGTAGGTGTACAGAGTATGATCTTAACTTAAAATGGCCCATTTACTACCTAATACTACATTAATTTACTACCATCACATATGGTATGCAAATATTTGTTTCAGTAGGTATCTAAGTAAAATGTTATTATTTTTATTTTTATTATTTTAAAACACTAAGGCCCACTTGCACCAACTTTATAAATGTGTTTAAATTCAATTTAAACATATTTCAGAAGTTGGTGCAAGTGGACCTAAATAAAAAAACAAATATAAACTGTGGACCGTAAATGCTAGTTGTGATATCAATTAAATAATCAATGTCAAGTTATAGTGATATTTGTCCAAAGATAAACTGTTAATTTAAATTATGTCCGTTAATTTTAATATTATACAATATATATTTTTAATGTAAACTAGTAATTAATTACATTTGAACCTACATTAATCAAAAGGTATATACCAGTGTTATTGATCAATTTCCTTCTCCTCAATATGACGTAAATTCATTGAGGTCGTAAAAAACATTTTTCTTTTAACCACTGCGTTAACTTTTTTTTAAACTTGATCAAAGGTAAATCTTTAAAGTTATTGGGTAATTTGTTATAAACCTTTATGGCATTTACATAAGAGTTTCTTTTATACAATTCAAGCTTGCATTGAGGTAAACATAACCTATGCTTATTTCTGGGAGTTACATTTCGTTTCGTTACATCTTTAATCTTAATAAATAATTCCGGATGTTGTTGTACAAATACGCATAACTCTATAATGTACATACACGGTAATGGCAAAATATTATACTTTTTAAACAAGTGTTTACAACTATCTGTGTACCAGGCTCCACAGATTGTACGCACACATTTTTTTTGCACTCTAAACGCTTTTATAATATCCACCGAATTTCCCCACAATAAAAGACCATATGAGAGTACGGACGAAACGTATCCATGATATGCACACAGAGCAGCTTCTGTGGATACCGTGACTCTTAATCTTTTTATAGCATAAACAAATTTGTCTAGTTTGTCACAAACGTATGCTACATGTGATTTCCAGTTGCAATTCTGATCCAACTTAATACCCAGAAATTTAGTACTTACAACTTCTTCAATGACTGTATTATTATATTTTACATTTAACGTCAATGGTTTTCTATTGTATGTTTGAAATTGGATCATTTTTGTCTTCTCTACATTAATTTGTAAATTATTCGAATTAAACCAGTGTATTATGTTGCCTATTGCTTTATTTATTTCTGAATCATACATAAGGGTTGTGTCATCCGCAAATAAGATTAATATCTTATGGCAAATGATACTTGGGAGATCATTAATGTACATGAGGAACAAGAATGGTCCCAATATACTGCCTTGAGGCACTCCAAATTTATTTTGTTGATAGGCACTTCTGTATACCACTCTTTTGTCATTTTTATGGATTTTAGAGATTTCCACACTTTGTTGTCTGTCATTAAAGTAGTCAATCAACCAGTCGTTTGCTTTACCTCTTATTCCATACCTCTCTAATTTGTGTAAGAGCAATTTGTGGTCCACAAAATCGAACGCCTTACTCATGTCTAGGAAGATCGCCGCGCCGCTTATGTTATTTAGGTATTTCTCGGTCTGTAATATTTCCTAAAATTGGTAAATAAAATGTGTTAAGAAAACGCTGTCCGACCCGTGCAGGTATTGTTAGGGTTGAGAGATCCGGGTCTAATTCTATAGACGTTTTCTTTTTACAAGTATAAAAAATAACCCGTTTTTTATAAAACGCGGTAACTGAAATGGAAATACTTACGGTGGCAGAGACACCGTCGCTGAGTGCCAAACACACTGAGACAATAGGTTTTATTACGTTTTAAAAATTTGCTCTATTTTGGGGTAATTGCGGCAATTATGGCACGAACATCCTGAATTTTAAACTTCTCTAATATGTATGTTTACTTTCATGAATATTGAATTTTTCTTATTTTATTTGATGGTGTGAGGCGATACCCGTATGCCCCTTTTGGATCGAATAGGGTTGTAGGGTATAACAAGGTAATATTCAAATGCAAATTCAACCATTATTTTAAACCCTAGTGCCGCCCTTTGATGTGGACCCGTGACCGCATTAAAGGATCACAGCTCTTCTTAGCAAATGTCACAAATTCCGTGGTCTATAGTCCAAGGGAAGACAAATGCAATTTTATTATGAGGACGACATCCATCGACCTATGAGAATTTTCCGTACTACAAAAAAAAGGACCTCGGTACTTTAATTACCTAAAATATGACCCAAAATCTTTGAGCTGGATATAATTAACAAAAATAAATTTATCTTTAAATTACATCCTACTGTCCAAAAAGGCCATACCATATAACCCATTGAATTAAAAAATCTTACATAATAAATTTCACACAGTAAAATGTAAAGTAGTTGCCATAGCATAGCAACCTATTTTAGAAGCCCGAAAACCACCAACCGCTATAATTTCAGTCATTTCCGTTCATCCATTCAACGGCGCGACCGCTCTTACATCACAGCCTCATAGTTCCTTTAATTTAACAGAGGTTTTAATTAAATTCTGCAGGAATTCAATACCTATGCCTAAAGGCGAAAGAGAAATTGAAAAATAAAGAATCGCCTTCGTTACTTGCCTACATACCTATATATATTGTGCTAAATGCTTTTCGAATTCCTGTGTAGCAATTGATTAGTTCATTTTAATTATCTCATTTATATCGTTTCACAATTCCTGAAGGCTTTTCTTTGTTTAAATAAGAACGAGACGAATGCTGATTAAAATATGAATATTTTTGTCAATTATCGTCACCTTTATCACAACTGCAGTGTGTAGACAGAATTCACACGATGTTGATTTTCTCACGTTAAGTATATTCCTTCACTGTTAAAGCGAGTATCTAGGTACCTATTTTTTTTTCAAAAGTATATGTTGCCTCGGATTTGAGATACAGTGATTTGCCTAGGCAGTTCGTATTCTTGTCAGTAGAATACCACAGCATCATTATTATAATCATCATCAGCCTATAGCAATCCACTGCTGGACATAGGCCTCCCCCAATGTGCGCCATGTGTGTCACAGTAAACGTAATAAGAATTTACGTTACTAATTTTGTTAAATGCACATTTGACGTGGGAGAGCCATGCTTCGGCACGAATGGGCCGGCTCGACCGGAGTGATACCACGGCCTCACAGAAAAACGAGTGAATGTGGTTACCGGAGGCCCAAACCCTTTTAAAAGGTGGGCAACGCACTTGTGACTCCTCTGTTGTTGCGGGTGTCCATGGCCGGCGGTTATCGCTTACCATCAGGTGATCCGTATGGTCGTTTGCTCCCCTATCCCATAAAAAAAATTGCTAATTTATTGTCCATTGCACTAAACAGTGAATATAAATTCATTTACCTCTCTGATGGTATGCAGACCTATCCATATCCATTTCTAATCCTAATATAACTTCACGTGAACGAAGCCGCGGCCAAAAGTTAGTCCCTATCTAATAGCATACCATCAAACAAAATTGGATTCCATATTAATGTTTTAAATTCTGTAGTGTTTAACACCGACACGATTAGGTATGTTTATTTACACATACATATCTAATCGTAAAAAATGTGACTGTTCTGTTACACGCTAAAGTATTGTTTGTTTTTGATATTGTATAATTATTATAGTTGAAATGACCAATGTTAATTTATTTATTATGTAAATGTGATTACGTTTACAGCAACTTTTCAGTTTTAGTTCACAGTTTTAGTCGATAGCATTCATTGTTGTATCTAGCGACAACGTCACAATGTCGTGTACTGAAAAGTATTTGAATTGAATGGGATTCACTGGTATGGAATGTGTAGTGGCATTGCTACCAACGTAACATTCAACTAAGTAAGTTTATATTTATTTTTTTTACTTCTAAATAAAGCGTTTAGTTAAAAGTAAAAAACAAAACATATATATCTTTAAACAAATATCTCTTTGAATATATTTTGTTGTTATAATCATCCCTAAATTGCAAAGTTGTAAGTGTGCGGGCAGACGAGTGAGCTCATTTTGGTTATTGTCTCTCTCAGCATCATTCATAGTGGACACAGTGGCTCTTGGGCCATAATTGATTGGGGTCGAGGTGACACAAGTGGTCCGAGAGGCAGTTTCCTAACTAGCTTTGTAGCAGCAAGCCCCGGGAGCAATTAGGCGGAAGGGGGAAATTGCATCTCTTGGGATAGCTCACAAATTGCCCCAAACGTCAGCGACTCCTACACTGAAATGACAATTTGCTCTCGCCTATTAGTTTTCCGGAATTCGCAAGTAGGCATGTGAGTGTTGGACTTTACGGCCGAAGTCAGGAACTACATATTTACTTATATCCCCTACTGTGTCGTCACTTAGGAGCTTTGGTTTTCTCATAATACCGACGCATTTTGCAATAAATAATGCCAATAGTGAGAAACTAGTTTGGTAATATACGAACGCAATAACAGAATTGTTGATAATTGTGGGTTGTTTTATGATTTATGGAAAACCAAACACCACTATATTTTACGTTTTAAATGATGACTCAGTACTCAAAACGCAAATAAATTGGTTTGCAGAAAATTACTAAATACCCACCTACGTAGGTACATAAATCGATCTTGTTTCTAATTTAACCTATCCACTACTTGCATTGTATTAAGTACCTACCAAATTTTCACAAAGTTTCTAACAAATATTGCACAGGGGGTTAAAATGCAATTCTTCTGCAATCAATTTATATTTACAGCCCTAAATATGAATCGTATTATGGTTTAATCAAAAGCAGTTTGATTAGTCTTCCAGATCTTCGAACATCTAAAACATACTACCAACATTTTTGCTCGTAAATCAAAATACATAAAAAGTAAATTGTACAAATATTTTGAGTCGTTATCAATGAAACAAAAATCTCACTAAGATGACTAACTATTATAACATACCATCATGCCTGTTATAATTATTACAATAAGATTTTCTGGAATACACGAATATTGCAAAGGAATGTTTTTCCCTAAATCCGCAACGTGGACACTCCGCGTGCCAAATGCTAACAGCGTTGATTGAGTATATCCACTTAAGCCTTCTACCCTCAAATTATTCATAATGATTTCATGCTTACTTCAAAATATCTACCTATTCGTAAATAATTAGTATTCTTCGTCGCTTATACAAACGTCACTTAAGCTAATATCGACTATTTTACTGTTTACTGAAATGGTAGGTATATCCGATTAATCCGATCTAATCCTATTTTGAATAAGATCCTGATAATGTTGTTCTTATTCTTATCATTCATCGATATCATAGTTCGATATCAGAATGTGGAAGGTTCACCCTCTTTATTAACCTTCAAATTTAAAATAAAAAAACCGATATCTAAAACATGAAACGTTCCGAGGTAATATAAAAATTGCTACGGCTGGGGTAGAAGCCATTTTAGAGATTATTTTTATTTTGCAAAAGTGTTAGAAAATATGCAAAGACGCTTCACAATTCAAAATGATTTTACGAAATAATGGTCCGCATTCTGATATGATGTAGAGCTAACTATTCAAATTAGTTATCTAGTGTAGTGAACGCATGTCTCGTGGCACATTCATTTATCAAACTAACAAACGATGACAGTGGTCTTTCTCAGGAATGTAGGTAGGTATCTATGTTTCAGTACACTACAGGCATAATTAAATGTTCTGACATTATATCTCTGATATTATTTTCTAAAATATTTTGTTACTGAAAGATGTGTGCCGCGGTCGACACTTGGCATGAGGCCAGTGCTTTTGCTGTTTTCTCCCTCATGACAACTTCTATAAGATAAAATGAAGCGCAGTCTTAGCGTCTCGAAGATCATTATAAAATTAATGACATTCACAATAACCCCCTCTTGTTCTTATTAATTACACAGAAAAATAAATATACGACAGCGTTTTCTTTTCTTAGCGTCGCATTATATATTTCGGCTGCCATTAGAGGGCTTACGCATTTTATTTCGGTGTTGTTAAGAAAAACGCAAAAAATATTTAACATTATCTTACTTACCCGAACAAATAGACATTTATTTCAATACATGTAACGCTATTTTTAAGAATTTTCAAAATAATTTAAGTTAATAAGGTGCCCGAGAAGGTTCCTTCGAGGATTAGGCTGAGACCGATAATAAAGCAAAAAACTACGAAGTGATGACTGAAAAATGCACACGGGTGATGTGTAACATGTGCAACGTGCGGTGTAGTGTCGCGTCGCGTACCTTGTCGCGAGTTCGCGAGCGCAGCGTTGCAGCGGTGCAGTGAGAGAGCGCAGGGCGACGCGAGCCGCCCGCCTGCCTCCGAGCGACTGCCGCCCGGGCCGCCGCGCGCGCCCCGCCCGCGCCACGCGCGCGCCACGCACCGCCTGCACCGGCACACACCGGGCCACCGCACGCCGCGCGCTGCTCACCACCTACCCTCGTCCGAGCCCGCAGCGGGCTCACGCACCACGCGATTATCGATGTGTTCTGTGAGATGTGTCGCGCGGAGCAGGGACCGCGGGGTGCGGCACGCACCGCGGGAGGGGGAGCGGTCCTGCGCGCTGCGTCACGCATCTGTCTCGACGCTTTCTTGCGTGCTCCCGCAGCCCGCCATCTGCAGAGACGTGCTCCGGGGCGCTCGGAGCGTCGCGCGCCGCCCTCTCATTGCGTCGGTGTTAATGCCCTCCACGAAACTCTTCATATCCGTAAAGCTCCGATTTTTTGGACATTTTTGCTGTCAAGATCAAATTCTTCAAGAAATGACAGACATTGCTACATGAACACGAAAATAATAATTCTCTGCTGAGACATCGATGGAATAGTATTATTTTCGTATCAACATATTTTTACGCAGTAGGTAGGTAGATTTCTGTTACTTAGTCGGTGTCAAATAATAAGTAGGTATATAGGTAAGTACTTATAATTTGGGACCGACTGAGTAGCAGAAATCTACAAAATAATCCAACATACCTACTACCTACGTAGAGAAAAAAATAAATTCTAGGTATTTTCCGATTGATTCTTCTCTGAGTAACAGAATCAAAAGGCTCTTGAAGCGTTCTCGTTGTAGTCTCGTGGAATAGCAAACATCAATCACCGCGAAATCAATTCGTAGGAATCGACGATATATTTGTTATTCAGGCGATGCTTCCCCTGAGATGGGTAACTTCGCGCGCTAGATTATAAAATAATTACAATCCTAACAACCGAATCTGTGGAGATTTACAATAGATAGCGAATACAATAGATTGTGGCAATTTCTAACAGAGATCTCTTTGCCATCTGATTCGATGAGTATAAGGCTATAGGTTTAAGGTTATAGGCTTTTTGCATTTGGTACTAAACGAAATTAGAGTGATATTAAATTACTACGCAATTAAGATAGATATTATTTAGTCATAGAATAATCCCACACAGTGAAATGTTCAAGAATGTATGCAAAACATATTGCTTAAAAATACTGAGTAGCATCTTCTATATGACGTGGAGTTTGATATCATTGAAATGTAACTATTTTTGTACAGATTTTATTTTATCTATTGATATTATTACATTCCGTCGTTTCAGTTCTTTTACAGCGTCCAAGATCACATCACATCAAATATGTGATGCAACACGATAAAAGATCCGATGTAGCAACTATAGTCAACCTACGATATTTGACCAAATTGGGGACAATAGGATATTACGTAGAAAAAACCATTTTAAAGAAGTGAAAAAAAAATTTCACAGAAAATATTGTATTGACTCTCAAAACTCCTATGATGGTGAGGACACATTTGGACTAACTTGCAATTTGTTACCTACCTATACGATTATTTTTCCTAGCAAATCGTTGATAATTTCGGACTCAGCATCTCATGTCGTAATATGCGAATACGTGGAAGGTAAAATCCGCGACGATGGGACAAAAGGACGGAATTCATTCTTCCGGATATTAACGTCGGGAATGTATTGTACGCTTACGAACAGCATCCCTGGTTCCTCGTAATAATATGTCCTTTTTTGGATGTAGAAAATCTCCATCAGTCGTCAGATCGTCAGCTACCTGGGAAGGTGACTGGGTATTCCGGACTTGATCCGATTAAAAACCGCACAAGCCTGTTCTTGGCCTGTAGGCCCAGCTATGGGATTTGCGACATTCGCCACAACTGTGACAGGGGTAATGATATGTCACGACCTTTTAACCTCACCTTTACATTGAAATGATGCCAATAGGTTAATCACACTATAGCTACGTACTATTTCAGTTGAAAGAGATATCTTAATATAATATGAAGGACATAGCAAGATGTCGGCAATAGAGGTCGCCATCACTTTGAAATAATGATCTATGATGAATATTTAAAATTTGAAGAAAAATTCGACATCACGGGGAATGTGGTCTCTGTACCTTAGTTAGCTAAGGCGTCCGGAGTACTTAACCGGATGCACACCACTACAATTTTTTTTATCTTTTACTTGTTTTCCAATTTCCACTCTATCTAATCTTAAATCTTTGCTTGCCCTGTAGGCCGTATACGATAAACGTTCGTTGCAGGTATCGAATATCCAACAGAAGAAAACCGCTGAACCGATTCGCAAATCGAGACCTACATTTTCTTAATCCGACTACTAATGGAGCTATAAGGAAGCCTTTGGACATCGTTAAGTATCCTACTGTATATTCTCCATCCGCATTCAATCTTACGTGCAAACATGGTGGACAATAGCTCAATCAGCCGAATACTCTCACCAATGGGTGAGAAATATGCAAATAGAATACAATATTTGAGAAATATGCAAATTGTTTGAATACAGAGCGTATTCCGATTGCCAGCGTATGCGTAGTAAGCTGTAAAAGATTATACTTTAATTTTTATTAATGTAATTAATACTATGTTAAATTAATACTTTTAGCATACGTACTGCCTGGTAGTGAGTGGCATATTCACGCCAGCAACACCGGCGGTAGGTAGCAATAGCGTGTCATCACGAACTTCAAACCAGAAATTATTGCTTGCTGGCGTCAACAGTAGAGTTCCATCACATCAAGGACTTACTTGAATTGTATGTTCTATCGTAGATCCTATTTGTGTTTCAAATCAGGTAAAAGGTCAGGTAAATTATTGAGTTAAATATTTTGCACCTAGAGTGGAACCAACGCATTTTGATTGGTGGTGCTGGAACACGGGTGAATTGTAGTGTAAATATTGAATCTGGATTTGGATTATGGCTCGCTGAAGCAATGTGAATCACACAAATATTAAGTGAAGCCCATTAGGTGCTAAATGCGATCTAAAGGTGACAAAATGTCAGTCAGTCAAGAGAAATCGGCTTACATACTTTACATTATACAATAACAAGATATATTTTTGCTTGAAACCGTAGTAACTATGCTACTTTGTTGGACATCTAAATAAAATAATGTTAATCAATTTTATTATTGAGAAATAATCTCTCAGGAGTTAACTCAAAATTAAAAACTGATCCAAGATTTATTTCGCATTTTTACTTTATTATGATAAACATAAATTCTCAGTCACCTATTGTGTTAATTGTTTAGGTGATGATAGGTCTCCGTAGAACCAAAAAGCCGGTGCTAATAAAAAGATATATTTTGTCGTGATATTACGCTAAACCTGCACACACGAACTAACTATAAAAGGTGAATTTACCAAAAATGTTATATGAAAATGTTATATTGGGCTATGGCACAGATAATAGAATACTAGTACTATGATATCATAACAGAAACCTTACAAAAAAGCCTACATTAAAAGAATATTTATATAAAAATATTATTGATCATAGATACTGTTATATTATTCCTATATTTCCACTAGTCCACAACGTACTTTTATGTGATCATAGCCTATTTAGGTATTACAGCTTAGGTATATTATAATAATAGGCATATTTTCAAGAACCTACTGAAAAAATACGGCCTAGCTTTTTGAAAACTAAACTTTACATAGGTACCTAAATTTAAAGAAAACCAAAATCATTATATAATTTTACTTTCATGCAAGGAAACCGCTATCTGCGTTCTGTTTACAAGGACTAGATAAAATATATTTAGGTAATTTACATGCAGTTGTAAGATAATAATATGGTGAGCTACGGACTTTCATCACATACGAACATGCAAAATGAGATAAGACATTAGATAAGTTAAGTCTCATTCTAGTTTGAAAACTAACAACAGAAACTAGGAAGTCGCGCACAACTTGTCAGTGATAAGTTCGCAGTTACGTAGACATGAGTTCCGGATGAAAATATTAAAGGAGCAAAACACAAGCGTAGGTAAAGGGAAACTTTGCATATATTTCTCACTTAGTGACAAAGAACAAAGGATCAGACTTAGAAATGTTCACATTAGCACACAAGTAAGAAAATGACAACGTTGCAGTAATTCTCGCCATCTATGCCTTCATCGCCTTGGCTGCCTTTTGCTTTACTGGTTTTTTTTCAACAACAGGCAAAGGAGGTCCTTTGTACCGCACTGTCAAGTGCACTATTCTCTCAGCTTCTCTAACACCGCTCAATCGTGCACCAGACACTGTAGCATAATGTCCAGGGACCGTGGCCTCGCCAGCGAATAGCAATATAGGCGGTATAGGTTCACTAGGACCTGGTAACGGACAGGCCAATGCTCGCTGTGCTTGTCCATCAGATCCGTAGTAATCATAAGAATAAGCTCCGCAAAAGAAGGGGTCCGAAGTCCAATGCGATCGTAAAATTGTGATCGGATATGGTATAGTGTCGTTCTTTGTAGAGATACGTAATATTTCTGTCAAGCCTTCAGCTATATCTTTGTCGCAGAGACCTTCCATCACCATAGCTTCTTGACCTACCACCCAAGCACACATGACGTGCTTACTGTTCGGCACTACTTGTATAGAAGTCAAACCTCGAGTCCAGTCGCAACGATCACAAAGTTCATTAGCGGAGAATCGGAAGTTTAGGTTTCCTTTGTGCCAAAACCAGAAAGGACGACAGTATTCCATGTAAATTTTATTACAATAACCGAACCCTAGGCAGCGCATGGCATCAATTTTTGATGCTGGTAATGCAGGGCAGAACATTTTTACAGCATTCGCACTCAACACACCGAGAGACACGGTTATAATTACATAGTCAGCAGGAAATTCCTCACCGTCAGTTGTGCAGACAGTAGCTCGATACCCTTCTTTCTGTGATGTTCCCCAGTAAATACAGTTAACTGGCTTACAGTAACGAATAGCGCCTTCTGGTATTTGACGTAGTAACGGAGCTAGAATACCTACTAACCCTAAGGGTACTCGTACTTCGCCGCCGGGCATGTTCATGAAGCAGCCGACATGATCAGCGCACAACATTGCCGTGTCATCCCCACACCTCGCACTGAGCATGTGCGAGAGCCCAAACATGATTCTAGCTGCGTCATGCTGTTGATCGTCGGGATACTCGTGCAGTTCTTGTTGAATTCGCAGACTCATAAAATTGATTAAAGAGCCCGCCTGTTTATTACCGCCGAGGCAGTATATTTGCGCCGCTTCCTGTTCTATCTGGCGAAACTTGTGGTATGCAGATATTGTTGGTGGAAATGGCATTTTACCGGTAACTATTCGATTGAAGAGGCCGCGTGTATGTTCAGCACCAGGTACACCGGGACGGGGAGGGTCTTCGGTGGCGGACATCGTATAAATGGGATGTGTGAATGCGTTATCTGGTTTCCAATGTGATCCCAATTCAGCAACGATGTCTCCAAGCCAGCATGAGTGTATACGACCACCGGGTCTAGAAAGAAACCGGAACATATTGAAATAAATACTTACAATTAAATGACATGTTTCTTGTAACAAGTACATACCTCTCGTAGGCCTCAAGTACCACGATATTGTTGATGCCGCGCTGCGAGAGCCTGGCCGCGGCTGATAGCCCGGCCATGCCAGCGCCTACGATGACGACACGAGGCTCTGCGTAGCATTTCTCAGGGTCACACGGATCTATCGCACATAATGCCCTGTCCTCTAAATCTGGCCCGCAGTCGGTTATAGCCGCAGGACTTTTGAACGACTTCCTGAATCGAACAAATAATTATATAGCAGCAACAGGTGAGACTATTCAAAGAAAGATTCATTTTAATGCTGAAGAGAAGGTGCAGATGTCGTCTATATCGTACGAACTTACATCCACTGTTAAAGACAACCGCAATTCCATTATGTTACATAATCTTTTCTATGATCACGCCACATTTATTTATAAGATATGAATTTGGAGACTTTAAAATAAATACTTCAGGATAATCAAATCAAATTATGAGCTACTTACCATCTGCTCGAAGTCTTCGGCCATTGTCTTGTTGTTACTGGAAGTAGATTACTGAGAATTTTCATAAGGAAATCGAAACTTAATTATCGTAGTTTTGTTCTGAATATTCGCGTTACGCGTTACATGTCTTAAATCTGAAATGATAAAATGACAGAATAATTGTCACGTCCATAATGTAAATATTTTTGTTTCTTTTCTTTACAACACAAAGAGTTCCTCTTGAAGTAATTAGGTTAATAGGAAATTGTTTGAAGAACATTTGTGACTGTTTCTAACTTAATAAGTTAATTTGGCACTTGTATAAACAAGAAGATTTATCGTAGGCACCTTTTTATCAGACTGTTCTAGAAGTGGTGTATATTTTTTTATAAGTTGTTACCTAATAGAAGGTCTTTCCACAACATATAAAAACGTTTCTAGTAGCTAGTTTATCTAGAAAGCACAACATATTCTATTCTTTGTACTAGCTCTCAGATGATGAGCCAGTCGCCTAAATTTGGTACAGTTAACAAAAACAATGAAAACCTTTGTTCAATACTTGACCGCAGAATATAAATCTACGAAACATACTATGTACTAATAATGTGAAAAGTAACGCGTTCTTTGGAAAACAGCAAGCGAAACAGTTAATGTTTTATTTGGCAGGGCCCCGGGAACGTTCTGGCGCCGCTGTGATTTTTCTACTTTGTTTTTGTGGCGCACTAATTGCTAGACTTCTCTGAGTTTGCTAACTGTACACTGAGTAACTGTTTTCACTATTTGTATAAAGTATATTTTCTTTACGACTCACAGGTACTCCTAAGCGATTCGCAGAATAGAGAAGCGTTACTGCACTGTTGTTGAAATGCTTCCGTTAAATAAATATGGAATGGAGTTGGTTCGACCCTGTTGCAGTAACAGGGCTCTATTATATACCTATCTAAGCATAGAAACATCACAAATTGAGATGCAGTTTATTGGGAATGCTACAAAGTATAATAAAATATCACACTCGACGATACAGATCGCATTATGAATAGGTTCCTCTCTTTGGAGTCCTAGGCATAGCTTGGATTTTCGAATATTTTATACCTCCTTTAAAAATAGGTATATGAATGAAAGAATACAGTATGTAATAATATATGAAACCAGTACTGACCTATCACTAGAAACTTACCTTTCCTCAGATTATCATATATTTATACTGCATCTACATCAACCTATATAATTATACTGTCCCACCGTTGGGCACGGGTCTCCTCTCAATTGAAAGGGGGATTAGACTATAGTCCACCACGCTTGACTAATGCGGGTTGGCAGACTTCACACGCCGTCGAGATAATCTCTCAGGCATGCAGGTTTCCACACGATGTTTTCCTTTACCGTTGTAAGCAAGTGATAATTATTGAAATGAAACTACTTTTTACGGATTTTATCGCGGTATATTGATATTATTTAGTTCCCGACGTTTCGGATCCTTTACAGCATCCATGGTCACGGGCAGACTGAGGTGTTGGAAGTCTTGATGTTAAAATTACTAACAGCTACCTTACATTTTTGTTAATTATTAGCGATAAAGCGCTTAAAAACCTTCGCGAAAGGCCCGAATTAACTATTCTACGTGCAGATAAAGGCAATGCCACGGTGGTAATGGATACGTCGGACTACAATAATAAAATACAAGACCTTTTATCGGATGTAAACACCTACAAACAAGTGAAAACAGATCCTACGACTAAAACATTAAAATTAACTAGTGATCTTATAAAAAAGCACTCCGATACATTGAAGTTAGACGTAAAATACATAATTCCTAGTTGTGCAAAACCACCAAAGCTGTATGGGCTGCCCAAGATACACAAACCCAATGCTCCGCTAAGACCAATAGTCAGCCAAATCGACTCACCAACCTATAGATTGGCTCAACACCTTGCTGCAGTACTTTCATCACTAAGAGGAAACACTGCAGCATATGTGAAGGACTCATACCATTTTGTCAGTGAAATAAAAGATCTACATCTCACCGACAATGAAACTATGGTCAGTTTTGATGTTCAGTCATTATTTACATGCTTACCAGTTGAAGATTGCATCAGAATTGTATCTAAGAAACTATTAGAGAATAACATGCCTATTGAATATGCTGAACTACTAAAACATTGCCTAACATCCGGCTATATGTTGTGGAATAATCAATTCTACACGCAAGTGGATGGTGTAGCAATGGGCTCTCCAGTATCTCCCATTGTCGCTGATATCTTCATGGATGATTTTGAGGAGACTGCCCTGCAATCTGCACCTGTAACACCAAAATTCTACAAGGGGTACGTATATGATACTTTCACCATATTACCATCTAATAAAGTAACAGCATTTTTGAACCACCTTAACTCCTTAAATTCTAAAATTCAATTTACTATGGAGGCAGAGGCAAACAACTCTTTAGCGTTCTTAGATGTTTTGGTAATTCGTTCCCCCAATAATACCTTGAGTCACACTGTGTATCGAAAGAAAACCCATACAGACAAATACTTAAATGGTGAATCACACCACCACCCAACACAGTTATCTACCGTCGGTAAATCGTTGTTTCAGAGAGCGCGTGGGATCTGTGATGAGCAACACCTGGCTGCAGAGCTTCAACATGTCAAGCAAGTGCTACATGACAACAAGCTCCGAATACCGCGCCCTCGTCACAGAAACCGCGTGAATCGTGCCACAGTTGAGCGTCTACCTGCTGTATTGCCATATGTTAGAGGAGTCACAGACAAGATTGGCTATATCTTGAAGCGAGCTTCAATCAAAACATACTTCAAGCCGCTGAAGAAGATTAGTCAGTTCTTACCACCTGTCAAGTGCCACATACCTCTTCAAGATGCAGGAGTATACAAGCTTGATTGTGATTGCGGACTCTCATACATAGGCCAAACTAAAAGAAGCATAGGGACCCGCGTAAAAGAACACATTGCCGATGTCAAACACCGCCGTTCCAGAAAGTCAGCAGTTTGTGAACATACCCTAGACAAGACCCAGCACTACATCAGATTTGATAAACCACAAGTCCTCGCAAAAGAAAACCGATTCCTACCCAGGATGATTCGTGAGGCTATTGAAATCAAAAAACACCCAAATTTCAATAGAGAAGATGGTTGGGTCTTACCAGCTGCTTGGAATCCCATTATAGAATCTATAAAATCTAAATCCAAGCCTAAAACTGCAAGACCAAAGGATACGGTGAGCTCGTTCTGCGTGAATCGGATCGCTAATAATTAACAAAAATGTAAGGTAGCTGTTAGTAATTTTAACATCAAGACGTCCAACACCTCAGTCTGCCCGTGACCATGGATGCTGTAAAGAATCCGAAACGTCGGGAACTAAATAATATCAATATACCGCGATAAAATCCGTAAAAAGTAGTTTCATTTCAATGTCTAATATTCGCGTAAGTGTCAGAAATCAGTAAGTGATAATTAATTATTAATACGCACATAATTACGAAAAGTCAGAGGTGCGTGTCTTGGGTTCGAACTCGAGACATGGCAGTCCAGTGGTCTTACCCCAAGGCTATCACTGCTTGCCCTGCAGATTATCATATGTCATGCATATTATTCTCTTGTATGATTTCGAATAAATATCGGCTTAGCTTTATATATAACTAGCGGCCCGCCTCGGCTTCGCACGGGTGGAGAAATCCCTTACTTTTTCAAAATATTCTATAGCCTATGTTAATCTGGAATAACATAGCATTCAAACGGTGAAATAATTTTTGAAATCGGCCCAGTAGTTTTTGAGGCATTTCGATACAAACATACTTACATACAAATCTTTCCTCTTTATAATATTGGTATAGATTAAGTATAACCTACATTAATTAAGGGGAATAAAAAAACAATATTAAATACACATTTATATCAATCATTCTTTGTTCACTTAGAAATAAAACAACTACACCGATTTTAAGCGTATCTTTTTAAATTACAAAACTATCTAAATATTATGCTTACATCAAACCGAACGTCACTACAACCACAGATAATAGAATACTAGTACTACAAATAAGCGCGGTATATCTGCGACAGGAGATCACAATATGACAACATAGGTCATGCTAGACGTCGAACACGACACTGACGTACAAACACGAGAAATTTTCACTCGCATTCGAAACATTTAGTCCAGAAATGATCCAACATGTGGTAGAAGTGTCGACTCACTCCGAGGAGAGAGTGCTTCTCGTCGGCGTAACTCTGGAACATAAACATTGAGTTATTAAAAATACTATAGCTGTTTCCCACGGTGATACACTCGTTGATCTCCTATTTGCCATTTAGTTTTTAACACTTCGGGATAAATGAGGGAGTAGTTTTTCATTTTTAAGTACTTAGTATTTTTATGTAATTATATAGAAGAAAATACTATACGTATGACATTAACATAACAACATCACGCTTGTATTCCCCGAAGGGTTAGGCAGTTACCTCCTAATGTTTGTACATTAGGAGGTAACTGCCTAAACGTACCATCGAACTGTGGGTGTTGTCACCCACAGTTCGATGGTACGTTTTTAGGTGCGCATGTAAAACAAACTCAGAGCTGTTACTGGAAGTTTCATAAAAAACCCAATAACACTGCTCGGCCTGGAAATCAAACCCAAGACCTCTAGCGTACCAGTCGCGCTCAGGATCACTAGCCTAATGAGGCAGTTTAATTTTAGTTTAAGGCGTATGACATTAAATTATTCTATATATTTAAAAAAATTTAACAAATTCAAGCTAGTATGTTCTAGATTAATTCCAGCATAATATTCACTTTTACAATAGAATAGAATTCAATACTCAAACATTTAGCGTATAAGTAATCCACGTGTGCCATTGGCAATGTGGCATTTAGATACCTAGGTACAGTCCTAAAACATTCTTGGGTATTTCTAATGATTTTGAGCAGAGGACATTATATGAGTACTTAGTTTAAAAAATATCTTTCTATAAAGACGAATAAATCGACACCTCAATTGTTAAAATCTGATCAGTAGTTTTTGAGCTGGGGTCGAACATCCATACATAATGAATTACCTCACCTTTTTCGAAGTCTTAGAAAAGACTACCATTATGCCTATGTGTGGATAGGGATAAATGGCAGTCTGCAAAAGGTTTCACTAGTTTGGATTGGCCAAGGAGCTCCCAACTAGTAAATACGATTATTAGTTCAAAATTCTCTTTATATCCGATTCCAAAAAGGTTCCTACATTTAAAAAATATATCATCTAATAAAAACGACCTAACAATGACCGACTGACATCCTTCTTTCGACCTTAATATATGGGGCCTATAAATCAACTTATTTTAAGTCTGAAAAACTTGCTCTTTAATAAAATCAAAACTATTTCGATAAAACAAGTGTAAGTTGATATTGATATGAGTAACTGATAGATATTTCAGAGATAAACACTTTTGACTTTCACTGTTCAACCTTAAAAGACCGTCCACACAAATACTGATTACGTTAAAAAGTACACAAACTTCTTAAATTAGATTTCTCTTTTCTTCTAAAAAGTACCTACTTCTTCTCTGTCCAAATATTTATTTTTAATAAAATATACGTTTTAATTTATTATGTATTATATAATATATTAGTTTTATATAATTATGTGGTTTTTTTATAGACATGATTAAAGATAGATTTTTAGAGGAAAAAAATATAAGGTCAGAATTTAGCTATTTTGAAAGAAGTAACAATTGCAGTTAATTTCCTGTTTAAGTTACTAGGTACTTCTGTTCTAGATTAGCGCAGGTCTAAAATTATTAAAAAAGTACCTATAATAAGATCAAATAAGAAAAAAACAACAATAACTCAAAAAAATATTATTGTTACGAGGAATATACATATATATTATACGTATATATTCGTATTAGTGCAGGTATTGTAACATAAACGTAGCGCCACTGGCTTTGGCGGGCTTCCGCTGCATAAAAAGAAGTTTTAGATAACGGTACAGATTTTCTCTAGAGACTAATACGTCGTTTTCATTACTACCTCAATCAAATGATTCTATTACTATATCTGTCACTCATAACTTTTTTTATGGGATAGAGGAGCAAACGAGCAGATGGATCACCTGATGGTAAGCGATAACCGCCGCCCATGGACACCTGGAACACCAGAGGAGTCACAATTGCGTTGCCCGCCTTTTAAAAGGGTTTGGGCCTCCGGTAACCTCATTCACTCGGCGAAACACAACGCAAGTGTTTCACGCCGGTTTTCTGTGAGGCCATGGTATCACTCCGGTCGAGCAGGCCTATTCGTGCCGAAGCATGACTCTCCCACGTTAAAATTGTTAATGACTGCACACATATTCAGGTTTTGCATACTAAAAATAATGTTGTATATCGTCACGTACCATCTGCTGGAAGTCAATATCGTTGTGCTGCAGCTGCTTGGCGAGCAGCATGCTGTGTTGGTAGTGCACGTTGTCGTCGTCGGTGCCGTGCACGAGCAGGTAGCGGCGCCCGCGCAGGCGCTCCGCCTGGCGCAGCACGTCGGCGCGCTCGTAGCCCGCCGGGTTGGCCTCCGGCGTGTCCATGTAGCGCTCCGTGTACATTGTGTCTGGATATTAATTTGATTTAAGAGCTGTAGATGCATGGTGTCTACTCTACACCACATTACAACTACTATTAATATTAATGAATCGTCACCTGCCTGTCGTTAGTCCAGTGGTCCTAAACAACGCTACGCTACGCTAGAGGTCCTGAATTCGATTCGTAGGTCGAGTACAGTGTTATTGGATATTTCCATGAAATTCTTAGTAGCAGCTCAGAGTTAGAATTGGTTAGCTAGCCCAGTTAATAAGCAATAGGGACGCTCTTTATTATCTTTATTTATTAACATTTATAATCTCTACCTCTCATTAGTCTAGTGGTCCCAAACGCGACTGCGATAGAGGTCCTAAATTCGATTCGTAGATCTAGTAAAGTGTCTTTGGATTTTTCCATGAAATGTTTAGTAGCAGCTCGGAGTTAGGATTGGTGTTCGCAGTTAAGCAATAGGGACGTTCTCTATTAGGTGGGACCTAGTTGCGGGGCTTAAACATATTAGTATACCTCTGTCTATTCTTCGGGGAATATTGGCGTGAAGGTATAAATCATTACCTATTTGATATATTCCGCCCTATTTTTTTGAATTTAGGTACTGTGAGCTAATGATTAATTAACGTTAATAGATCATAGAAAGTCTGGTGCATCAATTAAATCCTATTGTAAGGGCTTCTCAGACTAATTAATTTTACCATCGATGATTTTGCTATGGGGTTCCATCCAGTGATAATATAATAATTTCTTGTCAGCCTTAATATTTCAAAATTTTCGATTTAATGCTATATTCTTACCATAATACAGCCACGAGGTGACCGGCGCGACGGCGGCTGCGCAACTGAGCAGGTTCTGGTCGTCCTGTGCGAGCATCATGGTGGACACGAACCCGCCGTAGCTCCAACCCCACACGCCGATCCGCTCGGGATCAATGAAGGAGTACACGCTTATTAAACTCCTGGGAAAATGATGAAAATCCCAAATAATATAATCACTTTACAACTGCCTGCCATTAGTCTAGTAGTCCGCAGCGGTACTGCTATACTGGGAATCCTAGGTTCGACCCAGATTGAGAACACTACTCGTTGGGGTTTTCAATGAATTCTCAGTAGTAGCTCTGAGTTTGGCTTGGTACCCAGAGTTAGAGACAATAAGCTCGCCCCCTATTACATTCCCATGTAAGTAGTAAGGGGTGAGCAGAAAATCAGGAATCCCAAATTAGTGGTGAACTGTGGGTGTAAATTAATACACCTCTGCCCAACCTTTCGGGAAATGCAGGCGTGATTATTATAACGAGATTTTTTGTTTTCCCGATAAAACATGAGAATATTATAGCCTGGATAAATTTGATAGCCTTGTATGCAGCAATTTTGACTTATTTAACTCTCCGACAAGTCTCGCTAGCACAAGCGTATATCTATACTAATATATATAGCTGAAGAGTTTGTTTGTTTGTTTGCTTGAACGCGCTAATCTCACGAACTACAGGTACGATTTGAAAAAAAATTTCAGTGTTATATAGTCCATTTATTCACAATAGACCATTTTCGGTCGCAGTGATACAATAGCCGCAAGCAAATAATAATAGTCCATTTATTGAGGAAGGCTATAGGCTATATATCATCACGCTAAGTTTAAGTAACTATTCCACGCGAACGAAGTCGCGGGCGGAAGCTAGTATTAAATGTTTAGGGATGTAGAAGGAACCTGACTTGACCACAATAATGTTTGTTATCATAGACATTATAATAATACTTAGACATAAGTCCTGCCTACTCAAAAAAGTTTCAGAATAACTACGTGCATGTTTAAAAGGCTAAAAGCAAAATTAAACAATCGAATTCGAGTTTTCCAGCACAAACAGTCGGGGAGATTGAGTTAAACGACTCTGTCACACACTGTTCCATATTCGCTGCAGTTATGCAAATTGATTAAACGCTGAATCGAATACTAGTTGGGAGGCTGAGCTAGTTTTGTTACGGAAACGTCAAAGCTTTTATTTGTTTAAAACGTGGCAAATAGGTAAGTAAGTATGTGTGTACCCTTATTCAAGTTTGTTTTTTTTTCTTACAAGGTTATTTTTTTCTACATACTCTCTACTACATACAAGCTGTATCTGTACACTGAAGATATTTAAAAAAAAACAAGTGTATTATTAGGGTATATAAACGTCTCCATATCCAAAAATGTGATGTTTAAAATTCTTGTCTGTTTTTTTGTTTGTTACGGGTTGGAGCAAAAACTACTGAATAGATTTTAATTTGTTATCACCAGATAGACTAGAAAGTATATGATCCAACTTAAAAAATGGTGAACTTCTTATCTCAATTAATTAAACGGTTCCTAAGATACAGCTTGACCTCTCTGGTGTATAGAGATAGCCCATACTAAGAAGAAATCATCACTGCTGGATTTTGATTAAATTAAATTATTTTTGAAATCCATTTCTAATGCTAATTCAGTTGTATATAGCTTCAGGTGAGCGAAGCCGCGGGCAAAAGCTAGTATATTATAGAAATGCAAAAGCAACTTTCTGTTGTGCTCTCTGTTTGGTTTTTTCGTTTTCACGCCCCATGCTCAACCAATGTTGATGAATTTTGGTATAGAGATACCTAGATTGGAATTCTATGGTACCCAAATATATAAAAAAAATTTGTTTGACGAAAGATGATCTCCTATAGTTAAAGAAGCATTTGGCATGTAACTGTTACATAGCATGTAAGGTGTTTTCTTTGTCGGAGATTCTAATAAAATAAAATAATTATTAGTCGCAAATATTAATTAGCCGATGACGTGAAATCTCAGAAATTCTCACGGATCTAAGACTTCCCAGTTTACTCAAAGAAAGACGCAATGCGACAGAAACTTAAGTGTGAGAAGAGGTCAGTTAATTAGCTTTTAGGTCATTAGCTTGAATGGCTTCAAATTAACCACTTAAACAAGACCGGTAAGGATTCTTGTGGAATTGCTCAATTTGCTAACACAAAAGTGAACATTTATTACTATAATTCCTGGATATGTTTCGTCGCGACAAGACATTGAGCGATACTTTTTACAATAGCGGTGAACGACTGGAAAAAGGAATATCAGTCGATCAGTGACGATATTGCTTCCATCGTGAATCAAACATGGACAAGATTGAGGCAGAAGGGAAGAGATTGGCACAAAAAAGAGAGGTTTAAGTCTGGTCACGAATAATTTATAACGATTTCCCAAAAAGAACTTAGACTGCTTAGTGCTTATTAGTCTAGTGATCCTAAGCGAGACTGCTACGATTCGATTTCCAGGTCGAGCAGTGTTATTGGACTTTTTATAAAATCTTCAGTAGCAGCTCGTAGTCTGGATTTGTGCCTTGTTAATGGCAATAGGCTCCGCTCCCTATTACATGGGACGGTAAACTTTGTGAACTGTGGGTGTACATTAGTACACCTCTGCCTAGCCCTTCAAGGAATAAAGGCGTGATGGTATGTTCCCATAAAACGTACCTATAGTAATACTATAAAAACATATCACAAATAATAGCTTCAATAGTTTCTACACCCCGTAGTGAAATTAACTCTAATTAACAGTGCATCTACATAATTGTATTGAAATAGTCCATAACTATGGAACAATTGCATCGCTTCCACTCGCATGTGATACTGTAGAGCTACAGATTTCAATAGACAACATAATACTTCTAAATCCGGACGTTATTAATAAAGTCTATTGAAATTGCAGTTAGCAATAAGGCAGCAGATTGTATTATGACATAATGTTTTATGTCTCATTATGTCCTGTGATCCTGTCCCACGTTTTTTTTGTATACAATTTGGTATACAATAAAATATAATAAATACATAAATACCTGATTGTAGTCAAAGTGTCCATAACTTCGACAGTTCCTAGTGCGTTGTTGACGGCGTGCATCGCTTCAACCCCCATTACACTAGAGCCGCGCACATCGATGGACGCCACCACGTAACTTCTGTTCGTCGTTAAGTACGAATTGTAGTATTCTGTAAAGACATAAGGTTCAATGTTGAACCAAAAGTCTAACTTGATTAAGATCTGAATAGGTACCTCCCGATTAGCCTATCAGAAAATGTAACGCAATTGCACATTTTAGATCCTAATGTTATCGATAGTAACTAGGCGTATTCATCATCAATCCGTAGGCAGACCTGACCGTGCTGCTTTTTCTTCCATATATTATCTCTATCGGCCATCAACTCATCGTTCGCTTCATTTGTACCCATAATACCTATAAGTTATAATATCTCAGAGAATCTAAGTATATTATTTAAAAAAAAATATCCACTTTTATAGAATCGAGTTTGATAAATAAATAAGTTTCAACAGAGGCCAATAAGCGAAATAAAATAATAATACTAATCATACCGGAAATTTTAAAAAAAATATCATTTTAATAAATATACAAAATTATCTTATCATTAACGCAAAAAATGCCATGAAAGTTTGAACTTAACGTGTAGCGCCTTGGTCCTAAAATTAGGTTCAAACTGAACCCCGCTTTTGAACGGCAATCACGGAGCTAGGAATCTATGCTGCATACCTAAATCGAAACTGTCCTTGACCCTGCTCGTCCCTGGGCCTGCATAGACCCTCACTATCATCGGGTACTTCACTCCTGACTTCATCTCAGGTGGCAGGAGAAGTTTCACGTGTCCCAGAGGATTGTCCCCAAGCGCCACCACGTTGAATAGTATCAAAGGCAACTTGTACTGCCTTAATTTTTCTTTCAGTCTTAAATTATCTTTGATCAGTTTGAAGCTATCTAGCTGCAAAATTTAGAAGTTGTTACATTAGTTTATCTCAATGGTGAAGTAGTAAAAGCTTATCCAGAATGTGTTTCTTTGTATTTACTTCGCGGAATTTAACGTTAACGAACATTATACTGATTTCTCTAAAATACCTTGAAATCTATCAAGCTAAAACTCACCGCACTATTATACAAGAAAATCTTCGGCGGATTGTAAGAGGAGCTACACGTCACAACAGCATAGCTGGCTCCGGGTGAGAATGATGCAGTTACGCTGTGGCAGGAAGGCTCCCTGCACGACACGCATCGCACCACTCCTCCGGAAGTAGCCCACATCTCTCTCAACCACGGCACGTTCCCCGGAGACACCACGTAATACACAGTATCAGTGTCTTGATTCCATCCTAAAATCTCAGTGACTGTCGAGTTTCCGGGACTCAAGTCTTCGGTAGTTAAAGATATGAAGTTAAACCTCCCAGCATGAGGAAATCTTTGGTCGCCATCGTATAAGTTTTGTATCTCTAACATTTTGTTCCCAGATCTGTCGAAGAATGGCGTCTTTACGTCAATCCAGCCATTGGGTTCTGAATGTTCCTTTACGATACTGCACTTATCTTTTCCTAAATCGCAATTGACTAGCACGCTGACGTTTTGTCGTCTGTTCAGCCATAATACTATCAGATTTTGTTCAGAAGCCCAGTTGACTCTGCCCAAATAGTGGTCTAAACCGACTATGTCTACTGGTGCTGGAATGTTCCAAGGTTCTCCTCGGGGATCGGCAAGCTTGAAGACTCGTAACCCAACCACGGGATTTGTACGACCTGCCTGACAGTAAGAAATGCTATTGTTAGAGATTCGTGTTAGTACACATCTCATCAGGTCGTAGGAATTAGGGCATTCACTTAGTGGAGAACAGTCTTTACAGTTTTTTATATAGAAGAAACTGTTTAAGTTTACCTTTGGATACTTGAAGCGGATTACTTTGGGATATTGATAGTCAAGGTCAGACGGAGTCCCGTAGTAGGGATAAGTCGCTGACGCTACATCAGTATCGTTGAACGATGCCACTGCTAAGTAGCTTCCTCCTGGGGAGAACCACATGGCCTCGGCTGCGTTGAACATCTCCTCTGAAACGTAATATTATTGTATTCATACATCTTTACTTTTAGTTGGAACTGTCAAATCAGCCCATATTTTTATAGTCAAGATATAAGTACTACTCGTACTTCCACAGTTCTAAACTATTTACCAATAAAATTCTCACCTTCATAAAGCCAGTCAGTTACTCCGTGGTATATCTCTCCAGGCTTGCCATCCTTAGTGAGTGCCACAGCATTGTCGGTGTCGACATCATGAACATAATACACATTGTTTTCTCTGACGTATGCCAACGATCTCCCAGTGCCCCAAACTACTACGTCGAGAGAATTCTTGCCGAGTCTTATGATGGATCTGGTGGACAAAGGAGAGAATTAGAATTACAATTTAAATAATGAGACAGCCGTATTTTAGGATGAAACCGATATGTTGTAAATTCGGAAATTTTGTTCAATTTACCTATATTAAGAACATAACATATTTAACAAAAAAAGCAAACTTAAAGTATATTTAGAGGATTGTGACTAGGGAGGGAAAATGTAATGTTGTTTAAATACGAAAATGTAAAACATCACCCCACACTAAGATATTGTGCTGAATCGTGGATGCTTTTTTATACACAAATTCTCACATAACACACAAACACTCACAACTGCAACAACTATCTGTAGGTAATACAAATATTTGCTTCACGTGGGGATCGAACCCACAACACGTGGCGCAGGAGCCGGTTGCTCAGCCAAACGTGTCGTCATCGTCAAGATTGAAGATAATTGATTCAGCACTGCTATTTTTCTACTTTGTGACTAAGCCCATGGCCATACACCTGTACAATGAACATAGAAAATAGTTTGTCTGAAATGTGTACGCCATTTTCGAAGAAATATCATAATTGATAGAAACTTTCTACATAACTAACACCTCACCAACTTAATTGAAAAACCTAACACGAGACATAACTTACACCTCCTGTTGTGCCCATTTCCCTAGACTATACGAAAAGTTCACTTACAAAAATTTTCTATGACAAATTATTATGTTGTTTATAATGCTTTAGATTAATTATAATTTAACAAATAAAACGCTAAAATAAAGAATACATATTAATTGTTTTCTATTACTCAATTAGTACGCAAGAATGTTACTTTTATTGTTTTCTAAGTAAGTAGTAAGTATTGTTATCGTAGAAATATTACGAATTAGAAATTATTTAAGTTCGAAATTATCTTAATTACATTAATCGTAGGTATGGAACAATAACAATGATTTTAAACGTACCAATATTATTAGATCATTTAAACGGTGTTAAGCGAACTTCGAAATTCCTATGATTTTATAATAATAAGTACCTGTATGTTGATGGAACTTATTATAAAAAAAATATAACAATACCGTTCCTAGTGGGAATAAGAAAGATTGTTGAACACAATACAAAGCAGATGAATAAAAATAACAATAATAAGCAAATGTATTCCTAACCTAAAAAAAAAACAAAGTGCTACCATACAAATGCGGCACGTTTGCTCTATTTAATATCTATACAATTATCATTAAATTATTTACTTCGATTACTTACTTGGTCTCAAGGTCGTAGACCCAATACTCGGCAGTGCTCGAGTACCTGTATTTCTGAAATTCGAAAGTTGCATTGTAATGACACGTACACAACTAGTGTGATTATACAGGTGACTTTAATATCATACGACAAATCGAAGTGGGAGGTTTAGTAATATTTACTCATTAATTTTAAAATGTAATTTAATTGATCTGTCTAACAGTTTGCCATCAGGCGGGCCGTAAGATTGTTTGCACCTCATTGGTATAAAAAAAATTGTTCAAAAAGTCAAGGTATTTAAATTCATCCAAATCAAGCCAGGAGGTATCGAAATATTCTCGCGGGCGCACCCGATCAAATCATTACGTTACGTAAAGTACGCTTTACATTTACTATGATTTACATATTTGTTTTTATTGACGAGAAAAGTAGCAGTTAGGGCCGCACTTAAATAGTATTATTATTATCCTGAATCGCATGTTAAAAATTTTCTTTGTTACACGTAGAATCATTTATTTTAATTCGTACAGGTTTCCCTTTGTAATTAGTACCTAATGATCTCAAAAAATCTTGTGTATCATCAACCAGAAAAGAGCTGATAACCTTCAAACGGCTAGCCAGATGCTTCGATCAAGTCGCCTTACAAACAAAAAAAAGAATTTGAATCTTAAATTAAATTGATCTTATGATGGACACAGACACACAGATACACACTCAACTACCCTCTTTTTTTTGTTAGGGGTTAAAAACTAAAAATCATTGACATTATTTAATCTCTGGCACCTTCTACATATTATGTGTTCTGTGCTGGTACTGTAATATGATTCTAATATATTTTATGATTAGGTAGTAATCATTTCCTAGTGCCAATTAAGTAGGTCAACATGCAAATTTATGTATAACAAACTATACGTTTACACGTGGTCATTATAATAGCAAGTACGCAGTAGTAAATTAATTTAAATACCAGATTATCTGTGAATAGAAAACCAAGCCAGTCTACCGGTAATTTAGTAGATAATAATTGAAATATCAACATAGAAAAAATGTGCAAATAGTTACTTGCAAGAAAAACACGCAATTTTTAACCCCTAAAACAAATAGGGTCTATTTTACATACCATCACGCCTGTATTCCCTGAATGGTTAGGCAGAGGCGTACTAATGTACACCCACAGTTCGCCGGTATGTTTAGGTCCCATATAATATTGCCATTTACCGGGCACAAATTCCAAACTCCGAGCTGCTACTGGGAATTTCATAGAAAAACCCAATAACAATTCGCTCGACCTGGGAATCGAACCCAAGACCGCACAGCAGTCGCACTCAGGACCACTAGGCTAATGAGGCAGTAGGGTCTATTTTAGTGAAAGAAAAATACGACTGCGTACAGGATACGAACCTGCGTCTTTTGGTTAAATATACCAGACTCTGTGACCACTAAGCCACTGCGAGTCCTGCGCGCAGTCGAATATTTCTGCACTAAAATAACTTTATAATCTTAGCATGGAAAACGCAAAGAACATTAACATACCATCACGCCTGTATTCCCCGAAGGGTTAGGCAGAGGCGTAGGTGCTAATGTACACCCACAGTTCGCCGGTATGTTTAGGTCCATGTAATAGGGGGCGAGCCTATTGCCATCTACCGGTCACAAATTCACAACTCCGAGCTGCTTCTGGGAATTTCATAGAAAATCCCAATAACACTTTGCTCGACCTGGAAATCGAACCCAAGACCTCTAGCATAGCAGCCGCACCACAAGGCTAATAACGCAAAGAAAAAAATACAAAAGACAAAATTTGGATGATGAATATTACTAGTTTAAGAGACAGAGTCTTATTATATGTGTACAGATTTTTGCAACTTAAGTGTTATCCATAATGCTATTCTACTAATTAACCCGAATTGTAACACTATTGTAAACCCATCTATCTGTACTTTGCTGCAAAAATAAAGAATTATTTATTTTATTTGCCTATCTATCCGTATTTCAGGGGTTGTGTTAGCTCTATCTATGTATCAATGCATTTAAATGCAGTTTTGTATGCTTCCATATTTTTATTTTAATCGCTTCAGAGTCGTTTGGACATCCTGGGGCTTTATTTCCATAGCGCGTTTCGAACGCACCGATATGTTATTTTTATGAACTAGGCGAAAGTTTAATATCCGGCCTACTGATTTTTACTTTCATTTCCTTTAAAAAATCATAATAAATACAACTTTTGCCGGTCTGGCATGGTAACCTAGGACCTCGATGACAGCGGCTGCACTTTCGATTCTATCTCTACTATTGTAAAATCGTAAAAAAACCTGTCATCTCGTCTGTAATCTCTCCATCTTAAAAACTGGTGAACTTCTTATCTTAAGAATTCGGTTTCTGAGAAACAGCTTGACCTCTCGGATGTATAAAGAAGATATCATCACTGTTGGAGTGTCGGTCTTTGATTAAATTATTTTTGGGATCAATTTCTAATTCCAATATATTTAACTTCAGGTGAGCGAAGCCGCGGGCAAAAGCCGACCCCCCCCCCCCCTCCAACATAGGAAAAAGCAGAGTTTTTACGAAGGCAAAATACCAAGCCAGCGCTGATTGCTAGTGAGACTGGCAGCCAGCGATGGCCTCGAGTAAACTAGGCTAAAGGCTCGGAGGGTGAGCAATTAATACAACATTATTTTTAGTACCTATATGCGAAACCTGAATAAATTGTTTGTTAGCTAATTACAGATTAAAATTTTAGGAAAAAACACACTTTTTTAACCTCTTTTTGAAAATTCTGTATTAACAGCTCAAGGGGTCAGGGGTGTTTGCTTCTAAGGAAATATATTATAGCTATCGAATCTTTTTATTTTGAAAATGTGATGTGTATTTATTATTGTTACATTTTTTAGCAAACCTTAATCATAAAATATACCTATATTTTTTTACCAAGAATAAACTGACTACTCCGGCACCTCAGGCTTAATTATCTAGACATAAGTTGACATTTCCACATGTCTATAATCTTTATACAAAATGCATCGTGAGTTCGTGACATAAGCATTCACTCACAACAGTCAAAGACATTATTCTTCGTAATACTGAGTCTCAGTTAGGTAGGTATCCCTGACCTGAAATATTAGATAACGCGTGTCGCAACTCTTAAGAGAAGGGAAGTCTTGGTATCAGACGGAGAGTGTAGCACAAATTCAACATTATTATTGACTTTATGGGGTTTGGTATTGACAATAGCAGACTGTCAATAGTCTTGACAACTTCAAGAAAAAAGACAATATTGCATCAATACACTTAGGGCCACTTGCACCAAATTCTATTTAAATCATTCTTTTATGCATTTAGGGCCACTTGCACCAACTTCTTAAATTCGTTTAAATTGTATTTAAACACGATTTTTGATTTAAGTCAAACATTCGTCTTGCACCATAATAATTTCCGTGTTAAATACGTTGAAAGACCTGTCAAAGTTAAATACGCTGAAGACCCTATTTAATTCATACTTAAATATGAATGACCGTTTATTGAACTGTCATCTGACGAATGGAGTTTATTTTGAGATAAAATACTACTAGAAGCCTTGTAATAATTTCTATGAGAGATTATTCACCTATTTAAGATTATTTTTTCATTTTATCAATTAAAAAACACAACAAATAAATATGACTTTGTTTGGATTGGTTGTCATGGCAACGAAAAGTCAAAATAATGGCGTAAGTTTCGTTACATGCAGACTATTTTCAAGAAAAATCAACGATTTACCATTAATTAAAATTATTATAATTATAATAATCATTAAATTTGATTTAATATTATATCTATTATTCATAACACATTTTTTTAAATATATTTTTCACATTACTATGATGTAATATAGATGTAATGTAAAAACGGAACGTAGAGAACTGTTTTATCGACATGTTCAATTCATTTAACTAAATTGACATAAGACAGACTTGGTGCAAGACGATCTTATATGTGTTATGTTTATGGAGTTAAAAATATTTAACTAAATGCATAAAAGAATGATTTAAATAGAATTTGGTGCAAGTGGCCCTTAGTTAAATATTTTTAACTCCATAAACATAACACATATAAGATCGTCTTGCACCAAGTCTGTCTTATGTCAATTTAGTTAAATGAATTGAACATGTCGATAAAACAGTTCTCTACGTTCCGTTTTTACATTACATCTATATTACATCATAGTAATGTGAAAAATATATTTAAAAAAATGTGTTATGAATAATAGATATAATATTAAATCAAATTTAATGATTATTAAATCTTATAAGGTAGTACCTACATAGATAATAGAATAAAATAAATAAATAAATTATAGGTACATAGATTAATGAAACCCTCGGCTAAACCAATCGTTATAAACAGTGATAGTTGCTTCCTACGTTCTTTAAGTGAGTTTTTCTTTTATTTTAATTACGGTTACTTAATAATGAACATCCTAACTAGTTAATACAAACAGTTAAATTGATGTGGTAATAGTAACTCTCAAATGTTGACTACCTTATTGATTGCTGTTGGGGCTGCTTGGGGTTTTTGTATTTTATGCAATTAACAGAGATAGCCTAATGATATGACCATTGGATTATCAAGCCAAAGGTCTCGAGTTTGAATCCAAGGCTTCGAAGTCATGAGCGTATTAATAGTTAATTATCACGCGCCATCGTGAGGAACCTGCACGTCTGAGAGATTTTCTCGACAGCGTGTGAAGTCTGTCAACCTGCGTGGCGAACTATAGCCTAATGCCTCTCATTCTGACAGGAGAGCCGTGCCCGGTAGTGGGACAGTATAATGGGTTGATTATGTTATGTCAACATTAGCAGCTCGACCTTTGTATTTCTGCCCGGTTAACAGCAACTGGTATTTGTTAATTGGTTGCATGGGACTTATTAAAAATAACCGGCGAAATGTGCGTACCTCTAAGCATCCATCACGCATCCCCGTGTATAGAGGCGTATTTTTCAATAATAATTTATCGGAAAATTATGCATGTCATTTGCGGAATTCCGATAGAAATTAGAGGAAACCATTTCTCTGGTTTGCATACTTTGGCCAACCAAGCAGAAACATCTAATGAGGCAATAAACAACTCGTGTATCTGTCTGAAGTGTTATTGTGTTACAATTTACTGCATATTACGATCATGAACGCACTGTATCGCAGTTTTTTTTTAATAAGTTATTTAGAAAATAGGCTGTAATTTAACAAAGAAAATTAAAAGTAGTTACAACATTCGAATATCTTATTGTCAAAGATAAATTAAATATTTCCTGACGGTAAATAAAGGAATTATAATTATAATAGAATAAACTTTACAACTTACACTATGAATGAGGAAAATATTTAATTATTTTTGTATTTTACCATGTTGACCTATTGTTACGTAGGTACAATGTTACAACTCCGTTCAAATCTGCGTACACGGTATCACTTATGACGTTTATTACGGTTTACGATCAATATAACACAAAAACCTTGTATAATCGTAGTTTTTACGCGATTTCTAATATAAACTAAAATGAATTAACTTCTATCAACGTGAAATTGATAATTCGTTTATGTATACTTGATTAGCTTTGAAAATTGTCCAGAAAAGTGGGAATGTTATCATAAACTCTGGTAGATTATTAGTTTTACGCAATAATAGGATTTTTTAAATGAAAACCGAATATATAACTCATACCTTTTTATTTACAAGCTTCTCTTTTTTCGCAATAACGGAATCGTTGGCATAACATACCATCACGCCTGTATTCCCCGAAGGGTTAGGCAGAGGCGTACTAATGTACACCCACAGTTCGCTGGTATGTTTAGGTCCCATGTAATAGGGGGCGAGCCTATTGCCATTAACCGGGCACAAATTGCAAACTCCGAGCTGCTACTGGGAATTTCATAGAAAAACCCAATAACACTTTGCTCGACCTGGGAATCGAACCCAGGACCTCTAGGGTAGCAGTCGCGCTCCGGACCACTTGGCTAATGAGGCAGTAATTGTTGGCATAAAATGCTTCAAAAATGGTCCTTAACTCACCTTACACAGTGATTCCCGAGCAAAAATGGTAGGAATTTAGTCAGGAAATAGACAAAGAATTTCCCGGTAAGGAATCCCAGACATCGGCATGCCGCGAAAGTAAGAGATCAAGAAAACTGGGTTAAGAAGGTTACTACAGTACAGGCTATAACCACAGGCAAGCACAGAATTTTTTTGTCGGCGCAGTGAGAGTTCACGTAATAACCTTACGTCAATAAATGCCATATCTTCTTATTTGTGAATCCGTGTCCGTTCAGTGTTCCGTGTGTGAAGTAATTTAAATTCATTTGAAGACGAGTTATTTTTTTCTTTATGTACACATAAAGCAACAAATTACAGACACAATAGGTTAAAAATATTGTTTTCCAGTGTCGGGACCCGTTTCAAGACTTAATTAATTAATTGTATACTCAGACGCCTCCACAATTTTAGTTCCTTTTTCTTTATCTTATTAAAAGTGTAGACCTATGTTTTCCTTGTTCTTTTTCGTAGTAGGTAGAATCTAATGGACACAGTACCAAAACTGCCAAGTTAGGTATCGAGTTCAAATCCAAGGAATGTAGCGCCTGTGACTATTCAAAATTATTGTGCGTATTTATAATTACAACTCACTTAAATGTAGATCACTCACTCACTTAGGCCCACTTGCACTAACTTCTTTAATATATTTAAATCGTATTTAAACACAAATTTACTATGAAAAATTGTGTTTAAATACAATTTAAATATATTTAAGAAGTTGATGCAAGCGGGCCTTAGACTCACTTAGATATTTTATATAGGGAAAATAAACAGGTATATCTTTATCCATATAATTCTTCTGTACATGTGTTGACAGTGAACTCCTCCTAAACGGCTGGACCGATTTGAATGATTTTTTTTGTGTGTGTTCAAGTGGATTCGAGGATGGTTTAGATTCACAAATAAGCCCGGCAGATGGCGCTGCTGTCGGTATCTAGGTTATTTATCTATACTGCAAGTAAACTGCTGAATCGTTACTTTGTTTAATATCCTTATCGCTTGGTATATCATGCAGGACAACGTCTGTCGGGTCCGCTAGTGATTATATAAAATAATTATTCATACCTACTTAGATTGACTGTATAGATATTAATGAGCCTACTTAAATTAAATTATTAATTTCCGAGTAACATCACAAATAAGGACAATTTTATAATATGTATATGAATATTAGGTAGTTAGATACCGACCCACCTAACGGCTACTCAACTATACTCATATAATAATAATTTTACTGATTCTATGGCTTACCAGTGAAGCTATTAAAAAGTAAACAAATGAAAAGTATAACTCACTTTTTGTTTGTTCGTTGTTAGCAGCAAATATTTCATGTCTTGAGAGAACGTCGATATTGTAAAGTTACGAATCTTTATCTGGTAACAAAAAAAAAATAGAAAATTATACAAACAATGCGAAAAATATGTTTACATGTATATTATATGTAATTTATGATAATTTGTTTTATTTTCCTTTTTCTGTTTTATTTGCCATAGGTACCTACACTGTAATTTTTTCTGGGTTTGAAGTCGAAAGATTGTCGTCGTACTCAGCATACAATCCTGGACTTAAGAAACATCAAAAATGGTTTGTCCCATAGTAGAAATGGATCATAATAATGAGTACGACGTCGGCCTTTTGGCTATACCAGTGACACTAACAATGACAGGTATACATATATAAAAAACTGTTTTTGCTTAATTTTTTTAAAATTACTAATAAAATGTTCTATTCTATTGATGTTAAAGTTAATACTGTCAATTTATCTAAGGGGAAGACACAGTTGGTACAGTTACATTATTGGATTCTCTGCCTAGTCACCTGCGCTAGTAAAGACTGTGTTGCAGGTGTTAGAGAATCCAATAATGTAACTGTACCAATTTATATCAATAAAGAATATTACTATTACATATTGTAAGTGTCATTTCAACTCATAAACGCTTTCAATGAACTTACAATAGCCCGGAGGTCCACGACCTTATTTTGTAAACACCAATATCCGGGTTCAATATTTTGTTAATATAAGCCACGGTGGATCTATGATATAAGAATAATTACATCATGAGGAAACTTTGGTCACGTGGGCTTACAAACACATACATAGCATCACGTCTGTATTAAGCTTAAGTAGATGTGTATCCTGTCTAGTCCATTGGTAAGTTTGAGATTTACTACCCAATAACACTACTCGACCTGGGATTTGAACCCAGTAGGTACCTCACGCTCTGTAGCCGCACTTGACAAATGAAACAGAGAGTGGCCAACATTAGTGAAAGCAATCGTCAAGACAATGCACAAATGATGCCAAAATCACTTCTTACCAAGTCTTCTTCATCCAACACCGCAGTGTAAATCTCCTGGGTGGCATCGAACTTCCAGACGCCTAAACCTGGCTCTTTGTACATGTACTCCGTATCTGAAATATTAATAAAAATAGTAAGCAACGAATACTACTACTACAGACATCGCCAACACCAGACGCGGTACGAAAACGTGTTATTGCGATCTTTTTGCGATAGAGAAGGAGAGAAGGAACCCTGCAGT
Source organism: Acronicta leporina (assembly GCA_947256265.1). Lineage (NCBI taxonomy): Eukaryota > Metazoa > Arthropoda > Insecta > Lepidoptera > Noctuidae > Acronicta > Acronicta leporina. The sequence continues at coordinate 6,147,574 of OX366513.1, read as the reverse complement.
TTAAATAACACCATCGCTTTCTCACAACCCTACGAATTATTAGAATAAATCTACAGTCAGTAAATTAATTAAATAAATATAAATACTAAATGCACTTTAGTTAATTAGTGAGTACGAAAGTAGGTAAGTAGCGTGGGATAATTTAGCAATTGATGTTCTTTGTGATGGTTTGAAAACCTCGTTATCATTATATTGGAACAAGCTCACGATCTCCTAAAACAAATATAGTTTTCGAATTTATCTATTGTGCAGTAGAAAAAGGACCTAATAAAAACGTGTTAACAAAATAACGGTACCTCTAATTACCTTTAATTATGTTGTCTTACTAGCTAGATCGTCAAAAAAAACCTACATTTTTTATTCAGATTTAAGTACCTGAAATCCATTGTATAGACAGTTGTTCGGGGAAGAAGCTGATGGTGAGTGGCACTACTTCCTCAAGTGCGAACGTCCTCAGGCCACCAGTTAAGTACGGCGAGGACTCCGTGTGGCTGCTCAGCAGCGCCAGGACCAAGCTGATGATAGTCTTCGGTGACTAAAAATATAAATAAAACCTTTATTGACACATACACATCAAAAATCTTTATAAAATATGGATAGCATAGCAATATTACTTTGCAGTCACATTTTAATAAGTGACTTTCTTGTATTATTCATCGTGGTAAGTAAGTACCTATGTAATTGATTTTTTCCGCTACATAATAAAAATTAAAAAAAATACAAAATCTCTAAGAATAATGAAATAAATATTTATTTTTTCCTAATCTTGATTATTAAAAAGTTATCATAAATAATAAATGCAAATGTAGATAAAGCTAATTTTCTAATGGAATGCACCTTTTTCCGCAAGAATGCGTATATAATATTTATGTAAGTATTTAATTATCACTGAAAATAGTGAGAAATAACCGCTTGAAGTCTGGCAACCCGCATTAGGCCAGAGTATATGGGCTGTATTACGACGTGTTATCACCATCATTTTTAGGTTGTGGAAATGGGATAGCGCTATTTAATCTGTAGAGCGGCATCCCTCTCTTTCGTCGTCTCTCTCTTTAACACGTCGTGGTACGGCTTCTGGCCTGGACTATCGCCTTGTCACTCTCATTTTGAGACAACGCCCGTGTCCGCCATTGGGACTGTAAATGTACTGACGATTATACCTTTATTTATAAGTATAGCAAACCTAGGAAGTAATGATGTCGTAATATTCATTAAAATAAACGGTTCCTAAAACTATAAAGCGGTGTATTTCTAATTGAATGTTCGACATGGAAGCATATTAATCATAACATTCCACTTTTACGTGCTCACGCGACATCTTCTAAGGTCTTACAAAATAAATTGATTTAACGCACCGAATCAATTAAATCACATCTTATCGTAAATATATTATGAAAATTTATTTAAGAATATGTTTTGTATGACCGCAGTTAATTCCTGATAAATCTTGGTTTATTAAGGCTTGGGTTGTTAGGGCATTGTCTAACTTCAATGTTTGTAATAAATTGTTTCAAAAAATATTAGACATTCCCAATATATAAAATACATATATATATATATACGCAAAATATTATAAGTATAAATTAAATCTTTGGATTAAAACAATCTGTATAACATTCTGTAAAATATAAAGGTACCTACATAGATATCTATTTACGTACTATTCAACTTCACCTTCTAAAATGATGGTCAAGGCCACGATTCACGAATCCCATAGCTATGATCTTCTTATCTTCCCTCATCCTACGTGAGGGAATAAAACTGCTATTTTTAGTCGATACGAGTCTGACATGCCTACTCTACTCCCTCTCCAAGTAAAAGGCGATCCATGAGGATTTTCCACACTCCATAAAAAAGGTCACCCTTTTCTGAATTCAAAACAAAACAATCATGTTCGTGGACTCATTTAGTTGTTAGCTATTCGTGATGCTTTCAGATTTGTATAAACCTATAAAAAGGTAATGATGATATAGATTCTAATCATATTGACTATGACTAGTACATAGGCATAACCTACCTAAATACAAGGCAGTAAGTAGGAATGAACAATACATGCCTATCACCTAATCATCTTCAATCACCGCCTAGTAAAAACAAAAAAAAATCGGTATCTATCGCAGTGATCTAAATCGACGTCTATAAATTCTGTTCACGGTCTTTAAAATATTTCTGTGTTTTAAATATACATTTAAAAAAATAAAGATATTGGCGCCAAAAGTTTTTTTTTATTATTCAATCTGCTGCCGACTATCTAGAAGAATGTTATACAGCCAGACATCAATTCATTTCATTATTAACCTATTTATGTCCTGTTTTTTTACATTTTGTTAATTGATTGGTATTTAGGGCACATAGGTAGGTACGTAAGCCAGTGCCAACTTCTTAAACTACAAATATCTTATATACTAAACCCTCTAAGTACCTTAGACATATCGTTGGAAACAGTAGAGCAATGCCTTTACAAGATTTCTTTAAATTCTAAGAAATCATTTTATTGGTCCATAAGTACACCAAAGTATTAGTTTATGTTTAAATCATATTTAAACACATTTTTAATGGTATTGAAACACAAAATTACAATAAGAAATTGTATTTAAACACAAAATTACAATAAGAAATTGTATTTAAACACAAAATTACAATAAAAAATGTGTTTAAATATAATTTAAACATATCTATGAAGTTGGTGCAAGTTTTTGTTGATCGGCTCCTATTTATGGTAAAAAGTTGTATGTCGGTATTTTTTGTTTGTTAAATGTTTAATTAACAAGCTTAGTATCAGTTCATCGCAATCGGATGAACGGAATGACAGTGCATTAAAAATATGAACAGATTGATTTTATAAATTGCCTGCATCATTAACCTTGTGATCCTGAGCGCGACTGCTACGCTTGAGGTCCTGGGTTCGATTCCCGGGTCGAGCAAAGTGTTATTGGGTTTTTCTATGAAATTCCGAGTAACAGCTCGGAGTTTGGAATTTGGCAATAGGCTCGCCCCCTATTACATGGGACCTAAACATACCGGCGAACTGTGGGTGTACATTAGTACGCCTCTGCCTAACCCTTCGGGGAATACAGGCGTGATGGTATGTTATGGTATTTAAAATATTACCTACCTACCCATAAACACTATTCTAATTTTGTAATATTGCTTTTGATTCATTATCAACAACACAAGGTCCATGCACATGAAGATTTTCTTGCATTCTCACAAGGTTACGATAAATATATCCTACACAAAGAACTTCCTTTATGGTTTTATTAAGATTCATTTGACATGTGCATTATTGATATGACCATAGGTAGATAAACACATCCTTTCGTATAAACAAAACGTTGAACCATTGTGCTTCACGTCATTCTATTATCACGCCTTTAGTCAACGGACAAAAACTATCATAAGATGTTCCGTGAGACCGCAGTAATAGGTATTGCTTGTACCTGTACCTACTTATTTTGTAGAGACTTATTCGGCGAATTCTACTATTAATAGGGGCACCTATAAAATATCAACTAATAACTTTATTTACGGGAAAAAGATGAAGGGTTTAAGGAACCACTGTTACCGGGTGAAAACCACACATTTTACTAACTAGTCAGATAGACGGATATATTACAGGACATATTAATTTCTACGCAGCCTCAATGGACTAGTGGCAATTGGGTTGCAGATCGTTAGATCTTGGGTTAAATACTAAGTTCAAGCAAAATACTACTAATTTTTCTCGATAAATTCTCAGTAATAATTTGCGCCCGATTGGCTTGAGCGCCCTGACTATCCGTTTGGGGGTTCGAGCGTAATGGTTATGTTCTACAACCATGAGATGAACCAGATCTTCAATCTTCGGTGAATAACAGTACAATGCCTTTAAGATGAGGTGTTATGGATACATGTTACGATAAATTTTATTGTTTTTCAAACGTTTAACATACATATATGCAGTAACAGTATAAATTGGCTAGCAATGTGTTGATAACACAGTTCACACACATTTTGTTCGTATGTGATAAATTGAAAAGTAATCTTTATTGTTCCCTGACCGATTACTATCGTCACAACGGCATTCAAATTGAATAAGTCTTTGTTGTACGAAGTGATGAGTTGGTGGTATTCAAGAATCATGAAAGTCAGCCACCTCGCTGTTAGTGTATCTATGTAATAATGTTCATTTTCTCAAATAACTTTGTGTAGGTAACGATAAAAATCGTATATAATCGATACTGAGCACTGTGTTATTTTGTGCGTGTCCGGGGTCTCAAACCGGAATTCTTACGACGGTTGTTTCATTCCGCTTCCTTAGAATTAAGAATTTTTTAACATTATAATCTGGTTTGGCCTTACTCTTGTGTGAGAATAAGATTATACAGGTAGTCCTCTGAAGAACTGGTAGAAAGGATTCAGGGAATCTTTACAGCTTAACCGGAATTGGTGGCGATGCACCGAATGCCTCCAATCAGAAACGACTTATAAACTAACTAACGCGTCCTCCAACAAATACGGGAGCTCGGCTAAGGCGCTGCTGGGAGGACAGCAGGGACGGCTGGATCTGGGTTAAATTATTTAGGGACAAAAACATGAAAAGAAAAATATTACGGAAAAATACTATTTAATAGGTATCAGTTGGAATATTTTCTTTTGCAACACTGAAATTGAAAACATAAACACTTCATTCATTCCATAAAATACTATATAATCAGCGGAAAAGGAGTTGACAACTATTGGGTGGTAATAATATAATAATCATCTTTGCATTTTGATTTCTTTGGCTATGTACACAGAAGAATATTAGTAACTAGGTCGGCCTCACAAGGAAATGACTAGATACCTAGAGTATTACGGTCTACGGACGGTCTCCTGGGTAAGTGGTACTTAGGTCTAAGGGTAACTAATTAATAAACAGTAGAAATGCAATTAACACAAATGAGGCGTTATCTGTGAGCTGTGTGCATGTGTGTGAGTTTGTATACGATAGTAATTATTCTAACCTAATAAATAACATATTCAATTAATTAACTGTTCATTAATCCTTTCGATAAATCATGTAGGTAGGTACCTTAACTTGTTTATTTACAAAGAATACAATTTTAATCTTTGTATACCAGGTATTTACTAATATACCTAAAGCTGAAGAGTTGGTTTGTTATTAAACATACTGACGAAATGTGGGTGTAAGTACATTAGTACTGCTCTGCTTAACCCTTCGGGGAATACAGGCGTGATGATAAGTAAGTACCTACGTTTAAAAAAAAGTTAGTGTGAGTTCCTTTTTTTTGTGAGGTAGGGGGGCAAACGAGCAGACGGTTCACCAGAGGCCATTGCCGCCGCCCATGGACACCCGTAACACCAGAGGAGAGGGCCCCCGGTATCCCCACTCACTCGGCGAAACATAATTAACCTTACACTGATCAGTTCAGAAACAGCTCACATTATGAGGAAAACAGTAATTTTCTTAACAGGCAAAAACATTGCACATTCATTAATGTGAATGAGTGGAAAAGTGTTTGTATTAGAATGCAAGAAACAATAGGAACAACAACAATTGTTTACACAGCTTAGAATGCTTATTACGACTTAGAAGATTTCAACATGCATAACATACCTACCTACCATCACGCCTGTACACTTAGGTACTATTAACAGACCCCAAATCCATACTCCCAGCTACTACTTACTGAGAATTTCATAGAAAAATCGAACTCGTGACCTCAAACTCGGCAGTGAGGCAAGGATATTTTCACATAACATCTTTCACGTAATAGCAGCTTTGGGCGACCCCTAACGGGATCGGACCTCGGCGGACTATTAGGGAGTTATCGGGGGGACAGCTATGAATGGATCTGGGTTAAATTATTTAGGCCGGCTCGAGCAAGGTTCGGCGGGTTACCGTTAGAGGGTCTTCGCGATGGGCCTCGCTGGCGAGGAAGGTAGATCGAAGGAAACCGTGTGCAATAGCTAGTAATATATATACAGGTAAGTACAAAAGCTGGCGGTGTCTGGAGGTATGACCTCTAAGACCATGACTTCCAAGAGAGAAGGAGTCGATATACCCTTTGGTCTCTTCGACCGCCAAATATCAATTACCTCGTCATGGTCACTTAATATAAGTAATGCATTTGCGCAATGACCGATATACATAATTTACTTACAAGTATCCCATTTGTTAGACTTTTGTTAACTGACAGTTTTTCACGCTTCCATGACATATGTTAAATTGAGCGTTAAATTTATGTTCAATGACACCCTATTGTTCTATTATCTGTAAAATAAGAAGGCACTAAGAACTTTGAAATACTTTTAAACACAACTCATATGAATATTTATGGATAACTACACAAATACAGATGTTATTAAACTTGTATAGGTACTTATTTAGTAGAAAGAATTACCTTCAAGTAAGCGACTGTAGAAATTAGCGCTAAAATGACAGTTTTATAAAAAATACGAGACGGTAATAAAGTTAAAATAATTATGAAGGTAGATATGCTGCGAACCGGTCCTGGCAATAAAATGAGGGTATTTATTGCACATAACTTATGGAGAATCCAAGGAGTTAATTAACCACACAAGAATTTAAGGTTTAATTTCACTTCAATAAAAAATTTTTCACTCGCACAAATAAATATTTATTATTGAACTTGTGAATGACCGTGATAGTATCCATGAAATCACAGACGGAAATACTCACCATTTCACATGCGTACACGCAAGTACCGCAGGATGCGAGGTCGAGACCTCTTCAATGAATGTTAATGGTCCAATCAGTGGTCATCACTCACGCGCACCGCTTTTACGCCTGCGCACGGGTTGACGCTGAGGCGTGCGGTAACTGACTGCAGAGCTCACTCGCTAGCCAGGCTCCCCGTCTTCGTCTCACGCACATCCAAAAATGCGAAACCGGATTTCAAATAATTAGAATTTATTGAAATAAAATTAGAGCGCATTTCTATATAATAAAAAAATCGATGATCCGATCTTCGCTTTTGTAAACAAACATTCTTTAGGAATTCAGAACAAAATAGAATATCATACCTACTTACTTAGAAAAATCATTTTGCGATTTATATTTAAAGTAAAATGGTCAATAACCTAACTGTATCCGATTGTGTCAATAAAGTTATGATTAACGCAATCTGTACATCCAAATAAAATTGAGTTCGTACTAGAAACATTAATTTAAAAGTAAGCTATAGCAAGAGTTGCGCAAGCGTGCAACGACCGCCGATCTCGTCACATGCAGTTATGTGAGCTCTTATACAAGATCCTTTCCAATAGCAGAAGTAAACACAAACAAAACAAAAAGACCGACCCGAATAACAAGAGTCGTGACGTTGTAATTTACCAATACAGGTATAAGAACGTAGTTCAACTTCGAAAAGACGGCCACCCTGACAAAGAAGTCAGTAATTTTTTTAAAAGAAAAAATCACTCGTAAATTTGAAATAATCACGTGGGTGCTGCAAAAAATGCCGTGTTCTACTGGGTGCTCAACTATACAACATAACACACCATCAAGCCTGTATTCCCTGAAGGGTTAGGCAGAGGTGTAGGTACTAATAATGTAGACCCACAGTTCGCCGGTATGTTTAGGTCCCATGTCATACGGGCGAGCCTACTGCCATTATCCGGGCACAAATTGTAAAATAATTGTAAAAGTATATTTTTAACAAATTACGTCTATTTGTTAAAAATATACCTTTACCAACTTTTATTCTTACTTTCATCTTCTCTGTGTCATTTGTGTAGTGACTTTAAATTTCGTCAGAACATTACCAGCGACCTTCAGGTTGTTATAATCAAAACGTCTCCATTTCTTTATCCATCCGGTTCCGTATCTGCGAGTTATATTTAACTTTTGAAATAAAGCTTCATCATTGCATCTTAGGGCCATACAGTTGTTATTTTCGATTTAAATTTACAGGAGTTAAAGTATTCAAAGAGATCAAATACTGGTCCTTACGTTATGAATTAAAAAAAACTGTTGGCTGTTCTTTTTGGTTTTGTATTTGTAACAATAATAACGCATAGGCAGGTAACGATTTAAATTCAGTCTTGCTTGAACAGGCGAGACTTAAAATAAAATAAATTTTATTTAATTTTAATTATAAACGCATATTATTGGTTAATATCAGCATAAAAAGTTATATAAATATTAAAAAATATGTACGATAATAAATCTTACAAGTTGAATTATTTGCCAGGTTTGGCCTTTGATCATCCTTGGTCTCCAAAACCCTGGCATTACTTATTTATTAGTTTGAATTTTAAATTTTATTAATTTGATTTTATTATCTTCTTACATTATGGAGGGCATATAAAGAAATACTTACATAAGGCCAGTTGGAACCGTTAGATAGTACTCACCGTAATGCTAATTAGTAATTATTATCTAAGTACGCAGTAGGTACTTAGATAATAATTACTAATTAGTAGGTAATTTTGCAACTAATAAATTTGTATCTACAATAAGTAAAAACTATTTAATCTTTTTTATCTTATTAATAATCGGCCTACAAGCCAGTAATGCCAAACATATGCAATAGAGCAGAATAGTGCATTGCCGTGGCCAGCCCATACGCAACCGCAATAAAAAACTACTTAGATGTTAATTAATGGGCATGTTTCATTACTTACCATGACGTTCTTTTTTCTTTGTAGAAGTACCAGATGGGTAATACAACCGGGAATATCGATGAATTACAATGTAATTCACATTAGAAAATTGCAAAGGAGCAACTACGCAACTACTAAATATGACCTTATAAGCCACTGCTGTTGAGTAACGATTTTTTTATGGGATAGCGGCGCAAACGAGCATACGGTTCACCTGATGGTAAGCGATTACCGCCGCCCATGGACACCCGCAACACCAGAGGAGTCGCAAGTGCATTGCCCGCCTTTTAAAAGGGTTTGGGCCTCCGGTATCCTCACTCTCTCGGCGAAACACAACGTAAGTGTTGTGATTTTATTTATAATAAAATTTCAAACTTTAAACCGTTTCTTAACAAATTACAGCATAGGTAATCCAAGGTATAGTTTTTAGTATTGTTTTTGTGCCCGGGGCCTTTATGCGCGCTTTTCGAATTAACAGATTTGTTCGACCAATCAAACAAAAGTTACTAGATAAAATCAATTTTACAAACCTGCCTGCAATCTTTGATGGTAATTTAAATTTGGAATTTGACATTAAAAAATGAGGAAGTTACTTTTTTGTTTTATGATATTTAAACACGTGTAGATAATAGTTAAGTTTATCACGATAATCCAATTCAGAACTATTATTATACTGAAATAAATCCTGCTTGATTGCGAATATGACATTTTTGAATCAAGTTTCGATGAAGTTCAATGTCGCGATAAAAAATAGTGCACCATGAAGTAGATTAGAATGCCAAAGCTATGTTCGAAATAAGTTTTATTGCGACGAGCTTATCAGCGAAACAGCGTGTTTTAATTATCTTTATTAGCGTGTATAAATTAAAACACGCTGTTCCGCTGATAAACTAGTAGCAATAAAAGTTTTAATAAAGGTGCCTCATGGCCAATCGCATATATATACAAATTTATCAAATTGGTTCAGCGGTTGAGACTTGAAAACATTAGAAACAAACATACAGCCAGACAAAGTTACATTCGGATTTATATTTTTAAGGGGCTTTATAATATAATTATTACAATATTATTAAACATGTTACAAAAAATGTTAGATCGATTTGGCTGCTTGTCGATATAATAAAGATATACGGATCATACCTACTTAGGTCCGAATAGCATAAATTATCATAATCGTGAGTATGATAAATGATTATACGGAAGTTGGCAAACCGGCCAGAGTCGGTACCTTTTTGTTAGATATGTGTACCTCATTGCTGTAAGCTGGAGAGCGTTGGTAGTTTCAATAATTCGTACTAAAGGACCGACCGACAATACAGTCAAAAATCAACAATTTTGAGGTCTTTGAATAATATTTTGATATTCACAAAAAATGGCACACTGCTGGTATAAATTTTGACGTCTTGCTTAGGGCCGGTTTCACCACGATGGTTACCTCCACCGTGTCAGCGCTTGATAATTAATTATTAGCCAAATAAATCATACAAAATATTTTAATGAAATCTATTTATTTCAACAGAGACATGTGTATAATCTATACTAATATATAAAGCTGAAGAGTTTGTTTGTTTGTTTGTTTGTTTGTTTGCTTGAACGCGCTAATCTCAGGAACTACTGGTTCGATTTGAAAAAATCTTTCAGTGTTAGATAGCTCATTTATCGAGGAAGGCTATAGGCTATATATCATCACGCTAAGACCAATAGGAGCGGAGCATCAATGAAGGTTGTTTCAAAATCGGGGGTTTTCCTTTTGAGAGCTTCCGATGCATGCGCTGCGTAAACGATTAAAGTTTCGCAAAAATCATATATGACAGAATTGTTCCTCTTTAATAGTTCTAAAAAAAAGTCCGCGACAGCATATGTCTATCTTTTAAGGTTGGCTCACTATAACCGTTTTTATGCTAACTTTGTTCTAAAATAAGTTTTTTTTTCCTTTTGAGAGCTTCCGATGCGTGTGCTGCGTAAACGGTTAAAATTTCGCAAAAATCATATATGACGGAATTGTTCCTCTTTAAAAGTTCTAAAAAAAAGTCCGCGACAGCATATGTCTATCTTTTAAGGTTGGCTCACTATAACCTTTTTTATGCTAACTTTGTTCTAAAATTCCAAATGCATTATTTGCGTAGGTGTTTTTATAAACATGATATTAATCCTTATCCAAATAAATACGTTATTCATCAGTCTTTAGAGCTTTTGTTTTGTGTCCGTGCGGAACGAGCTCAGGTCCGCTCGGACCCAACAAACACTCTAAAAGACATAATATCCTCATTTAGCGTTCTTTTATTATTCCTGTTCCCGTGACATATTTTACTAAAGTTCCGCTCGGATATGAGTATCCGATCTGAGTATGATACTCAATTTTCAACTAACAATATTGGCTATATCTTGAAGTGAGCTTCAATCAAAACATACTACAAGCCGCTGAAGGGGATCATCATCTTCTTACCACCTGTCAAGTGCCACCTGCCAAGTTTGCTTGAACGCGATAATCTCAGGAACTATTGGTCCGATTAGAAAAAATCTTTCAGTGTTAGATAGTCCATTTATTGAGGAAGGCTATAGGCTATCATCCCGCTAAGAATAAGTAACTATTCCACGCGGACGAAGTCGCGGGCGGAAGCTAGTCTATATATATAAAAGAAAGTCGTGTTAGTTACTTCATTTATAACTCAAGAACGGCTGAACCGATTTGGCTGAAAATTGGTGGAGAGGTAGCTTAGAACCAGGAAACGGACATAGGATACTTTTTATCCCGTTCCCGATACTTTTATTCCACGGGGGCGAAGCCGCGGGCAGAAGCTAGTTATTAATATAAGCACTGAATAAATGTTATATTCTGTTATTCTAAATTTTCTTATATATAACTGACTGTCAGGTTTGTTTATCAATCAACAAAAGTTTTTATTTCTGACTGAAAGATCAGAAAAATATCTGTCTATCTAACATTTCTTCATTATCAAAGTAATATGCATTTAATACTTTTCATTACGCGCGCGCGTCTGCAAATGTAGGAAACTAAATTTACCCTAAAGAGTGTAAACTTCTAAACACCGTCTTGTTTGGTTTCGGTCAAACTCTTAAATATAGTCGAAAAAAATATAAAACCACTTACGTATATACAACGTTTATAATTAAGGCTAATAATGAACAGAATGTATTGGTACAGTTAATTATCTTAGTACGAATCTTGCAATCGCAGACAACGCGTCCAATAGCGGTCCATCGCATTGTATCTGTGTAGATTCACGCCCGCCAGGCTGTGCGCCTCGTCGGGATATGACTGTGAAAATAAAACATTACATAAAATAACATACCATCACGCCTTTTCCCTCCGAAAGATCAAGTAGTAGTCTGCTGTGAGCGGACTGTGGGCTGCGGACACCCAAAGCCACAGTGCGCTTGTATGTTTAGCCATTAACCACGCACAAATTCCATACTACGAGCTATCTGTAGTACTGATTATTTCTTAGAAAAACCCAATAGCACTGCTCGACCTAAGAATTGAACCCAGGACCTCTAGTGTATCATTTAGATGACGACAGGCAGTGTTGGGCATTAATCAATTAAAGTTCCAATCAATGATTTTCTTAATCAATTGCAACTGAATTGATTTGAATTGCAATTAAATTTATTTATTTGCAATTATTGGCAGGCCATAGGTCGATGTAGCGGGATGATTTGGATGCGTACTGGGAGTACTTTTAAATGGAAGAACACAACACGTTGTCGTCGGTATCAAAATCGGGACGAGCAGTTTGTGTAATCTATACTTTAATATTATACAGCTGAAGAGTTTGTTTGTTTGTTTGATGGAACGCGCTAATCTCAGGAACTGCTGGTCCGATTTGAAAAATTATTTCAGTGTTAGATAGGCCATTTATTGAGGAAGGCTATATATTACGCTACGCAGACGAAGTCGCGGTCAGAAGCTAGTATCATATAAATGTAAGACTCACCATTTGTTCAAACGGAATGTCAAGCTCTTGTAGCGCCCTCATCAGCTTGGCAGCGTTCTGGTAATGCACGTTGTCGTCGGCGTTACCGTGCATGATATAGAAGTCATGTCCGCGCAGCTTTTCGGCGAGGAGAGTGACGTCACCGTCCTGGTAACCTTTGAGGTTATCCTCCTCGGTTGGGAGACCCATATAGCGCTCCGTGTACATCGTATCTGAGGGGAGAGGGGAAATAGAAGACTTTTTAACTTCTTATCACGTAATAAAAATCATAATTAAGTAAGGTATTTTTTTTTTCATTTTTCTTCTATTTATTTTTAATGAGGACGAAACTATTCTTTACCCTTCCTTTACCTTTCTGACAGTTAAAGCCTGAATTGGTAATAATATTTTTATGAAGTATTTAAACCTAGAACATATTTACAATTTAAGCTAGGTATATCCGTCTCTAGTAATAAAAATCTTTTTAGATACCTTTCTCTTAGGTTCCTTAGAGTTATGCTCACGATTCTTATAATATTTTACTGTTCTTCGCATCTCTTTTAATTGAGTAAAGAACACTGCCCCTCCAGAGAGTAGCTCATAACAGTTGTTTTTCTACTGTGTCTATTATTCCTTGACCGAATTGAGTTATAACATAAGGTATTTCCTGAACGTACTATAATAGATCCATGAGGTAACCGGCGCCCCGGAAACTCCGCACTGGAACATCTTCTCGTCGTCATGCAGCATGGTCAACAGCGTCGCGTAGCCGCCGTAGCTGTGGCCCCACATGGCGACCTTATCGCGATCCATGAACGGATATCTATCCAGAACTTGTCTGCGAAAATATAACCACTATTAACACCAATACTACTACCTAAAGAACAGGCTGGGTCTTGTTGGTTCTTACAAGAGTTGTTACAGTAAACGCACCTTAGAACACCTAAGAATATAAAATAGTGAAGTATCGCGTGTTATAAAACAATTCCATGTTTGGTTACCAATAATAATCCATCCGTAACTGACGTCAGTCACGGATGGTTATTGATAATTTGTTTGAATGAATTGTATGTCTCCAGTCTAGCCCGATGAAGCAAGTAATTCAACTAAATACATACCCCTTTCGTGCTCTAGGTCACACATACAAAGGACCGAACTCAGTAAAAATGTATGCAGCATGTAAAAATTATTGGAGCCAGTCTTCTATATGAGGAGGGTATCTGAAGTATAACAGTGTTTATAAGGACAATAAAAAGCATTTTGATTCGTCCGCCTACCAGCATTTGACTAGGTTTTTCTAACCGATTAGGGTTTTCTTAATTGCACACAATCGTTAATGTCATTAACTATGTAGGTAAGTATATAGGCACATCAAGGTTTAATAAAGTATAAGATAAGCAATGTCAGATAGGCAAACTCAATTTAATAGAGATTACTACCTACTACTGGGTTTCTCGTCTCTTACTTGTCTAATATTACTTTCCTGCTGGTATTTATAGACTATTTAATTTCTCGTCTCTTACTTGTCTAATATTACTTTCCTGCTGGTATTTATAGACTATTTAAGACTATCTTTCTTCTAGTGAGTTTCACGCACGAATGGCCTAAATCATGCAGCAAAATATCTAGGAAACAAATATAGGTACCTACAGACCTGAGAATTTGTATACCAAAACACATTGAATTTATTCATTTGGATCAGTGGTGTAAATCTAAGCATTTCTTGATATCGAAATGAACAAAAATTTATGGAATTTTGAAAGATTTGTGATTTATGGTTACTCACGTAAATGTCAATTTTACAATATTTGAACTGTGCGGGGAATCGTGCGAATAGGTATCACGGATTATTATTACTTAATTCTTATCTGTGGCAGTATCGGATCTAAGGCAGCCGCTGGACGACATAAGAGTATTGTTTTAGTAAGTACTTTTAATTATATGTGGGGGATATAACTATAACTCCACTGCAAGATAATAAATTAATTAATTATTTTTTATTTCCAAAGACAATACAAAACACATACTACCTACGAATAACATTAAATTTAACAATGATAAATTAGCTGTTTCTCTGTAAATTCTGTAATTCTGTAAGTTCTGTAAATTAACTCTGGTACTCAAGGTACCAAAAAGAGATTAACCTCAGCCAGCGTTCCTTTCCGATAATTGTCATGGATCCTTCTTCTGCCACCTATGAGAGCAATTAATGTCCGAGCATAATGTAGCGAATCAGACCGATTAAAAACCATTTTATTTCAATACGATTAAAAACCACTTGACTTCCCTTGCCTTATGATCCAGTTATCAAAAGGCAAGGACAGTAGGATCGGAAAAAAAGTAAAAAATATAATTTTCACCTGAGAATAACGAAGTGGTCTTCAATCTCGACGGTCCCAAGTTTGTTGTTGAGCGAGTACAGTATATCCTGCCCCTTGAGCCCAGAGCCGCGGCCGTCCGCCAACATGTAGATGATATTGCGACTCGTTGTCAAGTACGAATGGTAACCTGGAATTACACACTTGCTTACATTTATAACCATACATATAAATAAAAGCCCGCTGTTTGATAGGCACCCTCTGACCTTCTTCGAGGTCCAAGTATCGAACTGACTTATAAATATTATTTTAGTGAAGGAAAAAAATCGACCTATCAGGTGGGATCGCGGTAGCTTAGTGGTCATAGCGTCCGGTGTATCTAACCAGAAGACGCATATTCGAATCTTGCCCGTAGTCAATTTTTTCCTTCACTAAAATGACTTAATAATCTTAGCATGGAAAATGAAAAAAAAACACAACAAGACACAATTTTTTTTTTATGGGATAGGTGGGCAAACGATAACCGCCGCCCATGAACACCCGCAACACTAAAGGAGTCACAAGTGCGTTGCCCGCCATAATTATAATAGTATAGATAGTACTTATATAATTATAAATACTTAAATGAACCACCAAATTCATATTTTTTTATGACCGATATAAGCTGGTGGTTCGAGGGAATCTTGACGTGGCGAAGGACGGAACGCCTCTAGTCAGGGATGATTTACAAATTAAGGAGCAACAGCTGAAGCTAATGGGCTTAGAGCGTTGTTAGAGGTTGCATCTTCTTCCAACTCTAGATATTGCGACGTGTGTGGAACGTTAGAAGATGTCAAGCACTTATTGATGGAGTGCTCGAGATTTAAGTCTGCTAGAGAAAATCTATTAAAAATGTTACATATAAACAGGCATGATGTGGGAATGTTTCATCATATATTATCAACACCCAATTCAGACGCTTCCTATACATAATCAACCCATTATATGTCCCACTGCTGGGCACGGGTCTCATCTCACAATGAGAGAGATGAGGCTGTAGTCCACCACGCTAGCCTGATGCGGGTTGGCAGACTTCACACGCCATCGAGAAAATCTCTCAGAGATGCAGGTTTCCTCACGATGTTTTCCTTCTCCGTTTAAGCGCGTGATAATTAACTATTAATACGCACATAACTTCGAAAAGTCAGAGGTGCATGCCTTGGATTTGAACTCGAGACCTTTGACTTGGCAGTCCAATGATCTTATCACTAGGCTATCACGGCTTCTTCCTATAATGTAATAAAATTTGTAATGTCACGCTTTAGCTAGTTAGCTAAAGTACCTTAGTACCTTATTATTGGGACTGACATATACAGTAGTTAAGTCCCTAAAAATAAATAAAGAGAAAAAAAAAACTTTAGATATAATATAACAGCTACTAACCAACAGTGAAAGTATTGTAGACTGTGTTGGTATTAGGTCCAGAATACACGTAGAAGATGACGGGGTACTTGGTGGTGTCGTCGTTGACGTCGAGTCCGGGCGGCAGCAGCAGGCGCACGGGCGCCGGGAACCCGTCCTGCAGCGGCACCGACGTGATGATGCTGCCCCAGCGGGCCTTGCCCACCAGGCGCTGGCGCACGATCGCGTTGTCTTCCCACGTCAGTAAAGTCTCACGAGTCTAGATATGAAAATAAACATACCATCACGCCTGTATTCCCCGAAGGGTTTGGCAGAAACGTACTAATGTACAGCCACAGTTCGCCGGTATGTTTGGATCCCATGTAATAGGGGGTGAGCCTATTGTCATTAACCGGGCACAAATTCCAAACTCCGAACTGCTACTGGGATTTCATAGAAAAACCCAATAACAATTTGCTCGACCTGGGAATCAAATCTAGAGTAGCCGTCGCGCTCAGGACCACTAGGCTAATGAAGCAGTAAAAAATATGTTGTTTTAAATGGAAGAATATAATACGTAGTCGTCTGTATCAAAATTGGGACGAGCAGTTTGTGTAATTATCTTTACTTATCTATATTACTAATATATAAAGCTGAATCCATACTAATATATAAAGCTAAAGAGTTTGTTTATTTGTTTGCTTGAACGCGCTAATCTCAGAACCTAATGGTCCGATTTGAAAAATTCTTTCAGTGTTACATAGCCCATTTATTGAGGACGGCTATAAGCTATTATATATAGGTCTTAACGTGATGATATATATATCACGCTAAGACCATAAGTAAAATATTTTGATATGGTACTTTTTGTACCAAAATCTGTGAATAACAGTACGTTCGCATAATAGTCAATCCCAACCTATTCTTCAGCTTAGGGAACAATTTTCCTAATCCTAAGCCAATGCTTAAGAAGTAACTTATAGAAGGATCCTATCGATCCAGGTGCTCATTGATTTTAACCACTATCATATTTTAAAACCCACCCTTGGTTATTTTAGTGAAGGAAAAATTCGACTCGCAGGCAGGATCCGAACCTGCGTCTTCTGGTTTTATAATCTTAGCATGAAAAATGCAAAAAAATCACAAAAAAAGATACCCACCCTTGGGTTAATGATGAAGGTAGCCGAAGGTTCCTCGGGTGAAGAACAGGTGATGGTCATGTAGGATCCTCCGAGACTGAGCGTGGCGACGGCCCAGGCGCAGCGGCCTCCGTCAGGCATCACCAGGTTGCAGCTGAGGCAGCCGGTGCTCGCGCCCGTCACGTGCACCTGGCTCTCCCACGGCATATCGGTCACTGTGCGCGTGTAGTAGCTACAATAGAACACAGATAATTAAATATATAGAGATCTAGATAGCTCTCGATATGAAAATATGTCTTAATGGTTTTTTTGGCATTTTCCATGCTGGAAAAATCCAAAACTTGATTTATCCTGTCGCAAGTCACATTTTTCCTTCACTTATGAAAATATAGATAGATTTAGAGTTTAAGGACTTCTGCATCATTCCCTTTATTTTTTTTATGGGATAGGGGGGCAAACGAGCAAACGGGTCACCTGATGGTAAGCGATAACCGCCGCCCATGGACACCCGCAACACCAGAGGAGTCGCAAGTGCGTTGCCCGCCTTTAAAAGGGTTTGGGCCTCCGGTAACCTCAACTCACTCAGCGAAACACAACGCAAGCGTTGTTTCACGCCGGTTTTCTGTGAGGCCGTGGAATCACTCCGGTCGAGCCGGCCCATTCGTGCCGAAGCATGGCTCTCCCACGTGAAGTTATTTATTTATTATTAACTAGCTTCTGCCCGCGGCTTCGCCCCCGTGGAATAAAAAGTATCGGGAACGGGATAAAAAGTATCCTATGTCCGTTTCCTGGTTCTAAGCTACCTCTCCACCAATTTTCAGCCAAATCGGTTCAGCCGTTCTTGAGTTATAAATGGAGTAACTAACACGACTTTCTTTTATATATATAGATATTACTATTAATATTTTTATTACGATTTTTAAGAGCTTCTGCAATGGGATGGCCTTCATTCTTAACCAAGGCCATAAAAACATAAAAAAAACTCACTAAGCCAGATTAGTTTCATCCATGCCGATGAAATTATTGACGGTAAAGGCGCCAGGAGTGATGGAGTTGGAGAATATCTCGCCATTGACGCGCATGCTGAGGTACAGGTGTTGCCAGATGTGGCCGTCCGCCTGCTCCAGAGACCAGCGCGTTGATACGAAGAAGTCGCCGCTGCGGCTGAAGCGAGGTAGCGCGATTGGGATCCACCCATTGGGCTGCTGACGATGTTCTTCCTGCACAATATAGAAAGACGTGAGGAAATGGTTGGTATACCTACATGCAAGAAAATAACCGGTGGGTCTTTCCTTCAACCCAAGAATGGTGATCACGGCGAAATTAATATTTAGGCACGACGCGTGCCTAAATATTTAGGCGCCTAAGGAATTTAGTTGCCCACCTAATAGAAACAATATATTTTTTCATCTTTTGGTATTGACAGGATAATAGTAAATTAAGTACATATTTACTATTATCTTCTAAATATCAACAGATGAAGAAAGATGAAAAGGGATACCTATGTAGAATGCGCACAATTGTAGTGAAGCCCCAAACTTGAGGATCTTTGATGGCGTAGTCTCATCAAGTATTTCTATAGAAAAAATAGCACGCATCTCCATTTCTGCCCTAGAAAAACGCGCTGAACCCTGCAGCTCCTGTGAACTGCAGGATTTTTTTCATCTGTTATGGAGTGTTAATTTTTCAGTGTTTGGGTATTTTCAGTCTTCTAGTTTTGACGAAGTAACGTTCGCATTATGAATTCAGCGCTAAAAGAGGTGATTGGCTGTCGGCATTTACCTATATAGATGGTTTTTTAAATGAAATGAAAATGAAATGAAAAATAGTTTATTCACAGAAATACATATTGAACACTATAAATTTTACCTCTGCCAAACTGCAAAACAGTTTGTTGGCAGCTGTAGCTCCTTTTGTCTAGCACAAACATTCACAGCAAACATTTTCTAAATATCCTCAACATTGAGGGTTTGACAAAATTCATTGAAGAGGTACTTATGTATTTTATTTTTATAAGACGCTTTTGTAATACAGCTGCTGCTTATATCGTCTGGAAGGTTATTAAAAATGGTTGGAACTAAAAACTTTCTACATCTTCTACCATAATAGTTATTACAATTGGGTACATCAAACCTTTTCATATTATTTGTCCTCTGAGGTCTCGTACGTACAATAATATTTTTATATATATCACTATTATACTGTTCTAAAGCTATTGCTAACACCACCCTCTCATGAGCCGGCAGTATTTTACATTCCAAAAATAATTCTTCATACTCACCAACTTTACAACGCTTTTTTGTATTTTTATCAACTAAAAGTTTCATGAATCTAATTTGTAATTTTTTTATTTTATCTAAGTATGTCTTAAACGTATTACCATAGCACGCCAGCCCATAAGACAGCAGTGAGTCCACCAGCGCATAATAAACCATGAACAATGTTGCCCTATCTAGCACAAAACTAAGTTGGTGGAACTTCACAAGCACATACCGGAGTTTGTCACATAATTGTATAATGTGTGTATTCCATGAGAAGCAGTTATCTATGACTAAACCCAAGTACTTGTATTCCTCCACCACCTCGATATTGGCACACTCACACATCGTCAATCCGTCACTGTGCAGACATTCATAGCTATGTCCCACTATGCGCGGCGGACATTCAGTTTTTTTACTGTAAGGCGATCGTATATGCATACATTTGGTTTTGTTTATATTAATTATGATGCCATTGTCATGAGCCCATTTAATAATATTAGTTAAATCCTCCTGGATAGCGCTTTCAATTAAATTTAAATCTTTGTTAGCATAGACTAGACAAGTATCGTCTGCATACATATATATTTGACACTTACGAACGACATTGCACATGCTATTGACATGCATTATGTATCCGACGGGGCCGAACACGGATCCGGTCGGCACACCACACGTGACGCGCTTAGGCTCCCCGACGACACCGTCAATGACCGTTCGTAGTGTCCTATCTGCGAGGTAGGTACGGAACCACCTGTTAAGTGGTCCCGCGACCCCACACTCTTCCATGGCTTGAAGCAGCTGGTGGTGCTCCAGAGTATCAAATGCTTTTTTGAAATCAATGTAGACCACCACCACCTGCTTCCGCTGGTCCAAACAATCATTAACGTAGTCCGCGAACTGCGCCAAGGCCGTAGCCGTGCTCCGCCCACGTCGGAAACCATGTTGTGCATTTGTTAAAACATTATGATTTTCCAAGAAAACACTAACCTGATTCACAACATACTTCTCTACGATTTTATTTATAACTGACAATATGGCTATTGGCCTATAGTTTGCATAATCACAATGCTCACCTTGTTTAAAAATAGGTCTAATTAATGCTGTTTTTAGTTTCTCAGGGTATAATCCCTTATCAACACATAAGTTAATAAATAAAGCTATTACAGGGCTCAGCTCGGATTTCAGTAACTTAATTTCTTTTACTCTAATTTTATCTACTCCATCAGACTTGTCACAGCTTAACATATTTATTATTTTATCAATATCTATTGGATACGCTTTCTGAAACCGCAGTGATACATTTACAGACTTAACATAGCTAGATCTTTCCAAAAACCTATGTTGGCATACATGTTTTATATTTAAGATTTCTTGAGTAAATGTTTCCGAAAACTTATTACATATATTATCAACCGAGATTTCCATTTTTCCCAAGTATTTCAAAATAATAGAATCAATACTCTTTTTTTCATTTCCTACCCATGAGTTAATTTTAGTCCAAATCTTTCTTATATTCTTTTTACATTGTTTTATTTCTTCCTGACGGTATTTATTTTTCGCCTTATTTATACATTTATTTAGTCGATTTCTAAATCTATTATATTGTCTACGTAAATTCATATCATCAGGTTTATTTTTCCAATTTTTAAATAACTTATCCCTAATACCTATCATTTCTTTTAGTTTTTTAGTGATCCACGGTTTATTTTTCCTTTTATTACGTACTAAAACTTGAGTTTTCGCTTCTTTATAAGCATCAGAAAAAATTGAACATATCCTGCCATATAGTTCTATTGGACATTCACAATTCAATAGCTCATTCCATGAAACATTTTTAAGCTTTTCTAATACCTTTTTATCAGAAATAATAGTCTTGTTAGGACACAATGCACTTGGAATATTTTCGATGACGGATTTACTTACGAGGCGCATCCCTATAATATAATGATCTGATATCTTAACAGTTAACACATACGCAGATATTGCACGCTGAGTTCTAACCCACACATGGTCAATGCACGATCGCGTCACTGTGTCGCCGTACACCTCCTCTCTCGTTACGTCCCGGATAGCACATTCCAAGCCCAACTCACTCATATTATTTGTGTAGTTACTGATAACGCTGCTTGAACCGATTTTGCACAGCAGATCTATATTTGTATCACCAACCATAATTAAGTCACAGCTTGAAGGGATGCGGGATAATAATTTGTGCACTTCCTCAACAAAACCTTGTCTGTTTGTTTTAGGCGGCCTATAAATAGTCAAAATATGAGTAATCTTACTCCCGTCTTGAAAAAGCTTTCCGTGTATCATCTCATAGTAATTAGATTTTATTGTTGTGGCAGTAAAATTTAACTTTTTGTTTACATATAACAAAATCCCCCCTCCTCTTTTTGTTTCCCTTGTGTTTATGTATGTGTCATATCCTTCTAAATGATATAAACAAAGTTCATGTTCTCTGATGTTAATCTCTGTTAATGCAATAATATCCAACTTTCCTTTACAATCGTCTATTAGTACTTGTAATTGATTAAAGTTTTTTCTGAGTGATCTTATGTTCAAATGAATAATATTTAGATTGTTATTACATTGCAACAAATCATGTTGCCAGCTATCTGTGCTTAAATATTTATTGTATTCAAAGTTACACGTTATATGTGATGTAAGATTATCGAATTGTGACAAAGCGGTACTCACGTATTTAACAGCATCATAGAAAAACAATACGTCATTTGTTCGCTGCATACACACTAATATCGCTAAGTGTGCGAATCGACTTGATTTTGCTATCGTTTGGATCATCTTTTCTTATAAGCACCTTACCGTTTTGTATCCAAATGTATTTGAATGCTGGCTTTAGCTCGTTTTTAGCTGTCCATAACAGGTTTCGCATATGCTTGGTAAGATCCTCATTTATATAGATTCGCTGTCTGTTCCCATTAGCAAATATATCATCATTACTTAGCTGGTGGGATTTTCTAGTGGCAATCCATTTGTCGCGGCTAGCACGCGTAGCCAGAGTGATAACCACTGGCCGTGATTTTTTCTCGCGCTGCGGCTTTTCTGTTTTTATTTCTTCACCTACCCTCTTTGCCTCACATATCAATACATCTTTTATTCCTATTTTGCTTGCTATAATTTTAACTGTATTCTCTAAATTCTCGTTTTGTTGTTCCTCTAGTCCAAATATTTCTACATTTTTTTCTTTCTCACGAACCTCCAAGTAAACTATCCTTTCTTCCAGCGCCTTATTACAGGTTTCCAAATGAACATTCCTTTGTTCCAGCGCTTTAATTTTTTTATCCGTTTTTTCCTTCTCTTCGATCAATTCCTGGTATTTCTCAGCGTAGAAACTTATATCGTCTGACATCGCTTCAAGAGTCTTTTTCATATTGAAGACTATTGTTAGCTTTTCGTTAACTTCAGCTAGTAGTTTTTCTGGTGTGGTTCGGGCCATGTCGACTTCTATGTTTGGTTGGCGAAATAGCGGCATGGTTTGGCATTCGTCACATAGACCGGCGTCGCCAAATGCCTTGATTTTTGCCACACATTTTTTATGGAAGACACCACCACAGTCACCATTACACTTAGTAATACTGTCAACTTTCGCTCGGGCTAGCGACAATCCACATGTCTTGCACTGCACCATTACGATACAATATAGTTTTAATCGTTTTCCGTAAACAGTCAAAAAATGGAGGTATATAACACTTCTTCACCAACTTACCTCACAAGCCATAGTAATGATATTACAGATCCTGAGGACTGTATAATTCTGTCTCCTGTTCAACCAGTGTGTTGCGATCTCAGTGTCGGTGAGCCAGGTCACGCCACCAATGATATGATCATCAGTGACGGCCTCCGGCGGCTGCATAGTGATGAAGGTGGGCGTGTTAGTCGCCACCAAGGCGTTTAAGTCCACTACGCGGAGGATTGCGGTTGGGTTCTTACGGCCGACCTATAAAATAAATTTAGGACTTATAATTTTTAATCGGCGGTAGCCTTACGCTAGGGCGTCGGACTTGAGATCATGAGGTTGCCAGTTCGAAACCCATGCATTGCAGTACCAACGAGAACCCACTCGTAACACAAGCATTTAGCTTAGCACGAGGGTTTAACAAGAATACTAGTAGGTAATGCCAAATGATGTCGTTATTCATACCTTCGGGTATTTCAAGTCAACGAGCTCGGGGTAAAGATCATCAGGGTCAGACTTGTCAGAGAAGTAGTAGTAAGAGTAGCTCTCCACTTCCCTGTCGTCGTAAGTCGCGAAAGCCAAGTATGAACCGCCAGTAGAGAACCACGTCGCTTGGCCAGTGTACATGACATCCTCTGTGAAAGGTTAGCAATTATTTTTTACTACCCTAATATATTACTTTACTCTGTGGTACTATCTGTTGCCAGCGCTTTCACTTCGCGTCGGAACTTACTTAAAATAAAAGTAGCGTAAGCTATACCTATGCCAGTAAAAGTCCCGTCTAAATCAGTCCAGGAGATTAGCCGTTACAAAAGATAGACAGACAAATATTAAAATGTGCCGCATCTTGTCAGTAAGAAACTATTATTTTGACATTACAATCGGGCACTTGCAACTTTATTTACCTACCACTTATAATATAAATGGGTATTTTGAAAAGTTTCTTGCCCCCGTGATCATCATCGTCTCTTTTAAAATGGGTCTGGCGATAAATAGAATGACACGGAACAAGCATCTCCTGGAACTTTTTTATAGTGCGGGTAATCCTCATGGAAGAGAGGAGAACCGATGCCCTGAGGAGATAATTACCCTATATATTCACGGCCATGAGACCCGTGACTATTCACCCCGATAAAATTTTAATGTCAACAGAAAGAACACGAGCAAAACGTCTGTCTGTCTGTGGCAATCCTTCAAAGGCCTTCTGTCCCCCACCATCATAAATTATGAATCCGGCCTTGAGAATAGAAAATGGTCTAAGTATAGTAAAAATGTATATTCTACCTTCATACACCCAGTCAGCGTGTCCATTATAGAAGACTCCAGGAATACCATCGTTGGTAATCTGTATGGCTTGGTTGCTGTTCTCCGGCAAGTAGTACACGTTGTTGTCCAAAACGTAGGCCAGAGAGTGACCGCCGCCAAAGATACAGAGCTGGAGGCGCGCGTTGTTAGCGACGTTGGTCACGGTACTGAAATATATCACTTAGTTTTACCTAGCCTTAGCCTTTTGGAGCTTGGGGTAGTTCTCAAGTGACTACATGCGGCTGTATAGCAATATTTAATACGAAGCGATCCATCAGGCCTCCACAACCCAATTTCTGAATGATACTGATATGACATTTTCGTCTTATGACTTCCACCGATTGTCATAGGTCAACGTACTTATAAAATCGGAAACGTGCTTTACGTGCTCTCCGTCTGAGGCACGGAGGTATCACAATGTGGTAAGAATGGTCACGGTCAGAAAGGTAAAATCGTGGAACATACGATAAAATGAGACCTAAATTTTGTCTTTGGACGTTACTTCTCTAACTACCCTCCATTAACTATGCATTTCAGATGATTTTGAGGTTTATTAGCTTTATTGAAAATTGTATAAAAAATCTGATAGGTAACTCACTTTGATGCGATTTCGTAGAGAGCAAAACGAGCCGTCGTAGAGTATCTGTAAACCTGAAAAATATACCTAGATATTTTATAATGACATAGTAGGTACATACCAGTATTTTGAAATTACCAATGCAATAAAATTGAGGTAAGTATGTAGATACCTAGGTACTTACTCTAAAAGATTACTAATTTTAATACCAATAGATATGCTTATCGTTATAGTTCAATCTTTAGTCTAAATAAAAGATAAATTATTATAATCTCATTTATTGTTATGAGCACGCGGGTAACTTACCGACTCTACTTCGCTAGAAGCTAGAATGAACGCTCTGTCAGCCGACAGAATGGGGTTGCTAGTGTTCAGGAACGCCTTAAATAAATAGATCGGAATATTAGCATGGAGTAATGTTAACGTCTTTTTTAATAAACAACGTAGACCCAAAAATAAGCTTCAATCAGCTCTCTGTATTTTTCACAAGCTTATTTCATCAATCTAACATTCAGTTCATGTTGATCGTCAACATGATAATCTGTTGGTCAACTCCTGCCGCCTGCTGCCCGTGTACAGATTATAGTTTCGATGTCAACCTACATTTAATAAACTAGGTACGATCGTGACCGTTTCCTTCATACCAAAATGCAGTACTTAACTACTTATTCAATAATAGGTACGAGTAGCTATACCTACCTATCTTCCAACTACTTAAATTTATGAAAGCTATCAAAAACATTGTGATATGTAGGTACGAACCATAAGATCCCCAGATACGAGGACACTGCTTTCGAGTGTGTTTCCATTAAACACATAGATACCTGGTTCTCCACTAACGGTGTATGTGAATTCAAAGTCTGGAATGAATTTTTTTTGTCAGTAGAATGTAAGTAACTACCTATATATTTAAATTCAATAAACCTAAAATGAACATTACCTAGGTACCATCGCGTGTGGCAGACCAAGAATTGTAGGTGTTTAAAAGTTATGTAAGGTAGTCTGTTAGTTGTAAGTTTGCTTTGACTAGGCCACTAGACTTTTTTATGGGATAGAGGGGCAAACGAGCAGACGAATAACCTGATGGTAAGCTATTACCGCCGCCCATAGATACCCGCAGCACCAGTACAGTCGCAAGTGAGTTGCCCGTCTTGTAAAAGGGTCTGGGCTGCCGGTATCCTCACTCACTCTGCGAAACACAACGTACCTAAGTGTTGTTTCAAGCCGGTTTTCTGTGAGGCCGTGGTATCACTCCGGTCGAGCCGGTCCATTCGTGTCGAAGCATAGTTCTCTCACATTCAATACTAGACTACCCTTACAATCACGAACTAGGTAGGTACTTAGGTACATTTCGACAACCAAAGCACTCGAAAAACCCTTGGCGCACAGAATTAGACGAAAAATAGTTGTAACAACGTAGGCGCAAAACAAAAATATGGGTAAGTAGCTCTGTAGCTGTTAAAACAGGCTCTGTAGCAGTAACATATTACTGGGAATTTTCTTTCTATCTAACGTATATTTCAGCTCACTGTAAAAAATACGTATAAGGTACCTAGTTAGTTGATAGCTGTAGGCATTTTCCTAGATTAAAATCACCTACCTACCTATATTGGTAAGCTAGCGGTGCACGGTGACTCAATCCACAAACATGACCTTGCAAAGGGATACGTTTACAAAAAACTGATTCTACGGTACTAAACAAATACCTACTTACTTACCTGATATCCACCTGCCAGTAAATCCTCTTTGTGTGAACTGCCCAGTTACGAATTCTTCAAGAGTGAAGTTCTGTTGGGCTGTGGCAGTCACCACCAGCGCGGCCAACAAGCACCACCACGAAACCCGCGCCTTTTTAAAATAAACCGAAATAGGGGTAAAATGGGACCCGGATTTCTTATTTCTGAGATGTGTGCTAACAGGCGTTGCAGGGGATTCTGGATTGGTCTTTCAAGAGGATTAAGTCTCCACCATCAGGACATCACATGGAAGGGGGTCCATATTGTGCTAATGGGGTGTGCCCATTCGTTTTTGCAGGTCGAATTCACTAGTTAGCCAATTGCCATTAGCCAATTGGTCCTGAGCGCGACTGCTACGCTAGAGGTCCTGGGTTCGATTCCCAGGTCGAGCAGTGTTATTGGGTTTTTCTATGAAATTCCCAGTAGCAGCTCGGAGTTAGGAATCTGTGCCCGGTTAATGGCAATAGGCTCGCCCCCTATTACATGGGACCTAAACACACCGGCGAACTGTGGGTTTACATTAGTACGCCTCTGCCTAACCCTTCGGGAAATACAGGCGTGATGGTATGTTATTCACTAGTTATTTTAGGTAGATACTGAACTAACCTAGAGATTAGTATCTACCAAGGCTATGATTTATCAGAATAAGATATTATCTCTGTATCCGAATATCAAACTATAAGCCGTCTAGGTACTTAATTTATCGCGACGACAGGACTTTCAGTAATTATAAAAGGTTGGTTGTATGTACTCACCATAGTGAATTATTAGTCCTCCTCAAGTAGTGGTTGGCGCTTGTAACACGCCAACACAACTGACTTAAAATTATCATAAGAAATAACAACGCTTATCCTTTTGATATACAGATATGGGTCGATAGGCACAGATAATTGACCAAATTTTTAAGATAATTATGTTTATTAGGTCGATTATAATTTTTATAGTATTACGTTATCAGCGTTACGATATTATCCTTTATAGGTAGAACAAAGCACTGCGAATTCTAACTTTTTAACCATAGGTAGTAAACTTCATCCAATACCCCTCTACGTGGGTCCAGTAGGACTTGCCAAGCATACCAATGCATCGAATTGTGCTTCATAGAAAACCAAATATTATGTATGTTATTGGACCTGCCTTACTAAGTACGCGTTACGAATGTTTTCCGATAACCGTCATCGCACAGCTTCCAGGGGGTCAAGAATTTAATTTTGCTCAGTTCTGTTTGTGACATTCTTTATATAATGGATATTTTATAGGTCTAGGTTACCCGACAAAAAGAAAAACGCGGGTACATATCTAGTATATTTGTCTACAATGCGCTCCTATTCCATTTTTTCATCATTCATCAAATTACGATAAAACTGGCATGTTGTTATTAACTACCCCACGAAGTTATATGACAGAAAATAATTTAAAAAAATACATATTGCAATGCATACCAGTTGAGGTTAATA
The DNA here is from genome assembly GCA_947256265.1 of Acronicta leporina. Lineage (NCBI taxonomy): Eukaryota > Metazoa > Arthropoda > Insecta > Lepidoptera > Noctuidae > Acronicta > Acronicta leporina. The sequence goes on along the minus strand of OX366513.1, from coordinate 6,119,156 downwards.
ATTTTTTTTTTTTAAATATAAAAAATGTTAATAAAACACCAACAATATTCAGATAGGAAAGTATTTATTCAACATCAAATGAACCGAATATACTTCAGACAAAAACATACGAAACATTACGACGATGACCTCACTAACTCACAAAATACTTTCGCACTACGTGTCTATCTATCGACACAAGATGCTGGCTAAAATCCCAAATCAAATACGTAAATTTCCATCATTATGTCGGTACTATTAATCTGCTGATCCATGGGTATTCGGATTATAAAATATATCTTAATTCGCGTACAATGATTCCTCTGTGAATACGTTTTTTCCGTTATGGTTCCATTCGCTCTTCATAATCTTCATTTCCCAGAAGTCAGTTTAGTTTGATTTTGTACTCAGGACATTTGTTTGTTGGTTCCGTTGATTGTAGAGCCGTTGTCAACATACAGATAATTTGGCAACTGTATGACAAAACGCGCCATGCGCACACGTCTGGCCAGATTGCCGACACGCCGACGCAGTCAAGTCGAATTAACGTCAATCGTAGTGCATCTGTTCCCCACACCGGGCGTCCCCTGCTCGTTTTGATCAAGTGACTGCATAACGCCGACGACGAATTAAATCATAGGCTTTCCTCCAAGCGTGCCTTTCTATAACATTTTGTATAAAATCAATTCATATGTCCATGTCTTAGAAATCCTGCCAAGATTATCTTGAATATGTCGCCCTTAAACCTAAATTGCAATATGACTAACATATTTTGTAACAAAATTATTTATTCCTCTATAACATAAAATGACTGTCACTGAAGACAGTGCTACCTGAAAAGGAATGTCGACTGAGCGACCAATATTAATATGAGTATGAGTTAATGTGTGTGTGTGTGTATGTGTGTATATGTATCTGCATGTGTAAGTGTGAGAATGTGTCTGAATATGTGTGGTATTGTCAAAAAGAACTGTGTGTGTAAGGTGTGTTGATGAAGTGATGTGTTTGAGACGGACCATGCTAGTGACGGCGGTGCGTTCGGCGCAGCTCCTGCAACCGTCGCTCGTGCTCGGCCATGTGCTTGCGCCGCTGTTCCTCCTTTACTGCTATCTGTACAACATACAACAACTGATAGGTCAAATTAAAGTCTCCTTCTATCTCATTAGCCCATGGTTTCATTGTTTGTTGAATATTCAATATTATCTGCATTATATTAAATTTTATACAACATACACCGTAATTATTGGATACAAAAAAATGTGCATGCATTATGTAATTTTTCTAGTAGCACATTGCTAAAGCAACTCATGGAATTAGTTATTCCAAAATTCGATTGTGGAAAGCAAGAAAATGATTATAAAATGTTTTTACTTTAATTTACCGTTTCAGCTGAGAGCGGCAACCAATATATGCATGGAGTGGTCTTTGTCTTCCTAAATAAATCATCCAACAGCTTAGCTGGTGCTTCTTCTTCCTTCTTTTTGAATTTTCTTGCTGAAATAAAATAATTGATCATCGGCTGTTATACCTGTAGTCCGTGAAAGATTAGGCAAGGGTGTACTGACCCCTGCACCCACATCTAATTGCCACTAATTGGGCACAAAACCAAACTCAAGAGCTCTGGTAATTTAGTAGAAAAACACAATATCACCCAAGCTGGGCATTAATTCTAGGGCCTCTAGTGCAGCAGTAGCACATAAGGCCACTAGACTGATCAGGGAATTGACTATAATTCACTGGTGGATAAAATAGGATTAAATTTAAAAAATATTAAAATAATCCATGGTCTACCTAGTCTAAATTTTAGAATAATTCTCTTACATAGATTCTGTTAAATAAACCCAGTAACAACCCATGCAATTACAACCCACAATTAATTTCTCTACAGAAAATTAGTCTAGTGCATATTAAAATGGAATGTCCAAAACACTTATTTAACACCAGTAAAACAATAACTGTCATTAAAACTCCATTAAACACAGATTTAAGTTACTGCTCAATACCTGGCTCGGGGCTTTTTTCTAAGGACCTATGCCTCCTTTTATCAATGGGCCGGTCGTCACGCCGTAGCTTGATATCTTTGTCCTTATCTTTGTCATTTTTGCCGAGGTCCCATTCCCGAGTCACCGCCTTCCGCTCCCAAGGTTTCTCCTTTAAAAATATTGAAGAAAGTATTAAAATGATAGAACTATATTTTTAAATTACAATACTTGATTGAAGAGATAAACTTTGTTATATGTTTTATGTGGGAGGTAATCTCTGCAAATGCGATTCAAGATCATTAATACTCTGAATTTTCATTAATAAAATCAATGCAATTAATAAAATCTTACCAATTCCCCACGTTCCCTCTTCATGTCTTGCTCCCGAAGCCAGTCCTCTACTGTTCCAGGAATAGTTGAAACTGGTGCACTATCTGCCTCTTCATTTGTCTTGGCCTTATCAAAAGCTTCTTGAGTTGAGAAATCAACTTGTAATGTCTTGGGGTTTGATACTGGCCATGTGACACCATGTAAGGCATGCCTTGTCTCTACAGCTTGGCTGAAAAATTTCATCAGTCATTATTAAAATCTAAACAAAATCATTTTATACAAATATGCATTCAGTAATTCATAGAGGGTCCAGTTCCTTCATAAAAAATCTACACTGAAATCATGCGGTTTTTTTTAAATTATCATACTGTTTGTACTTACTCCTCACTTTCATATTGAACAAAGCATTTAGACTTGATCCTATCTATCCAGAATCCATTCTCAACAATTCTTCCAGTTCTTTGTAATAAATTCTTCAGCTGAGGCAATGTGAATGGTCTGACCAAATTTGTAATATACAATATACATGATTGCTTATTTCTGGGTGGACTTGGTGGTCTTGTAATTATACTATCACTATCCTTAATTATTGATATTTTTCGATTGGAAGCTAGATCTCTTGGTTTTGGAATGTGAGAATTGTTTTCTTTTTCCTCAGATTCCTTTTTTAATTCCACATTTTCAGTATTATCAATAACAATTTTTGGAAGCACAGGTCGTTCAATTCTCTCCTGATATTCTGACCTCCTGTGTTTTTTCTCTTCTATAACTTCATCAAACTCAACAGGCTTGACATCTGGTATGATGTCCTTCAAAACATCTGTCGATATTGTTATTGACCTCTGTGTTGTAAGCTTGGAACTCCTAGAGCCCCACCTCCTCTTCCGACCCACAGTGATAGGGGCAGATTGACCATTAGCAACAGGTTCTTCTTTTGTAGACTTTATAGAGTCTGATTTTTGTGACATTTTGCTCTGATTCTGTTCTTGTTCAGGCTTGGGTGCAACATTATTTTTTTCCATTGGTATGTCTTCAGTATCAGTTGTCATTTTCTTTTCATTTGTTTCATTACCAACCCTATCAGAGTTCTCTACAACATCAGTATCATTAATAGCTTTTGTGGTATCAGAATGAACTTTCTCAGTTTCCTTACTGATAGTGCCTTCATTTGTACTTACCTTTTGTACTTCTGATGAGGATTTTTCTTCTTGGGGTGCTGTTGGTTCCAACATTGATTCATCTTTAGATTGACTTACTTCATTGTCTGAAGATTCACATCTAATATCCTCAGCATGTAATTCTAGGACTTCAGACTTCTCCATTGATTGGCTTCTTTTACGTTCTGGAATATTTTTCTCAGTAATTTTTGTCTGCTCAGAACCTTTTTCAGTAATTTTTGTCTGTTCAGGACTTTTTTCAGTAAGGTGAGATGGTTGTTCTTCTTGATTATCAGAAGTTTCTGGTTCTGCAACAACCGTTTCTACTGATGGCGATGCAACTCTTGTTTCATCTTTAGGTGAAACAACAGTTGTATCAGCATCAGAAGGTTTTTCTTGCAACTCAGTCTTCTCAGACTCTTTATTCTCATGTACTTCTTGGCTTGACTGTATTAAAGTGTCACTTTCATTTGCCTTTGCTTCCTCATTAGTTGTTGACACACGAGTTTCATTTTCTTCTACAGCTTCACTTTGAGTAACTTCTTCACTTGATTTATCTTGATCTTGATGCGATTCTGATTCATGGTCGAGTTCCTCTCCATGACTATCATTACTCCTTTCAGTACCATCTTTTGAATCCCGCGGTGCCCGTTTGGACCTATGTTTAGTTTTCCTTTTATCATCCGCACCTTCGACGCTTGGCGTGTCACTAGAGCTAGTAGCACGCGAATGCTTTCTTCTACTACGTGGGGACCTATCAACTCTTTCGGGTGTAGACGGTGGTCGTGTCAAACATATTTTTAATTTTTTGATCTCACCCTTATCACCTGATGCCTCGGTAGTTTTAACGTGCCACACTTGATCCTGAGCTTCTTCGGGGCTATCCTCTTTGACAGGCGTTGTCGGTGGCTTCTTTTCAACATCAACGGCAATTTCTACCTCTCGAACCGGGCTCGCTTCTTCAGCAGATTCATTCTCACTAGACGAAGACTGCTTTCTACGTCTAGTCCGGGTACGTTTTACCTTCTCAACCTTCTTTTCAGGTGAAGCCTTCCCTTTTTTAGTGGCAGTGCGTTCACTTTTGCGACGCATTGTAGCCCAAAATACGCACAGAACAACAGAATTGTCGTAGTAGCACCTGATAGCTTATTACTATTAAGCGCAAACTTCTTAGGGTAAGTCCTATAATTGTATTACAACAATATTTCAATTATTTCTTAGCGTGCTCTACAGCTACAAGTACAACACAACGACAGAAGCCATTAATGGCCGCCGCCACCCGCCATATTATTTGTGTTGCTATATCAAAATAACTGAAAATAAACAAAGGATTGATTATCATTGAATGAATTACTCTGAGTTTACCTTTGACTATCTATCTATAAGGACCCGCCTCTCATGATCATTCCCCTCTGTCAAGCTAGTGGATTAAAAAATTTAACGAGATTATTAAAACTGTTTCGATGCAAAAAAATATCTAATATCTTATTTAGATAAAGATGGAGTTATTTTCCGTATGTAAGTATTAAAGTTCATTTATTTCTATTTAAATCACATAGTACAATTTATTAATAAAGATCGAGGACGTTACCGTTTCAATAATCGAGTATAAAATAATCGTTTAGTTCAAGCATGCACTCCCTACGAGACTACCCGCACTCCCCATATATCATCCAATAGGATGTTACCATTTATGATTTCCAATTATAGGTCTTAATGCAGAATTACCATTTTTTGGCAATTATAGGCCTTATATATATTATGACATAATGCATAAAACTCGAATTTTAAAAAGTGTAGCGAGACTATGTCCCTCTTTTGTTTTGTCATTTTAATTAATGATGTGATAGTGATTGTTTACGATTTCGAATCGATATCGATATTATTTTCGTGTTCAATGTAAGACCAAATTATAATAATTGCTAAAGATCACTAAAGATGAATATCATGAATTTATGATATCACTATATTTTTATAAAATTTAATAAAATAACATTTTTAGAAATAACGTAACTAAGATTATTGATTATTTTTGATATCCAGTGCTATTAGATATTTTATTTGATACTTTCAGATCTACAAAAGACCTTCATTTAAAATCAAGTAGGTGTGATTGATAAGTAATAGCTTAAGCCGTTGGGGATAAATGTGTTGACAAAATAATTTATAAATTAACATATTTAAATCGTATTTTAAAAATCATTGAAAATGATTTCTAATATACGGTACGGTTTGAAGGTCTGGGGTTTCTTTTACCGATTAGGTGGAAAACCAGCACATGGCCCGACTGATGGTAAGTGGTTACCGTAGCCTATTATATGAACGCTTGCAACACCTGGGGTATCACTCGCCCGTTGCCGACCCTGTAAAAATCTTTTCACACCCGGTAGACAACCCACAACACCGGTACCCCCACTGCCAATATAACGCTTCCTCGCGGAGCTCTGGTGATCTTGCTCACCGTTAGGAACACAACATAGTACAGTACAGTACAGGTCCTGGGTTCGATTTCCCGGTCGAGCAATGTGTTATTGGAGTTTTTCTATAAAATTAACAGTTGATGCCCGATTAATGGCAGTAGACTCGCCCCCTAAGTACGCATCTGTCTAACCCTTCGGGGAATAAAGACGTGATGGTATGTCGTGTTCCGTACTCTCGTTATTTCTTTGAGCCGGATATCGAAAAAAGAAAATAATGTGTTTGAAGAAACACCCCGAGAGGCAGGGCATAGTGGAATTGAATAACTCACTTACAATTGGAGCTGCCCAACTGGGAAAACACCTACACTTTGCAGAAAATAATAGCCAAATAACATAGCACTGTACTACTAGTATTCTATTATCTGTGACTGTACTATGTTGTGTTCCTAACGGTGAGCAAGATCGCCAGAGCTCCGCGAGGAAGCGTTATGTTGGCAGTGGGGGTACCGGTGTTGTGGGTTGTCTACCGGGTGTGAAAAGATTTTTACAGGTTCGGCATCGGGCGAGTGATACCCCAGGTGTTGCAAGCGTTCATATAATAGGGTACATTAACACTATATATACACTTACCATCAGGCGGGACATGTGCTGGTTTTCCACCTAAGCGGTAAAAGAGACCAGACCCAGACCTTCTAAACATACCGTATCTTAGAAATCATTTTCAATGATTTTTGAAATACGATTTAAATATGTTAATTTATAAATTCTTTTGTCAACAAATTTATCCGCAACGGCTTAAGCTATTATTTATCAATCACACCTATATCATTTTAAATGAAGGTCTTTTGTAGATCTGAAAAAGTAACAAATAAAATATCTAATACTGGATATCAAAAATAATCAATAATCTTAGTTACGTCATTTCCAAAAATGTTATTTTATTAAAATATAGTGATATCATAAATTCATGATATTCATCTTTAGTGATCTTTAGCAATTATTTTAATTTGGTCTTACATTGAACACGAAAATAATATCGATATCGATTCGAAATCGTAAACAAACACTATCACATCATTAATTAAAATGACAAAACAAAAGAGGGACGCTACACTTTTTAAAATTCGAGTTTTATGCATTATGTCATAATATATATAAGGCCTATAATTGCCAAAAAACGGTAATTCTGCATTAAGACCTATAATTGGAAATCATAAATGGTGACATCCTATTGGATGATATATAATTGAAATATAAAAATGACATTTTGATGGATATTTCAAATTTAAATCTTACGTGTATTAGCAGAAGGCTGATATTGTTAGTAAAAAAAATTTGCTAGTCTCGTGGGGAGTGCGGATAGTCTCGTGGGGAGTGCGGGTAGTCTCGTGGGGAGTGCATGCTTGAACTAAACGATTATTATATACTCTATTATTGAATCAGTAACGTCCTCGATCTTTATTAATAAATTGTATTATGTGATTTAAATAGAAATAAATGAACTTTAATACTTACATACGGAAAATAACTCCATCTTTATCTAAATAAGATATTAGATATTTTTTTGCATACATTAACTGCACGTATATCGGTATTTATACGGAGCATTTATGATGACCTTACTGAGCGGAAACGATTCTGTTAATGAAAAATCGATTTCGGAAACAGTTTTGATAAACGCGTTAGATTTTTTAATCCACTACCTTGCCAGAGGGGAATGATCATGAGAGGCGGGTCCTTATAGATAGATAGTCAAAGTATTTACTCCTACTTATATCTCGTGGGAAACAAAACGCTCTGTCTAGTGTCATTCCTAATATATCAGCCTGGCAAAGAAAATAATCAAACTAATTGGTATCAAAGTATTAGTAGCAAAACGTCCCCAATATCCGCTCTATCTATACTAATATTATAAAGAGGAAAGATTTGTATGTATGTAACAAATAAACTCAAAAACTACTAGGCCGATTTCGAAAATTCTTTCACCATTTGAATGCTACATTATTCAAGATTAACATAGGCCATAGAATATGTATTTCAAAAAAGTTTGCGATTTCTCTTACCCGTGCGTTTATTTTCCAATTTCAAATTATGTATTTATCTATACCTAAATAGTTTCTTTCTTTTGTATTTAATTGGCATGTAATGTATAACAATGAGAGACATTGCATTGAAAATATGACGCAAGATATTTAGAGGTGTGTATGGATGATTTTAATTATGCAAATAAATGATTACATTTAAAAATAATTTGTAATCGTTGTTTCGTTTTTATCCATGCTTCCTAAAATAATCTATCGATATAAAATATCCACATCGTAGCTTCCTAATAATTTTGAATGTCTTATACGTTTGTATTGTCGTCAATTCTTGTATGTTGACGTATTTGACCTCTATGTGTGCGTAAATTGTGTTAGTGGTAAAGATTTTGATATGTGTGAGTTCGTAGCGATACAAAATGATTTTGAGTATGTGTGCAGCAATGTCTATGTAGTGTTTCCTCCTCCCGCACCAAAAGTGACAGACTTTTTTGTTCATAGAATTAAGCGCGTTACTTGTCCAGGGATAGATAGTCAAAGGAGTTTACTGAGTTGTATTGTTATGTCACGCATTATTTTTGTTTTTTTTATATTTTTTATAATCATTACCAATATTAATATTGGTGATCTCTTTGACTAATTTTAAAGTTTTCATCTTATACTTCTTATCTGAGTCGTAAACCTACGGCTTTGACTATATTATCCAATAGTCAAATTAGACCTAGGGTAGTCTGAAATAGAGCCCGTCTGAAGTTAGCCAGAGGTTTACCAGTGGTACATTTTGAACGAACGACCTAAAAGCATTGTTAAAAGAAAATAAAAGATGCGGCATATATGACATCAATAAGAAGCCGATTGTTTTTTACAAATGGCGTCGTCTCCTTATAGTGTTGCCTCGCCTACATAATAGTGTTGACTCATTTAGTCGATAGTATCTATAGCAATAAAAATAGACAAGCAGGTAGAGCAAGCGAGTGACATCTGCAATCAGCATCTCAGTTCTGTCTTCCGAAATGTTTTAAAAATAATACTGATCTAAGTACAATATTTTACTTTTTATGCGCACTAAATAAATGCTATAGTCCAGTAAAGAATATTTAGAGAACATAATTAAGAAAAAATAATTTAGGTATTATTTTTTGTACATATTATGAGTAATAAATATATAAATAATAAATAAAAACAAATAATAAAACTTGAGTCACTGGCCTCAATAATTATTAACACCTAAGCACTATAGTAAGGATAGCAGAGTGGATTGAAGTTATAAACTTAAATATATAAGGCTGTCGTCCAAGAATGTTTTAAAATAACTTAAAAATATTCCAAAAGTGAAATGTTGAATGAGATGTTTAGCTGTTCAATATTAGGTATTTGATTAGGCAACATCTCTAACTACCTTTGACTATCTATCCCTGGACAAGTGACGCGCTTAATTCTATGAACAAAAAAGTCTGTCACTTTTGGTGCGGGGGGAGGAAACACTACATAGACATTGCTGCACACATACTCAAAATCATTTTGTATCGCTACGAACTCACACATATCAAAATCTTCACCACTAACACAATTTACGCACACATAGAGGTCAAATACGTCAACATACAAGAATTGACGACAATACGAACGTATAATACAATAAAAATAATTAGGAAGCTACTATGTCGATATTTTATATCGATAGATTATTTTAGGAAGAATGGATAAAAACGTAACAACGATTACAAATTATTTTTATGTGTAATTATTTATTTGCAAAATTAAAATCATCCATACACACCTTTTTAATATCTTGCGTAATAATTATTTTCAATGCAATGCTGAGAGCATTGCATGCTAATGAAATACAAAACAAAGAAACTATTTAGGTATAGATAAATAGGTACATACTATGTAATTGGAAAATAAACGCACGGGTGAGAGAAATCACTAACTTTTCGAAATACATATTCTATAACCTATGTTAATCTTGAATAATATAGCATTCAAATGGTGAAATAATTTTCGAAATCGGCCTAGTAGTTTTTGAGTTTATTTGTTACATACATTGATACATACAAATCTTTCCTCTTTATAATATTAGTATAGATAGAGCGGATATTGGGGACGTTTTGTTACAAATACTTTGATACCAATTAGTTTGATTCTTTGATTTTTTATTTTCTTTGCCAGGCTGATATATTAGGAATGACACTAGACAGAGCGTTTTGTTTCCCACGAGATATAAGTAGGAGTAAATACGATTTTATTCATTATGTCGCGCGTTTAATATGAACAGAAGTGCTACGCTGGAGGTCCTGGGTTCGATTCCCCGGTCGAGCAATGTGGAGCAGCCCTGTGTTATTGGAGTTTTTCTATAAAATTAAGGCTCGCCCCCTAAGTACGCATCTGTCTAACCCTTCGGGGAATAAAGACGTGATGGTAGGTTCCGTACTCGTTATTTCTTTGAGCCGGATATCGAAAAAAGAAAATAATGTGTTTGAAGAAACACCCCGAAAGGCAGGGCATAGTGGAATTGAATAACTCTACTTACAATTGGAGCTGCCCAACTGGGGAAATACCTACACTTTGCAGAAAATAGTAGCCAAATAACAAATAGCACTATACTATGTTGTGTTCCTAACGGTGAGCAAGATCGCCAGAGCTCCGCGAGGAAGCGTTATGTTGGCAGTGGGGGTACCAGTGTTGTGGGTTGTCTACCGGGTGTGAAAAGATTTTTACAGGGTCGGCAACGGGCGAGTGATACCCCAGGTGTTGCAAGTGTTCATATAATAGGCTACGGTAACCACTTATCATCAGGCGGGCCATGTGCTGGTTTCCCACCTAAGCGGTAAAAGAAACCCCAGACCTTCAAACCGTACCGTATATTAGAAATCATTTTCAATTATTTTTAAAATACGATTTAAATATGTTAATTTATAAATTCTTTTGTCAACACATATATCTGCAACAGCTTAAGCTATTATTTATCAATCACACCTACTTCATTTTAAATGAAGGTCTTTTGTAGATCTGAAAAGTATCAAATAAAATATCTAATAGCACTGGATATCAAAAATAATCAATAATCTTAGTTACGTCATTTCCAAAAATGTTATTTTATTAAATTTTATAAAAATATAGTGATATCATAAATTCATGATATTCATCTTTAGTGATCTTTAGCAATTATTATAATTTGGTCTTACATTGAACACGAAAATAATATCGATATCGATTCGAAATCGTAAACAATCACTATCACATCATTAATTAAAATGACAAAACAAAAGAGGGACATAGTCTCGCTACACTTTTTAAAATTCGAGTTTTATGCATTATGTCTTAATATATATAAGGCCTATAATTGCCAAAAATAGGTAATTCTGCATTAAGACCTATAATTGGAAATCATAAATGGTGACATCCTATTGGATGATATATAATTGAAAATCAAAAAATGACATTTTGATGGATTTTTCAAATTTAAATCTTACGTTTATTAGAAGAAGGCTGATATTGTTAGTAAAAAAAATTTGCTAGTCTCGTGGGGAGTGCGGATAGTCTCGTGGGGAGTGCGGGTAGTCTCGTGGGGAGTGCATGCTTGAACTAAACGATTATTTTATACTCGATTATTGAATCGGTGACGTCCTCGATCATTATTAATAAGTTGTATTATGTGATTTAAATAGAAATAAATGAACTTTAATACTTACATACGGAAAATAACTCCATCTTTATCTAAATAAGATATTAGATATTTTTTTGCATACATTACCTGCACGTATATCGGTATTTACACGGAGCATTTATGATGACCTTACTGAGCGGAAACGATTCTGTTAATGAAAAATCGATTTCGGAAACAGTTTTGATAAACGCGTTAGATTTTTTAATCCACTACCTTGACAGAGGGGAATGATCATGAGAGGCGGGTCCTTATAGATAGATAGTCAAAGCTAACTACTCTCTACCCAAAAATGTTATTTATAAATCATACCCTACATCTCAGCCTAGCATTTACGTTTTATATAGGCGTGTTCTTGCTTGGCCACTGAACGGAGCGCTCCGTACTAGTACAGTCTTTCAAATGTACTAGTTCGGTCTTCTAGTACTATTAGTACAGTGGCTCACTGAAGGAATAGTTACTTAACAAAAATAATTAATGGGATCATGTACATAAAGTTCAAAATAGCTTCATGTATCAGAGTAACAGAGATCTAAGCTGATGAACTTACTATTTTGTGTACTGAATATCGTTTCCGCTCGTTCTTATTAGCGAGCGACAGTTACTAGTTCGTAGTTCGTACCGAGCCAAAGACTGAATTTAAATCGCGAACGATGACGAACGGACGAAGTACTACATGAATAATGTGCTAAATAGGAAAAGGAATAGTTCGAATTAGTTTGTGTCGAGAATAATTCATTCTCGACACAAACTAATTCGAACTATTCCTTTTCCAATATTTGCGTTTGGTTTTTTTCTGCCGTCGGTTGCCAATTACCGGTCCCTAAATCGTCGCGCGTACCAGTCGCTGATTTGGTATTTTGTAAGGGAAGTCTGCTCGTCTCGGTTCAATTCTTAAATCGTCGCTGTCAATGAAATCTTCATACAAACTAGCGCCATTGGCAACCGACGGCAGAAACCAACCAAGTTGCAAATACGCAAAAAGTTTCGATACCTCAGGGTATCGAAACTTTTTGCATATCCATACAGCGACGAAGCAAGAATTGAACCGAGACGAGCAGACTTCGCTTACGAAATACCAAATCAGCGACTGGATCGCGCGACGATTTAGGGACCGGTAACTGGTTACTCTTTTTACGTAGTTACCCTGCCGGTCGCCATCTTAGCTAGTCACCCTGCGGTTACTCTTTTTACGTACCTAGTTACCCTGCGGCTCACCACTATATAGCACAGAGTAATATGAAGATCTATGTTACTCTACTTTAAATTATTGTCTACTGCTCACTACTGACTACTCCTTCTCTCTCTATCTCATCTTTCTGTCAATTTGTCAAAAAAAAAGTAATATGAAATCTTGTCCGGGTTGCTGTTGCTGCTTGTTCTACTAGTTTGTTCTGGTGAAATGTGCGATTTGTAAGAATTCAAAATGCTAAGGTATGATGTTTTATAACCTGGTGTCCTCAGAATTCTATTTTTATTCAATGCTAATGTTGGCATAGAATATTCATGTAGCACCTTTTGTTTCAGATACTATGCGCCTTTTATGTCATACTTAGGTATCGGCACACTATTTACGCATGTCTAGATGTGAGGCAGTGCTTGTAGAATGATAACAATTAATATTTATTAGAGTTATAAGTGATACAAAAATGGGTAACCAAAACAGTTGCTGTTGTTACCGAAGTCCGTCGCCGATCAGAAAGGACATCGTCAAACTAGAGGACTACCTTCCGGAAGGAGAAGTAAGCTCTAACAATATACAACACATCAGCGAGAGAGAGCCTGATGACGGAGACATCGATCCTTCCCAGGATCCTATCGCCGGAACTATTTTTATGGAGCGTTCTAAAGCTTCCATAGAAAATGGGATGACCAGAAAGCGTAGCCAACACCAAATCGCTGATAATAAGCTCAAAAAAAGCAGTTCCTGTTCTACAATTTATTTAGATGATAGCACAGTATCTCAGCCTAACCTGAAGAACACAGTTAAGTGTGTAGCTCTTGCTATTTACTATCACATAAAAAACAGAACATCAGAACGCAGGTTAGATATATTTGATGAGAAGCTCCATCCCCTCAGTAAGGAAGGTGTGAGTGATGATTATGATAAGTATAATCCTGAGCATAAACAAATTTACAAGTTTGTGCGAACATTGTTTAATGCTGCTCAATTAACAGCAGAATGTGCTATTATAACTTTGGTGTACTTAGAGCGCCTTCTTATTTGTGCTGAACTAGATATTGCTCCATCAAACTGGAAGAGAATTGTTTTGGGGGCTATATTATTAGCCAGCAAAGTCTGGGATGATCAAGCTGTTTGGAATGTAGATTACTGCCAGATTCTAAAGGATATCACTGTGGAAGACATGAATGAGTTAGAAAGGCAATTTTTAGAAATGTTACAATTTAATATAAATGTACCATCTAGTGTGTATGCTAAATATTATTTTGATCTGCGTACCCTTGCTGAAGCCAATGACTTGGCTTTCCCCAGTGAACCATTAAGTAAAGAGAGAGCACAAAAATTGGAGGCAATGTCTCGAGTTATGGAGGATAAAATTGCTGCCGAAGTAGTGAAGAATGGCATAAAAAAATGGTCAAGCTTAGACAATGTCAATTCAGGTGCTGGTGTGAGGCGAAGTGTAGCCATCTTGTCATAATTGAGTAGTTATGAGCCAAAATTAAGACCCAAATTGAATCACAAATTTAGAGATAATATTTGTGGATTTTAAAATAATGTATTGTATTTAGAATTTTTGCACCCGATTGAAGGTTAATTTTTTATTTGGCATTAAACTACAGTATGTAAGTAGGTATTGATACTTTACATAAACTACCAACCATTACCTTGAGGATAAAAAGCCTAGTAATGTATCTTCAGTTGGTAATAAGTTGAAGTCAATTTACATACAGAGTAAAACTATTATGGACTGGATCATATTATGCCATAAAGAAAAGTGCAATTCACATTTGTTTCCATATTTCCCTAAATAAAATTACTGAGTGGAGACAATTTGATATGCTATGTAAAATGATAGTGAAAATATTCAGTTTCAATGCACATTGTGCATCAAATGGATTAGTGTTAGGTTTTTGTAATTTTGCATTATGTGACATGACATGAAAGCAAAATTTCCATTTGTTTCTGAGGATACAAAATTAGGCTGGAGGTGGTTAAATCAATAGTGTATGGTATCATTTCATACTGTTTTTAACATTTACCCTATGTGAGTCTTACATTGAACAATATGAAAATATGAATAATTTTGTATTTTATATGTGCACAAATGCTTTATATTGGCAGTGCATTATTATTTTGTATGCTCATACATTTACTAATTATGTAGTCATTAAAATGAAAGACTTGTTGGTGGTCCAAACTTATTTTTGTAAATTATTATCATTGCTAATTTGCTACACAAAATATGTTACAGTCTGTATTATTGATTGGCTTCCAATATATTATTTTATCTTTATACATAGTTAGTTTTAACTCTCATAAAGCACTAATGTTAGGTTGCTTTCAAAACTATGCTATTTAGTGTAAACTTAGATTTACTAGTATGTGCAACTGCATTTTGACTGAAATAAGGATCTTGTGAATGTGGTATGAATGATTAGTCAACTGCTGTTTGTTTTGTATAATTTTACATTGTCATATTACTGCATTTAAAATTCTGAGCTAGTTATAAATTATGCCAAATTGTTATTTTGTATATCAAATTATATTAGTATTGATCTTTATAGACCGACATATTATTAATACAGCAATTATAATGGATAATAAATTTTCGTATTGCAATTTAAATATTATGAATATTTGTTTTTATTTAACTGATATGAAATAATTGAATTCAATATTTCATAATTATTAAGATTGTGAATAATTGTGATTGAATTATACAATCCATATATATCTTAATGTAATATAAGCAGAAATAAACATTTTATATGAGACTTTTAAAGGGTTTTTAATTAATTTATTTACACTTATTATATATTATAAACAGCAGTCAGCAACAGCATTATATTATAAACAGCAGTCACATATCAATTCACTATCCCAAGGGCTTGAGGTCTTTCAGATAATCACTGTAGTTCTCAAACATATCAACAACTTCACTCTTCTTATTTATCTGGTCATCATACTCTGGCCCAACTGACCAGAGGGTCTCTAAATCATATATTTTTCTTGCTTTATCTGAGAAGACATGTAAAGCTATATTACCTGGAACATAAAAAAAAAAAATCAGCACTGATACCATTCCTTCAATTTGTGGTGTGTGAGGAACTAGAAACAAAAGGGTAGATATTATTTATTATTTTCATTAAAATTTCAGGTTACTTTGTGTAGTAAAGTGGATGAAGGCATCAATTCAACACTGCATAAGCCCAGGCACCCAAGAAGCAAGTTTTTTAAACTTTTAATTATAATTTTCTACTTGAAAGGTTAAAATCTAATAAAAAGACAATTACCTAAATCTAATGCCATCCATTCATCAGAATCTTTGCCTTCAATTTTAGGTATTAGATCAGACTTGTAACACTTCTTCTTGTAAACTCTTCGGACAAATTCTGCTATTGCTAAAATATGTCTCTTACTACGGCCACTGACAACACAAATGTAATCCACATAACGGATATCTTGTGGTACTGTAGCTACAAATATATCTCGCGAGTTTTCTCTTCGTAATAATTCCACAAGGTCTTCTATTTCAAAAACACCAGTTTTACCTCCTAAAATAAAAATATAATAAGTAGTAAAATAGTGTTTTGAAATAGATAGAATCACATCCAACATTCAATTATTTACTTACTTTCTAAATTAATACCATCAAATTCGTCACTAAGTAAAGGATATTTGTCTTCACTAGGTATCTCATCTGCTGTATTTTCTATGATTTGTGAATTTGTATCTGTAATCACTTGGTACTTGCTAGCTAAAGCTGGTGAAGTTCCGTTTGTCTTGGATGTATACCTAGGATTCCTTGAGCAAACTCCACAGTGTATTTGCCTAGTGATATAAACATTATCAGCGCTCCGCATAAATAAACTTCGAGGTTGACTTAGCGATCTTAAGAAAAAATTCCTTAACATCGTGTTTCAATGCCAATTGCTATCTTTTAATGGAATATTTTATAATTTTAGACTACACAAACTCATTTGCTCATCAATGATTAAAAGTGATACAAATTTACAAAAAAAAAGGTAAAAAGGTAACCTTTGCGAAACTGAAAGTGAAATGCCATGCCATCTGTCTGTCTGTGTGACTGTATCCTGAGGTGTCTGTCGAACTTTGAAATGTCAATGTCAAATGTCATTGTCAACATTGACAAATAATTGAATTTTGACGACTGAGGCAGACTGAGGCTGAGGATTTTTTTTCAGGACAAAAAGGCGAGGGAGCGAGGATCTTTAATAGGTACTTATACTAGTAGGTAAGGGCCACTTCTATAATATGTTTAAATTGTATTTAAACACAATTTTTCATAGTAATTTTGTGTTTAAATATAATTTAAACATATTTTAAAAGTTGGTGCGCTTGCACCAACTTTTACTTGCACCAACACCTAAGGCCACTTAGCCATAAGTGTTCATTATACCTACAGAGATATGTTTTTATTTTCGGCCGTCTATTGAGTCTGTAGTGTATATACCTGTTCCATTCCTTTAGCCTTTAGTTATCTTCACAATTATCTGTTCTTCAGGCATAATACACTTCTCATCACACCATTATCCTTAATTATTATAATTTTTCACTTTGCATCATCAACGTACGAGTTTTTAGTCTCAAACTGTAGCTTATGACGTAATATGTTTATATATTGCTGCCATGGTTTGTATTTTTAGCTATTTTGTTTGTTTTTGCACATTTTATTTCTTTTGACTTTTTAGTTATTAAATGCAACCATGGCAACGGTCTTTACTTTTCAGTAAAATCTGGGTCGGCGGCGTAGGTTCACGAAGTCTTCGATTGAGTTTTGAAGAACCAAGAGGCGCTTAAGACTACTGGTGTATTCTCGTGTCGAGACCAGACTAAAAACTGACTGGTTAAGGAACTGGCTCCCGTATTTATAGGCAGCGGGAGTCGTTCCACAATTTTGAATCATTTTGAAAATGGTATACTTTAAAACCAAATATTTAGTAGCTAGAAGAAGTTTGTAATCGAAATTAGAATAAATACTTTATTCGGAACCTCTATGCACCCGGATTTTACTGAAAAGTAAAGACCGTTGCCATGGTTGCATTTAATAACTAAAATGTCAAAAGAAATAAAATGTGCAAAAACAAACAAAATAGCTAAAAATACAAACCATGGCAGCAATATATAAACATATTATGTCATAAGCTACAGTTTGAGACTAAAAACTCGTACGTTGATGATGCAAAGTGAAAAATTATAATAATTAAGGATAATGGTGTGATGAGAAGTGTATTATGCCTGAAGAACAGATAATTGTGAAGATAACTAAAGGCTAAAGGAATGGAACAGGTATATACACTACAGTGAAGTAGTCATTGAATGTGAACTCCACCCTTACCTTATGCTAGACGTCGGTATATTTGAGGAAGGATGTAGGATTTTGTCTGATGAGGTATGAATCTGTCAAGTAATGCTCCACGGTTTTCCTTTCGACCTCATCTAGGATTAAATTTTCTCTAGTCGAAAATTTTCTGGGGTTGTGGGGAATATGTAGTGTATATACCTGTTTCATTCCTTTAGCCTTTAGTTATCTTCACAATTATTTGTTCTTCAGGCATAATACACTTCTCATCACACCATTATTCTTAATTATTATAATTTTTCACTTTGCATCATCAACGTACGAGTTTTTAGTCTCAAACTGTAGCTTATGACATAATATGTTTATATATTGCTGCCATGGTTTGTATTTTTAGCTATTTTGTTTGTTTTTGCACATTTTATTTCTTTTGACATTTTAGTTATTAAATGCAACCATGGCAACGGTCTTTACTTTTCAGTAAAATCCGGGTGCATAGAGGTTCCGAATAAAGTATTTATTCTAATTTCGATTACAAACTTCTTCTAGCTACTAAATATTTGGTTTTAAAGTATACCATTTTCAAAATGATTCAAAATTGTGGAACGACTCCCGCTGCCTATAAATACGGGAGCCAGTTCCTTAACCAGTCAGTTTTTAGTCTGGTCTCGACACGAGAATACACCAGTAGTCTTAAGCGCCTCTTGGTTCTTCAAAACTCAATCGAAGACTTCGTGAACCTACGCCGCCGACCCAGATTTTACTGAAAAGTAAAGACCGTTGCCATGGTTGCATTTAATAACTAAAAAGTCAAAAGAAATAAAATGTGCAAAAACAAACAAAATAGCTAAAAATACAAACCATGGCAGCAATATATAAACATATTACGTCATAAGCTACAGTTTGAGACTAAAAACTCGTACGTTGATGATGCAAAGTGAAAAATTATAATAATTAAGGATAATGGTGTGATGAGAAGTGTATTATGCCTGAAGAACAGATAATTGTGAAGATAACTAAAGGCTAAAGGAATGGAACAGGTATATACACTACAAGTCATGATTGAGTTATCTGGTCTATCCCCAGGACGGATATTCAGCTAGGTACCTACCAAGAATGTTAAACTAGAAGATAAATAAAAAACATTCTTGTGAGCTACACTGTCAGTGTACGTGTAGCCTAGGTTCAAGTTCACACCAACCTTGCACCAACCAAACTTCAACCAAATGTAGGTAGCGACAAAGAATTCGACCTTTTTTAAATTCTGTTAGAAACATTAAATTTTCCCGTATTTAATGAAGGTACCTACCTACCTAACTACTTATCTACTTAGGACAACAATTGCAAGTCAGTATGAAAATAATTTAAGTTAGTTATTCTTATTTAAGTAGTAGGTAGGTATATTGCCGTTTTTTATACGAACGTAATTGCACACCTGTTCAAAAAGTATGTATGTCATCCGAGTTATCTATTTGTTTGACTCAACGGTATTATCTTATCTAAATGTATCAATGGGAGTGGGGAATAGGTACAAATACAACACATTTAGTTCTACTGTTAAATTGTTTCATGCAAAACAGTACTTATTTTACTTGTCGATACTATTTTGTAAACAATAATTATGCAGGTACCTACCATAATAAATGACTCATGGTGGTTTCGCAAACTATGGCTTTGAAAATGTGTCAAGTGAAATAAATAAGTTGACGAGAAACGTTGATTAATTTGCAAGAAATTAAAAAAATGGTGACCTGTGACTTAGACAAAGAAGTGTCAGGGGAAGTGTTGGGGTGGAAGTTGCCTGCATGGCAGGCACTCCTATTGCATCGAGTGCTTCCTTCCTGTGGGGGACTCATTATTTACATAACTCTTATGTGCTATGATTTGACAATCATTTGTGAACACTTCATTAACGGCGATGAAGGGTAAATTTATTTATAAAATTTATTACAATGTAATTCAGTATGTTACTCACAGACAACAATGTTATTCACAGAGTAGTTCATTGAGAATATTAGGCCTACCTAACGAAGTGTACCTACTACCCTACCTAAAAATGAAATGAAAAGGACATCAGACAATAATAGGTACCTAATAATAATTTCAAAATTAGATAAGTATTAAATAAACTAAGCAAATAAAATGATTGATTTACAAAGCATAATTATTAATTACTAGCTTCTGCCCGACTTCGTGCGCGTAGCGTGATGATATATAGCCTATAGCCTTCCTCAATAAATGGGCTATCTAACACTGAAAGAATTTTTCAAATCGGACCAGTAGTTCCTGAGATTAGCGCGTTCAAGCAAACAAACAAACTCTTCAGCTTTATATATTAGTAAAGTAATAGATGTATTTTACTTGGAGTCCCATGTAGAATAGGTAAAAGGAATATGGTAAAATTTCTTATTTGCATTGCAGTTCTAAATTGCCGTTTAGAACTGCAGTGCAAATTTTAGAGGGACTTTTCTAGAGGTACCTACTTCATTAAAAGTGACATGAGTACCTACCTGCCTAATACTGATGCTATCGCATTGGACTTTGGAGCTCCAAAAACATGACCTGTTTTACTTCGAAGTTTCATCTACAAACACTGCGTATGCATATGCATACATTTCATGAAGTCTAAGGGCGCACAATTTAAATTTAGACGACCTTAAACATGGCGGCTCTGAAACCGACTGTGCCATTTCCGATACGGATCGTATTAGTATAGGTTGTTGTTCCAGTTTTCATATTGGTACTTAGAGAAGTCTACAAACAAGCCCATGCTTTCTGCTTCATTGTTTCCACTTAATGCTGAGTGATTACATTTAGTAGAGAGGAGACTGAGGATACAATTGCGTACCTACTCGAAGTAAAGTGGGAGGTCTACATAATGCAATGAAATCCAATATATATTTATTTGTCACGTTCAAAAGCTTTTCCATTATTAAAATATACAAAAATAAAACCCCTCATATAAATAAGTTATTTTCTGCTTTCATAAAATCTTTTAGTAAGTTTACTCATGATAACATTATGCACTTTCAGGTACCATAAACATTCGACATGCAAATTGCACGTTTCTTCAATTTGAATAATTCGATTTCTCTTGTTTACAGAATAGGAGTATTTTGCACAATCCTCATCGTTTTACCATCACTGATATCATTAGTATTCACCCTGGCGTCGCCGCCGCCTGGGCTTCAGACTGACCTATCAGCATTTTCTGTCACGATAGAAAATAATGAGATACGTTGGCTTGTGATTCAGTTTGTAAACGCTATCTTCTTTCCTATTGCTGCGATTGGCAGGTTTGTATTCTATTAATATTATGTGTAGTTTCTTGAATAGAAAGTCTGTATGCTATCCTTACTTGAGGAGTAACATTATATTAGGTAGGTCAAATCAGGAGGATGGCTTATACGTTAGACTAGGAGTCTATCGTATGAGCCATCCGTCTGGGTATAGGTAAGTAATACTCAGCTTCAATCTAAAAGTAGCCAACATACTACCACATAGTGATTAGGGCAATTTTTCTCATATTTGGCGACCAATAAAGAGGTCAGTCGGACTTCCTTGACGGACGGAGCGTAAGGAGCGTTATAATTCCTGTAATTTTCATTGTTGACACCCCTTTATTTGCTTCGAAGAAAACAACGAGTTTTAAGAACCATCAAGCATTATTATTAGGTGAGCGTGTTAAGTGTCAATGCAATTAGATGTAGGTATGTACCTACAGCTAAATAAATCATCAGTTTACTATTTAATGATTATGAAGAGAAGGTAAAAAGTTTTTTGGCCAAAATACATGGAAATTATCAGTTAACTTTTCCACACGGGCCCCGCTGGTGCCCGGAAGAGAAGTCAACGATATTAATTTAGTTTCGTCCGGACATTATTTACGTATTCTAGGTCGTCAACTCCTCATGAGTCACAAAAAATCACAATGACTAAATGTTCTCTCGCAGATACTGTTATCTCATATTCTGGTGGGTGGATGCTGTCTGTGCTTCTCGCAGCAATGACAAGGAGCGGTCGGAAGATGCCATCCAACGAGCTCGTGCACCATCACCCATAGAGCTGTACCTCTTCTTACAGTCCTTCATTCACGCCGCTCCACATGCAATCGTCAACATCCTTGATCTAATGACTCGATACTCGGATATGAGTTTTGACAAAGGTATCTAAATATACCTAGAGCTTACCTATCTAGTATAATAATAGCGTTCCTTTTGCTCTGCTATTAAAGTTAACCACTTATTAATAACATAGTCTTTAATATATCCTTTTACACATAAAAAGCTAAACATATGCAGATAATCTCAATATTCGTAATTGCTTCGAGATTCGACGACTTATTGTAACTACAACAATGCTATAAATCATTGAGTCTAACTGTTGATTTTATTAGTTTCAGTCCAAGCTGTAAGCATTATCGCATCTTCTCTCCGGATGGCAAGCACAGCCACAATTTACAGAAGATTCGAAAGGGAAAAATTAGGTGGTAAAAAATATCCATGGGGCCAAATGTCCGAACCTCTAATAGACACAGATGACAATGATAATGACGATGTTGATGCTGAAAAAACTAATTCAGCCGACGAGGAACCTATATATGAATCGATTACGAAAAAAGAATCTATTATTTCTAATAACTCAAACCAAAATAGTTATCGTAATACTAATAGTGATTTAATTAAGTTTTCCCCAAGAAATACTGTTGAAATGTCTTCTGCGTTTTTCGATAACGAAGAATTGACTGATTCGGAAACTAGTTCAGAATACTTGCCACCTATTTCACCCAGAAGAAGTAATACAGAATCAGTACAGTTAAGCAGTGACGATGAGTATGTGAGACCAATATCTTTAATCGATAGAGTGGCACCGTTAAGACGAAATACGCAGTATACTGTCGAAAAAGTGGAGATTATCCCTCCACCAGTGATGCTAGCACCGCGGCCAGCGTCGCTAGCAGTTTGGGCTGAAAAAATGGTGGAAAATGTAGAGTCGATCCCAACCTGGCTGTCAGCACCACCGCGAAGAAAGTACTGTGAAGAAGTAGTGCAAGATGAACCGGATATTCCGCGTCGCGTGCCCAGGTCCTACATGCGAGGTCTTGAGCCACAGGACGCTACGGCGGCGTTGGTACATTTCCTGGGCTGGTACGCATTTTTCGTTTCCCGTCTGCTTTCGATAGCATGCTTCATAAAGTTCTCCCCTGTGCTCGCGATTATTTTACTGTTTTCTCACTATCAAGCAATGCTGTTGTTTCTAATAGTACCACAGGCAAGCACCGTGAAGCGAGGTTTCTACGTGTTCTTGGCATTCATATACTTATTCTGTCTAATGGAGTTCAAGATACGTTTCCGGCACGTGCGTGTGTGGCATGTGTTTTGGATTATAGTGTGTACTATAGAGACCGTTGTGTTCACTGGCCTGTGGGCGTCTATAAACAATGATATGCATGAATGGTGGAAGTTTTACACAGTGAAGGTGATCGTAGTCAGCATTTTGTTGAGCTACATGTGTTTCCTTGTTTACTTCGTATTGTTGCAGCCCAGAGAAACAATTGTGTATATAAAAAATAAAAACAAAATTAATAAGTAACTTGTAGAATTTATTCTTGTTCTAAAAACATAACATACCATCACGATTGTATCCACAAAAGCGTAGGTAGGACGTATTAATGATTTACGAGAATATCGACGGGTCTTTAAAGTAATAAATACCAACGTCTAGGATCTAGGCCGTGGACGTTCACCTACTCTAAAAAATTGGCATCGATGCCAAATCTTTTTAAGTTCCAACACAGCGTGCGAGCCTATTACCACTACAAATCGGGCACAAATGCAAACACCGCTCCCAAAACATTGCTCGACCTTCGAATGAACCCCAGGACTTCACGCTCAGCAACTGCATTGCAACTATTAGACGAGAGGTAGTTATTTGTGATCAGTTACTAAAAATAACCTATAAATCTAAATACAAAGTAGTTGTTCCACTAGACAATTTCCATGCGCTTGACAGGATATGATGAGCCATATTGAAGCGCCAGCCGGTCACATCCGCGTTCATTATTCTTACAAAAACAAATATTTTAAGGAATGATTGTACCTAATGATTATTGCCACTTGTTTTCATAACTAAACCGTTATTTTTTTATAATAATCATAGTTTTCTGGGAAGTGTGATGAAATCATTTTATACTTACCGATAATAAAAACGACTTTTTCCCTAAATGGACACTAATTGGTACCTAATAATTTATTATCTTTTCTAAGATATGAAGATGGAGTGAACAAACCTAAGGATTTATTTTGCTGTCAACTTTTATATCTCTAACTACTGGGATTGTCCAAATTCAATCCATGAATAATTTTGTTTGCGGGTTTCCTCAACGTTCCCGACCGACGATTATATTCGTTAGGTTATGTTACCTACATATTAGATCAACTGCAACTATGAGCACGTAAAATGTTAGGGAAAACTTAAAAATACCTAAGTATAATATTTTTATTACTTGCCATATTTAAATATTTGCCTTTATTAGGTAGGTACCTACGTTTTTGTATATATTTTTTGCATTTTCCATGCTGAACGTCACATTTAAGACGTAAATTCAATTATGTGAAGGAAAATTTCGATGTGGCTGGGGGACTAGCGGTGGCTTAGTGGTCATAGCGTCTGGTGTATCTAACCAGAAGACGCGGGTTCGAAGCGTGCCCGCGAGTCTATTTTTTCCTTCACTAAAAGAACTTTTGAATTTATTTCTTTTGAAATTGTTTTTCGAATTTAAAGTCGGTACCTACTGGTATCTAAAATAATAAAGCGGAATAGAAGATCGACCATAATTAGTCGTTCGATCGTAATAGTCAGATAGACTGTTGCGGACAGTTTGTTGACAGCATCATGATGTTGCACTAATTATTAAAAAAACCCGAACGAAAATTTTATCATGCGTACTGCCGAAATGTGGAATGCGACATGGGTCTTCCCCGATAGATATCTACTGGGCGATTTTAAATCACGAGTGAATCGGTTTCTTCTAGGCAAGGACACTCCATCATAAGTTGCAGTGTCGCTTTAACATCAGGTGAAATGTATCGTGGGTGGTTTAACAAACACAAATTCTCACATACACGAATGCCCAGACCCGGAACAACTACAAATATTTGTTCCGTGTGGGGATCGAACGGTTCTAACCCACGAACTCCGGGGGCAGCTGTAGTAGGACAAAGGTGATCTATTCGTAGACCAGACAAGGCGGTAAATGAAACATGAGTATGTGTAGGTTTCCTAACGATATTTCCTAGTACAGTGTAATTAATACTTTGGTCCATAAAAATAAGCATATTTATGCGTAATCACTGTGAGATGTTATGGGCGATAATTATTTAAAGTCCTATGGAGGTTCCTCTTCATAATATAATAATATAATATAATATAATTAATAATATAATAATAATGTTTCATACAACAACCCAATTTCACGAATGTGTAGACAATACAATTATATTTGCTCTGAATCTGATATCTGCGATGATAGTTATAATGTGTTTAAACACGCCCTTTTAAAGAAAATTGATCGAAACAATGAGGACTAATTAGGTTTTTTTTTTTTCCTTTTAAAAAAAAAATGTTTGCCATTTGCTTTCCTTAGATCACTAAAGTTTAAATTATCGTGTGAATGATGTGTATAGTTTTAATTGGACTTCAGGTTGAATACTATGATGTTTGATTGAATATTGTGTAAAACTTAATCTGTTGTCTGTTACTGTAGCTATTTTTATAGAAAATGCCCCTGTTCACGCGTATACAAAGCGTTCTTAGCATTTAAAGTAGGTAAGTATATTATAAAAATGGTTTTTGATTAAAGAGTTTTAAATGAACTGTACCTACCTTATTTTTAATTAGTTAAATAAGAAAAATATTTAGGTACAGGCTTTGATACATTTACAAACTGCAGGGCATTTTGTCGGCAGATATTTTAATTAAAGAGTAGTAATATTTGTATATAGGCTAACACTATATACCTAATGATATGACCATTGGACTGCCAAATCAAAGGTCTCGAGTTCAAAAAATTCAAATCTAAGGCATGCACCTCTGACGTTTCGAAGTTATGTGTGTATTAATAGTTAATTATCACGCGCTTAAACGGTGAAGGAAAACATCGTGAGGAAACCTGCATGCCCGAGAGATTTTCTCGACGGCGTGTGAAGTCTGCCAACCCGCATTAGGCTAGCGTGGGGGACTAGTTATAGCCTAATCCCTCTCATTGTGAGAGGAGACCCGTGCCCAGCAGTGGAACATATAATGGGTTGATTATGCTTATGCTTATGCTAATATACAATCACGCCTGTATTCCTCGAAGGGTTAGTCAGAGCTGTAGATACTATGGTACACCCACAGTTCGCCGGTATGTTTAGGTCCCATGTAATTATTAATCGCCCCATAGGGGGCGAGCAAAATGCCGTTAATCGAGCACGTAAGTATTCCAAACTCCAAGCTGCTACTGAGAATTTCATAGAAAATCCCAGGGAATCGAACCCAGAACCTCTAGCGTACCTAGCAGTCGCACTTGAGACCACTTTCAGGTAAATTATAATATTTTAATGACAATTGATGATTTCAATGAAGACTTAGCTAAACCACAGACAATAGATAGCTAAACCAAGGTTTAATTTAAAATCTGGGTTTTTCTTACCTACTTGATGTTTCCTAATATTGGGAATATATTTTGCATGATGATTAGGTAAGTAAAAAAAGATTAAATAGTAATATTAGTTAACAATATTTTCATTCTATATATATTCTCAGTTCTTTAAAAGAAAAACTAAGTAATTTGTTATTAAAATGTGCCTATCAATCAAATTATTTCAATACACTTTCGTAATCTGTAATAATGATTACTATTAGGATATAAATTGGTAATCTGCTTCCTCTGTAACTAAAAGTATGTTTGAGGAACATTTGTAACGCGTAGTATATTTATTGTGCTCCGAATGAAATCTTACCGAATACCATCTGGCTGCTTCATGATAACAATAAACCGTTGAAGAAAAATGTTCGCGTTCCAGAATTGAAAAATAGAAATTACCTACCTACTTACTGTTTTCTACGAATTTTAAGCTTGACGATGACGAACATACGTTAGCTTTTAACCTATTCTTCTTCAGCCGAGCTGATATTCCTTAGCGGTGGCGCAACACCAATACCAATAAACAATGCTTTGTCTCACTTCAAAGAGCGGTGCTATGCTTCAAGTTCTGATTGAAGCATCCCTTCTGGCGAACAACTGGCGATTTTTTTATCACCAAGTCTTTAGTTATTTATGTTTATCAAAACAGATTCATTTACTTACTGATTTATTATAGCTTTGTTTCCGTAACTGTTATTCAACTTCTACTGACACGCCTTAAATCTTTATATGGCTTTCAATCACCTTGAAATCTCCATTTAATATAGAGGTACATCTTTAGAAAGTATGTGTACCTATTTATGTACATGTATGTCGTAGATAAAAAATAATGATGTAACGTTATAAATAATTTCTAGAAAAGCAAATGGGAATCGGTTTCACCAAAAAAGTGTAAAACGGACGACGTGATTCGCGTATATTTTTTTTACAAAATGTGGTTGGGTCGCAAGTCACAAGTAGAGATGCGGTCGTATCAGGTCAGCAGCCTTGCCAGATGATGCGCAATGTATCATAACGCTTATGATATTCATACAGAGCGCCATTGATAACGAACGCGATGACTTATAAACTTTTTTTTGAGAGGGCAGAGTCATGTCATGACACCTGATAATTTAAAATTCCTGCCAAAAATTGCTGTAGTCACACGAAAAATATATTTACACATTTATTTTATTTAAAGTCCACTTATTTTAAAGAGGACATTTATTCCGGAAGATATGGTCGATATCGCCAAACGTCATCATATCAGCCTATTGCCGTCCACTGCTGAACGTAGGCCTCCCCCAAAGAGCGCCAACCATCCCGGTCTTGGGCAGCTCGCATCCATCCGCTGCCAGCCACCTTCTTCAAATCGTCAGTCCATCGTGTCGCAGGGCGTCCCACACTGCGCTTGCCTAAACGCGGTCTCCACTCTAGCACTTGTCTGCTCCATCGATCGTCTGTCCGTCTGCAGACATGACCGGCCCACTTCCACTTCAGCGTACTTATTCTTCGCGCAATGTCGGCAACTTTAGTTCTTTGGCGAATGACTTCATTGCGAATTCTATCCACCAAAGAAACTCCAAGCATTGCTCTCTCCATCGCACGCTGAGCAACCTTGAATTTGTGGACCAGTCCTACGGTGAGTGTCCACGTTTCGGCTCCGTAAGTCATCACGGGTAGGACGCACTGGTTGTAGACCCTGGTCTTTAGGGACTGTGGGATCGACGATTCAAAGATATCACGCAGCTTCCCGAATGCCGCCCAAGCGTATTCTTCTGGTCACCTCCTTCTCGAAATTGTGCCGCCCCAGTTGTATAGTTTGGCCTAGATACAAGTATTCTTGCACAACCTCGATGGCAGTGCCATTTACGTGTACAGGTCTCGGGGTGATATGATCATTGTACATGATCTTAGTTTTATCCAGGTTCATCCCGAGACCCACCCGCCTTGAAGAATCGCCAAGGCTGTTCAGCATTACTTCCAGTTCCTGCAGAGATTCTGCCATGATGACAATGTCATCCGCAAATCGGAGGTGCGACATGTACTGGCCGTTAATATTTATGCCTCGTCCTTTCCAGTTGAGCGTCTTGAAAACGTCCTCCAACGCGTTTGTAAACAGTTTCGGAGAGATAACGTCTCCCTGTCTTACCCCTCGACGCAGTTGGATTGGTTTTGTACTCTGATCCTGTACTTGGACGGTCATCGTTGCGGCCTTATACAGACATTTCAGCACCTCGACGTATCGGCAGTCGATAAGGCATCTCTGCATGGATTCCAGCACTGCCCAGGTCTCTATGGTATCGAAGGCTTTCTCGTAGTCCACATACGCTAGGCACAGAGGCTGATTATATTCCTCGGTCTTTTGGATGATTTGCCTGAGGGTGTCTATGTGGTCTACGGTGCTGTAGCCTTTCCGAAACCCGGCCTGTTCCGGTGGCTGGAAGTCATTGAACTTTTGGGCAAGACGATTCGAGATAACCCTCGAAAACAACTTGTAAACATGGCTCAGGAGTGATATGGGGCGGTAGTTTTTAAGAAGCGTGTTATCGCCCTTTTTGAAAAATAATACCACCATGCTCCTGCTCCATGCCTCCGGTGTCATGCAGGTGTGGATGACGGAATTGAAGAGCCTAACAAGCTCTGTCAAGACAGGTGTTCCTCCTGCCTTGATTAGCTCCGTAGTTATCCCGTCGTCCCCCGGAGCTTTGTTGTTATGAAGCTGTCCGAGAGCTATTCTAATCTCACCCATGTCAATGTCGGGAAGCTCGTCTGTGAGGTGGCGTGTAAGTCTGGCCCGTGGATCATCCGCGCCATGGGCCTGAGGTGGGCATGTCTGTTGAGAGTATAAGTCTCCGTAGAACTTTTCGACTTCAGCGAGGATCTCTGGCTTCGAGGTGACGGTAGTGCCCTGTGACGTTCTGAGTTTCATCAGGTGACAACGGGAGGTATTTGGCCTGGCGAATACCTTCAAGCCTTTGTTTTGCGCTATGGCTAGCTCAATGGCTTGGGTATTCGCGCGCCGATTGTCGCGTCTTATCAGCTTTTTGACCTCCCTGTTAAGTACCTGACGCTCCGACGGTGTGGGAATGGTGAGTTCTCGTCGTTTCCTCATCAATTCCAGAGTCTCGCTGGTGAGCACCGACTTACGTCCATTTCTCTTAGGTCGAAAGTGTTTGTAGCCCACTTCGCGGATGACACGTACCAGGCTGTTGGTGGCGTCGTTTATGTCCTCTGTGGTTTCCAGCATGGCGAATCGGTTCTGTAGTTCCAACTGGAAGCTTTCGCAGCCAGCATCGACCTGGGGCAGCGTTGGTCTAAGAGTCGACCTCGTCAGGCGCGCTCGTTCAATTTTGACCTTTATATCCAGAGTGCCTCTTACTAGTCGGTGATCACTTCCGGTATTGACCCTGTTGATCACAGAGACATCTCTGAATATTTGGCGCTTGTTAGACATGATGAAGTCGATCTCGTTCCTAGTCACGTTATCGGGGCTTTGCCAGGTCCACTTCCTTTGAGGCTTTTTCTGGAAAAACGAATTCATCAGAAAAAGCCCCTGTGCCTCGAGAAAGTTTACCAGCATTTGCCCCCTGTGATTCCTGCGCCCAAAGCCGAATGGACCCACCCTCGACTCGCCGCACTCTTGTACTCCCACTTTAGCGTTGAAGTCACCCATAACAACCGTGTAGAATGCCTTGGTACGAGACATAGCTTTCACTATGTCTTCGTACATGGCCTCGGCTTCGTCATCAGGGTGTGCGGACGTTGGGGCATACACTTGTATAATCTTCAAGGAGTACCTTTCAGTTATTTTAAGTACAAGGTATGCCACCCTTGCCGACACACTGCCTAGTTCCACAACGTTGCCTTTGAGTGACTTGTGGACCATAAATCCGACGCCACCTTGGGATGGTTGGTGTCCTTCTCGGAAGTAGAGCAAGTGGCCACTATCGAGGGTTATCGTTTCCTCACCCTGTCTCCGGACCTCCGACAATCCCACGATGTGCCAGTTTATACGACTCAGCTCTACTTCCAATTCAACAAGGTGCTCGTTCAGCCGCAGAGAGCGTCCATTAAACGTCGCCAGGTTGAGGTTGCGATGGTGGTACCCTGCCGTCACCCGGGGATTCTTAGCACCCCCCACTGCACCGTTACCGTGACCGGTACCATGGCCAGGAATAGTGCAGCTACCGGGAACTGGGGGCCGTAAATCTGGGATGCTACTCATTTTTGGGGGGGAATTGCCATAGTCACCACGCTTGGCAGACGGGTTGGTGACCGCAGTTACTGGAAGGCTTTCACTGATAGTACTGCTGCCCACTATCAGGTTCGGTATTTGGGTGCATTCCAGCTTACCTCATGGTTAAACCGCCATGTATCGGTTGCCGGAGCCAAAATGGTTGGGAAGATCTTACTATCCCATATTCCGGCTAGTATCCTGTAGTCGCCTTTTACGACACCCATAGGAGGAGAAGGGGTGGACTATTCTACAGCCCGGATCCACACGGGGTTCAACGGGGTTCAACGGGTTTCACGGGGGATCC
The DNA here is from genome assembly GCA_947256265.1 of Acronicta leporina. Classification (NCBI taxonomy): domain Eukaryota; kingdom Metazoa; phylum Arthropoda; class Insecta; order Lepidoptera; family Noctuidae; genus Acronicta; species Acronicta leporina. Next base: position 6,087,870 of record OX366513.1, on the reverse strand, counting down.
AAACGTCCAAGAAGGAAATATCTCAGTAATGATTGTACGGTGATAAGTGGGATTTATGTATTTATTGTTTTTTTAAGTGCATTCTTATTTCCATTGTCGTAAATAAATGGTCATGTTAGCAGCATCATTCACACTCAAGGTCCCGACTGCTACTTGCTTGTTTTTAGGTTTTTTAATTTTTTCATACGTACTCACCCAAATGATTGACCCCAAATGATTTTTTAACACGCTTTTATTAGGTAGACTTGTATGTAATAATGTAATGGAATCTGATTTAATTAGAATAACAATATTACTAAATTCAATTTTGTTTTATATAAGGCCCGTATTGTTTAATCTGTTACACACGCTAGTGTAAACAGTGGTATCGTAACAGATTAATAGCGGTAGCAACACGAGGTGTCAACAGCATCACGTGGAGCGACAACTAGCGGGTTTAAAGATTATCAGAGGCGCAGGCGCACTAATAGTGACAGATAGCTAGCTCGCGACCGCCATTAACCTCTTAAATATTTATAACATAATCACTGACCGAGCAATGTTTTTATAATAAAATCGCACTTTTTTTAAAAGGTTAATATGTCAGGAATTTCCAAGTTAACCTCAAGTCATGTACTGGCTTGATAGCCTGTATATGTACATATAGAGTAAATTATTCTATACATAAAACTATAAGTAAGTAATACTTCGGTGCTAGATCCCATTGAAGAAAGGAATTGTTGTATTTGCGAGCACGAACCCTGTGGGAACAACTACTTTTTTCACTAGCTTATATGATCTCACTGTATTCCCCTATTTTTTACACTGATACCTGAATAGCTGTCTAATGCCAGTCCGTCCGGTAATTGTATTTTCTTTTCTGTGGTCTTAATCATCTCAACATTATATTCTGGACTTTACTCAGGCTATGGATCTTTCTTCAAAAGGCCATTTCAGACATTGTCCTGCATTGTATTAGATACTCACCTTTTTTATACTATTATATCTGGACTTTAAAAGAGACCACGATTCTCTGAGTTTGTTTCGGTGTTTCTTCTCAGAGGTAGTCAGCTAGAAAATGCCGACACCATCTAGTGCTTCAAAAATTAAAAGTGTCTTTAAAGATTTAATTACAGAAATAAGTATGATTATTTCATCATTTTGTTTCACCTACGACCATCTTCAGGCAACTATTGGGTTATGATGTTGATGACAACATTTCCGGCTGGGGGATACTAAAAAAATAATTCTACTCTGGTAATCTAAAAGGCGGGCAACGCATTTGTGACTTACCGTCTGCTTGATTGCCCCTCTATCCCATAAAAAAGGTGAAGTTATGTGGGGCTCGCATAGAAGGGCCACGAGAACTGCTGCGCATAACTTCCTACTATGATCTAGCATGCTTCAAAAGCATTGTAAAAATATAAATTTTAGTCAGGCTGTTCGTACAAGCTGTTCTAAAAAAGTTGACTGGTCAAAAATGCTTGACAAGCAAAATTCACGTGTTTGTCAAGCATGCATCATTTCATACTTACTTACAACATCATTTTCTATACTCAGCTCAAATAAGTTTATTTCTGGTCATGAAATTTAATTCGATTGTGAATCAAGTCTGTATAATTGATTATTATGCTACTTAACGGTTACATCTAAGACTGCAATAAAACAGTTAAGTTTAAAGGATAGGATATACTTAATACAATAAACGCAAAACTTAAAAACGTAATGATGATTTTCAACGTGATATTATGGCTGTTGGAACTTGTGTTTATAAACGTACACACGACTACAACATATTACATTAAGTAACACATTTCCGGCTTTCCATACTTTGAGGGTTTTTTTGTGGAATTGGGGCAAGCGAGCAGACGGATCGCCTGATCGTACCTAAGCGATACCGCCGCCAATAGACACCCGCATCACCAGAGGAGTCACAAGCGTGTTGCCGGCCTCATAGAAGGGTTTGGGCCTCTGGTACCCTCACCCACTCGGCGATACACAGCGTAGGTAAGCCCGCCGGTTTTCTGTGAAGCCGTGGTATCACTCCGATCCATCTGGCCCATTCGTGCCGAAGCATGGCTCTCCCACGGTAAACAACGGATAAACATAAAAACAACGTAATTAACGGGGTCAGCTTATATTGAAAAATATATAGCTTGATTATGCGCACCCACGAAGCAGAAGAAAAACGTAGTTTATGGCAAAATTTTATCAAAGAAAAAATAATACATTTTTGGGTTGTTTGTAATAATTAGGAATTTTAATTAACATCTAGGTACCTAATTTATGACATTGAATATTTTTTTTATTTCTTAATAGAATGGCAATTTTTCACTAAAATGTACCTTTACCTTTATATGTTACTTAACACGCTTTATGATAATTGTATTTATTACGTTGCACTGTACTTACTATACCCACAGCTATATTGCTACATTATAAATAACAGATCATTAACATACATGGTCTTGCATTATAATCTCAGTCTGAGACTTCTAAGATGCCGCTTACAGGGAATCCAGCGATGCAATGTTGAAAAAGGCCGGCGCACGCGCCGAGCATTGCGATTATTTTTCGTTAATTTACCATACGGTTACATGTCGATGAGGAGCGGAGATGAGGGTACCAGGAACGGTAATTACCAGCCGGGAAGAATGTGAATATAATGGAGTGTATGAAAAAAGAAACAGATGGATTGTGTGAAAGAAAGATAGTACTTATTCATTTATTCGAGTCAAATCTATAAACATAAATATGAATCCCTATTTCCCTTGGTCAGGCTTCAAGCGTCTAGACCAATATCGCTAATTCTTATTTTTAAACAACATTAGAAAACTTAAGAAAATGATTTTTTTTATTTATTAATTATACCTATTCGAGTTCAATAATCATAGTTAAGACAGGAAAACGTCTATAAGGCTAGCCAGTTGGTTATCAAAATGGTTTTGATTTCGAAGCAATAAATGAAGGGATGGCGGCTGATGATGAGATGTGTTGAATGATATAAGATAAACTTGCTTTGTAACTTCCTATCAAGGTACCAAATGCTCACACGTCGCTTACCTTGAACATTGAATTAAGTTAATCTGCAAGCAACACCTGCTGTTTAGATTCTCGCTGTTTGATCAAAAGTTAGCTTACGAGACAAGTAAACCTACCTAACTAGTCTGGGATCTGGGAACTAGGTAGATTGAATCATATGTGGTTCATTGGAGTTATGGTTTTTTTTGCATGATTTGTAATCAATTGAGAGGAGTTTAGGATATAATATAACATATAACATACCGCATGTTAAAGCATCATTAACATGGGTTTAGTCAGTAAGTATATAAATATATTTATGTGCGTCTGCGTGTCTTTTTGATGTCAGAAATATTGTTGTGTTTTATATTGTTATTGTAATGTTCATACATTGATACATACAGACAGTTAAACTTATGACAATTTATTTTTTCGCTAGACGGATAAGAGAAAACTATGAGTTCAATTATTAATTATTATTTTAATTGTGAGAGTATTCGTAAAGACGAGGGACATGATTTGCACACCATTCCCCATCAGATGGACTCTTGAAGATTATTTATTGCAGGTCTGTCCATAAAATCTGTTTGCTATTAAATCTGCACTATCTAATTAAGATAATCTGACAGAGTCAGACAGAACACGAAACAGTTTCCTTAATAGCGCTACATTTCAAGTTTCGCATTTGGAATGCTGAAAGCTGATGAATTGTTGTAAAACAATTTATTGTAAGCCGACTCTCACAGTTTCTCAAGATAGCAACGCTCTCTAGGATTCAGGAACAGCAAATATTATTCAGTGGTGTGTCTTAAAAAAATCTAAACTGAACTACCGACGTTACATGGGGCCCTGGTTTCCATGTCTTTTAAATAAATTATGTGTTTGATGACTAAGAATAATGTGTTGTAAATACGGTAGTAGACGAGTTGTAACAAAATATAATTATGTAGATAGCTAAAAAGCTATCAAGGCAAATCAGATAAATATCTTGAAAGTCAAAAACAGTTAATCGATAAATGAATACTGTTAGACCGTTAATAATACGCTACATTGTCGAGGAGATAGTACAGTACAAAGCTGCTTATAGTGGGCTAGCGGTCGGAGGCTGGGCTGGGCCAAGGCCCTCGGCCGCTGTAACCCGACACCTCATGTATTCAATCTTCTCTACTAATTTGCAACTCGTATGCCAGGGCTGTCTTCAACATAAGATTTCTAAGAATTAGATTTACTTAACACTTACCTAATTACTTTATCTCCTATTTATCGTGCCTTTGTAATATCTGACCCAAAAACTCTACTAAAACAAGGAGGTAGCCAATGAACCAATACAAAGGAAACTTGATCTTTCAGTTCAACAACACGAGGACAAAGGAGCTGCATGTCTATTTACTCGTATACGTACCCAGCCAATCGATAAATGTCACATAGGTATATGTAAGAATCTGTTTAGAATACTTTATTCTGCGTACAGTGAACACAACAATTGAATCTAGATGTGCAGTAATAGAGGTGTCAATAAGATTTTATAGTCAAGTGAACGAGTTCGTTAGCGGAGGCAGCGATATCGCGTGCAGATAGCCCTGGCAGGGCAGCCGCCTGTGAGCTGTGAGTAAAGAGGCGGAACCACACAACGGCTCGCGTTGTGCCGACGCGACGATAAATCGAATCCGCGACGACAGCGCCGCTGTCCGCAGAGATCGAAGCACACGATTATTGAACTTACGATTATATTCAGCAAAGAATCTCGCCATGCACCGTCCTACCCTATGGTAATTTGTTGCAGTTACATCGCGCCTCCGGGCAGGTCTTGCCAACTTCCCGATGCTGCCGCCATAAATTCTACTAGTTATAAATAGAGAGTAATAATGTTAGACCTTATCAATGCAATTTCTATTGTAGTCGCGTCTAGTCTGTTACTCCGTAAGTTATACCGGAATAGTTGTACTTAATTACATACTTGGTACGCATTGCTATTGAGAGATACTAGCCGCATATTAGTCGATACTTAATTGACCATTTACCGGATTACAGTTAAATAACATGAATGGATACTCAAAGAATGAATGTGATTTACCATACAATTTCTAAAGATAATTTAAAAAATCTTACACATTTTCTGGTTTCTAGAGAATCATTTCTTCTTTTCTTTTTAGAAAATCTGTCATGGAATTCAACGTTCGTAAAAAGCTCTGACTGAATAGAGGCTTCGACAAATAAACCATCGGCATGGAGCTTGAAATGCTAGGACACCGTAGATATAAGAAGGAAGCATCCAATATAATATTCCTTACCCACCGCTGAACAAAGAGAAATAATCAAAACCAACATTTCCTTCCTCAATTACAAAGAGCAAGACATATGTTTACGTGTCTAAGTTCAAAAATGTTTATTGATTACAGCATACGGACGATGCTTGGCAGTCGGTGATAAGGGCCGTGTCCCCGATGTTCCCGGCGCATCCATTTCTCCCCGACACGCATCTACTAATGATAACGTAATGACTTTCGAGATTGACTCATGTTGGTATTGTGAAGTAAATAAACACGTAGGTATTGTAGGGAAGTGGTGGTAGTGAATGAGGTAGCGGTTTTGTGAGCGCGTTTTGAATCGCAGAGTTTTGAAAGCACGATGTTTGCAACATCGTTGATATACTGTTTGATCTGAAAAGTAGTTCTGGTGCCTAAAACGTGCAAAATAACTCTTGCTCCGATCTAGTATATCGACTGATATTGTACTAAATTAAACGACAACTTCAAATACGAACAAGTAATGCAAAATGAATTGAGATCAAATATTTACCCAAAGGTCACTGCGAAAACTGGACCTAAATTAATTTTGAACATTTTTAAACAGCAGTATTCGCGTTTATTAGTTCTAAAGGTTAGTTCGACCTCCTCAGATAAAATTATTCTAGGATTGGGTTCACTAGCATGCCATCAAATTGTGCAAATACATAGCTATTAAGGTTGTTATAATAGGTATCTACCTATTATCACAACCTTAACCTTCCTCTTTACCTTAACCTTCGTTAGGTACTTTACCTAACGATTCGTCCAGAACAAATAAATTGCAGATACAAAAGATAATCTACCTATAGTTTTTTATTCATTTTTTTTACATACGGTAAATTTCATGGAATGATTTTTTTTACTGCCAAAACTAGGCAAGACAAATAATAGGCACAGATAAAATAGATTGTGCAGATTTCCTAGGAGGAAAAAGCCGTCAAAAGGCAGGAATAAGTATTCCAAAGTTCACTACTTACCAACAATGATGGATTGTTGGTAGATCCATTAAATGCTTAGAGTCGAGTAAATAAGAAAATTTACGTTGGTTTTGGTTACGACTTCATTAGTACCAATGAGTAGTGAGGATTGTGTGCCAATCGATTAGTATTTATTACTAAATAGGTTTTCGTCAGAGCTTTAGAACCGAACTCTATTTGTTGCAGATTGTGAACGACACCGTTTCATTACCTGCTACCAAGTTACACCAACAGAAATTGTTTCCGTTTGTCGTATAGTTTGAGCAGTTGAAATAACAGGCATTCCAATTAACACCAAAGGCAGATCCACTTCCGATCCACACACATCTCTTCAGGGCTAAATCCTGCCCTGGAAAAGCCTTGTCTACTTTGCCTGTTAGCTGTAGGTTGTTATTGCACGTAGGTAGAAAGGAGTGACTGTAACCAGGTGGACTGTCGACCCGTTTTTCTAAGAACAGTGTAACCACAAACCATCTCCAATGATTTACTAAGAATTGTTCGTGACACGTTGCATTTCCGCTTCCGTATCTCTGCCGCCACACTTGCGACCATGGCCTTAGCTACTAGTGTAAGTTCTATGAACTGTGGGCAAGGCGATACAGAATTTATGTCACGTGTTATCATCGGGAGTGAATTTTGTAATGGCACGCGTTTTCCGGAGCCGCTCGCAATACTGTCTGCTATCCACACACACTTATTGTTGGGTAATATTGATACAAGTATTCAATTAGTCGTAGGTCGCGCAGAATGGTGTCATGTGCAGATATTGAGGAAATATAGACAAATATAGCTAGCTACAGTCTGCAAGAATCGTGACAAGTGGCGTTCTGTAGTTTTTGTTTACTCCTATGAGTCAAAGGTGTATGTTGTATGTCAATAGCTACATACGTCGCTGGAAATCGGGGGATGCAGGCAGCATATGACCGGTCCTTGTGAAAATCTATGATAGAGGCCTTTGGTCAGCTGTGGACAACATTAGGCTGATAGGTGATGATGATACTCGTAGCTATAAAGCAACCATGTAAATGTTAGATGAGAGATTAAAGGGATGTTTGTCGTGGTCAGGCTGGGATGGGTGACAGTTCGGTACATATCGCATCCCTTGTAGGGCTTAGTTTTTTTCTAAGCCATACAAATATGTATGTTATCAGTAACCGAACATTATTCTTGTGGTTGCGGAGCCACAGCCTAAATACTATGGATGTGTAATAGATTGATGTATTAAGTCCCAATTAACGTAATAGTTCTAAGTGTCTCATTTGTCTAGTGGTCGCCAGCATGGCTTTAAGCTTGAATAACTATTATAGAAATCTCAGATATAGTTTGTAATTTGGATTTGTGATTTGGAAAAGTTTAGATTTTGGCCTAAGTACATCGTAAAACACATATCCTATAATACTACTACTACTGTCTAGACTTTAAAAGAGACCATGATTCTCTGAGTTTGTTTCGGCGTTTCTTCTCAAAGGTCGTCAGATAGGAAATGCCGGCGCCATCTAGTAAAAAAAAAATGTAAAACAACTGTCTGTTGTAAAAGTGTCTTTTTAAGATCTATTTACAGAAATAAATATAATTTATCATGTGCCTGGTAATAGAGTCGCCTTATATATACACTGACCGAGATTGCCCATGTGATTGTGTGGAACTGTGGATGTATATACGTATAGATATAGGCTGTAAATATGTCTTAATTTGACTAAGACTTAATTTGTTGATATCGATCCCAGCACGTTATACCTACTAATTGGTGACCCAAAGTTTACACGAGCTGTATTGTCAAATATTAGGGTGATACACGACTACATGTACACAAGGCAACACGTCAATGTATACAGTTGTATTAACTACAAAAATCAGCGCTATTGCGACGCAATACAAGCGGTCCAAAGGGTAAACTGTTTAGCTAGATGTGTCGTCGTGTGTACGGTAGGTACATCATTAATTATATCGTCGCATGTCTCTTGTTTGACAATATTAATTGAATTTATAATTAGTTATTCGTCCAAATTGCTCATTAGCAAAATACATGGATTATCAAAGATTAAATAGCTAAGTATAACATTATTTAAAGTTCATTCATCACCTAATTTTATGGATTATATGGGACCTAAACATACCTAATTAGTACACTTATTTCTAACCTTTCGGGGAATACAGGCATGATTGTATGTTATGTTATCTCTTTCATTCAATGTTATCAATTTTCTGTCTCATCCCTATGGGCATAGCTTCAGTGCACCTACCTATACTTTGAGTGCAGAACTATCAGTATCCCACGGCGTGGCCAGTCAGTAGTAAATTTTACAGTAAAAAAACAGTTGGGGATGTAAATCACATCTCTGACATCGAAAATAATCACAATCACATTTGTTATTATTTTCTTTAACTTTCGATATTTGTGAATTCACTGGTGCGGTCGTTCGGAAAAGCTTACTTCAGACAAGCGCAATAACCTCACCGTCTACACCTTCGTGTGTGGTCAAGATGATTTGCCGCAACGATAAAATATCATAATGCTCACCCAAAATGGTCGCTAATTTATTTTTGTCATCATTTGCGTCATAGTGCCAAAAAAGATAATGTGCGTACGGCTAATAATAATTTTACTAAGATAATGAATATGAGTTCCGGATTTATTTAATGGTATCATCGCTATCGGCTTATGGGATTGAAGGGTTTTGGGTTAATAACCTCGGTGAGCAAAAAATGTAGATCCGCCAGACATGGTTCTCATTTACCGAAACGGTCCTTCCATTAAGTTTGCTAAGCTGCCAAGTGCGAACATTATTATTGTCTTTACTTTGCAAGATTCTGTTGTCGATTCGAAAGGTAGTATGAAGTGCACATCCTCACGAACGATTTAGATAGCAGGAGGCTGAACGCAAATGGCCGCAGTCCATGTATCTTAATCATGTAATAACAATATTTGCTCGTTTCTTTAGGTTTGTGAGCCGGTTCTGAGCTATGTTTATTCGTTTTGCTGACCGTTCCTGTCTGTAACACAGAACATGCAAGAGATGAAAACTAGCCAGACGAATTTTGATTTTAACCATACTACATAGGTACAATAGTCTTTCAATATTTTATGAATTCAAAGCGTAGAAAGTTCTTCAGTGGTTGCAAAGTAAAGTTTCGTGTCGTGGCGCCTAAACAAGGGCATTACCAACCCCTATTTTGGCGCCCCAAGCGTTGATTGCGGTCATTCACCCTGCCCATTGTCTAGATATGAAATGTAGGTATATAGTAATACTTCAATGTAGATCTGGAATTATATTATTTTCTGCATAGAAAAGAGTAAAACAGTAAAATCCCAAAAATGTTTACAATAAAATTTCATTGGAGATGTTCTACAAGTTTCGGTAAATATTTAAGAATAAGAAACACTCGATATTCTGAGCGTTAAATAAACTTTTGTAATCTATGAGAAGTGGAAACTGGGTGGTAGTCGGTGCTCTAACGCATGAGCCAATTATTGTTTATTTTATTTCCAATTATCTTGTTCTATCAGTACATTCAGGTTGGGATGTAGAACTAGAAATTATTCTAGCGTCCCACGTATGTTATCTATTGCCGAATACTATGTGTGACCTACATTAAACAATGCGTAGGCTGTTTGCAACTCCAACAGACTGTTTTGATTATCTGTAATCTGTTTTATCTGTTCCATCTCCAAATCGTAAGTATTCATGTTTTGTTTTAAACATAAAATTAGGATAAATAAGCATTATTAATTATCTAACTTTCAGTAGTAGGCTAGAGTATTTTTAAATATGTTGTTATTAGGTGCTCTCTTTTATTTTTATTTTTTTTCAATGATTTAAGATAGCCTAGTGATATGACCATTGGACTGCCAAGTCAAAAGTCTCAGGTTCAAATCCAAGGCTCTGACTTTTCGAAGTTATGTATTTAATTATCACGCGGAGGAAAACAGCGTGAGGAAACTTGCATGCCTGAGAGATCGACGGTGTGTGATGTCTGCGAACTCGCATTAGGCTAGCGTGCGACGGACTATAGCCTAATCCCTCTCAATCTGAGAGGAGACCCAGCAGAATCCGTGCCCAGCATTGGTATAGTTTATTGGGTTGATTATCTATGTTATATTAATGTAGGTAAGTGTTGTAAGTTAGCATTTTTTACACAAGAAACGAGGAACAATGTTAATATTACTATAAGTATAAAAGCAATATTACAAACTAAATATTACTTAAATACTGTGCCTAGATTTTTTATTTGCTTTGTCGACAAAGTTACAAAAGTTAGGAATTTCTCTCACTCTATGTGTAGGTACCATTTTATTTTCTTACTCTCTGTCAGGTAATGTTATTGTTTGCTTTCCAGCCATAAACCTGAAAGATTGTCCTCCTTAGATAATGGAGGTCCTCACTTACATATCGGGTTAATGAGTGATAATACAATTTTTGCTTGTAATCGTTAACCAGGGTAAATTACCAAACCTTTTATCTAAATTAACTCGTAAGTGTATTTCGAGCTTAATAGCATATTTGGTCGACATTCCATTTATTTACTTCTTACTAATAGCTAATACTCTACTCAAGGTTGTTCTGAGTTACCTGCTGCTTTAATACTGTTTAATATCCTGGAAAAACATTATGCCCTTTTAATAATGTCACTACCTTTATTACTTCATAACATTTCAAGAAAGTAATAATGTCCAATTCGGCAGTCATGGTAAAATGTGAGCAGATATTAACAAATAGAAAAGTTCAAAACTCATAATAAAATTGATTAAAAGAATGCATAGTAAAGTAATATTGTTTGTACAAAAACAAAACAATTACCCCAATGGGTATGCAAGAATGTACCTAAGTTAATGTTGACACTGTGCTATAAGCGCATGGCTGCACCGTTGATAAATTAGCAGAGACAAATAGGCGGCGTTCAAGCTAGCAACTGAGGTTAAGGAGGCTATTTGTTTGAGGTAAATAAAGGGATGCCGCACAATAGTAACAGACCGTGTCGATGCGAGTGAGGAGTGAAGATATGGAAGCATTTACAGGCGTGCGTGCGTGACGAAGGCGACCTACATCGCGCGAGCCAAACGCCGGCCGCCACTTGACTATTCAAATCGCAGATAGTTCGGAATCTAATTACCATTATTTACCTACTTGATGCTGTGCACCTGAATACTTTCAGGCACTTTTGTTAGCGTGTTACTATAACTACGAGTTGGGTGAAATCTCAAAGCTGCGAATTTCCGATAATTGCAGCGATTGGGTGCAGCACTAAACAATTAAATCTATTATTGTGTTTGTTTTCGTTATGGTACATTTCCACCTAGTAGATATAATATATATACTTAGTCAATCACTTGAGTACGTGTAAACCCAACGTAGACACACAGTTTCTGAAGTCGGTGGCGAAAATAAAAGACCAAATCAGTGGCACCGACTTCTGAAACTGTTTTGCACATAACATTATGCTTTTTGATTTTGTTTGTGTTTTTAAAGTTATTTTATTTTCTATTCATGAGAAAAGTAGCAGTTGAGATGCACGGGCGTTGTCCAAACTCTCTTAATATTTATAATAATACTAAATACCTGCACCTTGTTTATAAAAAAAACCAAAAAAGGAAATATTTTTGGTCTAACGCTAATTCTGTAGCGCCTCTAGGAGGTCACTTGACGAATTATTATAAGTTTTCCATCAGTTTCCATAGAAATTATTTTAATACAAGTAATTAAAAAGTTCCAAAATAAGTAGTGTTATTTTGTCTTCTTCTTCTACTGAGAATTAAGACTTCGTTTGACCTGAGAATCGAACCCAGGACCTCTAGCGTAGCAGTTGCGCTTTCTAGATCTTTCTAATGGTACCTATAGCTCCGCTTAGAGAGATTTCTTCGAAAACTTGTGGTGTTCTGTCTGTTCCAACACAGTACCTATTATCGAAGATAATCCTAGTTTCTATTATAAATTAATTTAGTTCCTGGCTAGAAGAGTTAAATTCATGAATAACATCTTATGCCCATACATTTTCCGCGATATTCAACGAAGTTTTGCAGAATCAGGCCATTCTGACACTTGAATCCCATGCAGTTACTTACTCTGCTTTACATTTCCTCCTAAACGCTATACTAACTGCTTGTTCAACTTAGTTGTAATTGGCAACAAGAACAAACAAAGGTAATTGGAAACAAAGTAAAATAGACAAATGAAAAGCTTAATTTAATTATTCCAGGGTTTTTCTTTGGTCTTGGTCTTGTTATGCAAGGCTCTTTTATAAACCCATTTAATTTTGAGCAAATTTATATAATGTCATCCAATCCAAACTAAATGTTAAAGTAGGTAAATCTGTCTGTTTGCTACGTTATGCGTCTATGCGCAATGTTTACTATTAATAGCGTCGGTTGTAAATTTATTAAAAACTAGCTTCCGCCCGCGTCTTCGTCTGCGTGGACTTCAGATATAAAGAAGCCCATGTGTTATTCCAGACTATAATCTATCTCTGTGCCAAATTTTTTCCAGATCCGTTCAGCCGTTCTGGCGTGAAAGAGTAACAAACATCCATCCATCCATCCTTCCTCACAAACTATCGCATTTATAATATTGGTAGGATAACAAACTTAGTGAAAAACATAATTTAATACAGTAAAATAACAAAAAGATAGATAAATAAATACAATTTGTGTTCTGAAAAAATAATTTAAATCGGCTAATATAGTTCCAAGAATTTAAAGTTGTTGGTGGGGAATGGGAGGGGATGCTTTGTTCCTGTCCCGATAATTTCAATACCTATAACTTCCTTACTTTAGAACTGATCTTAATTTTGTTTCGATCGACATTCGTGCGGCCATAATAATCACTCAAAATTTTAATGAATTTTGGTACAGGCCATAAGATTGGACTTTGGAAAGGGACATAGGACACGTTTGTCTAAACAATTCATTTGGCATAATATATAATAAATTGTATAATAATTATAATTTACTATTTTTGCTATATCATATCATAGCTTAGACTAATCGCAGTCCAATTTTTACAATTAAAAAATAGTAAAATCTTTTTATAATGGAACAAGTAGCGTAAAGGTCTAAAATTCTTGATAGTTGACATAACAATGTACCTTATCCCGTTATACATTGAAAAATATACAATGTATCAAGTTTTATCTTCACACTCTATTCGTGAGGAGGAAATAAGCTACGAGGCTAATTGTTCACAGCTCATAGAGCTAGCACGTGTAACCGGGTCGACCCAAGTCTTGCTGATTATTATTCGCAACTTTAACGGCGCAATTCCAAAAAAGGTTTAATTTACTACTGAAAGGTCTTCCTCTTCCTAATAGCACATAGAGTGAGCTGGGGCCTAATGACAATAATGTTAATGCGGACAATTTTTTGAAAAGGGACAGTGCTATTTTACCTGTAGAGCTGCATCCCTCTTATTCAACTTCTGTACATACCAACACACGCTAAACAAAACCACAATGCACCCAAATTCTAATGGCACCACATCTGAACGATTAACACGTAGAAAGTATAATTTAAACATAATAAAACGGACGAAGTCGCATTGTTACAGTTGTAATCTGCTTTCCCGTTGTGTTGGCGCATAAATCAGTTTGAATAATCGCCGAAAGCTAGTGTTGATAGAACGAATTGTAAGTATGTAGCAAGTATTTTACTAGGCAGTGCATCGCATACATAACAGATGCACCGTAATATTTTAATTTGTGCCACGAAGCGACACACGTCGCTCAGGCTTGTGGGAAACTATCTAAGCGCACTGTCACGATGTTAAGGACTTGTCAAGCAAATTAGTTTGTAATACTGATCGACTGTAATTAAACACCTCATTAATTCTTCACTTACAATTTCTATGAAATGTCGTTCAAGTCTCGGCTAGGTTTCATTAATAGCTTGTTTGAATAATGTCTTAGAATTTTAGACCCTGATTTCTGTAAAAATAAACTAAGTAGCTAGATGTTGATATTAACAATTGTTCGGTAAAATACCTACATACTTACCTAGGTACGTCTTGTTTTATATTTTATCACAAATACGTAAAACCTCTAAGGCAGCCTCAGATCGTCCATCCGAACCTAAAGCTAGCAATTAAGTAAAATTATATAAAATTAGGTAGGTACCTACTAGACTTTTTTTTCAACTCATTCCCGTTATTACATAGGTACCTACTGAGTAAAAGCTCAAGTAAGTAAATAAATATAAATTCAGACAATTGCGAAATCTTTTTTATTAAATTTGCTTACAACATTTTAATAAGCGAGATAATAAACTTTGTTCATTTTGCTCGGATAGGTACTTGCTTAGGTATTATCAGCATTGATAAAGCACGAAATAATTTATCACGGGCTCTCATTATCCAATCAGTATCTATTATTATGTAAATGAAAATCGATTTCATTTTTAATATCGTTGAATTCGTTGACCGTAATTTGCGAGCGAAAACTATTTGTTCAGGAACACGGGACACGACACTAACAGCGGTTTCTGACACAAATATTCAACATAACTCGTCATTAGAATGATAAATACCGAATATCGATTCGTTCACAGTCATTGGCAGTCGTACCTGGCCAGCTAATAGGTGCTTGCGGTCAGCCTACAGCGGTGGCCACCATTCAACCGATTTATGACCAAAATGTATTGTACGCAGCTTTTACAGTAAGTAATTCTAACAAATGACAGGCTAACTGCCCATTGCATAATTGATTAAATAGCTCTACAGGGAAGCTATGTATTCAAATGATTCGTTATTCGCAATTCTTATGCCTATAAAAGTCAAGTGTCAGAGATTGATTACAAACTCCTTTGCCTCGCATCTCCTGTGCTGCAGAACAAGTTGAGGTGAAGCAATTGCAATATTTTTATGAGTCAAATAACTTATCCCAGTGAGATATTGAAATGATAATGTTTACAACTAACAAATCGTTAAATTATGCAAATAGTATGATAATTCATTTTGATTCTTAAGCAGATTTTAAAATTCAGCTCACGACTCTAATTAGCTTATTTAGCTCTATCCCGTTCTGGATGTAGGGATGCATGCGAACTGCATAATGTAAACAGTTTGTAGGAGTCCTAACACTACGCGGAATAGACTGGATCGAATTTATATATACTCAAGTAAACCATCCGTTGAAATGAAGCAGATATCTGCGGAATACCGCACACCTCAATCTCATTAGGACGTTATACCGAAATGCAAATCTGCTTATTGCCTAATCTAATATATAATTTGTTATATTTTGGAGTCGTGGCAAAAGCACTAGTTTATAAGTCCAACGAGGGGGAGTTTAGGCGGGAAAATGTAAAGTGCCCGTTGTCGATTTTATATTATTTTTCAAAACTTGAATTTCTCCGAAGTTTGATGTGTAATTATGGTGGATAATTAACCATTAAGTGTTCGTGAACGTGTGAGAGTGTAGGCAAATGATATAAAATTGAAAATCGTGACTTTTTGGGTTCACACCTAAACTCCATCGAAGCCTCAATAAAGTTTCTACCGTTTTATTGGGGCAACTGAACATTATACTTGACACTGGCGAACACAAGAAGTGTGGTGCCATGATAAAATCCCATGATGGGAAATATTAACTACTTGATTATTCAAATACTTGACACTGGCAAATAAACAAAAAGTGTGGCGCCATAATTAAAAAAAAAAAGTCCAACGAGCTGTCAAAAGGACTATTTTGTATGTAGTCTGGCAAAGGCACTAAACTATAAGTCCAACAATCGGTGAGATAGATTATCGGCTATAAGAACTCAGCGATGTTGAGGGTAGCGTATGAGCTGAGTTATTATAACCACATCTTTATCTTTCAAAATATTGCAGAAAACATACATACTAAATTAATTAATAGGTACGTGTTTTAATGGCATACCACATATTCATCGACATACCACTACATTCCTATATTAGCATACTTAATTGAGATGTATATTAGAAATTATGTGAACAAAATTTTAATGCGATAATACATTACACTTTACTTCTAATTATTTTAATAATATTATTTTCTTCGTGATTTTCCTTTGCTGTCTTATTTTCTTTTTAGTAGAGGACTGCGGAGCGTGATTAATAGTACCCGGAGATTGAATCTGCACCTTGTGCATAGAGTGTACTCATCATGAGGCATTAGAATCACCTCACCTACACTTTCAGGATGCGATGATTTAGTGTAACTTTGAAAGTGGAGAAAGCTAATTCTACCCAGCTGTACTGCACGATTGTTGTACCGGGGTGACCTCTCACTAGTACGTAGTTGAATCCCACCCGAGGTAAAGTTTTCCACATTTGGTTCATTTGTTTCATGTCTAGTTTGATTGTATTTTCTGTTCGTTTGTATGTTTGTGAAGTCTCCCACGACACAGAGCTCATACCCTAGGACTGATGAGATTTTATTCAAAACAAAAACAAAACAAATAACGCTCTCGGTGGGTAAAGGAGTTCTATTATGCCTACATAACTCTGTAACTGGATTTAACTGGCGTGAATTATCCTGATTTGATTCAGTGCACCAATAAATTCTAACAACTAAGGTACAGTTCAGCGGCTCTAACGTAAGTGGAACGTAAAACAATTGTAAAAGTTGACACGTTGTTCACGAAAGAGCAAATTTCAAATTTTGTCTAATGCCCGACAAAAACAGTTTTTAGGATAAAAAAAACCATATAACCAAAACCAATAGGATATTTTCCTTTAACATATAATCATTAATTACCTATATGGGTTTGATTTTTATATCTCACAGCACAAGTATAAGATAAATCGAAAATCCGTAATTTCTACTTATAATCACAGAAATACCACATACGCACAGAAATACACATAATATTTCTTTTACGATTACAAACTTACATTTCCAGTTGGCGAATTTACCGTAACATATGTTTTGTTGTAGTTGTACGAGAGATCTCTTTTCAACTACAAAGTTAAGTTTGTCCTTCAATCCGCCAGCTTTTAGATAGATGTTCGGTGCTTACATCTTATAAACTTAACTTAAAGCTTAAGCTTATAAACTTCAGTAGGTAATGTTATATTTCTTTAGTTATTTTCGTAAAAGTATGAAGTTTGTTCGGTTTCGTTGTATAAGGATAAATACGTAGATGAAGCGAAAGTAGTGTGCCAGGATCGTAGCAAGTAGAAATCTATAGTCTCTGCCTACCCCAATGGGAGACAGGCGTGAAAATATGTATGTATGTATATGATAAATACTAGCCACGTCTCTCTTGACATCTGTGATTCTAGAAATTAAGCCGGAGTGTTGATCCTCTGATTTTTCACTTAATTTTGACTATGAAACTCGACATGTCCCAGGGGGAGGGAATGACATTTAAAACTTGGAACCCGCTAAGAAATAAATAAAATTTGAAGAGTAACCTTTTCCATAGGTACATATTAAATGTACATACAAATATCTTTTACATCATCGCATCTAAACGTTGGAATGTAGAACGAGCGATTTTTGCTTGAAGGATGGTTTATCCCAAATGGATCTTAGCTGAAATGTTTGATTTATATCATAAATCAACCATTTCACGATAGTTCATGGCATATAGCTGGAGTTCTTACAATCTTCACCAATAGGCACTCTAAACATTAAACACAAAATATTTCCTAAACATAACTGTTGATATTACATCGCTTTTTGGTAAAATACATTACTTTTCAAAGCCCTTGTAAGGTCTCTACCGCTTCTGCTACTTCATATATATTTTTGTTCGTTTCCTTGTCTATTTATCTTTATCTTTGTTTTGTCGTCTATCAATTTTAAATGAATATACTTTTCTTATTGCATGTTGAAATAACATTTTCTTTGTAGATCCCAAAGTCTATGTAGAACTGAAAATATTTTAGTAAAATAGAACTCATCCCCGGAGATCAAGTAACGTAATATCATTATTTATAAGTACACTTACTTGTTTGTAAGTGCTGTTCCTTATTTACATGAGCAGTATGAGCACATAGGTTCCTTCTTAGAAGTACATTATACCCAATAAAGTTTAACGTTAGTTCTCGTTTTTGACACAGTTATTTAATGAATTTAAGTACCTCAGTTTAGCCGAATCTCCAAATATGTACCTAACATAAGGAGTACAAAACAATATATTTTTGAAAGCAATAGAGCCGAAGCCTGATTTTATAGATAAATATTATCAAAACAAGCCCTTGTAATCCCTCTGCGTAATATAGTGTTTATAAACCAGGCCAACGCTGGGATAGACAAGTATTTTAACACTGTATTTGACGTAGATAGCACTCAATCTGTTAAACGTTACGTCAAAGCTGACATCACCAATTTTTCCATCGGATTTCAGCGTTAAAATCAGAGATGAGTAATGTTCTTAGCTTAACCCTCATTTTTGTATTCTGTTAAATGCATTTGACCTTAGGTGTCATAAAACTATGTAATAGTTTGCACATTGCGCTAGAAGTTGGTAAGTAAATACCTCTATAATAACTTTTAAACTTTATGCGCTAAAAGCTTAGATAATTTGTATGCTGTGTGGATACAAGCCGACGTTTATTGCAATCTTGCAGTGGAATCATTAGCTGTGTGCAAGCACGGCGCAAGCGGCACTCAATAAGTGGATATAGTCAGCCTTACTTTCATTATTAACAATTAACATCTAAATCTTCCAACTCAGATGTATACAGGGTAACACTCCGGCAAATTATGCGAGGAAGCAAATAAAATTATAATTCTATTTACATAGTAGAATATATGGATGCATTCGAGACTTGAAATTATCGAGATAAGTGTATCAAAGCGATTTCCCATTATGACTGTATAATTCTACGATTTTTATGCAGTAATTTGTCTACAATTAGTAGATAAAGCGCAGTGGCTTAATCAACATTTAGGAGCTTTGTTATCTTAAGTTTTAATGAGGGGTGAGTTATGAGGGGTTCATAATTTCGTTATCTCTCAAAGAATTTTGTGTTTACTTATCTGGTTGACGGTAGTGCGGGGCGAGTGGGCGGCGGCGGGACGCGGCAGCGTGTCGTGTGGAGCCCGGAGGCGGGAGCGACCGCGGAGGATCCCACTCTACGTCAAGTTGGAAGCGTAGCGCGACGCCTCACCGCACGCCGCGCCGCGCCGCTCGCCCCACGCTCCGCGCGGGAAACTACACACACGCATTTTCACAACATTCTGAAAACTTTACACTCACAGTGAAACTAAAAGTGAATTCTCCTATTCTCTGTGGATTTATATTATGTTGAGTGTTTGTGCCGTAAATCTAAAAAGACGAACAGTTTCATAGGTAGTTACTTGAATAAGGATGTGTGTTGAGGACACTAAAGTGTTTATAAGTGAAAGTATACATTTTACCATGATAGAATAAAATGTTTATTGAATCATGAGGGAATTTAAAGCTGGCAACATGAGGAAAAGAAATTACAGTCAGACGTCGGAAAAGCCGAAAGGAAAACGAAGGGTGAGTTTGCAGTCTTAAGTCTACTCCATCGTATCTAGAACGACCTCGTACGATGGAGTAGACATAATAATAATATTAACTTATAGTTGCTAATATAACAACCGTCTCTATTTATTTCACGCAGTTCTACTATGTCACAAAATCTATCAAGATACATAAAAATCAAATACCGCATTATGACCATCACTTTTCATCACGAATTCAAAACGTCGGAAATTTGGATGAGAAAATTTACCCAAGCGAAGCTGCACAGGGTTGCTAGTAAATTCCGCATTCAAATTAGATTTAAATTTAGTTTTTTTTTTTTCTAATAATCATAACTCTGATAAGCCATGACAAGCCATTTGAGCCATGGTAAATTAGGAAATAGACATAACACCATATTTGCTCTCTTCAACTATAAAAAACTTTATAGATATCTGCTCATTTTATTGTCTAGCCATTTGCTTGTACTTACAATGAAAGCTTGGTATTGACTTTATAGCCCTAGTAATGTAAATGGAAGAAATAAGCACTGATACATACGATTTCAAACACGGCTGCGCCTGGGATCGTTGCAATAATAAAATGTAAAAGCTATTTCATGATACTTAATTAAAGTTTAATGCGCACCTGTGCAGGCCTGGCTGGTGTAGGAAGTGAATTTCTCATAAATAACACAAATAACTCATGGGATACAAAAGGATTAGCTATTATAAACAGCTGGGGTCAAAGATGTTTAAATAGCACTTACGTTATAAACAGCACATTACCAATAAAATCGGTATTCTACTCCTAGTTAATAAATAGGTAACAAATCCCTACATAGTGTCATACAATCTTCAAGTTCGGATCAGAGATTTTTCATGATTTTTTTTCCAATATCCGCTCCATATCCCTTTTAAATCTCTTTGGTAGAGGTACCTACTTATACTCGTAAGTAGCAGGTAGATACATAAATAAAGTTCTAATCTTGGTATTAAGCAGTCAATGTTTACTAATAAAAACAAAGTAACTAACAAAATAATGAAGGTGATGTTAATAAGATGATAAAATCACACCAGATGGAGTATTATAAACTGTTTAACATACATACCATCCTGGGTTAGGCAGAGGCGTACCTACTAATGTAGCACAGCCACAGTTCGCTGGTATATTTTAGGTCCCATGTAATAAGGGGCGAGCCTATTGCCATTAAACGGGCACAAATTCGTAACTCCGAGCTGCTACTGGGAATTTCATGGAAAAACCCAATAACACTTTGCTCGACCTGGGACTTGAACCCTGGACCTCTAGCGTAGCAGTCGCGCTCAGGACCACTTGGCTAATTAACTGTTTACATAATACTAAACGTCACATTGTAGCTTCTGCAAATGCATGATAAAAAAAAACAACCAATACATTTTAATTCCTGAGGAAAGTTAAGGAGCTAAGATATTTCAATAACATATTATATACCTACTTAACTTAAAAAAATTGATAAACTTACCTATGTAAATGAGTTTTAAAATGTATTGTATTTAAAGAAAATAAATGTATTTTTAGAAATAAAAAAACCTACAATACATTTTCAGATATGATTTCATTACAACTTAAGCTTAAGCTGTAGTTAAAATTATTACAACAAACAAACAATATAATTTCGTAATTGAATGTTAGTACTTACGGAGATAATTCCCTCTAGAGAAATAATGTCAACGAAGCAATCATTCTGTGAAAGGCGAACCCCTAGGGTAGATCTCTAGAGACCTAGTCTACATAAGGAAAGTAAAGTCAAAGAGAAGAAAACCTCAAGATTTAAAAGCGATAAATTATATTACATGGTAAGATCACGAAGGGAAAAAAGGTTCTCGGATGAAAATCACGCATCCGAAAAGCACCGTGACGGCCTCGAACAAGATGGACAAACGATCTGGCGAAGGTCGCTGGGACTAGTTGGAAATCACAGTTCTTTCAAAAAAATATGAATGAGCTATGACAACATCAATTTTCTTTGATATCGATTCAATATACCTGTTCTGTTATAGAAAATAACAGCGAAGATCACTTCCGAAATCAGTCAACCGTGTTGGTAACTGGATATAAAATTAAAGTTGTTACGGAAACAGGGAAAGAAAAGGATTATTCTATAAAATTTTCATTAGCAGCTTCAGTTTGGATTTGTAGTGATAATCGCAATTGGTTGTTTGCCTGTTACATGGTATGCTAGGTGCCAATAAACCAGCAAATAGGGGTGTACGAGTAGTGGCGTAGCTACCTATAGGTGTAGGTACACCAATACACCCTTATTATTTCAACGATACAGGCGTAGGAGATTTACTTATATTACGCAAGAATATAAGTATTGTCTATCGCTCACTTATACAGTGTACAAAACATCAACAAAGCCGACTTTTTTTCGAATGCTTTAAATTTAAATCCGTCTCTGTAGAAACAACGACATGATTATTCACACGCAACTTAAATAAACATAAATGTCTGTTTAACATAATTCATTAACGCGAGAACATGAAAAGTTAGAATATGAAAACATATATCTAGAGGTAATAAAGTTAAAAAGAAAAATAAAAAATATTATAAATGTTTACTCAAATGTTGTACCTATATATCTCTTTATTTATAATGTACATGTACAGTGGAACCACCTAATTAGTTTACATCAACACATGGATAACTGCCGTTGTTATTGTGTGCGTAAACTAATAAGACGATGTAAATCAGTAAGCATACTAACGTCCAAGCGAGCGAGTTCTACTACACACACACCTACATCAATACTTAGGCATGGCTAACACGCTATAATAGTCCTTATTACTAATTGGTGTGGTTGAATGCATTGCACTATTTCAAACAGTTTTACTAGAGCAGCTTTAGCACCGTTGCTAATGTCTCTGACTGGTAAATCGTATGCCGTATGATCAAACCACACTTGCGAATTATATTCTTTTTATAATATTATTTAAATCTTTTACAAGTTACTATTAATCCAGTTCATAAGACAATCGAAGTTTTGCAACGTTTGAGATATGCCATCGAAACTAACTACTTAAGCATTTTATTTTGTGTCCTTAGTAGACAAAGCTACCCACAATTTTTCAATTATTTTATTTTATAAGAATTGAACGTCGTCATTTGTCCAGTCTATTTGCATTAACCATTACGACCTTCGTTTAAGCATAGATTGCTTCTTACAACTCCTGTAATAATTTGTGTGCGGTGTTATCCTATTTTTTATTGCTTCATCATGCAACATTTAACGATGTTTAAGAAGGCCGAAATTGTTGTATTACACGAGCAAAACATTTCTATTAGTGAAATAGCGAGGCGATTAATGATATCGGTGAGTAACATTTATGGACATTTTCATTATGAACCTATGCTCTTCTTGCCTGTAAATGTTAAATTATACTATATTATATAGTAAGTATATTAAATATTTTATTCTTTCCTAAATGAATTAATTATTATGTGTTTTATTAAACTATAATTAATAATATAATTAATTAATTATATTAATAATATATTATAATATGATATATATATATATATATATATAATATATATAACACATAATACTTATAATTAGTTATATTATTAATTAATATAGTAAGTATATTAAAACACATAATAATTAATTCATTTAGGAAAGTGTCATATAAATAATACTGACTTAACACAATATATAAATAAATTAAATTTATGGCATAGGATTTTAGCCAAGATTCAATTATTCGAATTAAGTAACTAATATTAATTATGTTTACTAATGATGATACAAATAATAGGTATATCATTGGAATCAATGTTTTGAGTATTATAATTATATTAATATGACATGTTAAATTATGATTAATATTTATTTACACATATCAGCATTTATATACTTACTGGTTTCTGAGCATTTCTTTTTTATTACAGAGAAGAACCGTGCAGTTATGGGTTCGACGATTTGCAGATTCCGGTGACGTAGACCATCGCCGACGTGGGCCAAAACCATCGGCGATTTTTTCAAATGACTCCGGGACATCATATCTAGGCACAGAGCGGACCCATTCCTCCCCACCCGAATAACCGCAACAGCTCATGTGTGCTTACAAACCGTGCGAAACCACTTGCGTGCAGCTGGTTTACGATGCAGCAAACCAGCACAGAAGATTTGACAACCAAGAAAACATGACTATTATTGACTGGCCTGCTAAAAGTCCAGATTTAAACCCCATAGAAAACCTATGGGGTCACATGGTGCTAAACTGGGACTCATCGAATACAAGATCAAAATCTAATTTAGATGACCTAGTTACGTCCACTTGGGAGTCGCTACGGGTTAATAATTGCCATGACGTGTTATATTTTTCACACTATATTTTAAAAGTGATCACACTGTTTTAAACGACGTGTGTATCATAAATAATGAAAGTCTTTAGTTAATATGTAGCCATTTTGTAATGTGAGTGATGTTATTGTTCCTGAGGTTAGAAATTGCCATAATTTCTTCCTGTAACATGTTGATTCACTTCACATTTTATTTTACTATGATTAAATTGATATACCCATACTCAATACTTTGACAAAATATATTACGTCCATCCATATCCAACAAAAATAACTTTGTCTTATTATGATGTGAAATGTTAACTTGTAAATTTTTATTTACTTACTTGACGTCTTTATTTTTGATTAAATTGATCACCTCTAACAAAATATTACGCTCATACTTACCCATCAAACAAAACTTTGTATTCATAACTGATAAAATAGTAACCGTTTCATTAAAGAAACGATTAACTGTAAGTTGATTTTTCAACCATTATTGTAGTGGAGGTTATCCTGTAACGATACGAGTAGTGTGTGTAATAATAAATAAATAAATAATAACTGCCTCGAGACTCGATAAAATTGTTTTTTTATTGTGTATATTAATCGATCCGTTATTTAGTTAATTAAATGTTTTAATATACAATTTTTGTTGTTTTATTTCAATAACAAACAAATCAATACAACACAAATAAAAACAAGTCAATTAAACCAAAAGAGTTTACACAATTTACTTTTTTAAAATATAAAAAGTATGACATAAATGACAAAAATAATTTCCTCTACCGTGATTTGAACTCACGACACGCCGCTTGTGCTTCGATTCCAGTCACCTCACCGTAACGCCACGGAAGCTATTATCTTGTCAGCTAAAATATTGCATCATATTCATTTTATGTATGAGATTAATTTCTGGTTTGGTTATAGTTGTGTGCAAGTCGTTTTATTAATCGTCGCTTGAGCGTGTGCATAATACGCACTGTACGTAGATACGCACACATTGAATTAGACAACACCGGTGCCTGTATCATCCGCTAGGGTCGCTAGTAGTATGTAAACCAAACCATTTTGCTTCGTGTACATTATGTGCAAAGCATACCTGTATATTGTAATTTAAATAACCTAAAAAATCTGTAAGTATGTATCTGTATGTATCGTCACAGATAATAGAATACTAGTAGTATCGTTTTATTTATAAGCATTTAGGTACATTATATACAATGCATACCTACCTGTATATAGTAATTTAAATAACCTAAAAATTTCTGTAAAGGACTGTGTAACTGTAATGTATTTTATTAATACATACAAAAATTAGTTAGTATTTTTTGAAAAAAAAAATAGCTATCTGCAATAATTATTTTCCTCTGCCCCAACCATAATTATTACACAGGGAATGAAGTTTCAGTTTCAATGTAGTATGCACTGAATAGTATGACTGAATCTAAAACATTTAAAACATCTGAAACATTAATTCCCTGTGTAGACTTTAGAAACTGGAATTTTAAGCGGTGGTAGCCTAATGGCTACGGCGGCGGACTTGCGATCACGTGGTTGCCGGTTCATAACCCACCCATTGCACTAGCGACGTGTACCCACTCGTAACACAAGCAAGGGGTTAACAAGAATACTAGTAATATGCGAACAACGTTGATAGTAAGCTTTTCAAAAAAAACCAAACAAATGAAAATGGAAAACGTTCACTTACTCGGCTTGTAAGGCTTTTGGATAGTCGCACCTTTGATCTCTATACTCAGGCCTTATCATCGTTCTTATGTACCTTTATTGTATTCTCCATACTAAGATTATAAAGTTATTTTATTGAAGGAAAAATTCAACTGCAGGAGAAGCTAAGTAACTTGCTTTTAATAGTTGTCACAGACGTCACCTTTGAAAATGAAAATGAACTAAAGTTGATTAAATTAACTAGTGTCCGGATATTCTTTTAAGCAAATCATGCTTGTGCTAGAATATCCCGCTCTTCCAGAAGTTTACCTTTAAGACGTAAATTCCGAATGAGAAGGCACTTTCGACCTAGCGGGTGGGATTCGCGATGGCTTTGTTGTTCATAGCGTCTGGTGAATTGAACCAGAAGACGCAGGTTCGAATTTTTTCTTCAATAAAACAGCTTTATAATAATGATTTCGCCTTTAGCTGAATTTTAGTCACTTCCATGGTGACCACATCATTTTATCATTTTGACTTTGATCCTTTCTTATTTTCTATATTTCTATATACTTTCCCTTTTATATTTCCTCAATGAATTAAGGAGTTTAGTGGTTATGAGAGCGCACCACCTTTCAAGCACTTTATATGGCAGATGATTAGGTATATCGTACCTCCGTAAAATGTTCATTTCGGGCTACTAGAACTGTTGAGTTCAGGGATTTGAATCCACATCTGAGTATAGACACCTATAATGTGGACCTTGTTTAGAGAATTAAAGCATCAGCAATACTTGTTCAGTAAATAGCGTATTTAGTGTGTTCTATCTTCGTTTTCTTCTTCGACTCTTATTTGATAGCGGTATATAATTTCAAAGACGTAATATAGTGCCCTATATTCTCAAATCTCAAATTAAAGTAAAATACCTACCTAACGAATATTCTACGAAATATAACGATAAGAGAAATAATACAAGCTCTCGGCCCAAGCAAACAAAATACCCAATTAAAGTATTGTAGCACAAAAATCCCACACTTCATAATGAGTGTACACAAGTAAACGATAATACTTCCATTCAAAATAAATTAACATGAATAACAATCGCCATTGAAGTTTAGTTGAAATTACTAACAATATTATTGACCTACGACCCTTGCTTTTGATATCGGCTAAACTTAACGAATTCATATGGTCTACAGTAGTTTGCAATCGTCACATGACGTAACTTATTGAGTTCAAAGAATGCCGACAATACATGAATTACATCTTACTTATTATAATAGCCCGCTCCCCTTTCCGTCCACTTCCTGTTCTTCAAAACGTTATTGAAGACAATTTTTATTCAGATATAAATTTAGGGTTTAACTGTAGACTAGAAGTCGGTAGAGTTAGTCGTAAGAATTAACATAAAAACGAAATATCAAACAAACTTAGCGCTTGGTAATGTTGGAGCTGCATAAAATTACGTGTCACTCAAGTTTTCCCTGAATTCCGAGAGAGAGAGTTGAATAGTAGATATATAACTACCTGATAGTTTTATTCTGAATGAATGAGCTTGCACTATTCTGATTTGTATTTCCACTCTTTCTTCCCGAAGAAATCTAATTTACCACTTTTCCAATAGCAGCCCAGGCTAAATATAATTATAAGACAGTCCTAAAAACAAAAAAAAACTAGAATTCCGCGACTAATGCATTGTTTGTCAAAACTGAATTAACTTTCATTAAGTAAGTATCTTAAAATATTCCCAAACGATTAGGAAAATCTCGCGATTCATCCGCTCCCCCGTTTTAATACAATAATTTACCGCGTCCTGAGCTGGCAACAGGTGGTGCGTGATTTTCAGCGACTTGTTGAATATGGCCCTCGAGAAACGTTCATCAGGCACCTACAAAGTGCGACGATCTACAAATGTGCGGGCCCCTGGTATTGCGAGCACGAGATGCGCCAGACCCCTCGTGCCACTATGTCCGGTCATCACGCGTCACTTGACTGCCACTTGATGTATTTTTAGAGCAAGTTCCTGTTATAATATCCAACTGAAATAATCGACACCGTGTAATTTTTAAGGAAACAACATCGAACCGTGTAATCTTTAACTGCAAAGCTTATCATACGATCAATTAATAACACGGGCAAGGTGGTCCGACTCGACGGTCATAAACAATCGTACGACAGATCGGCATTTCTAAATTAATGGCTTTCGTAAAATACTCAGCCGGTATTTATTTGCGTTGGGCTTCGAGAAGAACTGTCCGGGTGAGATGGGCGGGCGGCGGCGTGCACACGAGATAGCGGGGTCACGTTCCCGAGATAAAACCGAAGATAACGCCGACGTCTTCTGTACACGATTGTCTTTGCGCCGTGTATCGAGACGTATTTGTATTATTCGTAATTGAGTACGGGACTTACGCCCGCCCCGTAACGATATTGATAAACAGCTTAAATACGTGCTAATAACATAGATCTACGAACATATGACGGCCAATGTAAACACGAGACGAGACCCTTTTGCGTGGGTTTTAAGAGAGCTGTTGTTATAATGAGCAGCTATAAACATAGCATCTCAAGTAGCGTAAAATTACAGATTAAAACAAATGTTTCACGATATATTAATTATATGGTGTTACCCGCATATTAATAATAGGTTTAGCGTTGTTATTTTATGGGATGAATAAATTTAACTGTCTACTACGATCTTAGGAAGAGTTATCCAAACAAATACTAGTATGTAAGATGCTATAATAAGAACGTTACAATTCGTAAAGAAGCGCAAAGTTTTTAAAATTTGAAGATTTTGCGTGAGTTGTGAAACTTTTAAGCTTCGAATTATTAGGCTTTCGTATTACTTAAAATCTACTCAATACCAACTTTCGATATCAAACTTTACTTAGAAACGAAGGTCTTCGAAGTTATGGTTTGTTTTGTTTTCCTCAGAAATTTGGCTCCATTCGGTTTGTAACGCTTTAGCAATTACTCTGATGTTGCAGGTATCTGTGGGCGACGATGACTACTTACCACCAGGTGGCTACTTAGCTCGTTTGCCTACTTAAAAAAAAAAAGATTTCCTTTCTTGCACCATCGTCAAACGCTATACATATGTAATCTTCGGCTCCGCATTACTCTTAAAGTTCTTTTTTTTTCGAAGAGATAAGTCGCATAATCTGTTAATTTGTCAAAGAAAAGTATTCATGCGAGCCGTTTGTCGAGATGTCCATACCCGTTGTATTTCCGTTTTTCAAAGAGAACCTATTGAATTATTTTGACCCTAGGGTCAATGTTATTTATTGGAGGTAGACAATACGACCTCTGAGCGGAGAGAACAATATTTCACAGGTTAACGATTAGTGCATCTTGTTGAGTTTATTTTTGTACATAATAATTATGCTTGCTTTTAGTTGTATTTGATCTAATACTCCTTCTTTCCAACTCTAAAAAGCCTGTCCTCGACCTTTTTTGTGAAATGACCTGGGAAATTATAAGATTCCAGTTTCAATCCAAGGCAACTCAGCCTTCCGCAAAATAGTGGTAGAAAATGTCATGAAGTAAAAATTACTGAACGATAGCGTGTGGAGCATACCAACCCACACTTATCTAGGCCGTGGTGGGCCCAATTCTTCTTTCTGGAAGGTTATCCGTGGCCAAAAGTGAGTCAGTAATTGACGTGATGATGATGAAGCATAATATGTTATAGATCTCATCATTGATGCTCGTTTATTCTCCATGACTTGAAGTCAAGGCCTTAATATCGAGTCCTTATTAAAAGTTAGAGACAACCGCAAATCTCTATCGCTTCACAAATTTACAAGTTTTCACAAATTTACAATAATCACTGATACACTTATATCATGAAGATATTTATAGTAACAATTATAATATTCTAATTTTTTAAAGCATTAAGAGAATGCTTTAAAAAATTAGATGATTTAGACTT
The DNA here is from genome assembly GCA_947256265.1 of Acronicta leporina. NCBI lineage: Eukaryota > Metazoa > Arthropoda > Insecta > Lepidoptera > Noctuidae > Acronicta > Acronicta leporina. Next base: position 6,058,290 of record OX366513.1, on the reverse strand, counting down.
TATTTGTATTGATAAATTATATTTATTGTTCTGATTAATTTATACATGGCCTTTTTTACCAATTATGGCACACAAAAACATGGACAGTGAACATGATTTATAATATGAGTAACATTAAGTATATCACGCCACGTTTAGACTGGCACGTGTAATAAATATTTTATTATATATACCTTTAGGAAGGATTTCTTCCGCCAATTTCTGCCAATTTGCGTGAATTTTTGCTTGTAAGTTTTATATGGATAGAAAAACATACCATCACGCCTGTATTCCCCGAAGGGTTAGGCAGAGGCGTACTTATGTACACCCACAGTTCGCCGGTATGTTTAGGTCCCATGTAATAGGGGGCGAGCCTATTGCCATTAACCGGGCACAAATTCCTAACTCCGAGCTGCACTGCCCAATAACACTTTGCTCGACCTGGGAATCGAACCCAGGACCTCTAGCGTAGCAGTCGCGCTCAGGACCACTTGGCTAATGAGGCAGTTATCTTAATAATGACCTATTGAGGATTTAAGGTCAAACCGACAGCCAGTCAGTGACCATGAATCCTGAAAAAGGTTATAACAAACATCCGTTCTAAAAAGTTTATTAGACTGCAATGAACTCGTGAAACCGTTTGTTTTTTTTTTCAAAGTGAGCCTTTTATTTAGCAACTAGCCTCTGCCCGCGGCTTCGCTCACTTGAAGCTCAAAAACCAACAGTGATGATCTCTTGTTTGTATCGCTCTCTATACATTAGAGAGGTCAAGCTGTATCTCAGGTTCCGTTTAATTATTTGAGATAAGAAGTATACTAGTTTTTAATTTGGAGCACATACTTTCTAACAGTGATAACAAAACTAAAATCTATTCAGTAGTTTTTGCGCCAACCAACAAACAGACCAACAAACAAGAAATTAAAAAATCACATTTTTGGATTCGGAGACGTTTATATACCCTAACCCACTTGTTTTTTTTTAAAATCTTCAATGTGCAGACACAGCTTTTTTACAATTTTATAATAGTAGAGAAAAGGTCTACACCGAGATAAATTGCATAAATACTTTTTATTTCAATAAAAAAATCAGAAAAAGATTCCGTTAGATAGCAGAGTTTGTTAACCGTCTACTTTTAATGTACAGACACGGCATGTGTTTAGATTTATAATAGGCATACTCATAGCCATGTAGGGTGTTGAATCGCCATAAATCATGTCGCTAGATTGGATTGATGACGTAAAAGATGCCTCTCTAATAAATCTTGATGCGAGGTGTTGTCGCTGGTACTGTCATTAAAATTCTAACGCTGACATACAATTTTGTTCAATAATGTTTTTTAATTTCTTGTTCCTACATTTTCAATAAAATACCAATGAGATAAACTTGTACAATTTTTACTTGTTACTTAGGAAACTTGTTACGTGCGCAAACCCCGCATCAAAGATTTGGTTACATCGAAAATAGGTTTCGTTTTCACCATATTTTAAGAATTTTTAGAGTAAGAAAGCTCTAGGAAATATTTTACCCTATTAATAACATCCTCTGAGGATATTTTTTTTCTTAAAGTGTTTAATAGGTCATTAGAAAACTCACATAGGTACGAAAAAGCTTTCACTTGACATCCTCAAACAGAACACAAAGAAAACTTTTGAAAAATGTAACGAGGCCGCAATGCTTAGTGCTTAACGATATTTATTGCAGACTTACACATCCGTTTGTAAACACAACATTTCTCATTTAACTTTTGCGATAATCCGTTCTTCTTTCAAATAAAACCAACATTTTTGGCATTGGACACTCGAAATAGAATATACTAGAAAAACATCAAAACGTCCGTCAATTTTCTATCATATTTGCCAATATCAAGTTAAATATCTATAAAATAAAATAATAATCTATCCCTACTTTATTACCTTTTTTATTTATTATTACCTAAGGATGTACTGATCTTTGTATTCTATTATAGAGGATAGTGTAATATAAGTATTAATGACCAATAGGTACTGGATATTATTTTTAAAATTGAATAATGATACTGATGGTACGGCACGGATGATGGTAAGCGGTTACCGTAGCCTATGAACGATTGCAACACTATCACAAGGGTTCTCAAATAATGTGAATTCTCGTTTGATATTGTCGACTTCGGTCAAACTTGGACATCCTTCAACGTTCACACATCTTGTTATCGCAATATTGTACCAGTGAAGATTGTAACTTATTTTAAAAGAGTGTCCATGGAGTTTCTTGCCGGATTCTTCTCCATAGGATCAACCTTTTGGAACCGTGCAACTGGAATCATAACGTTTCATAAATGCTTGTAAAAACTTATTTGAAATAAAAAACATTTGATTGATTGATCACTTGCCTGTACAAAATCATTTCACTTCCTTTTTGAAGAACCGTAGTTTTTTGTGAAAACCTTAGGGTTAGATTTTTCATATGGCAAAGTTCAGGTGAAGTAGGTAAACAATACACATGACAATAATGAGTAAGTGGGAATAATTTATTCCTATTCGTGTGAATATTTCATAATTCTATTACATCTCTGTAATCAGAAGCTATCGATCACAGTGACAATATATTTGTATTTACCAGCAAGATTGATGACATCATTATAATCGGAGACGTTAATCCTAAAGCTGAATAATTTATTATTAACTGTGAATTATCATGACGAATGTAGAAAATGTATGTATCTTTGTAAGTGAAAGATAATCATAGAAGTAATTTGTTATTTGATGGAGTCGTGTTCGTCAAAAATATGCCATTTACATAGATAGCTATTTGTTTATGGAGTCCAGGGGTACTACTGAGCAATATCTTTGAAATTGATTCTGGTAACATTTTCTAATACCAATAATCGAAAGTGGGTGGCTTTTTAGCCCCGCAAATTCATATAAATAGCACCAGGTAACATTAATAACGAAATATTCATTTCGATTGGATGGGAAGCTTTTATTTCACTCCGTGTATTTCCCTACCTGCGATAAATAGATATATTATAACATTATAAGTCGATACTTACATTAAGCAAAATACCTCGGTATATTAGAAATTAATTTGTGAAGCCTTGAAGCTAAATCGACAACTCTGCACACCTAACCGATTATCGAGTAAGGTAAGTAAAAAAAACTCGCCTTCGTATATTATTAGTACCTACACGAAATTAGGGTTAAAGCCAGTAACGTATACGGAGAGTTAACTCCACTAAAGGCAACTGGATACTCCACTAATCCACAAACTGTCATAAACGAACAGAAAAATGGTGCCAAATAAGCTCTTAGTTAGAAATAATTTGTACCAGTCAATGTAGACAATTTTTAGATTCAGTCATTAAAACATTTCAATAATTTATAGCACTACTTTATAACTTGATTGGATTTTGAAGGAAATAGCCTATCAAAGTATCAATGATAAATGATAACTAATATTACGAAACTGCTTTCAACTTGTGTTATCACGAACAGGCTTGCATTTTTTTTAATGTGTATTTTACATTTAAAAAAATGCAAGAACGTTGAGCTAATGTTGGAGCGAAAAGTTAGTTCTCAAGTTCTAAAACAGTATGGAATAATAGAAAACCAAAGTCTAGTGGGAAGGAGACGAAACAATAGAACTCATGACGAACTAAAACTTAGTAATATCGACTTTTTGTGATACAGTCACAGATAATAGAATAGATACAGTCTCGTAATTTTGTACATAAACTACGAAAAATTAAAAGAAGCTGGTTGTTAGTAGATAAATAGCTAAGATCTTTAGATGTTGGTAGCAAGACATGGCATGAGTCATGAGTTCAAGACACGATTTTTTTTAAAAAGAGTGAGAGTGATCCATCAGATCCATCGTTGGATACAAGCTAAATCAAATCTGATACTAATACCAAGAGGACAATCTATCTACCATCTAGGGTAAGCCTCTAACTAGGCTTACCCTAGATGGTAGATAGATTATCCAACCCTTGGTAACGGTTACAATTTAAGCCGGTAATCAAAATTAAACGCGTATACATTTTGTATCAGCTATGGACCGTAAAAGAATACCTTTATCTGGAGCGAATCATGAAAACGATTCAGGTCAAGCTTATCAAGAAAATTCATTGTTACAAGAACTGAATCAACGTGCACAAATTCAACTCCGTATGATATAAGGAAGTGAGAAAGTGGTTCTAATTAAGCTTGAAAAAATTATCTCAACAAAACATTGCAAGTTTACTAAAAGTTGCCAATCTAAAGGCACCTTTAGTCAGAAAGCGGAATCTGGCAAAAAATCACGATCATACCAGGAAGCATATAAATCTTTTTTAACACATATTGAACGAAACGGGTTTGTGCTTATTTAATATTACATATGCCGCGCACGTACCACGATCACTTGTCGTTAAAGACTGTTAAATTATAATGATAATTGTCACATAAAATAATATTTACGTTTTTATGTCACCATCAATTTGCAAATACGTACCTACTTGTGTGGCAACATTCTTAGAGCTAAGAAGTTTAATAGAGCTTAACTAATAAAAATCATCCACGCCTGTATTCCCCGAAGGGTTTAGGCAGAGGCGTACTAATGTACACCCACGGTTCGCCGGTATGTTTAGGTCCCATGTAATAGGGGGCGAGCCTATTGCCATTAACCGGGCACGTATTCCTAACTCCAAGCTACTACTGCGAATTTCATAGAAAAAACCAATAACACTTTGCTCGACCTGGGAATCGAACCCAGGACCTAGCGTAGCACTCGCGCTCAGGCGCTCAATAAAAAACCTACATCTAATAGATCTTCTGCCTCAATGGTATACTTTTTTTTTATAGGATAGGGGAGCAAACAAGCAGACGGATCACCTGATGGTAAGCGATAACCGCCGCCCATGGACACCCGCAACACCAGAGGAGTCACAAGTGCGTTGCCCGCCTTTTAAAAGGGTTTGGGCCTCCGGTAACCTCATTCACTCGGCGAAACACAACGCAAGCGTTGTTTCACGCCGGTTATCTGTGAGGCCGTGGTATCACTCCGGTCGAGCCGGCCCATTCGTGCCGAAGCATGGCTCTCCCACGTCAACAACTCAAGGTCTACTGGTTTCAAGCGTGGCTGCCGAGCTGCTGAACTTGATGTTTCCTGCGTTTATTCCCAGGTCGAGCAGTATTATTGAGTTTTCTGAATTTCTCAGCATCATCATCATGATGCTTTGTGTCCGGTTAATGGCAATAGGCTTGGTAGTATTAGCCCCAGAAAATACTGGTGAAAGATGTTAAAATCATTTATACAAGATAGATTAGGTAGTACTTTTTTGAACGTCATTTTTACATTATAGGAAGCCCCCAAAATTTCAGTAGCTCTACGCCCGCCCTTCAGTTATAGCCCTTTGTAAGTACATTAGTTCACTTTTACATAATCCTCCGAGGAATATAATCTTGGTATTATATGTTATGTAGTTCTAATGCTCGGCACGAGGATCCCTTAGGTTTGAATTCATGCTAGGCACAGAATAGATAGTAGATAAGTCTATCTACCTAGTTCTAACGTAAAAAAAACAATATTCTTATGTAGCCAATTTTGATAAACCTCAGAACAATGACAATATATAGTTAATTATATCATTTCCTCAGATCGTTTTGATTGAAGCTGTTCCTTATCTAAGGGATTACACTAAGATCATAAACAAAATCCACTTAAGCATATGCATAACATACGTGTATGCATTGGTAAGTATTCACAAAACAGTTCGTTGTTCATGATTATAAAGGAAGGCTTTTTGAGCAGAAATATTTAGCCACTCAATAAAACAACGTAACTGTCTGTTAGATAAAACTGATAAATTGATTAGCTTTGACTTTAAGAAAACTAGAATAGTACAGTGTTTTTAATTACTACTAGTTCTAGTGAAGTCAAGTCAAGTCAGCATACATACGCATAGCATGCATACATAGCATACGGGTCGCCTAATGGTAAGCGACAACCGCGCCATAGAATAGACGCAACACCAGTCCTAGTATCACAAGCATTGTCGTTTTGAGACCTCATATACCTAACTAACTACTAACTTCACTGACTAAGGTTGTCTGTAAGAGATGGGTGTTAGCGACAAGACCGCCCAATGTACCACTCTATGATTTATAAAACTGTACTTTACGTATTGTTTTTGGTGTGCAATAAAGAATATTCTATTATATTCTACATTGCCCTTCAAACCGGTGCAGCCTATTGGTATAATTTTATTGCTTATCGGAATAATGTTTCGTATTGTCGTGATGTCCCAGACGAACACAGTACAGTACAGACTACTCTTACTAGCTACAATATACTACTATCCCAAAAAAAGTTCAACGGATACGTTTAAATAAGCACGCGCAGTTATCTACTGAAAATTACGTCTCCCTATGTCTACCTACGTATGTACTTCTTTTATAGATAATTGTGACGTAGGCCCTCATTGTTTTACTATTGGTACTTTGTCTGATTCACCAGTATATATTTTAAAAACTAATAAGTTCGGGCTTTTTGATTGATATCTTTGACAATAAGAAAATACAAATTTTTCGAGTGCTTTTAAAGAGCGAACTAAGGGTTGCCAGGCGGTTAGTATAACTGGGGTTAAAAATGCTACTATGAGAAAATACTCTGGAATACTCTGGAATCAATTCATATTTAACACAATTTTCTGACCACTTTCGATGAATCATACATTGAGAGAGTGGCCTTTTAAGTTTGCTCATAGCTCAATAATATCAGCATTACTAATTGGCTACCGGTGAAATGAAGAAGCGTTATGAGTACTTGGGATTTATAATTAGAAAATATTAATCATAAAAAAACTGCTTAAAGACGCCCAAGGGGTATTTATGTAGACAAATATTCATAGAGACAATACAATATTAATAATGAAATGGACATCATCTTAGAATGTGTAGACGTCACGTACGCACTCACTTCTCTTTCTTCCTTTCTTCGAATCGTTCCAATTACAAACAAAATTAGTTTTTTTAAATAACTGACATTGTTTCTTGATTAATAATGTCGGCGGTACTGACACTGGCAAATTATTTTTTCAGTGTTTTTTTGTTGAAAAAAAGCTCGGGATTCTTTGTCTCGATTTATTTGTCTTGTTCTTGAATTACGATAAATATCAATTATTACGAGTGTCTCACGGTATCGAGTAGGTATATTATAAGTATTATTTAATTATATCTTATTTATGAAGATCCTATGTAGTAGTTACAATTACTCGAAAGGCAGTTATTTTCACTGTGTATCATCACTACATCACTACATATTATAAAACAAAGTCGCTTCCCGCTGTCTGTCCCTATGTATGCTTAGATCTTTAAAACTACGCAACGGATTTTGATGCGGTTTTTTTATAATAAATAGATTGATTCAAGAGGAAGGTTTTAAGCTATTTAACATCACGCTACGACTCTTAGGGACGGGGCAGCGCGGGTGAAACCGCGAGCGGGTCGCTATTTTTAAATAATATTTAATTACTAATTTGTTGCATGTTTTAAAGCAGTATATGTTTTAGAACAAGTTATAATATATTCCCTAAAAACTTTTTTGTTACCATATCCGTTAGTTTAATATTTCAAGTTAAATATTTTATTTTGAAATACAAAATTAAGTTTACATTTTAGGTACCTATATAGTAGGTACATGTATTGATGCCTTTTAAGGCGCTGGCTGGACAAAAACTTACCTACCTTGCTTCTTAAAGGTAAGTTTCTTTAACTTCAGGAACATCAAGTTACAAAGCAGAGAATAGTAATTATTTCCTGAATGATAATTACTTACGTTCTAGACTTTTACTGTTCTCTAAACAGTTTATGTTAAGGTTTTTTATGCTTTAATAAAAAAGCCAGCTAAGTATTATGTTTCATACAACATTGTTTTAAATCATTAACAAGAATAAATTTATAAACTTAGTTCTATAATTTTAAATAAGTAGGTACATTGAACTTGAACTTTAACTGACCCTATTACATTATTATTAGACCTAATAAAAATATCAAAACTACACAAATAAATACACCTTATTTTTATCTCAAAAAATTGTAGAAAGCTTATCGTTTGTTACTTTATACGTTACGTCCCAAAGGGGTTTACTTAGTATATAAATTCAACTCGGTTCCCAGGCCGCGGCGTATCAAGATGAAAAATAAACCGAGTTTTAAGTAAAACCACCAGTAATACTTACAGCTGTGAAAACTACATCCAATTTCGTGCAATATTTTTGCGTGATGCTCTTACAAAAAACAAAAATTCTAATTATCCAATTTAAATTCTAGTTTTATTTCAAAAATTCTAATGATAATTGTTTGGCCAACTTTTATCCTATTATATTATTATTTTTTATTATATTATTATTATTTTTTCTTCAATATCTCCTACTACCTATGTGAAGACATCAGTCACTTACAATTTTTATTGTATAAGTATGATTGAAAAGTTATGGGTTGTTCCGTGTTCTTCCTATGACATCTCATGCTATTTCGAATTCCAACGGAATAAAGTTGATTTTCATATTATTATTTCAACCAAATAATATTGGAAGTTACCGTAGCACCACTCATTTGAATTCTACACGTACTTATTTGACGCTAAATAAACACTTGACAGTTGAATGACTACAGTAATTAATTCGGTAATTAAATTGATTTCGCAATTCAGAATGATTATTGGAAATTTTTGAGATTTGTGCCCGTTATTTTGTAATCTAGAACCGTAAGGGACATACATGAATACATTTAGGAAATGAGAAAATTTTGTATTTAAGAATTGGGTTGGTACTTGACTAGTCTTTGATATATTGAAAATAACAGGTTTGGTAAACAATTTAATTACATACTAATGATGCCAATCTAGCCAGAGACCTACGCACAAACAAATATCCATAGCTGTTCAAGTGGCATCGGATGGCTATACCTTACGTGCTATCCGAGGCACGGAGTCGTCTCGATGTGTTAGGAATAAAAACCCATCCGCAGATTGAAGCGGTAAGTTCAACTTAAGTTATGTTAAGATATATTGTTTATGATTTGATAAAATATGAATGTGGCTAAGTGTACCTAATAGGTACCTATTAAGAGTACATAGGGTAAAACAAAAAAAACATTTTTTTTTTCTTTTACTTTTCTTCGTATCGAAATTGGAACTGGCGCAAGCTATCGTAAACATCATAAAAATCCAATTTAACATCTCTCATTTTATCCTCGTGTAATCACATTCTAAGAAGTATTTAGGATTGTAGGTAGGTAGGTACGTGTAAGAATACTCTTTGTGTATTAGTCTAACGAATTTGTACTTTAATTTAAAATAAGCTCCGATTCGACTTAACGATTTAAAGTCACTTTGGAGCTTCTCTTTTCTACTTGTTATGTAAAGTTTGGATACATAATACGCATTTACTTGTCTCGCAACAACAGGTCAGCATGTAATTATAATCACATTGCGAACACGCTGCATTATATTAGAATTTCTCACTGTTTGAAGCAAGACTTGAACAAAAATCTCATACTAGACATGGAAATGGTGTATAATTTCCAGAGAGTGGGTTTTTTCTTGTGTGTAGTATCGTGCAAAAATAGCAAATATCGACGTCGGCGTTAAGTGCTAGACGACAGTCGAATAAACAGAGCGGGTAGCTCAAGGGCGATCGCGTTTTTGTATCCAGTGCAGCATCCCACGCGCGAGCGGGTAACGTCCACGCTTGCTCTCCGAGCCCCTACTCGTCTGTCTGGGCCTCACAACGTCGTCGCCATTAATGAATAAGGTTATTCAATGCCAATTTCTTATCAATAAAATAATTTAAAATCTAGTATAATGAAATATTCTACGTTTATTTATTGTGCCTACTTACAAGATAAGTAAAAATGCATGCCTAATCAATGTAACACTGGGTAATGTAATTGTAGTAATGAAGTTGTATAAGAAACTAATTTCATTATTATTATTGGTGTTTCACTCTGTAATCATTTTAAATTCCATTTTATTACGAATTACGGCAAAAAATACAATTAGAAATTTGTAACTTCTAAATAAATATGAGTAGGTAATTGCATAACATCTTTCCGTTCACGTAAAATATAAGAACGTTTCAGTAATCAATCAAGTGGATCACGCTACAGATTGAAACACGCTTTCTGATGTAAATAAATCGTTTCATAAAGCTTGTGGCTTATTGAATAGTAATTCAATCCACGAAACAATAACTTAATGACCAATATAGATTCTCGTTGGAAAAGAATTAAGTAACTTAAGTTTTCATAATAGCAATATGATCTTGATTGTAATTACTTGCTGCGTGTAAGCTGATATGTTGTTGTATAAACAATTATATTATTAACTCACCAGCAATCGATCGGAACCTAATTTAGAACTTTGGGAACCGAATCAAATACACTCGAGCGACCCTTGCGGTTACACACACAAAGTAGAGAAAGTACGAAGTTTCACTATTAATCTTGTTAATACGTAAGTAGTAACTCACTCTGTAAGAGAGCTATTGATTTATGTAAGGAGAACTTTCTTGGTGAAGCTGAATACCTGAATGCAACCCGTACAAACTAATTTGTTGGTAACTCAAGATTTATATGAGTGAAGCTTTTCAATTTCCATACAAACCTGGAACAAAAGGATTAAAATGAATAATTTTGATTGTATCAATTTAGTTACATAATTACAAAAATAATCCAAACACTTCTGATTGATGATCAGCCGTTGTAAGCTAAACAGGTGTTGCCTCGGATTATAGACGAAACATAGCAAATGTAAACGATCCATGAAACATTAGAGCACGGTGCAACGTCTAATTAAAGGATCATTGTTTAGAGAATGTGGGTCGGGCCGGTCTTGCAACTGGGACGTAGTTCCGAACGCACCGTGCGTGGCCAACAATTCGCGTGCCGGTGCCCCAAATGCATATTTCCGCATTAAGACCCTGTGACACTGGCTCTGACGCCTGTGACAGGTGACAACGACCGACGGATCGCAGTTTAAAATTGTAATCTCTAACTATCCGAGCCAGTTCGTGCGCCAATCACGCCCACTTCACTTGACGAGCTGGTTTTTGTATCAACGCTCCAATTGTGGGAATCCTCTTCTTAAGCAAAGCAATTGTGGATTGCATTCCTGCACATCCTCTGGCCTCGACGCTTTCACTGAAATAGCGAGAAAGCAAAACCTTATAAGTACTATACGCGATGGTACCTACTCATGCAATTTTCTCATCATATGAGCACTCATTGCTATTGAATTACCTTTCGCTGATTTACGATGCCTCATTACTTCCTATATCTCAGGGATTATACATTACTATGCACTACCATTACGGGAATAGTTCTCGAAGTACTGATAGATGTGTCCGTCTATTTTAGACACGCTTGACCTAGCTTTGATTAGGTATACGGCTTACATTACGATTATATAAACAAATCTTACGAACATTGAGAACACTGCTGAACCATTAATTACTTTGTTTTATTGTAACAGAAACTTGTGTAAATGAAAAGATAAACCTCAATTTAATTGTGTGTCTGTTTGACACACAATTGGAATTACAGTTTAAGTTAATGTAGGTATATGTATTGGATATTAAAGTATGGCATGAGTATGTTCTTGTTCGGCAGATCAAAGACCGCTTCGACCTTCGCGGAAGATTTATTAAAAATAAACAGAGGATTGAGGGTTTACGGGCTGATGGTGTCATAAAAAGTGTTCTTTTTGACACCAATCTGGTGTTTATTATATAGGACAAATGTGACCCGCCGGCCGTAACCCAACACCGCGCCGTCTGTCGACTGACACCACTCGTCTTGTTTGATCTACTGAGAGCTTTTTAAACTTTTTATGTCATAGTTTAGTGCGCTTTAGGCGCCTTTATTGCTGGGTAAACATTTCAGGATTATACGTCGCAGCCGCAGCGCGAGCTTAATGAACTTTTCTATTTCGACATTTTCAGTCGCCGAGCGTCCGTTATGTAAACCTACATAATATATTGGAGAAGACGCTAGATATGCGGTGAACTACTCTGTTTAAAATAACAGAAACGTATGGTATTAATTTATTCTCCGAAGAGCTTCATAGTTTACAAAGATTATTTTGACAAGACAATGTTTTTATTGCGTAACGCCCCTTAGCACTCTAAATAAAAATTATCCTTGGAATTTTTCGAACGTAATCAGAATCTGTTGAAAGTTATAATAACACAAATAAATAGAATAAAAAGCTTTGTTTTCGTTTATATCTGGTAATGCGTTTATTGATATGTTGTTGATGTTTCAGGAAGATTCTTGTTTTGTTAAAAAGCACCGTTCATACCGTAGAGAGGCTGGTTGCCCCGCCCGCGCCGGCACATTAGGAAAATAGACAGACCGTTTGTAGACATTGGAAATGGTTATGCACTAGCTATATGTATGTATTCACCTACGCAGCACTTTTAAAATGTATGATTTATGTTTCAAAGTTTAAAAAAATCTTACGTAGGTAGTTTTGTTGTTCTCAATTTGTTGCTATTATCGTTTTCCCGTCTGTGTGTCTGTCGACGCAATATTTTGTAAACGACCTAAGTATTTAATTATATATTTTTTTATTTACTTTACCTTTAGTAAAGCTTGAGCTTGAGCTTATATTATTTATATAACTATGATAGTTTTCTTACAGGAAACTAATTTGCTACTAATTGATTGAATGATAACTCCAACCATTGTTTATGTTTCAATAAGTTATTATGCAGAGCGTGTTTACTAATTACTTGCGCAGCATATCATTTGTTATATAACAACATCATAAACACAATGTTCTTTAATGATTTTAACCGAAATGGTTCACTTTTGTGGAGCCCCGGCCGGCGTTAAGCGGTCGGATTTTTAAATAAACATTTTTAATGATCGCGTGCGCCTGCCCTGCCAGGTGTACACAGACGGTGCGCGCCCGTCCCCAATCATACTACTTCTTTTGTTCCGAAAACAGTAACCCATTTATTTGATTAACTAGATTATTTTCGATTCAATGTTTCAATAATTTCAATTTCAATGTACTTACTTACCTAGATAATATTAAACAATTTCGGAGGCTAGTCCTTAAAATATCGGTTTTTATATTTGAATGTCGGTATTCCTGAATGCTATGTGTGATATAAACATAAAAAGATCTAGTAATCGTTTTATTTCCTTCGGATCAGTTTATTTTTAGTGAGAGATCCTTCCTCTGTCGACAGCTGTGGAACAACAACAGAAACTATTTCCAGAATGATCGAACATCCCTTTTTTGTTGTCAATGAGTTTAGGGCAACTAAAGGCAATATATCTATATTAATTAATTATCTATGTATCAAGAAGGTCACTGCAAATTTTGCAGTAGCAGTTTAGGGGTCACCTAGCCACTACCGCGCGTCGTGGCTTTGATTCCCATCCGAGGCAAATGTTTGTGCGGTCAACGCCTATTTGTTACAAGTCTGGGTGTACTATTATATGTATCGGTTAGGGCTCTTTAAAAAAGAAAAGAAAAGCGGAGAATAATGAGCAGAGAATAATGAGCAGAGAATACAATAAGGGAAAATTGTTTCACCGACAAGGGCTGAAAGAGAAGCTTTCCCGCGTTGACCACGTTTTCAAATATTCCCAATTTCGTGGATATTTCTCTTATTTCTTGTTATGGAACCATTGTTGGTAGTAAATATGTAATATGTTACAGAATAATAGTTTCTATATCCTCATGTAGATACAGAGCATGCGTTCTTTGTTGCTTCACTTGCTTCTATTGGAAAATACCTTCTGTTTGTATTTTGTTCATGCTGTTCGCATATTATTTCTGTCAATTGACCTTTGCAAAGGGATGGCAATATGATCAAGGTTTCAGGTTTAATAATATAGACGTCGATGTCATGCATCGTTGTCAACAAACAACGTCACTGATGATTTACGGACACTCCCAATAACAAATCCATCGATAAATTGTTTAATATAGATAGGATCTTGACATTACTTATATGGACATATTATGTCAAATTATAGATACTAGTAAGTAAATCTACTAAGTGATTTAATATTGGGACCGGCCGTTAGTGAACGAAAGCAGGATCGCTACGCTAGGAAAAGTCGAGCAGTGTTGTTGGGTTTTCTATGAAGTTCTCAGGAGCAGCTCGGGATTTCGATGTACCCGGTTAATGGAAACGTGCTCGTCCCCTATTATGAAGCACGTAGACATACCGGTGAAGTACTTTGGATGTAGTACTTACACCTCTGCCAAAACCTTGGGGGAATACAGGCATGATGGTTTAATGTGTCTTGTTAGATGTCAAACGTGCGTTTGTGTCAATCGGTTCGCCCCCTATTCCCTATTACATGGGACCCAAAAATACCGGCGAACTGTGGGTGGACATTAGTACGCCTCTGTCCTACCCTTCGGGGAATACAGGCGTGATGGTATGTTAAGTATTATTCAAACGTGCGTAGTTAGTGTAGGTATGGCTCTTTCTCTCTACATAAAGCGTTCATGGTTTACTCGTCCAGCCTAGAGAGATTTTTATTACTCAGTAGTGATGCCGTATACCTACTTCAATTTAATCAAATTACTGCAAATTTTATTCCTTATATCATATCGTAAAGGAAAAATATGAAGAAGGTCGCTTTTTAAAAAGGTAACCATAACTATAGTTGCTGTAATTTTAGTAACTTGAAGTAACTGTTTTTTATGGGCAGCATTATGAGCAGACGCATCACCTGATGGTAAGCGATTACCGCCGCCCATGGTCACCCGCAAGGGCCGCAACACGAAAGAAGTCGCAAGTGCGTTGGCCGCCTTTTAAACGGGTTTGGGCCTCCTTTAACCTCACTAACTCGGCAAAACACAAAGTGTGTTGTTTCACGCCAGTTTTCTGTGATACCTCGGTATCACTCCGGTGGAGTCGGCCCATTCTCTCCTCCTCTACCTCTGTTGTGGCTTTACCCCACAATTTTGCCATAATAAGTGGGAACAATCTTCTTGGAATACTCCAAGAAGATTAATCAGAAGTGTACTACGGGGCTACGTAACCCTTCGATTTTTAGGTCCCATATAATGCAAGGCTATGGCTATAAACCACAAAATCCCATACATCTATGATCTGGACTCGAACCCCGGTCGAAACAAACGACAGCCGCGCTTGTGGCTTTCCTGTAGCAGTGACCTATTCTTGTTTTGAATGATTCTTAAGCCCACTTGCACCAACTTTTTAAATATGTTTAAATTGAATTTAAACACAATTTTTCATAGAAATTTCGTGTTTAAATACAATTTAAACACATTTAAGAAGTTGGTGCAAGTGGCCCTTAGAATGTAACTGCGGTTTCAATAAGTATGAGAGACTTTCTGGAGATTGGCTTGTTTATTTGAATCTCACTGAGTGAATAAATAAAGAGGGTTTGGGGTTTAATTGAGAAAAACAAAAGGCATGTCCCATAAGCCCTGAACCAATTGTTTTTTTTTATTCCTGGCAGTGAGATAAGTTCGGTATTTACTTATACTTAAATAGATATTATACTACATTATTATTATTCTACTATGCGTGTATATGACACTGAACTCCTCCGAAACAGCTAGACCGATTACGAGGTTTATTAAGTGGTTTTGATTTGCAATTATTTGAGTTTGACTTGTTTCGCTTTAGGTGGCGCTACAATCAGGTTATAGGTTTTAATTTTCAGGGCATTACAACACCATCTGGACCCTCTAGTATCTAATAAGTATTATTATATTGTGAACAAATAAAGAGAGATAATACATGACATACTTTATGAGTATGTGTAAATAGTAATTGATTTAATTTCTTTCTTGATCAAACAACGGTGGCATATCTCCATTTTTCTCCGAGGATTTATTTTCAAAAGTAAATCATTTCCACCGAAACAACAGTTCAAATTCGATGTTCAAACGCGTCCAGCGCCTACATAGCCCGTCGTACGTAGGTGTTGATGATGTAAGAAGTTAACAATAGTGTTGGTAATTTGTTGTATTGTTTTGCCATCATCGGGACGAGCCGTGGCTGTAAGCTACGACTGTCCGCCAGTTATTTATACCGTAATCTATCAACGAAACTGTCACGTGGGCTGTGGGCTGGTCCACTAACAAACCAACAGTGACAACGTACGGAAGACAGAAGATTAACTAGTATCTCTTATTTGTTTTTTCATTGTTGTTTTAAAAGTAATCATCATATTCTTAGCATTTATGGTTGTTTAAAAATGACCGTATCCCTTAAAATGTACTACCAAAAACTATTTTTAAAGTTATTTTAGTGAAGTTAAAATTCGAATGCGGGGAGGATTTGATCCTGCGTCTTCTGGTTAGATACACCAGACGCTATGACCACTAAAACCACCCCGAGTCCCATTCGCTAGGTGGGGTGGGATAGGTCGGTGGGTGGAAGATACAAGTTTGAATCCTGCCCGCATTAGAATTTTTCATCATGGAAAATACAAAAAAAAAATAACAAAAATAGAACTATTTTTTATGGAGTACCGAAAACAATATATCATTTGAACGTTAATTACACTAAAATAAGTAGATTGAGGGCCGGTTAAATATCAGATTTCCATTTGAAATTTTAAATTAAGCCTTATAAATGTTCTACTTTAAAAAAATTCAAACACAAGCGAGTCTGTTTTCTTTTCTGTCTGTTCAAAACGGAAAGGAAACACATTTATTAATTTCTAGTAGTATCCTAATCTTATCTTAGCATTTTTATATCTACACTAGGTACAAACTTTTTTCAAAGCTTTTGAACCCTTAGTCAGTTCATAATGTTTTAAATTTAGCTGTATGAATAATTTACAATTAAAACAAAACAAAGATCTACTAACTTCAAACTAAACTTCTGCATAGTAACTGTTTCGTTAGTATTGCTTACATTGCACGGTAATGAATATTATTGTTAAGGGCACACGTAAAACTGACTGCGCTCGCGCGTGGATATCGTTATCTCAATAGCTCAATAAAATACATTTTATCGTTTGACATTTCTGAATTTCTCATTCGCATTTAAACATTGAAAACCAACACGATCGCGAGATAATGATTCTCATGAGGCACCGTTGTAAGTGATGTAAAATATTATCTACCTTCTTGTTGTAAACGGCCACAGGACTAAAGCCACAGAATAAGGGAATTAGAATGGCATGGTCATACCGTAGATATCCACTTATGTATATTCATGATTCTGTGGTCACACTAAGAGGTAAGAATCTAATCTGAGGTGTCTTATCTACCAACAAATGCGTTTCTGCGACGAGAAATAAAGTAAACTTTCTTATACATTATCTGTATCAAATAAGACAAGATTACGTTATCATAAAATAAAATGCAATATATGAATATTGATCAGTATTTCTTAGTGGACATTGTATATAATGTTGAGCTACAAAAGGAATGCAAGGCAATTGCATGTAGCCGAGATGAGAATGTTATGGAGAATGTAATAAGGTTAGGAAATAAATATATAAGGGCCAATTTTAAAGTAGCGTCAGTGACCTAAATATTGTGTAGTAACTACTAGTCACCCCTTCTTACAAGGAGCTCCTAAGTGTCGTACTACGTTAGTTAGCGATGTGCTACCTTCCCCAATAATTAAGTAATTAAATGCAAAAAGATATTTTTTTATCGACCGATAGTTCCAAAGATTGTCCTGTTCAATCAAAGATTTATTATATTAGTCTAATCATCCTACTAATATTATAAACGTGAATGTTTGTGAGGATGTATGGATGTTTGTTACTTACTCTTTCAGGCAAAAACTACTCTATGAATTATCATAAAACTTTACACTAATATAGCTCATACATCAAAATAACACATAGGCTCTAATTCAAATATGTACGAAGACGAAGTCACGGGCAAAGGCTAGTATTCTAAAATTTGTAAAATGGTAGAGAGAAAATAAGAAATTTTATTGTTGTATAAAACAAATGATTATGGCAAAGGCCTTATTTGTGTTGACTATAGTTTAACACGATCAATGTCGGCGACACCTCGTTGCCCGTCGTCGTGACAAAACATTCCTAAGACGGAAATAATAGAATTTGGAATATTCTCACGAACATGGGAACTTTGGGAGGCAATAACATTGACAGGCTCGGATTTGTAGCCACAGATATTTGGATTAAAATATTGAATCAGTAAATACTGATAATTCCTTGTATGAAATAGTAAGAATAATAGAATTAACATAGGGGTATAGATAATTAAAAGCATGGAGGTAATTAAAGAAAAACAAACAAATTTACTTTCATTCAACAATGATTTCAAATCTATATATATAAAAGAAAGTTGTGTTAGTTACACTATTTATAACTTAAGAACGGCTGAACCGATCGGCTGAAAATGGAGGCTGGTGGAGAGGTAGCTTAAAACCAGGAAACGGACATAGGATACTTTTTATCCCGTTTCAGTGGGATGTGATGACAGACCGAATTCCACGGGGGCGAAGCCGCGGGCAGAAGCTAGTCTTATATATAAAAGAAAGTCGTGTTAGTTACACTATTTATAACTTAAGAACGGCTGAACCGATTTGGCTGAAAATTGGAGGAGAGGTAGCTTAGAACCAGGAAACGGACATAGGATACTTTTTATCCCGTTCCAGTGGGATGTGATGACAGACCGAATTCCACGGGGGCGAAGCCGCGGGCAGAAGCTAATCTTATATATAAAAGAAAGTCGTGTTAGTTACACTATTTATAACTTAAGAACGGCTGAACCGATTTGGCTGAAAATTGGAGGAGAGGTAGCTTAAAACCAGGAAACGGACATAGGATACTTTTTACCCCGTTCCAGTGGGATGTGATGACAGACCGAATTCCACGGGGGCGAAGCCGTGGGCAGAAGCTAGTCTTATATATAAAAGAAAGTCGTGTTAGTTACACTATTTATAACTTAAGAACGGCTGAACCGATTTGGCTGAAAATTGGAGGAGAGGTAGCTTAGAACCAGGAAACGGACATAGGATAGGTGCTTTTTATCCCATTCCTGTAAGATGTGATGACAGACCGAATTCCACGGGGGCGAAGCCGCGGGCAGAAGCTAGTTACTTATAATTTGTTTATTTAACGTTAGGGACGACCCTGTGTCCCTACAGTAGTAATAGATATAATTAAGGATAAATGGTTAAGCTGTGTTTAATTTGTAAAAAAACACAATGGTGTGTAAAAAAAAATCATCGCAAATCGAGGATATCGCAAAAAGCATGTCATGATGTCACACAGCCTGTCTCTTTCAGCGAAAGAATTTTCAGAATCGGATCGCTAGTCATACTCCTATCTACAACCTTATTTTTTCTTACTCCTCATTATATCAGTACTTCAGATAATTACTTAAACTTCATTTTATATTGGCAGTGTTGTTTGTTCCTTACTGATAGAAGATATGCGTAACGCTGTTGTTGAATATCAGTTGATAGTAATAAGCGTTGTAAATATTGAAATTACGTGGTATATTATCATCCCACCCAAAATGTTACGCAACGTTATGAGTATGCACTTCCCAAGTCACACTTCGGGTACTGCAAATAACTACATTGTTTCGGAGGAAAGCATTTTACTCTCTAAGGAATTTCCTTCAACCCGAAAGCGCTTTATCCGGGATGGCAGCATTCACAATTTAATTCATTTCCAACGAGATTCACAAAAAGTTAGAATTTTGAATACTACCTATTTTTATCTGCCTCATTATTTATGAATCATCGATGTGTCAGCCATACCTACTAATTAATTGTAATTCTGAAAATACTCTTCTTCGAAACCCAATGAAAGCCAATTACTAGACACGTATGTACAAAAATTGTTACGACCCTCTAGAGCGCCATCCTTCAAAACAGGTTTCAGTAGATAGTATTGCACTATTTCCACAGTGCACGGTGTCACTCATTAGTACAATGAAACATGATTACCTATTAATATTAAGTAATTCATAATTATGGCCCCAGGTCACAAATAATGAAACAACTCGTTATAAAGGTGAATGAATGCCCAATGATTGTGAAATGTCCGCAGTAAGTACACTAAGAACATGGAATATTGTTGTATTGTAACTGTGCGCTTTACAAATTGATGATCGTAAATTGCTATTGACTACGAAAAGTGTATATTAGATATTATGTGGGTTTATATAATTAGTCTGTATTAGGCTGTGAGACGTGAGTCTTAAATAATTCATTATAGTAAATCACTAATGCAACAGATGCGTTTTATTAATTACCTACAATTTATTTAGAGAGTATTTGATTATTTTGCAGTTTTAATCTTGTTATACACATGATAGCATCGAATGCAGAAGTGGCTGTGATATCTTGGAATATACGTATATACGTACGTATTGTTTTATCTCTTACAAGACTTTTATAAATGAATTGCAAATCTACGCAGATAGTTGAACGTTTTCCAATCTAAGATAAGTATGGAAATATCTTTCAACTATTCCTTACACAGCCTCTACGCTGTTACGCGCTATTTGTCTATTCGGAAACCTGATTCTGAGAATCTTTTTTTATAAATTGTGTATATAATTTATTACTTGACGTAGACTCAATGAAGTAATGACATAACTACAGTAATGAAATGATTTTAATTTATAAAATTCTTAAGTCAGAACTTTACTGACTTTTAAATAGTTTTCTTGTCTTTCTTCTACCTCTTACCGTCACGTAACCCAAAAAACAAGTATCTAGGAAGTTAAAAAAAAAACATTTCAAAGGCAAACTGACACAGCTTATTTAAATGTAGGTACTGGTATTTATACTGATAAATTATGAATATCAGTGATTGAAGCCGATTGGCTGAGAAGAAGGTTTGATGGCAAGTCTTGATCTGACACGAGAATTTGTAGGTCAAACAAACCCTTTCACAGTTTAACTTTTTAAATAGGTCATGTTGTAGCACGTGTAACAGAAATCGGTGATCAGTTTCGTGCATCGGCTAACTGAACGTGCTTTGCCGACATATAAGCGCCTTAACTCGAAACACATAATGAGATTTGGGAATGCAAACGAGATTTGATTTTCAATTCAAGTTGTTAGTGTGCATTCATGTTCATTAAAATGGCACGCGTTAACACTTAGCGTTTTTGTGGCCCAAAAATCTATGGGGACATGTAGGTTTTATGGTTCAATAGCTTAAAAAAAAGTTTATAGTTACGTTACTTAAAAGAAGCTTGCCTTATGACCGAACGTTATTACCTCTTCTTTGTATGGACCTCTATACCTACATCAGAGAGGTCAAGCTGTATCTCAGGATCCGTTTAATTAATTGAGATAAGAAGTTCACCAGTTTTTAAGTTGGAGCATATACTTTCTAACTGTGATAACAAAATTAAAATCTATATCTATCTATTCAGTAGTTTTTACTCCAACCCGTAACAAACAGACAAGAAATTTAAAGTCTCATTTTTGGATTCGCAGACGTTTAATTACCCTATCCCACCTGGATTTTTTTAATATCGTCAAAGTACAGACAGCTTTTTTACAATTTTATAATAGTAGAGAAGAAGAGAAGACAAATTAGAGGTTTCCATTGTGTGTTACGGAGCTTGTCCAATACAGTAAGACTGAATTTTTTGTATATTGTGCGGCAGGCTCTGCCTAATAAAATAAAGGGAATAGTTTAGCAAATTTTCATATTACGCAAAATCAGTGACGAAATTTTGCCTTCATCGCTGATATAATAGACTACTAGTTTAACCACAGAACAGAAAATTAACCCTTGCTTTTTCAGTCAATAATGATTAAAAATGGTTATTATAACATGGTGTTCTTATCTGGTCATCTTAATTTTATTAATAGAGCAAGTGAAAATAAAGGAAATTATTAAAGCACATCAATCAAGTATGTAGATTGGATGGAATGGATTACATAAAGTATTACTGATTCTGATTTCTTCTAAAATGGAAATTGTTATTTTACAAGTATATAGATAGGTACAATTAGATACATGTTTATTATAAGTTTATTCAAGTTATTTTAAATATGCACATTAAGTAATTGAATGAAATTAAAATAATCAATTGTTATCTGAATATTCTTGTAAAACTAAAAAAACCCATGAATATTTACTATAACTAAAACCCTAAGAAGAAAAGAATAACAAATAAGCTTCAAAGCTTCTCGACATTGATTCAATTATTTTTTCCTTTCAACCACGTCGAATTTCATAATAATATTGTTCCAAGAGTAGGTATTGCTAAAATCGAGTTACAAAAATAAAATTACTTATAGGTACCTCTACAAAAATCTCGCTGGTAATATGGAGATAATATATAATTATAAAGCTATATATCTGGAATCAGCATTATCTTCGAGCAATGGATATACACCGAGTACCATATACCAAGTTATAATTGAGACTGACTCACCTGATGAGATACCTAAATATATGAACAAAACAGACAGATCAAGAGATTAATCTTTTATTTAATTACGGTATTAGTAGTGAAAGCCCTTTCGATATATAAAGTAGTAGTCGCAGATGTATGAAGTATCTCAAGTATGTCAAACCATTGATTCCAATCAGCTATCTGATCTGCCATTGAAGGAGTACATGATTACAGTACACGACAAACAGCCTAGCCTAGAGGTAATTGCGCAGTGCGATCGTTAACTTCGTTCCTATTAACCATAACAAATAGGCATAAAATGTAAAATATCGATAATTCACTTAGGTACACGATATTATTGATTTATCGTAACCTCAGGGCACGGCGGAGTGCAGCCACTCTCCACGATAACGTGGCCAAAATAACTCAGAGTCGAGCATCTCAAACGCTCCACAGATAAAGTAACACAGCCCAAACATCTTATATTTTTAATTTAAATATTTATTTATTTATTTTCGTAAAAACAAACAGTTACACACTTATATTTATATGAGAATTGAAATATAACAAATATTTTTACTCAGAGAAATACAAATACAATAAGAGTATACTCATTTACGTTACTTTAATAGCCGGTAATACGGTGAATTCTCAGTGCCCATAAATCTTGCAGATCTCATTCATGGCTTCCAAACATGGATGATCAGATCGCTCCGAAGATATTACAAGATCGTGTCTGGATTACCATGTCCATTGTATGAATGTACCCCAATGGTAATTATTAGCCTTGTGCATTCTGCGCGGTAGCCAATTAACGTGAAAACGCATTCTAATTTACGTTAATTGTTTAATTATCAGCTGATTGACATGAGCAACGCGTACCGAGAGATCCAAGAATCCATGTTTGTAACTGTTGTTTTTGCATACCATTGTTATTGTGTGGGGATGTTGTTAACCTGATTTATAATTCAGATAGGTAACAAGATTATGATGCATTGCGGTTTTAACAAGTGGCTTCTATTGGACGGCGCCACACAGTCAGAGTCGTCTCTCTATCGCAGCCCATGAATATGAAAATGTGTTCTGATTGATACCAATCAGTTATGTATGTAGGGGGGCTTTTAAGCGTGATTGAAGAGAGTTTGTAACAAAAATCGAGATAATATACATATATTGCTACATATACTTGTAGAGAAAGACACTTTATGGTAGTTATTGCTACTGCCTGCGGTTTCACTTGTATCTACCTATACATATATCCTATAGCCATTCTTCCTTAGAATGCATTGCCTAATTTTATAGAATAGTAATTTTTGGTTTAGGAGTAAAAAGGTAACAGGTACACAGATAGCATTACTTTTGCATGTATAATATTTAAATTACGGATCCAATGCAAAAATAAATAGGTAAAACCAAAATTATGAGTAGCCGCGTTATAACAACTCATATAGGCACACGTCTATACATAAATCCTTTTCGTATTTTGAATATCTTCTACGTTCCAAATAAGGTAGTTAGTTAGCTATCTTATTTTAATATTTTATCTATATTGTTTCAGCGTTTCCGGGATTACGCGGAAAAGCTGGCCAGGGTCGCCAGAGAAGAAGCAAGACCGGAACAAACACAGGAAACCCCACCAAGTAAATATTTTTATATGTGGTTACGTTAGTTATTATCACTCAAGTTGATCAGAAAACTTATGGCCGATATTAACACTGCTGTGAGTAATCCATCAGCGCAGAGCATAGTGATTATGCTAATAAATACTACGTTCCAGGACCATTCGTTTCTAATGGAAAATCTGATACGCTGTCTGTAGCCAATAAATGGCCAGAACCTTCTAAATTCCATCTTACGAAGTAAAATGTTTAAGTATCGAGGAAGCTGATAATACTAATATGTAATGATCCAATATAAAAAACGAGGTTTATATTATGAACCATTATAAACCTACCTTAAAATTTAAGAGAAAACCTTTCATTATACCTACTTTACAATTAAAACGGTGCGAATTTAAATTGCAAGTATCGTGGGACAGTGTTTGACATGAATGTTTATTAGCCACGTAGATGTTCAAATGAAGAAAATTCATTAAGTACAATCCATTGTTTAAAAGGACATACAGTGATTAGGGCCAATGTTAATTTATTAACAAGGGCATAACCGTTGGAACTGTAGTGCGGTCATGCGCTGACTGAGATATTCAATAACAATATTTAATTAAAGTAAAAAGATTGTGAGGTCACTTGACTTCTTGCAACACTTGACTCCTTAAGCTTATGGGCTGTACTATTTATTTAGCTTACGAGAAGAAATAACGTGAATGTCTTGTAACATAAAGCCTACGTATACATAAAAATGTTGTGTTATTTACGTCTATATTTTAAACTAGCTTCTGCCCGCGACTTCGTCCGCGTAGCGTGATGATATATAGCCTATAGCCTTCCTCAATAAATGGGCTATCCAACACTGAAAGAATTTTTCAAATCGGACCAGTAGTTTCTGAGATTAGCGCGTTCAAGTAAACAAACAAACAAACAAACTCTTCAGCTTTATATATTAGTACTAGCTTCCGCCCGCGACTTCGTCCGCGTGGAATAGTTACTTAGTCTTAGCGGGATGATAGCCTATAGCCTTCCTCAATAAATGGACTATCTAACACCGAAAGATTTTTTCTAATCGGACCAATAGTTCCTGAGATTATCGCATTCAAGCAAACTTGGCAGGTGGCAGGAAGCTGAAGGGGATCATCATCTCCTTACAGGTGGTAAGAAGATGATGATCCCCTTCAGCGGCTTATAGTATGTTTTGATTCAAGCTCACTTCAAGATATAGCCAATATTGTTAGTTGATAATTGAGTATTGAGTATCCGAGCGGAACTTTAGTAAAATATGTCACGGGAACAGGAATAATAAAAGAACGCTAAATGAGGATATGTCCTTTAGAGCGTTTGTTGGGTCCGAGCGGACCCAAGCTCGGTCCGCACGGATACAAAACAAACGCTCTAAAGGCTGATGAATAACGTATTTATTTGGATAAGGATTAATAATATCATGTTTATAAAAACACCTACGCAAATAATGCATTTGGAATTTTAGAACAAAGTTAGCATTAAAAAGGTTATAGTGAGCCAACCTTAAAAGATAGACATATGCTGTCGCGGACTTTTTTTTAGAACTTTTAAAGAGGAACAATTATGTCATATATGATTTTTGCGAAACTTTAACCGTTTACGCAGCGCACGCATCGGAAGCTCTCAAAAGGAAAAAAAAACGATTTTAGAACAAAGTTAACATAAAAACGTTTATAGTGAGCCAACCTTAAAAGATAGACATATGATGTCGCGGACTTTTTTTTAGAACTTTTAAAGAGGAACAATTCTGTCATATATGATTTTTGCGAAACTTTAATCGTTTACGCAGCGCATGCATCGGAAGCTCTCAAAAGGAAAACCCCCGATTTTGAAACATTCTTCATTGATGCTCCGCTCCTATCGGTCTTAGCGTGATGATATATAGCCTATAGCCTTCCTCGATAAATGAGCTATCTAACACTGAAAGAATTTTTCAAATCGAACCAGTAGTTCCTGAGATTAGCGCGTTCAAGCAAACAAACAAACAAACAAACAAACAGACAAACTCTTCAGCTTTATATATTAAGTATAGATAGATAGAAGTATAGATAACTTATGTCGAAATTCTCCAAGTTATTAAAAAAAACAATGTTTATCCTGTTTCCAGCGAGATATTTCCCGGGTACTTGCAGCCTACACTCGTGCGGGAAGGAGGCGGCGTGCATGCCGTACAACAGCACCATGCACTTCTGCCGGTGCACTTCCAACGGGCTGCCCGTCACTGAAGAATTCAAATGCCCCAGGAGCATAGGTGACCATGCACCTATTTATAACTCCCACAATTCTTGATTGATTAAAATTTGTTTCTGTACTCAAAGTTTATTGAACTTTTGTTTCTTTGTTTTGATTCCAGTTTCATTATTTTTTCTGGTAGTAGTAAAAGTAGTCATTTGTTTATTGATTAGTGTTACATTTTCATCGCATTTCAATCTTTTTCGTCATCATGGATACGTTTAAATTTCGAGTAATTATGGAATATGAGTACCGTCGTGGCAGCAACGCGGCACAAGCGGCACGCAACATCAACGACGTTTACGGAGCTAACACTACAAACCAACGCACCACCTGTTATTGGTTTGCTCGCTTCCGTTCTGGGAATTTCGACCTGAAAAATGAACCTCGCGGTCGTCCGAAGACTTCGGTCGACAATGATGAATTAAAGGCGATTGTGGAAGCTGATGATACACAATCGACTGATGAATCAGCAGCAGCTTTCGACGTTAGCGTCAAAACAATATTGGTCCATTTGCGTCAAATTGGCAAGGTAAAAAAGCTTGACAAATGGGTGCCCCACGAACTCAATGATCGCCAGCGCGAAGTACGCGTCGAAACGTGCCTTGCACTGCTCAACAGACACACAAATGAAGGAATTTTGAACCGCATTGTTACCTGCGATGAAAAATCGATTCTGTTTGATAACCGCAAGCGCTCAGCAAGTTGGTTGGATCCTGGTTCAGCACCTAAACAATGCCCTAAACGAAAACTTACCCCTAGAAAAGTAATGGTCACTGTTTGGTGGTCTAGCGCCGGTGTGATTCATCACAGCTTCTTACCAAACGGGGTGAGCATTACTGCAGATGTGTACTGTGAAGAACTGAACACAATGATGGAGAAGCTGGCACATCTCCAACCAGCATTGGTCAATCGCTCGTCTCCGCTGCTCCTGCACGATAACGCGCGACCTCATACTGCACAGCAGACGGTCTCCAAGTTGCAAGAACTGGAGTTGGAAGTTCTCCGTCATCCGCCCTACTCACCAGACCTTGCGCCTACAGACTACTACTTTTTCCAGAATTTGGATAACCTCTTGGCGGGAAAAAAATTCAATACCCGAGAGGCAGTACAAAATGCCTTTGAAGAATTTGTTGTCTCCCGTCCAGCTGATTTCTTTAAGAAGGGCATCAATAAACTGCCACTGCTTTGGCAAAGATGCATTGATTGCATAGGTGATTACCTACTTCGATTAATACAAATAAAAAATACATGAAAAAAATTCATTTAAATTTTTTCATACAAAACGGCAATTTCATAGGTAAAGACCTAATATAATCTATCAAATTATACTTATTCATGAATTGTATTGGTCATGAAACTGACTATTGAAAATACAAAAACTAAATGTTCGATAGTGATTGCGTAAATGGCGTTTTTACCAATTATTTAAAATAATGGGTAAAAATTATTTTAATTAATTTTCACCTCACGACGTTTAGGTGCAAAGTGGGTTAGAACTATTCCTTATTCCATTCCGACAGAGCGAAGATCTAACAGTAAAATGTGTTCATTAATTCCAGTCCCCGTGACTCTGAAGCCCATATACAACGTGATCCCGCCTCGGACGTCGAACGCCTCCGCCGACGGCCGATACGCGCCGTCACCGCCCACCGCGCAAGTGAGACCATCCATCTTAATTAAAACCTCTCTTATCGGCTTATCACGCTGCCCCACTGCACAGATTGCGAGGTTGATTAAAAAATATTAGCTCAGATAGACCATTCAAGAACCTAACTAAAAGTTGTTAATTGATGGTGTTACATTAACCTATTAGAATGCAATTTATCGAATAGAAAGTTGATTGATCAGACAGATAGGTACTTAAGTTGTAGAAAGATAGTTGTGTGACTTCTATAATCTTGTAGAAAACTATGGAGTTGGACATTCGATGAATTTTATCAATGAAAGTATTGATTTTGATCCGGCTTGCCAAAATATATGGGATGGAAATGAAATCAGTGTTTTTCCGTAGCAACTGATAAATATTCATGATAGGTCAGCCGTGATAACGCCCTCGCCGATGTCACCCAAATTATGAGAGTACTTTTATTGCGTAGGTAGGTAATTTTATGTTTTTCTTGGATAAATTGACACATTTTAATAATAAGTCAACTTTTATGTAAACTCAAGTGATGGCTTTCTTTGGCATTTTTCTGTGACCCATTTAATTATTCATGTTTTCTATAATTCATCTGTTTTACGTCAGAACATTTTATGTATCGAAACATCGATGCTCGAACCATCTACCTAAAGTAGGTACCTAGATAGGTACAACTTTAATGCAGAAAACCACATCACTCAGTCAAGTTTTATGAGATTTTTTTGTTCCAATTACTACGAGTCTCAAGCGCGACGTCTACGCTAAAGATCGTGGTTACGCTCTCAGGTTGAGCAGTGTTATCGGGTTCAGATCAGTGTTTCTATGAAATCCTCAGTATGTAGCAATTCGGAGTTCTTTTTTTTTATGGGATAGATTTATCTTATTTGTTGCGGGACAATGACAATGAAAATAGATCATCCAATGACCAAAACATACTGGCAATCTAATCTAACAGTGTAGGTACACTAGTATACCTCAGCCTAAATTGTTCGGGGACTGCACGCGTGATGCTATTTATCTCAGTACCGAAAATATCTTTTGCTTCTTTTTCACAGGTGTCGAAATCCCTAACAAGTGGAGAAATTTTCGCCGAGTCTACCACTGGTAATGGATCCCTAATAGACAACGGCATGACTGCTAGTGTGGGAACCCTGATAGCTATCGCCGTGTCCGGAGCAGTGGTGCTCATACTACTTGTCTCAATTGTCCTACTGTACCTCAAAAAACGTATTTGTCATGTCGATGGGAAAACGCAACCGGTAAGTGTTTAGTTGATAAATATAACTTATCGAAATGCATTTTTGACAAGTTTTTTTTATACAACTGCATTGCTTGACACCTAGCAAAATAAGTATTATTCTGCCATGGACTGAGCCAAACGTTTTTGTTTTCATTGATCTAACATGACTCATTTTTTTTCCGCCTTTCGCAAGTAAGTCTACATAATAATCCAGGTCCGATATTTTTATAAAACCGTTTAAATTTGTATACTTAGGTTTATACCTGTTTACCATGCATGTTGCTTTCTTGTTGCTGGATTTCCTGTTGCACACAATTATTCCAATTAGATGCATTTTAAAATTATCATTCAAATGAGCTTGGTATTTTGTAGCGTGTGCGACCAGGAGAGCCTCTGCTTGCTGAACGGTATATAACGAACCCTCAGTACGGCGTGTATGGAGCGGGCAACGTGCCGGTGCCGGGCACTCCGGGGGCCATGGACGCTGACGACACCAACAAATCGCAAGTCCAGCTCTTAGACAGAAACGCACTCACATTCCTTGAAGAAGTCGGAGAAGGATGCTTCGGAAAGGTCCATAAAGGTAAGCACCAAAACCCGTCCCTGTTATCTACTTACAATTTTTTTATATTACCTACTTAATCAATGCCAAATTATCATTTATTAGAAAAAATATATTTTAGATATTCGATATCTAGAGAAAACAATTTAATGAAAAAGTATTTAAATAAATATCATATGATCAACCTATGTACTCGTACATAGAATTTATTTACTTTATACTCAGGAGTTGCAGAGAACGGTAGTACCTAACCACACTAATTACGACACAACTGTTCTGTTGTAAATAATATGTAGTAAATAAAATAATTTGTAAAATGTTTTTTGTTCCAATAAAGATTATATTTATTAAAAAATAAAAAAAAATTACAAACTCTAGGTATTTAATAGCCAATGACGTCGCCTAGCTTTATTTACGGGTATATTTTATTACAGGGCTTCTTAGGACCACAGTTGATGAACAAGTAGTAGCCATTAAAGTACTAAAAGAAAGCGCCGGCCGCAATGCGGAGGAAGACTTTGTGAGGGAAGTCTCCATCATGTCTGCATTTCGACATCCCAACATTTTGGCACTTGTTGGAGTCGTATACAGAGGTAACTTTAATGTTATTATTTCCTTCATCATACCTACATTGTGGCGTCTTCATCAGGTAACTATGAATTATGTTTGTATTGCAGACGATATCAACGCGAGCCCCTGGATGGTGTTTGAATACATGGAGTGGGGTGATTTGGCCGGTGTATTACGAGGATCTCGCGGTGGAGGAAGAGCGGGTCCACTTTTAGACGAGCCGGCCTTATTACACGTTGCTCTGCAGATTGCCCGTGGCATGCAGTACCTTGCATCCCGAAGATTTGTTCATCGAGACCTCGCAGCTAGGAATTGTCTAGTTGGCGCTAATCTTACAGTAAAAATAGCAGACTTTGGCATGTCACGAGATGTTTACACGTGTGATTATTACAAAATGGGTGGCGAAAGACCCATGCCGGTGCGATGGATGTCTCCAGAAAGTATTGTGTACGCTCGATTTACCCACGAATCAGATGTGTGGTCGTATGGCGTAGTACTGTGGGAGATCTACAGCCGAGGAAAACAGCCTTTCTATGGTCAGAATAACGATGGTGCCACAAAGTTAATCTTAAGAGGCATAGTTCTTGTGCCACCCGAAGATTGCCCACGCTTCGCTGGAGATTTAATGCGTGCATGTTGGAAAGCTGATCCCCGTGATAGAATAGGTTTCGATGAAATATGTAGAAAATTAGAGGATGCAGCTAGTGGGGGTGGAGCAGTTACGCAAATGCGGCTGCCAAGGCCCCCGCCGCCGCCACAAGACTCGACAGGGTACTTGATACCGAAAGAACAGTTGCCAGTTGATTACTTAAAACTGTCATTACCAACACCCGAAGATCACGCTGATATGGAAGCCGCTTACGACTCGAGTGAGGAGGAGGACGAGGACGAAGAGTATACCTGACAGCCAGCACTGGTGCCGGCCTCACAGTATGTGCCGCGCTCCTCGCCCTCCGCTACCGCCACCAATATGGCTCTCACCTGCACATTCCGTTCACAGAGTAGCGTCTTTTCCCAGTTTCAGTGTTAAGTTACGACGGAAGACCGACACGGACATGAACTAGGAAGACAGGAATGTAAAATCGATATGAGTCAATACTCAATTACCTACATAAGTGTGATATTTTTTCATAATAACAAAGTAATCTTTATGAGGACATTTATTCTTGGTGTAGTGTAAATCTCTATGATATTTAAGTGTGTTGAGTATTTTAATGGATATTATAATATAATTACCTAATCTGTGCCATATGCCAAATATAAAAGTACCTAAAATTTAAGACGATAGAGCAATTTATACCATAATAATTAATTAATTGTTAATAGGTACCTACCTAAACCAATGTAGGATGTGTTCCATAATAATTATTACAAAACAAGCCTACACAATTTTCACTTGTTTGTAAGACGTAGGTATGACTGAACTTTGTATTTCATAAGATATATGTTTACTTACATATACTGTACAAACTGTAGGTACAACTAGACATAAGTAGTAGTTACTTTACATTTTAGTTAGACAATTAGACATTTTTATCCTAGTCCTAGGCTACGTTCTTAGAGTTGTGAGCATCAATATTATGAAGTGCCATTAGGCCATAATGTTCTCAACGCTCAACTTAGTTCAAAGTCAAGAACTCAAGATCAATAATCATTTTGCTGCTTATTTTAAGATTCTTTAACGGTAAATGTTGATCTAACAGATTGTATAAAATTCTGAAAACATGCCTGTCAATACCTACAGCAAAAACGTAAGAAAATTGAAAATCCCCTGAACGCCAGACCTTCGTTATTTTATAAAAGCGAACGTTTGTCAGCGCATGCTCCCAACACAGGTAAGAACGATGGACCATTATGAAGTTTGGGTTATCGTGGCTTTGGCAGGTAAACGGTACTAAAAGTGTGTAAAATACCGATATACTTTCGTCAAATAATAAAGTGTGATTTTTGGTATTACCTTGAGCATATTATTAAAAATCACGTCATTAATTGCCAAACACCCTTAAAGTTCATGACATTATAATAATTCTACTTACGTTATAGTATAAAAGCTGATTTTTATATATAATACTAGCTGACCTGAGAGACGTTGTCCTCTCCAAGTTTCAACTAACCACCTCGAAAAATCTGGTTTTCCATATTTTTAATAAACTTAGCGCCATTGACCTCTGAATACCTTATTTCTGACCTATAAATTACTTAATTTCAAAAATTTGTTCACATGGTATTGACGTGAAGCATGGAAATATAAACAGACATACCTACAAAGATAAAAATCTCAAATAACTGTTTCGACATCAGTAAAGATTAACGCAAGTTGCAATTTTTTTAAATTATACATACTTTTGTAGTATATACTTTGGGTATATTAATTATTTGATTTGATGGAAACTCTTTAGTTTCTCAAATAAAGTGTGCGCACTGTATAGATCTATACTGTAAAGGTTTCACATTATAAAATGAGTTACTATATGGCTGGATGCTGTAAAGAAGAAAACAATAATTGTCAAAATTGTCAACTCAAAATGACACCTGTTATCGAATCAAATTTAATTGAGGTAATAACGATGTCCTGTTAGTCTTCTAGAGAATAAATTGTCATTCTTTGTTTACTTCTTTACCCTACTCAAATATTTAGTTTTTACATCGGCTGATGCTCGCTGGATAAGTCCTATGTATGTCCCGTGATGCCTTGTATAAGTAGAGTTAGAATAACTGTACTAATAATCAATTCCCGTTCACAATAATTGTTTTTGATTTCTTTGTTTTATTTTCTTGTTTTATCTTATTTAGTACCTGTGAGTGTATTTTTTTAATTTTATTTCTTGATTCTGTTATAATGTTTGACTCGTGCTAGTCTAGTACGGAAATACTTAAAAAGGAAATTTGCTTCAACGGTTATTGTTCAAATTCTACGTATTCAATCGTTAAAATGTTAATAACTTTTGATAGAGTGAACCGATTTTAATGAAATATAGCCTAAATGTCCAAGAAACAGGCTATGAATTCCTGTCCATTTCCTCCAAATCTCTTCAGTAGTTATCATTTGATGCGCGGTCAAACATACAGACAAACCGACAGACAAACCGACAGACAAACAGACAGACAAAAGTTCCAAAAATAATAGAAATGGATTGTGTTACTGATTCTGAGTCCCCCAAATTAGTTTTTTTGTAAATATAAGCAATGTACAGATACGGCTCACTTACATTCTTATTATATGTAAAGATGTTAATCCAAGAAACAGGCTATGAATTCCTGTCCATTTCCTCCAAATCTCTTCAGTAGTTATCATTTGATGCGCGGTCAAACATACAGACAAACCGACAGACAAACAGACAGACAAAAGTTCCAAAAATAATAGAAATGGATTGTGTTACTGATTCTGAGTCCCCCAAATTAGTTTTTTTGTAAATATAAGCAATGTACAGACACGGCTCACTTACATTCTTATTATATGTAAGATAAGATAAGATTTGGGTAATAATTATGTAGATGTTTCCTCATTAGCCAGACATTTTTAATAGATCCAACCCCTTGCCAGACACCCGAAGTTCATGGAATTGTAATTCTACTCACGTTATAGTATAAAAGCTGATTTTTATATATACTTACTAACTGGGGTACTTTACTTGCCAAAGCCACGATAACCCAAACTTCATAATGGTCCATCGTTCTTACCTGTGTTGGGAGCATAGGTAGGGGAAAGTGGGGGGGATTCGTACACTTTTCACTTCGAGCCCTATAGCAGAAAAACTAAACGCTAGCTTCGTACATGTGTTGGGGTACCTTCGTACATTGTGGGGTGCCTCCGTACATCATGATTAATAATGCTATTTATAGAATATGTAAAGTTTATTATGATCAAAATTTCACGGAATCAGCCTTGGGTTCTTAAGTACTTAATAATAAGATTTTAAATACTTTACTTTGCTTCTTTTTGGTCTACTTATTATATCTTTACCCGATATCAAATTTAACGCCCTGTTCATCTCTTTAGCCCTTTGTTTTCTCTCTTAATCTTGCTTCTTCAACTGTTTTGTTTTTTCTATTTCTTCTATCCTATTTTTTTCGGGAGTATCTATGTAAATCCTAGATTTACCAGGCAGATTACCTTTTTTGGACTTTTATGTCATATCACTTTAAGGTAGCGTCGGATCATTTCTGGCGTTACTAATCCTTGAGCAGAAGATCAAGTGGCTGCGCCAATAAAGACGGCGAGTGTGCCTCAGGTCTCGGTGAAAGACGATCTTCTTAGGTAATATCTATTTCTTCTGCAATGGCTTGTTGCACATTTTCATCAGGTCCTGCAAGATTGTATAACATATGTGGGGTACATTCGTACAGTACGAATCCACCCCGTTCATCCGTGTACGAAGCTACCCCAACTTAAGAAATTCGACTAATATATTGAAAATAAAAATAACTGCTGAGATTATCCTTGAGTAAATGTCGAAATAATAAGCTTGAATATGTACCCAAACACCACAAAGAATCAGTTTAATAATGGACGCAAAACTTATAGAAGACAAACACATTTAATGTTGCATGGAAAAATTACTTACGCGAAGCGAAAACATGTATCGTCCTGTCACATTGAAGCCGGCGGCAGCACTGGTGAGTGGTGAGCCATTCCGCGGTTAGATTACGCGTGTGAGTGGGCACACACAAAGATACGAAGGCGCCACATGTTGCGTATTCGAATTATGGCCGTTGTACGAATGCTCCCGGTGTACGAATCCCCCTCACTTTCCCGCTGATAAACTTTCAGCTTTTATAAAATAACGAAGGTCTGGCGGTCACGGGCTCTTAGGCCATTGGCATGTGAATCCATTACAGAAACTTATATGATACCTAAATAGTTTTTCTCCAAATCTGATAACCTAAACACAAATTATTTCACTATACTTACCTAATATACTTACCAAATTTAGATGACTTGTGTAAAATGTACATAATTTTATTGCATTTCTTTTCACCTATAATTTAATGTTAAATAAATAAGAGAAAATTTACCGTGTACCTTTTTACTCGAAAAGTTCTCAATCACAAACTACTAACTAAGAGATGCATCATACGCATCAGACGACAATGTTCTCAATCTTTAGCGGCAATTAGGACAGGACAATAGACACATCTTTTTTTATCAACCTTTTGACCGCCAGAGCATAAAAGCATGCAGCATATTTATAGTTAATGATGTGTGACTTGGCCGTTGACTTGTACCCACTAACGTATAAAGAATGTTCAAATTATATTCTCAACGAACATTCATACTACGTATTCCTCTGTGTATAAATGTGTTGAACATTAACCTTATATTTGAATTTACAACAAGGGTAGGTACAAGTCACACAACATTAACTATAAATAATAAAGAAATCGCCGATTTCATTACTTTTTAGACATAAACAAGCAGCTCCATCGAGACTTGGCTAGTATTTTACAGTATGTTTTTGATGAGATTTCACTTCTTTTTGTAGAAACGTGGGCATATTGATTTATTTTATTAGATTTTCATAATTGACACAGTTTTTTTCTTTTTAGGAGTAGTTTGTTTGGTTGGGCTCTTGTGTTTTCTAATCAGGGTCACCAGGTACCCCAGATCTTCGATTATCCTAGTTTTTATAGTTTTCTCTTTATGTGGCCATTAAACCCTAACTCTGTACCAACAGCTCTCTGAGTTTATGGGAAGTACTAGTTCTATTTTGATGATCATGAGTGAGTGAGTGTCATAAATGCGAAACTTTGCTTTCGCTTAACTTCCGAACTAAATGACCTACAGACATGAAATTTTGGATTTTAAGTATGTGATTATAGCTTACTGGATGCCGAATTTTTTTGCGTTCTGGTCTTATCCAGAGGTTCTCAAATAGGAGCTTGAAAATGCGGTGAATTGGTTCCGGCAGTGTTTGCTTCGCGCTCGACTTGTCGGGGGCACTACCGTGCCCCCAGATACAGCATTTCCAGTTTTCAATTCTCTACTATTATAAAATTGTAAAAAAAGCTGTGTCTGTACATTGAAGATATTAAAAAAAAACCAAGTGGGTTAGGGTACCTATATAAACGACTCCGAACCCAAAAATGTGATGTTTTAAATTCTTGTCTGTTTGTCTGTTTGTTACAGGTTTGCGCAAAAACTACTGAATATATTTTAATTTTATTATTACTGTTAGAAAGTATGTGCTCCAAATTAAAAACTGGTATATTTCTTATCTCGAATAATTAAACGGAACCTTAGATACAACTTGACCTCTCTAATGTATATATACAAAGAAGAGATCATCACTATTGGTTTTTGAGCTTCAAGTGAGCGAAGCCGCGGGCATAGGCTAGTTGTATTATATTATTATTAAAAGCAGAAATTAAAAGACCAAAATAAAACCAAAATGACAATAAGGTGCAGCACTATGCTGTGTCTGCTGTCTTCATATAATGACACTGGCGAGGCAGACTAGCAATTTTTCGGGATAGGGATGTAACAACTTAACATCTCGCTATGTCGATAAGTAAGTATGATAATATTAAGTAATATAAAAAAACATTTTAAATTAGCTTTTTATTATTGTTAATATTTCAGTTAGTAAATAAACAAAATTCGAAGAAATGAAAGAAAAATCAACAGAGTCAAATATAATAAAATCAATATCACGAATGACCTGCATGTAGGTATATAACAAAATGGCATGTTCTCTAAATATCTAATAAAAATTATAGATC
Organism: Acronicta leporina; assembly: GCA_947256265.1. Lineage (NCBI taxonomy): Eukaryota > Metazoa > Arthropoda > Insecta > Lepidoptera > Noctuidae > Acronicta > Acronicta leporina. The sequence goes on along the minus strand of OX366513.1, from coordinate 6,021,382 downwards.
ACACAATATCACGCATGTCTTGTATGTAGGTATATATCAGAAGGTCATGTTCACTAAATATGTAATAACAATTTTATTATAGACCAAACAATAATATAATCCATATTACGAATTTTGAACATAGTTTATAAATTTTTAAAACATGTAAAAAGTAACTTACCTCTAAATCATTTTCATTCAATGATTCCGATTCCGAATTCCTTTTTAATCGTTTTGTTTCTCATTTTTGTAATGAAATTTCTTCATATCCGTGGTATATTTTAATTTGTTTCATGTAATTATTTATGATCGGGAGCCTAAATTTTTAGGATGTTTAAATAAAAACACACGAAAATAGGGATTTCATAATTTATTTCGTATTTGAATGCACCCCTTTTTTGTCACATATTTGTGACGCTGGCGCTGAGGGCACGCGCACGCTTGTCACGTATTTGTGACAACGGCGTCCATAAGGTTAAAAAGTCCCCGCCTCCACAGTAGGCATCAAGCCTAACGACTCGTGGGACTTCAAATTCAAATTAACGGACACAAAGTACCTACCCCATCCTAGCTTTTACTCAACCACAGTTCCCAACTCATTGAGGTTGGCTTTGTCCAGTCACTGGCGGACCAATGGTAGGGTGAAAGACGTCGTCCGCTCCAAATAAAATATCTCATAGTAAATTTGTGTTTAAATACGATTTAAACACAAATTTACTATGAGATATTTTATTTAAATAGAAATTAAACCTATTTAAGAAGTTGGTGCAAGTGAGCCTTAAACTTATTTTTGTTAGATTCAAGTGTGATGTCCTCGGGCAAGCTAGTACCCTTTGCTAGACCGTATAGGTTAACGAATCAACTTGTAATGCATACGTTACTGTCACCCTGTCAAGATCAATTCTAAGTAATAAGCCCTGCTAGAAATTAACTCTTCTCGACATTTGGCCCATTTGGGGCCCCCTAAGATCGCGGCCCGGAGCGGACGACGTCTTTCACCCTACCATTGGTCCGCCAGTGACTGGACAAAGCCAACCTCAATGAGTTGGGAACTGTGGTTGAGTAAAAGCTAGGATGGGGTAGGTACTTTGTGTCCGTTAATTTGAATTTGAAGTCCCACGAGTCGTTAGGCTTGATGCCTACTGTGGAGGCGGGGACTTTTTAACCTTATGGACGCCGTTGTCACAAATACGTGACAAGCGTGCGCGTGCCCTCAGCGCCAGTGTCACAAATATGTGACAAAAAAGGGGTGCATTCAAATACGAAATAAATTATGAAATCCCTATTTTCGTGTGTTTTTATTTAAACATCCTAAAAATTTAGGCTCCCGATCATAAATAATTACATGAAACAAATTAAAATATACCACGGATATGAAGAAATTTCATTACAAAAATGAGAAACAAAACGATTAAAAAGGAATTCGGAATCGGAATCATTGAATGAAAATGATTTAGAGGTAAGTTACTTTTTACATGTTTTAAAAATTTATAAACTATGATCAAAATTCGTAATATGGATTATATTATTGTTTGGTCTATAATAAAATTGTTATTACATATTTAGTGAACATGACCTTCTGATATATACCTACATACAAGACATGCGTGATATTGTGTGATCTATAATTTTTATTAGATATTTAGAGAACATGCCATTTTGTTATATACCTACATGCAGGTCATTCGTGATATTGATTTTATTATATTTGACTTTGTTGATTTTTCTTTCATTTCTTCGAATTTTGTTTATTTACTAACTGAAATATTAACAATAATAAAAAGCTAATTTAAAATGTTTTTTAACCCCCGACGCAAAAACGACGGGGTGTTATAAGTTTGACGTGTCTGTCTGTGTGTGTGTGTGTGTGTCTGTCTGTGGCATCGTAGCTCCCGAATGGATGAACCGACTTTGATTTTGTTTTTTTTTGTTTGAAAGGTGAATAAGTGGGGAGTGTTCTTAGCTATGTTTGATGAAAATCGGTCCAAGATGGCCGCCGCCACAAGATGGCGGTTTACATATTTTTTCACAACCCCCACAATATTGGTATCAAATGAAAGGGCCTGACTAGTAGAATACTATACACTATGAAAAATTTCAAATCCAAGATGGCCGCCTCCACGAAATGGTGAATTTATTATGTTTTTTCACTACTCCCTCAATAAAGGTATCAAATGAAAGGGCTTGATAAGTAGAATACTATACACTATGATATAAGATATCTAATAGCTATGAAATAATTGTACAAAAGTTGAATAACTAAACGAAGAAAATACCTAATTAAACACTATTACCTGGATCTTAAAACGCAAGAAAATAAAAGAAATTAAACAAAATAACTAAGGAGTCCCTACAAAAAGTGTGAAATAACAAATTAAATTAAAAATTTAAAAAAACCCCCGACACAAAAATAAACCTGAATCCCTATAAAAAGAAAAAAATAAACTTGAAATTATAACCCTTCGTAAGTACGTATGAAGTTTTTTGATTAAATTTTGTCGCGTCGGGGGACCGCTCTCTAGCTCTCGCGTGTCTGCCCGCTCGGGTCGCCAAACTTGAATATGTTACGCTCCGCCCACTTTACACCCTCCCGCGCGTCGCGGCGATGTACGCGCCATCCACATCAATTCTGATTTCGCGCGATTCACGTTCGGGAAGCAAAAGGAAAGGAAAGGATTCACATAATTAGAGAGCGGTCCCCCGACGCGACAAAATTTAATCAAAAAACTTCATACGTACTTACGAAGGGTTATAATTTCAAGTTTATTTTTTTCTTTTTATAGGGATTCAGGTTTATTTTTGTGTCGGGGGTTTTTTTTAATTTTTAATTTAATTTGTTATTTATATTACTTAATATTATCATACTTACTTATCGACATAGCGAGATGTTAAGTTGTTATATCCCTATCCCGAAAAATTGCTAGTCTGCCTCGCCAGTGTCATTATATGAAGACAGCAGACACAGCATAGTGCTGCACCTTATTGTCATTTTGGTTTTATTTTGGTCTTTTAATTTCTGCTTTTAATAATAATATAATACAACTAGCCTATGCCCGCGGCTTCGCTCACTTGAAGCTCAAAAACCAATAGTGATGATCTCTTCTTTGTATATATACATTAGAGAGGTCAAGTTGTATCTAAGGTTCCGTTTAATTATTCGAGATAAGAAATATACCAGTTTTTAATTTGGAGCACATACTTTCTAACAGTAATAATAAAATTAAAATATATTCAGTAGTTTTTGCGCAAACCTGTAACAAACAGACAAACAGACAAGAATTTAAAACATCACATTTTTGGGTTCGGAGTCGTTTATATAGGTACCCTAACCCACTTGGTTTTTTTTAATATCTTCAATGTACAGACACAGCTTTTTTTACAATTTTATAATAGTAGAGAATTGAAAACTGGAAATGCTGTATCTGGGGGCATGGCAGTGCCCCCGACAAGTCGAGCGCGAAGCAAACACTGCCGGAACCAATTCACCGCATTTTCAAGCTCCTATTTGAGAACCTCTGGATAAGACCAGAACGCAAAAAAATTCGGCATCCAGTAAGCTATAATCACATACTTAAAATCCAAAATTTCATGTCTGTAGGTCATTTAGTTCGGAAGTTAAGCGAAAGCAAAGTTTCGCATTTATGACACTCACTCACTCATGATCATCAAAATAGAACTAGTACTTCCCATAAACTCAGAGAGCTGTTGGTACAGAGTTAGGGTTTAATGGCCACATAAAGAGAAAACTATAAAAACTAGGATAATCGAAGATCTGGGGTACCTGGTGACCCTGATTAGAAAACACAAGAGCCCAACCAAACAAACTACTCCTAAAAAGAAAAAAACTGTGTCAATTATGAAAATCTAATAAAATAAATCAATATCCAATATACCACGTTTCTACAAAAAGAAGTGAAATCTCATCAAAAACATACTGTAAAATACTAGCCAAGTCTCGATGGAGCTGCTTGTTTATGTCTAAAAACTAATGAAATCTGCGATTTCTTTATTATTTATAGTTAATGTTGTGTGACTTGTACCCTTGTTGTAAATTCAAATATAAAGGTGAATGTTCAACACATTTATACACAGAGGAATACGTAGTATGAATGTTCGTTGAGAATATAATTTGAACATTCTTTATACGTTAGTGGGTACAAGTCAACGGCCAAGTCACACATCATTAACTATAAATATGCTGCATGCTTTTATGCTCTGGCGGTCAAAAGGTTGATAAAAAAGATGTGTCTATTGTCCTGTCCTAATTGCCGCTAAAGATTGAGAACATTGTCGTCTGATGCGTATGATGCATCTCTCGTCACATATTTGTGACGCTGGCGCTGAGGGCACGCGCACGCTTGTCACGTATTTGTGACAACGGCGTCCATAAGGTTAAAAAGTCCCCGCCTCCACAGTAGGCATCAAGCCTAACGACTCGTGGGACTTCAAATTCAAATTAACGGACACAAAGTACCTACCCCATCCTAGCTTTTACTCAACCACAGTTCCCAACTCATTGAGGTTGGCTTTGTCCTTTGTGTAGGGTGAAAGACGTCGTCCGCTCCGGGCCGCGATCTTAGGGGGCCCCAAATGGGCCAAATGTCGAGAAGAGTCAATTTCTAGCAGGGCTTATTACTTAGAATTGATCTTGACAGGGTGACAGTAACGATTGCATTACAAGTTGATTCGTTAACCTATACGGTCTAGCAAAGGGTACTAGCTTGCCCGAGGACATCAGACTTGAATCTAACAAAAATAAGTTTAAGGCTCACTTGCACCAACTTCTTAAATAGGTTTAATTTCTATTTAAATAAAATATCTCATAGTAAATTTGTGTTTAAATACGATTTAAACACATTTAAGAAGTTGGTACAAGTGGCCCTAAATGTAAGTTTAAAAAAAGTATCTTTTAACCTTTTCGACGCCCATCTATATAATACGCGATGTGTCCGCCAGCACCACGCTACAAATGTATAACGTATCTATAGTAAAACGTAGGGATGGGATTAATGTCCTATCGACAAATAATATTATTAGTTGAAATTAATGTTTATTCACCAATTTACAAAGCTAAATAAAAACTGATACCGTATTTTCATATTTTATTTTATTTCATAAAAAAATCAATATGAAAACCTGGATATATTTCCCATAATAAAAGAAAAGAATTGTAAATTTATTAGACGTGTGTTCTAGAAGGCACATCCCTATTTGTCTCATAATGTAATCCTTCTACTTCATATCAAGTCGTTGGCGCTCGAGGCACGTCAAAATCCTTTCTGTTATAAGGATGTCTAGATGTCGATGTCTATGGTATTTTTCTTCGATTCATGCATAATTTATTTCGTTTACTTAGAACCAAATACAATCAATAGAAGCTAGAAACGTGGGTTGCTACGTGTTTTTTTAAATTAAAGTAGAGGGTAAGTGACAGTTTTACGTAGATGTTACAGATCTTTTTTTAAAAAAATTATTGCTAGTATTATGCGACACCTATACCTACCGTATAGGTGTCGCATAATACTAGCAATGATTTTTCTTATTTTTAGAAACTAATAGAAAACAGAAGTACATTCCTGAAACGTCATATTCATCGTCACTAATTTTTTTGTAAGAACACGTGCGCCAACGCAAGATGTAAACATTGCACTACACTAAAATGCACAAAGTCACTATGACCTTGAAACCCGTCCGCTTATGACGTCACAGATTTACTTCTATACAAGTTCGTGGCCATGCGCGCACTGACAACTAGCCACTTTGTAAGGATGGGTTTTTCAAACGGTGTTTCACTATCGACAATGATGAGAAAACCTATTTATTCTTGAATAAGGTGAATAAAACGTAGTTTGTAGTTTACAATATTTATAAAATATTATTTATTCACGTAATTTTCTTGCAATAATAGTATTTATGATCGTTTCGACGATATGAAATATAGCGAGGTCTTCATCGTGTCCATCACTGGCTTACTTTATATCAAATACTTGGCGTTGGGGATATTTTCTGGCGTTTTTGTTTTTATTGATTATAAAACAAACAAGAACTTGTTATGTGTGAAAAAGTTAAAAATATGACTTAATACAGGGCAATTTTCCATAAAAACAAAATAAAAGGTCTTGTAAAAGTCGTAAATTTATTTTATACTATTATTACTTCTAATCAAGTAGTGGCGCTGAGGGCACGAAAATCTTGATCTTGTATACAAGTGATTGGCGTTCAAAAGGTTAAATACACTACCTTAACTAAAAGTGCACTCCATAATACTAAATGTATTATCTAGTACTCACTTGTGTTTTATCTCATAGGTATACTAATATTTATTTTTAATTTTGAACTGTTTATACAGTTTTGTGGGACACGGTTTTAGATCATAAGTTTTGACATGTACCTTTCAAATTTAATAAATAAATATTAGGTCTTTACCTATGAAATTGCCGTTCTGCAGTACTGGCCATTTCAAATCAAAATAATTTTTGTTTGGCTAACAATTCTAATTTCAAATTAATTTTATTTTAAAAACATGGAATTCTTTTTCCAAAAGTAGTCATTTGTTTATTGATTAGTGTTACATTTTCATCGCATTTCAATCTTTTTCGTCATCATGGATACGTTAAAATTTCGAGTAATTATGGAATACGAGTACCGTCGTGGCAGCAACGCGGCACAAGCGGCACGCAACATCAACGACGTTTACGGAGCTAACACTACAAACCAACGCACCACCTGTTATTGGTTTGCTCGCTTCCGTTCTGGGAATGGGAATTTCGACCTGAAAAATGAACCTCGCGGTCGTCCGAAGACTTTAGTCGACAATGACGAATTAAAGGCTATTGTGGAAGCTGATGATACACAATCGACGGCTGAATTAGCAGCAGCTTTCGACGTTAGCGTCAAAACAATATTGATCCATTTGCTTCAAATTGGCAAGGTAAAAAAGCTTGACAAATGGGTGCCCCACGAACTCAATGATCGCCAGCGCGAAGTACGCGTCGAAACGTGCCTTGCACTACTCAACAGACACACAAATGAAGGAATTTTGAACCGCATTGTTACCTGCGATGAAAAATGGGTTCTGTTTGATAACCGCAAGCGCTCAGTAAGTTGGTTGGATCCTGGTTCAGCACCTAAACAATGCCCTAAACGAAAACTTACCCCTAGAAAAGTAATGGTCACTGTTTGGTGGTCTAGCGCCGGTGTGATTCATCACAGCTTCTTACCAAACGGGGTGAGCATTACTGCAGATGTGTACTGTGAAGAACTGAACACAATGATGGAGAAGCTGGCACATCTCCAACCAGCATTGGTCAATCGCTCGTCTCCGCTGCTCCTGCACGATAACGCGCGACCTCATACTGCACAGCAGACGGTCTCCAAGTTGCAAGAACTGGGGTTGGAAGTTCTCCGTCATCCGCCCTACTCACCAGACCTTGCGCCTACAGACTACTACTTTTTCCAGAATTTGGATAACTTCTTGGCGGGAAAAAAATTCAATACCCGAGAGGCAGTACAAAATGCCTTGAATAATTTGTTGCCTCCCGTCCAGCTGATTTCTTTAAGAAGGGCATCAATAAACTGCCACTGCGTTGGCAAAGATGCATTGATTGCATGGGTGATTAGTACTTCGATGAATACAAATAAAAAATACTTAAGTACTTACATGAAAAAAATTCGTTTAAATTTTTTCATACAAAACGGCAATTTCATAGGTAAAGACCTAATAATAATAATCTTTAAACACAAAAGAAGAGTCTAACTAAGAAGGGTGAAAGAATTGTAGGTAACTTGAAACGTGGCACGTTTCACGCGAATTCTGTGAACAGGCGTGATAGGTACTTTTTGTTAAAAGTTATTTTACTAAATGTTTTCTACAAAAGGTACGAAAGCGTACCTATTTATGTGCATTTCTAGGGTTTTGGCCCGCATTTAGTGTTTCCGCCGCGGGCCTAAAACTGCCATTGTGTCCAGTATCTATCTATTTACCTATACAGTATTAATCCAAGACTAAACTGCTCTAAACAAAACCTTTTTTTTTTCAATTAGACGTCATTCAACTATTTGCGTAGGTAAAATAAACCTAAATAAGGATCTTGTTGTGATTTTATAGCATTTTCCATGCTAAGATACTCATCAAAGATATTTTAGTGAAGGAAAAATTCGACTGCGGGCCGGATTCGCACCTGCTTCTTCTGGTTAGATACAAAGACTCTATATCCAATATGCCACCCCGAGTCCCACACGCCATACTGCTATTAATGACTGCGTGGAGTGATTTGATTTACGAGATCTTTTAAATAGCACTCGTAAGGAAATTTTATATAAAACCATTGTTTTCTTTTTTTACTTCATATCCTACTCTAGTATATTTTGAAAGAGTATTTGTGGCGCTTCCTTTCCTTTTCCTTTCTAGTACATCATTCCTTTAGTACTTCGTCGTTCGTTGTAGTCTCTGGCTCTCTACTGAGCGATGAGCGCCGGCTCCGTCGCTCACCGCTCATTTGAACTCGGCTCTAGTACATTTGAACGACTGTACTATTAATCGTCGCTCACTAGCTAGAACAAAGCTATTTTGAACTTTATGTCTATGATCCCAGTGACTATTTTTTTTTCACTTTTCCTTTAGTGAGAAACTGTACTAATAGTACTGTACTGTACTAATAGTACTAGAAGACCGAACTAGTACATTTGAACGATTGTACTAGTACGGAGCGCTCCGTTCATAGTCCGAGCAAGAACAAGCCTAGTGAAGAGCTAGCATTATTTCATCATACCACACTACAACTAATAGTGTTGGGGTAGTGAATGATTTTGCGTAAAGATTGATTGGTAAAAATGGTTTAATATAAAATTAAACTAAAAAATCGTAAATAAGATGTAAAATATAAGAATAATTAATCAAAGTAATTTCCTTTTCTATTTTCTTCTAATAAAAACCAACCAAATATAAAAAATCATATTATTTAACCTTTTTTTAGTTTTGCAATTTTTGACATTTTATAGATTAACTTACTAATGAGAAACAAATTCTACTATTTTTAATAGTTTATATTGTGTTTTGAAGACTAGCTATTCATTGAACATAAAAAGTTTTTTCATGTACAGTCTATCCCAGTTATCTTGTCTTTTTTAGTAAACAAATATGGCGTCCTAATAACCAGAGACAATTGATAGTGGTTATATAGTGTTGGGAAATCATGAATGAATGACTGAACTAAAAACTCTTAGCCAAGACTGAACTGAATGATTCTCACCTTGACGAGTAGGTACTGAATAGATCTTTTAATTTTAAATATTAAGTGAATGTATATGAATATATGTATATGAATAAATAAAACGAAAAACAGCGAAATATTAATTTATTACTCGTATATGAACCTCTGGGTCAGTGCATCTGCTGCCGTATCTATTATGTCATCGAGCTGCAACATTTTATCCTCTTCCTTGATGACATGATTTATGCAATTGGTCCATGACACCGTGCCTATTTTTGTTAAGCCTTCTTTAATCAATTCCTTGACTTGAGCCATTTTAAAAGATTTATTATTTTTGCCAAAATGGCCTTTTAATTGTGCCTGTATTAATTCTATGGGATTTAATTCGCAATGATAAGGCGGAAGGCGTAATACAATAACATTTTTACTGGCTGTCATTTCATTTGAACTTGAAATTACAGTTCAGTTGTTCATTCACATAAATCAAAATCATTCATTATTAGGTCAAATTCCTAAAATTGGTATAACTGACATTTGTTCTTTCTATTATTTTATTGTTTTCTGACCTAGCCGTTATAATATATCCTGTTTCTATTATTTCTATAACAAATAAAGTCTAGAGTTTTGAAATGTCATATTGTCATGATTATTTTATTCTGTGAAAATGAAATTACATAATATTTCGTTTTCATTAAAAATAATAGGCTTTTATAGTGATTTCAAAGCAGTTTTTGGTGTAATTTAGAGTGTATGTGTATAGTGTAAGTGTTAATAAAATCGTTTCCTACATCAAGTGTGTGATTAAAGAAAAACTTGTGATTTTCGCATCGAGCAGGGTTTGTTTACAAAAAAGACAAGTCCAAAAAAACGGACTGTAAGTACATTATTTAAGTTAAGGCGGATCGTTTCGCTCAGCCGTCAATCGTCAATTTTGGCCAAAATTGACGATTGTACGTACTTTTAGCTACAATATGGATTTACAAGCAAAGGTTTTAATGCTCAGTTGTGAATATTGTATAGCTAATGCCGCAATTACTACAGCTAGGAATCTAGAATGTGTTATAGACCTACAAATTGCGAAAAACCAATTGAAATTTGAATTTGGCGGGCTAAGCGAAACGATCCGCCTTAATTCAATTTAGTTCATTCTGTGACCACCTCACTATCTTTTTTTGCCAAAAACTGGTAACCCTTCAACTGTCAAGTTACTGAATACAATTAATAAAAGTCGAAGTATAGTTTAATCGTACAACTCAGTGTTACTCTGAGGATACTAGTATCTCTTAGTAGTCTCATAGTCTGTGCTCTGAGGTACAACTTTAGGGGGTTATTATACTCTTTGGTATAATCTGTGTTGATGTTGATGACTTGATGGTTGAAGTTGATGGATGTTACGTTGATTGACGTACTTTTGATTGAAATTTGAAATTTTTATCAGGAGTGTGTCTGCTGCGGCGACTGCAGTCTGCGTGACTGCAGATCTCAGAGTACCTACTTAATATATTTCAATGCTGCAGATCAATGACTTTTAATTTAAATATTACTAGCAGTAGCAACTACTGCAGATGCTATCGTTCGCTGTGGAGTGCTTGATAATTTATTTTGGTCGAGGATAGTGTAGTCGTCCTTCTATATTGCTAGACCATGGGTGAAGTCATCTGGTTACCTCAATTGATTAGGGTGATAAAAGAACATCCTATTATTTACAAGGATGACATCCCGAGAACCGGTAGAAAATTCAAAATTGCTTTAAACATTGCTTGGAGTGAGGTTGAGAAAACATTGGGTATACCAAGTAAGTTTTGTCCATTTTCTATAATTATACCTAGGTACTCATCTAAGGAAACTTACCTACCTACCTTAAGCCTGGATGAAATAAAGAAGTTCACCCCTTAGAAAAATTTGCAGTGAAGGAAAAAACTCAATGGAAAATATGGTGATCACAATAGACTCACTGAAGTCGCAGTGATACTAAAGCCGCAATCTAATAAGCACATTCTATTTTAGCGTCATGACAGTAGTAATAACTACATTATCTATACAATTTCATACACTATTACAAATTCTAATTATGGACAATACTGTTTATACTGGATATAATTATGGTCAACTGGTTCTAGCACTTTTCTGGCTTGCCTACCACTAACAATTGTCATGGCTGTTCATGTTACCACCTTGACCGACAGTTTAACATGTTCTTGGTGTGTTAATCATGTAATAATAACAATCACCCACTATATTGACCCCAAACAATTTTTTGTTTCTTATGTCTTATTTGTCAGGTATCACTGGTCAGTGTGACAAATCGAACACAACTCTTAAGCTGTGTTTATATGCGACAAGCAGCAAGTAGATAAAGATAATAATATATGAGTATGTGCAACTTCCTGCTGCCACATCAGCGTCATGTCATTCTAAGTCAAAGTCAAAATCATTTATTCAAGATAGACTACTAGATAGTACTTATTGAACATCATTGTAACATTATAGCCAAAAAAGGCCCACCCTTCACTGCCTTCTAGTGTTTTCCTGGGAAGAAACAGAACAACAAACTCTCCAGCAACTCATTTTTCTTGGCTTACTTGAGCATTACACAAAATAGAATTTTAATTTTTGTTTGGAGTACATTTATTCATTGCTAGATGTCACCTGGCACACACATTATATTATGGCAGTGTAGTTACCTCGTACTTAATCATTATTTATAATACATATTAGTTCTCGAGATACTATGTCATTCTATTGAACTGTTGTACTGATAGTCATACATGTTGTATTATGTAATTTGTGTATATCATAACATGTTGTATTTCTGTTTTATTTAGATGTACTGACTGGATTACTATTTATTTCAGGAATGTCATGTGTGCATTTATGGAGAAACATAAAATTAAAGTATGCAAAGTTGAAACTATTATTTAATTCAGGAACATTATCAGATGACATTATCGAAGCTTATATGGAAACTAGCCAATATTTCGATGGCTCTCTTAGTTTTTTAGATCCTTATTTAAGTGAGATAACGGAGGCAACAATACCTCCCTGGATACACAAGCAAGTCAACAAGTTGTTTAACTTAACAGACTCAAATACTCAAACTGTAAACAACAGTACTTCTTTTGTTACACATGAACAAATTATCAGAGCTTTAAACAAGAAACAAAAAGATCAAGAGTATCCAGACAATACCGATATACAACATCTACAGAATTTAGTTGAAAATGTTATTAAACATAAACTAAATGAACTTTTTTCCCTAAATGATAGAATTCCTGCACCAGATCCTGGTAAAGGATTTAAATTGGAATTACAAAGTGAACTTATAATCGAAGAACATGTAAAAATAGAAGAAAGTGATCATGTAATTGAAGAAGATTTTGTGCAACCTGAAAGCTATGATGAAAATGACAAAACAGAAAGTAAAATAATACCTAGTACAGATATGAGTGATGAAAATGTTTGTGATGGCCCCTTTAATTTATCTTACAATAAACTTATTGCGACAGGAGTTGAAAACTCAATGTTAAACAATACTGTTGTAACGAATGATGTGACGGTTACCGACGATAAGACAAAAATCACTAGTCAAATCATTAATGAGTCCTCTAGGATAAGTAACACTAATATGAAAAAGTTCTTTAACGAATTGGGTGAAGTAATATGCATAGAATTATCAAAGGAAAAGCAAGTTTTATTGAAAGGACGACTTAATGCCTTGTTGCGAAATGTATCGCAAGTGGAGTAAATATTGTACTATAATTTCATATACATATAAAAATAACACAAAATACCCAACTAGCTAGTACTAATGCCTACAAGATTCAAATAGCACCAATAAAAGTTTATTGTATTTTAGTTTTACGTGATTGTGTATGTGATATGTATTTTTTGTATGGGATAGGAGATTTTGTAGGGGCATAAGAGCAGACGGATCACCTGATGGTAAACAATAACCTTGCAACACCAGACGAGTCGCAAGTGCGTTGCCCGCCTTTTAATAGAGTTTGGGCCTCCGGAATCTTCACTCGACGAAACACAAAGTACTCGTAAGTGTTGTTTCACGCCGGTTTTCTGTGAGGCCGTGGTATCACTCCGGCCCATTCGTGCAGAAGCATGGCTCTCTCACGAAAAGAGTTATGTAAGTATTAGTTATTCAATGTTAATAAAATAATATACTTATGAAAATAGAATATTTTTTTATCTTAATTTTATTATGTAGGTAGGTTCTATTTGAATACCTACCTATAACGTGCCTACTTACATCCCGAATGGATATTATGTGTGTATGTCCAAAATGCAGTGCCGGTTTTAGCACCACCGGCGCCATGGGCGCGATTTCATCAGCGCCCAGACAATAGCGTAGGCATGTGGTTAAAACCTGATACGGTCTAACGCGGAGTTTCTGAGGCTCTGATTATAAATTAAAACATGATATCAGGATTGTGATCACGTTATCGAGCTTCGGAGAAGTAATAGAACTGCATAGGTACAGGCAGAAATCAAGATACTTCCCAAAGACCTATTAAGATTATTACTGTCTGTATGGTCTTAGTCGAAGCACATCTGTAGAAATTGCGGACTACTACTACTAATTGATGGTGTTGCCTACAATTATCTAATTTTAGTTTGGTGGTAGATTGGTAATGTATGGTGATATTAGTCGGTAGACCTCTAATAGTAATAAAAGTAACAATCTAAAAATCAGCCAGAAGTGGCTAGATTTATTTTGGTGGCTAAAATGGTTTTCAATTTCGCTAAAACCGTTGAAAATCCGGATTTCCAACGGATAAAACGGCAACACTGATAAAGGGGAGGTCCCTTTCTCGAAGATAATGGAGTCCATTCAACTGCCAGCTCCTTCAGTTATAAGAAGGTCTACTTTGTGAGCAACATACTACTACATTACTACCTACGACTTTCAAAAGGGTCGATCGGCTGGTGATCTTCTATTTACAGCATCCATGGTGACGGGTAGAAAGAGGTGTTGGTCGTTTTAAGGCGGATCGTTCACCTGAGCCCGCCAAATTCAAATTTCGATTGGTTTTTCGCAATTTGTAGGACTATAACACATTCTAGATTCCTAGCTGTTATAATTGCGGCATTAGCTATACAATATTCACAACTGAGCATTAAAAACTTTTAAACGCGTTTATAAAAACTGTTTCCGAAATCGATTTTTCATAAACAGAATCGTTTCCGCTCAGTAAGGTCATCACTTTGACTATCTATCTATAAGGACCCGCCTCTCATGATCATTCCCCTCTGTCAAGGCAGTGGATTAAAAAATCTAACGTGTTTATAAAAACCTTTGACTATCTATCTATAAGGACCCGCCTCTCATGATCATTCCCCTCTGTCAAGGTAGTGGATTAAAAAATCTAACGCGTTTATAAAAACTGTTTCCGAAATCGATTTCTCATAAACAGAATCGTTTCCGCTCCGTAAGGTCATCATAAATGCACCGTGTAAATACCGATATACGTGCAGTTAATGTATGCAAAAAAATATCTAATATCTTATTTAGATAAAGATGGAGTTATTTTCCGTATGTAAGTATTAAAGTTCATTTATTTCTATTTAAATCACATAATACAATTTATTAATAAAGATCGAGGACGTTACCGATTCAATAATCGAGTATAAAATAATCGTTTAGTTCAAGCATGCACTCCCCACGAGACTACCCGCACTCCCCACGAGACTATCCGCACTCCCCACGAGACTAGCAAATTTTTTTTACTAACAATATCAGCCTTCTGCTAATAAACGTAAGATTTAAATTTGAAATATCCATCAAAATGTCATTTTTTTATTTCAATTATATATCATCCAATAGGATGTCACCATTTATGATTTCCAATTATATGTCTTAATGCAGAATTACCGATTTTTGGCAATTATAGGCCTTATATATATTACGACATAATGCATAAAACTCGAATTTTAAAAAGTGTAGCGAGACTATGTCCCTCTTTTGTTTTGTCATTTTAATTAATGATGTGATAGTGTTTGTTTACGATTTCGAATCGATATCGATATTATTTTCGTGTTCAATGTAAGACCAAATTATAATAATTGCTAAAGACGAATATCATGAATTTATGATATCACTATATTTTTATAAAATTTAATAAAATAGCCAAGTGGTCCTGAGCGCGACTGCTACGCTAGAGGTCCTGGGTTCGATCCCCAGGTCGAGCAAAGTGTTATTGGGTTTTTCTATAAAATTCCCAGTAGCAGCTCGGAGTTAGGAATTTGTGCCCGGTTAATGGCAATAGGCTCGCCCCCTATTACATGGGACCTAAACATACCGGCGAACTGTGGGTGTACATTAGTACGCCTCTGCCTAACCCTTCGGGGAATACAGGCGTGATGGTATGTTATGTTATGTTATAAAATAACATTTTTGGAAATGACGTAACTAAGATTATTGATTATTTTTTATATCTTTAATTATTTAAATCGTATTTTAAAAATCATTTAAAATGATTTCTAAGATAGGGTACGGTTTGAAGGTCTGGGGTTTCTTTTACCGCTTAGGTGGAAAACCAGCACATGGCCCGCCTGATGGTAAGTGGTTACCGTAGCCTATGGACGCTTGCAACACCTGGGGCATCACTTGCCCGTTACCGACACTGTAAAAATCTTTTTACACCCGGTAGACAACACACACAACACCGGTACCCCCACTGCCAACACAACGCTTCCTCGCGAAGCTCTGGCGATCTTGCTCACCGTTAGGAACACAACATATTATTTACACAGCTATGTTATTCGGCTACTATTTTCTGCAAAGTGTAGGTACTTCCCCAGTCGGGCAGCTCAAATTGTGAGTGGAGTTATTCAATTCCACTATGCCCTGATTCTCCGGGTGTTTCTTCAAACACATTGTTTTCTTTTTTCGATATCCGGCTCAAAGAAATAACGAGAGTACGGAACACGACATACCATCACGTCTTTTTCCCTGAAGGGTTAGACAGATGCGTACTTAGGAGGCGAGCCTATTGCCATTAATCGGGCATCAACCCTTAATTTTATAGAAAACTCCAATAACACATTGCTCGACCGGGGAATCGAACCCAGGACCTCTAGTGTAGCAGTCGCGCTTCTTATCATATTAACGCGCGACATAATGAACAAAATCGTATTTACTTCTACTTATCATTTTCGTACTCCTACTCGTCATTCCTAATATATCAGCCTGGCAAAGAAAATAATCAAACTAATTGGTATCTATATATATATATCTATATATCTATACTAATAATATAAAGAGGAAAGATTTGTATGTATGTAACAAATAAACTCAAAACTACTGGCCGATTTCGAAAATTCTTTCACCATTTGAATGCCACATTATTCAAGATTAACATAGGCTATAAAATATTTATTTCGAAAAAGTTAGTGATTTCTCTCACCCGTGCGTTTATTTTCCAATTACATAGTATGTATTTATCTATACCTAGTTTCTTTCTTCTGTATTTAATTGGCATGTAATGTAATGTATAATAATGAGAGACATTGCATTGAAAATATGACGCAAGATATTTAGAGGTGTGTATGGATGATTTTAATTTAGCAAATAAATAATTACATATAAAAATAATTTGTAATCGTTGTTACGTTTTTATCCATCCTTCCTAAAATAATCTATCGATGTAAAATATCGACATAGTAGCTTCCTAATAAATTTTAATGTCTTTTACGTTCGTATTGTCGTCAATTCTTATATGTTGATGTATTTGACCTGTATGTGTGCGTAAATTGTGTTAGTGGTGAATATTTTGATATGTGTGAGTTCGTAGCGATACAAGATGATTTTGAGTATGTGTGTCTATGTAGTGTTTCCTCCCCCCGCACCAAAAGTGACAGACTTTTTTGTTCATAGAATTAAGCGCGTTACTTGTCCAGGGATAGATAGTCAAAGGCGGTAAACGAAATAAGTTTGAGAATCTTTGGTAAGGTCAATCCACGATCCCACTGATCATTTTATGTCTAATATTATTCTGTACTAGCTTCTGCCCGCGTCTTCGCTCACGTGAAGCTATATCAGGAGTAAAAATGGCAAAAACCAACATTGATGACCTTCTTTGTATGGACCTCTATACATCAGGGAGGTCAAGCTGTATCTTAGGATTCGTTTAGTTAATTGAGATAAGAAGTTCACCAGTTTTTAGTTGGAGCATATACTTTCTAACAGTGATAATAAAATTGAAATATATTCAGTAGTTTTTGCTCCAACCCGTAGCAAACAGACAAACAGACAAGAATTTTAAAAATCACATTTTCGGATTCGGAGACGAATAGATACCATAACCCACGTGTTTTTTTTTAATATCTTCATTGTACAGACAACTATTCTACAATTTCATAATAGTAATAGAGAATAGAGATAGACAAGAGAAGATAATTGAAGTTATACGGAGGTCAGTCACAGTGTCTGACAGATTTGCCACGGCGCGGGCGTATTCTATCCATGACCGTTTGAATAAGGAAAAAATCAGCCAACTGTCATTATTTTGGATGTCATTAATGTCAAGATATTCTCATTTTGTATTTCTGTCATTCTTGTCCATTTCATTTCATTTCATTCATTCGATTTGTATTGCGTTCGTTCGGTTGCGGTTTTCGGCGTTTCGTTGTATGGGATTGATTGATTTTCCAAAATGTAAATATGTGTTACTGGTTATTAGTGAAAGAAAATAGATGTGATTGCTGAAACGTTT
Organism: Acronicta leporina; assembly: GCA_947256265.1. NCBI lineage: Eukaryota > Metazoa > Arthropoda > Insecta > Lepidoptera > Noctuidae > Acronicta > Acronicta leporina. Next base: position 6,003,465 of record OX366513.1, on the reverse strand, counting down.
CGCGCATACTGGTTCTTCTACAATGCCTCCAGTCAATTCTAAGGTTAAAAAGAGCGGCGCAGAATACGAGGTACTTAAATAAAATAAAATATATAATATCATGTTTGGAGTTTCTGCAGCAAACCTTGTTTAAAAGATGTTTATTATTATTACTTACCACGCTAAATTTTCGTTATTCTAGGTTCATCACTTTTTTCCAATTCTGAAAGCAGTGAAAGTTTTGATAGTAGAAATTTTTCTTACTTTCTATTGATATTCTATTGATATATTTATATAAATAAGAAATGTTCTAATTGATCAACACAATGTCTAGATATCTGAACGGCTAATTCCACTTAATAGCTATATTTTTAAATAAAAAATAAAGAACTCGTTATTCTATCATACAAACATTTATTTAATAAAATGTATTCTGCATTAACTCATTACCATGTCTGTCTGTCTGTCATACAATATTTACATAACATCAGCAGCCAGCAGGCTGATATTGTAAACATAGCAAGAATGGCATTGGGCTCTCATAATATCTAGGTAATTTAGAACAGCATCTCGATATTACTGCGTCCTTACCATTTAGGTTTAAATACAAAAATGTACTTAATGTCTACAATATTAATATAAATAATAATCATTCAAAGCTCTGTTAATCCTTACAGAATATCATCGCTAACAAATGCACAGCACTGGATTTTGAGCAATACATCCAAGACAACAAGACATTACTGCTGAATGACCCTCTTAGAGACATTCTATTGTACCCAACTGATGATGTCTCGGTAAGTTGCAAAAAAAATAATAAAAATCGAACGAGTATGTTTACTGCTGTATGTCTCCTCATCTTCAAGGTCTTTGGATGAAGCTTTTTGACTGTCAGATAAAGCAGTCTTGGAAATACTAAAGTAAAAGAACATTCTCAGACTCAAAACAAAAACTGTACCAGACCACTAAAACATAGCAACTCTTCAATACCCATTGTGTGTGTAATGGAAGATTGATGGGCATTGTTTCATTTATTGAAATAATAACTTTTACTGTGTTGTGTTAATGGTACTAGTAAAAATGATTCTACCCTGTTACATCAGTTTTGTATATTAGCAGGTATTGAGTGTTTCATTGGACGAATACTGGATTATGCTACCAATCTGTCATCAATATTTATTATACATGTATAGTGATAAGACAATGTTGCAGACTGAAAGATAATGTAGTGATATGTATTGAAAGGAATATGCTGAGATGGTTTGGACATGTTGAGAGAATGAATGAAAGACGATTAACGAAATGAATTTATAAGGCAAATATCAGCGGCAGCATTTGAAGAAGTCGTCCTAGAAGGACGTACGCCGATCTTATTGGCGAAGTCCTTCAAAAAGATCAGATGCGTAGTACTCGCAACTGGTGCATATGTATGAGAAGATGTATGAATGTCGCAGAAGCAAAATAAGTATGCAAGAATCGCAAGTGGTGGTCTATAGTTTCTGCCTACCCCTGTGGGAGAAAGGCGTGAGTGTATGTATGTAGTGTCAAATAGTGGACATTGAGAGCGGCCTACGTCCACCAGGGGACTATACTAGTACACTACTGGATGAAACTATGTATGTATGGTTGTATGTTTAGTGTGATTTGACCTAGTACTACATTTTTTTGTTGACTAGGAGATTTTACCAAAACAAATATAATTATTTTAAGACATTTGTGTTTATTTTCCTGCCCTTTTATCTGGCTCAATAGCCATTGTAATCTACAGAGTGTTGTATTGCCTCGTCGCTGGAGGACGGTCACTACAGCAGTGCCTGACGTTAGGACTGCGGCCACCTGCCCTCTGCTCACAAGACAAGCGCTACTGAGCTATGCTTCCAGTTGGAACCTCATACATTACAAATTCAGCAGCTACTCTGGCTCCTATCTCAACTTGCCAAGGTAATTTATGTTGTTATAAGAATATTTTAAGTGGTTATTAAGTATATACTTATTCTGAAAAGGAAATGCATAAGGAGGAAGTGTATCTCATAATTTCTATGTTCCACATAGTAATAATGAAGATACATAATTCTTTCACTAGTCTCCAACTCAAAAATAACTTGTATAAACAACATTATTTTTAGTATAAGCGAAACCTAAATATGGTTTGTTCAGAATAAGTAACTGAATCAATTAAAAGAATTTTTACACCATGTTATAATTATATTGTCCTAAAAATATTAAAAAAAGTTACAAGTGGGACACCAAGCGATACTCCTTTCCGCTATTATACGCGCACAACACAAGTCACGGCAGGTCATAGCGGCACAAGGCGCGTGCGCACAGCGGGGGTAATAAGACGTGGTGAGCATGTGCTTGTATGGACAACCAGGTCAACTTTGTTATTTTTCGTGATACAGTTTTCAAATTTTCTACATAGCTTCTTTACATATAAATATTATACACGTGTCTGAGCGGTACAAAGTAGTAGTAGTAAGTACAAGCATAGTGGCTGAGCGATTCGGTCCTATGCCAAGGGTTGTGGTACTACAGGTCTGTCTATCTGTTGGTGTATATAAATTGTTGTGTTTGTAAATGCACCCACAATACAGGAGAAAACCTTAGTGTAGAGCAACAATTTTTAAGCTTAATATTACTAAATAGAATAAATTGATATTGTTTCACATGAAAATATCTTCCATGAGTAACAATTTCAATATGGATGGTCTATCAAGCACTCTGGGCAAGCCTGGGCAAGCCTAGCTGACAACCTAAAACTAAAATAATTATCTTTTAAATGTGGTACATGTCTCATACGCCGCCGAGCTATAGTAAGGAAATCCTTTTGGAAAGCTAGTGAAACCGCGGACTACATCTTGTTGCTTCTATGGGTAAACGAGCAGACGGATCGGCTGACGGTAAGCGGTTACCGCCACCTATGGACATCAGTAACACCAGAGGAGTCGCAAGTGCGTTGCCGGCCTTTTAAAAGCGTTTCGGCCTCCGAAACACAACGTAAGCGTTGTTTCACGCCGTTTTTCTGTGAGGCCGTGGTATCGCTCCGGTCGAGCCGTCCCTTCATGCCGAAGCATGGCTGTTGGAAATGGAAAGTTATATAAAAATAAAACAGCTCTAAAATTCAAAACAATATTTGTGTCTTTAATGTGAATACGATATTAATAATCATAATAAAGTTCATTGGAATAAAAAAATATCATTGAAACATTGGTTATCGGCTCTGCATCTAAAACTGATGAAAGTTGCCTGCATGCGATGTGTTACAATTGTAACAAACGGTTGGGCGCTCATTAGTACCTAGTTATAATTAACATACTTTACATGGCAATGAACATTGTATGGCCAACAAAAACTTATGTGCTGTATTTCCAAGGCCAAAGCATGCTCATATCTGATCCATGAGTCATATCCTAGCAATCACACAAAATAGTTAAAACCAAATTATTATACAGTATTAAATTAATAAGTCACATGGAGATGTTAATACAGCGGAAGTAGTCGAGCCGCTTTCACTGATTATAATTTAATATAATCTTCAACTTAATTTGTCTGAGCTAGTTTTATTTATCACATATATTTTGAAATCCAGTCTAAAAAACTTGCACCTTAGCAATGATGAGCAGTCTTTAATTTTATTGTCTAATGTTATTTTCTATTCTTGTACATTATTTATATTGACTCTAACTGGGATTCGAACCCAGGTCGAGTTAGTAGGTATTAATAATCTAGGCAACGTGTTACTGGGCTTTGCTATGATTCCAAGTACAAGCTCGGAATTAAAGTTTGCGCTAGGTTAATAGCTATGTGCTCGGCCAATATTACATATGGGCGATTTGTGGATATACATACATTACTACAGCTCTGCCTAACTCTTCGAGGAATACAAACCTGATGGTATGATAATAATAATATAGTATGTTATTCGTTTATAAAATGTGACCAAAACAAACATGTTTCGATATGTAAAGGTTGTATCGTATATTTGCATTACTTAAATATCTACTGATATGGCAAGAATTTTCCTGATTCAATAATTCAAAGAACTGAATAAGTGCATGAATGTTCATAAATATTACTAATAATGCTATCCATCATAATTATTATTCAAATATTTCCTTGTACAGACCAATTGAGAACAAATTTCCGGAGGAGGTTTATAATATCGACGCTGAGACAGAGAGTGATAATGAAATACAAGCGGCCAAGTTGGACCTTGGTACCAAAGAAGGGCACTTGCTCAAGGGACCCGAAATTGGCTCAGATAGAATATTTAGTAACCTTGCTTCAAAATCATTTAAGAAACGTTATTGCTCAATGCTTAGAGAAGCCGATGGCACGTACATACTGGAAGTATATAAGGATGATAAGAAAACGGATACAAAGCTCACTATAGTTATGGATTTCTGTTCAGATGTTGTCAGGGTAAGGCTCACATGAAATTAAACGTCATAGGTACGATAAATTTACACCTGGAGACATGCAAATTCCGTAAAAGAATTTCCAAGTATTTATTAAATCACATTTCATTGGAGATACTACAAAGTCACGTAACTAAAACTTTGCTAAATTATTTCTCTTCCTTTTTGCTATAATACCTAACTTTGAATTATGAAAATAACACGGAAAATTAGGTCCCCGAGTTTCTTATAACTTTATTATGTTGTCAGAATTTGTAGTGTTATAGTGTAGTAATAGTCCTTGTTTACAGAATCCAAAACGAGGAAGATTTTGTTTCGAGTTGCGCATGGCTGGTGGTAAAGGCTATACATTTGCAGCTGAGAACGAGGAAGAAGTTAATGAGTGGATTAACGCCTTTAAAGCAGCCTTGAAAAAGAACCAAGACTGCCAAGAGGGTCACCAAAGCGATGAAGCGTTGGACAAAGGTAAGGTTACCTAGTACCTAGTAGGATAAATTTTGTTACGTAAAGTGCAAAAAGTCGACCAAAATGTATACGTCGATAAAAATATCCCATTCAGTAAATGTTTTCTGGTTAGATGCCGACGTGTCCCTAACAGCGGAGCCGCCTCCTCCCACATACGGTACTCTGAAGGGTCTAGAACACAGCATGAACCCATTGCTGATGCGGTACTCCCGCGAGACCGACATGTCCATCGCCGCCGCGCGCAACGAGTACCGGTACAACATCTTCAGTATGCCATACAATCGAGCGCCTTCGCCCGAACCTCAGCTTGAACCATTCAAGTACGTAGATTTATGTTTTCCGCTTGTTTTCTCAAATTCTTGCATGTCCGTGAAATCAGATTTAGCAGACTTTTTTCGTCAGCGAGGTCATAACAATAAAAACTATGTCAGTAAAGTTGGAATTCCTCAACTTACAAAAAGTTTATTTGTAGTTCAATAGCATGCTAACCGGCACGAATTCTCATCATAATTTAGGTAGCTGTATCTAAGTTGTTTTATTGTTTCAGAGAACACTTTGGCCAAAGAATTTTGCTCAAATGCGAAAGCTTAAAGTTTAGGTTACAAGCGCCAATAGACGGCGATAAAGAACTATTGTGTCAAGTAGAGCCATATTACACGTACTTGGCGTTGTATGACGCCAGGTGCGGGAAGAAACTCTCGGAGAACTTCCACTTCGACCTCAATCACGAAGCTGTCAGAGATCTAGTCAAGGACGCAGAGTGCACAAAGTCATTAGTTGAGAATTTTAGTTACGATGTTAAGTTAGACGTTAATCAGATACCAGAAGAGTGGTATAGGTCGAAGAGACAGGTACTGAACATGTACAAATTATACAACTTGTAACTGAATAAGCGCAAAACCTCAAACACGTTAATTCGAATATTGAGTCATAATTATAACAATATAACTTTGACTATCTATCCCTGGACAAGTAACGCGCTTAATTCTGTGAACAAAAAAGTCTGTCACTTTTGGTGCGGGGGGAGGAAACACTACATAGACATTGCTGCACACATACTCAAAATCATTTTGTATCGCTACGAACTCACACATATAAAAATCTTCACCACTAACACAATTTACGCACACATAGAGATCAAATACGTCAACATACAAGAATTGACGACAATACGAACGTAAAAGACATTAAAAATTATTGGGAAGCTACTATGTCGATATTTTATATCGATATATTACAAATTATTTTTATATGTAATTATTTATTTGCAAAATTAAAATCATCCATACACACCTTTTTAATATCTTGCGTCATAATTATTTTCAATGCAATGCTCTCATTGCATCCTAATTAAATACAAAACAAAGAAACTATTTAGGTATAGATAAATACATACTATATAATAAACGCACGGGTCAGAGAAATCGCTAACTTTTTCGAAATATATATTCTATGTCTGCCTATGTTAATCTTGAATAATGTAGCATTCAAATGGTGAAAGAATTTTCGAAATCGGCCTAGTAGTTTTTGAGTTTATTTGTTACATACATTGATACATACAAATCTTTCCTCTTTATAATATTAGTATAGATAGAGCGGATATTGGGGACGTTTTGTTACAAATACTTTAATACCAATTAGTTTAATTCTTTTCTTTGCCAGGCTGATATATTAGGAATGACACTAGACAGAGCGTTTTGTTTCCCAGGCTTTGACTATCTATCTATAAGGACCCGCCTCTCATGATCATTCCCCTCTGTCAAGGTAGTGGATTAAAAAATCTAACGCGTTTATCAAAACTGTTTCCGAAATCGATTTTTCATTAACAGAATCGTTTCCGCTCAGTAAGGTCATCATAAATGCTCCGTGTAAATACCGATATACGTGCAGTTAATGTATGCAAAAAAATATTAATATCTTATTTAGATAAAGATGGAGTTATTTTCCGTATGTAAGTATTAAAGTTCATTTATTTCTATTTAAATCACATAATACAATTTATTAATAATGATCGAGGACGTTACCGATTCAATAATCGAGTATAAAATAATCGTTTAGTTCAAGCATGCACTCCCCACGAGACTACCCGCACTCCCCACGAGACTACCCGCACTCCCCACGAGACTACGCGCACTGCCTACGAGACTAGCAAATTTTTTTAATAATTTGAAATAATGAGAGTACGGAACACGACATACAATCACGTCTTTATTTCCCGAAGGGTTAGACAGATGCGTACTTAGGGGGCGAGCCTATTGCCATTAATCGGGCATAAACCCTTAATTTTATAGAAAAACTCCAATAACACATTGCTCGACCGGGGAATCGAACCCAGGACCTCCAGCAGTCGCTTCTTATCATATTAACACGCGACATAATGAACAAAATAGTATTTAGTCCTACTTATATCTCGTGGGAAACAAAACGCTCTGTCTAGTTTCATTCCTAATATATCAGCCTGGCAAAGAAAAGAAAAAATCAAAATCAAAGAATCAAACTAATTGGTATCAAAGTATTTGTAACAAAACGTCCCCAATATCCGCTCTATCTATACTAATATTATAAAGAGGAAAGATTTGTATGTATCAATGTATGTAACAAATAAACTCAAAAACTACTAGACCGATTTCGAAAATTCTTTCCCCATTTGAATGCTACATTATTCAAGATTAACGCCTATGTTAATCTTGAATAATGTAGCATTAAAATGGTATAGAATATGTATTTCGAAAAGTTAGCGATTTCTCTCACCCGTGCGTTTATTTTCCAATTACATAGTATGTACCTATTTATCTATACCTAAATAGTTTCTTTGTTTTGTATTTCATTAGCATGCAATGAGAGCATTGCATTGAAAATAATTATGACACAAGATATAGAAATGGTGTGTATGGATGATTTTAATTTTGCAAATAAATAATTACATATAAAAATATTTTGTAATCGTTGTTACGTTTTTATCCATTCTTCCTAAAATAATCTATCGATATAAAATATCGACATAGTAGCTTCCTAATTATTTTTATTGTATTATACGTTCGTATTGTCGTCAATTCTTGTATGTTGACGTATTTGACCTCTATGTGTGCGTAAATTGTGTTAGTGGTGAAGATTTTAATATGTGTGAGTTCGTAGCGATACAAAATGATTTTGAGTATGTGTGCAGCAATGTCTATGTAGTGTTTCCTCCCCCCGCACCAAAAGTGACAGACTTTTTTGTTCATAGAATTAAGCGCGTCACTTGTCCAGGGATAGATAGTCAAAGTTCCCAGGAGATATAAGTAGGAGTAAATACGATTTTGTTCATTATGTTAATATGAACAGAAGCGCGACTGCTACGCTAGAGGTCCTGGGTTCGATTTCCCGGTCGAGCAAAGTGTTATTAGAGTATTTCTATAAAATTGGTTAAAAATGATTTTTAAAATACGATTTAAATATGTTAATTTATAAATTCTTTTCAAGTCAACACATTTATCCGCAACGGCTTAAGCTATTATTTATCAATCAAACCTACTTAATTTTAAATCAAGGTATTTTGTAGATCTGAAAAAGTAACAAATAAAATATCTAATAACACTGGATATAAAAAATAATCAATAATCTTAGTTACCTCATTTCCAAAAAAAATATTTTATTAAATTTTATAAAAATATAGTGATATCATAAATTCATGATATTCGTCTTTAGCAATTATTATAATTTGGTCTTACATTGAACACGAAAATAATATCGATATCGATTCGAAATCGTAAACAATCACTATCACATCAATAATTAAAATGACAAAACAAAAGAGGGACATAGTCTCGCTACACTTTTTAAAATCCGAGTTTTAAGCATTATGTCATATATGTATAAGGCCTATAATTGCCAAAAAAAGATGAAAAAGGTAATTCTGCATTAAGACATATAATTGGAAATCATAAATGGTGACATCCTATTGGATGATATATAATTGAAAATCAAAAAATGACATTTTGATGGATATTTCAAATTTAAATCTTACGTTTATTAGAAGAAGGCTGATATTGTTAGTAAAAAAAATTTGCTAGTCTCGTGGGGAGTGCGGGTAGTCTCGTGGGGAGTGCGGGTAGTCTCGTGGGGAGTGCATGCTTGAACTAAACGATTATTTTATACTCGATTATTGAATCGGTAACGTCCTCGATCTTTATTAATAAATTGTATTATGTGATTTAAATAGAAATAAATGAACTTTAATACTTACATACGGAAAATAACTCCATCTTTATCTAAATAAGATCTTAGATATTTTTTTGCATACATTAACTGCACGTATATCGGTATTTACACGGAGCATTTATGATGACCTTACTGAGCGGAAACGATTCTGTTTATGAAAAATCGATTTCGGAAACAGTTTTTATAAACGCGTTAGATTTTTTAATCCACTACCTTGACAGAGGGGAATGATCATGAGAGGCGGGTCTTTATAGATAGATAGTCAAAGCAATATAATAACGAAACTCTAAAGTCATTGTGTGACATGTAAGCATACTTTTTTAAAGAAATTCCTTATACCAGCTAAACGCAAAACTGGTGGCTGTGCTACAGTCGTACCCATAAGGACTACGATATCCGCGCACACGCACATATTAAAAATTGATGTAAATAGATATCAGTTTTCCATAACTCTAGCCACTGATGGATCAGGGGACCACAGTTTCAGGTATTTTATTTATCTTTTTGGGAAAAATTAACACTTAATAAAAACTACTAATTGATTCATTAGTCCATTCTGAACAAACTACTTTCAGGTCTTGCGCTTATTATGTTACATGTTGTATACTAGTATACCTTCACATTGCTTAAGGCACATTATTATAGTGTAGGAAAGATTGAGATTGCTTTGATTACTAATTTGAAATTATTATTTCAGGTGATGCTGTCCATCAATAATCCTCATCCAGATTTGTTTCTGGTAGTAAAAATTGATAAAATCTTGCAAGGTCACGTGAGTCAAGTTCTAGAGCCGTACCTCAAGGCTACTAAAGACCCGCGCCTAGGGCTCAAAGTACATAAAACTGTACAGGCTTATGCGAACCGCGTGGGGACTTATAGAATGCCTTTTGCTTGGGCAGCCAAGCCTCTGTATAAGTAAGCCTAAAAATACAACTTAATTATTATCTATAAACTCTGAAATTATAATGTACCTTTTATATTATATACTAGCTTTTTCCCCGCAATGATAAACCTCTGAGAGGAGGTTTCTTATTGCGGATAGTGGTTAGATTTCAACCCATTTATAGTGGAATTAAATGAAATGTAAATGAGATAAGACTTTCTTCCAGAATGTACAGCAATGACTTAGATTTGTCACCCGAGTTTCCCTCCATATACCGACAAGAGCCTAACAAAATGTCAGATGATGATTTACTCAAAATACTATCGGATTACCGCAAGTCAGAGAAAATGTCAAAACTAACTGTGATACCCGGCTGGCTCAGTATTAATGTTCATCAAAGTAACGAACAAGTACAAAGTAAGAATATTACATTTTTTTTTCTATTTTGTTAAACGATTATACGTACATACACTCACGCCTTTTTAGAAACTAAAGAACAATACTTGCTACTTCTTGCATACTTCTATTGTTTTGTCCACATTCATTCATCTTGTCACATGCGTCGGTTGGGAGTAGATCTTTTTGAAGGACTTTACCAATAAGATCAATATATTTATATACTTTTATTACCGCCGCTTCCCCGCCGAAATTTAAAGCAAATATCAGTAAAAGTTCCACCTATTCTCTCGACATGCCGAAACATTCACCATTATTGTTCTCAGTTCGTCTTGTCTTTGACTTAAATAGATACAATAAATTATTATTTAATTAACAATAAATTCAAATTATTTGAAAGAGTTTTATAAATGTACGACTAGTGGCTTGTAAATACTTTTCATAATTTGCCTATATTACGTTACAGATTGTATGTCAACATCCTACGCCGCGTTAAAGCCCTTCCCACTTCCGCCTACATCGCCCCTTACCTTGGAGTTGGCAACACTTAACGTCGAACCAGAGCAGCCCTATGCTGCCTACATACACCACTTGTACGTTCGTCCGTTGGCTTTGAATTTCGAATCTCAGAAAATGTTTGCCAGAGCCAGAAACATCGCGTGTTCCGTCGAATTGAGGGATAACGATACCGGAGACCACAAACCTCTACAGGTATGATCGAATTTCCTTAAAATATAGCCTGAGCTATGTTATGCTGGCCCAAGGTGGCAACAAAGAATAATAAGGATGGGATACTGACTTTCTAATTTTAGGGAAGTCTAGTCTGTAAGTCTGATACTATTAGATATAATATGTAGGTATTTTATAGAAAGCAAAGCAAGCTTTTGGGGTGACTGCGTACGAAAATCCGGATATGTAGAACGAATGGCGTTTCTGATACATTTGTAATTATTTTACTAATATTAACTTGGAGGGTTTTTGCTTTATTTCGTATTAGTTATAACTCGAAAATCTCTGGAGCCATTTTTATGCTCTATGAACATTGGAAAATATCATGAAAAAATCGGACGCCAGTGAAACTACGGGCAACAGCTAGTCTATATAATCGAATCGCCAAATGTGTTGTTAAGCGCAAACCCCGAGAACGGCTCGACCAATTCGGCTAATTTTTGTTTTCAATTTTCGGTAAGGTAAGGAAGATACTTATGGAGAGAAAAACCTTAAAATTGTGGGGAAAATAGTAAAAACACCACCTTTCTTTTCCCTTAAAACAGGGTAAATTAAAACATGTATCCCCAGTCGTCAAAAATTTGACTGCAACCAAAACACAACTCAGAAATTCGTTTTTTTTTCTACTGGACTGCGCATGGCCAATGCCGTGGCCAATTTTTGCAGGCAGGGCAGCTAGTAGTTACATAAAAGTCTAAAATTTTTAGGCTGTGTACGGAAGATTCGGCATGACATCACAATACCGTTGTTCTGTTTTGCATCACAACGCGAACCCGACTTGGTGTGACGAAGCCAAGATCCGGCTTCCTGCTACCATAACCTCCCAGCATCATCTTCTATTTACTTTCCACCACATATCGTGTGATCTCGCGAAGAAGAATGACGCTAATGTCGAAACTTGCATTGGGTAAGTACTTAAGAACATGTTGATATGCCCCAAGTCATGTTAAATCCCATACCCGGTAAACATTAAATCGAAATTAAACAGTTTTTTTATTTGCTAGCTGATTAAATCAGAATTTTTATTTGGATTATTTGCATTTTTCAATAGATGCTACTGACGTCATCTCAAAGACAAAAATTCGGAATGTGAAGGCAAGTTTCGAAATGGCGGGTGGAACTCGCGGGGCCACTGCGAGTCCCACCCGCCAGTTCGAAATTTCCGGTTATAGCTTCTGGTGTATTTGACCAAAAGACGCAGGTTCGAATCCTGCTCGCAGTCGAATTTTTCCTTCACTAAAATAGCTTCAGAATAGTTTGTTAGGTGGTAATCAGGCCATGTCTGGGTTTTTGAGACTGATTATAATATAAGTTATAGTTGCCTTTTGGTTTTCCGTCAGTTTGATTTAAGGTCCAATACTCAAACCCTACTCTATTTTAAGATACGTTATGTCTCGTGCGGTTTCTAAAGTCAAACTGACAGCCGTAGCACAAGAATTAACGGTATCTTCAATTTGAGTAGCGTTTGAGTACTTGTTCATTACTCAACTCATAGTTGGTTGAATTAGTCTGCTTACTTATGTAAAGACTTTACTGATAATTAGCGTAATCGTGTGGAAGTTCAAGTAAAATTTCTCATCCAGTACTACTGTATGAATGAATGATTATGACAATATCCGCCAGTATTGTTTTACGCGTACAATGCCCCATAGTGTTTCCCCATATCAAGCAGTGTTTATTCACTAATGAGTGATCTCATTGATAACAAATACAGATTTGCAATTTTGATCTTTATTTTCAGATATGCTTGGGTACCATTATTGAAAAACGATAAATTAGTGGATGAAGTTGTAAACTTACCAATCGCGACACATTTACCTTCTGGATATTTAGCTATTCAACCACTCGGACTTGGAAAAGGGGTATGTTCCATTTATTGATATTATATTTAGATACAATTATGTTTCCGGTTTGATTCGTGTGTTTTCGTCGGTATTTCTTAATTTGATGATTATCAAAGGAGCAATTAATATCTTATTATCTATATAAATTATTGCTGAAATAAATCAGTGTGTGGTTTCCTAATAATATGATTATATTATTTAATTTAAAATTATGATCTTACAAATAATGAATTCGGGAAATCACATGTAATATTTGAAAAAAAAAGTAGCTGTTATCGATATTTTTTATAAATTTATTTTTGGGTTTTTAATCAGAACACAGGACCTGAAGTGGTATGGGTCGAAGGGGAGAAGCAACTCTTTAGATGTCACCTAGTCCTCGACTCGACCGTAGCGACCCGGGACATACACTTGCACAATTTGTTCAACCAAGCTGAACGGCTAATCAAGTCGAGTTCTCCCCCAACCTCCCCGTCGCCGCCGCCATGGAACGACGTATGCAACGCGCTCAAAGCTGCGCACGCGATCAAATTGAGCTCACTCATTGCTTTCTTGCCAACTATAATGAATCAACTTTTTGAATTGATGGTAAGTATTCCTTTTCATTTATTTATTAAGTACATGAGGGCCATCCATATTAATATTGTCAACACGAATTTAATGATTTTTCAACTCCCGCCCCGTACCTGTCACATGTCCTCATTTGTGAGACCCCCTGTATGACGTCACATAATAACATCTAAACCTCACAACGTGAGAAGTGACGTTTTTATGGTAGGCCCATAAAAACATCATTGGTCTTAATGATGTTTTTTCCAAAAAAAAAAAACTTATCTTAAATCCGAGACATATGCTTGCGCAGTTGCGAAATATGGCTACAGGAAGTAACACTAAAAGTACGACAAATTTTAGAGCGGTAATCTTGCCTGGCGTCTGGACTATTATATAGACTATTATAATAAAATACTACACTTACCAGCATCGTGTATTGAGTCCTTTTTTAATTGCAGACAGTTGAAAAGAGTTATACACAGGACATGGGCTACCAGATAGTGAAGTTAATTGTGCATTTTGTCCATATGATACATGATTATGGCCGAAAGGACTTATTGGATAGCTATGTGAAGGTAAGGTTTTTACTTGCTGTACATATTAACACTGTAACTGTATGTACTTGTTTGTAGTTGCGAGTAGCTAGCGTAAGAGTAAATTTTACGATTAAACTCGGTGCGACGACAGTCGTGGTCGTAAATGCTTCGCATTCGTGATTATTTTCTAACAACTTTCAATATAACATAAATAAATTCCTTAATTGTTCTCTTCCACAAAGGTGACGTTAATTAAATTACAAAGTAGTAAGAATAACAATCCTTCGTGGGAGACTGATATCTGCACTAGGATACCCTGTCACGCAGATTACCAGGCCCCCCTCGGACTTAATCAGCTCGGATCAATATGGTTTTGATTATTTTCTAATAACTTGAAAGCGGCGGTAGCCTAATGGCTAGAGCTTAGGACTTGCGATCATTTGGTTGCCGGTTCGAAACACACCCATTGCACTACCCACGTGAACCCACTCGTAACACAAGCATTTAACTTAGCACGAGGGGTTAACAAGAATACTAGTAATGTGCGACCCACATTGCTAGTAAGCTTTTTTAAAAAATATATATATTTGCGCAAAAACACTTTTTATATGACTTTACTTGCCATTCTGAAAGACTAACCTCAAAGGTGAACAGTTACATTACCCACACTGTAAGTTAAAGTTAAGGTATTTCACAGTACGTATTCAACTGCGTGGAATTCAAACTGCACACGATGTTAACGGCCCCCCTCCACATGTTCGTGGACCCCAACCAACCGGACTTCCTGCTAGGCAACAAATTTATGCAGTACTCCGGCTTTTTCTTCGACATTATCACGAAAAGTATGGCCCAGTATCTAATCAACACTGGGAGAATTAAAGTAAGTTCATCTTAATATGGAATGTTTAAACATATACCGGTGGAATAAGAAATAAAAAATAATCATTTATGTGTGCAATGCCCCTTTCTAGGGTTATAATTTATTTATTGAAATGAATAAGGCTATTTTAACATTTTAAGCGGCGGTAGCCTGTAGTATGCATAGGGCAACAGACTTGCGATCATGTGGTTGCCAGTTCGAAACCCGCCCATGGCACTCCCGACGTGAACCCACTCGTTAAACAAGCATTTAGCTTAGTACCTAGAAATGTGAGACACACATTGCTAGTAAACTTTAAAAAAAAATATCTATAAATCTAAATATATATCTAAAATATCTTCAGGGGAAAACACAACATTTCACCTAATAGTATAAAATACAATTGTACTAATTTTAATTACGACTTTTTATCATTGATCCGATAACTGGTGTAACTACACGACGAAAGATTAAAATATTTCTTTTCGTTCAAGAATTGAAGGACGTGTTCGCATAATATCCATCTAACACTGGGTATATGTATATTATACAATTAAAGCCGAATCCATATCAAATCTTAAATGCCCTTTTATATCTAATCTATAAACAACAATGCTTTGAACATTCTACAGCTATATTTTTTTGTGAAACAAATGATGCTGTAGTTTTACACATACGGTATATTTGTAATATATTTTATGTTTTAGATGTCACGCAATGAAAGATTTCATGGTGATCTCTTGGAAAATATCGAAAAATTGGTATCTTCGGTAGAGCCCTCGTACATATTACAGCAACCAATGCAAACACACATTTTCAATAAAAATCTTGCCACATTTCTCAAGGTAACTTAATTTTCCTTACTTATATTTTTTTAAACCTGCAACCCTGAGAGATTCGCTCGACCTTTTGTAAAGTCTGGCAACCCGCATTAGGCCAGCGTGGTGGGTTCTGGCCCTATCCCCTTCATTCTGAGTTCCGTTCCCAGTAGCGGAACAATATAATGGGTTAACATACCATCACGCCTGTATTCCCCGAAGGGTTAGGCAGAGGCGTACTACTAATGTACAACCACAGTTCGCCGGTATGTTTAGGTCTCATGTAATAGGGGGCCCATGTAATATAATGGGTTGATGATGACTTTTTGTGATATAGCCAATATATGTGTTTATTAGTGTGTTACTTTTAATTTTCTTTTTCAGTCTTGTCTGTCTTTCATGGATCGAGGTTTCGTATTTCGACAAATAAAGAAATACATAGATAAGTTTAAAGCCTGCGATCCGAAAGCGTTGTTTGATTTCAAGTTCACATTTCTACAAACGATTTGTTCTCATGAGCACTTTGTGCCGTTCAACCTGCCTTTGCACGCAAACAAACTGCCGCGAGATGGCGATGAAGGTACGAATAATGTGATAGTATTATAAAATTTAAATATCAGCACAATAGAATTAATTATACACACTATACAATGGCTAATCACCTATTAAAATTATTTTCTGCATATAAAAAAAAATCCAAACTATGTCATTGCGCGAGCTAGCTCGAGATGCATAGGTTCGGCCTTTTTCGTTCGATTCCATTTTCTTAGAGTTCGATTGTTTTGCAAAAATGCATGTAGAACAGAATTAGGTATAAATAGATTGTGCTGTAACATAAAATAGGTATTTCGCTGACATTCAGTTTTTATCTGAATAACTGTTACTTTTACACAGATCCTGCGAAGCTGAGGTTAACGGAAGATTTTATAATGAGACACTTTCTTGCCGGAACCCTACTAAAACAAGTATTTCCTTGTTTTCCAACTATGTACATTGCTAGCAATAATTATTGAAGCATGATTCATGCTTAAATACATGTATTAATAATTCGATTTTTCTGCTATTTTCTCAACAATTCGTCTCTACAGGTGGAACAGTCATTACGCGAGGCGCCGTTAAAACGTAGATCCGCCTTGAGCGTGTTGCGCGCATTATTGACTAAACATGAGCACGACGATCGTTATAGAAGTCGACAGTGCCGAGCAAGACTTGCATACTTATATTCTCCATGGCTTACAATAGTACTCGGTAAGTATTTCTGTCTAAATCAACAGTATTATGTATTGCTTATATTCGTAAACAGTGGATTCACTGAAAAGTTACCGTGAGAGAGCCATGCTTCGGCACGAATAGGGCGGCTCGATCGGAGTAACACACAGAAAACCGGTAGAAACAACGCAACTATGTGTTTTGTGAGAATACCGGAGGCTGTTCTCCTCTGGTGTAGCAGGTGTCTATGGGCGGTGGTAATCGCTTACAATCAGGCGATCCGTCTGCTCGTTTGCCCCCTTAACCAAAAAAAAACATTGTCTTTATTGTATTTAAATTCGCAACAAAAACTTCTACGAAACTCATTTTTATGTCTTCAGTAGTTTACATTAGCTTACTTGGATTATCTACTCAATTACCTTTACCCTGCATTACTTTATGTACTTTTTTATTTATACCGCATTTATCGCAATTACTTTATGTATTAGAAAATGCGCACCGTCTCATAACAAAAACACTGGCTAGCCCAGTCGTGGAAAATGGGCATGACAAGGTTGATGGAGACATTACAATGAACCCAGTGCTCAACAGTACACAAAAGGATGCTGCATCAGCAAATAGCACGCCTCGTAGGAACAGACTGACTCTGCACTTTGATCATACACCCGTAAGGAACTCCACGCATTTCAAGGAACCACCGACAATTCCTGGCAATCATAATATGTATGGCAAAGGTAAGCATCAATGTATAGTATAATGATACTATAAACTAGCTTTTGCCCGAGGCTATGCTCACTTGAAGATATAGTATTAGGATTAGAAATGGATCTCCAAAATTATTTATTCAAAAACCAGTAGTGATGATCTCTTCTTTGTATGAGTCTCTATACATCAGAGAGGTCAATCTGAATCACAGGTACCGTTCAATTTATTAAGATAAGAAGTTCACCAGTTTTTAAGTTGGAGCATATACTTTCTAGTAGTGATACAAAATTAAAATCTATTCAGTATTTTTTGCGCCAACCTGTAACAAACTGAAAAACAAACAAGGATAAAAAAAACACATTTTTGAATTCGGAGACGTTTATATACTTTAATGTTAATTTTATTGTGAATATGATCCTTAGTTGGTGGAAATAAATGATAAATAAATAAATTAAAAAAAATACCCGAACCCACTTGTGTTTTTAAAATATCTTCAATGTACAGACAGCTTTTTTTGGTTTTATAATAGTAGAGATATTTTGGGAATAGCTTACCTCACCACTCAATCAGGAAGAATGGAAAGAGAAAAGATCACCCTTTGTCACAATATAATCACGGTACAATCACGGTCGAAAATAATATAAAAAATATGGTATTTTATATTCCATGGATACTTATATTTTCAAGTACAGGATCGAGTGATTCTATGATTTTATTATTGTTTTTTTAGATCACGCCAACAACATGTCACAAAGCTCTTTAGAATCAGTATCAACAATGTCTGGGGGAGACTCGCTTCCTAGAAACATTGGACGCTTAGACTTGAGTGAAATTGGTGATCAAGTCAATAGGTAATTAACTATTCATAGCTCCACTCGAAAATAGTCCCTTTTAATAGTTCACTAATGCTCGTTTTGCGTGCGTAGGTTTGGTGTTATGTCTGCAGAAGAGGTGCGGGATGTGCTTTTATGTTTCCTGTTCGTTTTAAAATATTTAGACGATGAGAGACTTGTGGACTGGTGGAAGACACAGACGCGGGCGCAGCAGCAATCATTTTTTAATGTTTTAGAGTAAGTTAATAAATTTCGCTTTATTGTGTTAACTTTAGATTTTTTTTTCATTTAAATTTACATAACAAAAAACAACTAAATTTGTTCGTAAAAAATCACAATCTAACAGTAACATCTTTTTCAGAATATGTGCAGAACAGTTCCAATATGTCGGACGAAAGAAAATCCTATCAGAAATGAAAGCAACAACACCAGACAGTAATGGTAAACCGAAGCCGGTTAAAGCAAGGACACTGCCCGCTAGGATGAGCCCTCCTGACTTCTCAAAAGAACCCCCCATTGTAGTGGAGAAAAATAACACAGTCAACAGGGAAAATCTAGTCAACCCTTCAGTTACTACTGGTGAGTTTCATAATCCATTAAATAAATATTACACAATTCCTTTTCTCGCGTAAGTTATCTTTTAAAATCAGCTATGTGATAGCGAAAGCTTTCCCGTGAAAATCGGTCCAACCGTTTCGACGAATAGCCGGAACAGATATATTCCAAAAAAAAAGTTATGTCGCATTTATTGGGTTATGCTATTTCGATCATATAATGTCATATTTGGTAAATTTATACGTTTTAAATACCCCACCCTAGGGTAAGACTCTTTTTTTATGCGAATTCTTAGTTTATGAATCGGATTGTGTGGGATTTAGATCAAGAATGAATACTTACAATTTTGTCGGAAATTCAATTCAATTCAATTTATTCAATGATACAAATTTAGTACATAGTTCCAAATAGCTCTACCCTAACAGAATAAGCTTGACGAATTGCAAATCTAGAAATTGTTAACATTGTCTTATAGTTACCAATTCTCTTCATAGAATTAGAAGCAATAGCTGAACACACAGTGTTGTCGGCAAGCTGTCTTGCTACGGAAGTAGGACTCACCATAATAGACCGCTCGTGTCTATTTATGAAGAATCTAGGAGCAGCAGAGGGAGTCGCTGCGAAACCTTACATCAAACTGCTGCAGTATCCACAGAGCGAGACTCTGTATAAACATCTGTTTTCCGCCTTACGAGCGTATATTAATCAGTTCTCTGAAACTTTGTTTGAAGGTAAGTGATATAGCCAATATTATAATTAATGGTCAAAGTATAAAAAGAGAAGGGTAGAGAACATATATAATATAACATCAATATCTTAAGGTAGTCAGAACCCAAACAAGTCCGACAACCTTCTAATATCAGTATTGTCCATGAATTGAGTTACGGAGGTGTATTGCCCATAAATTGCGGAGGTCTGCAGTCATCTCATTTAATGTACTGATATTCAGCGGCATTTGGTTAAGACTGGAAGTCGATCCCACTATAGTCGGGGAAATGCTATGAGAAGAAGAGAGATTACAGCAGCGTCGTCGTGATACGAAACTTTTATATCTTTTTGTATTTCCTTTTGCATTTCCTTGCTAAGATTATAAAGTTATTTTAGTAGAGGAAAATTTCAACTGCGGTGGCTTAGTGTGTGGTGTATCTAACCAGAAGACTTGGTAAGACGCAGGTTCGAATCGTGCCAGCAGTTGATTTTTCCCTTACGGAAATGTTGAAAAATATTTAACTGCCAATGTCGGCGATGGAACGTATGCAATATTTTCTTCTTTCCTTTTTATGTACAAATAGGTGGTAGCACAGTATGCTCAGGGGTTGTCGCTGCGGTAGTTCGCTTGTGCGAGGCGCGCGCGGCCTGGCTGCGGCGCGAGGCGGCGGCTGCGCTGTACTTACTAATGCGGGCCAACTTCCAACACGGCACCGGAGGAGATCTCACTAGAGTCCATTTGCAGGTAACTAAGGTCTAAAGCAGGTAGTTAATGGTACAAAAATGAGCTTGGGAGCATCTGTTCATTTTCTTATTACATTGTGTTACAAAATACGACATCATAAACACTGAATACACAGTCAGCTGTGTCGTGTTCTAATATCTTCGTACTTTTTGCCCTATTCCCAACATATTTAGGGTCGGTCCGCCTTGTGCGTCTACGCCAGGATGGTCGATATTTGTATATTATGTGGCTCTGTGGTGTTCGAATTTGGAACTATAAAATGATTAAAATTATATTTAGACAAAGTTTATTTTTGATCATTTGAGTTCTTCCTCTTTTTCTTTATATTCATAGAACTTGATTCGGTAAGAATCGAATTCACCACGATTGCTTTCTAAAGATTGATTTATTTAGATTTCTCGAATTTCTGAGCTGAAAAGTCATTAAGTTTTTTTTATATTCCTATAGAGTTTACCTAGGTAGATAAGTTTCACAATACAGGACTAGGGGCCACTTGCACCAACTTCTTAAATATGTTTAAATTATATTTAAACACAATTTTTCATACAAATTTTGTGTTTAAATACATTTAAAAGTTGGTGCAAGTGGGCCTAGGTCTTATTTCCTTAATAAAATCTGTTTCCTATGATTCAGGTTATCATGGCAGTATCAAAATTGCTCGACAACTCAACCGCGCTGAACTGTAAGCGTTTCCAAGAATCTCTCTCTGTTATCAACTGTTTTGCGACCGGTGATAAAGCTATGAAAGGAACCGGTAAGCGAATCCTACTTATATTATAATAGTGAAAGTTTGTGAGAAAGGATGGATGGATGGATGTTTGTTTTCGTTGAAATTTGGCACAGATATAGATTATAGCCTGGAATAACATATGGGCTGTTTTTTATCTAGATCGGACCCAATTCTGAAGTCCACGCAGATGAAGTCGCGGGCAGAAGCTAGTAATATATATTTTTATTGAAAACTATAATATATGGGTACGGGCTGATGTCCGCAACTCCTTGACATTAGCAGGCGGGTGGGATGGATTGCACTGATTACCTTACTTGGGCCAATAATTATACTATTTAACCATGTACCTACTACTTACTTTAGTCTTGAACTTAATATTTAAATTGTATTGTTTTCCTTTCATAATATTGTTTGACATTTGTCAAATTTATAACATAATAATTGTATTGCTATGCATCAGGTTTATCTAGCGAGGTGGCGGAATTAATGCGGCGCGTGCGCACGGTTGTTGGAGCTCGAGTGCGTCTCGCTGGCGTTGGAGGAATTGGAGTCTCGGGTAAGTAAAAAATATGTTACCGAACATACTTAATAGAGTTATTGTCAGAATTATTTTATGTTGAATTCGGGATATTCGAAAGTTATGTGGAATTAGTCAAAACATTATCAATTTGGAAGTACATTCCGACGGATGGTTCTATAACATAACATACCATCACGCCTGTATTCCCCGAAGGGTTTAGACTACCTCATTAATCTTGTGGTTCAAAGCTTATGCGAATGCACACCAGAGGTCTTAGGTTCGATACCCAGGTTGAGCAAAGTGTTTTTCTATGAAAATCTCAGTAGCAGCACGGAATTAGGTTCGTTGCCCTGTAAATCGAAATAGTCTCGCGTCACTTATTACAAGTGACCTACAATTTTTCTATATAACCAATCTGCCCAACCATTCGGGTGAATAAGACGTGATGGTATGATGGTTCTAAAGAGTTCATGTTTACAAATAACACTTGTAGGTGCAGGAAGCGTTCACCTAGCAGAGCTGCAGCACGCGTTGGCCGCGTCTTGCCGCGCTACACCGCGCTTGAGGCACGCCTGGCTATCGAACCTCGCAGAACATAATGCACGGCAAGGAGACTATGATGAGGTATCGACATTTTCTCCTTTATTTATGTCTCTATTTCCCTTTCTTCAGCATTCCAAAGTATCGGATATTTCTTATGCTTTAAACAGCAAAGCTTCAACACTAATAACTACAAGGCTTAAGGAAAAGTCTGCACTGGGCCTGGGTGATGATATCCTAATTCCTATTTAGAACAAGATATCTCTACAGCTTCCTTTCTGAGGATCAGGAAAAAAACAATAGCTTTGTAGATAATATGTAACATTCTTTATATACAATGTATACAATTCTTTCTACTTTGCTTGTGGTAAGAAATGAGTGATTTTTAAAACTCCAATAGGCAATGTGCTGTCAACTTCACATCGCTGCTCTGATAGCAGAATACTTAAAACTACGAGGCACACAGCAGTGGGGAGCAGACGAATTCGCCAAGATCTCACTGAACATACCTCGAGACGAAACCGGACTCAAAATCGACGAGGGTAAGTAAAACACACAAATTGCACAAATAACACATAATATATTTTATCTTCCGGGTCATAAAGTCCACTTTTATATACCACAGCCTAATCCATCGATTTGTCGAAAACACTAAATTACTCAATTTCAATATTGTTTGAACTATGTATTAGGAACGAGTCCGCAGTCTTTGTTATAATTGTGTGACACAATATATTTGGTTAGCTCTTTAAAAGTTTCGAGGGAGCAGAAGGCGTTGCAGCCTGGTACTTCCATAAGGCGTGGTTCGGCCGAATCGTCGTCCCAGTAAAATATCTGAAAAATAAAACATGAAACGGATACATATTATAATTATTCGAATGTAAACTTTGCCAGTGCCATTCAGAAGTCCCACAAGGAAACTCCGAAAGAAAACTAAATCTTTAATAGTAAATACGAGTAACTGCAGAACGACTTCTGCCCGCAGTCGGATTCTAGAATAACTAGTCGCAAATATTAATTCACATTAGAAAATCGCTAAGGACCTTAGGTGGGTTCTCAATATTAATTTTCTACAGAGGAATTACTTATTGTGACCATTATATCTCTTACATCTGACTCAAGTTTTTTTAGAACGGTTGTGAGTTGTTTTGAGTGAACCTATAATTATAACGTAACCGGTTGGAGCACCGAACGCATCCAGCCAGATCTGTCATAATAATCATTTAACGCCAACCTTAAACCCAAACTGCTCTCCGTCCCCCAATGTCTTCGGTTCCTTACTGGACTGCGGTGACGGTCGCCTTTCGTGCAGCTCGAACAGCAGGGCCGCCCCGGGGTCGGGCAGGCGCGGGGGCGGGGCGACACATGCGCCCAGCAACGCGGCCACGGACACCGGCGTGCCAGTGCGCACCACTAGGCGGAGATGAGACTCCCCCACGCTGTTACTGCTCGCTTCATTTATTATTTGTTGAAGAAGCGCACCTATAAAAAACTGCCTACTGAAATTTGATGCCCTCAAGCCTATATTCCCCAAGGGTTAGACAGAGGCGTACTAATGTACACCTACATTTCCCCGGTATTATTATACATTTGGCCATTAACCGAGCACAAATCCCATACTCCGAACTGCTAATGAGAATTTCATTGAAAAACTATATAACACTTAGCTCGACCTGGGAACAGAACCCAAGTCATCTAGCGTAGCAGTCGCACTCAGAACCACTAGGCTAATGAGGCAGTATACATACATTCTTAGGGGTGCAAAATAATCTTTGAAACCTGCTTATTAATAACTATGTTAGCAATGATCTTATTTTATTTATTCAGGAAGATAGTTACAAAACTAAAGGGAATGTTAGCTCAAATCAATGACATTCTCCACTAATCCAACGTCCATTAAAGATTCAAATTATAATAATATTGCCTGTTTAAATATTTTACAAACTTAATTGGTTGAAATCTCTTGATTACCATTTTTTGTGTAGGAAACTAATAACTTGTTCCAAATATAATGTGTTACATCTCAGTCCATATCTAGTTTGAGTTTTGATCATAATGTCAAGGTCAATAATAATATGTTAAAAACCTTGCTGTTTCATAACACTATAATAACTCATCTATTCTATTTTACTACTGTAGGTCATGCTTTAGACTCGATCATTATCTTGTGGTGTTGGTATATTTTGTACGGACGCCAGCAGATCATTGTATGCAAAACTGACAAATTAACACTTATGCAATCAAATTTTTAATTTAATATCTAAACAATAAAGCTTGTTATCCATTGCTAGAGATGTGGTATCGAATGTACCATCATCATCAGCCCATTTACTGTTCTACTACTGGGTAATGGTACTCTCTCACAATGAGAAGGCTCTGCCTACGATATACGCTGACCCCTGACCCTAGTGCCGATTAACAGATTTTCCGAGCCGCAGGAAATCTCTCAGGAAAAAATTTCTCATGGTTTTCCTTATAAAGCTGAAGAGTTTTTTTTGGTTGAACGTGCTAATCTGTCACTATTGGTTCGAATTAAAAATTATTTTAGAGTTTGATAGTCCATTTATCGAGAAAGGTTATAGGCTATATTACATCACGCGACATACGACTAAGAGGAGCGGAGCATCAATGAAAAATGTTGCAAAAATGGATAATAATATTCCTTTTGAGAGCCAGACCGAACTGCACGCGGGCGAAGTCACGGTCAGAAACTAGTTCATTAATATGCTCATAGTTCCGAATAATCTGAGGTATGTGTCGTGGAATCGAAATGTATTGTCCATGGGCATAATATACCTACACAAGGACTTTTTACGTACGTATGACCCATTTCTTATAATGTATATAAAAAATGCAAGTCTTACCGCCACTGAGCTTCCTTAGTAAATTATTATGAAACATCATTGAATACTCCAATCTCGCCACATCCATAAGTTTTCTCTTCACATGTTTTGCCCATTTCGGATTCGCTACTTTAATATCGTCCTGCAACGTATTAACAATGAATCAACTAGGCTAGACACCTTAATTGATTAAAGCTTGATTGATTATAAAAACAAACTAATATCAAACCTGTATTATGAATAAATTATTTAGATAATAAGCCTCTTGCGGCGTGCTGAAGTTTGTGTTGGTCATTTGCGCGATCTTGTGGAAAAAATCGCGATATGGCAACAACAGGCCTTCTTCAGTGAAAGCATTAAGTATCCTCTCCTTCTCTTGTTTATATCGAGGACAGTTCTCTTCGTAGAGCAGCTGAAATTGAACATTAGACTATATTTAATGAGAACAGTTCACGACGTGAATTGTATTAAATTAGTCAGCTATATTTCGAATTTTCGCCGAATTAGACTAGTCTATCTGAATAAATCTAAAACATAATCACCTTCGGGCTATTCGTGAGTAGAAGCAAAACCAATTCTTCTGATACCTGTGCACTTGCATATTATTATAGTCTTCTGGATTATAAAAAAAACACTTACAAAGTCTTGTCGTCGTGGCGGATATTTGTAAGGAACGGGTTGCCAGGGAAGCGTCTCATTCCACTCTTGCTCCGGCGAAGGTGGCCACAGACCCGCCGCAATCAATAAAGCCGTCATTTTACTCAGTTCTGTGTCTGACGAAATCACGATACTGTTCTCTTTTAAAACAAAAACAAATTAATATAGAAATAGTTAATTCTTAATAATAATAATTTCTCTTACATCAAAATAATTACCACTTTGGTAGTAAGGTCCCAAGAAGTCATTGTATCTTTTCCTAAGTAATGCGCCCATTTCGAATGTCAACATCTTGCCCTCCTGGAATAATAAGAAAATTCAAACAAACAACCGTTTTTATTAATGAAGTCCGGTCCCCTCGGGAATGCTTTTCTGTTAAAGCCGCATGACGTGCGACATAAGTAATAAATCATTATTAGTGGCTGACAGCAATCTGCGTGTCTGCCGACACCTCGTTCCCGTTTAGAGCAGTTAGCGACCTTCGGCTATCGGGACTCCCTCCCGCATTGAGACCGGGAAGCGAACACTTCGTTATAAAATCATTCGTCTTCACTCGTCCTTCTGATCTGACCCTTAACTAGATTAGTTCCGTAAATTCATTGCCACGGACCCGACAAATACCTAAGTGTTACGTGACACATATTATGGTTTATAACCGTTTGCGAATCAAATAGAATTTTTCTACGTATAGGTACGTTTATCTATGTGTTGTACCTAAATAATATTGATTTGGCGTTCAAAATTAGTATTTATTTATCACTTTACGAGTCTGATCAATGACTTATATGCCTCATTCACGACAAGATCAACGGCGGCTAAACTTAGTGCTTTTGTTACATTACCAGTATTGTGTGAATGCAGGATAGAGGAGCGCCACCGCACATGAGTAATCTACATGCAGCATCACCATTGATCGCAACGAAACTCGCGGTTATAGTTTGTGTAGGTACGTCAGCAGTCTATTCGTTACGGCCGGCGAACACTTAATTTATCGTATCGAGGAACTACGCCAAAAAGGTTCATTGTTAAACATTGTGTCTCCATGAGTTTGGAAAACATGATAATGTTCTCCAAATCCAATAATCTTACACAATCACAGAAACGAGAATGGATACTTACATTAGTCATAGCGCCGGCTCCGTAGGGAGCAAACACGTGGTCAGGTGGGGGAGCTCCCAGCATGGCCAGCTCACTTTCACTGGGAGTTCGTTCCCCGTGCGACATAAGCTACAAATACATAACATAAATCGCATAGCAAATCGCACAGAATATCTTTAAGTATCGTAAAATTGCCAAAACTGTAAAAATTCTATCTATGGAGACTTCATAAATCAATATTACGTTGCTTTATGAAGTCCCCATCGATAGCATTTTTACAGTTTTAGTAATTTGCTAAAAAAATATGCTTTCAAGTTTCAGTGCCATAGACTAGAATTAATATTGTCACTGAACTTTTTCTTAAGAGGTAGGAAGGCCGTTTTGGAAAATATTGGACAAACTCACTAACACTTGGCTAAACTCCCAATTCTTTGGCTAGTTATATGGTTGTTAGATACGCGACTATACAACATACATAAATAGTATAAATTAATTAATGACCTTACCACGTGCACTTGACGAAGTACGGTCACTTCGACTGTTGAATCCTTCATCAGGATCACTGCAACGAGGGCTGATGGAAAATAAGTAATATATTATTTTCAAGAACTGCTTTAAAGATGGTAGCCAATATTTAGTTGTGAAAAGTCATTTAACGACATCAACACAGAGATATACTAGTAATAAACTATCCTAAACCTGCTCATTTGCTGTTTTGCTCAATTGACCCTAATAATACGAACTACCCGAGACCTTAGACTAGGACTAGAGTACTCCTATTATGAATATCATCAGGAATGTATTTGGATTCTAACACTAAATAGTAACAGTAAAAGTTTGTCAAAGACAAATCTAAAAGGTATATACCGGCGATGAGCGAGATGCCCACCAACACGCCGAGGCAGCAGCAGGTATGTTCTATGCGCATACCCTGCGCCGGCGCCGTTTCCGCCGCGTTGGTCGGCTCCTCCTCGCGACCGCCCTCTTTCCTGCACAAATGCACTACAAACTTAACCATGCAAAGTGCAGTATTTTAACGGAGCTCATTTTCTCTTTTAAGTTTTAGAATAATTTACAAAGAAATATTGATTGTAATAGATTGGTTAATTTCTATGAATCCAAAATTACGTGCCATTGTAATTGTTATTACCAAATTTTAAGAATTATTAAGATAATAATATTTACATATTGATGGATAAATTATGCTAACTGCTTCACGTTCCTCTACAGAAATCTCAATTGACGAAAACATCCGCTTTAATGAATGGTGCTGCAAAATGTCACTCACATTTTCCTCCGCCGGGTCGGCAGCTCTACATTGTAATTCTGTCTTAATCGCGTTTAGTCACTTAGGGTAACTCATAATTAAACGTGTAACGTTGACACATGAACCACAAGAACTACCTGTAGTAACCACTACGATATGCGAATTGGAACGGTTGATGGCGGTGCGAGGCAGGAAGCGCACAGTGCGCGAGGCGGGGTCTCACTGAGATCCGTACGGGATGCTTTGCGAGATTCACGGTCGCCGCGACCTATGCCCGTTTGGATGATTGACTTTGTCCAATCGATTGTACCGCGGTGCCTAAATAGGCGCATCGGACGATACGGGCACGCATGTGTATTTACACATACATGCCCGAATCGTCCGATGTTGATATTTAGACGCGTGGCCGGCGCCCTTGTTAACCTAAACACCAATGGAAAATCAGATTTTGTCACACAATGTGTGCATGCCTATGTATTCATTCATCGAATAAAATTGACCATACATTTAAGAGGTCGTTAATTTCCTGCAGGTTTTGCATTGTAATAAAACAAAGCGTTTTTGTATACGTTTGAATATAATAGCATCATGTCACTATTATTTGCATGAGGGTGCTTTGATACGCCTGATAGTGTGAATTAAAAGATTGCGCGCGCTGCCGTGCGAACATACAATGCTTTCCGCTTGCCTATCCTGGTGGGGTCTAGGTACTGAAAGATAATTTTACTATAACAACCTGGCCTTCTTTGCGAGCTACTTATTGATAAGAACAAGCAACTGCCTGAAGTTTATTACAATGATATCAACTATGGTTTGATTTTATGCTTGTCATAGAGTCCCACAGTGAAATAAAACAGTCGCCATCTTCCCAATTACAAATGAATTGGGAAGATGTCAAAAAAAACCTAAAAAAACGTTTATTTGGTTAACTTACTTGATACAGAATACGCTCGATAGATGCACCATCCTTAACACAGAGTCCTCCTTCTTATAATTAAAATAGTAAATTATCTTCGTATACTATGTGTATAATCTCACTGAGTGATAAGACATTAATTAGATGTTGGATACGTTGTTCTCATAATTCTATAGCAGGCATACTGCGAGTGATCATATCTAATCATATTGTAACTACACGGTGTTGTAGTTAGACGTTTTTATGTTTTACATTGAAGACTTGTTTGCATTATATCTGTGTATCATATAATGTACATAGTAAGGACTGGTTAAGACTAATGTCAGAGTTAGAGCATCCCACTATAGTGGCAGTAAGGCCTATTTTAATACAAGACTGGCTGGAGAGCCTTCACGACCCTCCCAGCTTTCAGTTGTGGCGGGTACTATTAGCTCGGGATTGTGGAGGAATGTCAAAACACTTCCGGGACCAAATGGCAAAGCGAACACTCGGGTATTTTAGTTGGTGGGATACTTAGTACACGTAGTCCATCATGCCCCGCTGCCTCTTTCCTTGGCGCTGGAAGTCCACGAGGATTTTCAAGTGCGAAAAGACTGGGTACTCAGGTCCAACTATTCCGGCTGTCACTTAGGCCGGGAACCAATGCCTCATTACCTGCTGGTCACCACTGCGAAGACTACCTTGAGGCAATCCTGTATAAAAGTACTAGCTTATGCCTCCAGTTCCGTTCGCACCCCGAAAGACATATTGTTTGAGATAAAATGTAGCCGTCCAATCTATCTCTATACTACAAAATCATCAGCATTCGTTCAGGCGATAAGGCGTGAAACGCAACGTGATGTAATAAACAGACGGACAGACACTTAGTTATACTTTCGCATTAATCATAATATTAGGTTTGAACTTCCCATTTCCCATTCTCGTAATAATAATGAAGCTGATTAGATGTGGATAAATCCTGAGGAAGGACATAAATACATATTCTCCTAAAAAGTCCTGAGATGCGACGATGCGAATATATTAGCGACTATTCGACTAAAACTTTCAAGGGCATCTCGGTTTTCCTGTCAAAACTTTCAACTCAAAATTATTGAGTCATGTTATCATGACTATCACAATGATCAATGAACCTACCTAATCAGAATTGGTTTGGCAGCATTTTGTAGAATCATCAAACGGAATACCCGGACCCATGAGGCGGCGATGGCGGCAGCTGTTTACGGCCTTTACGGTGCTAACTTTCCTTAAAGTAAAATACTTGACTTTTTTAGGTACCTACACATGGCACGAGACATCGAACTCTTCAGCCTAATTTAAACACGTTTCTAATATAATTCATCAGAACTCAACCGACAATGTTTTCATATTGATTAAAAAAAATTGGATTCATGGACTTATATACATATAGACTCTACTAAGAGAAGTTGATATAAAGAGAAAGAGAGCGGGTTTTGTAATTTTTTTACATGCGGAGGTTATTATTTAAAAAAATCTTCAATGGTACCGGAACCACTGCACCTATTGAACAAATATACCCATATTTGTTCAATAGGTGCAGTGGTTAAAATATCCTCATTATTTGAAAAGTACATTAATATTTTGGGTATACACGTATTATATTCAACCCAGATAAAAGGGTTATTATACCGGAATATTTTTTATTCAGTGCGCAAACTTTGACAATTGATACTTAAACGACTTTTATTAAACACCAATTTGTTATTTTGATATGTCTTAGTACAAAATATCGAAGTTATCGTTAACGAAAGATGTTTACTTTGAAACTGATTTTATGGTTACTCGCTAGCGCACGGCAAAGCGCGCGCGCCTTAGTACCTACATCAGCTGTACACCGGCGCGTGAGTCGGCTGGCACACGTGCATATTGTTATTATTGCGAATAGATATTATGTGTCCATATTTTGCTGATTTCAAGCCGGATAAAAATTTTAAAAAAAGTTTTGAACTAATAATGGGAATGTGTTCTATTACTGATACTGAACTACCAAAATTTTTTTGCGCACTGCTTAAAAAATATTCCTGTATAGTAGTAATAAAATATTTATGAAAAATACTGAAAATCAGTATTTACTTTCGACTCTGCTACCGTGTACTACCGCCTCGGAAAGTGAATTATTATAGATCCGATAGGGCTTTTTTAGTGTATGGTTATACAAAAATCTTTAATTTCATTGTTGTTGAATTAAGCTGAACATACCGTGAAACTAAAATTCTTTAAATGAATGGATTCTAGAGAAATTGCTGTGGGGCTATTTCAGCTCTTTGTTGTTCCTTTGATCTCTACAATGTGTTTAAAAAAATCCTTTTATTTGACTGTGATGCACGAACATAAATGATCACTTTATGTAATAATATCATTGCCATATGAGCGAATCTGGTGCATATCGCTAAGACGCAGTAAAATCTGGTTTTGATGCGCTACCTGCATATTTTAATACACGTTTTGCCACGGTTATTCGCTACTATTTAAGTTTACATTAGTCCACTATAGCTAAATCTTTTAGATTACTTTTAAATGAATGTATTAAAAAAACAACCCAGTAAAAATCACAGCCACTTTATTTATGTCAACTGTACCTATCAAGTTTTTAAAAATCAATATTTACTATTACTATGTTAGGTTTGTGCATTGTTCATCCATTTCTTCTTTAGACCATACAACGTTTTGTACCAGGCCGACGAACTTGTTGTATTCACAGAAAAATTGGTCTCCGCAGCCATCAATAGGTAGTATCTGCCCTGGTCCACCGGCGTCATGTGCGTACACCGCCTAAACAAAAACAATTCATTTTTGTCATGTAACAGAATACATCAGTAATACAGGAAAGGTGAATGCTCGAGCGTTGCCAATTGTTATGCTATGCTTTTTATTACCTTTGTCCTCAATGTTACCATAGCAATTGGCAGCGTAAAATACAGATTTCTTTAGTGCTCCATACAACCTGAATTGTGTGAATAGCGAGGTCTGGCTCTTGTCATACAGGCCATCCTAGTTTCAAAGCTAAGACAAATTATTGTGTACAGTCACGAGCATAAATATGCATACACTTACTAATATTCGAATTCGAAATACATAATACCAACAAAATTAAAGTATTGGTGAAAATACTAAATTCATAACACCATGAAATTTCAGTCAATACGTTAATAAATAATCGCTTTTGAATTTCGCTGTAAATAAGAATTAATAATTATAAATGGTGACATGATTTTATGTTAGAAATTTAAAATTATTGATTTTTATGTAGTGGGCTAGTTCGCCGTTTTTTATGTGATTGGAGGCAAACGAGCTGTAAGCTTGCTTTGGGAAGTCGGCAGCTATCATACAATAAACAGGTGAAATATTGCAAACCATAACAATAGTTTCCATGATCACAAATGTTGTAAATCACAATGTAATAAATTAAGTTATTGTATCTACGCAAAGTATAATAATATACTTTTTATTCACATACAAATGAGAAACATAATATATTCAAAAGAGACAATATACCGTAAATAATTTTCAGTCATTCTTTAAGAATTGGTATAGGTACACGTGCCTATACAAAAAGGTTTTTTATATATTTTTTTATACTCATTAGCAACAATATTATAATACCTATGTCGATGAAAATAATAAAGCAATATTCTGGACAGATTTATTTTTCTCAAATTGAATATTTGTAGCCTTTAAAACAAATCTATATAAAATAACTTATTAGATGTGTGAAATAATATGTAATCTTCCTTTAAATTACCAGGACAGAGGAACTATTACTAAATTTAAGTTTCAACTTGTGTACTTAAAAAAACTATTTTTACAATGATTAATTAGCATGATTTGTATAATCCTCAGCGGGAATCAAGACCATAGCGGCCTTGTCCTTAATCTTCCAGGGTATCATTTCTCAACCTTTTTAGTGTTGCGATTGCGACCTACAAAATAGGCATTTATTCAGTATCATGATTGATATCAATTAATTTTTAAACGTCAAATCATAAGAATATTTTGTACATTTTGATTATCTTGACCCGCGCAACTTCGTTTGCGCAAAATCCGTTATTTGAAATTATAAATTTACCAAAAAAAAAGAAGCATAGGTATAGGTAGCCTTTCTAACGGTGAAAAAATTGGATCAGTAGTACCCGGAGAATATACCCCGAACAAATTCCAAACATCCCGTATACAATATTAGTACTGAATTATAGATAAGTAAATGTCTTATTTATTGAACACATTGCAACCCCATATAAAACTGAATGAACATTATTTCTCAACCTGAGGGTCACTCAGGTTGAGAAATAATGTTCTGAATGACTCTTAAATGACATATTCAAATACTTTAAATCTTTAAGATAGAGATAGATCTCACTCACCACTATTCCATACTCGCCAGTCTGCGAGTTTTTTCTTAGTTCCAGTGAGAATGTAGCTCCGTAGTTCGGTTGGTGAGGTTTAAACACTTTTGCAGCGGCCATCAACGCAGCCACGTTGTTTTCATGAGCCGAGTACAGATACAACTTAGGCACACTCGCATTCTGTATAGCAGATCTAGTAGTGTTTAATATTGATTGCATTAATACACCTAAAATAAAAAGTATAGTTAGTGCTGCCTCTGGAGTTAATAATATATAAAGCTTATAGAATTATATTGTGATGAGCCGCTTAAACGGTGACGGAAAACATCGTGAGGAAATCTGCATGCATGATAAGCTCTCAACGGCGTGTGAAGTCTGCCGATCCGCATCAGGTCAGCGTGGTGGGACTGGTGGGCTATAGCCTAATCCATCTTATTCTGAGAGTAAGACCTGTGTCCAGCAGTGGGACTGTACCTATATGGGTTAATGATGATTGAATTAGAACAATTTTTTTTTTTTGGTATAATGTAAGTTATTCATATACCATTATTCTAAAGGTTAAGTACAAAATAGCTTAATTATTTTAGGAAGTAGGTTCCTGGAAGTAGGTTGTATTAGTAAAAATTACCTGCTGCCAGTTTAATTAATTCGGAATTGTATAGTTCTATAGCGTACTCAATTTTAGTCACTTCTTTTATTTTCGGCATTAGTTTTTCAGCCCACTCTGGTGCGTTAATGCCGACATTTTCCTGGAAATGAACATATTTTGCTGAGCATTTTGAATTCCAACAATTCCAGTACTTAGAGTTCTAAGTAAATACCTACCAACGTTTGAAATAAATTGTCTAGGTAAAACACATCTTCAGTTTTTGTAATATTCCTTCCAGTTTTTTCACTCAGCACTTCGTACAGGTCTTGATAGGATTCTATCATTTGTTTCACTTCGGGCCGTTCATACATTTTATCCCTCAACCAGATATATCGTGGGCAGTTATACCAGTAGAGAAGCTGAAAAACATTTTATTTATAAAACTACTGGCTTCTGCCCGCGGCTTCGCCCCCGTGGGATTCGGTCTGTCATCACATCCCACGGGAACGGGATAAAAAGTATCCTATGTCCGTCTCCTGGTTGTAAGCTACCTCTCCACCAATTTTCAGCCTAATCGGTTCAGCCGTTCTTGAGTTATAAATGGAGTAACTAACACGACTTTCTTTTATATATATATAGATAGATATACTTACATACCTATTATAATCTGTAACCGAGTTAAATGATAATGAAAGAGAAGAGATGAAAGAGGAAGGTGGTCACGGGAACTATTGAATAAATTACAAGGATTTGATGATGGAAGTGGGAGGTGTGGTTAAATGTATAAAACACGTTGAGTTTGGGGCTCGTTCTAAACTAATTATCCTGTAACTAGTCTCGGTAATTAGTTTTAGACGACATTGTTTGGCGTTGAGCTATCGGATTCTGCGCTACGTGTTGTGGGTTCGATCCACTGTGCAAATATTTGTATGACCTATAGACAACTGTTCCGGGTCTGGGCATTTGTGTATGCGAGAATTTGTGTTTTTAAAAGCTCCCACGGTACAGGATTACCTAAATCCCAGAGTGGGATACCAATGTTTAAAAAAAGCTTACATCATCTTCCTGAAATGGTAGTGTGTCGTATGGTATGGGCTGCCAGTCTAGGTTGGGGTTCCACTTTTGTGCTGGTGGCGGTGGGTACAGTGCTGATAAGGCTGTCAATGCCGTCATCTGGGTCCTCGCGTAATCGGTAGTTCTTATTGTAATCTCGTCATTCAAATACAATCTGGAGATGAGACCGTCGTAAAGCTTCCTGATATACTTGCCTACAAAGTAGCTTCGTTGTTTTCCTTTCTGTTGGCAGACGGACAGTACAATAACTAAAGACAATAAGTACATATTACTAAATAGTAATTTTACTTACTTTTTTAATATATTACTAAAGAGAATACAGCGCTGGCCCGCATGTGGACGTTCGGTGCATTCAGGGGCTAATCAGAATTGATTAGCACTAGATTGCATGGTAAAGGATAACATCGTACTAAAATCTGCAAACCGATAGACAAACAGACAGACAAAAGTTCCAAAACTGATAGAAATGAATTGTATTAATTCTCAGTCCCTTAAATTAGTTTTTTGTAAATATAAGCAATGTACAGACATGACACTTACATTCTTATTATATGTATAAGATGATAAGAATATGATAAGGGAGATGTATTGTAATCTTATATCGTGATATCAACAAATAAATGGCATATGCAGCATCTGTAAACCACTACAAATGGAGGTTTTATTCTCATTTTCTCAAAGTTATAATTGAGACCGATATTTTAAAGTTGCTAGTTTTTGCTAACTATAAAAACATTAAAGCTTAAAACATTTGTCACGTTCAAGTTACGGCTTATTTTATTTTTAAATTTGACAACAACTTGTATTACGAAGAATGCAAATAAACCGCGACATTATCCTCTTTGAAAGTCAAAATGAAGGGGTCAATGTCGTTTCTGTGACCTTGCGGTGATTCCTTCGTCTGTTCTTCTACTTCTAATTACATACTAACATATCTACCATAACATTATGATATAGGTATGCTAATAAATATCGCTGGATACTATGTTATACAATATTTTAAGTAAACCCTGTCCGTTCCGTGAAGGTATTGGAAGGAATCGAGAAAGTAAATCCGCTAAAAAAATTGTAAAACGAGGAAACTTAAACGGTTTTAAGTACTTATGGTTGCAGTGAGATCATCACTGATCGTCAATGATGGTATTATCACATTTTATAAATTTGTCGGATTTTAGGGAAATTTCAGTCATTTAGGCACGACAATCGTTAATTTTAAACTGAATTAATATGATTTACAAGAGTATTTCTTTTTCTTATTTAAATTTGCTAATATGATTGAGATACCTTTATTAGCTTTTCGGGTCGGACAGGGTTTTGAAGACAGTGTATAATAATAATCATAATAAATTTAATTCTCACAGAGTCCATATAGTATAGATTTGTGAGCTAACCTATGATACATACCTACGCACAATTTCGATGTTTTCATCCAAAATCGTACATGTTATACCTTTCCAAACCTAGGAACCTAAACCTAATTACGTGCACAAAACAAAATTAATTCCAATATTTCTAATTGTTTTAGCAAATACGAAACTTACATTAGTCAAGGCTTTTTTCCCGTAGGGAAAGAAATTGTAGTCAGCATGTCCAGGATACAAATCCAACTCTTCGTCGTCAGGTGTGCGATCACCATGGCGAAATATCTGTCAAACAATTTATTTAATGACAGCTAGGTATAATGCTTAATAACATGATTGAGCAACATTATTATTCCTGTTTTCCTCGAAGAGTTAGGTACAGTCAAGCCTTTTTCAGGCCTAATTCGCCGGCAGGTACTTATGTTTAGGTCCCATATAATATGGGGCCCGCATATTACCATTAACCGTGCACAAACAACAAACTGCGAGCTGTTTTATAAATAAATATAGAGAATATCCGTGAAAAATTCACTATATTTCAGTTCACCAATCCACTTCGATCGACCTGGGAATCGAACCAAGGACCTCCAACGCAGCAGTCGCGCTTAAAACAAGGCAACCCAGTCAAATATACCTATTTAGGTACTAATCAAAAGATCCATTAATTCATTAAAGAGTTAAAATTGTAATCTCCTTAATTAATTGCTGACGTTAATGCTAATACTTAGTTTTGCACGTGTCATTGTATCCGACAGCCGGCACTCGTTTGACGTGATTGACCAGTGCTGATTATTGAACTAATGATTATGATCCGCTTAAAAGCAGGTGACACGCTTGGCGGTCGTGACATGGGTTGAATTAAGTCATCAGACGTACCACAAATGCGAGTATCAGGTCCGACTTTTCTAACCAGAAACCAGAGTCGCTCTGCAGCGGCTCCACCACACGGACCGAAGATTCCTCCCCGCACACTGCCCCCACGATTAAAACTACCAATACTAAAACTAATACCATTTTTAGATACTAATTTACCGCCGTACCAGCAGAGCGCCTCTTATCGGCGGTACGTACGCGCGTTCGCGCAAATTTCGACTGCAATCCTCGGAGCCTCTGCTCCATTTATATAGAGATACATAGAATTGTATTTCAAGAGGGCCGGCGGGACGGCATCGCTTCAATAGTTATGCGAATCTCTGACAATCTGCAGTTAGATAAATGCCGAAAATAATACCTTTGTATTTAAATTGTATGAGGTAAGTATGTAGGTACATGTCAATCACAATGTAAAACAAATTAAAAATGTCTTATCCATATTGTGATTATTCTAGAGACATAATCGTGACCATGGTAGGAGAAGGCTATGGTGTTTTCGGGACAAGGTGTTCTTCAAATCCAGTTTACATAGATATTTTCAGTGTTTATTTATGTAGATATATAGGTAATGCCTTGAAGTGAATTTATGTTATCAAGACAAATAAATATGCATGAGTATTTACTTGAACAGAAAAAATATTATTTAAACAGTATTTGTTTAGTTTAATTTACGAAATTTGAATTTCCTCAAAATGAATTCTACTTGACACGTTATAATTTTTTTTTTAAATAGTTTTGCAATATTAGCGTTATCACAATGATTTACCTTTCAAAAGAGGTCTTTCAGTCTATAAATCACTCCTCACCAAACGTTATTATTTTAATGTTGAAAGAAAATATTTATTTCAACCCTTTATAACCAACTGTAAACTCGCATTCGGCATCGGGCATATTGTACGGCGTAGAGCGCGCGCTTTGTTTGAAATGACACGTCCATTCTGTTGTGCGTAGCGTCATTTATGCACAAGTTCTCCAAGAGATTGGTCGACAGGTTGAGTTGCAGCTCACTTTCATGTTTTGCAGATGTCTGAGTGACCAGTAACTGAAACCAACCCCAAGTATATGAGGATAAACTGCTTTTCTAGATTTTAGGGCTTCTAACTACGTTCGTATGACAACTTAACGGCTTAACCTGCTCTTCGAGGCACAGAGAGGTCTCGATGATGGTTCATTCATAGACTGACCATGGCGAGCAGCGTAGTTCTTACTCCACAAGCCCCGTATATCAGATCCTTTCCGATAACAAGCGTAATATAAATTTGCTGGTTCCATTTGTATTGTCCCATTTCAATTTAAACCATTTCAAATTCATCTTATTACAACATTCTTGTTATTTAGTCTCGCACTAAATCTGTAGATATTTCATAATTAAAAAATAGAGTTAGAATACCAAGATTTAGGTATCTAATCTTAATCTCAAGATTGCATGTTGATTTTTTATTACCTACATTTTGGGTTTGATATTTTTTCCTGGGTTACAGTTTTTTTTAATTTATAGGTAATAAAACTTGATATAGCTACTTAAATCTAAATATTTCAGAAGGAGGCATAAACCCCACTCATTCCTTGTTTTTACCAATTTAGTAATTAGTGCGGTATTATCTTGTTCCAGGCATGACTGACGTCCACTACAACGAGCAAGCTCTCCTTGATCAGCTGATGATCTGTACGGAATCCGTCGACAAAGCGGAAAGATACGAACTTCTAGGACCACTCTACCGTCTCATAATTCCCATCTACGAACGACGGAAGGACTACCAAGCACTCCTTGCCTGTTACCAACACCTCACCAAAGCTTATGCTAAAGTTATCGAAGTGACTAACTCAGGAAAACGACTTCTCGGCAGATTCTATCGGGTAGCCTTCTTTGGGAAGGCCCATTTCGGAGAAGATGAAGAGGGCATAGAGTTCATCTACAAAGAACCCAAGCTTACGTCATTGAGTGAAATCTCGGAGAAACTACAAAACTTTTACGAACTAAAGTATGGTGCTGAGAACGTCAAAATTATTATGGATTCGGCGCCGGTGAGTAATGATTTATTATGCTAATAAAAAACCAAACCACCCCAATTAATGATGAGATGAGATGTAACAATTGTATACTCATTATTGATGTTACAAGTGGGCACTCCTTAAGTAGGTAGTTAATTAAAAATTTGAAGTCGTTTATATTTATAACTAACCGGTTGTGTGCCGTGCAAAGAGCAAAGAGTTATTGAGTTTTTTTATGAAATTCTCAGCAGCAGCTCGGAATTTGAATTAGTACCCGTATTACTTGGTACCTTAACATGAACTGTGGGTGTACATTGGTGTACCTCTTCCTAAAGGTTTGAGGGTATGTAAATCAGTTAAAGTTATTTCTCTCGTCAGGTAAATCGAGAGGAGCTTGACAGCAAGCTAGCGTATATCCAAGTGACGTGGGTGCGAGCGGCGCCCGAGGGCGGGCTAGTGGCAGGCGGCGGGGGCGAAGGCTCGTTCGAGCGCGCGCACAACGTGAAGCGCTTCGTGTTCGAGACGCCCTTCACTCGCGACGGAGCCGCGCGCGGGCCTGTACACCATCAGAGACTCCGGCTCACACATCTTACGGGTAAGCAAGAAAGAGATGGCTAGAAAATTTATGTGTAAGCTGCACTACCCGTCCTCTTCATTCATTGTTGCCAGCCCAACAAAGAATGCTTTTCTGAAAGTGACTCTCTCTCTCTCTAGCTCAATTAATATAACAGTATTAAGCAAGAGAAAAACAGCACGAAATTAGCAGTTCATGTATACAACCTATTGCTTGCTGACTCGTGAAGAGATACACAATCTTATGGTTTACACGGCGAGTGGGGATAAGATCCTGAGATATTTCTGTTTTTAGGGATTCCGGACCGTACGAGCCAATATATCAAATATTTTGGCCTTGCCTATATCTATGGCAATATTTTTGTTACAAATTCCGTGTCGTAGCGATATTGGTTCGATATTTGTTTTAAAATTCAGTCTTATGGCTATTACTTTATCACGTATTAACAATAATATTAATTCATCTGATTCAATTGTATAAGATGATGCATTTTCTTATTAGGTAAGAGCAATTCTATAAATTAGTCTTCTCTTCTCTACTATTATAAAATTGTAAAAGAGCTGTGTCTGTACAGATATAATTTAAAAACAAACAAGTGGGTTAGGGTATATGTATAAACGTTACCGAATCCAAAAATATGATTTTTAAAATTCTTGTCTGTTTGTTACGTGTTGGCGCAAAAACTACTGAATAGATTTTAATTTTGTTATCACTGTTAGAAAGAATATGCTCCAACTTAAAAACTGGTATACTTTTTATCTAAAATAATTAAACGGAGCTTGAGATACAGCTTGACCTATACCTATATAAAGACCCATACAAAGAAGAGATCATCACTGTTGGTTTTTGACTTTCAAGCGAGCGAAGCCGTAGGCAGAAGCTGGTACGGCATAATATTAAATTTTAATCACGAAAAATTTTAAAACTATGTTTCCACATCAGGACAGGATAGGTAGTCAATTACGTACTTATATATAACGCAACTCAAAACACAGGCTTTCTGGGCAACGATTTCGAAATAAAATAAAAATATCTTAAAAAAAACTGAAATACTTGTCTCGTCTGAAGTTCCTGTCTTGTATACTAAAACTCGCAGGAAAGAGACATAGCATCTCCTCTGAATCACCACCAAAAAGTTTAAATGCTTATATCTTGTTGTAGGACACAGCATAAATTCAAACCATGTAATATCAATCAATATCAATATATTTTTATTTCGGAATTAAGTACATCCATATTTTGTTAGTAACAATAGAAACTTATAAACTAGTGTTAGTAATATTCTTATTTTTAAGCTGCGTTAGGGAGGCCGATCCCAGGGAGCGTCTACTTGACTGCATGCAGTCGTATCCATCGCCCCAAGATCGGAGAGTCCCACCTATCACCTAACGTCCTGAGAATGGTGTTGGGGCTGTCGCGAACACGGCGTAGAAAAGATGCGCATCTCTTGCGCATAATGGCCGAGAAACTATCAACTTCCGCGTCGGCAAACATGCCAGACGCGCTACAAAAACGCGGCAGCCCCATCAACACCCGGAACGTGTTGTTATATTGTATGCGCAGGCCACTATATGCCCTCTGCGTGAAGTCAACCCACAGGCTGCACGTGTAAAAGGATTGACAATATGCTTTGAAAAGCGTCACCTTGACCTCAGCCGTACAACGCGCGAACCTGTGGGCCAACATCCCACCTCGAACAGCCAGTGACCTGCGCTCCCGCTCTATATCAATGTTGTCTTTCAGATCGTCCGAGACCCAGTGGCCCAAATATTTAAATTTCGAGACTCTGTTTAGAGGTGTACCGCAAAGCGTGACAGGTGGTATTAAGGTGTAGCTTTTATTCCCAGCTTTAAAAACCATTAGCTCGCTCTTGAGTGCATTATATTTGAGTTAAATAAAGTTCGAAGATTTAATTCAAAGAGTTGAATTATTATTTCATTATACAAATTATAATTAATTATATTTCTCACCTCTTTGAATAAATCAAACATCAGTCAACTATACAATGCGTTAAGAAAACCCTGTCCGACCCCTGAAGGTATTGTTTGATATCGAGATCTTGTTCTATTAACATAAACATTTTCATTTTACAAGAAATAAATCGCCGAAAAATAATTGAAGCTGAATTGGAAATTCTTACGGTAGCCCCGACACCGTCCCTAGGTGCCAAAAATACCAAGTTTGTCACGTTTTAAAAAGTTGCTAGATTTTGGGGTAATTGCGGCAATTAGGGTACGACAATCTTGAATTTCAAACTTCATTATATTTCTTATTTTATTTGATGTGATTTTTTTTAAAAAAGGTTACTAGCCATGTAGGTCGCACATTACTAGTATTCTTGTTAAGCTGAGTTAAAGGCTTGTGTTACAAGTGGGTTCACGTCGGTAGTAAAATGGGACGCACGACGTGACGACGAAGTCCGACGCCCTAACCTTTAGGCTACCGCCGCTATGGGATACCTTTAAGTATGTCCCTTTCGGATTGGACAAGGTTTTTTTAACATAGTGTTACCCTATTGCAGCGGAGTCTTGGTTCCCGTATGTAAAGCGTCGTGTGCAAGTAATCGACACCCAAGTTGAGGAGAAAAGTCCGATAGAGGTCGCTATGTCTGAAATGGAAAGCCAAGTTATCGAGCTACAAGAAATTGTAAACGCAAAAGCACCAGATATCAAGAAACTACAGCTCAGGTATCAGCTGCTATTATATGTCACAACGCTTTATGTCGTACATGTGCCAAGTATTTTTTTAACTTATTTCTAAATACATTTCATACTTTATGTATGGTCATAAGAATCCTATACAGTGTGTCCGGACATGGACTAGCGATATTCTAAATACTTATATAACAACTATTTTAATACACAAATACACTGTATATTCTTAACTAGCCCACTATTTTACGTAATTTTTTTATTTCTTGTACATGACAGATTACAAGGCAGCATATGCGTGCAAGTGAACGCCGGCCCGCTCGCATATGCCAACGCTTTCCTGGACCCGACACTGGCCCCCATGTATTCGGATGACATGGTCGATAAGCTCAAGTCTATATTCAAGTGAGTATTAACAGATATGATACCATGACGCATGTATTCTCCGAAAGTATAGACAAAGTTGTACTAATGTACATTTCGCCGGTATATTTAGATACCACGACGAGAGGTCGAGACGGGACGAGATGATGTATTTCCATTAACCATACACAAATCCAAATTTCGAGATGCTGCTAGAATTTCATTGAAAAACCCAGTTACATTTTCTCATCCTGGGAATCGATTCCATGGACCTCTAGCATAGCAGTCGCACTAAATCTCTAGGGGTCCACGGGAGACTCGACGGGGTCTACGTTAGCGTGACAAAAACGTGACGTTTTGGGAATATGGTATAAATGTAACTGCATAGAGTCCACCGAAACCAGCTAAATTTTGAAAGTGGTCTATGATGAAAATAAATAGCCTGGCTAGACTAACGACATATGTCATTTCTATTTCTACTATATTATTAACTTATTATCACATTCTTTCAGGGAGTTCCTAACAGTGTGCCACTCAGCGCTGGTCCTGAACGCGAAACTTATCAGCTCCGATCAAGTTTCGTACCACGAGGCTTTAGAGTCCAACTATTACAAACTGAGCCACTCGCTGTCCGGGATGCTGGGCCAACCATTACAGGACATCCTGGTCAACGGGAACCTAAGCACCACTGTACCTGGGGTCGAACTGGAGTCTAGTAACGCCTGAACTTGAATTAAGGTTATGTCCTGGCTGCCTCGCTATGTATTATAGGTACATACATCGTGTTGCCTACGTTATGAACCGATCGTGTCTAAAAAGCATCGCATGACTTGATATCAACTTATTTTCTTATTTATATTCAGTTGGTCGTTATCCTCCTTTTAATCAATCTTGCAGTTGTACGATGCCCTGCTAGGACACATGGTATTTTCCTACAAAGAAAACAATCTTTCTGCCTACGCGTTTAGACGTCAATCAATAATTGTCGATGAGAAATATCACGATAAATACTGACCGTCTGATTCTTGCCTAACAAGTATTACTAAATGCTATCGAAGGAAGTGTTCGATCGCGAAAAGTTATATGAATACAGTTAACGTAACTGTCTTAGCATTTGCACTTAGAACGAATGTGTCTTGTCCAAACTTGCTTAAGGCTAAAACTATCTAGCAGTATATCAAGGTGAAGATGAGAAATTTAAATTTTTACCTGATTATAACTAGTTTGATTTTGCCTACTCGATTAGGCGTACTGTAAAAAATAAGACGTTGGTACCTCGCCAATTAAATTAAACCGCTTTCCGTAGGTAATCTCAATTCTCAAAAATCAAGACCGTCTTAGTTTTTTTTGCATAAAATCGTATAAGTATTGGCTTTCGAGTTGTGACGAATATAACTCGATGATAATTTATCATCATTGATTATTTAGCAAAGAGTGTCGTACGGACGGACATTTTGTTTATCACACACTAAAACATTACCACGGCTTACCTAACTGACCACATCGGCTAGCTGTTCTTATAATATTCAGATAAAGAAGATTTGTGAGAAAACCATAAAAATATTCAAAAATGTTTTTGAATAATGATCTTTATTTTTAATCAAAATGCTTTAGATCGGACAAAATATCAATCCCCAT
Source organism: Acronicta leporina (assembly GCA_947256265.1). NCBI lineage: Eukaryota > Metazoa > Arthropoda > Insecta > Lepidoptera > Noctuidae > Acronicta > Acronicta leporina. The sequence goes on along the minus strand of OX366513.1, from coordinate 5,958,984 downwards.
GAACCTGCGCTAAAATAAAAGTATATTATGTCATTATTTTCACCTTAAATTGTACGTTGTTACAAAGATAAAATAAAATGAGCATGTGACCATCTCGGTCTTCATTTAAAATTTGGTTTTATACAGAACCAGTTAATTATCTTCAATATCTTGTTTTTCTCAGTTAAAAAATGATTTTAAACTACCGAGTAATAATCCCTTAATACAACTTCCTTATTTAAAGTAGAGTTCCAAATTGACGGTATTACCGTTACAAAGCATCACTTTCACGTCAATACACTATAGACTATAAAAATATGTACTTAAAATGTCATACGATTTGCCAATAAATTGAGGCATGTAAAATCATCCATCTAGTTTTTAAATAGTTTTGTCACACAAGATTATTTACATAAATATACCTCCAATGCAGAGGCCTTTTGGCGTTAGCCGCTAACGCCAAAACGCCTCTGAGAGTTTCTATGAGATTTTCACGCTAACGGTTAGCGTGAAAATCTCATAGAAACCTCAACGTAAGGTTACTATATTGGACAGGACTCCTTTTTCCATGATGATGGAAATCTTCATGGAAGCCAACGGTCACTGGGAAAGAAAGATGAAGGTTTACGTCGGACTCCTACCAACAAAAATAAACTGCCATTTATTTAGCACATTGTGGACAGGGCTTTGAGAACTCTATTGAACACACCAGTAGCCCTCCTATGTTTTGTCTTTGGCATGTCACAAAAATGTTGCTTTATTATGCTGGTATCCTCCCGGGATACGAACGCCTCGATTTGTTATAAGAGTCTAAATCCCAAAAGTATGCTCTGCTGTTAGCTGGGTTGACCGAGGCGATTTCTTCTCCGGCGCTTTTGCCTCCGAGCGGGATCGGCTACATTGACACCTACCAATTAATTGTAGACGGAATATACGAGCACAATTCTTTCACAACGCCCTCCCTCCTCGTTGCATCCACAAGGAGAGCTAATGCTCTGTGTATCATTTTGCACGTGAATTGGCTGTAAGAAAATCTAATAACATTTATATCGATAACTTACTCGATTACAATTAGATAAAACAAAATAACTGTACACCAACAACTTACAATTAACAATAAGTAGGATAATTTAGCATCTAAAAGGAGAAAATATAGTCGTCATAAACATTATTCATAAGTAGTCAATTACATGTTCCATCCTGCGGCAACCAAATAAATCTCTTTTTAAATAATTAAGATCTGAACAAAACTGAACGTGCCATGACTGATATTTCTCTCTTACTTACAATAAATAGATATCTGTATCTAGATTCTAGAACCTTTTTTAAAGTATAGTTAATGTGAGCACAAATATTGATTTTATCGGCTGGTGCAAACAAGGCGTGAACTTTTTTATCTAACAATTGAACATTAATAACTTACAGTAGGTAAGTGTACTCGTCTGAAGTTGTCTGCAAGCTGTTTTCATTATTAATTTTAATATAAAAAATCCCTGATCCGCGAATCTTTCTATTAATTATATCATATCATTCCATATTTTCATGGACAGTCTCCACTTCCACTGCACCAGCCTTCAACTAGCTAGGATTATTATTACCCTCAGTAAAACGACCTAAGAGTCAAGTCATAAGTATATCAAGTTTGCTTCTAATGTCATGCTTAACACTATCTAGTTTTTAAAGATTTTTGTCCCCGTTAAAGCCCTTAACACGTTCAGTGCCACCGAGTCGCTTCGCGAGTTTACGTAAATTTTATTCCTGTACCTGCGACTCGCGTGGCGAGTTCAGTGTACATGCGGAATGTGAAATGCGTAATGTTTGCGGCATACGGGAAGACATCATGAAAATCGTAGTGGCATTGAATGTGTTAAAGTAACCAAATTGGTTATATGCAGTTAATTGATTACTTATTATAATAGATGGTAATATTGGCGATCAAACATTGACGGAATATGATTTAAAACGATAAGTATTAGAACGTTTGTTTCCTAGTTTATCACTATCGCATGGTGGATCTACTTTAAACGACTAAAGGTTTTCCAAGAATCGGTCGTATCTAGTTCCTTATTTTTAATATTTAACTAACATTTGTAGTAAAGTAACTTATGTCAGTTATATAATATCACCGAACTAAAACTTTACGTTTTTTTTTATATTCTATAGGAATACCGACTTCTCACGATACCACCCCATTTGTTTTTATTTTATTAAGGATTTGAACTTCGTTTGGGTACTTAAGGGTCTGACTAGTGTAGGTTTCGCATGTTATACGTATACTACGACAATTTACACACGACGGGCTGAATGCAAATATTTGTCATCGGTGGACGTGGATGTGGAAGTAGGAACGTAGTCCGTAATCCGTTGTTATTATTATATCTACTGTATATGTATCTACTATTAAATGAGAAAATATAGTATATATATATTTGTATACATTATTAGAACGTAGCTTACGTTCGCATGCGGCGCACGAGACGTATTTCCGACAGCTGAAATCGGGGATAATTTTTTTGTAATTTTTTTCAGCCTTAATATTATTGCTGAAATCTCTTTCTTCTTTAATTTAAGAGCTCAGCTCTTGTCGGTGGAGCAAACGCCACTGTTCTCTATCTTCTGCTTTCCGTTTTACCTCTTGATACGACCCGATCGCAATCCTTTCCTTCACTTGTTCCACAAAACTTCGTCTAGGTCTACCCCTTCCTCGTTTTCCTTCAATTTTACCTTCTAGTATAGTTCTGAAGAAGTCGTCATGTCGTATCAAGTGGCCAAACATCTTTCCCCTTCTATTATCTATGGTTCTTAACAACTGTCTTTTCTCTCCTACAATTACTAATACTTCCTCATTAGTTTTCATTTCCGTCCAACTGATCTTCTCCATCCTCCTCCAGCACCACATTTCAAATGCCTCTAACCTTTCTCTGTCCCTTTGGGTCATAGTCCAGGTTTCACAGCCATACAATGCTATACTCCAGACATAGGTCTTTATCAATCTTTTTCTAATACTGGTTTTTATCTTCGTTGTAAATAGTTGTTTTTTCCTGTTAAATGCTTGTTTGGCCATTGCAATTCTTGCTATTATATCAGGGGAACATCTTGAGTCCTGCGTTATTTGGCTTCCTAAGTATTTGAAGCTGGTGACTTGCTCTAATAGTATGTCATCGAGTATGATTGGTCTAGTTACAGATGGGAATTTTGATGTTATTAAAGTTTTTGTTTTGTTAGTGTTTATTTTCAGTCCATAATCCTTAAAATAAGCGTTAGTAATTTTTAAAAGTTCCTCCAAATTATTTGTGCTATCGGCTATTGCTGCTATATCATCTGCAAATCTAATAAATCTTACAGGTTTTCCATTAAATTTAACACCACTCTCATCCGCTTCCATGATTTTCTGAATGGCACTTTCAATAAAAATGTTAAATATTAAAGGTGACAACGGACACCCTTGCCTCACCCCTTGCTTTATACTTGCCTTTTGTTTTTCATCCCCAATTTCTATTATTGTTTCCTGATTTTTGTAAAGTTCGTATATAATTTTCCGGTCTCTATAATCTAATCCTGTTTCTTTTAAAATCTCCATCATCTTCTTCCAGTTTACTTTGTCAAACGCCTTTTCTAAATCGATGAATGCTATATACGTATCAAGGCCTACATCCATACGTCTGTCTATAAGTAATCTGAGGGCCAATATAGCGTCTCTTGTGCCCTTTTTCTGTCTAAAACCGTATTGGTCAGGGCCTATATACTTCTCTGTTACTGGTCTTATTCTGTTCTGAATTATCTTAAGGAGGATCTTTGAGGCTTGGGATATTAGACTGAAATATGAATCACAAACCTGACGCTAGTTGTAGGTGAATATTTTTTTATATTTTTTATCAGAATTTTAAATAATGTTCAGTGTTAGGTACTTTTTATTATTTTGTGTAAAGCAATTTTATAACGCAAGTTGTACGTCTGTTTAATTTATTTTGTTGTTCTCTGGTAAGGCTTCATTTATTAATGAAATAATGCTCGATTACGTAATGAGCACCGTTGTCTACAATTTAATCGTATAGGTACTGTCACACTAAGTATATCGAATTATTTAATATAAAGCTTTCTGATCACATTGTTTTAACTTATAACATTAAAAATTTTGCTTTTTAAAATACCTAAAACTTATACAGAACTCTACATTATAAAACTTTGATTATAATATAAAATAGACCGGATACCATAAATCAAAATCCAATACTATTTGCACACACAGTAGCTTGCCTGTATCAGCTAAATAAAGAACTGCACTTGGTTTCTCAATAAAAGTTACTGATATTTGTCTATGCTATGATAGAAAAAGCTACCGTGACTCTATGTAATTATACTTTAAAACGTTGTTATTCTGCTTGATAAGGAAAGTAGTAAAGATAAACTGGATTTTTCTCTTTAAAAATCCTTTTGATAGCTCGATGGAATTTAAATCAAAGGTATTTTATCTAAGAACCTTTATTCCTCAGATATTTCGTTATTATTACATTCTTTACCAAGCTACATTCTACTTATAAGTCCATAAGCGTCACAAATAATGCTCCATTCCATTGCTTATTTATTTTAATTATTATACCTAAAACTATAAGTTAGGGAGGAAGGAACTTTATTTATTATATTTATTTATACTATAATAATAATAAAATTTGTATCGTACTCAACATCTTGCTTTACTCGTCATATTGTTATATACTTAATATTTAATTTAACAATAAAATATTCCATCTGCGTAAGCAATCATCATATAAATATCTATCTTCAGGTGACTAAATTCATTAGCACTTTTTCCAACTCAGTATCTGTACTTTAGAGATATGCAATCGTTTATTGTTCAAAAAACACACATTTTTACTTACGAGCATTACGAAAACCACATTGGTGGTTAATCAATTTTCAACTTTACACTTTTAAATGAGATTAAAAGTGATCAGCCTCGTAAGATTAAAAAAAAAGGTTTTATAAGTGCTAATAAAAAGATATCACCTGTATGAAAACTTTTCTCTTATACTAAGGGTACATAATAAAAAATAATATCATACATTTCTAAATTAGAATTTGGAAGAAAATTACCATTTATGTAGTCAAATTTTACTTCTTCTAATAAAATGACCATATTTTAACTAGATAATGGTAATGTGTTTAATTTCTATTGGATATATAAAACTTTAACACCAACAATGTGTGATTAACATTATTGTTATAATGTATAATGTGTTATTTCCTAATTTATTATAATTCTATCGTCCACCATAGTGACAAAGTATAAATTTAAATTTGATTTGATCTTTACTGGCTGTGTTGTTGTGGGTAGATTACGTAATTTTATTTACCCACCCATAGTATAAATTGTACTAAACTTTAGTATGAGTTTTTCTAGCAGGAAATTTGAAGCAAGACTTATTCTGAATCTTACTGAAATGTAATCTTTCATTTTAATTTCATGTTTTAATACATTTTATAAAAATTAATTAACGTGTTTATCTTTTCGTACTCTGTTCCATTATAGGTACACTACTTATGTTAAAAAAACTCAGTCTGATCCGAAAGGGTCATATAAGTATCCCACTTTATAAAATAAGAAACATTCAATATTCATGATAAATTTAATAATGAAGTTTAAATATCACGATTGTCGCAACTACCCAGAAGTCTAACAAATTTTTAAAATGTGATAACCGTTGTATTTGGCAATCAGCGATCTCGGTGTCGCTGCCAGCCTGCCACCATAAGTACATAATGTCATTTCAGTTTATTTTTGTCGTCTTTTTTGTTTTACTTGTAAAGTCAAAATGATTATATTATAAGATCTCGATAGGTACCTAATAATACCTTCAAGGGTCGGAGAGGGTTGTCACATTTTATTGAGGTAAGTACTTATTTTCCGGTAAGTTGACCAAATCCTGACGTGCTGCGACCTATATTGGTGGTCAGCCTGTGCGGCTTATGTTTGAATATGCTGCCGATCCACGGCCATGGTGGCGACCGACCATGGTGCGCGACACTTCCCGTTACTTTATAAAAAGTTATCTCCGGATTTTACGGCAAAACGTCCGGCTAACTAGTATATTTCACATAATTAGCACCACAAGTCACGACTATATTCTATTACTATACTAGCTTCCGCCCGCGACTTCGTCCGCGTGGAATAGTTACTTAGTCTTAGCGTGATGATATAGCTATAGCCTTCCTCAATAAATGGGCTACCTATCTAATACTGAGAGAATTTTTTAAATCGAACCAGGATTTCCTGAGATTAGCGCGTTCAAGCAAACAAAGCTTTATATACTTATTAGTATAGATAGTAGTCCAGGTTCGTTAATTCACAGGCGGGCAGTGAGGTATTGCAGTTAACTGGGCACAATCTCAACGCCCAGCTGAAACTAAAAAAATCATAAAAGAAACCAATACCTAACAGATGTGGAGGTTAGATTCCCAGGTTGATCCCAATTCGATCTGGGAAGTGAACCTAGGACCTTTTGGGTAGCACTCGCGCTTACAACCTGTAGCCCAAGCACGAACACTTTCGAAAACGTATTCGTATCGAATTCGAGAATAATTTGTATGAGGAGGCAAAGGAAGGAGGTTAATGAACGTAGATGAAGCGAAAGTGGTGTGCCTGGATCGTAGCAAGTGGAGATCTATCTAATCTCTGCCTACCCCAATGGGAGACAGGCGTGAAAATATGACGTATTTAAGAGATTTGTAGCAGAAAAAAACTAGATACGTTTACGATACGAATTCAATAGTGCTTCGTCACTGTCCACTGAGGACTTGACTGTCCCTAGTCCAAAGAGTATAATAATATAGTTGCCCTAGTCCATAGTAGAATATTTAACTCGTGGAAAATATGTATTAAAAATTCAATTATTAAATTGATGTACATCAATTCATTAATTATAACACAAACACTATTTCTCTATGGATTCGTACAAAATCTGTGAAGCTGATAAAGGTTCTATTACAGTAAATTTAAGGTCTAATATTGGTTAGCCAGTATGGATTTCGGTTATGTCATTTGCCCAAATAGAATGACAACCTAAATGTCATGCTGTCTGTCTGTCTACGGCTATATGTATGTACAAATTTTGATGTAGGTTTACACAAAAAAGGTAAAATCTGTGTCCACTTCAGGTGTTTGTAAAGCTTTTATTGTGCTAACACTGCGAATACTGTGCAAGACATGGAAGACGAGTTAGAAGACAGAGTTTTATACCAAACATATATATCTTTTATGAAAATATTGTCACGTCTCACTAGTAGCGTTCCGCTTGATACTCCCGTGAGCTATTTATGGAAGATGGTGCGTCTTTATTTACTACGATCCGAAGTTGTAGTGTTCACGCTAGGCATAATAATATTCTATATGTACTTGCAAACTATCGAACAATGGAGCCGCACAATGCTAAGCAGACTGTCGCAGGCTATGAGTCCTATAAGTGCAGTTCAACGAATGAAGATCTTGGAAGGTTCTGAAGCGGATAAGCAGAGCTGGGAGCTAAAGGGTAAGCTCAGTGCTGCTTACGCAATCAAAGGCAGAAGAGTGCACATGGAAGACCGATTTATCATCAACGAAAACATTAATAATACTGGGATCTCACTATTTGCTATATTTGATGGACACGGAGGCGAGTTTGCCGCCAACTATGCAAAAGATCACCTCATACAAAACCTTTACAACAAAATAGTGGAATTACATGCATTTAAAGATGGCAAAGTGCTCAGTACACCTCCGAAGGAAAGTCCGGAAGAACCAATACTTAAGGAAGAAAACAGTATTACTGTTGATAGGAAGTCTAGTTTTAAAAAGTCAGTAAGTGCAGCTGATGATACATCAAGAAAAGAAATAACTGATCCTGAGTTATTGGCACAGCTGTCCAAAGCAAGGCCTATTACTAGGGAAGTTAGACCAATTGCTAAGCCCATTAAACATGTGGCTATTCCACTGTCCAGTTACATGGATAAAGGGAAGATAAACTATGGAAAGTTGCTCACTGACGAGGTTCTAGCTGCTGACAGACTGCTGGTAGAAGCTGCAAAGCGTTCAATGGATGTAGCTGGCACTACAGCTCTCCTTGCTGTGATGGAAGGCAACCATCTGATTGTTGCAAATGTAGGAGACTCTAGAGGTGTAATGTGTGATTCCCGTGGTAATGCCATTCCTGTTTCATTTGACCATAAACCACAACAGGTAATTATAGTGATTTATTTTGTTTCTTTTGTATAAATTACAATTATCTAGAATGAATGATAAAAAAATATTTTTTTAGGTTCGTGAACAGAAAAGGATTGAGGCGGCTGGTGGCTACATTGCTTTCAATGGAGTATGGAGAGTGGCAGGTATATTAGCAACCTCACGGGCAATGGGTGATTACCCTTTGAAAGATAAGAAATTTGTTATTGCTGACCCTGACATACTTACATTCAATCTTGATGACCACAAGCCTATGTTCTTAGTACTTGCCTCCGATGGATTGTGGGATACATTTTCTAATGAAGAAGCAGTGAAGTTTATTAAAGATAGGTTAGATGAGCCTGACTTTGGAGCTAAAAGTTTAACACTACAAGCATATTACAGAGGATCTGTAGATAACATCACAGTTTTAGTTATCAATTTCCTAGCTAATCAAATATCTATAGCAGCTTAACAATCAAGTTAGGCGATGTGTATATGTGCGTTAAATTGAAACTCCTAACTTTTAAATTTGAAAGGGTATTTTTAAATTTGTCCTTATGTGTAAGAGTTTTTACTAACTTAACGTAAATAATTGATGCATGAAAGTTTAATTTATAATTTTCAAAGCATTTTCCTATGTGGTACCTATAAGTAACAAAATGTAACATTAACTGTTGTCTTTGCATAATACACTTTATAAGAATATAACAATCTTAGATTTATTTAAACAAGATGTAATTACAATGTAACACAAATGTATTACATATTTATTTTGATAACAATGTTTATTGAAACACTGTATTTAAACAAACAAATACCTAAGAAATCTTGTAGAATATACTTCGTATCTTCATTAGTATTATATCCAAATTGCATTTAAACTATACAATATGTAACGAAGACTGTTGCTCCCTTCACCTTCAGCTGAAATATTAGAATTGGATATTTTTTTTTGGAAAAAATCAGTTATAAAACTAAAATGACTATTTGCAGATGGAAAACTTGGTAGTGAATTCTTAAAACAAGCTGTTAGTAGCAGTAGTCTGCAGATATTTTGAAAATTAAATGTATAATAAAAATAGATTTATCAGAAACAAGTTATTATATCAGACTAATATCTATTCTGATATTTACACTGAAAATTACCAGCAGTGTTGGGTTGACCCAAAGGGGTTTTCTTACATATTGTGTAATTATGTATTTTATATTTTAATATGTTTTGTATATATGAACAACAGTCAGGTTATGTATTATTTATATTAAGTACTTATTAATTAAATAATACTAAATCTACTGTTACAATTTATTATTTTTGTCAAGTTCCTTAATATTCAACTTATATATTTTATGTCCAGTGAATTTTAATACATAGTTTATGTGTAATATTGGATTAAAACTTGGTATATTAATGTTACTGTTAGATTACGAAATTTTGTATAAGTATAGATGTGTCCAGTAGATGATAATATTACTTAGACAAGAAACATACATATTTTTTATTGCAAAAGAGTAAAGCATTGTATTTTTTAAATCGAAAATTTTGAATTTATGGATGGTTGTGATGTGGACAGTACTAAAACTGGTCTTAAGAGTCATGTTTTCTTATTTGCCCAACATTATAATAAAATTATTCTATAGACAACATATGTCTTAATTAATACAAATAGTAATTTTCTTCTATTCACTAAAAACATAAATTAATTTATCACTTGTTCATCATCATTGTGTTGTTTCAAAATTTGTAAAATGTTGCATGTTATAGAATACTGATTTCTGAATGTTCAGATATTGGCTAGGAATTGGTTAAATATGTACTTATTAATATTCTAAAGTTGTACCTAGTTTAAACTATTTCAGTATATTTATCATATTATGACATGTTCCAGTGCTCCCCTTTCGCCTCGTTTTTGTTACTGCTTACTGCATTTGATTCGGTTTGAGTATTAGTGTATATTAATAGATGTTAGGCATGGGTTAATATTTGCCTGTGGTGCTAGTCATGTTTTCTTAGTTTTATATTTTGTTTCTCTTCCATAACCATTTATGTGCATAATAGACATAAGTCTTATACCATTCATTAGTAAATCTTTGTTTGTAAATTTTATTATGTAACACATTCATGTATTAAAATATTTTTATATGTCTATCTTTAACAGAAAAGATGAAAAATGATCGATAAAAGTACAAAAAAATTGTTACAAAAATGGCCTATGAAATTTAATTTCATCCATTAAATCACACATCATTGGGGCCAAATAAAACTAATTTCTACTTGAACTAATCAATGCCTACTATTTTATTGATCAAATTATCAAATACAGTAGGTATATTTTGATAGGTAAGGTGCCAAAACAATTTGGATTTTATATAACTGTTCCCTAAGTGAATAATAGTACCATATTGGAGAGATATTTAGTAGGGATGAGTCCTTGTTGTGTTACCTAATATTTTGTATCGATTTTAACACAATTATGCGTACTTAGGTATTATTTTCTGTACATAATCTGTGTTATGTAATATGTATATAAAAATACCAAAGCCTCAAAGGCTTATACATATTTTATCCATTTGTCTTATCGCTTTCTTCAGATCTACCTACCAAAGTATAACAATATTGTACGTAATACATAAATAAATGGTAACATAGAATCTTGTTACATTATTTTTTCCGTTTCTTCTTCGTTAGATCAACTTCGCAGACTCCCTGCTTATTGTAGAAGAATATAAATGTGAAAGTGTATCTTCACATTTTTGTTTTTTTACACAATCCACTACTTTGGAAACGGTACTAAACCTAGTTTTATCAGCTCCCTGCAGTAACAGCGAAATAATCATATTTCAAAAGCCGTTTGTACAAGGTTGAATGTATGTAACATGTTGTATAAATTTCACGCTTGCTTATCGCTACCTTTAATCGGTAATCGATGTATAAAATTTGCTGCAGTAAACTCACACAGCATTAATTAAGCGCCATCGGCGTCACCATTAATAACATTGTAGGGTACTTAATAGAATGCTGATTATAACTTGATTCGACTGTCGGAAAAACGTGATGATAATGGGGATTTTGCCAACAACACTAGTGGTCAGACAGACAGAACCTCTAAGCTGGCGAGCGAAGCCGCAAGAACACTAGAAGCGATTGCGCAATTATTCTTATTTCCATCGTTTTCATCCTATTATTATTAAAACGGCAAAATTACGATAATAAATTTACGTAAAAAGACCCACTTGACCGGTGACAGAGGAAGATAAAGAAAAGTGAATTTAAATATTTTTTTAAACATTTATTTTTATAAAAATATTTGGAAAGGCTGCTTCATCCAATTTCGTAACAAAACATTACCCTACCACACATAACACAAATTGTTATTTCAACACATTTCTTGTTACAAAGAACTTAGAAACTCAATACATTATCATGATATTTTATACTAAAAACCTAGAGCTTACAAAATTTCTGCTAATGGCATTCAATTGGCTCTGTAATATAACTAAAACTTACTACTCAGCATATTAGCTATTATGCAATTAATGTAAAATTTATGTGGACAATTATCACAAGTGAACTAAATAAGGTCTATGCTTGTAAAACAATCATACAGGTGTAATAATTATTGTTTCTTTACTATTTCTCGACATATTTCTTTCATAACTTCAATATTTCGAGACTATCTATATGACTAGATGATATCTGAACTCTAGAAAGAGTTGCATATAAGATGCACTGATTATCACATTTTAGCAGGAATGTCAATCAGTGAACTTTAAACTTTAATAGCCTTTATTTACATAAATTGCACAATAAAATTGTAAAGGCACTGCAAAATATAATGTAGCGGCTTACTCTATCCAGTCGTAGGCACTATCTTAAATACATGAAACAATATAATAATCTTCGTGTTACAAATGTAGTAACTTAAAACAACAGTTATGTTAGCAGTTACTGGTACATAAGTACGAGTCATAGTCTATTTATTTATTATATTAAAATATCTACATGAAGACGTTTGTGTGATAAATTGCATTAATCAATCGTTCAATATTTTCACAGAATTTCGAATTCGTCGTCCGAGTCGTCGAATTGTCGATCTACGTCTTCAAATTCTGTAACATAAATGACAACATATCATTACATTGCGATAGACATATTTTTAAGTACGTTATATCTATCATTCTTATTTCTAGGCATCAAAGAGATACACAACTACAAAACAATAATTGTCACAGGTGTTGACAATTGACAATCCACCTTTCTCCCATGTTATTATGGACAGAAGAGTCAAAGAGTGGTCAAACCTCACGTACAATCTTCATTTTTTGCACCATTATTTTTTTTCATAAATTTTTGTCCACCCAGATGGCCTAGTGCTATAGGCACACTAGCCTAGGCCGGGATGGCAGACTTCACACGCCGCCGAGAAAATCTCTCAGGCATGCAGTTTCCTCACGATGTTTTCGTTCACCGTTTAAGCGCTTGACCGCCAATTCGCCTAATCTAATTAGTTTAATTTATTTGATTTATTTATAGCAGACACATGGTCCATCGATTTTACAATATATGTATATATATAACTTAACTTAAAAATAAGTTATATTCATATATATTATACTTATATTGTAGAATCGATGGATTAATGTCTACATTACCTGCGAATAATGTAGTATTCTGTAAATCAATATCAGATGTCATCGGGCCCCAGTGCGATGGTCTCTTGTCGCATATCTCAAATAATGGCTGGGTCTCGCACATCAGCTTTGTCTCTATAGTGGCACATAATTCTTCGAAATCAGTTTTTGTTCGACATAGAAAACACTGCAAGAAAATTAAACATACATACCTAAGCATCTAGAATAAAAAATCTTTGAGTAATTAATTATTGTGATTTGTTATTACTATATGAGCTTGTGGGCTGTGACCAAAATCATGGGTGTGTGTGGATGTGGGTGATGAGATGTTTTCTCAAGCTGTACCACGGAACAAGTAGACCCGTACGTCCCGATTGTCATAAGCTCAACCCCTACTGTAACTAATACTAACTATGACTATGTTTTGACCAGAAATTGGGAATCTAATGACAGTGGTATTGTGCAAAATACTACTTTTATTGAGCTGCATCTGGCTAGCCTGTATGTCAACCAGAAAAGAACAGAGAACCTGCTTAAGTGCTTACGTATGAACATAAACTCACCACAGCAACTGATGGGTCCATAGCGAGCATTGGTATCCGGGAAGCATATTTACAGTGATATGAGCAGTCCATTTCTTTTTGTTCATCAGTCAATTTAGTCTGAAGGGAAACACGTTATAATGTAAAGCACAGTGTAATAAAAAAAATAAAAAATGTGTTGTGTAATGTATGGTGTGGGATGGGCGTGGTTACCCAGATACAAAGTTAGGATGATTCTAATACTATGGGGCTCCAAAATATAATAGAAATAACAAGATAAAATGAAATTCGGGCGCCAGGAGCTCACCACAAAAAAAATGCTACCGGAAGCTAACTATGGTGGATATTAGACTTTTAATCTGCCGGTGGGAGGATTACAATAAAAAAAGACAACATACTCTTTTTGCCTCTCTTTTATTTCCCGTAGGTTGCATACAATTTTGGAAAACTACTTATGATTAATTAACTATATAAATGGTTGGTCATTATTTGGTCATTATTGCATCTGAACTGTGGAAATGTAATTTAGGCTACATACCCGATCTGCATACTAGATAATTTTAAGTTAAATTAGATTTAAATACATGGAACGGCTGCCATCCTGGCCAGGCGCGATGCGGCACGATCCAAAATTTTGAGGTTGAGAAAGTTTAAATTTAGAAGAATTGAAATTTTATATTAAATATATAAAAAAAAAAAAAAAGCCGAGGCGTTTTTTTCAACAAACAAATCCCATTCTTCGCCAACGGGCGAGAATTAGCTGTAGATTAGCCAACAAAATATGGGTCCATAACATAAGATTCAAGCCATTAGGCTTTGCAAAACAATTTAAAGATACATTACTATGGAAATGGCACGAAATTAGGCCAGATTTAATTTTTTTAAATTTTTGATTGGAAAACCATCTCTACATCTTCCAATAAAATCGTAGGGTGAAGATGTCAATTTTTTGACAGCCCGCAGATGACGTTTAAATTTTTTTATAAGTGCTGGCAACATTCCATGACCAAGGGTATCGGCGAAATGATCTATGTCAAAACAATGATTTATTACGGTTTTATTAAAAACAAACTAATACCATGTAACGTGCTAAAAAGACTCGTTACATTACATCCCTCCCCGAAAATAAAAGAAAGGAACTTTCTTTTATGCACTAAGGCAAAGAAAAGAATCAACAAGAGAGAAAAACTGAAATATAAATTTCAAAATAAACAAATAGTATCAAAATACTATTTCACCATCAACAAACTAAATATATCCTACAAGATTGGAATATAAAAAAAAACAAACTCCCAAACATCTAACAACATCGAGTTCAGTTAGGCACCACCGCCGCTGACTAACAAATAACTTCTACCGCTGTGAGTACAGTTAGGCACCATCGCCACTGACTATCAACACATCTATCTCCGTGAGTACAGTTAGGCACCATCGCCACTGACTATCTATAACATCTTTCTCCGTGAGTACAGTTAGGCACCATCGCCACTGACTAACAATAACAAACACCGACTTGGAGTTCAGTTAGGCACCTTCGCCACTGACTACCGACGTCCTACAATGCAAAACCGCCATCCTGTATACCACATACAAGACATGAATCATTCACAGCAACAAAAATGTGACGTGAACAATCCACTAAAAAAAATTATGAATGTTGTGATTGGCTCAACACCACCAAACTTCCAAGCACAAGCATCCTCAAAAAGCAGGTACAGCAAAGCAACTGTAAAAAAATAATATTCATATTGTGATCGGCACAACACGACCGAACTCCCGAACACAATAGAATAAAAGGTATAACAAATACTTGCATATTGTGATCGGCACAACACCGCCGAACTTCCGAACACAATATCAAAAGTAAGAACAAAAAAAAATATGCATATTGTGATCGGCATAACACCACCGAACTCCCGAGCACAATAGCATAAAAGGAATAACAAATACTTGCATATTGTGATCGGCACAACACCACCGAACTTCCGAACACAATATCAAAAGTAAGAACAAAAAGAGTATGCATATTGTGATCGGCATAACACTACCGAACTTCCGAACACAATAGCAAAAAAATAGGAACTCAAGGAAAAAAAATCCGAGTACCGTATAAAAATGTCAGGTATTCTACAACAAAGGCGGTAGAATAACCCAAAAAGAAAATATGAGGACGTCTCCTCAGAGTCAAGTCCGAGTTGAAATATCAATATAAGTCACATCCGAGAAACTATGAAATATATTTAAACTAAAATTCTACAATGTAGAATTACCAACTAAAATATGTTAACTTAAAATCGATACTTATTTAATTAAGAGAAATAGTAAGATTTTATGTTAACTTAAACAATAGATTGTTAAATCTTAATTAAGAAGTGTTAAGATTTTAATCTGAAAAAGACTAAAAAAATATAATCTCCAGAAAGAGAAAGAAATATAAGAAGATAATATAATAATACAATATTATCTATCTCAACAAACAAATAAAATAATATATAAGATCTTTTGATGTAGAAAATATAAATATGTGTGGGTGGAAGAAGCAAATTGAAACATTATAATGAAAATGTCCTAAGTTAAACTTTAGCAAGTTCAGACTTGAAATCAATAAATTGATATGAACTAACCTAGCATACTATCTTCACTCAAGAGGTCATAACCGTTCATTCATTATTCATTCATCACACAATCAAAGACCTGTTTCAAACAATGTTATCAAAATCAAGACTTAAACCTGAGAACCAAAAATTATTAAAATTTAATTATATCTTTAACATGATAACGACCTACTGAACCTTTATTCAAATCTTTTAATATATAAACATTATTGGATACTTTTTCTATAATTTCACATTTAATAAACTTAGGAGCAAGTTTTGCCGAAAAATAAGCAGGAGCATGAGATTGAACAAAACTTCTCCTCCACACTACATCACCCACATCAAAAGAAATGACCCTACGACTTTTGTTATAATAAGTCGCATTACGCTTATAAGCTTTTAATAAATAAGCCTGAACTTTCACGTAAATATCACTAAGTGAATTAAGAGAAGTAGCAAAACTATTTCTATCGCCAACTTCAAGTTGATTTAAGTTGTCAATAGAATTACTAAAATGGTGTAAAGAAGCATCAAAAATAAGTTCTCTACCAAACATAAGAAAATTGGGTGTAAAATCCGTAGCAAGATTCACACTATTATTTAAAGCTAATTGAACATGAGGTAAAAATGTAGACCAAGTTCTATGATCATCTTTCACAAAACAAGAAATGCAAGTTTCAACCGTTTTATTATAACGTTCTACAGGATTGTTTTGAGGTGTGTATAAAGTATTATAAAATATTTTAGTTATATTAAAACTTTTCAAGAAGTCTACAAAGTGTTTTGAAGTAAATTGGGTTCCATTATCACAAACTATTATTTTAGGACAACCAAACTTAAGAAATATTTCTTTTTCAAAAAGTTTACAAATGATTTTAGTAGTAGCATTAATCATGGGAAATATCCAGCAATATTTAGTAAAAACATCAACTACTGAGAGTATATATTTATGACCAGAATAAGTTTTAGGTAAAATTCCTATTATATCTACAGAAAGCATTAGCATAGGGCGATCAACTTTTTTAGGGTTTATCATGATACCAAAAGGAGGTAAATTAGTATGTTTATACGCTTTACAAATATCACAAGATAAAATATGTTTTTGAACATCATGAAACATTCCTTTCCAAAAATAATGTTGTTTTAATTTCTTTAAAGTTTTATGAATACCTAAGTGACCAGAATTAATATCATCATGATTAGACTTAATAGTATCTAAAATATGTTCTTTAGGAATAACAATTTTCCAGTTAAGACGACTGTTAGGATCAAATTTATTTTTACAAAATTTATATAAAGTATTATTTTCAACTCTAAAGTTTTTAAATTTACAAGGAGATTTCTGACAATTCACAAATATTTTTCTATACCAAGGATCATGAATATCATCGTCTGGTAAAACTAAATTATTCTGTGAAACAATTACAGCAACTTCAATTCGAGATAAGGCATCAGGAACCAAATGTAAAGAACCTTTTTTATGAATGATATCAAATGTAAATTGTGAAATTCTAGCGGCCCAACGTGCTAAACGTCCACTAGGATTACTAAGACCTAAAAGCCATTTTAAACTAGCGTGATCAGTGATAACTGTAAACTTCATTCCTTCAATATAAGGTCTAAAATGTTCTATAGAATCTAAAATTGCTAATAATTCACGTTCTGTGGTACTATAATTACGCTCACATTTATTAAGAGATCTAGAATAAAATGCAATAGGATGTTGTTCATTATTTTCATCCTCTTGACTTAAAACACTACCTATGCCAACAGAACTAGCATCACAATGTAAAAAGAAAGGTTTTTCAAAATTAGGACATTGCAAAACAGGAGCAGTTATTAAGCTTTCTTTTAAATTTTGAAACGCGTTTTCCGCTTCATCATTCCAAACAAGAGGTTTCTTAGAATTTTTACTTCCAGCTGTTAATTTAGTTAATGGGGAAGCAATATCAGCAAACTTACAAATGAATCTACGATAATAAGAGCATAAACCAAGAAAACTTCTAAGATTTTTAACAGTTTCAGGGCGAGGAAAGATTTTAATAGTTTCTAATTTAGAAGGATCAGTATGCAAACCATCACTGTCAACAATATAACCCAGATAACGAAGTCTATCTTTACAAAAATTACACTTTTTTAAATTTACAGTTAAACCAGCTTCTTTTAATATATTATAGATTTTATGTAAATATTTAATATGCAAATTAAAGTCTGAATTTACACAAATGAGGTCATCCAAATAACAAAACACGGCATTATCAAATTCAGGGCCAAATAGTTTATCTACAAGTCTCTGCAACTCAGCTGGTGCATTTGTGAGACCAAATGGCATACGAACAAATTCATAAAGTCCTTTACCAGGAACAACAAAGGCAGTTTTCTCTCTAGAAGATTTTTCTAGAGGAATTTGCAAAAATGCTTTAGAAAGATCAATTGAACTAATGTATTTAGCGCCTCTAAGGTTATCTAAAATTCTAGAAGTATAAGGAAGAGGATAAGAATCTTTAATAGTTACTGAATTTAATCGTCTTGAATCTAAACATAATCTTGTACTACCATCCTTCTTTTCTACAGCTAAAACAGGTGAACACCAAGGAGATTTGGAGGGTTGAATGATGCCTTCCTTCAATAAAACTTCCACTTCATCAAAAAGTTCTTTTTGTTTAGCAGGACTCAAAGGCCAATATCTTTGTTTAAATGGTTCACTAGTAACATTAATTTTATGTTCAACAAGATGAGTAAGACCTAAGCCTTTCTTTTCATAAGATATATTTTCAAAAAGAGCAATAGTTTCTTCTAATTTATGTTTCTCAGAAGGAGAAAGTTCACTAGCAGAAGTAACAGTACAAACTTGAGTTTCATTACAACGAACAAAGGTTATATTTTTCCATAAATCTTTAGCTAAGTCAAACTGTAACCAGAAATCAAATCCCAAAATAATTTGTGATTGAAAGTTAGGAATAATTAAAAATGTTATATTTTTAGTTAAACTATCACAAGTGATTGGTAACTCCATTGTTCCAATAACTCGCTGCGAAGAACCATCAGCAGTAAAAGCAGATCCAGAATCAGGTTTAATTTTATAACCTAAAAGTTGAAATTGTTTATGAATATTTGAACCTAGAATACTACTATTAGAACCACTATCTAATAATCCTGAAAATTTATTATTATTAACTGAAAATTCTAAATAAGGTCTGGTATCATTGTGTTTTACAAACAAAATAGGAGCTGACCTGTACATGTTAAAAAATGTTTTTAAATAATCTAACCAATCTTTAAATTCTTTATTACGAGAGATATCATCAGGTTTGTGACTATAAGTAAATTTTTTCAACATCGAGACACGTGAAGTTTTAACAAAAACTGGTGCTCGATGTGGCCTAATCAGTTTTTTGACTCGGTAGAGTTTTTATTATCCAAAGTACAAACGTCACAATTCTTGGAGGTAACTCCAACCTTTTGACACTTAAAACAAACTACACCCGGTATAGAAGGGCAATTTTTAAAATGATGTCCAGATTTCCTGCATTTCAAACAAATAAAACTACTTGAAACTGCATTGGATTTCACAAATGGCTTTTCAGTCCTAATGGAATCTTTAAGAGGTTTTCTATTGACCACAACTTCAAGTTCCTTTGCAAGATCAAGAAATTGTTCAACTGAATCAATATTTCTACTAAAAATAAATGGTGTATATAAAGGTAACATGTTATGTTTAATAATATTAACTAAAACTGTATCAAATAATGGAGAAGAAAGACGACTAGCCATGTCCATAATATCTGTAATAAAATCTGGAAGAGATTCTGAAAGTTTTTGTTTCCTTGTGCGAAGGTCATATTCCAAAAAGTAATCAAAATGAGGTTTATCAAAACGCTTTAATAATGCAAGCTTGAGCTCATGCCAAGAAGCAATACGAATTCGAACTGTGCGAAACCATTTAAGAGCAATACCGCTAAGCAAGTCAGAAAAAGATCCTACTAACAAAATTTCATTAAAATTCTTATATAAAAAATACTCCTCTACTTGAGTTATAAATTCCCTAACACACGACTTTCCATCGAAATCAATCTTACTCTTTTTCAAATCTGGCAATTTAGTAAAAGAAGGTAAATTTTTCTTAATGTGTTCATTAACAAAAGCATTCATCGAATTAAAAGAAGGTAAAGCATTTGTAGCCAAAGCAGAAGAAGAATGTGCAATTTGAGCATTATGATCAAAAGGATCATGCACCTCGGTCAAATTAATCATTTCTTGAACCACCTCCGCAGCATTAACATTAGCAACCATGCTAGTATCAACTGAAGCCTGTTTATCCTCAGACAAAGAAAGTGGAGGAAACTGAACTTCTTTATCCATGATGAATAGCAAGTAAAAGTATAAAAATGCAAAGCAAAACTAAAAGTTTCAAACAAGTTACTAAAATAATTTCAAAAAAAGGTTATGTGAAATTTGAGTTAAAAGTAAAGTTGTTGTTGAAGTTAATTTAAGTTTTTCAATAATATAGTTAAAGTTTTTTTAAAACTGAATAGATGCAATAATAACTTACAAGTTTCAATCTTAATTATTATGAAAACAATGTTTACTTAATGTAATTAAATTATGTTTTTAAAAGTTACACCTCAATTATGTTTATATGTTTTGTAAAATAACAAAAACGGTTTACACAATACAATTATGTTGGTTTTGCTAAAGAGAAAAACAAAAACATATGCTGTAATAGCATATAGTAACAAACAAAATACAATAAAGTTCAATAGCTATACTGTTTACAAGATTGTATTAAAGTTGTAAATTAAAGTTATTTACTATAAAAGTTTCAAAGTAACAAACAAAATAGTTTGTAAACAATATAATAACAAAATATTGGATGCAATAATGTACCAAAACAAGTAACAATACTAGGCAAACCTACTTCATGTCCCTGAACGCAAGCGCCAAATTGTAATAAAAAAAATAAAAAATGTGTTGTGTAATGTATGGTGTGGGATGGGCGTGGTTACCCAGATACAAAGTTAGGATGATTCTAATACTATGGGGCTCCAAAATATAATAGAAATAACAAGATAAAATGAAATTCGGGCGCCAGGAGCTCACCACAAAAAAAATGCTACCGGAAGCTAACTATGGTGGATATTAGACTTTTAATCTGCCGGTGGGAGGATTACAATAAAAAAAGACAACATACTCTTTTTGCCTCTCTTTTATTTCCCGTAGGTTGCATACAATTTTGGAAAACTACTTATGATTAATTAACTATATAAATGGTTGGTCATTATTTGGTCATTATTGCATCTGAACTGTGGAAATGTAATTTAGGCTACATACCCGATCTGCATACTAGATAATTTTAAGTTAAATTAGATTTAAATACATGGAACGGCTGCCATCCTGGCCAGGCGCGATGCGGCACGATCCAAAATTTTGAGGTTGAGAAAGTTTAAATTTAGAAGAATTGAAATTTTATATTAAATATATAAAAAAAAAAAAAAAGCCGAGGCGTTTTTTTCAACAAACAAATCCCATTCTTCGCCAACGGGCGAGAATTAGCTGTAGATTAGCCAACAAAATATGGGTCCATAACATAAGATTCAAGCCATTAGGCTTTGCAAAACAATTTAAAGATACATTACTATGGAAATGGCACGAAATTAGGCCAGATTTAATTTTTTTAAATTTTTGATTGGAAAACCATCTCTACATCTTCCAATAAAATCGTAGGGTGAAGATGTCAATTTTTTGACAGCCCGCAGATGACGTTTAAATTTTTTTATAAGTGCTGGCAACATTCCATGACCAAGGGTATCGGCGAAATGATCTATGTCAAAACAATGATTTATTACGGTTTTATTAAAAACAAACTAATACCATGTAACGTGCTAAAAAGACTCGTTACAACAGGTATCTAGCCTTGTAGCTAGCATGCAGCAGCAGCAAATCAAGCCACATGGTCTACAATTTTTGGTAATCAGAGCTATTATGAAATAATATAGCGTTCCAGTATTCCACCGGCAACAACTTGACACGTGGCCGCCTGTTGGTCACCACTCATCTAAGGGATATGATGTAGAGATAACTCAATATATCAAGAGCTACTGGCCTTTTTAAATGATTGCCAAGTGGATGTCCAACACAATACCTTATTGCTTTGATGGCCTTTGAAGGCATTGGGACACAAAAGATACATCATATAAATATATATCTACCTCAACTAATCCAGATTTCTGTGTAGTATGAGGATCCAAGTATATAACTTCATCTTCTACACAACCAACTAGGTACAACGCTTGATTAGGCTTGCCGCCAATCACTCCAATTGATTGAGGCGATTGGAAACATATCTGAAGATGTAAAAAAAGAATTAATTGCATGCTTCTGCAGATATGGTATGGTATACATTTTTCATCGCTTTCTTCCCTGCAACTCTCACGATACATTATTCGACATAATATTGTCGTCACAATATACAGTGTGTCCGGACATGGACTAGCGATATTCTAAATACTTATCTAACAACCATTTTAATACACAAATACACTGTACACTTGGGCCTAATTCACTTCCCCGCTATGTGGCAGCTATTTTGCTGTATGTACAAAAAATCATATCTCTCAAAGTTTTGGTCTTATTGAGTTAAAAATAGGCTTATTCGGAGGGCAACAATACTGTCTACATTATCTTTTTTTACTAGATCGAAAGATGTTGAGCTAAGCTACAATACAACATTAAATTTACAACTGTGTCTCTGGCCCAAGTGTATAGTTTATTTTTGTATTAAAATAGGTGTTATATAAGTATTTAGAATATCACTAGTCCATGACCGAACACACTGTATATAAAAGAATTTAAAAATGACAAAGTAAAATGTTAAGTTTAGAAATTGTACTGACATTTGACATAGAATTTTAACACAATTAATACTAGGATCTATATTTACCTTCAATCCTTCTATATACACAGGGTTAATTTCACTAAGGCCCAGCCTGAGAGGCACTATCAGCAGCAAAGGCATCCAGTCGGTGACCACACTGTCTGGCGTCGACGAGGAGTCACCCCTGTCGTTGTTCACAACACATTGTTGTACTGAAAATAGTTATGAAGTCATTATCAATAAATAATTGAGATTGGTTTGCTAAAAAGAGAAATATGTCCAAGAAGATTGGCTGACGACAATTTTAACACTCGCAGATCCTACAAAATATCTAAACCATGTAAATCACATTCGAAAATAGACTATGGACTGTGTTATAGAAAATATGGTCCAAATAGATGTTTGACGTGGGACGCTAGTGACGCGAACGAGACTCACATTTAGTAGCCTGGTCTTATGATATTTGTATTATATTGAGGTTTTAGATAGTTTATAAAAATTATATCATGAGGAACTAAATTGAATGGTTTGGGTGCAATATTCCCTATATCCCACCCACAATAAGTAGTGATAATATTAGCAATAAATTAAGGAAGGGAAAAGTTTAATAAATGTTTAGATACATAAATAATGTAATTAAACGGTTGAATAACTGTTTCATGGAATATGCATTTTAATAATAGAATTTTATATTATGTAGCTATGTAACTGCCCTATAAGTCTAGTGTTCCCAAACGCGTCTGCTCCTTTAGAGGTTCTAGGTTTGATTCCCAGGTCGAGCAATGTGTTATTAGGTTAGGTATTCTATGAAAAATTCAGTAGCAGCTCGTTGTTTGGGATTTGTACCCGGCAAATGGCAATAGGCTCGCCCCATATTACATGGTATAAACATACTGACGCGACCTGTGGGTGTAGAATTCTAGTATACCTCTGCCTAACCCTTCGGAGGATACAGGTATGACGGGTTATTTATATTATAAAAAGATAAGAAAATTTCTGAGAGAAGTAATTGCATTGCATTCTAATATATATTTTATTGTTGAGTATACTTACAAATATCCTCTTTAACAACAGTATTGTCTAAAGCGACATGAATCACTAAGGAACTCCACTTGTCATAGACTGTTAGCTTCCTGGAATGAAGAAATCTTAAATTAATAAAATATACCTAAAATCTTTGCCTATATTTTCTCATTTTTAACTGCCTCATTAGCCAAGTGGTCCTGAGCGCGACTGCTACGCTAGAGGTCCTGGTTTCGATTCCCAGGTTGAGCAAAGTGTTAATTGGTTTTTCTATGAAATTCCCAGTAGCCCTAGTAGCTTGGAGTTAGAAATTTGTGCCCGGTTAATGGCAATTAAGACTCGCCCCCTATTACATGGGACCTAAACATACCGGCGAACTGTGGGTGTACATATGACCTAAACTCAGCACATCTACTTGTAGAAGGCCATAGAATTATTACTTCTGTGTGGGATTATAATAATTTTAATAAATATTTAATTAAATGGGACAATATAAACAGTACCAGACACAGACCAAATTGATATAGAATGACTCGGGAGTATACTCTATCAGATAAAAAAAACATGGTCAAAAGAGGTTCATGACTGAGATTTTTTTATAGAACATTGGAATAAAACATACTTATCTCCTTTTTAAGTTAATTAAAAATCATGATTGATTTTCATTTATCAGCACAAAAATCTTCTTTTAATTTATAACACATTAAAGAAGTTTTCTGAGCTTCTTCATGTTAAATTAGTAAAATACAAATACTTCCTTGGGTTATAAATGAATTAAAAAGTAGCTGACTGAATTCATGCCATACATACATTACATTGTGTGAATTTTGAGAAATATTGAAGTTAATGGCCAATTCAATACAATGAACAAAGATTTTTAAGCACAGATGGAACAGATAATTTAAATATTTTTTTATGCTTGGATGGAGGCAAATAGTTTGGCTAAATTCCAAACAATCAACCAATACCTTAATGGCAAAGCAATGGTTATTTTCAAGTGTTTTTAAATGCAGGCATTTTGCAAAGCCAAAAGAACAATAGATTGTCTCTGTAATTAATTACTTGACAGGTTAAATATCAAGTTTATATATTATTCTTACACATTTAAAATATTGCTATATTTTAGCAGAAGCTCCACTTTTAATCATGGTCTACAATATTTTCTTATCAGTGACAAATATGGTCCAGAATTACACTCTACAGCATTTTTGCACAAAATGGATGAAAAGAATGACCCATAATGACAGTTGAGGCCAAAACAACAGATTTAATATAATAGTAGGTACCATACATAGTATGTACATAATCAATCAGTTTTTTTCAACCTACTTCAGGGCACTAGCCTCCTCCCTTTAATGCCATTCATCCGTTTTGTGCCAAAATTACTATTGGGATTGTTCAATTAGCATACCATTTTGGCACTTACTTCAAAACTTGTGCAACTGTATTGGGTCCAAACCATTGGCCAACTTCTTTGCCTTCAGAAGCTCCCATCAAAGCCACCTGATGGATTGAGTATGGAGCTTGCTTCCTCTCTTCAAATCTTTGTATTATCTTCAGATAGGTAGGATCTCTGAAAGTGAAGTGTTGCAGACAGTAATGGATGATCTTATTTTACTGGTTTCTGACACTTAAGCGAATATTATACATTGATATTCAATGATCTTATTTTATCAATATTTTGCAAGCATGTTGTGGAAATAACATACAAATAAAATGATCAAAAAGATCATAGAAGCACTATACCAATTTACCATTCATTCAAACATTGTTCTATTGATTCTAAGTATATTTAAGTAAGTAGTATTGCACAGTTTACCTAGTTTCAGGTGTCCAGACCCAGTCAGCTGATAGGTGAACTCTGACAAGAGCCACACCAAGTACCATTTGACCACATCGCAGCATGCAACCCCAGCCTTTATCAGAAGTCAGCCCTTCATCCCCTATGGGAATAAATCCCTTTCTATATGTACACCATATAATTGACGTGATGTCCCTTCTTATGCGGTCCAAATCTGTGGAAATACTTCATAGTAAGGGTCAGGATGCCGTGCACTTATGCAGTAGTATTCAAGACTTCCTTCAAGACTATTGTAGATGTGTTCTTGACCATAATGGGGAGACAACCAATGGCTCGTGAGAAATTGGTAGGCTGTGTCAGTTAAATGTAAAAAATATTTATAAAGCTTGTTACTTTTCACGTACCCTGAACAGCGCTGTATTTTTTTCCCAAGATCCATACGCTTTCCTTTGTCTGAGGAATATCATCAGGCTCAACGTTATTACCGTCAGACGTTAAGTAACAAATATCAAACACGGCATCCATGTTCGAACATAATTTGATATCAAACACTGAGAAAACTAATAAGAAAGTAGAAGAACTACAAGAAAAAATAAACACGAGTATGTACGCCTTCCGACAAATAAACACAAGATGAATGAATGAAAAAGTGAGAATCATTCAATCTTCTTTCTCATGTTCTCAAACTTCTAAAACAAATGTCAAAAAAGTTATGATTGTCATTATTGTCTGACTTTGACTGGACTGCACTTTGTTTCAGTATGACCAATTGTGGCAGAATCTTACCATTTTGGCAGATTTGGCTATTAGGATACAGGGAATTTTCAGATGAGCAGATTATGTTGGCGTATATTATCACAACCAAAAATTTTAATTGTATACCACCGATCCACTGAATTGAAATTCTTCAGAGTAATGTAATATCTATATACTAATATATAAAGCTGAAGAGTTTGTTTGTTTGTTTGTTTACTTGAACGCGCTAATCTCAGGAACTACTGGTCCGATTTGAAAAATTCTTTCAGTGTTAGATAGCCCATTTATTGAGGAAGGTCATAGGCTATAATATCATCACGCTACGCGGACGAAGTCGCGGGCAGAAGCTAGTTATTTATATAGAAAAAAAATAGTATATAATAGAAAATTGAGATTGGATTTTTATGTTGTGATAAGAAAAATAAATATATATAAAATAAAATTGAGATAGCCCTCCATATTGCAATGCGAAAGGCAGCTAAGTCCTATGTACTAAAATATAATGTACACCAATTTATGTAGGTACGCTTAATAAATTTTTACTGACTTTAAAAAATATCTATATATTATACCTAAAATAAGTAGTGACAGTTTTTCACCTAAACGCTCAAAACTCGCGAGATGGTGCTCAGTGTGCAGCAGATTTTCACCTTAGTTAGGGCCAGACAGCTGTTTCATAGATTTTCTATTTTCCAGATGGTCACTCTAGTTTGTCAATTTTTGACTTTTTTTGACAATGACAACTGCAATCGCGATTGTTGAATGTTGTGTTGTGTGTTGTACTCAAACTCCAATACCGATACGAATAAAAAGCTGCAAGAAACCCTAAACTTTGTTATTTATCACATTGTACTTTATCTACAATTATAGCTAATATGGAGTCAACTCCTTTGGATTTCGTAGCGCAAGCTTGTATGGATTTAAGTGAGGCTTTGAGCTCACTTCAAAATGAGTCTGAACGTGATTCTCTTATTACAAACCATATCAAGAAAGTTTGGTCTACCGTTACTCCGATAGAAGACTTTAAGAAAAGTAAGTTGTGTTATTCAATGTACTAAATTAATACCATGTAGATTTAGGATATTCGACAATAACTTATCTCGCGCCCTATGGCACCTACATCAACATTCACCTACTTTTCTGTCTTAATTACATTAATTTGCTATAAACTACCACAAAGATTTGTAAGTCGAACGATAAAACTTTAATGTGCTCACCTTTAGAACAACTATTGCATTTAATTCAGCAAAGCGTGTAAGGGCCTGGTGCACAAAAAAATAATAATTTTGCATTGAATCTGTGAATCTGTATGAATGTATGCTATGTAGTTCTGCACTTAAAATCCTATTTAGTTAAGTTGGAGTTATGAGTCACTACCAGTAAACTGGTAAATATATTAGTGATGCAACATAAATGAGCATAAAATTGCTTGACAGCAACTTTTTTGTGAATTATTTTCAGATCTGGAATGGGTAAATGTTCTCGAACCAATATCATTAGCGCAACACTGTGCTGATAAGATAGTTATCCTAGACTTCTGGACATATTGCTGCATCAACTGTTACCATGTATTACCTGACCTTGCCCATATTGAAAAACGGTATTCTATTGAAAGTGGTCTTATTGTGGTAAGTTATATTATAAAAAATATTTTATTATCAAAAATATTATATTTATAGTGTGAATAAGTCTTAAACTTCAAGCAGAACATTCTGAGAACAGTAAATTACTAATTTCTAATAATATACATAATTGTAATGTAATGCAAACACAAACTATGTTAGAGCGGGGGCACACGATGCGTTGCGGTGCCGCACCACAGAGATTTCACCATATCAGCGGGCACACGGGCGGTACGGTGCATCATGTGACATGCCACAGATATTTCTATGTAAGACGACGCAGCGACCCCGCTCCGGCGCGCACCGCCGCCGCAACGCATTGTGCGCTCTTAGGGTTATAGGCTTAGATCAAATGTTTTATGATTCCAAATAAGCTTTTACAACATTTATGAGACATTTTTGTCTCTAGTTGCACGGTTCCACAGTTCCTAATAGTTGTTCCTATAAATTCTTTAAGAATCCAGCATTAATATGTAGTATTATAATCTTCAATAACAAAAGTGTGATAACAGGGTGTGCAGACATTGAAGGTCAATGTACAAGTTGGATCAAAGTAGATATTATTAAAAGAATTCAATTCAATTGAATTGGCCCAATCTTCTTAGTATTGTTTTCACCATGATTCTTAATAGTAACTAGGCAATTTTCTTTACTTTTAGAGCTACTAAATGTTAATAAAATTAGGTCTGATGTAACAACAAATTTCTAAAAATTTTTATTCATATCAACCTTCATGTTAATATTTCTAAAAATTGCTAGGAAATTCGTTATACCTTTTTACAATTAATTTCTTTTCTGTATGTTTCAGATAGGTGTGCACTGTGCCAAATTCTCAAATGAAAAGGACTCATCCAATGTATGGTCGGCAGTACAGAGATACCATATACATCACCCTGTAGTGAATGACGCCGACAGCTGCATGTGGGATGCTCTAGGAATTAAATGTTGGCCTACATTACTTATTTTAGGTATGATGCTATTTTTAGATCGGACCAAATATCTTGTTTGTGTTATGCCAGGTCTGAGAACTGTGCTACCATATTTCATTAAGTAATTGAGAAGGGGGGTGACAGTTGAGTACTCTTACTTTCAATATGGATAGAGTCATAAATCTTCATTAAATTTTGCCACCATTTCTTACAACTTGAAAAAGGCAGCATGTAGTACTATATGTATATGATATTCTATGGCCTCTGTACACTATAGCAACATTAGCTGCATATAGGTATAGCATACACGCAAAATACGCGCTTTGTCGTGGAGTTGCGGAAAAACATCCACTATACCATACCTGTTTGACTAAACACTAAAAAAATTCGACAGTTGCTCGCATTCGTGATTATTGTCCTTACTTATTTAGATATTTATATATATACATATATATATATATATATAAAATATTTTATAAGACTTAATTGAGTTATAAGTTATACCTGCGCGGCTGGTCGCAATGGCTCACTTAAGATGCGTTCTGTTATATTGGGCTTGGGGGCACTGTTTACTGCAACAAACTGCAATAAAATTAACAAAATTTAGATCGAATTCTGAAAATTCTATTTTTTTTTGTTTTCCTTATTTTAATCTTATAATTGAAATAAAATATTTTCTTATTCAGCCCACCACCATGTCAGTCTGGTAGAGAGAGTGGGAGTCATAGATTAGGTTATTTCATTAAATAATCTGCTATAAGCTAATAAGATATATACTACATTTTATTTTATTTTGTCCACAATAGGTAAAAAATACATAAAAATATTAACAGATTGGACTCTCATCCAAACTCACTGACTACTCACTTAATGAATAGTAACTCAACATTTAAGAGACTTAGATGAAGGAAGAAAGTCCCCTGGTGATTTATAGGGAACATGAGAAATAAAGGGCGCATGTCACTGGACTGACTGCCCTGCAAGACAATTCATAAATGCTTATGCTAAATGTTCATAGAAACAGATTGCAATAACACAAACAAAAAAAAAAACTAACTGTCTCTCATAATATAATTGCATCTGTATTTTTTTTCATAGGTCCAGGAAATAAGCCATTGTTTGTGCTGACCGGTGAGGGACATAGAGAAGAGTTAGACTGGTTTGTCGGCAATGCACTGCGACATTTCGGCACGCGTATATCTACGGCCTCCATACCAATGTCACCTGCAAACCACCTTAAAGCTAAAGAAGAGAATGTCCTTTATTTTCCAAGCAAGGTTTGTATAAATATAATTATGAATGTCTTGTAGTGTGCTCGCCGATTCGTTTGCACCCCAGAAATACTAACTTTCTTTGAATATAATAATACAGCTACATTATCATTATTAGAAATTGGGTGAACCGTTTCATGAACATTAAACTTAAAAAAGTTTCTTCAGGAGCATTTAAAAAATACACGAAAAAAGTTTTCAAGCATTTTTATTAAGAATTTTTGACGGTCGAGCAAACATACCTATCAATATACCGCGATAAAATCCGTAAAAAGTAGTTTCATTTCAATACTTTCCCGAGTTTAATGCAGCTTATAAATTTCACATAGATATAAGCAGACATTAAATTGGAACCATAGTACGCGAGTCTCGCTTGCGGTAGAATTTTTCACAAAATAACATACCATCACGCCTGTATTCCCGGGAGGATTAAGCAGAGGCGTACTAATGTACACCCACAGATCGCCGTTATGTTTAGTTCCCATAGTATAGGGGGCGAGCGTATTGCCACTAACCTAGCACAAATTCTAAACTCCAAGCTACTACTCATTATTCCATAGAAAAACCCAATAATACTGCTTGACCTGGTAATTGAACCCAGGACCTCTAGCGTAGCAGTCGCGCTCAGGACCGCTGGGTTAATGAGGCAGTAAAAGTTTATTAAGAAATGTCAATGTTCCACTAGCTGACACTGAACCCGTTTTACCGCGGGCGTACAGACGAGCCGTTCTTGGCAATCGCCGACACCGGCCACCATCGCGTGCTACTTACCGACTGCTCCGGAGTTGTGCTGCGAATTGTTGGCGGGGTCGAACCAGGATTCAAAGATGGCAGTGAGTGTACTTAGGCCGCGTTTCACCGTGTCGAAGTTACCGCTACTCCCCGAATAAATAAAAAAACAGATTATCGATTTATAGGTAAATTATATTGTCACCCTTGAAAGACCTGGATTACATATATCCATATTAATTCGCATTCTATCTATTGAAAATGCAATAAATAGAAGACGAGAGAAGAGAAATGATATTGGGTGCTTACACTTCTTCATACAAAATAGCTGCTCTATTCTGACCATTAAATTACTTTCAAATTTTATTCGGTTATTATCACAGTTCACAGCGCTATAAAAAGTACTAGCTTCCGCCCGCGACTTCGTCCGCGTGGAATAGTTACTTAGTCTTAGCGTGATGATATATAGCCTATAGCCTTCCTCAATAAATGGGCTATCTAACACTGAACGAATTTTTCAAATCGGACCAGTAGTTCCTGATATTAGCGCGTTCAAGCAAACAAACAAACTCTTCAGTTTTATATATTAGTATATATAGGATTTGATCATATTTTGTTGATTTATAAACTATTTCCCTTTAGAATTGAACGAGGCGCGGTTCAACGCCCCACAAGGTATATGCTGGCTGTCCAGCAACGTGTTAGCGGTGTGTGACACTAACAACCACGCGGTCCGCGCCATCCACCTTGACGAAGGAACTGTTGAGGTCCTGGCGGGCAACGGAGAACAGGCGCCGCATGGCGATCTAGGTATGTTGTACTCACTTTCTTTTTTAACTTGCGTGAGTATTACCATCACGCCTGTGTTTCTAACAAAAACTTTGGCAAAGGTACTTGATGTAAAGCCACAGTTAGGCATGTTTATGTCCCATGTACAGTTGGCGCAAAATAACTTGAACCAAAATGGTGGATGCGTAGTAGTCGTTTTTTAGTACATTTTGCACGCAAATGCACTGCGCAAACTTTCCCCCTCTCCGATAGTTTTGGGTCAAGTTATTTACAAGAAAAACATGTGAAGTCTGCAGTTTTAGAGGAGACCCGTGCCCAGCAATGGGATAACATAATGGGGTGATTAATGTTATGTAATGGTAGGCAATGGCATTTGTACATGAGCCAAAAAACGTTCCCGTGAAATTCGGGGGTACATCAGTACACCTCTGCCTAAATCTCGAATGATAGTATGCTATCTTACTACTAATACTCTCTCTCTTTCTATGCATGATTTCGTGAGCGAGATGGCATGCGACATTATGGCGGACTATTAAAAGGCGAATATCGGCTGGATTTCTTTTTGTGTATAGTGTTGAGACACCAAGATTAAAAGTGTCCAATAAGCAATAAATCTTATTTAAAATAAAAGGTATTTTAGTTAAGTTATAGTTGTTTCAAGTTACTTTTTTTTTAGTTGCCTTTCGAGCGTATATAGCACTCGTGGGCTTGCAGCTGAAAACCAGCGTATGATGGCAGTACTTAGGACTGCCGCTTGACATAATGCTAAGCTGATGGCCCTTTGGCACAGACATACATTAAGCTCTTGTTTAGTTTTAATTATTATTATTAAGTACCAAATAATTATATGTTTGCTGTGTGTGCCAATAAATACATTTTCTTTACTTTCTATCTTCGTCACGTCGAAGGTGGTAAGTGCCTCGGCGTTCAACCACTAGCGTCGCCGTGGGACGTGCTGCTGTACTCCACGCCCGACATGGACATGTCGGTGCGGCCGCTGCTGCCGCCGCCGCCACCGCCGCCCAACTCCCACACCACGCCTGACAAAGACAAGGAAAATGTTAAGGAAGATAATAAAGGTATGAGCGATTTATTCCCGGCTCGTCTCGCATGTAACTATTGAATTATGAACCAAAGTAAATTATCTGACAATTAACTCATTGAATTTATGGAATTGCTAGTTTCTATTCAACAACCTATTCACCCCATTTTGATAGAATTAATAAAACAACGTTTATCATCCAATTTATACAAGGGCGGCTCTAGGTGGTCATGGGGGTCCATGACCCTCCCCCTTGTACTAAGTTATTGATAAGTGTTTCGCCTACTTTCTGTGATGAACGTGAGTCTGACCTATCTGGTCCTAAACTTTGTGACGCCGTGGCGTGAAGGCTGGATCCGCTCTTGGATTTCATTGCTATATATTACGTTTTTAGATGATTTATGTCGATTTCGCTAATAAATTAATAATAAACTACATTATCCATGCCGCGAAAAAAAATTAACATTCTTTAACGTCGAATAAAAAAATATTTTCGTCATTAGTTATTTATTTATAATTGTGGGTTTATTTAGAAAAAGAAAAGAAAGACGATAAACGTCGGGTGCTGCTCATAGCTTGCGCCGGTTCACATCAGATCTGGGCCCTGTACCTCGACACAACTATTTGGTGGAAATACAAGACCTTTACTGAAGGTAAATGAATTGAAACAAATATTTTTGAGTAATTGATATTACCACTAACTTACAATCGGCAATCTTGGCGAAATTTAAGAAATAATTTTCATGAATTCTCCCTATTATTAAGATTATAAGGTTCAAAGTACACACAACATCTATACAAGCAAATTTCACCTGAATAACATTAAATGTCACCTAAGCTTGCCATTCTACCTAAGAGTTAATATTTAACATATTCCTGTGTGTTAGGTACATGCGTGTGTATCGCGGGCTCTGGTGTGGAAGCAGCCCGCAACAGTGCGTATCCGAATACAGCTGCGTTTGCGCAGCCTTCCGGACTAACGCTCCGAATGGGTAAGAATTACATTAATTACACGTAGGTAAGTACCTACGAATTAGTTTTGTCCCCTACGAATTAATTTGTATTCCCCGAAGGGTTAGGCAGAGGCGTACTAATGTACACCCACAGTTCGCCGGTATGTTTAGGTCCCGTGTAATAGGGGGCGAGCCTATTGCCATTAACCGGGCACAAATTCCTAACTCTGAGCTGCTACTGGGAATTTCATAGTAAAACCCAATAACAGTTTGCTCGACCTGGGAATCGAACCCAAGACCTCCAGCGTAGCAGTCGCGCTCAGGACCACTAGGCTAATGAATGTGGCAGTTATATTTGAGGTATATTTAATATTCTATGTTGTTCATACTTATAGTTATTATAAACAGAATTGTATGGTGTGGTTAGTGTGGAGTGTTTAAAATATGGGTAATCTTGGCGTATTTTGTTACTGTATTCTACTTCTATATTAAAATCTCTATCTTCCCTATTGATATCTCGGCGATTGTTATTATTTTTATTACATCACATTTAATAAAGATATGTCAATGAACTCATTATTAACTACTAGCTTCTGCCCGCGGCTCCGCCCCCGTGGAATTCGGTCTGTCATCACGGCCCACGGGAACGGGATAAAAAGTATCCTATGTCCGTCTCCTGGTTCTAAGCTACCTCTCCACCAATTTTCAGCCAAATCGGTTCAGCCGTTCTCACGTTATAAATAGTGTAACTAACACGACTTTCTTTTATAATATAGATTTAAGCAGTTTTCTTGAATTGTTTCAATGATCATCGTGATAAAGCAAACTAGTCGTTTCCCGTGGTTTCACTCGCGACCTAAAGTGACGTTACTCGATCAACAATATAGCCTATGTTACTCCGGAATAATGTAGCATTCCGTAGGAGAAATTTTATTTATTTTATTTTATTATCTTTGGGGAGCTTACAGCTACTACAAATAATAATTTTTAAATCAGTTGAGTAGATTTGACTTTATCCATGCGTCATTACTCATTACAAGCAATCAAATATTTCGTCTCTTTATAATAATAGTGTAGAAATTAGACTAACTGGTTCGATATACAACCTGTAACTTATAAGCGCAAGACCTGAAAATAGTTCGTTCAGCATCGATTAGAGTGGGCTTTAGTTTGTGTTAATTTTCCCGAAAAGGATAACTACAATAAATGAATCTATGGTCCCCTGATCCATCAGTGGGTCGAGTTACGGAAAACTGAAACCTCTTTGCACGACTGTAATACGGCCGTGAGCTATGCGTTTAGCTGGTGTATCTAATATATTGAAAAAAAAAAAATGTTACCATGTCTCAAAATGACTTCAGGTTTCGTTATTATAATAAAATTATGACTCGATATTGTAATTTACGTGTTTGAGGTCTTGCGCTTATTCAGTAACACGTTGTACTTTCCAGTTATTGAAAGATTACGACCTCTGGGGTTTAGTGGTTCGAGTACCGAACTGCTGACCATGAGGTCGTGGGTTCGATTCCCACAGGACACATATATTTACATACATACATACATACATAAAGTCACGCCTCTTTCCCGTAGGGGTAGGCAGAGACTACAGACTTCCACTTGCTACGATTCTGACTGGTGTTTCTTATGTATTATAAGTTTGTATTTACAACAAAAAAAAGTATATAGGTATTATATCCATTGTCTAGTACCCATAGTACAAGCTCTGCTTAGTTTGGGACTAGATGGTGCTGTGTAAAATGTCCCAGAATATTTATTTATTTATTATTTTATTAATTTGTTCCAGGAACAAGTCCAGAGGTTTTTATAGCTGATTCTGAGAGTTCGTCCATACGAAGACTGGCTCTCACCACAGGACAGGTTTCCACACTGTGCGGCGGTGATCGCAACCCTTTGGTATGCACTAACTGCTTATTAAAAATACTTATAATCATATTATTATAAGCATTTGCTTATTCCTGCTATTCAGTTGATTATAATTGCTAATCGTACTTATGAATATTTTATGCCCATGTTATATAGAAATTATTGAAATATATGTGGCTTGCCACCTGCTTATTTAACAAGTATGTTGCCTGTCGAGCTGGATAAGGGCGTGTTACTCGTTATGGTATTTTGTAATTAAATATCAATAATTTCCGCAGAACTTATTCGCATTTGGAGACGTAGACGACACGGGCATGGAAGCGAAATTACAACATCCTCTAGGTGTGGCTTACTGCGAATCTTCTAAGACTCTTTACGTAGCAGATACTTACAACCATAAGATAAAGAAGGTTGAGGTTGGACCACAAAAGGTGACAACCCTTAACCCAACGATGATTGAGACCACAGATCCGGCGACGTTTAGTGAACCGTCTGGTCTCTCAATCACCCCCGACGGAAAATACGTGTACATCGCAGACACAAACAACCATTGCATCAAAATTCTCAACTTAACCAAGAATGTGTGCCAAGACTTCAAAGTGCGTTTATTAGAGCCTAAGTTTACTGAACCAGAGAATTTGATCCTGTACAAAAATGACTTGTTTGTGAACAGGAAATGCGGCAACCTTATAATCTACTTCAATGTAAGTTTAGACGCGGATACAAAGAATGTTAAATTTACGCCGGGAGCGCCCCAGAATTGGCTCGTGTGTGTCAGGGATGAAAATAACAAGGATGTCACTCAAGAAGACTTCGAGTTTATCAGCTCCTCGCATAAAGGCAACAAGTTACCCGGTCGAGTAGAAATGAAACTTAAACAGAGAACAGATAGGTTCCTTTATCGCTTGTACCTGAGTTTCCATACAGCGTTGTGTGACGCTACCGTATGTTTCTCTCATTCTTTCACAATTAGATCTACTATTTTAGTTAGGGATTCTGTGAAAATGGTCGAGTCGTATAAGATCACTTGTAAAGTGAATCCCGTTAATAGGCCCGACTCTAAACAAAAGGATGACCAAAAGTCGTAAATAAAAATAATAATTATTTGCTTTAATGGCACTCAAAACCAACTAATTTTAAGTTAACCTGATTACTTTTAAGTGTAGTTGTTGCTAATAACAGGGATGTTATTTTTATTTGATTTTTTTACCTTTTTGTTCTGTTAAATTGACATAAAGATATTTTAACAAAAATATTTTTTATTTATATAAACTAACTTCGCCCGATGAGTACTTACCATCTGGCATTTGCCCGTTTGCCGTCACGAAAAATAAATAAAAAAACGTTAGGTACAGTTCTTAACTCTTGACGTATTGGAAAAGGTCGAGTCTGCAGTTCCTCGAGGAATGTTCGACAATACACCTAGATGTTAAATAATGCCCGAATTATTTGAAAGAATAACAATAAGTTAGGATCACGGATGTAAGATTTGTTTTAATACCTAGTTACCTAGGAAAGTGGCAATGACATTTGTAATCCATCACGAGGAAATACCTATCTTGAATTCAATTACGATTTGCTATAGAGTTCATGATTTCATTGACCTTATGACTGAAATAAAAGGAAACCAATATTCTAGTTCGAATATGCGTCTTACATAAATATAGGTACTATACATAAAACTTAGGTAAATAAATAGGTTTCTGGCCGCTTCTCGGTTAATATGTGCCTAAATGCTTGTAAAACCTTATTTCGTAATTGAATACCTACTTCATCTTTGAACTTGAACTTTGATCTCTATGATTTGAAAATAGAATTTTAAAATATACCCACATGTGGCTTTGAATTTAGAATCTGATGATGGTATCAGTTCAAATAAAATCAGAGGTTAACTCCATGAATAAAAATTTGTGATTAACTGTAGGACCTACCTGCAATATTTTAAGTATTTAGGTACACTTTATTATGCATAATATTCATTAGGTATTAACTATTAAATAATAATTAATAAAATAATGAATAATTCATAGGTATTAACATCAGGAAATAATGCTGCCAACTCATATTTTATCCTACAATGAAGGTAAGCTTTCATTGTTACTAAATACTAGTGCAAGACAAACAATTTTAAACATAGGTAGTTTAGAAGATCTTCATGGATCCTATGTCCTTTAGGGAAGCGGCAGAGTACGTCGCATTGTAGATATCCCTGCAAACAAGCAATGCATTTAGCACACGGAGCATCTATATGAGACAGAAATCGTGTGGTGTGCATGTTGAAGGTCGATACGAAACGACGCTGGGTGCGCGGGCGCATCGGATCATGAGAGTTATTAATATGCGATGTATTCCATTGAGGTATCATCTCATTTGCATTAGTAAGTACCATAAATTGGAACAGCGACCTTACTATCTAATCATCAGTGATTAGTCTGTACTATAATAATTACGAGCATCCAGTGCAATACCTCGCATTGCTGTAATCTTACGCGATTAACGACCTTAACTGCATGACTGAGTTGATTTAAATTAATATGAGTTGCTCTATATTTTATATTCGGACATTAGACTAATTTATGCATGAAGCTGATACCGATGTGAGATCATCATATAAATAGGCGTTTGGTTAATTTATTTTTTATTAGGTAACACGACGAATTATAGGTACTATACCTGTTATATCTCAATATTTTATTGCATTCTATAATGTATTACAAAGGTAGATTTTTAATAATCATTATCAAATATCATAGGTATTAAATAGGAGATCGGCTATTAAATTGACATCAGGTCAGCAATGTCAGAAGTAGAAACAATGATAATTATATTTTTTTATTCGCATCGGTACATACCTACTTAACGACATTTACAGAAACACTAGATTAATTTCTTGTAACGGGCAAGATTAATAGGTAGGTACGTACTTACATCAAAGACCATGTAATTGACCAAAACAGAAACTGTGCGTAATTCATTTTGTATTGCTTAATAAATATCTACCCTAGTACTATATTAACAAGACAGTTGTTTAACACATCAATGGCAATTATCCCTTAATTTAGAACTTCGGTAGACCTCTCCGATGCCGTTAAGTTCGTGCAAACGCTTATGTAGGTAAGCTTTAAACAAAATAATTCACTCAGAGTTCAGTTGATGAGCCCAGGCAAAGGGGCTGAGGTCATCCGCGTCATTACAGCATCAGGTCGCGTCCCAAAACAATTGCGTCGTGGATTCACAATTAGACCCTTCGAGATTTGAGATCTTGAGCTTTTAACACGGTTGTGGTTTAAATCGATTTAAACAGTAGCCTATGTTTCGGGTTATTTACTGTATTCATAGAAACCTATTTTCCAAAATTTCGAGTGCATAGATAGTATATATTTGACCTATAGGTACTAGTTCACTACTTTCCAACATTCCGTTTTTACATTATATTGATGATATTGGTACCTATTAAGTATAGGTACTTACGAGCTTAATTCTAATGATTACTTAATAGTATGAATAACATGTCCCGCGACTCGATTATTATTTACGGACAACTCCATTCCTACACTTTTTTAAGTTGAAACGTTTTGTTACAAAATTTATTACCTACATCATCTTTAATCGGGTTTAATCTAATCAAGTTTGTTGAATTTACATTTTGTTAATAGGTTATTACTTATTTAGTTTTAAAAATAGAATATTTTTCCGTTTTTTGTCAGAGTTCAATGTACTTTTTGGTGTCAACTGAGTACCCACTACTTATTATTATATCTCAATGTATTTTACTTATGCTATGTTTTCAATATTAATCCTTGGAGTTTAGGCGGGAAAATGTAAAGTGCACGTTGTCGATTTTATATTATTTTACAACACTTGAAAATCTCCTAAGATTAATGTGTAATTATGGTGGATAATTAACCATTAAGTGTTCGTGTAGGTACGTGTGAGAGTGTAGGCAACTGAACAACTTAATACTTGACACTGGCGAACACAAAAAGTGTGGTGCCATAATATAATCCCATGATGGGAAATATTACTTGACACTAGCAAATACACAAAAAGTGTGGCGCCATAATAAAAAAAATATTAATCCCGCTAATATTACACCTACATCTCATGTTCTAATTTAGAAACATTTTTTCTTTATCATTGACAGGTATTTCTAGTTTGCTTACCTTGAACGCTACTGTAGTAAGTAATTAGTTAGGTTGGAGTCTAAATAAGTTTTGAAATACAACTGTTATTGCTAGATCTACTTATACCTACTTACAATAAGCAGATCATGTAGTCAACCTTAACTTTGCAACGATAAAAATGTAAGACAAGCTCGTGATTAATTAAGTGATGATATGCAGGTGTTCTTTTGTTTCCAAGTTTCCAACACAATTATTGTGTACTTATAGGTATGTTGCACATAATTACTGGATATAGTAGATATGTAGACTACGGCTATTTTTCTATAACCCTTCCTATGTTTAGTATTCTTTGTAAATCTAAACAAAAGGGTTTCCTTTACACCTAATAATTTCGCAACAACTCGACCTTTAGCTACTTTGATAAAAGAAATGAACGGACCTTGTGTTTTCACGTGATTGTAGCGAAACATGTTTAGAGTTCTAGTCGTGACTACTGCGCCTGCGCCCTGTAAACTCACCAGTTTCTTGTATAATCATTGTAATCTTCGTATTAGAAGGCTTTGATTGTTTAGCTCGTCACAAATTGATGTAAAATTGAGCTTCTTTAACACAGAAGTTCAAAACTGGAATAAAAACAACGTCAAAAAAATTAATTATTCCCAACATTTATTGTCAACTGGCTTCTGCTCGCAACTTCGTCTGCATGAACCTCAGGATTAGGCCCGACCTGAATAAAGTAGTCTATGTGTTATTCCAGATTATAATCTATCTCTGTGTGCAATTTTACCCGAATCCGTTCAGCCGTTGTAGCGTGAAAGAGAAACAAATATCCATACATCCTCACTAAATTTTCCTTTTATAATATTATTAATTATTTACTAATTATAACTATTTACTAATAATAACTTATCCGTAATTATTTTAAAAAATAATTAACAAATGTAAATAGTTCTCTGACAAGTTGTTTTTTTTTTATTCTCGATAGGCCGATGCTTGCCCGCCAGTTCGCCTGATACTGTCATCCACCATCCACGATGGAGCGGGCTTGCGTTTTCTGGATATCATAACTCATTTTTTCCATTAATTCTAAATTAAATACATTTCTTACCGGTGACAGGTAATATATACCTATAAAATATTAGGATCTTACCTATCGTTACCTTACGTTACTGCATATATGGCACGAAAGGTAAGTGATCGACATTTAGCTTTAGACCTATATTGAATCCTCTTAGATGTGCAGGATTCCTCATGTCACGATCTTATCATGTACCGTTTGGTCAATGTGTATGGCTAATAATTATCAAAAATAGAGGAATATTTTAGATATGTCAGACCTTAAACTATAGACATAATAAATATTAAACAATCCAATTTTTTAAACCATCTCGTCCTTTTAAATAATGGCAATAAACAATGCGTTGTGAACTCATCATTAATTTAAATGCATGGTTCTTCATGGTCTCACTGCACATATAATTGTTAGTTTGGTCATTAAACATAAATATTTTGATATTCTAATGTGAATACGGCATGATAAACATGAAGGCTGAAATTAATGGAAATAATATGGTCTAAATATAGGTTTAATATAGGTAGGTATCTAATAAATGTTAAAACTCTGATTTCTGAGACTGACGCGAATATCGGACATATTGAATCAAATAGACACCTTTATATTTACATTAACAAAATCCCTAAAGTCGCGAAAAAAACCGTAAGTATAGTGTTTTCATTTCAATTTACCTATCTATTTAGGTACATAGTATAGATAACCATCACGCCGGTATCCTCTTTGGATATGAACGAGATGTGTATTGACAGATGTGAGTAGATTAGGTATCCACAAGTCGCTAGTTACCAAAATCCAACCAAACTCCCAAACGGCTATTGAGAACTGCCTAATAGAGAATAGACTTAGCTCGACCTAAATCAATTAGATACCGAATTAAATATCGAAATGCCATGTTAGTTTAGTGGACCTGCTATGTTAGATCTGATCCTATGAGATTCTTAGTAGCGGCTCGGAGTTTGGATGTGTGCCCGGTTAATAGCAATAGGTTCGCCCATACGCATAACATGCGAACTAAACATAAGCAGGCGAACTGTGAGTATACATTAGGCATGGAAATGATTGGTACTTTTATTCAGCTATGAATATTTTTCACAAAAATTTCACAACCTGCCAATTTTCGTCCGCAATGAATTTTCACTGAAAATCACACACCCGTTATTTTTTGCTATTTTCAATGAAATCGTGAAGAAACTGCGATTCGTTGAAATGCTATTTTGATAAGCTTCGTGAAAAAACGTCGCAGGTGTGACGTAATTACCTATGATAAGTTATATCATAATTATGATTTTGCACATGCTACCTGCGAAATGTTCCATGCCTGGTACCTGTACATTAGTATACCTTACTGCTTAACCCTTCGAGGAATACAGGAGTCATGGTATTATATTAAATATTACTATAAAATCAAATACTACTATTAAATCAATACCTTTAGTTTGTTTATATATTTAACATTCTATCGTCGTGTACCTACATGACTCGTTTTATGTAGTCTTGTTGCATTTTCGCGATGGGAGACAAAATCATTCCCACGTAATGCTATTTTTTACATTGGAACACAATGGATATGTGTTTGGCAATTGTTTGGAATGAATGAGTATGTACTCGAATGTTGATCATTTAATTAATTATTTGTCAGACTTAACTATTTCTGTAAGACATTAATATTAGTTACCTACTAATCTTTTCATGAATTGTTATACATACTTATAAGTAAATTCATTATAAGCTTAGCTACGATACGATACGAATATAAGTTTGGTCTATTTAGCTAATAGCAGGTCGAAGTTTGAGATTGGTGCCCGGTTAATAGCAATAGTCTCGTTCTCTATTTTATGGGACCTAAACTAGTATTCTTTTATCTGTGCCTAAACATACCGGCGAACTAGGTGTATGTAGTAGGCATGTATTAGGTAGTATAACTAATACAGGCGTGATGGTATATGTGTACTGTACCAATATACCAATGTACTAATAATAGTGCCAAAAATCGCAACATATTTCCTCTTCTGTCAATATTTAAAACCCATAACAGATTCATTAAATCAGAAGCCCTTTTTAGCACAGCTGGTTACCATTAATCCAACTTACCTACATCAGTAACAGTACGTAAGAATTTTGAAACGCATTTACCTCCTTCTTCGGAACTTTTTAACCTCCCAAAATTTCACATGATTGACTTCGTATAATTTTGATAGCTTCCCTCATCGCGACGCGGCGACGCATTGCCCAATGTTCAAGAAACCTTCGGTTTGTGTCCTTTTTGAACTGCAGTATGCGTTGCACGGCCTATTAACACACAATCGAATCAACA
This sequence comes from Acronicta leporina, assembly GCA_947256265.1. NCBI lineage: Eukaryota > Metazoa > Arthropoda > Insecta > Lepidoptera > Noctuidae > Acronicta > Acronicta leporina. The sequence goes on along the minus strand of OX366513.1, from coordinate 5,915,854 downwards.
ATCATTATTGCATATCTTCTAAGGTACCCACGAACAATCGGTCACGTTATTTAAAAATGTTGCATATATACCAAACAAAATTAGACTATTAGGTATATTGTCCCACTCTTGGGTAGGTACGGGTCTGCCCTCAGAATAAGAGTAATTAGGCTGTGGTCGTAAAAGCTGTCGAGAAAATCACTCAGGCATGCTGGTTTCCGCGCTATATTTTCCTTCGCCATTTAAGCACGTCATAATTACCTAACTAAGTATTATGTACGCATAAGACTTCGATTCCTTCCTTTCTTCCTTCCTTGGATTCGAATCCGATCCGAGGCCTTAGACTTAGCGATCCAATAATCATAATTACTTGGCTATTAGCTACGTATAAAATATAATATATTTTTGTATCTTTTTAGCATTTTCAATGCTAAGACCTCAAAGCCACTTTAGTGAATGAAAAATACGACTTCCGGGGAGGAAGTCTAATTTTTCCTTCACTAAAATGGCTACGTACCTAGTTACCTATATATAAAATGTTAAATAAAATTTTCGTCGATACTAACATCATCAATAGAGTGACCTGCGCGCTACGTGTACGAGTGCCTACAACTTGCAACATTCAAACAATCACTTGTTAATGCATCTTTAAAGTGTAAAGGGAAACAGTTAACTACGAGATGCGATCAATTTTGTATGTTCCCAGGCAATGTTTTAATATCTGCGTGTAACTATATATGCTACTTTGGTCAGAAAGGTCTTTTTCAGTGAATGTTGATGTGTACTTATTGAGTGGAAATACCCAACTGATATCATTTACTGAAGACCGTGAATTCTCAAACCTGCAGTCGCTTTCCGATTTTATCGGGGACCTAACCTAAATTATTCCTAGTGATTTCTGAGGCTTACGCGAATATTGGACATATTGAAATGAAATAACTTCACACGGATTTTATCGCGTTATCACAAAGTGTCCATGATGGTCACGGGCAGACTGAAAGATACTAAATTGTTCAATATTGGATCAAATCTAATATTGAACAGTATTTACTAGCTAGCTTCAATTAACATATTGCAAAGAGCACCTAGATAACTTTTAAGCCGAAGGATAGCTTTAAGATGGGTTGATACCCATCTTAAGGCCATGCCATGCGGGTATCATATGCAATGAAAGTGCCGATGAGCTCACAAGAACAGAGGCTAGTAGCACGCAGAAGGGCCCAGAGCCCTTCTGTGGAACACCAAAAGCTCTAGCTCAAAGACCTGACGGATTTAAGATTTGAGACTGCCATCAAGCTCAGGACGGAATCGCCAGGCATGGACCACTCCAAAGCTTTAATTAAATATAGCCTATAATGAAAGGCGCTCATGCCTTATAGCTACTAGCTCTGAGAAGGAACAATCTGAGCATTGTGACGAAAGGACATTGTTGCTTAAACAAGCTCATGCTTAAAGTGAGATTGAGCGATACGCAGTTGTGATGAAACATAAACCAGGATTAAATTAAGGAGAGGAAATAAATAGTAGGTAGGTAATAGCTGCAGGATTCAGCTGCGAACTCTAACTCAACGAATGGTGATCACAACAAACCGATTGCGATCGCAGTGATACTATAGCCCCAAGAAAACAATAAAAAATTGGCCGAAGTTATCATAATTCAACTCATATAGTACCACCAAATTCGCGTGTAGAGCAGTTCTCGAAATCATGGTTTTAGAAAAAGCATCTGTGTCATGATGTCAGTAGCACGCACAGTTCTTAGGACACAACACGTCATTAAATAAGGTATGAGAAAATTCTAATTTCTGCTTTACAGTCACGTTATTGGTACATAGGTAAGTACTTACTTCGCAACCGCATTCGAATCGTAGCGAGAAAATAAGTAATCAGGTGGGTACTGCGTTATGATTACCAAGAAATTGTATTTTTTGCCATTTCAGTTTGTGTCTTGACTCTTGTGGTACTGTCTAAAAATGTACACCTCTCCGCTAAACGTAATGGAACAGTTTGCCTTTGCAAATTTTTTTTTATATCCCTGGTTTTTGATGTGTAGTTTAGCATATTTCGCTTTTTCCACATTCAATTTAGCTTACAAGCATCCCTACAAGTAAATATTATATAGAAGAAAAGAGTAATAGAATAAATTGATATCGGGGCTCCGGGAACTTCGAATAATTTCTCCAACTTTATGGTCACAGTTGCGACCAAGTCTGATTTATTTTAATATTTAGGACTAGAAACTTGATACCTTGATAATTATTTAATAGAGATACATTCTATGAAGAGATATTTCTGCTTTTGTATATTTATAAATAAAAACCTACATATTTATTTGGACTTGGAAGTTGCAACTGATTGGTCTTGCAACACCCACGACATTCATACATTTTATATAATTAAATATAAGGAATTATTGGAACCTTTGCACTGTTACCTGTTCCAAGAGTTACAGAAGCTTTATAACTGTATTCTTATGATAGTATTTCAATTAGTATTCCAGGCACATCCCACCACATTAAACATACTTGACATAAAATGACATAATAAAGAAGCCATGCGATGCCTCACGTGAGATAATTTGTTTACGCCGTTACGTCACCGTTTCTCCATTAATTTTATAATGTCGAGATGATTATGCACGTTAACAATATGTGTGAGTACTGTACGTTGTCGTGTGTACAATGTATATCCTTACTGAGAAGTTAGCTGAGCCGGAGATCCGTGTCCTCTCGACGCCTCTGTGTGACTTCACTCAATCAGTGAGGAACGTGTAACATAATATATTCGCTACATAGGTACTTAGATAGTTTATAAACACATAATATGTTTTTATGTATTTTTAAAATTGCATAATATTACTTCGTTTTTGTTCAGTATTCTACAGGATAATGCCCGATACCAAGCCGAAACCAGGACAAAACTTGGCGGCTTTAATAAACTTTGAATAATCTCGAAAAATTAGGGGTTTAAAAGTTGTAAATAATTAAAAAAATATCTAGGATAGGGGAATAAGAGGCACCGCCATCTTTTTACAGCTATCAGTCATACATTTAATAATTCTTATATTTCACTGATGATTCATGGTCTAAGAACCCGTGAACCCCAGACCTTCGTTATTTTATAAAAGCTGAAATTTAGTCAACATGCGCTAACTCCTGACTCTGAGCAGCATGCGCTGACTACTGAGCTCCCAACACAGGTAAGAACGATGGACCATTATGAAGTTTGGGTTACCGGCTTTGGCAGGTCTGGGGTTCACGGGCTCTTGCTCTATCAGGAATTCAGTTCAACGTAACTCTCTTACAAAATTGGGTAATCTGCTTTATTCTCTAGTATGCTTAACGGTTTCATAATTGGCTCACATTACTGAGAATCAGGGTGGATTCTAATACCTATTCAAGTTGGTACGGGGGAAGCTGGGATTCTCTCACCTTGAGTTGACTGGTATCGCATATAACTATCATTAATCCATTTACTGTACTGGGCAGCTGGGTCCGACTCTCCCCCAATGCAACATCACGCTAGCCTAGTGCGAGTTAGCTATTTTTAGTCACTTTTTAGAATACGTTGTTATAACTACCTAATAATTGGTTTCAACACTTAGTCATAGTTCCAAGTTACAATGACCTAAGGTAGGTAATAAGATAATTATCCTAAGGCAGGTAACTAATACGATAATTATTAGCCCGCGGCAAGGGCACAGTCTTCACGTAATGCCGCCAAAATTCATTCTTGATGACGTCAATGCTTTGCTCTAATTGTTGCAAAAACGGGCGAGCAAGTACTGTTACCTACCAGTTACTTACCAGTGGTTACCTTAGTTTTGCGTTAGCGGGCTCAAAATTGCATGTTCTCCCTGTTTATAGGTTTCTATTAACCTATAAACAGGGAGTTTATAGGTTTCAGAATAACTAGTCGATAATTCTAAAGGGCCTTATTCTAATTCTAAGAGCTTTTCTCCCTACGGATTGGTTGTTCGATTGCTGCGCGGAATAACCACAGAACGGACAATGTGGGAGAGAATCAATATATAGAGATCATCATATCAGTCGAAATTATAGTCAGTGATCTTAGTAGCTTTGTTGGTGGAAGCTCTGGTGTATGAGAGAACACAGGTTTTACCGTGGGAGAGCCATGCTTCGGCACTGGGCCACTGCAATGGGTCGGCTCGACCGTAGTCACCACGGAGATACCACGGCCTCACAGAAAACCAGCGGGACACAACGCTTATGTACGGTGTGTTTCGGCGAGTGAGTGAACCCTTTTAAACGGCGGAAAACGTATTTATGACTCCTCTGGTGTTGCGGATGTCCATGGGCGGCGGTAATCGCTTACCATCAGGTGATCCATCTGCTCGTTTGTCCCCCTAACCCACAAAATAAGGTTCGAATCCTGCCAATTTCCTATTGCAAATATATATCGAAACAGTTTAGCGTGAGTTTATGTCAAATGCAATGCATTACTAACAATTATCGAGCGTAAAAAGCATAATAGAGTCGCTTAAGACTTTTCTTTAATTTGTCGATATGTCATCGTAAAATTCCCAGGTCGAGCAGTGTTATTGGGTTTTTCTATGAAATTATCAGTCGCAACTCGGAGTTTGGTAACTGTGCCCGGTTAATGGCAATAGGCTCGCCCCATATTACATGGGACCTAAACATACCGGCGAATTGTGGGTGTACATTAGTATGTAGGTACACCCACAATTCGTAAGAGGCGCCTCTGCGTTACCCTTGGGGAATACAGGCGTGATGGTATATTATGTTTTACAATTTTCAGCCACAATTTCCCGCGTCGTACATTAGGTAACCTCATAGCTGACTGACTAAATACAATCCGTCATTGTAAAGGTATATGAACATACTAACATACAATTATGTTAGTATGCAGTGACATACTAGAGGGATAGACAAAAAGTTAATAGCATCATGCGAGTGAAGTCGCGTGCAATCGATAGCGTCGAATAAAAAATGGCTGTGATATGATTGTAGTGGTACTGTGATAGTGTATGCAACAGTTAATATTGAAAGAAAGAAAATATATTTTACTAGCTTCTGCCCGCGACTTCGTCGGTGTGGACTTCAGATAAAAAGTAGCCCATGTGTTATTCCAGACTATACTTAATCTATCTCTGTGCCAAATTTTATCCAGATCCGTTCAGCCGTTCTGGCTTGAAAGAGTAACAAACATCCATCCATCAATCGTCACAAACTTTCGCATTTATAATATTAGTAGGTTTTGTAGCCTAATGGCTGGGGCGTCGGACTTGCGATCATGTGGTTGCCGGTTCGAACCCCAACCATTGCACTACCGACGTGAATCCACTCGTAACACAAGCATTTAGCTTAGCACGAGGGGTTAACAAGAATACTAGTAATGTGCGACCCGCAATGCTAGTAAGCTTTTTTTAAAAAAAAAAATTGTATGGAAAATAATAATAACTACCTCCATTATAACTTACTTTTGTACCCAAGTGAACCTTACAAATGGGTCTTTTTGCCAGTTAAGACAAATCGACGCTGGTCTACCGACAGGACCGGTTTGGTGTTGCCACAACACATAATATACCTACTAAACAAATAGCTGATAATGAAAGCTGAAGTTTATTAAAGCAGCTACAAAAAAAATAAAGAATAAATAAAATAAAACTAAAGAATTAACAGAGAACACCTCAAGGCAAGAACAGCAAATACTTCTACTATATAGGTATATTTACCTATTCTTAAAGATAATCATCAGACTTAGCTAACTTTATTGAATACCATGGCTCAAACAGTGCAAGTGCAAGGCAAGGTAAGTACCTATGGATTTACGACCGGTCCCAGTAACAAATCATTCAGTAAATTTGCTTACTAGAGATAGAATTTTGAAATAAGGTCATAAAAGTAATGTCAAAATCCTATCTCTAGTAAGCAAATCTAGCGACGGATTTGTTTTAGGAAAACGTTAGTCGGTGTAACTCAGGCATTCCCCGACACCTCTCCTAGTGCTGGAAGATACAGAAGATACACTGTTAAAATGAGGTAAGTTTAATTAGAAAACCTTTAAAATTACGTTTATTCAAATTTTATTTTAATACTAACATTTTCCAGTAATTTTTATAAGGTAATATATAGTAATGGTTTCCATAACTACCGAAATTTGATCTTATTAACTACCGATATTTTATTAAACTATGGGAAAGCCATAGGTATGCTTCGGCACGAATGGAAGATACCACGGCCTCACAGACAACCGGCGTGAAACAACACTTACTTTGTGTTTCGCCGAGTGAGTAAGGAAACCGAAGGCCCAAACCCTTTTAAAAGGCGAACAACGCACTTTTTTTTTTAAAGCTTACTAGCAATGTGGGTCGCACATTACTAGTATTCTTGTTAACCCCTCGTGCTATGCTAAAATGCTTGTGTTACGAGTGGGTTCACGTTGGTAGTGCAATGGGTGGGTATCGAACCGGCAACGACATGATCGTAAGTCCAACGCCCTAGCCATTAGGCTACCGACGCTTCAAACTTACAACTCCTCTGGGGTTGCGGGTGTCCATGGGCAACAGTAAGCGCTTACCATCAGGTGTTCAGACTGCTAGTTTGCCTTCCTTTATCGTAAAAAAATATATTGCAAATACAAAAAGCATTTGCTGAAATGTAATCTCGGAAAAAAAAAGAATAACATAGAACGAAATGTTGGTTTTACAGAAATACGATAGATAACTACAGTGATTATATTTGCGGTGCATGAATTTATAAAAAACCAAAAGAATCCAATGAAATACTTAATTGAATACAAAGATAACGTAATGGAAATACGTAGACCCTATTTATAGAAATTACGTGTGCCTAAAATAGTGTTGTGCCCCTGTATCGTCGTAACGGCATGATGCACTAAGGTGAACCTCCATGAACTTACAATCTCTTCCTCGTAGACAAAAGGTTGACAGTCCGCATTTTTTTGGACGAGAATAACGAACTCCGTGATGTGTTTATGATCATCAACATAGACAATGAAATTCATACGTCATCATATAATAGAACCGCAATGAAATACAATTTGAATACTTACAATAATTCACTTGAAAACAGAAGCTTTAAAAGTTATTTTTATGTTTCCGTTTGATGATCATAATTATGTCAGCAGAGCCGTGTTTAGTTTTAATCTTATTTTGTAAATATTTAAGATTCACCCTACATTAAAATTGATCAGCATGACCTCGTAAACGTTTATCTATATTTTTGACTTTTGATTTCTTAGTACCTATCACCTTTTTTCTGGTGATTCAGGAAATTTTAAACAGCTGATTCACTTAAACTGTTACTGTTGTGGAGACATGGGGCGTCAGATGTCGCAACGCCGTAAAACCTCGAACTACGATAAATCCCAAGATCTTCCAGTAAAGCCTAAGGTTTACTAACTGCTTCAGTGCTTAAAGTCTGATGTTTTTAACCAGGATTTAATTCAGAAACATACATTAGGTATGTCAAAAAAATCGTCATTGTTTTCTAGGCGGATCTCTGCTCTTCTTGAAAGAAATGGTCATACCATGAAACCCAAATATTATTATTTTTGATGATTGTATTTTTAAAGTCAAATGTTATATGGATACCGTCAGAATTAATCGAACACCACTTTCCAAAAGCACTTTCAGTGCCAAAATTAAATCAAATAGGTGTGACAGGCTTGTTTAGTTAGTTACTTATAATTTATCTGAAATTATTTTTTAATAAGTTACAAATGAATGGCTATATCTCATAGTTGTATATATAATCATTAATGATAGAATAACACGCTCATGTATAATTCCATAACGTGTTGCTGTTTGTCGCGTAGGCGACGCGTGCAGGTCATAAAAATAAGTTGTATTGTAAAATCCTTTATTTATACAGAAAATTGATGATCACTTTGAAAACATTTTGTGGTTCGGAATCTTCTAAAAATCTTTGAATATAACTAGGTACATTTACATATTATTGATTATTCCAGAATTGATTTAGCATTGTCCGATTGGACAATGAAACGGATGATGATAATACAAATATTGGTATTAAATATAGATCATCAATTAATTAATTCAATTCAATATTTGTAATTATTTTTATGAAAATACATATTTATGGAGCTTCTTACAAGCTCTAGTCGGATGGAAAAACAAGCAATTAAAATATTGTTTTGGAGGCGAAACGAGGAACGCACATAAATTAAATATGGGTATTGATAGCTTTAGGATTTGCAAACGCCATTTTGTAATAAATTTATAAAAAAACTGTGCAGCTTGTGAAGCTTATTTATATTTCGCACCTATTCGCAAGTTCATGCCCAACATGATACCTACTCGGATCCACATACGTAACAACGAATAAATTTGTTATACCTACATACTTACATGTTGTTGTTGTTGAAAGCTTGATTTTCAGCAAGGGTTCCCATCTGATAAGTAGATCAAGAAGAAGAAGATTGATAAGTGTGAGGTCACCTTTGGTTGGGCAGTCATGTGACCCTGCCCGCGTGTCGTCCCCCCAGCCCAGCGCGCGCGCACGCGGCGCATCCCCGCTACGGCGACTATAAAAGACCAAGCCCAAACCTGCCGCGCGCTATTACAACAGTGACTCTGTGATTTTTCCCGCCGTGTATTATTTAAATCAACAATAATAAAGGTAAGTGAACTTGGTTAAGGGACACGACGGGATGACTTGGGAATTTGGGACAACATTTAAGGATAGCTTTTAGATTTCGGTGCCTTTAAAAATTAATTAATATTAGTTTTTGTCATAAATACTTTTAGTTTTTTATGTTTTTACAATTTAAATGTTGACTATAAAGTGCTTAGGTATTTTTTACGTTACGATCAACACATCATAATTTGATTAAGGTCTTGCATAAGTTCGAGCTTAAAGTTAATTATAAATTTCGAACGCACCCCGCGGGTCTTTTTGATGAGTGAAGGATGATTGTTCTCGTCAATTCTGGCAAGAAAATTGCTAAGTCTGTCAATGGCAGTGTCCTTAAAGTTTGTACAGAGTGTCTGTCGCGGATTACAGGCAATGTACACCGTATGTATGTCAAGCCGCAATTGCAACACAGCACTGATGCTGAGAATATGTCTAAGAGCCCTTTTCTATGAGGTTTCAACATGTGCTAGACTTTCAACTGATGAGGCGTCTTATCGGTACCATGCCTGGTACACTTGAAAACAATACACAATACTAAACGAAAATTCATAGTGTAAATAACTAAACCACAACTTAAACCTAACTTAGTTCTGCGGTTTAAAAACCAATATTTGAACACATGTTAATTTATTAATGCTAACATCAAAATAGTGTTTCAAAATATAACATTATGAAGGTTAAACTAACTGAAAGATGTGGACTTTCAAATATTTATAACATGTGACACGAAAATATGTGAGTTAATTAAGTTTCGGTGGATGTCAATGGAACCAGTTTTTGATTTTTAAGTATTAACATTAATGATAAATGATCGACACACGCTGTTGATATGAATGGCTATGAGCGAGATGTTGATCCTTATACATATGAGCAGGTAGGTAAAACAAAACAACAATATAGATAAAAACATTTTTTTTTTCAAAATAGCAACAAAAAAGGAGGATTTTACGCATGTATTTTTTATACAATGGTTTTATACAATTCCATAATTAAAATAATTATAATCTAATGCTTTTAAAAAAAAAATCCTATGTTATCATATTTATTTTTAATGTATCGCTAATTACATTAATTCCTAAATATCTAAGCACCATCGTACATTTGGAAAAAAAAACTTCGGCCACCATAAATCACAGATCAATATTTTTATGATTATGCTGATGTTCATATGCGTCGCGACACTTCAATAAGATATTTAAGTATTTAAAACGACATCTGACATTTACAGACAAGTATTTAGATCAAAATGTTTTATTATGGTAATACGATTATAATAATACACATTGAATAATAAAAGGCTATTTATATGAATCTGGGTTTGCTGAATGAGTGAAGCAAATCGGAAACTTTAAATTAAAGCCTATGCGAGTTATTACAGAATCGAGTTACCGTAACGTAATCGAAATAATTTAGATAGGTACTACGTTAGAAAATCGTGGTGTTGATTCTATTAAATTTTACTCAATAATAGGTAATGATATAATTACAGTTTTATGAATGCAATAAAATGATAAATAATACCTATCTATTATCTATGTTGTATCTACACAAGATATGCCAAAATATCAACTTTTACTGTTGCTTTTGTAAAGCGCTGATTGTAAAACGTGAGTGTGAGTTTTCAATAACGCCAAGAGTTTTTCGTAAATAGTAATTTTGAATCACACCATGAAAAATTTTGTTCGTGGTTCTCGGTGATGATTTACTTACTAGATACTATGACTTGTCTTCGGCTAGTAAACGTATCAAGATTGTAAGCAATACAACTGTGCAGCTGTGAAAATCCGCATCCAATTTCGTGCAGTAGTTTTTACGTGAGGCGCATACAAACATTTAGACAGACAACCAGCTAAACAAACAGTACCTACTAAAGATAATTGTATTGACTTCTATTATTATGAAGACCCTCATATATTATAATTGCTTGAAAATAATAATTAATGTACAGATACAGATGTCGGCCAGTTACAATTTAATTATATGTTCTAGGATGATTTAGTATTAGTAGCAGTTAAAATAATTAACTACGTGACATAATATCAACTCAAAAGAGCCGCACTTTAACTTTTATGAGTCAGTCATCAATCTACGGTCTGTTATAATCGTTTTACTATGAGAACTCACTATAAAAAAAACACGTGGGTACGTTTACAAACAAACTGTTACGTACATAAATGCACATTGCACATGTCCGGAAAAACTCACCGCCACTTACCTACTGCCATTGGCCGTAACTCTAAATTGTAAATTTTGCTGTATTCGTCCTTTTATTGGTAGTACCTATACTTAAACGGTACGCGAAAAATCTTCCTCACCCTTAAATAAACTGAAATATAACCACTTTTTACGATCCTGGCCTTTCGGATTGAAATGGGAGGCTCAATATTAATTACTTATTCATTTTAAAATGTAATTCCAATTAATACTATACGAGACTACACGAGAAAAGTAGCTGTACCGGCGCACGAAACGTTGCCAATCTTTTTTATTACAATACTAGTAAAGTATAATTATTTTCCTTCATCACATGTTCTAGGTTTCAATTTATCGCGTCTATTGAAATTCAAATTGCAAATCTAAATCCTGGTGAGCTTAGTGCGTACAATTTTATCTACTGGCCTTACCGAAACACCATACATTGCCATGTTCATTTTTGTTCGTGTTTTATTTCTATGCAATACAAAATGTATGAGAAAAACAATCTTCTTTTTCGTAAATTTTTCCGATGTTTCATTAGTTATACTCTGATACAAAGATCATAAAAATAGGCCGCTCTTGAGTTATATACGGTGTAACTAACCCGTCTTTGTTATTTGTATATATATATAAAGGTTTTGCATGTTAACCTAAATGACATAATGAGAAACAGTTAAAGAACAATGCTGTGGGCGAGTAAATCTCGAGGTTATCTTACAAACTTATTTCCGTTGCAAACTTTAACATCAAAGAACTAAGTTTAAGTAACGCTTAACCGCAAACTTAGCTTAGCTGTGAACACTTTGATGGTGTCTGGAAGGGACTTCGTGACCAGTTTTTTGTCGGTATTTAAACACACTGGTATAAATGGTAACATAGATCAAGAGCGGTTCGTTTATGTAACGTTTTTGTTGCGTTCGAGGCAATCATCTGCACTTACTTACGTTAGTTTATTATATTAATTGGTGTTGCTTTATTTGGTGATTAATGCATAAATGTAGACAAGAAAATCTTACTTGTTTTTTGTCTTAATATGTTTAAACTATTATTTCATAATAGACATTGGAGGCTATGTGTCTGGTAACATAAGTGCGGCTGCGGATTTTGGGGTCATTTATTTTCATTTGATAAAATTATGATTATATTTCACCACGAATTGACATGCGAAATTTCGCAGCCAGCTACTTTTGTCCGCAATGAATTTTCATTCAAAATAATTTATCGCCAAGCTTTCTATTTTAAACAAAACGCGATTTCATTGAAATTCGATTTCAAGCAGGCTGTGTGAAAAAAAGGCCGCAGGTGTGACATAAGAATATGATTTGTTGTTTTTTAATGTTCCATGCCAAATACAATATACTTTTTGCTAATATCAAAACAAGAATAGTTTTGTTAATTATTTATTCAGAAAATAATTCATTAAATGTGATTTAATGAATAAATATTAAGTAAATACTTAAAACAAAATAAAAAAAAAACACTTAACTACTTAATATAATTAACGTACGAGTACTTAAAAAATACCGAATAACTTGGTGTAAGATAATTAATAAGTACAACATTTTATTCTCATGTTTCGCTCTAAAAATGAAATTACGAGACGGATGTGTTAATATCACCTATTACGACATGGCAAATTAGTTAAATACTACAGAGCCAGTTAAATACCTATCTGTTTTTTTTTTCTCAGTATACTTATGTTTAATGTGCTGTCTGAGATACTGTTAGGCAATTTCTAGAAGAAGAATTTAAAAAGTATTTTTAAACTTTATAATTTGACTATACTTACAATATAGTCAAATTATAAATTAATCAAGTGAGCCTATTCTATTAATTCTGACTGAATATGGCTGCGATATTACAAAGTTGCTAGCGTCTATAGGCTGCGGTTGCCGCTTACCTCATGCCTGTTTGTTATCTTACTACAATAGCAATAAAAAAATGATCGCTAGAAACCTTTTAACCATCTATCATTCCTGAAGGTATTCCGAGAGTCGTACTAAGGCACACCCAGGTGCCCAAGTTAGTGGCAATAGGCTCTCTATTGCCATTAACCGGGCACAAATCCCAGTACTCCGAGATGCTACTAAGAATTTCATAAAAAAACCCAATAACACTTTGCTCGACCTGGGAATCGAACCCGAACCCGGGTCCTCTATGGCAGCAGTCGCGCTTGTGACCTTACACTAACGATGCAGTTCGAATATTTACAGTAATATCTACAATTAAATTCTATTGACGTTATATTGAATGTAGCAACAATTTCGACAAACCCATCTTAGATTGTTCGTGGACTTGACATTTGCACTTAACATCGTATATAAACAACATTTCAGTTGGTAATTTATTAGTTCTCGCTTTTAATTAATATTCAGCCTTAATTATCTTTTATAGCCATTTCGTTTTTCACAACAACTTATAATAGCTTTTGACCCCAGTAGCATTTTAGCTACTACTCTCCTACTCTTATACCATACAGTAGAATGACACAGTCCACTCGAGATTTAAGTTTTTGTTGATTACTGTATTATAAGAGTATAATACAGGTATACCCTAGCTTAAGAGGTAGTGTATTATTCTTGTACAGAAATTGCAACATAAACCATAAATGTATTTCAAAACCAAATATCAAACTGTATTTCAGACTCTGTATGTTTTGGATAAATAAAGATAAATTATTATTAAAAAAAAAAGCTAAACTATAATTAAAAATAATTATGCACATTTCTTATTAGGCTTGACGATATTTTTTTCTACGTATAGGGATGGATTAGGTTAGAATTAAATTGCCTCCTCCCTCCTCTTCACTGCCATTCAGTTAAATTGTTAAGCAGATGCTTAACAGCTTAACTGAATGGCAGTGAACAGTTTTTCGAAAAATATCTGACTTGCCCGGTGGTAAGACCTGTTGGGGTCCAATCTGACTAGCTGATGAACTAGCTTTTCCACTCTATGGCTCCAGCTCTGGCAATCTGCAGTCCGTATGGACTCTTAAAGCTCGGCAACATATCAGCGATCTGGTGATATGGCGATCTTAACATCAAATTAATAAAGTAATCTTGGTTCCTACCCAACCATTTTCTCTACTATTACTTCACTGAAAATAAACGACCGGAAAATATAAAATTTAACATTCACTTACAATTATATGCCGCGAAATATTTTCGAAGAAATGGTTTAATAGGAACATAGATGAATGGCATCTGAATAACAACAAAATTTGATTAAATTCTCTTTGAATTACGATTTATTTTGGTATGTCGTTTGTACGGTCAATTCTTATGTTCGGGAAGAAATCCGCTTGGCTTAGCTAAATTAATGCCGAAATGAACATATTATGTAGGTAGTAGTTGCTTCAAGTCGGCTTTGTTCTTCGACAAATACTGCTGAATGGAATGTGCTAACCTGCTTAAGTGTAGGTTTATAGTAAGTGTTAATGTGCAATAGAATAAAAACAGTATCCCACGAGGGTAGATACTCGATAACAATGGCGCGGAGTCTGAGTCCCACAATTTTATTAAGCTCAGCAGCTTTGCCGCCTCTCGATCACGAGTAGCGAAGGACGTCTTGAGTAACTCAACGAAGCGAATTAGTTCGACAATCCGATATTATCGCGACGAATCGGACAACTATGTCTCTATCTATTATTATCTGTCGTAATCGTATATCGGATGCCCGATAGACCATTTCGAAAGGCATGCGGACCCTCAGCAACTAGCAATTGACGTCGACGCGTTAGGACAAATGCCAGCGCGTTGCGCAATGGTTCAAGGCTACTATTCTGATGTTTTATACGCGAAACGACAATCTGCCTTATGAATATTCACGATTGTCATTAAGTTACTTTTGATTCTTCATAATTGCATTGAGCAGGAACCGCGTCTTTTGACGACGATTTCATCTGATTGGGAGAACGGCAAGGATTATCATTGTTTCCTTATTTGTGTTTTTATATTTAAAAAGGTAATGAATATTATATGTGATAAAATTTTGTTGTAACGCGTTGATGTCTTTTAAACCGCATCATTTCTTGGTAACGCAGCGGATTTCGCCTTACGACCATAAGTTTCGCAAGTGGGAATAATCAATCACCTTTTCTATTAGGCTTTCCTCATCGATAAAAGCCTCCAGTTTGTCACCATCGACGCACTTAAACAAATAACTATGGATGGTACGTTCATATCTATATATTTTGAAACTCATCATTATGCTGATACAAATAAGATGTACAAATACCAGTTTTATGTGAGGTCAATTCAAGTGTAGGTCTAATTTTATTACGTCTTGCGTAAATTATATAAAAAAAATTAGTGATGTGTTAAAAAATCAACATCCATTTTCATAGTGCGTAGTTGAGTGAAATCAAACAGGGTCAAATAAATTACGTATAAGTACGTTAGACTGTTGACGTGAGGGTCAAATGTTAAAGCAGTGTGATTTAATAGATGCACTTGCAGTTTTTTGACAAGTCCATGTTTATATCAAAAGTGACAAGGTTGCCGGTAACGGTTAATAACAATGTTATTCTACCTCAAGGTCGTAATTTTTAGCGTGTGGAAGTTCAGTGTATCAAAGACGGCACGCTTCTCTTGCATCGACACGATATTTGTCGAATGGTTCCGTTAAAAAGAAATCAAATCTTTTAAAACAGATTATACTTACGTGCTGAAAGTGGATAATTTTCTTTAAAAAATAATTAATTCTTATATCACTAAGCATTACTTACTTTTAGAAATAAAACTAAAATCAAATCTCTACTATTATAAATGCGCAAGTTACTAGGTAGATCTTTCTACTTATATTTTGATAACTTTTGTGACAGAAATAGGTTTGTCCTTTTCGGTAGCGAGTGTAGTCGAGGGTAACACCCGGTATTATATATAAAGCGTGACTATTCGTTGCCAAAATCCGGCTTTACCGACGGCAATTATTAAAATGAACAAGTATGTTACATTCCTATATTTGAATTTACAACTTGTTTTACTAGTTTAGTTTTAGTAAAACTGCCAATTTTAGATCCGTGTATGGCAACACCGGGTACACTAGTACTGACATTGAACTTGAAACACTAGGCATAGAACAAGGAAGTGCAGATGTAATGTTCCAATCTATCTGACCTTTCGTCGGATTCATAAAATCAGTATTCAGCTGTTGGAATCCGCCTAAGGTTTTACGTAAGCATTGGAAGTATTGATATTTCTAAACATGATTTCCAATAAGATGTTGGAAGAAATCAATGTATTATAAGAAAGCAAAAATTATATTGCGATTAAAATACTTTTTACGGATTTTTATGTATATAGATTTAGATACTATAATTTAATATAAATTAATATAAAATAATTTAATATAAATATAAATAAAATATTAATATAAATATTATAATTTAATCCTTCAGACTGAATTATTTGGTAGGTATCATCATCATCATCAGCCTATACTAGTCCTCCCCTAATGTGCGCCATTTCGCCCTGTCTTCGGCTTGTCGCATCCAGCTTCCTTTCCTTCCTTTTCGTGGGTATATTGACATTAAAATTATAAAATGATTTTATTTAACATTTGAATCCGGTGAACCTAAAAAGTAACCAATAAATTTATCCTATTTAAGCATGAAATATAACAAAACAAAGTATTTTTTAGAATACAATAATAGACCTTGACGACACGTTTGGCGTAGCGTTCCTTAGCGACCTTTTGCGCCACGTGTTGTGGGTTCGATCCCCACACGGAGAAAGATCTTGATGATTATGTGTATTGTTCCTGGTCTGGGTGTTTGATTATGTGAAATTTGTATTTGTAAAAGCATCCATGATACAAGAGAAAATCCTTGTGTAGTGTAGTCTAGTGGGGCATCTTTGTTTAAATAAACAGATACCAAATAAGATCTCATGTAAGTAGTGGCAAATCCAAACTCCCAAGAACTACTTAGAATTTCATTAAAAAATCCGAACAACACTGCTCGACTGGCAATCGAACCACCTCAAGCGGAGCATAGACTATAGACTAGTGTTTCTAAGCGCGACGCTTAGAAACACTAGTCTATAGTGTTTCTAAGCGCGACTGCTAAGACAGTTTATTTAATCATTTTATCTTAATTTTTCGCAATTATATTAAACCTTTGTCATACAATATCGGAGAATAATTTTGTAGGTTTATAACTACAACATCTAGGTAGATATTCATTATCTATGATCAATCCCAGTGAGGTATTATTGGTAAACATAATAATTTTGCTGCCCATCCTCTAATAACTCGTTCTTACGACACCCACGGGAAATTATTGGTGTTTACTGTTCAGAGCCACCGACAAGGTACCTACATAATTAAACCGGGTGGTGATTAACATTATAATTTGTAAACAATTGACTGCTGGAATTGCGTAGAGGCGGGGCGCCTTGGAGCTTAACTTGCAAATTGACGTTCAAATCGAGATTGCACCTTGTTTATAGGCCTAGATAAAGTCGTAGATTAATTACTGCATGGCATAATATTAATAGTAATTTATCACGTGTTGCAAGCCTGAGAAATCTTCTCAAAGGCGCGGGCGCGTGTTTAGTCGAGCGATTTTTTCTCATTCTGAAAGGAGACCGGTGCCCAGCTTTTTTTTGGACAGTATAAACTTGGACGTCTATCACCCACAATTCATCGATTTACGTACCATGTCAATTTTACTGTTGCTAAGCGCAGTTACTGTCTCATAGAAAAAACCCTATTAAACACGTTTGTCGACCTGGGAATCGAACGGGCGATTATGAGGCTGAGGACTGTTCAGTATCTTAGGCATTATTATTCTATAAAAGTCTACTAAGTACGATGGAAAAGTACTAGTTTTAAAGATTGTAAGTGTAAAGCACATTTATAATGTTACTTCCAGTACATTACTGAAATCTTTAAACCTAGGTAGGTATTTAGTTCGAAACGCGGACTCGGTGTCGAAATAATTTGGCATTAGTATTGCTTGTAAGTTGCAATTGTACTTACGCTGCCTAATGGAGACGAGCACGATATAGTCAGATTTTAATTCTCTTGCTATTGCAAATAGACATTTAGTAAACACTCTTTGATAGCATTAAAACAACAGACACGATTTGATCATTTGATGACAGTTTTTTTTTTAATGGCTTCGTATAGGTCTGTTGATTACATACAAAGTAATTACATACAAAGATCTATCAAATCTCAAATATCATAATATTCCGCATTATCTTTATAAAATCTTTTAAATATATTATTTCGGTAGATACCAATTTACAATCAAAGGAATTACCGTGTGCCTTAAGTCTCCATTTATATTCAGGAACGTGTACTTATGACCTCTTGTAATATAATAAGGTTCATCACAGGTGAAGGACTAAGCCTTATATCTTATACTATGCTCTATTGCAAGCCTAAACTCAAGAAATATTATTTAGTAATTTGTTAGATTAAAAATATTAGGTATTTGAAAAAAAAATAGAAAAATCGATCCTCGTATTAGACATGGGAGATTTCGATTTCTACACTATTTCAAATTAATAAAGCTATTATTAACCGACAGAAAAAAAGATGGAGGTTCTCAATTCGGTTGTACCTATATGTTTTTTTATTGCGTCGTCATGGTGATATTTAGTGCATACTGAGTAAATACGTTGATCATATTTCTTCCGTGCTCTACTTTATAAAAACTGGTGGCGATGCCACCTAATCTATAGTGTAGCCTAGTTGACGTTACGTACACAGTAATAAAAATTTCACTAAACAAATGACGAATTCAGTACAATACGCATTTAACGACGAGTTTAGGCGACATGCATACAAACGTGCGATAATTATCGCACACTGAGCTTTCGCTTTGTCGCAGCAGTGGTTTTATACGACTTCATTTATTAAATGCACCTTTAGCACATAGCACAGCATTTGTAAATACTAAAATATGAATCGTAGAACGCATAAATTAACGACAAATGGCAATATTTGCACAATCACATTAGTGACTACCATATAGAACTAATAACTGAATCCGGGAGCTTTGATTTGCATGTCTCTCTCTCTCTCTCTCTTGATCTCATGATAATACTACTAGTATTCTTTTATCTGTGATAATACTAAATTTATAGCCGAAACATTGTAAGAAACACGACATTCGCTGCGACCAAAAGTCGCTTATGGTTTATTTGTAGTGTTGTCATTATACAAATTAAGGCGACGTGAACAGGTACAAGACAATAACGCGACTGGTGAGTGGAGGGCATCACTATTTGGCAAGGAGTTAGACGCAGCAGTGCTGCACGAAGATGCACGATCGTGACCGAAACTGACGGACGACCGGCCTCGGGCCGTTGCAAAACATCCCATAGAAACATTGTGGCTGCAAGTCTCGCACTAAATTCGCGATTGGGACACAGATTCGCGAAGAATACCATTCAACTGTTGTATCTTAGAACAGGTATTGTTTAACGATCGTACTCGAACACCTTCGGCGCTTTGTGAGCTCCCCATTCATCCTATTATTGTGTGTAATAATGGCATTACACACGAGTCTGCCTATAACTGTGTGTTGCCCAACTGAGGTCAGGACTCTGATATTTATCTTATATTACTTAGACGTTTATTTAGTTATAATGATACATACATTGGTACAGCTTTGTTTCTTATAAAGAATTCATTCTCCTTTAAAATTCTGAAAACTATGAAGTTCAATTAAAGAAAATTAAATACATTATATTACATAGGTCACATATAGTAGAATACTAGTACATACCTAAGTATATAAATTAATCTCCAAATTTTTGGGTGGAATGTTTCCTGTAACATTTTATACAATTTGGCTAGACTACTTCTAGAGTAGTATAGTATAGTGGTATATATATAGGTAAGTGTGGGTCCGAGTCGACTCCTTTTGATGTCACTGCCAAAATGAGCTCTTATGGAACATTCTTTAGTCAAAACTGTAAAGGTATGAAACCCGCGCGCTCGTGTGAAATTCAATATGGCTTAATTTTCGAACTGCGCTTACCGAAACTTTTTAAATGGCTATTAACATAATTGCACATCGGAGTTAAAATGCTGATGAGCTATAATAACCATATTAGTTTGAGGAAGTTATAAAGCGAAACCCTTTTGTATGTAGGTAGTTTATTGATGAGATGAGATCGCAATTACTGCTTACGGTCATGGGATCAATGATGTCAAGGTTTCTTCACACTGAACTAGTACCACTGAGTACACGGCGGCGACGTTTGCTCCGCCTGACAACCGATGGTTCCGGGTAAACAGCACGATTGATATATTTACACACAGATTTAACCTCAGTAATTCATCACGGTTAATCTACTTATAATGTTTAGCGAGAAGATTTATTTGCTCCTTCGAGCTACTTGACTAATAGGTAATGAGTTCCTATTAAGGTCTTACGCAAAATGCGAAATGTTGAGAGTTTGAGAGGCGTGTCTATTCGCGTGTTACTACGGTTATTTGGTCGGGGTTTCTTTACGTTGTCGTTCTAGCGAGACCTCGCCCGAGGCAAGCCATCGACACATGTTCAACTTTAGGCTTACCTGTCCGGCGACATACATGCCTTACGTAACACGAGAACAACGCCCGGTTGACCAATGCGACCGTAAGGGGACCGTTCGTAATACAAACGTTCTTAGTTTTGGTTACAGTGGCAAGCCAAGTGACATCATACGGCCAATGTTTGCATGATCGCGACGCAGGCTAAGCACGTATTGACATGACATACTAACCGACAGCCAACAAGGATAACTGACAAGATATTGTTTACGCGGAGGCGCAGGTTACTGAACGGTTAATATGTCGCTGCATCGGAAAGGTTGGATTACTCAACAAGACACGCAACGCGGTCCAGTGCCCCGGTCACTCACTGTCACAGACCTGAATTGCAGACTGAATTCGGAGACACGTTATTATGCAAAGACATACTTACCTATTTTGTTTTGATAAACCTAGTCTTTAAACCTACCAAATATGCGCCAGCAGGATTTTCAAGTATTTCACCTGTTTTTATTTTTGATAAGAGTGTTATCCGCACACCAGGATTTTGCTCCTGTGAATACGTTTACAAACTTATTAATTGAACATAGTAACTACTAATCCCTATAAACTTTGTCGAATCAATGGACTTTTCAAAGCAGTATCCTAGAGTCATCTTAGAACGAATCGTATTTGAAAGAGTATCGAACATACGCAGTCTTTCTACAATACCTTATAAAAAAACTCCTTGTATCTTCAACTGATTTTTGACAAGATAAAAATTGATCGCGCCTATATTTCATAATTTGAACGGAGATATTTTCGTGTAGGGTGCATGTGCCAATTCTCGTGATTGCATATTGGTGCGTTGTCCAACAGAACTTATTTATGCAATAAATTCTTTAGGTGCAAGTAATGTGAACCGGTGTGTAAGTCACACACATACCTATATCTGCCTCCAGCATTTCTGTACGATTACGTTACTTATGATTAAGAAGTCGACGCATGGTTTTCGTCACAATCGGTTTTACGCGCTGTCAAACTTAATTAACTGTGAATAGACTATTGTTCTACTGAATGCCTTTTTATGACATATTTTTCGCAATATTACGCACGAATAAATTGAGTGAATTAAAGATAACATTCATCTTTTTATAAAAGTCGTGTAATTCTCTAATTTCAGCTTAAATTACTTAGGCATTAATTGTAAGACATTCGTACGCTGCGATTATAAATTTTTACAAAAGCAGAAAAACAAGAAAATTAGCATTGCATTTAAATTATTATGTGGTAATATACGCAATATATTAAAACAACGCGCAATCATTTACCTAATAAAATCTCAAATAGGCGTACCTATTCATTAAAAATTGAGAGATAAATTGTACACAACGCAATCGTTGCAATCGAGCCTTATTCAATATTTGGGTTTGTTTAAAATGTAAAGTGCACGTTGTCGATTTTATATTATTTTTCAAAACTTGAATTTCTCCGATGTTTAATGTGTAATTATGGTGGATAATTAACATTAATTCCTAAACTCCATCGAAGCCTCAATAAAGTTTCTACCGTTTTAATGGGGCAACTGAACAACTTAATACAAGTTACACTAGCGAACACAAAAAGTTTGGTCCCATAATATAATCCCACGATGGGAAATAATACTTGATTACTCTATTACTCTACACTGGCAAAGGAAATACCTAAAAAGTGTAGCGCCATATTAAAAAAAAAACGTTGCCTATAAAAAGAAACAAATTGTTCGTGGTATTCTGAATACAAAATTTCTGCTCATTTTGTTTTGTTCATTTTCAAATAAACATGTGTTTCAATTATCTTTTTCGACATTTGACCCTTTTCACCACCAAGTGTCGTTGTTTTTGTTAGACAATTTATATGAAGAGTTTTGTGATAGGATTGTTTTGTGGTATCTAATACTTTGTTTTTGTTACAGATGCAGGCGTGGTTGTTGGCGGCATGCGCGGCTGCGCTTGCGACCCTTGCAGTGGCGCAGAAGCCGGGACGTTTCCTCTCACTACCCGACCCCCAGAAATGCGCAAACAGTAAGTCAAATGAATAATAGGATTATACAACCTGTAACAGAATATTGCGCAAGACCTTTTTCACGTGGAAGAGCCATGCCTCGGCGCGAATGGGCCGGCTCGACCGGAGTGATACCACGGGCTCACAGAAAACCGGCGTGAAACAACGCTTGCGTTGTTTTGCCGAGTGTGTGAGGTTACCGGAGGCCCAAACCCTTTTAAAAGGTGGGAAACGCACTTGTGACTCCTCTGACGTTGCGGGTGTCCATGGGCGGCGGTTATCGCTTACCATCAGGTGATCCGTCTAACGAGCAGACGCTCACCTATCCCATAAAAAAAGACCTGTAAGTAGTTTGTTCAGAATCGACTATTGAATCGATTACAATCGTTTTGAATATGTGTTATTTTTTGCCAAAAAGATAATAATTACAATACTTGAAAGCATAGCCCCCTGATCCATCAGTCGCTCGAGTATCGAAAACCTGAAACCTATATCAATTTTGTATTCCACTTAGTAAAAATACTTACGTATAATTGTACTTAAGTGTAATTGTAATTACTCATCACGAATGAATTAGAATCGATATAAATAGCGAAACAGGTTCATTAGTGTCAATGTTGTTTCAAGGCAGTCAGAGCGATTCAAACGCCTCTGTACGTGTGGCGATTACACGTATAGATTTTTTTATGTAAAATTGATATATAATTTATAAATGCATTTTTTTTAAAATTAATGCTAGTTTTTCCTTAGCCAGCATGGTGTACGGGGCCGGTATTATATAAAAATATATAATTTATAAGAAGAGTACCGAAGTTATTTCAAATTCTATAAGTACATATTTTATGTACTATAATTATAACGCAAACGTAAATTTGTATATTATCGACTATAAATCAAAATTCATAACTCATAAATATTCGTGTGCCAAAGAACCAGGAACTAAAAAAAACTTAAAAGCAAACCTGATCCTAAACATATATTTTTTTGAGAGTAATAAAATTACTATTACTAATTAATTTATGGCCAATCATATTCATAATAGTCAGGAAATTTGATTCTAATAATAATTGATTTAAAAAATATAAAATTTCCGACTGCCTGTCAGGATTTCTGACTTTTAGGAATTTTACACTTTTTAGATATTGATACCCCATTCTATATGTTTTAAGGAAAAAAAATTAATGGCATATAATATGGCGCCAAAAATCAGCCTTTTGAATTTTCATAATTTTGATATAGGTACGTACCTAGGCCGTGCCTCTCAAACTAAAATCCATCAAGGCGTTTAGGTTACAGGGCGTGCGAAATAAATGTTCATACAATCCTTCTGGCGCGGATGGGTAATTATAAATAATATCAAATAATATAAAAAAATAATTCAAATATAAAAAATAAGAGTAGCTTGTTCTTGGAAACGTACAATCATCGATGAATACCTAAAGATTTTGTCTTATCAAACAGGTTAAACTGGCTAATAGTGATCATATTTATGATTATATTATAAAGTTGTTAATGAAAGTTACCAAAGGAGTTCCGATTGTATAAAAAAGAGAATTATAGGTACTGCCTCATTTCTCGATCCTCAGAAACTTCCGTCCATTAGATTTGTACCTACTTTAATTTGTTTCAACGTTTACTTAGATATTTAATAAGTACTTATTAAAATTAATTAAACAATACAACCTCAAAATATGCTTCATAAAATAAATAAACATTTTTTTATCAAATTACTCAAGACGAAGTGTAAACATTATGATTCCCAAAGATTAGGCGTAAGTATTACGTAGGAAAGTAAAAGCTTCCGTGGGTCATTGAACTCGCAAGGTCGCGGACGCACTGGAGGACGGAGCCTCCCCCCGCCGCGCCACCACTTTCCTCCCTCTCCCCGACGTTCGCCCGCATACAAATTACGCGGTCGCTTATTTGGAAAAGCGCTTTTCCGTTTCCGAGTCAAGATTTTTTATGTGAAGGATAGTTATTACCAATGCAATTATTTTTAGTTTATTTTAAAATATATTATTCTTTATAGTTTTCTTAATCTAAAAATAAAATTAGTATCTTTACTTTTCAATCTGAATATACTACAATCTGTGGGAATTCGATATTATTAGATACTAGATAGGATTTTGACGGAAAGTCAATACAAGTAATGTCAAAATCCTATCTCTAGTAAGCAAATCTATCGACGGATTTCTTATTGGGATTGGCCGTTAGTGAGTCGGACAAACCCGTAATAAAACTAGAGCTTTTCCAGTTTCCAACACGATTTTTAGTTGATTCTATTATTTAACACAGGTTGACCTAGGTACAAAATGAAGGTCAAGACCAAATTCTTCGTTTTTCTTAGATTCCTCAGTTATTTTATTTGTTTTGATGACTCATATTTGGCGGTATCGGTAACAAAATATTCGCCTTAATCGTTTCAAACATTCCAAACTTTTTGAAATTAGAATAAACCAACAATATTTTATAATTTTCCTCTTTGCTTTGCCGATTCGAGGGAAGTGAGCGGTGTGTTTTGAGTTAATGAATCTGTCTGAGGCATTTTTAATAAATTATTATTCAACAATTTATGTAACGGTTCTCGTTTTCTGTTCATGTGTCGTAACATTATAAATGTAGCTTGGCCCTTATAGCAACTGCCGCCGCTACAATATAATAATACTTATTAATAATGCATATTTTTCTCAAATCTATATAATTAAGGCACTCGCGCAATTTCCAATCGCGTATTGTCGGAGAAAACGTGTTGAATACCTATTGTAGAGACAATCCAATCCTACATTATTGTCACTTTTACTTTTTAATAAAATGAACGGAAACGGGGTAATGCATATTTACCACAAACAATTGTATAGTGAAAATAGGAAATAGGAAGATTCCGCTGAACATTTATTATTAGATCCTAGTTTATTGTTTATAAATATATTATTAGTTTCATTCTTTATTACTGTTATTTCATTGATCCTGCTATTGTATTTATATCGAACTTTAATTTAATAAAAAGTGTTAGAAAAATTGCATTAGGAGAAAACATTTGATATTTGACTAGCAACCACTTCTATTGTGATATTTGCCATTTTTGCTAAGTGTGAAAGTATCGAGAGATCTAAATAAACATTGTGTTAGGTCTTTTCTCTTTTCACAGTACCTAGGTAACTGTCACTTTCATTATTATAGAAAAATAATAATGCCCTGTTTTGAATTCGAAACTGGTAAGGGGTAGAATAATATAAAATTTTAGAAGATTTATGAGTAGTTGAATTTTTTGTAATGTGTAATGTTACTTCGGTCGATTAAAATCATGATAGAAAGTTATATAGCGTAGTTAAACATTTTATCACGTCAGTATTCCCTACGAGCTGAGAGTAAGAATTTTATAGACTATAGAGCAGCTACTAGAAAACCACAAGATCTATCGCCCAGTAGCCGTGTTTACGACTACCAGGCCAGAGAGGTAATCACTTATTAAATTATGATTGATGAGACACATATTTTATCTGTAGATTGCGCTACAAGCCTTTGATCTTCGATTCGGTATAATTATTTGTAAAAACAAGATTCACATTTTACTAACAAAAGGTTTGGATGAATAATATTTTTTTCTGCAGGTGTCACAGCTTTTATTTTTATTTAATGGGAAACGGCGTGGAGGCTACGAATATTTTAATAGTGACCATAGCCCAGGTGAACCGGTTTGAGTCTTGTCAACAGCGTCTTTTGTAGATTATTTTTATTCTCTAATAGAAAATAATTATCTCATTATCTTGTTAGTTTATCATTATATGATCGCCACAATATATGTATAAGTAGTAAAACATTTCACAAGCAATAATTCATAAATCATTATGAAAATCTTGCATCGTAATTACCTACTTCAAAGCATTCTATAAGCTATTATATTCTTCTTAGCACACATAATAAAGTAATAGACAGCATGCTGTGAGCATGTACTTACTTACAGATGTAAGTAGGCAGGTATTATCTACGGTAAGTACATAAGCATATGTAATAGTAAACATTTATTCCAAGACGTTATTTATCTTCCACTTTTGCAATAGCACCTTGACAACGCGAGACATCTTTACTGTAAGGCTTAGGGCATCGTTAAGTTGGAATTAATTATTTTATTACGTTTACAAACGTGGTGTCCGATTGTAGCTCACGGTCGTCCACAGCTGAGCTTGGTTTCTTTTTATTTAACCGACTTCAAAAAAGGAGGAGGTTCTCGATACGACTGTATGTTTTTGTATGTTTGTAACGTGAATATTCCGCCAATTATAAACTGATTTTGATGAATCTTTTTTGTTTGGTAAGGTAGGTCATGCTTCCGAGGTGGTCTCATATACTTTTATCGATGTTTTTTTTTAAAAGCTTACTAGCAATGAAGAGTGGGTTCACGTCGGTAGTCAAATGGGTGGGCTTCGAACCGGCGACCACATGATCGCAAGTCCGACGCCCTAGCCATTAGGCTACCGCCGCATTGATGTGATTTTCATTTCATGAAATTGATTCAGCGTTTTTTTTAATGTTTGCTACCTACCTCATTTAAAAACCGATTAGGTATTTATAACCACCTTCAAAAACATAAAAAATAATGTTATGTGCAAAACAGTTTCGGAAGTCAGTAGCGGAAAACAAAAATCAGACTAAATTGAAGGCACCACTTCCAATATTGTTTAGCACATAACATAGCATTCGTTTAAGCCGGTTTTACTTAAGTAATTGCTGTAGCGTAACGTGTATTCATGTACTCCTAAACAAGGGTAGGTAGGTAAGGGAGGATAGGATACTTCGAGGATAATCCCTGAAATGTTAGGCAGCGTTACTTTGTACCTTCATACATAATGATTAAAAATATCCTAGTAAGCTTATAACATTCATCTATGTTCATTATGCTCCATGTTATTTTCAACAATCTAAATCAATCAATTTTCAACACGTAACAGCGGTGCTCTATCATTTAATTGGTATGCTTTTAGTGACCGCTTCGGCCAACACAGGTAGCACGAAACACTAATGGAATAACTTTGCCATCCATCTATCACCATTACCACATTTGCAATATAGCCAATATTTACCTAAGTACTGAATTTATTTTAATGAATTCCCAATGAAAGCTAGTGGTCATAGCGAATGGTGTATCTAACCAGAAGACGCAGGCTCGAATAATGCTCGCGTGTCCAATTTTTCCTTCACTAAAATAACTTTATAATCTTAGTAAAACTAAGTAGTGAAAAGTATACTGGCATAATAACAACAATCAACCAATATGCAAGGTTAAGCTGTGCTTGCCGCGGTCAGTCTTGCCGTGCCGACAAGGCCCACACATGTTTCTTATATTATACCATTGTAACATCAATTTAACTTGTGGAGTGCAATAAATGTATTGAGTATTGAGTATTGTGTCTCTGGGTGGCTGATCTCTGGATGAAGCCGTTGGTTTCTGTTGTTATACGAATACTTACGACAATTGTTAGTTATTGTGTTGCCTTAAAGCCTTGCAACCAGTCTATCCTCAGGATATTGCCCAGAAATTCGGTTGCGGAGCTCTGGCAGTCGCTTCGTGTAGAATACTGATATTCAGCGGCATCTGATTATATAACTAAAACGATGGAGCTTATTTATTTACTAAAACTCATTTCTGCGATTTTATTTTGAAGCTCCGACGAAAAAGACTTGTATTGTAAGCTTAACTTGTGTATTCTGTTGCATCCTAGCACCTGATCAAGTGAACCGATTATGATAATTTATTTTTCAGCAAAAGCGAAAGACGAAGTGTTATTGTTAGTATTAATTTGCTGTGTATAATGAAGTAGGTAGGTACTTAGAAGAACCTTCGATCATGTTGGAACATCTTGTTAGTTTACCAATCCTCATAATTTTCAATTATAATTTTGATCTACTGTAGTAAATATTTATAACTGTCATAAAAAGCAATCTATGTTAACTTCGGGAATCAATTTTAACATTCGTAACACAATAAATTTAACCGTTAAATTGTAATGTGTGTACATAAAATGATTTAGTTGGCAGTGATTCCATTATTTCGCGAGCTACAAATTTATGTATTGGATTGTCATGTCGAAAGGAACATGGCTGAGATGAAGGCTGCGTTGCAAAACTTAGTTTTATTTATATTCGTTGCCGTTCGTTGAACATCCGAGAATACAGGAAGCTTTTGCAATAACTACGTCAGCGAATTTGATTCACATACATTAAAGCATGTTCCAAAGCTCATATATAAGCATAAACGATCAATAATTAATCATATATTTATATTATGAACTGCCTCTCATATATGTTAAGAACTGCCTCATTAGCCAAGTGGTCATGAGCGCGACTGCTACGCTAGAAGTCCTGGGTTCGATATCCAGGTCGAGCAATGTTTTATTGGGTTTTTCTATGAAATTCCCAGTAGCAGCTCGGAGTTAGGAATTTGTGCCCGGTTATTGGCAATAGGCTCGCCCCCTATTACATGGGACCTAAACATACCGGCGAACTGTGGGTGTACATTAGTACGCCTCTGCCTAACCCTTCGGGGAATACAGGCGTGTTGGTATGTTATGTTATTATGAATAAGACAACATTATGAATTTTATATGACTATTCTTGTTATTAATTTAAATACTTTATGACTGCTTCACCCGTGCTTTAAAAAGAAGGGTAATGTTCTTATTTCAAAGAAATTTATTTGTAAGTATAATAACTTCAATGACTTTGGTTCAAATACTGGAACAGTTTACTTAGGGAAATCTAATATTATGCCGTTTTCTGGATGGCCTAAATTTTGGTAGACAGATGTAATATTCTTAATTTTCAAAACTTTTCATTCAATAAAATTTTAAAAATTCTTATTTGATCTTATATTCGTTTATTTTTTAATTTACACTTCAGGTGTTTCTTAACTCTCTGCTTTACATAAATATCTCCTCCTGAATAGCCGAATAGCTAAGTATATAAAACACCACAAAAATCACAAAAAATAAAATTATGAACAATATCATTTTGTATCGGGAACGGATTGACTGATTTCACAAAAATAAAACACGGATAAAAATGACCATGGCGTTGTATGCTAGTTTCGGTATTGCCAGTAGATGGCGTTGTGTGCATTGTACTTTCACAGCTCTGTTATTTTTTTATTTTAAGTTTATGATCTGATAAAATATTCTCATAGTTTCTGGGCTTGATTTCCAAGTCTAACAAAATTGCTCGAAGGCTTGCTCTCGAATTACAAGTTGAAATAATTAATATAATATAAATAATTATATTATATTAATTACATTTAAGCAGATACATACAAGCTTTTAGGATAGGATGGTATCCGTATATATAAATATACGGATCCATCCTATCCTAAAAGCTTTTGCAAGGCGTCGTGAGTTCATAGGTTGAAAGTGACAGGTCAGGGTCACGGGTCATGGCACGATAATTATATTTTGGACTAGCTTTTGCCCGCGGCTTCGCTCACCTGAAGCTATATTTGGATTAGAAATGAATCAAAAACCAACAGTGATGATCTCTTCTTTGTATGGGTCAGGTCAAGCATCTCAGGATCCGTTCAACCCAATTGTTTTTTTTTTATATCTTCAATGTACAGACACAGCTTTTTTACAATTTTATAATAGTAGAGAAGAGAAGAAGATAATGGTTAAAACTGAACTAACTAATGTACATATAACACACGCCTGTTTCCCCGTAGTGTTATTCAGAGATGTAGCCATCTAATCATCCTTATAAACTTCTCTCAACTATTTCGGGGGTTTGCTTACTGTCCTCTAATGATCAAATATATTATGAAGACCAACTGCGGTTAACATATAGTCATAAAAATACATGAAAATTTAAAAAAAAAATCACACAATTTTCACACCTTTGCTATCAAATAATGACATTGTAACAAGCACGCTCTATATTACTTCTTCTCTACTATTATAAAATCGTAAAAAAGCTGTGTCTTTACATTGAAGATATTTAAAAAAAACAATTGGGTTAGGTTAGGTTCTTGTCTGTTTGTGTGTTTGTTACGGATTAGCGCTAAAAATACTGAATAGGTTTTAATTTTGTTATCACTGTTAGAAAGTATATGCTTCAACTTAAAAACTGGTGAACTTCTCATTTCAAAGTCCAACCTTAAAACTTAATAGAACTTATCATAAGATACAGCTTGACCCTTGAGCCTCTGATGTAAACAACCCCAAGCAAAGATGAGATCATCACTGTTTTTCATTAATTATTTTTGGGATCCGTATTTAATCCTACCTAGGCATAATATAGCTTCACGTGAGCGAAGCCGCGGGCAAAGAAGAATATAATATAGAAGGCTGAACCCTGCTCGATCAGAAAGGGACATATCCCAATTAAATCACCAATGAATACAATAAGAAACATAATATTCATGATAGTAAACGTATTAATGAACTTTAAAATACACGATTGTTGTGCCTAAATTATCGAAATTTTCCTAAATCAATCAAATTTTTAAAGTGTAATAGAACCATTAACATACATAATATTGTATGTTTGGCATCCAATAACGATGCAAATGTCACTTGCGGCCCGTAAGTATTGCCGTTTTAGTTTTCTCGTTTTATAAGACTTTATTCGGGGTATTTCTTTTACTTAAAAAGTTAAAACGGATCTCGATACCTAACAATACCTTCACGGGTCGGACAGGGTTTCCTTAAAACATTTTATTTAACTTAGCTAGTTGATATTCGTGTGTTTGATGTCAGCGTCTCGTGTCGGATTTTGAGAGGACAATCGCACATTCGTTAGTCTGTCACTACGCAAGGTCTAGCTATCATTGTGTACGGCGTCGTGCGAACCTTAACACATTCACATTGTAATCAAAGTTACTAATAACGATGCAATTCACTATAATTACCATTTAAATAGGATTCGTGAACAAAAAATAAACAACCTTCACGATTAAGCTTAGTGGTAATTATCTTATTTCTGATTTGCACGTACCTTAAACTTACAAAGTATTAGCGTCATGCGAGACCTTTAAACTTTTTAATGAAATACAAATTCACAAGTCAATGTATATGTTACCTGCAATGTATATATACCTCATAACCAGTCAAAACCACTTTTGACTGTTTTTTGCAGTTAAAAAAGTACTTTTGACCAACGTCATTAGTTAAAAACACTTTTGACTGCGAAATTCAGTCAAAAGTGGTTTTGATGATAACATGAAATATGTTTATATTAGTTAGGTTAGGTTAGAACTGTGACCAAATGATGCACGAGCCGAGAGAGATAAGCGAGCGGGGCCCCAGTAGCGGCCGGCGAGTTCGAGAACCGAAATGTAGAATAATTACTTTGACCAACGTCCTTAGTTAAAAACACTTTTGACTGTATAATAATAACTATTTCTTTAGACTATGACATCCTTAGTTAAAACTAAATAAGTATGGAATGTAGAGTCAACAAAATTACATGTAAACCGCTAAACGATTGCATATTTTCATATCAGGTATCTAATAATGCAGATAATCAGGATTGTCGCCCTGACAATAGGCGTGAATTGGCCGGTTGGTTTAATATAAAAATCGCATCCGGTAGCGATCCTTGGCCCAGTTGGCTCGGCGCGTGACCGACGCATCTGCGAGTCGCGCGGCGCCGCCCGCAGCCGCAAACCGCCGCCGCTTCGCCGCCGTCGCGGCCGTTGCAACATCTGCCAAAATCATTCCGCATAAGACTGATGTACACAAAGAATAATAAACATACAAATTTAGGCATGAAATACTTGTCTTGGTACTGCTGTACTGCAATGTAGATCGAGGATGATTTTAGTCACATTTTTCACCTTGTTTTTCTTTGAGTATTACTTACTAGTTTTAGAGAATTAAAGAAAGAAATAAATAAAAAAAATATGCCGTTGAACTTTTAAACTACTGGTTTTTTTATATGGACAGCTTTCGCATTAGGAAACAGGCTCTGGGGCGCGAGGGACTCCACTAAATTACACCCAGACTTATTCGTAAAATTAATAACCGTTGAACACACAAACAAGTATATGCCTCGGATGGGAATCGAACTTACGATATTCTATTTTACCATTGTCAATATAACAAACGTGCAATCAACAGGGTTTTTTCAATGCATCTGTCACTTGTCAAGGTTGAAACGCAGTCACTCTCTCTCAAGCAATTAACCATCTTCCATCCATTATTGTAATGTACCTAACTATTTCATAAACTAATGATAGCCTAATATTCTTTTATAATAACGCCCACGCTGAGGATATTTCACCACATCAAGCGTTAAGAGCTAAAATACCATAAAAAAACACAAAGACATCGAGACTGCGTAACACACATATCAGTCCACATATTATGGTAATTCAACATTTAAATGAACAAAGATGATCTTATTTTGGAATCCATTTGGAACAAGTTTCTTGTTCTACTGACTTTTCCATAATATGGAACTTGAAATATGTTGTTTGCGTTTTTTCGCAAGGAGGATATTTTAAGGTCACGATGCGTGGCCCGCAAGTTATGTAATGGCGTCTTGGATTGCGACACCGACATAGCTCGTAATAATTTAACGCAATTGTTGGCTCGAAGGCACCTCAATGTCACGACCATGATACAATGATGTGTAGGTACATGACCTGTCCCACGAGGGTCGTCGTTTATCTATTAACACCTCTATAGACAGATACAGTGTAAATTATTATTTATTCCTTCTGTATGATTGTTACGTGCCAACCTTGAGTCGGGCTTTTCGTCTATGCAATCGATCCGCATTGGATGATTCCATTCTATATTTTATTTCCTTTTGTTTCTAGGACCAAAAGAGTTCTTCTATCGAGGTCACAACTACTTCTATAGCGGGCATGTACCAATCCTCGCCAACAGAAAAGTGGACTGGCTAGACGGGCGCAACATCTGCCGCGAATACTGCATGGACCTCGTTTCAATGGAAACGCAAGAAGAAAACAATCTAATCTTCAAGCTCATCCAGCAAAGTAAGTATCAAAGGTGTTGTGAAATTCTAATGGCATGTGTTTGTACCACGTGAAGGCGACGCGTAATTGGAAACCTTCACATTTCACTGACATCGTTAAACATAAAAAATATATTAATATTGTTTTGAACATTGACGATCTTAGCACATCAGCAGCATTCTTTAACAACGTTGACCTCATGAAATATTACTAAGACTATGTAATCCTTTGCTTGTAGATGATGTGCCTTACATTTGGACGTCGGGTCGCCTCTGTGACTTCAAAGGTTGTGAAAACCGCAAGGATTTGGAGCCCAAGAACGTGTTCGGTTGGTTCTGGTCCGCGAACCGTGAAAAGTTGGCCCCTACCACCCAGGTATGAACTAATTGTTAGATCACATCGTATTAAGAGCTTGCAAGAAACAAACGACCTTATATATAAATGCGTAAAGTGCAAATCCTACAAAAAAATCCTTCATGGCCTGTCACAATATTGAATATAGCGGTCTCCTATTCTAACGGAGAAAGGGTTCCTATTTCTTTTTTATTTACCCAGTTAAGAAAATTCAGGAGTAGAGTAGATCAGTTACAGACTGTTTTATCAACTCCTTCCTAAGTATTTGTCAACATTGTCGTAAGAGGTACACTTAAAATTCCTTTGTTACTGAAATTAATTCGTTTCATATGGTCGTCAACGAAATGGGGAAATTCCCCCGTTTTCGTCACGCCACGTACTTATTTACTGAATCATAACTTTCCAAGATACACCTGTGCGTACAATTGGTGCCTGTGCTGTGTGAAAGTTTAGTTATTATTATACCAACGCATTTTTGAAAACCTACTAAGCTAAACTTACTAAACTAAGTAGCTACTTAAGTAGTACTGACATACTACTATAGTGAAGTAATAATACTGACATCAAACAATGGAATACAGCTATACTCCATTGTTTGATATCAAAATCATTTTAAACAATTAGATCAGGATATAATTTTGTCTCATGATATGACATGCATCCATACTTATTTAACATACATATTTACAGGTGCAGGACTAACTTGAAACTAAGTCACCTATATTTTTTCACCTTTGGCAAAACCTCATAATCGCATTTTTTTAAAATTTTAATGTAACTCTCTTTACAGATCCCCAACGGCTGGGGCTACAATCCCTGGTCACAGACCGGCCACAAGAAGCAGCGCCAGCCCGACAACGCGGAGTTCGACATTAACGGCACCTCGGAGTCGTGCCTCAGCGTGCTCAACAACGTGTACAATGACGGCATCGCGTGGCACGACGTCGCCTGCTACCACGAGAAGCCCGTCGTCTGCGAGGACTCTGACGAACTCCTCAACTACGTCGCCAGCAAAAACCCTGGCCTACGTCTGTGATCCCCCTAATTTTAGATATTACCAAACATTCCAGTGATCATACTCAAAAATTAACATCTCATCACATCGTTCGGCACGATGCTCGAGTGTCACTAGCTAACAAAAGTGTTGCTAGTGTTCTATAAAACGAATTTACATTTACCTAGCTATACTTTGGTTCTAACAACGTACACTCTATAGAGGATGCACATCGTACTACATCGTATTTATTAAGCACCAGCACATTTAAGGACTTGCCATAACTTCTACAATCGGGATCTCTACACACTGCCCGCATTCCGTCGTACAAACATTGTACAGTATCATAATTTATAAGACTTAAGTAAGATTATTTTACCTAAGGGATTTCTATTTGTACATAAAAATAAAAAATAAGAAAAAAAATTGTGGTTTTTTATTCATCCGAAATAGAAAAATCTACACAATTGTATAAAACTTTAATATACATGTTGAAAAGCGATGCAGTTGATATTTAAAGTTATTATTCAGTAGTTCAATAAGAGATACTACGTACGCACAGAAAAGATACATACGATCAACCCTTTGACCAGACCGATCTTTGATAAATTGAAGGACCTTATTCCAAATGTTCGGTATCGCATTTACCTATTGAACGGACGGATCGATCAAATGTCCGCAATTATGGAGACTATTCTATGTTGAGATGTCTACGGGCCTCGACATAGGCCCTATAAAAAATTCAGCCAGTTTAGAAGTGGATCCTCAAGCTCAACACGCTGGAGATAGTAGAAGGATTTTATCAATGTACTGTATAATAACTAGCTGCACAAATACCTACCTACCTACAATGGTAGGTCCTACATTTTAAAATATATTTAGCCAGTTTTTAGGGGGTGACCTACTTGCGCGAAGCATCACATGGCTAATTAATTAATTCACGTGCCATTCAAGTTTTTGGTTTGTATACGCAATGTGTGTAACATAACACCCCTCTTTATGTTTCGTATTAATCCTAGTGCTGACATCTGACGTGCGTATCTTGAACTCGTGTCTCTGCATCAACTCTAGCAAATTCAACTGAACAGATGGCGTTGATGGTACATATATGAACTGAAAAGTTTATTCTACTGAAAACTCGTGCGTAGATCATTGTGTAGATAAGTGACTGCAATATTGAATCCCACGAGTAAACAAATATATAGATATAATTTATTAAAGAATGAATTGTAAAAAAAAAATTCTACCTTTGCGCTTAAAAGTCAGTAAACCCTCGGTTGGTGCGGTTCTGGCAGTCTGCAGTCCGTATGGGTCGACAACGCATCAGTAACCTCTCTGGTGTTGCACGTGTCTATGAGCGACGATGACTACTAACCAACAGGTGGGTCGTCATCCTGCAAAAATATAAAATAAAATATTTTGTAATTCTTTATAAAACATTAATTTTTACTTTAGCCACGCTAACAATATGCAAAACGTGAATACGGTTTGTTCAGAATAAGTAACTGAATCGATTCCAATAATTTTTACACCACGTTATATTTTGTCCCTAAAATATTTAAAAAAGTTACAAGTGGGACTGTGGGACACCAAGTACCTTTCCGCCATTATACTCGCACAACACACAGTCACGGCACGTCAGCCATTATACACACACAGTCACGGCAGGTCCTAGCGGCACTGTGGCGGTACTAGGCGGGTAATAAGTCGTCGTGAGCCTGTTTTTGTACGGACAATTAGGTAACATAACTTTGTAAATTTTCGTGATACAGTTTTGAAATTTTGTACATATATATACGTGTCTTAGTTTTCGCATATACTAAAACTAAGTTGTTATATTGATGCCGTGATTACAATGGCAGAGGCATCATACATCATTTATTACTGAAACAAAAAACTTAATTATAAATAAACTTTCATTTTGTTTTTACACTACAGTTACATGTACCTATTTTAATATTAAATGTACTCAGTAGTCTGGGTGGAGGCGCTGTTAGCTGAAATACAGGTTCCAAGCCTAGTTCAGGAGCAGATGCTAATACAAGACACAAAATGTTTATTATTTGGACAAAAATAATAAATAAAAAAATATCATCCCTAAGATAGTGCGCATTAACAGTAATATTTTTTAAATTGGTTACTACAGAACCGACTGAATACTGCACGTGTGGATAGTCTTTTTATTAAATAAAAAAACCCTAATATTCCTCTATAAAACCCTAAAAGTCTAATAAAATTGTTATTATAGTTTGTTCAATGAACAATGCAACAATACAGTTCACATTGCTCGCTAGTCTAAAGCTAGCGCTAAATAGTTATGCTATTACCGTAAGAAGAAATTAGAGAGTTTTCGTAGCCGTTCGTAGCACGTCTACGCCTAGGTCTACGAGAAATAGATGCTACGAAGTCTCAAAAAACATTGTTGTCGAAAAAACAAGTTTTAATTATTATTGGTTGTTCGAATTTGATTTCTCTGCTCTTAGCGCAAAGTTGAATTAGTGTGGATGTGAATTGATAGCACCTACCTAACATACTTTGCTTGGTTTTGTCGGTTGACTGTTTATTGCTACTTGCTACGGCTACGGCGTAGGGCGTAGAGCGCAATATTGTGTAAAACAATAAAATTTTGTTTTCATTCGATATTTCATGGTTCTTATTTTATTTGTTAATATGATTGGGATCCCTATATACGCAATATATCATTTGATAATTTCGAGGGAAATTATAGTAGTTACTTTAATTAGTTATTTAGTTTAATGTTTTTTTTTTATAAATTAAGTTTTTGTTTTTCTTTCATATAAAAAAAATATGTTTTAAATGTTTATAATTATATAAGTTTATTTACCGATTCCTTACACTTACGTGAATATTACACATTTAATAGAAACTATTTTTTACGGATTTTATCGCGTTGTATAGCTATTATTTAATTCTCGACGCTTCGGACCCTTTACAGTTTGCAGCATCCATGGTCGTGGGTAGACAGGTGTTGGATTTCTTTTTTTTTTATTTATTTAATACGAAAAACATTTACAGGCTTTGCATACATTTACATCTGCCAAACTGCAGGGCAGTTTGTCGGCAGTATGTTCTCGTGGATTTTTAAATTTAAACCTTATAAATATGAATGTACCTTTAACCTTACAGTCTAATAATACAGTTTTTTTGTTTTTTCCTGACTTGTGCTGAATCTATTGTCGCTACGTTGCACTAGCTCAACTATGGACACATTGATAAGTAGTGTTTCATTAGGACTTTTCTTAATAGTTCTTTCTTTTTACCCTTAGTTTTATTGTGAACCTGTTTTGGTAACTCATTGATGAATGTTGGTACGATACATCTTCTCATGCGCTTACCATAATAATTATTAACCCTTGGGATGTCCCAATTATTTTTCAACAATTTATTTTTCTTCGACATGCGGGTTGGGTAGTTATATTCTCGTTCTTTTTTATGTATATTTATGTTGTGTTGTTCTAGAACAATCGCCATTTTTAATTTCATGTCAACCGGTAGTATATTGCATTTCTTAAATAATTTTTCATAGTCTTTATTTACGCTATCTTTTGTCTGTTTGCTTACTAATAATTTAATAAGTCTTATTTGTATTGCTTTAATTTTATCTGTGTATGTTTTAAATGTTAGTCCATAACTACACAACCCGTAACTTATGATCGAATCGGCTAATGCATATTACAATTATTCGTACAGTAATCCTCTCTTCACTACTGGTTTTATGTTATATAGTTTCCCTAGGACTGACCGAAGTTTATTACATACTGTATCTATGTGTACGTTCCATGCAAATCTGGTATCTACGGTCAGCCCTAGGTATTTGTAAGTTTGCACCTGCTCCAGATTGGCACATTGACATTTAGAGTTACAATTTCTGTGAAGACACTCATAACTATGGCCTTTTATGTTAAGTTTAATGTTTTTGGTATGCGAATATGGGGAGTTTATTGACATAATTTCTTAATGTTACAATTACTAACAGCTACCTTATAATTTTGTTAATTATTAGTAATATTAATATATTATTAAATAATTTCGATATAACGCGATAAAATGCATTTAAAGTAGTGTCATTTGAATACGTTTTAAAGTGTTTTATATAATGTACGAGTATGTACCATATAAGTAGGTGGGTATCGAGGTAGGGAGCCCAAGAGGAAGACACGTCGATTTTTAGTAGTTGAGATGGATATACTCACCCGCCACCCTAAGGGATGACGATCCTTTTCTCTGTTGTCCTTTGGATCTGTACTGTAAAAATAAGGGGTAGGTTGATATCGTAGCTTTAATTTTAATCGTGAACTTTTTAAATAGGTATTCACTTACCAAATACTTTTATTTGTATCACAGATAATAGAATGCTTGTATATACCTGATGGTCAATTCGTTCATGTGACGGGTATCTATGTGTATATTATGTATTTCAGTACTTTTTACTGTGGAAGAGTCATGCTTCGGCACGAATGATAAGTGATACCCCAGACTTACAGAAAACCGGAGTAATTCAAAGCTTGCGGAGGAGGCCCAAACCCTTTTAAAACGCCGGCAACGCACTTGTGACTCCTGTGGTGTTGCATGTGTCCATAGGCGGCGGTAATCGCTTACCATCAGGTGATCTGTCTGCTCTGCCTCTGCATTACAATCACATAAAAAACTAATTATTATACGATTACATCTACCGTGGAGTAATTCTCAACTGGAATCTGTGAATTTGTGAATGTTACCTAGTTACCTTACACTAGTTTCACGTGAGTAATTCTTTGCCTTGGAGTTATTGGCAGGCGTATCGCGTTGCCGTCGTCGGTCGACATATTAAGTAGAGTCACTCTGCAATCTTCACAACTCTAAAATGGAGTTAGCAGAGATGAAGTGCCGCGAAAATTTAAAAATTTCAGTAATCTGTTGGAAACATTGATGCTTTGTGTTACGTCACTAATAATTGATGTCGCGCTTAAAACCTCGGGAATCGATCTAGTAAAAGTGCAGTGTACGTTCCAACTTAGGTCTACGTACTGCGCGAAAGACCAAAAGCTGTTAAAAATCGGATAAAATGTCTGTTAGTGTAGAACGGAGGCCCCATGAATGTAGGCCCCAGAAATGTAGGCCCCACTAATTTAGGCCCCATGAATGAAGACACCAAGAATATAGGCCCCATGAATGTAGGCCCCAAGAATGTAGGCCCCAGGAATGTAGGCGACATGAAAATAGGCCCCATGAATGTAGGCCCCAAGAATGTAGGCTATGTATTTATGGGGTAGAACTAGGAATGTTTCATATTATTTTATAGCGTCATATTTATTGG
Source organism: Acronicta leporina (assembly GCA_947256265.1). Lineage (NCBI taxonomy): Eukaryota > Metazoa > Arthropoda > Insecta > Lepidoptera > Noctuidae > Acronicta > Acronicta leporina. The sequence goes on along the minus strand of OX366513.1, from coordinate 5,875,877 downwards.
TATCATTATGTTTCATGTGACAGTTGATCTGTCTGAGCCAATAGGTATTTCATTATGATAAGGGTTTTTACCCAACTTTTTAATTGATTATTGTAAATTCATAGTGTTACTGGGTAATTCTATGAAATCCTTAGTAGAAGCCTTGTAAATGGATTTATGCCCCGTTTATGGCAGAAGGCTCGACCTCTACCACTTGGGAATTACATACCGGCGAATTATAGAAATACGTTTGTACACCTCTGCCTGACCCTTCAGGGGGGGATACAGGCATGGTAGTAATACCGACTGTGTCTTGAATAATGGCCTTGGGGGTTGGACCTTTTTGCAACACCTATAAGCGGTTAGTGACCTGATCATAGTCTCCATCGTTCCCAACACAAATAAATCACGATCGGAAGATTTTCATCGCACTTAGTACTTACAACGATGGCAGAGGCTGCCAATTGACCTCATTGTAATGTAGCGGTCGCCTCTACAGCATGGGTGGGCGTGGCCTTACCTTATCCGGGGCTCACACGGCTCGATGATCTAAAAAGAACCCTTAATTGCCACTTGTGAGACCCAAGGGTATTAGGGTCTCCTCATACTGACGCGAAAATGGTGATAATAAAACCTTATCAGCAGCAATGCCAATACCGAGGGGCAGCTGTGCTGGGTCGGAGAGAACGAAGGGTTTACTTCCGCCCCCCTCCCCCCCCCTACTCCCATCTGGCCTTAGACAACCAGTGTCTAAGCTCGATTTTGGAACTTGCAAGCTTCCTTGACTCCCAAGTAGTTCTGACTTTGCTGATGGGACACGTTTTGTCTAAGGGACCTATAACATTAGTATGGTCAACAATACCAGATCCCATGTAGTAGAGCGAGCCTATAGCCGAGCTGCTTCCGGGAATTACATAACCCTTTCATAGAAAAACATTTTACTCGACATCGTAATCGAACCTAATACCTCTAGCGTAGCGGTTGCGCTTACGATAACCAGAATATAGAGTAATTTTTATAAGTATTCATTGAGGTTTTTTCGAAAAGATAAGTATCGCTATGGAATTCATAGAAAATAAGACATGAGAAACCATTGTACGCATTCATTGTAGGTAATTTACTACAAAATTAAGACAAAAATGATCTATTATCGATCGATGTCACTTTATTCAGGTTAATCATTTGCTCTACTATTCTAAGATTGTATGCTCTAACATTGTCTATTTGGCCTAAAATTATGTAACAGAAGTGTACCTAACTACATACTGCCTAAATATCTATGTCAATATTATTTTCCCAAATCGTGGGAATTCTAAGTTTGTTAGGTAGGTACCTATGTTACATGTATTTTAAAGGTTACAGTAAGGTACTGAAATAGCGACACACCTACCTGATATTACTTGAACGTTATTAATATGTGTGGGTAGGTACATAAACACACATGCAAACGTGTTGACTGTTACACCAGTAAACCTTCCTACCTTCTGTTTTGCAATTAATTTATAAATTCTGTCATACGTTTCACTCATTGAACACGCCCGTGACCACTTGTGTAACCTTTTAATGTGACTGTGACTTCCATCGATAACGCCCCGTCAGCCGCCAGGGAGACCGACACACCTCGAAGTGAAAACAGCATCTGTCGGTAACACGCCAATAGTGTTGGACAATTATGTAGTCATACATTTGTATTATAAGCAGACATAATGTAATTAGAATCCTCGACCGCTATGGTCGGTGTACAGTGCTTATAGTTATACGATGAAACGTAGCGAGGTCGGTGCGGATAGTCGGTCACGCAGAGGTGACAGGCGAGTTGCGTGCGTGCGAGATATGGGGAGGCGGCAGGCGGCTCCGCTGATGTCAGTGGAAGCGACGAGCGGCGGCTCTCCCGACGGCCGGTGGGCGCTCGCACAGAATGCAGCGCGGCGCGCGGGGCGCGGGCGGGGGCCGCTGCTGCCGCGGCGACGCTCGTGCTGCCGCCCGGCGCCCGCCAGTCAGCCGCGCGCCTCCGACACGAGTGCTGTTCGAGCGCGACAACACACACCTCCGCCTCACGCAGGTACGTATATCACACGTGACTTTCATAACTTCTTTCGCTACCTCAGACCATCGCACCGCCCGCGCCGCCGCGCCGAGGGCCGCCACACGAGTCCTGTCGGTCGGCTATTGTGCTTGTTAGCGGGTTACTAGAAACAGCCGGTGGTAGTCCACACCGGCATCGTCCACTCGCTAGCTGGCGACCTCGAAGCGGCGCCGGGGAACGATGACCCGACGTGTTTGCCAAACGAGAATCCCTAAATACTTGCCGGTCATCGCTTCTGCGGCTTTTATCAGTGTTACATATTTATTATTTGCCGGCGGTGCGGTGAGGTCAGCGAGCGCGCGCGGCGTTGTGCGCCTTATCGCGTGGGCCGTAGGGTCGCAGCCGGGCAGCGCGTTGTGGTCGCGGCCGGCGACGCGGGCGCGCCCGTCCTCTGGTTCTACTCTGTCTTTCCTCTGCTCTTGCGTCGTTCTTAGTAGTTATACCTACCTACCTACTTGAAGTACAAACAATAGCCTACTTTACCTACTGACTACCGGGAACTAACTTTTGTTCGTTTGTTATTGTTTGCCAGCAACTACACTTTAACAGTTGTTATTAAGACTCATTTCAATAATTAGATACCTACCTACAGCATAAAGATGTAATGACGTGTTTACCTCTATTAGGTAGGTACTTCTGTTTCTACTACTATGTATTTATCTATTGCCGTACTGACTTTTCAGATGTTAATTTGTTCGAACACAACACTAGAACTGATAAGTAATAAATGACGTGCAAAGATGCTACTGGTCTAGGTACCTACTACACAACTACCGACCACTGACCAGACCAGCTTTGATCTAACGCTAATTGTGTTTACTCCGACGAGAACCCACAATATTGAAACAAACGGAAACTAGAGGTTGATCCACTGACAATGACGTCATGAGGTAATGCGATCATGCAGTGAGTAGCGAGCTGCGTGCTCTTAGGCGCTTACCGAAAGCAATGTGACTATCAATGTATTATTTAAAGTCCTAGGTAAATGGAGTTACATCACATCAATAGGACTAATACACTAAATGACCATCATCTCTTTCTCCTTTTTTATTATTTTCATGATATTTTTCTTAATTCTACGTTTGTTATTGTTTACATGTAAACGTACGCACGTGTCACTCGTGAATCTCGTTAGGTTGGCAGTAATTCAGCGCTAATGTTCTTAATCATACACGGCATATGAAATATTCGTGAAATGTGCGCTGGTTGCCCGTTGACGAGGGATCCGGTACTTGCCGGTGTTGTCTTCAGCAGCAGTACACTGTGCGTGTAACACTTAAACAGCTATGCAGACTTCGCCCTTATAGAAAACGGCACATGGCTTAGAGTTCCGTGGCGACATGCCACCACTTATAACGCCCTAGACGCATCGCTCAAATGTTCTCGACCTCGCACTATCCGAGTCCATCCATTTTCGTCTCTAAAGACCTGTGTGTAAAGCCCATTATGTCTTGCGCTTGTTCAGGCGTTAACAGTGTTCCATGGCCGCTGTAGGGTCGAGATCCCCGACGCACAAGAGTGAAAGTTGGAGGGTGGGTTAGTGACGGGGTGGGTCGGTGGCTCCCTGCTGGAGTAGTCGACCCGGGACTTCCAGCTAGGATTTGATAAATCTGCCTCTTTTACGCCGGAGCTGGCGATAAAGCAAATTGCCATTTTTTATATTCTAGTGTACTTACTTAGAATTAGCTAGACATCATTGCGATGTTTTAACACTACGCTTCTACAAACTCAAATTCATACTTACACCTATTATAAATTTAAACGTCGCACTCAGTCTGTTTGTCTATTTTCACGCCTAAACCGCTGAACAGATTTCTATAAAATTTGGCAAGGCTATAGATTGCATCATGAGGAAGGATATAGGGTACAAGTTATGTTATCTCATTAGTCGAGTAAAACCGCGAGCAACGACAAGCGAGTAAAAAAATCTAAGCTCACCGTTACAGTCCCTGAAAGTATTGCTGAAACGTATAATGATTTTCAGTAGATAAGTTAGATAAAATAATAAAATAAATAATAAAACATGAAGCTTGAACTGAGGTCATTCGGCGGTTCCTATGAATTAAAAATGTGGGTCAGTATCCACTATTCATCTGTCAGGTCTTAGGCCCAGTTGCACCAACTTTTAAATGTATTTATATTGCATTTAAACACATTTTTTCATAGTAAATATGTGTTTAAATACTATTTAAATATATTTCAGAAGTTGGTGCAAGTGGCCCTTAAACTCTTAACTTAAACAGGGTTCAATTATAACGGGTTAGTGGTTACCAATTTTGTGAGGAGATTCATCAGTTCATTCGGGACACCGCACCGGGGCCTGCGAAGTAAAAAGTAACCATTAAAAGTAAAAGTACAAGTAAAGCTGGGATTCTGACGACCAATAACAATTGTCAAAGATAATAATAATATTTAATAATAATAATATTCTGCGACATTTTACACAGCACCATCTAGTACCAAACTAAGCAGAGCTTGTACTATGGGTACTAGGCAATGGATATAATATCTACTTATATACTTTATTTTGTAAATATATTCTTATAATACACTAGCCTCTGCCCGCGGCTTCGCTCACTTGAAGCTCATAAACCAACAGTGATGATATCTTCTTTGTATGGGTCTCTATACATTAGAGAGGTCAAGCTGCATTTCAGGTTCCGTTTAATTATTTGAGATAAGAAGTATACCAGTTTTTAATTTGGAGCATATACTTTCTAACAGTGATAACAAAATTAAAATCTATTCAGTAGTTTTTGCGCCAACCCGTAACAAACAGACAAGAATTTTAAAAATCACATTTTTGTGTTCGGATACGTTTATTTACCCTAACCCACTTGTTTTTTTTAATATCTTCAATGAACAGACACAGCTTTTTTACAATTTTATAATAGTAGAAGAAGAAGAAGATAAAAGAGAAGACACATCCAGACGAACACAAACACTATATTCATCACATAAATATTTGTGTCCCTGTGGGAATAGAACCCACGACCTCATAATAATGGCCTATGCTCTGTTCTGGCTTCGTTTGGTCACAGTTCTAACCAATTTAAACATAGTTATTTCATCCCGAAATTACCCCGTCAAAACTAAATTTGAAAATCAAAACAAATCCGTGAAAATATAACTAAATGTCATAGGTTTTTCACATAAAACGCTTATCGTAACTGCAATTAATAAGTCATTCTACAAAACAACAAAACGTGGATAGTGGTTTTGATAAACGTATCGCAATGGCAATTCAGCTGGAATCCATTCAGCGATTTTACATAACAGAGCTATTTTGTAAAGCAGCTAGCAGTTATGTACAATGGCAAATTATACAATTCTACTACGACATATACATTTACAGTTTAGCTGACCTATGATTGTACTGCAAGCCTATACAATCGGAGGTCAGCTTATACTGTTGTTTTGTAGATTGATTGTTATACATCTCTGTGTAGCTCTTCTAGAATACAGGTATGACGGCATTTAATGTTAGGGTATGTTCGGAAGTCATAGTTCAAGCTAGTGAACACACACACATACACCTACAAACAATACAACGGCTAGATATATACCTATCTGATATAAAGCGCACGGGACTGAGAGACAGAGGCGTTCTATCTCTGCCTTTACTTTACGTGTTTAGCCACATAACAATCAATTCGTATAATATGTAAATTGGCTGAATACTATTATTTCAGCCAATTTACATAATGATACTATATAATATTATCATTATTGATTATTTAAAATTATAGTTCAATTGTAATAAAACGGTATCTAACATGGTTTTGCATCGCAGGTCATATTAATTTTGGCAAGTCATTGAAACTTAACCCCGTTTAAAGCCTACGAAATCATTAACACCTGAATTAATCATTGAATAACATTGCAACAGTCTATAATCATTAATGAAATGACAAAAGCACTGTTTCGTGTAGGAAATTAAACTACTAAATTAAAAATATGAATTAAACATAGTCAAAGGAATATATCATTATATCATATCATTCCTATTTATTCATTCCAATTTTAAACACTCGCTGGATTCCTGAGAAGAACTTTATAACAATTTGCTCGACCTGGGAATTGATCTTAGGACCTCTAGTGTAGGGGCACTATTTCTTTACAGAACACAAAATGAATAAAAAAATAATTATAATAAAAACCACCCGTCTAGCCCATCATATTACAGACCAACTCATCAAACTTGCTAATTAACACCACGATGAATGAGATTCGTATTACTATTTTCGATTTAAGTATCTTAAATATTATGGGTCTTACAATCAAATCAAATCAAATCAAAATCAAATCAAATCATTTATTCAAATCTAAATAAGTACTACATGGTTAAATTAGTTATAAAATCTTACTTAGGTACTATATTATTTACATTATGTGCCTGAACTAGGTAATCCTGTGTTTCAGGCGAGAAATATAAATACAATTAAGGACTAAAATAATCACACAATCATAAATATACCAAAATTAAGTATAACAATAATAAACTAAAAAATTAAGTAAAAATTAAGTAAAAAATAACACACAATAAATGCCTACTTTAACACAATTAACAATTTCTCTGTATCCTCGTACGACATGCTCTGGAGGGCTTCCTGTACACAATAATGTGGATGTGACAATGATATACCAAGGACTATTCCATAGACAAATGCAAAAAAAAAACATAGGAAGTGGGAAATAGGGGGCGTTGGGCATTGGGCCTGTAGTGCCCAATGGAAAAGAGGGCCCTGAATATGGGTGAGAAACTTATTAGCTAGCTACGTTCTATAAATAGTTTATTTTTCCTCAAGTTATCAAATCCTAAGAATTAAGTCAACAGGGACCTCTAAGAAACATCGTGTCGCTATTCAACAGTTCTTCGAAACGTCAATAGCTAAGCTGTTTCAGCTATTGCGTGTTAGCTGAAGAACTTATTATCGCGATAAAATAAACATTTCACAGAAACCTGCCTCGTTAGTCTAGTGGTCACGAGCGCAACTGCTACAATAGAGGGTCCTGGGTTCGGTTCCCCAGGTCGAGCAAATTGTAATTGGAGTTTTATATGAAATTCTCAGTGCCAGCTCGGAGTTTGGCATCTGCGCCCGGTCAATAGCAATAGGTTCGCGCCCTGTTATTATAAGGGAGACTAGCTTCTGTCCGCGACTTCCTCCGCGTAGCGTGATGATATATAGCCTGTAGCCTTCCTCAATAAATGGGCTATCTAACGCTGAAAGATTTTTTCAAATCGGACCAGTAGTTCCTGAGATTAGCGCGTTCAAGCAAGCAAACAAACAAACAAACTCTTCAGCTTTATATATTAGTATAGATAAACATATCGGGGAACTTTGGGTGTGCCTGTACAAGTACGCCTCTGCCTAACCTTTCCTGGAATACAACCGTGATATTATGTTTATGTTCACCAAAAATAAATTTATGCGATAAATAATGGAACATGTGAGTGGTACATATTGACCAACATCTTTGTTTCCGAAACGTTTGATCAAATCGATCTACTCTGCCCACATGCGCCCACTGCTTCAATGCGCATCAACTAACTGCCTTACTCAATCGTACAGTATATAATGGCTATCTATGTATCCATATCGTATACATAACCCTTCTATGGTGCATGACCTCAGCCACCATATAATCCGAGAGACAAAAGAAAATCAGCGGAATAGATACCCAAAACTACTGATTACGGTTATTATTCTATGTAATTCCCGACATTTCGGTTCCCTATACGGCTATCCATAGTCAGGGTAGACTGATCAAATCCGTGAAAAGTAATTGTATTAGATTCGCGTAAGTGCCAGAAACCAGTAGAAAATTAGTGTTCAAAATACGCTGCCCGGACGCATCGCCTAGTTCTTGATCGTCAACTTTTTACGTTCCTAGTTAAGTTGGACAGTCATGTTAATATAAAATCTGCAGCATTCGCACCTGCAAGAGACGGTTGAATAATTCGCTAAGCTGTAATGGTGTGGTGAGGTCGCCGGAGCGAGGCGGCGGCGGCGTGCCCACCTCGGCTGCGGCAGGCGGGCGTCGGCGGCATGGCGGCAGCTGCATTGCAGCTGGCGTGTGCTTTTGCTCGTTTTACTGCACAGAATCCTGCTCGCACTGGGATGTATACCTACGTACACGTATGGCGAGGCATGTGCACACATTACATGAAAATATACGAACATAGTATGACGCTTTTGATCTCTGAATTCTGATGTTATACAGAGCTACAATTTAGTACTGCTTTTGAGATCAGGTTTTACATGAAATATTTGTATATAGATAACTACTGAAATTCAGTCTACTTTGGTTAATCTGAAAACTGAAACTGAGGGCAGTTATTCCATCATTATGACAGTGAATTTTATACATAAATATCATGAATTTGATTCACCGGGCACCTTATGGTTATGGTGTACCTAACGTTAAAAGGTAACATTATTATTAAGTATAACGTATTCTCCAAAAAAAAAACGTAACTTAGCCATACAGTTTGTCGCGTACAATACTCGAAATTACTTATTTACACACATTCTTTGTGACGATTACATAATTTCGAATGTCGCGAATACTAGGATTAGCTTGAATGATAACCGGGTTACGTAACGTTGCTATCTTGAAGAAAACTATCCGATTTGTTTTGATACGATAACGAACCAAAACATTGCGTATCTTACTTAATACATATATATTATGTGAGAGACTACTTGTTGTAGATGCGCATCTAAAAAAATATGCAGATATAGCTTGGCCACGTTGGGAGAATGAATGTAAAGATATAAAAGGCGAATGTCGGCGGAAGTCACGGGAGGGCACCCCCTAGAAAGATATGGACTGACTTTGTTGTTGGAGTCCTTCAAAAAGGTCAAGTGAGAAAAGTTGTAATTACTAACACATTGGATCTTAGTTATCATAAAGAATAGAAGAATAGAAGAAAGAAAAAAGTAAATAAGTAGTCAAAGTTTCGGAAGACGGTGCCTTCGATTTGGTCTGATCTTTTGTATTCACCAACGACATTCAAAATTGTTGTGTACATGTCGCAGTAGAATTGTATAATTCGTCATTTTACGTAATCGCTAGCATCTTTATAAAATAGCTCTGTTATGTAAAATATCTCAATGACCTTCAGCAGTTTTGCATAATTGCTGACCTTCAACACGCGTAATGAAATGCACGTTTTGCGTTCGTCAATATAGTGGATTGATGTTTAGCTGTTTTGTAAATCAGTGCATTTCAGCGTGAAATGAAACATAGCGTAACTGCAAATAAGTCATTCTACAAAACAACAAAACGTGGGTAGTGTTTTCATAAATGTATCTCAATGGCAATGCAGCTGGACGCCATTCAGCTATTTTACATAACAGCGCTATTTTGTAAAGCAGCTATCAGTTATGTAAAATAGCGTATTATACAATTCTACTACGACATACATAACATTTTATAATGTTTTTGAAGGCGGTACAAAATATTGTTTTTCAACATTTTGGGGCGGTACGTGTTATTGCCATTTTTTTCTATGTTTGCTATGAGATCTTCACCAAATTTGAATGGGAGTATATAGGTACGTATAGTTCTGCCAGGAGTATACTCTTTCAAATAACAAAAGAATTTTCCAAATCGGTTAATAAATGGCGCAATAATCGCATAACAAGCATACAAAAAAACCTACTGTCGAATTGATAATCTCCTCCTTTTTGAAGACATTCATAAAATTATGAAGTGGCGATCTGTATGTCTACTTACCCTGAAGAACATAAGGCGTTAATTAATGTAATGGAATCAAAAAATAATAAATATTATAGTTGCATAACATAGAGCATACTTCTCACGCTGGATACAATGAATAGGTTTTAGGTATGTAAATGTCAAAGAGATGGAAGTTAGTTTGACTTTGAACCGATCATGATTTCGGCTAAATCCACATTAGCATACACACCTAAAAAACAATTCACATAGGATTAAAACATTCACTGGTCAATGATACCAATTGATATTGTATGGTGGTCCCACATAATATCCCAGAAAAAACCCAGTAACACTTCGCTCTATCCAAACCTGTCAATATTGTTAGTGTCCGATTTAGTTGGTAATTCGTGGTGTTTTCTTTGGTAGATATCTGGACTACACGCTTATTGCGTTTATGTAATAAGTACCATTAGGATTCACCCTTGTGCGTTCCCTATGGTTTCTGGGATATATCCGTAGAAATTTAAAATCGAGAAGAAAAGTGCACTAAGAAAAATTCCAACGTTTTTTTTTCAATATACTACGATTTACAAACACCCGGAACAACTACCATACAAATATTTGTTCCGTGCGGGGTTTGAAACTTTGATCCCATATACCGTAACCTAGAAATTGATCACTCAGCCACTACGACAAATGTGCCGTCAATCAAAGTTTAGGAGAAATCTCGCCGCGTTGAATTGAATATCTTCTTTTTAAACTAAATCATTTTTTTTATTAGTTCTAACTGATTCTTTTTCTGTATTACCTATGTTAGGTGACAAAAATACGAAGTATGACGCGGAAGTTATCGTATTTTTGTACACATCAGCGTGTTGTTCACGGTTCAACATCCGTTGATGCTTTATAACCGACTTCCACGGCCGCCCCGTAAATTAATCGAGCAATGGGAGTCGAAGTGTTGCCGACGCAAGCCAATTTGTACGAGAGCTGTAACAATTAACATAATTGGCATTGGTCTGCGAAATTGTGATTTTCAATAGCAGTTACTGTGCTGTGCGCTACACGTGGCGACGAGCGATGCTGAAACAATTAGCTTCACTGGAATATGTCATCATGTTCACCCATCAAAGTATTAATTCGTTTTGTCGTCATTCCAATGTTAATGCCACCCGTTGTAAGTCGAATAAAAATACACTTATAAATTCGTATGTACGTACCTCCTTGTAGAGAGTACGTACATATAAACATCTCTAGATGTAGACAGAGTAGGAGCAGAGGTCGGTCGACCTCCCGTCGCCGTTCCCCGCAGGCTTAGGGCGCGGCAGGGGGCTGCTTTGCAGATTTTCCTTATACTATATGTAGGTGCCTCTATCACCGACCGGCGCCGTCGTCCTTCATACAGCCACGTCATACAGGCTAGCCCGTAGACCCTGCTATAAAACAGACTTTGCTACAACAAAAATTCACTATTTATCTGTCTATTTCACACTGGCAATGGCAAGACGTTAACGGGATTCAATTTTACGTTGCCAAATCAAAATGATATCCGTCTCTTTGCATACCCGTTACAGTCATGAATTTCAAATGTTTTTTTTTCTTGTTTACATTTAGAAGGAACTGTAGAGGACCTTATGGAAACTGTTTTAGACGACAGAAATTTATAGAATGAAACAAACTCGTTACACTTTCAGTGTTTTGTATGTTGAACATAATACTTATCGTTACTAAGCAATGAGCTGATGATGTTAACAAGATAGTAAATATAACATCCTAATTTCAATCAAATTGCTACACTTTAGTGTCGTGGAGCTTCTAAAACAGTGGTCTGCAGTAACCGCAGTCATCCGGCACTTAGCCGATATAACGTTATCAGCAATAGCCTTGCAGAGGATTCTGTGAAGCCACATAGTCAGTATAGATACATAACGAGTGTGTTACATACACGTGCAAGTAGAATGGGACTGCGACTACTAGAATAGATGACCATCCTATGACATAATATCGTATGCCTATGATCTATGTGCAAGATAAAAGACGAAAGTTGTTAGAGGAGCATTTAATTATCCTCTCATGTCTAAAGTGCAGTTTATTTGTATGATGTCGAAACTTCATACAGTGGTTTAGCATCATGGTACGAAGTTGATTGTTCTGACATTGTTACCTAAATGAGCCAGTCCAGATTTGCAAGGAACCCAACTCGTCAGTTTGCCTCGGGTGTTGTCGATACCATCAACCTACCCGTTTACCTACTTTGTTATATAAACGGACAAGTTTGCAATAAATTGGTTCATTATCTCAATAAGTAGGTGTGTGTCGGGGTAGGTTAAATTACAGCAATTCGACTCTGCAAGGAATATGGCGCTGGTTTATTAGTGTTGGTTGTCTCTTTATGAAAATAATGACATTTGAATGATTTCTGACATCATGGAAACTTCAACAAAGCCTCGATTGCACCATGAAGCCGGTTTAAGAGATGTTTTTAGTTTAAATACGCTCCCCTTTGGAGTGTCGTGACCGCGTTGTCACTGAAACGAAAAGAGGTCGTTCGTTCGCGTTCTCGCCAGCCATCGCGCATCCAGCCAACAATAAGCAGCGCACCGCGCCGCCGTGCCAGTGCTATATCGAACACTACATACGTAACAAGCGCAGATAGGCAGGCGCGTGCTGGATGTAGGCGGCACGTAATGTATGCGTGCTCGCTGCTGACTCGGACTGACTCCGTATCATGTCGTGTTGTTGGCGCGCGGCGGCGGCGCTCCACGGGCGTCGCACTTGCCAGTGACCTCACTGCGCAGGCGACTACCTCCTAAATGTGACCTAAGCGCGAAGCATTGTTTCTTTTGTGCGAATTAATGAAACATTTGCAATTTAATTGCTGGATGTGAATCGCAGCTCGTCGTGCATATCAGTTTACGCAATAAGAAATCTTTAATCTCTTCGTGATGACGATATAGCACTGATAAAATTGCTTATATGGTACTTTGACAAATACCCTAGGTATATATTTGTGCATTGTGAACACAAAATGAAACTTATTGTGCAAATTGATATGGATGTAACAGTAGGTAGTTCGTGACTCGCCAGTGGGCAACGGCTGTCGCCATCGTTAACAATCGTGCCGTCACCTAATTGACTCCGCTCTATACCTTAATTAGTACTCGCCTGCGATCGCGACGTTATTGCATCTCAAATACGAAGTAGCAGTAGATACCTAACTAGCTAGTTCTTATGTCGGCGTGCGAGGCCACGCACCACCTGACACGAGAGCAGCTGGCAGCCGGCTGCCTGCGCTTGCACACAACAAAACTTGTTTCGAAGCAGACGCCTCAATATGGCCGAACACCACCGGCCACCGTGTCAGATTTTAATTCTATCTAACCTACTCGCAAAAACACAATTGATGATTTTCGTAAATAGAGCATTGTACATTTGCGCAGACGTTTGCAGGCGAACGCAACACAATATTAAAGATATTCTTCAGTGCTACGTCCGACCGTTTCTGGGAAGTGGGCGCGCGGGTTTGTTGGATGGCTTTGTTGTCGAGTCGTATGGTCGAGCGGCTGTCCTTATGGCGTGTCCGTGATCGTATTTTTCCGGCGTGTTGTGCGCAGACAGCGTGCGGTGTGGCTGTTTACACGAGCAGCAAGTATATAGGTATATAGGCGGTACGTGTAGCTAGGTAGGCGCGTAGGCAGCGCGGCCGTGCGCGGTGCGGCCCGCGGCGGCGTCGTCGCTCGACCCTGATAATTTGCTGCGCTTATGTTACTTCAACGGCTTCTTGCGACACGTTGCGGCCGCTTTCTTAGGTTTCTAGTCTACTCACACCATGCACTCAACTTGTAGGTGAGGTACTTCATACAATTACAGCGCAATGTCTTGTCCACAAACCCTACCAAATCGCCAAATTCGCAATTCACACAAATAAGTAATACAACTGGTGAAGCGACTATTGTCAATTTTTATTATGTAATTCCATTATATTTGCATATGTTGCACATAATTATCATACTGTACAAAAATAGATACCAACGTACCTACATAATGACGTCATTAGTAGAGCTTCTACACACTTGGACTACTTTGAATGGTCTATCGAAGCCCTAACATAATGTTGGATGTGTAGAAATCTTCATAATTATGTTTATTTTATTATGTTAAGTGGGATACGTGCGTTCAAACGTGGCTTCTGGCCATACGATCGTTATGTGATACTTTGGTAGAACTGTAGAGCGATATGCAGTCAGCTGTTTGTTGGTATATTTCTATTTTGTCTGTTTTTTTACTGAAGTTGGGATAATAAAATGGGTACCTATAGCGAACCTGTCAGTCCGGCGAAAAGGGTTTGCGTCACTAAGGTGGCTAAGTGTCTTGTGCAACACGTGGCCTGGACCGCGAGAATGTCGGCTAGTGAGTGACCGACCAAGATGCACATAACATTCGATCCTGATTTCAATACATGAAATGAGCATAATATGCATAGCTGGCGTTGCAAGTAAATACAGTTACACTCGATACCTACATAATTGCACATTGGTGCCAACATACTCTGCAGTGTGCAAAATGCTTTTATATCGGGTGTGCGCTATTGGAAACAGTAAGTAGGTACCGATTGACTCAATGAGTAAATCGCTAAGTAAGTAACACAAACAAGTCGCCGTGACTATGTTCATGCACGAGTCGGCCGACGTCGATCTGAGTGCGTCGTCCGTGACACCTAAACGAGCGAGCAGCACCTCTGCTATCTGGTGGTTTGATAAGGCGCATTTATCAGCGGGCCTCGCCGCGGGAGGAGCGACATGAGAGCGGCTGCGGTCGACTGTTGGGTGGCGTATGGACAGAGGCAGGCAGGGCAGCCGCACATGTTGCGGAACGTGCAGCCGGGCGCGGGCGGCGGGGCGCGGGGGGCGGGCGCGGGAGACCAGGGACGGCGTCGGCACACCGGCACGCCGCACGCACACAGCTGCGCCGCCGACACGACGCCCGCGCCCGAAGAGCGTCACTGCGCCTTATCGCAGCCATCTTTAAACGAGCACAGTGCACGCCACCCGCCACTCGGTACGAATTCCATTCGAGAACACTGTTGCCACGATGGCCGTCGACAACCGCACCGATCCTTTCATTATATGCGACGCGAGCGCCGTGCATCGCTTAGCAGCCTGCTTCAAGGTCGTGTTAATTACCAGTCAGACCGGTGACAATCAGGCTCGTTAGCGAGACTTCGCATTAATATCCATCTTCACATAAACAAAAATGTATCGTTTCCAATGATAAGATGATTGCTAGGTCTGATGACTGCTAGGTAGAAACTTGAGCATTCCTTAAGGTGACTTTGTTACAGACACCACAATTTTGATTGTGAATTGTCATGTAAAATTAACATGCGATGACAACGATGTAAGCGGCCGCTCCGGGCCGTATTCACCAGCGTCGCACCCTATAAAGTTCACCCTACTTAGGATCGCCTACGGTGTATGTGTCCACACTAGGGTGTTCTTGCCGCGACCATCTGTATTGATCTCGGGAGGGTGGTGTGAGTCGGTATCCCGTCGCCTAGTCTCTGTAGAGGCGGCGGCGCTGGCAAAGCCTCGGTAATATCCAGGCTGAGGCTGTCGGGTGGGTGATAAAGGAAAACTGCCTACGTAGCCGGCCCCTGGCGGGTGTTCGGTCGTAGTGGCGTGTTGTCGCGCAACTATATATAGCTCGTGTTAGGCCGAGGCGCCCGCCGCCGCCGCCGCCGCCGGCACCGCGCTGCTCCGACGACGACGTCCGTTGAAAGGTCAATTGGCGCGCAAATTATTTGCGTCGCAAAATCCGCAGCGTCGCTGCACCATCCCGACTCTATAAACTTACACAATTTAAGCTGGTCTCGTGCTTTACTATACAATAATATGTATCGTCTCACTTCATTATATTAATGGATCGCTGATCAATAATTTAACATTGGCCTAACATCGCGTACGTCTTTAAGGCAAGAACGCGGCACGCATTCTTATCGGACCTCATAATAGGTATTGTATGCCGAGGTAGCTAAGTAGGTACTCCATCTACAGCTACATGCCTACGTAGTGTCGGTATATAAGTATGTAGATACACGTGCCGACTGCCGATTGATTGCTAGCTGCCGACATCTTCCTCAACAAAATTGCAGATTTATCTTCACACACAGCATATTAGCGTTAAGCAATCATTAAAGAAGGTTTCCATAGAATTTCTATTGGACAACAGTACGAAAAAGTTACCGACAAATGTCTAAATAATCTGTTAACCTGCTAACCTTATAACAACAACCAATTACGATAATTTTAACTTTATCGTGTTAAACTTGGAACGTTAACTGTTTTAGTTTATTATCTTAACATGAGATATCGTTATTGATTGTTTCTACCCCTACGCCTTAAAGAAAATAACACCAATAGACAACCCAAAAACGAGTTTTAAATTTCAACTAAGGAATGAGGGGTAACTGATGGGGTCTATGGCTACAATGCATTCTTTCTATAACATGTAAAGACAAAACGGGTTTGAATTCAAGAAGTGGTCAGTCTGAGGCCGTTTCGAGGTGAGCGCTCCTCCATCAAGGTAGGTACTACGTGGTTAGTCACGCTTGGAATGCTTACGACTGCTCACTCCAACTCCTACAAGACGTTGCAAACAAATGACGACAGACACCGACACAGCTAGAGCGACAACACACGCACATACATATACATATAACACATAGTATATACGTAGCTATGTACGCCGTACGTAGCAGTCATGTACTTGTGGTTAAGCGGACTAATTCAGAGGACAGACGCCACTGAAAACGACTCTTTGCTATCATTTATCGCACAAATTCAGAGCAGAGGCTTAGTTCTACGTACTTATGGTAGCTACGCGGCTACGACTGAAAAATAAACCTTAAAAAAGCCTAAAACTGAAGAATATTCACTTTGTATTACTTATGTATAGGTATTTTCCATTTATATCACGCTTTTTAGCATTGATAGGGTAAGCATAGTGCATGACACTATCGAATAGATCTCGTATCATGTAGATATATTACGCTCTACATAATTTCGTAGCAACTTTCGCCACTATAATTTATTGAATGGGCGTTGGCGCTGCTGCTGAAACTAATTTTCTCGCGGTCTATCTTTCGTGTCGTATGTTGATATATGTCGTATGTATTTTACATCATACATTTTGACAAAAAGATTCCTTTCAGACAAGTCTCTACTTATCTAAGTAAGGGCGAATATGTAAGCGACTTTTCTCTCTCACTCTCCCTCGATTGTAAATAGAACTTAATCTCGCAAATATAAAAAAGACAAGATTCATTTCTCACTACTTCGTATTGACGTACCTTTAAAAGTACTTCCATAATCTTCTGAGGTATTCAACTCAACAGCTGTAAAGGGAAGCATTTAACTTAATAAGTGCAGTAAAGTTTCAACAATCACTTCCTTCTTATAACAACAAGAAGTTGTGTCTCAGTACGTGCGTGTTATTCAGTATGCGGCCAAAAGTATATAAGTTTGTTTAGTCATCATTTATGTAGCAAAATAGATAACCACAATAATCAGCCGTATAGGTACTATCGAGACTGGTACTTAATGCCTGTTTACGATCCAATAAGAGAGATGTCTAAGCATCACAGTGATATGTTAACTCAAAACAAACCCGTAATTTATTTCTTGTAAAAATATGACTGCCTTGTTATTTACATATAGCTTTTTATATAACCTTTAGTGTTACAATGCTTTTGTACCAGTTTTTCAGCACAAAATGCCAATGAGTCAGTGATTGTAACAGGAAGGTGCTAGATGAAAAAATGCGGTAGGTGTTCGACTATCAAATGAAAGCAAAAGCGTCCTCGATAACATTAAATGACTTGTCTCGGGAATCGAACTTGAACGAGAGTGAAAGGAACGAGGTGTTATTAACATAACGTTTATTTTATTACTCGTTTATAGGGACTGGACAGTATTCAATTTTAATTATTGAATAATAATAACGGTGGGACTTCGGTTTATTATATTTGTGTTATGTCGTCTGATTATTTCGATAGTTAATTACTATATTATTCTTGAAGAATTGGAGAGCTTTCAACAAATTAAAAGTTGATTATCACGGGAATTGCACAATATATACCCTATGAGTGTTTGAACGGTTGAACGGCATCCACTTTTCGTGCTGAAGGGTAATTAGCTGCTTCGCTACCTATATCCAGCGCAAAGAAGTCTTAATCAGTTAATGCGCTATGTTAGTATGAACGGTTGGCGTTGCAAACAGTGCATTCAGCATGGTACTTAACGAGCGGGTGCTATTTTTATGTTCATTGTGACAAATAATAAACAGTCGGGCGTCACCCGGGCGGCAGCGGGCGCGGCGGCGGCACCGCGTGCGTGCGAACATTGCGTGCGTGCCTACATCGCATAGGTAGGTAGACGTCGACGCCCGTGGTAAAGTCGACATCCCTGCATCCCTGCGCCGGCTGTGCCGCTCTATAAATACACAGCAGGTGTGGTGAGCGGCGGGGAGCGCGGCGCGCGGGGCGAGGGGCATCCGCCTCTGCAGCGCTCCAAACCGCTCGCAGCGGCCATCGGACCTTAGCGACGGCATATCGATTGCGAGGGCTCCCCCTGCGGCGCGCCGCCTCCATTGTGCTCGGCCTGGGATGCCTTCTCCGGCCGTTTCCTGCCTCGGCCATGTCAGTTGTCTGTGACGACCCTACCCCTCGTCCCGCGCCCTCCTTGCGACCACACGTCATCTGCCTCTGCCTCTACATAAATACCACACAACGCATTCTTGATAACAGCGGCCTAATAGGTACTTGTTAGCGATGCTTGCTGTAATCATCGGCACAGCGTATCGCAATAGACCACATTTCGGCGCTGCAGTGGTGGTGACAATGATGGTAGCAAGTTTCCCCATTTATAAATAATTCATATCCTATCTCAATTCATTATAATTAAGTTCGCCCATCATTGTTTATTCAACACGCATACATTTGGATTCTTAGATAATGTCCATAGGCGACCAATTAAGTTTTAATATTCATTCAGTAAACTTGATAAGAACCAATTCAATAGACGTTAAACAACAAAGTATTTAGTTAATACCGTTTAGTTAATTTCATTAATAGCTTCGGTTAAAACAATCGACAATTAGCGGCATTTTTTTTCGTGTCTCATGTAATTAATTGCTTAATTTATTTTGTAAAATCGCAGTGGTTATTTATGGTGTGCCTATGAGTTCCGTATTACTTACGCATAGATATCTTTTATTATCGACTGATGATACCATCAAAGTCAAAAATTTTATGGGTCCGGCCGAAATATTTTTGGTAATAATAAAAAAATATTTTAAATCCATAATTATCTTTACCACGTGAAAGAACTTTCACAGCTACATTTGATGTAAACATCAAGTATAAATATGAATTAGAACTTGGAGAAGGTCATAACCCTATGGCCTTTACTCTAAGAAGGTGATAGCGCCTTATGAACCTTTTTTTAAGACTAAGGTCTCAAACCTTAGTCTCAAAAAATCCTTTGGGATGTAAAACAACAGCTATTATTTATACAATTCCTACATACCCTTGCATATCATAAAAAGTGCCATCAATTTACTGTTGTAAGGATGTTGTATTTTATTAAATGGATCAACCTCTACTCTGTCCGCTTTATTTAGTTAGTCTGCTATAATAAACGTACCGCGAAAACTAGACAAATATAATTCACGTTACTCAGCCGAACTTTAAATTTACATATCAAATACAAGACAATTGTTTTTTATTGGAAAGTTTGCTTGGTTCCACAACTTTACACTTACAGATTCCCATCAGAGGCAAACAATAAATTAAGCACGATCATGGCTCATTTCTCATACACCATAAGTATAAATATCATTAAATTGATAAGTAGTCATAGGTTAGGCATGGTCTGTAACAAATTTGACATAATCATTCTGAATTTTCAAACGTATGCACCAAAGAATAAGACTAAAATTGTAAAGGAAGCTGTTGTCAATCCTACAGCTGTTAGTATGCCGCCGAACGTACAACATCGTAGACACATTTTATAAAATCAGTTCATACTATTTTTGACTCTACATCTTGCGCACAAAGTTGATAATTGCGGTCGTTGAACTGTGTCGCATTTTTATCCGTACACAGCAGACCGTGGCAAGTCATAAGGAAGGGGTTTTGGTCCGTTTGTATGGTGTCTGCAGCGTCAGATAAAGCAGTACCTGTCTTTCAACCCTAACAGGCAACCGGGGCAGGATTTAAAAACATAACACTTGGACTGTTGTAGATAAGAAACTGACTGAAAATACGAAACATTTACAACTCCTTTACCTATTTACCTTAAAATGCATAACTCCCTTTACATAAATTTATACAAAACAATAATCCACTCTGCGACGTTATTAGGTAATAATCAAATTACATTGAATTAAAAGTTAACAACCACAAGTAGGGTAAATAGATGATGTTTAGCTATCGCTGAAAATACGTTGACTACATTTTATTTCAGCCGTAAAAAGTTTGATAGTATCTTTAGAAAAGACATCAACGCTTCTATGATAATAGCTTATTACAATAATTCTGTAATTTCTCTTAATATTTACTTACTAAATTCTTCATACCAGCTATATTCGTTTATGAAGTATATAGATAAGCAGGTACTTTACTAACATATCTTTCTAACTTGTAGCAGCCAACTCGTAGAGAACCTACCTAGGTATGTTTACTGTGCATTGAAGGTGCTATTAATTCCACAATACCTATCAACTTCACACACCTTATTAGCGTTTCAAAGTCTGCTTACCTGTGCTTCATCATCCCTTTCAAATGATAGTTTCATTACGCCATGACAAAGTATGTACTCAGTATAATGATGATGTCGCATATACTGCAACGTAATATGAAAAAAAATTGTCGACAACATCCAAGAGTAAGCTCTCATTAGACCGTTGCCGAGTGGAGGTCGTCCGCCGCGCCAGCTCCCCTTGCCGTCGTCGAGGATGAAAAACATAGGAACACGACATCGGTCGACCCTCCGCGCCCGGCCCGCGCCCACGCGCCCTCCGGCCCGTCCGCCAGCCGCCACAGCGCGCTTGTCGGTCGCGAGGCGGTTGCTTGCCTCGTAGCCGGCCGCGGCGCCTCATTCAGCCGGCGACGCTCTCGCGCACCGCACACGTGTCCGCTGCAGCGCGCCGCGCGACACTCGGGCACCCCTCGCCGCCCCACGCCGCGTGCCCTCCCGGAACGTTTAACCGACAACGAACATTGTTCTGTTGCAGCGGAGTATGCTACAGCAGATGTCCTCGCCGCTGAGAGCACAAGTCGGCGAGGTCGCCACTATCGTGCGCCACCTTGAAGGCCGCGTCTGCGGCGACGTCTCTTCGGAGGCTTCCTCAGATGCCGCGGAAGATTCTGAATTACCACAGTGCAAGATAAGAAGGAATTATAATTGCACCAAGTGCACGTTCTATACGCAGAACCCGCGCGCTTATCTTGTCCACACGCGTGACACTCACTTTGTAAAACTTAAGATTTACGATTGTCCACACTGCGTTTACGCTTCGAGACATCATCAGAAACTGATAAGACATATCAAAATGGTTCACGCGGAATCGAAGCAGTCACCTCCGACTGGAAAGCTAGATACTGAGTTATCACCACCCACATACGACAATGTAGAGCAAGCAGAGCGCATCGAAGACTTACTGGAAGAAATCGAGGACTGCGAAGATATGATGATGGAAGTGGACGACGACTCCTTCGAACGCCCTGATGACACTGAAGTCGAGTGCGATAGGGGTGTAGACCACACAGCATCCTCTGAAGTCTTAAAAAGTAAGGGCAAGTTCTTCCAATGTGATAAGTGCAACTATGTAACCCACATAAAAGCTAGATTCACAAAGCACGTCAAGTACCATTCGATGCCAATGATCAAGTGTACAATGTGTGATTTCCGAACACCCTACAAATGGAATTTGGATCGTCACATGAAAAACCACGGTGGAACTGGAAGTTTCAATTGTTCGATGTGCAACTTTACCGCGGACATCAAGCAGAGTCTGACGGTACATGAAATGAATCATCACACACCGTCAGCGGGCCAATCGCTGTCGAGTCGCCGCCGGAACCGGGTGGGCGCCAGCGACACGGTTATTGCGGAGTTCGACGCAGCGAGCGCGTTGCTCCCCAAGGAGGAAGAAGGGAGCGGCGACTCGCGGTCCTCACACTCGTTCTCGGTGAGTCGCCGTCGTATATGTGTTGTGTTGTGTGCGTGGCAAGGGGCCGCGCCCGGCCGCTGCCGACGCCGCGCCGGTACCACGGTGACGTCACACCGTTGTCACTGTTATCACGAGCCCGAGCGCCACCGTACATGGATTGCACCACAAATTTTATCACCGCTTCTCGCAACTTTTTGCATCATGCTTTGTTTACAGTAGTGTACGTCGTTGCCACGCTTGCGTTTAGGTAGAAACCCCGCTTGATCACATAACATTCATTTTTAATACCGTAGACAATTTTACCCCCTCCTACTCATTAAAACTAATTTATGATCAAATCTTAAAGAATCAAATAGATTATAACTTGTTTACAAATAATGGTCCATTAAAATTTGTAAACATGCTCTGACTACGGCCATTATAGTAGAGCAGTAGCATCACGTAGTATTATGTAATTAGCTACTATAAGAGTAACTGAGTTAATTGCTTTTATGGATTCCATAGTCTTAATACCATGATAAGGAATTTTCTTTTTCTATTTTCCTTTTATGAAAACAAAATAGTACATCGTTTACGGACAGAATTAAATTGACGTAAAGCTTAGAAAAAAATGGGAAATCGAACCGCGTTGCTGAAATCCACTCCTGAACTTACTACCGCTGAATCAATATGGCGAAGCAGTAGGTATTATTTAATTAAATCAATAGACTTTAAATTTGGCGTAAGTGTACCAACTGGCGTAACGAACAGAATTCGCGATTTAAGAACTTGCTCTCAGTCACCGCCTTGTTCCTTGTCTACCGTCTAAGATCGCTATCCAAAAATAACAAATATTCAAACCGAGAATCGTACTCAGGATCTCGCGCTCAGTAACCGCGCTTGTGACCACTAGACCATTGGAGCAGTTAAAAAACATATTTGTTTTTTTTTTACTGCTCCAATTTGTTCAAGTAATTATTCCTAAAGTACCTAAGTATTGTGTACGTGGTACTTAATTAAATTTAATTGAAATTACCTTGCCTACTGGAATAATCGTACAGTATCAAGTTCGCAAATTAATGATTTCTAATAAATAGAAATAAAATATATCGAAATGAATGCAATAAAGCTTCATCGCATTCTTTTCGATATATTTTTAAAGATTTATGTCAGTTATCTAAGCACTCTCTTCCTTCGGGTGTTATTGTTATTACATTTTTAATTTTGATTGGTCAACATTTTCTTTCCGAGACCGGTACACAGCAGAACTGATGTTACTATTTTCTTCTAAACAAGCCGTAATTACCTACTTAGTATTTTTTGTATTTTGAGCTATGTCCATAACTGTACTGAATTCTAATATTTTATGTTATCAATTTAGTAGTTTTAATAAAATTTTAATACATACTTCAAAGTCAATTTACATTATATCTATAACGTCACAGTACTTGCAGTTGAAAGATTGATTTTAATTTTCTTTTCTTAGAAATACTGCACTTATTTTCTGCACATTTAAATAATATTTTCTCCAAGCTTCCAAAAGTTCCTAGTTACACAGAGTTAGCCACAATTTTTTAGTAATTGTTTTATTGTGGTATCTAGTATGTGTTTGGGTACTTTATCTATGTATAATTATAAACTAGTTTGTCCTGACTGACTGGTTTATCAACGCACAGCCAAAACTACAAAGTCTAGAAAGCTAAAATTTAGAACATAGGTTTATTTTATAACGTAAGCTTCTTTTAGAAAGATTTTTTTGGAAATTTAATCTTCATGTACTGCCTCTGCAGTACTGCCTCATTAGCCAAGTAGTCCTGAGTGCGACTGCTACGCTAGAGGTCCTGGGTTCGATTCCCAGGTCGAGCAAAGTGTTATTGGGTTTTTCTATGAAATTCCCAGTAGCAGCTCGGAGTTAGGAATTTGTGCCCGGTTAATGGCAATAGGCTCGCCCCCTATTACATGGGACCTAAACATACCGGCGAACTGTGGCTGTACATTAGTACGCCTCTGCCTAACCCTTCGGGGAATACAGGCGTGATGGTATGTTATGTTATGTAATCTTCATGTAATTTTTTTCTTAAATATGATGTACCTAGGTACTTTACAGGCAATAAAAAAATATTTTCTTGTAATTCCAGGACATGGGTCTACAATACGCAGAAAGGGAAATAGTCAGTTGCAAAAGTGATTCAAATGACGCTACTGCTTCTGACGCAATTACCAAAAAAGATGCTTCGCACGCGTCACAGGATGGCTACAACCAGCTTTCACCGAACCACAGCGCTGATGAGAAGTCACACCGACAGAACAGAAAAATTCCCAGACCAATACCACAACTCATACCGCTAAATGCATCGACTCCAAACCAAAAACCAACATGTCCCGGTGAACCGCCACACAAAAAATTTAAGGAATCTGAACCAAACGACATGGAAGATTCCAATTCTGGAAGTAAAACTGAAGACTTCTCTAGTGATATTACTCTATTACCTGTAAATTCGTCAATCAAAGAGACCGCAAGCCGTAAGAAAAACGAATCGTTTTTCGACAAATTGAAAGAAAGACTACTAACTGAAACCGGTGAAGAAGGATCTCTTAAATGCAAAAATTGTGGATTTGAAAGCAAATGTTTGTCAGAGCATTCTGTGCACGAGAAAAATTGTTTACCACAAACTAACCGGATCAATGCAAACTCTTCACTTACAAGTTTAAGTTCAACTCGGTGCCAAAATTGCAGGCACAGATGTAAATCCAGTGCTGACTTATACATCCACATGCAAACTTGCAGAAAGAATGAACAGACGGAAGACGAAAATACTATAAAAAGCCAAGATAGTAATGATGCAATCATTCCAATCCATGAAAAAGAGACTGAACCACATCCAATGGAAAACGTCGTGTTTGTTTGGAACAATATTAGTCACGACACTAACAAGTTTGATATACCTCTTGACATCAATATAAATGATGATAGTACTCTACCAGAAATACATAGAAGCTTCGATGCTGAAGCTGTCGATGAGAATGAAACTATGAATTTGTCGCCGAGTCAAGCTGTGGGACGGAAGGTATTTAAATGTCCACATTGTCCATTTTTCTCCACTACAGCATCAAGATTTCACGTTCACATTGTTGGTCACTTAAACAAGAAACCGTTTGAGTGTTCCCTCTGTAAATATAAATCTAATTGGAGATGGGATATAACCAAACATATAAAATTGAAATCCGCGAGAGATCCAGAGCATAACGATGCGAAAGTATTAATGACTGATGAAACAGGACGAAGAAACTATAGCAAATATAACAAATTCTTAGCAATGCCAATTTTAAATGAGAATGGTGAAAATGAATTTCATTATCTAGATCCTAACACATCGGTTGATGGCACGATGGAAATAGACGAATCATTAAATGATGTATCAGACGTAATGAATGTACAATTTGAAATGCAACCGCTTAACTTACAGACTCAACACAGTGAAGATAAATACGACTTTATCGATAATAACAGAGGTCTACTGGATTTGAAAAAACCTAAGAGGACATTATGGAAATGCAAAAAATGTAATTACAAGTAAGTATTAGTATGAGAATATTAAAAAAACATTGAGTTATAGCTGCCGTATCAGGCATCTTGCATAAGTTCACTATTTCAATTATTATCTTATATTTTCAGAGATCCGTCAAAAGAAGCTTTACTAGAACATGTACGTGAACACTCCAGATCGGATGGCATCCAGGACGAATCAAACAAACATCCTATTACCAAGAAAACTGAAAATAATACTCCCGATCCAGCAGACCTGGCGTATCGTTGCGGTCATTGTAATCAACTATCTAATTGGAAACATGTCATCCAGGTATGTGAAAATAAGTTCATGAATTATTTATAGGTACCTACCTAAAACCCTGTAAACGTGAAAATTACATAAGCTGCCGACAAATCAAGTAATCATAAATGTTACTTCCATACAATTTGTTTTCAATCGCTTGTCGACAAGCCCTGTAGCTTTAGGGTTGAATTTACTTTCGGTCATACAAATTGAAGAAATGTTACAACTAAGAAGAGAAGATACTGACCCTATAAATAATAATAATAATAATATTATGGGTACCTACTAGACAATGGATATAATACTTATGTACTTTTTTTTGTAAATAAATACTTACAATACATAAGAACTTATATTCATCACATAAATATTTGTCCTGTGGGAATCGAACCCACAACCTCGTGGTCAGCAGTCCGGTACTCGAACCACTAAACCAGAGATCGTCAAATGATAAATAATAGACATTTAGGCAAGCGTGTAGGTACATATGTAAAACTTGAAAGGAACTGAACCCGGTGAAGTCTATGATCGAAGAATAGGCCGGGACAGGAGAACCAACGAACATCCATGAGGAGGGTTCATTTCTTACTTTCTTGTATAAAAATCACCTTCTAATTAGTGCCATAATTAGTTATGGATGTTTTTATCGAAGTACGAGTACTTACAACAGTTTAAATATTTGGTTTTTGTTACAGCGTCATTGCCGATTGAAACACGACGGAGTCATAAAAGTCATAACTACAGTTAAACCAAAACCAGACCCACCAATGAACATTAATGAGATCAACATCGACACCTGCAATAAGTGTCCGTTCCGATCAAGTGACAAAAAACTACTTATCGCCCATTTGCAACAACATCAACCTTCGCCGAATTCAATTTTTAAGTGCTACTTCTGCCCATATTTCGTAAAGGATGAACCAGAACTAATTCAACATCTTCTCCTTCACGGTATCACTGACCCAGAAGATTACATTGCAAAAGCAATGGGCACAAAATCGCCAGTGCCAGAACAGCACACAACTGCAACTTCTTCATTAAACTCCACTAAACGTCACAAATGTATAGAGTGCCCATACGAAACCAACAGCAAGTCACAGTTCATGTATCACGAACAGTTCCATCGACTTCCGGCTGACACCCCTTATAAATGTCCAGAATGTAACTACAGCGTGTCTAAAAGGCACTTGCTCCACCAACATCTGCGAGTTCACGGAATCGCTAACAAAAGAGTTGAGAGTGAGGCCGACTTAGAAGCATCGATATCAGCTCAAAATAAGTCGGACTTAAAATTAGATTTAGATGAAATACCGTATGTTTGGGTATCAGCAAAGAACGAATTTCATAAAATGTACAAGTGCCGGTACTGTTCATATGTAAATTCCCATAAATGCAAAATTCCCAATCATGAAAAAATACATTGTATTGTGTTTGAAAACAATGACACAACAATTTACAAGTGCTTGGAATGCAAATTTACATGTGACAGCGCCAGCAGGCTAGCTGAGCATTCTAAATCCCATGGCGAAATATATGGACGCATATATTGTCCGGTTGAAGAAGATGTGCCCGATGAAGAACAGATTACCAAATTACGGAAAGTTATAGAAATTGAAAAATCAACCAATTCGGAAGGTTTTCCTAGAGATGAAAGCTCAGCAAACGAAAGTAGAGAAATAAAATTGTTATATTTCTGCCAAAAGTGTCCAGCAAGATTTTTCGATGACGACGAATTAGAAGCTCATGACAAGTTTCATGATGTAACAACTCACACAATTGTATGTAAAAGTTGTGAATTTTCAGTTTCCGAGGATGACCAATTGGCAGCGCATGTCACCGTTCATACAGATGAATATCATACCAAAACTAAGATGCTTAAATTTATTCACAACTCACATCCTTCTCACAGACAACCCGTGCTAGAGCTAGTGCACTGTCCAAATACTTCTGAGATTACATGGATAGCTACAGGTCCAAGCAAAATTGAAAATGTCGAAAGTTCTACGAAAAAGACTACTGATACTAAAAACGTGCCAAAACAATATCATTGCAAATTATGTCCTGCAAAGTTTTTCAAAACTTCGGCGCTTACCTATCACTTGGGTTTACATGGAGGCGAAGGTGAGCATAAGTGTAAGAAATGTAATTACGCCGTAAAAAATATTGGAAATTTAGCCAAGCATGAATTATTGCACGAAAAAGAGAATAAGGCTTCCAATTGTGATTACGAATCTGGTGAAGACATGGATTATAAAAATATTCCATTGTCGGGTACAGATCTGTTCCAGAGAAAGACTGAGGCTCAAAAAAGAGTTTTAACTGATAAAGATAAGTTAGTTAAGCCAAACGACCATTTTCCGCCAGTCTTACAGGCCGATCCACAATTCGGTTATTTGATGCATGGTAATCCCGAATTTATATATCCCACGTACCTGAAAAATGGGCGGCAAAAAGAAAAGCGATATAAATGCCACAAGTGCCCCTCAGCATTTGAAAAACGAGAACAATATAAAATTCATTTATCATTGCATGGTTCCAAACAAAGATACAAGTGTGAATTATGTGACTATTCAGTAAAATACTACGCTAATTATGTTCAGCATATGAGGAAACATCAAATGAACGATGAAGCTCAAGCAGAAAGAAAGAAAAGTAACAATGACTATGTAGAATCTGAAAATCAAAAAGACATTAAACAAGACGACAGTAGTGATAATATTAAACTTGCAATAAAAACTATGCCAAAGGGGGCTCCTAGGAGTGACTTTCAACAATTCTCAATAAGTGACCAGCAAACGTTGAGACTGCTGCAGCGAAGGCGGTCGATGCATAATTCTAGCAAGGATGCAACATCTGAAGTTTCGCCTACAAAAGAACGCAAAATGCACATGTGTTTATTATGTCCCTACACAAATCAACGTCAAGATTCTTTAAGTAATCATTATCGAAGGCACGGCGACATCGATGTTCTTAATGCTGGAAGCCATAAATGTTCGCACTGCGACCTTGTAGTCGTGCAATCACATTTTCTGCGAGAGCATCTCAAGACCCACTTTAACTACCACAAAACTCTTGTTCCCGAATGTTTTGTGGCTAACGAAGACGTCAGTTTTACTATAACTAGACTGGATGAAGACAGGGAGTCGGTTGATCTCAAATTAGATGTGCAGAACAAGAAATTCGCATGTAATGATGAAAAGATATTTGTGAAAGTTAAAACAGGAGAACTATTAGTAGAATAAAATATTCTTATAGTATGGTAAGTTTTTAAAAGTTAAGTTAGATTAAAAAAGTGTTTATAACTAGATGTTTAAAACAAGTTAGTGTTAGCATAAGCCAAATGAAAAATGTTGATGTTCACCAAAGCATAGCTTGCCATATTAGATTATAACATTTCTGGCCATTTTGGATATTGTTATGGATATAAAAATCTCAAAATTGAAAAAAATACTACCATGGAGCTGCTACAGGATTATTATATTAAAAAAAATACATGTCAGAAATTACATACAGACGATTTATATGTTACCAACAAGTCTCTGAAAAAAAGCACTCATAAAACCGCCATATATTTGTTTCATGTTCAGAGTACATACTTGTACAATGCCCTAAATTAATCACTGTAGAGACAAAACACTTGAATGTTTTGTCTGTATACTGTGATTGAACTAAACTGCATGATTATTAGACTAGTTGCAGGTTCAACTGAAACAATATCTGTAAGGCCTACAGTTTCACAGATCTAAGTGTTTATTCATGTTTGTAACCAGCCTTCAGTATAAAATTTGAAATGTGAAACACAGATGGAAAACAGTTTTTCTATCATTTTAAAAACAAGGTAATCCCCAGACAATACAAAACTACTGTTGAAGTGCTAGATATGTAATGTAACTTACAAATTATTTGGACTTGAAATTTTATGCATCAATTGCTGATAAAAAAACTGAAAAATAATTTATACCATTATACCTATAATAATTATTGTAATCATAGTTTTATATAGTAGTGCCAGTTTTTTTAACTTTAGGTTGGTCCTAAAGGACACATTCCTGTTGTGAAAAATGTTTTATAAATATATGATTATTCACATTAAACTGCAATTTAACTTATTCCTAATTACCAACTCTGTACTATTATAATTATGTTCAATCTTTCAATTTAAACTAAGGTTTCAGTAATACTTTTTATAATAAAACTGTAAAATCACTTAAAGCAGATTCTTTTATTTCAGTTTTAAACTAAGATCACCTTACCTACTAAACATGATTTCATAGTCAATGACAGTAGTAAGGTGTTATTAAAATAGCAAAAACAGAACCATAATTCATAATAAAATGTAATATTATATTTGATACAATACAGTATCATATTGTGTAGGGTATTCTAATCACCACAGGTTGGTTAAAAGCAGTCTTAACAGAATTTCCAGCGATTGCCACACTCATTACAGAGTACAAATGTTGTCATAGGTTCATCAGAACTTCTGGTCTGCAGCTGGTTGTATGTGCAATTCTTCTTTTTGCATTTGCCACACTTGAGCATCTCAGTTTTTGTACCTTGTACTGTAGCCAGCTGAGCATCATCTATAGCCTCCTTGATGAACTTCTCTCTTAGTTCCTTCATTTCATTGCTAGCCATTTCCTCTGGGGTCATCTTTGCAAGACGCGATGCTGAGATGCAACCATTGAGGAAGTTTGTTCGGAGTGTTGGATTTTTTGGATCTTTTAAATTTGCAACTCTTGACCGGACCCTGTTCTTGTATCTCATGTCAGTGTTTTTAAACTCACCATAAATGCATTCCTCTAATTCTTCAGCCAGCTCCTCAGGGCTACCACAAGCATTAGGGTTCTCACCATCAATTTTGAGTGCTTGTGTCAGAAGTTCCCTACATTTGAGCCTCACAGCATCAGTAGTATTTGTCTGAGGTGGGAATGAAGCTGGCAGCTTCTTATCTTTTTCCTTGTCATCTTTCTTGTCCTTGTCCTTCCCTTCTTTTTTAGACTTTGAGGAGCTGCCATTATCTTTACCTGGAGTGCCTGGTGTTGACAAGAACTTTTTCCAGTTTTTGATCAAAGTTTTGCATAGAGATATTACCTCTTCATCCTTGCTAGATTTCCGTAGATTGTTCACAGTCATCCCAATCCTTGTTTTAGTCAATACATCCAAGTTAATTGCCATTGTCTGTAACGTTTTCAGCAGATCCAAAGCTTCTTCTTGACCCTAAAACACAAAATAATGGGAGTAATTTGACAAAGCATTTCTAATCGAACCTGTAAGCCAAAACTATGTCTGGTGATATAAAAAATATTATTTACTGAAATGAATGATGAAAAATTATAATAACCACACACGAATTTAATTAGGAACGACGTTTAAAGCAGATTTGCTGCAGTTGTTGACAATTAATTTGTAGGCGGAAAATGCCTATAGCTCCATTATTTTCTTTCCTATAATAATAGACCCACCGTGCCATCCGCCGAAATCATCTTAGTCAATTTCTTTTGTATTTTCATAATATCCTCTTCCACGCTCATTGTTACCAAGTTTTATTGAAGACGACACGTTCCCGCCTATATTCCGAAAACAATTTAAAGGAAAAATATTGATAAATCGACCACCACACCGAAAATATAACTAAACCATAGACAAATTGGGACGAACAAAGTCTATCGCGCGGTAGTAGTGCTGTCAGCGTTTGACATTTTGCAGGAACGGCGCCGCGGCGCAGCGTGGCGTTCCAGAATAAAAATAATTTATATTTCTGCATTAAATTCAAGTTAAATTCTAACGTAATTTATGGCTGATCGTTTCGCTCAGCCCGCCAAATTCAAATTACAATTTAGTCCGGGCGCTGGATGGAGTTGAGTGTGCAAAATGTCAGGACCGCATTCGGTGTAGAGTTGTGTAGCACGCGAGCTATTGCCAAAAAAGATATTTATCAGTCAGTACCAAAGAGCTAATCTCTCTTTAGCTCCTAAGATTTCAAATTATATCTTTATATCTCTACAGATATGGTTTCAATTTGAGTTACTGAACTAAGAGTGATTGACAGGCAGTAGACGGGTGACGTAGCTCACTAGCTCTTGTAGTTTAGATGAGATAGCAATTTCACACGACGTAAAAAAGACAGAGACTAGCGATATGAACGAAACATTGCGCGCGCATGAGCGATGGCCGATAGTCGTTCGTTATTGGATAATAATAGAACATAGGAAAATCGACCTTTACGTCAACTGTTTAGTACAAATGTTGACTTTGTTTTTGTAAACATTCAAAATTGTTTGTATTTTTTCAAACTAGCATATTATTATACGTTATTGGGTTTTACCTGCCAGTATGTCTTCTGAGCATTGTTCAAAACATATCACCAGTTCACTCAAACGTCAAACAAATCTTTATATCACTAGTGAGCTACTGATATACAAGAGTGATATATATCTTAGATCAAAAAGATATAATCTCTTTTTTAGGCGGGAAAATGAAAAGTGCACGTTGTCGATTTTACATTATTTTTAAAAACTTGAATTTCTCCGAAGTTTAATGTGTAATTATGGTGGATAATTAACCATTAAGTGTTCGTGAACGTATGAGAGTGTAGGCAAATGATATAAAATTGAAAATCGTGACTTTTTGGGTTCACTCTTAAACTCTATCGAAGCCTCAATAAAGTTTCTGCCGTTTTATTGGGGCAACTGAACTTATACTTGACACTGGCGAACACAAAAAGTGTGGTGCCTTAACACAATCCCATGATGGGAAATATTACTTGATTACACTAATATATACATATATATATTAGCCGAGTGGTCCTAGTGCGCGACTGCTATGCTCGAGGTCCTGGGTTCGATTCCCAGGTCGAGCAAAGTGTTATTGGGTTTTTTATGAATTTCTCAGTAGCAGCTTGGTGTTAGGAATTTGTGCCCGGTTAATGGCAATAGGCTCGCCCCCTATTACATGGGACCTAAACATACCGGTGAACTGTGGGTGTACATTAGTACGCCTCTGCCTAACCCTTCGGGGAATACAGGCGTGATGGTATGTTATTTATGTTTATATTAAATATTTTATGCTTAAGCTTCGGCATGAATGGGTCGGCTCGCTCGAGCGCCAGTGTTGCCATTTTATCCACATGTGGCTAGATCTAGCGGATTATCGAAGGTTTTAGTCAAAAAATAATCTGTTTTGGCCACCAAAATGAATCTAACTACTTCTAGCTACTTTTTAGATTATTACTGTAAAAACACAGTGAAAAATAAATTAAGAAACAGACTGTGCGCATTAACACGTAATTCCCGAAGCACAAAAGATCCCATTGGGTCGAAGTGCACTGAGGCCTTGCTGCCTCGGCCCTTCACAAGATAAGATAAGATAACACTTAATTCCATAATTATGATTTTAGTAACCAACTAAAAATATTTAAGTAATCTTGCCACAATTATGTTTTGCGTTCTGAGGTTTTAAGCAAAATCACAAAAACAGTCAAACTATTAAAACCAACTGAAACACCAGAATTTCTATGCTAAAATTGTAAAGTTATTTTAGCGAAGTAAAAATTCGACTGCGGGCAGGATTCGAATCTGCGTCTTCTGGTTACTTTATGACCATTAAGCTACTTAGCGCAACTGACTGAATTCTAACATCTAATTTGATTATAAATAAGGGGTATTTTGTATAAACACTAGGTACACGAAAATTTACAAACAAGAACAGAAAAGTCTGTCGCAAATCGCAACTAGTTTTGAAGCTTTGTAGATTCGGGGAGTCATCTTCGACTACAGACGAGTAATTTTCGTATAAGCTAGGGAATAAATTATATAACTACTTCTATGGACAAAATTGATTTGCTGGATAAAAAAATGCTAAAAAATATGCTAACATGCCAAACCATTAAAATAAAAATTTATGCTTAGCCATAGAAATGTACTTACTTACTTTAGTACTTAATCATAACTATGATGGCAATTCACTGCAAGTGTGCCTGCCAATTCGACGAACGAGTGAACCTTGAGTGAACGACTTGCTTACATGCGTTTCGTTTCACGACTGTTTTTGTTTTTTGGAAAATATATAATATTTTTTAATAAGTCCTAAAAGTTACGTAAAAGTAACATTCACAGTCGTGTAACACATAAGTAACATAAGAGGGTCATACGTAACGTAAAATTTTACAAAAGTAACATTCTAGAAACGCTGCCGGAATGATACCACGGCCTCACAGAAAACCGGCAGCGCACTGAGCGTGACTGAGCGCACCTAGACCTTAAGAGACGTATACTTGACACTGGCAATTGGCAAATACACTAAAAGTGTGCACATTAAAAATTAAAAATAAAATAAAATGTCAAGTCTGTAGTCTGTGATCTGTCAATAATGTCAATTCAATACTTTTTTTTTTTTTTTTTTTTTTTATTATTATGGCGCCACACTTTTTGTGTATTTGCCAGTGTCAAGTATTATAATAATCAAGTAGGTAATATTTCCCATCATGGGATTGTATTATGGCACCACACTTTTTGGGTTCGCCAGTGTCAAGTATATTGTTCAGTTGCCCCAATAAAACGGTAGAAACTTTATTGAGACTTCGATGGAGTTTAGGTGTGAACCCAAAAAGTCACGATTTTCAATTTTATATCATTTGCCTACACTCTCACACGTTCACGAACACTTAATGGTTAATTATCCACCATAATTACACATTAAACTTCGGAGATATTCAAGTTTTGAAAAATAATATAAAATCGACAATGTGCACTTTTTATTTTCCCGCCTAAACTCTCAATTCAATACTTCAAATCAAATAGAATTTTTGGGGTTTAGGCGGGAAATTGAAAAGTGCACATTGTCGATTTTATATTATTTTTCAAAACTTGAATTTCTCCGAAGTTTAATGTGTAATTATGGTGGATAATTAACCATTAAGTGTTCGTGAACGTGTGAGAGTGTAGGCAAATGATATAAAATTGAAAATCGTGACTTTTTGGGTTCACTCCTAATCTCCATCGAAGCCTCAATAAAGTTTCTACCGTTTTATTGGGGCAACTGAACGACATTATACTTGACACTGGCGAACACAAAAAGTGTGGTGCCATAAAATCCCATGATGGGAAATATTACATAATATTGATTATTCTAATACTTGACACTGGCAAATACACAAAAAGTGTGGTGCCATAATAAAAAAAAATAAAAAAAATAACATAGAATTTTGAATACCTTTTGCTTTTGATTAGGATTACCGGCCGCAATGATTTTGTTAATGTTTGCGTTAGCGTGACTGTTCTGACTTCATACTTGAATACTTGTATATTTTGCTTACGGATTATATTTAATTCATCTCAGTCTTCCTTGCTGAGTTCATTTTGTGACTCACTCAACAATCTTTAACATCACGTAAATCGAATAATACTCTATTTGTGGTACCCTATGTGTATACTATTACACTCTTTGCCTTAATATGTCCTCACGTATATTATGTGTGAATTGTGGAATATGTGTAATAATCATGTGTTCAAAAAGTTATTTGTTACGCTTACACATGGAATCACATATTTTTATTTGTTGTGTATTCAATTTTACTCTATATGTAAAATTCTAGTGTAGATTATTAATGATTCTTTTTTAATGATTCTGTGAATATAGATCAGTGATTCTTAACCGTCTTGTGATGAGATGGCCATCACTTATGAAAATGTTTGTATTCCCACAGTCCAGTGTTCACAAGCTGTTGGGCTGTAATCAGTTTCTTAATTCTTACGTACCGCGCGCCGTAATCAACTCGTCGTCATTTATTCAATAATTTTAGTATGACTTCATGAGTCGCTTTGGATGGACCACCAGTTAAGAACCACTGATATAGATGATTGGAATTTTTTACATATTAATTGATGTTCCTTGATATTCCAGCTATTCACTGAGGAGTAACTGGTTTACTAGGATATTTTGATATTAGTGAGAAATGATGATTGATGGGAAGAAATCTAGTCTAATCTTATTTATATAAAAGAAAGTCGTGTTAGTTACTCCATTTATAACTCAAGAACGGCTGAACCGATTTGGCTGAAAATTGGTGGAGAGGTAGCTTAGAACCAGGAAACGGACATAGGATACTTTTTATCCCGTTCCCGTGGGATGTGATGACAGACTGAATTCCACGAGGGCGAAGCCGCGGGCAGAAGCTAGTCCTATATAAAAGAAAGTCGTGTTAGTTACACTATTTATAACTTAAGAACGGCAGAACCGATTTCGCTGAAAATTGGTGGAGAGGTAGCTTAGGACCAGGAGACGGACATAGGATACTTTTTATCCCGTTCCTGTGGGATGTGATGACAGACCGAATTCCACGGGGGCCAAGCCGCGGGCAGAAGCTAGTAGGTAATATATCGAAGAACATGGTGATTGATGAAAATATAAAAATAAACTTGAAGAAGATATTGTATCAGAAAAAAAAATCCAGCATTCCATCATACCTAATAGTAGAAATCTTTTAGTCTGAAAGTTGGCACGCCCTTCTACTAAATGTGATAATTTTTTATGTAAAAAAGCGTACTAGCAATGTGGGTCACACATTACTAGTATTCTTGTTAACCCCTCGTGCTAAGCTAAATGCTTGTGTTACGAGTGGGTTCACTTCGGTAGTGCAATGGGTGGGTTTCGAACCGGCAACCACATGATCACAAGTCCGACGCCCTAGCCATTAGGCTACCGCCGCGCCGCTTCAATTTTTATTTGAATATTATGAAAGGAAATATTTATTTCAACCCTTTATTTGTAGCCGCATCAATTTTACTGTGTAAAGTTAGAGGCGGCTTTCCTATGGTGCAGGGTGCGTTGCACACGGGCGCAGCGGTTTTAGGGCGAGCGCCAATCGCCGCACGCGCCGGTCGGTTCCGGCACTTTCAACTTGTTTTACTAGAGGGCGCTAGGGTATTGATTGCACACGGGCGGCCTCTTTGAACTCGTCCGTCGCTTTGTATGAAATGAAACCTTTACTTTCATGTCTAGGCAGTGTTTCAGCGACCCCAATGATAGCTACTAATTTGTGTGTGACCTCAGTATAGCCTCACCTCTAATATTTAGAGGTAAGTATATGGGCGGTCCAAGTGGCAAACTAGCCACGGGATAATGACTGTGTTTAAACTTTTGGACATGGTTATATTACTTCTGTTACATCTCATAGTAATTGGAGCGCCCAGCCCACTGGTGTTAAATGTAAAATAAAATAAGTTTTAAAAAGGTGATGAATCCGAAAAATCTAGTCAAGTTAGAGTGCGAGTTAGGCTCGCGGTAAGGATTCCGTAAAATATTTAGTAAGTACATCATAGGTAATTATATAGAATGTATGAAACACAATTTAAGTCGAAACAGGTTTGTAAGATAAGAGGAAAATAAATAGTTTTTTGACTATTTAATCTCGAAACTTCGTTTTATTTCTCCTGTACTTTGTCTACCCTGGAATAAATAGAGGAAACCGTACTTATAATTACATGAGGCATATTCCTTTAGTGAACAAGGTTTGTTCATGTGAGTTTGAGCCAATATTGCCAATCAGCTGTTAGTGAGAATTTCATAGAAAACCCTAATAACATTGCTTGACCTAGAAATCGAACCCATGACCTCACGCTCAACAGATTACCGCGCTTTGGCAGTTACTTCCATTTTTTTATACACGTTTTTCATATGTCATCGCATATTGACTTGATCTGTTTATTAGGGTAGGAACAGAAATTTGGTTTATT
Source organism: Acronicta leporina (assembly GCA_947256265.1). Taxonomy (NCBI): domain Eukaryota; kingdom Metazoa; phylum Arthropoda; class Insecta; order Lepidoptera; family Noctuidae; genus Acronicta; species Acronicta leporina. Next base: position 5,838,348 of record OX366513.1, on the reverse strand, counting down.
ATGCTATACCTATTTAGTTTTTTCAGTCCGAATTGGAAAGTTATAAGTAATAATAAAGTTATTTCAAGAGCTAACCTAACTAGTAATAAAGTTGAGTTTCTAGTAGGACGTCACTGATGGCTACGATTGTTTCAAATACATACGGAATACTTTTACTTCTTCCGGGTTTGCTAGTACCTAAGTTCTATGCACCTAAATATGTATCCGTCTAGAGCAGTGCAGAGCAGCCCACTTTCTCAAAGTGGGCAATAACGCCCCCTTGTGGTCGCTGGAGGCTTTAAGGGGGCGGTAAAGGGCCCAGAGAAAATGAGAGGGGTTGAAGCGGTTTACAATAACAAAAATATTTTATTTTCTCTTCACAAACATCAGGGTTATAAAAGGCAGTAACATCATGTGTTTATAATAACAAGTTACAATATAGGTGGTTACAATAGTTGTGAAAGACAGGTGTCTGAACTAGGCGCAATGCCTGTAGGTAGGGAGGTAGGTACTACGGGACGCCAGGATATCACTTCCCGAGTTTATATGCGCTTGTAAAAAATAAACAAATAATTCATTTATATTTTGTAGTTTTTGGTTTAAAATGTTGGTCTTAAAGTTAAACATTTTGAGAGTTTGGGAGGCGCTAAAAAATAATTGATTCTCAAAGTGGTCTAGAGCTTTCCCTTACGGCGTTTACACTGACTAATTGAAGCCTTTCATACTTTCAATTTAGTATATAGGTAAGTGCTTCACCTTTTACCTTTTATACGTTTACCATGACCCCCAGAGGGGCGAAACATTGATTTTTAATGTGTTTGATAGTTGAGCTTAGTTAGGTATATACAGTGGAATCCGTTTATAATGACATCGAAGGGAATCGACAAACACGTCATAATAAGCGGACGTCATATAAAGCGTTTAGTGAAAAAATAACTTTTTTCAGGTATAAATCTATATATATAAAAGAAAGTCGTGTTAGTTACTTCATTTATAACTCAAGAACGGCTGAACCAATTTCGCTGAAAATTGGTGGAGAGGTAGCTTAGAACCAGGAGACGGACATAGGATACTTTTTATCCCGTTCCCGATACTTTTTATTCCACGGGGGCGAAGCCGCGGGCAGAAGCTAGTATGCTTATAAAATCAAAATAAGGAGGCCCAAACCCTTTTGAAAGGTGGGCAACGCACTTTTGACTCTGATGTTTCGGGTGTCAATGGGCGGCGGTTATCGCTTACCATCAGGTGATCCGTCTGCTCGTTTGCCCCCCCTATCCCATAAAAAAAATTGCACGTAATAAGTATGATTCGGTTTTAAAACATTTGAATTAAACGAGACGAAAGCTTTACGGCATTGAGATGACATTTTTTTCACAGGATATCATTAAAAGTAATACGTAACCTTCAAGTGTCTATTGCTATTGTTACTTAAAGCAGCGGTAGCCTAATTTCTAGGGCGTCGGACTTGCGATCATGTGGTTGCCGATTCGAAACCCCCCAATTGCACTACCGACGTGAACCCACTCGTAACACAAGCATATTTAGCTTAGAACGAGGGGTTAACAAGAATACTAGTAATGTGCAACCCACGTATAAAAGAAATATTAGGAATAGCATAAAAAAAGAAAAAAAAAAGATTAAAAAAAACTATCCACGTGGTGGACGTCGTCGGGAATCAACGAACATTGCAGAAGAACCATGTCGGTCATTTTAACCGGACATCTTATCTTACATATAATAAGAATGTAAGTGAGCCGTGTCTGTACATTGCTTATATTTACAAAAAAACTAATTTGGGGGACTCAGAATCAGTAACACAATCCATTTCTATTATTTTTGGAACTTTTGTCTGTCTGTTTGTCTGTCGGTTTGTCTGTATGTTTGACCGCGCATCAAATGAAAACTACCGAAGAGATTTGGAGGAAGTGGACAGGAACTCATATCCTGTTTCTTGGATTAACATTTAGGCTATATTTCATTAAAATCGGTTCACTCTATCAAAAGTTATTAACATTTTAAGGATTGAAAACGTAGAATTTGAACAATAACCGTTGAAGCAAATTTCCTTTTTAAGTATTTCCGTACTAGACTAGCACGGGTCAAACATTATAACAGAATCAAGAAATAAAATTTAAAAAATACACTCACAGGTACTAAATAAGATAAAACAAAAAAATAAAACAGAAATCAGAAACCATTATTGTGAACGGGAATTGATTATAAGTACCTACAGTTATTCTACCTCTACTTATATAAGGCATCACGGGACATACATAGGACTTATCCAGAGAGCATCAGCCGGTGTAAAAACTAAATATTTGAGTAGGGTAAAGAAGTAAACAAAGAGTGACAATTTATTCTCTAGAAGACTAACACGACATCGTTATTACCTCAATGAAATTTGACTCCATAACAGGTGTCATTTTGAGTTGACAATTTTGACAATTATTCTTTTCTTCTTTATAGCATCCAGCTTTAAAGTAACTGATTTTATAATATGAAACCTCCATAGTGTAGATTCTAAAGAGTTTCCATCTAATCAAATCATAAATTATATACCACGTAGGTATGTACCTATGTATAATAAAAATAAAATTAAAAAATGGGTCATTTAATAATAATTGCAACGTGCGTTAATCTTTACTGATGCCGTAACAGTGATTTGAGGTTTTTATCTATGTAGGTATGTCTGTTTATATTTGCGAACATTTTTTTTAAATTAAGTAATGTAAATTAAGTCAATGGCGCTAAGTGTATTGAAAATATGGAAAACCAGAATCCTTTTTTCTATGTGATTTTTCGAGGTAGTTAGTTGAAACTTGGAGAGGACAACGTCTCTCAGGCCAGCTAGTAATTATAATAAGAATGTAAGTGAGCCGTGTCTGTACATTGCTTATATTTACAAAAAAACTAATTTGGGGGACTCAGAATCGGTAACACAATCCTTTTGGAACTTTTGTCTGTCTGTTTGACTGTCGGTTTGTCTTTCTGTTTGTCTGTCGGTTTGTCTGTCGGTTTGTCTGTGTGTTTGACCGCGCATCAAATGATATCTACTGAAGAGATTTGGAGGAAGTGGGCAGGAATTCAGCCTGTTTCTTGGATTAACATTTAGGCTATTTTTAATTCATATCGGTTCTCTCTATCAAAAGTTATTAACATTTTAACCATTGAAAACGCTGAATTTTAAAAATAACCATTGAAGTCAATTTATTTTTCAAGTAATTCTGTATTAGACTAGCACGGATCAAACATTATAACAGAATCAAGTAATAAAATTAAAAAATACACTTATAGGGACTAAATAAGATAAAACAAGAAAATAAAGCAGATCAATCAGAAACCATTATTGTGACCAGGAATTGATTATTAGTACAGTTATTCTAACTCTACTTACACAGGGAATCACGGCACATACATAGGATTTATCCAGCGAGCACAAGCCGGTGTCAGAACTAAATATTTGAGTAGGTTAAAGAAGTAAACAAAGAATGACAACTTATTTTCTAGCGGACTAACACGACATCGTTATTACCTCAATGAAATTTGATTCAATAACAGGTGTCATTTTGAGTTGACAATTTTGACAATTATTGTTTTCTTCTTTAAAGCATCCAGCCATATAGTAACTTATTTTTTAATTTGAAACCTCCATAGTGTAGATACAGTGCGCACACTTTATTTGAGAAAGTAACTAAAGAGTTTCCATTTACTCAAATAATTAAATAATATACCCTAAGAATATACCACATAATATGTATAATAATAAAAAAATGCAACGTGCGTTAATCTTAATTTACTGACGCCGAAACTGTTATTTGAGATTTTTGTCTATGTAGGTACGAGTATGTCTGTTTATATTTCCATGCTTCACGTCAATACCACGTGAACAAATTTTTGAAATTAAGTAATTTATAGGTCAGAAACACGGTATTCAGAGGTCAATGGCGCTAAGTGTATTACAAATATGAAACATCAAATTTTTCGAGGTGGTTAGTTGAAACTTGGAGAGGACAACGTCTCTCAGGTCAGCTAGTAATTTATAAAAATGGGTCATACTAAGCGACATGTCACTGTAAGCGAAGTCATTATATCAGACTACTTTTACGAGAATTTTATATGAAAACCAAACGTCGTTGTGTGATTACGTCATAATAAGCGGTTGGTCAATATAGGCGGAGTCATAATAAACGGATTCTACTGTATTATGTTAATTTGGATTAAAAACTAACATTATCTATTTTACTGATTTGATTACCTACTAATTGAAGATCTCCTTATGACCCACTTTTTGGAACCGTGCAACTAGTTTTGACTTGTTCAGTTTGAGGGTCTAATTGGAATAAGACATTTTAACTTTGAAGCTTTTGCTTATTAGGTATAAAGGTATGTACTAAGATTCTAGGGACGCAGTTAATAAAAATTAGATTTTTAAGACTATACACCCAAGCAGGGACGGACGACCTGGTGAAGGCCGCTGGGAGTCGTTTGATGCAGGCGGCATACGGTCCTTGTGGAAGTTCTTAGGGAAGGCCTTTGTTCCAGCAGTGGATTTCATTTGGCTGATATAATGATGATAGAACACCCACGCTCAGCAAAGAATTTGAAGGTTCTTCCTTTAAATTAAAATTAAATACTTAGATATAAAAAAGTGCCTATTATATAATATTTAAAAAGATCCAACATTTTTTTGTAGGTCCTAGGCAGGCTATTCCTGCTTCTTAAGAAGTCCACTAGAGACTAGCCAGAGATGATTACATTGGCTGGCTTTATAGTCTCGTATTTACGCAAGGGTATTTACCCATTCTGAGACATATGTCAACCACATGCATTTTTGTTCTAGTTTTCCTGAACACTAATTTCATAGGTACTGGGTACAGGAAAATGCGGCCGGTAGGACCAATTATGGGTCGATCATACACAAGGAAAGCACTTGATGTTTACTCATTTATGTTCTTAGGGAAAATCGTTAGTCAGAGGATGATGATGACATTAACACAAAGAGTCTAGAGTAATTTACAAGAATATTTTATCATAATGTAAAGTACCTAGGTATTTCCGTATAGGAAGGTAATACTCGTTCATTCAGTGCTCATAGGGTGACCATCTCAATAATTTGGAAACCAGGACAAGACGCTTGAAAACCCCGCATTTTAGAATCCAGAAAAAGTTGAAAATGTCATAAAGTGACAGTGAGTGTGAAGTGTTCGTGTTAACTTTAAATTTTTAAACCTTGTCTACAAATGACGACCCCCGGACGCTCCCTGGATGCCCTCTAAACTAGGACAAATCTGGGGAAACCCGGACGGATGGCAACCCTAAGTACACATAATTATAACATTGGTACAGACGTACTGGCCTATTATATTTATAATTTCGGTACCTACCTACCTACTAAACTAATTATTAAATATTTTTATATCATATTTGGCTTACATTGCATGTCGAGGAGTCTCCATCTATGAATATAAAATGACTGTAGTTGAAACAGCTCTTCCCTTACATTATAAACGTACAAATAGGTTACTACCTACCTATAAAAAAATACGATTTACTAATAAGTATTAGCTATTCCTAGAACGTGTTATAAATAAGCGCAAAACCTCAAACACGAGTCAATTAGAATATCGAGTCTAATTCTAATAACGAAAACCTGATGTCATTTTGATACACGTAGGTACCGATGCATATTTTTTCAAGAAAATACGCAAATCTCGTGGCCATACTGCAGTCGTACCCAAAACGACTAGTTACGATATCGGCGCGCACACGCACTTACTATTATATATTACGTCAGTGTTATTAATTTTATCAAGATTTGTTTGTAAATAATACAGTTACAATTGCTAGAATTTGGAATTCAATGGTTATTTTATGTTTTTTTTCTACAGAGAAAATTTACCGCAAACGTGTTTTCGACCAGTTAGTGTACCCATAAATATGATCAAGGTTAACATATATTTTTTTCACTGCTTGAAACTGTACACTTTTTGCAGTTCTTGAAACTGTATGCTGTTTTAAGAAGCCTATTATTGTAGTATTATACTTAGTTGATTCTGAGCAAACTTCTTTCAGGTCTTGCGATTATACTTTTACACGTTGTTTATCTAAAAGTATATCTAATTGGCTATTCTTACTTTTTGACTTGTGATCATTTTTTTCGCTATGATTTTATAGGATGAGTCTACGTTGATAGCGTAGCGCGTAGACCGTAGCAAGATGCAGTCCCCTCGCTACGGACTGCGCTACGTAGATACGACCACTTCGTAACTGTTTCTATGTAGGTATAATAACGCATGCAAAGGGAATCAAGATATTACCAGCTACAAGAAACAAGAATATAACTAACCGTTTATTGCAGTACATTTCAGAAGCGTAGTAGGTACCTTCCTACTGACATGCACCAGACTAACTTATACCTCCTTCCGCCTACAAATCTTCGAGGAACACGGTCGTCAGTCGTCACCCTATGTGTGTACCACTGTAGGTGCCTATTAGGTACCTACTTACCACCCATACGCCCCAGTTCCGCAGTGGTGCAATATTCTAATAATAATATGCATGTATTATATATATATAGAAACCTCTCTGAATAAATGTTAGTAAAAACCGAATGAAAATACAAATTGAGGCATTAGGCAACAGACAGGCTTGGCGCTGGAAAGATATAGTTTTATAGGTAGGTACTTACCTAGGTATACATAGGTAAGTGCGAAAGTTGAATAATTTTAAACAGTCGATCGACAATATCAGCATTTAATGACAGGAAGACACAGGACTGCCTCATTAGCTATGTGGTCCTGAGCGCAACTGCTACGCTAGAGGTCCTGGGTTCAATTCCCAGGTCGAGCAAAGTGTTATTGGGTTTTTCTATAAAATTCCCAGTAGCAGCTCGGAGTCAGGAATTTGTGCCCAGTTAATGGCAATAGGCTCGCCCCCTATTACATGGGACCAAAACATACCGGTGAACTGTGGGTGTACATTAATTAGTACACCTATGCCTCACCCTTAGGGGAATACAGGCGTGATGGTATGTTATAAAACACAGTACGAAACATATTCATAAGCCAAAATGTTTCACAATGTCAGATGGTGTTTATTACTAACATAGAGGGGACCCGGATCTGGGGGGTAAACCGAGGCACTGCGGCACCCAGTTTCAGATATTTTTACAAATGCTGGATGGAGAGTGTTCCACTAATAAGTTTCTATCCCGTTTCGTCACCTTCGACTTCGAATATCGAACCAAATATTCGGGATACGGATAATATAATAATATAGGTACCTACTTCACCTATGTAGTGTGTAGGCTGCTATGTTTACGTTACGGACCAGACGAGAGCAAGTAGTAGTAGTAGTTAGTACATGCATAGGTATTTGCGATCAGGGAATGTCATAATTATGTATTTCTCTCCTAAATTATATTAGGACTTAGGACGCCTGCTTATTAAATTTTTATCTAAAGAAATAAGGATAAACTTGAATATCCACTAGAATCTATACCTATTGCGGGTTTTATACCCGTATCGCGAAATATACACAATACTTAAACATAAAGCAAAAATATGTCATGTTCCAAATGCATTTTGATTTTAAGGAAAACCCTACGAAAATGTAAAAAACACGATTTTTTTTTCAAACAAGGATTTGAATTTTTAAAATTAAATTGTAGGTACAACTTGAAACGAGTATCAAATATTATTATTACTATAGGACCAGCCTCCATGGTTTAAGTCGAATGTAATAAACCTTCAAAGAATATAAAATACCTACATAGATATTCCTACTTATATAGATTTCATTAAGGCATATTGAACTAAGTGTGACTTTATTCCAAACTAGAAACATATAGATAACACAAAATAAATAAATAGCAGTAGGCACCTAAATACCTACGGCTTCGTTATTTCAATGGAAGTATAGAAAATAGAAAGCTCTAATTAATTCAGCGGTGAGCGTTTTGCAATAAGGGAACTTTTTTTCTAAAAAAAAACAAACTGTAGAAACATTAGCAGGGCAATTAAGTTTTCGAACATTATACTTATAACACAATATTTTTCGTATCTACCTATCTCATTCCAGATTGTTTTTATTTCTTGTCGTATTGCTTGACGGCAGTGCTATAGTTTAAAATTTCATTATTAGAATTGTAGTTTTTAAATATCTGCATTTTTAACTTCGGGATGAGATTTATGAAGTTCTAATATTCAGGATTCGAAAAAACATGTTTTGTGTCAGCAGAAAAATAATTCACGCTATTTTCTCATTAATTATATGAACAGACCTAAAAAAGAATCTCCAAAAGTTGTGGGTATTTTTACATTTAGTAATGAAATTGATAGTGTTTTACGTTACGTACTGTACAGAACAGCGTACATGTAGAATTTTAAGACTATTGAAATATACTTTCTGCACCATAGTCTTTGGCCTTCTGCCCTTCCATATCGACAGTGGTTACGTTACCTATATAACTTGCAAGTTACGAAGTTCGCCATTTGTAACCGTTCACATATTAGCCGAAGCACGCGGCGCGCTCTTTTGAACGAAATCAAAGGTAATTACAAAATATTTATTAACAATTCCATTCCATCCCATAAAAACTATTGTTTTAATGTCGTCAATATCAAATGCTATCATAAAGTAAACAAATAAATATTAAATAAACCATGTTCCAATTTCAAGATTATATAGAAGTACTTACCTACTGTAGTTAAGAAATTCGGTTACTTACATTTGAATATGCATACCTACTAGGTATTTTCAAATTAAACAATCTTTAGCGTATTCAATATTTAATTTGATTATATTAATAAGTATAACAAATAATCATAACTTTAGTTTTAATAACTTAATAAAAAAAAAATAGTCAATTCAATTATATTTATATATAAAAAATCACTACATATTATAAAACAAAGTCGCTTCCCGCTGTCTGTCCCTATGTATGCTTAGATCTTTAAAACTACGCAACGGATTTTGATGCGGTTTTTTTTAATAGATAGATTGATCCAAGAGGAAGGTTTTAAGCTATTTAACATCACGCTACGACTCTTAGGGACGGGGCAGCGCGGGTGAAACCGCGGGCGGGTCGCTAGTACAAGATATATAGGAAATAGCTATTATTGGGTGCGTGTATTGTTAACGTAACATAAATATATATATATATACTTATTTCTACGATATTATTTAGGATACAACATAATTATCCAACAATGTGTACAAATACTACGTCCGTAAAGGTTCAAGTATTTGTTTTGATACTTCGCAGTGTAAAAAAATAATATATATCACAGTGGCAATGATAGTGCATAGTTACAACATAGAATTCTCTGATCGATGGCCATTCTGGGTCATTGTCTAGGTCTTCTTCAACCTTCTTTTGAATTAAAACGCGAGTCGACTCTAATTGGATGATGTTGCACCAAAGGTTGACAGTCTGTACTTCCGGGTACTTGCTCAAGTCAAAGTCTGTTTAAATTACAAGTAACAATTGATTCGAGGATCACGGCCTGTTTAATAAATAATGCAATTTAAATAAAAGCATTTTCCTAATATTTCATAACAAATCATCGCCTTCACTATGCCTAGTGCCTGTTTTTTTATTAATTAACTAATAAGAACTTACCTTGAATAAATGAATGGCTTTCAAAACATCTTCAGAGCTCCTCAACCTTTTGCAGGTTTTATTTGTTAGGTAATTTTAATTATTAGGTACTGTTATCGATCTGTGTCTTCCGTCGTTTATGCTGCTTTAATTAATACCTTTTATAAACTTGACGGCTAAACTTTTCAGCTTATGTTTCGAAACAAATATTAATAAATTGCATTTCATATTTTAGTATTTGCCAGTGACAACACCTAAGTAATAACATTACTTGTCGTTTTTGTTTTATTTATTTTACGATGTATTTGTGCAAGCGAACGTCGCCAACAGTTGTCGATCGTATGTTACATCACCACGTTTATGGAGAACCTGTCCTCGTTGGTCGTAGCTTTGCAAGAGCTTGAGATCTGAAGAACCGAAAGGACCGTGACCCGCTTTCGTTCAGTTTGCATTTATTTCGACTAAACATCGGATAACGGACATCAAAAAACATATAATACGTTATGTGATGTCTAATATTTATAATATTGGCACTAAATTATAAATGTCTTTTTGATTCAAAATATCTTTGATATGGACATAACTTTTCCAACCTGGGCTTAATAGTTATTAGCTCACTAACTCACAAATTTTCGAATTCCTTTGTGAAATGGCAAGAACCCAAACGGTTTGACAGATTTGTCATTATTTAAATCTGAGAACATCGGCCTTGACCTTTTAACTTCTGACAAAAGATATGCTAATCATAGTTTAAATTATTATTAATTATTCATAAAAATGTACCGTTGCTACGATAAAACTATATAAAATTTGAATAAGTTACAAAACAATGTCATTTTTAACTTGATTAACGAAATTTCCGTTACGCACCGATTATTCGATTTGTCTAAGGACACGGCCTCTGCTTGTCAATATATAAATATATTTCGAATTATTTTTTTTATTAGCATAAACAATAAACAGTTGTGAAGCGCTGGTGCCTGTGGTGGGTAATTAAAACCTGTATAACAGGTCATTTCCTACAAGTGTAAATATCACAATCGGTATTTTTTTTTCAGAAAGAATTATCACAATGTTGGTTTCGTGCCTGGTCCTTGCTGTGTGCTTAGTGGCGGGCACAAATGCCTACTCCTCTGGGGCTCCGGAGAGTGTCTGTGCTGACATGGTCCCGAAGCACCCTGTTCCATCCCAGTCCAGCTCACCGCCTTACACCATTACCACCAGTACTAAAGTAAGTCATTATGACAATCTGTACTCTATCGTTATACATAGGTACGCCTGTACCTAGAATTTCGCGAAGTTTTCCCTTCTCTCAGTACTACCTACTAAGTATACCTATCATATTTTAATTAATATTAAATATAAGATAACAGATAATCGTCTAGAGAAGATGTAAATGGATAATTAATACTATATCATGTATCTCCCTACAGGTGGTTAAAGCTGGCACCCCTATGGAGGTGGTGATCAGCGGCAAAAGTCCCGCCAACACCATTCGTGGACTTCTACTCCAGGCTCGCCAGGGCGACAAGCCGGTGGGCAAGTTCACCTTAGCGCCCAACGATCCGTTTGCCCAGCTTCTCAACTGCGGTGAACCTGGCGTAAGTTTAAAAACATTTTGTACCTTTGCTCTATAGCACATGTGAGGTATGTTGGTCCACACTGTCACTCAAGCCTCGCCTCTTAGGTACGAGAAGCCTAATCTCGTAAGAGGTGGGAAAATATTCGATTAGCTCGTTGGTAGGACCTAATATATATGGTTCTGACTAACTGGCGACCACTTTAGGTCGGAATCTATCGTGAAGCACCTTGGTGTGTGTTTTGGACTTTGCGCGTAAGAGCCAGTTACTGCTCGGTTGCTGCGGCTCTGGCAGTCTGCAGTCCGTCTCGGCAACGCATCAGCAACTCCTCTGGTGTTGCAGATGGACATCTGCAACACCAGAGGAGCGGCGCGACGATGACTACTGACCAGGTGGCTTGTCAGCTCGGTTTACCGATTTAATCAAGAAAAAATAAAATTAATTATAACGATCGTATCTGTCCCCCCGCAGGAAAACATAACTTCTTATCCGTTTATCAATTCCCACTTCACGTCTTAAAATCTTTACCGGTCCCTAAAATCATATATTGTGGTAAAAATCTAGAAATATTTTTAATATTTTATTAAATAAGAACTAAAATTAATCCTTAGTGTTATTTTTTTATTAGAGCATTTTATATTTTTAAAGCTTAAAGCAAATTTAATCATCACATTATGATAAGGCTTTTCAGAATTATTTGTTAATCATTAATTTATTTAAACAACAATTTGTGGACTGTGGTTATACCTAGCATCGATTGCTTTTTGAGTACATGGTCAATTAAAGCGCAATTTGCATAAAGCGCGCATCCTTCCGAACTTTAAGGTGCGGTTAACATTTAGTTTTTGCATTTCAGTAAACCATAAAGTAAGGTTACTAGCTAGATCATATAGTAGATTAACCTATACCTGATATTAACATTATTTTAGGTAACAGTTTATAAAAGAAGACGCACCTACCTACAGGAAAAACAAAGTTCCGTTAATCGTTGTTACATTCACGTAAATGATTATGGTCCTTGCATAATCTGCTCAGGTTTATCCGTTTAATAAAATTTAAAGACAAAATCTTAATTAATTATACAAATACTATGTAAGTACTTGCATTACGTATTGGTTAAATACTTCCTACCCCGATACAGTTACATAAAAAATACAATCATGCATGATCGTAAAAGAGATCTTGTTTTGGATGTGTTTTTTCCAGGGCAGCAAGCAATTTACACGTACAATAGTTGTCTCTAATCGTTTAACTATAATCATGTTAACTGAACCGTGATAGGCACAAACTTCCTTAAAAAGTTGTTGTCTGTACTTATCGTTGACGCGACTTACGAAGCATGTTGTCATTCTCAAGGCGACCCACGATCACTGATAGAGGATTTTTTTTGGCAACTATCGTACAATAACTATCCTAAATAGGTATAGCATACCATTCGAGCGATCGTCATTCCCGATGAGGCAAGCGTAATTTAGAAAAACTTTTCACAATATTACAATTGCCATAACATACCAACACGCCTGTATTCCCCGAAGGGTTCTGGGTTAGGCAGAGGTGTCCCACAGTTCGCCGGTATGTTCAAATCTCTAGAATAGGGGGCGAGCCTACTACCACTGACCGTGCACAAATCCAAACTCCGAGCTGCTATTGAGAATTTCATAGAAAAACCCAATATTAAAACTGATCGACTTGGGAATCGAACACAACACAAGACCTTTTTGGTTCACTATTAATAGAAATGCTTAATTAAAGACAGTTTGGCTAAAATTCTTGATTATTTTCAAAGTGGTCAACAAAATCTGAATCAAATAGGTAAGTACCTATAAACAGAATTTAACTGATAGATTTGGTACTCATAGCTCAGTTACACTATTCAAAGCGATTGTATCTTGCAAGAGGTCGCATAGATTTGGAAGGTACCTCGAAACTACGAGTTAGTCTATTATGATAACCACGTTGAACATTCCAAACTGCTAACACTTATCACAGTTTCGTAGCTAAAAGCAAAATAATACCTATGCGTTAATATAAATCGATGGTTTAGAAGCCAAATTATACGGATATTAATATTATATTATTTATTCATGCATTGACAGCATTTCATTCATCTTATATATAAAGTTCTCGTGTCACATTGTTAGTTACCATACTCCTCCGAAACGGCTTGACCGATTTTTACGAAATCTTATGCATATTCAGTAGGTCTGAGAATCGGTTACAATCTATTTTTTTTTAGTGATTAGGCTTGTCCATGTCCACCCCTAACCTAAAGGGTTCATGGGAGACTCGACGGGAAAATAAAGTTAGGGATTCTCCACCCGTGCGAAGCCAGGGCGGGCCGCTAGTTATAACATAACAAACCTCTTATGTCAACAGCTTTGTCTATTATACCAACTATACCTAAGTACTTAGTTAAAGTTTTTGGCGACTAAATTGTCTACATCCGAGGACATATGAACCCTTCACTCAGGTTAAATATCGTCATTGCCAAGCAACTGGTGGTCTGCAGTAAAAACGTTCTTTGTCGTCATATAACTAACAAAAACATAGGCTAGCGGTTTGCAATGAGGTACCATATGAATGGGAGGTTGTGTTGATTGTGTCCTTAAGTTACCATACTGGCATATTACCTCAGTGCAACACGTCGCAATGATTATACCACCGGTGGCGGTTAGATACAATAAACATTAGTGCGGTAGTGAGGGAACTGTGTAAGTATTTGATTTAGGCCTTGACCCGTACAAGCAGGAGCTCAATCTTTATTTAATACTAGCTTTTGCTCGCGGCTTCGTACGCGAATTATAGCCTATGTGTTATTTTGATGTATGAGCAATACCTATTATTGTAACGTTTCATTAAAATCAATACAGTAAAAAAAAGTAAAGGAAAAATTTATTGAGTCCTTCGTTACATGTTTACGATATTTTAAATTAGGTTTACATAAATTACATATCTTGTAGCTAAACACAGGTCGCTAAATTAATTAGTATAAATTTAAGTAGTTTTTGCGTGAAAGAGTAACAATCTATACATCCTCAAAAACTTTCACGATTATACTATTATAAGTTGCCAGGTGTAAATCTACCGTGACTGCACTAGTGGACTTAAACGAGGTTTAACCACGAAATGATTTGTTTATAATATCAGCCATACTGCCAGCGAAGCGAGGTAAAAAAACTGAAATGGTAAAAACTATGTCAAGTTCCATACCGAAAGCACAGGGGTTGGTAAATTATCTGCCTAGTTGGTCGAGATGTCTTCAGCGCGACTGCTAAGCAAGAGGGGTTTTATTCCCAGGTCAAGCAAAGAGTAGGTAGGTAATTGGTTCTTTTTATTACATTCTTAGCGGCTCGGAATTAGAATTTGTGCCCTATATGCAGTAGGCTTGCCCCATTAAAAAAATATTTAGATACTTTTAAGAATAGGTGACCTAGTAATATTAGTCGTGCCGTATTCATTGATTAAAAAATATGACCAAATCTAAATACAAGTGAACTTGGTTGACGACGTTCTACTGTGCCTAAATGACAAATTTAAGTGAGTTTAAGTTTAAGGAACTAAATAGTGAAGGTAAACGTGCAAGGTGCTAGGCGAGCCGCCAATTCTGTGAATTATAAGCAATCTATCTAGGGGCCGGTCGGTTCTGTCCTAGTTAGTTAGCGTTAATAAACGCGTGTGTTCTTACAAATCTGTAATTATTATATCAAATAACAGTATTCAATCATGACGTAGATTACATAGTACTGACGTTATTAATACCCTATTAAACTACATATCGTCACTCCTGGGGAACTCTTGAGCTGCGACTAAGAATATTATAAAAAAACCAAATAACACTGCATAATAGATAGGCGCCACCTAACACCTATACAGGTGTTCCCAAGACTTATCCAGTATCCGTTACACTACACGGAAACAAATTAAAACTTGGTGCTGCTACTGATAAAGAATAAATCTGGATTTCGGCCATCACAATAGCATTCCAATATAATTGTTTGTTTTTTTAATTCTATTTTCAGAACGCGGTGACACACAAGAAACACGATGAGAAGTTCGACAAGCAGACTGTCGCCTTCACATGGACGCCCCCTGCTGGCTTCAATGACGAAATTAAATTCAGGTACTTAGACCTAAACAATAGCGACTTTTCGCTTTTCGCTAACTATGTCTAGGCGTTTAGTTAGATTTCAACTAGATTTGTGCAAAGAAACGACTCGGAAAAGTTCTTATATTTATGCCATCCTCTGGGAACGTGTTTTGATTTGGCTTATTGTTTTTAAACTCAAATCAAAACACAAACTCACGCACCAGAAGAATATAAGAAAGCAGTTTAGCCGAATACACGGAAAAACTAGTTACTTATGTATATACTAATGATAAGTTCAAGTTCAGTATAATAGAGCTTATTCTGAACTTCGAATTGGCACGTTAATGTCGTAATTTGATAGGTACTAAACAAAGATATTTAGTCTACTTGAAATGATTTTACTAGAAAACAACACATATCGCTTCTTTGTTCTATAATATAGAGACTACTAAAATAGCAAATTGTTTGATTTGGTTTGAAAAAAGCTCAAGTTTTTCTAGACGGCTAACAACAATTAATGCCTAACTAGACATGCATGTATGTTGATACAAAGACACTCAAGGGACGTTGTAGGTTTGAACAGGTCACGAGTTCGTAACCCTTGAAAGCGAGGTGTCAGACTTAAAAAAATATCTAAATAATGAATGTATGAACACAATTAAACGAGCTTAAATTCCAAGTGGTGTGTAAAGTAGACGTTTAAAGTATTTGAAATTGCAGTTCCTTTGTTTATAAAGAATTTTTGTAATTATATTTGGGTTGCGGAGGTCTAATGTCAGTCGCTACGTGTAAAATACTAATAGGTACCACTGTACTTATTATAATTGAGAAAAAGATAGGAAGATATAACGCTCTAAAAGGCACATCCATGTTCTTGGAGGAAGTTTCTTGATAAGTTTGTTTCCGTTTCTGTCGTGTTCTCATGTTTTTTTTTATTTCCAGAGCTACCATCGCATTGAACGGTGCCGTCTTCTGGGTGGGCGTTGAATCAGCCCCCGTCAAAGTGACCAGCTAATTTAATTTACTAGACACCCCAAGAGTATTATAATTTTATTCATAATTTATGTTTCTTACTTTCGTATTGTTTTTCTTTTATTTCATCTGTGAATGTATTAGGAGTTTTTAATTAATTAATAAATAAAATTGCTAATTATAACTACTTTCTCGATAACTCGTTCATAGTTCGGAATTATTATGAAAGCCCATTGCTGTCCCATTGCTGGACAAATCCTGCCCAATTGGCTATTAGCCCGCCATGTTAGGACAGAGCTAAGAACTTTAAGGAGCACTAACTTAGACGGGCATCTAATCACGTATTTCCTTCACCGGTAATCAATTTCTGATCCACAAATAAATTCAAACGAAATTAGAATCGAACTCTGACCACCGTGTACTAATAACTACATCATTGATGTAGTGGTTTTTGGTTAGTGCGTGATCAATTCTCGGGTGAAGCAATAATTACTGGTTTTTCTTTAAAATCTCACATTACATTAGGCTCGCCATTAAATGGAAAGTAGGTAAATAAAGAAATAGGGGGTACTGTCAGTCGTGATGAATTTTAAAAAATACGTCCTACGTTGCGTGCCCGACGGGGTCCATAATGAACTATTTTATTGTTAAATTTACCATCTGATTGTATGAACTACATTGTGGAATGCAATAAATATTGAGTATTGAGTGATGGTTCAAAATTGACGATAATTATTGAAAGTAAAATGAAACAAAGAATAAATTTTAACAAATATTTTATATTAAACATAGCACCTAGAATTTGTCTTCGAGATCCATTTACAAAATTCAAGTCTCAAAACATACAAGTAGAATGTGGAGTAGAAACTAACAGCTTGTATCCACAGTAGAGACATAAATTCATAATTATCACTAATAGATACGTAAATAAATCATGCAAATAATCGAAAATTTTATTTTCAAAATTCATAACTCTTAGTGGTAAGGCTTTTTAGAGCAGTTTACTTTTGGTCGTTCATATCACATATCTGCATTAAAAAAAAATCAGCTTATCATTATCAATTCACTCACATCAATTAAAGTATACCTACTTTGTTCTATCTTTATAACTCTTACTGTAGATACATGCATAAAGCTTTCAAAGACTTATAAATGTGATCCATATAGCTAGCAGAGTGGTCTTACAAGATATGCGAAGATATTCGAGTATCAATAATCACGTGTGCAATTTGTTAGCAGAAGGGGACGGATTATTGCACCAAAATGAGTTATCACAGTTGTATTAATATTTTTAAAGCCATAGTATGAAGTGTTTCGTTGTACTGTATTAGTTGCCCCGTTTGCCCCTTCGCTTTTAGATACTGATCACGCCCACACACTAGGACTTTAATTGTAAGTCTTTGAGCAAGCTTATTACAGTAGTCAAGCTCGAATTCTATCCACACTGAAGCAATTCCAATACAAACCGCTACACACTTTGATAAACAACTATTGTTACAATCACTCTCACAACATATCAAGTCTCAGCTATGCTAATGTTTGCACTTCTTTGAAATAACAATTCAATGGAAACTGTAAGGATGGTTTCATTTGAAATCTTATTACATCTTGTTATGAATCCTGTAGGCCTCTTGGTCATGTTTATTGCAAATAAAGACAAGATTTCATTTTTAATCAAAATATTCATTTCAATTCAATTCACTTGCAGTAATATGGAATGAGATCAAACTGCATATTAAGTAGATAAGTAGCATCAGGACAGTCTTTAAAGTGTTTTGATGTTTATAAGTTCAACAGTCATGCATGAAACTGAGACTTGCAAGTATAATAAAACTACATGGGTATACATCCTAGCAACTATGGAAGATGATGTATGATGAAGTACCTATGAATATTCAAGAGTGTTATGTAAATGTATAGAAAACAGTAATTGACAACTACACAAACATGTAATTCCATTATTACAGCCATCAAATTAAGTTATTATTGTATGATTGTGTTATGAATTTCAGTAAATTCTACATAGGAAGATTTAAATTGCATATCAAATCATAATTTTATTATAATGGATATGTGATATCTCATTACTTTTAAGGGCTAGGCAACACCACTGGTCATTATGTTTAATATCAATGGTGACATCCTGCAGTGCTACAACATGGGTACTTATAAATTGGCAAGACAACTTCATATAAAATTTGTGTGTGTTATATGTAAAGGCAATATTGGTGAGTTGTTACATCAGAATACACACATGTTCAGACATACACAATCTCCTTTTCTATCATGATGTACAATTTATCAAATTAGGTCACCTAAGTATTTGTTATCAGTAAATTTCCTGCCTGCTGAATATATTCATACAGCTTTCCTACACTTTTGTACAGAGATGCATATTTATTTAAAAAAGAAGAATGACCAAATTTTGACATTTCTAAATTATAATAAATACTTTAGAAATGAATACATCTACTTCATAGATAACATAGATAAAATTATAATCAGAAATGAAACTGTCATTTGGTCTAAAATAAATGCAATTCAATTTAAAAAGTCTTATAGCTAAATAGAAAACATCACAGTTAATACTGAATAAGTAGTTTAAATAAATACATAGAGTTAGATTGTTAATTTAGATAAGCTAGCATTGGTTCTGTATGAAATAATTTTGTCTTTTGAGTTGTCTATAAAGAGAGATGTACTTCCCTGCAGCGGATGTTCTTGGTACCACATATTGTTTGCAGAAAAGCTTGGGATCGCGAGCCTTCTCCGAAAGCTCCCCACAGTCCAGAGCTCGCAGGAACGCAAGTACAAAGGTGAAGCAGTTGTGCCTTTCTTCATCATAACGGTCAGCCTCCCAAAGAGGACTTTGACTCACCTAAAACAAGAATCAATATTAATGATGATATGATAGATTTAACTTGATAAGATTGTATGTTAAATATGAATTAGAAAATATGATACCTTCAACAGAACACTGTCCCATATCTCATTCCACAACTCATCAAACTGCTCTAACAGCAGACATTGGTCCCACTCCGAACTTGAGTCGCAGCTGCTCCACTTTTTTGTGATGGAGTCCACACCATGGATCCCCTCCTCACTGAACTCCACAACACAGCCTTGAGAATTTGTCACACCTATGTGCAAATCTTTGGAATTGTAGTAGTCACTGTAAAGAAAACGAAACACACGTAAGCATAGGATTTGATAAGGTTGTGAATCATTTTTGCAGCAATAACTAGGATGTTTTTGTAACGTACATATATGCCGTGTGGCACGTAGCGTCTACATGTAACATCAGCCAACTTACTTAAGAAAATCTCCATGTGTCGGCTTCATAACAATTGCGCGAGGATGTTGAGAAGCTTTGACGAAGGGGTATGGAACCCTAAAACAAAAATAGGGCACTTAGCAACAACCTTCAACAACCATGCATTTGATGTAGTTCGATAAATGTATGCTTACCGAAACGGCAGAAGGTTATAGTCATATCTATCCAATTGTTGTTCACAAACCGGACATTTTTCAGGTATAATAGTGCAAAATACTTTGTGATCACAATGGTGGAAACAAAGAATACCCGGATCCATTTTTACACAAAGAATTTATGTAGAATTTTCAATTAAACCGTTGTTTTAAACAGTTTTAAAACAATCGCTAACTAATGTAGTTGTTTGAAGTACAATAAAAACGAAATTGATGTGAGAATAACTTAATGACCAAGCAAAAGCCTCATGAGAGTCTCATAGGAACATTGCCATTGTCCACCTTTCACAACTCGACGATTCTGGCTTTGAAACGGTGAAACCTTTCTTAGGGTATGGTAGCGTTCAAACTACTATAATTTTTTTCAATATCTTTAATGAGTTTAGTGTAGTGTCCAAAATTAATCTACTTTATTTACTGATAATTTGAAAAGAAAACATTAATATTATTATTATGGTTATTAAAGGAAACTACTAAAAGAACTCGGGGCTTTGTAGCCCTATGATAAATCCAATACCAACATAATATTGGATTGACGAATTAAATTATAAGAAATACGATGTTCTGAACGCACATCACCGTCTCTGATTGGTTACACACAGCTGTGAACTGCTGTCAATGCTGTCATCTGTGAACAGATGATTGATCTGCGGAATTTTAATTGGTGAATTATTTTGTCTGTGATTGGTCGAAAAATTAATTAAGGTAGCGCATAATTTCAAATAGCCATTTACGTTTTACGTTATTTTTGAGGTTTTATGACTACCGACGACGCGGCGACGCATCGTCCTAAACCGAAAAAAATACTTCTATGTTCCAACATTTTATTGATTAGGAAGGTTTATTTTAGAAAAATAATAATAATGATTTAATATCGTTTAATAATTACTTATTAAACGATATTAAATCATTATTACGCACTTACGTGCGATCAGTGGGATAGTAAAATAGGTCGACGATCACGGATCATGATTCTAGTACACATAGGTTATTATAACTTAAAACAAGAACAGTCGATGAACGCAAGTAGTTTTGCAGTGGCAAATTTTAATGTCTCGGTGTAGACTATGACTATTATCGCACTGATTTCTTATTTTTGCTCATAAACACTTCTGCGCGGTCGTTCGAAACGGCTTACTTCAGACGCGCACAGTTAGGTATTTCGACCTTGTTGTAGGTAAGTATAGTAAAATGCATAGTACTATATATTTTAGGTACATAATATATAAAAAAAAAATTACAATCAAATCATATTTTTTTTAACTGCGCCCCAATTAGAAACTTTACATAATAAACTTTCTTGTACATTTTTGTTTTTAGTAGGAGTTACTGCGACCTTTCCGACTTTTCGAACCACGGTGTTGAAATTTTGTCAATACTATCTATAATCATGAACCCGTTTATTGTATGTTTATCAGTATCTATGGCAACGGGCGGTGGCGGTAAACCACACCTTACCATGATACCTAGTTCTGGCGACAGTGTGCGCTGTAAAGCGTGCGATCTATTGTTAGTATTAACTTCCGAATATGTGCTATTTAAAATAGATAGTTCACATTATGTTTCTGTGTGATTAGGTAATCGGTGTAGTTTAATATAAAAAAATAACACGTTTCCCATTCCCCGGATCAAATATTCACAATTAAAATTGAAGCAACATAGAGCAGTGTCAATGAACTTATTTTTTTACTTTGCTTGTTACATTTGACTTTGGTTAGCAGTATGAAAGTTATTGTGACTGTCACTTAAATATCTCTTCATAATGTGTGTGGAGAGGGTAAAAGGTACAATGCAAACAATTTGGTGGTTGCTAGCAGCAGCACGGGTGGTGGCCGCGGGGCTCTCCTGCCTCAGTAGCCCCTGTCTCCATGGTATATGTATAGATGACGTCAATACGTGAGTATTTAATAGTCCCCGTATTTTTACTAACAATGATTAACTTTTGCCCGTTATTTTACTCGCGTTTCAAAGGGATACATCTCAGCTTCCAGGTAGCATACAGCAACGGATTTCAAGTTATATCTCCATCAATAGGTATAGCTGTAAAAACAGCATAATTTTCGTGCAATTCGTAATGCGCGTTAAAACATACAAGCAAAACCTCAAAAGTTAATTGTTGTGGCTTCTATCATATAAAGAACGTTACTTATATTTTTTTGATACAGGCCTTGACCCTGCAGTAGGACTTTACAGGGTTGTAATAATCGTGGCGTGTACCGGGAGGGAGCCCGATCGCATATAAGATCAAAGTTCTACACAAAGGGCCTCTGCGCGTTGGACCTGAGTCCCTGCGCAAGCCTTCTAAAGGTGCGGATCTCTTCCTCACGGAAGCTATCTACGCCCGTGATAGATCACCTATGGAGAAAGATTATTAAAGTATAATATAAGGGTCCCTCCATTTATTTTTCCCTACTCCAGCTTCGATTTCGGCCAGTTACGTGGGAGTTTTTCACGTGGGAGAGCCATGCTTCGACACGAATAGGCGGGCTCGACCGGAATGACCGGCCTCACAGAAAACCGGCGTGAAACAACGCTTGCTTTGTGTTTCGCCGAGTGAATGAGGTTACCGGAGGCCCAAACCCCTTTTTAAAAGGCGGGCAACGCACTTGACTCCTCTGGTGTTGCGGGTGTACATGGGCGGCGGTTATCGCTTACCATCAGGTGATCCGTCTGCTCGTTTGCTCCCTATCCCATAAAAAAAGTAACAATTTAATAGTATGATGATATTTGCTTGACGGAAAAAAAACGTCATCGTGAGTGAAACCGCGTGAAACAGCTAGTTAATTTCTTTCAGTATTTCACCAAGATAGCTGGTATACTAATAATTAATAATTTGTACAATTTCACGAAAATCGACTAAGTACTGCGCATCCACCATTTTGGTTCAAGTTATTTAGCGGCAACTGTAGGTACCTGCGGTGAATTCAAAAATGTAAGGTTATTTATTTTTCCAGTACATATTCGTGTTACTGTGTGGACGGTTATACTGGAGTGCAGTGTCAAACAAATTGGGATGAATGCTGGTCCAGTCCATGTCAGAACGGAGGCACCTGTATTGATGGTATTGCTTCATACAACTGTTCGTGTCCTGATGGATTCATAGGTGCGTTACTAGTTCGCATTAAATATAAAATTCCTTTCAAGCCAGACATTCGTGAAGAAAAATAATGATCTTATACGTTTTATTGTGTGACAAGTGGTTGAAAGAAAAAGTATTACTGACAAAGATCCTCATGAGGTTATGGCCTTTTTCCTGCATTTGAATCATTGGTTGTTTCACGGAATAAAAAAACCTAGTTTACTGTACCTAGAGGTAACGTAATTATTAAGATTACAATCAGCCTGAACATTATAGTAAAAGGTAATAATTGACCAACTACCCAACACATGAGTACAATCGGTAATATTTTAGTTCACGCGCAATTAGGGGAGTCAGGCGATATTCTAACAATAACTATAGCTAAATTAAAAAAATATACTAAATTATTTTTAAAGCTTCTGACCACAGACTCAATTTATCTATATTTAACAAAAGGATTGAGACCAAAAGGTAGGTAATCGAAAATACAATGGAAAGGATACGACCCAAAATTTAAAGACATCTTTTTACTAAGACAAAATATCAAGTTGAAGAGTGCCAAGCTCTTCAAAACTTCATAATTTCAACTTAACTATATCAACGTGTTATTATCTATAGGCGACAACTGCGAGACAAACTATAACGAATGCGAATCGAACCCCTGCTTGAACAACGGCACTTGCATAGACATGAACAATGGCTACCTCTGCTCGTGCGTGCCAGGTTTTTCTGGAGAACATTGTGAATTGGACGTTGCCGTCTGCAACTCTACGGAGGAAGTTCGATGCTACAACGGAGGTCAATGTATCGAGGGACCTGGCTTTAAATTTTATTGCAAATGCTCGCCCGGTAAGTCACTTGTTTAATAGGATTCTATTGACGTGAATTATGCTGCATTGTAGAAGTCACGCGAATGTATAAGTACTGTTTATAAAAGATAGACAGTTCCCTTCCCAAGCAGACTAAAATTTCGTTTCCGGATTATTATTTTTTTTATAATTTTAATGTTTCCTAGCAAGTAGCCAAATTATTACTATCAGCTTTTGAGACTTGGAATTCTTACTAAAACAATGTCAAAAAGGAACTTCATTATTTAGCTTAAGTTTAATCTCCATTAAAAACACACACTTTACAATCATAATTAAATTTTTATAGTTACAATAGGTTCATAAGTGATCAATAATTTTTTCTAGGCTGGGCAGGATCAAAATGTGAAGATCAGATAGACGAATGTGAATCAAATCCGTGTCAGAACGGCGGCGTTTGTATTGATGTCCACGCGGATTATATGTGCGCTTGCGCTTTTGGTAAAATATTTTTAACTACCTACTTTACACCGTATTACTATCTAATTACACTAGTTACCAAATTTTTCAGTGTAAGCTCTTCAATACTTATACGTATTTTAAAATAAAATAATGTTTAATTGCATCTGCACTACGACAGTGAATTATTACGAAAAAACATTATTTACGACATACGGAAAAAATTCTAGGGTTTACCGGAAAAAGTTGTGAAGTCCAAATAGAGTTTTGTGACGATAACTCTTGCAGTAACAATGCGTTGTGCGTCGTGGAGGATGGAGCAAGAGTTTGTTATTGCGTCCCTGACTACCATGGAGAGAGATGCGAGTTGCAATACGATGAATGCTTATTGGGACCCAGGTAATTACTTAATATAAAATCAGTCCAAAGACATAGTTACAACAATAAGATATTATTCTTTAATTTACAATATCAGCCTTAATAATTCACTGTTTTGTTTTAGATGCATGAATGGTGGATCATGCATCGATGGTGTCGATAACTTCACATGTTCATGTCCACCCAAGCTCACTGGACCGTTATGCGAATGTCTAATACTTGACGATCAAAGTTACGATTGTGAATATGTCAGTCCGACACCTCTTACTAGTTCTACCCAATCTGTTTTAACAACTTTGATTGAAGAAAGCACGACGACGAAAGCTTCTCACTTAGATATTCCCACAACATACAGTCCAACTATTAAAGATACAACACCAATTTTAACAACTGACAGTCAAACTGTTCCTACAAGTTTAATTGGAATAAGTACTGAAGAATACACAACTACTGTGACCCAGTCAGCACAAGCTAACACCGAAGCAACGGATATAGTAACAGTTAATGATACTGACATTAGTATTATATCGAGTGAATCAACAATAACTAGCGAGTATACCACAACGAAAGCCGGGATCTCAGAATTACCTGAGAATGAAAAAACTAGACCAACCATTGAATCAGAAAACGCTAAAACAGAAGCGACAACCGAGTGTCAAGGAATTTGCAACAACACCTTTACAATACCATCATCAACAACTACAGCAATTGATGTAATTACGAGTTCTACAGAAAGTACTAATATTGATATACCAACGATGATACCAACAAAAGAAATGATAGAGGAAACTACTTTTACTACAACATCTACTTCTACATCAAGTACTACTGTAATAGAAGTCACAGCAGCAACGACTACTACGCCTAGATTAGACGTCACTACGGATAAAATGTTTACGGATATTCCTACTGATCATTCAGTAACTGATTTTTCTACTAGCTATTCCACAACCACTGAAGCAGTAGAAGTCACAAGTGGTTATGGAACGGAAATTATAACAACAACGCTGTCGGAATGCACTGATTCTATTTGTAATGGTCATGGAAGTT
Source organism: Acronicta leporina (assembly GCA_947256265.1). NCBI lineage: Eukaryota > Metazoa > Arthropoda > Insecta > Lepidoptera > Noctuidae > Acronicta > Acronicta leporina. The sequence goes on along the minus strand of OX366513.1, from coordinate 5,812,868 downwards.
GCATCAATACTCCCCATGGAATTCATGTAAATATAACTTACAGAAGTTTAGCGTTGTGTGATTGTTTAATACTAACTTTTTATTGTTTATGTTTGACTCTGTTTTATTTGCCATTTCAGTGTCATTGCAATTTTAACTACGCAGGAAGATTTTGTGATGAAAAGATATCAATTACATCTGCTGCTTTTGGAGGCAACTCATTTATTGCTCATAAGCTTAAAAACGCCACATCGATAGACATAGAATTTAACGCTAAAACACTCATTACTGACGGGCAAATAATGCATGCGGATATTGCAAAGGGGGTTTATATGCAACTGTACATGAACTCGGGCCTTTTAAAGTTCAAATTTTCATGTGGATATCAAACAATGCTGTTGAGCGAGCTAAAGACATTTGTCAACAAAGGTTATCCGATGAAAATTGAAACAAGGTAGGTACTTAAGCAAACTGTACATTAGTGAAACACTATTGCTATGGAAACGCATCGTTATAGAAAACCTTTTAAAATTGCAAGTCCAAACTATATCTGGATGATTTCTTTGCTCGCAGGTTAGATTTATACGTTAATGATCAGCACTGCAACGCAACACTCCGTTTGAATGACACAGTGGCAATGAGCGGCGGTCAAGTAGCAAACATCACTTCTCTAGATCATAATTCGACATTATACTTGGGAAACTCCAGAGACGTCAAAGATTACGAGAACAAACCATTCATTGGATGCATTAGAGATTTGATTGTAAGCTGTGATTTTATTTTGTTTTCACTTTGATTCATTGAATCTTTCGAGAATCAATTGGAAAGAACAAACTGTCATCATTATAATCATCACCAACGACCATCATCATTATTTTTAACCTCGTTATCATCGAATTCTCATCGATAACATCATATTTGTCATTGTTATTTTTTTTTTATGGGTTAGGGGGGCAAACGAGCAAACCGATCACCTGATGGTAAGTGATAACCGCCGCCCATGGACACCCGCAACACCAGAGGAGTCGCAAGTGCGCTGCCCGCCTTTAAAAGGGTTTGGGCCTCCGGTAACCTCAACTCACTCGGTGAAACACAACGCAAGCGTTGTTTCACGCCGGTTTTCTGTGAGGCCGTGGTATCACTCCGGTCGAGCCGGCCCATTCGTGCCGAAGCATGGCATTACTTATAGAGGTTGATAATGTTACTATAAACCATCAACATCAAATCATTTCACTTATCGTCACAAGCAACATGATGATTTTGATTCTAAGGATGATACATGCTAGAGTTTATTATACTTGACTTTATTTTTTTTATGGTTCGCCTTCTAGAATTTAGGATAATTGAAATAATTACAATGCCTTTTTTGTTAATTTCAGGAGTTAGAAATTATTCACCATTGACTTTCTCAATGCTATAACTATTCGGAAATTTTCAGAGAATTTTGGTCTATGTAATGATGTTTTTGTCAGGTAAACGGCGAAGCACGCGATGTCTTTGGCGGTGCCGTTGATGCTGGTGAAGTGACCGAGTGTCTTTCACTGTCGTGTCTCTCAGGGCCTTGCCTCAACGGTGGCACTTGCAGCGATCACCATGATGGCGGATACACCTGCTCCTGCGCTAACGGGTAAGACATTATCCGAAAAACCATGTAAGTAAAGAAAAATCTAGCCGCTGCCCGTGACTTGGTCTGCGTGCCGTGGACTTTAGAATTCGGCCCGACCTGGATAAAAGTAGTCTATGTGTTATTCCAGACTATAATCTATCTCTGTGCCAAATTTTAAAACATCCAAATAATTATATCAGCAAAATCATTAGGCCATCTAATCAATATTCTAAGGCAAAACTGATGCAATAATAATATGAGCTAAAGTATATCATATGAGGGACATATATATGGACATACATATCGAGATGTCTTCATATGGAAAGTATTGTTTACCACAACAGAAACTGTAAATGTGTGTACGTTGTGGCTTGTCTAAGTAGACACCTAGTTTTATTTGTCGCTTTGATGGTGTGCGTTTTTACCACATAGTTTTTTATTTAGAAATGACACCGGATTCTCAAATAACGTGAATCTTCGTTTAATATAGTCGACCTCGGTCAAACTTGGACATCCTTCAACGTCCTCACATCTTGTTATCGCAATATTGTACCAGTGAAGTTTGTAATTCATTTATTTTAAAAGAGTGTCTATGGAGTTTCTTGCCGGATTCTTCTCCATAGGATCGACCTTTTGGAACCGTGCAACTAGAATCACAACGTTTCATAAACGCTTGTAAAAGCTTATTTGAAATAAAAACATTTGAACTTGAACTGGACAGCATTAACGAAAAAACGTATTTGGTATCTAAAATATGTCAAAAAAGTAGGCCTCCATAAATTGTTGATCTCTAGGAAAAGTTACATTAATTTTAAAAAACAGGCTAAAAGGAGTTTTACAATGGGTACATCCTTGTGTCCAGGTGGCTTGGAGATCATTGCAATGAATCTGTATGTGAGAACAACCCGTGTCAGTCAGGTGGCAGCTGTGTCCGACACCCGGGCAGCGGGTTCCTCTGCCTATGTCCTTACGGGAAACACGGCATCTTCTGCGAATATAGTAAGATATATTATTTCTACTAAGCTTAATTGTTATAGTGAAGTTGTGTTGTGTCTTCTATCTTCTACTTCTCTGTTCTTACAAACAGGTTATCATTATCATCTAATACAACATTCACAAGCACAATACAAATTTATTCTAGGTGACCTAGTTCTTTTATTATTGTCTTTCCTTCAATGCACGCTGATAAGACGACTCATCCTTCGTATCTAATATTTTTTCTGTCTTCGTACCTACAAGTAGGTACCTATGCGGAGATATAACAAAGACGGTGGGTTTAGGATGACTCCTCGTTCGATATATTTTAATAAAAAAATATCTAAATCATTTTTGGTCATCGATTATGTCATGACATCTTTGCTACATACAATGTAGCCTGTTTGGTAGTTTTTAAATAACTCTTAATAATATAATTGCCAATATTAAGGATTTGTTTGTCTATATTACGTATTCAGTAATACCAATCGTGAAAGGTCAGATAACAAAGGTTAAGATCGATTAATGTTTTGTAATCGGGCAGAAGTGATTACAATGCCGCAGGTAATAGGGTTATAAATTATATTTACAAGCTATTATTATGAATTGGGACATAAAATATAGTAAAATAATATACTTAGTCACAATACTTATAAATATTTCAATAAAGAGATTAAGATTATAGACTGTCGTAAATGTTATGATAAGAAAGTATTTAGAACTTATTATGAACAGAATCAATCCAAACACGCACATCTTAGTCTCATTAAACTTGACTTAATCAAATTTTTGATAGGGAAGGACCTACATACTTGTTTTAAAACTACCTTCTTATAATATGTACCTAGACACATAAAAAAGCTAATATAATTTTTTAAATTGAACTTTATCTAGTATGATTATTATTTGTTGTGTGTTTTCTTTAAATAGAAATACCATGTTTGAAAGAATCTAAAAAGAAGAAGAAATCATAATTATAATCTACCGAACTAACAGAAAAGATTTCGATAAGTATTTCAGTGATCGTAAACTTTTTTTGTGTGTATATTCGACGCTGTTAGCCATGATTGTTTCATATTATGTAAGTACTAGTGGAAAACCTCAGATAACATTTTAATTATTATTCAAACATAAAAAATCTAATAATTATGGTATTATTTAGTAATTTGGTACTACCTAGAGTTACATCTCCAACTCATCATGACAAACAAAACAAGAACTAATGTTATCTGTACTATTGTTGTATCCAGATGTAGAAATAACTCGGCCATCGTTAGCTCCGATCAGCACCGGGGTGTCCTCGTACATAATGTACGCGCTATCCCCTGCCGCGATGAACTCGGACCGTTTCGACCTGCGCTTGCGCTTCCAGACGACCGACATGGACCAGATAGCGCTGCTCGCGTTTGTTGGGCAAAGCGGAAGACATGACTCACGAAGCCAGCATTTAGCATTGACTTTTGTCAAAGGATATATCATGCTCACTTGGAATATGGGAAGTGGTAAGTTTACTGCAAGCGTTTTTTAAATCTTATTGTATGTTAAATTTACTATTTACAATTGTCTCATTTCTGTCAGTCATTAGTCTCTCTCTAAGATTGATGTCTATTGGTAAAAAGTAAGTCTGTTAATAATCAAAAACATTGTTTAAAGATAATAATTGAATAAAGTAAAATTTCTAGCTTAGATACCTAACATTTTCAAACGATTGCCGATTGATTCAATAATCGAAAGTTTTGTAAACGTGTGAATAACTTTGGCAATATGAGTGTAACAGAGGTGCCTGTTTATACAAAGGCAGAAGATGACTCAGTTTACTGAGTACTTAGGAAGGAACATGATTCTGTAATTGGCCACTCGCCAAAGTAATAAACTGTAGGTACACCAATATCTAAAGAATGCATGTTTTTATTGATGTAGATAACATTCGTCAGTAATGTCGGCACTTATGATTCATTGGCATAGCTGGGCACCGTTAATCAAATAGTTAACTTCGTTAATCGTTAATCCGCTACAAAAAAAGTTAGCTTCGTTAAGCGTTAAAGCGTTACATTTCGGAAGAATTAACGCAAGTTAACGTTAATCGTTAATCCGTTAATATGTGTAAAATTGCATTTTTATATCGTTGCGTTAGTGAACTTATACAACTTGTTGGTTTAGGTTCTGGAAGTTAACAGGTTAGGAATAAAACAAAATACTTGTATAATTCAAATGTGTAATTTAATCGTCGGGCATAAGGTGCATATTCCCCTTCATGAACATTAACATGTTGAAGTTCTCGTCTGAAAGCGAGGCTCGTTTTGGTGTTAAAATGTCTTTACCCGTGGAAAACAGACGTTCAACTGCAGCGCTTGAGGGTATAGCAGTATTGTATTTAATAAATAGATTTATGAATATCTGTTCCCCGAGGAATGCAGCATCGTTGAACGAGTCTTTTGATTTCATATCCAGCCACATTTTAACGAGAAATCTTACGCTTATTAGCAGAAGGCTGATATTGTTAGTAAAAAAAATTTGCTAGTCTCGTGGGGAGTGCGGATAGTCTCGTGGGGAGTGCGGGTAGTCTCGTGGGGAGTGCATGCTTGAACTAAACGATTATTTTATACTCGATTATTGAATCGGTAACGTCCTCGATCTTTATTAATAAATTGTATTATGTGATTTAAATAGAAATAAATGAACTTTAATACTTACATACGGAAAATAACTCCATCTTTATCTAAATAAGATATTCGATATTTTTTTGCATACATTAACTGCACGTATCGGTGCAACGCATCGGTATTTACACGGAGCATTTATGATGACCTTACGGAGCGGAAACGATTCTGTTTATGAAAAATCGATTTCGGAAACAGTTTTTATAAACGCGTTAGATTTTTTAATCCACTACCTTGACAGAGGGGAATTATCATGAGAGGCGGGTCCTTATAGATAGATAGTCAAAGGGTAAATAGTAGGCATTAGATTAACGATTAACGGGCTTCTGCATATTAACGGAAGTTAACGTGTCCGTTAACATTTTTAAAAGTTAACTTAAAAGTTAATTCGTTAATCAAAATGTTAACTTCGTTAATTAACGATTAACGGATTAACGAGTTAATGCCCAGCTATGTTCATTGGTGACCTAGATGCAAGCCGATCTGAAATGACACTTATTTTACTGACTCCTTATTGGCGCAGACTTCGGCGGGTTGGAGTATTTATTGAATAACAATTGCATGATAAATGGTTTACGATTATGGCTAGCTAAGTCGTGGTCTTGGAAACAGTCTAGCACATACTAGGTACCTACCTATATAGGTGAGACAAAGGTAGTTAAATTACTACTTAGTTTAGTTTCTTAAAGTAGTAGGTAGTACATGAACAATCCTATTAGGTACCAAATAGAATACAGAAGCAGTACCTACCTATTAAGCTAAATAAATATAAATTTAAAATGTGCTATAATATTAGCACACTACTGCCTCAGTAACCTAATGGTCCTGAGCGCGACTGCTACGCTAGTGGTTCTGGGTTCGATTCTCAGGTTGAGCAGTGTTATCAATGAGTTTCTCTATGAAATTATCTAGCTCATAGTTTGGGGGCTCACCCCCTATTATATGAAGTGGCGTGTTTCAATCTAAAAACCTAATTCATCATCCTCCTCGTAGTCTTTTCCCAACTATGTTAGGAGGGTCAGCTTTCAGTCTAACTAAGGCTGAATGTCAGTATTTTACATGAAGCGATTCCCATCAGACCTCTACAATCCAATTTCTGAGCAATATGGAGAACCAACTCCAAAACATTAAAAAGATTTTTTCTAAGGTCCTCGTCGAGTATTCACGTCCCGCGCTCTGAGCCCTCGTCGCGGCGGCCATGCAGTGCGCGTGTGGAGACGCGGCCGTTCAGCCGGCCTTAGTGTTGATGGAAGACACAACGTCTCTGGCAACGCACCTGCACACAGCTCTAAGATGACACTTCTACCATATATTTTTATTGGTAAGTAGTTATAGTCATATCCATTGGGAGAGGGAGCTACATCTAAAATAAGTACTTCCTAAAATTGTATTGGCCCATCTCTAACTCGTATTCTATTCTAAACTCGTCAGATTGAACCGACTTATATTCAACCCCTATTTTTTTCATACGCAGGTGGGCACCCATCTCTGGATTTCGCGGATCTCCCCCACGATCTCCCACTGCACAGTGGTTGGCGCGGCTGTGCGTGGGAAGTGGGTGGGCAAGCCGTGGGCGCGGGGGCCCGAGCCGCGGGCGGGCGCGGCGCGGGCCAGTGCGGCGTGGCACAGTGCACTGCCAAGTCCTGCAACGCACCACGCGGCGTCTGCATACATTCACCCGCTACTTACGGGTGAGTATATATTTTTTTATATGATAGATAGGGGCAAATGAGTATACTGATCTCATGATGGTAAGCGATTACCGCCGCCCATGGACACCTCACCAGAGGAGTCGCAAGTTCGTTGCCCGCCTTTTAAAAGGGACTCCGGTATCCTCACTCACTCGGCGAAACACAGCGTAAGTGTTGTTTTATGCTGTTTTTATGTGAGGCCCTGGTATCACAGTCGAGCCAGCTTATTCGTGCCGAAGCATGGCTACCCACGATAGAAATGTATGGTAATAATATTAATAATTTCACTCAAACCACCAGCTTACACTTGGCTTAGGCCTGTGAAACCAGTTTATTCCGCTTAAGCGGAGAAAAAAGGAAAATGAGTTTAAAAATAATAATAATATCGTAAGGTAGATATGTTGTGAAAAGAAAACTTTTTAAGTTTTACAGGAATTTTCTGCAACTAAGGATATTATTTGGTGATATCCTTATTATCCTAAGACGGAAAATACTATACATGTAACAATTTAATTTTTTCTCACTACCCAAAATAATATCAGAATAATATGAAATATCTATCAAATCGAACTTGCCGTCCGTATTACCTATCTTTGAGTTACAATTGGTCCACTTATCCACTAGCTCAGCTTTGTAGCCGATACTAGACCTTATCGACCAATCTACTTATGTTTATGTACGTATCTGTATCATAACCACGAGCTGATTTCATGCAATGCAAACAAAAACATTAAATCTCTTCCATAATTCCTAATCCAGTTGTATCTGCAATGAGGGATGGTTCGGCGCCACATGCTCTAGCACCCGGAACCCCTGTGACCGAGCCTATACCAAATGTCAAGGACAATGCATCATTACTACCGACGGCAACACGCATTGCGATTGTCCATATGGGAAGACTGGAGTCTACTGTGACCAAGGTTAGAAATGTGCAATCAGTAAAGTAGTACATTTAATTTATTTTTCTATAATCGTTTAGCTTCTTTCTCTGGATGATTTTCTACTTCAAAAGAGTAAAACTAACCCGATTTTGTGTCACCTAAAATCCTCATTAATTGACACCCGGAAATTGCCATTTCAGATTTACTTCCAACGGATGTCCTCTTCACGGGGACGAGGTCGTATCTCCAGCTACATCCTCGCTCGATATCCAGCGTCAGCTTATCTCTAGAGTCAGAAATCAAGCCGGCTAAAGAAAGAGGCTTAGTGATGTTTGTGGAAACCCCACACTTTTACACTGCATTGTCTTTACAAGGAGGCCTGCTTGAATATCGATGGACTGGTAAGCTTTGCGTTTTTTAATTGTAATCAAAAACTTTGCTAAAATTCAATATATTTACTCCTGGATCCTTATATAGACCAGCTATGACTGCTGTCTTTAGAATTTCGGTATTTAGTAATCAGAACCCTTTCCAATTAACTGAGCAAGATCTTGAATGCAATTCCTGACGATGTTAGTATTTCAAATCTAAACATTAAATCCCAAAAATATCGGTGCTTGTGTGTCTCTAAACAGAAACCATCAATCTTTATTCTTCAAGAAAGGGGGGCTTAGTGCAAATGTAGGCGCTCTCGCATAATATTTTATTAGCAGATCCGCTTATTGCAGATCGTCTGTCCGGCGTGACCTCACTAGTTCGTAGCGGAGTTGTAGTGTCGATGTCGCAGTGGCACAGTGTGAAGGCCGGCCGCTACGGCAGTAGGCTTTACGTGTCGGTCGACGGAACTCTGAGCACTGAGGCTATGCTAGCACACGCTTATCCACATACAGCCAGTAATGCATCTATTCTTCTTGGTAAGTTTTAATCAAATCATTATTTATTTGTTAGAGTACTTAGTAGAGTTCGTCGAAAAGCGTTATTTTCTGCTCAGTGAGATGTGATTACTTTCCTTACCGTAGCCACAACAGTGACACACCCACACTAGTTCTTTGTATTAGGTGTTCTTTTCAGACTATATAACAGGTATTTACCATTCTAATTCACTTTGAATTTAAGGAGGTGCAAGAGATTTGTCGACGTTGCCCTTCGATGCAATGTCTGGTGCACCAGCGCCTTACACCGGTTGTATCAAAAATCTGCACGTGAACAACGTTTTGCTGCCTCTAGAACAACAGAACATACAAGGTAATTAATCTCAGTATTGCTTTCAACAATTTTTGTTTAGCAGTGTTTGTTATTGAGAGAGGGAGGGGTTTTCATTGCGCTTACCAGCACGTGATACACTATGCTCTTATTATATTGTAGATTAGTAGACCGTCATATGTTTTGTTATTCTCATTGTGCATGATGCCCAGAGTCGGATTCAGTAAGCTATGTATTTTCCTGCCAAAAAAACTTAATATCTCTCGGTCCTATTTTGCCTTTATGTTGGTCAGTCCAGATGATGTCGCGATAGTTTCCACAATTAGTCCTTCTGAAAGATTAAAATTTCACAAAAACTCAAAGAAACGTTTATAGATAAGAAAAACAAAAATCAAAATGTTACATTTTCCTTTATCATAATTTGTTCACAAGTGTTGTCGTTTGATAGAGGGCCGCAACCTGGGCGACTGTGACGGTACAGTATGTGGTGATGAAGCGTGCGGCGGCGGAGTGTGCGTGGTCGAGGAGGGGCGCGCTCGCTGCGCGTGCGGGGGCGGGGGCGGAGGCGGCGGGGGCGGGGGCGGCGTTGGTGGGGGCGGTGGCGGCGCCGGCCCCGCGCGCGCCCCGGCCGGCCCGCGCTGCCGGCGCCACGCGCGCTGCGCGCCCGAGCGCTGCGCGCCGCCCGCCGGCCGGTGCCGGGCCGACCGGTGCGTCTGCGCTACCGGATATACTGGCACCTTCTGTGATACTAGTCAGTATTTACCTTAACTCAAAACAGGCTTTTTATCTCTATCTAATGGATTTAACGTCTCATTTTTATTTAAATTTTTATGCTTTCCTCATAAAATCGTGTTCGATCATCTTAAGAATAGAATTCTAAGAAACAGGTAGTACTCCCACCAGTATCAGGTATATCATGAAGTATGAACTCTACAGTCTACATATACATAGAGAAAAGCTCGCACTACAGGGATTTATGATAAACAAAAATTAAACGTTCTATGTTCTAAAGCTAAAATAACTTCAGGATATGATTTTTAAATATTAACTTCCAGAAATCGACATACAAATCCCTCAATTTGATGGCACGTCGTTAGTATCTCTGGGACGACTAGGGGCTCCAAGTCACACGAACCAGCAACGCATCGCCCCTCCACACTTCAGACCGAATTACATAGCGCTCAACTTCACCACTGCTGAAACTGATGGCCTCCTATTGTGGATCGCTATGGTAAGCAATACTTTTTTTGGAATCGCTTACAAAATAACATAAATTCTTAATGTCGTTATCAGCTAACTGTATTGGCAACAAAGATAGATACACCAAAAGCCTTTGACAAAGAGTTGCATAACGATAACAGTTAACGCATAAGAAAATAATTAGTTAACTGCCTCAATAGCCAAGTGGTCCTGACCGCGACTGCTACGCTAGAGGTCCTGGGTTCGATTCCCAGGTCGAGCAAAGTGTTATTGGGTTTTTCTATGAAATTCCCAGTAGCAGCTCGGAGTTAGGAATTTGTGCCCGGTTAATGGCAATAGGCTCGCCCCCTATTACATGGGACCTAAACATACCGGCGAACTGTGGGTGTACATTAGTACGCCTCTGCCTAACCCTTCGGGGAATACAGGCGTGATGGTATGATGGTATGATGATGAAATAATTAGTTACAAATGTATGTATTTTCTTAGCCTTTTGAGTGCCATTCATTTATAGTAAGCATTGATTTTTTTGTTAAACTTTGCATATTCGCATGGGAGTCCCACAAGGATCTATTCTGTCGCCAGACTGTTGCTAATATTCCTAAATACGTACAGCATTAACAAAATTACTTTGCCTAAAATAACTCCTGACTTCATAAATTCGTCTGTTCACATTTTATGTACCAAGTACGTTCGCTATATAACTTTGCTGTTTACCGAAATTGACAATATTTTTTTGATTGATAGTGTATATTTCTGACCATTGGCTTCGATGACCAAAATTGTTTAATGGTAATTTTATTTCTCAAAAAATATTTTTTGTTTATAAGCCGTGTACAACAAATTCCGCGATTGCGTGCAATAAAAAATCTATCTGTGCTACGCATTCTCTAATAGTCTACATATTTTGTTCTCAGGGCATCGATTACATTGGCTTAGGCCTGGAAAACGGATACCTTAAACTGGTTTGGTCATTCAATAATATCCATGAAAACAAGGTTAAAACCGTCAACGCTAATTCACCAGCACCTACTAGAACATTGTCCAGACTGTTGCCTCACGCGGGTTTTCTTACTGATGCAGAATGGCACACTTTAGTGATAAAGATCGAAAATATTAATATCACGTTGACAGTCGATAATGAATTAGTGTATACAGAGGAACCAGGCTTAAGGAACGAAGATTATGAAGACGTCGATGTGTACATTGGTAAGAACACAAAATACAAATCTCTTCGCATGATTATTTTTGCCTGCATCCTAAACTTACGTTAGTAGGTAGAGTACCCTATTGATAATCCACACCGGATTTTTGCAGCCATTATAATCGCGCTGCAGGGCAAGGTTTTCTCTTGTACCTAGTTATATTTAAAAAAATAGCTGTAAATTCTGATCTTTGAAGCCATGACTTCTTCTATATCTAAATATAAAAACCTCCTGTCACGGTGTTTGTGGTCGCACTTCTCCAAAACGGCTCGACCGCATTTTATAAAAAAACACGTACCTATATTTCATATCGTTAAGTGATTAGGGTGTCCCTGTCCAGCAGAACGTTTGCAGGGGGTGGGGCAGCACAAAAATCTCTTATGCATATAAGAGGTACATTTTTATGCGTGCTAGCTTAGTTTATGCCTCTCCTTTCTACCTTTTTATCATTCTGAAAATAAAGAGCGTTTCTTAGATACATGTACAACATTTCAGGCGGTATAACAGAACAGGAATATGCAATAGCAAAGAAGATATTCCCCCAAAACTTTAAGGGTTGTGTCGATCATATTTCTACAAGGGAAAAGTCTTACGTGACTAACTTCACGGAAGTGTACAGTGAGAATGTCAAGACATGCCAACTATTCCCGCCAACTTAAACATACGGACTGTTGCAGACAGCCCTAGGTAAGTGTGAAAATACTCATAGTACAAAAACTCTAGTCTTCTCATAGGACCAAAGTTGTGTCTTATTCGTAGCAATGTTATTAAGTTAAATTATTTCCTAAAATATTGAAAAATATTTGACTTAGGTAGTTTTAGGTAGTTGTTAGACATTTCTAAGCTCTCAATAATTTTATGTAGCGTAGATTAAATGATAAATTAAGTTGTCGGTATGTTTTGTATGGTATGTAGAAAAACAAAATTAAACATTCAATGTACACAAAATATAGTTTTATTGATATATTCATGTTTAATAAATTGTATACATAACATCATCAAATATTATATTAAAACATATACATTTTTCGTTATACGTTACATACTCAAACACAAATACAATATGAGATGTTATCCCCGTTAAACATTTATCTCATTAATTTTAAAACGTTTAGTTCTCAACACAATGCAGTAATTTCAATTGGCATACATGTTCAGCATCTAAACATGCCCCTTACACGAAGCTCATGAACATCAGATTTATTTACACTTCATTATTAAAGCATGTACATTTATAAAAGTCGTAGAATTCATTAGGCCTATTTACAAGTGGAATAAAGTTGGAATGCTTGACCGTAGTACACAATGTAGCTTGCAATCGGTGTATTGTACAACAGTGTAAAACTTACTTAGGAACATCGATTCCTTCACGTGATAAAAGATACTATTCTGATAAAATTTCTGTAAAATAAATATTTATATTAAGCAATAAAGAATAAATAACTTTAATAATTGCACATCGTCATTATTATAAAATTTTCGAAAATAAAATAATAACAGAGTAAGCTGCGCTTACATTTTTAATTATGCCGTACGGAAATAGGCACGAAGTGAATTTCTTGTCTACTATAAAATTATATTATTAACAAATTCAAAAGTTCTTTGTAATCCAAAAGTAACGCGTACCCTAGGAATGTTTTATACAATAATAATTATAAAGATAATATAGAAAGAAAAGAATAAGCTAATCACAGAAGAAGTAAATATTACATATTTACGATAGACTTTATGCCTATTGGTGCGTAATTGTATCTCAACCATAAATAATAATAAATAAATACACCAACATACATGGCCGTCGCGGTGCTACATAGCGATGAGCGAGCCAAGTAAAGTCGAATACAATACGAAGCCTACGTAACAATGATATTCAATGTTATTTTATTATGTACGATATTACCTCCACGAAACAACATTAAATCTGAATAATGATACTAAGAAACATCAAAGCTCAAACCCCTTACAATGCTTTATTTAATCTAACTCTGAATATAAATGATAATTAAATTCACTTTTGCTTATCTACAAGAAATTCGTTTAATAAAATTATATTTATTTAATAGGTATAAGAACATCAGTTAACAATTTTCCTAATAAGTAACAGACACCAGTATGGAATTTTGAAATACCTTATTTGGAACATAAATTTCCTATACTTGAAATCCTGTCCTTACTTATACCGGGTGGTAACAATCTCAATAATTCATAATCTCTAAATTTATAAACAAATTAATCTATATTATATAATGTAATGTCATCAATAAAAGGTCATGTTCTGAGAATAAAAACAACAATATTATGAAGTTATCGATAATACAATATAATTAGGTATATCGATACTATCAAATAAGCGTTCGGAGCATATAAAATCGGATTGTTTTTGTGTTTTCCGTCTGCTTAGTTGTAATTCTGTATCATTCACATATTATTTTATAACTACGCAGACCATAATAATCGCCTTTTCCGACGTCAAATTAACTGTTTTGTTGTCACCCATAAAAACAAACGTGCTTACTATGTAAATGGCGTAGACACAGATAGTCATCAAAGGGTAAGCATTTTGATTCATTCTATTAACAAATGATTTACTTGTAAAATCAGTCTCATTCGCATAAGGAAGTGATCACAGCACACACACTGGAAACTCGTTGCAGAGCGAGGGGCCACGACCCTCTTAACAAAACTTTAATAATAATATAGAGCACCTCGTTTGCTATCTCTTATAATTAAATCTGATAAAGTTATGCAACAGATCGTTCGATAATTCAATGTTATAAAAATATCAAATGTATTGAAATAGTATAAAGAGGAAATACCTACTAAATATCGGAAGTACGTGTCGTATCACTATAAAAAAACAATTACGATTCAATATTCAATTCAAATACAGTATAAACAAGCACGTTGGTATTTCGCTAATAGAGTAAATAAAATAATAAGTTACAAGCATAGACTAGATTTATGGAAATTTATGAAAAGTTTAGATACAACACATAGAAGACACGATAGAACTCGAGGCTCGCTCGCTCGACTGTAAAAAATATACACTGAATGGCAACCTCACATCGATGCAAAAAAATGCAAAGCCGGTAATATTTTTCGTAATCTACATTTAATTAATTAAACATCGATCTCCATCGACGGACGCGACAAAAGGGCGCGGCGTCCGCGAGCTAGCGTCCGTCCGGCGGCGGGACTCGGTCGTACAAAAAGGACAATGTCGGGCGAGCCCGTGCGGGCAGCGCGTCCAGGCCGGCCGCAGGCTGCCGAGTCGGCTAGAGGCGGGCGAGAGCGCGCGGGCCCGCCGCCGCTAGCGCGCGTCACGGGCGCGGCTCCACCAGGCGCTGCAGCAGCACGGCCACGGCCACGGCCACGAGCAGGAAGGCGGCCGCCATGAGCAGCGCCACGTGGCGCGGCTGCAGCGCGCGCGCGGGGCGGGCGCGGCGCGGGCGCGGGGCGGGCGCCGCGGCGGGCACGCCCAGGCGCGCGGCGCCGGACCACGCGCCCGCCAGCCCCGCGCGCACGCAGCACACGCGCACCAGGTACTCCGCGCCCGCCTCCAGCTCCTCCAGCTGGAACTGCGGCTCGCTACCCGCATATACCTGCCGGACGATACATTCTTATCCGTCGCACTTTGTACTACCATTTTCAAGGTATAGTTCGCGCAAAATATTTGACCCAAAACTAACGGAGAGGGCGAAAGTTTGCGCAGTGCATTTGCGTGCAAAATGTACTAAAAATCGATTACTGCGCATCCACCATTTTGGTTCAAGTTATTTTGCGCCAACTGTAACGTTACGTGATTGCTTCGCGTGACCAAATTGATTGATCATCCTTTTTTCAAAGAGTATCATACAAGGAACTTTAAACAATTGCGTTATCGATAACTCGTTCCTTTAGAGATAAATAAATATCTGTACTAATTACATTTTTCAACAAATAGTATCGTGCAAAACCACCTCTTTTTTAGTATATGTATACACGTTATTAATTTCGTATACATATTTATAAAATCGTACAAAATTTATGACTGACGCTGAACTTTCTATTAAGTGGTTATTACTATCTTGTTTATAAATGAGGTAGAATTAATTGAAATCGTTCTGTAGATTTTTTTTTACAACAAATAAACAACAAGGTGTTTATAGAGCATCGACTCACCTGTTTGTAAACTGCATCCTTGGCACGCGCACATTGCAGCACGTACTCGGCGTCGTCGAGCGCGTCCCAGGAGACGAGCGCGACGCGCGGCGCCGTTAACTGCAGCGAGGGCGGGCGGGGCGCGGGGGGCGGCGCCGCCACCGTACCCGCTTCCAGGGGCTCCGACCACGCCCCGCGCCCTCCTCGCTCGTCACTCGCACGTATCCGGAACGCATAAGTGGTAGCCTCCCGCAACTTCTTCACCTTGCAAGAGCGCGCCGACCCGCGGTACACGGGCCGGAAGTCGCGAGCGTCCAACGAGCGCATCTCGACGCAGTAGTGCGCGCCCTCGCCGCCGGCGGCCGGCCACTCGAGGCGCAGGTGGTTGTGCTGCGCCTGCACGCAGCGCAGCGCGGGCGGCGCGGGCGGCGGCGGCCGCGTGGCGGCGCGCGCCTCCTCCGACCACTCGCCCAGCCCCAGCTCGTTGAGCGCGGCCACCCGCACGCGGTACACGGTGTCGGGCGCCAGGCCCTGCACGAGCCTCTCGGGCGCGGGCCCGTCCGTGTCGTAGGCGGCGTCGCCCACCTCCACGCGGTAGCGCAGCACGTCGGCGCCGTGGCAGGCGGGCGCGCGCCACTGCAGGCGCAGGCTGTCGGCCGTGGCGTCGTGGCGCAGGCCGGCGGGCGCGGCGGGCGGCGCGCGCGCCGTCAGCACGTCGCGCGCGCCCGACCACGCGCCGCGCCCGGCCGCGTTGCTCGCGCACACCCGGAAGAAGTACGGCGAGAACGGGACGAGGCGATCCACAAGGCAGCTCGTTTCGACGCCTCTGTACACTTCTGAGAACGCATCGTCGACGTTCGTGGCGCTCATTTCGAGACGGTAATCGAGTATCGGTGCGCCGTTATCGCGCGGCGGAGTCCAATGCAGGCGCGCGGCGCGGGCGCCCTCCAGCGTCGCGGTCGGCGTCTCCGGCGCGTCCGGCGCGGCGGCCGCCGTCGAGAACGTCAGGGCCGGAGAAGCGGGACTCGAGCCCACCCTGTTGACTGCTGACACCCACACACTATACTCGCGCCCAGGCTTCAGGTCGCGCACCACGCACTCGCAGTCGAGACCTTGGTAAACGACACGAGGTACTGCATCGGCATCAGTTGTTTCGGTAATTTCGACGCGGTACTCGGTGAGTGTCGTCCCGCCGGTGCAGTGCGGCGGCCGCCAGCGCAGCGCCAGCAGCGTGCTGCGCGGCTCGGCGGCGGGCTCGGGCGCGTCGGGCGCAGCGGGCGCGGCCGCCTCCGTGGTGACGGTCTCGGTGGTGGACCACTCGCTGACTCCGGCCTCGTTGCTGCAACGCACTCGCGCTTTATAAGGTGTGCCCGGTAGCAGTCGGTCGCAATGCGCTTCGCGTTCGGGCCCGCGGTAAGCTTGCCGGTATCCGTCGCCGCCGTCGAGCTCGAGCGTGTAACAGTCTACGGGGGCGCCACCGTCATCTGTTGGCGGCTCCCAACGGAGGCGGAAAGCGCGAGAATGGATACGACCGCGCGAGGACGGCCGACCCGGCGGACCAGGTCGCTCGGGCAACGTTCGGTACGTAACTTCCACGGACCATGGGCCCTGGCCGTCGACTGTTTCGCAACGAAGGCGAAACCGATAGTCGGTTGCGCGGTGAAGGCCCGTGCACACATAAGCACGGTCTGGGCCCGAGTAGACGGGCAGGAAACCATGGCCGCGTGCAGCATCGTCCATCTGCAGAACGAATTCTTCGTCGGAGCGGCGCTCCCAGCCCAGCGCGAGCGACTCGTTGGTGGCGGACGACAGCGTGGGGGGCGCGGGCGCGGGCGGCGGGGAGCCCCTCGTCCAGGCGACCGTCTCCTCGCTCCACTCGCCGCGACCGCAATCGTTGACGGCGGCGATTCGAAATCGGTATCGAGTCTGCGGCCGGAGGTTGTTGACGGTGTGCTGGCGAGTGCGCGGGCGAGCGATCTCCGCGAAGCCCTGGCCGTCGTCGCACTCGAGCACGTAGTGCAGCAGGCGCGCGCCGTTGTCGGTGGCGGCGGCCCAGCGCAGCTGCAGCGAGGTGCGCGCGCGCTGCGTGGCGCCGGGCGCCGGCATGCGGTCGGGCGGCGCGGCCGGCGCGCGGAACGTGGCCGCCGCGCTCGTCGCGTCCAGCTTGCCCGCGCGGATTTGTAAACATACCGCGTACTCGTAGCCCGGCTTCAGGTCCCTCACCCTGTCGACCGTTCACAAAGGTAATAGTTAGTGTCTAAGTCGAAGTGTCATTAAAAAGATCCTGAAGATTCTTACTCTGATTCAAATTATATACTAACCGGCATGTGAGGCTTGGTCCGCTATAGATAGCTTTGTAGCGGATACCGCGATCGGACAGAAGCAGGTCGTATGTTAACTCGCCACTTGGAACTACTACACCTTCTGGCACCGGCTGATTCCAAACCACTAGCGCGCTGGTTGAGGACACATCGGTGATCTATCCAAATTTAAATTATGCAAATATTAATAAACACATTGAATTTAGTACAGTAACCATTTTAAACAATAACTAAACCAACTACCTGTGGTGTGCGCCTAGCGGTATACATATCAAGGATAGCTTGGGCATTGGTGTCATCTTCGGTCTCACCATCACCCTGCACAGAGGCTGCAGCTGACGAGCCATCGCCCTGCACTGAAGCTTCAGCAGACGACGCCTCGCCTTCCTCCGACCAGGCCCCAGATGAAGTGGTACCACCACTACCAGCACATCCGGCTGTGCTGGCTCCGCTGCTGGGCCCACTGCTGGGCACGCTGCTTGGTAGACTGCCGCCACTGCTCGCGCCACTGCTGCTGCCAGCGCGACCATTCACTTCCTTTCGTGGCGATAGTGATGGCGTGCTGCCACCGGAGTTTGCATCTGTATTAAAATTAATAAAATGTACTTAATTGCTAATTATAAAAAAACACATATAAAAAAGAAAAGTTGTTCTCGCTGGTTCCTCTAGATGAAAATTGTTCAATCACAGTTTAAAATTAATTTAGAAGATTTACACACCAATCGATAATCAGCTGAATTGGGAACACTCAATCAATTCTCAAGCTTATGGTAAATACTTACCAATGCCATTGTTCCTGTTAGTATGTTTCCGTTCTAACTTCTGTTTTAATTTAGAGTACTGTCGTTGAGTCCTCTCATCCTTCTGGTAGACTGCAGGTGGGGGTGGGGAATGCTGCATGTGGTGCGGAACATGGTGAAAATGTGGCGGGTACCCTGTACTGTAATAATGTTGTGGACCCCCTGTACCATTAGTAGGAGCCTGAAATAATAGAAATAAAAGATATTACCCATCAAGGATTAAGTACCTAACTTATAGTTGGTCCCAATAACAAATCAGTCAGTAGTTTTGCTTGTTTGCTATAGATAGGATTTTGACATGAGGACCATACAATGAATGTCAAAATACTATCTAGCCAAATCTAAACCTTATTTTTTTATTTTTACCAGCCACTAGTGTGTAAACAATAAAATGTTCATCCTGTGATTTTTATGTTTTTTAGTATTATTTATATTAGAAAAAACTTGTACACCTGTTAAGGTAGGATATGGTATATAGAACTTTGTTAAAATTAGGTATCACCTCATGTATAGGTATACCCATATTCAGGCAAATAAATGATTTGATTTGATTTATACATTTTATTTCAGTACTAAATAATCTTTTTCAATATTTATCTATCATTTATTATGCATACAAATGCAGTAAAATAAAAAACTGTAATTTATGTTAGCAAACAAATTTTAATTGATAATATTGTATTATTCTTTTATTACACCTCATGTAAAAATAAAACTACAAACTTTGATATCAAAAGCCCATAATTATCAGTCGGAGAGTCACTGTAGAGGTATTATTTTAATGCAACTACTTATTTTGTTATACAATTGGATATGAGAAATGTAAAACCTAACAACAGTGACAATTTGAATCAAAAATTTAATAGGTATGTTACTAAAATCTATAAAAGTATAAGTAAGCAAGGTAGTGCGCAAACATATTGCGGTAAAAGTTTTATGTACTGAAATCCTTGAATAAACTTGTTCCTACCCCTAATAATACAATCTAGTTAAACTGACCTGAGGGTTTCCTTCTGATTGAGCACTATTGGCTTTATTTCGATGAGAATCACTCATTTTTCTTAAAATATTTGCAACATTAAAATTGTGATTTCAATTCAGTCAGTACACGTCACTGCCACTGCCACGTACTACATACCGCCGACTGTTTTCTTGATAACACTTCAATACTCGGCAAACGCGACTGTATAACGTCGCCACGATTAGATTATGGTTGAGTATCGGTAAGTTTATTTAATCACCTACTCACTGAAAATAGCCGGTTAAATCGAAACGCCTGTGCAAAAATTATATGTCTGTTTAAGCGGTTACATTACATGCGAACAATCAATGTACCTATCATCACTGTTGTTTACACAGAAGGTTCACTTAATATATAAAATTATAAATTTATCCATTGTTTACATTACAGAAACTATGTCTATTGGAAACTAATTTTTAAGACAATATTACAAAACTCATAAAACTCTAGTAGTCTAACTCTCAACGTTCTCAGTCAGAAAAATAAGTAGTATGTAAGGATCATATTAATATTATTAATTATCAAATAACTAATAACTAAATAACAGCGTCAATGAACTCATCATCTCAATGAATTTTATTGTTAATACATTCAATGAATGATTCATTGTTGTTGACATTGGACAAATATGACACTGACAGACAGTTGCATTTCGTTATTCGTTTTTAGAGTAAACTAACTAAACTATTAAAATATATTTGTAAGTATTGATAAAATACATATATTGCTTTTCTGAAAAGATTGATGTAATTACCACACAAAGCAAATCTAGATAAAAAATATGTAATTTAAATAAATAAAAACAAACACAGCACAGCACAGCTTGCAATGTAAACAAAAACAACAATCAATGTCGAAAGTCGCTTCGATGTGTTAACATTATGTGGGTACTTTGTAACGGTTTTTTCGCGTTATGTATTTAAAAATATCAGACATAAAATCCGTAAGAAGTTCAATAATAATTTAATTACAGTCACAGCATGAAATTTTCGCTGAAAGTTGCTTTCTGATATTTTGAAGATTCGAATGGGAACTTGGAGGGTGGGAGTTGGGACTCGCGGTGGCTTAGTGGTCAAAGCGTCTGGTGTATCTTACCAGAAGACGCAGGTTCGAGTCCTGCCCGAAAGTAGTCTTAGCATGCAAAAATGCAAAAAAAAAATTACAAAACATACCTAGATTCGAATAATTTGAAATAGGCACGAATTAGATTAAGATGTTATTCTATCCTTGAGTTACGTACGCACAGACTAAAAAGTTAGTGAAAATGAAGGACTTGGGGAGTAGGTAGATTTCATTTTAAAATAACAACTATTTGTTACTCACAGTAGCAGTTCGAAGTTTGGGATTTTTGAATAGGCTCGCTCGCCCCCTATTTAATATACCCGCCTTAACATACCCACAAACTGTTGGTGTAGGTACATAAGTACACCTCTGCCTAACCCTTCGGGGAATACAGGCGTAATATATGATCGGAACTAATCCCAATCAATTTTTTTGGCTTAAGAACGAGCCTATGGTTGTGATTCAAATGAAATCATCTGACATACGTATTTATTTTAGACGTGAATAGCATAAATAGAGATAGAAATAATCGAGCACTTAATTTATTATTAGATAGCAACTAACAAGCTGATTGTCAATGTATGTAAAAAATATTATTAGCGTAGGTATAGCGGCCTTGATGGGGCAGTGAACTGAACAAGGTATGTGGACGTGGACGTGTGATGATTATGTTCTAGCTAACTTTTTACTGCGCCACTAATATTATATTTATATTCCATATACCGACTGATTTTTATGCAGTTCTCAAGAAAAATAGGAACAGCAAAAGGCAAAACTAGGTAAGTACATATTTATACACGAGAACTTTCTTCTTTGAACTGTAACCAAAATAATGTAAATAAAATGCAAAAAGCTGCTTGTTAATAATAAATATATTCTTAAATAGGAAAGATAGAAGAAAAATTGTTAATTTCATATTTTTGATACCTAAGTTAGGTACCTACTTATTGGGTCCAAATAGCACAAGATCGTGGTAAATGGAGACATGAGGGGGAGGCCTTTGCCCAGCAGTGGGACACAATAGGCTAATCGTAATCGTAAGTACCTATATTATATATCTAATAATAGATATTAGTTATTAGTCCTGGTTCTGCTTGGTTGAGGAAGACACTCATTTGAGTAAGCGATGTTGCTCAAGGAATAAATAAAGGTGGATTAGAGTTTAGGATAAAATTGCAACAGCTCTTTTACAACATTTCAAAATATTACTTAACTTCTCGCAGTACTATATTATATTACTAATTATCCCAATACGATTTCGTTCTCTAACTCTAAAAGCTAAGAAATAGCCTACTCTAGAACTAAGGTAGACACAACGCAGTTTCAATTTGAGAGTAATTGACTGGTGGACGTGGAGATAAAACTATCAGACTGATAAGTTTATTAGATAATAAGAACCACCGATTGCCTATATCATAGAATTACATAGAAGCGTGGCGCATTGTACAATATATAATGCTGTATAGGCATATATATAGGAACTCATTATACCTAATATTATTCTTATTGATTAGGTAGAGAATAGCTAAATGTTATCCCAAAAGCCTTTGCAAAACCTCTTCAGGGATTATTTTTAATGATGATGCTTGACGAGAAATGCTTTATAAAAGTGCACAAGTTCCACGCTAGAGCGAGGCCCCGAAAGGTTGCCCTGCTTGCCAAGCCCAAATGTGGTCCCTGATTATTTGAATCTAGCAACTAAGCACATATTTCGGCGTCTCAAATCTTATCTAGTCCCATAATACGCTGATTTTGTTTAGCTCTACATAGTCCTATTTACACAGTCATGTGGTGTGTAGGATTACTCCCACGTAACTGAATTGCTCCATAACAAGGTAAGGATCTAATAAATAAAGTAAATCTGATTAGTTCTATCCAGGATAACACTAATTAGATTTTCTATAGTCATGGACCGGATCTGTAGATAATATCTTTCTGTTGCTGCCCGATCTAGAACTTAAATAGTCGCAAGCGCTGTATGACAAAACATTTTAAAAAGTTTTTCGTACTCAACCAGATATTTTTTCAAAAGCCTTATTTTCATCTTTAATTCGGAAAATTAAAATTCCTACAAACCTTTGGGCAGATTCACTCAGTGAATTGGCAAAAAAATGAAATAATACTTGTACAATTTTATGCTTCCTGCCCTACCTATCGAACTAGGCTTTGATAGGTAGGGCAGGGCGCATAAAATTTTGGAAATTCTTTTAGACATTCAAACGATCGCCAATTAATTGCAACTAAACCCTAAAGCATTATATCAATTAGATGAAAAGAAAGACTCCAAACAAAACAATATACTCACGTAATGGTGTGGCGGTTGGTGGTGAGGCGGTGGTTGGTGGTGCGGTGGTTGATGGTGCGGTGGCTGGTGGTGTGCCGCATGATGCGGGTGCGCCTGCGCGTGCACCAGGTAATGTCGCATGTTCTCATCCAGCACCGGCGGCATCATAGGCGGCATCATGGTGCCCGACGGCACTACTGACATGCCACCTGGAAAGGTAAATTAATGTTCTTTACAAATATTTGTTCAAAGAGCCCAATCACCCTACTCTGCGATTCACTCACTATGTTTGATGTCTCAAGATGACCTAATACCATTGCGAGTTGCGACATAGTTGTTAAAAAAATAAGTTTCTAATTTGGCTAATTGTCCTCACACAACTTCCCAATTTGCTTGAAGTCAGTTTTATTCCATAAATGCCGATGAGCCGACGACACAACAGTTTCATAACCATTTTTGTATCATCTTTCACGCAATCCCTACCTGGTTTGTTTAGTTTTTCCTTTTCTCTGATATCCGTCTTCTGGACAACATATCAACCCTCCCCACGAAAATTAATTAATTACTGCAGAACTTTACAGTAGGTGCCTGAACTTTTAAACTGCTTCTTGTATCCTGTTTGTAACGTCTTATTTCAACTGCTTGCAATTATTTTAATTTTCATGCATCACTTTTTAGACCGACATTATGAGACATACAAGACGGCAGATAAGGGAACTCTAGAGTCAAATGTTCATCCACCCTGCATTTATTAGCTGGTCCGGGCCCGTCTGGTCTTTTCCTCATATCTTTACACCACTGAACTGAACTGAACCTATAAATACCAGAGAATTATAATAATATCGATATTTGCTATCCAACGATAGTGCTGCCGACAGATTCGCAGCACATTCGGTCAAAAATAGGATTTTATAAATATTTAAATACTCAGTCGTCCATGACGTCACCCCTCTATAGCAATATAAAATATTGCCGTGGCTTTTAAAGGTTCGATTTTATCTAACGTTAATTTCGGGAAATTAAAAATTTAATGGCGGACTTAAGTTAGTATATATTAAACACATTTATTATAGTTAAAACGGCCATTAATAATATAAGCCATGAATGGATTATTTACTAGATCGAGTACAGGAAAGGGTTATTAATAACTAATTACTTATTTTAGTTGAAGTTGGGGGCCAACTACTATTCATTAACACCGATATGTTATGTAGATCTGTGTATATTTCCACGCAATTTATAGGTAGGTCAGAAATTTGGTATTCAGAGGTCAATGTACTAAATTAAAATATGGAAATCCTTTTTCCTATGAGATTTTTCGATGTAGTTAGTTGAAACTTGGACAGGACAACTTCTGTTAGGCCAGCTAGTACATATGTAGATTAGATTAAATCAGTGACCTTTGAGTGAATAAGATTTTAATGACCAATTAATTCCAGATTATCAAATCAACAAAGTAATGAGATATCGTAACGAAAGTAGGTATTGTAATGTTGCTTAATGTTAACATTTATTATACTTGATAAGATAAATAATAAATCAGAAAGTTATGACTGGGTATAATTATGTCCATACATATTCATAACAGTGTAAACACAGCTGATAATGTTTATTAGGGGCTAGCATCGCGTGCTGCTCCGTAGTCAGTGCCACGTCACGGGTGAGTTCATTTCGCTTTATTTTGACATCGACACCCGCACCGCCGCCGTTCCGTCCCATGATTTTGCGTTTATGAATGAACGTGTTTTGGGCGTTCGTAGAAAACCTCCTTTGTCGGATCATCCGCTTCCGTAAGAACAGCTTGCGGCGGAAACGTGTCGCATAGAACGGCTGAGACCGGCTCGTAGTGTCGATGCAACACGACCGCAGTCTTGAGCAACGCTGAGCTGCCGTGCACTAGGAATCCCACGAGAGCCTTGAAGCTCTTTGTTTCGACTCACGGTATAGAAGGGTTTTTTCCCAGTTTTAATTCGCTTCGGTTACCTAACTTTCTTACACAACAACTAATTGAATGTGGTTTGCCGAGCTGCTATTTTTAGCCAACCCTAATTACTGTTTCAGAGAACTTAATTATACCTACTAGTCAACAAATTCCAAAAACGTACCATTGTTTTTATATTTTATGAAATAAGGAGGTTATGGCAAGTTGTTTATTGCTCTTACTTGACTCCTGCAAATTACACTTCTCAGTATATATTCCTATAAGATATTTTTGTACAAATCGCAATCACATCAACAGTAAACCTTGGAATTTATTTTTCACTAACTTGTCCGCGGATACAGCCGCATCACATAGGAAGAGTTTTTTAAGACAAAGGTAGCCTTTGTCCTTCTCCAAGGCCCAATATATACCAAAATTTATCAAACACAGCGTAGCGGTTTATGCGTGACAATGGCAACGTAATAAACAGTTAAAAGGCATAGTTCGCAATTATAATATTAGTAGGTATGGACATGGAAAAAATATTTTTTTTAATTAAATAAAATGGATCACTTGAGTTGGAGTAGTGTTATGTTTTATTCCAGTTACCAACCCCCTATGATTACCCTTCCTAGATACTAAACTCTCCGCATCTTACAGCTCCTACATAATCTGGAGAGGTAGGGAGATGCACTAATTCCACTATTTGTAAAGCCTTTAGCAGTTTTATACGTATGCTCCGATACCTTTCGCTGGTTTTATAGAATTCGCTGAGCGCTGGTTAGGAAAGGTAGGCAAAGTGTTATGATACACTTTCATCATACTAATACTGTATACTTACTTATGAAATTGTATCTGGGCAATGTCGGTTCATAGAGAAAAAACTATACCTATAAAAAAGCCAACTTAGAAGTAAAAGATAGGAGGAGGCTACAGTCTTTACAAGAGCAATGGAAGCAACAACAAATTATCTAGGTTTTAAATCAAGGTTTCGACCAAGCTTTAAACTTTAAACAGGATTTACGTTATTATTTAACGTCTGACTATAAGTAAACTTAATTATATCTATTCAAGATCTATGAATTGTTTTGATCTGTTGTGTAGGAAGTGGTACACTACCACCATCATAAATAACTGGTTGATAGGCACAAATTCGTTTTACACGAATCCTATGGCCGAGACTATAGAGCCTAGGTAAGACCAGTGCAGTTTTTGTCGGTAGAGTCCAACGCACCCTGACGCCTCCACAAATGGCAGGCGATCCAGAAGTATTTTCCGCACCACTCAAAAAATCATAAAATACCAGAAGCCATATCTTGACGTGTTATTGCCATCATTTTCTGATTGAAAGAGTAGGATGCCGCTCTAAAGATTAAATTACGCTATCCCATTCGCACAACCTAAAGATGATGGCGATAACACGCCTCAGATGGAAAGTTTTCTAACCGATGAGAAATAAAGGAATTCAGCAGAAATCCATCAATTTATGAAGTTTTGGACTTACCATATTCAGGAAGTACGGTGCACATATGCGCATGCTGGGGATGTTGCGAGGGGTGCGGACACATCTCCTGTGGCACGTAGTATTGTTCAGGAGGGTAGTACTCGCCGTAGTAGCCGTCTCCGGGGCCGCCGCCGCCCCCGCCTCCCTCCGCGACGCCCACGCCCACCATCGTGGATCCTAGCACAGCATGGCACGCTGGCGCCCGCGCCGCATCCGACACACAACGATCTGGAACAACAGAAATAATCTTTAATGCTAATCTTTCCTTTCCTTTTTATTCTATTCCAAAAAACCGAATGATTCGTAAGAACCGAACCAGGAAATAAAACAAATGAATACAGATATTTATTTCTGTAAGTAGATCTTTAGAGAAGTCAATCGTTTTTGATTTTTAGCTAGCTAGATGACGCCGGCATTTCCTGTCTGACATCCTCTAAGAAGAAACACCGAAACTAACTTAGAGAATCATGGTCTCTCTGTCCAAGTCCAGAAATCTTAGGACACTTATTGTATGTGAGTGGCACAATGTAGGACAATGTCTGAAATAGTCTTTCAACGAAATAACCACAACAGTTTTACGTAGACCAGTCCCAACTGACGGCACGCAAGCTTCAATATCGTGCTCAACCATAAGGTTCCTAGTGAGTACCGGCAGATGTCGGCTTTGTAAACACTCAATGTATGTATAGGTACATATTTCACACTTCTACGCTTCTATTCAGCTAAAGCAGTACCTTCTATTGGAGTCGTGACGCCTAAATGGCAAAGCATCATCTTTTATCTGGGGACCTATTAAAATCGATCAGGAATAAATTAAAGAACAAATTACGAAAATCGTACACCTGTAAATATGCGTGGCGACTGGCGGTTTCGTAATTAATGATTTTATGTCTGCCTAAGTTTCGTACTCGATGGCTTTATTAAAGTTCCGTAGCCGAACGAACCGTTACAATTTGTTCGTTCACCCGATGTCAGCGCCGTCACGCTTTTTTACCCTAATGGGTGAGCAGAAGTCCAATCGGTACTTAAATAGGGCGCATCGATATTTTTTTTAATTCACACACTTTGAAACTAATTATATACTGAAATCGTAACCGGCCCTATATCTGGCCTCTGCACATGCACATAGTAGATATTTAAGAAAAAATAATGTGAGGAGTTGAGGAGTATTAAAAGCAATAGAAGTCATAACAAATCTTTAGAATTTCCGTATAACTGTACATTTGTACCCCCATTATGATATTGTAGTTTAGTGTTTCTACAGTTGTATTGCTGGAGGTCTAGCCTAATTATTTTGGAGGGCGAGTAAAACCACGGTCAACAGTTTGTCGTCAATAAAAAATATACATTGGTTATTAAGGCAATTTTTTTTGTTTTGTCGTTTACAAGATGTCGATTGCGCAGCGCTTATCTCCAATGACTCAAGCAAGAGGCAAGCTGGCTGGTTCCTATTAGACATAGGTACCCTTCTCTCTGGTTTGCGAAATGTACATTGACTGATATCTCAAAAATCTTAGCAAATTTCAAATATTCGTCCGTCATCAAAACGTGCATACAAAGCATGATATTTCCTTATAACTAGGATTCAAAAATATCCCAGAAGTTGTGCTTGCGTCGTCATGTTTCTAATGTTGATTTTGTCTAGTGGATGCATTAGCACGGTGAGTTGCACAAGGCACATCGTAACGATATCGACACATCCGTGTGAGCACGTCGTGACCGTATTTGCCTTTTAAATGGGGTGCTGTCATGGCACCTCACGAGTTCTGCGTGGATGAGCTCGCAATCTGTGTCAGTGATTGTGGCATGAGCGGAGCTCCTTGAAATCGACGCTCGTGCCTACTTGCTCGGTATGAAAAAATGTTGTTTCAAAACTACGTGCCCAACTTGTAACCTTTGAATTCTTGAAATCTTATTTGGTATTTGCGAAGATTTTTTGTTCTTGTTAAATTTACATAGGTATCTACAAATAGTGGGGTCACAAATAATCAGAAGGTAGGTAAAAAACTATCACGTTATATCGTCTTCCCAAAAAAGTACTTATCTAATTGATGTTCACGTCAGGTACTTACTTATCTTTTTTAACTCGTTTTTCATTTACGTCTTGTATTTCAAAGAAACATTTTTCCTGGTATCTTAACAGCACCATCAAAGCTGAAGATTTATCGGGTAGGGCATGGTTACCTACCTACCCACCAGTCAGTTTTATTATTATGTACTTATGTAGATATTTAACTAAACGAGTAGCTAAAAGGTCTGGTCAATTTCTGTTAAATTACTTTGCACACAGATATTCAAATTCACAAACACACGTATGCCACATTATATTCCCATAAACATAATAAAGTAATTTGACCCTTTTAATTACTTGTTTGACTAATTATTGTTAAGCTTTTTGTGTTAATGCATGAATGAATTGTCGACTGCGGTCTGTGTACCGCGTACATACGTGAGTCATGGTATCAACAATACATATGTATATTCATTGTAGTCAGTCATTCATGTGCGTGGACAAGACCGTGGTATGACGGCCCACTGTGCACTTTAAAAAACATATAATATACATTTGTATTATATTATATTATATGTAAAGTGATAATGTGTAACTCGAACACAATGTGTCATTACTGTAGAGTTATAAATAAATAATCGTCAATTGTTGATTAATTGTTAGGGACAAATGTGGCAATAAAATTACTTCAATGTTGCTGCTATACAGGAGCCCAAGTCTGCACTTTCAATTGTATCCGATCAGAATGGTCATCCAATGATTCCAGCATGGTTAGTCCCATGGTGAGTCAGTAGATTTGATTACTAGAGATAAGATTTTGACAGAAGGTCCATACGAGTAATGTCAAAATCCTATCTCTAGTATGCAAACTTACCGACAAAATTTGTTCTTAGGACAAATTTTTTAGGTAAATGACAGATTTGGTACAAAAAAATAACAATTTAATGAGGCATTGATTTGACAAGATAAAGTAGTAGATTGCTTGGAGGCCCAGTATGTTTGCTTGCTTGTAAGTGAAAAGCATAACCTACTTAAGGAGGATGGAGAAGATCAGTTGGACGAATATGAAAACAAATGAGGAAGTATTACTAATTGTAGGACAGAAAAGACATTTGTTAAGAACCATAGCGAATAGGAGAGGAAACATGTTTGGCCACTTGATACGACAAGACGACTTCTTCTACTATCCTAGAAGGTAAAATTGAAGGAAACCGAGGAAGGGGAAGACCTAGACGAAGTTTTTTGGAACTAGTGAAGGAAAGAGTGGCGATCGAGTCGTATCAAGAGGTAAAACGGAAAGCAGAACATAGAGAACAGTGGCGTTTGAACCACCGATAACAGCTGAACTCTTAATTAAAGAAGAAGAAGAACCAATATTATTATTTTTTTTGCGCTTCTAGTAGGTAGCCAATAATATATAGGAAAGGATATGAGAACTTCGCCAAAGTGGGGCAGAACAAAGAAATATTACAGGTCCTGTGAGAAATATTGCAAAATCACAAATGATACAATCAATCGAATACCCTATTGGATACTAGGGGTTCGATTCAGCACGTTTTTTGTCAAACGGAGCACTTCAAAACTTTCGATCAATCTGCAACGAATTAAATTCAATAATATTTTATAGGTTAAATATTTAATGATATTGCTATCATATGATCTCTGTCATGTTACTCATTAGACAACTTTTTTTTATTATGTCATAATCTTTGTGTTTATACAGGTTGCTATGAAAAAATGGTACACCACGAGACATGATATTGAACATCATTTAAAATTCGAGGCTATTCTTTTTTAACTCAAGAGACTATTTAGAAACTACAGTGAACAACCAACCTCAAAGAAAAATATAAACTTTTTTTAATTCTACGTCGTAACACCTATTTAATAAATTAATGATATAGGATTAACAAGCTGATATTAAAAAAAGTAACCAAGCATATAAGACATGACTTGTACAAGTTGTACATCATTCATGTGTTACGCTAATTATGAGTATGTACCTACCTATTTAGGTATTACATCAATTTATAATCAACGTTCTACATTATCTTTAGCCGTTGCTATCGTGAATGATCAACATTTTGATGCATATGCATTATACAATTAAGTATACTTTGCCATACCTGATTAATAAAGCTTCTAATCTACATAGGTACACACAAAAAAAACGGATCCAATTTAAAATAAATTTTCACATCTTTTCATACTGTCTTCACAAAGCAGAAAATTAAAAGAGAAATGATAACTTCATTCAGTTTTAATCCTATTAAACTTCATAGACCTTCCAACGGGAAGGAAGTTCAGGAACCAATTAATTTAACATTTTAAAAGGAAAGTACCTAAGTCTTCAACTTCTTTAGCCACAATAACAACGATTTTCTGCATTACTTATTCACCCAGAGGAAAGATTAAAGGACTTCCCTCTGGCTATAACTGCGGATACGGATTATTAAATGATAACAAACATTTTATTTCTTATCGCTAGTAACGACACGATATGCAACTCAACTGCTATTTATGTCTATTTGATAACTGTGAAATAGAAACCTTTGAGTTTCCGTTGGACAATTACACGCTAACTTTATACTAAACTAGTGTAGTAAATACTGCTTAATATTTATGAGCACCTAGGAGATTTGAGCCCGATTGCTTACCATTACAAATATTACATAAACCGTTTATATTTTATTGTAACTTTGAAAGCGATGTTTACCGAGGTGCACGTCCTCCCTAACAGGAAATGTCAAATAAAGTTCATCAGTTTATTATTTCTTTTTCAATGCCGAAACTCCGAATGTGTAATTTTGGGTTTGTAGAGGTTGTTGAAAAGATTAGAATGATAAGGCATACCTGTATCTTCTTTGATAAGGGACGACAGGATTACTGAGACGTGTGTTAGATTCCATAAATTCGATGACAATGGACAACAAAGAAGCAACAGTTGGTTATTTTTAGAACAATGCCCTCTCCAATATTGCGTTATTCCATCTTCACTTAGTATTGAACGTGGGATTGACGTCATGAGCGAAATACAATAAGTATAATAATTTAACCAAAAGCTCTTTATTAATTGTAGACTGCTAAGTAGTATAGTTTAACAATAAAAACTACACTGGTGTGGTTTATTGACTTAATCATGTCAAATTTATTAGTTATTTGGTTTGTGGTATTTCATTCACTCATAGGCTAGCTTTAAACCGAAAGATTGATAGATAAGACTGATACCTATCACACTTTCAGATAAAGCTTAAAAATGTTGAGGCACGCCGAAGAGCGTTACCTTCGCTAAGACTCCAAAACCATGTTTAAATCGAAATAAAAAGATGTTATTATAGTATGGCAAATGCTTCAAGTGTTATGCAAGCACCAAGGCGCATAGGACCACCGGATTGGTTGTAGAAGTAACGCAACACCTACAACATATTTTGCTGTATAGCCACAAATGAAAAGGTAAATCCCCGGGCCAAAATGACACCAACAATACGCTGATGGTACATTATTTTTCGCTTTATGACTGTTCTGATTGGAGTAGATAGGCAGTGTTAATGCTTAGTTTCTCACTGCACATTCATTGTCAATTACTTATCTAATGTTTCCACATTCTTCACACATGACTGGTGGAAACACTTGCTATGCTTGTCTTGTACGTATGCGCGAAAGTACGTCTTATTTTCCTCCCAAGTAGCCTATCAAGTAGTATATCAACCTATGTAGGGAACCCACATTTTCTCACTCATCAAAACATCTCCATTTCCTGCAATCGCGGTATTTGTTCGCACGTTTTTGTTCTTGGAACCCAGCTGACCTTGAACCTACTTACTTTTCGAGTCTTTTATTTCCACTCTCCGTCCGTAATAAAAATACACTTTATTCGAGTCTCGCTCACCTTCTCCATATGGCCAAACCAATGAAGAATCAATTTCATCAAACCAATATACCCGGAAGCGAATCTGTTAATTGATCGTTTGCTTTATCGAGACAGCCTTGACTCGAATCGCGACGAAACCACATCTGCATTCTTAACTAATTCGATATGATTACAATTCGCAGCCAAATAGTATAGCTGACTGGCTGCTAACCTTGGGTCTTGAACACATGAATATTATTATTACGATAGGTACTGTTCTGAGAAGCAGACTTCCTCGAGGGCAGGACTGCCAGCTGCGTATACGGTTGGAAAAACAACTGACTCATAACACCCATAAAGCAGTTCGTTGGTAAAAATAGCTTACCTAAAATATTTTATAAAAGTAAACCTAACAAAAACGTAAATAAGTCTGATGTCTGCAAACATCTTCAAGTTTAACTGAGTGTTTACCCAAAAAGCGAATTAGGAAGCGGAGCTTTTGTTCAATAATTTAAAATTACCACACAGATTGCAATTAACGCGCAATACATTTATTATATAGCTAATGTTACTCACATTAATATACGAAACCCCTCAGTTCTCTCCATTCAAAATCCCCAGTAGATCAACAACTCATTCGTAAACAAACAAGTACGCAGCGGCAGACAGTTTCCCGTCCCCCTGAATTCTCAAGTCGTCCATCTATTGCTCTCGATCTTGTTCAATTGAATAAATGCAGGGAGGCGATGGCGTGGCAATCACTATTAACACCGGATCCTACGTGCGTTGTTATGTAAATAGGGTCGTGTCTGTCTACAGATGAGCGGCTCGCCTCCTGAGGTGGTGCCAGGGTCACGGCCGTCCATACGCGCGTTGCCCTCAACCCTTGCATCATAACTTGCTATAATTACCTATTAGAGTAGTTTTGCACCTATTTATAGAACCACTACCAGGCGTATGTTAATTTTATGTAACAATAACACTCAATAGGTCAGATCAATTGAATAAGCACGTAAGTCGTAACGTCAGGTTCCATCGATTTCACGTTTGCTCCTAGCCAATTTGGCGAATACATTTTTATGATTTTCCTATCGGTGTGTGGGTAATTGAAACGAAGCGTAATCTCGCCGCTGACGCACGTGCACTCACGTCGACCATCGATCCAACAACAATTATAATTTACGATAAAAACCAGCTCCGCCAAAGAGCACAACGGAACAACAATCAGATTTTCCCTCTTAGCATGCCTGCGTTGAACATAAATTATTATCTCTTCAATCCTCATATCTTGCGGTGGCAACTAGAGTTTAATAGTTTCTTAATTTGTGGTTTTCCTAGTATAACTCAATAATTGTATTACTACCTACGTTTACGTAATTGGTTACTACTTTGCGGCTGCGGCGTCACAATGTGTGGTCATTCAATGCATATCTAATTATTAAATCCCATAATATAATTCGTATTAACTCATTAGCTTACAATATTAACACATTAGGTTTAAATAAATAACTTTATAAAACCCAAATAATTATGTATGTGTACACAGACTATCGCGCGAGTTGTGCCAATATTAAAAAAAAATTGAAGTAATGTAAACCTATTGGCTATTGGTATTCAATGTATGTACGATTCGCACGTATGACTCACAAAGGAATTGTATTCATTTTGTGTCAAATTACGTTAGTGGACTGCCAATTACAATAATTATTCATTTTATTAATATTTTTTTTTAAATATATAATTTACTTCTTCACTCAATTCTTCAATATCCGACATTCCGAATACAAAAAAGTAACGGTAATGTGTACATAGTGTAAAATAAAATCTAAGCAAAGCTGTGACTATGCTCTATGTGAGCCACGAGACGGACGTACGGACTATTAGCTATGTACTAGTACTAGTACCTACCACAGTTCTATTCCTAGGTCAGTGTACGAATAATATTATGACGTAAACGTTCTTTGTCTTTATGTATGTGTCACATTTGTGAAGGTAGCTGACAGGCTATAGGTATTTTTATGCTTCATTTAAAGGACTTCTAAACATTTTTGTCATTTGAAGATGACCTATTGTTTCTGTGGGTGAAAAGGGATCCAGGTGAAAGATATCACGGATGAATGGCAGTAAAAGACATGCTGTGGCAACCGCAAATAAATTGGAACCCAGGGCAATAGTTAATGATAACAATCATAATCATAACAAAAGTCTTGACGGTGAAGGTTTAAATTTTAGAGAAATTAAAATAGTATATACCTAGTTAGTCATGATTGTGTCCAATGCTCCTTTCTTT
This sequence comes from Acronicta leporina, assembly GCA_947256265.1. NCBI lineage: Eukaryota > Metazoa > Arthropoda > Insecta > Lepidoptera > Noctuidae > Acronicta > Acronicta leporina. The sequence continues at coordinate 5,778,264 of OX366513.1, read as the reverse complement.
TGTATCTCAGAGCTGTTTTTGCCCTGAAACGGCCCTGACATTGCTATATTCATTCGTACACTAAAATGATACCCAAGTTTTCCTCATATCTCTATAATAAGAAACACATTATCGAAAATTTTAGTCGATGACCGTTAAACATTCCCAGTCGGGAATCCCAAATCTTGTGCAGTGCAAAAGGAAGAATCGAGTGCGTCTCGAACTGCAAACGGCAGAGATGTTCCGAGAATTAATTTACATAGCAAATGTGGACTGAGGCCGGTAGGTCGGTAGCGAGAACTCGCTGTTATGATTGATCTGCACTCGAACGCTACACTATACATATACAATGTACAATGTGAAGATATATACTTTATACAAATTTATTTACTTACTAGCTTTTGCCCGTGGCTTCGCTCACCTGAAGCTATAGTAGGATTAGAAATGGATTCTAAAAATAATTTAATAAAAACCAACAGTGATGATCTCTTCTTTGTATGGGCCTCTATACATCAGAGAGTTCAAGCTGTATCTAAGGATCCGATTCATTAAGTAATTGAGATAATTTAGGAAGTTCACCAGTTTTTAGGTTGGAGCATATATTTTTTTACAGTGATTCAGTAGTTTTTGCTCCAACCCGTAACAAACAGCTATTTTACAATTTTATAATCGTAGAGAATCGTTTATTCGCTTATTAGCAATACATATAGACATCGCAGCAATGTGTACTACACTAATACATTACTATGGAAGTATGTACTATTCTTGTTGAGATATTATTATGTTAGAAACACCTTATGTGAACATACTTATAAGAACAAAAGCTGCCAACGTGACAGTAGGTACTACTAGCTCTCGACAGTCACACAGCAAACTCGGGGCTAATAACCGAATGCCACCAAAGACTAAATCAAGTAGGTGTGCAAAACAAAATAACCATCCAATGGATCAAAGGACATAGCAGCTCTCGAGGCAATGATGCAGCAGACGAGCTTGCTTGGTCGAGCATGGATGCCGAACCCATTATACCCCCTCCCCTTCGTCCGATACGTACTATTGTAAGACAACGCACCAGGAACTGTAACAGCAGGTACCGGTCGAATCATGGGGAGTGCAGGCAGGCAAAAGAGGCACACCCTGACATAGACGGACGCGTTACTAAACAGTTACTGCGACTGTCAAAGCAACAATTAAGAATAGTCACGACAGCCCTCACCGGCCATAACTAACATTATTACAGTAAAATTAATGCGCAGTTAAATGCAAAAAACTGTTTTCAAATGAAATCACAAATATGGCACACACACCTAATATTTCATTTCAAGCTTGTTTGGTCAATCCAGCCAATTCCATGACAGTTTTCTTTTCTACTTTCTTTCGAATATGCAATTTCTGCAGATACCCTTACACTCTACAACCATTGGTTTATGCCATGTTTCATTAAATCTATTTTGATGGCTAATGTGTTAAATTTTGTCGAAGAAAACACTGACGTTTATTTGATCTCTGGATTTTCCACTGTATATGAGGCCGTATGAATCACATTAAATATCAATATGCATAATTATCAATACTTAGCTGCACAATTTCACTTCTATTCTACATAACTTTCTAAGTTGCGTTCATGACATTGTAACGTTATTATTTGTTGTTTTTCATTTGTCATTAGGTGCCTTCAACAGACATGAACCCGCTCATCAGGCTGTCACTAAGGGGGCGTATTATTCTCAGAACAAAAACTTATACCTTACCGTATGGGTAATTTTTCGCACAACTGAGTGCCTTCGCGTCACACCTCCTACGCAGTAGTCTAGCCGTCAGAAAGCTTTTAGAGCTATTATTTTATCCATACATCTAAATCCTAACAATAACAAGCCTTCGTCGAGATCCTTCGACTATGTATAATGAACTTAGGTACCTGGATACATTTTGTTACGATTATGTTTAACTTTAAGCAACATTGAAACAATTTGTTGCTAACAAAACAGGTATGCACGTAATATATAATTATGTATACTTAAAATCGTTTGTCCAGAGTTCCTGACTGACTGATATCAACGCACAGCCAAAACTACAATTCAATAAGACTGAAATTTGAAAAAAAAAACAGATTGGAACCCAAAAATTAGTATTGTCGCTACCCTGAAACATGTCAATTGGAATATCATGTCATAATTATAATAAAACCCTAGTCATATTTTTCCAAAGTTTCAGGTATTGTAAGATTCAGTAGTTGATTCTAAAAAAACGATTTTCAGGCGTTGCGCTTATTCTGTTACAGGTAGTAGGTATAACACATACTTATGTACTACTTATATACTAAGTACGGAAAAATAAGATTCAAGCGGATATCTATATCGTTTAAAAATATTTTATACACATCCGTTTCGCGAAACCAATCAATACAAGGTCAATAATTTTAATAATTAATGCGCCCACTTTGATAGTGTCGACTGCCGCATACAACTTTCATAATAGGTACCTTAATGTCACGGTCTCAATGCATATAACCACTTAAATTATTCATCTGATCCTCCTTTAGTCATCTCATCATGTCGTGAAGGTTAAAGGTTGATAGCTTGGACAATCTTGCTTATTTACGCTATCTTACATAGGTGGAGTACCGGTGGCGAAGGGTTCAAATGCTTTGGTACCTATATACACACTGTGTATGGACTACCTTCAATAAAGATTATCAACGTTCGTATCCGCAGAATTATATTTTTTAATTAAAATTGTTTAAATGCCTGATATGACACCGGTATTTGTTCTACCCACTTTCACCCTTTCAATCTTTAGATGCACTTTAACCTTTATCGAATTGTGGGCGTAGATCTGCTATTGCTGTTATTATTTCGGAGTGGAGAAAAGGTGGTGTTCGGAGGCTGTTACAGGCCCACCATATAAAAGCTGTCGGGCGCCCGCCCGCCCAACGCGCCCGCCCGGCGACCGACCGCGGCGGCGGGCGGCGGCGGCGCCCACGCATTGACGCAGTACGCCCAAGCCCGACAACCTTTTTATACAAAAAAAATATCAGACATCTACACCTACACAAGTTCGCAGGTAAGCCTATGCCATTTAACCGGGCACAATTCTAAACTCTGCTAGACGTGGGAACCGAACCCGGGACCTCTAGCGCAGCATTTGTACTTACCAACACACTAATGAGGCCTTGACCTACACGTACGTTACCTAACAAAAAGAAAGTACAAGATCGTTATGAATTTGCATTGCATTTTGAATTGCATTTTTTAACCTTACGATTGCTTGTGTAAAGTACATAGACCTAACCACAAGCAATCAATATACATCGCACTAGGTTTAAATATGAACATCTCCAAATTTTGCACATTTTTGATAACCCAAATGCAATTCAGAAAGTTGTCGACGAACTTAGACAGCTTTCTGAACTTGACAGTTTTTTAGTACTACGGAGTCCCACTTGGAACTATCTATGAACTCATAAAGTATACATACATTACACAGTCCACAACACTCGAGTTCACTATCAAAAACGCCGCAATTAATTCCAGCTTTAAATGAGCTTAAATGTAGTACACACGGCATTACAATATAGTGGCGCCGACAAACGGCCGGGCGTAAAACTATATACCGGAAATGGAGTACACTTGAACTGTGGACGGCCTATTCCTGGATCGAGGCCAATAGTAGGCGACTAGTACATTCCACGTCCCGCTAAGTAGAAAAATATTAATCAACCCGCTTGGCATCGACTAGGACTATTCTAGTATGGGCTTTGGAGATCTGAAACTGCTGTGGGGCTGCATAAGTAGACGTTAGCTGTAGCACAGTTGTACTGCTATTAGCACAGAGTATCGCCTACGAAAATCAATTTCGTTGAAGACAGCAAAACAGGCAACACGAGAGCGATAAGTATTATTCATCCAAAAAAAATTCTCAATGCAAAATAAATTAGTGTTTCTAAATGTAATAAGATACACCAAACCTAATTACTTGAAAGGCTCACAATCTTTTGCAAACTTCTGTGTAGACCGTTGTCTCAAAATTTCAAAATGATCCTTAAGCACAAAACAAAATATCTTCGCAACAGGTGCGCACGCTACTTTGTGCTATTCACTTTGTTTTACCGTTTTGTCCTCAACGACATCTTTAAAACGGTACTGCAACAAAGTTAACAAAAAGCAACAGGAAAACCAATTAAAATACTGCCTGCTCAAAAAGATAAAAACGTGTACATAGATCCTGTACTTTGTGTCTTGCAATACGCTAATAAGTAATATAAATTCAAGGAAATAAAACAAGACAACTCACTAGAGCTCACACGGTGTCCTCTAAACAACAGAATAATTTTAAAGAAACTAAAATTATAAAAACACTTCCATAGTTTTGTAGATGCGATTACTAGGTAAAATATTAACCCTAAGATTAATAATATCTCAATTACCAAAGTACAAAGGAGCATCCGTCGATTGACAAACAAAATCATATGCAAAAACGTCTAAACCGATTTCCATGTATTTAATTCCAAATTAGTGATTTGGCACACATAGTTTATAACTTGAACTAACATTATGTACAAGTACGTTACTTTTTTATCAAGGTAGGACCGAATCCTAAAGTTCATGCAGACGAAGTCACGGGCAGAAACTAGTAGATAGATAAATGTAAGAAATATGATATAGATAAATTCAACAAGAGACGATGCCTGACAGAAAAGCATATTTCTAGAAGCGTGAAGATTGGGTTTATTGTAAAAAAATCGTTCCAAAAAAACTGGCCTAACTGCAGCGGATAGAGAGAAGTAGAAGAATACTCCGGAAGACTTTCCCTACATTGGGATATTATAGACTTAATAATAATGATTTACCATCCTCCATAATTATGACTATTATTATAAATTTGTCATAGTGAATACATAAAAAGGCAGCATTCAGCATTCAAAACGGCCTCTGTAACCGGTTTGTTAGCAACAAAACCGCGTAGACACACAGTATTTCTACGAATTCTGTTAATATTTAAATTTGCACAACAAAATGGACATAATGACGTGCGTACAGAAAGTTGCTTTAGTGCCTAACGAGGAAGGCAGGCGGCGATGATTCATGGGCATGTAATTTAGAAGGCCCAAGTCAGGGGTCTGTTGGCACAAATGACGAGTTTTGTCTCAGGTAAAACCCTGATTCCTTTTACCTAGTTAAATAGCTTTAAATTGTGGTCAAATTTCGTCCTTCAAGTGATTTTAGTCACGTTGTTTACCTAATTTACAACAAAACTTTTCCATTTATCGAGTTATAAAGTTCGTGGCTAATATCAAAAACAAACTGATGTTTCGAAATCGTTCGAATAATTCAAATAAACTGTAATCATTGAGGTTAAAGTTCAACTGAGTATATTCAAAAACGCCACGGCCTGAATTTGTTTTATGTGATATGAATAATGTGACAATTGTTTTGATAATACTTGTCACATTAGGTTAACAGGATTGACGCAAATAGAACCAAGATTAAAACGCTATAACCCAGCTAACAGATTTCATTTTCGCGGAGGCTAACAACCATGAGTGGGTGTTGTTATTAGGGTTGCCAGATGTCCGGCTTTTTAGAGTCGTGTTCGGTGTCCGACCAAAATATGCCGAACGAAAGCGCGCGAGGGAAGGGACTCACGTAGATAAATAAAACAATCATTATTTTTTTTCTTTTAAATTCCGGTGTCAGGCTTTCAGGGCAAAATTACCGCCTTAATTTGAATCTGTGTCCGGCTTTTCTATTTTAAGGCCTGGCAACTGGCAACCCTTGTTGTAGCGCAACACGTAAGTCCCAAAAGTATGAATGTCAACAACTTTATTTTTGTAGTATTTTTCTTATGTGTTGTACTATCAATGTTATAGCAAGTAAATTATCAAGTATTTACTCAACAATAAAATCGGGTCAATATAAAGATTTTATTAATACGAATTTAGTAAATAAGTACTATTTGTGTTATTATGTTTATATCAAAGTGTAAAGATCCTCCCCTTTATACTAATGATAACGTCTTTATAGTATGCACGGCAATGAATGGGCCTCTTGCGGTTCGATTTCTAACAATCAATGGAGCGAGAGTCGATGCATGCATAATAATAGTGAACATCGATAACTTTTGACTTTGTAAAGACATCTATTTAGAGACAACTACATCACGGGAAAATACGTATTATAACATGTAGATACGCAAACGTTAGTGTCAATCATTTAGGTTTTTGTTGGTGTTATTGAATATTATCTTTAAATGTTACTGCAACTGAAAAAATAAACGTATAACCACAAAATTTGTATGTTTTTGTTCGATCTTTGGTAACACGTCATAATAATTTAATTTTGGACTATGATAGTTATGGAAAAAGCAAGACTATCGCCTTGTTGGGAGGGGTCGTACATCGACCTCCGAATCATTCGTGCACTAGAAGCCACGATTCGATCGTCGCGTCGCGGGCAACGTCGCCCGGCATCATGTCTCGCTCCGCAGCTGAACTGAATAACAATCAAGCAAATACTGTTCACACTAACATTTTACACACATACATACGCACCATATACATATACAAATGTATAATGCGTAACGGTCGTTTGCACAGAATCATTCCACATTTATAGATGGTAGAAACAATCAATGACTCATATTGGCGATATGTATGGGGAACTTGGGATAGCTATCACTACTTTTTTCTCAGAGACCATCTCATTATAAACACGATTTTAATACTTGGAACAAATATTCACAATAACAACAATTGGGAATTCCATATTTGATAAGTCTTTTCCAAGAGCAATTAAAGCAATCGTTTAATTAGGCGTAAGCGAGATACACTCATATCTTCACGAATAACACTAGCTCCACACATTGGAGTATTGGACCCAAAGACGCGATCCCACCAATATTAGCGCTAAGCGGTTTGACCCAATCAAAATGCATCAGCCAGCGACATGAATATTGGAGCCAACCTTAGATCCTTAAACCAACCCTAAACATATTATTATTTAGTCTAAGATGCCAAAGCTATATTTCATGACATCACACGTGCGATGCGCGGTGCCAACGTGTGGAGCCGGGCTAAGAATGGGCGAAGTCATGCAAAACAATAATAATAACTAATATTGTGTCTATTTGCTAAACGCATGCTCCGTCTATCTATTTGTAATCTCAGACATGTCGTAAATAACGAGCATAATTTTAATTTACCGTCGTGATAACGTAAATAGAGCACGAACTATGCCGCATACATTATTTACAATGTGCAGTATGGTATGCGCACACGCAATCACATACGAGCCAATGTGAAAAAATGTCATTAGCATCGAACGTACCTAGTTTTATGTATTACTTGCTATTGCCCCTGTTTCGCTTGCTTAGAACTTGCAAAAGTTATCATTGATTACCTTGTTCAACAAATTTTTCATGCTCCTGTTGTACATTGACGTACTTATACTTACCTAAGTTTGCATCTACAGGACATAATAGTAGCATGCAACCACGGCTATAAACAGGAAACCACTGTTCCCTCTTCGATAATTTTCTTGTTTTTACTTTTCGGTTGTTTTTTTTTTTTTATGGGATAGATGGGCAAACGAGCAAACGGATCACCTGATGGTAAGCGATAACCGCCGCCCATGGACACCCGCAACACCAGAGGAGTCGCAAGTGCGCTGCCCGCCTTTAAAAGGGTTTGGGCCTCCGGTAACCTCAACTCACTCGGCGAAACACAACGCAAGCGTTGTTTCACGCCGGTTTTCTGTGAGGCCGTGGTATCACTCCGGTCGAGCCGGCCCATTCGTGCCGAAGCTTGGCTCTCCCACGTGAAAAATTCTCCCACGTGATTTTCCGTAGCCGGTTTTTTTTAAGCTTTCGTTTTTATTTGACACTTTCTGGTGGCTCATGCTATCTTCTTCGCTATCAGGTGCAACTTTCACGGTATATTTCATTTTAATCGGCCATGGAACCAAACCGCAAATTCTAATTCGTTTTAAAGAGATGGTGCTGGTAGCAAGAACGTTCCAGCAGGTACAATTTTCATTTTCTCCAGCCAATGTTTTCTTGAGATTTCCTATAATAGGTACCATGTCCCGTACGATACTCTAGTGATCAATACAGACCTAAAACACCTTATTTTTAAATTCGAGTACCCTTTTCAGTTATTTTACAAGTTATGCCATGATGTTTTATTCAAAAATACATATTCTCCTAGTCTCTTACTACAAAAACGAATTAATTGACATGCGTATCTATGCATCTCTTAGTAGTCTGTGGAATCGACCGCTAATTTGTCAATTGTCATAATCTGACAAGTACTTTTTGAGCTACTATCGAACCTCAGATTTTAGTCTAAGATCGAACCGATCGAACATCCGTATCTACATAGACAATATACATAGACAGACCTTTCCCTTCCTTTTTCGTTACCGAGTAAAAAAAGGTTTTGATGCATTTTTTTTAAAACAAGTTAGATAAATAATTAAAGAATTTGCTTAGTTTAGTTATGTCCATTCATTCCGGAAACAGGATAAAATTGATGTACCAATAGGATTACGAACGCGGAAATGTCAAATTTAATTTGATTATTTTATTAATTTACATCGTATAATCTTGTTTTTTTTTTAATTAATGCTTTTAATGCACGCAAGCACTACTTTGTAGAAGTATTCTCAATCTACATTATTAAACATTTTATTGAAAACGTATCTACCAACTATCTAGACTCTAGAGCCTTTAAAACCTGCTCTAAGACATAAACAGCTAGTACTTGCAATTTGCACTGGATTTGGAAGCGATGAAACAAGTTTCATATCAAAAGGAAATAAATAATTGCGTTTAGTGATTAATGGGGTCCCATTAACCATGCGGTTTTAGATTAGGAATATCACATGCAATAAACGAATTGTAAATTAAAATTGTCTGAATAGGTACCTATTTAAATTGTTTTAAATATTCAAACTAAGAACCGATATTATTATCGATTAGCAGAAATTTAGAGTACTTTTGGAATCAATTACTACCGATTCGACCCGACGTACTCAAAAACTTTTCCTCGGAAACCCAAGACCCATCTTATTCGTGATAAATTAATACATCTTCATATAGAAAAGTAGGCAGACCCACGAGTAAATAATTTAAGCGTGTATGAAAAATTTAAAAGTAATCTCTCTTCGGTATTAGTTATCAAGTTTCATAGGGAAAGTTGGTCAGTATGACAGGAAGAATCACCTTTTAAGAGTACACGTGACTAAATTAGCATCCAGTATATAAAAGAGCAGAAGAAACTGCTCTGTCTTCACCGGAGGAGCAAAGAGTGCAATAAGGAGGCACCTGGGCCTCAAGTCTGCCATTTTATTGTGACAAAGTCGTCACAATAAGTCCACAGAATTGTTGATTATTGACAGTTTTGTCTATCAAACCTATCAGTCCTTTGGACATTGAATGGCCATTCTGGTACAACTGAAATAACGGACTTGGTTGCCTGGGTGAGTCCTAGAGGGCGTAAACTAAATGAAACAACAAGGTTCCATTGAGTTCGGGGGCGCAATATGTCGTGTAAAAATTCGCATCGCGCGTAAGTTCTACCTGGAGTTCTTGCCTATGATACATTTTCTCGTATTTATATTGATTTAGGATCAATAACAAACAAACATTGACTGACCAATCACTGTTTACAATGTAAGTGCGGCACAGACTGTAACTCATGCAGTAACAGACAACACTTGTCGACGTTGTCCCTCATACTCGAATAACTGCAATTTCACCAGTCAATGAGAAAGCTTAAAAACTCGCTGATCGTGACCGAGCATAATATCCATTTCGCGTCCACGGGTACGGTTGTCAGTTGTCCGGCTTTTTACAGTCCTTTCCGGAAAAATATTTACAAATCCGGCCTGTCCGGCTATTGTTGGGCTTTGGTCAACCCTGCCCCGGCAAAAGATGCTGAAAGTGTGTCAGGCTTGTAAGGCAAAATGTACGGCTAAATATGAATCTGTGTCCGGCTCTTCTATTTTTGGACCTGGCAACCCTATCGACGGGGCCTCTTGCGTTGTTTTTGTAAAACAAAGCGCGGCAGCTGAAGCTCGCGCTTATCTATCGCAGGATACGGCGCCTATTCCGCCGCTAGATAGCGCCTACGCTCACCCATCCCCCCTGACAATCCGCACCCACCTCACTGTATTGTTATATGGCAAAAATAACATACAGATCATCTACACTTCATCCTTTTGTAATTTCGTAGTACAGATGAAATTTTCTGCTCAAGTTGTTTTTGATCCGAGTACTATATATTTATATTTATGCTATGATTTGTCATAAATGTCATTTAACACAAGTCGTTAGGCTGTATAAGTGTACACTTATGTGCTCATAAAATAAAGGACTCATAAATATTTGTGGCACGTGTATTAATAATATGTAATATTGTTATGTTCGATCTATGAACTCATTTCTACTAGCAAGCGTTGGTACGCAAGTGCTCCAGACAGTATTGATTTAAACAGAGTTCCAGGAAAATCTTGAAACGTACGATATTATACCTATAGATTCTTTACTATACAATAGTGTTCACGTTCTAGATATTACCAACGTGAATACAACCAATACTCTACAATAAGAATGAAATAGTGATTGTTGGATTTCAAAAAATTATGTGGGATACTTCTATACTACTAAACTCCAGTAAGAGTAATTCAGCCACCAGTGAGAATCTATTATTTGTAACGAACATACTTTACTTTAAACATGAATAAAACAATGTTGATCAACAGGATATGAGCTTAGCATGATTTTCTCAAGAAATGTAAATTGTTGCAATTAGTAGCGCAATCAAAGGAAAATTCCGTAACATACTTTTTCCATTTGTGGTCGGAGCCAATTTAATGTACTCGTGTGGGTGTAGATGCAATGAAATCGCAGTGTATGTGCTGGAAACTAATCTGACGAGCCGTAGCTAGGCTATTCTTTCTTATATAACTGTTCCAAGCTAGTATTTTCTCATGTTTCGAGAGTGCGTTTACAAACACAAATTCTCATATATACACACCCATATACGCGATAACCTTACCTGTAGGCCCTAAAAATATTTGTTCCGTGCGGGAAGAAAAGCCGTGATCGCTAAGATTCTACGCAATTCGTGAGTCTCTCGAATGCTAACTAATGCTGCTAAATGACAGCTATTCTACTGACAATCGGTCAATCCACCAGTGCTTGCTTGCATTTTCGATCAGTTACTAAAACGGAATAGGTAGATCATTTGAAATTACTAGCCTCTCTCTAATTTTAATTATATTTGGACCTTTAGACCTTGACATTAAAATTCATTTTAGAGAATCTAGTAGTATTTGAGTTGAGGCTGCATATATGAGTGACGTAGCTATTCCATGGTAACAATCCGTGTGGTTACAATGTGTGCCTACGTAGCTCGCGTGTCCTCATTGTGGCCGCGCCGTCAATTAGCTTAGCAGCCCTTAATGGAACCCATTCACGCGACCGACTTGAATGGACGCGGCCACATGAGGAATTATTAATAGTTGCAGTGGAGAAGTAATCCACCATTCATGGGCTGGTATCGACCCAGTGCGTGGGCAGCGGAACACGACGTTTACTCAATCACAAGTGTTTCAGATAAAAAACTACCTATAGCTACAAAAAGTACTTATAATCTACCTAGATATTTTGAGTTGGATGACTAGAGATTCCCTCATTTCTCTTCCCAACTAGTAGATAATCGCACAGAGCGGTAGAATCAGACATTGCTATTCTTCTCAACTTCGTTCTACACCTATTAACATACTTACTTAATGAAATACTGTTAAATAGGTTCTATTTTACAACTAGGTACTGTCTACTTATATCTTACCACGGAAACCCTTCATTAAGACTATGGACAGGTGGCAAAAATTCTCTATAGCCTGTTAAACATCCAAAACTAAAAGGCAATACTAGTGTTGCTACAACACCATGAATGGGCCGTAAAGACACGCGGCCATATGAGTGACGTTACTTTGATAACCTGTAACCCCATGCGCACCATAGTAAACAATTCATTCATTTTAAAACTGATAGTGTAACACATAGAACGGGACATAAATACATGTGTCCAGTTTCCCTCAGAGAAGACAAGAGGCAAAATGCAGAGCTTCATTTGTACCTTCAGGTCAACGCCGACGACGCGACGGTTCGTTATTGAAGTGAAGCGTCTGCAGACAGTAGTACGGTGGCAGTGTGGCATTCTATTACTAAGACTCCGTCCTGTCCGTCCGGCCGTCTGTCACGGCTATATCTCATGAACCGTGATAGTTAGACGGTTGAAATTTTGCACAGATGATGTATTTCTGTTGCCGCTATAACAACAAATAAAAAACAGAATAAAATAAATATTTAAGGGGCCTCCCATATAAAAAACGTGATTTTTTTGCTCGATGTTGATAACGGCAACAGGTAGTTATAAATAAATAATTGAATTAAAATAAAAAAAATATTTAAGTGGCTCCCATACAACATACATGATTTTTCTGCCGTTTTTATAGACAATAGTACAGAACCCTTCGTGCGCAAGTCCGACTCGCACTTGGCCGGTTTTTATAGTTCAATTTGGTTCTATTTCCGGGTGGTGTAAAAGCACGCGCTGCGGTTGCTGTCGAGAGTGGAGTCGCACCGCACTGATAAAGTGCGGTCGACATGTATTCAACCCTACATTACTCCTCTATAGTGTTAATATAAGTAGGTACTTGTATAATCTCTGTCACTGCTACCTGACACCATCACAACAAAGTATGTTATATGGAATCTGTGTTCGATGCTAATTGAAAGGTTCATCATGCTTTGCGATTTAACTAAATATAAGTTCGCATAAGCTTAATGGTTCTAAGTGCGACTGCTACGCTAGGAATCGAACTCCTATATTGAGCAGTGGGTTTTTCTATGAAATTCCCAGTAGCATCTCGAAGTTTGGAATTTGTGCCCGGTAAATGGTAATATGCTCGCCCCGACAACATGGGATTTAAACAAACCGGCGACCTGTTGGTGTTCAATTAGTAGGTACCTAGATACGCCTCTGCCTAACTTCGGGGAGTAGTAAAGTTTCTAAACCTTCTACTCGTCGTAAAACACTACAGTTGCGCAAGTTATGTTAACGCTGAGAATGTACACTCAGCAAAAACACAATATAGGCATGTTAATTTATCGTAATTGTACGTACGTCGTTACCGTGTCATCTAAATAGAGCCGAGGGCAGGTGCAGCTCCCACGCGAAAGCAGTCGCAGATTACACAGCGCGCTCCCCACCCGACAAGGGCTGCGCAGGCGCCGCTACCTTAACTAAACACTGGTAATCCGCCAGCATAATTAAATCACTGTCCCCACGAGAGTAAATGCTTTAATGCCAGAAATGAGTTTAGTAAATGCTTTAATGCCGGCAAAATTCGCCTATAACTACGCGAACAAACTCGTACAGTTGGCGCAAAATAACTTGAACCAAAATGGCGGATGCGCAGTAGTCGTTTTTTAGTACATTTTGCTCGAAAATGTACTGCGCAAACTTTCCCCCTCTACGTTAGTTTTGGGTCAAGTTATTTTGCGCGAACTATACACGCACCGTGACTAAGTAATCACCACGTACGCTCTTGTTATCCAGTGGTCAATGGCGCGGCAATCGGGGAAGTGTAATTACGTCAAACACTACTGAGGGGTCGAGCCCGTAGCGTGAGCATGCCCGGCGGCAATGACCTTCAACACGCTGTACTATTTGTCTCCTGTGGTCACAATTGGGCACACGTTAGCCAGAAAGCAAAACTCGGAATTCCCATAGTCCATGCTATCAGCAAATTAAAAACATGCACTGGTTGAACGTTTGACGCATTTCAACTTTATTATAGTTCGCGCAACGTAACTTGACCCAAATCTAACGGAGAGGGAATGTTTGCGCAGTGCGCGTGCTAAATGTACTAAAAATCGGCTACTACGCATCCACCATTTTGGTTCAAGTTATTTTGCGACAATTGTACTTACTAATATTCATCGTGGAAACTTTAACAGCCTTGTGTGTACCTACAACAATACCTGATCCTGAGGATACATTTTTTCCGTTACAAGAATTGGGAAGCAGGGATCAAGAGTTCGCGACGCATTAGAATCGAAGCTAATGCATGCCGTGGCGTCGTCGCCGAGTCGGCCATGTAGCCCAAGCTGATTTGAATTTCACACATAGATATCCAACTCGCCTTCTGTTTTATTCATCCGGTTAAAGAACATGACGTCAACAGCGAGACCTCTGGGCAACCGTGTGACGAGAGGAAAAATCATCCACGCATTGTTTGTTTTCCCTTTTTGAAGTTTTATCCGTTGACTTCAAGTATTATGCAGAATCGGCACTGAATTGTAGTATTCCGCTGATTAGTTAATCATCAGCTGTAATATATTATAATAAAACAATCGTAAACGATCAGGATGAATTAGGATTCGTTTCAGTGCGCGGTTGGCGGACTGAATGCCAATGAACTAGTAGCGGACGGATCGCACAAGCACATCCAGTTTGATTTAGAACTACATAAAGACAATTAATTACTTGCGTCTACCGAAAACGTAGGATCGTTTGACTGGCTTGTTTGGGTAGCAGGAAGTATTTTACCAGTCACTACTTAATAAATGTAATTAATAGTCCAACCGACACTATTGTGGTTTTGTTCGTTTGCAGTTTTGGATTGCAGACAGTAATCATCTAAACTGTCAATTTTCAACGTGATACGTTTAACGTAATAGCATACGCAGTAATCGACAACTTATTTATTTTCTCATAACGCCGCGAAACGTCATTGAAATCATTGGGGTCCATAACATAGAAAGCGAAAAGAGAGGGTTATGAAAACATGGCCATAAAACGGCAGCATGGCTTTATCGATAAAGGTTTGGGTTATGTAATATGAGTGTTATTATATTTAGCATGAGCGTTGTTAGCCACGGGCATCTTGCAAGATCGCCGTGCGGCCTGACATAATGTGTGAATTTCTCTCATTGTTTCTCCGCTCCGCGTTCAACAATGCCTTATCGATGAGACTATTTAAAAGCTTTTTAGAGTGTTAGCAGCGTTACAAAATGTGTTACTCCTTTGATTTATTCGTACTATGGCTAATCTTTATACTTTGTATGACGTAGAGTAGAAACTATTTACCAATCGCATCGACTCTCGCTGAACACATTATGGTTTGTGGAATTTTGACGTAATAGTAGTATCATCAAAACGTTTATCTGTTGGTTCCCACCGTTCCCACCAGTTCCCACAATAAAAAAGGCATTTGACAGTTATACTGCTTTTACTTTTATTCAGAGTTTATAAAGAACTTTACCTATTTTGGATTGTGAATATTGGATAAGGAATGTTTGATACAAAATATTTTCCACGATCATGTGCCGCGAGCGTGTCGGCAACCGTAGCATGCAGGCCTATTGCGACATTATTATCTACTCGAGATAAACCCGCTTATTGCTAAATGTGTTATTTACATAAAAAATCAATAAAAGTAACTGAACTAACAACAAATACATAAATGTATAACTTACGTCAGTGTGCCTGTAATCTTTCTATTTGTGTGCCAAGATAACTAATAGTCATGCGTAACCATCGACGAAATACCATAATACCAATCTATAACCACTATCTAGATATTGAATAGGTTACCATCACTGTCGAGAAACATATATGATGTATATCACGTACAATATATACAGATGCTACACAAAGGCTAAGGACAATAATTACAACAATTTTCGTTCCAACAGTCTGCAAGTCCAAGTCGTATTATACTGATGTAGATTTTATTGATATTTTTATTAGATATACGTTATTTAGGTGATTATTCTCTCTACCTATTATAAATGTAGAGTTCTTGTTGATAAAGACAGAATGCGTTGTTTTAACAATGTGTAAGAGTTTGTGTTTTTGAAATCGTCGGTAATTATATCGAATAGGTACCTATTTAGGGAATTTCTAAGCAATGGCAACGTGTGTATTGTTGATAAAGTAAACACTTTAAATCTGACTCGCGTTTCATATTGCCACTGGCGTGAAAAGTTATATAAAAAGCGTATCTAATTTTAGTATAACGTAGGTACTAGGTTCATACTTGCTTTTCTAACTAAGCGCGTAATTACTACACGTACCATAACAAACTCATGACGCAAAAGCTTCCAATAATGACGTAAAAATTACGTAACTCGCATGTTAAATAGCCTGACAAGATTCGAACGAGCGATCTCAATCAAATTTGATATAGAAAACCGATAATCACCTTCAGATTGCAATATTTTCCAGTATCTATGAAGAGCATAAGTTCCTCTTAGACGAGTATGTAAGTTACCGAGGGATACTGAGGATGTTATATAATCATTTTCTGATCTTGTTTAGTTGTACTGCGTCCTCTGTACTCTATATTGTCTAATCAATGGGGTGCATTTTGTAATTAACATAACTAGTGAGTAGTTTGAGCGAGAGGCGCGTTATGTGTTGTGTGCGTCACCTGTCGCGCGTCTGTCGTGCGCCGTGACCCCGGAAGTCTCCTAACCTCATGCGGATCACTGGGTCGAAACGAAAACGCTTCTCATTCTATACACCCTTCACTGCTTATTATACCATAAAATTTGTACCGTGTTTGTAAACACCATAAGTTTTATTTATAAGAATTTAATCAAGTGGCTGCCAATTTTTACATCAGCATAATTATTAGGCTCAAGTTGAATAAACGCCGATTGATATCACAGTGAATGTTATAACAACAATGTTCTTCGACCTCGGCGAGACACGACATAAACAGATAGGTTTGTAAGTAAGACGTCTTGCATTGCAATGCAACTAGTGGTAGAATGAAGAGATCGATCACGTTCACGTTCCGAGGCCGAGCCGGGGAGCGTTGCATTGTTACATCACGCGCACTTTCTAACTGCCGACAACGTGCCATAGGATTTGTATCGCCATAGACTTTAATTAAAGTGCCCCTCTGACGGGAGTTAAGAACTGCGAATGAATTACAAGATAGTACTCCACCGAGGAGAGGACAATAGAATTGTGCAACTTCGTACACTTTCGATTTCGTTTTAATAATGATAGCTATTCTTTCGTCGACCTATTAATCATCTTGCAAAAGGCAATGTTAAATCTGTATCTGTTTTGATGTGTTACAAAACCGCATACGAACAAAGGAGGTCGGTGTAGTCAGCTCGAATCCTAAATGCATCGGAGCACAATCGAGGATGACGCGCCGCTATTGGAATGCTGATGTAGAATGCATGCGCAGCACACACACCACGCTAGATAACTGGACCGCGTGCGACAAGAGAGAGGGACTGCATCCGCATACGAAACGACGTACACCTAAACAGAAAACTTCGCATTGCAATCCGATAAGAAAGATGAAAATGGCGGAAAAGCGTGAAGGTAAAACGAAGCTCGGAAACGATGCGAGTGTGTAAGATATAGAAAGTACTTTAGAAAGGAATCGAAGGTACGCCGTGACCCGCAGACGGCGAGGTGAGCGGCCTGGCAGCGCTGCGCCCGCGCCGGCGCGCGCGGTGCGGGCGGAGTGCTGCGCTGCGCCTGCACGTCGCGGCCACCGCACCGCACGTTACGACACCACGCGGAACTGGCGGCCTTCACTGTCAACC
Organism: Acronicta leporina; assembly: GCA_947256265.1. NCBI lineage: Eukaryota > Metazoa > Arthropoda > Insecta > Lepidoptera > Noctuidae > Acronicta > Acronicta leporina. The sequence continues at coordinate 5,760,639 of OX366513.1, read as the reverse complement.
TTTTAATTACTCACTCTTTAGCATACTTCCATCTCAGTTGGTTGACTGCATATTTCTTGACATGACTATGTATTTAAGAAGTAGGTACTTGTTTTAACTCAATACTCAATACTTTATTGCATTGTAAGTTAGGGTGTTTTTATTCTTTTATATTATTTATCCTTGTGTTTAATAACGTAATTATTTATTTATTTCATACAATGTTTTTACAGGCATACACGCAATACAACATGTACCTAGTTATTAAAAATACATTTAAGTAATTTATATTAATGATAAATAGTTTAATGTGGCCCTCTAAAATTCCGCCAACGTACAATTACAAAATTTTATAAATTCCAATATTTAATTAATAATGAAATTCACATTAACATTATCAGAAAAATAATTACACAAAGTAAAATAAGCCAATACGCCATTAAGCAACCAGTGTAATTTGTAAGAAAATTGCATTACAAACGAATGCAGAGAACATTTGAAACGAGCCAATCGTTATTGCAACATGCAGTTATTGAGAAGAAACGTTTTCAGTAAGAACGTTCCATGCAGAGTTGTCCAAACGACGAGACCCCTCAATTGTCGTGAACGCACGTCTGGTCGGCAGCGGCGGCCTGAGGCCGGGTTTCAATAGCCCAGTCTATAATACGTATACCTACGTAACATGGATAGTTTAAGCGATGAACTCAGCCAACAGGGAGATATTTAGTTAAGCGTAGCGAGTGCGAGGCCGCCAGCTGACGCGCTCAGCTGTTACACTCATCAACGCGAGCTCGTGTTTTGACAGTCACATAACTCCTAGCACTGCTGCCACCGCAATCATTTTTACACTCACATCAGTCCCACATACTCGTTATTAGCTCTAGAAAGATTTAATTTAACCGAGACACGTGAATTATATAGAAAACCGCAACAGAAGTATGACTAATTTTTAATACAATTCAAATGCGTGATAATTTGCAGGGACCGAACGAGAAAGTATGAGCTCTCGTTATAACAATCACGTGGGGTAGCAACTGGTAACAATCAGTGGATACTAATAAATGATCGTTCATTCACTGAACAAGGTTAATAAAAGTTACAATGAAGTCTGGCGCCGACGAAACGTCACATGAGACTGATGCGACGTTCATCTAAATATTTAATGCATAATTTCGTTTACGAATTTGTCGATCTTCATTAGATTAATTTTTGTATTGACTGATTTTCTATTCATCAAAAAGAGACCCACTTGTGCACCATGCGGCATGCGGCATTAAACGAATACGTATATGAATATCATAGATATAAAATAAAAACAACGTCGGTTTTGCTATTTACTGCGCATGGGCAGTGGTGGAATTTGCAGTGATTTACACAGACCACGAACAAATCGACATCAAATATCACGCATTCATTCACATCACCGAGGGCTACACTAGCAACATTCTTAACAATGCATGCGCTGCGCATGGGCACCTCGACCACAACATTTGCTAGATATACTATATACATATACGTTTAACTGTCTTATAAACCGTCTGGGTATGCAAGAAAATAATAATTTTAATATTATTTTCATTTCATTAAACGCGCTCAACACAAAGATCCATCTGTCTGTCATCGACACAAGATTTCATTTTAATTAGTGACGCAAGACACTTAAAGATTTGTAAAACCTACACTTCATGTTATTTTTCTCGCATTGGTATAGGGATCAAGATATAATATTTTGTTTTAGTAACGTAGTTTTACGGTCGAAATTAAAAACCAATCTCTAGATTGTTTTCTCTACTGACATAGTAGATAATTTATGTATATGTCATAGAAGCACTGACTTCTAGGACTGCACTATCATATCACACTATCCTCATTGGATTTTTTTATGTCAATACTCTAAGACTATCCTCTACTATATATATATATATATATACTATCCTAAAGAAATATAGAGATCACTGCATAGAACCCATGACTTAGAAATAATGTCTTTAGAAAGGTTCTCGAGCTCAGATTAATTACTTAATCTGAGTTCTCGAGTAAGGAAAACAATCCAGAGATAAGTTATTAACTTCGGCCGTTAGTAAAGTGTGTGCTGGTTAATCAATGGTCTTCAGTAGAATAAGAAAGCGGTTAAAAGTTGCCATCTCGATTCGCTTGGGTAGCATTGGCAAAAAAAATATAGCGGAATCGGCCCCCCGGCTGCGAATATCGAAATGCTACTTTACCCCGTGCTTCAAGACGAACTGAAATAGTATTTCCAAATACAAGACACGTAAAATAAATGCTGTTCCGATGCGTTTCTGACGGTGTATACTGCAGTGAAGTGCAGCTTAGGATTAGACCGTGTATTGAAGTAGCATTTCGATATACGCCCCCGACTAAACAACACAACGCTGATGCTTTATTTTGAATGCTATAGAGTCCCACTTACTGTATAGGTACATAATTATAATTATGAAATGAAATCCATTTTTTAAATTACTCATATAATACCTACTAAACACCATTATGATACTAAATAAACACACGTGAAATATTAATCGCTAAGTAATGATATTGTACGGATTTACGGATGCTGCTACTACTGCTATGCATTATTGTTTGTAAATCAATATTTCTCGAGAATCGAGAAATATGCGTATCAACATATTTTTTGTATAATATACATACGTAATACGTAAATGGCACGTGGTGGACATAAATATGTCGGTTATCTACGTAACATTAATAGCAAAATGCATTGGATATGATAATGTAGCAACCAACTCAACCAACAGATCACACACACATTTATTATAGAAGCATTAATATTTCGATTCAAATGGAGAGTCAATGAACTATGGACTATAAATTGCCAGATTTTGGTGTTTTTCAGAGGTTCCAGCATTATGGGAAAAGAATGTGAGAACTGTATATAAGTTATACTGTATACGTATAGAAAATTCACTGTGAAAAGTTTTCATGAGCATAATGTTTGAAACACACTTTTGTTGGTAAGGGCCTCCTGCTGTCGAAGTTACAATTGTTTATGCTTGTATTCCCCGAAGGTAAGGCTGTGGTGCCTAGGCACCCACAGCTCATCGGTATGATTACATAACATAACCAACCTATTATAAGCCTCTCTGCTGGGCACGGGTCTCCTCTCACAATGAAAGGGATAATGCTATCCACCACGCTAGCCTAGTAATATGGGCTGGCAGACTTCACACGTCGTCGCGGAAATCTCTCAGGTTTCCTCACGATGTTTTCCTTCGCCGTTTACGCACATATCTTCGGAAAGTCAGAGGTGCGTGCCTTGGGTTTGAACTCGGGACCTTTGACTTGGCAGTCCAATGGTCATATCACTAGGCTATCACTGCTTGGCTTGAATTAATCCCATGTAATAGGTGCGAGCCTATTGCCTTTTACCGGGCACAATTCCGAACTACAAGCTGCCACTGATAATTTCATAGAAAAACCTTAATTTTTAACACTTATCGACCTGGAAATGCAAACAAGGACCTCAAGCGTAGTAGTCGCGCTTAGGACCAATAGACATAATTATGAGACAATGAGGAATATTAGTACAATTATTCTAAACCACACATAGATGGTGGACACCGTGTTTTCAGCGTTCTTTCAGTGTTTTGAAGGCAGGTTGGTTGTTATTACAGATTTGCCGATTACTTACAGTGTAAAGAAGACACAATGAAGAGCTATTCATCAAACGCGGGTTTTCGAGTATTATTGCGATGCAAACGTGTTTAATTTTAAATGTAGAGAGCTCGATAAGCACGCAATGTTGATTTTATCGCATCGCACATATAGAAGTAATGTCCGACAGTTGTTTGTGGCATTGTGAACACACACACACGACACAGGAAAACATGAGCCCCGCGTGATGCGCCCCGCCAGTAACAATGACCAGTTTTTTTTAAACACCGCGAGACATTTCAATTGTGGGTACCTAACTACTTACATTAGTATATACGAGATGGCTCCCAATACCCTTCCGTCTTGTCCTTTGTACGTACCTGCAAATGTTAAAAACAATTTGAATCATCAGTCATCAGACATAACATTTGATGCGACAATATTATCTTTCACCAGATTTTTACTGGGATTCTGACTGGTGGGTCTCTTTGAGTACATTTAGAAGATGGATAAATTACAAACTCGTACAGAGAAATACCTTGGTACAGAGTGTATGTCTTTACTCATTTGTTACTTGATATACTGACACTTGAAGTCAATAAACGAAATGAACCGTCATTGTTGGATGGCATGTCTTTGAACTACATTGCATCTGTAAGTGCGAAATCCTACATAGGTGCTTTCAACCAAGTTGAAAAATAGCGTTTATAGGCAACCAAATAACGTATTGTAATAATTTCGGTTTGAAAATAATGGAGTCACAAAAATGATAGCAATAAGCTGTAAAGTTCAATTCGCGACAATCGTTCCTCTTAATCAGTGTTGGCATAACAATAATTCAGAGAATGGCTATCAGACACACAACACATTGTGTGTTCTGTATAAATTACGTCAGGGACACAAATCTCGAGCATTACTCACTCAGCAGTTACGTCATATGTACGAATGAATAGAAAATGCAGATATATATTACAAAGACTTTCCCATGTCTGATGTCGCCCCCGCAAATTGTCAAGAAATAAGGTATTCAGAGGTCAATGGCGCTAAGTGTATTAAAAATATGGTAAACCAGATTTTTCGAGGTGGTTAGTTGAAACTTGGCGAGGACAACGTCTGTCAGGTCAGCTAGTGTTACAATAAATTTTCAATTTAATTAAGCTTTTCTCTAATACTACAAAATTAGAAAAACATTACACTAATAGGATTAGCCTTTAATTTTTTTTTTAACTACAGTAACACTTCCTATTTAGAAAAATGATACTTCACAAAAAATGCTACATGATACACCTTAAATAAATTAATTAAAAAAATAGAATAGGTAAGCTAAATATTTTAAAAACATTGGTTAATTTAGGTACCTTACAAAAACAAACTCAAGAAAAACAATTCGCGTTTGTGATTTTTTATCGAAATATGATACGTGAACGACTTTCGTTTAAATGTTGTTAAAGATAGTTCAACGTTACCGCCAGGCGTTATTTCATAAGACCTAAGAGGACAGCATTTGCCTAGACATAAATAAAGTTATTGTTATTACAGTAATTAGTCACCTACGTTCGACCGTCTCTGCCGGTAACCTATTTACGTATATCAGCGCTTACTTCACAGCTATTGCTCTGTCCGGTTAATTTTGGCACCAATTTATGATTCATTCGACTTTTATTTAGATTTGGCGACGTTCCTTTAAAGATCACCATTATAAATACAAAATCATTTTTGTTTGTTTGTCCTCGACGAGTTCCGAAATCATTCATCTCACTCTACGATGAAACACTGGTAAGCTACTGTGTGCCATCCTGAGAAAGTACCAATATGACGAAAACCATAAAAAAGAAGGTATTGCAAATGACAATGCATGCCGGGGACATGCTGTCAAACAATCATGAAACACAATACTTGATGAAGTTTAAAAAGGTCTGCAAATTAATTTTAACTTCATTTAATCATATCTTTAAAGAATTTACATTTCAGAAGTCGCATTTTTTTCATCTTCTCTACTATTATAAAATTGTAAAAAAGCTGTCTGTACATTCGAAATATATATAAAAAAAAAACAAGTGTGGTAGGGTATATAAACCTCTCCGAATCCAAAAATGTGATTTTTTAAATTTATGTCTGTTTGTCTGTTTGTTACGGGTTGGAGCAAAAACTTCTGATTAGATTTTGATTTTGTTATCACTGTTAGAAAGTATGTGCTCCGACTTAAAAACTGGTATACTTCTTATCTCGAATAATTAAACGGAACCTGAGATACAGCTTGACCTCTCTAATGTATAGAAACCCATTCAAAGAAGAGATTATCACTGTTGGTTTCGAGCTTCAAGTGAGCGAAGCCGCGGGCAGAAGCTAGTGTTTTATAAAAAGGAACAAATTTATTTTATAAATGTAGCGAGACGTAAACAGAAGCACCTACGTAGGTATTGATGTTATTTACGTCGGGTCTGGAGGTAGGCTGGCCGGGCTCCATCCAGCTGACGTCGAAGGCGCCCCGCCGAGCACCCCCGACGCCCACGAGCCCCTATCGATCGCACAACCCTCCTTCGTCGCATCCCCGATGCACCACTTGTTACATCTCACTAATCATACTACGATTAGATTCGACGCGCGTTTGGGAATCTATATCCATTTTTGACAATTAAAAATTTAAAAAGATTACGAATAAAGTTCGTTCTTAAACACTAAAACCTACGTCTTGTTTTCAAGAATTTAATTAACTATATGTCATAATTTGGAATTAAAAGCTTGCTACAAAGCTGCGGAATAACGATCAATTTTTATTACAACCTGGCAACCGCACCGACTTGAAAATTGAAGCATTTTCGGAGTAGAGATAGTATAGAAAGTGTACGCGACTTGGCATTCCGCCAACCATTTAAAAATAGCCGATTGTTTATTTTGATAAGGAAAGTGGTTTCGATATAGGTCTGCGTACTGATAACACGTCATGTCATATAGATTGTCCTATTTATTTTGGACAATATGTGCAAATGTTGCGTCGCGAATAAGTTTGCCTAATATAAATTGCTACAAGAGCGGGGCCACGGGGAAAACACCGGCTTTGTATGTGCTACTTGTGCTCTTTTCTGTATCAGTACTAACAAACTTGTTTGTCCGTTTAATTACCAGCATTTCCGTTATGAGGAAATTAAAAGGACAATTAAAAGGAAAAACAACGTTATGCAAATTATTCGTTTTAAACTTATAGCATTATCGATTAAGTTAAGCTTTAATAATGTTCAGTCTGCATTTATAGCAGATTCCATTTGATCCTGAAGCGATTAGTCACATCACCGGTTAACTAAATTTATTTTCCAGCGCTCAGGAGTTATTCAAACTACTACATGATTCGCAAAATGAAACAATAGTCAAGAAACAATAGCTCATCGTTAGGGCATCAAGTCTGCTTTTATGTAAAGTGTCAAAATCTTCATTCTGAATGGATTCTTTTTGACAGATTTTATAACAGTGCGAAGACCATTCCGATACCACTAAAATAGCAGGAGTGGACCCCAGGTTTCTGAATCAGCTCTCAATGTAGCTGATAAAAATATAGCTATTAGAAATAATATTGAGAACAGGTTTCGATGGCGTTTTAGATAATTGCCATTAACAAAACGTGGTGAGTGGCTTTCATGCAGTGCATGTGTGGTGAAAGTGTCATGTGTTGGATGCGGCTCGGCTCGTGGCGTGGGGAGATCGCAGCGCGCATCTGCCGCTGTTTGTGAATTATGTCGCACTGATTGATGATTGCATGTCTACAATATCAACACAAGATATATAGCTGGCTTATTTTCTTTTACTTTCAATTATTAAGGAGGTTTAAAATATTATATTATATAAAATATTATATTATAGCGAAATTAAAATATATGTATATTAATAATTTATACCTGTATAATTATATTAAAACGTATATTTTTGGTAATTAAATTAAAATTAAATTAAAAGAAATATGTATGTTCAAAACTAATAATGTCATATATTTTTCTTAAAAATCTGAATGAAAAGTTTTCTAAATCCATTGTCCTACTCATGGATACCTAACTAGATTTTGCTGACAATAATAATTATATTGAAAGTGTTAAGTTAGATGAGCAATATATATGATATAATATAAGATGATATAAGATATAATTTAGGATGATAATATATAAAATAGAGCAATATAACAATATTTTCTGATATGAACTTAATGCAGACGTCTCGGTGCGCCTGGTTCATTGAAAAAAAAAACTGTTAAGTCATACATAAATAATAAACGTAAAGCAATAAAATATAGTAGTTTGAAACACTTTTGATTTGTAAAGTAAAATACGTACAGCTAGCAAAACAATTTCCATTCGTAGACAGGAGTATAAAATATTCAATGTATAAAAACGACCCTCACTAAATTATTAGCTTCGGATATCAATTGCAAAGGTTGTACTTAGAGCCCAAGTTGATAGCAGTGGCTACTGTCCAATATGAGAGGTGGGCCAACTTGGGTATCGCACATCTTCCGATTACCTGTATATCCGATATGCAGCGCAGACTATAGGTAAAATAGTTCGTCAGGGTGATAAGGAGATAGCATAGTTATGTTCTCCTTCGAGGTGGCATGAGGAATCACAGCTACGCACGATACTCTAGAGATATGGCCGTTTCAGGAAGTCCTTGTATCACAAACGCCGGAAGCCAACGCTCAATTATTAATTATAGCTGGGAAACAGCACAGCATAAGATGAAGTTATAGCCACGTGGAGCCGTGAAAGAAGACCGTTGACATAATCCGAATAAAAAATCTTAGACTTTGAGGAAACAAAATTTGGCTACCCGAGCTGCATTTAGTATAAAGATCATTATAATATATCCATATTTATCCATTAGATATCCATTTCTTGCATAACATAAACAAAACATGTCATCCAAATGTTCGTAAGATTTTTTAACGCCATTAAAGGTCCAAACAAAACTAATTATTCTAATGATTAAAGGACAAAATAACAGGTTCCTCGTGTTTAGTATAAATGACAGGTATCTTGCAGTAATAATGCTCAAGAACCCGTCTAACGCGTCGTGATGCGCACGAGGAAAATCCTTGTACATCCTGTTCATATGCACGAATGCGTTTCAAATTTCTGCTCAGAGTAAGACTCAAGATTGCATTAACGACTGTAAATCTCAGATGAAGTTGTCATAGTAAGTTGGCAATAAAGAAGCCACGCCAAGATTTTATTTCCTTGGATGCGCAGAATTCATGCTTATTCCTCCGTTACAATAGCGTTGATTTACCCCGAAAATTATAACAGATACATTGTGTGAATACAATTTCTAGAAATACGTATTTATTTTCAGTAGATTTCATCAGTCGTCATTTCAAATTTCATGATTTTATTACTTTGTTAATGTGCGACTACAATAACCCAGATTTTGTTAGCTCAAACATTTTAAGAACGATTTAAGAGATATTTAACGATTTAATTAATTGTATAAAGTGAAAAATTTGTGTGTTTGAGAGGTAAGTTGTATCTCTAGAGTTACTCAAATACAAATCCCATGCTCATATACATTCATAGGCACTGAATAATATAATCAAAAGCTCATCATGTTATCCTTGCTTCTGAACGTTTCAATGGCCTGTATGTACATAGTGGTTAACTTAAGTCTGATTAAGTTAGTTAAGATTTGAAGCAACACAATTTTGTTAGTCAGCGCATAGTCTATTAATTTGCATTTACAATATCATTAGGTATTCTGTTTTATTGGAAGATATTTGCAAAAAATAGGGCCTAATGTATCCCTATTTGTACAAGTACCTAATTCATACTTTTCTCGTCCCTATTCAAACAAAACAGTGATGGTTTGTTTATCAACGTAGCTCACTTGCTACTAATATGTAAAAGTGAATCATCATTCAATGATAACATGACACCAAACAATGCGCCCAAATAAACACACATACTTGGTGTACTTAGTGCACTCAGAATGCAGTTCTTTGTTTGCATTGAGAAAATATTTATTGAAATAAAAAAATATGCGTTAATAAATTAGTCATAAAATGTATTAGTACCTAATGTACAAAAACAGTGTATTTTAATTTAATATAATGAGAAGAATATTTTCTAATCCAGCGGTTTATTGCTGACCGTACATGCGCGGTCAATGTTCGCAGTGGCCAGCTCCGCCCGGCCGGGCCCCACGCACCCACTATTGCGAAAATAATGCAGCAAAATACTACGTCACGCACTGCTTTGGGAATATTTTTATAGTCTATTATGTTCGCATGCGTGTTAGTGAGCCAAACGTGGAAACGCTTTTGTTTTGGATGGCTGTTGCGGCCTTTATTGTAAGTTACACGTTATAAATTGTCAGCATAACGTAATAATAGATATTATTATCTCGTGACTGAGAATACACGAGTAATGTTTATGGAAGATTGTGAAATGAGATGAACAAATATGATAAAATGATATGTACTACACTATGATATTATCTACGTCGTGTTACGTGTATGATTAAAAGATTAGTGAACTCCCGTCCACACACTAAAAAGAAAATCGTTGAAATCATTGACATCGAGACGTCTGTTATCTTTTATTTTATAATAATGAAAAAGCTCTCATATCCAATAAAGCAATGCTAAGAGATTATGCAAAAGAACTAGTTTCTTATGGTTTCTAAACTCATTTTCCGAAGATTTTCGAATAATCTTGATGCAAACGTGTTGTGGTAGCGGGGTGGGGGCGAGGTGCGCGGGGTGCGGGTTGTGCGGGACGTGGCGCGTTCAACGAACGTCCGCGGGCCGGCACGGGCCCAAGGTCGCCGCGTTCACTCGCCCGCCACACCACACCGACACCATCAACCGGCCTGCTAAGGGTTTTATTTTACCCAAGATTTTGCATCATTAGGATACCTACGTTCAACTTTGTATGACTGCCCTGTATTGTTTTTCATCTTTAAACGTGCATTCCATGCTGAGGCAACCCACATACCTCCGTACCTACACGATTATTATTTTTATCATATAAACAACTCGTGCAAAATCAAAGTAAACAATTCGTGCTAAGCAACAATCAAACAATTTCATAGATTTACTGTAACATGAACGATCCACGCACGTTGCCAAATCTTGCGCAGACGAGACGTTGAAGTATGAGTGGAGCCACTTTAATTTCGTTTACAAAACAAGTACCTACCTAGCTATAATTATATTTCCATAGTCACCTGTTGCACGTGTAATCTATAATTTTTAGCGGTGTCTAGCTGACCTATCGAAAATGTCGATTGTCATCTAAGTCTGACAGTTGGTCTTTTAAGCCGGATGTTTGTGCAACGTGCAACTCATGCATAGTTTCGAAACTTTAAAAGTGAAGGCTGGTGACGCAATATTTTATTAGTTACCAACGAAGCATTAACGTAAAAACGGTAAAAGTACAAGAATCTCAAATGGTAATTAAAAATTCAGTATGATAATAGCGTTATCCAACGTAGTTACGTAATATTTAGGTGTTACCGTCTTATTTCACTGGTTTTCATTAGCATTTAGCATTCGTTAGCTTTTTACTACAAACTGTATGTGTGTATGTATGTACATAGACATACACTTACTATTATTATTTACTACGAGCTGCAAGAGATTCACATTAGATAGCAAGCTGTGATTTGAGCTGCGAAAGTCAATTGCGATTGGAAAATCGTACATAATCATGTGATTATTTACAACGTTGAATTTCAAGTTTTTTTTAAGCATTCTTAAAAATATACATACTGTAATATTGTGTTCAGCGGTCTATGACATTTCTCCGAGTCTTTTATGCATAGAGTAAACGTAAAGAATTTACAGTATCTAAAAATTTACTAATTTGCTGTGTAAACAATGATAACTGTGCGATAACCAACGAGACAAAAAGTTGAGTAGAGAGATGTAGAGCAAATGCATCAATACTAATACTTATTATAGATGCGAAAGAGTCTCTGTCTGCTGTTTGTCTGTTACCTTCTCACCCCTAAACCTATATATAAATTGCGATATTTCTTGAGGAGATAGATTGCAATCTGATGAAAAATATACGCTACCGTTGGTCCCAAAAATTCGCAGCAGGTTCTCAATTCGTCTGTATTTTTTTTTTGTTTTTTTACGCTATTATTCTGTCATTTAATACCGATTTGGAAAATTATTTTTTTTGTGAAAGAAAATACTCTTGAGGTAGTCCCGTTCAAATTTAGTGAAGATTTGATCACAAGTTTAGGAAAAAACTCAAAATGTTGAAATAAAAAAACTTTTAAACACAAAATTATCGAAAAACGGAAGTGAAAATTCTTTTGGCGGTGTGCACTTTTTGGGATGGGTAATTTTTTAAGTTCTGAAGTGTAAAATTTTTAATGTAATATAAATTGTATGTTTGTTTACGATAGCGCAATAAATGAATATTGTATTTTACCACATAAATGATAGTACTTTCATACTGACAATTAAAGCAATTCGTGTGAAATTATTCCCTAACCATTCCAAAATATCAAAAATGCAACGTATATTAAAGCCGGCTTCCAGGCTAACCAGATGCTTCTGATTTCAGTATTTTAAACTATTTATGTAAGCACTTGTTAGGCACTACTGGTACCAGACTAGGTACCTACCAGTAGTACCGGCCTAGTGCTTAGTCTCTACCACTATATTTTCATAGGATAATTTAGTCGAACACATTCGCTTCACTTATTTAATCTAATTGTTACTTCTGCTGTTCTGCCATAACTATTCTGCTTCTTTACTTCTCGGTCCCTACAAGAAATCTCTACTATTATAAAATTGTAAAAAAGCTGTGTTTGTACATTAAAGATATTTAAAAAAAAACAAGTGGGTTATGTATGATATATAAACGTCTCCAAATCCAAAAAGGTTTTTTTTTAATTCTTGTATGTCTGTTTGTTACGGATTGGAGCAAAAACTACTGGATAAGTAGATTTTAATTTTTTGATCACTGTTAGAAAGTATATATGCTCCAACTTAAAAACCGGTGAACTTTTTATCTCAATTAATTAAAGGAATTCGGAGATACAGCTTGACCTCCCTGATGTATAGAGGCCGATACAAAGAAGAGATCATCATTGTTGGTTTTCAATTTTTACTCCTAATATAGCTTCACGTGAGCGATGCCGCGGGCAAAAGCTAGTACTGGATAAATTTAAATTTTCGGTCGGTTATTACAAGAAGTTTGGTAGTTTAAACTTGCTGCGACATAAATATATGTCACATAAAATTTATTCGCGTCTCAAGAGCCCCATTGGCAGACCGCGCCCTGGCCCGGTATGCCGCCGGCTATTGCGAGATCAGCCGCACGTGTCTACGACAAATTGGTACTTACTAACACCTAAATTGTGACAGTAATAATAAGTGGTACATTCAGCTGTGTCAGAGTTCTGAGAAGAGTGAGAAGTATACACTAAACAAACGTTAACCCTTTAGCGAACTGCTATAACTTATGGACGATGGGAATAAGTAAAATTTATCTGGTGTAAAGAAGCAAAATTCATAACAAGCCTTCGTGGAGACCAAGACAAAATGTCCGACGCAACATTAAACATTCTATACAATGTTTCTAATCCATCACAAGTGCAAACATCCCAAGATCTCCGCTTCTATGTAGTCGCGCAAGCCTACCACCTGCGATATTTTTTCTTCTGCAAAGCAAAGCGACTGCAGCGTTGGAGAAATTCCTCGAGTATTCGGTTCAACGGCCGCGCTACGCCGTGAGCGCTTTGTGCCTGTGTGACTAAGTGAGCGGCGCGGACGCACACACGGGCCCACACCCGTGCCTCTGCAAACATGACAGAACCGTTACCCACTATCCCCTTGCGATACATCATCTAGCAAGGCCTAACCAGTGTCACCATACGTCATCACATGTCATAGTATCGCTTCATCAAAATTTGACTCACCTGCCTAAATACTTAGACACGTTGTATGAGAAGCCAGTGTTAGAAATTGTCTCTATCAACGAAGGATGTGCAGAATAGCAATGGCTCTACTAGAAGGTGTTCCACAACTGTATGGATAGTAAGTGCAACACACAATGCAACTAGCTTATGAGTAAGACGTAGGCGCAATACCGCGGTCGGTACTGAGTTCTGTTCTGAGAGGGGGAGGCTCGCCGCGGAATGCGATTATATCTGATCTCTTCAAGATTTCATCACTAACACTGACGAATGACGATCACATTCATTCAACTCACAAAATTTAGCGCAACGCTAATAGCAGCGGTGTTGATGAAATGCATTATGAAAGTTGCAGAGAAAACATTTGCTTTTTAAGAACTCAAACGGCACTCAAGGCTATCTGGTACGACGCATCTCGCATTAGAAGATGGCATCCCAGTCGATTAACTCGTAATTGAAAGTAATTCAATTTAAAATGTGTGTTTATTGCGACTAGTAGAGCAATGTTGTCCGGTTTGGAACGAAAGGCTAAAGGCGTTTTAAGGATGGAGGCTGTAAGGGAGTTTAAAAATTACTATCACTACATAATGATAATAAAAAAAATCCCTCCGCTGCGTCTGTCTGTCTGATCGCGGAAAGGATTTTCATACAGTTTTCACCAATAGGCGGAGTGAGTGATTCGTGAAGACAGTAAAGACTTTTTAACATAATTTTAGCACCTTAGGAGCAGGACAAAGCGGATGAACCGCGAAGTACAGTTAGAGTGATCAGACACGCGTGAAGAATCCGTTCCATTAAATATTATACGTAGGTACCTACCTGCCTACCTACAATAAGTGTAGCCCAAGCTTCCGTTATGTAATCCAACTTCTGTAAAACATTAAATCATAGTATGAAAGATTTGTATCGAGATGAGATATTTTGTCATTACATTCTTGCGTTATCTTTAAGAATGAATAATCTATCTAATCTCGGTGCAGTATGCACATAGACAACCGGTTGATTAACTCCTAAGACAGCAAGGAGTTAAGTATGTCGTAAATTGCAAACAAAATGAATAATTTTTTTTCACTAAGTATGAGCTAAATAATGTAATAGCAGAAAACTACCCACTCTTTTCACTTTTCTGCAGTGATTATGGAAAATATTTCAATTCTCTAATAAGCACTAAAAACCAACGCTGGACCTTTTTCAGACAGAGTAATATTACGACGACAGGCGTTCACATAACACGGTGGGCACGCCGCGTAGTCGCCGCGAATACGCTATCCACATCTTCGTTAGACAAGCGACCATAATTTTGCAAATAGATATTTTTCTTTTTGGGATTTGATAGGGTGGCGAGTACATTAGCCTCTTCCTGACTCTTCGGGGAATACAGGCCTGATGGTGTATTAGATATTAAGTCGTAGGACCCGCGTGGTTGGCTACAACCAGGGTCCCAATTCTATCACTTCAATTATATTAGAATGTTCTCAAATGCTAATCGATTTAAAAAGGGTAGACAAGTCGACGTACAGTCCTTTCCTTGTCCTGTCCTTTGTGAATTAGGTGTAGGACCTACCTATAAATGCGAACGTAACTCTGTCTGTTGCGTTCTCACGCCAAACTGGAACCCATTTTGATAAAAATTTGGAGAAAGGCATTGGCCGAGGCTACTGCTGTTTTTGCCTCAAATAGATAGTCCCTTGTGCATTTCAGAGTGAAACCACAGGCAACCACTTGTAGTGAATGTTACTGTGATTACTGCTCCATATTTTATAAGTTTTATAGAATGACTTCACTGAAATAAATAGGTAGGTATAAGTATACCGAGATTAATATTATTATCTTTGTTAGTTTAAGTAATAGGTGTTTAGCAATAAAAAAAGGTCAAGCATCTTTCGTTGTTGTAAACAATAACACATGATACCGATTCTGAGAATTGACACAAAGGAACGTGTTTTAGCTATCTGAAACGAGATTAAAGGTCACCATGATTGTGTGAATTTGACCCGACAACCGGACACTATGCGATACCTAATTAATGAATTTGGTGGCTTATGTACCTACTTATCTTATTATGTTATCTACTGAGAATATTACGTAGAAGCATGTACATTCAGATACCTACCTAATACCTAAGACGAATCACTCGGTAAATTTTAGTCCCGTAGGAACATCGTCATCAGAACCATCTCAATCGGTTATTTGGACATCAGCTCGGTCTGTAAATGATTACTGGGGGCATGATTTTTCCAAAGGCCACTTACCTATGTTACTATCTGTAACATTGATTATCCCACGCATGATCTCAGTCATTTATTTGTTCTTTAGCTCAGCATGGACAGAACCGGATGGGGTTGCCAACACTTTCCCGGACGAGTTTAAATATAAATTTTAAAATATTTACAAAAGAATTAGTATTCTAGAAAATTTTAAACACTGCTATCCCTTACATATTTAAGGACTTAAGTAGGTAGTAGGTATCATAAGTCAGGATTTCAGTTCCAACAGGGAGGTTACTACACGTTAGGATTAAAAAACCGGGCCTTTCATGTATATTCCTTTATACTTTTATAGATACACCTAAAAAGTTTGTTGTACATTGTGTTGTGGGTCACACAGCGGAAGCGACGACGGACGCGTTTCGAAATATAGCACGCACTATCGAACTCATTATACTCATTATGTGAGATCACGAGTAATGTCACTGAGATAATAATTTATCAAGGGTTTACAGGGCCCCTTGCACGCAAGCCGAGATAGATACTGCTGCCCAACTCTGTTGAAGTTGCCTTATCATTTTGTTACAGTTACAGGCGGTAGGTAGGTGCCGAAATTAAGTAGGTAAGTACCGCTGATATAACAATATAAATAAAGTTTCTCATTTCAAACCACATATTTTTACTAGAGTAGAACCTAAAACTACTGTCAGGATCATGGTACAGGCAAATGTGTACACGCATGTATACTGCATAGGTACCTATGTAAAGTTTCTAATGTGACTACCTACTTAGAACTTAGAACAATATAACACAGTAACCATCGGTATAAGTAATTTCTGTTGATTTGTTTAGGTAGCTATTTTAACTGCAGCAACTCAGTAATATTACAACCTATAACATCTGTGGCCGCAAATGTCTCGCCATAAAGTGGCAACCCTCACAAGCTTTTCTGGGGAAATACATTTCTTTTCTGTCTGTGTGATGTTGGTGTCGTTGCCAACACTAAAAATACAAGGTAAGTATTCTTACCGACTGATCTAAAAGATCATTCACTTGTTTTTTAAGAATTAATTTATGTTCATTCAAAAGGAAAAAATAATAATATGGTTTGACTGTGAATGCAGACCGAGTCATACATCATAAATACTTACGTAAGAAAAGTGTGTTTCTTCTGCTTCTAATTGTTTACCTAATTAATAGGTAGGTATCAGACTTTAAGTGCCACTTGCACCAACTTCTTAAATGTGTTTAAATTGTATTTAAACACAAAGTTTCTATGAAAAATCGTATTCAAATACAATTTAAATATAATTTTGAAGTTGGTGCAAGTGGCCCTAAATCATAGAACTCGTAGGTACTAAACCTACTTACCTCAATCGTAACCTTACTGCATATCTGAAACTTTAAATCTTCATCCTACGTGTGGCCAAACACCAATCAACAACGGATTTACAGCATCAGTGAGCATCATCATTCTGTTTAACTAACGAGCCAAACTTCTTTTGTGAAATAGTTGCAAATTTGCAATGGCCAGTGCAGCGAAGGTAGCAAGCTTAGAGTCACACTGACATTGCGTATAATCCGGCATTCCATAAGGAATGCGGTCGCTCGACCACTTAACCGGCCGCGCACCGCCCCGCGCCGCTCACCTCCATGATTTCTTACCGACTCGCTTCCGTCTACCATATGGTGTAGTGGGATAGGACCGAGTCTAACAAGAATCTAATGAGTAAAAATCTACGTTAAGACATGCACAACACCAAAGGTTCACTTGAATTCCCTACTTACGTAAACATGGTAATGTAGAGATTACATGCGTGACATCTCAAAAATGCCTATAAAGAAACAACAGGTTCTGTACCTAACTATGTATATCTTCGAAAAGAATTAGATACGTGGCTGTGGCTCATAAAAGATGCACCTCAGAGGTTAATGTTATCGGCAAACGTCTAAACTACTAGGTACATATTCCAGGGAAAATTCGATGATGATCGCCACGTAGCGGGTGGGTGAATCAAACAAAACAAATGTGCCGTCAAATCGATTAGTAGAATCAAAGATTTCACTCACCTTCGTGGAAAGCCGTCGATCGTTAAAAATATCCACTCGATTCAATCGCACAGATAATACGGTTATCGTCCGTACAACACAAATATTCACCACACCAAAACGACAACATAAATAAACGCGGGAGGAGCCGCCGACACCGGCACGGATGGATCGCTCGCAGCTGACGTACTCTTCGCACTGATCGAAATGCAACTCGGAAAAATGCACAGGGCGGGGTTGTCGAATGTCATAAACGGTCGGTTACAGAGGTCGGACACTCGGCGTTTGGGCTCGAGATCATGGAATACACCAACGCATAACGCAACGCCGCGAAGCGGACTGACTGAGAGTTCGGCGGAAGGGAGGCGCGGAAGGGAGGCGCGGCGCGAGGAGAGGCGGCGCGCGCCGGCCTCAGCGACGTGGCCGCGCGCCGCCCGGCTCCCGACGCCCGCCGGGCGCCCGTCGCTCAGCGCTTAGCAACGGCACGCGACGCCGCCGCTGTGCCTCTGCCGAGACACCCGTCTCCAAACTTTACGACATAACTCCATAAATGATACATCTTGTGTCACCCGCTTATATTTAAATTGTCTGAACTTAAGAATACATATCAAACTACCTATCCTATTCACTGTAAAATGAGGGAGACATGACATTACCGGAGTTCTGGGTTGCCCCTGCTCACAACCCATGTTTCAAGGTACAACTTGTAAGCTCCAACTCGTAGGTTAATAAAAAAGGTGGGTACTTCTTCAAAATCTTAGCAACGATCAACCACAATTATTATAGGACGGTAATGTTGTAGTCAAGTAGAATACTCGTACCTAGAGTGAGATGTGAGTATCTGAAATTTAAGCATAACGTTTTTTCCGCTTTATGAACTTTGGCGAAGAAGCTAATCTAGTGGTTTTTGACATCTATCAGTCTTTTCAAGAGTTAGTTTACTGTAAGCTGTCAAGTGTCTGCTCGAATCAGTGTACCAGTGTGACTTAGTGTGACACCGCCTGGTGACAACTCAATCACCTCATACGCATGACAGGTACAATGTAAACAGTTCCTGTTCTATCCAACAATTACTGCACTTTCTTTCCTATTGTTAGCGTGATGAAATCAGTTTTACTATCTCTAGCGATCGAGTGAGATTAGTGCGGCGCAGGCGGTTCGCGGGAGCGGCGCGGCGGGGCGGGACCGCCTATTAGTCGCGCACTTGATGCCGTCCCGGTACTTTCACCCATACAGGTACTTAGCTGTCAGTGTATTATCATGCATATGCAATCAATGTATTATTTTATTTGTCACCTCAAAGAAATCACGTGAACAGGCAAAAATAAAACAACACGAGTGAGAATGTAGCGTTCACTTTTAATATTCTCAAGAGATCACAGAACATACTGATACCTTATCTTTTTGGTAACAACCTTTGTCGATTTCATAAATCTATATTTATTAATGTTGGTGTTACAAGGGCTGTTTCTAACACGATTTGTGTTTGCAGTGTCTGCTATTGTGGGACTATTAAACAAACAACTAAACAATGATGTTCTTAATTTTGACATGAAGAATGATGAACAGTGAGCTCCATGAAAAAACGAGATTTGAATGCCTATTTACTACTATAAAAATGACAAAAGTTTAGCATTTAGACAATACACATCATCAATGTAGAATTGTGGAAAACTATTTTTTTTTAAGGATAGCATAATTTAGTTGATGGCATTGTAAGTATTAAGTTATTCACTATTTTCTAAGGGCCACTTGCACCAACTTCTTAAATGTGTTTAAATTGTTTTTAACACAAAATTTCTGTGAAAAATCGTGTTTTAATACAATTTAAATATAATTTTGAAGTTAGTGCAACTCAGTGTAAGTGTAGAACTTATAGATGAACAATTATAGTGACACCTATTTCACTGTAGGCATTTAGGCACATAATTATACTATGGTAATTTATAATCTCTCAATTATTGTACCTACCCTTATGGGAAAAGATATGAGTATGAATATAAAGTACATACATACTCACGCCATACCGCCAGTTATTGGCTATCCGTGCCTTCAGGAAACAAGACAAATATACGTAATGTATATCTCTGTAGACAGGTTTAGTAACAGATAATTCTTAAGAATAAACACTAACAACGTGTGAGTCATATAACATTACCTGAGCTAACTTTTTTTAAATGTGACAGTGACTCGATGAAATCTAAGCATGTCAACATATTTATAAACAAAATTCAAACTCATTGAAGAGCACTTTAAAAAACATACTCCTATAATTTAATATTACGACTTGTAATCATTTATTTATATTTATACAGACTTATTTTTTTATTTGCAGCTTATAGCCATGGGTGCCACGCCGGGTCCATTCTACACAAGTTGTCATGGCTGTTTGCCGCCGTCACTAGAGTTGCCACCTTACTATCTGGTCCATCGAAATTCGCCATAGAGTTCAAGCGATTCATGATAACCGTTACTGCCTTATTGACCATATTTATTATGGTTTCGTTGTCCATATCTACAGGTTTGGTTTCTGTGGAAGTTCCCGCCGTTGGTAGCCCGGACTTATCTTCGAGCCGCTTTCTGTAGCCGGTGACAATTTCGTCGCGCAGAATTGTTCGTAGGATGGACTGGATCTG
The DNA here is from genome assembly GCA_947256265.1 of Acronicta leporina. Classification (NCBI taxonomy): domain Eukaryota; kingdom Metazoa; phylum Arthropoda; class Insecta; order Lepidoptera; family Noctuidae; genus Acronicta; species Acronicta leporina. Next base: position 5,740,223 of record OX366513.1, on the reverse strand, counting down.
AAAAAAAAAAACTTTGTAAAACCATAAACAACATGTAATTAATTTTAGTAACGAAACATCTCGATTCCTGACTTTACCTTGAAATTAGGTGTGACGAGACATCTCGCAACCGAAATAGCAGAAGCCGTGAGTGGTCCGGTGATGCCTATAGTAGTCAGCAGCTCAGATATGTTGGGCGTCAGTCGGAACGGTACTGGTCGGTTGCAGTCTAATTCGCCTGTAGGTACACAAGTTATATGAGACAACATTTTAAATCATGAACACACTATAATGATGTTTGGCGAACGTAAGGAGACCACAAATATAAAAGTAAAATTAATGGAAATTCTTACCTTTTCACACTAAAACGGAACTTAAAAACTTTAGTAACCAAAAACAAGTGCGTTATGGGGAAGAAGAAATCATAAACACAAACGGGGTCTTTAGCAATTGGAGCCACACATACCCGTTGTATCGTCGACGTCGAATTTATAGTAGGACACGTTGAGTAAGCCCGAGTCCTGGTGGACATACATCATGTCGGGGTTGAGCCGCGTCAGGTGGAGCACGTACTCCGCGAAGTTGGCGAGTGACAGCTGCAGGGTTAGCATCTTTCTGAATGTCCAGTAGTCTGTGGGCGCGGAGAATGTCGCCGCGGCCCATTCTCGTAACATGCCCTTTGGCACCATTGTCGCTTGCACCTAGGTTGTGAAATATTTAATTAAAATTTTGACTGCAGGTGCACCGTGTCAAATCGCTTATTATTAGCTTTCGTGTATGTCCACATATACGAACATGTAGATATAGTGTTGCTCAAAGGACAGGGTCAAAATTGTTTTGGGTTCGATCTCCTTATACAATTTGGAATTGCGGAAATAAAGTTCTGGGAGAAAATTACTATAGTATAAACATAAATTCACGTACATAGCAATAGCTTATAAATTTATATCCAAAGCTTATATAACGAGGTATATCTAGCTTGTACCGGGCTACTTTCTGAAATACTACCAGTACTTACTTCACGGAGGATGTCCCGTAGAACTTGATGTGAGGCTTGCGATCCGCGCGCTTGTACAGCTGCAAGACGTTCATAGTAACGCGCAACTGGAGCGTCGTATTCCACACCCCTACAAACAAAGTTCCAACATAGTAACCATAGACCTAAATCTACCTACTGAGAAGCTGTCCCTCATAATACATACATACCTATTAGCGCATTCTGTTCGGTATATATCAAGCAATGATATCGAACTAGGGTTGTCCTCAACGAGACGCATTTGTGGCGATACCGAAACGACTCGAGGTACAGTGAAGTGCAAAAACCTTCTCGATGTTTCCTTTTGTTTTCCCAAGTAGTGGTTTAACATTCTCAGTAATTGCAAAACACGTTCTTCTCGCCTCGCGTCACCCAGTCCCGAGTCGTTGACGACTAGGTAGGGGTATATTTTGCCGTTGTGACCGCGAATGTACAGTCTACGCGCTGAAGTGTTGTGTTTCTGTACAATTTCAACGCGCGGCATGAACCTAGCGATGCGGATGTGGTAGTGTGTATGTTTCGGCAGCAAAAACTCTCCTGGTAGTTCAACTTCCGCTGTTTTGAGGCTAAAGTTTGATAGGAATCTACATTTCTCTTCGATGAGGAAAGATCTGTAACGTAAAGAGAATAGTTAAACATCGTTGGATTGATTACATGCCATAAGTTCGTTAGTAAATGATGTTACCTTTACTGTTATGTACCTGAAGCTACTGAAGTGAATAAAGCACTAAGCCAAAACCCTGTCTAAAACTACCGGATGAGGTTAGATTGAGCATGGCAGTGTTCGAGTGTTGCTAAGGTCTAGACATGGAATATGGACGGCACAATCGTAATATAAATCTCCTCTGTATTTACCTTAGTGGGGAGTGCTCAATGCCTGACTGAAGTACTTACTTTGGCAGAACCTTTGTCTTTGCCTCGAGTATCTTGACCCATTTTCGCAGTTTTTGTATAAGATTTTGTAATTTCATAGCGTTAGGCTGCGAAAAGTCGAAGTCGGCGGTGAATTGAGTCTTCATCTTCTGGAAGACCGGGTCTTGCACGGTGGCCTGCGCGCGGCGGGCGAGACTCTCTGATGCAGCTGAAGAGAATGCACCACTTACAGAACTTGTTGAAATACTTTCTGTAGACATACAAAATGGAGTATCTGTATAAAGTGACGCTCGCTGGAGGCATAACATCAGTCTTATATTCACAGAATAACCCAAAAATAAAATGAAATTAATACTAACTACTTGTGATGAATTAAGAAATACGAACATTATTACCTGCTATGTCATGTCACGTTATATTCGCACAGCAAAATTGTATGTTATTATTTAAATCCCTGAAATAAATTTGTATATTATTGTGTTTTATGGGTGAATTATATCTGATGAATACTGATGTTATGTCTTGATCCCAACGATAATGGGATCATTTATTGTGTTGGAAAATGTTCCCATTTATTTTTAACTTTGTTAATTTGTGTTCTTATAGCATCACATATTTAATATTCATATTTGAATAAGAAATATTGGCCTGCAAGGGTAGCACGGCCATGCGCGAGAGAGCTCCATTGTTTATATTTTATATTGAAAGATTACTATGTTACCGTTATTTATTATTTAATTTAGTAATAACTTAAATTAGACTCTTTAATTTAGACTCTTTCGTTGAATTAACGGTGTACCTAAAAATTAACCATAATTTAAAAGGAAATTAAAATAACCTAGCCTGACAGAACGAGTTAGGGTGGTTACTCACTTATACCAATGCCGATGCCGAAGGTGGAGACGACTTTCTTGATGAAGTTGAGTGTGTGTGGTGTGACGGTGGCGTCGGCAACGGCGGCGCGGTGGTGGAAGGCGACCACGTGGCACTTGGCCAGCCCCGCGCGCAGCTGACGCAGTACCTCCTCGTACCAATTTTCGCGGAACCATACCATCTGATATAACAATTTGTTTTGTTAGAATTGTTTTTGTAACTTTTCATATTTTGTATCGAAGCTTAATTCTGACACAGGGTTAGGCAGAAACTATAGACCGTCACTTGCTACGATCCTTGCGTACTTCTTTTGCTTCTGCCACATTCATATTTAATATCTTCTATCATACATGAGCGCCGGTTGCGAGTACCTACGCGTAAGAAAGTACTACGTGCTTAGAATTGTTCGTTGTAAACAGATTTTTAACCCTTCGGAGAATACAGGCGTGATGGTATGTTATTAATTTTTTTCTAACCTTAAACCTTAGCTTCGATTATGGTTGTTTGCATAACAAGGAAGGGTTTCGAAGTAATACTTAAGTAGTTTTAATAAAACCTTGTCTAATTGTATCTATGATTTTCTCAAACATTCATATATTTTGTTATGGTTATTGGTTATTGGTATATGGTTTATTTTTATTGTTATTCTATAGCAAGTAATGTAAGATGATAGGCTGGCTGACTTAGGGGGTAAAAAGGCGTGTAAAGGTTTTCATAAAACACATTACTTGTTCATAATAATATACCTTTGCAAACCAACACAAACGTATTGAATGTATACCTATGTTCTTAATAACATTTTCGGATTTTTTTAGTAATATTACAAGTAGACATAATTAATTACCTGATCAACGATGCCCTCTAGCGAGGACAACACAGTGGGATGTATCTCCCTTTGCATCTGCATGATCTTGGAGCAGCGCCACATGGGCAGAGTAGCCTTAATAGGCCCAGCCTCGCCCGTGGAGCCACTGCTCGCCGATGATGCATTCTCACTCACCTTGGTGGCCTGCCAACCAAATAATACTTTAGCTGAAAGGGTCTACTAACGCATGCGCCACAGGCCATCTATCATATCCTAGTGGAGGAGACGAACCTCTTTGTGAATGATCAATTCACTAGAACAGAGCTTTAATGCATTTTGAGCTCCCAAAACAAAAACAAAAATAGCAGTAGTTGTTATCTTTTGTATGTCTGTCCCTGCTTTGTGATAGGCGATTGGTCTTTCAAGATCTAAAAAACCCCCCTAAACATTTGGTAACCACATAATATTTTTTTAAATAGCGATAAGTCACCTTTTTAAGAAAACAATGACTAGATATTTTCCCATATCGTGTCAGTACAGTGGGAGTGGGTAATCTTGGGGGGCCTCTCTTATAGTCTAATAATAATGATATCAACCGCCAGGATTGTCGATTGAACATTAGAGACACATACAACAACACATGCACAACTATTTATAGGCCGTACAATTGTTTATCGAAGTCGCGACCCGTAGTAAAAAACGATTGCCCACGGGTCGTGGCTTAGCTTAGCTATTTCACCAATTAAACGCAACAACCATTATTGTAACTAAATAAATTTATCAAATTATTGAAATAAATAAACTACTTACGGGTATTGCGGCATATGATGGATTTATCCTGGCATATTGATATTATTATCCTGGCATATCCTAACATTTCGGATCCTTTACAGCATCCATGGTCACGAATGACCCATTATCATTAGGCCATAAAAGTCCACTGCTGGACGTAGGCCTGGAGGGACCCATGCCCATGTCTAATCAGAAATCGGCGTTTATAATTAATTATTAATTTTGTCAACTTACAGCAGAGGTGGTGGGTTGATGTGGTAGGTGAGCGGCGATGTTCTCTGCGGTCTTGTGTCGTTCGCGTTGTTCAATCTTCAGAGTCAAGTATAGTGTGCGGATAGGGAAATACACCGCTTGTGGATACAGTCGGCCAACCTGGGAAACAAGATAACTCTGTACTGCTGATAATATGTATTCATACATAGTTGAGATCATGAGTGCGTTATCAGTTTTTTGTTCAAAGGGAATTTTAATTTCACTTTATAGGACTTACCACCGTAATAAGGGTAATGTAAATATGTGAAAAGGGATAGAATATACCCTTCTTCTGCATGAGATATATGAATTACTATGTGCACGTGTTGTAGTACGACTGGGAAGCAAAGATAACTACCCACCACATCCATCCAACTCTCTATATAGGTTTTTATTTATACAAGATGAAATTGAATAGAAGTGACAAATTAAAATATAATAATATGATTCTATGTGTAACAAAGAAAATTTAGAGCAGCCAGATAATTAAGGAAAATAAAAATACTTTTGTAGTATTTTAAAAAGAGTTTGGCAACTTCTCGTGCGGTTTCTCGAGAATAATAAAAAAAATGGCAAATGATTTTATAGTGCAGCGTTGTCATATTTCACATAGTAACTATCTGCGTAATAGATTTATAGGCCAAAGACAATAACTTAGTTTGCACCACGTAAGATTAAAATGAAATTTATTTTTTGTACAATTGAGATTATTGAAATTGCATTTTAAAATGAATAAGTAACGGTTACTGAACCTCCCATTATGATTTGTCACATGTTTTCAAAGTCATGCTGTATATGAATATCGATAATTGGCGAATCCAGTCCAATAAAATATTTCCCTGTAATTTCTCAGTATCAAATACTCACATGGCTCAGAAGATTGAGTATGACATTCCCATCGTATTGGACAAGGCAGGCGAGTAATTGTGGTATCCATGGCAACCACTGAACAGGCGGCACGCCGACTGAATACTTGTCTAGAGCTTCGGCAAGACTATTCTTTTCGTCATCGAAACTAAGCATCCAGAGGACCTGAAATATATAAACACGGTAACACAAGACGACCGGTTTCCTTCATGATTATTAATTGTCAGTACGTATAACCAGAGAGGAAGTTTTACCTTTGCGCAGTACTTTCTTGATTTAGATTCGTTCTGATGGCGGCAAGCGTGCAAGAAACAAGTCATAGCGGACACTCCCACTTGAATCTGCCTCGGGTCTCTTATGAAAATTTGCTCCAAATAGTCTCCCCAGAGAGCCCAAGCTTTTACGAGAGTGTCGTGCAGTTGAACTGCTGCTGCGAAAGCTTTGTTCGCGTCCTCTGACCGTCCCAGCTGCGCTAAAAGCAATCCTTTAAACGCGTAAAACTCAGCCGTCATTTCTTTAGTAAAATACTTGAAGTTTGTCGACTCTATCATGTCTATACCGTCCTGTAACTCTTCCTTGCCCTCAGTCCACGACATTTGAATGTGACACTTGACTTGCTGTCTAATCTTTTGGAAGCAGTCCACTATCGGAACACTAGGTATTGTGTATATACGATGTAACGAGTCTAGGCACACGCCTGAAAGATTATGTTTTCTTGCAATCTTTGCGAAGTGAATAATAGCCTGAAAAGACAAATAGTGATGACATAATTTCTACCACAACACAGAAGTTGGTCTTTTAATAAATTGTCTACTGTGCACTACTCAATTACATAAGGCAACCCTCATCAATATAGGCAAATATATAAGACTATGATGAGGGAGCCTCCCTTGACCGCACGGAGTCCTTTTAAAGCCTAGTGGTGACGCAATCCATTCGGACGACGGCCGCGGCTTGGCGCTGCGGTCAAGTGAGGCTAATAAAAACTTACGATATTTACTTACATCTGAACTTTGGATTGTGGCAGAGACCTGTGTGGAAAACAACAGCATACTCCATTTACCAATACGTCTACCAAGCATGGTGATTACGGCAAGACGACACGACAACAATTATTTTGTTAAATTTTTGTTGTTCGTGATCATTACCACCATTTTAGCCCGTAAACATACACTGCTGAACATGGGTTTCCTACCAGACCCCTACAACGGGCGGTCGCGAGGATTGCCATAACCACGACGCCCGGCAAACGGAATGGCGACAGCAGTATATTGTTATTAGCCCACAGAGTAGCTGCTTTCGGTCTATCTGGCAAGTGGGCAGCCTTCTATGACGTTACGAGAACGGTCTATTACCGGGAGGCGTGATCGTGGTGACCCATGAGCGTTCAGCAGTGAAGGTTTGCGGGCTGAATAGTTTGAGTAATAGAATTGTGCCCCTCAGAAGTTGTATGCAAGTGATTGTGCAGTAATCAGTGTCATGATAAAAACGGCGGGGCAGATGCGCGGGCCGTACTAGTAAGCACGATCTTCGCGTGTTATCTGACCCATTTTTTACATTAATTGCATATGCCCCGCTCGCTTTGTGCGGTAGACGGTCAGTGCCACAAATGCTGTCTCATCCATACTGGTTTTTTTTATCTTTGCGCGGTAATAAACAATGATTTTATTAATAACTGCCGACCTCGTGCCATCTCTTTCTCGCAATACGCACATGAGTCTACGTCTGCTGGTTCAAACGTATCAGAATGGTTGTCCAATGGCACTAAATGACATAAGCACTGACAAACAGACTTGTAGACAAGACTGACAAAAATAAAAAGGACAGACTAGGGGCCCAGGTACTTATTGAGAGATGGCACGAGATTGGCAGTTGTTTCATAAACCCATTACTTATTTGCAACTATAATATAACATACTAGCATTTGTCCACGGCTTCGCTCACATGAAGCTATATTAGGATTAGAAATGGGTCCCAAAAATAATTTAATCAAAAACCAACAGTGATGATCTCTTCTTTGTATGGGTCTCTATACATCAGAGAGGTCAAGCTGTATCTCAGAATCCGCTTAATTAATTGAGATAAAAAGTACACCAGTTTTTAAATTTGAGCATATATATTACAGTGATAACAAAATTAAAATATATTCAGTAGTTTTTGCGCCAACCCGTAACAAACAGACAAACAGGCTGAATTTTAAAAATCACATTTTTGGGTTTGGAGACGTTTATATACCCTAACCCACTTGTTTTATCTTAATTATCTTCAATGTACAGACACAGCTTTTTTACAATTTTATAATAGTAGAGATATCCTGCTCGACATTTCGCTATGTCCGGTTTCAGAGACGCGCCGTAAAGTTCGACTTTTAATTGTATTCAGTAACTTGATAGTTCAAAGAAAACTAATGTTACTATACAAAGTGTTAGTGTAGTGAACGATTTTCCGCAAAGAACGATTAAAAAAAAGGTATAATTTAAATAAACCTTTAAAAAATCGTATGTAATATGTGGCATAAACTTTGACTATCTATCCCTGGACAAGTGACGCGCTTAATTCTATGAACAAAAAAGTCTGTCACTTTTGGTGCGGGGGGAGGAAACACTACATAGACATTGCTGCACACATACTCAAAATCATTTTGTATCGCCACGAACTCACACATATTAAATTCTTCACCACTAACACAATTTACACACACATAGAGGTCAAATACGTCAACATGCAAGAATAATAACGTATAATACAATAAAAATAATTAGGAAGCTACTATGTCGATATGTTATATCGATAGATTATTTTAGGAAGAATGGATAAAAACGTAACAACGATTACAAATTATTTTTATATTTTATTTGCAAAATTAAAATCATCCATACACACCTTTGTAATATCTTCCGTCATAATTCTTTTCAATGCAATGCTCTCATTGCATGCTAATGAAATACAAAACAAAGGAACTGTTTAGGTATAGATAAATAGGTGTAACATACTATGTAATTGGAAAATAAACGCACGGGTGAGAGAAATCGCAAACTTTTCGAAATACATATTCTATAGCCTATGTTAATCTTGAATAATGTAGCATTCAAATGGTGAAAGAATTTTCGAAATCGGCCTTACATACTCCTTACATACATTGATACATACAAATCTTTCCTCTTTATAATATTAGTATAGATATTGGGGACGTTATGTTACAAATACTTTGATACCAATTAGTTTGATTCTTTCATTTTGATTTTTTCTTTTCTTTGCCAGGCTGATATATGAGGAATAACACTAGACAGAGCATTTTGTTTCCCACGAGATATAAGTAGGAGTAAATACGATTTTGTTCATTATGTCGCGCGTTAATATGAACAGAAGCGCTATGCTAGAGGTCCTGGGTTCGATTCCCCGGTCGAGCAATGTGTTATTGGAGTTTTTCTATAAAATTAAGGGTTGATGCCCGATTAATGGCAATAGGCTCGCCCCCTAAGTACGCATCTGTCTAACCCTTCGGGGAATAAAGACGTGATGGTATGTCGTGTTCCGTACTCTCGTTATTTCTTTGAGCCGGATATCGAAAAAAGAAAATAATGTGTTTGAAGAAACACCCCGAGAGGCAGGGCATAGTGGAATTGAATAACTCACTTACAATTGGAGCTGCCCAACTGGGGAAACACCTACACTTTGCAGAAAATAGTAGCCAAATAACATAGCACTGTACTACTGTACTGTACTAGTATTCTATTATCTGTGACTGTACTATGTTGTGTTCCTAACGGTGAGCAAGATCGCCAGAGCTCCGCGAGGAAGCGTTATGTTGGCAGTGGGGGTACCGGTGTTGTGGGTTGTCTACCGGGTGTGAAAAGATTTTTACAGGTTCGGCAACGGGCGAGTGATACCCCAGGTGTTGCAAGCGTTCATATAATAGGCTACATTAACACTGTATATACACTAACCATCAGGTGGGACATGTGCTGGTTTTCCACCTAAGCGGTAAAAGAAACCCCAGACCTTCTAACCATACCGTATCTTAGAAATCATTTTCAATGATTTTAGAAATACGATTTAAGTTTTTTTTTTTTTTTTAAAGCTTACTAGCAATGTGGGTCACACATTACTAGTATTCTTGTTAACCCCTCGTGCTAAGCTAAATGCTTGTGTTATATATGTTAATTTATAAATTCTTTTGTCAACAAATTTATCCGCAACGGCTTAAGCTATTATTTATCAATCACACCTATATCATTTTAAATGAAAGTCTTTTGTAGATCTGAAAAAGTAACAAATAAAATATCTAATACTGGATATCAAAAATAATCAATAATCTTAGTTACGTAATTTCCAAAAATGTTATTTTATTAAAATATAGTGATATCATAAATTCATGATATTCATCATTAGTGATCTTTAGCAATTATTATAATTTGGTCTTACATTGAACACGAAAATAATATCGATATCGATTCGAAATCGTAAACAAACACTATCACATCATTAATTAAAATGACAAAACAAAAGAGGGACATAGTCTCGCTACACTTTTTAAAATTCGAGTTTTATGCATTATGTCATAATATATATAAGGCCTATAATTGCCAAAAAACGGTAATTCTGCATTAAGACCTATAATTGGAAATCAGAAATGGTGACATCCTATTGGATGATATATGATTGAAATCAAAAAATGACATTTTGATGGATATTTCAAATTTAAATCTTACGTGTATTAGCAGAAGGCTGATATTGTTAGTAAAAAAAATTTGCTAGTCTCGTGGGGAGTGCGGATAGTCTCGTGGGGAGTGCGGGTAGTCTCGTGGGGAGTGCATGCTTGAACTAAACGATTATTTTATACTCGATTATTGAATCGGTAACGTCCTCGATCTTTATTAATAAATTGTATTATGTGATTTAAATAGAAATAAATGAACTTTAATACTTACATACGGAAAATAACTCCATCTTTATCTAAATAAGATATTAGATATTTTTTTGCATACATTAACTGCACGTATATCGGTATTTACACGGAGCATTTATGATGACCTTACTGAGCGGAAACGATTCTGTTAATGAAAAATCGATTTTGGAAACAGTTTTGATAAACGCGTTAGATTTTTTAATCCACTACCTTGACAGAGGGGAATGATCATGAGAGGCGGGTCCTTATAGATAGATAGTCAAAGGGCATAAAAGAACTACTAATAAATACTAAATACTTTTTTACTTTCGTCAGTTTTTTTCCTTTGAAAACCTTCAATTTGTGATAATGTCGTGTTTTTAATATGAATTTAATAATATTAAGTACATATTAATATAAGTTCTTTCAATTTCGCTCATTCTTATACCTACAATACTGGTAACTCTTCAACAAATTCAAAACTGGTAACTCTTCAACTGTCAACTTACTGAATATAATTAAAAGTCGAATTATAGTGTTACGTGGTGTGGTGGTACTGAGGTGTGTGTTTGAAGGTTTGTTCGTATGTATATGTGTGTATGGTGTATGCATGTACGTATATTTGTATTAGTTACCTGTGCGCTGGCGTGGACGCCCAGCATGCTGTGGTTGGAGGCATGCTCGGTCTGCGAGTCGTAGTGCGACGCGATGAACTGGTAGTGGTGCTGGCGCCACGTGAAGATCGCGCCCCAGTGCGACAGCGGGTCGGCCACCACGGGCAGGCGGTTGCGCCACGTCTTCACTATGGCCTTCATGTCGTGCAGAGATGTCGGACGACTGTGCAGCAAGCCCTGCGACACACCGGTACATTCGACTGTCACACCATGTCAAAAAATATGGCTAAAGGAAGAAGAAACAGCCTACATTAGGGCAATAGCGTGCCCGAATACAAATTCTCATAGTACGAGTAGAAAAGAAAGCCAGAAAAGTACCAAGATCTTTTTGTTTTCATATAACTGGTTCACAGATATTGATATACTCACGGCGTGTATCTGTGAAGCCTCGTTCATTTCCAGTTGCTGCTTGGCAGCGTGTAACAGCGATAGATACGCATGTGAAACGATGCGTCGCAGCAATGTTCAATACAAAGAGCCTTACTTATTGGCTCCTGTACACAATGGCCAGTAATGGCGCATTTATGACGTCATTGGTAACAGGTGGATGTTGTGAATACTAGTTAGAAATTGATGACAAAGCTTATTTTAGACTTTATATAGAGATACTTGAGAGACGAGAAGTGCGGCCGCAGCACAAGATGCGCGAGTTTAATCCGATTTCTTCATAGGTTGACGTGTCTTTTTTTAAAATGGAGAGGTATTTTTCAGTTTATTGGGTTTTTCTATGAAATTCTCAGTAGCAGCTCGGAGTTTGGAATTTGTGCCCGGTTAATGGCAATAGGCTCGCCCCCTATTATATGGGACCTAAACATATCGGCGAACTGTGGTTGTACCTTAGTACACCTCTGCCTAATCCTTCGGGGAATACATGCACGATGGTATGTTATGTTTGTTTTACATATTTCTAAAAATTATCCATGTGAATAATTTCACTGTCGGCATTTATGAATTTCTAAAGAAATCTGCACCAATATAAAGGGCTATATAGGAAGCAGTGAAGTGTAGGTGAATTGCAGTGCTTTAAAAACAAAAAGCCTATTGTCCTCGAATGCAAAGGCGTAAATTATTGGACGCTTCCAGTTCTTTATTTTTTAAATATTCTGTACAAAAGCGAGCGTATTAACTAATTCGAGCAAAAATGCAATAATTTTTTTTTTATCTTCAAATCTTAGACCAAATAGCGATGGCTGAACAACGCGTGAAACATTTAGATAAAAAAGTGCAGTATTTGTTTTTTATGTACAACAATTTTGTAAACTATTTTTTTTTTGTTTACCACAAAACAATAAACTCGTTGAACGCAGTTTGTAGCAAGTAATTTGCCTATTGATACAGGTAGTATGTTTTTATTATTAAATCATTCAAGAACTTATGTAAATCTATTGCCCTATACAGTCGCGCGCACATAATCATCTTAAACTGTCAAATTTTATCAATTGATTTTTAAATTAATCTCCAAACAATAGAGTTTATTATTTATAGCGAAAATTTGACAGTTTGTAGTAATTTGATGTGCTGGCGACTGTAGATCACGCATCATGAATAATTTATGGTCTAAGTTTAAAAAGTAACCAATTAGCAGTGAGATGTATGTGCTTAAGACCATTGTGTACAGGGGCGTGCGCGTGCGCGTGCGCGTGTGTGCGTGTGTGCGTGTGAGTACGTACGGTGTGTATCTGCGCGGCCTCGCTGAGCTCCATGAGCTGCTGGGCGGCGCGCAGCAGCGGCAGGTGCGCGTGGCTCACGAGGCGCGGCAGGCGGCGCCACTCGCGCAGCGCCTGCGCCGCCGCCGCCTCCGCGTGCCGCTCCACGCCCGACAGCTGCTGCTCGCCGCCCGCGCAGATGCACAGGTACCCGCGGTACAGGTTCACCAGCCACGCTGCACCAGACACACCACATACACCAAATAAATATTCAGGGACATTTTTACACAGCACCATCTAGTCCCAAACTAAGCAGAGCTTGTACTATGGGTACTTGACAATGGACATAATACTTATATACTTTTTTTTTGTTAATACACTAGCTTCTGCCCGCGACTTCGTCCGCGTAATGATATATAGCCTAAAGCCTTCCTCAATAAATGGGCTATCTAACACTGAAAGAATTTTTCACATCGGACCAGTAGTTCCTGAGATTAGCGCGTTTAAACAAACAAACTCTTCAGCTTTATATATTAGTATAGATAAGAAACGCCTAGACGAACACAAACATAAATTCATCACATAATTTTTTGTGTCCTGTGGGAATCGAACCCACGACCTCATGGTCAGCAGTCCGGTACTCGAACCACTAAACCACAGAGGTCGTCAAATCATTTGTTACAACAAACCATTTCACCCACTAATATAATATTATGGACCTTACGGACGGAGTAGTAACGAGGGATTCTGTCGACAAAACAATGTAAAGACTTAAGCATGCATACATGCATCCACCAAAGGTTCGATATGAAAGTATCTGACTGCACCTACACACATAATATAACATCACCTGCATTTTGACATTAGTTTTTGGTGTACAATAAAGGATATTCTATTATATAATATAATATTACTCCTGTATTCTTCAAAGGGTTAGGTCAGAGGTTCCCAATCTTTTTCACACCACAGCGCACATACATGTTTATTATTTTGTCTCAGCGCTCTAACCTATCTAGCTGATCGAATAAGATAAATACAATGATACTAGTTAGGTAGATAGACAATCAAACTTTGAAAATTCACGGGTTAGGTTACTAATGTGCACCCACAGTTCGCCAGTATGTTTAGATCCCATATAATAGGCGGCGAGCCAATTGCTATTAACAGGGCACCCATCCAAACTTTAATTAATTTTTTACTACTAAATATTCCCAATACTTTACTTGATCTGGGAATCGAACTCAAACCGCAGGCACGTTTAGCACCACTATCACTTAACTAATAAATAAATTAATAATATACAACGCCATAAAATAGCGTAATTCAAAATCTGCAAAATTATCACCACAACTTTAACCTAAGTAACGCCAATTAGTAGATTCTATAAATATGACGAGTAAAAACAAATATTTATTAAAAAAAATAACAAAGGCACATACCCAATTCCTTAGGACAGTTGTACTCAACTTCGGCGAGTGCTTCCTTCATAGTCGTCCAGTTAGGATTTCTCCACGAGCTCTCAAGTATAAGGAATGGATCTCTGCCACTTCTAGTAAGTCCCAACTCCAATAGCGAGTCCCACTGGTTCAGTTCCTTAGCGCACTTGAGCCAGTGTTGCGTCCAAAGAGTGCATTCTTTGTGCATATTATATGAAGAAGGGTTGGCAGTATATTCCTGTTTTAGTTTAGCCATAGCGACGTCGTACGCAGCCTGAAACGTAATAAAAAATAACTGCATTAAAACTTTGTCAAAAAGGGCACTTTACGAATAATTGCATAGCAAGTTAAGGTCAATCTACAGTTCAGAGTAGTTTAATGCTTGACCAGAAAGATAAAGTCATTATGGACGGAGACAGTAGGACGAGGGATTCTGCCGACAAAACAACGTAAAGACTTCGGCATGCATACATGCATCCACCAAAGGTTCGATATGAAAGTATCTGACTTCACCTACACACATAATATAACATCACCTGCATTTTGACATTAGTTTTTGGTGTACAAAAAAGGATATTCTATTATATAATATACTATTACTCCTGTATTCTTCAAAGGGTTAGGTCAGAGGTTCCCAATCTTTTTCGGACCACAGCGCACATACATGTTTATTATTTTGTCTCAGCGCTCTAACCTATCTAGCTGATCGATAGAAGAAAATATTTATTTATTTATTGTAACAGCTTAAACTATAATAATATAATGTAAAGGGTTCATTATGAAAGCACCTGACAACGCCTGCGTTTTTATATATTACATATTTTTATATAATTTGCTCGATATACATAATATACAATGCTCGATATACAGATATACACAATCTTTTTCAAAATACAAATTTCGTTAACTGTATATAATTTTGTCGCCAGAGTCTATCCACCTCCATAATCAATAGAAATTGAACATACTATTGCACCATTTTTTTGAGATATCACTTGTAGAATAGTACTTACTTGCGCCTGTTCGAAGAAGCCTTGTTGCTCGTACGCTATAGCGACGTTGGTCTCGCGATAGCGCGCGTGCTTCAGCCACAGGCCGGACCACATGTCCTCTTCTTGTAATAGTTCAAACATATCACTCAGCGAATCTAATACTTCCTGCAAATCAAAGTAAGTTTTCGAATTGGTTTACTTAGAAATTGAAAAAGTTCGGCTGTGGATAAAGTTATTTTTTTTGCCACCAATAGTAATTGATTGATCATAATTGCTTACATAAGTAAACTAAAATATCATATCATACTAATGTTGTAAATTAACCTACAAGATTAGCGATTTACAGTGGTCTAAATTTATTTTGCAAGCCAATTTTATCAAAAAGTTTTATTTAAAGCAACACAAGTTCTGCGAATCACCTGAAACTCATTGACACTCATTTATCATTTCATGCCATTATAAAAGAATATCTAATAGGTATTAACAAATTTCATGCATGCATGGGAGTGGGATAATGTAAAAGAATAACGTATATATTGGTTTGGAGAACTGTGTAATTTATAAACTGAGTTTCGAGATCTCTATAGCTCATTTACAACAAATAACACGGTATACTTACAGTAGGTGTAGTAGTTTCAATATCATAATCGTATATCTCAAGCGGTTCTCGCTGAGCGCGACCACTGGCCTGGTCAATGGCCATCTGCTCCAAGTTGAGCGTCATACGGTGCCACAGGTTGTGCGTCTTACCCAGGTATTTCATCATGGGTCTGGTTAGCATATTTATTATATTGATTAATAGCAGATAATCCTTTTTTTAGCAATAGCAAATATTCCTATTTCAATACTTCTTAATTTCGACATTCAATATTATAAAAGGTATACAGTGGTTAAGGTAATATTAGCATTATAATTACAGTATAGAAAATGATTATAAGAACATGCTCTAGGAACAAGGCTAATTAATAAATAAAACTAAATTGAAACTAAACACCTTACAAAATGTCATTAAATCTAGATCAAGTTACAAAATTTGAAAGGCGTACAAATATTGTAAACCCTGCCTCCTAAACTAGGATTACTGTGACTTAGGAAGCAGTGTTCTGCTGTGCCATTGATACTAATTACTAATAACTTGACAGTTTTTATAAATAGATGTATTATACAACAAAAATGCAGTTTTAATTACAATAAAGATGACAAAAAGGTGAAGAAATGTGGGTTTATTTACGTGTAAAGGGAGAGCGTGTGTGTATTTATGTTGTGTGGAGTGTGTTATTGGACAGTGGATCTGTATGTGAGTGTTTGAGTGTCTGTGTTTAAAGAACATTTAATCAAATGTGTGATGAATTGATTGAAAATGAAGGTGTGATGGAAATACTTACGGTTTAATAGCGACGGGTGGATTGCATCGAGCGAGAGCTTCAATGAACGTGTTGAGCGCACTTAGTGGTTGGTCACGCTGCACTACGTGAACTCCCGATATTATGAATGGGACTATCTCATTCATTACCGTCTAAAAATTAAGGAAATTCATATTGAAGTCTGCAGTATAATTTATTTATTTATTTATACATAAAGGTAGACCGACAGTATATACATGCATTAGAAATAAAACAAACTACAAAATCTGATGTGTATGTCAATTATAGGTATACACAACATTTAAAGTAGCATCATCATTTAATTAATGCTTAAAATAAAAAAAATAAAAAGTAAAGTGTTTAGATTAAATTAACATCACAGTTATTCTACTCTAAGTTGTATTACTGAAATGAGCAAAGAACACATCTAACTTGGGTACTTTAGAGCAAATTTAATTATATTGTGTACTCATCTTAGAAATGGCTAAAGGACAATTTCTTATTATCACTGAGTCCTCAGCAATAATACAACGTATTTATAGAAATGATTTTACCTTTTAGATGGGTTAGAAGTTAAAAGTTATCTTCCAATAATATGCTACATTACCTATATGGGTAAACAGTCACTGTTGTATTAAGAATCAGTAACATAAATACAGACATTAACAGACAAGGTATATATTGCTTACTCCTAGTTGTCTTTCATCGAGAGTAGTCCAAAGCCTAGGGAACAGGCGGAGCCAGGTGTGATGCGCGAGCGCATCGTCCATGTGGCACAGCTGCGCCGCGGCCACCACGAGCTGCTCCGTGCGCACGCGCCGCGCGAGCTCCAGGAATTCAGACTGTTTAGCCACTATCTGGTTCAAGGTTCGCAATCTGTGGATCAGATTCGTTGCATTGAATAGGGACTACGAGATAAATTCAACTCATCAAATAGATGTCTACAAATTTTTCACCGTCGTCTCAGAATATGAGGAATAAGACTATAGTCCACCACGCTAAACTAGTAGTAAATCCAAGTCAAATCAAGTCCTTTATTATAGACACAATTTACAATCTATTATATTGTTATCTGGGGATCATTACGGGCGTTGCTGAATTAATTAACTATTAATACGCACACAATTTCGAAAAAACAGAGTTGCATGACTTGGAGTTGAACAAACACGATTCGAACGACAAAATGTTATCTTATTTTAATATTTTTGTAATAGGTAGCAAAAGTCGACTTCAATTACGCCTTACAATCTAGCAAAACAATGTACTTATTAGTTGTAACCATCAGTACTGCCTTACCTATTTGTTACAGTTTTCGTGCAATCCTCTTTCTGATTGGAACTGGAATCCAGATCCATATCAAGTACATCTTCTTTATCAGGCTCCAGTGAGTCACTGAACCCATCTGATGATTCTTCCTTAACGCTGCTGAATATTACGAATGATTTGCGATCTTCGCTGTCAGCTGAGTTAATCACCGATGAAATACTAGGCAGCAGATATTTTGGATTTGATAGACGAATTTGCGTACCTAGATGAGGAGAAGATAAATTTAATATTTATGTGCTTATTAATTATTTAGAAGTGGTTATAAAAAATAGTCACTAACTTGGCACACAGGTAACAAGTAGCAGCTCGAGGCACTGTTTGATCCAGAAATGCTGGCCAATATGTTCCCAGTTCTGTGAGCATATGATGTAGAGTAATCGGTCGAAGATGCGGCGGCGCACGCTCTGGTCGTATACCTCGAAGAACTTGGCTCGGATGTTCGGCTGCGGGCACCGGAGACCCGCGAGGAAAGCTGGTTCTAACTTCATCGATAACTCTGTCATTTTTAGGTGGTCATCTCTGTTGGATCGAAACAGAAGGTAGATTTATAAGACACTGATAGAGTATATTGTTTGGATGGATAAGTAAGTCTGTAGCTGCTCAGTTAATTTTTTTTATATCCTATTTGCTAGAAGAAAGCACGCATATTTCTCGTAAGATTTGTAAACATCTTGCCTCGAGTTGATCATCACCAAATGCGTATAACTAACAATATCTAGAAATATTGTACCTGTAGACATAGTTGATAAGCTCCAAAAACAGAGCGTTAAGTTCGAGGTCATCGGGGAAGCGCTTCTCGACGTACTGCATGAGCTTGACGAGCAGGATGGACTTCTCGCGCAGCGAGGGCGCGCCCGCCGGGGCCGGGGCCGCCGCGCCCGCCCCGCCGCGCCACTTCACCCACTCTTCCACCATACGGATTATGGCTTTCATCACCTATAGCCACGGATATTGCTTTAATATTGTTTAAAATAGTCTGGCTTTTTTATAATTCAATTTGGTATAAATAAGGCTGTTGTATGAACATTTATGACGATTATTAGTGGCAGTCAGAAGCCTTAAAAAGCCTGAAAACCAGTCTATCCTCCAAATATCGGTATTGCCCAGAAATTGGGTTGGGGAGTTCTGATATCAGTCGCTTCGTGTAAAATACTGATATTCAGCCGCATCTGGTAAGACGAAACCGACCCCCAACAAAGTTAAAAAAAGGCTACGAGGATCGATGATTCAATATATTTACTTGGAGCCAGATAATATAAATACTCAATCAATGTAATAAATCTAAGGATTAAATAATAGTATTGCAATAAATAAATATTATAATATTGCAACTTTACCTTTGCATCTGTAGTTTTCTCAATAAGTCCAACTAGAACAGTTCCAATGAACGTCTTCCTCGTGTCCACAGGCATTACAGACACGCGAGCTTTTAGTAAATCTAATGCTAAAATCTGAAAGAAGAATTGACGACGTAGTAATTTCCAATATCCACACACACACACACACACACATCAAGAGCTATTTTCAAAAATCATTCTTTTATTTTAGTTTTATTATGGAATTAAGAAGATTTGTGTTCAATACCTAATTAAATAAAATGTAAAAAAAATACAAATAATTTTAATACTTACAAGTAAATCAGCCAAAGCATGGTCCGGACTGGGAGCGACGTGGTCTCTAGCCATTCGCTGCAACACCCTCATCAGCGGCTGCAGGAGCCTGTCTATGTATGAAGGGCTGGAGGCGCAGCAGGCTTTGAGCATCATGAGAGGTCCTAGTAGTGCGCTGGCGCCGCTAGGTGGCGTGGTTCCCGCAGCCGCAGTACTACTACTGGCCGCCTGTCCGCCGGCTGACTTCTCGTACGTAGCCAAACCCTCGAAAGCGTACTTGCTTACACAAGCGTATAGAGTTTCTAATTCTTCGTACTGGAAATATTTTAAAACGCAAACTATGTTTATTCGATTCGACCATTCATTCGCATCACAATTAGAACTATTCTTAACCAAAGTAGTAGGGAAGTAAAATATATATACGCACCTAGTTTTTGACATTTCAAAAGTACCTGTATTACTGGTCTAATTGAAATAA
The DNA here is from genome assembly GCA_947256265.1 of Acronicta leporina. Lineage (NCBI taxonomy): Eukaryota > Metazoa > Arthropoda > Insecta > Lepidoptera > Noctuidae > Acronicta > Acronicta leporina. The sequence continues at coordinate 5,720,332 of OX366513.1, read as the reverse complement.
AACATTTCTTTTTTTTTTTTTATATCACGTAAATACTAACCTTCGACGCTTGCGCAGCTCCAGTGGGTTCCGTGGGGAATATCGCAGTGAGTTTAGCCAGCAGATTATGCGTTAGACGAACTATCTTGGGGTTAGTCGACGACACACAGGCCGCCAGACCGCGTTGTAAAGGCTTCAGAGCCACCAGGATCTGTTCTCTTCTTAATACTCCCAACAGGAAAACTAGCAGTTCTAAAGCAGTGCACGCGTTTGCACAACCTCCTGCATTGGCATCGGCCGTTGAGAATACCTGTGTATAAATCACGATTATGTTAGATTAATTATTATAGAAAAAAATAATTGGTCAATAAAAATTAAGCTTCCTAAGGACAATTATTGATACATGCGTGCCGTCAGCTGGGACTGGTCTTCCTAAGCCGCTATGGCTCTTTCTTCCAAAGGCAATTTCAGAAAATTCCCTGCATTGTAATATTGTAACTCACATGTATGCTATGTCTGGACTAAGTTTCTCTTGAGTTTGTTTCGGTGTTAACAGGTAAAAAAGTAAAACATTGACGTGATGTGTCTTCAAAATATCTTAAAAAACCATCGTTGAAAACAATATGTGTTCGGTACGAACACCTTTATTAGCTGTAGTAAGCAATTCCTTACATGCGCGATGCGGTAATTAGGCCACTGACCGCCGCCGTATTGCAACTTTATAATAATTAGTTATAAGTAAATTCAGTGCATATTTCACCGTTGCCGGGTGCGCTCATTAACATTAAAACATTCATTTAGGATAACATTTAGCAGTTAAGAACAATTTGCAGAACGTAAAATACAGACTCTGAGTTACCGTAAACATTCTATCATTTAAACAAGCATCCCCAGACTCAGGCACCAACATATATGGTCCTTCGAGCCGGATCCTCGCGCGCGTAAAAGTTCGTGATTTGAGGTGATTGAACAGTGAACAGTTGTTGTGTGTGTGTGTGTGTGGGGAGCTAACATCAACACGAGAGCAGGTGGACTGCATCAGGATAACACTAATCGCGGCAGGAGTCGTGAGCTGGATAACTACAACATTTAACAAGTAAGATCGTTCTTTTTTACTTTCCTTTATCATGGAAAATTACATGTACACAAAACAAAATTATTTGGTTTACATACTACTAGCGACCCTAGCGGATGCTACAGGCAACCGGTGTTGTCTAATTCAATGTGTGCGTATCTACGTACAGTGCGTATTATGCACACGCTCAAGCGAGGATTGATAAAACGACTTGCACACAACTATAACCAAACCAGAAATTAATCTCATACATAAAAGGAATATGATGCAGTATTTTAGCTAGCAGAATAATAGCTTCCGTAGCGTTACGGTGAGGTGACTGGAATCGAAGCATAAGCGGCGTGTCGTGAGTTCAAATCACGGTAGAGGAAATTATTTTTGTCATTATGTCATACGTTTTATATTTTAAAAAAGTAAATTGTGTAAACTCTTTTGGTTTAATTGACTTGTTTTTATTTGTGTTGTATTGATTTGTTTGTTATTGAAATAAAACAACAAAAATGGTATATTGAAACATTTAATTAACTAAATAACGGATCGATTAATATACACAATAGAAAAACAATTTTATCGAGCCTCGAGGCAGTTATTATTTATTTATTTATTATTACACACACTACTCGTATCGTTACAGGATAACCTCCACTACAATAATGGTTGAAAAATCAACTTAGAGTTAATCGTTTCTTTAATGAAACGGTTACTATTTTATCAGTTATGAATACAAAGTTTTGTTTGATGGGTAAGTATGAGCGTAATATTTTGTTAGAGGTAATCAATTTAATCAAAAATAAAGACGTCAAGTAAGTAAATAAAAATTTACAAGTTAACTTTTCACATCATAATAAGACAAAGTTATTTTTGTTGGATAAGGATGGACATAATATATTTTGTCAAAGTATTGAGTATAGGTATATCAATTTAATCATAGTAAAATAAAATGTGAAGTGAATCAACATGTTAGAGAAAGAAATTATGGCAATTTCTAACCTCAGGAACAATAACATCACTCACATTACAAAATGGCTACATATTAACTAAAGACTTTCATTATTTATAATACACACGTCGTTTAAAACAGTGTGATCACTTTTAAAATATAGTGTGAAAAATATAACACGTCATGGCAATTATTAATGTGTCGGCAAACCATCGTTATCAATTACCTCTTGTAACCTTCTAGGCATGCTGGCTACCATACTAGCGCATATATTGCTACCCCGTAGCGACTCCCAAGTGGACGTAACTAGGTCATCTAAATTCGATTTTGATCTTGTGTTCGATGAGTCCCAGTTTAGCACCATGTGACCCCATAGGTTTTCTATGGGGTTTAAATCTAGACTTTTAGCAGGCCAGTCAATAATAGTCATGTTTTCTTGGTTGTCAAATCTTCTGTGCTGGTTTGCTGCATCGTAAACCAGCTGCACGCAAGTGGTTTCGCACGGTTTGTAAGCACACATTATGAGCTGTTGCGGTTATTCGGGTGGGGAGGAATGGGTCCGCTCTGTGCCTAGATATGATGTCCCGGTGTCATTTGAAAAAATTGCCGATGGTTTTGGCCCACGTCGGCGATGGTCTACGTCACCGGAATCTGCAAATCGTCGAACCCATAACTGCACGGTTCTTCTCTGTAATAAAAAAGAAATGCTCAGAAACCAGTATAAGTATATAAATGCTGATATGTGTAAATAAATATTAATCATAATTTAACATGTCATGTTAATATAATTATAATACTAAAAACATTGATTCCAATGATATACCTATTATTTGTATCATCATTAGTAAACATAATTAATATTAGTTACTTGCTTAATTCGAATAAGTAATTGAATCTTGGCTCAAATCCTATGCCATAAATTTAATTTATTTATATATTGTGTTAAGTCAGTATTACTTATATGACACTTTCCTAAATGAATTAATTATTATGTGTTTTAATATACTTACTATATTAATTAATATAATATATATATATATTATATTATTAATATAATTAGTTAATTCTATTATTAATTAATATAGTATATTAAAACAAATAATAATTAATTCATTTAGGAAAGAATAAAATATTTAATATACTTACTATATAATATAGTATAATTTAACGTTTACAGACAAGAAGAGCATAGGTTCATAATGGAAATGTCCATAAATGTTACTCACCGATATCATTAATCGCCTCGCTATTTCACTGATAGAAATGTTTTGCTCGTGTAATACAACAATTTCGGCCTTCTTAAACATCTTTAAATGTTGCATGATTAAGCAATAAAAAATAGGATAACACCGCACACAAATTATTACAGGAGTTGTAAGAAGCAAATAGTTAATGCAAATAGACTGGACAAATGACGACGTTCAATTCTTATAAAATAAAATAATTGAAAAATTGTGGGTAGCTTTGTCTACTAAGGACACAAAATAAAATGCTTAAGTAGTTAGTTTCGATGGCATATCTCAAACGTTGCAAAACTTCGATTGTCTTATGAACTGGATTAATAGTAACTTGTAAAAGATTTAAATAATATTATAAAAAGAATATAATTCGCAAGTGTGGTTTGATCATACGGCATTCGTTTTACCAGTCAGAGACATTAGCAACGGTGCTAAAGCTGCTCTAGTAAATTTGTTTGAAATAGTGCAATGCATTCAACCACACCAATTAGTAATAAGGACTATTATAGCGTGTTAGCCATGCCTAAGTAATGATGTAGGTGTGTGTGTAGTAGAACTCGCTCGCTTGGACGTTAGTATGCGTACTGATTTACATCGTCTTATTAGTTTACGCACACAATAACAACGGCAGTTATCCATGTGTTGATGTAAACTAATTAGGTGGTTAAACTGTACATCATGGAAACTCAGAGCGACATCATGAAGGCTATGGAGAAGCTATTATCGAACTTCAAAAAGGACTCGACCGAGCGGAAGAGTCCGGCTTATTTAAAAAGAAGGATAGAAACTCTTGAAGGATACTGGAAAGAATTTCAGGAAAATCATAATAAATTGGAAATGTTGGAGGATAAATTGGCCTATCAGTACTTTACAGAAAATTATTATGATCAAACCAGTACTTTCTACAAGGAAACCAGGAAGTATTTAGAGAATTTTTTGGTAACAAGGAGTGAAAGCGAATTCAAACCCAGTACCAGTAAATTGCCTTTAGAAACTAAACAAGTAGAGGAGAAAATATCAACAAATCGTAGTGAAGAAAACCCTATCCCAGTTTCTATTGCGAAAGAGACTAATCGGTCATTACGAAAACAGGAGGCCAATTTTATGGCATTTGAACGAACCATTCGTCTTATTGACCTCAACTCTATGACGGAGAAATGGGAGTTTGAGGATGCACTTAAGTCATTACAAGCTCGCTGGTCTGTAGTGGATAGTTTGCATTGGGAAATTATATCTGATACGGTGGAGGAAAACGTTTCGTATCAGATAAAATTCGACATTTTTGAGGAACAATATAACAGTTTGAAAACATCAATTAATAAGAAAATGTGGTCAGTAACGCATCGGGAAAAATCAACTCCAAAACTTGACGTTCCAATATTTAGTGGAAATTGTAATCAATGGGTCTCCTTTAAGGACTTGTTTACGGAGGCCATACATAACAACAACTCTTTGTCCGGTGCCCAGAAAATGCAGTTCTTGAAAAGCAAGGTACGAGGGGAGGCAGAAAGACTGATACAACATCTACAAATTAGTACGGAAAACTACACTTCTTGCTGGGACATTCTGAACAACCGTTTTAACAACAAAAAACTTATTTTTACAACGCATATGAACACCCTATTTGGATTTTCCAACATGCAACAGCAGTCAGGAGGACAAATCAAGAAAATGCATGACGTCATAGTTGAAACGCTCAACGCAATAAAGAATCTGGAAGTTGATATATCCACATGGGACCCGATATTGGTCCATCTTCTATGTCAAAAGTTAGACTCGGAGACTCATACTGACTACATCGAAAGTTTGAAAAATCCTCGCGATCTACCAAATTTGCAGGAGTTCTTGGATTTCCTAGAAGCAAAATTTACTGCCTTGGAGTCTTCTCGTCGAAAGCAGGAAAAGGTCCAACATAAACCGACATCAAACAATAGAGATTTTCAACACAATGCTATCTACCATGATCGTGGGCATGGACATAATCAAGGATCATATTTCAAGGGGTCATATTCTAACAATTACTCTCAACATAATAACAACCAACATAAAACCCATCAGCCTATGAAATCTCTTCATGTTTCATCTAGCTTCAAATGCCCACTGTGTAACCAGGATCATGGCATATATAACTGTAAAAACTTTTTGGAGATGCCAAATGATCAAAAATTGAGAATAGTTAATAAATTGAAGATTTGTGTAAACTGTCTTTTTAGCCACAATGGAAATTCATGTATTTCAACTAGAACGTGCCGGAAATGCAACGGTCAGCATAACACGATATTGCACGACGCAATTCGACCGATACCTACGGAAAAACCTAAAGTCACCGTTGCGCAAAAACACGAACATGCGACAAACAACTCTCACGTGTCTCAAAATGATTATTCGGAAATTCTATTGACGACCGCTATGCTTAAGGTTAAGGCAGCCGATGGTAGCTACCTTCAGATGAGGGCCTTAATCGATCAAGGATCCCAAATCTCATTGATAAGTGAGGATGCAGCTCAAAAATTAGGAATCAAAAGACAAAAATGCAATGGTACCATATTTGGAGTGGGACGAAAAGAAAACTCTTGCAAAGGAATGATCAACATTGAATGTAACTCCCTGTATAATGATTTTACTTTTAACGCGGAGGTACTGATTATGAATAATCTAATAAAAAACCTACCGAACAACACATTTGAAAAACCGTCCTGGAATTTCACATCGGACTTAGAATTAGCAGACCCGGAATTTTATAAAAGTCGGCCCGTGGATTTATTGTTTGGTGCCGAAGTTTATACTAACATTATTTTAAGTGGGATTATAAAGAAAGATAAAACACTGCCAATAGCGCAACAAACTCAGTTGGGGTGGGTGCTCTGCGGCCACGCTAAAACAAAAACATATCACTGTAACGTGATACTTAACAATGTAAAGGATATTGAGAGATTTTGGGATATTGAAGAGATTACAGAATCATCTAATCTCTCTGTCCAAGAACAGGAATGCATGACGTTCTACTCTTCAACCACAGTTAGAAAGGAAGACGGTCGGTACGAGGTTCGATTGCCCCTCAAACCAGACATTGAACAAAAATTGGGATCCACTAAACAAATGAGTATAGCTCAGTTTCGCAACTTGGAGAGGAAATTTGAAAAACAACCACAATTAGCTCAGGATTACAAAACATTTATGAGGGAATATGAAACCTTAAAACACATGGAGGTTGATGATAACCAGCACAACAACCTGGAATGTTACTTGCCGCATCATGGAGTTCAAAAAATCGAGTCAAGTACCACCAAACATAGGGTTGTTTTTAATGCATCCGCTAAGACTAGCTCTGGGTTGAGCCTGAATGACTTGATGTATTCAGGACCAAATCTACAACAGGACCTGCAAACTTTACTGATCAAATGGAGACAATATGAATATGCCTTTACTGCCGATATAGAGAAGATGTATCGGCAGATATTAATTAACAAGGAAGATCAAGATCTTCAAAAAATAGCATGGCGAGAAACACCTCAACATCCCTTAAAATTCTATAGATTATTGACCGTGACATATGGCACCAAGGCCGCCCCATTCCTGGCTTTGATGACCTTAAGAAGACTTGCAGCAGATGAACGAGAAAATTTTGCTGAGGCCACAAAAATACTGGAATCATCATTTTACATGGATGACCTAGTTCATGGCTCACACTCTAAGGAAAAGGGAAAACAATTAATTTTGGATCTTATAACATTATTAAAACGAGGAGGAATGAACTTGAGGAAGTGGTCATCGAACCACGAGGACTTGCTGTCTCATGTACAACAGGATGAACAAAACAATGGTGACAGAGTGTTTAACTTTAAAACAGAAGAAACAACAAAAACATTAGGATTATGCTGGAATTCGTCGACGGACATGTTTACTTTTCGTTACAAAAAACCACAACAGAATATGAGACCAACAAAGCGTTATTTACTGTCAGAAATATCGAAGCTATTTGATCCCCTTGGCTGGCTAGCTCCACTATCAACAACACATAAACTTCTGTTTCAAAAGTTATGGAAACTGGATCTGAAGTGGGATGACTTAGTTACAGATGAGATCTACCGAGAGTGGGAAAAAATAAAAATGAGTATACCAACAATTGGCGAATTCGAAATACCGAGATGGTTAACGTGTGAGGCGGATGGAGTCATTCAGCTGCACGGATTTTGCGACGCGTCGGAGAAAGCCTACGCTTGTGTTGTCTACGCGCGAATTGAAAACAAAAGGAAAGCAATCTTAGTTGCGGCTAAAGGGAAACTCGTGCCGCATAAAAAAGCATTATCATTGCCAAAATTAGAGCTTAGTGGAGCCCTATTATTGTCAAAATTGATAGATAAGATAACAACATCATTAGACCAACATAACATTGAACTCTATTGTTGGACCGACTCTATGGCAGCATTAGGGTGGATACAAGGAGAGTCTAGCCGATGGAAGCCGTTTGTGGCAAACAGGGTCGAAAAAATCTGTGCAGTAATACCTACAACTTGCTGGCGTTACGTAAAATCTAGTGAAAATCCAGCAGATTTGGCCAGCAGAGGATTGTATGCAACCCAATTAAAGAACAATGACTTATGGTGGCATGGCCCGTCGTGGCTGCCAGGATATTACCCAGAACAATCGGACTTTAAACATTATACAACAAACTTAGAAACAAGGACAAAAACCATAAAACAATCAAATGTAACTCAAACAGAAAATGATGACAACATAATTTACAACATAATTAACAAATATAATGCTATAACAAAGGTTATTAGAATTATTGCATGGTTACAGCGAGCATTGAACCCGCAGCGTAAGCAGTTACCGAGTCAACTCACATTACATGACTTGGAAAAGGCTAAAATTTGCATTGTGAAACATATGCAAGCAAAGGAATTTGGAACGGATATTGAAAATTTAAAGAAACACGGAATTATCAAATCAAACAGCAAAATTTTAAATTTACACCCAATCATTGACAAAGAAAACGTTTTGAGAGTCGGGGGTAGATTGAAACATAGCAACAGTGTAAGCCTGGGTATGAAACACCCTGCAATTATATCATCATGCGGCCGTTTGGCTACCCTGCTTATTAACCAAGCCCATCTTCAAACATTCCACGGTGGTCCACGCTTGACACTTGCGAAACTTAGGCAGCAGTATTGGATCACTGGAGGTATTAATATCGTGAAAAAGGTGATTAGGGAGTGCATCATCTGTCAGAAATACAATCCAGCCAAAATGAACCAACTCATGGGTGATCTTCCGGAAGTAAGAGTCAACCCAGCCCCGCCATTCTATCATACAGGAGTCGACTATACAGGATTCATGGACGTGAAGATGAACAAAGGTCGAGGAGCCAGGACTACGAAGGGTTATGTGGCAGTTTTTGTGTGTATGGTGACAAAGGCCGTCCACCTAGAAATGGTATCGGATTTGACAAGTTCAGCCTTTCTCGCCGCCTTGCGTCGGATGTCAGCCCGCCGTGGAGCTCCTGCCCACCTGTACAGCGATAATGGGACTAATTTCCATGGAGCAAACAACATTATACAGGAAGAACAAGTACAACTCCAGAATATAGTCAATAATGATTTCATGAAGGAAATGACAGAAATGAACATACAATGGCACTTTACTGCCCCGGCTTGGCCCAGCTCAGGAGGGCTTTGGGAAAGGGCGGTACGAAGCTTAAAACATCATCTTCGACGTGTAGTTGGAGAACAAAAGCTCACGTTTGAGGAGTTCACTACCGTCCTAGCACAGTTGGAGGCTTGTTTGAACTCTCGACCCCTCTGTGCTTTAACAGATGACATAGACGACTTAAATGTTTTAACACCTGCCCATTTTTTGACCGGAAGAGGGGACCTATCAATTATCGAGACTACCGAGGATGCGCGGACTCGATGGCACTTAACATCAAGAATATTTTTGGAAACATGGAAAAAATGGAAAAATGAGTATTTGAGTCAATTGACTGCTCGCAGGAAATGGATGAAGCCACAGCGAAACATTCAAGTAGGAGACATGGTTATTATCCACGAAGATAACATACCAGCAGGAAAATGGGCTATGGGAAGAGTGATTGAGGTACACCCTGGACTTGACGGCTATGTGAGAGTCGTAACATTAAAAACTAAAAACGGATACATAAAAAGACCAGTTGTGAAATTATCGTTATTGCCAGTACAATCGGGAAAAGAAGAAAAGAGAGAACCAGAACACCAAAAACAGGATGTGGAAAGGAATAGGAGCTCGAAAATTAAGAAAACAACACTTTCATCACTTTTTTTAACATTGATTTATTTCTTCAGCCTAATAACAAACACATTTGGAAACAGCGCTATTACACAGTTAAGTAAAAATCAAATATTGTATTTTGACCCAATTACAAAAATGCAGTTAAACAGAGACTCGTGGACCTTGGTGGTATACTACGATATGAAACCGTATTGGGAAGGTAATACGGCCCTTGAAAAAATGCATAGCTATCTAAGAACATCGTGTGCACAACTGAGTCCAGACAATCAATGTAACATGATTACGTCACAATTGAATCACCACTTACTAGAGTTTCAATACTACAACCAGCTGTTGCTGAATCAGCATTTTAAACATGACTCTAGACAGCGTCGCGGCCTTATCAATGGTGTAGGGTACCTTGCGAGCGAGTTGTTCGGAGTATTGGATCAACGATTCGCGGAACAGTATGCTAAGGATATTCAACTCTTAAAGCGAAGTCAGACACATTTGAACAATCTCTGGAGAAATCAAACATCAGTCATAGAATCGGAATATAACTTATTGAAGAGGACAGAAAACATGATATCAAAACAACACAAAATTTTTAACAATCATTTGAACAAGGTCGATAAGGCGCTAAGTACGATAACAACACAAGTAAACCAAGTATCACTGAATGAGGGATTCATTTTGTCAGCATTGGCTGCTCAACAAATGTTTGTAACATTGAAAGACATCCAACAAACCCTTTTGGATACGGTAACCGACCTTTACCACGGTCACTTCAACATACACCTGCTGACACCGCAACAATTACAAGCTGAACTTAATACAATATCGGCACTCTTATCAACAGACGTAACGCTACCCATCAATAACATAGAGTCTGACGTCAGACAGATTTACAAATTACTAAAAATAAAGGCAAGACTGATCACAGATTATTTCATATTCGAGATAAAAATTCCTCTAATTAGTAGAGATACATATGATTTGTACAAACTCATACCAATTCCACAGCAAATAAGCCGCTACATGAGAAGCATCATACCGATATCAGATCAGATTGCAATCAGTCTACAAAAGGATTCTTACATTCCAATGTCTCAGGAAGACTATCAGAAATGTATGTCAAAAGACGTGTCAACCCTAATCTGTGCCCTAGACAGTCCAGTACATAAGCTAAAAAACGACCAGGATTTATGTATCAGAAATGAAGAAGACAATAACAAATGCAAATCGGTCGTGGTCGCGTGCCAAGGTAAATGGCACAGTCTATCAAAGGTAAACAGCTACTTATACACGTGCTGCGGAGAGTGTCATGTTCGAACAATATGCCAGGATCACGTTACGGCACATCAGCTGACAACTCCGAGCATAATACGTATCGATGGAGAATGCGTAATAAAGACCGACAACTTTACCGTATTTGCTCACAAAAATCAGAAGAGCATAGTGAACATTAAAGAAAATTTGGACATAAATATGATAGCGCCAATAAATCATATTATAAACCTCAGCATGGAAAATATAACATTACAGTATAATAACGAGAGCTACAATACCAACAAGGATCCGTTATCCGAGGAAATAGAGAAAAAACTCAAAGGACTGAAAGATGCTGAGACAGAAACTGACCTATACTCAGTATCTTATCATGATATACATCAATATACCCTATTATATGGGATAATAGGAGTAGCAGCGATTTTCATGTCTATCTTCGTATGTCGGCGAGTGCGGCGAGGGCGCGGTTTGTGTCTGGCGACGTCGCCGGCGCCGCCGCGGCCTGCACCCCGAGGAGAAGCGCCGGCGCAGGCCGAGCCAGTGACGCCGAGGCCCGGCCACTCCATCAGCATGGAGCAACTTCACGACATCAGTGAAAGTGATAGTGTGCCAGTGCGTAAGTGTAACAGTGAAACTGAATTAAGGGTGTTAAAGCCAGTGACGGTTCCTAAAAAGTTAGTGTTCAGTGAATAGTGAAACATTTTTAATTACTTTTAAATTTTACTTTAATCCCATTAATAAATATTGTTCTAACATTTTCAGTAGATTTTACAAAACGATTGATTCACCTTGTCTCATTACTGACCCTCATCGTTTGTATCAATTTTAGTAGTTTATTTCCCGCCCGGGAATATGTTCGGTACGAACACCTTTATTAGCTGTAGTAAGCAATTCCTTACATGCGCGATGCGGTAATTAGGCCACTGACCGCCGCCGTATTGCAACTTTATAATAATTAGTTATAAGTAAATTCAGTGCATATTTCACCGTTGCCGGGTGCGCTCATTAACATTAAAACATTCATTTAGGATAACATTTAGCAGTTAAGAACAATTTGCAGAACGTAAAATACAGACTCTGAGTTACCGTAAACATTCTATCATTTAAACAAGCATCCCCAGACTCAGGCACCAACAATATGTTTAAATAAATAACCCTCCTCCTTCGGCAGTCGGGTAATAAAAAAAAGTGTTTACTTTGTCGAGCCAAGCGAGCTTGGGTTCGCAGAGATGCGGCCAAACGTCTGGTTTGAGCGCGGTCTTGAGCAGCAGCACACAGCGCCGCGACAACTGCTCGCCCGGGGAAGCCCCGGCCGCCCCGCTGCCCGCTACCGACCCCTCGTTTACCTGCACAGCATACTAATTCAAAAATTTATGAAATATTACGAAAAACAGAATATCATTCCTTTGGGCGCTATTTTTACTGTTTATGGTTTTGAATTTCTTCATGAAAAGAGTTGTATTAAAAAAGTCTGTGGTTATCTAAATGTCATAATAAAAAATTTTGTTCAGTAGCGCCAGTATGTCTCCTTTTATTTCGCATATTGTATTGTATTGTATAAATAAAAATATCTATGTGAAAATTGTGTCTGAATTTTTCTACACTATATACTGTCAATTGCGAGTCAGGAGATGCGACACGAATATGCCCGATGTTACATAATACTAAACATATTGATATTTACTTGACAGGCGAGTCTCAGAAGTAAGTTGACAACGACATCGACGTGTTGCCTGTCCAGTGGTTTGGCGGCGTCTGGCTCCATGCGAGATACGCTGGCCTGTGGGCTAGCCCAGCCTGTGTTTAGCGCTTTACGCGCTTCTGTTCCGCTCTCGTCAGAAGACATGCGCTTTATAGCGCCGCTTGGTGATGTAGCCACCTGTTTGTAGCAGTAAAATTATTTTTAATTATCATGAAAAGTTGCTGTTCCGATATTGACGCACAACATCGACAAAACATGTACATAATGTAATATTGGAAATTACAATAAAAATAACTATAAATAACATTTATTAAAATTTGATGGTAAATAACAGAAGCAAACATGGGTAAAATCCTTCAAGTGTTTATTAGCCATAGCCAAAGATTTGCAAACAGAACAAAAAAATTACAACAAATAAAATTTCTGTCGTTTTAAACCAAGGAGTCTTACCACATTGTCATCTTGCGAGTGGTCGCGTATTCTCTGCAGTTCCCATTTGAGCGCGACTTCGGCCAGGTCGACGGCGAGGCGGCGGTGCTCCAGCGAGGCAGTCGCCGAGAAACCAAGCCGCTGCATCGCTGCCACCATGTGCCCTACTAGCGCGTGACGGACTGGGAAGTACACCTAGATAAACAGACAAGTAACTGCTGACAATTGCTGTTAAACTACTGTATTGGGAAAACAATGAGAAAAAAAACTATGCATTGAAATGATGTCATCGCGTCGGCGACCGCTAACACAGCATCAATCTTTATTTCAGTCGTCAATTAGAAAGACAATATTTAGGTAAAAGTTTATACTGATTTATGAACACATACAGAGAGTGTCATAATTGAATTAGGTCCCGGCAGAGGTAACCCTGCCATGAAAAACCAATTGCAGAATCAAAGTGAATCGGAACCATCCAAGGACCCACTCAAGCACGCACAAAAAATTGAGGAGTTTAGGAAGAGTTCAGTGTATGTCACTGCATATAAAGATAAGAAATGGTATTAATAAGGACAAGAAGCTTCAACAAAATCATTGAAACTTACCTTGTAATGTCTGACAACAAGCTGTAGGATATGGAACAGTTGTTGCACTGAGTGTCCGTCCTCCACGATGATTTTCTTGGTCCAGTGTGTGAGCATAGTGTTACCATCCTCCATACGTTGGGGCATGGCCGGCGTTAGGATCTCCAACGCCTGACGGACCACCGAACGGGCTTCCACAGCGTGCGCTTTTAGGAGACTGTGAAATACTGAAAAAATACAAACAGTTTACTACTACAAGTCTAACCAGATGGGCTGGATATCTGTTTTTTTTTCTTTTATGGGATGAAGCATACGAGGAGACGGATCACCTGATGGTAAGCGATTTCCGCCGCAACACCAGAGCAGTCACAAGTGCATTGCCCGCCTTTTAAAAGGGCTTGGGCCTCCGTCACTCAATATGTATCAATGTATCCTCTCATGCTCAATATATCCTCAATCACATGGCGAAACACAACGCGAGCTTTGTTTCACGCCGGTTTTATGTGAGGCCGTGGTATCGAGCTGGCCCATTCGTAACGAAGCATGGCTTCCCCACGTTAAAAAACTTTTCACGAAGGCATTGCCATCAGACCTCCACATCAGTCTTTTCGGGATTTTAAGGAGAGTCGGTTTGACGGTCCTCGGATTATGGACGCGGATTACACGTGAGAGCAAAAGATCACAACGAAAAGTCACTTACCTTGCAACACTATTCGCTTGTGTATAGCAAACTTAGCTATAATATGACTCAGAAGTAGATGTCCATGATACCTGCAAAGAAAATGATGTAAATTATATATATTTTTTAATTATTATGTATAATACATAATGTGACGGTAATTAAAAATACATCTTCACAATTTTGCTTCTTAAATTTTATTATAAATCGGTCTTCCATTAGTGTCATCCATCTTTCGCTCCGTTCCCACATAAAATTATCTTTTGCTCAATCTGTTCGGATACATTCAATCATCTAATGGTTACATACCTATCATAGTTTGTTATTATAGATATTAGTATTTGATTTCCATAAAGCGCCAACAGCGATTGGTAACGCCCCACCACCGCCGACCCTTCACTGTTTCACACGTACAGAGTCCTCAATAACAGCAGCAATTATAATGTCTTACCTAGTCGCAGGATCCACATAATTCTTGCCGAGCAGACAAGGCCAGGCGAATGTCATGAGTCTCCGGAGCTTATTGCCCTGCTTTTTATTGTTCGCATCGTGTATATGAGCCGACGCTTGCTCCAACAGTAAGCAAGCGAATTGAAGGAGTGAAATACGGACCGCGTCCGAACACGCGAACGGATTTTCTGGATCAATTACCTGAGAGAGAAACTAATATTAATTACTTTAAGGCCATCTATGATTGTGTAATGAGTTAATTTCGATGGAAATTTAATGGTTATTCCGTAGAACCGCTATGATACGATGTACAGTCCGTTTTTTTGGACTTGTCTTTTTTGGTAAACAAACCCTACCCAATGCGAAAATCACAAGTTTTTCTTTAATCACGCACTTGATGTAGGAAACGATTTTATTAACACTTACATTATACACATACACTCTAAATTACACCAAAAACTGCTTCGAAATTATTATAAAAGTCTATTATTTTTAATGAAAACGAAATTTTGTGTAATTTCATTTTCACAGAATAAAATAATCATGACAATTTGACATTTCAAAACTCTAGATTGTATTCCAATTTTAAGGATGTGACTGTGAATGAACAACTGAACTGTAATTTCAAGTTCAAATGAAATGGCAGCCAGTAAAAATGTTATTGTATTACGCCTTCCACCTTAGCGAATGAAATCCCATAGAATTAATATGGACCCAATTAAAAGGCCATGTTGGCAAAAATAATAAATCTTTTAAAATGGCTCAAGTCAAGGAATTGTTAAAGAAGGCTTAACAAAAATAGGCACGGTGTCATGGACCAATTGCATAAATCTTGTAATCAAGGAAAAGGATAAAATGTTGCAGCTCGATGACATAATAGATACTGCATCAGATGCACCGACCCAGAGGTTCATAATAAATGTGTCAGAATCTGATGACTATTCAGAGCCATCAGATTCTTACTCATGTATTTTAGAGGAATACGAGTAATACATTAATATTTCGCAGTTTGTCGTTTTATTTATTCATATTCACACATTCACTTCATATTTAAAATTAAAAGATCAATTCAGTACCTACTCGTCAAGGTGAGAATCATTCAATCTTGGCTAAGAGTATTTAGTTCAGTCATTTATTCATGATTTCCCAAAACTATCTAACCACTATCAATTGTCTCTGGTTATTAGGACGCCATATTTGTTTACTAAAAATGACAAGTTAACTGGGATAGACTGTACGTGAATTACTATGTAATGAGGTATTTGAAATTTGCGTTGCATGCTGATAAAAAAAACATTAACTGATAAACATATGCTATAATATGCTTAAAGTCAAAGATTCAAAGACGATTATCGATAAAAAATATATCCACTTTCGAAGAATCACACCTGTCGGCATTAAAATTAAAACTTACGTTATTAATAAACACCGAGACGACATTGTCTGGATTATCCTGATAAGGCGCCGGCGGGCCGCCTACAATCTTCTGTCCCTTGTCGAAGCTGACCGCGAAGCACGGGATCAGGATCATCTGCAGCACCTTGGCCTTCAGGTCCTGCGACATGGCGTCACTGGCAAAGTGCTCCACGAAGCGGAAGAATGCTGCGCGCTTCCATTCCACGTCATACGTCTGCGCTACTGTGTTCTCCAGGAAATCTCGAAGAAACTAAAATGGGAAAATGGTGTTAGATATATCAAAACAAGTAATCAAAGATATAATGTTTTTTTAAACTATTTCCTGAGGAAATAACTGTGTCGCTGCTAAAATCGGACAATTGTTTAAAAAGGCAAGTAAACGGCAGGATATAGAAATGCAACAATGCAACAAACTAACAGATTTTATCTCCAAAACTGTAATCCCTTTTTTCCATAGTAACGAAAATCCTCACGGATCCTCTGCCACCTGTGGAGGCCGCAGGGTATATCGAACTAAAGACTGTACTTGGCTTCACGTACCGTATAGTCACGGCCATGGAATTCGCGACATTATATTTAAACAATACAGCATTAAATGGTTTATACCTGGAAGTCAGGTATAAATCGGTCGCACAAGGCTCGCAGCAGCTGGAACAACAAATCTATGTTGGACTTGTGCTGCACGAAGTAGTGCAACAAAATCTTCACAATCAGCTTGGGTTCCTTCCAGTGTGTGCAGTCGACTATCTCGACTTTCTTGTGGATTTCCTGTAACGAGGAACATTATTATTATCCAGATGGTTATAAAAGCAATAGAATCAAAATTGCATCAATGTTTCTTGTACTCAAACTATCTAAATGCTCGAAAGCAGTATAGTTCAGCTTCATGATGGGTCTTGGAAAGAAGATAAGTAAGAAGAATACAAGTAAAACTGACATGATATTGATCACTGCACCAAATACGTTTCAATAATTCAATCAAGTCTTGTTGTCCTGCCAGCCACTTCTCATCGAACTTGATCAACAGAGATATGACCCTTATAGACTGGAACTGCATTTCAGCCCTATCAGCTTGCGGCAGGTTGGCCGCAGTACCACCAGTGTTCGCCGCTAACAGTTGCATCAGGCGAGGTTTCTTAGCCGTCTGTAAAGCTTCTCTGTATGGAGGACCAGCTTTTGGATGTTTGATTAGATATACAAGGAATCGGCTCCATTGTTGGTCTTTTATGTTATTATCACTTAGTATCAGGTCTAATGTCTCTTTGGGATACCTGAAAACAATATATTTTTTAAATGCGAAAGGAAAGTATGTATTATAATTACAATTTAATTTTTTTTTTGTTTTTTACCTCATAAGGAACTTGACAAGTGGCTCTCTGAACGGCGAGCCGGCTTCTATCATAAGCGACTTCTCAGTATGGAATATAAGCCGGCACAACACGTCGATAAAGCGAGGAGACGCGGCCGGTATTTGATGGAATATACCAATCAGGATTATGATCTTCTGTTCATTTTCCATGTTCTTTGATACACTCTGAAGAAAGTTTCCACCTTCAAAGGCAGTAAAATGTAATATTAACTAATGTAGTGTCAACCTAATGGTTATTGAATATTTACCGATGGACATACAGTCTTTAACAATATACCAAACATCTTGAAAATATTCTGAAATGAGGCCTATAGCCAATAATGGAATGAATTTTGACTATCGTTATGGACAACTTAGAAAACAAATACAACTGTCATAAAATTGAAAATGAGTTTTATACCTGAAGAGCAAAAAAATTGATTAAAGAATAATACATACCTCTGTTAGTCTGTATAGAATAGTCTAGCAACTTCTTGAGTAGCTGCAGCAACTGTTCACACAATTTTTCACTGAATGTCGAGGGGAACAATTGAGTTAAGTACGAAAGCCTCTTTGCGCCGTTTACACTCAAGTGTCGATGGTCACCGAGCGTTAGTAACAAAGGTCGCATCACCGGATGAACCATCTCCATGTCGATTTGGAAACCGGAGAGGAATTTCTGCATGCATTCGAAACCAACCTAAAAATAATCAAGATACATTGTAACATCAAAAGTGAACGTCTGCAATAATTCGCAATTATTTTCATAATAAAAATTTAAAATACGAATGAAACTCACTTGCTGCAATTCCTGGTCATTCTTCTCAAGCGATTTGTAAAGTACCTGAAATATTTTCTCGCGGCAATGCTTCTCTTGTATGTAGTGGCAAGAAGCGAGAGCCTTCAGAGCAGAGGCTCTCAAAGGAACCAAGTTGACGCCCTTATAGCAAGGCAACTTTCCTAAAACGGTGTCTTCAGCCTCGCATAAGGAAAGCAACTCCCGGAAAAAAACTTTGTGTTCATTTATATTTAGATCTAAAAGAAACAACAAGATTATGTATGTTTTGAGAACAATGGCAAGACATTTGGAGTGATAGTCAATAAAAAATATATATATTGAAGAGATTTTAAACCAATCTTACCTATTGTGAATAGTCTAGGTTTCAATGTGGTACAGAATGTAGTTCCATCCATAAGACCCATTTGCGCGTTAGCTGGTTGGTGGCGAAGTAAATGTTTCTTGGGGGGAATTATATCCGCCAACACTTCTCTGTGCGGATCCATTACCTCTGTTACGGTTTTCTTTTGTAATTCTGCTATGAGCTCTAACGATTTCATTGCCTGAAGAAGGAATCACATATAAATGGAGTATATACAATGTATAAAATAAATAATTATTATTGAGTAAAGCATGTTTACCTGTTGTCGGACAAGGAGATGTGGACTCGTCACCTGCAACACTAGCTCTTGAAGAACATCGTGTAATGCTCTTGCCTTTGCCGCAGCGACGTCGCTATCAGTCTCCATAGACTGCCCACTGGATCCAACTACGCATACTCGAACAAGTCGCTCTAAGTTAACAGTAGCCATGTCTATAGCTCCTGAAGATACTTCGCCCGTCAAATCCATCATAACAAAAAGTACAGCCTTCAAAAACGTGAATACGTGTTTGTAAACCCACTCCGGGGCCATCTTCTCTACCATAAACTTAACAGCAATGCAGCCGCCTAGCTTGGCATACCATGCACGCTCGTAACACAACGCTGACATCCTCTCAGCGAGATACTCCATTAAAGGCAGTCTACAGGCCCGTTCCCTACTACCCAATACAGTAGCAGCAGTCTCTATCATCAGCACTAGCGCAAGATGGCCAGGCTTGCACAACTCCTTCTCTTCATGACCCATAATGACGGCGATAGCGTCAACGAGGACAAGCGCGTCGAGACCTTCCTTAGGAGTAGAGCTTTCGACAAAAGGCCCTGCCTGCTGGGCTATTGCTACCATAGTGTAGTGTCTTACTAACGACACCATCGTCGGCAGTACGTGATGACGCAACTCTTTGATAGCTGCTGCTACAAACATTCCAGTGAGCGCTGTACGATGCGTGTTTCTCACTATGCTGTTAGAGCACTTGTAGTAAGGTCCATTTTGAACCTGGATCTTGCCATCGATAAAGCTTGGGTGGTTGAACAGCTTCTGTAGAGTTGCTTTATCATCGTCCAAATTAAGAGATGATGCTAAATAACATCTAAGAACTTCCCAACATTGTCGTCTATAGAAAGGATCTGTTATGCTTGACTTTAGCGCAGAAAAGGCTGTCTCTATTACTTTATCTACTTCAAAATCTATAGGTTTCGGTTGGTCCTGGAAGTATGACTGCACTGCGGGCGGCGGAGCATCAGTTTCTCGGTATTCCAGTCTCTGCGGTTCTATCATCATCTTACGGTTCCCACCTCCGAATTTTCCGAGAACTCTGAAGGCTATTCTCGCAACTTCATTATTTTGCAATGTCCTCCAAAGCGCTTGCATAAGATCAGCCCTAACAGGTTGAATGTGTTCATATAAAAAGTCGGGTTGCAAGTTATCTACACAAAGTTCGAGAGTCCTAAGACCTTGTGATATTAAAGTATGAGAACCGTTTAGTGCGGAGACCAAAGGGTCCATGAGCATCGGTAGATAAGGCAATAGACTGCTTAATCTAACGGGTACAGTCAAGCATAACTCAACAAACAGGTCTTTCATGTGTTGCTTGTGAAGGCCACTTTGAAGGCGATTCAAACCTTCAAGTAAGTTTGGCAGAAGGGGTAAGAATTCTTGGTACAATAAGTCATGGCTACCCCCGCCGATGGAGCGAAATAATGCTCTTAGGAGTAGGAAATAATTGTATGGTTCTTTAGCAGTCATGGCATAATCCATGGCCTTGTTGACGATGCTATGTAAATGAGGCCTTAGCATTTGTTCGTTTTCGGTTGGAAACAAGCTGACTGATCCAAAAACTAATTTAAAAAGTCTGAGGTAGAGGTTTGATCGCTCCACATTAGTCCCCATTTCTTCCATTCTTTGAAGCAGGTACTCTACAAGGACAGTCGCGAAAATCGGCGATGTGGCAGGATTGGATAAGAATGTATTCGCAATTATTTGTAATGTCGTATTTTTGTTAATTCTTTCAACCATATGGGAAATCGTCGCTGTGAATATTTCTTGGAACGTTTGTGGATTCATCATGGAAAACTGTAAGTAAACAAATGATGCTGTATTGTTTCCACTATCTTATTATTAGTAGAAACAGAAGTTAAAGTTTTTCCAGTTATTCTAGGAAGACAAATCCTACTAATATTATAAATGCGAGATTGTGAGGATGGATGGATGGATGGATTTTGTTACTCTTTCACGCCAGAACGGCTGAACGGATCTGGATAAAATTTGGCACAGAGATAGATTATAGTCTGGAATAACACATGGGCTACTTTTTATCTTAAGTCCACGCAGACGAAGTCGCGGGCAGAAGCTAGTGATGATATAAATTAATTGTGAGTTACATACCACTCCGCTAAAATGTTCTAGCACCTCCTTTTCTTCCTTAGAGCGCACATGTGGTTGCGCAGGCGGCTGTGCTGGCACCCTAGGCGCTGCTAGCGTATATATGTCAAGTGACTGTAGCCCCCAACGCACTAGTCGTATGAACACTAACGTTTCGCGGGCACTGAACTGCTTCTGACCAGTTATAGTAGTTGTTGATGTACCCTCCGTGTTTGTTGTTGTCTGCTGGGGTAGGATGTTGTTAGTGATGTGTTATTTTGAAAGAAATTTCAAGTATTTCAAGTTGAGTTTAAGTTCAAGCAGATAGCCGGTCATCTTATTGTAATAGACAATTAATATAATCTTTATGGGTTTCCAATTTAAGTTGAAAAATAAACTCATGTATTCTTTGTTTACTATTTCCATTATATAAGGATATTATTTAATCATCTTTTTTAGGGTTCCGTACCCTTTGGGTAAAAACGGGACCCTATTACTAAGACTTCGCTGTCTGTCCGTCTTTCCGTCCGTGTGTCTGTCATCAGGCTGTATCTCAAGAACCGCGATAGCAAGACAGTTGAAATTTTCACAAATTATGTATTTCTCTTGCCGCTATACAACAAATACTAAAAACAAAATAAAATAAATATTTAAGGCACCCATACAACAAACGTGATTTATGGTACGGAACCCTTCGTGCGCGAGTCCGACTCTTAATACAAAGATAAAAAATATAAATCTGGGTGATATACATTATACACTTACTTTGCATGATGCACAACCCCATGTGATAGTCTTCACTCCACAAACAAGTGTTTTCACCAATGTCCTATAGTCCCCTACATTTAGATTGTTCATTTGAGAGGAAGGGAACCCTATCTTAGACTTCTCCTCGCTCTTGGAGAGGCTGTCTAGGAAGTCTGGCGCTAGTTTCTCTTCCTCAACTTTAACTTCGACTGTGGAAATACTTGGAGCTGGAGTTGTTGGTGTGCCGGGTGTAGTACCGTTTGTAGCGATAGCCAATGGCGTTGTTTGTTTACTAGAAAAAGATAAATGTTTTGCTAAAAAATTAAATCTATTCATTTTGGTTATTATTATTATGTATATCAAATTAAGGGGAAGAACACTCCCTTTAATGGCATAGGGACTATATACACGTTATTAATTTGCAAATATGTTTTTTATTAATTGACCAACAAACATTTTACATAATAAAAGTCACATAGAACCTTGTTACTTACCACTTGTTCATGAGCGCGGGCAGTTGTAACTTAGATATGGTTTTAAACTTAAGCACGAACACTTCCAAGATGCGCATGAGCAGCTGTCGACCCTGCGGCTGTGTGCCGGCCGCAGCGGCGCCCTCGCTCTCTGACCGCTGTCGTATGCAGTCAACTAGGTTCAGCAGCAACTTGCAGGACATTGTTTGTATGCTAAACCGAATTATATAATTATAAAAAAACTTATTTCAATAAAATGTTAAGCAGAGAAAACCATTTACAACTAATAAAACTGTCACTTGATGTATATTATTATAATCTATATTCATATTTTTTTTATTATGAGTCCGGCGGCGGACCGAATTTCCAATACGTAATACCAAAATAAATCGTAATTCAAAAACAATTTAATCAGTGTATTATTATTGGGATTCTAATACCGTTAATCTAGGTTGCTGCTCCTGCTCTACCATTTCATCCAAAATACTTCACTGTGTGATGTGTGAAAGTAATGAGATGCATTGGTCCCATCTCAGAAGATAATTTCAGTGGGACAGTAAGTAGGTTTATTACAATACAAACCTTGTAGGCAGAGATTCATCATGAACATTTTTCGAAAACAAATGTGCTGCTATAGCAAGGTCTGTCAGCGGCAGCAACTGCCTCACGTGGTGCACGAGATCGGCAAGGGTTGAATACGCAAGGGGACGTAACGACTCGTGGACTGTCCACCCACCCCCAAGTAATACATCTTCATCAAATAGCCGCTCCATGTATGGAACAAATTCTGAAGAAAAGATTTTGTGGACATTTAATACTACTATCTCATTCAAGAATTTGTACTGGATTAATATAATTCAGCACTATGCTATTGACTAGATGAGTTTATTTAGGCTTAGTGTGGTATAACCATAACTTTTTTTTATGTAGTACTTATTATTTTGGTTTAAAAACTCTTTTATGTACTTACTCAGTCTTAAGTCCGTAGCAAGGATATGCCGTGTCGCTATTACCAACTCTTTTCTAAGGTGCGCCACTTCTGGCGGGCATAATGTCAACAGTCCTATAATGCCTTTTACCATTAGATTGGTATGATTGGCAATTGTGTCTTGATATATTCTTATGATGTATGCCAAAAACGCTAATGTTTTAATTTGGGCACCCATGAAATCTACAAAAACCTCCTTGTTGAATGAAGCTGATTGTCTGTAAATAATATTGATGGTTGCAAAACATTGTTTAAATTTGTGCAACAAAAAATCAGGACTTAAATTTTATTGAAAATTTTCCACCATTGTCATCAATCAACGTCTGGCTTTAAAAATAATGATGTCATATATATATTTTTTTTATATGATCTGATACTGTAATATATTTAAAAAACTCAAATTCGAAATTAAAGTACTTAAGTAAAAGCTAGTTCCTCTTTATAAGTTTTTAATAATTACATTTAATAAGTCCCTTTATAAGTAACTAGCTTCCGCCCGCGACTTCGTCCGCGTGGAATAGTTACTTAGTCTTAGCGTGATGATATATAGCCATAGCCTTCCTCAATAAATGAGCTATACAACACTGAAAGAATTTTTCAAAGCGGACCAGTAGTTCGTGAGATTAGCGTGTTCAAGCAAACAAACAAACAAACTCTTCAG
This sequence comes from Acronicta leporina, assembly GCA_947256265.1. NCBI lineage: Eukaryota > Metazoa > Arthropoda > Insecta > Lepidoptera > Noctuidae > Acronicta > Acronicta leporina. The sequence goes on along the minus strand of OX366513.1, from coordinate 5,696,565 downwards.
CTTTATATATTAGTACAGATTAATTTATAATTGTATACTCTTTAAACTCCATGCAAAATTTGGTTCTATTGTTTAAAAAAAAACTTTTGTACCTGTGAGTAGCAGCAGGTTGCAAAATGATGGTCTCCATAATAAGAGGGATGAAGTTGCTGACCTCCTGGTGCACATTTTGTTTGTACAGCTGATACATAAGGACCACTATGATAGGTAACTCTTGTATCACTTTCAATGAGAGCACTGATCTTGGAATCAAGTTATACTGTAATATTAAAAATATCTATGTACTGTAGCAGTGAAAAAAGAGGAATATGAGATTGTCATCCTTTAAATCAGTTGTTCCTAGCTGGTAGTTCCTGAGAGCATCTAAAGCAGTTCATAAAGTCTTCCTAAAATGATCAAATAAATGAAGGAATGACCAGCTTGTCAAGAACTTATACTGCTCCTAGATAAAAAAGGTTAAAACCACTGCTTTGAATAATCAATATCTTTAGGGATTGATTACTAGCTTTTTAATTATAATTATAAGATGATTCAGTATTACTGTTCCCAAATGAATGACCCACAATGTCAAAACATAATAATTTTAATAAATAAAAAATGGTTATTATACTACTGATGCAATAAAATAATGTGATGATGTTTACAATTTGTTTGCTTATTGAACATTAAATACCAAAATGAATATGTGTATTATTAATATAAAATTTTTTCCTGATATTTGTATTACTTCTATTCACCACCATATCTGACATCAGAAGTCTTAATGTGATTAGGCATTTTCTATCAGACAAACTTAGGGTAAATAGAATTTGTACTTACTGTTACAACACTGCCATCAAGCAATTTTTTCTCTGTGTGTATTGGTGTTGTTGTATATGTCTCTTGTAACAGTTGTTCAATGTTTACTTCTGACAAATCCTTCACTCTAATTGTAGGTTTAGGTTCAAATATTTTTGGCAAATGATTAGGCAAGTCAGAATATATACCTTTTACCCACTGGAGAAACTTGTGGATCTAAATGAAAAAAGAAATATGATCATTTTGTTTGCAGAGTAAACCATTTGACCTTGGGTAGCAGACTTAATAGAAAATTTATTAAAGTTTTTTGTTAAGTACAAAAATAAAAACTTACATCAACTTCCGTACTGTAAGCTGGTCTGTATTGTTTGTGCAATTCCATAAAAATTTTAAGACAAACTAAAACATTCTCTTCATTTTCTATTTCCATCATTTTCAGCATCAACACTAAGATGCTCTTCACATAGGGTCTTAAAGTCTCACTGATCGGGAGGCGATGGATCATTTCCAATATGAGTTTCCTCACTTGCTGGATATTATACTCAGCAATGAAGTGCGGCTCCCCTTCTTGAAGTATTTTAAGGAATATTTTGAGAGAGTGGTCCAGGAATTGGGGATATTGAGGAGAACTAAGTATTACCTATAAAAATATTAGTAATCAATAGAATTTATTCAAAACTTGATAATAATTTGACAGAGTGCAATAACATAACATACCATCACACCTGTTTTTTCCCGAAGGGTAAGGCAGGAAGTACTAATGTACACCCACAGTTTGCCGGTATGTTTAGGTCCCATGTAATAGGGGGGGGGGGATTGCCATTAACCGAGCACAAATTCGAAACTCCAAGCTGCTGCTGCGAATTTTCTAAAAAAACCCAATAACACTGCTCAACCTGGGGATCAAACCCAGGTCCTCAAGCGTTGCAGTCGCGCTCAGGACCACTAGGCTACTGGTCACTGGCAGTTGTGTGAGTGCAATAACATAGATTCAATAAATAAAATTTAATGTGAAATTGTATATAAGATTATTGTGTACTAGATTCTGCCCATGACTTCATCTGCATGGACATGGCGAATTGGGTCTAATGTGGATAAAAAGTAGCCAAATTTTATCTAGATCCGTTGAGCCGTTCTGGCGTGAAAGAGTAATGAACATCCATACATCCTCATAGATTTTCACATTTCAAAAGTATGATACAATAGCTGATCTGTTTCATCTGAGGGCAATCAGTCGCTTTAGTGTTACATCAATGCATACCTCGAAGTTTTCACTAAGTTCCTGTGCAGCTTTGAGCTTGATTTCATCCTTGGCGCCAGGGTCTGCCAGCATGGTCACATAGCTCCTGTACGTATTCATCTGGGTATGCGGATCCCCAGGACCGCCTGCGGCCATTGAAGCCATCATTGTGCACGGCAAATAGTCTCACAGTTATGTATTTTCACAATCAAATAAATGACCCGACATGGTAGATTGATCAAACCAACAAAATACATACACCGAAATGAGTCCTTTATACATTTGTAGTTATCATTGAATATTAGGTGTTAGATTAACATAATATATTAATCTAATTGTATTATTTGTCACAAATAAACTCTAAATCATGAAAATAATAACCCAAAGTCCCAAACAACCGGACCAAACAAGACAATAAGACAAGCAATCATACTATAGCAATGCTCGCAACCACAGACTATGAGATATATCTCGCAACTTCGAGAGAAGAAACCACAGACTACTTAAAGATACTAATACAAGTATGAAGAAACCACAGACTGCATAAACTAAGTAGAGGGCGGACGGCGGAAGCAAATTTTATTTATTGTACTGTGGCATCCTAACCTGTGCTACCATCCACAGACACTTCATTGTCTGTGATAAGTCGTCATCGCAACGTGCAAACCGTGCAAACAGAAAAACAAAATATCGCTATTTTCGGGTTGACTGAAATATATTAAGATTTCTCGTCAACCATAGAAAGATTATTATTTGTACACCTGGTCCCACCAAAGTACCATGGAGTAGAGATACTACTTAACAGCGTTCACGACTTGAACGAGGCTTTGTATTACGATCTCAGAGTAACATGTCTTGTCTTACTTCAATGATTACGATAGTTGCCGATTGCCGTTACGATAATTATAATAGATAGTAGCCAGTAGCCCTGTACCACTTACTTTCCTTTAATATGTTATAATTTGTAGTTTGTGGTACTATGTGGTCGTCTCCTTATTCTGAGGTGGTTTTTGTCCACCAACAAAAGCGTCGCACTTGAGGGTAGCGGGCTCAGGGAGGGGGTCTCGCAAAAAAGTATGGTTTGTTTTGACGACTTTTGCGGGCAGGCTGTCTGTAGTGTCTGTGACAATCAGCTGCAGTCAGTCTGCCCGCCAGGCCACACCAGCCACACCACTTCCGCTACCGCACCCGTCTTGGTTTGAGCAAACCTTTATGAAGAAACAACATTAATACAGTTGGCGCACAATAACTTGAACCAAAATGGTGGATGCGCAGTAGTAGTTTTTTAGTACATTTTGCACGCAAATGCACTGCGCAAACTTTCCCCCTCTCCGTTAGTTTTGGGTCAAGTTATTTTACGCGAACTATAACAGCTTACCTTGCATAGACTATAGTAATTATGACACAACATTTCATCTCTCTCACATATCTTATTTGTCTGTGACTTTCTGTGCTTTAGTCTGTGGTTCAAGTAAATCATAGAGTTGTTTTTTTCATGCATGTTTAGAGAAACAAATAAATACTATATTGTATGGTCTAAACTCTAATTACGACTGACTAAAAGGACTATATAGCATCCGTCATTTACCGAGAAACTTCGAATTTTTCTTGGAAACTGCCCCTTTGACCCAAACTGCCCCTGCCACAGATCCATAGACTACAATACTCTATGTAAACTTCTAGTCTTCTTTCTATTGTTTATTCCATGTCATCGGCATCGATGGATGCTTTACAAGTTAAAATTTCATTTTTTGTAATGGGCTAAAAATGGGTTGAAAATGAAATAATAACAACTTATATGTTGTGAAAAAGTGAAAATTATCAAATAAAATACATCTTAAAATGTGATCATGGCTACTACTACAACAGTGTTAGTCATAACATTTTGGCTTTGGTGCACAAAAGTGTATGGTTACCAGTTCATATCACAATATCCAAATCAGCCTAATGAGACATTCCATTTCTATCATCTCGCCGTGGACAGAGTCAGTGGTCAAGTGTACGCTGGTTCGTTAAACTGGATTCACCAGTTAAGCCCTGACTTGAAGCCAATCCATGTTATAGGCACAGGTCCATTAGATGACAACCCAATGTGTCATGCAAGTGGTTGCACTTCGACTGACATAGAGACTACAAAAACTGATAACGTGAACAAAATACTAGTAATAGATCAAGAGTCTGGTCGAGTGATAGCGTGCGGTTCTGTGGCGCAAGGGTCCTGCTCAAACTATAAATTGGGGGACCTGTCAGCAAAGCCAGAGTTCCTGGCTGTTAGTGTTGCAGCGAATGATGTTGATGCGTCTACCTACGCCTTCATTGGCCCCGAGAGGTATAATTCGTGGGACCGATCCAATGTGCTTTATGTGGGGACTACATTCACAAACAATGGGGAGTATCGACACGATGTTCCTGCGATATCCAGTCGCAACCTGATGACACTTGAAGTGGCACAATTAACATTCAACAAACAAAGCTCAATACAGATTGATGTCAAGTACAGAGATAACTTCTTAGTGCAGTATGTGTATGGCTTTAATGCTAGTGACTATGCATATTTTTTGATAATTCAAAAACATTCTCATCTTGCTGGTAACGAGGAACTGGGGTATGTGTCCCGCCTAGCTCGTACATGTGTTAATGATGACAACTACAACAGCTACACTGAAGTTACTTTAGAGTGTCATGTAAGAGAAGAAACTGTTAGTGGTAAGAGTGAAGTGGTCAATTACAATTTAGTCCAAGATGCTAAGATTGCTAAGGCTGGTGCAAACCTAGCTGCACAGTTGGGTATTGAAACTGGAGATTTTATTCTTGTAGCAATATTTAGTCCATCAAAAAGTATTTCAAATGAACCCATGACTAAGTCTGCTATTTGTGTTTTTTCTTTGCAGGAAATAGAAATTAAGTTTAATGAAAATGTTCACATGTGTTTTAATGGCAGCACTAAGGCACGCAACATGGGCTACATATCAGGCATGATTTCTGATGGAAAATGTCCCAGTGTGGGTTCAACGGGAAATATACTAAACTTTTGTGAGGTAGGTCTTAAAATTAGTGGACTATATCCTATTAAAACTATGTCTGTTATCAACTGGAATGATACTTTGATTACTTCTGTCACCATGTCTGTAACTGGTTTGCATACTGTGGCATTTCTGGGCACTAACAATGGTATTCTGAAAAAAGTTCTGATTGATGCTGATAAAGCATTAGAATATTCAAGTGAATTGATTTTACCTGGACAGAAAATTCTTCCAGACACTACATTGTCACCCTATCAGAAAACATTGTATGTGTTGGCAAGAAACTCAATTGTGCAAATACCAACAGAAAGATGTGCAGAACATGGGAATTGCTCCTCTTGTCTAGAATCAAATGATCCACACTGTGGATGGTGTTCTCTGGAAAAACGCTGTACTGTTCAAAATATGTGTCAAAAAGGTACCCAAAGTGCACCCAGATGGTTGTCTCAATATGTTGGTCAACAATGTATTGATTTTGAACAGATTTTACCTGATAGAATATCTATGAATGAAGTAATAACAGTACAGCTTATTATAAGAACTTTGCCAGAATTGCCTTCAGAAGCAAAATACAGATGTGTTTTTGGAAATGCTCCACCCATAGATGCTGTTGTAACATCAAATGGCCTAGCTTGCCCTACGCCAGATGTGAAGCACAGGCCTAAAATACCTCAAAATCAAGATCATGTGTATGTTTCACTTTCTGTTCATTCATCAGAAACAAATAAGGATTTTGTTTCCAGAAACTTTGCCTTCTATGATTGTTCTAAACATACTAAATGTCACTCATGCATATTGAGTGAATGGGCTTGCAACTGGTGCATATATGATAACAGGTGCACACATGATACTTCTGTTTGTCAAAGGACCATTATAAGTGGTGAAAATAATCCTACAAAACTACTGAATCATGGTATTGGACATTGTCCTAGGATACGACAATACAAGAAACCTATTTTGCTACCAAATAATGTGCCTAAAGAATTAGAACTTGAAGTTGAGAATCTCCCACACTTGCAACCAGGACATACTGGATTTCAGTGCATAGTGACTATTGAATTAGCCAACATGATACTGCCTGCAAGAGTTGAATCCAATCATTATATTGTGTGTGATAAAACAACATATTCATATGAAGAAGATGTAGGAGAATATAATGTAAGTGTTAAAATTGTCTGGAATCATAAACACTACATTGATACAATCAACATCACATTATACAAATGTGAAATTCTTGGATCTCATAGAGAACATGCTGATTGTTCACTTTGTATAACTCGAAACTCTATCTACAAATGCACTTGGTGTGGCAACTCATGTTCTTACAGTGAAACATGCTTGGAAAATCCAGTAACTGAGTGTCCAAAACCTAGAATTGATATGATTAAACCACTAAGTGGGCCTGTAGAAGGAGGCACAATAGTCACCATTGAAGGCAGTAACCTTGGTTTGAGGGTTGAAGAAGTATCAGGCAAAGTACATATTGGAGATGTTTTATGTGAAATAGTAGACTTTGAAGTTTCTGTAAGCATTACATGTCGTACAGGACCTTCAAATGGTACAACTGTGGCCCCTGTCATTGTGGAAAATGATTCTGGTCACACAGAATCATCTGTTTTATACAGTTATAAAAATATAAAGCTTCAAGGCCTCTATCCAGCACTAGGACCAGTTTCAGGAGGTACCCAATTAGCTATAGGAGGGCAGCATTTGAACATTGGGTCGTCTATCTCTGCTTACCTGGATGAACTGCCATGCTCTGTAAACACGACACAGACATCAAACAGTCGCTTAATATGCATTACTCCAAAGGCCAACACACCCAGAGTGATTCATACATTGACAGTGGCTATAGATAATGCAAATAGAACTTTATATGGGGATTTGTTTAACTATACAGCAGACCCAACTATAATGGAAATAAAACCATTAAAGAGTTTTGTATCTGGTGGCAGAATGATAACAGTTCATGGTACAAACTTGCACACCATCCAAAAACCTCTAATGAAATTGTATTATAACAATGAATTGGTACCTGTAAATCATACGGCTTGTACTGTGCTAAATGAACATCAGATGGAATGTCCTAGTCCTGCAGTAAACAAGAAATATTTTGATATTTTACAAGCAACTAAAGCTCAAACAAATACTCCACAAATAGCTATGAAAGTCGGTTTTGTAATGGACAATGTGGAAACAATGCATGAAAAGCATTTTAATCCTCCTCGAAGTCATATGGTTTTTGTGGAAGATCCCCATGTATATAAATTTCCAAATAAGGGGATAAAATCATACAAAGGTGACCCATTAGTAATAGAAGGTGAAAATTTAATAAGGGCGAGTGACGAAACTGATGTTATTGTGACTATTGGAACACAGCCATGTAATGTTACGAGCCTGACAATGCAACAACTACTCTGCACCCCTCCTGAAATACAACCGGCTAATACTGATGAAAATGGCTTGCAGATTACAGACATTAATTTACCTTTGGTGGTGGTAAAAGTTGGAAGAAATTTACGCTTCCCTATTGGCTATCTTCATTATGAATTATTGAGAAATTACAATTTCCCTCCGGAAGTCATTGCAGGAATCGCGGGGGGAACATTTTTTTTAGTGCTTATATTCATGATTGTGCTGGTTATGTACAGACGTCGCAGCACAAAGGCAGAAAGAGAATATAAACGAATTCAAATTCAGATGGATACTTTAGAGAGTAATGTAAGATTAGAATGTAAACTGGCTTTTGCTGAGTTGCAAACTGATATGTCTGATTTGGCAGCAGATTTGGAACATTCAGGTATACCGACGCTAGATCACGTTAACTACGTCATGAAAGTTTTTTTCCCGGGAGTATCAGATCACCCTATTCTAAATGTACAACGACAGTTTATCAACACTCCCAGAACCAACTATGATGCAGCTATGATACAATTTGAACAACTTTTAAATAACAAATGTTTTCTTTTGTCATTTATAGACACATTAGAGTCACAGAAGTCGTTTAACATTCGAGACAAAGTAAATGTGGCTTCTTTGCTGATGATAATACTGATGGGTAAAATGGAATATGCAACAGATATATTAAAGTCTCTTTTGTTGCGCCTTATCGATAAATCTATATGTAATAAGCATCCTCAACTGATGCTAAGAAGAACCGAGAGTGTTGTTGAAAAAATGTTGACGAATTGGATGGCATTATGTATGTATTATTATCTCAAAGACTATGCAGGTTCTTCGTTGTTTTTACTCTTCAAAGCAATAAAACATCAAATCGAAAAAGGAGTTGTTGATGCAATAACCCACGAAGCTCGATATTCCCTATCAGAAGAAAAGCTTTTGAAAGAACAGATTGACCATCAGACTATAACACTGCACATAGTTCAAGATGATTTTGATGAAAAAGTGCAATGTAGAGTTTTAGATTGCGATAGTATTTCACAAGTCAAATCCAAAATATTAGATGCTCTGTTCAAAAATACTCCGTTCTCTATGAGACCATCCGTCCATGAAGTTGATTTAGAATGGCGACACGGAAGAGGAGGACATGTTACGCTACAAGATGAGGACGTAACAACAAAAACTATTAATGGTTGGCGTAGATTAAACACCTTGGCTCATTACGGCGTCAAAGAATCTGCTGTCATGTCGTTAATATCCAGGCAAAACGACAGTTTCAACACCCCCTATAAGATACCGTGCAAGAACTGCACAGGGATATACTGTTCCAACTCTCATATAAGAGTATATAACAGTGATATAACAGACCAAAATGTACATTACTATCATTTAGTAAAACCTATAGAATATCAGCATATTATCAACAAGTCTTCAGAACACAGCCATAAAGCCATACCTGAGATATTCCTCACTAGGCTGTTGTCTACGAAAGGTACAGTACACAAGTTTGTCGATGATTTCTTCAGCACTATACTCACCGTAAACGAAGTCTTGCCACCAGCAGTCAAGTGGCTATTTGATCTCTTTGACGACGCAGCAAGGACGCATGGTATCATGAATCCTGAAGTAGTCCATGCTTGGAAGTCAAATAGTTTGCCTCTGAGATTTTGGGTGAATCTAATAAAGAATCCAGATTTTATTTTTGATATAAATAAAACTGCCACCGTTGATTCTTCATTATCAGTAATCGCTCAAACTTTTATGGATGCTTGTTCTCTAACAGAACATCGATTATGTAAAGATTCGCCATCTAACAAATTACTTTTTGCAAAAGACTTACCTAGCTATAGGGACATGGTTATAAGATTTTATCAAGCTGTATCTCAATTACCTCAAGTAACAGACCAAGAGCTAAGTACTTCTATGCAACAACTCTCGGTGGAACAGTTGAATGAATTCGACACTCTGTCTGCCTTAAAAGAGTTGTATATCTATGTCAGTAAATATAGAGAACAAATTATATTAGGACTAGACAACAAAATGCACTTAGCTCATAAATTAGATAATATAGCGTGCACTATGGAAGGAGATCCTACATCTATATGCTGACTATATGACACCATAAGTCACGATTTGATTGCATTTACGTAATTTATTTATATACCTACTTTGTAAAAAGAAGCTTTAATTTATTCTGAAAATACTCAGATCTAATATAACTGATATAATTATGTTAAAAAGACTGTAAAATATCAGTTTCATAACTCTAGTTAGAAACTATTAAAATATTTTTTTCAATTAATCATGATGGAATGAATACTTAATTCATAGATATTGACTTTTTTTTCGAAGTACCTATGTAAGTATTTTAGTATCTTTTGTAAGTACCTACATTATTAAGGGAAATTATTGTCACTATATTGGCATTCTATTCATCAGCCAGCATTAATTACATGATATGGGACAAATAGAAAAAATATTCTCCTGATGAGACAAATAAACATATACCTATTACTCTCGCTTTTTATAAAAAAAAACACCGTAAATATACTACTATTTACTACTTTATTTTTCCCTAAATTGCTAAATAAGGCGTGATCATGGTGTGATTCAGAATTTCAAGTCGTCCCATATACAAAATCGAATATCGTAAATTCGTAATGCATTTAATCTCCCAGTGGCCATGCTATTTTTATTATTTTTATATAAAGCGTATTCTTGCTCTCTTTTAGAAACAGAAATATGATTTTCTAAAAATGTATAGATATGGCACTGAAATTATTTTCTAATGTAAATGTTCTTAACTGTATTTATCTAAATTACTTACTTAAATATTGATGTGTATTATGCTAAGAGATGTGTAAAGAGAAATAAGAATTAATTAAGGAAAATGTTGTGATATTTGTATTTGGAATATTGATAGTATTACTTATCATTTTAAAATACTTTTATTTCAATCAGTATGCACAATACTGATTAATATAATTTAGATAAGCTTTTTAACGGTTGAGCTGAAACTGTTTATTAAGGAATATTACTTTTTATCTCTCTCAAATGTTTTATAGCATTCAGTATTCTTTATTTATGGCGCGATCTCATTATGTTTTTGCTCAACTATATTTTATGTATTGTCAATTTTGTGTAAAGAAAACCCCAGTTCTGTATTTTATTTATCTCGAATATATTGTATAAATGGCAGATGTCGTAATAATATTCCATTTACAAAATATGTTTATAATAGTATTAGTTAGATATAATAACTTGCTAGAATATAAGTCAGCGTAAATTCACCCGTCTTTGAAATTTTATATTATCGACTTAGAAATATACTTATTTATGAATCCTTTTGTAATGAATAATTTCAATATGAATGGGATAAAACAAAAACAACAGAGTATTATTTATTTTAACATTTATTTAATGTACATATAAATAAATATAAAACTAGGCAATTCAGACATATACCGAAAGGCGTTTATGTTAGTCCATAAAGCTCTTATTTATTAAATCTTAAAGAAAATGTATGTACTGCCGACACAATAATTTATTACTGAAATTGACGGTATTTTTAAAATTATAAACTTGAATGTGTAGGTACTGTTTCATCTTAGCATATTTATGGGAAAGTATCACACGATTTGTTACTACAACATAATATACCTTTATAATCTACCCATACTCTAGCTGCTTAAAAGTTGACTGGCAAGGAACTGCAGAGGCCAAAAAGTTGGTGATACCCATAGTGAACTATACAATTGGTACACAGATAGCATTTTTTATTGATACAATTGCAATTAAAAGCTATTATTCCCTACGCATTTAAAAAAAAAAATGTCTTTATTATTTAACGTACCTATCGTAATAAGTTACTAATTTCCGTAAACAATAAATTAGAGACTTTTAAGATTCCATCTACTATGGACTGTGGAACACTGTCAAAATTGAGTTATGAAGCTAGGGGTTAGCGAATATTATTACTTTCGACACTAGAATATTCTCAAGCAAGCAAATGTCAATTATTATTCTAATATGGTTTGGATTACAAGATAATTTATCATGAATTTATGACTGTGTGTAAATGAACTATTCAGAAAATTCTGTAAAATCAATTTAAACAGGTGTTTTTGTGCAAAATTACCGATATTAGTAAGGACAATAGTTACGAATGTGAAACATTTACCCTATAATCTAACACGTTTTTATATTAAAACTAGCTTATGCCCGCGGCTTCGCCCCCGTGGAATTCGGTCTGTCATCACATCCCACGGGAACGGGATAAAAATCCTTTGTATCCTATGTCCGTCTCCTGGTTCTAAGCTACCTCTCCACCAATTTTCAGCCAAATCGGTTCAGCCGTTGTTGAGTTATAAATGGAGTAACTAACACGACTTTCTTTTATATATATAGATTTACCAATGCTTAACCTGCGCCCAATTTCACACGCAGTTATACAAAACTGTAACGCAGTATTCAATATAATGCTAACTTAGCCTCGTAATTGGGGCTTTAAAATACTCACCACTGGATTCAAACTTGTGCCAGGTTTCGATTTGGATAAGTGGAACTCGATTTGAAGTTTGAACACTTGCTTCAGGAATGTTGAAAAAATGCATTGAAACATTCGTAAACAAACACTACTCCATCGCTTAATAGGTGTTATTTGTATATTTTTACAGAACGTAGTAACGTAGTGAATAGTGAACGTAGTAAAGTCCTACACTCACACAAACGTAACATTATTAACTAAAATTGAAAGAATAGACAGAGCAAGTTATGCCCTTTCCCATTCGCATACGTAGCCATCAAAAAGGATTTAAGTATTACAATGTTATTGCGACATTTTACATTATAAATTTATGATTTTATGACACAGTACATCCTTTCTAAATTTGTCTACATTGGAAATGGGTTTTCAATTTATTCAAAATAAGCTTATAGTGTTTCACAGGAATAATATATGCTGTCTATTTCTATTTTACCTGCTGTCGTTTTTAACGAATTTACCAATATAAAAACTACGTCTTATTAAGAAAAACAATTGCAGTTACAATGAGCCAAATCCAAAATTTAGTTAAATTCTCAATATTTTGAAGACTCATTCTCGATATTAGGCAATATAAACATATTCTGCAGTACATCATTTTCTTTAAACAAGTATACATTTCATTATCTACCTGCATTCATGTTTTGGTAGAAACATCTCATTTCAAGGTATATTTTCAGATTAACAGTTGTCATTCTGTATAATTTTCAATTAAATCCCATCTACTCTATATAGGAACATAAATAATTCAATACACGGAATGAAATATCTATGACTATCAGCTAATCTTTAAGGGCTGAAGGACATTTATAAACCTCTTAAGAAGCATATTTAATTTATAATAAGCAAATATTATCACGTATTTAGTCATGCACCTGACCATACTAATTACTTTGTTACTTTAAACCCAAAAAATAATGCTTCTCTTGATATTGTGCATTCGGGCCTTATTCAAACATTAGGTACCTATTGTGCAAATCTGTTTTGTACTATTTATACACATAACAAAAATATTTTACAATCAAATATTTTGAATTTATTACTCGATAAACAGCTATAGTCGTGTACTCGTAAGTTTGTAGTCACTAATTATTTTCATTAGCAGTATCAAACAACAAAGTTATATAATTATACAACGTGTAGGTAACAGAATAAGCGCAAGACCTGAAAGTAGTTTGTTCAGAATCGATTACTAAATCGACTACAGTAGTTTTTTTAATATGTGTTAATTTTGCCCGAAAAGATAATTACAAAACCTGAAGCTATGGCCCCCTGATTTATCAGAGGCTCGAGTTATAGAAAACTAAAACCTGTTGCTACAAATTGTTATTGCATGCGTGTACACGTCGATATCGTAGTCGTTGGGGGTACGACTGTATTACAGCGACGAGTTTTGCGTTTAGCTGGTATAACTAAATTTTTGAAAAAAAAAATGCTTATGTGTCTCAACTTGACTTTAGGGTTTCGTTTATGTAATATATAATTATGACTCCATATTCTAATTGACGTGTTTGAGGACTTGCGTTTATTCAGTTATACGTTGTATAACATGCTAAACGTAAAACGCCCGGAACTAGGACCCAGGGCCGACAACATAAGTACGGGCGGGGTTCGCACGGCCGTCATAATTTACACACAAGTACGCATCAATTAAAATGCAATTTATTAATATAATATATCACAATATGTAAATTTAACCTAAAGCCGGTCTTATGTGTGGAAAGTGCTTAGAATGGAACAAGAATCGTGAATAAGGCGTGGCAATCACACAACATTAATATAATAAGGCAGTAATATAAATGCAAATGTTTGTGCAATTTACAACATCCCGCATTTAAAAGCCGTGCGTTGTTCTATCACTTCATATAATAAATATATCAATATTAAAATAGTTTTTCACGACGCTATTTATATCAAAACACTCAGTTACATAATTATGAATTAATCTACGCCACGCCTGATCGTCTCAACTAGTCAAAATATAAAACAATAAACAGTAATACACATACAGATGACATAGAGACACAAATCAATAACGAGTTCAAAATAAATACATTTATTAAAAGCTTATGTGCAGTTTAAAATGCACAGTAAATAATTTGCCTTACAGGTCCTGCCTAATATCTTACTTAAGGCATAACAGGATTAAGGAACAACTTTTTCCCAAACTAGGCTTTGGTAAATATACGGTTTTGCATAGCAACTATTTATTCGGACGTATTAAATGGAGAATCGTTACCTCCCAAGAAATGTACTTGCAATACGATTTAAGTACTTGAAAAATGTAACTGCTGATGAAAAGGACCGCAGTAATTTTATATTAGTTTTTTCTAATAACAATCAGATATAAGTATACCAAAATGCTCTATGAGCCACTAGTTAAGATTAATCTAATATGCTTTCTGAAGTGTTTTTTCTAATGGGTCACGATACACAATGGTGGCTGATTTAATGAGATCAGGTTCATCATCAGAGGGGACGCAATCGTTGGACACCGCGACGTCTTTGTGTGAGCATTTGTTGTGAGCCATGAGCAGCCCACCGGCCAAGCCAACCAGCGCACGATCCAGCCAGTTCACCGGATTAGCGTATATAAGACCTCCTTCATAGAAACCCAAATGACCGCCATGTGCTAATTCAAGATACATTGCCTTGTCGTGCGAGCCTGTAATAAATAAATAAATAGATATTATAAACACTACGAAGTTACTGTAGATAGTTCAAATTTGTTAATGGACATGGATAACCTCGGTCTGATTAAAAAACAAACACTTTTTTTAAGTCGTAATTATCAGCCTATCAGTCACGCCATTTTATCGTGCTAATATTGTTACAAGTTATGTGTTTTAATTGGTTATTGCATTGAAAAGAATATGGATTGGACATGTTGACAGAATGAATGAAAGACTATTAACGAAAGGAATTTATAAGGCGAATGTCAACGGCAGCGTTGGAAGAAGTCGGCCTAGAAGGAAATACTTCTAGGCCGACTTATTGGCTATTATTACTCGCAACCGGCGCGTATGTATGTATGAGAAGATATATAAATGTGGCAGAAGCAAAAGAAGTATGCAAGAATCATAGAAAGTGGCGGTTTATACTAGAGTTGCCAACCGTCCTGTTTTCCCAGGACATGTCCTAGTTTTTGTAGTGTCCTGGGATGTCCTGAATAGTTTTTAAGTAGCGTCCAGGGATTTAGCACAAATTTGAATGCTACTTAAAAAGACGACAGCTTAAATGCCTTGTGGCTAACATATTTCAAGTACCTATGAAGAACTACGAAGTGGCTGAATATGTATTTAGTATACCGGGTCATAACGCTAATGTCGAGAGAGTCTTTTCCCTCATAAGTTCACAGTGGTCAAAAGAAAGAAATCGATTATTGCCAACTACAGTAGCTGCAATCATCAAAACTATCTTTATCATAGATAACTATGAAGTGTGACCAATTTTATGATGTTGTTTCAACTTATAATATCTAGGATATTCTTCTGCCCGCGACTTCGTCCGCGTAGCGTCATGATATATAGCCTATAGCCTTCCTCAATAAATCGGCTATCTAACACAGAAAGAATTTTTCAAATCGGACCAGTAGTTCCCGAGATTAGCGCGTTCAAGCAAACAAACAAACAAACTCTTCAGCTTTATATATTAGTATACTTATATAGATATTAAAATACCTACTTTTATAAAAAAATATGATTATTTTAATTACCTAAGTTTTATTTCACCTATTTTCACTACATATTTTTAACTATTGCAAATCTATTGTTGCGTCCTATTTTAAAAGTGAATTGTCCTGGTTTTCCCAACTTCAAATCCTAATTTCTTGAATTTGGGGATGGCAACCCTAGTCAATACTATAGTTTCTGCCTACCCCTGTGGGAGAAAAGCATTATTTACTCATTATTGCATTTCGAGATCGATATAATTTTATTACGATAATAGTCTAAGACTGCATCAAAATTTTTTTTATAGTACGGAAAATCCTCATGGATCCGCTGCAACCTGGGGAAGGGGCAGGGTACGTCGAACTCTTGCCGATTAAAAACCGTACCTGCCTTCCTTTGCCCTATAGTCACGGCTATGGCATTCGTGACATTCACCAAGATACTGTAGAGTACCTACAGGATGTCTTTTAAGAAGACTTTAGTAAACAATTATAATCATTAAAAGTTGAAATATCGGGACCTTGTAAATGTTTATTAATGTCATTACAGTGTTTATTTAAATATGGAAATGTAAACCAAATTCCAGTGATTTCATTCATGTATACATGATAATGACCTCAAATGTATTGCGTAATGTATCAATTTGAATATGATTTCAAGTTCACGGTAAAATAAAAAATACGATTTACCTATTCAGATATGGTAGTTATGGAGGTAGTAAAGATAATTAATGGGTCGCAATGTACTATACTTTATACTTACTGACTTTGAAATGATGTGACAAATGTAAATGGGAGGTTCAGTAAGCATTATGTCATATTTATTTTTAAATGTTACGTCAATAATCTAAAATGTAAAAAAAAAATCTTATTTATCATTTAAGAATTATTTTCCTTAATCATGTGCCCTAAATATTCTTTGGTGGTAGATAGGTATGGTAGATTCCATGTGATATTAATAATATGTAATTCTATATGTAATATAATTACATATTATTAATATCACCTTGTTAAAATAATATGTTTAATTAATAGATAAAGCAACGTGTTCATTATTACCGAATTACGTAGAATCCAAATAAAACGGCGACGCATCGTGAATAGTCCCATGAATGTTGATTATTGAGAATCATTTTTAAATAAAGCTATAAATAAAGTCTGACGATTAGCACACATTGACGCTTAACATACACTGACGCTTAAATGATATCATGCGAATATAATGTTAATTACCTATATAGGTAATAATAGAAAAGACGCCTAAAAAGTTTAACAAGTCTGACCGGTAATAGCACACAAGGTTTTTAATCTTAAAAGACTCTAAGAACTAGAATTATTGAAAACGTTATATAATCTACTGCGTTCAAAATTTGCTGTTGCCCGGTTTCTTTCGCGTCCTAAAAGAACTAGGTATTAATCTATCTCCTTGCTAAATATTATCGAAATTTGCAGCGGTTTATCCATAGTAAAGGTAAACAGGTTGGCAGTTACTTTCGCAATTATAATATTAATTGCCTATTTCACCACAGAGTAAGTTCCCGATAAATTCTGTTCTATTTATTTTATATAATCGCTGAGTAGACATGGTAAAATTAGCCCCAATTAATGTATAGTTACTTACTGACGAATTCTCTGATGATCGGTAAGAGAGGCTCAGGTACAATGGGGTCATCGCGCGCGTTGATGAATATCATCGGGGTTTTTATGTTCTTGAGGTAGAATGCCGACGAACTCCATTTGTATAGATCCGCCACGGATTCGAAGCCGTGTACTCTCCTGAAGAAAACGACACAATTGATTAGAATAAAACTCCTTACCAATTTTATCGTGTTATATTTTAAGTGTAGATTGCAATACGCTCCCCCCTATTGGGACCTAACATGCTCTTTGTATGTTCACCTCTATCTAACCGACGTTTCCTATTCGTTCTATATGCGTAATATTCTAATTCCTTTTCCGACGAAAAGAATACATTTTTAATTTACTATGATAACAAAAATATGTTTTAACACAAAAAGAGTAACAAAAGACTTGAATTAACATTTTCATCACTTGTATTGTTTCTCTTGGGTTATCGTCTGTTATTAGGTCACAGTAAAAGTTCGTTGACTCGTTTTTAAACTAAAAGTACAAATCCACTGTTTTTCTTTTATTCAGCCGTCATCGACCCACTGCAGGGCAAATGCCTCCCTACCCTTCTTCCACTTCTCACGGTTTAGAGCCTTCTGCGGCCAATCCCTCCCATAGATGTCTAGCTCATCCCGCCATCTCCTTTTGGGCCCGCCGCGACTTCGTTTAGCGTTATGTGGCTTTATTGTGGGGTCACTGACTTAAGTTCACAATAATAGTGTGATCGGTACAAGCATGATAACAAAACATAGAAGGAACACACACTGTCTATAATTAAAGTGTACTTACTACCCTCTTGTCTTAAAACCTTGATGAGAGATTAGTTTACAGTACCGAGGCTGTATTACGACGTGTTATCGCCATAATTTTTAGGTTGTGAGAATGGGATAGCTATTTAATTTGTAGAGCGGCATCCCTCTCTTTCAATCGGGAGATGATGGCAATACCACGTCATGATACGCCCACTATGCTTCCATACGTACTGTACTGTTTTCTAATACGAAATATAACACAACACAGTCTATAATTACCTATTTACCCCAATTGACTTTTACAATTGGCACGAAACGACACACGTTGCTATTTATCATACATACACATTACCGGCGAAGAGTCATTGAAAAGTGATTGAATCTCTTACTTCTCATTGACTAGCCAAGTATGGCGCCTGTTGACTTCAGCGCCGTTACCCACCAGGTTTAAAAGATTGAATTTCCGTACGAAACATATCGTCAACATAAATATTGAGTTAGCTTTTCTGACAGGCTTCGGAGGACAGTCGCATAGAAAAGTTATTGAAAGTAGATAGGAAAATAATCATGAATGTGAAAAATGTATAGCCCCAACAGTCTTCTGCGCCGAGTATTCAGGATATATTATATGACGCAGTTCAATTGTATGATTCGCTGTTATACAATCCATCTCAATCTAAAACGCGCTTGTGGCAAATAGCAAACTCAACAACAAGTCATGTCTGCGTCCTTCAGCGCCCGGTGCGATCGTCTGCGGATGGGGAGAGAGATGGACAGTTCTCTTTTCCTTCTCCACTTCTTTTGTAACATAACTTGCTTCCAGTAGGCAGTGGCAACTTCCCACGAGCTCTCGCTTCCAACCATGGATCGAATTATGGCCGTAAGCCCAAGATCACCACATACTGCCGCGACAAGATCACGGCGCTGCTATATCCAAGCTGGGCATGACTTCAGCTTGTGCTGCACCGTGTCCTCAGGGCACTCTACGCAATGTCATTATTGCGTAAAGTTGGTTTGTACCGGGCGTTGGTTCCCCCCGACGTATGCGACTCAAGTACTTCCCGAAACAGTTATGTCGGGAGAGCACCTG
The DNA here is from genome assembly GCA_947256265.1 of Acronicta leporina. Lineage (NCBI taxonomy): Eukaryota > Metazoa > Arthropoda > Insecta > Lepidoptera > Noctuidae > Acronicta > Acronicta leporina. The sequence goes on along the minus strand of OX366513.1, from coordinate 5,677,420 downwards.
CGTTAGCCAGAAACTGAGAGAGCCATGGCATCTCTCCATCTCCAGCTACTCCTCCGTGCCGGGCCTTATCTTAACAAGGCGTGCCCTGCACTCGGTAGGCAAGTTGTGCTTCGTTGCCTCGCCGTTGTGGCTCGATATTGTGTAGCAACGGGAGTTCGCCTTACCCAAGCGGCTCCTCGCGCCAACTTGACAGTGAGTGACGCGAGCGATCTCGCTTCGGGAAGTAAGTAGGTACTATTAACAAACCTAGTATTTCTTTTTTTATCACCTGGCGTATTTGGTTGGCCTGATTAAACTATATATTGTAATTTACAAGATAGTGAACTGTATGTAGTTTCCAGATAATAAGACGTTAATTATACTTACCATAAATACTAATTAATTAGACATTTTAATAAATTAGCTACCAGCATTTTATTGTAAATTTGGGACAAACATACTTTCACTGTTATTTAAATTCATGAATCCGCATGTTCTTATAATTAGGAATACTAATTTAATTTTGTTTTGTGTACAGTACAATAAAGAATACTCTATCTATCTATTTTAGGGATGCAACTTTAACAGAGTACTCTCGTGCCTTGAAACCTTATAGGTACAACGACTACAAATTATATAATTGTGCCAACGTCTTCTTACCTGGAATAGGCCTCGTCGAGATCAGGCAGTGTACCAGCTGACACGATCATCTTCTCATCTAAATTGTATCTGTTCTTCATCTCAGCGCTCAGCAGCGTTCTCTTGTGTCGAGTGATGATGTTGCGGTGGTTGTCTGTCATTATGTACAAGTAGAACCGACGGAAGTTCTGCCATTGCAAGAGGTACACCATAGTGCTATAATTAAAAGTTACAGGTCATTCCAGTAGGGATATTTAGAAGTTATCCTATATAGTTAATGTGACCCAACGGAGCTATTAGCAATTGGTCGAATTTAATAATTTACATCAGTTTTTCTCAAAGTGGGCGATAACGCCTCCTTGTAGCCGTTGCAGACCTACAGGAGGGCGGCAAAGGGCCCACAGAAAATTAATAAGGTTATCGAAGCGGTTTATTACTGTGGTAAAATTAAAAGTTTTGAGGGGTGCTAAAAATTGATTCTCATAGTGGGCGCAAACTAAAAAAAATAAACTCTAGAAATATCAATCGTAATCTCATCTTAAATATTCAATATAGAGGTACTGCTAAAGAGAAATTAGTTAGGTTATAGATCTTGGTTGATGATAGTTTTGAGCTACACTCTTAACTCGAAAGTTAGTCTATCAATTATATATCAGGTCTTGAGACGTCTTTTTAAACTTATTTAAGAGCTCTCAGGTCTTAGCGCCACTTGCACCAACTTCTTAAATATGTTTAAATTGTATTTAAACACAATTTTTCATAGAAATTTCGTGTTTAAATACAACTTAAACACATTTGAGAAGTTGGTGCAAGTGGGCCTTAGTGGTAATTATGGCATACCGAGGCATTGTATAATAAATATTTATATCTCTAGTACTTTAGAAAAGATAAAATATACTAGGTATATTATATCATTATTATAGTAAGTAAAAGTTTCACTTTCCTGCTTTTAATGGATATTTTAGTAAAGAACGCACGTTACGTAAGTATCTCGTTTTTTATACACTACATGGCATTTATTAAATGATAATAAATAAATACAATTATAAATATAAAAAGTAAATTTACTTATGAATGTTACAAATAAATACAAAATTTGTGTTATAAATGAGTTAGAAATGAGATGATAAGAATATAAACACCATAAATATAATATTTTAATGTATATTTTTTAATGGGCAATCAATTTGCAAATGATGCTAAACCCTGTTCCTCTCTCCTAATTTTGCTGTGCCCGACAGGGTCCATAATGATCTAAGTTATCTATAGTCCACCTTTATAAAACATTATGGAATGCAATAAAGAATTGAGTATTGAGTATTGAGTATTATGAACAACAAATTATTACTAAGGCTACTACTACTAACTCATCGTCTATTAATTAAACACGATACCAATTTAAACGTAATTAGAATTCTTATGTATATATTATTGTTATTGATATTTACTCGTTTTGAAAACCGCAAGAGGTATTGTCACTTTGTAATTTAACTTTTAAGTAACTGACTGAATTTCAATATGATTTCAATCAGTGCTGTCTCTTACGAGCATGCGCCAACGCCTTTTTCTGACAGAAAGAGAAAGTAAGAAAGAAACAAGATAGGTATGCAAGAGATGACTCAGATAAACTTATTGCAGGCAGTAGGTAAGCCTAATAGCCCCAGAAGTTCTTATTTTGCAGACCTAGAAAACATAACATACATTGTACTTTTTTACTATAAATATTTTTTAGCTGTCAAATCAAATCAAATGTAAGTATTTATTTGCTCAAATATGGTAGGTGTAATAAATCAAATAACATACTAATATAATAAAACTTTGACAGGGGTGTGTATATTTATTATCTAAAGATCTTTATAGAAATTTAAATAGGTTTATTTCTAGCAAAGAAAAAAAAATTTTTTTTTGTTTGTCTATCTGTTTGTTTGTACACAAAAACCACTGCCAAAAAATTTTATGGCATAATTATATTGCTGGACGTCTAACTTAAAATCTGGCGTATGATCATTGATACACCGCCTAGAAGCAGAGTTATTGTAAGTAAATCCTTTGGAACGCGATTGAAATCGCAAGTACCGTTTAGTTGATGTGGTAAAAAGGCTAAGTATGGCTGACATCTATAAAATACTGGGTATGTTAATGAGTTGTCGGTTTATTTATGCCATTCCATCATATTCGGCAAAATTATTTAAAAGTTATAAATTAATGGTACGTTGTAGGTGGACATAGTTGAGTTTATACAAAAAGAACTTAGAATATAAAAGTAGGCTATCTGTAGAGACACACTCAATAAAGAGACCGCATGAATTTCAACTTTACGACTTTTAAATAAGGATACCTTCATGTGTTACAAGTAGTATAATTTATGAATAGATTTTCCAATATATTGTCATTGTCATAAATATAAGTCTAGATTTGAAAATCATTTGCGTAACGATATTTCATTAGACAAACATTGGCCTATTAGGAGACACAATCGGCAGAAGTCACCGGATGGCTAAAGAAGCCTGCGGCCTGTGTAATAAATAATATTTGGGTACCCATATTGTCAAACTTCAAAAGATAAGCTGCAGGATAAGTGTCGCCGACCTGAACCTAATGTATACTTTTTTATCACTACTGGTAATGATAACGATTTTAAAAGCTCCACTACCGTTAGCAAGTTATGCTCTAAATAATAGGCTTCTGTAGATTTATAAATATATTTAAACAGACTGTGGAATGCTGCGATGGCTACTTAAGAACTATTTTATTTAAGTAACAATAAAATTAAATGCTTTAGAAGATAAAATCAACGTACGTGAAACATGCAGTTTATTTATGCGAAATAAAAATGATGACGGGAAATAATACATACGTGCGGAATATATGTATATTACATACTTTTCAGAGTCATTTCGCAATTGAACTACTACCTACTTCATTACTTGTGAAGGTTAAGATTTTGCAAATGCTAACAAATTTATGTGGATTGAAAAAAAATTTCAAGAGTCCGCGGCGGACTGAATTTCGAATACAAACGTAATAGCAAAAATTTAATCAAAGTGTATTATTATTTGGATACCGATACCGTTAATCTAGTTTGCTGCTACATCATTTCATCCAAAATACTTCACTGAAAATAAATGTAAGCGAATGCAATTCTTGATAACTTTACCAAGGTCGTCAGTTAGGAAATGCCGGCGCCATCTAGCTCAAAAAAATGAAAATCATTGACTTGTAAAAGATCTATTTACAGAAATAAATATCATTTATCATTTAACAGGTTTGGAATTTCTGGAAATTCCTGTGAAGTAATAGTAGACGAAATGGTACAGTAGGGACCTAGTGACCTAGATTAACGGTATCTCAATTCGAAAAATAACTCAATTTGATAAATATTGTTTGGATTACGATTTATTTTGGTATTGCGTTTTTGTGAAAAATTAAGCTCCGCTGGGCTCCAGCAAAACGTTCCTACATTTTAGGTAAAATATTGAAGATTATTCCTAGAGTGAAAATCTTTTATAATTGCCCTTATTCAGTATTCGATATTTGACTGCTAGAGCAGCTCGTGTCGCTCCGTAATGCTATGGTGGTTATATCTAATGTAAATAAATAATTCATCTAAGTACTCATTTTCCTACTTGAAAAAAAAAAAATTATCATTTACGTTTGCGCCGCAAACCAAGATAACCCCGAAACCTCTAGAAATAAATTAAAAAAGTTAGAACATTTGAAGATATCATGTGTGTACTTACTCGATAGCGTTATATCCCTGGCATATTGAAATTCCGCCAATAATATTTGGTGGCCTCTTTCTCTCCTCTCCCAAATATTTGGAAATTAAGTTCCCACCAAGACTAAATCCGACTAGAATTAGTTTCGTGTTGGGGTACCGCTCCAAAAGGTTCTCCACCATGTAATTGTAGTCATCGGTGTGTCCTAGAAATAAGCCTTTGTTAGTCGCTTCACTGTTATTGCAAAAAATACCGAATTATTTGATCATTTGTAGTTAGTTTTAAACAACTTTTCTGTGACTGGACCAATAGCCTAGTTTATAAATAGAGTAAAGATACGGATTAAGTTAATTAGGGTTAACGATCACTTAGGTAATTGTATTTTTGTGGTTAATGATCATTATCACACACGTGTAGGTTGAAACTATAGATACGCAACCCTTTTGAGTTCCTTAAAAAGGACCATGAACTCGAAAACATCAATAAAGTGACAATGAAGGCCACTTCACTTACTACATACTCCACATCCCAATAGAGATTTTACGGATTTTTTAAAAATTAATATACCACTTATAATGTGAAATAAATGTTTATCTCTATAATTATTCTCAACAACTTGTTAGCAGCTGCTATATTTTTATAAGAAACTAGCTTCTGCCCGCGACTTCGTCCGCGTAGCGTGATGATATATAGCTGAAAGAATTTTTCAAATCGGACCAGTAGTTCCTGATATTAGCGCGTTCAAGCAAACAAACAAACAAACTCTTCAGCTTTATTATTAGTATAGATGGAAAAAATGAAAAAATAATGCGTACCTACTTAGCTGTACTATTAAAAGATTGTAAAAAAGCTGTCTGTACATTGAAGATACCTATTTTAAAAAAAAACAAGTGGGTTAGGGTATATAAACGTCTCCGAACCCAAAAATGTGATTTTTAAATTTCTTTTTCTATTTTTAAATCTTGTCTGTTTGTTACGGGTTGGCGCAAAAACTACTGAATAGATTTTAATTTTGTTATCACTGTTAGAAAGTATTAGCTCCAAATTAAATACTGGTATACTTCTTATCTCATAATTATAATCAAACGGAACTTGACATACAGCTTGACCTCTCAAATGTATAGAGACCCATACAAAGAAGAGATCATCACTGTTGGTTTTTGAGTTTCATGCGAGCGAAGCCGCGGGCAGAAGCTAGTATTGAATAAAATAATAACGTTCTTTCAAAAACATAGTCTTATGCATATTCTCCTTGAAAACTGTATTATATTATTGATCGAAAAATAAATGCTCCTTGAACTATTTCTCACGACTAAATTGCGAGAAATTGCATGTGTTTTCGAATAACGCATTACGCCATAAGGTACAGAATAATAATGTACCTGAGACGTAAGTATTGCCAACGCTATTTTCCAGGAAAACATCGATTTACATAAACGGTAATGCCTTTTCCGCGTAAGTTCCGGTCTCATTGTAAATTGTCGCTTTTCATTAGTACCTAATTAGTATGAACTTAGGTATGGTACTAAGGACTTATCACGAATCCCAGTAAATATAAACTCTGCAAAGTAAAAACTCTACATGGAGGTACCATATTGAGTAGAGGTACAAAAATGGCGGAAATCAGTTCAACACGGGGAACTGCTCGTTTCTTTAAATTGTGTATAAATATATGTACCATCAAAAAAATACTTGTAAAATCTCTCTCTCTCTCTCTCTTGTAAAGTCTCGCAACTCAGTTCTTCTATAGTAAAAAGTTGTGAGTTGTCCATGTAATTAATACCAAGTTGGTCAATTTATTGGGATCCTACTGTCTTAAGTTATTACGTAATTAGCTAACCTAACAACATCTTATAGTGACCATAACAATATCTATATATATAAAAGAAAGTCGTGTTAGTTACACTATTTATAACTTGAGAACGGCTGAACCGATTTGGCTGAAAATTGGTGGAGAGGTAGCTTAGAACCAGGATACGGACATAGGATACTTTTTATCCCGTTGCCGTGGGATGTGATGACAGACCGAATAAATAAATAAATAAATCACATGAAAACATTATGTATTTCTTTTTATTAATAACACAATGTATCTCACAATTAATACATTGTCATAGTGAAGGTGGGTGGAGGCGCGTCACACACTACAAATTAAATTCGTTTGGTTAGTGAAAATTGCAAAATATTTTAGTTTTTCCTTGATTTATACACTAAACACTAATTGTATTCTAAAGGACCATGACCGACTTTGTATGGACCCCGTCCCTACCCTCCAACAGACATGGAATGAGTTTTAATATGTTTATTAAGAGCTACCAAAGGCACAACAAAAGTTATAATATATGCGAAAACCATGGGGTTTCTTAAAAAAAACGTTTTAAACAAATATATATATTTTTTTAATTTCTCTTTACTGCACACTAGATCCAACCTTTTATTTTCTTTTTGACAGCACCAATAGAACGTAACTGCGTCATGTTACGCAAAAGTTCACTTTTAAATGCGAGGTTTTAAAAATATGACAACTGCCTAAGTTTGCTCCTTGATCCCATATAATAATCATCTTTGACAAATTGAGTCCATAAGTGTAGTAGCTTTTTTATAAATTACATAAAATAACAAAGGTTTAAAAAAAATTACATTCTATGGCCATCAACATAGTGATGTTATGATTGAGATATCGATATTGTTTATTAACTATTTTTACACGGGTATAATGTAGCATTCTAATCTATATATAATTTATATATATAAATTCTAATCTATATATATAAAGCTGAAGAGTTTGTTTGTTTGCTTGAACGCGCTAATCTCAGGAGCGGTCCGGTTTGAAAAAATATTTCAGTGTTAGATAGCCCATTTATTGAAGAAGGCTATAGGCTATATATCATCACGCTACGCGGACGAAGACGCGGGCAGAAGCTAGTGTAGTATAAAGTTGTTGCATCAAAGTTGTCAACCGATGTCACACGACGTGGTTCGCGTTTTTTCTTCGACGTACGAAGCTTATTCTCCTGCATGCCACTTGTTCCGAAGGCTTCGGTAGTAATTTTTGTAACCGTAGGTGCACTAAAACCTAACGCGGCCGGAACGCGCTCTCGCACTTGCGACAATGGTAAAAGCGGGCCGCCATTTTGATAGTCTTCTTCAAAGTAATTACGAAGCTAGATCACCATTTCTCTCGTCTGTCCTTTCAGCACTGATCCTTTCGGCATTTTATAGTTCGAATATAAAACAACACAAAACTCAACAAACAATGACTGAGCACGGGCGTCTTGTTGCGCGAGTGACAGATGACAGTGACAAACACAAAATGGCGGTGGACCATTGAGTGTTGCTACCCTGAAAAAATACTAATGCTTACCCATAGACAAAAAATGGGGTAAGTAATAGAACGTTTTAAAACCCCGCTCTAATATTTAGGAAGATTATTAGTACGTGTCAATGTAACAAAAGTGATATTTAAATGACGTTCTACTACTTACTAGCGCCATTCCTACGACTGTTCTCTTTCCGCACAGACTCGATAGAAAAATGAATCGATATCGTGTCCACTATAATCACTTGGTCACAACACTATAACTGTCAAACTAGATCTGTCAAAAAGAAAATAAACGATTGGATCTATTATAATTGCCTCATTATCATAATGTTCCTGAGTGCGACTGCTACGCTAGAGGTCCTGGGTTTGATTCCCAGATCGAGAAAATGTTATTGGGTTTTCTGTAAAATTGTCTGAATATGTACCCGGTTATGGCAATAGACTCGCCTCCTATTACTAGGACATGCACGCTATTAACAAAAAATATTCGACATTAACCTGCACGTCTGAGAGATTTTCTCGAAGGCGTGTAATGTCTGCCAACCCGCATTAGGCTAGCGTGGTGGACTATAGCCTAATCCCTCTTATTGTGAGAGGAGACCCGTGCCCAGCAGTGGGACATATACTGGGTTGATTATGTATTCGACATTAAAAATATTTAACTGTCGATCCGGAAATTCTCAAGATTTTTGAAGCATTTCACTATTGACTGAAATTATCTATCCACTAAAACCCTTCGCATGAGATATATGTAACTAAAATCTGTTGGACATTTCTTCCAATCGACAGAAAAAAAACTTTTATATCCAGTAAGAGACGTGTCCACCCTCCAACAGGTAACAGACATATCACATTTGAAAGGTCTCTTTATGCAGATAATTTTATATGTATAAGGCAACATTCTTCAAATCTGTGGGTTTGGTCGGAATCCAAATTCCGGCCAAACCCATATGTATACATCTATACTAATATATAAAGCTGAAGAGTTTCTTTGTTTGTTTGCTTGAACGCGCTAATCTCAGGAACACTGGTCCGATTTGAAAAATTCTTTCAGTGTTAGATAGCCCATTTATTGAGTTCAAGTTCAAGTTCAAATGTTTTTATTTCAAACTAGCTGACCTGAGAGACGTTGTCCTCTCCAAGTTTTTATTATCTTCCTCGAAAAATCTCATAGAAAAAAGGATTCTGGTTTTCCATATTTGTAATACACTTAGCGCCATTCACCTCTGAATACCTTATTTCTGACCTATAAATTACTTAATTTCAAACATTATTATTATTAAAATGACCCATTTTTTTATTAATCATACTTATTACATACGTGGTATATTATTTATTTGATTTAATGGAAACTCTTTACTTTCTCAAATAAATTGGGCGCACTGTATCTCCACTATGGAGGTTCACATTATAAAATCAGTTACTTTAAAGCTGGATGCTATAAAGAAGAAAAGAATAATTGTAAAAATTGTCAACTCAAAATGACACCTGTTAGGGAATCAAATTTCATTGAGGTAATAACGATTTCGTGTTAGTCATCTAGAGAAAGAGTTGACATTCTTTGTTTACTTCTTTACCCTACTCAAATATTTAGTTTTTACACCGGCTGGTGCTCGCTGGATAAGTCCTAAGTATGTCCCGTGATGCCCTGTAGAAGTAGAGTCAGAATAACTGTACTAATAATCAATTCCCGTTCACAATAATGGTTTCTGATTTCTTTGTTTTATTTTCTTGTTTTATCTTATTTAGTACCTGTGGGTGTATTTTTTTAATTTTATTTCTTGATTCTGTTATAATGTTTGACCCGTGCTAGTCTAGTACGGAAATACTTAAAAAGGAAATTTGCTTCAACGGTTATTGTTCAAATTCTACGTTTTCAATCGTTAAAATGTTAATAACATTTGATAGAGTGAACCGATTTTAATAAAATATAGCCTAAATGTTAATCCAAGAAAAAGGCTATGAATTCCTGTCCACTTCCTCCAAATCTCTTCGGTAGTTTTCATTTGATGCGCGGTCAAACATACAGACAAACCGACAGACAAACAGACAGACAAAAGTTCCAAAAATAATAGAAATGGATTGTGCTACTGATTCTGAGTCCCCCAAATTAGTTTTTTTGTAAATATAAGCAATGTACAGACACGGCTCACTTACATTCTTATTATATGTAAGATAAGATAAGCTTTTACAAGCGTTTATGAAACGTTATGATTCTAATTGCACGAGGAAGGCTATAGGCTATATATCATCACGCTAAGACAAGTAACTATTCCACGCCGACGAAGTCGCGGGCGGAAGCTAGTATAATTATAAAGCTGAAGAGTTTGTTTGTTTGTTTGCTTAAACGCGCTAATCTCAGCAACAAAATTTACAGCCTTTAATATTCGCAATTTTGGCATAAATTGTAATTTATTTAAAAATGTTCATGGATTTTTTTAAAGACTAACACCTCGAGTAATATTGTTATCATTTCTAATCCTATAAAGTTCCGAAAAGCACTATTCAAGGACGCAGGTACAACTTCGTAGTAGTAAATTTCCTTTCCTTTAAGTACAATTATATACTATAGGAGGAGGATAGAAGTTAGTCTATAAACTAAAATCAATGGCATAAAATCGTATTTTCTTCAAACAACGTCTGTATTATACTGTATATCTAAGTATACATACATAAGAAGGTATGTATTTTATTTAACTACATATTTCAATACCATCATGTTTATTTATTCCGCGCAACAATAGATGTTGGATTGCACGATATAGATAGTATCATCACGGTGAAGAGTACATTATATTAGAATATACTTATATGCAAAGCACAATGGCTCTTTATAAAATATGTAGACACTGATTAGCGGAGTAATTAAAACGTTTTCCCTCAAGCAAATTCATACGTTTGTGCGGCTCCGTCGAAGCAGCGCACACTGGCTCTATCCATTACCACTGGCTCTATCTATTATATAGAAACATTTATCTAAGCGTAAGTTGTCTTTAAATTACTATCGATATGAACGCGATTTGCTGAATATGGAAGTGGGCACACTCGAATGATTTTACGAACTAACGAATCCTAAGATATATTTTTTAATCACTTATAATTTGCATTTCCGCATGCTAAACAATGTAGTTGGATGGATATGGATGCTGTAAAGGATCCGAAACGTCGGGAACAAAATAATATCAATATACCGCGATAAAATCCGTAAAAAGTAGTTTCATTTCAATGTAGTTATTAAAATAGTTACCTATTTGTTTTTTCCACGGACAATATAATTAACTCGACAGTTTAGTGGGTATAAGCAGTCTACGGGAATCTTTAGTAAATTCTATGAACAACCCTGATCATTTTCCACAATACCATAGGATTTTTCTGAAGCCCCATCTTAGGTACGTTTTAGTATAAAGTAATACTTTGCATACAAATTACAGCCTTCTAACCCCACTGCATTGAGCTAAGCGTCGTCTTTTTAGAGTTTAAGTAGATATCGTGCAAGATTCCGTAATACGTTTGTTACAGCATTGTTTTCTTACAAGGGCCATATAACTCAGCTCCACTTCCACGGAAAGGATTATTAATCATTTGGATTGCAAACAAACGCAATTGTTTTTCAAACGTTATGTTTTTTCTGAGCTATTCGTATTAAAATTTTATTTACAATAGGTACCCTATATTGCGTAATGTTGAGAGGGCTTGTTGTTGATAGGGCCAACAGAGTAGAGTATACAATGAAGATGTAAACGAAACCGCTTCCAGCTTGATAGCCTTTAAGATGAAGGTAACTCCATTAACAAAACAAAAAAAACTTACCATACGAAAAGATACGGTTGCCAGAAACAGGGACGCTGTTAAGTGCTCCTATGTGGTTCAACACAGCGCACCGGTAACCGTGACATTGTGAGTAATGCACGTAGGTCCGGATGTACACGCTCTCCGAAGTGTTGCCAATGCCAGGACAGATCGCGACAGTCACGTCATCTATGAAAAAAAAAGAGAATATAATTTTCCTAAAATGTTTTCAATTCGGTGCAATGCTAAATACAACTTTTTAGTTGTGGCCTTTCGTCAGTTCTCTCCAGTTAATCAGCTTCCAAATTTAAGGGTTCCAGATAATACTGGCTGAACAGAACCAGGTAGGTAGACTTTTTTGTTTGCTATTTGGTAGTTACACTACAGTCTACAGATTAAACTGGCCCACAGCTGCAATTACGGTGAGGATGTGAGCAGACCCCTCCCGATGAACGCGTACGTACAGTTGACACAATTCAGACAAGATTTGCTAAGAAAATTGAACTTTGGACACGATAGTCGCTATCTACGAGATGTTTATTTTGCTTCCATACAATCTCTATCAGCCTCAAAAAAGTGCCTCAAATTACTGCAATTAATTGAGCAATATTAATTAACTACTATTTGTGCATGCACAATACTTCTGATAGCTACTAGAATTAAGAAAACAAGGCCTTCTAAAAATAAAACAGGTAAATAAGAGATAAAGAAAATTCGATTGAGGTAATTTTGCTAGAACTCCGCTTCGTAACTGTGGTAAGTATGAGGTTTTATTAATTTCATATACAGAATGAATTTTGAATTTCTCATAATGAAACCAATAAGCGTCAAAGCCATAATTATAATGACACTTCGCTCTAGGATTGTTTTTATTTCTTTACATGAAACCTTACGAATTAACTCGATCCTGGACTAAAACGGATGTATGGATAGCTAGATAAGTAAATGCAAAGATAATAAACAGTTACTAGTCTTACTAGGTCCCATGAGGTATTATCATACAATCCTACTAATATTATAAATGCGAAAGTTTGTGAGGATGCATGGATGTTTGTTACTCTTTCACAGAAAGGCTGAACGGATCTGGATAAAATTTGACACAGAGCTAGAATATAGTCTGAAATCACATGGACTACTGTTTACCTTTTTTTTTATTGATATGTGTTGTCCACCCCTAACATATAGGGTTTACAGGAGACTCGACAGGGAAAGTAAAATTAGGGATTCTCAACCCGTGCGAAGCCGGGGCGGGCCGCTAGTAAATAAAAATCAATTGCATGTATGCTCCGGCATTACACAGACGAATCATGGGTCGCTAAACGATAGACAGGTTTCCTTCGGCGAGGTCACGATCAGTTGATTCATGCTTCTTCCTCTTTGCATAGAAACAACCTTGATACTCAGAATTTTATTTTCAAATGTAAGTATCATAGTAGTTATTACATGTGTCATGTCATGTCTTTATCTTGTACTTGTAACATTACATAAAGAATCAATTTATGATTTTAGAGATAACTTATGGCGCATGTACCTACTTTGCATTTTTAATCAAATCTTTATGACGTGACTATGGCGTAGGTATATCATATTGTATAATGTAGGAACTTGGACAAAAGTCAGAATTCAGACCTAGGTACTGGGAAGATTTATGAATTTTCTTTGCACGACAAGAAAGGATGATGAAATTAAGGCTTTACATACAGCGTTAGTTACATTTTTAAAAAAGCTTACTAGCAATGTGGGTCGCACATTACTAGTATTCTTGTTAACCCGTCGTGCTAAGCTAAATGCTTGTGTTACGAGTGATTATCAATTTTCTTTCCACGACAAGAAAGGATGTTGAAATTAACGCTTTACATACAGCGTTAGTTACATTTTAAAAAAAAGCTTACTAGCAATGTGGGTCGCACATTACAGTATTCTTGTTAACCCGTCGTGCTAAGCTAAATGCTTGTGTTACGAGTGGGTGGGTTTCGAACCGGCAACCACATGATCGCAAGTCCAACGCCCTAGCCATTCATTCAAATCATAACCATTATTTTCTTTAGCCATTTTAAAACCTGGATTTTTCTTTTGAAATCGATACTCTCTCAAATGCTCTGCAGCTGACTAAAAATAACTTCCGCTTATGATATGAAACTGATACTCTTAGCACTCCAGTCTACAATGATTAAATGCAAGATATGAAATTTATCAATTTCGCGCGTCATGCATCCTAGAGCTCAGTTTACTATTGTTGGGCAATGAATTTGTTAATTACAAGCACTTACTATTAAACTAAGAAAATTATTAATTGCTACTTGAGCAAACTGTATCTCCGAATGTTATCTAGGGATTGAGGAGCTACGTGAATTATTGTGTAATAAATATTTTTACCTTATTCATGTTATGTATTATAATGACAATAGGAACATTAGTATAAGCCAAAGTCCCCCGCGCGACCATCTGTCTGAATTCTGAACGCGATAAACTTAAAAACTACGTAATTGATTTTCATACGGTTTTAATCAATGGATTTTTAAGGAAGGTTATATAAAGGCTAATATTACGCTACGAGCTTTAGGAACGGGGCAAAGCGGGTAAAATCGCAGAATTTAGAAAACCATAATCTGGTAACTTACAGATATCAAGAGGTAGGATTCGGCGGAGGCGTATACCGTTATATTTTTAAATATGTACGCTCTTGTTTTCGTGGATGCGTTTACAAACACTCAGAAGCACAAACACAGACCCAGAACTTGAAACACTTATCAGGGCCATTGAACCCGCGATCAGCAGCCTAGACTATTGCGCCAATTGTATAAGTTTAGATGCGCAGTTATTTTGAGGTACTTCATGCGATATTTTAGTAAGTACAAAAGTATCGGTTATTATCTCACGGGAGTAAAAACTATATAATGATCATGCCACATATGATTTGTGTTCGTAATGCAATATGATTATGAGAGGGGCTCGAGGCTAAGTAATAACTAAGCTGATCAACTGATCTGCGAGGTTAAGCTGCGTCAGTGTGTGGATGGGTGACCATTTTTAACACGCAAGTCCCCCCCGTGCCTCGGAGAGAACGTAAAGCAGTCGATCCCGGCTGCATACGAACACCTATGACAATTGGTTAGTGGCAGTCAGAAGCTCAAAAAAAGCCTGACAACCCTAATCTATGCTCCGAATATCGGTATTGAACAGAAATGGGTTGCGGGCGGAGGTCTAATGGCAGTCACTCGTATAAAATACTGAAATTTAGCCACATCTGCATCTGCGTAGACTGGAAGCCGACCCCAACATGGGAAAGAGCATGCGGATGATAAATGCAATATGTTTATAGCGTTTTACAAAAAAGAACTCTGTGCTAAACTGGAACCATGCTAACGAACCGGGAACGATAGAATCAAATAGGTTGGGCAAGCTAATGGGGACAGCGAACAATACTTTGTTTTGCAAGTGATGAATCAATCGATTGGAAATGGATTCGCGGCGATTATTCGTAATCGTAACCTTGCCATTTATGTTTAGTTACTTCAATAGGTCATCTTAAACTGTCTGCTTACGTTAAAATTAGATCAATCGAAAAAAATATTAATAATGCTGTCACACAGCGTCACAAGCAGAAGTTGGTGCATCTATGTGTATTCGGTCACCCACGCTCTTTTCCAAATCGTTATAGACAATAAAAAAGCACATAGGAATCCAATACTATTTATGGAACACAATATTTTCTAACAGAAGTTGTTTACTTCCACAGGAATTTCTATAGAAAAACACGATAAAGATAATAAAAGTTCTGTTCTGGGGTCAATTTTGTAGGTAGTCTGGAAAGACGGTGAGATAAATCGTATTTATTTAACTGAAAACATTGATTATATATAAGAGTACTAGTACCTACCTACTTAGTTACCTACTAAAGTAGTCGGTCCCTCAGCTATGCAATAGAATTTGGTGGTGGCAGGGAGTAAGCTATTTTCATTTTTACGACGACGTATTGTGAGCGAGCGGTCGGCTTCTGCGCCACGCGTTGTGGGTTCGATCCCTACACGGAGCAAATTTTTGTATGACCTACAGATAGTTGATCCGGGTCTGGGCGTTTGTGTCTGTGAGGATTTGTGTTTGTAAAAGCACCCGTACCCGAAAAAATATTTGTTCCGTGTGGGTATCGAACACAGAACACGTGCTGCTGAAGCCGATTGCTCAGCAGCTGCGCTAAACGTATTATATTAAAAAAATATTCCATACCTTCGTGTTCACTTCCAACCGGTTCGTACAGATCGTAGGTCAGGGTGGATTTATCAGGTAGCACTAGCGACACACGGCCGCCTATAGGCCAGGGGCACCGGACACGCCCGATTAGACTGTGAAGAATCGTCTGAACGTGACCGCTGAAGCCCCATAGTCGAGTCGGTATATATCTGCAATGAAAACATGAATTGAGCAAATTACTAAAATGCCTGCATTTATGCTATTTACCAATATATTTTATTATTTAAATATATATTGTTAAGGGTCCGGCGGAACTTGAATTACCCACAAAACATAATACTTACCTACCAAAATAAATTGTTATCATTATATTACTTAATATAATAGTTTTCATAGGGGACATGGGGCCCCCCTATTATCCTAAAGTACCCAAGACCTGCAATAAGTTAAAAATGGCCATGTACGTTTTTACATGAAAATTGCTTACCCAATTTTAAATAGTTTTGGGATCTAAGATCTAAGAAAATTTGATACTACATAAGTAATGAAGTGAGGTGGACTCAAACTGCATCGTCTCTGAGCTTCCAAATTCCAAACTGTTATGAGCCACGAAAGGAATGAATACTTTTTAAATAGTCCAATATCTGAATAGACACATAGAAAATGGCCTTGAACAGGTACCTAGTGCATGTATTAGTTAGATTAGTTTCCACTCATGACTCATCTCGCCTACGTCAGGGCTAGCTCTGATCTAGCATGATTGTATGAATCACCCCTTGATATAACTTCCAAAGATGGCATGGCTCAAGGTGTTAAAAAGAGTCAAAGGTACTGCTAGTAGTATTCATATAGCAAATCAAAATACAAAATAAATACTAGGTACCTATATAATTACTTATTTTACTACTACTACTTTTTTTATTACTTTAATGGATTTTTTTGGAGTAAGGCCATACCATAATCCTACTAATATGATAAAGTACTAAAATAATATACATAGTACTAAAATAAGATGTTTGTTGTTTGTAACTCTTTCAAGCCAAAGTGGCTGAACGGATCTGGATATCATTTGGCACAGAGCTAGATTATAGTTTGGAATAATACATAAGCTACTTTTTATCCAGTTCGGACCCATTTCTGAAGTCCACACAGACAAAAACGGAGGCAGAAGCTAGTACCTATCAAATGAATATAAACGATTCCTTACACTTCGTTTAATTTGTTTATGGTCAATGTGACTATGATTGATGTATGTCATTATGACACAAGAAATATGGAAAAATATTAAATAACTAGCTTCTGTCCGCGTCTTCGTCCGCGTAGCGTGATGATATATAGCCTTCCTCAATAAATGGGCCATATAACACTGAAAGAATTTTTCAAATCGGACCTGTAGTTCCTGAGATTAGCAAACAAACTCTTCAGCTTTTTATATTAGTATAGATTTAATTTGTGAAATACTTAATAGCTTTTGTTGCTCTTTTCAGGTAGGTAAGATTTTATGTTTGTTATAGATATAGGGCTAATAAATACGAAACTTTTGATTATATTGAATTAAAATATTTTAACTCTTTTCAGGTAGACAGAGAAACTCAATACAGCTTTTATTTTACAACATTATATGAATACAATTTCCATTGCAACAAAAATCGTTTAGGGAACAGCTGTATTCTGTTATCAAGTTTTGTTAGTGGGATTTTTTATAAAGTGCTTCTATTATTGATATGATTTAATTCATACATATAATATTTACTTAGAAATAAAATTGTAAAATAACAATAACTGCTTTTGAATAATTTGTATTATTTTTGCATTTAACAAATTACTACATAAATTGTCTGTATTGATTTCAACCAAAACAATGCTGGTTATTTCAATGAAGCAAGAACTAGTGAATCAATGAATATTGTTTTAAATAGTAATTGACATCAGGGTTAATTAGTTAATAGATGCTGATTTAAATCTTTAGGTTAATTAAAACATACATACAGTTGTTTGAATTTAACATAAATATCATAACATATTAGGAGTGAATTAAACACATTAGTCCAGTGAACTATAAGAAGCGTAATTGTTTGTGAATACATTTAAGGTTTCAGGTATGATTTTCAGACTATGTAAACAAAACAGTAAATACAATTGGGTGTTCCTGACTTTGACCTAACCTAACCTTAATTCTACTAGTCTACTTTTTGAATGATTATAGAAAGAATTTATTTTTGAATTCTAATCTAGTAACTTGCAACTTCTTTATTCCTGAGATTAATCTTTATGTTTATGAGTCCGGGATTTTAGAGAAGGTATTATCAACTCTGTTACTTACTTCCTCGAACTTCAGGTAAATATACTCTTATTCCGATCTCTTCAAATAATAAATAACATACTGGAGTTACTTCACAAAAATGATCATGAATTCAAAAAGGTATAAATAACTTCTTGGAATGAGGAAGTGTGGATGAATATTATTATCCTTACACATTATAAAACAAGTCCATTGCGATGTCTGTCTGTCTGCGACAAACTCAAAAAGTACTGAACAGATTTTCACCATTTTTTACGAATGGACAGAGTGATTCGTGAGGTAGATTTTAAGGTGTTTAACATCACATTTTGACTTTCAGGAGCAGGTGAAACCATGGATAGTGGTAAGGTAACCATAATTTGAAGAGAATTTATTCAAATTGTGTTAATATTCATATTCAATACTTCTACCATATCACTTTATAAAATTATCAAGAATTACATTCACTTACATTTCTTTTCAGAATTGTATTTTTCATGGAATGGTAAGATAGCAACTAGTATCTGAATCCAAATAATAACACAATTTCATTAAATTCTGTTTGAATTATTATTTATTTTGGTATTTAATAACATTTGTAAGTAAATATGTTCCTAGGCTACCAAGTCTGACATCATAAGTCAATTTTATTATGCTGCAGGAACCAGTTATGCTGTCATACTGTGACTCACCAACAATACAAAGCTGACTGAACTTTTTGTATTGAAACAACTGTAGTTAAATAATCTATGGATGAAAAAAGATAAGAAAAAACAGTATTTTGTAAATTATGTGTTCTGCTTTCTTTTGGTGCAGTTCATGCTATTGATACAATCTACATACTGATTTTATGTAGATATCTTTTAAAGTACCAAATTTTAACCTTGTACTATTCTAATACTTTTGTCATTTTTAAGTACTTAGCATTTTGACACTGCAAAAAGTATGAGTAAAATATGGAAGCCCTAATTTGTATTTTCGACATCCTTTTATGTCCAATACTCCAACGAATATTTAGAGAAACAAAGATCAGTGACATATAAATTTATATCTTCGGTGGTAACTGTGGTAATGACATCATCAAAATGATCAAACAACCCTCTCTCTGCACATGCAACACGGGGATGTAAATAAATATGATTGTAAATGAAATTATTGATATTTTTTGTAATGATACTTACGGTTCATTTAGGAAAGGCGATATAAATAATATGTTTTCAATAAAACTCCTATCTCTTCCATAGATGACGGGTTTTTGTGGCTGACTGTTAACGTTCAATATTCTAAAAAGTACACACAGGATGACCGCAACAACAGCAAGAAGAACCGTCGACATTTTGATAAAATTAAATCAGATCACAGAGTCCGATATTACGAGGGAAATTTTACATAATAACGGAGAATCACGATGCGCGAGGCAATAACAAACATCCACCCGCCACACAATACACCAGACTAAAACAAATTCACTATCAAACAAATATCTCACGAGTTCTAGAAACACTAAACTGAAGTTGGTTTCTGATTGGACCACACGTAATTTGATACTATTTGATTGGATAAGGAGAATAGTGAAAAGATATTATTGGTTCCAAATTTTAAGTGTTACCATTTCTGTCACGTCTTGACCAATAATAGAATGATCCCGAAAATTGAATGAAATGAATTGAAAATAGAGGTCAGAAAAATATTATCAAGACAGACTCAAAATTACCAGAATTTATAAGACTTTTTATTAAAAGATTTTTGTAAAAGACATTAAATAACACACGAAAATAAACCCACACAACACACAAGATTTATCAAGATCGATATATTGAGCCGAGTTCTGGAACGGAGACCACGTTATACTTCTACAGTCCGTTTTTTTGGACTTGTCTTTTTTGGTAAACAAACCCTACCCGATGCGAAAATCACAAGTTTTTCTTTAATCACGCACTTGATGTAGGAAACGATTTTATTAACACTTACACTATACACATACACTCTAAATTACACCAAAAACTGCTTCGAAATCACTATAAAAGTCTATTATTTTTAATAAAAACTAAATTTTATGCAATTACATTTTCACAGTATAAAATAATCATGACAATTTGACATTTCAAAACTCTAGATTATCTACGAATTTTAGGGGATGTGACAAAATAATGAATGATTTTATTTAAGTGAATGAGCAAAAAATCCAAAAAGTCCTTATCTTCACAAAAATAATATTGTTATTGTACAATGTTATCTATAGCATTATTTAACATACTACGTTTTTAATCATGAACCCTGTGCTGACATCAAAATATGAAATATTACAGATGGAATTAACAAGAATTAGAATTAAGAACAATAATAGTTGTAGCTAGGAATTTTGTCAAGAAGGGGCAGACATTCCGATGCGGACCACAGTGACGACGTTGTTCCCGAGGTGAACGGCGTAGAAATGAGTGGTGGTTGAAGTCTCAAGGCCAGAAATACTGCTCCAGGACCCGACGGCTTGCATGGCAAAGAGTGGGTCCCGGCCTTGGCGGCTCTCGGGCGTCGATTGAGGGAGTTCCTTAGCGCACGAGGGGCCAATTCCACTCCGATGGAAAACGGGGAAGCAGATCCTCTGCGAAGCCGGGACGCCCTGCAGATTCTCCGTAGGCATTCCGATCCTAGTGCTGCTCGTCGCGGTGGGCAAGCTAATCGAAAGTCCTTGTGGACTGCCTTGTCGGGCACCTGGTGGGGGTGGGTTTACTCTATCGGGTACAATGATACTGCATCAGTTGAACCGAACCAGAGGTTCATAATACATGTGTCGGAATCTGATGTCCCTTTAGAGCCATCAGATTCTGACACGTGTATTTCAGAGGAACTACTAATAAATTAATGTTTTGCAGTTGTCGTTTTATTTCTTCATAATCACTTCACACATTCACTTCATATTTAAAATTAAAAAACAAATCAGTACTCGTCAAGGTGAGAATCATTCTTCAATAGTCTTGGCTAGAGTATTTAGTTCAGTCATTCATTCATGATGTCCCAACATTATCTAACCACTATCAGTTATCTCTGGTTACTAGGACGCCATATTTGTTTACCAAAAAAGACAAGTTAACTGGGATAGACTGTACCGACTAAATACCCTCACTTACCTTCCTTCCATAAGAAGTTTGGATTATTAGGATAATTAACCTAAAATGTTAAGAGCTGGAAATTTATGCACCATATCAGAGTCTGCACCCTATAATACGGCACTGGTTCCAACCTACCTAACCTTTACGCCTTTACATTCTCAACAACAAATGCCCTACGTTAGGCATAACATTCAAGTGGGTCCCTTGAAATACATTCCCACGGCCAACCGTACTGAGCATTGCCGTATGTACTTTTCATGAGAATAGGTTTTTTTTTACATACCGTCCAGCCGCATGAGTAACCTTTGTTAGGGCACTGATTACGCTAACCTCAATCAATAGTGTGTGACGGAGAGATGGCTAGAAATCTGCACTTTTTACCTGAGCTTGTTACAAAAACCAGGTGACACTACAGGATCCATATGAAGATTAGGACGCGGAGCAAGATCTTGCCTGCGAAAGCTGGACCACAGCCTATCACGGTCGTGGCAAATGTTTCAAATTCTGCCTGATCCAATAGAATTTCCTCTACCTCAAAAAGGGATCCATAATAAAATACATTTCTATAGAAGAACATAATTTTATTAGAGAAAAATGTTCATGAGCATATAATAACTAATTACCAATAAATAACAATATTACGAATATCCGTAAATAAAACGCAATTCGCAATAATCATAAAAATAAACAAAGAGCCGTCCTAAAAAGTCGTTGGTTATTCAAAGTATGCAAATATATCATTTTAACTTTCATTATCAATATTTTATTCGAACTTGCGTAAAAATTACTGCGTACCAAGATTTGATTATGATAATCTTAAACTAAGCACACTACAATTCTTTCGTATCATATTTCTAAATGTCCCAATAGTTGTTCTTCTAAAACTTCCATGAAACATCTCTAAAATCTAGATTTTCTCTAGTTTTTGTGACATGTATACATAGATTTTTAACAGTTATCGATAATATGATATAAGCTAAAATATACAGATATACATTTGTGATTCAAACATAGTGAGCAACACTTGTATTATTATTTATATTATCTATATAATATCTATGAATATTTAATTGTAACTTATAGCATCTGTAAGTCGTCATGTAAGGCAATTACTATGTGAATCAACTAGGCATTGCTGGAGCAGCGTCGTCAACTATCTAAATATAAATCAGTTATTTGTTGATAATCAGTTATTTTGTTATCATTATATTGTTATTGTAACAATTGTACACTACACCCAATACGAAATAAAAAGATCCATAGTTATATGACTGGGACAGTACAACAAGAGATCAGAAGGAGATTATTATGGACAATTTGGATTTTTTTGGATACATATTACGATTACAAGAAAGTCTTAAATTAGCAAAAAAGCTATTTCTCAATTTGTAAAAGATTCTTATAAAAATATTATAGACAACTATAAATATATTGCATAACTTAGTGTCATATTAGTGTACACGCCATAATGAAAAACTTAAATATAACAAGTTTCTATAAATACCTATGATAAGAGTCCATCCGATGCTCAAACCATCAGCCTTCACGTATCAATAAATATCTGTACATACACTTAATCATAAATGTTATATAAATAGATGGGATATCAGATGGTGCGAAAGTATTTTAATTACTATCAATACTAAGCCATTACTGCCAAATTACATACAAAATAAAGTCACGAAATGGTAAAATAACACTAAAATTAATATAACAGTAGCATAAAACTAAATTGTGATGATATTCTCCTAATTCTAACATAATGGCAAATATGAAATCGTTAGCTCAGCGACTACACCTCCATGTTCTCTTAACAACAACTATTATTTGTATCAAAAATGTTAACAAATGCTACCAAGTACCAAGTCATCTGCTTTATATGTATATTATTAGGTAATATAAAGTCGTAAGATCTAAATTAAATAAAGTACGAACTATACAATGAATAAAGTTGTGCTGTGTACATCTTATCATCTGAGTTCAATATACTCTTTGTGGTTTAAAGACTTAAAATATGTCAAGAACTTTTGTAACTTGCATGGCTACTGCTCATCATAATGTCGAATGAATATGATACAGCACTAGAAAAGGTAATGAATAGTCTAGCTTCAAAAACAGGAATGGTAATTAATTATAATCTTAAACGAATCGAATATTTTTGATAACTTATTGTTTCTAAACTAGGTATCGAACAACAAAAGTAATAATGATAGAATAACCCAAGTTCAGCGATGATATATAATAAGGTAAATCTGATATTAGCGCGACTTCGCTCTCAACTAACTTAAAGCTTCACATTAGAATCTGCATAATGTATATTTGTGTCGTACAAAATATCGTCAATATTCGTACACAGGTTTCAAAATAAATATTTTTGTTTATTGATACATTCAAACAGATAGCACCACCATTCCTAACAACCATTTTCTCTCAATCCTGGATTTACTCGAGTTCAATCTAATTTTAGCTATGCTGCACTAAAAGTATAAATATGATCAGAGTTGTAGTTAAATTCGATCTATACAATAGTTCCTCGTAAGATTTACGCTAACAAGGTGCCACTGGCCGTATATGGGGCCAGAATAAAACCTAGCTATGGTCAGCGTATAAGACAGGTGAGACATAATTCTGCTGATCCAATACAATCATCGTGGCAGAAGGCACCACATTTCTTGCAGAGTATCATCGCCCGCAGGTTGCAGACGCACGCATCATCTGCTCCAACACTGCGACACCGCGCCACGCTCTGTAAATGAGTGTACATAAATTAAAACGAGCGGAATATAAAAGATCTAAACTGACGCTAAAATTTATAGTAAAATTATCAATATTTCCTGGGCAAAATCCCATATTCTCATATATTCTTTTCAAGCATCATGCATATAGCATGCCACATAAATCAAGGCTGCTCAACTCCCGAGAGATTTTTCATGTCCATTGCAATTCATAAAATTCCCGCGAAATTGAAAAAGTGTTGCGCGCCAATTATTTTCTTTTCACAAGTCCCAAAAGTAATTTAAATAGGAACCATTTGTAGTGGCTCGCTTTAAAATGTATAAAACGTATGTTTGGCCCAACTATTAAAAATGCGCATCTTTAATATAAACTGAAATAAAAAATAACAATAGATATACTTCTATACTAATATATAAAGCTGAAGAGTTTGTTTGTTTGCTTGAACGCGCTAATCTTAGGAACTATAGGTCCGATTTGAAAAATTCATTCAGTTACGTAGCCCATTTATTGAGGAAGGCTATAGGCTTATATATCATCACGCTACGCGGACGAAGTCGCTGGCAGAAGCTAGTATTTAATAAAAAACAACCCACTTATGTACTTAATTTGGCGCAGTCTGGTACAAAAAAAAACGCGCCTCGTTTTGAAGAACAAGGTTAAAGTAGTAAATACCAACCACGTTAGAATTCTGGTTAGCAGGTGGCGCGCTGGATGCTCGCGGGGCCACATTAGGAGTCCTTTGCACTAGAATGTACTGGCCTATGTTATTGGACCGATTCTCGTTCATCTGGAAAAGAGGCATAATTTGATATGAATTATCTACAAAACAAAAACACAATGTGCTCAATATAATATTATTCAATATTCCTGTTGCTCAGTCAGGCTATATTAAAAATATGCATTGAGCCAACAACAATATCCTTCACTAATATTACCTGGACACTGCACTATTCACGAATTCCGGTCTTGATTCTAAGAGGGAACAAACATAAACTTACATCATTATGAGGCATCACAGAGACTGGTAGCTGCCTGACGAGCACTGGCGGCGGAGGGGGCGGGGGACGCACTGACCGCGCAGGCCTCGTCAGTAAAGCGGGCGGCGGTCGCAGTTGACCACGCAGCGCGTCGCGGTTGGGGCTGTTCTGAATCGCAGCCTGACAGATCTGATAGCTTCGCTCCAAGTTCACGGTGCCTGGTGGTACCTTGTTTGAACTACGACTCCTGAAAATAGACAATTGTGCAATGAATTAAAAAAAAACAACTACTGAACATTCACATGAAAGGTTTTAAATTCAATAGTTCTTATCAGTAATCAACAAATACCTGTTAGATTCTTTTCCTAGCTTAGTTTTTTTGCTAAGAGGCCGCATAGTTTGCATCATGGTTGTAGAATTTATAGGTGGGTTTGGAACAGCATTGCTAGATATTAAACTACTAACTGTCTCTAATTCTTGTTTTACTGATGACTCCTTTACCGACTGACAGCTCTCAGATGAGTTTGACGATTCCATATTAAAATTAGCATCTCTATCTTCTTTGTACATACAATTCTCATCATTCATGTTTATATCTTCCATGCTTGTTTTGGAATCTTCACTGACATATTTAGCAGTCTCTGAATTTAAATTTGAAAATGGGTGTAATGTCATCACATTTTCATTGGTTGTCCAATCACTTTCATTTTTCCATAACACTGCTGATGCTTTAGGTTTAGCTGCATCTTTCATGCTGTCATCAGGGTAAGATACAACCTGTAACCAAATTCTGTCATACAATATCAATAAGAAAACAATAAATCAATATTACCCACAGGAAATAGAAACTTACAGATGTATTAGTTACTTCCATCATAGGTATTGAGGAATTTTGTGTCAAAGGCATTGTAACTACAGCAGTAACATCTGAAACAGTAATGAAACAATTTTGCTGATATTAAATTTGGATGTGGGTAGTGGGTAGTGGTAAAATATTTTGATATGTCAAATTGCAGTTTAGGCTACAATATTATAAATGTACCCTCACTGTACAACAGTTATACTCACTTGTTTCACTCATGTATGATGATAACTCCATCAAGTTTGGATGTGATGAATATTTCACATCTTCACTTTCTGTAAAAGCAATTAATAGGAATGATATGTTTATCATTTATTTTAACTTTTAAACTAAAATATGTATTTGATAAATATGTTTAAGTGGTTGTTAAAGGTCACTGAGAATTATTTTTGAGCCATGATTCCAAAATTGCAACTAGTCAGTTCAAAGAGTTAGTAATTGTGACTATTAAATTGTGCAAATAAAAGTTCTTACGTGGTGCAAGGATGGAGAGACTTGTTTCCAATATAAATGACTCTGCATCTTTAAAGTGTTCATCATAATAATTCTGAGCCATATTTTGAGGCACACTCTCTTTTTCACATTTTTCAGAGCTGTTCAATGTGCTAACATTTAAATTGTCCTCAACAGTGGGCTGTGGTGCTTGACAATCCACATTTTGGTTAAAGCTTTGACAAACATCCTGCTCAGGAGCTACTTCTTTGCAATGTTGTGGAGATTCCATATCTGTGTCAGTCTTAACACATTCTTGGTATTGCTCTGATAAATATTCTTCATGAGTTTCATGTGTTGATACATTTTCAACATTAGTGTTATCAATTTTAGGACTTTCTTCAATTTCCGTCACAGTGTTATCATAAGGGGTGGGCTCTACTGTCTCTGCAGACTCACTTAAAGTCATATTGTTGACATTCATATCTATCTTTAAACTGGACACTGAAGATTCACTCCTAGCATCATATTCATAAACAGATGCTGTAGCTTTACTGTCCTCACTGTTTGTGTCTCCATGATCTTGTCCAGAGTACAGAAGTTCATCATTAGGACTAACCCGCTCACTAGGATAATTTGTGTCGATGTCTGAATAATTGTTTGCAATATTTTCACTATGCACCAAAAAATGTGAATCATGTATTTCATAATCATCTTCAAATTTAATTCGCTTTGCCATAGTATATTCATTATTTTCATTACTTGACCTCTTTGATGATTCATTTAAATTACTATCTTTATCATCTTCACAATCTTTGGAAGTCTCTTCTATAGTAAAAACACTGATATCTAATTCTTGCTTTACTTCATTCCGGTCAGATTCTCCATCAGGCAGTAGAAGTGGATCTACAGGTGTTGTGGATAATGAGTCATCCATCCTCTGTGTTGAAGATGAATCAGAGAAACTAAAGTCTACTGGATATTCTTCATAGTTGGGATGACTATGACCTTTTGTATGTTTCAGAGGCAATAGGTCTGGCACTGGTGCCGACTGTTTTGTACAAACAGTGACTGGATCTTCTAATACCTCATCTGCTCTGGCAGAAGCCCTTGTCACTGCACCAACTGAGCGCATCCTTTTACTAGTACCAGATGATTTGCTCTTTTTAATTTTTGGAACAGTACTACTGCTTGTTATTGAAGCTGTGGGTCTAAGTTTTATAGTTGTTTTAAGAGAAGGTCTATCTGAAGTCAAACTTATTGAAGATTTCTCTCTTCTTGATTTCTCTCCCCAAATAGGCTCAAAATGTTTTAATTTCCATGGATCAATTTTGCTTTTTTCTTTTTCAGCTTCAGTCTTCATTTTTTGTTGATTTTCTGGGGTTAATTCTCCACCAGAGAGGCTGTCTTGCCATTGTAAGCAGGCACGAGAAAAAAATTCATTATTCAGACTAGATGAAATTAAGCGACCTGAAGAACTTAACCTATCAACACTAGGAAGTAGCTGCCCAAGTTTATATTGGTATAAAGGTGGAAGAAGTGAAAATGTATGTTTATTTAGTAATGCCCTAATATTTGTATTTACTAATATGGAGTCTGGTGTCTCTAAATCAATGCAACCTTCTCTTGTTTGTTGTAGTTGTGCTGCCGTTGATAATTTCTTGCCACTACGTTTTCTTGGTTTCATACAGAACCCTGGGATGCTCGCCAATACTTCTCGCATGGTAGACGGTCTGTTTACGTTAGAATTACTTTCAGTGTAGGATGTTGCTGCTGTCCATTCTCTATTCTCAGGAGGGGGTGGTGGTGGCAAGGGTTTCACTATTATTCTTGGTAGAGGTCGAGAATGGTTAGAATTCTTCTTCCTCCTCTTTGATTGCTTTCGTGAGGAGTGCTTACTTGTCTTTTCACCATCTTCGGGAATGCGTATGATTGAGTACTGCTCGTTTTTACATGGCGTGTATTTACTGTCTGTCGAGTTATCAGAATATTCCATATCGTTGTCTATTTTATCAGCAGGTGATACATCTAATTCCATTGTTATGTTTTGGCGTATGTAAATAGCAACTGATGAAATGAGAATGGCTGGTGAACTGTTGCCGATAGTAATCACTATTTCAACCCATCGTGCGTTTCTTCAATATATAAAAAGTGCTTTTCTGAAAATATTTATAATGCAAATCTAATACCATCACTTATCTAGTAGTGTATTAATCGAATAAAATGACAATATTCATACAATACTTTCAAGAATATTTGCTTGAATTGAATAGCAAAACGCAAAATGTCACAACAACGCAGAAAATGGATTCCGTCACACAGATTATACCCGAAGAAACTCGTAGCACAGATAATAAAAGAGACATATCTTAGGTGCTAAGGTATATATTTTTATTTTATTATGGCGCCACACTGTGTGTATTTGCCAGTGTCAAGTATAGAGTAATCAAGTAATATTTCCTTTGACTATCTATCCCTGGACAAGTGACGCGCTTAATTCTATGAACAAAAAAGTCTGTCACTTTTGGTGCGGGGGGAGGAAACACTACATAGACATTGCTGCACACATACTCAAAATCATTTTGTATCGCCACGAACTCACACATATTAAATTCTTCACCACTAACACAATTCACGCACACATAGAGGTCAAATACGTCAACATACAAGAATTGACGACAATACGAACGTATAATACAATAAAAATAATTAGGAAGCTACTATATCGATATTTTATATCGATAGATTATTTTAGGAAGAATGGAGAAAAACCTAACAACATTACAAATTATTTTTATATGTAATTATTTATTTGCAAAATTAAAATCATCCATACACACCTTTTTAATATCTTGCGTCATAATTATTTTCAATGCAATGCTCTCATTGCATGCTAATGAAATACAAAACAAAGGAACTGTTTAGGTATAGATAAATAGGTGTAACATACTATGTAATTGGAAAATAAACGCACGGGTGAGAGAAATCGCAAACTTTTCGAAATACATATTCTATAGCCTATGTTAATCTTGAATAATGTAGCATTCAAATGGTGAAAGAATTTTCGAAATCGGCCTAGTAGTTTTTGAGTTTATTTGTTACATAGATTGATACATACAAATCTTTCCTCTTTATAATATTAGTATAGGGATATTGGGGACGTTATGTTGCAAATACTTTGATACCAATTAGTTTGATTCTTTCATTTTGATTTTTTCTTTTCTTTGCCAGGCTGATATATTAGGAATAACACTAGACAGAGCATTTTGTTTCCCACGAGATATAAGTAGGAGTAAATACGATTTTGTTCATTATGTCGCGCGTTAATATGAACAGAAGCGCTACGCTAGAGGTCCTGGGTTCGATTCCCCGGTCGAGCAATGTGTTATTGGAGTTTTTCTATAAAATTAAGGGTTGATGCCCGATTAATGGCAATAGGCTCGCCCCCTAAGTACGCATCTGTCTAACCCTTCGGGGAATAAAGACGTGATGGTATGTCGTGTTCCATACTCTCGTTATTTCTTTGAGCCGGATATCGAAAAAAGAAAATAATATGTTCGAAGAAACACCCCGAGAGGCAGGGCATAGTGGAATTGAATAACTCCACTTACAATTGGAGCTGCCCAACTGGGGAAATACCTACAGTTTGCAGATAATAGTAGCAAAATAACATAGCACTGTACTATGTTGTGTTCCTAACGGTGAGCAAGATCGCCAGAGCTCCGCGAGGAAGCGTTATGTTGGCAGTAGGGGTACCGGTGTTGTGGGTTGTCTACCGGGTGTGAAAAGATTTTTACAGGGTCGGCAACGGGCGAGTGATACCCCAGGTGTTGCAAGCGTTCATATAATAGCGGTAACCACTTGTAACGAGTCTTTTTAGCACGTTACATGGTATTAGTTTGTTTTTAATAAAACCGTAATAAATCATTGTTTTGACATAGATCATTTCGCCGATACCCTTGGTCATGGAATGTTGCCAGCACTTATAAAAAAATTTAAACGTCATCTGCGGGCTGTCAAAAATTGACATCTTCACCCTACGATTTTATTGGAAGATGTAGTGATGGTTTTCCAATCAAAAATTTAAAAAAATTAAATCTGGCCTAATTTCGTGCCATTTCCACTATAATGTTTCTTTAAATTGTTTTGCAAAGCCTAATGGCTCAAGTCTAATGTTATGGACCCATATTTTGTTGGTAAGTCGAAGATTTTATTAGCACTTGTTCATGGCACTTACTCTGGTTTGAATCTTGTTCGATTTGGCTACAATCAGCTTTCGCTATTGTTCCAGGCTAATCTACAGCTAATTCTCGCCCGTTGGCGAAGAATGATATTTGTTTGTTGAAAAAAACGGTAAGTAATTTTGTTAAACGTTACCACGTTTCGACGTCATGTGCTCGTTACGTCCCCTTTTCTAATCCAGGCTTATTTTGTTGCAGCCTCGGCGTTTTTTTTTTTTTATATTTAATATAAAATTTCAATTCTTCTAAATTTAAACTTTCTTAACCTCAAAATTTTGGATCGTGCCGCATCGCGCCTGGCCGGGATGGCAGCCGTTCCATGTATTTAAATCTAATTTAACTTAAAATTATCTAGTATGCAGATCGGGTATGTAGCCTAAATTACATTACCACAGTTCAGATGCAATAATGACCAAATAATGACCAAATAATGACCAACCATTTATATAGTTAATTAATCATAAGTAGTTTTCCAAAATTGTATGCAACCTACGGGAAATAAAAGATAGGCAAAAGAGTATGTTGTCTTTTTTTATTGTAATCCTCCCACCGGCAGATTAAAAGTCTAATATCCACCATAGTTAGCTTCCGGTAGCATTTTTTGTGGTGAGCTCCTGGCGCCCGAATTTCATTTTATCTGGTTATTTATATTATATTTTGGAGCCCCATAGTATTAGAATCATCCTAACTTTGTATCTGGGTAATCCAACCACACCCACACCATACATTATACACACATTTTTTTATTTTTTTATTACACACTTACCATCAGGCGGGCCATGTGCTGGTTTTCCACCGAAGCGGTAAAAGAAACCCCAGACCTTCTAACCATACCGTATCTTAGAAATCATTTTCAATGATTTTTGAAATACGATTTAAATATGTTAATTTATAAATTCTTTTGTCAACAAATTTATCCGCAACGGCTTAAGCTATTATTTATCAATCACACCTATATCATTTTAAATGAAGGTCTTTTGTAGATCTGAAAAAGTAACAAATAAAATATCTAATACATCCAGTATTAGATATTTTATTTGTTACTCATCGTTACGTCATTTCCAAAAATGTTATTTTATTAAAATATAGTGATATCATAAATTCATGATATTCATCTTTAGTGATCTTTAGCAATTATTATAATTTGGTCTTACATTGAACACGAAAATAATATCGATATCGATTCGAAATCGTAAACAAACACTATCACATCATTAATTAAAATGACAAAACAAAAGAGGGACATAGTCTCGCTACACTTTTTAAAATTCGAGTTTTATGCATTATGTCATAATATATATAAGGCCTATAATTGCCAAAAAACGGTAATTCTGCATTAAGACCTATAATTGGAAATCAGAAATGGTGACATCCTATTGGATGATATATAATTGAAATCAAAAAATGACATTTTGATGGATATTTCAAATTTAAATCTTACGTGTATTAGCAGAAGGCTGATATTGTTAGTAAAAAAAATTTGCTAGTCTCGTGGGGAGTGCGGATAGTCTCGTGGGAAGTGCGGGTAGTCTCGTGGGGAGTGCATGCTTGAACTA
Source organism: Acronicta leporina (assembly GCA_947256265.1). NCBI lineage: Eukaryota > Metazoa > Arthropoda > Insecta > Lepidoptera > Noctuidae > Acronicta > Acronicta leporina. The sequence continues at coordinate 5,645,586 of OX366513.1, read as the reverse complement.
AACGATTATTTTATACTCGATTATTGAATCGGTAACGTCCTCGATCTTTGTTAATAAATTGTATTATGTGATTTAAATAGAAATAAATGAACTTTAATACTTACATACGGAAAATAACTCCATCTTTATCTAAATAAGATTTTAGATATTTTTTTGCATACATTAACTGCACGTATATCGGTATTTACACGGAGCATTTATGATGACCTTACTGAGCGGAAACGATTCTGTTAATGAAAAATCGATTTCGGAAACAGTTTTGATAAACGCGTTAGATTTTTTAATCCACTACCTTGACAGAGGGGAATGATCATGAGAGGCGGGTCCTTATAGATAGATAGTCAAAGAATATTTCCCATCATGGAATTGTATTATGGCACCACACTTTGTGTTCGCCAGTGTCAAATTTATGTTGTTCAGTTGCCCCAATAAAACGGTAGAAACTTTATTGAGGCTATGATGGAGTTTAGGAGTGAACCCAAAAAGTCACGATTTTCAATTCTATATCATTTGCCTACACTCTCACACGTTCACGAACACTTAATGGTTAATCCACCATAATTACACATTAAACTTCGGAGAAATTCAAGTTTTGAAAAATAATATAAAATCGACAATGTGCACATTTTCCCGCCTAAACTTGTGCTAAGGTATACTGCGACAAGCATCACACAATTCACACATCAAAAAAGTTTGCGATCACTTTGAAGAATCGAATTTTTTGTTATTTTTTCATAAAAAATAAAAAGTAGTTTTAATTTTTAATTTCAAACAGGGTATTACTACATAAAGCAATCGCTTATGAGCCCGTGAACGCCAGACCTTCGTTTGGAAATGCTGAAAGTTCAGGGTATGCTCCCAACACAGGTAAGAATGATGGACCATTCATTATGAAGTTTGGGTTAGCGTGGCTTAGGCAAGTAAACTGTACTAAAAGTGTGTAAAATACCATCTACTTTCGTCAAATAATAAAGTGTGATTTTTTGGTATTACCTTTAGAATATTATTAAAAATCACGTCATTCATTGCCAGACACCTTTCAGACACTTACCATCGTGGCAAGCCCTTGCCAGACACCCCTAAAGTTCATGAAATTATAATAATTCTAACTACCTAAGTAGGTTATAAGGGAAAAAAAAAATTTTTTTTTTTAGTTATTACTGTAGTATAAAAAAAGCTGATTTTTATATAATACTTGGGTAATAATTAGATGATGTTTTCTTATTAGCCAGACATTTTTAATAGTTCCAACCCATTTTATTTATTTTTATTAAAAAAACATTTCAAATATGTAAACATTAACATCAGAAAAGTTTCATTTTTTAGCCACACAGCTCTCGTGTGATTTGGATGTCTAGAGTAGAGTCGATTTGTCCTGCCAGTTCGTGCAAGTTCCATATAAGTAGATTATGACGAGACGTAGGATAGCCTAGCATGGCAACATTGTGTAAACTGTGAGTCTGTGACGCTTTTTTGGCTTCCGCTCGGCTTCCAAGTTCCGTCCATGAACTGAATTGTCTGAATTACTGGCGTGAATTGATGAATCCGTGGTCGGGTACAGGTGGTCGCCATCTTGTTTTAATTCCGAAGAATGGCGTCGTGCCTGTGATTGTGCTATTTTGTGATTACTGTGAAATATTGAAATACTTTGATTTTAAATCCAAACGGACTACTTTTTAGTTTACCGGTACTCAATTGTAACCAGATTATGGGTCGAGGAAGGTAAATATAAATAGTTTCAGACAGAGCACATTGATTGTTTTCTGATAGATTTAGAATGGGATTTTTAATTTGGACTTTTTATCCTTAGAGATCGTAGTCGTGATAGGCGTCGCAGCCGCACCAGGAGCCGAAGTAGGAGCCGTAGTCGGAGTCCACGTTATGGTCTCGGGTCGGGTGGTGGTGGCGGAGGAGGTGGTGGAGGTTACGGCGGCGGGCGTAGAAGTAATCCCGGTGCTAGTCTAAGGAAACCAAAATGGGACTTGAGTAGGCTAAAACCATTCAAAAAAGATTTCTATGTGCCCCATAATGATGTGGAAAGTAGACCAGATTCTGAAGTAGAAGCCTGGAGGAGTGATAACGAGATTACTCTCAAAGGACGCAATATACCCAAACCGACAATGACGTTTGACGAAGCAGGGTTTCCAGATTATGTTATGGATGAGATTGATAAAATGGGATTTTCCAAACCAACCCCAATTCAGGCTCAGGGTTGGCCTATTGCTCTGAGTGGATGTGATATGGTTGGTATTGCATCAACAGGTTCAGGAAAAACACTTTCATATATTTTACCTGCTATTGTACACATAAATAATCAGCCAAAATCCAGTAGAGGTGATGGTCCCATTGCTCTAGTACTGGCACCAACTAGAGAATTAGCACAACAAATCCAAGAAGTCTGTGACAAATTTGCAAACACATCTAAGATTCACAATACTTGCTTATTTGGTGGAGCTCCGAAGGGTCCTCAAGCCAGAGATTTAGATGCTGGTGTTGAAATTGTGATTGCAACTCCTGGGAGACTTTTAGATTTTCTAGAGAGTGGAAGGACAAATTTGAAAAGAACTACATATTTAGTACTTGATGAAGCTGACAGAATGTTAGATATGGGATTTGAGCCACAAATCAGAAAGATAATTGAACAGATTAGACCTGACCGTCAAACACTTATGTGGTCTGCTACATGGCCTAGAGAAGTTCAAAGTTTGGCCTCAGAATTTTTAAAAGATTATCTTCAAATTAATGTTGGTTCATTGCAATTAGCTGCTAACCATAACATTTTGCAAATTATTGATGTCTGTATGGAATATGAAAAAGAAACTAAACTAAGCACACTGCTCAAGGAAATCATGGCAGAGAAAGAAAATAAAACTATTATCTTTATTGAAACAAAGCGCAGAGTTGATGACATTACAAGAAAAATGAAAAGAGATGGGTAAATACACTTACTAGTTAAATTGGCTAATGATTAGATTACTAAAGAGCTCCAAGGTATTGGTTCACAACATAGGTACACAACTAGATGTTTGCCATAGTCTGCATGTAATTATCATGTCATTAAAATTCCATGGTATAAGTATTATCATCATTCTAGCCTTTGATGGGGTAGGGTTGCTGTTTAATTAAACAAATACCAGTATTATTATTATAGATAGTATTTTATGCCAAATAAGACCTTTTTTACCAGATATTTCAATTTTTTATTAATATTTTAGGAATGGTTGTCCATCCAATTAACACCAAGCATATGTATATGAGGTAACTAGCTTCTGCCCGTGACTTCGTCCGCGTAGCGTGATGATATGTAGCCTATAGCCTTCCTCAATAAATGGGCTATCTAACACTGAAAGAATTTTTCAAAATGGACCAGTAGTTCCTGAGATTAGCGCGTTCAAGCAAACAAACAAACTCTTCAGCTTTATATATTAGTATAGATAGTATATCTGGGGCAGAACTTGTAATAATTACAGTAAAACAATTATCCTATAGTAGTATAAATAAAATGTCAACTGATGAAAGATATAGGGATAAAGGATATCTTGTGGTATGCTGCATTAGTTACAGTAACACCCATTTAATAAATTATTCATATGAATAATTTATTATGTATTTATAAGAAGTTATTCATAGGTTATTTTTTTCTTAGGTGGCCTGCAGTGTGTATTCATGGAGATAAATCACAAAATGAACGAGATTGGGTATTACAAGGTAGGGCTGATACAGATATTAATTTTTAAATATATACTGATTTGATATTTAATTTATTATTTTGACAGCAATGTATAGTTAAAATGTACTAGCTCCACAATAATAGCCTATTTGAAAGAAATATAAAACTAGTACTGTATATTATCATATACACAACAAAATAGCACGAGTGGTTGTCGAGAAGCGGTGTCGGACATAAGACGCGAGCGTACTGGGTGTAGTGCAGCCAGTAAACATTTTTTGAACCCGTGTCTGCATGTGCAGGCTGTGGAGAGCTGCGGCCGCGCGGCGGGGCGGCAGCACGCGGCTCGTCGCCGCCACGCCGCGCCGCGCCCGCCTCTAGTTGTCGGGGCTAAGCCCTATGCACTCAGACTCGCTCCCGCGGCTAGTCTGTGCCGCTTCTCGCGGTGGCGCGGCGGCCGCCGGCGCATCTCGCGGCGCATGTCTAGGCGCAGTCCCGCGGGTGTTCGACGCCGGCGCTCTCGTCGCGCCCCGACCACGGTGGTCGGCACTCGGTTTTCGCCCCTCGTGCTGATGGGCGAACTCTCACCTCTCGCTCTCAATTTTTATTTTTTGTGCGATATATGACAGACGGCGATAATATTATTAGTAAGTCTACTAATACAATAGTGAATGGAATAAAATTATGATATTTACGTCTCTCATTAAACCTCCTAAGGTTGCCATCAAATTCCATTCATCTTGTCATTGTTCTAGTCTATATCTTCATTTGCCCTGTTAATTTATTTATTGATTCATAGGAAGTCAATTAATAATTTGCAGACAATAAGACAGATATGCAATATATACTCTATAAGTATAGACTTAGAGCATACATTGCCTATTTGTCTGTGTACATTATGTTTTACTTATATTCATTTCATTTATTCATAATTGTAATCGTATAATATACAACACAAAGGTGGCCTAGAAGGGGTGAAATGCGAGATGAGTGGTACATTAATTAAAATCTTTGGAAAAATTTACATAGTCAAGTTTGTATTTCATCATACAGGAAATATTTGATGTTTGATTGGTAAGATTATGTCGAAATTATTGTGTGGGCTAAGATAAATTAATGTATAGAATAATTCTCGCATAGCAGAGCATAATTTATCATTTCAAAAAGGTTTCTCGTTGAGAATAAGAATGTATTTGAAAAATTGATTCCAGTGGAAAGTGGTAAGAATAAAGAAATCCTGAAACAAAAGTTAATGATAAATTAATTATTTATATCACATGATAACAAACGGGTTTTTGAACGAAAAGATTCACCAGTGTTGTTTACATGTTCATTCATAAACTTTTAGTGGTGTGGAAGGTGCTTATACATATAATTTCTTACAGATTTTCGTAGTGGGAAAGCTCCCATACTAGTTGCTACGGATGTCGCTGCTAGAGGTTTAGGTAAGTCAACTTTACAAAGTTAAAGAAGTTTGGATTTAGCATCATGGTCTTGCATATTAATTATTTTTTATTTTCAGATGTTGATGATGTAAAATTCGTTATAAATTTCGATTACCCAAGTAATTCCGAAGATTATGTGCATCGCATTGGAAGAACTGGAAGAACAAACAAAACTGGGACAGCATACACATTCTTTACTCCATCAAATGCAGCTAAAGCTGCTGATCTTGTAGCTGTATTAAAAGAGGCTAAACAAGTCGTCAATCCTAAATTACAAGAACTTGCTGAACGAGGTGGCGGAGGTGGTAGACGTAAGTATACATAACAGTCATTCTAACACAATTTAGGTGTTTTTTGTTACTAACTACTATAATAAATATTATAATTAACTTATCAGGACACCGAGGCCGTGGTGGAAGATATCGGCGAGGACGTCGGTCTCGCTCCCGATCAAGGTCGCGTCGTCGTCGCTCCCGCACACGTTCTCGATCCCGTGACCGTCGTCGTAGACGCCACAGCTCCTCCAGATCGTCACGAAGCCGGTCATCGAGGTCATCAAGAAGTCACTCTCGCTCCCGTTCCCGCTCGCGTAGCCGATCTCGCTCAGGCAAGTGCAGCCCCCTGAAGAATACTACGGATTCGGGCCAACAACAGGCGCCCCAAGCTCTTCTTCCCACGCCGAAACCCCTGTTGCCGACTCCCATTGGTCCTCAGCTCTCCACAGTCGTTGGCAAAGGGCCTTCCACACCTCCCGTAGAGAATAACCTGGGTCACACCAATAGAACTATTATTCAAAATAACCCTCCAAATAACAGTAGTGCTAATTATTTACAACAACCCAATCAAATCCCGCCTCTGATGGCTCTTAATCCCCAAATGAATATGTGTGGTCCTCCTCCTCCTATAAATGGACAAGGTTTTGCTCTGCCTCCCTATTTCCCCGCCGACCAGTACGGTATGATGATGCCAAACTTCTCTACGGCAATGCTTCCGCCGGGCGGATGGGCGGCTCCGCCGCCACCCCCACCACCCCCTCCGCCCTCCGAGGCCTCGGCTAACGGGTGTCACGAGCAACGGGGCCCTGGACAAAGTGGCCACGAGTCAGATTCCAGAAAACGCGGGGCTCGCTCTGGTGGGCTCGGTGACTCAGGAGGCTATGCACCCGCTGCGGGCGGGCTCGGCAGCGGCGGGCTCGGCTCGGCCAGCACCGGGCTGGGCGCCAGTGCCGCCGGCTCCGGCGCCGCTGGCTCCGGCGGCGGGCTTGGCTCGGGCGGCGGGCTCGGCTCGTCTGGTGGGCTTGGTTCGTCCGGCGGGCTTGGCTCCGATGGTCCTTCTGGCTCTCGCTCGCGAGGCCGCGACCGGCGGCGCCGCGGCAGAGGACGGGATCACGACGACTTAGACTCGGCTGGCCTGGGCTCAGGAGGTCTCGGCTCGGCAGGACTCGGTGGTGGCCCCGACGGCGGCGGCCTGGCTCAACCGCCCGGCGGCGGCTACAACTCTGGCGGTCTCGGCGTACCTCACGGGAGCCTACTGCCGCGCATGCTTCCTCAAAGTGGCGTCGACGGTGTTGGACCCCAGGGCGCCAATTTTACGGCATTCGGGTCGTACGGATCTAAAAGTATTAAACCGAATAGTAATATGCAAGGAACCGAAAGTAATGAAGGTTGTAGGATGGAGTATTATGGCCCACAAAACTTCGGTCCCGGTCGGCCATTCGGTCTTGGTTTGGACCAGACTGGTTCAAATGGTGCGCTGGCGAATGGCTCCGTGGGGTACAATAACGACCGCCAGAGGAATCGCCGACGATGAATACGACTGAGGTTTGTTATATTCAAACCAATGCCAACTCACCTATTTTAACAACTCCACTATACATTACGCTACTGCTTTGCGACAAGCTGCTATAGTGGCCTATCCACTATATAATTGATGAACTGTATTTTTATGAACGATTTTATAATATACAACTTTATGATGGTTGTTATATTATCATACTATGTGCTCTATAAAACTGTCAGAAGATGTTTAATGAAGGCACACTTTAAAAGACAATATCTTTTTTTCCAGAAAATGGATACAATGGGGACTCTCGTCGACGTAGGAGACGCTAAATGGCTGTGGAATGTGTGCAGTAAGCTACTTATAGTACATAAGATTTGACACAGACTATTTGATTTCCATTCCAAGTTGTATTTATTTTAATGTGTGATCGTGTAACTAAGTGGTTTAAACATTCTTCTGATGATGATGATAGTCCTTCAAATGGTACATTGTAAATTCAAAACTGATGTAATATGTTGATGTCAAATATTTGATAATAACAACAAATCTCATAGAATAATTTATAATATTGCTTCACATAAAAGCAGTAGTTTACAGTTAATAATATTTTCTTAAAACTGTGTTTTTTCTATATTATGTATGATGTTATTATGATAATACAACACAGGCAATGAAAAAGTCTCACCCTAAATACATTTTGTACCTACATCAAAATGTCGATTAATTTATCATGATATGAATAGTATCAAATAAATGTTTAAATTTCTTCACAATATTTAACTTAAACAATGGAAGATTATATTGTAGCTTATTTAAGTACTGATGAGTGTTAAAATTAATTTAGTAGATCAAATGGCTCGGTACCAACCTACCGTTACGATTATAGTATTCTAAGAATTTATTTACGTTTATTTTGATAAATATTGATACACACCATATGAATTGTTCCCATCCATTTTGTATAATAGTACCTACACATTACTAAAGATTGTGTTTATAAGTGCCGTTGTGACCATTTTAAGTTCTAACAATACGTTAAGTATGTATCGTCTTATTATAAGAAGCCTTTTATTTATGTAGGTATCTTATCCATGAATCTTTGACTAGTAGATTATATCTCTTGTAATACCTGCATTATATTGAACGGAATTAAAAGTTTTACACTAATTGAGTGATTTTTAATTTATATAAACTTGCTCCACGTCTAGACGGTTCATTGCTGTCGTTAGTACATAACATACCAGCACGCCTGTATTCCCCGAATTTATTTATTTACCAACAGTTGTTATGAACGTATATATACTAACTGCACAACCAATTATAGGTAAACACCACATGCAAAATTTGTATTTGAATGGGTAGGCAGAGGTGTTATAATGTATAGTTCGCGCAAAATAACTTGACCCAAAACTAACGGAGAGGGGGAAAGTGTGCGCAGTGCATTTGCGTGCAAAATGCACTAAAAATCGACTACTGATCATCCGCCATTTTGGTTCAAGTTATTTTGCGCCAACTGTACACCCACAGTTCGCTGGTATCATGGCTGGTATGTCTAGGTCCCATGTAAAGGGACGAATCGAAACTCGCGAACTACTGTTGAGAATTTCATCTCTTATAACGACTTCTCGACCTATCGTCGAACCTAGGTCCTTTAGCGTAGCATCGTGCTTAAGATTCACTAGAACGAGGAGGCCCACTGGGTTTGCTATAAAATATCTTATCGTGATTCGTGTGGGAAATGAGGACGGACATCCCAAATTCGTAACCATGGTAATTTATAATAAGCAATGCCCTTTCTTTTAGAACTGTCAGTGGTCCTAAAATAGGTATATAGTTGGATTTTGTTACCTACAATTAAATTTTATAATAATTATGGAAAAAGTAGTCGGGGTGTCATTTAGATTAGTATTTTCTTAATTTCAACTTAAATCAACATGAGTTTTTGTGTAGATCTAGTATCTGAAGATTCGTTTTATGAAAACATTACACTGGGAGTGACAAAACTGCTTGGTTAGTAATCACAGTCAAGTACAAATATTTTAAATAAAATTAGGTTTATTTACGGTATTTGTTCTTGGAACGTTTGTTGTGGCGCATGGATATCCAATATGTCTGATTTTCTATGTAAAGTTAAGACTTGGAAACCCAGATGCCATATTAATATAGCTCTGATTCTTGAATAGCCTTACCAATGGTGGTTGATGCGTGATAAATTCCCTACAAAGTAGAAGTAGTCCCTACCTAGTACTTCTAAGAGTACCTACATAGTAGGTAAGGTACCTATCTAATAAAGTTTATGTTCTTTTTATATTTATTTATAATTAATATAACAAGATAAATACAATTTATTATTTTTAATATGAGTTAGCTTTATGTTTTGGAAGGAAGTTAAATCCATTAGGTACAGGTCCTAATAACATTTCACTAATTTTTATCCAGTCTGCACAGTTGCCTGATGCCATCAATGTTTCTAAATCATCTCTACCAATATATGCAGGTGGCCTCTCATTAATTCTTTGAGGTGGTTGTTCCAATAACCCAACAGGTACATATCTGTACAAGAATGATAACCATTCAAGTAAAAACCTACGCGTATTCTCTACACCTTGGATATCTGAGCCCCAGTGTTCTAAGCCATAGTTGGTATACTTCTTCAATATTTCAAATCTTTCTTTACTACTTATATCCCAAATTCGCTGCTCTTTAATCTCTGTAAAAATCCATGGTTTGATAAGTGCTCCCCTTCCAATCATAACACCTTGTAATGTGGGTGCAATTGTTCTTTTTTCTACATAGTCTTGATAGCTCAAAATATCTCCATTTCCATATACAGGACAAGGTGCTGCTGCTTTAGCACAAGTTTCTATATATTCCCAGTCAGAAGATCTGGTATATCTAGCTTCTCTTGACCTTCCATGCACTGTAATGAGTGATGCACCCCATTCAGACATTTTTGGTACAATGGTGTGGGTAATTTTTTTATCTTGGTAAACACCTGTCCTCATCTTTATGGTAAAAGGTATGCTGAGTATCTTTGATGCACATCTGATTGATGACTCTAGTGTGTTTAGTCTGTGCATCATGCCACAGCCTCCACCTTTTTTGTAAATTAAATCAATGGGACATCCTAGATTTAAATCTATAAAATCAAGCTCAGTGTTTTCTTGTAGCAGTTGTGCTACTTTTGTGATAGTGTAAATATTATTTCCACATATTTGTGCTCCAAATAAGTCTTCTGATTCATGTCTTTTAACTAAAGCCCATTCTTGTTTTAGCCCTTTGAGTAAGGATTCACATAAGGCCATTTCGCCACATGTTATATCTGCTCCATACTCCTTACAGATTCTTCTAAAGGGCAGATTTCCTACTGTTGTCAGAGGGCTAAGATACAGCTTATCCCTCCAGTCTATAGTTTTCTTTTCCCTAGGCAATAATTTAATCAAATCTTCATCAGTGATGGCACCACTGTTGTTTACTGTTACTGTTTGTTTGTCATCATTTGTAGGAGTCTCTTGTGATGGTTCAGCACTTTCAGTAGACTCTTTATTGATAGGTTTCTTCCTTCGGTCCATGTGTTTTATAAGTCTTTCAGAGAGATTAAAATCATATTTCTTTTTTTGAAGTGCTATTTGAAGAGGTGGTTGAATAGTATTTTTTGTGTCATCTTTCCACTCTTTCCATTTATCTGAATCTACTTTATTGTAGCCTTCGTCAGTAATATGACTAGACCCAAAGCGACAAGCAATGCCTCTAGGACATCTCCCTCGGATATCATATAAGTGACATTTTTCCGCTAAGTCTTTGGGTTTTGATTTCAAATAATCAAGTGGGTTATGAATATATTTACAATTTTTATACTGACATGGTTCTATGTTCTGAAGGGATTCCACAGTAACAATTGAAGGGCATGGTTTACTTTCTTTGATATCTTGATAAGTTTTTGGTCGAGCTTTGTTTTGACCTCTTTTTCTACTTTTAAATGATGTCTTTTCATCATTGTCGTTGGGTTTAGATTTCTTACTGTCTTCAACATTATCTTCTTCAATATTATCATCTAGTTTACGTTTAATTAAGGAATTATCTTCCGTATCGTTGCTTTTAGCCGGTCGTTGAATTACAAATTCTTCTTTGATAGCACAAACACCGGCCATTGATTTGGTCATTTTGATACACAACGGTAATAATCTAATTTTACTGTGTAAATTAACGTTAGATACTGTTACTTTAAAATATTTAATTAGGTTATTTTTTCATGATGATACCACGAGTGGAAGTGGATTTTATTTAAATAATGTCTAATCTAATGTCAAATAATGATGTCATGTGACAAATTGACGTTGACGTATCTACCTCTGATTCTGACCTGAGATTCTGACATTTTCATGACATTTCAGATTAATTATTTTTTACAAAGATATTCGTCTGATACCAGCACAGAACCAATATAAACCCAGTTAGTGGCGAGGCTTTCGAGCTTTTTAGGATTCTTGCGGGGGCCTCGCGCAACAATCCGAGTAGAAAAAAATTTAGCATTTAAAACAGGTCAAGAACTTCGCTAATGCCCAGAGCCTCGCAATGGCCGCCATTGGTCACCGTTCACCGATATGTTCGTAATAGGGAGCGATCCTATTGCTATTATCGAGTATAAACTCAGCACTTGCCTACATAACTGAAATTGACCGGATATCGAACCCATGACATCTACTAGCGTAGTAGTCGCGCTTGCGACCATTAGACTAATGAGGCAGGCATATAATACCGAAGATATTAACAATATTTATTTATAATATTTTCGGTATCTTTGTACATTTGCATTTATCTTTTAGTTACTGAGATAATTACCTGCTTCATTATTGCAGAATCGGATCCCCGAATTTGCAATGTAAGCGTAGAACGTAGACCACCCTGTGACCGTGTAGCTCTTTCTACATGGGAACAGAGACACTCTGCCTTACTTCCCGAAGACCTTCGCAATTTCTATGCTTCGAGCGATGGATTTCAATTGACTTGGCATTACAAGTACTCAGGTTTGTAATAACAACAATATCACACACACTGTTACGTACTTTACAGTATAACAGCTCGATTGCGATGAAGTTTTGTCTATCCTTCATTGGTTATGACTGGGTCGGCAAAAAATAGATTTTTCTAGACTACCCACACGTTAAAAAAAAAAACTTATGGGTTCTACTTACCTACAATGTCTGTGCCCCTGCGCCATAAAATATAAAAGTACTTTGTGGGTACGGGCGGACGCGTCATGCGCTAGTTCACTCCAAGGCAAAGACTACAATAATTTTATACTACACTACACTTCTGTTCCAGAATTTTTCCTAACCACTTACTTATTTTGATAACAATAATATTTTTGCACAACACTTTATATGTGACTATATAAGCAGCCGTTCGGGAAGGCTATTTCAGAGGGACACAATTACAATTCTTCAAAGAGGGTATCTTGAAATTATCCTCATCATGAGATGGCGGTTCAATTTAACAGTTTATGTACTGATAAGTACCTAGACCAATTACAAGATGTAGACGAAGTCTGCTGATTGCTGCCTTAAATATTGATAATTTTTATGTTTGGGTTTGCTCACAGCCGATGAAATTTTACCAGTTGGTTCAATTCGAGTAAACTCTTTGAACGAGTTGTGCCTTTCGCCAGCCTTGAAAGACTTGCTAGACTTCTCACTGACGAGGCAACATAATGGGCCTCGCCCGGCACTGAATACCAAGAGCAAAGTATTTGAGTTAGATACATGCAGGACTATCGGAAAGGTATTCTTTTTGAGAGTTTTGGTTTTTTTTTGCTATAAGAGTACTTTTGAAATTCATTGTTTTTCAGATATGTCTGGTATATACGGGTGGTATGTGGTCGGTGTGGTTGGCAACACGGGAAGGCGCTTGGGGCTGGCTTGCAGATTCCTTCACGCATTACTTCAGAATGGCATTGGTACATTTGGGTCTTCCTGGATGGCAAGCAGCCTTTGCTAATCTTCCATTGATACCTTGGGCTGAAGTAAGAACAAATATTTATTATATTGGGAATAATTATGACTATTTGTGTACTTATCTGAAATACATTATTTTGAATTGCAGCAATTGTTCCTGTTACTTGCGCCCCATTTATTGGAAAAGTCGGAGATAGAGACAAATCTGATAACTGTTGCAAGTGAAACTGGCCTTAACCACATTGATCCTAATATATTCAAGACATCGGTTCGGCATCATAAAAATGTTTCACGGCAAACTAACCAGTAGAACTTGGCAGTGAATTACAACAGTAGTATCTGAAGATTTAATAAAATATTCAAAAGTCCATGCACAGTTTTTATTGAATTATTTAAGCTAAATAAAATAAAATAAAGCAATACAGTTACATAATGTATATTGAATAATTCTTGACAATAAAATTTATAGCTAAATAACAAAATAAAATGGACGGAATGTGAGATTCTTAATGAAATATAAGCTAGGTAGCTAGGTTCTCAGTAAAACATGTAAATAAGCGATACAATACAATGTAAGCAAATATTGAAGCGGCCATATTTCGGCACCATAAATATCCTATTAATAATGCTGTACCAGCTCTGTCTTGCTTTTCACTTCACTGAAATATACATACAAAATACTAACATGACATTCTAAAAGAAATAATCTTAAAACTAAAATTACGAGCTATCAGTGGTTATAATAATAATGTAGATCGGTTTTCGTGATTTATTTAAATTAGAAATACCTAGGTACTAAATAAAACTGATTCTACTTAATAATTTGCATGTAAACAATAAATAAAAGGATTTGTAGAATATTTTTAATAATCGAATATCTTACTAGCTGAAAATGTGATTGTTTTCGTGTGATGTAATTATCTACATTGATAGATAATAAAATACGTAATTCATGCTACTTTTTACCACACTTGGGTAAGAACTCTTTCAAAATGCATCTAATTTCTATTAACTAAAAGCGAGTAGTGTTATATTCTACCAGCCCTCCATCAATTCGTACAAAATATACTCAATACTTATAATTTAGGCCATACAGCTGCACAATTACTTTAAGACTTACACTTATACCTAAACACGTTGCAATATCTTAGGTGGGAATATAATTGAATAATTTCTTTGTTACATGGCATGTACAATACTTCTTTTTTATTCATAATTACTGGTTATTCAAAATACTGGGTATTTGTTAAACTCCTAACCATTTTTGCAAAATTCTTTCAGGAACATCTTCCCATGCAAAATGAATGATTAACTTGTTTATGACTGAAACTTTTGGTAATACCAAAAGTTTATTAATTCCCATGGATTATTTTCTGAATAACCCTGTAACATTTATATAATTTTACAGTAACTAAATATTTCGATATTGAAGATCCTGCAAGCTGAAGAAAAGTAAGCCGTATTAGCCTAAACGTTTTTTATGCTGTTTGGCTACACAATGTTTTCTTTCTTTGTATAAATGAGTGTCCAACAAAATAAATAAAACTGTGTACATTTCTACACATATATCGTTTGTTAGTACAGCTTTACATCTATAAAAGAAATATGATGTGAATAAATGTTATAGATACAGTTCAATTGTCGTTAAAACTGAACACCAATGGTAACATAGTCTATTCTGACGTGATGTGATGTTTAGATTAATTGGAATGCCTTGTTCATATAAATAACATTGTTTTTCAGCAAAGCTCATAACATGGTACAATGTTTCAACATATTCCACTTAACTATATAATATCGCACTTCACATTTAGACAAAATATCATTTGAGGTCAACATAATTAAGTAATATTAAGGTTATAATTGTTTAATACAACCATGTGATGTTTGATAAGTCTTAAAATTTTAGAGGTACAAAGTTTTATTAAAAATTTAGGCGTTTTAAAAGCATTATTTGGAGTTGATTAACTGTGGAGTGTTGGAGTAATTAGGCTTATATTTCAAGCTTTACTAGTAATTTGCAATATGAAAATTACTAGTAAAGCTTGAAATATAAGCCTAATTACTGCAAATAATTGTGTATTTATTTGATTATTTTCTAACGCATTCATTTCAGTTTTTTGACATTATGGAATTTGACTAAGTACATAGTTGAAAAAGCTTAGATATGTTAGATCATTTTCACGCTAAATTTTAAATCAGTGTGGGAAGACGCATGTACTCTCAATAGCGGCGGCGGCGCTAGTGTTGTCGAAGCAAACGCAAATTTAATCACGCACTTTGCTGCTTAAAATTAGCAATGCTAGTAAATCCAACTGACTGGCACCCACTGGTGGTCGGTGGACAATGAGTGCAGGGCGTCCATGATTTTAGAGTAAGTTGTATCTGCATTATTATTGGTGATAACGAAATCTATGTACTTTTCATGCTGTCGTTGAATGCGGGCGCTGTCTTCTAAGGTTTGTTTCATGTCCTCTTCCTGTGAATTATTATTTAACGTTTACATTCAGAATGTGAAATAGACATTAGCGTAAAATTTCCCTCAAACATTATATTACCAACACAGTAAAGAACAGCTAATCTAAGGCCATACTCTAAACTAGTGATCAACCAGTAATTGAAATTACCGTAGATACTTGAAATTACTCAAGTGAATTCCGTTTCGCGCCATTCATTCTAGAATTCGTGAATAGATAATCAATTGTTATACGGGTGCTAACTTGCTATTTAGATCGTAAACTATCAAGTTGTAATACAACTTACCTCGTAAAGCGATGCAAGAGACTCGAGGGTGCGGGCGCGCCTCGAGCTGTAGCGAATGGAGCTCTGCCTGTCGAACTACGAAACGCATGCGCAACAAACGTCAATGCTTAATACGCTCATAGAACAATACTGGGTAGTCTGTGCCTTTACCTACGTATCAACAATCCCCTGGTTTTTAGGCGGGAAAATGAAAAGTGCACATTGTCGATTTTATATTATTTTTCAAAACTTGAATTTCTCCGATGTTTAATGTGTAATTATGGTGGATAATTAACCATTAAGTGTTCGTGAATGTGTGAGAGTGTAGGTAAATGGTATAGAATTGAAAATCGTGACTTTTTGGGTTCACTCCTAAACTCCATGAAAGCCTCAATAAAGTTTCTACCGTT
Source organism: Acronicta leporina (assembly GCA_947256265.1). NCBI lineage: Eukaryota > Metazoa > Arthropoda > Insecta > Lepidoptera > Noctuidae > Acronicta > Acronicta leporina. The sequence continues at coordinate 5,629,583 of OX366513.1, read as the reverse complement.
TTATTGGGGCAACTAAACAACTTATACTTGACACTGGCGAACACAGAAAGTGTGGTGCCATAATTATAATCCCACGATGGGATATATTACTTAATTACTCTAATACTTGACACTGGCAAATACACAAAAAGTGTGGCGCCATAATGAAAAAAAAAAAAAAAACAATACTGGAATACATGCTCATAAAATTGGGATCTATTGAAAATAATTAAGATAAACTATGTCTTTGCAAGCAGGACTTACAAAGCCATGAAATAAACGAAAATATTATAATACTACAGTTCAAAATCTTATAACACTAATTGGCATTCAGATAATCAAAGTAGGTATTTATAACAAATTGAAGTTATCTTACCGTTAGGTTGCGATTGGAGGCATAGGTAAGGTTCCTCAGTTGTTCGATGCCCGGCGCTCCTATCATCACGACAAAGGGCAGGAACTCGCCGCTGTTGTGAAGCAACTTCAGCGATTGCGGGGCGCAATCTAGGATGCACATTTTACCTGGAAATTGTAAAAGTAATTAAAATTAACTTTCTTATATGACTGTAAAGATCGCTGCAAAAAGGCAGTATTAGTATGATTGTGTATGCTGGTTTGTAAATAAAGAATAGAACATTGAAATAAAACTATTTTTTACGGATTTTATCGCGTTGTATTAATTTTATTTAATTCCCGACGTTTCGGATCCTTTACAGGATCCATGGTCACGGGTAGAGACTGAGGTGTTGGACGTCTTAATGTTAAAAATGTCTTATTATTAAGGGTCAGGCAGAACTTGAATTGCCCACAAAAATGTAATACTTACCAGAATAAATTCGGATTGAAATACCGTTAATCTAGGTTCCTACTGTACCATTAGCCAAGGGATCCTGAGCGCGACTGCTACGCTAGAGGTCCTGGGTTCGATTCCCAGGTCGAGCAAAGTGTTATTGGGTTTTTCTATGAAATTCCCAGTAGCAGTTCGGAGTTAGGGATTTGTGCCCGGTTAATGGAAATAGGATCGCCCCCTATTACGTGGGACCTAAACATACCGGCGAACTGTGGGTGTACACCACGCAAAGAAGATAAGTAACCAATCACGCACACAACGCAACTATATCATTACTGTTAAAACTATTCTGCACACAATGACAGACACACACACATTGCATTCGCGGAGTGAGCTCACACCGATTATACAAAAGCATACGATAATTTCGTTGCTAATGTTAACAGTTCTCGTGGCGCAACAGAAATCTATTCAGCCTTCCATGAACTGTGGTATGAGATCGAATCACAGATTAACTGAGGTATACTTTTTGAGATTTTCTAGGTAATTTCGAGTAAGTATAAAGTAATAAAGCATATTTATCTACAAAATGAAGTGATGTTCTGACCGGTTTGAGACACTACTACAAGTTTCTCGCCTACCTTAAATTATTTGCTAGTTTATTGCAGCAAACTACCCGCTTTACAAATAATTAAATATGTTCCTGCGTTCAATTGTGAACTTATGTATGAGTCAGTCTGCATTAGCAACTACGCCTAGCCTCCTCCTTTACTTGCACTTTTACGAATTTGGGTTATTGTTTTTTTTTTCATTAAATTGTTTAACTTAGACCATGCATCATTTAACAGTATTCCAAAAAGCTCAGATTGTTGTTTTGCATGAGCAAGTGAAATCGCAAGGCGCCTAATGATATCGGTGAGTAACGTTATTTTTAATAACAATACTTCCTTTTGTATACTTAATTTGTTTAAATAATATTTATTTATAGTTGTTTATTATTAAAATAAAAGAAAATTATAGTTACTTTCATTAATTTAGGTATTATATTTATGTAACCGTAACCCGGTACTTAGTTAAAAGAAACAACTAACATCTATTGCCGGTACTGAGTAGTATCGATATAATATTATCTGTATACTTATAATAATTATATTTAAGTATAACAATATAATATTATCGGTTGTCTCGTTTAACTAGTATTTGTAGATAATGCTGAATAGTTGAAAATAATAGGACATAATATTTATATGTTAGCTGCATAACTACTCAAAATATTTAAAATGTGAATTGTAGTAAACTTCAACTATCAAAAAACAATGAATAAATAACAACAATATTCTTTAATACTTTTTAGAAAAAAATAATACATAAAATTATACATTTATATTTAGTATTATATGTGTAAAACTTATTATATAAATACAATATTACCATTATTTATTAATATTTAAAAACCACTTAATATATTTTTTCCATACTATTGAAAGGAGGTGTAGGTATGTTTAATTCTAATACTTGCAATCATTATTAGTAGAATATAAAAATGAATAGTAGAAAATAATAGGAAATGTTTATATATTTCCATTCTTTTTATTCTTCTAAAAAAATATTTAATTTATTACTTAAGTATATAAATATTGGCTGCATACATATATATAGTAAACATGTTAAAAAACAACTAACAAACAAAAAATCTACCTACTTAAATAATTACAATATTTTTTTATACTTTTTAGATTTAAAATAATACATAACATTTTATGTGTATATATTTATATTTAGTAATATATGTGCAATAAATATAATATTATCATTATTTTATAAGATTTGATTACTTTATTTCGATATTATTGGATATTTGTTTATATTTTATTTGTATATTTTACTTAAATTAGCTAAACTGTGTTTATATAAATATAATAAAGTAAAACAATTTATATATTGTGTTATTTTTTTATTATTTTATAATTTAGGGAGGTGTATGTTTAATTCTAATATTTTACTTATTTTTTGTAGAGAAAAACCGTTCGTCTTTGGGTGCATCGTCACGCTGATACAGGCGAAGAAAACTGTCGCCTGCCTGGTTCGACAGCATTGGCTTAAACAAACGCTTCGCCTAGGCACCGTGAGATAGTTGCCGTTCATAGAGAAGATCCTTTTGCTAAGACCAGCGTAACAGCAGCAGCACATAATGTTTCGCAAACAATACGAAACCACCTACGAGCGGATGGTTTGACATGTCGCAGACCGGCGCGAAAAATTTTATTATCTACGGTGCACCGTGAAAATCGCATTCGCTTCGCGAAAGATTATTTAAACTTTGATTGGCAAAACAATGTCGTTATATTTACAGTCGAAAAATATTATGGAGAAAAAAAATGTTATGCTACCCACAGTGCGAGTTGCTTATCCAAACGAGCATATTTATTTTGTGTAATCCAGCTTCTATGTAATCCGGTAATTACGGATCATCTTGAGAAAGTTTAATATCAATAGTCACCGCCGACTTAACGTAAACAACATTTATACCGTGTTAGCGATTTAATTACAGACAACATTTTAACGTAGTTAAACCTTTTATTATCTTAGTAACATTGATAGTAATAATGGAATTTTTATAATATTAATGTATGTAATTATAATGTAATTAATGTATCTTCAAACATTTTAAATCCATGCTGAATATCGATGTAGCAGCATTATTTTTCTATAAAAACATGTAAAATAAGTCGGCGGTAGTGGGTGTGAGTGATGTTATTGTTAATGGTAAAATATTATAATTATGTTTTACCTATGTGACATGGTTATTCACTCCACCCCTTGTTTATTGTAATTGTATAAAAATAAATAATTGTATGGTTTCTTTCTACATTTTATAAGAAAAAAACATTTTAATATTCTGTGTGTGCAATGTGCAATAAAAGATAAAAACATTTTTTTTATTCATTTTTCATTTTATAAATAAAGATATGCTGTTTATTTTAGCAAGTGGTTTTATTTAGTCAATAAGCTATTTTCAATAGATAAAACTATTTTTGACAAATCTCAAAAATAACATATTGTTAACCTTGTGGCTCGAACACCGATCATATAACATGGGAATCTGCTTAGATTACCGTTGCGCCACGAGACACGATAATCTTATGCGCGAAATCGTGTTACGCTTTAATATAATGGGGGCGAGCGCACTCAGCGAATGAGATGTGTGCGTGGCTGTCATCGTGTGGAATAGTTTTAACAGTAATCATATATAATATCATAGTGTGCGTTGGTTACTTGTCTCCTTTGCAGACTGTACATTAGTACGCCTCTGTCTAACCCTTCGGGGAATACAGGCGTGATGGTATGTTATGTATAAATACATTAGACACCAAATATTTGTCATATTGAAGACTGACCTTCTTTCATGACGGCTCGGATGGAGTCAAGGTGCGTGCCGTAGAGGTGGCCGTTATGTTCGCCGTACTCCAGGAATCGGCCGGCGTGCGCGTCGCGCTCCATCTCCTCGCGGGACACGAACCAGTACGACTGGCCGTTCTCCTCCATCGGCCGCGGCGGGCGCGAAGTGTCTGATAACAATGTTAACATTAATTTGGAGTATGACTTTTTCTACCATCTCTAAGCATCCTCCGAAAAAGGCTTTTCTTACTATATTGGGACTGGATTCCATTCTAATCAGATGAGGCTGGATATCAGTAGATAGTAGGTGGAATTTTTCCTAATCCTTACATACTATAAAAAAAGTCCCTTGCCTCTGTCTGTTCGCGATTTTCATACGGTTTTCACTAGGTAATGTACGGAGTGATTCATATGGAAGGGTTTAAGCTATTTAACATCATACTAAGACCGATAAGAACGCTAGTAAAACAGCGGGCGGGCCGCTATTTTTAAAAATAAATTCAAATCATTTGCACTTCGTTCGTCAGTTAGGACAGGTGAACTCAAAGCTGCTATGGCTCTTTCTTCAAAAGGCCTGTCCAGATACTACCCTACATCGTAACACTCGCATAATATCTAATATTATTATTATTGTAATATCAACTATTACTGTCTAAACTTTAATTGAATGGAACTTCCATGCTTGCTAGTTGGCAAAGCAAGTAGAAGTAGACTCACGAGGTACGACAGCGCCGAATCTGTCGGGGTGTTCCTGTATCATCCTGTTCTTGATGGTGCGCCGGCCCACGCCGCGGGTGCCCACGAGCGCCAGCACCCGGCGCAGGAAGGGCGGCGTGCGCGCCACCTCCTCGTACAGCGCCAGCTCCGCGCCCTCCAGCTGAACGCTCGAACGGGACTCGTACACGAACTTCTTTTTCTTTTTTGATATCTAGGAGTACAATCCCAAATGTATTACGTACACAAGGAACATAGTTTAAGTAGTCATAAGCTAATTGACGTGTGTTTTTTATTAGTCTTATAAAAAAGTTGACTACAAGTAGAGGTGAACAACAAAAACAAAATTAAAATTGGTAGTAAATTTGAACGTTATAAGCATTTTAAGTTTATGTTAGACTAGAGAGAGATTACTATGGGACGTTGTGACATCAAACCGTGCGTACGCTATACAAATTCTAGACCGACACCATTTTGCGAAAAAGAGACAGTAAAGTTGTTTTATTCTAATATTCCTGTAAGCTTCAGAAATCAGTATTTCTAGATTTTTTTAATACTAAAACTTTGTGGATGTGGTAGGACCCCCTTGCTAGCCACAGCAGATGAGTGGCCCCAAACCACTTGCCCTTCCCTTCACTGCCTAATCGATAATCCGGCCCTGAGTAGTAGTAGGAGGAAGTAGTTAGCAAAAATTAGAAGACGGTACCTTAGGAAAACAATCGAGGGATAAGTTATTAATTCAAGCCGTAACTTGAATGGTTAACAAAATAATTCATTTAAAATCATCAGAATGTAACAGTGTATGTGGGTTGACTTACAGTGGGCGATAATCACTATCCGTAATAGGAATCGGACCATAGTTTAATGTCTAGAGGAAACACTAATTTTATAAATCCCTAAGCGAATTGTGAGTCATCATAACTGCAGTATTTCATTAAAATCCTCGGTCAATTAATGTTTTGTTAACACGACACGTCTGGGTATCATGACAATGAAGTAAAAATCGCTGATATGAGGTTCGTGATATTTGTTTGATTCATTAATTGACAATGAAATTTACACTATAAACAAAACAATGTATTTTAGGTGAGTCACACAAAAGTGCTGATGTTGAACCAATTTCCGGGTACATTGCTTGCAGGCAAATCCAAATTATGAGAAGCTTTATTTTGTCTATAAGTACCTACTTTTGATTACTTTACACTTCATATCACAGTTTCTCAAAAGTTCGCTAGTAGCAGCATAGTGGTTATGGAGCTAGTTGACTCCATTCACACTAAAAAACTTCTAAGAGTCTGGGGTCTAATCAAAATAGAATTAGATAACAGGATAACTGTTTAATCATCATAGCTCTTATAGGCCCCATACATATCTAAAAGGATCCCAAAAATGGTTTCGAAGATATGTTTAAACTGACAACCTGCACTAATTCAGTGGTACCTACATTATGGCATAGTATCTCTTTAAAACGGATGTGATCCATTCCAAGTGGTGGAATGGGTATGAGCTAGGTAAATCACAATTTTATCACAATCGCAGTTACAATGATACAATAAACTTAATATTAAAATTACTTACCCGAGCACCACAGATACTGATTTTATGCACAAAATCGGCCTCGGGGGGCACATATGCCTTTCTTCTCTCTTCCAACTCTGGTGAGGGTATTAAACCAACCACATCAGGGTTCTCTACATGACTTGCTTGCCACCAGTTAGGGTCCTTTCTGTCCGATACCTAAAAAAATATATTAATAAAAAAAATCGAGGATGTCGGCCTAGGATGTTGGCAAGATGATTTCGCCTGCTTTATGCCAACATGGTATGAAAATGCCCAGGATAGATGGTATGAAAAAGCAAATGAAATAGAAAATATTAAGGAGTTAGGGGATGCCTTTGAACTTTGAATTTATACAGAAGATCCTGGGATATTCAATGTTTCTGTTAGCAATATGTTACTACCTTTAAATATAGATTATTATAAAATATGGAATTTTTTGTCACTTACTTGTAAAATATCTCCTCTTTTGAACTCTAAGCCAATCTCTTTACATGGTAATAATGTGTCGTCTTTAGGGTCATAGTCAAACAGTGCTCTCATGTAGCACTGAAAATAGCAATAGAAGAATATGCAGTATTTCATTGTGTTACACTTCATTTTAAAAATTGAAAACCAATTTTTTTATTATAATGTAAACTGTTTATTCAAGAGTTAATTTATGATTTAACATTTGGCTTACAAACAAAACTATTATTACTATTATTTAAAATCTTCATAATTATATTAATTAATTCAAATTCAACATCATACTAAACTTCCCACTTTAATTACTACTTTATTTTTAAGTGTACATAAACAATACCAATTTGATTTCTTCTATATTTTTAATAATGATTTGCATCTATTTCATGATACTTCAACAATTCAGGTATTTGAGTATAAATAAATACTGGTAAAATAATTCAGTTTTAAAATACTTACACTTAGCTTATTAGTTAACTGAGCAGTCTTCTCCTTAAGGTTAGGTCCTACTTTAAGTGTTATCCTGTCATTGGGCTTGGCCACGGCTTCTTTGAGCTGGTCTTCAGAGTCTATGTGGATGCCATCTACTTCTAACAGTACATCTCCTACAGACACTAATGCTTGTTTTGCTGCGGCACTGCCGGCTAATATTCTAGCTACAATGAGCTGTCCATGCTCATCAGTAGTTACCTGTGATAAGAATACAATATGTTGTTTAAGTTAAAACTGCCTCATTACCCAAGTGGTTCTGAAAGCAACTGTGTTATTGGGTTTTTCTATAAAATTCTCATTACCCAAGTGGTTCTGAAAGCAACTGTGTTATTGGGTTTTTCTATAAAATTCCCAGTAGCAGCTCGGAGTTAGGAATTTGTGCCCGGTTAATGGCAATAGGCTGGCTCGCTATTACATGGGACCTAAACACCGGCTTACTGTGGGTGTACATTAGTATGCCTCTGCCTAACCCTTCGGAGAATACAGGTGTGATGGTATGTATGATGTTTAAGAATTTCATCAGCAGTGGCTGCATACCAAGAAAGATTGTATAGCAATTATCTAACCAAATACTTAGAAAACTAGACTATAGGGATGAAGTTAAATTCTAAAAAATAAACAGTTTCAGAACCATATTCACTTTATATAATTTAGTAGTTTATTTCAATGCGCAAACACTAATATGATAGAGAGGATTTTATTGTTAGTGAACAAATTATTATATGTCCAATGGATTAACTTAAAACTATGCAACCAATTTGAAAAAGGAATTTGGTACAGACAAAAAGCAAAATCAATGCTTTCTAAATTGGTTCTCGTGCTTCAAGGCTGTAAGCAACTTTGTTGTATTAAAATAGGTAGGTACTTTTGAAAATTCAAAAACAAGTCACATCCTACTAATATTATAAATGGGAAATTTTGTGAGGATGGATGGATGGATGGATGTTTGTTACTCTTTCACACCAGAACAGCTGAATGGATCTGGATAAAATTTGGCACAGAGATAGAATATAGCCTGGAATAACACATAGGCTACTTTTTATCTAGGTCGGACACAATTATAGAGTCCACTCAGACGAAGTCGCGGGACGAAGCTAGTAGTATCATAATGTTGTGTCTTACCAAGACTATGAAGTTCTACTATGGCTAAGCATACTTATTTAAATTAAAAGAATATTGATTTAACATTACAATAATTTGATTCATTGAAACTCAAGATTAGGAGCAATCTCCATGGAACAATAGTCTAATAAGTTTTAAAAGGTCTATATATGTATTAAACAATGTATAGATACTCACAGTTAATCCTAAAGGCTGTCCAGGCACTTTCCTGAGCCCCACAACCTTCACAGTCTCTACAGGCATGTCTCCGTTTTCCTCAGTATTTCCCTCCGCACCTTCAGATGTCTCTTTACTCGCCTCTAACTCAGGTAATGGAGCCTTTTCATCAATACCTGAACCTCTTTCTAACCAAATTTTACCTATTTGATCATGAGCATCTATTAAAGCCTGCAATAAAATAGTTAATTTAGTTCATTTGTTTGTATTCGTTAAAAACAAAACACTGCAATGATAGTCTTTCCATGGTTTCTATGGGAACAGTTGGACATGTTAGAACAATTTTATTATGTCATATTCACTAATCAACAACGAATGCTTGTATTTTTAGACACCCACTAGAAAAACATTGTACTAACACTAAATTATGCAGTAAATATTTGTGTTACTTTGTAAACAAAATAACTGAAGGCTGGCTAATATTGGAAGGGGCGTACCTACCTTAAAGTGAGCCCTGGACACAATTATCGCGAGTTCAGCTTGTTCAATAGTCCGTATATTGTTGCCACGGTACTCGCTCAGTGAACGTATTATGTTTACGTTACCCAGCGAGACTGGTTTTACGATCAAGTCCTCCTCCGAATCGATGGACTGTAATAACAACACTCACCAGTAATTAAAATAGAACCCAGGAACGGCTGTTGGCACTCCAAAATACGAGATCCGAGCATTTATAGGCGTGGCACTTGTTGTCGTTAAAATAATGAATGAAAACTACAATATTATCGTGTAAACACCACGTTGTATCACCAATTTATAGCTAAATAACTAGATTAACTGGAGTGAGTAGCAGAAAACAGCTACATTTATATATTAAGTTCGTTTTTGTTTTAATGAAATGAAAGAACACACCCAACAAACGTACACTCGCTCGCATCGCACGATTTCACCTTGTTTTCCCACCACGAAATTTGACAGCTACGTGTGACTATTGTATGCAATATTGAACCTTAACTCTTTCACATAATGCTCATAGTACGGATTGTTTATCGACTTACAGACACACTGCGTTGCTATAGCACTGTGTCTGTCAGTCCAAAAAGACTTGACCGTTCTTTTCTTTGTTCGGAAACTGTCATGGATATGCAGGATATTTGTAAACTTTATACTTTACAAAAATTCAATGCATCGTTGCTTGAATTTGAGTTAGGTACCTACAGTTTTCCCAGTGTGCACAGACTTTTCACTTTTTTGTACACTGATGCAGTTTTATAAAATTATGGAATGTTTCTGTTTCTGCCTTTCCTCTGAGTAAAATTCAGAAAAATAGAACGGTTGTCGTCTTTCGCACTTTCTACTAGACTTGAATTCTACGGAGTTAGTTGGAAAGAGTACCTACCTACCTACCTACCTATCCAGTTACGGTACACCTACCAATCCGAAGAAACAAGCTCTTTACATAAAGTTCATGCTAAAACGTCATTATAAAAATATCGTTATCCTTCAATGGAAATTAATTAAAAAATTAACACGTAATCTCCAATGTTAAATTAATTGGATTTTTTATGAATTCTGTGCAGAATATGAATAGAAATACATGAATGTACCTACCTAGGTATTCATAGGTGACCTACCTTCTGAAGACAAACATGTGCAAGTGTGGGACAGGATATAATACAGTCAACGGTCAACAGTGCAGTCACAAAACAACTGTGCGTGTCTGACGTTTCCGATTGGTCTATGCCAAAGAGTATAATAATATAGTTGTACGTCTATGCTCTGAAGTTAGCCGTACCGAACGGCCGCGCAGGTAAATATTGCACAATAATATCGAAATTTTAACAAAGACAATATTCTCGAATGCGAAACATAGTCTTTTAATATTGACCACTGTAAAAACAATCGCAGGGAACTTCAGACACGCATACCTGTATAAGAACTAATAGGTAGCCTAGATAGGTGTATAGTTCAGAGTTATCATGAAGTAAGCACTAGAAGGATGCACTTTATGTACCTACCTAAATTCCACCTATATATATTTACCTCACACTTTCTTCCAAAATCAGGACTCTCTATTATACTTTTTAAAAATATGACTTCGTGATTTGCTAAATCCTCTTCAGGTTTCGGCTCCTCCTTTTCTAAAATAAAATATTTATTATGAGACAAAATTATACTGAAAATATATTTTTTAATTTATTCGTACCTATAATTTTTTTATTTACTTATTCCCTTTACACCTACGGTCTAGGTTCCAAGACCTTTCATAACGGTACCCCGTCTATCGACATCGTTATTAAAACCGGTAACGTACCTACTATGATTTACTGGTGATTCTGACGTATTGATTTTTTAAGCAATGAACTCAGTCATAGATTAATATGTATTAAGTCGACATATGAATATAAAAGGTCACGCGCTAGCCTAACATTTACTTTATCAATAAATCACTGTGTCAACAGGGACATTACCTGTATTTCCCGAAATGAATATAAATAGAGAAAAAGTGATACTTTGTTAAAAATTGGTCAGACAGACTTAACTTTTATCAAGACGAAAAATAATGAATTACGAGAATTTAAGTTTATTTACGTCTACTATCCTAATGTTAATTTATGAGGAAAACTTTCAGAACGATCTTTTTTAACGTTTCCTTTCAGGAAAAGTTTACGTAAGACATTTTGTAAAACGAATATCTACTACCTAGATTCTCTTTCCGGGCCACCGCTCATGTTTAGAACAGTGATCCTAAATTGTAATGCTTCATTTGTTATGTACCTAGATGCTATCAGAGCATGAAGAAATACTATATTTGGTAATCGTCATTTAGATAAGATAAAATTACATAACTTAGGTAGTTATATTGCCTGGAAGAAATCGCAGCCTGCGATAACGCCGCCCATTGTAATTGTAATGTAAAACTGTTTTGTCCTGTTTTGTCTATTTATGTTGTTATTGATGGTATTCAATAAAGTATACATATAATTATATATAATCGCGCAGGGCGCGAGGCCCTTTGCATCATGGTAGCCCACGTTGCCCGCGCGTTACGCCGCCTTTGCATGTAATAGGGGGCCTATTGCTAACCAGGTACAATGTAAAGTCCGAACTGCTACTGATAATTTCACAGAAAACCCACTAAAATTCTGCTCGACTTAGGAATCGAACCCAGGAGCTCTAGCATAACAGAAGCGCTTATGACCACTAGACTAATGAGGCAGTCAGATTTATAGTCTCACCTCAGTTTTCTATAGACTTTGTAGTTTTTAACCCCCGACGCAAAAACGACGGGGTGTTATAAGTTTGACGTGTCTGTCTGTGTGTGTGTGTGTGTGTGTGTCTGTCTGTGGCATCGTAGCTCCCGAATGGATGAACCGATTTTGATTTTGTTTTTTTTGTTTGAAAGGTGAATAAGTGGGGAGTGTTCTTAGCTATGTTTGATGAAAATCGGTCCAAGATGGCCGCCGCCACAAGATGGCGGTTTACATATTTTTTCACAACCCCCACAATATTGGTATCAAATGAAAGGGCCTGACTAGTAGAATACTATACACTATGAAAAATTTCAAATCCAAGATGGCCGCCTCCACGAAATGGTGAATTTATTATGTTTTTTCACTACTCCCTCAATAAAGGTATCAAATGAAAGGGCTTGATAAGTAGAATACTATACACTATGATATAAGATATCTAATAGCTATGAAATAATTGTACAAAAGTTGAATAACTAAACGAAGAAAATACCTAATTAAACACTAAATTACCTGGATCTTAAAACGCAAGAAAATAAAAGAAATTAAACAAAATAACTAAGGAGTCCCTACAAAAAGTGTGAAATAACAAATTAAATTAAAAATTTAAAAAAACCCCCGACACAAAAATAAACCTGAATCCCTATAAAAAGAAAAAAAATAAACTTGAAATTATAACCCTTCGTAAGTACGTATGAAGTTTTATGATTAAATTTTGTCGCGTCGGGGGACCGCTCTCTAGCTCTCGCGTGTCTGCCCGCTCGGGTCGCCAAACTTGAGTATGTTACGCTCCGCCCACTTTACACCCTCCCGCGCGTCGCGGCGATGTACGCGCCATCCACATCAATTCTGATTTCGCGCGATTCACGTTCGGGAAGCAAAAGGAAAGGAAAGGATTCACATAATTAGAGAGCGGTCCCCCGACGCGACAAACATACATACACTCACGCCCTTCTCCCACAGGGGTAGGCAGAAACTATAGACTGCCACTTGCTACGATTCTTGCATGCCTCTTTTGCTTCTGCGACATTCATACATCTTCTCATACATACGCGCCGGTTGCGAGTACTACGCACCTGACCTTTTTGAAGGACTTCGCCAATAAGATCGGTGTAGGTCCTTCCGACGCGACAAAATTTAATCAAAAAACTTCATACGTACTTACGAAGGGTTATAATTTCAAGTTTATTTTTTTCTTTTTATAGGGATTCAGGTTTAGTTTTGTGTCGGGGGTTTTTGCATTGATAGATAAGCGATTTTATAAGCAGGATAGATAATAATTATACTAACTTGTCTATGTGTTAAGGATGCTGCTTTTGGGATAGAATCTTATAGGATCTTATAATTTAGATTATTTGGAACCTTAATAGTCATTGATTTAAAAGTAATATACCTACTAGTCCGTACCTATAGAATATTAAACGTTGTGGACATAGAAAACCTTAAAATCAGACAGTGGTTTTATTCGGCTCTTGTAAGATGAACCATTACCACGGCTATATTTTTCATTCATTCAAAATTTCATTCAAAATGTAATGTGAGGCTTAAAGAGAGGTACTAGGCACAAGCGTTCTAATTAAACTTTGATACGTTTTGAAATGGTAAATAAAATCACGAATCTATTAAGAAGACTGGAGATTAGACCTGGAAGGTAATCATATGGTAGGTACGGCACCGCCTCCAGACTGGGAACTTAGGCTCATAAATTCGTGGAAAATATGTAAGTGGCCATTTGGTCAAATGCTGCCGGTCATTTGCTTCTAAGAAAGATCTTTACTTAGAAACAAAACAGCACGAACTAAACATTTCATGAGTAAGTAGCTCGGATTACGCATATTCTCCAAGATAGGTACTTATGTTTCTACTTGATTTGCTTTTTGAATCTACCCAATGTCTAGACTTTTTGCCTAAAGAAGAAGAAGAATTGATCTACTTAGATAATTAACTTTTATTTTATTACGAAGTAATGCTCTCATTTCTAGTTTTGTTTCATAAAAATACAGGGTAACGCGAACTGTAGGACGAATATAACGATAAAATTTATGGCATAATTTGCTATATTCCGCGTATCTGTCTGTATAGACTGTAGATATTTCTATGTCGAATTTGGATTGTATAATACGCCATTTTATAAATCCTCTGTTTTACATAACATAGCTGTTTTGTAATACAGCTAGCAGTTATGTAAAATAGGGAATTATACAAGTTAATGCGACATTCAGGTATATTTTTTAATTTATGACTAATCAATTTCTAGTCATAACAGTGTTCAATGAAAACAATGATTTTCATGACAATAGTGTATGAAACATTGCTGAATTCATGAATTGGTGTGAATTCTGAACTGGTGTGAATATTGAATGTTATTATAAAATGCTCTTCTAGGTACACTTTACTGAGCTGTTTTATGTATTTACAATGCCTAGATCAGTTCGCATTGTTTTATTTAATTTGGTTACAATACTAAGTAAAAAAATAGAGTAAAAGAGAGGAAGTGTATAGGCCGTTATGACAGCTCCTGCCGAAAAAATTAGATGGTGTTTCCAGGTAGACTCAAGAATCGTAAATTTTATTAAAAAATGTATTTTGGAATATATTATGTTTAATTTGATTATCACTTATAAGTAGGTAATAAATTGTAATCCTAACAAATTCTGTTATTATTCGGATTGAGATACCTACCGTCAATCTATGTTCCTACAGTACCATTTCGTTGATTACTACTTCACTGGAAATAAACGACCGGAAAATATTTTCAAACTTGGTAAAGTTTTTTTTTATTATGGCGCCACACTTTTTGTGTATTTGCCAGTGTCAAGTATTAGAGTAATCAAGTAGGTAATATTTCCCATCATGGGATTTTATGGCACCACACTTTTTGTGTTCGCCAGTGTCAAGTATAATGTTGTTCAGTTGCCCCTATAAAACGGTAGAAACTTTGTTGAGGCTTCGATGGAGTTTAGGAGTGAACCCAATAAGTCACGATTTTCAATTTTATATCATTTACCTACACTCTCACACGCTTACGAACACTTAATGGTTAATTATCCACCATAATTACACATTGAACTTCGGAGAAATTTAAGTTTTGAAAAATAATATAAAATCGACAATGTGCACTTTTCATTTTCCCGCCTAAACTCCCTTGGTAAAGTTATGAAGAATTGCATTCGCGTACATTTACCTATTCCCAGAGAAGTATTTTGGACGAAATGGTAAAGCAGGAGCCTAGATTAACGGTATTGGAATCCGACTAACAACACACTTTGATTAAATTGTGTTTGAATTACGATTTATTTTGGTATTACGTTTGTATGGGAAATTTCGTTCGCTGGACTCTTTAGCAGAAGATTTTTTCATCACATATTTTCTAAAGATACCTTACTCAGTTTGTGTAAATGCATTCTATATTTATCTTTTTTACCGCCTGCAGTGTCCTCTGATAAGCAGATAAGCGAAGGTGTACGTAGGTACCCCCAAAATAATATTGCGCGTCTGTAGTTATCCGCAAGTTGTTTTGCCGTTGTAAATTTTGATATAAGAACTCAGTGTAGAGACAGTTGGGAGTTGTTATTTCAGGGGTACTGTATTTAAAGTCTTCTATCTCTTTTGTAACAATCAGGTTGAGGTCACCAACATTACAAAGACATTGAAGTGTAGGTGGGTACGACAATTAAGTGTTAACCGTCTCTAGTTTTTTATATGGGATAGGGGTCAAACGAGTCCTCCATAAATGGGTCCGGGGGTGGCGGACGCGGGGACGTCCACCACACTCCCCCTTATAGGACCCGAGGCGGTGGCGCGTAGAGTTCCACGCGCGCCCCTCTAACGCGATGGGGGGGAGTCCAACGCCTCACTCCCCCCCTACACAATCTGCAGACGGGGCCCGCTGCGGCGGGCCCGGCACCAGTCGGGGGCCGCGGACGAATTCTCTGTTTCCCGGAGCCCCCGACGCAAACGTGCAGGAAGGAACACCGTGTGGTTTTTAGTCGGTAGGTCACCCACTCTGGGTGGAGTCCGACACGCCCCGCCGCCTCCCCGGGCGGCGGAAGTCCATGAGGATTTTCCACAGGCACAAAAAAAAAAAAAAAGGGTCAAACGAGTAGATGGATAACTTGATGGCAAGTGATTACCGCTGCCCATGGACACCCGCAACACTAGAGGAATTTAAAAGGTTTTGGGCCTCTGGTAGCCTCACTCACTCGGCGAAACACAACGTAAGTATTGTTTCACACTGGTTTTCTGTGAGGCCGTGGTATCATTCCGGTCGAGCCGGTCCATTCGTGCCGAATAATGGCTCCCCACGGTTTCAATTTATAAGATAGATAGATAGATTCCTGATGAGGAGTAAGGTATAAGGAAGCCAAGTGGGG
Organism: Acronicta leporina; assembly: GCA_947256265.1. Taxonomy (NCBI): domain Eukaryota; kingdom Metazoa; phylum Arthropoda; class Insecta; order Lepidoptera; family Noctuidae; genus Acronicta; species Acronicta leporina. The sequence goes on along the minus strand of OX366513.1, from coordinate 5,613,285 downwards.
TAAAGTGGCCATTTTTGATATTTTTCACGTGCACACGGCTAAACATCTTGCTTTATTGATGTCCAGACCAGTATACACTGACCTCCCATTATGCGAAAAGTCAATAGAATGCGAGGTAAACTTATACTATACATGTATAGCATGGTCAATTGGTGTATAGCTATGGGTACACGAATCACTTTATCGATACATTAAAGGTGGGCCTAGACAATACAAAGCTGTCCAGATTGGTGTGGGGTTGGCAACGGGCGGGCCATAGGTACTGAAGACCCAGCATCATTGATTTGGAATGAAAAAAAGGGAGCGTGTGTAAAGGCACAGTGTTGGAGGGCAGAAAAACTGCTGTCTAAAAGCGGCAGGAATGATGGGCGAAGCTATTGCAATTTTCAATGTTAGCACTGAATACGGAGGGTCGCAAGAACATATTTTAATCATCTTCAGCTGTCTGATAATTGAGGTATGGCTCAATTTTAAGTAGGCAGAGAAGTAGGTACTCGTAAGATACCTATAGGTAGGAACTTAAGATATTCGTAAATAAACGATGTTTGTATTGTAGTGTTATTTATTTAGCGTTGTTATCTGATTGGTATTTGATTATATGTTCATTATAGCAAATATTTCCTTGTCAAGGAATAAAGTTGATTAAAATGCTTTTTTTTTTATGGTATAGGGGGGCAAACGAGCAAACGGATCACCTGATGGTAAGTGATAACCGCCGCCAATGGACACCCGCAACACCAGAGGAGTCGCAAGTGCGCTGCCCGCCTTTAAAAGGGTTTGGGCCTCCGGTAACCTCAACTCACTCGGCGAAACACAACGCAAGCGTTGTTTCACGCCGGTTTTCTGTGAGGCCGTGGTATCACTCCGGTCGAGCCGGCCCACTCGTGCCGAAGCATGGCTCTCCCACGTGAAGGCTTGTATTTTAAACAAGGACACAATAGAATTGACAATGGTGTTGTTATTTAAGTGAACGATTTATAATCTGTTGTTAGTTTAATAAATAAATAAATATAAAGAGGCACTTCAACCTTTTTAAAATAATTCACATTGTTTGACCCCGACTTAGCAGTTTCAGGAAAATACTAAAAGTGTTCGTACAAACACCAGAAAATTATCGTAATCTTCTACGCAACGCGCACAGTTTTACGATGTTATTGCAGATTTACTATGTTCAATAACTGTTAAAATTGTTTGAAATATTATACACATCAAAACTATCTTTGAGGTTATGTCATGAAATAAGATTTTCAGCGGCTGAAATTGGACTGTAAACGATTGCGGGCTGAAACTCACCTTCATCAGGAGGTTTATTTCCGAATGCGAAATCCTTAAATCCTCGCCAGTTAACAGTGTATCGACCGCTGCGTCGCACCATCATCAGTAATGAAGTAAACACTGCACGAAGCGTGCACTCTCAAACGGATAACACGTTGCTCACTAGCGGGTGGACAGCGGCATTATCCGGCAGATATTCGCAACAGACGTGCGCGGGATCGATGCGTGGCGGCGACGCGTCACGAGCGCGCCGCGGCGTCAGCTGAGCGCGGCACGTCACGGCGGCGCCGCCGGCCCGCCCTACCGCGCTTGCGCAAATCCGCCGCCGCCCTGCATTCGACGCCCGCCCGCCCGCACAGTTGGCATGTCGTCTACACACTCCACGGTCCGTTTTTAAACACGATTAAGCAGTCACCACTTCCTTTATTATCATTATTCACAGAACAAAGATACAGAATGAGAGTATAATCCTCTAAGAGATGAATGATGGTGTACGGATTTAGTGATTTGAAGGCCAACGTTCTTTCGCAAGTGATAGGTTGGCGCTTTGAGTCGCTGTGATTGCATGTTTACACGCCACACTTTTTGAGTAGCGGACTATAGTTTACTAGCGCACGCGATGTCTACCGATAATAGCACTCACTACATTACAGTTTTAGACTTTTATTGCAAGACTGAAATAAAGATTACGGAAGTTGGCTACATACTTTATTGAAGTTGTAGGAAACCATTGCAAATAGCATCCTAGCGGCTCATAAAATTACTCTTAGGTTATTTATTGAGAATACATTTTTCGCACTATTATTACCTATATAATATAATGTCAGTATATAAAAGACGTCTTATTTAAAGCTATGAAAATGTAGCCATAAAGTAAGGCACATAAAATTATTACGATCGTACTATAAAAATTGCGTGCCACTCACTTTTGATACTTCTGGTGCATTTAAATCTCAAGTAATCATATTCTAATGTTAATATTACCAATCTTCTTATATTTAGAACATACGGATCCTATATGAGGCCGGTATTATCTCGAAGTTTTGGTGTTATGCGCTTAATCGCCTTTGATTTTGCTTATTTGATTAAAGAATCCAAATATTTTTTCTCACATTCCCAACCTAACATACCTACGCATGTATAGTGTAGCCATACTGTTTATCACATAAATGTTTTTAAAATAATTACAGATTACTTTATATCGGCAAAAAATTAAATCTGTGATGTCCTATTAACCCGATTGCGTATTTTTAGTTGGGTAAAAACAATAGTCTGTGCGTCATTAGCAATATTATATAGAAACAGCGTCAGTGTTTGTCAAATTTTATCATTCGTAGTAATGTTTTGATAGGTGATAACAAATTGGGATGAATATCTACCTACATTATTATTCTCATCATTTTCCTTCCCGGATAAGAGAATCTTGACTAACTGAGGTGATTTTTCGGTATAGTACGTTGGCACCAGTTAAAAAATTAATGCAACAGTAACTTGCCGGTTTTTTCACGGTAATAACGAATACATAATTATGGCTTGTTAGCTCTTCAGTTAGAACAAAAGCAATTTGTTTCAGGGTATTACAACTCGGAAATATATCTAGAGTATATTTTCTGCTTAGTGCTTCCCACGCAAACATAGTACCTACCTATGTTGAAAGTAGATATGTAGGTACACTTTAGCACGTAAATGGCGCTTTGAGATTTATTCACGGGATAGCTTTGCTTTTATTGACTTATATTCGTTGTAAGTTTGAAATCGGAAAGAAATCGTGATTTGAAGATACTTCTTTGAACACAATAATTGAAAACGAGATTTTTGAGTACACTCAAAATGTAAAAGATACACTTACACCTAGCGACAAAGTGAAAATCTAATTAAATATAAGTAGTCATTAATTACTTTTTTTAATAGCATAAAGGGGCAAATGAGCAGACACATCGCTTGATGGTAAGCGATACCGCCGCCTATAGACACCCGCAAGACCAGAGGAGTCGCAAGTGCGTTGCCGGCCTTTTAAAAGAGTTTGAGGCTCCGTTATCCTCACTCACTCACTCGGCAAAACACAGCGTTGTTTCACGCCGTATCATTCCGGTCGAGCCGGCCCATTTGTGCCGAAGCATAACTCTCCCACGGTAATGAAATGATTTACTGCATTGTTTTGCATTATTGTGCCACTATGTTCGAAAGACCCTTAACGTTATCAGTGTAGGTGAGTCATTCGTTACGATTTTATATAAAAGTCTCTTTCAGTTATTTTAGTGAAGGAAAAATTCGACTGCAGGCAGGATTCGAACCTGCGTCTTCTGGTTAAATACACCAGACGCTATGACCACTAAACCACCGCAAGTCCCACACGCCGCGCGCCGGTCGAAATTCGCCTTCACATTCTGAAATGTCTTTTAGGTGAAGATTGTGGGATACAAGGGATAATCCTTCCAATAGATGTTCCAAAAGTGAATCGTTTTTGTTTTGTGACATTATTTGTCAAGGGACTTCCGAATCATAAATTAGAAGAACCAAAATGACTGGACTTTGTTCGATTTGTCTCTACAGCTTTACGAATGATGACGTAGGACTAATAGCACTACATAAGCAAAGATTTTCAAGTTCATTATATTTCAGGTCAAAAGTTCTTAGTGTGTAAGGAAAGTAAGCATTTGCGCCGACTGGCTTCATGACACACTATAAACAAATTGATTAATAGCATCAGTGCCGGATTTAGCTCAATGTCCGGAGAAAGTGTTACTCTTTACTCTTCTATAGTACAAATTAACTGAGATCAATCAAAAGTATGAATATGAAATCCTATTAGAATTTCGTGGTAGATAAATTCGATCGTAAAAAGGTCGCGAAAGACTGCTTACTCGCATATGTTCTTATTATATGATCAAATATGTCCTATCTAAGAATAGAGTCCTTTATTATTTGCTAGTCTATTATATTTATTGTCTAATCCGTCACTGACTAGGTTTAGATAATTAATGAGTGTTACATTATCGTGGTCGACGCGGGCGCGTGCTCGTCGTTGATAAGGCAGGTCACAGGTTACTCTTATAAGTAAGGCCAGCATCTCTGCCGGCACAGTCTGTACGGTGGGCTATGCGGCGACGCAGTTTCCTGCATTCACTCAAAATTAAGTGATTTAATTGGTTAATTGGCTTGATACAAATGCCGTGGGCAAGCATCAACAGGTAATAAAAACAAGTTCATTTTGTGAATGTGTGTCTATGAACAATTTAGTCCAAGTTTAGTATATAAATAGCACAACACCAAGTTGTTTTGTTAACAATCAATCAATTATGTTATCTGGTGCTCAGTTCAAATATAGATCATGATTTAGTTAATATTTTAACTGAATTTGTTTTAGAATTTACGCGCAACCATCGAACACAAGTTCAATGGAAACTGCAACCAGCACTTTCAATGCTGGACCAGCTTTGACGGCGTCGGCCGACTCCGGTGGACGCTTTGAACTGAGCGACCACGGATATGGCAAGAGCGCGGTCAAACTTCTGCATGTGCAGCGAGATGCAGATTACCATTCCATCCGAGAGTTTGAAGTGTTCACTGAATTGAAACTACACTCTGAAAGTGCATATGTCATTGGAGACAATAAAGATGTGGTAGCAACGGATTCCCAGAAGAACACTGTGTATTTGTTGGCAAAGAAACATGGAGTGAAGACTCCCGAAGAATTCGGTGCAGTGGTCGTGGGTCATTTCCTCTACATGTATAAGCAAGTTGTGGAGGCTAAATGTAGAATTGTTGAATACCCTTGGGAGCGGCTTCAGGCGGGCGCACCTCATAACCACGCGTTCATATTTTCGCCAACTGCGACCAGATGGTGCGAAGTGAGCCAAGCTCGGCATGGTAAGCAATACATAACAGTACTGTGCGTTTAATTAGTTCCAGTTAAAGCAATTTATAAAAACGTTTTCGTTTGTCAAACAGAGGCAGTGACGGTAAAATCAGGTTTAAGTGGACTTCGAGTGCTTAAAACCACACAGTCTGCATTCGTAGACTTCGTTCAAGATGAATACACTACGCTGTCGGATGCTGCCGAAAGAATATTCAGGTAGACTGACAATTTTATTTATTTGATTATCTATTTTAGGATAGGAAATAAGGATACAAAAAATTGGATTACAAAATTGTAAAGAAATTACTAGTGTGATATTATATGAACTGACTTAGAAAAAGAATTAAATGAGGCCCTGAGTGCGGCCCCATGTTAACCCGCCAGGATTCTATTGTTGTGTTTTTATTTTTATAAGTACTTTGTATGGTTCAGTTAACTTTTTTGAAATTTTTTGAGGGTCTCAATCTCAAACCTGAATAAATGTGACAATGACATATTTCATCATTTTGCTAGTTCTAAACTATCCTTTAATCAACAGTACTGTGGTGGAAGCAGAATGGATATTCGACAACATGCGCACGGCGGATTTCGACAACGCGTGGCTGACAGTCAAGGATGCCATTTTGGATAAATTCGCCGGCCCCGCTGACATCGGCGTGTACTCGCCATCAGTACAGCACACTTTGTACCAAGCTGAGAAGACTGTGCTTGAAAAAGTTTCAGAGGTCAGTTGGGTGATAATCTTACCTTATACCACACTAGGATTTTCTCATGTATCTTGGGTGATTTTACCCAAACTTTAGAGTAATTTTGAGCCGGATAGCATTTTATGGACAACATAATTGGCTTCGTGCGAGAATCAAACCTGTGAGACCGTAGTAAGCGGCGGTGACGAGGCGGTAAACTTGTTTGTGTACGATTCCATGTTGAGCAAAAAGCTATATAGGACTCACTTAGTTAAGAAATGTATGGCGTGTTTCTTAGACCTGATAAAACAGCTGATTATTTGCACACATATAACTACTACTAACTAACTAACTTTTAGTATAAGTATATTCAACCTATTATCAATAATAACTAGTGATAACTTTTGGCATTTATGTAGGCAGTGTTACCTTATCATCGTAGCTAAGTTGATTGTAAAACATTCATATCTATTATTAGGTACCCCCATTTTATTTCGAAACAAATAATAAATTTATGAACGTCGAACCCTAATATTATACTTTCACAACTAATCAATGTAAACAATTTATTGAATATCCGTGATTATAACTACTTTACGAAGCAAAAACGCTGTAATCATACATACATGTGTTAAAAACCCTGTCCTATCCGAAACGGGCATATGCTCGTAGGTATTCCAGTCAGATTCATAGTTCTATTGCCGGGGTCCAACGCGGAATCTGACTCAATCAAAAGTTATCACCAAATAAAACAAGAAATTTACACTTTTTTTTATTAAAAAGCTTACTAGCAATATGGGACGCACATTACCAGTATTCTTGTTAACCCCTCGTGTTAAGCTAAAATGCTTGTGTTACGTACGAGTGGGTTTACGTCGGTAGTGCAATGGGTGGGTTTCGAACCGGCAACCACATGATCGCAAGTCCGACGCCCTAGCGATTAGCCATTAGGCTACCGCCGCACATTCATTCATGATAATATTAGTACAGTTCAAAATTCACGATTGCGGTACCCAAATTGCCGCAATTACCTACCCTTAAATCTAGCATTTTTTTAAATGTCTTAAAAATATCATCGTCCTTATATTATGTTTGGCAACCCGGTACGGTGTCACTGCCAACGTAAGTATTGCCATTTCAGTTACCGCGTTTTATAATATTTAAACAAAATCGGCGTATCCAACCAGAACCAAATCTTGATACCTAAGACCGTCTTTATGAGACAGGCAGGGATTTCGACGTTGTATATCAACATAGGTAAATCTATTTTTATTTTAAGTTGAGAATTAGGTATCATATCATTATCATAATTATGCTCGCTTATTCCTGATTCTTAAAAAATAATATAATGTCAAGATATGAAGTCAACTTAAGTCATCATAATCAACCTGGCCCACTGCAGGTCAAGGCTGTTCAGAATTTCAAAATTCTTTGAGTCCGAGTCAGAGCTTCTTTTATATGTTTCATCCTCCGAGCATTTTTCCCAAGTATGTAGGGGTCGGCTTCTAGTCTAACCAGATGCGACTGCCATCAGACCTCCGCAATCCAATTTCTGGGCAATACCGATATTTGGAGCATAGACTGGTTGTCAGGTTTCTGGATGTATGACAACCGGGACTTACGTCTTTACGTGCTCTTCGACGCACGGAGCGGTCCCGATGTGTTAAGAATTGTCACCCATCCCCACACTAACCGCAGCAAGCGCAGTTTAGTCATTACTTAGCCACTAGATTTATATGTGTACACCGGCTGTAGAGCTAAGTACAGTTTGAATGATTTTATTTTATTTCCTAAAACATTATCTGTTCGTGACGATTCTTACAGATGTGAAATGTCTTCTGAGCGACACTAAAATAAATATTGCAAGTTTCTATGTTTAGCTATAGCGGTCAATAACCGCAGTGTTGCCGCACTCACGATTTCTCTTGGGATACTATTTTATGAGGATACCGTAGCCTATATTTTATTTTGATTTTTCTTTGAGCTTTACTTATTTAATTTAATTTTCGGATTATGTAAATTATGTAGTTGTGTGAAAATGTTATATCCGGCTCTTGACAAGATAGTTATTTGTTTATAGAAACGGACACGTGATCATAATTAACGACAAAAACCGTGTTATCTTTGGCTTTATTAGAACTGTATCACATGTTGATAAGCGGATGTAGCTCCCCTTTTTTCTGACATATTCCTGACTAGCTTCTCCCAGCGGTTTACGTAGCATACCTACCTAAGAAAGCACCAAAGGGTTAAAACATAAAATAACCAGAAATATTGACCAGGCTCATAATCTACCTGTACAGCACATTTCATAGAAATCCGTCGAGTAGATCTTGAGTTATAAGCGGATATAGGTACAGACAGACTTCTCCTTCTTCAACATATCTCACATCAGCTCTATAATCTGGGTATCTTAATCACGAGTAAATAGGATTTTTCTGGGCAAGCGTGCTCCATCATAGATCGCAGTGTCGCTTATAATCAAGCAAAGTCTATCAGATATAAAAAAAACAAATATAAAAATAATTAAATCAGTTTCAGTATCGCTGAATTAGTCTTCTCCACTTATTATTTTCATATGTTTATTTGTTTTTTATGTTTCTTATGTATTATAGGTATGTATTTACAAAAAAAGTATTTAAGTATTATATCCATTGTCTAGTACCCATAGTACAAGCTCTGCTTAGTTTGGGACTAGATGGTGCTGTGCAAAAATGTCCCAGAATATTTATTTATTATTATTATTTATATTACATAAATGACATCTCTACAGACTTATTATGTGTATAGATTTCCTAGTTACACTACTCACATGCCACAGCCAGATTATTTTGTTTTCGAGCGCTCAACAGTCACGTAAAGCAAAGGTCACAAGTTTATCAAGTTCAATTTAAATAAAACTGGAGGATACCGGGATTATTTACGAATAATTTTTTGGTTCAATAAAATGTTGCGGCCTTCTTTTTTTAAGATTTAAAAAAAAATCCTAAAATAAGTCATTTTGAATCTGAATAAGTAAATATGGTTCAATATCTAAGTATTTTCTTTAGTCTCGACCCCAATATTGTATGATAAACATTATTCAAGCGGGATAATAAATCACTGAGATTCACGTACCTACCTGTAAGCCTCCAGTAAATTTTTATGATGTACCGTCACTAGCAAGGTATAAGGACAACAGTTATTCTATTCCCGTGACAGCTTCGTCGACTTCATCGTTTATAATTGCACATTTTTAGGGTTCTGTACCTCAAAAGGAAAAAAAACGGACCCCTATAGGATCAATTTGTTGTCTGTATGTCTGTCTGTCAAGACCCAAAGGAATCAAAACCTACAGGGTACTTGCCGTGAACTTGAAGTTTGGTACGAAACAAAGTCTTATAGCACAGATAAAGGAAAATCGCGAAAAACATAAATTTTCAGTTACATAATATAATAAAAATATTTTTAAGTATGGAACCCTCGGTATGCGAGTCCGACTCTAACTTGGCCGGTTTTTTTTCACTTTCTTTATTAGTGGAATAAACTACAATTAGTAATGAACACGAGACAAAAATAGAGTAGTACCTAAGTAATTTATTTGGTATTCATACCATCACGCCTGTATTCCCCGAAGGGTTAGGCAGAGGCGTACTAATGTACACCCACATTTCGCCGGTATGTTTAGGTCCCATGTAATAGGGGGCGAGCCTATTGCCATTTGGTATTCATCATGAATTAAAAATGTCCAAAGTGGTATCGAATCTGTCAATGAACGGTAACACTGATCGTGAAATTCGTGAGATTCGTGACGTCACTAAGAGCCATTTACGCGCAAGCAAAGCAAATGTTATCCTGCCATAGGGACTAGAATGTAACACAACAATAAATCACACGACTGATTGCTCTTATAAATCTTAAACTTGGACTATTTTACACGAGATAATAAGTTTAGCTATTATCTACTAATTTTACGAATGAAATGGGTATAAACCTGTGTAGGTCTAGCTGAACATAAATTTAGATAAGAATTAAAAACAAGATGAGTAGTTAAAATAAGGTGTCGATAATGAATGTTATAATTGTGTGATAGTGACATATCCGCCCGGATTTGAACTCGTGACATTATGACGTAATGTTTCTTTTAGCTTTAATCTTCATTGTGATAATACTATCAATCTTAAACTGCCAATATTTTTAATTTTTAAGTCAGCTGTTTTCAGTTCTGTTTTTCCTTATTACAGATCACGTGGATCAAGATGACGATGCCGAATAAGCACTATCTCAACATAGACATGTCTAAATTCCCCGCGAATGTCACGAAAGGCGACCCTCGCCATCAAATTTACCAACCCATCGACAAGCCGGCTGGCCTCATCTACGCACAGCTACGCCGTAGGCCCAAAAGTCACTTGTGACACAGTGCCGCTACGCCTCGTAGCGCTACGCAATTTTAATAGTTTTTAGACAAGGGGACATTTCTGTAATCCACCCCTTACTCATTCATATTACTCGATTCATATCATAAAGATTAACATCATTTAAGTTCATTATTTTGTAAGAAGACGTTAATTAATTATATCTAAATTTAAATATTCATTATCATAATATTGTAATCTAGTCAAGTTCTCACTGTAATATTTTGATTAACTGTAGTATTTAGTGGCTGTAGTTACTATATTTATGTTGGCTACAGTTTCAATGCGTTTTATTTTTCTATATAGGATTGTTACAAATAATCTCAAAAGTATGCTAAGATAATAAATATTCGAAGTATTAAACTAATTTTTTGAATTTTATGACATTTATTACATACAAAATCACATTCTTGCTTACTTTCACTACGTTGAAGTTTACAATGTTTTCAATTCTCATAAACAGACATTTGTAGTGTGGTATGTCGCGGGCTGACCGTCGACATGTATATTGTTATCAGGTACTTCACGTTATACATATATAATTACTCTTAAATATTAAAAAGAAAACGTTTACATTCGTTTGGTTCCGATGATTTTATCCGCTAACGCGTAGAGCTCCTCCACAGTCTGTAAACAAATGAAAGATTGTTCTTAAAATGTTATACTTTGGGAAAAAAAACAAATCCGTCACTTACTAGAAATAGGTTTTTGACATAAAGTCCATACAAGTAATGTCAAAATCCTACCACTTGTAAGCAAATCTATCTACGGATTTCTTATTGGGACCGATCGTTAGCCTGCATCTGTAAAAAGGTGATTCTAGCCGTACTGGGCTAACAAACTCTTCAGCTTTATATATTAAGTATAGTATACTATATATCTATACTAATATATAAAGCTGAAGATTTTGTTTGTTACTTTGTTTGTTTGCTTGAACGCGCTAATCTCAGGAACTACTGGTCCGATTTGAAAAATTCTTTCAGTGTTAGATAGCCCATTTATTGAGGAAGGCTATAGGCTATATATCATCACGCTACGCGGACGAAGTCGCGGGCAGAAGCTATATAGATATAAAGCTGAAGAGTTTGTTTGTTTGTTTGTTTGCTTGAACGCGCTAAAGAAAAGAGGTAGCAGTAGCATTTGCTTAATCGCAAGCGAAGGTTTTCATTAAAGAAAAATATAATGATTTATTATTACGCATGTGAAATTATAAATACTTATTTTTGTAAGTTAAGTTGTTGTTTTTATTTCAGCATGTAATGTAAAGACGAAATCAGAATCGATTGTGCCGAGAGATACGAAAAAAAATGTCCACGTAAACAGTTTTAACTAAATGTGTATAGATTTGGCTAAGTGATTGACGTTGATCGGGGACGTGAATCACGTCATATCCCATCGCAGTCAGTCACGCAACTCTTTTGTTTACGATCTTACGATAACTCTTTTGTTGACGGGGCGATTCGCGGGGTGATCTTTTTAATGCAATCGTAAACAAAACACGGTTCTGATAAAGTGGAACATTCATTGATAAGTTAATTGTGGCTTTGCATATTGAGAATTTATAACGTGAAGTTACGTAATAGTAAAATTAGTTATTGGACCAATGAGAAATCGACTACGTTCCTTAAGAAGAAAGGTTCATTTTATTGTAACAAAAAACTCTCTTAACTATGCCGAATTTCCACCAGTGAAATTGGACTTGCTAGCTACCAAATCGCGTACAAAACATTATTAGTTTATTATATTTAGTTGGGCCAAAATATACTAGGCCTACTTTTATCATCAAACATCTATCTATCTATCTTAGATAAATAAAAGAATCGCCGAAATATAATGTACTCCTATATATAATGTACTTCCTAACGACTGCACCAAATTGGATAATTCATTTTTTGTTGTCTTCTTAATTGTCAGTACAAGGTTTGGCGATTATTTTTTAAAATCCATCGGAAAAGACAAGAAAATTTACGTAACGAATAGTTTATTATAATTATATATTTTTAAGTAATACTAGCCAAACATGACCTAAAAAGTTCGTTAGAGTACAACGAATACAATCTTGATGGCTGGCAGTCCACAACTGTGCGTTTCTCTAGAAACTTTCTGCCTCGCACAACAAAACTGTGGAATGAACTGTCGCCTGCAGTATTTCCGGACCAATACGACCTTCAAACCTTCAAGAAAAGAGCGTACTCCCTTTTAAAAGGCCGGCAGCGCACTTGTGACTCCTCTGGTGTTGCGGGTGTCCATGGGCGGCGGTGATCGCTTACCATCAGGTGATACGTCTGCTCGTTTGCCTGCTATCACATAAAAAAAAACGAACTTTTAAGGGCATGTTCTTTTGTTAGAGTATCAGACAATATGAAATGACTTTGTGAATTACTAGAATACTTGATGGAATATTGAAAAGGTCGTAGGTAACAATAGACAGCAACGATTGAAAAATTCAATGCGTAATGAAATTAAATTATGGTACGTGAAATTCTAAAAAGGCTTTAAGCCTAAATTTATAATTTATGTTCGGTTTATTATAATTCGAGCCGAATGTCTGTTATCTATGACTATGAGCCACGAACTATTGGGTAGCACGAGTGTAGTAGTGTTATATCATTCCTTATCTATTTTGTACTAACGTGATTCACGTCCAGTTTCGAACTGGTTTAAACTGCATATTAGGGTCTGAATATAAGAGAACAGGCGTGGGGTTTTGTTGGCATATCGACAGCTAAGTCATGTCGACCGCGTGCTAACCAAATTAGTAGGTAATAATGAGTATTTTTTTTCTCGGCTTGTTTATAGTCATTCTCGCATGACGTAAAGTGCGAAAAGGGTCTATGAAGGTACACGCAATTAAAATAAAACCTTTTCGGACATTAACTTTACCATAGCAGCACTCGGCCCAGCCGGCCTGTGGGGGCCCGCGAGGTGTTTATTAAAAGAATCATCAATTATTCGTTTTTTTCAAGGGTTCCCTAACTCTGTTATGCCAGTGACCCTAAGAAAGCCTATCCTGGCTCCAAGCCTCTAACATATATACCACAAATCGTATGAGGTTCTTACATATGAGGCTGGTAGCTAGTCGAAAATAATTGTCATTACTGATAGAGCATCAACTTAGTGGTACTTATAGTTTTAAAGTATAATAAAAACTGCAATTAGGTGTTTTCACATTAACTCGGAAAACGTTAACGCGGTAAGTTGAAGTTCAATGCACGAGAATCACGCGATTTTGTATTAAAAACTTTGCTGAGTATTTCAAGAATTCTTTTCTTTCTTTCTTTTTCTTTAAAAAAGCTTACTAGCAATGTGGGTCACACATTACTAGTATTCTTGTTAACCCCTCGTGCTAAGCTAAATATGCTTGTGTTACGAGTGGGTTCACGTCGGTAGTGCAATGGGTGGGGTTCGAACCGGCAACCACATGATCGCAAGTCCGATGCCCTAGCCATTAGGCTGAACTCTCTAACTGAAACTCGTAAAGGGTAATGGAAAAATTGGCAATTCAGAAAAGTTTTTACCACCTTTTTATCGTTTTGGATAATTTATTAGTTATTAGACGTTTTCTAAGCGTTTTGGAATAAATTCCTTACTCCAAAATATTAGTAGAATTAGAATAATGATGCCGGCTGGACGCCATTTCGGTTTTCTTTCAGTCCGTTTATTATTTTACATCCAATAATAATATTTATTTTTATTGAGTCGGGCAACAATTTGCTTGAGACTACCTTACCAAGGTTACCCGATCTATCCCGATACTATCTTAATCCCGAATTTTAATATTCCGAATATCATAATCCCGAAAACGTTTGGACATTCTTTCATAATCCCGTTTTTTTAAATTCCGAAGTTTTGTTTGCCATATAATCGCAACTCCGAATTTCATTTGCCCATTTATTCATTTGTACGACGTTTTAGAATCCAGACGAAAGAATTCCAAACACACGAAATCTAAATGCACAAAATCCAGATGACCATAATCCATATGCACGAAAGCCAGATTTTTAAAACACAAATTTTTGAAATACTGTTAATTGATATCCTGGAAGAATTACAAGGTACTTAACCTTAACCTATCTGTAATGGGCAAGTAAATCAATAGCAGTTCGTTCGTTCGTTCGCAGTCGCAGTTCTAACCTAACCTAACCTACTGGGTTCCAAATAAAAAGATTATGAAAATTTGGTAATAGTTTATTTGGAAAATGGTACGATGGGCAACAAAAAAAAGTCTTCTGAAAATTTGGTATTACTATATCTGGATTATGAGAATATGGGAAACAAAAAAATACTTTTTGGAAATTTGGTTTTAGTGCACCTGGAAATTGATTCATCTGGGAAATTTAAAAAGGAATTTTAAAAAGTTGTCATTCATTACATCTGTCTTTGAAAAGTTCTACCAACCGTTTTCGGGGTTTTAAGATTCGGGTAACAGAAATTCGAGATTTCAATAGGTTACCCCTTACCAAGCAACAATCTTTTTTATTATTTTGTTTCAGGTTTACGCGTATTATTGACGATCTTGTAATTTGTTACGCAGTACCTAATAAACTAGAAAGACTTATGTAAATAACTTCGCGTGTACAAAGTGAATTGACTTTTTAGGTAATTGACATGTACTTAGAAACTGAACTTCAAACTGTATTTGGTTACAGTAACAACGTACGACCCACGCACGTAGGTTACCTGACTTCCGATTATTAGTAGACAATAATCACCGAATGTAGTATTAGTATCTATGATCCTTATATTTTATAAAAATAAGGCTGAAAACAGAACATGAAAACATGTCTATTCCGGTGAAGTATCTAATCGGTTAATAATTTGGGTTCTTGCCACAGAAATACAACTCACAAAGTTCTCGTATGCAATTATGTCTGTCTGGCTTATAGCAGCTCTCTCTGATACCAAATTAACATTAAGAGACCTTTGAGACTGCTGTGACAATGGAGTAGCAGATAAAAAATCTATTTTATAAAGGTAACTGTACGTATGTAGGTATATGTTAAATCTAAATAAAGGTGAACACTAGTTTCACTAAAAGACCGAAGAGAAGTACTAAATGCTTATGTGTGCGAATGCACCGGCTAATGAGTGTTACACGAGCGGTAGATAGGTCCATAGGTCGATTATATCAGGGGCGAGTGCTCCGAGGGTCAATCTAAGCTGGAGCGAGTCCGCTCGGAAGCGGTTCGCTAGGGACATTATCACTACTGCACTAGACTAGGTATATAAGCAAATCAATTACGTAAAACACGTAGATATAGTTATGACCAGACCCGGTGCAAGATATCCACGCGTCCAGACGATTCCGTTTGTCTTTTAGTTCTTTGAAACGAACTTGGTGTGCGATACAGAGTACACTATCTATATGTCTATCTTATCACATACCGTGAGGTTCTTTAGTGTTTTGACATCGTTGGTTTCGTATTTCAACTGTGCGAACTGCTCATCGGTGAAGCGGACGCCCCTCTCCATGTCCATTTGCCTTTGTTGTTCCAACTCCTGGTTACACTTCGCTAATAGTTGCTCAGGTGTCAGCTGAGCACCACTCACTTCCTGTTCTTCAGGTTCTTGTTCTTCTCCCATGGACTGTACAAATGAAGATATAAAACTCATTGGAGGTCTGAACCTCCGCGAAGGTATGCGAAAAATGTGGGTTAGAACAGTGCTATGTAGTGATGAGTGATGACAAATAACAGTAGAATAAAATGAGATAATCCTAAACTAGAAGTATGATGAAGTTGGAGAAAGGTATCACATTGGTGGTAATATAACTAGGAATTTAATTAATCGCTAGAGTTCGTAGACGCAACAATTATCATCAGCATTCCACGCCCAGTCTGCCTGACACATTTTTAGTTTGTGCGTTGGTCTGGTATTGTAAAGTGTATTATACCATCACGCCTATATTCTCCAGAAGGATAGGTTCGTAGTAGAGGCGTACCAATGTAAACCCACAGTTGGTTGGTATATTTAGACCCCCAAGTTATAGGAGTCGAGCTATATTGTATTCCTTGATTAATTTACCATGTCCAACTTCTGTGCAGCCTTCAACTTCCTATAATATGCATCGGCACGCTTTTTGGAAGCGCGGCTGACTTCACGGTTGACCATTCGCCAGAACACAAATACTGGGTGATGGAACAACTCCGGAGGACATTCCTTCAACGGCGTCTTCCCGACTAGGATTAGTCGTTTGAGCCTTTCCATCTCATCCATCTGTTGATAAAACACGATTCACTGTTTATGAAACCGTAAAATGTACACGTTATTTTATTACGCAAGTAGGTCTGTTAAGTAATAAAAGCTGTATCGATAAAGAAGTTACTTTGGGAAGTTTGTTACACGTTGCAGGTATTAAATGGAATCGTAAAGCTCATAAGCAAAGCAATCTGCGATTGATGGGAGGTTAATTAGTACTTCGCAGCCTGGCGTTTAATAAACGAAACACACGAATGCCGTGCAGGTTGTCAGTCGATAATGATATTTGATTGATTGGCAGTAAATTACAATTTCCCTTGAACAGAACGATGTGTTAGTTGTTTTGTGTTCCGTACCTTCCAGGCAAGGATGTATTATTATCATGTAAAATTTAGGAACACTGAAAGGAAAGTTGGCACATGGAAAGCATATATTGTCTTTAGATTAGGTATTAGCAATATTTGGGACAAAACAGTAAAAACATGATTGCATGCGGCTATTATTTACTACAGATTACTATAGAAGAAGTCGTAATCGTAATCAAGTTCTGAATAGAACTTTGGTTTTGCTTCTGGTTAGGTCAAAAAGTACACGGTAGGTAAACTTACAACGCGCGTTGTGATCCTCTTATTGAGGTTCTCCTCGTTGACGGCGCGGATCCTCTCCTCCAACTCAGTCATGTAGCTCTTGTCCGTCAGCCGCACCAGGTTTGAGCCCATGTGTTTCTCCAACCGGGCGCGGACATGCGGATGCGAAAAGCTGCAGAAGATAGCAATAACATCAACACTATATGCGAAGGAGAGCATCACAATCAAATTTCAATCTTGTACTCCAAAAAGTCCCAGAATGGTAGACTGTATATAACCTGATAAATTTCATATTGAAATAAAACAACTTTATGGATTATATCGCGATATATTAGTATCAAATATAATACAAATCCCTATACTAATATAACGCGATATAATCCGTAAAGTTGTTTTATTTCAATATGTCTGATATTCGCGTAAGCTTCAGAAATCAATCTGATAAATTTCATTCAATAAGGCTCACTTTTCTTCACGAATGGAGAAACTTATTCCTCAATCGAAAAAATATATCAAACCATTTTGACCACATTATAGACAAAACAACAACATTACCTCCCGTGTGTGCTAAGTGAAAGCTTGATAAAGTTGAAGCGCTTGCAGAGTAATTTTGGCACCATTTCAGCAAATAAAATGGTCTTACAATGACAAATCACTTGCACGTAAAATAAATAAAGCATAACGTTAATAAAACAAGGTGCCACCCCACGGCGATGTAACAAAACGGTGTAAACAAAGCATACGTGAGTATAAACAGTTAGGTTTTACGGTGTTCTTCGGTGCTAAGACTCACCAGAGCCGCGAGGATTCGTTGGATTCTTTTTCTGCACTCGTTTTGGCGGGTACTCAGCCTGAATTGTCGTACACAACGGAGCCGGCCAGACGTCTCGCCGTCACCGAAAACTTTTACTAGTTTTGACGCTGTATACTCAGTGTCATAGTTGAGACCTTTATCGTGGTGTACGATGGGCCTGGCACGGTATGGCACGACCCCCACCGACACCACATGTTGGTACAAATTTTGTGTAAAGGAGTATTCACACTTTATGCTGTACGGTGTGAAAATTGACAATTAAAATTATGGCGATAGTATCATTTATTAAGGTTGCATTGCTTATTTTCAAAGTTGGCAAAATCTTGGATGAGTAAAGAATGGGTCCAATCCTACTTGGTACTACCGCATCACCAGCCTATATTCGTCCACTGTTGGACGTAGGCCTATCCTGGTCAATGCCACAGAGCCCGATCTTCGGTTTTCCCCATCCAGTCACTGCCAACTACCTTCCGCAATTTGTCACTCCACCTGATCGGAAGGCGCCCTACACTACGTTGGCCTAGACGCGGTCTCCATTCGAAAACTCATTTTGTCGACGGTATTACCTATTCCCACAATAAAGATTAACCGGGTACCTACTACTTATTTAATTTCTTTTTATTTCGGAAAATAAGCAAATGTATATTTTGTCTTACTTCTAAATATGTATATAAATGATACAGTAGATTAATGTACAACCCACTACGTTTCCACAGAATACTATTGTGAATACAGTGGACGTAAAATATTGGCTTCGTTTATGTACTTATTTAATGAAGTGTCTATTCGCTTCATTTCAAGTACATAATTACAGACACAATGCTATATTTTATTGCAAACTAGCCTCTGCCCGCGGCTTCGCTCACTTGAAGCTCAAAAACCAACAATGATGAACTCTTCTTTGTATGGGTCTATACATTAGAGAGGTCAAGCTGTATCTCCGGTTCCGTTAAATTATGTGACATAAGAAGTATAGGTACCAGTTTTTGAGTTGGATCAAATACTTTCTAACAGTGATAACAAAATTAAAATCTATTCAGTAGTTTTTGCTCCAACCCGTAACAAACAGACAGGAATTTAAAAAAACACATTTTTGGGTTCGGGGACGTTTATATACCCTAACCCACTTGTTTTTTTTAATATCTTCAATGTACAGACACAGCTTTTTTCAATTTTATAATAGTAGAGATTTGCTATGCTGAATTAATCGAATTAACGCGTCGGTTTTCCTAATATTGAAGAATAAAAAAAAATACTTCGATCAACATTGTAATGTTTTTTAGATTAAGTATAATATTTTTTTATTTGCCTGCCTCATTAGCCAAGTGGTCCTGAGCGCGACTGCTACGCTAGAGGTCCTGGGTTCGATTCCCAGGTCGGGCAGAGTGTTATTGGGTTTTTCTATGAAATTCCCTGTAGCAGCTCGGAGTTAGGAATTTGTGTCCGGTTAATGGCAATAGGTTCGCCCCCTATTACATGGGACCTAAACATACCGGCGAACTGTGGGTGTAGAATGTACGCCTCTGCCTAAGCCTTCGGGGAATACAGGCGTGATGGTATGTATGTTTTTTTTTTTTTTTAAGTATTAATTGTCTGAGATATTGTTTACGTTTTGTGAATTCCGTTTTTAATGTCTAATCAAAAATCCACAAAGTCCAAGGTACAAGTCAAGGATAAGACAATGATAGACGTGTTATATTATCTGTTACTATAAATATAATAATAAGGGTATAATAAAATTGTTTACTAACATTTAAAAATACTTAATCGACATAACGTTATTAAATCAAAACTTAAATAAATATTTACGTTTTGATTTGAAAATGCGTTTATTCTACAAGGTTCTTAAACTCACGTGACTGTCGAAAGTTCCGTCAACGCCATACATGGCACCGATATGGCAATTGTGAGTTACTGTTTATGGAATGCATTAAGTTGCATATTTTTATGTCAATCCCGATTAGATAACCACTAAGATCTACGATGTAGAACACTGTTTTGTTTTGATAGCCGTCTACTGCAATGGATTAATTACTTTTATGCAGCTTATACTTCTTCGTAACTAGGAGGGCGCGAAACTAAACACATTAAACCGTAACTATGTAGAGTTAATGATTGCTTGTAGACTTCCAAACATCTAGACTTGCCAGATAGAAAAATAATTATGTTAATGACTTTATTGCTGTACTAGCTTCTGCCCATGACTTCGTCTGCGTAATATTCGGCCTGACCTGAATAAAAAATATATGTGTTATTCCAGACTGTAATCTATACCTGTGCCAAATTTTATCCAGATCCGTCCAGCCGTTCTGGCGTGAAAGAGTAACAAACATCCACACATCCCCACAAACTTTCTCGTTTAAAATATTAAGTTGGACGTGTCTTCCTTGGGTGTTTACGCGGTGCTCTGAATGTATCTTAGGACCAAATACCTACTCAAAGGCTGATGCCATTTAGTCTCATGCTATCACAGTCAGTTTGATTTAAAGTGATAAAGACAGAACGAGACTAACGAATTGAGTAGCGTTTAAGAAGGTATATGGCCATTAGTTCCTTAAATTGTTCAAAAAAGGAAGTAGATCTTAGGTAACATTACTCAAGAACAGTGAAATTCTGTAGAACCGAGATACAAAAAGGCTAGTAGGTGATGGAATCTCGGATTATTACGCATAAATTCAGAGTAACAACGATAGCTTGATTGTGTCATAATCACATTTGTGTTGTTATCCGTTCGGGAAAATGAGAATTAAGACGAGGTTATAATTACGGAACAAGATAAGGAAACTGTGGGACGCAAACAACGAAGTATTATAGTTTATTTGTGCTGATATTGTTATTCAGAATGTTTATTTTTAATTATAATAAGATTAGCTTCTGTCCGCGACATCGTGTTCGTAAAAAGATAAGAAGACTAGATAGTCTATTTCTGTGAAAAATTTTATCCAGTTCCAAACTTTATAATGGTAACCAATCATACGAACCGCGTAATGGCAGGCAGCAACTGCTACTGACGCCAGCAACACCAGCGGTATCACTCGCACGTTGTAATCTTAAGGGCCTGTTTCACCGCCTTCTAATAAGTTCCCGGTAAATTATCTGACACAAAAATTCGTACAAATTCTGTTCCAATGTTGAATTTATCTGTTAGATAGTGCTTATCTGGAGGTGGTAAAATAGGCTCTAAGTCTTATATACAGTAATATGGTTAAACACCGTCCAAACCAGAACACAATAAAGTTTCACAGTATTACTCAGCGGCAGTATATTGGACGAACTCAGACGAACTTAGGACCAGGGTTTTTTTTTAAATTTAAATATACGTGGTCTTCTATTAGCTTTCTTAGTTCTACGGTATGTGTTGCTAGGTTACGGGCTAACCCTGTTTTCAAACGTAGGGGTTCGGTGTATGGTGACACGTAGACACGACTTAATGGCGGACATAAACACTGCTCTCAAAAAAGGAGTAAAATTTTAATAAAATATGACGTTTGTTAGTCGCTAACGCCAGAACGGCTGGACGGAGCTGGATGAAATTAGACACAGAGATAGATCATAGTCTGGAATAACACATAAGCCAAGTCAAATCTCGAGCAGGATAATCTACAGAACTAATAACAACATAATACATAATAATGTAATAATAATACACAATATAATAAATAATGCATAACTAACCAATTTAGATCTCAATTCTTTTGTCGTCGTAGTCAAAAACCACGTCTGTTCTTAACATTGAACTTGGCCACATTTTCACATTTATGTTTTGATGAGATCTCAACCTTTTAGACATTTACAGTTTTAACTGTGAATTGATACATCAGTAAGTCAGTCAGGACTTGACAACGGATTTTATAAAAATAGATTAGACAATATTTAAGTACCTACCAGAATTGAACTGTTGCGCTCGTGATACGAATCCGTATATCTACTGGTAGTTAGAGTCTGGCGACAAGATCAGAAGATAATTATATTAATAGACCTGGGAATAGAATCCAGGGCCTCTGGCGTAACAGGTATGCTTACAACCATTAAATCCATGATGCAGTCACTGTGGGTAGTTTGCTATTTTATTGCATCAAAATCGTTCTTGTTTTAGACAGCTTGATACAATAGGAATTGCAGTCATCGCCTCCAAACTACATCCCTTATAAAATCGTCAAAATATAAAATTGTAAAAAAGCTATTTTTGTTACGGGTTAGAGTAAAAACTGTTAGAAAGTATATGCTCCGACTTAAAAACTGGTAAACTTCTTATCACAATTAATTAATCGGATCCTGAGATACAGCTTGACCTCTCTGATGTATAGAGGCCCATACAAAGAAGAGATCATCACTGTTGGTTTTTATTAAATTATTTTTGGAATCCATTTAATATAGCTTCAGGTGAGCGAAGCCGCGGGCAAAGGCTAGTCTCTTATAAAATCGTAAAAAAGCTGTGATAGATATTTAAGATATTTCATTGAAGATATTTAAAAAAAACAAGTTGGTTGGAATCCAAAAAATGAGATTTTTAAAATTCTTTCCTGCTTGTTTGTTACGGGTTGGCGCAAAAACTACTGAATAGATTTTAAATTTGTTATCACTGTTGTAGAAAGTATATGCTCAAACTTAAAAACTGGTGGACTTCTTATCTCCACGGATAAGAAGACACATAACGGATTCTGATATACAGGTGACCCCTCTGATGTATAGAGACCCATACAAAGAAGAGATCATCACTGTTGGTTTTTCATTGAAGCCGTGGGCAAAAGCTAGTAAATAATAATATGTTTTCAAATGAGAACATTATTTAGAAATATTCACAAATTATTATCATAAGAAATATCCATTTATTGGTATAGTTCAATGAAGTATGATTTTCAAGTCTCATTTGCAATTCATATTGCTGTCAAAGTCTGAGGTTAAATATTAAGTAAGTTCGGTCTTGATTTCAGGAAAATATGCTCTACATTATTCACTTGTATTTTATAACTAAGTAGATGTTTACCACGGTTTCATCAGCTTGTACAGCTCCTCATCACTATCACCCTTCCTCAAGAATTAGACTATCAAATGCAAACAGATTTTTATTCAAACAAAAACACAAAGAAACTCTGCAGTTTATTATATTAATCGCGGGCCGGTAGATTTTGTTACACAAATACAGGGCGTATCTATACTAATATATAAAGCAGAAAAGTTTATTTGTTTGGTTGTTTGCGTGAACGCGCTAATCTCAGGAACTACTGAACCGATTTAAAACATTATTTCAGTGTTAGATAGTCCATTTATTGAGGAAGGCTATAGGCTGTATATCATCACGCTTAGACCAAGTTATATCTATTCCACGCGGACGAAGTCGCTGGCAAAAGCTAGTTTAAAAATAAAAACCCTAGAACCCGTTGGCGCCACCTACCAGGCCTACCCCCAACCTACCAGGTTGGTGAATCAAAATATCCAGGGATTCCAGTAGTTTAGGAGTAGTTCACATACACACATTACACGTGGCATACTTACACACGTACAGAAGAATAAGAGAGTAAAGATATGTAGACAAACAGTGTCACTGTGTCGATAAGTTACTGAACTTCGCTTCGAATTATTAAGTTCGGCGCTTTATTCGTGAATACTTTATTCGTGAATAATGGAACTAGGCTTCGTGATTCAATTTTGATAGTTTTAGATCCGTAGCCCAAGCATGAACAACTATCGAATTCGTATCGTAAACGAAGTGTTTTTTTCTGATACAAATCTCATACGTACAAATTTTCACATGAAAATGAAAATGTTTTTGAAAATGAAAATGAAATGTTTTTTATTTGTCTCAAATATTACATACAAATATAAAATTGAGTCAACTCCAGTAAGTTACAGAAGTACTTGTGTTGGAGCTGCCTCGCATCTTCCCTTATGAATCAGAAATATCATATTTTGACACCATTTTACAGAGTAGTTATACGATAACGTCATCTGTCTCCAATTGGGATAGGCAGAGACTATACTTACTACGATCCTGGCACTTCACTTTCGCTTCATTAAACTGCTTCTTATATAAATTATTCTCGATTTCGATACGAATACGTTTTCGAGTGTTCGTGCTCGGGCTACTGATTTGATAGTTCATTAGTTATTTTAAGCTATATTTATTGTATCAGATAGGTAATATTAAGATAGTTAGCTATACGCCTTATATTGACGGCACGAAGGGCGCCGTCATTGTTTTGGGCTGCGGATTCCCACATGGAACTAATATTTTATTTGTATGGACTATAGATTGGTTCAGTTTTTGGGGCTGTATTGTGCAGAAAATTGGAGGAAATCTTCTATAAATTAGCGACGCGCATTGTGGCTGTTAGACCCAGAAATTAGAATGCGGAGGTCTGCTTTGATGACAGTCGCTTCTTTCTGTCTTTTTTTCTTTTCTTCTGCTTCGTGTATACTGATATTCAACCTCGTCTGGTTATAGCTAACCTCAATGTAGTTGGGTAAAGGCCAGGAAAACAAAACAAGTCATCATGCCTGTATTCCCCGAAGGTTATGGCAGAGGCGTACTTATGTCCGCGGAGGAATGCTACAGCGCTCCCGTAGGCCCGGAACAAAATTGGTGACGCGAAACGCCGAGGTTGGTGTAGTCGGTAGATCACTCTTTTCAGAGCGGAGTCTGACACACCCTACCGCTCTTCCCGGAGTGGTGGATAGTGCATAAAGCATGTCCAACCCTGTCCACAAAAAAAAGAGGCGTACTAATGTAAACCCACAGTTCTCCGATATGTTTTAGGTCCATACAAATACAGGCGTGATGGTAAGTTTTTAATGTCAATCAAAGCGATGACACAAATTTAACCAACCAAGCCAAAAGTAAAGAACACCACGCACACTGTGCCGTAATGTATGACCGTGTCAATGTTTATAGAGCCCAAATTACGCGTGACGATACATTTACTCGTCACTTCGTCTTCGGTTTCAAAGTAAACGCCAAAAATTCCCGGAGTGTATGAACGTATCTCTAAAATAAAAGTGATTAATGCGCGGCTCTGAGTAATACATGTGACATAAACATTCTCCCTAAATTCTGTCCGCTTCAAAATTATAACGGATATTCAAATATGAATTGCAAATTCGCGAACGCAACAAGTTTTGACTTATCCATTTACGATATATTAGGGGTCTAATTGAAATATAATGATTTTACTTCGACTTTAAATAAAATATAATTATCTAAGATATTTTATTCAAAGTCAAAGTTAAAATATAGACGTATAATGAAATTGTAGCAGCCAGATGTCTGTACTTTATAAATATTGAAGAAAAACGAATAGGGATCTTTGTTAGAGCAACAGAAGCCAATACAAAACTTTTTTCTTCATGTCTGTCTGTATATTTCTACTCGTATTACGCAAAACCTACTGCATGAAATTGGATGCGGTTTTTTTTATTTATCTTGATACGCCTTTTAAAATCCGAGTTATAGTAAATATTTGGGACGTTGGGAAGCGAGTGAATCCGCGGGCGGCATCCAGTTTACTTATTTATAGTTTTTGAATCTGTTGAAGCTGTAATTCTACTTCAAATATATTTATTTATTTATTTATTATATTGTACACCAAATTAAACATAGGACAGGACATATTGAAAAAAAAAACATACAATGGGCGGCCTTATCGCTATACAATTTCATCCAGGCAACCTTAATATATATAGAGATACACATTCATCTATTATGAATATGTTTTAGTGTTTTTAGATTTTCAGAAAGATGAAGGGGTAAAAGTTTGTATGGGAGGATCGGTTTTTTGAAAGGTACTGCACAATATTTCCTAGATAGATAGTGGATATAGACATTAATTAGATAGCCACATGAACCAAGACACGTCTCGCCTAAATATTATGTTTCTTAGTAGGTAAATCGTATAACTGCTTTACAAAAATCTGATAAGCACTAGACATAATATATTTCGCTACGTTTATTACCAAATAAAATTTGAACATTCGACAGACGAAATGTCATTACATTTTACTGTTTTCCAAAGTTTAACCTCATTCTGATGTCTTACGTTTGGTCTATACTGAAACTTTGCCGCCAGCCTAAAGTAATAACAGCCCCTAAAGTTCTGCTATTGTGGTTATGGTATGCTAACATATAAACACTAAAACCGTATGATTATGAACCATGGAAGCACTGACAATAAAAGTTTATCTTTCCTTTATATACCCTCGAAACTGAGGGTTGTGACTAGTTGTTAGGCAGGCAAAGGTGTTCAAGGGCTCATACCATACACTTACTTATTAGGTACTCAATTAATACCATTTGTATAGTACCGGTAACCGAGGGATACTTTGAGTTGTGGGATGACTTTGATCAAAATTTACGTTTATAAACAAACGAAAATTACGTGAGATTTATTTTTTATTTGGTAGATTATAATAATGTCAATTGGGACCTAAACATACCGGCGAACTGTGGGTGTACATTAGTACGCCTCTGCCTAACCCTTCGGGGAATACAGGCGTGATGGTATGTTATGTAATAGGTAATGTCAATGTAATTAAAGTACAGATTAAAATCAAGTAGGTAAGGCAAATACTACAATGCAACTAAAATACAAATAATACAATGTTTTATTTTACTACTAGCTTCAGCCCGCGACTTCGTCCGCGTGGAATAGTTACTTAGTCTTGGCGTGATGATATATAGCCTATGGCCTTCCCCAATAAATGGGCTATCTAACACTGAATAATTTTTCAAATCGGACCAGTAGTTCCTAAGATTAGCGCGTTCAAGTAAACAAACAAACAAACTCTTCAGCTTTATATATTAAGTATAGGTATAGAAGTAGGTATAGTAGATTGAAATATTTGTGTTGTTTTAGATTATTTGTTGTTTATTTTAAATTACGTAACAAAGAATAGGAGTAGGTACCTATCAAAGTAACACCAAAACGAGTTTAGCTTTTGTCGCCCGAATTAATTTATTTACTTACTAGCTTCTGCCCGCGACTTCGTCCGCGTAGCGTGATGATAATATATAGCCTATAGCCTTCCTCAATAAATGGGTTATCTAACACTGAAAGAATTTTTCAAATCGGACCAGTAGTTCCTGAGATTAGCGCGTTCAAGCAAACAAACAAACTCTTCAGCTTTATATATTAAGTATAGAAAACACTTAACCTATTTTTGGTTTTCATTACTGAAATGAAGAGAGCTGAGGAAATCGATATAAAATACTTTTAGGTTTTTTTTACAAAAATCCGCACTTGCCACTCCTTACCCTAACTCATGGCCATGAGATTTGTGACATTCGCCACGATCATTGAACCTACTTGAATTTTGTAGTGTTCCAGGAATTCGCAAAATGTCTACAAACGTCATACGCCCACGTACCTATTTACTATTTATTTTTATAGTAAACAAAAAGTTGGCTTCTAAAGATATTTACATACATAATATACTATCACGCCTGTTTTCCCAGAAGAATATTGCCATCTAGCCTATTGCCATTAATCAGACACAAATTGCAAACTCCAATCTGCACCTGAGTATCTCATAGAGAAACCCAACAACACTTTGCTCGACCTGGGATTCGAACCCAAAATTGAATTGATTATTTACGCTAATCGAATGAATTGTTTAATAGAAGCAGCGCAAAACGGAGTGCCGCCAGCCGTAAAGCAGTTAGCCATGATATTTTTAAAGCCAGTAAACGTCACAGACATTGAACGATTTTAGAATTTATGTACTTCACGGTTCTACTTTTCATGAGGATTTGAATTTATGTTTTATGCATAAAAATTGATGATGTTATTGCAACTGTGAATGGGCGAGATTCCAAGGTGTCGTCATTCATGTTATTGTGATCGGTATTCGTAGACCGTGCGAATTCTGTAAACACCGTGGGAGAGCCATGCTACGGCACGAATTGGCCGGCTCGACCGGAGTGATACCACGGCCTCACAGAAAACCGGCGTGAAATAAAGCTTACGTTGTGCTTCGCCGAGTGAGTGAGGATTATCGGAGGCCCAAACCCATTTAAAAGGCGGGCAACGCACTTGAGACTCCTCTGGTGCTGCGGGGGTGTCCATGGGCGGCAGTAATCGCTTAGCATCAGGCGATCCGTCTCGTTTGCCCTCCTATCCAATAATAAAAAAATCCTGTACGATGATCTCAAGAGAACAGTTTTTGGGTGTAAATAAAATATACTAGGCTTGGTTCTAGATAATCCATCAAGCGACGCTGTGAACTATTGAGTGTGGAACGAGTGGAGAAACGCATTCACACCTCCTTGGTCAGTTTATGTATTGGCTTTCCTCCATGCAGACACAATTAGTAAATATTTAGACAACCCAGTCGCGTCATTTAATTTACTGAACAGAGAACATATTCGATTTTGTGGCCTCTTACCACTACACGTTAGTTGTTCGGTATGGTGTATGGTGCTGTGTCTTCTGGTTAGATACACCAGACGCTATGACCACTTAGCCACTACTTGTACTCTCGCTCGAAATAGACTTTATTAACTTAGTATGGAAAATACAAAAAAAAAAACACAAAAAGATAACAAGAGGATAATTTTAAATTCTAATGTAACCATAGAGTTTCTAATAGGACCTCAAAAGACCTTGATCGTTTGATAGTTACGTTATCTTATATAGTTTCATTACATTACTCACGCTTATGTAATTACAATATCAACTCCTCTTTTTAACCAACTTTAGAAAAATACTGGCTTGAATCTAGGTATATGTATTTTTAGGTTTTTTTTTAAATGGAGTATCAAAATAGTCCATAAAATTAAGGTTGAAAAATTAAACTCCCAAAAAGAATCAAATATCCCAAATGAATAAGGTTAAAGAACTTTACTCCCAAAAAGAATCACATTCACTTGCATGAGAAAAAAAAAACATTCCTATTATTAAGGTAAGCTAAACTTGAAATTCGTTTGGTATCCGAGTATCGACTTCGAAGGATCGAGAAGATTCGAGAATTAGGTAGGTACATAGTACCGACTTCTCAAAATGAGTTATGTTGAAAAGATTAATTTAAGGAGCCCTCTTCACAATTCACAGGTGTGGTAAATAATGGCCTGTAATCAATACAGCACCAGGTTAACGTGTTCCGGATCACTCACCCTGGATTTTCACGAATTCAATCGAATAACGCTTCTCACTGTTAACGTTCGTCAGTATGGATCATTAATAAGGTACTTGTTAGTCATCAGACCAGACAGACACTTAGTTCACGAATTCTATATCTCAAGTGTTCGTGGCGCTACTCAATGTTTATTCTACGAATTTTTATTTTATTGCTATTTTTTTTTTAAAAAAAGCTCACTTGCAATGTGGGTCACACATTACTAGTATTCTTGTTAACCCCTCGTGCTGAGCTAAATGCTTGTGTTACGAGTGGGTTCACGTCGGTAGTGTAATGGGTGGGTTTTGAACCAGCAACTACATAATCGCAAGTCCGAATTCATTTAATGATAGAAAATGTAATTTAATAAAGAAACAACTTGCTTCATGTACAAAAAAAACGGACTTAAGATTGTCGTCGAGCTACACAATGACTGATGCACGCGTACCGTCAGCTGGGACTAGTGTACTCAAAGCCGCTATGGCTCTTTCTTCAAAAGGCCACGTCAGACATAACACTGCATTGCCTACTATGTCTGGACTTTAAAAGAGACCATGATTCTCTCAGTTTGTTTCGGTGTTTCTTCTGAGAGGTCGTCAGCAAGGAAATGCCGGCGCCATCTGGTTTAAAAAAAATCATAACAATGACCTGTAAAAGTGTCTTTAAAAGACCTATTTACAGAAATAAAGATCATTTATCATTTAACATACAGTTTTTTTTCATGATGGAGGGGTAACTTGTAGGATGTTTCAGCCTTCGAGTCAGGGGCGATCGCACACAGTGGTGGTCGCATGTCAGTCTAGGTTCTGTCACTTGTCTGACCCCCTCCCCGCTGGATTGTCTGTGATATATGTATGTGGATTGTCTGTGATGTGTGTGTGTGTATGTGTCCATGAATACCTACATCGTATAAGTAGAACACAGTACTTAAATAATAATAGATAACGAATAGCAAATAGCGAAGTCATTACCAATTTAAATGGTATAGACCCGAGATGATTATGAACATCAAAGTAATGAAGAGTTTATCCAACATGATATTTTCGTTTTCGTTTTTATCTAAGGCGCTGTGTAAACATAGACACTAGTTTTGCATGTGAAATAGTTACTATTTAAGACATAACAACTGTCAAAAAGCAAACTAGACAGGGGCTGAATATGGTTTACACAAATTATGCAATCTCCCGCAGTCCAAATAACACAACAATAGCCGGCACCAACGGCTTCTGATGTTCTCCAGGGCATGGAAAGGGTCTCGATGAGTACGTTAAGGATTGTATCCGATCCATTGATTGACCGCGGCAACGTATAAACGTAACTAACTGATTTTACTATAGTTTAAATTCAATTCCTACGCAGACATCCAAGGTTCAAGAGTTATCAAATTATTTATTACTATGACTTTGATGATTATAAATGGTTGCTAGGCGGGATTTTAAGATAGTAAAAAAACACGATGCTATATGAGGTCGAATATTTAGATAATAAAAAATATAGTGCGATATGATGACGCGTTTGTTTTACTATTATTTTTTAAAGACGTCGTTCCACACTAGTTCCGGATCCTGATAACAGAAAGAAGGTGTAGGTACTCTTTGATCTCTTGGATTCTAATCCAACAGGCGATCTGTTTGCTGATGGGTGGAGGAAGTTTATATTGGCATAGCTCTCTCAAATCGCGTCTTCGTAGCACATCTTAGTCGCTCTGCTATACTTACCTTACCTTTATGGGGTATGGGGCTAACGAGCACACGGATCACCTGATATTAAGCGAATACTGCCACCCATGGACACCCAGAGGAGTCGCAAGTGCGTTGCTCGCCTTAAAAGGGTTTGGGCCTCCGGTATCCTCATTCACTCGGCGAAACATAATGTAAGCGTTGTTTCACGCCGGTTTTCTGTGAGGTTGTGGTATCACTCCGTTCGAGCCGGTCCATTCGTGCCAAAGCATGGCTCTCCCACGTTTAAATTCGTTATTTCGTAGTTTACCATCAACCTCGCTCACCGCTTGGCTTTCTCGTACACCTCTGGTGGAAATGCGGCCTAAGGATGCAAACATAGGGATACGGAGTCACGTGAGTATTGTAGATAAGTTATCGTCAAGTAGGTAAGGATGTTCTATTTTATGGTTGGCGGGCATGATAACAATTTGACGCTAATTGTTATGCTCTGGTGACGATCTTACTTTAAGAGATGACTTTGTTTTGTATAAACATCGTCTCAATGATAAATAGGTCACGAAAATCTAGATTTATAATAAACAGGAAATAAATGTCGAAAAATAAGTAAGAAAACAATTACACAGTAAACAGTTAGGAGATAAACTAATCGAGTGTTGTAAATCAAGCATGTAATGGTATGGTATGTAAATCATACCCACATACCTAATTACCGGTTAATCGTTGAATTTGTAACAAAACACATTCAGTTATCGATGTATAGGTACGTAAAAAATTACGGGAATGTATTGGCTAAAAAATGTAGATAATCTTACGCAAAACAAAAACGATACGCAGATAACGCCTCTACGAATTCAATAAAATGTTTACGTTAAACCAATATACGAGGGTGCGAATGACGCAAAAAAAATCTGGCACGCATTTACTATCATCCAAGTACTTTGAACTTCAAAATACAATCGTTTGCCTCGTTACCACAAGCTTAACAGAACACGCCGAAAAAATCTTAGTTGATTTATGCTCCCTTTGTAAAGTTACCGGACATAATTCATATTATTTTGATCAGATATTAGAAGTTATCTTACGAAAGAGTTTTAGAAAAAAATACAACAGCGAGCTCTTGTGCAAGAAAACATTCAAACTATACACACACACAAACTAATAAACACTATGGATAGAAATTATCTTTGAAAGAAATCACGAAATCTCAGATAGGTATTTTAAAGCCTAGAAACTTGAAACAATTCATATATAAAGAAAAGATTTGCGGATATTGCCACAAGATTGTAAAAAACGAAACGCGGATAGCACGCCGAGGAAAAGATAGTCAAATTATATACACGAACGCATGCAGTTTGTGTTTGCTTTTAAGTTATTGCCAGTGGGTGTAACTACTACAGTGCGTATACTTTTTTCTATACATTTGGAATTACTTCAACTCATAAAAAGTAGTAGATAGAAAGAGTGTATAGTTTATGCAAATTAAATACTGTGCTGTATTAAATTTGTAAAAGTGA
Source organism: Acronicta leporina (assembly GCA_947256265.1). NCBI lineage: Eukaryota > Metazoa > Arthropoda > Insecta > Lepidoptera > Noctuidae > Acronicta > Acronicta leporina. The sequence continues at coordinate 5,581,167 of OX366513.1, read as the reverse complement.
TGATGAGAACCTGAGAGAAGATGGTCTTCTCGAGGGAACATCGAGGAAGGCGGTAGTGTCGTCAACATCTGCAGCAGATCGTCTCCGGCCACGGCCGGCGAGAAGCTCAATAGTTGTCCAAAACGATCCTTCAGACGCACTGGACGGTGTTCGCTGCATGTTGGAGTTGGAGTAATCACAGTTGCATGTTGCCCGACCCGCGGCGTAAGGTGCAATGACTGCCGCCGCCATCATAGTTCTGCGACCACCCCTACCCCCATAGATTCGACACCCGACGTGTTCCACACGCGAACATTAATCTCTCGCCTCGACACCTTTCACAGACAATTCCCCGCGTATTCACTGATGTCTACAGACGCTTACACGACTTTTAATGGTTCTTTTATAAAGTTAATAGTTAATTTATAAGTCAATTCAAAATAGTAATCTGTTTATTTACGTTTAGTTTCTGCATTACTAAAGCTCAAAGACGTGGGCTTTTCAGTTTCACTTGCCTCGGCACATTTGTAGACCCGATTCATCCTGAGTTGACCCGGATGGCACCAACGTCGCCGGTCGCGACCGGGTCAGCCGGATGCTTTAGTTACGGCCTTCGCAGACTCACGACATTAATTTTCTTTTTGGCATTACTTAGGTATTAGGCATAGACTAGGTATTTTTTAAATATTTTTTGATAATCATTATACGTAGAAATAATTTAATTTATAAGCGGCGGTAGCCTAATGGCTAGGGCGTCGGACTTGCGATCATGTGGTTGCCGGTTCGAAACCCACCCATTGCACTACCGACGTGAACCCACTCGTAACACAAGCATTTAGCACGAGGGGTTAACAAGAATACTGCTAGGAAGCTTTATTAAAAAAAAAAAAAAGAGATATAAAGATAAACTATTTGGAAGTGTAACGAAACCTCTTAATACCTCGTGTAGTTCAAGACGCGATAGATTTATGAAAGCTACTGAATACCGTGTGATGGCGGGTAATGTCTTTTTGTCGTTTGGTTTGGTGTGGCACATGGGAAATAAAGATGTTACGATACTGTAACTATGCGGGGTCACGTGACCCGGTTGGCACGTGCTTTATATCTTTATGTTTACACAAGTGATATAAAAACATATGACTCGGCTGACGTCAAACAATTTAGAGGTCTAATTAACTAGTTGAGATATTGATAAAAGACAAGTCACGGCTAGAAAAACTTATATGACCTTTGTTTGTGGGTTTTTAGTTCTTTGTTGCTAGGAATAGGATAGGATAGCCTTAAATTAAAGCACGTTATGATGTTTTAAAAATAATTATTATTCTTACGTAGAGCTGTCTAGATTTTATCAGATTTTTTACTAATCTGAAATTTCAAAATAGCAGAAATAGACGAAAGGCTTTTAAGAGACTATATGGAGTCAATAACTTTAAATCTACAATCCCTACGTTACTATCTGGAAACATGTATCCAATCGTGTTTTTTCGACAGACATAAAAAACTCGGAATAAAGAATATTTTTACAAAATCATAAACAAAGGTAGTTACTAACTTAATAAAGACTTTTAGAAGATTATTTAGAATAGAGGACTGAATACGTAACCCTAACGGCAGAGTGTAAAACGAAGATACATTTACCTACAGGTAACAAAAAACCAAACCAGATAATTCAAAATGTATTTTAAAATTAAATAAAATACTAGTAAATTGATTCCTTCACTCTTCACCTTTGGAAAAGCTTTTTGACAGTGATGGATGCCAACCTGTGTAACTGTAATAAAACTAAACGGTTCCAGTTTTTACTCACGCATATTGTATGATAACAGCTTGCCACCATCGCGGTAAGTTTGGCAGTTGAAATCTTTTCATTTGCTGGCGCCCCATTTCGGCTTCGGCCACTTCATCTTCTCCCTCCACCTAAAATATAAGGATAAAACATAACAGAGATCGATTTTTTTTCTGCTGCAATCACAATTACTGATGTGCATCCAAAGCTCATATATTTTTAGCAAAGCCAGTCAGGAATTTACAGCACCTTTCGTCAACGGCGTGGAGTTCATCCACATACCTTAGAATCACTCTGGTCTCGTACTGTGCGATTCCAGAGGTATTTCCTACCACGCACACTCAGGTTCTGGAATCATTTTCCTAAAGGACTTTAGCATTGGGTTCTTTAAAAAGGGTGTGAAGAGATTTTTACAGGGTAGGCAACGCGCGAGTTATGCCCCTGGTGCATGGAAGCATCCATAGGGTACGGGCACCGCTTACCATCAAGCGGTCCGTATGCTTGTTTGCCACCTTAGTGGTATAAAAATCTGATAAAGATATAATAAGTATAGATATAAAGATCCAAAAAAAATCTGAAAGTAAGCGATCTCTGGGGTTTCAGCTCTGGAACTGAGACATTATGAATTAGTTTTTGGAGACTGTACATCCCCCAATAGTGGCTTCACCAAGATGCCAAAGTGCGAGTGACTCCACCGGTGCTGCTGGTATATATTTTGCCGTTTACCTTTCCCGGCAGCCCGTATTATCATCATATAAGCTATAAGAAGTTCACTGCTGAACAAAGGCTTCCTCCAAAGAAGTCCCCAAGGACCGGTTGTATTGTACGCCGCGATTTGCAATTCCAGAAAAAAAAGAAACAAACACGAAACGACTAAACGTTATTCGTACACGTGTAGAAGTAGAATACTGTACAGCAATACCTGAATTTTGACTCTTTTGTCTTTATCATCATCAGTTTCGATATTTCCATTCCCGTTACCGTTCCCATTTTGGTTTCCAGGCCCGGTGGCATTCGCTGCATCAGCCATTGTTACTCTTTTGTGAAATCTTTACTCAGAATATATTTGACGATTGAAAAATTATTTCCAAGAAATAAATATACACATAATTTTATATATAGGATCTAAAATATTTTACGATAATTTTGCCATAAAACTTTTAACGAAAATTTTGGGAGGCCATGAAAATGTGTCAGTTTGACATTAATTTTATAAATACTTACTAAAAATAAATTTAAAAAATAACTCACGACAAGACCAATGAGTTTTATGTTGGTTTTTAACTCGACTCTTTGATTTGATCTTTGACTACATCTATACCAATATCCAAATTATTTGATCAATCTGATGATCTGTTGATAGGATGATATGTGTTGTGAATACTTGGTACTTAATAATTAGGTATTTGGTTGTTTATTTTAACATAACATACGCCTGTAGTTTCGAGGGTTATTATAATATTTTCGATGGTATGTTTGTCCCCCAGGAGTTCAAGCGTAGCAGTCACACTTGAAGGACCAATAGAAAAAGTATTATTTAGGAAGACCACCTGTATTTGTATAAATTACATTACGGAAAATTCTTCTCAGTCGGTCCCTCACTGCTGAGGATCGTGACTTTTGTTTCAGTCTGTAGATTATATGCCTCCATTTGTTACGATCAACCGCTTGATACGAGTGCGGCGCTGCAGGGTATCTGCAGCTGTTCGGATATCTGATCCGTCCAACGCTTTGGGCTCCAGCCTCGAGATCTTTTGCCCTCGACTCTTCCCGTTACCATCAATCGCTCCATACAGGAAATTACATAAATGTATAAATTACAGGGTAAGTATTTAAATGAGATTAATAATTATTGTAATTTAGAACATCCACGTGCGAAGGACGAATTACAATAAAATAAAACTTATATATGTATTGATTTATTGCTAAAATATATCAAGTTTAATGTCTTTCTTCTTTTGTTTGTTGATAGCAGCTTTCCAGAGATGCCGCATTTCGGGGTCTGCGGGACCCCACTCATGACTTGGACGACAATTGTCACAAATGCGCTAAAACAATGAAACAGAAATAGAGTTGACATGTGTTATTATATAAGATTTCTCAGAGACTTTAATCATAACTAAATAGTAAAGCAAACCAATGGCATCCTTTACCTACTAATTAATAGATGTTAGTAGTTTCTTTTTGTTTTTTTTAAGCCTTCGATGTTGGGCTATTAAGAAGTAGGGACCATTTAGTTTGCCTTTTCGTGCTTATAATCAGAGAAATCAAGCGCAAAGTTCCTTGCGAAATTCCACAAATTACATAAATGATGACAATACTTGACAAGGATTTTTATCAAAGTTATTTTTAAGATGTGTTCATCTTAAAAAGCAGCCTTATTAAAGATCAAAATCCTTATTTAATAAGTGGGTAATCTAATGTTTGTTTACATTCAGTCTTTTGCTTACCTAATTAAGAGGTTCAATATTAATTGGTGTGAGTAAATATTTTGCACCTGCATATTCACACATTCCAATATTATCATAGAACTGTTTTTATTTTAAGAGCGTTTATTTTTTCGCTAAGTTTATTACTGAAATGTTTATTTAATTACAGATAATAAAATGTGAAGTAGTGCACTTGCGCATAGCAGGATAGCAGTTATCGCCTAGTGATACGACCGCTGGTGTACCAAGACAAGGTCTCGAGTTTGAATCCAAGGCAAATCTCTAACCTTTCGGAATTACATATGTGTGTATTAATTATTAATTATCACTTGTTTAAAACAGTGAACGATAACATTGTGAGGAAACTGTGTGCACACCTGAGAGATTTTTCACAAAGTTGTAGAAGTCTGCGAACCCGTAGTGGGTACAACAACTAGCTTGGTGGACTACAGTCTAACCCCTCTCACTCTGAGTGGAGACCAGATACAGTATATTTTGAGATGTTGAACGCACCTGCATGAAAGATCCTTTTGAATTGAGCAGAAGCCGGAGAGCGTGAATTGGTATGCATGTGACTGATATAAGAGCGATGCACCATCCCGCCGCGCCAGACGCCTCCTTTAAGGAGTACACTGTGATGAGCTGGAGAAGAAAACAAAAATTTAATAATTTATACATAGATGTACGTCAGATGACAGTCGATATTTCAATTTAAGTGGAAAATGCCTCCATCCAAACACGTGAGACCAAACAAGTGCATCACTATAATAGACGTGCAACAGTACTTTTACTATGCGCATAATAATTGGGTCATTGAGTTATAATGAATTCTATTCATTATTCGCCATAACGCTAGAGTGGTTCATTTGGTAATAGAAATAGCGTGGAGACCAATAAACGGAGACACTGTGTAATTACTGCAGTAGACATAAAACAAGGTTTACTATTCATTTTACTACTTTATTGACTACTTGCGCCCGCGGATCCGCCGCCATGGTGTGGTGTGGAACTAAGAAAATTACGTGTAATTTCTAGTATAATTCTTTTGTGTACCAGATTTATTTCTGCATATCTGAATCTGAATACAGGCTTCTTGCTATGTTGTATGTCTATGACCAATATAAGTATAGACATACCATTAGTATGATGGGCAGGATATATCTCCATAGCACCAGCCATATCTTCGCCAGAGGCTGGCCAGTCATGAACAGGACATCAGCAGACAGGCGCCGCGGGCCGTACGTGTAAACTGCGGCTATGATCTCGAGGGCGCACACGAGCGGGACACAGGCTATTGCCACGTGCGCGTCGAGTAGTCCGATCACGTGTAATCCTCCCTGACAAATAAACCATTGATTCAAAACGGTTCTTTGGAATAAAGATATATACATTTGCTGAAGTCCCTATATTACGAACCTAACAAGAAGGTCAGTCCATACTTACCACAAAGTTATTGGAATCAGCCCAAGTTTAAAAAAGTAATGGGTTTTTGGACGAAATATAACTTTCTTGAGGACGCGTAAAGAGTAAGTAGATTAAAAAAAAAATGAAAAAAGCAGATTTGTAGATAGATAACCTAAAATTTATTCGTCTGCATACATTATTATGGTAAACTTTTACAAATGATAGACAGTTGTAAGTAGTTTATACAGTCATTAAAGCTCAAATATCGTGAAACGTAATCGCAAAACACTACTTCAATTAGTTCAATGATATATTACTCAGCGGTCCGTTGTTATCATAGTACCTAAACGAGTTGGTAGTCATGCATGTGAAACTTTCAAGCGCTGGAGTCACGCAAACACGTCATTCAATAGCAACTCGTGAAATGTACCAACACCGAAGGAAATTATTTGCTGGATAATAATCCCTATGTATTTTGCCGTATATTAACTATACTACTGTGTGATATAAGGCATTTAGATACAAACCTCTGTATTGCAGATGATTGAAATGCTAAAAAGCGCCAAACACGTGAAGAAAGTGATGAGTCTTTTCCGTGCACGAAATGTTGGGAATTCGTCTACTAGGCCCGCTATTATTGCTTCAATCGTGACGAACTGTAAAGAAATAATAAATAGACAAAAGGTACATAAAAAACAGTTTTTATTTGATATGTTATGAGTTTGTTTTTATTGTAACTTAATTTTCTATGTATAAGTATACATAGGTATACCATTTTCAAATACGGGCTTATTAATATTATTAGGTAATACATGACGGCGTATACTGAAGACAAAGCCACGATTTAAACTACATAGTAACAATCATAAAAACATTTCTTGATTAAAATTATAATATTGTAGAAATATAAATACCATTGTGTCTATTCCAAGGAAGAATAGCATGACAAAAAAAGTGACCGCCCAAAAATTTGGAGCGGGCATCATAGCTACAGCTGCAGGATAGGTGATGAAGGCTAGGCCGGGCCCAGCAGTGGCCACTTCACCCACGGGGACACCTGAGCGTTCTGCTGCGAAGCCCAGCACGGAAAACACCACGAACCCTGCCCATATGCTCGTCCCACTGTTCACTAACGGTATTATTATTGAAGACCTGAAAACCCGAGGAAATTTCATGTCTCTTGTGTCTAATGTACCTATAGTGTATAACCTCATTGTTTTACCTCAAATTATTGTAGTGAAACTTATTGAAACTAGCCATACTGACTAAACCACCCCAGCCTGGTCCTAATGAGTAAAATATTTGTGTAGCTGCATCTGCCCATACCTGTGAAAGTATTCATATAAATACTGTACTAAGAATAGGATCAGCAAAAGTAATGTAGGTGAGAGGCATATGAACTTGGCCTCAATGCTACTTATATATAGACTTACTTTCGGCTTCTTCAATTGCCCCCAATCCGGGAGTATGTAGAACAGAATGCCCTTCCAAGCGCCAGGCAACGTGACGCCGCGAATAAATAACACGCACAGTACCACGTAAGGAAACAGAACAGTGAAGTACACGATCTGCAAACATAAATACACCACAATTCCCAGAACTAAAGGTTCGACGAAAAATAATAAATTTATTTTGATGTGATTGACAAAACGGCAGAGTGCCAAGAAAGATCAATCGCGAAAAATATTCGGAAGCCCACCTTTCCGACGCTCTTGACACCATTACATATGCAGAAGTATACGATGATCCAACAAATAACGTTACACCAGAATACTGGCCACACGATACCACCGATATGACTGATACTAGGAGACATTTGTAATAGACGGATGCTGGAAATATTGAAACAAAGGAATTAATAATTAACACTAGTACAAGCAAGAAATAAGCTTTACCTATTAGACTTACTGGAAAAACTCATCCTCTGGCGTAGTGATTGAGCCATTTGAAGAAAAGAAACTAGAATTGCCGCTTATCTAAAAATAATTCCACCATTTGTAATTTAAGATAGATACACAAATTAACCCATAAAACTAAAATTACTGAACCTCGGTGCACTTGTCCGTATTCCAGGAATTGCCACAATTTTGCCAAGGCAAAGGTGAGCTCATTGAGTGATAAATGTACAGTACTGGATACGACATGATGGCTGCGAAGTACGTTACTGCTATTACGTTTAGTATTACGACCGCATATCCAGCTCCTGTCGAGGAAGAACTAAACATAGATTTTGAAATCATAAGCGTGATCAATGTTATTGCAAATGTTACCTTTAAACAACGGGTTAATGTTGAAAACGGAAATGCAGCCGGCGCTAGCAAATTGTCCCAGCGTCGTTTCTAAATAAACGAGCGGGATTCCGCATAGCAATAATGTTAGGAAATATGGAATGAGGAACTCTCCTGAAAAATCCAAATACCGTCACAATCATTATCATATAACAAGCACACTATATCAGTGATATATTTTTTCTAACACGTGATAATTATTGTACTTAATAATCTCTAAGGAACGTAGTCCAATAGCTGACTCTGTTCACGCTTCGTTTTTTTTCGAAATCTAAGCTACACTAGTGATCTCATTTTCTTAACAACTTTCTTTTAATAGTTACAATTTCGGTTTAAGTACTTTAAATAATTTTCTACATACGATCAACTTTCTAGAACCGGGCAACTAGACTAATAACGCTTCATAAATTGTTACATTTAATTGAAATTACAAAGAAAAAAATGTACAAAACTACAATGCAGCGACAGAATTAAGGAAAATCTGATGGACAATAATAACGATATGGGTTCTAATGGTTCATAGTAATTGAATAAAGGAACTGACCTCCTCCATTCCGGTAACATAAGTACGGGAATCTCCAAACATTACCGATACCGACAGCGTACCCGAGACATGACAGCAGATATTCCACCTGGCTGCCCCAACGCTCGTGTGGAGCTCCAGCCATTTAAACACAAACAATCGACCACTACACACATCAACTGACCCCTTACTGGCAGTGTGGGACTATTGACAAATTGAGGATATGAGTACTTGCTACAAAACACTTTAATCCGATTAACATAGGTCCTTAAAATGAGGTTTTTGTTGATCTGTCAGGCCAGCTGATCAGAGTCTCAGTGAATGCAATTTAAACTGCCCACAATAAGATGATGGGTAGGTAAGTACTTACTATATATAGTGCAGTTCAACGCAATTAAATAATTATTTTCTCTACTATTATAAAATCGTAAAAAAAGCTGTGAGTTAAGGTATATAAACGTCTCCGAACCTAAAAAATGATTTTTTTAAATTCTTGTATGTTCGTCTGTTTGTTACGGGTTGCCGCAAAAAGTAATGAATAGATTTTAATTTTGCTAAGTATCACCGTTAGAAAGTATTTGCTCCAACATAAAAACTGGTGAATTTCTTATCTCAATTAAATAAACAGATCCTGAGATACAGGTCAAGCTGTATCTCTGATGTAGATATACAGATATAAAGAAGAGATAATCACTGTCGGTTTTATTTATTTTTGGCATCCATTTCTAATCCTAATATAGCTTCACGTGATCAAAGCCGCGGGCAAAAGCTAGTAATATAATATACATAATCAATAACTTATGAGACGGAGAGGTTTGGAAGGAGGGAAGGGAGGCCTTTGCCCAGCAGTGGGACGAAACGGGCTAGGAAAAAAAAAAAAAAACAAAAAACTTATGAGGCTTGTTAAAGAAAATGAAAATGATCCATCATGATCATAATCTTTATAGAACGACCGGCCAATAGAGTAATCTATATTCTAAAATCAATTGCTTAGGTAAAATGAAATAAGTTTTATTCATATGTCAATATGATTGAGTTGTTCCAAATGCTATGTGGCACGTAAAGTATCAATACCGATACCAAAGTGACAAGTAAGGTTTTCTGGTGAAACCTGTCGTGAACCCAATTCTGTCCCATCTTGTTTCCCCTTGGTGGGTTTTAGCGGAACTTGAGTGTACTGAATTACCTGAGGATAGAAAATTATTATCCATGTGATATTCGATATTATTCTTGCCCTGGAATAATATCGAATAAATAAAGTACCTATAGACCGATAGCCTTTTAAAAAGATTCACAATACCTAGAATAGTTTCCTATAATTAGAAGTAGTATCCTAAATCAAGGAAAATACTATATATATAATATGACAAGCACAAAACGGCAATACGCCTTCGTTTTGACACCATACAATTTTCATACAGAGCTATTTAGGTACATAAAAATTACGATTGTTTACGGTTTGCATGAACATAAATTTTGCTTTTCATACGTTGTTGGATTGTTTACTTACTTAATTATTATTTCACAATTTACTGCGTAACTCTTTTCTGGATAATATTTTTATGTTTACCATTGGCCTACTATTAGTGCAATATTTCATTTTGATGACCACTTTAATATTGATATAGGCATTTACGATGCATATATTTACGAGTTTTTAGAATAGAATTCCATAACGTAACAAGAGATTTATTTAGTAGGTATCGTATAATGGACAAAAAATTATGTATAGGAAAATTAACCGGACATTTGGGTAGAAAGGCCGGACACCCTACATTATTGAGGCGGCTTGAGACCTGCGGAATCGACCGCCTGCGCTCGGCCACGCTCGGCGCTCGCTCTTTTGCAAAATGTAAAAAGCCTAACCGGACAAGCCGGACACCGTTTTTTTGGCCGGACACGCAATCAAAAAGCTTAACTATGTCCGGCTTTATCCGGACGCCTGGCAACGCTACTCAGAGGTGATGAGTTATAGATAGAGATGTAAGTAACGTTTACCGATAAGTCTCCATCACCCCAGTGCACTGCATCGGTGGTGCCAAGAGTATCATCCCAGTGGAAATGTTGTGCATGCTGGCTCCAATCTGGCGCCTTAAGGGAGCATCTGATCGTCGCTAGAATAACCCTCATCTCCCCCGGCGCTTTTAGGATGTGCAAACTCTTCCTGTCACTCTTGTTGGCTTTCGAGGGTACATGCGACTGCAGAAACACAATTCATTGCATTAGTCTCCTCCACCCGAGAACAATAGATTATATGACTTGTGATATGATGACTTGAGTCTGATGACTTGAGTCTGATGACTTGAGTCTGATGACTACATCGGAAAATGACAGCATATCGAATTCCGGTCACAAATTAATAATATAGAGTTCATACTAAATAATATTATGTACGTAGTTTTGTAAACGCTAAGTTTTTTAAGCAAACGTGGCATATTAAAGCTTGGGCTTTGTTAGTAGTAAGCAGTGATATATTAAAAATAAGAGGAAATAATAAAGATAGGCTAGCAAGTAAGTACGTGAAAGACAAAAGATGGAAGAAGCGGCGGCGGCGCAGAAAAACGCTTGATAGACATAGAAGCCGACCTAACCATACATTGTCATTATAAATATATGAGACTAACTGTACCACGCGGAGTTACCCATGTTGTTCACGTTTTTACACATTCCCTGGGATTTATTACAATTCCGTTATAAGTAATTGTTTACACGTTAATAAGCAACCTACAATGCATATTTTTTTAGGCCATAGTTTTGATATTTCGTGGTTAAGCAGTGATAGTGTCTGGAAATTCGTTTTTATATAATTAGACATAAATATTTTGCATTATTATTTACAACTGAATAGACCAGCCTGACGGTAATGGCTGACCGGAAGGTGTCCCTCAAGGCTAACAAGTCGGGGCAGAAGATCTTCACGACGGGTTCCTGGAAGTTCATGACTTTGTTCCACTGCACTCTGTTACTTTCGAATGTCGTGTAGTTGTGGATCTCGCGGGGATTCTTGAGCACCATGTGGCTATAGATGTCATGGCCAACCGACGAAGCCTCATCTTCTACGGCTAAAATATTTTTTTATTATTAGAATTCTCTATAGCATCTAATTTCTGGACATATTGTACTTTTTAGTGACGGAAAAATTCGGCTGTGAGCAAGATTCGAACCAGCCTGAACTTCTGGCTGGAGACACCAGACGCTTCACAAAAATAACTTTATAAACTGAGCAAGGAAAATGCAAAAAAGACACAAAAAACATATTGTCCGTATTAACTATAACTGGATCTTAAATTTTTGGTCTTAGATGCAAGACCAAAAATTCGTGGTCTAATTAAAAATATTCTAGGTATGCTTAGTCGTAGGTTTCGAGTATTTTTTTTTATTTACGGCGGCTAATGCGACCAACAAGCCTTCTAAAGGGAAGTGGTCATCTCGGCCCATAAACACCTGCAACACCACAGCTCAACTGAATGTAACTTTTCGCACTGGCTGTGTTTAAAGTTACCTATACCTATTATTTAGTTTTAAGTGTCACCAGTATACATCCTACCTAATACGCTACTATTATAAACGTGATAGTTTGTTTGTTACTCTTTCACGCCAGAACCACCAGAACAAATCTGGATAAAATTTGGAAATATATTATAGTGTGGGATAACACATAGGCTACTATTTTTTATCCAGAATGGATCTAATTCTAAAGACCACGCTGACAACGTCGCGGGCAGAAGCCAGTGTAGAATAAAGCCACATTATTATATCCTCTTTGGTTGAATGGCTAACAGGAGTATTATTATTATTAAGCCTATTAGCATTATTATGTTTAACAATGGATTGATGGATGGATGGATTAACAAGGTTAGGTAATTGAAGAAGTTAAACTAACTTGGATTAACTTTACTCATCTGTGGCATGGAAGGCATTATAGGCCACTCATCATCTTCGGGCGGCGGCAACATATCTATTAGCGACTCATTTCTTCGGAACATTAAGAATCTTCTTCTTACTACATCCAGTAATGGTATCTCCAATTCAATATGGAAAGACGTGTTTGCTCCCTATAGTAAGAGTTATTATTACAAACTTAATAGTTACTTGGTATGTGGTGAATATTGCTGGTACAAAACCTTTCCTTACAAAACCTGAACTACGGTAAATAAGTAAGTAATGTATAATGTGATAACATAAACAATACGCCTATATTCCTCGGAGGGTAATGCAGAAGTGCACTAATCTACAGAATGTCAGCAATGCGAGGTTTTTTTTGGGGAAGTAAGATTTTGAACCTTTAAGAGTGAAAAGCGGGAGTTTTGATTTCTGCTGAAAGTCGGCACGTGTGTCAGCGCTGAGTGATGTATACCCACAGTTCGCAATATGTTTAGGTTCCATGTAACAGGGGGCGAGCTGTTGTATCTAATCCCCAAGATGCTACTGAGAATTCTATAGAAAAACCCATTAACTCTTTGTTCAAGTTGGAATTCGAATCTCAGGGCGAAAACCTCTAGGGTTCGCGATTGAGACCTATAAGGCACAAAAGATCCTATTGGGTCGACTTGCACTGCGGCCTTTTGCCTCGGCCACGCATAACAAGAAGAATACTAGGCTACTAATAAGGCAGTGAAGGGGTATCAAGTGCATAAGAAGTGTATAATGATATGAATAAGATATATCTTTATATATATAAAAGAAAGTCGTGTTAGTTACACTATTTATAACTGAAGAACGGCTGAACCGATTTGGCTGAAAATTGGTGGAGAGGTAGCTTAGAACCAGGAGACGGACATAGGATACTTTTTATCCCGTTCTCGTGGGATGTGATGACAGACCGAATTCCACGGGGGCGAAGCCGCGGGCAGAAGCTAGTATATGAATAAGATGAGGTTAATTTCAGTTTAATTATATTTTTAAGAGGTATAAGATTTTGCCTTGTCTTGTAAAGATTTATCTACAGGTTTGTAATGGAGGTTGACTTTTAAGTTTTATCACGTTTTTAATTTTAATAAAAGTTTATCTTATATCTATATACATATATATCCGTTGTCACATAGCTTATTGCTCGACTCGAGAATCGAACAAGGTAACACATGATTGGTAGCCCTGCGTCTATATTGTTTTGATATATGCTTAGGAGTTTTGCTTGATGTGTGAACTTTAGATAATACCTTCTCAGCTTTTGGTGGTTGCGGCGCGCCCATAACTCGAAAAACAACGAAATGAAAGTATGCAGCCCGCAAATCATCTGGATGGATTTCTACAGGTTCCAATGGTCTATCAGCGGGAAGTACTTCACGGCAATCTAGCCACCGTAAACGTTGTAATTTCATCAAAGTCATGCGAGCATATCCAGCACAAACCTAACAAAATAATAGCGATTTAAAAAAACGCCATCTATGTACTCAGTATTGTACTTATCAGTTAGTGTGTAGCGTACCGAACAAGGGTTTCCCGACAGTTGCAAAGCGATTAGATTTGGTAACCTTGCCACAGCTTCGATAACTGGCTCCAGATGATAGATGTCATTATCAGACAAATCCAAAACAGTCAAATTGTAAGGCAGCTTGCCTACACCATCAATATTATCTAGAAGAAATATGATTAACTAAGTAATAAACCGGAAATTTGTATCTAATCATTTTATAATTGTTACAGCAGTCATTACCAGAAGTTAAAAAGTTTCTCGCCAAACCCAAATATAGTAAATCAAACGGTAAAGAATCAGCGAAGTTAGTTACATCAGATATACGGTTAGCTTGGAGTTCAAGGCTCCTTACGCTAGGTGGAATGACTTCTGCCTTCAGATCAGCAATAAAGTTTCCACATAAATTGAGAGTTATTATTTTTTTATACTGCAGTAAAGTTTCATCTAAGTTTGTCATCTGGAATAAGTCATTATTTTATTAATTCATTTTTTAATCTTTAGCCCTACTGTTCTGTTACCTATGTTCAATGACGTAAAACGCATGTTTTCTTTAAACTGATGAATAACATCGCAAATGTGTACGGTAGTAGAATTTTTACGACACGTTTGGCGTGGCGGCTGAGCGATCGGCTTCTGCGACACGTGTTGTGGGTTCGATCCCCACACGGAGCAAATATTTGTATGATCTACAGGTAGTTGTTCCGGGTCTGGGCGTTTGTGTATGTGAGAATTTGTGTTTGTAAACGCACTCACGATACAGGAGAAAATCCTAGTGTGGGGCAACGTTTTTTAAAAAGAAAAAAAAATGGAAGGTACGTAGAGTTCATAGGATGTCTAATAGACCATTAACACATTTCTAATAATGATCTTCTTTAATTTTATAGGTAAACCCATTAACGCATTGATAGTGGTTTGGTAGAACATTTACCTGGCAATCGTTTACTCGTAGCACGTTTACCATTTTGATATCATCTCTCAAGATCTTTCTATCGCCTGCTTTAACAGTCTTTCGGATTAATTTAACCAAGTCATCTGTGATACAATTAGCGTTGTGGAAACATATTTTTCCTTCGTCTGTGGCGAATTTTTCGTTATCCCATAATGTAATAGGCAACATAAGATCCCAGTGCTCATCAAGAGTCAAACCTGAGTCTTCGTTAATAAAGCCGTTTATAATGCTTTTGTTTATTTTATTTTCAATGGCTTGACAAAAGGTCACTGTTGGTATTTGGTCTCTTTTACACAGCTTCCTGTGATGACGAACTCCGTTTTCCAGGAGAGTCCAATCTATGTCTGTTTCTATACGCTTTTGATATCCTAGGTAGTTAAGAGTTATAAGGTAATTAGATCATCAACATTTCCTTTATTTTTTTTTTAAGTAAAGGAGGATTTTAGGCTAGCTAGGCTAGCTTAGGGGCTTTACAATAATTTGGTACCTTCTACAGCATCTTCAGGAACATACACGAGACTAGATTCACTGATTGGCGGCCGAATAACTGGAGGTTGTGGCTTTTTGGCTGTATCATGTTTCGCCTTAGGTGGCATATTGAAAGTAACTATAGCTGTTTTATATTGAAAATAATAAATAAAAGTACTTATTTAGATTTTAAGATTAACGAACATATGTTTTCCTTGTATTTATATAAACAAAAATTAGATTAAACTGATAACAAAAAGTGACAGTTTTGAATTAGTATTTGATAAATAAAAAAGTTTTTTATCATAAAAAGGTTATATCTAATATTTTCCTTTGAGTTGTTAACAATCTCAATGGTAATTTCCTTCTTGGAAGTTTTGGACAAGTACATAACTGTCGATAAAACAGTTATTATAAAGCAGTTTCACAACATGCGCACTAGATGTCGCTAGGAACCCTATTTCTAGTTTCAATTCAAAACCATGTGCTTGTGCGATTTCTTTCATTCACAATCTGTGGCACAGTTTCGCGGCAGACACCTGTGTTATAAGTACGTCACACTCACATAAAACTCGATTTGATTATTTTGCCGACCGCATACATATTTAAAAACAACCAAGTAATTTTATGGATAGTCCTCAAGTGTTGTATGATGGCTAACTATAGCCTGTTTCTAGAGTAAGAGTGGCGCGTGTGTTATTGTTTTTATTATTCATAGATCGAATTCATGAATGATTTAAAGTGACTTTGACATGTGAGTGCGCGGGAAATTTGAATAAATAAATTAAACTTGTGGCGACGACAGCAGACTCCGTCTTCAACGGGTAATGCGTCAGTGTTTTGTAGAAGTGATGTTGAGTGAAAGTAAACTGTGCAATGCGGTTATGCAGCTTTGGTGACGTTGTTAATGCCAATATATTATGTTCATGCCCTTGCGAGGTTGGCAAGATCCCATATATGCTGACAATTCCATTTTGTTTACTTCCGCGCTAACATTATATTTTTTCGAACATATTGAATTATAAGATTAAGGTAAGTCGTGAAGTTATTATTTACTCATAATCCAAAGTATGACTATCATCTACAAATCAAAATTTTGCAATTAAAATTCTTTAGATATAAAAAAAAATCTGCTGTTCTCTATACAAACAAAATGACCAACCAATACCACAAATACCTAGTTATTGGACGTGAATATAATGATCAATTGCTCATCAGTTTAGATTATGCGTTTACTGTCGACTGTCGTACGTCTGTCTGTCTCTAAACCTTGTTACCGAGTTCTGCGCCAATAAAGGGTAGGCAGAAATGAGGTACCTATGCTTACGCAAACTGCAATTAAACGGAGCACTTTTCATAAAAATCAGTAATTGGTCTGCCAATAATATTGTAATTAGCTAGTAAGCCAACCAAATTAAGACTTTTTAAGTTTCCGGAACATTAATTGCTGGTCATGAGTGGTGTGAGCAAAGGAAGGAGTTTCTTAATCCTTACATATTATAAAACAAAATTTGTCTGTCTGTCTGATGGACTGCCGCATCTGCCTGCGTTTGTTCGCGATAAACTCAAAAACTACTGAACGAATTTTCATGCGGTTATCACCAATTTTTAGACACAGTGTTTAGGAGGTGTGGTGTATTTAAGTTTAGAGATACACAGACGTACGAGAGTAATCGCAGTAATCTCAACTGATCGTTAAATTCGCGTCCAATATCTAGGTAGATTCCTATAGGTGATATGGGTGCCATCATTTTGTTTATAAAGAGAACCACGAATATTTTTTTTTAAATCTAAAGAATTTTGATTGCTGAAATTTTTATTAAACGGGTAACTAGCTAGCTTGTATAATGGAATTCGTAATTAAATACTTTAAGATAAATATTTCGCATATTTGTTATTTAAAATGTCGTCTAAATGTCGAAACCTTGGTGACAATTCCAATAACAAGTTCATTCAGGCAAGCTGCTGCTACAATATGTCCAAAAATTTATTTCCTCTCAAGGTCAAGTCGGACTTAATACGAGAATGCATCTGATTTAAAAATACCGACATAAATGACAATTTAAAAATATCTTCATACATTTTTGGCAAACGTAAAGTTACAATTTGTTTAAAAAACAGCCAATGGTAAACTGTTGCAGTTTGGAAGAAACATGGTTTGTGTCGTTTCAAGTCATAACATAAAGGGCCCCATATACGGTACGATTCGTCTATACGATCGATCTGATGAAAATCGTGACGATTGATCGTATCAAAAATGTCGCTAATCAGCATGCCTACATCATAATCTTGACATACACCAACGATTCGTAGTTTCGATCAGTTTGATGCGACGGATCGTACAGATAAATCGTCCCGTATATGGGGCCCTTATGACGGTTTTGAGGAAAACAACGCCACTTTATAAGGCCTAATAGTTTTTCAATATAAGAATAGTACCACCAAGGAACGACTGTATTCTTTAAGTAATAGGTACGGTACGAACAGGATGTGTGGACATTATAGGTTAATGTCCATGTTGGACTGAAGTCATTCGCGAACTTAATGTCATTTAAAAAAATAACTACGTGGAGAAACACACTTCACGAAAGTATATAAAACTAGAGTTCACATTTACAAATTCTGTATAGAATAGAAACTGTGTGTTTTGGCTTTATTAGCCGGAACCAACCAAAATATAAAATATAACCATAAACTGCGCAAAAGTAGATGACATAACTTGAATCAATTCTGTACCACCAATTTCTCCTGATGGCAGAGTTCGCAGTCTATTTTTAAATAAAGGCCATATATTATTGCGGATTACTGAAACTCATAAGCTCGCCTAATGTCACATGCAATTAATTAACATTTTAGGATAAATTTATTTTGTGGTGTATCTTAAAAAATCGTAAGACACTGACCAAATGATATTGATCATTTTGGATTGGTATAAATCGAAATCGGTTCACAATCGGCGAAGATAGGGTCCATCCGTCAACCTCGATTTCTTCCTCCTTATTTATGCCATGTTTTCGTTTACCTAGATTCATAGGTACATTCTAATTAATGGGAACTACCGTAAAAGGGGAAAATCAGTTAAAAGATTGTTGTTATTTCCTCAAAGTTAAAAAAATATGTTTAGATGTTTGATTTATACTTGTTTAATTAACTGTCTACCGACGGTGTTACTCGTGGTGATTTTATTTTTCCTGATTACGTCACAATTTTCAAAATTAAGGGGGTTTAGTTTATTTAAATTTAGTTGCAATATGTAGAATTTCATGGTTCTGTACCTGTACGTTGTCTTTCAGTATCGTAAACAGACAAATAAAAGGACTTATAAAGCGTTGTTTGCTCAAATTTTAAAAGAAACGAGAACAGTAGTTTACACGAGTTAGTAGTAGTTTTCACGTGGGAGAGCCATGCTTCGGCACGAATGGGCCGGCTCGACCGGAGTGATACCACGGCCTCACAGAAAACCGGCGTGAAACAACGCTTGCGTTGTGTTTCGCCGAGTGAGTTGAGGTTACCGGAGGCCCAAACCCTTTTAAAGGCGGGCAGAGCACTTGCGACTCCTCTGGTGTTGCGGGTGTCCATGGGCGGCGGTTATCGCTTACCATCAGGTGATCCGTTTGCTCGTTTGCCCCCCTATCCCATAAAAAAAAAAAACTGTACCCATGAATTATCGATTTTGGTCGCATATTTCGTACAGTTATACTTAAACTTATCAAACATTATAAGAATGCCGATCTAATTATACCCAATTAGCTAGTTTACCTACCTAAATAAACCGATCTACTTGTGTGGACCCACGCAGCGTAAAATGATATTTATTACAAATATGCGCCTACTATTGTGGCTTTAAAAAAATGAAACCTCACAGTCAAAATTGCTTAAAATATGAAATGAAAAAGGATGTCAATAATAAATAAATTTTACACAGGTCGTGATTTCAATATGCCGTTCACAATGAAAGAAGGTGGTTTTGGGGTCGGTGACTACGTGGCATTTGGAGTGCTGTGTGCCGCGTCGTGTGCCGGGGGGATCTGGTACAGTGCCATCGGCTCTCGAACGAAAAAGCTCGTCGATATCAAAGACTACCTTCTTGGTGGAAAAACCCTGACGACCGTCCCTGTCGCCATGTCACTTATTGCCAGGTTAGATTATTGGATATTAACAGGGTTGAAAAGTACTATCTAGGTATATTTAGGCAATCATCCATCAGGAATCCTGGGCGCTATATTTATGGGCCCATTGAATGTGTACTGTATTTTAGTTAGTTTATGACAGTAATGTGTCTGCTTGTAGTGTTTCAATGATTTACTGATCACAAGCGCAATTGCTGAGTTCGAGAGCCTGGGTTCTATTCCTCGGAGATTCTTGCTGGATTATCCAATCCTTAAAAAAACATTCCAACCTTGTCTGAAATTATTATGCTTTTCTTTGGCTAAAATTGTGTTCTTCGTTTTTTTTAATTGCCAAATCTATATACTAATAATAAAGCTGAAGAGTTTGTTTGTTTGCTTGAGCGCGCTAATCTCAGGAACTACAGGTCCGATTTGAAAAAATATTTCAGTGTTAGATAGCCTACTTATTGAGGAAGGCTATAGGCTATATATCATTACGCTACGCGGACGAAGTCGCGGGCAGAAGCTAGTACAGTAATAATTTGATATCCCATTTCAGTTATGTATCAGGGGTGACAATCTTGGGGACACCAGCGGAGATATACAACTATGGCACACAGTACTGGCTTGTGATTTTCGGAGTAACCTTGAGTTGTATCATTGTAGCCACGATATATCTACCAGTATTCTGCACCCTGAGACTATCATCGTCTTATGAGGTAAGTTCCATCACTTCCATTCGTGTTGGTTAATTTGGAATAATAGTTTATTAAGGTTGTTGATTTACACGCAATTCGAAAACGACCATTCTGAAACAATTGTAATTTTTTATTTTTATGATATAGGCCCCCCTAAACGAGCAGACGGATCACCTGATGGTAAGCGATAACCGCCGCCCATGGACACCCGCGTTGCCCGCCTTTTAAAAGGGTTTGGGCCTCCGGTAACCTCACTCACCCAGCGAAACACAACGCAAGCGCTGCTTCACGCCGGTTTTCTGTGATATCACAGCCGCCGTGGTATCACTCCGGTCGAGCCGGCCCATGCGTGCCGAAGCATGGCTCTCCCACGTTAAAAATAGCAGGTGTGGTCTCTTGATGACTTTTTAATTATGAAAGCGATAAGAGTTTGTACGTGTGCACTGCCGTCTCTCCAGAGACAAGTAGGTATGATACCCATAAATAGCTTCATTTAAAAGAAATTGGTATGTAAGAACTTCTTTTAAACTGAAATAACTTGTACTTGAAACATAACTTCTGTCATTTGAAAATCCATTAGGTACTAATACTTAATGCTGACTTTATCGAAATGAAATTTTAGAGATCTAGGTATATTCTTTTTATATAATTATGTGACAAATTGTAGGTGGCCTTCTAACGTTTTTACCTGTAATATATATATGTATGCTTTTCGCAGTTTTTCCTTTATCTGTACGTTGCTTCGTACCAAATTTCAAGATTCTGAGTTCACGGGAATACCCTGTAGGTTTTGATTCTCTTGGGTCTTGACAGACAGACAGACAACAAAGTGATCCTATAAGGGTTCCGTTTGTTTTTCCTTTTGAGGTACGGAACCCTAAAATAGTTAAATGTATGTACTTACTTATCAACACATTTTTCTACTTATCTATGTTGCTAGGCGAAACCGGTAAACCCTTTAATTATTTTTAGAAAACATTATTGAAATTACTGTTGTCAACTTTCTATTAGCTCGTGGCTAATTACCCTTTAATTCGTGAGTATTAATATAGACTATCAATTCAATAGAGTTCTATGTTTGATATTAGCGAGGTCAACGCACAAGCTAAGTTATCTAGGCTTTTGAATAAAACATAATAATTATGTAGTTTATTCAATACAGTCACAGGTAAAGACATTCTATAGGTATCACAAAGGCCGTTAAATGATTGAAATTTGAACTTAAATTATCATACCTGCAGGTCATCATTTATAAATAGATCTTCATGAGATAGATACAGTGTGATTTTCTAATCACTTTTTTTCTTTCAGGAGGTAAAAAAATCACTTCTTTCATACACTTTCATCCATATTTTCACAAAAAGTTGTAAAATAGTTATAAATTTTTTATTTTTTAGATTTTATTTCACTATTTTATTTTTTAGATTTTATTTCACTATTTTAGAAGAAATTATTTAAAAAATTTCACCGTCTGAATAATGGTGATAAAAGATGGAAAGATATAGTTTGAATTAAAAATATAGGAACTAAACGTGCATTTACGACAAATTTGTATGTGTTCTTAGGACCCCTTCTCTACAATAGACTCAATGCAAAAGTAAATAATATCTATCCCCTCAACTTAACTTAATAATGCAAAAAGAAACTCCTAGAGGCCCTCCAAAATATGTCCTACGAAGATACAGAGAAGTAACTAATTGTGCTAAAGTAACATTATTTTTGTTATGTTTTCCTATACCACAGTATGTGTTCGTTTTCTGTTGAAACCTAGTTAACCTTCCTTATTATACATATTTTATCATTTATAATGAATTTTTTGTTAGTGTGTATTTTATTTATGATTATTTTTGATTTTATTGCTCTTGTCGCCTGAAACACGGAATTACCTAGTTCAGGCACATGCATTATATTACAAGTTATATAAACTTTGTAAGTATTACCTACTTTATACATTTCTTAGCAAACAAAGTTTTACAGAATAAATTATTTTTATTTCTATGGTTTCTGCGTTAACGCTTGTGACAAGCGCGAGTGTTAACTTTTAAACTTTTTACCACATCTTAAATCGCTTCAAGACCCCTAATTTTCTTTGGGCCTTTTACCGCCCTCTTGTAGCTCCCAGCACCCACTTAGAGGGTTAGACTAGTGGCATGAACGCTAATCGAATAAAATAAAATAGGATTCCAAATAAGTATAATATGCAAATGACATATTTTAAGCTTTCGACAAATCGAGCGTTCACAAATGTCATCTCCATATTATATTTTGTTTCTATTCGATTGCAACTTGTCTACAGGCCCAGGTGATACAAAGCATACTTAATAAAATAAAATAGGATTCCCAATAAGTATAATATGCAAATGACATATTTTAAGCTTTCGACAAATCGAGCGTTCACAAATGTCATCTCCATATTATATTTTGTTTCTATTCGATTGCAACTTGTCTACAGGCCCAGGTGATACAAAGTATACCTTCCCTTGGCCTTGTTCCCCTGCCTTGAAAAAAAATATTAACAAAAAATACAGAATATTTTTTTTTATTTTCTGTTTAAGTGTTCCTTTACAAGCAGATATAATTGATTAAGAAGATTGATAAGTCGCAGACTCAAATCATATAACTGGGTTACTTAAGATTGTTAAACAATAAAACATTATAAACTTCAAACAATCATCTCGCTCTGTGCTCGGATAATTTATCTTAGGTCGTGTGTAGTGTAATAGTAGATCTTATCGTAAAGTTATCTATCACTAAATGACAACCGATTTGCAATGGACTTTATACCCGAGTAGCAAAAAATAAACGTAATTGTTTACAGTAAGGCTGAGTACACAAGATTTTGCTTACTCTGATATAAGGACAGGTTAAAATCGAACGTTTTTCTACCCATTTTTAAATTTTTTTAAGCTTAGGCTTTTGTGTGCTTTTTCGTAAAGGCATATTATGAGGTGCTATTCTTAACAATGCGAAATAGCCAAGAAAAGGTTTTCTAAAACCGAGTGAAGGATTTTAACCGTGGGAGAGCCATGCTTCGGCACGAATGGACCGGCCCGACCGGAGTTAAACCACGGCCTCACAGAAAACCGGCGTGAAACAACACTTTTCGTTTCGCTGAGTGGGTAAGGATATCGGAGGCCCAAACGCTTTTTAATAGGCGGGAAACACTCTTGCGACTCAGCTGGTGTTGCGGGTGTCCATGGGCGGCGGTAATCGCTTACCATCAGGTGATCCGTCTGCTCGTTTGCTCTCCATCCAATAAAGAAAGAAGTGTAACTTGCGCACTCTTCCTTTCATAATAATTCAGGTCACTGAAATAATTATGTTTATTTGTTTCAGTATCTAGAGTTGAGGTTCAACAAGAACGTCCGTGCGTGTGCGTCGGTTTTGTTTTTACTCGACGAGGTAAGTTCATGCTGAATAATGCTTTGTCACACCATCTTTGAAATTGATAATATATGTTTCTTATACAATTAAATTTATTCTGCTCCTGTAATCGAATCGCCATGAAAATATTAATTTATTGTTATATTTATAGTCATAGAAGTTTACAGTGATAAAAAACCCGAGTATACTGCCGGACTCGGACCGGATTATATTTAATTACATTATGAATAGTTTTAAATATTTTACGCGTAACTTGAAGGGACAGGAATAATAAAATATTAAAAGCCGAGTATGACACGTCCTTCTAATTTTATCTTAGAGTTTTTTGCTCATGCGGATGCCAAGGTGCACTGTACGATAATGCCAATGGGGACTTAGATATTATCGAAATTCACGGTCGTTTCAGATACGGCTATCAATCATAAATATCAAGACCACTGCTGCATATTGATTAATATAGTATTTAGGCCATTTATTAATTGATTACGCAAATTTTAAGATTTTCAGTACCAAAGTATGATAAGTCTTTAAGTATGACACTGACAAAAACCATGACTAGGTAGGTATATAGTATGACATGTTATTGCGATTATTTTTAACTACTCATTAGCGAAGTGTTAAGTATTGGGTTTTAGGTTATAACTGCCTCATTAGCCTGGTTGTCCTGACCGCGATTGCTACGCTAGAGTTCCTAGGTTCGATTCCCAGGTCGAGCAATGTGTTATTGGGTTTTTCTATGAAATTCCCAGTAGCAGCTCGGAGTTACGAATTTGTGCCCAGTTAATGGCAATAGGCTCGCCCCCTATTACATGGGACCTAAACATACCGGCGAACTGTGGGTGTACATTAGTACGCCTCTGCCTAACCCTTCGGGGAATACAGGCGTGATGGTATTTTATGTTAATTTTAGTTAGTATCTATCGTTATCGCACTTCAAATTTTCCGTTTTATAATGTTTATAATATTTTTTAATTACAACCAATTAAAAGGCAATCACGATTGTCGGGTGTTACAAGCTTCTTCTAATGATGGCGATCGATACGTTTTTTCTGCATCATTTGCAATACCTACTTAATTATGAATAGTAAAATATCAATGTCGTGAGTAACAAGAAAATCAGAAGCAGTACACTTCTACAGGACTATTTTTAGTGGTGGTAAATTTGCGTGAAGGCTAAGGCTCAATTCTCAGCTCGAGCAAAGAGCAAGCTCGAGCAAGCGAGCAAGCAAGCGAGCAAGCAAGCGAGCGAGCAAGCTCGAGCTGGTGTGTGCCCAGTTTATGGCAATAGGCTTACCTTCTGTTAAATGAGACCTAATACCGGTGAAATGTGGTATACTACATTAGTTCACCTCTGTCTACAGGCGAGGCGTAATGAATGACTATTGTGCTAGACTATTTTTTCTACATACTTAAGTAATTATCTACTTTATTTATTTATACGGGAGGGAAATATGTCTTAATAATTACACGGTCACTAGTTTTTAAAATCAAGGTTACAAAAGGTTTTTGCGGAGCTACATTCAAAAACGTTTTTTTTATTTACTTTACCTAGAATGAATGTTCGTCATCTATAACCGGGGTAGGCAAAAATGTGCCTCTCACTTCTTTAGTTTTAATAATCTTAAGTTTCACAGTAAAGTTAAACTTACGAATTAAATGTTAGGTAGGTATTAGGTACTTACTTATATCTTGTTATGTGTTTACCATTGCGTGCCAATGTGCCATTGCCAATTGATTCACTAATTAAATTATTCTGTATTAAATAAATTATTGATGGTATTGCTTATAAACAAACCATCACGCCTGTGTTTCCCGAAGGGTTAGGCAGAGGTGTCCTAATGTACACCCGTAACTCGCCGGTATATTTTAGCTCCAATATAAGTAGGCAAACCTATAGCCATTAACCGGTCAAAAATTTAGACTATAGGCTGCTACTGATGATTTCAAAAACCTTATATAATAATTTGTTTGACCCGGGAGTCAAACTCAGGATCTTACTGCTACCCTAGATAGCAGTCGTGCTAAGGACCGCTAGAGTAATGTAATGAGACTACCTATTTAGAATTAATAATTATTAATAGTATTGTACTTATATGCAAAAAATGTTTTCCCTATCTGATTTAAGTAACAAAATTAAGTACCTATACGCTAATTAGGTAAAAAATCTTTAAATGTAATGTTACTGAACGCTTTTATCAAAATGCGATCTGATAATGACGTCGGTGCCTCTCTATTTTTGCTGATTAGAGCCATATAATAATAAATAATATCTAAATAATGCACACGTTGTCTGTTTATTAAGGTTTAGATTGTTGCTATGGAATCAGCTATTCTTATGTATGCAGTGTGTATGTATAAAGGTCGTTCGCTATGCTACCGTATTGGACTTTGACCGCCGCCGCCGGTGTCGTTTCATATGAAGAAAATCAACATCAATTGTCCCCGGCATATCGACGGAACATTGCCGCGAGACTATCCATCTATTGGAAATGTGGTACTTACAATATTTTAGTTGTTAAGTAGTTATATTTAGGTAATATACAATTCAATAATGTGTGTACACAATATAAAAAGATTTCGGCTCTAATCTTAGGGCCACTTGCACCAACTTCTTAAATGTGTTTAAACTGTATTTAAACACAAATTTTGTATGAAAAATTGTGTTTAAATATATTTAAACACATTTAAGAAGTTGGTGCAAGTGGCCCTTAGTTTATAGTAGAGTAGAGAAATGAAAGATTTTGCAGATAGGATATTCTATAAAACAACTAAACGTGGTTAGCGGTATTGGTAATCACAACGTAATGACAATCTAGCTGGACGTTGTAGGTACAGCTGTTTTACATAACAAAG
This sequence comes from Acronicta leporina, assembly GCA_947256265.1. Lineage (NCBI taxonomy): Eukaryota > Metazoa > Arthropoda > Insecta > Lepidoptera > Noctuidae > Acronicta > Acronicta leporina. The sequence continues at coordinate 5,554,881 of OX366513.1, read as the reverse complement.
CATTTTTTTTAAACAACTAGCGTTTATGTAAAATGGCGTATTATGCAAATCCGGCTTCGACATCACATCGTTTTTTACTTTCGTTTTTGCCATTCAAGTTTTTTCGTTCCAAATATATAAACATTTATTTTTATTATTTAAGATTATAATCTTATTTCAATATAGGTAGTCGGTCACGAGAATATACTAACCGGTTTTGGTTTACATAAGTTTTATTTTTGCACCGAATGCGCACCTTAAATTTTATTATATGTATAGATTAATTGGTTCAATATTATTCAGTTGTTTTTTTAGAATACATAGGTATATGCGTGGATTGTTTCAGTATAGTCTGCATCTACGTTGTTTTCAAACACAAATAACGTCACTGCTATTGTGAATTGATTCTTCACACTTGGTCATAACGTACTTACGTTTACCATTGATGTAACAACTTTCATACGCGTAGAAAGTGGGCGGTGTACAGCCGCTCAGAAATTATATTCGCACACATCAATTTCTACTTATTATTTAAATCAATTTTTATATAATTGAGCCGGACAAGGTTACTTCGTGGTTGAGGACTTTGATCGCGGCAATTTACGAGATCACAATATAAACAAAGTGCTCAAACAACAATACTCAATTGACCACTTGTAGAATTGTATGAACACGTAATAGCTGCGTTTATATTTGAAAATATTGACGAAATGTGACCGTCATGACTTCATGAGCAATGACGTAAGACGCACATGTGAAGCACTTGACCACAGTAAAAGTATCTATTGTTTGCTTACGTTTAGTTGAGAGAGGTTAACTAACAACAGTTACGTTGCCTTGTAAATGCTGTGCACTAACAATGCACTAATGCAAGATTACTATGTGCATACGTTTAATTTTATTAGGGTAATATACGACATAATTTTGTCTACAGATTATATTTCGTCTAAAGTATCTCGCGCACGATATTACAAAATGACTTCGTTTGCACCCATGTTAGTCTGATCGAATGTAGATAAAGGAATTAAGTGTGTAATTTTAAATTAATTAGATATATACAGTATGTAATCAGTTTTGCTATATCTACGTACCTAAGTACAGGGTGCCTATTTATTTACCTGCACAGTGCACTCTATAAAAAAAGTTATTCTGCCTATCATACTTAACTACTTCCTACGAAACCCTATCCCTATCCCATACCCTATTCGTCAAAACAATTTCATATTTCTATAGGTACAATAGGTTAAGGTAGTAGACAGGCCACATTTTGGCATGTATGGAAGTCTTTTTTTTTCAAATAATCAGTGATGGTCTTCATAGGGGAAGTTGGTCTGTAGAATCACCCCTTTACTTTAATGGCTGCAGGTGTCTAAATCACCACCTTGCAAGTGCCTATAGTGTAATCCAGTATCAATGTGTAAATAGAGTGCTTATATTTTGCTACTATTAGAACCTATTATGGAGTCAACCTTTGCACCACATTGATTGATGGCTTAATAGGCGACAAACAAATACTCTGGCACAAACAAATTGATTAACTACAGCTAATTAAAACTGAATGCGGAAACAGTAATATTTTACAGTAGTAGTAGCAGTACAGTAGAACAGTAATTAAAGATTTACAGGTTTATAGTATGGAGTGATTAAGGAGTTTTCTTTAAGAATAACGGAATGTTTTGTTTTCAGGTACTTTTCCTGCCGATGATAGTATTTGTTCCTGCTTTAGCATTTAATCAATGTAAGTTTTAATTAAAAAAGGTTTAAAATGGAAATTTCTCTGTATAATTTAATCGATGCGGTTTTTAGGCACGTTTCCATTCTACACTATTCTTTTTTGATTTATATTTAATTAATATATTTAATTTTCAGTGACGGGTTTCAATGTATATGCCGTTGCTGGTGCTATGGTTTTAATATGTGGCCTGTATACAGTATTAGTGAGTAGACAGTTTTATTTTCGCTTTATTTTTACTTTTATCGATACAGAAAATTACAAACATATGCATGTTATATGGTAAGAAAAGAAGTATAACAGACGTGGAATAACTATAGGAACTACTGTTGGCATTGACATTGTAGATGGCAAATGGGCCTTACGGGTCCGGTGGAGCTTGAATTACCCACAAAAATGTAACACCAAAATAAATCGCAATTTAACCAATATTTTATCTAATTGCGTTATTATTCGCATAGAGATACCGTTTATCTAGGCTTCTACCGTACCATTTCGTCTAGGTACTACTTCACTGGAAATAAACGACCGGAAAAACGTTCCAACCTTGATAAAGTTGTCAAGAATTGCATTCGCTTACATTTTTTTGCAGTGTAATATTTTTGATGAAATGGTAGAGCAGGATCCTAGATTAACGGTATCGGAATAATAACACACTTTGATTAATTTATTGTTGAATTACGATTTATTTTGGTATTAGTACGTTTGTATTGGAAATTCAGTCCGCCGGACTCCAATACCTAAAAGCATGAGCCATTGACCTCTATAATCCTATACGCTGTAGGTATAGAACATAGAAAAATATAGACATCAGTGTCATGAACTCCATGTAATATCATTGGTTTCTATGAACGTTAATCAGGCGGCCGTATATTTAGTTTCCCAGATTTTCTTTTATTGTCTTGAATTAGACAAACCAAATTATAATATGTAGGTACCTAGCTGCTGTTTGCTTTATGTGAATATTATTTTCTCTTTATCATACGGAATGTTTGTCTATACGCATTTGTTCTTAAAGTATTTTTTGGGCGCGTAAATCCTCGTGTATTGACTACCACCTGGGGAAGTCTCCGGGGTATGTAAGACTCATACCGACTATAAATAGAATTAGCCTTTCCCTGTCCCATGGTCATGAGATTTGTGACATTCATCACGATCAGGCTGCGGTCCAGCCATTACTGGACCCCGTTAAAGGAGAGGTCTTACTTCACATCCTAATTGACGATGCACGTGTAACAAACATGAGCGCCATTGTTGTTCTTATGGACTGCTTGCTATAAATTATTTTAAGAAGCATGGCAACTAGCGTGGTTAATTGCAGCATCCAAACGTGTTTGTCACACGTGACAGTGATGTATGTATATGATGTAACTATCAAACAAAAACTGTTTTTGTTTTATAAGATAATACATAGCATAAATATGATGATAGATCGATTATAAAAATAGTGCTTCCTTTTCACACATTTCACGTGTAATGAGAAAAACTTGTTGTAGAGTTGTTTTGTTGAATTTTATTTTTAATAGAATTAAAAAAGGATTCTTATTTCGATTATGTTTGCTATGGATATGAATACTGGGAGGGGCTTTTCTCTTCGTAAATATATATTTTGTGATTGTATAAAGCTGAAGCCTAACAAAATAGCAGAACAAATCAGCGAACAAAAAAATTCATTTTTTACGTACTTAAATTTAGCGGAACCGTAAGTTACCCTGGGGAACAAGAATAGATATATTTTGCATCCATCTGCAATTGGTTACTATACTGATATTATTTGTTACCATCCAGGGTGGATTAAAGGCTGTGGTGTGGACGGATTCAGTACAAACAGGCATCATGTTCATAGGAGTGATACTCGTAGCCGCCGCCGGCACAGTCGCCGTCGGCGGCGTGAGAGAGATCATCGACATAGCCAACGAATCTGGAAGATTGGAACTTACTAAGTAAGTTGAAACATTACCATTTATTCAAAATTATACATTATTTTTAGTTATTAATGCGAAACCTGAATAAGGTTTGTTCGGAATACGTAACTGAATCGATTCCAATAATTTTTACACCATGTCTATTCTATTATCTGTGACTATTTTATATTTTGTCCCAAAAATATTTAACTAGCGGCCCGCTCCGGCTTCGCACCGGTGGAGAAATCTCTAACTTTGTTCAAAATATTTTATAGCCTATGTTAATCTAGAATAATTTAGCATTCAAATGGTGAAACAATTGTTGAAATCGGCCCAGTAGTTTTTGAGTTTATTCGTTACATACATACAAATCTTTCCTCTTTATAATATTAGTAAGTAGGTAGTGATAAAACTACGCACACATTCCTACGTATTGTTACGTTCTGAAACTAAGAGCCACTTGCACCAGCTTATTAAATGTATTTAAACATATTTTTTCATAGAAATTTCGTGTTTAAATACAATTTAAACACCTTTAAGAAGTTGGTGCAAGTGGGCCTTAATCTCATTGCACTAACCACGTAGTTAAATCTATAAATTAGATGAAAACATTTTGGTTACATACGATTATAATCGTATTTGCCTCAGAGACTAAGGGCCACTTGCACCAACATCTTAAATGTATTTAAATTCTATTTAAACACAATTTTCTATTATCATTTTGTGTTTAAATTGAATTACCCTATAACTAAGAAAATGCACTCAATTACCACGACATATTTTTTTAAAGGATAGGTACCTATATTTTTTATTAACATGCTAATAAGAAAGCATGTATGTGCGCTAGTGATCTTTAACCTGTGATCTAACACTGGCAACCCGTGTTACCGGTGTTAATGAACTTAGTACCGATACCTAACGTCTGAGGTCTCTCCATTCGTGAAATTATTGTTTTTTTTTAAAAACATTGGTCCTTCTTAGGATTTTCTTCGGTATCGCGGATGCATTAAAACTACCTGAAGTAATATTTTTTGTTCCGTGCGGGGATCATGTTCACAACACGTAGCGTAGAAGCCGATCGCTCAGCCACTACGCCAAACGCCGACAAGGAATATACAATTGAACATGCTGCTTTTTAGGTTTCCGTACATAAAGGGGGAAAACGGGACCCTATATTATCTGTGCTATTACTAAGACTTCGCTGTCTGTCTGTCACTAGGCTGTATCTCAAGAACCGCGATAGCTAGACTGTTGAAATTTTCACAAATTATGTATTTCTGTTGCCGCTATAACAACAAATACGAAAAAAAACCTGTAGAGTGCGAGTCGGATTCGATAATCGTACTAATGCATCGCGCGAGTCCGACTCGCATATGGCCGGCTTTCTGAAAAAAAAAAATTTTTTTTTCCTTGTCAGTTGGAGTTTCTCCCCTTATGAGCGTCAGACGGGTTGGGGCGCGGTGGTCGGCGGCTTCTTGTACTGGACGTGCTTCAACTCTGTAAACCAAACCATGGTACAGAGATACATCGCATTGCCAACCAAGAGGAAAGCTATTTCGTGAGTTCTAATACCTATAACTTATATTTACATACTAGCTTCTGAGCGCGACTTTGTGTGGACTTCAGAATTGGGTCCGACTTGGATAAACAGTAGCCTATGTGTTATTCCAGACTATAATCTATCTCTTTTCCAAATTTTATCCAGATCCGTTCAGCCGTTCTGGCGTGAACGAGTACACACATCCATACTTCACAAATTTTCACATTCAGGATTTTCTAATTTCTAACATGATTTTATCAAAACAGACATGTGTGATACTTCGTTATTAATCTAGTGTGCCTAAGTGCGACTGCGCTTTTATAGGTCTTAGGTCCTGATTCTCAGGTCCTTGTGTTATAGGGCTATTTAATGGTGTCCTCAGCAGCTCGGAGTTTGGATTTGTGCCCAGTTGATGGTAATAGGCTGGTAACATACTGGTGAAAATGAGTCTCCGCCTAACTTGTCGGGGAATAAATACAGGATGGTATGTCATGTTATCAAATAGAATTAAAGTCAATACGGAAAAGGTAAAGAAACTTAATATAAACGTTTCAGATTACTTATTTTATATCTTAGTCGTTTCGTGTGAATGAGGGAAAAGGACAATACAGATGTAACGCTGTAGATGTTTATAAATAGTATTTTAATGTGAGATATTCCCGAACTCGCAGAATACAAGTTGCTCTCAGTATACCCACGTACCTAAATATGAATCTATATCTATACTTTAATATATAAAGCTGAAGAGTTTGTTTGTTTGTTTACTTGAACGCGCTAATCTTAGGAACTACTGGTCCGATTTGAAAAATTCTTTCAGTATTAGATAGCCCATTTATTGAGGAAGGCTATAGGCTATATATCATCACGGACGAAGTCGCGGGCAGAAGCTAGTATAATATATAATTTATTCAGGTACTTAGTCACCCAGTACTAGGGAACATGAAAAGGACAAATAAATATAGTGTGATATAATGCACTCTAATAAATATAATATACTAATCTAATGAAGCTACTCTATGTGTTTAGGGTGAAAAAAACTTTTACAAAAATGTATGAATTCTTAATAAAATAAGTACCTATTAATAAGTATGTAATTATGAGTCTAGCTAAGAACAGAAGGAGTAAAAGAAGTTTTATATTTTTAGTTTAATACAATATGACTCATGGTAGTTTGTATTTATATTATTTAATATTTTCTTTGCTACTGATATTTACGTAGATAGGTACTAGTATCAAATATTTTTAGGACTCGTCTAATTTTTTATGTTATTATCATTATCAAGACATTATAAGATTTTGATTTGTATAATGTACGCGATGACTAGGTTATGTCATTTGATAAGAGAAACAAACGAGTTCGCAGTCTGCTAATTTTCTAATGAAAATATTAAGGTAGAAACACAATACTGTGGCGCTTTAGAATCCGAGAATCATACCGGTTTCATACATTTAGTATGAAACATTAACATTAACATACCATCACGCCTGTATTCCCCGAAGGGTTAGGCAGAGGTGTACTAATTTTCACCCACAGTTCGCCGGTATGTTTTAGGACCCATGTAATAGGGGGCGAGCCTATTACCATTAACCGGGCACAAATTCCTAACTCCGAGCTGCAACTGGGAATTTCATAGAAAAACCCAATAACACTGCTCGACCTGGGAATCGAACCCAGGACCTCTAGCGTAGCAGTCGCGCTCGGGACCACTTGGCTAATGAGGCAGTTTAGTACACATTTAGTATGGTTAGAAGTTATTACAGTATGTTGTGTTACGCGCCACGACAGTAGTGTGTTTCAACCTTTACATGTCCCAAACATAAAACGATACTGTTGTGTTTACCGTTATCTGTGAGACATAGGTACATAACAATAAATTTTCACTGTAATCTTGGCATTTTGATGATAGTCAAAACTTAAGTCAATATTTAAGTTAAGTGAAAGTAGTTTAGTAGTTTAATTCGATTTATTTATTACCTACTAGCTTCTGGCCGCGGCTTCGCCCCCGTGGAATTCGGTCTCTCATCACATCCCACGGGAACGGGACAAAAAGTATCCTATGCCCGTCTCCTGGTTCTAAGCTACCTCTCCACCAATTTTCAGCCAAATCGGTTCAGCCGTTCTTGAGTTATAAATGAAGTAACTAACACGACTTTCTTTTATATATATCGATATAGATCTAAGTACATATCATAAATATTTCTAGTGCACCTGCCACGCTTTTTTCTGCATCACCCCAAGGTAGACTGGAAGAGAATGCCTTAGGCATTATGTCCGCCTGTGCACTTTGTGCGAAGAATAAATCTATATAATAAAAGAAAGTCGTGTTAGTTACACTATTTATAACTTAAGAACGGCTGAACCGATTTCGCTGAAAATTGGTGGAGAGGTAGCTTAGAACCAGGAGACGGACATAGGAATTTTTATCCCGTTCCCGTGGGATGTGATGACAGACCGAATTCCACGGGGGCGAAGCCGCGGGCAGAAGCTAGTAAATAAATAAAACTGCCGTCCATGTAGGGCGGCGTCGTAGATATTTTGTTAAATTACTTAATCTTGTAGTTGTAGTGTTACTCACATAATTAATTGTTAATTACTATAACCTAGACATAAATTTGATAAAGAACAAGTTTATGTGCAACTTTTAATCATTATTATACGTAGTTGAACCATTTAGATACGAATTAAATAGTTTGTTTATGTGACTAACCCAGTTTTTACATTATGTAGGTACTGAGTAGTTATTTTATATGGTTACACTAGATTATTTAAAAAAATATAAATATTCATGTCTGTATTATCCTACATACCGAATGTTTGTTTAATATTTTTTTTTTACCTGTGTCGTTTCGTTGAACCAATACAGCTTTAAGGCTTCAACTTACTCAACCTTACCTAAACCACTTATTAATCTTCTGTGATTCCGAGTTCGTCAGGGTTGGCTTGAAACCACTGCAACGCCAAATATTCTGCCGTTTAGCAATAATGTGCTGACATAATAATAATAATTCATTTATTCATAAATTATTACTTCTTTACAAGATACGAAAGACTAAATTATAGGTACAATCATAAATTCCCTGACTCCTAAACTAGGGGTGTAGCCAAGGTTTCAGCCTCTTAATATTTTCTACTTATGTACACATCTCATGCAAAAGGTCTCGTGGTTTCGTATTGCTTGTGTCTATAGCATTAGTTCCCAAAGTGGTCCAGGTGGACCCCCAGGTGTCTACGGCAGACTCGACAGGGGTCTACGTTGGCAACGCAAAATTGCATAGTTAGATCTAATCTTCACATTTATGTCGAGTTTTGGGAATATGGTAGAAATGCAGCTGTACACCGGAACCAGTTAAATTTGAGTGATCTCTGAGAAAAAAAGGCTGGGAACCTCTGGTCTCTAGTTACCGTTCACCATCAGGTGGCCCTACTTCATAACGCAACCCCATCTTTCAGCGCTCTAGGCATATTCTGCTTAGGGGCAATCCTGGCGATATCTCTGTGCGTGTGGTGCGGGCTGGCAGCGTGGAGTGCGTGGGTGATCGGAGGCTGCGACCCCGGAGGCGTGCCTCTCGTCGATGACAGGCTTCTACCTGCCTTCGTCACCTACGTGTCCAAGGTGCAGCGCCTACCTGGGTTATCGGGTGTCTTCTTAGCTGGAGTGTTCGGAGCAGGACTTAGGTGAGTTGAATCACACGCAGAATTTGGGACGAAAAATCTTAATGATAACTGATATTTATTTCTGTAAATAGATCTTCTAGAGACACGTTTACAAGTCAATGTTTTAAATTTTAACTGAGTTATTAAACAATATCTTCAAGAATAAACAACAATAAGTTGAATCAATCAACAGTTCGTGTACATTTAAGTCTTTGAAAGAACTTTATTAAATATAGGTCTCAATTATTTCTTAAATAACGACTCTACCTACATTCTGCGTGGAGTCAATCTTATTGTACACCAATATTTAAAATATTGGTAACTTTTGAGACGTGAAGAGGTGTTGTGTGTTAATTTGTGACTTAAAACAGTATTTCGTTAGATGGTTCCAAACCCTATTTAATATGACTGATATTACTCACTTACTAGAGGTCTATACCCTGCAGTGGGTGAAATCGAGTTGCAGATGGTCATGATAATGATTGATATCAGTTTCACCATCAGTAATTCTGTCTGTCCAGTTCACTGTCAGCAGTTTTAAACGCCTGCGCTCTAGTGGCGGTGGAGGACATCTTACACGGATGGCTGAAGCTGCGACTGAAGCCTCTGACTGAAGGCCTGGTAGCGCGAGGGATCACTGCCGCGCTCGCCATCATATCCGTACTTATGGTGATCGTCGTGGAGAAACTAGGAGGCGTTCTTGGTAAGTAATGATAGAAATACAGTTGCGAAATAACTGTACACGCATTGGCGAATTTTACGATAAAAAAAGTATGTAAAGGTTTAAGTTGGGGTCGTATATTATCACGGATTCGTGATCATTGTCTTTCGATATGTTTTCGCAATAGTTTCAAAAGTTTTATTGGGTTATTCTTTAGATATTTGAATAATTACCTGTGTGTTATTCTGATGTATGAGCTATATTATTCAAAAGATTCATTCAAATCCATACAGTAGTTTTTGCGTTAATCTCCGTTAAAGAGTTTTTATTTATGGGATAGGGGGGTAAACGAGCAGACGGATGATCTGATGGTAAGCGATAACCGTCGCCCATGGACACCCGCAACACCAGAGAAGTCGCAAGTGCGTTGCCCGCCTTTTAAAAGGGTTTGGGCCTCCGGTAACCTCATTCACTCGGCGAAACACAACGCAAGCGTTGTTTCACGCGGGTTTTCTGTGAGGCCGTGGTATCACCCCGGTCGAGCCGGCCCATTCGTGCCGAAGCATGTCTCTCCCACGTAAAATACACAGAGTAAAAAACATCAAGTCATCCATATATCCTCACAAACATTCAAGTTTATAATATTAGTAGGATTCTCATTTGCAACTTGCATTTCTGCCTAATAGCAATAAGCTCGACCCTATTACATGGGACCTAAGCATACCAGCAAACTATGGGTGTACATTGATACATCTCTGCCTAACCTGTTGGGGAATACAAGCGTGATGATATTTTATGTTATGATATCTTAGCAAAAATCTGCGCGCGGCCGTTTGGGCCGACTAACTTCAGATCAAACACGCCCAGTTATTTCGTTGGAATTGTATACTAGATAATTAGACAATACATAACTATTTTAAAACTATTGAGCGGTGTGACTAGCAGCCGATTATGGCGGTGACCGTCGTCGGGTCATTGAACGTCCTAAAACTTATTTTAGATCGGCGAAGATGCATGCATTCTTGCAACTGTGGGAAGGCGAGACTGACACTGCAATTCTGCAAAAATTATGTCTAGACGTTGGCCTACATTGTTGTCCCACAGTTAATTATAATTGAATTGTAATAATACGAAACTAGTATATTTTGTGTGGTTCGTCGTTACCGAATTAACCGACCCATCTCAAATATTTGATACTACTGCTACTACGGTATAATTGCGGTCTGGAACTCCTCAAAAGAGATACTATGATTCTGTTTTGCGATGTTTTTATTAGAGCTAGGAATCGCCAGCGCCATCTAGTATAATAAATGTAAACTATTGTATTGTAAAAGTGTGGACTTCTATTTACGGAAATTTAAAGGACGCATAAATAAATAGTTACTTACCATTTATAATTTTAAGCTGAGGTCTCAAGATGACTGACAAGTGATACCACTGGTGTTGCTAGCGTCTACAGCTGCGGTTTCCGCTTACCATCAGGTGGCCTGTATTCTTGTTTGTCATCTTACTAAAATAAAAAAATCCTGGTATTATTTTCTTGTAAAACACGGCGAGGTCAACATCCTGTTTAAACAGTTTTATCAAATTCTAAACCCGCAGTAATAGTTCTATTTTCTCTGTTTGTGATAAGTTAGTTCATCTTAGAAATTGACTTTTGATGTGAAGGTGGTGCTTATTTTATGATACAAGAACATATTACTGGCTTACAGAAACTTATGTATTAAATGCATTATTTGACCTTAGCAACGCGTTTGACAAAGGAAAACATCGCGATGATAAAAATATAGCATAGCATGAAACATTGCATAATAATATCGTGACACCTCAATCCCATTTTTTTTTATAAAATCTTACTATAAGGGGTTAAGCTAGTGTTCTTGTTACCCCTCGTGCTAAGCTAAACGCTTGTGTTACGAGTAGGTTCACTTCGGTAGTGCAATGGGTGGGTATCGAACCGGCAAACACGTGATCGCAAGTCCGACGCCCTAGCCATTAGGCTAACGTCGCTAAATAACGTTCACCCACACGCTAGTATGTTGTACACCCATTGCACTACCGACGTGAACCCACTCGTAACACAAGCATTTAGCTTAGCACGAGGGGTTAACAAGAATACTAGTAATGTGCGGCCCACATTGCTAGTAAGCTTTTTATAAAAAAAAAACAAAGAAAAAAAAAAGAAAGAAAACCTCCTTCTAAACTTTCGGGGATACTGGTGTGTGTTACGTTGATGTTATATCATTGCGATCAGGTGTAGCGACAGCTTTATCAGCGATCGCTGCAAGTGCAACATGCGGGGTGTTCACGCTCGGCATGGTGTGCTGGTGGGTGGGGCCGAGGGGCGCGCTGGCGGGCGCGGCCGCCGGCGCCGTCATAGCCGGCACCGTGTCTCTGGGCACACAGGCCGCCGCGGCGCAAGGCCTGAGGGCACCGCCGCTCAACATCAGCTTCGAATGTGCCCAGAACGCCTCCTACGTCGACCTCTCTGGTGCTTTTGTAAGTATCTACTCTGTTGTTTTCAGTGACTAAATGAATATATTGCATGGAGGCCTGGGCAACACTTTTGCCAACAACCTACAAGCAATAATTTAGCTTAAATATATATTTTCTCGTGGGAGAGCCATGCTTCGCCGCGAATGGGCCGACTTGATCGGAGTGATACCATGGCCTCACAGAAAACCGTCGTGAAACAACGCTTGCGTTGTGTTTCGCCGAGTGAGTGTGGTTACCGCAGGCTCAAACCCTTTTAAAAGGCGGACAACGCACTTGTAGCTCCTCTGGAGTAGCGGGTGTCCATGGGCGGCGGTTATCGCTTACCATCAGATGATACGTCTGCTCGTTTGCTCCCCTAACCCATAAAAAAATGACATATTGACCTTTAAAGGTACCTATAGTGATTTTTAAGACGACTGTATGTATGTGTATGATATTAAAAGTGGCAGTATGAATTAACGAAGATGGAGCACAGTTAACAGTAGCCATTATATGGATTATCAGTATACCTACTAAATTAATTTCATAACCCGACACGAGTTTGTCACCATTTAAGTTTCTTTTGTTGAAGTTGAAGAACTTTCTTTATAAGACCTTTTTGAATGAAACAGCTTACCATCTAAAACTGTATCAATTTACAATATATATATATTTCCAATAGGATCCTGAAACAGTATTCCCACTATTCCGAATATCGTACCACTGGATTGCGCCGCTGGGTCTCCTAACGACCCTGACAGTGGGTATGATCGTGGGCTGGTTGTTCGACAAGAAAGAGACTCTGACTATGGACGCGGAGCTGTTCACGCCAGTGATGTGGCGATTTCTGCCCAAAGAGGCGATAGAACGGGCTGGGGACAGTAGAAGAGTGAGAGCGACCCGCGATTCTACCCCCGCACAACACGCGGCACCCCTAATACTTGCCAGAGTCGATAAGGTATTGTAATCCTACGCAGTATTTATCAGTATCAATATAATTAGCTACATTATTATTTTTTTCTACACATTATTTTTTGTTTTTATAATAAAAGAATAACACCAAAATTAAATTATATTTATTTTCACCCTATTATTAGCCTTAATAAATTCTGCACTTTTTCTTTCAACCCTCATTGACATACAATGTGTTAAGAAAACCCCGTCTGACCCGTGAAAGTATTGTTACATTATCGAGATTTAGGTCCATTTATCATTTTGATTACTATTTACAAAAAATACCATGATTTTTTTTTTATATAAAAAGGGAAACTCTGATCGCAATACTAAAGGTGGCAGCGACACTGTCCCTGGATGAAAAACATAATAACGTTGATAATACTTTCAACACATTAAAATAATATCGATTTTGGGGTAATTGCGGCAATTTGGGCATGACAATCGTCAATTTTAAATTTCTTTTAGTAACTATGTTCTTTGATGAATATTTAATGTTTTTTTATTTTATTTAGTGTTACAATTGGGATACGGATACACATAGGTATGCCCCTTTCGGATCGTACAGTGTTTTTTTAGTACCATAGTGTAGGTATACCACAGATAACATAGTTTATACACGGTTGACTAACGCCTGCAAAATATATAATGCTAAACAATTGCTATAAAATGGTATGCTCCTTCAGTAGTAAGCTGCACGCTAAAACTATTGTGATACTAAATCAACGATTAATACGCTCAGTAGTAAGATATTTCGAAATTTCCCCATAACTACTGAATTCGTAAAAATGGAACACATGAGATTTTTATGAGTGGAGCGCCTGCATTTTATAACATAGAAGTCACTTCACCAACGTCGGACAGTGTATTTTTTACTCGATAGCGACACCTCGACAAGCCGAGGACAGGATAAAATGGTTTCCATTAGAGGAGGTTTACGTCCAGCAGTGGACTGATAATATAGGCTGATGATGATGATGCAGTCTGAATTCCTTTCCTTCGTTCCTGAATTGTTAATTTCTATTTATTTCAGATCGAAACGAATGGAGAGACAAGTAGATAAGGTGAGCTAAATTATAACAAAATGTTGTATGTTAACAACATTTTGTTATAATTTATCAGTCGTGACGAAGATATGTGTCTAGTCACACAGTAATTTTTGTATTAAAATTGTTTGAAATGTAGATATATTTAATTGAAGACTCCGATTATTGTATATATCTCTTGGTAATGCTGTGTATATATTATGTATAATATGTATTATGTATTATCAGTACCAATTCTTTTATAGTTAACTAGCTTCTGGCCGCGGCTTCGCCCCCGTGGAATTCGGTCTATCATCACATCCCACGGGAACGGAATAAAATCCTATATCCGTCTCCTGGCTTTAAGCTACCTCTCCACCAATTTTCAGCCAAATCGGTCCAGCCGTTCTTGAGTTATAAATGGTGTAACTAACACGACTTTCTTTTATATATATAGATAGGTTTTATATCGAAGCTAATTATATATGGAATTGGTAGATATTTTATACATTAAGTGCCACTTGCACCAACTTCTTAATTGTGTTTGAATTACATTTAAACACAAAATTTTTATGAAAAATCGTGTTTAAATACAATTTAAATCTAATTTTGAAGTTGGTGCAAATGGCTCTAAACTTTGGTTCTTATTGAAATGATAATTAAAAAGATGTGTAGCCTCTTAATAGTCATTCCGTTAGGATGTGTCGATACTAGAACAATTATTATCGATAGTTATTTATATAAGTAATTATATTTTTGTTGTGGTGTTATTGAATGGAATTTTCACAATATGGGACCAAGATATTAGGTACATATATTGTAGGTAGTGTAGAAACAAATTATATCTGTTCTATTTTGTGAGAAATATTAAGCAGCTAATTTATTTATATTATAAATAAAAATACCTTTCAGACCCTGATAAAATATGTGCCTAAAAAAACACAAACTATAAACAGGACGGTGCTATTTTACATACAAATATAATTTTAGGAGAAGTATTTACTGTAAGATATAAAGATTCTTGTTGGCTGTTATTCTGATTATATTCACACGTTATGTCCAATTTTTCAGATCACATTATATACATTCTTATACATAGTTTAGTTGTAACGTACTTAATTAAAATGTGACAGTATTTTATTGAGTTTAAGTGCTAAACTGTGAGTGCTAAACTAATATGTAAAGTTTTTATTTATCATATTAAAGTAGTATTTAAATCTAAGAAGGAAGCGATATTATTCTCACTCATCAAAAGTATTACGCAAATTATGATATAGCAAAAATAAAACATTACATATGTTTTTATAAAGCGTTGTCGCACACACACGCGCCGTTTTAGATCCGTTTTCACTCCATGAGTTGTCTCGCATTAAAGTTGTGCAGAAAGTAGGTAAATAATTATAATGTACCTAATTGTTTTATTTGGTGAAGGTTTTAATTAAGTATTATTCAAACTACACATAATCAGATAATGTACCTGTGTTATAATCTTCTGGCGCTAACTGAAAGGCATTCTGCGTATTACATTTCGTTTTGGAACCCGTAAATTGTCCGAAATTTGAGCGTCAATATATTTTCTGCCGCCGCGTTTTTCTGACAATAAGCTTTGAAAAATCATCATGTGATTCGCGGGCACACGGCTTGACGTACTTACGCTATATTACAGTATAAGCTGACCTCTAAGTTTACGATGAGCCTTTACAACGCGAGGTCACTTTAACTTGGAAATAATGGACCGTTGTGCGGCGTGAATCATATTATGATTCATAAATGTGACGATTTTAGCCCTCCCGTACTCGAATTATATGTATCACTCTATTTCCAGAGATCTTAACCTCTTTATTATAACCTTTTTTTAGATTTAGCCGTAGTATTATAAAAAAAATAAATAATATTTTGTGAGTTTCTGCAGCATAAGTAGCGTAGGTAGTAGGTAACCAATTTTATATACTTCATATTCATGTAATCTAATAATTTTCGAATTGTGCCGCTGGAGAAAAGAAAATTATTACACACAAAGGAATGTTATTTTTTTTTAAACTTACTAGCAATGTGGGTCGGACATTACTAGTATTCTTGTTAATCTCATCATTGTTTACTCCTAAGTATTGATTTGTAAACTGACAGTCTTGCCTAATTTCAACTTCAAATACCTATAAGAAACTCTATATAAAATATAAGAGACTTAGGGCCACTTGCACCAACTTTCTAAATGTGTTTAAATCGTACTTAAACACAATTTTTCATACAAATTTTGTATTTAAATACAATTTAAACACATTTAAGAAGTTGGTGCAAGTGGCCCTAAATAACGTGTATATTTATCTTCTTCTTCTTCTCTACTATTATAAAATTGTAAAAAAGCTGTGTCTGTACAATGAAGATATTTAAAAAAACACGTGGGTTATGGTATAACGTCTCCGAATCAGAAAATGTGATCTTTAAAATTCTTGTCTGTTTGTTACGGGTTGGAGCAAAAACTACTGAATAGATTTTAATGTTGTTATCACTGTTAGAAAGTATATGCTCCAACTTAAAAACTGGTGAACTTCTTATCTCAATTCATTAAATGAATCCTGAGATACAGCTTGACCTCCCTGATGTATAGAGGCCCATACAAAGAAGCGGTCATCAATGTTGGTTTTAAATTTTTACTCCTGATATAGCTTCACGTGAGCGAAGCCGCGGGCAGAAGCTAGTATTATGTAAATAAAAATACCTACGTTATTTATTCTCTTATATTTTAGTAGGTATCAATTTATGGATTTACTTAAAGCACAGATATTAGAATACTAGTACCTATAATTTTGTAAAAAACAAAAACAAATGACGTCAGCATGACGTGATTGTTCGACAAATAACGTATTGTTTATTGTCATTTTATTTTAACTTCCTACGTTAAAGCAGTGGGCAATAGTCAACTTATTAAGAAATAAATATTTTTACTTAAAGAATTTGGATACTGTTATGGATGTTGTTAAAAGATTCTATCTCTATTATATTTTGTTATCAATAAAAAGAGTATGTATAATGTTATCCCTACTAATATTATAAATGCGAAAGTAACTCTGTCTGTCTGTCTGTCCGTTACGCTTTCCCGCTTAAACCTCTCAACCGATTTTGATGAAATTTGGCACAGACAGTCTTTAGACCCTGAGAAAGGACATAGGCTACCTTTTATTGCGATTTGTGTGGGAGTAACTATTCCACGCGGACGAAGTCGCGGGCGGAAGCTAGTTAAATATAGTCACAGTATTGGTGATTTTTCTGATAATAAGACAAGCACACTTAATTTCGATGTAATACATATTTTTATTTATTTTTCTTGGAAATCTCATAAATTATGCATAGTTGAGTGACTGTAATGTTAATGTTAAAATCTCCCTAGGTATAACATTAATATAAAATAGTCTTACTTTACTGAAAGATGATTGTTATAGAGATCAGGGGCTATGACTACTTTTGATTAATCATAGTATGATTAATAATTATTTCCATATTGATAAGTGCGGCCTGGGGGTGGTTAATATTTACATTCAGAAAATTCTTCTTAATTGATTCATATTTGGAACAGATATTGTAATTCATTGGCACTTTTGTAATAGAGTCATATTATGATTAAAACAGGAGAAACTTAAACCATGCATGAATAATAGTGACGATAGTACAGGTTGATACACTTAGAACAAAACAAATGGTAGAGATAACCAGTATTCATCCCTTAGCGAATAAAAATAGCTTCGGTATACCACATTAAAATTAGGTATCCCAATAAGTACTTAATACGTGTGCCAATCAGCAAATATTAGATTTAGGAGGTAGTGTTATGCTCACCTGCTAACTTTGCCCGGAGGCTCTATCTTTACAAGTCAACATAGTCCGGGTAGTGTTTTTTGACACTGCTCATCATTGCCACGCCGTTTCCAAAAAAAAAAAGTTTAGTGTATGTAATATTTTCGAATTAGTTATATACAAATAATTTTCCGAAAATATTTGGTATGGCTGTTATAGGGTAATATGTAACCTACCTATGTATATAAAACAAATGAGTTGCAGGTTGTATTTAATTATTTATTATTTATAAGTTAGCATTGCACACATTCATAGATATACTCGTAAGTAAAGTATGATTTTCTATATACACTAAGTGTTAATAGAACTTGTACCTGAAACAATTCAGATAATATATAAATTCGATCATGTTTATTTATATATAAAACAAATATGAAATGTAAATTGTTACAAAATAAATGTAATCATAACAACAAGTTTCGTTATTGCTTCTTTCATATTCAAACGCGGTCGTTTTAAATGGGAATTATTTCTAAAACGTGCTACAATTTCGTCTCGGGGAAGTTTGGAAAGTTATAAAATTGTGGAGACGAGGAGAATAACGTAAATAGTCAGGTGTTGTTGGAGAATGTGGCACCACGGGTGATTTACATGCGACGCGCGCTCCCCGCTATTAAAAGTGCCGACTGGCATCCGACTTGAGGGATGCGCTAGAAACGCACCCTGAGTTATGGCACGTGATCTTTGTTCAAGGGATTTAATGTATTTGTAAGGGGTGAATTGGATTATTTGTGCGCTTTAGAAAGTAAACCAGAAAGACTTTGGCATTGGCTTTCAAAGCCAAAGAGTTCTTCGGAGAAAACTAGGTAAGTAAGCGCAGTGTAGGCAGTTCCTCAACCAGCCGGGGAAGGACTACTGTATAAAAAGAGATGATAATTGGGCAGTGGACGAATATTATCTGATCATGATGATATAGATGAAGGTACCTACTGGGGCTTATGAGAGTTTTGACTTGGACTTCAATCAATAATCTTGGTATTTTGTAGCAGATATGTATGTATTTGTTGTAGATATGGCACAATATTTCGAAATGGTTACAGTAGGTAGTGTTTCTAATAAAACCCTTCCCAGTATTTTGCACTCCACTTTCCATTAGTCTTATACATACATATGTAACGTATAAATTCTACGCGTTATCACTACATATTATAAAACAAAGTCGCTTCCCGCTGTCTGTCCCTATGTATGCTTAGATCTTTAAAACTACGCAACGGATTTTGATGCGGTTTTTTTTAATAGATAGATTGATTCAAGAGGAAGGTTTTAAGCTATTTAACATCACGCTACGACTCTTAGGGACGGGGCAGCGCGGGTGAAACCGCGGGCGGGTCGCTAGTTACTATTAAAATTGAGTCTATACGTGGGTACTATTACTACGTAGATATTATCGTTGCTGTCTTATAATTCTGACCAAGGTAAACGGATGTTACCTTTAGCACTTCTAATAGTTATGCATTCTGTCCTCTCTCTGTTGCTAACTGCTGCAAATGAGACCTAAATGCCACTTTCAGTCTGAGTAAAGTGTTTGGGCTAATTGTTTGGAAAATTTCGGCGTCGATATTAACGCACAACCATTCGCCGCCAATGGAACGAACAAACTCATTCAAGGCAGCTATAAAATGGCAAATTTCTGACAAAAAGCATCGTAAAACTGATTGCGGCGTCGAAAAGCCTCGAACGGAGGCTCAATCGTAAACTAAATTGGCCTAGGAACTGTTTAATTGCGAACAGTAGCTTGCAATTAAATATGCGTAAAGCGGGTACAGAATACACTCCTGTTTGTAACATTTGACGATAGAACAAGCGCCTCAAGACAAAATATTTCCGTAATATTCTGCTAAGTCATAAAACCATCGTAAAGTTTGCTAAGAGAGAAATAAAATAACATTTCTACTGTTTTTGTCCTTTTTTTTAATAATCCAAAGACACATGCAATGCAATGTATTGAAGCCAGCTTAATTAAAGACTTCCAAAACGAATTCTAACCCTTATGCAATTAATTTAGAACCATTATCGATTCAATTCCAAGCACACTACGAATGATGATATACCTACATAGGAAAATTACCAGTTTGTGGTCACAGTTGGGTCGTAATGACGAACCAGTAGAAGTTGTAAGCATCTTTTGAGAACGACAAAACTCCCTGTCAAAACCGCATAGCAAGTCATACGAACGAGGTTTTGCCTGTCCTGTGTTAACAGTACCTTCCTTTAGCTAAATAGGACAAGCAGATAATGAAGCCACCAACAGTAACACAAGTTTATTGTTGTCGTAAAAAGCAGGCGGCCCATCGCGGTAGACGCCAATTAATTAATGAGCCAACTTGAAAATGAATTACCCCATCGGGACTCGAGAGGTGTTCCGAATAACGGCTCTCAGCCGCTTCATACTTAAGACTTTCGAACGTAAAATGAAATTTTATTGTATTTTTGTGTTTCGTGTTGATTCACGTTTCATTAAATTGTTGAGACTTATATGAAAGGTGTTTTTTGTCGACTGTATTATTATGATATTTGCCTTTTCTTCAATAAAGCAATTAAAACAATTTTTCGACTGCAATGAAATATATTTGGCTGTTTATCTAGTAGTTTTACGGTCGTTTAAAGCAACGCAGTATTGATAAAAGCGCTCTTCTAATAGCCTCATTTATAACAGCGATTTAGAGGCTTTGTGTGCGGAACCATGAAACGTCTCCGTTATCTCTTAGTCGCATCTGAGTCCTCCCCCTGAAGACGGTCATTGGTCAGATTGTGTGCCATTTACGCCCCACACAAAGACATTATAGCCTTGTCACTTTTACGCGGACTTCAGTTTTTTTTAAGTTTGAGGTAAGTATTTTTTTCTATGTGTCCATGCGAAGAAAATGGAATATAGCATAACAATTTCACTAAATGTTCTATAAATATATATATGTAAAGCCAATTTACAGACAAATAATGTATCAATGTATCAACAAACAGAAACTAGGTACCTAGTTTCTGTAGTACCTTCTTCTGTCTGCTTTTTTTTAAGTAAAATTAATTTTCTTATATACAGGACAAAAATTTTTTTTGTACAATAAACAATTAGTTGTAGTAGCGTGGTGCGACTTCAATAGCACTTTAGATAGTTTCACTTGACAAGAACAAAAAAAACAGCACAAAATTGTTACTCTCTCAATAGCCTAAAATGCCGATAATACCTTATGCATAATTATATCAGAAGCATCATTAGTTATGATGCAATTATGCAAGACGTCCATGCATAATGTGGGCGACATTTTTTACAATTTCTAATGAATTTCGCAGAACACAAGTAGATACACGACATTACCTTACAGCGAGCTTAATCGTGTGGTAATGTGAGCCGGGCAGGTCGACAAGTGCGCTGTTGTTTTAATTGAGTTTTCTTCCCTTTGCACCTTTGTGGCAACGAGTGGTGTCGCCCTCAAACGAGGGTGGGTAGGCTGCAATGAGGTGTTATGAAGCGAACGAGATGGAGGTGGCTCTACTGACCACTGGAGACATAACGCCAATAGATTAGCGAGCAGGTTATTCTCTTTCATATTTTTTAATGTTGTAGAGTATCTTTAAATTTTGTACCGCATAATTTCTGAAGTTCTAATTCATTGTTGTTGAATGCTGCAAAAGTTGCATCGAAACTCAAAGTTAGCATGAAGTTTAATCTATTGAGTCTTGTAATAGTACCTTAGCGCAAGCTAATTGCTAGCACTCAAAGAAAATATTATAGTAAGTAGATATTATTAAGTATACCATTGTCATAGAATTTTACAAAATTATGATTTCATTTTTACGATGAATTTATTTTTCGCTCAGCGGCAGTCGGCGTATCACGTTGTCGTCTCATTTAATCGCCGCATTACATGCAAAGTGCATCTCTTACATGTAAAACAGTTCCGGCGGGTATTTAAATTTTCGCCTTTCCCCGTAATTCGTTGAGTGCAGACAAAGGCTTTCAGAGGAAACATTGTTAATGTGTTACCCAATGAATTTTACCTGACACACCTGGCTGTACATCTGAAAGCGTGTACCGCCATGTTTCTGTAGAAGTGGCGCGGAAATTGATAAATTAGACAAAGTTACTCGAGCGCAGAAGGAAATATTAGCATTGTTTCACCACTCCATGTAAATCACGGTGGGTCGTAATCCTCAACTGTCGGTTGGTTTACCGAGCTATTGAAGTACAGTAAAACTGTTCGTACGAGCCTTTAACCGCAATTAAGATTTTACGATGAAGAAAAACGGGGAAAACAGTGTGCGAAATAGACAATCGAAATAGCGGCGAAGAGTCAACAAACGAATTTCCGACGTGTCAAAGTAAATCTCTAGCCGACAATACGAATGGCAATAAAATCCGACGTCGAGGGTTAAACTGGCGATTGGTAAGCTGCCCGCCCCTACCACGAGCCGATTCCGATAAAATGCGAAAGGACTAAGAATTTTTGGCGCGATAAAAACCAGTGATTTTGGCCTGTTATTGGTAAATGAGAAGTTTACCTCTAAGACTTAGGAAATATCACGTGTGTTTTAAGGTTCTATGTATCTACAGACATTTTTTAACATGCATATTCACTCGAGACAGTGTGTTGTGGATCACGTTATTTTTATCATCTAAAGCATGTTTTATATAAGTAAGTATACTGTAATATTGCAGTCTTCTATTTTCTTATCTATTGTGTGTAAAGTATTCCTGCACTTTGTTTTTGTCTTCTAAAAGCATTTATCTATAGTAGGGGTGACGTCCTAAGCTGTGTTAAAAAGGTCTACATTTCGCAGTTTTTGAGAGGATCGAGTAAAATGGTGTAATTTGTGAGATAAGCGGCAGTTTACTGGACGCTGCGCTGGCCGCTGATAGAAATCTGCAAATAAGAGGGTGTCTCCCGATAATGTTAGTTTGGACCACAATGAGGTTTTTTACAGATAAAGATTACGGGTTGTATAAATTAGTGGTATTTATTTGGTGACGGTAGCTATTTCATTGTATCTTAACAAGATTAGTTCTTGATCACGCCCAAGTCATAGAAATACAAGCTAGATTGCTGGATGGGTAGTATGTCGTTTTGTGTAGAAAATATACTGAATATATCATCGCATTTGTTTGCTACTAGTATATAGGACTACAAAAAAGTAAAATGTAATGACTATAAATAATAGAGTCATTACTTCTTCCAGTAAAAGCTAAAGAGAATATCATCAAGTAACTTTCAACTAAGTGCTGCAATAATGAAGTTAAAGTCTGATGTTTGTAATATTTTGTGGCGCAGGCGTCTCGCTGTCAGCATGACTGTGAAGAACAGGCGGCGAGACTTTCCGGCGGACGCGGACGCCTCGCGGCCATTAATTGAACTCCGTCGCAGCCACTTAATTTTCAATAGGACCCGGAGCGCCGCCTCCCACCAGGTGGACGCTTTGTGCGCTCTCCTGTTTGCTAAAGTCCTCGTATTTATTTTAGATTCCATTGTGCTACGCTCCGACGCTTTGTCGGGAAATAGCCCTCTCGTGTACCACTGCTTTGTTAATTTTATTAATACGTGAAACATTTACAAAACGCGACCGCACGAGCGATTTAATGAGTTTTATTGTTAAACAGAGAGTAATGTGCTCGAAATGAAGCGCGCCCTCGGCTTAGATGTTGTCTAAATTCATATGAGGCGGGGGAGCGAGCATTTTACTGTTTTAATTCGAGCGGCTCATTTTGCTATATCCCGACGTTAGCGAGCCCAGACTGCAAACACCTGCTATATTCAATTTATTATATTAACAATTGATGATAAGAATAACTTATTTTACACAGCTTCTCAGGTCGGCAACCCTCATACGTAGAAGAACACAAGGATGCAAATAATCCGTTTTATCCCACAATCTAGTCGAGTTCAAAAGACATAACATGTTGGAGATATTTACGTTGATCCCGTAGAGCCGGACCACAGCTAAATAACTGGGCATTCCGGCACCGGGTCCAACAAAAGAATTTAATAATATTGTGAGGCTAGGGCGGGCTCGCGGGCGGGCGGGCGGCGCGGGGCGGCCCGCCCTCGGCCGGTGAGCTTATTATCGCGCTGGGCCGGGCGCCACCGCCAAGAACATATTTGCTTTGTTGAATGTCAACGGCGTCGGTGGCCGCCGCCGCTGCCGCCCGCGCCCGCGCCGCCTCGCACTCGGTACACACAGTTTGTGCGCTCGCTTAAACATTTAAGAGCTCGCAATGTTTAGCGACGGCGCAAATTAAAATAGGCTTTATGCGAAATCTAATTTGCCAAGTAGGGAACCGAGCACCTCGTTTGAGGAGAGGTACCTGAGCCAAGGTAGATGTTTGTATTGGAAATTGAATTAATTCTGCTTTCGAATTACCTACTAAATATAATTGATATTAGGTGCGTATTTTGTCCTCTTTTCTCATCAACAGTGTAAATATAATTACGTGAAATCAAAAGCTTTTAAGAACCATTAACAAGTTGAAACAATTTTGTTAAACTGATTAATGATTTATTGTAGGCATTATAAGTAATTGAATTTTAACAATATGTAGACTCAAACAGCCTATTATATTTAAAGTATATTAGTTATGTATTGATTTTTATTATTTAATTACGTTTCATGTCACATAATTATAGGTCTATTCGAGAAAAATATATACTTAGTGAGAATTATTTTCATATAATGTAGATTCCGAAACGAATTTCACGTTTACATTCTAATAACGCATTTGTTACTTACTCTACATATATTTAGGGGTAAGTAATAATAAATTATTTAAGTACACATACTCAAACATGGGTATTATTAGCGGAACCGCAAAGTTTGACCGTTTCATAACCGACATCATAACGGCGCATTGGGAAGTTTGCGACTAGCTTAGATTAAATGAAACTATATTAAAGATTCAACGGGGGTTCGTTAAGTTACACCTAACCGCAGGTGGAGGCCGCGAAGCCTTTGCTGGGGAACTGAATAAGTCAGTAACACAACGATATACTTCCCTGGAATAGACGCAACTATATATTATAAAAGATTAGTTTACAAACTCCTCCTTTTTAGACCAAATAAGAAACATAAAAAAAATGTTGCACGGTTTGTATTTGGTTGAAAGGTTCTATTCGAGAGATTACTACTGTCTATGATATTTTTTTAGTTATTTTTTATTTAGAAGGAAGAAATTCGATCGTAACCACCATTAATTCATAGCGGAGATAAATATATCTATAGGAAAGGTAATATTTTTTAGAAAATATTTTATATTGTCACCATATTTTTCATTTATCTGTCCATTTTTAGCTAAGATTACCAAATACATTGAAATATTACAAGAGAGTCAGTTAAGGATTGAAAAACGAGCACTGTTTATTAATTGATTGACCCTTCGACACACTTTAAACACAAACGTTAAAAATGGAGAGAGGTAGTAGTAGGAGCGATAAATTCTAGTTGTGTAGTACAAGCTAAACTAAAATGTTAAAAAGTTTTTGTCTGGGTCAATCAGAAAACGGTATTTAGGCCAATTGAGGATTTGTTAGGAAATACTAGGTTTACAATAGAATAGAATATTCTTAATTGCACACCATAAACTAATGTTCCGCTTTATTTAACAATTCCAATGTTAATTTAATTTTTAATATTTTAGGTTTATATAAAAGACTAGCTTCTGCCCGCGACTTCGTGCGCGTAGCGTGATGACATATAGCCTATAACCTTCCTCAATAAATGGGCTCTCTAACACTGAAAGAATTTTTCAAATCGGACCAGTAGTTCCTGAGATTAGCGCGTTCAAGCAAACAAACAAACAAACTCTTCAGCTTTATATATTAGTAAGTATAGATTTGGTGCCTTATCTAGAATATGTCTCGCTATATCTTCAGTGAAATGCTTATAGGCACGTCGAGCCGCTGCATGTCTTATGCTAAAGGAACACGCTGTTTTGATGGACAACAATTTTATTCGAAACATTTTAGTGTCAGTCAGTCGTAAAGACCAAACATAACATCAGTTTGCGGCTCCAAGTCTATCATAGGTACAAGTTATGTTACGCTATCAAACTTGTAAGGTTAGATCTTCAAGCAAATGGCTACATGTTATTTGTTTTTTAAATGCAAAAAGATTCAAAAGTCGTTTTTGAGTTTTCTAAAATTGACTGACTTTTAACGACTCCTCGCTATTTTGTTTGAAGTTGTATTAAGTTTTGATCGAAAAATTTGTTTAGTCAAAATGTTTTTCCCAAACTAAAGACTTTGTTTCAAACAGTATAAATCACAGTAAACTCGTTGACAAGTTGAGGTAACTAGCCATGGTCTCTATTCTCATGGCACGTCGCGGCGGGCGGCTAATCGGGTTATCTGACCGCAGACCGCGGCCGCTCAAAGGACCTCGCAAAAAGCCAGCCCTTTGACTACGTCTTCAAATATTTGCACTGAACGCCGCAACCGCGCATTATTTTCAGTATAAACATTCATAATCCCACGAAACTTGGTTGGGTCAAAGCTTATTTTATTTTCGGAGCACGGCAGTATTTGCATTTTGTCAATCGTCTTTTTGGGTAATGTTGATACATTTTAAATCATTTAATTTAGGTGTACCTGTACCTGAACGTGGGATTTACGAGTTATAATGATTAGCTGTATATTTTTGACTGTATGTATATAAATATGTAAGTACCGAGTAATAACCGTTTCCTTTAAGTTCTGATTAATTTAATTGGAACCTAACTACACCCAAAAAACTAAATAGAGGAATAGTAATTCACGTTATTAGAAAAATATTTCTGTCTCGCAATGATACAATGTCTCAACTCTAAATAAAACATTGTGGTTAGGTGTTTGTACAACATCAAGAACATTTAATTAAACGTGCACCCCGCTAGTAGCAGGATCCGATGTTGTAACTAATCGAAACACCACTGATTGAACTTATACGTTTGCTGTCGCGAGCAGATGTTTGCGCGGCGGATTTAATATTTATTGATAGCGGCGGATGTCGGTTCCGCGGCGCACGCTGCGCGCAGCAAAGCGACTGTGTCAACGTGTTTACGATACCTGACATCTTGCAACTGGTGGCTGTTCGCAAACACTGCAGTATTGCTCTACTAATAAATATATCTCTTGATGAATAACGCTTGAATTACACAGTCCAAGGGATTCAAATCCACCGTACCCTTCACTCAAACGTACGTCTCAACCTGCCAACTTTCATAAATATCAAAGCAGCCTTCCCGAAAACAATTTCTTGGGAATCCAGCGGTGTTCACACGTCGCTCTGCTGCCGGTGGCTAACACAATTTTATTCGAGCATAAAAAACGAGCTCATCATGCAAACGCCAAAGTCGTGGGACGTGGCTCGCTCCCGCGGTAAAACAATTTATCTGCATCGACGGAATTACGACGGTGCGCCGTGAATAAAATATGTCGCCGGCTGTCACTCGAACGAAGAAGTTGTCTGTGGACAACAGGGGTGCCTCACGACGACGCGCGACCTGCCAAATGCCGCTATACACTTGCCATGCATACGCCATACACTCATAAATATTTTGCACCCATGTTATTCAACAATACTTCCATTCAAGACCAATGCAGTCGCTGGATGTGTGATATTTTATGTCTACCATATTCAATTCCAAAACTTTCAAACAATTTGAGGTGCATTCACCGAACCAGACAAGCTACTGTAGGTTTAGTTCCAAATAGTTTCATCGGAAACGGATTGGAACGGTTAGACGCATTACTTAATTGAGATATTGTAAGCAAAATCAGCACATGATAACCCCTCGGGAGGCAGCCGTGATTTTGCAAGTTTTTTCGCTAATGGCGGGGACCGTCTGGTGTGCTGGATGATAAGAAACCTGAAATTCTTTTAATTTTGAAGTATAAAGTTTCTCGTTTACCCGTAAGTCTTGTAGATTATGTAGAATTTTGATTTATCAGTCAAAGTCCTATTGATAAACATTAGCTGTTACAAAACTAAAAAAATACATGAAATAACAAATTTTTGCGGTAGCCCTGAGCGCAAATTTGACGGGCGAAGAGCGACGTGCGACAGGATCCAAGAATTAGGTCCTGACGTACAACGCGGGCTCCGTATTTTCGTAAGATGCTCCGATGACGAGTGGGCCAACATGACGTGACATCCCGCAGGGAACACTATAGGGACCTGCGAGGGACTGGAGTTACGTAAATTATTAGCTCATGAGGGTTAAAGATACACAAATAATATCTTACTAAACATCGGGTTTGCGTCGATACCGTTTGGTTCCTAATCAAATGCTTGTGTAATTCGTTTCTTGGTATAATCCTTATTAAAATTTATTGTGTGAAAATATTTGTACAATAATTATAAAAAAGATATTCATCTATTTTCGTTTAACCTTGATATTTATACACTTTTCACATTGTAGCACATTAATTTAGTCCACATTATGTTAGTGTGCAATGGTTCAGCAAAAAAAACCATCATGTTTTAATTTGGTTTATCTAAAAAGACAATTAAAGTTTTCTCTCTCTCTCCCCAATCATCTACAATTGCCGACAGAGATACTCAAAGCTTGACTATGTACATTAAGTCGATACAATAATGGGTCTCGCAAATAATGTTTAAGGCTGGAATATTTTTAAGTAGCATAAAGTACACCCTAATTTACATTTACATGGCCCATCAGACACGTCGCTCAATCGTTTGCCATCCTTATTACATCTACCTGAATAAAACCGTAATAATTTCCCCTTAGCTAAAGTTAAATCATAAAAATTCCACGTTAAATGTATGACAAGTGTATTTTCCATTCGATTGCTTCGCCACCGGAATGTCAATCGGGTCTGCTTAGCATTCCGTGGTGCGGTTGGTGCGCGTGGCGGGCACGACGCGGCTGCGGGGCGGCTGCGGCGCGGCGACGGCTACGGTGCGGCACGACTGTATAAACTCGTAGAATTGCTCCTCGTTATCGTATTGGTGAGCTTAACAATGGATTGTGCATAGTAGTGAGAGCTACGATTATTCGTTCCGGGAAATTCTTTCGATAGTTTTCAGGAGAAACGAAGTCCGATCAAATTAGTTTCGACTTAGATTTTCAGATTATACAGATACATACAGATTACAGGTACTTATTACGTACCTAAATTTTTGTGACAATATGTTTTCGAAAGTTTAATGTATCAGGATTGTCAAGAATCTTACTCAGGCAATGGCCGATCAGCTTCCGGATATAAGGAGAAAACACGTGTGTGGGTTTCATAGTCATAGACAATGTTAAAAAACTATGTAAATGTATAATAATAGTTTTGAGAAATATGGGTTACTACTAAGTAGTGAAAAGTAGTTTCCTAAAAGGATACTTGCCTTGCCTTTCCTTAAAATTTCCTACTTAGTTTTTTTGTTTTTGAATGAAGAATATTAATATAACGTCCTTACTTATAAAATTAGAAAGTAAAGAATTATAAGGCGGAAAAACAATGGAACAACTATCTATACTAATCTATATACTAATATATAAAGCTGAAGAGTTTGTTTGTTTGCTTGAACGCGCTAATCTCAGAAACTACTGGTCCGAATTGAAAAATTCTTTCAGTGTTAGATAGCCCATTTATTGAGGAAGGGTATAGGCTTATATCATAACGCTACGCGGACGAAGTCGCGGGCAGAAGCTAGTATTAAAATAAAATATTAGTTCATATTCATTTGAATTTGGAATTCCAAGTCAAATGCAAGATATCAAAATTCAAACCATGGTAGAATATTATTTTGTGTAACCATGTTACAAACGAACTGGTATAATAATTAAGGATCTAGGTAATGCTATAGACTAAGGCCCACTTGCTCCAACTTCTTAAATGTGTTTAAATTGTATTTAAACACGAAATTTCTATGAAAAATTGTGTTTAAATTCAATTTAAACATATATAAAATGTTGGTGCAAGTGGGCCTAAGTATTCTAAAGTCTAAAAACTAGATTCATCACTTAAATATTTTTGGCAATAACATTTTTAAGACATAAATTAATTGTTCCCCTTCCATCTATAATAATTTTGTCAGCACCCTAACCAACCTGCTCTAGGCGACGATCAAGACAAAACCCGCCGTTTGAACTGTTTGAATATTGATAGAATAAATATTGAGGCACGTGACCGAAGCGACGGGACACCGGGACTGTTTGCGTACCATAACTCGTTCCAATTACGACTCATTGCTATGGCTTTGTTTAAATTTAGAATTGAATATGGCTGTTGAAATGTGTTATTCTGATTATGAATGTCTTGAGAGTGGACCAGATAAGATTTTTCATTAATTTTAATTTGTCCGTGTATTGTTTCTGTGAAATCAATCAATCTGTTCCCGTTACAAAATGTATGTATGAGAAAATTAATTTTCTTTTTCTTGGATTTTTTCGATGTTTTATTTACCTATTCTCCTATTCGCGGTGGAGACAAATCTAACAAATCAAAGATTATAAAAATTGGTCAGGCCGTTCTTGAGTTTGAAATGGTGTTAGATTACCCGTTGTTTTATATGTAAGATTTATAAAGTAATTAAATTCTTAACTTCTTCTGGAATGAAGTTTACACATACCAGGTGAAATTACTGAGAGTTTCCATCACATCAAGCTGTACCCACAAAGCGTTATAGGAACAAAAGCGTCTCCTAGATACACATCTCGATCCACCCTAGTCCTGACGTAGCCTAGACACCATCTTTTAGAATAGTTCCAACACCGTCCAGTACACTCGGTATTATTCCAAAATCACGCAGATATTTGGAGTGGGACGGTATTTGTTGAGCCGAGAAATCCCTTCCCGTGGCCAGTAAAGCAAACGGATACTCAGTTTGAACATTACTTATTGGTGACTGCGAGCATCGGTGCTGATCCGTGAACGATCGGGCATGTTCGGAAACATTGTGTCTTTTGAGACGTCCCTTCATATTTGCTCTGATAGGTGTGCCTCCTACCCGCTCATGTGGATATAGGATCATTATTTACAACCAAAAAACATCGGGAATTTGATTTGATAAAACTTGTTTGCTATAAATAGGTAGGTATAATGTTAATGTTTATTCTAAGTTTCTGAATATGAATTATTTAATTTTAACATCTGATGTCCATATTTATGTACTCGTTTCGAGCTTGACATAAAACTATTTTTACGGATTTTATCAAGTTGTATAAATATTATTAAATTGCCAACGTTTCGGATCCTTTAAAGCATCTATGGTCACACAAAATGGAGGTAGGTGTGCGAATCTGCTCTTCTCTTATCTTCTTTCTTATCTCTTTCGCCCATTTTTCTGCCAGTTTGACAGTTCTGCAACTACCTACCCTACAAACGTAATAATTTTGTTGAGACAATCTGTTTGTGATTACGTTTAGTATCACGATCGTTTCACAGTATAGCTTATAGATTACCCTGCATTGTAACTCTCACATATTGCTACTACTATGTCTTGACTTTAAAAGAGACCATGATTCTCAGAGTTTGTTTCGGTGTTTCTTCTCAGAGGTCGTCAGTTAGGAAATGCCGGCGCCACCTAGTTTAAAAAAAAACTATGACTTCTAAAAGTGTCTTTAAAAGATCTATTTACAGAAATAAATATCATTTATCATTAACCATCGTGCTTGTATTCTTTCTTCTGTGATTCCGATGTCATCAATCCAAACCTTGATGTTTCTTCCTCTACAATGGTCGACGCTTGGGATTCAGAAGATCGGTGTAACCTCCATTCAAAAGGTAAGTTCGTTTTAAATACCTAGATACCGCATGAGGTTAAAGCCCAACGACAATAACCTAAATAGGTACGTAAATTAATTTAGTATTAATAATTGAAAAAAAAACTTATCTGGATTGTTTTAATAAGTAGGTAATAGGTTGCTCTCCGTTGCATATCAATTCGGTATAATGGTCTATCATGATTTCAAATAAAACCCAAACTGGTTGTGACGTTTACTAGTTTTCGTGTATGAAGAGTACCTACCTACAAATGTGATTTTTGTTTTTGTAAAATTGTTTTGTGTTGAAAAGGAAAAAAACATTGTGCGTTCAAGAAATTCACAATATTATACATAATATATTGAATAGGTGCATTTCCAAAGTACTTCGCTGGCCTAAAGATTGTGATTGCTTTACTAATAGAAATATCAAGGAAGTTTCTGATTTAAGTTCATCTGTCGTTCGTTTAGTCGTAACTTGTATGATTGTTTGATGGTTTTCGAGGTGCCTATCCTCTTAACCACTTCAGTAATGTTAAGCGCGAAACCTTGACGGATGACTAGATCCTTCGTGTCAATGGTAATTTTGACTTTGATCTTAAACTACACTCATCATATTTATTTTATTTGTTAATAAAGAGCAATGTGGGTGGCATATTACTAGTACTAAGCTAAATGCTAATGTACGAGTGGGTTCACGTCGGTAGTGGGTTACAAACCAGCAACCACATGATCGCTAGTCCGACGCTCCATCAGACAATATACAACCCTATTCTTTATACTTACTTGTAAATTTCAAATTGAATATATTCTTGCGTATTATACTCGTAGTCTTCCAGCCTCCTTTTATCTTTGACCTGACAGTCCAGTAGTCCGTAATTTGGTGGTTATTTACTTACATTATCCATACTACTAGTAGGTACTTACCAGCAATATTCTAGAAAGACAAACCGACCGTATTGGTGAAGGTCTTAATTTGGTCATTAAAATGTAGATGAAGCAATAAGTGTGCAAGAATCCAGGGATAAGCATGAGTGTACTACTTAATGTACTTACATAACTAGGTATATGTAGAAAACTGTGCAGTCTATAATGTAACTAAGTAAATACGACAACCATAGATAGGTATTTTATCTTTGCTACGATTTGGTGCTACATCGTAGTACTAGCGTAGAAGAGCCGACGGAGTGCAAAATTATTTTACATGCAGGCAAATAACTTTATGCTTTGTAATAGGAGTTATATGTCTTTTTCTTGCCTACTGTGCTCATTCGTGCTTTCATGAGCGTTTCGCAATCCAATAGATTAAACAGAGTTTGTGCTTTCTTGATTGTAAGAGTGGAAGGAAATATTGCAAATAACATGACATCTGAACGAAAACATTGATAGCATTACTAAAGCCAAATAACTAGTCGAAAAAATTTCTTTCGATGTATGTAAATATCATTATCGAAGTTACATTTAGGGTCAAAATTTATCGGAAAACCCCATGTGTGTGAGACGGACGAATTCTGAAAAAAAAAATGTTAGTAAATAAATACCTGCTTGTAACTGCTGAGAACCGTAAACTTTTTTCTCTATATGTTTAATTCTCTCGATTTAGGCTTTCTTTAGCCAGTCTTCTAGAAAATAATTTAGATCTCGTCATCGTTTCTTCGTGACATACTGTCCTCGGGTATTGGTTTGATCATCGACCAAGATTTAAGCGTCTGAAAGTAACTAACTTTAATATACCTATAATGACAATTTTTGTATTTTTTTAATTTAATATCTATTTATTTATTTTTATCCGGGGAACTCTTTGACTGATAGATAGTCAAAGGGGGAACTATTTCCTTGACTGGCAAGTATAATAACAGTATGGTAAGTATGTATCTTGGGAGTTTTCAACGTCTCCTCTTCAAAAGACTAACTATTATGTACCTACCGCAAAAAAATCTTGATCTTTCATAGTAATTAATGCCAATAAAAGTAACTTGTAAAGAAATACTTTGATCTGTAGGAGTCTTAATTGCAAAATTATATTTAAAATGTATCAATTAATCTCACATAAACGACAGCTTTCATTTTCATAATTCATAATCGTTATCAGCAAACTTTTAGTTCGCAAAACTATGTGCCAAATCATCTAAACTTTGATCCTGACGTCAAAAGTTAGTAATACTGGGGCAGATAGAGCGGACTCATTCGATTATAACGAGCGGTTTAGTTCCAATGCGGGACAATAGTTTGGGATATCATCGATAGTTTTGTATGAGGTTTCGCTAATCGCTCATGCAGCGGCCAATTTCGGCGTGAATGATCCGCCGGCGAGCGCTTTTGTGCCTTGTCCTCGATTCTAATTGAAACTATTTTGGACGCAGGACAATGCAGCATTGTCCGCGTGTCCGGCGGTGTTTGCCGCCTTTATTAATTCAGGTGGGCGTGGCGGGTAATGGGCGGTCGCCGAGGCGGGGCGTGTCGGTGTGCCCGCCCAGCCTCGCGCCGGCTCTGGCGCCGCGCGCGCTCTCAGCCGCGCAGTCGGTCTGTCGACGCGACGTCTGACGCTCATCTTTGCGCGGACAACGGAATAACTTTTTAACAACGTTTACGATATCAGATGCTCCGTAACTTGTAAACTAACTCTTCTAGTTGTTATTTGCTGGTAACAGCAGTGGGACTGCATAGGGCCTCAGTTCTCGGTGTGTTACTTGTGTGCAGGTGGGCGTGAGTTCCGCGGAGCTCGCCACGTGTTTTTGACAGTCGCTGCACGGCCCCACACGCACGCCAAGTAAGTTTACTTATCAAAACTTATCTTACCTAAATTAAGGTATCGATCTGTCAATTTAAGTTGTCAAGTACCTACTTATAAAATAGTTTTAGAAAAAATTTCAACTAAGTTTAACTTTGTAATTGTGATATGATGAATCTTAAGTTTGTTAACTCAATTAGAATCAGTATTTTAAATGGTAAGTGTATAGGTACATTAAATTAAAACGTTTTATTATTTATTTGAAAAAGGTTGTAACATAAAAATGCTGACCGGAAAACACGCAAAGTTTAATACTTAATAAAAGTTTAGAGAGAAAAGTTAACATTGAATGATAACTGCGTACTTAAATGTAGTCTTTCCTCTAATCTGAATAAACTATCATCTATCTATCTTTTTGTGCTTTTTTTTGCATTTTTCATTCGAAGATTATAAAGATATTTTAGTGAAGGATCCTGCCTGCGAGTCCTTCCTTCCTTCCTTCCTTTCCTTCACTAAAATAACTTTATCATCTCTCTCTTATGATTATTCAGATAAGAGGGCTTACATAACTCTTACACAAACTTTTCTAAGAACTTCTTAGACCAAATGATGGAGACGTTCATTCAGGTAGGGTATTATTTTTTTCTTCTGTGTGTATTTTACGTTTTATAAAATTTTAATTTCTGGAAAAAATAATTAATTCAATTAAGGATTAATCAAATAAATAAAACATTTGACAATAACAGCTTTCGTGTAAAAATGGAAAAAAAGAGAAAACAAAATCTTTAAAGATATGTGAAATAATAAAATTTTTGTTTAATAATTTAAAAAATTCCAAATAACAATTTAGATTAAAATATATTATGTGTATTTAATATATATGTCATTTGGGTTTCCTTAAGAAAAAAGGTTAGCGCTAAAAGTTACCTGACGATTGAAAAATCTGCTGGCTGAGAATATATAGTTTAGGCAGGTTGGTATTAGCCTCTTTGGTAATGTCTACAGCACAGCTGTAAGTATCTGCTAAATGTTACTAAAAATACAGTTATGGATAGAGTGCTGCTTTAAGGCCCACCTGCACCAACTTCTTAAATATGTTTAAATTGTATTTAAACACAATTTTGTGTTTAAATGCAATTTACACACCTATACTAAGTTGCCCTTAGTATAGGTATATTACAGAAAAAAGAATTGCAAATATAGATATACTATATCATATTAAGAAATCATATATCTCGAGTAGGTAGATGTGTTGATAAATAAATACATACTTAATTAAAGGGAGAACCAAAATTTAAAAAAACCTAGACTTACCTAAGAAGTATTTTTTATCTATTCAATATTTATGAGCGAAAATAACAGATACCTATATTTCTGATTATAAAATAATATATATATTAGTTTCCGGATGCTTTCCGAACAAATCTAAAGGTCTCACACGGTCATGAAAGAGATACGTGGAAGGAATGGAGGGACGGTCGGCAAAAAATATAAAAACCAATATTTGTAAATAAAGTACCTATATTAAGTTTAGTGTAAAAATAAATTGGTTCTCCGGAAAGAGTATTAATAAATTGATATTTTTTTTAGCAAGCATTAATGCCAAATATAATAAAAAATATCCTCAAGTTTTGAACAAAGCATCAATCAACACATACATTCCACTATAAAAAATAACCATTTGGAATCAAACAACTCCAGTACCACAACTCAATCACAAAAAAGTACGTCACCAGAATAATCTGGTAACTGATTGAAATGGGAACAAATCAGTCGTCACTGACTCAACTGTGAGACGCGACTTTTTCCCATCGCCGAATAAAAATGTCCGCCCGCCCAAACCGTGTTCCCCCGCCCCGCGCACCGCACCCCGGCTCAAATCATCGCTGACAATGTCGATTCGGTTTTATTGGGCCGACGATCTTTTTAAGGCAATTGCCATGGATCGGTTTTCCATTCCAATTGGGGTGCTTTGTCGTCCTTGCGGTTTCTTTGCGTATTTTTTATCGTCGTTTTGGAAAGAAAGTGAATTTATATGTGCTGTTTGTTTGGCTTTTGGGTATTTTAAATGAATGGTCCTTCAGTATGTAAAGTAGCTCTGACTTTAGATCTTCATTGAGAGTATTCTTAGTCGTTTGTTTGTCTTGCAAGCTGTTTAATTTTTGGTTTGTTTTTTTTTTTGGCACAAGGTGTCTCTTGGCTTCGGTCGGGTCGAAGGTTAGGTACATATAGGTAGTAAAGTATTTTTCAGAAAGAAATACTATTTATCATCCGTGACTACCTATACCACAACCTCCACAACCCAATTTCCGGGTAGTACCTATATCCAAAAGATGGACTGGTTGTCAGGCTTTTTAAAAATGCTGGGAATAGAACTTAGGCCCGCTAGAATAGCAGTTACGCTAACAGGCACTAAACTAATGACACAGTAATTTGCGTATGAAGTTTCATTTTTTTAGTGTTCTAAAATACGCGCTGTACTTGTTTAGTCTGTTTTACTCACGTAGGTGGCGTGCGTCACAGACTAAACAATGAATATTGATTACATAATTAATATATAATCTACAGCTATAGTTTATTTTGTGACGTACCTACTCACAGATGAAATTAATAACTTCAAGAAATGTACAATTTCAATGTACGGTAATGTAGGTAATGCAAATATACAAACATCAATAAAAGTTTTTTTTTTAATCTAGTTTTATTTAGGGGTATCAATAAAAGTTTGCGATCACTTTGAAAAATCGAAATCTTTTACATTTTTTTTCATAAAAAATCAATAGTAGTTTATTTTTTAATTTAAAACAGGATATTTCTATTTAAAGAAAACACACAACAACGATTTTTTCTCGATAAAGTTCAATTAAAAAATTATATCAGCTTAGCTAGTGATCGCAAACTTTGTTTCATGTGTGTATGTAGGTTATATCTAATGTAAATGTGTGACGACCTCTGTGGTTTAGTGGTTCGAGTACCGGACTGCTGACCATGAGGTCGTGGGTTCGATTCCCACAGGACACAAAAATGTATGTGATGAATATAAGTGTTTGTGTTCGTCGGGGTGTTTCTTATGTATTTTAAGTATGTATTTACAAAAAAAAAGTATATAAGTATTATATCCATCGCCTAGTACCCATAGTACAAGCTCTGCTTAGTTTGGGACTAGATGGTGCTGTGTAAAAAAAATGTCCCAGAATATTTATTTATTATTTAAATGCTGTAAGGCGACGGATACAGCCCTGAAAGGTCACGAGATAATTTTGAGACCACATTTTTCATACCAAACAATAGCTCGAGTGGCTATGAATGGTTTTCTTCTTCGTTCTTGTCAACCTTTACCTTTCCAGTATACGCTGACCTGCCATTGTATTAGCTTTAGATACAATGAGATGTCAGTTTTTACAGGACATTTCAATTTCCCTCCCAGAACATAATTGCCTTCTTACCTACCTAACAATCTAAAGTTACAATTTCAATGTATACTTAATAATAAATACTTCTTATAAATGAATATAATTTAAAAAAGATGCCAGTGATTTGTAAGAAAACTACGCATAGTGGTCAAACGCAAGCCTATTCAAAAATTAAAAAGGCTCTAAAGTTAACATACATACCATCACGCCTGTATTCCCCGAAGGGTTAGGCAGAGGCGTACTAATGTACACCCACAGTTCGCCGGTATGTTTAGGTCCCATGTAATAGGGGGCGAGCCTATTGCCATAAATGGCTCTAAAGTTATAATTTCATTATACTGTTCTAGATAATATAATTATCTTAAATCTGACTAGTTTTCCTAAAATTAAGTACCAATTTGTAGTAAAATTGCAAATAAATAAAATTAGCCAGTCGTTTGTTTATACGAGTATTAAAACAGTCAAACTAAGTACGTTGAAAAGTGGTGAAATGCAATCTTAATCAAAAATGGGTCAATAAAAAGGCTCTAAAAATATGATACGATAGCTCTTGTTAAACTAACCCTCTAAAATCACACTAGTTTTCCGAAAATCCAGTAATGTGCAATAAAAATGCATATATTGCAAATAAATTAAGATAACAGGCGGTTTGTGCGATATCGCGCTATAATGAGGCGACCGCCGACGCGATAACGAGCCGGCCCGTTACGGATTAGGGAGACAACGCCATATTGTGCGTTTGCGTTGCGTTTATGTTGCGTTTAGTTGAGCTTAGTGAATAGGATAGAGCTGTGAATATACTTATTTTTATATTTAAGTAACGTATTGATTTATAAAATTGTACTTTGCATTATTTTTTGGTGCATTAAAGAATCCCTTCTAATATTATAAATGCGAAAGTAACTCTGTCTGTCTGTCTGTTACGAATTCCCGCTTAAACCTCTTAACCGATTTTGATGAAATTTGGCACAGACAATCTTTAAACCCTGAGAAAGGACATAGGCTTTTTAATAAAAAAAAATACCATCACGCTACGCGGACGAAGTCGCGGGCAGAAGCTAGTGTTCTATAAGATTGAGAGAGCTTAGTTGATTTTTTTTTATTGATCATATGATCTTTTTTTTTTCGGATTTAATAGTATTTACTTATTTGACATATGGAAGTCAAAGAATGTGAACCTTCGTTTAATTATATCGACTTCGGTCAAACTAGGACATTAGGTAGGTACCTCTAACTTCACACATCGTGTTATCGCAATATTGTGCTGGTGAAAATTGTAACAACATGTATTTTAAAAGTGTGTCCATGGAGTTTCTTGCCGGATTTGAAACCGTGCAACTGGAATCATTACGTTAGATAAAAGCTTGTAAAAGCTTATTTGAATTAAAATTAAATAACTGCTCATAAATCTAAACTTTCCCAATAAATTTAATCTAAAACTTATGTTTACTGAATGAGAAGAGGAAGTGATATCATAGCGACATCGAGACGTGGCCATAACTTTTGTAAATTAGAGCTTAAAATGAAGCAGCACGGAGTATTAAACAAATGGAGTGTCAAGTTTCAACACATGTAATGTCTGCATTAACACAGATTTTTTCGCGAATTTGCAGAAATTGTATAATAGCCCGCGGGAATTAGTATATAATGCGTCTTCTCAAAGATTATTCTCATATATCGCGTCGGCTACATGATTGTTATGTAATGCATAAGAAATATCACGTCAAAAAATGGAAATATATGATGGTAGTACCTACCTATTGGTAACCTATTTCCAATTGATGACATCAAGTATAATATTTTTTATGTAAAAAAACCCCTTACCTATTGAACAAGGATTATTTCCCAAATTCTTACGTAAATATGCATCCACCCGGAACAATTACCTACCTGTAATTAATTTGTGTAGACCATAAAACATTTTTGTTCCGAGTGGGAATCGAACCCGTGACTTGTGGTGTATTTATGGTACACAAGTCAATCGATAACCTAGCGCATCAATTGTGCCACCAATATTGTTTTTATTTGCTTTTTATCGTACAACATTCCACAGCAGCATTTCGACAGTTTAGTTAATATACATGATTTTCACAGGGAGAATTTATTGATGAAAGAAATGCATACATGGGTCATGGGTGGGCTAGCTCTCCATTTTGTTATTTACTCCGTGTTCTGTAACGAGGTCGAGCACGTTATGAGATAAATATTTATGTGTTTACATGCAGTTAGCGCGATCGCTGGCGGTGATGGCTTCATAAATGATATTTCAGTCGCTGGATTAACGCTGCGTATTAATCAGACTTGTTGATTTTTATTTTATTTCAAATGGTTTGTTTACACTAGTTAGAGCATACATACAACTATAAAACTGGTTATTAAATCTGACGAACGGTTTTTAGAATTTATAAAAATAAGCTGGTAGAAATTAGAAATACCTCAACAATGAGATCAACGGAGCTTTCCATTTCGTACTTGAAGTATTACATTTACAATAATTGTTGAAAAAACTATTTTTTAAACCCTGTGTACTGAGATAACAACGATATCAAATCTTCACAGAAAATAAAACTAGAGAATGGATTTCTGACACCAAACGTAATCCTTTCGCCTCCGCTTGTTATTCGGATACCGTGGTATAGATTCAGCGGTCGCATTAAAAACAGATGAGGTTTAAAAAGCAGTCCGCAAATGATGCTAAATGATCGTTTCAAATACGCGGGCGAAACGCCCTGGTAAAAAAACGCTCGACTGCTGCACATGATGAATGGAAAATCGACTGTTTTGTTTTTTATATCGTGATTAAGATATTTAATTTGTTCTTAATTTGAAATAATTCTCACAACTTTTTTTATAACAAATAGGTTGAGGTTGAAATTTGAAATAAATAAAACATGTGTAGTTGTTAAAGATTCTTGATAATAAAAACTTTAATAGACATTTTAAAACAAAAGC
The DNA here is from genome assembly GCA_947256265.1 of Acronicta leporina. Classification (NCBI taxonomy): domain Eukaryota; kingdom Metazoa; phylum Arthropoda; class Insecta; order Lepidoptera; family Noctuidae; genus Acronicta; species Acronicta leporina. The sequence goes on along the minus strand of OX366513.1, from coordinate 5,514,330 downwards.
ATGTAGTGAAATTTCTTTCTAAACTGATACCACATTATTGTTGTGTGTTATTATTTTAATTAAATTCAGATCTATGTAGCTTACCTACGTAAGATGCGTAAAATGTTGTTCCCTACATCTCAGAAAGCAATTGAACCTGCATAAAATCAGGAATACCTAGACGAAAAAACATTGAAAATCTCCGAACAAACGCACCGGCGGCATAACGCCCGTCTGTATCGCAAGTACGGCCGATTGGTTTAGTTAGCAGTGAGCGTCGCGCCTCATTTGCTTGCCTCGCCGCGCGGCGCCGCACCGCCCGCCGCCCGACGACTTTGTTACCACTCTTTTCATTCCGACACCGTTCTAACTATCCGCTGAAGTGATAAATCGGTGTCATAAAACTTTGTGAATGTTTTATGCACTTGATTTTATGTTTTATAACCGTTTGTACTCATTTGCAAGCAAAAAGATAAAATTGATGTTTAATTGCTACATGAACTCTCGATGCCATTGAGATAAAATTTCCTATACTTAGTGCAATAACTGCGGTCTAAGTAATTTCTATGTTTAAAACATTGCTGAGGCAACATTTCCAACATAGATGGCTTAGATTGTGAAGGAAATGGTCGTTAAATATTAATGAATAAAATGAAATAAATGCATTGCTTTAAATGCATTATGTGTATGCTAGGCGGTTTTCCAGACTGTCTTAAAAAGAAAAAAAGTAGTTAGTTCTACGTTTTAATTGGTTTTTAGTTTTAATTTATATATAGTTTTTTAATTTTATAGTCGTTCATCAAGAACAGGAGAAAAACATAAATAGGCTAAAAAAATTAATTGTTGAAAGGTTAGTTTTTTTGTCAACTGGGTATTTCTCCACTAATTGCTAAAGCTCATCTTCGAATTAACATTAATAAAAAGGACGTTGCTTTATAATATTGGTATTGTTTTTTGTAATAGGTATATTTAATACATATTTTTTTAAATATCTGTTATTTTTAAATTCGCTTCAGGACGGTTTTTGAGACTGTAAAACGATTTTTGAGTCATGTTAGGATACAATCTAAATCCTGTTGAAAAAAATTAAAAACTAAGACATATTATGGAGCATCTCTTTTGAAATCATATAGCACACTGTAACAAAAAGCCAATAGCACGAAGTTTGATATTGACGATGTTGAATTATTAAATGTAAATGAGCTAATATTTTAAAAAATCTTAGGATATCATTTTATTTATGTGGGAGAGCCATGCTTCGGCTCGAATGGGCCGGCTCGACCGGAGTGATACCACGGCCTCACAGAAAACCGGCGTGAAACAACGCGTGTGTTGTGTTTCGCCGAGTGAATCAGGTTACCGGAGGCCCAAACCCTTTTAAAAGGCGGGCAACGCACTTGTGACTCCTCTGCAGTTGCGGGTGTCCATGGGCGGCGGTTATCGCTTACCATCAGGTGATCCGTCTGCTCGTTTGCTCCCCTATCCCATAAAAAAACCATTAACTTATTCTATGCACTATTTATATCATTAGTATAATGATACAATATACTATAACGAATTACACAAAATAGTTTTGATTAATAATTATTTTAGATAATTTTGCTATACCTAACGTGCCTGCGAACGCGATCTTTCGTTTATTAGAGAAATACCCATTATTAATGACAGTACCCCGACGTTTGTACATTGTTTATACATACTAATAAACTTATGTACTAGTTTTATTTAAATCCTAAACAAAGTTGAACAAAAGGAACAAAGCAGTGTGTAATAATTAGTATTAAGACATGACACGCTCATAAAATGTATATTAGTTAGGTTTTTGGATACTAATAGACACTTGAGCTGATAAAATTTACTTTAAATATTATCTTTATTTGTCTATTTAACATTAGGTCAATAATATATGAAATATCATTGAGTGATCACCTAACAATATATGTAATACTAGACGCCGATGACAACGACGAAGAATCAAAATTTTGAAATTTATATCTATGTAGAAACTTAGACTGAATAAAGTTTAATTATAACGCGGAATTAAATATCTAAACCCTTTGAAATAAATGAAGAAAAAGTAGAGTAAGGGCATCGGTTGAGCGCCCAACAGGTTGACGGTTGACTTTTAATGATCCCTTAATGATTGAGCCGCGGGCTACACGATGCGTGCCACCCTGATAATGTACAGTTGACAAAAGAGTTAAGTATACAACTAACGACATTTGCGCCTTGACATACATTGCGTTATAAATAATTATCCTGCAAGGGGTTTTTAGTATGTAGGCGGCTACGAAAATTTAATTTTGAGATAGATTGCGTGATAATTCATCATCATAACCTATTATTGTCCCATACCTGGGCACAGGTTTACTCTCAGAGTATTAAGATAAAGTTCACCACGCATAATGAACATTGCCAGATTTCACAATTGTTGTTGAGAACATTTTTTAGGCATGTAGGCTACCTTACTTATGTTGTTTTCCTTTACCGCTTAAGCACGAGACAATAATTAATGCGTATATGACTTCGAAAATTCATAGGTGCGCGTCTTGCATTGGACTTAGTAGTCCAATGGTCAAATCACTAGGTTATCACTGCGCAATTAAATAATTATCCACCAAAACGGTTAGCAATGTAGGCAGCTAACACCAGATATCTGACATAGAATGTGTGGTACATTATTACACAATATTTGTCATAACACAGATGGCGTTTGCTGCCTGGATACTTATTTATTTTGTCGACTGTACATAAAGCCTTATACAACAGTCTCTCTATAGAGTTATAGAGCATTGTGGTACTTCATGGTGTCGGTTTTATAGACTACTATTAAACCAGAGTTTAATTGTCACGAACGGTAGTTGCGGCTGGTCTTATTGAGAGTGATGCGAATGGTTGATTGTTTTAATTGTGATCAACTAAATCAACATGCGTAGTTTCGTACCATTACGCCTATATTCCCCGATGGAAGGAAGGAAAGGCAGAGGTGTACCTACGTATGTTCACCCACAATTCGCCGGTATGTTTTTAGGTGCCATGTAATAGGGGCGAGTTTATCACAAATCGAAATTGTAAGCTGCTCTTGAGAAGTTCATAGAATAGAATAATATTTATTTGCATAAAACATAGTATAAACAGGTCTTATGAGTAGGTAATAACTAACAAATATTAATAGAAAGCCCATTAACACTGCTAGACGTGGAAATCGAAACCAGGAAATAATTATTTTTAGTAGGACCTGTGTTCACTAGCGTAGTAGTTACGATTAGGACCACTAGGCTAATGAGGCAGTTACCAGGCAGGTAGCAGTTATCTATTCAATAGCGAATAATTATAAGAGTATTTATACAGTGATAATTTATTCTGTGGCTACGTCTCTACTCATCATTAAACCTAATAATTAAATAAATACTTATCTAAATCGACAATCGATAGTCACCAGAGAAAGAAAAACAAGACAACATACTTACCTCCGAGCTCCGGGAACCGTGGTGACTTATTATGGCGTATGCAAACACTAGAGGGCGCCGGTGACACGTGAGCCGGCAAGAGCCATTAATGATTTCTTAATGATTGAGTTTACAGTGTGGACCTACCACTATTCTAAAAAGGAAATGAATTTATTTTCGGTCTTTTATTATAACATTAGATAACTATAGTTGTGACACCATCTTTATTTTGATGTAAACGACTAATTATTTCCGTTATTGTACGATAAATACAAAGGAATGTAATCTATTTACAATTCAGGTACAAAGAAATTTAAACTTTAAAATACAGTAATTTTGAAAATACACTAAGTGAAGAAAATGATGTATCCCGTAATCCTGTCCTAAGAAAAGAAAACTAAAATACGAAACATAAAATAATGAAAAAAAAAATAAACAAATTACAGCAATTTCCCTAAAATCTAGTAGATATTTTTTCAAATCTAGTACCTACCTAGATATTTTTTCTAAATGTGAAACACCATCGCCAAAAACTATTTATACGGATTATATCGTGTTGTATTGATATCATTTTTACGGATTTTGTCGTGTTGTATTGATATATTTTTTACGGATTTTATCGCGTTGTATAGATATCATTTTTACGGATTTTATCGCGTTGTATAGATATAATTTTTACGGATTTTATCGCGTTGTATTGATATAATTTTTACGGATTTTATCGCGTTGTTTTGATATAATTTTATTTCCCACCGCTTCAGATTCTTTACAGAATCCAACGTCACTACTCACGGGTAGACTGAGGTATTGGATGTCTTTATTTTAAAATTACTAAGAGCTACCTTCCATCATCAGCCTTAGTATATTTGGTAATTAGTATTCAAAAACGCTTTGATAGACCACGTGATAGCGTTTTTGGATTTGGCTTTTCTAAAAAGGAGATTTCGGCTGGACAAAACTAACACTCTCTAACTATTCATTTAATAAAATAGGGCAAAATAATCGCTGTATTTTGATATAAACTTAGATATCTAAGAATCTTTCTATCTAGAATCTTTTTAATACTCAGTGTCTACTCGCGAGGACCTATTATTGGCTGCCTGTTTTCTTATTGTATAAATTCAAATATGTTAATTACTAGCTGTTGGTTCTCCATGATCAAATAAATAAATAAATAAATATCTACTTTTTCATAGAATATTGGAAAAAAATAGTTGTTACTTATAAATGATTGAAATGATATTTTGACACTACCAACTTATCTTATATGGTGCCGAGGCCTCAGTGCACTTCGACACAATGGTATAATAACTTAATTTTTTAATAAAAAATATGCCCTGATCATTCAAACATGTATGTGGACCTAAATTTACCAATCTCGATATTTTCCCTCAACTTATGTAGATGTAAAGTAAACTATTACGAGTACCTACAAGTATTACCTATGTATTATTTGTCAAGGCCTTTATTTGGCCTTTATTATGATAATTAAGAATATCACGATGTTTCATAAAAAATATGTCGTCATGTTTTAAACAATATAAAAAAACAACGTATTTTATATCCTGTAAGATGCGCTTGTACTATCGAATTACTTGGATGCAAGTACATGCGGCGTGGCTGTGCCGGCGGCGGCCCATTAAAAATAATCGATGCTTGCGAAAATATCGAGGGCTTTCCACTAATGACATCGCACGGGAAAACAAAGCGAACCGGGTCGACACAGCCGAGCGACTGCCGCGCCATCTGACGCCCGCTCCGATTCAAATACGGCCTAAGGACGTGTGACGACTCGAGGAGTCATGGGATTTTTGAAGCCTGAGAGGTCGACTGATTTACCGTTATAAGTGAGCGTGAGTCCTTCAGATCTTAACACCGTCTCGAAGACGTAAGATGCGAGAATACACGCTATTTTTTTTTGAGACGCTTGATAAAATAAACTCTAATAAAACAACATAAGACGTTCCACGAATAGACAAGTGAAATAAACAACAAGTGAATTTAACAATTTTAATGGCATCAAAAATATAGCCCGATTTTACGAGTACCTACAGAACGCCGGCAACCGAAGTTTATTTCCCGAATTTGGTGTTTAATAGGTTAATTCACGTGGAAGATGTTTGTGGAACACCGCGGGGCCCGCGCCGGCTCCTCGCGCGCCCGTCGTGTTTTTCTTACAAATGAAATTATTGCGCGAATAAAATATTTTACTGTCTGTCAATTTGGCTGGTTCACTTCGTCGAAATGTTCTGCCAGATATTAAGCAGAGGTTAAAATTTTATTTGCACGGAGTTATGGCGGCGAGTACCGGCGTGATGTTGTCGGATTCTCCTCGGTACATCGGACTCGTTCGTGGGCCATTATTGCTTGATGTAAGACAATGCCTACAAATAAAATACTCACTCTTATTTATTGCTTCGTAGAATATCGAGGGGACTTTGTTCGCTAGAATTGTCTTCATGTAATAGATGGTCACGGTAAGAAAATAATGACAATTTAGTTTCTTTTTATATATCAATATCGAAGAGAATTATTTATACAAATATCAACTGCCCATTTTATGTACTTACCAACAATACATTTAATGGATAAATCTAAATGACCCCGTTTGACAACATTAAGCTTCAGAGAACTTAAGCAACCAACTAGGTAGGTTGCTTAGATATTGACTCGCTGAATGTGTCAATTTTGCTTGTTTTATTCCGGTTCCTAAATTAAATTGTCTACTAGTAGATTACCTACTGAATGTTTTTGATTTAAGTAGACGTACAAGGAAAAAAAACAGGAAACTAAATTGATATTGAATATAAATAGTTTATTCAATAGGAAATATTACCCACAAAATGTAATACAACAGGTAAAATTTTGTGATTATTAAACTTTTTCAACGTTGTTCATAGCATACGTTGCCCTGCCCTTAAAGTTAAAAAAAAAAAAAAAAACTATTGTCATAGGATAATGCAGACAACGCTATCTACTCCTGATACAAATGTTATGAGGGAGTTTAGGCGGGAAAATGAAAAGTGCACGTTGTCGATTTTATATTATTTTTCAAAACTTGAATTTCTCCGAAGTTTAATGTGTAATTATGGTGGATAATTAACCATTAAGTGTTCGTGAATGTGTGAGAGTGTAGGCAAATGATATAAAATTGAAAATCGAGACTTTTTGGGTTCACTCCTAAACTCCATCGAAGCCTCAATAAAGTTTTTACCGTTTTATTGGGGCAACTGAACTTATACTTGACATTGGCGAACACAAAAAGTGTGGTGCCATAATACAATCCCATGATGGGAAATATTCTTTGAAAATACTCTAATTACTTGATTACTCTAATACTTGACACTGGCAAATACACAAAGTGTGGCGCCATAATAATAAAAAAAAAAAATGTTATGAGAGAATAAAATTTATTCATAATTATTTTTCGTGATTTTTTCGATGTTTTAATAGTTATTTTGCTATTCGGAGAATAACTCTGAGTTATAAATGGTATACCGTGGTATCGTAGGTACCCAACATTTTTTATACACAGACGTCAGGCTTTTCTCTTATTTGTCGGTACTAAGCAAGACAAGTAATTTAATTGTAGTTTATTTTACAGTGGCCCCTTAAGTTGCATTAGTAGCAATGAGGAGTTTTTCAGGAGTTAAAATGTTATTATTTTATTGTTGCTAAAAGTTACAATAAAAACGTCATAGATGAGGTTGTAGGCCTTTGTTGGTTTGAAGGAACACACAATTCAATAATATCCTTTTCCACGTGATTTCATCAAGCATATAGGTAATAGAGTCGAATGTACACACATCAAAAAAAGTGTGCGATCACTAGCTTAGGCTGAAATAATTTTTTATATTGAACTTTATCAAGAAACATTCTTTGTTGTGTGTTAGAAATACCCTGTAAAAACCCCAAAAATAGTTACTACTACTGCTATAGTAAACTTTTTTTTATTTTTTAAGAAAATATAACAAAAAATATTTCGATTTTTCAAAGTGATCGCAAACTTTTTTTGATGTGTGTATGTGGAGCGACCGCATTGGATTGAATGGATCTGTGATACGGCTGGAGTGGGACGCAAGCGCAACAAAGCTGATGTAATTGGTGCATTGTAGGCGGCCGCGGGCTAGCATCGTTAGCCTTTCTTTCGTTCACCCGGTTTTGTCCGGGCCCCGCGCTTGCTAATTAACTATGAAATTAATTGACGCGGCAAAGTTTCCGAGTGAAACTTGAATTAATTGGCACGTCCGACTTCAGCCTAATTAGGAGCCTGAGGCTTTTCAGTATAGCGCTCGTTGATGCCGTGAAAAACACACAAAAGTGTTGTGTATAGTTTGATGAGCGCGAGTTTCTCGCTTGAATCAAAATACGCTCTCTGCAATGTTAATTGCGTGTGTTGAATGTACAATATTTTCAAGCTCGAACATGCATGGTGCAGTTGTGAAATCATGGGTAATTCAATGAATGATGATGAATTTATTGCAGAAGTTAATAGTTCGGAAATACATAATTGTGAATATAGAAACGTAACATAGGTCCATCACGCCTCGAAGGGTATTCTTCGAAGGGTTTCGCAGAGGCGTACTAATTTAACCCCACAGTTCGCCGTTATATTTAGCTCCCATGTAATAGGCGGCCATGTAATTCGGGCTCTAATCCAAACTCCCGAGCTGCTACTGAGAATACGTAGAAAAACTCAATCGCACTTTGCTCAACCTGGTTAACGAACCCAAAACCTTTAGTGTAACAGACTCTGTGCTAGTAATCAAGGCTTAAACCGGTTTATTGAAAAAATCCTATTTCACGATGGTCATGGTCTGGCCATCGCGGCGTCACTGTCGGAGCTCGCGGAATAAACCGATTAATTAGGGTTTTCAATAACGCTCTTTTAACGTTTACCTACACTCCGAACTAAATAATCGAAAAATCTGAATTGAATTGTTCTTAACCGGTAAATTTTAAACCGGTTCCAAGCCTTGCTGGTAGTAGTCGTATAAATGACATAAACATCATTCTAGCCATGTTCCAACTATGGATAGACTTCCTAATTATGGATAGCCTGTCTAAGAGATGACGTGGAAGTGAATGATGACATGCCGGCTGAAAGAGGAGTTCTGGAAGAACAAGACATACCGTGCTAACCTCAAGTAAATTAGGATATTAGCAGAAGTCGGATGATCGTGATTGATACAGAAAATTGATTTATGTTCCAATAGATATCACTGTCAAATAACCCTATAGATAAATAACTAAACACTTTTATTTAGTTTTCAATTTTCTATAATTTAACGGCCTTCGTGAGAGAGAAATACCGTACAAAGTTCGATAAAATAACGCTTGTTTTGGTTCCCTTAAATCAAATAACAATAGGTGTAATTTCGTTCGCTTATTTAGAATTCCCACTGTTGTCTATCATTATTTATTTGTAAGTGCACAATATAAACACAGTTCGCGGGCTAGGGCCGTCGAGTGGAGGAAAGCCTGTCCCGCGGCGAAGAAACCACCATAATTAACATACATTATGAATTATCGAAAATGACCGAGTCGATAGCCCTAATTACACGTTGCCGCGCCGCGACGTAGCAAACCCGCCGAGTAATGAATAGCTTTGTATTTTATTAATACGTGTTGCCGACCTTTATTAGATATCTTTGTTGGGATGAATCATATTTTATGAGCCCTATTACGTGTTAATTGGGTTTATGTGGGTGTGTTTTGTTTTTTGGTTCGAATTTCAAAATTTAAATTAGGAACGTTAATTCAAAATAGAGCGTTTGGAAATTAATTTGTGTTTTTTTAGGTAGATTATTATAATAATAACTAATTGTATCTCCATGAGAAAATTAATTTTAGTTTTTCTATAATGTAAGGTTTGCTATTTTAAGGATTATTATATCTAAGTATTAGGCCCACTTGCACCAACTTATAAATGTCTTTAAATTGTATTTAAACACGAAATTTCTATGAAAATTTGTGTTTAAATATGACTTAAACACATTTAAGAATTTGGTGCAAGTGGGCCTAAGGGTTCGTTTATTGGAAAATGTACATAAAGGACATTGATAGTAAAGGCTTTTTACTTTTTTCTCACTGTCTCTTTTTAAATGGTAAATGCCATGGATTCATACCACTTTTACATGATTAAACATAAGATACCATCATACCACCACCATCACCTCGATAAAAATCCCAAGTGTTATTCCTGACTATAATCTAGGTATCTCTGTGCCAAATTTTATCCAGATTCGTTCAGTCCTTATGGCGTTAAAGAGCAACAAACATTCATTCATCCATCCATCCTCACAAATTTTCGCATTTATACCTACTATTAGTAGGATTTATAATATTAGTAAGTAGGATGTTTCGATATTCATTCAAGTTCGAAATATTTAAAAAATCTCAATACCCCCGGAGCTTACTCGACGATTTGATCCTGTTACTTTTACAAGTATTTTTCGAAGATGTTATCGATACGAATTTATATTTCCGCTTCAATTTACGGGTGTGGGAGAAAATAAGCCTGTTGGCAAGACGCGACGATTCTTCTGGCTGGTCGCACAAACTGAATGGTGAATGAATGGAACGATACATTCTTGGTGAACATACTTCTTTAGTACTGGTGAATGATGAAACTCGGTCTTAAAAATGTAGAAAGAACTTTCCTCACGTAAGTAGATACCGTGGTATCGATGTGTTTGAAATAAATTATAGAATAAAAAATCTTGTAATATGGTATCAAATATATTATTGTTATTCCTATTCAATAAATTCCTTTAATTATAAATGCATTAAATAAGTAAAATGTATTCGATATATAAAAGTCACTGAATTAAATAGTAAGCAAATACTTCCTCATTACTGCGTAATTAATTAAAACCTGTTATTATAACGACCTGTGTTCCATTCAGAAAAAAACAAAAAAGTGGAAAGTAAAAACCTCCTTTATTGAATGTAAAAATACAAAACGACACATCATCCTTTTAATGAATATAAAAAAATAAAAAATATACTCGTAGGCCGTAGGTATCATCATCTTCCGAGCCATTTCCGAACTATGTTGGGATCGGTCTCCAGTCTACCAAGATGCGGTTGAATATCAGTATTTTACACGAAGAGACTGCCATCAGACCTCCGCAACCCATTTTTCTGCGCAATACCGATCTTCGGAGAATAGACTGGTTGTCAAGCTTTTTTGGCTTCTGACTACCACTAACAACATAACATACCATCACGCCTGTATTCCCCGAAGGGTTAGGCAGAGGCGTACTAATGTACACCCACAGTTCGCCGGTATGTTTAGGTCCCATGTAATAGGGGGCGAGCCTATTGCCATTAACCGGGCACAAATTCCTAACTCCGAGCTACGAGCTACTGGGAATTTCATAGCAAAACCCAATAACACTTTGCTACCTGGGAGTCGAACCCAGGACCTCTAGCGTAGCAGTCGCGCTCTGGACCACTTGGCCAATGAGGCAGTTACCACTAACAATTGTTATAGATGTTCGTATAATAACCGGGACCAACGACTACGTGCTATCCGAGGCACGAAGGGGTCTCGATATTATGTTAATCACCCGTCCACACACTGACCGCGGCGAGCGCAGCTTAACCTTGCAGGTCAGTTGATCAGCTTAGTTATTACTTACCCACGAGCCCCTCATAAGTAGGTATGTACTTACATATTTTCCTTCGATCTAAGTAATGGTCATTATTACAAGTGGTCACAAGTCTCAGCAGTGACCGCTAATGACCACGCGATTGCGGAATCGCCTCGTTACCGCACCCATTGTCGGGATAAAGAGTTGTTCATTCGATCTTCATTCAAGGCGTTCTTTAAATTGAGGTACTATGTAGCATTGACGTCAACATTCTGCTATATTTGTGGAGTAAACGCTCGACATAACTCACTTACATAACGTGTCTCTGGATTAAGGCCCACTTGCACCAACTTTTAAATGTATTTAAATTGTATTTAAACACGAAAAAAATTGTGTTTAAATATAATTTAAACATATTTAAGAAGTTGGTGCAAGTGGCCCTAAATGTGTCATAACCTCTTTAGACATTCTAGCAAATTAATATATTTAATTGTTACCATTTTTTTCAAATGCTAATGCAATAACGTAATCATCCTTTGAAATTCATTCAAATGATATGAAAATAGCCGGATATTTTTGTATTAAACCTGTACCTTTATTTCGTTTTTTCTATGGCACTTATTCATGCAGGTGCTATAGTACGATCAGTGTTAATATTTCAACGGTTCTTAATTCAAATTCGAATAGTCTGACGTGACCGTGACGTCACCGGCTCTAAACGATTTACGTTCAAACTTCGAACGAACGTTTACAAAGACTGTGTAATCGAAATTTTAAGGCACTTCCTGTACGATTGTTTGTTTGTTTTATGATTTCTGATTGGAAATAAGGAAGTTATTAAAATAAACTGCTTCGTTGCATTTTAGTGGTATTTAATATATCACATCCTTCACACCCTCAACACAATACATTAAATTATAAGAATTTCTGTATTTCATATTTTTTGCTTCGGTTAACTTTGAAGTAAAATGCAAAATTTTAAATGTACTCATTAAACTGCTGCACACGTTTCGTAGCAAGCGCGACTGCTAAACTAGAGGTCTTGGGTTCGATACCCAGGTCAAATAGAGTTATTGTTTTTTTTTTATGAAATTCTCAATTGCAGCTTGGAAGAAAGAAAAAATCAAGAAATATTACGCCACATTTGAGGAATTATGCCACCGCAAACCGTCAAGGCTTATTAGAATATTATAGCTATTATCTAAAGTAAAACTTAAAACCCCATTCATCATAGTTTAACATCACTCATTTACTATCCTATTGCTGGGTACAGGTCTACTTTCAGAATGGGAGAAGTAAGGCTATTCCGTCACGCTGGCCTAGTAGTACTTAGTAGTTAGGGATGGCAGACTTCATACACTGGCGAAAAAATGTCTCAAAAATGCAGGTTTCCTCATGATATTTTCTTTAAAACAAGCAAGGTTTAATTCATATTCAATATGCACAAAATTTCGAAAAGTCCTTGTCGTGCTTTGGATTCGATTTTGAAACTTTAGCTTGGCTTAATTAAAATTAGTTATGAATATATTGACTCTTATTCCACGGCTATGAAAGAAGGAGAAACAAAAAAGTTTTATTGTTTTATTGTTTGTCACAAGATTTACAAAAAACAGAAAAATGTTGATTTAAATAAAGAATGCTTTAACATTCTTGAGAATGCTGGCTGTATCTACATTTAATTAAAGAGGTTAGTGTGTCTACGAGATCTTTTTTTCTGTTAGTACAACATTCTAATTTCCGTAATCAAATAAAAGTAACACATTATTACGCAAACATCAAACACTTAACCCACGTCCGCTAACTATTCTTTGACAACTGAATTAATTAATAATTAATATATTCATGGAGTGTTTGCCCGTACGTTCAAAGTGCGCTCCGCACTGAACCAAATTATGCACTGAGTGATCGAGCCAGTAAGTTGATTGCTTTTCTTTCCAACTTGTTAACTTTGCCTCATATCCAGTTATTTATAGCTCATTGTTGACGCGAATAGTTCTTGTTTAGTGTGTGTTTGGAGCTCAGAGCTTTGACTTTAAAGGTTACTGAGAACTAATATCCTGTCTATAATAATACGGATAACTTTGGCAACTTTTTAAACTAAATTGTAAAGTTCTCTATGGTTGATAGATTTACTTACTAGAGATATAATTTTGACATTACTTGTATGGACTTTATGTCAAAATTCTATCTCAAAGACAAAATCAAAATATTTTAGAGAAATGTTATAACCTAGTTATTGTTTTGGCAACAAACATCACCAAAAATCTGTAGTTGAGAAATAATGAGGGTAATACCTAAAAGCCGTTAATTTGAATGAAAATATGAAATAGAAAGAAAAATCACGAGATATCTGCTTTCAACCTACATAATTATCTGGTCTATGTTATGAATACATAGTTATAAACACATTATTTGTCGTCGTAGAATTTATTTGTCTAGTTCCATAAGCACCTTTCAAGTAAATATTGATGCGCAAACTTGGACGTGCAAGATGAGCTCGCACTTGACCGATTTCCATTATTTATTTATTCATTGGACTTACACTAAATGAAGTATTTATTATACTCTGCGGCAAGCCGGCGCGCGCCACGTTTGAATTTCTCTACGCGTCTTAACATTTCATAATTCTTGGACATTTCACCGCATAAGTGCTCACTAAATAACGCTTAAAATACATTGACAACACGGCAATTTGTTAGCCGTAACAACAATAACACAACAATCGTATAACAATAAGCCATTAGACAAGTTGTGGAAATTTTCCGGTTATTTCCGATTCACACCGATTGTTACAGCCGAGTCGGCCATTCGAAGTGCCATAACTCGGCCCGAGAGCCGCTTCGGGTGGGGTCTATGGCCAACGACCACGGAATCGTACATTTATGGTATATTTGTGGTATATTTACGACCTATATAATGCAAGAGATTTATTGGGTGCGGCGTAATTAGCGCGCGTTTAGATTTATAATCTAAATTTGTAGAGCCAGTTGTGACCACTTTTTTAATGGCCTGCTTTGCGCTAATGAGCCATTCCACCAGCTGTAGCTTTTAATGATACACGTAACGTCTACTTTGAAAGAACGGAACGCTGTATCGCTTGGTGTTCCTTGGTATGAATTCTTTTGAAGATAATAAGAGGGATGTGCAAGGACCCTTTGTCTTAGTATTGCTAAGTAAAATCGATGTTTATCTGTCATAAATTAGTATAAATAAGTCGGAGCGGGCGAATGCGCCGGCGCCGCGAGCGCGCGTAAATCACGCACAACCGCTTATTAAGTTGTTAGGGGCGGCCGTGTCTGGGCCCACGCGTGCCCGCTCTCGCGTACTCAGTCCACGCCCTTATGTTTGCGCTAGGCCACAACCTTGTATCTCCGGTTCCCATAAACTTGTTTATTCCTTGTACATTTATACCTGAGAACATTTATAAAGCGTAAATTATTTATAAACCATGAGTTAATATTGATCCAATGCTCTAGTGATATAGTTATTTTGTAAAAACATACAAGATACGCTAGATAAGTTCAGTCTGCTATTTTATTTCGGAACTTTTGATTTTTGTATGTTTCTCTAAATCTTTGTGTTATTCAATGTCATTGAGTGATTATACTGATAACATACAGTAGGCAAGATTTTACAGGTTTTATTAGTTTTTCACTGCACCTTAACGACTTGTATAAATCTGGGTACCTTGAATCTACATTATCATAAAGTATATGAATTATTTAATAATCAATCTAGTTTCTTTCTTCTACTCATTTTATAAAAATGAGAAGAACTTTCAACTAAGTAGCGTTACTAGGACAGGTATTTGATATTCTCAATTTCAAATCAATTAGACTCAGTTTACAAACTACTCTTTTGCATAAGCAAACAGTAGAGAGTTTTTAAAAGCGTGTTATGAACTTATGAACACAAACTTCAAATAACATGAGCATTGACGCGCATCAACAATTGTCAGTAACAACACACAGTACATTGTTAGCACATCCTTAAAATTAAAACGGCCATTCACAACCATACATTGTCACGCCAAAAGTCGATGCGTTTCGCGACAACCCTTGCCATTTAGTTTGTGCTTAAGTGTACACACTATTGTGCCAGGGCAATATCTGTGAAAGTTGTGTGCCTTTGTAGATGCAGACAACAATGAACCATTTCGAATTAGCTATCGATTTATCTGCCAATGGTTTTCACGACTAGGTGTACGCCCATCGTATAGGCAAGCAAAAAGACTATGACGAATCCTGATATTAATATCTCTAGCTCTTTTAAATTCTTGGAACCTTTTACTTGGAGATTGAAGATTGTATTGCTAAATTAATTATTTTGTTTATATGGGTATGTGAATGCAAAAAGATGGAGAAGTTTACTTGCAAAGTTTATTCAACGCTTGGAAAATATTCATTGAGATTATGTTGTTATTTAAGGAAGCTAATTTTATATCATAGTCATTATCTTAAACCATAATCAAACTTTTTTTACGGCAAATAGGAGCGTCATTAAATAATCATAATGAAGATAAGATCTCTTCAATCCATAAAGCATTAAACTCTAAAAGGATTACTTACTTAGATAACTAATTAAGAAGCTACGATTCGATTGATTATATATATTTGATAAAAACTATTAACATGAATGTACCTTCTCATTAAGGGTTAATTAAAACATTTGTGTAATCGACTTACTAAATCATGAAATCCATAAAGTTTAAGTACTTCGTTTAATTTTAATTAAGGTCGATATTTTGTTTAGTCTGTCCATAATACTTACTTATTTTAATAAATATTGAATTATGTAACTCAACTTGCAATAAACAAAAACTTCACTTACATAAAATTAATTATGATTAATTGTTTCCATAGAGTTTTTTGTAATTAACCATATTGTAATATTCTCAACTCATGAATATCTTTATATGTATGCTTAATTGTGTTTTTAAACAAATAACATTTATTTGGTTTCAAATAAATGTTATCAATATAAGATATTCAAATCTGACGAATTGTGGGGCTTGTGGCTAGGTAATAACTACGTTCGATCTGCAGTGTACGCAATCGAAGAACCCCCTGGAAATCGAAATGATCTTATGACAATCTGGAGTTGGAAGCTCGAAAATCCTAACAACCAGTTTAATCTTAAGACCCGATAGATTGTCGATCCGAGTAAAATACTGATATACAACAACTAGAGATGTCCCTTGTGGGGTCGAGTTAGAATACAGTTCCGTACTTACACAATACAGTTCTCTACTCAGAGAAGCATCTCGTAAGTGGCGAGAAAAGTTCTGACTTGCTCAGTGGTACGATCTCTTGGGGTCTTACCGTCTGCCATCATCCGCTAGAGAGAGAGAGAGCCAGTTTACCCTCGGCTGCTGAAACAGGCCGTATGGGCCTTTAAGGGCTCAGGTGGAGGCGACTGATTACCATCACGTGGCTCGTCTACTAGTTTGCCGAAATAAACAATAATAAGTTAGACTAGATACCTAACTTAACTTTATTTTTTTAGTGAAGGAAAAAATTGACTGCAGGATTCAAACCTGCGTCTTCTGGATAGATACACCAGACGCTATGACCACAAAGCCACCGCGCTGCACTAAAATAATATTTTATAATCTTAGCATGGAAATTGAAAAAAAATACAAAAAGATTCTTATCCACTTTAATAAAATACTTATATAACATAGTACGTAAAGTACGAGTCACGTAGAATTGGCATGTTTTAACAACTTAATGATGTTCGGTGATTTACTGACTTGAATCACCTTCATTACGGAATCTTTTCGATATAGCCGGTACAGATCACGCGGTAAATAAGTATGCGCCAGTGAGGTACACTCGCTCACAAAGAATCTATATCTTAATATAAGCCTTGTAATATCAAAATTTCAACTTATCTAAAAAACAAACAATTATTTTATTTTAAAATAGTAAAGCAAATCAATGAAAAACGTGGGTAGGTAGGTAAGAAAATCTAATTGATTTTTCTACAATTATAAACCACTTTTTACGGAGTTAATTACAGCATGCTTGGTGACGGGTACACTATTCTATGGGTAGACTGCTATATGCTGTAAAGGATCTAAAACGTTAGGAATTAAATAAAATCAATAAACAGCTCGTAAGTCCGTAAAAAGTAGTTTAATCTCAATGTACCTTTAATACTCGCGTAAGTGTCAAAAACCAGTAGTTATGTTACTGTTATTCAGCGAAATCTCGTTACACTGGAAATTAGTCTCTGATCCTATCGGAAACATGACTGATTGATTTAATGTCTTACATATTGTGTGAAATAAACTTAAATTTTTAAAATAATGTTGAATCCACTTAATGATTAATTACTTATTATTTAAAGAGATTTTATACTTCGGAGTTCACATGTAGCTTATTATGGACTTGAAGCTTTTCATCAGTGGATTTGGTTTGATATTAGTACCTATAATATACTTTAAAGAATACACGATAAGTTTCGCCTGTAAAGTAAGACTGACGAGTTATCAAGAAGCCTAATAATATTGACGTCACGTTTAGCTTAGCGGCTGAGCGATGGGCTTCTGCGGCACGTGTTGTGGGTGGGTTGTGGGTTGTTCCGGGTCTGGGTGTTTGTGTATGTGAGAATTTTTGTTTGTAAAATCACCCAAGATATAGGCGAAAATCGTAGTGTGGGGCAGTTTTTTTTTAAATTATTAAGAAAAAAAATAATATTATAAACGTGAAAGTTCTGAGGATGTAAGGCTGTATGGATGTTTGTAACTCTTTCATGACAGAACGGCTGAATGAATCTAAATAAAATTTGGCTCAGAGATAGCTTATAGTCTGCAATAACACATAGGCATCTTTTTACACAAGTCGGACACAATTCTCAAGTCCACGTAGACAAAGTCGCGGGCAGAAGCTAGTATTTTGTAAATAACAAGACGTTAAGCTAATTACAAATCCATTCCTAACGACTTATAAAAAAAACAAACAAATTCCTGGCCCAATTACATATCTTAGCACGACCATGGGTAGAAAACACGTGGAAACATAATTTACAACTTAGATCATATATTTCAGTAATCAGCATTTCGCTGATAACGTTTGTTAGTTGAACGTGGTATAGGGCGTGAACACACAGGGCGCGAGGCGGCCGCGATAATGCCAACTCGTTACCGACGCGTGAGAAGCGCCTCGGCATCATTTCTCAGGACGAGATGAAAAAAATATACATGTTTGTTATACCTCAGCATCAGTTTCGTCGTAAAGGTAAACTGTACATAAAGTTTTTTTTATTTGTGATATGTTGCGCTGTTATTTTTTCTTTAATATATGAAAATTTATATTTAGCTCACAAGGTTATCACTGATGATCAAAAGTATTTTAATTAAAGCTAATGAGACTTTTCAAAGTTAACATTTAAATTTAATTTTCTTTACACGCGTTTGTACTCAAACAGCCATCGTTTAAAAGACGTTTCTTGATGACGTCACATAAAAATAATAAGCTTCATTATTTGATTACACCGCCGCATCATTACGCCCACACACACTGACGTCATTACTCGGTTTTTTCGCAATTTGTCGGGAAACATTAATTAAAACACTCCCTCGCCATTTGAGACAGTGAAGTCCCGCGTAATACCCGTCGCACAGCGGGTGCACATATTACTCATATAAATCATTATTTAATTCATTAGCTTTTTTACTGTGCCGGCGAACACAGCTCAGATGCTTTAATTGCTTAAATGAGACCCACAAGCAATTCGACTAGCAAAAACAATGAAATGGCTTTCTTAATGCCAATGTTTGCAACTAAACTGGTCCGATTCAATGGAAATTTGTCGGGAAAAGGCGTCGCAGCGAAACCGAATGTTGGGTTATGTAAAAATAATTCTGCGTTAGTGAATTTTAATAAGGCAAAATGTTTGTTTGTAGATATTTGTTCCTTGGCTCATTTCGGCGCTCACGTGGCCGCAGGGCGGGGCAGCGCGCGATGTGCCGCCTGCTTTGCACGTCGTCATTTCCTCGAAAGTAATTCAAATGGAATCGTGTGCGCCGTTATTAAATATTTCATAACTTACCTCGCCCCGACTGTGTCTCACAAACCCCTCCCTCCCCGGCGACCGCATATTAAAGTCATAAAAAAGGGTTGTTTGATCTATCCCCTAAAACAATTTACATATCTCGGCTCAGGCCGCCGCTAAATTATTTAATTAAGAGAGGCATAAGTTTTTATTATTTTAATATGTCGGGTATAAAATTGTGTTAATGGAACAATGCCGCCATTGTGGACTGAATTTTAACCCTCGAAAGCGGGGAGATTACGAGCATCGACGTAAATATACGAAATACTGAAAGTGTTCTAATTTAGTTTATCAAATGAATTAATGGTTCGTGTAATTAAATGGTCTAATGGTAATCTTTGTTGATCTCTTGAGTAGACTATTTTAATGATTTAATTTAAAATCTTATAAGTGAATATAGTCGCAAAGAAAACCCTCGAAGTATTACAAAAATAAAAAAAAAAGTTAAATAAAACAAACCGGCAGTTATTTATAGATACGTAAAGCAGCAAACAACAGTAAACGCTTATGCATTACGAGCGCAGTTTCCTAGGACATTGCTAACGAAGGCACGCGAAATTAGTGTCGCATTACTTGACCGGTGAGCAATAAACATTAGGCAGAATAAAATAAAATAAAAAGAGGCGGTATGCGGGCACGCGACGCCGGCATGTTAAGCAGCTGTAATGAAAACTGCGTCGGATACACGATTACTCGCGTCCTCCGATCTTGCTAGAAATTCTACACCCTGTGTGTATTTGTACGTTCGCTTGAAGAAGGTGCGTTGATTGATAGTCTTCTTGTAAAAGAAGACTTGTAGACTTTTTGTAAAAGGTGGTTATGCGTGTCATGGTATGGTAATTTTAGGCATATGCTAATAGGTACCTAAGTAATACTATTGTAATCTGAGTTGTTTTTTTTTAAATGAGTAGGTATATATGGAGACTGGAGTTTCTTGCCGGCTCTTCTCGGTAAAATCCACTTTTTGGAACCTTGCAAATACTTAGTTTTGACTTTTCAAAAGTACTCATATATGAGCCTACCCTATTTTAATGGTCTAATTGAAATAAAATATCATGATTTTCTTACAATAATAATTATTTTACTGACAGAAATTGCAGTTGGTCGATTGAGGCAGCCAATTTTTGCTCTAATTTTTATGAAGCAATTTTAGGCCCACATTTAGGCACAGTTCTACAAGTATTAAAAAAAACGTGGTATTCTTAATTAATTAAGTAAAATAATTTTGTATGTCATGTATTTGGCGTTGAAAAAAGATAAACTTAGTTAACAATTTTTTTAACGATTGTTGTTAAAATAAGTTATTTTCAAATAAAATAATAAAAAGTAAATTCTACTCTATCTGGCTTGTATTATCCCATACATATCTGTTCTCTGCTAATTAAGTTTAGTCGTTCCCGTAGGAAGCAAGCTTGTCGCTTCATCTTCATCAAATTACGAATAATAAAAATTAAAACTGCCTCATTAGCCTAGTGGTCCTGAGCGCGACTGCTACGCTAGAGATCGTGGGTTCGATTCCCAGGTCGAGCAGTGTTATTGGGGTTTTCTATGAAATTCCCAGTAGCAGCTCGGAGTTCAGAATTTGTGCCCGGTTAATGACAATAGGCTCGCCCCCTATTACATGGGACCTAAACGTACCGTATGTTATGTTAAAATTAAAAATATTTCCGAACCTATGCAGGTATTTACCACGTCAAGCGTATCAATTATTGTGATTTTCACTTATTTCTTTGACAGCGTTACATGTCATGCAAAAATACCGCACCGTTTCCCAGCGAACGTCAAACACAGTCGCTGGCCACTATACAGGGTGAAGTGACCACCCCAGGTTAATGAGAGCATTTTTATGTGCTCTCCCAATGAGGAATGCAAATTTGGTGGTGGTTACCGGCGCGTTACTCACCATTGTTTTAACACCGACCGACGCTTTACGCCACCCCTGGACTTTTATACCTTTAAATACTTTAACCCCCGAATAACGAGACTTTACCGCTATTCCTTTTGTTTTTGTTTACCGGACGATGTGTATAGAACTAATGTAAATTTTCGAGGATAAGGATTATTTGCGTTTTATTATAAAATTTTAACATAACATACGATCACACCTGTATTACCCGAAGGGTTAGGCAGAGGTGTACTAATGTAGACCCACAGTTCGCCGGTATGTTTAGGTCCCATGTAATACGAGGCGAGCCTATTGCCATCAACCGGACACAAATGCCAAACTCCGAGCTGCTACTGGGAATTTCATAGAAAAACCCAATAACACTTTGCTCGACCTGGGATTGGAACCCAGGACCTCTAGCGTATCAGTCGCACTTTGGACCGCTAGACTAACGAGGCAGTTAAATTTTTGTCAGTTTTAAATGAGTCAATTTTATGATTTGACTTTGTGTGGGGACAGGTTTGAATACTTACAGTTCCTCACTGATCCTCCTTCGTCTTCGGGTGTCTCTCCATTACTGGAGGTTGGCAGTCAGCTCAGCGAACTTCTCCCGATCTTTTGCCAAGTGAAACAGATCTTCATCGCTGGCAACACAGGTCCACTCGCGGTATGATACTATCTATATAAAGTGAAAAGATTAGATTTTTTGCTTGTAATGGATAAAGTCAAAAACTACTGGACACACTTTAAAATTTTAAAATCTAAACTTTTTTATATGTATGGTAAAATTTGTAAATTATTTTAATAAATAGGCATAAAATTGTTGTATGTAGGTATGTAGTTTTAACAAAGTACGTTGAAGTGTAAATCGATCTTGGAAATATGTTTTACTACGTTGTTAAAAGATTTTATACTTGCAGATGCCGTATGCATCTGCAAGTATAAAATCTCCTATAATATTTAGTATAATATCATCATATCATATAATAACATCATAATCTATATATAATAAATCTATCCGTAGACAGATGAAATTGATTATTATGTTAACTACTCGTGTCTTTTTGTGATTTTTTTGCATTTTCCATGCTATGATTCTAAAGTTATTTTAGTGAAGGACACCAGACGCTATGACCACTAAACCACCGCGAGTCCTCTGATGTATCTAACCAAAAGACGCAGGTTTGAATCCTGCCTACGAGTCAAATTTTTCCTTCACTAAAGTAACTTTATTATGTTAATTTTATTTTTGTAATTACAATGTTTTACGCAAGGAAAGTTCATGTCTTTCTTTTACATAAAATATCGCTTAGGTATATATTTTAATATAATCTTAAAACAATAGTTGCTTTTTGCTATTTACTTTATGTGCAATAAGGAATAATTCAATTAAAAGAAAATATCATCAATCGGCAAATGAGTAGACGAGCCACCTGATGTTAGTTAGTCATAGCTGCCTATGGCTGTCTGTCTGTATCACCAGACAAGTTGCTAATGCATTGTCGAGCCTTTACGGACTGCAAACTGCTAGAGCCGCACAAACCAACTGCCTCTCACGCGCATTAGTTGAAACAAATATTACCTAAGGTGATTTACGAAAGACTCTGGTGTAAGTATGATCACCAGTCAGTCAAACCCCAAGACATCAGACCACCGATAAAGTCAGATCCTACGAGGTCTCAACTAGACAGATTTTTTCTCGACTCTTAAGAGATGCCTATCTGGATGACGGTGAGGAGTTGTATTCTAATCCGTACCCACACGAGGAAATACTTATGTATATCCCCGGAGGATGGGCTAGAATACCAAAGTTTCTCTTCGACCACCAGTCTGTGTTCCGTCCTGTGTATTCGAGAGTCAGAGCCCGAAAGGGCGTTTACTTGAATTGTGTGTTCCATCCTAGACCTATATGTGTGTTCATAAAAATATTGGCATTTTTCAATACAGAACTAAAAGTAAAAAAAATACACTTAAACGGATTAATCTGTATAAATGACAACACCAACTGACGCACTAAAGTCCATGTTCCAAATTTAAAAAATATCGGTAATGCAAATTGAAATATGTTTTGCGCGGCAAATAACTGTGATTGGAATAAAAAAAAGTTGGAACACAAAGGTGACGAGGTTTGCGCTTTCACGCAAATTATTTTATTGTAATCAATCAGTGTATTGCGCCGCACGGTGAGTAGATGACGCCTGGCCGGGCGACACAAGCCGACCAAATTGCGAGGCTGCCGAATGTCCCATGTTTTCGTTTCCATTTTTCTCAACAACGAATATTGTAAATTGGGACGTGCAATTTATTTTATTCACTCGCGAGTGATTGCTTATGATGTGATTGTTAACTGCGTTTTCCTTTCTATATATATTATTCATATTTACCCGTGCAACTCGCAACAGAAACATTTAAGCGTAATCAGGACCAATGCGCCGTGGTGTAATGATAATTTAATGTTTTAAACCTTAGTTTTTACTTTAAACGAGTGAAATGCGTTTTTTAGAAATTATAACGATAAATAATGCCTCAGGCTCAGTAAACTCGTTACTCGTATTATTGGGGCCAAAATCATAAGATGAGATTACCAAAATGTCCGTTCTGAAGATGTTTTGAAGATTCTTTGTTTCTATTATAATTATTAACACGGAAATTGACAGGACTCCTTAAAAAAACGTCCAAGTCCAACGTACGATAATAATAAAAGTACCTTTCAAAGATTAAGGGAATTTAAACATCGATTACATACGATTAAGTAAATATTCTTTCAAAGGCAGATAGGCAAACTTTTTCGTTGCTACTAGAGTTGGGAACTGCCTGGGGGCAGGTTCAATTACGGGGAGCGCTGCGCAGCCAATAATTGGCAGCAGGGCCCGCGACAAAGCGCCCACAATGGGCCCTGATTAATTTCCGAACTGCACCCGAATTCTAACTAGCAAACACGCGACGAACGCTCCGTGAAACCTGCACGGGAAAATTACTTCGCCGCTGTTTCGCCCATACACTAGAGCTAGGCACTCATTGTCTAGGGACTGCATCAAAGGTTTTTGTCTGTTCTGATTGTTATTGGTGTGCTGTGTTATTTTTTGTCTATTTGATAGATGTAATTATTAAATTTAAAAAATATATACTTAGAAAGCTTTTGCCAATATTTAGCTATATTGAATTCTGGGATTATTCTTTTATTTAGCTTTATTGAATTCTGGGAAGACACATGTCATGTCATTATACATTATTTCTAAAACAAATAACTTAGAACCAATTAAACATTCTCAATTCGATGTATTAAAGCTAACAAGAACTTCAAAAGATGTATAAATTATAAGCCTACGTTATCACCGGTCTCAACTTAATCTAGATTCCTATACACAAAGATAACAAACAAAGGCCCAGTTTCGCTCTGCTGTGTTAATTGAATCTCCAACTATCAGATGATGGCAGCGAGAGTGAGCGCAGCTCCGGGGGAGGGGGAGGGCCTCGGGAGGAAATTAAACGTCATATGGTCACTTTCTTCCCCGGAACAATGTGCTGTTAATAACGACTCTTTTGTCTTATCCTACTTTTGTTGAGGCTGTGACGTAAACAGATATTGTAAAAGGTAGTGACTTTGCAACTTATTCTTAAGTCTGAAGAATATTGGTGAATACGCTACCAATTAAAACGACGATCTCTGTGGTTTAGTGGTTCGAGTACCGGACTGCTGACCATGAGGTCGTGGGTTCGATTCCCACAGGACACACATATTTATGTGATGAATATAAGTATTTGTGATCGTCCGGGTGTTTATTATGTATTTACAAAAAAAAGGATATAAGTATTATATCCATTGCCTAGTACCCATAGTACCTACAAGCTCTGCTTAGTTTGGGACTAGATGGTGCTGTGTAAAATGTCGCAGAATATTTATTTATTACTAGCTGACCTGAGAGACGTTGTCCTCTCCAAGTTTCAACTAACTACCTAGAAAAATCTCATAGAAAAAAGGATTCTGGTTTTCCATATTTTTAATACACTTAGCGCCATTGACTTAATTTACATTACTTAATTTTTAAAAAATGTGCGCAAATATAAATAGACATACCTACATAGATAAAAATCTCAAATAACTTACTGTTTCGGCATCAGTAAAGATTAACGCACGTTGCAATTATTCAAAAATCAAAATCAAAAATGTTTTATTCACGAAATTTGTTACATCAAATGGGTGATTGTGTTTGGGGACTCCTTTTAAGCAAAATTTGCCTGTGTTAGGAGGCCCCGCTCTTCCATAGCAAAATAATTATAATAGTAACAAATATTAAACTAATACGTTAGGTTATTATTATTATTATTTTTTATTTATTTATTATACATAGGTAATACGTGGTATATTATTTTATGATTTGATTAGATGGAAACTCTTTAGAATCTATACTATGGAGGATTCACATTATAAAATCAGTTACTTTAAAGCTGGATGCTATAAAGAAGAAAAGAATTCTTGTCAAAATTGTCAACTTAAAATGACACCTGTTATGGAATCAAATTTCATCGAGGTAATAACGATGTCGTGTTAGTCTTCTAGAGAATAAATTGTCATTCTTTGTTTACTTCTTTATCCTACTCAAATATTTAGTTTTTCCACCGGCTGATGCTCGCTGGATAAGTCCTATGTATGTCCCGTGATGCCTTGTATAAGTAGAGTTAGAATAATTGTACTAATAATCAATTCCCGTTCACAATAATGGTTTCTGATTTCTTTGTTTTATTTTCTTGTTTTATTTTATTTAGTACCTGTGAGTGTATTTTTTTAGATTTATTTCTTGATTCTGTTATAATGTTTGACCCGTGCTAGTCTAGTACGGAAATACTTAAAAAGGAAATTTGCTTCAGCGGTTATTGTTCAAATTCTACTTTTTCAATCGTTAAAATGTTAATAACTTTTGATAGTGTGAACCGATTTTAATGAAATATAGCCTAAATGTTAATCCAAGAAACAGTCTATGAATTCCTGCCCACTTCCTCCAAATCTCTTCGGTAGTTTTCATTTGATGCGCGGTCAAACATACAGACAAACCGACAGACAAACCGACAGACAAACAGACAGACAAAAGTTCCAAAAATAATAGAAATGGATTGTGTTACTGATTCTGAGTCCCCCAAATTAGTTTTTTTGTAAATTTAAGCATTGTACAGACACGGCTCACTTACATTCTTATTATATGTAAGATTATTTAAACGGTGAAGGAAAACATCGTGAGGAAACCTGAGAGATTTTATCGATGGCGTGTGAAGTCTGCCAACCCGCATAAGGCTAGCGTGGTGGACTATAGCCTAATCCCTCTCATTGTTAGAGGAGACCCGTGCCCAGCAGTGGGACATATAATGGGTTGATTATGTATGTATGTATTATAGAGCCAAGCCACGATTAAACTTGAGTGAAGGAGCGTCGATAACGGAACAATAAAGTTAGTACGTAGTTTTAACAGGGTGCTTACTACTCGTACATCTCTAATAGGCAGTAGCTAAGAATATAGGCTACGCGTCTGATACGCATCGCTACACAGACACACCCACTGCACAGAAGCTACGAGTGTACTACGCGTTGCTACGAATGTACTAAGCGTCAGCTACGCGTTGCTACATATCTACTACGCGGTAGCTACGAACGCGCTACGCGTTGCTACACGTCCACTACGCAGAAGCTACTAATAGGCAGTAGCTACGGGTAGGCTACACGTTTAATACGTATTGCTACATATCAACTACGCAGAAGATACGAGCAACAGTGTTATACGCTTCGGCTAGAAAAATTGGTTGCCTTTGTATAAACAAATTGCAAATGTTGCGAAAAATCTGGAGAATAGCGTTTTGATGTGAATAAGTATTAAATTTTTTTCAAAGTTTAAATAGACATAATTATATTACATTGGTTTGAACTATAATATTTCATGTACGTTAAAAGATTATAACCATACTATTACAGACTGTTAATTATATACTGAACATAATAATTATAACTATCATACAAAAAGCTATAAGTATTGAATACCAGTTGCTCAAGGCTAATCTACGTTCTAGAAACGCACAGTGAACCTGAGCTCCAGGAAATTAACTGGCAACACACTGAGGGCGACTGTCTATGGCTGCTCAATTACCTCGCATGCTCTATACTCTATGAACTACTTGATTTACTCCAAGTACCTAGTTATAGCGGTCCTTCAAATACGTAGGTTTTGATTACTTTGAGGCATGAGTAAGTTCATATTAAAGACGCTCACATATTTCATTAGCTTTACCTTCTTTAATTGCGGATGAGTGCAATATAGTAAAGAAATGCAGCTTTATTAAACGAGGACCTTTTATCTCGGTACTCGGTACAGGAGCTGTAAAAGTATTATTCAATTTACAATCATGATTGTTAACTATTTACTTATAATTACATTTTAGAATCAGAGCATTTACCGTAATAACAAGAGGAAACAACAGCTCAAATCGCCCATTACTTTGAGAAACAGTCAAGTTGCGTCTAAATTATTCCTTAATTAAGGCTCCATTTACTTCAAAAGGATTGAAACAGAGAACAGAGATGCTCACTCAAAATCCGCCAGTAAATAGAGGCGTCGTGTTTTGAATGACGTGACGACGGCGCTGCGTCGCTGGCCGCACTGTCCAACCGTTTAATTTCCTGGCCGACGCCGCCAACTGATTGTACAAGTCGGACTGTTGTCCAGAAGAATTGCTACGAATGTTAACTAATGTTTTTCGACATAGTTTTCAGGACCTGTGAACTAAACGTTGCAACTAGATCAGCAAAAACAATATCATGCAGTTTTAAAAAATAAGATAACATACCATCACACTGGATTTCCCCGAAGGTTTAGGCAGAAGCGTACTAATGTACACCCACAGTTCGCCGGTATGTTAAGGTCCCCCGTAAGGCATTAACGGGCACAAATTCCAAACTACGAGCTGCTACTGAGAATTTCATAGAAAAAGTCAGTGGTCGCGATCAGGAGCACTAGGCTAATGAGGCAGTTAAAAAATAACTGATACCTATAATTTTTCGCGCCAATTAAATCATGTTAGAGGAAATAGACAATAAAATAGTGCAGTTAGCGTGCGTGGTATCTGCGCGCATCTAGCGCGTGCTGGCGCGGCGTGGCGCGATGGCGGTGCGGCGTGCACTGCGCGACGTGCCGGCGTGCTCGCGCGCCAATTAGACGTCCGTCGCACCACCGGCTAATGGGCCATTAACACTCGCTTTACACCGCGCGGCCATCGCTCACCTCCATCTATTCGCCAGTTAGTGCACCGCCAATCCAGTGCACCTACCCCGCCTCCCACACCATTATCTGTGTACGACGTCGGAGGGGAAGCACGCTTAATTGACGGGAGTCTGCTGTCATAAATAAACGTTCAAATGTTCCACTTTATAGGCAGTGCGGCTAATGTGCAATCGAATTTATTTATGGCACGAATTCCTCAAATTTATGAAGCTTTTGTGATGCCGGTGGTCAGCGCAGGCGGCGATTAGTTTTACATCACGAACTCTGAATACGTCAAATAAATCCTCAGCCGCACTAGAAACGGTCGCGTCCGTATTGAATAATGTCGAATTTTAGGTGATAGGTGTCGCTAACGAGAGATCGTATTGAATTAAACTAGTAATAGAAACTCAGAAGCGTTAGGTCGGGCGTGTTTCAGCACGCGAGGTGCGATGCCCCGTGATCGGGCGAACGTTTCGCGTTAATTAATTGGGTATTTTCACACGTCAGCGGCTAGATCTCTCCAAATAGATCGGCGCGCGCGGCCCTTAATTAGCTATATCTGCGCGACCGATCGGCTGCGCCCGCGCACTCCGCCACGCCAATTTGGTGCTAGTCTCTGCTTCGGAATAGTTGGAGATAAGGCAACTAGAATGCTCAGTAATAACCTCATTATGAAATATACGACCCTCGGCTGCTTGTTAGATAAAGCGACGACTCTGTGTATCTTATGTTGTTGTTTCGTTTCCAATGTTATTTATGACCATACGCTTTGTTCAATTACTTAAATGAACAACGTAAGTTCATGTCAATTAAATATAATTACATTAAAATATATAGATAGGCATTGGGATATATTCAAACTAGATGATAATTATTTAATTTTAATGTAGTTTTGCTTGATGACAATATCGAACATAATTATAAGACACACACACATTCTACAAGTACTAATAAACATGAAAGTTTGTGAGGATATAAGGATGTTTGTTACTCTTTTGCGCAAAACTACTGTATGGATTTTAATGAAAATTTACAATAATATAGCTCATACATCAGAATGAAACATACTTATGCATTCAAATATCTATGCGGACAATGTCGCTGGCAAAAGCTAGAACATAATATAACTGGTATAATTATACATAATCTATCTAACTTTACGGTAATCCTAAAACTCAAGTCATTACTGTACGAAGACTATTAAATATAATTACCATTGCCATTAGTGATTCGTTATTCATGGCTTGAATATCGCATTACTATGCATTGCAATAGAATATAAAGACGCACGTCGGCCAGTCTACTCGCACGTGTCGGTCCTACACAATTCTCTCGGTAACTGATTGACGGCCGTCGGGAAACAATTACCTTTTTGTCGGCCGAGCGATACACCGCTAATTACAATAAGTGATCATTGATTTTTTTAATTACGCCGCCCATTCAGGCGTCCATCATCGCGGCTAATAGTTGCCAGTCAGTGCATTTAATAACGCCCGCCGCCTTTACGGAATGTTGTAGTTTCGCTCTCGCGGAATTTATATTATTAAATCCTCTTTCTTTAAACTTATTTAATTTTTTTGGAACGTGGGAGAGGCTTGCTTCGGCACAAACGGCCGGTTCGACCGGAGTGATAAGTACCACGGCCTCACAGAAAACCGGTGTGAAACAACACTTACCTCGCCTAGGAGTGAGGATACCGGAGACTGCGAGACTTGCGACTCCTCTGGTGTTGCGGGTGTCCATGGGCGGCGGTAATCAGGTCATCCGTCTGCTCTTTTGCCACCCTATCCAATAAAAAAACTTAGAAACCTTTTTAAAATCTAAGTTTACAAGAAAACCACCCGTGGATTAATCAGTTTAATTTGATAATTGTATACTGATTTCTGACAGCTGCTTGAACCCCAATATAGACTCTATTAAATCAAATAGTAGCTGTGGTCATTTTTATATTAAGGGATGCTGAAGGGATCCGAAACGTCGGGAATTAAATTAAGGTAAAGGCACCTAATTCCGAGGGGTTCTAAAAATGGCACTTAATTCCGATGTATTTAGAATAACGGCATTTTAAAGCCATTTACGAGTTCTTTTTATCTACAAAATATACTTTTCAATTAATAATTTATATGTTCGTCCTACTTTGAACAAAGGAGTGATTTACTGTGAATAGATTTTAAAATAAACGATTGGTTTGACGCGGGCAGCCGTCCCCAGTGCACGCTTCATACATTTTGGACCCAGTGCGCGTGAGTACTACGTTTTACTAAATAGTGTTTTAAACGTTAATTTTCTACTGTGTAAGTTTTTGTGTTTGTTGAAATATTGGAAGCGTTATATTTTGTATCTAAAACAATTGACATTTGAGTATTTTGTCCTCAAATTAAGGAGAAATTAGCTTTTTAAAATAACGCGGCATTAGGTGCCAAATATTTTAAGTGGTTCCTAATTACCGATGTATACCACGGAAATGCAATTTTATGGACGTTGTCTTTTTTACGAATTTTGAAAGCAGCTTATTGATTAGGGCCTAAATATTTTAGCTCTGATTACTTAAATAACCCGTAAATATAAAAATCTATTTCCGAGGTACATTATGACGCCACATTTACTAATTATAGCGCTTCAAAGATAGTCTATTTAATTACTTTATTGATTTGTTGTATACAAAAGTTAAGATTAGAAAATTAAGTTATTTAGGTGTTAAAATATAATTTTGAGTGGATTTTATATATTTTTCGAAACATCGCAATTGTACGTAAATTTATGTTTATACAATATTATAAATTATTTTACTTTTTATTACTCGGAATTGAAAAGATATGAGTGAGTATTATAAATCGCTTTTCCGATGTATATACGTCGGAAAAGGGTTATATGAGCACCTAATTCCGTGGTGCTAATACGCGTTATATACAGAGTGTTCATTATTTTACGCAGTATGTTAAGCAGTTTTATATGGTTTTAGTGCAAAAATAAATGTTTGCTCTTAATATTAAATTAAGTTTTAGTTAAATCTTCATAATCTGATATACTGAAATATTTTAAAACATATACTTATTACATTTTAATTAATCAAAACAAACTCATTTAATGTCGTTTGTTGTAGGATAACGTACCAATGCTGCCAGCCATCTGGGCACGTTACCAGACGACAGTGATGCCGATGAATACTTTGACGCGTAACCGCGCCTCAGTTTTTTAGTTTTAGTTTATATAATATATATATTAATTTTATCTAAATAGTGTAAGTATATTAGTGTAATAGGTTTAAGTTTTTGTTTTTACGTATACTGTAAAAATGAGTTTTAGTTAATATAATTATGATGTTATAACTTAGTATGCAAACCAATAAAGTATAAGGATAATAAATAAATATACTTGATTTTAAAACACCATGTATCATTATCTCTTCGTAATTTTGTACACTCGGAATTAGGAACCAAATGCATCGGAATTAGGATTTTTGCATCGGAATTAGGGGATTCTGACTGTTTCATGTTTTTATATTATTTAAAAAAATATTGAGCTTTTATTGTAAAAATGTGAGTATATTTCAAAAATAAGATAAATAATGCATCTGATAAAAATAGCCAGTTTTACAGAAAGGCATTATAAATACTTAATTTTTAATGTCCTTCTGAGTTTTGGTGAAAATACCGCGGAATTAGGTGCCTTTACCTTATATCAATACAACGCTATAAATTCGTAAAAAGAAATTTTATTTCAATTGTTTATTGTAATTTAAACATGGTAAACAGGAGGTGGCGTCCAAAAAGTTAACAACTATTAAGCGTGAATTTTAATGTATCGAGTAGAGAAAATCATTATACAGTACGCACTCGACTTGTAACCTGTTCTGCAATGTAAGCGTACGCGTTGCATTCCTTTCATAAATGCGAGAGATGCGCGAATGTGGTGGCGAGGTCCGAGGTCCGACGGCGTCGGCACCGGGCCGGGCCGGTACCGCACGCGGCGCGCGCCCGCCGTGACGCGCATGCAGCATCGCCCGCCCCGTAAGAAACGAATGTTCCCGACCTCTAATTACGTTTTATGCGATATCGCCATTTAATTAGCAACATGTTTCCCATTCCGAAACATTAATTAATATTTTCATCAGAGTTCTCCGCATTTAACTGTGCTTTTATTACTCTCTCGAGATTTTAATAAAGATTCTCGACCACCCTCGTTCGAGTGTTATTGTTTTAAAAAGTCTTATTATGAAATTTTTATTGCTGTGTCGTCGAGGGGATCGTTTATTTCATTGTCGACAGCTTTTCGATCGCATGCCTTAAATGAGTTCTTTTTACGCATTTAAGTTAAACCTGCCTTCTTTTAAGTTAAACGAGTCAACGCATAAGAAAGTTTTTTTGTGGTTGTTGACAAGTGGTTGACATTATAACAACATAAGTTCACATTGGCCACTTTTTGCAATAATAAAAATATCACCACGAACGCTTCTTGACAGCTACACAAGAACTTAACATCTCGATAAGTTGACGTTCGCGAGTGAATTCGCCAGATAAGGGGTACAATTAATTCAATGGTCGTCGAGTAATTGTAGCAACAGATTAATAACCGATCCACGTAGCGGGGGACAAATTACGGCAGCTGACCGCCGCGACGCGACGCACGCCGCGCCGGGCCGCACCGCCGACGGTAATGGCATTGCAAGTGTGACATCTCTCTTACTGTCTGACTCGCTACCATTTCATATTAACGACAACTAATTTATTCTATGTCTCCAGTACTTGAATATTCAACTATATTTGCATAATTATAATCGATGAAATTCCTATTATTTCGCAATGTTTAAGGTCCGAGAGCGTGAGAACAGCCCTCGGAGGGAACTAATTACACCAAATGTGGCTTGGGTCTTCGGTTAATTAGAGACGGAGTGGTTCAACCCTCTTAATTAATACTTGTGCCTAGAAGGCCCTCATGCTTACCTCGACTGTTTTGTTTGAATTGTTAATTCGTGATAAAACATCAGTGGGTATTGTGTTAACATTATAATTAAATGCGTAAAAAGAATTACAACAACGTTCCTTTTTACCCTTATTTTATCGTAATACTCGTCTAATGGAAATTGGAGGGTTTATATGTATAAGAAACTCCAATATCCAAATATTTAAATTTACTTGCAGAAATATAATTAAAATAAAATATTTGCTAAGCGAACCTCTTTTCAATGCAATGAAAATAATGTTTTTTTTTCTTTAGCCATATTAGCAATGCATAGCTAAGTCGCAATAAATTCAAAAGAACTAATGGACGATTCATTTATATGCTCATAAATTAATTATATTTATAGAATCGGTATTTTTATTGTTTTATAGCCAATTGTGTGGCCATATATTTGATAGAGACAAGAGATTTGTCTCCAAATAATAATAATTTACGATTTCGATTTCATAGACCCTATGGACAAATAAATTAAGATATTGTAAAAGGTACCATCTGACGAGTGGGTGTATGCGTAGGAGATGTTCACGGTATTGGGGCTATGGCTCGACATTTTTGTTACAAAACACGATTTTATTTATGTTACGTCTTTATCCAAATAAATTGAGACATCCTTTGATCCTTTTTAAATTGTGGATAAAATGTAACCTCGTATTTTATGTGCGTACATACTTTGTACACCGTCGTCTGATTTTCTGTACTTTTTTTTATTTAATTTACTGTCGAAGGAATAATAATCTAGTTCTATATAAAAAAATATAAAAGATAAATATATCTTTTATACTTGAATCTTCACCAGTGCTGAGTAAGAGGTCTTAGGTTTCAACAGTGTTATTGAGATTATGTTTGAAATTTGTAATTTTTTTAATAATTTTACGATGACTTCAGGGATAAATTCGGCTGGTTTTCAGGGATCACTAGTATTCCACGGCCCATCAGTGAAATAAAATACTGAGCTAAACTGTTCTTACGTTATTTAATTCAAATTCAGATAACATAGATAGTTCTATCTTGATCCGTTTCAACTAGAAGCCTTGAATTTTAATTCATATATTTCACAGCAAAAAACTGATTACGTTCTGATAGAGACTATTGCTAAATGTTACTAAAAGTTAACCTATCATACCTCGCCTGTATTCCCTGCAGGAATAGGCAGAGGTGTACAAATAATTCATCCAAAGCGATCGAACCCAGGCGAAAATTTTGCATATATTTTATATTTTATAAAGTTAACGTAACATACATGAATTAAGTATTTTCTCAGACTCATTAATTATTTATAATAGTGCAATTTTTCCATATTTTGTTAATAAAACTTAATCATGCTTGTATGCCGACACTTTTGAAATACCTACTCAAATGCATGAACAAGGAATTTATGAACATGAGTACGTTAGCGTAGAAAAATGCGAGTGTTGCAATGAATATTACATTAAATTGTTAATTTATTGGCTACTATTAATGAATAAAGAGCACATTGGATACACGACTATAAATTCCTTCACACATGCCTAATTAATATACTATTACGTTTACAATTAAAGTGTTTCTAGCTTTTGTTCAATTCGTTAATGACTACTTAACTTAAAAATATAATAAAACTGGCTGTAAAAAATATATATGATTTAGTTAATTGGGAGTGTAATTATCGTAATAACTATACCGACATAATATCTTATGAAACGACCATTTGAAACTATTTTAAAAAAATATGAAGTCATAGCATTATTTATTACAGTCTATAATATTATATAATCATCACGCCTATATTCCCCGAAGGGTTATGCAAAGGAGTACCTACTAACATACATTAACATTTTTACAATATAACATACCATCACGCCTGTATTCCCCGAATGGTTAGGCAGAGGCGTACTTATGTACACCCACAGTTCGCCGGTATGTTTAGGTCCCATGTAATAGGGGGCGAGCCTATTGCCATTAACCGGGCACAAATTCCTAACTCCGAGCTGCTACTGGGAATTTCATAGAAAAACCCAATAACACTTTGCTCGACCTGGGAATCGAACCCAGGACCTCAGGCATTGCAGTCGCGGTCCGGACCACTTGGCTATTGAGGCAGTACATTTTTACAATGGCATATTTAACAAACCCATGACGTCAACCTAATAGACCCTAATATATACACTGCATGACCTGGTAACTGAACCCAGGACACCACGTTCAGAATCTACGCGTGCGACCACCAGACCAATCCTTGTAGCACGTATAAAGTAAATAAATTCGAATAGCTCGAGTTTTTATTTTAATCGAATTATTCGTTTAAATAATGTAACGCTGCACTTTGGTCTGCGTCTGAGATTGTTTCCAATCACCTCACGTGCAAATAAAGCCGCAATAGAAACTATATAGTCAATTTACGAGGTGTCAGTGTAAAGTCGTAAATGTGAAATTGTCCTCGACCGTGGATAATGGCGTATTTGTGACTGGAGGTACCGTATTACCTAACCGTCGTGTCTTATGTGCCCGTCGCCCGCGACACGGCTCTTCGATTAACATAAAATCGAGGCGAACACTCCCGACCCCGCGTGGGCGCGTGCTCTTGCGCATCTACCGTGCCTTATATTGGGATCTCGCTCCCTCTAAACCTCTGCAAATCTATTTATGCAAGTAAAGCCAAACAGCAAACACATTCCTATTAGCACACCACGGTAATCACTAAAATATTTCGTGACCACTAAACCGCATTTAGTCAGTTAGTCATCATAAACCAGCTGATGTTGCAACTGCGTCGGTCGAAAAATAATTAGCAGTTAGTCGACCTCGCGGCCCAACTGCGAAGGAAAACCGCACGCGCTGACATTGACCCGACGAGCCCCACTCTGTCAGGCAGCGCGCGGGTACCTCGCTAACACCATCACTCCACAGTAACGCAGATTTTCTGTTTAAGAAATATTATACTACTTATCCGCGGCACGTAATCAACTCCTACAAAAACTTGAAGATGTTGAACACGCCACCTTAGTACAACTCTCATCCGGTCGGCCACACAAACCGATCATTACCACTTACGGGATCAATAATTCATATCCAATTAGCTGATTACCGCAGGATGTACATGTAGTATGTACATATTTATTATACATATCGAGCACGTTACATGATTGCGTTTTCAATTAATTTATCTACTCATTTAAATAGTGGTTTACAATGTACGATATTGTCCGACATGTTTGATGCCGAGTGTCGATGCGACGCACTGATAACATTCCGGTTCAGGTATCGAACACGAAATACTTGGCGTAGTCAGAGCCTGAGGTACACAACGATGCGATCTAGACGTATGTTTGAATGTGCGGAATTCACGGACAATAATTGATGGAAGCGAGCGATCCATCGCTCTCAATGTGCAAATCTAGTCTTTAGGGGCGGGCAGGGGCGCGCAATGTTCTGCATACCATTCGATGAGAGGTCTCGTCATCGGCCGATAGGATCGTGACAGAGAATTCGTCGGTCGGTTGCCGGTGGAATGCGATCGGTAATTGATTTGTCCTGTGTAATCGACGAGGAACGGGATTGACAGGAGTATCGAGACGTCAAGCTAGCGGCATGGCGAAGATACAGAGCGTTGCGGCGCACGCAACCTGCTCACTGCTACGCCCGACCATAACTACCTGTCACAGCTTGCCAGCCGTTACAGTTTAGAGTTTTACATAACTAAGAGAGACTGCAATGAACATACATATGTGACAACCTCTTAAAACCACATTAACATTTTTGTCGTTATAAGGTCGAAGGTCAGTCACGACTTTATATTTCCATCACACTTTTTGAAGGTAACGTTATGCAAAATTGTAAACAATGCTTGTTTGTGACAGTGAGTTAGAGATGTGAAGTTAAGATCAACTTAATTTACCAACACCAGGAACACCCGTTAATGCACACGGACAGCATTCTTCATCTGCCGTCATCGGTTGTCTTTTATAAAATATTGGAAAGTGTGACGGGTAATTCGTCGCACGCGATCCAGAAACTGGTCCGTTCAGTAACAGCGCGAAGCCAAATAAAATTAATATTCATAGCCGTTGTATTTATTGGCTTTCAATTAGTATAATCTTAATGGAGCATTAACATACGCGCGGGCGACGCGTCGGAGCATTACCATAGCCGTCGGCGGGTTGCCAACTTCTACAAAATTCTGGGTTATTTTGACAGACACAAATTGAATGACGTTTCGATACAAATTAGAAAAAATATTTTCTCAGATTTTGAATTCCAATAAAATTCCAAGAAGACTTGCAAAAAAAGTTTAGATTAATAAAAAATCTCCTTTTGCATAACGTAGTGCCACATGCACAGATCATTACTTCTAATGTATCCTGTCCGTAGCTGCCGCGTGCAA
The DNA here is from genome assembly GCA_947256265.1 of Acronicta leporina. Lineage (NCBI taxonomy): Eukaryota > Metazoa > Arthropoda > Insecta > Lepidoptera > Noctuidae > Acronicta > Acronicta leporina. Next base: position 5,476,792 of record OX366513.1, on the reverse strand, counting down.
GACTAACAGACTACTTAAAAAGGCAGTAAATGTTACGGGCTGTCCCAGTTAACCTCAGCCGTTTCGAAAAACTACATAAATGGGCAACCGAGACGGCCTAAGCTGGCAACACCGGTCGCGGAAGGCTCGCTGCCGATGACCTCCGGCGACCGGTTCCCGCGGCTCCCTCCGCGCCGCCCGCGCACCCCCCACCCTCGCCCCCTCGCGCGAGACGTTTCATTACGTTATTATTATATTAAATGCTATAATACACATTGTAGGCATTAGTCCGCCGAGACGTCGTCCTAAGAAAGGGTAATGTATGGCCCACGTAGCTGGTCCATTCGGTTTTATTTGAAACGCTCGGGGATTAGCGCGGTGATCTTTATGACCGTTTTGAATGGCGAATTGTTCTATAGCAAGAAATTTTTAGTCATTATGCTGGTTTCTCGGTATTTTGGTCCGAAGGAAAGTGTTGTGTTGTTTTCAACACGTTCTGAGTGTAAAACCTAGTTAGCCGTCGTCAATTCGTCATTCAGGAATTTCTATTAGGGTTCCTTTCAGGCTTCAAAATATAATATGTTCATAGAAGTGCAAGATTTTATGTACTACATTTTATGAGAATAATAATGTAAGTAGTCGTAATTAGCTTTTATGAAAGAAAAGATATCCATGCCATTAAGCTTATGCTAGGTTGCCAAATAATAGTAGATATACTGTTCATAACACAAGAACCAGTTTAAAATAACTAATATTCGTAGTTTGAAATGATAAATGCGCAAGTAATGTTGTTTGTCTATTACCTTTTCACGTTAGAACCCCTGAACACCAAGGGTAGATTGCAGAACATATAATAGTTATGTCTATGCAATATGAGTACTTAACCTCTATTTAACATAAGTAGATATGTTATGACGTCTATGTAACCTCTTTTGACAAAAATCTTCTGAAGTTTTCCTATATTTTGTTGATATATTAGTAGGATAGATAATGATGTATCTAGTGTCACAAAAACTGCTTTGTTTCTTCCTTCTTTTGTTTACAAAACGAATCGTTATATCATAATCTAATCATAATAATAGTCCCATTGCGAAGCGAATGAAGTAGCTAGTGTTAAATAAATAATTGGATTATATTTTATTTTTATATTAATAAAAAAAAAGTTAATTGTAATGTATTATTATTCGTAAATTACATATATTCCATTCAAAATGATTATACATAGATACATACATACCATCACGCCTGTATTCCCCGAAGGGTTAGGCAGAGGTGTACTAAGGTACACCCACAGTTCGCCGGTATGTTTAGGTCCCATGTAATAGGGGGCGAGCCTATTGCCATTAACCGGGCACATATTCCAAACTCCGAGCTGCTTCTGGGAATTTCATAGGAAAACCCAATAACACTGCTCGACCTGGGAATCGAACCCTAGCGTAGCAGTCGCGCTCAGGACCACTTGGCCACTTTTCCCGCGGTTTTACTCACAACCTAAAGAAACGTTATGTTTAACTCGATTAACAATATAGCCTATGTTACTAAGCCATAATGAATAATTCCAATACTGGAAAATGTATTAAAATCTAGGAGTTTTTGAATTTATCCATAAAAAGCAATTTTACAAACTTACAAATAATCAAATCTTTCCTTATTAGTGTACTACCTATTAGTATTAAAAAAAATATAATTTACAGCTCCAAACCACTGTTGTTCTTTCATCGTCTGGTCGTAATTCGATTTGGCATTAAACCGATTCTTTGGCGCTTTCCGATCGTGTATCGATTTGGAACAATTAAGCGAGAGATTTTTTAATACTTTATACTTAAATGTTTTTTATTTATTAACACGAGTACTTTATGATTATATTTTAATGAAGGTATTGTTTCCAAAGGTGCAGCGGTGTAGTAAATTTAAAAAAAGCTGATTGTATAAAAAAAACTCTTTTGTGCGAAGACTTAGGTATATTTTCATCTAGATACTCTATAATAATTACGGTTTCACTAATAACATTTTCTCAGGACAAGTTCAACAATCGTTGGGTGGTTGCTTTGTTTTTAGGACTGGCTTACCATGATAGAAGGAGGGGCTTAAAAACATCTAAATTATTCTCATTATTAAAATACAAATTATTTCCACTCAGTGTCACAGAGGAGCAATCTAATTATAGAGTTGACCAGTTCTGTGGAGGAGGGGGGGAGGCACCTTTCGTCGGAATAAGGCACGCTACAAAGTATCGCGTTACATCGCGCGGTGCACTTGATCATGCCGTTGTCTGCACTCTTTTATTTATAATGCTTTATGTTCATCCTTTATTTTTGTTGGGACTGCTTTGAACGGCGACCGCGCCGACCGCACCGCTTAGCGATCGCCGCAGATCCCACCCGACCGAATTAGTGTTACTAGAATGCACCATGTTCCCCGTCAAACCACATTTAAAATCAATATTCACTAACTACAAACGTCTCGCATGGTGTGACTTTAACTGCTTTATACTCCATACTGACATTATGCGTCGAAACTTTCATTATCTTACGTTATGTATGACGCATCCTAAGCCAGGTTTAAGTCGATGTTTGAAACTTATTAGAGTCGTTAAAGTGAGTACAGCATAAATCGAGTTGGCACGTCAAAATATAAGTGGTAATGGAGCGGGCGGCGTGCGTGCGGCACCGCGCCGAGGCCGTGCCCCGGCCAACCAATTTATTCGTCGGGACGTCAGATTTCGAGGGCCTCGTTACGACTAAGCCTCCAATTAGACTTATCCCTAATTAAGAGATGCCAATAAATTACCCTCCATCACGGGCTAACGAAGACGCGCCGCACTAATAACGCTAATTGATTTTGAGTAATGAGCTCGAGTTTTGATGGAGCTGATTGGGGGACGAGAGGGGGCCTCATCGATCGAGACTACATTGCCAATATGAGATGCCTCTACTGCGCTTCTCATAGCTCTCTTGTACTTCTTATACGCTTGTTTAATTAGCTAATTGAATTCCGAGATTTTGGATTCACCTGTGCCAACAGCAAGTTTAATTAAATTTTATGCTAGGTCTTCATTGATAATTTAATTAATTGTATTCAGCGGAAGTTTACGCTGCCTAGTAAGGCTGAATACACCGCGTTTTAGTTTTAATTGAATTCCATTACTGTAGTGAAAGCTCACGTTTAATTAGTGAGTGGGGCTAAACAAGACCATGTTCTGATAAATTGCATTTTAAACGTAAATACTGCGTAATATACTTGGAAACGTGTAGATTCGTAATTCGTAAAAGGTCTTATCAGAGAAGACAAGATCTTGTTAAAATAATATCTATTCATTTAAAAGGTCGGAAACGCACTTTCGACTCCTCTGGTGCTGCGGGTGTCCATGGGCGGTGGTGATAGCTTAACATTACGCGATCCATCTGCTGGTATCCCATAAAAAAAGAAATTGCATAAGCATGTTTTCGATATTTGTAACAACTAGAGATGGTCAAGTTCGGAGATTAAAAAGCGGATATCTCTCCATTAGTCTAGCTGCGACGCTAGGGGTCCTAGGATTTATTCCCAGGTCGAGCAAAGCTGAGTAGCAATTCTTTGCATTAACGCATGCTAAAATTCCGAGTTCGTTTCGCCTCCAAATATGGGGCAGAAACAGTTTATATTGAGAATAATTTATATGATAAGCTATGTTTGCGTGCTAATAGACATAAATACTCATATCTTTTTCATCTGCACAATAATATATGAACGACTCTATTGAATTTAAATTCTATTACGTTCCCTATAAGGTTCTCATTTTAATTAAACATGAGCTCAGAAAGAAGCTTGACTGCTTTCTGTGAGTACTGACTACGTAACAAATATGTAGGTATCTAGACCTATATAAATGAGTAAATTATAATTTAGAACTGCTTCATTATTATTTTGGTCCTAAGCGCGACTATTAAGTTGCAAGTCTTGGGTTTGATTCCCAGGACGAACAAAGTTTTCTTGAGTTTTTCTACGAAATTCACAGTAGCAGCTCGAAGTTTGGGATCTGTACCCGAGTCGTGGCAATAGGCTCGCTCCATATTACATTGGACCTAAACATACCGGCGAACTGTGAGTGTGTACATTCGGTACGCCTCTGCCAAACCCTTCGGGGAATACAGGCGTGGTAGTATATGGTATTCTGTAAATAGATTGAATACTTTTATAATGTCAATGTTTAAATTTTTAGTACTAGATGGCGCTGATGTTTACCGAGAGGAATCTTCGGGAGAAATTAATCATCAATCATGTAATCATACCACAGCCTCACAGAAAACCAGCGTGAAACAACGCTTACCGTGCTCTTTTAAAAGGCGGTCAACGTACTTGCGACTCCTCTGATGTTGCCTCCATGGGCGGCGGTATCGCTTACCATCAGGTGATCCGTCTGCTCGTTTGCCCCCTATCCCATAAAAAATAAAAACATTTTTGCACGTAAAAGTTTAAATAACTAAGTATAGTTCTATCATTACGCTATTTCATTCAGGTAGGTTTTCTCAACAAACTTAAGCATGCTATCATAAAACGTTTAACTTTATGAGTCACCGACATTAAATAATTGTTCCGAACTTTACCTTATACAGCTTCAATCGTTGTTGATGAAGTTGTAAGGCGTGCGCGCGCGCAACGTGACTCGCGACTATCTGTAGATCCTATCGGGGATACATCGGTCGCTATCAGAATCTCATTATTCCACACAATCCGATTAGCCGTGTCTTGTATAGCGTTAACTTGTAATTTCGCTTAATAATAAAGCTTTGAATAGTTTATTCCGATTTTGGTTGTTATCTCCACTATCAATTATGTCTTAATAAGGGCTATGGAGCTAGAAATTTTGATGTGGTAACGTATTGTACGTAATTCAAATTTTCATGTTTATAACTTCAAAGAACAACAGCTTTCATAAAAAGTTTCACAAATTTAACGCAGTTTTCAGCGGATTTTTAAGTTTTAAGATATAACTATATTCCAAGAAGACATAACTATATTCTAAGAAGTTTTGGCTGTACCAAAGATAAATTTATAAAATTTTTATTTTGATTGATTAAATATTTTGTTTTTGACATTAATTATTAGTTTAAAATATCTGGGCATTTTAAAGTCTTCGATGTTGCTAATTACATAAAGCTCATGGCCAAGTCTTTTGTTATTGGCAACAACCAAGACTTTAAAAAAAATTAAACCCTGATAAAAGAAAAGATAAGGCCTTATTTTTTTTGCAGCACCTAGTTAAGTCCCGGTTTATAACATATTCAGTGGTATTCAGGGCTATCAATGTGCTAGTATCAATAATAAGCTAGCAGAAACAAATTGCTTGCCTAAGGCAACACATTGAGATTTGAAACAACCTCTTTTGCGTCTTACGTGGAGAAATAACCACGTAAATATAGGCTTATACTGATGTATAAACTATTGAGCTTGCCGATTAATGTAACATAACATACCATCACGTCTGTATTCCCCGAAGGGTTAGGCAGAGGCGTACTAATGTACACCCACAGTTCGCCGGTATGTGTAGGTCCCATGTAATAGGGGGCGAGCCTATTGCCATTCCTAACTCCGAGCTGCTACTGGGAATTTCATAGAAAAATCGAGGCTTCCGGCGACTGGGACCGCAATTAACTGGGACCGTGGTCCCAGTCGCCGGATCCATTTAATTTAAATATTTTTCTTCCGGTGACTGGGACCACCAATAAATCCATACTAAAATCTATTGTACATATTAACAACAGTACAGTCAAACGAAAAATGTTCAAAGTAAGTAATATTTATAGAAAAAAACTCTTCGTTACAAAATATTTAAGTATTTATAGTTTGCTGACGGTGAGAAGTTGAAGGGTTTCCTTTATCCATTTTGATAGTTCTAAAATGGAAATATATTTTATTTTAGAGACGAATAAATAACACTCTTTAATGGAAAACATTATAATAAAAAAGTGAAATCTAAAAAACATAACCATAATTTTATTTATGTTTGTTTTAGTAATATAGTAGTAAGTAACTAAACTGCCTCGTTAGTCTAGTGGTCCCAAGTGCGACTGATACACTAGAGCTCTTGGGTTCGATTCCCAGGTCGAGCAAATTGTTATTGGGTTTTTCTATGAAATTCTCAGTAGCAGCTCGGAGTTTAGAATTTGTGCCCGATTAATGGCAATAGGCTCGCCCTCTATTACATGAGACCTAAACATACCGGCGAACTGTGGGTGTACATTAAGTACGCCTCTGCCTAACCCTTCGGGGAATACAGGCGTGATGGTATGTTATGTTTTAGTAATCGCAAATCGTTATTAATTGTGGTAATAGTACGCCTCATCCAAGATAGAATCTTGAATTTCTAGTGGTCAAATTTAAATGTAAATATGTATTTGCAACTCATCGCTTGAGCAAGGACCCCCTTATTAACTTGGTTTGTTTATAAATAAGACAAAAAATTACATATACCTGAACTATTCTATTATCTGTGCCTGAAGACTAATGATTTCAAGGTACTGCACTATTTAAACGCAGAAATAACTTCATATCTAGTATAAGTAAGTAATATTTTTTATTCAAAGGATTTTACTTAGAACATTTTTTCGTTTGACTGTACTGTTTTTAACTTGAACAATAGATTTTAGTATTGATTTATTGGTGGTCCCAGTCGCCGGAAGAAAAATATTTAAATTAAATGGATCCGGCGACTGGGACCGCGGTCCGAGTTAATTGTGGTCCCAGTCGCCGGAAGCCTCGAAAAATCCACTTGGCTCCAAACACTTGGCTCGACCTGGGAATCGAACCCTAGCGTAGCAGTCGCGCTAAGGAGCACTCGGCTAATGAGGCAGATTTCTTTTTTATATACGAGTAACTAAGACAATACATGAAACGAATTTAATTTGTAAGTAATTTGTGACTAATAAGAGTCTATGGTACTTGAAATAAAAATGTATTGAAAATAATAAAAAAACGAATCCACATCGCCACATTTTCTATAAAATATAATAGCTTCTGCCCGCGACTTCGTCTGCGTGGACTTCAGAATTGGGTCCGGCTTAGATAAAAAGTAGCCTATGTGTTATTCCAAACTATAATCGATCTCTGCGCCAAATTTTACCCAGATCCATTTAGCCATTTAGGCGTGAAAGCGTGACAAACATCCATCTATCTATCCACCCTCACAAACTTTCGCATTTATAATATTAGTAGAAAGTAGGATCTGATTCATTTTATGACCACGATTGATATAGAAAAAAGTTAGGAGATACTTATATATTTCAATTTAATTAATTTATTTGCTGAAATGTGGGTAAACAGTAGAAACCTATGCCAAAAAAAAAAGGTCAATATTAACTTAGCATAAAGTATTATTTTATCTATCAATCATTCTAAGAGAAAATTTTAGTCGTTTACTTGGAAACATAATTATAAATACATATTATTATTTATTCTAACTAATTGTGGTGGCTGATCACTTTACTCGTATAAATCCTTAATTCAAAGCAATAAAGACGGAGTCTTAGTCGATAATCCCCTGGCAATTCTCAGGAAGCTCAGTATATCCGTGTGTGACCACCAACCGGTACCAATTAACGGCATTACTCTTATCTAACACAGCTCATTATAACAAGTAATGGTGGTGTAAGTGGCGTGAGTAAAACTTCATTATTTTATGTCACAGATTGGAGCTTCGCTCGCCCATCACCCGGCGACACTCACAACTTGGTAGTAGCTTCAAGTAATTCTGAACTTTAGCTTTAATGAAATAGAATTGGCATTCAACTGACTTCTTTCTAGTTTAGTTGACACCAAAATACTCATTCTACAAACAGTTATAGCCAAGTGCTTGTATGAGTTTTACGTACCATTCGACAAATAAGCCACCTGTCAGATGGGAAGCTTTAGAATTAGAGCTTTTATTAATTTTGGAAAGTAGGTTTCTGTGAATATTACAACTATAATAGATATTTTAGGGGTAAAAATGCCGTGTTTCAACTTATCTTTATCGATTGACACAAAAGCTTCTTATTATACCTGTAGATATTCCCGAAGAGTTATAAATCTAATACTACATAAGTTTTATATAATATCCCGAACATACCTACTTAGATAGGTATAAGGTTTATAATATATTATTATAGTATATTCTTATTAATAGTAAAACGGTAAAGGTAAACATTGTGAGTAAACCTGCATACCTGAGAGATAAACCCGTCCGTTCCATTACGAAAAAAATACAATTAATACCTAATATTTAATACCTAACTTAAATGAATTCTATACAACGCGGTAGCTATGTATCTATTAATAATATAATTGGAAGAGTAAACAAAAGCATCCAGCAAAATGAACTTTCGCGTACAAGGTGAACTCGTTGTGATTAATTAGCGAGGTGGCTAATTAGCGAGCACAAGTCAACTCATTAGTAACCGTAATTGAAACAAGCAAGCCTTGGATTTTTCCGAGAAAAATCTCCGGTTAATTTTGTCTATACATATCGTGGCCATGTTTTTAGTTCAAAGAGAGACATTTTTAGTACATAGAAATATTATGATAATGAGAAGCTAGCAGTTATTTGATCTTGAATTTTGAACTATATTACATAATATATGTAACTATTTTTTTTAAATTTCATTACCTCACGAGTCTTGTGGTTCCAAACGCAACTGCTACACTAGAGGTCCTGGGTCCGATAACCCAGGTCGAGCAATCTGTTATTGAGTTTTTCTATGAAACTCTCAATTGCAGCTCGTTTTATTTGGGAATTGTGTCCGGTTAATGGCAATAGGCTTTGACGACATGTTTGGTGTAGCGGCTGAACGTGCGGCTTCTGCGCCACGTGTTGTGGGGTTCGAAATATTGGTATGACGTATAGAGGTAGTTTTACCAGGTCTGCGCGTTTGTGTATGTGAGAACTTGTGATTCTAAAAGCACCCACGAATGACGTTTCAGACAAAAATCCTAGCGAAGGGCAACGTTTTTGATTTTTTGTGTAAGAGGCCTAAAAATGGCAAAACGTTTTTAAGCTTTAAAGTCCATAATTATATTTAGGGTGATAAGGTTGAATTTGATTTAAATTTTTGAATAAATAGAGATGTCGACATTTCAAATAATCGTTTTACAAGAAAAGTATTCATTTATTATTTTACTTACAATGCAAAATTAAGTATCCAAACAGAGAAAGTAGGGAGACCTTTGCCCTGCAGTGGGACGATAAAGGCTGAATAAAAAAAGAGAAAGTCTCACCACAATTGTAACGTGTGGTCACATTGTCTTAACATTAACTATTCCGTAGCCAATTTAATGAACCTGCATTTTTGCAGTTTTTACTTCAATTCCCATTTCGCTCGTATTTAATTAAAATGTTAAAAACAACTATATGAAACTGACATTTGTTATATTATATTTGTTATTCCTACTGAGCTAACAACTTTAACTAACACGATTTGAATAAAAATCTGAGAATCAGATTTTTTTTACCGTGGGAGAGCCATGCTTCTGCACGAATGGGCCGGCTCGACCGGAGTGATAACACGGCCTCACAGAACCTATTGCTAAAGGCAATAGGATTTAGAAATCCTAACTCCGGGCTGCGACATAGAAATTCCTATAAAAATCAATAACACTGACACCCACTTGACTTGACCTGGGAATCGAACTCGGGATCTCGTGTTAAGCAAATGCATTTACACCTACAAGGCCAATGAAGCAGTTGATTCCAATAACTGATTTGCTATTAAAACATGCAGATGAAAACTTCTACTAAATATCGATAGATGGAGACACTGCACTATTGTTAATCTAATCTGTCCTAATCTAATTATGATTATAAAAGAATTCCCCAGAATAGGAGAACTATTTCGGGGTCAAATATTTAACGAAATGAATTTAGGGGAATTCCTTAATTCGTTTTTGATGCTTGACACGTATTTTAATCGTTTGTCGTATACTTATAAAAAGTTGTAATTGCACTGCTTATCACCGCATTCATATTCGTATTATCGTGATATGTACATGACTCTATCATTTAATTACAGTCGAGCTCACTGGTATGATTTTGGTCCCTTGTAATAGGGGTTATATTGCCATATTTTATTTTATTTTTATTGGGAAAAAAACGATATTACATTAAATATAACACTTATTAGTAAAGTAGGTATATAAGACAAAATCAATGTAATAACTACAACATTTTCCACGTATTAATTACGAGGTATACTGTGATGAAGACTCAAGGAATCACTTAATAATTTACATTACATTACAAACTAGTCAGTTACCACATGATATATTCAAGTTGTTCAGTACTTTAATAACTTTACCACGAAAAGAATTTTTATTTAGTACAAATATATCTATATCTATGAACTGTTCATTATATATTTGCATGAGATGCTGAATGGGTGCACGTTTACCTGCGTTTGTCCGACATGATGACTGATCAAAGAATCGATAATATCAGACATAAATCCAAATTCCACGCTGCTGTTGACAATATCGTAGCAAGTGGAAATCTATAGTCTCTGCCTACCCCAATGGGAGACAGGCGTGAAAATATGTATGTATGAGATAACCCTAATAACATTGCTCCAGCTGGGGATTGAACCCATAATATTAAGCTCAACAGTGGCAGTGAAGCAGTTACAATCAAATAGTAGACAAAATAAATTGAAGTAAAATCAAGATAAACCTTTTCTTTGTATGTTTTAGTAATTTGGAGTTAGCGCAAGCCAAAAAATCAACGAAGATTATATTTTGAATATGTGTCGCCTACTCAACATTTATTAAATATTTGTAGTTTCTGAAAAATACTTGGAATGCCGAATGATTAAGCACACTGTTTAGAAGGGCACTTTGGCTATTATATATTATATATTTTTATTTATATACGAATATTGTGTTAACCAAATTACATACGAATAGACAACCCCCTTTTTTAATTCGGGTAAAAATAATTATGCAATAATTTATTATTCTGATAAGTATTCCACTTGATCAAAAGATAGAACATAATACATAATTTAAAGTAATCATTTAACAGTTCCGTTGTGTATACCTAACTTATTTTACAAAGTGGTTGCAGCTATAAATGAAAATCTAATCTAGAAAACATAAATAAATGATGGAGATAACCAAGTTATTGGTTTTAAATCACATTATTCCCTACATCGCACTGAAATCAATTTGAAAGATTGGCCCGAGCACCGAACTGCAATAGGGTGATGGCATAAAGGCGAGATTGCATACCTGTACTACAACCTAGGGTTGGCACACACTCGCAATTTATATCGATACTTTACAGCCTATCATTATAATTTAATGGCGTGGTATTTTAACGTAGAAAAATAGCACAATGTTTGTTTTGCATTTATAATATCATTATAATCTTTCTTAATTGGCGTATTTATTTAAAGCAAACATTCTACCCATTTGTTATTTTTTTCTTTACCATGGCAATACCATTATTCACTAACAATTACGTAGTAAACAACCTTAATTACTGTACTATAAAACCCTCGTTTATGCAAATCGACGTCTAAGCTGCATAAGTTTTATGAACTATATTAATGTGGAATAATTCTTAGACTTCAAATGGCAAACCTAAATATAGGTGCCGTTCAGAAGCACCTGTTTTTTCCTTGAGTCGTTTAAAATAAATAATTGAACGGAATATGTATTTCTTTGTAAATATAATAAAACCACCTTCCTTAAATGAATGATGGGAGCTAAAGTTAAATTAATGCGGCTTAGCAACGTTCGGATCAGAATCGGTTCGGAATCAATTTAGCGTGGCGTTTGCCCACTTATCGAGCATTGTTGGACTGAGATACTCGCTTTGTGACGTTTCCCATCCCTACTGGCACCCAGCGGGGGGTGTTCGATGATTGATGGCTGGCCGGCTGCACGACGCGTCGGAGCAGGACGGATATATCGGCGAGGCGTCGGACCTCTCTCTCAGATGCACAGCGGGCTGGCCTCGTAATTGAATGGCAATTACCTGGGCTGTAAATATGACACAAGCGCGTAATTGTAGGAGTGGAACGAGTGAGGCCCGAGACCGCAGTGTGAATGCTTCGAGATGAAATATTGAAATCACGTGCGTATGTCTCCTCGGCCAGGCTACTGGCTTTTTAATTGGAGCATGACACACGTATAATTTCATTAACTTTTTGTTGGTTAAACAACAAAAAATGGTCTTCTACCGCGAAGGTTTTTGACAAAAAGTATCATGTTTTTATCCATTGTTCAAGTAAACAGTTGATATTTTTAAGGATACTTGACTCCGGTTCACGTTCTGTGTCCCATTCCAAAAATGTTACCTAATACATTATGTCATTATTATATTTAACCAACGAGGTCTCTTTTCATGTGGGGTCTCACTTTTTTACTATTTGTCATCCCAAACTACGCACATGTATCACAACGATCAAATTGATATTGAGTATTATCTACGTTTAATATGGACTATAGGTACTAGGTAAGTAATGTAGTAATAGTAGTAGTACTAGTATTCTATTATCTGTGGTAGTAGTAAATTAGTAACATGAATTTTACTAAAGAAATATTTTTTTTATTCAATTGATGAATTTAATTATTTATTATAATTTAATATTAGGATTATTAATTGGTTTTTATTACTTTTTATATCTTGTTTTAGTAAAATTAAAATGTTTAACTACTTAATCAAAATTGCATGTAATGTTTTACAACTAAAGAGCAAGAAATAAAAAGGCTTTTTTATTTTAATATTATTTTATTATTATCTACGCAACGTCAACATAAATATTTCGCCTGTCTGTTTAGGGCCCATATTATATTAGGTTAGCCATTAACCGGGCACAAACTTGAGCTGCTACACTTTGCTCGACCTGGGAATGGAAACCAGGACCTCTAGCGTAGCAGTCACGCTCAGGTCCACTAGGCACTAACAATTTAAAAAATCATATAATTTTGTGTTGCAAACTTATTTATGATCAGTTGATACATGATTACCTATACATAATATTGATGTACAATACCTACAACCTATAACTGCTTTATTAAATAAAAAAAATAAGTGTGTTCGAGAATTATGTGGAAAGGTTCAAATTTCGCAATCGTTCCAATTTCAATTTTGCCAAAAGTCAACAAAAAGCAAGCCCGAGAACTTTATCGACTCACTTAGAATAGTCGTTGACCTCATTTCAAACAAAGTAAATCATTGTCGACTGATCCTTAAATTGCGTCATCACACTCAGTTACTTAGCTGAATCGAAGCCGCGGGCAAACGAAGTGAAAGGCTATGCAATACATACCAACTAATTAAATACTTGTTTTAGCTACGCGAATACGGAACTAAGTACTAATATTATTACACATAAAGACATTAAAATATTTTTTAAAGCAGAGGTGTTAGGGAGTCCAGGCCTTAAAATAGGATAGCCGGACACAGAGTCATATTTAGCCGGCCATTCTGCAAAGCCATCCTTGAAAACCAGACACTGGTTTTTAAAGAAAAAAAACACGTAGTTACTATGTCCACCCTTTCGTTCGTCATCTTTTAGTGGCACGGGGTTGACCAAAAGTTGGACACAACTGTAAAAAGGCAGATTTGTCCGGCTAAAGCTGGACATCTGGCAACCCTACCTGCACTTGGGAATTAGCGTCCTCGTGGGGAATATACACTTAAGGAAAAACTACACCCAGACTAAAAAAATCTGTATACACACAAATATTTGTCTTGGGTGGGTGTCGAACCGACGCTATCGCCACTTGGTGTAACGGTAGTGACGAGGTAACCAACCACTTAACCGCAAATCCAAACGTAGGTTCACGATACATGTATAGAAAGTAATAGTAAGTATTTATTTTTAGCTGGTAATTATTTTTTTAATTTACATACAGGTAGTGGGCATAATTATGTCGGCGATGCGCGGCAACTGCTGTGCCGTTGCGCCCGCGGCTGACCGGGCAGGCGGCGCAGGCGCACCCCTCGCCACCTGTCTCGCGCACCCCAGTCCTCAGTTTACTCACAGATATTAGCAATACTTACATAATACACAGCACACTTCATGCCAACTAATTAAGCACCCTACAATGTGCGTTGCCACATTTTCTTTATACTATGTATTCCCATTACACGCTCTAGCAAGTTTATATATTAAAATAGCCACATTAAGAGCCTAAATAACCTCGTTTGTTCCATGTTCACACGCTACACTCGCCTGTGCCAATTAAAAAATATTTTTAGAACATTGATTCAATTAAAATTCAACACAGCTAGCTAAATCTAACGCGTGCCCTACCTACATGACAAAACGCCAGGAGTCAGGTTTTAATTGGCGTGGTGTCGAGTTTGGACCGGAGGAGTGTGGTGGAGGTGCGCGGGTAGCGGGAGGATCGCCTCGCGTCCGACACTCAGTTTTTCTCTCACCCTCTATAATGCAACAAGTGGTTCGATGAACTGCCGAAATTTCCGAAAGCGAGCCTATTATCATGGCGGTTCGAAGAAATGACAAAGTATCCGTCGATACTTTGTATGGAACATCGCATTATAGGTGTTAATCAGATCCACTCTAATATAAATCGTTCATTAAACGAAGCCCTCCGCACAATCGTTCATTTAGAACGTTCTCACGCCTCATTAAAGTCTTTCGTGATTCGGCGACCGCGTCTACCGTTTCCCGGAGCACAATGAGCGAGTGATTCGGCGGCGAATAACGAGGGCATTTTGTCGGCCGCCTCTCACGTCCGACGCCTTCCGACGCTCAATGAAAGTTTACCTGCAGCCGTAACGAGCGATTTGTCCCCTGGCCCCGGCCCCCGCGCCCCCGGGCCCAAATCAAAGCCCATTCACATCTGCATGCCGACACAATGCTGGCAATTAGGCCGCGCCTGGCCCTACAATCGAACGTAATGCGCTCTCGTTCGATGACGCCGCGAAGCTGCCTCGTCCTTGATCTCGCAATACCAAAACACCGGTAGGTCTTGTATATTGTCCCGAGCAAAGGTAATTAAGCTATGTATAACCTTAAAATTTATTAAATTTATAACAAAAAATCGCACGTTCTGTCTATCTGATAGTTAAATCCGCAAGGTGTTTAAACAATGTTCTCCGGTTACAAAATAATTGCTGATAACTTCAGCTGTTATGGATACTTTTGTTTTTAGAATGGAAACAAAAGTAATAATGTCGCAATCGTTTACGACAAAGTAATTAAGGTCACAAAGCATTTGAGTAGCAAGAGGCAATTAAGCTCTTTTTCACATTACCCCCGTCTGCACGGCCAAGGTGAGGGTCAACCGTTTTGTGCGAGCCCGTCAACGCTTCTTTTGTGAAGGCAATTTGCTTGGCAGAGGTCAACTGCACACCGTAAATCTCCGCACCTGCCAACCACGCTAACTTTCCATGGTTTAAGTATAAATCCCCGATACTAAGCTTGTAAATGGTGATTATATTCCTTTCTCGGGTTATTTGTAATGCCCACTAATCATAGGTTTAACGTGTGATTAAGAAATAATAATAAGTATACAAAAAGTGGTATACCCGAAACACGCGCTGTCAAGGAATTTGGCAGTCGTCCCACTTGAACGCAGATCAACGAAAACTATACAATTAAACGTTGTATTAATAAACACACCTTTTTCAGTGTATATAAGCTGTTAATTACTGTATATTGTTATTATTACACTGATTGGTATTTTCTCTTTGTACACCACTATAATGATATATTACATCTCTGGCATCTGTAAAATAGTTTTTTTTTTATTGAATATACCAATAACAGAGTAATTGAAAAAGGTTTTTCATTCTTCAGTAGAAATAAGGATTAATAATTTTGCATCTCAGTAATAGTTGGCGTTCAGTTTTCGACAATTAATAAGGTTCGACCGAAATTAGTTGTTTGGGGTTGGCCGTGACCGAGAGCGACCATTTTGATGTGTATTTTTTTTGGGAATGGGTGCCGCTCCAGCGGTCCTTAGGGCAGATTTTTGGCATTGAGATTGAGATACATCAATAATTCGCGCTATTTGCAATGCTTGAATAGACGTGACACATTAAAATATATGATTAAAATATATGTATAACAAATAAAATGTAGAGCACTCGTTTAGGGAAAATAATGCTTTTTTTTATATTTTGAAAAGAGTTTAGCAACGTCTCGTGCGCGTTTACTGCTACTTTTCTCGTGAATAGTAAATAATGGTTAATTATTTTAAGTGCAAAGCATTGCCATACTTCACGTAGTAATTACTTATCTGCGTAATACATTGATCGGGCAAAGACAATAACTTAGTTTGCACCATCTTAGATGAAAAATAAATGTATTTTTGTACAATTTAGATTATTAAAATTACATTCTAAAATGAGTAACGGTCACTGAACCTCCCATTTCAATTTGTCACATATTTTCAAAGTCATTCTGTATATTACAAACGCGGTCGGTCTCTTCTTGCTTTTATAACTAGCAGTATTAAATCTCTGTTGTTAGCACGAATATGATATTTACGTGAAGTGTTTCACGATTCCAGATACGGAGTTATTAGTATTGATTACTCTCATAAGTGTAGCTGTTATGAACGTTGTACTAATGTTTAGGATTATCATATTTTAGGCAGTCTGTGGCGACCTTCCTTCTTTTTACCCGACTGCGTCGGATGAAAGGTTGTTTGTTACACTTCTTCTAAGTACCTATATAAGGGTTGGCGTTCATACGCCCCAGATATATATAGTTTACACGAAGCGACGGCATCAAACAAAAATATTCGACCTATTTTGACCCTATTGCCCGAAATCCAAACTCCGAGCAAAATGTCAAATGCTCGACCTGGTTATGGAACCCAGAACTTCGAAACGCTCAAAAGCCACTACCAGATCAATTATAACAATAACATAGGAAGTAAAATTGATTTTGTTAACTCTATCCAAATATTTTTCTTGAAGGTTTTTGTAGTATCTAGGTACACATACTCGTAGGTTCATTTATTTAATCTTATCTATCATCATCATCATGCGTCTATTTCCCGAAGGGTTAGGAAGAGGTGTAGGTCCTAATGTACAGTACCTGCACTCACAGTGCGCTGGTATGTTAGGTCCCATGTAATAAGGAGCGAGCCTATTGCCGGGCACAAATTCCAAACTGTGAGCTGCTACTGAGAATTTCATAGAAAAATCCCATTAACACTTTACTCGGCCTGGTTATCGAACCCAGGACCTCTAACGTAGCAGTACGCTTAGGCTAATGAAACATTTTAGAAGATACTGTACACACAGGCTTCTACATATTTTATTTAAAGTTTACAAATGTTGAATTCTGTTGATTTATGTTCAGGCACAAATCACAGGTACAGTCACACACATCAAGTTACAAACTGTCAAATTTCCCCAATGAATAATAAACCATAGACTTTGGAGATTAAGTTGAAAATCGATTGAAGAAATTTGTCAGATTTGGCTACCATGATGTACTTGCGAAGTGGCGACCATACATTTTGTTGACAGTGCTCGCTGTAGTGTCGCGACAACACTCGAGGATAGTTTGTGTAACTGTTGCTTTGGCACCAGAACGTGCGTGTGCGCACGGAAGTTCAAATACCGAATTCCACAACATAGTATTTATGATTGTTGAAATTATGTCTAGTTACAACTGTATTTTACGTCAATTGTGATAAATATAACTGACTGCCTCATTCGTCTAATGGTCCCAAGTGCGACTGCTGCGCTGGAGATCTTGAGTTCGATTCCTAGGTCGAGGAAAGTGTTATTGGGTCAGCCGCTCGGAATTTAGATTTTAGCCCTGTAGGCCCCATTACATAGCACCTAAAAAATTACTATGTGTAAACATTAGCACACCTCTGCCCCTTCCCTTTCCCTTGGGGAACCGGCGTGATGATATTTATATGCAATAAAAAACCTCTGGTTAGTTTATTAAACCAAGTTTTCATTTTATTATTACCAATGCTATCTCTATGTAACAAACTCCGTATTCAGGTATTCCGAATTCCTTCAATCATAAGAATTTGATGTTGCGTCTACGCATATTCAGCGTCTCCGCGACAGACATTTACGGTGCGTCACTCTTCAATAAACACGAACGCTGGACCAACGCTCGATAGGAAGACAATTTTTATCTCGAAAATTTTCAACAATAGTAGCTAACTATTACTTAATTTTAAGTTGTCTGTAATATACTAGATAATATTATAAAGAGGAGAGATTTGAATATATGTAACTCAAAAACAACTGGGACGGTTTCAAAATTTTTTTGGATGCTACAATATTCCACATAATAAAGTTAGGGATTTCTAACTTTTTTCGCGAAGTGCGAAGCCGGGTGGAGAAATCGAATTGACCCCCTGAGAAATGTATCGCAGAACATACACATATACACATGGGTAAGAAACTATCAAAAGCCTCCCCTACAAGGATTTACCTCGACAATGATCCAATAATAATTAACACTTGACAATCGCGCAAATGTCGTGTGGGTGACGACGGCATACGGGAGCGCGGCCGACGCGCCGACGCGTCATTAAGGAGCATTCACGCCGTCCGACAATATTCTTCATTTGCGTACCGGCCGTCATTTGGCGCATTGTGACCGACGCTCACCGCCCGCCCTCCGCTGCAGCGGTGCAGTGTGCCACCGCCTTAATTGTACCCTTGTCTCGTTGTTACCCATTTTAGAGACGTGAATATGTTAAACTAATCTTGAAATAAGATGTCTGCATTTGTGACTCTTGTTATGTGACTCGCATTTTCTTTACTCTCGATGAAGCGCGCTTGCCTAGAAGAAACCGATACATTTGTGATTTAAAGGCACGCAGATTTAATTGCTCGTACTGCATATTTGGTGTTATCTCGTCACTGGTATTGCGCCAAGTACCGTGGGTACGATTCCCAGCCGAGACAAATATTTATGTGATCGACAGATATTTCTTTTGAGTCTGGATGTTACAATATGTCAATTAATTGCATGTTCGTAAAGTCTCCCGCGACAAAGAGGCTAGTACGGGAACATACACATACCATCACGCCTGTTTTCCCGAAAGGTTAGATTATCGAGGAGGAATAATATCCCTATGTAATAGGGGAAATTTTGATGAGCCATTTGCCATTAATTAATTGGGCACAAATTACAAACTCCAGGCTGCTACTGAAATTTAATAAAAAAACCCAATAACACTTCAACCTGGAAATCGAACCTAGGACCACTAGCGTCGCAGCCGCGCTCAGGACCACTAGGCAGACTATACGGTTTTTAAAATCCTTCTAGGACGTCAAACTGTCAGTTCAAATATGTCATGGAAAACATTTTAGCTAATCACAAAAATGCACTCAATGGCTGCAGACTTTACCTTTTGAAGTACAATTTATGGTTATTGACGAGTAGGTAGGTATCACACATTATCCTGATTGGATGAGACGTCTCAGAGCACCGTACCTTTTGGCAGATAGACAATATACATACCCCTTTATTCATAAAAATATAAAACGTCTTGTATATCTTCTATAGCTACCAGGCCACTCAGAAAGTTTGCGACAAAACGTTTTTATGTATAAGGCACTAGCCACTTGTAATGATTTTTTATTATTTGATCGACTTCGAATTGCTTTTATGGATTAAGGACCTTCAAAAGCAACCATCTACCGCTGGTATAGCGAGTTCAAACGCGGTCGTCTTACTTTTGCGGATGAACAAAGGAGTGGTCGTCCTACGACGGCTGTCACCGAAGAAAGTGTGTTGGCAGTAAAACAATTAATTCAAGAAAACAGACGAATTACGTACGAAGATATTCAGCATACTCTGCTGATTGGTTCAGGAAGTGTTCACAAGATTTTGCACGAGCACCTTCGCGTAAGGAGGATAGTTTCCCGCTGGGTACCGCACCACCTCACCGAAGCTCAGAAGCAGGCCCGTGTGGATTGGTGCCGTGATATGATAAAAAAAAATTATGCAGGCTCGTCACGGCGCGTTTACGACATTGTGACAGGTGACGAATCCTGGATTTATCAATACGATCCAGAAACAAAGCGTCAGTCGACAGTTTGGCTGTTTCAAAATGAACCAACGCCTACGAAAGTGAAGCGATCGAGGAGCGCAGGTTAAATTTTGATCGCTAGTTCTTCACTTTGATGGGTTACCTAATTTCAATTCCACTTCTAGACCAAAGCAGCATCAACGCCGAATGATATAGCACAAAATGCCTGCCAGAAGTTTTTTCAGCAATGAGCAACAAGCGACCGAACACCGGGCTCCACGGGGTCCTTCTTCACCACGACAACGCGCCCGCGCACTCAGCGATCAAAACGAGGGGCTTCCTGGACTCCACACCGGTCAAAGTCTTGGGAAACCCTCCTGAAAGTCCTGATTTGGCCCCGTGTGACTTTATTTTATTCCCTAAAATTAAAAATCAGCTCAAAGGGATACAGTTTTCATCGCCGGAAGACGCGCTAGCAGCGTTTGAGAAGGCCGTGGAATAGGTGTCTGCGGAGGACTGGAAAAAATGTTTTGAAACTTGGTTCAGACGCATGAAACTTTGTATAGAGGCTGGTGGAGAGTTCTTTGAAAAGATTTAATAAAAATATTTTTTTCATAGAAGTTAGTTTTTCAAATTTTCTGAGTTGGGAAAATTTGGGAATTTAAGAAACTATTATAACGTAAGTATGTGTAATGTGTTTGGCTTGTTTTGACATTGATATTCTGTGGCAGGGAAAAGAAGACAAAACATATAATAGCTATAAGAAGTTTATAAGACGTTATTAACATTATAATATATATTTTTATGAATAAGGGGGTTAGTGTCTAGTAACCTTTTACAAGTATTATTAATAAATGCAACCACTTAGAAATTGTTATTCAATGAATAGCGTTAATAATTAAGATTAGATGTACCTATTAAAATACTCGTTAACACAACTTTCACTTGAAATATATTTACATAACCATTCTAATTGAAGCAGCTGTCGATATTCATTCTACAAAATTGTTATAATAACAATTATATTAGACATCGAAACATAAAATTACAAAACATGATAAAATGCTATTACAATTAAATTAGTCAGGAATAATACCCCATTAAATTCCGTGGATGTGTTCTCACCTTTATTAATTAAGAAATTTAATATTGGTAACACATTCACCTGCCCCAGGTATCTACGAATAAATATGTCTAAGTTCATTATGGACTTTAACGCGGTGATGTAAAGTGTAAATTCAATCGTCTTCTAGATCGATTTGGATGTAATAGAGTAACGAGCAGGTTGCGTAACGGTGCATTTGTTTTCGTAATAAAAGCCTCGATATCTTTGAACTGAGTCACCGATTACCACATTATATTCATCTAGACATAATGGCTATGATTAATAAGACCCATTAACTTTAAACAAAGATTAATTTCAAAGCGGAGCAGTCTTGTAAGAGATTTCCTCCTACCACGAAATCTAAGGATGTTCGGAACCGTTCTATTTATGAGAGATGTTTAATATTTTATGATAGATCTTACAGTGCTTCTTTGTACTGCGTTTTGAGAAATTGATATGAATTAATAATTAGATACTGTTCATATTTAGTGGTACAGGTTGCAAGAAAGATCGTTATGAAATAATAAGCACCTACAGATGATTAGATATATTAAAATAAAAAGACTGAAATATTTATCTCTGCGGTTTATAAACTATGGCATAGTTTTTAGAAAAAAATAGACTAAATTCTGGTGGAGCTTACAACATTTCTGTGTTAGCGTGAAATACGTCCATAATCATTTTGAATAGAACACGAATTGTTTTAAATCATATCACACAAACATAATTGCACAGATAGATAAAAACACAAACGTAATCAAGGTTTCATAATACAGGCTGTAGTGGCGCGCTTGCACTTTGTTAAGCGCCCACCTGCGCCCGCGCATCGGTTGATCGATCGGTCTAAGCCGAACTTAAACGAATTATCCCGATAATGCTCCATCCGTAAAATTATTGAATTAACCAGAAATCGGCCGGCCTCTTTCTTGTAACCCGACACGGAATGTTTAATGAGTTTCCTGTAGGGATGTCTGACGTTATTTTCTTCACGATTCACTTATTTTTACTTTATTTTTATTTATTTATTGCTTTGACAGCAAACGTAGACTTCATGGGTATTAAACAATATTTTATTCTTACATACAATATAATTTATTAGTTCTAACATAATCATTACAAAGATGTCATTAAAATTCTAACCACAAAATCAGCCAACACTATGGACAAATTAGAAGAACTAAACCTAGGACTAGGACTAAACTGTAAAAAAAACTGTATTGTTATTTACAATAACAAAGCTTTAATTTTACGTTGTTATTAATAACGCATAGCGTGTGCTTTGAAACTAATCTCTCAATGTTCACGAAAAATTCAAAAGTACTAAACGCCTCGAGTTGCCTTGAAGGAAGGAATCGCATCACTAATTCCCCGTGCCTTAGTTTCGCAGCGACGCGACCCGTGGGAACAACAAATGAACTTAACGGATTGGGTTCAATAGTCGACGTCTAATTGACTTGAGTTGGCTTAATTCGTAAACTAATCTTTCTGGCATTTGTAGACATAGGTATTTTGTTAAAATAAGAGAAGTTAAATTAACATAATTATTTGGCGCCATTGTAAGCATCTATTGTCATATAGAATTTACAGTAACACAACAAGAATTCGATTCAAAATTCATAAAGTGTCCCCGTAGAGTTGGTCGACAGAACAGACTCAATCTGTATCAAAGTTGCCGTGTACAGCCGTCACTCAATCGCTTGCAAACATCTGACATCGTCAAATAACTCACTCTGACTTTATTTTACTTCTGTATGTAAATGCACCAATTAGCAGGTCTTACGTTGCTCGGTAGGTAATACTCATTATTTCAAGCTGGGATTTTTTCCTGCGAGCGCACCGCAGCCGCGGCCGCTGTAATTAACCATGAACGGGACGGGTCCTTCAGCGTTTGCTTATTAACGTCTAATCTCTGTTGGCGCCCGTCTATCTTAATTAATTCAATTAAATTATTAAGGAGTAGGTGAAGGTTGCGGTCCTCTCACTGAAATTTAAAAACTTAGCGTCGCCGTCGTAACGGCTCACCGAGTATAGAAGGGGGAGGCGAATTAATCAAATAATACCGCGGAGGTGCGGGGCCGGCGCCGCAGGCCCCCCGTCCCGGCCCCTCTCGCGACCGCGTGCTCAGTCGCGACCGAAACGCCGCACGGGGAAGTGTCGTCGATCCCCACAAACATATCTACTTTTTTCGAAGTTCTCTGTACAGTTTTGTTTTAAAGTTTTACAAGGAAGTTTTTATGTGACCAGTCTTTTATCCTGTCGAACTTAAAGGTTAAGAGACTGCGCTCGACGGTGGAGTTTCTTGAGTTCATACGTTTATTGTGTTTTTTTGTTGTTGTTAAGTTTTTTTTTGTTTGGTGCATCGTGCCGGTGCGGAGACCGGCGGGTCCCTTCGAGGCACCAAGCCTGGACGCGCGGCTTACAAACCCCGGAGGACAAAGCCTTTAGGTAACTATAGGGAAGAACTTGGTGGTCGGCCTTTAACGATCGAACGGTCTAAGCGTCGAACTGCAATGCAGCATGTTTGTAAACAGACTGCATCAACTAATAAACTGTGACACGTCGGACACATTTAACAATAGATCAGCTGGTGGATGTAGAAACAATTTGAGTGAGGTGGTGGGCCAGTACCTACCGGCTGTTCTCCGCGATAGCTTGCTAACTTCAAACTAAGCGACCACGTGCTGTTCCCACTAATTGCTTCAAATCCAGTGAGATGCAATCATTGATATGAAAAGTTAAACACCGTAACGGTTAAAGGTTATTATCTTAACCTGAAAATATGAATAACGTGGTGCCAAAATTGAATAACACAAAAAAAAAATTATAGTGTTTTTTACAAAAGAGATCAGCCAGCAATGCAATTAATTTCAAGGCAATAAAATGGATAATGAACTTTGAATAAGGATATGATTTTCAAACATAATTAATGTTGCGAAACAAACAAAAAACATGTTCGAATAAATTACTTAATATAAAGTGTTTTACTAACGAAGACATCATAATAGATTACCCCGTACAACAATATCTCCAAAATCATTAATTAATAAGCATCTCGTGAGCACAACACTAATTATTTTACCGTCAGGTGAAACTCAATTACTAAGAGATAATTAAACCATCAAGGATTTATTTACTTTGAACATCAATTTTCTTTAAAATAAACCTACTTTTAATTAAAGCTTTAACGAAAAACAAATAGAGAAGAGGAGAGGCGCACAACCCTTGCGTACGAGGCGCTCGTCAACGTGGCGGTCCCCCGACTCGGGGACGGCCCCAACATTGTTATTGGAGACTTAGGTCTCTTCGGTCCTGGGGGCTGCGACCAATCTATATTATGTCGCGAACTAAAAAAGAACTTAATTGCCTTACCTAATTTCAATTAATGTAATGTTTACTCTCTTTTGACTATGTGTACGACATAATGCTCAATTTAAATTATGGTTAGGCTAGACTGGAGCTGCAAATTATTTCATCAAATCATTCGTAATAAGACGGGTTAAAATTAATTTAAAACATGTCTAAGCAATATTATACGGACCACTTCATTTCATCGCCGGTTTAATTAAAAACGAGTGCCCGCTCCCCTCCCTCGTTTTCGGGTTGGAGTACCCCCTGCGCCCGCGTGGGCGTCTCGCTCCGCTTATATTTAGATAATTGTACAATCATCTAAATTAATGAGTCCTCTCGTCCGGCCCTGGCCTCTATTGTATTATGTTTGTGCCGGCCACAGAACGGATACACGGTGACAATTTTAATTTAAAAATTCTAATTAATCCATTATTCATTGCGTGCTTGACTCTCGAGATCCTAAATATTTTCCGAGGATTTAATTTCAAAGTTGTAATAGAATTAACGTTTCATTATATTAAAAATGATTATTAATGATAATAAAATTCTAAAATATTTGAACTTGAGAGTTATAAATAATGTCACGGCTTTAATGCCTGATAATCCGCTTAATTGGTTCTCTATGCCACATGATTAAAATTTATTTGTTGGTAGCACGGGAAAGAGTACAATCTCTGTGGTTGTTCATAATTCTCAGTTGACGACAGTGATAGAGCTCAATGCAATTAAAAGTTTCACTACGTGCGTGGACGAGGCGCCGCGCGATTCCACCTTAATTTATGCCAGCGATAAGCCCAAGTTATGAGAGCCAATTAATTACTTATTTTAACTAAGATCTTCATTTGGATATTAAAGAAAGTAGATTATGAAGCAGATATCTCCAAATACACCAAATTTAAATAGTTAGCCATGAAAAGGCACCTTTGATACTGAAATGAATTAATGAAAACAAAAGCAAATTGATGTTTCGTGCATCGATGGTTTGTAAACGACAAGCTCGCTGATGGATAAATGGAATTAGCGACGTATCCATCATCGAATGCTCTCGCAAAATTAAATGCATCAAGCAACAGAAGGACCGTGCATGGAGTGGGCCGGACTCCCCGGAAGCCCCCGGGCGATCAGCCTAATGAACCCGCACCACCCTGCACCCTGATTTATTAACGAATTAAAGCATTCTGCTGCACCCCCATGCAAACACATCCACGTACACAAAATAATGTGTTTTTATTAAACAAGAGAAGTCTCGCCAAACATAATTTTAAACTTTTATTGGATCTTCCTTCCTTCCCTAAGCGGAACTATTCTTGAATGCAGATGATAATTTTATTCTTATTGCAATAACCGAAAATAAAGACATGTTGACCCCCTACTTTTAAAATACTGTCCACAAAAGAGGTGATGTTAATTTTACTTAGTAAAACATTACTGAACAGAGCATAACCAGTTCCGCTTGGCTAACTCTCTACCTACACATTAGTTCCATACATTTAAAGAGCAACTAAACAACTCGCTTACTATGCAAATAAAGCTTGCATATAGCTTGCCAGTACTACGTATATATTCCTAATAAGTTATATTTTCTTAAACAATAATGGGATAGGTATTCTATAATATCATTTGTGCGAATTTTGGAACTGTTATTTCGTCTGTGATACATTTTGAATGAATACTAATATATTTAATACTCTCGCCAGACGCTATTCTATTCTAAAATGCGGGGTGCGACAGGTGTACGTTCACATGTTTCTCTTATAAAAGCCTTTTATTCAGAAGAGGATATTCCAACGCCACAAATGAGAGTTGATTGTTGAACTAAGAGGATTACGAAGTATCAATGGCATCAATATTTATATAAGTTCTATTTCATGTTAAGTTCTAAATGTTCAGTTTAAAATTCTTGCTGGAGTTATGGACAGCAATATGGAATTTGGTATTGAATAAATTGAGACGACGACGACGTACTTGGAGTCATATTATTGTTGCATTTATTATTCAGAGAACAGGCCCGGTAAGGGACGGCGCGCCTTCGGACCTTAAATTATTAAACACGCGTTACAGACACGCCGCCCTAAAGTCATTCTCGAATGTCTATCGAGCGTCTTGATGGTGGAATCATTGCCTAACCGACGTTCCCAACAACTTCATGAGCTTCGCAACTCATTTTATCTGCGCTTATCAAACTACGATCAACCATATATCAAAGGCCAGCTGTGTGGCAACATTTGTCTTGAGTTATAGCTAGACCGCGAAGTAAATCTCAGACAAACTATTTAAGGCTTGAATTGGAATTCTCATTGAGGCAGTAGGCTCGCAGTGGAACACCTGCTATGATATCGCGCATGCCCTCTCCCCAGTCCGTAAGTCCACATTGACTAAACCGGTTTCGATTACAGGTTATAGCTACCTACTTATCCGTTTGGCGGAAACGAACCTCTCACGTAGGTTGTTCTGCATATTCTTAATACAATGATAAATTACTGTTTCTTTACCATCTTACATCTCTTACGAGCACCTAGTAACTCCGCAGTTCCTATTTTATCTATTGTAGATTTAGCTATTATTAATTTACTTTAAATGTGCATAGTTAGAAAATTAGTATCTTTTATTGATGTATCTAAGTAAGGTCTACTTATGTCATTATTAGAAAATCTTGGACCGATATTTACAAAGCGATTACCAATATTACCCACGTTCCGGGAAGAGCAATTCAACTCCCATAGAAAAATAAACAAAGTCAACCGAACTTTATTTGTTCTGTAGGTAAGAGGGTCTCGGCCATGAAATAATGATGTTTGAAGAATTTAGGAACAAGCGTTTAACCTCTATCATAATAACGAGACGCGCATTCTTTGAATTAAAGAATTTTAATATAACTCTGTTGAGAACGGTACAGGACATAGAACTACACAAATAAGATTGTCGAGCTAAAAATATTTGACAAATTATAATATCTTGAAGAATTTGTAATTAAAGATTTCGACATGTTTGGAAAAGCAATGAGGAAAATAGAAAACATTCCTCTAAAGAAAAAATGCTACTAAGCAATATTATTTTGCTCAATTAAAATAGCTGCACTTGTCATCTTAATGGTAGTTTTCGATGTCAATGATTGAAAGCTTAAATTGAATTGTGAATGAGGGTAAGGGACAGCTGTTGTTGTTCCCTCGCTGAAGAGAGACGGATGATCTCCTTAATTTCTCTCTGCGTGCGGCCACTCAACTTGTGCCAGTCATCCTATTTGATTGTTGAAGATATTCTGTGTTGTAATTGGTACTAATTATTGTTTTGAGGGCAGTCTGTTATATGGTTTTAAAATTCATGTGGGCTTAATCGAGATAGATTATGAGTTATTGATTGTAATGTTATTTCAATAATCAACTTATAAATCCAGAAGAATATGATTTTTAAATAAATATTATTTCTTTTTGGAATTTAGTTTTTTTGTGAGACCTTACACCTCACTTATAATAATATACTGGTAGTATCTAATAATACAGTTGCGACAAATGACAAAACTGGTTCTATAAAGGGCAACATTTTTTTATTACTTGCTTATTTAGTTATCTTAAAGTCAGAAAGTGGTTATATGAAATGGTAAATTAAACATATCAAACAAATTGCATTAAATGGTGGACTAAAGTGGTTCCCAACATAAACTGAATGTACCAAAGTGTAAAAAATGGAAGTGGAAATTAATAGCCATCCCAAGCTAATAATGCCAATAAGACGGAGCCCATATTTCACCGATCGCCATAGCAACGGACGCACCAAACAGAACCAACCACGAGATATAATGGCAGTTACATGTCGGTATGTGGTCTATAATGTCTACATGGAACTCAATAATAAGATAATAATGAGCGTGGAAAATCTTTTTGTGAGAATCATCGATAAAAGTTTTAACATCAAAAACATATGTGAACAATAACTGCAGGGTTTATAGGTATTTGAAACCTGTTATCAAATCAATGACATGATTCAGAGTGTTAGTCATAAAAAGTTCACTGACCAACAATTTGTTATAGGAACATGGAATTAAAAGCAAGACGGAAGAGATAATAAAACTACCAAACAATTTATCTCAATCTTACTAGAAACTTCGAGTTTTTTTCTAAATAAACAATACCTGAGACAATATCGGCAGTGAATGTAACGTGACCAGCAATTTGTGGATCATAACTTACGACATCGTCATTCTGAGTTTGCTTAGCAAGTATGATAATATATACATAATATCACGCCTGTATTCCCGAAGGGCTAGGCAGAGGCGTACTAGTACACCCACAGTTCATCTAATGTTTATGTCCCATTTGGGAGGAAGTGAGGTGTGATAACTATAAAATATTGATTGATGAGAATCTCAATAGCAAGTCAGTAATACAGCTAAATGGACTTTAGCTTCCTGTTGAGAAAATAATTATGTCAAATAAAAAAGAGAGCACAAGAAGAAGCTACATACATACCATCACGCCTGAATTCCCCGAAGGGTTAGGCACAGGTGTACTAAGGTACACCCACAGTTCGCCGGTATATTGAGGTCCCATGTAAGTAATAGGGGGCGAGCCAATTGCCATTAACCGGGCACAAATTCCGAACTCCGAGGTGCTACTGAGGATTCCATAGAAAATCCAAACCTACGACCTCTAGCGTAGCAGTCGCACTTAGGATCACTAGAATAACGACGCAATTAAAAAGCTACATACAAAATAACAAACAAGCAATAGCATTCATAGATTTACCTTTATAAAATACATATATAGGTACAAAAGAGGTGCACAAATCATCATCATACAGTTTCAGCAATGCTGTGATGATAATGACTACATCATATTCATTGATATCAAAATCGTAAGTCGACTTTAGAACAATTTGTTGCTTCATTATCGGGGCGTCCGGAGCCGCTAACAGCAACTAAGTAGATAACAATCAGCTGAAGGCTTGTTCGAGACACGAAATTAATTAAAACAAGTTTGTTCGCGGATCCTATGCAGGGCGAACAAAGCCGTGCTGAGTCACTAGGTAATTACACCGTGGCAGACGCCAGCAAGGCGCCTCAAATCTAACATTATCTTGTGCCTTATTACTGTGAGCCTGACTACCCACTGCGGAACATTATCAAAATGACACGATAATCAATCTAAGAAATATCATTTCCGTAACCCCCCAACACAACAGATAAATGAATTAGCCGCTCATTTGCAAGTCACGTCAAATATTAATTGAAAATTGAATCACTCGAAGACGACGGTCCCAAAGGGTTATAAAAATGTCCTTTGAACTGGCCAATATTCTTTCCAAGGCTTTTCCTCTCTGATGAATATTGTGGTGATCGCGCCTTGTCATCGGGAATTTTAATTATATTCCGTGATTAATTATATGTAACGAGTAAAGATGGGGTGGGGTTCGTAATAGCTGATTGATGAGGAGCCAAGAAGTTCGCAGTTTTGCGCAGAGCTTCTTTCCTCGGTATTGTCTTATGTTTAATTGTTACTTTAAACGTTATATTTTGTTTCATTGTTCTGACATAGTGGGCGATGTAATTTGATTTATTCGGTACACTGAGTCATTGTTGTTATTAATTTTATAATGGTGAAGACAATGCTGGTATTTACGTCGTGCCGTAGCGCATCAAGCTGATTCATCATATAAATCTAATTATTTCTTGTATTTGAAACCAGCGTGTCGTATTTTATAAATTTATTTGTTATTTATGATACTTATATCGTAATCACCAACCCATTTTCTGTCACACTATCGGGCACGGGTTTTTTTAGATGGACGTAGGCTTTTGATTCAGGAATTTTTTACAGTTTAACCTAGCTTGGTGGCGAAGCGCCGAATGCCTCCAGCCAGGATTGGGAATGGGTCATTAGGTTAGGTTATACTTCACAACGCTGTCCTAATGCGGCAAATTTCACAGGTCGTCCAGAAAATCTCTCTGGCATTGCAGTGTAGCCTTGTGCGTGCTTCGGATTTGAACTCGACACCTATGACTTAGCAGTCTACTGGTCATACCACTAGACTATCATAGCTCTGTCATGGTCGTGACGAACTTCAAGGCCGTGAGTATAGGGCACATGAAGGCAAGTGCAGTTTTTAGTCAGCAAGAGTCCGACATATCCGCCGCTTCCCCAGGTGGCTGACGATTCATGAACATTTCCCATATTGTACAAAAAAAACTTATTATTACCTTTTAAGGTAATTATTTACAGTAACTAATATTTTCCGCGTTTTAAAATAATCTTTCAGAGCAAGTCTGTCTTGTTGTTATTACTTCGCTCCCTTTAAGTAGATGAGCTCGTGGTATGAAGCGTGTTTACTCGAGGTCATGGCTTATCTCTGCCTTTCAACATAATAAGCCATCTGTTACTAAGGTGGTGACGGACGATATCCATGACCTAAGGACAGGAATACCTTCATTATTAACTACTTTTCTTACTTAAGCTATAACTGCTAATTTACTATTTTACTAAGGACTCGTGGGAAAATTGTGCGTGGACATCATGAATACATTCACTGGGCACTGAGAATGAATACAATTGCAATGTAAAATGTTTGTAAAGAGATTCGTA
Source organism: Acronicta leporina (assembly GCA_947256265.1). Classification (NCBI taxonomy): domain Eukaryota; kingdom Metazoa; phylum Arthropoda; class Insecta; order Lepidoptera; family Noctuidae; genus Acronicta; species Acronicta leporina. Next base: position 5,445,838 of record OX366513.1, on the reverse strand, counting down.
TTGTTAAAATGAACATCTGTGCGTTGCATGATGGAATTCTTGGAGACGTCTCAAATTCGTCTAATATTACGATTACAAAAGTGAACTATACTATGTTTGCAATAGTGAAAGGTCTAAATAAGAAGAGGATTATAAAAGAGAAATTGCTGAATTTGAGTACGAGGAAAACCACACTGACGCTGACCAAGCAAATTATAATGAGTGTGGACGGAGAGTTTCACGGTAATAGTAAATACTCGTTCACGTAATATAGACTGAATAGAACGGTCCACTCAGAATGTAAATAGATTATACTGAGTGCTCCCAGCGGCATATATTATTAAACAAGCGATTACCCTCTAAATTTAGATCTGCATAGATACCGAACGATCCGGGAATCGCTGGTACCGACGCGCTCACTGCAAATCCGACAGTTTTGACAAATTATGCGCATTCATTTGCGCTGCCATAAATTCCGACCAAATTGTCAACGTACACAACAATCCTAAATACGTTTAAACAGACATAAGAGTCACATTGGATGACCTTACACAAAAAAATGTTTACATGTTACATCAAGAACAGTTTTACAGTTATTTTTCTTAAGACATTAAATGGGTGCATAAAATTTGCACTTCTTTAATTTGAGAGCGCATTTCTTGTAGGTGGAGCAATGGCCACTGTTTTCTATCTTCTGCCTTCTGATATGAGTCAATTTCCACTTTTCCGTCACTTGGTCCATAAAACAAAATTGACATAAAAAACTGTCGTGTAATAACAATCTTCTCATGTTTGTTGTTAATTTCTATTAATAATTCTTCCTTTTTATTTGCCTTTCCATCGTTCTTCTCCACATTATCTAGCACCACATTTCAAATGCTTCATTCAATTTGCATTCTTCATTCGTTTGTAATTAAAACGCTGTTTACGTTATAATTCTGAGCTCGCTTCCCATGTCGCCGTTTTCTGTAGTTTATCTAATCTGCTCAGGGCGGGTTATTTGCACTCTGATAAAACTGCGAATGGCCCTTAACGGATCGGTATTTTGCAACACTGTTCCACTTTACAATATATTCGTGTGAGGCATGCTTTCTTGCTGCTAAAAGTTGATATCTAGCGGTAATAAAATTGGACGTATTACTTTTTTGAGTTATCTGAATCTAAATGCAATATAAACATGTATAGGGGGTCGTCTACGGCTCCGGGGGGTGCCATCCAAATTGGCAACGGTTCGCGAGGGTTCTTCCCATACGTTAAATACGCAATTTGGTGCTCTATACAATCAGTCAAATGAGCTCGCGTCGATGCAATCAATTACGTATCCTTTTATTTGGGGTGAAAATCGACGAGTTCACTAGGTCACCATTCATACTCGATATAGTAATTATTTTTTATTTGTTAGCAGTCCATCACTTTTTCGTATGGAATGAATTTTACTTACAACATTGTCCTAAACAAACAATGAAATGCAGTTTTACTGAACGTGCTATGACTTTGAGTACTCGATTTTGTAAGGCTAGTCAGCATAAATATTTATTTTCCCGTCCGTCTAAAGAATTAATTAACTGGAAATTGATGAATTATTTAAGAAACCCATTGATCATCACCATCCTCATTCAACTTATACTTTCTTGGGAATCCAGTCGAATGAGGCTGAATATCAGTATTTTTTACAAAGCAACACTCTCGAGTCTCTGCAACTATACATATAATATGTACTAAGTAGAAAATGTAATTACGGAATAATTTATCGACAAAATAATTATACCATCAATATTTTTTCCTCTATTTCACTACCTAAATTAAATATCTCTCTTATGATTATAGTAAGTAAAAGCTATTCTACCAATGTAGACAATAAACAATATTAATATTTGTAGGTAGGTACCGCACATTGCAAAACCGTGCGCAAAATTATGAGCATTAAAACGCTGACAATGTAACGTTAAACATATTACAAATGATTCACTAACATTCATTATATACTTGTTTAGCTATGTTATTTTGAATAATATTGCCTGCATATTTATATTTAAAACCAACGTATATAAACGTATAATAACCCCTGACTTTGCGTAGTAAAATGTGCTTCCGCGCAAGCGTTATCAAGTACAATCTTTCGGTCACTTTCCACTATTGTTTGTGAAATTTACATCGTTATTTTTATATATTGTTATACCTAAACAATGTTAATGATAGGGATCTGTAATTTATTATCATAGTACCTATATCCATAAAAAAAACTGAGAATAAATGTGGTCAAAAGACTCCCACAATGTGACAATAAAATTTCAATTCAATTGATAATGGTTGAAATAAAACTTTACGAGTTTTATCGCGTTATATTGCTAATATATATTCGCATAAGTAGGTATCAGAAACCAGTATAAAGGTAAGTGACTAAGAAAAAATATGTGACACAATGACAAAATTTCATCACAAGGGTTCCTTTTTGTCATTTTCGGTGCTGAACCCTAAAAACAGCTGCAAAATATTCGACGAAGCGTGGCAGGTGCTTTGAAATCTGACTGACGTTGGTGAACTAGTAACTAATAAATAGTTTGAAGTTTCTGATGAAGACATTTTGTAATCAGATGGGCACACAGTCTTTTCACCTGTAGGCCATCATTCGTCATCATCGTAGTCTTATTCTATGTTTTGGTCTATTTCTAAACAGGTGAATAATTACGGTCGCAGTAACCAGATGACTTTATCTGATATAGAATACTAGCTTCTGCTCGCGACTTCGTCCGCGTAGCGTGATAATGTATAGCCTATAGCCTTCCTCAATAAATGGGCTATCTAACACTGAAGGATTTTTCAAATCGGACCAGTAGTTCCTGAGATTAGCGCGTTCAAGCAAACAAACAAACAAACAAACTCTCCAGCTTTATATATTAGTATAGATAGATTAGTATTTAGACGAAACGTCTGTTATCTGGGAGGTTAAAAAAGCCACTTTTGTTGATTCACAATTTCTTAATATCCTTAACGGACACGATACTACATAACACGCACCGTATTGCCCATATATATGGACTCTCTCTGTATGGGATTTCCGAAAAATGAGAGGTTATACTGGTAATGTACCAGCACGTTATGTGTACGGGTCTGTACATCAAATTCTGACTTATCAAAACCGGCCATTTTAATACACTGCTTATGACTAGCATTACCACTTACGATACTCAAATCAAATCAAATCATTTATTGCAAACTAAGTGTACATGAGGGTAGTATTATGTTATGGTAAGTACTTAAAACTCTTAAGTGTTCGTATGATTTCATCCTATAACATGCTTCTCAACATCTTGAAATCTCTTCTTCGAATTATCATATTATACCTAGCAAGTGTAGGAGTTGATGTGTGAATTGATTTTCCTGTTTACGATATGCTAAATTTAGCGCACTAACTAAATAATCATCCAAATTAAGAGTAACTCCTATAGTATTAAGAACTTACGTATTAAGAACACATTTTAAATTTAACGTGTAACATGGTGATCTAAAAAAATATTTTATATGTAATATAGGGACTGATTTAGATACTTATGCGAATAATACGCATTGAAGTATTCTTGAAGTTTCGATAGACAGCGATAAAATCCGTAAAAAGTAGGTTTTATCGTAAGTATATTTTTTTTTATATCCATTGTTTGTCCGTTTGTCAAGCAACTAATATAAATATGTTTTGTTAATTAATTAAAATATACCCTGAAAAAAATACTTTTGTGTTTAAAGCAAAAGAAATGTTAGTTGCGAAGCTTCTTTTCAGTAACTTAAGAGCTTGCTAGTGACAATAATTTACGTTATGTGACGTTGATTTTCCTAAACAAATTAAATGTTAGACGTCTAAAATCAAGCAAGTCGAACTTGTTAAAGTATTCCGAGACGTGTGAAGTTTTAACGAGGTAGATTCAGAAACCGTTGCGATACTTAATAGTTCACTTATTATACCTTCTTATTATTGACTTCATACATGCTATAATGATTTTAAAAGTGGCTACATATCTATCTCTTTATACGGGCAAGCAATAAAGACAAGGTTAACGCCTTTCGTCATGATTCATGGTAGAAAATGTTGTGCTTAACAAACAGTTAAAATCATACTGCCAACATATTTGATTATTATTCTGCGTAACTTCAGAAAAAATATAAAATTGTTAATTTATTAAAATATGACAACGCCCGTTTAATTGTTAGACGCATACATTATACTATAATGACAAGCCGTCACTAAATGAAATCGTGATTCAACTGTTAATAAAGTTAAAGATGCCATTCGAGATAAAATTAATTTTATATCTGTAAAATAAAAAAACTAACCACTTAACCTACAATTGATCAATTAGGAAATTTAGTACAGAAACAATTGTTACGAACCTTTGGAGGATTACTGTTCTTTTAATGAATTCAAATGCTGAAAAATTATTGAATGCTAGTCAACGACAGAAGATTGAAAAATTTTAAAATCAAAATTTTTTGAGTAATCTTCTTCAGTGTTTAGGTACCAAGCGGCATTGTTGCATGGCTTACCTATGACCTCTTTGTCCCTCTGACACCGCTCATCAGCGCGAACAAAGGGGACCTGCGCACGCGCACTTGAATGCTTCGCTACCTGTTTATGAATTATTTAAACGCTTGCCACCTCTGCGTGTACTCCATTGACCCTTCGTCAGAAAAATGAACATAAAAAACATCTTTTAAATTAATTTTATGCAGATGATGTTTAAAAAAGTAAGAGAGAGAGAGATCCTTTGACCAAGCAACAGCACACCAGGACGAGGGAATCATTCAAAGACAAAATATGATGAAACTGTTTATTAGGTCATTAACCCTACAACCTAGATCAAAGTTAAACTCAATCTCAAACACTCGCTTTTTTCAGACGTATTCAGTAATAAAAACTTTTTATTTAGAGATTTTTAATTATTTGAATTTAAATTTGAAAATTTCTAACTACCTGACTTTCCCGCGTTCATAATGTACTCGGTATACTTTAATTATATATTACGATTATATTTGTCGGTTTAAAGATCATTCGTTTATCGTTAATAAAAATATTAATTTACGTTAACTATCCACTGGTACTTAAGGTTAAGTTAACGTTTTGTCTGACAATTTATGAACGTATACACCATCACGCCTGTATTCCCCGAAGGGCTAGGCAGAGGTGTACTAAGTTACACCCACAGTTCGCCGGTATGATTAGGTCCCATGTAATAGGGGGCGAGCCTATTGCCATTAACCGGGCACAAATTCCAAACTCCGAGCTGCTACTGGGAATTTCATAGAAAACCCCAATAACACTTTGCTCGACCTGGGAATCGAACCCAGGACCTCTAGCGTAGCAGTCGCGCTCAGGACCACTATTATTTATCTCTGATATTTCAATGACAGTATAGAACATTGAAATAAACCTATCAATGTACATTTTTTAGACAGGTAGCTTGGAAGAACCTAAACTAAAGACATTTCATGAAAATAAAATGACGAATCTACTAACTATTGCTATAGGTATAGATATTAAAATATTAGACCTGCGCAATGAGGATATTGGATCTCTGAGGCCTGATTGTAGCCCCTTTGTGTAAAATACTGATATTCAGCGGCATCTGAAGCCGAGCCCAACATAATTGAGGAACAAGGCAGAAATGGAGATTTGTTAGTCTGAAAAAAAAAACATTCATATAATGGCAATCTTAAAGAGAAATACTTTTAAACAAACTTTTCGTGTAAAGGTTACACACAATATTGTTTGATAAATAAAGTCTCTTAGTAACGTCATAGGAAAGAGAAGAGCATTACAGAGCTGTCAATAAACTTATTCATTATTACAAGTCCCGCTACAGTATTTCATGTCCCAATAAAAAATACCTCGTGGAACCCTTTGACACAGCCGCACTTTTTCAACCGAAATGTGTTTTTCTATGTTTCTATTTAAGCAGCAATTTATAGCGTCACTACGTAAATATTATACACTTATATTTGAATAAACAAATTGTATGAATTATCATTTTAACAATAGTAATAGTTTTCGGCGTCGCAAAGTCTGCAGGGGAAACAGATGGGTTCGGGCACCCCTGATGGGTCTCGTTAACTGCACACACATAGATACATTTATTTTTATCTGCCAATTTACCCCAATCTACTCTATTGTAGAAACGCGATGACATTAATCGCCTAGTTACAAAACGTTTATTCACTGCCAATGTGACACTGAAGATTTTATCTCCATTATATCCAATGCCGAATAAAATTTTACGTGCGTGTTTATAGAGTTAAATTTAATATAAGTAGGTATACATAACTGTGTTCCTAGTAAATAATATGTTTTGCGTCCATTTGAATTAAAAGAATCTAATAAAAGAGTCCGTTAATGTGAATTCTGTAGACAGTACAGCATTCAGTAAAAGCTTTTACGTTAAAAATTATCCTCGACCGTTCACCTCAATGGCCAGCAGATTCCTGCGTCGTCCAATAAAATGCTTTAAGTGTGAAATCTTGTTTTTGTTTTGTAATTTTTCACGATAAAAATCCGGTCAAGTGTGATTCTGACACCAAAGATAAGTGTTCCGAAACATTCTAGTGCTGTTTACAAGGCAAGCATTACAAATTGCATACATAAATATTTGTATGTGTTGAAAAATGTTTATTGTGTAATGCGCAGCTGACGATTTTCCTTCAAGGTACAAGGTATAGACCTCATTGCGTAATTTTTTTATAGCTTGAATTATTTATGTGAGGAATATTTATGCAAAATATTTTATAGCCTTGTAATTTCATATTAAGGTTCATTTGTGAGTTTGTTACGAAGTACCAGAACGATAGTTATTAAAGTTTCATTTTAGTGTAACTTTTTATTAACTGGATATACCTATAGGTATTTATTAAATTAAAAAGATTTACACCTTAGGATCTAATGTAGAATTACCTAAGTATGGAAGTATATAGGTCCAAAGACAACTCATACAATATATATACATACATACGCATATACACTTAAATGCCAGTTACATGTGATTATGTTGTGGGATAAGAAAGATATAAAAAAATCTCAGAATATACCGCTAATTCTTATAAAAGGACTGTGACATCATAAGTCAGATGAAGACATTTCGTATAAGCCATAAGCGTTTCGTTTTCCCTATTTCATTAAGGAACACTAAAAATAATTCGGTGTGGCGTCGTCGGCGCGGCGTCCACGGGCCGTATCTCCGGGCCGCGAGCAACAAAAGCGTTATCTTATCATTACCACCCCATCCCCGCCGATAAATTACCATAACTCTCATTTACATGCACCTACGTACCGACGAGCATTGTTTACGACCCGCAGATGACGGATTTTCTTCCGCTTTCGCTCTGCCTAAAACTCGGATTCGGAAATTTGTGTTTCTGTGTTTGGTATGTGTATACGCACGTATATTTTTGTATTACGAATGTTTCTCGCAACGTACACATGCGTAACGAGCTATAAATAGTTAGGGTTGTCTCCAATCATATTCCATTGTCGCTTGATACTGAGTTAAACAGCATCAGACAAAATTAACGTCTTCAGCCGCTCTATTTAGGTAAATAAAATATTAGGCGGGAACGGAATCTTTTAGCGATGCCAAAGAATCTTCTTTCATTAGATATGCTAAAAGGAATTATATTGTCTGTAATCAATTCTGTCACATATCACCAAGACGTCATCCAGTAATATCTCTTTTTTATCCCGTTATATTGATCGTTTTTTATCCAATCGTTTCCTATCGGATTTACAATATAAACCGATAAAATCTACTGAAAATACTTTAGTTTCAATGTCTAATCGCTCAAGCTTCAGAATTGAAAGAAATTTGTGAGTTATGCTCTCGTTCAGCTTTTTCAAGTTCGTAATAATGCCGGTAATAGGTACAACATAATGTTTTAATGTGCACTCAAATTTGGGGAGCACTGATAAAATAGGAAACAAGTATTATATTACTCACTTACAGAGTAGTTATCCGAAAGAGCTTTTAAATCATTCACAAAACACTAATGGACGTAGGGTAGGGGCGCGGGGTGCGAGTACGGGCGAGGGAAGCCGGAGCAGATGTACTCCCTGGCGAGCAATGAAATGGAGATATAACAATATAAAGGTGTGCGTTTGAATTGCCGTGGATTGCAATTCGACAGAGTAGTAGACGTAGAAGCGACACATTCGCACAACGACACGGACGGCCGCCGCCGCCGTGCCGTTAGGGAAATCGAATGTTTGTTTTTATAAAGCTTTACATGTGTAATTTGGCAATAAAAACATCAGTCTATTCCAAATATAATTGCGCATACATTGTATTCATTAAATAGAATTCACAACACATTTATATGTAAATGACATGACTTTTTATAATATTAATGATTATCGTTAAAAAAGCTCTTTTTGTTTACCGTTATGAACATTCTGTTGGAACAAACTTGTTATATAACACACTAGCTGTTTCCTGCGATTTCACTCGAGACCTAAAGTGACGTTATGTTTAACTCGATTAACAATATAGCCTAAATTACTCAGTGATAAATGTAGCATTCTATTAGTTTTAAAATCGGTCTAGTAGTTTTTGAGATTATCCACAATAATAAACAATCAAATCTTTCCTCTTTAAAATATTAGTGTAAATTTACGTTGGTAAGTTCCTTGACACGTTTTTCAAGCAAAATCCAGAGCCCTTTAATTATATTACTTCAGTCTGCCCTTGTTCCATTTACTCAACGATTCCAGTTATTTACATTTAATCTTAAACATTGTTCAAAATAATAGTTTGCTCTGTAGTATTTATAGAAAGAAATCTGAAAGATATTATTCGTTGTTTCCTTGCTATGCAGTGCAGGTACTGTAGGAATAATAAATGTCAGGGGTATCGCTAGGGGAGACTGAGTGCCATTATTATCGGTGGCAATTTAATTAGATCCCCTGCGTTATTACCACTGATTCGCTTTATAAAGCCGTCTAATATCCATCCAGCGGCCGACACTGCACCAGACTCGTTCGTGGATAAATTTAATTTGACATTCCGCATTACCATTATTGTGAACAAATTATAGGTGTTCAACTCTCAAGTTACGAGATCCATTGTTAATTTCGTTTTCATATTTTGTGTAATAGGCAACGATAGTGTTTTTTATTATTTACAAGACTAGCCTTACTAGCAGCTATTATTATTATTTCATCAAAGATTAAACTAAATTTCAGTTTAAAAACCATAAAATTACTTTTCGAACGACGGAATTTTATCACTCGATGCAATCACCCGCACCGATAGGCTTCCGGCTCATCGATATTCGTAACGAATCGTCGAAATTCAATAATTATCCCGAACACGACTTCATTCACCAAAAAACATCATAAAAAGGTGTGAATGAAAAGAGGAAGGCAGTGGTTGGTTTTTTGGGGCGAGCGACCAGCCGGCCAATCGGAGTGGTCGCTCCGTGGGTTGAGTTCACGTTGTGGTTCCAAGTCGTGTAGTAGATAAGATTAAAAGTAGGTAAGCGGTAATCAGTGCGCGACCAAACTGGTTGAATGGAGTCCGAACGGCGGCGGTGGCGTTCATTCATGAAGCTGGGATGCCATCACGCGAAGGAGATGCCGCGCCCGCGCCGCCGCCACCTCACCCAACGTGGAGACCCGCACACTATCTCTTTACTCGAAATCTTTGCGATCATACACGCCTCAGTAATTAACAGTCACCACTTCATTAAGTCTCTTACCTGCTCGCATTAACTTGTCTCAACAATCGAATTTATTCCCAAGGAATTAAGAGCACGGCTTAAATGGAATAATCCCAATTAGCGCTATCGTCGTGTGATTCGATATGTCAGCTACTCATGCGTCGGCTTCCTGCTCACGTCCATATTGTGTATAGTACAGGTGTACATAATTACGGTAATTTTAACATTTAATTGGACACGATTACATGACATTTACGAATGATGAAATCCAGGAGACCAGAATTGGGTCATACAGTCGCACATCCTCTGAAATTACACAGTTATGATGGAAGATTAGATAAACTTTATTTCATACTTCTTTGATCTAATAAACAGGTCGAATCAAAGTGTAGGAAATGTGTTAGTAGTATTTTTATAAGCGGTCTTAAATTTATAGTTTGTATAGTTTTGCGCCTACGCACGCTCTCCCAATAAAATGGTCAACTGGTTCGCGAGACCACAGTGAAACAAATATTATAGAAACGTTTATTCAAAGTTCTGTTAATGGCGCCAGTGTTCCGATTCTGGTTTGTTTATATAAATGAAACATTGATCATCTGGTTACGATTAATCTTTCAATAGCTGAGATAATAAAATAATAATATGAACGAATAAAACGTGTATATGGATGGATAAAGAGAAATCTTTTAGAATAGAAAATGATTGATCAAATGCTTATTTTAAGTAGGTACATGATAACTTTGAAATATGATGTATTATTGTGAAGGAAATATCTACTTCCCATTGTCAAGATATAAACGAGGAACATTAATAAGACGCTTATGTTAACTGGTTCAGCTATTAATAAAGCTTACCTGCCTAGTTACATTATGACTCTCCGAATAGTCGTGATTATGCGAGCATAAACTGGACTGTATAGGTAATTAGGAAAAATATTATAGTTTTTGTGCTTTTATATTTTTTTATGTGAATCGCTTTAATGTGCTATTAAACTTTACATACATATGTAAGATTATCGTTTATTTTAAGTGTAGATTAAAAATACACCACGTGCAAGCGTCCGCCTTTGATTGCAACCTTGATCTGTTATTAATTTTACGCTTATTTTCACCTCGCCCTGCGATGAGTCATGCTCTTGCGCACATAGACATTAATTCTCGCTCATACGGAAAAAGCTAGCTCTTCAGTTTACCCGACGTTGCTAACTAATTAATTGTGGGATTTACTAATGATTGCTTTATTTTTTGTTACAGGTAATACAAGTTGTGGTATTTTTAGTACCGATACCGATATAATATCAGACAGTAAGTGAGTAGATGGTAACATTAATTAAAAGAAAAAGGCCAAAGAATGCAATATTTTTGCAAACCCTGTTTTAAGATTGTTATCTGCTGTCGTAAAAAAGGTAGGTTAGGGTTTACACGACGAGGTTGCCTGACTAGCATGTTCTAAACTGGAATATTTTTTTATATAAGTAGGTATCTAGATCGCAGAAACTGTAAATTTTACCATGGTAATAGGTTAAACTACCAATTTCTAGGAAATCTAAATAGTGTTGTTTTCTTGTTACTACGTAATGTCTTAACGTGAGTTTAATGTTATGACAAACATTCCCGTGTCCCGGTCCCGTGGCGGGCGGTGATCACGGCGGGGGGGCGCGCGGGCCGGCGGGGGCAGGGGGCCGGAATGCGGTCTACCTGCGCGGGACCACCGCTAATCAATTTAGCTTTTATTATCGTACCAATAACGCTTCATTACAACTTCTAGATTTATGTTCGCGTTGTTTGCTTTGCTCTCCAACGTATTGGTGACCGGAACATGTAGTATCTGTGGCACGCTTACAGTACGACACTATGAGTACTTTGGAAACTTGCCTAGGATATTTTTTATGGGCGACCTACGTTGGTAATGTTCTGTCGCGCTCGTTAAAGCGACAAGTAAAAGAGAAAATCATACGCATGGAAACGGCCCGGTCTGGTACAACGAGAGCTTTTATTCTAATGCCAATGACACACGCGATGAATAAAATGTTCCATTTAGTGACTTGGTGACATTCGTTCGAAAATTTAAATGTAGAACGTTGGATACAAAATTGTGTCACAATAGTAAGGGCAGGGACCACCTGGCAGCCGTCTGTCAAACGTCCGTCAATGTGAACTGGGGCCGCCACTTATTATCCCGTCTTGCGATATAATAAAACTTTTAATGTGATCGTCAAAACGGCGTTGAAGCGTAATACACGTAGGGAATGTGTTCAACGTTGCACGATTGAGTTTTTAGATTTTTTACTGTTAGTGTTATCGTCTATACAATGTAATACATGCGGTCATATTCTCCTGTTGATGGTACAGTAAATGGGCCTCATCGCGGAATGGGAGGATCAGGCAATAGTCTAGTTTTCCCCTTTCACGTTTTCCTTAAATTTTACAATGGTCAAGATACTTATCTGTTAAAAAATAATGTGTACCATAGTCACCTTCGTTTTCTTCTTCTGTAAATCGTCCTCGTACACTGCCGAATCTTGATAAAAGAATCAACTGTTGATTCTCAAAAAAATTTTGAATTGTGTTTTTACGTCCCAGTACGGAGCAAAAGCCTCACCCAAATTAGTACAGGATTTTCTATCCTCAACTACATCATACACGTATAGGACTTTTGAAATAGGCATCAAACTTGAAGCTCAGTCCCAAGGAGTCAACCCTACTGAAATAAACTTTCTCATAGACTTTGAAGAGTGACAAACTTGGATATTTCCATCCAATCTAAAAGGTAATTAAAAATTGTTGATTTATTTTATATGTTTACATAATATGTAGGATTGATTCAACAGTAATGTTTGCTCAGCTCCTATAATGACGAAGCTTCTTCGCGATATGGTGAAGTTTAAAGTCCCCTACGCATGCATTCATTCATTAGCCATTTACGAGTGTCAACCATGTTTGTTTTTTGTACCTACCACACAGAATAAATAATCGATTACTCTCACTATAAGATGAGTTATTACTAAGAATTGGTTTCCTGGTGGAAAGCTGAAAAATATTTCGTATCTATATCTATACTAATATATAAAGCTGAAGAGTTTGTTTGTTTGTTTGCTTGAACGCGCAAATATCAGGAACTACTGGTCCGATTTGAAAAAATTTTTCAGTGTTAGATAGCCCATTTATTGAGGAAGTCGCGGGCCGAAGCTAGTTATTTATCTATACTTAATATATAAAGCTGAAGAGTTTGTTTGTTTGTTTACTTGAACGCGCTAATCTCAGGAACTACTGGTCCGATTTGAAAAAATCTTTCAGTGTTAGATAGCCCATTTATTGAAGAAGGCTATAGGCTATATATCATCACGCTACGCAAAACGCGGACGAAGTCGCGGGCAGAAGCTAGTAATAGTATAAAATACGTAGGGCTTACTGTGAGATATCCTCAGATTAGTTTAATTAACAAAAAATAAACAACTTCAGAGGATTATTATATGTACTTACATTGATATTAGTTTTTCCATCCGTCCCGTAGCAGACCGCCCGTCGCGGTCGTTTTAAAAACCACCCGAGTTTGATGTCAGTCAATGTCACTGCTCATTCATTCATAGATAACAAGAATCCAAATCACCGGTGCATTCGCTCAAAAAAAAAAAAATATTTATTCTTCAGCTGCCTCGGACGAAGTATTTTTTGTTAATAACCTTTAAATACTGATATTTCAAAGAAATTTGGCGATTCCAAGAACCCTCTGATGTCTATACACTTTTTAAATGCTGATCACTCGATGTTTTTTGCATAGAAATATGGAATAGTTAGTTTTGTAGTATCTACATTCAAATCATATCTAAAACCTCCAACTCCAACTCCAAAAGTATATTTTTTCTTAACTGTTTAGAAATTGTTTAGGAAAACGACAGATGATATTCTATTGGCGTGAATACGTTCACAAGAGAATGGATGGTTGATCATAGTGAGTCTAGTTATGCCTTAGACTATTAAAATGGTCTAAGAGCTGGGCACCACGATATAAGGAACTATAAAGTTCTTGATAATATGTGAAATCTGCAATCAGTCTTAACTCACACTTACCCAGCGTCGACGCTCATCACAGGCTTGAATTCCGATAAAAGAGTAAACGTAAACTGATATGTACGTACGTTAAAATTGGGTTCAAATTTGACTTATGGAAGCAGAAGTTTACGCATACTCTGAATATAATTATTTTCTTTTAATTTACGAAAATCCAATCAGCATCAAACTGCGAAACTCTACAGTAGCCTGGCCTACATTTTTTTTTATAATGTTCTGCAACATTTGACACAGCACCATCTAGCCCCAAACTAAGCAGAGCTTGTACTATGGGTAACTACTAGACAATGGATATACTATAATACTTTTTTTTGTAAATACATACTTATAATACATCACATAAATATTTGTGTCCTGTGGGAATCGAACCCACGACCTCGTGGTCAGCAGTCTGGTACTCGAACCATTAAACCGCTTATGAGTAAAAGCTGATTCCAATTCAAGACTATGGATTTAAGCTTTAGAGCCGACCCGAACTTAGCAGTGAGCCAAAATATAAAAGGTGGTTAAAAAATTACACGTGTACCAATTATTTTAAAAGCGACGTTGTTACTTAGCTAAGTAAAACACTGTCTCATTTTAATTAGTTGGTAAACAAAAATGTTTGGTAGACAGATGGCACGGCTTTGCCCCGGGCACTCGATGATTAACCGGTAATGAACAAAGCTCTCGATTAATATCGTTTTTGACCATTTGTTAAAAGTAACTACAGTTATTTTTCAAGTTTCGAGTCATTAAATTAATATCAAAGGCCCTCAGCTTGTAATGATGATGATGCTTTTTTATGCTCAAGTTTTTGCAACGATAATTCTTATTGACAAATGATGAGAGATAATTCCAGCAAGTCTTTTGGTGGCTTTAATTTTTTTTTTATTAGGATTATTATCATTAAGTCATACCTACACATAATTATGTAATTCTGCAATTCTTGATTAATTTTGTTGATTTCTTGGTGTGACGTTAAAATTTATCTATAACTAGCTTCCGCCCGCGACTTCGTCCGCGTGGAATAGTTACTTAGTCTTAGCGGGATGATAGCTTATAGCATTCCTCAATAAATGGACTATCTAACACCGAAAGATTTTTTCTAATCGGACCAATAGTTCCTGAGATTATCGCGTTCAAGCAAACTTGACAGGTGGTAAGAAGATGATGATCCCCTTCAGCGGCTTGTAGTATGTTTTGATTGAAGCTCACTTTAAGATATAGCCAATATTGTTAGTTGAGCATTGAGTATCCGAGCGGAACTTTAGTAAAATATGTCACGGGAACAGGAATAATAAAAGAACGCTAAATGAGGATAATAATAATATGTCTTTTAGAGCGTTTGTTGGGTCCGAGCGGACCCAAGCTCGGTCCGCACGGATACAAAACATTTGCGTAGGTGTTTTTATAAACATATCATGTTTATAAAAACACCTACGCAAATAATGCATTTGAAATTTTAGAACAAAGTTAGCATAAAAAAGGTTATAGTGAGCCAACCTTAAAAGATAGACATATGCTGTCCCGGACTTTTTTGTAGAACTTTTAAAGAGGAACAATTCTGTCATATATGATTTTTGCGAAACTTTAACCGTTTACGCAGCGCACGCATCGGAAGCTCTCAAAAGGAAAAAAAACGTATTTTTAGAACAAAGTTAGCATAAAAACGGTTATAGTGAGCCAACCTTAAAAGATAGACATATGCTGTCGCGGACTTTTTTTTAGAACTTTTAAAGAGGAACAATTCTGTCATATATGATTTTTGCGAAACTTTAATCGTTTACGCAGCGTATGCATCGGAAGCTCTCAAAAGGAAAAAACCCCGATTTTGAAACATTCTTCATTGATGCTCCGCTCCTATTGGTCTTAGCGTGATGATATATAGCCTATAGCCTTCCTCGATAAATGAGCTATCTAACACTGAAAGAATTTTTCAAATCGAACCAGTAGTTCCTGAGATTAGCGCGTTCAAGCAAACAAACAAACAAACAAACTCTTCAGCGTTATATATTAGTATAGATTAATGTAAGGACGTTTGGTTGACCAAGTTTAGGAAGGAACGGGAGATCTGGGCCCGAAATAGGATATTAAAGTAACGTTTCTCTGTTGATTACAGTAGGTACATGTTAAGTTTTTTCGTATTATTTCCATTCCAGACAAGATTCTAGTCAAATTCTTCAAGTCTGTCTATTATCATAGGCACTTTGCAATTATCAGAAACTATAATTCCAAAGTACCTATCTACTTTTTCTCTATTTGAAATACAAATTTGATTTTGATTGTTTGCTGAAAAAGATAGATAGATAAGTACCATTGGAAATACTTTTTGTTTAATATTCGAATACCATCGAGTATTCATTTAAAGAGTGATTTCTATTACTGCGAGTTTGATATCGTGACTGACTGTGAACCTCGAATGACTTGGTTATAATGAGACCGCTAAGGCTGGACTATTAACAACATCAATTGAGTCATTTGTTAAGCGGCCCGCACAAAGAAGGCTCGATGTCAGCTAATTAGTGGTATTATTTGATTGAAATTAGCTACATTTATTATAATTGAACCTTTTATAATACCAACGATAGCTCGGAGCAATCTCGACGATTGATCAAAGAAGATAAATAATCGTCCGATATTAATAAAAAAACAAATAACTTGTCTGTTATTAAAGTAAAAAGGGAATTAGAATAAAGGCTATACTGATGAACAATTTAAATGTGGCGGTTGACATCGCATGCGCGGCTAACGGTAGATCATCAGTTAACCGCTTTACTTAACAGTTAGCACAAAAAGTATGCATAAACCAGAAATAAAACTTCTGACACCTTGGCTCACTTATTTTGTTGTGACTCGTTTCATCTTAAATGGTGTTTATAGCCAGCGCCGCTTTTCACCGGACTGCTAAAGTTCTCGATTTTTCTTGCAGTCCGGTGAAAATATACATAGAAAAAATTGACATCACTACAGCTATTTTGCGAGGATGTGAAAAAACGCTCACATTCTGTTATCGTTATCCAAGTTTTATACCAGAAGTAGGTACTCAAACGTTTGGATCTAAATAGGCACGTATTTTAGGAACACAAGATGTTGGGCAACAGTTACTCAACATTGTTGGTTAGTAAAAGTTGTTGCTCGAACCAATGTTTACAGCAACATATAGCCAACATGTGCCAACATGCCGCGTTCCTAAAAATACAGAAATATTCAATTAACATAGTTGTTTGTATATTTCTCTCCACATTTATTTACATTAAATACGTGGGTTTAGGCATTTATTCGTGTTATTTATAAATATCGTGTTCCTAGTTACATGCGTTTATTAAAAAATATGTATGTAAACTGAAAGAAACGTCAAAATGCTTGTATGTCATAATAGTAACTAAGGATCTCCATTTCTTTAAATTGTAATTTTAATTACAATAAATTACAATTTATATTTACAATATAAACTACAATATAATTTTTGACAATATTAATTACACTGTAAGTAGTCTTAGTTTACAATTTTGTTCTGAAAGTTTTTTTTTGAAAAATGCAGTTTTATATCTCAGATTAATTCAATATCCCTACTTCCCTACTATAATATTATAAATGCGAAAGTAACTCTGTCTGTCTGTCTGTCTGTTACGCTTTCCCGCTTAAACCTCTCAACCGATTTAGATGAAATTTGGCACAGACAATCTTTAGACCCTGAGAAAGGACATAGGCAAGGATATATCCTTGCCTATGTCCTTTCTCACTCACGCCCGCGACTTCGTCCGCGTAGCGTGATGATATATATATCATCACGCTACGCGGACGAAGTCGCGGGCAGAAGCTAGTACTTAATAAATAAAAAAAAGATGGCCATGTAACAGCTGATTCTTGTCAGATTTGTATCAATTTTATATTCTGTAATCATATTCTCATTATAAATATTGCAATTTAGTAGGTATGTCTATGTATGTTGCCAAACAGAGAAAGCAGGATTTTCAATTGTTTCAGATTGAGAATCTCTGTTCTAACCGTAACGGAACGATGCGTTTAGGAGCTAGATATTCACATTGAGTGATAATAAAGTACTTTATTAGTTATATGGTTTACGAACACCATCCAGCAACTGAGTGACTGCTTTCTTCACTCATGATTTTCCGCGGGAAATTATGCAGCTGTTCCACTAGACCATATCATTTCTCCTCGTGTAAATAAATCAATTATTTGTCAGTTTTTACAAGAGAAATTCTATGATATGTATCTTAAAGAAAGATAGAAAGTAACTAGTTTACGCTTGTGTACAGTAAAAGCTATAAATTAATGGAGTCGTGGTGGTTATCTCTGTGCGCCCGCGCCGCTTCGCGCTGCGCGAGAGCATGCTCGATACGCGATGAGCTATAAAATGGTGTGAAAGTGACCGAATAACGACATTATCCATCCGGTGTGGGATAGAGTGATAAAATAATATTTTAAACATTTAGAAGACTTTCAGTGGATACACGACTACCTACTTTATTAAAATTAAATTAGTATTAAGAACCTACTTACGTAAATACATATTATTGTGGTCATTATTAGATTTACATCCAACAAAAGTATTCCACAATTAATTAATTAACATTTTACCAGCATACAATGTTAAAAAAATGTTATTAATTATATTATTATTCTATTTACCAGGTAAATACTTAGTTTTCCAGAAATAAAAGACTATTTAAATATTTATACATTTAAATTTTAGAATAATTTATAAAATTTATGATCTAGGTATTTGATGTTAAATTTTTTATAGTCATCGCAATTATATTTATTAAAACAATGGTTATATGTATATTTATTTGGCTTTAATAACTTTTGGAGGTAAGTAGGTAGAGTACTTAATAGTAGGTCTACGGTATTAAGTAGGTACTTACCTCCAAAAATTATTAACGCCAAATAATAAAACTAAAAGTTATGTACATATTCATATTAAAATTAAAATTATATAAATTATATTATTACCAATAATAAACGAAATGAATAGTCTTGATAATAAATCAAATGTACTAACTAAAGCTAATTAAATATGAATAATAGTAAATTTTTATCATTTATTTGTATCTCTTATTAATTAATTAGTAGTAGTAATAATGGGAATGTTAATAAATCATTTATAATGTTACGTCTCAAGGATGAGTGCTTAGAACGATTGCAATAATAATTATTATTGTGCTCAACTACCTACATACTACTAAAATTATTTACGTATTAGCCTGTTTTTTGGCACTCGAAAACATTATAACGTAAGGAATCGGTAAAAAATCTAAGTTGTACCTAAACATATTTGTACATTTATTTATTTTAAAATAAAATAAATAAATATGGACTATTTATTTATTTTATACTGATTTAAAAAAAAATGTATTTATTAAAATGTTGGCACTATGAGCGATTGGTAACACAGAGTCGGGACATTATCTTATTGACAGCGCCGCCTTGGGCTATTCAGAAGCCCTTCGGCATAAGAGTATGAGGCCCTGTTAGAAAATCAAAAAATGACAATGACAACAATTAATTAGGCGTAATTTTGGCCCCTTGTGCTCTGAAAAGACAGAATTGCTCAGGAATCAATAACGCGTAGTGTTCTATAGTACCTACCTAAATATAAATACATATAATCATGGTTAATTTAATTAAAATAACTATATTATATTGGACCAGTTTCCAAGTCCAACTGTTCTGCTAATTGTCCGTTTATGGTCGACAACGTTCATCTTGGATTTTTACTACACAAATGTATGTTAAAGTAGAAAATAGTCTAATAAAACAACCGTTGAGGCTGAGTACTTTTATTGCTCTCTGTGTCCATAACTTATGAATAATAAAGTATAAAAATATTTTTTTTTACTTTTATTTTATAATAAGTTTTGCTTGGGAGATATCTATGGTCATTTACATTCTGTTATGCATCGTTTCACCACACCAAATTTAAGATTAAGTACCATATTCTACTGCACGTCTACCTTTTTAACTTTTTAGGTGTTCCCTATAGCCATAACTCGATTTGGTTGTATTAAAACGTAATTAATTTTGTCTGATTCTGATTTCTGCACATTTGGGGATGAAGGTAAAATCGAACGAGCATAGTATAGGTAATATTATAATATTGTATATCATGGCAAGATGATGTGATAATATTAAATCGATCAAGTGCGAGAGGATAAAAACCTACTGTATGTATTGAGGTATAAACTTAACTTTGACGTCAGAAAACTGTCTCCATACATCGTACTCCATACCTTCCAGCTTAATATCTTCAAGCGTTCCTAAGAAAAAGGGTCTTGACAGACGGAAACATTTATTATTTTTTTCTTTTGAGGTACGGAACCCTATAAACAACCTCAAGTAAAGATATTTTAAAATAAGATAGATACCTTGTTTAAAAAAAACTCCAAACTTTTTGTTACAGTGTGGTAATTACAATCACATTTAAAATTCTATTGTTAAACTCATAGGCCCGGAACAACGTCGTAAAAATAATATTTACCGCTAGAATAGTAAAAAAAAAATATTTTTAATATTTCTAGTGAGATGTTTTTATTATTGCATGAGCCTTGTAACTTAGTTAGAATTTTAGTATACTTAATAAAATTATGTTATTATAATTTGCATATTTTACGTATAGGCTGGTTAGCGCTCTTTCGGGGCCGATATGATGATTTTTCTACACGAGTATTTCAATAAAACATTAAATTTAAGAAATACATTGAGTTGGCCTCATATTACTCGATGGCATGTGAAATCTGCCATCCCACACTAGGCTAGCGTGGTCTAAGAGGAAACCCGTGCCCAGATGCGGAACGTTACCCATAATGGGTCGATCTCTACTTTTATAAAATTCTAAAAAAGCTGTGTTTGTACATTGAAGATATCGCTAATAAATAATAATATAAATATAACATAAAATTTTATTTTATTCATAATTACAAAGGTAAAGTACAATCGAAGATAACTTACAAATAATTAGGAGGTATTACAGTGTTAGGTGCCTATACTAGGATAAACCTGTGTCACACATACCTACAAAGTAAAAAATAGTACATTAACTAGTTAGCTAAACGGCGCCACGGCACTAACCGCGGTCAGCCTGTGGATCGCTGACCATATTCTAAAGTCTAAACACATTGAGACCCCTCCGTGCTTCGAGGACTTCCAACTGCCATACCAACAGCAGCGGCGATAGCCTACGGACGTGACCCCACTCGTAACGCAAGCATTTAGCTTAGCACGAGGGGTTAATAAGAATACCAGTAATGTGCACCAATAGAGCAATATTTAAAAGCTAAACTTGAAGCCTAAGACTGTGACAACCAGTGTATGCTTAGAATATTGGTAGTACTCGGGAATTAGGTTACGAAGGATTGATATCAGTCGGCTCGCTTCAAAGACTGATATTCAGTTAGATTGGAAGCTGACCCCAACATGGCTTGAAAAAGGCTAGGTTGATGAAAAGATTCAATTACTTTCAGGGTTTTTACAGTCTTATTCCTTAACCTTAAGATTCCTTCGGTACTTGAAACTGTCAATATAAATTTTTAACATGACGTTTTTCTAGGAGTTTTGCTGAACTATTTCAAGTGGATTCTCGTGTGGCCCCTTATCAACGTGGTTCGTCAAAAACAGCTAAAGAAAGAAACGAAAAACACAAACATTAATTTCTTGACAAATTGATGACTGAAATGGCGCCGTTGCAAATTGTCTGCGACTGTACTTGAGTTCGCAAAATTGACGCCCTCAAGTATCTTCTTGAAAATGCTGTTTGGTTGACCCATGTAGGGAACTTAATAAGTTGTAGAAAATAATAATAATGTAAATCTAGGGTCTGCTTTGCTAGCTCGGAAATTATCACTAAAAAGAGGATAGAAGTGATTCAATCAGTGAAGGGATTTTCAGAAGTAGACTTATCAGTAGTAGATCGTTCTCTATACCTCTGCATTCTACACCAACCACCCGACCTTTAGAAATGTAGAAAGTCGAGGAGAAGAATCAAAAGAGTACTACTATATACTAGGTACGTAAACAATTCCTATAGAGCACACCAATTTAACTGTCTTTCAACAACAAAAAGTCATCTCAGAACATCAGCAATTCCCTGGTGCTGTAGTAAAGTATATGTCAAGTGTACTGTCAGCTATTGCTAATATTAATGAAATAGCATTGGAAATTACCAGCAATAATAAATAATTAATTAACGATAGGGTCATCGCATAGGTCCCTGACATTGAGAAAGCAAATACAAATAATAATATTACTGACAATAATCGTGTACGTGATGGCATAAAGTTCATTCACTGATGGAGACAATGGATGCGTTGTGTTATCAATGTACGACGATCAGATAATAATGAGGCAAGGGACATTAAACGTAAACATTATACAAAAATTTTACGACCAACAAGTATTTTCAATGTTTTCAGCTTACAAACATTTTGGGTAGAGTGGCAATTAAGATTTTAACTTGCACCCAATTTTAGATTTACGTTTATATGCACTTGAATCATCCAGTCGACAGCACACTAGCTTTTAAAGGCCTTGGATAACCTTGTCACCTTAAATCAATTAGCTTATCGAACTGTGACTGCAATAATTAAACAAGATTAGTTTAACGTAACTTGCTTTTTCCTTAAAGCTTTGAAATAATATAGCAAATTGTTCACTAATATCATGTTTAAAGAATCGGCACCAAAAAATACTCATTTATCATCAAGATCAAGGTAAAATTGAGTAGCGATGACGTCAACTACTTCGCGGCGTTGTCTACTTTAAATTCGCATGGCCATTTGCCGCAATTCTTATAATACATGGTAACGATACTTACGACGTTAGCAATAAAAATTCTTGTCGTCTATCAAAGCAAACAAAACGCAGCAATCATTCATGTTGGTTGTACTGGCAACAAGTTCAAGTGGCCAACCGACACTTCGGACCCACCTGAGGCTGACATTTGTGGCAAAACGTTCTAAAATTACACACTGCTCACTTCTATCACGAATACTTAATATATTTGTTGGACGAGGCACAATTATGGTCAGTCCGCCGTGACGGACCGCTTCGTTCAACAGCGAGTTCTGAATTCACCTACGCTTTTGGAGGAGGCATATTATTCAGCATATTTGCTTTTCAGTTCAATATGTAATTAAATGAGATTTGTAAATTATATTTATTAAAAAAACAAAAACAAAATGTAATGAATCAGGGAAAAATATCCTAAAATGATACGCACGGCGGTTCATTAAAGTAATTCATGGCACGAAAGTAAGTAGGTATGCCTCAAGGGTATGTTATGGGACCAACAATGAAAACAACGATGACATCTTCAATAAGATATATGGATAAGGAATAGTAGAAAGAGCAAAGAGTTAATATTTAGATTTTGTAACATATGACATTATAATCCTCAATTTTTGCACTCAGCACTAAAAGGACATGGGTACGTTAAATGTTATCCTTATATGCGTAAGGCCTTTGAAGTGCAAATTCAAAAAATTGCAAAAACGATATCAGTTTAATTAATAACGTTGTTAAATACAGATTCTATATCAAAATTTCGCGTAATCGGCCATCAGTTTAAATATCTTTAATACTTACATTATATTTTTCAATGGTTATCTATCTGTACGTAATTTGTAAACGGTAGCTTTGAGATTCTGATTCTGATTAACGATCATTATTAATTCTTACAAAACATCAAAATCAGGGTTAGAACACATTTAATTTCCTTTTACATAATTATTTATGCAGGGGCTTATCAGTTTTTGATATCGACGTTTGATTAGGACTATTGAGTTCTCAACTGAATTAGTTCAAAAGATTTCTGTTTTTTTCCTGTAATTGAGTAATATATTTCTATCTAACTTGGAAGTCTGTAGAAGTACCGCCTCTAGAATTCCTATCTCTCGACCGTCCTCGGTTGGCCGCCTCTAATTACGGGCGAGAGCGCTCGATCTGTTGGAGACAATGTCTACACTTGTACGGTCATTATTACGTGTTTTTCGTCACGACACCTGCTTGGCGGCAATGACAAATCCTTAGCCATTAATGTACTACAAAACGTCCTTATTAGCATTCTTAACGCGCGTGCGCATTTAAGTTTATTCATTAATGTTTCGCTTGTAAAAATATTATTAGGGGTGAATTCAAGAATATACCAAAAGAAACTAATTATATTATGTGAACACATTCTATTAAAAGTTATAAACACTAAATTAACATGTAAGAATTTTTTTCCCTTAATTAATGCAGCGGTTATAAATGAATTAACTTTACTTCAACGAGGCAATTAAAAGAATATTCATGAAGAAGGTACCCACGAACTAAACTGAACTTATAACGAACTTAAAATATTTGTAATTTTATACTAAAATGTGTGTTTTTCTGGACCATGTAAGCTCGTAACTGCTAATTAATACACGCCAGCAACAAAGCAAGGACGTAGTGTTTCCAAATACAACTATTCATGCAAAACCCTGACACCGCTCTGAGTGACAAGGCAAATGATAATAATTACTCAAAACTAACAAAATGACATACAAAATAGTTGAGATAATAGAAAAGTAATGAAATACCTTTACAAACTACCAAATATTTTAGATTGAGTTGATATTTATTCATTTTAAAACGTCGGATCTTATCATAGTGTCCTTTCTGTATATGTTTTGATATACATTAAAAAGATCTATAGTATCATTTGAATAAGGTAAATGATGGTAAGTACATACAGTTAGAATTAAAAGAATTCTAAATTGAAAATCTACTTTATAGATTGATTATTATTTCGTAAGATCAACAATAGCTTACAACTTACTGTTCTTCTGACTTGTAAAATGTTTGAAGTTTCTCTACGTAACAGCTTTCTACAAACAGGCATGAAATTGACAATATACCCCATCATTCATACCTGTTTCCACGAAGGTGTCAGGCAGAGGCTGACTGCTGGTCACCTACAGTTCACCGACATGATTTTAGGCCCCATATTGTAATAAGTAACCTGTTAATTTACAGGGCCCATCCGAATTGCGAGCTATTACTGATGAATTCGTAGAAAAATCCAGACCAGTCCATCCATTATCATTACCAAACCCAGGTCTTCATGCCAAACAGCAACTCTTGGAGAACGAGATCAATAGCGTGGAAAGCCATGCTTCGGCACGACTAGACCGGCTCGAACAGAGCGATATCACGGCCTCTCAGAAAGCCGTCGTGAAACAACGCCTACGTTGTGTTTCGCCGAGCGAGTGAGGATACCGGAGGCCCAAACCCTTTTTAAAATCGGAGAACGCACTTGAGACTGCTCTGGTGTTGCGGGTGTCCATGGGCGGTGGTAATCGCTTACCATCAGGCGATCCGTCTACACGTTTGCCCCCCTATCCCATAAATAAATTACAATAAAATATGTGTAATATAAATAATGATAACTATTATTATAATACTTTAAAACGATACTCAATGCTAAGTACCTATATGGCTTGTTCTTTTTAGAATATGATCCAATAGATATTAGGTACTACGTCATCATCACAGTCTCTTCCTCCAACATATTTAAAATCATTCGCCAAAAGATTACCATCTATATTTCCGTCTACGAATTCAAATACTGATACTATTTTAGTATTCATACCTCCTGTGTCTAAACATTTTATAACTGTATTTTATTTGATATGCGTATAATAACCATAATTTAGTACCTACATACATAGCACACAATTTTGTTGGAACCGATACCGTAATTACGTAGTTTGCCACTCATGATTTCTATGAAATTATCTTCCTATGCGCTACGTGATTCTTTAGTAATTACCTGGTTATCGTGAAATAACCATTTTAAAATACACAGATGTATGAAGAGGTATATATCGATCAAACGGTGCTTGCGCCGGTTTTGAGGTCACGCCGGATGAATAATGCGCTGGGCACATTAACGGTCATTATATGCAAATAATATCACATACATTAGTCTTATGTACTGTATACCCGTTTACTGTAAGTGGGTTGATACATTGACATTCATATTGCTGCAATTTTTTTTTTCTGGCATCAGTGATTCGCTTTCTTTATTAGGGTTCCGTACCCAAAGGCTAAAACGAGATCTTAATACTATGACTCCGCTGTCCGTCTGTCCGCCACCAGGCTGTTTCTCATGAACCGCCATAGACAGTTGAAATTTTCATAGGTGATGTATTTTTGTGGCCGCTATAACAAAAATACTAAAAAACCAGCCAAGTGTCGATAATGGTACGGAACCCTTCGCGCGAGTCCGACTCGCACTTAGTTTGTTTTTTTTTAAACACATTAGCTTTTCCTGAATCATGTATGAATCTTAATACTAATCGCTCAATAAATTCGCTATTTTATTCTTCAAGTAATAATCGAAATTGAACATTATCGTTAAATTAATCAATCTATACTTTTACTAAATATAAAGCTGAAGAGTTTGTTTGTTTGTTTGCTTGAACACGCTAATCTCAGGAACTACTGGTCCGATTTGAAAAATTCTTTCAGTGTTAGATAGCCCATTTATTGAGGAAGGCTATAGGCTATATATCATCACGCTACGCGGACGAAGTCGCGGGCAGAAGCTAGTAGTATTATATGTATATAACCTACAGAGCCGAAAGTTACTTCACTAATGAAGCACGACAATCAACTCGTGAAAAACTTGAATTCGCATCCGATTGGATAAAATTAATCAATGGCAGACCAGCGCCGTCAATGGAATGGATATTTTATGTTCCCGTGGGCGAAGAGTGGGCTCCAATTTGTCCGCAGTTTTTTAATTAGTATGGATGTGAGAGGAAACGAATTGGATTTATGCTTGCGACCGACGTGCACTGTGATAACTTGCGTGGTGCAAGTACAAAAAGCAGAAAAAAGGCTAATATTTTATAGCATCGTCAAAACGCGGCTCATTAGCGTCGAATGACTTCGGCGTAGGTAATTATGTTTGTCATTAGTTCAGCTGGAAATTAAAATTAATTGGCACTTTTGTATGCACTTTTTAATTTTGGGTTTATTTTGGCGTGTATACATTATCTGCCTCATTTGCCTAGAGGTCCTGAGCGCGACTGCTACGCTAGAGGACCTGGGTTGGATTTCCAGGTCGAGCAGTGTTTTAGGGTTTTTCTATGAAATTCCCAGTAGCAGCTCGGAGTTTGGAATTTGTGCCCGGTTAATGGCAATAGGCTCGCCCCTTCTTGTATGGGACCTAAACATACCGTCGAACTGTGGGTGTATAGTACGCCTCTACCTATCCCTTCGGGGAATACAAGCGTGATGGTATGTGAGTGTGATGTGTACATTAGCTGTATTGTTTGTGTCCTTCAAGTTTCTTGGATTAAGATGTAACGTGAGTTAACGTGACGTGTCGTGTCGTGTTTTGCGTGTCGTTCGCCGGGCACAGTGCGCGGGGTCGGGGGTCTGGGGTGCCGCTGCATCGTCTTCCGCCCGCTCCCGGCTATAATTAGGCTCACATTCTCATTCCGTTTTCGCGTTTAATTTCGCCGGCGGTTTTGCCTTAATTACATTATTCGCGGCGGGCGGGCCCGGCTGTTCTTGGGGAACCCTGCAGTTAAAACAAGTGACCGATGCGTTTAGTTCTTACATTAGCTTTTGTAGATAGTAATTTACGTTTTTATTTCCCTGAATACAGCTAAATTGCTGCTTTTTTTTAAATGGAGATTTTGCCGATAAAGACAATTCAGCAACATACGAAGTGAGATGGAAAAACGTGTGTGTGTCTAAACATCAATTTAAAAAGAACTAAGTATAGGAAGAATAATTCCATGACAGAAAATTGTTTTATCAGCCAACGTTTTATGTCACAATGTTATGTCTGATTAATAACCGCTTTGAGTTTCACGGCAAAGCGGTTGTCATTTGATTTCTTTATGTTTTTTTTTGGAAATGGCACGAGCGTTTCTGTCGAATCATCATGTTTATTGCGCTGACAAATGCTTTAAAAAGTAGGCGGAGGAAAGCGCGGAAATAAACATTCACTAACAAGATGACTTACAGTTTCGAGGCCTCAAACATTTCGAACGTGCAGTTCAGCGCGGTAATTGAAAAAAAAATCACTTAACAGGTAAATAGAGGGGCTACGAGTAGGCTCAGAGCTAGCTCGCTTTGTTGTCAGACGGTTGCTAATAAGATTTTTAAACGGCAACAAAGTATCCAATCAATGGGGCTTGAATAATGAAAACGGCACCTGCTAAGTTCTCAGCCCACCCCTACGAGCCTGAACACGCACCGCGCTCCACAAAACAAATTTAAACCTTAATTTGTTTAACAATAAGATCCATTTCAGTATCACCCAAACACGTGGAAATTCGAAGAGACATAAGTTTGAGTAATTATGCGCAATTGCTTCGTGTCCCAAAAACAGGTATTATTTTTTTATTTATGAGCAAACATTAGATAGAGTTCATAAAACTATTACGTAAAAAGAAACAAGTGAAATATAGCTCCATTTTTATACGTATAAACAATATGTACTGATTTATAGGTACTTTTTTTATTTAAAAATCCATAATCGAGAGGGGAATCCTAAAACTGTGTCAGATTTTACAGTGACTGTAAACAATGTCTTTTGATCAACATTATATTAGAACTTAACTTAATAGTTTTAGGTTATTTAAGAATAGTTTAAGCAGTGATATATTCAAATCCAAGACACGCATCTCTGACTTTTGCGAATTAATAGTTGAGGTCCTATGTAATATTGGATGAGCCTATTGCCATTAACCGGGCATAAATTCAAACTCCGAGCTACTACTGAGAATTTCATAGAAAAACCCAAAACACTATACTCAACCTGGGTATTGAACCCAGGACTTCTAGCGTAGAAGGCGTGGTCAGAAGCTCTAGGCTAATAAGCAGTAATGAAGAGTCCAATGATATAATATTCATGGTATAGTATGTACCTTGCCACGCACCAAAACGAATATTATGACATAACATATAACATACATACCATGACGCTTGCATTCCCCGAAGGGTTAGGCGTACTAATGTTACATCCACAGTTCGCCGGTATGTTTAGATCCCATGTTACTGGGAATTTCATAGAAAAATCCCAATAACACTTTGCTCGACCTGGGAATCGAACCCAGGACATCTAGCGTGGCAGTCGCGCTCAGGACCACTAGGCTAATGAGAAAGTAATCCAGTCCAAAGATATACCTAGCATGTACCTACGTACCAAAACGAATATTATGACTAATACTGAATTAACACCTCGAGTCCTAATCACAGGTCTAAAGCGTTGCAGAATTAACTAAACAAAGACATTAATAAGGGCGCGATCGCGTAGTTCGGGTGCGATTTAACGAAGTGCGATAGGTGCGCACGCGACGCCGCTCATTAGGCCGCACGCAACTCCTGCAACTCGCGGCAACCGGCACGCCATACCTCGCCCTTATAGCCTTCATTAGACATGCTCGCCAACAAGTGTAATGACTTTCCACACGCTCCACAGATACTACTCCGCCGTGATGCAACTCGTAATGTTTACAACACCATTACACCAAATCTTAATTGAAGTCTGTTTCGTTAATTAATCACGATGTGCTTGTTAGTACGTACTAATTCATTAAAATCATAGCTGTTTGCTCCTGATCACGTTATTTATTGCGCTATACACGAATGTGACGTAAGAAATAAACAAACGCAGATATAACCCTTTATCCTGTTGGACACAGAAATTAAGCAAATTACATTCAACAAAGCAAATCGTTCCAAAAGAAAGGGCTACTGAAATAATTGTCTACTTTACTCTCCGAGAAATAGAATTACAATCTAAATTAATTACGCTTTTTAAGCTTCCGTTATTCTTAATTAGTTTCTGCACCGCAGCGGAAGCTCCCGCGCCCGACTCGCGCTCTCTTAATGAAGGGTAGTTTCAAATCAGTGCGTTTGATCAACTCTGTGCAGTCTTAATTACGGCACCCGTTCCGCGCGGGACAATCCGGTTATTTATGACTACATAAGCTTGATTATTCTTTAATGAATACTTGTTTTAAAACGTTTAATTAAGTTTTATGGCGACAGGGCTGCTCAGACGGCACGGGCGTCCCGCCGCTCCGCCGGCCGCGAGCTAATTGGATCGGGTTGACGCACTCCCCGCGCCGCGACCCGCGCTAACCATTCCCCACCCCGCCGCCCGCACCCTCACCCCTCTCCTAATTGTATGAAATTGCTAATTGGAAAATTTTATAAACGCGGCCGCCCGCAGGCCTACACCCGAATCCACTGCGCCCTGACCAAGGGCTGCCAAGAAAAATTAATACACCGGGTCAACATCTCAAAGAGGTCAAAGTGAAAAGTCCGCATAACCGACCTGCTTACCAGTTTTTAATTTAGGTGTGTTGATTTGAATTTTGGTTTCGTTTCTTTTAGCAGAAAAGAGTCAACTCAATCAGTCAATGGGTCAGAATTTCTGTTTAATGATGTGTAATCATGAATAGTTACTAATAATTCTAACGTAATATATTCCTTTGTCCCCAGGGCGTGTAGTTGTGGTGGTCGGTGCGAGCGGTTCCCGCTCCAACCGTCAAGCTGGCAGCGAGCGCGTTGAGCATGAACCCGCACTACCACGGGTACGCGGAGCTCAGCTCGCCGCACCCGCCCTCGCCGGAGGCTGCCTTCGCGGCCAACGGCCACGACTACCCGCACAACAACAACAACCCAGCACTCAAAGAATGCGCAGGATGCAACGGAAAAATCGTGGAGAGGTTCCTCCTCCACGCCCTCGACAGATACTGGCACCACGGCTGCCTCAAGTGTGCCTGCTGTGGACAAGCCCTCGCGGACATGGGCCGCTCCTTCTACTTCAAAGGAGGAATGATATTATGCAAAAGCGATTACACAAGGTGAGCCAGATTTATTCTGATTAATCTCGTTATTTCCAAGATGTCTGCCTTACCAACAGGACTAATTGGTACCTTTTATGGTTCGGTATTCCAAGTGTTCGGCTCCGCATCGATCTTTCTCATTGATCATCAATAAAAGGTTTAGTTTTTAGTCCGTCATCTGACGATGACAATGGCGTGTCTGTCAAACGCATCGCGCCCAAAAAAGTATACCGAGAAAGCCGCAGGCGCATTGTTATGAAAATGCTTCGAACCGTTTGTTTTCTACCTGTGAGAGGAGCAAAAAGTAAGCAGTTTTGCACACAACAACCGATCGACGGCGTCTCGTGGACCAACTAAATTGGTCTCGTTAAAGAACGCTAAGGACTAATTTAAGATGTAGGCAACAAAGTTTTTATTTGAAACCCCGCACTCATCAGGCTTTTGTGTGCCTGTGTAACGCGACTGTGTTTAGGTAGCAACCTATCGTTACGGCTATATCTACGATTATGGAAATTTTATGTGTCTGCGAACTAATGAATATTTAGTGGTTTCTTAGACGTTGTTGATAAATATACTGCGTGTTAGCAATTTATTTTAGTACTTGTTACCGAAGAATAAGACATAGTTCATAGTATCCTAAGTCGATAAATCCTTAAAGTTGTACGCTTTGCATTAAGTTTTAATCGATGTGAAATAACGCATAAAAACTTCTATATAATTGCAGTTTATTTTATTAATTGTTTACTTCGTTAAAATAACTATAAGTCTCTTGTTATGTGTTGGTAATTACGGTGTCCTCAAGTTCTACCTAATGTTTATGCAAAGCATGTTTAAAATGTTTATTGCCACTTACGGTACGGTGATAATAATTAAAGAATGCTAATAAAACGTAGAATAAATATTACTATTTAACACGATTGTAGATTATACCTATTAATAAATTGAAAAAGTTTGCATCTGCCGTCATTATACACAAATTGAATAATCTTAAGCGTGACTGTTATTCGAAGGTTTAATTCCTAGATCGAGCAGGAGGGTAAGTTTTTCTGTGAAATTCTCAATAGCAGCTTGGAGTTTGGATATCTGCCCGGTATCGGCAATAGGTTCGCCCCCTAGATATGACATGGAGCATAAACATACTGGCAAACTGTGGATGTACTTTAAATACGCATCTGCCTAACCCTTCGGAGAATACAGGCGTGATGATATTTTTTGTTATAATAGTAAAATATATACATACCATTACGCCTGTATTCCCCGAAGGGTTAGGCAGAGGTGTACTAAGGTACACCCACAGTTCGCCGGTATGTTTAGGTCCCATGTAATAGGGGGCGAGCCTATTGCCATTAACCGGGCACAATTTCCAAACTCCGAGCTGCTACTGAGAATTTCATAGAAAAACCCAATAACACTGCTCGACCTGGGAATCGAACCCAGGACCTCTAGCGTAGCAGTCGCACTTGGGACCACTAGACAAACGAGGCAGAGAGAGTAAAATATATAATTAACACGTTATATAGAATTTGCGTTTTCAACATGGGAGGTGGGACAAACGCAGTCAGGAGTGATGTGTGATGCGGGCGCGGTGCGGTGGCGGCGGCTCGTCGGCCCCGCACGTGGACCGCAGCTGCCCGCCCCTGTGCGTTAATTAGCTGAACGCATTCTCGCATACCATTCTACACAATTACTGTACTCCATTACCGCTTTAGACATGCCACATTTTTGTTAGAGATCATTTTATCTTTTGATGTTTAGGCACAATTTAAGAAGTCCAACTTCTTTATAAATAACTAGCTTTTGCCCGCGGCTTCGCTCACCTGAAGCTATATTGGGATTAGAAATGGATCCAAAAATACTTTCATCAAAAACTAACAGTGGTGATCTCTTCCTTGTATGGGTCTCTATATCAGATGCGTCAAGCTTAATCTCAGGATCCGTTCAATTAATTGAGATAAGAAGTCCACCAGTTTTTAAGTTGGAGCATATACTTTCTAACAGTGATAACAAAATTAAAATCTATTCAGTAGTTTTTGCGCTCACCCGTAAGAAACAGACAAACATACTAGAATCTTAAAAAAACAGATTTTTGGATTTACAGACGTTTATTATCCTAACCCACATGTACTCAATATCTTCAATGTACAGCTTCATACTGCTTTTTTACGATTTTGTAATAGTAGAAAGAGATTTGGTGATGTTGCTTTCCGTTATACAGAAACTCCTATAATATCTCGATAAGATACTTAGCTCCCTCTATTTGATGTTCATATAAATTCGTTTTACACTGATTTCCCTTGTTTACCAGCGGTTGTGAGTCAAACTAGAGCGAAGAGTGGGCCGACCGCGGCGCGGGTCGTGCGTCGTAGATTCGATAAAGCTCGTCTCACAGTTGACAGAGACGGCGCGGCCTAACGAGCGGGGCGGGGGACAGGTGCGGGGCCCCAGAGGGGGATGAAGAAGTGCGGTTCCGTGCATGTCTCTGCTGATTGACCCGCGTCACTTGGCAAACAACAACTAACGAGTCGGCCCCGCGCCTCCAGGTACGGTAATTCGCTCGAATCGCTCCCGCGGCGGTCGCGCACCGACTTTACTTACACGCCTTCACTGATTGAGACTCCTTAACAAAATTAACGCTCTCTCACGCAAACAACTGCGCGTTTATCCGCCTCCTTTTGTCCCGATATGATGGATTGCGGTCTCGCTCCACAAAGACGCTGATGATGTTACGTGCTGCTGATTACAGTGTACGTACGAATTAACAGGCGAGGTGTTACGCCTCGTGTGCGCGGCTATAAAAGCGGCGGAAGCGTTACATAAACATTAAGCTAGCTTAATTCGAATTTTATAATGATTTATTACGCGTCTGGCATTGTTTGGATGAAGACATTATGCTTCATATGTTAAGCAGTCAGTTATATACGGGGTGGGTGTGTTGTGGTTGGTGGTACAGGATTCATTGATTGTGTACAAATGAACTGAATTCAGTGGGGATTCCTCGACGTCAATCGGACCAAATTATTGGAGCCAGTCAGCAATCAGAAACCTGTCGTAGCGCGTGGCACCGCTACGAGTTTTGAACATGACGAGTTTGTAGGGTGACGATATTTCTGTTTAGGTTTTGCGGATCTATAAAAATTATATTATAGGCATTCATTATTCATAATGATGATTTCATTATTAAAATTGACAAAATCATAGACTTAACATGAACATAAAATATATCATATTCGTATTCTCTGAAACTATCCCAGTATATTTTGGATATCATGTAATTGGGGAGCGAGAACAATTTTCTCGACACAGTCATCACCTGCGCTTACGATTACTAGATAAACTTACGTGTACTGATTTAGAAAATAACAAATTTCTTCGCGTTTATTTTGATCGCGATTCAAACACGCAATCACTTCATCACTGCATGCCCTCACTATTTCACACGTAACTGACCTACTAACACGATGCGTCTGTAAGCCGTAGTTCCCGTGCGTCCGTGGAGGAGGCACGTCCACGTTGAAAGCAGGTTCGTTAGTTGTGCGGGCGCCGTCAATCAAGGCAATTGCTGCTCAATCGGCAATCAGCCGCCCGCGCGCTTAACGAGACCCCTCTAAAATACCAACTTCTTACCCATTCTTACAACACTTTAGTTAACTAGCGTCCTTTGCAAAATGGCGCACTAGAATGTATGTACATTAATATGAAACACATTTTAAATGGATGTCTATGGTGGTTAAGGATACCAAAATACCCACTTCTGACTAGGTATGGAACATTTCGCAAATAGCATTTTTTTTATGGGATAGGGGCAGCCTTTTTTTTATGGGGAGGACTAGCAGTCGGATCACCTGATGGTAAGCGATAACCGCCGCCCATGTACACCCGCAACACCAGAGCAGTCACGAGTGCGTTGCCCACCTTTTAAAAGGGTTTGGGTCTCCGGTAACCTCACTCACCCAGCGAAACACAACGCAAGCGCTGCTTCACACAGGTTTTCTGTGAGGCCGTGGTATCACTCCGGTCGAGCCGGCCAATTCGTGCCGGCTCTCCCACGTTAGCATGGGAAATATCATATGAAATTAATTTTCACTCGTCGCATTTGCGACTTTTTTTTACATAAGCTGCTCAAAATCGCATTTCAATGAAATCGCATTTTTTTCACGATTTCATTGTAGCAGTACAGTGCGGCGATAAATAATTTTGAATGAAAATTCATTGCGGACGGAAAGTATAAGAATAGTGGAAAGATAGCAAAACATTATAGCTAACTATCCCTCTTTACAAAATGGCATACGGAATTTTTGGTGCCTATATATTGAAATAAAAAACATTATTTTAAATGTGTGATGAAATGCATGACGTATTGTTTCTACAAATAACCCTTCCAAATACAATCTGCTTCCCAACACTTTAGTTAACTAACCTTCGCAAAATAACCTACCCTAATGTTTCAGTTAGAATTTTAAATATTTTTGGGTGATAACATGCGTGGTGTGTTTCTTCTAATAAACTCTTTAAAATAAGTACTAAGTTGTTATCCACAATTACAAACTCTTTTGTGAACCTTTGTAGCATTGTAGCGCAAAATCCAAACATTTCGTCTTGAAAGAACGTTGTTAGTTATTCTAGCTTACGGAAACGAGCTTTAAAACTAAAAATCAGGTCACGGTTCTGTAGGATAAAATTGATAAAATCTCAACCTGTCATGTAAATTTATGTCATATAACAGGTAAAAAACATAATATATCATCACGCCTATATTCCCCAAAGGGTTAGGCAGAGGCGTACTAATGTACACCCACAGTTCGCCGGTATGTTTTGGTCCCATGTAATAGGGGGCGAGCGTATTGCCATTAACCGGGCACAAATTACTAATTCCGAGCTGTTACTGGGAACTTAATAGAAAAACCCAATAACACTTTGCTCGACTTGGGAATCGAACCCAGGACCTCTAGCGTAGCAGTCGCGCTCAGGACCACTTAGCTAATAACTAAGATGAGACTGAGGATTTTATAGAATTTTGGAAAATTGTTTAGATGATCAAATAAATATATGCTAAAAACATTATACATACATCATTTCTTGGTTACGACAATTACTGTGGTATTGCAAGTCAGGATAATTTATCATCGACAATCAGCAGTTCTCTCGTATCTGGATGTCTCGTTAGTGGTAGAGGCGTTTGGTTTAACTGGCAACTCCTTTTAAAAACAAACTTCCGACATCCTTAACGACATTTTACTTTTTTTATACCTATAAATACGTTTTTCCGAGTCATTTAAGTTTGTATAGGTACGTGAATTTAAAATTAGAATCTACTTATTAGGCTCGCGATTTTTTATTGTGTATCAACAACTACAAGTACTGTCATTCTTCTAGTGACTCTAAGACTTCGACGCTAAAGGTCTTCAGTTCGAATCTCAGGTCGAGTAAATTGTTTCTGGCTTTTTCTACAAAATTCTCAGTAGGATAACTCTCCCTAAATATACCGATGAACTGTGAGTGTTCATTAGTAAATCTCTGCCTAACCCTTCTGGAAATAACGACGTGATAGTATGTTACTACAAGGACATTACTGGAGTAATACAGTAGTCTCTTCGTGTCAAATACTGATATTCAGCCGTTTCCAGTATAACTGAAAGCTAACACCAACATCTAGAAAAAAGGTTAAAATGATGATGACTACAAATTAAGGTCCACTTGCACCAACTTTTTAAATACATTTAAATTGCATTTAAACACAACTTTTCATAGTAAATTTGTGTTTAAATACAATTTAAATATATTTAAGAAGTTGGTGCAAGTGGGCCTAAATGTGCCAATGGTACCAATGACATCAATTTTGCATTACTTTGTTTACATTAAAGTATAAAACATGATTACGAAACTTGCTTACACACAAAATTAACAAATGCGTTCACACATTTCTTCCAATAGATGTGATTTATGTACGTAATCAAAATAAATGTGTGTCAAAACAATTTGCATAAATCAGTATTTTTAGCGAGTTTGATCATTTGAGATTGTATTACGATTTCCTGTAACCAATAAAAATCGATCGAAACTTTAAAGTTCCCACGAGAACACATTCCTACAAGTCTTCTTCCTCATCATTATGGGTATTCCACATTATATCCTCATTTAAAACCAAAGGGAACACAACATTTCACAGCGATAGCATCAGTGAATATATTTATTGCATCACGTCGAAATGTATATTTATGAAAAAGCGTGTCCAGGGCGGGCGGGCCGTCCAATTTGGGCGCTCGTTAAGTTGCAAAAGACGCACGGTTTAATTGCAACCGCTCGCCTCTAATGAGGCCCTGTATCCCGGACTCGGGCGTTTCTCTTGCGCAAATTGACATTGTACGTAAATTGACGTCGCCAAACCCCGATATGCGATGCCAAACGATGATGTTGTCCGTGTTAATTAAAAAATATTCCGGCTCTATTAATTATGAAGTCATTACGCCGGATTACTGCGGGTGCCGGTAATTGGTTGTGTTAATAAGAACGGAGGAAAAGATTAGTAAATAAAATAGAAAATAAGTACCTATATATTTTCCTTTCAAATAAAATGACAGAATGAATTTTATTGGTGCTAACTGTGCCAATATTTTTCGTGACACGTTTTTCATCAAATTGGGGACACTTTCTTCAGTGGTATTTTCGACTTTATTTCGAAAACGTTTCGGCCTGTAATTCAATATCCTAACCCCAAACAAGATTATGTCCTTCTCGAATATTGCTTGCAGAAGACTTAAAGGCTAACTTCTTGCAAGAGAACCGCCTGAAGCCACGGTTGATCTATTTAAAAGGCAGAGACCGGATAGACGCGATTGGATTAGGCCGTCGGCGCATGTCCCGATTAATTTCGTTTGTCTCTTTGTCCGTCCGTTCGTCCGGCGTCTCCGGACCTCTAAATAGAGCCTAAAGAGCGTCCAGCAAACGATCTTCGCCTACAATTCGATTACCGATATTCATCTCGGCCGGCTGTGACGTTGCTTGCCGAACTTTGGATTTTCGTAATAATATATTGAATATCTATTAGGTGCCTAATATTAGTTATTTGTTGTGTTTTTTAAGCTAGTTAATAAAAATATATTATAAAGGAGGAAGTTTTTAATTCGACTGTACTTTCTTTTTAATTTTGTTTAATTTTAATTTTAACCTGCAATTATTTAGTTACGTAGGTGTCTAATAATTACCAACATAAATTATTTACAAAATATTTAGATATTGATCACTAATTATTTCGGAATAACTAGTTGTGAATTACGCTATCCCATTTTGTGATGAAAGAAGCTGTTATGACATTTTCTAGTTCAAATGAGACGGCAATAGAGTTATAGATCGTTTGGACTATAAAACTTTGGCGGTTAGTTTATGAATACGAGGAGTCGTATATTATGCTCTGCGTTGGACAAGTAAGTATCTAAGGATTATTCGAGATCTTTCCTTACATTGGATGGTGTAGTAATATTAATTCCAATAGGTACTTTGTATAACATTGTAATTAAAAATTTCTCGTCACGCGACATTTCACTGGCAAATATTATCAGTGAAAATACGAATCTTCATATGTGCCATTTTTATTTTCATAATTTTCTTTACAAGTGTGTAAGACAACTAAAGATAAAACGTTTTTAAGTTAAGCGAAAGTTAACAAATGAGATCTCTAGTACCTTTTATTACATTCACTAATCAAGCATACCTATATGAATGAAAAGTGTGATTAAGAAAAAAGTTTTTCTATTATTTCCATATAAAAACTAAGAGTTCTTTAAAATAAACCTTAATTACACAAAAAAGACACTAAGAAAAGTAACGAGAAAATTAACTTAATTAGTATAATTATTATACTAAATTCCAATTACAGTATAAATAGATACACATTACAAAACACACTTCCGTAACTCAAATAATGGGTTTAATCAATTAAGGCCGCTTTTACCCGTTAATTGGTGGTCAAAATATATTCGTAGGTTTGCAAGGCCAGCGGCAGCTAGGTCGGTCGACTGCATTAGTCAGGAGCAATTTAGAGGCGAGTCGTGTCGACGACGCGCAATGTGTTCCTAGGCACAACATGTGCCGATCTGTAAATCACTGGGCCACACATACATGCGTATTGACGTTTGACTGAGAGTTCATGGTTCTCTAATGCGTGTTCTAATCTAAATGGCAGATATACTCGTACTGGGTCGGATCAAGCTGAAGACAGTCGATTCAGTGCTGTTATAGTGTAAATGGTTCACTACTGACAATTAGTATCTACCTGTGTTTAGTACTGGCGCCAGTAATGACTCAATGTAAATCTAACAGGAGATTTTTGTTAAAAAAAACTTCATTTTATTTCATTGGGGAGCGGATAGTTTGTTTCCATCTTTTACATTTACTGGCTAAGTTATCTACGTTGTTGATAAATTAATTACACATTTGTCTCCTTAACTTTCAATAATAACCTTATAGATATAACAAACAGATAATTGGCAACTTTACACTAATGGAATTAAATTTAAATACATTAGCATACTCGATAAATAAGATTCATTGCATAACTTGACTAGAAGGTTGAATTAATTAATACAAAGAAATCATTACTATTTTTTTATATTGCTTTCCATGTTAGAATGAACAAAGTTTGTGTTGGTTTATGAATGGACCACTTTGGGACATAGTAGTACGCGTGTGTGGTGGTATGTTATGTACCTAATTTAAAGTTGGATACCAACTGACGTGTTATAAAAATATAAGATTTCAATAAAATGATAAAAAATTATTTTACACAATATTTTATTCTACCAGTAAAAAATATTTTATTTTTTATCTGGTAGAATTACTCGGACATTATTTTTATTAACTTAAAATATTTTACATTAGAAATTAACATAAAAAAATATTACAAACATAGAAAGGCTCATTTTGATTACAGCAGATTAAAATGTGGAGTCATTTGTGCAACGTATGCGCCGCGTAGTTACTTCGTAGATCCGTGTAGTCACCGCGTAGACCTTTGTAGACACCGCGTAGACGCCATGTAGACCTTTGTAGACACCGCGTAGGCATAAGTGACGAGGACGCCTATAATTACTGTTGTAAATTACTAATTCGGCTATTCATACTTGGCCGGCTCAGGTGTAGAGTTCCTATATATTTGAATAGACATAAGAGGTTAACGACCCCTCTTTCTGTTTCCTTCTATATTTAGCTCGTTCGACGGTCACTAAAAAAAAAATTCGTTTTGTAGTTATTCGACATTGGTTTTGATGAGGGTATGAATTCGCATAAAACGCACCGCGTGTAATTAGGTATATTGCGAGAACATTCCTAGGAAAATAATATATGTACATATATTTATTTCGTGCTATGTATATTGTTAAGGAAAACTATTTGTGAACGCCAAATAACGACAGTAACTAACATGTAGGTACACATTGAGGTATAATCTTGCGTATTAGAGTAGCCACATCATATAAAATTGTAAGATAGATTTCATTTTCCTTAACGTGGAGGATAGTCGCACTGTGGCTTTTGATTGTTTTTGGTCGGAAAGACACTTTATTAATTTTGTATAAAACTAATGAATAAATATTTACCTAGTACATATTTATTCATTCGTTACGCTGTCGAGATCACTATTTGCGACACACCGCTTGCGGCTCAATTTTCCACCACTCTTCATAAAAGATTCATCTTAAAAGATTATAATTCTCATACGAAATTAGGAAGAATAGCTACATATTTTCTTCTTTTTCATACGAAATTAGAAAATTTTGATGAATTCTTATTTCTTAAGAGAATATCGATTTTTTTAACTTTAGAACGCTTGGAATATAACACATAGAGCGTTTACAAGTACACAACATGTCATCACGCCTGTATTCCCCGACGGATTAGCCAGAGGTACAAATACACCCCACACCCACAGTTCGCCGGTATGTTTAGTCCCATGTAATAGAGAGCGAGCCTATTACCATAACCAGGACACAATCCTTCGAGCTGCTACTGAGAAATTTATAGAAAAACCCAATAACGTTTTGCCAGACCTCGCAATCGAACACTCTAAACCAGTCGCGTTTAGGACCACTAGATTAATGAGGCAGTAAGAACCACACCGAGACATTATTTTTAGGCTGACTGTAAATATTACCTCAATACACACTGTATAGTGAAGTCAATATACCGGTACCGATATTTGTCGTCATCAATTTACCGTCGTTGAACGTCATCGGACATGTTTGCAAACCGTCGTCGGCGTCGCCGTGCGGGACACAAGTCGTGTACCACGGAAACCCACGAGAAATTCACTAGATGAACCGATCTTGTAGGTACATGTTCGTCCAAGTCTCTGTTACATTAAATTGATACTGTGTTTGGCTTCTTAATTGGACAGTCTTGGCATACAAGTTATACCGGTACTGTTTGCACACGGATTTATTGAACGTTACAAGAAAACGTCTGTTAACGATTGAGAATTTCGTTTTAGGAAACCGTTTTTCCATTGTCGAGCAAAGCGGAAAACATAAAAAAGCAGATCAACATTTTTTGGAAGTGTTGATCCGTAAAATGAATGTAAAGTTGATCCGCAAATGTAGATACATTACTCAATAGGTGAACGAGAATTAACCTTAACTGTGCTTAGTTTCCTTAATTAACAGTCCTGTCTATCTATTTCCAAACTAGATGTAATCCATACCCATTCCTGCATACACTTCCAATATTCTCGAAATCCATTGCCTTTGGAGTGAACTGCACTTAATTAATACGAACCAGTTGCTATCGGCTGAACTGTAACGTCTAGTATTAACTACGAATAGGTATCACAATATTACGAAGGATATAGTTTGATGAACCGTTGTAATAAGGATATTTTTTTTATTAAATACGTAATGATTTGAAATGAAAGAATGTTGTGAACCGTAATTGTTCACAAAATAGGTTGTGGTCTTATGGAGCTTCGTGTAAAATACAAATATTTAGTGATATCTGTTTAGATTAGAAACCTACCTAAACATAGCTGGACAAAGGCTAGGCTAAAAAGATAAGCAATCTATCCTAACAGATGTTGAATTTTTATATCATCCCTGCCAGAGGAATTTCCTCCGAAGCATACTCAGTTTGTGGAATCAGCTCCGCGCTCAAGTTTTCCCAAAAGCCTAGATTCTTCAAAAAGGGTGCGAAAAGATTTTTACAGGGTCGGCAATGCGTGAGTAAAGGCCCCTGGTGTTGCAAGCGTCCATAGGCTCAGGGAACCGCTTACCACCAGGCAGGCCATTATGGTAGTACCATATTGGTACAAAAAAAACATGAACTCTTCAGTCTAAGGTTTTCAGCATTTTGAGATCTTCTCATATCGATTGTAACTCGAAAACAAACGATGAATTTCTATCCATAAATATCCCACACATTCTGTACCTAATGTGTCTGGATTATATTGGACCTATTTGGATCAACTTCTGCAAGTTTGTTCAAATAAGTCAACTGTAGCTGTTTCAATTATACAATGAGTGCTAAGTGTCAATTTAGTAACTCGACAATTAAATTTTTACAAACAAACAGGAGAATTAAGTGAAAAATATATACTGCTGTCTAACCTTGCTCAAAATATAATAATGTTGTATCGATGATTAATTTAAATTCCGTCACTATTTCAATGGCTTATTCATGTCCTGTTTCTATACCATAAAAGGAATTCAATTGGCAATTGAACTGTTACAATTAAGACATTTGTATAACAACGATTATCATATTTTAGACGTAATTAACCATGTTCAGACGCTTGCATTTGCTGCATAAATGTGTCAGGATGTAATATGAAATGTACAGTCAGCATAATAGGCAATAATACATTAAGTACAGTAGGTGTCGTAGTGATAGCACGGGGCGGTCCAAAGAGGAGGCGGAGGTGGGGGTGGCTCGATGTGATGTTAATTAATAACGTCTGTCTCACGAGCGCTAACGACGCCGTCACGACTACATTATTTAGCCACCTGATTAGTTCGCAGGAAGCACCTCGCCCGCAGCTCTAATTAGCGAACGACTCCCCAACAGGACCCGGTTAAATTTGATTTGTTACTGCACTATCACTAATTGGAAGTAGTTTGTAATTGATGATTCCACTATTCAATTTCTACGTGTCCCGCGTAGCCACGTCTGACGCCACCGTAAATACCCAACGTTTACCAACCATCGACTAATTAAATATTAACATCCAACTGTACGCTCGATATCACTCAATGTATGTAGTCATGTCAACAGAACCGTACCAGTTTTATTTCTATTCTATTATTAAAGCGTTTAATTTAGGGCAACAGTTTTACACACAAAACGATCAAAACGCAATCTCTCCGGCCGAATAGGAAACCTATTCGAAATTGATATGGGTGGAGCGCACGGGCGCAATGCCGCGTCGCGCCTATGCAGCCTCGTAAACGAAATCTGCCCCGTTGAAAATGGCCTAACACCAGCTGTGCTGGCCACTCTGTCTCAAACTCTATGCCATCCCTATGGAGTTCATATTGAGTGGTGCGTGTATGCCGAACGAGACGTGTTACATAGACGGACGAATTTCGTTAATAAATAAACGCAGTGCCCGGTGTCCGGCTGGCCGTCAAAAAATAGTAAAAAATGTTCCCGGTGAAAATTTGGCGCAAGTATGACAGCGGAAGCCGGCGTGACGTACACAAATCATTATTCGATAGCCACTGCTGTCAAAGGAATTTTTAATAATGTTTTCTGTCCGAGATTCGGTTAGGTCGGACTCCCACTTGTTACGATTGCCGCTATGACAGTTCATATTCAGTCAAAAGATATTGTTTTGACTCGGTGATAGACATTTTTATTGCTAGTTGTCGGACCTTTTTGTGTATTCCGTGTCTTTTACCTGGCACATCCGCGGTGCGAGGAAACTAACCAATTACGTTTATCGTCGGATATAAATTAAATTATCGTAACATAAATTTCAATTAAATTATATACCGGGAATAAGCGAAAGCTTGTGATGACGATCAAATCGTATCAATTAAGGGGAAGCACTCGGTAAACTCGCGCGGAGTGTCGGTAGCGACGCGACGCGACGTTAGTAGTTATAGGTCCCGCTTCTGATCTTAATTAACCTCATGTGTTAACCTCGCCATAACTATGAGACGCGTGCTCTCTGCACCACTAACTTACTACGACTTACTTATTAATAACAGGAGGTATGCTCGCACCGATATGTAAATTTATGCTTAACTTTATTGAAGATGCCTTAATTATGTACCGGAGCGCCTGTAATTTAATAGTAAAGCGCTTAACTACACAACTATTATCTCATGGTTATTACGCCTGACTTTTTATAGTGTGCCCTAAATTCCTTCCATAAAAACCAGTAGCTATTCGAATAATTACCAAGATTTCGTAATCATCTAATTTACTTAATTTAAGAATTTATCTACTTAATTTGTACGTCTTATGTAATTTTATTATTTCACCTCGATCATAAAACTGTAGATATGCTTGTTTAGTAGTGTCCTCTTTTCATGGTAACATTTTGTAACCTAGAATACGTTATGATCGGTAAATGCGCTTACATAAAATGTAATTTTCCACGGTTCATGACTAAAGTCGGTGAGCAAGCCGAGCGGTAGCGTAACCGTTGCCCTTGTGGAAATAAAGCTGGTTATGTCACATATAATAGTTCATAAAACACGTGTACGACGCTAGGGTCCGTAACGCAACCGATATGCCTCGGTCACCAACATGTCTATTTCCAAACTTTCTAATACCTAGTTCATCAACAAATTCATTATGTCGTAAACCGGCGTGCGCGAGACCGAAATATCGCGGGGCTCGTAAAACCGCTCGTAAAGACGTTTGTTTACTAATTCGAGTGGGGCAGGTGGGGCGAGACCGCAGCACGCGAGGGATGCTGCTAATAATAATAGTGCGCCACTAACGCGATACAAATAAAACATGTACAAAGGGACGGGACGAAGACGTCCGTCGCGACTCGCGTCACAGTGATAGTGTAAAGTCGAGTCGTTAATAAGTAGCGGGCG
This sequence comes from Acronicta leporina, assembly GCA_947256265.1. Taxonomy (NCBI): domain Eukaryota; kingdom Metazoa; phylum Arthropoda; class Insecta; order Lepidoptera; family Noctuidae; genus Acronicta; species Acronicta leporina. The sequence continues at coordinate 5,401,225 of OX366513.1, read as the reverse complement.
AAGTCGTCACTAGCCTCCAAATTGCCTCCTCCGCAGGTCGCAACTTTTAATGAGGCGAAATTCCCGTCGATTCGCCGTCTACGTCGCCTTAACGCAACCTGTTCGTTAGCGCAAAAACGGGCCACGCTAACACGCGATTAGAATACACCCCCGCCGCCCGAGGCACACCGCGCGCAAACACTAGCAACAGAAAAACATTATTAAATTAAATTAACATTATAATTAAACACACCTGCACACTGTAGAGGTCGTTTTTGTGTGTTTGCCTTTGTTTCGGGGTCAAACTGCCAACGTAATGCAGATTATAAGATAATCCTTATTTTTCAACTAATTAGAAATTAATTATTACTGTTGGTTCAACGTAGTTAATTATACAAAATGAATGGGGCTATAAATAAAAGATAAGAAGATAATAAATGTTAAATTACTATAATGCATAAACAATTACATTTATTTAAACTATTGCATGCTTATCACCCGCGAAGTGTGTGCGTGCCTTCTTTGTGAGCTAGAGCTTTAGACACCATATTAGAGTTTATTTTTAAAATAGGTAACTTCTATAACATTCAAGATGAGTAAATAGATATCAAATGCTAACAAAATTAGGACAAAGTTCCCAGTTTCAAGAGTTCTAATAAAAGTATACAATGAAAGGTTATCTTAACTGTACTTTTACTCAAAAACTTTCCAGATTACAGACACTTCATTACGACATTTCAAACGGGCCTCCAATCCCGCGGTGTGCCCAAATCCTAAGCCGAAAAGATGGTCCCTCATTTGTGGCGGGCTTTCTCTGTTGTTGTCACATTAGCGAATAACTGCGGCCAACTTTGTCGATACGTTAATGATGTCGGCGGGACGTCTATTACGGGGAAAAAATGTGCCTTTTGTGCCGCGTCCATGTCGCGCGCCAGCCGCGCTGACACGGGCCGCGGCCCGATTCACTAACAGTAACAACAACGTTTTAACACAAAATTGACATTAGCGAAAAGGGTTTTTTAATTATATCTGATAAGATTTTGAAGTTAACTGCCTTATTAGCCTTGTGGTTGTAAGTGCGACTGCTTCGATACCTAGGTCGAGCAGTGTTATTGGGTCTTTCTATGGCAAGACGTCCAAATCATATGGCAAGTATGCTGGACTAAAAACTAATGCCTATTTATAGTTCAAGTTCAAATGTTTTTATTTCTAATAAGCTTTTACAAGCGTTTATGAAACATTTGATTCTAGTTGCACGGTTCCAAAGGTTTATCTTATGGAGAAGAATCCGGCAAGAAACTCTATAGACACTCTTTTTAAATAAATTATGTTAAAATCTTCTCAAACTAATCTTATAATATCTTATTAATCTTATAAAACTTATTGAGTAACTACACTTATGAAAATAAAAGAAATTGAATTTGAATATAAAATTCTCAGTACCAGCTCGGAGTTTGGATTTGTGCTCGTTCAATTGCAACAGGCTCACCCCCTATTAGGTACATGGGAACTAAACATACCGGCGAACTGTGCCTGCATTACACCTTTGCCCAAACCTTCGCGGAACAGGCGTGATGCTATGTTATGTTAAGATTTTGATAGCCTGCAGTTGACCTGTTACTTAAAAATCAAACAAATCTAATCTCAATATCAATACCATATTAATACAAATAAATTGAATTGAATTGAATATCCGGTGATTTTTCAATCAGTTCAATTGTATGATTTCATTAACAAATTGTTAACGTTAGGTGTTGATTGGTCATTTAGAAGACATTTATGAAATTATGATACCTTGAGATGAATTGGAATTATATTTTAAAAGGTTCTAAATACCAGAATTACCCTTATTATAAAATGTGAATATTGGCCTAAGTGTCACATATCGCTTTTTTAGATGATTTTCTTTTGCATTCAACCAATTCCTGGCACCTGTAGAAATAATGTTTGTATTAATAAATCAAAGAATCATTATACTAGACGTAGGTTCGAATCCTGCTTGCCTAATTTATCTGTCAGTTGGTATCTTTGAAAATTTCAGAAACTTAATAATATCTTCTTCTTATTATCTTGTTACTTTGCTTCTTCTTCCTAGCTTTGGTATTAAGTGGTGAAGGGTTTTTGGGTATGGCATATAAAAGCGTATAAATATTTTGTCTTTTCTTGTGATTTTTAACCTCTAAGACACAGATAAGTCATGTACTTTATGTAAATATCATCTTAATAAATTACGCTGTAAGTAATTAATGTCAGCATACTTTGGTAGTTTGTTCGTAGTTACTTTTAGTAAATGTAAATCATTGTAAGTGCTAGTGTATAAACGATTTGAATAATTCTATGTTTTCTAATGAATTCTAAATCGTGTAGTTAGCATAACGCTAATAGAGATGCTTTGGTGAATAGGTGTAACAAATACTTGTAAGAATTCTATTTATGTTGTTTAAATGCTAATCAGAAGTTATTTATGAGATGACGAGTGCGCAAACTCGTCCACACGGCATGTAGGCTATAAAATTGTTTGTCCCCTTACTGTGGAGACTATTTTTATTTTTGAACTACCTTCAAAAGCAATATAGTGGAACTTCGTCTCTGGCACCTCAGGTTCCTAACTGAGGACCTTGATTCCATTCTCAAGCTAATGTCTTAGGTCAGATCAAAATGTTATTGGATTTTTCTATTTAAATTTAATTTTGTTATTTTTTGTGATTAGTGGTTTGCCATTTTGTTGGTAGATGGATAATATAGGGCCAGTTTTTATGAACTTTCCTGTCTGTTTTTACAGGCAATAATCTTTTTTTTAGCAGTCTGACAGATCAACTATTGGTATATTGTAGTTACGCAATGATTATGTTTGTTTTAGTATTATTATTGTCAGTCCGGTCCCATTGCAGGACAGGCTGCCCTAATCTACTTACACTCTTAAGGATTTCAGGTTTTATGACCCAATCTATCCAGATTCAGTCCTCCTCCCACGTCTAACACCGAAAGAGAGGTAGGGCATAGTGGAATTGAATAATTCCACTCATTGGAGCTGCCCGACTGGTCCTCCACCTTTCAGAAAATTGTAGCCAAATAACATAGCTTCGTGCTATGTTTTGTTCCTAACGGACAGCAAGGTGCCAGAGTTCCGCGAGGAAGCCTTATGTTTGCAGTGGGGAGGACCGGTGGTGTTTAAGCATCACACTTATTGCCTCCTAAACCTGAGCTGCCAGCCCAACTATTCCTCCTTAATCTTTACCCCACCCTATCAAAACGCTATGAAATGATTTTTATAATATGCTTGTTTGCCACCTTAAGTATATTAGAAAAAAAGAGATGAGCGACACACACCTCTGACCCAGTTCCACTTTAGGTAATAGATAAGAGGATTTTTAGTGGTTTTAGGAAAAGGAAAAAAGTTTTGTTATTTACACTCCACGAATGTTGGGAAAAAAGCTGGAGGAATTATGATAAATACTATCACGCGTGTATACCCCGAAGGGTTAGGCAGAGGCCTACTAATGGACACCCACAGTTAGGCGACATTTTTGGGTCTCATGTAATAGGGGGCGAACCTGTTGCCATTACCGGACACGAATCCCAAACTCCGAGAATTTCGTAAGAAAATAACACTGTTCGACTTGGGAATGGAACTCAGGACCTGTAGACCACTAGACTAATGAGGTTTAATAAAAAAAAATATTGACATGGTTTAGCTATGCGCAGGATTCATATTATGAATATGAAAAATGCATATTCCGCACCTTTTACTTTTAAATTGAGGGTGTAGTTGTTTTTTTCTAAATCGGCCACCGGGTAAAAGGTGTTTTATAAAGCAGGTTGAAATAGTTTTTATCTGTGAATACATTTGAATTATTAACCGTCACTTGCAACTTTTTATGTGGCCCTGGCGGAAAGCACACTTTGATATTCACTGATAAATTGGTAATAGAATTATGGTCAGTAATGAAAATAGCTTTGAGAAATGAGAAAACATCACAACCACGATTTTTTTTTAAGATTAAGCAAAAATCTGATATTATTGCTTAACCTTAAAAAAAAAAATAAGCAATTATCCTACGAGAAATTTTGATGCAGTTTTTGTCCAGATTCACAATTGGACCTGATAGGTGGCGCTAGAATCGTTTTATTTTTATTTTCAAAGTGTGCCAGCCCGCCAGTTATAAAAAAATAAGAGTCATGTCTTTTCCAATCTTCTTTAAAAATGCAAAATACCATAAAATGCAGTCCTGACAAACAAAATAAAAATAATTCCCACAAAACTCAATAAATAATGTTCTTGTACCGGACCATTGCCGGTAATAGCACTTGTAATTTTCTAAAACAATTGAAGGTTAACTACCAACAAATGACAATTAACTTTAACCGGTACGGAATAAAGTCCACAATTGGTATTTAGATAAAAAACAAGAAGATTGAGCTCATGTTTATTCATAGGCTCGGATTGTTTGGTTATAATCTACAACAAAATCTACTTAGCGACAAGAAACTCATTTTTCAACTTCATAAATTATCGGCCGATATCCGAGGCTATTTCCCACCGACGTTACCTACCGTAATGAGGTTGTAAACAACACTGTCTAATTAAACTCCTTAATCGCAAAACTCAAACGGTAACCGCTTTTAAAACAAAACCTCGCAATTTTCAGAGCGACCACCGCGTAAATAGCCTTCGTTATATCGGAGCGGCGATCGCGGCTCATTACCTTCACCCCCACTCCCTAATTAGACACCCTTCCTTCGTGCACCTCCCGCCTCACCGACCTTCACCCCCTCTTTTCTGTCCGGATTGTTTTCTAATAATTCCTTTATTTGCAGGTTAAACTCCTAATTACCCTTTTACGTTACAAATTGTTTGCGATGGCTAATCAAGATCGAGTGAAATATGAAGTACGTGATTCCATACTTCCATGGACTTGTGTCTTTTTTTGCCACTTTATTGTGCCTAACATTTTTTTCTTTTGGTTTATGGGATAAGGGGGCAAACGAGCAGATGGATCGTCTGGTGGTAAGCGATTACCGCCGCCATGGACACCCGCAAAACCAGAGAAGTCGCAAGTGCGTTGCCCACCTTTTAAAAGGGTTTGGGCCTCCGGTATTCTCACTCACTCGGCGAAACACCACGTATAAGTCGTTTCACGACGGTTTTCTGTGAGGCCGTGGTATCACTTCGGTCGAGCCGGCCCATTCGTGCCGAAACATGGCTCACGATTTGTTCACGAACATTTGTTTCATCACAATCCTCGCTCCACAAGGATATGCCTTTTTGTCTTCAAACCTTTTTTGACTGATACTTATTTAATTAACTTTTCTTTTTACACGAGTATAATATAAAAAAAACTTGGAAGTTAATCATTCTGTCCTCATTGTCTTATATTTTTTCTGTTATTGTTTTTATCCACCAGGTGTGAGGTAAAACATAACCATATTATTAATTCATTTGGATTCATAACCGAAACATGATTTAATAGCTCTCCAATTAATCGATTCGCTACGGAAGAAATTCAAATTGGCTCTCATTTCCTGTGCCAACCGCGAGAGGGCGCACGCACAGAGCACCTGTGCGCTGCATCCGGCCGGGCCAATTACTGTGCCTTTTACCCTAAATAAAGCTCCCTAACGACCGTTACTGGACACCGGTTAAAATTTGCGTCGAGATTCATTAATATCGCATGTAAATTGTGTATGTCATGTGTTGCGTGTAATGCGAACATGCAACTTAATTATCGCTCTAACTTGGCTCGTATTTTGACACAGTATAGGTGTGATTCCAGTCAATAGAATCAATGGGAGTTTATAAAAAAATATAATTCTTAGAAGCCATTTTAAAGGATTCAGAAACAATATTATGTAAAACTTAAGAAGTTTTACGGTAATTTTTTCAAATACTTCTAATTTTGTATAAGAAAATGTATCACAATCACTTTAGTAGGTACTTGACACATTATGAATGCAATGGTCTCTAAATGGTGATATAACATTATAAAATATCGTAGGGATAATATTGGACCAAGTATGATGCCTTGTCGTACTCTAAAGGAAGACAATGTTATGACTTTCATAACCTTACAAATTCTAACTAAATCCCTTTGTGTACCTATTGTTAAACACGGTTGAACTGCAAATTCGGTTCTTCGGTATAGATAATAAAAAACCTCGTTAATTTATTTATAGCTGGCAACACTTAATTTACGTTTCTAGCTCGCACGTCACTAAGCATATAACGATGAAAGATGAAGTGCAAACCTTCGTAGTTCGCCTTCCTCGCTGCCATCCATCTCGGCAGTCTCGGGTCCTAACTAACAAGACATACGTACCACTCAATTTTCAACCAAGAAACAATAGATACAAAGCTCTGAATCGCTTTGATTCTTGCCAAACATGGATAACGATTAGATACATGCGATTTCATACACTGATACTTAAAGCCTTATTATCTTATATAGAGAGGTCGTTTCGGCGTTTCGCTTCTATAAATGTCCCAAGATGTGTGATAAGATCGGCGCAAGCGTCTCAGATCGGCACCTATTTATTTATTTAATCAGGTTGAGCGACAGACAATGTGCCATTGTATGTCCTGATTTATTGCTCTGCTCTCATCTATAATGGAGTCGATTCTTGTTTTATTAACAAGTATACACTTGTCTCATAAATTAATTGCTCACAGAATTTATGATTTTTAATTTGACACAAATCCTTGTCGATTGTAATAAATTTGTTTATTTAAAAGTAATATTTGGTCATATTGTCATTATAAAAATCCATTCGAGCTTAACAACGATCGATTCGATTATGACAGTAGTACTATTAACGAAATTGATTCGTCTTTATAATTTTTGTTGCTTACAAATGGGTTGATTAAAACACGTATTATGGGCACGGGAATCGAGTCAATAACCAATTAATTACTGTAACAACCTATTTTGTATATGAATTCGGCGTTCAGAACGCAATATTTGCATAATGTCTTTTCTATTGATGGACGTGTTATTATATTATATCTTAATTGAAAGCTTTCCACGCAATACAAGTTTTACTGTTATATTTGTTTTGATGGCAATGAAAAATGTAACGATATTTTTATTCAAATTGTGTCACTTTATTACAGGAGTTTTAAGTATAAAGTCATCAACTCAATATAAATCTGAGATTGGTTGTGATAACATCAAATACAGTTTATTAGGCCGTTACAACCTGGATTTATAAGCTCTTAAAACTGTAATGTTTTGTGTTTCTTCGAAAAAGCGGAACCGTATTAAACTATACGTTCTTTATGTTTTACTCTGGATATGTGTGCTTAATATTTTGAACTTGTTATTTATTATTAAAAATACATCCAACAATGCAAAATGCACATACGTGTGCAAAGTTGTGGCCATATTCGCTCCTCGTTTTGCATTTAAATTAAAACTATTCACAGTATTAGCATAGAAATGGGTTCGATGGCTAATCGTTGCGGTGTCAAAAATGTTTAATTAAAAAGATTGATGCTTACCGGCGGAGTGGAGCACCAGAAGTACAGTGGAGTTGCAAACTTATCTAATTAGTTACGGGGCGGGGGCGGCAGGCGCTCCCGCCGGGGGGCGCGCCGCGGCAATTAGCGGTGATAGTCGATTAGCTCATCGTGCGAGTGCGGCTTTTGAGAAATGTTGCCACTTACAAATTATTATTATTTATGCGTGGCACCAATAATTGGCATAATTAATACTTTACGTCAAGCCGCGTACACCTTTGATTAAATTATTGCATGAAATAACATTATCAACTGAAATTGTGAAGAATGGCTTAGGCTTGAAGGGCAGAGCGTTTACATGTTTTCATTACAAAGTAATATTATAAAATGAAATGACTTAATTATTTTATTACTGCAAATAATCGAGATAGGATCACACATAAATAGTAGGTTGATAGTGTTATTAATAGGAATAGTCACTATTATAAACCAACATTAAATGATTTAAGTATTATTAGTTACCTCAAGTTACCGGGATATTAACAGCTCGTTAATTAGTTTTAGTTTCATCTTAAGAAAACTATCATACCTATATATAGTTATCTGAATAAAACAGTAAACGTAGCATTTACTTTATCCTTTTCAATATCAACGTTATTACCCTCATTAATAAAATATAATAGTGGTAATTTTATAGAATTATGTTATAGCGATGTAGGTTACTTTGGAAGATTGATTAGTGAAAGTTTAGTAATAAATGAGGGACCGTAATACCGAGATAATTAATTCTTAGCGCAAGTTAATTGATATTGGTATTAACAGTAATTAGAAAAGTTTGCTATGGCGTTTTTGTTATTCGCTTATTTACAACGTTATATTTATTATTCTTTAGGGAACAACTGGAAAATCTTTTGTGAAATGTATAGTAGGTATACAAAAACAGATGCAATTCATTAAAGAAATATAATTGTTGCGCGGTAACATTTGCAGAGTAGTCTCGTTAAACAGTGATCACTGCAGTACAATAAAGCGCTTTAACTAATGGACAGACACCTTTGTGCTCTTTTAAATAATACATGTTTTGCGAGTCGGTACGACGTCGACCGGGCCGCTAATAATTACGTCGCTATTACAGCGTGGAGGTGGCCCACGATCACCGGACTACGCCCTTAACACTTGTCAGGTTTTTCCACGCTAGTTTAATAGTTTTGCTAAGCGACGGCCACTGGAGCAGAACAAGGCGTTTAATTAAAGGACGCTCACCTCACGGCCGCTGTTGTCGGTCGGCTCATCGCATGCGCCTTAATTAGTTCAGACCGCCCCCTAACGGGCTTATTTTGTTTTTCTCGGATAATTTTTAATTAAACGCTTGATTAAAATGAAAGTTTGCGTAAGTAGCGAGCGAGGAACAATCGAGCCGGAGTTTAGGATAATGAATTGATGGTGTTACTTTGCTCGCTTGCCGCTCGCTAGGGACTTAATTAAAAATCGCCGATAGAATGTGTAGAGGGGAGTTTGAAACGAGTTTATGGAACTTGGTCCGGAGGCTCTGTTGTTTTACTATGTCAATTTGAATACGAGATTGCCTCACGGTTAACGAACGTAACTCAAAATAAAATTTGGCTGGAAATATAAAGGAAATGTTTTTTTTATGTGCAAATATATTATAAGTTTATTATTTATTTCTACGTCTGTCACATTAATATTAAATTTATGACACTGTATAATTTATACGGCTAAATGGATATTATGTGTGATATTTTTAATTTACAACCGATACTATATTTCATTGATTTTCCTAAAACTACGTCTACATAAACTTTAGAACTATTAATTAGGCAAAGTCAACGATCCAATATTTAAAAACCCAGCTAAATACTAAACAGACACCATGTTCTGTCATTAAGCTCAATCGTATGCGACTCGTTTGGAATAATAAACATGATATTCATTAAAGCGATCCGATTTGTCAAACCGCTTGATTCATCCGCGTGCGAGCCCTAGACGGCGCGACCGCGAATATCAACAGGGTTAGCAACCGATCTTCTTTGAATTTGGAATTGATATCATGTAAATTTTAAGTTAAACAAGAAACAAATTTGTATTAATTCCGTTTTGGTGATATTAATAGTTTGCTGCTTATATAATAAGTTCTATAAATTCCATATTCTAATCGACCTTAGGCAAGATATAATAAATCTCTAGTTATTACAGCTTATTTTCTTGATGTATAATTATACCTACTTACCTTTGCATAAATAAACACCGATATCTTATGAAACATGCTCCCTACGACATAATGAATGTTTCCTTCACCTATCTAATGCAGTTTCCTTGATGCAAAATCTTAATTCCATTAATTAGTAGTTGCAGCAGGACCGTACGCTCATACGTTTTATGGCGGGTTATATTAGTCAACCCTATCGCGAGCATGTGTCATTAGCAAATTCTTGGCTTGTCGTCGCCACGCGCCGCTAACGAGTCTCTCTAACGACGTGCTAACTTGATACACAGACGATGGTGCGTCCCGCCTCCCGAGTCCCAGCATGCATTGTGATCGTAAACACATAGTCATAATATTGACGTCTTAAGTTTCTCGACGAAATTATGGGCTGCACTGATTTCGATACAAACTATATTTACGATACTAGTGGAAAAAGCGTTAGCTCATTTGATTATTTTTATAGTACAAGCATTCAAAGTGAAGGGGAACACACGCTAGAAGACACCACAACATTCTTGAAATCCATCCCGTAGGTACTCTATACGCAGCAAAGCTTGATTTCTCTCCCTCTATCCCTCTTTAGGATGCCCGTGCGCAGCATTGTATAATTATATGAATTGTTAAACTACTTTAAATTATGCCGTAACACTTATACCTAGCTGATGAAATTACATCATTAATCATGAACAAATATTATTCGAAGTAAGGCAATATATTGGCAAGAGCCTGCGCCTTAATTCTAAGTAGCGAAAGCCAATTTCACTTTGACGCTATTTAAAATACTGAAAGTATTTCTAATATAAAACTATATTTATTTTGAGTATTTATTTCTGTGTCTATCCAATTAACACATGTTAATTAAGGCTGGGCGCGATACGCGATCCGCATTGCACTTTATTGTAATAATCTTAAAGTTTATTTTCAAGCGCGTTAATAAAATCCTCTCCGCTGCGCTCCGTTCTGTCTGCGATGACCCTAAGGAACATTATATTTGATATAAAAATTAAAAAGGATATTTAAATTTTTTACACTTACGTAAATATTAGAAATTGAAATGAAACTACATTTTACGGATTTTATCGCGTTATATTGCTCCTGTAAAAGGATCCGAAACGTCGGGAAATAAATAATATCAATATAACGCGATAACATCCGTAAAATGTAGTTTGACCTGGGAATCGAACCCAAGACCTCTAGCGCACCAGTCGCGCTCCGGACTACTAGGCTAATGAGGCATACCAAACATAAAAACGGGAAAATTCTGCTCAAAACGCTTTTAATTCAAAAATCACTGACACCCATAGATGGGCTTGTCTAAAGATTTCTAGGATCCTTTCCTTGATAGCAAACAGGGTGAAGCAACAAGTTATCCCGGACGGGGCGCATCTCGGCTCTATTGAGAGGCATTCGTCTCGGGGTCCCAATCTCGCCCCCTCCCACTCTCTCGACCGAGCTCCTTCTTACGACTTTGATAGGCTACGTTTCCGATTTATTGTTAATCAATGTTTTTTTTTTATAATATTACTTCCTACCAGCGGCGATAGTCCAAGGATATGTCCATTAGACTGCCAAGCCAAATGTCTCGAGTTCGAATCGAAGGCACGCACTTCTACCTTTTTGAATTCATGCGTAGATATTATACATACCATCACGCCTGTATTCCCCGAAGGGTTAGGCAGAGGCGTACTAATTTAGTACACCCACAGTTTGCCGGTATGTTTAGGTCCCATATAATAGGGGGCGATCCTATTGCTATTAACCGGGCACAAATTCCAAACTCCAAGCTGCTACTGGGAATTTCATAGAAAAACCCAATAAAACTTTGCTCGACCTGGGAATCGAACCCAGGACCTCTGGCGTAGCAGCCGCGCTCAGGACCACTAGGCTCGGAGTTAGGAATTTGTGTCCGGTTAATGGCAATAGGCTGGCCCCTATTACATGGGACCTAAAAATACTGGCGAACTGTGGGTGTACATTAGTACGCCTCTGCCTAACCCTTCGGGGAATACAGGCGTGATGGTATGTTCCATTACCAATAAGACAGTCACATAACACGCGGTTCACATATTATAACAACCTTTCTTTTAACACTAATGAGTCATGTAATTATGAGCATGTTATTATAATGTATGATCTAGAAAAGCTTGTCATAATTACGAGTTTCTTTCTTGTTAGTCTTCAGCTACTACACATAATATTAAGAGGCGATAACAGCGCCCTCTTGCGTGCCCCTTCCACGCCCTCGCTCTAATGATCTTGTCGAGAGGTTTTAAATTATGTTCCTTACAACAATTCGAAGTCGACACGTACACAACCCTGAGACTCAAGGCGCTCCCTTAATGAATAAAATAACATGTCAAGATACAGTCTACATCGTAAATTAATGAGGATTCACGGCGACGTATTCAATTTTACAAGTAACGAAGGCAAATAAACTTCGAGTAGGCACCGCACCCGCGAAACTTTCTTATTTATTAAACTCATGTTAAACACATTCGTTAATTAATATCAGTATGAAAGGAAACCTAAAAGTTGCCGATTAGAAATTCTTAAGTTAAACTACACGGTGTAAATAAAATCACGCTGAAAGGTATTGAACTAAGCCCTTTATCAGTTTGAAACGTTCAAGCCCAAACTAAACTTGTTAAAGTAACACGGTCGAATAAATAAAACAACTTCACGTGTGTTAATGTCCCGGTTTTAATTAAGTCCGTTCCGAGAATTGATGTTCGACGTACAATGTTCAGAAGATCCATAAGGATATAAACTTATTAATTTTCTTAATTAATTATACTCGTAATGTACGACTCCTTAAGCACAATGTGAGCAAATCACAACACTATTAATTATATTTTCATTTCAATTAAGTGTTCACAATTAATAGTTTATAAAAAAGAGGAAATTTAACTAAGGGCCGATTTTTCCATCGCCAGATAACTTTTAACGGAGGAATAAAAATGACGTTTGACAGATTTTGTATAGGAAAACTGTCAAAAATTCGAATTTATTCGTCCGATAAAGTTATCTGGCGATGGAAAAATCGGCCCTTAGTAAAATAAAAAGTATATAATAATTTCGCCTCTTTTGTCTTGTGGTCCTAGGCGCGACTCTTATGCTAGAGGTCCTGGGTTCGATTCCCATGTAAAGGAAGGTGTTATTGGATTTTTCTAAGAACCTCAAAGATTGGATTTGTGACCCATATAGGCTCGCCCCATGGCTTATAAGGTCAGGTGTTCAGGTACGATGTCCCGACGAAGTGTGGTTGAACATTAGTATCTATCTCTGCCTCACGCGTCGGGGAATACAGGGGTATGATATTTAGAAGATTTATGACTCTATTAACTATGCTTTCAGTTTCTTCTTCGTTCCGAGGATACGTTTTTTTTTTAAATTAAATACTCTTCACCCAAAACTTAGCCACTTCTAAAGCGTTGTCAGTAGCAGCGCAGCGTCGTCTATACTGCAGGTTTTTGGGCATAGAGGACAGGATAGGAGGTGAGCCATAGTTTGCGATACAGCTCCATATCCGCTATCATTATATAATATCTTTGCATTTGTCTTCATTACACACTGTCTACGCCTGGGTACATCTTATTCTCTCTTCACTATTATAAAATCCTAAAAAATCCGTGTCTATACATTGAAGATATTTAAAAAAAACAAGTGGGTTAGGGTATATACACGTCTTCGAACCCAATTCTAATATTTTTGTCTGTTTGTTACGGTTTGGCGCAAAAACTACTGAATAGATTGTAATTTTGTTATCACTGTAAGAAAGTATGTGCTTCAACTTAAAAACTGGTATACTTCGTATCACAAATAATTAAACGGAACCTGAGATACAGCTTGACCTCTCTAATGTATAGAGACCCATACAAAGAAGAGATCATCACTGTTGGAAGGTTCAAGTGGGCGAAGCCGCGGGCAGAAGCTAGTAATGCATTGGTTGTTTTATATCGCACTTTTCCCGGTTGTAATCGGCACATCTTCCCGCGCTCCCGCGAGCGTCCAACACAAATAGATTCGTACATGTTTGTCTTGGCTCCGTTTAATTAATTTTACCTTCATACGCCGATACTGTTTGTCGGGCGCTCCTTAATTGAAAACGCTCTTACCGGAGTAAATGAAACGAAATCCTATTTGCTCCAAGTGATTGAAGCGAATTTATCTTTTAAGACTTTCAAATTTATCTTTAACCCGTTGCTGATGTTCGATGTGGTATCATTTCAAAACGAATAACGCTAAGAAGCGCAGGTAATTAAAATTTGATTGCTTTCGGCCGGATTGTTATTGCGATTTATTAATATTCAGGCCGGTTGTAAATAATGCGGGCTCGCCGGCGACGCTAATAGCGATTGCAATAATGACTCATTAAGTATTAAATGCGGCTATTAAACTGCCACAGCGCAGCGATCTCACAGTCGGACGCGAATTTTTTGGGGAGGATACATGTCATTAACTTAAACCGAGTGTTCCGGTAAGATTTACAAGTTGCGGACTTCGCACACTGCAGCGAACACCAAGTATTTTAGAAACTTTATGCGAAATCATCGTAGTTAACAAGCTAAATAATAATAGATTTATTTTATTATAGTTGGCAAGCGACGTCTCTACTGAAATGAAATAGAGAATATTATTTTGCACTAACGAGGTTGTTAAGGTTGTGATCCAGATGAAACTTATATTTGTACTTTATTAATTAGACTAGCTTCTGCCTGCGACTTTGTCTGCGTAGCATGATGATATACAGCCTATAGCCTTCCTCAATAAATGGGCTATCTAACACTGAAAGATTTTTTCAAATCGCACCAGTAGTTCCTGAGATGAGCGCGTTCAAGCAAACAAACAATACAGCTTTATATATTAGTATAGATTTTTTGTCGGTGTATTTATTAGGCACAAATCAAATTAATATTTCATCCATCCATGATGAGAAATATTTCGTAGCAGGTTTAATTTTTACAATGCTTACACACCAATACCGCTTACTTCTCCTCGCTTATGTTTACAGACACACCACTAATATCTTATATTTTCATTTGATTGCTGGAAATAGAAACGTTTATTTTTCCTAAGAAAAGAAAACGAGGCAAGTCCAAGGTGAAATCACATTTTTATCACGAATAAACATAACGATGACACTCGTCAAAGAAATAATAAACATTATCTTATCACCTTAGTGTGTTCACACGTTTTATTGGTCATAAACCATTCAATATGGCCGCCATAAGCCTTATTAATTATACGCTAAATCACTACGGAACGAATTATTGGTTTTATAATAAAGCGTTGAAAATATTATAGAAGAAATAGAAAAGTAAACTATATTTAGTTTTATAGCGAGCAAATGATGATTGATAAATTGTTATTTGAAATTCGAACTGCGGAGGTGGTCTTTGACTATGAATGAAACACCGCCCCATATGATAAATATCGTGGGAGGTGATTAAAAAATATACAACCTTATTAAAACCTCAATGTGTATATTCAAATAATAATAGAGATCGATAAAAATAAACCGCCTCATTAGTCTAGTAGTCCCGTGGTCTCGTGAAGTGATATTGGGTTTTTCTATGAAATTCGGAGTCTGGATTTGAGCCTGGTTAAATGCAATAGTCTATTACATGGGATCTAAACATACCGGCCAACTGTACCTAACCCTTCGGCGAATATAGGCGTGATGGTATGTGAAGTATAATAATAATAGAGATAAAACCTCTTTTAGGTTCAACAAATTTAGTATTAGTATGTTCTTTGCATGCCCTACATCGTCCATAGTCATCCGTGACCAGCCCAGACAGACTTGAGTCAAAGCATATGCTTTGACTCAAGTCAAAAGTCAGAGCAAATGTGACAGTATTCGTCCTAAAATTAGGACGAATTCTGTCACATTTCACAGAAATTGGATAAAACAGTCTTGTCACATGTTCACCGTTCAATGAAATGGACCGAAATCCAGTAAAGCTGTCGAAACCAGCAATAATTTTATAAATATACCCATTAATTTAGTGTTCAAACTACAGTACAAATGAGCATGGTATATTCAAGTGATTTATCGTCAACTTCGTTACTTTATTATCCATTTATCAAAGCTTAACGAGCAATAATCGTGGCATTTTAACGGATTGAAGCTAGCTTGTTAAAATTGTTCACTCAGTTCTTCGGATGTCGATCATTTTAGTCTTCAATTTAAACATTCCTAGAAGCAGGTCGTTTAAAATACTACAACTTCATTAGAGAATATTCTATTACTAGTACTAATTAGCTTGAGTTTTAATATGCAACTTGAAAAGTAGGTTTTATGTTTTTGGTCTTGATTATATTGAGTAGGTACTTTGACTATTGGGATATATAGTCAAAGATTGAGTACCAATGCATTTAGAAAAACCAGTCCATCTCCCTCATTTCCCTCCATCATCCGAGCCTTTTCCGAACCATGTTGGGGTCGGCTTCCAGTCTACCTAGATGCGGCTGAATATCAGTATTTTACACGAAGCCACTGCCAATTTCTGAGCAATAACGATATGCAGAGATTCGGCTAGTTGTCAAAAAAAGGACCTCTTACTGGCATAAGTAATTAATTTAATTGTTAGATGTAGACTTCCAACTACTGGATTTTGTAATGATTTATCAATTTAAAATAAAGTTTTCTCTTGTAAGTAATTAACTTTATTCTTCTTTATATTTATTACTTAATACAGTAACGCACAATAGCAATTTTTAGAGTAATGTTTACTGTCAAAATTGCAATTGTCTTATAACAAATCCCCCCTACGCAAGCTAAGCTAGAACTCTGTCTCTATGCTAGGCGCCTGTCCCTTCCCTGGGCCCGGGGTATTTGAGCTTCTAAAATCAAATTAATTAAAGGCGTCATTGTTCCAGAATGTTCGGTTCAGGGGGCGCATGCGCAGCGTGCGGGCAGGCGATCCCGGCCAGCGAGTTTGTGATGAGGACGAACGCACCGCAGCAGCCGCTCCACGTGTTCCACATAAAGTGCTTCGCGTGCTCCAAATGTGGATCACACCTTATGCAGGGCGATAGGTCAGTAACTATTTTATTGTACGAAACTCTTCATGGATCAGGTGCCTGTCTTCCCGGAGACTTACAACCTTCAATTTACAAGTGAATAAGGAGCTTCTTGTCAAAGACGTCGCTTCTAACAACAGTAGTTGCGCTAAGAATGTAATCCCCTATACAGTTAGTTCCTCTGGATAATATTTTGTGTGATGATTTTAGTCCTTCAAAGGACCTCTGGAGATTACCATAAAAAAAAACTAAAAACGTTAGCGTCTATGGTTTAATTACATTTCTAGAGGAATTACATGGGAGGTGTGAGGTCAAACGCAACTCTATTCAATAAAAAACAATTCCACTGCTGATGGAAGCCATAACACAATTTTCGTCTCAAATGCCTTTATACAGAGTCATGGAATTTGCGAGCGTATTTCACCGCAACTCCAACAAGGCCAAGACAAATCGGTGGCTCCCATCAGGTGGTGAAGTTTAAATTCCTTACCAATAAGAGTGAGCGGAAAAGACTTCTGGGAAGTCATTCTACCTTGAAAATGAAAGATTACGCGTTGGGTCATTGTTCTAGCTAGAAACACTGTGATGTGAATAAACAAAAGAAGGATTAAAAGGAGAAGAAGTTTTCGAAATAGATTCGTTGAAGCCACTCAGTTATCTGCAGCCTACATAGATCGGTACTTGGATATATAGTCTAAGATCGGTACATACATCGATCATTGTGGCGTCAAATTTGATCTAAATCGTTGAACTCTATTAGGAGCAAGAAGGTTCTCGAATGTAGTACGACCTCTGACGAGATGGTAAAGAAAGGGCAGACACCCTGGTATAGGTTATTGGGAGTCTTTGGATGCAAGCGGTTTATAACCGGATGTTGTGGGATTCTAAGGAGGAGGCTTTATTCAGCAGTGTGGCTGATATGATGACAATAAACAATTAACATCTTTGTGCAGGTATTACATGCTCGCAGGCTCACTAGTGTGCGAGCAGGACTGGCAGAAACTGATGAAGAGCGCGAACGCGACGGGAGCGCCGGGCGCGCCGATGCGCAAGAACAAAGTAGGCCGTCCGCGCCGTTCGCGCGAATGAGCACCAGCTGCGCGCGCGCAAGCGCCACAACACTCGCATAAAGACTATGAGGAGGTATGTACTACTCCACAAATATAACATAATTATATAATAAGTACTTTAGTACTTTTCAGTGTCTTAAATTTCATAGAGAGACTTAGGTACTTACACCAAGGCTTTTGCTAATTTTATATCGATTCGATATTTTTCGCCTTAAAGTGATAACTATAAATATGATTGTTATTATCACCATATCTCGATTCAAATCTCTTTTCGAATTACAATGCACTTTATTGAATTTTTCTGCATATGGGTATACCTACTCAAAATTTTAATAAGAAACCTAATAACAGAGCTTCGAAAAGACCTGTAAGCTTACAGAAAAACGTTAAGTAATTATTTTAAAAATTACTTTTACACAACAAACCGAGAATATCGAAAATCTTGATAAATTAATTCCAAGAAAATCGATTAATTTATTAAATTAAAGCTTTTTAAATTGAAAAAGCCTTTGAACCGAATCAACAATGATTAAATTAATCGACTATAAATCGATTACCAGAATCGATCATTACGCCGCGCCTCTACATTCTTTAATTTACCTTCGAAGGTTCGCCTCGTGGGCGGGTTCGATTGACCTTTGCCGGCAAACACTTACATGTCGTGACTAGCGTGATCATTAATTAAGGTATTTCCTAAGCTTAATTAATTGCGTTAATTATTGTCTGCCAGGGGGCCGTTGATTGACGTCACAATGAATTACCAATTGAGTGTTGTATTCAGAATTTCAGCAGTGCCAATTATTTATTTTATACTTCTCTAATGAATAGTTTAGTTGGTTAGTACTAGTTTTAATATGTGTTAAAACTAGTACTTTGTTATGTATCTATCTATCTGTATAAATCTAAGTACCTATCTATGTTAAACATTCCAACAATTTTTTTTAAATAAACTAGGTAAGAAAAAAAAACTATATATCTCAATCATACAAAGGATGTTTCACAATGAACACAACTACACGGGGACTGTCATTCTAACATGAATTTTATCTCATTAAGATAAAGTTGAATTTCTTTAATATTTTTAATTAATCCTGTTCGTGCCGATATTTTTGATGCTGACTGTACCTTCATACAATTCAACTGAAACAGTTTCACCTATTTCCATTTTTAAACGGAAAGTGCTGATAAGGTGCGTTTTAAATCGTTTAATCAGGCAGTCGTTTGTCTGTAACTGCGTAATTTGCTATTGTCTATGGAAGTAACTGAGGTGGATAGATAAAAGTAACATTGCTCGTAAAGTGACTGACAAGTATCGTACAACGGCACCAGTTGTAGTACTCAAGAAAGTATTGTATATATACTATGTCATACGCTAGTGTGGGGAAATACAAACAAGAATGTATCACCAATAACTTACAACTCACGATAATTTTACGGCCAGGATTAATCTAAAGATTGCTTTCGCTACTGGGAATCGAAATTTGAAATTTGACAGAAGCTCCATACAGCCTGTCCAGTCTGTCCTCCATAGTAGATACTGTCAAAATCTACTGACAGATTTGTAGAACATGAACGATACAAGTTATGAAAAATTCCATCAGCAGATTGTCCGATTTCCACTGCGACAATACAATCCCTAATTCCCCTCTAGTTAACCGTAACAATTAAATAATAACACCGGTAATAACCAAAAAAACAATTACAATATTTGTCTTCCACATTTCTAAAAGCCAATGCCACCGATATTTTTTTAAAACAACGTAGCCAAGCCAGTACTCTCAGACGTGTTAAAAATTCACGAATCATAAGCGAACAGAGAGAGGGATGAAGGCGAGGCCTGCACCGGAAACCATTTGCACTCACGACGCGACCACTCAGCGCGGCCGGATTAGGTAGCGGCGCTGGCGCCTACGGGCGTAGCGAATGGCGATCATAATTACTGAAACAGCGAAATATATATGAAGATACATACATACATACCATCACGCCTGTATTCCCCGAAGTGTTAGGCAGAGGCGTACTAATGTACACCCACAGTTCGCCGGTATGTGTAGGTCCCATGTAATAGGGGGCGAGCCTATTGCCATTAACCGGGCACAAATTCCTAACTCCGAGCTGCTACTGGAAATTTCATAGAAAAACCCAATGACACTTTGCTCGACCTGGACATCAAGCGTCGCAATCGCGCAGTTTATATGGAGATACTTACAGGTATATGATGTATTTCACCAGTGAGTGAGGATACTGGAGGCCCAAATCCTTTTAAAAGGCGGGCAAGACACTTGAGACTCCTCTGGTGTTGCGGGTGTCCATGGGCGGAAGTAATCGCTTACCATCAAGCGATAACCACCCATAAAAATGACCTACGGGTAGTTGTTACGGGTCTGGCCGTTTATGTCTCTGAGAAATTGTTTTGTAAGCACTCACGAGTGCTTACAAAACATTGCCCTATAGTATGGGGCAACGTTTTCAAAAAGAAATAAAAAATCACGAAAATACACAGCTACAATAATCCTCATGACTCGATTGGCGAAGAGGTTCTACCAGGGGTTGTGAGTTTTATTCCCGCGTCGAAAAAAATCCTACAGATCTTATGCATAGATTTTCTGTTTTTTGGTCTTTGTGTCCGTTAATTTTGTGTATGTAAGTAAAATCTCTCGCAAGTGCTTCCCTAGTGGTCTTTATCCCGTCAAGTTCTGTCTGTAGAAAAATTTACCTACTATTTTAGGCAGTTTAAAAAATAACACCGTAACAACTCTACACAGTATATCTCCGCATCTTTCCGCAAGACGTATTAATTCATTGAAATTATTAGACATGCGAAGTCCGCGAGGGAACACAATTAAGCTGCTCAATGGGCAACGCACAAAGACCGCCTTTGTTTATGTGATGGACTCGCTCGCACGGAACGCACTTGACCACATTTTATAAAGCTTACATCGTGGTAAACAAATGAAATGCTAAATATTATCAAAGATTTGACAGGAAAGTGGATATCCATAATAGTCTTCCCCAATGAAAGACAGGCGTGAAAATATCTATATGATGTAAAGTTTAGCAACTGATCAATTTTCAGTTTTAAATTGCCCTTAGCCCATGGATTAGAAAATTCTTGGGTCATTCATATTATTTGTCCAAAATCCGTCACAGTATTACGCCGCTGTAGTTTGCGAATGTTAATTATATTTATTAGCCCTTTAAAGCAAATTCCTAATTGCAGTACTTGCAGTACTTGCCGGACAAGAGGATAGTTCGCACAGTTAATTATCCCGTGGAGCGGAGCGTCGTCCGGCCGCCGCGGGCGCCGGCTCGTCTCGCCACGGACTTGCTTTCGGGCGCTCACACAAAATGCACCACTAACCAATTTCGAAGTTTAAACACTCCCAAACTTATTTCGGCAACTCATAAAACTATTGTCCAGTCCTGTTAATGAACTAACAATTTCTGGTCAGTCAAAACACTAACGCTACACACTGAGAAACGATCAAAGAGGGATCTTTTTTATATCTGTATGACGTAATATGCGTACTATAATTGATCACTTTAGTTACACGCTAGCTTTTACCCGCGATTTCGTCTGCAGAGATATTTGAATTGTAGCCTATTTGTTATTCCAATGTATGACCTTTTTTATTGGAAAGTTTCATTAAAATCCATACAGAAGTTTTTGCGCGAAAGAGTAACAACATTCATACATCCTCATCAATTTTCACGCTTATAATATTAGTAGGATTTTTATAACCAGTGTGGGTTGTTGGCTGTTGGGCAAATAGTGGGTTATAAAAATGTGTAAATAAAGTGATAGATTTTAGCTACAAATTGAATTAATTTCGCACGCATATTATTCAAAAGCGCATCTCTATTATAGGGCACCACCCTTTATTAAAACTACGCGGGTAATAACAGAGGGCGTAGTTGTTATTACTTTGTGCGGACGTGGTCAAAGGCGCGATGTTAATTGGAAAACACCTGAAAATGACAGCGCCTTTATGGTCGGTACCTATGTTTGGCGTAAAAATCAAGTCCGGGTGGAACAGGTGCTAGCCGGTGGCTCAAAGACTTGACCGTTCACCCGGCGGCTTTGTAACACGATTACGCCGACTTGTCGAAAGTTAATTAAATAACGTTTTTCCAAATTACCTGGCGGGCTCGACATCAAAGTGTTCTCGAACTCGCTTCGGGAATCTTTCCACAAAGGGCTGCTGCGGGCGAGGTCCGTCCCTCTGATCTCGATCTTCTAATATAGTGTACCGGACAGGTGAGAGTGAGGAGAGTCAGATCTTCAACCTTTTGTTGATTCTGAACGAGTTTGTGCCGCGACAGGGTTAGGTACTCAATCATAAACAATTCACTTTCGACAATTAAACTCTTGGACGTTTTGATTGATGACCGATATCTATTGTCTATCTAATTCAATCGGCCTCAAAGCGGTTGTGGCACGCGAAGTAAGGGGTCGTTTGCACTGCGCGGCACGACACGCTAGCACTGTGTACCTTTACTGGGAGTCCGTAACGATACCGAAAATTGTTCTACTAATATTAGGCACCAATTAAATTGTCTAGCTATCTGTATGGTTCGACACGATAATTAAATTAAACCTTGCATTTAATTTCTCGTAGACGTAAATAAAGAAACCCGTTCTTTTGTACAAAACATTTAATCTATACTAATATTATAAAGAGGAAAGATGTGTATGTATGTAACAAATAAACTCAAAAACTCGTGGGCCGATTTCAAAAATTATTTCACCATTTGAATGCTACATTATTCCAGATTAACATAGGCTATAGAATATTTTGAAAAAAGTTAGGGATATCTCCACCCGTGCGAAGCCGGGGCGGCCGCTAGTTTAATAATTATATTGTTTTAATTTACTTTTTTTTCAACTTCAATAATCACGGCGACGTTACTGCTCGTAATTATTTATTTACAAAGAAAAACAGGGTTGTTTCCATTACACTTTTTACTACAGGTAGTTTCATAAAACGCCCTTCGTGAGAGCGGGCCGGGCGTCGAACCCGCTACTGTTGCGTGCTGCGGCCGATCAGCTGCTCTCGCCTCTAATCACTCCCGCACTAATTGCCCGTTTCAACTGACGTTGTAAAAAATAAACAATTTAGACAGAAACTAGACTAGCGATGTGTATGTAATTGTCTGTTTTGAAATACAGATAATTTTTTCGCCGTGTTCAAATGAAAATATGGGATATTGTAGTTATTGCTACAACGCCGGTCGCGTCGATATGTTTCGATATTTTTAAACTTGGAATGATTTCAAAATATTTTAACAAATTCACTTGCCCTAATTTCTTTTGTACACATCGTGTGCAAAAAGTAGGTAGATATGACAATAAATATAACGCTTGACAGCCCTATTCGAAATTTCTTAATATCTCTAAAAATGGAGTTTAAAAAAATATCACTCGAAATGTTTTATCAAATCATACTTTCACTTTAGGTACAAAACCTTAATAAAAGTATAACCGTAATTACTCGCAAGGCAATCCGCTTCAAACAAAGTATGTCAAGAAATTAGTATTTAATTTATTCATTGGGCTCGGGTTCGTGTCTAGTTTAGTTATTACGAAGGTAGTTAAGGCGTCAGGAGGTTTAGAAATTAATCACGTCGTGACACTAAGGCCTAGCGCACACTTGCCGAGCTGTGTGATCACGAAAAATCATACGGTCAGTCGTGTGAAACCGCTCGTGGCCGCGCGCAGGGCCAATATTATGAACCATATTGCTCGTAATTCAGTCACGACTTGATCATGTTAAGTGGCAGTCGACTGTGTATACTCAACCTAAGTGAGCGCGTGCCCCCAACAGCGTGTACTGCACGAAATTAATACTCCATTATCGATATTAAATCTTTGTTACTCTTTATAACAAGCAGATCTTAAAATTGTACTGAAATAAAAACCAAAAGCTAAAAGCTTATTAGTCATTAATAATGTATTACGAATAAAAAGACCAGATTTATAGAAACATAAAAACGAATATAATTCTTTAATGGCGACATTAGAATAAAATATAAAGTAAACTTTAATTAACGCGAGTCGTTCACATGTGGAGACAATTTACGTCTCTGGTTCTAATTTAAAATTAATACCGTCGGGCTGGTGGAAAATTTGAAAAGTTTGAACGACGTCGCCGGGCCTTCGCTCTGCCGATTGCATTTTTATACAAGTAAGACAACCTCTTAGCTTATTAGGGAAGCCAGTTATTAGAGGTCCGTGGGATTTCTCTGCGGACGCGCGGCGTGGCCTAGAAACCAACCCCACTTAATTAGTTAAATGGATACGTTGTTATTTCTTTTCTCTATTTTATAGACATTACGTGTACAATAAACCCAGTTCCCTCTTGTGACCCCACAATCCGGGCTACTATTCAAATCAGCTAAATTGAAACAGAGCTTTCTGCCATTTAATTTGGGATCGGCGGTACAATTTGGGGCAGAGCGGTGATGCACTTATGCACCGGCACATTTCCCACAGCCCGGTGCGCCGGCTCCGCATCCGCACGCGACAAAGGACATCCGCCCACAATAGTTCCATTAAAATAATGCAAGTAAATGAGGATTTGCGGAGACGAGTCCACCGAAGCCGCTGGCGTCCGCTCCGCTCACAATGCGCACAGTGGGCTCTCGGCTGCGTCGACGCTTAAAACACTATACGCGAACATGTTTCATTAGCTAAGTGGGAGGCTTTTGGTAGCTGAATCTGTGTAATGCAGCTAGCTAGGCTAGACGTAGCGCCGCTTTTACTTAAACGCCGTAATTAAAACGCCCCCTCCCGCTAAGGGCGCAGTTTTAAACTCGGTTCAACTAGTTTCGAGTGGCCAATTTAGTTTTAGTGTTACTCCGTGTTTGAGATACAAATTTTAAGTTGATGTATCAAAAGCGTCATAGTAACGTTTGTAGCGAGTAGAAGCTTTAATTGCAACTTTCGCGATTAACTCGTGATTTGAGAAGTTTTATCTTCGTCAGTTTGTTTACAATTTTATTGATGTCAAAGTTATTCATAAAACATAATTCTGAGACATTTTTCTCGACTGTGTATAAAGTCAGCCAACCCGCATTAGTTTAGTTGGTAGGCTATAATCTGACCATTCCCATTCTATTAAGAGATTCATTCCCAGCTATGAGGCAATAATAAGTTTAATAAAGAATTCTTTAACAACCTTATTATATGCGGATATAAGGACTAAGTCCTTATATCCGCATTGGTTAATATCCGCATAGGGTTGATATCCGCATTGTCCTTAATAACTTTTGTTTAATTGACATTAGCTTATAACACCATGTACCAGGACGTCAGATGTTTGCAAGAACGTTTACTTTAAGGTTCACATCGAGATTTGCGCCATTTCACCGTACAGTGACGAAGCGTGTCAAGTGCACATGTCAAAACGTAGGCGAGAACGTTTTCTGTCATGCGAACAAGATAGACGTGACACGACATGACTGTCATCCCATCCTTGACTGACCGATCCATTCGTCAGGGACTGATGGAAGTGCGATTAGTTTCTGAACGAACGAATGTACAACAACGTGGTGTAGGTTATATGTACCTATCATATTTTAAAACTAGTGTCAGCTATTTATCAACATGTTCTCGTAACAAAAAATTTTTGTTAACTTGCGTTTTTATTGCAAAGACGTCACAAAATTATTGATGTCAAAGTACATGTCACGGCTCGTATTTCACTCCCCAAAAATTGATACCATTGCCACGCAGAGGCCATTACCATGATATGTTATTGCGATTTACAATTAAGAGAGAGAGAGAGATACCTACACCCTACACATCAAATAGCGCCATCCCCCTTTTTCAAATCTAAAATAGAACGCACTGACATTTAGTATGGCCTTAAGTTGGCCAAACAATCCCGAGACGCCTCGGAATCATGTCACATTATTATTTTCAATTCTCACTATCTTTTATGATGTCTTAATTTTTTTTTTCGAACAAATATATCCCTAAATATCTATAATATCTCACTTAACAACCTCACAAACCAATCATGATGTTCTACCTTTTTTCATGAAAGTACTGAACATGCACCTGGCATTGCATGTTTGCGTAGGGCTTCGCGGCGCGCGTTTAATAACTTTATTGATAACTAACGAGTAAAATTGATCGGCATTAACGATCTTAATCGAATCGCGGCTGGCATCGATTCATTGCGTGTCGATGCCCCGATCTCGAGTTAATTTAATTGAAACTGAGTTGAGTAATTAATTAGAGGCGAATGAGAGCTCTCAGCCGGATGAAGCGAACCCCCGCATTTCTGTTTACAGCCGCTCATACATATTGAGTGACGACGACGCGACAACACGTCTCAACACAGATTAGACATACATCACTTTATATTTTTGTTTATAATAAAATACGTCTACATTCTACTTTTATAACAAACCGTGTACTTAAAGTGAATACTAATAAGCTCATTACAGGGGTGATGCTCTAAAACGGCTTAGTATAAATAAATTGTATATTCTAGGTCATTGGGTAGATAACATTTCAAATGAGGGTAGAATGCATTTAAAAAAAATAACTTTAACTACTGATTATCCCACTGCTGAGCATTGTCTTCTCTAAGAATATTACGGGTCAGGCCATACTCTATCACACTGGCGTATTTCGGGTTGGACTTCACACACCGCCGAAGAAATGTCTCAGGTCTAAGAACTGAATTTCGTGCCATGAATCTATGACTAAAGTTTATGGTCGTATAACTAGTTTCATCATCATCTTCTGAGCCTTTTCCCAAGTCAGATGCGGCTGAATATCAGTATGTTACACGAAGCTACTGCCATCAGACCTCAGCGAACCAATTCCTGGGATAAAGATATTCGGAGGACAGACTGGTTGTCAGGCAATTTTGGGCTGCTAACTACCACTAACAATTGTCCAAAATGTTCGTATGACAACTGGGACCGACGGCTTTACGTGCTCTCCGAGGCACGGAGGGGCGTCTATGAGTTAAGAATGGTCACCCATCCACACACTGACCGCGGTGACTTCAGCTTAACCTTACAGATCCGTTTATCAGCTTAGTTACTTCTGAGTCACGAGTCATATAAATCTATATATATAAAAGAGAGTCGTGTTAGTTACACCATTTATAACTCAAGAACGGCTGAACCGATTTGGCTGAAAATTGGTGGAGAGGTAGCTTAGAACCAGGAGACGGACATAGGATACTTTTTATCCCGTTCCCGTGGGATGTGATGACAGACCGAATTCCACGGGGGCGAAGCCGCGGGCAGAAGCTGTAGGTTATATATCATTAATTCAATGTATACGGTAGGTATATGAAATTAAAATCATGAACACTGTTCACACAAGTTCATTGTCAAGTTGTACTAAGACCAAAAAACTTCAATTATACTTGAGTAATTGGTCTCCGGCGTAGAACACATTGTTACACAGCATCAGATACTCCAGCCGATTGATTTAGCTGAGAGCATAGCGACGCGGGTTAATAGCGTTTAATCCCGCTAAAACGCTACACGATCCGTCATAATGAATATTTATTCCCGACAGAAGTCGGCGTATACTTTTATGACGAATACATATTTTAGTAGCCGGCGTAATTTCACTGATTACTTTCTTTAATTTTTCTGAAAACGTTATGCAACCTGTAACTAAGTGTATTAAGAAGCTTCGGGAAGAGCACACATTAAATGAATGAAAATTTAAACAAAATACTTTTTTGGTCTTAATTTTATGTTCATTTAACTAATATTGGAATGTTTCTTTAAACTTTTTGATGTCTTATTGATTCGAACTCACTCGTTATTTAAGACTAGCTCCTCCCTGCTCTTTTACTCGCGTGTAAATTCAACATAGTCTACGTTACTCAAGAAAATTCAGAATCGGATCAGTAGTTCCAGAGATTTCCTCCTATAAACATCTTACACACAAGCAACTTTGCCTCGTTATAATATAATTATAGATGTCTAAAATACTACCAGCCCATGCACAGCTTCATCTGCGTAAATGTTTTCATCTAAATATTAAACAGAATATCACACATACTTTGACTTGACAATTAGGTACGAACACAACAAAAAAATAATTACCTATCCAATTTGGTGCAGTCGTTGGGAAGTTAAGTAACTAAATACACTTCGGCAATTTTATTAATATATTTTGCAATTAAGAGATCTTCTTAACAAGACACTTCCATAAATATTCTGCAAAAAATTTAAAGGTGTTAAAAACAAAAAATAAAGACACAAAATTATTTATTTATTACATTTTTAAATATAAAACAAAGTCATTACGAAGAATAGTCATTATTTTGATCAACATAACTAAGGTGGAACACGACGTTTTGTTCGATGTGGTCGTAATTCTCGCATTTAATAGCCTTAATTCTTATAATTAATACAACTACCTTGCCTTTGCGGCATATACTACACATTATCCTTAATTTTATTATAACGCTCATAATAAAAACACCACGAGCGTGTTTTAAACGAGAAATATAATTATGGTTATTATATATTTTTTTAATTAAGTAGACAATATGTAGTTAGCATAGGTTTAAAAAAACCGTAAGTTCATCTGCCTTTAACAGCCTACCTTTTATATTTTATCATTTTAATAACATTCGACTTTCCTAATTATATTGCTTGGTTCCGCGTTATAAAGAATTAGTCCTTTGCACGTTATCAAAAGCACCAAATATAGCAAAAACTAAACGCAGCTATTTTCTGTGATTTCAAATAAAATATTTAATAATCCATTCACAACTTTTATTAATCAAGACAGTTTTCAACTCATCCTTTTTAGTTACAATAAAGTTACGAAACAATTTTCTCCAAAACGGTAAAATTTCAAACATTTATATTACAACATCTACACACGAACATTGTGCAGGTGGATCAGGAACGTACGAACATTCATGACTGCCAAGTAAAGTACAATAAGCAAATTTTATTCATTGAGAGATAGATGCGTGTGAGTAGCTGGCAATATGCAAAATATAAAGCTCGCATTTCATTTTAATAAAAATAATAACCTTTAAAAAAGCTAAGGTTGCCTCACTTCAATTCGTTCTCACCAGGAATTTTCCTTCGTTTATCTCTTACATTTCAAAATAAAAAAATTGTTTCAGTTTTGTAAACAGCAATAAGCAGTACGCCGTTTTTATATTTAATGTGCCCTCGTCCATTAGTCATATGAAACATGTGCCAATACAAATTATATGGAGGTTTATGAATGACAGACTGGTGCGGGGGTGTGGGGTGAGCGGGGGGCACGGGGTGCCCTGAGGAGGAGGGAACACTAATGGATTACATTCGCGCGAGTGAATTAGGATATTGTCGTGCGATCTGTTCCGGTGCACTCCTTTATGATGCTACCATTCATACATACACAAATACACACACATGCAGGTATACATACTGATGATTACAGATTAAATATTTATAAAGCAATACAATTAGAGCTCCCACTTGGGGTATTCTCGTTTGCTACTAGAAAAGACGCGTAGGTTGTCAAATGAGAGTGGGATGCTATCCACTCAATGTTTTTACATTCAATTCTCTATAAGTATCTAATAACGATAATGTTAAAACAAATGTTAGGGCACTATTTCAGAGGCAGATCAAACCTTTTCTACAATTTAGATAAAGAAGATCTGAAACAACTTTACGATTATTGTGAGTGTTTCGTCTTATTTTCGAGTTTGATTACGTTTTCTAAACTATTTCTATACTATAACGCGATAGAATCCGTAAAGTTGTTTTATTTCAATATTAACGTATAATGTTATATTATTAAATTTTTATAATGAAGAACGCTACATTTCTGTAAATAAATCCCAAATAGGTATTGGGAGGAATTATCACTTGGCAATCAATCCATTTCCCGATTCATTTCTCTCGATTAACTCGTTAAAAGTTTATTTTTTCACAACACCGCGTGTTTGCCAGACAGAATAAACTGACACAAAATTACAGTTATCGGGCAATGAAAGCAATCTGCAATTTTAAACGAATTTACACGAGTGCTATCCAAGTGGTTATCTGTTGGCGAGGAGATTTCGGCTTTACATCTCTTGATACCGATATGGGTACACTCTTATTCCGATATAACGACTAGATTAAGTTATTATATAACTCAATATTACGATTAAAAATATTTATAGTACAAAAAAAATACCTACGGACACAATCTCGGGTGCCTGTATCTTCATTTGATTTACTGATTTACTCGTAAGTAGATCCGCGCTCGAAAAGTATATAAGATTCTTCTTAAGTTGCAGTTAAGAAGTAAATAAATATTTGATGGATTCCCAATGATTCCAGAAAAGTTTATAGAAATGTTAGTTTCAATTTCTAAATATAATCACACACCGACACAGTTTTCATTTGTATAAAATAGAAGAAAGATCGCCGGGCACGTGATGTGGAAACTCTGGCAGAATGTTGCCAGTGCCAAACTGTAGCCTTCTCGGTACAAGGGTTTCAACTTATCAATTACACCGTTCGCTACTTACCGCGCGGAAAGGGCAAATTGATTTAATGTAACCAGAGTGCTTTGACGAATATTATTAACGTCTTTTTCACCCCTCCATTGTGGGGGTAACGCGCGCTTTGTTCTTTCGCACGCTTTTGTGTAACATCGAATCACACTTATCTCAATCACAGCAACGGGTTATATGGACCTACAGGTTATATACAAGCAATATGAAGGAATTTTAATTAACCCGACATTGACGAAGAATTATTGGCAAAAAATCCTCAGGCACTTGTGTGCAATTAGGTGCGTCAAAGCGTTTAATTATGTTATTAAGTTGTCACCGCAAGTTTATTTGCTGTTTGATTTATCTCAAGAATTTACTCCGAGACCTCGCGTTCCTTCAAACAACAAAGTTTTCTTCTAAATAGATGTGTTGTTCATTTTCGTAAATCTATCAGATTAGCAGCGGCCGGTGCGTCGCTAGGCAGACGTTAATAAATACGTCGAGTACAAGTCCTCTCATTAGAGCGCCATAACTCCTCATTAGCGGGCATGCTAATTAATGTGACGTTTACGAGTACCGGTGGTCGTAACTCACTCCACGGACGCTCGCCCCGCGGCCCGCTCCCGATACGTCAATTCTTATTTCCCAAGAAAAATATATCGCACATTTCTTCTCGCTAAAGTATCAAACCTAATTGGTATAATCGCTTCTAGAGACGCCATTTCTTATATTTGAAAATAATATTCCACTTTTCTATTTGTGTAAAGGATTTCGTTCCATTTTTGAATGGAACGAGATACTATAATAACTCAATTAGGGATTCATTATGAAATTATATTAGTTGTATTAATTTTCTTGAAAAGTATCGTCGACAGTATCATCGTTATTGGAACTGGGATAGCCCTATTTTAAATTGCGTGTGTCCAAACCTACACGGGTTCATGGCAATAGGCTCATCCCCTATTTCGTGGGACCTAAACATACTGGCGAAATGTGTAATTGTGTATACATAATACTAGCTTCTGCCCACGACTTCGTCTGCGTAGACTTCAGAATTGGGTCCGACCTAGCTAAAAGTGGCCTATGTGTTATTCCAGACTATAATCTATCTCTGTGCCAAATTTTATCCAGATCCGTTCAGTCGTTCTGGCGTGAAAGAGTAACAAACATCCATCCTCACAAACTTTCGCATTTATAATATTAGGATAGGATGTGCCGGGCTACGGTGCGACTGCGTACAGTGGAAACTAAATTGGAAACCTTAGCTGCTATTGTATGTTAAACAGTAACTGCTTTTAAAATGCTCATATAAGTTAAGTACACTGCATTCGCGATAAAGGGTTAATTACGCATATCTTACTGTTTTATTTCAAAATACTTAAGAAACTTCTCGTTCAAAACGTAAAATAGTGTAAACATACAAAAAGACATCGCTATGCAATTGTTTTTTAATGTTCCGATTGCAATCTAGGTAGCTACTTGTCCGTAAGGCCTGCATTAAAATGGCCAGCGTTTTGCATAATTTGTCACTAACACATGCACCGTAAACTGTGCATTCCCATAAGGCGAATAAGATTAAAATCAATAATTCTAACTTTTATAATGTCAACTCGTGCATAAAGCTGCATTGCAGCAAGGTTTACTGGCCGATGTGGTTTACGTTCAGCTTTTATTAGCATCGGGCAGTATTATAAACGCAAGGGGGTCATATCAAGCCAGCTCCGTCGGGGATCACCGCCGTAATTAAAGCTTCGGGGAAAGTTGAACGTGAAGATTGTAATCGGGAGCATAATTTTAAATCAAATTAACACTTCAACTTTAAACCGAGGTCATTAATGCCATTACAGCGAAACAATATGGAGTCGTGACCGCACCGGCCGATATCTAAATAATAAATAGACGAGCGGCTATCAGAGTATCGCATCTCTGCGTTAATGTTCGACGCCGGAGTTTTATAATTAACAATAAATTCGGTATGTTTTTTGTGGCACTGCGCCGAGGGTTGGTGCATCCATTTTTCGTGCCGCCCTCGATATTGATCTTAATAACAACACATGCGGCTTGCTATTATTGGGTGGTCCCTATTACCTATTCGCACATCGTTATTAACTTTATATTCGAGAGCGTGGGTAATAGAATACTTGGAAATAATTAGCTCATTCTTCCGACAGCCGCTCGCTCTCATACCACTTCGTACACGAACCAAATTAGGATAATGATCCTTATTTTTTTACATCATTATAACTGCTTAATATTTAAAGAAGGTAAAATGTAAAATCAAGAGGGCCTTATCTAGGACAAAAATCGTGCCAGGTAGAAGCTTAATTTGAATGGCCGATATTTATTAGATGAGTGACCTTTTCTCTTACCTACATATGTGTTAAGTACCTGGGATATCCATGTGACTCCCACATCGAATTCTAAGAAATCCTTCTACTAAAATCCCTCCGTGATTCCAAGAAATTTTCTCAAAAACACCAAAAATACTGCACGGGAGTACTCGAGCCCCGGCTACGTTATCTCGTTATCCTAATGAAGTCTACGCTAATGACGAGTAGGTAAATAATAGGGCGGCTAATGGGGGCTTTATCATTCTCGAGTGCGCTCCAGGTAAGGGCCAATTAGAGAGGCCGACATCGGTCCATATTGTTCAGCGCAGAGCTCGCTTCGATTACGATTATTTCCTAACGACTCTCAACACTGATAAATTGGACAAACTATTGCAAAATGACGTCCGCGGTTTGCGGCACCAACTTTAATTTCCTGTTAAATTGTCGTATTTCACGTGTACCATAAAGTGGCTTATTAGGTACCGAATGTAATTGCATTGCTTTGTAATTGATAGGGCGGTTCGGTCCGACCGCGGACATGTTTCATTTCGCTAATGAAAGAATTCCTGTCACAATGTAATTAGTTTGTATTATTGTAACGGTGCGGGTGCGTTATTGTGACGTTTCCTTTGTATTATTCAATTTATATGCAGTAATGGAATGTGCTTGTTATTACTGATTGGTTTATTGAAGGGCTGTATTGGTTTGCACAGATCTGTGGTTTGACTAATTCGCCAATTATTTCTGCATTATTTTCATTAAACCAATAATTTCTACACCTTTATATACCTACCATTGCTAATCTTATCAGAACTCAAAAAAGGGGACTATTCATAAATCGCCTTCCAAAAATACAATCAATGCTAACTTCACTCGGAATAAATTCGAACACTCGAAATCGCTGTTTTTAAACAATTCTTGAAATGCCCAGCACAATATCGGATCCCGCAATTATCCGACAGTGGGCGGGCTAATTATCGCATCAAGTCGAGCGAGGGGAGCCGGACCGGCCCGACTACGGACGACAACGGGCGTCTGGCCCGGACCCGGAAAATATTTCCCCATCAGTATTTTTGAGCGACTCGCAATCACCTGTTATGTCTGTCCACAGTATCAACAAACACAGCTGCACGTGTATGCTAATTTACTGAATTGTGATGTATGTTATGTAATATTTTCATTAGTAATGTTGAAGGCCTTCTTGCTAATTAAGATACCTAGTATTTGATATTTTTATGTCTCCTCTATGTCTTTATTTGTACAATACGAAATGTCTCTATTCTGATAAAGGGTACTAAATTCAGAAGGAACATATCTATCTATATTTTCACAAACTGAACACAGCACACCACTTCAACTGCACTGTTAAACTTAAACAACAAGAAATGAGGGCTCCAGAGAGCTATTGAGACTCTTGTAGGGAGAACTCTTCCATACAATGAGGCAATTGCTAGTACTAACAATCCTAGCTCTGACTTCGCTAAAGATTTATATTTCGTTCCGTCTCTAGCTCCGATCACACTTATTTTATGAAACACTTTTATTAGTAAGTAGATCGGGGATCGTGTAAAGTGCGGGTGGACAGAAATTGTGTAGTGCTATAAAGCGCACGGGTTGGAGGCAGGCGTCTTCAATCCCCGGGCCGCTGTGAAACTTCCCGCCGCTGTTTTTTATTGCGCAGAATTTAAATGCATTTTTGATGTTACGAGATGACACGCGGCGGACGTCCGCCCCGCCCGCGTCTCACCCCGCGCCCTATAATTTCCCAACTTGAAACTTCACTACG
The DNA here is from genome assembly GCA_947256265.1 of Acronicta leporina. Taxonomy (NCBI): domain Eukaryota; kingdom Metazoa; phylum Arthropoda; class Insecta; order Lepidoptera; family Noctuidae; genus Acronicta; species Acronicta leporina. Next base: position 5,366,878 of record OX366513.1, on the reverse strand, counting down.
GTATTAAGCCTTGATTGCTTGAAGAAACTTGGAACATTTTACCGTATTCTTCGTCCCAGTAGATGCTGCGGCGCTAGCGCAGACGTTTATTGCTAACAGTGATTTGAATTAATTCGAACTTATTTCGGGGGAAAATTTCATAGATTTGAATTTCACTAGTTATTCGGCGGTATAATTTCAACGTCAGATATCCACTACAGTCGTATTCCATTACGCGACACATTAACGAGACGATCAATTAATTTGGTATCGCACCTCGTATATAGACCATCAAAAGGGTTGCCGTGTATTTGGATTCTCTATTACGGTTTTCAATTAAGTAGTTGGGGTTTAGTTTCGACCACATCAGAAGCGGTACACGACAATACGTTTAGCGGCCGCGGGCCACGGGCGGCACCTGCCCCACGGATTGACTTCCTCTGCCGTAGTTTTTAGCGCTTACTAAAAGGATTGCCGTGTTCGCATTGATACTTGAGATGGGAAAGAACTTTTAACCAATTCTGGCATTAAAAATATTTTTGATTACGTGAATAGAATTCGATATAGTTTTTAATGTAATAAAAGTGATATAGAGACAGTCCACGTGTGATGTAGTGTCTCATTGTCGAAAGGCGAGACGTCCGAGCGGGTTCCCGTGGGCGCATTAATTAGCGGGACAAGGGAGAGTGTGGGGGGGCTCATGAAAGTTTACCATTTAATTAGAAGGAACTGCCGCCCCGTTCTTACATTTTATCGTAATACTATGAGTATAAGCGTAACTTACGCTTTCTCATTAGTCATGTACTAAGTTTCAAACAGTTTGTGACTTCCAATTGTTGGATTTTTTTAGAAATTGCAGCCATAACTTAACTTTTAAAGTAATGGCAAGAATTATTTTTTGTATTTTAAGGACTTCTTTAACGAACTTACAAGTAATAATTTTTAACCATCTACGCAACATTGAAACTCAATCAATCAACTACATTAATCAAATTTGTGAACTGAATATCAAGACTAAAGCTCAAGTCATTTAGAACTAAAAAAAAACTTGGATAATTCTGTTAGCACCCAGAGCCTATAAAACATAAACCGCGCCAACCCTCGAGGGTCTATTAGCAGATTCCAGTCAAATTTAGTGTCTGCCATAACAAAGGGCCATGTCCTAGGTGGCGCTGCAGTGCTGCGGCGTCTCCAATTAGGCTAATGGACACCACCCGACCTGCATTCATACTCGAAATCCTCCACACCAAGCTGCAGCTAATTTTCGCTTAAACGTTACGAAGGGTTACAGTTGGGCGATTCAAACGCTGCGGTTGGAACGCCTTTGTATTAAAAAAAGGTTTTATTTAATACTTTTGACAGATTCTATAAAGAAGGTTAATACAAAATGAGGGTAGATTGTTAAGATCATTAAATTAAAAACGCAAAATTTTGGCAAATCCCTCTTCACTGTAAAAACTATATAATCTAGTTACCTGTTGTCCTTGTGTGTTCCATGACCAGGCTTTTGGAACTAGGTATCCATTTTGTAGGGAGAACCAACTATGAATTCTATTGCATCTAACTGTAACATATTTTTAATTTCTTTTTAAGTAAATGTTAGAGATATATTAAAAAACTCACACCTAATCAGAAACGCGGGATATTGTGCTATGAATACTGCTGAAATAATTTATTGGGATATATAAAAGCTTACTTCATTATACTTAAAATACAAAGACATAGCTGAAAAAAAAACCACACAACTTTTGAGTAAGACAATCTTTCGGGAAAAGAGTAGCGTTTCATACGTTTTTTTCGCTCGTCTGTCCCGCTCTTACTTCGGCATGCATCGCGACTCATTACTCCACTAATGGAGGTCGTAATGAACCAATCTAACAGATTGCTCTCAAATCTTCAGCCAACGACACTGATTTGAAAGCTCTGCCCTGAGACGTAGCTATCTTTTAAATTAAATACTCTACTTACATTACGTTAATGTATACCAACCTACATTATACTAAAGTTAATTTGTGTGACTAAATACGCCAGCTGATCCGCGCTAATTTAGCACCTAATTAAATTTGTTTGACAGCTCGACACGCGAGTACTAATCGCCAAGGTTAAGGCGCTACTTCCAGCGAACTTGTTCACAACTCCAATTTGTAGCTCCGTTTGTGCGACTCGGGAAGTTATATTAAAAGGTCCACAGTAATTTTCTTGACAAACACAATGAATAATGAATGGCGCAATATAAAATTCGGATTGAGGAGGGCGCCTCGTCATGTGTCCCGCCCGACATGTTTGTCTCTCTTAATTCTGTGTGTTTTTACTAATTGAGTCCCGCTTCGGCATCACCTGAGCACCGAGCTCCGCCGTACCCGTCATCACTCGCTTCGTTAATCTATTATTCATCCAGAAACACTAATTAATACGTAAATTCGTACTCTTTATACGGAGACTCTCACGCGACACTTGTTCCTTCCTCTTTCGGTACACGGTGCGAATTCAATCAACTCCAAATTCAACATAAGGCGCAAGATTTATGATCGACACAAATCGAATTCGCTAACAAACAATATCGTATTCGAACGCGGTACGTGGGATACGATACGAGTATATCAATATTGCAGGCGCTATTAATACGTCCGTCTCATGAGCGGGCGGGGTAGCCCCAAACCCCCCGCCGCCGCCCCACTCCCCTTAGTCGCCGCTCTTAATTGAATGAGGAGCGGGAATTGTTTCCCAAAATGAAACAATTAATTGTGCAACGGCTATTCCGCCTTACATGGATAATACGTTCGTTTATGGCCTCCTAACGCGGCTGCACGACGTCCTTTATTGGACCGACTCTAGGAATTTGTGTTCATTGGAGCTCGTATCCAAAATTTAATCGAGAATTTATAAGGACATCTCTTTGTTGTCCCGGGAGCGAGAGTTTTTGCAGCTGGCCCAGTCGAGATTGCATTGTGCAATGTTTAAAAAGACGTGGGTTTTAACCTAACCCCCAAGCATTCACCACAACAAATGCGGGCTCTATATTATGTGCCCGTTTCTCAACTCACGGTGGCGAAAACGAGCCTTTTAGTTTGAAGCGAGACGTTTAAAATTTTCATGGTCAGGTCATGGAGCACGTGTAATGCGGTTATACCGTGTGGAAATTCAGTGAAACACGCTAACATGTGGCGCATTCAGCTCGAAGACGCGTCGTAAACCACCTTTACGCCTCTCGGCGAGAGCTCCTCAAAACTTTTCATATTCACCAACCGTAAAACAAGCCAAAAAATACGACCAACGAAAAACATTGTAAATAGATACGGCGCGGCCATACTTAACTGAAATTAGTTTTTAAAACATAGTTTTAACTATTCTTTTTGCACCTGAAATTAGTGGATTTCCCGCGTAATGCTTTAGCAACCGCCAGTTTTTACGCAAATACATTTTAAGTTGAAGTATCTTCTTCACTCAGGCTGGTAGATTAATAGGCGTGCGCCACTAATCACCAAAATATACAACAGCACACACATGGACACGTGTGTCGAGATAGGCACGCACACACAGGTGACACTGGCTCGCAGACGGGGTGGCGTATACCACTACGAGGGGCACACATTCAATTTGCTATTTATCCGGGAATGGATCTAAGTCATTACTTAGCTGAGCGAGAGAGATGAGAACGGGATGCACTGGAAATTACACGGCGGGCCAATGTTCACTGCCACTGGGTGCATGCGTGCCTTCGTTTACAGCACAATATGTACCCATCGCATTTGCCAAATGTGCATGACACGACTAAATGTACTGGCAATGGCAATAATTGATAAATGAAATGAAATGATATTTATTTCTGTAAGTAGATCATTAGAGACACTTTTACAAGTCAATGTTTTTTTTTTATAGCTAGATGTCTTCGGCATTTCCTAACTGACGACCTCTGAGAAGAAACACCGAAACAAACTCAGAGAATCATGGTCTCTTTTAAAGTCCAGACATAAAATAATGCAAATAATCATGCAACTGTTGTTTTATTAGGTAGTGTGGTCTCAGTCATATGGAGATGAAATATTGGTCTTTGTTTATTGCAATAAAATGCTGCCAAAACTTGCAGATGACTACACCAGTGGTTCATATCACTAGTGCATTATCATCTTGAAAGTTCAGTTTGCCCAGTACTTTTACTGGCTACCCTTCAAACCGATACACACTTAAGTGAATTTTGTTTTGAAGGGATATTCTTCCCGAAGTTCAGGACTATGTTACTGATTTCCTTTCATTCTGAGAAGTTACTTAACTACCAAAAGCGAGGGTATCTTCTCCACTTCACACCATCCATGGCCAAGGTTAATTTCATTTTTTTTTTATTATCATACCCATCAAGCCAGTGGCTTTACTAATGTACACTCAGTGTTACTTCCGGTTCCTGGTTTCTAGGAAATAGGATGAAACCTCTACAAATCCAAGTTCCTAGCAGCTATTGAGAATGTCACAAAATCTGAATAACACAAGTTGACCTGTGACCACTATACCGAAGAGGCAGTGAAGTAGTAGTTTTATAAGTTAGGAATTTCTATTCGTTCCTCATTAGCCTATTGGCCCGCCACATTGCCATCCAGGGTGGGCCCAAGTCTGCTATTTTAGTTGTATCAGTAGAATTTGGGCCCTGGATTCGATCAAGCATTGTTATCGGGTTTTGTTCGCCGTTTATCGCAATGAGCTCGACCTCTTTTGCGTGGGATCTAACAATAACGGCAAACTGGGGTTGTAGACACTGCTGCCTAACCCTTAGGGGAATACAGGCGTGTTGAAAAGTAATGTTAATTTCTATAACTACTAAGTCTTATAACATCGTTAACTAGCAAGTCTCTGACAATTCAGATCAAAAACTTCAGTTTTGCAATCTTCCAACACGCAATTTTCTCGTACAGCTAATTTCACATTAGAGAAAGTTTTCCGAGTATAGGACCGCGATTCGGTCAGGCTGGCGTTGGGCGCCCTCAATCACAGGAAGTGCGCCATCTCATTGCGGAAGTGGTTTCTCTTGTCGTCTCCCTCGCACAGCCTCGCCTGTTTTGTGTTTTGTAAACTTGTGCCGCTAATGGACGCCTGCTTGATATGCCGCGATCGAATGCATTTCGCTTGATGAAAATCTGTGTTTTTTTTTAGATTTTTCCACATATGATACTCTTATTTTTATTTCATTTGATTATGTTGGGTGAGCGTGTATTTTTATGCTATTCATATATATATATATTAAAAAGCTTACTAGCAATATGGGTCGCGCATTACTAGTATTCTTGGTAACCCCTCGTGCTAAGCTACATGCTTGTGTTACGAGTGGGTTCACGTCGGTAGTGCAATGGGTGGGTTTCGAACCGGCAATCGCCATTAGGCTCCCGCCGCTTCATATATGCTATATTTTGAAAGATTTTGACTCAATTACCCTTTAGACTCTTAAAAAAATTACCTATGTTTAAATCTGGCTATGGCCTGCGCTTCCAGAGCACCTACATGTGTCCTATTCATGGATATATCGGTACCAAAATTGGGCTCACAGTAACATGATCATAGTTATAATTTACAGATAACTGGAATAAGTTACTATATCCGTACATAATTGATACATTTATCACCATTAGCAATTACGCATAAATAAACAGATAGGAATAGGAACTATAAAATAATTAACACTGCACACTAATTAAGGTTAAATAAAACTAAAGTCCGTATTAATTTGCGAGACTTCCTAGTTGCGTTGTTTTAAATATGATTTTTAATTAACAATTATAATCTGTACTCTAGTTATTGCCGACGACTCCGTCCGTGTAGATTGCGCAACGCTTTAATAAATTGATCGTAGTCTGCGAGACAATATCTCACTACCATACATAGCGTCATGAGACATTTTTCTTTCTTTAAAAAAACGTTGCCCCACACTAGGATTTTCTCCTATAGCGTGGGTGCTTTTCAAATATAAATTCTCCCATACACAAATGCCCAAACCCGAAACAACTCAGGTAGTTTATACAAAAACGCAGAAGCCGCCCAGAAGTTTCCATAAACTGTGTATGATGATTATGATTATGATTGAAATCACTGCTTTATACCCTTGAAGCCTCCATTAATAATTTCCCGATTAACTACTATTGTAAATGTACAATCTTACACAATTTTAACGGAGTTACCGTATAAATCTAAATCAACTTGGGACCCACTTATAAGAACACAAAAAAAACACACCAGCTGCTTAGGAGGCCTTAGGACAACATACAACATGTTCCTTATTTATGTGAATAAGTCAATCCGTTTCCGATCAAAAATGTATGCGTAAATAAATTTTCTTTATTGTGAATTTTCCCTATAAGTTAATAGTTATTCTGCTACCTATTCGGGGCAGAGACAAATACAACATAATATCAAAGATCGATCCAGCCGTTCTTGAGTTATAAATGGTGTAACTAACCCGACTTTGTTTTGATATAAATATTCATTGTCAATATAGATGCATGTACCGACAGACTATTTTTATACTCTGATAGTAGTATACAGTATAAATTATAATTTCTATACACACAAGTGTAATATCAGACGTCCTTCGATTCCTACACGTGTCTCCGAAACAAAAGAAGTTTAATTGCAATGGCTTTAAATTATTATTCTCTTAATGTAAATTAGTACGTTTGAACATGTCATTGTAATTTTTGTCATTTAGATTATTTTGGATTGGTAATTAATTCATACAAGTTCGGCATATGTTACGTACATTTTTTTTTGTGTCATCTTTATGTTTCCAAGATAGTTGTTATACTTACACCAAAGACAATCGTTGGCGATAGTCAGGAGCCCAAAAAGCTTGACAACCAGCCTATGCTTCGAATACTAGGTACTGCTCAGAAATTGGGTTGCGGAGGTGCGATAGCAGTTTCTTTGTGTAAAATACGAATATTCCGCCGGTTCTGTATAGACAGGAAGCTGACCCCAACATGATTGGGAATAGACTAGGAAGACCATGACAAGGAAAATAGATCCTGTAATATCCAATCTTGAAATATAGGACTATACTGGACGATGTTGGGACAGTTCCAATGCAGGACCAGAAATCTCGCTATCAACCTGGTTTTACCACGATATATGAACTGTCATTGTTAGCTCAATGCAACACGATAGAAGAATATATATTCTTAAAACCCTTTTTAATATTCTGGGAGTAGGTAGTAGATATCTCATTTGATGAGCTGGGTATAATTCAAGCCAACTTTGTTGTTAAAGTTTCTCTTCATTAATGAATAGTAATTTTGGGACTTAACTAAAGCAACTATCTTAATATTTCGTTTCTATACCGGGTGACTCCTAATTTTGTATTTTTGTTTTAAAATAATAATAAAAATTTACTCAAACAAATTAAGTTTGCCTATTAAGTACCTACTCCTAAAAAACGTGACCGGTTTTTTTAATAGTTTATGAAAGGCTGCTTAAGCACCTTATTTATAAAAAAACTAGCTTCTGCCAGCGACTTCGTCCGCGTGGAATAGTTACTTGGTCTTAGCGTGATGATATATAACATAATTATAGCCTTCCGCAATAAATGGGCTATCTAACACTGAAATATTTTTTCAAATCGGACCAGTTGTTCCTGAGATTAGCGCGTTCAAGCAAACAAACAAACTCTTCAGCTTTATATATTAGTATAGAAGTATAGATATACGTGTTTTCTTCATCTGTTACGTAATTTTCTAGAAATATATTTTATGGCTAAGTTTCCACCGACGCTGAGTGGTGCACTGATAAGGGCGCCCGATTAAAATGAATCACAACGGTGCTGCTAATTGGGCTGGCCTGGCGGCTCATCCAATTAGCCGGGACTTAGAAACCCGTGCCCGCAGGCCGTCGGGACCGGGCGCACCCCCGCTCTAATCTACCCTGTCTGTTCCACTAATATGAACCGTCACAACCGCGTACACACTGCCTTACTTGCGGCAAAACAATTGCAACTACTGATAAAATAGACACACAAAACTGGTACTGAAATTATTTCTCCATGCAATATAGACTACTATGTTCACCCCATTTGTGTATCTCTTCATAATTTTTTTAAATTATGTTCAATGTTCTTAGCCCGACTCCTAAGCAATTTATGTGTATATTTCGGAATGTTGATGAAAACTCAGTTGTTTAGGCGAGGCGCGGTAACGACTCCTTTCAAGACTTCGCGACGCCTTTAATGACATCGACGTCGGTGAGGCCGGGTTCGCGTGCGCAGTTCTTGTTATTTCTTTATTACAAAGGAGTGCCTCATTAATTTGGCAGCCCCTCAGGGTTGAGAGAGTCGCGAACCCTTGACCTCGTTCGCGAGAGCCCGCGACACTGAACCGTTCCCAAATTGAAAAGCTTACGCACCTAGCGATACATAATTAACGATCCTTATTACTTGGTAACAGATATCTCGTTCTCACCCGCGCCCTCATCCGCGCTAGTCCGTGTCCCCGGGGCACTTCGCACTGCGATCATCTCCTGGCGCGACCCGCCTCGCATGGACCGTGAACAGTCGCCTTTCTCGCAACGGAAAACGACATAAAAGTCAAACTTAGATCATTCCAGTCCCAGACATAATTCCTTGACTCATCGTTCCAGCTAGACAGTTTCTATTATCCTTAATAGCATCCGTAAGAGTTTTAAAATGGCTTCAATAGTAAAACTTGTTCTCAGGAAGTGTTCGCAGGCCACGCCGAGCACAGTATCGGAGGAAGTTCGATATTGAATGCCGTTTTATTGGATAAATTGGATGGCAAAGTAGAGTAACGGAAGAATCCTAATTTCTTGTTATGATAGTGGAAAAGTGACGTTGAGACGTGCGGATTGGCTTCGAGCTGAAGTTAATTTGAAGGGACCGGCGACCGCACGTAAGGCTAATGAACGCGGCTCGGCGGCGGCGGTGGCCGGCGGGGCAGCGTGTCCGCGGACTCGTGCATTTTTAATGGCGCACGCTAGCACACTCACTATTAATATTTACCGAACACGTCAAGAGGGTGCACTTTACCTTTTAGTTAACTAGCGTCCGGCCGTTCATTAAATTTTCACGCGCGTCAGTTTCGGGCGAATTTTCCGCGGCGCTGACCGGCCGGCGCTGCCGATAACGAGGCGGACCACGCTCGTTACAGCGCCTAGCCTCCGCTCACCCCGCTCGTCCCGCTCGTCCCGCTAGCAAACCCACCCAAATTTTATTAATAATAAACTGTAACTGAAACGCGGCTTTGAAGTGAGAGAGCGACTCGAACGCTCGTTATCGGGAATTATGCGAAATCCTTTGACGTATACACTTATTTCTTTAAAGTTTACGTAAGAATCTACTACGTTATTGTAACTTTACGAGTTCTTAGTAATATATCCAGTATAAGTCAAATTTCACTTTGAACGCAAAACTTGTCGGGAAATTGATTTCATAAGTATAGGTAACAAATGGGTTACCGATACTGGCGGATAATTATGTAGCTACTAAAATGTGTTTGTGATAGTGAGATCGTTTGTAGGAAGTGGGACTTGGCATAAAAGCGGAATCGAGGAGATGTGATGAAGTCATCAGAGTCATATTCCAGACAGGCGTTGACGACAGATGAGTGGTTCTCGTTCAAACTCGAATGATGATTAATGTGCATTCAATGAGTCGGTGAAGGTACACTCACCGAGACACGACCGCGAATCGTGACGTCATGCTACGACTTTGACCTCGCTACGAAATGTATGTAAGCTTAAGTTCGTAGCAGACTCATTAGAATATCATACAATCTTGGTAATACAGGCAATATAAAAATAGAACTTACCGACTTCTTTAAGTCGTTTCGAATAAATTATGGGAACTTGAACATGATTTAAAAGTAAATGAACTAAAAAATACATTTACAAACTTTAAAATGTAATAAACCAATAAACTAAATTTACAAACGAAAATAATCTAAGTATGCAATCGGTGTAATATCGCAGTGTTTAACCCATTATCGGTAGGGTAACACTTTTGTAGCGTAGTGTGCGCCTTACCTGTGCGTGTCTAGCGTGCATGAATAAGCAATGAGCGCGGGCGCACGCTACGCGACAAACGGCCGCGGCGCACGCGACGCCGCCCTACAACCGCCCGCCCTAATTTATTGCCGCCCGCCCAACCAAACGTTCACTATCACTCTTATATCTTACCTCGCCATATCTTTAGCGCGCTTCTCCTTATGTTTATGGCACTCGCGTATTAGATGAAATTACTTAGGCCTTTTGTTTTATCTATTTGGGTATAAAAAGAAAGGTGCTGCTTGTAAAATAACGTATTGGAATTAATAATACTTCCCTACTCCGTCTAAGCAATAAGCGAAAAGAAAATTGAAATAAAGCGGTTAGTTATGGTAACCTGAAAAAAAACAGATACTAATAGTAACTATGCTACATAAGTAATCATAAGTAGCAAAAATATCAAGTTTGTGTGCATAAACACAAAATTGTGTGTAACTACATTTATGTGTCAGGTTTAATAAAATTCAAGTGAGCTGAACATGGTTCCTACCAAGCAATGGCTACCTATGTGCTATATCTATCGCCATTATTGATAATTTACTTTTAAGTCTTACATGTGTACACACTATGGAATGCAATAAATGAGTATCATTTTGTCGATATATAGCATTTAGTTGAAGAACGAGTGTTGCATAAATTCTTTATAGCCGATAAAAAGATTTTATGCGTGAATTACCAATATTTTTTCTTGATTTACATAAATAATAAATATTAATATAATAATAAATATTACAATCCACTTCCTTAAAATACAACTGATTGAAAAATTACCAATATGAAAGTTCCAAGTTAGTATAACAAACAGTAACAAGCCTCCCCTTAATACTAGATAGCTTGACCTTAAGCCCACAGCTCCATATCATCCATTATTGCAGCGAAAAAGGAAAACTTTATAAAGGACATCCTCGCCAAAGTCCATAGGTCTCCCGAAGTTTCTCCGCGCTGCAATTATTTTTGACGGAAACTTTTGATGCTTTGCTTAAATTAAATATTATAGCGCTGTTATTTGACGCTTAGACTTTGTTATAATTCTAAGCTAGGTTATCATTTTTTTTATCACTTGGAGCTTCTTCTTTTTTTAACGAACACATCAGTCGTCCCAGTAAAACGGTAAAATTTAACTAAGGCTTCATTATAGTTAGATCTTAATTATAGTTGAAAGTACAAAGGCTTCAATGAAGTTTAGAAGAGAACGATATATTATAAAACATTTTTTCGTTGGGAATATAAAACTGACAGCATGCACTTCATTTTCCCGCCTAAACTCCGATAGGTTATATTGAAAAACTGAAGATTGAGTAAGATGCCATACTATTCATATGACGTGTTTGTTACGATGTTGCAATCGATTCGCTACATATAAAAAGAGCCATATTTTTCTCACAACTTATCTTCAATATGAAGCACAAGTACCAAACTTCATTCATCTTCTTTGACTGAATTCAATAGCAGCATAATTCAAAATATTGGTATTGGCCTTTCATAATCTTTTGACATAAGCCATTATTGTTCAGTCAACGACCTACTAGAAAGAATTACGAGTTTTATTCGCAACATCTTTGATAGATTGGAAAGCTGATAGTAAAATCACTCAAACATTGTACAGATAATCAACACCTACAAGACAAAGCATGCTCACAAAGCTCCGAGCAGCCTCCCAATACCCGTCAGCGATGCAATATCGTCAACCATCGGCCAACTGTTTGCCGACCGCTCGAAGCGCCACCAGTACAACTATTAAATTATTTAGGCCTAGTCTTGCATTGTCTCGCGAAAGTCCGTCCGGGCCCGATAGTCAGCCGGATCGGGCCGAACCCGTCGCCAATATAAACAGTCGTTAGTGTTGTTACAATCGAATAGGAATGTCCCGAATGTGCGAGTATCACTCGCTAGGAATCGTTTTGTATTGAGTTAGTGCCCGTACGCGGCCTTGTGTTTACTCTAGTAGTTAATGGAATGCCGATGGACCATTGTGAGCGTGGAGGCGGTTTCTATTCAATGCCCGATATTAAATTGAACGCACATACGCAAAAGTTCCTTAACGGCATGTCTGTAATAACAGAAATTTGTTGTGAAAGCGGTCCTATTGTTTACATAATAGAATATACTGTGCTTAAACGTATGTAGATGGCGAAATTAATGCAAATGTATTATAATTCTGTGTGTTTTGAACTAGTTAATTTTATTGGACGTAATGAAAATTGTTCATGAATTACTCTTGCGTACGTAATGTAATTCTAAGTTGTATCGTACATTTTGTTTCTGGTACAAAAGCGTATAATAGCGCTCGATCGGGCTTAATAAAATCGTTCCATTCTTGAGCAATATCGCATATCGGTGATTACGGTGCAGCCGGCGAGGTCACGCGACCCTCTGACCCGGGCACCGTGTCCCTGACCTTTGCAGGGTTGCACACACACACACAGATACTCATGGCAACTATTTTTGGCAACTTTTTGACAGCCCTGTACATTTTCTCGTTCACTTTGCGTTGCGGTTAATGCCTGTAACAATGACAATCGAGATGGGCTTAAAAGGTAAACGTGTGAATTTTTAAAAGGTCTGAAAGCAGTTGCATTTTTCATAGCTTTAAAAACGTCAAATGCTCAAATATGTACCTATTAAAAAGTGTTCTTGGAAATAATTACGAAGTTTTAAAAAAAGGTTTCATACGACTTCAAAATAGATTATTATTCGGCCTTTTATAAACCGATTTGGATATTCTTTGTGTTAAAGAATATACTCCCGATGTGGTCCTATTCAAATTTGGTGAAGATCTACCCATCTATTTTGTCATCATTTTAAAATCATCTACAGTAATATTACAAAAGAGTACCAATGCATGTATAAATATTTTAGCCTTAGAACGAATATTGATTACTGTATGAGGCAGGGGTCGCGCACTGCCCCGGACTGACCTGAACAAATTGCATCCCCTTCACCATTACGAGGTGGGGTTAGTAAGGTGCATATAGATATTTACTTTGGTAATCTATTTTATGCTTAGACTTTATACGTACTCTGTGAACTTCAACATATTAATAGATTTAAAGAAATTGGATACAATATAGATACAAATGTGTTTCTATTACCTATGTCTTTTTATAGATCAGCTGATGGTAAGCGATTATTTCTGTGAGGCCGTGGTATCACTCTGGTCGAGCCGCCCCATTCAATGGCTTTCCCAAGACAAAAATTCTCGTAAGTGCACTAAGACCCTAAAGCGGAACTATCTTTAGGAAAAACAAATACTTTGTCCAACGCAGTAATCCAACGTCATTGAAAAGTGGCAAGGAGATATGCAGCATCGGAAAACCCACACACAGTTCACCAGTTTATATAGACCATTTAGGGGCGAGCCTATTGCCATTAACCGGGTCGAATCTAAATTCCGAGCTGCTACTGAGAATTTTCATAGAACAACCAAATAACACTTAACTGACGTGGGAACCGAACTCCGGACCACTACCATAGTATTCGCGCTTAGTACCACTAGACTAATGAGGCAGTTAATTACGACTATATTTTTTATTAAAGCACAGAAGACGGTTATAACATGAAATAAGTTTGTATACCTTTGTAATATTATTACTATAAAGCTCAATTAGTTTTCAGCACACGGCACGACAAGTGCTTCGCGGCACTACATCGCCTTCACAAATATTATGCATGTTTAATTAACGCCATTCCTAATTCATAATCCGACAGTGATAAATTAGACAGCTCCGTCCGCCCGTAATTAGGTACGCAATTATCGCGGCCCGTTTGAATTCATTAATGCTGAAAGTACCAACGGTAGGTGAACGTGATTTATTAGTCACCTCGGTCTTGATAGCAATTAATATCGCGTTACAAGCGCCCCCTATCACCACACAGGTATCCTCGATTTTTAACGCGAACAAGCTGCCGCGTGAAATAATTAATCAGCTTCACAAGATACTCATATTGTTCCCCCCGTCCTATTATTAGGCAATAAGCGTGTTTTCCGCGGCCACTGGGCTCACGTAATTGGAAACCCTATACGGCTATTTAATTTACCTAGCCGCCTGAGCCGCACCACCTGGCTCGATGGCGAAACAATTGCCGAGCGCCTAATTATATTTTAATCGCAACATGCCCCCCGCTCTGCTGGCCCACCAGTGCTGGGTCCGCGAGGGGGCTCGCAGCGGGCGGGGGGTCACAACACCACTAATTCATTTGTGCGGCGAGGCTCGTCCAGCGCGCCCGCTGCCGCCTCCAGACCCTGTTTATTCTCATAGGAGAGTTTAGGTCTCCTAAAGCAATACCGACGCTTAAACATATTAACCAAAGCGTTTACGTGAAGGGTTTAATTATGCACTTTACGTTCTTGGGTACAATGGCGTCAAGTTAATTAAGTTCTGCTTGTTTAAAGACTTGGCGTGAGCAGATTGTTGCTTTTGGATAAATTTAATTTATTCATTAAAATTCATATTTTTGAGCGCAGTGGATACACATCGTGGATATTTGGAGGCAATTCTATAGAACTTGCGCTGAGTTGATCAAGTGCAATAAATATTAAAGTTACAATATCATTGTTAGAACACTGTATACACGAGCAGCTGTTGCCTCCAACTATGCCAATTGTGTGGAGGCTTTTGTACGCGGCATTAACTATGAAACTATTTTAACAATACATGGTTATCCACCAAGGTACAAATCAATCCACTATTCATACATTTTGAGAGAGATTTTATATGGCAATATTAATTTCGATTATATCGGTACACATGATGTCGGAACAAGTTGTTAGAACAACAGTGGCCGCTGGTTCGCCTGTGCATTGTGTAATCAATTTTATAGCGATATGAAAAATGGACGCTAGGTAGAGGCTGCAAGCGCCCCGTGATGTATAGCAGCTAAATGCTTTACTTAAAATCACTTTAAGATATATTGGCCGACGTGAGAAACTAAGCACAACATGATATCAACGAAAATAGAGCAACAATTTCTAAAATTAAAGCTGTATCGATTACTTGCGCGAAAGTCATAATTTTACACAAGTACAGTATAACTTCAAACTTCCTGGTGGAGTTATGAGGTGTCAGACAGACGTGTGATACGATTTAGTGTTGAACTGCTCTTGCGCCCAATCTGTATTAGTATGAAAGCCTTCTTGAGGCAGGGAGCCCCGCCGGCGATGCTGCGCATTGGCCATTAGCGTGATTACAGAACCCCCTCCCTCTACGAATTCTTTAAGCTCCTCATCTCATAATACTACATATTTCATTATTTATGTAAGCCCTGTTTTTACTCCAAACTCTCTCGGAGATTAAACGCACAATCAACTTTATGTAGCACAAGGTTATTGTCTGATGTTTTAAAATTACGATGTAATTGTTTCAGATGATGGCGTGTTCGTACTTGAGCACGGCTGCCATGGTACCAGAGGCTTCGGGCGCGGCTTGCTGGTCGCCCCCAGCGATGGTGTGTCCGCCCCTGTTGGAGGGTCCGGCTGCCATGCCCCCGCCGTACGTCCGACCGCACGGCTTGCTAAGCTTGCAGGCCTTGCCCGCCCCCGGCGCGCCTGGGCCTTCGCACGAGCCGGCTCTGGACCTGACGAAGCCGTCGTCATCCCTCAAGTCTCATCTCCCGTCTCCGGCCAGTGACGGCGAGACGGAGTGACAGTGTTGTGCTACAGACAATTTATTGAACTTACGACGCAGGCAAAATTATTACTGTCAGCTCGGATGCTGCCCGTCAGTAACAATTTTTCTAATGTCAATGAACTGTTAAGTTATACGTTAGTACCTATTACATATTTAATTTCGGTTGTGAAAATGGCAATTTATATAACTTTAACTTGCTATATGTAAATTTCCATTAAATTACTGATACTTAAGAGTTGAAAGGAACGAGATGTGTTAAACACAAAGCGTGTTGTTTCTATTTTAAATTAAAGTGATAATGAATTGTGGGCGTGAAAAATCAAGCATATCTTAATGTTAAAAAAAACATTGTTTTTATTCAACTTTTTCATTTTTATCTTTTTTTAATTGATGTCGAACCAAATTAACTTGCTGATCCTGCGTAATTTTTTAAATTGAATTATTAAATAATGAAGCAATTTTCAGTATTTTTTATTTAAATTAATATTTGAACGAACAAGTTTAATTAGACAAGAATCCTGCAACAATGTTTGCAAGATTCAAAACTAAATGTAAAGTGACTATCTACACGAACCAATTTTAAATCCGATTCTCAGGGGTGTCCAACATAGTAATATATCTCGAAAAAATAAGTCTTCGAATCCAGATCTTCCAATTAATTTGTTGGTGATACTATTTTATGATAATACTTATTACAACACGCCTTGGAAGCCTCTCTAAATTCACATTTTCTAGCACAATATCCATAAAAATAGTATCAAATGTATAAAACATTGTCGAATCTTGCCAGAGAATGTACTTTTTACTATAATTTTAAGTACCGCTAATATAATATCGCAATAATTGTGTTTCTTGCGCACGCATCCCTGTGATTTGCAAACTTGCTCTGTAAATAGTTCTCTCGTCTTTTGTTATTTCTTTGTAAACGAGCTGTAAATCAAATGACTCGTTATTATACGTTAATATTGTAAATATTAGAATAATCATCATAGATTTAAGTAGACACAACTTGTACCTACGCGCGGGAAACCAGTAGGCAATGTTTTTTCACGCAAAATTGCCCTGAATTATAATACCACAACACGGGTAAGGAATATTATTACTTATGTATAAAGCTTGCATTAAAACAAGTTTAGGAAATACAAGTAGAACCAAATGCAAAATGTGTTATTATTGCTATCGAATGAATTCTGATAAGGGACTCAAGTCTGTTATTTGACTGTGTAATAATTTCAATTCAATGATTCATAATTATTGTCTGCGTGATCTTTCAGTTCTATGTCAATTATTACCATTGGACGACAATACCGATACAATTGAATCAGCAGATTTGTGACCAAGAGGGCCAAAAAGGCCGTATTGAAAGTTTCTTTAAAATCAATTCGTTATAAACCACAGAAATTCTCCAATTCGAATCGTACGTTCAAATTAAATTGATTCATCCAAAGAGCCTCTGTTGCTATTGCACTAGACAATTTTCATTAGTTTTATTACTTTACGTGCATTAATAAAAAATATAATTTTGATTTTGTATTTGGAACACTTTCCGCAATAAACATTACCTAGCGTGTTTCCCCGCTAAAAGTTTGGGCGCAAAACTTCGTAGCAATAATTTTGATGCCAACATCTTTGAAGTTTAAATTCAAGTTACTAACGGTCTCTGTATATATTGATCTACATTTTACCAGTTGTTCAAATCGATTTTGAAATGTATACACTATACAGTTAATGTATAGTAACCTTAAACGCTAACATTCCTTTATATGTGTACTTAATAAGTCGTTGCATCTGAAATCGCCGAGATAAACCATTAGAAAAAAAATCTAGTTCTGAACTTCGAATTTATTGCCAAGTAAAAACAAAAAATAAAACTTTGTTCATACATTTTAGGTACTTACATATTAATCACATTTAATTTTTATTTCATTTACTATCTAACTAATTTCGATGTTTTATTGCCTTGTGTTGATTTTATTGGTTAAACATTCATTTATTTTTTAAGTATATTTTATAGAATTCTTACTTGTTGTGTCTGGCAATAATTCGAAAAGAAGAAAAAATATATATAGCTACATTTTTTTCATTGGTTACCTCGGCGAATATATTATATAACTTCATATAAATAAATACCTATCTGTTCAATAGTGTACGGTCGATGTTAACTCAGAATAGTGTTATTCTTTATAATCAATGGCATTAGTAAATTCGCAACTAAATTTTTTTCCTTTTATTCGAATCCATTAGATATTTAATGAAACTATGTGGTTAGATATTGTAACTGAAATTGAAGCTATAAAGACCGGCATACAATATAATGTTAGCGTTTAGTGAATCTTGCCATCTAACAATATGTTTAATTTATGAAAAACCACAGGTTTCAGGCTTTCAATTCTTGACAATGCACTATCCTGGGGCGAGTTGCATCATCTCACAAAAAAAGGAACTTAATAAAAACTTCATTATTATTAATTTAATAAAGTATCAATACTTATTTCGATTACTAAATTTTCCGTAATTAAGATATTATACCGAGAAACTTGCAGTCTTTGCCACCCAGCAAAGACTGCAAGTGTGCATTGACATCAAAGTAGCCAATCAGGTTAATTCAGAATTAACCTGATTGATAACGCGACGTCAGCGATTGTCCAATGACAGACATTTCTTTTCTTCTTTTAAATTTTTTAAGTAACCAGAACCAGCCCTATATGAGTCACCTGAAGCCTGTGGCAGTTTGCTAGAACGACAGTTGTGGTGTTACCAGTACACAAAGAAAGAGCATACATACCTAGCCTAAGAGAGCCGGTGACAGGAGGAGAAAATAAAATTTTGTAAATTATTTACGTTGTTTTAATAAGAACCTATAATAAACTCCCCAAACCAAATCCACAATGCATACTAACTTTACATTTAGCGAAAAAATATATGAACTGATAAACTCATCCTTGTTTCAGTTGGATAAGATCAAATAAATGTTTGTCTTTTTGTAAATCAGTCATTCTTCAGCTTTTAACTCCTTAAGCTTCGAAGCGAATCACCGAAATTGAAACTCATCAGAAAGCATACATACCTAGTTTATTACACATACAAATGACATCAGTATTTAATTATAACGAAAGGCATCGAATTATTCCTAAATAATGCTTCTAAAACCAAATTCAACTGCCCAACACACTATAAACCTAGTTCTCACGCTTGACCTCTACAGGAATGTGGTGTGAGGGCTTCGCGTGACCGCTGGGCATTCCCACGATCATCCAAATAAGAGGTAACCCGATATTTTTGAAACCTCAAGAAAAAATAAACAGACTTCCTGAAGAGTATAAAAATGTGAATCTAAAATAATGTATTAAATTAAATAATAATATAGGCGTAAGTACCAAAAAAAGTATAAAGAGCTCGTGGGTAAATAATAACCACGCCGAACTATTAATCAGCATTGATAGAATCATATTCCAAAATAAACAGAAATAAATTCAAAAACATAAATATAATGTTACATAAAATGTGCAAAAAAGTTTCGGAAATCAGTGCGATCGATTTGATCGGATCTTTTGTTTATTTCCGAGTTCCGAAACTGGTTCGCACATAACATAATTTTTTATCTTTTTGTCAGTTATTTTATATCAAAATTTTGAGTGGCGAATAGAATTTTATTTTACTGGTCAGTGTTTATTCATTCGATTATTTATTCGTCGGTAAGTGTTATTGTCATGTGTTTAATTTGCTGATGAGATTATGACCTTTAAATGGGACAACCACAGGAGATATACTCTCTTATAAAAAAGAATTATTTAAATCGGATTCGGTCCACAACTAACGAAAATATCGATAAATACTTATACTTGAAAAAAATACACACAGACAAACATACTTAGAACCTCTTCCTTTTGTCGGAAGTTAAAAATAATTAAGCATACCAGTAAATAAATATGCACCAAAATCATGAATATTCCCGAGGATCACAAAACCCATTAATTTTATTATAATTTATGTTTGACCATGGCGAAACATTGTTCCGGAGAAAAAACAAGCAGTTACCTACATTTGGTTGGATTAAAAAGCAAGAAAACATCTGGTCGCAATTGTTTAACATTGCAAATTCAACGATTATGTAAACTAGCCTTCTGAAAGCCTTTTTTGACGGCGCCATGACACAGTGAGTGGACGGGAAGCTTAATTAGTATTCAAAAATATTTCGATTTCGTTTCCTTTATGCAGAAGGGTAAGAAAAATCTGAAATTCCGAATTAACTTAGCCATTTGTGGAATATTTAATAACTTGCGACCACAGAGTATTTGTGACGATTGTACGATTTGATGGCATGTTTGGCGTTACGACTGAGATATATAATCTTCTAATCATACTTTGGGTTCGATCCCCCGCACGGCCCTAATATTCTTATGATCTACAGGTAGTTGTACCGGAGCTAGTTGTTTGTGTGTAATTTTGTCTTTGTAAAAGCCCCCACAATACAGGATAAATTCCGAGTGTGAGGCAACGGTTTTTCGTAGAAAAAAAAAACTAGATCTGAGTTTTTTTATTTATGTAAACACGGCGAAAGGACTTTTATAAAAACGACTTAAGCAAATACAGTGTTAACATGTACCTAAATATGTGTTTGTCTATGTAGGACAGGTGTAGTGATTATTATTTTTTAGAATCTAATTTACTTTTCTTTATAAACATGGGCAGACAAAAAATTAACCTTCATAAAAAAAACTTCAAAGACAGACAGAAACAGAACCTGACGTACCTCGACGTGAATTTTTCAGTCAGTATATGTTATTGTCATTTTTTTCTAAACGTGTAATCAGATCTTCACCAAATTTAAACTAACCACAGTAATATTCTTGGAAAATTCTTCATTGAAAACACCGACTTCACCCCCATTATGATTGACAAAAAACGAGTAACATCGCAATCTACAATAAGTTTCATCACATAATATTTGATAATATAATAGTCACAATATTCTTCAGTATGGGGATTTCTTTAAAAAAACAAAATGACATCAAGCTAGGGTGGTGCGATCTCATTAGTGTTATTTGAAGCAGTTAGTAATTTGATTTAAAAAACAACTTGTTAACATAATTAAACTGAAATGATTAGATCTTGGACTATTTATCAAATTTTTTAAAAATTTCATATAAAAATCCAAAAATCACTCTTTTTTATCTGGGAATTCAACCCAGATCTCAGAGGCTCTTTAAACTTGCATTACAAGGAAGCAAACCTAGTTTAAAAATGTTAGAGTCGAATCCGTACCTATCTTTTTTCCTTTTTATGTAGGTATTATGTGACAAATCTGGACGCGTTAACGTTACAACGAGTCTTCCGTTCAGTTGGTCCACATGAAACCCATCGGGCTTGTATCAGCCTGTAATCTGAGCGCAAACCTCTATATCGGCCGAATTCTGTTACCCTTACTACGATTTGCATTTTATAAATTAAGTAGGTACTGGATGTTGCCCGCGGTTTCCCTTGCATCCCGAAGTAGGTACTTTTTGGTACAAAAGTAGCTTATATCCGTCTCCAAGGTCCAATCTATCCCTATACCAAAATTCATTAAGATTGCTTTAGCGTTTGACAACGTAGCAGACGACAGTTACTTTCGCATTTATAATTTTAGTATGGAAATTATGAAATAGTGTAACTATATGACTGTGAAAAATTTATTTTTTCGCCCCGTGTGGGGACGAGTTGGTAGATTCTTCACTACCGTTCAGATGGGCATCTTGTAAGAGGTGAGTAATATCTGTCTTGCTCAGTGATAAGACTTCTTGGGGTCAGACTGGCTAGTGAACACTTTTACATCAGACTCGTTGTACGTCATAAAAAGCACCTTTGTGTTCCACATTTAAACGTGAACCAGTTGCCATCAGGGGGCTCTACTACTCGTTTACTTTACCTACAAGCAATAAATATCTATTTAATTTAAAAAATAGTGCTAGAGACTAAGAGTGAATT
Organism: Acronicta leporina; assembly: GCA_947256265.1. Taxonomy (NCBI): domain Eukaryota; kingdom Metazoa; phylum Arthropoda; class Insecta; order Lepidoptera; family Noctuidae; genus Acronicta; species Acronicta leporina. Next base: position 5,345,276 of record OX366513.1, on the reverse strand, counting down.
GTGATCGAGAACATCTAGTTATGACTCAATGGAGTGCACAGACGAAAGCGCCTCACGCCTGTTGGCCACGAGTTTGGTCTGACAATTGGATTATCTTGTTGTGCTGACAAATATTTCACAACAAAAATAAGAATAAATGATCGGTAAGCTTCCGCCTATTCCTATACATATCATTTTAAATGTATCCTTTTTCCTCCGACACCTGAAAAAGAAACGATGATGGGAAATTGTATGCAGGATGAGGTATTTATCTGGGACTTACATTTCTATATTTAAAAAATATCTGTACCACGATTTGTGAAAGGTCGGAATAGGGTAACTGACTGAATATTGTTTTTCTAAAATAGAGCCGAACAACAAAAACAAAATAAGATTTTATGCTAGACAGAGAGCGTACGTTGTGACATTGTGACGTCAAACCGTGCGTGCGCCATACAAACTCTATACTGACATTCGTTTTGTGGGAAAAGGACAGAGTATCCCTCTAGTCCTCACCAAAAACTTTAAAACTAATCTTAGAACTTCACTAGGTACTCGATTATATTTTTGAAACCGTGAGCAATTGGATTCAATGATTTGTTTTGACCAATGCAAAAATGCTGGCAAAATTTTATTTTATTTTGCAATACATCTCATTAACAGACATCCGACGCGGTGAGCCCAGGGGTTTTGTCGGCATTTATCCGCCGGCTGAACCAATTACGCAGGGCGACTTCCTTCCTGACTGACGCACCATCAAATATGTACCTCGTCCTGTGCCGAGAAATGGCGAAAAATAGCCTTAAGAGCTTGAGTGACGTGCGGACTGCGGAGTATGAATGAATGATGGCTGCATACACGGGAGACTAATCAATAGAGTCGCCTGCAGGCCCCTGGATTATTCACGTTAGTAATGGCCGAAACCACTCGCTCCTAACTGGAAGCCGCAAACACGCAACCTATATTTTTTGACAGACCATTCTTTTTTTAAATTCTAGATTCTGTTGTTGTCCCGTCCACATTTTAATAAGTCATAGAAAAAAGTACTGGGATTTTATTCCGAATCTTTCCATTTTCTGGGCAAAATTTCCAATTCTTATTTCCCTAAAACCCCATTCGGACTATGACGTAAGTATCTTTAAATGAGTTAAATCAGTCCTACAGTTATCAAGTGATGCGCTTACCAACAACAAGCATTTCATTTGGTTTTATTTATATTAGTTTATAGTCACACAATTTTCCCGACTTCTCCTGTGAATTTAGAAAAAACTTCCATGCAGACTTTGTCCTTTCATAACGCAGCAATTTATATTAATTTATTTATATTTATTATTCTTACATTCTTAGTAGCATAGATGCTGGGAAGACCGAAACATCCCCACAGGCCTTAAACCAAACTACAAATATTTGTTCCGTGTGTGAATCCATCCCGCGACGCGTGGTTTTGGCCAAAACCACTGATCAATAACACTTTCCTCGATCTAGGAATTGAACCTAAGACCTGTAGCAATCGTCTTCACGATCATTAGAATGATAAAACAGCTCATATGAACGAGAAGTAACAAACATTTCACACCTTAATTTACTTATCATTTTAATAAAAAATATCCAAGCGCCACTAAAGGAATCAATAGTAACTACGTAACAGATAATATTATTTAAAATAATAACATCTCATTTGTTTAAGTAATACATGGACATGTATCTCTGGAAGCGGGGTGGACCCGAAGCAATTGTTAGCTGTATGTAAGTCAGAGAGGGTCACTCCGGAGTAGCCCTGTCCGAAATACGGTCAGCATAAGAAACAATAGTATTCTTTATAAAAAGTTTTAAAACGAATATTTTTTTAAACCAAAAAGGTATTACATTTCCGGTAGCAGTGGATAATTACAAAGGTAAGTGTTTTATGGAGAACACGTTCGTATTGTTATATTTTCTAGTCATGTTTAAAACGAATTATTGCTAAATTACCTTTGTAACGTTCAAAATGCCGAGGTTTTTTTCATTAATATTAAGTATTCCTACTTAAACTATAAGAGTGGCCCCACAATAGGTATATCTCCTGCATCATGGGTGCGTACAACACACCGTACCCATATCCGGAACAGCTATAATATTTGTTCCGTAAGGGGATCGAACCCACAACCCATTACGGAGAAGTCGATTGCTCAGTAACTAAGCGAAACGTGCCATCTTGGAAAGCCGTGATTTTAATTTTAAAAGCTCCTTTTTTGGAATAAACTAAACTATGTATATGTTACTTTAGTATAGCAAGATCTTTATATTTCATTATTATCGTTTTCTAAAATGGATGTAGTATTACTGGTTACTGCAAATGTGGGAAGAAAAGTTGGTGGGAAGTGTTACGGGTTTACAAAACGACCATTTGAAAATTAGATCTAAATATAATTCGTTATCGATCCGCAAATATTTTATTCAATCCCACAACATTAAACTTTATAAAAATGTACTTACTGAATGTAAAAATAAAACTAAACTAAAATTATCAAAATGAATTTTCCAAACTTGTCATGCAAACCGTACGATGTTTTCTTTCAGTCCAGGTTTATTTTGATACACTTTAATAACGTTAGCATACATCATTATGCGTGTTCGCAGACCAGCCAGCCATGGGTAACATGGTGCTCCGACATCATAAGAAAACCTACTAACAACGATCCTGTTTTGAGGAATACTAATGAACGTGGGCCCTCCAGTGACGGTGGCCTCTGTTTTCTTTATGGAAATACCATCTGAGAATGTTCGCGAATGTTCTCGAACTGTTTGAAGCGAATTAATTGTTATCATTATAGGAAAACTACGACGATCGCTATGTGACCCTGAATTAATGCTTATGTTTTTTCCCTACTGTTTTTTTTTAAATACTGTAAATCAAATCTTAAAACATTGCGTCGACATAAAATTTCAGGTGTTGTGTGTTCATAATTATGGCAATTGAGTTAATTGCACCTATTCTGGCAATGTTTAATTACACTGATTAAAATTGTCACATTTAAGTACCTACCCCTCAGACCTACCCTTAGATTAGATCATACTTGATCTGAGATTAGATCATAATGAAACTGACAGATAGTCAAGCGGTATTGGTTGTGTGAAGTCATAAAGAAGTTATTTTTTTTATCGAGAATCACATGTAAATAACTGTATTTTACTTCTAGGTTTTTAGTGAATAAACGTTCTTTCTTCGAAAAAAATTAAATATAAATTAAACCAAGTATATCGCTAGTAGTAAGTACCCGCGAAATCGATTCAACCTTGTAATAAAATTAGAACAATCGAATATTAAATAATTCCGTTTGTGAGTTGCTGAACGTACGATGCGTTTAGTAATATCACACTCTCTTAAAAGTTCTTGTAGCTCGTTAATACCCGCAATCAGGCTAGTAATAAATTAACACCATTACTAAATTATTCGTAGCTTCTAGATTAATCTAGAAGTCGGGCCGCAGTCCGACGCGGCCGCTCTTACATTATTACAGCATTCATTAGAGTTCGCTAATTACTCCTTGCTTTAATGAATAAGCTCTAATGAACCACTTTCTGTTAATTAAAGGCGGCGTGGGGGGAGGGGTGTTGGGTCGCGGGAGGGTAGGAGGAACTTTTCTCCGGGCTCTGATTGCAAATGTGAATTTGTGTAAGTCTGAGTGGAAAGAGTGTTTCAACTGAAAAGGGGTAATGAGGCGGTCGAGTGAGGCTGAATTAGTTGCAACTGTGCACCTAGATAAATTATATTTGGAGCTGGTAAGTCATATGTTTTTATAACTGTTAAACTTTAGGGCTAAAGCGGTCCTGTGATAATCATAATATGATTCACACATTATATCGTTCTAAATAATAATATGAACCTCATAATGATTGTACCTACTTACTTCTATTATCTCTGCTCATTATTCCATGGCAGGATAACATGATGCTATAAATTGTTATAGCTTATAACAAGCCATATGAAGCCCCCCTGGTGATGGCTATCCTTCTGAAACGTTGAACTAACTCTAACCTTCTCCTGAACTGGTTCGTTTACAAACATAAAGTAGGTATCACTGTACATAAACTTCCAACTAAGCTCGAAACAACTAAGTACCTAGATTGAACATTATTTTATATAAAATAATGTGCGACAGTGTCAGTCAGTCCATCTCTGCCATACTCCCCATAGAATACATGCGTAAATGGAATGTTTTGTCAGAAATCAAATGAACGCATTCTAAAATATATGAAATTATGAAAATGATGATGAGAATTCATACTAATACGATGTAACCGAAAAAATTATATTACTGTATTGATAAAATTATCGATTTGCTAAATCGATTAATAAATGAACCAGGTTTTGTTGTAATGTACAGACTCGATCTAGAATGCGAAGTGTGTTGACGCCTTTATGTTCTCGGTTCACTTTCGTAACATCTTCGATTCGCTATTTTTTTTATTTTACTTACTTACTTTCTTCATACGAGTACTCAATTCAACTTTCAATAAATAGTTTGGAACAGAAAAACAGCAATCCGTATCAATTATTTTATTTGAGTATTTCACAAATACATAATCAACCTATACTATTCGTATCGCCTAATGAACTTAGAGGAACATTCAGATACGAAATAAAGGTAAGGTCGCGATAACGTCCGTGGGCATTTTGGGACCTGCGTTATCACATTAGTGCTTCATGCCGCCAAGGCCGCCGATGCCATAACCCATGTCGTTTAAGCCACCTAGGCCACCATAGCCATGACCGCTGTAGCCATGACCGCTGTAGCCAAGACTGTTGTAGCCAAGACCGTTGTAGCCAAGACCGTTGTAGCCAAGACCGTTGTAGCCAAGACCGCCGTAGCCGAGCCCGCCGTAGCCGATATCGAGGCCTGATCCATGGCCTAAACCAAGTCCTCCGACACCAACCAGGCTACTCGCGTATCCGCCGTGAGCGACAGGGGCAGTGGCAATCGGAGCAGCAGCAATTGGGGCCGCGTATTGTTTGGTTACAATAGGAGCAGCCATGAGCGTTTGCGGATGAGCTGCGGGGCCAACGCGTTTGACCACCGCGTTGAATCCAGACACCGAATCCGCGGTGTAGTCCACCACTCTGAGGGTGCCATCGGGTTCCGTGAGCGAGTACGAGCCCTTCACGACTCCACCGTCACGGGACTCAGTCTGGGCCTTACTGTCACCAGTAAGAGGATCGTTGACTGCATAGTTAAAGCCGTATCGTGGGATTGACTGCAGAGAAAAATGATGCCAAGTTAGTTACAATTTGAAATATCTATAGAAAAACTAGCGGCCCGCCCCGGCCTAGCACGGGTGGAGAATCCCTAACTTTACTTTCCCCGTCGAGTCACCCGTGAACCCCAAAAAAAAATTGATAGTAGCCGATTCTCAAACCTTCTATATAATATGCATATAAAATTTCATTAAAATCGGTCAAGCCGTTTCGGACGAATATGGTAACTAACATTGTGTCTCGAGAATTGTTATATATAAAAAGTATAATTATCTAAATAGAAATTTCGGAAAAATTGCCATCATTAACCCGTATGCTGACCCACTTTTAGTTCTATTCCTTTTTTCTTTCATTTCCTTTTTGAAAGTTTTAAAAGTTTTCTCATAAGTTCCCGGTAAACTAACTGACACAAAAATTCATACAAATGTTTCAATGTTGAATTTATCGGAAAGATAGTGCTTATCTGGAGGTGGTGAAACAGGCCCTTAGGCTCGGATATCCCTCTAGAATGTGAAGAGTTAGGCTATATATAGTCCACGCCACCTACTCCGAGTATGAATACCTAATTATATGGTGTACTTACAATACTGCCGGTAGCAATGGGCAGACCACCGTACCCGGAGGGAGCGGCTGTTGCTACACCGAGCAGGCAAGTAATCTGAAAATAGATGCTAATATATGACAACTGAAGCAACTAGCATAATGAATATTTCATTGCAGGGCTACTAGGCAAGCAATTAATGTTAGAATGTATCACGAAATCAGTCAGAAAGTTATAGATAGTTAGATACCTAACAATAATGGCCATTGAGGTATTAGACAAATGGATTAACACAATTATGGAACACCACACTTCACAAAATGAACCTTTTTTTATGGCATTTTTCGGGTGCCGCAACACCAGAGGAGTCGCAAGTGCGTTCCCGTCCTGGCACTACAATTAGCTTACTTTCGGCCAGTTTACAAACACATTCACTTTTTTCAATAAGTCCGTGAAATTATATTCCATACTTTCATATAGTGTTATAAATGCGAAAGTTACTCCGTCTGTCTCATATTTACTCCTAAACCTCTGCACAAATTCGGCAAGGAGATAGACTGGATCCTGAAACCGCTATACGCTAGGAAAATTTATCAATCTTACGCGCCTAGCGACGATAGAAGAGAGTTGAACTCGAGTTCTTACCGCAATAAAACTGAACATGTTGGCAGGTGGGTTCAGAAAGCCTGTGGACGTTATCCAAACTGTTTGTGCAGCGTTGTAATGTTCAGCCAACCCAGTGTTCGTATTTATACGGCGATACGGCTCCTATTTGTCAATTCCTTACAATCCTTCGATGTTTCACGCTTATTGATTATTCAAGTTACGCACCTCCGAATATATTTTCATAATAACGTGTCCTAAAATCGCCGATAATTAGTTAATTGTTGGTTCGCAGTTTGTTGGTTCTCCTAGCAAAACAGTGTAATTGTTTCATCAGATTCCTGTCCGATTAACAGGAATTATGTGAGTAATTATCAGTTCGCTCAACTCAACGCTCTCAACTGCCTCATTAGCCAAGTGGTTCTGAGCGCGACTGCTACGCTAGAGGTCCTGGGTTCGATTCCCAGGTCGAGCAGTGTTATTGGGTTTTTCTATGAAATTTTCAGTAGCAGCTCGGAGTTAGTAATTTGTGCCTGGTTAATGGCAATAGGCTCGCCCCCTATTACATGGGACCTAAACATACCGGCGAACTGTGGGTGTAGGTACATTAGTACGCCTCTGCCTAATCCTTCGGGGAATAGAGGCGTAATGGTATGTTATGTTATGTTGTAATTATCAGTTCGCTATTGCTCAACCTGCTTCTGGTTCATCCACTCATCCATATCAGCCGGAAATCGTTGGAAAATAACTTAATTTTTAAATACTTAGCTTGTGTAAACTATTCCGCAGAATGATACGGACATTTCAATTATTATTTTGTATGGTCGTGATTGATAATTTAATCATCAAATCAGTGTATTAACCGAGGTAGGCATAATTATGTAGGCACAATGGCACAATGTTAGACTATAAAAATAAGAAAAAATATATTTAAGTAGGTACCTATGTAAAATTACGTTTCGTGTAGGTACTTAGGTACTACACAGATACCTACTTTTTTGTTTACTAGCTTTATTTTACTAAGACACTCCATATTTTTGTTTCATCAGCTAGTTACTAATTCCATTTTTCTTTTTATATTGTTGCATTTTCTATGCTAAAATTATAAAGTTAGGAATTTCGTCTGCTGACAGGATTCGAACCTACGTCTTCTGGTACAATACACCAGTGGCTATAACCAACTTAGCCACCGCGAGTACACGAGTTACTGAAGATGTTACATAGGTAGGTACTGTCAACTGCCCCTGTTCTCGGTACTCGGTAGGTAAGACTTGACTGTATGAGACGTGTGGCTCTTTGATTGGTTATTATTCTGCTCGATGGTCTTCAATTGACTGTCCTGTTTACTTCCGTTTCCTCTGTATATTCATGTACAGTTAGCGTCAAATATATCTCTCCCCCATATTCTGTAATAAAATCCGGCAGTTTTTATGGGATAGGGGGGCAAACGGGCAGACCGATCACCGGATGGTAAGCGATTACCGCTGCCCATGGACATCCGCAACACCAAAGGAGTCGCAAGTGCGTTGCCCGCATTTACTCAATAGGTGGAACACAACGCAAGTGTTGTTTCACGCTGGTTTTCTGTGGGGCCCTGGTATCACTCCGGTCGAGCCAGCCCATTTGTGCCGAAGCATACATGGCTCTCCCACAATTTTGATATAGGCACCTACACAGTTGATAAAAATCAGTGACACCGATTGAAGACACATTAGGTCCCTACAGGAAAGTTATAAAAATAATATAACGTTCGTTCTTGGGTCCTACCTACGTAGGTACTCCCGACATACATAACATAGGTAGGTAGCTACGTAACAGTTACGCGACCCTTACGTGACTTGCTGAATTTATTATAGGTACTTAAAACATACTATCACGCCTGTATTTCCCAAAAGGTAAGACAAAGATGTTCTAATGTATTTCATAGAAAACTCAACAGCACTGCGCTGCCTGGGAATCGAATTTAGATTACCCACACCCAGGCCTTTTAGCGTAGCAGTAACGCACAAGACTAGACTATGTAATTAAAGAAAGAAAGAAAATATAGGTATTTTATTTGTAAAGCACACCTGATGTACAATAAGGAAAATAATAATAACTACCCCTAAAATAACTATTTAATAATGAGAGAATAAGACAGTCAATAACTGTTTTATGTATTTTATAATGATAATTATTAATACCTATAATTATTGTTATATTGCACCTAGCTAATGAGAAGTAAGTTTTTTTTTTTTTTAAAGCGTACTAGCAATGTCACAAATTACTAGTATTCTTGTTAACCCCTCGTGCTAAGCTAAATGCTTGTGTTACGAGTGGGTTCACGTCGGTAGTGCAATGGGTGGGGTTCGAACCGGCAACCACATGATCGCAAGTCCGACGCCCTAGCCATTAGGCTACCGCCGCTTCGACACTTATTATTATTATTAATTTATGGTTGATACTACAATGAAATATTTATAAACTTTACTACAACTAGGCTTTCAAGTTTTGTAATGAAGTTTCTTAATTTATTTAACTCACCTAAGTATTTTCATGAATTAAATTACTCGTTGGGGCCCGAGGTTGAAATTAAAAACGAATCCTATAGAAATACTCCGTAGGGTACGATTGATTCTTGGGGCAATAGTATTAGTAAATAAAAAGTCATGATCTAATTAATTCACAATATGGCGTCAGGTCGTCGCCACCATTGAATTAGGTATAAGATAAATTTTTGATAACCCCCATTTCTTTAGTGATATAATTACACTAGCAGTAGCAAGATTAAGACATATCGATTGTCGTAAGAATCATCAAAATCGGCCCTCTCGTTTAGGCCCCACAGCGACACAAAATAACAAACATACATAATACACTGGTAGGTTGTATATTATGTATAAAGGTTGTTAAATACATAACCCTAACCACAACCCCTTTGCGTCGCGCAGTCGGGTAAAAACTATCAATACTACTATACTAATATGTAATAACAATCGACGGTACAATCTATTATTTCTTTGGCAATTCCTGGTAATGAAATGTCGCCTGTTGATGCTCCATAATGTATTATGATAGATCGTTGTTATCGAACAAACAATAGAATAATTCGTTTGGTTTTGGTAACATTCGCCCAACACTAGTTTGTTTTGACTTTGACACTTTTGACAGTATATTTGGCGCGAGCGCGACCACGATTGTTTGTGTTGTGACTGTGATTTTACAAGCCTCAAAGCTTGATCCCTGTAATTTACACGCTGTATGAATTATATTATGTACAAATTAAATTGTGAGTTTGCGACGGAGAATAATTGATACCTATTTATGAATCATATGAAATAAATACGATACGTTATAAACATGGGTGATGTTCAAAGAATGCGTAGCGAAATTACCGCAGCGTTTAAGATCAATGGTTTTACATTACGCAAAAGTGCTGGTACGTTTCTTGCTGAACAACTGTTATTACTGCCTCCAGAGGAACGTGAAATGATGCTAAAGAAACTCTCATCTCATTTGTTACACCAGTGTTTATCTCAGCCAATTTTAGAGAGAGCACATTTAGAAGTAGCGTACAAAGAGTGTTCCACAGCAGGTCTAGAAGAGCATGAAACCGTCCTCAATGTAATCGACGCTTTCACCGTTCCCAAGTTATGTTACGATCATGAACTCAAGAAATTCGTGAAAGACGTAAATAACGTGAAATGTTTACTTCCCGATCCCCAATGGAAATCTCGCTTCGTTATCGACAGGTACACAGTGATATGGCAAAGAACACTCAGGAACAAACTGTTCACATTAGACAACATACCATCTTCAGAAACAGAAAAGCATTTTCAATTGCGCAAAGTAGAGTTTTTGTTAAGTTGTTCTAGTAAAGTAAATGATGTAGTGGTGTTGGGTTTGCTCACACAAGTTATTGAAAGAAAGTATCATTTAGAAGATCCAACAGGTTCAATTATGCTGGATATGACAAATGTGAGATATCATTCAGGCTTATTTACAGAAGGCAGTTATGTCTTAGCTGAAGGTTACTATGATGATAAAATACTCTATGTTACTGGTCTTGTACAACCTCCTGTAGAGACAAGAGAAGCATCAATGCCTTATTTTGGTAACCTAAACACATTTGGTGGAAAATCAAAAACATCTCTGAAAAATTCCCAGGCTCTCTTAAAAATAGAAAATGAAAATAGAGATGGTGTATTTGTTTTTGTTTCTGATGTATGGTTGGACAGCCCAAAAGTGATGGATAATTTAAAAAAGTTATTTGCTGGCTTTGAAGATGTTCCACCAATAGCCATTGTATTGATTGGTGAATTTCTCTCATGTCCATACACCTATAAGTTTCATATGCACCTGAAAAATGGACTGAATAGTTTAGCAGACATGATTTGTCAGTTCAAGAACTTACGTGAAATGTGCAAGTTTATATTTGTGCCTGGAAAGACAGATCCTGCTGCTCCAAATGTGCTACCGAGGCCACCGCTACCAAATTATCTGACAGAGACAATACAGAACAAACTAGGTGACAATGCAATATTCACAACAAATCCATGTCGCATACAGTACTGCACTCAAGAGATTGTTGTATTCAGACAAGACTTGGTTATGAAACTGTGCCGAAATACATTGCACTTCCCAGACAGTGGTGACATACCAGACCATTTAACAAAAACTTTACTAAGTCAATGTTGTTTGACACCTCTATCATTAGGAGTGCAACCCGTATTTTGGAGACATGCAAGTGCACTAAGCTTGTATCCGTTACCAGACTTAGTGATACTTGCAGATCATTTTCAACCATTCACAAGGACTTACAAAGACTGTCAGGTCTTTAACCCAGGTTCATTTCCTCGTACAGAGTTCACATTTAAAGTGTATGTGCCAGCTACAAGAGTTGTTGAAGAGTCACAGATACCAAGTGATGAAAATATGTGATAAAACATTTAAGGAAGTTTTGGAACTGGTTATAAAATTAATGTTTTTTTTTTGTGGTTTGTAAATAATAATTTAAGAATTTTAAGATATGTGATAATTATGAATACAACATTTTTAAGCATTCAATGCTTCATTATGTCTTTGTTTCAACAAATTTTTACAATTGATTTATGTATTGAACTATGATATTGAAAACCACGTTATCCTAGTGATATGACCGCCAAGTAAGTCAAAGGTATTGAGTTTAAATCCAAGGCACACATCTCTGACTTTCAAATGTGTGTATTATTAGCTAAAACAAAATGAGGATGCACTAGGCTATTTTGGTGATCTATAAGCCTAATCCCAGGGGCGTATTTTAAGGTATAGCGCCCCAGGCCGGTAGGGTTTGCAGCCCCATAAAATAATGGAAAAAGAGCAAAATACATAATCATAAAATATAGGAGAATGATGATAACACAGGTCAATAATGAAAAAAAATCCAGACTTCTTAATCGTTTTCGGCTAAAATAAGGGTGCCGATTACACACTAAACTAACCGAGATTTTCGAAAAATTGATCCAAATAAGAATGTAAATGATGACTACCTAAGGTATCTCAAATTTGTCAACATTTATCCTGTTCTAATTGTAATAGATTTATGACTACCAAAAAAAATATTATTCGCCAAAACGAATGATTTCAATGTTTTGTTTTCGAGCTTATATAAACAAGATTCGATAAAATTTGGATCTATAATCAACCGTCTAATCTGTAGGCCATCAAAATTAACTGCTATTAATTTATCGAATGCTGCATTTTGAAGAACTATGACTTTCTTTTTCAATTTCTATTTTGGTTATCTTGTTTAAAATGAGTTGATGATGTCGATTTTACTGGCACAAAGTTATTCTTTAGTTTGTCAGTGGTTGTTGAGAAGAAAAAAACGTCGGATATGAACACTTTTTCCGGTTTCACGAATTTCTACAGGCAATGTTCATAACACAAATAAGAATTGTTATGATGATTACGGGGCTCCCACCAGATCATTTTGTAAATACTGACTGATACATACACACATGAAAAGTATCTAGTGATCAAGTGCATTATAAAGTCGCTACAATTGAGGATTACATTTTTTGGATCGTTATTGATTCGTATGAAAATTTCACTACCTATTTGGAAAATAGAGAGATCGTAAAGAATTTTCTTTTAATTTTTATTAAAAACTAGCATCTACCCGCGGCTTCGCCCCCGTGGAATTCCGTCTGTCATCACATCCCACGAGAACGGGATAAAAAGTATCCTATGTCCGTCTCCTGGTTCTAAGCTAGTTACCTCTCCACCAATTTTCAGCCAAATCGGTTCAGCCGTTCTCAAGTTATAAATAGTGTAACTAACACGACTTTCTTTTATATATATATACTAGCTTCTGCCCGCGGCTTCGCCCCCGTGGAATAAAAAGTATCGGGAACGGTACAAAAAGTATCCTATGTCCGTCTCCTGGTTCTAAGCTACCTCTCCACCAATTTTCAGCCAAATCGGTTCAGCCGTTCTTGAGTTATAAATGAAGTAACTAACACGACTTTCTTTTATATATATAGATATACAAGCTTCTGCCCGCGGCTTCGCCCCCGTGGAATTCGGTCTGTCATCACATCCCACGGGAACGGAATAAAAAGTATCCTATGTCCGTTTCCTGGTTCTAAGCTACCTCTCCACCAATTTTCAGCCAAATCGGTTCAGCCGTTCTTGAGTTATAAATGAAGTAACTAACACGACTTTCTTTTATATATATAGATATATAAAAGAAAGAAAAGCAGATAGAAAATCAACTGTTAATCAGAAAATCAAAACCACTACAAGTTCTGTATCGCAACTGAAAAAAATTTACAGGTTGCTGTCGCCCTTGGCACTACGTAGAGCATCATATATTATGCCGTGTGGTGCGGCTTGCGCCGCCGCAGCCTGCCGCCCCGGGCCATGGCCCTTTTGGCCCTTAGGTAAATACGCCCATACCTAATCCCCCACATCCTTTTTTTTTTTTGTGCGTGTGGAAAATCCTCATGGACTTCCGCCGCCCGGGAAGGCGGCGGGGCGTGTCGGACTCCACCCAGAGTGGGTGACCTACCGACTAAAAACCACACGGTGTTCCTTCCTGCACGTTTGCGTCGGGGGCTACGGGAAACAGAGAATTCGTCCGCGGCCCCCGACTGGTGCCGGCCCGCCGCAGCGGGCCCCGTCTGCAGATTGTGTAGGGGGGGAGTGAGGCGTTGGACTCCCCCCCATCGCCTTAGAGGGCGTGGGCGCCGGTGGGCGGGCGAGGCGTGGAACACTACGCGCCACCGCCTCGGGTCCTATAAGGGGGAGTGTTGCGGACGTCCCCGCGTCCGCCATCCCCGGACCCATTTATGGAGGCCGGAAAAGGGCATTGTCAGCCCTCCGCCGACGTCCGGTGCGCCGGCTGCGGATCGGGTTAGTGCTCACGCACTCCCTCTCCCGTTCCGCAGCTTCCTTCTGCGAGATGACTGTTTCGCAGAAGGCGATCACTGCATCCCAAGACGCCGCGCTGCCGACCATAGATCGAACGACGGCCGGCAGCGACAGGTCGTCTCCCACCTCAGCGACGAGGGCACGGCGCGGCTCCTCCCAAGCGGCACACTCCAGTGTGCAGTGCAGTGTCCTCCCGACAATGGACGCAGTGATGGCACCGGGCGTCCGGCTCCCTCCCTATGCGACACAGGTACCTCCCAAAGCAGCCGTGCCCCGAGAGCACCTGCGTCGCCCGAAGCGTGAGGGAGCCGTGCCTCCTCCCGAGCCAGCGCTCGAGTACTGGCCGGACCGCCTCGACGGTAGCGAGGCCGGCGGTAGGGCGTGATAGCCTGTCCCGCCATTCCGCCACAATCCCGCACATCCTGAGTCAACCCATGTCCAGCAGTGGGACAATATACGTAATGAAGAGATTATGTTATGTATGATTTATGTAAACCTTCATCCCACATTTACATTACTTTCAACTGTTACTAATGTTTATAAAAATTACATTGACTTATTACCTTATTATCTAGCTATTATCAAGCTATATAATAAATTGTCAGTGCATCAACTTTCAAATGCTGGCCTGGCTTCACATACAAAGATCAGCATAATCTCGGAAATGTATTAACTTTATATAATACTAGCTTCTGCCCGCGACTTCGCGAGATCTATATATAATCCCGCGACTCCGCGTAGCGTTATTATATATAGATCTATAGCCTTCCTCAATAAATGGGCTATCTAACACTGAAATAATTTTTCAAATCGGACCAGTAATTCCTGAGATTAGCGCGTTCAAGCAAACAAACAAAAAAGATCTTCAGCTTTATATATTAGCATAGATGTAGCCTTACTACAGACTCAAATAGTCAAGACAATTTATTAAACATATTTTATTGTATGTGTTATGTATTTCTGTAATGTTACAAACTGTAAGATAGTAACATTTAATTTCCATCGTTTCTTAAAAATTTCATGGGGGAATTTGGGTCAGGATAACAGGTAGAAGAAAGTAAAAATTTTATGGTGATTAATTTACTGCATCTTTGAAGTCCTATAATAAAGTTTACACCGATTTCAGAAGTTAATAAAAAATGAAACAAGGTAATACATTTAGCTACACAATTATATTTTGATAATAAATACCATCGACACATTTATCCATCATACTTAAATGCACATATATTTGAGCGGTTACACCGTCCCCAGTCGTATAGACTACACCGTGACACGTAACATACTGTTTATAATTTAGATATTTACACGAAATATGCACAGACGACATATAACACAGAGACTTCAGTTTCGGCATAAGTATATCACTCGTTGAACTATAATATTATCGTCATTTTAACAGTCACAGTTATGCACTAAAACACTTTCTGAAAGGTGCATTTTTTCACGTTTTATGCTTCCAATTTCCCTAAAGCTCTTAAAATTCGTATGTAAAACTGTAAAACTCACGTTGTGAGTTGTCCCCCCTAGAGTGTATAGCCCCTAAACTATTGCAATCATTTTGACAATTTGATGAAGAGCATACGCCGAGTAACATACGTCCAAATTATCTGTGCGGTACATAATCTGTGTCAACATATATGCCTATGCTAACAATACATTAAAATCGTGACACGTTTGGTTTCTGTTGAGTTATTCTGCGCTACGTGGTCTTGCTTCGGAGGCCCTCACCGAAGAGTATAAGGCAGAGTCGGTCCACTAGATACGCGAACACCATGTCTGCTATCAAAACTTGCACTAATATAAGCCGGTACTGAAACAAAATATATGTATAGTTACATTTTTATAAGCTTTTTGTCTAAGGAAGAAAATATTTAATTTAGTACTCCCACGTTAATATTAAACGTACTTTCTTAATAATAGCCACCGCAAAAAGAAAGTATTGCTTGTGATGAAACCTGAGAAAAATAATAGCCGGTCTATGAAGTTAACTCATACTTTGGCTCATCCAGAGATGAAATCTGTGCCCGTCCTCATGCAATCAGACTTATTTTCAACAATCAATACTTACATCAGGTGGGAAATATACAATCTCAAACATGTTGGAGAGATCAGGGAATATTCCAGCGGCGAGCGCCAGCACCGCGCCGCCCGATATCATAATACTGTACAACAGAGGTTTGTTGTCGCGGAGACCTTCCATGAACGGCTCGCCCTGCCGAACAAATGTTTGGGGATTATTAATGCAGTACTGATCAATCTGTTCAATAGCTCAGTCGATGGCTTATAAACAAGATTGATTACACGATGATACTTACCCTGTAGTTGATAGCAAAGGTGGATATTTGGAGCGACATAGAGATGATGTAGACGGTGCTGTTGAGTAAGTCCGGAGCGAACTCCCGCTCCTCGTCTTCTGCCAAGTCCATGTCTAACTTCGGCTTGTTATCCCTGCAAATGAAACATAACTTGTTTCCTCTCCTATGTATCAACATACATATTCCAGCACGCATGTATCCCCCGAAGGGTGAGGCTGCGCTGTACTAATGTAATAAGGGTCGACCATAAAACCAAATTACGAATAACCCAATAACACTGCTCTACCTGGAAATCGACAGTCCAGCTCGCGTGCTACCAATGATTAAAAAACTAAGAAAATATATTTATTATACTTGTATATTACATTTTTAGTATTAAGTCAGTATTAAGACAATAGCCTACAAGAGCAGTTATATCACGCCTGTATTCCCCGAAGGCTTAGGAAGAGCTGTACTAATGAAACTTCGCAGTTCAGTATGTTTAGGTCCCATGTAATAGCCGGCAAAACTATTGCTATTTACCTGGCACAAATCCGAACTCCGTAGGTCGACCTAGAACCTCAAGCACGACTGCTAGCGCTTAGAATGACTACAGACTAATGATGCAAGTTACAATAAAATAGAAAAATGTAATTATACCTTCCAGGCGACCGTGATTTGGCTTCGTGTACCAAGTATATAAGGCAGATGAAGTGGACCGCGAACTGAGTGAGCACCGTCATTATCGTATACACGTTGAAGATGTTCGGCAACGGACGCTGCTTTGATAGTTGTTTAAGAGGCTGAAAAAAATAAAAGAAAATTTATTACTATGATTTGTACAGAAAATAAGTGGGCGCAATATGAGGTAAAACTGGGGGCATTATAAATGTATTGGCTAAAAATAACCACTGGAAATATGCAGAAAAGTAAGACAACTCATGTATCATTCATCAGGGGGACAGTAAATGATGATGACAGTGGCTTACCTTAGATCTGGATATGAATAAAAAGCATGATGCAAGCAACAGACTCTGTAGGGTCGCTTGAGTGTCGCTAAACTTGATGCCATCGAGGTACAACACTGACTGACTGTACGCCAAGATGAGCGCGTTCAGCGCGAGGATCTTGAACATCTGCAGAGTCGTCACCAGAGTGCATCGGCCTTGCTTGATAATGTGGCAGACTGGTGAAGAAGTTAGAAAAGAGATTAAATAACATGTATCTATTCCCTGAAGGATTGATGTGAATTAGGGTCAATTAATATTGCCGCGGAATGGAAGGGAAATTTTGGCACAAAGTTATACAAAGCATTTTGAACTTTATCTCCATTGCGTAACGTTTTCGGATTCCCTCGACGACGGAAACAGTTGTTCCCATGGAGAAGACCATGGACTCTCCTTTTAAAATAAGAAGTGATACACTGGCACAATAGTTCGATAGCAGGATGTGATTATATGATGTCAAAAGAATATACTAGAGTAAAGAGCCATGCTTTGGCACGAATGGGCCGGCTCGACCGGAGTGATACCACGGCCTCACAGAAAACCGTCGTGAAACAACGCTTGCGTTATGTTTAGCCGAGTGAGTGAGGTTACTGGAGGCCTAAACCCTTTTAAAGGGCGGGAAACGCACTTGTGACTCCTCTGGTGTTGCGGGTATCCATGGACGGCGGTTATTGCTTACCATCAGGTGGTCCGTCTGCTCGTTTGCTCCCCTACCCCATAAAAAAAACAAAACAAAAATATCAAAAAAAAAACTTACTGCAAAATATACTGGAAAGGCGACTTGTAAATGGTGCAGCGACGCTTGCGTCTCCCAACCTCACGAGTTGCGTATCATCTTCCTCCAGCTCGCGGATAGCCCTGCGCAGGCGCGCGGCGGTCTCAGCGCGGGCGTCGGCGCGGGAGGCCGGCCGCCGGGGGGCCTCTTCCACCGGGCGCTCCTCTCGTGGCTTCTCGCGTGGTCGTTCGGGTGCATTTGCTAGTATTGCTACACCCACCTAAAATTGAAATTACCGTGTAATGCAGTTGTAGAGATTTCAAGGCTGCTCTCATCATCGTTCAAAATGGTATTCATCCTGCATGGATCAAAATCCTATTAACCATGTTATTTAACCAGGTTGCAGTGGCATTTTGTGAC
Organism: Acronicta leporina; assembly: GCA_947256265.1. Lineage (NCBI taxonomy): Eukaryota > Metazoa > Arthropoda > Insecta > Lepidoptera > Noctuidae > Acronicta > Acronicta leporina. The sequence goes on along the minus strand of OX366513.1, from coordinate 5,327,086 downwards.
GACAAACTTCCGACATTCCACCGGGAGAACAGTAAAATGGTCATTCGTTTATTTACCACAAGGGAAAGGGTCTGGTCAGGCAAAAGGCTGCTGAACCGTGCAACTTGTTTTGACTTTTCAAAAGTCCCTTCTATAATGGTCTAATTGAAATAAACATTTTGACTTTTGACTTTTATAGTGGTATGACTGCTCTGCTAGAGATAGTACAACTAGTTACGAATATGGTATAGTGGGTTATTTTCCGCAACTCCACGACAAAGCGCGTATTTTGCGTGCATAGTTACGAATAATAAAGCGATACTTACGTCAGCATGTTTCAGTGCTCCTACGTCATTTGTACCATCGCCACACATAAGTGTGACGTAGCCGAGCGACTTCAACGTCACAACTACAAACTCCTTCTGTTTAGGCGCGAATCTTGCAAACACCTTTATATGAGGCATCAGCTCCAGCAGAAACTTGTGATGGTTCTCGTTTAGGAACGTCAGTCCCTCGCCCGTTATACACAAATCAAACTTCGATGTCAACTGTTTAGATGTCTTGAATGGATTGACTGGAAGATTGACTTCTTCGTCTATCGACTTCCAGCCCCACTTACTGTCATTTTCGGTCAATATTAGAACTTCTCCTTTCTGAGTAAACTTCAACTCCTTAGCGACATGACACGCCGTCAGCGGATTGTCACCGGTTATCATAACCACTGAATGAGAAGCATTCACGATCTCCGATATCGCTTTCTTCGAGTCACTCTTCAAAGGACACGAAATAATTACAAATCCAACAAAAGTCAAATCAGATTCTATATCTTCGCGGGACATATCCCTGATTTGCTGAGAACTTAATTTTCCTAAATTTCTATAACCTAAGGCCAAAACTCTGGCACCCCGTCGCGATAAAGTTAGGTAAACGTGATCGTAATGACTAGGGACCTCCTTAAGCATGCCCTTCACAGTTTCAGGTGCACCCTTGACACTGCTTATGTAATGAGTCTCCATGAAACCTCGCTCATTTACCTGGTAGCCTGCTATTACAGACATTCTTTTAAGGGCACTTGAAAAGTGATTTCTGTGAACTATTTTCAGGCCAGGTGATTTCCCTTTCTTTGGCACAACAGCATCTCCTTTGGTCAGGTTCCACTCTGCAGCTTTCAGAGTAGCTTTCTCTAACGGATCTCCAACAACGCCATCATCTAGTTGAACTAGAGAATGACATGATGCTAGTACTTGTATAGTCTCCATTGGAGCTTGAGCTAATGGAATAACTGTAGCGTCCTTGTGGTCCTCTATACCGGCCACACCTTCTACAACTAAATTATCACTTGTTAAAGTACCAGTCTTATCAAAACAGCATATTTCTACTTTTCCTGCAAAAGGTATTCTGAAAGGTTCTGTACAAAATACTGCTAGCTTAGACAATGATAATAATGATGTATTCACTGCTAGTGACAATTCTATTGGCAGTTCTGGTGGCACGACTGATGTTAAAATCAATGTGCACTCCAAAAACAGTTTGTATCTGTTCCTCTCTGGATCCTCGCAGCCCTTGATCCAGACATACGCGGCTGCGGCGATTGCGAAGATAAGTAAAAACAAAATAAATCCAAATGTTTCCAGATTGTTAGCAGTCACTCTCTTCACACCAAAAAGTATTGTTCTTAAAAGTTTTCCCTGTGATGTGTTGAAACCATTTCGGATAACATATCCAATGCAGCCATTGTCAGGGGCCTTAAGAGCTGATGAAGTATTTTTGCTGGGGGAAGAATGTTGAACAATCTTGGTGCCACCAAACAGCATGTGAAGTTTGCCATCACCCTCAGGGTCAAAGGTTTGTTTTAGATTCTTCTCATTGTCTACTGCTTCTTTCATTTGGGGTACACTTTCACCAGTCAACATGGACTCGTCAACTATGCATGAACCTCTTAGGAGGACTATGTCACAAGGGACTAGGTTTTCATTTGTAGACCTAGTGAGGGAGACAACATCTCCTGGCAGGAGCTGGTCACTCATTATTTGCCTCCACCTCCTGTTTCTATATACATTGATATTATATGGTTTATTTCCCATCTTTCTAATTTCTGCCATGTTTCTAAGCTGTTGTTGTACTAAGGTGCACTCAAACATCACAAGCATCACCAGTGTGAATATGGAGTAGTACCAGTACTTATCCAAACACCACAGTGCAACACAAAACACTTGGAACACAAAGAATGGTGCTGTTGCTCTTTCCTTAAATAGTTCCATGAACTCAGGAACAACCTGTAACAATATAACTATACTAATTACATACATAGTACATTATAAAGAGCTATTCCTATATCACATGCCAAAAGTCGGTTATTGCACAAATTCGATACGAAAACAGAACAGCTATCCTTGAAATCAATTCTCCATTTGCCTACAATAGGTATAAATATCAATTAGGTGTTATGCAACAACTTTGCAAAATGAAAAATCATTAAGGCAGCAAACATTTCTAAGACAACTTAATTTAATTATATTAGTGTCTGTGACTTTGAAGTAAAATGATCTTAAGTATATATAAATTTCATATTAGATCTTAAGTATATATTTTCATATAAATTTCATTTCGTGTCACAATGTTAGTTACCAATATCATACTTCTCCGAAACGGCTTGACCGATTTTTTATGAAATTTTATATGCATATTCAGTAGGTCTGAGAATCGGCTACTATCCATTTTTCTATTTTTTTTTTTGTTTTTTTTAAGTCATAAGGTTTGTCCACCCCTAAGATAAAGGCTATAGAATATTTTGAAAAAGTTAGGGATTCTCCACCCGTACGAAGCCGGGCGGGCCGCAAGTGTTATTATAAGTTACAAAGTCTTACCTATCTCCGTGACATAATTAAGAATAATATTGAAGAATTAGCAAAACCATTCAATAAGAGACTGTTGTCAACACTGAAGACATGCTGACAAGCAGAAAAGTATTAAAACTAGAGAGTGGAGAACCACTAACCAGTAGAGTGAAGCAATATTTTTTTATTGACTTATTGCCAAAAGGAAAAAAAAACAAATAATTGAAAAATTTAATTATGTAACTGGCGACTAACTAAGATGGGCTAGTATCGTCCAGACAAGACTTATGGTGATATGAAACAAAGTTTAAACATGAAATACTACATAATTAAGGGGGTGGTAACTTAATGGCTAGGGTGACAGACTTGCAATCATGTGGTTGCAGGTTTGAAACCCACCCATTGCACTACCTACATGAACCCACTCATAACACAAGCATTTAGCTTAGCACAAGGGGTTAACAAGAATACTAGTAATGAGCTAGTTTTCTCTCTCACACACAACATATCTCACATTGCTAGTTCTCTTTAAAAATAAAATTATACATTGAAATTGGATCATATAGCTGAACAAACATATTAAACACTAGCTTCTGCCCGCGGCTTCGTGCACATGAAGCTATATCAGGAGTGGAAAACCAACATTGATGACTCGTTTAATGTATGACCTATTTTTTGGATGCCTATACATCAGGGAGGACAAGCTGTATCTCAGGATTCATTTAATTAATGGAGATAAGAAGTTCACCAATTTTTAAGTTGGAGCATATACTTTCTAACAGTGATAATAAAATTAAAATTAAAATAAAAAAACTACTGAATAGCAGTAGTTTTTGCTCCAACCCGTAACAAACAGACAAATAGACAAGAATTTAAAAAATCACATTTTTGGATTCGGTGATGTTTATATACCATAACCCACATTTTTTTTTAAATATCTTCAATGTACTTACAGACACAGCTTTTTTACAATTTTATAATAGTAGAGATCACAATATGTTTCCATGTCAGATTACTTTTCATAAACAATTAACTTTCAATTAAAACAATCTCACATTAAGAATCATATATAACCAGTTTCAAGGGGCTCTATACAATGACTATCTGTCATCATTTACCAATCTAAATTATGTTAATTATTGTAAAAGTGATAACATTGTGCTGAACTTTACTCAGATTATTTTTTAAATGGCTCGTCAGATAAGTTTATATGTAAAAAACTTTGGTTGTGTAATTTTTTTACTTTTTCCCTACATTTACCTTCAAACATTATAATATTTCTAATGGAAAATAATTCATGCAATGATAAATTTGATAATGAATTACAAGAAAATCATGATGACACCAAATTTTTTATTGAAAGTATATTTTTTTTGTTAATCATTGTGATTAAAATCCCACTTAAATTTCAGTGAGATCAGACAGATGGGATGGAAATTACAGTGAAGAATGACACTACACAAAAATTAAAATACTATAACATCACTCACCATAATCATTTCATTTTTTCCAAATTCCTTTTCAGCAATATCAATAGTATCATCGTCCAAATATCCTTTAGATTCCATATACTCCTCATAAGTCTTATTTGTAGGAAACTCAACAGTGTGAAAAGACTTTTTATCCCAGTCATAAATATACTTACTCTTTTGGAATATAAACCATACATCTGGATATATGCTACCTTTTTTGGTTGACTGAAAATACATTTTGGAAACAGTATTCAGGTATACTTATGCATGTGTTAAAAATATATATTCATATTTTTATCGATAGAAATAATAAAAATATACCTTGGTGTGGTGAAGTTTAACAATTTCAGAAAACCCATTATGCGATGTTGGTACAACTTTCACTATTTCGGCCTGGATTGGGTCTTTAACCTAAAATTGAATTTAGACAGGAAATATTACTATGCATGAGCTGTTTACTGTAAAAACTGAATGGTAACAAGGATTTTCTTCAGAACATAACGTTGAATTACTTACCGATGAACAAGATAAGAAACACTGAATATGTACGCTCCAATAGCAGCAGAGGCAAATGAGAATTTGTATAGTGGCTACCACCACGACACTCACAAAGCCTGCCTCAAAATTTTCTTCAAAACCATATACAGCAATCCACGAGTAAAACACAATTGGGTATACAATCAAAAAAGGCAGCACAGTTCCTTGCAGAACCGTCGGCACCGGCTTGAAAAGCTGTGTATATTGAACTAAATCGTCCAGTGACGACTGCATCTTATTGGATACCATTTTATAATTATAACACACTTTGAACCCGTATTATTAAATCACCAATGGCCTTTTTTAACTTTTTGACGTATAGTTAAACATAATTTTATATTTTCTCTGAAGAAACTAATTCAAAATATAAATAAAATCCGATTTTATTGAGTTTACTCAACTTGACAGATTGACAATCAAGAGAGGAGGGGGAGAGAGGGGTGGGTGAGGCGGAAAACCGGAAACAGCGTGTGAACAAGAAGTATGCGTGTCACGTGCTTTTCCATTGTATTCAGAAAATATTCAGGTATGATTTTCACCTATAAAAAAACTATTTTCGTAATATTTTGAAAAAAAAAATCCCATTAAAATCCTTGCGACTTGCGAATGTTATTTATCCTGCGGGGTTCAAAATCGACTCCCTATAATGGCCCTTATATCCAAGATTTTAACCAGCTTTCGGCAGCAGGTGTATACAATGAACTTCCGACACCCCATCGAGTGAAGTGGGCATTCACATTTACCACATGGGAAAGGGTCTGATCAAGTGCTCCGTAATGGCATTGTGGTAACTTACATTACATTGGTGTTTCCCATCCAACACCTACTTATATACCTTTGACTATCTATCTATATGGAGCCGCCTCTCATGACCATTCCCCTCTGTCAAGGTAATGGATTAAAAAATCTAACGCGTTTATAAAAACTGTTTCCGAAATCGATTTTTCATAAACAGAATCGTTTTCGCTAAGTAAGGTCATCATAAATGCTCCGTGTAAATACCGATATACGTGCAGTTAATGAATGCAAAAAAATATCTAATATCTTATTTAGATAAAGATGGAGTTATTTTCCGTATGTAAGTATTAAAGTTCATTTATTTCTATTTAAATCACATAATACAATTTATTAATAAGTCAAAGTCAAAATGTTTTATTTCAATTAGACCATTAGAGAAGGTACTTTTGAAAAGTCAAAACTAGTTGCACGGTTCCAAAAAGTGGGTCTTATGGAGAAGATAAAGATCGAGGACGTTACCGATTCAATAATCGAGTATAAAATAATCGTTTAGTTCAAGCATGCACTCCCCACGAGACTACCCGAACTCCCCACGAGACTAGGAAATTATTTTTTACCAACAATATCAACCTTCTTCTAATAAACGTAAGATTTAAATTTGAAATATCCATCAAAATGTCATTTTTGGATTTTCAATTTTATGTCTTAATGCAGAATTACTATTTTCACATTTTTTTTGGCAATTATAGATCTTATTGTAAAACATATAAGGCTTAAAACTTTAATTTTAAGAAGTGTAGCGAGACATTTTGTTAATAGCCAATAGAATGCAGAATTACCTTTTTCATCTTTTTTTGGCAATTATGGGCCTTATATATATCATGCATGACATAACGCTTAAAACTCGAATTTTAAAAAGTGTAGCGAGACTATTTCCCTCATTTGTTTTGTCATTTTAATTAATGATGTGATAGTGATTGTTTACAATTTCCAATCGATATCGATATTATTTTCGTGATCAATGTAAGACCACATTATAATAATTGCTAAAGATCACTAAAGATGAATATTATGAATTTATGATATCACAATTTTTTATAAAATTTAATAAAATAACATTTTTGGAAATGACGTAACTAAGATTATTGATTATTTTTGATATCCAGTGCTAATAGATATTTTCTTTGTTACTTTTCCGATCTACAAAAGACCTTCATTTAAAATGAATTAGATGTGATTGATAAATAATAGCTTAAGCCGTTGCGGATAACTGCGTTGACAAAATCTATACTAATATATAATGCTGGAGAGTTTGTTTGTTTGCTTGCTTGAACGCGCTAATCTACTGGTCCGATTTGAAAAAATATTTCATTGTTAGATAGCCCATTTATTGAGGAAGGCTATAGGCTATATATCATCACGCTACGCGGATGAAGTCGCGGGCAGAAGCTAGTAATTTATAAATTAACTTAGTATTTAAAAACCGTATTTTAAAAATCATTTTCAATGATTTCTAAGATACGGTACGTTTTGAAGGTCTGGGGTTTCTTTTACCGCTTAGGTGGAAAACCAGCACATGGCCCGCCTGATGGTAAGTGGTTACCGTAGCCTATGGACGCTTGCAACACCTGGGGCATCACTCGCCCGTTGCCGACCATGTAAAAATCTTTTCACACCCGGTAGACAACACACACAACACCGGTACCCCCACTGCCAACACAACGCTTCCTCGCGGAGCTCTGGCGATCTTGCTCACCGTTAGGAACACAACATAGTACAGAGCTATGTTATTTGGCTACTATTTTCTGCAAAGTGTAGGTATTTACCCAGTCGGGCAGCTCCAATTGTGAGTGGAGTTATTCAATTCCACTATACCCTGCCTCTCGGGATGTTTCTTCAAACACATTATTTTCTTTTTTCGATTACCGGCTCAAAGAAATAACAAGTACGGAACACGACATACCATCATGTCTTTATTTGCCGAAGGGGTAGACCATTAATTTGAAGGCCATTGAAGGCCATTAATCGGGCATCAACCCTAATTTGTATAGAAAAACTCCATTAACACACGCTCAACCGGGGAATAAAACCCAGGACCTCTAGCGTAGCAGTCGCGCTTCTGACTAGAAGGCAGTTAATGTTAACGCGCGACATAATGAACCATTGGACTGCCAAGTCAAAGGTCTCGAGTTCAAATCCAACGCACGCACCTCTGACTTTTTGAAGTTATATGCGTATTAACAGTTAATTATCACGCGCTTAAACGGTGAAGGAAAACATCGCTGCATCGTGAGGAAACCTGCACGTCTGAGAGATTTTCTCGACGGCGTGTGAAGTCTGCCAACCCGCATTAGGCTAGCGTGGTGGACTATAGCCTAATCCTTCTCATTGTGAGAGGAGACCCTTGCCCAGCAGTGGGACATATAATGGGTTGATTATGTTATGTTATGTTATAATTAACAAAATCGTATTTACTCCTACTTATATCTCGTGGGGAACAAAACGCTCTGTCTAGTGTCATTCCTAATATATCAGCCTGGCAAAGAAAAGAATCAAACTAATTGGTATCAAAGTATTTGTAACAAAACGTCCCCAATATCCGCTCTATCTATACTAATATTATAAAGAGGAAAGATTTGTATGTATGTAACAAATAAACTCAAAAACTACTAGGCCGATTTCTAAAATTCTTTCACCATTATTTGCTACATTATTCAAGATTAACACGAGCTATAGAATATGTATTTCGAAAAATTTAGCGATTTCTCTCACCCGTGAGTTTATTTTCCAATTACATAGCATGTAATTGGAAATCTATACTTAAATAGTTTCTTTCTTTTGTATTTAATTGGCATGTAATGTATAACAATGTATATTTAGAGGTGTGTAAGGATGATTTTAATTTTGCAAATAAATAATTACATATAAAAATAATTTGTAATCGTTGTTACGTTTTTATCCATTCTTCCTAAATTAATCTATCGATATAAAATATCGACATAGTAGCTTCCTAATAATTTTTAATGTCTTTTACGTTCGTATTGTAGCCAATTCTTGTATGTTGACGTATTTGACCTCTATATGTGCGTAAATTGTGTTAGTGGTGAAGATTTTGACATGTGTGAGTTCGTAGCAATACAAAATGATTTAGAGTATGTGTGCAGCAATGTCTATGTAGTGCTTCCTCCCCCGCACCAAAAGTGACAGACTTTTTGTTCATAGAATTTAAGCGCGTTACTTGTCCAGGGATAGATAGTCAAAAAAAAAAAACCCATCGGAAACCTAGAGGGAGCTAAAACACACATAATCAGTCATTCCATGCAATTGTCAAAAGTGAAGTGAAATCAAACTGTAACTGGAGTTTAGGCGGGAAAATGAAAAGTGCACATTGTCGATTTTATATTATTTTTCAAAACTTGAATTTCTCCGAAGTTTAATGTGTAATTATGGTGGATAATTTTATTAACCATTAAGTGTTCGTGAACGTGTGAGAGTGTAGGCAAATGATATAAAATTGAAAATCGCGACTTTTTGGGTTCACTCCCTAAACTCCATCGAAGCCTCAACAACTTATACTTGACACTGGCGAACACCAAAAGTGTGGTGCCATATTACAATCCCACGATGGGAAATACTTGATTACTCTAATACTTGACACTGGAAAATACACAAAAAGTGTGGCGCCATAATAATAAAAAAAAACTGTAACTGTCAACTTGTCATTTTGTCTATGTCAAATTGTCAATAAAATAAAAGGCGCCAAAAGTGTGAGAAATTGACAATGTTTTGTGTTCTTTTTTATACCTCGTAAAACTACACGATGGATTTGAATATAAAAAGGAAATCTACTAAAATTCCACTGACGGGTAGTCTTACGGAGACATACCCTCATGATCTTCAAATGTACAAGATTCCACCCACTGAAGACATAACTCTCCAAGAGTTTGAAACTTTAGCCTTAGAAAGAGTGACTTTATTAAGAACTTTGGCAACCGCAACTACTCTCAAAGGGCTTCGAATGTTCTCAGAAGAATGGACAGATTACGTGATTGGTGAACTAAGAAGCCAAGGTTTGAAGTATTATGCTAAACTTTGTGAGAAATCATCTTGTGCCACAACCGAAGCAGACTTGCAAGCAAGACGTAAGGATCACATTGCACACTTCATTCTTAGACTAGCGTATTGCAGGACTGAAGAATTGCGGCGCTGGTATATCGCTCGAGAGTTAGAATTGTTCAAAATGAGGTTTGCAACTATGCGAGGTGAAGCAGTCGAGACTTTTTTCAAACTCAACAATTTATGCTATACTAACATCACTGACGAAGAGAAAAGCGAAATTATGCACTATCTGAGGGAGTCTACTCCTCATGCTAATATAGAAAACATGAAATTTTATAAAGTGAAATTCTATGAGGTGCTAGATTTGGTAAAAATGAGGAAAGTGTATTTGAGTGGTGGATATGCATACATTGCACACAAAGATTTTATATCAGTGTTATCTGCACAATATAGGACACAACTGAAACAAACTTTAGCTGTTGCATCTCATCACCTTGGTGAGATTGAGCAAGATGAAAGATTAGTGTCATTATTAAAGGGACTACACCAATCATATTCTGGTAATGACTACAGTGATGCCAAATCAATTGTTCCTATAGAGAATTTGGACTCATTATCTGTTAAGTCCTTCCCACTGTGCATGCGGCAACTTCATGAACAACTAAGACAGGCTCACCATTTAAAGCATGGTGGAAGATTACAGTATGGGTTATTTTTAAAAGGTATTGGTGTAACATTAGAAGACTCACTAAGATTCTGGAGAGAGGAGTTCACTAAAATAATGGACCTAGACAAATTTGAAAAACAGTATGCTTACAATGTAAGATACAATTATGGAAAAGAAGGTAGCAAAAAGGACTATACTCCTTTCAGCTGTTTGAAGATCATCAACACCACTGTTGGGCCTGGAGACTGTCATGGGTGTCCTTATAAACACTGTGATGTTAGTATTCTGAAAAATAGACTACAGGGTTATGGTCTTGACGCTCATGGTAAGTGTTATATTGATTCAAATCCAATTTCCAGCATAAACCATAATTATTATTTCAAAGAAATGATGATCCTCTTGGGTGTCACAAGAATTGTTTTTCTATTGTACCTATCTCCTAATTGATCGTCAATACATTAAAAAGTTTGTTTCTGATTACTTTAACTGAACAAAAGATAGTCTAGTCTTTCTAATATTTCAGTTAATTTATGTAACACTGAATGAGATCCATTATTTATATTTTTTCATTCCAATTTAATTCTAATAATTCTTCATTACAGCAATCAATGAAATAATAGACATGACAAAGAAAGGCCATTTCCAAATAGCATGCAGCAAATATTTTGATGCTGTGCATCATTCAGACCTAGGCCTGGGTATCAACCATCCCAATCAATATGTTGAAGAGAGTCAGAAAATTGCTAAAGGCGACATCAAAGTGGAAGTAAAGAAAGAATCCAAACCAAAAGTTAAAAATGAAGCTGTCAATGAGTTTGATGAAATGGATTTTGATGATGTCATGTAACTTCTCAGGACTTCCACTGCATGCATATGCAATTACTTACTTAGTTTAGTGTGCATACTAAGTACTCTGCTATAGACTTAGGATTGTGTAAATTGAATTATTGAAAAATTAGAAGTTTGAAAATTGTATAAGTAAGCAGAGAAGACTTTTTGCTAAAAATAGTACAGAAAATGCAATTCAAAACTCAGTAACCATTGAAACACTACATTTTTTAAAAGATTTTATTGATTTAATTTACTGTATAATATATTATAATATTTATTTCCTTTTAACATACATGGCCTGTCTAGCCAGGGTTCCACAATATAAACCACATATAAATATTAAACCTATAATTGAAATGCCTACAATTAAAAAGTACTTCTTAGACGGGGAAGATGATATCTCATTATACATATCACCAAAGTTCTCTATCACATTCAACTGAAATAAGAAAAAATGTTTCTAAATAAACACACCTTAGTAAAACAAGTCTAAATATTGTTTTCCTAGACCTGGTAGCATGCGTCATACATACACTATCCCCAGAGATTTTGCATTGTCTGTAATTTATTACTTCACAGGTTAAAACCATTTCTAGCAATACAATGACATTATTTATTGCCCGGAGCCCCATAAAATTGATACAGCCGATATGGCGGTAGCTATACTCTACTCTACCGCAATAAAAAAGACATACTTACAGCGGCAACATGCTTATACATTTCCAATCTACTTGAAAGTGCCTTTTGACAGTCAGCCTCTAATTTCCTATTACTATCATTGAGAATTATCTTTAGACATTTTAAACCTGGAAAGAAAGTACTTATGTAATTATAAACAGGTATTTTTTTATCATAATCATTTGACATAAATGCACATATTGAATAGCTTATACATCCTCATTCCTTGAACTTACGTCTCCCAGCACCATGCTCCAAATCTTTGCAATATGTCAATAAGTCCATAGCACAAGCTCTCTCTAGCAAAGGATCTGCCTCAATATCCACTTCAGTTTCTTCTATTATTTGCGCAACTTCACGCGCACATTCAGCAGATACGATTTTATGATTCAAAAGAGCATTCTTGAGACATTCTTCTACCTGATATTATATTTACCAGTTATAAAGTGAATATACACAATAAGCATTTATTTAAGGCACGGCTTACAAGTCTAGTGGTTCTAAATGCAACTGCTGCCCTTAAGGTCCTTTGTTCGATTGGATTTGGGACCAGGAGTCCAACTCCAAAAAACGAAATAATAAGTTTCATCTGACGGTTCGCACGTTTTCCTTCCAGGAAACGTTTTTAAGACACGATAGATTTTATTTCCGCGATTTGATTTCTAATCTTATGTTGACCCTACTCCCAAATATTGTTTGGTTGTTTAACAATACAATTTTAACGATAAATTACCAAGATTTTTTTGCGTCGTTGTTTCGTTCCGATACGAGGCGACGTTCGATTTTTAGGGTAGCAGTTCACCCCTATTATATGGGACCTATGCATACATCTACAGCATCGCTCAGCAGTGGCGCTCACGACCACTACACTAATGACGCAGTCCATCAATTGTTTAAAAACAAACAAAAAGACTATGATACCTGTCCATCGGAATTTGTAATGTCATTTGGCACAGCACAAATTGTTTGTATTTCAGCTTTGCATAATTTACCAAGCAAAGGGTCAAGTCGATAGTTCAAAGCTTGCTCTTTTAACACATTCGCCAGTTCATTCTCACATGATCTTGTTAATTTTGATTCCCTAAACTTTTCCTTCAAACAATATAACATTTTGCCTTGAAGTTCCATATCTTGTGGTTCTTTTGCTGAAAAAAGGGAACATTGAAAAAAAGTCGTTTAACTCACAGAATAGCTGAATAATATTTTTGTGAATAATGGGTTAATTCTCAAATGTTATTAAATGGTATTTGAAATTATTCGAGAAATGTGTATGAATACTACGTTTGAAATGTTTGCCATAACCTAAGATGTTAATTGGTTTCGAAACTATCTACAATAGTCAGTTTGCAAATATTGTCTACCTAATTTAATAATGGATTTTATACCGATCACATCTGAACAAAATTTCGTAATATCCGATTTGCAAGCTATTTGCAAATTATTATTAAATCGGTAGTCCATATTCTGTTCTATCATCCGGTTTACAATAACAACTTTGCAATTTTCATCGAAATGAGGTTCTTGTCGGTGAATCTGCAATAACATAAAAATATATTGAGAAAACTGATGTCTTGCTAAACAGAAAAAATAATAACTTAATTTACCTTCAAGCAATCTAATATTTTCGATGCATCTGTGTTATGGCAATACAAGTCTATCATATCATTACAGCTCGTAATTAAATGATAGTCAACAGCATTGTCAGCAAACTCTTGTTTCCTAACTACAAAAATAGCTTTCCTGCAAGAATCTGATAAGCTCCCTTTAGCTGTCTGCAGACATTCTAAAGCAGCCGATTCTCCATGGGGCACATTGGCACACAACAATTGTAAATCATTCTTACAAGCCTCTTTTAATTCTGGATCTAAATCAATATTCTCTTTTTGTTGGAAGAGCTGTTGTCTCAGCTGCTGACGACAATCCTTAAATATTGTATGCTTCCTTTTTGTTATGGTATCATTTCTTACTATTTCACTAAGACATGTGACAACCTGACTTTTAGTAAGTGCCTTGGGACAAAATCTGACTACATAAGACTTGCAAGCATTCTTAAATTTCCTGGTAAACCTGTAATTTTTTAGTGAGATCAATTGTTCATGTTCTATAGCAGCTCTACAGTTAACATTAGCTTTAATTTCTGGATCATTTTTATGACTTATCAAACATTCCATAATATCATCCTCCTCTTTCTTACTTTTCAGTTCTGATGCACATAGCCTCTCTATAGGAACTCTACAATTAATGTTAACCACAGCATTGAGTTCAATATGGCCACTTTGTGTTTCAGTAAAATTGGTAACAATTTCCCTACATTTAGGTCCAAGTTCCTTTATTTTGTTTTGCAAGCATGATATTTCTTCTCCCTTTCCAGTGTTTTCAAAGCACAAATTGATTAGATCATCCATGCAATTATCTTCAATTTCAGGCATCATGTCCACACTAATGGCTCTCTGTCTCATTACTCTTCTCACATGAGCTTCACAACCTGGTTTTAGCTTTCCCCTGAGATCAGGGTTGTAAGCATAATCATACAAACATGGTAATACAAGAGGATCTTTTTCAGATTGATGTTTATTGACATCAGCCCATTGCAGTTTTGCCTTGCAAACTGTAACAGCATCATATTTACATGCCTTGTATAACTGGGGGTCAAGCTTAAAATCCCTGGATATAAAGTATTGTATTTGCAATAAAGCAGCTTCACAATCATTAGTCATTAGATTGGTTCCAAGTTTTTCCATTAAACATGACATAACTCTACCATTTCCATAATTAACTTCCCTGCAGGCTCTGTCCACCACAGGTTTGCAGGCCTTACGGAGGATGGGGTCTACCCTCCAATCTTCACCTGGATCAGCTTCTTGAACTAACATTTCCAGGGATTTTTGGCATGCTGAACTGATTCTTTTATCTTTCCGTTTTCTTGGTCTTGCATGGTCCATGAGGCAATGAATTGTGCGACCACCAGCTTCAATACCTTTACACAGTGTAGTTATGTCATTTGCACAGTTTTGCATTAATTCTGGTGACAGCCTGTAGTCATCCATCAACATTTTTCTATGATCAATCATCTCAGCAGTGCATTCAGGACTTAATTTTGTGCTTTCATTTCGCGACACATTTTCTAGGCATAGTAAAATTTGTGCAAGTCTAACATCTTTATCATCTACAACACCTTTTCTGCAGTGATATTTTCTGATGTCCTCTTTACAAGATTTCACTAACCCTTTACTCATCCTGTAGTTCATAACAATATTTCTTTGGTCATAAAACAGTTGATCCTGGCACTTTTTTCTCATTCCTGTAATAACAAATTTAGCTGTTAATTAACATTTCAATAATTAATGTAATGATCATTAAAATTCTAATAACAGAATTTAGTTACATGATAACATATATGTAATGTTTACCATTTTCATATTTATGTCTCAATAGACACTTGTACATCAACCAAGAGCCAGGTACTTCATCAGGACAGAAGTTCTTCTGATCCAAGTTACATGCAGCAAATATAATTTTATCTAACTGAAGAGTATTGTACTTCATTTCCTGGAGTACAGTAATTTCAGATTGACATTCAGGTCGCAGGTTTATATCTTGATCTTGTAAACATTTTATTGTTTGCTTTTGCGATAAACTCCTTGGATCAAATGGTATCCTTCCACAGGTGTGAGCTTCTATGTCATCATAACAATTCTTTAAGAAATTACCAATTATTTGCCAATCATTGAAAATCAGAGATTCAATTTTATTTATCATCCTCCAACATTTTTTTTCTGTTACACTTGATTTCTTCTTCAACACACAATCTATGACATATTCTGAAGGGTTTAGGCAGTTCAATATTCCAGGCTCTTCCTGGCATGGTTCCTTCAGCTTATGTTCCAAGTAAGCACTATCTAGAAGCTCTGCTTGGTGAGTCCATAGCTTGTGTTGGCAGAGTAACAGAATTTGTGTTTTATTGTATGACGCATTTAGTGCGCATGATAATATTGCAAGATCATCATCCAAATGTGAACACAGCTTATGATACAAAGCACAACCAGAGATATCTAAAGAAAATCTTTCACTGGGTCGATTTACCAAATTACCCGATACCTGTGCATCTTGGAGAAATACAAATACACATGCTGTTAGAATTCCTGCCGTCGTAGTAATTATGTTATTACTTAGCATTGCGCTGCCGGCTTGAGAGCTTTTGTGGAAGTGAGTATAGTCAGCAATTTTATTCAAACATTTCTACGTATTGTATGGATGGCTTACATGACATAATGATATAGTCGATCCATTTATTAAAGACGAGATTCCGAGAACCAATTGCCTCGTATTTATCACTGTATATCACTATAGTTCGTTGTTTAAACTTTAGTAAAGCACTACAAAAATTTGTTTAGGAAAATTGGCTAAAAGAACGATTGAATTGATTGATTGACGATTGCGCCGAGCCGAAGCCAGCCGACCGACAGGATTTCAGGGGAACGACTCATTGACTTTATTTTTTTTTTATTTATTTATTTTACGGCCCTGGATACATGTCCTTAAAGCCTAACTTATTATAACTATGTTAAGTTTACTGAGTATATTTACAATTTCCCTACCGTATTATTAATAAATTTATATATAGATTTAAAAAAAGCTGGTATAGATAAAATATTTCTTAGATTAGTCGGTACAGGTATGTTATCATGAAAATTCTGCAAGTCTGTCACTAACACCAAACGTTCAAATTTAAACTTTTGACAGTTCATAAAAATATGTTCGAGGTCAGCGACCTCGTTACAACGGTCACATTTTGATTCTTGTACAATTTTGAGTCTTGCAAGATGAGCTGGAGTTTTACAGTGTCCAAATCTTAATCTATTTATAGTAGTTATGAAGTTTCTGCTGTCAGCATCTTTGCTTTTATGATACCAAGGTTTCAGCGGCATTCTGAATTTCTGTGTACCACTTGCCTTTTTCTAAACTAATAATCTTCCAGTAATCATGCCAAAGTTTGATCAGATCAGCAGATAATAACTCGTGAAAATCTGTGAATGGAACTTTTAACATATTATAGTGGTCTTCATCACAAACTTCTCTGGTTGCTCTATCTACAACTTCATTTCCAAGGATACCGCAATGAGACGGTACCCATTTAAATTTTATACATTTGCCTCTTTGACTGAGATCAAATAAAATCTGTCTTATATTGAATAAAATAAAATTTAAATTATATCTAAAGGAGTCATTTTTTAAAGCTATCAGAACACTTTTGCTGTCACAAACAATTAAAATATTTGAAGTATTTACAGTATCTATATAAATTAGTGCTCTATATATTGCATAACATTCAGCTGTGAAGATGCTACATTGGGAATTCAGTTTAAAACATTTTGATTGTTTAACTTGTGGATCATAATAGGCTGAAGTTACTTTATTTGTGGTTTTTGATCCATCTGTATACAGTTTATAAATGTTTGGTGTATTGTGTACATACTCTAAAAATTCAGACTGATTATTAACCTTATCCAAGTCAGTAATAATGAAATCGTTCTTTATACAGTTATAATCAATTGTATATAATGGTAAAGAATTATAAAAGTGTATGTTATTGCATACATTTTTGATATACAATGTTATAGTTAACATTTCTGGTAAATGTTCAGATACAAGTGATTGAGCAGTTATAGCTATATTATTTATAAGACTCTGTGGGAGATCTTGATTTGGTAAGATTCTGTGCAATATAAATGTATTGTTAGTAGCCAATAATTTCAGACAAAAAAATTCTGCAATCTGTAACCGTCTTAACTTGAGGGGCATTATACCTGATTCAGATTCCATTGCATTTATTGGTGTTGAGCACATGGCACCAGTAATTATTCTAAGTGCTTTATTTTGTATTAAATCTAGTTTTCTGAGATAACTAATATTTGCATTCATGTAAGCTAAAGAACTATAGTCAAAGTGACTTCTTACAATACTTTTATACAACATAGACAAGATTTTTGGATCTGAACCCCAATGAACACCAGCTAGAGTACGTAATATATTCAAACCTTTACTAGCATTCTTTATAATGTAGTTTATATGGGCTTCAAAAGTCAATTTTGTATCCAAATATACACCAAGGAATTTCTTTTCATGGAACCAATTCAAAGAATTATTATTAAAAGAAACTGAAGGAATTTCAGCAAAATCCAAAGCTTTTTTACAAAATATCATGGCACCACTTTTACTAATATTAATATCTAATTTTAAGCTATCATAAAACCTATGAACTTGACACAAACCTTTGTTCAAGTTACCAATGGCCATATTTACATCATTATTTACACTATACACAACAATATCATCAGCAAACAATAAACACTTAACAGAGGACTCTGTTAAATATTCATTAATTTGTGAAGTATATATACTATATAACAATGGTGAAATAGTAGAACCTTGCATTGTCCCTCTATAAACATGTCTAGGTCCATGTAAAATATTATTATATTTAACATACATTACCCTGTCAAATAAAAAATTAAATATCCATTTACAGACTTTGCCTGGCACACCAACATCACTTAGTATTTGTATAAGAATAGAAGGGTTAACATTATCAAATGCACCACTAACATCAAGAAAAGAACAAGCTGTATAAGAGTGACTGTGGAAAGAGTTTTTTATGTCTGTAATAAGAGCAATAAAATTTTGTGCTGCATTTTTACCTTTACGGAAACCAAACTGTTGTTCAGGTAAGACATTATGTTTTTCACTGTAATAATCTAATCTAGATTTTAACATACATTCAAAAAGTTTACCTAAACAGGATGATAGAGATATTGGCCTGTATGAATTACAATCATTCTCAGGCTTTTCAGGCTTTAAGATTGGAATTACACACTGTTCTTTCCAAGAATCTGGGATAGTTTCAGAGATCCATAACAAATTATAAATTTCTAGTAATATTTGTTTTGCTTTAATGTTAAGGTTCTGGATTAATTTATATGTAATGCCGTCAAGACCAGGTGTAGTGTCTTTCCTAGATTTAATAGCTATTTCAAATTCTTTAAAAGTAAATGGTTCAGATAGGAAGTGGCTTTCAATGTTCCCTGCTAATTCAAAGATATTATTTAACCTTGATGTGTCTATTTCTTTTTCAGGTGGAGAAATTGGAGCATATTTGTCCAAGAAAGAAGGGATCCATTCATCATTTTTTGGGGGCTTTTTATGTGTCACACGTTTAAATCTACGGATGTAGTTCCAAATCATGCTTACAGGTGTGTATCTATTGAATGCTTCACATAACAATCTCCATCCAAGCTTCTTTTTCTCACACAGTATTTTTTTTTTGTTAGCATCAACCTTTTTGTATTGTATATAATTATTTATTGTGGGATTAATTTTATAACTTTTCCATGCTATTTTACTATTATGGACTGCTGTTGCACATTCACTGTCCCACCAAGGAACTGGTTTTTTTATTTTATATTGTTGTTTATGTACTATTTTGGGAATACATTTCTGTTTAATATTATATAAAATATCACAAAAACTGTTATATATCTGAAGTGCATTACTAGATTTTAAATTTAAATTAATAAAGGCTTTTTCACTTTCAGAGTGAAACTTGGACCAGTCTGCTTGATTATATATGAAGCGTTCACATGGATAACCTATCTCATATTTTTCTACAGATGTCTGAATGTTTACAATTGTTGGAAAATGATAACTTCCCATTGGATCATCATATACTTTCCAATCACATAATGGAGCTACAGTGGGACTAATGCATGATATGTCTATAGCAGATTGATTATGGTGTATAGATCCGACAGTGGTTGGTTCACCTGTATTTAAAATGCAAAGATCACATTGATCTAACAAATTAAACACATCATTACCTCTAGAGTTTGATGATAAGCAACCAAAGGCGACATGATGTGCATTCATATCACCTGAAAACATGACAGGCTTAGGCAAATTATCAATTATTTGTTTTAATTTATTACATTTGAATCGACCACCTCTTGGAGGACTATATGCAGAAAGTAGAGACAAGTCACCTATGTTTGTTTTAATAATAATAGCAACAGATTGAAGATAATTATAGTAAGGAGTATGGACTGTTTTGTATTTAAAAGTATCTTTAATTAAAATAGCGACACCACCATGACCACTAGGTCCATTTTGTTTAATGATCTCATAGCCTGAAATACTGAAATTTATTTTCTCTTTTAGCCAGGTTTCATTCAACATGCAAATATCTATATCATTATCAAAAAGAAACTTAATTAACAATGGTTTTTTATTATTAACACTCTGGATATTAAAATGAGCTATTGTGATATATGTCTTCATGTTAGTATTCTTGTGAAACTTACTATTATCCATAGTTATATTAAGTTAGATAAGAAAACATCTTTTATTTTGTTTAAGGTTATTGCATCTGTTCCAGATGAATTTGCTAATGCTACTAAAGACTTAACTATGGCATTTAATATAATTTCATTATTGGCAATCTGTTGGATTTCTGTTTTTTTATCTATTACATTTATATTTACAGAAGTATTTTTATTTACAGGAGTATTTACAGATTTATTTACAATATAATTGGCAGATTTATCTACCGTTTTTGGTTTTAATGCTGGGAAATTATTATTATCTTTAAGTAATGAGGCAAATGTACGGTTTTGATTTATAATTAAATTACGTTTTTCTTCAATTTTCTTCTTTTTAATGGGACAATCCCGAGATATAGCGAGATGAGCCCCGCCGCAATTTATACATTGTAAGGTATCAACAATACATTCTTTGTAAAAATGGTTTCCTGAACAAGAGGAACACATCTGTTCACCTCTACAAACTTTTGCAGAGTGGTTAAATTTAAAGCATTTGTAGCATTGGATAAGGGGTGGAATATAATCATTGACTTGGTATCGGAATAAATTTAAAAACACGTATTTCGGTAATGTTGTTGACGAAAATGTAATGGCTACTGTAGTCAAAGGTATCAATTTTTTGTCTGTGTCTCTCTTCATGAATCTTTTTATGGAAATGACATCTGCGTCGCATGTGATATTTTTGTATATGTCTTCATTGGATATATCTGTGGGGACAAACTTGATGATGCCCACTTTCTCAACTAAATGAGCGGGAATAAAGGCCCTTAAATTATATTTCCGTAAAAAGTTTTCAAGCTTCAAAAAACTATTGGCTGCAGCTGCTTTTTTAAATGTTATGCCTATTTTGTAGGCATTTATGCGATAAACACTTACAATTCCTTTGACATCGTTCGTAAATAACTTTGTTAGCTTAATGGGGTTTCTATTACCAATTTTTTCTTTTTCTTTGGATTCCACATAAACTGTGTAGTCCAGATTTGATTCATTTTCCAAGAATAGTCTAGTATAATTGGTTTTAAAGTACATTTTATACTTATCCTCTTCTGTAACACCAGAAATCTTCGATACCTTCCGCTTTCGGTCCGAAGACTCCTCCCCATCACTGTCTTGCCCCATTTTGGGCACTAACCAAATAGACAACTATATCCTAATTAATAGTACTGTTTTACGTTTATAAAAACCAAAATAAAATTAAAATTATTTGTGCAAGTTTTAAAAACGCGCGCTTCGTTCGACTTCCCGCCAAAAAGTCCCTCATTGACTTTTGTCTATCAGTGTTGCCATTTCTTTCTACAACAAAAAGACAAAAATATAATCATTGAGATATTTTATTTTACACTTAGGCCCACTTACACCAACTTCATAAATACGTTTAAATTGTATTTAACCACAATTTTTCATAGTGAATTTGTTTTTAAATACGATTTATACATATTTAAGAAGTTGGTGCAAGTGGCCCTTAATGTTGTTGCATAGCGTTATTCTGTAATGCACGCATCCGCATGCTTGCCAAACCTCAACAAGCCGTAGCAAATTCAAACGTGTGTAGGGTTGCCAGCCCAACAAACCTAATAGCCGGACAGACCAGCCAGGTTGGCCAGACCTTTGGGTAGAAAGGCCGGACATCCTATATTATTGAGGATTTTGTGACGGCGCGAGGGGGCGGGTGGCGGGCGGCCTGACTAGGGATGTTCGATCCAGGTGGTTTGTATCGATATTCTGGATGGCAATGGATCGTAATACACTGTATCGATCCAATTGATTGGATACGATTTTTTGGATCGATCCAGTATCGTATTCAAATATTAAAAAAAAATATATATTATTATTGTATTTTATAGCTTCAAAGTTTAATTTAAAGGAACAAAACCAAAATTTTACTTTTTCTCTTTGTCTATCTTTAAAATTTAATATAGGTAAAAACAATAATTTGGATAGCCGTTCTAGATCCAGGCGAATACGCTCGAAATATAAAAAGTTTGCGAAATATAAAAAGCCTAACAAAATCCGATCGAGCCGATCCGTGTCGGTTTTTGTCACAAATAAAAGGGAATTTGCCGCAAGCGCTTGCAACGCGTCTACACGTTTGCGCGCACTCAATCTAGTATGTGTACTGGTGTACAACTATATTATCTTATTATACTCTTTGATAGTGGTGGTGGTGGTGGCGTACTTTAGTACTATTATTCTTATATAAGTGGTAGCTGGCGAGCAGGTAGTTTGGTTTGTACACATACGAAAATTCATTCATTCATTCATTCATCAAAAAATCACAATCAAACTCACTCTACTCAAGCAGCCACTCAGCCAGCCAGTCATTCATTACTTCATATCATAGTTCATTCATTCATTGATGATGTCAATGTGATGATTGAAAAATAGTTTAGTTAGTTTATTTCTATTATTCGTTTACTTACGTACTTACTTTACTGATTTACTGCTTTACTTCATCCATCAACTCAATTTGGAATTAGTGGTGTATACGTGTAATTTTTAATATGGAAGAATTTGTGGAAGTTAATCAAATATCGGATTTTATTTCGTATCTCCGCAGTGTGAGTATTACTTACCTATTTCGTTTCTGTTCAAACGCCTAGATTAATCCCAAAATACTACAATATTTGGCTACTGATCTAGTAGTAAGTGAAAGTAAAAACTTATAGGTCATAGTGTTCTGTATGTGGGCGGTTACACTTGGCGTCGCGGCTTTTGGTTGTGAGCCGTGGCCAACGGCATAATGAGTCCTGCCTAATTACATTTTACGATTGTTTTGCCGGCGTCAGAGAGCAAAGGTTCCAATTAACATATACAAATTCGAAAAAATATTAAGCCAGTCTTGAAACAGCTTCAGGTTTTGATTCTGATAGAATGAGTAGGTATTTTGTGTTTGATACTCATGTATTTATAAATAAATTAATAAACTTTTGATTTCCTACAGTTAGGTGCTTAACGCCTTTACAATCTGTTATATAATTATTAGAATTAAGAGTGATATTGTATTGTTATAATAATTTTTTTTTTATATCTTCAGTGAAGACTCAGGAATTCAAAATTGCAGATTGTCATGACAATATGTTCATTTGCTCTGTTTGACCAGCTGTTAATATTGAATACACTCTATGAAATAGTTAATTCAGACATTATTATAATTAATTCCTCATTAGCCCTGTGGTCCTGAGTGTGACTGCTATGCTAGAGGTTCGATCCCAGGTCTCACTAAGTGTTATTGGGATTTTCTATAAAATTCTCAGTGGCAGCTCAGAATTTGGTTAATGGCATACCCCCTATTACATGGGACCTAAACATACTTGCGAACTGTGGGTGTACATTAGTACCCCTCTGCCTAACCCTTCTTGAAATACAGTCGTGCTGGTATGTGTGTATAATTAAATAGAATTCTGTAATATTGGTGTAAAAAAAATAAATTTTTCTTTCTTTCTTTTTCTTTTAATAGGGTTGCAAGCAGACATGCAGGTGTATTGATTGGCTTGGCAAAAATAAGTTTTGTTAATACTAAATCTAAGACAACTCCATTAAACTGTGAAAGTAATATGCACTGGTCACAATGGTCACACATTGTGAGACCAAATTAAATAAAAATAATGTAAAGATCAACCATAAAAACTACGAATAAACTATATCTATAAATTCATTTGCAGCTGTTTTGCATTATCAGCTACCCACATAGGTACAATTTCTATGTATAAATTCAATGCAATGATTTGCCTTAATTTATGCAGGGTTAGCATAACCAAAGGTCACTTTTTTGTGGAATCTGATCAAATACCAGTTTTATTAATGAAAAACTTAATCAGCACATTATAGCACATTGACCTTGAACAAAATAATAATTACCTATATTAAAACCTAAACAATTTAACTCCTCAAGTCCCATGTTATAAACTCAATGCAAACTCTTTTGGTTTAGTCTCCAGGGGTTGTTTAGGGTGTTGCTTACATAATCAAGAGCATATCTAGGTCTTAGATCTTCAATTCAGGTCTAAAAATTCCTAAGAGTTAACATTAAAACAAAATTCAGGATGTGTTTGAAGTTATACAAATGGCTAAAACATACTTGATAAAATATTTAAAAATACCTTTTATGCATTCATATTTACTTCAACCCACTAAATTCTTCAAATAAGTATTGCATTTACATAATTCTTTCTAATGTAAGTATTTCTATACTAATTTTTATTTTATATAATTATCATAAATGGCATCAGTATTAAAACAAAATAAAAATAAGGAATCTAACTCGGGAATCTAATGTAATCTAAAGTAGCATAGACTTGTAACTGTCACATGGAACAAAAAAGTATAAATTTGGTCACTCCAGTGCTATTAATTTCTTAACTCTTAGTAATAATCATCAAAAATATAATTGAATAGACATAAATAAGTTTATATTATGGAACCCATACAATATATACACCTAATATTTTTTAATATTGGTGAATATTTATAATTATTGCCAGTATTAATTACAGTGGAATAGCTTGATAGCTGCAAGCCTAACATTGACACAGTATCAGTAGAAAGCTTTTGAAGCCCTATGTGTGACTATCAAAGAGAAATTACAATTGAGTTAAAAAAAGTGTTGCATCCTTATACCACAGCAAGTGCAGTCTGGCCTTCTTACAAATCGATCAAGGAGATAAAATATTCCCACGTAGTTTTATACATAGGTAAATATTAATATGCTATCCGTAATGTCGTAAACTCGTAAGGCTTTCCACTTGCGAATAACATTTTTAAGATGTTCTGTAACTAAACTAGTCAGACTACGTTTATTACCGCAAAAAAACTTTGAAACCGCAAAACAAACAATAAAACAAAACTGAGTTTCTAAAGGACTTTTTAAGGCATCGTTTCTCGATCAATTTAGTGTCGCGACCGACTAAAAATTTATGTTAAAAAAATTAGTAACCCTTCACTACAATACATTAATTTGAATTTTATCAAAGTTGCATCCGGTAATGAAGACGACAGTCATGATTTCAGTATCATGATTCGCGACACCATAAAATATCGAACGCGACCCGCAGATTGAGAAACGACGCCTAAAAATTTTCAAGACGAGAATCGTACGTGTGCAGTCATATTTCCCCTTGTTTAAGAATAAGTAAAGGGTAGACAATACGCAACAGCTGAAGTAGGTGTTAAATCTCTAGTGCGTCTCACTTTATTTACCTCAAAATGACAAAGAACCGAATATTATGAATTATTAATTGTATCATTATTTTGTTAATAGAGTTGTAAGTAAGTCTTCCGACTAATAGTATTAATTCAATCTAGGTCTAGGTTAATATGCTTATGAAAGGTGCAGTTACCAGACTAGTCTAGGAATATTGCATGAGTGCATAATACGGTACTAGCGCAAAACTAAATTTCTAGTGTGGTGGTGGATCAGGCGATCCGTCTGCTCGTTTGCGCCCTATGCCATAAAAAAATATTCTTAACCTTCACCTTTCCTCAGTGTGTCTATCGGCAATGCTCAAAATACAAACACATACTTTATTTCTTGACATTGGTTTGACTGCCTCATCGTTGTAGTGGTTGCAAACCCAGCTGCTCGCCGTTTGAATTTTTCCCCAGTTAATGGCAATAGGCTCGTCCCCGTCATATGAGGTACATCAATAGACACCACTAGCTAACCCTTCAGAAATACGGATATGTAATTTACAATGTCAAAAAGTTTATGCGGATTTTGTATCGCAGCGTAATCTCGTGGTTGAGTGTACTTAATTAGAATCACTCAGCCATTACCATTTATGTTATGTTATACTACGATATAATGTCTTAAAAAATATTCTAGTAACTGCATAGATGCATGGCCATGAATGAACGCTTGCGCTGGGTACATGTACAGTATACTAGCGTTAAAGCATGACGTTCACTCATGATGGCGAGGTCATGCGCATACATATAATCACTACGCATTTTTTCGAAGAAGTTGCGTTTCGACCAAGATTTTTGTGCGACCTTATCGAATTTCTCAGGAATACCTTCTGTTAGGAAGACTAGACCACAGTATGCCAGCATGCGTGTAATACGGACTAACTCGTGTGCACCAGCTTTAATCGAGAAGCACAACTGCACAAATGTGTTGCTGGCGAGTTTGTTGCGCCGGAGTTTGTTGCGCCGTTTCTTCATACCTACCAGTGAAAACCGTAGGAGGCGATGAAGGGCGGGCGTTGGGTGTTGTCTATAATTTACAAATGGCATTCAATAAGTACTAGTTAGTACCTAGTACTATATCTTGCATAGATTATTTTGACTTTGAGCTATGAATCCCTGCTGCAGATAAGCAGTAGCGCCCGATGCAGTGAATCTTTGGGAGTATTATATCCCTGACCTAACCTTGCAAAGATCACGTGTAAAAGTATAGTATCAAAGTGTACTAGAGATTTTTGAATGTATGTCATACAAATTTTCTTATCATCACTGACGATAACAGTTGTATAAATAACACTGAACATTTTGCAAAAATAGAAATCATTTAAACGTGTTTTTAATTAATGTATCGTTAAAATGTGGGCGTCAATAACGGGATATGATACCCTGATTGTTTCTGTTCTGTGACTGACAATCCTACTAACATTATAAATGAAAGTTTGCGAGGATGGATGGATGTCTGTTACTCTTTCACGCCAGAACGGCTAAACGAACCTGGATAAAACTTCGCAGAGAGACAGATTATAGTCTGGAATAACACATTATAAATGGCTCTAGCCATGTCATAGAACCGCAAAAAAGATATCATAATTTTTGGTTAAAGAGAATGAAAGGAGGTTCTCATGGCTTATTACCTCAAACTACGCCTCTGCTATCAATGTATCGAATCAGAAGACTTGATTCATAGGGAAACCATAGTCAGGTTCTGCAAGTCACGAGGGCTTTGATGAGCAGGTCACATGAAAATAATGAGTAGTACCAGAGCTGCTAAAATGTTATCTAAATGGACTCCGCAACAGAACAGACCTAGGAATTGTTGTAGTTATAAGATTGCAGTTGAATTCAGGCAAACGTCTCGGCAAGTGAGGCCAGAGACAGGAGTGAAATGGAAGAAGTCCATGAGGTCAAGACCCACAAAGGGTTGTAGCGATGGAAGAAGAAGAAGCAATCGATGTACTTAGTAATAAATAATAATAATAAGCCTTTTATTCCAAAATTTTTACAATATGTTCGTTCTGCTAAATAGTCCCTAATTTCGGTGTGCCTTACGGCTTAGGCCTCCTTCAATGTCTTCCACTATTTCCTATCGGTTGCAATTCTTAGCCAAAGGGGGCCTAGAGTCATCTTTAGATCATCTTCCCATCTTCTCACTTTGCGACCTCGGCTTCTTGACCCATCTCTCGAATCGATGTACTTAGTGCATAAGGTTAATTTGAGCTTGGCGCATTGAGAGTCCTCCGTGCCTCAGCACGTTAAGCCTTCGGTCTGAAGTCCTATAATAATCAGCAGATTATCCTTAAAACCCTTCGATCATTAATTGATCGAGTTTAGAACCATATTATTATTATACCTATTTACATCATGTTATAAGATTGCAGTTGAAGTCAGGCAAACGTCTCGGCAAGTGAGGCCAGAGACAGGAGTGAAATGGAAGAAGTCCATGAGGTCAAGACCCACAAAGGGTTGTAGCGATGGAAGAAGAAGAAGCAATCGATGTACTTAGTAATAAATAATAATAATAAGCCTTTTATTCCAAAATTTTTACAATATGTTCGTTCTACTAAATAGTCCCTAATTTCGGTGTGCCTTACGGCTTAGGCCTCCTTCAATGTTTTCCACTATTTCCTATCGGTTGCAATTCTTAGCCAAAGGGGGCCTAGAGTCATCTTTAGATCATCTTCCCATCTTCTCACTTTGCGACCTCGGCTTCTTGACCCATCTCTCGAATCGATGTACTTAGTGCATAAGGTTAATTTGAGCTTGGCGCATTGAGAGTCCTCCGTGCCTCAGCACGTTAAGCCTTCGGTCTGAAGTCCTATAATAATCAGCAGATTATCCTTAAAACCCTTCGATCATTAATTGATCGAGGTTAGAACCATATTATTATTATACCTATTTACATCATGTTGCGCCGCCGAATCGAATCAGATTTGAATGTGAAAAATGAAATTGAAAATCGATTTTATACCGTGGCAGAGCATTGCTTCGGCACAAATCGGCCGGCTCCACGCTACGACCACGCCTCACAGAAAACCGGCGTGAAATAACACTTACGTTGTGTTTCGCCGAGTGAGTGACGATACCGGAGGCCCAAACCCTCTTAAAAAGCGGGCAACACACTTGGGACCCATCTGGTTTTGCGGGTGCCCATGGGCGACGGTAATCGCTTACCATCAGGTGATCAGTCTGCTCGTTTGCCCCCATATCCCATAAAAAAACACTTCATGCTTCACCATGTACTCTACTTTCCTGATTGCTTTTTCATGGTAGGTACTGTTAATTCAATTTGTGCCCGACTGCGCCCGAAATTCTCAAAAGAAGAAGCTCTCTCAAGAAATGGTCGAACTTCTACTCATCTTGGTTTCTCTATTCCGAATTCTTAGAAATTTCGACCTACCAATGCCTTAATCGAGAAAATACGATTATATTACTGTAAATAACTTCGATTTTCTATTATAGAACTCATGTTTTAATTTAACACGCGGTATGGTTTATGAGCAGCCTTTGTTCAACATCCTGAGTATAATATAAATATCAAAGAGAATAGGTGCTTTTGTACTGTAATATATACCGAGTCACTCTAGGTATACTCTGTTTATCCGTATCGTATAATGCTCCTTTTCTAACTACGAATTACTCAGATGCAGCTTCAATGTATTGTATGTGCTTTAATGCGTTAATTGATATTATTATGTACAGTAATATTATTTAATGGTGGTGGAACAGGAGCATAATAATGTTATAGTTATCGAGATTATTAAAGCAGGTGGAAGGTGTTAGGGAAACAGCATCGATAATTGTGGGCGGCAACGTTCAGTAAAAAATGAATTTAAAACATGACAACAGACCTCTGTTTATTGCTTTGTTAATTAAAAAAAACTGGTTCAGAAAAAAAACATTTTCAATTTCATTTAATTTTTCTTTATTTTTGGTCTCTCAGGTTATTTTGTTCTATCGACGTAATGGGAAGACAAGGGCTCCATAATAAAACCTTTCTTTGTTTTAATTCCAGATTGAATGGCGTGACCCGTGGCTCATAGCGCTCATATCGTTCCACATCATAATAACGTTCACATGTTTTTCGACGAGAAACTACGGGAACTTCCAAGTTATCTTGTTCATAATACTATGTGAGTATTGCTGTTTCATAAAAAAAACTAGTTGCTATCCGCCTCAAGAAGGATTTCGGGAATAGCGCCGCCTAGGGGATCTAAATATAGCTAAGAACCATTCAGGTGGCCCTTAGAAAACATCAAAATTGATCAAGCTGTTTAGATAAACCAAAGTCAATAGGAATGACTAAACACGAATTATAATTGCTCCAATTATCAATCGTCTTAATAAACTTGTAAGGAGAAAAGTGGAGAAACCGAGGTCGCTTATAAGTCGTCTTGATCTAACTCTGGTTATCGAAGACCTTGATAACGAGTTACAAACCTACCATTATGTATGCAATGTCAATTTAAACTAGACAAGAAAATTTAAATGAAAATTGAAAACTACATCTACACACTAGCGGCGTGCAGATTGGCTAATGGCCTTCAATATTTAAATTACATTTAATTACAATTGAGTGGGTACTTATATTTAACCGGGGTTACGAGAATCGAAAATAATAGGTAAGTAAGTAAGTGCCAGGTGTTAATACTTCACGTATATCTGCGTAACTATCTGTCTATCTGAAAATAATAGCTTATTTTGCACCATCTAAGATGACAAATAAGATATTTTGTTTGTACAGTTTAGATTATTGAAATAACATTTTAAAATGAATAAGTAACGGTTACTGAACCCCTCATTTCAATTTGTCGTATGTTTTCAAAGTCACTGTATAAATAAGTGATTTAACAACTAACCCTTTGAGAGCCGGAGGCCCAAACCCTTTTAAAAGGCCGACAATGCACTTGCAACTCCTCTGGTTTTGCGGGTGTCCATGGGCGGCGGTTATCGCTTACCATCAGGCGTCCGTCTGCTAGTTTGCCCCCCCATCGCAAACAAATAAACTCTGTAATTCAAGATCATCATTCTCCTAACTCCTGAATCCAAATCATATAATTATGCCTACGTCCTAATTACAAACTTACCTAGTCTTTGCGATGTTTAGCTGTGATGCGAAAATCGCAACACCAATTTAAAAAGTTGCGCATTTGCGTCATTTGGCACTGCGTCAAACTAATGAAAGTAATTTCTGTTTCTACATTTTAATTTTTAATATTATCGTAGGTCAAAGCGACTGCACCTAACCAACCTATTTTCGCGCCAATACCGATATTAGATTTTTGAGCTTTCCAATGCACGAAGAGGCCGCAGTGAGAGTATTCCACTGATTTGTATACTAAATACAATTCTTGTCTTGAAATTTCTCGATACTACGAATACTCGTCAATGGCTTCAGTATTTATGTTTTTTTTTAGTATTGTCTAGGGAATATTCGTCAACTCATTGCCATTGATCGACATTCTTCCTTTGTAATATTTTTCCGCGCTTGTATCGTTTAATATCTAATTATATGTTAATTACTACTAATGTTCGCTAACATGAGCCAGCGATTAATTCCTTAATTAGTAAGTACACAATAACCTTGACTTCAAATGCAACAAACAGCTGGACTAGTCTAGTGTTCGCATATGCAACATCACGCTAGAGATCATGGGTTCCATTCCCAAGTTGAGCAGTGATATGCGGTTTTTCAATTAAATTATTATTTTTGCTTGGTTCTCCTCGCAAAATTTAGAATTTCAAGAAGAATTTCTTGAATTACGTAAGACAAATCGGGTAATCTTTCAAGGAATGATCCGTGATGGTGTTATGTAACTTTGATTCCAATGTTTCAGTGCTGCTAGTCTATTTTTCGGAGAATATCAACGAAGTCGCTGCAAGGAATTGGGCGTTGTTCTCCAGACAACAGTACTTCGACAGTAAAGGCCTCTTCATATCAGTCGTCTTCTCCATTCCCATATTATTGAACTGCATGATAATGGTGGTAAGTTGATAATACATCGCATGATGTGACATATCTTAATTAATTAATTGGTTTATGATAGCAATGTCATTATGTAATTTTTTGTTTACTTTGAAATGATTGAGATATAGTAGGCCAACGATTATCTTATTCATTTATTATTTAATTTATGGCCAATGTGACACGGATTTATTATAGTATGCTTAAAGTAGATTAATATTATAGTGGAAATGGACAGTTCTGAGTTCTGACGAAACAACTGCTAGTGTTCTGTAATCGATTCCCATGTCGAACAGTTTTATTAGGTTTTTCTATGTAATTGTCAGTAGCAGTTAGAATTTCGGATTTGTACCTTGGTAATCGCAATAGGTTCGCCCCCTGTTACATGGGACATAAAACATGTCGGCGAACTATGGAATACAGTACACCTCGCCTAATCCTTTCGGGAATACTCTCCACCGTGGGAGAGCCATGCTTCGGCACGAATGAGCCGGCTCGACCGGAGTGATACCACGGCCTTACAAAAAACCGCCGCGAAATAATACTTACGTTGTGATTCGCCGAGTAAGTGGGGATACCGGAGGCCCAAACCCTTTTAAAAGGAGGGGAATGCACTTGCGACTCCTCTGGTGTTGCTGGTGTCCATGGGCGGCGGTAATCTTGTACCATAAGGTGATCTGTCTGCTCGTTTGCCCCCTATCCCATAAAACATTTGTTTATCGAATTATCGCCAATCTAAGGCTTGTATCGCATTTTTCAGGGTTCATGGCTGTATCAATCAACGCAAATCATGACAAATCTAAAGAAGGCACAGCTGAGGCAGCGCTTGAAAGAAATGAACATGAACCGCGAACAACAAGAACACTTGAAGGCAGAGTAATCAGTCCAGTCAATTATGTAGGTATGAAAAATAAAAACAATATTTTTGCTAGTATTGTGACGGAAAACGAAGAATCTAATTTTAGGCATATTATGACGCAGTGATTTATTTTTAATTTATTATTATTATTGTCGAGGGAACAAAATTTGGAATTTTATCGGAAAGTTTCGTCGAACATTCTTAGCAATAGCCCAAAGGCACATGCCAGGCACGCACGAAATATCGACATTTTTAAAAATCGAATTGTCGCCGTTTCGCTTGCACAACGTTGGCAAAAGTGAACTTATTCCTACTACAAGCACTTTACCATAGATAAGAGAAACTTGCATTACTAGTAACCTTATTATATAAGACGTCTTTTAATGTCAACATAGAAACAGTCGAAATTTTCCGTTACAATTTCAAATATGTAAGTTCTAAAAATCGTGACTGGGTTCACTCCTAAACTCCATCGAAGCCTCAATTAAGTTTCTACCGTTTTAATGGGGTAACTGAATAACTTAATATTTGACACTCGCGAACACAAAAAGTGTGGTGCCATAATAATAATCCCGCGATGGGAAATATTATTACTTGATAACTCTAATACTTGACACTGGCAAATGCACAAAAAGTGTGGCGCCAAAATAAAAAAGTTCTCTTTAAAATTCTCTGGACCACGTCCAGTAAATGACAAGAATGTTTAAATAACTCTCGAGTTTGTTCTTAGATGCGGCAGTATAAGCTCATTAAAAGGTCTACGCGCTTAATGCTTAAAAAAATTGTTCAAGTAGATTTCACGGTTTAAGCACACAATTGTAATAATAATTATATGTATATTTATTTTTTATAATTTTCGTGGGCAATCAACACGATTTTGGCTGACAAAATTATAATTGTTTTTTTTTATTCATATTCTTGTTACAAGAGTAATGTACATTGACTTTGAAAAATAGTAATTAAATAAATGCCGAAAGCATTGTTTCTTGCCTTCAACTATTCAAAACTATGTACAATTTGATTTCTATTTTTTCATTATTATTAGTACGATGGCCAGTCACCACGCAGCATTTATTATGACGTCACAATACAATAATTAGGTACGTAGATGTATAATATTTCAATTTTCGAAGCAATACAATAACTAAACAGGGAATGGTGAAAATCTGCATGGTGAAGCGTAAATTTTTAGTATGATAACATACACGTGGTTAATGAGGACTTTTTACAATTTAATGTATACTATTAATTCATGTTTCCGCGTAAGGGAAGAGTAACATTATAGAATATAAAACCTATTCAACTTTAGGATCTGGTTCGCGCCAAACGTGTAGACATCCGCGGACTATGAACATGTTGACTGTTAGCCTTAATAACGTGGTCTGTGTGAACAAATGTTGCATAATTATGATTACACTCAGCCGCTGAAATTACATTCAGAAGGAATTAAGTAACTCCTTACCTTTATGCCACAGTTTACAGATTAAATTAACAACAAAATAATATACATTTAAGCTGCGTAACGGAGATAAAGTTCATTATAGAATGTACAATATTGGCCTAATAATTCGCTTCGATTCCCTTTCCTTCCGCGCCAATGTGAATTAAGCCGTATGGTTATCGTGTGCGATTGTGCAGTACGAGTACGGGTGATTACCCTATGATTTTGGGAGTTCTCGATATGGGCGCCAAATGCAAGTGAAAAATCTGCTAGGACATTTGAGCGAAAGACAATTTCGCACATAATAAATAATAATAAACATTTCGCATAGTTCAATTTATGCATCTGACTTTGTGTTTGTTATTGTTTTTGTATTTATTATTTTTGTTGGCAGTGCTGGCACTTGGTTGTCACTTGCCAGTGTTGTCAGATGAAATAATTTGTTTCTTTTATTTTATTTTTTTGTGTTTATGTTATTTTTGTAGTGTCTAACTGACACATTGGCCTTTGGCTAAAAAAAAAACTTGTGCGTCGTTATGGGCGAAAATAAATGATCTTTCTTTCTTTTCTTTCTTTCTTTCACATCTACTTACGCAAAAGTTCCCTTACACGGAAAGTTACGCTTGGGTAAGTAAAGTCAAATAACTCTGTGCGAATGCCAATTTAGCTGGAAAGATCTTTATCAATATGCGCGAAATAAAGGATAAAATGTTTATAGTAACTTATATAAAAAAAATATCCTTTATTTCGCGCATATTGATGAAGATCATTCCAGCTAGGCTCGTTTTTTAAATTTCAGTAACAAGTCCTGGAATTTTCCACATAAAATACACATTGTACGCAAGTGTCTTTCGCTTAAATGTGGTTTTGCGTAAATTACCTCCCGTAGTATATTTGTGATGCAATTGTTCTGCTATCCAATCAGAGCATCAACTTGTCAATTTCGACAATATTTGTCGTACATTAAATAATGCTGTTGACTTGTATGTATCTTATATAATTATTATAGATATCCAAAATGTACTAATACTAGATGCGCTAAACTTATGTTACGAGCATTTGAATAATGAGTACTTTTAAAAAAAAAAAAAAAAAATTAAAATTAAAAATTTTATTTATTTCAAAAATACAGTACATTTAACAGTATACAGTGGTTTCCAAACTAGGCTGAGCCTGTATCTTGGAACTCTGAGTTGAGTATTACAAAGTCACTGCTACATTCGACGAAACAAAATAAACAATTAAACCTAATTTACCTAAATTTTAAGAAAAAGGTAGTTATAAAATTAAACAGGTTGAGATCAAACAATAGTCACTAAGTAATAAAGCAGAAACTACACTAAAAAAAAAAACCTAAATAAATGATGTTTATTATGCGTGTACTATTTTATCGTGTGTGTGTGAGCGTGTGTGTGTTAATATTGGTGTGTTATTGTGTGTATGTGTGTATGTGTGTGCAATTGGGTGTGTGTGTATCTCAAGCCTCTGCTCATCTTATGGTATGAGTATTTTCTCTGTTTCGACGTAGGAAATTCCCAACAACCATTTTTTTACAACTTTTTTGCACGAGGACATGGTAAGGTCTCTTGTATCGGTAGTCATGATTTTGTTGATCTTGTTGTATACGAATGTATGAAGGAAGGCCGGGCAACGCCTGGCAAGGAGGGAGGTTGTACAGGATGTCGGGATAATGAAGACACGTTTTGCCCTTATAGTGTTGAAATCGGGTCGGGATTTCAATTTTTTGTGAGTTTGTAGGTATGCGTTAAGGATAAACAGCTGTCGGACACGGAGTACTGTGAATTCTTTGTATAGTACGTCTGTTGGATAGAAAAAGGGTTTTTTTAAGATTACTTTAATGACAGCCCTTTGAGCTCTCTCTAGCTCGATCATTACTGTTACTCCCGCTCCACCCCATATTGAGATCCCATATTGCGTTATGGACTGGCAAGTTGCAAAGTATACAGTACGCAATATGTTTATCGGAGTACAGTCCCTCAGTTTCTTCATCACGTAGATGAGCTTTCTGAGACGACCAGATAGTATTCGTATATGTTCTTTGAATGATAGGTTTTGATCTATAATTAGGCCTAAATATTTGATGGATCCTGTACGACTTATACATTCGCACGAACAGCCTGGATGCTGCGGAATGGAAATATGAGACTGACACGTATGGAATTTGAGAGTTAGATGTTGTGGTGGTCTAGATTTCTCGGTTTTATAGAATGTTACCAGTTTAGTTTTCTTTATGTTGAGAGTTAATAAGTTGTTGTTTAGTGTCTGACCTACTGTGGCAAGCCCTTCCTCTGCAAGGCAGTAGACACGTTCCCATGTGTTGGAGTGGAATATGACGACAGTGTCATCTGCGTAAGAAATTATATCTGCATTTGTAAGAGTAAGGTTCAGGATATCATTCATGTAGATGGTGAATAGGGTTGGACCGAGTAAACTGCCCTGAGGGATACCAAAATTGATAGGGAGTAGACCACTTGAGTGTTCACCTGATTTAACATATTGTTTTCGGTTTGTGAGATAACTTCGAAGCCAGTCAAGTGGTGTACCTCTCACTCCTATTGCGTCTAATTTTTTTACTAGAAGCTCGGTCGAAATTGAATCGAACGCTTTGGCTAAGTCTAAGAAGACCGCCAAACATCGATCACCTTTCTCAATTGAACTTGACATTACTAAGTTCGCATGTAAGCACGAAAATTATTTGGAAAAGACGTCTAAACGCTCATTTTCGAATGCTCGCTAACAATTTTCGCTGTGTGGTCGCACCTTGAATGACGATACAACAAAAAAAGCACCCATTTTTCCCATGAATAACTGCCTCGTAATATGGCTGACATAGACAACAGTCTGTTCGCGTTATAAGAAATATGAAATAATAAAATAATGTTTGCCGGATTGTTTATTTGTATATTATAATGCTGTATTTGATTTCACCTAAGGTTTGGCTGTTATCACAAGGGAGTGATCAGAAATTTTGTGTATTATGCGACCTCATTTACAAATTCATTCGAGTCCCTATATGGTTTTAAAAGAAAGCTTTTAATAAAGCTATGACTTAGATTTATTGATCTGATTGTCTTTGATAATATCAATATCTTTATTTGTATCTGTTTTTGACACCCACAACGTGTTTGTTGTCTTGAATTCTCTTACTGAGTATTTATTCCACTTTTGTAACTAATTGCATTTTTTAATTTGTAACTTATGTACTTAAACTAACTACGCATTCGCTTTCGTTCATACCACCTGTGTATATTGCATTTTTTTCTGTAAACATATTTTTTATAAATAAGTTGCCATGTATTTTAATGTGGTGTGATACGTTTAGGTATGATGTACCGGGATATCGTTTAAGCGTATTTTTATTTGGTGAGGTTAAAAACATAGGTTTTGTTTTTTTTTACAATTTGTCTATATTATGTATAAATGTTACCAATTTGTTTTTTAAAAGTATAAACGAATTTGATTGTTGTTGTGAATGTTTCTTTAGCTGACTTGATTCTAAAAGGTATTTTGCATATATTGTATAAAGACAATATACATAGCTCCTAAACGTGAGCTTTAGGGTCACTTGCACCAACTTCTTATGTTTAAATTATATTTAAACACAATTTTTCATTATAATTTGTGTTTAAATACAATTTAAACACACTTAAGAAGTTGGTCCAATTGGCCCTTAATTTTCTTACGTATAAATATTTGTCTTTATGAATAGATAAGTATGGAATTTCGATTCAAATGCATAATTTTCATGACGAAAAGTTCTATAATATTCCTATAGCGTATCTTAATAAACCCCTCCCGAAGCAAGATGACGTAAGTGCCATTAACAAGCATTCACAATGACTGTATAAACAATTTGTGATAATTATAAATAGTAAATAGAAGGTGCAATAAAATTAATTTTGCTAGTGCGGCTAGAAATTGGATTTTTAATTTTTAAATATATTGTACATTATTATTTGCGCTAGTAATACAAAATATTTATAGGTGGTCAGGCATTTCGATTTATGTCACGTATAAATTGTTACAAATTCAAATTACGATGAGTATTTTGAAACTAATGTCATAAAATCACAGAAAAAAAAACACTATATTAGAATTAAAATTGTTAATAGCTTAGAATTTAAACTATTCGCATTAAAATAGTTACATCTCATAATAATTACGCGGCAACATCGGGATATGTTTGGGTATGGAATTGAATGTTCTGCCTATAGTAATGTTACGTCCATATCTAGTGAATAGAGAAATAATATAAGCGCGTGTTGCCGACGAGTAACGTAACGAAGACTGAGTTGTGTATAGTGTGAATTGGAAGTCATTTTATATTTTTAAGTTTCATCCTCTGTCATTCTATACACCCCTACTATGAGTCTATCTGCTCTACAATATTCTTTTGCCTTTTTATTTTGTAGACATCACTTCTTTAAAATTCTCGTTTTGTAAACTCATAGTAGGGGTCAATTGTTTTCTTCTCATTCTATATCTGTAGGTAGGATACATGTACATGCTTAACACTGTTTTTTTTTATTATTCCTTTAAGCAATTGTAATTTTTATTTTGTTTTATGCTTAAATAAAAGGAATTGATCAAAGTATTGTTATTTTATTCTAGTATACTATACTGGCCCTTCACACAAACTCGGCAAAATAATGTACGTTCAATGTTGATATCATTTCAGGATTCTTACTGATAGCTATCTATATTGCTCTTATAATTGTGCTAGTACTAATTTCTAGTTCAGAATCCTAAGTCAAATATCCTTACATATCAAACAAATTCTCCCACCGCGTCTGTCTGTTTGCGATAAACTCAAAAAATACTGAACGGATTTTCATGCGGGTTTCACTAATAAGCGGGTATCAAGCTATTAAAATTACGGTATGATTCTTAGAAACGGTGCAACGGTAAAACTATAGCTATAACTATATATATGTTATTTTGCTTCTCTTTCGTTGGCCCACTTATATAATATAATATTTTTTTAATTATTTGAGAGTGTCTATAATAATAATCTTATTTAAAACGAAACCGTTGGCAAACAAGGCATCAAATAATAAGACCCAGTTTCAGTATTTTAATCAAGCATTTATTTAATTAAATCTATTTAGAAGGCCTATTTAAAACCCACTGGTTTTCACTGCATTTCATCTCGTATTTTAGTTTATGCAATAAACCTGATGTGAGACTGCTATGGATAAGACATTATTTCGCGTTTCGTGTCTTGTGCGGGTAAGAGGAGTGTTTCGGACACTTCTTTACATAATACCAGGTTGAGCGGGAAAGCGTGTATATCAGATAATATAATACTGGAGGTATCATTATGATAATCCATTAGCAGCAATTTTTTCTTTGACTTCCTTCACCATCAGTCTCACAAGGTTATCCAAATCAACCTCTGGCTTCCAATTCCAGTCGCGGCGAGCTTCGCTGTCGTCGAATACTTGCGGCCAGGAATCAGCTAAAAGATATGTGGAAAATTATTTCAATGATTATTTATTATAGTCGATTC
Organism: Acronicta leporina; assembly: GCA_947256265.1. Classification (NCBI taxonomy): domain Eukaryota; kingdom Metazoa; phylum Arthropoda; class Insecta; order Lepidoptera; family Noctuidae; genus Acronicta; species Acronicta leporina. Next base: position 5,287,943 of record OX366513.1, on the reverse strand, counting down.
GTCACCTTGCAGGTTTTTACTGCATTTACACGGTAAGTAAAATTACAGAGCGATAAAAAATTAAGTGGGTCAGCTATGATCTTGATAGTGAAAAATATAGTGAGACGAGGAAGAAGTATGTATAGGTAAGTAGGTACCGCCTTTTGTATGGTCGCTTTGCCGAAGTACCTACCTAAGTACTTAGGGGGTGTTATAGTAGGTTGTTAATAAACGAAAAATATATATATATACACTTGTATACATATGTACTTATATAAACTAATCAAAAACTGTTTAAGAGTTAAGGATATAAGATTCAATATTGACTGTCTGCAAACTATTGCCACAGATAATAGAATACTAGTACTATTGCATAACTGTTCCTACTAACTTTCATGAGCACAACTTTGTTCAGCAATTGTAACACACTTGCACTTGAGTTAATTAAAGTGTCAAAATATGGACGTAGCTTTCACCTTTACCGTAAAAGCATTTAATAATTAGACTACCTACATGACTCGATGAGGGGTGCGTGCTCTGGATTTGAACTCTAACATTATGGAGGTTGTTATTTACCAAATCCAAGATTTTCATCAATAGGTACTCACCTATTTCCTGCCTACTATCAGGCGCGTATGTAATCTTGAAATCCGGTATATATTTAGACATTGCTTCTGTCAGCTCTTCTGGTGTGAAGCTCATTGAGGTAACGTTGTATACTCTTCTATTGAGTTGGTCGTTGGGCGCCTCTAGATATTCAGAGAGAGCGCGTAGAGCATCCCTAACGTGCATCATCGGCAATCTCGTGTCTGGCTTCAGGTAACATTGGTACTGGCCCTTGCGTAAAACGTCGTGGAAGACGGCAATGGCATAGTCTGTAATGTAATTAAAATTCTGTAATTAAAAGTTATTTACAATAGGCTCATATTTTTGAAGTGAAAACTTCTTTAGCGGCGTTGTGCACTTTTTAGGATAGGTAAAAAATGTTAAACTCCGTCAGGACACCTGTACCTACACCAAGCACGAGATGAAGCACTATCGAATTGAACGAATAAGTTTTTTTCTGCTATAGGTAGGTACCTTCTTACCTCCTTCACTAAAATTATTCTCGATTTAGATACCTACGAATACGTTTTCGAAAGTGTTGGGGCTTGGGCTACTGATCGAAAATTCGTAAGACGAAGGGAGAGTAGACAGCGGTGCAGGGCACTTGCGCGTGTGTGCGTGTGTGTTTGTTTTGTACTACAGCCTGCTACGCGCATCCACGGATGGTGACTGCTGGTGGCTTGACCGTCTGTATAGGTACATACTTGTAAAATTCGTGTATAAAATGAATATTGTATTTTACCACATAAATGATAGTACTATACTGATAATTAAAGCATTCCATGCGAAATTATTCCCTAACCATTCCAAAATATCAAAAATGCACGACGTTAATGTTCAAGTTTTCACTCCCTGAGTGCAACCCGTTGTTTTCTTTCTAGGTAGTTGTGTTGTCAGACGGTAGAGGCAGATGTATCGACAGCATCGAGATTGCACAACGCAAATGGAGGTCGGTATGACATATTAGCTGAAGAACTGATGGCAGGTGGGGCAGGAAAGTGATGTAGTGGAGGCTGACGAACGGGCGAAGAAGTATCAGTCTGCAGCCGGCTAGATGTGCTGACGACATCGTAAAAAATGTAGGAAAGAAATGTACGAGAAACAACGAATGAAAGGAGGAGGCATACACTCAGCATCGGGTGAATAGAGGCTGATAAAGAAGAAGAGGGTTTATTCTTATTTATTAGTTTCGTAAAAAAACTCTATCCATGTGAAATATTTGAACTAGTATTCTTCCGTAGGTAGGTGCCTATATAAATAATATGTAGCCTCCTGAGTCCTACAATCCTTTTAAAAGTACAATTTGCTCGACGTCATTCAGTCCCAACATTTATCGGGTCGCTGTAGTCTATTGACCGCATGTACTTTTTAACACACAAATTCGTTTTTAGTTTTGAATTCCGCGCTTATTTTTTAAAACATTTATGTCAGTGTCAAAGCATAACGTCCAATCTTTTTACCACTGGATAAGCCAATCACGAAACAGTTATTCATACAGTTGGCCAGTGTAGGAGTTCAAAAATGGAGAGTCACCGAACTACAGGTAACTAAATTACTTATTTTTTGTATTATTTCATTGTAATTTGTGCTAAACTTACATTTAATAATATGATACAGTCATGATTTTTACTTAAACATTAAAATTGTATCCAAATTCGAATGTTTACTGTGGAAAAATACGTCTTAATTGTATTTGTACTTTTCAAAGTACTTTCGGTTATATTAATAAAAGGGGTATCTAGAATTTGTACTAGTAAGAGTACATTCGGTTTAGAAACCCATAATTAGTTTATCTGTTGTACTGATTAAAATCTGCATAAAATCTTTAGTATTTACTTTTATTATTTAGATTTGACTGAGAATCAACTGCGAGATATTCTCAACCAATCAGACTTTGAGGATGATGACGATTCTGATATGATCTTCGAAGTACCCACAATAGAAGAGTTAAATCGTTCGTTCGAAAAAGTAGTGCTCACGTTAACCGAAACACTAGTACCAGGGTAGTACACTATTTCGATAGATATTTTACCATGCTCAGATTGGCTGATGAACTTGCAAATAGAGGCTTTAAATGTACCGGTACAATTATGAAGAATCGGGTTCCTAAAGAAGTTACTAATAAAATTGATGATGACAAGACTTTGACTAGAAAAGGAAGAGGGAGTTGTGACGTGTTAGTACGAAATGATGGCGTAGTTGCGTTTACAAAGTGGATGGACAATAAGTCGGTTTTAATGCTATCTAATATTTATGCTGCCGAAAACCTCGATAACTGCAGAAGATACAATAGGGCAACAAATATATAAACATTCCACGTCCAGAAGTTATTAAAGAATATAATAGCAATATGGGTGGATTAGATTTGGCAGATAGGTTGCTCGCTAGTATGTCGCTAGTATGTCCTAGTAGAGCACGGACACGTAAATGGACAGTTAGGTTCATATCACATTGCTTAGATTTGGCTGTCACCAATTCTTGGATAAAGTACAAGCAGGAACAGATAGGCAAAGGTATACGTCTTCACAAAATTGTTCAGCTGCGAGAATTTAAAAGATTGATTGCGGAAAGACTTATTGAGGAGAATGTTCACGCAGATGAAGATAACTTAACTATAAATGACAATGAAGCACCTGAAGAAAGAAACAGTAGAAAAAGGCGTCCCCCTATTGTACCTTTGCCTTCAAAAATTAGACGCAAGCATGGGATTGACCACATGCCAGAAATGGTTTCAACTCAGAGTCGTTGTAGAAATCTTGGTTGTTCCAAAAAGACCGGTGAAATGTTCAGGTTGTAATTTAGCGCTTTGCTTGACGGCAAATAGAAATTGCTTTAAACTATTTCACATTTCCGACTAGTTTTTATCACATTATTTTATTTATTTACTTAAGTTTTGTTCGTATGTCCATTTGATCTCTATGATATACTTTTAAGACTGAGAGAAATTAGATTTAAGTTTCTGTTATTTTATTATTTGTTTTCTATTTAATAAATAGGCACACACAATACTTACTTTTGTGCTATTTGTAATAAAAGTTAATTATTTTATATTTTTGTATGAGTTATTATTTCATTAGTCTTTAGTCCCAAATTCCTTTGTAAAGAACAAATTCCAACCTACCGTCTTTGTTATTAAGCCCCGATGTCCTCCAAAAAGAACAAAATATAGTTCAGTAAAGTTCATGCTAAAATAATCTTAAGATCAATACAATTGACGTTTGTTTTAGCAAAAAAAAAAGTTTCTATTTTGAACGATATTTCAAAGCCGTTAAAGTGCCAGGACTTAAGCCCTTCTTCATAATTGTTCTTTAAAAAGGATATTCGGTCAACTTAGCAAAATAAATAAATAAAATGGCGGACTCAGGAGGGTAGGTACCTTTATTTCAGTTGGCAACCTTATAATGATATGGTATAGGTAATTTCCAAGTGTGTGTAATGTATTTTTGGAGTTCAGTTTGTAACAGAAAAGTTACAGGTCTACAAAAATTTTAAATTTATAAACATAAAAACGTGGTAGGTACTTAACTACTTGTTTCAATCTGAGAATCGAACCCAACTAGGCTTGCCCTCTCTAAAGAGATCGCAGGTGTAACAAAGAATGGAAAACTCCTAAGAACTGTAGTGTTTCTACGTAAAACCGTGAGAACGTACTAAGTAAAAAATTATCCTTACCTGTAGTTCCTCCGCCAGGGGGATCACTAGATATAACACCAGGGAATCTCAAGCAACGGAAATCCAAACCAAATTTATGATAATAGTATTCGCCTAACAACTCCGCGTGCACTTTGGATACACCGTAAATAGTCCTTGGTCTTTGAACAGTTATATTGGGAGTAGGATTCCTGGGAGAGTCTGGCCCAAATGCCCCTATAGTACTCGGCACAAAGATCCTAAGATTATACTGTTTAGCAAGTTCTATAACGTTATGCATCCCTTCTATATTCACTCGCACGGCTAATGGAACGTTTTGCTCGCCTATTGCACTAAGGAGAGCCGAGAAATGAATCAGCCAGTCCACCCTGTGATCTACGACAATTTTCTGCAGTCCTTTAAAGTCTAAAATATCTACGAAAATGTAGGGTCCATCATTAACTATGTCTTGGGACGGCTTGATTATATCAGAGAGGATGACGCTTTCCCGCCCATATTTTCTTCGGAGGTACTTGGCGCACTCAACGCCCAGTTGACCCAGGCCTCCTGTAAATAAAACATAAATATTTTATTAGAAAAAAGGATTCTCGTAAATAAACTAAGTAGTGATAAAAATCTAAGAATCCTTAAAATAAGGTAAATACCTATGAAAGTATATTCAGTGTAGGTGATTAGGGTTTAAATTTTTAATAAGTTATTTTAATTTATGTATTTATTTTTCATTCGCCAATCTGCACTTGGATCATGGATCGAGCGCCTGGGAAAATATAGATGTTGCATTGTGTCTGTAATTTGTTACTACATTATTATAGAATTTAAACAACGAAGTAAGCAAAGATAGGTACCTCCCTACGTACTCCTCCGTGATTACGACCGAACGATCGATTTACCGTTCGCCGGTAAATAAAACTAAAGACAGCCTACAGAAAAAGTGACGCTTATTAGATACCTACCTACTTAGATTTGATTTGATAAATACCTACTCATAATTATGCCTACCTTAAGACAGTAGCATTGTTTGCACCATCTAAGATGACGAATAAGTTTTTTTTGGTCAAATTCGAATAATTAAATTACGTTTTAAAATTAATAAGATTGTGGTCTATTATCAAGTGTGTGGATCATCACATGAATGTGATGATGTGATGATTTGATTTGTGACCTGTATTTTTAAAAGCATCCATAATATAAAAGAAAATTGTAGTGCGATATACGCTTTTTTTCCAAAAGAAAAGAAACAATTTAGTTTGGTATTAGTATTGACATAAGCTGTTAAATTGTACTAAATACTGTTATTTAAATCGTTTGCTAATGTAGTGAAATTATAAGTTAGACTACCTATGTCACCGTCGGAAAGACGATGTAAACAGTTTGGCTTGCCTTGTAAACATGTTATCGCACCATTCCATACTATTACGACGTGATATAGTAGAGATTACGCACTAGAATAAATTATTTATTACCTATTATGTAAACAAATAATACCGAACCTATTATGTAAAAAATAACGCGGAAACTAGAGATGTTGATTTCTCATCGTCACATGACCGCTGCCACGTTGCTGTTTTAGTACTAGGTAGCTAATAAGTATTCAATTCAAATAAGAATAGGAATGATTCTCGCTTAGTTTCGGAAAATTGTGACGTAATTAGGGTTGCCGGGACTAAAAATATAAAAGTCTGATTCAGATTCATATTTAGCCGAACATTTTGTTCTGAAAACCTAACTACAAATTTACGGTGTTCGGCTATTTCCTTTACTTGTACTCTTGCCAAATTTCATAACTCTAGGTCAACGGGAAGTACCCTATAGTTTTGATTCACTTCAGTGTCAAACTATGTGGCACAAACGGAGTATTAACCTTTAGTATAACCGGCAGTATCTTTTGGTTGCCTGACTTAAGTTTGATTTTTTTACTGCTCCAAAGTATTGCAGACCTCGACCTGTATGCTTATTTGACTCCACGCGTTCCCGAGGTTGCCACCTAGGTGTTACCTACTCCTTTTGGTGTTTAAAACAGTGCCCTGACATAGGTACTTATTGTCATATTCCTCATCATTCTAAAGTGCCCAAAGCCACCATTAGGATAACCTTTATACTGGCCCTGCTCACGCCGCCTCATCCAGGGCCGTAACTGATCACAATAACTTCTTTTGAAAAATATAATCTTTCGATTCTGATCTAAATCACTGAGTCTTAAGCTAAAACTAAATAAGATAGGTATAATATTTATTATTGCAAAAACAATAAGTATGGAAATCAAATCTGTCAAACTAAAAAAAAATTTGATATAATTTATATTATTTCTCTAAATCTGTAACTTCGTTACATATTAATAAATATATGTAAGAACAACTAAATAAAATAGCCTTTTCACTGTCTCCTTTTTTGAATGCCACAGTACTCGATATTCGTCAGTCTACCTGGCTGGACGGCGCTCCACACCACGCTTGCCTAGACGCGGATTCTACTAAAGATCCTTTTACTCCGATACTTAGTAGTCGTTTCTCCGAGAGACGTGACCGAATAACTGCCACTTCAGCGTGAAATCCTATATGCTAGTATGTGGGATATGTACTTCCTCTGACGGATAACTTTGTTACGGATTTTATCCGTCCGAGACTCCGAGCTCTAATTGACTAGTCACACCGTGGATGTCCACATTGGGGCTCCGTAGGTTATGATTAATATAGGGACTGACATGATACCACTCAATTTAAGTCACTGTGGAATGGGCAATGAGAAGACCTGTCCAAGGTCAGATACCAATTCTCTTAAATCAGACAATTTATTATATTGTTAAAACAAAAGTACTTCATTAACTTAAACCAGTCTGATAAAATGTAATACAAAAGATATATAATCTATTTAATCAGTCTTATTCAATTATGTAAACATTATGCATGTCTATGTTTACAAAATATATAAGTAATAATCTATCTACTCTAATCAGTCTTCTGCAACGATACAATTTTCTAACATGTTATTTCAACGAAATTTACCTACATTGTGTTGCTCCTGAAAATAACATCGAGAAAACTGATGGCATGGACGCTCGATCTCTTAGCAAGAGTACCTACCTACGCAGTTTATAGTCGTTATCGTCTTACAGTCATATCTATACCTACTATATACTTTGGGGTCCCATTATCCTAAAGTAACCAAGATCTCTTAAATATAGCACGGGAGAGATACCTACACAAACACATAAAGAACTGACTGTGGAAGAATTTGAAGTTGAACCTTAAAACATGGCACGTTTTAAGGTGGGTCAAGCGGGTAAGCTTGTTCGCCACCTCAGTGGCATATAAAAAACGTTGCAATCTTGTTCTCTGTCAAGGGCGCGGTATTCTGAAATTCCTGTCGTCCTGTATTTTGCGTTACATGTTGTTCAAGCGCCTACTCAATTAGCGTGAGCACCGTGTGGTTACCGGACCGTAATTAGCTATACACTCATTTAGTTAAGTTGTAATTTTTTTGTTCATAATTTCAATGTCATTATACATCCTCACTATTAACCACGTTCCTGCTGTTTTATTAAATTAATCCTCGAAGTAGTCCCGCACATGGTCCTTCGAGCCGGATATATAATAATATTAAAGGATTGGCTGTTTTATAGAAGATATTCAAGCGAATTATCGGAAATATCAAGAGGACAGTAATTATATTACGCTTCGAGGTTATATGCCGGGTGTGGTATGGATGGAGTACAAAGTTTATAATGGTGTTAAGTTCTATTATAGCGTAATATTATCACCCATCACTCGATTCAGGTAGTATTTAGCCTTAGTTAAGGATTTCCATAAGGTTAGTACATTTAATCACCTGTATTAAAATAAATTGAGTCGTTACGTACATACTTGATTGCACTGTGAATAGTTTTTATTGACATCGGTTTTAAATATACATTGCTTTAGTTAAATATACTAATCACGGTATAGTTAGCAATAAATATGCTGCATTTTTAACTATAAATATTAAAAATGGATAACTAAGTATTCACATAAAATTGTTAATTACATTTCTTGCATCTCGTGTGGGTAGGTTTTACTCGATTAATTTATGTTAGTGTTGGATATTACAATAAAATATTAACACATTGTTATAACAGTTAAATAAACAGTATTATTTGTACATTAAGATTATCGTGTGTTTACTTAGGCCTATAGTATGACAAGCATATTACAAATAATTATACATTGAAAAATTGTTAAGTAAACAAGTTAAAATTGTATTTACATTATTTACATATTTACAATAATTGTGACTATTAAAAAGGCTAATCAATCAATCTATTCTATTACTATACATAGGCAATATCATCAGTTTCTCAGTAGTAGTCAATATCTCAGTATCATCAGTTAGTTACAAAAACCTTAATTGTTATTATTTAAAATTTCAGTTCGACTTCACTCGTCTCCCAGTACTATGTCCGAAGAACGGGAACTAATAAAGAAGCGAGGCAGCTTTAAAGGTCGATTGACTGCCTTCGTTAACTATTTAGATGCGCTGGATGACAGAGAATTATCAAGTTGTGATGTCACAGAACTTCAGTTGCGCATGGGCAAGATGGAGTCATTGTACGACCAATATGATGAGGTACAGTTGCGTTTAGAATGCATTGTTGATGACACAAAAATACAGTTTTCTGAGCGTTCTGATTTTGAATCATTATACTACAAATCATTGTCTAGGTCACAGAATTTATTAAGTAAATACAATAAAGATAATCAGTCCATCAATAGTGATAAAAATACTTGTATAAGCAATCGTAAACCTGTTAAGTTACCTACTATACAAATACCAAAGTTTAATGGTTCCTATAACAATTGGTTGGAGTTTCGCGACACTTTAAAGAGCCTCATTCATAGCAACGACGAAATAGATGAAATTAACAAATTTCATTACTTGCGAGCCTCCCTGGAGGGATCTGCTGCTGTAGTTATCCAGTCGATTGAGTTCTCCGCCAGTAACTACCAAGTGGCGTGGACGTTGTTATGCAATCGATTCGACAATAAAAGATTATTGATTCAGAATCACGTGTCTGCCTTATTTAATATTGATGCAATTAATAAGGAATGCTCAATAGCGTTGAAACGTCTGATAGACGAGTTAAATAAAAATTTGCGAGCGTTAGATTCATTAGGAGAACCAGTAAAGCATTGGGACACTTTATTAATTTACATTGTTACTCGTAAGTTGGATCACAAGACGTACCGTGAGTGGGAGGAGTTTAAAGGTCGTTTAGAAAAAGATGATTCCATAAAATTCGATGAATTTCTAAAGTTCATGCGCAGCCGCGCTAATTTAATCGAGACATTGGAATTATCTCGTAATAATTCTAACCTCTCACACGCGACACATAAGGCAGGCCCAAAACTTAAATCTATGATTACCACACATAGTTCTAATGATACACAATCAACTCCTAAGGTTTGTCCTTCATGTAAAGGTGACCATAATTTAAATGAATGCCCTCAGTTTCTCGCATTAAGCGTTGATGCTCGACTGAAGTTGTTGCCAAGTTATAAAATATGTTACAACTGTTTCCGTACAGGTCATTTCGCCAACCATTGTAAAAAGCCAGGTTGCAAAGTGTGTAAGCGTAGACACAATTCACTAATACACACATATTACAATAATAAAGTCGCTGCGAATACCTGCAGTAATAACAATACTCACACTAGTCAATCATCTGATTTACCGTTATCTTCCAGTTTGCGGTCCGTGACGAGTGAGACAAATAATAACTTTACTGCGTCTGCAAACGTCGGCGTAGCTTCCTTGTGTAGCATTAATAAACAAAGCGTGTTACTATCGACGGCGTTGATCAAGGTATATGATCATAATAATTGTGAACATGTGGTCCGAGCAATCCTTGATAGCGGTAGTACATCGTGTTTTTTGACGCAGAAGTTATGTAGTCAATTGAACTTGAAAACGAGTCAAGTCGATGGTTCGATATTAGGCATAAATAGCGTGAATTCTCACGTAGGCAAGATGTGTCACGTTAAAATGACGTCACTCAACAATAGTTATATTGCTAATATTTGTTGTTTCATTTTGCCATCTATTACTAGTTCTGTGCCATGTCGAAAAATCGATATTACTGGTTTCAAAATACCTTCTAATATTTGTTTAGCTGATCCCACTTTCGCCACACCTTCCGAGGTTGATATTTTAATTGGCGCGGATCTCTTTTGGGATTTATTGGGGTCACAAAGAATCAAACTAGGTATTGGAATGCCAGTATTATGTGAAACCAAGTTAGGTTGGATAGTCTCGGGTCCTATTACATATAATTCTATTAAATATTTTGACTCGGATGACATTAGATGTAATTTAACTCAATATAATTCTTGTTCTGAGGGTGACTTACAAAAACTTCGATCCGACTTAACTAGGTTTTGGCAGTTGGAAGAAATAACTTCTGATTCTTCTAATTACTTGCCAGAGGAGAAATCATGCGAGGCTCATTTTATTAAACATACGACACGATTAAGTGATGGCCGTTTTTGTGTTCGTATTCCTTTCAAACAAAATCCTTCTGTTCTAGGAGATTCATTTTCAAAGGCTCAACAATGTCTTTACTCTTTAGAACGCAGACTTAAGGCCAAGTCTGATTTTAGTCAATTATATCATGAATTTATGCATGAATATGAAGTTTTATCTCACATGACTAAAAATAAAACTTCTGACTGTGGTTCCAGTGGTTATTTCATACCGCATCATGGGGTGCTACGCGAACTTAGTACAACCACTAAACTTCGCGTAGTATTTAATGCGAGTTGTCCCACAACATCAGGTATTTCCTATAATGATGTCCAGATGGTAGGTCCCACCGTTCAGGACGATCTTCTGTCTATACTTCTTCGCTTTCGACAGCATAAATATGTCTTGTCAGCCGATGTTGAGAAGATGTATAGACAGATAACCGTTCACCCGTCTGATAGGCACTTGCAACAGATACTGTGGCGTGGTAGTACATGTGATTCTATTAATGTTTATACGTTGAACACCGTTACATATGGCACCGCTAGTGCTCCATACCTTGCGACGCGTTGTTTACAACAAATAGGCATTGAATGTAAGAATTCTAGGGTTTCTGAAATAATTAAACACGACTTCTACGTCGATGATTTGCTCACTGGAGCTGATAATTTAGATGATGTCAAGATGATTCGTACCGAAGTTACTAATGCACTTTCATCAGCTTGTATGCCACTACGAAAGTGGCAGTCTAACGAACCTCAACTGGTGTGTGAGGTGTCTCAGTCATCGTTGGACTTAAGTATGGGGTCTTGTGAGCCCAACAAGCTGTTAGGTGTCAACTGGTTCGCGAATTCTGATGAATTGGGTTTTTCGGTTAGTGTGGCGCCCTCTAAAGGTAACACCAAACGTGATTTGCTTTCAGCAATTGCCCGTATTTTCGACCCTTTAGGACTTTTGTCTCCTATTGTAGTTAATATGAAAATGTTGCTACAAAAAATGTGGCTTGACAAGCTTTCATGGGATGAGCCTTTATCCCCGGAACTTCAGCATACTTGGAGTGTTATGTTTAAAGCTTTGCCTTTGTTAAATGATTTTCGTGTTCCACGCATTGTTATTTGCAATTTGTGGAATAAACTTGAACTTCATGTGTTCTGTGACGCGTCGGAGCGCGCGTACGGCGCTTGTGTCTATGTGCGCAGCATTAATGATGAAGGTGAGTGTGAAGTTCGTTTGTTGATGGCTAAAAGTCGGGTCTCGCCTCTGAAACCCACTACAATTCCAAGATTGGAATTGTGTGGCGCATTAGTGGGAGCTCGTATCTATGAGAAGGTGGCCAAATCACTTCGAGTGCATATAACTCATGCATACTGTTGGACTGACTCAACCATAGTCTTGGGATGGTTACAGATGCTGCCTTCTAGACTTCAGCCTTTCATACGCAATCGTGTAGCTGAAGTCTTAGAAAAGGCAGGTAACTGTTCCTGGAGACACGTTCCCACTGACAAAAATCCAGCAGACCTACTATCTCGTGGTGTGGATACTGGTGTTCTGCAAACATTGGATTTATGGTGGTCAGGTCCCAACTTCTTAAAACAAGATCAGTCCTGCTGGCCTCCTCAGTTTACTCAAAACATAGATCTTTTGCCTGAAATCCGACCTCAAGTATCACTAAATGCTATTATTCACGACGCCACAGACAACAAACTTATTGATTTTAGCAGATTTTCAAATTATTTACGTTTAGTACGTTGCGTAGCATATGTCTTGCGATTTATTAAATCTTGTAAGAAACACTATTTTAGTGATAAGTTTCTATCGCAAGCTGAATTTCAAAATGCTTTAAATTTTTTAATTATGATCAGTCAAAGGGAATCATTTTCTGAGTATAAATTGCTTATTAATAATTCAAGTTTACCTAAAAAAAGTGCCCTCTTAAAATTTAATGTATACCTAGATAATAATAATATAATGCGTGTCGGAGGACGCTTAGATAATTCAGATTTCCCTTTCGATAAAAAACACCCTATTCTTTTACAGTCCACTCACGAATTCACAAAACTATTATTTGATTTTGAGCACAAAAAGTTGATGCATGCAGGTCCACAACTGTTATTAGCTTCCATTAGAGAATCCTACTGGCCTATAGGTGGTCGCAATTTAGCCAAAGCTTGCTATCACAAATGTGTACGGTGTTGTCGGATGAAGGGTAAAGTAGTTACTCCCATAATGGGAAACTTACCGCAGCAGCGTCTTCTTCCAGGTGGGTATGCCTTTCAAAGTACAGGCGTTGATTATGCAGGCCCAATCATGTGTGCCAGTCGCCAAGGTCGTGGTTGTAGGCTCGTAAAAGTGTACGTAGCCATTTTTATTTGTTTTACTACGAAAGCTATTCATTTGGAGTTAGTGGGTGACTTAACAAGTAACAGGTACTTACTAGCATTATACCGATTCATCTCACGACGTGGAAAACCGGCTAACATTTATTCCGACAATGGTACTTCGTTTGTCGGTGCGTACAATGACCTATCTAAGTTTTTAAAATCGAATAGTAATTCTCTTTCTGAAGGACTAGCTAATGACGGTATAAGCTTTCATTTTATACCCGCGTATACTCCTCATTTTGGCGGACTCTGGGAGGCGGGTGTCAAATCGACAAAATATCATTTACATCGAGTGTTGGGAAATTGTCATTTGACGTTCGAGGAACTTAGCACCACCTTGACTCAAATTGAGGCCATTTTGAATTCCCGCCCGTTAACACCGCTGTCTTCAGATCCCGCCGACTACACGCCGCTAACACCTGGACATTTCCTTGTTGGTCGTCCTCTTACCGCACTGCCACAGCCAGATTACCAGAACCACTCCGTCACTGCTTTATCTCGGTTCCAACGTATTGAGCAGCTCCGTCAACATTTCTGGCAAAGGTGGAGCAAGGAATTTGTTGCTGAACTGCAGCAGAGAACCAAGTGGCGAACCTGCAAAGATGAGCTGAAGCTTGATGCCCTGGTGGTGATCAAAGAGGACAACCTTCCGCCTCTTAAATGGAGGTTGGGCAGAATTGTTGCCGTACATCCTGGGTCAGATGGCGTTACACGCGTTGCTGATATTCGGACATCTGCTGGAGTGATCCGGAGGGCCTTCAACAGGATATGCCCATTGCCCATAAATTCAGTGTCTGGTTGAAAGCACAGCCTTTCAACGCCCGGGGGCATGTTCAAGCGCCTACTCAATTAGCGTGAGCACCGTGTGGTTACCGGACCGTAATTAGCTATACACTCATTTAGTTAAGTTGTAATTTTTTTGTTCATAATTTCAATGTCATTATACATCCTCACTATTAACCACGTTCCTGCTGTTTTATTAAATTAATCCTCGAAGTAGTCCCGCACACATGTTGCAGCTCTGCAGTCAGATCTTGCTTCAAACATTACGTTCGAATATGTCGTGCTCTTTGAACTAATAATTTACTGACATCTGTGTAGATTTGGCAGTCACTTCGTGTAAAAACGGTGATAGCTATCAGAATTTAAGTCATGTGTGTATTAATAGTTAATTATCACATGCTTGATCGCTCTGCGAATCTGCTTATCGGATTTATATGACAGAGAACCTGTTTTTTAAAGAAGTGGACCGTAACCTAATTCCAAGAGGAGACTCGTGCCCAGCACGGGTCAGTATAATGGTTTGAGTACCTATATATGTGTTGAAGGCAAGATACCTACGGAACCCTCTTCGCTTACAGAGCATCGCAGCTCGAGATAGACAAGGATTTTTGTAGGAAGATCTCAGTCCTCGAGAGACGCATTATAAAACCTTTACATGGCATTTGAATGGTTAATACTTATATACTTTTTTATATGTAAATACATTCTTATGATACATAAGAAACACCCAGACGAACACAAACACTTATATTCATCACATAAATATTTGTGTCCTGTGGGAATCGAACCCACGACCTCGTGGTCAGCAGTCCGGTACACGAACCACTAAACCACAGCGATCGTCAGAGAGATTTATTGATAAGTGTAGTTATTACTTAGTCACAATCACAAGGCTCAACACTTTTACTGAACATCAAAGGCAACGTCAGCAATCTACAAGAGTGTGGACCAGACCAGGGAACTTGCTGTTAGATGGACAGCTGAAGAAATTTCTCAATATACCTATTTTCAAATATTTAATATGGCCATTAATATGGTTCTTGACACTTAGGTATACATTGAAATAAAACTATTTTTTACGGATTTTATCGCGTTGTATTAATTTAACATTAAGATGTACAACACCTCAGTCTACCCGTGACCATGGATGCTGTAAAGGATCCGAAACGTCGGGAATTAAATAAAATTAATACAACGCGATAAAATCCGTAAAAAATAGTTTTATTTCAATGTCTAATATTCGCGTAAGTGTCAGAAACCAGTAACTTAGGTATAAGTACAGTTATAATCCTCTAGATACTTTCTTACTATTTGTGTCTCGGTCACATCACCACACCAACAACTCATTTACAGAATTTTACAATTTTTTTTTATTAATTATGTTATCCTGTTCAAATAAGACAGTCATAGGCATGCACATCTTTTTCAGTCAGACTAGTAGTTGATTAAGTTATTTAAATCACTAATTATTTATTTAAATTTAAAACAGGATGTAATTTTATAAATTGCTTCTAATTACTTTTTTGAGATTGAATATTTGCACACTAAAAATCATAACAAAAAATGTAAGTACCTATATTCGCTGATTCACACTAAAATCCGAACAGCGACTTCAAAAAGCGACTTGCCTTGTGCCACTCACACCGTGGTCCGAACAGATCATGATGTGAAACGACAAAGCCATACAGAGTAACTAAGTATAAGATACCCATGGACAGCCATAGGTAGTCTATGGCCGTAGGCTATGGGTTAAAGGTTCACCAAAGCTTCTTTTTTACGTATATAGTCTGTGATAAAGATCTCGAATCCCAAGAAATGAATTTCTGTCTAGGGTTTTGCATGGACCCCTTGGCAAACTGCACATACATAAATGTACGTTGACATCGGTTAGCGTTAAAGACAATAGAACTTCTGACCTATTAACTTTGCGATAAAATAATAGAGAAGCATTTAGATCTTATACGAGGCACCTAGGAACACAAGCGCCTTTGTGGGCTAAAGCGACTACCTATCGCCTTTGCGTGCACATAGGAATAGGAAGCTGGGATAAGCCCTTTAAATATTTCTTTATATAGAATAACCCATCATGCATCCTCACCGGGATAAGCACTCACTGCTATTTTTGACTGAGGGCGAACCTGTAAATTCTAAACACCTAGCCACTGCTAAGAGTTTCATAGAAAACCACAACAGGTAACGCTCCTGGAATCCATTCCAGATCTTCACTCACGCTCCACAAGTGCCTCTGCGAATTCTAGGCAGAAGAGGCAGTTACAAATTGGAATAATAAGTAGGTAAATAACAATTGGGTATATAATTTACAGATTGGTTAGCTATGAAATCTTCAACTTATGAAGCTGAGCTTATGAAATCTGCAACTTACCTAGCCCGGATTATTCCGTACAATAAAGGTAAGTAAGTCATAATAATTTATGATCTAATATAATATTTATGTCTTTGTTTATGGCCGAGCTAGTTTTTTCTTATCTAACTCTTTACTTAAAACCTTTTACGGTTACGAGTTAAATAGCCAAACAAGGAGGTAATTTAAAAGCGGTATATACATTAAACAAATCAAATATGGAAATTGACGGATTTTATTAGAATCCATTTTTTTTGTCATCTCTTAGCATTACTTTTTTAACTGCCTCGTTAGCCTGGTGTTTCTTAGCTCATTCTTTCTTTATATTTTTTACTGTAGGTACTTTGACTAATCCCCAATATCCCACAGCAGGGAGTCGTTCCTAATAAAATGCTTTATCTACCTGTCAGAGTTTATTAGCCATCCACTTGTTTTACTGGTTGTTACAACTTTACAACCACACGACCATTCGAATCGGCTCCGGAATGCACGCATTTGAGCAACAATTCGTCATCCTCGTGTTAGTGCACTTTCGCTTCAATTCGATCGTTATTACTGATATTATAAGAAATCATTAGGTAGGTACGTTCTTGCATAACACAGGAGATTTCTTAAAGAAATATTTAGTTTGAAACCCTTTTGTCCATATAGGTACCCAGGTACGCTCTAGAATTTGAATAGCGCTAGAGTTCCTTTTATCTTTTACGGTCTAAGTATTAGATACATATTTATTTATTTTGATTTTTTTAAACTGTGCAGTATTTATTTAATTTAGGTAATTTAATCCATTCATGATAAAAATGTTTCCATAAAAAAGAAAAAAACTCCCCACTGTTGGGCAATTACCTCAGTTCCATTTTCAAGTTATCAAGAAAATAAACTCACCCGTAATTAAAATCTTTGGTGGCCGTTTCTTTACATTAACAGAATAATTTCTAATATTTATTTTAATAGTAGTCCGATATAAATTCCGTAGGAACATAATTACGGAGGATCAAACGTCAGATAGACGGCACGATAAAACACTGTGTCAGACAAACGGTAACTGATAAAATAGTACTGAGGGGTCTCTCGCGTGTAGAAACAGGTTGTAGACCGATATTACTATGCCACAGAATAGGTAATAACTAGTCTTACACTTGTGCACGACCACGTTGTGTGAAATGAGCCTTATCACTATAAACATAGGTTGCAATGGACCATGTACAGAGCTGGTGGGTGTGTCGCTACACTCGCTACTGACGTCAATGTTCGGAGAAACGTGACCTTAAGTTTTTTTAGCAAGAAAATTAAATAAGTATGGGTAGCAACGGACGGAGGATCTTCGATCTTGGGGCCTTGGAATGAATAGGTAATCAATCATGGGTCCCACGTAAATTTGCCATTGCAGCATAAAATAAAAAATACTTAAAAAAAAGTAGTATTTTCCAAAAATGATCTTTGAAAATAGTAAATCCAATTTACGTAAGTATAAATCTTCTGTTATTATTTATATACCGATTCGAAGACAGGATAGTGATTGAAGAAATCCAAGGTTGGGAAACATATCTGCCTGCTTACTTGATAATTTCTTCATTTCCTGAAACTGAAGAAATTATCAAAGACGTAACTATTATTGTGCTATTTTTCTTTTGATATCCTCTTGTCCCCCTCTTATTCTTCGATATACATAGTATGTGACTATAAAGAAAAAATATAGAATAATAATAGTTTTACCACGTTGTGTTTCAAAGACAACATGCCAAAACTGCAATAAGGCCGGAAGCTAAGAGCCTTTGTCCTAGGCGACTGTATTGTCCAGTGAGAACTACGTAAATGCCACGTAGCTGCTACGCCGACAATGCGCAGATGCTACACCGATGAAGCGTAGACGCTACGCCGACAAAGCGTAGCTCTGCTACGGCGATAATGAAAAAGACACCGCGTAGCCGCTTCCCCATCAAAACGTGAATGCTACGCCATCTTTTTTTTTATGTGATAGCAGGCAAACGAGCAGACGGATCGCCTGATGGTAAGCGATCACCGCCGAGGAGTCACAAGTGCGCTGCCGGCCTTTTAAAAGGTAACTAGTACGCTCTTTTCTTGAAGGTTTGAAGGTCGTATTGGTCCGTAAATACTGCAGGCGACAGTTCACTCCACAATTTTGTTTTTTGTTTGTTGCCATGTAGAAACTACGCCGAAAATGAGTAGACACTACGCCGTCAAAGCGCAGACGGATGCTACACTGACAAAATGTAGATACTACGCCGATATAGCGTAAACATTTTGTAGTTACCGCGTAGGCGCCGCGTATGCAATGCAATACGCAAATGTCGACTACATTTAGTCGCGTTATGTTGTATGCCGCTCTCTCTCAACGTTGCTAGGCAAACCGCGGGTCGCTCTGCTTAGGTTATTTTATTCTAATAGCTGCCTCATTGGTTTAGCGTTCGCAAGCGCAGCTACTGCTGGCGAGGTCCTAGATTTGATTCCCAAATCGAGCAATGTTGTTAGTTTTTTCTGTGTGGTTCTCAGTAGCAGTCGGAGTCAGTAATAGTCGGAGCTTGGATTTGTGCCTGGCTAATGGCATTATTGCCATTAGCCAGGCACAAATTTGTTGTTGCTTCGACATCAACGCCAAGGTCAACAGGAAGTGTTTCAATCAGGTTTTTGCGAACTCACGAATACATAGAAGGATTGACAAACAACTTTGTTTTGGCACTTACCTACAAAGGAAAACTGGTTATGCGGAGAAAAACGCTTGGTCTGAGCGTCATAACATATATTATGTCTATGTCGTATAATTATTTATTTATGGTTCTATGATATTTCCTCAATAGGTCATTTGTTGGAATTTGCATTTTAGTGAAACACATATTTGATATTATGTCTATTAATTTCTCGACTTTAAAAAGAGCATAATTCTGCCGTGGGTCTTTCCTCGAAAGGCCAATGCATATTATTATGTGTTACGATTGTGACACGTAATAATAATAATAAATAATTTATCTGACACACAGAACAAATGTTACATTCAAATAGATATACAGGACAATTTATAATTTTCTTAGTTTTGTCAATACAAAACTAAGAAAATTATAAATTGTCCTGTATATCTACTAAGTAGTTCAGACACAGATGCCTTCAATAAGGCATCTGTGTCTGAACTACTTATGTAGATAAAAATATCTGTATCTCAGACATCAGCGCTCTTCCTTATAGATGACCATTAAATTGACCATTAAATTACTAGCTTAATTAGACATTAATATTAGGAGGTATATCATTAGGAGATAGAAAAAAAGCAATAGGGTATGTGGAATGTTAAATTGAGTGAATAGTAAATGTGACACCATGATTCTCTGAGTTTGTTTTGATGTTTCTTCTCAGCGATGTTCCGAAAGGAAACAACATCTAAGTACTTAAATGTAATGTTAAAATTAAATGTAGGTAATGGTAACATTTCCATTACTTAGTAGGTACCTAGAAGTAGACTTCTAAAAGGGCCTCATAAAAAAATTACATAACATAACATACCGCCTGTAGAATCCCGAAAGGTTAGGCAGAGGTGTACACTAACAACACAGACACGCTGTTTGTTTAGGTCCCATATTTCATTTTTTGTTTATTGTATAAGTTGATCAGTTTTTTTTATGTTATTGTGTAGAATGTCCATGACTGTGTCAATAAACTATTTTCTTTCTTTCCATGTAATAAGGGGGCGATTTTAACCGGACACAAATCCAAACTCAGAACTACACTGACTCAGAATACAAATCCCAATTACACTGCTCACCCTGGGTATCGAAACCAGGATCTCTAGCGTAGCAATCATGGTTGAGACCACTAGAATAATAAAGCAGAGATTATCTTGAGTAAACACAGTTTTTCAAATTGTCCCACATACAAAAATAAGCAGACCCAGAATATTAATATAACATTTGTTCCATGCGGGAGTCGAACCCACGACCCGTAATGCAGAAGCCTATCGCTGATGCACTACATCTTGCGTGCCGTTAACAAGTGTATAAAACTTACATACCTAAGTATAATTTGCAGCATTATTGTTTATTTTTCATTACAGACATGTTTCAATAGAGTAATTAAGGCGACACATTGCAATTTTATTGTCCAAGCGACCACCCTTCCTAGTTACCACATCGTACGATTTAATCGAGATAAGTCGCTTAAGCATTCTTTATTTTGCAACTGATGGTCAAAGAGCAATTATGCAGATAGGATACAGTAAAGCAAATCCGACAAAAATTAAAGTAGATTTTTCTTTTACTCTACAGTAGATAGGCACTGTACATTGATAAAAAGCCGTAGGGTAGAGCCAGTAAATATGTACTTGATTTACTTGCGCGAACTTAATGTACCTATAAATTGTAATAGTACAAAAAACAAAATTATTTGGTTTACATACTACTAGCGACCCTAGCGGATGCTACAGGCAACCGGTCTTGTCTAATTCAATGTGTGCATATCTACGTCACAGATAAAAGAATACTAGTATCTACGTACAGTACGTATTATGCAAACGCTCAAGCAAGGATTGATAAAACGACTTGCACACAACTATAACCAAACCAGAAATTAATCTCATACATAAAAGGAATATGATGCTGTATTTTAGCCGGCAGAGTAATAGCTTCCGTAGCGTTACGGTGAGGTGACTGGAATCGAAGCACAAGCGGCGTGTCGTGAGTTCAAATCACGGTAGAGGAAATTATTTTTGTCATTATGTCATACTTTTTATTAAAAAAGTAAATTGTGTAAACTCTTTTGGTTTAATTGACTTGTTTTTATTTGTGTTGTATTGATTTGTTTGTTATTGAAATAAAACAACAAAAATGGTATATTAAAACATTTAATTAACTAAATAACGGATCGATTAATATACACAATAGAAAAACAATTTTATCGAGCCTCGAGGCAGTTATTATTTATTTATTTATTATTACACACACTACTCGTATCGTTACAGGATAACCTCCACTACAATAATGGTTGAAAAATCAACTTACAGTTAATCGTTTCTTTAATGAAACGGTTACTATTTTATCAGTTATGAATACAAAGTTTTGTTTGATGGGTAAGTATGAGCGTAATATTTTGTTAGAGGTGATCAATTTAATCAAAAATAAAGACGTCAAGTAAGTAAATAAAAATTTACAAGTTAACTTTTCACATCATAATAAGACAAAGTTATTTTTGTTGGATAAGGATGGACGTAATATATTTTGTCAAAGTATTGAGTATAGGTATATCAATTTAATCATAGTAAAATAAAATGTGAAGTGAATCAACATGTTAGAGGAAGAAATTATGGCAATTTCTAACCTCAGGAACAATAACATCACTCACATTACAAAATGGCTACTTATTAACTAAAGACTTTCATTATTTATGATACACACGTCGTTTAAAACAGTGTGATCACTTTTAAAATATAGTGTGAAAAATATAACACGTCATGGCAATTATTAATGTGTCGGCAAACCATCGTTATCAATTACCTCTTGTAACCTTCTAGGCATGCTGGCTACCATACTAGCGCATATATTGCTACCCCGTAGCGACTCCCAAGTGGACGTAACTAGGTCATCTAAATTCGATTTTGATCTTGTATTCGATGAGTCCCAGTTTAGCACCATGTGACCCCATAGGTTTTCTATGGGGTTTAAATCTGGACTTTTAGCAGGCCAGTCAATAATAGTCATGTTTTCTTGGTTGTCAAATCTTCTGTGCTGGTTTGCTGCATCGTAAACCAGCTGCACGCAAGTGGTTTCGCACGGTTTGTAAGCACACATTATGAGCTGTTGCGGTTATTCGGGTGGGGAGGAATGGGTCCGCTCTGTGCCTAGATATGATGTCCCGGTGTCATTTGAAAAAAATGCCGATGGTTTTGGCCCACGTCGGCGATGGTCTACGTCACCGGAATCTGCAAATCGTCGAACCCATAACTGCACGGTTCTTCTCTGTAATAAAAAAGAAATGCTCAGAAACCAGTATAAGTATATAAATGCTGATATGTGTAAATAAATATTAATCATAATTTAACATGTCATGTTAATATAATTATAATACTAAAAACATTGATTCCAATGATATACCTATTATTTGTATCATCATTAGTAAACATAATTAATATTAGTTACTTGCTTAATTCGAATAAGTAATTGAATCTTGGCTCAAATCCTATGCCATAAATTTAATTAATTTATATATTGTGTTAAGTCAGTATTACTTATATGACACTTTCCTAAATGAATTAATTATTATGTGTTTTAATATACTTACTATATTAATTAATAAAATAATTAATTATATTATGTATTATATATATATATATATATATATTATAATATAATATTTAAACATATATATTATATTATTAATATAATTAGTTAATTATATTATTAATTAATATAGTATATTAAAACAAATAATAATTAATTTATTTAGGAAATAATAAAATATTTAATATACTTACTATATAATATAGTATAATTTAACGTTTACAGACAAGAAGAGCATAGGTTCATAATGAAAATGTCCATAAATGTTACTCACCGATATCATTAATCGCCTCGCTATTTCACTGATAGAAATGTTTTGCTCGTGTAATACACCAATTTCGGCCTTCTTAAACATCGTTAAATGTTGCATGATTAAGCAATAAAAAATAGGATAACACCGCACACAAATTATTACAGGAGTTGTAAGAAGCAATCTATGCTTAAACGAAGGTCGTAATAGTTAATGCAAATAGACTGGGTGCCGAGTCTACTATTCAGTTGTGTCAGAATTGTGATTCAGTGACTTCTTAATGGTTGATTTTTGACAGTTTTCTCTACGAAATCTGTCATTTCTTATGTCATTTAGTGCCATTGGACGGTCATTCTGAGTCAATTGAAATAGCAGACTAGGGCCCCTGGACAAATGACGACGTTCAATTCTTATAAAATAAAATAATTGAAAAATTGTGGGTAGCTTTGTCTACTAAGGACACAAAATAAAATGCTTAAGTAGTTAGTTTCGATGGCATATCTCAAACGTTGCAAAACTTCGATTGTCTTATGAACTGGATTAATAGTAACTTGTAAAAGATTTAAATAATATTATAAAAATAATATAATTCGCAAGTGTGGTTTGATCATACGGCATTCGTTTTACCAGTCAGAGACATTAGCAACGGTGCTTAAGCTGCTCTAATAAAATTGTTTGAAATAGTGCAATGCATTCAACCACACCAATTAGTAATAAGGACTATTATAGCGTGTTAGCCATGCCTAAGTATTGATGTAGGTGTGTGTGTAGTAGAACTCGCTCGCTTGGACGTTAGTATGCGTACTGATTTACATCGTTTTATTAGTTTACGCACACAATAACAACGGCAGTTATCCATGTGTTGATGTAAACTAATTAGGTGGTTAAACTGTACATATTAGATTGTATGAAAAATAAACTTCTTTTGCGCTTACGTATATTAATTATAATGTTGAGATATACATTGTAATATTTATATTAGCATAGCATATTATGCAGATCGTCTAAATATGTGCACTTAATTAATATATTCAAACATTACATTACACGCGAGACACATAGAGAGGCGGAGCATAATGGAATTGAATAATTCCACTCACAATTGGAGCTGCCCGACTGGGGGAGTAAGTAAGTAGCCAAATAACATAGCTCCGTGCTATATTGTGTTCCTAAGGGCTAATGGTGAGCAAGGTCGCCACAGCTTCTCGAGGAAGCGTTATGTTGGCAGAGGGGGCCCACCCCCCTTTCTGCCAGCCAGCCCAACTATTCCTCCTTAATCTTTACCCCACCCTCTCAAAAAGGGGTTGAAAAGATTTTTGCAGGTTCGGCAACGCGCGAGTGATACGGTCCCTGGTGTTGCAAGCGTCCATAGGCTGCGCTTGGTAATTTGATGTAAGTATATTTTTGTACTTCAGCATTATTTTTATCAAACATAAGAAGTCCTCTTAGAGGCAACGTAGGCACTCAACTTGCTAGTTGCATGAACATGCGGTTCTGTAACAGCTCAGTAAGTAGTTACGGGCGGCAGCACGCGCCACAATGGTGAAAGATAAGTTACTTGATGTGCATCGAGCTGTGAACCGAAAGTCTGGTGTTTACATGCGAAATACTTGCATCCCAGTCCATGCTAGGCCACCATAAGCCACGCTTGTCCACTCTGTTTTGTTTAGTGAGTGTTGCGTAATAGTGATCGTGCTTGTCATAGGAATTGAGGTTGTGTTCCATCTTTGACGGTAAATGAATTCTTTTTTTGCCGTTACGTTTAAATTCTCGAATGCTCCTTATACGAAATCCCGAAATAGCGGGCAGGAAATAACACACGTTATGAGGTTTTTTTATATCTAAATTATTGTCAATCTTAATTGAAACAGCAGAAATATCCCCAAATCCTATGAATTGTGGTCGCAGCGTGTTGGTTTGTTTAAAAATAAATTGTATGGTGATAATAATATTATTGATATTTTAGATTCGATATTTTATAACACTTACAAAGGTATTACACAGTTGAGATTGAGACAGAGTTATTAACTAGATGAATAACAGCCGGTGTCAGTTTAACCAATCAGACAGGTTTGTCCAGCTTTTTTGGCCTATTCAAATATCATTTTAGGAACCAAACACGCACGTTAGACATTTTTTTAAATGTGTATTTTATGTGTGTTCTAGAAAGGACTTTAGCTTAGGTACTACTTTTTACTACTACTTACTATAAATTATGGCAAAAATAACTTATGATTTAGGGTAGCATTTAATATTATTTTCTCTGAGATATTGTTGCGTTAAATCCTTGTTAGACTGCATAAAATTGTCTTTATTAAATGTACCTGGTTAGTGAAACAGTACCTAATAAATATGCACCAGATTATGATCAATTACCGTGCGCGTGCACATCAATGCTTTCCAACCCCCACGTGTGGGCATAACAATAACGTAGGAAATGGCTATACTTTGTATTCCTATCTATCGTCATAATGAGCCCTAATCACCACTACAGTAGGCATAAAATGTATTGTCATAGTCGCGACAAATGTAACAAGAAGTAGGATCCTCGACCATAGGCGTAGGGAAATCACGTGAAAACGACTCCCGCATTATATAAAGGTATGAATAGGTAGGTACCACCTAATTCTAGTGCTGAATATAGGAACTCCTCAGATTAGTATAGTCGCGGGCCTCGTGAGTCTTATTCCTGCTACCTACCTTGAGAATAAAGCTATGATAATTGTAGTTAGCGCAATAAAAGAAAACCATCTCCTCCATACGGAAGGAATCACAGTTTAACGGTGCAGCGTGCGGCAATATGGCATTTAGGTGAAACCAATTTGGCAGAGCAGCAGCGAAAGGGCACACAATATTTTATTTATAGTTCTTTAGTTTTTGCTATCGTGTCAGTGTGTGCATTGTCTGTGATTATGTCAATAAACTTTAAATTAGTTTAGCAACTTTATTTAGTATTTGCTTTCCCCCTCTGCATTCAAAAATATCGCAGTCGCCAATGTGTTACTCCTTTTTGGGAACTTTTTTCTGAACTGCACAACTACTTTAACCTCGTTCAAGGCCAGAGAAGTAAAACTCGTGTGTTTATGAGCTTGTACAGCTAGGGCACTGGATTAACTTGGCGTTTCACATAATGCATTATTTTATGCGTAATTTACGTTCATCTTTAGTCCTCCACGGTTGTGATTCTACTCCAGTTTCAACAGATTATTTGATAACATAATAACCCAATCGAAAATCTTTATCGCAATAAGTGTCAATATTATTTGAAGTAGGTACTTAGATTCAATTCAACATTAAATTTGTTTTTGGGCGCATCTCATAAGTAGGTACCCCCGTAACTCGGCCTAACAGAAGGGATAGTATAGACTATATATAGAGAAATAATCACCCCAGATATTGATTATATACGTAACTCAGAATCAGATTTTTCATCGTGGGAGATCCATGCTTCGGCACGAATGGGCCGGCTCGACTGGAGTGATACCACATGGCAGCCTTACAGAAAACCGGCGTGAAACAACATTTACGTTGTGTTTCGCCGACTGAGTGAGGATACCGGAGGCCCAAACCCTCTTAAAAGGCGGGCAACGCACTTGCGACTCCTTTGGTGTTGCTGGTGTCTTTATGCGGTGGTAATCGCTTATCATCAAGTGATCCGTCAGCTCTTTTGCCTCCCTATACCAAGAAAAAAAGATTAACCCTGCAAATTGATAGCTAGTTGCAAGTTACCGACATTTCATACGTCATACTTAGACTCGAGTCCTTCTTTACAGCAGTTGGATATCCAGGATATCCATCTCCATTTGACGTAACAAACTACAAACATAATGCCCTCCAATCTTGTGCCCAGACAGTCCCGGAACCGTTACACACTTTTTAATATTTTATAGTTATAAAAATATTGTAAGGAAATTCTCTCACAACACAATTCGCAATAAAGAGAGACTACGCGAGTATATATATATAATAAGAGACTGCAAAAAAAAAACTGGAGAGGTAAGTATCAACAACACCTAGATAACCGTAAGGTTGATTACCTACAAGATTATAATCAAAGACCATTATCTAAGTACTTACATCATATTATTAGAATGTCAAGTCTAACCACAATAATAAGATGATAATTATAATCGAGAAACCTTGCGATATTAAAACTTATCTTTGCGCTCTCCTTGTTGTCTAGTAGGTATACTACCGCCATATGGTTGCAGTTGTACAAATATGTATCTACTATGTTATTTTTCTGATGGCTACACAGTTGTGCAGATCGGTGATACCTACACAAGGGTATCACCGATCTCTTACACTAACCGCGGATGGGTTTTTTAAATTATTGGTGTTAAATTTCTTTTTAACCGAAGCCTTTTTTTTTCTTCCATGATTTATGATGTTCATTGAAATGGAATATTTTTTATGGTGCGTATAATCTTTTTTGATCGTCTGTCGCCGGGCTGCGGCCAGGTATAACCGTAGGTACTGACTAAAAACATAAAGAGACAGACAAACAAACAGACAAAAATTCTAAAGATTGCTTTGGGTTCCATTGCTCTTATAAAAACGCTTCATAATAGTTAAATATCTTCTATGTAAGTACCGTCATCGGGTAATTACTTAGTTACAATCTTTTTAGATGTAGCGATGTAGGGTACTTCCGGGGGAGATGGATAACTTTAAGGAAAAGATCCTTAAAGTTATCCATCGTGAAAGAATTTAAGATTAATAAAATATTTAATTATGCCAAAAACTAAACTTTCATTATAATTCTTACAGAATATTAACGAAATATTTCTTTTAAACAAACAAAAAAAACTTAAATTAACTAATATTAACTTTAAAAACAAGTTAGGTAGGAAGAAATGGAAATCCTTCAAATTCTATTGTTTTACAGTCGGATTAAATTTTCTGAAATTCTCTATAAGTAATGTTTATGCAGGTAGAGCAAACAAATAAAAACTTTCAAAAACCTTTTGTGATCACTCATTATGTCAATCGCGTAATTACTTACAAAACTGTCTAAAAAAATCAAATCAGTCAGTTTATCATAATTCCTGTTCTTTTTGTACAAAACTCCACTAAGGCTTGTTGTCGGTTCCGAAATTATACAAACTAAATTGAAAATAGTGCCATTAGTTTTATTAATTGGATTTTTTTTATTGAGTATTTATTTGGCCTCCGCAAATGCCCTGCTGTTCTGGTATTGCTGTGCAGCGGGTCGTTGAGCTCCCTAAATAATGGTTGAGCTACACGATGACTGGTGCATGCGTGCCGTCAGTTAGGACAGGTCAACTCAAGACTGCTATGGCTCTTTCTTCTAAAGGCCTGTTCAGATTTTGCCCTACATCGTAAAACACATATCCTTTATTACTACTACCTACTACTCTCTGGACTTTAAAAGAGACCATGATTCTCTGAGTTTGTTTCGGAGTTTTTTCTCAGAGGTCGTCAGATAGGAAATGCCGGCGCCATCTAGTAAAAAAATTATGTAAAACAACTTGTAAAAGTATCTTTTTAAGATCTATTTACAGAAATAAATATCATTTATCATTGGCCATCTCGCCAGTCGCCATATCCCCCGGAATTACCCTATAGATTTTAGATTGCAGTAGATTGTTCTAGATTCTGAGTACCACCTTATAAGATGACAGTCGGCAACGGTTACGGAGATAAATGCGATAACTGTAACATAATGACTGATGTCCCGTTCGCTGCAAACATACGTAGGTACTATATGATGAGTAGGTACTTCCAACGGTAGAATGTTGCAGTCATGCTTACGATAAAAGGTTAGGCACTCGTTTTGTAAATCGAGACTACGATACAATATAGCTTACAGAACCATACCTTATTGCTGTACTGCAGTAGGTACTGCTGAAATATCTGTGCGGGTCTGAACTAAGCCGCAAATGGTTTTGTAAAGGTAAATATAAATAATAATATAAAAATGTTGGTGCACAGACTATTGGGTCGTAACTTTATCGCATTCGTGATTGATGTCCTTACTCATTTTAATATTTTTTTACAATTATTCTAATTTAGGTAGGTACGTAATTTAACCTGAGCGGCCGTTTGGAACGGCTGACTTCAAACGCGCACATTTATTTTGACCGAACTGTAACACCCCTCGCGTACTAGGCAGCATAGCTGCGGCAGCCGAAATATCGAGCTTATTCTTGGCTGTGTGTGTGTGCGCAGGGAACTATGTTTGCCGCAGTCCGTCAATGCTTGGGTAGGTAACTTTAATTTATCCTGTATTGTTGTTTTGTTGCATCAGCTGAAACTGTGTAAATTTAAACTACTTACACAAAGCGTTCCAAAACAAAACACAATCGTAAAATTTCTTTTTTTTGTGCATCCACGTTACACTCAATTATTTCAGTAAGTAAAATACAAAAATTATGTAAATCATAATAATTAGTTAACTACATTGTTGTGTAATGTAAAGAGTCGTTTATGAATGCATTGTGCTAACTCGGTATGATAAAATCGTATAGATACTGTTTGTATATACACGTTTATTAACTGAAATCAGTAGGTAGGTACCTGCCTCCAAGTACTTAAAAGAATTATCTACATTTTGCAACCTTTGTTGAGCCAAATGAGTAGGTTTATGTGCCTTAGTAGGTAAAAACATGCAGTGCCGAAGCTACCAACATTTCGGTAACTCAAGTTGCTCCAAGGACGAATATAGTGACCTACATCAACCAAACCTCGATTAAT
The DNA here is from genome assembly GCA_947256265.1 of Acronicta leporina. NCBI lineage: Eukaryota > Metazoa > Arthropoda > Insecta > Lepidoptera > Noctuidae > Acronicta > Acronicta leporina. The sequence goes on along the minus strand of OX366513.1, from coordinate 5,258,441 downwards.
GGCTTGCATAACCTTAAAACAATGATGTAAATAACATTGCACACTACAGATCACCGTTAATAACAATGGCGTATAAGTGAAAGTGCAACCTAACCGCCGGTCCGTTCCGGTGGGCTATTGTTTCTATAACGCATTGTTTTCATTAGAGCCGGTCCTTGGCGCCGGTTACGATTTTTCATTCTTTTCTAGTATTAAGCAATCAAGGGTCGAGCTTTAGAAGGAAACAGAACAAATAATCCATGTTTCCTTTCATATAATTACTTCACACCATACTCTAGATGTGAAGGTTTACAGTAAATGCCGAGGATGCACTTGCTCTCGTGCGACAGAGTCCGACGTAAGAACGCCAGCTAGTCAAATCAGACCCCCCGATATTATTTCTCCCCGCTTACGAAATGCAGACTATGAATTGCAGTTAGATAATTTCTCGGCGTAGCTTCGGATAGCTACGTAATAGTATCGGTATGCTAATTTCAACGAAATAATTCAACCTTCTACTATATTATAATTTTCAGGTAACGAGTATTGCAATAGAGAGAAAAATGCTACAATGAACATCTCAGACGTTCTAGAGGAATGGAACCAAAGAAAAGCGAAATAGTCTCATGGCTCCTCCTCTTATTAATTAATTTGGTGGCAGGACAAGCTTCAATATGTCCTGCCCCAGAGACTATCCTTCCATGCATATGCACAAATCGTCACGAAGACGTCCAAATATGGTTGGTATACCTAGTCTTTAGCATATCCAGAGTTCTTTTCATTCAGATTAATAATATCTTTAATTAAAAACCTTACAGGTGCACACACAGCGACTTGCCCCAAGTAGTAAAAGGCGTGCAGAAAGTCGGAGATCTCGTCAAAAAACCAATAGATGAACTAATAATAGAAAACAATTATCTTCCATCCCTGCCGGGGAAGGTATTTCAAAATGTAAAAACTATGAGACTTATGCTTCGTCATAACGGCATAGAGCGATTATCGGCCGCTTGGCTAGAGACACAAGAAACTAATTTAGTTGAAATATTCATCGTTGAGAATGACTTGAGAAGTCTCCCAGCGGAAAGTCTCATGAAAATGCAGAATCTTCAAGCTTTAACGGTACAATCGCAGAATCTTAAAAGGATACCAGTGTTTTCCGGGTTACAAAAACTGCGTTACATCAACATACAGTCGGAAAGTTTAATTGCTGTCAATGAAAACACATTTGAAAACTCGCCAAACTTGGAAAAAATATTTATACAAGGCAGTGGTAACCTTCGAATACTGAAAGAAAACGCTTTCTATAACTTGCCGAAATTAAGAAGGCTGGAAATAACGAATTGTGGCATAAATCTTATTCATATGAGAGCACTATCATTGCTACCCACTATTAGTGAAATTTCGCTCAGTAACAACAAAATCTCAGATGCGACTATGGTTGGTCGAGCTATAAGGGATCTTCCAATGCTTTCTCATTTAAATCTTAATCACAACTTGGTAGACAAATTAAACGAAGGGGCGTTCGTGGATCAACCAATGCTAGAAAATCTGTTATTATCCCACAACAACATAAACATAATACATCATGGCACATTCCATAGAGTGCCAAAGTTAAGGGTTGTAGACTTGAACTACAATAGAATAAGTCAAATACATCCAGAATCGTTTTTGCAACAATCTGGTAGTGGAGTAGAAGAACTCACTTTGATTGGAAACCAAATAAGGCACATCTCAGAATTTCGTTCATTACTCGATGCTTTACCCCGTCTGAAATTCCTAGACTTAAGTCAGAATTTGCTTCAAGAAATTCCACGAGGAGCTCTTAGGGGACATCCCAGTTTAGAAAGATTACATTTGAATAACAACAACATCAAGTTTATACAGGCAGACGCATTCGTCGCAATGCCCGCGTTGAGGGAGTTACATTTAAGTAATAATTCGCTGAACGACATGAATGAAGGTCCATATTGGAATTTACCAGCACTCAAAGGACTAGATTTATCATACAATTATTTCACCCGTCTACAACCTAAACTCTTGTACAATCTCCCATCATTGAGAAGGATTAATTTCAGTTTCAATCAGCTCACGATTATTGATCCAATTACTTTTATGGAATTACCTTTATTGGAATATGTTAATGTATCCGGAAATGCTCTAGTTTCAATACATCCAGCTACATTTAGAAACCTGGCGAATTTATACGAGTTGGACGCCAGTTCTAATAGGCTGATAGAATTTGTACCTGGATTACCGCGAGGGCTAGAACAGTTATATTTACAACAGAATCAAATAACAAGTCTGCCAATGCCTCCGTCACCAGATTTAGATTTACCGTCCTTGAGAACTCTGGATATTTCAAGTAACGGGATTCAGAAAATTCCTCATGGGAGTTTGAAAACTTTGCATAATTTACGCAGATTTTATATGAAGCGGAATGGCTTGAGACAGGTTGAAGTGACGACGTTTAGTGATTTAGAACGACTGGAGATTTTAGATTTAAGTTATAACCAAATAATGGCTGTTCACCCAAAAAGTTTCAGCAAACTAAATCAATTGAAGCAAGTGAACTTGCATGGCAATACGATTGAAAACTTTGACTTCATGGCAATTCAAGACAATGCTGCTCTATCGTCTCTAGATTTCAGCAAAAATAAGTTGAAAAGTATAAGCCCAAACATTGTTAACAGAGCTTTAGATGTAGAGACTTTGAATATATCTTCGAATAACCTGCACGAGTTACCAGCCACTATGAATATGATGTCTAAGTTGAAAGTATTGGATGCTAGCTATAATCATATAAAACATTTTGATGGAAATTCTATAAACAGTATAAACACACTAACAGATTTCAAAATGCCGAACAATAAACTAGTGGAACTAAGCACTGGAAGTTTTAAAGATCTCAGAGATCTTGAAACGATAGATTTAGATAACAATAACATTGAAGTGGTCCATCCGAAAGCTATATCGAATCTTCCAAACCTGGTCTCAATACAATTAAGTCGTAATCACATCATAGATTTACCAGACCGAGTCTTCACAAATCTTCCTAAATTAAGGATCGTAGCACTGCAGGGTAATAGATTGCAGTACATTTCCTTGCGAGCCTTTGAAAATATGCCGTTGGTGCAATACATGAATTTAAGCAATAACCAAATTACCAATATTGACAATTCAGGACTGCGACAGCTGTCTTCTTTAGAAGTGTTGGATTTGAGCTTCAATAAGCTGACGAGATTGACTAGGGCGTCATTTCAATATATGGAATGGCTAGTTGAGCTAAATTTGGATAATAATATAATATGCCACATTAGTGGGCAGCCATTCGATTTCATGCCTCGACTGAAGGTTCTATCTCTAAGACATAACAAACTTACCACGGTATTGGAAACAACATTCACAAAATTGAGAAATAATATCGCTATTTTGGATATCGATGGTAAGTACCCAACTAATTCATGAGGAAAAATCGAATTTTAAATCATAGCGAATATAACATCTACAGAAGAAATAGATTGCATTTTTTTAAATCTTAACAGTTTTAGATATTATATGCTTTAAAATTTGCTAGTGAACCTATATTTTTGAAGTGTTGAATCCCATCCCAAAGAGGGTAGAATTGCGCATTTCGCGAGAAAAGCTGTAAAATGCGCTAATAGTTAGGTACTTATAAATACAATTCCGTACAAATAAAAATAAAATTAAGTATACTTCTTATTTCAGGTAATCCACTTATTTGTAATTGCCATATTGTTTGGTTGAAGTCCTGGCTATCAGAATCATCTTCTATTGGCCCTAAATGCGCTGATGGAACATACGTCAAGGGTATGCCATTCGGAAGAAATGATTGTCAGAATACTGAAGTAAACCCAATTATTGAGGAGGATCTGAGATCGTGTATGACACACGAAAATGAAGCGCTTTTACCTAATTTGGCGACATCACAAGTGTTTTCAACATTGGACAAAATTAAAGATTACACATCGAAAATAAAGAACACTTACCAAGCTAACAAAATAAATAGACCGTCTCCAGAAGAATCAGAGTACTTCTACGACGAATATGTAGATTACCCATATAATGAAACTTTAATAGATGGTTTGAACAACGAAATAAGCGCAACGCAAAACAATAGATCTTCAGGCGGGGTCCCTACTTTATATGCTGCAATGAAAAATACGACGGACAGAAACAAACCAGCACAAACAAAATCACCTAACAGTGGCTTCACATTCTTCGGAATGCCGCTCCCTCCAATAGACATGGGAAAATTACTTAATACAGGGCGGAAAATAGACTGGCCAGAGAAGAAAAATTCTCACATAGGTAATAAGTATCCGCTCCCAGAGCCACCCAAGTTTGAAACAGGAGGCTTTTCGCCAATTCTACCAACAACTGCTGGAGGTTTTAAGCCCATACCTGATCCTACACTTAACGTTTCACATACTCCTATGCAAGTTCAAAGTGCCACATCATACAATAATAAAGGTACAGTGGAACAAGCTATTGTAGCTGTTTCAACCAAACCACCGGTCAAAACAGTGCATAGCAATACAACCCACCAGAAAATTAAAAGTGAGATTCACGAACTGCAAGCTTATATTGATGACGACAACAGCACTCATGTAACTTACAATAGAACGAAAAATATAGAAGAACAAAAGACTGACCCTAATAATCTGAGCAAGTACAATTTGATGGAATCAAATCTAACTGTAACACAAGTGACTGAAAAAGAAACAGTGCTGATAACAACAGATACAAGCAATGATATGTCTTTGCAAGCCTGGATGGAAAGCAGTACTTTATCTTATTCTTCATCCACTGCTGTTACATCAAAACCACCCATGAAGAAGCATATTGAGCAGCCACCACCTACTGCCTTATCAGCAATTCTAGTACCAAGAACTGCAGAACTTCATGACAGGAATCACAGCAAAAGGCCTGCTACAATTACCAAGGTAAACTTTCAAGAAATAGAACACTTTGATCATAGAGAGAATTATTCAGCAAATAGGGAACCAAAGACAAGATTTTCAGAAATTATGAGCACAGGAAATACAAAAACGCGGCAAATTGATGATAACGACTGGTATTACAAAAACTATAATAATTCAAATTTAGAACCGTATGTTGCCCCTGGTGTACACAATCCAGTTTCAAAAAGTAGTTTAATGACCTATAATAAGTTAATTTTAACTGTTATTTTATGTAATACTCTGAATAAAATGTTATAAAATAGACCTACATAGAGCGTATACAATTATTAACTAAAATAATTATGAATGTGTAAATAAGTTGTGAATAATAATGAATTATTAGCAATAAACATAACAAGTACCTACCTAATGACATTCTTAATGTAACTGTCGAAGTAGAATTGTATAATTCGCTATTTGACATAATCGCTAGCCGATTTAGAAAATAGCACTGTTATGTAAAATAAATAGCTGAAATTAGTTCAGCACTTTGCATAATTCGTGACCTTCAACAAGCGGAATGGACTGAACGTTTTGCGTTCATCAATATAGCGGATTGGTGTTAAGCTGTCTTGTAAAACAGTGCATTTCATCGAGAAATGAATTCTTGGATGGTAGTTTGGAGTTCTAAAATTCAGCGCTAGCGCGTTGTGTGGCATAACCACGGAACATAAAAAATTTGTTCTGTGGGCATAACAATGGCCTTCGACCCACTGTACACTACTTTTTATCCAAAATTTTCTCTATTGTTTTTACGAAAAAAGTTGTGATAAATGCCATCTAGCGTGGAGTAGCGATAGGTACTTGATTGTATTGAAATCTGAAGAATATGTACCAATACGATATATTTTAATATAAATAAATAATACCAGCATCCAAATCGGAAGACATTTTATTGGAGACAAAACACAATCGTGACAGATATTGATGATCGGCCGTACAGTGGCCAACTACATTACACCTCCCCCTTAAATCTAGAAATCATCGAAACTTAGTACAAAGTCCATCACCATAAGATCTCTAATAATCAATGATCCAATAACATAAGTTACAGAAGTCCAGGTCTCACTTGTTAACAGTTGCTAGACTAAACTTGGATTAGGTACAATCATGAGTGTGTAGTCGTAGTCTAATAGACAATTAATTATTATAACGAACAAAATGTATGCTTATTGCGCTAAAATTAAATCACCTGGTTAACAAATAAAACAAACATAACAGAACCTATATGAACAATAAGTATCTCCATTCTAACTGACCAACCCCTCTACTCATACCTGATTGGAGGACGGCATGGGCCGGGACGAAGAGATCTTTCAACAGGTGGCACCGGGTCCACCTCCACTCGTGGTGTAGCTGGTCGAGTGATAGACTCATGACTGTCCATTCCTCCTTCACCCAAGACCACTCCTTCTGGTCCTGTGTCATTGTTAGTCTCAGTAACTGACGTTTTGTCCTCACCCCTGCTTTGCCGTGGACATAACTCTGAAACCTCATTCGGGACAGTAACATCAGATAATCTGGACCTGTGCCTTATCTGGTCAGTATGACGTTCTATGAGTTGATCTTCTCCATTATCCAAAACATATCTACGTGACCCCTTCCTAGCGACTACTGTTTGTTTTTGCCATTTATTTTGTGAACCATAAGCCCTGGCCCAAACTGGTTCCTCGATATCGAAACTTCTTTGTACTCCGCCGGCATTTTGAACTTGTCTATTTTGAGCACTAAATTCCCTATCTCTTACTGTTTGTTCACTCCGTAACAAATCAAAACGTGATCGTAATGAACGCCGCTGCAACAACATTGCTGGACTCTCACCCGTCGTACAATGAGCCGTATTCCTATAAGCAAAAAGGAATGCCTGTAATGCCGTATCTATCTCTACCTTATCATGCATTGCTTTTTTAATTGCCCGCTTACACAATTTAACGGCATTTTCGGCCGCACCATTTGACTGAGGATGATAGACTGGTGAAAATAATTGTCTTATGCCATTCAATTGTAGAAAATCAGCTAATTCTCGACTGGTGAAAGGTGGTCCTTGGTCTGACACCACCTCCACTGGCAAGTCAAACCTGGCAAACAAACTTCTCAAAACCTTGATAACTAATAAGGCATTTGTATTATTCATTTCTGAAATTTCTAACCACTTCGATGATGAATCTATGATTACTAGATACGTTTTACCCCTAAATGGTCCTAGGAGCGCACAGCTCTCGCACTCCTGGCATGTGCGCTGCAAGTCTGTGTCGATTCCAGGCCACCAAACGTAGCTGCGTGCCATCATTTTTGATTTTACAATACCTAAATGCCCTACATGTAGTTGTTTCAAAATCGCCTGACGCAGCAAACTGGGTACCACAATCCTATATCCCCACATAATACACCCTGCCTCACAATAAAGTTCATTACGCCTTTTGAAATAGGGTTCCAGTTCATTGGAAGGGCACCTCGCTGGCCAACCTGACTGTACATACAAGATCACTCTACTAAGTTCTTCATCTTTCATTGTTGCTTTCTTCACCTCTTCATTCCTCACCGGTAAGAAGTTTTCAACAAAGTTAACGTATGTTATTTCTTTTTTACTTTCAAGCTCTTTAGTTGTTTTCGCTGGTAGTCTTGATAACGCATCAGCACAATTACTCTTTGATGCTACATACTCGATTGTATAATCATAACCTGATAATAGAACTGCCCACCTTTGCAGACGCGACGCGGCCATAAAGTAACTGGAATTCCTACTTTATCACCGAATATATATGTAAGGGGCTTATGATCTGTTCTCAGCGTAAATTTCCTTCCATAAACATATTGGTGAAATTTGCGTATTCCGAATATAATCGCTAGTGCCTCCCTATCAATTTGTGAGTAAGCCTTTTCTGCTACAGAAAGTGTGCGCGAGGCGTAAGCGACCGGCCGCTCCCCCGCCGGTGTGTTTTGTGATAAGATTGCGCTGACACCGACTGCGCTGGCATCTACTGTCAGCACCAATGGAAGTTCTTGCGAGTAGTGAATCAGTAGATCACTACTGGATAAACATTCCTTCACTCTCTCAAAGGCTGCCTGGCATGTCGCGGACCATTCGTACTTGACACCTAATTTAAGAAGGTTATATAAAGGCGACAGAATCGTGCTTATGTCTTCAATGAATTTGGCATAATACATCAACATTCCGATGAATGATCTCAACTCTGATACATTTTGTGGTGTCGGTATATTAACTATGGCCTTTACCTTTTCTGGTGAAGTATGAATTCCCTCTTTACTGATTACATAGCCTAAATATGTCACAGACTTTGAGAAAAACTCACACTTTTCTTTCTTCACTCTCAGTCCATATTTCTCCAATCTTTCAAATACCGTGTATAAGTTGTTGATGTGTTCCTGGCTATTTCTTCCCGTAATAATAATATCATCCAAGAAAACCCCTACTTTAGGCATATCGGCAAACATCTGTTCCAATCTCCGTTGAAAAATTCCCGGACTAGATGACAGACCGTATACTAACCTATTGTACATAAAGAGACCCTTATGGGTGTTTATAACCGTTAATTTCTTAGACTCATCGAGGACCAGCTGTGCATAAGCTTGTGATAAGTCAATGTTAGTATATCTCTCTCCCCCCTCAAGTTTGATCAACAAATCATCAACTCTGGGTAATGGATATCGATCAACTTCAAGAACCTTATTTAAAGTAAGCTTATAATCAGCACAGATCCTAATGTTACCATCCTTCTTGACCACTGGCACGATGGGTGTCGCCCACTCCGACCGCTCTACAGGGGTGAGCGGTCGGACATCTTTTTCAAGACCGCTACATATTCTGAAATGCTTTCTCCGCTGTTTTGTTTCCGATGGCGAAATTTATACCGCTCGGCCAACTCGCTTGGTTTTGGTTGTAAATGTTTCGCCATAACTTCAGTTATGTACCCAAATGTTTTTTCATGTGGTTTCGCCGGGGTACATAGGTTTACCAGAAGTTCATAACCTTCTGCGCCCATTAACGTAATCAGAGTCGGAACTTGCATATTCGCCTCTATCTTATTAACCAAAAAATATTGTAGTAGCCGCTCGATGTACAATTGCCAGTCATCTGTTTGCACCTTAAATTCGCTGATTTTCCCGATGGACATAGTAAGTTGTGCTTTGCTCGCGTAGCTTCTTAAATACTCGTCGCCACTGAAGAATATGTAGGTACCAATACGATATATTTTAATATAAATAAATAATACCAGCATCCAAATCGGAAGACATTTTATTGGAGACAAAACACAATCGTGACAGATATTGATGATCGGCCGTACAGTGGCCAAATAAATTACAACGTTCTAAAATTCGCTAGCGCGTTGTGTGGCATAACCACGGAACATAAAAAATTTGTTCTGTGGGCATAACAATGGCCTTCGACCCACTGTACACTACTTTTTATCCAAAATTTTCTCTATTGTTTTTACGAAAAAAGTTGTGATAAATGCCATCTAGCGTGGAGTAGCGATAGGTACTTGATTGTATTGAAATCAATTTTGATTACAAAAAAAATAGTCGTAAAGGGTTCTAAACCCATTTTGTAATGTACATTATGTGCAATAGTAATTAGGTTGAATTTAATGCAAATAGTTTTGTGTGTTACATCTGAACGAGATTATTCATGATTGTTATTTTTGACCAGTAAACCCACCTACAATGTATGTGTAAAGGTCATAGCCCACTTACACGACTCTGCTCCCGGCAAAAAGAATAAAATTCAAATATGGGCTTTAAATATTTCTCTTTAGATATATTTTACATTGGCATCAATTAGCAGACAGCTCGCTGTCTGACTGCTCGGTAGTTGATACTAGTATCTCTTAGTAGTCTGTGGTAGTTGACACCTGACGTTGTAGGCGAGCGGTCCGCGCGGTGTCCGCGCGCTCACTGCTAGCAGTTGCCCGACGTGCCCGCGCGCCCCGTCGCCGAAAGTAAATGTATGTATGTAATGTGTCTTCGTTATCTATTAGGTGTCTCTGGATCTGCCAAAATTCTGCTTCTGCATGTCTTGCTTTCAGCATTTTATGCACCCAAAATCTTCGTCTGTTATTTCTTGCGCTTCTCTCTTCATCCTCAAGTGCAATAACAATAATGGCTAGTTCGCGCGTTGTGAATCGGGACTTACTTAGTAAGTCCACCAGGCGATCCGTCTGCTCGTTTGCCTGCTACCACATAAAAAAATACGAGTTGCTTTAATGGAGACCGATCGCGCCACGTGGACTGCGAGTAGTCGTCTTAGTTTAGGTAGGGCAGTGTTGGGTGGGAGCGAAGTTGGAGCAGTCGTTTAAGTGTGCTATGACCTTTACACGTAAATGTGTGAGTTTGGCAACACTGGTTTTCATAGAAAACAGGCATTATGCTCCTTCCACTGCTTTTTATGTTCCGTGGGCATAACAATGGCCTATGCTCGTCAAGTTTTAACCCAAATTTCTTCTATACAATTATGCACAATGGCTACATTTCCATTCTGGCACTCGCCGGCCGCCGAGGTCGTGGGTTCGATTCCCACAGGAAAACAAATACCTATGTAGTGTGCATGGTACCAAAAAAATATCAAATAATCATCTTTCCTATCATTTCATTATTTTTAAGAGTGCGCCATTTATTTTCGCGTTTTATTTTGATATCATATAACATTTAGCGCCTTTTTTGAAATTTACCCTTTGGCTACTGTAGCGCAACCATAATTTGACGTATTTTGACGGCCACTTCCTATGTAATAACTTGGTAAACATAATAATTACTTGAAAGTACATATCTATAGTGATTTTTTTATTTTTTTATTGGCGAGTTTGCCGATGACGACAATTCAACCACATACGAAGTGAGATGGAAAAACGTGTGTCTAAACATCAATTCAGTCTAAAAAGAACTATAGGAAGAATAATTAACAGTGAACATTAAATCATAATAGAATGATGTTAGAGCTCAGTGAGGGAAGATACTAAAGTTTAATGTTGTTACGAATGAAGATCATCAAGGACTGTAATGGCTGTCTGTATTCTATGACAATGACATTACAATTGTCAATGTCAATAATATCTGAATCCATTGGATTTCCCTTTTATTTTAAAATTTTGATTTTCACCAAATCAAAATTAAACATAACATACCATCACGCCTGTATTCCCCGAAGGGTTAGGCAGAGGTGTACTTAGGTACACCCACAGTTCGCCGGTATGTTTAGGTCCCATGTAATAGGGGGCGAGCCTATTGCCACTAACCGGGCACAAATTCCAAACTCCGAGCTGCTACTGAGAATTTCATAGAAAAACCCAATAACACTGCTCAACCTGGGAATCGAACCCAGGACCTCTAGCGTAGAAGTCGGACTTGTGACCACTAGACTAACGAGGCAGTTATTTTTATTGTAACGTCAAAATTAAACGTTACAATAAAAATAACTGGCAATCTTCTGCCATTCAACTCTTTTATAAATTCATTAGATCCTTTGTCCATTTCATTATGTATGTATGTAAGTAGGTGGTAAAAGTAAAGAGAGTATAGGTTATAAGATGGATGTATTAGAGTTAATCAGAATCTGGTACAAAATATTCCTTGAATTTTTGTAACGCTTTGTATCTGTGGGATATTTTGTTCTTTTCTATCTTTGATAGTTCAGCGAAGGTTTCACTGTAACCATCAGGTTGGAAGATACAATCCCAACCAAAGTCTCTTGTACCTCTCGGACTTACAATTATTCCATTAGTGATGCCTTGAAACAACTTAACATCAAGATCCTCACAATTCCCTGAACAGTACGCTAAAGTGCTCACTGCTTTAGCAGATTTGTCCTCCCAACCAGTTAATAGTTTTGTCAGGCCTTCAGGCTCCAATTTCTCTAGAAACCACCTAATATACGGCCCCGGAAGGCCTTTTAGTGCTTCAAAACATAGTGACGTATCTTCCACCAATATTGGCGTCTTCAGACGGCGTGCAGCTTCTTGGCACTTCCTTATAGACACTTCATCGATTTCCCCTTGAATTTCTGGTAAGTCTAGCTTGTGGTTTACTATTTCTAGAGGAAAATTACTGCCGAGAATAGCTGTGACTTCCTCTAGTTTCCTGTCATTGCTAGTGACGAAGTTTATAGACCGTTGTGACATTTTTGTTTGAATGTGTATTATTTACAAGATCATTCTATCACACAAAACATGTCAAAGATCAAGTAATTTTACTGATGCACTACTACATAGGATTGAAATGCCGGAAGGCCGGAATATAAAATACTTTGGTACATATTGACATATTTGACGGTAGCACTAACGGTAGAATAAAGTGCATGCATATGCATCTCTTAGTAGTCTGTGGTATAGTGCGACGGAAGAGTTCATAATACTTAATCTGCGAGTTCCATGCGAGTTCACCCTTCATCCACTGATCTCTAATCTAATTATAGAGGATAGTAATAAGGAGGCTAGTGTCTTCCCCTTTCAACATTCTTACCTTCACCCTGAGCCTCAAGATAATTTAACCCTGCGATTCAACCAATGGTTTCTTTTTATGTGATAGCAGGCAAACGAGCACACGGATCGCCTGATGGTAAGCGATCACCGCCGCCCATGGACACCTGCAAGACCAGAGTCACAAGTGCGCTGCCGGCCCTTTAAAAGACCCCTCTTTTCTTGAAGGTCGTATTGGTCCAGAAATACTGCAGGCGACAGTACATTCCAGTTTTGTTGTGCGAGGCAGAAAGTTTCTAGAGAAACGCACAGTTGTGGACTGCCAGCCATCAAGATGATGGGGATGGAACTGGTCTGAGCCTTGACCCAACAGGAGAAGAAAGTACTTAGATTATAAGATTTCTTAAAATAAATATGTACCGTAGGAGATCCATGCTTCGGCACGAATGGGCCGGCTCGACCGGAGTGATGCCACCTTTGCCGGCTTTGCAGTAAACTGGCGTGAAACCACATTTACGTTGTTTCGCTGAGTGAGTGAGGATACAGGAGGCCGATCCCCTTTTATAACTCCTGACCCGATTTTGCGGGTGTCTATGGGCGGCGGTAACGCTTACCATCGGGTTATCCATTTGATCGTTTCCCCCCAATTCCATAAAATAAAATGTTACAGTCCAAAGTCCAAGTCCAATCAAGCAAAGTTCGTCGAAAGGTGCTCCCTCACTGGGAGCATTCGCCTGGTAATGTAACAATTTTCTTATTAAATTTAGAGCATTACATTCATCAAGTTGTGCGATATAATGCTCGGTACTCTTCCTTCACCATTGTGATATTCGACTTTGTAACGTTACATTAAAAAATACTTACAGGCTAATGCTCCTGGTAAGGGAGCACCTATAAATACCATATTGTGCGATAAACCTAAAGCCTATGCAATCTGGTGGCGCTTATGGCAATATAATTCGCTTTTCAGCATGTGAATGTTTATTATTCAACATGCTAAATTGCTGCGAATTCGAATAGACGATTTTCAGCATCTGACACACACGGCGCACATCAAACTCTATGGTTTCCCCCTTGGATCGTCAGCTTAGCACTCAGGCTTACCGCCGAATGACGTCAGTGATTGTAGTAGGTACTGGAGCTCGACTGGAGTCTTGTCTTTTTAGACTATTGTCAATGAAACTAGCGAGAATGTCAAAGCCAGTGTTTTCATCAAATTGCCAGCTTTTCTACTCGACTGCTCTTATATAGACAGAGGATAGACAGGATAGACTGCACTTGTGCTCTAGAAAGAGGGTTATGTTTGGGATGTATATTTATTTGACTGTAATGATGAATGATGTTTGATTTTGACAAAAAAAAAACGACAATTAAGCACTTCTGTGGGGAAAAAGATACCTACCTTCAATGATAAAATACTATTAGATAGGTACGTTATGTTCATAGAAAATGTCATTTAAAATTGAGCTAAATGTCCATACCTATAACCGTTGATATCTGAACATTTTGGGCTTTACTAATGAGCGCGAGTATAGATACAGGCAGCACAAGATGAAAATAAATAGCATGAAGAAGTTGTCTTTTAGGACACATGCATGTGATAGGTGTCGCATGAAACAATGAATAATGATTTTAAAAAAGTTTTAAAGAGTTGTTGAGCAGAGGACATTAGTTATAAATACCTAACACATTTTAAAAATATATATTTTTGAAAAATATTATAATGTTTACAAGATGAAGCACCAACCGTAACCAATGAATAGATGATTACCTAGTAATCATCTGTAGGTAACTAGCGCTCTCCGTAACTAGGATTCATGTATTACTTTCCTCTATGCTAGGATTGTCGATCAAAATTTCATAATATTGACTAAACAGGCTGGGCAAAAAAAAAACTTACATTTTACAATTTTGGTTTAGTTTTATCAGTTGGTATTAGAATTTTTCATTCCTATCAACTCCAATGACGTCTGAAAACCAACGAAAACTGTTCGTGTTAGTTTTTTTTCCAAAGTGATGGGAACATCACTTACTGTGCTATACCATTTTGTTTTTTTTGCAGACCGGTGCACTGCATTGGTCGCAAATAGAATAGTATTCTGCAATCATTAACTTTCCCACTGCTGAGCACTCCTCTCAGATTGACTGAGGAAAGTTAGAGAGACTTCACACACCGTAGAGAAGGTCTTTCACGCATGCAAGTTTCCTCACAATATAAACATGCAGCCTGGTGATATGACCATTGGCTGCCAAGTCAAAGGTCTCGAGTTCGAATCCGTGTTAAACCTCTGGATCTGAAACTAATACTGGGGATTGTATTTTCAAAAAAAAAACAAGATCCTCTTTGGACGACTTTGATGGACTTTCCAAGCCAGATTTAAGGGAAAACATCGTTAGGAAATCTGCATGCCTGAGAGATTTTCACGACGGCGCGGGCGTGTGAAGTCTGCCAACTCGCATTAGGCCAGCATGGTTGGTCTCGAGCCCCCTCTTCTATCTATATTAATATATAAAGCTGAAGAGTTTGTTTGTTTGCTTGAACGCGCTAATCTCAGGAACCACTGGTCCGATTTGAAAAATTCATTCAGTGTTAGATAGCCCATTTATTGAGGAAGGCTATATATCATCACGCTACGCGGACGAAGTCGCGGGCAGAAGCTAGTAATAATGTATGTAGGTACGGATATTTTTTTCAGTCTTGGTGGTCGATAATTGTACTTGTGACATTGTTTGTGAAGCAAGCCAAGCAGGTCTAGTTCTGTAGTGCAGGAGGTTTTTATTAAAGAAATAAAATTGTCCAGGGCAAGGTACATTTGGCGAGGTCCTCTGGTGGCTAATGCAAAAACGCCCTCCACGGCGAGTGAGGTTCGATAATTCGGTAAATTAGGTACTGATAATATAACTTTGCATAAACAATTATTTTATTCAAGGCAGTGTAATAAAAAGTAGTTTTGTGACATTTTCCTGATATATTTTGAACATACAATGGAAATAAATTAATTGGCAATAATAATAATAATAAAGCCTTTTATTTTAATTAAATTAATTGGCAATACTACCTATTAATTTATTTCCATTTTCATAGTTAAATACTATTATAATTAAATAATAAGCATACTGTTTTATATATATGTTATTCAGATAACACTAAGTGAAAGTCAGTCTTAATGTTTTATTTCAATTAGACCAATAAAAGGTACTTTTGAAAAGTCAAACTAGTTGCACTGTTCCAAAAAGTGGGTCTTATGGAGAAGAGCCGGCAAGAAACTCCATAGATTATTAAAAAAATATATTAACTTGGATTACAATATTAAGCTTTACAACTTTGTTTTTAAATAGTTACTGAGAATGATGCAGTGACATGTGTGTATTATTTTAAGATAACATTAAATAAACATAACTTACAACAGAATTGTACTATATCCAGTGAGATAAAGTAATAAAAAAAATATTAAACAAAACAGCCTTTGATTACTATTCCAATATTTACATAATTTAATAATATGTAATTATTGTATGTAGATTTTAATGTTTACAAAAAAATTGCTACAGCAACCAGACATACAGTTTTTTGATAATGTTTCATTAAAATATCTTGACAACATCTTGAATCTAGTCAGATTTTTGTACAAAATGTGCCTTGAATTTTTCTAAAGCTTTGTATCTATGAGATATTTTATTCTTTTCTGTCTTCGGTAGTTCAGCATAAGTTTCACTGTAACCATCGGGTTGGAAAACACAATCCCAACCAAAGTCTCTTGTACCTCTTGGACTAACAATTTTTCCATTAGTGACACCTTGAAACAACTTAACATCTAGATTCTCACGATTTCCTGAACAGAAAGCAAAAGTGCAAACTGCTTTAGCAGATTTATCCTCCCAACCAGTTAATAGTTTTGTTAGACCTTCAGGCTCCAATTTCTCTAGAAACCACTTAATATACGGCCCCGGAAGGCCTTTTAGTGCTTCAAAACATAGTGATGTATCCTCCACCAATACTGGCCTCTTCAGACGTCGAGCAGCTTCTTGGCACTTCTTAATAGACACCTCATCAATTTCCCCTTGCAGTTCTGGCAAGTCTAGATTGTGGTTAACTATTTCTAGAGGGAAATTGCTGCCAAGAATAGCCCTGACCTCCTCTAGTTTCTTGGCATTGCCAGTCACGAAGGTTAGAGTTCTTTGTGTCATTCTTGTATGAATGTGCACTACAAAAGCTTTTTTTAATATTCAATGTGTATGTTATAATTCGTGCATTAGGATAATTATGTCACTATACGTATAAAAACTAAATAAAATAAAGTCAAACAGCACGTCCGAATGTTGTTACCTATTTTTGACACATTTCTCTCAAAATAAAAATATCAATGTCAGTGTCAGACTGTCAGCGTTGTCATTGTCTGCTTCTATCAGCCGATGACATTGACAATATTATTATTTTTCTGAGGCTTGGATTCGTCTATTTTAGACTACATTCAAGCGAACTAGCGAGAATGTCTGACATGTTTTTTAATATTACCAGTTTTTTCTACACATAATCTATGGTATGGACCATGGACATTCATTCTTTTTTTTCATAATGACTGTAAAATTTTAGTGGCAGAATTCATTGTAGATTTTGACCGAATTATATTTGGGAAGTGTTATTATTGTTAGTCTTATTTGCTGTTAAATAATATTTATTGTTCAAGTATTAGAGAAATAACACTGCAGCAATGCCTAGTCAAGAAGTTTTAACCACAAAAGTTGTGGTTCATCCTCTGGTCCTCCTGAGTGTGGTGGACCACTTCAATCGAATGGGCAAAATAGGTAACCAAAAGCGAGTAGTCGGCGTTTTGTTGGGCTGCTGGCGAGCTAAAGGAGTGTTAGACGTGTCAAACAGTTTTGCAGGTAAATAACATAATAAGTATCAAAATCAGTTGCCATCATAGAAGGCCGCAATTGCCTAAATATACAGCAAGTTTCTTATTCATTATGTATCTGCTGCTATATTTACTTAACTGTAGTTCAAAGAAGAGCCCAATTCCCATACTATAATTTTGTTGTTCTTATAAAAGAGTAATATAAGCAATCATTTCCATTTTGTATTTCTAGTTCCCTTCGATGAGGATGACAAAGATAAGTCAGTGTGGTTCTTGGACCATGACTACCTAGAGAACATGTATGGTATGTTCAAGAAAGTCAATGCAAGAGAGAAGGTAGTTGGCTGGTACCATACCGGTCCCAAACTACACCAAAATGATGTTGCCATCAATGAGTTGATCAGGCGCTACTGCCCCAACTCTGTCCTTGTCATCATTGATGCTAAACCAAAAGATCTAGGTCTCCCAACCGAGGCTTACCAAGCTGTGGAAGAGGTCCACGATGATGGTTCACCTACAACAAGGACATTTGAACATGTACCAAGTGAGATTGGAGCTGAAGAGGCCGAAGAAGTTGGTGTGGAACACCTTTTAAGAGACATTAAAGACACTACTGTTGGCAGTCTCTCCCAGAGAATTACTAACCAGTTACTTGGCCTGAAGGGCCTACACTCACAACTGAGCGAGATAAGAGACTATCTCATCCAAGTTGGCCAAGGCTCTCTTCCAATGAACCACCAGATAATCTACCAACTGCAGGACATTTTTAACCTTCTACCTGACATTGCTAATGACAGCTTTATCGACAACCTATACATCAAAACAAATGACCAGTCCCTTGTAGTGTACTTAGCTGCCCTTGTTAGGTCTATCATAGCTCTCCATAACCTGATCAACAACAAGATAACAAATAGAGATGCAGAAGAAGGAAAGAAAGAAGAAAAAGATAAGAAGGACAAAGAAAAGAAAGAAGGAAAGGATGGTAAAGAAGAAGATAAGAAAGATGAGAAAGCAAAAGGAGATAAAAAAGAAAAGGATGAAAAGAAAAAGTAATTTAGAATCATCATTAGATTAAGTTGTTTGTAATGCTGAATTATTTTTAAATAAATTGTATTTACTAATTCAATGTTGTCATTATTTCATGTAATTATGCATTTTTCCAAAGAATTGGATATTTATTTTGTCATGAGTATCACAGATCAAAAATGAATGTAATTTTTGATAACTTTACGAAGTTTCGACCGATTTTCCGCTCTTTTATTTTCAGAGAAAATAGTTGGGGCGGACCTAGATTAATGGTATCTGAACCCGAATAATAACGGAATTCAATTAAATTTTGTTTGAATTACGATTTATTTTGATACTAACGTTTTTTTGGGTAATTCTGCGTTCGCTGGACCGTTAAGTATCTACGAACAGTTCGACCGTACCGTACTTTTTTAGAGAGAAGAAAAGAAGTTGGTAAGTTCCATGAGAAATTAATATAATTCTTCTCGTGCGAGAGCCATGCTTCGGCACGAATGGGCCGGCTCGACCGGAGTGATACCACGGCCTCACAGAAAACCGGCGTGAAACAACGCTTGCGTTGTGTTTCGCCGAGTGAATGAGGTTACCGGAGGCCCAAACCCTTTTAAAAGGCGGGCAACGCACTTGTGACTCCTCTGGTGTTGCGGGTGTCCATGGGCGGCGGTTATCGCTTACCATCAGGTGATCCGTCTGCTCGTTTGCTCCCCTATCCCATAAAAAAAAATATAATAAAGTTTATTTTTTGTTTTTTTTTAAATCGACATAAATTGCCTCGTTCGTAAGTACAGTACCTACCTACTCCCCAATCTTTTTGGCCATGCCCCTTGCGCACGGTACAGTCGAGTGGAACATTACTAATGCAAATATCCTATTTAGTATTAGATCAGTATAGATAGATAGTCAAAGGTAAGTAGATAGATTTTTATTTTATACAAAGGTATGCATGACATAATATATATGTATCAAAAATATTTATTTATTTAAAGCAGGGTTACACCTTCCAGGAACGTAACACCCTTATGAAGAGGTCCGTTCCATCGGAAGAATGATCGTCTTCGTCTTCAAAACTCGTTACCGATTCATCCGATTAATTTCGCTTCCACGAATAAACAATTCATCAGTAAAATTTATCAATAATTCTGTCGCTTTCCTTATACTTATTCCTATATATAATGTCATCCAATCCGATAACACGATACCGACAAACAATAATAACAAAACACTAACGAACAATAATAACGATAATAGCAAAACACTAACTACCAATAACAAAAACGAAATTAACGATTCTGAACTCGACTGTATTCTCAGAACGCAATGCGCATGTGTTTCACGTACGGATGTAACACTCACACAGCTAAGTTAGAATGCTGCTCGACATGAGAATTGAACCAGGAGGTTCAATTCTCAGGTCGAGCAGTGTTACTGGGTTTTACTATGAAATTCTCAGTAGTAGTTCGCAGTTTAGATTTATGTCCGGTCAATGGCAATAGACCCACCCCCTAAACATACAGGCCTAAACTAGTAACAACTAGTAAACCTCTGCCTAACCTTTCGGGGAATATAGGCATGATGGTGTTACATAAACATTTTGGCTCAAGTAAAATTCTATCCCTTTTTAAATATTTCGTACACCATCGCCTTTTAGAGATCGTTGCCTACATCTTGGCAAAAGGCGTTTTGACTTCCGAGTTCAGCGTTTTTGTTTTCAATAATTTGATTGTTATGCCGCTATCATTACCGCAGGTCGTTAACTTTTTGAATATTATTTTGACTGTAATAGCATCTAAGTAAAGAAAGATAAGAACATTATAAATGATAATATAGATATTATCTACCTCAATGTTGTTTAAAAATGGGTAGATACTTTATAATACATATATACCCCTTAGACAATAACTTTAGTGGCTGGACAACACAAAATCTTGACGTGGACCAGATACCGTCTTAAATTTTACGTGGCATTTTCATTAGGACGAGTAAAATCTGACCACAATTATACGTACGCTACTTACGCTGCCTTCCTAAAGCTATCGAACATCGTAAGTTCGTATCATCGTACGTTACATAAGCCCTACATTCTATTAAGTAGGTACTTTTTATTGCGTCTGGAGAATATAAATAAATTAATAACAATGCCGCCTACAACTCTTTCAACCTAGGTACCTACACCACTCACTAGGACCTGTGCCATGTCTTCCGAATCTAATAAAGCATGTGCTTGCAACTTGCAGAGACCAGACACATACCACAGATAAAAGAATACTAGTCACATACTAAAGGTTGCCGAAACCGAGCATCGATTGAGGAATTGGCAATGCGTTTGCTAGCTGAATCTACAATCGAAGTACCCTACCCTGTTTTTTGGAAATCCTGTGTCATGGATTATTCGCCGTTAGGGGAGGCGAGGCGGCGCGATATACCTGAGTATCGAACTCTAACCAACTAGAAACCGCCCTGTGCTTCCTTTTGGTTGGTTTGGTTGGGGTCATGTGTGACTTGCGATCACATTCGCTACCTACAACCTTGACAAGATGGCGCTGATTTGAGAGAATAAGGTCTGCGACGATTCAGGTACTCTCCTGAATCTATACCAAACTAAAATCTCATGTAGGTATCTAGGTACCTACCTAGCTAAAGCTACACTGTGTGGCGTCGGCGACTCATCAAAATTGGCGATTTCTGGAATCACAAAGCATTTACCTACTCAATAAAAATGATTCATTTTAATTATAGCTATCTTTAATCTCCTACATATTTTTGGGTACCTAATAGGTGTTATGTAGGTAGAGGTTTATATCTGAAAATATTTATGATAAGTCCGACTTACTATCAGATGCTGATAAGACAAAACTGAAACATTGATAAAGTTCGACAGTCGTCGTACAAGCGTCACGCGGAGTTTATGAATGTAGAAATGAAAGTGTTTCCAATTTTTGTGAGGTGAATCTCAATATCTCAAGATGGCAGGTCGCGTGCGTTTGGCGGTAAGACTTCAATTTGTATAAGTAGATACTAACATTATGTTCGTGAATAGGGAATATGAGAAATGTGCACGTTTTGAATAATTGCCTTATTTTGTGGAACTAAATGACACCCGGTACCTTCTATCTAGCTGCGCTCCGTAGTGCTTTCAATGAGGAAGGAGCCGCCTCATGGTCACGCAGCTAGCAACGATTTATTGTACGTTACCTACAATAATACGAAAATGCACACTTTCAGAGCAGAAAACGTAACTTCGGCAAACCATCCTAGGTAAGTAGTGATGATGATTTTGATTTTCAGGATCACGTCTGGTTAAAGCCGGCTGGAGCCTCGGAGTTTGACGTTCCTATAGCAGTCAAAGTTCTTAAAAACACTGGTGATAAAATTGAAGTAAAAGATGATGATGGCAATGTGTTCACTACCTCGATTCAAAACGTTGTCAAGCCTCTACATTCGACCTCCATAGAAGGGGTGGAAGACATGATCACTCTAGGTGAACTCCAAGAATACACGATCCTTCACAACCTTCATATGCGTTATAATAAACAGCTGATTTATGTAAGTACCTAGGTATTTGTGTCTAAGCATTTCTGTTGAAACAATGTGTCTCTCTTTGATGTGTTAATGGTATTTGAACTGGAATCGACAAAATCTCGCTGCCTACCTACCAGATATCAGGATAGATTTCGTTGGGTGTAAAGTGTAAACCACCACCACCGCCATTATCTTAGATGGTAATATGGTCTTGTATGGCGTAAACTAGGTCCTCATACTTAGGTATTTCAGGAAATAAGATAAAGTCTTCATAATGGAGATTTCATGGGAGAGCCATGCTTCGGCACGAATGGGCCGGCTCGACCGGAGTGATACCACGGCCTCACAGAAAACCGGCGTGAAACAACGCTTGCGTTGTGTTTCGCCGAGTGAATCACGTTACCGGAGGCCCAAAACCTTTTAAAAGGCGGGTAGATCACTTGTGACTCCTCTGGTGTTGCGGGTGTCCATGGGCGGCGGTTATCGCTTACCATCAGGTGATACGTCTGCTTGTTTGCTCGCCTCTTATAAAAAAACTAGCTTCTGCCCGCGACTTCGTCCGCGTAGCGTGATGATATATAGCCTATAGCCTTCCTCAATACATTTATTAAGGAAGGCTAGGCTATATATCCTAGGCCTTGCACATCATAAATGCGCGCGCGGTACTTGATCATTATTTTGCTGCTATGTTATTTTAAATATTTAGTTGATGATATATAGCCTATAGCCTTCCTCGATAAATGAGCTATCTAAAACTGAAATAATTTTTCAAATCGAACCAGTAGTTCCTGAGATTAGCGCGTTCAAGCAAACAAACAAACAAACAAACAAACAAACAAACAAACAAACTCTTCAGCTTTATATATTAGTATAGAAGTATAGATAAAATAAGTATAATCATATTTTTATTGTCTTAATTTTTTATACAACAGTTCTGTACACAGGTTCTGTAAAATCACAGTTTTCAATAAATGTCAACAACTTTACCGGTAGGTATTGCGGTAGGTAGGTAGGTACCTACAATAAAACATATAATAATAATTAAGTAAGTAAGTAGCTACCTAGTTACTTGATACGTAAATATGTATCGCCTAAGTACCTACCTAGCTGTTTATTTATTTCTGTTGTTACTTATTAAAATTTGTATGGGTGACGTTGTAGGGAAACACTTATCTGAAACAGTTAATTAATTTAGATAAGCGACAGAATTTAGGTACCAATTTATCGCTAAAATTATACCTAATCCATGCCAGTGTCACGGATATTAATATCCTTTTATCGATTTAAATCCGAATCCGACATAAAAATGTTATAGGTATTGATGTATCTAATTATGGAAATTCCCTATTCATGATTGATATAACCGGTCCTTGAGCAAGTCTTGGGGAGGCCCGCCAGCCAAAAGAAGAAGTTCAACTGGCAGCCTAGTACTTCAAAAGAATTTCCACTGCTCATTATTTGGCTTCTTTTTGCTGACATGATAATGATGAAATTTTCAGTAGCCTCTCGGGTTTGGGACTTGTGCCCTATAAATTGTAGAAGGCTCACTCCCTATTACATGGTAGGTACCTAAACATACCACCGAACTGTGGTTGTACAATCTATATAGAGTACTCACTCTGCCTAACCCTTCGGGCATGTGTAATGATATATGGAAGGTGTTGCGTGATCGAGGAAGACTAAAGACCGCCTTTTTTGGCAAATACTAACGAGTTCCGATACTTATGTCTGGTTGTCCTACGTATCTATAGCACAGAAGTTCAAAGATTTTCTCTTCGTCAGTCTTCATTTAAGAATGAATGTAAGTAATATGTGTTAGATATTCCTTTTCTGTTTTAGACATACACAGGATCAATGTTAATTGCAATAAACCCCTACGAAATTCTTCCAATATATACCATGGATCAAATACATTTCTATCAAGAGCGAAGTTTAGGGGAAATACCGCCACACATATTTGCTATCGGTGATAATTCTTACAGAGAATTGATGGAAACTTCATCTAACCAGTGTATTGTAATTAGGTACGTAAATATTAGTAAGTAGTCACCTATACTTAAAGAAATAGACTTCATATCCAGAGCTTGATTAGGTGTCTTATTGAGCGTAACCAATAAAAAAAGAGTAGATACGACTGTTTCTATCTACATGACATACTCCTAATTTTCTTTTTAAATGGATGATAAATATCATCAAATATTGTATGTGTATAAAGGATGACTGGTGTTTCTTAATAGATGATTTACATCTTTTTTCAGTGGCGAAAGTGGTGCTGGTAAAACTGAAAGCACTAAGTTATTATTGCAATACTTGGCTGCAGCCAGTGGGAAGCATTCATGGATTGAACAGCAAATACAAGAAACGAATCCTATTCTGGAAGCATTCGGTAACGCTAAAACTGTAAGAAACGATAACTCATCTCGGTTCGGAAAATATGTAAACATCTATTTCAATAGTAAAGGTATCATTGAAGGAGGAAATATCGACCAGTATCTGTTGGAAAAATCTAGAATCGTTTACCAAAATAAAGGAGAACGAAATTATCATATTTTTTACTCGCTAGTTACTGGATTGTCACCAGAAGAAAAGAAAAGGCTGGAATTAAGTCGTCCTGAAGATTATATTTATTTAAATTCGGGCAATATGTTGAAGTGTGATGGGAGGAATGACAGCCTAGAATTTAATGATATCAGATCCGCCTTCAAGGTTCTCAATTTCCCTGATCACGAAGTATGGGGAACTTTCAGTCTTCTTGCGGCCATATTACATTTAGGGAATTTAAAATTTAAATCGTTCAACTTAAATAATATAGAGTCTTCTGAAGTTACTGATAATATTAATGCAAATAGAATAGCAACTCTTTTGGGAGTAAATAAAGCAAGGCTTTGTGAAGCTTTGACGAGAAAAACATTCGTAGCCCATGGCGATAAGGTAGTCTCAACCCTAACTGTAGCTTCTGCGGTTGAAGGCAGGGATGCATTAGTAAAATCTATATACGGTCATATTTTTGAGTACATAGTTGGAATGATAAATAAAACTCTGTTCAAAGATCAACAACTTTCTAGTGGATCGGTTGGAATCTTAGATATATTTGGATTTGAGAATTTTGACTTTAACAGTTTTGAGCAGCTTTGTATCAATTATGCAAACGAAAACCTACAGCAGTTTTTCGTAAAACATATTTTCAAACTGGAACAAGAGCAGTATGAGAAAGAGGGGATTACCTGGACAAATATAAATTATGTAGACAATCAAGAAAACTTAGACATGTTAGGACTAAAACCAATGAATATACTTTCTCTAATCGACGAAGAGTCAAGGTTTCCTAAAGGCACTGATGTTACTTTATTATCAAAATTAAACAACAATCATGGAACTAAGGATTGTTATATGTGTCCGAAATCAACACACGAACACAAGTTTGGTATCAAACATTTCGCTGGAGATGTCTCTTACTCAGTTCAAGGTAAGATGAGAAATGGTTAGCACTAAGTGCACTTATTTATGTAACAAAACTAACCAAGTTCATTTATTTCAGGTTTCCTTGATAAAAACAGGGATATACTAACAGCAGACTTAAAAGAAATGATGTTAGATTCAAGCAATGTATTTTTGAAAAATCTATTCGCTACCGAATATGGGCAAACACAAAGTGGAAGCCGAAAAACTGTCTCACTGAGTCATCAGTTTAAAACATCTCTCGATTCTCTTATGAAAACATTGTATGCTTGCCATCCATTTTTTGTGAGGTGTATCAAGCCTAATGAGTTCAAAAAGCCTAGGGTGGGTACTGAAACACATTTAGTATTATTACTTATTTCCTGCCAGTGCCATTAATACTAACTTCTGTCTATTTTTACAGATGTTCGATAAAGGTTTATGTGTTCGACAACTACGTTACGCTGGCTTGATGGAAACAGCAAAGATAAGACAAGCAGGGTATCCTATTCGTTATTCGTATGCTGAATTTGTTTATCGTTATCGCCTCGTTACTCCAGGGATACCACCTCCTGAGAAAACCGACTGTAAAAGCGCCACAAAGAAAATCTGTACAACTGTTTTTACTGATCAAGAATATCGTTTTGGACACACCAAAGTATTTTTGAAAGATTATCACGACGTTTTTCTTGAAGAGCTGAGACATAAAGTGTTAATAACAGCTGTGATTAAAGTACAAGCTAATGCGAGAAGGTTTATCTATAGAAAGAGATACTTAAGATTACGTGCTGCTACTCTTCTGATACAAAAGAATTACCGAGCACGTGGCTTTAGGAGCAAATACCTGGTCATGAGACGAGGATACTTACGCTTGCAAGCTGTTATACGATCAAGAGAGTTGAGAAAAACGTTCTTAAACATGAGGGTGTTCTTCAGAAAATTCCAAGCACACTGTAAAGGTTATCTAATAAGAAAATTGGTGAAAGAAAAGGGACATGTAATAAAAGCGACATTGGGACAACTAAATATAGAGAAGGCAGAGCTTTTACAATCTGGTGGCAGTATCAATTCAGCGGAAAACAGCTATGAGAAGAAGTATGCCAATATGATGAGATCAATATGGTTTGTAAAAGAGATCCCGTCAGAAAACATTGAACAGAATACGTCAGTCATAGATGACAGATATGTTGATGACGTCTTCGGCTTCCTCAAAGATACAGCAACACCTGCTGGTACAGTGCGTGGAGCTGGTTTCGGGGTGGTGCGTTACTCTTCTTCATTCTTTATCTTTTCATAACTTCAATTCTTTAGTTCTTTCACTCTTCATTCCTTCATTTTTCAGACGACAACAGCTAAGCCGGAAATGTCCTCCGTTATACCGTTGCAATCACAAAAAATAGAAGAAGAACCTTTCGATGAATTCAACTTTAGAAAATTTGCTGCTACATACTTTTTGGGTAATACGACACATCAATATTCCCGAAAGCCTTTGAGGCATTCCCTTTTAGATTTACCTTCGCCTATCGATAGGATGGCTGCACAAGCACTATGGATAACTATACTAAGATTTATGGGCGATTTGGCTGAACCGAAGTATGTTGATGATAAAATTGACAATGTACCAGTTATGACGAAGCTCACAGATACTCTTGGTCGCGCTTTCCAAAAAAGCAAAGAATTTGATGTAAGTAGAGCTTATTTTATAACAGGCTGATATTACTGTTGCAAGAAGATTTATAAATGTATGAAATTTTCTTATAGGAATATTTGCAAAAAGATACCGGCCAAAATAATAGAAATAAACTTATCTCTAAAACGCTGAAACGACAAACTAAACTGGATGAAGATTTGTTGAAGAATCTTATTAATGACGAAGTTACTAACGAAATGTATAGCGCTTGGCTTAATTCGCGACGAAGCACCAACTTGGAAAAATTACACTTTATCATTGGACATGGAATCATAAGAAAAGAATTAAGGTAAATTATATATACTTATCATAAAAAATCATAAATATTTTATTCTAACAAATTTTAATGTGCAACACAACATTTCTTAATACTGTCTTACTTTTCAGAGATGAAATATTTTGCCATCTATGTAAGCAACTTACTAATAATCCATCAAAAGCATCGCATGCACGTGGGTGGATATTGTTGTCACTCTGTGTTGGTTGTTTCCCACCATCCGAAAGATTTGTGAAATATTTACGTGCATTCATACGTTCCGGGCCACCGGGGTATGCTCCATACTGTGAAGGGAGACTTGTCCGAACCTTTAAGAATGGTTCACGTACACAACCACCTAGTTGGCTTGAACTGCAGGCAACAAAAACCAAGAAACCTGTATTACTCACTGTAACATTAATGGATGAATCGATGAAGACTGTCCAGTCAGATTCAGCATCAAATGCCGAAGAGATCTGCCAGCAAATAGCAGAAAGTATTGGATTGACAGACATATTCGGTTTCTCTTTATATATAACTTTATATGACAAAGTTCTTTCATTGGGAAGTGAGGGAGAACATATCATGGATGCTATTTCACAGTGTGAACAATTTGCCAAGGAACAAGGTACACCTGAAAAGAATGCACCCTGGAGATTATTCTACAGGAAAGAAGTATTTACGCCTTGGCACAACCCTGTTGATGATCCGGTTGCGACTAATCTAATATACTATCAAATAACAAAAGGAGTTAAGTTTGGTGAATATAGATGTAATTCAGAAAAAGATTTAGCCATGATTGCAGCTCAGCAACATTATATTGAATTCGGACATCGCATAGATCCTAATGTTTTAAGGAGAGTCATCGTAAACTATATTCCTAATCAATTTCTTCAATCAAATGATGCGGCCTTAACAAAATGGGAGCATCTAGTTACTAAGGCATTTGAAAATTCAACAAGTATTCAAAATAAAATTGATACTTTAAGGTGTAAAGAAGATATAGTTATATTTGCGAAACTAAAATGGCCTATGCTATTTTCAAGATTTTTTGAAGCTATAAAGCTAAAAGGAGAAACAATTAATAAAGACATTGTTATTATAGCCATTAACTGGACTGGCATATACATAGTCGATCAGCTAGAACAAATTCTTCTCGAAATATCATATCCAGAAGTTACTTATGTCGCTTTTAACGAAGATAAAGACTATGATAATGTTGGAAGAATCAGAATAAGAACAATACAACAGGAAGAATTTGAATTCCAGAGTGTAGATGCTGGTGAAATGAGCTCACTTATTATATACATGATCGATGGATTAAAAAGGCGGTCTATTTATGTAGTGGCTCAGTCAGATTTACAAGGATATAGTGATGCATCATCTTTCCTGCAATTCAAGAAAGGTGATCTTATAGAGTTAGTTCAAGATTGTACCGGAGAGACTTTAATGAACGCCACATGGGGGCATGGCCTTTGCAATGGTGAAGAGGGCCTATTCCCCACTGAGCAAGTTTATATCTTGCCTACTTTGGAAAAGCCATCAGATTCTATACTTGAAGTGTTTAAAAAGGGCAATGTAAATACTGAAAAGAAGTCTTTTTCAAAATATAATACTATTCAAAGAAAGAGAATGCATACACTTGAAAAGTATGCTAAAGAGCATTTTAGAGACAACTATGATATTAATGCCACAGTTTCGAAACAATCAACATTAACTACAGCCAAAAGAGCGATTGCAGGTGACCTATGGGCTCATACGAGAGATCCAATACGAAAACCATTACTGAAAAAACTGTTGGATGACGAAAAGTACGAGAAGATAGCAGTTACAACTTTCTTTGGGATTCTCAAATACATGGGAGATATTCCAGCTCCAAAAGCCAGAACTGCCACTGAATATACGGATGAGATATTTAGAGCTGCTGTAGCAGAGTCCTCATTACGTGATGAAGTTTACTGTCAGATAATGAAACAGTTGACGAACAACAGGATACAACTAAGTGAAGAAAGAGGATGGGAACTAATGTGGCTCGTAACAGGCGTGTTTGTCTGCGGGCAAACTCTCTTAAAAGAGTTAGTAGAGTTCCTAAAAACCCGACCGCATCCTATTGCTAAGGAATGTTTGAAACGCGTATTCAAGACCCAGAAGAAGGGACCGCGAATGTATACTCCTTACATTGTAGAGGTAGAAGCCATACAGCATAGAAGTATGCAAATTTATCACAAAGTATACTTCCCCGATGATACTGATGAAGCATTCGAAGTAGAGTCATCAACGAAAGCTCGAGACCTTTGCGAACAAATCACGGGAAGACTAAATTTGAAGAACAGCGATGGATTTAGTTTATTCGTTAAAATTGCGGACAAAGTGTTCTCTGTACCTGAGAACTATTACTTCTTTGACTTTATCCATGAACTTGTAGAATGGATGAAGCAGACTCGCCCTATCCGTGGTGGTAAGTTATTGGTATTTTTGTAAACAAAATAGTCAGTAATACAATTAAGTAATAATTATAAGTGTATAATTTATCTTATCATTTTCTTTTTTATAGCAGGATCACAAATGCAAATGAACTATCAAATATTCTTCATGAAAAAGCTTTGGATTAACACAGCTCCTGGAAAAGATAAAAACGCGGATCAAATATTCTATTTCCCACAAGAGTTACCAAAGTACTTACGGGGTTACCATAAAACTTCAAAGCAAGATTTAGTAGAGTTAGCTGCATTGATTTACAGAGCACGATATGGTAGCGACCAATCCTTGTTGCCACAAATTACCCAAATGCTTGAAGACTTCATACCCTCTGATATGATAAGGATTCAGAATAACTCACAATGGAAGTCAGCTATCAGCATGGCATACCTGCAACAAGGTGCTATGTCGGAAAACGAAGCGAAAGAACAGTTTTTAAAGAAAATCTACCAATTGTCAACATTCGGGACGGCGTTTTTTGAAGTTAAGCAAACTTCAGATCCAACATACCCTGAAATGGTAGTTGTTGGAATAAACAGGAATGGCGTCAGTGTTATTCATCCTCAGAGCCGAGTTAGTAATGCATTATATATTTTCATCTTATTTTTACCTTTCTCTGACTAGTTATTTTCGGTAGAACACATTATTATATACTTACCCATAATTTTTATTTTTCCAGGACGTGCTAGTTACGCATCCATTTTCTGAACTCTCCAATTGGTCATCAGGCAACACGTTCTTCCACATGACCATGGGTAGTTTCTTACGTGGAACTAAAATATTGTGCGAAACTTCTTTGGGATACAAAATGGACGACCTGATTTCGTCGTACATAGCAGTTTTGAGACAGTCCCTGAATCCGAAATCGAAAGGATAGTTTTTTAAAATTGCTAATAGCATTAATTAATAGTAATATATTATACTCATCGTGCTTAGTTATGACTGTAATAATAAGAATGTATAAATAATAAATAATTTTAGAATCGATACTGATTATTAACTGCCATGTTATACCTAGATACTAGTAGAAAGTGAGATACCTACCTAGTAGTTATACATTTGGTAAGTATTTAAGAACATCAATAATAGTACCCCTAGGAAGCTAGATATTGGAATCAAAAACTTAGGTAGGTATGTACGAGTAGTTTGTAGATATAATACTGAAAACTAGGTGAGGGCTTTAGCTGTCCGATTGTAAAACCGTTTGTGAGAAGGGTTACTAACACTAGATCGTAAGTTACTCCTTACTACTAACACTTTATGGACTTATGGTCTGAAAAAGAAAGTTAGTAAAAAAATTAAGTAGGTAAGTAAACTGCCTCATTAGCCTGGTCCTGAGCGCAACTGCTACGCTAGATGTCCTGGATTTGATTCAAGCAAAGTGTTATTGGGTTTTTCTATGAAATTCCCAGTAGCAGCTCGGAGTTTGGAATTTGTGCCCGGTTAATGGCTGGCCCCCTATTACATTGACCCTAAACATACCGGCAAACTATGGGTGTATTAATACGCCTCTGCCTTACCCTTCGGGGAATACGGGCGCGATGGTATGTTATGTGTTAAAAATGCGATAGAAACTCAGGATAAAACTGATCGTTTCGCTCGGCCCGCCAAATTCAAATTTCAATTGGTTTTTCGCAATTTGTAGGTCTATAACACATTCTAGATACCTAGCTGTAGTAATTGCGCCATTAGATACAATATTCACAACTGAGCATTAAAAACTTTGCTTAATAAACGTTAAAGAAGCTAAAAGTAGGGTCAATCGTCAATTTTGGCCAAAATTTACGATTGACACTACTTTTAGCTACAATATCGATTTACAAACAAAGGTTAATTCTCAGTTGTGAATATTGTATAGGTAATGCCGCAATAGGGTATTTTACACCATGTAAGAAAAAATATAAAAATGCATGTTTATGATAGATTTTTAAAAAAGTAAACGAGAAACGTTAGTATTTTATTTATAAAAATGCAATGTAAATTTTAGAATTCAATTTCAAAAATAGTCTTTTTTAATCTGTTTTAGAACGCCATCCGCCATATTGGATTCCGACGTGATGTCACTCCGATAGTTTTTTTTTTATGGCGCCACACTTTTTGTGTATTTGCCAGTGTCAAGTAATAAAGTAATCAAATAATATTTCCCATTATGGGATTACTTGGGATTGTAATATGGCACCACACTTTTTGTGTTCGCCAGTGTCAAGTATAAGTTGTTGAGTTGCCCCAATAAAACGGAAGAAATTTTATTGAGGCTTCGATGGAGTTTAGGAGTGCACCCAAAAAGTCACGATTTTCAATTTTATATCATTTGCCTACACTCTCACACGTTCACAAACACTTAATGGTTAATTATCCACCATAATTACACATTAAACTTCGGAGAATTCAAGTTTTGAAAAATAATATAAATTCGACAATGTGCACTTTACATTTTCCCGCCTAAACTCTCCTTTTGCAGTTGTATTGAATTGTTTACTAGCGAAGTGACGTCACAACACGAAGTAGCATGGCGGCTAGCGTTTCCGCGCGAAAATTCAAAATCATAAATTAAAAATACTTTTTAAGGCATTTTTCGGTTTTATAAAACTGAAATAAAAATTCTACTGGTTCATTACGATCTAAGGATTAATTTAAAACAGTTTTCAAAAAAAAGGTGTAATACCCTATTACTACAGCTAGGAATCTAGAATGTGTTATAGACCTACAAATTGCGAAAAACCTTTGACTATCTATCCCTGGACAAGTGACGCGCTTAATTCTATGAACAAAAAAGTCTGTCACTTTTGGTGCGGGGGGAGGAAACACTACATAGACATTGCTGCACACATACTCAAAATCATTTTGTATCGCCACGAACTCACACATATTAAATTCTTCACCACTAACACAATTTACGCACACATAGAGGTCAAATACGTCAACATACAAGAATTGACGACAATACGAACGTATAATACAATAAAAATAATTAGGAAGCTACTATGTCGATATTTTATATCGATAGATTATTTTAGGAAGAATGGGGAAAAACGTAACAACATTACAAATTATTTTTATATGTAATTATTTATTTGCTAAATTAAAATCATCCATACACACCTTTTTAATATCTTGCGTCATAATTATTTTCAATGCAATGCTCTCATTGCATGCTAATGAAATACAAAACAAAAAAACTGTTTAGGTATAGATAAATAAGTGTAACGTACTATGTAATTGGAAAATAAACGCACGGGTGAGAGAAATCGCAAACTTTTCGAAATACATATTCTATAGCCTATGTTAATCTTGAATAATGTAGCATTCAAATGGTGAAAGAATTTTCGAAATCGGCCTAGTAGTTTTTGAGTTTATTTGTTACATACATTGATACATACAAATCTTTCCTCTTTATAATATTAGTATAGATAGAGCGGATATTGGGGACGTTATGTTACAAAAACTTTGATACCAATTAGTTTGATTCTTTCATTTTGATTTTTTCTTTTCTTTGCCAGGCTGATATATTAGGAATAACACTAGACAGAGCATTTTGTTACCCACGAGATATAAGTAGGAGAAAATAGATTTTGTTCATTATGTCGCGCGTTAATATGAACAGAAGCGCTACGCTAGAGGTCCTGGGTTCGATTACCCGGTCGAGCAATGTGTTATTGGAGTTTTTCTATAAAATTAAGGGTTGATGCCCGATTAATGGCAATAGGCTCGCCCCCTAAGTACGCATCTGTCTAACCCTTCGGGGAATAAAGACGTGATGGTATGTCGTGTTCCGTACTCTCGTTATTTCTTTGAGCCGGATATCGAAAAAAGAAAATAATGTGTTTGAAGAAACACCCCGAGAGGCAGGGCATAGTGGAATTGAATAACTCACTTACAATTGGAGCTGCCCAACTGGGGAAACACCTACACTTTGCAGAAAATAGTAGCCAAATAACATAGCACTGTACTACTAGTATTCTATTATCTGTGACTGTACTATGTTGTGTTCCTAACGGTGAGCAAGATCGCCAGAGCTCCGCGAGGAAGCGTTATGTTGGCAGTGGGGGTACCGGTGTTGTGGGTTGTCTACCGGGTGTGAAAAGATTTTTACAGGTTCGGCAACGGGCGAGTGATACCCCAGGTGTTGCAAGCGTTCATATAATAGTGTACATTAACACTATATATACACTTACCATCAGGCGGGACATGTGCTGGTTTTCCACCTAAGCGGTAAAAGAAACCCCAGACCTTCTAACCATACCGTATCTACAAATCATTTTCAATGATTTTTGAAATACGATTTAAATATGTTAATTTATAAATTCTTTCGTCAACAAATTTATCCGCAACGGCTTAAGCTATTATTTATCAATCACACCTATATCATTTAAATGAAGGTCTTTTGTAGATCTGAAAAAGTAACAAATAAAATATCTAATACTGGATATCAAAAATAATTAATAATCTTAGTTACGTCATTTCCAAAAATGTTATTTTATTAAAATATAGTGATAACATAAATTCATCATATTCATCTTTAGTGATCTTTAGCAATTATTATAATTTGGTCTTACATTGAACACGAAAATAATATCGATATCGATTCGAAATCGTAAACAAACACTATCACATCATTAATTAAAATGACAAAACAAAAGAGGGACATAGTCTCGCTACACTTTTTAAAATTCGAGTTTTATGCATTATGTCATAATATATATAAGGCCTATAATTGCCAAAAAACGGTAATTCTGCATTAAGACCTATAATTGGAAATCAGAAATGGTGACATCTTATTGGTTGATATATAATTGAAATCAAAAAATGACATTTTGATGGATATTTCAAATTTAAATCTTACGTGTATTAGCAGAAGGCTGATATTGATAGTAAAAAAAATTTGCTAGTCTCGTGGGGAGTGCGGATAGTCTCGTGGGGAGTGCGGGTAGTCTCGTGGGGAGTGCATGCTTGAACTAAACGATTATTTTATACTCGATTATTGAATCGGTAACGTCCTCGATCTTTATTAATAAATTGTATTAAGTGATTTAAATAGAAATAAATGAACTTTAATACTTACATACGGAAAATAACTCAATCTTTATCTAAATAAGATATTAGATATTTTTTTGCATACATTAACTGCACGTATATCGGTATTTACACGGAGCATTTATGATGACCTTACTGAGCGGAAACGATTCTGTTAATGAAAAATCGATTTCGGAAACAGTTTTGATAAACGCGTTAGATTTTTTAATCCACTACCTTGACAGAGGGGAATGATCATGAGAGGCGGGTCCTTATAGATAGATAGTCAAAGCGAAAAACCAATTGAAATTTGAATTTGGCGGGCTGAGCGAAACGATCAACCTTAACATAATGTGGGAAACTGTACGTCACACTGACTGAGTCTGACTGACAGTGACACTGACATAATTGTTATCAATCAGCGTTGCCAGATGGTTACATTTCTTACATTTTTCGTAACTTTTGACCCCCTCGCGTAACATGTAAGTAATTTTTATATTTAAGGCATTTTTCGTAACTTTTGAGAACAACGAGATAAGTAATACTAGATTTTTATTTTATTGCAAACAGTACACGAACGCATCCAAATTGAACTCAAATTTTTAACAATTAATGAAAAATCAGGAGCCAAAAAAAAAAAAGGTCATTCGACATCATAGATCCCAAAATGTAACTTTTGCACCAAAAATGTTACTTTTCAGGAAAAGAAACGTAACTTTCGACTCAGGGGCCCTGGCAACACTGTTATCAATCCCAAACATTTCCAAAAAAGTTTTGTTTGTTTTGCTTTGCTACTGCATTGCATTTTTTATCAAATAGTTCAAATACTAAATCATATCTATTATTGAAGTAATATTTTATTGATAAACTAAAAACAAAGAGTTTACTGTGTAAGAAATGGAATCAAAATCTTTAAGCTTTAAGTTAGAAAATGGACTTAACCTAAGGTAGGAAAAATATAATTAAGTATCTACGTAACTAGGTACTTCTACCCTCAGCCGCAATTTATTTGGTTGTTTTCCTCAATTTTCTTGTTCTATTTGGATTGGATTGATAATTATATGTTTATATTTAATTAATATTAAAAATTTATTTATGATACTTAGAGTTCAATTCATGGTCTATATTACCAATAGATAGAGCGTAGTCAAACCTACCTACATTGCATAGTTAGATCAGTCAAATGACTGGTATAAATGGCTACTTAACAAGCTATTCTTTTCAGTATATGTTGACTGTATTATTTATTTTAACAGCTAATATATTTTTCTATTGTGCCTGTACCTACTTGAAAGGTTTTTCTTATATTCCAGGGAAGTTATAACAACAGGGTCCATCCTGCACATAAACCAAGATTTTGATGAGTCTGATCTAAAAGCAGATCCAAACACCCCTGAACAAACACCACTTGATGTTCTAGGACATCTAGTTCCTAACTTTACTGATATATCTAAAACTATGGTGGCTATTAATGGGAATGAATATGTAAAGAAGAAAATAATAGAGGAAGGAGGTGGTATGCCCCTCCATGAAGGCTGCACTGTATCTGTTGCCCTTTCAGGTTACTGGGAAAATGAGCGAGAGCCATTTGATGTAGTACCTTTGAGTAAGCCAATGGTAAGTATATAACTGCTTTATTTGTTACTAGCATACCGCCCCGACTTTGCACAGGCGGAAATACCTAACGTTTTTCAAAATATTCTATAGCGTATGTTAATCTGGAATAATGTAGCAATCAAATAGTGAAAAAAATATTTGAAATTGGCCCAGTAGTTTTTGTGTTTACATACTTACAAATCTTTGCTCTTTATTATTAGTATAGATCACTAAGTGGCTCTCATTTACACTATAAAATCTGGTATGGTTATATTTGTGTAACAACACAACAGTGGTTGCAAAAAAATTTAATAGGAAATGAATAAAATCAATGATAACTATTTACTGACTGAAAAAGGTTTTCATTTCTTTATAAATATTCCAGGAAGTGGATTTAAAAGACAATGGATTATT
The DNA here is from genome assembly GCA_947256265.1 of Acronicta leporina. Classification (NCBI taxonomy): domain Eukaryota; kingdom Metazoa; phylum Arthropoda; class Insecta; order Lepidoptera; family Noctuidae; genus Acronicta; species Acronicta leporina. The sequence goes on along the minus strand of OX366513.1, from coordinate 5,221,758 downwards.
GCCTGGCCTCCTTATAGCTATAAAATCTATGTTAGTCGGTGAAACAGCTGTGTTTCTCCTTTCATACCAAGTGATGTATGGCGAGATGGGGGTTCCACCAAGGATCAAGCCTAAAGCTGATTGTGTCTTTTACATCAAACTTGTTAGGAGCATTTTGACAGCCAAAGAAGGGTAAGTTTGCAAAAGGAAAGGTGGAGCTGGTGGTGGAGCAACCAGGCCCAGTTTTACAAGATGTACTGTGTCTATCAAAAAATTGTGTAAAAATATGTATGCCTGAGAGATTTTCTTGAGTGTGTGTCTGCCATTAGACCAGCATGGTGGAGTATAGACTAATTCTATGAGGATTCTTCTCTAATCCTCCTGTTGGTATACACCTGCATGATCGACAATCTATAAGCAGCTAGGGCTGCCAGGTCGCCAATCCTAAATAGCCGGACAGATCAGCCAGCTTGGCCGGACATTTGGGTAGAAAGACCGGGCACCCTACATTATTGCGGATTTGGTGTCGGCGCGAGGGGGCAGGCGGCCTGCGGAAGCAACCGCCTGCGCTTGGCGCTCGCTCGTTTGCGAAATGTAAAAAGCCAACCTATGTCCGGCTTTATCCGGATGCCTGGCAATCCAATATGCAGCTATGCCTAACAGCATTCAAGGTGGCTTCATATTACTCAAACTTTGGTTGTTGCTAGTCAATTTTAAGTAGTGGAGACCCATTGGCAATTGACAATCATTCTGTTAATTAACAATGCATTAGTAACTTGATGGGTTTTTGTAATAGTACCTATTTATGAATAATTATTTCAAGATTATGTCGCGTCATAATAATGATTGTTGTCGTTTTTGTTTTAAGGAAAATTAATTACTCAGAGCCCAACATGTTTCAAAGGGTGCATCATGAAGTGAAGTTGTTGTATAGTTCAGGCAGTACTTTACATAAGACTAAGAATTATATAGCGGCAATTCAGTTATTCAAGAAAGCAGTCAACATGCTCCATAAGTGCCGCCTTGCAGATGAGAGTGAAGAAAAGGTGCAACAATCATTACTAAAGAAGTTGTATATTAATTTAGTTTTGTGTTATAACTCAGTGAACAAACCACTCAATGCATGTAGTGCATGTAATGAACTCAACAGACTTCGAAGTTTATGGAATAATGGCAAAGTGCTCTACCAAAATGCGAAAGCACTTAGAATGATTGGAGGTTATGATGAAGCTGAAAGGAGACTTAAAAAAGCAATGAGTCTGCACCCAGGAAGTGAAGAGATGAAAGCAGAATATGATTTGTTAATGAAACAATGGAATGCTAGTAAAGATGCCAAACAAAATGCTGAAATGGTTAAAAAAGCTGCAATAGGATTAGTAAGTGATGAATTTAAAAGAGAAGTTGATGAACTTGTAAGAAATTTCAAATTAAATGATGAGGAAGACCAGTTAGTAATACCATCATACTTCAATTCAGATGAAATTGCATATTTCAAAGAAGTTTGCGTTAGAGAAAATTTGTTTTTTAATAAATTTGATAGAAGCGAATTGTCTCCTCAGGCAGAAAATCTGTTGAGTGAAGAAAATGACGATTTACTGAAAGACTTAGTATTTCACAAAACAGTATAATAAAAATGGATAAAAAGAAAGTAATTTTTCCTAATAGGCAATCAGAAGTTTTTGTTTGCCTTATCAAAAACGTTTAGTATTATCTAGAAAGGTGTTGCCTACTAGCTGTTACTTGGGGTTCACTTGCATCCCAATAGCATTCTGTGACAAAAGGTAGCCAATGGTCTGTCTATCTCATCTCTGTACCAAAATTGTCCTTTTGTATTTTTTTTTTCATTTTTCATGCTAAGGTTATTATTTTAGTGAAGAAAAAAATTATTGGTTCAGCAGCTTTAACATGTGAAAACACTTAAAACAGCTAACTTTCGCATTTTATAATATCAGTTTCGGACTTACAGATGATTCCATTACGCCAGCACAACGTGGTATCCAAAATTGTAATTTTTTTGTCAATCGATTTTCAATTTAATCCCCAAGATATACAGTTAATTATCCATTGGGGAAAAGTCAGTTTTTTATAACTTGATTTGCTGGCAACTGTACATTCAATCTGAATATTTTGTCGCAATATAATAAACTGTACTTATACTATAATGTGGTATTTACTTTGAGTAGGGGGGTACAATATCCTTATTATTTCGCTTGCACCTCAAAATTGGTTAACTTGAACACCGAAATTGCTTAATTTCTCTTAATTTGCAATTGAAGAAATGCAAAACTTTTGTATGTATATCTCTACTATAGTAAATCGTAAAAGTTGTCTGTAAATTGAAGATATTTAAAAAAACGAGTAGGTTAGGGTTTCTATATTTATCTCCAAACCAAAAAATTCAAATTGTTGAAGTATATGTTCAAACTTAAAAACTCGTGAACTTCTTATCTCGAATAATTAAACAGATACTGAGATAAGAGCTTGACCCCTCTGATGTATACAGACCTATACAATGAAGAGATCATCACTGTTGGCTTTTGAATAAATTATTTTTGGGATCCATTACTAATCCTAATTTAGCTTCACGTGAGTGAAGCCGCGGGCAAAAGCTAGGAATTAAATAAAACAAGAGCATCAACAAAATTATAGTTTAATGCGTAATTACAATTTTTCATAAAACTAATATGGACTACTATCTATTGGCGCAACCATACCATTGTCTCAACAAATGCAACATACTTATATAATATTTCTGTTGTAAATACAAATGCATTGTACAGAACCCACCCTGACTTTGTAGCGAATACGTCCAGCGTTATTTTAAGGTAAGATTAGTTCTGTGTAGGGAGATTTAAAAGAACATTTTGTCCTGCCGGTAGGTAAGTAACATTGCGGGATTTCGATAGTTGGTAGGCGATATCTTCTGCAGCTTCAATACGACGGAGTTCGACCAGACCTTCTCCTGCTTGGCCGAAGGATTTTGCGAGTAAGACAGCGGCTTGGGCGTCACCCTCTGCGGCAATGACAGCGGCTTTTTTCTGTTGCTCAGCCTTTTCCACTAAGAACCTCGCCTTCTCGGCGTCCTGTTGCGCAACCTGTTTTAGCTCGACAGCCTGCGTGAATTCCTTTCCAAAGGTCAAGTGTGTAATTGAAATGTCGTCCAGGATGAGCCCAAACTGTGATGCTCTCTCAGTCAAATTCTCACTGACTTTCTGTGACACAACCTGTGAAGAAGAGTTGTGTTATTTGGAGATAAAGAAAGTATGGCAAGTGTGTTTGAAGCTGGATCAGCTCATATATTTTATTTAAAATTGGCTTTTGCCTGAGTTTATTGTAATTTACTTACTATAAACTCTGCTTCTAGGTGGGGTATCAAGATGAAACATGCACCAGACTTACAAGTTTTAATTTTAGGATTATTCTATACTAATATTATAAAGAGGAAAGATTTGTATGTATGGTTGTAACAAATTGGCTCAAAAAGTACTGGACCGATTTTAAAAATTCTTTCACCATTTGTTGCTACATTATTCCAGATTAACATAAGCTATAGAATATTTTGAAAAAAAGTTCAAGGATTTCTCCACGAGAGCGAAGGCGGGGCGGGCCGCTAGTCAGCAATACAACAAAACCGCATTGAACTTCGTGCAGTTGTTTTTGCGTAATAAGTGTAGAAACATAGACAGAGAAGAAAAAATATCTAAAGATAATAGTATTGGTTGCTATGGATGCCCCATATACTATTATTAAATTATTATATACTTTTCTTAAATATCTCCTATGTAGAGACATCAGTTAGTTACAATTTTATTATAGTAGTATGATATGATGAAATATTTCAGAAGCCTTTGATCAGTCTACCAGCATCAGTGGAATACTAATATAAAGGCGTATTATACAACAGATTTTGCTTCTGACTGACTGATTAGATGATCAGAGCTTCAGATATTCTTCTCCATAGGATACAACTTATTTGGAACCATGTACCACACTCGACATTTTTCTAAGTTCATTTTTATGTATGTTTGTATGCACATCATTTAAAAACAACTTCACTAAATTGTAAGCAGTTTTTACAGTTGTGTTGGGGTCTAAGTTAAAAATGAGGTGGTTTGTTTCATCTTTTTTGATCCAACCATTAATTGGATAAAGTGTATCAATTACATATTATTAATATTATATACAAATCTGAATTCCAATTCCAATAGATGCATAATTATTGTACAATTTATGTATGACGCAAACTAATTTGATTAGATTACACTATAAGTTTATGCAATGCAAAGAAAAACAATGGATTGCTCAGTTTCATCTGACTCGAACCCTACTCTGAGCGCGCATTATCAACAGGCAATGTCGCTATTTTACCATATGTATTGTAAAGTACATCTTAAAATGGTGAGACAAGTGCTTTTAATGTAACATGTTGTAACTGTCTTTTTATAAATTACAGCTGCAATATATTGCTCAATTCATGTACATATATTATCCACGAAAATACTATTTTGATTTTAAAAAAATGCACCCAGGTTGTGCAATTGTGGTGTTAATTTCCCTTATTTAAGAAGGAATAGGATTATCTATTAGGATTTCCAATATTTAGTCGTCATTGATATCTGAAGTAAACAATACTGCTGCTAGACTGCCGCGCAGTTTAATTAGCTGACTATATGCCATATTTATCTGTGGAATGCTAGCTTAAATTTTCTTACCTCTCTCTGTGTAATAAGCTCTCCGGCGTCAAATTGTGCAACAACAGCCTTCAGAACTTCAGCAGTGATTGATGGCAGCACTCTCTCATCATAGTCAATACCAAGGATGGTATAGATCTTTGGGAGCTGGTCAGGAATTGGTCTGAACAGGATACGGAGCGTGATGTTTACATTCTGGAGATCTGAAAATGTATAAGTAATAATAAGTCTAGGTCTTGATAAATTCATGTAGTTCTCAGAAAAGAGCAGACCACCCTCCCCTCATTGAAAATTCTTTTTCACCTGCTTTTTAAGGCAACATGTACTTTTATTTTTATTTATTTATTCAGGGAGAACAAACAGTTACACATTCATCTTACAAGTCCATGTCCATGGGCGGCGGTTATCGCTTACCATCAGGTGATCCGTTTGCTCGTTTGCCACCCTATTACATAAAAAAAAGAGTATATTTAAAATGTAAAAAAGGCTATTTGCTACCATCTACCATCATAATCTCTCCCCTTTTATGAAAGATAGAAATGATATCAAAGTAAAATTAATAGAAGATAATGTGTATTGATAAGCCCAGTGGAACACCAGGAACCCTGAATCATATTGATTTAATTGAAACATTGTCAAACTTTACTGAAAAAACATAATATAATATATAAACTCTTACCTTTGCTGCCTGTAACAGTGGGAACATTTCTAGGGCGTGATCGGATGTCGAAGATGATTGGTCTCTGCACCCATGGAACAAAGAAGTGGGTACCTTCACCAACAACCAAGTTTTTGACACCAGCAAATCTGTCGAAGATCACAGCCCTGTGACCACCATCAACTGGAAGGCAGAAATTAGAGTGGTTATTTGTTTGCTTATAATTTGGGCATGTGTAAGACATGGTGATAAGTTCTAAGACAATTATTATGCAGAGTATATCAGTCAAACATAGCAACTGTATGTCTACTGTATACATCAATGTAAGATCCAGGCAGCTAACTAGTGCTTTGCAAAGATCATGTAATACTAATGTATCCTGCATCATGTCAAAATGGCAGGTGTTGTTAGTTACCTACATATACCAAACACACACTATGTCAAGACTAGTTACTAAAGTTACTAAGCTTTCAGTTAGTTAGTTTGTTTGTTTTTTTTTTAAAGCTTACTAGCAGTGCGGGTCGCACATTACTAGTATTCTTGTTAACCCCTCGTGCTAAGCTAGATTGCTTGTGTTACGAGTGGGTTCACGTCGGTAGTGCAATGGGTGGGGTTCGAACCGGCAACCACATGATCGCAAGTCCGACACCCTTAATGGAACTTGACATCTGAATGTGTGCTTGTGTTTAGAAAACTCAAGGTCTTAGTACTGCTACTCTAGAGTTGATGGGTTTGATTCCCAGATCATAAACAAATGTTACTGAGTTTTTCTAGTAATTTGGAGATGGATTTCTAGCATTTTGAAATCATGTTCTTGTCATTAATAATTATTATAGGAAAATTCTTGTGAGGGGAGCATGCTGCTGCATGCTGCATGATGGTGCAGCATCACTAAGTGTTAATTAAATTTGCTGTAGCCACACCTGAGAGGTATTAGTCTAGTAAAAAAAAACAAACTTATCATTAGGTGAACATAGTGTACATATTTGGGATTATACCATTATATCCACCCAAAGATGATGACACCCACAGTTCGCTAGTACATTTTTAGATTCTATTTAGTAAAGGTTGAATCTATTATAATTATAACTTTGTTAAAGAAAATGTGTTAATGGGATTTTTTAGCAGTAAATACAAAGGCAAGAATTAGGAAATATGATAATGGTGATAATAATATTATTCTACTGCCTCATTAGCCTAGTGGTCCTGAGCGCGACTGCTACGCTAGAGGTCCTGGGTTTGATTCCCAGGTTGTGCAGTGTTATTGGGTTTTTCTATGAAATTCCCAGTAACAGCTTGGATTTTGGAATTTGTGCCAGGTTAATGGCAATAGGCTCGCCCCCTATTACATGACACCTAAACATACCGGCGAACTGTGGGTGTACTATGGGCCAAATCCATATCTAGCCATTTTTAAAACAAAATCCCGTGCACACGATGACCATGGCTGTTTACCACCCTTTTTTCGTTAACCAATAGTAATAAAACAGAAAAGGATCCTTTTGGGACGACAAATAGTAATAAATCAAAAAATAATAAAAGCCAGGGACGAGAAAGCTCTTTACCTTGCATATTTACGTAATCTTTCACTATAACCATGCCTTCGTCCTGTCTTACACAGAATAGAGACATGAAATCTTGTTTCTACGGGAGGAAGGAAAACATCAGTCAAATAGCCGAGATTTTTCACACGTGATATTTTCTGACGATAAAAGTTTTAAGTCTAGCCAGGTAGGTCGTCGGCATCTATGGCGTGTAAATAAAACTCGGCACGAGCCGAAAAATGTTATTCCAAATAATAAGTTGTGGTCAACATGTGGGCTTGGATGAGTTCGGCAGGTTCTGGGGAACTGGCCAATACCCCAGAGAGGGCGAATGGTGAAAGTTATTTGCGATGCTGCACATACCGTTTTGCCTACAGTACGAGTGGCGTATCCAGAGCACGAAATGCTCAAAAAATGTTTTATCCAAGACAATTGTCCTATACACTAATACACTGTTCGCACTTGGTGCAGAATTGGATCCAAAAGCAGCCAAGTATATGATAAGTACCGTGGCCTTTTCGCTCTCCGGACCTAAACTCCATTGAAAATATACGGGGTAGGTATAATGGTTCAGAGATGGGATAACAGGTGCGAAAAAAATGACTACTAGTCAGTAATATCTATTATGCGTTTCAATTATACAACTAAGTATACTCTTGACAACAAAAGCCTGTTTAAATATTTCCCATAAATGGGTACTAATGGCACCGCCTTTGAAGCAATACCCAATTGTAGTTTTAGCACGTGTTCTTTCGACCTTCGACTAGCACATGTATATTTTAGAGATTTTGAATGTTTTTGTTAAATTAACAGTGTTGAAATATACTACTTAATGACGGACAACAGTTCTCTCTTGTTATTATTTGTGAACAAAGGTGATCGAAACAAGGGGCTCAGCAAATACCCCAACGCTGTTATGCTATTGGTTTATGAGCGCAGGTAAGCGCTCGTATAGTAGCCGAGCGCTGCAAGCAGAAATATCCCTAATGGTGGTCAGATATGGATTTTCCTGATAGTACATTAGTACGCCTCTGCCTAACCCTTCAGGGAATACAGGTGTGATGGTGTGTTTTGTAATATTATTCTATAGCAGTTATGTTGTGTTGTATGCAGTAGAACTAGAAGTAAATGTGCTTTTCTATTATGATTTAGACAGTGTCTATGGAAGAAAACATGAGTTTCTGTTGTAGTTTTTCAGGATAACAGTTTTGTTTAATAATAAGAACACATATATTACCATTATACAGAGCGGAGTTGACGACTCCACCAACGAGTGCCACACCTAGGCCCACCTGACCAATTCGGTTGAAGAGCTGAGCAGCCATTTCTAGAACAAACAGCAAAATTCTGCATAAACATTTGAAATACCTATTGAATGCTTCTTGTTTGCGGCTATGCTATGACACTCCATAGTTCATTGAGCATTATTGCAGCATACAAAATGCCGTTGCACAAGTCCATCATTCGCCTTCAGATTTATACACACAAAGTCAGTTTTTATGAAATAGAACACTTATGCGCAAATTATTGCGCATAAGTGTTCTACTAAATATAATATTAATTATATTCACTAGAACTCCTTTACGGGATCAAAATTGTCTTCACAAATACAACATTATCTAATTCCACGATATGATAGCTAACCTCAAATTTCATTTCGAGACAGTTTCTGGATAAATGTTTTTAGCATTTAGTATGTTTTATTCTTTCCTTACCTTTTTACTTTAATTGTTCGTATTACAATACCGATTGTTTATTTTGTAATATTTAGTAAAAATCTATTCAATCGAAAATCAGCAAGATCGAGCACAGACCACAGATAAAAATATTAAATTGCGTTTCGTTCGTTCACTTTTAGCACAGACTGAGTAATTGAAGTTTCAAAAATTATTTATGTAATGTGCTCAATATAAATAGAAAATGTTTGCTTTATAGCAAGCAGTTGAGAAATAGATACAATTTACATACAATAGATGGGTTTCTTATTTCAAGTACTAGCAGAACATTAATTTTTATTGTATTACGGAATCTTTAGTGTTCCTGTTCACCACTATTTTACTATTACTGGGGCAATAAAGCCATTTTGTTACTTATTTATTATTATTCTTTAAATAGAATTACCTATTATGTTAATTTTGTTTATTTTTTAACTTCTTGCTTACGTTTTGCCTCAATTTGAATAGGTAAAAAACTAAACGAGTTTTTAGGCGGGAAAATGAAAAGTGCACATTGTCGATTTTATATTATTTTTCAAAACTTTAATTTCTGCGAAGTTTAATGTGTAATTATGGTGGATAATTAACCATTAAGTGTTCGTGAACGTGTGAGAGTGTAGGCAAATGATATAAAATTGAAAATCGTGACTTTTTGGGTTCACTCCTAAACTCCATCGAAGCCTCAATAAAGTTTCTACCGTTTTGTTGGGGCAGCTGACCAACATTATACTTGACACTGGCAAATACACAGAAAGTGTGGCGCCATAATAAAAAAAAAAAGAACTAAACGTACCTATTTTATTTTCTTCCCCTGTTAAATATCGTATAGCAATACCTGTAACGCAATGTGTTTGTCACCAAATATGTCGAAGGAGTAAGGAGTTTGAATAGTCTATTGATATTTTCAGTATATTATAATGTACTTTGTGATTGATATTTATATTGATTGATTGAATTCTTGCATGACTCAGGAGACGTATTGATGTTGTAACTTTGGTGTAACAAATTTATTTAGGTACTACGTACACAAAATGCCCATCAGCGTACGCATACATAATTCGAAAATTAATTGTAGTGCTAAACCTTAGGTACTTAGGTACGTGCTAATTTATCAAAAGATTCTAGCTATCGATCAATATAATAAAATGGAATTTAGGCCAATTATTTTTATATTAATTGTCAGCCAGTTGTCTGCTTAGGTTGTTAGGTACCTACCTATAAGTAGATAATTAGGTATTGTATTGTATCATACACAGTACGTACAACAGTACAGTTCGCGCAAAGCGCAAAATAACTTGACCCAAAACTAATGGAGAGGGGGAAAGTTTGCGCAGTGCATTTGCGTGAAAAATGTACTACTGCGCATCCACCATTTTGGTTCAAGTTATTTTGCGCCAACTGTACCTATCAGTACGGCTAACTTATCTTACTAGATTTGCCCGCGGTTCTACCCACTCGCTCGTCCTAACATCTAAGAGGTCGTAGCCTGCCTATAACATTCCTTTAGAAACGGGCTATGTTTTACAAATCGACTGGTGGTTCCTGAGATTAGCACTTTCAAACTCTTAAAAAACAAAAAGAAGCAAGATTGTGGAGGCATGTTAAAAAAACCATGTCCGATCCAAAAAGGGGCATACCTATCCCGATCACTTGACCATACAAATAAGATAAATTACATAACTACCTATTCATAATAGTAAATGTTATGATGAAGTTTATAATCCACGCTTGCTGTGCCAAAAATAGTACCGCAATTAACCCAAAATCAATTTTTCATTAATCATCATTAATCAAAAGCTTTTAAAATGTGTTACCATCATCGTCCTTAACAATAATAATGTTTGGCACTCAGTGACGATGTCACTGCCACCGTAAGTTTATGCATTTAAGTTTCATCGTATAAAAAATACATTAATATTTGGGATATTTTTTTTACTCATAATTACCTGACAATATCTTCACGGTTTGGACAAGGTTTTCTTAACATATTGTATTTTATCAATAACATTTTTGCTGCTTATGTACCTAAGCAGAAATAGTACATATTAGAGCAACGAAAGAACTTTGCTAATCGTTGCTAAAAGTAGTGAAAATAATTTCAAAATAAGCTTTAGGTAGGGTTGATACACGATACTGCATTAGTTAAATCAGCAAACAAACCGCTAATTCGGTTAACTGGAACCAGATGGTAATTGAACGAAAAATAAACAACGAGGGGATAATCGTTGGAGTATGTTGGGGTTCGTACCGTGGGTGGCTCAATTATGCAATAACTAGCAATGAGCAAATCATTCGTCAAGTGTATACTCATACAATATTTATGACTAACTCCGGCCGCAGTTATTATTAACTTCTCCTTAAATAAACTTACCCATTAATCATTTAATTAAAACAACATTGTCGATTTGTTTATGTAAAATGTCAACGAACTTATTGACATTGTGGCCATGTAAAGATGTTGGTGTTTATATATTGGATAGATAATACATTATATTATTGGAGGAGTGCATAATAATAGGTTTATTTGCACAGTGGAACGTGGACCAGTGCTCCGCAGATTGTGACATAATTTTGTACATTTATCTATTTATTAAGTTTGGAAAAGTTTCGATATGCGCCTGCGTGTGCCTGAAGTGAAAAGATGCTGCTGTTGCGTACCTTTGCGTCATGGGATTATTATTTTCGGATTAATTAACATAGTGAGTAGTAGGATTAAGTAACATACCTATTTTATGTTTTAGTTACCTAAGTACGGAAGAAATATATACCAAGAAGACGTCTCTCTCAAGGCATACTATAGGTAACATCCATCGGGATTTGTAGGAATTTGCAAATAAAGGTAGGGTAAGTAAGGTATTGGTATCTAATTATCACAAATCAACCTTCTACGGGTCGTTCTTATATTGTAGGTATCGCAGCTACTTATATTTTCAGATACAAATTTCACACGATTGTTGGTATCATGTGAGATTTGTATCAGCGTTTGTATCAGCATTTCTATCAGCGATTTGTATTGCGTATCAGAAAAAACTACACAGCCATTTTGCAAATCAATCCGTCAAATAGGTCGACTGGGTATGATATAAACACAAAGTTATACTTTGGACTTAACATCTGTGTCAATCAAATCAAAATTTAACCTTAACATGTTATTTATTTACTTACCTAAAGGTGTAATAAATGTAGATAATGATTTGAATTCTATGTTGTGCAACAGACAGAAATGTGTTGCTGGGGAGTTTGTTGCGCCGCCACTTCTTCTTCCCAGCGAAAACACTAGGAAGCGATGAAGGGCGCGCGTTTTGGGGACTGTCTATAATGTAAAAATGACATTCAAAAAGTACTACCTAATAGTCTTTGAGTTAATGATTTTGACTTTGACTTTGAATTACCTACTGGTACTGACGTGGTGCGTTCTTATGTCCCGCAAAGCTCACAATAGCTTGATTAAGTTACTTCAGCTGCCTCGTTCATCTAGTAGGGGATGACGTCAAGCAGCTGAAGAATTCGTTGTAATTTTTCGATCTTTTAAGGTTTTTAGAGTAGGTTTTGTATTGTAAGAAGAATAAAATAACTAGGTACTAAACTCTGGCATGGATACCTTATCAGAATTATTGAGACCATGCGTTATTAATACATCAGAAGACTTCAAGATTTTGAGTAGGATTACCTATTTAAAAATGAAAAGAAAGAAAGAAGGTGGAAAGTAGGTACAATACGAGCTTCAATGGTCAATTTTGGTAAGATCTAATGACAATTTGACCTTGAGCCTTGGTCATCTTGACTTGCTATATGACGATAGCCGATAGTATCTAATCGTATCTATAACTAGTCTCTGCCCGCGGCTTCGCTCACGTGAAGCTATATGAGGAGTAAAAATGGCATAACCTATATTGATGAACTCTACTTTGTATGGGGCTGTATACATCAGAGAGGTCAAGCTGTATCTCAGGATCCGTTCAATTAATTGAGATAAAAAGTTCACCAGTTTTTAAGTTGAAGCACATAACTACTTTCTAACAGTGATAACAAAATTAAAATTTTTTCAGTAGTTTTTGCACCAACCCGTAACAAACAGACAAGAATTTTAAAAATCACATTTTTGGGTTCGGAGACATTTATATACCCTAACCCACTTGTTTTTTTTTAAATATCTTCAATGTACAGACGCAGCTTTTTTACAATTTTATAATAGTAGAGAAGATAAATCGTAGTCACGGAGCAATGGTGATCGCTTCCATTACCCTGGCATAATGACATGTGACAAGGCGAAGCACGTTAGAGTCAGGACTAAGTAGTCAGTAGTGGATTTCGACCCTCCCAGCGCCTTCTCCAGGCTGCAGAAGTCGATGTGGATTTCAATAATCTATACCTTTATTGCACTCCATCCATTGGATAATCAAGTTAGATGTTACAATAATTCTAACTCAGAGCCTTAAGTTCTATTATTCGTAGCTCATTTGCAATATAGTATTTACAGATTGCATCGACTACTTTTTCCTCGTTTATCACCATAATCATCTGTCACATTACAGTAATCTATAAGTTATAGTGTAAAAGGATCTATAACTTGTACGTTGAAAGTGATGTGCACTTCTGTAACTGATAAATTCACAGTGTTCAAAAACCTTTGTTTGATGTTGTATACTTAGTTATGTATTTCTGAATAATTCGTTGAAGTGCCATAGCAACAATAAATATCACAAGGTGCATTATGGACCCTGCAGGGCGAGGCTTCTTACAAGACAGGAGGATGTTAATAGTATTACCTTGTCTATGCTAACTCCAACAGGAGACATTTCCACATGCCTATCAGTATTCTTATGGTTTCTAGTATTAAGAACAGAACTGGTACATTATAAGCAAATTTTCAGACACCAACTGCAGAAGTGAATGAGGTTCCATGTTCGTCTGTATGTTTTTATTAGCTTAGGTATGTTCACCTTAACAATATCTTTTATGGTTTTGAAGGCGGTTATACTTTTTGATAAAAGTTATTTTTTATTTCTGGTCCATACATTTTACCGGCACGAATGCTCTGGCTAGACCGGAGTGATACAACAGCCGCACAGAAAACCGGCGTGAAACAACGCTTACGTTATGTTTTGCCGAGTGAGTGAGGATGCCGTTGTCCCAAATCCTTTTAAAAGGCGGGCAACGCACTTACGACTCTTATCCTGTGTTGCGGGTGTCCATGGGCGGCGGTAATTGCTTACTATCAGGTGATCCGTCTGCTCGTTTGCTCCCCTATGCCATAAAAAAGTTCCAAAAATCTTGACGTTCTTTCGACCGTTTAAGATATTCCATGTTTTATATATTTTTACAGATATTCTCTTTGGTAGCTGTAACCTGCCTAGTTATAACGACCGAACTGAAGAAATCCAATCTGATTGATGGCTCGTCTTTGGAGGTGGTGACGGCGACGATATTGTTCAGTATCTTCGGCATGGGCGTCATATTGAACATTATGCTGCTGTTTGCTGGGTGTCAGGTGAGTGTCATAATGCTGAGTAGGTACAGGTGGGCTAAAATCGGTAGGTACTTTTGATGATCACAATGAGGCAGTTTCACATCATGTGAATCGTCGTAAAATCGTCACGTATTTTTTAATTACAAATATACCAACTTTGCCCGCTAATTAAACTAAGGTATCTGCTATTATAAATCCTAAAGGTACTATTATAAATTGCTTCAAAACTCTTGTCGTCCTGAGCGCGACTGCTACATTTAGAGGTTCTGGGCAAAAGAAAAAAATCCTAATAACACTTTCATCGACCTAGGTTGATCAGTGTTATTAGGATTTTCGTGAAATTCTCGGTAGTGGAGTATGGACTTGTGCCAGACTAATGGCAAAGGTTTAACCCCTGTTACATGGAACTTAAACATACCTGCGAACTGTAGTTGGACATAAGTAGGTACCTACGCCTCTGCTTAACCCTTCGGGGATTAAAGGCGTGATGTTATGTTGTATACTTATTTTCAGAAAGACGTTCTAATGCTGCGACTGTATTTGTACTACGGTGTGGCCACCACGCTGACGGCGCTGGTGCCTACGTTCATACTGCTGTCCAGAAATATGACGTTCGATGTGTGTGTTGCCTTATTTGCTATATGTAAGTATTCTTAGGGCTTCTTCACACGTACCATAACCACACCACGTACCACAACCACACCTCTACCACACCACGTGGCCGGTATTTCGTATTGAAAATGAATAGGAGACACGAACGTGTCACGAAAATGACACGTCCCACATTTTGTAGTCGTTATCGACCGTGTGTGTGATACCGACCACATCGCAACCACCAGCGACACCGCGAACTAGCATCTACATGTTGTAGGAACCACAACGCAACTGCAAAAAGCTGCAGCGACGCTATTCACATGTAACCACTGCTTTACCACCTTTTGTCTCGTCGTTGTGGTGTGGTTGTGGTACGTGTGAATGAAGCCTTAGTATTAATGGAGCCGCCATCTTAAATAGATTCAATTAACAATTGAACCTACTAAGTACTTACCTACATCAAATTTCTAAAACTGTCGTAATGTCAAAATTCCGCAATTTGATTGTAAACGGCAATTTGAAGTTCAGAATTTAACCAAACCCATACTAAACCTCGACGATTCGAGAAATCTCGACGATTTACGAAAATATATACAAAATTGTTTTGACGATAAGATGACATTTTCAAGCTGTCAAGATCGATAAAATACATAATATAACAATAACATACGGCACGCCTGCATCCCCCGAAAGGTAAGGCAGAGGCGTACTAATGTACACCGCTGTTCGAATGTTTGGGTCCCATGTAATAGAGAGCAAGCCTATTGCCATTAATCGGGAACAATTCCCATTCTCCGAGCTGCTACTCAGAATTTCATAAACACTTGGCTCGACCCGGAATTGAACCCAGGACCTCTAGCGTAGCAGTCGCACTCTTGACTAATACGATTTTAAATAATCAGCTTGCAATGTTCATACGTTTTAATTCCACTTTCATCATGCGTACCGCGTATCATGCTGAAATGTGGAATGCGCTTTCGAGCGGGTCTCCCCCAATAGGGTATTTTACACCATGTAAGAAAAAATATAAAAATGCATGTTTATGATAGATTTTTAAAAAAATAAACGAGAAACGTTAGTATTATTTATTTATACAAATGCAATGTAAATTTTATAATTCAATTTAAAAAATAGTCTTTTTTAATCTGTTTTAAAACGCCATCCGCCATATTGGATTCCGACGTGATGTCACTCCGATAGTAACTTGACGTTGCTTGGTCTTTTGCAGTTGTATTGTTTACTAACGAAGTGACGTCACGACCCGAAGTAGCATGGCGGCTAGCGTTTCCGCGCGAAAATTCAAAATCATAAATTAAAAACTGGTTCATTACGATCTAAGGATTAATTTAAAACAGTTTTCAAAAAAAGGTGTATTACCCTATTCCTAGATATATTCTGGGTGTCTTTTAATCACGAGTGAATACGTTTCTTATAAGCAAGCGAGCTGCATCGTAGAGCGCAGTGTCGCTTAACATCAGGCGAACGAAAATACAAATATAAAAAAGTTTCTACTATAAAAGCAGCATAGTTTCAGGAATAAGTGTTTATTAGAGTTTAAAAGGAACTACACTAGCTTATTCTAATTAGGTGCATAGCTCTTACAGAAGAAGACGGGGCAAGTTGGTACACTTGTCATTATTTTGTACGGTATCTAATATCTATATAACTAATATATAAAGCTGAAGAGTTTGTTTGTTTGTTTACTTGAACGCGCTAATCTCAAGAACTACTGGTCCGATTTGAAAATTTATTTCAGTGTTAGATAGCCCATTTATTGAGGAAGGCTATAGGCTAATATATTATCACGCTAAGACCAAGTAACTATTCCACGCGGACGAAGTGGCTGGCAGAAGCTAGTAATAAGTAATTATGATGATATCTACAAGCCACTTACGCGATAGCTATGAAAAAGGATTATGCACCCCATACGATTTACATAGAAAGCTTCTTGGAATGTCAGCACAATGTTTTGGTCATTGATTTCAAGTCTTATTCTACATAAACTACTGTGGTTGTAAATGCAAATCTTACTACCTACTATTGCCATCATTAAACCTCGCTGGTTATTGGTGGTCACGTTGAGCGGCACTTGCGGTACGCCTCTGCTTACCCCGGCGAATAAAAGAAAGTGAGAGACGTGACTTTACATAGCTCGTATAATAAATTCTTTGTAAAATATTTCACGTGTTTGGAATACATTTGCTACTGTTACTAGTTTACGTTTCTTATCATTACGGAAATAATGTTCCACTAATACAGATCTTTTTTTTTCTTTTTAGGGTTCCGTAGGTACCTCAAAAAGAAAATGATCACTTTGTTGTCTGTCTGTCTGTTACGACAGGTCGAAATACTTAGGTCTAATTGACTTTAAGCTGTGAAAAAGAAAACAAATAAAAATACCATAACTTTTACTTTATATACCTACCTACAGGTTTATAGGGAACTCTCGGTGCACGAGTCCGACTCGCACTTGGTCGGTTTTTTTTATAAGCTCTGCCCACATGGGATTTTCTCCTGTATCATGGATACTATCCGTAGATCATACAAATATAACTATGCTCCGTGTGGGGATTGAAACCACAACATGTCTCAGAGACGCCGATCGCTCATTACATACTTACTTTCTTTAATTAAGTCTTGGAAACAAATTCAACTAATCACTAATTTCTTCATAACTAATATTCCATTTTAGCAACTTTCAATTAGCAATTCATTATCTTCAACGAAAATATGGCAGTTATCCCATGGATTGCCAAAGTTGAAACCAACCTATATAATATAAGGTATACGAGTACATGCGTAAAAACAAGAAACTACCATGTTTACGTTACTTTACCAATTACAAGAAAAAAAGAGTTGTTTAGTTGCGTTTCGACACAGATAATAGAATACTACAGGTTTTGATAAAGTTTGAGAGACAAATTTTGTTAGTCGGCGTCGTTTTATCCTCACGGTACCTATTTTTCTAGTAGTTCTGTAAAATAAGAAAGAGAGTTAAACAGTTTATGAATAACTTTTGCAGGTAAAGGAATGATTTTCTTAGTTGTTAAAATATTATAATTTCCATTATGAACGCACATTCCTCCAACAGGAATAATAATAGCCTGCGAGGACTGCTGAGACCCACCTTCAGGGTTAACGTCCAAGGTCGGTCAGCTTTAAAGCTTAGCTTAATTCAGTTAACCTCTTACGCAGGAGCTTAGCTGAACGATATTCCTATGGTTTATTAAAAGAGATAATGATTCGTGTTAAAGACATAATAATCTTGTCATAGTCAACTCAAGTCTGCTATTTTATTGTGTCAGAATCGTCTATCAATCATTTCTGAATTTATATTTGACAGTTTTATATATACCAAATCAACATAGGCTAAGTCCGCTTACACTGGCAATGTTTAGCACGATGTGTGTAGCTGTGTGTAATTTAAAATGGCCTTATACAAGGACACCTTAACAAGGACTGATAACTTGTTATTGTTACTACTATAAGGCCACTTTTGATTACACACGGCTACACATCGTGCTAAACATAACCAATACAAGCTGACCTAGACTATAGGCTAGGTCAGCTTGTATTGGTTATATAGCCGTGGAGACTATTGTAACACTAACAAGTACTGATAACTTGTTAGTGTTACAACTATAAGGCCAGTTTTGATTACACACGGCTACACATCGTGCTAAACATAACCAATACAAGCTAACCTAGCCTATAGCCGTGGAGACTATTGTTACGAGAGGTCAGATTATATTGGCAATGTATAAGTATATTCACAAATCATATTGTAATAGACAAACTGGCTATATTTGTCCCTCTTATCAACTAAAATCAAAAAGATTATTCGGACATTGGCAGACATTTCATGCAAGAACGTTGATTTGATTTCTTTCTTTGTCAGGCTGACGTTATTATGATACTGGAAGGAGCGATTTGTTTCGATTTTGTTCGTGATGTCTTGTTTATCCCTTGTTATATTTTTCTCAAACGGTCCCTATAACAAATACGTCGATAGATTTGCTTACTAGAGGTAGGATTTTGGCATTACTTGTATGGACGTTATGTCAAAATCTTATCTCTCGTAAGAAAATCTACTCACTGACGGACCGGCCGTAAATGTCTTTGGTTTATGGTATAGGGGGGCAAACGAGCAAAAGGATCACCTGATGGTAAGCGATTACCGCCACCCATGGACACCGCTGCCCGCCGTGCGTTGCCCGCCTATTAAAAGAGTTCGTGTCTCTAGTATCCTCACTCATTCGGTGAAACACAACGTAAGTGTTGTTTTCGCCGGTTTTCTTTGTTTCGGTTTTCTGATAAAATCGTAACTTGGGCCCCAGTCTGGTAGCGATCTTGATCGTGACGTCATCATTTATCATACTATTATTGTTCCTATGTATTACAGGTACGCAATGGTACGTGATCATCGTAGTAAGAAGCGAGATAGTAAAGTTAGAACAGGCAAGCATGAGAGCAGAGGAAGGCAGCGTGGTGCATGAAGTTGCAATTGACGTAGCTGATAGGGAAATGCTACTTTAGCCCACTGTAAAGTAGGTTTTTTTTGCATTGAATAGGCTCTGAAACTACCGGATCGATTTGAAAAAAATATCCCTGGCTATAGAATGTGTTAAGATTTATAATTTTTGAAATATTTGTTAAATACCCGTGCGAAGCCGAGGCTGCCCGCTAGTATAGGTATAATTATGTTAAAATTAACGATATATTTTAGTCTGACTTCCTAAAAAGGAGGTTATCATTTGTAATTAGTTTACAGCTGTTGTGTTTTCTATTACTATTACTAGTGCCTAAGAGATTTTTGTACTTTGACATTAAAATTATATAAACACGACAAAATCCATTATAAAATTGATAAAAATAAAGATTATAAAGGTAATTTTATTTTCATGTCTAATATTCGCGTTACAGAGTCCTTTTGTCAAAGCATTGTTTAAAAAAAAATGAATTATTTATATAATAATTGGTAGGTAAGTAGTTACAAAATATTTTTTACCTTCGGTATACTTATTACTATTATTAAACTGATAAATAGTACCTACATACGGCGACACATCAAGCTATGCAGTTTGTCCCCTAGTAGATTCGATTGTCCGTATTCCGTCGCAACAGTGGTGAATTTTGAATGCCAAGTTCAAATTCCTAAGCCCGCATCTGTGACTTTTCGCAATCATGAAAGTTTTTCTCAATGGCGAGGCTTCTGAAGTCTGCCAATCTGCACTAGGCCAGCGTGGTAGCCTATAAACCAAACCCCTCTTAACCTTTAGACGGGCCGGGCTGGAATTCCTATCTACGAGGGCGCGGAACATAGGGGGGGCCCGTTTCCGGTAAATTCGTATCAGATTCTTATAAGGACTGGACTCACTAAAATTCTTATAAGAACTGAACGCCACCAGCTATCTCCGTTCTGTAAACGGTAATAAACTCTCGAATAGTTTTTCTACACGGAAATATAATAATTTTGCCACCAAGACTAGTTCTTATATAAGTTTTATTCACTGGAAGTCAGTGGAAGTTGGATAACGGTAAAAAATCAATGGTTGAAAACATCTGGTTGACACAAAATAAAAAACACATAAATATTAGTAATACTTGTTTCAATAACAATAATATAAAACGTTCTAACGATTTATCATACACTATTAGTAAATATTGACCGCAATGTTGATAATAAATCCACTCGAAACCCGGCACGGGCGATAAGCGAAGTCAAGTGGCCGCCATGTGTTTACGATCACCAGATGTTATTTTTTTTGCTAACGGCACTAGCTTTCTCCGTTCTGTGAACGGTAATAAACTAATAAATAGTTTTTCTATACCGAAATATAACAATTTTGACACCAAGACTAGTTCATAAATAAGTTTTACTCACCTGAAGTTCAACGACGGTCAAACATCCATGGTGAACAGAAGAGGTTGTAACGAAAAAAAAAAAAACACATAAAACTTCACTGACACTCGTTTCAATATCAAGATTATGAAACGTTATAGCGATATATCACACACTATTAGTCAAAATTTTACTGGATTGTATATAAAAACCACCTTGAAAGTCACACCGCACCGTCAAGTAGCCGTGCCACATGGTATTTTTTTACGACCGGTAATTTTATTGATTTTGCGCCGCTCACTCAACACAAAGCTATTGTTCTCGCTTGATAAACTATTCCGTCACGTTTTGCCGGTAGAATAATACACATTCAGCCCGTTAAAATTAATTAAAACATGATAAAACACACCGGGGCGCACTAAAAGTTTGATGAGCCACGCCATTTTTTACTTTGATAAAAAAATGCAATGGAAACTTTTTTTCTACCAAAAAATGTGTCTAAGCCAAGACAATTTACCTAAGATTCGCATACAAATGGAGCTGTTTACCACAGAGCATACAACATTTTAAATTATAGTCGATTTCTGTGACGAGAATGTGTGTTGCCATTTTTCTTTGCGAATTTTTTTGCGAATTTTTTGCGTTTTGTTTTTCCAAATCGAGATTTCGCGTTTTATTTTCTAAGTGTTGTAATAAATGGTAGATTTACTCTAGTTGGCTATGAAAAAAAAGAGAAAAGGAGAAGTATGCTCTAAAAATTACAAAAAATATTTTAAATGGACCGGTAGCGTTCGGACCAATTGGTCCGTTGGAGTGTTGACCGAATTTGACATAAAAATGGCAGTTGGACCAATTGGTCCGGTCATCAGTCTGCCGGTCTGACAGGAGATAGTACAGTCACTGTACTACAGTAGTACGATATTATTATGATAAACAGTATAGTTTGACGTCTCGTCGTGTGTACCTGCCTGTGTGTGCATTACGATTTTTGTTTTTAATATTTATTCAAAAACTACATAGGTATGCCATAACCATATTGGGTAATACAAAATATGCGCAAAGTACCGAAGCCGTTCTTTCTCCAGACATCACGCTCACAGTAATGATGGAGTAAAATTATATAAAAATATGTGCCGAAATATTTCCAAATTTCAATGTGGTGCACAGGTGGGTGCCCGCGGGACACAGAGTCGTGACTTACTCCGGCGCAGCCATTGTCAGGAGTCAGGGTAGCGTCGGGATTGAAAGCTGCGGCTCATATTGTGTTGTGACTGACTACTCCAAATTGCCCATTACGCCAATCATTGAGCGCATAAAGACACCGCTACACGAATGCTGCACTTATATGCGGAAGTGTTTGGGTGTTCCTTATTTTTTTTTTTGCATTAGTTTCATTAAATTTGTCTTCAAGAAGGAATCCGTTGCTAAGTTCGCCTTAAGAGATTATCTAACGGTAGATGCTTAAGTGCAAATCCTTCTTAGGTCTCGTGGGTTAGCTTAGAGGTCGGATTAGAAGTCAAATCCGGATAATCTATATTCGTCTATCACAAAGCAGATGAATAATCTTTTGTTTCGTCAGTATTTACGCAGATGTACCTACTAATGTACAGTTTAGGTTCCTTGTAATAAGGGCCAGAGTAATGCCTTTAATTGCGCACAATTTCAAACACTGAGTTGCTATTGAGAATTGGTCACACTGCTCGACCCGGGAATTGACCTTAGGACGTTTAACGTAACAGTTGCGCTTATGATCACTAGACTAACGAAACAGTACGTGCAGATAGATAAGTACTATTACATAGAGATACGGTATAAAATTAATGCTTTTATCATACGTAATTCCACAAAACTTTTAATTACAGTAATTTGCTATGTCTTACCTACGGTAATATGTTCCATGGAACATGTATTTAAACGCCATCTGGTAATCGAATGAGAAAATTCTGGAAGCCGCAAACTTTGTGGGCGGGAATTCTGACGGACGGTTACCAGAGACAAGTTTAAGGGCAGGGTTATTAATATACACTGTTATTAGGGGTTAAAGTAACCTAGAAATATAAAATATAAACTGCCTCATTAGCCTAGTAGTCCTAAGCGAGACTGTTACGCTAGAGGTCCTGGGTTCGATTGCTAGGTCGAGCAGAGTTATTGGGTTTTTCTATGAAATTCCCAGTGGCAGCTCGGAGTTTGGAATTTGTGCTCGGTTATGGCAATAGGCTCGCCCCCTATTACATGGGACCTAAACATAAGTAGGTACGCCTCTGCCTAACCCTACGGGGAATACAGGCGTGATGGTAGTTTTAACTTCTAATGCGATCGATCAATGGGGTAGAGCAATCAAGGATTTTTTTTTGAACACTATAACTATTAAATAATATTAGTTTATGTAATATAGAACCTCTTTATTTATTTATTACAAATATATTTTTATTAAATGTTTAAAATATTAAAAAAAACAGTTCCTCACCGGTTAGAGTTCGAAATAGAGGAACCTCCTACGATACGCGCCGTGTCGAAGAGTACCTACCGCTTTCTGTATCAAGCTCTTGGTCTAGCTATCTAAGTATCGGTCGAGGCTCTTGGTTATTATGCCATTGCCTGTTACTATTAAAACTGTTATCATTCATATTAATCCTCACTAGAATCTTTAGAAGAGTTCAAAGCTCTTTGAATCAGACTCAGATACAAACGTTATTCTAAAAATACCTTTCTCTTCATCTAAGTTTCTATTCACCTAAGTTAAATAGAGATGTATCTTGCAGAGTAAAGTGAACTCTTCGAACGAAAGTGAATTTGCAGAATACCTTTAAATACAAACAAAAAAGGTAACCATTTAATTTCAATCGGGACGAAGCAGACAATTCTAGTCACTTTATTTTTTTAATATTGATAATAACGCCAACGGTGCTAATTAAGTACAGCAGCACCTTAATTCTTACTATTAATTAAGCAAATTGCTTAACGACAATTAGCCATTATTTTAATATCCAACAGAATGCAAGATGGCGGAGGCGGCCATAAAAAAAAAGTGCTTTAACTATGGCACTAAGGAGTCCTGTAAAGGAAAATGCACTTATTAGCTGAGGAGGGCGCATGGAGGGGTTCTGCCTAATGGTTGCTATTCACGGCTTGAATGGAAACTCGAAATTGCCAACAATTATATACTCTTGCAATGATAACCGGCAGATATTCTGCGTCGCCAAACTCCTGGGCTACTTATGTGCAGGTATTAGCGAGGATCCACCGCGTCCCATCTCGAGTAGCGTGATTTATGTCGCAGTTTGTTGTCAAGATACAGACTTTTGGAGCCTTACTGTGCCAAAATATTTTACATACAATTTAATTTTGTCACATGTCACCGTCCAAATTCGTTTATTTAACATTCTGCCAAAACCGGAAAATAGCCGTTTCTGAGTGACAGAACGAATCCAAAATCTAACCAGAATGTTTGGCATTGTGCGAAGCGCGCGCCGGGCCGAGGTGACGTCACAACATGGCCGGCAGGTAGGCAGGAGAGCGGAGATAGGATCCGGTCATCCTGCCCATTTCCGGTCTTCACGCGGCCGTGACGCTTCCGGGCACGCGTCGCCGTCGCCACTGACTCACGTGGCAACTGATGCACTGGAAGAGATATTTTGGAAATCACAAATAGACATAGGTACCTAAGTACTTAAATTAAAGCGAATAAAGAATAAATAGAAAAGAATACAATTATTTTATGTCTGCAGGTAGCGAAATGAAATTTAAAAAAACAACGGGTTGTATACAGCCAAGCCTTTGTAATTTTTTAAGAGTAACAAAGTTTTTATGTTTTCGGAAAACAGTCGTTTCTGGGAATAAATGTGAACTTTAAGTGAAGAAATATGAAATGTTTTACAATGCTGAAAACGAACTAACTAGTTAATTTCTATTACTCCTTAACTTTTATCGTAGGTATATCTGTAGGTACCCAAAAATACAATGATAGCACTTAACTCTACAAAAAAAAACTCATTGTCTCTTCCAAAAGAACTAAAGTTTTCCCGCCAACTTCTGTGTCATGTTGTCCCACGACGACGCGGACGTCTGCAAGATGAGTTTTGTAAAATTAATTCGTTTGTAGCTATGTAGGTACCGTTGAACGGTCCTTGGCGCTCCTCAGTTGTATCTTCAAACTACGGGATTTTCAATGAGAATTCCTTAGTTTGCCAAGTTTAGTTCCAAGATCTCGTCCTTCAGTTGAAAATGCTAATTAATTTATTAATTTAAAAAGAAAGGCCAGTTCGTGAGTTTTGGGGTTAATTCGGTTGCGCAAATAGAATCTTACTTGCAGAAGCAAAAGAAAAATTCAAACTGAATAGTTTGTTTTTTTTTAATGGCAAGGATGCCGATGACTACAATTCATCCAATAATGAAGTGAAATGGAAAAACTAAAATGAATAGTTATCTCAATGCGTTACTGAATTATTGTTGTTTCTTTTATTTTATCAACCGTCCAATCATTATGCAATCCAACCTCAATATAGCGAACTGTACAGGTAAAACCATAATATTTACCTTTTTAGAAATAGAAAACAGACTTTCCGCATTTTTTGGTGTAATTCTGACACTGATAGGCTAGATAGAGGTTTATTCTTACAGATAGATTTTCTCCTTTTTTAAAGTCGGGTGAATAATAAATAGCAATAATTTTTAACTCCATATTTTACTCATTGACAGACAGAAAAATATTAAAGCCTAACAAAAAAAAACTCGAAAATAATATTTCTGTTCTTTTACCGATCGTGATGGCAAGAAGCTTCCTTGGTAGCCGGCCAACTACGTCACAATTTCATAATATTGACAGGTGCCTTGAGGCCCACCTGACAGCGGTCATGCCCATATGTCGGCCTCCACTAGCGGCTCGGGTTGGGACGCACGCGAACTACGCCCTTTACTTATTAAAAACATAATTATTGTAAATGCAGATAATTCATTGAAGATTTTGTAATGTAAATACTTATGCCAAAAATATCGAAATCAGTAAGGACAGTAATCACAAATACGAAACATTTACGACCCCAACTGTTAAACCGAGTTTTTATATTAAAACTAGCTTCCACCCGCGACTTCATAACCTATAGCTATAGGCTATAGGAATAGGTTAGGTAGCTACCTAACCTATTCCTAACCTATTCCTCGATAAATGGGCTATCTAACACTGAAAGAATTTTTCAAATCGGACCAACAGTTCCTGAAATTAGCGCGTTCAAGTAAACAAACAAACAATCAAACTCTTCAGCTTTATATATCTATATATATAAAAGAAAGTCGTGTTAGTTACTTCATTTATAACTCAAGAACGGCTGAACCGATTTGGCTGAAAATTGGTAGCTTAGAACCAGGAGACGGACATAGGATACTTTTTATCCCGTTCCCGATACTTTTTATTCCACGGGGGCGAAGCCGCGGGCAGAATCTAGTTAGTATATAGATTTACCAGGTAAAGCCACTTGCGGATAACTTCAGTCAGACTCGCGTAGTTATTTCAGGAGTACTGTACGTCACCTGAAAGTGTTAGACGTAAACGAAATATGTGAAAAACCCATTAATAAAGTGCTGTGAAATAAAAATTTAAGCAATTATTGTCCTTAAGACATTAGCAACTGAAAATATTATTTAATAAAATATCAAGTTAAACAGTAAGTGATTGTTACGTGTTATTAAAGTCGTGTTTTGTGCGACGCCCTCTTAATTTGTTCCCCTCTTTGTGTGGGGGGACGCGACATGTGCGAAGTGGCACTCTTGCCTAGTTTTTAATCATCTCAGGCTTTTTTTAGCTTTCACTGTTAATTATTTTAATTACTGCGGTTTTTTAAATGGCGATTTCCTTCTATTGGTCATAATATTAAAGTAGTGTAACTACTAATTCGAAGTTGATAATTTTAGATGTGTTACTATTAAATAATAATTAATTCATACAATACATAGATAGGTACGTAAGTTTACATACCAAGGAATTTATATAAATAATATGGTGTGATATTGACAGTTGCCATTTCGAATCTGTTCTTCTGAATTTGATAATTAGTAGCAGGCAGGCAGAATGTTGAAAAGATTTTTTCTGCATGCATCACTATCTTGATTTTCAGAAACTAATTTATTGGAAACCCAAAAATAAATAGCTAGTGTGGCGTGGACGTGCGTGACGAAATATAATATTTTGTTTTTACGTCATTTTTGGACGTGATACGACTTACAAAAAAGGGTGACGACGCGGTTTCGCTCTGAGACAAAAAGGTCGAGAGCGGAGCGAATTTACGTATTTCGACGTATGCGTACAAGCATCCATGAAACATTCTCTGTCACGGAAAAAAGTTATAGATTTCTATGTAGATCCCAGTAATTACAAAATTATTAAGCCATGATAGAGTAAAATTTTTGTATGCATTTTAATGAGCATGGGTATAAGCTAATTCTTTCACAGTAATGTGAGTAAGTCACTGCCTAGTCTAGTCTAGTGGTCTCAAGCACAGCTGCTGGGTTTCGATTTCCAGGGCGAAACTTGTTGTTGGATTTATCAATGAAATTTCCAGTAGCAGTTCTGTCTGAATTAATAGGCTCGCCAAACCCCGGAGCGACTTGGAAAGAGGGAGGGCCGCCTTTGCCCACCAGTGAGAAGAGATGGGTTAGGGAAAAATAGGGCCGTCCCCTATAATATGGGACGTAAATAACATTCAGGCGAATCGTGGGTGCACAATAATTCACTTCTTCTTAATTCTTAGGGAATATAGCGTGGTGGTATGTAATTATGAATAAACTCGATTTTGACTGACTTCGAGGTATGTATCTTTTTTTTTTGTAGTCAAAACTTGTATTAAATCATAATAACCCTCCTCCTTCGGCAGTCGGGTAAAAATATAATTTTACGCCGCCGTCTCGATATAAATATTCATCAAATTAATGTGGAACTGTAGCTCCTTTCCCAGCTGATTGAAATAAACATATGTTCTGGTAAGCTAGTGATTTCCGTCCCAAATACGTTCTAATTTGACGTATCTAACACGACCCTTGGGAATAATGAGATCGATGTGGTTTCGATCGATATAACTTTTTATTTTTGTAAATTAAGGATAATTTAGGAAATTGCATCTATTATTTTGGTATCGAGCCACATTTGATACGCTAGATATGTTTGATATTGTGGAGTTTTCTTTCAAGAGTTTTTGGCCGCATCTTCTTAAGCACTCCTTCCTTGTGGTACTACCATTAAAAGCATTAACCAGGAGTCTAGATTATGCTATGTACTACGTAATTTTAATTATCATGTTGTCATGAATTACCTACATAAAAAAAGCCATGCCTTAGTGCAAGATTTGTATAGAAGCTGGCTTCTTAGGCTACGCTGGAGTACCGGAAGATAATTTTATATACTATTTCACACATAATGTGCACTATAACGCAAAGATACACTTTCATACAAAAAGGGAAGTCCGATAAAATTACAAGTATTTATTATGGAATGTTGTCCAAATAATTTACACATTAAGTCGTGACACATGGCCAATTGCAAAACGTGCGGCTATTCAAGCAACGTGGGATCACATATTTGAAATAACGAGCCGTTTAAGATTTTTTAAACAATTTCGGTGTGTCCCCGCGTGGACTATTAGTGTTGGTAATGAACCATAATGACAATATGGTCGTATAATCAGGGCATTAAGTGATGTGCGCGACGCCTGCGGCCGACGCCACTGCACACCGCAGCGACTTTAACGGACTTGACTTTCATTTCGGTTGCAACTATGGGTTTTTATGTGATATTTTTAGGACAAGGGTCTCGATTGGTGAGAAATTTCTGAACTCGCAAAATCAGTGGTAATTATGATTTCGGATTATATGGCATGTTCATTGCTTTTTTATTATCGGTATTACATGCTAATATAAGATCATATGGAATAGGGGTAAGCCCCAATTTCTTAGATATCTTTACTTATTCCAATAATATCAAAAATTATATGTCTCCGATGACATCAATTCATGGTAGTGGTTGTCATATTCGCGTGAGTCGGTCAATCCGCTCACAGGCTCGCCTTAAGGTAACGTTTAGTGTGACTTAACAGTACAATGAGTGTGAATCGTGATCGAAACGTCGGAGAAATATTACAGTGTCATTTGCTTTGACGGTCCCTTAAATTTCGTCTCGTCCTCAGGGCAAAGGCCGCACTTATTGCGTAAAGTAAAACTTTCAATTCATTATGGATGCTTTCTGAGAAGATTAAATGCTTAATTTTATTGGTTGTTATCTTAGTGAGGACCCCGAGACCCGGTTTTCGGCCAGGGTTTGCCAGCGAGCCGTTGAGCATAGTGTCTTCGGAGTCAGGCTAGCAGACCGCATCCGTAATAGCATACTGCGCTCCAAAACTCAAATCGCTGACGTCGTTCAGAAAGCCGCTCCTCTAAAGTCGAACTGGGGAAGACATGTGTGCAGCGTCTGATGACTTGTTGGCTTAACTTACAACGAAGTGGAGTCCATAAGGCTTTAAACGACGCGGGTGGCCCAGGCGGAGATGAGGACAAACTGGGCTCCTATTTCGGAAATTGGGTCAACAAAGCATTGAACCGTGAGGAATGGTATAGGAGGGTGGGGAGGCATTGTCTTGGAGTGCATAGAGCATTGTAGAACGTTGGTTTCCTAGTTTTATAGTCCCCTTATAGTTTAAATTTAAAAATAATAATAAAACTAAACTAATTAACCATCGCTTCAGTTTTTTCAGCATGGTAATAAAAAGGTTGTCTGGAAGAGATTACCTTGTGCGATAAGACCGCCCTTGGGCATTCATTAATTTTAACTAAAGTTTTATGTTCTTTCTATATTTATGTAAACTTTGTGTTATTGGTGTACAATAAAGTGTATATACTACTATACTAATACTAATATCTCCCTTTTTAGAGGTTGTTTAGTTCTCATGTCTAATAAGGGATTTTATGGATTAAGTCGGGTAACGAGCAGACGATCCACCTGGTGGTAAGTATTCATCATCGCCCATGGACACCTTCAACCCTAAAGGAGTTGCTGATGCGTTGCTACGGACTGCATACTGCCACAGCCGCAGCAACCGAGGGGGAACTGGCTCTTACGCGCAAATGTCGAACCACACGCGAAGGTGCTTTACGAGAGATTCAGACGTAAGGGTGTTCGCCAGCGACCGAGCAAGTTAGATATTTTCTCGCCTCTTACGAGATGCCTATCTGAAAAGCAATGAGGAACTGTATTCTAACCCGTCCTCGCACGGGGAATGTAAAGATAAGGGTGCCGGAATTGAAGATATTTCATTTTATTGTTTCTGAGACTTCATATAGTTAATCAGGTTTTTTTATTTTATACACAAGACTTACATACGAGTATCTATACTAATATATAAAGCTGAAGAGATTGTTTGTTTGCTTGAACGCGCAAATATCAGGAACTACTGGTCCGATTTGAAAAAATCTTTCAGTGTTAGATAGCCCGTTTATTGAGGAAGGCTTTAGGCTATATATCATCACGCTACGCGGACGAAATCGCGGGCAGAAGCTAGTAGATTATATACGTATTGCAAATAGGCTTTTAGTTCTATTAAAAGCCAATTTGAAATACAGTTAACACAGTAGAAGAAAGGCATGCAGATGCCTTTTGACTGTGCACAGCGTGCCAGAGTCTAAATTCGTGCCAGCTATTTAAATTATATTACCCAGAGTAAGTAACTGACTTATTCCAAGTTGAGTTGAGTTAGCATTCGTCATTCAAATCACATAGTCTGGTTTTCAAATAGTTTTTGATTTGTTAATTCAACTTTTTCAGGATATTTTATTTTGGCATTGAAATTAGAGCTCTGGGCTGTGTCATAAATGGTAAACCCCATTTCTAGTAAGACAATCTTCCTTTTCTGTGAGGGTTATATAAAAAAGGATTCCTTAATTAATAAATGTATAAGCTCTTATCTTGTTCAGCCCAAAATACCTCGGAGCGCATTTGCCGAAGTAGCCATCACTAGATTTTGATTTTGAATTTTGACTTTGATCTTTAATTAACATGTGGCATGAGTTGTGGGTTCATAAATTCTTCATAGATCCTGTTTTTTTTTAATCAGCTCGACTCATACGCCGATTTCTGTTTTGTTTTTCTTCGAAGTATTCGATGCTCTGGGTTTTACCACCCGGAGGAATACCGGCCGCCTTCAAAACCGGAACAAATTTGAGGAAACCCAAATAGTTGACAGCCCTAATATGTGAGAGTACCAGAGACAATAGATGGCTGATTTATAGATACGTGACATTTATTTTCGTTTTTTTGAATGACATTAAGGGCTGCTTTTAGCATAGATATAGATATATTTTTTCGCCGTTGCATGGGCAATGAAAGCTCTTGACGGGTAGTCCGACGGATTGTAGCCATGTCTGGTAATATTACGGAAAAATGACGTGTTAACTAGCGGCCTATTTAGCGAATAGAAAAATCTGTATTTTTTAATTCTTGATACGTTTCATCGCCAATTCGCCTGATGTTAAGGGACCCTGCAATATACGATGGAGCGCGCCTAGAAGAAACCAATTCCCACGTGATTTAAACACACCCAGATTATATCTATTGGAGAAAACCCACTCGGGAAGCGCATTCCACATTTCTACGGTACACATGATAAAAATGGACTTAAAGCGTTTCATTCGTGTTTTTGGAATGTCCACCATGAATTTATGTCGCAGTTCCTAGCGTGTCAGGTATGATGTGTCCACAGTTATATCGGTAGGTAGTAGGTATAACTCAAAGGTAAGTGTAATGAGCTTTAGGAGTGCCGAGTGCCGCGTCACGTCCAGTAACGAGTGCTCGGACGCATCGTAACTCCGTGTAACTGTTTTATTGCAAATGTTTGAAGTATAAGTAATTTAATGTTGTTGGATGCCTTATTAGGATGGTTAAGTTAGATGGCTGCCTCATTAGTCTAAGTCGTGACTGCTGCACTAGAGGTCCTAGGTTCAATTCCCAGGTGAAGTAAAGACTATGTTTCTCTATGAAATTCTCAGTAAGCTCGGAGTTTGGAGTTGTGTCTGGTTAATGGCAATAGGTTTGCCCCCATTACAAGGAACCAAACTTTATTCCTTAGTATATCTCTGTCTAGCCCTATATTCCTAGAGGATATAATTATGTTAGTGTCAATACAAAACAAATGTTAAAAACCGAAAATGCGACGACGAATCTACAATTGTCTTGAGTTGAACCTAATTAAATAAATTAATTACATGAAGACTCAACAACAAGTAACCTATACAAGATCACACTTTACAAACACAAATTTTTCTCTAAGAATGAATTACCACCAAAGAAAGTAGGTAATTATGTCAATACAGTAGCCGTGCACAAAGAACCAAGCATCAGATTCCAGCAGCGGGACAAAGCATTAATATCGTCAAGAAACAATAAAAAGTATCCGTTTGAATAATAACTGTGAGAGGCATACTCGATCCCAGCGCACGTATCAGCCACAATCTGAACAACCTGCGTATCGCATTACACATAAAATATTTATTATTTATAGCGTGTAATTAATTAAAACAGTAGGAGTCACAAAAACAAGTAGCTTTACAGGAAGTTGTAATAACTCAATCGCGGGAGCATCGGTCGCCTCGATTTGTACCAGTCCAGATTGGATCTCGGCCGCCCGCGCACAATGTAAACACCATTTTATTCGCTCACGGTAGCATAATGTCTTAACATGATACGAGGGAGCCTACCGCGTTTACGTGGAAAATGTACACGGCCTCGCCTCGAGGTGGGAACAAATATTCAGCTATTATGTAATCTGTGTTTGCCTAAGGTAGTCATTATAAACGATGCTATAATATTGGTCATAGGGGCCATTTTATTATGTCACGTGACTTCTTTGAAAACTCTCATAAGCATACATTGCGGCAGCGTGCCTTACTAATGCTTACTAGTTAAGTCTAGAAGAGTCAATTTTCTCTTTTAATATTCAGATATAGAATTCTGGTATTGAGTAACTATTAGATGTAATTAAACAGATTGCCTGCTAGGCTAGAGGTCGAACAAAGTGTTATTCGGAGTTTTAGGATTTGTACCAGATTAATGGAAAAAGGCCCCCTATTTCATGAGACCTAAAGATACCGGCGGACTGGGAGTGTAGTAAGTACACCCCTGCATAACCGTTTGACGACTATAGGCGTGATGGTATGTTATGTAGGTAAGTCAATTATTCAGATGTATAATAGAGAATTCATATATTCCGATGTAGGCAGTCGTTGGTAGTTTTAATAAAATTGAACATGATTCTACCTTTATCGTGCTGTTATTAAAGACTAGATATAATTCCCTCCAGTACCAAAAAATAATTCAATTTAATTTAATTTGATATCAAACCGCAAATTCTCGTACGTGCTCCTCCAATACCTTTTATTTCACCACAATAAACTACCCATATTACTAGCACATGTTGTATTTATTAAAATATATTCATATTTAATGTAAGCAACATTTCACACTAGCCATAAGAATCGCAGTTTATGCGCTTGACAAGGAGACGCGGGCTCCCGCGGTCGCCGGTCGCCGCGTGGGCATGAAATACGAGTATTGTGCTATGTGTGGAAGGACTTTATTAAAGTTCTCGTGAAAATGCAACAATGAACCGGTGGTCGCACTAACTTAATCTAAGAGAATGAATCCGCAAATGAAATCTAGGAATAACGGCCTTAATCCCGCTCGTATCAAGAGCTTTTTTATTGTGAAAGAATTTGGTTTGGGTCAGAATTTTAAGGTTCTTTGTTTATGTAAATGCGTGCGCATGTTACCATATACCGGTAGCTGAGTAAAATACCTAATAAGTACCCGCAACTCAATATCCTCAAGTTTCAATTATCCTGTCAGGGCTATGGTTTGTGTATAAAGAGATTATGAAAAAGTAAATGGACTCTTCATGGTATACCATGATTGCTACATACCATCACGCCTGTAGGTATTCTCCGAAGGGAAAATGAAAAATGAAAATACTTTCAAGCGAGCCTATCCTTTTCTTAAAGGCCGGCAATGCACTTGCAAACCCTCTGGTGTTGTGGGCGTCAATGGGCGGCGGTTATCACTTACCATCAGGTGACCCGCTTGCTTGCTTGCTTGCCTCCCTCTTCTATAAAAAAAGGATTAGGCAGAGGCGTACTTATGTACACTCACATATTGGTCGGTATTTTTAGGTTCCATGTAATAATAGTGGGCTAGCCACTATTATTACAGCCATGTATTAGCCATTAAGGGCCTTTAACCGGACACAAATTTCAAACGCTGAGCTGCTACTGAGAATTTCATATAAAAATCTAATAACTATCAAATCCAGCACCTCTAAAGTAGGTAGCAGTCGTACGTAGGATCACTAGGCTAATGAGGGCAAAAGCTAAGAGGATGAAAGTGACCTTGTGGATTCAGTCCAATCAATAAAACATGTACTTATCTATAGAGGCTGCCGCAATCCCCATTCGTCAAAGAGCAAATAAAAAAAAATATCCAATTACGACCTTATCACATAACAACATCTCAGTTAATCTAATAGCTAATGTACCTGTACGTTAAGATTGGCAGTATCTGTACCATTGAGTATCAATTTGGATCTCATTACGCTAATCATAATGGGGAAGATCTCTAGTCAATTAAAACGTCCATGTAGGTTTATCCTTAATTAGTTCGTGTAGGTTATTTAGTTTTACTTATGGTAAGATAAGATTGATTTGAAAGTTAAGATAACTTGTTTATATTTCAGACCCAATGCTAGGTTTAGGCACCTGAAATACCTTGGACTTCTCGTGGCCAATTGAAGATGTTAATAATATCAATATGAATATGATAAAACCCGTGAATACTGTTCAACACATAAGAGGCGAGAAAATATCTGACTTACTCGGTGTTAGGAACTCTTGGGGTCTGACTACCTGGCGACCACCCTTACGTCGGGTTCCGTCGTAAAGCACCTTGGTATGTGTTTCGACTTTTGTGAGTTCCCCCTTAGTTGCTACGGATCTAGCAGTCTGCAGTCCGTAGGGGCTCTCAAGGGTCGGTGACGCATCAGCAACTCCTCTAGTGTTGCAGATGTTTATGGGCGACGATGACTACTGCCCGCCAGGTGGCTCGTGTCTTTTTTTATTCAGCCGTTATCGTCCCACTGCAGGGCAAAGGCCTCCCTACCCTTCGTCTACTCCTCACAATAGATGTCCAGCTAGTTCCACCATCTCCTTTTGGGCCTGCCGTGACGTCGTGTAGCGTTATGTGGGTTCCACTCAGTGGTAAGTTTTGCCCACAGATCGTCTGACATCCGGCAGATGTGACCAGCCCAAATTCACTTTAAGCTTGCAGCTTTCTGGCCCACGTCAGTTCAGATCTGAGTTCTGGAGCGCAGTAGACTTCCCTATACGGTGTCATAACCGGATTCCTAAAATGGTGCGCTCAATGGCTCGCTGGCAAAACCCGAGAGCGGAGTGAAGTTTCGTCAAAGACCAACTCTGAGCACCGTAGGCGAGGACCGATATAATCAATAAAAAAAAAAATGATTTGCATTGTCAATGATTCGGAAAATTATTCAATTGCCTTATAACTTTCTCATGTCGTAGTAAGACACAATACATGTATGTGAGGTACATACGAGTAGAACCGACATGCAGACCATTGTATTACGTTCTTGATATCGACTGTACAATTATTCTGAAGATGCCACAAGTGCGTTGAATTGCACGCATCGATGCAAATTAGTTAGGATGATGATTCATTTTTTTATAATAATTTATCCACTTATTATGTAGTCTTAAGCGATTGCCGATAGACAACCGTGTGAAGTGCCAACGGTCATGTTCTTTTAACTGTTGAATAATTTTGAACATTTTTTTTATTGCCTGTTAGTATTGTTGACTGCTCGTTTGGTGTGCTGGTTAAAGTATTCATCTCACCTCAATCATTGCGCCGGGTCACAAATATTTGTCTCGGTTAGGAAATGGCATACGCTGTGTTTCGCCGAGTGAATTAGGATAACGGAGGTCTAAACCCTTTTAAAAAGCCGGTAACTCACTTGCAACTCCTCTGGAGCTGCGGGTGTCTATGGGCTGCAGTATCGAATTTTAGAACCTTCGTTCTTGCGAATATTTCTCTCACAAAAAATCTTATCTTAAAATATTTTTAAAACTTTAAATCGATTTGCAGTAATGCAGTAGCTGTTTAATAAATCATCGCCCCCGCACTCACACACAGACGACGCTCCTAGGTCATACCGTGCGAACGATGGTCGCGATTCAAGGGAACATATACACAGGTGTAACACTGAGATTAGTCCCAAAAGTCATGTGAAACTGGCTGACGTGACCTTTGAATGGCGCGCTGATTTACTATTAATTTCTTTATGATCGGTTGGTAATTGAAATGCAATCAACTTTAATTTGGAGTTATACGTGCATATTAAATTAGGTGTTATGTATTGTGTGTTTATTTTACTAATAGTATTCTGTGGGTTTGTTTATCAGCAATAACTTAACATCTGCCTATATCGTAGTTAAGAATAAAGATCTCAAATATTTATTTGCAAACTAATGTATTGAAGTTCCACTCCATGATATGGGGAGAGGCATTTTCTAGGACTTTCGATAATAAGGTTTTAGATGGCTTTGACTGACGACTGATGTTATTTCTGATGATTTTAAATACTTAAGAAAAACGAAATAGACTGATCAATATAATAATCTAGATATTAGTAAGTACTCCAAATATTTAGAAATAATTGATTTTTAAGTAATCAAAACTTTCAGTATATTAGGTACAGAAAAATAAAAAAGATAAATTCATTTTTAATAAAAAAGTACTAACAAAAATTGTCTCTGTCATGATATCCTCTGGACAGCATAAATCTTAGTGCGGCCAGTGGGACGGCGATAAATAACAGAGCTTACAGTAGGAACTGTCCGTGTTAAGACCCCTCGTTTTTATATACCTATACCACAGTATATATATTGCAGAATATACATTAACATACCATCACGCCTGTATTCCCCGAAGGGTTAGGCAGAGGCGTACTAATGTACACCCACAGTTCGCCGGTATGTTTAGGTCCCATGTAATAGGGGGCGAGCCTATTGCCATTAACCGGGCACAAATTCCTAACTCCGAGCTGCTACTGGGAATTTCATAGAAAAACCCAATAACACTTTGCTCGACCTGGGAATCGAACCCAGGACCTCTAGCGTAGCAGTCGCGCTTAGGACCACTTGGCTAATGAGGCAGTTAGGCAATAGTATATATATAGGCTAGTGAGGCAATAGTATATATATTGCAGAATATATAATGTTTGATATATGCTAACACTATGTTTTATATTATTATCTGGTAAGTAACAAATCATGGATTACACAGAAACATTATGCCAAATTTCTGGATTGCCATCAAATTTTTGAAGACCGAAGGACCTCCTAATGAGGAGTCAGTACTCCTTCAGTAGATTGATGTACCGTGTAAATATATAGTGTAAACACGTATTCGTAAATGAGGAGGTGTGAAAAACTCTTTGGAATTTTAGTATTTATTTTTAAACCTGGTGATTACCATGAATTTTATAAAGAAAAAATATTTAAAAGGGCGCGTATCTATTGCCATTAACCAGGCGTACTTTCAAACTCCAAGCTGCCAACGACAATTTCGTAGAAAAATACACCAATGACACTTTGCTCGATCTGGGAATCCAAACCTCTAGCGTAATATTTTTTCATCACATTGTGAGTAAAATAGCATACAATTGCAATTCTCTCAACACATGTAAAGCAAAATGAAGGAAATATGGAACGCGGTCAATATTTTGTACCACTATGACTTTACTATATTTATACATCCTCCATCTATGGTCAGTTACACGAGGCTTGGGCCAACAGTCGCCCAAACCGGATCGAAGGGTATACGACTGTTATAAATAAACCTCAAACGTTTTACTTAGAATATATTAAACGTTAGAATTTCCTTCCTGTCTAATAAAAATGGCACCGGCCTGTATCGTATCTCGCAGGAATACCGGCAGGTCGTAATAAGTCTAACAAATAAAATAATTCCTCGGTAAAATATACACACTAATGTGACTAATATTATAATATCTTACGGTAAGGATATCTACTAGTAACGCCGGAAGATTTAGGTGCGGTTCGGGACTCGTTATGTGGAAGGCAACCAACCAATTATTTGAATGTTTTTTTTTTTAAGAAAAAGGATACAATAAAGCAAGAAAAGCCATTTATTTGGTAAGCCAAATAATATTGAAATTAAAAGATGAGAAGCAGTGATAGCCTAGTTGTATGACCAATGAACAAGTAAGTCCTGAGTCCGAATTCAAGGCACGCTCCTCTGAATTTTCGCGTATTATTAATTCATTCATTAAATAACTGTCCAGAAGGTTTTTTTACAAGTTAATTATCCTAAAAATCTGAGAGCTTTCGAGAGCTTTGGCGGTATGTGAAGTCTGCCAATCTGCATAACCTCTCTCATTCTGAGAGGAGATCCATGCCCAGTTGAGGAACAGTTCATGGGTTGACGTAATAAGATGACAAACAAGCATATGGACTGCCTGATGGCAAACGGCTAACGCAGCCTAAAGATCAGCAACACCAGTGGTATCCAGATAGGCTCGTAAGAGGCGAGACAGTATCTGACGTCGTCGGCGTTTCCTAACATAATAAATAATTTATATATAAATCTTGCGACTTCAGATTTTTAAGTGTCATTTGCTCTGTAATTCCACTGATTGCATTACACTTCAACCTGGAACATAATTAAGTTAGCAAATATTGGTTTGCAGTACATTATTTGGCATTGCGGTATTTGACAATACCAACCTAAATAAACTCAGTAGAGTTCCTCAAGAATATTTTTATTTTGTTGCAGAAACTTTAGGGATGCAGCATTCGTGAGGTGTAAGCAGTGATAGCCTAGTGATATGACCATTGGACTGCTAAGTCAAAGGTCTCAAGTTCAAATCCAAGGCTCGCACCTCTGACATTTCGTATTTTTATCACGCACTTAAAAGGTAAAGCAAAACATCGTGAGGAAACCTCGACGGCGTGTGAAGTCTGCCAACCTGCAGTAGGTTAGCGTGGTGGACTATAGCCTTATCCCTCTCATTGTAAGAGGAGACCCGTGCCCAACAGTAAGTCATCTACTGGTTTGATTATGTTATGTTAAGGTGTAAGTAAACCTTTTACTTAACTGATTTTGACCTTATATTTTATGTCATTAGAATAATTAATTCAATACTGACTTCTTGATAATTAGTATCGTTGCATGCTGTATTTATTGGGCCAGCAATGGTCTTTGATTTGACTAGTTTATAATGTCAACGTAAAGTTGCATTCCAAACATAAGTCAAAGTCAAAAGTCAAAATGTTTTATTTCAATTAGTTGGTCTAATTGAAATGAAACATTTTGACTTTGACTTTGACTTATGTTTTGACTTTGACTTAAAGAAGGTACTTTTGAAAAGTCAAAACTAGTTGCACGGTTCCATCAAAAAGCTTTACAACTTTATTTTAAATAATTGCTGAGAATTATGCAGTTTGATGTGTAGGTTTTTTCATTACATTACAAAATAAAGAGATTGCCACAGCAGCTAAGAGCTGGCCAGCCCCTACAGACAACACCCGTTCACGAGCATGACGTGTGTATCAGCGTGGTTCGACTCAACCATATTGTAGGGAATAATCAGATCAAGGGTTCTATCTGGCTCACTGTTGTATGGCCTGTCCAGCGCGCGCGCAGCAGCCCGGGCCGGCTCGTAAACCGCGGGACCACACGCGGGCGGAGGTGTGAAGGAGCGCCCGCGCTGCGCCCCGGGGGCCCAACATAACTCACTAGCAGCGGGGCGCCGGCCATTCATGCCTACCTGCACGCTGCTGCCGGTACATCCACATACGTAGACACACTGTCTCGGCTCTCGTTACCAAAAACTTGGGATAAAAGACAATTATAGAAAAGGAGAATGTCATATGATCGGGCATCACGTCTACCTGGATGAGCCGAATCTTTCTAGAACGGTGCATTTGATGGAATATATGCGAGCCCTGTAGTACAGACGGGCAGGTCGCGGAAGTTATTGATACTTATGAATTCGCGACCTATGTAGATCAAAAGGTATTAGAGACTAAGGAAAGATAAATAATAGGACAGAAAGGTGGTCGAAAAGATTTTTCAACATTTTATTTAGAGAGAAGAATTCTGATCCTTAATTCCTGGTCAACTCAATTACGTCCACCAATGAAAAGTAACTTGAATACAAACAGTTTATTGTGAATTATTTATCATAATCAAAATTATCTTCATATGACACTTCTACTAACCTTGCCTTGAATGGTAAAAGA
This sequence comes from Acronicta leporina, assembly GCA_947256265.1. Lineage (NCBI taxonomy): Eukaryota > Metazoa > Arthropoda > Insecta > Lepidoptera > Noctuidae > Acronicta > Acronicta leporina. The sequence continues at coordinate 5,181,900 of OX366513.1, read as the reverse complement.
CAATTTACCTTATGTCTTAGCATAGAAGGCCTTCGATCTACTTCATCGTTTTTTTGGCTTTTAAAAATAAATTTACTTGAATAATAAATAAACTAAAATTTGATAATTATGTTGATAATATACGTCTTGCGTCATGCAGGGAACAAGACAACGAGCTTCCGTTTTATTGAGCCACCGCACTAATACGTATAATCATCACTGAACAAACCTAACCAAACATAATTCTTGGGCTACGAGGGCTGTCTAATGACACATCTCTAGCGCGTGGCATCCTACAATTTCCCTCTTATAAATTAGACGGAACCCGTTATTTAAGTATCGGTGGACTGGCGGTGTAGCGTGCATCGTTATTGTAATTTGATTTCTTTCACGAATCGTTCCCGCCATACGCCATTTGGCCGCTAATAGGGCCAGTTGCGGCTCATCGCTTAAAACGCGTAGCAATTCGACTTAAAACACAAAAAAAGTTGAGTTATAACCATAAATTTACATGAGTTAAGCCGATTTGACGTGAGCTTCGTGCAATTGGTTATTGCTCATTATGATAATTCGGCGGCGTTTAAGAGAGATGCCCCTATTACGCGGTTCTTATGAGGCATATCGCTTCCAGTTGGAGATAACGAGAGATATTAAGTGTTACTTATGGCAAATTATGGCAGTACAATGTCAGAATTAGGAAGAGCCGAGCAGTGACCGGTAAGATTGTTGATGAATAAGCGCGTTGGTGTTGTTTGAAACAAACGAAACTGTATCATTATGTGAAAAGACAGGCTGTAATTAGATAAACAATGGCATTGATTGAAAGTACGAATGTGGAACGTAGTGTGTAGTGTAGGCGTGCCTTGATGTATGTAGTTGGCAAACAGAATAATAGATTGTAATTATGTTTTGCAAAAGTTTGAAGCTGTCTCTCGGATGCACAGACTGTTACAAAGTAGGGAAATGCCATGTTATTTGTCTTGCGAGATTTACTGGCGAAGTATGTGGGTGTATGCGAATGCATTGCAAATGATTTAGTACCTATAACTTTCTAACTTAACGATAGCATAAGCGCATAAGTAAGTAAGTACTAATAATAATTGTGGTTCTATTGTGGGATCAGTGAATACTAAAGGTAATCCGATTGCTAATGTCTTTGACGTCATTTATGAGAAGATCTTTATTACACGAACATCTATAAACATTTCGTTGCTGTTACCTAAACCAAGAGTTCACAAACGGAGCTACTGATAGATTGAGGCTTTAGCAGTAATCTTAATACACCTTCAGTGGTAGAAGATACCTGATAGAAGTGGTAACCGTGTAATTCCAATACCCATTAACATTTCAGCCTCGAATTTTCCCATGATTGAGTGCAGTGATATTGTTTTATTTGCTTTAATGGTGAGGGATATCACTTCAATTTTTATTTATTTATTGGACTGCCAAGCAAATGATCACAATTTAACACTTCGTGGTAGGTGCTGCCCCTGTATGTAAATATTTTTTTCGAGAGAGGATGGTACCCATGGCATGTAGCGTAGCAGCCGAATGCTGGGCCACTGTGCCATTAAGCTGTCGATATGTCAATAAATGTCTTTCGAAGGCTACATTTAAATTTTGCGTGTTTTTCATAACTGTAAGCGGATACTAAAAAATTGGACACACAATATGCCACCAATCACAGTGATTAACCGTTACCTCACTCTCAATCAAGGCCCGTCCGGAAGTGCCGTCAGCGCAGATCACGGTGTGCGCACGCGCCGGGACCCTCCCCGCTTGGGAGCAGCTTCCGCTTCCGATGTCACACACTTGTTGGTCAACCTGCTCTGATATTTTGTGGGGACTGATAGCCAAAACTTTATTGAATATTTTCGTTGTTGGTTCTGAGAGAATTTGTTAATAGTGAGTACCTATATTAACTTAGAATACCACAAACCACTAATATATTATGTAATATTCAACCGCAATGTATTGCAGAATATCTAAATATATGGTTATATACAACTTTTTATAAAAAACGATAACTTACGAATTTTCCTGTGTATCGTAGGTGCGCTTACAAACACAAATTCTCACATACACAAACGCCCAGACCCGGAACAGCTAGCTGTAGATCATACAAATAATTGCTCCGTGTGGGGATCGAACCCACTAAACGTATCGTCAATATTATAATTATTATAAAGTATAAAAAATTATACATTATATTCTTTTAAATCTATTCTTGAGAATCCAATTTGTGTAATTAATCATCAAGTTCTGCAATTTTAGGTATCATTACTCTAAAGTTTATCTGGATTAAGATTTTAAACAGGTTTAGTTATTCACTAAACTTTTTGTAGTAAGTGAAACAAAAAGTGGGTTAGACCACCCAGGAGCTAACTTAAATACCTAGAGATACCTATACCTATTATGCGATTCAGATAGGAATCCTAGCTGGGAACTGTTTAGTACCTAATAAGATCACTGACACTGATTTTTGATTGGTTTAATTAATGGGGTTCTCCATCGCTTGCGAAGGCCAGCCGCCAGTCGCTCGGGATAACATCAGAACTTAGCAATTCCATAGGTTTACTAAAAATATCCAGTTGAAAACTGTTCTTCGGCCTAATAGATTACCTACTTTATTGATTGACTGACCGTTACCTGCTGACTTTATTAAAGGTGTACACCTCTACGTAACTCATCAGGTAATACAGGCGTGATGGTGTGATAGGTTATGTTTTTTAGGTAAATTTGAACCCACCCATTGCACTACCGACGTAAACCTTCTCGTAACACAAGCATTTAGCTTAGCACGAGAGGTTAACAAGAATACTAGTAATATGCGATCCACATTGGTAATAAGCTTTTTCTTAAAAAACAAAAAAATAAAATCCTACACATAAAGTTGGAGGAGAACGCATCGTCTCGGTACCCTGTTCCTCGCTACCAAATTGCTGCCTGGCTGATCTTTTTGCAACAAAATAACCTATAATAACAACTAAGTATTTGTTTTTCTAAATGAAAAACAAGGCCTTGAATAAACTATCTAAGGTTTCTGACGACCGTTGCGGTTAGTACCCATTAGCCTGATTGAAAGATTGCAGCCAAACTGGCATAAGTACGCAAATCATTTTTTACAGTCAATTAAACAAAATGTATGCGTTGGCCACCTGCTTCGCGGATGTGTGTCGGAACTAGGATCTGCGTGTCGGTGTTTTGGCGTCATGCCTGCTGGTCGCCAGTGCGTTGACCCCGATGTTCCGGATACGCGTCAGGTACAATGTGGGTGCGCCTGCGACGGATTTGTTTGAAAAAATCCTCTCAAATTATTGGTTGTTTTGTTTGGGTCACAGCGATTCTTATGTTAGCTGCGATTTGAAAAAAATTAAGGACGTTGTCCTATACATGATTTTTTTACTGTATCGTGGGTACATCATATACCTAAACACAAATTTCACATGCACAAACACCCAGACCTGGAACAACTACCTGTAGATCATACATATATTTGCAAGTATCATATTGTGTATGTCTAACCTAAGACAATTACAAGTTATAGTCGAAAACTCGAAGAGCCTGACGAGCAGTTTAGGTTTTACCAAGAAATTGGATAAGTACTTCTGACGACTTCGTAACTGAAGAGTTCGTGTAAAATATTAATATTCAGCCATATCAGAGTTTTGTGTAATAAAACTCTTCTGAGAGTTTATCCCTGTTTATGCCACAGGGAAAACGTAACTCGATGAGGTTTTCAGAGGGATAACATGGATAGGTTAGGTTAATTGAAATATTAACAATGTTAAGAAAAGCCTAGGATAGTGGTACCTACCTATAATAAGTTGTTAGAGGTTGATATAACAATTTGTTCAACTTTAAGGGCCACTTGCACCGACTTCATAAATATATTTAAATAGTATTTAAACACGAATTTTCATAGAAATTTTGTATTTAAATACAATTTAAACACATTTGAGAAGTTGGTGCAAGTGGCCCTAAATGCATAAGCGAATCACAAATATGTGTGCCTCGAATCACGATCAATCTACAAGTCTTGATCAATCCTTTAAATATATGAAGGTATCATTTTTAATTCAAGTTTTTTTCGTCTTCAACAGGCATACCTACCCGATACGACCACGAACGAATACCGAAAGCTCGTCATAAAAAGTCGTAAAACGTATTTTAACATCCATCTGATAATCAATCTAACACGTCATAACTTTGACATCCAGTCTGCCTGGACCTAAGCCGTACATTATGACCCCTTTATACAAATATAATTCATGATATTTCAGTATAAGACTCATATTGCCCTGACACGACAAGAATGCAAAAGAAAAACTGTCGAAGAAGATCTCCGACCAAATGAGTCTCTATATAAACATGTTAATTCATAATAAAAATGTGCTTTTTTGATGCACAAAAGATGCTATATTTACTAACAAATTGGTAGGTTACATCTAACCGTATTAACAACTCTATTTACGAATTGTTTGTAAAAGATAAAAAAAGCTACCTTCGTATGAGGAAGTATCGGTAAGTTTATTAGCTTTGAAAAAAAAGAAACTGTCAAATTCGAAAATTGAATTTGAAAGTAACGGATCAGAATGCGCATATTCGATAAAGTTTTTATAGAGCTTCGTGATTCAAAATTGAATAACGAAATATCACACATTTCATTTCTTGAGTGAAATAATTATGAATGCATTGACCACTACTGTCATAGTAATAGATGGTGATAAAAAGTCACTTAGATTGAACGCTTTTAGAACCTGATCAAAATGTGGTCCCAAAAAGGAGAAAAAGTATTTCTGAGGTATTTGCGAGTGGAGATCTATTTTTAAGAATTAACCTGATTACGATCGATTCAACATCAGCGTGGAATGTATAATAAAAATATTTATTGATATAAAAAAGGAATAGGACAGTGGGTTTAAATGAGACCGACATGATGTACAAATCGCTACATCATCGTGTTGTGTGGCATGCGCTTGCGTCGCTTGCCCACCACACTGACCACACTCTGGCGTTACCAAATTGTATTAAATGATTTAGAAAGTAATTAATGTAAAGTAAAAAAAGATTACGGATTTGCGGTTAATAACTGTAACATATTTTGGCGGTTTGTTCGGCACACTCACAGAACATCATTAGTGTTATATGCTGGAAATGTACAGAAATTTAATTTAATTTTGCAACTTATTTGAGAATAGACATTCAGTGAAAGTCTGCCTAAAAATATATATCATTTTAGCGTTGCGAAACGAGACTATCATTTCTATCTTCAAATTATTAAAATGATTTGATATCATAGCCATTAGTCATATTTTAGGCTAAGTACCAACCGGCGATATCGGGCCGAACACTTCGAGAAACGCGGCTAATGAAATATAAAGGCAATACTTTTATACACCTGACAGGTACGTGTAGGTAAATATGAAACTCAAGGTGTATTCTCGGGTCTGTTTGATTAATCACAAACACGAATGTTTTGATTTATGGTCGGTCTTCGGTCGGCGGTCGGCGGCGGTGGATCACTGCGCCTTGTCGCGGACTCGCGCGTGATGGACGAATAATTAAAGCTGTTACGACTAATCGTGAATACTTTTGATATAAATGCGTTTTAACTATGAACAGTCATCACTTCTGAATATTTTATAGCTTTATAAAAAATAAAAAGAAATAAATCCAATCCAGAGATTCCTACAACGATTTGTTGAATAATTTTTGCAATCCAACGCTTCCCAAACAAGTCACAGCATTGCATTATGAAAATATTCTTAGTTTAAAATCCACAAAACGCATCAAGCGCAACCAAGTACTAAGTACGAATAAACTTTCACCTTAATTATGTTGCGCCTTAAAATGCACACATCTTTGATACAAACAGTTTCCTATATTAAATCCTTCACATCGCATCACAGGTCTAGAAACTAATCCCGCCATAATTTCCCTCGCAAGGTCTTAACGTCTCGGCTTCTCGGAAACTGTATATCATTGGAGTGCTGCAAGCGAATATTTTAGCGCAATAACACCAGCCGGTAGCTACCTCCTCAGTTGTAAATCTCGTTGACGCAGTCGGCTGATCTCAAAGGACGCAATCAATGTTAAATCATAGTAAAATGACACATATCGATACATCGCCACACTTTTAAAAATATCGACGCGAGAATTTGAAAGAGATCCCGACACTAGATCGCAAGCGACTTTAACCCTTGACTCTGAATACGTAAGCCAAGTCATTTATCAATAGAAACTGTGACCATAAAACCTAATAAAAATCTCGGAACCATGTTTATTTCACTTTCGCTTTTACACTTATCGGCTATTCGGTCCAACAGTCACTCTAGAGCTATGTTTATTTTATGCATCTCATAAAAATAGTGTGTAGCATGAGCTAATGAAATTCATTTCGTGCGAGTCCATAAAATAACGAAAAGGTTGGGGGTACTAACAATAATAAATATAAATCTCTTCATCTGGTACGTATAACACGTAGTGATGCTGAGTGATGGCGCGGCGCGTTTGTGGGGGGAGTCAGGTGCGTGCGCGCAAAGACCGAAGCGCATTTGTCACTGTTGCCGGCGATTATTCATCTCATTGAAACATTAACGCTCTCGAGAACTAATCACGCTGACTAATGGAGCCCCCCGTCGACACTTCCTAAGTTTCACACTCGTGTGAAACGCCGACGCACGTATTGACGCCTCCATGTCAGTTCTGATTTAGTTGACGAGAACGAATGATCTGCTATGATCAATGAGCGTACCAATTAAGCCGGCTGCGAAGGGGATCGGTAGGCTTCGTCTCTGCAGGTTGTTTTCCAAAAAGGATGAGTATGTAACGGGTGCATGTTGGGTATGTTATGGAATGTTGAGTGTACTGAACTTGTAAGACATTTTAGACAGTAAAATATTATAACTGCCTCATTAGCCTAGTGATCCTGAACGCGACTGCTACACTAGAGGTCCTGGGTTCGATTTCTAGGTCGAGCATCAGGTCTGAGTATTATTAGGTCTTTGTATGATATTCCCAGTAGCAGATCGGAGTTTGGAATTTGTGCCCGGTTAATGGCAATCGGGTCGCCCCCTATTACATGGGACCAAAACATACCGGCGAACTGTGGGTGAACATTACTAGTACGCCTCTGCCTAATCCTTCGGGGAATACAGTCGTGATGGTATGTATGTAACAGATTATTATGAACCTTATTAAATAACGTAGCAGTTATGCTAAGTAATAATATATTTTCTGGACTTAGATATTTATGTAAAAATGTGTTTCGTGAGAACTCTTTCAGGTTCAAATTGATGATTTAGCGATGTCCACGACGGACGCGGCTCATGAAAAGGTTGAACACAATCACAAATGTACGTGTTAGTGTCAGATGTTGCTTTCAGTCTTAAACCGCGTGGTTAACGATTAATAGCTTCGTACCCAAGTAAGGACGGAAACCACGCAGAGCGTGACCGCACATACATTTTCAGAAAGATAACCTCACCTTTGAAAATATTGACATTGAAATCTATAAAACATTTTAAATTAATGCAATAGTTGTCTTTAAACTCACGTTTTAAGTGTTGGGCCTGAGGACAGGTACAAGTAATGATAAAGTCGGGGTTTATGTGTAGCTTGTGCCCGTCTGCAGTACAGCCAGCAAAAAAGTACACCATAAACAGAACATTTATGACAGCAAATAAAGGCGGTCGTCTTCCCCGTAGTCCCGTAGTGAATTATTGCTTTATTGCTTCAGAAATATTTCACAAACAGAAAATATTTTATGATTCTCCAGTTAAGAGCGGTCATATATCATTTTAAGCCATAGATAATAAAATTCGTAAGTCACCAAGCCGGACGAATGTGCAGAAACAAGAAGCTGAGAGTGTGTGACGTTTGGATTTAATACGTCACTTGCGCGAATCACGATCTAGTTGTGGAACTAACTAGTTTACTGGTGTGAAGGCTAAAATTAGATCCGATATTTGACTCGTTTTAAAAACAAGTAGTCATATATTTGTCATATTTTGTCGAAATTCTTTAAGTCTTACGTGCTTGCTAGAGACTTAAAAGGACACAATTATAATGTTCTTTTTTATAGATAAACATAACACATTTTGCGTACGAGTAACTGTAGGATCTGAGAGTTAAATAAATTAAACAAATTTAAAAATATAGGGTGGATTTTTTTATTTTATAGATTTTTAAGGGTTGTCGATTCTTCTATGTGATGTTGACATCACTATACCTACCATTAATGCACGTTGTAAACCTTAAATTATTAAGAATTTCGCGTTTCGTTCGAGTCAAACATAAAATTGGAATAGTTAATGCCCAGCGAAATCGTTAACCGAGTGAACACTGTAATTGGAAGACATTAAAATAACCAGTTGTTATAGCTGACTGTTAAATGTTTTACCGTGGGCATTAGTCTTTAGTATTTACACATGTGCTACATTGTAGGCACCCGATACTGTAGGTATGTTCCTGATACTATTATTTCAAGTATCGATGTTACGTGGATACAAAGGTTCGACGTTTTGCAGCAAGAGAACCCCTGGCTGGAGGCATTCGGTGCCTCGCCACCAAGCCCGGCTACGCTGTCAAGATGCCCTGAATCAACAGCTATTGCCATATAGAAAAAAAAGCAAGAGAACGAATTTCTCTGTTATCTAGAAAATATTGTGCGTCATAAAAAACGTCGCGTTGAAATACATTGTCAAAACATGTGCCCGCTAGGTAACAAGCCGTCGCCGCGATTCGGCTCGCTCCGGGAGTGATGCGTGCGAAACAAAAGAAAGTCACTCTTCCATTCCCCGAACGTTGGAACATTTACGACAACAAAGTTGTACCTAATTGTTGAGTTTTTTTACAGTCATGCTCGCTTCTCGGAAGGCTGGAGGACGAACGAAGGTGTGTCGTGATTACTTAAAAAAATAAAATAGTACACTCATTTACAGAAAGATTTGTGGTGCGCAAACTCATTAGGACGGTTCGGACAAACTGATGGCAAACATTAACGCTCATTGAAAAATTGCAGTGAGGTTTTGCAGACTATCATCATCCATTATATCCAACGCATCATCCTGATTTGACAACGTTATAAAGTACATCAATGATTAAAACATTTTTTGTTTACTCGCAAAAAATGGTAGGTAGTAATAATGTAACATTTGGTACACTCAACTTCTACAAAATTTCCGTTTTTGAAATTTTATTGTTACTGCACTAAATGTGCAATTATTATTAGAGCGTTAAGTGTCAATCAAAATCATATTCTAGGTTTCTAAAATCCTTTTTTATTGTACAACAGTTTAAATTTCGCTAACTGAAATATCGCAAAATGATGCAAGAATGAACGGATATACAGTAACCGAGGAAGTTGGTATAGGTACGCGGGCTAGACCGAACGGGGTGCACAGTCGATAAAATTAGAATTTCGAAAAAAAGAACGTCAGGTAAAACCTGGCCGAATGCAGTGAACACTCGTAATATATTAACCCGCCTTGTTGGGGGTTGTTCGTGTAATTTTTCAGCGTTGGCAGTGCAATCGGAAGCGCGCCGGCGGCGTGTACCTTTTTGTTTCTGCTGTGGTCGACACTGTGATGGTTTTCGGAAGCGAGGTCGCCACTCATCGCCATTCGAATATCGACCAATATTTCACATTTGACTTATTAACGACGTCACAGTAGCAATTCACTTGCCCTGCGAGAAATCACTGCTGTTGTTATTCTTTTGCACTTTTATTGGCTTCGGGTGTCTTTATAGGGTGAACAAAACTTGTGACAACGTGATTCACTCGTTTACCGTTGAATTTAGTTTACCTTTGCTCCATTGTTAACGAATCTATTTCAATGAAACTTTTCGCTTTATTCACGTAGGTAGGTACTGAAACATTTATTTGTAAATTTAGAAATGTTGTACGTAGTAGAAGACATTACGAGGAAGTATATACACTTTAGGTACTGCTCTATAGTTATAAACTTATGTGCTTCTAAGATATTGAATCCCGTTTGTGATTTCAGCGAAGTCTTTTTGTGTGTGTTTGGTTATTTACTAAACATTATATTTCTTGTATTATTAAGTAGGTGTGTTGATGATGTTACAGCACAGATATGTATACACAGAAATTTCAAAATCGCTTTTGAAATTTGCCAAGTGTATAGATATCTGTGCTCGTGACTGTACATACTGTAGCTTCACTCCGCCCTAGTAGCCTTTTTCACGTTGTCAGTACATCTAGCTAGGGGCATTTCGCACTGCGTTTACCGAATCACAATACCCACTTAAGCACTCATCTGCTCCAACGGCTCTCGATCCTTCAACAGACATGGCCAGCCAGCCACTTAGCCAATTTTGGCTACAAACTTTTCAGCAACAGGTCGTATATTTTTTTTAAAAAAGAGGTTTCATTTCATCGACCCAAATTGAAAAAAAAGAACACATTAAACAAGCAATTCAAAAATAATTGAAATTGGAACGCGTGAAAAAATGGCGCTCACGTTTCCCAACTACACGTTTCATTTAATAAAATGATTAGTTTCTTACACAGGAGTGTGGGAATGATTTACTTTCACGTGTACAATGTGTCTGAATATCATTAAATTATTACGCACATGTCCAAAATTCACGTTCATTAACCCGTGAGAACCTTTGTCTAACTTGACATATAATCAAGTGGAATGTCACATAATAAGTTACTTGTGTTTTGTTTTTTGAAGCTGGACATAATTTTATATATGTATATATATTGATACTAGCTTTTGCCCGCGGCTTCGCTCACCTGAAGCTAAAATAAAAAGCAACAGTGATGATCTCTTTTTTGTATATGGGCCTCTATACATCAGAGAGGTCAAGCTGTATCTCTGGATCCGTTTAATAAATTGAGATAAGAAGTTCACCAGTTTTTAAGTTGGAGCATAGGTATACTTTCTAATAGTAATAACAAAATTAAAATCTATTCAGTGGATTTTGCTCCAACCCGTAACAAACATAGCTTTTTATTTAGTAGAGATATTGTATTGTTTTATTAATTCACTAGCTTCTGCCCGCGACTTCGTCCGCGTAGGGTAATGATATAGCCTATAGCTTTCCTCAATAAATGGGCTATCTAACACTGAAAGATTTTTTCAAATCGGACCAGTAGTTCCTGAGATTAGCGCGTTCAAGCAAACAAACAAACTCTTCAGCTTTATATATTAGTATAGATTATTATGTGGATTAAACCGACATAGGAATATTGATAATATTGTGAAGATCATAGGTGTGAACCTATGATCTTTTAATCACAATATTCTCATAATGTGAAATAAGAGTAGGTATTATTTATGTGTGTGAACGGATAGTATATTACCGAACTAGATTTCAGTCTTAAAATGATTATATGAAAGAGTTTGTATAAGTTCATGGAAAATAATTCAGATGGCGCCACACTCGTTTTAAAATTTTCAGATTTCGAACTATCAACATATATATTATGATGACAAGCTTAGTAGGTACAATACAAACATATTTTAATCGGACCGTACACAACGTGAAAAAGGATCAATATAATGCTTCCAAATTATTTTAATCTAGGACTAGCTCTGTAATTGATTTATATTTTTATGACCACCATTCGGTTAATATTACTGAATGGGCAAGCAATTAGCACGTTTAATTCATAACATAACGTTTATTATACCAAATAATTTAGAGCCATAAAATGCATCTATTATGCTACAAAATATTACAGACTTTAATAGGCCTAGTGGCGCGTGTAACTCAATTAAAACCAGAGTCCATTTTAAATTACCATCTTAATAACTAGAGACGGCCGGCGCTACCTGATTTTGCTTACAATTGTAAGCAATTGTGTATCTATAGATCTACTGGAAGTGCTATTGTTTGTTTGTTTTGTTTATTATGTTTATCTAGGGTGAATAGATGTCTTTTATTTTAGAACGGAGTGTAGAATTAGTCAATTATTACAATTATTTCTAGTTACGGTAGGAATTTAGAATGCAGTTTCCTTGGAAGTTGAATCTGGGGGTACGGCAGTGCCCCCGCCAAGACGAGCGCGAAGCACTGCCGTACCATCCTTTACTGGAACCATTTCGCCGCATTTTCAGGCCCGTATTTGAAAACCTCTGGATAAAACCAGAACGCAGAAATTTTCGTCATCCAGTAAGCTATAATCACATACTTAAAATCCAAAATTTCAAGTCTGTAGGTCATTTAGTTCCGAAGTTAAGCGAAAGCAAAGTTTTGCATTTATGACACTCACTCACTCATGAAGTCATGATCATCAAAATAGAACTAGTACTTCCTATAAACTCAGGGAGCTGAAATTTGATACAGAGCTAGGGTTTAATAGCTACATAAAGGGAAAACTATAAAAACTAGGATAATCGAAGATCTCGAGTACCTGGTGACTCTGATTAGAAAACACATGAGCCCAACCAAACTATTAGAGATATCGCTAATAAAATAAATCAATAAGCCCACGTTTCTACAAAAAGAAGTGAAATCCCATCAAAAACATTCTGTAAAAAACTAGCCAAGTCTCGATGGTCAATTATACGTTAGTGGGTACAAGTCAACGGCCAAGTCACATAACATTAACTGTAAATAATAAAGAAATCGCAGTAAGGAACTTTAGACTTGGCACGACTTTGTCTAGATTTTATTACTTTTTAGAGATAAACAAGCAGCTCCATCGAGACTTGGCTAGTTTTTTACAGAATGTTTTTGATGGGATGTTTGGTTTACATTTTATTTATAAAAAAAAACAATCATCCAATGATGAATTCAGAAATATTTTTAAGGAGTTTTCAGGGAAAATTCTCTTCAAAATAATAAATATACCGTGATAGTCATATATCTTCAGCTATGATTTCTTTAAATATATTTCCAGAATCAAATATTAATATGTTTTTCCTTTTTTATCTACGCACTAAATATAATAAAAATTGCTGTCAAAAAAGTACAACATTCCTGCACTTTTACGACCATATTTAAACATCCTTGAGTAACAAACAGTTAAGATGAAGACATCTAGTAAAGTAACCTCCTCAAAAAACCTCTAATAGCTTCAATTACAAGAACTATTTCTTGTCCAGAATAAATAATGAAAAATCGCTTGTAATGTGTTTTGAGTCGCGACGACTGGCAATTAGCTTTGTCATCCATCAGCCTGTGGCGATTAGTTCCCTGCCAGAATTAGTATTGTGCTGCTAACGGGTTAGAGGTAATCTGGACGGAATATTGTGATGCGTGTCGCTAATTCGCGTGTATTATCGTGTGATGTTGTTACATTTGACGACCTCTGTGGTTTAGTGGTTCGATTACCGGACTGCTGACCATGGGGTCGTGGGTTCGATTCCCACAGGACACAAAAATTTATGTGATGAATATAAGTGTTTGTGTTCGTCTGGGTGTTTCTTATGTATTTACAAAAAAGTATATAAGTATTATATCCATTGTCTAGTACCCATAGTACAAGCTCTGCTTAGTTTGGGACTAGATGGTGCTGTGTAATAAAATGTCCCAGAATATTTATTTATTTATTGTGTCACAAATTTTGAGAATCCAAGTGTTAGGATAAAGGTAGATTTAGACGAGGTTCACTATACACATTGCACTCAGTGTTACGTATTATATAGTGCCGTCGACAACTACCTTAAGGATTCGCGGAATTTACGTCATTGGTCTTTCGTCACGTAATTTAAGCCAATTAAACTTATGAACAATGATTATATGAGATCTTTGATTGGAATTTTGCGTTTCCGAGTTACGCAACGACGGACGACTTCAATGCCGTCCCAGGTGCGTCAACTCTAATTTTGAAGTAATTTATGAAGGAGTCCAAAAAGTATGGAAATGATAAGAGTTATATTATTAGCTACACTTTTGCTATCTATTAACGTGTCGCGATTAGTTCTCTACCAGGTTGAGGTAGTTTTTACTATTAGGAGGTAGTCTGTCCACACGTCGGGTAAGGTAGAAGTACGTATTTCCGGCAGCGTCCCAGTACCCGGTAACTAGATACTTTTTTTTGTTTTCCACCTTTCTACCAAGCACAAATTAAAGTTTGTAAATTGTAACACATTCTTGATAATATTTTGTACAATAATAATTGCAACACTGATCAAAAAGTTTTATGGTGTCAAAACTGTGTAACCATAAAAGTGTGCTCTCCAAAAATATTAAGAAAGTTGGAGGTCCGGTCTCTAAACTGCGAGATCACCCCGTCGTACTATTCAGCTTGGCATGCTGCTACGGATGACCATACGGTAAGGGTGTTAATTTATTGAAATATTTGAGTGAACTATCTAACGATATAAACTATAAATTATGGTGAATCTAATTGAGAAGTATTTATTTTTGCATGTCACATTTATTGGTACGCACTAATCCCTAGTTGACCCAGCAACCGGCATATATTTTCCATTTTCTACCGGATATTGGTGCAAGCATCATACCGGTAATATCCATTGTACCGATACCCGTTATTGTATCCTTATTGCCTTGTAATAGGTCTCTTTTTCCTTTGAAACTGTGGTATAAAGATCTGCCGGGTACTAGGACGTATATTAACAGTTGCACCTAAATCCGTAATGATTCTTATTGCCTTAAGTAAGAGCTTATTTTCCTTTGACTTCAATTGAAATGACTGTGTAGGTACGTTCTTTTAAAACCACATGGATTGGATTCCTTTTTTCTTTTTTCTGTACTATTTTATAATTTTACTGTACTATTCTGTAATATTTCTATACTATATTAACTATACCCCTTATACCACGCACCTTTCATACAAGATAGTACTCAAAACAGACATTTTAAAATGCCTTATTGTAATAAAAACTCAGCTGAAGGTAGTTTTGAGTAAACAGCACATCATGTGCTCAAACATTGAGTCGTTGACTGGTCTCAGTTTTTAATCAGCAAGAGCTGACCAGTGGGTCAGCTCTTACTTGCTGTGGCTATGGGTCTCTATACATTAGAGAGGTCAAGCCGTAGGTATCTCAGGTTCCGTTTAATTATTTGAGATAAGAACATAATTATGGCCTGACACAACTGGTCACCACGCCCACGCGAATCCCAGATGTGGAGAGCCAGAAGCCTTCAATGCTGGATCTTCTGCTGCCTTCTCATCCGGACGGCTATCATGTATCCGTAGGCGCCCCGCTTGGTTCGTCGGATCATTGCCTTGTCCGGAGTACAGTGCCTCTCATGTGCTCGTCTCGATCGCGAGTTGTACGTAGCCGCCGTGTGTGGCACTACAAGTCAGCAGAATGGGATGGGATGCGGTCCTTCTTAACGTCCTACCCTTGGAGACAGGTTTGCTTCTTGCCGAATGATCCCAACGCCGCTGCTGATTTTGTTGCTGATGTGGTGCTGCAGGGTATGGAACTTTTCATTCCATCCTCTGTAGTTCCCATTAGTGGCAAATTTCGACCTTGGTTCGGTTCGTCTTCCAAAAAGGCCTCTCGTCGGAAGCAGGAAGCCTATCGAGCCTGGGCTGATGCGGTGGCGGCACGGGATGTAAATACCAGCGCATTAAAAAAGAAGTATAACTTTGCCTCTTCCTTGCCAGGTCCTTCAAAAGAGACATTGCAAGGGCGAAGTCGGTGCAAATCGATAGAATTGGTGAGAGGCTTGAGCGCCTGCCTTCTTCTCTCGATCTTCTGGGCAAACTCTTTGCGTCCAACTCAACTTTGGATGACGGGGGAGAAGAGCCGCCTACCATACCGCGGTTCGTTGGCTGTATGCCGGATATCCGGTTCCACCAACGCGCAGTGCGTTTAGCACTTGTATCCCTCGATATCTAAGTCAAGTGGGCCTGATGGAATCCCTCCTATTGTGTTAAAGATGTGCGCTCCAGAGTTGGCACCAGTTTTAACACGTCTTTTTTCGGCTCTCTTACTCTTCTGGCGTTGTCCCAACATCATGGAAGACAGCATTGGTCCACCCGATCCCTAAAAAAGGCGACCGCTCAAATTCATCCAACTACAGACCGATAGCCGTTACCCCCCTTTTCTCGAAGATAATGGAGTCCATTATCAACTGCCAGCTCCTTCGGTACTTAGAGGATCACCAGATGCTTTGTGACCAGCAGTACGGCTTTCGCAAGGGTAGGTCGGCTGGTGATCTTCTGGTATACCTGACACACCGTTGGGCACAGGCGATCGAGACTAAGGGGGAAGCCTATTAATATAATTTTATCATAATGATCTCATTGTATATCTCCAAATGTTTGTTGCAAAGATGTTTGTTAATTTTGTGTCATTTTAACAAATTATTCAAGCTGTATTTACAAAAACTACCAGATTTGTATTCTCATTCTAAGATTTTTAAGTTTTTAATGTTGGTGCAATTTTTTTTCGCAGGTAAACCTACTGAAATTGAGGCTTTAATGTTATTCAAGCATAAATTCAGAGTTTAGCCATAAGTTAATTCATACCTTATTTTACCTATGTAGGTTATATACCTACCTGGTTCCAATTTTCTAATTATAACATTGAAATTTATATAAGTAAAATTTTCTGAAAATAATATTGATAAAGACTGATTTTATTAAAAACGTTTATATTTTATAAAATATATATTTTCCTTGGATACGTATTATAATGTGAACTTTAATATCAAGCAATAGAGTTCATATTTGCGGTAAAAAATACCGGATTCTGGGACAATATAACGATTACTAGTACAAATCTAACGGATACTGGTACAAATGACCCTTTTTAATGATTTTGTTGTATTATTGTATATTAACGTTTATATTAATTTTGAAAATAGTAATCATAAAAAACAAGAATAAATTTACTATCTTTAAATGTAAAAATAATTATTGTAAGTCTTCTAGTTTTAGCATAGCAGACCTGCAAAGTCGGCGAAGTTCAAAACTTAACGGTTACTGGGCCGTTTACCTTACGTGTGGAATCGCGAAAATACTTTTTGAAGCAAAGCCCTTGTTCTTCAAAATTCACCAAAATTGGTTCAGAGGTTTTGGAGTGGAAACGCAACAAACAGATATGCTGAGTTATTTTTCCAAGTATTTACAATCTAGTGTGGATATTAAGACATATAATGGACAGCGATGATCTTTGAAGGTCGTAAGTAGTAATAACTTACATAATGAAAGTATTTGAACGAGGTATAAGTTCAACGGTAGGTGTCAAGAAGTTGATAGTGATACCTGTCCACTTGATGTCAGCAGCCAATGAAACTGATGTACAGAAATCAATTACAACAATAATCTTCAGCGCCTTAACATTTTCCCACGCAACTATGTTAGGTTTGATTTTCTTTCTTTAAACCTTCTTCATAAATCACTCCACCCATTAGTGGAAACCGCATGAAAATCTATACTGTATTTTTGAGTTTATTGCGAACTAGCTTCCGCCCGCGATTTCGTCCGCGTGGAATAGTTACTTAGTCTTAGCGTGATGACATATAGCCTATAGCCTTCCTCAATAAATGGGCTATCTAACACTGAAATAATTTTTCAAATCGGACCAGTAGTTCCTGAGATTAGCGCGTTCAAGTAAACAAACAAACAAACAAACTCTTCAGCTTTATATATTAAGTATAGATAGGCAGACAAACGGTCAAGGATATAGTAGCCCAAGCAAACACTTTCGAAAACGTATTCGTACCGAAATCGAGAATAATTTGTGAAGAAGGAGGTTAAGTAGAAGGACGTTATGAGAACGTAGATGAAACGAAAGTGGTGTGCCAAGATCGTAGCGTAGTGTAGTATCTGCCTACCCCAATGGGAGAAAGATGTGAAAATATGTACCTACTAGCTTCTGCCCGCGACTTCGTGCGCGTAGCGTGATGATATATAGCCTATAGCCTTCCTCAATAAATGGGCTATCTAACACTGAAATAATTTTTCAAATCGGACCAGTAGTTCCTGAGATTAGCGCTTTCAAGCAAACAAACAAATAAACAAACAAACAAACAAACAAACTCTTCAGCTTTATATATTAGTATAGAAGTATAGCAAAAAAAACTCATTCGTTTACGAAACGAATTCGATAGTTATTCGTGCTTAGTGGCGTTTACGTGACGTTTACATGACTTTTAACGTATACGATAGGTATATCTAAGCCAAAGCAAATTTAGCTTTTGAGTACCTTCGTTAAATGTATATCTTAGCTACACCAAAGCCCAAAGTGCAATGCAGCCCTCAAAACTTATTTACCCAATATTCCATACCCTTAACAGTTATCGAAAGTCATAGTTGGCTCTAACTTTTTTCGACTCATCAATTTAATTACGAGAATCATTTTCCGCGTCGTATAAAAAGTGAAAAATAAACAAAATTGAGAGCCGTAACTGGTAACACCATTGTGTTGGAGGCCGTGTTGATGACGTAACGAAAAAAAAGTATTTACAGCTAATTAAATCTACCCACGAGCGTGGCGCAACCGACACGCCTCCGAGCTCCGGCCCGGAGTAATTAGAGAAAGGATTAGATTATCTTTGTATCGCGAAGGGTCACTGTTGCAACTTAACTGTGCCTGTAGACAAGTGGCATGAACTCTAATCGAATAGAATAGAATAGAATTCTCAACTGCCTCATTAGCCAAGTGGTCCTGAGCGCGACTGCTACGCTAGAGGTCCTGGGTTCGATTCCCAGGTCGAGCAAAGTGTTATTGGGTTTTTCTATGAAATTCCCAGTAGCAGCTCGGAGTTAGGAATTTGTTCCCGGTTAATGGATTGCCATTCGGTTTTCTTTTGCGAGGACTTGTGCTTTATCAAATCTGATGTAGTGCTGGGTCTTGTCTAGGGTATGTTCACAAACTGCAGACTTTCTGGAACGGCGGTGTTTGACATCGGCAATGTGTTCTTTTACGCGGGTCCCTATGCTTCTTTTAGTTTGGCCTATGTATGAGAGACCGCAATCACAATCAAGCTTGTATACTCCTGCATCTTGAAGAATAGGCTCGCCCCCTATTACATGGGACCTAAACATACCGGTGAACTGTGGGTGTACATTAGTACGTCTCTGCCTAACCCTTTGGGAAATACAGGCGTGATGCTATGTATATGTTATTCTTAATGTATGCAAATGATGTAAGCTTTCGATAAATTGAGCGTGCACAAAATATGCTATCTCCATACATGTTTCTATTCGGTCTATTCGAACTTCGTTTGCCACTTGTCAACAGGCCCTGGACTGAAATAATGAAGGCATTTCTCTGGTAGCCTATAGCTGTTACTGTAGTTATGGCTTCTGAATCCGATCGGAGAATGCTGATCTTTAGTTTATAGGTATGGTCAATAGATAACACAGAGATAAACATATTCGGTTGGCAGTCTGTAGTCCGTTGGTTTGGCAATGCATCAGCAACTCTTTTGGTGTTGCATGTGTTGATGTGTCCATGGTTGGCGATGATTACTTACTACCAGGTGACTCGTCATCGTTTGCCGACTTGACTAATAAAAAACATATATCCAGGGTGTATTTATAGGATAGCTTATATGGATTATCTAAACGAAACAAGAATGTAATACAGGATTATCGATATCAAGAATCAAAAATTAAATGATATACAATTATAATATCAACAGGGACTAAGTAAATTGTTCCCGCCTAAATGTAAATGATAGAGAGGATAGTATAAACACTACCGAAGATAACTGTCTGTCATAAAGTCAACTTAAGATGAGTTATTATGAAGTTATTGACGGCAACTGTTAAGAAACCAGTCATTATTATTGCACTAATACGACCTCTGAACTTTAAACTTCAAGTGGTATTGAAAGCAACTTAACAAGTACACGGATTAGTGGCAAAACTTTTGCTCTAACTTGTAACAAAACAAATGATAATCAAAAAGAAATAAAGGTTTAGAGAATTGTACAAATCGTGAATAAAGATTCTAGAAATCCTCCAAGAACCTTTATTCACACATCGGTGTGACGACGATGTTGGACGGTGGACGAAGACCTTAGAAGTTTATAATTGATTATTGTCGACTGTTTTCTGAAACTTAGTCAACGAGAATACTTTGTCAAGTTTATATATTATGTGCAAGTGTGTGGGTTAGTCGGTAATAGTCCGGCATACCCCGTCATCTTATAAGGTACTAGCTTCTGCCCGCGACTTCGTCCGCGTAGCATGATAATATATAGCCTATAGCCTTCCTCAATTAATAGGCTATCTAACACTGAAAGATTTTTTCAAATCAGACCAGTAGTTCCTGAGATTAGCGCGTTCAAGCAAACAAACAAACAAACAAACAAACTCTTCAGCTTTATATATTAGTATAGATTATTGTCAACTGTTTTCTGAAACTTAGTCAACGAGAATACTTTGTCAATTTTATATAAATGTGCAAGTGGGGGTTGGGTATGTGGGTTAGTCGGTAATACCCCGTCATCTTATAAGGTACTAGCTTCTGCCTGCGACTTCGTCCGCGTAGCCTGATGATATATAACCTATAGCCTTCCTCAATAAATGGGCTATCTAACGCTGAAAGAATTTTTCAAATCGGACCAATAGTTCCTGAGATTAGCGCGTTCAAGTAAACAAACAAACAAACAAACTCTTCAGCTTTATATATTAGTAATATATATAGATATGGTAATATTCGAGTTTTAAATACAAATATGATTAATGTAGAGCAATGAAAGCGAGGAATAAATTCAATGAAGAAGAATAGGAATGAATGTCAGTGCCTATTATTCATTACAATCTTTCGGTCATGGAACAACTTCTATAAAAGCTAAAACAATAATTATAATTGCTAATACTGATGACGATATCAGTAATGCCAAATAGTAAACTAAAACAATCAAATGTAAATAATTTTATTTAAAATTGTCGTTTGCTCAAAATAAGTATAAACTAGTTAATACAAAGTATAAATTTATTACAATATAATAATATTAATAACATAACATTACATCACGCCTGTATTCCCTGAAAGTTTAGGCAGAGGCGTACTAATACACCCACCGTTCGACGGTATGTTTTAGGTCCCATGTAATAGGAGGCGAGCCTGTTGCCATCAATCGGGCACAAATTCCTAACTCCGAGCTGCTACTGAGAATTTCATAGAAAACCCAATAACACTTTGCTCGACCTGGGAATCGAACCCAGGACCTCTAGCGTAGCAACTGCGCTCAGGACCACTTGGCTAATGAGGCAGTTAATATTTATATATTAATTCAAATTATGAACATAAGGTTCTAATTTATACCCATATCAAAATGACAACATAGTGAAAAATTAAGTGCAGATTATATACAGTTGTAATGAGATAAATGTCATTGATGTATAAAAACTATTGTAATAGCGACATTTACGATCATTGGCGTTAATAATGTACCTACACGATATGATTTACATCTTACGGTAGTGACGTAAGAAGTATTTTATGTTTGTTAAATATACTCCTTATTTACACGAATGAGTTATTTGTATTTAGAAAATAAGGCTCTTTTTATGATTTTTAGCAAGTTACCCTTTGTTACCTAAATCAGATTTCGAATTAGATTCGATTTCGTTTTAGCAGAACAGCGTTGAAGATGCATTAAATAAAGTGAGGTGATGATAATGAAAATAAAATTAAGGGTCTGGATGATCAATTATGTAGATTTTCTAATCCACATAATTGAATCGGAAAAGGAGATCATCAGAAGGACAGCATAATTTGATGGTCTTAACGTGACCACTGTAAATAAGAGTGCTTATGAACGTTCCTTAACGCTGGAAAAGACATGACATAGACAGGAAGGTCATGTAGATTGAAAACAGAATTGATTGCAGAGCGAGACACAAGTATTGAAACGTTCGAGACAGCAGTCAGAAACACTTCCCCAACAAAATACAGAAAATGGAAACAAACCTTTCGATAGCTAAAACAAATGTCCTATTATCAAAAATAGTCGCAATTCCATGAACGTAGTGATTTTAGTGCGTGCGCGTAACGAGCCGTCGACACCTACCGATAGCATCGCTATGACTGGCTGGAAATTATTCCGAATCGTAATTACAACGATTATTCACGGCGGGCCGGGGGCGGCGGCCATTTTTCAACAGTCACCGTTCTTAATTATGAGCCGCGCTGGACGCCTGTCGAAGCTTTGAGTCGCGCCGTCACCTCGGGTCGACTTCGCGCCGCTACGACGGGTATTTTGTAAGTTAAGAGTAAGTCAAGAATCTTTAGATGATAAGGACATCTGCTAGATGAACTAGTGCAGGAAAGTCCAGAGGAAAGAGCTGCGACTTCGTTTGTGGTAAAAGTCTGGGGGAAGTAGATGACCAAAGGCTGTGCCATGACGTGTTATTAAGATCGTTTTGCGATTATATGAGAGAGAGAGATACGCAGTCCTTCATATAAATAGCACTATCCTTTTCTCTAAACCTAAAAATGATCGCGTTAATAAGTTTCGGTACTAGTTGAAGATTGATTTCGTAAATAACACAATTGATCAAGATTATATTTGACAGAGTCAAGACTAAGGTCACAGATAAAAGAATACTACTAAGGTTAAGAAAATTACCAGTAGCGTAGCTTTGTTTTTGTGTGACCATTTCGTATGGTACGAATTAATTTAAATAACTACTGCTAAATTTGTCACTGGTTTTTCAGATTGAGTTACAGCATATGTTTACCTTTGTAAAAAAGTATGAAACATATTATTTTGATTGCTAAACTTACTATGATTTTATCATTGTTAATTTCTGCCAATTTGGGCTAAAAAAACTGTTCCACTCGAGAAAGAAAAACAAACTTGAAAAGGCCCGCTCGACATTCTAGCGAGCACTTCAATAATATCACACCGAACGTCCACGAACACAAGAGCCCGGCTAGTGTTTATTTATCGTTTTGGATGGCTTAGAGAAGACAGATGGAATGTTGTGTTTTTTACTCCAAGATGAGGTGTAAAGTAGAAATAATCTTTTTTATCTCTAACACGGAATGTAAACAAAAGTTCCCCGATGTTAATTTTTGTGACGTACTCGTATAGGCGCAAGAACTTCTGTCTTCGAACTTTTTGTCGGCTGTTAACGACAGTCATAACCTGCGACGCGATTTTTTCCGCGACGCTCCATGTGTACCTACTTGTTACCACAGATTATAACTAAGTTGCTTACAATGCTTAAGTTTGGGGTGATGAAAAATAAGCTGTTTTATTTACACCACGAAAAACGGTATTCCTATTAAAAGTAGGATAAGAGAATGATTAAAAGTGCTGCAGTGCGAGCTCGTGAAACGACTTCTAGATAATAATTGAAATCGCCGTCTGGTCACGACCATAGCGCGTACACTCGATTACAAAATAGTTTGGATATTTTCATTATTATTTCTGTCAGGACAGCCTTGTCTATAATATAAAGAATCATAGTATTTGGGGTTAATGGATCATGATATTGATTGATTTTGAAATTCACATTATAAGTTATTAGAAGACATTTATTTAGTTCAAAAAGCAAAATAATTATAGTAACATTACGAATATTTTAGTAAATGGTTTTTGGCAGAATTATAATAAGACTTTACTTGGTTTTTCAAAAGCTACTATAAGCATGAGCAAGAAATATAAGCGTGAAATATATCAAACTGATAGCACTAGATTAAAACCCAATAACGGTGCTTAAGAGAAAACAATTAACCAATACTCTTCATCGAGATTATAAAAATAAATACAACAGAATTTAAAATGTGCTAGCCAATGTGTTTCGAAAACGACAGTCGCTTGTAGTGGACAAGCGTTAATAAACAAAATAGTGTAGCACCCGACAGTATCCGGCTGGTCCCGGGCGTGCTGACGCCAGCGAGTCTAATCGGCGTTTATTGGAGAAAACCGATTACTACCAGCGCCACGGCCGAAACGGTTTCGACATGTCACCACTACGAGATTGGCGTACAACGGTTTCGTACGAACATTTTGACAATAGATCGATGGATAAGTTTAACTTGTTATGTTGCTGGAGACATCGATTTTGCTACTTTTTTGTTCCATCGTCTATTTTGTCTGATAAGAGCCGGATCACTTAAGTGTGTCGTTCACTTGTAGACACGTGTAAGAAGACAATGGTGGTGGGTTCAAGATACTGCGAATGTAGAACGTGTAGGTGGTTCTTGAGGTGTTGAATTTTATGGTGGCATGACATGAAGACGAGGCTCATCAGACTGTATTTAAGGCAATAGTCTAAATAGGTGCAAACTATTTGCTTCAATTTGTTATAATGGCAACACTTATTGTTGCCTTTGTAACAAATTGAAGCAAATAGGTTACATAGTGACACCGATATTTATAATTATTCACAAGTTCGACTTTATCCTATGCGATGCGAGGGAAGTATCATCCTAAACATTACTGCGTTTGCTTTCGGTGGAACAAGCATGCAATTTATTTTAAGTAGGTACTGCAATTGCTGTAAGCTGGAGTAAAAAAGCAGCCAAATTATAAACAGACTAACAAAACGGAACAAGTCAAGGGAAGTCCGAAATATAAATTAGCAACAGACAAGAGTTTGCAAAGATATATCGAATCTTCAGTCGACGTAATTGTTATTTAGGTATACATAGAAATGGTATTTTTTTCACTTTTTTCGTCAATAATGCCTTGGTCTACGGTGAAAGGAGACGGCACGCGTGAAAGGCTGCGGCCGTATGGATTGCGAGGCTGAGAACATCTATCCAACCAGATTAGCATTTCTAATCATATTCTTGAGTCTTATATAATTATTATATACAGATTTGATGTTGGTATTATGATATACCCTTTCTGGTTGTTGGTACTTCTTAGAGGTCTTTTTACGTATTATGATGACCCAGATAGCGATAAATGCTAGCAACCCTCTCTCTTTCATAATTAACTACAAAAGCATTTAATAATTAGCTACGAAATGAAAAAGAAATAGGTACTGGTGATCTAAACAATATAGACCACAATGGAAAAACTATATCAGAGTCAGATAAATTATGATTAAAGAAATAATTTTAATCTAGAAATACAGAGTGAAAATAATTGTCACTTCAAAACATGTCAAAATTAAATTTGTGATGAGCTTCTTATGTTAGTTTTAAAATAATAAAACCAACCTTAGAGCCACTTGCACCAACTTCATTAATGTGTTTAAATTGTACTTAAACACGAATTTTCATAGAAATTTTGTGTTTAAATACAACTTAAACACATTTAAGAATTTGGTGCAAGTGGCCCTTATTGTGGTAATTTTTTTTTCTAATTATAGGAGAATAAATTAATGCTTGACATTCCAATTAAGCAAGCATTTGGACTGTGTTCCGACAATTCTAAATTATAACAAAATAAAGGAAATATCAAAACGAACGTTTTCTTAAACGTAAAAGGATTAACATTAAAAGCGATTTGAAGTTTTGCTTTCAATTTGAAATAGAAATCAATTATAGAAATGAGTTTTAGTTATTACTTAGCATCCACGTGGCAGGACTTATTATTAGAGGTAGGTACATTGTTCGTACCTGGCGGGCCCAACTTGCGAGTCACGGAGGGCGCTTTCGGGTAAAAACTACAAAAAGTAAATTATATTGATGGAATCGAGCCCGTTTGATTGATGATGAGTGAGCATTTTTTAATTTATTTCGAGGATTCGACCGCGCCGTCTGCTGAGGTCACATCGAAACGATTATAAAGGCCCGTGAACGGTCTACGAGCGTTTGAAGGTTCCTTATAAAATATGTGAAACCAATTAATTTTCCTTTCAATCTGTTTGATATTTCTTTGCAATAAACTTACGTATGGAGCAAGATTTCAAGGTATTCCGCCATATTATGATGTGGAATTAGTGGTGTTTGACATGAGATTATTGTGGGATTCGTAGGTTCATTTGAATGTTAATTATTATCATAATATTCTGTACGGAACCGTGTATTAACTAAGTATGATAAAAACTAGAGCCGGTGTGTTGGGCCCGCAGTTTTTTCACATCAAATTTTTGGTAAGGTGTCTATTAATATTAATTGACGTTTGTGAAATTCTGTTTCTAGTGTACGGAGAACAATGACGGTGCAATGTTGCCAGTGGATTTATAATGTGTTTCGTTTTCTCTCCCAAATTGTTATTTAACTAGCTTATTTTAATGTTAGTTTGGAATCTTTCTTTAATAGCGTTCTAAGTTATTTCTCTAATAAGGTCTAAACATTAAAGATTCCAATTTAAAAATAATAAATGTATCTACGAAGATTTTAAATTTAAAATCGAATTCTTTGATCTAATTAATAGCATTCTGGGCTAATAATACTGAGAATATTTAATTTTTAACGCAGTTTTTATAAAAATCTTTCAATGTTTAAGTACAAAGTTCAATATACTTATTTAATAAGCTATTTTCAGTTTTACTTTACGAGTAAGAATCAAAGCTTGCCTCACTGGTCGTGAGTTCAATTCCCAGGTCGAGCAAAGTGTAAAGCATTGATTTTATTATTAATGGTTTTTGGATATTCTCAGTGGGACCTTGATATTTTGATGTGTGGATGGTTAATAACACGAATACATTGATACCCAGATTGAACGCTAGCATACCTATACATCTCCTGATACTATCAACATAATTTTATGCATAATTGACGACACGACACGTTTGGCGTAGCGGCTGAGCGGCCGGCTTCTGCGACACGTGTTGTGGGTTCCATCCCCACACAGAGCAAATACTTGTATGATCTACAGGTAGATAATAGTTCCGGGTCTGGGCGTTTGTGTATGTGAGAATTTGTGTTTTTAAACGTACCCACGATACAGACGAAAATCCTAGTGTGGGACGTTTTATTAAAAAAAAAAACTTACATGAGTTTGATTCCGACAAAATTGTATACCAATTTAAAAATATTAATTTCCTATCTTTTTGTGATTTTTTTTTTGCATTTTCCATGCTAAGATTATAAAGTTATTTTAGTGAAGGAAAAACTCGACTCGCAGGCAGGATTCGAACCTGCGTCTTCTGGTTTGATATACCATTTGATACTAATTTCCATTGCATTCAGTTAATAAAAAAAAAATCTATTGTTTTAAAATAATAACCCACCCATAAATAATACACACTAGTTTTAAAATGTAATTTATACGGTGGCCAGCACATCGAGCTTCCACAATCTGTCGAATTTATCTGATTGACTCTCAACTCTAATACAATATGATAAGATTCATGTTCAGTTTGGGAATGTTCGGCGGTTGTGGATAGATTTGACTTGCTGGCTACCGTACTAGAATACCACAATTATTACTGTAATGGCCACCGGATAGCTTAAGGACGTATAATATAACATTGTATTTATTCGTAAGCGAACTATGTTCTTTGAATAAATAAAGAATCTTTAAACCGACATAAGCATGCTTGTAATTGGTCATAGCTTAATCATAGATTTAGATTTTTATAACTGTCAACAGTACCAATTATTCAGAAAGACATCCAGGTCATCCCGCCATCTCCTCCGTGGTCTGCCGCGTCTCCGGTTAGCTGTTTCAGGGCTCCAGTTTTGTGCAATGAAAGCCCACAGTTCATCCGGCATGCGACAGACATGGCAACTTCTGAATAATTGGAAGGAATGGAGGGAGGCCTTTGCTCAGATGTGGGACAACACTGGCTAAATAAAAAACAAAAAAAAAAACAGTACCACTTATCATCAGGCAAATTGGCGATCAAGCATAAAAAACTAGCTATAAGTTTTCAAAACTTGAAGATTAATAAAATATCCATGCCTATTAGTATTATAAATGTGAAAGAACCTAACTATAAATCAATGTTAGCATAGATATATCTAGAGATAGATTGGACTTTGGCGCAGGATTTAGACTAAATTTTGGCTTCATTAGTCTTTTATAATGCGAGAGAAAAAACTGCCTCAATAGCCAAGTGGTCCTGAGCGCTACGGCTACGCTAGAGGTCCTGGTTTCGATTCCCAGGTCGAGCAAAGTGTTATGGGGTTTTTCTATGAAATTCCCAGTAGCAGCTCGGAGTTAGGAATTTGTGCCCGGTTAATGGCAATAGGCTCGCCTCCAATTACATGGGACCTAAACATACCGGCGAACTGTGGGTATACATTAAATTAGTACGCCTCTGCCTAACCCTTCGAGGAATACAGGCGTGATGGTATGTTACGTTAATCCGAGTGAAACCGTGGCCATCAAAGCAAGCAGTTTAACTCCATACTAGACAGGGAATGCAATAGAAACATGTGACTTCAAATGTTCCGAGCGCTCCTTGCAAATTCTTACTCGATTCGCGGGAAAGGGACAGAGCTTGGTGGGGATTGAGAACATATCTCAATCCCCACCAAGAACAACCATAAAATATTTTTGCATGAAAATAAATTCAATTCGGCATACCATTGAATTGAATTTCGAAAAGGGTAGGGAGTATGTTTTTCTTAAATTAAATTTCGTAAGGAAAAAAAAACAAAAATATTTTAATAGAAAATCTCTATAAAAAATAAAACAATGTTCAAAACAAACTAGTTAAAGTATAACCAGCACCTGTCGTTACATATTCTGTGCTTTACAAATAAAACATAATGTGTATTTAGACCACAGCTGAGCAAATCTACGTCAATCGGAGGACGGAGTTGTGTTCGCTGGAAATTTAAATCATGATTTGCATAAACCATTAATTTGCACTAGAAATGTGAAATACGTTTATTTAGAACTAGCTTCTGACCGCGACTTCGTCCGCGTAGCGTGATGATATATAGCCTATAGCCTTCCTTAATAAATGGGCTATCTAACACTGAAAGATTTTTTCAAATCGGAGCAGTAGTTCCTGAGATTAACGCGTTCAAGCAAACAAACAAATTCTTCAGCTTTATATATTAGTATAGATACTAGTTGGGCACCAACACTCAGACAAAATTCCCATAGAAAATTAGATTATAGAAAGAACCCACAGTTTTCCAATTTTCCAGGAAGCTTTCCCGATTTTTCTAGTAACTAAGGGCCACTTGCACCAACTTTATAAATGTGTTTAAATACATTTAAGAAGTTGGTGCAAGTGGCCCTAAAAATACATCCATTCAATTTAATTTTCTCTTAAATGTAGATAATATCTACCTATAGGTAGTACCAATACATAATTTATTTTAAGTTATAGCTTTGGTCTACTTACATACATTCATCACGCCCTTATTCCTTGAAGGGATCTTACTAAAATACGTACCTACCTAAATGACCCAAGGGGTCAGGGGGTCCATATTCAAAACAAGTGAAGAACATAGTAGATATGTAACATATTACGGGTATAATCTGGGTCAAGATTTTTGTAAATGTAAAAAGTCTTTGTAAAGGATTACGTCGAATATGATTGCTTAAAATAACAATCCATCACAATTGATTCCGGTTAACAATCAAGTAACCGAATTGTCGTGAAAAAGTTTAATCAAATTATTAATCCAACCTCTTCCTAGAATCATAAAACCGGCATTCAAATATGTGTAAGGAAAAGCAAAGGCTTCTTCTATAATTCCAAATTAACGATTCACAAACTTCATGACAAATGTTGACGTTTAACCGATATACTTAAGTGTTCATTTGTTTGTTAATCTTGACCCCAAAAATTTACACAAATGCACCGATCCTACGTTCCCATTCAGAATGCGAATCCTTTTTAGTCGATATGCGTATACAAGACATTATATCGAATAACAAAGGCGATTAACAAGCCGTTTGTCAGTTACTACACTAGTTTTGACTTGAATAGTGCTGGGAGCGATTTATCTATGTGTCTAGGGTACCTTAAACAGGTTTGAAGTTTTTATAGACGGTGCGTCAGGACAAGCTGGGACTATGAATAATTGCAATCCGGAATGTTTATTAAAGCTTGGTAATTGTGTTAATCTATTAGCGTCATGCTGTCTAGTAGTTTTGATTATAATCTACAGAACATTTGGAAATTAATAAAGGTTGTAATTCTATTCAGTTGCTTTTCTTGGGTATTAAACGCTACAGAAGGCCAATTTAGATGTCAAAAGTATAGTTCCGATCTAGTCTCGTAATCTCAAATTTATATTTTCTTATGGTACCTAACAAACTAGGTTAAAAACACGAGTAATATTGCTTCTGGTCGTTGCACGCGATCACACTTAAAAAATGGGACGTTTTGTGGCAAAATGTAGCCTTTAACCACTTCAAGTCTATCTATTGGTCATAATTGATTCTTAATATTATTTTTACTATAATTGATTCTTACAATTCATAATGTTCTACATAATTGAATACTTTCGTATTCATATTATTATTGATCCAAAATTATTTATTTGTAGTCCCTTTGGGACGCGAAGGAAACTGCGGTCATCAGCTAGTCAGAGTTTCTTCATATATTTGTCCACAACTGAACTTAGGCCTCCTCTTGGTAAACACCACAGATTCCGATTCAAACTTCAATTCGACAACGAATATACCGCAATCGATTTCGGTGTTATTCTGTTTATTTCATGCATTAATTTACCAACATTAATGATATACAGTGAGTCAGCAAGTATAAACATTCATCGTTTAATGCAAAAAGTGTTGTTCGATTCGCTTGTGTTTTCTTTAGTAGTACTCACCGTAATATTTACATTAAAATGATTGCGTCACTAGTGTTTATATCAGTTTAGTAGAGTATAGAAAAGGGACAAAAACAATATTAAAACATGGAATATGGATTCGTTCTATCAGTATTTGAATCCTAGGATACCTTAAAATCTAAACCAGTGATTCCCAAAATTTACTGGACCGCGACCCATCTCATAAAAACTTTCAAATCGAGACTCAACTATTGCTGTCATGAAGAAAAAGGAATGTATCCATATGGGCACGGGTCTCCTCTCACATTGAGAGGGATTAGGCTTTAGTCCACCACGCTGGCCTAGTGTGTGTTGGCAGACTTCACACCCCGTCGAGAAAATCTCTCAGGCATGCAGGTTTTCTCACGATGTTTTCCTTCATAGTTTAAGGGCATGATAATTAACTATTACGCACCGAACTTCGAAAAGTCAAAGGTTCGAGCCTTGGATTCGAACTTGAGACCTTTGACTTGGCAGTCCAATGGTCATATCAGTAGGCTATCACTTCTTAACTAATATACACTAAGATCTTATACACTTAGGCTTCTTAAATATGTTTAAATTTTATTTAAACACAATTTTTCATAGAATGTTCGTGTTTAAGTACAATTTAAACACATTTAAAAAGTTGGACTGAAAGATGATGTAGTGACACGTATTGAAAGGAATATGCTGAGATGGTTTGGACATGTTGAGAGAATGAATGAAAGACGATTAACGAAAGGAATTTATAAGGCGCATATCAGCGGCAACGTCAGAAGAGGTCGACCTAGAAGGACCTACACCGATCTTATTGGCGAAGTCCTTCAAAAAGGTCAGGTGCGTGGTACTCGCAACCGGCGCGTATGTATGAGAAGATGTATGAATGTCGCAGAAGCAAAAGAGGCATGCAAGAATCGTAGCAAGTGGCAGTCTATAGTTTCTGCCTACCCCTGTGGGAGAAGGGCGTGAGTGTATGTATGTATGTAAAAAGTTGGTGCAAGTGGGCCCTAGTCTCCAAATAAATATTTGATTTTGACAAGAAAATTTTGGATTGTGTCCTATAATACGGGAATTGATAGTTAAGAGGCAAAAAAGCATGCGTGTTATATGACCGTCCTTGAATATCTGCAATACTGTAGGAGTAAGAAGCTATATTAACTGCAAACACCTCATTTTATTGTAAACACGAATGAATAAAAAGGAACATGTTATGTAATTCAAAGCGTCTTATAACTTTTAACACACATAAGATTAACTTGACTAAAATCAAGTCCGTTATTTTACACTTGCGTATGTTAGTACTACAATGACATTGCAATATGTAAACCTACTAAGAAGTCAGTACCGCAATTTCACCGCGAGCATCACAAGACTTTCATCACTCTTCATTTCTAACGATACACATTTATGACGCTAGTAAAATCAAAAACTCGTCCAATATCCCTAAAAAATGGTATGCTTTGAGAGCGAAAGTCGTAATTTGCATTTAACAATGCAACACCTGTTAGTTTAGTAGTGGCATGTGGGCGCGGTGTGTCCTCACAATGGCTCTCATTGAACAACAGTTGCAGTGTAAATGAACCTTTTTTATCATTATGAATCGTCAAGGTCACCTCCTTTATGTACCATCATATGGTCTTCTATTGTGTGTCTGTGTAAAATTTTATATTGTAATTATTGAGCGGTGTAACTGTAAACAAAAAATTGATATGATGGTTGATTGACCGCGTGCAGTTGTTTGGATAAAGCTTATGAATTTTTACATTATATCTGTGTAGATACAATATGATGACAAATAGTTCGATGTAATTTCGGGAGGTCTTTTAGCTAAATCCTTTAGATTGACTTACATAAAAAAATAAATTATGTTATTTGTATAATACTTATGTACTTTAATTTTTGTCTTAAAAAAAAAATCTCTCTTCAAAAAAATCTTCTTCAATTTACACAGCACCATCTAGTCCCAAACCACAGATAATAGAATACCAAACTAAGCTGAGCTTGTACTATGGGTACTAGACAATTCTTCTTTTTTGAAGACAAAAATAAAAGTACTTAAGTATTATATCCATTGGGATATGTCCCAATGGATATAATACTTTCCCTATGTACTTTTATTTTTGTAACAACATACTTATAATACATAAGAAACATAAATATCATAAATGTTATGACATTAAACGGTAAGAATTTTGTATTCTATAACGAAACTTCAGGTCTAGATGAGTAAGTAGTTAAGCAGTAAGTATTAGTTCTACACACGACTATTGAGTATTTAAACTGCCCGTACTAGTCTTTTTTTTCTGACGAAACGTTTATAGGAAAATGGGCTCTGACAGAAAATGCTGAAACAAACGACTTATGAATTACTTAATAAATAATATGAAAAAGGGTGTATTAAGAGTTTAAGAGACCTTTAATATTAAACGACAAACTAAAAGTTATTTAATCAAAGAAACCCGTGTTTTCTAACATTTGAAGGTGCCGTAAAACTTATAGAGTCTGACTGGAAGTTGGCAACTTAAGATTACATTGAAAGTAGACATATTATACTGTTTCCCAGCAGCGTAATATTACAGTTGCCTTTGGAAATTCCCAACTAACTTTGCCGCGAGTTCTTCAATTGAAAAGCGGGCGGACTAGACACGTTACAAGTTGGGGCGCGAATAATCAGCTCATCTACCTGTAAAACGATTAGCAAGTTAAACAAGCCCCTACAAGATACTACACACTGTTATCTTCACATCTCGCATAACCCACCACGTGTTATGATACAAATCTAAAGAAATGTTCCCATTATACCGAAGAATTTACGATCCAAAACATTTTCTATGGCGTCATAAAAGATTTTGCTGTACGACAAGTGATGAATTGTCATTTTTGCGAGTGAATGGCTTGTAATGGTGGAGGACCGGTTCTGGATTACAACGAATGGGGTTATTAAATTACAATAACTCCGGCGGGAAAGGAGTCTTGAAGGGTTGACCAACGGTCAACGAAGATAGTGTCGCTAATGTGTCGTAAAAAGTAAGGTGGGGAATAATAGCAGTATCGAGTTAGCTAGCCATGCGAATTAACTCGATTCAATAGGATTATTCGTTACATTTAAAACGTCTACCCTCCGGTCTAATTGCGTGGAAGTAGGTACGAGTCCACATATGTATGATTTGTTATATACCATAATACCATCATGGTATATAAGTATTCCTAATGTACTATATATACTTACTTATTAATGTACGCACACAGTTCGCCGGTATGTTTCGTTCCAATAGGGAGTAATAGGGAGCGTGCCTATTGCCATTAACGCACAAATCCCAAACACCGAAGTCTGAGTTGCTACTGAAAACATTTTTCTCGAACTGGGAATAGAACCCAGGAACTCTAGCGTAGTAGTCGCGCTCAAACCCACAAAGCCAACGAGGTAGTTAGGTACCTGAATACCTTTCATGTCCGGACTCTTTGGTCGTTACTTCTCAGAGATCTAGGTAAAGTTAGGAAACATGCTCGCTCCATCAAAAAACTAAAATAAGTAAAAGTGTTATTACAAGATCTATTTCCAGAAATAAATATAATTTGTCAATTACAACTTCGAATTTAAGCAACCCAAACATTATTCTGGCTAATTCTAAAAATAAGTAAAAAATATTTTGCATTGAAACGAACTTTACGTAACGGCATATCTACGGCTTCCTCAATCGGAAGTTTCTTTTTTGCTCAGTCGTTACGATAGTCCGTTCGATTCGTTATTACGTTACGACATTCTAACGCTCGTAAATCGTTATAACGAAAGTTGCACAACTACGCGGTTTAATTTCGTTAGATTTGATTTCACACTTGATTGCTTTTATTATTTGGAGCTATGTTGGACTGAAATTTGTAACGAAATATGGGTTTTCTTAGTGTTTTCGGCGTATTCTTTGATTTAATAGATCACGTAGGCTTTTTTGTTAATGATGACAGAGATGAATGTTTTTTGCGGTTATGTTTTTGAAATGTTGAGTAAATATTTATATTGAATTGTAATGCAAATAGTCGCCATTCCCCGTCAATTATCCATACCCTTTAGAATTAGAATTATTTATTATTTGTAAACCTAATTATTTTTTGAAGAATTATTTAGTTATTTGTGAACCCTCTGCAACGCTTTGCATATTTGCCATTTTTTAAGTGCCCGCAATACAGTGTGAGCAATACAGTCACTTATTAAAATAACGGAAACTATGCTTCATTTTATAGACAAAAACCATACCTACTTATTTTTTTTTAATTTCTACAAATAGTATAAAAATATATAATAAAAATTGTAAAACAAATCATTAACGTAACATCACGCCTGTATTTCCCGAAGGGTTAGGCAGAGGCGTACTAATGTACACTCACAGTTCGCCGGTATGTTTAGGTCCCATGTAATAGGGGGCGAGCCTATTGCCATTAACCGGGCACAAATTCTTAGCTCCGAGCTGCTACTGGGAATTTCACAGAAAAACCCAATAACACTTTGCTCGACCTGGGAATCGAACCCAGGACCTCTAGCGTAGCAGTCGCGCTCAGCACCACTTGGCTAATGAGGCAGTTTAAAAACAAATCAGATTTAAGATTAGATAACAAATTAGAAAAAAATAGCCATCGTTATGTTCAATTTAGCACAATTTATTCTCCAATTTTGATTTTTTGAAGAGGCTTATTCCTTATCATTATTGAGTTTGTTTTGTCGTGATAGATCATTTAGTTTAAATGTTATACCGTTTTGTTTATACGGGGTTACAGTAGCGAAGAAGAAATTATAAAATTAAAAAACCTGTGTCTGTCTTTTTGTTGCGGGTTGGCGCAAAAGCTGCTGAATAGATTTTAATTTTGTTATCACTGTTAAAAAGTAAATGCTCTAACTTAAAAACTGGTGAACT
The DNA here is from genome assembly GCA_947256265.1 of Acronicta leporina. NCBI lineage: Eukaryota > Metazoa > Arthropoda > Insecta > Lepidoptera > Noctuidae > Acronicta > Acronicta leporina. The sequence continues at coordinate 5,146,520 of OX366513.1, read as the reverse complement.
TCTTATCACAATTAATTAAACGGATCCTGAGATACAGCTTGAGCTCTCTGATGTATACAGACCCATACAAAGAAGAGATCATCAGTGTTGGTTTTTAATTGAATTATTTATTATGGGATCCATTTCTAATCCTCTGAACCTTCAGCCAAAAGTATGACATTAAAATTGGCATGAAGCTACGTAAGAGTGGTATTTTATCTGATGTCACATGACAATTACGGCAAACATAACACTTATAATTAACTTAGTGAGTAATCTCTAGAGCACATTAAAGAATATATCTGACATCAATCAAAAGTATCAAACATTTAACCAATATAAAATAAAAAATATTATAATAAAAGAATGTGAAAACGACCGTTGTATGAGTACATTTCACTCTTCAACACAGCGCTGAGGCATGGTATGGTTTAACATACACATTACAAGACATACCAATCAAATCGACACTCGTTTATTTTAAACATAACAGCACATCACAAGTCGTTTACAAGGTGCTTCACGAGAGGGGTGCTGGCGGGGTGCGCTCAAGGGGGTCCGGGCAAGTTCCCACGACACGCAGGAAGGACACCCCACTTGCGGTTCTTGGGGAGCAATTAGAAACTGCAAACCTTGTTTTTATGGGTGAGGTGGTTGGACTAATTATATAAAGTAGTAAAAAATAATCAATTAATATTGATCTAACTTACGCTAGCGCAGCTATGAAACAAGAGTATTATCGATTCATAACTCGATAACACCTTATTATTTATGAATTTAATGTAATTTGGCTGAAGCAAGCGGTTTATCAATTTTTCAGTTGATAAACCAACAAATTGGGTCCTACAAATTCTCAGGGTCAGACATAGGTATTTAGATAAGGCTCTACTATTATAAAATCGTAAATGGTTCTGTACATTATATATTAAAAAAAAATTGGGTTGGGGTATTTGTTTATATACCCTAACCAAACTCAAAAAATGAGATTTTTAAAATTGTTGTCACTTTGTCTGTTTATTACGGGTTGGCGTAAAAAAATCTGAATAGATTTTAATGTTGTTATCACTGTTAGAAAATGTATGTTCCAACTTAAAAATTTCTTATCTTAGTTATTTAAACTGATCCTGATATACAGCTTGACCTCTCTGATGTATACAAATCCATACAAAGAAGCGTTCTTCACTGTTGGTTTATGATATTTTTGGGATCCATTTCTAATCCTGGTAAAACTTCACGTGAGAAAAGCCACGGGCAAAAGCTAGTAAAAAATAAAACCGTGATTCCATGAAGTCATCAAATATCTTTATATACCGAATATCAAAGAAATCAGCACCTAAAAATATCTTTTACTTTTCTTAAGACTTAGTTTCAATGATATGATAAGACATCTAAAACGTACGTTACGTATAATTTATTTATAGAAGGCCTATAGATGTTTGAAAGAGGCTTACTGCCGAAATAATTGAATGAACAGTTACAGACTTAATTTGGCTATTATATACATACGTATGTTTCATAGAAACATAATTATTTCTAGGTACCGTTATTACATATTCAAACTGTTCCGATTTGATATAATAATAATTGGTGCAAAACAGACAGGACGTCCTGTGTCGAATCATAGTCCACCAACACAACATTATATTTACTGTTACTTAAATAATATGCTAGAGTAAAATCGCCTTTAACTTTCTAAAATTAAGGATAGTTATCAAATTTCGCAGTGGTAAATAAAGCCTACGTACGCGTATCCCGAGCATCCCTTATCCGCGTGACGGGTCAAAATCGCGATTTTATTTATAACATGTCGTACCATACCAGCTGGGGTTTGTCAAGACGAAAAAATATATAAGAAAATGAATCCGCAGGACCCCTTCACGGGTCTCGAGAGCCCAAAGGGGCAGACCACCCTTCGAACGGGTTTCAGCGTCGTAAATCCCACGTTCGTTTTCAAAAGATATTTTAAAATGGGTATTAAATTATTCGGGGCAGAAATAATTCGAGCGCAGTCAGTTTTTTTATGTATTTTTGATTTGTTGCGAAATTTTGTAGCCTAGTACCTACTTAATAAGAACTGTACCTACTTGGCCATAATTGCATTCACCGGTATGTTTAAGTCCCATATAACTGGGGCGACCCTAAATGCCAGTAACTTGGCACAAATTCAAACCATAAACAATATATTATAATTCCGAAAGATGCTCCGTCTGTTTGTTCCGTTTTCGCCTAAACTGCTGAACGTATTTTGATGGATTTTGGTATAGAGATAGATATTATTATATTCGGCCATGTTGTCCCACTGCAAGGCAAAGGCCTCCTCCTTCCACTTATCCCTATCCATTGCTGTCTGGGGCCAATCCTCGTCGAAGGACTCCAACTCATGAGATAGGGTGATCTTTTATCTTGAAATCTCTCTGTATCTCGGAAGTGAAACAGAGAGCAACAGCAGCTTGTATAATATAGATCCAATAACATTTATTTGTGACCAACAATAATATAACCCGTCCATAACGATTGCACATTACCAAAATAATATATTTTGTAGAAGTTCCGACAGCACCGTCTCTATTTCCATCGAACTCGAATTGTTTTAGTATGATGTAATCGGTTACGGATAGGACTTTGGTTCAACCACGTGATAAAAAGAACCCATACAAATTCTTACCAAATACAAGACCTAAAATTAGAACTCTCGGCGCAATAACTAAAAGAAATGCGAAAGACGTAGGTAAGAACAATCAATGTTTGCCGAATTGAAAAACTTCGAATTCCTATTGTTTTTTGTTGCATTCATCGTGGAAAACTTTTCCATGCCATAATCATAACGTAGCATTTCGTTAAAGGGTTAGGCAGAGGTGTACTGATGTAAGTATACACACAGTTTTCTGGAAGCTTCTATGTCAAATGTGTGTATTAGAGAGCGGGTCTATTACAAGATTCAATTTCAATCATATTAACATTTCTCGACCCGGGAGTCAAGTCCTGGATCTCACATTGAGCAGTCGGGCGACCACGAGACCATCAGTGCTGTGGTTCAAATAATTGACAATCTGAATAGGACACAAGATCACGAACCATTAAACGTACGTACCGCTTAATTACAATGACATCATAAAACTATACAGTGTAGTCCTACTAATATTATTGTAAATGCAAAAGTTTGTGAGGATGGACATTTGTTACTCTTTCAAGCCAGAACGGCTGAACCGATCTGGATAAAATTTGGCACAAAAATGGATTATAGTTTGGAATAACACATAGGCTTATTTTTATCTGGTCAAACAATTCTGAAGTTCACGCAGACGAAGTCACGGGCATAACCTAGTGTTATAATTAACGTAAAAGTACAATAGAGGAGCATAAAGCTGTATTGCCAAACATTGTGACCAATTCTGCAGCAATAAATACTATGGGCTTTTAAACTACAGCGTTTGAAAAGAACACACAGTGTACAATCGCGCGCATAAGTGTTCCGCTAATAAGGTCGGTGACCTTTTACAACGGTGTTCGTTTCGATTGCAATCGCTTTGTGCTTTAATTAAGTGTGGAGCTATCGATGTGTTCTGTTGATTATCGAGATAATATCTTAATGTAAATAATTTCTTATTTCGAGTTATTACTTTTCAAGTTGAAAAGTAGGTTAATTACGTAATTACGAAAATCTGATGACTGGAGAAGATTGAACATATTGGGGAATAAGTAAGCCTGAGAACGAATTAAAAAGAATGGAGTTTTCGAGACTTCGAGTTTCAGAGAATAAGGTTGGTTCCAATTATTATAGGTAATTATGAATTCAATTGTTAGTGGTAGTCAGAATACCTAAAACTCAGACACTCGTATTCATCCGTAGAATATCGGTATCCCCCAAAAATTGGGTTGCGAAGACTACGAAGAAGGCGCTTCATGTAAAATACTAATGTTTAACCGCATCTGGATACACTGAAATGCAACCCCAACAACAACATATTAAAGTAAATGCTGGAACGATAGTATTAAAATAAATGCAAATGAGATAACAAAATTTAATCAATTGAACTCCGATTTGAATGTCAAAAGGACATCAATTTACTATGTCCAAATACACTTTACAGAAACGCAGCTTATTGAATAACAAAAGATAATATTATAGTTCACTTTCGCACTATTGTTGTTGATCGTACAAAAGTTCAACGACCGCTATTATAAAACGATGATACAGATGAAATAAAATTTTGCATATCTATTGATAAAGTCATAGTAATGTGTAAATTCTTACTTTGTTAGAGCCGCGTGCTAGGAACGTAAGTTATTGGTGAATGAGGCACGTGCTTTATATCATTTACATAAAATTCTGCATAAATATTATTGAACTATTGACACACATCATTGTGACATTTTATTTGTTGCTTTAGTCAAGTTACTATTAAGTTTAAGTTATGGGATATAGTCACGGTGCATGACATGGCTTAAAATCGTCTTCAGAATTCTTAACACTTCTTTTGAGTTGATTGATGTGTATGTGTGAGTGGATGGATTGGTTTGCAAAATAGATCAACGCGACCAATTATGGTAAAGAAAGTGGAAGTTTCGAGAATTCAAACACGAAAATTAGAGGTTGAAAATCATAGTTTGTTTTTTATTTATATGATCTATTGATAATAATCTAGTGAGACGGGTAAATACTCTCTGAGGGATATAATTTTGTATTTGATTCAACTCATTATTATTGAATCTAACCTGTTACATCGAAGCATCGAACGTTTTATTATTTTGCTGGCTTATTAGAAAAGGTCTTGTTTTAAATTTATATAAATTTAATATTAGGTTTTATGTCTTTAGTTTTCAGTTAACCTACAGATGAGGGATGAATTATCTGTCCTACATAATTATATGCGTTTACATTCCTATCAGCGGTAGTTAATCATACGAGGATGCCATACATTGTAAAAATTGTACCTACAATAAGCTTAATAATATACTTATTCTAGAAAAACATACCATCACGCCCGTATTCCCCGAAGGGTTAGGTAGAGGCGTACTAATGTACACCCACAGTTCGCCGGTATGTGTAGGTCCCACGTAATAGGGGGCGAGCCTATTGCCATCTAGCAAAAAAAATCCAAAAATCAGTTTCGTTAGTTGCAATTTAAAACAAGCACTCTCGCGTAGGTACACATTATATAGACACATAGGTACTTATGTGTGTTTGTATCTATGTTTGCGTACGTATGTATTTGTGGGAGTGCTATATGGAAATAATAAATTAGTGGATGCGAGCGAGATTGCGCCAGCGCGCGATGTCCGGCCGCTAGCCGTAATATTATACCGATGCGCAGTGGCCAAGGGAGCACTGGGTGAAGTGAAACAGTGCTTATAAACAGTGAAATATTTGCAATAAGCAAATTTGGCAATTCAAATAAATCGATTCATTAACCAAATTTTACTTATGGATAAAGTAAAGACTTATTGTAGGTACCCTTCTATTGTAGGTCCTTAGTTTCTATAAAAAAACATACTTTTGGCAAATTTTACCTTGCTTTTGCTTCAAATGTGTACCTAACTTATATTTTTATATTGTAGAAATATCACCTAATGAAATTCGCTTTTAATTGCAAGCTTACGATATTACCTATTAATTTAGACGTTAAGGGTATCTTGAGTACCTGTGGTCTGTATGATTTTGATACTTATGATATAATATCATAGGTATTAAAAGTATAAGAATGTGCAAATTGGCATTTAAGCTAAGCTAAGCTTGCCTTTTGTCTTTTATTAGATCCATGGATCTAAGATATTATAATAATATCGATAGTAGGTATTATAATAGTACCTACCCTGCCATGTACGGTTGTGCGATTGTGACGAATCCCATGACTATGGGGCAAGGGAAGGAAAGTGCAGTTGTTAGTCACATCTGAAATCTGCATAGGTGGGAGGCGATTAATAGGGATTTTCTGCATACCAAAATGGTATAATAATAGTATGCTATATTTATTAAATAAGTTTTATAGCCTTGTATCAATTCCCCCCGCTTGCCCCGTCGCGCTCAGCGGCGCATGCAACCGCGCGCGCGCAGGAAGGCGCGTCTCATCTCGCGCAGGATGCGGCGCGCGCTGCCACTGTGACCTACCGATAGTAAGGCGATCTATCTGTCCAGAGAGATCCTCTTACTGCTAGTGACCTTATGTGTGGTCAGCTTAGAACTTTTCTATTTGTACTTGATAGATTGGTGGTCGTGTGTTTCCGATTCTTGATTTCAATCATGCTTGATTGATTTAGTTGTGACCCTATTTAGAAGCAAACCCTCCCTTACCCTCTTAACCTTGATCCTCTTGCAATTGGTACCGTAATTATAGGAGGATAAAGATGTTTTCCTGTTACCAATAATAGCGTAGTTTTTAAAAACTTATGAAAACAATGGAAACCTTTGGAAATATTTAAATTGAAAAGGTAAGATCCATCTTTAGTATTTGAATTGGAGATCTGAGATCTTCGTCTAAGCTCGTTGAAGGGTTAAAACCCCTGTAGGTCGACCAGTTTATGAGATTATTATGGAATATTCCTTATTTAGGTGACTTATTTGGTCAGTACCAAATCGATAATTTCAAGATAACCAAGGCCAAGAAGGACAATTTCGATAAATTTATTTAATAAGTTTCTGCAGTATAATTTGGAAATGTTTCCAAAAACCCCAAAACAAGAAAGTAGCAGTCGGGACCCATTCTAGGAAGCAGCCGTCTAGTCAGTAGATTGAAGTAATCTGCAATGTAATATAGGTATGTGCTCTCAATTCACTAAGCCTCCATTTCTAGAATGGGCCCTGGCTACTACTTTCTTATTTTGGGTTCTTTTATTTCCAAATTACACAGAAACGCATCCATTTTTTTTTTAAATGACCGTTTTATGCACTTATGATGTCACAGGTCACATGCAACTTATTTAACAGAACCGTGTACCTACGCAAATGCACCTTATACATGATATGATTTAACATTGTTTTTCCGTCGACGTGCCGGATGCGTCAGGCTGCGGACGGGCTAATGGGCGCGCTTCCGACACGTGACGGCGACGCGACGGCTCCGTGACGCACGGCGTCTTGTGTGCGACATCATGCACTTTACGTAACTATTGTTTTTATATAGTGCAACCATAAAGTAGTATATGCACTAAGTAATTTGTATTATTGTGTTTTATGTGAACCCGTTATACCTCAGCGATCTTATTTAATTCAGCGACGCTGTTATATTCCTCTCAGTGTTAGACGTTTTTCGGGGAATACAAGCGTGATGGTACGTTAAATTACCTAAAATACACTAACGAATACAGTAGTAATAAGTTGCAGTAGCAGTTGCTTTTATTACAGCTCAAACTGATTAGATTAAGTAACACAGTGGGTTGAGGAGTTAGAAAGGTTTTTAGAGGGTCTAATGCTATCCTGTTAAGAAGCTTTTTAAAATAGTGTGGACGTAATATTTCTTATTAATAACTTAATACTTAAAGGTCCAAGGATTTAATCACTATAAATAGTAGCAGGTATTGTACTCACTGACAGTATTGACAGCCGTGTCGGTCTAGTGCTCATGCGCGGATGCTGCGCAGGCGCGCCGCCGGAAACGGAAGTCACGGGCGCGTTCGCTCGCTCATCTGTGGCAACATGGCGGAATCATAGGTTGGTCACACTGCTCGTTATGTGGTTCAGGTAATTAATTACGAGTAAATTTGAAAGTTTTTATAATGGCGCGAGTTTTTTTATGAATGGAGGACGATTTCTGCCTACATGTTCAGGGCAGCAGCATTATCTTTTAAGCTAACAATAATACCTAAAGAACGATACATAACCAGAAGAAGCAGGGAAGCAGTGATAGCCATGTTATATATATATATATATATTTTTTTTCTTTTATTTGGGTAACAAACTATATCACAATAAATTCATTTATAAGTATTAGGCATACAATATTGATAATTGTGGTATCCACTTCGTTTACCACTAATTAACAGATAAGTTGACAATAGTACAGTGTTGAGAGTATATAATATGCAAGACTTGCCAAAGTGGTGTTTAAATAAATTTAAAACAAATAGCATTCACTGAGTATTCAATAAAAGCCATCCGTTCCAAATTCATTGCGATGAAACATTTTATGATCATAATATGATCAAGAACACGGCCTTCCAAGTTATGCGCTATTCGAAATAAGGTGCGTATTGACGACATGTTTGGCGGCTGAGCGATCGGCATTTACGCTACGTGTTGTGGGATCGATCCCCACACGGAAAAAATATTTGTATGATCTACAAGTAGTTGTTCCGTGTCTGGGTGTTTGTGTGTGCTATAATTTCTGCTTCTAAACGCACCGTGGATACAGGAGGAGAAATGTCTAGTATGGATAAAAGTTTTTTATATAAAAAAATATTCTACGATGTTTTCTTCCACCGTTTAAGCCAGTATGAACACCGTGTAGAAACCTTCATGACTGAGAGATTTTCTCGCCAGCATGATGTTGGAATACAACCCCTTCAAATGGATAGATATCAGTTCTTCTAAAATATAATCGACTAACTTTAATAGAAGCCGATGTCCACTCAAACATAAAACAAATCTCTCGTTGTTTGTCTTTTCGAGCTATTATGGGGTCGACTCACAGTGTAACCAGTATCCTGGGATCGATTTACAGTCTAACCAGATATTGTATTCTGCAGGCGTTCTTTCAGAACTGCAACTAATCTTCTGTACAATTCGTGACAGTGTATTGCATGCTCTTCACAAAGTATCAAGATGACCACTTTGTCAAGAGACTCAAGAGCATGTAACAAAAATTATTCCAGTCATTGAACTATTTGCACTGTAAAGTATCAATTTGAGGTCGTCGAAGCCTCGTGTCTAGTAACGTATATATTTTATACAAAATAGAAAAAAATATCACCTCATTCTCTAGGTACTTTCATTCCGTGAACTAATGGAAAGCGGCGGGGAGCGTGACATTAGCGGGGCGTGACCTCGTGGCGTGACCCGTCGCCGCGCCGTGAAATCCGTCAAATCGCCGTGCGCCCGCGCATAGCCATGCCCGTGCTTTACGGTCACTAGTAATGATGCTTTAGAGCTTACGACTCTTGGCATCGAGATCGCTAATTAGATTGAGCGTTTGAGATTGGTTTAAGAGTATGAAATCAATACAATGATTGCTTATTATATAGCTCAAAAAATAAACAATTATTAGTGTTTCACATAGTTAAATTTAATTAAGCTAATGCTTATGATAACTGTGGGAGAGCAATGGTTCTTCACATATGGGTCTTCTCGACCGAAGTGATACCAAGGCCTCACGCAACGCTTACGTTGTGTTTCGCCGAGTGGGTTTTAAATGGCCGGGAACGCACTTGCGACTCCTCTGGTGTTGCGTGTACTTATCCATGGGCGGTGGTGGTAAAATTAGGAGATAATGATGTTGAATAAATAAAATCAGCTATACCAGTTTTAGGCTTATCTTGAAATCATTTGAGATTATCAGTGCACATTGCAAATCATATTTTTCATACCAGAGAAGAATTCAGACTACAAATGTTGATTAACAAGTTTCTAATTTTTTTAGGGCTTTTACTGAACAAGTTTTCATTCTAGTCGATTAAAAAATAACGTCGATAAATGATAAATGATATTTATTTCTGTAAATAGATCTTTTCGAGACACTTTTACAAGTCAATGTTTTTTTTTAAACTAGATGGCACCGGCATTTCCTAACTGACGACCTCTGAGAAGAAACACCGAAACAAACTCAGAGAATCATGGTCTCTTATAAAGTCCAGACATAGTAGTAGCAATATGTGAGTGTTACAATGCAGGGTAATGTCTGAGATGGCCTTTTGAGGAAAGAGCCATAGAATGATAAACTCCATCAAGGATCAAACAAAGTCGTCTCTCAGTCGTGTCGTACGATCTAAATTGGTTTTTGATGGTGAGTGCGGTGACAAGCATGTGTGACCGCTGAGCGGCGACTCTCGCACGCTCCTAATCGATCGGCAAATTAGGGATGACCACGCCACACTTTTCCGATAATTACGATAGTAATGTGCCCGTAATGTGAAATGGTGCGATTTTAATGTAGGTACGGAAGATAGATATAATCTATGATTTTATTTAGATGGTTAGTTAGTGCTTATAACAATGAATTCACATCAATAGTCTCATTTATTTTAAATGATAAACTTATAGACCTAGGGCCACTTGCACCAACTTCTTAAATGTGTTTACATTGTACTTAAACACTAAATTTCTATTAAAATTCGTGTATAAATACAATTTAAACATATTTATAAAGTTGGTGCAAGTGGCCCCTAGTTAAGAAGGTGGGAAAACATTTAAAATTGTTTAATTAAAGTTTTTGTTTAGAAATTGCGTGGAAATTAAGACCTGAACTAAAAGTAGTTCAGCTCAGCAGACGGAAAATAAATTCCTATTAGGTTACTGTAAATGCCATGTCGATTTTAATGACGAAAAATGTGTATAATATATCAATTTTCATAACTATTTTGTTATAAAATAATGTTTTTAACAAACAGCAGATTTGGTCATTATAGACTCAATCGAACAGCAGAGTTCATGCCCACGTGTCCTTTGGGTTGCTCGAAAACATATAAACAACTATAATTGATAAATTATTAATCACGCTTTCTACCAGCTATTGACAAGTTTCCATGAAGAGATGGATGAATGAAATGTATGCGTGTGAATCCGTTAACAGACTAAGTTTATACCTGAATTGAGCAGTCATAATTATAGGTGTTGCTAACAATGGTTCTTGTTTACGATCACGTTGTAAATTTTAACCCTGTACAAACACAGGTTTAGTACTAACATAACTAGCATTATAAACACCTAGTTGACCATTGTCCGGCTGTTTGGGAGAGGGGATGTTTCAAAAGCGACTCACGCGCACGCAGACTCTAGCACGACTTCATTGTATAGTCGCAAATCTTTTTAGAAGTTCTCATCTAAAACTAACTGTCGTTTTTATATAAATATATTATATTTCTAGGCTCTGTTAGGAAGTTCTGTTACCACGTATTTAATAAAGTTTACAATAGAAGCTTAGATGGGTAAGGTTATTTATTTTTTGGGAAAAAGGAAAATGTTACTGTAAATTGATGCAGAGGTCCGTTAACCGGACATTTCCTTCTTGGTAACCTCATTTCGTCGGTAAGTCATTTACATTATCATCGAGGTAGTAACATAGAGAATATGAAGCATATAGTACCGCCCCAGATATAGATAAGAAATAAAACGATATCAATTACATTGTGAATTATTTATTACCAGCAGTATTTAGTCGTTCTACCCGCGTTGATATTTTCTAAGCTGATGTTAACCTGACCTTAAGTATCTGAGATTTGTGATCAACGTACTTATTAATTAGGCGCAATTGGTTGAGGGATATTTTGCGCAACTAACTTACCAGAAAAATAAATTAAGTAAATAGGGTATTAATTTTACTTGATTAAGCGCAGAAGCAATATTGTCGCTATATAATATTTTCTACTTAAAATATTTCTCAGAATTTGAATATTAGAATCCTTATAACACATTTATTACTAGGGACTAAAGAAACCGTCGGGGTTTGTGCATGACTTTGACTAGTATTAGTACATTATCATTATACTTATTTAGCTGTAAATATTCCTACCCATAATTTAAATGTGCTAAATATCTGCAGTTTCATGTAAATGTGCTTTTATTGGTCATTAAACTATTAGAATTTCGTGAAATATTATTACCTCTAAAACAAATATTTAGTTTCTTCGCCTATAAACACTTCCTGCGTTTGCGCACAGTACTTTACACTGTAGAACAATAAACAACTGTTAAAATTACGTGTCAATATTTACAAGTAAAATTATTTTGTGCCTACAAGTAAACAGGCGCACTGAAGTTGTAACAAGTCAAATGGGAGAGTGTCTACCACCAGATCTAAAATATCATCATACAATCACGCCTGTATTCCCCGAAGGGTTAAGCAGAGGCGTACTTTAGTACACCCACAGTTCGCCGGTATGTTTAGGTCCCATGTAATAGGGGGCGAGCCGTTATCCATTAACCGGGCACAAATTCCTAACTCCGAGCTGCTACTGGGAATTTCATAGAAAAACCCAATAACACTTTGCTCGACCAAACCCAGGACCTCTAGCGTAGCAGTCGCCCTCAGGACCACTTGGCTAACGAGGCAGTCATCTAAAATATCACTGAAAATCTATACCTACACTGATTTTTTTTGGTTCTGTTTGGGTTAAATCCAAATACAGATTAAGACATTATTATGTTATTTTATTTTTATTTAGTTTATGTAGTAGTTTATGTAGTAGTATTTATTTAATTTTATTTCATTATTATGTTAGATGACTTTGCATTTAATTGAAAAAGTAATATAATATAAAGAATTCTCTCCCATTGATATCTTCTTCTTCTCTACTATTATAAAATTGTAAAAATGCTGTGTCTGTACATTGAAGCTACTAAAAAAAAACAAGTGGGTTAGGGTATATAAACGTATCCGAATCCAAAAATGTGTTTATTTTAATTCTTGTCTGTTTGTCTATTTGTTACGGGTTGGCGCAAAAATTACTGAATAGATTTTAATTTTGTTATCACTGTTAGAAAATATAGGTACTTCTTATCTCAAATAATTAAACGGAGCATGAGATACAGCTTGACCTCTCTAATGTAAAAAGGAGATTCTCAAATTCTCAAAGAAGAGATTATCACTGTTGGTTTTTGAGCTTCAAGCGAGCGAATAGCCACGGGCAGAAGCTAGTCGAAAATATAATTGCTTTACCTCATTATTGGATCTATAAGTAGATAAAAGTTGCGGCTCGCTAACGCATAACCTTAATTCAAATTCATCAAACTACATAATATATAATGAAACAGAAGAAATCCAAAAACAATTCACTTAATAAATCCAGGAATCTATCACAAAAATCCTTCAAAATAATTTGGCCAATTCAAATCCCTCACGTCTACCTAATTCCAAAACATTACGTTGTTGGTCGAACGAAACCGTAAATAATAATCCACTAAAAATCAGATATAAAAACATGTAGGATAATTACTGGCGGGGAATAGTCCCATGGGGGCCAGGAATAAAGTACGGTAATGATTTCTAAGTACACCGGTCCCAATAAATACCATACTTGATGGACTGTTTGTGTCATGGAAGCGGGTTTGTGCAAGCATTCACAGATTTTGATGGGGTAGCTGTGTACAGTCGCCGTCAATGGATATTTTATTTTAGATAATTTTATATTAGTATCTAGAGATTTTATTTATAAAGCTGAAAGTATTAAAATTTAGCTGAAATACATAAAAACACGGGTAACGGCGTCATATTATTTACAATATCTATCTTAATAATTTAAGCGTGAATAATTCAGAAACATTTTCACTTAAATTTTTCATTGAAAATGAACTGAAACTGCATAAAACCATATATTATTTTGTCCTTGTGGTCCATAGAAGGTATATTTTGTCATACCTACTGGAATATTCTCCCGCAATCAATCTCAGCACATTGTTGTGCTCGATTGTACCGAGGGGTGGGGCTGGGGGGTACTCTGTGGCAGGGGAGCGCACACCTGGCCGCCGCAGCTGCGTACGCAGGCAAATCTCACGCGCAGCTTCCTCACCGCGCATGCGTGTACAACGCACACACACACACACACGTTCTCATCATGCGTAGTGCGTACTACTGCACACATTGATATAATCTAGATACACAGCTGTGAGTTCATATCGCTGTGATTGTGTGAGTACCAAAAGTAAATACTTATGTCTATTGCGTTTGAGTCTGTAGACTGTTTTTATAATTATAGCTTATGCATAACATTTTGTCGATTTGATGTTAAAGGAACTTGTGTAAAATAGGTGAAACATTATCAACATCAATATAAATTGATGATGCTCCTATTTTACATAAGTATAATCTGAATTAACCAAAACTTTTTAATTTTTTGATTGTTTGAAAATGTAAGGAGAATTTTATTTCATTTTTGATCCTTGATTTTTTTTTGTCTAAATAAATTCAAGTAGATCTAATGTTCGAGTTCTTCAACGTAATTTGTACGATATTATGCCTCATTATTGCATAGCGATATTTTGTTTACAACTATTCACATAGTTACCTATGTTATGTATAACGCTCATACGCGCTCAACGCTATATAAAAAATAATGGGTGGATTTGTAACGCAATAGTGGAGACCAACTAAATAAACAATTTGTTGAATTTGTGACGATCATAGAATATTGTGATATTAAGAGGGTTAATAGTAAGTCAATGTCATGGTTTTTTGACGTCACGTAATTTTTCGCAAACGAGCACATGGATCACCTGATGGTAAGCGATTACCGATGGACACCCGCAACATCAGAGAAATTGCAAGTGTGTTTCTCGCCTTTTAAAAGAGTTTGAGTCTCCGGTATCCTCAATCACTCGGCGAAACACAACGTAGGTAAGTGTTGTTTCACGCCGATTTTGTGTGAGGCCGTGATATCACTCCGGTCGAGCCGTCCCATGCGTGCAGAAGGATAACTCTTTCACTTTTTTATATTAGGTAAGCTTTTTTATATAGTACGGAAAATTCTCATGGAGCGTCCGCCCGAGCGACCTGGGGAGGGCAGGGTATATCAGACTCATACCGACTAAAACCCGTATACTTTCCTTGCTTTGCCTTATAGACCATGGTATTCGTGAAATTCGACATCATCATGACAGATCCTTGTCTTGCTTGATGGAGAGCAATCAGAATCTAAGATGGAGGACGTATTTTAATAGTATAATTTTTCAGGCTTTTTCTTCCACATAGGTACATATGACTGAACGTGGAAAAATGATTTGAGTTTGTTTGTGGTCGTGTTGGTCTTAGATATATGGATGGATCATTAGATCATGCCATTAGGCGTGGTGGGTTTTGTCAATTACAACACAAGTTTCTTTGGAGCTTGTGGAGAGTTCTGTATTCTTAGGTAGGTACGACAAAATTCGCGAAATGTATCAATGTCAACATCGATGTCGATTAGGTATTATAGGTTACATTACATAGGTATATCTGACGATCCTCGCAGGCGGCGCGTGAAAGCGTCCTGCGAAGGCTGCACGCAGCCTGTTACAGTTTGTGGGCGAATGTCGTGAATCCAGAGAATATGCAATTTTACCCTGCCGTGGTCCGGTGATCCGGGTGGCAGATTTTCCGACCACGAAAAGAAATATTTGACGTCACACACGGCGTAGAGACTGAACATCTGCATCTGCACTAAGTGTCGGTGATCGATTCCGGCACGGAATAAATAATTTTATGGTCGACATTTTATGTTATGGGTCTGGATGTTTGTGTAAGTATATGATAATTTATATTTATAAACATTTGCACGATGGAACAGAATATTGAAGAGTCGGACTCCGTAAAAAAAAGTAGATTATACGTTTGACAAATGTATTGGCTAGTAGAAACGGAATGAGGGAAACCAAGTATCCATCCCTAAGTGGAATGTAATTGCAGTAAATTGCTATAGGTGATCACAACAATATTTTATCGGAATATGCTTTGCATTTAATAAACCAATTCAATAACTCACTAGGTCAAAGTCAATAATTTATACAACTATACATGAGAGAATTCAAAATAAAGTGTTGTTTTGTCTAGATTTGCAAACAAAAGTACATCGGTAAACAAGTATTATAATAAGAAAGGGATAAGTTACGGAAACTTGCGAGCACAATACCATGAATTGAATTCACTTTCATGCGATTCATTCGATTGAAGCAACAGGTTACATTATTATCACAGATTTTATAAAACCGTACCATCTAATAGTTTCATGAATGGAGGATTCCTAAAAAACATTTCTTACAAGTTGTATTGTCTGTTTACAATGACAGGCGCCGTCTAACAAAGCATGTTTTACAAGTGTACAGTGCACGATAGCTCTTTATGATACAGCCAATTTACAGCGACCTATAATGTTATCTCATTGTACCCCCCTCGTCGTTAATTTTGTTCCGGCAAAGAGGGGTGAAGGAGACCAGGTTATGCCGGATAGGTTCTAAAAGCGTGATATTGTTGTAATATCAATAGTCGCAAAACTTTTTGTCGTCATGTGTACTTTTGTGTGTTAACACCGATTAATGTAATTATGTGTGCGGTTCTCTGTCAGTGTCGGTAACAATGGACCGGTTAATTTGGTTTCAATTAATTTTATATTACTTCTATTCGGTGCGATAAAAATCAATGCATTGTTTAGTTTATGCTGAGTGTAAACAGTTCAAATACAATGAATCCTACCTTATTCTTGAGTGAATGAGATGTATAGGTACTAACAGCCGGTTTCTGTTAGTAAATTTACTTATTAGAGTTAGGATTTTGACATAAGGTCTATACAAGTAATGTCAAAATATTATCTGTAGTAAGCAAATCTCCAGACGGATTTGATATAGAAACCGATCTTAAATAAAGTGTTGATATAGGGCAGTTCCTAAATTACTGCCCTAATGCCCAAATACTTAAACGATACTCAATTTAGGGATGTCATTAAATCTGTTACTGTCTTAGTTAGTTTGATTTAAAGTGGTAGAGACTCTATGACTTCTTCTAACCCTTAAGTAGGTACTTAATGAAAAATCTGTTGTCTCACACACCGGGGTTCCTTACCAGTTGTTGAATTAAAATTGAGTAGCGTTTGAATATCCTGCCATAAGGCGTATTCAAAGAATATAATAGTATATTCTAAACTTGCGTATACATAATATGTCCAATTTGTGTTGAATTTTGACTTACGGAAGCTTCACTTTACGCCTACAGAGTAGGGTACAGTAAACATTGCACAAAACTATCAAAACCATCATGGAAAGGGTTAAAATTAAATGACCTATTGACCTAGAAAACGCCTTGGCTATGTATTTTGGCTAAGTATTAAGTTTAATTTAAATGCAGTGTCTCTGTTTACATACAATAAAATACATTTATTTCCCAAAAAAATCTTTACAATATTTAAGAGTTTCCGATGGACCGGTTTCGTGTGGTAATTACAGGAATGTCAAAGTTTTATCCGTTTTTATCAAACAAATAAGCGTATATATGATTTCTAACATAAACAGTACATATATGTCTATGTATATTTGCTCTCAAACACATCTGGAGTACATATCCCACGCCCCGTCATCGGTGTTCGGTTACCGTCACTTTTTTCATCACAGAGGCGGATCCCGTTTCTCGCTGAAAGTCTACACCGCTTTGCACGTGTGCGAGTTTGAAAAACAAAATGGCGGACGGCATAACAGATTTTTCGAGCGTTTAGTTAACCTGGTTTATTTAGTGCTTCCTAGATTCTGTAATACTCGCGTGATTCACGGTTCTAGAATTTTCTGCGTGATTTGAGTAAAGTAGGTAGGGTAAAACACCCAGTGGTCAGCCCCGCACCAGTACTCAGCCTTTACACACATTATTTCCATATAAATAGTGTTCTAATTTATTTACAACTTTAAATTAACGTTTAATCGAATCCGTGTCTCCTCGTGAGCTAATATGCACACTCATGAGCCAATAGCATGTCAGGTTGACGAGCTACAATCGTTTATCTGCACTGCTGTGAAAGACATGACTAAACACGGTGCTGTCACAATTTTTTTCTTAAGGAAACGTGTCCGAGTTTCAGTATGTTTTTGTGCGTATTTGCTATAATTTGTGCTGAATTTTTATACTGTTTTACTATTAAATGTTTATTTTGTGATATAATTAACTATTACATGCATTTTATATGATTATTATATTGTTATTTCGGTGGCCGACTACTGGGTTTCGAATTTTTAAGGTAGATCCAGTAATCAGCCGTAGGTGGCTGACTACTGGTTTTTTCGTGATTTTCTTATATGCAGTTGAAATTTACGGAGCGAATAGTCCCAATTTTGCTCATTACTTTGGGTCTAACTCTTATAAGACGAAAAGTGTATTTTACCAGTAGTCAGCCGCATACAAATGTAATCGTATGTCAGGGGCCGAACAATGGATCTAAGAATCCAGTAGTCAGCCGTTAGTCTTGTTGCACAAAATAGTACCTTAAAGCCTTTACTATTAGGGTTGAATTAATGCCCGGTTATTTTAGCATGGCAATCATTTCTTTCAATAGAATTTCATCATATTAAGAAGACGACATAATCATAAAAAGAAGACAATAAGCACAAGCTATGGCGGTGATTAGAAATGGGGTGATGATTAGAGAAGCCTGTCGATTTTTTTGCGTTCTGTGACAGATTTTACGTAGGTCATGCGGGCATCATTGGCAATTATCGTGCCGATGAACGCGAGAGCGGGGACTAGCAGCGCGCATCAGGGCCCAGAGCCCTTCTGTGGAATACCAAAAGCCCTAGCTCAGAGTCCTTACGAATTTCAAATTTGAGAAAGCCATCAAGCTCTGGACGGAATCGCTAGGCATAAACCACTCCAAAGCTTTGATTAACACCTAAAATGAAAGGCACACAGCCCATTTACTAGTGCTAAGCTGGAACAATCGACGCATTTTGACGAAAGTTTTAACATTGTTGCTTAAACAAGCACATGTTCAACCTGAGGTTGAGCGATACGTAAATCTGTCGACGCTGTGAAGAGGCTGATGAAACCGCATTTCACCTTCTTGGGGAACTCGGTTCGCTAATACATAAGCGTAGTGCTCATCAAGTGAAACAGACCTTAAGCCCGGATGAAATAAAAGAGCTCACACCTAAGAAAATCCTGAAGTTCCTTTCACCGCTGAATATTGCAACTCACCGATCGGCGATCACAATAGACCGATTGCGGTCGCAGTGATATTATAGCCGGAAGCAAATAATAAAAATGGTTTAATGGTGTGGAGGGACGAAATGTGTCCCCTTCAACCAGTCTAGCCCTTCCAACCAAAGGGAGGATCCTCAGATCAGGCGGGTGTATTTCCTGGCGGACTACGGCCCAACGCTATATATGCATGTTACGATCTCAATAATTTCCATTATTATGTCCTATAATCTGCTGTCTCATTAGCCTAGTGGTTCAAATCTCGACTTCTACGCAAGAGGTCCTGGGTTCGAATTGAAGTCCAGCATGCTTTATTGGATTTTCCTATGAAGTCCGCACTAGCAGCACGAAGTTGGATTTGTCCGCGGATTTCCCGATCGAATTTGGCCTAAAGAAACCGGTAAACTATGGGTGTATATTACTACACCTTTGCCTAAACCTCAGGGAATACAGGCGTGATGGTAGATATGTTATGTTATAATGCAATTAAGAATTAATATCCCCGATATGCAAGACTAATTTATAGGCTGACTACAGGGTACGACATGGCTGACTTGTGGAGAGATGAGGCTGACTACTGGTGAAAAGTGCAATTTTTTGTTTAACGGTGATTTTTTATATAATCCTATTATATATATAATGTTTTGTTAGCTTCTTTAGTAAGTTTAATAACTAACCTGTCTGAGAATAATGACTGTTTTTATTCATAGTGTCTAATATTTAAAATACAGGTGAATAAAAATTTTGTTCTCACTAAAAGGCTGACTACTGGGTGCTTTACCCTAAGTTACTTATTTGTAATGCTGCCGCAGCTTGCGAAATGGGTGTGGTATAAATTTTGCAAAATCAAGTTTTAACTTGGAGAAAGTTATTTGTTTTATTTGACAAGAATTTTAGAATGCTTCTATACAAACGTTTCTATACTATGCTTCTATACAAAATAGTTTATTTGGTTCTACAGTTTGTACAATAAAGTCGAATTTGTTGTCATTTGAGTTATGTGCACTTAATACGTGCTGACGCTCATCGTTTACTAGAGCAATTAACAAAAAACTACCTACTTGTATATGTAGTACTTGGTTAGCAAAACACAAATTATTGAAAAAGCTTAGGTGATATAGATGTCTATATCACCTAAGCTTTTTCATGGATAAAAATAATATGAAACCGTATTAAGGACATCCTTAATACGGTTTCATATTATTTTTATCCATACCATATCTGCCTCATTAGCCAAGTGGTCCTGAGCGCGACTGCTACGCTAGAGGTCCTGGGTTCGATTCCCAGGTCGAGCAAAGTGTTATTGGGTTTTTCTATGAAATTGCCAGTAGCAGCTCGGAGTTTGGAATTTGTGCCCGGTTAATGGCAATAGGCTCGCCCCCTATTACATGGGACCTAAACATACCAGCGAACTGTGGGTGTACCTTAGTACACCTCTGCCTAACCCTTCGGGGAATACAGGCGTGATGGTATGTTCATACCATATAGGTACGAATATTATAAATGTGAAAATAACTTTACGTTTTCGTGCCTAAACCGCTCAACCAGTTTTGATGATTAGATAGATAGATTGGAATTTGGAGAAGGACATAGGTTACCTTTTGCCTCAACATTTTGTTGGGAAGTGAAACCGTGAGCTACAAATAAAATAATTAACGAATCTAAATATGAGCAAACTTTCTTTTTTAAATATGGTTTATTAATGAGTGCGTTCAGCGAATTCGGGCCGATTCTTTGAGCTGCAATCCTGAGATACAAAGGAACGGAAATCAACGCTCAAGCTCAACCCGCTCCCATTTTGTTTGGAGATTACAAATAATGAGAGGTTACGTTTTTTCTATACATATTGCACCGCTTACAAAAGCTGCAACTCAAAAACAGAATTTTCGATAACCAACATTCAACTATCCATATAATTCACTTACTAATACAAAGTTGAAAATCTCACTTTTTTACTTAGGCCGTTTTGTAACCGAGCATAGAACATACGTAGATGGGGTTTAAAGACATATCTAACGGTAGGAAGTAGGTGATTATTGTGATAGGATATCCGAGCGGATGTGCTTCATATCAGGTAGGTACATATTTTTTTTTAATTATTGGCCGGCCTTGCCATGGTTTTTTTATAAGTAGATACTATGACGTTACATGGGAATTTATATTCGTAATACCTATATTGTTGTGAGTTAGGCCAATTGTCAAAATATTAAACGATGTGACAAGAACGCCTGTATTCAGAGGTTAGGCAGAGTGCAATAACAATTCGGAAAACAACAATATGTCTGTTGCCAACCGGTCACAACATTGGTATTCGTTGTTAATAGCATAACATACCGTCACGCCTTTATTCCCCGAAGGGTTAGGCAGAGGCGTACTAATGTACACCCAAGTTCGCCGGTATGTTTAGGTCCCATGTAATAGGTGGCGAGCCTATTGCCATTAACCGGGCACAAATTCCAAACTCCGAGCTGCTACTGGGAATTTCATAGAAAAACCCAATAACACTTTGCTCGACCTGGGAATCGAACCCAGGACCTCTAGCGTAGCAGTCGCGCTCAGGACCACTTGGCTAATGAGGCAGAGTTGTTAATAGCTTGGGCAAACTATGAGCTTATATTGAGAATTTAAATGACAAAATCAAATCCTTTCCTCAGCCGTGATGGTCGCGATTTCTGTACTGGGATAAGCTTTGGGATACAGCAATTACATATCAGGCGAACTTGAGGGGAAAGGAGTGACATAAATTTATTCAAAACAACGTAATTTAACGATATAACTAAAATAATCCAAGACACTAAAAGAATTTCTTCAACAGTATTTTAGCTTAATGACTACAAAAGTCTTGCTGCATACATGTTTTAAGTAAATAAATCAGGAATTTTAAGCGTGATTGGCCATTTAATATCTTCTAGATAGATGAAGTCATCACCGAAGAATGTAGAAAAATCGAAACAAATTGCCTTTTAAAATCGAACCTGACATAACACTACAAATCATGTTCGAACAAAATATCAACGGATCATAAGGAAAATTCTTCCAGCATCACTGCAGAAGGCAGGACAAACCGCCGAGTCACCGGCGCGGGCGCATCGGCCCGTGGGGGCGACTGCTTTGATGCGAGCCGACGTTCGACATCGGCCGATAGCCGACAAAACGACAACCACGCTGGTGTCGTGGCTGAAGTCAGTGGTGGAAGCGATTATGATGAAGAAGTTTAGAAATTCTGGAACTATTTATTAAGATGACGTGAAACCATACATAACACACAACTTCTGAGGGATTTTTGTTCATTAAAATTGTCAGTACCCATCTATATTTTATAACCAATCGTATCGCCCTCTTACACCGAGATTGAATAGGTGAATTATGATGAAGATGATGATGGATTTGTCCAAAAGGAGATGGCGGGAAGAGTCAGAAAGCTCTAATCCGGGAGGAGTGGAAGAGGGGGGAGTGAGGCCTTTACCCTGCAGTGGAACAAAAAGCTTGCCTTGAGTGCATTTCATAACTATTTACAATGAATAAAGGCATAATAATTTCATTATGTCTAAAACACATTTTTGAACATAACTAGTAAAATTGACTACTTAATCCTTAATTCTTTCTTAACATAGACCATAATATAAAAAACGACAGCGCGATCCTCCGACACTTGTGAGATGATGGTGTGAATTGAACGCTAAGATGAATAAGCCAGTCTGATCAACAACTGCATGAGCGCAGTAATTGGTCAGTATCGTCGTTTGTTGAAGATATTTTGTCATTTCATTACGGCCAATGTACCTACGAGGCTTGATTTTAAGTGCACCTAATGTTATTGATATAACTTGAAACACGTCATCGATGTGTAAAGAAAAATATAATTCATATACTATCACTGTATCATCGTGTAGTAATGTAAAACTACAATTTGTCGTTATATTAGGTTATATGTGCATAATAGGCGGTGAGCTTGTTAATTGAAACTGAATATTTAGGGGTGAGTTTTCAGTGACCGCCATTATAGATGAAGAGTGGCTTCTTTCGTCTTGCTAAAGTCTGTGAATTTAAAAACAAATATCAACGTCAGAGCAAATGCCTCAAAATACGTTTTAACACCTAGTATTTTTGGACTATGTTCTTCAACAAAGGTCATTAGAAAGTTCAAGGGTATCCAGATCCACTCTTGGGCTATGGTTAAGAAAAACAGGATATACCTATAGACAGTTCTGACGTATGATTTTCAGGCCGGGGCGGGAAGTATGATTACATTGTTAAGTAGAAAATTATACTGTAGGTACCTACTTCTCCAATTTGACCCCGAATTGGAAATTTTATCTATGTTGTCACCAGAACCTAGGGAAGTTTTAATTTTATTTTTGATAAAATTGATTATAAAATTAAATGACATGGTAAATCAATCGAAAGTTGTGCTGTTACCAAATAAATACTAGTAGTAATCGTTAATAGAATTTCAGCGATAGGGAATTACTTTAAACATTATATAACAATAGAATCAATTTTACTAGAAGATAAATGTGCTAAGAGCATAGGTTTCAAAAAAAGAGATTAAGATTATAAAACCGTTTATACAATCAATACGTTTTGTGTAACTACAAAATAGTTAAGCCATTCAATGCAAACCAAATTGGCATGTCACTTTTTCATCACGGATTTAATGGAAGTGTTCAAGTAAAATGTTCTAGAGACCAAAACAATCTGATATGTTGCAATAGCGTGTTAACAAATACCAAAACCTAAGTTTACTTCTATTGGAATCGGCAGAATTGGTTCTGGTATCGAAATGGAGTGCGTTGTCCCAACACTTTGCTAATCACTATCTAGAAACAAATAATGTACCTAAAGAAATATAGAAGTGATTGGTATGTTATTTAAACGAATAAATTGTTTGGTAAATTAGGCGACGGCAACTTTTAGGATGAGGTATCGTAAATTGTAATAATCTATAGAGTTATGATAGATGGTAATTTAAAACCATCTATTACAGTTGAACTTACAGCCAAGGTACTAGGTACTAGGCGACAAAAGGACATTTGCATTTGCCCTTATGGTAATAATTCTGCACTTTGTTTCAAAGATATTTAAGGATTAATCATTTTCGGAGATACCCATGTTCAGAACTAAAATTCTTTAGTTACTATTTTGAATTGATTATTCTTTAAAAACGTAATAAACGTTGCTTCAGCGTATTTAACTTTGATAGGTCTTTAAACGTATATAACATGAACATTATTTTGGTGCAAGACGAATGTTTGACTTAAATAAAAAAATGTGTTTAAATACAATTTAAACACATTTGAGAATGTTGGTGCAAGTGTCATAAATTGAAACAAGTAGTTGTTCCGAGTCTCATGCACAATTTATTTTCTACAAAGGGATCGAACCTACCTCTAGTGGCACAGAAGCAGATCTCCCAGCCGCAATTCACTTCGCCAACCATGACACTTTTCCCTTTGTGATTCCTTAGATAGGCACTCTTGATACCGTTTGTTTCCTGAAATTCTTTAATTAACATGAAAATGTCATAGTTTCCATTACGCTATTGATACAGTTCCACGACACTTCGTGAGGCGGTGTCTCACGTGGCGATTTGTTGGCGAGCGTGGTTCGTGAGCCTTTATGCATGACGTGTGTACCGTACCTAATAGCGCCACGCAGTGTGATTGTGATTCTAATTGTGACAATCCTCTTAACAGTATCTTCTCATAATATTATCTATAATACCTTCAACGTAGTATGTACACTGTTTTTTTTTTTTAATTTCTATGAGACAATCGAGACGAGACAGCGTGGCTGTCTGAAGTACATAAAGGATCAGTTTGACAAAACAAAATATACAGACGAATTGAGAACCTCCCTGAGAATCTCTTTTTTGTGTCAGTTGAGAAAGCTGATGTTTATGAGTATTCATTGTAGATGGAATCATTGGGAAATCATAGAGAAAATTTAGTAATGGAATAATTGTCTGGTTAAACATATGCAGAGTTATATATACATATACTGGGGGAAACCTTTGAGGTCGACCTTGAATAAGGAAATTATGGTATCTATTTAAAATTTACAAGAAACATAAAGTTGTTATTTCCCATTCCATGGTGTTATAGGTACATTGACTTATAAATTCTTTGTTTAGGACCAGTTGAAGAGACATTCTGACGTCATTCGACCTACCCATCTAGGTGGTAAGGCTATCATCAAACTCGCTAATACTGCGCACATAGCAATCAGTACGTTGGTTGGTAGCACCTCGACCATATGTTTCTATTAATTCACATGATTTCATATTGCACAGCACCTGTGTCAATAAACGCGTTGCCAATATTACGACATGAATTTGTACCTAGATGTTGCTTTACATAGGATGGAACTTAGGATATAATAAGTATGATAATTTATCTACTACTTATTTATTAAAAGACCGTAGTGTTCCACTGCAGGGCAAAGGCCTCCCCACTCTTCTTCCACTTATCTCTGTCGACTGCTGCCAGGGGCCAGTCCCTCTGAAAAGAGTCCAGCTCATCCCGCCATCTCCGTCTGGGCTTGCCGTGTTGGCGTCTGCCATTAAAGATTTGAATTTGAATTAAGTGGGACCCATTGAGTTGACAGTTTGGCCCATTGTTCGTCTGACATGCGACAGATATGTCCAGCCCAGTTCCATTTCAGTGTGGCAGCTTTCGGAGCGACGTCTGTTATTTTTGTCTTGGAACGGATTGCTGTATTCCTAACCCGGTAATTTATCTAGATACTAATAATATAATAATCTAAAGAATTTGTTAGTTTTTATTGTTTAAACGAGCTTTTGTCTAATCTCTAGCAACTGCCGGTCGAATTTAAATTGTTTTTTATTTGTTTGCCCAATTATTGTGTTGCTTTCAAACATCACATTACGACCCTTGGGAGTAGCTATAACAAAGTGGATGAAACCGCGGGGCATAGCGAGTACTCGTATAATATGAAATCCTATGACATTCCATGGTCATATACATATATATGACCATAGACTGTCATAAGCATTTCAAAGGCCTCAGACAGTTTGAATCTCGCTTAAGCAGTGAATGATAATCTTGCGAGGAAACTTGCATGTCTGAGAGATTTTTTCGAAGTCTGCCGTCCATAGCCATACCGTATGTCCGTAGTAGGCTAGCGTGGATCTCTCATTCTATAAGAGGTCCATTATGCACATACATTTGTTTATGATGATAATAACAGAGATAATTATGTGGACGCTATTTAACAAGGGATGAAGCTACAATAACAACTTAAGATTTTAAACATATGTTAGGTTAGGCTTCTGTCATTTCGTAGAAGTGCTGATATGAAAAAAAAACTTTCCTAATATTTTCGAGTACTGTTTCTGGCTAACCTATCGTGTAGAATAAAATAGAATTCCTTATTTATACGTT
Organism: Acronicta leporina; assembly: GCA_947256265.1. Taxonomy (NCBI): domain Eukaryota; kingdom Metazoa; phylum Arthropoda; class Insecta; order Lepidoptera; family Noctuidae; genus Acronicta; species Acronicta leporina. The sequence continues at coordinate 5,120,347 of OX366513.1, read as the reverse complement.
AAGTGCATTTAAAAAATATGACATCTGTGGTTCTTTTATATTATAAGCTACTAGCTGCCCGGCCCGGCTTCGTCCGTTTTCCCGTAGGAATAAAGCATTTTCCCGCGGTAAAATGTTCATCAGGGATAATGTCGGCTTCTAATAGTAAAAGAATGTTCAAATCGGTCCAGTAGTTTCGGAGCCTATTCAATACAAACAAACGAACAATAAAATCTTTCCTCTTTATAATATTAGTGTAGATGAAATCTTAGCTGAGACATGTAAATATTAAAACAAGTCGTTAACTACAACGCCGAAAGTGATTGCCTAAATCAATTGTTTTACGATTGTGTCTGCTGATTGGTAATTAATGTTTGGTTCTAATATTTTGATATTCGTCGTATGATTACGTTGTATCTACCATTTTCATTGTTCCTCAGTCGTTTTCTTGAATGAAGTATAAAGCCTTTGAAATACTTACTTGAAATAATTGATTTGTATCTTTGTACGGTTTCTTGTTGATATTACATAATTTGATAATAAATCTGTTATTGGTTTTACCTTTTATTCTATTGAATAGGTAACGGTTTTGTTTTTTGTAGGTGTGCGAACACGTGGCTTTTGAAATGAATTTGGAATGAAAATAATATGAATTTAATGGAAGTAGGTTTATGTTTACAAAGTTATTTTTCCTAGGTAGCATCGTACGACATAGAACTAACCGTAAGGTAAGTCATGTCGGTTAAGAGGCAAAGTAACTTGCTTTTCCATAGATGTTAGTGACGTCACCTTAAAGACGTAAGTTTAGAATGTGAAGACAAATTTCGACATGGCAGGTGGGACTCGCGGTGGCTTAGATAAGTAGGTAATCATAGGTCTACTGAATATAACCCTCCCTTTGATTGTACTGTTTTATTTGAGACTCCTATGAAATCTCTTCTTTTTACCTTCAACAGACCGCTGTTGAAGAGAGAATAAATGTAAATGAGTCGGTACTTATTTACATTTATTTCAATTATATGTATAACAAAACAACAGCAATCTATGTTTAAAGTACATAGCAAATTTTCGCTCAATTCTGCAGGTAAACACCCCTGTGGTTTAATCTGCAAAAACACGGGAATATAATCCTTTCCGGCGCTGGGGCAGCTTCGTCTTTCGGCAGACTTTGTGACGCCGACTGCGACGGCCGAACGCCGAATGGCCAAATTGGTAATCGTTTGGCGGCAATATGAAGCTTCAGGTGGGTAGGGCTGTCGCTAACAGAAAATTACTTATATTTTGAGTTTCTATCAGGTAAGGCTTAAGAATCTGTATTTCTCTCTCTTATATATAGAAAGTTATTTTACAAAACAGGTAGAAAATAAACAAAAGCGCACGTACAAAGCGGACAAATATTGTGATTAGATTTTAATAGGCGTCAATAAAAAGTTATTTAGTGAAGGAAAAAATCGTCTGCGGCTAGGATTCGAACCTGCGTCTTCTGGTTATATAGACTAGACTCTCCGCCGGACTCTAAAATAAAAACTCCAATTTCAATTATTATCTAAGATTGATAATAATTGAAATTGAAGTTTAGTCAAGACCAATATCAGGTTAGTGATACCATTCAGAAACATATCTATATTAACTGGTATTTCTCTATTATAGTCAAGATAAGAATCATTGGCTCCAAAGTATCATATTAATTTTGGCAGCCCTATGCTATCTTTGCAGATCGCATATTCGCTCGAAGAGGATTACCAAGTTTGTCATTACTGTTTTCTAGGAAGGTACATCAGGTAGTAGCTATAAGCGTTCTTTGTCATAAAATTGCAACTAATATAATTTATACAAATATGAACTCTGTGTTGAGTAAATATAGGGTTGATTTAAGAATAGGCTGTGTCAAAAATAATTTGGTCAATTTATTTTCAATTGGTGCTAAAATTAGCGTGCTTTCCGTGTATATTTTATACCGTTAGATATGAATGAATGCAAATAATTATGAATGGTATGTTCGCTGGAAAGAGCCGACTTTAGCGAATGTACTTACGACGTCCACAACCAAATTGCAGACGTTTTCAAAAAAATATTATATTAAGAGCACCCTAATCCGACGATCATGCATTAGAAGGTTAATAAATATACTTACCTAGATGAAGCAAACGTGGTGAGCCAGAATCGTGAAAATCTATAGTATCTGCCTACCCCAATTATGAAAGATAGTATACAAACAAGCATACAGGAATGGGACGGTACACGGCAGTAAAAGTGGTATCATTCAAATTCAAATTAAAAAATATTAATTCAAATTAGCTTTTACAAGAATATTTGATATGTTATAATTTCAAGCGATGAACAGTCGACTTTATCGTATTGGTTACAAAAATCAAAATTGATTGTAATGCAATAGAAAACAATTCTTATCTCCAAGGTGCAGATTTGCCATAAATAACATGTATTCACAAAGTATTTCTTACTTTTAAATATTGCTACAAAAGTAAAAAAAAAATTTACTGTAATAAGTATTAGTCTTTGCACATGTCATTTTCTTTTTTTTAAAGAACTACGCCTAATAGAAATGAAAAAATGGAATAATCTCGAGTTGCGGCGGAATTCACAACATAAGTACAATTAAGACACAAAGTACACCCAAACTTGAAACAAAAATCATCTCATTAGCCTAGTGGTTCTGAGCGCGGCTGCTACGCTAGAGGTCTTGGGTTCGATTCCCAGTTCGAGCAAAGTGTTATTGGCTTTTTTATGAAATTCCTAGTAGCAGCTCGGAGATTGGAATTTGTGGCCGGTTAATGATAGGCTCGCCCCCTATTACATGAGACCTAAACATACCGGCGAACTGTGGGTGTACTCTAGTCACCTCTGCCTAACCTTTCGGGGAATACAGGCGTGATGGTACACACAAATATTCGAAAATTGCGATACATCAAACGCCAACGTTTAATGAGTCTAGTGGGTGATCTAGCCTCTAGTGCAGTGCATCAAAGCGTGACTATCATAACCTGACCATAACAACAGAATCGGCACTAATCCATTACAATTTCAAATCCAATAATCGAGTTTAAATTAAGTTATAACTTCTTCACATTTAAAAGCTAACCGATAATTAAATTGAACTAGAAGGTTACTAAAATAAATGTACAGTCCCCGCCTACGATTGCCAGTTAAAATTCCTCTAAGACAGTGTAATTACATCACTAGTTGCTGCATCTAAAACCGAACGTCAATCAAAGCATGGACGTGGCGACGCATTATTACATACACGATACTAGCCTCCACCTGTGGCTTCATACGTAAGCGAAAGTAATTTTGAAATTTACTTTAATTACTTTTTTTACATATGTACATACCATCACGCCTGTATTCCCCGTAGGAATAGGCAGACAGTGAGTCCAGAAATGTGATACTGGACACCCACATTTTGCCGTTAAGTGTAGATCCCATGTAATAGCGGGCGATCCCGAGGCACAAATCCAAACTTCGGAATGTCATTTTTTTTAAAATAGCCATTCCGCATTGGCATAAAATACTAAGCTTTATGTGTAAAAATCTATGCTCTACTATTATAAAATTGATAAAAACTGTGAAAAAAAACAAGTGAGTTAGGGTATATAAATGTCGCCAAACTCTAAAATGACAATTTTTAAATTCTTCTCTGTTTGTCTGTTTGTTACGGGTTGGCGCAAAAACTACTGAATAGATTTCAATTTTGTTATCACTGTTAAAAAGTATAAGTACTCCAAAATAATGTATAAAGACCCATACAAAGAAGAGATTATCACTGTTGGTTTTTTGGGAAGTCCAATCCTTATATAGCTTCATGTGAGCGAAGCCGCGGGCAAAAGCTAGTACATTATAAATGCTGTCACAGCAGGCATAAATCAAAGTATCCTTCTCCGAGCTTTCATTGTGCTAATTTGTATAATTGGTTCAGTAAATTAGGCGTACAAAAGATGCAATCAGGCGGTCAAACTTACCCTTTCATAAAATAACAAATAGTATAGAATATTATAGAAATTGTTTAGTTGGCCATAACTTTTTTGTTTGTTTTGTAAATGTCACGAAGTTCCAGAAGCACGGAATTTTCCGAGAAATTAAACGAACTACGGCCAGTTTCGGAGAAATCAAACATTGTTTCATTAAAATGGTAATTGTGAGGAACATGTTCTTTGTTTTATTCTATGCTCAATTTGTTTAAAAGGCATTACCTAATAAAAATACAATATCATACCATCACGCCTGTATTCCCCGAAGGGTTAGGCGGACATCCACTGTTCGCTGGTATGCTTAGGTCCCATGTAACAGGAGCTCCAACTCTAGACTCCGAGCTGTTACTGAGAATTTCATAGAAAATCCCAATAACACTTTACTCGATTTGGGAATCGAACCTAAAACCTACTATACTCCGAATAAATAATAAATAAATAGATACGACTCTAGATACGACTGACGGCCAGCAATAACAAATTCGTCGTAGATTTGCTTAAGTACTAGAGATAGGATTTTGGTTATGCCAAAATCAATAGTTAGCAATTCTACTGACTACTGGCCGTTAGGCAGCCAAATCTATACTAATATATAAAGCTGAAGAGTTTGTTTGTTTGTTTGTTTGTTTGTTTGTTTGTTTGTTTGTTTGTTTACTTGAACGCGCTAATCTCAGGAACTACTGGTTCGATTTGAAAAATTCTTTCAGTGATAGATAGCTCATTTATCGAGGAAGGCTATAGGCTATATATCATCACGCTAAGACCAATAGGGGCGGAGCACCAATGAAAAATGTTTCAAAATCGGGGTTTTTTTCCTTTTGAGAGCTTCCGATGCGTGCGCTGCGTAAACGGTTAAAGTTTCGCAAAAATCATATATGACAGAATTGTTCCTCTTTAAAAGTTCTAAATAAAAGTCCGCGACAGCATATGTCTATCTTTTAAGGTTGGCTCGCTATAACCTTTTTTATGCTAACTTTGTTCTAAAATTCCAAATGCATTATTTGCGAAGGTGTTTTTATAAACATGATATTAATCCTTATCCAAATAAATACGTTATTCATCAGAAGTATTTAATTTAAAACAAAAGTGCCCTTTACATCATTGGATTTCAATGAATATCTTAGGAGATATCGCGGTTTTAAAATAACATCGCAGCAAAATAATGATCAAGTACCGCGCGCGCATTTATGATGTACAAGGCAGTCATGAGGGGGAAGGGCGGTGAGCCCAGTTAGCTCAGCGAGTTAATTTTCTTTAGGGTATTGTTTCTGATTTTTTAGTACCTATTTTAAGCTAATTCTTTTACCGTGGGTAGGCGATATCTTATCGTATAATCTATACTTAATATATAAAGCTGAAGAGTTTGTTTGTTTGTTTGTTTACTTGAACGCGTTAATCTCAGGACCTACTGGTCGGATTTGAAAAATTATTTCAGTGTTAGATAGCCCATTTAGTGAGGAAGGCTATAGGCTATATATCATTACGCTACGCGGACGAAGTCGCGGGCAGAAGCTAGTGGATTCATATAGAAACTTTTTACGGTACGCAAACCATATCACGGGCGGACGCTAGAAACTGATTAGATGACGTATCGTGAGAATTAGGCCAAACTGGCAGCTTATAAAAAAGTAATTTGTTCCTAATAATTACTAAAGCGGTTATCGTAACCATCCCAACGTGTGTTGACGTATTACTGTTAAACGAATACCGCCCACAAAGGGGAGAAATAGGAAATAAAATAATATTATAAGTTCGGTAAGCCTTCTGTCATGCAAATCGGACATTAGGACACTAATATCCCTTTTGATTTTAAGTAATTTATATGGAATTATGTGTAGGGAACTTTTTGGAAGCATGCGGAAACCTGCTTTTTATGATAAATGTTTATTTCTATTCGATTAGTAGATAAATGTGAGCGATATGTATCGATACTGAATGATCGATTGCGTCATAATCACCTTTGAACTCGTATCATGGGATCTGTACGTCATTATTGTATTTCGAGTAATGATTGCGTAGGTAATGACTATTTTAGTGAAAGTCTATGATAAACTGAAAGGATAATTAGCAACTTTATTGTTGACAACACAGCCTAATAATCTAAGTTTTCTAGATTTTAAAAGAAGCATGTAGTGTTTAAGTATATAGTGGAATTGATTCATTCCACTCAGAATTGGAGATCCCGACTGGGGAAGTACCTCCACATTGCAGAAAATCGTAGCCAAATAAAATAGCTCCGTGCTATGTTGTGTTCCTAACGGTGAGCAAGGTCGCCAGAGCTCCGCAAGCAAGCGTTGTGTTGGCAGTGGACCGGTGGTGTTTTAGCATCACACTTATTGTCTCCTATGCAGCCAGCCCAACTATTTTACCCCACACTTTAAAAATGACGTGAATTTTTTTTTAACAGGGTCCGCAACGGGTGATTATTGCCTCTTGTGTTGCAAGCGTGCATAGGCTACGGTAACCGCTTGCCATCAGGCGGGCCGTATACTTGTTTGCCACCTTGGTGGTAGGTATAATTTTTTTTTTAAATATTTGATTGATTTTTTATGTCAGCAACGCGTATCTACAACGTTTCTTTGGTGGATACCGGCCTTAATTTGTGGATTTCAGCCCTCGTAAAGTCACCACACCGTTTTATTCGTAATTCATTAATAAAACAAAGAATGACAGAAGCGAATTATTTCATTATTATAACCCCACTATTGCTGCTATCGCGCCATCGCTGCCCCCTCATTTATTACCAGCCAGGCATACCATGGAAATGATTGCCTACCTACGACTACGTATTATACTATAATTTCTTTATGCAAATAAACTTCCCGTTGAAGGTGTGAAGTGATTTGATTTGCAAGGAAGTTGTAGTTTAGAATAATTGGTAGTTATTAAATATTTGATTTTTTTTTTAAACTAGCTTTTGCCAGCGGCTTCGCTCACCCGAAGCTATATTAGGATTAGAACTGGATCTCAAAAATAATTTAATCAATAACCAACAGTGATGATCTCATCTTTGTATGGTTTTCCGTACATCAGAGAGGTCAACTGTATTTTAGGATCTGTAAAATTAATTGAGATAGGAAGTCTACCAGTTTTTAACTTGGAGCATACACTTTCTAACATTTTAAAACAGACAAGAATTTTGAAAATCTCATTTTTGGGTTTGGAGACGTTTATTTAAGTACCCTAACACCTACAATGTACAAACACAGTTTTTACAATTTTTTAATAGTAGTGATATTAAAGAAGGAGATACATAATATAGCTTATTATATCATATATAACTGCCTCATTAGTCTAGTGGTCCTGAGCGCGACTGCTACGTTTGAAGTCCTGGATGCAATTCCTAGGTCGAGTAAAGTGTTATTGGGTTTTTCTATGAAATCCTCACACACTCGGCGAACACAACGTAGGTAGGTGTTGTTTCACGCCGGTTTTCTGTGAGGCCGTGGTATCACTCCGGTTCAACCGGTCCATTCGTACCAAAGCATGGCTCTCCCGCAATTAAAAAATCAACAGTGTTAGACCCTAAAATATAGCACGCAATTTAGGTAAATAGGTAATCTTATGGGTTCTAGCCTTCGCATACTCTCGACGTTAACCAGTTTGGCGACGATAAGAATATAGCTAGAAATTGATTTTTGGGGATTTTGACGACGGAGTTATTGTCGTTTAATACTTACTTACTTTATTATGAACTGAATATTTAGGAGGATTTCAAATCCCTCCCTTTCCTGCCTACGGTAATCGATTCGATCTAGCTTCTTCTGGTTAGATAAACCAGACGCTATGACCACTAAATTTCGACCTGGTAGGCGGGACTCGTGGTGGCTTTGTGGTCATAGCCTCTGGTGTATCTAACCAGAGATACAGGTTCGAATCCCGCCCGTTTCCTTCTTTTAAATAACTTTCTAATCTTAGCATGGAAAATTACAAATATATCTTGCCTATCTTTAGCTTTGCTTAACTTTAAGTTTGTAGTCGAACCGAAGTCTGCAAATAAAAATATTTTACCTTCATAAATAAAATTTGACGCGTGGATTACGTGGAGAATTAAGTACCACGGTACTTCTGAATTAAGTACAAACGACACGATTATTGTACGAAATGGGTTTTCATTAATGGTTACAAGTGTTTTTAATATTACAACGCGTTCCCTTATTTAATCGTTGGTAGTTGCGTGAGAAACGCGAACAGTCAGTAGCGAGGTTACTTTTAAGCACTCATATAGTACAAAAATATGTCTTCATTAATATTTTTATAGCCTGCACCTTATCGTGGATGAATTAAGGAATATTTTTGGCTGTTTTGGGTTTTTGTAAGTTGGTGGGTATCAGCTAGGCGGTGGAAATGTGCAAGGAGCATTAATCACAACAGAATTAGCTTTGGCGATCCGCTCCCAACTGTCCACGGAGAATTTATACCAGTGTCTCGGGTAGAGGGGAATAAGTCGCTTTTAACATTAGTTTTCGTTTTAAATTTTGCATTTCGCCAAACTACATAATTCTTCTCCAGAATTTATAATGCACATTTTCGATTTTTAAGTCGACAAAAGTGACTGGTTATTTATTTTCCAAATAATTTTTCAGTAAAAGGGTTAGCCCTTTGATACCCAGATTTAATCATAAATATTTAATTGAGAAAAATTATTACTATAAAAAAGGTTTCGAGTAAACTCCAAAAATTTAATAAAACTACTTAGCCCACATCACCGGGAGCATCAAGTTGATTTTGCGCCCAAACTACCTCCGCGCCGCTGGGGACCGCATAAATACTACTTAACGCTCACGACACTCCAAATTTAAAAATTAAAAAAGAACAACTCCAAGGAAGCAGCAGCCAGTGTCAGAGCGAAACTTTTAAATAATTACCGGGAGACGCGTCGAGAGGCGTCCCTAATGTGTGAATGTGTTACCCTTAACCAAAATAATTTTGTTTTGAACACACTTTTTATAGATTCCGACGTAATTTATTTCGACAACTCCGTTTAGCGTCTTGTTGGTGTAATAAATACGATCGTGTCATTTAGTCTCGTTAGTGTTATGAAATAGAGGTTGCATATAAGTATATGTATAAAGGTCAATGCTTCTTATTATTGTAAGATTAATAAAAAACTTGCAGAAGTGAAGCACTTGAATATTTCCAAGGCTAATGAAGACTCATTTACAGCTGAACACACTGTATTGTTATTTTTATAAACCATAACTAATTTTAATAATCGACATTCCAAAAGTTGAAGAAAAATACACTGTTGAAATCTTCTTTCACGACATCAATCAAACATTAAATATTTCAAGGAGATATAGTTAATGAGACAACGAGATTTACCAATTTTCATTGCCAACTGTCCTCGTCAAAAGTCAATAGAAGCTTGGTCCGTGTTGCAACAGTTAGATTTTACACGTACTGCTACTAAAGCCTATTTAAGTAGCGTGGTACCGAGAGTGGTATGTGACACCAAAACGTCACGGCAATTAAGGAATCGGCAAGCTCTAACCTCGCTGTCAGCCGACCTGCATTGGGCACGCGGCTGATTGGCACAACAGAGCTATGCGTGCGTTAGATGCGGCACGAATTACGTACGTGTTTAACCAAGCGAATCCTAGGTTATACCAGTTATAGCCTAGCGATAGGATTTCTATAGACAAATGACTAAGCAAGGGGTATCAACCATTTCATCTTTAGAGCTAAGAAAAGGCTTTGAAATCCGAAGTGTAAATTAAGTAAGTGAAAATTTAAGTACACACTGCTTCGCATTTTTTTACGCGATCGAATTAGAAATGAGGAGATTAATCGAAGAATTAAATTGCCGACATAGCTCAAACGATAAGCAAGTTTTAGTGGCAGTTTGCGAGACACACTCGTAGAACTGATGGCTGCTGGGGCAGAAAGGCTCTCGAATGAAGACCAGGTACCAGATAATGCAGTTTGGGATGATCTCCAAATAGATGGACGGACGACCTGGTGATGGTCGCTAGGATAGTTTATTGCAGGCGGCATACAACCTTTTCAGAAGTCATTGTGGGAGACCTTTATTCAATAGTGGACTTTTTGGTTTTTATGATAATGATGAACTGAATAACTAAAGCAATTTCCTTGTACTAATATTATTTTCTGAAGCGAAAATGTGAGCATTGTACACATATTTCCGATCCTTCTAATCGGTTAATACTGTTCTATCGAATGATGTCCAATCTAGTAGTTAAAAGGGTCTACGTCCATTGGCATCTACAAGTAACATTTATCATATATCATGCCAGTTCGACGTCTCTCTGACGTTTTCTCTTCCGTGGGTGACAGCACGTTAGTTGGCCGAGGACTTTATTGTGCATCTACTGTAATGTATGTAAGATGACTGCGCCAATAATCAACGAAGATCCGTGTAAACATTTGAATGATAAGATATGTTAAACTTGTTTTTTTTTGTGACTTCGTTTTAGCAGGTGGAATAAGGTCTTGGGAGATTCGATGCTCGAATATTTTTTTATGTTTGAATGTCGATTTGGAACTTGGTTGTGTTTTGTTTCTTTTTAACAATGATGTGTGTCTGTGTTTCGATTCGAAATTCATTGATAGGCTTTTGTTTATTGACATATTCGATACCTGCAATCAGATTTACCAACGTCAAAGGGAAGGCGAGTTAAAGTTAAATACCTACAGACATTGGAAAGGTTTCAACCATATTCTTTTTACACTTATATTTAGCACTGCTGTCAGGGTTTGTATTGCGTGGGAGGTATACCTACTTGAAATTATAAAAAGGTCGAATTTTCAACAATTTCCGACACTTCGACAGAGTCATTTTCGAAACTGCAACATTCTACCTTCCAGAAAAAGATATTATCACCATTGCTTCTAAGAAAATATCAAAACGAAATTGATACCGATAGTTACAACTTAACCGTACCTCAATCCTACATATTTACGACGTCTCACTTATCCGCCATTACTCACGTTAATGCGTCTAGCCGGCGTACCAGCGGTGCCTTAACACTTCGAATGCAGATTTCAAATCTAGAACGTTTATATACAATGTCATCGGTCACAAGTCGGCTACAGCGCACTTTCTAAAGCACATAACTCGCGGGTAGGCGACACTGTGATTGGCGGCCGACATACTTGCAGTCCGTCCCGTTACGAGAGACCCTACCACTAGTTTCCTCCTTTAAAATATTAAATTTACATTATTTAAATCCTCGACTGGCCACCGAGGACCGGCCGTAGTGTTAGAGGGGGCGACGATATCGTGAGTACTTAGTCTAGCAGTTGATAACATCGGGCCGATGATGATGAAATAAATTATGTAAAGCTGCATCCATAACTGTCGGTAAATCCATGCTGATGCGTCCCTTAGGTAACTTTAAAAGTCCTATATACGCACGTTTGAAGAACGTCATATCATATTGCAATCGGAAATCCTCAGCAGGAAGAATTTTTTGCATCTTACGAGGAGCACGGGAGATTATCACATAACGCTGTAACATTCTCAGAGACCCAGTACTTCAGGTATGTATGTCAGTATTTCACACAGATTCACTGTTTTCAGATAGCCGCAGAATCCAAAATTCAGGGATATACATCGGTATAGCCCTGATTCTGCGAGGTGTATTGAGAAAAAGTGGCTGTTAGGCGTTTTTTCCTACCATTAATGGTCGGCTTAAGTGTTTATACGAAAACTAGGATAGACCACTGGGACTAAACATATGATCCTTATGTTGTCGTCGTAGTCCACTTATATGTATAGGAATACATTGGATTGCGGAGATCTGATAGCAGTCGCGCTATCGCTCGTGCAAAATGCTGATATTCAGCCGACCCTAACTTACGGAAAACGATTAAGAGGGTGATTGTAATATTCTTTTAGCATTGCTTTTTGAGATAAATATTTAGTTTTAAATGACGTACCTACTTACCTACAAATGAATGAATCAGCAAAATTTCTAGTAAGCCATCACAGTTCTTTTTGTTCTTAGTTGGACCAATATTCTGATAAAAACTTTCAGTGTTTACGTTTGAAATAACAATTGAAAATGAGGAAAAGCTTATTTTTAGCAATCTGGTAATTTTACAGAGAAACTGTTGTTTCAAATTGGATTTTAGTTTTTAGTCGGTTTCGCAAGACAACTGCCTCAATAGTATAGCGGTTAAAAGTATGGCAGTTCGGTTCCCGGATCGAGTATCGTGTTATTGATTATTCTTATGATATTGTTAGCAGCAGATCGAAGTTTGCACCAGTTCAAAATACTCAAATCTTAAGGGTCTTATTGAGAAGAGGGGACAAATACGTCCTCTTTATTCAGCTGTCTTTTATACATCGTCATTTTATCTTCATTTGTCATCTGCGTCGGTAGCTTAATGGCTAGGGCGTTGGACTTGCGATCATGTGGTTGCCGGTTCGATACCCACCCATTTCACTACCAACGTGAACCCACTCGTAACACAAGAATTTTAGCTTAGCACGAGGGGTTAACAAGAATACTAGCAATGTGCGACCCATATTGCTAGTAAGCATTAAAAAAAAAAACTTCATGACTTTACGGACCGCTCCGGGTGATTTCGGGGACCATATGTGGCCCATGGCCCATTGGTCTAGGAAGAAGAGCAATAGCGATTCGTATATTAAACTATCTATTAACCCTAGAGGACCTTGGTTCAGTACCTAGATCGACCAAAGTATTATTGGATTTTCCTATGAACTTTTCAGTAGCAGCTTGGAGTTTGGATTTGTGTCAGGTTAATGAGAATAGGCTCGTCCCTTTTACATGAAATCTAAACATACTAGCAAAATGTGGTTGTACCTCTGCCCAGTCTTTCGGGAAGTTTACGTATGTATGATGTAAGAGTTGATATATACCTAATAACAAAAAAAAACTAAAAGTAAATAAGTAATTATACTACTTATGCACGGTAGAATTGAATTTCATGAGTAGTAACGAAAGGTAATAGCTAATTTTGCATAACGATGTTTTTGCGATACCATTTTTGAGCGGTCTATCGATTCTTGTTTTACTTAATTTCCAATCACCTTTTCCTTATAGAGTAGCACACGAGAAGAGACGTGTCAATTCAAAATTTATCGATCGGCAAGTAACCATCGATAATTTTGAATCGACACGTCTTAGACTACAATAAGACAAGTAAATGATTGATATCGATACCGGTAACAACCTAAGTTAGAATTATAAAATACCATCACGTCATTCTTCCCCGAAATTAAGCAAAGCCGGTATGTTTGCCCATGTAATAGGGGGCGAGCCTGTTACCCTTAAGCCATCTATACTGTTTACCACTCGTAGGTATAATCCAATTCTACCGTGTATAAGTAGTATAATTACTTTTACTTTTTTCTTATTCAATAGGTAGGTATTATGGAGTACCACGTCGCTACGGGGGTTTTTTAAGGTAAAATCCACATTCAAATTAATACTATTTCTGTATTAGAAGAAAATCAAGAGATGGATAACAACATTTTCTGCACTTCACTTTCAAAACAATTCTACGATTTTAAATGAATGTTTATTCTTAATCTGTTACCAGCCAGTCAACCCATAATATTATCGCCTTCTTGGAGCGGTCTCTACAGTATGTACTAACTTTTACGATATTATACGCAAACATTCTATCATACCTGTGTTCCCCGAAAGGTTAGGTAGACGTACTAATGTAGGTATACTCACATTTTTCTGGTATGTTTAGGTCCCATGTAATAGGCCTATTATAATTAACCGGGCACATATCCCCAACTCCGAGCTGCTACTGAGAAATTCTGCTCACGCTCGATCTGGGATTCCGCTATCCGATTTTATGTTATTTGATGTTTTAAAGTGAGTTTGTGAGCAAATGGTAGAGGATTCGAGTTGGACTGGACCACTCGACGTCATCGATGTATTGTCACTCGAGTGACACTCACAAATGTTTGCCACTTAACAAAAACAGGGTTGTGCTGGCTTGCGCTGTTAAAATAATACAAGTGCAGCATTGCTATGATCACGGTGTATTATCTCTTACGGGCTGAGCAGAGCTTTTAATATAATGGTAAAGACATTTCATCTATTTTGTTTACCAACATCACAAAGCACATTGCATCAATAAAATGAACTTAAAACTACGCAACAACCGGAATGCAAACCAATGCATAACGGCAATAACTATCAAAGAATTATTGCGGTTGGTATCACTAAAATTATACGTGTCTAATCGGGCAGCAAACCTTGTAAGCGAAACTGTTTTTTTTTAATCAAATAAAAAACATAATTGATCAACGGAAGCTATATTATTCCTATTCGTTTCGTTGTTTGAACTACTTCGTTCATTAGAGTGGAACTGTTTAAGGACAATGTTTTTTTTTTCTACGTCTCGGGCTGGGTATACAGTTATCGTTGATAGTGTTATAATTGTTGTTGATATAACTGTGATTGGTGTACAACTGTGCTTTACGTTTTGTTGTTATATCTACGATATAGTATTTACAATTGTTGTTACTTTTCGACAAAGGAGTACTTATGGAGTAAGAAGATTAAAGCTAATTTTCTGTACAAGACTGCATCAGTAGTCTATTGGCGATAGCGCGATTGCACTAGCTAGAGGTATTGGGTTTGATTACTAGGCCGAGAAAAGTGTTATTAGGTTTTTCTTATTAAATTTTTAGTAGCTGCTCTGAGTTTGGTTTTGTGTCCGGTCTCGCCCCCTATTACATGGGGCGTAAATATATGGGTGAACGATGTTTGTTTTAGTGCACATCTGCTTAACCCTTCGTCGAATATAGGCGTGATAGTATGTTATCTTTTTTGTAGAATACGTTGCCCTCTGCACTAGAATGATCCCATATCATATACACAATAACCCAGACCTGCCACAACTGTCTGCATGGCAAACAAATATTTTATTTATTCCAAGCGAGAATAGAACCCGCGAAGTGTGGTAAAGGAGCCGACCGCCTTGCAACTGCGCCTAAGGGGATATACTATTGTAACCCTTTTCTAAAATGTATCTACAGGGATACCCATCTAGAGAAATCGAAGGTGTATATTAGAGTCCACCTTATTACCTATAATCGTACCGAATCAAAACTACACACAGCAATCCTGAGTCTTTTGTTGGAGCCAGCCATTCACCATTACATTTCCTCCACAACTCTGTTTTTTTTATTAATCTATACCTACTAATATATAAAGCTGAAGAGTTTATTTGTTTGTTTACTTGAACGCGCTAATCTCAGGAACTATTGGTCTGATTTGAAAAAAATATTTCAGTGTTAGATAGCCCATTTATCGAGGAAGGCTATAGGCTATATATCATCACGCTAAGACTATAAGTAACTATTCCACGCGGACGAAGTCGCGGGCGGAAGCTAGTAGAATATATTTCTGAAATGGCTGCATATGAATTTGGTTAGTGTAGGTTTTGAAGGCACCTGTCATCATGAAATTTCCTAAAAAACGCATTATTTTAGATATTCGTACACTGATTCAAATATATTCCCTATACATCAATATTGCAAGACTTTGAACGCGTCACATTCCATGAAAGACACCGAGGGCGCGATTAGCAACGCCAATACCGCACGCTACAAGCCGAACCACACACGTACCATACATAATAGGTACCTACGTCGAAGAAACAACAAACGCTTTAGTATATAATCCCACGTATTACGTATATATACCACGTAGTTTATCGACTGGATGTCGATGTCCTTCGGGGCTCCTCCAAACTTTCTTGCGTCGGTCACACTGGCGCGCGTGCTCAGAGCACTTTTTGCTCGCTTGGGTGCCGGCACCGAGATATTGAAATAATTGCTTTTTCAACGGCACGGCGTGCAAATGACATTCGAGATGGAGGTCGTTTTTTTAACTGAGTGTACGAGATGGAAAATTGTCTCGTGATGAAATGTTTGATTTGATGATAAAATTATACGTTATCATTTCACACGTTGGCTATTGGACTGCTTGTTGTCTGTAGGAAAAGCTTTTATGAATATCTCTTTGTTCCTCTTGGCTAAAATATTTTTTTTATTATGTGTTGTTTTCATTAGACACAGCAATAAGTCATTACCCTACAAAATATTTGTAATGTAGGTATGTAACACTTGCAATTTTGTGGATTTTATCAAAGTAATGTGTAGTTTTATTTCATTGCGTACGTAACGTGTAATTCGAAGTATATATACACACACACACCCACACTCACACACTCACACACACACACACACACACACACACCCACATACACACATGTATTCCTACGCACGTACGCACGCATAGGTGCATTATGATCCACGCATAAACATACAATGTTGGCAAAACTACACTGTCACTTCCATTTTTGGGGGGCCTGGAGCTCTAAAATACAGGCCATGGCTTAGTTTAGACTCCAGATCACCCACAAATTGCAAATGTAAGAAAATTGACAACTTAGATACTAAAACTTATGTAATTTGTGGAGATAAATAAATAAACTTATTATTACTTATTATTGCATAAGTGTCAGAAATTCGTTTTGGAATGAGACTGTCAAAGACATGTTACTGATCTCCAACTTTCAACTCGACTACAAAACAACCTATTTTTTAATTTTAAGACGTATTAGCAAAACCTATACATATACATTTTACTTGTTAAAAATAAATACGTAGTTATTCTCCACTAAGTGTATTTTGATATTGTTTCCCTAACAACTTCATACTAGCTCAACTATTTCCAATAATTCGTGAAGACAATAAAATGATTAGCGACATGTCGGGCCGGGTGGCTTAATGAGGACCGACTCAGTGGCAACTTAGTGTTAAAAACCTAAATTGTGGTGTGAACTTTCACAGACAGTGGTGGCCGCAGTTTTATGGCTAGCTAGCTGTGCCTGCGGCTTTGCTCGGGTTAATGTGGGGATAAAATACCTCAATTGCTTCTATCCACATCGATTGATGCAGGTATTCGTCGAGTTACTGAAATAAATCGTGCATGCAAGATATGTCACACTTGGCGTGTCCCTTATTTCTGAACTACACAAGATTTCTATTCACTCCCAATGCCAGTGAAGTTAGGTACTACATACATAATCGAATATGATTCTCGTTTTTTATTATAATTGACAAGACAAGAATTAAAAGATGCTCAACGTACGCATTTTTTTTTGTAAAATCACTTCAATAGTAAGATAAAATATAGTAACTTATATTTCAGTAAGTAGTTTGACGACCTCTGTGGTTTAGTGGTTCGAGTACCGGACTGCTGACCATGAGGTCGTGGGTTCGATTCCCACAGGACACAAAAAATTATGTGATGAATATAAGTGTTTGTGTTCGTCTGGGTGTTTCTTGTGTATTGTAAGCAGGTATTTACAAAAAACAAAGTATAAGTATAAGTATTATATCCATTGTCTAGTAGATACCCAGAGTACAAGCTCTGCTTAGTTTGGGACTAGATGGTGCTGTGTAAAAATGTCCCAGAAATGTCTCAGTACTCATTCATATACTTAGTAACTAAGGACTTTAACCATGCTTAGTGCAGAATCGCTGAGTCACTGGCTCACTGCACTAGTAAAAGAAGTCGCGTCAAAAAATACCAAATAAAGAATCTTGTATTGATCTCCAACTTTCTTGCCAACTGCAAGATCAAATAGTACTGAAATCTAACAAAACAATGTCAGACAATCTATAAAAAAAAAAACAAAATCTAGCTTACCTACAAAGATTCGAGTTTTCATCGTTCGACGTTCGATCAACTTCGACGATACAAACTCGGACAAGAACCGAAAGTGTTCACCGTTTATTTCTTTTTATTTGCAACGAGTCGCGATAGCTCCTCGATATTAAACATAGCATTATGTGACGGCACGTGCTATCTTTAATCTATGAATATAGCGTTAGCGAGGTATTTTCCTTATACGCTCTGGTATCTTCATTTTATAGGAAGACCTTTAACTACACACATGGTGAATAAATACTTACAAATATATCCGTATAATTGTTAATTAAGTATTACAGGAGAATTTTAACAATATTATTGATGAATATGAAGAAGAAAAGAAAGCCCCGTTTCTTTTTGTTTTGGTATGGACAGAGGCTGTTAATTCAGGGAGTCTTTACAGCTTAGCCGGACTTGGTGGCGATGCACCGAATGCCTCTGGCCAAGGGCAGCTTGTAAACTAAGCAATGGCAGCTAAGGGCATCCCCTAATCAGACACGGACCTCGGCTTAGGGCCCAGTGTTTGGTAATTATAAAACAGACTATCATCTTGTTGTCATATAATACTAGCCCTTGTAAGATTTTTTTGTCAATTGGTATTAAATCTAATATGACCTGATTATATTAAACTGGCTGAAGGATACTCCTGAACACCTGCTGTGTCTGTCTATAATAAATTAGTTTTTTCATGAAACATGCAAATCTAGTATATGAAAAGCATTCACTTAATTAAGATTGTAATTGCAATAGCAATTCTGAAAGTTTCTCCTTCAATTACTTACCATAAAAATCTATAATTTTCTCATCGATAAGAAAATTATATAACATTGCCATTGAAATCGTTCAGTAATAAGAATATGGGGAACCCAAATTCTACATTCGTCTACACGTGCTGCTACAGGATGATAATGATTTATCAGATGAAGACACGTGATGTGAACGTGCTAAGTACCGTACGCAAGAAGCTAGCGTTCACTTACAAGGAAAGTTGAGAGGTGTCGCGAGTGATATAACACCACTAGCGAAAGCAAAAAATAAATTGGCTGTTAAGACAAAAAAAATCTCTCATCGAAAATATATTTTACGCTTACCGCACAACACTTTTTTAACAAGTATTGTGAGATGAAGACAAAATTATGTCGCATCGGATGCGAAGGAATCTGAATGAACATACCATCACGCTTGTTTTCCAAAAAACTAGGCAGAAGTCCCTGCTTGTTGTAGGGTACATCCACATTTCGATGGTAAGTTTTAGGTCCCATATAATAAAGGAGTAATTTATGGCCATAACTGTCCACAATTCCAAATTCCGTTCACATTTTAATTGCGGTCCAATGTTTACATACAGGTATATCATAATAATGTGTACGTATGTACCTAGTCTTAAATGCCCTCAACGGGACAAGTAAGTTATGGTGCTTTGGTAATGCATAGCTCACCGTTGTATTTGATGAGAGCTGGAGAGTCAAGAAGGTTCTTATTGGTCATCGAGTCCTGCAAAGATCTATTTTGAACATACATCCTTTCAATGTTGGAAATCAGGGTTTGAGTTCTAGGAATCGCGAAAAATTTGGTTTTCACCATATGACTTGTCTATGTAGGTACTTCGCGTTCGTCATACCAGCTGATTGTTCTTTTTACTTGCCTGGTAACAACAAACGGCCAATCGACACGTAGCTTTACGATCGATCGTCGTGTCAAATAATCTCATGTCCGTAACACATGTCTGCTGCAACGTAGTCCGAAGATTAAGCGCGACGAATCGCCGAGACAATCCTGGCAAGACAAAGGCGGTCCGTTTGTCACGCGCAGTAAATATTTTGGACAGGGCTTTACGGGCCCCGTAGTTTTATGAGGCTTTCTCGCTGACACCATTGTCTGGACGACGCCCGCTGACTGATTAGCCATGCTCCAACCAAGGGACGTCTTCACAATTTGAAATAATTTTACTAGATCTGAGGACCAATTGTTTTATAACTTACTTGTTTTTCAACGCTACTTAACGATTTGTTGAAATGTTTACGGTTAATGTTTATTTATGGATATATATTATAAATGTTCTAGGTTGGTCGCTTACCACAGCTGTATACTTAGTCATTAACGACGGTGCATATGAACAAACAACGACTGTTGTGCTATAAGAAAACAGTGAGTTGAAAGTGCCGATGCATTTAATGATCTTAGAAATAATGAAACAGATTTCATAATTCTACTGGGAGGATTTTGTAGTTATCTCTGGATATATAGCAAAATGCGATAGAGTCGTCGCATTTGCTGTAGATCACGGGATACTTCAGGATGATGATGATGCTGGTTGACTTCTGTGTTTTGCCAAAGTAAATCGCTTGAGATCATTGAAAATAATGACTGTTGACAATATTTCTTCTACTGGATTTTAATCAGTAAATAAAAATCTCATGAAGTTTTAGACATGGATCTAGCAGACCTATCGGATGACTTCACTGTCAAACGACTGCTGTCTGATAACTGTTATCATTAGTGCTGGGTATTCGCTTGTCCATGACTCACTTACCAGGCATTTGGAACCGGAAGATGTTCATACCAGGCGAGATATAGTATTTAGTACAAAAAGTCGGTTCTGAGCCGGTGCGCAATGTGGGCCGGCGTCAAGGCTGCGGCAACCTTGCTGTTTGTGGAGCGTGACGGCGACCGACGTGTCGGCACCCACGGCGTGACGTCACCCCCGCCTCCCTCGCCCCTGCCCTCACGAACGTGCCCCAAGGTGCCAGGTAAGCTATGCAAGAGTTGCTAAGAGAACTGCTTGAGGTTACGTCCTATGATGCAGGTTTTCATAACAATGCAATATTTCGCATAGACACGGTTCTTGAAGGGCTTACAGTACCTATCTTGTCTAATACTATGGGTAAAAAAGTATTTTATGTAACTATACAGTAGGTAATTACTCTATCAATGGTTTTATCAATTTCAACTAAGTTACATTTCCAATTACTTAATTATGTTATTTTTAGGAATATATTTGTGACCTAATAATTTATGGTTTTCACTTTAAAATATTTTATGTAATAAAGATTTATATAATAGAAAGACTTTTTTAGTTTCCTTTATCTATATTTGGAGGAAGTATCTACTGGAAAGTAGCTATAGCTTAAATGACTAGAATCGTCACGAAAATACTTTTTCATTGAGTTTAAATCTCGATTTAAATCAGTCTTTTATAACTAAAGAGATTTCTAATTTAATAACGTAACCTATAAATCTATTTTAAGATAAGTAACTCGATGTAATAAGTTTTAATGATTTGATTAGATAAAATAGACAGATAAGTGCCGATTTAAGTGTCCGTTGCCAAAACTTGAATTATTTCGTAAGGTATTTTTGGAAAATCGTTTATTACGACTAAGTACTTGCGTGGGCGCTGTTTCAGAAGTCTCGTAAATTACACGAAGTTAATAGTAATAGTAGAAGAGTTTTCCCTTATTTCAAACGTCGAGGCCCGTAATAGTAATGTTTTTCATAATTTTCACTAAGCTCATAATACTTGTAGGTTCAGAAGCGCGTGCAAAAGCCCATTGCCTCACATCATTATGGAATTAAAGGTAAACAGGTGTGAAATTAAGCTCACTTTTTGTTCAGCTAATAGATTGCGGCGCACTTTCCGTCCAGTCCACTTACATAATACCCTTTTATTACAGACATACAATCACCTAAACGCTGTGTTTAAAACACTATAATTTTGCACTAAACAGGATGATTTGGGAGTTTCGTCTCGTTATAAATTTCTACTTTTGTTTTTTACGTACCAATTATGGGCGGCGAGGGCTTCAAAGAGGTTTTTATAGATTCGAACGGTTGATTGATGGGTGATTATTTTTGGATTCGATCTGAAGATGCTTCCGAGTTGTTTTGTTAACGAAAACAACAGTTCTTGGTTGACGGTCGGTTGTTCATATAATTCTTTATTGTTCTATAATTTTTTTTGTCGCTTTAATTGAATCTAGTAAAGTGTTGAGGTGGTTATTGCTTAATTTAATGACTTGTGATTTTGCTTGTAACTGCTTTTAACACGTTAGGAATTATTGGTTAATAATTATAATTAAGTAACTTTAGTTGTCACTGTATCACGATTGGAAAACTGTTTGTTTAATGCTATGACTGACTTCTAAACATTAAAACCATTAAAACATTATTATTAATTTGAGATATTGATGCTACTTATGATGGCAAATTTCTTTACAAAAGAAAATCTAATCATAAAGTCATTTAATGAAGGTGTTGTCGTGTTTTTTCCTTGATAAATCTATAAGCACCTACCGCTTCTTAATTTAGACTTGATCGGTACCTTTTGTTAGATTCCGTGAATTTGTGGACAATTTAAAATTTCTGGTTACTTTCAGGTTTATTGGCCGAAACTAAACTTGTTACGTGTTTAAGTCAACTATTATTATAACGTTCATTTTGAGGAAAAAATAGATAACTGTAAAAATAAACTGATGATATAAATATTGTGTTAACATCTCCTCAATGGGCCAAAAGTTAAAAATGTTTAGAACAATAATATCATGATTTGTTATGGGTTCGATTATCAAGTCGAGCAGAGGTTTTTTTATTGCCACCCATTGCATTGGCCCGAAAACCGCGGCTTATATTAGTTCGCCTATGTACAATCCTTAGCGTTTTCAGGGTATCTTTTGTTCAGTAGTAATATCAATGCTGTCTACTACCTTCGTACTGATAAACATAAGCTTTGGTCCCTTTTCTCGTACAGAAACTGCTCTGAGGTCAATCTGAGTTGGCTTGACACTAACAATTTTGTGGATTAAACTTATGCAACTTATAAATTTATGCAAAATGTATTTGGTTATGTTTTGTCTTATGCCTGCTATACTTAATTTTATTTACAACCGAGGTTGGACCGCGGGTTTCAGTGGAACGAAACGCGTCCTACACAATGCGTTAGGACTTGCGGACTTTTGCAACCATTTCACGGCGATGCCGACGAGTATAAGGCAAGACGAATCTGTCCTTACTTGTGTACTAAGCGTTTGACCCGGCACCGCTCGCGCCCACTAACCCAGTGTTCGATAAGAACTCGTGCAACTGCAACATTTGAATCTGACACGTATTCGTTGCCAAGTAAAGTGCAATGTCCTATCACAATAGCTATTCATCTCTTTGATGTAATGATGTGTAGTCAGTATCAACTGTTTATTTACTGCCTGCTACGTGCGTTCGTGGGTCGTATGTTGTCTAGTGCGTAGGGTAAATTGAGTTCTATTGTGTTGGAGTTGTGGTTGGTTTTTGTGTGGTGTTGGTGAGTCCGTTGTGTTTTAGTGTCAGTCGTGAGTGGATTGTGTGACTGGCAGAAGAGTCTTCAGCGATACCGTTAGCGGACCGTTCAATAAATTAATTTGGTAACAGCCGTTGCTTGCTAGGGATAAACTTGGATTACACGTTAACTTTCAAGTAGTTTGTGCCATAAAATGCTGCATTAATGTCTATATCCATGTAGATATAAAATTAACGTTGCGTTAATGAAAGATTTTTGAGATGTTAGCGGCGTACTGTGAAAATGATTTATTAAAAATCTCAATCTGTGAGAATTTACAAAATGCTTGATTTTCACAATGAAATCGTTGATTTTCTAAAAAAATTATTTCTTTAAAAAGGTCAGGTTAAGAGCACCCTAACTAAACCAATGACCATTCATGAAGAGGTTAATGCACTTAGAAGAAGCTAAAGTGGTGTGCCAGGATTGTAGTAAGTGGAAATCTGTAGTCACTGCATACCTACCCTAATGGGGGTCAGGCGTGAATATAATATGTCTGTTGTAGGTTTTCATAGCAAAGGGGTTGGCATTATACATTGTACACCAACATAACATAGTTTGTTGATTGTATTTTGTCCCAGTATTCCAATTATCAATGGGGACATCATTCTTCCACAGTTCCCAATATTTCGTGATGGAAATACCCGGCAACATTTTGTCCGACCCCTTGGGGGGTAGTCTCGAATAGATTCTATGAACTTATGGTCAAAAACCTTGAGAGCATTATTTTTATTATTATTTTTTAAAGATAGAACTGTAATGTTTTAATATTATCACTATAAAAAAAATCTATTGGTCTAATGGTCCCAAGCGCGACTGTTACGCTAGAGGTCTTGGGTTCGATTTCCAAGTAGAGCAGTGTCATTCAGTTTTTTATGAAATTCTCAGTAGCAGCTCGGAGTTTGGGATTTGTGCCCGGTTAATGGCAATAAGCTCACCCCCTATTACCTACATGGGACCGAAACATACCCGCGAAATATAGGTAATAGCACATTAGTATACCTCTGCCTAACCCTATACCTATGCACGTGCATACGATCTGACTTCTCCTCCTGGGTATCGAATCCAGGTCCTCACAATGCAGTAGCATTTCTACTCTGGACCAATGAGACTGTAATAATATTAAAGAATGAGATTAAAAAACTCAAAGTGCCAAATAACTAATGTAAGTATGACGTTTTGTAAGCGACGGCGATAGTCCGTAGGTGTAAGAGAGCCAGCTACCCACGCGATACAGGATCGAATCCTAGCTGTATTGAAAATATTTTATTCTTATCACTCACATACAATTCCACAATACTCACATTGATAGAATAACATTATGAACAGAAGAACAAAACACTGTAAACATCAATTACCTATTTAAAGGAATATCTATGGAGTTTCTTGCCAGCTCTTCTCCAAAAGAACTCCTATTTGGAACCCTGCAATATACAAATAGCTTTGACATTTCAAAAGAATCTGTGTATGTATGATTTAATTGAAATTAAAAATATCGTATTAGTTTGTTTTAGTTATAACTTGTATTGACCTAGGTCTGACCAAAGATCTTCTAGAACGTTCTGTGTCATTCTTTGCCTGATATAATTGTAGGTAGTTAGGGTAAGCCTGACCTTACCTTCCCTTTGTATATTATTCTGTTGTTATTTTTATTATTCACCTTATACTTGAAGTTCACCATATTTGAAGTAGCCATACTTATAAAAGCTTCAGTGCCATTTCTTAAATTTAATTTCGCATTAATAACAATAACGAATAGTATGAAATTATTAAATCACACAAATAAAAATGTAAATCCAAATGTTATACAAACATCTCACCACGTATGACCAACCAAACATTACAAAACGCTTTTAATTAAAAAAACAATACTAACATAAAAACTAAACCCATCTACTAACTACGCCCATTACCGCCACAATTTATTCGAGCAATCTAAAATCTTAAAATCCGTCTAATATCCGTGTAAGCTAACATGAACTATTAAATAAAAATGAACGAGCGATCGTGGTAGAGATAACGTAATCCGTGCCGACATTATTTGTTTTTAATTATTCAGCGGCGAGTCCGCCCCTGGCTAATGACTCTATCATGCGATTTATGAGTTGCCCCCGGCATTTTGTTTTTTATTCCTTACTGGTGGTTGATTGAGAACTACTGTACGATTGTGGGTTTTATGTTTTTTCGTTTATGGCAATGGTCATTTTAAAACCTTTGATGGCACGTGATAAACTAACACATTGATTTAAAATTAAAATTTCTTTATTCGGACCAAAAGAAATATTCATCGTGATGGTAATAATTCTATTGAGTTTCGAGGTGTGATTCAATAAAAATAGAGAATACTCCTACCAGGCAGGTGTTTTTCCTGGCGGAAGAAAGAAGAAGACCCAACGGTTGATGGCGGGCGTCTGATTCAAGCTGCAACAGCTCAGGATTTGCTTATCCACAATTCTTATGTAGCATGACAGCTGTCGCTAAAATCAGTAATCCATACTCTATTCATTCATACCTAGGAATATTGTAAATGTGAAGAAATATCTGTTTGTTATATGTAAACCAGTGAACCAAATCTGTCTAACCCTTGGGGAAAACCAACCGTGATGGTATGTTATTACCAACGAGGCCAGGATCTAAAAGGGGGCAACCCAGTGCACCTTTTTTTTCTAGTACGGAAATTTCTCATGGATCGTCCGCCACTTGAGGGGTATGTCGGACTCGTACCGACTAAACACCGTACTTGCCTTCTCTTGCCCTATAGCCACGGTCATGGGATCCGTGACATGCACCACGACAACCACGTGCACCTGCCCCGGGTGGCAGCTTCAATTTCTTCAAACGCTGGAGAGAGAGGGCACCCATAATAAGTTTCTATGTCGGTTCGAAAAAATCGTAGATCCGGGGCTGACTACCACTCAACAGGTAAAGGTGGTTTTCAGGTTTCGGGTTTCAAACTACTAGTCACGGTAAAAATTTGCCATTCCTATAATAATCGCGATGGCTGCTTTTTGAGGAGCACCTGGTTCTCGATGAGTAAGGAATGGGCCTCCATCTAGATAGACTGATCACCACTAGGGCAGTCGAACCTTGCAAAACCTTACCAAACCTCAAGCTATGTACTTACGTAATATTTTAAATGAAACAAAAATCTCTATTGACGTCACATAAATCTTGAGTCCACGATAACCACGCGATAGTATTAATAGAATAAAACATTCTAATCTAACCCTTAAGCTGCCATGGGAAACTTCCGCCATGACTTTCTATAGAGAAACAATGGGAAAACAGCTCGCACAGTTCCTAGAAAGGCCATCGTTAGGTGTTCTCTGATAAGATAGCTACTAACAGTAAAAATTATGTAGTATCACCAATAAAGAATGTTTTAAGGGTCAATTGTTTTGATAACAATAATATTTTTGTTAAGCTTGAGTCATATTTTTGTAGTGATATTCTAATGATATTATCATTTAGTGCCTGTCATAGGTAGTTAGAATCCAAGACACCTCTGACTTTAACCGAAGTCATGCGTGTATTAATAAATATCACGTGCTTAAATTGAAGGAAAACATCGTGAGGAAACCTGCATGCCTGAGAGATTTCACGGGGTGTGAAGTCTGCCAACCCGCATTAGGCGTGTTGGACTTAGGCGTGTTGACTCCTCTCAGAATGAGAGAGATTAGGCCAATCTCTCTCATTCTGAGAGGAGATCCGTGCCCAGTAGTGGGACAATATAATGGGTTGATTATATTATGATACAACCATGTAGTACCTATAACGAGTAATGAGAAACGTATGACTTATCTATCTATACTAATATACGTATAAAGCTGAAGAGTTTGTTTGTTTGCTTGAACGCGCTAATCTCAGGAACTACTGGACCAATTTGAAAAAATCTTTCAGTGTTAGTTAGCCCATTTATTGAGGAAGGCTATAGGCTATAATATCACGCTACGTGGACGAAATCGCGGGCAGAAGCTAGTAAATAGATAAAAAGAAGGGCTGATTAACTAAATAAAATTACCATTACGAAACAAAGTCGAACACATCCGCTAAAACAACAAACGAAGCAAAAATCCATAATAATTAGATGAAAAACTGCCTCAATAGCCAAGTGGTCCTGACCGCGACTGCTACGCTAGAGGTCCTGGGATCGATTCCCAGGTCGAGCAAAGTGTTATTGGGGTTTTCTATGAAATTCCCAGTAGCAGCTCGGAGTTAGGAATTTGTGCCCGGCTCGCCCCCAATTACATGGGACCTAAATATACCGGTGAACTGTGGGTGTACATTAGTACGCCTCTGCCTAACCCTTCCGGGAATACAGGCGTGATGGTATATTATGTTATGTTAAAAACATATAATATGTTATGTTATGGTAATGCCCATTTTACTATACTTAATATATGATAAAAACAAAATGGGCATTACCACTATTCGTATCTGTTTAACTTGATTAACAACTAAAACAAAATCAATGTTCCAATCCATAAAGTTTTTCATCAGTATCATGCACGTGAAAGCGCAAGCATTGTTCTTAATAAAGTAAACATTAAACATGGTTCATAATAAACTAAAAATAACATCATTTCTTCATCCATGTCATAACCAAAAACCTTTTGTTTTAGTTACATTCAAGTTAAACACGGCTCAACTGCAAAGTTAAACTTATTTCGTTACAGGAAAAACACAGTTACATAATAAATGTTTAAAAGGAAACGTTCAAAGCGTAAAACTACGTCATAGGAAAAAGAAACGTAATAGAAACCGTCATAAGTATTCCACAACATATAATAACCTTACGGGGGAGCTTATGGCGATGTAATAATTAAGTTCACAAAGCGCTGGCAAACTTCACAAAAAAAAAGTTTGCCAACCCATACTAGGCTAATGTGGGGGCCTATAGCCTAACTCCCTTCTTCATCTCTACTATTACCCATACAAAGAGGAGATCATCTGCTGGTTTTGATTAAATTATTTTTGGAATCCATTTTTAATCCTAAGCAGCTTTAGCTTTATTTTAAGTACTTAAATACTTTTTGGATGCAAGTGAAATCGCGGGTAATTGCTAGTCTATAATAGGTGTAATTTTCTTTTGTCTATGATTCTGTGGCAAAATGTTTGACCAGGTCCTGGCTGTTAGTAATCAAGATAAGAAAGCCACACACACAAGTGGCCTTATGAGCAAGACGGGAGGTGTGGCATCGTCTGCAATACCTCACAATAGCAAAATAAGTCACAATCAAATAATTCTTTGTTCTAAGCTCCTAACAGTATTATTTAACCAGCAAAAACCACTAGAAACATAGCGTCTACATGATAATTACTTGCCGGAACCGACATTTTACGGTTATACCAAATAAACTTTGGCGGTACATACCAGTCCCGAAGGTCGGAGTAATTAGTTTACAACATAACCCTATTCTTGTACCCCTTTACGCTCATAAAACTTTCCAAAAGCATATTTTTATTGCTTTTTGGACCTGGTCATAAAATCACTGTAAAGTTAAGCAGTTACCTGGTATGTGGATGCCGTGGTGGTTCTGTTTTGTGGTAAATATAACTTTGTGTTAATTATATAAGAGTATTGCAAAAAGGGGTGGAACGAAGTTATGACGCCAATAGTTATTTTATCGCAAATAGTTGGGAATTTTTCAATTCGTATAAAACCTTCTATCAAAGCTTTCAATAGATTCAGACGTAAATGTGCGTAACTAAGAAAACAATTTTACTTCAGGTCCTATATTTTGTTTAAAATATCTTTTTTTGTAGAAATAAAATAATGTAATCTGTCATCATTGATGCGGATTATTGATTCCTTGAATAATAGCTTAAGTACTCACCTAATCAATTTGATTAAGTTCCTATTTCAATATAAAAGACCGTAACTACTTGCGGTATTCAAATTCCGAAGTGAATCTAAAAAAATCTGTGTCTTTAGTGGATAAAAGTGCAGAAATCAAAGTTTGGTCACACTCGAGTGGTTTTTCAGATACATTCCTTGTTTTGGTCCAATGGCCTTTGAAATCAATAGAGAATCAATTTTGGAATTGCTTCTTTCAGTTAGAATCCCGTTTGATAAATGTGCAAATCATCAAGCGCACACAATGTTTTGTGTTGGTAGTATGAGTGTAATGATTTAATTTAAAACTATTTGGTCCAAGCTCACTCCGGCATTATTAGAAGTGTTTTTATTTTACCAATTAGGTACATTTTCTACTGTTTTCATTAGGTATAAATATAAAATGAAAGTTAATAAGAAATAAGATATATAAAAACTGAAATACCGATTGACAAAAACTACGTCGTTTTAACATCATGTTGCAGTTCTACCATCTCAAAAAGGCGTCATAAAAACGCATTCCCCGACTGTACTGAGTGTCGTAACTAGCGAGTGCAGGCCTACGCCTACCTGAGGGAGACGCGACGTCAGTACCGTTACGGCAAATAACGATTCCAAGAAGGTCATGCGCACTAAAGTAAGGCTAAAATTCCACTTAATTTTTTTTGCCTCGTCTGCCAAGTCATTGCAGCAACTTCTGACCAAGGCTAACATTATTTTTTCTCAACTACAGGGTAGATTTCAACTTCCACAATGTTTCAACTCATTTCTATTTTAGGATTCGAATATAGAATTTAAATTCCAGAGTCAAAGTTCACAAAGCAACGTTCACGACGCCTTATCTGTTCACACATCGCCGTATGTTTGAATAAGGCTACCCAGCACCACCCACTTTAGGCGCGTCGTATCGCCGACGAATCGGCATTTAAAACCACTTAATGACAAATGAGACCAAATATTGACAGCGTGCAACATAAAAACAAAGGGCCACCGCTGGGGGCGGGTTCGGTGTCAATCTCAAGAACAAATAGACGAATGTTTGACGAACGAATTACGTGACAACTTTAGTTTAGTTGTTTGTCCCGATGTTTACACGCCACCGCTGGGAGATTGGAAAATTAAATTGCGTCGTGGAAAAAAATTGGGGCCCAATGTGTCGGCGGATGTGCGTAGGTACGGACCGAGTCAGGGGTAGCAGATGTATGCACCGGTGTGCGCTGGTCGGTACCTGTGTAAATGGCATTCGATACGATTTTTTTCTAAGAACATGATACCGTGCAATTTTGGTGAATTATTACTCAAATTCACGTAGTTGGGAAGTGATTAATAATCACTAAGACAGCTTATTTCCTGTAGGATTGATTACATAATATTTTAAGTCTGAATTCATTAATTAATTTATACGAACTTTAAATAGTTTAAATGAAATAAATATTTATTGGGAAACGATTTTTTTATAACAAGGAGTTTACATCACAATTATCTAATAAAGGGTAACAAGGCTATCTTACGACAGATGTATTTGTATAATTAAAAACGGTTAGCACGCGTTAATGCCATAAAGGTATTTACAATAAAATAATGACTCCCTCCCTACTACTGTGTCTAATATTCGCGTAAGCTTCAGAAATCAGTGCTCACTTTTATTTCATAATGTATTCTTGAAAAGCTATAATGGGTTTCCTGTAACATATATTGAAACTTAAGTAGGTAACCTAACCTTATTTGTAGATCTATTTAATTAAAAGCAGTTAGTTAGTTTCCAAAAAATAATTTTCCCTAAAATAATAATTATATAAATTCTTTGTAAATCCACAGGTACACAACACTTAATCTGAGTATGCAAAGTGCTATGTTGAACATATGATCAGAAAGCAGTGGGCCACTGGCCCAGCAATCATAGCAATGACATGTCGCGAACCGTGAGAGGAACAATGGTCGCTCCGTGGGAACGCGCCGTGATTGCCCACCCTCGGGTAGCGGGTTCGAGTCCCGGGTCACGCCGCGGAACGGTGGGGTGCGAAACCAGAGTGCGCGCGTACATCCGGAATTCATATTTTAGTGAATGCGTTCTGAGTAATTTTAATAAATCTATTTTGGGTCATGGAACTTTGTTTTATTTGCTAAAGATTTATTTTCCTTTCGACTCTGTTTTGTCTATGAAATGAAAATGAACAAACAGAGGCATCCTTTATCCTTTATTATATACTATAAACTTTATACCTACTGCCTCAATTTACCAGTGATGATTGTTAGGTATGGGGTTTTTTCAGGGGCCGAAGTCGTCTATTTGAGTTTCAGTCTGCCTGACAGGTCATTAGTAGTTAGTAGTTTCATTTAGTGCTTGCCACTGGACAATGGCAAGCAAAAAATGACAAGAACTGCCAGTTTTGAAGCCAAATTTGTCAAAAATCAACAATTCTGAAGTGACGATTTTCGACACAATAAAATAGTAGACTTGGGATCCTGTGAAGCAGTAAAATGGGTTTTTCTAATCGAAAATTCTCAGTGGCAACTCCGAGTGTGTACTTGTGTACGGCTAATTACAATAAGATCACCCCTATTAGCCCCCAAAACGTGAAAAACATTCCGTTGAACTGAAATTCCAATTATGACGTTGGACATCTAAGTACCTACGTCATCGTAGGAATACAAGCTTAATGTTATACAATACAAATGCTATTATTGTATTCTTTTATTATGATATTATTTTCAAATAATGAATTTCATTATTCATTTCATATTAATTTCAAATTATGAATGTTGGAGTCAATACTACCTATTCAAATTCCGACAAGCCCGTAGACACCATGGTCGCTGCAGAGGGTTCGAAACATCGGGATTTGATTTGGTAAAATATCGCGATAATATCCATAAAGTGGTTTTATTTCAATCGCCTATCAATTAGGCAATTGAAATAAAACAACTTTACGGATTATGTTATAAATAGATTATGATTTTAAGATTAGAAGACTACTCCAAACAAGTTAATGATTTTATATTCCAATCATTGTATTCTTCAAAGAGTTTAGTAAAAAGTGTGTTCAGACGAAAAAATAGTGATAGATCATCGGATCTTTTTTGTCGTCATTTACTTTCACGCTATTCTAGATTATTATTCTTTTTTAGATCAACGGATTAACTTTAGACGACACGGATGGCTGAAGTTACTACACGTGTAGTAATTAGTAGGTCAATAGGTATAATCATTTGTTATGACATATAATAAATAAATATTCTGGGACATTTTTACACAGTACCATCTAGTCCCAAACTAAGTAGAGCTTGTACTATGGGTACTAACTAGACAATGGATATAATACTTATATACTTTTTTTGTGAATACTTATAATACATAAGAAACACCCAGAGGAACTCAAACAACTATGCTCATCACATATTTTTTTATGTCCTGTGGGAGTCAAACCCACGACCTCATGGTCAGCTGTCCGGTACTCGAACCACTAAACCACAGAGGTCGTCAAAACATAATATACAATCAAGTCGGTATTCTCTGAAGGGTTAAGCAGAGGTTACTAAATGCACACCATCATCAGAATAGTATGTACTTACACCGCCATTTTTAGAACACATTTTAAACATATTAAAATAAAGTCGGAATATAAAGAAGACCGTTAAAATTTCTTTAGGATAAATTCTAAAAAATAATAAAATAGTCCAAAGAATTTTGGAATTATTTAATATGGTGCCCACGGCCACATATTTATTTTATCATCGAACTCCTGCCATCGGCAACGAATTCATCCTCACACCTTAGCACCATTATCATACGGTTCCAGGAGCTTCATCTCACGTGTAATCAGGCTGTCAAATAAGCTACCTACCGAGGTTTTCCCAAAAGAGTACAGCATGGGGTTCTTCAAAAAAGGAGCGAAAAGGTCTTTACAGATTCGGCAACGCGCGAGTAACACCTCTGGTGTTGCAGACGTCCATAGGCTATAGGAACTGTTTACCATCAGGCGGGCCTTTAGCTTGTTTGCCACCTCAGTGGTATAGAAAAAACAATAAAATTCTTCTCATAATCTTGCTTTGTTATCCATCAAGGATATGTATCAAACTTAATACTAATTTATCATGCAAGAATCGTAGCAAGTGGCAGTCTATAGTTTCTGCCTACC
Source organism: Acronicta leporina (assembly GCA_947256265.1). Taxonomy (NCBI): domain Eukaryota; kingdom Metazoa; phylum Arthropoda; class Insecta; order Lepidoptera; family Noctuidae; genus Acronicta; species Acronicta leporina. Next base: position 5,087,420 of record OX366513.1, on the reverse strand, counting down.
CCTGTGTGAGAAGGGCGTGAGTGTATATATGTATGTAATACTAATTTATTTAAATAAGACTACTAGGTTGTACTTTTCAAGTGTCAATTTTCGTCCAAAATTTCAAACGCCTACGATTCCGTCTTCAATTGAAATGGCAGTATTTTCGGGATAAAAGTTACTAAACATTTCCCTATCATCTAAAGCCTAATTCGTTCCAGTGCTGGGAATGAAATAAACATAATCATATAATTCATTACTACTAGCTGTTACGCACGATTTTACTCGCGTTCCAAAAATACTAGGTTGTAGGTTCGAACCTCACACAGAGCAAATATTAGTATGACCTACAGATAGTTGTCCCAGGTCTAGGTGTTTGTGTGGTATGTTAGAATTTGTGTTTGTTAAAGGACCTACAAAACAGGAGAAAATCCTAGTGTGGGGGCAACGTTTTTTGACAAGGAAGAAAGAAACAGAGTTACATTCGCATCTATTTTTTTATGTTTGATTATTTATTTTAAGATTTCAATATAATGCCACAAAATTCGAAAAAGTAGTTTAGTTGGTCAATGTGCGTAGGAAATAGGATTTATGATGTAATAATTAGTACATGCGCGTGGGTTACCTGTCTATAGGATTGATTTTATGTTAAGTATACAATGTATTAAGAAAATTCTGTCCTGTATAATATTAGTTTGGGCTTTTATGTAAAAAAGAAATATGTTTAATTCAGAAACGTAGTGTGCTAGTTAGATAATCATTCGAAATGTTTATGTATGAGTATGTATGTACATACTCTAATTCTAGAGGTATGAGGTCCCATGCAATGGAACAGTAGCGAGTTGAGCCTAAGGGAAGCTCACTGCTAAACGATAACTTGGTAATAGGTTAAGCTGCGCTTATTGCGGTCAGTTCAAGAATGGGTGACCATTCTTGGCAGATTCAGATTTCTTACTGACTTGGTGAACCCGTTATGCCGTCGGTTCCTGTGTTCATATTTTACACTTACGACAATCGCTAGTGATCATCAGAAGGCTGAAACGCATGATGACTAGGTTGTCCTTAGTTTATTGGTAATAATGAAGTTTCTTGCCGTCTTCTTCTACATATAATCAACCTTCTGGCACCGTGCAGACTTAGAAACATTTCTTAAATGCTTGTAAAGGTTTATTAGAAATATAAACATTTGAACTTGAACTGGAATTATCCATATAATCCACAGGGTTTCTGGAAATTCCTATGTACCTACTTTTATTCCTGGCAAGACATGATAGGGTCGACTAAATGACCCTTTAATTTTGAGCCCCAATTTTCAATTTGGTTTGGTCCAAAAGTCAATAGACTAGAACATCTAGAATGACAACACGTTAGGCACAGCGGCTGAGCGATCGGCTTCTCTGCCTCGCGTTGTGGGTTCGAGCCTCACACAGAGCAAATATTTGTATGACCTACATGTGTTGTTCCGGATCTGGTCGTTTGTGTATGTGAGAATTTGTGTTTGTAAAAGCACTCACGATACAGGAGACAGTAAAATTCTCGCGTGCGGCAACGTTAATTTTAAATAGAACAACATTAGTGTATGTATATATACTTACAGTCATGCCTAGTAACGAAACAGCATTTTGTAATATCTCAATATTATTTACCAATTTCTGACAGTTCAACCGCTTTCCTATTAAGGAAATCTAATAAACTTCAGTAATTTAACTCAAGCGTCAGATAGGAATTCGCAGTATTAGATACAACCTTTTATGGGATAGTACTTCGCTCAGCAATTTGTATTATACTGCAATATTTTCTCGATATTGTAAGGTGGCATACAATTTTATAATAATTATTGTCTCGAAAAACAAAACAATTACCCAATATAAAGTATGGCGTTGCGTAGCGGCTGAGCGATCTGAAGCGGCTTGTTGCGGGTTCGATTTCCACATGAAGCAAATGTTTTTATGATCTACAGGTAGTTGTTCTGAGTCTGGGCATTTGTGTATGTGAGAATTTGTGTTTGTATACGCACCCACGATATAGGAGAAAATCCTAATAGCCCCACAACATTGTTTAAAAAGAAACTAACATTTTTCAACGCTTAAAAAATCTGTCTTGCATCACGGATAAGTGTCGAGTCACCAGAACTTATCGTATGAGTATCTATGATAGATAACGGACGATTCTCGAAAATTAAGTTCTTGTTATTATAGTTATTTCTTGTTTTATATCTACATTATAAAGTGCTTCTACCTACATATTACCTATATTAAAAAAAACAATGTATTTATCTACTAGGTTTTAAGCCCTCGGTGTTTCCAAACTGAACTTACAACACAAAGCCCTTTTCACAATTGTATCTTTGTAATACTTAATAATTAAAATAATTATGACTTTTATTCTTCACCTTTCTTTAGAAACATTTTTCAAAGTTCGAAACTCAGTAAACACAGACAATGTTTTTTTTGTTTCAACTGTTTTTATTTAATTGATAAAATATGTGTGTTCTTTTTTTAATTTTTTAAGCAAGTAATGACTTCTTTGTATAATATATCTCCCCACATCAAAGTGTTAAGTGAAAATAGTGTTTAAATGATCGGCGCTAAACATCGGGGCGTTTTTCGCCGGGATTAAGTCGGTTAAATTCCCGGGGGTGGTAAAAGTGCCCGAATTCTATCAACTACTCGGAGGGATTTGATTAAATCCCGCCTCACCCCTTGCGTGTTGACAGTAATTGATTGAAATGCCAGTTTCTTAATGTGTAGTTGTTGGTTTGATGCAATTTTGTAGGTCCGATGTTTGGATCTAATTCAACCGTGAAAATTTTAAAGAAAAGTTCTATTTTTATTGAGGCTTAAATAAAAATCGTTTAATATTCTAAAACACAAATTATTTTCATAAAAGTTAAATTCAGTGATTAAAAATATAGGTAACATAAAATATTTTGGGTATAATCTACTGTCTATTTGTTAACTATCATATAATTGTTACTTAATTATTATTATTCCAGGAAAACGTAGATGGAATTAAACTTTTTTGTTTAAATTGTTTACAACTCAGTCCTATTAAAAACTTTAATAAAATTAACTAGGCTATATTAGCCAGGCTAACTATTTTTGAAGAATTTATTATTATTTTTCGATATATTTTGAGCCTATTTTCATTTCCGTTCTAAAGTGTAAAAACTCTGGTTAAAAGTATGAGATAAATTGTAGTAACTCTACAAAAACTGCATAAAAATAAATAAGAAGAAATGTTGTAATTGTTTTCAAGTGATTTATTCTCACATTGATTAGTTATTTGATAAAAATATTTGAGTAAAGTTTTCTAAGTTGGATAGGAGTTAATATTAGAAATGTGCCACTAAATCATTAACTTCTACCTATTAATTAGCTGCTTGTATATATAATAGTAATTCAATAAATAACCTGTTTGGCGAGGTAATGAACCTTTGTTTAACTTCAGAATAATAATATTATTTTCCTATATAACCTTTCAAAGCATTTAATTATATAAGAATGACAAAGTTGTCACTGAACCGACATAATTGTGTTATTATCATTTATTGTAAATTATTTATGACCTTCTGTATGAAGTGTTGTATTGTTTGGTAGTCTAATAAATTGGCACAAACAATCATACACATTGAAATTCATTGAATAATAAGCAATTATGTATAATGGAACACTATTTCTTGCGTTATTTCTTTGGACTTAACTATAGACGCGCAAATGCAGTTGATGCGTTGAAGTCTTTTCTATGAAAACTAATTCCAAGACAATTCCGTTTATAAAGAAGGGCATAGTTTTCATAAATTACATTGGGTTTCCATAAATATTTTTCGACATTGTTTTTCTTAGCAAAAATAAAATCGAATAAATTACTATGTTTGGGTGTTTCGAAAACTGTGTAAATCGTTTGTGGGTAGTTGTGTTCATTATAATTGTGACACCGCTACGCTTGGTTTGCGATGATTCACGCCAATGGCGTTTACTTTTCTTTAGCAAACACTGCGATATGCGAGCAGCGCTGACGCCGCCGGGGAATAATTGGGAAGATAGAACAAAACAGCATGTACAATTTTAACGCGTCGTTTATTGATAACTTCATCTTTTCTTCAATATACTTTGTGTCCACTGACTATATAACACTCACTGTACATTTTCGTTTTACAATATTTAGTCTTTCGAGCCTTTATAACTTTCGATTCCATATAACAAATATTTTGTACAACGCACGTCGGGCGTACGAGAGTGGCGTCGTGGCACGACTTATCGCTATCTACCTACGCTTTACCGACTAACTCCAACTTCGTCTAGCCTTTAACACTATATTTACAAATTGTTCAAATTTTTTTGGTATTCAAATTACCTCGTTCACTACATCGTCTCTCACGCAATCCAGTCGGAAACCTCGCGTCCATCCGCACGGCACGACTTAAAATATTTTAACTTAAACCATGAAAAAATACAATAATCATAATATAATACAAGATATTCATCAACAACATTTAATTGAACGTTCCGCCGTCGGCTCGCGGCCGGCGGCTCGCTAGTCAACAGTTCCGCAACACTAACGGCGTCGGTACATTACAAAACAAATAAATGGACATACCTAGAAGTATGTACAGCCGGGAGAGAACGATCACTGTCCTAACGCGAAAACCGATTCGCAACAAAGTCACTGGAGGCCCGGAGCGGCGCGCGGCGCGGCGACCCGACCAGCTCATAGCGGCGGGATGTCGATGTCGCACGCGAACGGCGACTCTCAGATGAGCGGCATGGCGCGCTCGTTGGCCGCCGCGTACCGCTGCTCGTCCGGCACGTGGTACATGTTGATGATCTGGCTGAGGTCCTGCTGCCCGTACTCCCGCTTCATGGCCATCTGCTCGTGGGCGTGCGCGTGCGGCACGAACTCGCGCTTCAGCTGCGCGGGCGGCTCGTGCCCGAATTCGCGCTTCATCCCCGGCGGGCCGGGAGAAACGGGCTCGGACTTGGCGGAGGAGCCGCTGGGCGAGTGCGAGGCGCAAGAGGGCGGCAGCGCGTAGCCGCCAGGCGAGCCCGGCCCCAGTCCGTACGCCGACGGAGACGGGGGCTGCGGCAGGTAGGGCGAGCCCTGCCCGCCGCCGTAGTACTGCCCGTAGCCGCCCTGCTGCATCTGCGACACGTCGTAGCGCGGGTAGCCGTACGCTTGCTGCTGGTAGGCGCTCGGGTCATGCATCATGTACCCGTTGGGCATGTATCCATTTGGTGTCATTTGGTACACATCGCGCGGCTGTTGCGAGGGCGGCGCTGAGCTCCTCTGCGCCTCGCCACCGCCCAACAATGCTCCACCTCCAAGAGGATATTTCTCCTGTTTCTTGGCAAGAGTCTTCGTCTTCCTCCTCGGTCTGTATTTATAATCCGGGTGCTCCTTCATGTGAACAGCGCGAAGTCTCTTCGCCTCGTCGATGAACGGTCGCTTTTCTGATTCAGAAAGGTCTTTCCACTGTGCACCGAGACGTTTTGATATTTCAGAGTTGTGCATTTTTGGATTGTCAGATGCCATCTTCCTGCGTTGCCCGCGCGACCACACCATGAACGCGTTCATGGGGCGCTTGACACGCTCTGCATTGGAGTTTTTACTTGTGTTATTGTTGTTGTTGTTAGGCGGTTGATGGTGTTGTGGCTGGGGCTGGTGGTGCTGCGGCAGTGCCTGGTGGTGTTGGTGCTGCAGCTGTTGGTGCTGCGACAAGGGCTGTTGCTGCGGCAACGCCATCATGCCGCCGAGCGCGCCCAGCGAGCCGTAGCCATGCTGAAGCGCGTGGTGCGGCGGCACGGTGGCGTGCAGGCTGCCGCCCTTGAGATCCGTCTCCATCGTCAACATGTCGTCTTCCTGCGGCGCGTACAGCTTGCCGATCCTTCGTTCACCGTACACAACGAGAGAACCGTCGGTCGCTCACATGGACTCGCGGTGCGCGTCGATAACGTTTCGCGGTACCGTGCGGCGCGGTGGCTACGTGCGTTGTGACTGTGAGGAGGCAGCCGGGCCGGGCGCAGCGGCTGCGTAAGCCCCCCGCGCGCGCAGCCCCGGCTCCGCCCGCCGCCGGTTCCGCCAATGGCAGCGCCGAGAGCAGCCCCGCCCCGCCCGCGCTCTCCCACCCGCCGCGGCCTGCATTTTTAATCGCGTGGCGAGCGAGCTGAGCGTACGCCTCGCCGCCGCCTCATGCAAATCTCAATTTTGTTTGCCGACGGTGGATGCATTCTCAGCCCTAGTTTATGTTGTAAACCATACAGATTACCTGTATACTGGACATTTCTGCCACATATTTTCAACATTCACACTACAAAAAATCACTATTACTCGAAAACTTAGAAATGGGGAAAATATAACCACTAAAAGCAAATAATCACAGTTAGATTTTTATTTTCCACCGTTTATTTGTCGACTAGACAGAAAATATGTTACGCACAGACACATTGTAGTTTGTTCAGCTGGGGTGAGTTCAAGGCCCGTGCGACAATGTTGAGCGATCCACCTACTGAATGAGAAAGAACTCACTAACATAAAAGATGTTACTTCGCACAATGATACGGAAAGCCACGCGCTTATTGTTAGAGATTTTAAAGCATTGTTTAATCTCGTGAAGGTCGATGATTTGCTGCTAGGTCATGGAACAGAATTAGAAACAATTCATTACATTCTCCATTTATAATTTTAAAATAAATTTTGGAGCGATATAAACAATTTTATCAGATCTAACAAAAAAAAAACATTTAAATCACAATTCAGAAAAAAAAATTCAGCATCAATGATCTTAATTACGGCAGGAATTGAAATAGTCAATAAGAAAGTTGAATTAAGTGAATTTCTTCGACAATTTTAGAAAATTGGCTTAACATTTTAACTAGGTATGTAAATAAATTGTTTGATTGACTGTTAGTTAGCATAGGAAAGAAATCTCTTGGGATGATGCAATCATTTTAGGAAAAATCTCATCAAGTATTATAACGAAGGATAGGAACTTGATTGTAATGTGATTAATAAAGAAGATATGGCAGAAAAAGTGAATGAGAGAGAAGTCTGTACAAGGAAGGTATATGATAAAAACTATTCCCTATAGAGGCCCTCTATCAGTGCAATAGGACCCAAAACAATGATTGTTATAATAATGACTATACTTGTACTTTTGATAAGAAAGAAAATGATGACGCTAGAGAAACACCACAAAAATTTCTAAAGTATGTAAATTATTATTGTTTTATGTTACATAAAAAAAAGACTAATGCAAAGCTAAATTTGATTACTTAATTAACACTGGAACGGTAATAGAAATATTTTCATAACTGTCGTAACCCATTACCGCCACTTTGCGGGCTTACAAACTGTTGTTCATAAGAAAATTATGTAAAGTATGACGAAAATTAGGATTTGTTTTTGTAAGCTTACAAAAATAACTGTTATGTGAGCTTTATCAGAGTTTGAGGTTCTAAGGGCTCTGTATTTGGATTTCATTAATATTTCCTTGAACCGTCTATTTTGGTATCTGAATAACAGTACCTAACTGTTCTCTATTTAGCTGTACCTATTATTATCTTGAATTTGTTTCCTAATATTATCAATCACTATTTCTTCAGCTGTTTTCGTATAGGTCATTTTAGGTAAAATTATCAGTGAAATAACCGAAATAATTTTTCTATCGACTTTAAACAGTTTTGGGAACGCAATATAATTATATCAGCTACCATAAGCTGATAGAAATATCAATTTATGGGTTATAATGTTCTGTTGTTGATCTCTCTTTAGGGAATACAATTTACATACATTAAAAACTTGCTGACAGCTTAACAGTGCTTCAAAGTTATTCTGTAGTTCCTTATACAATATCAATAACTTATATCCTTATTGATTAGGTAATATACTTAATGGTTCCATTATTAGGTTCCATTTTCCTCAAACATACCACCACCAGCCTACCACCAACATAACATGAAGTGTGGATTTAAAGCGGTAAACTTCTCTCAAACAACAACTTCTCTCCATTAAATGCATTACCCACTTATTCCTTGCAATTATCCCACTTTAGATTGATACATCTCAATTATTTTAATTTTAAGCTCGTTCTGAATTTAATTAAATCATAGTTGTGCAAATTGTCATAGAAATTTTGTGTGACTGACCAGCATTTAGCCATCGTGCAATTACTTACATCATCATTTGTATAATGTTGTTGTATTTTATAATCTGTTTATACTTAGAAACATATCTTTAGTTTCTTATTTGGTACTTTAGGTTTACTTTGTTTATATGATTACAAGAATATTTCTATTTGTGCTAAGTATTTGGGTATTACTCGAACTGAATAATCTCAGAAATGAGTTTACAACTATCAATAATCTGCCTAAATTTCAAAGAAGAGATATATTTTTTTAACGTTAAACTGATAACCGTTAAATACCTGATAATGTTACTCACACTGTTATCAACCTTACCGAAGACTCATTAGTGGCTATAATCGCTCGAACATAGTCATGATGGTGCTGCCGTTTTTTCTTGAAATTTCTATTGTTTTAAAATAAGCTCCTATTGTTTTAATAAAAGCTCCGTAGAAATGGTTCAGGTACCATTTATTAGTGGTATTTGGTTCTTTTACAGCTACCGGTACTAGCATCGGTGGCACTTTCACTTATTGGGACAATGGGACATCGTAATAAAACACATGTGGATTTTTAAAGTCATTTACTTCAAGAATCTGGGGTTTTCTTTGAAAAATACATGTACATTTTATGTTAGTATATGTTCTTTTTAAGTACATTGATAGAGTTAATGAACTGTGTACAGCTGTGGATGTTTTGAAATTATATTTTATTATGAGTAATACCTACTGTAACTTATACATTATATTAACAATGCTATAGATATAAATTATGTTTATATACTTAAACTAGTAATTTTGTATCATAAGAACATGCTATAATGCACTATGTTCTTATGATACAAAATCCATTATTATTTTTATTAGTTTATCAAAGCTTAGTTTGGGAATCAGCATAAATTACACATTTAAACTGTGTCGACCTACTAATTGTAATGTTAATTGTAATTGTAAAAACTCTGCGGGAATAAATATTATTAACTGCCTCAATAGCCAAGTGGTCCTGACCGCGACTGCTACGCTAGAGGTCCTGGGTTCGATTCCCAGATCGAGCAAAGTGTTATTGGGTTTTTCTATGAAATTCCCAGTAGCAGCTCGGAGTTAGGAATTTGTCTCCGGTTAATGGCAATAGGCTCGCCCCCTATTACATGGGACCTAAACATACCGGCGAACTGTGGGTGTACATTAGTACGCCTCTGCCTAACCCTTCGGGGAATACAGGCGTGATGGTATGTTATGTTTATTTTATTATTTAAGTACCTATCATATTTGAAAGGTAATATTAATAAACATATCTAGTACCTATAGTTACATATTTAATTACATACCTATACATTTTTTACAAATTAAGATTGTTTAATCTGTCATAAGAGCTTACTTTTTGGAACTTAAGCTTAGATTTGCTGCATTTATTTTTATCAGTTGAGGTATCAAACAATAATCTTAATTTCAACAGGTGACCTTTGATGATTTATTTTATCTTGCGGCTCTTTAAATAGGTACCAATGTAACTCAACGAATTTATAGAATAAAGTTAGGCATTTGATGGCAAGATAATTAGAATACGATAAGATAATTAGTCATTCAGCTAAACAATATGTAGTTCACAAGTTTTTATTTCTTTAAGTCTTTGGAATACAAAAGTAGAACGTTACTACATGTTTTTTCTGTATCTGCTTATTTATTTTACACTCGTTAAGTATATTAATTTCATTCAAAAAGTTTTTATTTGTGCTGAAATTTTTTTTTTCTTCAGATTTTAAATAACATTTTATAGACATTGCATAATGTGTTTGTGGCTCAAAATCAACAAGGTGGCGTAATGAAGGTGACGTCTGTTCTGTTTATGTACTCAGCAGTGTTTAGATACATCGGCAAATATGTGTAGGTAGGTACATAGGTATATATAATGATACTTTACCTACCTACCTACCTACTCTTAATGATACATTACTAAACTGCTTCGTTAGCAGAAGTGGTGCCAAGCGCGACTGTTACGCGACAGGTTCACTTCCCACTTCCCAGGTCAAGCAAAGTGTTATTAGGATTTTCTAAGAAATTTTCAGTAGCAGCTTGGAGTTTATAGTTTGTGCCCGGACAATGGCAAAACACTCGTCCCTATTACATTTAGGTACCTATTACATGAGACCTAAACAAGTATACCGGTGAACTGTGTACATTAGTAGGTACGCCTCTGTCTAAGAGCGATCGCGCACTTGTGATTTTTTAGTCGGGTGATAGTTTGATCGTTCTGGGATTCACTATGGAGTTTTATGGCAGTGCGCGCATTTGACGTTTAGAATTCGACATGAAATTATACAGGACTACTACAGCGACTAAAAATCACAAGTGCGCGTTAGCCCTAACTTTTCGGGAATACAGAAGTGTTGGTACCTACGTTATGTAATTAATATTCTATGTGAAGTTTTTTTTAACTTTTTAATCCTTCATTGGCTTACGCTGGATCGGTGGTTCGCCTGATGTTAAGCGACACTACGGCCTATGATGGAGCACGCTTGCCTAGAAAAAACCGATTCATTTTTGATTTAAAGATACCTACCCAGTTTACGTATAAATCTAAGTTAGGTTTGAGACAAAGATTTGGATTATGTTCTTTGATCTTTTTATTAGTTGTTCTTTGGTTAGTATTTAGTTTTACATAATTAGTAAAACAATAAAGTCATTAAATTTAACACAAATTTAATATAGGTCCGAAAATACATTAGGTACACAGTTGCTTACTAGTTTTTATTATAAGTACCTATCGCATAACATACTTATGCTCTTACACGTTTATTAAGTTATACATCGCAGGATGACTGCATAACTTTAAATAATTACTTTATTCAATAGTTTTAAACAATTAATTGATTAGCTAAATAAATATTACCTATTACAAAAACCTTACATTTATTACCTACCTATTTTAATTGACTAAATAAAACATAGCTTTAAGTCCGCCCCTGTACACTGATTGTGCATAAAGAATTCAAATAAATAAATCAATAAAACACAGCTATATATTTCAAAATCCCCTAGATCCGTCAGACGGACGACCATACAAGTAAATCGTGATTCCAGATAGGTTAGGTCTATTCTGCATTCAGACTACAAAACTGTCAGAGCGTGAAACGGTTCACGCCGACTGGTGTCGACGCCATTTTGCTCCAGTTTCAATTTAATGAATCCCGGTTTGAGTCCGTGGCGTTAAATGTGGGAATCCCTCGGAAACCCGCGATAATCTTTACTTGCCCCGATCCAGTTAAAATGCTTCTGTATAGAATGGAAGGAGGAAGTATTGCAATTTATATGATATCAAAAGATTAAGGTGGCAAAGCCTGTTAAAAGGTTATCTAATTCAATAGTTAGCTTTAACGTTGATATAATTGTTTCGGTTTTGAAAGTTAAAAATGATTTTTATCAACTTATAAATATTTACATCTTAAGTACTACATAGAATTCTTTGTGTTATGTAATATTTTTTAAAGTGATCCTAATTAACGAGTTCTGGGACTTACGCGATTATTAGATATATTTATCTAAATAAAAAATATATTTATCTAAAAACACTTTGCAGATTAAATACAACTCGATAGAGTCCGTAAAGTGGTTTTATTTTAATGTGGTTCTAATTAACTGCCTCGTTAGTCTAGTGGTTTCAAGTGCGAGCGCTACGCTAGAGGTCTTGGGTTCGATTCCCAGGTCGAGCAAAATGTTATTGGGTTTTTCTATGAAATTTCCAGTAACAGCTCGGAGTTTGGAATTTGTGCCCGGTTAATGGCAATAGGCTCGCCCTCTATTACATGGGACTTAAAACATACCGGCGAACTGTGGGTGTAAATTAGTACGCCTCTGCCTAACCCTTCGGGGAATACAGGCGTGATGGTTGTTCTAATTGTTTGTTAAGGAGGATTTTTTATTAATATTTATTTATTAATATATATATTTTTTTTAAATCTTACTAGAAATGTGGGTCGCACATTACTAGTATTCTTGTTAACCCCTCGTGCTAAGCTAAATGCTTGTGTTACAAGTGTGCTCACATTGGTAGTGCAATGGGTGGGTATCGAACTGGCAACCACATGATCGCAAGTCCAACGCCCTAGCCATTAGGCTACCGCCGCTTCTTATTGTTCGTTAAGTATGGAGGATTTTTAATTAATATTTATTTATTAATATTGCCCCACACTAGGATTATATTCCGTATCTTGGGAGCTTGTACAAACAAGTGTGTGTGTGTAATAAATATTAAATATTAGTACCTATAACCTACAGTTAGGTCTGTAGGTTATCTATACATTACAAATAACTAAAATTGGAGTGTCTGTTTGTAATATTAAAATAACCGCTTTTTACTAAGTGCATTTGGATGACTACACGGTACATACCTATTCCAATTTTTTTTTTTAATTCTGTCTGTTGGTTTCGGCTAATCTCTGAAATGGCTGGACCGATTTTGACGGTACTTACTACTCACAGGCAGATAGCTGATATAACAAGGAGTAACTTATGAATTTTTTTTTAATACCACGCGGATGAAGTCACGGGTGACAGCTAGTAGGTACTAATATTGGTTCCGTGTGGGGATCGAACCCACAACAAAGTTTTAACAAAGAGTTACGTAACGCAATCAATTTGTTAATTTCCATCGCTAGCTGGCATGAATTTGCAATTAACATTTCATTAAAAGAATCAACGCTAAAACACTACAAAATCGCACTCTCCTACAAATGAAAACCACTAGAGGCTTACGCGTCGCGAGTCATTCTATAATTGCCGGAGTAACGCTTGTGCTAAATAAAAAAGTGCTCATCAAACTCCCTGAGCTTCGTAATTGGCGCGAGGTGTCGCTAATGACAGTCGCGAGTGCCGCTGCAAATTAATAATTATCGCGCATGGCAACACCGAGCGCGCGCACCAATATGGCCGCCGAGCATTGTTGGCGGGAACTCGTCATTTTAATTTTCGATTATCAATTTGTGGTATATCACACAATTACAGTTTTAATTGTTTAACTAACAATGTTTTACGTTGCGGCTTGTGATTTTTGTCGGTTGTTGCGTTACGGTATTTTGGTCTGTTAATGTCATATTTGTGTTACATTCTTTTGTTGTTTAATTGGATTACTAAATTCAATTGAAATGTATTATACTATGACTCTTGACTGTAGTTTGTAATAAAGACAAATTTTGTAACCCATTTCGAAGCTTCTAGATTTGCCTCAATGCTATCATAATTCTACAAGGCATAATAATATGTAAAAACAAGTCACAATCGTATTTAGAATTATTAGTGCATAATATAATATTTTGTTACACAACATGACAGTTAATTAATAGGTAGGTATCTTCGTATTAATTGGCAACCTCAGTCATTTGAGCTGTACCTATTCAAGCCTGGAAAATGGATGAGAGGCTAAGTCAATTATCCCGTGTTTGCAAATAAAAGAGCTGAGGCGTCTAGACTTAATCCCGATAACTGGCCGTTTTAATATTCTGTCAACTATACTTCGGTATTTGTGAAATCGTTGTCCTATAAGTACGAAGCGGCAGGATCAGGAAACAGTATTGATAATAAAATAATTAGGTTTTATAGATAGAAACTTACGAACAAACTTTTTTTAAATCAATTTCATTACATAGGTAAAATCTTTATGTAAAGAAATATATAAATGTTGGCCACATATATATTACCAGTAGAACTGTTTTGAAAAGTCGATGAGCACTTATGCACATTTTGTGTGCACTAGATTTCGCACATTAATACAATTTTCCCCTTGCCTACCGAGTGTTACCTGCATGAAAAAATTAGTACATTCTGCCACTAGATGAGAATTTCTGACAAACTTTTTATCTGTCAGTTCGATATGTTTTATTATGGAAGAAGAATAAGAAGAGAGTTTGGAAGAATTAATACAAAGAAATCGCTAAAGCAGCGTCCTACTTTCTAGTATAAACCGATGCATATGAATTACAAATATATACAAATTTACTCCCATTTCACCTACTAAATATTCCGCAGAATATTCTAACGGCTATGCATCACAAGTCGGAATCCAAGGCTCGTACGTCATAATGAAAGCCCAATATTAGCCAGGATAGTCTGGACACAAACAAGACCGCACACGTAAGAGGGAGCTATCATCTTTCCAGGGGGAGGGGGAGGGTGCTCACACGGAGATATTGAAATCGAGAGAATTGTACGAATATAGATATGACAAGTGATTGTCTAGGGTTTTGACGAATTGTTTGGATAAAAATGTATTCCATATTATCTTTAGAAACTGGATAGTATTATAATAAAAGAACAACGCATGCTTCCATGTTTTAAATTCTATGAATATTCAGAGAACATTTGAAACCAAATTAAGGTTTAATATTGCAGGTAGGTAGTCATATTTAACAGCTATGTATATAAACTAACAATTACAAGATCAAGGAATACGAAAAATGCAAATAAATGTACTCGTACCTCGTACATAGGTACTTAAATTATTACGAGAATTTTGATAGGTAATGTCCTTATCATAGTTAATATTAACTTTTTTACCGTACTAAAAAGTTCGTAACTAATGCCCATAGTAGCTGGGACAATGTATAGACTATACCTACCTACAATAATACATGTACAAAAAAAAAACAAACATTAAAAATAATTCATCAGAAACTTGGTCCGTGCCGTCTTCAACGTCGACGTTATCAACATTTTAATACGTCACCGTCACACTTGAATAGGCCTAGTACATATCTGCGTCCAGTGGGGTGGGCCCGGTCGGGGGAGGGTCCACTTCCGGCCGCTGTCTCCGTCTCATCAGGCCTATCTTGGACGAGCTGGCCGCAAATTAAATAGTAACGTTCGGCCAACCGTTCGTGCGTGAGTACACTGAGTACCCAGCCTTATGTATTCAGTAACTATCGTATTGGTATTGAAATTCATAGTTTTAGATTACATAGTTCCAAGTATTGATGTCGGATCGCACACATGATAGAAGATAGATATGCTCATATATTGAAACAACTTCATAGTTCATACGTAGCAATGTTGGGCCAAGATAATTATAAAATTGCTTCACTAACGTAGTTAATCAAAGTAGTAAATAGGTATAGGTAAGTAATCGAAAGATGAGAGATAACAGTTAAAATAAATCTAATTTATACAGAGATAAAACTGTTATAACTAAATTAAGGTATAATAATAACTTATAGGTAATTTTAACCTTTAAATTAACCTTAAAATAAACCTTTAAGTATATACATTTATTCATAAAACATATATTTTTAACTGATCAATACAAACTATTGTAATAGGAGTACAACAACTCCATTCTCAATTAAGCTATAAATACAAAGTTATTGGCAATACATATTATACACATTATTTATAATCTATCCAATAATTTAAACATCTGATCATTCGAGCAATGTCGAACAAAACCTAATTTTCCATTCAAAATAACATCCACATGCCTAAAACATCAATCAAGTATACAAAATTGGATATCTGTGTATTATCTTAATCAAATTAATTCGAAAAAGAAAGTTAATTTCTTGTTGCGGACCTCTGACACTGACAATTATATATATTGTCGGTTGTTTGGTGAAATTACAAATGAAAATGTAGGTACATTTCTGATAAAATATTTTTTGTAGCTGTTAAGTATTCTAATGATTGTGATGCTGAGTCATTTCATTGCTATTTTGTTTGGCCAAACTTGTAAACAAAGGTTGATTGGCTTTATTCACCATCATACTTAAAATCGAATGTAAGTAGGTAATATCAATCATATTAAAACCAATCACAATGTATAATATCTAATAGATAATACTAATATTATAAACGTGAAATGTTTCATGGTGATATATGGATATTTGTAGTGACTCTTTCACGTAAAAACTACTGTTCGGATTTTAATGTAACTTACAATAATATAGCTCATATATCAGCTTATCACATAGGCTATAATTCTAATATCTACATGGACTAAGTCGCGGGCAAAAGTTAGTGGTAAATATTTCTATAGGTAAATAGATCTTTTAAGGACACTTAAAAGTCAATGCTTTAAAATGCACCGGCATTTTCTAACAGTCGACCTCTGAGAAAAGAATCTAAACAAACTCAGAGAATCATGGGTCTCGTACGAAGTCCAGACAAAGTACCTACTTCGTGGCACATCCATCCAACCACTAACCGCAGCAAGTGCTGCTTAACTTCACAGAACGGTTGATCGGCGACTGATGGACCGAGTGAATACACTAGAGAAACATTATTAAAAATCTATAAACAAGGGTTCCTTAAAAAATTTACGGCATATTTATGATTCTTATATCCAAAAACATGTAGATACATTTTATATAGGTACTGGTACATATAAAGTATAAAGCTAGGTATATACCTGCTCTCTGTTCAATTTTGGTGAACCTTCAGGTATCCTTCAACATGCATTAAGTATGATTACTTAAGTATTTTCACGAATCGAAGTTCAAGTTCCAATTGGCAATTTGTTCCGCACTTTATCGAGCGTATAATAGAATCAATTGAAGAATTAGTTACAAATTTGTTTTATAGATATATAGAGTACATGGTTGTAATGAGAATCACGGTTCGAAGCACGATAAACAATATTTGAAACATCTTGTTCCAAGAAGCCAATTGTAATTTTCTGATGACAAAGAAAATGCATTAATATATTCTCGCAATCTTAGGAGCTTTAAATTATAGTTAGCGTGAGTTGAAATATACTACTTAAGAATTGAAAACTACTCCAATAAGAAAATTATAAACTCTTGTAAGAAGATTCCTGATATAGACAATTCCGTCGGCAAAAATCCTCTTAACATAGCTATAAACGCTGAATTGAACTTGGGTTATTAAATTTCTGAGTCCATTCAACTCCAACGAGACTTTAACTTTAGAATGACACTATATAAGCACACATTGGATATACCTGGAAACACAATTATATTGTACACATATACACTTGAAACTTATTCTAAAAACAGTCTATTGTCACTAAGCGGCACACCTATACATATACACGTATAGATGTATACGTCAGTCAGCTGACTGGCGGCACTCGCTGGGCCTCACTCGGCAGGCCAAGCGTGGTTCGTGCGCGCGCACAGCACAGCACGACGAAGCACGCACCAAACAAAATTTCCGCGAGGAAAACACTCGTTTTCCGCGACTGAACGTGCGAGCGACTCGCTCCCAATGCCCAGACTAAACGCGAGCCGTGAAAAAGCACCGCCACAACGCCGACCGACAATGGAAAGCGGTAAAGAATCATAATAATAACAATGACAACAATGTGAGATGCTATAATAAAGAGCCGCGGCATTGTGCTACGCTCGGCGTTCGTTCGAAGGGTCGCGGGAGATCGATACTCGCCGGATTGTCTACGGACGGCGTGCGTGAGTCTTTGTCGGCCGCGGCGCCCTCCACTCGGCCATTCATCGACGTCGCCAGCGCTAATCAACTGCGATTCTATCGAACACTTTCAGTCGCCGAATTTGAAGCTATTTTACGGGCACCTGCGGAGACTAACAATTCGTAGCAAGTTTGAATCTTAAATGAGATGTAGGTACACATATATTTCTTACTTCGCTGTTAAAATGAGAATTAATTTCAAGAAGTTGATATACAACGTCAAATAAAACTAAATAGAGGTGAAAATAACCTGGCCTCAACGAATGCGATGTCTGGAACTCCAAAATATACTCTTTGCACTGATTTTGAAGATAGATTCGCTAAAATAAAAACTAAACCTGTCGTCCTGAGGCAATCATCAAAATTTCGCCAGCCGAAGGTGTGAAATGATGACGGCGGCATCGTCTATAAAACATCCAAGTTTAATGTAATAATCCGTCGATCGGCCGTTATCATTAGTTCGATCGCGCACACCTCCCGCGGGCCCGCAGATTGCGTTCCAACACACTCTTATTGTGGATATTACTTATTTAAAGATGCTGTAGGAGAATCGTGACCAAAGTCAAGTACTTAAAATTATCGACGGGTCATTCTGAATTTTATTACTTTATTTTTAGTTTGATGACTTGTGACGTTACACTGATAGCCGATGTTTGCCTGGACGTGCTTTTAATTTCCCACAACATTTTCTTGCAAATTTTGTGGTCATTATCGATAGTAGCGCTGACTTAAAAAGTTAACAAGGATTAATTAAAACTGAAATATATTGATGTCTAAAACAAAATCCATACAGATCTAATGGGTAGGTCGGTTTAATTGGTGCGGTTGCGGCGCGGGCGCAGCAAAGAGCTCCCCGTGGCGCGCGTCGATCACCAACGTCCGATGCGTGTGCGCACCGCAATTAAACTCCCTATCGCAACATCGAACTAATCCAATTATGTAACCATCTAACCCCATCGCATTTGTCTTTGATTGATAATTGACTGATACGAAATTAATGACAATATGTATTTGTATGATTGTATTTTATATTAAACCCTTTTTGTATAATGTAGTTTAGGTTAGGTATTGGTTTCATAATTTAGTTAAAATTTTGCTAATCAATTCCAATATTCGATTCTTAAAAAGGGTTTAATACATCAATAATAACCAGTATCGTTAATCAAACAGCCAGTAGGTATTCAAATTTCGCAATATCAAGATCATATCATGGAGTTGAGAGATAAAAACGGGTGCAAAGGTTACAGTAATTATAAAGACAGTAATTCATCAATGCGTATGTGAGCCAATAAGTTTAATTGACTTTGGTATCTTCGGATATATTTGTCAAATGTGATCGTTACAACATTGTCAATAACGAGTAATAGTGCGGTAGATACATTTGATGTTAACACCTTACTTGATTGATGATTAAAAATAACGCAATATCGATTGTCCGATAATGGCGACGTCCACTCGATGCAGCCAACAAGATTGCAGCAACAATAGACATAATAACTACACATACGTGTTAATGACGAGATTCGGAATTTGAAATTATAACCGTTAATTTTGAGCCGCCATTTTTAATTAAACGCGATGACTAAGTGCGGGGATCCATCACAGTCGGCACTCGATGCCGATCTATTATTAATTATTATTTTGATCGATCACGCTCCATGTTATTTCATTAGGACTCGATGTTAAGTTTTTCTTAGCGTTATTAATTATTATACAAACGATGATATTTCTTGTGGAATCTTAGGTACCTGTTTCGGCCAGCTGTTGCTATAGTACCAAATTATTTCAAAATAATTCTAAAAATTGTGTAAAACTCTTTCATGATAAGTATTTTAAGTCCAAAGGAAATTACTAATATCCAGCAAAAGAATATTTATTGATAAAATTGCTAGCATATATTTTGAGAACAATATCTCGGGAGCACTTCAGGTAATTTTTTCTCGGATTACCGAATACGAGATTGCGATATTTCTGCCGAAATTAGAGGTGAGTTTATCCCTCAACGAGTAATTCGTTCCCGGGCCGTAAAGGAACATTATCCTTACGGTCCAACGACTTTTCGCAGAAATCAATAATCCCAGGGTTTTTTAAAGATATTCTAGCAGAAACAAATATATTTCTCTATTCGTTCGAGGCTGGAGTCAAAGAAGCCGCGGATTAGCTTAATATTTTTTTGTTGTGTGTGTAAAATTCGAAACGTTCCTCGATTAACGAGAGATTTGGCGCGTCCTGATATTTTGGGAGTTTCGTCGAACAATGGGCTTCCGGGGACTGTAGCTCTCAAAGTATTGCGTGTATAAGCAGCTAGGGATCAAGTTTTTCACAGAAATCGCTGTGTTCCGTTTTTATCTTAGATTAAGGTACTTATGCAAGAGCACGAACGATTAAACCACCGTTCCGTGAAGCTCTTGTGTGCAGTTTTTTGTGTTGCAATTTTGGGGAGTGCTGTTTATGACTTTGACAGTGTGTCTATGAGCAAGGTTTAATAACACCAAACTTAACATTGTTCTGGATTGTCGAGATCTGTTATTTGTAAAACAGATCTCGACAATCCAGTCCTGTCTATTTTCATCCTATCAGAAATGCAATTCGATTGACATTTATCACGTGACTGACTACGAAAGCTCGCAAACACCAAAATGTCGCTCTTCGTCATACTGGAAAGTCAACTGAGTGATACTAAGATTTCAAAGTTTGTTATCAGACAAAACCCTATCTAGATTCGCCTCTTTTGTCTAGGAGGCCAGGTCTTGTCAATGATCCAACAGAGCAATTTGCCAAATAGCATAGCAAGGGAACATTCGCTTATCGACTATTAAAAATATATTATTCAAAGTGTCAAACAGGAGCATTACCTGGTTTCACTTCCAAGAACCATACCTAACCCAACACCATTAGCGAATGCAATCAAAATGCCATAGCGGAAGGAATATTCTGACTACAGTCCGACACCTACGTGAGGTCAGCATATTCGGTGGAGCGATCGCGGCATGATACCGCCGACGTATCGATCCTATCGCGGTGACGAAGCGATATCGGTAATTCGAACGGCCCGTGAACTGTCCAGCTCACGAAGAAAGGGAATGCTGTGTTATAACGTGTCGTTATTTAGTTTAGTTTTTGTTATTGCATTTTTAAGGTGTGATATCATCTTTGAAATAGAAAGTTTGTGGATTATCTCCGCACGTGTCGGTGTAAGTGGTGATTGCTCATTTGGAGCTTCACAGCTTTCAGAACGTAATTGGATTAGCTTTAGAAAAGACATTTGGAGTAAATATTATCTGATTACTTTTTAAATTCTCGTCTGAAGTCTGAAGAGTCGGCTTGATAATGTTATCCGCTAATTCCCCAATCTGAGGTTACTTTTCAGTATATTCACGTGAACTTAACCTCACTGAGTTCATCAGAAAATCGAATAATTTACTGAACGATCTTTATATAGAGTCACCATTAGCGTACCAATTCTACCTGATAATTGTTGCGGAGATTAGCTGACAGTACTAATATCAAGCCAAAATTCTAGTATGTTCTGCACGGTCCTTGATATGTCTCGAACGTTCGCAGACTGTCGTTCTAAGCAAAAATTCATGCTTATGCTAATATTATTAACGTAACTTTTTCCCCCCTAACCCTTAGATCTTGATTGGACCTTGGAGAAAGAATAGGCCTATTGCCTCAAAAAGTTCTGTGAGATGCAAGTAAAACAACGGGAAAAAACTTTTAGTAAATAACTCAGTTCATCAAAATCATCATTCAAATACTTATCACCTGCTTCTGCCAGCGGCTTCGTTTGCGTGAGATACTTACCTAAAAAGTACCCTAAATATTAATCAGATTCATAATCTTACAATTGATTTCAAAGAAATCCGTCAAGTACCTAGATCTGAAGTTCTAAGCGGACATAAAATACAGAAAGACAACAATTCTAAAATCATTACCTAATTAAGATTCTGAATTGTTCAATATTAGTCTCCACAACTTATTTTTTTTCCAATTATTCGCAATTACATACTACTTTCTTATAGACTATATTATATGTAGGTACTCTTAAAGATGACGACTTCAGTGTTTATTCTGTAATATAGTCATATTAGGATAGGTAATATTAATCGATTAATCTTAAATGTGTGTTGAAGGTTCATTATTATTTTTAAAATTGTCTTCATCTAACAGCACCTGCTAAAATCTTTTCATGGAAGTAATGTAACGTTACCATTAAGCTAGTAAACGCGTCATTGATCGATTCATGTTACCGAATAGAAAGAATTCGGAGTATTTGTAACGTTGGATATCTGTTGTGCTACCTGCTAACAGTTTCGAGAAATGTTAGCAGTCATTAATTTCGATGTAATTTATGGCAAAGCGTGAGAAACAGAGATTTTTGTTAGGAAATCATTAACTGTGTAACTGTTGCTTATTTTTAGATTATAACTTCAGTAGGTAGTTTAAAAAGTTGAATTAATGAATAGGTAAGGCAATCACAAACGGAGCTCCAAACTCCTTATTACGTAAGAAATTTACAAACAAAACATTGCCATTCCGAAAATAGGTCAGCCGTTTCTAGTTATTTTTTTAAATTACTACAGTTTTCATACCCTATACAATATTTGTTAACGAGTTCAAAAATAGGCCTAAGTTATGAGTAGGTAGGTACTATGTAAGTTTACATTTTAGGTTCATAAAGATTACAGACTTGATTAGTGCAATCCGAATTAATTCAATGTGATGGACTTTATGTATGTATTTTATCCTTATTTCTCTTATAACATAACATACCATCACGCCTGTATTCCCCGAAGGGTTAGGCAGAGGCGTACTAATGTACACCCACAGTTCGCCGGTATGTTTAGGTCCCATGTAATAGGGGGCGAGCCTATTGCCATTAACCGGGCACAGATTCCTAACTCCGAGCTGCTACTGGGAATTTCATCGAAAAACCCAATAACACTGCTCGACCTGGGAATCGAACCCAGGACCTCTAGCGTAGCAGTCGCGCTCAGGACCACTTAGCTAATGAGGCAGTGAAATAAATAACAAATTATAATTATTATACTGAAGAAAAAAACGATTCGTTTTTCAAGTAATCGTTTAAAGTTTTTAATGGGTATTGAGAGGGGGGATGCTCTGTCTTTTTCCCGCAACACGAGTAAGTATAGAAGTTGCCCGTAGAGAAGAAAGAAACATTTGACCCGTAGCATATAATTAACATGTTTCTAGCTTGCTTATCTCTGAATTGATTTTTATTTTGTTTTTGTTAGTAAACTTTATTTACTTCAACTTTGTTGCGAGGACACAATAAATATCGGTCAACTAGCCTACAATGACAGAGTAGACTACAAGAGTTAGAGAAGTTGGCAAAAGAACAGTAAAAAAATAATAACTATACATAGAGTATGGACCTCCAAATGGCCACTACAATAAACTGTCATAATTACCACGTTTGCAAAACCGATTATTCAAAATTACGAGCATGCTTGACCTGATCCTGTGCAAAAGTGATGGCGAATTCTTTGTACTCATTACAGAACAACCAATTTTATCTTATGGTCTTTAAGTAGGTGCTCCTGGCCTACTAGAAATGTTTGTAAATTGGTCAGAACTTTTATTTACTGGTGTTGTACCTGCTTACAGTTTTATTTTCAGATCTATCTAGTACATAAGCACAACACAAATATCAAGCTTTCTTCTAAAAAGTGTAGTTTCGCGGCAGCTTATATAAATACTTAAGATCAAAACCTAAGTGCTTAACACTTTTACATTTTAGGCGAAAATCCATTACCAGGTACATAGGTACCCTTCTAAATCAAAGTGACAGGTAAGCAAATAGAACAAAACTCACCTCTTCTAGGAATCCAGAAAGTCCTCTGCCCATAAATCACCGCAGTCCTGACAAATGGATTCTACGGCTTTTTTTCCCGCCACTCATTTATTAATAGGGCAGGGAATGTTTCGGAAAACCAATAAAATGTGCCCCGTCATATACCTGTCCACCCAGACAGCGTGGCTTTTGTTCCTTTGCTTCGTTTTTTTTTTAATTTTGGACGGCTCCGAGTCGAATGTGAAAGACTGGAGTCACGGATATACAGTAATTGTACTTACTTATAGTAATAAAGTTATTAAAACTAACTTTCGGGTTTATTATCGTCATTATGGCGTGCCGGTTTTAATAGACGCTCATTAAATTGTCGACGATTTGTTAAGAACTTTACTCTCCTTTCGGCACGCTGTTGGGTGGGATTCTTTAGTATGTTAAATATTAAATTTTAATCGATATTATTTAGGTTTCTACGCTTACTTTAATTGCATTGTAAAGCATCTGACAGATCCTAATCGCACCTGCAAAGTTATGAATGAATGGACAGCTCAAAACTTATGTCACCGATTGCTATTGTATAATTTTCTCGATCAATTTCAAATTTTAATTGCTAACCAATACAGTTCAAAATCATTCATTTCATCTTAAAGATTATTGCGTCCAAAATTCGCGACTAACCTATTTTTGTGAATGGACATATTTTTTTGTGTTGCCGCGTCGTGTACAAAGGACTCCTTGGTCCTTCGAGCTATTTTGCGCGTGTGAAAGGACCCATTCTTTTCGCCCTCGAGGATTGGAGCAAAAATAATTGTCATTGCCTGCGGCGCTGAGACATAAAGGTGTGTATATTGTTATGAGAATTGCATACGGCGAGATGTCGAGGTGAGGTGATTTTCCGATGGTCTTACTTTCTCGATGATTGCATTCATATGGCTAAATGATTGCTCGAGGTGTTACCTACGGTCCTATGTCTCTTTGAATGCAGTGTCGTGACTCGTGACACTGCAATTCGTTCAGATTCAGAAACAATGCTGATGTTATCGATAATTTAATTCATTCGCACGCTCAGTATTTGCGACGAATCGAGATAATGAAAGTTAATTAAATGACGCTGTAATTAATTCGTGGAAGGCGGCACGAAGAACTATCGTATTTCCAATTCGTATCGTAAACGTATCGAGTATTTTCTGCTCTAACTCTCATATACATACGTTTTTCACGCCTGTCTCCTATTGGGGGGTAGGCAGAGACTATAGATTTCCACTTGCTATGATCCTGGTACACCACTTTCGCTTCATCTACGTTCATTAAACCTCCTTCTCATAAAAAATATTCTCGATTTCGATACGAATACGTTCTTTGTAAGTTGTTCGTGCTTGGCTACAGAATTTTAAATCTGTATGTAAATTTATGAAACTGTCCCATTAGTACTTACAGGGTCTGGTCTGGGTATGATATTGAATAAGTTATTCAGCTGTTGTATGTTTTCGAAATATAAAAAATATCCCATACAACATGAACAAATGATTTGTTGAGTTTGTAGGGCACATACCTATACCATAATGGTATGTGTGCTTGTATAGATTTAGGCAGAGTTGTATGGCTACAAATTTCCGGTAGATTTACGTACCAAACAATGATATTATATGTAGGTATCAGCAATAGCTTCTTCACCTTTTGCAGGAGCCAATGGTAAAACCAGTGACTTGACTTGCTCGAACCCAAGACCTCTTTTTTGTTTTTTTCAATAAAGATTATTAAAGATTCCCTTCCATGTATATAAAGCAAAAATACCTACCTACATAAGTAAACTTTTTATGTAATATGCATGACAAGTTAATGAAGAACAACAACTTTTAAATTTGATTATGGAGACATTACTTCTAAATCATTAAATATATCAGTGTATCACAAAGTAAATGTACTTCCCCTATAGGGTAAAGACCGATTAATCCAGAACATTTCCTCATACGAACAAATCGATACAGAACACGACATATCGACACTCTGTAATCGACACTCACTAATAATAACCGATGTCGCTTGTCAAACTATGAAATAGAGTGCGTGTGCGAGTAATCACGGAGCAAATGACGACTTTTGGGTCAATGTGGGTCCACAATATTGCGGAAAACATCGTCCACACAAAAAAGATCCTTATTTCGGTGGGATTTATTTTTGCGATATTAGTTTTTCAGGTGCAAAGTTATGTTGGCATGGTACCAAGTCGTGGAGGGTAAGTTGGAGGGTAGGTGGGTCACAGCGCTAATGGGTGGATGTGACAGGTAACGTGAGACGGTAGACAAAGTGCATCCAGATGACGTTCGCACGATAACTTGTTCGATAGAGGTTAATGAATCTTCACGTGTTACTTGCCGACCAAGTTTTAGTTAATTGAGTTTTGCGGGTAGTGAGACGAGAATAATATGGCTATTAGAAATAAATGTTTATAGATGTTATTCCTCTTCTCAGAGTGTTTAGATTTTCGTGGTGAGTGTAGATATGCCGAATAAAGTGATTACACATACTGGATGCACGGAGTTAGTTGCCATAGTCCCCCGACCCCTCCGGGGTTAATTGACGGGTTAATGAATCAGTAGAACTTATGTTACTGAATTGAATATCACGCTAATAGAACACTAACTACTTCAAACGAAAGAAAGCCGATAAAAGTCGTACAAAGCTTTGTAAACAAATCTGACTGGTGATCTGTAGTGAGGCCCCAGTTTTTTCCTCTGGTAACCCGACGCTCGCCCGCAGGACACCTGTGTAATCCTTTCAACGCACATAATATGCCCTTAATTCCATTGATAAGGCATGACAACTAACGCTTTTGTATGCCTTCGAGCCTTTTTCCTCCCCAATTAAGGTTGTGCCTTTGTCTTTTGATGCGATATGACACACTTCTTTAAAACTTTTAACATGTAGGAGTCGTGTTTTGAATAGTAACATGATTTAGTAGGATTTAGTGTGATACGTTTTGTTTTGACGATTTATTGTAAAAGGGTGTCAACGAAAGATACGGATTCTGTGCTTTTTATAAAATGTTTTACGTGTGAATGGGGATAAGGGTCGACCTCGTCTCATTGTGGTGACGTAAAAAATATATAAGATTTTTAATTGAAATCATATCGGTTATAAGAATCAACCGGGCCGTAAAATTAGTTTTTCGTGATATGTCTTCCTATCAATTACCCTGAATATCAGCAGTGAAGACTCTGAGAGATGTACTTCTCTATCTATATCGAACTGTAGAAATTCTAAGTTAAATAAAAAAATCAAAACTTCAGTAGATATTTTTTTGTGGTGAACACAATACTTACTGCATCCAACCGGTGTTGATAACATAAAAATTCACATAACATTTAAGAATTTTCATTTGATAGCAACTTAAAACGCCCTAGAATTCCGTAGTAAAGAGGGGATGGTACTATGCTTGTAATATTAGTAATTCGATACGCTCCCTACCATAATATTTATTATCGTCTATTGCGAGAACAAATCATATTTGCACTGATTATTGTATTGTTACACAACTGACTGGGGGAAAATAGCAGCTTGATTTTGAAGATAAGAAATAATTATATCAACTGGTATTAAAATTACTTAATAGATGATCCATGTTTGTGAGCAAAGTTCAACATAAAATTGTGACAGAACGCACCTATCTTCAGTATTGCCATTTCTAAAAATCTAAATGACCATTGACTAAAGATGGTACCCTGAACAAGTGATTATCAATTTTATTTGGAGTATTTATAATTTTGCTCCTTAGGTACCTAAGGAGCAAAATTGCATGCACTGCAATGCATTGCATTAATAACAATAATGTTCTTTTTGTAGATTGTAATTCTTATTTCGCTAGATTTTCTAGAACAAATATAGTGATCACCAACTTACTATTGGGAATAGCTTCCCTTAAGAAGGAATCTGTGAAGAAAAAAAAGACCATTAAATTACTTGGCTCATACCTAGCATGTAGATTTTTTTGCACTTATACGTGAGTACTGTGTCATTATTGCGTCAATTGCGCAGCCTACAGGATGTATTATTTAACAAGAAGTTGTTTGAACAACAACAGTTTTCTAAGTTTTACTAAACAACTGTTACTGTGCGATAAGTCCTGTTAGTTGATGATGCCAATGTAATAAAAATATTTGCAAGAGTTTTCTTTGATTTGGCGTCCTTATAAGTTAGGCAACTTTCGATTTTCTATAATCATAATTTTGTGAATGACGTAATGCATTTTAAGTTACTTTGCTTATAAATTAGTTTAATGATAACCTTTGATCCCTTGACAATTTGTGTTTGCAATAAACATAAATAATGTCATGAAACTTACAATATCTGCCAGATAGTATAATTATGCTGAAGTTGAAATAAAATTTGCCATAATTAATATTACTTGATATTCCGAAGTTAATTATGAGTTGACATCTGATATGTAGATGCAGAAGCTGACAGATAAGTATAAGTTACATTCTATTTGTTACTGTAGGCAAAGATTCTGTCTATACAGACGTATTTAAGTGTTTGAGGGTTTTAACTTTCCACCCTATAATACCCCTGGGTTCTAAGCAAAACGTAACTCAGAGATGCGAAGCAATTACATTTAGACTGGAGCGAACTTGATGCAGCCAGCCAAATGGAGACTTATTTTTGTGAGGATCAAAGCGATCGTGGCGGCACGTCAGTGACGTCACTTCCGGCAAGATGGCGGCGACGGCGCGATTGTTTGATGTGCGAGTAATGAAGTGTGCCACCTCTCCCCGCTTCCTGGCTGTCGGGGTGTCAAGATACGGGCAATGACAACTTCTGTTTGCATATTAGAACCTTGTTTCTGCTACTGTTTCATGTGTTCTTTAAACTTTTCTCAATAAAAACTATTTTTTGTGTTAAGAACTTTCCTGCCAAAAACAGGGCCTTTGTAAAGAAAAGTTAAAAATATTTGCTTCGGTGTTAGGTCAACACCCTGTTTTGGATACACTTGCAACCTATGATTATGTCATATTTCAAGAAAGATAGTTGTTAGGTGCCGACCGGCACTAGGTCTGCAAGATGAACTACATTATAATCAATCAAAACTTATTTTTATTCTCCCCGAAATAAAGTTAAGACGGGCCCTAGTATTATTTATTGATATTTACATAGGTACCTATAATGTCGTTTATAGGACAATATTATATGTCACGTACCTAATATATATAGGTATCTAATATTATTAATGAAAATTACTTGCTAAGGTTAGGTAGGTAAGTATTTAAAAAGTGAACAAAATAAAAACTCTCCAGACTTAAAAATCAATAGGTACATAATCTGTCAGTATACACATTGCCCTTGTATTAATTAACAAACTCGCAATCAGTCCGTGGCAACCTTTATTATTTAGTAGCACTGTCATCAGCGCAAAACGGATTTAAATTCAATTTCATATCGGCACTCGCATATTGAGTTGTTATATAGAGTATAATCGCGTTACCCAGTCCACTAGTGGGGATTACGTGCTTTTTAATAAAGTCGTACCGACAGGGGGCGACACCGGGGACATTTTTATACAAAGAGGATTACTTCGGCCGCGTTTATCTGAACCTTACAGGAAGACTTAGCCTCCTAAGTACTTTCAGTGAATGCACACCCGTTTTACGGAAACGTTCTACACAAACTATCTACATTTTTTATATATTGTGTCTTGATTTTAGACTGATCTATCACTTAATAATAAGAAATGTAAGAAAGAAAGAAAAGAAAGAAAATAAATAAAAAAAGAAAAGAAAGAAAAGGAAAGTAAATTCAAGAAAAAAAGGAAAACAAAGAACGAAATAAAACAGAAAGAAAGTTATGTCTGGTTTATAACTGGCTCCACCGCCAACCACTAAAGTTGAAAGGTAACAAAGAAACCAACAGTTTAAAACTAAACAAAATATTCATAAAAACTTAAGGAAAACATTTAAGAAATAGGTATAATAAAGATTACCTATAGTGAACTGCTTCAATCAACTTTAATTTACTCTTGACTTATTAACAGCTAAAATCAAAAGAGTGCCCCTTAATAGTTAAAAAAAACTTGTCGCTTATAGTAAAGTGGTGTCAGTTAAAGAAAATACAAATATAATGTACAACATATTAGCTAAAGTAAAAACAATCTTCAAATGAGCTGGTGAATGACGTTTTCAAAACGTTTCAGAAATAATGATGCCTATAGAAACCCTAGGGTTACTCGCGATACTAGAGCAATCAGTATGGTTGTCATACGAAGCACAATGTCCATGACTAAAGTCTCATTATTTACCTATCAATAAGAGCCACTTGCACCAACTTCTTAAATGTGTTTAAATTGTATTTAAACACAATTTTTCATATAAATTTTGTGGCCCTAAGTATCATACTACTTTTTTTATTCTGTAAAATCGTCAGAGATCATCTGCATCTGGGGAGGTGGCAGGGTATAACGGACTCACGGGTCACGGCCATGGGAGTTTTGACTGGCTCCGACATAATCTTCGCGACATAAAGGTCAGTATTCGCGCTCCCTGAACATTAAACTCAGTTCCCAGCATAAGCGTAATGCACACACAACGAGATAATTGGAGTGTCGGACGCGGGCGAGCAACGTCCATTGTTGGTGTCGTTCCATCGTCGTTATTCAATTCAACTCCTGCGCAGCCGACGTTGTTTCATTTGGATGTATTGAGGCTAATCTTAGCTGTTTAGTGATTTCTTGGGATCGACATATGCTTGAGTCATGCTGTGACGATTATAATTTAGCGGATTTTGTTGTAGGACTTGTAGGTTAGTGGTTATCGAGAAGGGTCTCCAATTTATGTTTGGATTGTGAAATTGCGTCTAATTTGAATCAAATTGAAATTAACTATTTTTGATAAATAAACCCATTACTCTTGATGGTAGGATCTTAAATGATCCTCCTATACCAGTTTCTATTAAAAAGCAGCCAGAAATTTTTACTTTATCAATCGTGTATGTGGTATGTGTAAACACTTTTAAGCTCTAGTTTCCACTAGAGCTTAAAAGTGTTTAAAGATAGATACTTGAATTGCGTGCTTAATTTTAGACCTTACTTGTGCTTTCAATCAGGCTAGACCCATATATAATTTATACCCATAGATATAAGTAATTTTTAATAAAATAGAAAATACGGTGTAGTACTTACTTATGTTTCACCGTCGTCAAAATATTTTTTTTGCAGGACATAAAGCTTTTTAAGCAACTAGATTCCGTCTTTCGAATTTAAACATTAATATGACCTACTTTCCTTGATGCAAAAAAATCTATAGTTTATCAAGCATTATGGGGATTCTCTGTAAAATTAAAAAACTGTGAATATCGTCCACCTCAATTTAAACGAACTGCGATAAACGACACTTGAGTAACGAGCAATTGTTTGCGCGACTATTAACCAAAACACAGTAAAACAAAAATGTTAACAACGAATAAACTCGCGGTGGTCCCATATGAATATCAATTTGTTTGCCTCCACGACAGCGTCATTAAATTAGCGGTCAAATTGAATCACAACTGCGACAACCTTGCCGGTGCGACGCGACGTCCCGCGAAACTTTTCCTCCTATTAATTTACAAAGCATCTCCTTTTACTCCAGCCAAACGAATTCATCCCTTCTTTGCATCCATTCAAGATTTAACTTCCCTCGCAGAGAGCCTAAGTTTGTTCATTATTTTTACATGTCATTGTGCAAGTGACGTGACTACACACGATTCAAAATGAGACTCTATATCACGGAATTAAGTTCGCTATTCCTTTTAATCCGCCACGAGGGTGTATCTGGTGAAATTATGATGCAGTCTTTATTCGTGAGCCGTCGGGAGCGGTTGCAGTAATCACCGCGTATCTCCATCCAGGGGTGGGCTGTGAATAGAGCCCTAATGAACTGGATTTAGGAGTTTTTGTGCCGGCGACTCGTCAGCTCAGAGGTGCAGCCGAGCAATTATGAAGGAATAAACAAACGTGGCCTCAGCTAGTACACGGCCTTTCAATTACTGACTTGCAAGCGACCTGCTCACTATCGACCACTTCTTTGGGTAATTGCTTTTACGTGTACGTCGGGTTATTCTGTAAGTTTTTAAGCTTTCGCTCCTGAGCGGTCAGTGATCGATCTGGGGGAGTCTGTTTAGATTGATGGGCCATTCTCTAAGCCGTACCTACCTATCGGTACCTACCCCGCAATAAGGTTCGTTGGCGGCGAGTGCCGACCTTCTACGAACATCCAATCGTTCTTAATCTTCTTAGTGCGGAGCGGGCGGAATTATTTGGAATCTAAGCACCTAATATGCTTAGATAATAAAAGGTTTCGCAATTGTGGACGGCTTTGTTGATGTCTGTTCCTGTCGGTAACAACGTCTTACAGATGTATTATTTGGGCCCAATTACGAATTTGATCGTATTATAAAAATAATAGAAGCAATTTCAGTACAATTTGTACTAATATCCAATATTAAAAGGATTCCTTTTATTTGTAGCGGTCGGTCGTAGTCTTCCGTAAATCAGGTAATTGGAAAATAAGATGATAGTAATGTAGAGGATATTCTGAAACTATGTTTAAGGACCATTTCATCTTCAACAGAAAACTTTGTGAATTTTGCCGTAGGTATATGATTATACGATTTTGTACTATAGTGAAGATATCTGTCCTGTCTCATAAACCATAGTCATTTAGATTAGTAAGTAAATGTCTAACTAATATCGACAAAGTCATAAAACGAGCATCATACTTTAAGTTTCTAACTGACAAATACATAGCTACAGATTTATTATACCTAGCACCGCTATTATCTACACATATCTAAAACATATGCATAGTTACCTACGCGTTCACTAACTAAACTTCACAGGTTCAAAAGCACTTAACCGCCATACGTGCATCAAGAAATCAGAACTTTATTATGTTGAAAAAAGGGTGATATTTGTTTACCCAAAGCAAAGACGGCTGTAAAAGATGAGACTGTTCTTATTTATTTACGACGGTGCGGCGAGCGAAGTGGAGCGAAGATGATATGAATGATAAATGACCCTCTGAACGCCCCGCGAGCCCCCACCCCCCCTCTCACACGTGAACACACGACGAGGTGTGCTCTCTGGATGCCTACTTAAGTCTGTGCCGTGAATGCCGAGAAGTGATAACCGCTTGAATGCCAAAAGAACTCGTGACGAATATTGATATCGTAACTGTGTTATGTTAATAATGCTGTCAGAGACATGTTAAAGGCTCTGAAAATCGTGTGAGTCAACCGTGAGGCCAAAAAACGATGATTCACTGGGTAAGTGAATCTACAAAGGTAATGAACGCGAATATAATGTCCTGAAATATGAAACGGATTACTGTAGCAATGAGAATTATGATTTTTATTAAAAGCTTGAAATGCGAAATGTTTGAAATTATCTTTACAACAGCGAAGTGATAATCAGCTCAGTTTGTAGAGGATAATGTACCAAACGGTATCTTATGTAAATAAACTGAAGTAAATACTGGTCGAGCGGCCGCATCAATCTCAACGTCTAGCCGGAGTCATCGAAGCTAAACGGATTTTTTCAAGCCAATAGCCGCGCATCAACACGCGTGACGCCCCGCGCTATTGGCCAACACTTTTTGTTCCATTTTCGAATCCTTTGTTTTTATTGGTTGACACTTAGCTAAGACAAAGGGGCGATTCTATGTGTGCGTGTGATTTACTTATATGTGTTGTTGGTTTGTTTGTGTGCGTTAAGGAACGGTGCCCTGCATGTAGGTATCAGAGGTAAGGTTGGGTCGGCTCGGCTCATATGGCTACGTGCTTGGGCTTCTGATTTTGATGTAGGTACGGCCCTTCGTCCTATATGTGAACTCGAGTGGACTGTTTATTTTCAGTGATGCTGGGTACATTGTATGGATATGTTATGTAGGTATTACTGCTAGTCATTTGACACTTCTAGAATTGTAAATTCGTTATGTGTTATATGTTTAATTTCAACGCCCGACTCAAATAAGAGAGGTGTTAAAAGTTTAACGTGTGTGTCTGTCTGTTGCATTGCATCTCCCAAACAAATGGACCGAATTTGATGCCGATTTTAGTTACAAAGATAACTTGACCGAGAGTATTTATTTTATTATCTTATTTTTATTTTATTATCTTTGGGGAGCTTACAGCTACTTATAAATAAATAACAAATTAGATAAATAAATGCCAATAACAAGCTTCCACAGGTACCTACCTATTCCTGGCTTTGATTTCAGAAAATCTGGCCAGCCGTTTGAAGATAAACAGCTCTTTTCTAGTTCATGAAGGGATTTGAGGAACTTCCACAAGTCTGATCGATTTGAAAATTGGTGTCCTCTTACTTACTTCAATGATATTGCATTTTTTTTATTTAATGTTATGTCAGTTAATTTTTAAGATTCGGTAACCATAGTTATGAGGACTGCAGAATGCTATCTCATATTTTTTTTATAATGTTGCCAAAAAAATACATTTTATTAAATAAAAAAACATTAGGTACACACACTACGATGCGTTTGACACACCGACACCTTTTGTTTATGGTTAACGTATGAAGGTTGAAAGTATGGAGTCTACATATTACTGTTCGAATTTCGGGCACCGGTCGACCACTCGTACATAATTATACCTGAATACTCAACGAAGAAGCTATCTATAACTGTCTGTCCCAAGCCTAGCCTAGCTGTATCGAACAGTCACAAGAAATGACTGAAAATAATTCAAGTTCACCTCCAGACGGGGTGCTATGATTAATGACGGGGATTATTCAATTAAAGACTCGGCAGGTGACGGAGGGGGTAGCAGGGGTGTGGGGAGGGGCTAGGGGTGCTTTATCTTCGGTGGCTACTCAAGAGGGATGAATTAGCCTGGCCACACGTTTCCTGTTGATAGTAGATTTGTTTGTCCTTTTAGTGACGTCATTGAGGGTATGATGACCTGTTTGATGTTATGTTGTCCTGGTACCTAAGGTTTTGCTTGTGTTAGATATAAAATTTTATGCAAACTCTTAGTTGCTATATAGATAATATTATACAAAAACTCAATGGTACCTTCTCAATATCTACATTTACTGCACTCCAGAAGTTAAATAGATGTTACAATAATTATGTAAGTATATGAGAAACATTTGTGTGGGCCTTCGGCAAATGTAGGAATGATAATACTTTACTCGACCATAATTTATCATAAGTACCTACGCATCTACATATACTTACCTAGGTACTTAATGATATCTTACAGACAATATTTATCAATTCGATTCATCCTTAGTTAATTTTAAGAATCATAGATGGCGTTGCCTACCGTAAGTACCATTATATCCATATTTTACTAGCAGAATATGAATTTGGCATAATGACGTAACAAAGATAGATTTGACGACACGTTTGGCGTAGCGGCTGAGCGATCGGCTTCTTCGACACGTGTTGTGGGTTCGATCCCCACACGGAGCAAATATTTGTATGATCTACAGGCAGTTGTTCCGGGTCTAGGTGTTTGTGTATGTGAGAATTTGTGTTTGTAAACGCACGCACGATACTGGAGAAATTCCTAGTGTGGGGCAACATTTAAAAAAAAAAAAAAAAAAGCTATAATATAATAATTAAATCAGTATCTATTGTCTAAAATCAATGGTATCAGATGATCTTTATATTAACTATTATTTTCGGTAAAAATTAACACATATTAAAACCATTGTAATCAATACTGAAAAAAACTACTTTCAGGTCTTGCGCTTATTCTGAAACAGGTTGTATATGATAGTAGTAGGCCTGAATGTGCACGATGGCACTCGATAGGTTCAAGTGGCGAAACGGCGAGCACCATCCAGCCGAGTGTGGACGTGTCAATGTCGATGCTCAGCAAGGTAGCCTGCTACCTACCTAGAATACATCTCTACTATCATAAAATTGTAAAAAAGCTGCACATTAAATATATTTGAAAAAAAAATACAAGTGGGTTAGGGTATATAAACGGCTCCGAATCCGAAAGTGTGATTTTTAAAATTCTTGTCAGCTTGTCTGTTTGTTATGGTTAGGCGCAAAAACTACTGAACTCTTAGATTAAAATTTTGTTTTTTTTTATGGGATAGGGGTTCAAACGAGCAGACGGATCACCTGATAGTAAGCGGTAACCGCCGCCCATGGACACCCGCAACACCAGAGGAGTCGCAAGTGCGTTGCCCGCCTTTTAAAAGGGATTGGGCCTCCGGTAATCTCGCTCACTCGGCGAAACACAACGCAAGCGTTGTTTCACGCCGGTTTTCTGTGAGGCCGTGGTATCACTCCGGTCGAGCCAGCCCATTCGTGCCGAAGCATGGCTCTCCCATGTGGAATATTATCACTGTTATAAAGTATAATTAGGCTCCAAGTGAATAACTGGTGAACA
Organism: Acronicta leporina; assembly: GCA_947256265.1. NCBI lineage: Eukaryota > Metazoa > Arthropoda > Insecta > Lepidoptera > Noctuidae > Acronicta > Acronicta leporina. The sequence continues at coordinate 5,051,688 of OX366513.1, read as the reverse complement.
TCTTATCTCAATTATTTGAACGGATCCTGAGATACAGCTTGACCTCTCTGATGTATACAGACCCATACAAAGAAGAGATCATCAATGTTGGTATGTAATTTTTACCCCTAATATAACTCTATTGTACCATCTTTATTTTTGTACCCATATTCGCAAATAAATAAATTGATTGATTGATTGATAAAGCCGCTGGCAAAAGCTAGTAGTATAATAATAATGACGTAGGTATATTCTTAATAATTATCCAATATAAATATTAAACAGACCGGGGTATGTTTCGCCGAGTGAGTGAGGATACCAGAGGAGGCCCAAACTCTTTCAAAAAGCGGGCAACGCACTTGCGACTTCTCTGGTGATCCGTCTGCTTGTTTGCCACCGATTCCATAAAAAAATAAGCCACGTGGAAGAATGTGAAGGCAAATTTCGACATGGCAGGTAGGACTCACGGTGGCTTAGAGCTCATAGCGTCTAGTGTACCTAACAGAAAACGCAGGTTTGAATTCTGCCTGCGAGTCGAATTTTTTCTTCACTAAATAAGCCAAGTTATATTTAAAAAATCCATCTCACAATGATTGTTAGAGAAATCTAGTTTAAGTACAGCCTAGTATACATTTTGTTTTCATGTTGTGAAATGTTCGCGTTCCGGTTGCGACTACCCACATTTTGCAATACATTGGTAACTAACATGAACACGGCAGTTCATGTGTGTTCCACTTAGGTTTTCCGCAAACTGAATTCGCTTAGACCAAGAGCAGTAGAGCACCTACGCCAAGTACTTACTACCTACAACCAACATCAGTTCAAAAATTGGACTGAGTGGAAAATTACTGGTGTTTTTGACCCAGATCTACCTTCATGGCGACCACATTTCTTTAAAAGGTTGGCAGAGTGGGTAACTTTTTTTCTCATATTGTGGGTGTGATTATAGACACAAATTCCACATGCGCAAACAGTGACAAAAACAAACAAACAACGAGATACGAAACCCAGAACAAGAGTATCTGTAAGTCATACAAATATTTGTTCCGTGCGGGGATCGAAACCGTGACAAAAGTGCATGTTCTAATTTCCAGGTCAGGCTGTGTTATTAGATTTACTACTAGAAAATCCGAAGAAACAGACTAGAATTCAGATTCATCCACGATTAAACGTATTAATTAAACAGATACCTATGTAGATATAGGTAAGACCAGTATAAGTGTAAGTGTTTTATTTCAGTATTAATAATTATAATTTTTATTTTCATTAACATATTACTACAAAGAAACGAATTCCAAATCAATACATCTAGGTTTAGGCAATTTTAAAATTATAACTCTATAAGTAATAAATAAAGGTACATCACTATTAATTAGTTCAAAAAATAATATTCTAGAGTCACGAATCAATAGGTACTCACCACACTTAAAGCATGGTAATGATCGCCTCGGGGCCATCGTCACCCAGGGGTGGCAGGGATGCTAGGGTTACGTTGATAATTAATGATTTTTGTACAAAGTGCCCGAGAACTGGGGCAGCCCCGACTTTCAGGTCGATAAAACAATTCTTCGTGACGGAGGAAACGGTACAACATTATAAACTGGTTACTAGAACTGGTTACTAGAATTTAAGTATTTTTGGGCTGGTAATAATGTTTGTAGTTGTTTTTTTTCCAGCGTTTAATATGTTAGTATTGCAGTATTCTATTATCTGTAGTATTGCCCAGAAATTGTGTTGCGGACGTCTGATGGCAGTTGCTTCGTGTAAAATCAGCCTTAACTGGTTAGACTGGAAGCCAAACTCATCATAGTTGGGGAAAAGTTAGGATGATGAGACATCCATAGAATTGATGATACTAAGGTGCTTGGATCCACACTATCTTTATTAGAACAGTATATGTTAGGTATGCTCATGATTAAAACGAATTCAGTTACCGCGTTTTACATGCACAGATGACTCCTTATAGAGTAATAAAGTTGTTAAATATTTCAAGGCATAAAACTTTAATATTAAGTATTTATGGACTATAAAAACTTTAAAACTTTATGGCTAGATAAATAGAATATGGCTTTATTCATCAAAGCTTACTCGGGTTTATTCGTAAAATATTTCAAATACTGACTGTTTGAAAATCCAAATAATATTGTACAGAGTATTCGCACGCGTTTTGCAAAATAAATCTAGGCGTAGCCATGCAATATAATATTTTAGTTCAATCAATTCTATTACATTCGTGATAAAATTCTAAAAATTCACGTCGCGTAGTCAAAACAAAACGCGCATACAGATTGGTGCATACGTACTATATTGTAACAAAGCGCAAAATACGTGCTGAAAAATCGTTCCCTTCCGAAAGGTTTAACAGAAAATCGTTAGAGTTAAAAAAATCTCGCAAACAAAACGTCCATTAAACGCGAACTCTCAACCCCATCCCTTCCGCGGTATAATAATAAATGGCGCAATAATGGCACAATATAATATTAACACAAAGTTAAACGCGTTTTTATTTTCCCGCCGAAACTTCAGTGCCGCTCTGGTGAACATGGCGTGCGACGCCATTTCTCCTCTTTACGGGCGCGTTCTCAAAAAATGGCTCCAGGAATAAAATAAATCGCAAATATTTATCAAAACGCAGCCCCGCTTCGGATGCGGGCGAGGGATGTGGTGTCGATGTGCCTAATGTGGGACGTAATAAGGGGTTTAGGACTTTATAAATACTTTTTAAAGTTCTCTTTTAGTCCTTAATGAACAGGAACGCCGAGTGACTAGTGATTTGCTATGCGTCAAGTTAAATAAAACTTTTACCTCTTGCATCGATATTTTACAGTTAATCGATTATATGTTATATTAAGTTTCATTTACTAGTAAAGTATCACTGTCCTGTTATTCACTACTCATACATGTCTTAACTTTAAACATGTTTTAGTTTTCTCACTTAATTACTAGCATAAATAAGATGTAGCGATTATAAACGTTTTAAACTACTTTCTTACCTTAACAAAGGGAATTTGTTAGAGCAAGCATGTAAATTTACATAAAAGTTGATGTTGTTAGTACTTATGTGTTGAAATTTAATTTATAAGTCAAGCGTTTAATTTTCAATAACAAGAAGCACTGGGCCGCTTTCGCTGTACCTATCTTTAGATTATTATGGAGAAAAAAAAACGCACTTATGCGGTATATTCCATCGATATCGATAAAATCGATGTCGCATCACTAAAGGGTCGACAGGTTGCACAGCGTCGGACATTTTGTTTTACAACGCGAGGTCGGGCCGGCCGAATTATGAAAATATTACGCCGAATCCCTCTGAAACACGCTTTGACATTTCGTAACACGGTAATAAGTTGTTTTCGGGAGTTAACTCTGTATTTGACACGGGTGGTAGTTTATTTTACTTTTTTAAATCACTTATCCTTTCTGTATTTTCCTTTGAAAATTGAATAAAAAATGCAAATAGGTTGTTCATTCGGCTTGTTATGCATGTTTCAAGTATTAAGATTTAAATAGGTAGTGTCAAATAGCAGTACCGTTGCTTTCAATATGATTGTAAATCTTTGTGGACGTCTATTTAATTAATTTTTATGATTGTAATACAAATAATATTGACCTTCTTATTGTTCTTACTGTTGGGATATATGATGATTTTTTCTCAGGAAGGCACTAGCTAATCCCTAATATAAATTTTATTGTGAACTGTGCATCATATTTTCATAACAAAACATACATCACGCCTCTATTCCCCGAATGCTTTTTACTAGCAATGCGGGTCGCACATTACTAATATTCTTGTTAACCCCTCGTGCTAAGCTAGATTGCTTGTGTTACGAGTGGGTTCACGTCGGTAGTGCAATGGGTGGGGTTTGAACCGGCAACCACATGATCGCAAGTCCGACGCCCTAGCCATCAGGCTACCCACGTTTAGGCAGAGGGGTAATAATGCAGGTACAGATCCACAATTCGCCGGTATGTTTAGTTACGTCCCGTGTAATATACTCTATGTAATACTATTTACTGCCATTAACCAGGCACACGTCCCAAAATCTGATTTGTTACTGAGATTTTCTTAAAAAAAACAATAACGCTTTGCTCAACCTGTGAATGGACCCAGACTCTAGCTTAGTCGCGCTCAGGACCACTAGGTTAATGAATGTATTTTCTTATCTAACAAATACTGTAACACAAAATAAATATGAATATTAAGATCAATAGTGATATTTAACTATGAAACAGTAGCATGACAATACAGGGCTAATGAATTGATCGCGTGCAGGGGTGACCTGCGGACCGCGGCTGCATTCGGATGCATTAGCAGAACTTCCGGGCTCGAATCGCCCTAAAGCTTTTTTACTCTAATGCTTTATAAACATATATCTACTGAACTTTTTGATTCTACTTAATTTACGTAGTGCGTACAAATTTAAATAATACAACAACGTAAGGCCGCCCATTGTACATTGTTTCTAACTAAATATCTTCTCTACTAATTGTTAAAAAAAAGCTGTGTCTGTAAGTACATTGGATATAATAAAAAAAACAGGCGGGCTAGGGTATATAAACGTCTCCGAACCCAAAAATGTGTTTTTTTTATTCTTGTCTGTTTGTCTTTTAAATTCTTGTCTGTTTGTTACGGGTTGGCGCAAAAACTACTGAATAGATTTTAATTTTATTTTCACTTGGAAAGTATGTGCTCCAACTTAAAAACTGGTATACTTATTATCTCATATAATTAAATGGAACCGGAGATACAGCTAGACCTCTCTAATGTATAGAGACCCATGCAAAGAAGAGATCATCACTGTTGGTTTCTGAGCTTCAAGTGAGCGAAGCCGCGGACAGAAGTTAGTATTTTAATATGTATGTATTTGTGGTGTAAAATAAGGTTGTGGTGTCTGGTGTTGCTGTTGTCAATGGGCGGCGCTGATCGCTTACCATCAGGCGATCCGACTGCTCGTTTAGGTAGGTACACTATCACGCCTGTATCCCCCAAAGAGTTAGGCTGAAGTATACTAAAGTACGCCCATAGTTTGCGGGTTTGTTTAGGTCCTAATAATAGAAGGCGAGCCTATCGCTATTAACCGGGAACAAATCCAAATTCCGAGCTGCTTTTTAGAATTTCGTAGAAAAACTGATTTGCTCATTCCCAAAATCAAACCCAGAACCTCTACAGTACGCTCTGGACCCCTAGAGTAATGAGAAATTTATATTTGAATTGTTACATTAAATAAAGTCAAATTTAAATTGTGAGTATATTTACGTTATAGGTTTCGAGATCTAATCCGAGGCCACGTTAAGGAATCATGTAAGAATGTATATTAATATTACCTATCAAAGTGACGGAAAACAACACGAGGAAATATCTAACCTAAGATAAAGAACCTAACGCCTACTGTGAGGAAACCCATGAGGACGAGCAACTGAGGAGGTTAGAAAAAAATGAAAAAAAAAAAATGAAAAAAAAAGGTTAGGATACTTAAGTTTGAAATTGATACAGTTTTTCACTCTCCCAAAATCTATGTTTCCATTAAAATATTTGAAGCTCAGTAGAGAAATTACACATTCCTACAAATCATTAACGCACTTCAAGGCCGGGGGCTAAAAATACTTAAAAAAATCCTGCATAGCGGTGTGACGCGGGTAGACCTTAACGATAGAAGGGTAGTATTTCCGGTTCCTGTTCAGAGGGGGCCTCAGGGAAACCGGAGGGGGGAGGGCCGGTCCTCTTTGTGTAGCGATAACCGGAAGCTAAGGGCTCCAAGGACCGAGGGTTATGTCAACTGTGAGGTATTTTCAAGTTTCTTCTCGCGACTGTTGATTACTCGACACGAATTTCTAATGTGATTTCTGATGGAAACTTTTTGGAATGAGTTCTTGAATGTTAAATTCTTTTTTTTTATGGGATAGGGGAGCAAACGAGCAGACGGATCACCTGATGGTAAGCGATAACCGTCGCCCATGGACACCCGCAACACCAGAGGAGTCACAAGTGCGTTGCCCGCATTTTAAAAGGGTTTGGGCCTCCGGTAACCTCATTCACTCGGCATAAACAAGGCAGGCGTTGTTTCACGCCGGTTTTCTGTGAGGCCGTGGTTTCACTCCGGTCAAGCCGGCCCATTCGTGCCGAAGCATGGCTCTCCCACGTCAAATTCCAAATTCCCTCAATTGATTTTTCAATTAAGTCATAATTCCGTCTGGAAACTCAAGACATGGCAATTTTGTCGCGATCCTGTTTCCTTTCAGATATCACGGTAAATATGAGAAAAGTGCAGTCAAGATCTAGCGCATGGAGCTAAAAGTCCGTCCGTTCAAATCTGTTCAAGAAACAGCCCACTCCCGAGCAATCACCGACTAAATGGCTACTTTTAGTGCGAACAATAATAATTTTAGTTGCGAGTGAGTGCTCCAATAATGGGCACAATTTCCGACGATTAGCCGAACTACAGCCGAACGCTAGCCGAACGTTTTTGCAGGACTCTTGTAAAAATGGCGTTAATGACCGACAGTTGAGTGCACTACTTGTAGTAATCGCTATGATTTACGCTTTATGTCTGGCTATTTGTTCTTCTTTGTGTTTTAATAGATAGCAGTGTTCCAGGTAGATAATTATTATGAGAATTGCCTTTGTTTTTTGCATTTCAATAGATTTAATTTTAATATGTTCTGGACTGATCTGTTTAAATATTCTTGCGTTTAGATGCAAATCGAAATTGCGGGCTCCATCTTAGACCCTATTTTAGTTTCCATTGGGCAAAACTGAAGCGGCGGTAGCCTAATGACTAGGGCGTCGGACTCGCGATCATGTGGTTGCCGGTTCGAAACCCACCTATTGCACTACCGACGTGAACCCACTTACACAAGCGTAACACATGCATTTAGCTTAGCACGAAGGGTTAACAAGAATACTAGTAATGTGTGACCCACATTGGTAGTAAGCTTAAAAAAAACTATGGTGAAATAAATGCATTCAAGTCAACACTAAATTGAAAACTTTAGACAACACGTTTGGCGTAGTGGATGAGCGAACGGCTTCTGCGCCACATGTCCTGGGTTCGATCCACGCACGGAATAAAATATTATTTATTTATTTAATCAAGGAAAACCAACAGCTATACAGAAAATGATAATAAATAGCTTAAGCTACACTGAGCCAATTACAGGTTCTCATACAAATAGTATGACTTACGGTAGTTGTTCCAGGATAAGTTGTCAGTGTTATGTTTATCAAAACAGCTGTTTACTTGAAGTGGATATGCCTCCTTAGTCTATTAGTCCTGAGCGAGACTGCTACGCTAGAGTTCCTGGATTCGAGCCCCAGGTCGAGGAAAGTGTTATTTGGTTTTTCTATGAAATTCCCAGTAACAGGAGTTTGGAATGGCAATAGGATTGCCCCTATTACGTGGGACCTAAATATACAGGCAAACTGCGGGTGTATGTTATTGCGCTTCTGCCTCAACCCTCGGGGAATACAGGCGTGATGGTATGTATTATGTTACTTTAAGTGGTGAGTGTTAATGAGAATTGCCACAAGAAAACAACCGATACCTAATGAATCCTGCAATAGAATCATAAAATATATTAGAGCAATACTAAGTACTTAAATTATTTTCATAACAAAGACCTTATTTTCAACGGCATGTGTTATAATAATAGCTTCGGATAAAATCAAAGCCTGTTTTCTTACCATTAAATTAATAAAATCCCACAGTGTGTCGACAGTGGCGCAACTTATCCGTGGCACGGAAGTCGGCTCTCTCGCGACACGACTTATCCATTTATCCGCCACCTCTCATCCGACGTGACATAAAGGGGTTAGAAAGTGCCCACTGTTACTAGATCTCCGCTCACTTGTTTTATTTTAAGTTTTTACAAGACAACTTTACATGACTGCTGAATGTTTAGCAGTTAAAATACATTTAAAGACATGGTGATGTTGTTAAAGGATAAATAAATAAATAAATTCTTCTGTAATACAATTACGTCGGTACCAAGAATCAGAAGAACAAGACAAAAGAATAAAGAAATCAGTGATGTTAAACATATACTGACCAGTATATGTTTAACATTACCAACAATTTTCAATAAAAAAAATATAATTACAATTTGAAAGCGATAATTATTAACTTTATGCATAAACCGTTATCAGAACAAGAAAACTAATTCAGATAAAAAAACCTGTTTAAAAATCTATATTTCTAATACTTATGACTTTCTGCAATTGAAACTTCGTATAGTTTTATATTCCAGGGGCCAACAAGTAGTGGTTTGTGAACCCTATCGAAGAGAACCATTACGAATGATTTTTTTAAGAATGGAGGCGTAATGTTTTTGTAGTATCGACAGGAAATGGATATGAATACGAATATGCACTTCGATAAGTAGTAACAAGCGCGCATGAAAAATGTATCCCGCCATGGAAAATAGTTTCCCGGTTTTCGTGCTTTTAAGAGTCGTTGAAATGAGCTTTGTAGTAGAGAGTTAGAAAGTAATCTTTCTTTCTACCGTTGCAAGTATATTGCTGACTAGCTTCCGCCCGCGATTTCGTCCGCGTGGAATAGTTACTTAGTGTTAGCGTGATGATATATAGCCTATAGCCTTCCTCAATGGGCCATCTAACACTGAAATAATTTTTCAAATCGTACCAGTAGTTCCTGGGATTAGCGCGTTCAAGTAAACAAACAAACAAACAAACTCTTCAGCTTTATATATTAGTATAGATATAGATAATATATAACATATATTATCTAATATATAATATATTATATTCTAAAATACGCGTATTTAATCTCTCGGGAATTAAAGAAGTTAAATTGACTGCGTTGGATCCATAAGATTTAAGTGCATGGAATTGGTTTGATGATTCTCTATTTGAGTCTAGTCTATTTAAGTTGACTGGCATAGAATGAATTATTTCATTAAGTCCGCCTTGTACCATAACTGATTTCAATAAAGAAGTTTCTAAATTCAACTGCATTATACATAACAGCTTAAATAGGCCTTAGGCTAATGCCTAGTCCTATGCCTAGTCCACAGTCAGTTTACAGAGGCGGACTTAATAGTCCGCCTCTGTAAACTGACTGTGAATAAAGAATTAAAAAAAAAAAAAAATCTTATTTTACCTGTGTAGAATGTTTGCGTCAATTCGCCAAAAAAATATCCGCGTGGCCCGTTAATTTTAGTTGCGTTAACATAACGAACCGTCCATCTATCATGTGGCTTTTAAAAGGGTAGAGCGGGGTTGACGGCGATTGAAGCCTTTCTTATTTATTCGAATATGCCCCGTTGGCGCCAAAAATACGGCGAGGATGACCTTTCCTGACGAGGGGAGAGTGGGCCAGTGCGGATCACTGTGACCGATAGGTGCGCCGAATATTGGCTTTTTAGGCCAGAAGGATATTTTAATGGTACGGTAATGTTATAAATTGATGATGTGGAAATGTCACACGGAGTAGTATCGCGATATCGTCCTCTTTAGGTAAGTGACATATGGTAAAAGCAAGAACGTCGATTTTACAAATTACTTATATAAGTTACGTATAAAATTGTGAGTTATGAAAAGAAATTCAAGTGGTGAAATATACGATTTATGAAAAAAAATGGGTAAACACAACCACACACACAGTAGGTACTTACAACCACAGTACTTATATCTGGTTAATTGATGAAGTTGGATCTACGTAAAAATATGTAATGCAATAAACAATTTTACTGAGAAGATGTAAGGTAGGTACCTACTTGTGATGTTGGTTTTCCAAAAATAATTGTCCATCTAATATCATACATCTAGCTTCTATAAAAGAGCTTGATCAACATATTTTTTAAATGTGTCTAGTATAGATAGAAACTTATTTGATTGCGATACATCGAAGTTCAAATTGGCCATCGATCTCAGCCTTATTTACGAAGGTATCGGCCGCCCTCAATTCAGTTAAATAGGTATCATTATTTTTGTTTATTGGTACTGTACCGAGTACCAATTCCTACATAATTCTAGTAAGTTCTCCACGCGAACGGTCCAGCGGCAGTCCGCTATAACCGTATATCTTGTCTTTGTCCGCTTGTATTTATGGCTACCCTTATTTTTATTTTAATGCTGATGCGACCGGTGCCGCTGTGTCTCGCTTGCCGACTAATCTTTTGGACACCCTGGTTGGTTAGTATTTGCTAGGTACTTGTGTAAGAAGTATGGTGTTTCTTTGTTGGTAAAAACTTGTATGTAGCCATTTGTTTTCTATTTTTTCTTAACACATTTATTATTATTTACTATTACCAAGTTTTAAAAAAGTTTTTCTAGATTTTATGATTTCTAGTTTTTCTAGATGAAATTCAGGTTTGTGCCTAAATGCCTGAGAAATTTTCTTGAAGTCTACCATCATTATAGGCCATCATTGTGGACGAGAAGTGGGAAAATATAATTATATTGTCCCACGGTAGATGAAGAAATATGGGACTTATTCAGTAAAAAAAATATACATACTTACATGGTAATCTTTTAGTTATCTCGAATTTGAAACCAAAATGAGTCATATCGGTGTAACATTCAAATTGAAAAGTTGTGCTCGTGATGACTCTACGTGGTTCTAAATGCGACTGCTACGCTAAAGGACCTGGGGTCTATTCCCAGAAACAGTTCAGAGTTTGGAATTGTGCCCGGTTAGTGGTAAAAGACTAGACCATTATTTTATGGAACCTAAGCATACCGTAGAACTGTAGGTTGTATAACTCTATCTAACCCTTTGGGAAATACTTACCGGCGTGATGATATGTTCTATATCATGAATCCCACATTTCCTTTTTCTCCCTTTCCTCATACCTACAAAATTGTGGTAAAAAATCTCGTAAATTCAAATAAAAATAATTTAATATTCAAACAAAATTTCACCAGTCATAAACTTCATAGCATCTTCAGCTAATTTTAAAAAGAAAACCTAGGGTTGCACCCTTGCGATTCTCGGCCATAAGTTTCCAATACATGAATTTTATTAACTTTCGCGCCCCATGACTGATGGTGTTATGGTGTTTGTTTTTCGCGTCATCATGCGCCACTGACAACCCTGGGGTTATGGTGTCAATACGTGTTATGAAATTATGGTGGCTGTGCGTGACATTTTGAGACTTTGTAATACATTGTGGGTTTATAAATTTGGTAAATAAAGTTATTTAAATCGATTTTGTTGAATTTTCGTTTTTTTTTTGTAAATGGAATTTTTCAAAAAACTTTAATTAATCTAATATTATCCAACGTCTGGTATCTGTTGAAATCTTCTTAGTTTTGTAATTTCATGTGACATATTTTATTAGCGGAATATAGATAATTAAAGGACGATTGAAATTAGTATGTTGAAAATATTGTATTATAAATCTTATATTATTATTAATATTTTATTATATTGATATTTAAAACATATCTGCTCATTGGTCTAGGTCATTGGTTGCTAGGTACCTACCGCTGCTGATCGAGAGATTGGATTAGATTTTAAGGTTAAGCATAGTATTATTGGTGTTTTTTATTATATTTTTAGTAGCAGCTTCGGACTCACGAGTTTTGATAAGTGCAGAAGGGTCCTGGCCTGCCTACATATGTTATGTCTGTTTAAGTTTATGCTATACAATAATAATCTTTAAGTTTGGAGTATATCGAAAGTGTGAAAATTTGATCCAGAATATTTATACAAACATCTGTTTACAAATAACTTTAACCAAAAAATAATGACCAAAACTTGGTGAAAAACGAAATGCGCTGCCTAATTTTTAATAAAATATTTATAAGTCCCCCAAGCGACGTTATTTGCTGAAAGGTGACTGGAAGATTTCAAACTTTCCCGAAGAGAAATTGGCTAAAAAATTCCTTGGCAAAATAAAATCGAAGAGCGGCTTCCGAAAGTTATCGAACTTCCCAACAATCCATTACACCGAGTTTCGCAAAAAATTGACTCCGCCGCTCTTTGGAACTTATTATTTTGAGAGAAAACATCCAGGAGTTTCGTCGCCTGCGAGCAAGTTTGCCGGCGACTGCCACCCTCTTTACACTCGATAAACACACATTACCTACTACCACTATCGCAAATTGTCCTCGTAATAACATCTACAAAGAAACTAACTTAAGATTTTGTAGCGTAAAATGTTTGATAAGAAATGTTATTTATCAAAATTACAACCGTAATAAGTACAATATACTCCATCTTTACAAACCCCCCATTTCCCTATCCGACCAAACAAACGACTCTTAGAAGTGTCCTCACCTCTATCGCATAAAAATGATTGGTCACTAACCCTCCAAATGGCGGGCAATATCGATGATATTCAAACATTACCGTAACGGAGCGTGTAATGCGTCCGTTCGACGCTGCACGGACATTAGACAGGTCGTACTAACAAACTTACCGCTAAAATCGCCACTTTTAGCTGCGAGCGAGCACTAAACAGCAAACAAAGCCAGCGGCGGCGGCGAGCGGCGTCCGGTCGCGCCACAAAGGCTTTGTGGCTGCCACACTGACACGCTTTTTGCGTCGCCGCGGCTGCTATCGCTCGATGACGTCCCCGTAGATCGATAAGAGCCTCTCCCACTCGACGGGAATGCTCCATTGTATTACTGACACTACACTGTCTGAGATGTGGAAAATCGTAGTCCAAAATGCGCGTGATAGCGGCCATGAGCGTGACGTCACTGTTGCGTGCGGACAATGAGAGGAGTATGCACGTCGCGTCACCGACAGTTGAATTGTGAGACTGCTTTTATTAGTTCTGCGTGGTACACCTGTTAGATTGTATAGGAATTTGTAATTCCTTCAACCAAGTAATTTTAGACAATACAAAGTTACTTAATTGGGTGTGTCTGTGTTTTTAGAGAGGAGTATTTTAATACTGTACCTTCTAGCGATGTTACCCGCGACGATTTAGTTTTTAACTATCCCATGGAAGTTTTTCAAAATCCTGTCTTGGTTAATCACTTACGTTAAGGAATTTCTGTGTCAAATTGCATGCTCAATCAAAGTCAATATTAGAATTATATTAAGTAGATCTCTAAATCCGTTACATAGCACTTTACTTTCAAGAAGTGCATGATAAGTGTGTACTCTTAGGTAGATGAAGTAAAAGGAAAGACGAATATATTAAGAATCGTAGAATATTATTCCTCATTTCATACTACATCCAAATCGACGTCGACGTCTTCTCCTAACCTAGCCTTCTTAACATAAGTCAAACATTACCTTCAGCCAATAGGGACCGCTGAGGGTCTGAATATTATTTTCCTGGTACTTAAGCAAACTGAGCTAAGTACGTGCCCCTCATACGTATGCAGTGCTGAGACACAATTAACATAAATTAGTTGTTAGTGGCGCGTGAAGAACGTGAGTCACATGTAGTGATGTTGCTTGTTGCGGTAAAAATAGCGGGGTTTAGGGGAATTTACGCTGAATTAATTAACAATGCAAATTATTTTTAAGCTTTTATCGAAAGAAAATAATTACTTAGGCAGTGTCGAACCCCTGCATCCACCCGGTACTGAGACATTTTTTAAAAATTTTTTTATAAATGCACTTGCAAGCTGGAGTAATCGTGTTAAATATAAATTGAATACAAGAAAGATAGCGTAGAAGGTGACAGAAGATTACTAATTAAAATATTGGTGAAGGAATTTGTATTTTAAAATTTACGCAGGCAAAGCTGGACACAGGTATATCGCATACGGGTGGTATGTAATATATATATATATATACAAAATGATTTATATTTTTTTATATAAAAAAACTGTCTGTACACCATGCCTGCCACCATGCCTGTACCCCTGAAATGTTCGCAAGGCATACTGTACAGTGTACACCCACCCTAACGTTTTAAGTTTCCAATAGAAAATTACTGGCTGGTAATGAGAACAATGAAAAATAGCAGTAGGCAATAATAGCGAGGATGATGCCTACTACATCATTCGTAGCAAATGCTACGTAGTTGTAAAGTGGTAGCTCGTAGTAGGTACATAAACCGTTATATAATCGCACAGACTACGACTTCGTGGGTACTCGAGGGTCCAGCACCTATGAAAACCAGATGGTGGTTGCAGAGCAACTATGACAGACATTTAAATTAATCAGTAATCTGTCTCGAGCCTTCACTATAACCTTATTTTCACTACTTGTAACCCGTCGCGTTGAACACGGGATTGACTAAAAGCTTGCACCCCTGACAGCTATATAATAACTCCAGTGCTAAAATTAAAGTATAACTATCTAAGTACAAGTTATCGGAAACCAACTTTCCCAATCCCGGGTCGAAATTCCCGTTATTTCCGCGTAATCCCCCATCAAGCACAACACTATGGGGATGTGATCTGTATGCGTGCGAGCACCGCACGGATCGCGGACATCTCACACGTATAATACACTACTTATTACCTTGTCGACAATGTATGCCTTTCGTAACGCACATGATGACGCATAACTAGCAGAGCACTAACGTTCCGCGTTTCAGGGGTGGTCAAGAACATTTAAGCACTTAATATCAATTTGGCTATGTGTGTGGGTAGGTACTTAGCTTTACCTACAATAATTGACTTGTATTTTATTTTAAGTTTGTGAGGTATTGGATTTGATTTTTTTACTTGGCATGGGTAATCCCAAAAATTACACTGTGAACAACATCTGTAAACTGTCAACATGTAGGTATAATTATAGACTATGATTTTTTTTTTTATTACTTTGTAAAAACTAGGTATAACGCTGCATTACCCTTTGAGAATAAAGGCGCGAAATCTTGCAATCCTTTACCTACAATTTCAAATATTCACAGAATTTCATGCTAAGCGTTGCGTTGTTGTATTATATGCCCGAAATCCTTCCGAATCCTTACATGGAATTGGTATCATCAGACTATAGCTATAGGTAGGACGATCTTAGACTACGGTGTCCATAATCTACGCGTCGGCACGTACAAGGCTGGCTGGATCTCTAATCGCAACAGGCGCCTGAGTCGCCTTTTGAGCCCGCCCTACTGGTTTCAAATCTATAGAAATATTGTTGCTGTGTCGTTGAGCAATGTAGGTAGCTATTGTCTTAGGTCTTATGCGAATGAGCATTGTATGGATGCGTATTGTATGGATTGTTTGTAACCAATAATATAATAAAACCGACAATCTATATATCTAAAAGAAAGTCGTGTTAGTTACTCCATTTATAACTCAAGAACGGCTGAACCGATTTGGCTGAAAATTGGTGGAGAGGTAGCTTAGAACCAGGAGACGGACATAGGATACGATAGATTTTTGTCCCGTTCCCGGGGGATGTGATGACAGACCGAATTCCACGGGGGCGAAGCCGCGGGCAGAAACTAGTAAAATTATAAAATAATGCTTGGTCAAAACAATTTCGAAAGACGCTGCCTTCAATTTGGTCAGATCTTTTGTTTTCGTCACCGACTTCTATGTCTGTTCATCAAAACGTAGGATCTTCACCGTTAAATTCATCAATTGTTGACCGAATTACATTAAAAAAATACATAGAGACGAACATAGAACCTCCATGTTCTTGAATTTTTAGAATTAAAATGCATTACTGCCTACTGGTTGGAAGGGTGTCTTCTTCGCTGCTTTATGTATTTATAACATACCTAATAAAACGAACATTTCTAACTTCCCCAAGACCTGCAACACGCTATATAGTGTCCGACGATTTGCAAACGTCGTTGAAATAAATAGCCGTGAAGAACGGGACACGTCGTGGTCTCGTCGTGTCGTGGGCGTGAATCAGGGTCACACGAGTAAGTAATCTGCTCAAATAGACTCGCCTATAGCTTAGTTAACACAATTATCCTCTGTCATTAACCTTTTGAAGGCGTTATAATAAAAAAGCTGGACAATTGTTATGTAGTACTATGTATCAAACAAAATTAAAAAGAATAAATATTGATTTCAATTACATATTATGTGCATTGAACTACATCTTTGGAGATGATCACCATCAGATTATAAGCAAAGAATTGCTTGTCTTAGGAGACTCCGCTCTTTCAAATAAAGCAGTATAAATGCGCCATGGAAGAACCAAACAAAACCCATAAAACAGCCTGTAAGCGGTAGGCACAAATATTTATTACGCGCAGGAATAGAACCCGCGGCTCGTTGTGCAGATGGTGGTCACTCAGCCGCTGCGCCATTCTCACTGTCTTATCAATCCTCCTTTCAGATTTCCGACTACCCAATAATGATATGTAGCCCGGTTTCGCCGTACTCATACAACTATGCCTATAGTTCTAGATACGTCCCATCTTAGTTTGTGACACTATTACTCAAAGTACAAGGGGCGAGAGGAGGGGGTCCGTTTCCGAATTCCCTCACGCACCGCCAGAGGGCGCGCTCCGCAGAGCACCAATACCCCGTAATGTGATGGAGAAATAATTTCCTAAAATGCACTGGATTGAGACGGGACAGATTCGACCGTTTTTGGTAATATTTGAGTAGTTCCCGGGACGTCAATTTGGTTTATTGGAAGCATAAAACGGCCTGTGCTTTGATTTTTGTGAGTGGTTTGAGAGCAATTAATTTTTGGATGTAAATATGTAAAAAGTTTTATAACATATGTAAATTAGCAAATAAATGACTGTTCTTGCTGAAACTTGACACTATACTTTTTCATTTTTCATTTTTCATTTACTTATAGGTATTATGAATGTAAAAGTAACTCTGTGTGTGCTCGTTTCTAACTTTTTCACGCCTAAACTGCTGAACAGATTTCCATAAACTTGGCAAAGGAATAGATTACATCCTAACGCAGGAGGTACAAGGTACAACATAATAGGCTTCTTTATGCCTAAAAAAATACAATACAATACAAAATAGTGGATAATACTGAGTGAAACCTCTGGCAATAACTGCTAGTTTTAAAACAACATAATTATATTTAAACTCGTAAATAATAATTATTTTATCATAATCTCATAATTAATAATTAATATCATTATTAATTGTATACAAATAAACACTTTATTGGCAGAAAAGTAGAAGAAATTAGGTACAATTAGGTATCTACATCCTACGCAGCAGAAACCTTTAGGATTGAGAAGAACCCGATTTTTTACAAACAGCTTTATAAACATAGGTACAATTTGTGTTCCCCGCCCAAGTCCCATTGTGAGCGTAGATAGCCTACAATATTGCAACTTGAGCTCAGATTGCAAGGCCTCTCGAAGCATCTTATATAGGCAATAAAAACGGCACAAAATCAAACTGATCGCAGACTATTCGTGGATCTCGAGACGTTTGTTTTAACAATGTAGATATTGTTGAGCAATAGTCATTATTGAGAATAACAATGTACTTGGCTTTAATGTCTGTGAAAGATTATTTTGTTTGAAGTTCAATCCTAGAAGAAGTATTGAGAGAGTGGCGATAATTATTGTTTTCAAGAGAAGTTAGACGACATTTTGGATGGATTCCAATATAACATATAATCAACTTGTACTCCCCGAAGTGATAGACAGAGGTATTGGTATATCCACAGGTTCCAAGTATTAAGGGCGAAGCTATTGATATTGACCGGGCACAAACCCAAATTCCTGAGAATTTGATAGAAAAATCCAATACTACTTTGCTCGACCTGGGAATCGAACCGATGACGTCTAGCGTAGCAGTCGCGCTAAGGAACTTCACAAATACATATATGTACATTGTACAATTAATGAACACAAAGTAACACCTAGACTCGAAAGAAATATAATATGGATCACAAAAATATTTGTCTCGAGTGGGAATCGAACCCGTGACACCTGGCGAAATGAAAGTGGCGAGGTGACCCCTTATAACCGCTATACCAAATCTGGCTTTAGCTCGAACTATCTTCCTGTCCCAGAATAAACATTGAAATTTCCTGCAATCTCATAAATATATGCCGCGCGTATAGAAGCTTATTAAATAGACAATAATTAAGTTAATATAATTAATATTATGAAAAACATAGTAATACTAGCTTCTGCCCGCGACTTCGTCTGCGTGGACTTCAGATAAAAAGTACCCCATGTGTTATTCCAGACTATAATCTATCTCTGTGCCAAATTTCATCCAGATCCGTTCAGCCGTTCTGGCGTGAAAGAGTAACAAACATCCATCCATCCATCCATCCATCCATCCTCACAAACTTTCGCATTTATAATATTAGTAGGATAGGATAGGATTAGTAGGATAAAAGAAAATACGCAACGCGAAAACTAGAAAATTCCAAATAAACCAGGCCACTCGATATAGGGTAGAAACGCCAGTTACTTAACGTATGTAAAATATTTATTTTATAATTATGACATGAAATATAAATACTGAAGCACATTTCATGTTTTCAATATCAAATATTATTATTTTATTAAAGATGCTGATACAACAGATAGAAATAAAACTACTTTTTTAGGGATTTTATCGCGTTGTATTGATATTATTCAATTCGCGTTTCGGATCCTATACAGCATCCATGGTCACGGATAGACTAAGTTGTTGGATGAATTAATGTTACAATTGCGAACAGCTTCCTTACATTTCTTTAAATTTTTAGCGATCTGATAGAACGAGTTCAACAAATAATTCAGTCTTGCAGTTTTATTAAAAAGGATGACAACAAAGTCGCGTTCGATAAAACCTTAAAATGCATCGACAATGTTTAAAATCTTTGCGTATGAACTAGGAGGGATCTGAAGTGGGAGGGGGAGGAGGGTACAATCTAAACAGTCGTTGTGCCACGTCTGTTGGTCGTTTCTGCTGAGTGCCCAACGTTCGACAGATATTGCGCTGGGAGACTGGCTAATCATACGATGTCTGTATTTGTATGCATCGGTAAGCAATAGGGCACGGTTTTTCGTTATGATAAAAATCATAATAACCCTTTTTTATAGTACTTACGAATAGAGTATAGTTAGGAATAGACTATAGTTTCACGTGGGAGAGCAATGCTTCGGCACGAATGGGCCGGCTCGACCGGAGTGATACCACGGCCTGACAGAAAACCGGCGTGAAACAATGCTTGCGTTGTGTTTCGCTGAGTAAGTGAGGTTACCGGAGGCCCAAGTCGCGGGTGTCCATGGACAGCGGTTTTCGCTTACCATCAGGTGATCCATCTGCTCGGTTGGGTTTTTTATGGGATAGGGGAGCTGTCTCATAAAAAAAAAATCTCATGATTCGACTGTTACATACCACCACCTAAATGAGGCCATAGGATTTGTGACATTTGTCATGTCCAAATCCTAATAGTTCTCAGGATCAGACAATTCATAAATCTGCGTTTAGATAAATATGCGATATATTTCTCTAATGTACATACATAAGTAAATTATACAACGACCACAATTCTAGAATTTAGACTTAGAAATTGATAACTTAAAACTAGACTCACGTAGCATAAAACCTTCGTAACCACACTTTATTTGCCTATTCAGTAACATACCTAAGTATCAACATAAACACATGCAAACTACATAATATCAATGATTACTTTCTCGAGGGTCTCGCAGTTGAAAGGGTTCGCTCAAATTATCAAACAGAAGCCACTTGAAAACTGCAATGACACATGTTAACATTTCGGCTCGTGATTGAGAAATCGTACAACTAGTTGTTAAACTGTGTTGACACAATAATCCAATAGTTTACTTTATGTAAGTTTTAGATAAAAGACATACATATTATGTAGGTACACATGTTTAACGTGCACTATTGTTAACAAAATGGATAACAACAGTAATTAATGAGCAAAAGTAGTGTTATTACCCTTGTATATGATGAAACAAAACCCACTCAAAATGTATTGCAACAACAGAAAAAGTTCTGAAATAAAATTCCATAACTCATTTTCAATCGGCGGCGTCGACATCACTCGACACGCAAACTCTCCAGGACGCACGCAAAACGAACATTTTTCCGAACGAAACGCCCTTTCGACGGGAAACTCTATAAAAACGTCGAAAAAAATAACAGTAACATGGCGTATAATGACAGCTGGTCCACTTGAGAACAAAAGGGGAGAGCCGAGCCTCGTCGAGAAAAAAATACATGAAGAGTAGAAACAACTAGGCGTACGTGAGGCCGCGGACCGGTGAGTCGCCGGCGCCCGGCACCCACCCGCTAATAAATTTGCAATCGCGTTCGATTCGAACAGTCGACAATCGCGACGTTCACCCCACTCGCGACGAGTGGACTCGTGCGATAGTAGCGCTGTGTACTCGTGACTACACAACAATCTACATTCAGCTGCTACACTCGACCTGAAATTAGGTAGCAGCGTTGAGAAAACTCGTTACGAATATTGCTATATGTCTCGGGGAGAATAGCACCGCATTCGAGTTTAAAATGCGAATAATAATCGCAGCATTCATAAAAATCCCGTGCGCGGAATGCAAGGAGAGCCGTGTTTTACACGTTATAATTTTGCGCCGAAAGCAGGTCTACGACTAGGCGGGTGGTTGTTTTGTACCGAGTGTAGGCTCGGTTCAAATGCCGCGCACGGACCATTAGTTGATGAGCGCACATGCACACACGCCCTACGCCAGACGCCGCGCGCCGTACTGCGCCGCGAACGGTTACAATTTCCAACTGAAATATGAAAATGTTTTGTAGCTTTCTGTTAAAAATATGTTTTGGGGAAACTACCGTTTTCACGCACAATGAGTTTTCGTAGAAACTCTGACCATGTATACGTGTTCCAGAATAAAACAATATGGAATAATTTATAAAGGCAAAAAGATCTGCTAGCCCGAAACGTTATGAACAGAGCATGATAAGTTTTAAGGCAGGTTTTATGTTTTCGTTTTTGTGAATATTTTTTTAGATTTTAACTACGTAATTACCTTCATACTGTGTAGAATAAATAACCTGTCCTTATGGGCCACCTATATGTATTACCTATTGCGTGTCCCTTATCGGCCCATCTGACTGATTTAACCTGCTTAATGTGAAAGTTATCAATGTATCTCAACTGTCGATGCCCGCTTTGATCTTCATATGAAACGAGCTAGGAGGGTGCTATTCTTATATTAGTCGAGTGCATTTGCTTATTCTAATACTGTTGATATTATATAAGCTGTTGATATTATATAACCTGGAGAAGATCTCCAGAATTTACTTTTGAGAGGTTTTTTTTATCTTAAACTTCGCTAAAAATACTGTTAGAAGTTTTAAAAGTATTTAGTAGATACGTATTTTATTTAGGAGTACCATATTTTATTAACTAACGTCTTAAGACTGGGCGTTTATGCATGTGAGAATTTGTGTTTGTAAACGCACCCACATTCCAGAAGAAAATCCTAGTGTTTGGGTGTTTCCGAAAAATTATAATAATTACCGTAATGATCGTGAAAATGATCATCATATAATATCTTTTTTTATTAATTAAGTCGTAATCAGTCTCTTTTTCGAACATTAGAAATTTTTCAATTTCGAACGACATCAAATCGAGTCCAACGATACGATATGTGTGTTTTATATGAATTAATTCCTCGGCTGAGAGAACCCGAAAGCGTTTTACTCACGGGCCACATGGCGCGCGGACAGATCAATTTGATGATTGCAAAAAAAACCACTACAGACTTTTTGACGTTCTACGGTCGTATGCGACGCCCGTCAAGCGTGATTCTTTTCAAACCGATACTAGAGTTGAGAATAGGTCCCTAGTTGATTATTTTGTGCTAAGTAGTTAGTGTTTTATTTCTTTTTATTCATGTATTTTTGGGGCTTTCGAGGGCAAATGGCTGAAACAGAACTGGTTACGTAATTGGTATGTAATCAAATGTTTTATTTCAATTAGCCCAATCCAAATCCATTTTTAACTCTAATATAACTTCGGGTGAGCGAAGCCGCGGGTAAAAGCTAGTAAAAAATAATAGGTAATTGAAAAATAATTTCCCCGACAATCCCCGTGATCAACATGAGCCACCGTAAGCCATTGCATCTCACCACGATGGCCGAACATTTTTCCCATTACTGCTGTGTTCTGCCGCCGCCGATGGAGGGTAGATACTGTCGCGCTGACTGACGTGTTTAATAAGCGTTATCATGTCTTACGTCCATGTTCGCGTGTAGGGAAATTAATAGTGATGTATAAGGCATACAGGAAAATTGAAAATGTTTATTGCCTTATAAGTGGATATTCGCGACTTATATGCGACAATTTATAGTTATAGTATAGCATAGAAGTGACCATTGGACTGCCAAGTCAAAGGTCTCGAGTTTAAATCCAACGCAAGCACCTCTGACATTTCGAAGTTATGTATTAATAGTTAATTATCACGCATTTTAACTGTGAAGGAAAATATCCTGACGAAACTAGCCTAGTAAGTGGTCCTGAGCGCGACTGCTAGAGGTCCTGGTTTCAATTCCCAGGTCGAGCAATGTTATTTTTCTTTGAAATTGATGTTCACAATTTTGCTAATTTTGACTTGCAGTCTTAACATTGTTTTTATCAAACTTTTGGAAAAAGAGTCCTGAATGTCCTTAATATAGGCTACTTTGTAACCTAGCTAGGGTATCAGAGCTGACAATTATTGTGCCTCATTTAAATGTAACCTACTGTTAACATGTAAAACAATTTTTTAAATAAATAAAAAAAAATCTCGTCAGAAGTTGAGAGTTAACATTTCGGCGAACTTTGGGTGTAGGTACATTAGTACGCCTCTGCGTAACCATACCCTGAAATGATAAGTCATATGTTCAGTTTAATTAATAATTTCCTAAGCACCTATTTCTCATTTGCTTGACAGCCTCATTAGTCAAAAAAAAAATATTGCTACGTTTTTATTGGAGTTTTCTATGAAAATCTCAGAAGCAGCTCGGAGTTTGGAATTGTATGCCCTATAAGTCGCAATAGGGTCGCCTCCTATTAGGTAAATGGGACCTAAACACAACGAACTGTAGATATTTATAAGTAGGTACCTCTATCAACCCATCCAATAATTGAAGCGGGGTAGCCTAAAAAATAATAAACGTGTGTCTTTTTTAATAAACTAAGTATTTTCCAACGTTCAACGTTTCGTTTCTCAACGTATAAAGTATCAGTAAAATATGAAATTTGCTATGAAAAAAATTGATCCATATCATAATACCACGGCCTTACTGGAAAACGCGGTAAACGACGCTTACATTGTGTTTCGAGGATACTGGAGGCCCAAACGCGCTTGCGACTCCTCTGGTGTTGCGGGTGTCCATGGGCGGCGGTAATCGCTTACTATCAGGCGATCCGTCTGCTCATTTGCCACTCTATGTAATAAAAAAACTATCTTCATGCTCTTATAATACGTTGGAATCTGCTTCTAACCAGATACGGTTGAATATCAGTATTACTTTGTGTCCATAAATTGTACGCTGATATACACGTCAATTATTAAATCAAAGGTTTCATCTGTATGTACCGTCGGTATATGGATAGGATGTAGAAATATATGTGCGCCGTATCAAGGTCTGAGCCCCTACAGAACCCCAAGATCAGATATCATACGACGACGTGCCCTGAATTAATCCCTCTGTATGACATCACAACAATATACACACACACATAGTAAGATGTATATCATGTATCTACTACCCATCTATGTGTAGTGATGAACAAGAATCCTATAATCGAATAATGGAATATGTATCGAGATTTTAAACGATTCGAATTTTAAATTGAATTATAAATTGAAATAGGTAATTTAATTTAAAAAAATACAGATAATAAATAATAAGGTAAATTTTATATTATAAATGAATTTTAAATTAGTTTCTGCCTTATTAGCTTAATTTTATCAAATTTATCTTATTAGTTTATTACTATTGTGCACCATTGTTGAGAGTGCAGAGTGATATTCACTGCAATCTGGACAAACCTTCGTGGTTTTTAGATTGTAAGATAATTAATGTTTAGAAAGATATTTTGTTATAATAAAGGAAAAAATAAAAAAATGTCCTTAGTGCGTCTGCTACGCTGGAGGTCCTGGGCTCGATTCCCAGGTCGAGCAAAATGTTATTGAGTTTTCTACGAAATTCCCAGGAGCAAGTTATTTGTGCCTGGTTAATGGAAATAGGCTCGCTGCCATTACCTACATGAGACAAACATACCGGTGAACTGTGGATGTAACTACATTAGTACATACGTCTCTGCGTAACCCTTCAGTGAATACAAGCGTGATGTTATGTTATGTTAAATAAGTTTATTTTAATTTTTACATTCAGTTGATAATGTTGGTGAATGCCATATTAGATGTAGGCCTATAACCTATACTAATTTACGCATCTCTTATCATTATCAAACTATAAAACCAAAATCTAAACTGCTCGTATTTACGACCCCCAGATTAACAGAAGAAGGTAAATAATTGGTAAAGTATAAATCATACCGAACAACACCAAAAATCAATGAAACCAAAAGTGTATGTAATAATCGTTCGCTACACAATAAGTATACAATTATAACAATAGTTTAAGTAATACAATAATTACTATCAGCTGAATTAACCCTAACTCGATCCTTGCTTAAAATAGCACAGTTAGGATTGACTTTGAACTTAACAAGTCACCGTAAACAAGACTTGGAGGACTTACAAATAACACTACTAAGTTCTCATGTGAAAGTATGAATTAACTTCAACACAGATGTTTGAAGCAATTCATCAATGCTAAGCTGCAGTAATTAGAGTCACGAATCTGTCTCACCTTCTAAAGAATTGTGTAATAGTTTTTTCTTCGATATAAATCATAACGTCATCGAATTCATGTTTCACAAGCGACAAGGGGAGCGTACAATCGAAAGCCCCGATGAAAGTCGCTAAGAGACACGATAACATCGTACTACACTCGATGGCAGGCGACCACTGCCCCTATCGCCCCCATCGGCTCACCAATAATGAGCGTACAAATCGTGACGGAAATTGAAAGAAAAAACTTCCCAAACGGCAGATCTTATCGTCCGTCCTAAACGTTCTCGTAAAAATATTAATAAAACATAACTTTTTCCACCCAAACCCACATTAAACTTCGATCCCGTAGGAATTTATTGACAATTACGCGTCAATAAGTGCCAATAAAGGCACAAAGCGTCAATGTCCACAGATTTGAATGTCAATTGTACACAATTGTGTAATTCTGTTTTCGTGGAGGCTCACTTTGATTGTGACGCTAGTAATACAATTATAAGTTGACTTTTGCCGAGTCGCTTACAATACCGACTTTATTATTATGATAAACAGACCTTCGGCTATTGTGCATCAATTTAATCCATAAACTGTTTCCGTTATGGTTTTTATTTATTTTGCTTGATTTGGGTGCGTTTGAGGCAATTAACGTGACCATAAAAGTAACTTAGGATAATAGTTTCTTAATCGTATCGTCACAAAATAGTTTTAGAAATGAGATGTTTTATAACGTTAATGTGAAATATGACATTTTACGAATATCAAAATAATATCTATAGGTGACAGACAGACTTCATAACATACCCACGAAGGGTTAGGGCGATAGGCAAAGGTGGTAGCATGTTATAAGTGGCGAGCCTATTAAAACTAGCCGGACACTAATTCCAAAAATCGACCTGCTACTGAGAATTTCAGCGAAAAACCCGATAACATTTTGCTCGACCTGATAAGCTAATGAGACAGTTCTTCACAGAGACAGACATACAATCATCTTTGGCTACAATGTGCGTGGGAACACAAATATGCGATATTACATCCCCATCTTTCCGATATTTTATTAATCATAGACGAAAATCTATTACTGGAACCAGATGACAAAATCTTACATAACAAATTAAAGCAGGGCTGCGAATGTCTCGTATAAACCACTAATAAGAAGAACTCGCTTAACCTTATCTCCGATCGAGGAAGTCTAAAAAAACGGTCGCGGGGGCTGAGGGGGGCGTAAGGGGGAGGCCCAAGAACAAGAGCTGTCAGTGAAATAGAGATAGATGAACAGTGGGAAATGAAATTCTTTGTGGCATCGCGGTCCCGCAAAAAATGCACAGATTAGATTTTTCCCCTCCGAGAGGGCCGAGGGATGGAGGCAATGATTTTTTACAACATTCGCCCGGGATATATAGGAGTTTTAGTGCCGGGATTTGTTGTAACTGCCCTCTGTTTGAGAATTTTAATTTCCTTGACTTGAGACGGCCTCATTACTTTGTACATAAGAGCGCTTATTATATTTGCAAATACTTCTTGTATTTAAGTAAAAAAGTTTTACAGTTTTTTTACAAGAAATCTTAACTTAAAACCTTAAGTTCTTTTTATCAATCCTCAGGCTGCCTAAGAGCAATACCTTCAATTTAGATAGGTACTGCCATTCCATACCTTTAGGTTCTGTGTCTATAGTGAGGAATGAAGCACTCGACATCATATTTCAACCTAACCTAAACAACAAATTACTTTATTGAAAAAAAAAAACTTACTAAAAAGTATATTCTGGAAAATACAAAAACAGTAACATTAATTTCCCACAACCCTCTTCGTCCTACTTCCTAAACATTTAATACGGGTTAAAATATACGTTCTATAAGTATGGTACAGTTGGCGACATTAAGTCGCTAAAATGCTCCAAACAAGGCCGGGTCACGAAATTACTTGGCATTAGGAGCTTACGCGACCCTTGAGTAAAAAACAAGGGACATTGCGGTTTCAATTGCGTCGCGTCGTTTACACTGATACGGTACTTGTCACGCATCTGTTGTTAATTCAGATATGCGTACTGTTTAAATACCTATACATTTATATTAGAAACAAAAATATCTTTTACTGATTTTATCACGCTACATAATTGAATTAAGGGCCGACTTTTCCACTGCTAGTCTTTATTAGAGGAATGAATTCGAAGTTTTGACAGTTTCTTTATACAAAATCTGTCAGTATTCCTCATTTAAAAGATACTTACATAACATACCATCACGCCTGTATTCCCCGAAGGGTTAGGCAGAGGCGTACTAATGTACACCCACAATTTGCCGGTATGTTTAGGTCCCATGTAATAGGGGGCGAGCCTATTGCCATTAACCGGGCAAAAATTCCTAACTCCGAGCTGCTACTGGGAATTTCATAGAAAAACCCAATAACACTTTGTTCGACCTGGGAATCGAATCCAGGACCTCTAGCGTAGCAGTCGCGCTCAGGACCGCTTGGCTAATGAGGCAGTAAAAGATACTTAACAATTCAAAATCAGCTCTTAACATCAATAATACATCTCGGTAAAATCAGAAAAATATTTATATCAATGTCTAATATTCGCGTATGTTTCAGAAGCTAGTAAGGAGAAAGATATAAGCCTTGAGACCTTTGCTGTTGTATGATTGGATTGCAATTTTATTTTTCGGTATCTCATTTCGACTGTATAAGAATATACTTACTATGTGCCTTACCTTGTAATTTTACTTGGTGTCTGACAATCGGTATAAAAGAAATACCACAAAACTATTGAAGTCTGTTTTCTTGTTCTTTCTTGCCCCAAGCTTTGCCCCAATCCCAATATGAAACAAAAAGAAGTTAAGTTGAAGTTAGTTTCATGGGTAAAGAGCACTTTTCTAAATCTAAATCGTTTCAAGTTTTCGTTATGACTATGGAATCTTAATTGAAGTGACGGCAATTAAAGCTACATACACCTGTTTTTTTAAGAACTTGAACCATAATCCATATAATCCGGCGGAGAGGCTGTGTCATGTGAGAAAAATAAAGCTTGGTTGGAAACCTAACAAGTGCCTTAGTTAATTGTTTAACGACATTAAACGCCGTCTGGCTATAACTAAAAACAAGTTTCGCCGAAATGTTTTGAGGTCGGCAAATTATAAAGGCAAGGGAAAGTAAAGTTTGTAAATTTCATTCTATATACGAGTATTTCTTTCCTTTTATACTAAATAATGTATTATTCGACAAATAAATCCGTCTAAGCACTTACAGTGTTTTTACAAACCAAAACTTCAATTGAAGACTGCAGAGTTTGAATTCTTGAATAGCGTAAAAATGAAATTTGCTACTTAATTACTTTAAAAAAGCATAATTATTTCCATCTACTAAGTTTTAAGATTTTAAATTCCAAGATTTTAATAAAAAAGAGCCTACTTTTTCGAGTGCAGCGGTTAGACTATAAATTACCTCATTAGGAGCAGACAAGTTGGTTGCGCAAAGGGAAACGGAAGAAAGAGATCGTTTCCCGAAACTAATTACCAAACACGATAATTAAAAAAACAGATTTCTTCGTCGACTAAGGAATGGGGGGAAATAAAGAAAATGCAAAGTGTCCACCCGAAATTTCCATGACAAAACAGTTTTTTTTCTTATCGCCCAAAATAACCATTGTCTCGTGAGAGTTCTGTCCGTTACTTTTTTTTCTCTGACGTGTCTCATTTTCATTTTTATCTCTGACGCCGAGGTTTTTAATAAGATATGCAAATTTGTGTGACACGGAGCGACTGCTTCGTCAAATTTAATGATAACCGTCAGCCTATTGTTGAAGTCACGTCCTATATGACATCGAAATATCGAAATTCAAGGTACAAATGTGTTCTAAATGAAAAATAAATTGATGATACTTTTCAGAAGTTTGTTGTTATATTTGATACTCACTTTTTCCCCCGGCTTCGCTCACGTGAAGCTATATTAGGATTAGAAATGGATCCCAAAAATAATTTAATCAAAAACCAATAGTGATGGTCTCTTCGTTGTATGGGTCTGTATATATCAGAGAGGTCAAGATGTATCTCAGGACCCGTTAAATTAATTGAGATAAGAAGTTTACCGGTTTTTAAGTTGCAAAATATACTTTCTAACAGTGATAACAAAATTAAAATCTATTCGAAACAAAGAGATAATCAGAAAAGAGTTCTATAAATCACATTTTTGGCTTCGGAGATGTTTATATGTAGGTACACTTGTATTTTTTATATCTTCAATGGTACCTACAGACACAGTTTTACGATTTTATAATAGTAGAGAAGAAGAGTATAGGTACTCGTATATATTTCATGCCATGGCTTACAAAGAATTTCAAGTATCAAATTATGTCTGTGTTGTTAAGACTCATTAATATATCTCCAACTAAGTAAGAATGAATGCCCTCAGCGAAAAGGTGAAGGATACTAGGCATAAAAGATGATTAATAATAATCTTTGTACTTAGTTTACTTAATGTTAAGCCTATATAAAACTGCCCTCATTAAACTAGTACTGGTGCTAGTTATTGGGTTTTTCAATGAAATTCTTAGTTTGAAATTCGTGCCCGGTTATAGGCTTGTCCCTGGGACATAAACATACCGGCGAACTGTATGTGTACATTAGTAGTAACCCTTCGGGAATATAGGCGTGATGATGATGTTATTTTTTTATTTATAAAAATGAAAAAAAAATGCCAAGTGGTCCTGAGCGCGACTGCTACGCTAGAGATCCTGGGTTCGATTCCCAGGTCGAACAAAGTGTTATTGGATTTTTCTATAAAATTCCCAGTAGCAACTCGGATTTAGCAATTTGTGCCCGGTTAATGAGTGCGACTGCTAGAGTTGGGTTCGATTCCCAGGTCGAGCAGTGCTATTTTTCTAGCAGCAATTGGGAGTTTCGAATTTTGCCCGGTTAATGGCAATAGGCCCGCCCCCTATTACATGGGACTTAAACATACCGGCGAACTGTGGATGTACATTAGTAAGCCTCTGCCTAACCCTTCGGGAATACAGGCGTGATGGTATGTTATGTTATAAAAAAACCATTTTAAAGACCCCATGCAATGACACAATTTTAAATCTACCTATTTTGGATCCAATACTGAAGTCCACGCAGATGAAAACGAAAGTAAAGTAAGTATTAAATAAAAAAAAACAACTCCCCATCAGAACACGTAACACGAACGTAAAATTAATTAAAACTATGCATTAGACCGACAACTGTCAGTTTCAGCGCGACCCACTTACTTCGAGTGGTAAAGGGGACCACGTGAGCGCCATTCTTGTGATAGACTGAGATATCTACCTACCTATAAAATGTAGTATGTCGAGAAGATGCTAAAAATTTTATAATCTGTAGTGATTTTTGCAGTACCTATTCACTTTTCAAAATTATCCACAAAAGTATTTAATTTTCTTTTTTTAGGGTAACATGGAGCTTTTTATAACATATAATAACGTTAAGCATGTATCGCGAAACCGTAAGGTAGAGGTGTAAAAATGTACACCCACACCGGTATGTTTCAGCGCCATGTAATGAGGGCGAGGCACAAATCCAAAACTCCGGGTTCCTACTGAAAATTTCATAGAAAATCCCAATAACACTGTTCTTCCTGGGGATCGACATCAATACCTCTGGCGTAGCTGTAGTGCTCAAGCCTGCATGGCTAATGAGGCAATTGAGCGTTTCTCAATGAAGGAAGGTTAAAGCAATAGCGATCGGTTATTAATATTTTTTCATATTTTTCCACTCGTGTTTATTAAAAAAAAGTATACTTTTTCTCGTTAAAAATAAGTAAGTAAACCAGTAAATAAACTCGGTATATTAAATATGTTTGCGACACTAAGTTTTAAAACGACCCGCTTCCATGAGTATTGTCGGCAACTTCACGTGAGTGACCTTATTTTGTAGATATGTAGCCATATGTAAAATTCATTGTTGTGGAAAACGAATGAAGAACTGTTGGCTGTATTCTGAGTCAAAAAGACAACCACAAAAAACAAAGGTCTAGAAAATGAGGTAGGCAGGTACCTATTTATGATAGTATTCATAGGGAAACTTATTAATCAAATATTGTTATCAGACTGCCAAGAGAGAACAATAGCAAGGAGAGCCATTGCCCACAAGTAGAAACAAATGGGTTCGAAAAAAAAACAATGTTTTTCTAAGTAGTTTACGTTAACTACAGTTCGAACTCGAGAGAAGAGTAGTAAAGAGAGCCTTTGCCCACCAGTAGGAACAAATGAAAAATAACAAACAGGTACTGTCACACAAATACAATTAGAACTCGGACTTCGGATTAAACATGACGACCACACATAGCATGTTTTTCTATTTTTTCTTTACTTAATACTTAGATCTTATACTTTAATACACTACCTACTCTTCAACATCACAACATTATCACAATGATAAGAATCCTGGTGGTCGATCACTTTTCAACCATATTATAAGCAGTATAAGATCGAGAACTGAAAAGCCGACAAAATTGCTTATAGGTACCTACAACTTATAAGAAAAAGTTATACACTATGAATGGTCGATTCGAACAAAATAGGTACTTCTAAGATAATCAATACTTCACATCGCCATTAAATTAAATAAGCGCCGATTTAAAATGAAATCGGCCACTAAACATGGTATTAAAAGTCAAACCGCCCCTTATAGGGGTTGCTAGATAAATAAATAAGTGTACCGAATATGGCGGGAGTATAATAACAGAAGGCAAACAGCATCGGAAGCCGTGAGATAAAATCGTATTGCGTTGTCAAAAATAAATGAATCCGGGGATTAGTCGGGACACGGCGGCCGGGAAATATTGTCGCCTGGCGCCCAACGTGGGGCCGAAATAAGCCGAGCTGCCATCTGTGCACGGCGCAACTTACCACGTATTTTAATGAATTTTGTTAGAAAATATAAGGCTTCAGCTGTTGTTACGATGTGTAAATTATTTTTTAAAAAAATGCTGTCGGAGCGAGACATGATTGCGAATGGTCTGTATTGTAGGTAATGTAATATTGACGTAGTACTACTAAGAAGTCTATTAAATGATATGAGATTGGATGACTTCTAAATGTGTGTTTTAATGTTTGAACCAGCATGACCCAGACCAGTCACTAAGTATCATTTCTGATAGCGAGACGGGTATAAACCCCACCCGAGTCTCCGACATTGCTATTTTATTGAATAATTTCTGTTAAATATTCGCAAAAAAATACAAGAAGACATTGATAAAAGTTGCAGGACTCTCTTGTTTGGTATTAAAAACACTATTTACTTTATAATTCTACAAGAGGACACACAGTAAAACATTTATCGAGCGAAACAATATGAACTCTAATAATAATTTTAATTAAAGAAAAATGCAGAGGGTTCTTTAGTAATGTTAGCGTAATACAGATATCTACTCGGATAATGCTTTGGGGAAAATATATGAGATTCAATAGAGTCTAACTTCAATCACAACAAATGATTTCGAATAAAATACTCGCATAAAAAGCAATCAACCAATAATAGTATCTACGCAACAAAAAACAGAACAGTACACCCAATTTTATACCAGTCCATATTAATACATTGCAGGGTGTTTATCGAAAAGATCTGCAGATTATCATATGAGATTCCTTTGTGCGGGTAGTTTTGAAACGAACGGGGTGAGATAAACTACTCCGCACGATTTCGCCGCAAAGAGAGGGCTCAACGATAGCTCGTGGCACCGAGGGAGTTTTATTCCGATCGAATTTACCTTGCTATGAATATACGAGCACCAATCTATCGTAAAGTACTCGGTGTATCGGTCGGGCGAATCATTTTGATGGAACTCAAAAAATGATTGGTAGTCTCAATAGCCATAGTTTTTGAAGCACTATGTTTCGAAATGGTAAGAGATGATTGGTTCCCGGGTAAGAAAATGCAACTCATATCTGTTCCCATAGGTTGTCCAAAGAATAGAGAGGAGATTACGGCATCGATAGGTAGTGAATTATCCAGCGGTCGCAAATCCTTCGTTAATCATAAATACATTCAGTCATGTACCTATATGTGCGTGCAAAATGAATCTTATGTACCTATCATAGGAAAGGCAAGAAATCACATTCAAGGAAATGTTGAGCCATTAAATAATAAAATTACCATAAACCCCATAAACATATTTGATGGCTACGATGTCATTACTCATCAAACACAATCCCCAAATACATTAAAAGACATTTAAAACTCGTCGCCACCGTCATAAAAACAGAATGAAGAAAAAACGTCAAAAAAGATAAGAAATTTGAAAAGGTCGCAATTTATCAATGGCGCGTCAAACAGTCGATCGGCCGGGCATCATTTTTATCGTATTTGCGTATAAATAGTGGCGTCGCGACGTTCCAAGCCGCCGCTAATGATACGGAAAATGACATCTTATTTCGAGGCGTAAATCGAAGAAAAAATCGTTCATCTCGCCCGCCTGCATGAATATTTTATAGGCGCGTCAACAGCGAAATGACAGGTTTTATCGTTTGAAAATTCGTCAAAAATTGCGCGAAATGACGCGTCGATATTTTTTATTTAGTGAGAACATCCTTCCGCCAATCAGGAGCGCTCATTGTGGTTCTACAATGAACTCCCCCGGGACGTTTCTTGCGTAATATTTATTTAACGGTCGAGCAACAGTTTATTTGGCCATGTTTAGATTATTTAGTGATGGTAATCATGCTTTTGTATTTTTAATTCCAATGTTTTCAAGTCAAGTCAAAATGTTTTATTTCAATTAGACCATTAAAGAAGGTACTTTTGAACAGTCAAAATCAGTTCCACGGTTCCTAATAGGGTGTCTTATGGGGAGAGCCAATAAGAAACTCCATAGATACTCTTTTAAAAAAAAACTGCCTGTATAATTATGTCAGCTTGATAAATAAAAAATATTATGGGATCAAATATTTTATAACTAATAGTCTCAAATATCCGCTCTTTAATTATTTTAAATTTCCATGATAGAAACTATGCCGTTTCTAGAGACAATATTCTCACAAAAGCAAATGTGTGCGTAAATTGTGTTCAGTAACTGCCTCATTGATCTAGTGTCCTAAGTGAGACTGGCTCCTGATCCTGGTTCCCAATGTGGTCCCAAAACTTATAAGGCAAAGTTTTTTAACCATTAATATAACATACACTACAACACATACTAAAATTATATATATAATAAATAAATATTCTGGGACATTTTTACACAGCACCATCTAGTCCCAAACTAAGCAGAGCTTGTACTATGGGTACTAGACAATGGATATAATACTTATATACTTTTTTTTTTTGTAAATACATACTTATAATACATAAGAAACACCCAGACAAACACAAACACAATTCAATTCATCACATAAATTTTTGTGTTTTGTGGGAATCGAACCCACGGCCTCATGGTCAGCAGTCCGGTACTCGAACCACTAAGCCACAGAGGTCGTCGTCGTATATAAGCTACACATATATATAATAGTAGAATTATTTTAATTAGTTAAGGTGGTTTGGGCATGTAGAGAGGATGGATGAACGGAGATTGACGAAACGAGTAAGTATACATGATGAGTATGGATGGAAGAGTTGGAAGGGGCCAGGAGCTAAGCTAAGCTAAACTAAAAAAGGACAGGTTAAAGAGCACCCTAAACCGACGTTCATGCATAAGGAGGTTAATGAACGTAGATGAAGCGAAAGTAGTGTACCAGGATCGTGGCAAGTGGAAATCTATAGTCTCTGCCTACCCCAATGGGAGACCGGCGTGAAAATATGTATTTATGTAGAATTCTAATATTTATGCTTATTATTCAAAGAGACAGAAATAAAATAAATCAAGGTATTTCAAGTATGAGACATAAATATCAATTCATTTAAATAAAGAAAATATATCATTACACTAAACATATAAGCAGATTATTACGCCGACAATTATTCAATAGAACGAAATATTCGTTGCTCACAATTGAACCTTGTCTACTGTTAAACAATGTTTGACGGAGCCTTTACATCAAAGGTATTGAAATACAGATCAATAGCAAATTGCTGGAGTGACGTGAATATCTTTATTAATCTGTTTAATTGGTTATTAGCTTTCCAACATGTTGCTCGAATTAATGGGAATGTGGATCGTTTGATCGCGGGGTTGATGTAATATCGCGAGTACACGATACGGTTCAGTCGTCCTGTGAAGGAGTACTCAATCAAGATATTAAATGTAACATGTCAAAAATTAAATTGACGACGAAAATTTAAGGGATTGTGACTTTTGCCAAAGACTTTTTGACTCATAAAAAAAAATACACTTTGATTTAAATGTCTACATACCATGCATCGTTAGATAATCGCTATTGAGATGAGACCAGAGCCAAGCAATGGAACTGGTTCCATCGCGTAGGTACAGCGTAGGCGACCTTTAAACTTATATACTTGGTGGCTACGTAGTGGCTACGCAGAGGCTACGCGGTGGTTACCCTTTCACTACACGGCAGCTACACGATTACTACGCGTTAACTACGCGGTGGCTACGCGTTCACTACGCGATGGCTACATAATGGTTACACTATCACTACGCAGCGACTACGCAGTTACGCTATCAATACCCAATACTACCTAGTAACATCACCTACGCGTATAAGTGGCACTACGAGACATCCAAGTAGTGCCAACGCGATTTACCGAAAGGACTAATGCCGAAAACCAACGGGACGTAAAAAATATTTTATACACAAAGTTAAGTACAATAGTTTTATAGGCCCTCAAAGTTCCACCAAAACTGCAAAACAAAAATTATGTTATTTTTTATTTCAATTTGTGCAACAAATTGTATATTCCTTGCTGGTCCGACAGCCACCAGGACCTAAGCTGCACAGATTGCCAGCAACATTACCGCGTGATCCGCATAAGTCGCGACATATTTCGTAAATTTGTCCCCGAGGGGGGCGGGACGGAACACCTGCCGTAAAGATAAGCCCCTGATGTCGCGTAATATCCCCCTAAAATAACTTCTTACTGCCTCCGGTGCCATAGCTACGGCTTACCCTCTTCTTGTACATCTATGTATCGTTTATGTAAAACTAGGAGGTAATTTTATGGTCTTTTTCGAACCAAGAACAAAATATTTTGAAGTAGTAGTTAATTGATTTGAATTATTTTTAGAGGTAGAATCTGTTACGAGTGTTCTTACGAGTAAAAACTCCTAAAGTTCTATGAAAAAAAAACTAAATTTACTATATATAAATCATATACTTAACTGAATATCATAGAATAAATATCATACCATAGAATTGTCTAATAAAAATGCAAAAACGAATTCCAATTAAGAATTGATTACAGAGGAATGTTGTTTATCTAATCCAAGGCTAAAACCTTGTAGAGTTTAGTGCCAAGATTAGGTAATTTAGCATGAAAGTATCCCATAAATAGCAGCAATACAATAAATAAACTCCCATCAATTATTTTAAATTTTTGCTTTGAGGCGAGAAGATTCTCATAATAACACCCAACAAACTGCGAATGGAAACACTAAATCTTTTTTAATCAACTCTTTCTGAATTCAAACAATACGTGAACTTGAATACTATAAAACATTCCCACGAAAGAAACCACATGTGTGAACACGGCAGCTCCCGTGAGTGCCAACCCTACATACGTCACATCACACCTCAGCGCGTGAGATGCCGCAGTACAGCCTCTAATATTGCGAATTAATTAAGGAAGTCATTACCTCCCGATAGCGCATTAACGGCACGCATGTCGGGAAATTGCCAACACAAAGGATATTTCCTGCGTTTTCCCCGATTTAAAGCAATTCACCGATTTTGATTAAGCCCCCGCTGCTACACTGAGATTATTCCCCTTTCAATGCAAAGAATGGTTTATTTCAGACACCGTGAAAGTGAATTGTATTTCCTTTTGCCATTGATTTTATGGAAGCCTTGTGTTTAGCGAAAGTGAAACCGGAATTACGTTCTGGTTCATGGTTATGAAATATTTGAATTTGAATATTATTAATAATAATATTCAGCACGCTATAGTTTTACACTAAGAATGTGTTTACAATTTGCAAGGAAGTAAATTTAACATAAATACAAAATTATATATACAGATAAAAATGATTAAACAGAAGCTTGCAAAGCTCTAGCAGATTAAGCTTGACTAGTCTAAGTTGTCGACTTACAAAAGCACAGCCAATAGAAACTATGTTCATTAGGTATCTCGTAGACTGCCGCATCGCAACCGGTAGCAACTTTAGATTGCCGCAATAATTATTTATTCCGCTCACTTACTACCCGACTCGATGGAAACTATTCAGCGAAGAAACGCTATTTCCCGCTGGTCAGATAAGACGTTTGATTTCACCCATTTTCGCCTGGACTTTAATTATGGCCTCTGGTTTTGTGTAAAATAGTTGGGAGAGTAATTTAATCCAGATATCAGTATGCGGGGTGGCGCGCAGCTACGAGAGATGGGAGCCAATGAGCGTGAACGAGGCGAGGGTAGCTGCAACGTCGACGTCTCAAGAAATTGTTATGTCACAAACGTTGTTTGTTGACTCAAACGAATATAGGGACATATACCTGTTTTGATTCCAAAACACTTCTTAGAAGCCTAAAAAACATCCTGAAACATCTCAAATTCAATTTCCTGAAGTTATCCTAAAGTCATTATTGTGTGAAGTAGATTTTCGTGGCTCTGTTCCACTTTGTCTAAATAAAAATTGTAAACTTGTTTTGTTTCTCCATCATCCACCCTCTCATTTCTTCAGTCGTTGAACTGCATAACTATAAGAGAGCTCACGAAACACAATATAGCGCCGTAAAAAATAAGCGCACATCAGACTCGAGCATGTAATTCTAGCGCACTCTTCCGGCCCGAACAAAGGAGAGAGGGTAAGAACACGAGTTACTCGACACCATGTACCTTACGCAGATTTGTTTCTCAGCGTCTCAACGAGCCGCGAACAAAAATAAACCCTCACCTTGCAACGTAGGCTTCAGTTTACCTCACAAAGACGATACCATCAAACATTTCGAAGCTGTAGAAACAGAGGAAATTCGCGATAGTCAAATTGTAGTCTTACAGGGCGTGTTACCATTAAATTATTACATTCGCAACTGTGTTACGTGCGTATAAGGCACTATTTGCATTACAACGGATCACGGAAGGGTCCTCGGGATATGGCAGGTACGTCACATGAGGACTGCAAAAGAAAAATGTACCTTTAACGACGACGTGAGGATTCTAAGAGCCAAAAGAAGAAATAAGCCGTAACAGGATGTCGTTCACGATAATACCTCCTTCGTTTTATTTTCTTTTCATGAGATTTAAAATACATAACAAATCTGGGAGCTTATACCTACCGAAATGGCGGTTAGCTTATGATTGTATTTGTGTAATGTCTCTTAATATTTCGGGGCTAAAAGTGTGCTTTCTTACGTCGTTCTATGTTTATAGGAAGTAGGTATGAAGTACCGCATTTCAGCGTATACTCTCGTCTCATTCATGGTTGATAACGTAGTCACAAAGGTGCATCGCGTGGCGGGCCCGGGCTCAACTCAAAGCCGATATATTCCAGCCATTACACCCGCGACTTGCGCAAACTTCGCCAAGTGATCACTGGCTAGACACCGCCACACAAACAAACGGTACGCCCACAAAAACTCGTCAGCAGGTAAAAAAACGTCGACTGTGTGTGTTCAGTGTACATGTGTGAGGTGGGACACAATTCTACTTATAGACGACCCTCACGTAGCTACTTGTAGGTAAGTAGCTATCGCGACTCCTTTGTTCTAGCAGCTGATTGGAGCCGGGCCCGGAAATGCGTGTCACCCCACCCCCTCATTGGTCCGTTTCATTTTCTTAGCGCGAGAGAGACGCAGCTACGGTGAAGTGTGTAGTTAAGGATACCGATCTCTGTGTAAAACGGTAGGTAGGTGTCACGAGGCGGTTGTTTTGCTCGTTGACTATGTTTGCGCGGCGCGTTCGTCTAAGATAAACTATTTCGGTGAGTTGGCCGGAGAGTTTGCAAATTGTTTCGCCTCAAGTTGCCAGTTCGGAATTTTGATTTTATCAAATTAGATTTGTTGGACGTAGCGCTTGAGTTCAACAGATCTGAACTAAACTACTTAATTATTCTCAATACATTGATAAACAACTACATAATCTGTCTGGCACTTATGCAGAATGAGTCCCTTTTAGCGCAACTGTGATGAACTGAAAAAAGTAATATGCGTACTGTTCTTCAGATTTAAGAAAGTATTTATGCATTTATGTCATGTCTTATTGAAACTGAATAAAAGTCTCTTTTTTGTTTCTGATACCTACGTCAATTTTACGTAAGCATAATTTGCTATTACCAGCATGAAAATAAAACAACGTTTCTTCAAACAATACCATAATTATTGTAGGTACTTAAATGAAAGCCGATTCTTAGGAGCGTTCATTTGTTTATGTTTAGCTGTGCGCAGATAGATCGTGGGCAGAGACAGGCTAATCGCCACTTTATCGTAGCCTGTCACCCACAGGCCAATTCACTACTCGTTGTTTATATGTAGATGCGATAGACCTTATTGCCAAGATACAGAGTCGAAATTACAAGCGTTAGATTGACAGAGAATATCGAAAAGTGCTGGTAAAATGTAGGCAAATAAATATGTATGTTGGTAGGGGAGATGAAGAACAAAAAGATTCTGATGTCGGAAAAATTTGAGTATTATTTTGTAAATCATACTTTGCTTTACTTTATGATACTAAGAGTACCTACACTCACGCTTCCAAAATGTGGGTCTTATGGAGAGGAGCCGGCAAGAAACTGCACTTGTTTTAAATAGTTGCTGAGAATGATGCAGTTTGATGTGTAAGATTTATTCATCTTCTATCTATCTATATATATAAAAGAAAGTCGTGTTAGTTACTCCATTTATAACTGAAGAATGGCTGAACCGATTTGGCTGAAAATTGGTGGAGAGGTAGCTTAGAACCCGGGGACGGACATAGGATACCTTTTGTCCCGTTCCCGGGGGATGTGATGACAGACCGAATTCCACGGGGGCGAAGCCACGGGCAGAAGCTAGTCTATATATATAAAAAAGAAAGTCGTGTTAGTTACACTATATATAACTTAAGAACGGCTGAACCGATTTGGCTGAAAATTGGTGAAGAGAGAAAATTAGCTTAGAACCAGGAGACGGACATAGGATACTTTTTATCCCATTCCCGTGGGATGTGATGACAGACCGCATTCCACGGGGGCGAAGCCGCGGGCAGAAGCTAGTCTATATATATAAAAGAAAGTCGTGTTAGTTACACTATTTATAACTTAAGAACGGCTGAACCAATTTGACTGAAAATTGTTGGAGAGGTAGCTTAGAACTAGGAGACGGACATAGGATACTTTTTATCCCGTTCCCGTGGGATGTGATGACAGACCGAATTCCACGGGGGCGAAGCCGCGGGCAGAAGCTAGTTACTTATAAAAAAAAAGGATTGCCACAGCAAGTAAGAGCTGACCAGCCCCGACAGACAGCACCCGTTCACGAGCATGAACTGTGTATCGGTGTGGTTCGACTCAACCATATTGTAGGAAATAATAATAAAGTATAGATTAGTTGTCTGGTTTGTTTAACCGAAAGGACGCAGGTTCAAATCCTTTTTTCTGTAATATCTACTGAAAACTGCGTCATTAGCCAAGTGGTCCTGAGCGCGACTGCTACGCTAGGGGTTCTGGGTTCGATTCCCAGGTCGAGCAAAGTGTTGTGTTTTTCTATGAAATTCCCAGTAGCAGCTCGGAGTTGTGCCCGGTTAATGGCAATAGGCTCACCCCCTATTACATGGGACCTAAATATACCGGCGAACTGTGGGTGTACATTAGTACGCCTCTGCCTAACCCTTCGGGGAATACAGGCGTGATGGTATATTGTTATGTTATGTTCTACTGAATATCCAATGGAACCACCCGGACAATGTTTGCAAGCCATGGTGGAGAGTTATAAGCGTCTGATGCGAGACGCAGACGCGAGCTCAGATTAATATATCGTTACGAGTAAATTAATTGTACGTAACGTATTAAAATTCTCGCTAAATGAGGTATATCCGTACTAAACTCGTCTAGTCTCTCAATTATGCGGTGTGGAGGTATGTAGCAGTCAGACAGGCAGCGGGCTAATCGCCACTCTGTCAAGCCGTCACGCACAGGCGCGGCACGTGCGCGAGCGTGCTACCTACCACAACGCACCGCACCTAATTGTTTATTAGTTTATGAAATAAAAATTATCATTAAGTACGCAACGGAGTCTGTATTGCTTTTTAACCTCATTGTGTGGTTTGTAATATCTAAGTACAATATAGTTTCAAGTTCATTAGACAATGATAGCTTTAATATTGTAACAAACTCTTATATTCCACCTTACTTTTTACTATCATATCAGTTGTGTATGTTACTAACTTGATTATTTGGGCCACTACTTGTCAACATAAGTAGAGGTCTCGTACCACAACCGAATTGCAGATTTCTCAAAAAAGGTCAGGTTAGGAGCACCCTAAACGGACGATCATGCATGAGGAGGTTAATGAACGTAGATGAAGCGAAAGTAGTGTGCCAGGATCGTAGCAAGTGGAAATCTATATTGTCTACCTACCCCAATGGGAGACAAGTGTGAAATTATGTATATACATAACACAAAGTGCATTCATGCCTGTATTCTCCGAAAAATTAGCAAAGAGGCCAAAAAAAAACATTTTGTAGAATCAATCAATCCAGTCAATAATTTTATTACTCAATATTTTGTCTCTTAGACTTGTTGTCTAGACAAAATATTTTCGTTTCTATTTACTTCCATAATTAAAGCTTAACTCAACATGAAAACATTTTCTGATATAACAGCCAAGCCTTCACCTATCAACAATAACAAATTAATCTGGGCTTGGCTTTTGAAAAGAATCTCGTAGGTACTTACACAACGATAACGTAAAAAGGTAATGTCCATGACCACGAGCAACAAAAATATAAATAATCTCAATGAAAAGGTAAATTACCTAATCAAGTGTTGCGCAAGACATTCACGTGAACTTCCACTAAACATTTTTAACTTTTAATCATGTTTCTTCATTTAGCCAAGACGAAGCAAGCAAATATTTTAGAGGTTGCGACAAAAAGAAAAGTTTTTCCTCTCATTATAACGACTTACCTAATGCCAGGTAGCTATGACGTAGTGCCGTTGATTTCAATAACAAACAAGCTATTTTTGACCCACGGAAATATTTCAATGTTTTGTTCGTAGCCCTTTCTTAGTTCTTCGCAGAGTTCGCAACGTTTCCAGTCTGCGGGAAAGGTATATAATGTGCCAAGTTGTTGTATTGTTCATATTAGGGATGGAAAAATTTGAATGTAAACATTAAACTTGCAACATGTTCTCGTAATGCTTCTTAAACAACTGAAAAGGTTACGATCTTATTATAACGTTCTTATTAAGAACATCAGAACTTTTTGCATATTGCGTCACTTTCCCTGTAAGTAAAATTATTTGTTTACATTGTGTTCTAAATTAGGCGCTACTTTTAAAATTCTTAATCTATATCTATACTAATATATAAAGCTGAAGGGTTTCTTTGTTTGTTTGCTTGAACGCGCTAATCTCAGGACCTGGTCCGATTTGAAAAATTCTTTCAGTGTTAGTTAGCCCATTTATTGAGGAAGGCTATAGGCTTCAAATATCATAACGCTACGCGGACGAAGTCGCGGGCAGAAGCTAGTAAATAATAACATTTCTATGATCCTATAACGTCACATTTCTCCATTTAGTTCAGCATTAACACAATTACATTTTTATCATCAGTCTAGCCCGTTGTCACACGGCAACTCGCGGGAGGTCTTTGTGACTATCGATAAACTCATACGCCGATATCGAATGTTGATTATCGATGTTTATCAATTGTGTCCACACAAAGCGACCGGTGACTCATTGTTGTATTAAAAAAACAGGTGTCTTTAGAGTCTTTTGATATGTTTATCAACCCTTGCGTTACGGGGGCGGTTTCGCCGAACAATTGGTGGTTTGTGAATGGGTTACGATGATTATCAATAAAAACCTGAGGTTACTGACAGGTGAGATGTCAACCACGTGAATGGAGTGACGTCCCATTCAATGGTTGGGGAACTTGACCTGATAAGATAGTTTGCTTGTTCAACTATGAATACAAGTAGTTTTAAATGCGCTTTTGTGTGTTATTTAGTAAAAATTGTAGGTACAAACATTTTTTTAGGAAGTCAAGGAGCACAAAAGATGTAATTTTATATTCCGCGTTTCATACCTCGTTTGTATGTCAGTTTTTAAAGTGATTTAAGTTAAAGAGATAAAAAGCAAAAAGGCAATGAGAACGTTTAAATTTATAGAAAAACTTTTCTTTGTAAAATTCCTTAAAAAAATATTTTCACGTCAATCATCAATTATCAGCAAATCAGATATCTTCTTGCTAAAATTAATTAGGTATGTATCCTATCTATCTTTGTAATAATAATAACTAATAATAAGCGTTTAATAAGGAGAGCGGTCGCCATCTTGTAACAAAAGAGACGAGACATTGACCGACGAGCGCGGAAAATCGTTAAATGCGCGGAAAGATTGTACTTATGTACCTACATACGTCCGTTTACATGGTACTACCTATCGATAGCTATCGATATCGATAAGAGCCATGTCCTTTATGACCCATGAATTAGGCTAAAGACATCGACGATATTTATTATCTTTAGCGGTAAGTATTTAGAATTCTTCTATAGATCCTTATACTTTTTCTGTACGTTACTGAACTCTCCTAAACTGAGGGACTGATCTTGAAGAAATGTTTTGTGTGTGTTTGTACACTCAAACCCTGGGTGGTTCAGGTTTAAAATTGTACCCGGTAGGTGGCTCTGTATTATGTCAGTAAGTATATACCTATTTAAATTAATTCCGCACTATGTCGGGCTGGCCGCTATTAGGTAGGTATATTATATAAGATTATATCCTTACATTTCTCTACTCTAGACGCAACGTTCTTTTTTTCCATCGGATAAATATTTCAGACTTACAAATATGTTAATCTATTATAGATCTTGAAGCTTAGAGCTTGAAGCCCATACAAATTGTGCAAACCTACATTAGCATGTATTTTTTTTTCAAATACAGACGATGCAAAATCTCATTACGTTTTAACTTTTTGCATTAAACAAGCAACATTCAGCATTTACCTACATAATATGTATGGAAAAATCTCACGTAACTTCAGTATTAAAACAAGCGGAGTCTACAAAAGCGATACTCTAAAAAATGCACTGGAAAATACATCGCGAAGTTTCTCTTGAAAGTGAGGTAACGCACGGAGCGTTGCAGCTAACCAACCGTGGAGCTAAGGAGTCGGTGCCATACGTTAGACGGAAGCGATTACCGACTAAAAAAAAACAATGATTTTGTTGACATAGAAAAAAATAAATTAAAGAAATCGTGATAACACGATACAGTCGCAGCACATCATGGTATCCAAAACTGTCACATTCCTTCAATTGATTTTCAATTTAATGTCCAAATCATAGAGTCAATTATCGATTAGGGAAATTTGACAGTTTGTGGTAGCTTGATGTGCTGGCGACTGTACATTTGGAACTTGTGTACAGTGCTACATCTGAAATCACGCATTGATAATAGCCCCTGGGCTATACTGCAGCCTGCCATAGTCAAAGCAAGGCAAGTGTGAGTTTTAGTCCGACATACCCTGCCCTTTCCCCAGGTCGCAGATGATCCTGAGGATTTTCCGTACTTTAAAACATAAAATACCATCACGCCTGTATTCCGAAGGGTTAGGCAGAGGTGAAGGTATTAATGTACACCCACAGTTCGCCGGTATGTTTTAGGTCCCATGTAATAGAGGGCGAGCCTTTTGCCATTAACCGGGCACGAATTCCTAACTCAGAGCTGCTACTGGGAATTTCATAGAAACACCCAAAAACACTTTGCTCGACGTGGGAATCGAACCTAGGACCTCTAGCGTAGCAGTCGCGCTCAGGACCACTTGGCTAATGAGTC
The DNA here is from genome assembly GCA_947256265.1 of Acronicta leporina. Taxonomy (NCBI): domain Eukaryota; kingdom Metazoa; phylum Arthropoda; class Insecta; order Lepidoptera; family Noctuidae; genus Acronicta; species Acronicta leporina. The sequence continues at coordinate 5,007,035 of OX366513.1, read as the reverse complement.
TTTTTTTATGGGGTAAACAAGCAGACGGATCACTTGATGGTAAGCGATTACCTACCTACTGCCACCCATGGACACCCGCAACACCAGAGGAGTCACAAGGGGGTTGCCCGCCATTGACTTGGCCGTCCAATGGTCATGTCACTACACTGCACTGTTTTTAAAACATCTATAAACGGCACCTATCAATGAGACGAAATCTTTCTTTATCTTAAGACTAGCTTCTTCCCTAGCCCCCGACTTCATCTGCGTGGACTTCAGAATTAGGTCCAACGTAAATAAACAGTAGACAATGTGTTATTCCAGGCTCTAGCCTATTTCTGTGCCCAATTTTATCCAGATCCATTCAGCCGTTCTGGCGTGAAAGACTAACAAACTTGCATCCATCCATCCTGACAAACTTTCACTTTTATAATATTAGTAGAATTATTACAACCTTAGCGTAAAATGTAGGCAGCCATTCGCTCGTGGCTCAATACCCTGGCAAACAGGCTGAATAGCTGGTGTCGGCAAGGCGGGCGCCTACTACTGCATATTTATGAAGCGCCTCAAACACCATAAATAGTTGATACGAACCGGCCTCCACGGGTAATGGAGTAAATACAACGACATATACGTGCATACATACCATCACGCCTGTATCCCCCGAAGGGTTAGGTAGAGGTGTACTAATGTAACCAACAGTTTGCCGATATGTTAAGGTCCCATGTAATAGGTAGCGAGTTTATTGCCCAAAAAACTAAACTAAACTGTGAGGCACTACTGAGAATTTCATGGAACAATAGTTTGCTCAACCTGGGAAAAAGTTATGCGAAATCTGGGAAAATCTGAAATCTGGGGGTCCAGATGCCCTGAAAAAGTACCTACCAATTAAAGCATCGCGGACTACCCAGACTCAGATAACAACTACATTTCTATTATCATATACTTACCTACCATCTAGATAAAAAAAAAATGTAAAACATTGACTTGTAAAAGTGTCTTTAAAAGATCTATTTACAGAAATAAATATCATTTATCATCATCATTTATCATTTATCATTTACCAATATGTAACTAGCTGCTTCCCGCAACTTCACCCGCGTCTTTACACGTTACCAATGCATAATCTATAAAATTTATACATGAATTTTTCCGATGTTTTAATAATTATTCTGCTATTCGCGACGGAAATAAACCAACAAATAAAAGATAAAAAATGCGGTCCAGCTGTAGGTACTTGAGTAGTAAATGATGTAACTGACCCGACTTTATTTGAAAATAAAGAAGATACATTATATCTAGATATAGGTAACGCAATGACTATCCGTCATCAATCTGTAGGCATTAGTATATTCTAGACCAAAATCTAAAGAGTCTAGAGAATTTCCTTATAGGAACGTCTTAGAGACATCAAATCTGTAGACGGACATAGGTAATATTATTCTAAGAAATAATTTGCATAGTCTTACGTATGGTTCATATACCTAATTGTATATGTTAAGCCGATCCGCTGTTTCAGACGTTTATTAAATCCCCGGCAAACTGTCGGCGACCTGCCTGCCCACGTCGCCTGTACCCACCGATATAGCTTAGATAAACGCGCACATAACTATGCAAACTACTCCCAACAACATCCCGCCGCCACAACAAATCATAACCACCACCGTTTCGCAACTTAGATTCAACTTTAACGCTTCTGTTTCTAAGCACATAATACAAACTTGCGCTAATGGATGTCGTAGAACATTCTGGTCAACAGTCGAAGCATACTATTAGCTAGGTACTGTGTGGTAAGAACGCGAGGTGAATAAGGTATGGCTGTTGTAGTGAGCCTTAAAAAATTAAAGCCGCCGACGGTACTTAGAATGCTAAGTAAAGATTTGAATGGGGCGGAACGCTCTCCGCAACGCGATGGCGACTTACCCGTGTCACGTCGGTAGGTTATTTTTTTGGTTCCAAAGTCGGACGTGCTCGGAGACCTCCTTTCAATATGAAGTGGAATCGATTAATGAGCCCCAGTTTAGAATCACAGTCAGGTCACACGCCCAATTTATACTTCTATCGTGAGATCGAGATTTTTCTTTGTTAATCGTGATAAATGTTTGTACAAATACGACAAACGAAAACTCCTAAGTGTTTCAATTACAAGTGAATGTTGGTTAAACGAACAAAAAGATGTACGAGGGTTTCCACTAATATCATTTCAGGACGGACAGGAGGGACGGAAAGGCGTGTATGGTTTCAATACCTGTACGCGTAATCCGGTGCACATATTCTGAGGTTCTCGATGACGTGAAAATTGTCAACGTACAATACTGCGATAAGTGGTGCAGAGAGTACAGAGTGCCGGATTCAGAGTTCAATGGACAGCGACGAGTGCGAATTTTCGCGGTCGCGTATCGGTCGCGTGGTGCGGCACAAACTGGGCATTGGTCGAGCGTGCTAATCTGCGTGGAGTGTCGCGTGTGATTGGGCAGACGGTGCTGTCCAATTTTCCGGTTGCGACGGCCGGCATTAGTTGGACAGACAACGGCCGTCGCTTAGTAACCGACGTCCATATTTGAGTATGTAGCCGGACGCAACGTACACTGGGAGTGATGGTTGGATGATTGAAACTGGTTAACGTTTCATTTACATAATGCCTGTAAATATAGCAAGCATTCATTCATAGATACTGATCCGAAATTATTAAATTAGAATAAGCATCAGTTATACTCTAAAACTAACATATCTACTATTAACCCTACCTCTAATCTCAAAGTATTAAACATGTTTTTTTTTTAATATGTTTTTTTTGTGCTCATATCCAAAAAAAGGCAACAAAATACAAATCCCGAATTTAACATCAATACGAAAACACAAAACATCTAAATGTCAATTTGTATTCGCAAACAAATCCGGTAGTTCAAACAGCTATGCAACGCTGCAGCGCTCTAATGATTGTTTACCGTGGAGGGCGCGGGCGGCTAGTTACCCGGTAATGTAATATTAATGCAATTCATTAAACGTGCAATTCAAGTGTGCACAACCCTAGCCCCTCAAATAAGGATGGCGCGGAACTACACTCTTTTGCGGATAGTCTTCAAAACGGGATTGTGTGGTGTTCCAAATAAAATAAATTGCTAATGGTATTGTATCCAAGTTCAAATTTAGCATATAATTTGACAATGTGAAAAATATTGGTTATTATATTCATACGTATGCCTTCACGCTAGTATTGGCCGAATGGTTAGTAAAAGGTGTACTAATGTAAGTACTTAGATTAGTATTTTACTAACCATTCACCCACACCACCAGTACATTCACAGTTGATCGGTATGCTTAGGTCCCATGTAATAGGACGTGAGCTTAGTGCTATTAAACGTTTCGCTTCAACTGCGAATTAAAAAAAACAAAAACACTTAGATAACATACCTTGGTATCGAAACCAGGCCCTCTAGCATAGCAGTCGCACTTAGGACCACTAGGCGAATGAGACAGGTTATCAATTAATTTATTACTTTTAAATATTCATAAATAAACTGACAATATAATATCTGTGTATCTCTAACATAACAATAGTTGGTCACCATACAGAGTGGGGGCAGGTCATCACTAATTTTATTGCACGATATCCAATTTGATTGTCAACAAAATGGTGACACAATCAGTGGGGAAATTACTAAAATCAAATCATAGTACGGATTTATTTATTATTTTATCTACAACGCTTCCTCATTCTTGATAAGCGAATAATTTTCACAAAACAATTTTTTTCATGGAAAACTTCTCATACAAGGTTTCGTACCGTTTCATAAACAGTTTATTTACCCCAAATGATTGTTACAGCAACGAGGCAGACGAAATTAATATCGGCCAAATCGAGACCGCCTCCGGGCCCCATTACGCGATCAAAGTAAAAATATATGAGGCGAAGGAAAAGAAACCAAACATATGCCGGGGTAAATATTTGGACTGCGAACTGCGTCCCCTTCTCCCTGTGGACCGCACCCCCGCTGTATTACGTCACATTGTTCTCGCGATCGATTAGCCGGCCCGTGACGTCGCGACGTGTTTCATAACCACCGCGTTTTATTCTCTAATCTACTGTTATGAACATTTTTGAGCAATATTTCACCAGTCACGATTTATTTTCTCCGAATTTCTAAACTTTTTCTTTGGCTTATACAACATTATTTTTAGTATAATATGCAATCCTGAATTTAGTTTGTTCAGAATAAGGCCCAAACCCTTTTAAAAGGCGGACAACTTGTGACTCCTCTGGTGTTGCGGGTGTCCTTAAGAGCGGTTACGCACTACATCCAATCCAAATCCGATCCGAACCCGTGAAAACTTGATGCGTAAGTATCAAGCTATAATTTTTTGTATTATAAACTGACTTCTCATTGTACCGTAATCCTATACTATTCAAGGTCACCTTATAAAGGGAACGCCATAATTATAAATTGATGTGAAGTCATGTGTATCGGATGCACTCGGATTCGGATCGGACGTAGTGCGTAACCGCTCTTAGGCGGCATTTATCGCTTACCATCAGGTGATCCGTCTGCTGGATTGCTCCCCTATACCAATAAAAAAGAGAGTACCTGAATCGATTTTAATATTTTTTACATTATTAAGTCTCTTTCTGCAATCATACGCACAGCGCAAGTCAGGCAGGTTATAGCGGCACTAGACTCGGGCGGACAGCGGGGCGGGGGTAATAAGACGTGAGCATGTTTTTGTATGGGCAACCAGTTAACATAACAAGCTTATACCTCTGTGATTTTTTGTGATACAGTTTTGAAATTTCGTACATAGATTATTTACTTAATACTTATTACTAGACACGTGTCTTGAGTGTCGCATAGGTACCTATACTAAAACTTATCAATACCTATACTTCTATATTTAATATATAAAGCTGACGAGTTTGTTTGTTTGCTGGAACGCGCTAATCACAGGAACTACTGGTCCGATTTGAAAAATTCTTTCAGTGTTCTAACACTGAAATCATTTTTAGCCCATTTATTGAGGAAGACTATATAGGCTATATATCATGACGCTAAGACTAAGTAACCATTCCACGCGGACGAAGTCGCGGGCGGAAGCTAGTGTTGTATAAGTGTGGGTAGCGTGCAAAATTGTTTATTAAATTTGAGTTACCGTGAGAACCTCTCAGTGATATGACTCCCTGAATGAAAAAAAAAATATTTCAATGAAAAAAATACACTCCAATCGCTGGCCTCGGGGCGTATAATAGTGATTGAACTAACCTGTCAGCCCCATGTTAAGTGGTTTCGAGGGTACCATACAACTATTGTCCGGACAACCAGTAGCGTGTTTTCTTGGTAAATGTTTGATTTGGGAATATTTACTAATCTGACTTCACAATACCAGTGTATGTTTGCGTTAAAAATTTTTGCAGCTTGACGGGATGTTTTCTTGGGCGATCGAACCTTGAACAATCCTTTCACGAAAGCAGTTTGAGCCTTCAAAGTATCAATAAATCTTGACAGATCTCAATTTTTGCAAATAATTATTATCTTTCCTACAATTACCTACAACTATTATTAGTTCTAAGATTCGAGATTATTGGAAGCGTAAACGTATATATAGCTACTTCTAGCAAGCAAATCTGAATTGAATTAAAATTACAGCTGCTTACGGTATGCAAATCTCAGCGCAACTATTTTAGTGTATATAGAATTGCAATAGATAGCAAGATACAATGTTCTTTAACATCTTAACCACCTGCACCTCAAGTCATCGCGCAATAAATTTACAATCTGTAAATAAACACGATCCGAATCGCACTCTCAATTTCAATCGAGACGCAAGTCGCATCCAAACGATTCAATCGCGCATATATCCCATTGTCCGCGTTGACAATGGCGGCGGCGCGCCTCTGCGTGCCATTCAACCACCAGCCACAAAAGTCTGTTTCGCTAAACTCCTTGTGTGCTGTAACATTGACCTATAGAGCCAACAGGTGAATCTCACAAAGCGTTTGTTTGGGTGTCTCTTGTGAATTAACGCCCTGCCGCTCGTGCCGCGACGATCTAATGTAAAGTACCTACATTGTCTGATGCACTCAATAGAATAGTTTACATTTGCAAATGTGTTCTTATGCTGAAGCCGTAACCTTGTCAGCGTGAGCCAATTCGCGAAGGGGCTTTCATACCCGCTATTTGGAGCGAGAAATTCACATATAGAAGCTTGAAGGGTTTATTATACCATCACGCCTGTATTCTCCGAAAAGTTTGACAGAGGTTTAGGTACCTACTAATATAGGTACGCTGACAGATTGCCAATAATATGTTTAAGTCCCATGTAATAGGAGGCAAGGCTTTGGCTTGTAACACAGCTGGTTATTTTTATTTTTCGTCGAACAAAACGCACACTTTCATACGTTCTAATTTACTAATGCCTACAAACAATGCATTTAGCATGCATTAGGAAATAAAATGATTATGCTTATTAACAAATTGCAATGGTAACGATTTCATAGCTACCAATTCATATCGGTATGGCATCGCACAAAGGCTGCGCTGGCCAATCACCATATTCGAGCTATCTATTTAGAGCGTAACGCCAGTATACCCAGCTATGGCGTATAAATTCGCCACAGACCTGCATTACCTATTAATTAATCGCTCTACGCTAATTATACGACACAAGTGCCAACATGGATGGTCAACGGCACAAAGGGTCCTATACAGTGTGTTCACGTATGTGCGGTACCTATATAGGTTGGTCGTAACATTCTCGATTATGGCAGTATGCCGGTGTCCGCGTGCACATAGCCGTTCTTGAGTGCCCACATAGGTATTGAAGACATTGATCTTGGCTCACAATGCTTTGTGCTGCCCAGTGACTGGTGAATGGCCGCGCTCAAAGGAGGCTTGCATACAAACTGTATTTCTGTCACAAAATTACCTACATGCAGATCACTGACAGGAGGTTGTTTGTCTTAGCAAACAGAAGTATACTCTCTGAGATGTTGCCGCGGTTTGTGCGAGCACTAGAACATTTCCTATAATAATGCTTAGCATAGACTCTCAGATTATTGGAACTTCAAGGAGTATGATGAGGTTTATTCATAACCAATTGACGTCTTTTTTTTTTATTTGTGTTGTTGATTTAACCTTTATGTGTTTATTTGGTAAAGTAATCGAAAGCTAACAGTTCAACTTTACCCCCAGCTGTTGAAAGTGGATTAAGAGATTTTGTGCTACTACATCGAAATCTTACTCATTCTAAAACTGTAAATTGGATTGAAGAACTTTAGTAGTTTTAAATGAATGGAAGAAATATTTAGCCTACAGGTAATTGCTATTGGATAATTAATGGTTGTCTTAATCAGTTTTTTAACGGCTAAGTTATACGTAGGAAAACTTACATAATATATTTTATACAAGAATTGGGATCCTCGCCGTTTTTTTTTGAGGTCGGTTAGAATGAAAGCACAATTAGGTAATATATTTTCATTATGTACTGGAATCATATCGTCATATACGTAGCCCTACAAGATGGCGCTTTCTCCGGCATTCGACGCTTGTACCTGTCTATTGTGAAGTACGCAAGGACAGAATGATCTTGATACTTGAATTAAAATATGACTAAGGTGATAAGAAAATATAATCCGAATCTTGAAAATTGTTTGGTAAGGTTTTTCAGTTTATGTAGGTAGGTACTTATGTGCGTGTTGACAGATTCCAGACGCTATAGAAAAAATCTTTTTGGGGTCGTTTCCAGACAATGTTTTCCTGCACCCGTTAGAGATAAATAGTTTATTTATTAATTTTATTACACATTATTTCGAAAGTTATAGGAGTTTATATGCGTTTGAATCACGTCATAATGTCGTTTGCGTTTGAATCACGTCATAATGTCCTTGGATTTATCACTGCTTTAATAATTTCCATTGTTCTAAGTAGGTATTCATTAAAAAATATCAAAACTCTTAAATCAGCGTATCCGCTCACGTAAACCCCAGCACAGTTGCGCTCGCAGCGAAAAATAAACGCATCCGTGGCGGGCAAATGGGTAATGCGCCCTTATTATCATAATAATAATGCACAAAACAGATACAGACGCAAAAAGTTTTTCGTGAAACCTGAATTTTTTACACGACCCCGTTGTGAGTTTTCTGCGCTTGCTTTATAAACGAGTTTTAGGTGGATAAGTTTCAAAGTTACATCTTGTTTCGCACTGTGTGGCGACGTTTATTTTAATAAGGTGAAGCTTGAAAGTTTAATTAAGTAATGTGTATGGTATTATACAACAGAAAGATTGTGGTAGCATCACGCCTGCATTCTTCGAAGGGGTAGGCAGAGATATATTAATTTACATCCACAGTGCAACGTAATGTTAACGACCCTGTGTCGTTGTTGATTTCGCAAACATACCTACGATTAGATATTGGATACAAAATACTTTTTCGTCTTTAAAAAAACTTAAAATGTCTTTATGGTTTCCTCGAAGTATAAAAAGTCGAATAAATTATATATTTGGATCGACGTAAGATCTATACCGACACGTTCTAACAACTCAAGAACTGATGACATAAACAAATAGCATAGAACCTGTATCGCTAGCACATCAAATACATTATAATTAGTGACGGTCTAAGAACAAAAAGGCGAAAAAGCTCTGTACGCCTTACATAGCGCGTTTGGATGATTGATAGCGCACGGGATGATATCAACGCGGCGATGGACAAAAAAACCCACTTCCTACTAATGATAGGCTTTTAAAAATATACGTACGATACTCGTCACCTCGGCGGGCTAATGGCGGCGATATGTTACCGGCATCAATCGTCTATTCTGCTCACGTCTGCGCCACGGGATCTAATTAATTATGGTAATTAAACAGGCCGATACGTAGGATAGGATTGGGGCTTGTGTATCCCACAATGATGGAGATAACACTGACTTTGGTGACTGGATTTGGAACTCCTGAAACGCCTTCGAGCTTTTGAAAATCTTTGTTGTTATTTTAGTGAAGGGAAATTTCGACTTGTGTGTTTTAGGTTTTTAACACCAAATGATAGTTAATGGGTATGATAGCATCGTACGAGATCGAACTTAATGTAAGGTAAGTCATGTCGGTTGAGAAGCCAAGTAACTTCCTTGTCAATAGATACTGACTCACCTTTAAGACGTAAATACAGAAGGTGAAGACAAAATTTCGACTTGGTGGGTGGGACTCGCGGTGGCTTAGTTGTCATAGCTTCTGGTGTATTTAACAGAAGACGCAGGTTCGAATCCTGACCGCAATAAAATTTTTTCTTCATTAAAATAACTATAGGCTAATCCCTCTCATTCTGAGAGGAGTTCCGTGCCCAGCAGTGGGACAGAATAATGTGTTGATTATGTATGTAATGTTATGTAAAATAACTTTATAATCTTAACATGGAAAATGAAAAAAAAAACACAAAAAGATCTTTGTTAAGTACTTATAATAATTATTATGAAAGTATTCATATTGAGGCGGTTTGAGAGGAAGAAGATTAGATAGGCCGGACTCAATAGTCTTCATTTCGTGACTTATCAAGCAGGCAGCAAGCAGTAATATGGGATTTTTAGATAAGGAAACACTCAATAGCAGCTGAGCTGAGTATGGATTTGTGCCCGGTTAAAAGCAATAGACTCGCATCGTTTTACCTCCTATTATCGGTGCACTGTCATTGTAGATAGAGTCAATATACCCCTGCCGTTGGCAAAAGAAGGCGTGTTGGTATATTATTTGTATTGCTTTGGCTATATAAAGACGTAAATAAGTAATTAATGTTTTGACTTAAATGCATAACAGTATGTGATAGATGTGTGAGTACCTATGCACGCAAGTACACAAGATTCCAAGTACTACATATTTCCATGCGCTTCGTCGTCCTGCGAAGTCTAATGATGAGACTTAAGTTATAAACAACGAGCTGCCTTAAAAAATATTTTAAAATTTTGGTAAGTACCTAACAGATGTGATCAAATGGAAACGTTTTCATAGTGAAACCATAATATATGATAGATAAAAAGACTGACAGTTTTATGAATTGCAATTCGTAGTTAATGGCGGCTACACACGACAAAGTTTAACATCAAATTGACATATTATTATTGTAGTACATTCGAGATACTCGTAAATAACAAAGTTTAAGTTTTTCTCACAATTTGCTTGGTTAACTTGACCGTAGGTACGTAGATTGTCCGTGTTAAATTTGCATAGCAGTCAAATATAACTATATGTTGTGCCACCCACCTAATCTTAAGGTTAATCTTTAGTCTACCAAGCATGATCATTTCATTACCGCTAATTGACAAAAAAGTGAAGGAATTAAAAACCATTTTTTATTAATTGCAACTACATTGGGGGATTACCAATCGGAGAACCAAAAAATCTAAGTATTATTACGCAGGTTTTTCGAGCAGTATATTTTTTTTCAAGACAGTAAACTCTCGTCAAGTTCCAAACGCTCATGTCAAACACCCCACTCACACATTCCTGACGAAGAATGATGCTTTCGGTTGCTCGCGAGTAGGTAGTGCTTTGTTCGAGTGATTAAGTGCCCCGGGATGGCGTTGCTAAGCCCTTCAGCTAATGAGCCAAGTCAGTATTAATCATTGCATGACGAACAACTGGACGCGAGGACTCTCGTGGGTGGTTACTATTGTGGATAGTTTTAAACTTTTGACTGACGTTAGAGTCCGACGGACCGAATTTCTAATACAAACGTAATGAAAAATAAATCCTAATTCAAACACAATTTATTCAGTGTGTTATTATTCAGATTGCAATTCGTAGGTAATGGCGGCTACACACGACAAAGTTAACATCAAATTGACATAATATTGTAGTACATTAGAGATACTCGTAAATATCTAAGTTAAAGTTTATCACACAATTGGCTTGGTCAACTTGATTGGTTTTTCTATGAAATTCCCAGTAGCAGCTCGGAGTTAGGAATTTGTGCCCGGCTAATGTCAATAGGCTCGCCCCCTATTACATGGGACCTAAACATACCAGCGAACTGTGGGTGTACATTAGTACGCCTCTGCCTAACCCTTCGGGGAATACAGGCGTGATGGTATGTATGTATGTTATTCGGATTCCGATACCGTTAATCTAGGTTCCTGCTCTACCATTTCGTGCAGAATACTTCACTAAATAAATGTAACCGAATGCAATTCTTGATAACTTTACCAAGTTTGGAACGATTTTCCGGGTGTGTGTTTTCAGTAAAGTAGAAGTAGGCGAAATGGTACGGTAGAAACATAGATTAACGGTATCTTTATAACATAATTTGATAAAAAATTGATTGATGGATTTTGATTTATTTTGGTATTACGTTTTTGTGGGCAATTCAAGCTCTGCTAGACCCTGAACTGGACTAGGACAAAGTGTAGGTAGACTTCACAGGTGTTAAATTTTGATTAGATAAATTCTGGTAGATTATCTGTAACCTCGATAGACGGCAGGTATCTAGTGTTAGACTCATACTGAATCTTCTTCTTCTTATGGTTTCATTGGACAAACAATTTCCTAGTAATTTGCGGTCTCTCTCTCATACTGAATAAAAACTGAACTTGCCTCCTTGTCGTATAATCACGGAAATGGGTTTTTCGCCATGACCATATCAGGGTAAAATTCAAAGCCAACTGATCACTTAATAAGTTATTAGGTTCCATTGTGATATCCGCACATATTAATTTATACGAATGATGTTCCAAGATTAAAAGAGACCGTGATTTTCTGAGTTTATTTCGGTGTTTGTTCTCAGAGGTGGCAGGGGTTTCCAAGCCTACCTTATCAGTGTTAAAACTTGAAGTTGTCTTTGAATTATCTTTTTTCGATAATAAATAGCATCATCACCGAATTTGTAATGAGTGATAAGTATTTTAAAGTAAGTAACAACATTGCTAATACTGTTTGTATCCTAAAGAATATTTAGTGCAATGAAAAGCTTAGGTATAATTTTCTTGTGGCTTCATTCGTTCTTACATGATTTCATGTAACGTTACCTACGTTTACTAGTACAAATTGTTCACATAATGGTTTTATTCATGCTAAAGTTGCAGAGATTAGGTGTTTTCAACTAGCTACATTGTACTTCGAGGTGTTTCAACTCAGTATACGCTAAACCCAACACGGGTCACATTTGCGTAACCACAGAAATTATGTAAACGGCATGTCTTGTTATTCTAAACAAGCGGTACATAGGAACCGATAGGCATCGACAATCGCTACCCTCGGATATCTGAGGTCAGAATCAAAACTTCATTAGAACATGTACTTAAGTAGCTGGCAAAGTAGGTATGTATGAAAAGCGGCGAGACGTGTTGCACGGCGCGGCGCGCGGATGACTGATCCGTCGCACTAACTAATATTCCTTTTTTAAAATGCCCTTCTTATTTTTCAAACCGCACAAAAGGCAGAGACGCATGAGTTATGCCGACTTGTAGTTTTTACGATATGCTTGGCTTGGATTAAATATTTTTTTAATTTTTATTGAGAACTTTTTGTTGAGAACGTGATGGCATGTGACATTAAAATGACAAATTAGCTAATTATTCTTAATCCGTTTGAATGCTTTGATCGTATGCCTCGGAACCTCGGAGTGATGGCCTGTCAAGATCCATATTGTCGCGTATTTTACGCTATGATTTGATTTCATATAACTTAAGTTCATTGGCATTTATAGGAAAATCACGCAAAGAGTATCATTACCGCTTGCCCTGTTTCGAAAAGGTCACAGTGCCTTTTGTGCCAAATTGAATAAGTGAAACCCTTTTATAAAGCGCATAGTGAAGTTTACCAAGTTTAACAATTCAATAAATATTTTCTTTTTCTAGTAGTTTCTTTTTCTAGGAGATTCTAGTAAGCTTTATTTTTGGCAATAAAATAGGTAGGCATACCCTGTTGTTACAGTAGAACTGAGAGATGTAAGGGAAGTTTTTTTAGTTCGTAAGACTCGGCGTAACCCTGCGGCGTCCGTACTTTCAATAAAAGGGTGGCATGCCACATTTTCGTCCGACTGTACCTAAGTTAATAAGCAAACACAGTCCGTTGATCGGTGTCACGCCGTGCCTAGAGCGTGACTGGCTCCCAACCTCGTAGGTAATTTCCGCGCGACTATTAATCATTTTCTTCGACCAAACCTTTCTTTTCTATTACTCTTTAAGTTTTCATTTTCATTAGCGGACTTGTCTGTTTGCTAAAATGCCTTTTTAAATAATTATTCTATGGCTATGGCATTTCGTTAGGATTATTTTGATTAATCATTTTGTAGTTAAGTTTTGGTTTGATTAAAATGTCAATTTCTAGTATTCCAGCTTGTAATTTTGCATAATTTTGCATATACATAGATATAATTTGCGTCGTTGTAAATTAATTGTTCAAAATTAAAAGAAGTTATTGTTTAACTATTAGCGCAACGTTGATTTATCGCTAGCAGCTCGGAGTTTGGATTTCTGACCGGTTTCGTGCTACATGGGGTCTAAACATACCGGCAACTGTGGGTGTACACTAGTACACTTCTGTCTAGTCCTTCGGGGAATACAAGCATGATATGTTATGGGAATAAATAGCAATAATCTAAATATTCTTAATAAGGGTAAGAGCAGGCACACGCGCTCACTCGAGCACACTCGCCAGTCGCCAGGCCACCGCCTGTGGTTGCTAATTGCCTTATTGATTGGGCTATGTAGCTAATCAATTTGTATTGTACCTACTTTGTGTTTATACCTACATGAACCAATTAAGTTTTCTTGCTATGACTTTGCTTGCTTTCATACTTAAATGATGTATTTCTGTCTTTTTGTATTATTGATGCTAAGATTATAAAGTTATTTTAACGAAAGAAAAATTCGCCGTCGGAGATGCCACTGACGTTACTGTCACGTAAATTCAGAATGTGAAGGCCAATTTCAACCTGGCAGGTGGGACTCATGGTGGCTTAGTGGTTATAGCGTCTGGTGTATTTTACCACTTCGAAAAGATCGAATCCTGACCGCCGTCGAATTTTTCCTTAACTAAAAAATAATTTATTCCTGTATTCTGTATAATTCTAAGATTTGTCACATTATCAATACGTATGGGATGCACAAGCATCCCATACGTATTGATAATGTGACAAATCTACTACTACAATCTACTACTACAAATCTACTACTCATAATAACTACAAAGTTATTATGTCAAATTACCATTAGAAGGGTGGGGCACAGCCTTCGGATAATGCGTTATAGATTGCGTGAATTGGAACGTTTCCTTCAACATATAAACTGTTTATGTAAAATTTTATATATTTTATATGAATATTTAGGACATACGGTTACATATTAACCTTTTGCTGATACTGGTAGGTATTTATAGCTGTGTATACGTACTTTATCACAAATGAAGACCAAAAATCTTTGTTTGTGTGTGTGCACAATAAGTGGAAAAGTTGTTATATCTTTATAGTAGATAAATGATATTTTTTCCTCTACCTTAACTTCAATGTTCTATTATAATTTAAGATAATGTAATGTATGTATAATCTATAAAATGTTGTAATGCATGTTTAATGTAATAATGTATTGTATGTATAATAATGTGTTGAAGTTTTTTAGTATTTTAAGTATTTATAACGGCTCATAATCATGTAATACCCAAAGGATAAGTACTTTTTTCATTTTGTAATTTGGACGCTGTGGCCTCCTATATTAAAGAGAATGCATGCATTTTTTTTTTTTTAAAAAAAAGCTTACTAGCAATGTGGGTCACACATTACTAGTATTCTTGTTAACCCCTCGTGCTAAGCTAAATATGCTTGTGTTACGAGTGGGTTGTTACGTCGGTAGTGCAATGGGTGGGGTTCGAACCGGCAATCACATGATCGCAAGTCCGACGCCCTAGCCATTAGGCTACCGCCGCTTCATAATGTGTAGATGAATCAGTAAATGGTTTTATGTATATCTCTTGTTGGAGGTCCTAACAATTATAAATAAATATCAGTATACCTTGGATGGGCCTCGTCTGAGTGTCTCACATTTAGGACGAAGAATTTCGTAACTTGAATTTTCTGCGCAGTCCAAAAACGCTTGTGTGAAGAGTCCACTTGCATCCCAGCTTAAATTTACATTTTGGTGTGACTTCAAAAGTTACAAAACCTTCCGCCGTGACTTTACAAATCTTTTAGCAAAAATCCTCATACACCCACTTTGTTTTCCCACAAGTGGGGACAAATGAGAGCCATATTTCCCCTCATACTCTTCATTCACCGTCGATTAGCCATGGAATGTATTTATTTAGGGTCGCTCACTTCCGTAGTGACCTTAATGCCTCCAGTGAGTTACGAAATGCCCTAAAATATATGTGATTTATGCACATATGCAATTTGCGGCAAGACGCTGCCCTTATGGGGAGCTTCCTGAAGAATAAATATAAGTCTTACTATAAAAAAATGTGTGCTAGGCTAAGTAATAACTATTCTGTAGAATAAATCTGCAAGTTAAGCCGCTATTGCTGCGGTCACTTATGGATGGGTGACCATTCTTAAGACATTGATATCCTCTGATAATCGTTAGTGATACTCAGTTCTGACTGCCATAAACAATTGTAACAACTATCAAAATTACTTGCTTAAAAAACATGTCTGCCAGTTTATAATTATTAGAATACTAAGTAGCTTCTGCCCGCCACTTCGTCTGCGTAGACTTCAGATATAAAGTAGCCCATGTGTTATTCCAGACTATAATCTATCTCTGTGCCAAATTTTATCCAGATTTGTTCAGCCGTTCTGGCGTGAAAGAGTAACAAACATCCATCCATCCATCCATTCATCCATCCTCACAAACTTTCGCATTTATAATACCTATTAGTAGGATAGAATAGGAAGTAGGATCGTACCCGATATTTTGTCGTGGTCACTTCGTGTAAAATACTGGTAAGTTATTTAGCTAGCTGGAAGCTGATGCCAGCATACTTGGATAAAGGCTAGCATGATAATATTACTATGATAATGATGACACACTGGAATAACATGATATCGTTCGCAATTTAATGGTATTATAAGCTCCCAATATTTCAACGTCAGTCTCCCTGCGATCATTGCTCTTGTGAGCTCAAAATACCGAAACTTGTGAAAGTTATAACACAATGTCCTATGACGTCTGGTTATCGAATAAGTTACACAAACTCCATCTACAAGTACTTATACTTTTACAACTCACTACTTACATAAAATTAATCCTAAATGTAATCAACACGTCATTGTATTTATGTCAATTGTTTGAATTTGATAACAGAATAGTGCTCTAAGCGACCGTAAGCGCACCTACATTAACTTTTTCAACAATTTATCGCGTGAAATTTTTAACTCTGTTTGTTATCGTGGGTGATTTTTTACAACAGGAGATTTTCTCACTGCTTCTGTTCTATTTCAAACTTCTATTTTAATGGTACAGAGTAATTTTTCAACTAACTGCAGCGTGGTTTATGTACTTACGTTTTTTAAACGCTATGCATGCGAGAGCTTAAAGTATATACAAAATCTTTCTAAATATGTTTTGTAGCCTTATCAGTAACTTATAGAAGTATTGTGAGCTGCTCTGGTATTTTTTTGTGTCTCTGTTGAAGTGAAATTGGTACACAAAAAGAAAGAAAACATGAACTTGGAGTTTAGATCGCCCCCAATTACCTACGTGGGACTTAAACATACCGTGAATTGTGGGAGACTATTCTGCCTACTTTGGGGAGTAGGTAAAGCGTAAGTACCTTTGTATCTATGTATGTATGAGTTAATATGTATCGTTGTTTTATTGTGACAAGTAACGTTATTGTTTGTCAAAGTCAAAATGTTTTATTTCAATTAGACCAATAAAGAAGGTACTTGTGAAAAGTAACACTTGTCTTGACCTGGGAATCGAACCCAGTACCTCTAATCACACTCTGGACCTATCTATATTGGTGAATTCTCAGTAAACAAAATTAATTAAGCTAGTTAGAAATAAATCTTAATTATTCTGTGGCTACGACACCGCCTTATTAAACATGATCAACGCAATTTAGCCAGTAATTAATTATAACATAAAGCTTAATCTAATAAACCGAGACGTTTAGAATAAAACCAATTTGTATAATCTGTTAATAAGATTATGACTAGATATTAATTAACATCGTAGCTGAGTTTTTTCTAGATAACATAACATAACATACCATCACGCCTGTATTCCCCGAAGGGTTAGGCAGAGGCGTACTAATGTACACCCACAGTTCGCCGGTATGTTTAGGTCCCATGTAGGTAATAGGGGGCGAGCCTATTGCCATTAACCGGGCACAAATTCCAAACTCCGAGCTGCCACTGGGAATTTCATAGAAAAACCCAATAACACTTTGCTCGACCTGGGAATCGAACCCAGGACCTCTAGCGTAGCAGTCGCGCTCAGGACCGCTTGGCTAATGAGGCATTTTTCTAGATTAATTGATAATAGAATGAAATCGAGTAAGTATGTCAACATTTATGCAAAGTTTAAGTTAAAAATAACTGCTGAAACTGTGTAGGTAGGTACATACCCAATGCTAGTTTTTAAGCGTAATATGGCAAATTCTACGTAATCGGGTGTAGCAATATTAAAATGTAAAAGGGTAACAATCTGAAGTGTATATAATACTAGCTTCTGCCCGCGGCTTCGCCCCCGTGGAATTCGGTCTGTCATCACATCCCACGGGAACGGGATAAAAAGTATCCTATGTCCGTCTCCTGGTTCCCAACTTCCCCACCAATTTTCAGCGAAATCGGTTCAGCCGTTCTTGAGTTATAAATGGAGTAACTAACACGACTTTCTTTTATATATATAGATATACCTATCTGTGCTATCAAACAATCTATCAATACCCGCAATACCAGAGGAGAGGAGTCACCAGTGTGTCTGGCCTTTTTAACAGGGTTTGGGCCTCCATACTCACTCACTCGGCGAAAGACAACGTAAGTGTTGTTTCACGCCGGCTTTCAGTGAGGCCGTGGTATCACTCCGGTCGAGCCAGCCCGTTCGTTCTGAAGCAAGGCTCTCCCACGTTACACAAATTTACATACAATTTAAGGATTACGTTGTAGAATTTATAATTTTACTGATTTCATGATTAATTAGTGAATCAGCGGCCATTTCGCCCTGTTCTCGGCTTGTCGCACCCAGCATCAGCCATTCTATGTATCTCGCTCCTCAATAACTATTAAGTACTGACAATTATTTACAATTATGTATTAGGTATTTTGAATGCAACAATAAAATAGGGACCTAGATTAATGGTACCTATCCAAAATCAAATAATAACACAATTTGAATAAATTCTATTTTTTTTTATTAATTGCAAAATGAATCATTGGGGTCTTAAACAAAAAAAACTTTAACTAACAGAAGAGAAAATGGTCCTTAACTATTTTGTCTTTGACGAAGCTTAATCTTGGATACTTAAGCACTGTGACGTAATTGCGTCCGAAAAATCCGGATCAACATACAACGGTGCGTTACGCGTTACGCGGTGAGGGCGGTACCACAGGGCGTTCCGGAAGCGTATTACTCGCCAGCGGTGGCCGGAAATCGGCAATATATTGCGATCGCCCGTCGACGTCGACGCGTAAATAACCGAGTGATAAGGAGCCCTGTTTATGCCTTGCGATGCCGCCAAGTTGATTTGTGTGTTCTGAATATGGATCTTATATAGGTAAAGATATATTTTAGCTTCTTTTCCCTAAGAAGTCGGTGCTGACAGTCACCTTACGGAGTACTTACCTACATACCTATTTTTTTAAATGCGTAAAACATAGAAATGAGGTTGTGCAACATTTTCGCATCCAAATTTGCTAACTTTTCTGGTGGATATTCAAAACATTTTCTTTGGTACAAACCTTCTCTCGTTTGGTACAAACATTACTTAGTACACCTTTGCAGTACCTACCTGTACACCTGTCTCCCAGGGTTAGGCAGAGGTGTACTAATGTACACCCACTATGTACCCACGGTATCTTAGATCTCATATAATACGAAACGATAAAAATATAAAACCACTAAGCTTGCCACTGACAATTTCGAAGACAATCCCAACAACACTTTACTGGACCTGGGAATCGGGCCCAGGACCTCACACTCGCATTCGCACTAGTGACCACTGAGGCAGTTTTAAACGCTTGAATGTTATCTATTAATTACAAGGAAATACATAAGACCCTACTATCATAATAACCGTAGTAAAACTCTCCCTAGATAGGACAATATTTACTATATCGTGTAACATGTAGGATGTCATTAGCTGGCGCAGCGATGGACCACGACATTTATTTTACGGCGTCCGGCTATAAAAGTGATCCACTGCTTGCATTCTGCAGCGTTGTCCGCTGTCTATGTTCACGGACAACTGGTCGACTAGAAGGTGCAATTTAAAAAACGCATAGAGAGAGAAAAAGAGACTATGATTCTCTGCTTTATTCGGTTTTTCATTCTCAGTCTATTCGGCTGTCGGGCGCCAAGTGTCTTCGAAAGATCGACTTACATAGATAAAAATATCATTTATCATACGTAAACCAGTATTATCTACCAATTACGAAATTTAATAAGTATTTATCTAATTATCTTCTCAAGCTCAAACATTTTGTGCAGAAGTAACCTCAAAAGTAATGGTCAAAAAAACTAATCAAAATTATAGGTTACATACATTTTATTGGATAAAAGAAAAAGTCCAAATTGGTTTACAATAGGAAACAACTTTGCAAAACATAAATATAGCCGAATGAGAACATCCTTCTTTTCTTAGTCGGTTAAAGAGCTATGTCCAATAATAGTACCTACTGAAAAACATTACCAAATTATTTGTTTACAAAGAATCATTTAGAGGCCATTCACAAAATATAGGTACAAAGACTACACAACAAACTTACGCGTAAACAAACATTAATTGTTTGGTATCAAAAAAGTTAAAGCATACAATTCTAACATCAACATTTGTAAACTAGTTATAGTAAAAACAGGAACAAAAGTAAAAAGTCTTACACCAAACCAAAAAGTTGACAAATTACAGAGTAATTTTTACAAACTTACTTTAACCTGTATCTTATAAGTTTACAGGTAGAACAACTTTCAGAAGCGTTATATAAATGTGGGAGAACCATGCTTCGGCACGAACGGGACGGCTCGACCGGAGTGATACCACGGCCTCACATAAAACCGGCGTGGAACAACACTTAAGTACCAACGTTGTGTTTCGCCGAGTAACTGAAGATACCGGAGGAGGATACCCAAAACTTTTCAAAAGGCGAGCAACGCCTTGCGACACCTCTGGTGTTGCGGGTGTTCATGGGCGACGGTAGTTAAGGTCTAGGCAAGGCCTAGCCTATTGCCATTAACTGGGCACAAATACCAAACCTGCTACTGAGAATTTCATAGAAAAACACAATCACACATAGCTTGACCTGGGAATTGAATCCGTGACTTCTTGCGGGAGCAGTCTCAGTATTTAGGATAACTAGCAGAACTATTGAAAATGCACGTTCTATAATCCGATGCCATATCTAGTGTACTTACATCCACGAAAACTGCCCATAGTCCACGTCCCTACGGAAGTGATAAAGCTTTTTGGCTAAAAAAGCATTCGGGTGGCGATGGCGCGGAAGCAAAGTGGGAACTAACCATCGCTGATAATCTTGAGTTCGGTTAAGTCCGGTTTAATGCAATACTGTTCCGCCGGGTGGAACGATAACGTCTTTATAGTTTGATTATAGACCTTCTTTTGAGACAGTCTCATATTGTTAGAATTAGGTTGTGAGCCTAGTTTTAGGGATCCCCATATCAGGTTCTCGGATCCAAATTTCAAGTCCAAAGTTCACTTTTGGACAGGTAAGTGTGCAAAAGGCTAGATCAATGCAATGGTTTATAAGAGCTAATGAAGACACAATGTTTTTTTAATTGCATTTCATGGAGAGTAATATGATTTGCCCTTGTGATATTTTGAATTAATCTAAAAGTCTCTCACTGCGATATGATACTGTTGGGAGGGGAGGGGGAGAAGAATGCGAAGGAGAGAGAGTTAAAGCAATAAAACACTTAGACTACGATTCGGAGACAGTAAGTTAGACCTATCTCCGAATCCTAGCTAAAAAAAAGTAAAGTAATACCACAGATAATAGAATACTGTAATACTTTCATTTACCATTTATACTATTCACTATTGGGTATCTCTCTCTAAGGACACACACACACAGTTTCATGTGTCATAATTTCTGTTCATTTAAATGATTAAATAAACAGTAATGATTATGATGAAAATAGAGTACAGTAAAAATTTTAAACTACTAGTAGTTATGAATTGTTGCTACAATTGTTAGTCTATGCTCAGATGGGCCTCTCACTTTTCTCAATCTTATCTATATATATAAAAGAAAGTCGTGTTAGTTACTCCATTTATAACTCAAGAACGGCTGAACCGATTTGGCTGAAAATTGGTGGAGAGGTAGCTTAGAACCAGGAGACGGACATAGGATACTTTTTATCCCGTTCCCGTGGGATGTGATGACAGACCGAATTCCACGGGGGCGAACCCGCGGGCAGAAGCTAGTATTTGATAAAATGTATATCATTTTAGGCCCTATATAGGTTTAATCTTCCTACGTGGACGACACAATATTGTGGCAATTTCAGGCTACTAAAACTGAAACCGCAATAATGTGTAACAAAGTATTTTTTATTATTTTACCACCGCTATAACGTTGATACGTGATTTGAGAGTGAAACATTGTTTAATTTTTATTCTTAACCTTGTTATTACTCATTAAAAGAATCTATTGGTTAATCTCTGCTACTGTTACATCATTACATGAAATATTGGATAGAGGATTCTTACAAAATCGCATCTTAATCCTTACGTGATGGGATTTTGGTAAATCTCCAAAAACGGGATATATAAACGGGGATATATACGTAGTGTACCTACATAGTTTTCTGTTCGCTAACTCGCAAGAGTAGAGAAAACTAGGATTTTGTAAGGAACTCCTGTCCCGATTTCATATTTACATTTAATATATATGTATTTACAAAAAAAGCTATCACTAATATATTTTCTATTCGTCAGTCCTACCCTAAATCACTTCCTCACTTCAGCCGCCAAGTACACTTAAGTACATTAAAACCAATCAACAAATTAGGCAGCGGGCCTCAGACCGAAAAGTGTGTCGACAAATGAACAATGTCGTATGAAAGGAAATGAATCTGATCCACAGGAAATCGGACATTGATTCAATTGAGGACCGCCATTGTCCGCAATGGACCGTCACGGACAGTTTTAACTATTATATCCACCTATAAGTGTATTAAATATTATTGTAATGTTAAGTAGGAGAGCGCTGGGTGAGTTTAAATGGTGCGAAGTGTAAGGAGCTTAAATAGTGATACACACGTAATTGAGTACTGTCGGGAACCCCGATAATATGCACAATATGAATGAATAAACCAGTTCATTATCTGGATTATAAATAACATTATATCAATTCTTATTTATTGTGCCTATCATAGTTATTATTTAGGTACAGCTGTTAGTGAAATTATACGGATATCTTGCTATAATTTTAAAGTATAGAAAAATAAAACTGTTCTCCATACCTAAATAAAACACAACTAGTAGTATAGTAGGTACTTGAATATAATTAATAAATTATAGATCAGTGACTCACATTCTGATGCCCTCAGTTAAGCAGATAATCAAGTCCTGAAAAAGAAAGAAAAGACGTAATATTATTATTTAGTTTCTTTAGTAGATATCTAGTATACTTACATAATTCATATCATATCAAGCCCCTGGCCCTCATACATTCTCTCGTAATTCTTCTACTGTGATATTCTTTTTTACAATCAATATTTCTATTTATTTTTCAAACCAGCTTCAGTCACAATATCCAGATTTTCGTCAATCATTTTCATGCAACGATCAGTAAATGTATTTGACTATAACAGTCACAGTCTTGTTTTTTTTTATGGGATAGGGGAGCAAGCGACGGATCACCTGATGGTAAGCGATAACCGCCGCCCACGGACACCCGCAACACCAGAGATGTGCCAAGTGCGTTGCCCGTCTTTTAAAAGGGTTTGGGCTTCCGGTATCCTCACTCACTCGGCGAAACACAACGAAAGTGTTGTTTCACACCGGTTTTCTGTGAGGCATATCACTCCGGTCGAGCCGGCCTGTTCGTGCCGAAGCATGGCTCTCTCACGTGAGAGCGTGTGGTAGAACTGATAGCAAAAATTACGAAGTAATGGATGCCTTACAGTCCATAAGGGTGCACTTTGATTAATTTGATTGCATACCTACCAACATCAAAAAGAAAATACTGCCACACAACACATACATCAACGAAAGAAAGCAGAGTACACTCTCCCCATTAGAAAATGATTTAGTCCGGGGTCCATCCAACCCCACTTTCCCTGCAATTAGTTGCGCTCAGAACAATGAGCAGTGATTTTTAAATGATCGACCCCGCTCGACAGATGGCCTAGCTAGCTACCAAGTAATATTGGTAATTGCTTTCCTGTCACGCCACTCCCAAATTGAAATCTGGTGAGTTGAGCAAACACTAGATACCTATAAGTGATAAAAAGTTTTTCGGATATTTTTTACAACTTTGAATTTTAGTAAATATATTTTCATTCTTATCTCTTTTCATGATAGTTAAAAAAAAGAGATCTTATTTTTATGATACACATAAAATTTTAAATAATAATGGATGTTGTTTGTTGTCGGGCGTAAATAATTTGAGAGTAATTCTTTAAATATTTATTTTTAGTTAGCAACCACTATAGTTTTAATTTAGTGGAAAGACTTTCTTCTATCGATTCAAATTTAAGAAAAATAAAACTATTAAGGTCTGTGGATACAGTCATTTACGCTTTTTTAATAGAATGTTTTTGAGTCTAATCTTAGGCACTTTATTTGCGTAAGTATGTGCCTATGTTTATCTCCTCTCCTCTCTCTCCTCACGTGGGAGAGCCATGCTTCGGCACGAATGGGCCGGCTCGACCGGAGTGATACCACGGCCTCACAGAAAACCGGCGTGAAACAACGCTTGCGTTGTGTTTCGCCGAGTGAGTTGAGGTTACCGGAGGCCCAAACCCTTTTAAAGGCGGGCAGCGCACTTGCGACTCCTCTGGTGTTGCGGGTGTCCATGGGCGGCGGTTATCACTTACCATCAGGTGATCCGTTTGCTCGTTTGCCCCCCTATCCCATAAAAAAAAAAACTTAATTACATTTAGGTAAAAATCTATTAGTTACAGCAAATCGCGCAGTGTTTAAAGTTTAATAAGTTCTGTAGTCTGTATCTAAACTCTTTAAATGAATACCTATATAAAATATTAACTCCGGTGCGAATACGAGGAAAATCGTTTCATAATTAAAATTTCCAACAGAATAATATTAAAGGCACTCAGCTTAATTTGCCAGCATTACGTACGCCTCGCTGTTTATTGGCGTCGAGAAATTAATATTTCGCGCCGATATCAAAGTTCACGCTCAACTAGCCACCCCTCGGGGTCGGCAATAACTACACTCCGGACCAATTGTCGCAGGTGAAAATGCGCTTATATTATTATTTTTTACCTTCTATTGGGAAGATCAAACGTCGTCATGGCGACGCGGGCGCTCGGGGATTATCGCGAATTATTCACGTGCCATAAAACGCAAATTACGCCGGCAACACGTGCCGCGCGTATGCAATATGCGTGCCCTCAGGGTTAACTCCCAAAACAATCGCCACTGGATACCAATTGCCTAGACACCGTGTATTTAGAATCGACAGAGCAGGAATGTCTGACATGAATACTTATTAAAAATTGCGTTCCTTTAAATTCCATTTAAAGGAACGCAAATATCCAAAAGCAATAGATATTTCGGTAAAACATATTTATAAACGAATAAAATTCATTAAAACAATTTTAATCGTGGACACAAATTGAATCGCACGCTATTATCACCTCGTATAATATATTGCGGAACACACACGTAATATGAAATTAACAAACAAATAATCGTAGCATTTCATTATTCCACATACGTGGAATGTTTTCCGGGGAACAATTAATTCGTCGTCACTAAACAAATATCATGATTGGGGTTCGACTGGCATCGTTCTATTCGAGCACCTATTAAATTCTGAATGCGAGGTTAATCCGCAATTACCGCCTAGTTATCGCCGGAAGACGGTGGAGATAGTTAGGGCCCGGAAAATATTCCGTTCACTAATTATTCCGCGTAATTAAACGCGAGCATTATCGTGCGACGCCGCCGCCACCTGGCGGCATTGTGCGAACGTGATTTACTGCGATCCCGCCGCGATCCCGTTGCGATTCCATTGCGGTAGCCGGCCTCTTTTTGCACCAATTAATTATCGAATTGCTGGTATTTAATAATTGCTGTGAAATTAATGTGAAGAGGAACTATCGATTTGTTGAGATTTGTGAAATATTATGGTAATTAATGGTTAAACGGCATTATTATTATAAACACATCACACTTTGATTTCAGCGTGTTATTCCTAATTAGCAAAGTTTCTATTCATTTTGATGAAGCGAGAATTGATAACACCGATTTATATTTTACAAATTCATACGAACATTATCCCGCAACGTTCAAACACAGAACAAATCAACTACACTCCCACAATATTCCGAAGACCTAAAAAGGAACGCGAAAAATGCTTCGCCTGAGATGAAAAAATAATAGCAACAACAATGTGGGTGTTATCAGGGCGCAGTCCCTTGGTCCACTCTTATTACGAAACCTCAGGCCTCTAATTTGGTCCCAGAAATTCCTCTTTTTTCCCCGTCGCCTTCCGAGACAAGCTCCGACTTCCTTCTAATGAAACGTTATTGCACACAAATGATTTTTTTTAACTTCTACGTAGTTTTTATTTTTGGATGCGATTCTATTTTTGTTTAAAACTTTTTACAGTTTTAAGAAATATTTTGTTAGTGTTTTTTTTTTCATCCCAATTTTTATGAAGCCGGTATATTAAAATTAATAACGGTCAACCTTTTATAAAAATAATTAAAAGTTCAAGCGAAAAATATGATATTAAGCTTCTAAGCTCATTAACGTCTAAAGACCATCTCAATTATTGCCACCCAATTAAAATTAATTAACACCCACTATTTCTAAATCCTGTTATTCATTAAAAATAATTTAGTTGTGTTGAACAGTGTCTCTATACATGTACTTAAGTAAAGCTCATTAGTAATTACGGAGGGCTGGCGAGGACGGGAGGCTAAATATTTTCTCGAGCCCGCCCCGGCCAGGCGCGGTAATTAAAAGAACGGAGCCAGCTCGAGCCCCGGGGAAAATCAAAAATTATTATTGTTCACGCATATTTTCTTGGAGGGAAAATATTATGATACCTATATAATTTTTGCGTGAAGTTGGTATAAAATGTTTGTGTGAAAAATATATACCTATCGAAAATTAACATTTTTAAGCATTGAGAGACTTAAAAAATATTTGTCCAAAAAGTATAATCATCTAGTTCTACCTACTTATTAAGGATTCTATAAAAAATTGTTATTTCACTCGAATCATATAGGAATTTTTGACAAAATATAGTATATTCTTTACTAAGATCTAATATATCTTTATACCAAAATTTATCAAAATTGAAAATGTGACAAAGAAACAATCAGGGCTTCTTTCTCATGATTTCATGAAATAGTATTAGTTTTTTTTCTAATATCACGAAACTTTCATTTTGCAAGCTGAATATATATAAATTAAACATTTAAAAAACGAACACCAACCCATTACAAACGCTTCCAATCCCGCGTAAACGCAACATAAAATATGAATGTCAACGTCAACGTCATTTTGTTAATGAGGTAAGAACAGGCGGCTGAGAGTCGCGTCATTAGGACGCGGAGCGTCAAGCGGAGCGGGCGCGACAAAGCTCCCAGAATTAATGACACCTCGTGAAAAGCTGAGATGAGTTATTTTCGAGAGGAAAAGGCGCACGTGAAGTGCACAGTTGTTTTACATGCGCTGTGACGTTTTGTTTGAACTAACGAGGTCAATAGTGAGCCGTTCACTGCTTGGAGTACGTTAGTAACAACTTGCTTGAGTTTTCCAAGACCTTTTGTTTATGTTTGGATTGTATGAAGATATCCTCAATATTTGAGTTTGAAATGATTATGAAATTCTTTAAAGGCATTTGTGTATTTTCTTAATTTTGTAGAGGATTTGGGAATATGGTCGGTCACTAGATAAATAAGTATAATCGCCAGGACATCATGCTATCCAGAACTGTCAAATTTCTTCAATCGATTTTCAATTTAATCTCCAAGCAGTATAGTTTATCCATTGGGATAATTTTACAGTTTGTGATAACTTGCTACCGACTTCTTCTTCTTGTCAGAAGAAAAATGGAAATTCATAATTTTTATTTCATCAACATAATTAAAACATGTCATCACTACTAAATTTTCTGAAGGCTTAGGTACGAGCAGGTACATACTATAAGTTTCGCCGGTATATTGAGAGGAGAACCTATTGTCTTTAATCTAGCACAAAGTCAAACGCCGAGCTGCTACTGAGAATTTTATAGAAAAACCCAAAAGTGCTTGTCCTGGAAATCAGAACCAAGATCTGTGCGTAGCAGTCGCGTTTACGACCATAAGAATATATTAAGTAGTCCATATGTATCTACTATCCCAAAGGCAAACCCAATGTAGAGACGAGTATGGTATGCCAAACTTTATCTCAAAGTTCTCATTGATCATAATAACAGCCTACATTCTCACGCAGAAAACAAAAAAAGAACACCTTTGAAATCAGGAACACGTCATTCAAAATAAGAAACGCGCGAAAATCAAAACTCCCGCGATCCGTATCGCATGTCGCGCCCGCAGGAACACATCTCGGTTTTTTCTTAAAAAATATAATTAAAAAAAAAACAGTATAAGGTTGATCACAAGTGCCGATAACGCTTGTGCTACCGTTTACGCGCCCTTTGTCCGTGATGATACCTAATAAAAACTCAAACAATGGGGGCAGAACAAGGAGCAGTCGTTGCCTCAAACACGCCCCACTTGACAGATAAAAAAATATGATGTGTAGTGGACCGGGTTTCTTATTGCGTTCCCAAGCACGTATGGTATCAGAAAAGTTTAATTATTTATTGTACAATACCTAAAGTTTTGGAGGTCGGAAAAAGAAGCTTTATAGGTCATCTAGTAGTCGCAAAAGAGACTGGTATCCGTGAGGTTCCGGGTTTCGTTCCCGGTTCAAGCAAAAGTGTTATTCAGTTTTTCAGTTGGGATTCCCTTAGTAGATTTAGATACTAGTATAGTAGATAGAGACTTCATAAAAAAAACCCTTAACAGTTTGCTCGACCTGAGAATCGAACCTCTAGCGTAGCAGTCGCACTCAAGAATACTAATATCGAATATTATTAGTTCATTACATGTAATAAACAGCAAAAATATGCTTCTTTAATTGAAAAATACAGTACCACCAATAGCAATATCTCTTCTTTGACAATTATTTGATCTGTATAATGTTTAAGGCTACATAGGTAGGTAGGTACCTATATAATTTACAAAGGAAGTGGAGATAAGTACGTTCGTGCTGGTATGAATCTTAACACAATATTATAGGCTTAGCCATTAGTAACACGTGCGTTTTGTCGCCCTAGTATTGAATTGTTAAACGTAAAAATCACATGAATTTACACTACGTAATGATACAGACACGCACAAAATTAAATACGTAGATTTTTTTTATGTGAGAATAAGCAAGGTTTTCATCCCATAAATCAAGCACAGAAAGGTATAAATTTATATTTCAGATGAAATTTGAAGTAGGTTGATAATTAAATAAAAGCTCGCAACTTTAATTCGTATGTAAATCGTATTGGACGACAGCGACACCGTCGATTACAATTGGTCATCCATATTAATTTCTGCTAACTCGTGTCCTCATTGAAAAAATCGAAAAACTTTTGGACTCGACTGTACTTCGCGCACCTGGGTCGCCGGGGGCTCTTATTCAAATGCAAATCAAACGTTCCATTTTTAAAATCTACCATCTCGGCACTCCTTGCTTCCGAAATGACTTATGTCCAATAGCTGCCAGTGTGAAGCCTAAGGTACAAAGGAATTACAACCTCCCATCTGATTCCCTAAGGTTTCATTTTCTGTACAAATATTTGTAATTACGCCATTGTATTGTTGAGCATGTATGTCGTTTCGGACCTTTTAGGGCAAATTTCGAGTACCCAGGTGTGCTCCCGATCCGGTTAAGGGAACGTCCTTGTTAGGGATTCTCGTATAAAATCGTTTAATGGTTTGTTTTTAATTTCATTTTTACATTCAACGACGCAATGTAGTAAATTATTGGTAATAAAATGGTAGAGTTTTATTGGGAGTATTTGTAATTCGATCAGCTACTACACAATGGGGATTACCACGCTGAATGAATTCGTGGGTGGGTTATTTAAATATTATCGTTACCTGTACTATTAATACACTGTTTATTTGTTAACATTAGCTCTGTATGGAAAATCAAAATAGGTTTAATCCTCTATAATAAGCTTTATATACATCTGTAATGAAATGTTGGGCTACGTTATATTGAGGGTTCTTAACTCATAGGGATATAGACATACCATCGCCTGTAGTTGTCGAAGGGTTAGGCAGAGGCGTACTAATATATTATACTAGCTTCTGCCCACGGCTTCGCTCACGTGAAGCTATATTAGGAGTAAAAATGGAAAAACCAACATTGATGATCTCTTCTTTGTATAGGCCTGTATACATCAAGGAGGACAAGCTGTATCTCAGGATTCGTTTAGTTAATTGAGATTAGAAGTTCACCAGTTTTTAAGTTGGAGCATATACTTTCTTACAGTGATAATAAAATTAAAATCTATTCAGTAGTTTTTGCTCCATCTCGTAACAAACAGACAAACAGACAAGAAATTTAAAAATCACATTTTCGGATTCGGAGACCATTATATACCATAACCCACGTGTTCTTTTTAAATACTTTCAATGTACAGCTTTTTTACAATTTTATAATAGTAGAGAAGATATAAAGTTCCCATGTAACAGGTGCGAACCTGTTGCCATTAAGCGGGGATAATTTCCAAACTCCGAGCTGCTACTGAGAATTTCATACAAAAACCAAAAATAGCACTGCTCCACCTCGGAAACGAACCCAGGAGCTCTAGCATAGCAGTCGCGCTGAGGACCATTGATGGTACTTATGTTATTTTATGATTATTCAGCGAGTGTTATTTTTATCCACACAGATAAAACTCATATCTTTACGTTTACATAATTTACTTAAAAGCACTGATGCCAATCGATTAAACCGTCTCTCTTCCCTATAAATCAATCAAAATGTAACCTTTTTCTAAAAAAAAGATAACAAAAAAACTATAGACCCCACATGGATTTGGCAGACAGCATGGCACCAACAACCTGTCCGACCCATGCTAGACCAAGCGTTGTTCCAACCATTTATAAACTAAAGAATGTTATGCGTGTTATTGAGACCAATATTTGTAATAATACTTGGCCAATAACCAACATTCACATAGATCGGTTTGTTTACACCTTATTTTAAAGTAGTTGTGTAATCACACCTTAATAGTTCATGGTTTTTTAAGGACTAAGGAAAAGAAGTCATTGCGTGATATCTTTATCAATTCTTAATACAATTTAAATATTTCTTCACACTTACTTAAAATATCAATTGAATACCTACTGGTACTGATCTCCGAGTCTTGCGTCAATTCACCATTCAAAATTATCAATATAATGTGTTTGAACCTACATTGAATTAAGGATTATTATAATATTATTTACGATAATCAATTTAAATTGAAGAGTTCTTGTTGAATTTTAGTGTGACCTTCCTAAAACTAATGTTCCCTAAAGTCCCATTAAAATATGTATCAAATATATTTGATGCAAATTCACCAATAACTCAATCAATCATCTAATAAGCAGTTTATTATATAGTACACTTTGATTAAAAGTAGTCCAGGAAAATCTATCAGACCTCACACAGCAGACAGCGTGGCACCACCAATATTTATCACCTTCCGAATCTACGTTGGATCCAACATTGATTAATCATTTATCTAAAGAATGTACGGCCATTATATTGGCACCAGCATTGGCCACATTGGACTTAAATTAATGACCGCCGTAAATATTGTTTCCAAAAGGGACAAAAAATTGTCGATGGCTTTTGGCACTCTAACACAATGGAATGACATAATGGAGACGGAATGTAGAATGAGAGATGTGTTAATTTGGAGATCCGAAATTATAAATATTTATTTATAGCTTTGTATTTTAAACTACCTACTTCATTAGACTAGACTAGTCTAATGAAGTAGGTAGTTTAAAGTGGTTGCCAGTGCAAATTCCGAGTGTGAGGTCTGGGCTTAATTCTCAGGCCGAGCAAACTATTCCCTATGAACCCTTCCTCCTATTAAATGGGCCCTGAATAATATGTTAGATGTGTTTATACATTTTCCTCATTATTATTAATAGTCATAGTAATATTGCCTTCTTAGTGGGTCATTTTATCTGTGGTTAAGAATTTTGGAGACCTTTCTATACTTATTTAAAAAAAAACAGGCATTGAATGTTGTAACATAACAATTTGATAAGATTTTCCTGATTGATTTGTGACTGATTTCATTGTATAACTTCGGTATCATGTCATTATCCCTATGACTGTTCAGTTGATATTAAAAAAGGATATCTTTGAATTGCATTACGCTTGACTATATTTATTATGTTCGTTAAGCTATAAATCTTAGAACATCACATACAAAAAATACGTAAACATCTATGGATTTATATAAGTTTCCAAAATAAGATATCAACCACAGTGCGATATGTGAATATATTTTTCCCATAACTCAAAAATAGTTTATAATTCACGTTTCGCCACGCAAATCAGAATATCATAATAATTCACCGAATAAAAAAGTATCGTCTATCCGGAGACTGGTGGAGGCCACACAAAAGGCTCTCGTAGTTCGCCAATAATAATAGCTAATAGTTTTCTCAAGTTCCATACAAGAGTGATTTAGTGCGCTCAAAAGCCAAGCAGTAAATCAAAGAGCTATCTCGTGCCGGATCGACCAATACTGGATCCTATAATGATCCCGAAGGACACGTGCCCTCTCATTATTTGAAGTTATTCCTGATTTAAAATAAATTTTTATTGCGCCATCTGTCATAAGGGAGATAAAACCCGTAATGGCGTTTGCGGGAGTCGACTCTTGCGCAGAGCGTCATTCCCGCACTGACATTTACAATCGATGAACTTGAGTTTAATGTAAATGCCGTGAGCAATGGTATTTCCCTCATTACGGGGCCAACTCGATACGAGACGTATGGTTTATTACTCGTCAAATGTTAACATATTATCGCATTACCTTCAATAATGGCGTCGTAATTTTTGAAACTGATAATGGCACCGTTAATGTTCGTCAGCTGTATTTATAGTGGTTTAAGCAAGTTCTAAGAACTCAGTTTTAGCAGCAGCTGAACAAGTATAAGCAGTTTGTTTCAAAAGATTAGAATATGTAATGCCTAAAACTGCAGAGAAAATAAACGTACGCCCTGATTGTTACATCTATACATACCTGTAAATCTTATTACATTTTCCATTTTATGAAAATACACAGAATTTCATTAAAATACAAATGCACAGACAATGTCTCCATACATGCTTCCCGTGCCTATTGTTCAGACAAAATCTCTCACTAACAAGATCGTACTCAAGGAACCTACACTTCAAAATGTTCAATAACAAGCCCCAAAAAACAAGGTGAGCTCTCCACTCGAAACTCCATCCAGGCAAATTAAATTTATACACGAAATGTAATAACAGTGGGCATCAAAAGGCCTCGACTGTCCGTGCGGAGCTTTCCTTTTAATTAGACCCTAAGTACTCGTTAAAAAACAGGATCTTCTCTAACAGACAAAGCGCGCTGTACTAACAAACAGTGCGAATGTAAAAACGTTGGATAAATAAGTGGAAAAATACAGGTAAGTCCAAGAGGGTTTTTTGTACGGTCCGGCCGGCCACTTAGGTCATCCTGCGAAATAAAGGCCCAAGTTTTTTATATCGCTTTTAAATGCGAGGCCCGTACGTCCACCCGGACCCGCCTCATCCCCTTCTACGTCGATAATGTGAAAGGAAACAACGAAAGAAAATGTTTCCGAGCGCCCGCTCGCTTTTATTGAACAGACTTTTCGTAGTTTCGATTGCAAATAGTTCGTGTAATTCAGTTAGCTTGCTCTCGGCGATACGAATAACATTGAACACTATAAAATATATCAAGCTGAAGTTTACCTGAGTTAAAAAGCAGTGTATTTACAAAATCAGCG
Organism: Acronicta leporina; assembly: GCA_947256265.1. NCBI lineage: Eukaryota > Metazoa > Arthropoda > Insecta > Lepidoptera > Noctuidae > Acronicta > Acronicta leporina. Next base: position 4,973,658 of record OX366513.1, on the reverse strand, counting down.
AAACGCGTAACGACGTACTGTGCCGTTTCGTAGAAAACAGCTTTGCACCGACGACGATCCATTGTTTGCGTGAAACGCTTTGCATCTCTTTTGTCGCGCCGTCGACAGAGCGACTCAAAAATAATATTAGTGTAATACCTATAATATATTACCGTGTTTCGGTTAATCGAGTTCGTTAAGCATCTTAATTGGTGATGTGTGAATACGGTGCTACTTATCCTACAAAATACTGGTGGGTTCAGTTTTCCAATTTTGAATAAATCTTGGGTTGTTTTCTACCCGCTTTTGATTGAAGTTTTCATGTGTGAAGCTATACGTTTTCAATTTGACGGATGGGGAGGGCTAGTGCTCTCTTGGTCCGCGAGGGGGCGCCACCCGACCGTTTGAAGCGGTGATTAGTAATGTGGTGAGGGCTTATGGTGAAATAATCTTACTGGAGCCATTAATGAGAAAACATTACAGCGGTCGGGGATGACTGACGATTAATTAATTTCTTTTGATTTTCATCCCAAAAGACATTATAGGGGAGGACGTACCAGTTTACATATATGAACTAAAAGTAACTATTTGATAGTGTATAATGTACTTTTTTCTAAATTTAACTGACTAATATTTTTGACTAATGTAGATTTAGTGCATATTTTTTTTTATGGGATAGGGGGAGCAAACGAGCAGACGGGTCACCTGATAGTAAGCGATAACCGCCGCCCATGGACACCCGCAGCACCAGAGAATCACGAGTGCGTTGCCCGACTTTTAAAAGGGTTTGGGCCTCCGGTAACCTCACTCACTCAGCGAAACACAACGCAAGCGTTGTTTCAAGCCGGTTTTCTGTGAGGCCATGGCATCACTCCGGTCGAGCCGACCCATTGGTGCCGAAGCATGGCTCTCCCACGATCAAAAATTGCCATATACAATGTACTCATATAACAAGTAATGAGTACCTGAAACATCGCTCTTTAAAAATTTATAAGCTATTCTGTTAATCACACAACTTATTGGAATAGGATCTTATTACCTAAGAAATGTGTAGTCCCATTTCATCAAGTATCATAAACATTTAAAAAGATAGTAGGTAGGTACTTATGGAAAAATTAATTTCCATCGTCATAAACGCATAATGAAAGCAAAATGTCGTCCCGAAGGTACCTAATAGACGTAAAAATAAATCGATTCCGTGATACTCGAGTGAACACGGGAGGGTTGTCTTATTATAAGCCCATCGCGCCGTACCTACGAGACACTCGATTTAATTATTTATAGCGCTATAATTTAATTTCAAATTCAATTGAATTGTTTTTACATGATGGGAATTAATTAATTATCTAGTGCGTTCTGTATGTTCACTGGGAAGGGTAGGAATTTGATGGACTGTGAGCCTGGGTATTCTTCCTTAATCTTTGTAAGTGCCTTCCTTCTTCAATCAGTTTAGTTTTTTAGTAGTTGTTTAGTCAGTACCTTATACTAATAGATAGATCAGAAATAGATCTTAAAAAGACACTTTTACAAGTCGTTTTACATATTTTTTTTTTACTAGATGGCGCCGGCATTTCCTATCTGCCGACCTCTGAGAAGAAACGCCGAAACAAACTCAGAGAATCATGGTCTCTTTTAAAGTCCAGACAATAGTAGTAGTATTATAGGAAATGTTGCTCTATTCCATTCCATCTCGTTAAATCTTCCAGCAATGCTATGTTAGTCCATGTTCCTTTATCCTGTATCTCGATCATTCTTATTCACTCGATACTGAATTACTACTGACCTTAATAGCTCGCTCAATGGCTCGCCTTGCAACCTTTATCCTATAAAAATCCTCCTACGTGAGCGTCAATGTCTTGTATCCGTCAGTAAAACCTGAGGTGAGACACTGTATGTCTGTCTACAACAAACTGTCTACAATGTCTACCTAGAACTGTATTTTATGTTTTGTTATAAAATACTTAATTTTCGTTATAAAAGACAAGAAAACATCTAAAAACGCAACCCTCACTAATCCATTCTGCTACCATGAACTTACTAAAACTGAAAGCACAAAGCTTCAAAACAGACATATCAACACAAAAACAAAAGCTAAACAAAACTGCATCACCAAAGCCCACTAAACACTAAACAAAGATAGGTATACTTTTTCTAAACAACAAACAAACAGTAAATTGTTTTCGTAACAACTCGGGAGTTAGCTCGTCAGTCGAAGCCAACTCGACTACCGAAACTTTGGTAACAATATAGAAACCTACAAAATGAGAGTATTGTAATTAACCTTTCGGGAAACAACAACAGAGGTGAACAATTGTTTATCGGGAACCTAGGGCATACAACTGTTGTTACTATCGGTTACATACTCGAATATCAAGTTAGAGAAGAGATACCTATATTTGCGATACTGCACTATTTAACTCTATTTTACAAATAAATCTGTAACAAAAATGAATGCTTTTAGGCATATTTATGATAGGATACAGTTCTCATTATGTAATATCGACAATTCTGATATCAATTTAATATCGAAATTGTTGTTGTTTAACCTTAACAGTGATGTAAAACGACTTTATAAAGATTAAAATTTAGTTTTAACCAAACAAAAATCGTAAGGTTTCGACCCAACAAACCGTTAAAAGCATAAATGTAAAAATCTAAAGAATTCTGTGATTACAATTGCCTTTAAACATTAACCCTAAACCCGTTCGGGAAATTAATATCAAGAAACTCGAATTTAATTCGCCTATTGTGACCGCAGATTTGGGCAATTTATCACCTAGAATATTAACATCGGTAGGCTAACATTGGTAACAGTTGAAAATCAAAATCTTTGTACAGGTTATTGCTCGGACAATGTCACTTTACACAACCAAAGGGCACAATCTTTGTTGAGTTCTCAGCAACTTCTACAAGAAAGTTTTCAAAAGAATTAAAATTCTCGAAAACTCCCGCTTCTTTTCGTTTAATTTTAAGGAGCCCTTGTACATTGTTTAACCAAACAAATTCTTTTATATTGCTTTTTTATTGAAAAATGAGGAACAATTACTTTCTACCTCAATACTATAACTTCTGAACTATGATTTTCAGCCGACTTCAAACAAAGGAGGAAGTTCTCGATTCATCTGTATATTTTTATGTAACTATGTCTACGCATTTACTCTTTGTATATGGAATGATTTTAAGCATGATTTCTTATGTGATAGATTATGGATACTTACGAGATCGTTCCATTTCATAAATTCTTTGCCGATAGGTCACGCTTCTTTTTTTATAACAAGAAAATACCTTTTTTATGGGATACCTAAAGATAACGCCGCCCATGGAGTAACACCCATAACACCAGATGAGTCGCAAGTGCGTTGTCCGCCTTTTAAAAGGATTTGGACCTCCGGTATCCTCACTCACTCGGCGAAATACAACGTAAGTGTTGTTTCATGCCAATTTTCTGTGAGGCCATGGTATCACTCTGGTTGACCTGGCTTATTCGTGCAGAAGCAAGGCTCTCCCACATTTAAAATACCTACTGCCTGATTAATTTATGTTAAAGCTGATGCTAGCTGCGTTCGTTTTCATTCTTATTATTTCTTACATTGGATCAAAAAATCCTTCATAACATGCGAACGGTTGCTGTCGGGATCTGAATGCGACAAGTCAAGGACAAGTGCCTACGTAAAATGATGATTATGATGATGATTTTATACAATCAACTAGCTGCCCGCTGCTTCGCTCACCTGAAGCTATATTAGGATTAGAAATGGATCCCAAAAATAATATAATCAACAACCAACAGTGATGATCTCTTCTTTCTATCGGCCTCTATACATCAGGAAGGTCAAGCTGTACCTCAGGATTCGTTTAACTAATTGAGATAAGAAGTTCACCACTTTTTAACTTAGAGCATATATTGCTAACAGTGATAATAAAATTAAAATTTATTCATAGTTTTCGCTTCAACCCGTAACAAACAGACAAGAATTTTAAAAATTACATTTCGTATTCGGAGACCATAACCAACGTGTTTTTTTTTTAAATATCTTCAATGTACAGACACAGCTTTTTTACAATTATATAATAGTAGAAATTTTATAACAATAAACAATCAATAATTTGGTACACTGATACCTAGGTAACTACCTAGGTTTTATTAAACAATTTGATCTTGTTATGCAACAAAAACCTCTGTATTCCCCGAAGGATTAGGCAGAGGTGTACTAATGTACACCCACAGTTCGCCGGTATGTTTAGGTCCCATGTAATAGGGGGCGAGCCTATTGCCATTACCCGGGCACAAATTCCTAACTCCGAGCTGCTACTATGGGAATTTAATAGAAAAACCCAATAACACTTTGCTCGGCCTGGGAATCTAACCCAGGACCTCTCGCATAGCAGTCGCGCTCAGTACCACTTGGCTAATGAGGCAGTTTATTTTTATTTTAAGCTAAAAGTAGGTAGTAAGTTTATAATGTGATGTAAAACTCTATTTCCACTAAGTACAGAAGGGGCTTGATGGAAATATAAGTAATTAAGCACCCTTACCCACCTACCAGTCGTACAAACCCTTTCAATGACCAATACGTATTTATACGACATTTACCTCCGAGCAAAATGCGTTGTTTATAAAAATTACCTAATAATAGTCCTTATCTCGTAAGAAACTAAGTGGTAATTAGGTTAAACAGGGTACGGGCAGTCGGTGCGAACGGCAAATTCCTATTGTGGCGTTATCGTCAGCCCCCAGTCGCAACCGGGAGGACTGCCATCAAACCATCCAACTTTAATTCGCTTTTACTAGGCAAATTTTTAATTCAATCCTGTTTTTGTATTTTAATTGTTGTATCTACCATTTTCTTTTAAAATGTTGAGTTCATTTTTTTTATTATTTACATCGTCAAATTATCCACAATCTATCCGATTAGGTGTAAAACTTAGCAAAATACGGAAAGGTAAAATACTTATTGATAATTTGAAACAATTTTGAAATAGAAGCCTGATGGCCATAATACCATTCCATTCAATTGAAATCAAACTACTTTTTACGGATTTTATCGCGTGGTATTGATAGTAGAATAGAATATTATTTATTGCACACCAAAAAATGTAAGTATGTAAAATATAATTTAATTTAATTCCCGACGTTTCGGATCCTTACATACTTAAATATCAATGCAACGCGATAAAATCCGTAAAAAGTAGTTTGATTTCAATGTCTAATATTCGCGTAAGTGTCAGAAATCAGTATACCATTCCGTTCAAGTTCAAAATTTTGTAAAATATAATATGACTACACTGAATTTTTAAAATTCATTCAATTTCATTGTAACGTCTTTAATATTATTATCTATATTTTACTACCTCAGAAAAACTATCATCTCGATCACACTTAACCGTCATGAGAAATTCAATCAATCTTTTCAATTTCCTACACGAAATTCGGTAGTAGGGTGTCACCATCATTCGTGTCTAAAAGTGAGATAATGTTGGGGAGCCACGTGCGCGGACACACTCCATCGAATAGCAATACGTACCCAATCAGGATTATACAAATCCCCGCGGGCGAACCCGGGGAAAATAATTACGATGAGCCGAGCTAATCAAGTGCTGAGTATTAAGGAAAACTCTTGTAATGTATCCTTAGAATGACATTCGGTTTACGATTATTTTGGGAATTTGGGTTCAGAAGTAGATGGAGTTTTTTTCGGTTTTGTAGCTCTTGGATTAATTGTTAATCTTTCCCCGCAATAGAAAGAGAGCCCGTAGTATCTGTTACTTTGCCATTGAATAGTTATTAATATAGTTATACTTACATACATTTTTTAATTGTATTAACAAAAACAATCTTTAAAAAGATAATAATAACCTTTTATAAGTGTTGTCTGAAGATGAATTTTATCTCAACTCTGTTTGGTTTCTTTATCATTGACTAGGTACATTTTTATGATGATCTAACTTTGCCCTGCGTTGCTACTCGCGTTGATTTCGTTATACCCAACCCTATATTCTAAAGCTTGTAGGCTATGTATAAAATTACCGCAATTTCGTGATTACTTACCGAAAGACTGATATTTTACCTTTATAATTATAACATCCTAGCGGCCCGCCCCATCTTCGCACGGGTGGAGAAATACCTAACTTTATTCAAAATATTCTATAGTTTATGTTAATCTGGAATAATATAGCATTCAAATGGTGAAATATTTTTTGAAATCGTCCCAGTCATTTTTGTGTTTGTTCTTATCATACCATACAAATCTTTCCTCTTTATTAATAGATTCATTTTAGAATTATTTTAGAAAACAGATTATTTTTCAAACGTAAAAATCTATAAAATTTATCAACCGATTCCCCAAGTAAATCCAATTGGAAAGATCGGAACTCAGAATAAATGAAGTAGATATATAATTGAAGCCTAAAGGCTATGTTCATCGGGACGTGATGAAGCGTCACACAACACATCAGTGGGCTCTATGGCCGGCCTAATGCACCATTGCACACCCCATAATACCGTCCTTGCTATAGATATAGGAAAAAAATATTTTATATTGAATACATCAAAGATTTTTTGCAGCCTGTATTTGAAAGTTGGAAAATATGACCGGCATTTGGAGGGAAAATATGTGAATATTTCAGTAGGTACTTATTTTATTTTTAACATAGATATCAAGCATATATGTATGTATTGATTAAATATAAATTCTGACGTGAGAGTATCAATATAATTTCACATTGCATACAATTCATAGCCCTTAAAGCAGACTGCCAAGTATGGAAAGTGGAATTATTGTTCACAAATTACCTCAATTCGTAGAACAAACATTTTTAGCGTCATAATACATCTCTAAATGATAAACCTCCATAACGTATTATCACGCTTGGGAAGCGGAAGTGTTCTAATTTGCACCTGGTACATACATGCATACTTACTTCCCCTGTATATTTTATTTCCTGAACGCCAAGCTGCTATTGAAATTTTCACAGCATATTTAAGAAGACTGCTATGGAAATCGAACCCTACACGGTTGAATTCAGTAAAAACCTTAACCACTGTACATGTGACCACTATATCAATGTGGTTATTGGTTTTAAGGATAGGAGTTTTGTTCTTAGAATATGTCCATCCATCTCAGCTAAACATGAGTGCCACGACATAATTTAGTCCTCACACTTCTCGTGCTGCGACTAAGATTGGATACGAGATAATACGACTACAAACTTATGTCACGGCATGCAGTCAACCAAACTGACCAGACAGCCCTGTATATGTTATTTTAAATTACCGTATATTCCAAAGCAGTATTAGGAACGACCCATATCGAGTTACAAACAAAGCTAAAAACACGTGCGCCTTTAAAAGCACACCTTTTCAAGTTGTGAATCGTTCAGTTAGCGTAGAACGTAAGTCGGTCGTTTTAGAAGTTCACTTAGCGAATGAATACTAGCGGGTTGTGCGGACTTGTCCGAGATGTCCTCGTGTGCGCATTCACTACACCCTATATTTTTAATGTTAGGTATTTCTATTCAAATCGACGAACCGGTAGAAGGAGACGTCCCAAACGTTGAGTGATGGTAGGATGTCGATAAGGTTATCGATGTTTTAGTTACATATCGAAAAAAATATTTTATAGTAAGAATTTATCTCTACTTACTGACTAACGATTGGAGAAGGATTAACATGATCACGATACTTAAATAAAATTTACCATTTACAACGTACAACATAAAGTTCGTATAGACGTTTAAATTGATTGCGTATATTTTATTGAACAATTAATTGAAATGACAAATTAAATTCTCCAAAATTACGGAATTTAATAAAATAATAATTAGGCTTACGGAGTTTATACTACAATTACTATTGACACTGTTTTTTCACACTTGGCTACTTCTAAGAGTCAACAAAATAAGCTATTTAAAAGTTTAACGACATCTCTATTTTCGAATCAATAGGGATAAAGTATCACTGCAAACGGTTTATAGTACCTAACTACACCAAATACCTATCACAGTCACTTATAAAATCATTAAATCGATCGAAATTCAAAACAAAATCCGCGATAACGAACATCCCTAATCGCTAGAAAAGCCCTGTCGACCAATTACTTTGAAAGACTCGTATAACATGGAGGCATTTCAATTTGGCTTATTGGCTCATGTGCGCTTGGATTTTGACATCTTTTTCCCTGTCCGCCACTCATTTATTTCCATTTCATCAATCAGCTATTACTTACCAACGAATTGCGTATACAGCTTTCTGTGATTAGGCACCTTATACATTTTGCGAAGTTGCCGCAATGATTTGGAATGTTTGTAGCAGAATTAAAATGTATATTTTTACATTTATTATTAGTATACACGCAATGTTTAGTGGAAACATTCAATTTTTACATCACCTGTAGCATTTAAACTGACACAAATGACAGATTTGTATTATTGGACGAATAAATGCATACAATACAATTAGATTTACACATAAAATACACGTACAGGTTTTCAAAAACGTTATTTAACCCTTTTACCATAATATGAGCGGATGGTATTTTCAAAAAAAATATTTTGTGTTTTATCTTCTTACATATAATAAGAATGTAAGTGAGCCGTGTCTGTACATTGCTTATATTTACAAAAAAACTGATTTGGGGGACTCAGAATCGGTAACACAATCCATTTCTATTATTTTTGAAACTTTTGTCTGTCTGTTTGTCTGTCGGTTTGTCTGTCTGTTTGTCTGTCGGTTTGTCTGTCGGTTTGTCTGTATGTTTGACCGCGCATCAAATGATAACTACTGAAGAGATTTGGAGGAAGTGGGCAGGAATTCATAGCATGTTTCTTGGATTAACATTTATGCTATTTTTAATTCAAATCGGTTCTCTCTATCAAAAGTTATTAACATTTTAACCATTGAAAACGTTGAATTTGAAAAATAACCATTGTAGTAAATTTCTTTTTCAAGTATTTCTGTACTAGACTAGCACGGGTCAAAAATTTTAACAGAATCAAGTAATAAAATTTAAAAAATACACTGATATGGACTAACTAAGATAAAACAAGAAAATAAAGTAGATCGATCAGAAACCTTTATTGTGACCAGGAATTGATTATTAGTACAGTTATTCTAACTCTACTTATACAGGGCATCAGGGGACATACATAGGATTTATCCACAGAGCACCAGCCGGCGTCAAAACTAAATATTTGAGTAGGGCAAAGAAGTAAACAAAGAATGACAACTTATTTTCTAGCGGACTAACACGACATTGTTATTACCTCAATGAAATTTGATTCGATAACAGGTGTCATTTATGAGTTGACAATTTTGACAATTATAGTTTTCTTCTATAAAAAATCCAGCCTTACAGCAACTCATTTTATAATGTGAAACCTCCATAGTGTAGATACAGTGCGCACACATTATTTGAGAAACTAAAGAGTTTCCATCTAATTAAATATTATACCCAAAGAAGAATATACCACGTATGCTTCACGTATGTATGTATGTATGATGCCGAAACAGTTATTTGAGATTTTTATCTATGTAGGTATGTCTGTTTATACGAGTATTTCCATGCTTCACGTCAATACAATTTGAACAAATTTTTGAAATTAAGTAATTTATAGGTCAGAAATAAGGTATTCAGAGGTCAATGGCGCTAAGTGTATTACAAATATGGAAAACCAAATTTTTCGATGTGGTTACTTTAAACTTGGAGAGGACAACGTCTGTCAGGTCAGCTGACCATGCTATATCTAATCCCCATTACCAACAGAAATGCCTATTCTGTAACTGGAATATCCTACATTTTCAGATTAGTGGGTATTCTACGTACCTATATGAAACAAAGGAGACGAGAATGCTGCATACCATCTTGGGCCCAGATGTAAAGATACTATGAAAGATGATAGAAGAAGTGTTAATTGATAGCTAGTATATTTTTAAATAATGACTTTCAGAGACAATAAGCGTTGATTTTAATTATCAATCCAGGTACATATATACCAACTTTAAGGAGCAAAGGTGCAGCGAAAGGTAGACGCAGCCTGTCGAGGTGAATGTGGATAAGGAAAGACAAGTGTGGTTTTCAGTCAGCACGAGTCCGACATATCATGTCACCTAAGTACCCAAGTATCAGACGATCCCTGAGAATCTGTGTGTTTAATTCTAAAAGTAAATGTCATTTTCACTCAAAACAAACTTGCTTTTCTTGCTAACAGAACGTAATTCTGAAATTCGCGTAAACAGGTATAAGTTCATGACCTGCGAAGTAAACATAAAACTATTCCAAATATTTACGCATTAACACTAAAGGCGGCGCACACGAGCGCAGGTTGCGTGAAAAATGAGCGGCTCGCGGCGATAGCGGCCGCACCGCCAGCCGCCTAATGAACTAGAACGACGATAGCGTGACCCCGTGTGCACGCCGCTTTACTTCGCGTTGCACACAGATTAGTATAACAACACGTTAGAATTTATAAATAAAATGGAAGTTGGAATTTTTACAGTGAACTGTGAGTGTGTACGTCTATGCATAAAGTAATAGAGAGACATCTATCACTACCTACTTGCGTAGGTGTGCTTAAGTCACCAGCATTCATGGTATCCACAACTGTCAGATTTCTTCAATGGATTTTCAATTTAATCTCCAAACAATAGAGTTTATTATCCATTGGGTTTTTTTTACAGATTGTGGTAATGATGTGCTAACGACTGTACACTTACAGATTGCTGATTTGCGTAGGGCCTATTTCACAGGTTGTGAGCCTATTACCATTAACTTTGCATAGATCCATGCTCCAAGTTTTTTTCTATGAAATTACAATTTGCAATAGAATCTCAGTAGTCGTGCTTAACAGTAAACTAATTAAACAATTTAGTGCAAAAAGTACTTACTTACAATGCATTTACAATGTCCCAACATACCTATTTACCGTACCAATATTAGGTAATAAAACCCCAGCCCAAAACAAAATCAATTAAAATCATAATACATTACTGATGGTACCTGCATAGGCGATTTAATTTGCAACCCCGATAGGGCGGTATTCAAATAAGGTTTCATCTATTTACGTCCCGGTGCGACGTGTCCCATTATCAGCCAGTGCCATCTGCATCCCTGTGGGGCTTTATTCTAAGACTTTTTAGTGAGTGTGTGTATAGATAATCAAATAAAAAAACATGGGGTACAAGATGCAAAAGGCCTCATTGGAGGGTCGATTTGTGAAATACACCTGGGTACCACATAAAAGTGGTGGCCCCATGAGTGAGTGTACCAGGATGACGGCCAACAGAGTGAGATAGCGGGAAATCGCGAGGCGAATAACATCCGCTCCCAACTGACATCTCTACTTTAGGACGGCTAAAACCGCTTAGCCATATACAAAACAAGACTAGGTGGTATCAACATTATAACATTACAATTTCCTTATCACTTCTACTGTAATTCAGCCAATCAAAAAATCCCAATATCTTTTTAAACAAAAATATTCAGGAGGACTATTGGAAGTACTACACAACAACGTCGTAATGTCACCCTCGCCCCTTGCGGTGAAGCAAGGCGGGCGGCACTAGTTTTTCAATAACCCCTTCAGGAACCCCGCGGAGCTCCTCAAATACATGGCCGTGTCAATCACACAGAATGAATATCATTGCGCGTGTTTTGCCCCTGACAGATGTAAAGTCTTTAGTTGAATACAAATATTTGGGAATCTACAGGTATATTGAGAAAGCTTCTTAATTGATCAGTCCATGCTAACTGCCTCAATAGCCCAGGTGGTTCTAAGTACCACTGCTCAGTTGACATTATTTATATGTATCTGACATTTAAATTTCAGTTGACATTATATACAACATGTTGGTTTTTGATTAAATTAATTTTGAGATACATTTCTAGTCCTAACATACCTTCAGGTGAGCAAAACCGCGGGCAAAAGCTAGTAATTATATAAAAACATTCTCAGAGGTCGTCAGGAAATGCCGACGCCATCTAAAAAGTCTTTGAAAGATCGATTTACAGAAATATAAAATTTATCATTAACGTAAAGTGTTATTGGGTTTTTCTATAGATTTTTCAGAACTAACTGGGAGTTTTGATGCACAGTTTGAACTTAAACATACCGAATGACCAGCCTACCTACATACCTAAAAACCGTTTAAAATAATCCTCATATCAGCCTATTGACGTCCACTCCTGGACATAGGCTGGACAAAGAACGCCTGATACCTGCTCGCCACCTTCTTCAAATCGTCGGTCCATCGCGTTGCAGGGCGTCCTACACTATGCTTGCCTAAACGCACGTCTTCACTGTAACATTTTATAAAATACTAGCTTATGCCCGCGACCTCGTCCGCGTAGCGTGATGATATATAGCCTATAGCCTTCCTCAATAAATGGGCTATCTAACAATGAAAGAATTTTTCAAATCGGACCAGTAGTTCCTGAGATTAGCGCGTTCAAGCAAGCAAGCAAACAAACAAACAAACAAACTCTTCAGCTTTATATATTAGTATATTGAATGTATCACTTCGATGTAGACTACTTATTTTCTAGAATCGGTAAACTCAGCATGATTTGATGAACCACGGGTCGCGTTTTCTGCTCGGAAAAAATAATATCGCGCGAGGCACGGATCATTGGAGCTTGCCTACACTTCAGTTTTCATCTGTTTTGTTTGTATCAAGCAACAACAATAGGGGACGATTTAAAATATTGCATTGCGATTTCGATAAAATTACTGGTGAGCAAATGATTTATCCGGACTCCCGGACTAGAAACGGGTGACGTCATTTTAAGATAGAGTAAATATATGAGTAGGTATGCGACATAGTGACCAGAGTACATTAGGAATATGCCTGCAGATTTTAACCCATTCGAAGAGCTAAAGGAAGACCCAAAACAAGACGGTAAACTATAGCACGGTCGCCTGCACATCATGGTATCCACAAACTGGCAAATTTCTTCGATCGATTTTCAATTTAATCTCCTAATAGTAGAGTTTATTATCCATTGGGGAAATTTGACAGTTTGTGGTAATTTGATTTGCTGCCGAGTCTAAGATTTCCAAAGACAATGTCATGGACAAAGTGAAGTAGAGGAGACAAACCGTGGAAAGCTAACCCCATCCCTAGGAGGAACGCTTAACTAGGAAATAAAAGAGAGAGAAAGAGAGAAACAAGAGTAAATATCAGAATACAACAAAACTAATTTTAAGTTTGCAAGGCTTCGCGGCAATAACCTAACTTCCCAAGTATACAAAATTGTTTACACAATTTCCGTGCCCAAAATCTCTAAGCATCGTTGACATTTCATATTATATGTAGGTAAGTATACAGTTCAGTGTATCAACTTGGCAAAATGAGGGTGAGAATGAAACAATAGTACGTCAGCGTAGGTTCACCCCTCAGTCGCAAACCACAGGAGAATATCATAAACGTCGGCTTAAACACTCGTCTCTGCGGACGTTAAGTAAATAAAAACATAATAAAATAATACATTCTACGCAACATATGGGAGAAGACAGCAATTGGGATATGAAGAGTAGATGGGGGGAAACTTGTTTATAATGAGGTTTGTACACTTCGGTCATTCTAACTTTTTTACACGAGCTTAGGAACTTTTTGTTTCAATAAATGTTTATGTAAAGAAATCAGTACAATGAGACAGCTTATTCTAACTTAATTATATTAAGTAACGAACCTAAAACTGAAAAGTTCTCTTAATATATTTAAAATCTTACAAATACCCAACATTGTTAACAAGTCCCAAACACTATTAGTAACTCGATTGATCCGTCAACGAATCGATTCAAAAGCCACTGAACGCCACACTCGATACTCGGTGTAATGCAGCTCCCCGCGATGCATCGAGTGTTGTATCGAGAATTCGAGATCGAGACTCGAGTAATAATCGAACCCTCACAGCGCGGTGTCCCGCACTCAATCTGGGGGATTTGTAAGCACCCGAGGTCATCCTTACTACTACGACACTATTTGTCAATCAAAAATGATCCCTTGTACTGAGAATATAAAATATAATATTGTTTTTAAGAGATACAAAGTGAAATTTGTCAAGAACTCCCTGTATTGGGGTGACAATCCAAAGAATCGTAGACGGTTATTGAATTTCTTTGCATTTTTGATTTGTCTCTTCATTTGGTTTGTTGATCGATAACAATATAATTGAATGAATATTTTTTTATGCGGTTGTTTAAACATCGATTTGAGATCATAGAGAAGTACCTAAACTATTTCGAAACCAATTATCATGCCAATGTATAAATCAACCTGTTTTTCATTACGTGCTACCATCCATTTTTTTTTTATACATGTAGCTAATACTAATATATATCATCTTGAAATATTTCTTCAATAAAATCAATATATATATCTTATCACTATATAAATTATATTGGTTTCATAATAATTAGGTATATCAGAAACTCAAATCATATTATTCAAACATACTGGTAGGTATTCGTGTCCAAAACGGTAATCTTATAATATGTGAACGAGTTATACTCGTATTTATTGTAATGAATAAATAAATACTGATCGAAAGTTGATATTTATTACCTAAACTGTAACTAGATCGAAACTATATCTAAAATTTTATTTGTATAAGGGGCCGTTCAAGTATTACGTAAGCACTATGGGGGGGTGGGGGGGTCTCTGTTTTGCTTATTTTGGATGACATGGGGGGTAGGGGAGTCTAGATGATGATTACGTCATCGGTAGTTATTTACTTTTTTACACGAATGGCAACCCTCATATTGTCTGCTTGAAAACGAAACGCATTCTCGGGGATTCCCGCAAATATAAACGCATACGTTTAGGCACTCGCTTTAGAACCGAATAGGGGAATTACAGCGCACTGTTCACTTGTCTAAATTTCCTTTATTTGGGAGTTCAGCAGAGATGATAGAAGACGAACGGAATCTATTCGCAGCGTAAAAACTCTTGATGTACTCACACAAGAATTACGTAAAATAGGATTTGACATTAGTCGCAGTGGGACATATCTTCGTTTGATTCTCAGAAAATCTAATTCTGCAGAGGGATGAAGACATGTATCCACAGTCCCTGGTAAGCTCATTCGGGCTCAAACTGATCACCACAAGAGCCACTTGGATAGCAAGTTTGCTGAAACATCAATCCATTATTTAGAGAACATAGAATCCATACTTGGACCAGATCAAGTATTTTTCATATCTCAAGATGATAAAGCTCGAGTCCCTATTGGCGTAACTGCGGCAAATAAGCAAGCACCTCTTCTAATGCACATGGAATATAGAAACAAATTGCCTGACCACGATTGGATAATCGCTGAGCGTCATAAATTAATACCATCTGTTTATGCTGGTATCAAAATTACTTCCAGTATGCTAGGACAACCGCAAGCCGTTGGATATTCTGGACCAACATACATTGTTATTCGAAGTGGAAAGTTCATCTACTGCTAATACTCGTGCTCAGGATTTGGAGACGCTTCTCGAACTTGAAGAGTTTCGAGAATTAGCTAAAACTGACCATGGACTAGTAAAACCAGTGGTAATCATGACGGTTGCTGGAGGGCCAGATGAAAATCCGCGTTATCAAAAAGTCATAGGATTTGCTATACAACACTTTAAGCGACATGATCTCGATGCATTGTTTTTAGCTACCAATGCTCCTGGAAGAAGTGCGTGTATCAGAGTAGAGCGTAGGATGGCTCCTCTTACTCGGAAACTGGCTGGTTTAATATTGCCTCACGACCATTTTGGGTCTCATTTGGATGAACGTGGCGTTACAATTAATGAACATTTAGAAATTTCTAGTTTCGAATTTGCAGGAAATGTATAAGCTGAAGTATGGAGTTCAGTGGAAATGTTACTGCAAAATATGTTGGGGCAGGTGAACAAGATGTTCCTGATTTTCCAGTCATTAAATGGTATTCAGAACATGTGCGTGAAAGCCAATACTTGCTTCAAATTGTAAAATGTAGAAATACAGAATGCTGTCATCCAAGAAGTGACCTATTCAGATTACTAGACAACAGATTTCTTCCACCACCTGTAAAAGTAAAACAAACAGTTGATGACTTGGTTTTGGATGAAGGAGGGCAATTTCTTGATCTTCCAGTCAATTTAGCTCTACGCTTAAGTGCTTCACTCAAAGATTTCCTGCAAATGCCCTACGATTATCTTTGTCCGACGGTAATTTTTTTTTATTTTTTATGTGATAGCAGGCAAACGAGCAGACGGATCGCCTGATGGTAAGCGATCACCGCCGCCCATGGACACCCGCAACACCAGAGGAGTCACAAGTGCGCTGCCGGCCTTTTAAAAGGGAGTACGCCCTTTTCTTGAAGGTTTGAAGGTCGTATTGGTCCGGAAATACTGCAGGCGACAATTCATTCCATAGTTTTGTTGTGCGAGGCAGAAAGTTTCTAGAGGCTATCAAGTCGAACATGCAAAACTAGTGGTCTTTATCATGCTTCCGTCATGTCACTAAATCGCCACATCGAGAAGATCCATAAAAAAGTAAACACGCACACTGATAGGAAAGTTAGCCCTGTAAGAGTCGCTGCTCGTCGTGCTAATGAACTGATGTGCATTATTCAAAATTTAAAGCACCATGATGTTGAATGGCTCGATGAGAACGACATAGACATTCCAAAATCGGATGAAAGTGAGCAGACTCACAACACTGAAGCAATCCAATGTCATCGAAAACTTAGAATCATGGATTCGGGTTTCACGGACTGAAGACTGTTAATTTGAATTTAATATGTGTACCAAAAATTTAAAATAAGTTAGTTATGTTCGTAAGATTATAATATTTTTGTCCCTTACTCTATGTTGAATACTGTATCAGTAAAATCAAATCTCTATCCTAAACCTATTTTCTTATTTTAAAAATTATAATTATAACAATATAATTATATTATAAAAAAATACATTTTTAATTGAAAAATGTTTACGTAAGCATGGGGGGAGGGGGTTAGAGCTTTGCTTACTTTTGCTGACAAGGGGGATGGGGGGGTAAATAATTGTAACAAATCTGCTTACGTAATACTTGAACGGCCCCTAATATAAAAAAAAACAATTAAAATAATGTGTTAACATTAACAATAAATGTCAAATAACTGTATGGTAATCATAGTTAAAACCCATGAAGCCACTCATATTCAGTTGTGGGGCGATCGTTCAATCGCACATCCTATGGGGCCATGGGGGACCGTCAAAGTTCATTCGACCAAAACTACATTTTGTCTCTGTGAAATATTCCGAATAAGAGTAATAATTTCCTCCTTGACATTAGTAACTGAAGTTAAATCGTAGAGAGACAGATTCGTATGCGATGTGTTCCGGTATAATTTGAAAGTTATTATTACTGACTAAAACTACTCCAATACCACAAAATATTACATGGAAATACTAGGTACTAAAGAAAAAATATGACGGTGATATTACCTATCAATTAAATAACCGGAAAGCTAATTACAAAAAACTTAAGCAATAGATTTACACCGAAAAAAAATTAAAGCGGCTGGAAATTTAATTTCCTTTGCAGGTAAAGTTAAAGCTCACTAGTATTCAACGTTTAAATCTTAATCGGCGATCTAAAGCCCAAAGCGCCGGATTGCTTTAATCTAGCGTTTACATCTGTCACGCTAAGTCTTCGTTTTCAATTACGATGGCATGCGACCAAAATTAATTCGTCCATATCTCGATTTTGCGATACAAGTAGCGGATTACGCGGCGATTTGCTTGTACTCTTACATTGCAATCGCATAAAATGCTTCTGTGATGGCATAGAATAAAATGCATGCAGATAAGCCACTAGAAAAAAAGTGTTATACAGCAGAAAGAAGTATTGTATGTTTACGTATTTAGGTACTAGTTGGTGACTATAGGTGGTACTTATATTAGATAGTGCCACGATGCACATAGTCTTTAAAAAGCAGTTCAGCGTTTTCAGTAATCCCTTCAATCGGCTACATTTTCTTTAAAATATGAAACACTATAAAGTTTGCTTATCTACCGGCTTGCGGCATAAGAAAGCAGTGATCCCACCGGCCGAAATTTATTGTAGGTAAAATTCGCTAAATTTCATAATCTACAGTCTCTTCTGTTATTCTTAGTGTTTAGTATACCATCAGCGGTGTCGCGGTAATGGAGTGCTGGAGTGTCGCGTGCCGGCAGCCGCCTGCGCCGCCGACGCGCGCCCGCGCACGCGCCGCGCTTGCGAACACTCCCACCGATTATGTGCCACTATTGCAGCCTGAGAACTAAACGAATTTCTATATTTGTTTTTCGAACCAAACTAATCATATTTTTTAATTAAGTACTCAAAGTTTTGAGATCAATAAAATTCTTATAGCTATTTTTATCGGCAAGAAAAGCTTTTGTACTCTCTCCAAAGTGGCTTTCGTTCGCGTTGTAATGTCATGAAAATATCATGTGAAAATTTGCATTCCCAAAATGTTTTCCATCACGGCTCACACTGTGATTATTATAATACGCGGAAAATTCTCTACGAAATATGTCATGCCAATAAACTTCAAGTGCTTTCGCTGGTTGCGGCACCTAACCGCAAAATGCCTGTATAGCGAACACGGGGTTATACGAGTGCGCTGAGCGAAAAGTAATATTTAGGTGTCAACTGCAGGCGATAATCGCGGGGTAAAAAATAGCTGGAGGTTGGCGGGCGGCGAACTATTTCCACCCTTGCCGGTGGTATCTCATCGTTTATCGGCCGATAGTATCTGAGTGAGACATCGCCGGTGACGTTTGAAATATGATCGGCGCGGTCCCGGGGGCGCGGGACGCCACGTGCGGCGCATATTCAAATCAGAATCGCACGCGGCGAGACCCCCGTGTTGGCTAAATACACCCGCCGCGCGCCACCGCCCGGCCCACCCACTTACCGAGGGTCGGCCCTATGTAATCGAATTTGAAAATTATTCTAAAACACTGAATAATGTATTTCGGAGGGACGCAGCGCCGGAGGCGGCTCGCTCGCGCTGATTTTTAAAATAAATTAAACTTAATCAAGTGGGTTCGCGCACCTAAACGGATTAACTTGGCGCTGATTTGACTTCGCTGTTTGTACAGAACATGAGGGGTGACGTCTTAAAGGTTATTTGAAACAGTATCGGACTAACATCGTTTAGCTGTAGACTACACACATGGGAAAGTGGATCAACTACAATATCTTAAACACCACAGTAACAGAAAGTTAAAGCGCGATCTTCATAACTTTTATATGAATTTATATTTCCAGGCGAAACCAAAACAACATAAACTACCTATCCAGATTTAGCCCACATTGTTATAAACATCAGGGATTTGGTCAACTATTCAAATATCACAACTTACTTCCTGAACCCAAAGATTAAAGCAGTCACAGCATTGTATGATAATATACTAGCACATAAGTATATACCTATATTACTCCACCTTTACATAACACTACCTTTAATTTTTCAAATGTCTTGCCTTTCATTTTCATAAATCAACGTAATAAAACCCGTGTCTTCTGGTTAGGTACACCAGACGCTATGACCTCTAAGCCACCACGAGTCCCACCTGCCACGTCGAAATTTACCTTCACATTCTGAACTTACGTCTTAATGGTGACGTTGTCCTTCACGAAAATAAATTTAAGTATAAAGATTACAAAGTTATTTTAGCATGTAAAATGCAAAAAATAATCACACAATGATAATAAAACCCTTTATATAAGAAATCAATAAATCTCCTTTCCCTCCTCAACATCAAACACTTTAATAAAATTTATGAATCGCAAAAATTGGTCAAATTTATATTTGAAAATTAAATATTGAATAAGACAATATTAGTTCACTCGCTACATTAAGTTTTATTACGCTATGAATACATTCGGCTCAGTGCGATTCGCTACGCAGGGCTGTAGCGGTGTAGCCCCGCCATTAGCACCCGATATGAAATTAAAATTAAAATATATAAAAAAACCTACGAGTACTCTCGACAGACCACTGAGGGCAACCCTAAAGATTTAATCCTAACGAAATGAATAGAGTTGCCAAAGTTTGAAAATTAATTGTTTACACAACTTTCGATTATAATATTTTATCGAGCGGTTTCAATCTGTTTTCCAAAATGTGCCTAATTCCACTAGAGTTAATTTATTGAGACCACAGACCGCAATCTTATTATTACTTACTTACTTCACTATAATGAAACCTTAGTAAATGCTTAACTTTCACTAGGTTTGTAAAACTAAACTTGTTTAAGAAAACAAAAAATAAAAGTATAATAGAAAACTCAACAAAAATTTGAACTACAGTTTCGACTCCATGCTTTCAGTTGTAAACTATCATGTAGCGGTGTACAGTAGGGGTGCCACTCGATGATTTGGTTTTTCGATTCGTTACGCCGTCAAACTACCCTCTATTCCGTACCCTCGAATATATTCCCTCGCCTTGAATATTATTTATACGTTTGTTAAGTGGACTTGTGCGGCTGTAGGAGTAGCCTCAGGAGCTCAGCACTTCAACAAACAACGGTTATGATTCTTAATATCGATCGAACACTCCTGGATAGGTATATTGCAGATGTAGATAGATCTATCTATCTAAGGGCAATGTTTAAAAACCCTATTTTGGCAAAAATATAAGTCTTATTAATAAAACTAGATACCAATTCTCGTATCTTGTATAGAAAAAGAAGATAATAGAGTAGTGCAGTAGATATAGTAATTTTAATGAGTATTCTATATTTCCTCATTACCTGCCTCATTAGCCTAGTGGTCCTGAGCGCGACTGCTACGCTAGAGGTCCTACTGGGTTCGATTCCCAGGTCGAGCAAAGTGTTATTGGGTTTTTCTATGAAATTCCCAGTAGCAGCTCGGAATTAGGAATTTGTGCCCGGTTAATGGCAATAGGCTCGCCCCCTATTACATGGGACCTAAACATACCGGCGAACTGTGGGTGTACATTAGTACGCCTCTGCCTGACCCTTCGGGGAATACAGGCGTGATGGTATGTACGTTCTATATTTCCTATACATAACAATGATCAAATACACACAGTTTCCAAAACAATGTCATCTAAAAATATAAGCCAAGGTACATGCCTTGTATATTCTAGAAACTTTTTAGCCGGCTATTTGTAGAGCCTCAGCGAAAACATGTCAAGGAAAACAGGCGCGCTCTGCCTCAGAGCCAGCTATGGTTAGGTATGCAAAGCAAACATATTTTCTCTTGAGACTAGAACGGTGAGCAAACAGTGGGCAACATGAGCGAAGGTTGGGCCGTGTTTACCAACGCTGCGTCGCCTGCCCTCATATATTAAACATAGCCTTCTACCTTAGCCTGCCTGTGTCGTTCGCCGTAACTATTATTTCACTTACCTAGACCAGTTTCTAGGACAACGCTCTGTTGCAAATTTAATACGGCATAATGTTGCCGTTAGCCCGCAATCGCTGTAATGAATACGTTTTTCAGCAAATTTACATCGGCATAAAAATAAGGTCGTGGCAGTTAACACGTTTATCGGGCGCTCATTAAAGCGGAGGGCGATCTTGCTTCGGAGTCGTTAAGCGCGCAATAGTTCGCGAGATCCTCGTAAAAAATATCTCGCAACCGACTTTACGAGCGCCCTTTGTGAATGCATCATTAAATTTCCATCTAAATTTAAATTACGAACGGTGCGATTCGACGCGCTCTCTCCCACGTGTTTCTGTTTTCCCAGTCGGTGGAAATGTTATAATTGCTGCACAGAGAACGTAGCAGAGTCGAGAATTTGAAAAAAAGATGACGTCAGTTGGAATTATCTTCAGCGCAGCGCAATTGAAACGGCTTTGCGACGGGCTTAGTGAAAAAGTTGGCGTTCGTTTTAATAATTCCCGGCTCCGGCGCCTCGTCAGAATGCCGTTGTCACTTCGCGGATTAAGCTCCGACACGGTTGAGTTGGGATTTGAGAGTTATTTTAATTTGCATTTTTCGTATAATTCAAACTAGAGTGCATCAGTATCAAGGTTTTTTTTTCATGTGAAATCGTTACATGTTTACACGTCGAAAGTTTACGACTTTTGGATGGTCCAAAGCGGGGGCTGAACTCGTTTGTATGCGGCGCCACACTTCCCCGGGAAAGGCATAAAGTCAGCAGGTGAGGAGCGGGTATCGCGCGGTCACGCTATTTAGATAAGGCCATTTTCGTGACCTCCCTCCCCTCAGCGATAAGAGGTCAAAGTGTACGTTACGACATTTTCTTACAGCACTACATTCTAAAGCATCCTTGTAAGCTTTACAAGTGTTGTAAATCACGTTAAAACGTCTAGATAGACAAGACGATAATAACAAGGAAAACCAACAAACAAATAAGGTCATTTGATTAAGCGGAATGATTTGCGAATCACTTAAAAATCCAAATGCCACCATTTTTCGACTTCCCTCCTGGCTTCTGGCGTTGGAATGGCGAATAAAGCGAGTTTTGAATAAATTGTGCCTCGTCTGGATAAAGCAATATTTGTTCATCTACCCCCGCATTACGACAGTAGCGGCCATTAGCGGGATGCAAATAACGTCTTGTCATTTTTGCTTCTTTATTTTTCCTCGATGCTCGGAGAATCGTGCTACTTGGCCGCCCTCCCACGGATGTTACACGGAGATATGGAAATGATATCCACTCGAAAAACATTGTATAACTCATACGCTAGTTTGAAAAATCTGCACTAACATGCATTTGGAATCCATAGCTTAGAGCTTTGATACAAAAAGTGGAATTGATTCCCAGTAAAAAATGGAGTTGACTCGCTGGTCGAGCAAAGTGTTATTTATTTATTGTCAGTTGGGCTTGCTCCTATTACATGGGACCTAAATATTGGCTAACTGTGGATATGCACAACTCTAGCCCACTGGGAGAAAAGGCATGAGGGATCTTTTATGTTTATCAGTGCTTTATCATTTTTATGTTTTTTTTTATTATTATTATTTTTTAAAAAAGCTTGCTAGCAATGTGGGTCACACATTACTAGTATTCTTGTTAACCCCTCGTGCTAAGCTAAATGCTTGTGTTACGAGTGGGTTCACGTCGGTAGTGCAATGGGTGGGGTTCGAACCGGCAACCACATGATCGTCAAGTCCGACGCCCTAGCCATTAGGCTACCGCCGCTTCATTTAAGACATTATAAGAACAAAACACGTCTTGATTTTAAAAGAAGTTACCCAAGACAAGACGCAGACTTAACACTGAGTACTTAGCAGTCAATCTCTAATTATTTTACGATTACCGCCAACCTATTTACATTTTGTTCTTCCCCTCTGTAAGTACCCCGCAAATCCTTACAAGAGTACCAAAATGGCGTCGACATTCGAACATCCGAGTGCGTTTTAGCCCCACTTAAAACGTGGTTTATTTGCAAGCCAGATTGCCTCGTACGAAACGTTATTTATAGTTTGGGGTAGGTAGATATTAAATTTTTCCACAATTTTTGAATGATTTAGTGGCTTGTATAGCTTTAAGGTTTTATTTCATTATTTTATCAGTTTGTTCTCTTTAAGAGTTTTCTTATTGAAATAAGAAAAAATCCCATGGGACCTAAACATACCGGCGAACTGTGGGTAGTACATTAGTACGCCTCTGCCTAACCCTTCGGGGAATACAGGCGTGATGGTATGTTTATGTAGTATTTCGAAACAAAATACTGAAGTAGGTATAGGTGAAAATTCTTGTAATGTATTTCTACTCCTTGTTAAAACACAAGATATAGATTTTCAACCTAATACAATGACCTTCGTGCAAAGCAATATTTAACCACATTCAGAATTCCTTAAATATTTACGAGAGACGTTGCTACTGCTAGCGATCTTCACACCTGTCTATTTGATTACTGAATATAGATAATATTGTTTGGATTCAGAAATACTAGCTTCATTCATTCATAAAATATGAATGAATAAATATATGCCTATCCGGTAAGATCATGCTATCATGTTTTTACAAGATTTCGTGATAATAGTTCTATTCATTAGACCTATCTCACTTGAGTATTAGTAAAAGTACCGGTAACGACAACGTTTCCATTATCGTCTCGCTTAAACTATCTCATTAAATATTCTCATTGAACAAGGTGGACAAATTCACCTGTCCTGCAAGACCAGTTAATATTTGTACTAGTCTGTCCAAGTAAACTATCATATTACGAACAGTCCTCGAGTCCCTACACTATGCAATGGATTCTAATCGTTTGACACTTAATTAATGGGCACTTTACACGTAGATATTGAATGGGTTCACCCACGGGAGCGGGCGGCCGGCGCGGGCGCAGCGAGGCGCCCGACGCACGCGCCACGTGGGCGAGGACATAACTCGCGCGCAACAAGACGCGCGCACGCCACCGCTAACTACCGTCGCCATTTTATATAGGATGCTGTATTATCAAAATTATTAATTAATAATAAACGAAAAATAATATTAATCTTTATCAGAATTAGGCCAATTGAAAATTGGTTGTAAAAAAAATTTAATGAAAAAAACTATCAGAAAACTTTATTTGAATGTAGTTGTAACAATATAATGTAAACCGAAAACAAAATTTTGTACAGTGGGAGAGCCATGTGTCCGCACGAAAGGGCCGACCATCAGATGATCCATCTGCTCGTTTGAGATCAAACCCATAAAAAAAATCTTGCTGCCTAGGCAAAAAACTGCAAGAACACGGCTCTTTATCTCTTAAATTCGTATATACACACCTCTATAACCTTTTTCAATCTTAGCCATGATATTGTGTTTCATATATGAGAGGAGAAGCTGCGAGCAAAAGGGTGCTGGCGACTTTTTAGTCTAAAAGATGACTTATCGACACAAAAATGAAGACGACAAAAAAGATTTCGTAAAGCCCATGATATCCACGATGATTAGAATTATTATTAACTTTCAAGCTATTCATAGTGATCTAAATATGCAATTACAAACAAGTCAGCTTTGACTAGTAAAGTTACGTAATTAAAAGTATTTGCTATTTGGAAAATCTTTCAAATTTCGTCATCCGTCGTAATTATTGTCCGACTGAAATAACGGGCTAAAAATGAAAACTTTTGAAACAAGAAGCCGAGTTAGACTATATTGCAATGGCAACCTTGGCCTTTATGAAGACATTTGTAATTATAGAATTTTGCAATTATTAGGTATGCTTTCAATGAGAGTTTTAGAGTGACGCCATGTTGGCGTTTTTTCATCATAATATAATCAATACACAATTTCATAACGAAACCTTTGGCTATATTTTTTTTGTGTACCTACTTAAATATTATGTTTGGCTGATTTAGCAAGTCCATGATTCGTTGTAGCGTCACTACCACATTACCGCCATATTGCATATAATATGTCAGAGATTTTAAAAATGAGTGAGCAACGTTGAAAAATAACTAATTATTATTTTATGTAATAAAATACCTGTAAATAAAAAATAGGCCGCGGATATGGGGAGGCCTACGTCAAGCCTGATAGAGAATGATGATATAAAAAAAACAATGTTAAAATTGTATATAATAAATGGAACGAAAATAAAAAGAAACACTCTGTATACCCAGTACAGCGAGTGCACATCATAACTATATCTAACAGCGACAGGTACTGCACGCCACCGGATCACTCTTTATGGCCTATAAACGTGTAATTCACGCCACCTTAATCCGGCCCTGTTCGAATAAATCTGGATTAGCCGAGCCCACAGCGATTGTGCGATATCTCCTGATTATGCCGTTAACAATTGTAATTGAAAAATAAAATGCCCAAGTACGTGTCTGGATTGCTGTAATGGTGAAGTTGTTTGACAATATAAGATGTTTTTACGAAAACGTTACTATGTAGAATATCGTAGTTGAT
This sequence comes from Acronicta leporina, assembly GCA_947256265.1. Classification (NCBI taxonomy): domain Eukaryota; kingdom Metazoa; phylum Arthropoda; class Insecta; order Lepidoptera; family Noctuidae; genus Acronicta; species Acronicta leporina. The sequence continues at coordinate 4,947,841 of OX366513.1, read as the reverse complement.
TTTTTTACAATATCTACTTTCTTTCTTTCCTTTCCCATTACCTAGCATTAGGTTTCAGTCATATTTTGTATATTATTTCATCATGCTGACACAGAACCTAGCGGAAAATAGTGTGTAAGAAATCTTCGTAAACTATAATTAATTTTCGGTTTATATAATTTGACACTGACTAATCCACCATGAACAAACCATCGATAATAGCCAGATCAAATATTCAAACATACAATTAATGAAAATGATGGAAAAATTGGACAAGACTGTCTTCCGAGGATGAAAAATCGCCATAAATATGCCTGAAAACTATGAAGTCTGGAAAATATGTATACATGGTATTATACTAAGAACTAAACCATTAAACATTGTACAATATTTTCACATACATATACTTACAATATGTTGAAGTTACCCGATGTATTGAGTTACGAGATATATCATAAGGCATGCGTAGCCTGCGCTCTATATTTCACGCGCGACACGCAACGCAGATATGTGCGGAAGTGCCAAGACTTGCGAATAATAGAGTTATACATTACTGGATGAGACAAAAAAATGCACATATTAATGGTACCTAAGCGATTACTACTAACACATTCCCAAAATTTATAAATTTGGACAGATTTACAGTGGCCGTTTGACTTAGTGCCGAAAATATAACTATTTTAGTTAATCACTCATTCAACAGACACACCAAGCTAGATATTTTGCAGGCAGCGAACCAATTACAAACAAACATACACCAAGAAACCCTTAAGGAAAATTTAATCATTTCCAGCATCACAGTATCCACGTTTCACCTTTCGGGGTAGCTGGGCCTTGTCGACGGGCCATAAATTACCTAAAACAAGCGGCAGATGCCGTGGGAAGCCTCCCCGCCCGGTAATGGGAGCATTAGTATTACTAATGGCGGTGGACGATGACGTCACACATAAATCCATGTCAAATTTAGGACGCGTCGGCTGTTAGGTTTTAGTCTTGGGCTTGTCTTGTGATGAAGGTCTTGTGTGTAAAGGGTGTATATACATACATTGTGGATTAAAGCTAGGCCTTAAGGTAATGAAATTAGCACGTGAAAAAGATGAATGTCGACTAACTTCAGAATTGTTTGTTTTTGTCTATATATATAAATAGTGTATAATTATTAACTACTACTACTATACATAGTATAAAAGAAAGTCGCTCCCCGCGGTCAGTCTGTCCCTCCTCCTCCTTGAGTCGTTCTCCTCACTACTGAGGGTCGTGATCTCTATGCAGCAGTTTTGTGTGGACTATGTTACGCCATTTCGCTCTATCCTCTGCGGCATAGATGGCGTCGCATGGAGTCGCACTGGAGTCGAATGTCGAGGGAATTTGGTCGGACCAACGCATTGGGCTCCTTCCTCGTTCCACGTTTTCTGGCTATGTGACCAAAGAAGTCAAGAATTTTTCGAAGACATATTATAGAGAGCCTGGTAGTAATTTTTAGCTCTTCGAGGATCGAAGCATTAGTCCTATGTGCCGTCCATGCAATGCAAAGGATCTTCCTCCAGCACCACATTTCAAATGCATCAATACGAGCAGTTACCGTAGTCTATGGATGTCTGCAATACCAGAAGTGTCGCTCACGCGTTGCCGACACTGTAAAAATCTTTCTTCTCGATTTTAAATCAAATAAATCTTATTTACATAAATCCTCTCGCACTTCCAGACACAATAAAAGCGAATACTAAATCAATGAGCATACAATTTACGTGAGAAAACTATCCCTCTGTTACGCTCCCCTAAAACAAAGTTATCCCACACGGTGGGGTACTAAAAATTCCTTATAATTGAATGAATCAATTCTATCGCCATTAAATCGAGTTACCGAGCATATTGGGTGAGCAAATTTATTTAGCTAATAACTCCCTGGCTGGTGGAGCGAAACATCCCTTGTTACTGGCAAGATGCTCGATGCAATTTGATTTTATTTTTCCTTGTGTCGTTTGATATTGGATTTTTTATTATTTAAAGACTTCCTGCCTATCTGAGAGGTGAGAGAAAAGTACTTTTGTTCCTTTAATTAAATCTTTTTACACATACCATCACGACTGTATAGCTCGAAGGGTCAAACAGAGGCATACCAATGTACACCCATTGTTTGCCTGTATCACTATATTGCCATTAACCGGGCACAAATCTAAACTCTAAAATTACGTAGAAACACCCAATAACACGTTGTTCAGCCTGGGAATCTAACCCTGGACTTCTAGCGTAGCAGTCGTACTGAGAACCACTAGACTGATGAGGCAGTTCAGGTTTTTAAAGATACTTAGATTTCTATATTTTATATGCTATATGTTTGAACCATTCATTGCAAGGACTACAGAAAGTGATAGTGCATAAATAAATTTACGCAATGTGTGGCTGAAAGATCAACGTATTCGCTACGGGTCGTAGGTTCTATTCCGGCATGGATAAAATATTGATATGGCCTATAACTAGCTGTTGAAGGTCTGGTTGATTGTCTATGTGAACATATTTGTTTGTAACTGCGATACTGGAGACTTGCCAAGTAAACATATATGCCAAATGTACTGCATTCACCGCCATAAGGGATATACCCACCGAATCAAGAGGTATAAAGATACATCTAACAAAAATACCAATGAGATATTATGGAAATACACTCTTTTACAAAACTTGCTAAGGAAATTGTGGATCAAAATCGACCAAAACATCAATTGTCACCACTATCTAACAGAGATCGTCCGAGGGATAAGACCAAGCACCCTCAGTGGTGCGTCCCGCTGCTTTATGCGGCCATTAGCCCGGCTCGCATCCGGCATCGGATTTGTACGTAGTTTGTACTGTCTTACGGTCTAAGACTTAGGCACTTTATATACCATGCAACGCATAGGATCAACTTTTTGAACAATTACCAATATACCTTTTTTTTATTTCTTTATACTACATTATTACCTACATATATAATATTCTAGCTGTTTTGTGAAAATTAACTGTAGCAACGTTTCTGTTAACAAATTAGGCATTGCTGTTACTATGTATTATTTTTCATAGTTTTACATGGAACTTTGTTTTGTAGCTAAACTAGCTAAACTAGCTGAGATAGGCTTCTACGCTACGGGTGCTTAAATAGTTATAATAATGTTGAAGAAGAAAAGCTTGTATAGGGCAACATTAAATTAAAAAGCAAATCACACTATCGCACACATTCTTACGATTTACGGTCGGTCCCAACAACAAATTAGTCAGTGGATTTACTAGAGATAGGATTTTGACATCAGATCCATACAGGTAATGTCAAAATCCTACCTCTAGTAAGAAAATCTATCGATAGATTTGTTATTGAGAATCGGCCTTAGTGCAGTCGTGACACTAGGTAATCGTGTACGATCTGCCGAGCAAGATTTTCGATGAGCACAAACGCCAAGGGTAACGGTCGGTGAGAGTTAATCTTCGTACGTAGCTAGTAAACATATTTTATCGCCTCGTATCGCGCTGTGTGTGCAGGGCCTTAGGCACAAACTCGGCACAGTTATGGCAAATTTATGTCAGGTATTAATTTACGTTAGTTGTCGCCGCGAAAGTTTGTTCGCCGCCCCCGATGCTAAGTTTCGAGACGTTCTTTGCAGGATTAAATATTTATTAGAGTTCGTAGTAAGTATGTTGTCAGTGTTAGTTGGCACTGTTCTGGCTTGGATTGGATTGTATTATAGGCCGAGGAAAAGTTAAATGTAAGTGACTTTATTGTATTTATACACTGGAATTTTGAAGCGAAGTTTAATAGGTGAAATTGTATTTTACATTTTAGGCTCCATTTTAATTCGATTACCTAATCTACTGCATATGCTTTAGAATTTAATAAGGTCCTTCTATTTCGGATATCGTAGGTAACGTGTTCAAATCCCAAGACGAAAGAAAGCATAATACCGAGCAAACATTTCAAAGAGATAAATTCAATAATTTTCCAATTCACATAAATCTATGGCGAACTTACGTTTATCAACTTCTACCTCTGGTGGTCCTTAGCACAATTACTGTGCTACAAGTCCTGGGTTCGATTCCCATGTCCTAAACACAAGGAATGCTATTTAAGCGGTCCTTATTTTTTCTGGGGAGTTTGTTGCGCCGCTTCTTCTTCCCAGCGAAAGCACTAGAAAGCGGTGAAGGGTGGGCGTTTTGGGGGCTGTCTATTTGTAAAAATGACGTTCAAAAAGTACTACCTAGTAGTCTATATTGAGTAAATGATTTTGACTTTGACTTTGACATCCAAAAATTCTCAGTACAGTCAGCTGGCGTTTTGTTTTGTAGCTTCTTAATATACCTATGTATGTGGCCATAGATCTAAAACATACGTGAAATGTTTCTACGAGAAAGAAATTATACAACATTGAGAGTTATTCCATAAAAAAAAATCGGTAAATACATCTCGACCTATCCTGTCTTCAAATAATTGTTCTCCATATTCAAGACAATTTGATCACAGGATCCACCAAATATTCTTTTAAAAGACAAACCCATATCACAGAGCTTCTTCAGTAGCACGTATCTGAACATTAGCACGTCCCGCTCGCTAGTTCGGTCACGTACTCAGCGAGTGGCCCGGGCGTCCAATCACTTCGCTAAACTAATAGATCGGAAGGAAGCGCCCGCGCATACGGATGCTACACCCTACACTGTTATGGTATCAGAAATGGTGAGATGTGAACCTGAACTAGGGGTAAGGGTTTCGTATGTACTTAATAGGTACCTATTAAGTACATACGAAATATATATATTTTTTAGATTTTTTTAAGAAATTATATATATTTTTTAAGATTTTTCTTTTTCAATAATGATATTTGCCTACCAGTTTTATATAGCTACTACTATTTATATTGAGATATACTATTATTATAAGAGATGGATAATACTTACCATCACGCCTGTATTCCCCGAAGGGTTAGGCAGAGGTGTACTAAGGTACACCTACAGTTTGCCGGTATATTTAGGTCCCATGTAATAGGGGGCGAGCCTATTGCCATTAATCGGGCACAAATTCCAAACTCCGCGCTGCTACTGAGAATTTCATAGAAAAACCCAATAACACTTTTCCCGACCTGGGAATCGAACCCAAGACCTTTAGCGTAGCCTAATTAAACCTGTAAAACTGTAATTTTAGGTAAAAGTTTAGGTACTTCTTCTATATACTTCTTTCTTCTTTTTACTATCTTTCTTTCGGTTCTTCTACACATTCTCAGTTCACCCGTATGTATTTAGGTCATAATTATGTAAAAGAGACAGCCTACAAATACTATAAAAAAAATACTGGTCACAAATACACAGTAGAATTAAACTTACCAAAATCTGACGTGATACAACCTCAACTTGTAAACACGAAACAAAATGAAACACGAACAAGAATGAAAATTCAAGCTCTCCAGCAACGAAAAGATGACCATCTATCGTGAGCATGGAGTCAATTTATCACGGGGAAAAATGAAAACTGTGTACAGGTCCATTAAAAATAGTCGCACATAGTCGCATGACCCATAAAACGATAGAGCAGCGTGGAAAATATGAAATGAAAAGCGCGCACCGCAAAATACAGCGAGGTTCCTTGAATGTTTCATTTTTAGGTACAATCAACAAAAAATATAAGTATGCAGGCAGCTAACAATATCTGTTTCTAGGACTCATGTTATAAATTCAGAATAAAGTTTTTAAATATAAAAAAATATAGTTTAATAATTATACGCTAAGGAGTCTGATATGAAAGCAGCTGACAACACCTGCGTTTTGACACATGCTTAGATACTTATTGCGCGATATATTAATACACAATCATTGTCAAAATATAACAGAAAACCGGCGTGAAACAACGCTTGTTGTGTTTCGCTGATTCAGGGAGGTTACCGGAAGCCCAAACCCTTTTAAAAGGCGGGCAACGCACTTGTGACTCCTCTGGTGTTGCGGGTGTCGATGGGTGGCGGTTATCGCTTACCATCAGGTGATCTGTCTGCTCGTTTGCTCCCCTATCCCATAAAAAAAACTCTTTGGTTAACTGTACCTAATACTGCTCTCGCGTCTAATTTTGGTGGGAAAACGTAACAAACAGACAGACTCAAGCTCACTCGCTTGCTTACTTTCGATATTATATTAGTTAGGATTCAGCATAACCCGAAAAATATCTACATAAATGCTATTTAAGTAGATCCATAATACATGCAACAATTTATTAAAAATAAATAAATAAATAATATTTATTGGTGTTGGAAAATGTTTTAGATGTTTCAACAAATCCTTCTATTAAAAAAATATATAATCAGCAGGAAGCTTAACACTCACGGAACCCAACAAATTCACCACCTCGTCAGGCGAGGTAGCGTCGGTCAAAAAAGAAAACCAATTTGCCCGCATGAAAAGGTTCGATCCAATCGCGCCCGCCGTATCCACTCATTTGATATTTTCACTCGGCGATAGAAAACAAATCACAAACTGTCGCTCTGTTCGATTATAAGTATTAGCTATTTATTTTTATGTCAGCTGTCGATCGCTCACCTTTAGCGTTTCTTGCATCTGAAGCTTTCCGATTAACTCGGATTTTATTGATATTACATTTATATTAAAATATCGGAATGCCGATAAATGTGGTTTTGCATTTCTTGAATTGGTTTTCTCTTATATAATTTTATGGAGATGAATGGCATTGAATGTTTTGTGTTGTACGATTATTGGATAAGTATGCTTTCCTTCGGCAGGTAATATAAAACAGAGATTACTTTCTTGTAAATACACGACATTTAAAATTAACTAATTGCATTTAAGATTACACCTGTATTATACCAAATTAAAGCAGCGGTAGCCTAACGGTATTAGGCTCGCCGCGAGAATTATTTAGGCTATTGAATTTTCTCCCTGAAAATTCGACCTAGTAATGGAACCCAAGCTACGGGCTTGGAAATTTATGCCTAGTTAATGGGTTCGGGCTTGCCCCCTATTACATGGGACCTAAAGATAGGTACCGGTACTATGGGTATACATTAACAGACTTCTGCCGAACGACTGTACCGTGAGAGAGCCATCCTTTGGCACAAATGGGCCGTCTTGGCAGGATAGATACCAAGGCTCACAGAAAACCGGCATGAAACAACGCCTACGTTGTTTTTCATCGAGTGAGTGAGGATACCGGAGGCCCAAACCCTTTTAAAAAGCGAGCAACGCACTTCTGACTCCTCTAGTGTTGCCCGACACCCGTCCTTCGGCAGCGGTAAGCTTACCATCAGGCGATCTAGATACTCGTTTATCCCTTAAAAAAACCCATCGTAATGTATCCATTAGGTTGGGATTCTATAAGGGATAAACATATGGTTAAATAAATCATGTGGTTGCCGGTTCGAAACCCACCCATAGCACTACCGACGTGAACCCACTCGTAACACAAGCGTTTAGCTTAGTACGACGGGTTAACAAGAATACTAGTAATGTGCGATCCACACTAACTACTAGTAAGTACTTTAAAAAAAACCCCCTCCCCCTTCTTATAAAACTGAAAATAATCCCGCTGAAATACCTACGCACCTACCGCGCATCTATTTATAATATCGATATCATACCTACGCACCTACGGCGCATCTATTTATAATATCGATATCATATCTAAAGCTCCCCTCGGTTACCATGGCAACCGCGTCACCAGCCAGTGTACACGTCAACAGTAAATCAATTAAAAAAATGTTTGGGACAAATAAATTGCAAGTACGTATGTGGTCAGAGAATGACATATTTTAGCAGCCCACGAATAAATCAGGTGTGTGCGAAGATATTGATTTGTGACCGGTCCGAAAATGAAGCATCGTTGAATGTGAACTTGGCCTTATTTTAGGAGAATAATGGACATAGGGGTTGTCGATTCCCTTATTTATGTTTGTAGAATAATGATAACTAACTAACCTAGTAGTCTTGAGCGCGACTGTCACGACAAAGATCCTGAGTTCGATTACCAGGTGGATCAAAGTGTTATTGGGTTTTTCTATGAAATTCGTAGGAGCAACTCGGTGATTGGGATTTACGCCCGGCTAATGGGAATAGACTTGCGAGCTAACCTAATCTTACCGGCGAATTGGGAGTGTATTTCACAGCCTAACCCTTCGAGAAATACATGCGTGATGGTATATTACCTAGTATTTAATAAAATAATATTTCAATGTACAACAATTATATTATATCTGTAGTTTAAAAGATGAAAATATTCATGGGTATTTAATTAGTTATTTATTTCTTAATTAAATTTGGATTTATGTCTGGTATAGGTATAATAAACCTCTGTCTAACCTATCGGAAGATACAGTCTTAATGTTATATTTAAAATGTATTTAACAATATCGTTACAGGCCTGGAAGACCCTTAGGTGTGGGCGAATGGGCGCGGCGGGCGGATTTGTCGTAGCCCGGAAACGGCGGGGAATTCATTTGGGCGTAATAGGTTTCCTGCGCCCGCGTCCTGTGCCCGTCCGGGCCTCGTCCGACTGTCGTCCGGCGGGCTCCGGACTGTAATGCCGCACGTCCGACACGCAACGGATATAACGCTATATCTGAGAGATATTAAAAATCTTACGTAAAAAACATTGAAGTAAGAAAGCGCTCTTAAATTATGAATAAGTAATTGATTTTATTGCAAGTGACAGTAACAACACATATTAAAAACAACATCTACACTTTACTTCCTAGGAGGGAATAATCTAGGAGTTAAGGTAATTCTATGGGCCAATAAAACTAAATGGCAGATTTGGTAGACATAACTATCAAAAGTCAATGAAAGATGACAGATTTAACGATGACAGATTTTAACGATGACAAATGACGATAAATTAGCAGATAAACTGGAACATCGTATAAATGTACATAAATAAACATAACATACCATCACGCCTGTACTCCCCGAAGGGCTAGGCAGAGGCGTACTAATGTACACCCACAGTTCGCCGGTATGTTTAGGTCCCATGTAATAGGGGCAAATTGCCATTAACCGGGCACAAATTCCTAACTCCGAGCTGCTACTGGGAATTTCATAGAAAAACCCAATAACACTTTGCTCGACCTGGGAATCGAACCCAGGACCTCTAGCGTAGCAGTCGCGGTCAGGACCACTTGGCTATTGAGGCAGGTACATAAATAATGTATTATATTAAACTACTATTCCGTCTTATAAAAGCACATTCAAACAAAATCAAATTGAATAACAAACCTAACCCTAAAACAAACATGGCTGCCATAAAATCCATTTCGAAAATAAGTCTTAATTTCCTCCCGAGAACTTCTCAGACGAGAGGCTGTTTCATTAAAACTTGTGTGACGTGTCATTAAGTCCCGACCGCAGCTGATTATTAATATTCAAATCATAATTCCGACTTAGATGAACGAAAAAGCAAAGACGTGTTAACTCATGAATAATCACAAACTTCCCCTTATTCCGTCGAAATTTTCTTTCAGCTCCATACGCTCTATAAGCGGATAATACATAATAACTGAAACCTTTAGTGTAACTTTTGTGTGAGGCAACACAACAATTGAAAGGTCCTTCAAGGTTAACTAATATCGGCGAGGCAGGTCAATGGTCCTTGTTCACGCGGCAACGCTGATTAGGTTATATATAAGTAAATAATTTCCACGAGCCACTTAGGTAGGATTACAAAGTAGCAAATAAGCCTAGATAATGATACCATACTCACTATTTTAAAGTCCAGTTTTAAATCAGCGCCAGGCAGCCCAACGGAGTGGTCAGGTATTTAGCTGAACTGGACCTACTTGGCACGGGCGTGGGGCACGCAATATTTTATTTTCAATTTCTATTTTTTTTTTGTTTTTCTGCCTATCTTTACTAATATATAAAGCTGAAGAGTTTGTTTGTTTGTTTACTTGAACGCGCTAATCTCAGGAACTACTGGTTCATTTTCAAAAATTCTTTCAGTGTTAGATAGCCTCTTTATTGAGGAAGGCTATAGGCTATATATCATCACGCTAAGACTAAGTAACTGTTCTACGCGGACGAAGTCACGGGCGGAAGCTAGTATTATTATAAACAGTGCCCTTGACCATGTCAATAAATACTTTTTCTTTCTTTTCTTTCATTGAAGTCATGGTGCCCCACAAAACAACATACCTACTTACTTACTTACTTACGTACATACTACGACTTACATATTAAACACGAAAATTAAAATAATTTTCTCATGTTAGAAAATCAAACTTCGCCGTCCCAATTCAACCGGACGTAATTAATTCTCGGCTAACGCATGTACGTAAGTACATACGATTAATAAATAAAATTCCAACACATTCAACCACCGCGAACTCAAATAAAACAAAACCAACTCATAAACCGGTTGGAAAATAAAATAAAAAAATATACTAACGCGATTTACGTTCAAGAGAGCGAAAAATAAAATAACACGGGGTAGGCGCGGTTTCGTGCCCGGGGCCAGCTAGCTTGTAATTTCTCTAGATATTTCATATTTTAAGCGTAGACGCCCGCTGGCGTTGCTACGACGACGTAGAATCTCGTAGCGTAGCTATCTCGTAGCGTAGCTATCTCGTAGCGTAGCTACGCCGTAGTCTCGTGACAAAATTACTGTTTCAATATTTTCTTATTATTTTAAGATTGTTACCAATTCATTCCTTATACGCTTTTGTTAGAAGTTATTCTAGAGAAATACGTCAGGTCAGTATTTAGTAATATTCAGTCTAGACGTACCTTGTAATTGAATAATGGACCTGCTACTCCTACGGACTACTGTTGCCGTCATTACAACCCACCTAGTTCAATCACCTACCACGAATATAATAACATACCGTCACACCTGTATTCCTAGAGGGTTAGGCAGAGATGTTGATGCTGTACTCCCACAATTCATCAGTATGTTTATGTTTAGGTCCCACGAACACGCGAGTCTATTGTTAGCTCAATTAAGTAGTTCAGTTGAAAATTTTATAGCAAAAACACGTTTCTCAATCCGGGAATCAAATCTAGGCCCTCTAGTAACTCGACATAGTAGTTCATTATTATTATTATTCATGGTTTCATGATTGTATTATCAATTCTTTACTTACATAATGTTTGCTTATTATATTTATTTACTTATTTTTCCTGTGCTCAAGTTATGTATGTAGGTAATTACTTTACGCTGTTTATAGCAATAAAATGATTATTTCTGTCTTTTTTCTGTTAGTATTAGGCGTTTCATGCGGTTTCACTCGCGTCCTAAAGGACTCTGAGATATAAAGCCTCATCCTTTTAAAGTATGCAATCTATCTTCTTACCGGATTTATCGTAATCTGTTGCAGTTTAGACGTGAAAAGGTAACAGACAAATAACTCATATATAGGATTATGGATATATGTATAATATGTATATGTAGATATGATGTGTCTCCTGTGCACTGGTGAAATATATATTTGTTTTATTTTTTGTCGTATATTATTAAGTTATTATTCACATCATAATAACTGATTACTACTAAAAAAAAAAAATATATTTACCTGGATTGTAAAAACTGTACACTGTGTGTAATATTTTCTTGTGTACACACGACAATAAATATAGCTACACAGTTTGCCTTTTGTTTCGCCCGTATTCCGTCGCAATAGGGGTGAATATTGTTGTGCAAACGTAAAAGTATCGCCATGTGTACAATGCGTGATTGTACCTGCTCCAGGCGTTTAACTACACATGTAAGTCGTGTAAACATTCACCTGATTTTAAAGTCCTGCACTATAGGGTGAATATAGCTTAAAACACTTTTTTTATTCTTCATTGGCTTACGCTAGTAATATAATATACAGGGTTAACTTAATAATTTAACAAGATACATTCAACTATAATTAATAATATAATAATAATAATAAAATGTTTATTCATCCAAAAATAAATACAGATTTGACATAAGATGGTAGGTCATAGAAATTATTAAACAAAATCTATACAACCAAAGATTATTAAACCCTGCCTCTTAAACTAGGAGACCTGTATCATAAAAGACAGTGTTTGGCCAAACAGTTAATTTAGGTATCATAAATAATAATGAACGCGTATTGATCTACCAATACAAGTGTGGATTAACATTAACAATATTTTTATTTGATGTGAAGCTTGAATGGCAGTTTAATGAGTTCTGAGTAGTTAGCAAGGTAAAGTGTGTGTGTGTGTGTGTGAGTGTGTAGTGATGTGTTGTGTGGTGTGAGTGTTTGGTGCAAGTAATAGTATTAAGATCTAGGCGTGTCTATTTTTCTTTGTCTTTTTTAGGTAAAAGACAAAGAAAAATAGACACGCCTAGGCGTCAAAGTACTCCTCCACATCACTGTCATCGGGTAACGTACCCAGAAGACTGGCTGCATTGCCACGTTGAATGGCAATGCTAATCCTTTGACCAAAGAATAAACCAGCCCTCTGATCCCGCGAAGAGTCGACAAGTCTCTTAGAAATTGGCTTACGCTTGATCGCCAATTCGCCTGATGTTATGTGACCTACGATGGAGCGCGCTTGCCTAGAAGAAACCGATTCACACATGATTTAAAGACACCCAGATTATATCAGCCGGGAGTGACCCACTCGGGAAGCGCATTCTACATTTCGGCGATACGCATGATAAAAGTGGACTTAAAGCGTTCGGGTTTTCGAAATATCCAGCATGATCCGATGTTGCTTTTTTGTTCTTCTGGTCTGATAGTAGGAAGGGCAAGACGGAGTAAGATTGTGGAGACCTGATGCACCCTCCCTGAAATGTATCCGAAAAAAACCGATAAGCTAGCAATTAACTCCCTTATAAATAAAAATATAAAACTACATAAAAAACTTCCATAGCTATTAAGGCCCACTTGCACCAACTTCTTAAATATGTTTAAATCGTATTTAAACACAATTTTTCATAGAAATTTCGTGTTTAAATACATTTCAAAGTTGCAAAGTGCAAGTGGGCCTAAGTGTTTTGACACATGATATTCTGTGTCAGGGAAAGAATAGGTACAAACATATTATAGTTATTAGAAGTTTATAAGAAGTCTTATATTTTTAAGAATAGGAGTTTATTCTTTATATTAGTAAAGTGATGGCCTGAAGCAGAGCCTGCCTGCGAGTCGAATTTATCCATCACTAAATAAGAAGTTCAATATTTTTATGAATAAGGGGGTAAGTGAATTTGTACACATGCTATCAAAATTACTAACAAGTTTGGTGTTAAACGATACACGATTGTACTCGCGAACTTTGTAAGACCCCTACAGGGTAGCAGCGTAATGTTGCTACTAATTATAAACTTACTCGATTCTTGTGAAGACAGGTGTTTTACGACACGTATAATGATGTGTCTATGTTAAATTCATAAAGTTTTCCCTACGATATGATACATCACTAGCGAACAGAGATCGTCATAGAATACAGCCTAGGTGAGGGCAAAAATACATAAGTATTTTTAAAGTCGGGAATAAATCCTGCTGTAGCAATCCACGACTTTAAAAATATGTATTTGTTTATGTATGTAATGAGAGAAACTAAAAAGAAAGATAACTGCCTCGGTAGTCTAGTGGTCCCAAGCGCGACTGCTACGCTAGAGGTCCTGGGGTCCTGAGTTTTTCTATGAAATTGTCAATAACAGATTAACATGGGATCTTAACATACCGGTGAACTGTAGTTGTACATTAGTACACCTTTGTCGGACTACGCAAAGGGCAAATAGTAAACTACAAATATTTATTAAAATGAATTTAATTTTGGACTCTATAATAAGAAGCATTATGTACCTATATAAGATTAAGCATGACTACTAGTATTCTATTATCTGTGGCATGACATATGTATTTATTAAACCACTCAACCGCAAACAGCACGAAACATAAAACACAACAAACCAACGTGACACACAAACACATTCGCCATAAAACAAGCAAGTTACATCGGCATTATTCACAACAAAATTCATCGCGCAGAGTTAGAGCCAGATATTAATCTCTCGACGGCATCCGAGCGCTGGATTCGCCATTTTGCGCCTAAATATGATAAACTTTCCCCCGAATTTCTTCACCTCCCCCCCTCTTTCTTGGCAAGAATACCCCCCGCGAGTCCGGGAGGCGAGCCCCACCCGAGCCAAGTCTTACGGCCCTGCTTTTAAACTAAGCTCGTTAATTAATTACAGCCAAGTCGACTGCCGAGGGTACTGCCTTATGTAGCGCTATGTGCCAATTTAATATTGCACTGGTACCAGCAAATGTTCAAGCTCCTAAGTATTGTGTAAAATGTTACGTAAGTAATACGTATCTACAATTTATTGCTCTATATATCGATGTCTAAATGGTAAAAAATCCCATATCCCCTCTATTTTTCAACTGATGTTCATATATTAAAATACTATTCCTACATTATACACACAGTATATTATGCAATTCATCCTAAGTTCTGAGCCATAAACTTAACAAGTAACTAACACATTGAGCTACAATTTACATAGAGCTAATAATTACACGCGACTCCTAAAGACAATACAACAACCGCATACAAACAGCTACCCTATTAGTAGTAAATCATAAAATTATTCACAATAATATTAATTACAAAATCACGGGTCGAGTATTACTGAGAACACTTCCTCGGTTCCATAATTAATTGCTACTAAATTCAGGCCGAATTTGAATCCGGTTACCAAGTCCGCGAAGAAACTTACGAGGTACATAAGACTTAAGGGCAGGGCCGGCCGGAAGGAGGGTAAAATGGCGGCGGAGGGCGCGACCCTCCCGGGGAGGGGGTGCGTCGAGGGGGGAGGAAGGACGTGAGATTTACTCTAAGTAATTGCAGTAATAAACACGCAAATATATCACGGCGGGGTAATGAGAGGAAGCGACGAAAATTGCCGACGCAAATTGCGTGTGTGAGATAAGCTAATTTTTTCTCTCTCTGTTGAACAAGAGGAAATTTTCGACCTCTTGTTTTTCGTTTTCGGCTGTTCCGCTCCGTCTGATTCGTCATTTGTATTGTGGAGGAATAATAGCATCGTCCAGTATTTATTTGGCTGTCACATTTTTAGAAAATGATTACTTTATTTTAAACAGACATTCGTTTTTTTTTTTTTAAATGCTAAAGACAGGATGGGTTTTACAGTTCTTTTTTCACTGAAACTTCTTACTTGTGTAGCGCTATTGACAACCCTAAAATAAAATTATAAAACTCTCACTCTGCATTGCGTCAACCCTACTACTACACGCATACTACGAACATAATATCTCATTGTATTTTCTTCTTAACATTTAAGAATCTAACACTTATTTGATACAAACATTTTTAACATTACTGCAGGATTATCTAACATTTGCATGTGAACAGAATGTCCTCGCGGCTAGTTTTATCAGCCAAACTCAGTATCTGCCAACTATTTCAATGTTGGTTCCATGTTCCAACACAAATAGTTTGTTATATAAATATGTTTGTCTCCAATGTTGAAATAAACTTTAACGTGTCACATTATTTTAGATCGTTCTGAAAGGAAACATGTTAATCTCCTTAAAGTAATGGACATTTTATATCACCTGTTTTTTTTTTAAATCTTCTGCTTTTATTTCGAAACCCAAATGTTCAATTTCTGCACAGAAAAAATATCCCTGAACTCATTTGTTTTAGTCTTGGATATTTCAGTACAAAATAATAAATACATAGAAGCTAAGTATAAAACAAAACTTAAAATTCATAAAATGCTATTTCCATAACTACTCGAATTAATTTCCAACATAATTGCTTATCTACGCAACTAGCAAAATATATATCAACAACAAATTCCAACCCGTTCGCTGCCGAGCCAATTTCGCAGCGTTCAACACCAACGATAATTTTTGGCAACAAAACAACTCGCGACATAAGAAGCTACGGCATTAATTATTCTAGCGAGACAAGAAAGGGGCGCCCCATTTCCAATATTTATGTGTTGTCGATGACTACGCGAAAATATTGGGCGTCGACTGCTTTTTAAAACGAAGAAAGGGCCAAGAAAGGCCGCCGGGAAACCGGGCTTTCTTAATGCACAAACACCACTCTGCTCACCTGCCTTCCTTGATTTATTAGACGGCTTTGTTCGCCGCTCGTTACAAGCTTGTTGTTGCGTTTTTAATTTATTTCCTTGGCGAAATTATGGACGTTAATATTTAGTTAGATAATACCCCTGTAATGGCTGGAAATCGCTGTGTTAACAGGTTTTACATAAAGCTTACGTATTCCATGCTCTTTATGAAAAAATAACCACAATAGCACTCTATTTTCCTACCCAAATGTTCCTTGTGTTGCATAAGACGATGCACCAGGATCATATCATCCTCCTGGAGGAGGAGATGATGAATAGATATCATCATGTGTGGAGCCCGTTTAATAACATGATTTTATTCAATACACCTTTATAGTCGTTATCTTATTGCTATCAATAATGAAACCATCTATCCATAATGTAAGCTCAAATAATATACTACGTACTTATTCAAAAAAATCGTGCAACCAATTCAGATAAATATACAAAAAAACACAACCCTAAAACGTTGCGACCAAGACTAATACCGCAAACAAGAGCAGATTTACCTCAACCGCCCAGCGCAGGGTTTGTTCTAAATTGAAATAACGTTGCGAATACATTAACAGGCGTCGGCGGAGCAACAGCCGACTGCGGCAATGGGCCGTGAATGAATGCGAATTGCTGGTACCGCAAACGGACTGGCCGATTGTCGACGACACGATTCATTGCCGATTCAACGGCACGCTCCATGATTTACTCTGAACTGTACGTATTTGAATCAATCTGTTATTGCACCTTAAAGTTCATTGGAGAAGAGTGTTAAATATTTTCAGTAGATAGAAGAAACTTATAGATAAAATAATGTTATAGAAAACTCATTATTTGAAATTCTTTATATTGCATTTTATGAAATTCTCATTAGTAGCATTTAAATATAAATTTGTACTTACCCAATTAATGACAACAGGCTCACCCCCTATTACATGGGACCTAAAGCACAAAAGATCCCATTGGGTCGAAGTGTACTGAGGCCTCGCTTCCTGGGCCCCACAGTCCCACACATAGGACGTAAAAATCCTGCAAAACTATGAGTATGCATTAGTGCAGCTCCGCCTAATCCTTCAAGGAATACCGGCGTGATAGTATGTTTTGTCGTAGAAAAACCCAATAACACTTTGCTATGATGCCTATTTCGATCAAAGTGTCTGTCGTCCTCTAGTGGACCAGTCGCGTATATACACTAATGAACCAGTTTTTATTAGACAATGCATTTATAGGTAAGTGTCTAGGAGAATAGTAGGAAGCATTTAATTTGACTAACTAATAAAAATCTGGACTTCTTCTGGATAAAAAAAATGTGCCAAGCCTAGGGTAAATAATCCCATAAAGTTAACAAACACTATAGTGTCTACGAAAATAAACCTCATTGTAGTCTCACCTTAAAAAACAAACAACAAATACAATATAAATTAGACTTCAGAACAATAGAAAATTCCGTTAGATACCACCCGCCCAAGACGCGGGTAGGGCGGAAGCGGATTAGCATATGCGGACGCAGTTAGCATCACAAAGCAGGGTCCGTCGCACCCAATATTTATGTGACGTCATCGATTGGCCGTATTGGCCGTCTCCACATTGTAGCGGCTGTATTAGCCATGCGTGCGCATAATGCACTAACATAATTGATAATGAAATTCTCGCGTCAATTTTGTCGTTCAGTATGAATGGTAGATACTTACCTAAGATACTTACATATTGTTTTATGTGTTAGCTCACAAAGGAGGTCGTAGTAAAAGCAGACAACTTTTATGAGGTTTCTGTTCGTTTATCTAGGTACTTATATCATGACAAACTATGTTGGGATTGCCTCATTAGTCTAGTGGTCCTAAGCGCGACTGCTAAGCTACAAGTCCTGAATTTGATACCCAGGTCAAGAAGTGTTATTGTTTTTTTATGCAAGCGTTGGAGAGCCATGCTTCGGCACGAATGGGACGGCTTGACCGGAGTCACTCCACGGCGTCACAGAAAACCGGCGTGAAACATCACTTACGTTGTGTTTCGCCGAGTGAGTTAGGATACCAGAGGCCCAAACTCTTTTACAAAGTGGACAACGCACTTGCGACTCTTCTGGTGATACACGTGAGGACTGGGAACCCACATTACGCAAGCGTAGTGGACTATATCCTCTCATTTGCCTATAATGATGGAATAGATTTATGGGCATTTGCCTACTCGTATCATGAAGATGTAGCTCATTTGTCTAATTGGTAATCTATATTATAGTCTGGTGTGGCAATTTAAACAAGTTTAAACTCAAAAAAGAATCGTATCAATTTACAAAATTGGCAATAGAGATGAGAATTTCCAACCGGTAATGTTGATTGGAAGATCAATGGCGTGAAAAAGTTTACACAAAATGCTCAACCCTTTCCGCGGATATAATCTATTTGTCTATCAATTGTACTATCAAGATATAATTCAATAAGCACCTGCTACACCCATGTCTACATTAATGCGACATGTAGAATACAGGGGCGGTGACAGGCTGGTCGGCTGTTCACCCTTGCTCATCAGTCATAGCGGCCGTCAGCCGGCTAAGCGACCGCATTCAAATTGCCATCCGATGACGACGTGCTTTCGCGACCCCTGGCTTGTCTGTGGCCGAATGCAAAGAGTAAGTGGAGAAATAGTTCTGACGTTTCTGCCTAACACGACGGAAACTCTGGGATGGTTTAAAAATAATAATAAACAGGTCGGATATATTTATATCATTTGTTGTATAGATTGTAACCAAGGTAGTGACGTAAAATTAGGTACGTGTAGGTACTCTATAAAATCTTTAGAATGTTTGACAAGGTATTATGACATAGCACACTTTTTTAAATGATAATTATATAATGGTACCTATGAAGTAGATATTCAAATTTACAAAAGGTCTTTCTTATTGGAGAAGCAACAGTACCTACCTATCTATTCACTCAACATTTTTACTGTTAAGTAGATATTAATCAGCAAGATCATACGGTATTAGTTTTACGCCAAGATATTGTTATGATGATCGTTGCTCGTAGGCAAAATTCTCCGCTGTAAATCTTCGTCCCCTCTGCGTCTCACTCTACACATTGTCCTTGGCCAGCATTACATAGCGGGGACATACTTTTTACGTCATTAGACATCGCCGGATCACCGGGAGTTACGGTGGTGACGCTAAATCGATTATGAACTGACGCTTCAGTCATAGTGAGGGTACTTTATGACTATGTTTTTGTATAGGGTAATAATTGTTGTAATAGAACCCTTATTTTTTTAAATACTGAAAATAGTGTATGAATTTGTGCTTTATTGTATTTTTTTTCTCATAGTTCATTAACTGCCTCATTAGCCTAGTATACATGAGCGCGACTGCTACGCTAGAGATCCTGGGTTCGTTTCCTAGCAAAGTGTTATTGGGTTTTTCTATGAAATAAGTAGGAGCTCGGAGTTTGGAATTTGTGCCCGGTTAGTGGAGGCTCGCCCGCTATTACATGGGAACTAAACATACCGACGAACTGTGGATGTAAGTACATTAGCACGCCTCTGCCTATCCCTTCGGGGAATACAGGTGCTGGTTTTTGTATGTTTTTACAGGTTTTTGTACGAAATTTTGTATTTTTCACGTATGAGCGAAAGATTAATTTTTGATACGCACATGATTTTGAAAATAAGATACCTATATTATGATTATAATTATGACAGTAACTCATTTTAGTTTTATAAGACCAATTATTCTTTACGTAAACACACTCCGGCTTTTATAAATAACGTTATCGGAATGTTTAATTAACGATAAAAAATCCGAGAATAATTAAAAACTACAAAAAATATACACGTGTGTGACTGTATTGTGTAAACATTTCAGCATTCGCGGCCGTGTACGAAAATCCTGCATCATTGGAAATGAAACGGAAACGCTGCAATAAACATTCATTTCGAAATTAAACACATCTACCTGTGTGTTTACCATCGCGAAATCACTAAAATGAATAAAACAGTGAGGAATTGGACGCCGTAAATTCGCATTCGACGAATATCAATTTGCGCGAACGCTATGGGGTAGGGAGGGCCGATAAATAAAAAAAATATATAAAATACACAGTACGCAACGTGAAAGCGGTGAATGGCACTTGTGAAAAATGGACTTGCCGCTCTTCCAGGGAAGCAATCATTCAAACTGGCTGTTGTCTGTTTGCGCCTCTGCTCTTTTTCGCCTAGCCTCGGATATTTTTTGCAATTTTTTTGGCAATGTCATTCGCAGAGTTCAGGTGCGGGGACACGTGGTCCGGGACAAAGAAAACAAATATTAATAACTGGCATTTTTTAAATTCCCCGTTTATTGTTGTCAATATTTCGTAAATGATTGGATGTGATGCGGCATTTTTTTGCAGTTTTGGATCGCCTCGCCTCGCTTTGTCGGCGCGTGGGTGGAGCCGCGCTAACTCAGCTAAATTTCGTACTTTGTTGTGTTTATTTATTACCTAATGGACAGGTTACGGTAGCGAAAGAAACACTTTATAAATAACCTGTATTCTAAGTTGGAAAAATGTTTCGTTCATGTTACAAGATCAGGAAAACATTTACGCATTTTTTTTTCGAAAAATGACGGGTTAGGATTATTTGCATTATTTGCTACGATCCTATTGCTACATTAACTTTTTTCATTTTCCAATAAGGTAGGTATTTTATTACACTTAGGTATCCTAAGAATCCTATTGAGGTACCATCAATAAATATTCCAATTTCCATCCTAGTTTCATTGGTATAAACGTCACAAAATGTTAACTTTGGGTCAATTTTCGATCGCAATCAAGGATTACTTATCTTTGATCTCAATGCTCATACTCAACAGTTTGTTCTTTGACCGATTACTGGCAATAGCCTTGCCTTGACGGCAAACTGTAGATGTAACATACATTAGTACATTTCTTCCCGATTTACGACACTGAGACTAAATAGAAAATAACAATCCACCCATTATACTATCCCAATGCTGGGCACGGGTCTCCTCTCAGAATGAGAGGGTTTAGGCTATATAGTCCACCACGCGAGCCCAATGCGAGATGGCAGATTTAACACGTCCGCCGTCGAGAAAATCTCTCAGGCAAGCAGGTGAAAGAAAATATTGAGAGGAATCTCAATATTTTCTTTCACCGTTTAAGCCACATGACTTCGAAAAGCCAGAGGTGCCTTGTATTCGAACTTGAGACCTTTGATTTAGCAGACCAATGGTCATATCACTACATTATCACTGTACATCAAAACTTTAACCACTTTTCATTATGAGAATTGACCGTCGGCTATCCCAAGTTAAAAAACATCATGAGTACCTTCATAATACACGAACTCCCCTGTAAAAGTGCTCACGTGCACAACATTACCTTAATCAAAGCAACTTGCTCAGTTAGCCCTCCCTAGGTGCGAGGGCCCCACCATTTTTCCTAATTAAAATAATGCCTTCTTCTCATTCTTCGTCCCCCAGTCATTAACCCAATGTGCTGTAGATAAACGCTATTTGCCCGAGAGGACGTTTCTTTTACAAATATGCCTGTTTTTGCCCGCTTGCCTAAATGAGAAGGGAATTTTATCGTACATTTTTCACAACACGTTTTTTGGTATCTTTTTTAATTAGCTACACTTTTAAGGTTTCTAATTAATTAGACGTGTTATTATTGATGTTCTATAGGAGCGAAGCAATAGTGTAAAGCAAGTCTTATAAGAGTCTTATAATAAAGCTGTAATTAGGTTCTTACGTGAATATATGTAAAGAAATTAATAAATTTAATTAAAAACATAAAAACTTTACTGTATAAATATAGTAGATACAGATATACTCACATAGATACTTAATAAAGAATAAAAAAATTATAATATTGAGACTGCATCATTAGTCGAGTGTTACTAAGCGTGACTGCTACGCTAGAACTCCTGAATTCGATTCCCAAATCGTGCTTTAGATTTTTCTATAAAAAACGTATAGCCGCTAGCAGTTGTATCTGTGCCCGGGCCAATACACAGTCAAAGATCTCGAGTTTGATTCCAACCATCTGACTTTATTCATATTCATATAATTTATTTGCATTAATACACACAGCAAATAATTGCTTAGATACCTATAAATTCCTTAAATCGTCCTTAAAATGAGAGAGATTAAGATAGTCCACCACGTTGGCCTAGTGAGGTTTGACAGAGTTAATAAAATCTCTTAGCCTTACAGGTTTCTTCAAGATGTTTTCCTTCACAGCTAATACACATGGCTTCACAAAGTCAGAGATCAGAGCAGCAGTCCAATTGACATGACCATTGGACTATAATCCTGCATGCCTGAGATATTTTCTCGACAGCTTAATTTTCTGCCAATCCGCATTAGGCCAGTGTGGTGGACTATAGCCTACCGCTTTGACTGTAACGATCTTATTAGGCTTGGTATTTAGAAACGAGAGGAATATAAAAAGCACTATCAGCAGAAGGGAGAGTTCAATACAGAATAACAGCCCACCCACAAGTATCAACGCAGACACCGCGAAGTAATCCACATTTTTGTAGAAAGCAGTCGACATCCGACCTCACATTTAACCCGAATTCCAGCAAACTGCATAATTTCGCCACTAATGAGAAGAGAGTCGGCCTGCGTCTAATTAGCGCAGCCGACTCGGTAAGACGCCCACTAAATAGAAGGCAACGTAGGGCGACCAACTGTCTGCAATTTTTGTGGATAGCGTCTCGTTTTATACTACGCCTCAGGGTATCTGAAAGTGCAGTGACGTCCGCAGCTAAATTGCCACTGACGCTAAGAATTTTATCCTATTTGTTTATTTTGCTACTGTTTTTTCTGTGTTTTAGGCGATACAAGCTTATAAATAAGATAGTTATCGCGTATTTGGTGCTTCCTGAATAAAATAATTAGTCGTAGGATGATTTTTGCAATATAAAGTTTGCCAATATTATCAAATATTTTATCGTTTTGAACAAAATAACAGCCTCATTGCACTAGTTGTCGTAAGGGCGATTTTGCTGTGAAAGTCTCAGTAGTTTTATGCCCGGTTAATGGCAATAGGCTCGCCCACTATTACACGGGAACTCCCCACCCGCACCCAAAATAGGCGCCTTGTCGTAGAGTTGCGGAAAATAGCCCACTGTACCATACTAGACCATTAACAAATTTACTTCAAGGCCATTAACAAAGACTAGACTTTGTCATTAGCTAAAAGCTAATGCCACCCAATATTCTAGATAGGTATATTTTTACAGTTTACTGTGCTGTTTTCTGGAGACCCAATAACGAATAGTGGTTTGCGACTTAAATTCGACCTAAAATTTTTTGGAAAAAAATATTAAAGGTGAGTACAATTGTAGAATTGCCGCTGAAAATCAGATTATCTCATGGTAACCCTACAGCGTCGCAAGGAGCGTAGAGGCGGCGGGGCGGCTGAGCGCGGGCGGGGGGGGCGGAGGAGCACCGCGCTCACCTAATGAAGTGTTTCGCTTTGACACGCGTGTTCGTTAGCAGACCACTTCACGATACCAAGCTGTGTTCAGATGACAGCTTCCTCGAATTTACCACTTAAGTGGCGTGCAATGCCACTGCACTTGTTAACTAGTTTCTGTTTAGTTGGCGCGACTTTATTGGGAGACATCTCGCGCAAATGAAAAGAATTATGCGACACTCTCTGAACGTCTTTGGGGTAAGTGATGTTTGGATGACAACTTCGTGGAAACACTTGGAGGACACACGAATTTCTAGGAGACACGTCGTTTTAATAGATGCAAAAGACGATGTATCTATACACGCAAGAAACACGAGTAAGTAAGTATCACAGAGCGTTGTCTTGAAAGCACAAATTATTATTAAGTTTATATTGTCGATGTAAGCCACATCGACAATATAAACTGTATGTTAATAAATAAAATCAACTTCATAGAAGTTACTTCTTTAGTGGTAATATCTCTTCGTATATAATTGGTCCCATATATAAATACACATATTATATATACAATATCAGGTTAAGGTCCTCGAGAGCATAGGGAGAACTATTATGACAGAAATAAAACATATATTTTTAAGGTACTTTTAACACTAACCCCAAAATGCAGGGTAGTGTTCCAACAAATATCATTGCAGGATAACGCAGGTATTAGGTCTGTCTAATACTTGATTGCGTCGTATGTCCGCAACACAATGGGTCGCGTAATCAGCCCGAGACCGGCACAATATGAACCCTGTAGTCATCGCCAGGGTTATCAAAATAAGAAAATGGTACTCACGAGATGATAAGATGACAAACAAGCACGCGCCCCTAAGTTTATCCGCAGTCTATAGATGTCAACAACATCAATTGTCATACCAACACCAAGTCTCATAATGAATAGAATAGAATAGAATTTCCATTATTGAACAACAAATTTAATTCACTGTTTAAATTATTTATGTTTAAATTTTATGTTAATGTTTATTACTGATAGTATCGGTAGATACCAGTGACTATATCCACATACCATCCTAAGGGTTAGACAGAGGTTATAGGTTTATTGTAGCCTTAATTTTTTTTTTTTTTAAAAAAGCTTACTAGCAATGTGGGTCACACATTACTAGTATTCTTGTTAACCCCTCGTGCTAAGCTAAATATGCTTGTGTTACGAGTGGGTTCACGTCGGTAGTGCAATGGGTGGGGTTCGAACCGGCAACCACATGATCGCAAGTCCGACGCCCTAGCCATTAGGCTACCGCCGCTTCATTAATACAAGACTACTTAGCTAGGGCTACAAATCACCTGTTTTTATTTTTTGTAGTACTTAAGGTAAATCTTCATGGACCGCCTACCACCTTGGAAAGCGGCAGACTAAAATCCACAGCCATGGGATTTGTAACACTCACCACGGCCATAGCTATCTACAAATAACCCTAGAAATCTATACTAATATATAAAGCTGAAGAGTTTGTTTGTTTGTTTGTTTGCTTGAACGCGCTAATCTCAGGAACTACTGGTCCGATTTGAAAAATTCTTTCAGTGTTAGATAGCCCATTTATTGAGGAAGGCTATAGGCTATATATCATCACGCTACGTGGATGAAGTCGCGGGCAGAAGCTAGTGCAAGATACAATACAAGACTATTTGCCGCTGAAATCACCATAATATATTTTTTACCTTCTTAAACACAGTCGCATATCTATAAAACTCTCTGTGTCAACCCTAACCGGCCGCCCGTAGGTCGCGTAATCCAACTATTCAATTTTCAGCCGAAAAGGATTGTCTGCGTCTTACGTTTTTTATCTCTGCTGATCCAATACAAGCGGTTATTGCCATGCTGTTTATACTGAGCTATAGTCTTGCTTTAATTTAGGTATATATATTGTACGGGTCAATCATATTAATAATAGTCTAAGTTAGTCCGCTAGCCGATCGCACACGGTAGTTTAACTTACATACATACATACCATCACGCCTGTATTCCCCGAAGGGTTAGGCAGAGGCGTGCTAATGTTACACCCACAGTTTCTCCGGTATGTTTTAGGTCCCATGTAATAGGGCGAGCCTATTGCCATTAACCGGGCACAAATTCCTAACTCCGAGCTGCTACTGGGAATTTCATAGAAAAACCCAATAACACTTTGCTCGACCTAGGAATCGAAGCCAGGACCTCTAGCGTAGCAGTCGCGCTCAGGACCACTTGGCTAATAGGAAGTTTAAGATTGGATCAAACCGTTGAACAATTAAAAAATATATATATTGATATAGGTACAGTTATAAACTTTAAAGAATTGTGACGTCGAATTAAGTATTTTTTATTATAAAAAAACAAAATAATGAAGTGCCTTGCCTACAGGTAGGATATCACAAAAAGAACAAAACTACCCAAATTTAAGCTCAACTTAAACACGACGTAGTAAGTACCTGCAATTGTACGATGATTTATACGAAACTCAAAGTTGCCGTCGGAAAAAAGCAATTATATCCACTGTTTTACGGAGGTGAGGAAGCATATTAAAAAACTTGAAAGCACTGTCAACCCCACGAGTGCTACAGACACTGATGGCTATTAATTAGAAGGGTTGGATGAAGATATTTCATTATTTCTTCTCTCGTCTTTCCACCACGAAACCTTTTTCAAGTTTTTATTTTTAAAGCGGATTCGAGAGGGTTAGTGCGGTTTTTAACTAAGTTGGATTTATATTACATAGAAATGTTTTAGTAAGTTCTACAAGCAATGTAAATTAGCATGATTAGCTGCAATAAATTGAGTAAAATGTAAATATTTCGTAC
This sequence comes from Acronicta leporina, assembly GCA_947256265.1. Lineage (NCBI taxonomy): Eukaryota > Metazoa > Arthropoda > Insecta > Lepidoptera > Noctuidae > Acronicta > Acronicta leporina. Next base: position 4,921,552 of record OX366513.1, on the reverse strand, counting down.
AAAAAAAATTAAATAAACAAAAAGTTCAGTTAATTTATTTATTTATCCCTGGTCATAGGTATCACCCGAAGCCGGGGTAGGTACCCCGGCTTCCTAAATAATGCCTCTTTCTATTAGTGAAAACCATACGAAAATCAGTACAGTAGTTTTTAAGATTACTCTGCTGAACAGACATAAACTCAACGCTTGGGGATTTTAATGAATGATATAAAACTTTCAAACTCCGGTCATTCACATATCAATTCTAAATTAAATATACTATAGACTTGCCTTAAAAATAAAATGATCGCTAAACAATATACAAGGATTGAAATGAAACTACTTTTTACGGATTTTATCGCGGTATATTGATATTATTTAGTTCCCGACGTTTCGGATCCTTTACAGCATCCATGGTCACGGGCAGACTGAGGTGAATTTTAACATCAAGACGTCCAACACCTCAGTCTGCCCGTGACCATGGATGCTGTAAAGGATCCGAAACGTCGGGAACTAAATAATATCAATATACCGCGATAAAATCCGTAAAAAGTAGTTTCATTTCAATGTCTAATATTCGCGTAAGTGTCAGAAATCAGTATAATATACAAGGATATTATTATAAATGCAACTTACAATATCACCGCCACCTTCATCAAAAAAGTTCTAAGCACCGAATAGTATTTGTCAGATCACAAAAACAAGGCCACGCACTTATCAAAACAATCTCGTAATCAAACGCTGCACTTTGTAAACAAGGTGCTTACTCCAGAATTTATGTAAACTGTTCTGAGCCCGCTCCACTTATCTGAGATTAAAATCTGGCTGGTGCCAGAGGTAGGCGCACAATCACTCCTCAGGGAACCTGCTTTATTTGTGGCCTTATCATCACTTAACATATCTGCATATTCATTAAGAGATCAATCAAATTGTTGTCTACATCTAATGCGTATGCATATGTCTGAATCTAAGGATTAACTTTACTCGGTTGGTGGGTAGTCGCGAAATTTAATTTGGTAAATGAGGGTTCTACTTTTGAAATGTGTATTACCGCGTGCTGACAATTCTGTGATTTTAAAATTTTGAAATAACTAGCGGGCCCGAGGCTTTGTGCATATTAACTTGATACAAAAAAAATACAGCTGTCAAAGGATAATTCACGCAATGCCATCTACCGGCATTACCAAAACGAGCATACAACGCACAACGCATTATTTTTTTACCTCGTTTTCATTCTGATCAGTCAATCCGTTCTGGATATAAAATGTAGTTAGTTCAGTTCGGAATTTTTAATTGTAAATTTTCCGAATAGTTTAATTGCTATTCTGTTATTCAGGCGGAGACAAATTCAAGAAATCAAAGATCATAAAAATCGGCCCAGCCATTCTTGAGTAATAAATGGCATAACTAACGACTTTGTTTTTTAAATAAAGATTTATATAAAAATCTAAATATCAGAAAAAAAACTATGCATTGTACAAATTTGAAATTTAGGATGTGCATATCGGAGACATGAGGTTGAGTGAATTCCACTGAAATCGGAAAAAAAGTAGTTAACGCGGAGGCAACATAGGGAGGGGGGCGGCTAGTATACTATATGCATTAGGAACAATACTTAGATTTCAAGAGTTACAATTTGTACAAAAACGTAACATCTTTGAATGAATTTACGACAAATGGACACAAAGACCATTGAGACAGAGAAGTGCCAATAAAATACACAGCATCCTGGCCACCTACACCCGTGACTCCACAAAAGACTTTGTTTCACATTCCATTCAGAAACGTCGATCATTGATTGTTTTAAACAGACGCTGCGTCGCCGGAGACCGGCGGCAGCGCATCGGATCGTTTCGAATGGCTAGAACTGCATATTTTTGCATTGTACCAAAATCGCGGTACCTCTATCAATCAGTAGACCCCCTGGGCCCGTTTCCGACCAGGTGTTCTTTGGAATTTGCGCCGAAAAACTGCGCTTTAAGGATTTTAGTTGAAAAAAATGACATGTATTGTTCGTTTCTGCGTATTCCTGCGCTCGCCCGCCGTTGTGGCAGGTAGGCGGTGATAGTATGTACTACCCAATCTATGAGTATGGTTATAAAATTACCCGTACTTAATATTACATTTATATGTAAAAGTTGCCACTCAGTACTAGCTAGCAAAGTAAACACAGAACTAATAAACAGGTCTTATGCATATTCAAAGACAAGGACCTATTTTTTTCTTTCTTTCTCTTTCAAAAGAGTTAGTCTAGTCTGATGCTCTTTCATCATAATCATACGCAGCCCGACTTGAAGCAGAACTGGTACAGGCCTCTCTTTTGTTATTGCAATCTCCACGTTTCTGCGCCAGTTTCATCCGACATGTTTCACGTTCAACCGACATCTCTTCAAGAGACGATGACAAGAAATGCTAGAACATCATCTTTATTTGTCCTAGGTCACATAGGCAGGAGGTTCTTCTTTTACGTGAACTTTCCAACTGATGAAGATTTACGTAGATAATAAATCGTAACAATACCAAAACACAGGCAATTCCTGTCCACCCTCGGATGTTTTAAAAAGTAAGTAATAGATATTGGCAGTTCTCTAAGAAATCAGAAATTTTGGAGTTCCCCCTAAAGAAAACTGTATATGATCGATAAGTTGAATTCTGGAATAACTTTAACAATCAAGAAAGTAATGAAAAACTAAATTTACTTATATAAAGTCAATTCTCCAGGTAAACTTGGTTAACGCATCACCCTTAATACGTAGTAAAAGTTAATTTGTCTTCAAAATTAATGTCGATTCACATTGAAGGACACAAAGCTAATGAATTATGACTCGTCGTAAAAATCGGTGATATACGACAACCATCGCCCATTGGACACTGACAATTGTGAAGCAATTCACGACAACACTGCACGACTTCTGGATGCTACCAACGTAATTCTGCACTCTAAAAAGTTTAATATCGACCTTACTGCCTTTGTAATAAGACCTGTTATAGTCTTTTGTGGAATGTATGTTTGTTATAAATCATTAAAGCTTCTACCAACTCAGTTTATTGGCAGGTAATGCACTGTCTTTGTGAGAGTGCGTGATCTATGAATGGTTTTGGGAATTATAGGGACTTTCCTACTTTTATGCAATGAATCGTTTTAGTGAAGAAGGGATGAGTGGCTACGGGAACTACACTTAAGGGGTTTGTTTGTAAACTACGAGAATGAACTATTGATGAAAACTTTCGGAAACTCTCACGGCAGATACCTGTTCTGTTTTCGATTTGTCCTTAAATAACAGACAACTGTCACATATCTCGTTAAAAAAATATTATATTGTTTTTTCATATAAATGTACATAGTACTTATTCGAATTAATTTATCCACAAATCCTTCACAATCCCCACCACAATCCCCTAAAGAATTGCCTATATCAAACACTTTATATAACAAAAATCTATGACATAGAAGGCGACATTAACCATGGAACAAAAACTTAGATCAAATACTGACCCTCTATCAGATATTTTCTACTTTTTTCAGCTCATCAAGTTAGGGACTAATTTTCGGAAGTGATGTCCGAAGTCCCATCGGCTATCGAGTTCAAGGTATTTCAATGTCAACTCGATGCCCATGCGGACACATATCGGATATCTCCTCCTACCAAAAATAGCAAAAAATCTACAACCTAAGATTTTGAAACAGCCATCGCTATATAGTTAATAAATCATTGGCCATCGCACATACTATAATCATGTGCAATTTATAGACAGGTGACTCTCCAAGTCTCCAAATCGCTGTGTCCCATACTGCCACCACGACAATAGGAGCCTACCTTAAATCAATGCTCAGCACATCCCAACAATGGGACTTTCGGACTTCTTTGAAGACGCCATTATCTTTGGCCACGTGGGACAGGTGATGCGCGCACGCGCACAGCTGCTCGCACAAAAACCGCTTGCGCAAGATTTTAATCGTGTTTTTTTATTTGATGACAGTTCTCTAGGCATTTCGCGCCTATCTAACGGCCTCCCGCAGACAAGCAGCTGTGCCAGTGTTTTTACCAAAATTCTTGTTCACACTGTATTAATGACAGATATCTTTCTTTGATAAAAAGTTGAATTTTTGTATACTCAAAAGAAAAAACAAATTATAATTTTGGTCAAGTTTCGTTAATTACAATAAATTTTTTGTTCTCAAATCAATATAACTCCGCATTGTTTTTACTATTTGATATTTTTCAAGGACCCGAAACTAAGGAGCTTATTCTAAAACGCCTAGCTTACCAGACGTTTTGGAATAAGCTCCTAGGTTACGGGTTAGCTCATAAGTTTTCTATAAGACACTGAAATATATAGGTACCTGTCTTTACCAAAAGAGATTGAGTAGGTATCTCGCTTAGAATGAACGTAGTTTTGTAAGTAGGTACTGATATTCAGCCGTATCTGATAGAATTGAAAGCTAAAAAAGGGCTATGTGGATAATGATGAACGATCTCTAGGTAAATGATTCCCTGGTTAATCAGCCTCGCCATCAGTTAGCTGACTAACTAATCTTTTAGCCTCGACAGGAGAAGACTTACACTAAGGTGAATATTAGGTACATAACATGCCACCAGTTCTGTATCTCCCGAAGGATTAGACATAGGTGTACTAATGAACACCCGCAAGTATGTCCCATGTAAAGAGGGTCACCTATTGCCGTTAACTGGGCACAAATCCAATTACATAGAAAAACCCTATAAAACTTTGTTTGATCTGGGTAACGACCCCAAGATGACTTATGGCTATTATAATAATGAGGGTGATATAAATACTAGATTGAAATAATAATTTTACTTATATTTTAAGAAACACATTATTCCTTATATAAATAGGTACAATATTGATCACTTGATTAACTGGGCAACTTAGCAAAACGATGAAAAAATTATCACGTATTGAAATCATTGTCACGTACATATCTACCTGTAGCCCAACCCACCTTATGAATGCGAATTACCATAAAATCGATTAACATTTACTCCATTTGATCCAATAAAAAAATCATCCATTCTTATCACGCGACGGTCTCACATGTGAATACCATTTATAATAACGCCGAGTAAGTGTGATTGCTTCAAGTGCGAAGGTATCGTAGGGTAGATGTGCCAGTTGTCACCCCATTAGAATAGGTACGAGACGGGAATACGCACGCAGCCGCGATTGCCTCGCATCGGATCGCACAATGAGGTACAAAACGCGGCTCTACAAAACGATTACCCTCTCGCCCCGTGAGAGGCACATACCATGGATCCGCGGATACATAGGGAATTCTACTTGATACTTAAAGATGGAAATGATAAAATATATTTGAACATACATTATGATATAAATGTGTATGTATAAAAGTCTATAATAATCGTCTTCTTAGGTAATGGTAATAATATTAATATCATCATCAATTGCCTTTTACGTCTAGAAATTTTTAATTCAATTCCCAAGTTGAGTTTTCAAGAATTCCAAATTTTGCTACGAAATTCTCAGCAGCTTAGAGTTTGGATTTATAATTAGGTACATGGGGCCTAAAAACATACAGGTGAACCATGAATGTGCATTATTAAACCTCTGACTAACCCATCCAGGAATAGAGGCGTGAAGTTCTTACAAAAGGATTGTTTAATTTTGGTCGATGGCCTCAATAGTGGTTGAAGACAAAATATAAAATAATTAATAGCCCTTGTCAAATCTCGGTGTGCTAAAAACATATTCATAATACAAATTATCTAGATATTAGAGTTTCGACACCCTAGTTCTCAGTAAAACCGCCTACAAACGATCAAAACTTCTCACAGGGTATTCACTGCCTCCTGTTCGTAAGGTGCGAATAAGTGGTTCCGTGGAAATATTTCAAATCAGAGCGGGCAATGGCAGCGCTATACAGGCAATAACGATTGACGTGACACGCATGTGGCCCGTGTGCAGACTGCCTAATGTGTGGATGAAAGGGCCGCGCATTGGGCCTTTCACCCTATTTATTAGGTCTATGTTTTGGAAAAGGTAGGTTTCAAGTATCGCATACATAATGTTCTATCGCAACCATCCATCATTGTACTCACAAGTGAATTTTCTCTGCGTGTTTTGATGCGGAGTTATGTGTAGGCCGGTTATGTTTGAAGTCCTGTCATAATATTATACCACCTTACCTTTGATATAGATAATCCATACGAATATGTACAAATAGTTAATAAATAGTCCTCTCCGAAGAAAATCGGACTCACTAACACATACAATACTTACCACCTTATCTCATATATGTATCTTTTTGTATTTTCCAAGCTAAGATTATAAAGTTACTAGCTTCTGCCCGCGACTTCGTCCGCGTAGCGTGATGATATAATTATAGCCTATAGCCTTCCTCAATAAATGGGCTATCTAACACTGAAAGAATTTTCCAAATCGGACCAGTAGTTCCTGAGATTAGCACGTTCAAGCAAACAAACAAACAAACTCTTCAGCTTTATATACTAGTATATAGATTTTCGACATGGCGGGTGGGACTGGCAGAGGCTTAGTGGTCATACTCATAGCGTCTGGTGTATCTAACCAACAAGAAGACGCAGTATCCTGCCGCCGAGTCCAGTTTTTCCTTCACTAAAATAACTCAAAAGATATGATTAAAGTCAAGTACGAAACTAAGTATAAGCAGTTTTAAAATATTGTCCTGTCCAAGATAGAAGGTACCAAACAATAAGGCAGCGAAGCTAAAGGACTACATCTAGCTGATTAATGATATGCTACTAATAACGTTGATGATGAAAAAGCGAAGGGACTTTTTCAAACCCCATCTTTTGTAATAAATTTACCTAACTAAAGAACACGGAACAGAAATTTCAATCTACCCTATTACACTTATTGGAGACCTTGAACCCGTAATCTACCAGTTGTTACAAATCCCAATTGCCATAACAATCAATCACAAACAAAACTTAACGAAACAATACGGAACCGAAACACCGACCCCACGAGATGTCATTGACCCCAGTAGTGAACGGTCGCCATCATCCCAAATATGAGCTCATTATTATTATAAAAACAATAAACAAACAAAAGAACAATTATTCACGGTTCAAATAATATAGCGTTTAGAATCTCATTAGCCAACGATTTTGGTATGCGCGCGGGCAATATTCGACGAATGCACGGCCACCGCGAATATCCGAAAACGCGAATCCAGAATGCCGAAAAGCCGAATGGTCAGACCCCGCTCGGTGACATATTGGAATGCGACTCCATTTATCCCCGCTTCCTATTGGAATCCGGAGTGACGCGGCAAATTGGAAATTGCGGTACCATTTTTGGCGTTATTGATAGATAATACTGCTTGTAACATGGGATGTGGAAATGCAAATTTATCGCGTTAAGTGTAATTCGTGTTGTCCCATATCCCTTCAAAACCTCAGACTTCCGAAGGCGAGGCAAATTCCGAAAAAGATCAAAACATTCATTTTCAGTTTATTTTTTATAGTTTAACGAAAGAATATAATACGACCTCATGCAAATATTTTTGAAAATGGAATATAAAATATTGCGCGTGTATAAAGAGACAGTGCATAAAGTAAACCCCTTAACCGTATTGGTCGCGGCCCGTCGCACGCGCTGCACGCATCGCACGTCAAAGCTCGGACTCAACCCCAGGACTATATTAAATCACATTTTGACAAGCGTACCGTGAAAATTAATCGAGTGTCGTTGAGTGCGCGGGTGGCAGAAAAAATACTGACAATTGTGAGTTTGATTTGAATTTCGGATTCCGTACAGGTGGAAAATGATGCAAATTAATAATAATTAAATACTTACATAAGTACCTAATGGAACTTGCTCATTAGAGCTCCAGCGCCCGATAACAAATCTGAAAGAGAGAAATAAAATAGACATACAAAGAAAAAATAAATCAATAAGATCTTATTTTTTAAAAATAACAAGATTAGTAATAATATGTTAACTTCAGTCTAAAATTTATAAATAACCAATTATTTCTGCAAAAAAAGTCTCACCACGAATCAAAATTTATATTCTATTATCTAATACTTATTATCTTAATTATTTAAGATAATATTCTTGTACGATCTTCTCTTCTCTCTTGTAAAAATTTGCAGTCATATCGAGAAGGATAATTCTTAAAAACCATCTAAAATATAATTCCACTTCAGTCTCAAAATTTTCGAACGGTAAACGGTACGGTAGCCAATCACAAAATTGAACTACATAAAAATTACTGAATTTTCCAACACTGTGAATAGATTGAAATTATAGTTTGAGAATCATTAAGTTCCAGAATTAAACTTCAGATTAGTGTTTCTTATCACACGATACTAATGAACCGAACCCTAAAAATGAATATAGGATGACATTTGGCACGTTCCCCGGAGCCAGAAAGGTCAGCGGGCAGCCGCTCGTGAAATGTCTCGCCCTCCGGACACCGGCGGCCGGCGACAACATGCCACTGGGAATACCACCGATCATCCAAACATTGGTGTGAACACAAAGCTTTAAGTGGTCATAAGAAGTCAAAGTCATAGATAGACCTCTACTTCAAATCACCTCACCACTGCGAAGCATGAAATTATCATCAGCCTATAGGTACAGACTGAAGTCTCTTCTTCTCTACTATTATAATATCTTAAAAAACTGGGCCTGTATTTAAAAAAACAAGTGGTTTAGGGTATATTAAACGTCTCCGAACACATAAACTCTTGTCTGTTTGTTGCGGACTGGCGCTAAAACTACTGATGACTTTTTTATCACTGTTAGAAAGTATATGCTCCAACTTTTAATCTGGTGAACTTATTATCTCAATTAATTAAACGGATCCTGAGATACAGCTTGACCTCTGTGTACAGACCCATACAAAGAAGACATCATCACTGTTGGTTTTTATTAAATGATTTTTGGGATCAATTTCTAATCGTAATATTAGTGTGCGTGAGCAAAGCCATTTTCAAAAGCTGGTATCTAATAAGAGTACTTAACAGTAATGGGTTTCTTATTTAAATGTACCTATAGATTTATATTTAAAGAAATCAATAAGTAAGAAGTTCTCTAATTGTAGTCTATAGCATCACATCACCGTAAAGTAACTACTTAATCATCATCATATTCGGCCCTATACAGGCTGAAGTATCTAATAAGAATACCCACTAAAGAGTAATTAGCAAAACATATGTATACAGTAACTAAGCAATGATCGCCTCGTGATATTATGCCCATAGATTAAATTATAGGACTATGGATTAAATCACTAAAATAATTTTATAATCTAAGCGTGGAAAATGCTAATGAATCACCAAAAGACAGAGGTCTCAAGTTGTTTTACCAGACACGGACTTTCTACTCACTAGTTTTTTTAATTTCACTAGTAAATTTTGTATCAGTCGCTCAAAAGGTGAAGGATAGAATCGTTAGGAAACCTGCTTGTGTGAGAAATTTTGTCGACGGTTTGTGAAACCTTTAACCAACGCTACACTGACATAATGGACTAAATACCATGTCTTCTTTTTTTCCTAAAGAAGACCCCAACCCAGCAGTGAGACTCTGAGAGACAATAAATCAGTTTGATTACTAAATAGGGAGACGTGGCCACGGCTTATGCAATTCCAGTGGCCTCATTATATTACTCGAAAATTGTTTGACCATAGACATAGTAAAAAGAAGAAGTATTCATTAAGTTTTAAAAACAATTGTCACATCAAGTGTTATGAATAAAACTCAAAATATATCTTTAAAAAAAACCCACGACGAAAAGTATGTTAAAAGGATTAAATAACATTTTCAAATCCCCCGTTATGGAGCTATATGGTAACATTCGTTTGGAGGCACAAACAAACAAACAAACACCCTCTCACCCTAAATTCTCCGTTGAGGCGGGAAAATGAAAAGTGCACATTGTCGATTTTATATTATTTTTCATAACTTGAATTTCTCCGAAGTTTAATGTGTAATTATGGTGGATAATTAACCATTGAGTGTTCGTGAACGTGTGAGAATGTAGACAAATGATATAAAATTTAAAATCGTGACTTTTTGGGTTCACTCCTAAACTCCATCGAAGCCTCAATAAAGTTTCTAAGTACCGTTTTATTGGGGCAACTGAACCACATATTATATTATACTTGACACTGGCGAACACTAAAAGTGTGGTGCCATAATAGAATCCCATGATGGGAAATATGACCTAATTGATTGATTAATCTAATACTTGACACTGGCAAATACACAAAAGGTGTGGCAACATAATAAAAAAAAAAAGTCCCCTCTCCGTCGTGGGTAAAAAGATTATGTAAGACAGAAAGAACGTCTGAAAGTATTTATAGTTATACATATTTTTTTTATAAAACTTTTGTAAAGCACAGGCTGATGCTAGATTTTACTTGTTTTTTAATATGAAATTCACTCAGTATAGCACTGAAAACTTACATCGCGAACTTAAAATCCGCTAACAAAACAATTGCCGAACTTGTACTCATTTCCCTACACGATAACAGTAATTATAACAATAATTCACACAACCATTACATCTTGTGATAAACGAGATTCTATAATTAAAGAGAAGGGTGAGATCCCCTTGATAGTTACTATTAATACTTATATAACACGAAATAATGCAATTAATCTCGCACAAACTGTTTTATGAGATCTATCGTGAGAAGTTAGCACTTGTGTTTTTGGTAGGGGTGTAAAAAACAAGGAAAAAATGCCGCTGTTTGATACGAAAATGTAGCGAGGAGTTCAAACGGGCGATACGCGTGTGATACGCGAATATTACTTTTAGTGTGGGTACCTGTTTGGCATTAACTAAATCCTACTTCCTACTAATATTATAAATGCGAAAGTTTGTGAGGATGGATGGATGGATGTTTGTTACTCTTTCACGCCAGAACGGCTGAACGGATCTGGATAAAATTTGGCACAGAGATAGATTATAGTCTGGAATAACACATGGGCTTGGACTTTTTATCTGAAGTCCAAGCAGACGAAGTCGCGGGCAGAAGCTAGTAAAAAAATAAATATGTTCGAAGAGTCCTGTAATTATAATATTGACCAAACGAACGAGTAGTATAGCTAAAATATGGTACAATACCTACCTAGATGTAACAGTAACGTTTGTTCACAGTTATATTCTGCCAGTGTAGTAAACGGGGAATGCAAAAAGTGTGTTGTAATTGAGCAACTTTTTGTAGCGCCACTATCGCTCAGTCGCCCGTCTGCACCGAGTCTGTGGGTACCGCGTCGATCCATCATTCTCCTCAGATTAATGTTATGATGTATGCGATACATTATACATTGAATAGACGCTGATAGGCAGACAGTCGCGATTCTCTCATGCGTAAATCGCACGTGTGCCTAATTATCTATTTTTCTTGCATTTAAATGTAACGGTATACACAAACTGATACCTGATGATGATGTGTATACATCCTTACTTAAGTTATTATGTGTGATCAGGTTACAACACTTTAATAGACTAAAATTAATACCTACAATAACGGCCGGTCCCAATAAACAATTCGTTGATAGATTTCCTTACTAGAGGTAGAATTTTGATATTACTTGTAAATATGTCCTTATTTCAAATGTCAAAATTATGTCAAAAACCTATCCCTAGTAAGCAAATCTATAGACGGATTTGTTATTGGGTCCAACCGTAAACAGACCTGTTACAGTAGAACTGTGGGCTCGAACCTATAGGATCTCTAGCATAGCAGTCGCGCTTGGGACCACCAGACTGATGACAGTTTTTAACTTAAAAACTATTGTGTAAAATAAAACTATACCTATCTAATACTGATTTATTATAGCCATGTTCCTAAAAGGCATTATCAGAATACACAAAATAAATAACAACGATGCATGGCTTGAATTGCCCACAAAAACGTTAATACGTAATACGAAATTAATATTTTATCAAATTGTGTTATTATTTGGATTGAGATACCGTTAACTAGGTTCCTACCATACCTTTCCGTCTACTACTACTTCCCTGGAAATAACCGACCGGAAAATCGTTTTGAACTTGGTAAAATTATCAAGAAATGCATTTGCTTACATTTATTTCCATTGAAGTAGTTATTTTAGACAAAAAATATTATTTGGTATATAGTTAATCTAGGTAGGTAGATTATAAATAGAGATATCGGAATCCAAATAATAACACACTTCAATTAAATTGTGTTTGAATTACGATTTATTTTGGTATTACGTTTGTATGGGAAATTCAATCCAGTTACGCGCGTTACTCACAAATTATAACCTGTTTTAAAATCATATTTTCATTTTATTTCATACCTACTTATACTTCATATAAGTACGTCGACAACATCACCCGGGGCGCCCTACCCATGACCACGGTATAATTTCCGCGCGAATGATCTCACAACAATATCCGACACTAATAAAGGCCTCAATCCATTCATTCCGCAATATTGTCTACTCTAATTGGCATTAAAATTCGTCGAAAGAACTGAGGTAACCCCCAAATAAGCGCTTATCACCACATCAGTGCACTAAAACCCTCTGTCCCCCCCCCCCGACTCATCCCCCGCTCCCCTCGGTCTGCGGCTAATGAATATAATAGATGGCCCCCAGGTATGTAAGTTTATCGGTTCAATGAGGACGCTCCAATTGAGGTAAGAAATTGATATGAGTATTTTGGGTGAAATCTATTTTTGTAAAAAGATTTATCGTCTCCCCTCTTGATATTAACATGTAGAGTACCTAAGGTAGAAAGATTATTTGCCTTACACTACTTTTTATAAGTAAAATGGATCTATGGCATTTTACTTATAGATAAAAGTAAGGATTAAAGATATAAATAAGCTATAACTAAGAATTAACTAACCACGCAATTATTAGACCAAATTTATATTCCGAGCGCGACTGCTACGCTAGAGGTTCTGGGAATTTAAACATAAAACCTCTTCAGCTTTAATATATTAGCAAATTAAAAAACAAATGATTATAATCTATATTATAAGAATTTGAATTTTTTTTTAATAACCATGGTTAATCTAACAAACGGTTGTACAGTTTGACTACGGATCAAAAAACTGGGCCTCGTAAATAGAAATTGACGTAATCTTGATAATTGACGTTTGCGGACGGCGTGTGGGCTGCCGCGATCTTGTGGCGAAGAGTGGGATGTTTTGTTTTGGATCAAATAGGAGTATTCATCATATACCTACCTAAGTAAGTATAGGCACCATATAAATCTGAAAGATACTATTAATGGATCTATTAGATAAGCATTACAGAGAAAATTGTTTTGACTATTACAGTTATAGATTTTAAGTGTGGACTTATTGCTTAATATTTTTGGATAAATGCACAAGTTGAACATTGTCTTGAATAAACGTTTTTTTAGTGTGTTGGTCTAAGGTATATCTAGGCAGATTTTTTATTTGTCTCTTGAAAATATTAAAAAGATTAAAAGTATTGATACTTACTTATCTAAAACAACATAATCAAGCCATTATTCTGTCCTACTGCTGGGCACGCTGGCCTAATGCGGGTTGGCAGACTTCATGATAATAAACTCGAAAAGTCAGAGGTGCCTTGAATTTGAACTCGAGACCTTTGACTTGGCAGTCTAATGGTCACACACCTATCACTGCTGCTATCAAAAAACTTAGCAGGAAATCAAATATCAATATTAAAATTTCATTGCAATCAATGTTCACATGACGGTACAAAGCGGCCGGGTGAAAGCCCTCAAGGGAGGAACATTATATTATAACCGAACAGAATATCTGCGTCGTCACTCAAGCGCAATAAATACCCAAATAAAGCGCAAATAATACCCAAATCGCTCATCAGCGCAACCCAACCTCCCCCAACCATAATTATCTATAATCAGAATATACCCCATCTATAATCAGAGCGAGCGCATTGCAATTATTACTATTACTGTGTTTTGCATGTGGGCACCGCCATGATTACCCCTTGCACGCGCCGCAACCACTGACGTCCTAGCTAACGTTTGTCCAATCAAATCACATTCGAAATTTGAATTTTCAAAGAAGAACGTAAACACGTAATTATTTTTCCCGCGATATATTCTGCGACAGGACAGTTTTGGCACGTCGCCATAAATTATTCGCAACAGAGGGCCCGCTGACCCCGACCTCCAGTCGATTAACCATCACTAGGTCTTCCTTCAATTTCATATTTATAAACGGGGATTACGCAAAAATGCCAGTGTAATGGATCACCTACAGGACTTAGGTTGGGGCGGGCCGTTGTCGGACAGAGGGGGGTGGGGAAGGCAAATTTGAGAGGGACGGGGGGATGCGGCAAGGGTCTGATCGTCGGACTCATCCATCACGCGGCTCACGCATGTGAATTGGGGCGTTTTATCTGGAGATAGCCGCGGATGGATACCTATTTAAATATTTCGTCGTTTAGCGAGGCGGCCGAGGTATTACGTGTCTACATGACGCTGCTGCTAATGGTGTCTCCTACACAAATACAATGTACTGTACCTACCCCTGTTTGCGGATGCCTAACGGGTTTACCTAACGTCGTTTTTCATCTTCACCGTATCTTATGGATACTACATTACCTACCTATCTTTTATAGTTAAGAGACGGCGGAATGGGAAATTAACTGGAATTCTAACAGCTTCCTCGAAGAACATCATTTGTTGTGGAGTCTGAAATAGAGAAATTTAGCAAATCGCCAAAGGGCCGACTTCGCCCAAGAACTTTCATGGTAAGTATCTGTAATCAAAGCTTTTATATTTTTACTCCACTAGTGCAGACGAAAAATCCACTTTCCATATCACTTTTCGGTGGGCCGTATGTACAGTCACGAGCATATATAGGTACACTTCAAAAATTCACGACAAAATTCAAAAGTGATTTTGCACAGAAAAAAAATCGCTTTCAAATTTTATTAAGTGTTACATAATTATTTATGCTCATATCTGTACTTTAAAATAGCCGCTGAAAAATCTGCTGGAAAACCACTGAGAAACCGCAAAAAAAAAACGCTTTGAATAAATCATAAATTCATACCATGATTCACATTAGAATGTCAATGTCAGATACAACGTCAATGGGTTCCAGATATGAATTGGAACAGATCCAGATATGAAATAGGCTAAATGTGACCTTTTTAGACACCTTTTTTAATAAGATTTTAGAAATACATCAGTCCAATGTATGTAAGCGCGACTGCTATGCTAGAGGTCCTGGGTTATCTGGATGTACGAGCTTGGATTGATTTTTTTATGGCACATACAAGCAGACTAATCGCCTGATGGTAAGCGATTACCGCCGCCCATGGACACCCGCAACACCAGAGGAGTCGCAAGTGAGTGGCCGGCCTTTTAAAAGGGTTTGGGTCTCCGGTATCCTCACTCACTCGACGAAACACAACGTAAGCGTTGTTTCAAGCTGGTTTTCTGTAAGGCGTGGTATCTATCACTCCGGTCGAGAAGGCCCATTCATGATGAAGCATGGCTGTTCCACGGTTAGTGAGTGTACCCAATTAATGGCAAAATACTCGCCTATTATTACTTACACATACATTTCAGTAAATATAGACATGGTGGTGACCTATATTTAAAAAACAACATAACATAACATAAACATACCATCACGTCTGTGTTCCCCGAAGGGTTAGGCAGAGGCGTACTATTATACACCCACAGTTCGCCGATATGTTTAGGTCCCATGTAATAGGGGCCGAGCCTATTGCCATTAACCGGGCACAAATTCCAAACTCCGAGCTGCTACTGGGAATTTCATAGAAAAACCCAATAACACTTTGCTGGACCTGGGAATCGAACCCAGGCCCTCTAGCGTAGCGGTCGCACTTGAAACCACTAGACTAACGAGGCAGTTATATTTAAAAATACTACCTAAAATAGGAAAAAAGAAACGTCGATATAAAATGAACAATACAAAAACCGTTACACGAAGCGAAAAAGTCGCTCACGTCAAAATGTCTGAAGACTCGCAGTCAATCGCGTCCATTTAGCTGTCGCACGTCGCGCGTCGTGTCGCAGCCGTCGATGACACGACACGGTGTCGCTCCGACGTCAACGTTGATCGACGTTAGACGTGACACAGAAATGACGTATGGATTCATGCTGATTGTAAATATATTCGTGCTTGTAAGATGAGGTGTGTGTAACTGGCCCTAATTTATCGAAAAAAGGTTAGACTTGGCTACAAAAGGGTTCAAAACTTATTTTATACTAGCGGCCCACCCGCGGTTTCACTCGCGTTGCACCGTGTCTAAGAAGAGTATCGTGATGTTAAAACCTTCCTCATGAATCACTCCATTTATTAGTGAAAACCGCATGGAAATCCGTTCAGTCGTTTTAGAGTTTTGTGTTGAGCAACAAATTTAGCGGAAGAGATAGATACCTAAGTACTAGCTGTTCTATGCGATATCATCTGCAAGAAACCTCGTAGTGTGACTTTAATAGCCTAGTAACCTTCTTCGATAAATGGACTATCGAACACAAAATATTTTTTCAATTTGAACCAGTAGTTCCTACGATTAGCGCGTTCAACCAAACAAACAAACACTTCAGCTTTACAATATCACATTGTATAGATCATCATCGTCGTCATAATCCACTGCTGGACATGGGCCTTCCTCAATGTGCGTTATTTCGCCTAATCCACGGCTTGTTGCATCCAGTTTCCGCCTTAGTATAGATATATTTTTATATAACTATTTCTGAAATAGTCTCAGCGTGTAGCAGTGATATCCAAGTGACATGACAGTTCCGCTGCCAAATTTCGAGGTCTAGAATCCAAAGGATCTCTGACATTAGAAATCATGTGCACAGATAATTATCACTTGCCTAAACGGTGGAAGAAACCTGCATGCCTGAGATTTTCTTGCCGGCGTGTGAAGTCTGCCAACCCGCAGTTGGCTAGCGTGGTGAACTATCGCTTAATATCTCTCATTCTGAGAGCAGAACCTTGCCCAGCAGTGGGACAGAATAAGGGGTTGATTATGTTATGTTATGTCATGATCATCAGCTTTACCGAGCCATGCTTCGGCACGAATAGGCCGGCTCGACCGGAGTTAAAACTTACGTTGTGTTTCGAGTGAGTGAGAATACCGGAGGCCCAAACCCCTTTTAAAAGGCGGACAACGCACTTACGACTCCTCTAGTGTAGCGGGTGTCCATGGGCTGTGCCAATCAAAGTCAAAGTCAAAATCATTTATTCAATATAGACTACTAGGTAGTACTTTTTGAACGTAATTTTTACAATATAGAAAAACATAACATACATACATACCATCACGCCTGTATTCCCCGAAGGGTTAGGCAGAGGCGTACCTACTAATGTATACCCACAGTTCGCCGGTATGTTTAGGTCCCATGTAATAGGGGGCGAGCCTATTGCCATTAACCGGGCACAAATTCCTAACTCTGAGCTGCTACTGGGAATTTCATAGAAAAACCCAATAACACTTTGCTCGACCTGGGAATCGAACCCAGGACCTCTAAGCGTAGCAGTCGCGCTTAGGACCACTTGGCTAATGAGGCAATTAGTTACAATATGGACAGCCCCCAAAACGCCCGCCTTCACCGCTTCCTAGTGTTTTAGGAAGAAGAAACGGCGCAACAAACTCCCCAGCAAACACATTTCTGTCTGTTAAGTTATTAAAAGGCGTTATACAAAATAGAATTCACATCATTGTTTGGGGTACTTATTAATTTATTCATTGCTACTGTCAGCTGGCGCACACGTTATTATTATTAATTTTCAAGCAGTATTTATAATATTAGCAAGCCTCCTTTCTTGTAGTTTAAATGACAATTTTAACTATTAAAACAGTGAACCTGCCGACACGAGCAATGATAATATGCATAACTAGAACCTACAAGGCGATTCAGTTAACTTTTAATAAGCTACAAATATAGTTAACTTTTAAATCGCTTACCATCAGGTGATAGGTCTGCTCGTTTGCCCCTCTATCCATTAAAAAAAGGAAATCATCATATCAGCCAAAAGAACTTCACTGCTGAACAAAGCCTCACGGACGACCTGGGTCGCTGGGAGTCGTTGGGTTCGTATTATTTCTACAAATATCCTATAACGAACTACACATACTTAGGTAATATTTAGACAACAACATAATATTTCATGAACCTTTTTTTTACAAAACATCCCAAGAACTAAAATTAACCGTTTGGTTGGTAAATGGATAAAAAAGTGAGCACTAGATAATCCCAAATTATCTGTCACCTACACAAAAAAACTGGTGGTTTTCTCAACCGCAGAACATACACAACACACCTACATATACATAGTTATGCATACCTAAACATATCTAACAAGACACTTGAAGTTTCTACGTGTCTAAAGGAACAATAGAATCCTCGCACAGAATTTGTTGAACAACATTTATCAGCCATAGTAGTCAAACCACTGACACAAAAACCAAAGACCGCTGACATAAGAACGTAGCGGAGCGGCGAGCGGAAAATTGCCTCGACGATATTATGAAAATAACTCACAAGTTTCGATAAACTACAGACGAAACTGGTGACCCAAGCACGAAACACTAGGTATCGAATTCGTATCGTAAACGTATAGGTAGAATTTTTTTCTGCGACAAATCTCATACATACATATTTTCACATCTATCTCCCATTTGGGTAGGCAGAGACTACACTTGCTACGATCCTGACCGCTTTCATACCAAGGAAAAAAGCATTTCCATGTTTTAATAACATGAATATTAAAAATAATAATTGTAATTCTTAACTGCTTCATTAACCCAGTGGTCCTGAGCGCAACTGCTGCGCTTTGGATTTTGTGCCCGGTTAATGGCAATATGCTCGCCCCCTAAACGACCTAAACATACCGGTGGACTGTGGGTATACAATAGTACTTATACCTACGCCTCTGCCTAATCCTTCGAGGAATACAGGCGTGATGATATGTATGTATTAATAATAAGAAAGTAAGTACTTACTTACTACATACCTACATCCGCTACATGGTATCACTATATCATAACACTAACACGTATGAACCAATGACCTGAAGGTTAAACCAGCACTAACTGTACTCGAATGGTCGGATCGTGCCTCTATTTGAACTAACTAATAGTAGGTAACTAACTACAGTTTTTTACACCATTGTTATGAACCTGTTTGTTAAATGTAACGGACACTTCTATATTAGTGTGTTATCCACTGATGAACATACGGTAGAGACAGTACATTTTACATCTTGTAGATATGTACCCGCAGGAGGATTATTTCGGACACCTACCGACGAAACCCATACGCCACCATAAACTCTTTAAAACAGCTGTGTCTGTAGAGTAAATTGAAGATATTCAAAAGTAAACATCTCCGAACCCAAAAAAAAAGATTTAATTTTAATTTTGTTATACTTAATTTATGGAAAGTATAGGTTTGTTCCTAACTTAAAAACTAGTGAACTTTTATCTCAATTAATTAAACGGATCCTGAGATACAGCATATAAAGAAGATATCATCACTGTTGGTTATGATTAAATTATTTTTGGGATCCATTTGTAATCCTAATATAGCTTTACGTGTGCGAAGCCGCGGGAAAAAGCTACATAATAATTGCAGTCAGCTATTATAGCTTCTGATGCATAAAACTTTAAAGGCCAGCCTTTTTCCCGCCCGAAAATGTTCGAATGCCCGGAAGTTTGAAATCCACCAATACGGAAGGCAAAGATGAAGAATTAAGCTTTGGTACATACTTACCTACCTACCTAATAATATCTTCATCTATACGTATTTGTGATTTGTAACTGAAAATATTTCCATACTTACTTACTTATAGCTAGAATATAAAACATTTTCATAGAGCTTTTCACATCTCTTTAACTTTTGTGTAGGAAAAAAGCAAATAAAAAAATTAATACTAACTTCAAAGCGTTGCTACTTCTTACCCAATAGGTAAGTACCTACCTACCTAAGATTTCCATTTTTTCCTCATTTGATAAGAACATAGGAAAGTACCTACCTACCTAGGTATATTTTTTTGTTTAGCATGGAATATCCTCATGGATCATTTGCCATCTGGGGAAGTGAGAGTACCTATACCTTATTGACTAAAAACTGCCTTCCGCTGCTCTATCTATAGTCACGGCTACATAAATCATCGAGGTATAGGTCATGATATCCAATAATTTCTAACACCTAGGTAGGTACTACCATCCTACCTTTAAAGCCATAAAATTATTATGATACTAGGTCTATAATTTACATGACACAATACCACTACGTTTGATCGTTGCTTACTTTAGGACTTATAGGTTAAAACATTCTGATAAATACATCCAACGTTACAATCATTCAATCAATTTAATATGGATGCAATAAAAAAAGATGGTCCAATAAAATATCATAAGGAACCAGCGAGTGGTTGAAACAAATGAGAAGCATCGACAGCTGTAGCGTCCGTGGTCAGGACTGAGCTTTTATTAAGTTTATAAATAGCCGGGAACCCAAACAAATCGGCGTGCGTCGCGGCAACCGCCCTTGAACTGAGCCGCGGAGGCTTTCGCGCGGAGCGAGGCCCGCGCGGGGGCGGGGCCCGGCCGGCCAATCAGCGCCCCTTTACATTTTTCAGCCCCCGCCCGCATCGCCGGACGCTGCCCAAAAACAAAAGGATCAAAGTCGGCGAAACCTATCTCTTTCTTTGTGAGGCCAGCAAACGGGCATCGATGAGAGGATAGATACAGTGTGTCGCGCGGGCGCGAATCGATAAAGCGGGGCCCCGCCGTCGTCAGGCGAGCGCCCGCCGCCGCCGCCGCCACACCCGCCCGCAACGGCCATTTGCACGGATGTTTACTATTATATTTATTGAACGGACGCTCCTGAGTGGCGATATAAGAATATTTACAAATCATAAGCACCCGATTTGGAGCAATTAGGCGCGTATCGTGAGCGCTCGCCGCGGCTTTAAGTGCTCGCTGAATGCTTGCGACGCTAACTCTCTATCGCGTTACTTGATTTTATAAATTTGTATATTAAACACTTATGTTATAGGTACTCGGCTCAGACCAATTAGGTTGAGAAATTCAAAGGTTAATTTGAGAGCGATTCGATCCTTTAAATTCTAATAAATAAGTAGGTCGGTTAAGTTAACCTATCATTAGAATCCCGTTGCGCACTCAATAGTGTAACAGTTTGGTACAAATAATGATATTTTTCATTTGATCTGATCAGAAAATGATATTTCTATAAGTATTTTACATAAGAATAGATAAGTACACAATTTCAAAATATAAAAAGAAATTAAAAACATACTTAAAAAGTTCAGTAAGTAGAACTCATATTTTTTTTAATTGCACAAAGCCAAAGTAGTTGCAGGTTTTTGACCTTTTGTGAAAAGTTAGACATCATGGAATTATCATGTTTTGTTCTGTCACTCCTCATTTACTAGGTACCTTCCTACTATAAGAGTAGAGTAGAATAAAAATAAGAGATACCTATGTAGGGGGTAGGACTGTGAGGCCGACGCAAGAAGGTCGTAGGTACCTACCTAGTATTAAGTAGGTAAATAGGTATATAGAAAGAAAGAAAAATGGTTTAGGTATTCAGCACAATTTTACCTTAAATACACCTAGTAGTATTTAAGGTAAAATTGTGCTGCACCTAGTAATATTTACGGTAAAAAAATCTATATATATTATAGTAGGTAAGTATATTGTTCGCCACTTTAATTAAGAATAAACAATGCACTTTCAATAATATGGTAAATTTGTTTTCTTTTGTTTCTTTAAATATGTTCGAGACAGTTTTGGCAGACTAATGTAGGTAGTAGAGCTTCGCCCACTAAGTATACAAAAAATACATTCAGGTTGTTTTTATTTTAACCGGAAGTACCTAGGTACTCTACATATAATTATACCGAGAAAGTTACGCAGAGGGAGTTCTCAATCTAGTAAAAAAAAATTAAGAAACCCTCATATAAAAATCTCTAAGTATCTAGGAAATAATAATAGATAGGTAGGTATCTAAATATGTGGAATATTTGAATCCAAGCGTCGATTGTGTGTATTCTAACCCGTTCCCACACGAGAAACAGATTTTTAATGATTGTTTATTCACAATTAGAATGGCCAATCAGTTATAAACCTAGGGTGAATCTAAGTATGTAGGTACTGTAGAGACCATTGCAAGAAGGCGATAATACTATAATAATAAAACTGCCTCATTAGCCAAGTGGTCCTAAGCGCGACTGCTACGCTAGAGGTCCTGGGTTCGATTCCCAGGTCGAGCAGTGTTATTGGGTTTTTCTATGAAATTCCCAGTAGCGGCTCGGAGTTAGGAATTTGTGCCCGGTTAATGGCAATAGGCTCGCCCCCTATTACATGGGACCTAAACATACCGGCGAACAGTGGGTGTACATTAGTACGCCTCTGCCTAACCCTTCGGGGAATACAGGCGTGATGGTATGTTTATGTTATAATACTATGGGTTGACTGGTTGGAAACAGATAAAGAATAAACAATCATTTTGAATTTGGTACGACATGTAGAACTGTCTAGTCGGTGAGTCTTAACTGAGGTCTTAACAGACTCTGCCTGTATGAGTTAGGGCTTCGCCCCCGCAATACTTAAATATTAATAATTCTAACTACATAACTGCATTTAATTGGTGCCTCTCTATAGTACCTACCTAGTCAATACAGCGCAAAGTAGATATTATAAAGCATGCATATCAGAATATATTATATTCTGATATGCATGCTTTTATTAATTACTAGTTGGCCTGACAAACGTTGTCCTGTCCAATACTCAACTATCTACCTCGAAACATTTAATAGAAAAAAGGATTCCGTTTTTCCATATTTTAAATACACTTAGAGCCATTATCCTCTGAATACCTTATTTCTGACCTTTATATTACTTAATTTAAAAAAAAATGTTCAGCAATATTGGCTTGGAATTATAAACAAAAATACAGAGATAAAAATCTCAAATTGTTTCGGCATTAATAAAGATTAACGCGCGTTACAATTATTATTATTAAATTATTTATTATACCACATAGGTACTATGGTACTTATATTCTTTTATGATTTGATTAAATGGAAACTCTTTAGTTTCTCTTTAGTTATTTACAGAGGAAATTATTCAATTCAATTCAATGGTTATTTTTCAAATTCAACGTTTTCAATGGTTAAAATGCCGATTTGAATTAGGTACTTAAAAATTAATAATAATTAAATGTTAATACAAGAAACTATAAAATCCATAGGCTATGCATTTATTTCCAATTCATCCAAATCTATTCAGTACCTAGTTATGATTTGATGCGTGTTCAAACACACAGACAAACAAACAATAAATCCAAAAACCGGCCAAGTGCGATTAGGACTCGCGCACCGAGGGTTCCGTACTTAAAAATATTTTTATTAAATGATGTAACTAAAAATTTATGCTTTTCGCAATTTTTCCTTTATCTGTGCTATAAGACGTTGCTTCGTAACAAATTTCAAGATTCTGAGTTCACGGGAAGTACCTTGTAGGTATTGATTCCCTTGGGTCTTGGCAGGCATACAGACAGACAACAAAGTGATCCTCCGCCTCTGGTATCCTCACTCACACAACACATACCTATACTACCTAGTACCTAAGTGTTGTTTCACGCCGTTTTTCTGTGAGGCCGTGGTATCACCCCGGTCGCGCCGGCTCATTCGTTCCTCCCACGTCAAAAAAACATGAAGTAAACCATACTTACCTAAATTTCCAATTTTTTTAATCAATTACGTACCTACATCTTTTTCATTTCAGGTCATGAACAATGTCAACTAACCTATTGGCTGATTGAGTACTACCTATACTTAGTCCTACCTAGTTTGTGTTTTATGCTCGACGTCCGTCAGCGCGTGATCACGAATCCTGAAAAGCGACCTGAAAATTTCGTAACATTTACCTAAAAAGTAAATCCGAACTCAGGCATGAAGTTTGATATTCGGTTTCCTGTGTGCGTTTTTTGTTTATTTAATTAAGAAGTTGAATTATTTTCATTGATTATTTTTCACAGCGATTTCAGATGTGAAATTTCGCTACCTGCTACTTTTCGTCCGTAATGAATTTTCATTTAAAATCATTTATCACAATTGCGATTTTGCTGCATAAGTACAATGAAATCGTGAGCAAAATGCGATTTCATTGAAATGCGATTTTGAGCAGGCTGTGATGTAAACAAAATCCGCAGGTGTGACGTGTTAGAAATTATTTCACGTGATTTTTCATAATCATAATCATTATTAATTTGTTGAAATTGTTGGTACAATAAACTTCATAATGCTATCTGTTTCATGTCTAGTGCTAAGGGCAGCTAAGGAACCGCTGATATTGGTAAATGCGATATTATATAACAAGTTAGAAATACTGTAAAACATACCTACCATCATGTCTGTATTCCCCGAAGGGTAAGGCAGAGGCGTAGGTACCGTTTTAAGGAAAAATGCACAATGAAATTTATATTATTTCTGTATTAGCAAAAAGCAGCTAAATTCGGGAATTTAAGGGATTCCCGAATTACCATATAAATGACGGACTGTTTTGATGTATTTTTCAGGGCCCATCCGAAATTCGCTCATAGTTTGAGAATCGCTGCTCTAGTTATAGCCTAGTAGGTAGGTATCTATAAGTACCTACCTAAACAATTGATTCACATCGACACAAAAGTCGGTTCCTCTTTTTGAAATCGATTAAAAATTGGTAGGTAGGTACCTACTTAACAAGAATTAAAGATGAAGAAGAAGAACCTATCCTTTGCCCATATTATGCAGTTAATTCATTCCTATGAGCTTGAACGAAGAGCCTGAGTTAGGGAGTTAGGACTTATTATTTGACGTAAATTGAATCAGAAAACCATACCTCCTATTAGGTATAAAAGCTGTGTGTCTTCCAGAGTATATAAGATGCATTCAAATTATTATTCTAATATGTGCAAGGAGAACCATAATTATAATAATTAAAAGTTTAAACAGCGCAATAGCTTTGATCTCCGTAAATGTTGACCAAATGTACCAACTTACCTAGTCTTTACAGTGCAGTTTTATAAGCTAAGCTAACTAAAGAACGTTTAATTATTCTCGTAATCCAATAAGATTTTTGTAACCACTTCCCCATTTACCTACATATCTATTACCTACCATCAGAAGTCTTATTTCTGAAAAAAACATAAATTTCTCACAAACTACTAAAATAGATTAATTAATAAACGACTGAAGAGTCAGAACATATTAATTAACATTTCAATAAGGTATTACTGTTACATTAATTAATTATTATTAAATATCAAATCAATTAGGCACAGTCACTTCTTACAAAAGCGCCATCTATAAAGTGGACTCAAAAGTATTCTGAAATATTATACTGTTCCTCAATGCTACAAGCTGCCATCTAGCGCGGAATAGAATAACGACAACGTCTTGCTCTACTCGGTTAAATATTTTGAATTACGACAGATGGCGCTGTACTCAGTCTTCGAATGCAACGTTTGAGAACATTTAGATTTCTAGATTTGATTTGATATAATTAAAATTTGATACAGATGTTATTAATATAATCATTAATTATTTTTTAAATATAATAATTCACAGAAAGCTTCTTCTGGGAGTATTTCTTTGCTGCGTAGTAGACTACTTTACCGACAGAGCTATTTCCGGTTCGCGCTCGCCGACATCACGCATACGCAAACTCGAATTAGGGCTAACTTCACTTCATAAATGTTCGATCTTTTTCAACTACATCGAGGCTTGAGCTTTTTGGGATTACGCTTTTCGGTAATTATTGTTTTACTCGTTACATACAGTGTGGTTTTAAAATTTCTTATTCTAATTCTAGTCAAAGGTGAGTGACGCGTTATTTCGAGGTGTGATCATAAAACCGTAACAGTTTGGCGCGTTGGTTAGATTCTGTCAACATAGCTAATAAAGTTTTCACACGCAGTAGTTTATGCACGTGTAATTTCAATACAAACGTGATTTTTCGTTTGCAGACATGGCTTTGAGCGTTGCACTACCTCTGGCAGGCTTGGAGACAGATAATTATAACTCATTCAGTTCGTACGGGCATATCATAGACATAGCGGGCCTGTCTCAGTCTCAGTCGAGCCCGAGTCCGTCAGTCTCCAGTGAATCTAGCGGTATCGGGTCGCTGGGGTCGCTCAAATCAGAATCTGTGAACAGCGACTCCCTGCCGTCTAGTCCTCAGACAACAGAGAAGGTGAGTGTACATTTTTGCACTATTTTGTTTGCATTCGTCCTGGCCTTGACCTCTCTATTTTCATAATATTCCGTAATGGCGAATGTTTTATTACGCTATCAATGTTGTGTACATTATCGAGCTGTGATAATGGAAAGATTTTGGAGGCATAGGTAATTTAAATATTTCTCTACGCATCGTAACCAGTGCGATTCTTAATGTGTACCTAGATGTAAAGTCTAATCAAAATGTCTACCTACCTATTTGCCGTTAGTTCTTGCCAAAATAATTTTGCAACTTATATGGAAGGTGGTCGGGTGACATTGTTCCTCTTGCCGATGTAAAATTCGGTCAGAGTCGCGCTTTAGGGATATCTGTTATTGTACGAATTTTTATAAGGTGATGTTATTGTGTGAATGTGATGTGCCTACTTCCAGAAAATATTCGAGCCCGTGGTGCAACCCCAGCCACGTCCAAAGGAGAAGAAAGTTGACGACATCAAAATAACTTATGGAGGACGCGACGTCCTCAACCTGATGGGTAATCTCACTGACCCGCGGTGGAGCTACCGCCCCACTATGCTGCCACCCAACAACCCGGCGCTGTTCTTCGCCAATCGCTCCCAGTACCACCGGTTGGGGCCGTATGGAACTCGCACACAGTATGTAAAAGACTCGTGCCGCCTCTGTGGCTTCTCATGGGTTGTAGCTGCCACAGAATGATGTGACTATGAGTCAGCATAAATTCAGAACAAACAAATGTTAAGTGGGTATGACTGGAACACATCAGGATGCATATCAACTTCCCTAAATCTTACTGTCACATATGGTGCTTGGCACTATTCTTAGATGAACCATGACTCTAGTTCATGAATATTGTGAAATATTGTGACAACTTGTTATTTTCATCAACAATGACAAGAAATGATTTTTTTATTTTGCTCATGTTATCTTTTTGACTTAAGTTTTTACATTCTATTTTACTAATTTGTTATCAGATAAGCATGAAATGTTTTACCATGACTGACAAAAAATATAAAATATATTAATGTTCCTTTATTTGAACTAAAGCCAATGGTTCTGTGACACTCTCCTATGTTAGTTTGCATGATGCTTGCCTGTTGTGCTCCAGTTCTACGGATGACTGTGGAATATGTATGTGGCTATCGTCTCGCGCATTCGTAGTTACATTTTAAACGTGACTTAATACTGTGATCTTAATTTAAACAAGACAATTTTTGACAAATTCTGTGAATGGAATGCGTGATGATAGATGACTTCGTTTTTTTTTTTGTTTTAACTTATTTAATTGTGTGATAAAGTTAGGCTTATTTAATACTACGGACTTGCAATGCCATAAATATTTCCAGAATTATTCCAAAAATAAGCATTTTTAGGTCCCAGTCTAATTGAAAAGACAATATTGGATCAAAACTTTAAAATCTCTATTCCATCAACAAATATCACTAATTATTATCATGAATTAATTAAAGTAATATATTACACTACACTTAGTTCCTCTTAGAAATGTTAATGATTTGTTATCCAAAGAATATTATATTAACTATAAATTGTTGAATATACAATTTATATTGATTAGTATAAAATACAAAGGGTTGAACTCTTCAGCTCATGGATTTTGTGTCCAATTACTCTTAAAGCAATATTTAAATTATAGACATTTACTTATGATATCATAATGAGTTATTTCCCACCATTACATGTAACAGTTATTATTTAAATATTGTTTTATAATATTCTTTAGTCTCTAGGAGATAATTTAGATATATTCCACAGTCATTTATCAATAGGTTCGTCATTGTTTTAAACCAAAAGGCTGCTTCTCGGATGTTATTTAAATTTACGATTTTGACGAGATAGGCACGAATTTAAAGCCAAGCTGTAGCTTAATTTTAAGATATAATTATGATGATTGTTGGATTTACCGTCCGAGCATTACATAATAATAGTGATGACATATAATCTAGAGGATACGATCTTGACATACTACCCTAAAATCAACTTCTTATCAACTCAAC
This sequence comes from Acronicta leporina, assembly GCA_947256265.1. Taxonomy (NCBI): domain Eukaryota; kingdom Metazoa; phylum Arthropoda; class Insecta; order Lepidoptera; family Noctuidae; genus Acronicta; species Acronicta leporina. The sequence continues at coordinate 4,893,327 of OX366513.1, read as the reverse complement.
TATATAGCTTTGAACAACACATTTGTAATTATAATATGATGAGCCCATGTGGAACATAGTCAAAATGGGTTATCAGTGCATATCATCACAAATTAATGCAGTGATTAGATATTCTAAGGTATTAGTAGTTGTTACAGACAGTTTTAAAACGTTTGAGTCATTGATATGCCCAGAAGCTGGGCTCCTAGTGAAATTATAGTAAGTGTCGTTAACAGACTGGCAATATCTCTATGTACGTGCATATATAAATGTAATATTCGTGGTCTCTTAATTTAGTCAAGATATTTAATAGTGTGAGTCTCTTCAATTACATGTAAGTAATGTATAACATACTAACTATAATGAATAATTGATACTGTCCTTTTGTGCAACTTTAGTTCTGCTATGTTGTGATCAGCTTTAAATTGGAACTGGAGTATTTGTACACGATAATGTTGACATATTTCCCACAAAGTTATTTTTATAAAAAAATGTTGATATGAGACAATACAGTATGTAGTTTTCAAATTTCTTTATATCTAATGGATTTCGCTTAAAAGTTTGGCAAATATTTTGGAAGGGACCAACATGCGCGCATTGTTTTCTCTGTACACTAGTTTGTCCAGAATAAAAGTGCACCTCCTAAGGAGACTAGTTTGTCCAGAATAAAAGTGCACCTCCTAAGGAGAGCTTTTCTCGCGGTTTAAGTTACACATTGCATTTTAAACGACTGCTTAATGTCAATCCATATTATCTACAAACTATCATTTCTGTTTTGTCTGTAATCAATTAACTGGGCTATGAACACTTGAAAACTTAAGCAAGTAGTTGAAGTTTTACAAATATTTATTTATGTATTTATGATTCAGTGGGTAATGACTGAACATATAGCATGGATCTCAGAATGCAGCTAACAGTGATACACATTCTTTAAAATGCCTTTGTACGAAGCCTCCCCTTTGCGTACTGTTGGCGAAGAAAATATTTTATTAATGTTTAGGGGTGGCTTCATTTGCCTAGTGTGCTATATCCTCAGTCACACAGACTCACAAAATGGTTGTTATTGGTTATTTTAAAATCAAGTGATGCATTCAGATTATTTTTAGTTATTAACTTATAATATGACAAAGCTGCAATCGAATGTAGTTCAAAGGAAAGTATTTGGAGCGATACGCACAGTTTAATAGACTAGCTCTTGTTGTGAATGTCTCCAATCCATAAGTTTAGTAGGTGATCCCCATAGGCCGCAGCGAGTGGCTCGACCGGCGCGCGGCGCGAGCAGCAAGAGAGGCCGAGGTGCGATGCAATATTTGCATTCCAGTTTTGTGTTTAAGTTAGCAGCCGAGGGTAGTAGTTGTTAATGTTTATTTAATCCACATTGCCAAATATTTTGGTTGTTGTGCTATTTATTTAACAAAATTTTCTAAAATATCAATTTAGTACCTTCCATTAATAAGTGTCTTCAAGTGATTTTACAATGTTTAAATCATTTCAATTTTATGCATTTTATTTTGTTTTAGTCAAATCATATACATGATATTATACATAATATTACCTATATGTTGTATTATATCTATTGTTCATTCATATGATAAATATTTTTTTCTCATTGAACTGTAGTCAAATGACAGTATTTTTATAATGAAAATTGTATAAGGATGAAGGGTTTTTTGCCTGACGCGCGTCGCCAACGCCTGCTGCGGTCTGTTCGCGGGCCGCCCGTGGGCCGCGGCCGCGCGCGTCCAGTGGGTATTACGTATATCTGATAAGCATTATGTAGGTTTAGCGAAATAGATTAACTCGGAGATGAACTCCAAGTACCAAAACTTATTGGTTCAATGTTGTTCTCATATTATGGTGATATAGTGCGTCGCGCGCGGCGCAGAGCTCAATATTTTTAGTAACCCTTAAGAAAATTAATACCTCTTTTGAAAAAATAAAATATATATGATATAGTATATCCAATTGATAATCACATATTATGTATTTCCCTGTTTATTTTGATGTGATATCATAAATGACTGATCTGAATTTAGTTTTTAAGTTGGTTATTGATATGCAGTGCTATTTCGAGAGTGTAATTAAGATTTAATATTGAAAGTGCCAATGCTCGTAATTTAATCTTTATGACTGTTCCTTTATCGTAGCTGTTTGTAAGGGCTCAGCCCGATACTCCTTTGTCAACTTCAGTATAAGCAATCTTCCTTTCTTACACTAAGTTTTCAATTATATTGTTAATTTAATGAAATCACGTAACGTGCACAATCTCAGTAATGCTTGCAATATTATGTGTAACATGTTTAATTCCTCACTTATAATTTATAATCCAGCGTAATGTTAAGAGTACAATATGAGATGATGTTATATCATTCTAGTATCAAAATTAGCCGAAGATGTTAATATTATTAGTTAGGTAAAATTTTAACATAGCTTTGTATAATTGGGATGTTTTAGTATTTAGTAGTGTATAATTACGGCGTAGTGGCAAGCAAAATGTCTCGTGAATGAGTGAATACTGTTAGTGGCAATAATACTCGATGTAAGTCCCCTGCCAAGAGACTTGTACAGGGTCGCGCGCCGCCGCCCGCGCCCGCCCGCGGTCACCGGTGGGCCGGCGCATACACAACTGAACGTTAGGAACTAGGCGTTTATTTGTTGTAATTATAATAATAGACGTAGGTATTTTATCGTACTTAAATAATTATTCTTGCGATGCCTTAATTCTGGTTGTCAATTAGACATGTCTCTGCCTAGAGTGTTATCATTGTTTTTATTTATTTTAGTTTTTTGCTGTTCCGGCTTCCTCCGTGAACTTCCAGTCCAGGCTGTTCTTTTGAAATGATTTTGAGGTCGATTTATTTTTACCTAAGTGTTCTTATTAAATGTTACCAAAATGTTTTTAATAAAATATTTTTATATGTAAACTGTTGTTTCATTTTCAGCAACGTTTGCCGTTAACTTCTTCCTACACTCTGCTACAAATAGCTTCAATGAATGTACAACATAAAAATAGAACTTATTTTTTAGTCCTGCATCAGTAGGTATGTGATATTATTTTGCCAACTACTGCACAGCGTTAACTAATAAAATTGGTCACGTTTCTTGGCGTAAACATGTATTTTGGGGCGTGAAGCCAACAACATACACGTAATTATTAGAGAACAGTCCACAGACAAACTAATGTTATGAGCTGGGTCAAACTGCTAATAATTTTACATAACAAATTACATGTGCGATTGTTTGTTTACTAAAGTCTAGATAATACGGTTTGTTTACATTTTATTAGCGTTTACGTCATCACGTTCTTTGATTGTTGTGCTACGGCATTTTTGTGAAATGTGGCCCTGAATGTGGTGACGGAATATTCCGCAGCAATCCTTGTGTTGTTGCATTGATAATGATAATTATATTTAACTGATGTGTAACGACAGTAGGTATTTTTCACTACCTATGTTTACGAATTTCATTACCTATGGATTGATGACAATATACGCCTGCACTCCCCGAAGGGTGAGGCAGAGCTGTACTTTTAATCGGTAAACGGGCACAAATTCTGAACTCCGAGCCTAAACCCAATAATAGCTTTCTCGTCCTGGCAATCTAACCCAGGACCTCTAGCGTAGCAGTCGCACTTGGGACGATTAGATTACCGAGGCCAATATTGATTGATTGGGTAGGTACCTATAGGTAAAAGACGATCATGATTTTCCATGTTTATTACTCAAACTTCAAATTTACTAGCCACCCGAGAAACTAATCAACAGCCACAAAAGACCCGTCGCCGCCACCTAAGCGAAACAAGCAATATAATTTTAATTGTAGGTGAGTGCCCGTGAATTTATCGTTGACACCTTGAATTATAACACCACGCCTGTATTGCCGACGGATCGGCAGAGGCCACGTTATCTCTGTACATGTGCCATGTAAGTAATTAGAGGGCGAGCCTATGCCTTGTTTGCCTTTCACGAGTCGTTGGCGTAATAGCTGAGTGATCGGCTTGTGTCCCACGCGTTGTATTTGATACCCGGAATGAACAAATATTTGTAAGTATACAGTACCTAATTGATTTAAAAATAATTGTTCCGAGTGTATGTACCTACCTATGTGAAAAAGTGTTAGGAAATGCCACCACGATACAGTAGAAAATCGTAAGTGCAAGGCAACGTTTTAGTAAAAAAAATACCTCATAAATCCTAACTCCCGAGCTGATACTGAAAACTTCATAGAAAGGCAATAAATACTGCTCGAACTTGAAAACGCTCACGCTTAGAGCGCTCGCGCACTTGTGATTCACTATGGAGTTTTAAGGCAGTGCTTGCATTTGACGATTAGAATTCGACATTTAGCCCTGTCTTTGTAATGTTTCGCATTTTCCATGTCAGATATACTTAAAGTTATTTTAGTGAAGGAAATTTCGACCTGGCATGGGATTATGTATTAGTCATTCATAGCGTCTGGTGTACAGGGCGCAGGTTCGAAACCTGCCTGCAGTAAATTATTTCCTTCACTAATCATCAATGGATATTTAATAACAGTAAATATCGTCGACGAATTTGAGATGTGGGCAAGCTAATGGAATGAAAAGGACAGTTCAACAATTTTCGTGGACGGGCGCTGCTCAAAGTGTAAGTCTAACTAAGGTCAAGGTGAAACAGATCCGCGGTATTTTAAAATCATAACAATAATCATAAGTAGGTACGGTTAAAGGTTATTTACGGAACCCGAATAAAGGTAGGTACGGTTAATTTTGCGCATCATATCTTATTAAGTAATTTCATTTAAAAATATCTTAATTCATCTGGGCGTGATAACTACACAAATAGGCCATTTTGAAAACAAAGTGCAAAGAATATCTACCTTATAGTACTAGTATTCTTTTATCTGTGCTTATAGTAACTTAGCTATCACAGAGTTGGTAAAACTGTCTCGTTCAGGTTCATTAGTTTAGGTCCTGCCGTCCTAGGTTTGATACTCAGGGTATTATTGGGTTTTTCTATGTAATTCTCAGTAGCAGCTCGGAGTTCGGTTTTGTGCCCAGGTTAGCCCCCTATTACTATTATGTTTAGGTTAGGTCCTATACCTAACCTAAACATACTACCGGCGAACGTAGCGTTGCAAGGCGCCCGGATAAAGCCGGACATAGGTAGGCTTTTTGATTGCGTGTCCGGTTTTTTACATTTCATAAACGAGAGATTTTTTTTTTGTCTAGGCTTTTATTTAATTGGCTGGTCTGTCCGGCTACCTATTAGGTTTGGCGACCTGGCAACCCTAGGCGAACGTATTAGGTCACCTCTGCCTAACCCTAGCGTGGTTGAATGTACTTACCTATGTATGAGATGATACCTTCCTAGGAGTAACATAACATACCATCACGTCTGTATTCCCCGAAGGGTTAGGCAGAGGCGTACTAATGTACACCCACAGTTCGCCGGTATGTTTAGGTCCCATGTAATAGGGGGCGAGCCTATTGCCATTAACCGGGCACAAATTCCTAACTCCGAGCTGCTACTGGGAATTTCATAGAAAAACCCAATAACACTTTGCTCGACCTGGGAATCGAACCCAGGACCTCTAGCGTAGCAGTCGCGGTCAGGACCACTTGGCTATTGAGCAGCTTCCTAGGAGTAAACAGAATTAATTACTTAATTAAAATCCCTTATTACCTATAGCTTGCTGATACGGCATGACGATGCTGATACGGCTCGTCTTACTAAAATTCGTCAACAACTTGGAAATTATGGACTTACCTAAGTACTTAGGTACCTACCTATCACGTAAGTACGGAAGTAAGTAAGTACTCAGATAACTCAACATTATAACAAGTTTACCATACTGTATGGTAAAATTGTTTCCTAGATTAAAATGTATAAGAAGAAGTAGGTGTATGGTCCATACACCTACTTCTTCTTATACATTTTAATCTAGGTTCCTTTACCTACCTTGGTACCTACATACATTATTTATATTCCGATAATTAGGTATTTATAATAAGGTAACGTGCTATCAATCATAATTTTCACCTGTGTGTTGCGATTATGTGATAGATGATATACTGTTATATAATAAATAATGTATAAAGTAAACAACATAAGTATTACCCACCTATTTATTTACATAGGAACCTTCCTCAGTAAATAAAACCAAACTCAAACTATACCTAGAGCTATATTAGTCTTATCGTATCAAATGATAATTTAAGCAGCCAGATTGTAGTAGCTACGTCTTTCGTTTGTCCGCTAATTCGATCAAGATTAGCGGTAAACATAAACTCTTCTATTATTTACAAAATGGACGCCTACCTACGCCATCTCTCAAGCAACGTGAACATCGCGAATTACCGTCCGCGTACCCGTAGTAGAAAAAGGCCCGCGCGTTTTTTATGTTACAAACCTCAATGCAGCGCCATCTATAAGTTCTGCTCGTAAAATGTACCTCATTACTGTTGCTAAGATCAGTAGAGCACAAATAGCACCAGATGGCGCTATAGGGAAGAAGCTATGCTTACAATTTTTGTACGACGTAGAGATGGCGCTGCTAGTTCTCTCCAACGACGACAATAATAAAATACCTATAACACAGATAAAAGAATACTAGTACCTATAAGTTCATCTGCATTTGGATTTGACTTGAAGCCGACCCCCAACTAGGAGCTAAAGCCTAAAGTCTAGGAGTAAGATTAGGCGCTGCAATTTCGTATATTACCTACACCGTTATTTGCCCTTTACTGCCCGTTAGTGGCGTGGGTAGGTACGTTATATTTATGAGACTTTGACGTTTTAAAGTTTGTGTTAAAAAAACAAGTTAAGTATCAAACTGTCCACTAAAAAGCGTTTGTTCCGTAAAATTTATCTATCACGAATTTTAGGTGAACATAGTAATATAGAACGAAGTAATGGCGCCCAGCGTGGGACAGTTAAGCGGCAGACGAATGTAAGTATGTAATACAAAATCACCCACAGATTATGGCGATTTCTTATCATATCATACTAGCTTCTGCCCGCGACTTCGTCCGCGTGGACTAGTTACTTGGTCTTAGCGTGATGATATATAGCCTATTGCCTTCCTCAATAAATGGGCTATCAAACACTGAAAGAATTTTTGAAATCGGACCAGTAGTTCCTGAGATTAGCGCGTTCAAGCAAACAAACAAACAAACAAGCAAACTCTTAAGCTTTATATAAATTAAGTATACCTATAGTATAGATTCATGAGTGTTTCAGTATTTTCAGATTGATTCAGTAGTGGCGCATTTTAATCTCAGTTATTTGGGAGTCTTTTATAAAATTCTTACTTATAGTCTAAGCAAATGCAGCGTATCTGATCTACAACCTCTTTGGAAAATTAATCCAATTACCCACAGCCTGTTCTGCATCGGTAGTAGAGTGTTGGCGTTGCAAAGGGAGCCTAGGAGGACAGTAATTTAAGGAGGGATTATAAGTAATTCTTCCACACGGCCAATTTTTCTTGAGTTAACTTAGAGTTCGCATTACCCACCACCCACAAAAAAAAACTAAAATAAATTATCATGTCACCACGTAACAATCGGTTACACAAAAAATATTTTTTTAACAGCGACAATAAATCCAGGCGGTGTCGTCGATTCCCCAAATTATTCGCGACAAAATACAATTTTACCAACTACATTGTTCGAAATCATAATGGAATATAGTCTGAATTGTTTTTTACGCGCCGTAATAACCGCGGCAATGATGTTTTTGTTTGGAATATCCACTTTTGTGTAGGCATAATGGGTGTATTCATTCAGACGGGAGCAACTGAAAAGTGTCTCTTTTATCAGTCGCACAATGGGAGGGAATCAAAGAAATTACGAATTCCACGGACCGATGTTCTACAGTGTAAAATAAAGACGGGACAGCGCCTTTGTTGGTTTATAATATTTTCATTGTTGAATAGGTATACGACACAGATTCTAATTTATAATACTTAGATATGCATCTGGGAAACAATACGGTGCTGTGTAATCTGTATCTAATAAATAGGTTGGGGTTGGGATAGGTAGGTTGGTACATTTAATTCATATAGAAGGCTGGTAAGTAATAAGTAATTTTCAAATAAACTCACATATGGCACTGTTTTCTTTTCAAGTATGTAATATGCATAATTTTGTTATCACTGTCAGAAAGTATGTGCTCCAAATTAAAAACTGGTATACTTCTTATCTCAAATAATTAAACGGAACCTGAGATGCAGCTTGACCTCTCTAATGTATAGAGACCCATACAAAGAACAGATCATTACTGTTGGTATTTGTGCTTCAAGTGAGCGAAGCCACGGGCATAGGCTAGTAATAAATATTTTCTTCCATCGACATTCTTATTTCTTAGTCCCCGCACTATGCGAGTAATATTCGTAGGTGTGCTTCGAGGAATAGGAAATTAATTATTTTAACTTTTTATTTGAAGCCCACCTACGGGTGTGCTAGGTGGAATACTTTAGGTGTGCTTCGTCTGGGTGTGCTTCGTTTCCGTCTGCTTCATGGAATACCTCGATACGTATCTAGGTAGGTACTCTTGTTTGGAGCTGCCTCGCGAATACGAGGCGCGGCGTAGGTACCTCCTTACCGCGCTCCGTCAGATTCTAGTAGCGGAGGGGAATAACTTCCACAACCCACCACATGGCATATCTCATAGTGGTGGTAGTGGACCCGTCATGGTGGAGTGACTGAAGATCCGCATAATCATTCTCAGTTTTCTAACGCACACTTGGTACTTGTTTTGACAATCGACGAGCTGGCTGGCTGGCTCTTAGAGCGCTCAGAGCTCCGACGTACAGAGAGTTATGTAAGTTAAAGTTTTAAATACATGTTAACTTAAAACGTAGATTAATTAATAATTAAAATTTACCTTTTAAATATCTGTGGTTGTTGGTACACCTTTGCCTAGCCCTTCGAGGACTACAGGCGTGTTGGTATTTTATGTTGTTTCAAATAACTCTAGAAGAATTCTAGTTTAACCATTCAACCGAAATCAGTGACGTACGCATCCTTCGGTAAGCAAAATATGTGAATAGAGTGAAATGGAAAGCTGCGGGGCGTTGATTGCCACATCTTTTAGGGTCTATATATTGACATTCATGACCCGGCATGATTTTGTGGTCCATCGGTGTCATTCGACACGCATTTTTTTATCGTTTTATAAACTTATTAAGAGTATCTATTTATATTTTTCGAAGCGAATTTTAATTAAACTCAGGTTCGGGCATTTCGGTAAATATATTAAACTAGCTTCTGCCCGCGGCTTCGCCCCCGTGGAATTCTGTCTGTCATCACATCCCACGGGAACGGAATAAAAAGTATCATATGTCCGCTTCCTGGTTCTAAGCTACCTCTCCACCAATTTTCAGCCAAATCGGTTCAGCCGTTCTTGAGGTATAAATGGAGTAACTAACACGACTTTCTTTTATATATATAGATAGATCATTCGTCGCTTTGAGCATAAATTGCATCGTTTTTATTTCAAACTAACTATTGACAGCGATCCAAAAAGCATTTATTTGCCTACTTAATCGGCTTCTAGGTAACGCATTGCTTCCTAGTAATACAATTTTGAAAACCCATTTAATTCCATATACTACCTACCTTGTAAGTAGGTATATATTATAGATATATATTAGCGTGATGCTAAAACAAACATAGGTACTTAGACAAACAAACTAAAATTATAAAAATACTAGCTTTTGCCCGCGGCTTCGCTCGCCTGAGGTTGCGCTGTTACGGGTTGGCGCAAAAACTACTGAATAGATTTTAATTTTGTTATCACTGTTATAAAGTATATGCTCCAACTTAAAAACTGGTATACTTCTTATCTCAAATAATTAAACGGAACCTGAGATACAGCTTGACCTCTCTAATTTAAAGAGAGAGACCCATACAAAGAAGAGATCACCACTGTTGGTTTTTGAGCTTCAAGTGAGCGAAGCCGCGGGCAGAAGCTAGTATACATATAATAAAAAACTTAAAATGTCCTCCAATTTTCCGCGACTGTAGAAGATATCCTGCAGTTTCTACTGCTGGATTGGATTCTCATTTTTTCTGCATGAACCTACAAAAGTACCACGAAAAGAAAATATCTAACAGATCAAACACTTTCATAGATTTTACTTTTAACATTTAATTCGTGAACGTTTTGTTTGAAATACCTAACATTAGTTATTACAAATATATAAATATAAAAACATTTGTAAATCATCTAAATTAAAAACACAAACTACACCATATTATAATCAGACCTTATTATTTTCCCTTCTGATCAGCAGGACTACCATATCTCCAGAAATATACGAGGAATAAACTTGTTTGAACTACTAATATGACTATGAAGAATATTGCTTTGGCGCAGCATTTCGCATCGATTCCTTTGACGTCATAATGTGCTACTGTGCAAGGTACACTGCTTGGTGGTTTCTTCAACGTAATCGGCATAGTTAAACAATACAAAAAATTACTCGACGATCAATCTCCATGGGTTTGGAAACGCTGGTAAATCATTGTTGTTCCAAAGTTTACTAAATTACTAAACAGGCTTTTTATTGCTTTTTACGTTTGTAAAACTAAAAATTGTATTGTAAATAATTGACAATGTAAACAGACGTCTCGAATGATGACACTCAAGCACTCAAGGGACAGATAACGGAAAATTCAAAAAAAAGCTGAAATAACCTCTTTATTACGAACTCATACTTTTTAAATAAACAACCTCTTTATACTTTACTCTCTTTGCTATTTGAATGGCATCTGAGCCGGTTATTTTCTTTTCAGCCAGCACTATTGTTCGGAACTTCTTTTAAGGTAGGTAAGTATGACTTCACTTTGAAATAGAAGAACAAAACCAAGTTTCTTCAAGTGAAGATGTTTTAAAAGTTCCCTATTGCCTTTTACATGAGCGTACCTGTTTGTACAAAGAGTCTCTTGTATATTTTGAATAGGAATCGGTAAATAAGTATCGCTCAATGAGTAATGTTAAACAGTGGTCCATTGAAATGGCTGAAGCCTTTAGAAAATCACCCTCCTTTCGAGTCGCTTTTTGCAGCCTCTATTTATGTTTTCCACATTTTCCATATAGAATTTCGTGCTTGTGATGTCGACCGAATCTTCTATTGAAATCTCACACTCGGGAGTTGGCAATTCAGCAGTAAATTAACACCATTCAGTGGTGGTCTGGAAGATGCCTAAAAGGTATGTCTATGAGTTTTATGAATGTGTATGTATCTACCTCCATTTAGGTATATGTAAGAACTCGTATGCTGTTATTGTTGTACAGTTTTTGTACCTGTGTTATACTTTTGGACAAACCTTTTTTTTATTTCTTGAATGGTTATACATAACTCCATAACTAATATACTATTCCGAAATGTGTATCTACATTCACAGAATAGACGAGAAGTTTATTATGTAGGCTATGTTTTATTGTAATACCTACTAATATCAACGGGACCAAAGTTTGGACAAAAGCTTCTCAGATATAAAACTTAGGTACCTAAAGACCTGTAATAGCGACTAAACAACCAAATCAGATTCACTTGTACTTTGAACGTAAAAATGTTTAACGACCAGCGTATAACGTGTTTCCAAAGAATTTCCCATTCAACTCATTTTCCTATTTGGCGGGACACAAAAAGCGGGTGGCTGGTAACACAATTGGGCCAGCTTTTGTTCGACGTCGCTCCAACGAGCATTCTTTTACCAGTGCCTGGAACAACTGTTTCTAGTACGATAGCCTTACAATGCGAACTATTGTCGCCAACGTAATTGTGCCTTGCTTGCCTCATCTACTCGAGGGCTAGCTAATAGCATAGTAATTTAACACGTAATTGCTGCAAGAATTACACCTAAAATCCAATGACAAACAAACGCCTAAATTATTTTCAGAGAACACACCCTAAGTTAAATATAAAACGTTTCATAAAGCTATTCATCGAGCTAGCTAAGGAGTGAATCTTTATGAATGCGACCAAATTGTATGAGAGTAGTCCTCTTTCAAAACTTCCCATGAATAGTGTTAATTCGCTATAGCGAGTTTGCTCGGAGCTCGTCAATGGACTATTTGGAGACTTGAGAAGCGCGCCGCCTCACAAAGTCGCAATATTGTGTATGGAAAACGCGGGAAATATGAATGATGTTTCGAGGCGACACATGAGTGTAGGCGATTTTGTAAAGGGAAGAGAATATTTCAACGGTGTCCATTGATCCATTCATAATTTCATACGTGTTTGTGCCTTCGTGGACAGAATAGATACTTCAGGTACGCCTACCAAAACTGATTTACAGAAAGGATTGCATACGTTATTGTTGACTTACATTGCCGTCGGTTTTAATTGTCCAGTCGGTAGATCAGTTTATCGGTCATTGGTCAGTCTCGAAAAATAATGTAATAAACTTAAAAAAGAAACTAAAATTAGAGGTTGACAACATTCAGTTGTGTTGTCTTCATGCCCTACACGAAAGTCCTATACCAATTTTCAGTGTGCAAGTTAACAAACGCTTGGACAAAAGAATGTCTTTACAATCTATACTTTTCTCTCTTCTTTCTACTCAATTCTATTTTCATAATTATACAATACAAAGAAGACCAAATTAAGCGGTAGGTACCTACCTACATATCTAGCTTTTGATCCTTTATTCCATCAAAAATAATACAACCTTGTTACCTTCCAAAGGCTTACATTTCAAATGAAATTCCTAAAATTAAAGAGAAAACCTTTATAATGTAAACATAAAGTTACACCTCAACCCTTGTAAGGCCGGCCCTTAGTTTTTCAGCGCCGTTTCGAAGGCGAAAAGGAAAAAACGGAGCGTGCCCGAACAAAGCGCGTCATACAATAGAGCCGCGAACAATGCTAACTAGAGGAGCTTGAGCTTGTATCATTTGCAGATAAACACGGCGAGATATCGATATGATCAATACATGGTGGCTTCGACGACATGTAAATGTAATATGAAAGAAGGAAGAATAGAATTCACGATAGATTACATCATTCGATTAGCTTATATGTCTTGCATTCTGCGATCTGCAGGTTTGGAAAGTACACTGGACCGCAGCCTGTCATAACATTCACTTAACATCTCACTGCTAGGTACGAGTCTCCTATCAAAATGAGAAGGATTAGGTTAGGTTAGTCCACGCTGGACTAAAGCGGGTAGACTTCACACGCCGTCGAGAAAATCGCTCAGGCATGTAGGTTTCCTAACGATATTTTGCTTAACCGATTAAGTGCGTCTTAATTAACTATTAATATGTAAATGACTTCTAAAAGTGAGAGGATTCAAATCGAGAGCTAGACCTGGCATTCTAACTACTACTAGGCTATCACTTTGCAGCCTGTCATGGTCTTGGTGACTATCAGGGATCCTATGGTGTCGACTATAGAGCAAGGGAATCAAATGTGGTTTTTAATCGGCACGAGTCAGACATACCCTGCCGGCTCTCCAGGTGGAGAAGATGACCTTTGATTTGGCTTTTCAAAAAAAATAATCTATCAAAATTGTTTTGGGACTTCTTGTTTGGGACCTACTTCCGATCAATTCAAAATGGAATGAGATGAGGTGCATAGTAATTCTATAATGTGTCTGAAATAATTTCTTTTTAAATAAAACAAAACACTGTCGTTTGCTACGTTCGTTTTTGTAAATGAATCATTTATCATATTCAGACACATTTTTTTTAATAGTTAATAATTAATTTAATTAATACGAAATAGTAATATTAATATTATTATAATTATAATATGACTTATCGAAAAAACACATTAGTTCATTAGTAATTTAATTTCTAAATAGTGAACCGAATATAATATATCCGTGTATAATTTCCCTTGGTCGGTCTTTCTGTATCTCCTAAGCTCTGTGGCGAAAATGAAAACTCAATCGATGCGTCGGAAATTGAAATCAGCGCTTACTGCAAGGTAAATATTTGTGTCCGAGGTATTTTCTAATGAGTTTATATACTTATAAATGTGTCTTTAATTCCCTACTGAAATCTGTTAAATCTATGTACCTAAACTAAAAATGGATCCCTATTACCCTCGGTCACGCAATAACTTGAGAACGATTTTACTGATTTCATTCATCTTTTTTAAAGTTTTCTAATACTTTTTGTGGAAGGTTCTTACGGAAAGAAAATTAAGAAAATTGGGATATTTCAGGAAACTTAACGACTATTTAACCTTCGCGCGCCGCAAATGTCGTTTTAAAAATAACAGCTGTGCTGCATCAATTCGGTGAAAGTTTAACATCACTTTAGATTGCGGGTGTAATAGTTTAATAGCTACCATATTTTTTGAAGACATGCTTACGTAGTAATTACACTGAAGCGCTTACAATTTTTTGTTGTTGTTCGAAACGTTTGATTGTCTCGTCATGGCAAACTTAATTTACATATTCCAATTTTCACTAACATCTTGTGCGATATTTGGCCAGAAACACAAGAACTTAGTTCCAAAACCAATGCACTACAACTACAGTTCGCATGAATGGGAGTACGATGTCAATGGACGAAACAAGACAAGCCGTCACAAAGCGTACCTACCACACTTTCCGTCGTATTAAAATTCAAACGACACTTAGAACATTGCACATCCGCAAGCTCAGCACTAACGACGGAGTCCACAACAATGTGCCCTCTGAAGAGGCCCGAACAATCGAATGAAGACAATAAGCAGCGATACTCCGAGACAAAAAGAGGCGAAATAAAGGCTCACTTGTTTCCTGGCCGCATTGTGAGGAACGGGAGAGGGCAGAGACAAAAGCGTAATGTGCCACGGGCCCAAACAATGGGGGCCGGGCCATTATTGTTACAGTAGCGCCGCTTTGCGCTATACGAGGTGGCTCCGAACTTGACATGGTGCTGGCCTTGTCAGCTGCTGACTTGCATACGTCAAGTGTATTAATCTCATTCCTGATATTAATAAGCTTTGCGTCAGGCTACAAAGAGTGATTAATTTAAGGTCGCGTGCGCAAAGGTTTTGCTACAGGCAGTAAGTTCGTGTAATTTCACATAATATTTTTTAGATAAATAAATATTCTGCGAAGCACCATCTAATCCCAAACTAAGCATAGCTTGTATTATGGGTACTAGACAATGCATAAAGGTAATACTTATATATTTTTTTTTGTAAATACAAACTTATAATACATATGAAACACCCTAACGAATACAAACACTTAAGTATATTCGTCACATAAATATTTGCGTCCAGTGGGAATCGAACCCACGAACGAGGTCGTGGGTTCGTTGGGCAGCAGACCGGACTCTTTCATACGGGTATTTCTTTAAGATAAAGAACGTGTCCAATGTCTATTATATTATATACTTATTATATTATACTATATACAGAATCAAATACCTATTACGTCTCAAACATTTTCTCAACAGCGTATAAATACCTGATAACCCGCACTAGAACTGACCTTCTGTTATCCAAATTTAAAGATTGATAAATTTTAACTTTTTACATATAATTATGTCATTACGTACAGATCAGTTCAGACAATACTCACTAATTCGGTGGGAGAGGTCCTCGGGAGTCGGCCACGCGGTGGAGAGTATCATTTCGTTATCGGGGTCAAAAAGACCCGCCACCGTTTGATCTCTCGCCTTTATGATTTCTGCAAAGCCGATGGCGAATCGCACATTGTGCCGCCTGACGGGTTCATGAAGACACATTTTGGTGATGCTTTGAGGTTGAATAAATCAATGTAGTACTACTTATACTTATTAACAATTTATTGAACTTTTGAACTTATATAAAAAATTTAAATAATTTTCCGTGGTTTGACTTGCATACCAAAGACCTTTGCAGACAAAAGGTAACCTAAGACCTTTTCCAAGGTCCAATCTATACCTATGCCAAAATTAATCAAAATTGGTTCATCTGCATAATTACTTACTTTTTTTTATAATTATAAATAAAACAGATACTTAATGTAAAATATAATAATTCGTATAAAATGTCTATAAAACATTTTCTTCAGCATAGGGCGGGCGGTTTCGTTGCAATGTGCAACACGCTCGGGCGACGCTGAATGGCGGCCGCAGGGGCGAATCTCTGGGACGCATACGAGACGTATCAAAATTCAATCTCTCACTAGATACGATGCAATATTAAAATTGAATTTTGCTGGTCATGTTTCCAACTTCGCTGTGAATAATATGTGCAAGAGTCGCTGAGTTTCCTACAAAGCTTGTCTGATGAAAATGTTTACTTTGTAACTAGATTTTTTGTAAATAAGCTGCTATGTGTAACATGACGTAAAACTAATATTAAAATTGTCCTTTTACTTATAACCTAATTCATTTCTACTGAAATTAAACACTTTTAAATGTTGAAAAAAGTCCATTGTTGCATCTGATCTACGCAACTACGCGATACCTATTCGAGAAAATGTCGTGTCTGCAAATTGGACACGACTAGCGAACATTTAGAAAAAAAACAATCCACTGCTGCTCCACCCTGTTGGCTATGTTTATCATTTCCGAGTCCAGACACACAATACCAAGACCATGGAAAATGCATTTTATTATTCAACTAAGAACAATTGATTCCAATAGGTTTAACTTTCATTAATATTCCTGATGAAAATTCAACATGATCGCTCAGCACAACCCTATCACACAGCACAATTAATAAAATTTCGCTATGGACAGAAGGGGTCTTTTGTCCACTTTATTCATATGCTAACTCCAGTCGACTCCTATATTATCTGAGTACTTTATTGTACTTCAAAAACAATAGAGAAATTGCGACGCGACGGCCAACGTTGAATATAATTATCTGTAGATTGTGAACAATTTTGTCGGTGATATCTGGTATTTTTGAACGCCAAGGGAAACTTTAGACTAAACTTTAAGATGCTAATTAGCCTGTCTCAATAACCTAGCGCGACTGCTACTCTAGAGGTCCTGGTTTCTATTCCCAGATCGAACAGCGTTATTGGTTTTTTATTTTAAGTTCGCAGTAGCAGCCCCTATTACATGGTTATAACCTAACGGCCAACTATTAAGTACTACCTCACCTTTCGGGAAATACGAAGTGATGGTATGTATTGCTTATAGGATTGTCATAAACTTTTGTCTTTATGTGATAATGCGCATGATTTCGAAGAATCAGAGGTGCGTGCCGGTGCCGTGATAATCAACATATGAATATGCTTTACTAAGCTAATTTCATTATTTTTTTGGGTTCGAATATTATATTTAACCCTTCCCACATCCTTTTTTACTATTAATTAATCAGATTACGATTATCATCAAAATCAACTACAATTATGAATCCTTACCGCGCCGGACGCCATAAGGTCAACCTGCTGAATCACTATCGCCAAACAATAGATAGTGGTCCGAAACTCAGGATCTATTGTAATGAATTAATTAATAAAATCAGTGGGACGGGTGGGGGTGGCCATTGTCCAGTGAGGATGGATCTGATCCTATTAACCAGTCATTGTGGTGGAGGAACAAAGGTGGTCAGTTCTCTCGGTGTCGCGTCATCCCTCCATACTGCGTACCGAAATAGTAAAAATAGTTAGTAAAGAATTTAAAACGTGTATGCCTAATATTGTGTTATGTTATGAGTTAATTGTGTTGCTATAAACCTTATACTATAATAATTATATACTATAATAAAGAGATAAATTAAAAAATCCAAATTATTTGTAAGTATTTTACTAAAAACACACACATGAATAATTTCAAGCAAGTATCAAAATATTAGCGCTTCGCGTCCGATCAATCCATTACACAGATAGTTAGTTAATTTGCACTTACTATAATTTACTATTTTTTTCTATTCACAAAAAAAGTACCAGTAGAGGCGCACAAGACGCTGCCAAAGTCTATACAATACATTTTTTTTTAAATTATTAATCTTATTCACGGCTTCAAAATGTTCTTCATATATTTTAATTTGTGACGTCTGTTAAATTTCATCCTGTAGATATGTTATTCATTTATGAAAATATCCATGTGTGGCTAATGTTCCTTGAGCGTCCCAAGACTTCTCTATGCAAACTATGGTTGTGGTGTCTCAAACAATGCTAAAAATATTTATTTATTTATTTGCTTTCCATAATGTGTACAATAGATGGTAGAATGACAATTATGGACCCTGTTATAGGGCACAACAAAATCTTAATTCTATTTTTAATTACATATTAAATACCTTAACCTTATCATAATCATACATACCTTGCATTTACCTATTTCACGTGATAAAATTTGTAAATAAATTACTGCCTCATTAGTATAATAGCACGATTGCTACGCTAGAGGTCTTGGGTTCGATTCCGAGTCGAGCCAAGTGTTATTGAGTTTTTCTATGAAATTCTCAGTAGCAGCTCGGAGTTTGAGATGGAAATAGGCGCGCCCCATATTACATGGGGCCTAAACATACCTACGCCTCTGCCTAACCTTTCGGGGAATACGGACGTGATTGTATGTTATGTTAAAACTATGTACCAATAAAAAAAATATTATGAAAAATTATAAACCCTATTATTAGCTACTCAAGTTCAAGTTCAAATGTTTTTATTTTAAATAAGCTTTAACAAGCGTTTACGAAACGTTATGATTCTAGTTGCACGGTTCCAAAAGGTTATATTTTTACAACGCAATAAAATTTACTAATCGGTATTGAGTAAGTTGCGCGTTACGAAATAAGTACTCATTTTATGATTTAAAAAGTTCCCAAAGTAAACGATTGCCCAACTTTCAAGCAATTCATAAAAGAAAAAATGTTTTTTGTTTACGTAATTTCCCGCGCAATAATATCAGTAAAAAAGTTACTTGTAAAAACTTCGTAGCGTTTTCGTAGCCACGTGCTACGCAGTGCTACGAGAGTACAGATTTTCCTGCCGTATAAATATACTATACACAGGTACTACATTAATCGTTTTCTTGCATTGTTTTTTTTTCATAACATAACATAACATACCATCACGCCTGTTTTCCCCGAAGGATTAGGCAGAGGCGTACTAATGTACACCCACAGTTCGCCGGTATGTTTAGGTCCCATGTAATAGGGGGCGAGCCTATTGCCATTAACCGGGCACAAATTCCAAACTCCGAGCTTTTACTGGGAACTGTTACTGCGCTCAGGACCACTAGGCTAATGAGGCAGGTTTTTGTTTAAAATTTGTTGCTTTAAACAGATTTAGAATTAAATGGTTTGATGCCATATTCGCTCTGTGTTTGCTTAAAACCTCTGGAGGTTGTTTCTATCAGTTCAGTCCATCGAAAAAAATAATTTTCTTAGTTAACTTTTCCTACTCCTGAGTTGATCAATTCCGAGAAAGCTAACCGAAATTATACCCAAACGCTAAATATGTTCAAATGTAACGTGAGTTCAATTAACAGATTAAACAGCACCCGCATTGTTTGAGAACCCAAGGTCGATAAACCGTAACAAAACTATCCAACCAAACGCTGAAAAGGAAAGAAAATTCTTACACAAAAGTCTTCGCGACGGACAATAGATGGCGCTTGATCTAGATAACGATATGTTAACATTGTCACAATGGCGGCGGTAATGGTGCGATTGTACTGCTTGGCACAATGCTTTTAGATGTCACCTACAACAATGGATTCGTTCGATATCTGCTACTGTTGTGCCCGCTCACTCAAACGACCAAATCGAATGAAAATCGCTTTAGGAACTAATGCTGAAAGCGTGATGACGGCGTGAGACGCGGCTTGAATGTCGCATGAACCGCGAAGTTCATTTTCCATGTTTTGTTTCGTCTGCTCGACTGGCAACTTAACTGTTGGTTAAGTTGCCAGTCTAGTCGATGAGCCACCTGGCGGAAAGTAGTCATTGTCGCCGATAAACTACTGCACTTTCAAAGGAGTTCCAACACCTTGACACTAATACCCTACGCCACTTTCGGAATTCTTGCTCAGAAACGACGCCGATTCTTTTCAATATGTTCACAGATGACATACGGAATCGAAATCATGTAGGTACTTTATCAAAAAGAATTAGAACCCATCCTATCCCAATTCCTTAAAAGACAATTAGACATTTTGGATACCAAATTTTCAATAAGAATCTCAATGAACTTTATATCTCATGTAATAGGGGCAATATTGCCTGGCATATTATATTTAAACTTCAAGCTGCTACTGAGAATGTCATAGAAAAAATCCAATACTTAACACTTGCTCGACCTACGACCTCGACTCATCAGCCGCACTTACGACCACGAGGCATTTATTAATTAAAATAAAAAGCGAAAAAATAAAACAGTAGAACAATTATAGAAGGAGACAAAATAACGAAGCACTCTTATGCAATACGCACAAAATATGAAAAAGTCACTCATCAATTCACCACAGTCGGAAAATTACGTGAGAGCTCTCGAAACACTTGAGTAATCATTGGGGTATAACGTCATAGAGTCAGTTCATTACGAAGTCTCAAATAAAACCCGATAATTAATCAGATATTTGCACTATTTTGACAACACATTGCATAAAATTATCCAAACATTCTGGCGCCTGTCTACATTCACAAATGAGTCATCATCCATTTGTTAGGAGTTGAATAATAAGCGATTGATAAAATCGTCCGACTGCCTGTGACAATTCGCACTCGAATCCGACGCAACAACAATGGTTCGGCATCACCAGATTACCCTGGACCACCTCCCCCTTTCACACAAAACAATACTCGATATTAGAGGGGTGCTAAAGGGTGTTTTGAGAGGTCTACGAATGCTGGCCGCGAGTCATAAGCCACCCACCAACTATTCAGTGTGATGTTATTCAACTCATGATGGATCACAATTTCAGACAACATTGTATGGAAATAAATGAAGTAGTACAATGGAGTGGATGTGATTTGTTAAAGTTTTGTTGTATTTTAAAATTAATTTATAGGGAACATTATATGTATTAAATTTAATAGCATGCGCTGCCCGCGAATTAAGTTTGCCGTGATCAGCTGATTGGTACCTATTCAAACATAAAATTTTTCTTTGACATTTTGCTGATATGGGGACCCATTTTGTCTAGCTTTAAGACGCATGCTTTGTTACTACATTGCATATTTTGTTGATTTTTAGTTTAATTATTTTGTATGTTAGGTTCTTTGTATTTATTCTGTATCTACTTGTGTCTCGCACGACGTTGGTCAAATGCCGTGGCTTAAAAATGAAATAGTAAATTATCCTTTTAGAAAGCGAGTGAAATCACGGGCCACCCACGATACAAGAGAAAATCCTAAAGTGGGACAACATTATCTTTAAAAAAAAAATTTAGAACGAGTACAACCGGACGAACATGTAATCTATAGGGTGTTTAGATTAATGTACTCCGGAAACAAATATAGGTTGTATACAGGGGTATCGATTGACCGTGAGGGATGATCTGCCGGAGATACGGGTTATCGTATATCGTGACCTATTGAATTGTTATCGAGCCTAATAATTAATGGAGTTTAGCCGATGGGCGGTCATTTCAGCGAAATAATTGTCGTGTAAAATTTACGTGATAAATGAAGGCAAACAATAATAGGTATGCCTCATATATCCTCAAGAATTGCATGAATTATTTCATGAGGTTGACATAATATGTACTAGGCATGTTCAAATGCACATCATTATTCAAACGCCTCAAAAAGTACAGTCAAAGTGAGCCAGCACACTCAGGTTACCAGAAACTGTCTTTCCCCTTTGGATAATAATCTCTACTATTTGGAGAATAAATTAAGAATCGATTGAAGAGATTTGACACTTTTGGATATTATGATATTATTAGGTTATCGACCGCACTTAAATGTTATACTAATTTAAGCCCTAATGCCCCGTGATGATCGACGAAAAAATATTGCTTTAAAATTAAAATTAGATCCAGCTACAACAAATACGGTGATTTTGCGTCTTTAAGCAATGAGCACTATTAAGCACCATCATCATCAGCCTACCACAATCTAGAGAGAAAATGTCATAATCACATGCACACATAAAACAAGACCAATTCATAAACGCTAGAACGAATACAGGAAAGGAAAACAAATATGAGGAAAAATTTAAAGTATGATAAAAATAAACACATTTTTACATTGACATAACGACAATTATCACATCAAATACTACTTCCAACGCATCTTACCGACCTACCCCAGTAAGCGTAATTTATTATTTTATTATTATATAATAGGTTTAGTCGCTTTAAGATAAAGCCGAAAGAGATAAAATCACAAAATTTGTCACGGTTGTCATGTCTTGCAGATCATCTGACCATTTCGTTGAAACAATGCTGCGCTGCGAAACGCTCAATAGTTATATGAGTAAAAGAAATCCTTTTCTTTAGTTATATATGTGCAATATTTCCTTCTCAACTTCTCAATCTTATACGTCGCATTTTCTCGATCTGGATCAAGCGCCCGATAATGACATAAGGGCAAAACACTCTCACACGTGAGATACCTACCCATAATAATATAACCCGCCCGCGCCGCACCATAATATCAACACGGTTCCTATATTTCAATTATTCGTGTACTACAAGTGGTATATTGTTCATGTTGATAATAGGAAAATCTGTCAACACGGGAACAATACAGGAAGTTACATGGATCAGGAATTAGCAGACATTGTCCCTAGCACAATGGAGCGCGGACCGGAGACGTCGCAATATAATTAGATAACATTACTACATATTTCATACTAGTTTATGCTTGTAGCTTTGCCTGTGGAATAAGTTTTCGGTATTCTAGTTATTTCAATGTAAACTTAGATTTGATAAACTATTTGATACATCTATACCTCATTAGTTCGTTTAAACTTCTTTCCTAAATATCCTCATTCACTCCTCTTCACTCCACTTCCTCACTCGTATATCCTTGATTCTTCCTAGGTTATCTTGGTCCTTGGTGAACAGTCGCCACATAATTACCTACTATTTACGTAATTAACATAAGGTTTAGTTTTAAAAAGTAATCACCTACAGACCATCAGTTGATCCGGCTGCTCTATTGCTCCCATAAAAAAAACAACGCGCTAAATTTCGTAAAGAGGTTTTATGTCGGACTTGCGATCATGTGGATGCCGGATCGAACCCCACCCATTGCACTACCGACGTGAACCCACTCGTAACACAAGCAATCTAGCTTAGCACGAGGGGTTAACAAGAATACTAGTAATGTGCGACCCGCACATTACTAGTATTCTTGTTAACCCCTTAGTATTCTTTAATAAAACAAATAAAAAAAGGAAGGGAACTGATAACAAAATCACTCACAAATTAAAATACTTGGTCATCTTTATTATTTTTCCAATACTTAATAGTGGTAAAAATTAACTACAAATGGTGTATATTATTCCCTACACAAATATATAAGAACGCAAATTGAGTGTTGACAGTGCACTTCATCCCGAAAGCTTCCTGCCGCAACACTAGTGCATTTCCTCCATTACTTGAAGAAATACGTCCTACATCGCATCTGTAACTTGATATCACTGTAATGTGTGAGGGTGACAATATCAATAGTAATATCTTCTTGTGCGGTCATGTTATTGACAGCTTTTAAGAATTATATACATAGGTTTGTTTACTTTGCCGTATTATCTTGTAATGAAGGAAACATATGCTTGGTTATGTGAAGAGAGATTACTAATGATATTATAAAAGTTGATTTCTGAAGCTTACGCGAACATTATACATATTGAAATAAAACAACTTCCGGGATTCTATCGCATGAGGGGTCCGAAATGTCGGGATTTGATTTTTACTAACGTAACGCGATACAATCCGTGAAGTTGTTTTTGTCAGGCTTTTCAGGTTTCTGACTACCAAAAGATACTACAATAGTTGTAGATGTTCGTATGACAATCAGGACAACAACCAAGGGCTTAACGTAGAGAGAGGCGAGGAGAGAAACATAATATTTTTTCAACTACTAAATATACTAAGTTTTCACTACTATTCAGATAGGCATTTTATAAAACGCGAGACAATATCTGACTTGCTCGGTGGGAGGACCTCTTATAGTCCCACTGCTGGCGACCACCCTTACGTCGGAGACCGTTACCGTAAAGCACCTTGGTGTGTGTTCTACTTTTAACCGTGGAGCCTTTCCCCTTGTTGCTGCGGCTCCGGGAGTATGCAGTCAGTCTCTTAGGGCTCTGCCACGCATCAGCTATCACATCAACTCGCCATAGTTTTGCAGTTTTCCAGGGGCGGCAATGACAATTTACTATCAGGGCGCTCGCCTGAACGTTTGCCGACAGAATGAATAAAAAAAAAATTGACTCTTCCCTCGACCTGGGAATCCAATCTAGGACCAATTCTTTGCTCTTTAAACCACTTGAGTTCGTGACAATGGAGTAGCCCTGTCACTCGGTCGCATTCTCCGGCGGTCACTCCAACTTGTACCGTGTATATGCGGGCCTTCGATATTTGAAGGCCGCAACTTTTTTTTTCTAGCTATTTGCAGTCTTTCCACTGTGCAATACTGATATGAATTCACTCAGCATAGTCTCTTATAGTACGTGTCTAGTGACGTTTTATGTAGGAACTACGCTGTATCCATAACTGCTATTTTCAAACAAATTAAATTCATCAAATTGCAGCACACCTACTTAATCCTAAAGCTGCAGACATCAAAATGCAGATTAGCCAATAAATACCGATGAACAAAGAACCCCCTCCGGTGCGCAGAAATCCCATTAAACACCAACATAATAAACGCTCACAAATAAATACATGCCGTGTAGATAACTTATCCGTTTGCGGATGATATGAATAGAACGCGGAGCTGCATGCGTCGCCTGGCTACAATCGCAATAGAATATAGGTAGAGTCCGCACAAAGTTCTTTTGTCACGATTATCGTGGAAAATCCGATCGGGGGAAGTGTGGCGGTTGCTTTCAACATCGGCAAACTGCATTATGAGCTATCTGAGCCATTGTTGGAGCGGCGCAACTCTATAATCTAGTGTTCTGGTGGGACGGTGCGGCGTAACTTTGCTGCGTCCGAGCCTGCTCGATTGAGAATCGATTCAACGATTATCGAGCTTTAAGTTTCTTGATATAGATAGTTTAACTTTTCAAGTTTCGAATTTCGCTATGTATGCATGCATTTTCTTTGCATTTAGCTTTAAAATGCCTTCACTGGTTTACTTTTAAGTTTAATGTTCTTGTAAAAGCCGATTACTTAAATACTGATGTTGTAATCTTTTTCGGCTTTTTCGGCTAATCGAAAACCTTTTGAGACATTATGATCCACCAAATTGTTTCAACATATAAAGATAATCTACTTCCCAAAAAGCTATAAGCGATAATGGGCAAGAGTTCGCAACTTCATTCACCAGATTATAGCCGATCCATTGAAAATATCCATAAAAGTCGAACATTACCCGATACAATGGAGGGGTGGGCTGGGTATTAGGTGCTTGCGCTATTGAACAACTTTTGTCCCATTGTGTTGTCCACTAGAGGAGGCAGGGTGGGCTGAACAAAGACACCGCGCAGACATAGACCGAAATTCATCAGCAACACGATTGTTTGCTACATAAAGGACGCCATTGTCGACAAATATGATATCGTAACACAATGAGGATGTAATAATTAGAGCACTAAGACTACGCTTTTGGTACGCCATTCGCAAATCTGGATGGATTTTCGATGGGTATGGCGTAAGTACTAGAGTAATTTGAACTTACTCCAACTGGTTTTGCAATAAATATTGAGATGATACGTAGCCATTATTATTCTCTCCATATTTTTTGTATTTTGGCATATTTTGAAAACGGTTCAAAATGATGTATATAAGTACCAAGCTAAATTTAAAGTAAGGTTTATAGTACATGTTTATAGTACATACATGTAAGCAAAAACACTGTCAACATAGTCGATTAAACTAAACTTACAGGTTCAATATTTATTAGTTAATAACAATGAAATTATGCATAGATAATGCCAGTATCATTACATTATAGTTTAAAAAGAGGGATACTACGTAACAAAAGTAACTGCATAAAACAATCGCAAGTCACAAGCAAGTTATTAATTTTTGTCATCTTGCGTGCATGAAGGTTGCATTCAGCATCCATAGACAACGCTTCCGCCCCTAGATTGCGCATCTATATATCTCGCCAACGATTAACAATATCTAGATACGTTCTGCTTCTGGCACAAAAACGAAAATAACTGATGGATAAAACAAATACTACTTTATAATTACACTAAGGGCCACTTGTACCAACTTCTTAAATTTATGTTTTTTATGAGATAGGGGGGCAAACGAGCAGACCCTTCGCTTGATGGTAAGCGATTACCGCCGCTCATGGACACCCGCAACACTAAAGGAGTCGTAAGTGCGTTGCTAAATGCTAAGTGCGTTGCTGTTTAAAAGTGTTTGGGCCTCCGGTATCCTCACTCGATCGGTGAAACACAACGTTTGCGTTGTTTCACGCCGGTTTCATGCGAGGCCGTGGTATCACTCCGGTCGAGCCAACCCATTCGTATCGAAGCATGGCTGTCCCACGGAAAGTATTTAAATACATTTTTTTATGAAAAATGGTTTCAAGTAAATTGTAGGTGTCCTACTGGTGAGCCTATGTCATTGTATAGGAATAAACCAAAGGGATTCTAGGATCATTTTCGCACATAAGCTTTGATACGTCAGTCTGATAAATTAATTCGAACCTTCAAGAAAAGAGCGTACCTTTTAAAAGGCTGGCAACGCACTTGTGACTCCTCTGATGTTGCGGGTGTCCATGGGCGGCTGTGATCGCTTACCATCAGGCGATCCGTCTGCTCGTTTGCCTGCTATCACATTAAAAAAAATGAAAGAAAATAAATCAAATGAGATCCATTTGATTTATTTTCTTTCATTCATTTAAAAGACTGACGTATAACACTAGACAGAGTTTTACCTATGGGTAACAAGTAGTAGAATTAGTTTTTTCTAGTGTTGCCCTGTCTACCTTTACTGCACGTTATATTTTTGATGTGAAACAAAATTTACAATAAAACAAATTTTATAAGAAGATTGTCTAAGAACATAAAAATATGCAAGCTCTGAAAGCTAAGCTAAGCTAAATCAAAACAAACGAAAGACCAAAACAATTAACCAATAAGAAATAAATACAGCTCCATTTCGCGAAAACATTTCTGCAGAAGTAATGCAGCTATACACGTAGTCAATCTAAAACCACACACAAAAAGAGTAAAACGAAATTCATATAGTAATTACATTTACCCCGTTAGCTCTTCCAGAGTACCAATGGTACCTCCCCCGCGTGTGCCAAAGTGATTCCCAGTGACAATAGAAAGCCACCACTTTCCCTTTTTCATATTTGAACTCACTTAAACCTCGCGATTTGCGGTTGCTACTTTTGTTTGTCTGTTTGTTGGCAGATTTCCTTGCATTTTTTCACATGCTAAGTGGTGGTGTTGTATCGAGTTACCGTGGATGTTTTTGTGGTTTTTTGAGAATGTACCAAATGTTGTTTTTGGGTGTTTACGAAAAATTAGGCGGAGGTGGTAACTAGTAACACTTCGCTAGTTTGTTTAGGTCTCATGTAAAAGCCGACCGAAGGACCTAAGTCGAGCAAATCGCTATGGAGAGTTTCCATGATATTCTCAGTACTAGCTCACCATTTAATAACAATAGCCTCGCCCCTATTACATGAAACCTACACATACCTCAAACTGTCACAACCTCTGCCTGACCCTTCGTGGAATGCAGGCGTGATGGGGTTTATCGGAACTAATGAATCAGTCTTATCACACTTATCTTAAAATCAGGATAAAATTTTAGGAGAATTACGTCCCAGTTGATAATAAAAGTACTTGTTTATCCAGATTTTTAATTTTCATAAAGCTTTAGAAGGCTTTGTGACTACATACTGACAACTTTACGAAAATTACGTATTATCGCCTTAAAACCGTATTTAGGCTGGCAGATAATATCGAAGGCGTATAATCCGTCAAGAGCCAACCCCTGCCTAATCTACATCGCTTGCCATTCACAACTATTGTGTGACGGGCCCGTCCATTGTTTAGTGCAATCGATAAAAATGACACTTTGGCCCTTCTCCAACCGTGGACACTGTGGCTGTTGCTGCAGTTTAGCATTTAAAAAAATATTGAATGTAAAAAAATGGTATCGGATTTTATGGATCGGAATAACCACGTACACTTCTGAAATAGAATCAGTATTGAAACCGTTTCTGATTTCTATACAAAAATATATTTTTTATATCTATGTATAACTGAACCATGACCACCGTAGCACCATACAATATTAGAAACCCGAGACACTTGTCTAGTATTTTTATGTAAAGAATCTATGTCAAAGATCACAAAGTTTGTGTTAGCTGGTTGTCCGTGCAAAAACATGCTAACATCTTGTCACCCCCGCCCCGCTGTGCGCCCGCACCTAGTGATACTATGACCTGCCGTGACTTGTGTTGGGCGCGTATAATTGCGGAAAGATACTTGTGTCGCTCGGTACCCCACTGGTAACCTTTTTAAATATGTTTGGGACAAAACATAACATGGTATAAAAAACAACGGGAGTGCCGGCAGAAGTGAAAACTTTCACTTCAATAAATGTACCGTCTAAGAAAACATTTGTTTTCACTTTTGTCTTACGGTCTTATTTGTCGCGAGTTTAACATTATTTCCGCATCACAAAAAGTGCACAGCGCCGCTAAAGAAGTTTTCACTTCAAAAATTATTGGAATCGATTCAATTACTTATTCTGAACAAACCGTAAGTATTCAGGTTTCGCATATACTAAAAATAATGTTGTATAGTATAACTGCCTCATTAGCCTAGTGGTCCTGAGCGCGACTGCTACGCTTGAGGTCCTGGATTCGATTCCCAGGTCGAGCAAAGTGTTATTGGGTTTTTCTATGAAATTCCCAGTAACAGCTCGGAGTTTGGAATTTGTGCCCGGTTAATGGCAATAGGCTCGCCCCCTATTACATGGGACCTAAACATACCGGCGAACTGTGGGTTACATTAGTACGCCTCTGCCTAACTCTTCGGGGAAAACAGACGTGATGGTATGTTATGTTATGTTGTATAGTGTTAATAACCCGCATATCTCAAGACACATTAGTGTTAGTAGTGCAGGAAAGGCGATACTGGTACTGGCCACAATCTGTTGTCACTCAAAACAAGCGGTTCTCAACTTTTTAATTATGAGATACCATTTATCAAGATTTTTGTCTTGCCGTGTACGTACCACT
Organism: Acronicta leporina; assembly: GCA_947256265.1. Taxonomy (NCBI): domain Eukaryota; kingdom Metazoa; phylum Arthropoda; class Insecta; order Lepidoptera; family Noctuidae; genus Acronicta; species Acronicta leporina. The sequence goes on along the minus strand of OX366513.1, from coordinate 4,864,134 downwards.
GTAAAATACTTGCGCATTGTACTCTTTCATTTAATCATTTTTATTTTTGCACCGATAACCACGGACTCTCAGTTAAGAACCACTGGCCCTAAACAGTCGACTGTCTTATCGAAAATTTTGGGTGAAGTAAAATAATTATGATAGTGTAAATATAAATAAATATTCTTTTACTTTCTCCATTTCCATAGTAAAAAAGCTCACATAGCCGGCCGCTACCCCATATTACGGCGTGAATGGCTATTATTGAATCGCATTAAGTTAATACAACCATGAATAATAGGAGCGCTTTATTACAATTGTTGTCTCCTGGTTTAACCGTGATTTCGATTCCGAGGGTGAGTTTGGGGTTGAAAGTGTTGTAGACTTTTTTATTTACTAATGAAACACGACATCGATCAATTTGGGTAAATAAAGCGGTACGGTTCATGAATTTTATTCAATTCATGTTTATTGTGACGTTTATAATATTTTTTGTAGTTAGATAGAACTGTTTTATTTCCTTTGGCTGCCTTATAGACCTGACATTATCGATCCATTACCCGAAGATAAGGTTACAGAGTAATGTCTTTTCTAGGATGATCTAGAGCAGGGGTTCCCAAACTTATTTTGTCTAAGTACTGCCCACTTTGAGGATAAATAATTTTTTAGCGCCCCTATTTTTACACCTACTTAAAAACCACTATAACTCTACACAACGCTCCCATTTTGTTCTGGGTCTTTTACCTACCCTTTAGGCCTGCAGCGCCCACAGGGGGGCGTTATCGCCCACTTTGGGAACCCCTGATCTAGGGGCTAGAAGCTCTAATCTGAACTAGAACGGTAATTCCATAGCATTTCTCCTCGATCAGAATTTCTAACTTAAGAATTTACACGGAGGAATCGAATTTTAGAAACATAAAAACTATAACCCCTATCAATCTAAGAAAAACTTAAACCATATTAGCAAGCAATTAGCTAATCATTTGCAATTTTTTAATATGCTCTGTGGATCATAATATGATTTATTGATAAACGGTCTTGTTAGCCAGACATTACGTCATGATATGATTCAGATTAGACATGCTGGTCTAATCTGAATCATATCATGAAGTAATGTCCAAATTAATTGTCAATATTACAGCTTACTTTATTTCTCTTATTTTACTTATCTAGTCTTAAAAAGTTATTCAGAACGAAGACTACTTATTAAAAATTTCAAAGGCGTAAGCACCTCCTATCGTCTATGATTACGTCATCAATAAATTCAAGAGATCACCCTGATTATCCTATCGAAGCCTTATGTTGTAAATAATATCAAAGGCAACATCGAGTGGCTTCAGATCTTAAATTATAAATTACGTTCAAAGCAGCTGAATAGCGAGTAATTTTGTTTCTTTCAGAGTAAAGTTAAGTGGCCCAAGCGACAAGCTGTAGTAACATTCATGTACTATTTTATTTCGGGGTTGTTTTAACAAGTATAAGATATAAGAACAAAAAACGTTATCGATTCATGGCGGATATTCCGAAAACCCACGTTTATCATGCGTACCGTCGAAATCACGAATACCTACGCTTCCCAAGTGGGTCTGCCCCGATAGATGAATGACACACGAGTGAATCGGTTTCTTCTGGCAAGCGCATTCCATCGTAGGTCGCTGTTGGCGATCAAGCGTAGGCCGTAGCGGTGCATTATAAAATATAGAACTATACGCTATTAAATTTTAAGGCGCCGTTAAGTATCGTGCTGTCTCAATCTTCTTCTTCTCTCTATCAAGTCAAACTGACTGTGAAAGTTAGGGATTCAACAGCATATTAAAATTGAGTAGCATATCAGTTCTTGGTCATTACACGAGCTTCGAGTTGCTTAATAAAGAGATCGTAAAAAAGCTCAAAAACTGGGTAACTAAAAAGTTAGCTCAGTGAGCCACCGAGATCTGCCAATCAGGTTTTAGTGAATCGGATTCAGATAAAACTATCACCTGTCACATATAGGCGGTGGAGGAAATCCGATTTGATGTCCGATGACACGACATTCAGAAGGAATACCAATAAAGTTTTTTTTTTATTATTATGGCGCCACACTTTTTGTGTATTTGCCAGTGTCAAGTATTAGAGTAATCAAGTAGGTAATATTTCCCATCATGGTATTGTATTATGGCACCACACTTTTTGTGTTCGCCAGTGTCAAGTATAATGTTCAGTTGCCCCAATAAAACGGTAGAAACTTTATTGAGGCTTCGATGGAGTTTAGGAGTGAACCCAAAAAGTCACGATTTTCAATTTTATATAATTTGCCTACACTCTCACACGTTCACGAAAACTTAATGGTTAATTATCCACTATAATTACACATTAAACTTCGGAGAAATTCGTTGAAACATTAAACTTCGACAATGTGCGTGCACTTTTAATTTTCCCGCCTAAAACTCCCCGTTTTTCATTGATGAAAAAAAGTTTCCATTCCCGTTTCGTTTTTATTAATAGGATAAAATAAAAGAAATCAAGGAATCAAAACTATTTACAGCCCCTAACGACTGGAATTATCTTAATAACAAGTAAAAAAAAAACTTTCTTTTTTTATCTTTTTCTGTATCCAATATTCTTAAGAATTGTACCATCACCTGTGTTGGAGTATGGCTCATTGTGACCGTTGCAAAAAGGAAGGGCGAGCTCTTTCAGACGGCCTCAACAATTATGTAGGTACTTTACTTTAGATTTCACCTGAAAAACGACCACATTCGGTTCGATTCGGTGGTTTTGGAATCAATATAAAATAGCTCATTATGCAACATTGCGTGGATATGGTGTTAATTGTTTATTTAGAATATTCTGAAGGACGATCCAAATAGAAAATCCATCGATAGATCGATATATTTGCTTACTAGAGATGAGATGTGACATAGAACCTTATACATACCTATGTTAAAATCCTATCTCTAGTAAGCAAATACACTGACTGATTTGATATTGGGATCGGCTGTAAGCCATCCTGCAGAGGATCGTTGAGCATTCCTTCATTAGATACGTTTTTATGTCACATACCTAGAAGAACAATTGAGTTGGTAAGTACTGATAAAAAAGGATTTACGACGCGTGACATCTCAGTTCGAATAAAAATATATTTTTGAGACTGAATATTTGTTTGTTTGTTTGTCATCATGCGTCACTGTATCAACCACTTATCTGGGCCCCAAGTCTACTATTTCAATTCAATGCTATCACAATGATCGTCCAATGACACTGAATGACATAAGGAAAGACCGACTGCCAAAAATCTATTATTCAGAAAAAAACAGAAATTATTGATTCATGATGTTTCTGAACAATAACATAACATACCATCAAGCCTGTATTCCCCGAAGGGTTAGGCAGAGGTATACTAAGGTACACCCACAGCTCGCGGAGGAATGAAACCTTGCTCCCGTAACCCCAGCAAAAAGTGGTGAGGCGAAACACCCGTGTGGTTTTAGTCGGTAGGTCACCCACTCTGGGTGGAGTCCGACACACCCCGCCGTCTTCCCCGGGCGGCGGATGTCCATGAGGATTTACACAAGCACAAAAAAAAAAAAGGTACACCCACAGTTCGCCGGTATGTTTAGGTCCCATGTAATAGGGGGCGAGCCTATTGCCATTAACCGGGCACAATTTCCAAACTCCGAGCTGCTACTGAGAATATCACCGAAAAACCCAATAACACTTTGCTAGACCTGGGAATCGAACCCAGGACCTCTAGCGTAGCAGTCGCACTTTGGACCACTAGACTAACGAGGCAGTTTCTGAACAATAAAATTGCTTAAAATCGTCAAATAGACTTCCTCCCGATGACGTTGAAACTAGAGCATCATTGCGTGCGCGCACGCGTATGTTATTTTTTCCCGACTGCGCGCGTGCAAAGGAGGATAATTTTAAAGAGGCATATAACGCATGCACAACTCTAAGTAATAAGCAAGTGAAAGATTTGAAAATATCTACACTCACTCGCTATTATAATCTCTCGATATTGTCTGTTTTAATATTTACCATTCTGCTCTCTTTAATGAGTTTATTAAAAACCGTCCATAACTGGGGACTTGGGAAGTCGAAAGGCAACCTTACGTCTAGATATATGTTTAAACGTAGATTTGTGTAGGTACTGTATAATAATGATTTTTTTTATGGGATAGGGGAATAAACGTGCAGATGGATCACCTAATGATAAGAGATAACACCCGCAAATCCAGAGGAGTTACAGAGGAGTTGCCCGCCCTTCAAAAGGGTTTGGGTCTCCGGTATCCTGACTCACTCGGCGAAACACAACGTAAGCGTTGTTCCAGGCTGGTTTTCTGTGAGGCCGTGGTATTACTCCGGTCGAGACGGCCTATTCGTGCCGAAGCAAGAATGGCGTCTGTATCTTCCAGTTCCAGTTATTAATAAAATAAGTTTCAGTTTAATAATTACCGAGCAGAATGTATATACTTTTTTATATTTTTATTTATAGTTTATTTATATATTTATATATTTTAATAATCATAAAATTGTAAAAAAGCTGTGTCTGTACGTTGAAGATATATAAAAAAAAAACAAGTGGGTTAGGGTATATAAACGCCTCCGAACCCAAAAATGTGATTTTTAAAATTCTTTTATGTTTGTCTGTTTGTTACAGGTTGGCGCAAAAACTACTGAATAGATTTAAATTTTGTTATGACTCTTAGAAAGTATGTACTCCGACTTAATCCCATACAAAGAAGAGATCATCAATATTGGTTATACCATTTTTACTTCTCATATATTATATAGTTTCGCGTGAGCGAAGCCGCGGGCAGAGGCTAGTTTTTAATAATTATTTGAACGCGAAGCCTTGCATGGTCCCCATGATTTCTATAGATGTTATGTGAAACTGAATAGTAAGATTTGTAAAGCGTGTAGGAGTAGGTTACCCATTTTTCTACCCCCCTATGTGTGTCGCCCTCATTCTCCGGCGCTTTGCCGAGATGTGGTGAGATTCCGATGTAAAGTGTTGCCGCTTTTACGAAACTTCTGTAATGCCACTGTGATTATCCTTTATACTTTAGTTTAGAGCTTGGTGTGAAACATATTTTTTTGAGAAACCGTTTGAATTTTGAAATGCCTCTTTGAAATAACCTCTTTTTGCCTGGTTGAGGGATATTAATATTTTAGGGCATAGATCCACTAAATCCTGCACTGTGCTAAATACCTACTACACAAAAATTGTCAGTGATAACTAGGGGTTTTGATCTATATGTTTGTGAATTTCACAAAACAAATTGACAGACTTTTCTTTATAAGGTTACATCTTTTTCGTGAATGTAGATCAAATGATGATATCAAGGCTCGTGGTAAAGGAATAACTACACTAATCCATCGATCGTCTGCCGTGATAAGTAGACTGATAGACGATTCTTAAACAAACCTCTATGGTTTGAAGATCGGCTTTGGTTTTTGTTTTTACTAACACCTTTTACAGTCAGAAAGGCCTGACAACCAGTACATCATAACGATATCGGTATTGGCCAAAATTGGGGTGGCGCTGAGGTCTAATGGCAGTCAATTCGCATAAAATACTGATATTCAGGGACTGGAGTCTACTTAATAGCCTGGTAGACTACGGTGTTATTTGCTCGAAAGAAAAATCTTTAACCACTAAGCTATCGAGACCTCTTTATAGTGACCGTAGTACTTATAGTACCTAGCGTCCGGTGTATGTAACCGGAGGGACGCGTGTTTGAATCCTGCCGAAGATCGAATTATCATTAATATCAATCTACTATATGTTGTACTCTCTCAAAATGATCATTTCTTGAAGATCATTTTCTATACAATAATAATTGGATATTTACGAAAAAACTAACCTGATATTGACGAAGCATGAGTTTCATCGTGGGAGAGCCATGCTTCGGCACGAATGGGCTGGGTCGACCGGAGTGATACCGCGGCCTCACAGGAAACTGGCTTGAAATAACACTTACGTTGTATTTCGCCGAGTGAGTAAGATACCGGACGCCCAAACCCTTTTAAAAGGCGGGCAAACCACTTGCGACTCGTCTGGTGTTGCGGGTATCCATGGACGGCGGTAATCGCTTACTATCAGGTGACCCGTGTGCTCGTTTACCCACCTATCCCATAAAAAAAAAATCTAGTGATGGCGCTAGGTAATAAATCCATAGCTTACAGGTTATTAGTAACGTAGGCACGGCAGACCTTTATGGTTATAACCTAGTGGCTTTGACGGGAGCTTCGAACAATGATTATCTATTCGATCGAATTCAATTACAATACAGTTGATTGTGCTTAAGTAAGTAATGACGCGGTAGTAATGTGGGCACAAAGAGCTCATTGCACCTAACATCATCAAGATATACTGACAAAATATAATAAGAGCTCTGTCCATGTGTATACGAATCTTTAATAAATTACCCAATACATTAAAAATACTATATTGCAGATTAGAAAAACAAAAATTGTATTAATGTCTTTATGAAAAAACAATAAGTACTACTTATAAATGACTTCTCTGGGCTCTTTAATGAACTGATCCAGCTCTAATCTGGACCCGTGGAATGAGTTGTCTAAATAATTTATTTTATTACTTCTTCTGCCCGCGACTTAGATAAAAAGTAGCCCATGTGTTATTCCAGACTATAATGTATCTCTATCCAGATCCATCCGTGAAAGAGTGCCAAACATCCATCCATCCATCCTCACAAACTTTCGCATTTATAATATTTGTAGGATTTCTCATTTGTCAACTGGACTCACTTTTAAATTAGGCAAAACTCCATTGTATGAAGGACTTTAAAAACAAAGTACTTACCTCCATAGTGGCCATAATTTTTAAGACGTAAATTCTAAATGTGAACGCAAAAATCTGGCGGGTGGGACTCGTGGTGGCTTAGTGGATGTTTCTGAAATATTTTACCAAAGGAGGTTTTGTCACTAACCTGTATACTTCTAACCCCACCTTTCCACAGGTCCAGGCGTGATATTATGTTATGTAATGTGTCTATAACGGGGTCCTAAATCTAAAAATATCTACATTCAAATCTAGTTGCAAACACTATTAAGAATCGAACAATCGGCACTCTGATGAATTTCGGTTTATGTTCCACGCCGTAGTCTTTGTGGCTCTACTTTCAGCTACACAATAGGGACAAAAGTTATTCAACGACAATGCGAGCACCAAATACCGATCGCCCAGCCCCCCTACACCCTCTGGTACCCTAGTACCTAGCCATTGTTTACTTTAATACTCTACTTTTATGTATATTATCGATAGTAGAGTGGATTTTATCAAATTAAAAGATAATAAGCGGTCATAAAAAGATATTATTTAATGATAAAATGAAATTAATGACTAATTTCGCACTATAGTTAATCAAGTAATCAACACCATTCTAACCGTCCTAACCTAATAGCCTGTAGCCGTTCTGTCCTAAGTAAGTAGGTATATCAGTATTTTACAAGAAGCAACTGCTGTCAAACATTCGCGACTTAATTTCTGTCCATTATCCAAACAAAAATTGTACAAGATTTTTGGACATTTACAACTGACGACCCCTAACAAATCCATCGCTAGATTTACTTACTAGAAGTAGAATTTTGACATTACTTGTATGGACCTTATGTCAAAATTCTATCTCTAGTAAGAAAATCCATTGAATCATTTGTTATTGGGAACTTTGCGGAAGCACAGATGACAGATAGGGAAGAGTATCGATGTGAGAATGGTCCCCGTCCATAGACTGAATGCGGTCAGCTCAACTTAAATCTTGTAGAGCGATTAATCAGAGTATTTGTCATATTACAAAGACACGAAACAGAGTAGAAAAAGGATACTTGGATAATCGTTGACAAACTAACAGACTAATTATCAGTACCGACTTTCTCAGTTTTATTAAAACAACCTGCCGTCTGCAAGATGACAACATGCTTAACAATATTTCGACAGTTACTATTCACGTCGGCAGCATTGTTACAAAAAGCCTGAGCGTTCATACAAAAGCTGTAAAGAATTAATGGGAGTGGGCGAGGAGGGAGTCAATTCAATAGGAGAGAGGAGGGATGTGTAGTTATGTAAGTATGTTTTGTGGTGCGTGCCGGTTGAGGAAGCTGATTTTTAAATTTAAATGGCGACATTTTGGATTTATTGTGACGTCACTTGTCATACGCATACTTTAAGATGTTGATTAGTATCTAAATCTGTTATTGCTATTTTATGTTATCCAGATGTTAATAAAGACATTAATTAAAATGTAATTAAGCTTTTGCTTAAGTTCCAGAGCCAAACATTGAAAAATGACATCCTTAACCGGTATTCCCCGAAGAGTTAGTCCGAGGAAATCAGAGAACCCACAGTTCTCCGATTACCTGTAACAGTAAACAAGCCTATTCCCGCTAATTTCCTTATCGGAAAATCTAAGAGAAAATATTTCGGAGAGGACCTCGGACAAAGTTTGGACACGTCAAGCAAGCCGGCTAAGCAGTTACGACCATTTGTTACAATATAATCCACTTTGTTATTTATGGTGCTTATTTTTATAATATTATAGGTAGTATTTACCGTAGGAGAGCCATGCTTCGGCACGAATGGGCCGCCTCGACCGGAGTGATTCCACGCCCTCACAGAAAACCGGCGTGAACAACGTTTACGTCGTATTTCGCCAAGTGAGTGAGGATACCGGAGGCCCAAACCCTTTTAAAGTCGGGCAACGCACTTGAGACTCCTCCCTCTGGTGTTGCGGTTGTAATCGCTTACCATCAGGTGATCCGTATGCTCATTTCCCCAATATCCCGTAAAAAGGTACAAGAGAAAATAACTGTCTGCCTGTCTGTTTGTTACGTTTAAACGCCCAAACCGCTGAATCAATTTTGATGAATTTTTGGTATGAACATAGGTTTGACCTTAGTACAAGACATAGACATCTCAAAAAGTACCCTGGGATGTCAGTGAAACCGCAGACAACAGCAAGTACTAAAAAATATGTAATAAATATGGTTAAAAGGAATCACAATATCTCCAACTAAAGTACAAAAGAAAAACTGTTACAAAAGCTTTCATGCAGGGCTTCAATCCAATCAAGCGTGACAAACTATTCGAAAAAACGTTAGCTTAATACAAACTACATCATAAAAAGATACAGTTAAAGACAACAATTCAATGTCCAATTAACTAAAGAAATAAGCTTTAATTTACTACAATAGTAGATAAATTTTACCGAACCTACAATAACATCAAAGGCTATTTATACAACCCATCATTCTGTCTGACTTCTGGGCACGGGTCTCAACTCAGAATGAAAGGGATTTGTGCTATAGTCCACCACGCTGGCCCAATGCGGGTTGGCAGATTGAATTTCTCTGAATTTCTGAATCTTAATTTCTCAGGCATGCTCCTCAAGATGTTTTCCTTCACCGTTCAAGCGCTTGATAATTATATAACTATTTATACGCACATGACTTTGAAAACGCAGAGTCGACTTGGCAGCCCAATGGTCATATCACTAAGCTATCACTACTCAATGGCTACGTAGAACATTAATTGTATAAAACCTGCACTATGGAACATAATTTTGTAATCCACCTACACACTGCTGAGTGACGATTCTTTTACATTTTCAAATAAGTATGACTAATGATTTCTTAACAAGAAGGCTCTTTTAGTAGCCCCTCAGTGAACGCTAAACAAAAGTCGCAGACTCACTCACTGGCGGTTTTACGAACAACTTTAGTGTGACCCCACAAAGCTGTGGAACGTCATTTAAATGCACACGTTTCATTGGCTCTGAATGCTTCAGGGAAGTAGAAAAAGAACGGGCCAATTACGACGCTTTTGTGACGCATACTCTTTGGGTCTTGAGTGTAACTTTATGTGTGGGGATCTGTGAGTTTTTTATTCGGTTTTCGTCTGTCTCCAAGTTTCACCCATAATGGAGTCTTTTATAGGTAAAAATTGGACAAATGCGTGCCACTGCCGCTTTTTATAGACTTTTATATATTCATCTTCTTGATTTTTAGACGCATAAAACGGTAATGACGCGTCTATGTAATCGTTGCTGACTAGAGTTATAACGGATGATCGCACACACCTAACAAGAAGTTACTGCTAGCAACGTATAGTCGTAAGTTTTTCTTAGAAATTATCGTGAAACCAACGGAAAAAATAAAATGCCATGGTTTAAAAAAATCGTCAGGATTAAAAAATATATCGTTAGCGGAATCTTAGCTTGATACCAAGAATCCGCTAATTCCCAGCAGCCACAACTCGCCTGAAGCGCATCTGACGCACCGCAAAGCTTACGTTGACCACCTACTTTCCTTTGCCAACCGTATTTAAAAAAGAGAAGCCCTTGCGATGTTTCAAAAATAAAAACGCGTATTTTAAAAATAGACGCTCTGCAATATAAATAGTTATACGTAAATATGATTATAGATGTATAGTTTTGACGGAACTTTCGGTAATTTTGTATTATTACTTGAATAGTGCAAATTGCTTATACAGCAAACAAACAAGAATCCAACAGGAATATATGGAAGGTAAGAACGAATTAGATTTTAATTAGAACCTGCGAAAGAATCAAATTTAATTTCGAATATTTCGGTTTGCCGTTGTTAATGCAAATAGGGAACGCATAATTATATTGAAAAATAAGTACGAATTTAAAGTAAGAATCTTCATAATGATCGACGTTCGCTGAAAATATGAGATCAGCTGATCAAATTAACGTAGATGCGTAGCGTAGATGCGTGCATAGAAGGTGTAAGTACAAACATATTCATTGACGCAAATAGGCGATAGTTTGCAGGGTGTACTTAAACTAATATTTGAAAATTAAAATCCCAAAATTAGATGTGCAATAGGTACCAAATAGACTAAAATTAGATTAAGTAGTTACATAACCATGGATTTCGCGATGCCTCGTCTAGATCGAATCCCACACAATCTGCGTTCCGATCAAAATGCATTTATGGTGTTGGTCGTTCGTTAGCCGGCCGTCAATACGGCTCTCAGTCCACCGGCTATAAATTTAGTATTGAGCGGACACAACAACAAAGCGCGTTTTGTCTTGCAAATGAAAACGCGCACATTTCGCGGTATTGTGCGCGGCTGTTTCGGTGCCCGCCATTATTAACGGCGAACATGAAAGACAAAAGGTTCGTCTGCAGCACTGAGGCTGGCCTAGATAGCGGATTATTGTACTAACACAATAGGAGCGTTAATTCCGCGACTCGTACCATTATTTTGTTGTTTGCAACTTTATCGCGTTTATCGATGTGCCGCGCGATTGGTTTTTTGATGGTTCGTTTGGTATAGGTACTATTATTGTATTGTATTACAAAGCTATGAATGAACATTTATGAATTAATTATCCCCGTTGTTATGGAAATACTTATCATATTTTGTTAATCAACACACTAAATTTTAGACTTCATGCGAAGTATATTCATGCCGATTGCGTCGCTTACAAGATCTACCAAATTTGTAATATCGTCACCAAAGATTTTAGTTTATACTAAGATTGGATATTCTATTTTAAGATCTTGTCAAAAAAGCATCAATAAAGTCCATAAATAGTAAACGTCGATATTTGAATCGATAAGGAACCAAGGGGTTGCACTCGTAACAAACTGCTGATTAAACATCTACCGTCATAAACGTCAATAATAAAATTGTGACGAAACGTAGGTGGCCGAAAATATCTTATTTAAGAGTTTTAATTATCTTTAAACAATTAAAATTATGACTTACCGAGAAAATCCATAGGAGGGGTCAGCTATTCCCGGTTATTCCAATAAATTCCCAAATAATTGCACAACACAACACGCATCCACATAAAATTCACACAAAAAAATGTAAGCTGGCACTACTGGCACACCATAATCACAATCACTTTAAAAAAGAAAATTCGGAAAACAAACGTGGCGGGAAAACAAGTTTGCGAAAAAGTTCGTTCGGACGAATGGCGGTAGTTGCGTTGGAACGAACGTTTGTCAAGGGAGGCGAGCACAGACTGTGAGCCGGCCGGCGAGAGCTTGCTACCATCACCCTGTGGTTTTGCCGCGCACGGTCCTCGCGCATCTATCGTGGTCAACATTCACCCTATCACATACCCTTGCATAATGCACTTCCCTCTTACAATATAATTAAATGTTTACAATATATTAACCTTACTAAATCTATTGTTTGCCGACGGGGAAGTAGAATTGTTATTAGATTTTAATTACAACAATTCTTTACATTCTCTGATTAGAATATACACTAACTACGAACTAAGCACAGAGCGAAATTGAAAAAAATATGAAAAGATACTTATGAGATTTGGGTAGATCCGATTGGAAATTATAGTAGATACTACCTATATATAATACTTTACCTATTGTCAAAGGATCGGAAGGGAAAACGGATATTGTGATTGTTATACCTACCTAAAACTTTGGTAAACTTTATTCTATGTAAGTACAGCAATTTTTTATATCTATTAATCCGTATATTATTTTTTTGCAAGTAGTGTTTACCGCTTAATATTGTACATCTAGTATTAGTGTAATGTGCTCTATTTAATTATGCATGGATGTAACAATTGTTGGTAAACCAATAAAATAAAATAAATTTGGGCACAGATCGGATTAGTTCGCTAAAATGTACACAGTTTCGAATCCTGACAGAACATAGGGTGAATTTTTCTTTCACAAAAATTAAACTTCTCAAGATATTGAGAATTGTTTATAGGATTTTTTTTGTACTGTTTATTATGACCATATTGTCTGCTACTGTACTATCTCGGCATGAACTGTGTCGAACTCTACAACAATTGTATTCTTGTTAGAACGACTCTATACAAAAAAACACGAATAGTAACTTTGTAACACAATAGTGCGTACGACAAATAAGATATGTACCATCAAAGGAAGAAGCCAGAGACAGCAGGAGCAGATACAATGTGGAAACGTTGGGTAATATGTCCGACTACAATGGCGCGAACGCGAGACACAAAGCCGCGCCGCGTATTGTGTGAACCTGCACAATACACCTTGCATACACACATATAACCACTAATCATACACCCAATACAATAATTGCCAAATCATAAACTACCTTATTACCTACCAAAAAGATCCTATAATGTAAATGCTAATCGCAACCACGACGTGGTTGCTGCGTATTGCGTGTCAAAATAACTGATATTAATGGAAACAGTAGTTTTCTGTATGAATTGATCTTTCATTTTATACACACAGCCATGTTGATACTTTAAAGGTCGTTTGAGCGCATTTTAGTTAGATCAGAAACAGGAGGAACCAGGTTTATTGACAAAATGGTAGCGTAGTCAAACACCAACGAAAAAATAAAATCGCATTTCAATTTAATGTAACCTATCAGTACTATATTTGAATTAGTATAATTACGTAAAAAGTAAATGATAACACCAACAGTAAAGTCGAGTCGGATACAAAACTACGATATTAGGTATGATTCCCGTAGAGTCGTAGACATACGCGTAGCACTTTCGTAGCACGATTTGGCGTAGTCTACGTAAAAAAAAATTTCAGTAGTACATACTTAGTGCCACTTGCACCAACTTCTTAAATTGTATTTTTCATTTGTTATTTCGTGTTTAAGTACAATCTAAGAAGTTAGTGCAAGTGGCCCTTAATGTATGTATTAGGTACTTCAATATCCCGAAATTTCAATAACCGAACTGAGAAAAAGGCTTTTTCAATTTCCCAAAAGATAAACATTGCTATTTATTTTTCCTAACTAATTTTCCACAGTCACAATTTATACCCTAAAAATTATAGATATATAAAATCTATTTTCACAACAATGGCTAGCAAAGAATTGTAAGCATTCACGTGTAAAACTTGAAAGTGGATAGGTACAAAAAATAAATAAGTGTGGAGGAGTAAAATAAGTTTGGCGGTGGACCATTGTACGGAGGGCGGGCCGCCTCCTAGTCCAAACAGTATTGCCATTGTGTCTGCCATTACCTAGCCCTCTTTTCGTCTTTTGTATTCGCGTCTCTATAGAAGTGAGACCTTCCCAATGACGCTTTATGGCCGCTTTGAAGTATGCAAGATACGGCCAGTATATCTACATTATTCTAAAATATTAGACGGCTACATTATGTAATATGTTATTCTATTATTTACTAGCTTTTGCTCGCGGCTTTGCTCACGTGAAGCTATATTAGTATTAGAAATGGAAAAAATAACAAAAGTTAACAGTGATGATCTCTTCTTTGTATGGTTCTGTATGCATCAGAGAGGTCAGGCTATATACAAGGATCCATTTTATGAAGATAAAAAGTTCACCTGTTTAAAAGTGGATTAGGTAAATATCTACTTCCTAAAAGTGATAACAATGTATATTCGGTAGTTTTTGCGCCAACCCGTAACCCGTTTGGGTGCAGAGACGTTTATACACTAGTCCCTAACCCACTTGGTTTTGTTTTATCTTCAATGTACAGACACAGCTTTTTTACAATTTTATAATAGTAGAGATATGGTTCAGTATATCCTAATATATTATGACGAAACGAAAAAATAAAATCCAAGTAGAGCTTCTTATCTTGTGTAGGGCCGAGGCAGCAAGGCCTCAGTGCACTTCGACCCAATGGGATCTTTTGTGCTTCCCCTAGATAATCTATTCCTCATCACCTCCCAGTTCTACAAACAGCTCTTCCATGAGCTTTATAATGAGGCCTGGGGGTATGAGTCTGTAGTCCTCTGGTCCTGGATAACCTTGAACCAAAAGGCACATTCGCTTTCCAACCATTGCATCGCATGTACACAGAAGGTGTTCCATGCTCTCAATTTCCCTTTTGCAGGCCCTGCAGGCTGATGTATCCGTCAGACCCATCTTTTGTAGGAGAGCGTTAGTCCCGAAGTGTCCGGTCAGTGCCCCCATCAAAAGACGGGCCTGCCGCCTGCTTGAGTTCCAAATGGCATTTTGCCATTTCGATGAGGAATTTCTTGAATGAATTTCTTGGAGTGAGCAACTCCCGTGAGGCTCAACCACTCATCCATGTGCCCTCGCCCTTGCGTACACCCGAAATGCCGTTTTGACTGTGCTTGGGGCCAGTCCTACAAATGGTTCCGGTCCAATACATTTTTACACTTCTGCCTAACCCTCCGATAAATACTGGCGTGATAGTTGCTGAACATAACCTGGTGATAGGTACGCCTGTGAAAGCCTGATAAAATTTGTTACTAAAATGATTACACCACCTGAAGCTCGAGCATGCTGCGCATAGGTATAATGTTGATTGAATATTTTCCAGTAATGTTAGGTGGTGGCGGGTGGGCGGCGGCGGCGAACAACCAAAATTGACAATTTGCACTACTTTTATATACAACCAGCTTCTGCCCGCGGCTTCGCTCACTTGAAGCTCAGAAACCAACACGGCTGTGCAATTTCAAAACCTAGTATCTGACAAATTAAAAAAAAGCGTGTTTTTGCATTTTTCGACCTTATAGACCACTCTCCACATACTAGGATAGCAAAAACTCCCAAAAATAAGTCAAAAACGAAGCTAAACAAAGTCGAAAACCTAGTATCTACAGTAAACGTTTTCAAAATGCATAAATTACAAGATTAAAACATAGTATCAACCATTTTAAAAACCTAGTAAGTGCTTGTAGTTACTTGGATATAAAATGGTTCATGTAGATACTAAGTCAATGAAATGGTTAAAATAAATGTCAAAACTCCCGCGCAATTTTAGTAAGTGAGAAGAAGTCGTTGCAAGACTTGCAACTTTTGTCTCTAAAAATGAGTAAATATCAGTTTTATAGATCGAAATTGATCTTGAGTGCTATAAAAGAACACCATGGTGAAATGTAAGTACGCTTCAATGTATAATTGTAATTTTTTTTTGATTTCCAAGGTTTTTTTATGAATAAAAGGCATAACTGACGCATTAAAACATTTTTTTTAAAGCCTGTTATGTACCTGAAATTTTTCAATCACTCCCATTAAGGTACGACTAATATTATTGAAACGGCAAGCTGTCAAAGATATGAAATTGTTTTCGGCTCTCTTGTAAAATTTGATTTTATGAAGATACTGGGTTTTGATATTTCACAGCCGAACAGTGATGATCTCTTTTTTGTATGGGCCCAATACAGAAATACTTACGAAGGAAATGCACTTCAATGGTTATTTTTCGAATTCAATATTTTCAATGGTTAATATGTTAATAACTATAAATAAAGTGAACCGATTTGTAGCAATTTTTTTTATAGCGTCCTGATGTAAAAAAATATTATTTTCTTTCTTTCTTTCTTATTTCTTTCTTTCTATTTGAATTAAATATAGCCTAAATGTTGACAGGCTATGAATTCCTGTCCAATTCCTCCATAGCTATTCAGTAGTTATTATTTGATGCGTGTTCAAACACACAGACAAACAGACAGAGCAAAGTTCTAACAATGATAGAAATGGATTGTGTTACTTATTCTCAGTCCCACAAATTAGGTTTTTTTTGTAAATTTAAGCAATGTACAGACACGGGTCACTTACATTCTTATTATATTATGTAGGAAGAAGATATGTAAGATTACGTTGTGTCCGTCCGTACTAATAATATCGTACACTAGCTTCTGCCCGCGGCTTTGCTCACGTGGAGCTATATCAGGAGTAAAAAAGGCAAACCACTATTGATGACCTCTTCTTTGTATGGGCTTCTATACATAAGGGAGGTCAAGCTGTATCTCAGGATTCATTAATTAATTGAGATTAAAAACTGGTGAACTTCTTGTTCACCAGTTTTTAAGTTGGAGTATATACTTTCTAACAGTGATAATAACATTAAAATCTATTCAGTAGTTTTTGCTCCAACCCGTAACAAACAGTCAAACAAAACAACAAAACAAAAAATCACATTTTCGGATTCGGAGACGTTTAAATACCACACCCACGTGTTTTTTTTTTATATCTTCAATGTACAGACACAGCTTTTTTACAATTTTTTAATAGTAGAGAAGAGAATATGATAACTTACTGTTGAAAATATCAGCGCTTAAAATCCTCGTGCTCAAAGCTTATAATAAATTCCTTATTGGAGTTTAGGCGGGAAAATGAAAAGTGCACATTGTCGATTTTATATTATTTTTCAAAACTTTAATTTCTCCGAAGTTTAATGTGTAATAATGGTGGATAATTAACCATTAAGTGTTCGTGAACGTGTGAGAGTGTAGGCAAATGATATAAAATTGAAAATCGTGACTTTTTGGGTTCACTCCTAACCTCCATCGAAGCCTCAATAAAGTTTCTACCGTTTTATTGGGGCAACTGAACAAAATTATACTTGACACTGGCGAACACAAAAAGTGTGGTGCCATAAAATCCCATGATTGGAAATATTACATAATATTGATTACTCTAATACTTGACACTGGCAAATACACAAAAAGCAAAGAGTATAATAATATAGTTGTACACAAAAAGTGTGGAGCCATAATAAAAAAATATCCTTATTCAATCGTCGTTCATTCTTTAGTTCACTATTTCATTCAAGAAGCCGCTCACTCTCATTGATATTACAATTTTTTTTACTTCATTCGTCGCCATTTTGCTGTAGCAGTGTGGTGGTTTGCAAATGTGATTGAAGATAATTTTCTCGTGGCATCGTGGAAAAACTATAACAAAGCATTGAATTTGCGAAGGTAAAATTTGGATTATATATTATTCAAATATTTCGTCATTAGGCAGTATAAATACCTAGATAATACGTTCCGGGTGCTAATTTACCAAAATGGCGTCGTTATCGGCGATCTACTCTCACTTTTATCGAAAATATTTGTAACAATTTCGACAAACATCTAATATAGTTTTACTTTTGTTGTAGAATAGCAATATGGATACTACTCTGGATGCGTCCTTAGTGACGCAGTCCATAAACTATCATGGGCAGCAGTTACAAAAAACCTGGGAAGCTGAGAGAGGAGAAGATGATTTGGTTAAAGTCGGCGTGGGTGCTTTGGACTTTGCGGTATACCAATCGAGGCACAAGCACCTCACATTCCAGGACCGTGGCAAGCGCCTGAAGCTACACCAGTTCATTGCGAAGGAGGCTAACGCATTGTTTGATACATCTATCATGGAGGAGGCACCGTCATCGTCTAGCCTTGGGGCTGACGCAACTACACCGGAAGACAGTGAGTTTTCTTTTGTATATTCTAAGAGTGTGGTCAATGATATGATGACGCACTAGTGTTACTTAGCAACAAACAGTATCAACAAAAACCCAAACTGCTGCACCCAGCTATTGACCGGACTCTTCAAACCACTAGACTACCATGTCTGTCTCATTTCATAAGCACTGGGTCCCATAATAAGTGATATTGAATTTATTAGACTTAGGCAAAGCTGTTATCATTTTTTAATTCATAAACCTTAAATTTTCTTGTGCATAATCAATCAAGCAGTTGGTAAGATCAGGTTGAGGTTTCAAATCTTTCATTTCAAAATCAGTTTAGTTAGTCATTAAATTTAATTTCATTGAAGCTGAAAATACTAAAACAATAGAATATATGTTAATAGAATAAGACAATAGAATAAGATGTATATTTTTTCAATTTCTTTGTTTCAGATTTGTATGCATTGATGCCACCATTTGAAACATTTTTGAATGTGGACAAGTCCGCAAGATTAAGACATTTCTTTGATGTAAGTACTTGCATATTATCCCATATACCACTAATTTATAAAAAGTAAAAAAACAAGCCATATGATAATAATTGAAGCTACTTTAACTCATCAACACTGTAAATTTTACGAACACAATATGATTCTTTCTTTATTTTATTTTTTTATCTTGCTCTCTTTATTTTAGGTTGTATAGGTACATACCTATACAACATTATTTTTGGTATATGCAAATCCTGTATATGGTTTGTTCAGATTTAAGTAACCAAATCGATTCCAATAATTTTTACACAATGTTATATTTGGTCCCATAAATATAAAAAAAGTTACAAGCGGGACATCTTTTTTTTCTTCTTGTTATTGTTTTAATGCTATTTTGATTCACTTTTATTGTATTTTGAGCTCTGATTGAGTCCTTTGCGATTTGATACAATGGGTGTAGTGGGACACTGGTGGGTGAATAGTATATAACCCTTCTTTATTTTTCCAGAATGTGAAGACAGGTGAACTAATTATAGGAGCAGTCATCAACAGGACAGCATCTGGCATGATGCTGAAAGTGCTATGCACTGCTGGACCCACCTCAAGATATGTGGCTGACATCAATGTGAAGGTATTGTATAATTTTGTGAAATCTGAGACCTGGCCCAGTTTTGCCTGCATTATGTTCATAAATTATAACCTTTCTAAATAACAACAATATCACTTTGTGTTTGTGAAAACCATATTATGTAATTAAACCGTTTCTGAGGTTAGCCCAAACAAACAGTTTCTAATTATTACTATTGTTAAGAATTGCAAAACAATACAAATATTTATTAAACTTTATTCAAAAGCCATTCTTAGTAGCTAGCTGGATTGTGCCAAAACCATATAAGATAATGAATATAACCAGTTCCACCTACACACATGAGCAAACATTTTATATTTAGCAGCTTTTGACCCTGTTAACTTCAACCATTTTACATACATGTATAATGTAAAGTGGATTAATATTCAAGGTACATAGTTGTTTCCTTGGAATTGGAATTGTATAGACATATCCTATAATCCAATTGCAATGAGTATACTATGTAAATCATACTTTAAGTCTATGTCCTAATTACTCTCATTGTGGGAGGAAACCACAATGACAGAGACATCTTGCCTTTAGCCTAGATAGTATCTGAGGCTACCCATTGGCAATATTTCCAGTGCATGTTCAAGAGATTGCCAGGGATTGAGGATCATATGAATTTAAGTCTTCTATAGAGCCTTTAAAAGTCACACAACAGTCTCATCATAGGGCACCCTTGCTGGACGAAATTCAATGAACTGACATTTTGGAGCTTTCATGACATTCTTATAGTTTTCAGATTATTGTCTAAAAACTTTGCTTCATACATCTAAAATATGGTATGCTGAGAATAAATTATCTTCTTCAGGCATTTTTACCAGTTACAAATATCATACCAGCTGTCGACAAGAAAAACGTGTCAAGAAACTACCTGATGAATGACACTGTGTGCTGTGAAGTGATAGAAGTTATCCCTGACACCGACAAAATGGTGTGCGGCATGAAAGGAGTGACACGGGGCCCCGATGATCCTCCGCCAAAGCCGCCGCTTGGCCTCCTCAGCACTGACGACTTCCCACTTGTCTACAAGTACGTACAAACTCAATAAAACACTTATGAGTAATCACATTGTCCCTACACTATTTTACAGGTATTACTGTTTTGTTTACACCAGTATAGTGTTGTTTAATGTATTTATTTGTAGTAATGTCCTTTATCGAGACTAAAAAACAGTGGTATTTTTTTATAATTATTTGAAACTAAAAATACTTGAAGATCTGAAATGATTGTGGAAGAATTTTATGAACAGAAGGATTCAAAACTTCGAAACTGAGATAGAGTTGATAAAAAGGAATGAAGAAATACACCTATGAATTCATTTCAAGAAAATGGGAACATAATCACAAACAATCTGACTACTTTGACTTCTTAATATATGGAAAATAGCCCAAGAATACCTCTGGTTTTTGACATGCTCATTATGCTCGACATGTGATTGGTCTTTTGCAGCAGTTTTATTTTAATTAAAATTGTTTGGTAGGTATATGTGTAAGTGTATCATCAGAAGGAGTGTCGGATGTATGTTTTCACTGGTTTATGATCACTTTTCAGTACAAAATCACACTGTTCACCAACTTGTGAAAATGGTTGCATGGTATTGTTCAAAGTTTGATCCTATGTAAACATCATTGGGATTCTTGAAGGAAGTTTTTATAATATATATTTCAACGAGATTCCTGCACATATTATGTTGAGGATCATATCAAAATATTCAAATTATTTACACATCTTTTATTTTTTAACATAAAATGGAAAAGGTCAGTACATGTTTTAGGGTCACTTCAATCTTGATATCTATGATAAACGGAAATATGTTATTCTGTATTAAAGCTAATGTTTAACATTCCAGCATTATCTGAGACGTATTGATTGGACTTTTATAATGAGCATTTATTGGATGTTGGAGTTATTTATTATTCTAATAAAAGGATTTGCTCCCGACGATTATCAATTTAGCTGATGTGAGGCTCTCCGAGATGACTCAATAGTTAACAAGATAGCGTGGCAGTTCACATCGTTGTATCATGCGTATCGCCCACAACCAGTGGACATACACAGCTCTCTCTATTATTTTAGGGTGTTCTTTTCTAGGTATAGCGAGGATTTCAAGACCCGTGTTTATACCTACTGCATTATGTTGTGACCTTAGCAATGTCCCGGTAATATTAATGTCACATTGTCGAGGCGGCATCACCTAATCTATGATGTTATATTTATGTGTGAAAGAAATAAAATACAAGTAACATAACATTTTTTGAACAGCTCCATTGGAACAGGTGAGGATAACCGTATGTGTGACACTAAGCAAACACTTTAGGAATTAAATGCTTGAAACTAAATACATATTTTACCTTCTTTGAAGATGTTATTCTCATCTCAGTGAAAATACTCCATTATAAAGGACATTTAATGATTTTAACAAATTTTCACATTATTTATTTATGTATATTTCCTCCAGGAAAACTGTGGATATGAAGGGTGAGAGTTATGAAGCCATTTTGGAGAAGAGTCCTGGGTTCAATAACCCCAACTGCATCCAATATCTATCTGAACTCCTTGGAATCTCCAACATGCACTGCACCAACTTTGTATCGTTGAGGTATTCATGAACTACTGGAATACTGTTTTTTATTTTTCATATTAATAAATTATAATCATGATTATTAACGGTTTAAATTATTTTTTAACAGGGGAGGATTTCTACCATCCGATTATGCCGACGAGCTTCGTCAAGCTCAAGCCAGCAAGTGGGCCTTTCGCTCTGTTGCTGAAGGGATCGAACACTTCAAAGCAGGTCGCCATTCAGAGGCTTTCCAATGCCTCAATAAGGCATTAAGTATCGACCCGAGAAACGTCGAGGGATTAGTCGCAAGAGGAGCTCTATACGCCAATAGCGGAACATTCAAAAAGGCCATTGAAGATTTTGAAACTTCTTTGAAACTGAATCCCAACCACGCCAATGCCAGGAAATATCTAGGAGAGACATTAGTTGCTTTGGGCCGGAGTTACGAAGATGAGAATAAGATCACTGAAGCACAGAAGGCATATGAAGACTGTTTAGCAATTATTCCATTCCATGAAGAGGCACAAAACTCTCTGGACTTTTTGAAGAGTAAGACGTCAACCACGAAGCCTTTGATTGAACCAGCAGAGTTGCTGTTACCAGGTTTAACGGGAGCTAAGTCATACGAAATGAAAGAAACGTTGAAACAATTGTTGAACCTGACAGAGAAGAAGGATAAGAAAAAGAAGAAGAAGCGAGGCAAGGGTAAGAAGAAGCGGTCGAGCAGCTCTTCATCGTCGTCTAGTGATTCTTCAAGCTCCAGTTCATCATCAGAATCTTCATCATCATCTTCTGACACTAGTGGTAAAGATTCTCAGTTCATTTTATTAATCTTTCTCTATGGGATTGCTGACTTTTTGACTGAAATGATTTAAATATTACAATTTTGTTTAGACTAGCTTTTGTAAAAGTTATGCTTCAAGGAACATGCTTTGATCCATTTAGCACAACAAAAGCGCAATACAAGTTGGTTACTAGTAACACATCATGGTTACTTGTATTCAAAATTGAATTGGCAGCATCAATATCCTAACCCCTGAACAATTTCTGGCAATGAGCTAATGCATCAACGCTCAAAATCATTCCTTCCATTATAACAATACATCCATTTTACTTGACCCAGATTCTGAAGGTCCAAACCGCAAGAAGAAGCGTCGTTCTCAACCTAACAACAAGCGTCAACGGTCTCTATCACCGCTGAGCAAACGTATGGAGATGCTGGGCGCGCCAGAGGCAGGTTCACGTACTCACAATTCGCAGTTCAACCATCCATATGGCTACCAACCTCCGCCGCCACCTGTAGAAGAAATCAATCCTGAACCACAGAGGTCTCAGGCAGATATTGATTATGAAATGAAGGTAAACATTATTGTCATATAGATATACTCTGAAGATATCACTAAGCTATCACTGCCAAGTCAAAGGTCTCAAATCCGATTTAAGGCACGCACTTGTGACTTCGAAGTCATGTGCGTATTAATAGCATAGTTAATTGTCACGCGCTTAAACATGAGGAAAAAACTTGAGGATACCTGCATTCCTGACAGATGTTCTCGAAGGCGTGTGAAGTCTGCAAACCCGCATCAGGCCAGCGTCGTGGACTATAGCCAATTCCCTCTCATTCTGATAGGCGAATATTTATTTATTTTATTTATTAACACTTTATTGTACACTAAAAATACAAATTAAGACACATCAATTTTACAAATAATGTACAATGGGCGGCCTTATCACTTAAAGTGATTTTTTCCAGGCAACCAAAGTTATTTAATTCTCAATACCTTATTGCATTTGTATGGCCTATAGATGTTTCGGGAACTGGATGTTTGTGTATGTGAAATTAATGTTTGTGATATGATATAGTAAAAATCCTATTATGCGTTAAAAAATAATGCTTGTGCGCAGGTGCGCAAATTCCTAGAGATGACCAAAGAAGATTCAGATTACGAGGAGAAAGTGCGCAACTTCTTGGAAGAAACAACGCAGTACAAACGCAACCGAAAGATGCAAGAATTGGGCCAGCAACCGCAGCCCGGCGCTGACCGCGACAAGAAAAAGAAGAAGAAGAAAGACAAGTCAGTACATTTCACTGATGTGTTCTGTTTGGGGTGAGCAAAGTTAGAAGTGTGTGTGGACATTGATTTATATGTATAGGTAGCAATCATGCTTATTCTTTCATCAAGTTCTGGCTTTAACTATTAGCCATTCTATCGATGGTTTACTTTACAGAAATATCTTCATACTCCATCTATCAAATTTCTATCAGTCGTAAGATAAACCGCCGATAATTAACATTCTGCATGCAAAATAACACATTGGTTAAACACAAAAATAAATGTTATATAGCTTGTTACAAAGCCAATAGGTTGCATAGTTTTTCTTAGTAAAATTTATAATATCGATATTATTTATTTACTTATTAGTAATTACGCAAACTTATGTTCTATGTTAAGACCATAAATTCAAGTACAGCCCTCAAGTTTTAATTTAAAACAGATAATTTACATTTAACATCATGTTGAACTCTAACCTTCATACATTTTAAATGCAGAATCATTATTTATGCAAACAGAAGCATAATTATAACAAGTATCTGTTTCATTAGGAAAAAGAAGAAGGAATCTAAGAGGAAGCGTAAGGAACAGGAACGCGAAGAAAAGAGGAAAGCCAAATTGGCCCGCGCCGCTGCCAACAACGAATACAGTTTACGCGACTTAGAGAGCATTGGAGATAAGAAACTTAGAGACGCGATAAGGTTCGCCCTTTGTTAAATAGTATCACAAATAGAGTGGTTGGTTCATGCCTGCCACTTGCATTTTTGTTCAAAAGCATAAACCCATTTCTAAACACAAATCAAAGAACAATAATTTTCGACATAGGTATGTTGTGTAAGTTAGATAGTTATTTAGTCCGATTGTGGCTAAAGACCTAGCCAATCAGCAGATAGACAGTAAAGCTGACTCTCCAGAATTTGCCTTGTTAGAATAGTTTTATTTTAAAGATACATACGGCTTTATTAGCCTAATGGCTATAAGCATGATTACTACGTTCCTGAGTACGATGCTCAGGTCGTGTAGGTCGTTAAATATAACGATTTTACTGCTGGCATAATGTATGGCATGTATGTAGGCATCATGTATCAATGGATAAATACATACATTATTGACACTTAAGAGTTGGTACTGAAATATCCATATCCATTAAAAACATAATAAATGTATGTAATACAAACTTGGATGATTTAAAAATCTAGGCTGTTTTTAAATATTTATTATTCAACAGGAAAGAATTGAAAGGCAAAAAGCGGGATCTCAGTTCGGACGGCGAATACGATAGAAAACATGACAAGAGGTAACAAGTTACAAAATAACCTACACACTATTAAATATAACGTCTGAAACACTAATGTCTATTGTTTATATTCCGCCGCTAATTGTATAAGTCAAATGAAGGATGAGTGTTAACACTTAGTATTTTAAGCAGGAGAATAATTATATTTTAAGCGCTTTTAAGCTAATATCATGATTCTGAGGTTATGATATTAGCTTCGTCCTGTGTCGTATTTGAGCACGCAGGTTATACAGTCATGAAGTACATACACGCTTATTGAGCGCTAGATGTGAATGCAAAATATTACTGAACGTAGATATGTGATTATTTGCTTGTATATATTTGTATTATATGCAATAACTGTACTCTTCAAACTGAAGTGACACACTTCAGTTTGAAGAGTACTGTTTTTTTTTATCGATTCATTTTACACCATGTGTGTGAGCCGCAAAATTATAAATTTTATGTTTGTCAATGTATGTGTCCATATTAGCATGAGCATGTATGTATTAAAATGTGTACGTATTTATCAGGATGCTAGACGATATGCACGGGCTCGACGAGTTGGAGTCAAAGCTGAGCGCGTACCACGTAATGGTCGAGAAGGAGGTTCTGCACAAGCGTGACGGGCGCGGCTCTCTCAGCCCCATAGACCAGGCGCCGCCGCCGCCGCTCGAGAAGCCCAAGTGGAAGATGTCCATGAGCGCGGTCAAAGACACGTTAGTGTGGCGCCGCCGCTAGCTCACGCGTGTCAGCACTCCGCGCCGTCGGCTCGAGTCAGCGCTGCTCGGGCTCGCTCGTACTCTACGCGCCCGTGCGTCTTGCGAAACACGCGTGATTTAGCCAAGGCCTTTTTTCTAGAAACTACACGCGCATTAGATTATGTTAAAAAATTTACTTGGAATCCTATTAGATATTAAGTATGACTTGTTCAACTTTTATATTATTTTGTAATGATAGGCTACAAATCATCCTCATCTTCTTTGACTCGTACAATTAGCGCGGGATTTAACTGCAATTATAACATTTATTCTATATGTTTTATAATCACAGTAGCAGTAAACATACAATTTTTATACAATATATTGAGGGATTTTTGAAGCCCATTTGTTGTTTCTACCTATAACACCGTGAGTCACAACTTTTAACCGTGTGTTTATTGGGGATAACTCAAGTAACGAACAAGACATTAAAATTAAAAGTAGTTTATTGCATAGTCTTTTTGGGTCAAGTATTTTATTCTGATAGTTTTCTTGCTTGAAAAACAAGACATAAAATTTTAACATAATTGTCAGCAATTTTTTTTACTGATATTGTTTTTCCTCACATCAGGGTCAAGAAGAAGGAAACTCCGGTACCGAAAGGTTATAAAGAACATTATGCTTTCGAAGACAGCTCAGATGATTCACAGGAACATGCAAAGGTGAGAATATTTAACAAATTGACCTTTTCTTTTAAAAACTGGGCATGTATTACTAGAAAGTTATATACTACAATGGTTTTCTCAGGACCAAAATCCCAGGGATGCTTAGAGTTCATCTTAATTAGAATAAGTTGGATAGTTATTTTTATGTTCCGGTAGTTTAGAATGTCATCTTCTATATATATAAAAGAAAGTCGTGTTAGTTACACTATATAAAACTGAAGGACGGCTGAACCGATTTGGCTGAAAATTGGTGGAGAGGTAGCTTAAAACCAGGAGACGGACATAGGATACTTTTTATCCCGTTCCCGTGAGATGTGATGACCGAATTCCACGGGGGCGAAGCCGCGGGCAGAAGCTAGTTATTAATAGAAATCCTTTAGTAAATTACTACTATAACTTTGTGCTTTTAGTTTAAACCACCCAAAAATGTATTCGACAAAAATATCATGTCAATTCTAGCCGAGTAATTCAATTCATATAAGATATTTGTGGTTCAGCCGTCACCGTCAAGTGGTGACAAGAACGTGTCGGTGCGTCGTGCAATGGCTATGAAGGAACCGCCGCCGCTACCATCCGCTCCACCACCCAACAAGCGAGAGCCTGACCCGCCTGGCACCGAACCTTCCCACCCTGTAAGTTCTCACTCAATAATTATTTTAATGTTTTACTAAAGTGCCTCCTCTAATAACCACAAGCGCGGCTGCGTCTTGGGTTAGATTCCCGGGGTTAGTAAATCGATATTGGGCTTTTCTATGAAATTCCTATTTTGTTCTCCTACTTTACGTAAAAACTACAAGAGTAATGAGCAGAGAGTAATGAGAATAAGTGAACTATTGTGTGTTCATTTTTGTTCACTTAAAAATGTATTAAAATGTGGAATATTTTTGCAGCATGGTTATACTAGAGTATTTGATCTGTTCAATTTGGCTAATACTTGTAAGTTCTCACTTGTGTCTATTTCCTGGTGTTGGAACTAATTGCCAATGTTTTTTTATCTCCATGTTTTAGGTCCGCAAGGGCAACATAGTCCTGGACAAGTTTGGTTCGTTCCGTCTGGCCCAAGAGGGCGAAACACCGGTATCAGTGGGTGACGGCCGGCCTGAACAGTTTGTTACACGCATAAAGCCACCTTCGCCATCGGGACGTCGTCCACGCTCGCCCCCCTCGCCCAGGAGACGATCATCTAACTCCTCAGATGACGATAGAAGATCCAAACGTTCTAGGAGCAGGTTGGTACTTCTTCAAAACTTTATATAATATTTCATATTATGTAAGTCACTGCTAATGGGAGCAAGGTAAATTGACAAAGTACTAATAGAAAATTAATCCTTTAATGAAGAGTACTTAAACAACACAATATTTATTATTTACCGATAATAGCTATCGTGTATTCGATCTTTGAATAATCATACCCAGGTCGCGGCCACGCAAATACCGGTCACGTTCTCGCTCCCGGTCCCGCTCGGCGTCGAGCGCCAGCGGCTCGGTCGCCTCGCGGCGGCGTCGCTCCGGCTCGCCGCGCTCCCGCTCCCGCTCCGACGCCAGCCGCTCCTACTACTCGCGCAGCAGATCACGATCACGGTCGGGCTCAAGGTATTTTTGGTTGCTGTGTTTTATTTAAAATCCCCCACTAGATTTTTCTTTTTGTTTTTAATTCTGCATGGTGCATATGATAATATTAATATGTTAACATGTTTAATATTTAATTTATAAACTTTTCAGTCATGTAAATACATAATAATATAGGGCACCATAATGTAGCTTTTTGTAGAATAACCTTACCAAGCATGCAATAAACAGTCGCTTTTGATGTTCCTTATATATAATATCCATAATTATGATAATTTACACAACCACTCGATGTTAATAATATGAATTCTGAAGGTTCCGTCGCTTCGTCCGGCGGGGCAACTGGCGCGGTCGCGGCGGGTACGAGCGCGGCACATACTACCGGCCTCGCTTCCACACGTACAACGGTGGCGGCGGGCGCGGCCGTGGTCGTGGTGGTGGTGATTTCCGACGAGACGACGGCCGGCGGTTCCAACAGGAGTGGCGCGATGGCCGCTCCCGTGGGGGACGACCCTTCAGACCCAGACGAGGCGGCGGTGGACGAGGCAGACCATTCAGGTAACAACATCGTTATTATGCCATATTCAATCAGCAACGCCTAGAATACAAAACAATCGAATTTTGCATTTTGTCTTTAATTAAGTACTTGATGAGTTAATTGTCTACTGTAAGCCATTATCAATAAGTTACAGCTTGGACTTGGCCATACATTGTATTGTTATATTTTGTTCCACAGAGGAGGTTTCCGTGACTTCAGGGATCGCAGGGGCGGTCGGTATTCTAGATCTCGAAGCCCTGAAAGAACAACCCGCAGATCCAGGTCGTACAGTCCAGAGAGACGCGAGAAAGACAGAGACAGGTAATTTTATAACTAGTGTTATCTTTAAACATTACCAAATTTATTGTCGTTCAGATAACCGATCTGCTGCAGCTAATTAAAACGGTTCTAATCTTATCTTATAAGATAATTCCAATGAAAACAGATGATTATTCTCTTAGAATTCCAAGTAGATGCAAAAATCATGATGCAAAACTATTTTTTTTTACAGTTACTCCCGTTACTCTGAACGTGACAGCCATCGTAGCGAAGGAGAATATGAAGAGGAAAGATTTGTGGACAGAAAAGAATATGACGGAAAGTGGGCAGACGGAAATGAGCCAGAAAGAAACGCCCATCCAGAGGAAAAACCACCCGCCGAACCAGCCCCCAAAGAATAAACTAATCACAGTTTGCTTTGCCACTGAGTGTTAGATTTACGGTTAGCTTTTAACGTTTTAATAAGGTGCTACACACCTGTAACTATGTACACGTTGACTGTGAATCAACTGATCATTATTTTAATATTTTTTCAAATTGATTGCGTTCATTTTTTTATCAGTTATCCACGGTTAATTCTTATTACTACAACAAAATGTATTCAAAATAATTTTAGCTGTAAATATAGATGTTGAGTAGGTACAATGAATGTTTCTTCTTTATTATTGTCAATGTATAATGATTTACACAAAATATCGCATTTAAGTTTCCCTCTTGGAAATGTTGCTATGTTGCCATCCTTACATGGCACATATTATTAGACTCGTTTCTAAAATATATTCATAATTTGCAAGCAGTAAAAAGATCATTCCAAAATATGATGGAATAGCTCAGACAGTTTAAAATGTTATTCCTTTATTGTGTGATTGGTTAATCTAATTCAATAAAGTGAATGAAAGTAACATGTATGTTGTTTCCTTTTATATTTCAAGAATTTGTTTTGCAATTTCTTTCCAGATGACAAGACAGACATCCTTCTGTTTTTAAATTATATACATATAATCCTAGTTTTGTCCCAGAGAACAGGACGTGCTTCCACAAGTAAAATTTAAGTCGACATGACTCGTAGCGTGTTAAGAGAACTCGCGAGGCGGGTCATAGGCTCATAAGTTGGTATTAATAGGGTATTACACCTTTTTTTGAAAACTGTTTTAAATTAATCCTTAGATCGTAATGAACCAGTAGAAATTTTATTTCAGTTTTATAAAACCGAAAAATGCCTTAAAAACTATATTTAATCTATGATTTTGAATTTTCGCGTGGAAACGCTAGCCGCCATGCTACTTCGGGTCGTGACGTCACTTCGTTAGTAAACAATACAACTGCAAAAGACCAAGTAACGTCAAGTTACTATCGGAGTGACATCACGTCGGAATCCAATATGGCGGATGGCGTTTTAAAACAGATTATAAAAGACTATTTTTGAAATTGAATTATAAAATTTACATTGCATTTGTATAAATAAATACTAACGTTTCTCGTTTACTTTTATAAAAATCTATCATAAACATGCATTTTTATATTTTTTCTAACATGGTGTAAAATACCCTATTAATGACGGTGGTAAAGGTGATCTCTTACTTCCTGCACTAGTATTCTATTATCTGTGCCTATGTTAACACGTTCCCTGTCCAATGACTCCAAAAGAGTCACGCTTGTGCCAAACTCGTACGTCTATGACTCTAGTTGGAGTCATACTCCAAAGATAAATGTGATGCTTTATATTTCATTGGACGTATGACTACGAGTGAAACCATTATCATGGACGTATGGTTGGATAACAAGGTTAGAAAAAATTCAAAAGAGCCACCATAAATGTCACAATGTCAGTTTCTTATTAAATGAAGATGGTAAAATAAATCTTTTTTTTGCTGAAATTATTGTACTTTTATTAACTAAAATCAATGAAGTGCATTATAACATGGAAGGCAGAGCACTATTTTACATTTAGGCCACCACATTGTTACTTTTGACTCCTTTGTAGCAGCAATTTTTGAAGTTTGACCCTCTGAAATGTGTTTTTTGTAGCACCCCTTGCATCGTTTTTTATTCGTCTTACGACTTGGCTCTTTGGTAATTTTCTCCAAGGTGTGTTTAGCATTTATTATCCAGTAGACGGATTATGTGAGCAGCGTTGACGTCCCTAGCAGTCATTTTGGAATAAAAACCTCGTTTACTTGAACTTTTTTCAAAATTCTAACGTTCACTACCCTATTTTCGTAGATCTGACATAAACCTGACATATGACATTGACATTTCATGCCACAGCGTACGAAAAAAAAGTAAAATATTATTTGATATTCAGATCAATACAGATCACACGTTCATGACTCCGTAGGAAGTCATATAATTTTTATTTCATACGTACATGACTCCTGAAGAAGTCACACAATTTTTATTTCATACGTACATGACTCCTGAAGAAGTCACACAACTTTTAGTTCACACGTCCATGACTCCATAAGAAGTCACACAATTTTTAGTTCACACGTCCATGACTCCGTAAGATGTCACACAATTTTTAGTTCACACGTCCTTGACTCCTTGTGGAGTCATAAATTTATTTTTCAGTTTTTCCCTGAAAAATATACAGTTTTTTAACTGATATTAGTATAGACGTAAACCCATATATAATTATTGTCAACTTATAAGAAAATGATCGATAGACATACGGATATTTTTGTTCTGGGACAGGGAACGTGATAAGAGTTCAAATAGAAGGGCACTTTTTGCATTTCTATTCAAGTACCCTCAAAATTACACGCGTCTGAAGTTGGCTAGATAGTCAAAGGTTGGCCGTCATGGTGGCGTAATAGTATTAGGTCGAAACATGAACACCAGTTCAAAATAACTATTCCGAGCGAACTTGCGCAGTAGTATCAATATATAAAATCGCAGCTTAGTAAAACAAACTTGAGGTAAAAAATTTTTTATTGATTACTGAAACAAATTACGCATGTTTCTTCTTTTTCTTGTTCTTGTTTTGAATACTCTTGTCAACATTCCAGTACCACATTAATTGTGCAACTATGGCACCATTGGCGACTGTGGATACGCAGTAGGTCACAATAATAATAAAGTCTCCAGTTTCTACAAGTGATGTGAATATTCTAGCTATACTGCCTCCAAACAGCAGCAAACATGTAATCGCTGATAACTGCCCGGTGCTACCATTTTTGTAGTTTGTGATTACTTGAATCGACTGAAAAGGAAATTCTTTAATAATTAACAAATCTGTAATATAGGATTCATTCATAAAAATCTTGAGCAATATGTAAAATAATATTATTATGATAGGTTTGTATAAAGATTGATGAGTGTGGATGAATCTAGAGGTATGTCAGAATCGTAGCAAGTGGAAGTCTGTAGTCTCTGCCTACCCCTACGGGAAAGAGGCGTGACTTTATGTATGCATGATAGGTAATGCAAGGCTAAGGTAAGAAATCTGTATTTTTTATTTTTTGATATTCTTATTCAAGAATGATAATATATTATTATCATAACTAATTTCTTTTACTAACAATGAGATCTATGTTTCTTGTTATTTATCACTTCACTGACCATAAAAAAGTATCTCTTATATACAGCTCTATTTCTTCACAGTATGTACTTATCATACCAAAGTGCCAGTGCTCAACTTGCACAGTGATCCAGACAACTCTGACAATTGGCTACACATGGCAAGAGAACCATATATAGGCGTGGAGTGTGAACAAGTACTATCTTTTAAATAATATGTACTCATGTTTATTACCTTAGCTATAACAATAATAGGCACATTAACAGCTTGCATTGTCCACAACACATCACTGGGTGTGACTCCACTGACTAAAACAGACACTATGCCTATGTAGGTAGCTAGGAACAGGGCAGCTTTCCCTGTAGTACCACCATAGTGCAGCACAAGAGCAGCTATCACAGCTGTTTGTATAGCAAGGAATGTACCTTCTCCCCATGCACTGAAAACAAATTACCATCTTCATTATTGCATTTTGTGTGTGAAGCATTTTGAATTTGAACCTTATGCATGTGATCCTATGAGTGACTGCAAATAGCATCAACTGGATAATAATTCTCTAAGTTATTGAGTTGAGTTTCTCACACCTTTTCTAGGTGAATCAATATTTTATAGAATCTTAACAAATTGACATAAATGTATGATAACAAACATTATGAAATGGGACACAAAACTATTCATGCCGAAGCATGGCTCTCCCACGGTTAAGATTATTAAAGAGGTGTGCACTACATACTGAGCATTTATTTTACTCATTTCTCATAGTACATAATTTAATAACATTAAAATTATATAATGAATATACATACCTAAATGGAAAGCCCTTAACATAACTGTAGGCAAAATTTGCTGTGATTGCGAACAACTCTAAATAAACTCCATAAACATTAATGCCTTCAGCACTCTTGCTGGCCAAAATCTTTAATATCTGAGGGACTTTCACAAGTATGGAACCAGCAATTATACCAATACCAAGACCCTTACTCAGAGTTGCAGTCAAACAGGGACCTGAAACACCAATAAAAAAATACATAGGTACACATCCGAATTGAGAATCTTCCTTTTTTTTTATCCGTTACAAACGACAAAACCACTTTTAGAATCTTTTTTTTGCCGTGTCGGTAAAATAATAAAGATGACGGTCAGTCGCTTATGGTACGCGAAACTATCCTTTAAATATCTTATATTGGCATTCGTGGCACTCTTTTAATGCACCCCCATTTTTGTATAAGTAGAACAGAATTACCATCAAGAAAATTGAATTTCACGAAATACTCTTCGTAACACTTCTCTGTCAAAACTGATAACAATAAACCTTTCAAAAAGGCTGCCATTATGCTTAGAAATTAACTTTAAATATATATGTAACAAATTTATTGCTTGTTCAATACATTATTAAATTATTGATCTATTGCCATCCTACACTACAACAACCGGCGACGAAATAATCAAAAACTGAGCAAATCCAAAGTTCAGTTCGTTTACTTCAAAGACTTCAGAGACGACACGACGTCGACAAGTCAACTTGACGTCTGCTTTTTGACGCGGCCACGGCCAACGTCACCCGTCGGTCAACGTCATTTACTCTCTACATATGGAGTGTAGAAAATTCTTCCTCTATGAGAAAAACATACATATCGAAATGGAAAAAGTGTCCAGTAAGCACTAACGGTAAATTAATATTCTAAAGCTATAAATTGCAGTAGATGAAAAATTATCTCAGGCAGGATTTGAACCTGCATCTCTTTGGCGGTGAATAGCGGGCATGACGGTGGCTTGGATGACAGTCTGCCTGCCTGCAAAAGGTATTTCAAACCATTGAAGTAAGACAATATTGTTACTCTGAGTTTCAAACCATGGCGGAAGTGTTGTCGAGTGGCGGTCGCGATGACAGTCAGCCTACCATTCCAATATGATTACCTTTGACTGTATATCCAATGGACTCGCCTCGCATGATCATTGCCCTATGTCAAGGTAGTGGATTATAAAATCTACCACGTTTTTCAGAATTAGAATCGTTTTCGCTCAGTACGGTTGTCATAAATGCTCCATGCAAAATGCCAACTAGCAATTAACGTATGCAAAAAAATAAAACATCGGGTCAACATTTGGTGAAAATTAAATTTTTGGCCAAAATTGACGATTGACACTACTGTTAGCTACAATATCGATTTACAAGCAAAGTTTTTAAAGTTCAGTTGTGAATATTGTATAGCTAATGGCGCAATTACTACAGCTAGGAGTCTAGAATGTGATAAAGATCTACAAATTGCGAAAAACCAATTGTAATTTGAATTTGGCGGGCTCAGCTAAACGATCAGCCTTAAATCTGAAATATCCATCAAAATGTCATTTTATGATGTTCAATAATTGAAAATAATTGTAATTCTGCATTATTAGAGATCTTATTTTAAAACATATAAGGTTTTTTTAAATAAACTTTTATTTTAAGAAGTGTAGCGAGACATTTATTTGAAGATTAAAATTGATGTTCTTATACGTTAGGTTTTTTGCTCTAAGTTCACGTACTTTTTATTAGAACATTGCACCACGTTCATAACAAAAATACATCCTCAAGTTGTATGTAAAAATGAGTCACCTGTGACTCCTGAACTTATTCCCAGAGTTCATTAAGAGTCATTATGAGTCTTATGTGACTCACGGGACAGTTATGTTGTTAAAAACGTTGCTTGTAAATCGATATTGTAGCTAAAAGTAGGTATAATCGATTATACCTACTTTTAGCTTCTTTATCGTTTATTAATCAAATTTTTTAATGCTCAGTTGTGAATATTGTATACCTAATGCCGCAGCTAGGAATCTAGAATGTGTTATAGACCTACAAATTGCGAAAAACCAATTGATATTTGAATTTGGCGGGCTCAGGTGAACGATCCGGCTTAACCTTTTGAACGCCAATCACTTGTATACAAGTTCGAGATTTTCGTGCCCTCAGCGCCACTACTTGATTAGAAGTAATAATAGTATACAATAAATTTACGACTTTTACAAGACCTTTTATTTTGTTTTTATGGAAAATTCCCCTGTATTAAGTCATATTTTTAACTTTTTCACACATAATAAGTTCTTGTTTGTTTTATATTCAATAAAAACAAAAACGCCAGAAAATATTTTTAATGCCCCCAACGCCAAGTACTTGATATAAAGTAAGCCAGTGATGGGACACGATGAAGACCTCGCTATATTTCATCTCGTCGAAACGATCATAAATACTATTATTGCAAGAAAATTACGTGAATAAATAATATTTTATAAATATTGTAAACTATAAACTACGTTTTATTCACATTAATCAAGAATAAATAGGTTTTCTAATCATTGTCGATAGTGAAACACCGTTTGAAAAACCCATCCTTACAAAGTGGCTAGTTGTCAGTGCGCACAACGCCACGAACTTGTATAGAAGTAAATCTGTGACGTCATAAGCGGACGGGTTTTAAGGTCATAGTGACTTTGTGCATTTTAGTGTAGTGCAATGTTTACATCTTGCGTTGGCGCACGTGTTCTTACAAAAAAATTAGTGACGATGAATATGACGTTTCAGGAATGTACTTCCGTTTTCTATTAGTTTCTAAAAACAATAAAAATAATTGCTAGTATTTTGCGACACCTATACCCACCATTAAAAAAAATCTGTAACATCTACGTAAAACAGTCACTTACCCTCTATTTTAATTAAAAAAAAACACGTAGAAAACCACCCACGTTTCTAGCTTTTATTGATTGTATTTGGTTCTATTTGTTGTAAGTAAACGAAATAAATTAATTGCAGATAGCTCGATTCTACTGGAAAGAGCATTGTATCGGAAATAAAACAAGCGAATGGATTTATTTTTTAATTGAATAACTAGGTACTTATCACTAAAAAAATATCCTCGGAAAATGTTGGCGTGGAATTTTATTTACCTAAACAAAATGATTTAATTTATGTCATAAAACTATTGGTAGGTATACATACTTTGTTCAAGGTACGCATTTATTTAATAAAGAAATCGTTAAAAATATTATTTGTTTAATGCAGAATTAATATATTTAGCAATTATTTTATTATATCCGGCGATTCAGTTACGTTTTATAAACATAATAGCTTCTGCCCGCGACTTCGTCCGCCTAGCGTGATGATATATAGCCTATAGCCTTCCTCAATAAATGGGCTATCAAACACTGAAAGAATTTTTCAAATCGAACCAGTAGTTCCTGAGATTAGCGCGTTCAAGCAAACAATCAAACAAACTCTTCAGCTTTATATATTAAAAGTATGGATTATACCTAAACATATATATGATTTCCAAATACTTTTTTTTTTCAGTGGTATAATTGAGGCCTTTCTCGTGAGATAAATAATGTCATTCAGTACAAACATATATTTTTGTGCAAAGTACTTACATACTCACTAATGACGGACTGTCATTTAAACTAAATACATACAAAAGCCTTACTAACAGATAATTATTGAGACAGAACATTATTATATTATGCGGAAGGCAAAAAAAATGATTATTTTTTTTGTTTCACGTGTTGTATATAAAAGTATAGAAAATCTAGCTTTAAACTGCCCATACACATTGCGAGCCGGGAGTGGGAATCCGGCTGGTAATGCTGCCCGTATGGTTGTGGCGCCTAATAAACTGTTACGTTATTTTTCGAGGCGCATGCATTAGCTAATGTACCGCGAGCTTTACAGCTCCGTCAAAATAACTGAGCGTGTCTGAAGTAAGCTATTCCGAAGGGATGTACAGTTAGAATCACTTTTATGCACAAACATCCAAATTAATAAGCAGAATAGATCACAAAACATCGCTTTGGGACTTCGACCCAATGGGTGTCAACAAACGCATTCTCCAAAATTTTCACTTCATTATCTTGTTAAATTAAAAATACTTTACCGATTCTATATTATTATATTTATGTTGTTAAATCACTCCAATTCGGACCCTTCGTCGTGGGCTGTGTTGTTTCGGACGCTGCCAAACACTTTAGTACGCGACTGTGCCTGGCTAGCTTCAGATGTGCTGTTATTTCTAGGGTACTGTACTGGACAAGACTCATACTTATGAAATAAATGTCTATTCTACACTATGACCAAAATTAAATGAAACCTATAATTAATTATCTAGCTACTTATAATTAATTTACAAACGTATGTACATTTATAAGTTTTTATAATATTTTGTTTCATCTGAACAACAATTCTCATATACGGCTACATTAATTTCCAGTATAAGCTCACCTCGCATAGTATAAGTATTTATAAGGATATGTGATGTTGGCTTATACTGGAAATGTATAGTTTGATGTTTAATAGGTTGGTTTTTGTAATGGATAGACTGTATGGTTTATTGGAATTATAATAGATTTGGATAATGCATTAGATCCTCTCGAGTGATTAAACATAATATAGGCAACACTCAGGATTCTCAATGTTATGAATGTCTTACATTTCTATGTAATGTATGTAAAATTCACAAAAATAGAGCGCTTATCTTGGTACAAATCAATATAGATAATAAAGTACTAATTTCGGCTTTCAATATTCAGCTTTTAGGGCGATTAACGTGATACACCAACTTGTAAACTTACTTTTGAGGAAGTAAAATATACAGAAATCTATCCCCAATGGATGAGGTCGATAATGTAGTGAAATAACTTTAAACCACAGAGCTATGTTTTGCAGGACATTAAAGTTTAAATTGTATTTATAGGTGACCTAGTAGATAAAGATAGAGCTCTAAACATTTCTTTGGAAACATATCTGGGATTACATTTTCATAAAATTATCTATTTTCAAACACAATCATTATATTTCGATTTTGGAATTAAGAATACAGGCAATGATTTGATCGTACCATTTGCATCAAATCATAGTTAAGTCTTATTCTTTTCACCATCCTTCCTAAAAAAAATTAATGTGACTGAGCAACCCTACTACTAGTCTTGAGTTTTGAAAACGAGTAAGAACTTGTATTAGGGTCAGCGCATTTTAGGCAGAGAATTGTTAACGAACTTGAGGATTCATCCTTATGTAATTCAGATAGAGTTGAAAATTTAATGCAATTAATCTACTAGAGCAGTCAACATTTATCTTCATAATTATTTCAACTCTACTTAAAAATAATAAGGGTGATACATAAGCTCTATTCCCTCTGCGCTGACAGTTATAAACCGTCTCTTACGTCAAACCTTTAAATACAGTGCCATAGGCGTAAGCTCGTCTTTGCATTCTTGCAAGTGGTCTTTAGAATAGATTTTTGCACTGCGCTTCACTTCAAGCAGACTAAGAAAAAGCTGTACAAAAAAATTAAGTCAAGTCATGTTCATACCTCACACAAATGCAAAACTTAGCTTACGCCTAACTGACTCGTATAATGCTATTGTACAATGCAAATTTAATGTCACCCTGAACACATCTCATGACAGTGGGTTCAAAGAGAAGGACAGTTTTGGTCTCGAGTTATTTTTACCCAATATTTTTCTCTGTTCCTCTTTTACTCTCTTTTCCTGTTCTTTTTTCAATTTCTGCCTTTCTTCATCCATTTTTCTTTGTTCTTCTATCATCGCTAGTCGCTCTTCAGCCTGAAAAAAGATTCAATAGACTTAAATATACTTCCTTTAACACTTTTACGAATATGTATAAGATTTTGATTAAAACTAAGTTTTACACATTTATCGCGTTATTATGTATGCATTATTATTATTAACGATGTTTCAGATCTGTTACAGGATTAAACATCTAATCAGTTAAATAATAACAGCCTTGCCAACGGACAAAATTTAAAAATTAAACATAACATACCATCACGCCTGTATTCCCCGGAGGGTTAGGCAGAGGCGTACTAATGTACACCCACAGTTCGCCGGTATGTTTAGATCCCATGTAATAGGGGGCGAGCCTATTGCCATTAACCAGGCACAAATTCCTAACTCCGAGCTGCTACTGGGAATTTCATAGAAAAACTCAATAACACTGCTCGACTTGGGAATCGAACCCAGGACTTCTAACATAGCAGTCGCGCGCAGGACCACTTGGCTAAAGAGGCAGTTAAAATTTGGCAATATATAACTATGATAATAATATTTTCTTATGGGATGCGGAGGCACACAAGCAGACAGATCGCCTGATGGTAAGCGATTACCGCCGCCCGTAGACACCCGCAGCACCAGGGGAATCCTTGTGACACCTGGCCTCTGGTATCCTCACTCAATCAGCGAAATACAACATAGGTAAGCCTTGTTTCACAGATTTTTGTACTTAATATTGTGATGATGTTGCAATTGCTACTGTCTTGAACTTCGAAAGTGAAAAAAAAAAATTGAACTTTGAATTTACTAACACCTTTAAAAAATATCTAAAACTTACCAGCTTGCGCTGAGCTTCCTCTATCTTTTTATTATTTTCTGCCATGATTTCCTCCAGTTCTTTCCTTTTACGAACTTCTTCTTCCTGTATAATAGAAATGTTATGTTAATATTGATCTTTATTGACAAGAGCAGCACTATGCATTAAAAACAGTTTTCACATATCCATAGCCTTTTAAAAAAGTGGTTGGTGCGAAAATCTCCATTTTCATCTATTGAATGACAAGATGTTGATCCCGCATGTTACGGCTATTTTTTTTAATGTGTTCTCCTAAGACAATAATTTTAAGTAAAAAACAGTTACGCATTGCCATAATAAAATGTACAATGATGAAACATCATATAAATGTACATATCCTTTATTTAAAACAATAATGTGGTTATACAAAAAATAGATTCAAAAAATACCTTCAACACGCATGTCTGGATCCCCAAGCTGCGTCTCCATTTAATTCTTAGGGCTTCTTGCTCTTGATCAGTCTTCTGACCTGACTTATAGACTACGTGACTGCCAGGGACAGTCAAGCGAACAATTTTAAAATGCTAGCCGGGTGCCTTCATGGCAAACTTACAATATGGCAGGACATAGTATATTTACTCTGCTTTGTTGGTGCGTATGAAATATATGTGGTTATAAAAATGGACATGTATAAATTGTTATTAATTACAGACAGCCAGCCTCGTTGAGTGACAATTAATAAGAATTACAGAAACTAATTCTTGTATGCACTCGAACTACACCTGACTGGACCTTTAACAGATATGATCGAAATAATACTTTCATTAGTTCCTCTATTTGTTATGATGCTGGTATTAAATATTGCATTTACACTTGTGTTTAACTGCGAGAACAACATGTAATGTTGCTGTCACAGGGTTTGTTGTGTCATGTGTATATGCAACATTGTGTTGTGTTGCCAGTACACATGACTGGTATGTAGTATGATCAGTTACCTGTCTTGCCTGCTCCTCCTGTCGCTGTTGTTCTTTTTGTCTCTCAAGTTCTTCCATCATTTCTTTCTCCATCTTCCGTTTGGCCTCTTCTACCCTTTTTGCCACTTCTTGTTCAATTTCATCTTTTCTTTTTTCTAATTCCTCTTCTACTCTCTTCTTCACTAGCAGTTCTATTCTTTTTGCTGCTTCTTCTTCTACAACCTAAAATAAAGATAATCTGTGCTTAGTATATAATTTATAAATGAAAATGTAAAACCATGACCCAAGCTTAGGCACCAGTCTCCAAGAACATAATTATTACTTGTCTAAATTATATATTTCATTAAAAATCAATGTTGTAACATCTGTATATTGTGGTGAGAAAATAAAGTTATATTAGCCTAGTGGTCGTGGTAGCTTTGAGTTTGGGATCTGTGTCAGGTTAATGGCAATATGCTCCCCTATTACATGGGACCTAAACATACCGGTGAACTGTGAGTGTACATCAAGGTACAAGAGATGGTGGTACATGTAAAGTGTCTGTAATTTGTTACTGGACAGGCTGCAGTGGATGGTTCTGACAAGACTGATTAAGGACAAGACATCACAAATAGGCCAACATCCAATCAGTAGATGACTGCAGAAGCCTGATGATAATGTTCTACCACTTTCAGGGTGACAGGGAATGTGCATCATCCATCAATTACAAATTTATGGCAATATTTACTTTCTGTTCCGCTTCCCTCACACGTCTCTGTCTTTCCATTTCAGCTAGCCTGTCAACTTCATCCATCTTGCTACGCCCCTTTGACTTCTTTCTGTGCCTACTGCCATCATAGGAAGTTTCACTGCTGGCTGATGATGACACGGAATGGGATCTTTTTCTGAAAATAGAACAATCACAGTTGAACTCTGAATAATTCATCTTAGCTGAGAAACTATAAGCATCAATTGGTAAATCCCGGAAATTAGAACTATGCGACAAAAACATTGTTTTACAATAAAATAAAAAGAAATAGCCGAAAGTCCTCGGCACTGTCTTGTAATGTGATCAATACAAAAGCATATATTTACTCGTTTTAATTTTAACAAATATACGGTATACTGCTGCTAATGACGGTATCATATAATTTGTAAATATGTTTACCTAGATTTTGAGCTCCGTTCCCTAGATTTTTCGGCGTGTTTCGAACTTCTACTTCTAGATGAAGAACGGTCCTTCGATCGACTCTTCTTCCTTGAATGTTTGGCACTTTTATGGTGACGCCTTGGCGACTTACTTCGTGATCTTGACCGGCCCATTGTATTTTAAATTAATTAAATCGATTTATCAGTAAAATGCAACAATAAGTCGTTTTAGGCTAGCGTTTACACCAACTCAAGTCACACATTGCTATTTGACATGCGACGCCATTTTTTTGCACAGTTCGACGAATGTTGCCATCCTAGAATTTGCAACTTACAACAGTACAATTACGGATTTTATTCGTGACACAGCACTATCTAGTATTCACAGCAGTTTAGTTAGCCTAGCGCCACATATTCTGCCTGGCCATTCAAATAATTTGATCACTATTTTCCTCAGTGTAAGCCTATCAAGAATAAAAAAAATCCCTCAATGTTATATCACGCTTATGTGCACGACTAGAGTTTATAGTGATCAATAGATAGATACCCAACCTCCTACCGCCTACCAATGATCAACCATAATGTCATGGTATCATCAACCAAGGAACTACTGAGAGACGGCGATTCGTGCTACGCACAGAGCACGAATCGCTCTCAGGATGTAAGGGCAACTTAAATTGAAGATCATGCAGTCATCGGTTTCATCTTCAGACGTTTCCATAAAGTTATGCTATAAAATGTATAAAATATGTACCTACCTACTGGTTTCACGATGTTATCGTCACTGCTCTTGTATTATTTCGATAATATTATACTAGCGGCCCGCCCCGGCTACGCTCGCGTGGAGAAATCCTTAACTTTTTCAAAATATTATATGGCCTATGTTAATCTGGAATAATGTAGCATTCAAATGCCGAAAGAATTTTTAAAATCGGTCCTGTATCGACCTACTTCTTGAGCCAATTCGTTAGGTACAAACAAATCTTTCCTCTTTATAATAGGTATTAGTATAGATAAAAAAGCTAACAAAATACGAAGAAGAAAATTTTATTAAAATTTTTGATCTGTGCTGTAAACCTATTTACAGATTCTTGAAGTTATGAAAAAAGCGCGGTCGTCAAGAAACAACATTTTCAAATATTTATCATTCTATAAACCAGTCACAATGAAATCAAGATCGTACTTTACGCAGTTCTGTGAAATACTCCTTTTCTTTTCGATTTATAAAATTAATAAGTTTTGTTGTAGCCTCTAGCATAATTTCCTCTGATAAAGAATTGGGTCTGGTGTTTTCTTTACTGTCTTGTATGTTTAAACGTCTTAACAGTTCTAGTTGCTTAAAACTCTCGAATATCTTTTTAGGACAATTAACGTCAACCACACTCCCTTTGCCTATCGGGCCATCATCGAGTTGACTGAAATTAAACGAATGTTGACGGCTTATGTTAATACCCTCCATAGATGCAAATCGACTCAAAGATTTCTTTAGCAAAGATTTGAAGTCAGTAACACTTTTAACACTTT
This sequence comes from Acronicta leporina, assembly GCA_947256265.1. Classification (NCBI taxonomy): domain Eukaryota; kingdom Metazoa; phylum Arthropoda; class Insecta; order Lepidoptera; family Noctuidae; genus Acronicta; species Acronicta leporina. The sequence continues at coordinate 4,820,712 of OX366513.1, read as the reverse complement.
GTGCAGGAGTCAAATTTGATTGTACTGAAGCGGACGGTGACTTTGCAGTAAAGCTGTATTTGGAGGTAATTCTGTCCATAAGTTCTTCCAACTGCTCCGTTACTACTGTTGCCGCTACGTTCAGTTCGTAATCAGATCGCGAATAACGAGTACATGTTTCTTGATTTCTTTTTAAAATTGCTTGACTATCGTCTTCAGGTTCCACCATTATAGCATCTGAATCATAAGCGTGTTTTATTTTTTCCAATATGGCTGTGATATTTTTGTCTTTGTCAATATCCACATCATAGTCGTAGGATTCCTTGATTTCAATATTGCCTTTGTAGAAGTACTCATTTGGTAGAGAATAACCCCGTACATACAAATCAAGTGCGCCCCCATATCTTGGTATGGTCATAGGTTGCCGATAAATACATTCGAATTTACCGGTGGGGCATGTTGGATCATTAGCATGATCAATAACAACTGAAAGAAATGGCAAAAAGATTATTAATTCTGTTGAAGAACTTCCTAAAATGGTTTACAAAAAGTAACTATAGCTAAGTAAAGTAACAGCTAACCTTTTATTATATCCGTCAAAACAGCAGGACAAATCTTTGCAGTTACGGGTGTGGTGTGGTTAAGGTCTGGGCATGAATTAATTTCAATCAGCCATGGTTTATATTCTTTGTCGAGAATAAAATCGCACCCATACAGCTCGAAGCGATTCTTACAAACCGATAAAGAGTCTTGGCAACTTAACATTATACCAATAATGGACTTCTTCATTCCGGGGTAGATGATGTTATCCCAGACCTTGCCTTTGTCTATCCTGTTCAAGTAATCTTTGTACTTATCAGAGTCCCACATATTCGCGGGTGGCAACTCTGCGTGTCTTCCCGCACAATTCGTGTATTTCCTCTGAACAGCGTTGTTGGTTAAATGTATAGATTCATGATAATTTCTCAGATTGTACTTCTGTGAGCTAAATTTCAAGTAACAATCTTTATACATCCATATCACTAGTGGGTATGTGCTTGTGACCAAGCAATACTGTCGTATGTCGAATTTCGTTTCATGAATTAATAACGGCTCTTCTACAAACGAAAAATAAGTTTAAAACACGTTAGACATCGTATTTTTAACAGTGGATCGTTTTTGTTGATCGAAAAATCAACAGGATGAAGTCTCAAATTTTATTGATTTTTATTTCTATCCTAGCACCCCACACATTCCAGAACCATCACTGAAATCTGTAAGTACCTGACAGATCTTAAAGACCGTCATAAATTCAAAACACAGCATAGCGAGCCAGATAACGATCTTAATAAAGTCGGAGCAAATTGCATGACTGTATTTTTTAAGGTTGTCTTCACTTGGATGTTTTTTTTCCTTGATTCAGTAAATTGTAGGTCTGTTCGTCTGTGTGCTTTTTCGTTTACATGACATAACAAACTACTTACCAATATATTTCTGGATAACGTATTTGGCGTTAGCCTTATTCAACAGATTTGTGATTACATTCAATCTGGAAGCCATTCTTATACCTCTACCTCTAGAATTATGTGCTGGTTTGATGATCCAGATATTATGGCAGCCTTCGCAACTCAATTGTGGTCGGTATCTATGCATTTGCTTCAGTAGAAATTTTGCGTAGGCCATGTAAAGTGGTAACTTATTTTCAGTATCCGCTTGGAAAACGTCGTCCTTTCCAATAACGCGGTAATATTTTTTCAAAAAGGCGTTCCATTGACCATTAGTCACGTGGGTTATGGGTCGATCTATGTCCTTATTCTGTTTATTAAACAGATATTCTTTGCATCGTCGTAAAGCAAACAGCACAACATTTAAAGAAATTTTTCCTGCAGGTACAAAGACGGGCCTCTCGTTGGCGACCATTGAAAGAACCCACTTCAACAAGCTAGTGCACGCGGTGATTTTGTAATCTTTTATATATCCCTCTATTTCCCCGGGATCGCCGGTGTTATAGCTGCGCGGCCCAGTAACCTCGGCCACATCTTCAATATAGAACCAGTAATTCCTCTTCATTGATGAACATAAACCTTGCTTTGACGTCCAGAGAGCATCCGTCTTCAATTTGTTAACAATAATCGGGTTTTCTCTGGTCATATCGATCGTAGTGTCGCGAAGTTCATCTCTTGTGCGCCAAATAAAATTGGGGGGGTATTTTTCGACTAGATTAGATAAGAGTAATCTTTCTAATTCGCCGTGTACTTCTGGTTTGCTGGAATATGTGCCGTTTTTTATTTTGGATAGGTTCATTTTATTAGCTGGTATTTTTTCAACCCAGCCCCTTTCTACCAAGGCTACGCGTATAGCATTACAGCAGCCATAAACTGAGAATATTTTACTTTCTCGTATAGCTCTGGCTGCTAAGCCTTTCAATGATCTATAACGGGTTGTTTTGGCCTGACAACTGCATATAACATAGCTTTTTTCTTTAGATGAAAGACCATCTGGGCGGTATGGGCTCTGATATTCCGTGGTCTTTTTCTTTTTATTTGGTTCTGCCACCGTTGTTGTATTTATTGCAAGTTTTGGAGGGGATTGCATTTCTTTTCTGCCGGCCTTTTCAAATGGTTTCTGAAAAAAAAAGAAAATGCAATAATTCATTTCTATTAAGTGTTTTGTACTTGTACACTTTCTCTAGAACACCTAAATCAAGCCACGCTCCATTTTATTATATAATATGCCTTTTTCGGAGTCCTATATTCTACTAACTCAAACTCTTACGATCCACATTGGGTGAGGCTTGGGTTAGGAGTTCGGATTTAACTATTTTATATTGCAGGTAGACTTTACCTTTGAAGATTTTTTTAAAATACCGGTTGTACAACTTTTGGTACCATGTTTAGATTTTTTAGAGTCTCTTTTAATGCATGATTTTGATCCGATTAGTTTCTGTGGAGAAAATAAAACTTTTCAATTATCTCAACTAATTAACAACGATTATGTCCTTAAAAGTTCCTATGTGTATATTCTACTTGAATTCATAATTACCTTTTTTCTCTTGGGTATCTTCTTTTTTCGGCTTGGCATTTTTAAAGGGGTTCATTGTTTTTCGTGGATAAACCTGTATTTTTTCTATAATATACCTATTATTAAAAAAAGAAATAAAAATGTCTATAAGAATAAGTATTGTTACGATACGACTAAGTAGTTTTAAATCGATGGCAAGAAACGGACGAGGTAAGCTCGACTGGAGTGATACTACGGCCTCACCGAAAATCGGCGTGAAACAACGCTTACGTTATGTTCCGCCGAGTGAGTGAGAATACCGGAGGCCCAAACCCTTTTAAAAGGCGGGCAACGCACTTGTGACTCCTCTGGTGTTGCGGGTAAGAAAATCGAATATAGGTTTTTGTTTAAGTATAGCAAGCCTATATTATAGTGTGGAAAGTTCTCATGGACCGTCATCTGCCAGGAGAGGCGGTGGAGTATGGACCTATGTTGGACTCGTATTGGCATATAACCTTTTAAATTTGCCTTTGGTAGGTACTTTCCTCTGCCTATGCCTATGCACGCCACTGTCATCCTCCTGGAAATCTAGCGTATTCTGTAACTATGATTCAGTGTGGCATAATACAAGTGAAGTTATTCCCATTGTACCGCGTTCTCTCAATTAAGTACCTAGATATGAATTAAAAAAAATATTTGGGTTTTCGCAAATTGATTAATTTTACTGTTAGATAGGTAGGTACCTAAGTATATCTTTTTCTTAAATTCTATACCTACCTTAAAAACCATTTTGTAAGTACTAGAATGTGAAATAAATTACTGAAGCTACTGTGTACAGCATAGAGAGTGATTAAATTATGTGATTTTATTCAAAAATATCGGCATTACTAAGAAAGGACAATAAATCACGAAGCGAAGCCGAACTGAAATGTTTACCGAGTTTATATTACTACTTCAGACAAGGACAATTACTTCGTCGGAAGTTCGGAACTGTAAGAGTTTGTGGCCACTATAAACTTCGGGATTTTCTTAGCAGTGAGCATTTTATACCTATGTAGTTTCATGTTTTCCTAGATGAGTAGGTATGGACCTACTTACTAAGCTTATGTGGGTAGTTATTAGTGATAGGTACCTACGTAGCGCAACTACTATTTCCATAAGTCCAACAATGTTAGAAGATCTATAATTTGCAGAAGCCATAGGTAGTTTTGAATTAGGTAGGTTTTTTTTATGGGATAGGGGAGCAAACGAGCCTACGGATCACCTGATGGTAAGCGATAACCACCGCCCATGGACACCCGCAACACCAGAGGAGTCACAAGTGCGTTGCCCGCCTTTTAAAAGGGTTTGGGCCTTCGGTTCTGAATTAGGTTTGGCTTGCAGAAGCATAGATGACCTTCTCCTTAGAACCTACGTCGCTCATGACGACCAAACCAATTGTTTTACTATTGTGCTTCTAATTTGCACCTTGACGGGCCAATATTGAACTACGATTTACTATATAAGTATCGTAATAACTAGTTTTAAGAAGTTTTTTTTGTTAGCATTATTAGCTGTAGGCTCATAGGCAGGGCACAGGCCGAAGGGCCTTCAGGTTACGTCATAACTTCAGCCCAATATAATACCAATAATTTTTGTTGTCCATGTATTTAACCATTGCATAAAATAAAACAAGTACCTTTTCACTGATTGGCAACATTTTCCTGTAATTTTATCATTTTTTAATTGCTATTCTAATGCTTTACCTACATTTTATTGATTTAACCGAAAATTTCGAAGAAGCACCGTGACGTTGACAACTATGTAGACATCAGGTTTCTGACAATTTAACACAAACAAACTTTGATATCGAACAGTATCTTTTTTATCTATAGCTTCAAGACATTGTAGAAAGGAAAGTTTGGGATAACACGGAAAGAGGATCCATGGTAAATCTGCAAGATAAATATTAAGCCATCATTTTTCTAATATTTAATTCATATTTATAGAATATTAAAATTTGAAGATGTCAACAGTCGATAAGTAGCGAAAAATAATGCAATTTTAACAATTTCAAATGTGGAAATTCGACATAACATTTTAAGTCTTATAGATTTTACATTATAATTACTCTAACACAATTTCAAATACTGAACAATTTTGGATGGTGCATAATTTGAACACAGTTTTCACAGTTATTTCTTCCTCTTCGAGAAAGCGTTGGAAGATTCATCATTTAATGGCGAAAGCACAACCCTGTAAGGCGCATATATCGAAGTACAGCTCTTGGAAAATGTTATAGATTTGCTTTTGTTTTTAGAATCACCCTGTAATTTGCAAATACTTGTCCCTATTGCACTTAGTTTCTTTATTGGATCAGATTCATCCAGGCTATTTCGACGGTTGATTGTGTCTACGGATTTACGGTTGGAACTAACTACACTCGATTTGGTATTCCGTAGTGACCCAGCTGGATCGGGTCGGTTAACTACTTTATTCTGGACCGATATTGTCGACCGGAGAATACTAGCGGTTTCCCGTTCCCACTCAATAGGGTCAATATAGCAACGTTTATTTCCCACAGACCTGTCAACCTTGGTCTTCTCGGCTTTGCTCGCTGATTCAGTCCGGTATTTACCGGTCTGATTAGCAAATTGACCTTCCTCTCGTCGGCAGCACGAGTGAGGCACGATTCGTCGTTTACATTCCGAATTTCTTTCTCGTCTTCCTCGATGAGTCCTAAAAGAAAGTCCCGATGTTTTACGTTTTTTAGGTCCGCTTTTTAAGGAGATGCTGGACTTGACCACAGTGATAGCTTGGCGTACCGTTAGGGATTCTTTTGGCCCTAATACTATGCCATCCTTATTAGTTGGCAGAGCGTCGTATGGGTTCAACCACGTTAGGAAGTCTGTGATGATTGGGCCGCTGTATTCGGGGGGTACCGGTTGATCTTGATTTACTATTATAGCATCGCCAGAAGGAACGCGAGGTGCTAAAGGTATAATACTTTTTGGCTCATGTCTACGGTCCTTGTATTTTTTGATCACCCGTTTCCCATTGATACACAGCGACAAACCGAGATAAGCCGGTGCTTTAGGTATAACTTGTCTATAAGCTAATTCGAATGTTCCTGTGTCAGCTTCAGTATTGTAGCGGCGATCGAGAACAACTGTGAAAGAATCATTAATAATTAACAGTGCTATCATAATAATCGTATAAAGAAATATGAGGCATAATTCCAATGGAGTGAGACTGAGACCGTCCCCCATCTATTGAAATTAAGCCACACTATGGAGGTACTTGTATATAAAGAGATAATATCTAATTCAACACTTTGTCGTCTAATGAGTTTATTATAATAATTTTCCCTAAATTACCTTTTATAACATCCTCTAGACATTGGGGACACAATCGGGCTGTGACTGATGTGGTCGGCGCCAGGTCCGGACTCGAGTTGATCTCAATAAGCCATGGTGTAAAATCCTCAGTCAGCATAAAGTCAGCTCCATACAGTTCGAAGCTATTCTGTCTTTTATCCATGGTCTCTTGGGATGCCAACATTGCGCCTATCAAGCATTGTTTAATCTCAGGATATATTTTTTCTTCCCACAATTCATATTTCCCAATCTGTCTTCAAATATAAATAAAGTTGTAAGTAGGTAAGAATTTTTTTTTAGGAAGTACCATAATGTTATTTTTTACCATGATGTTATCCTTACCTAAGATAGGCTTTGAATGTATGGCAGTCCCACATATTTTCATCCGGCAAAGCTTTGTCTCTATCACCATTATTTTTATACTTTGTTTGCACAGCATTATTTGTGAGATGAACAGATTCATGGTAGTTCGATAGACTAAATATTTGTGAGCTAAATCTGAGATAACTATCCCTGGAATATAAAAATAGCACTGTAATGCCTCTACACATCCAAATATAATTTAAGCATTTTGTTTTACTTACTTGTAGACCCAAATTGTTAATGGTTGACAGTTAGTTATTAGAAACCACTGCCGTATGTCAAATTTAGTATTATAAATTACAAGTGGATTTTCTGAAAACAAAGAAATTATGGCAACATGAAAAGATGTATACACGCGAATTTATCTATATTCATTCTATCCTACAACAATACCGATATATTTCTGCACGACATATCTAGTTTTCTGAGCAGGTATGTTGATAAGGCCTATTATGTCTTTGATGTTATTCATGAGCTGAATGCCTCGACCGCGACACTTGTTTCCAGGTTTTACGATCCATATATTGAAAACACCATCAATGTCTATTTGCGGCCAGTACTTGGACATTGTAGCTAAGATTTTCGATGCTTTTCTTTCCAATTGCCTAAAAATTAAAAGATGTGTAAATTGAACTTTAATATTTAAAATATCGAACTGAAATAATGAACTTTTTGACAGAACTATAAGCCCAATTTACATCTGATTATTCAATTTGTTGCAAGATACACGATCGAATCACATATCGCGTCATTATTGGCATTCAATTCGAATAATCAAAGGATAATAAATATTGATGAATTGTTTTCGCCGATGCAATCTGTAAACAGTGATCTAATTGCTGCAATGCTGACACAAAAATGTTTACACACAAATAGCGACAAACGCAATGCTTACGAAATATCTGCGTACCGTATGTTAGTATTTTTGTCTTCCGAAAATTTTGCTTTTTCGTGCACCAAGAGATAATGATGGGTTAGGAATTGATCCCATTCGTGTTCCCAAATATGCTGCTGCTCTTCAGTGTCATCGATATCCTTATGAGTGAGAAATACTATGTACTCACTCAGTCTGCTAATGGCGAATTCTATGGCACTAAACGGAACTTTACCGTGATTCACAACAAGACTCTGCTCATTTTTAGATTGCAACGTAACTGATAGCCACTTGAGGATGCTAATGCAGGCTGTTATTCTGAAATCGTCGATAAATTCTTCGAGGCTATCAGAGTTGTGGATGTTGTAACAACGTGGGAACTTAGTTAATGCCACCCCCGGCTCCGTGTACCAATGCATTTGCGTCAAGGAAGTTGTTAGTCCTTCTTTTGTGGTAAAAACTGATCTGCAAAATCTATTAAAACGATGTATTAGACACACGTCTACTACTTTTTTGTACATGGTAATGTTTGTATGGTTACCTGCTTATAATAACGTCCTTGTTACTAAGCAACCAGTCGTATTTATCCCTCTTGGTAGTCCAGAGAAAGTCGACTGAATGGTGCTCCATAAATTTATATAAAATCATCCTTTCCACTTTGGAGAGCTCTTTACCATGTAATTTTTTTGGATCAACATTTGATGGAGGGTGACGGACCTTCAAATTGAACTAGGATTATACTGAGATAGGTTTACCTATGTTTGTGTAAGATATATTGTTTGTATAAATTATGTATGTAATAAGTGATAAGTTGAGTTGAACAATTAATTATGTACTACAATTTGGTAATAGGAGCTCTAATTATATCTCAGACTTAAGGCGAATACCTTATGGGACTCGTATTTCTCAATCCACCCTCGTTCGAGAAGAGCCCGGCGCACTGCAGGAAATCCTCCGCCTTTTATCATAAACACTTTATGTTCCCTCATGGCGTTATCAGCGATCTTTTTCAGCTCATTCCATCTGTCTGTGCTTACCCAACTTTTGTACTGCTTTAATTGCTCGGTTGATGACGATGTTTCTACCAAACAATTCAAATATACTGTGAAATATCATCTATCTGGCTTTAGCTAGACGGAAGACTGATCTTCTATTACAAACCTGGCCCATGCTCGGACTTGGAAAACGAGACAGCACTCGAAGGCCGAAGCTCCTTCTTAGCCGTGCTATCTCGATGTAATTTCGAGTCCGACGCGCTCTCCTCAAGATCCATCGTTACAGCCATGAGCCTCGCTTGCGACTCTCTTCAATTCTGCAACAGATTGGTCGGCTACACGTAACCCGCATTGTTCAATGCCCAGCCTACTACTTCATGTGAACGTGTGCACAGATCAAGATTCAAACTTGGACTGTTTGACTAAAAATAACCCGGTAGTGCAATAACCTACTTTACTTTAACCTACATCGGGGGTCCTTGGCTATCAGTAGCATCCGTGCACATCCCCGCCTGGTACCTGTTCGACTGACGTCACATGGTAGGTACCTGCCTCCTTGGGAAATCGTGCATAATGTAGTTACACGGAAATTAATAAACCCAAATTACTCTTACCTTGTATTATCAGGCCAGAGTGCTCAGAAAACTAGGTTAAAAACGAACGTAATATCATTCGTTGAATAAAAAGTTGATGTTTTTTTGTAATCGAGAAAAACTGCAAATTTATAGTTTTAACATTTTTCAATTTCGTTAGATATTAGTCATGATCTAATAGAAATAATGTAAAAAAATATATCTTCCCTTCGCTCATGGCGTTTAGGGTATATATATCACAGTTTATATGTAAGGTATAGATAATGTAAATTACGCAGGAAAAGGATTTAATCAAATAAGTACATATTAATGAAAAAATTAAGGTAATGTTGCTGAACACTGGGCTAGGTGCGGAGGGCATTACTAAGATGAACCCTTTTGCGGAGGGCTGGGAGTACCTACCTATGTAGGTACCTATCAGTACTTACTTGTAATAACCCGGCAAGAGGAAATAGATGATGATCATGGTAATTCCCCAATACATCCCGTATCTTTTTTTATGGGATAGGATAGCGATCAGCGCTGCCCATGGACACCCGCAACACCAGAGGAGTCACAAGTGTATTATATTATTTATGCGAAAGTGAGTTTGTTCGTTTGAGTAAGCTAAGCTGTATTTTTTAAATTAGAGATCCCTACGAAAATTAAACTAATGTTAACTAATACCTACCTATCAAAAATTGCCTAAAGATCAAAGAGGATAAAACATTGGGGCGAAACGAAGTTCCAACAAGTAGATATCGACGGTTAGCTCACTATTCATTTTTTTTTTACCATGTAAAAAAGGCACTTATATCATGTTTTGAGGTGCCTATCTATCATCTAATAAATTCAAGAAAGGAAAGTGTAGTAGAGACTGCATACAAACTATGACATTTTATTTTATAGGTACTAGCTTCTGCCCGCGACTTCGTCCGCGTAGCGTGATGAAATATAGCTTATAGCCTTCCTCAATAAATGGGCTATCTAACACTGAAAGAATTTTTCAAATCTCTCAAGTCTGGAGATTAGCACGTTCAAGCAAATAAACAAACAAACTCTTCACCTTTATGTATTATTACAGAAGTATAGATTGTTTCTACCATAACATTTAAAGCGAAGTCCAAGCTTCTACCCTCAGATTTCTACCAAGCCTGTCGATTTACGTAGTTGTCTTACTGCATACTAGATGGCGCTACGATTAATGTTTTTTTAAATATAATGCTGTTTAAATTATCGGACAATTTGTGTTGGAATTCAAATTCTCATTTAATTGATAAACCTTACAATGAATATAACTATACACTTGTATTAGTTAAAAAAATATCTTGTAGTACCGATTGTAGCTAACTTCATTAAACATGATACTAGTATCTCTTAATAGTCTGTGTTAACATGTTTGTTATGTTGTCTAACACGACGACAACGAAAACGATACGATTCTGAAGTTTGGCACCCCTGATTATGACATGAAAGCAAGATGGCGAGTTCATCTCCGTTTGATGGCTCTCTGTGATAATTCACACATTACATGTCATTTTTCGAACTTATTTCGTAATGGTCTGGCAAATCAAACATTAGTGAAAAATTCTCTATGTAGTGTTAAAGTGTTTTAAGTACTGTAAAGTGTTCGTATTTAGTTAGATGTGCATCTAACCCACCTGAGGAATGTTGGTTTTTTCAGTGATTTGTGATTCGGTCAGGTGTTTTCGTTTGAGTCAAAATTAAAATTTTGTTCTTGCGCAGTGAGTGAAGTTACATAGTTCAGATGTATTTGTGCCGAGGGGATGCTAGATGTCGGGACTGTTTCCAATGTTGGGAAACAAAAGCTTGAACTATTTGTTTTGATAAACCGTAATAAAATAAATTGAGAAGGTCGGGACGGAGAAACAGCTCCGGCCGGAGTTATGGCCTTCAGTGAGGTGAGTAGTGTTTCTCATTATACTTAAATGGCTTAAATTTTCTTTGTCATTTAATTAATTACTTAACTAAAGAAAAAGGTAAGTAATGCATGTCGTTGCATTTGGGGATATTACTTTGGTTGCTGCAGAAAAGTTATCAAATCGAAACAGCTTATCTGCAATAAAAAAAAATTTGGCTGTTAAAATTTTGTTGAAATGCTACTTTGGTAGGTAGTAATAAAAATATTTGGCATTGATAATTTTGTATCAGTCCTATATCTGTATCTGGGATTTATTTATTACTTCAGTTAGATTAAAAAGGAAATGATAATGTATTGTGATAGATAATTGTCTGTAATGCATGCATTTATTGTTATATGAAATAAATGTTAGGTACCTAGCTACTTGTCTGAAGTAACAACTACTCAACATTGAACATTACACACACTCATCAAACTAATTTTATCATTTAATCATTTAGTTTTAAATGACATCACAAGTAAGTTAATATTCTTGGAAAAAATACTTGTATTCTTGTAATGAGTGTGTGTGGCACTTTTATGTTTATAGTTTATAATTAATTGTTGCAACACTTGTGAATGATCTGTGAACTCGATGACCTCAAATTGTCTTCCATAAACAGTTTCTGTGAAAGTGTAGAAGTAAAGTACTAAGTAAGTGTATTTGTATTATCTTGCTATCTTGGCTGCAGATGCAATAGTTTTCTTATTGGATATTACAGTTATTCATGATGATAGAATTTGTGTATATATTTTTTTAATTACTTTTACCAGCAATGTAATTACGAAATTATAGTTCAGATAGGTAGACTTAGTCCACTTGAAAAGCATGCCACCAAACACAATTAAGATTCATGAGTAGACAATAACTTATACTTTTGTAGAGGTTAAATAATTTAAAAACAGATTTATTGAGTTGCATTAAAATTATCCTTAACTTAATTTCTTATAATTGGATGTTTTGTAAGCCAATTACCAGAAACCATTCAATGCACAAAAGTATGATACAGTAAGTAATTGAAATAGTATAAAGGAGTTAGTATACATACTTATAATTTACACTTACAATTTTCTTCACATGGGAGAGTCATGCTTCGGCACGAATGGGCCGGCTCGACCGGAGTGATACCATGGCCTCACAGAAAACTGGCGTGAAGCAACACTTGCATTGTGTTTGGCCGAGTGAGTGATGTTACCGGAAGCCCAAACCCTTTTGAAAGGCGGGCAACGCACTTTTGACTCATCTGGTGTTGCGGGTGTACATGGGCGGCGGTTATCGCTTACCATCAGGTGATCCGTCTGCTCGTTTGCTCCGAATCAAAAGAAAAACATACATTCACAGTTTTCAGGACCACAGGCAGCTATAGATAGACCACTTATAATGTAACAACATTATGATATAGCTTTTCCAATAAATGTTATTTAATTTATGTAACATTATCTTCCAATAAAAGTGCTTAACAGTTGCTTAGATATTTATTAGAACTGCAATTACTTTCTTACTCAAACTTGTTCCGGTCTTAAAAAAAAAAGAACACATACCTAATATTCCTCTGCCTCATTAGCCAAGTGGTCCGGAGCGCGACTGCTACGCTAGAGGTCCTGGGTTCGATTCCCAGGTCGAGCAGTGTTATTGGGTTTTTCTATGAAATTCCCAGTAGCAGCTCGGAGTTTGGAATTTGTGCCCGGTTAATGGCAATAGGCTCGCCCCCTATTACATGGGACCTAAACATACCGGCGAACTGTGGGTGTACATTAGTACGCCTCTGCCTAACCCTTCGGGGAATACAGGCGTGATGGTATGTTATGTTAATGTTATGTTAATATTCCTTCATATTAGTTATTTACATTTATAGGACTCAATGGCCAATTTAAAGTGTGTTCTGTTTTTCATTTATGTCAGATTCCTAAACCACACACTGAGAGCAAACGCAATCCTAACAATGTATTGTATAATAATTGCAAGAGCTGGGCTAATGACTCGCATTACTTGGCTATTTAAATAATTTCATAAATGGTTTTTAAATGACTTCATTTACTTTCCTAATCAAATTATGGAGGTCTTTTAAATAGGTACTTGATGTTGTGTAAATTATGCAGCAGATTTCAGTAATAATAGCTAAATTAAAATGTTTAATTTCATTACCATTGATGTTTCATCATAAATATTACAAGTAAGTACCTACTTGAATAATAATATAACTACTCATTTATAAAATCTATAAAAATATTGACTAAATAACTACCTTTTAAAATCCTTTCTAATTGCAGAACAGTTGAATACTGTTACTGTTTTACCTACTAACTGGTACTACTTTTACTATTTTTTTATCATCATGATTGTTAATTACCTAGTTTGATCTTTTTTTTGAGAAATGTAAACAACTGAACTCTACTAGTCTACATTCTACAGTGCAAAAGACTTTAAAAAAGATTACCTAATAAAATACTTAAATCAAGGCTATTCAACCTGTTCTTGTTCATCTAGGCATTGAATTCATTGACAATGGCAGATATGATTTAATATGGCCTAGTTTGCACTATTATTTTTTACGAGAACTCATTACTTTCGTTCCTGGTGCATTAGAATACTTCTATTGTGCCAAAAATTATACATTCACAACTTGCACAATAGCTACATCTCTAATTTGAGAGCTTCAAATGTCAGCGTCGGGCGAATCGGCCGCGGCGTTCATGACGCAAGCACCGTTACAAATTCACATGACGGGTTTGTAGTGTTTGTACCTCAGGGGCTAAGTTAGTTAGTGAAGTCATTTGGCTTCAGATGGAACATCCTCGGTCGGATTGGTTGTAGGCGTTTCATAATTATTGTGGCGTTTAGCGGCAGTTTCCCACGGTTCGATTGTTATTCTGTACTCAATGTGAGTCGCGTCGTGCGTAGCCGCCGAGGTGACTGATATCGCTGCGTGAGACTGCACTGTTACCTTTTTGGAAATGGAGCCAGCTAAACTAGGTCTCTGTTCCTCACTGCACTGTTGAGACAGTGGTGACAACAAATTTTTTCAGTTAGGTATATTAATTACTAAGTAACTACCTACATTTTATCAAATCATAACTATAATATTTAAGTATCCCTATTTTAGTAATAATAACCAATTAAATGTTTACTAACGAGTAACTACATTACGTTACATTTTAATCATATCGTACGATTAGGGAAATTTGTTGCTGTACATAGGCTATAACTAACCCGTTTCTTCCTGTTAACGCACCTATACCGTCCCGGGCATAGGAACAAATCGCCCTAGGCTTAGATGCCTTTAGTTTTATAAGGTAGGCACTTATTTACAATAGGTAGGTAGGTAAGTACCTACCTACCTATTGTAAATAAGTGATACCTGTACATAACTAATACTATTTATTAATTAACTACCTACTCCTACTGATTTATTCATTGGCAGGTCACAGAACTTAACCTTAAATTTTTTTGTGTTTTACAAATCGCATTGTAGGTAAGTATAGGTACTTACCTATACTTACCTATGTATCGATCAATATTCGTTAGGTAGGTACCATTTAACGTGATACGGTTATAAATTAGGTTTACGTTTTTGTTTCCTATGAACTTTAACCGTAGTTAAGTGTGAGTTACAAAGAAACAATGTGGTCTAGTTAGGTGGTACGTAGGTAAATAGTGTTTTGTTTGCCTGGTGTGGCGTTCGTTATCTATGGGCCGTAGTTTCCTCGTCAGGCCCCCGATTGCACCCGTATGTGAAGTGTGAACATGATCTATCTTTTTATTTTTACTAGGCACCGTTCCAAATTTAATTGTATTCTAAATTTTAACGATTGAGTGTCGGATTGGGTTGTACCTACCTATAAAAAGTAGCTAAGTTAGTTGTTGCCAAACTTGTACGTTTTGTGAATGTGGCCCGACCGCCTTGGATGTTTGTGTTGCGGCGTCACCGAGTTTAATGAAATTCCGAGTACCTACCTACCTAGTTATTTAACTCTCCGCATTTCGGTATTCGCTAGGGAGGCATTGTCTTGTAAACTTGTACTTACCTATGTTTATTTTATACCTACTGTATTGCAAGTCAATATTTAAAATACCTACCTATGTACCTTCTACAGTTATTTATTTCTCATTTTTGGATATGTAGGTAAGTACGTAAACAATAACAGATAATCGATAATTAAGATTAAGACTATTGCGCGAAATTCTGGTACGAAAATAGGTACTGATAAGGAATAGGTACCTATTAAAGTTTTATGTGCTACTAAAACTGACCCTAAGATTTATAGGTACATAGGTACCTACTACTAGTAAACTCATTTCTAGAAACCTGAATATTGAATCACCATCACAGGTAAGTAAAGTTACTCCAAATTTCTAAATAGGTAGGTAGGTAGGTACCTAGGTAGGTTTATAGATTTTGAAAACATCGCGATGTCAAGCCGATATTGCTGTCATCATGAATAACGTGACGGAACGAATCGGTCAAAAACGAATCGGGAGTCGTGAGCGCAGGTCATCAACCCTAACTTTATCAACAATTAAATTAAGGTAGGTACTTATAGAGCCCTCCTAACCGTCAAGTCCTCCAACTTCAACACAAGTATTTGCATAGGAATCCACTTACTAACACTAACAAAAAAAAAACTCGATTCGTTCGATGTTGAACTTAAATTCTCCCGAAAAAGACAACGCCACCCAGCAATGTAAAGGTAACTTGGATAATGTCCAAAGCGGGCGACAGTTTACTGACGAGCATTGTAAACACCTGCTTTAGCCCGACATTCCCTTCTTTGTTTAACTTTTCTGGATGTCACGGTCGTGTGGGAAACCAACAGTGAAATGATATCAAGCCAACAAACAGTAAAGTACCTACCTACCTACGTAGTGCTGAAAGGGTTCATTGTCTGTAAAAAATATCTAAATACACGTTAATTCAGATATAACAGACTGATAGAGTACCTACCTAGTTTGCTGTACCTGTATTTATTAAATAAAATAACAAAGGTTTTTTTTACCTTAAAAAGGTACCTATGTAGGTGACTACCTAAACAAGTGTTAATATACATCGTTATCAATTATATTGCAGAGTAGGTACCTACTGTGAAGTTTATTAAGTATATCAAGCAATTGTAATGTATTTTATGTATTAATAGAGGTTAGTACAGTCTATCCCAGTTAACTTGTCTTTTTTGGTAAACAAATATGGCGTCCTAGTAACCAGAGATAACTGATAGTGGTTAGATAATGTTGGGAAATCATGAATGAAGGACTGAACTAAATACTCTTAGCCAAGACTATTGAAGAATGATTCTCACCTTGACGAGTACTGATTTGTTTTTTAATTTTAAATATGAAGTGAATGTGTGAAGTGAATATGAAGAAATAAAACGACTACTGCAAAACATTAATTTATTAGTAGTTCCTCTAAAATACACGTGTCAGAATCTGATGGCTCTAAAGAGTCATCAGATTCCGACACATGTATTATGAACCTCTGGTTCGGTTCATCTGATGCAGTATCATTGTACCCGATAGAGTAAACCCACCCCCACCAGGTGCCCGACAAGGCAGTCCACAAGGACTTTCGATTAGCTTGCCGACGCCCACCTCGATGAGCAGCACTAGGATCGGAATGCCTACGGAGAATCTGCAGGGCGTCCCGGCTTCGCAGAGGATCTGCTTCCCCGTTTTCCATCGGAGTGGAATTGGCCCCTCGTGCGCTAAGGAACTCCCTCAATTGAGGCCCGAGAGCCGCCAAGGCCGGGACCCACTCTTTGCCATGCAAGCCGTCGGGTCCTGGAGCAGTATTTCTGGCCTTGAGACTTCAACCACCACTCATTTCTACGCCGTTCACCTCGGGAACAACGTCGTCACTGTGGTCCGCATCAGAATGTCTGCCCCTTCTTGACAAAATTCCTAGCTACAACTATTATTGTTCTTAATTCTAATTCTTGTTAATTCCATCTGTAATATTTCATATTTTGATGTCAGCACAGGGTTCATGATTAAAAACGTAGTATGTTAAATAGCAAAAAAATTCTATGGATAATATTGTACAATAACAATATTATTTTTGTGAAGATAAGAACTTTTTGGATTTTTTGCTCATTCACTTAAACAAAATCATTCATTATTTTGTCACATCCCCTAAAATTCGTAGATAATCTAGAGTTTTGAAATGTCAAATTGTCATGATTATTTTATTCTGTGAAAATGTAATTACATAAAATTTAGTTTTTATTAAAAATAATAGACTTTTACAGTGATTTCGAAGCAGTTTTTGGTGTAATTTAGAGTGTATGTGTATAGTGTAAGTGTTAATAAAATCGTTTCCTACATCAAGTGCGTGATTAAAGAAAATCTTGTGATTTTCGCATCGGGCAGGGTTTGTTTACCAAAAAAGACAAGTCCAAAAAAACGGACTGTACCTACATATTTTACCTTTGACCGCGTTCGTGCTCCACGTGAACTATTGGAGGTCTAGTTAGGTGAAAGGAGCCATTTGGTCGTACTACGAGGTTGGTGCCTACTGTTGCGCGTGGTTACTAGGTATATGGTACCTACCTACCTACCTACCTACCTATATGACGGGTTTTATTACCGAGACACTTACCTATATGACGGGTTTTATTACCGAGACACTTGCTTGCTACATGATTGATTTGCTAGGAAGTGATCCGAAACAACTGCAACGTGGAAAAATGACGCAACTTATTTTTTTGTTTTTCTAATCATATTTTTTATATAAAAAAATATTTTAATCAATTTTGTTTTTGCGACTATGCGGAACTAACTGCTTTTGATCTGATCGTTCACTTATTTTGTGTCGCGTCGTTATTAAAGCAGCGATATTGTGACGAAACTCGAAATGTAGACCTAAATATGTTAAACTTTATATTTTTAAATGTTGCACTTATTTAGATACGCGCTCGGAGCCGGTAGAAGTGCTTCAATAAAATAAACACGCGTGAAGGAATGTGCTAAGAAATTGGAAAGCATCGAGTTGTTGCCTGCGTCATGCATGCCATTTGTAATATAACCCAACTATAATTATAATATGGTAAAAATATATAAAAAATATTACTTATGTATTCTTTAAAATGTCATACAAAATGTTGCCATTAAATAAAAAAATGAGGGGTCTATTTAAATATTACCAAGGTAGTGGTTTTGGAAATGATTAGGTTAATGTAGGTACTAAAATCACAACAGAGCCCTAACTTATTTTTGAATTCATTTTCTGTGCCATAGAGAGCAAAAATAACCTAAAACATGATACATGCTCTTCATTACACACAAATATGCAAGACACGCATAACTTAAGAAAATTGTCATTCGAGCTTATATGAAATGTTAATTATGGTGTGCCTCGGCCGAGAGACGTGTCTAAGAAACATCAGCCGCCGAGGCACAGCATCGACTTAGACTTTAAATATTCATACGAGGCAGCCAGTGCCAACCCATCAATATTAATAACTTGCCGAGCCGGTGATAGAAAAGCGCTTCACAAATAAATTGTTCGGAAAACTGTTACTTAATTCTATTTAACTACTGAACCATTACTTGTTTCTTCTTGACTCTGTAAATAATGTAAATATAGACCGCGTTTAAACCGAGTTTGGATAGATGTAATTATAGACGCCGGGTATGACTGAACGTCTATAGCAATTAAGGTTTTAATAATGCTGATATGATCAAAAGAAAGTCGATTGAACCAATTAATTTTCCAGCTATGTATTTTTATAAAACAAACACAGTATATTATTTTACTTCCTAATCACTGTTAGGCAATATATAGAGGTTATTTTAAAGATTCACAATTTGGCAATATACTTACCTACTTACCTATTCAAAACGACTAGGTAGCGATATGCTGTCTAAGTAACAGACATTATTTATCAGAATAAGAAAGTTCATTAATTGCAGGGATGCCACAAATAGTTAGGAACTGATCCGGGACTATTGGTGCTAAATACCACTGAAAATTACCCTTATTTTCAGGGTTTATTTAGTAACGCTAATGGCTAGGGCGTCAGACTTGCGATTATGTGGTTGCCGGTTCGAAACTCACCCATTGCACTACCGACGTGAACCCACTCGTAGCACAAGCATTTAGCTTAGCACGAGGGGTTAACAGGAATAGTAGTAATCTGCGACCCACATTGCTAGTAATCTTAAAAAAAAAATGATTTATTTTAATAAAACATTAATGGAAAACAACAACATAAAAGCAATTCACTCCAATCATGATAAATTAATAGAAAACCAGTTCAATTACTGGTAATTGAGAAGAACTACCAGGGGAAGAGGTTCCTGTTTCTTGGCCCAGTCATATTTAGATGTAGATTTTACTTTATTGTCTGTATATTGATAAGCGGGACAAGTCATAAAACGGTACGCGATAATTAAATATGGTGACAGTCCCGTATTGTATACCCACGGGATTTATGACAACCCTGCCTATCACATGCTGACACATCCCCCCCACATTTATCATCGCATGATTGAAGTTTTTACATGTAAACTAGTTTTACTTATTAGACAGCCTTCGAGACAGGTTTCTGTTTTGATTAGATAGAATATACATTATACTTCGAGCCATCAACTGTAATAAGCGTAAGTAGGCTTTGCTGTCAATCTGATAAACCATCTATAAAATTTCAAAAAATGATTTACACATTTTTTGAAATTTTACAGGAGAGCGCTTCAGGAATTTCAAAATTCCAAGATTTCTGTACCAACCTACCTAGAAAATTTTAGTCGACGAGGGAAGAGTTTTTATATAAGTACATCCGTATATTTTTTATAATTTTCAGGGCTATATTTTATGAATAACAATGATATTCGACAATCCTATATTACTTATGTATGTTATAAAATAACATTGTAATTTAGACAAGCCATTATTTTTCCTAACGGTAATTACAATTACCTATTTAAGTACAGAATTCGAGAATTTCTTGATTTACAATTTTTTTATGTAAGTGATAACGGCGATAAAAAAAAAACATGGGTATGTCAATATGGATCCGTTTTACTAACTGCAGTTGACTCTCAAAATGTTTTTTCACTGTATAAACATCGGTGCAAAGGAATATTAGGTTAATATTAGGTAGGATTATTATAAAGCACATTATACACAGCATGAATATGTCTGCAACTCAAAATTGGCATCGACGTCAAAAAATAGTTGGTATTAAGTACTTTAGATTTTTTAAAGATACAACTTTTATTTCTCTCTTTTTTTAGTTATTAATTGAGTGGATTACCTACAAATTAAAAGATGCTTTTTTTTAAGTTAATTATTTTATTGTTACACATGCAAAGAAAAATATATAAATTCCAGTGTTACTAACAGAATACGATATTCTGCTGTTCTCCATACTGATAAGTAAATTCAATGACTGATCACGGATATGATGGATCTTCAATATTAATCATTACAAACTGTCGCTCCCGTTTCACGCCTAGCTGGTAATGCTTCATTATTGAGTTGACGTCTGAAAGTTAATTCTGACGATATTATAAAACCCGCTTCTACCCGGGAGTAACAAAAATCCATCCAAACTTTCGTATTTATCATATTAGTATGAATGAGGAAGCTAGGAAATATAAAATAGTTGACCAATGCGATAGGCTTTGAATAAACATATCAGTAGCTTGTTTCCCAATAATCAGACATATACATATTTTGTATCCACACTTCTATCGACCATTTTAGTAACAAGATTTATACGAACTCAAATGTAAGCAAGTAGCACGGTGATGTTCAGAGGTCGAGTCCGTTATAAGTCAGGTTTTGGCCGTGCCACGCCGGTGTACGGTGCACATTATATAAAATATTCAACGGTTTCATATGCCACAGATTAGCCAATAACATTTGGTATTTGAGGTTATACCTACGAGTTAATTAACAATATTAATGCATCTATAAATCAGCAGTAGGATGATTGAATATAATATTCAAATCGAAGCCCTGACCTGCTATTGGTAGAGGCGTAGTGCACGTAGTAGCAGAATTAAACTATATGTGATTTCAGTCAAATACAAACATGCTTACATACATACCATCACGCCTGTATGCCCCGACGGGTTAGGCAGAGACATGCTAATGTAAACCCATAGTTCGCCGGTATGTTTAGGCCCCATGTAATATGGGGCGAGCCTATTGCCATGAACCGGGTATAAATTCCAAACTCCGAGCTGCTACTGGGAATTTATAGAAAAACCCAATAACACTGCTCAAACTGCACGAACCCAGACGTCCAGCGTAGCAGTTCCGCTCATGACCATAGGTTATTGAGGTGATTATTCAAATAGGTTGAAATCATACACACTTGGATAGTGAGAACAATACGACATTTCTCTAGATGTGAAAAGAACCAATTTGCTACAGCAAAAATCTAATCAAATACTGCAGTTTATAATAGCTGCAAAGTTCAATGGTGATCAAGTGGTCCCAGTGATATAACTTCCAGAAGATATAGCTGATGATGCACCAATGCAAGCAAAACATAATTTCATATCACTATTAATTGCAAAATTACGTACAATGAAAACGTCCGGTTGTGTCTTAAGTAGTAATTGATTTCCAGACATGGTAAGAGTCTGCATTAATTGGATTCGCGTGTACATCCGACCTTGGCCTTAGATGTCATTAGTTTGGTGTCCCACACGCGATGCCGAAGCAATTACTGTTGTAACAAATACCAATTATTTATGTAAATAGGATAATGTATTTTTCTGTAATTGAATTAAACCCGAGTCTCTCCGCAAACGTTGTTTTAATTTTCATTTCATCGCTCAACTATTCAGTTTTTTGTTCGTAGTTCAAATATACGCAATGAGGGCCACTTGCACCAACTTTAAATATGTTTATTAAATTGAATTCACATAACAAATTTTCAATTAATTGTTTTAATTGAATTGAAACACAATTGGCTTGTGTATAAGACGGAGGCCACTTTGTGTATATTTAAACTATAAGCGTTGTATACATAAGCTGTGGGAAAACCTTATTAAATAAATAAATAAACACTAATAATAAGAAATTGTTTACATACAATTTAAATACATTTAAGAAGTTGGTGCAAGTGCACCTTGTGTTTCAAAATACGCAGGATTCAGATCTCTTCTCTACTCTACTGACATAAAACATAACATACCATCATGCCTATATTCCCCGGAGAGTTAGTATTCCTAGACAGGATTTAAGTTTTTTTTTCATAAACTTTATCAGGGCTTAGATTTTTAAAACAAACATGGATGAGGCACTGAAATCTTCGGTTGTAATCTTGGTTTTAACGCCTTTTAAATCGGTTGAATCACTGGCGCAATCATTTTATTGAGATTAATTGACCCAAACTGTCTGTTACAGAAAACATCGTGTAATTAATCTTTAGTCTCTGCATTGTATATTAACAAGATTGATTTATTTTGTATGTTTAAATTTCAAGATAGATTACTTATACTTACATTGAAAAATTCTCGATATGTAGGCGATAAATAGCATAAAATTTCCCGGTAACCTAGCTATTTTCTAGATCAAGGTGTGTTGGACTATTTCAGTCTGAAACCACGGGACTAGTATCGATTTGTTTAACCGCAAATAGAACTGTTTAATCCGTGTTAGATTTAAAAAATATAAATTGTACTTGTATTTCTTAGCAGTTCAGGTACCTAATTCGGCCATAAACCGACCACAATCCCAAATACCAAGCAGTTTCTGAGAATTCTTCTATCGAAAAAGCCTAGTCACGATCAGCAAGGATCATCATAATCATTGAGATATTATGAAATTATTGTCAAATTATTAAAAATCTCTTATTGAAGATGGTGATGAATGTTGTCATTGCATTGATATAACTGCATTATATTACATATAACAGCAGATATTGCAGACTACCTGTCTGCCCGTGACCATGGACCATGGACGCTGTAAAGGGTTGGAAACGATTTGATTTGTACTAATATAACGCGATAGAATCCGTAAAGTTGGTTAAGTACCATTATTAAGTGCTTTAATAATTAAGTACGGTACGACAATAGTCATGTAATAAATAAATTTATCTCTAATTAAGGATGCACTCTTGTTAAACTGACTAAATAGGTTTCTAGTTGAGATGTGTGAGAGAAATCTCAAGTGACATTGAAATATATTGATGCAAGTTATAGAGCGCTAGTACCTATGGTAATGCTCTCTCAACGCTAAGTATTTCGTCACAGCGTTTCGCGTAGGTGTGTATCTGACACTACAGTATATTACGTATTACGTATATACAATACGACTGTATATTCATGCTAATTACGTTCTTAGTGAGACGTACGTACACAGTCAGCGTGGCCTTAGTGAAATATTAAAATTACGGGCTTCTAAGTATGTCTTGTGTAATTGGTAAATTACAAAGAGTATTTACGAATCACTTTAATTAATTACTTAATTGGTTTCGAGGCAAATAAATGTATGTTTAGTATGAACGCTAACTTTCATTTGAGTAAAATAAATAAAGATTTCAAAGTGAAACGTAACGTGTTGCCATATTTAGTAATCGTTAAGTACGATTGAGTTTATTCTAATCGACGATTTAATGTTGCGTGACCGTTCGTTTTAGTCGCAGGCACTTTCCAAAATTGCGTCCATTCTGCAAATCGTAAGTAAATGGAACTGTAACATATTAAAAAAAATTACGAGTGCCTCAAAAGTAGTAAAAAAGCACGAAAGAAGGTCATGAAAAAAACTCACGCGCAAAACACACAACACAAAAACACAATCGACAAAACATTTGTAATAACAATAAGGTTAAATTGTCATACTTAAATTCATTTTAATTTATTTAAAAAGAACCAAATACTTATATATAAATTAAACATATTAAAGAAATTGGTGCAAGTGGCCATAAATGTGCAAGTAAAGTTTTCCAACTGTGCAAGTAATTAAGTATTCCAACACGCGTTTCTTACAGTAATAAAACATTTTTTTAACGAAATTGTACTTTCAGTGTACACTATATTAATTAGTAATTAATAGTTAAGCGATTTACTTACCATCATCTAAATTCTTAATAATAATTTATTCGCAATTCGATATTTATTTCAATTACAACCCTTTTTTGAAACTACGTTTGGCTATATTAGTGAGGTTGTTTTAATTGCACTAAGCGAGCTTAATTGAAGCGATACAATATCGTAAAAGGAGGCCTATTTGAATTATCATAGTGGCTGGGGTTTCGTCGTTTACATTAACATTATCAGTAAGAAACGGTTATCTTTGGTTTCTAAAAAAATATAGTATGTAACTATGTAGTATCATTCCTTGGTATTCTGATTACATCTAGTTTGACCAAACAAAACACTCAAAATGGAGACCACGGTTAATAAAAATTGTATTATGTTGTTAATATTCTAACTAAATCCCTAAATTAGTTTGTAGTGACTTAATTTTTTAGAAAAAAGTAAGTTACGATATGTACATTCTAACGAGCTTTTGAATAACTTTCCCATTTAGGCAAGAGTAGAAAGATAATTAAGAAATCAAACAATTACTTCACAAACCGCTTAGTTAACATGTAAAGTCGATTTTAGCTTGCACGAATGCATCTGAGACAGTACTTACTGCCGACATTTTAATAAACCTTATTTTAGTTTGTTAAAACAAATGCCTCAGCAAAGTTTCATTCTTCTTATTTCATTTAACAGTTCAGCTTTTGTCGGTGTAGCAACCGCCACTGTTCGCTATCTTCTGCTTTCCGTTTTACCTTTTGATATGAAAGTTTTATTAATCGAAGTAAATTGCCAAAGGTAAGGGCAAATTGCTTTGTAAATAATTGAACCATCAGAAACAATGAGCATTAACTACGTTTATCATGGCAGGTAAAACCAAAAAAGTCTTTAATTAATCAAAACAAAAATATAATAAAACTAGCCTCTGCCCGTGGCTTCGCTTACGTGAAGCTATATGAGGAGTAAAAATGGTTTAACCAATATTGATGATCTCTTCTTTGTATGGGGCTGTATACATCAGAGAGGTGAAGCTGTATCTCAGGATCCGTTCAATTAATTGCGATAAAAAGTTCACCAGTTTTTAAGTTGAAGCACATACTTTCTAAGAGTGATAACAAAATTTAAATCTATTCAGTAGTTTTTGCGCCAACCCGTAACAAACAGACAAGAATTTAAAAAATCTCATTTTTGGTTTCGGAGACGTTTATATACCCTAACCCACTTGTTTTTTTTTTAAATACCTTCAATGTACAGACACAGCTTTTTTACAATTTTATAATAGTAGAGATACATAAAATACATACAAATTAAAACTGTAGTTTCAGTAAACTTAAACTTTGTTTTCGGTACAGTAGAATTTTGATATCTATTGAACAGTCTGTTCGGTGTCATGCTTACTTATATTTATTACCTATGTAACATGTGCTCGCGTTAAAGGAAAATTTACAATGTTCATGTTGAAAATGTATAAACATTTTCATTCCGCGCCCGTCATATTAAACAAAAATATTCATAATCAAAATACTGAATCGTTTCCATTGATTTCAGTGTTACCCTAAACTTAAAAGTAATCTAAGGCCTATCCAAAACCTTCTAAAATAACAAAGGCAATATACGATTTCGCTATTCAGTTTATATGACCTCTTACGTTCAAGTCCCTATTATTGATAGCCCCGTTTAAATTATGATAATATTAAAGATTTCACAATAATTCATGCGCCGCTAACTACTATCAAAACCTACACCTTGGTAACAACTGTGCTAAAATAATAAATGAGAGGGCCTTATTCGGCGGTGGTATATTTAGGGTGACCTCGGCGTTAGCAAGTGTGAGAATAAATATGAATTTGATAAACTTTGTAACCATTTGCCACAAAGTTTACTAATTGTTTAAAGAGAAACAGTGTTTTTATGTAGTTTGACCTGCTGATAATTTGATATTTTCCCTAAAAATGTTCTTTGGTAATTTATATCAAGCCTGCGCAGGTCTGATGGAAGTGGCTTCATATATAATGCTGATATTAAACGCCATCTGGTTACACTGGAATCCAACCCCGCTGAAAATAAACATTAAAATTGAATTAAAAAATATATATCACAAAATCATCGCGTTCTCATGTAATCAGGTGACATATTTCTAACCGCTAACTTTTCTAACGGCACTGGAAGTAGAATTACAACTCTGGCAGACAACACAATAAACACTAGTTGTTGTTATACTTGTATGTGCTCACATTCGCACAATGCACAGCACACAAACAAACCCATCGAACAAGGCGTCGGGTTTCATTGCAAACGCATAATATTTTACTATGAAAACGTGATGTTTTCGCACTCCCACTCGAGAGGAAATGGCCCACAATACAATACAAGTACACAACTTATCCGGCAACAAATTTATTAAGATTAGTCAGTATGATACT
Organism: Acronicta leporina; assembly: GCA_947256265.1. Lineage (NCBI taxonomy): Eukaryota > Metazoa > Arthropoda > Insecta > Lepidoptera > Noctuidae > Acronicta > Acronicta leporina. The sequence goes on along the minus strand of OX366513.1, from coordinate 4,794,271 downwards.
CACTAAATCCATCGTAATAGATTTAATGCACTGTATTAGCATTGTCGTAATCAAAATGTTGTCAGACTTTCACTTTGTGCTGTAAAGTTTAGCGCGCGCACGCTTACTTCTTTGCCAAACTTAGTCCTTAAGGCGAGCATACCAGAGAGCACGAACTTTTGTTCATAAACATGTAAGAACATAAGTTAGCAACGTGAAAGTAATCCGTTGCCAGCGCTCTAAAATTGTTTTTCGCGTAACTTCTTTTAGTTTGTTCAAAACTATTTCTAACATACAGCGTTGCCGGTGGCGCGGCACGTCGTTTTCTAGCGTCGATTTTCTTTTTCCATTCAGTACCACGTGGAAATAGTTCTTTTCGGACGATTGCCGTCGATTCACTCCACACACGGTTGTACATTGAATAATCGAGTGCTCTTGAGCTAGACGACGTTGAATGGCTAGAACTTTATTGGGATGAATTTTTCAACTATATATAAGATTTTTATTCGCGTTTTATGTATTTCAGTCTATTCAGATGAATCCGTGATCGACTTTATTTGACATTTCGTCCGAATGATATTTTATGGTTTTCATAGGTATAGCTGTATTTAAACGAACTTTGCATAAGACGGGAAGAATAGAGACACATTATTATTATTATTATTCTTTAATTTCTTGCAATATTTGATATGGGCAATTAACACAAACAATACACATTAAAACAAGCTGAGCTCCCATTAATTTAAAACATCGTGAAATAAACAGTAAATTTAAGACCAAAGAAAAATAAATGTTATATTTGAGTATTATTGATAGCTTTCGGGTAAACGTTCATAAATGTGTTTGACTGAATTGAAGCAATATAAAATTTACAATGAGTACTTTCCCAACATCAGGGCATCATTATTGAGCTATTAGCAATTATAGCTAGTGTTGACTGGACTATAATACACCCATAAACACAGCGACACTATTTCAACGTTAATGTACCGGTGGGGACCATAAACAGGACGTGGAACATCGTTCACACCCCACACAGCATTGAGCACTAATACCAAAACTAAATTTGTTTTGTATGCAAAGGTCCTATTACAACAATTTATAGTAGAAAATAAGCCAATAGCGAATTAACTTCCTTTAGAAAATGTATATAACAAAGCTACGATTTACTTCTATGAAAGAATAAGAGTAAGTTGATTTGTGTCGTCCTAAAGTTAAATGAGATGAAGAATATCCTTGCAAACAGAGACGGAGAGTATAAAAAATGTAAATCGAGTCCTTGTCGTAACTGTGTTCTATATTTACTGTTTTCTCTTTTATCTCTCACGTTCCGTCTACACATTGTCTTATTTGAGCGAATTTTCATTCTTGAATGCAAAGGTTGTCACCACATTAGCGGGAATCTGAATGCCTGGCGAGACTTCATTAAGCAATTTACATGATTAAATCAAGCTGCTTTGTTGTGAGCCGACTGCAGTGGAATAAGGTTTATTACCTTCCTATTTCTGGTTTGTATCAACAAACCATAAATATTTTTTTGTATGTTTCTTTCCTTTTATCCCCCTTATTACTTTCACTAGTATGTATATTATAACTTTGAAATAGGTAGATCTTATTCACGTGGGAGAGTCATGCTTCGGCACGAAGGGCCGGCTTGACCGGAGTGATACCACGGCCTCACAGAAAACCGGCGTGAAACAACGCTTGCGTTGTGTTTTGCCGAGTGAATGAGGTTACCGGAGGCCCAAACCCTTTTAAAAGGCGGGCAACGCACTTGTGACTCCTCTGGTGTTGCGGGTGGGTGTCCATGGGCGGCGGTTATCGCTTACCATCAGGAGATCCGTCTGCTCGTTTGCTCCCCTATCCCATAAAGAAACAAAAACCTATTTCACCAATCGAATCAATTTCACCTATTACTAATTGTAGGATTAAATGCTACTAAGTGTGAGGCAAATGATTAATTATGATAATTATTGATTTTGTGTACACTCAATCGATTTTTCTACGGTCACCTAGGAACAATGTGATCTAGCAACCAATCCGATTTTCCCTCTTTAGTATCCAAATTATTTTTCAACGAGAAGTTGCAGAGTAGTTCAATAATACTGTAGGTACGCAAACAGTCCCGAGGTTATAACGACATTTTATAAAGTTGATCTTGTAGTTGCAGTAATACCGGTATAGTGCTGGTGCCGGTCGGATATTGCGCTCTTATGGCGTCGTCGGTTCGCTTAATGCGTTTCCGATGTGACGCAAATGGGATGTTTTGTGCCTCTGCAACAACGCTCACGTCACTACCGCTACTGGTGTGCCGGTGGAAACAATTCACCAACTGGGACATATAATATTAATACTCCATATTACCATGTTCTTGTGCACCTGTTATTTAATTTTCGATCTCTTTAAAATATTGTTATTTAAAACCGCTTCTCGAAGCTTCAGTTGAGGACTTGAATGGTGCTTTACAGTAGTGAATACCGAATCGGGGCTATAAATTAAAGTCTTTCTTCTAAGTTTAAATTAAGGTCTTTAGAAGATTATAGCTCGAATGTTGCCTACTTCAAATATGGTTTGGAACCGTAGAATCTGAGGTAACTAGGTAAAACATCAATGTGTAAGACTGTCATGATTTTGATAAGTGAGATTTCCATTTTATTAAACTAATTTGTGTAATGTCTGTATTGTTTATAAAAACAAATGTAAATGCTTATTTTTATTTCACAAGCGATTTAGTCTTATATTATTATTTTGACCAAGAATAGCTATTTTTACAAGATCTCTTATCAAATATCTTTACAGGTACACAGAGTGAGGAATGTGATGTATCACGATAAGACTTCTTATCGTTTGCCTTGCTTCGTTTAAAAGTCCAACTGATATAAGGAATTAAGACGATTTCATTGAAACTGGCTCTTACTACTAAATATTTATTCAGGCATATCACGTTTTATCTTCTATTTAATTTGGACTATTCATGCTAGCGAAACAATTATATTAAAAAAAAAACTTTATATTCGACCACGTTCGTGTCTTGTTTTTGTCCAGAAAGCAATCACTGTTCCTAGATAGGTTGTGTCTCCATTCTTTATAATACATATTGGTGTTGCTTCGTCGTTGATTTTAGTCACGCGTAGGCATCGCCGCCTGTCGGTTGGATGCCTTTGTTTTTTTTAACTAATACCGTTTGATCCCCATTTATTATGAACATCATAGCTACATAAAAAGTGACAGTGGTTGTGATTAAACTTATTCACAAGAAGTCCAGTGCAGTGATTAATCAAAATCGTTTAGTCCCGTTAGCAAGCATTTATTAACAGCTTGGCTTTATTATCGAAGTTTGTTGTGCCTATTAGGATGCTGATGATTATGAATTTATCGTTTACTGGCCTGTTATAAGTCGGATAATTACGTGCATTTGGCGTTGCGTATAACACCATTCTTTCCCATGTTTATTATACCATGTTATCTGTCAAATACCACAGAAGAACGCACTTCAGTGTGCAAATAATTGTAGTGTAAATTAATGAATTAAAGTATCTACCTCACTTATATACCCATATTTTTGGACAGTTGGACACACGTACAATAACAAAAAATAACATTGTTATGAAAACCATGACAGGACCCACAAAAGGTTCTAACGGACCGTAAACCAAATAGTGTATGTGGGCCGCATTGCCTAACGCGGTTCGCTTATGGCGATGCGTAGCGCTGCCGTAAACGCATGGAATTCCTTCAAGTTCAGAAAGGACCGTATTCCACGCACGGTTGTGCGGGCGGTGACTCCTCGACAGTCCACCCGATGCCATGCTCGGTCGTCCTCACACTGAATACTAATGTGCCTCCTATTGTACGGCCAAATTCAGACACTCGTTGTTGCGACCCAACGAAAGTTTTGTAACGCCTTTGTCTTGCTGACTTTCGCGCTTGCAAACTAGAACGCTGGTTTGACGGATTGGCTATAGCGTTGCTAGTAATTTGTACTGCCTGGCATGTTTTGGCAGCTATTGATATTGATGAGAGTTTTAAAGGCAACAATAATTTTTAATGGACCGCCCACATAACGTGTTCTTCAGTGAACTTTAATGTCTTAATCATAAATAATTAATTTAATATCTAGGACATGCTTTGTGTTTTTCAAGTATACAAAATATATATTCAGAATAACTTTCGCTGAATTTGTAGTAGCCAGTGATTTCATTCAGGTAATTCTACATTTCTACCATGTGTTGTGATAGTATCGTGGTATCTGCTCGTATCTGTTTAATTTGTAGATCGCTGACGACGAACAAATGATATAGAAATAGCATTGAATAGCTGTGAATACTTATGCACTGCTGGGTACACGAAGCCAGCGCGCGAGTTTCGCTGCGATGAGCCGCCGTAGCAGCCGCTGCTGCACGCTCCGCTGACGCCGCTCACCGTCCGCCCGCTTGCTTCTCCCCCGCTGTCCCTTGCGAAAAAATCATAATGCAATCGCCAGGACGGCCGGTGTGGAACGCTCGGCAACCACTCGCAACACGCAACCAGTCTACATTCAAATGCGTTGAAACTCACACGCCATCCATCATGATGGATTTGTAGTGTCGGGAAACGGATTTCTCTAGCAGTCGGTGGTGTGGAAACTGTGTAGCGGTGACCATTGTGACGTTAGAATCAAAGTTGCCATTGAATGTTGTTATTCAGTGATGTGAACTTGTACATTTCGGTTGTCCCTATTTTCGATTTATTGATTGTCCTGCTGCCTTGATGTACTTTGTTAGCTCTGATTAAAATTCGGGTACCGTCTTTGGTACACAAACGGCATAACCTTTGTCGTGCCCTATAACTGCCGATTCTAACATGTGGGTTGGGTTTGTCTTCTATGGTAGAGCCATTTGGATCTACGTTGTTCCTCAAATTCTTTTAAATTAAGGATCCGTCATTGAACTGTGTCTTTTGGCGAAGCCGTACAAAACTGTATTTGGATCATTAAAGACCTATGTCGACAAAACAATTGTACATCAAATATAAATTAATTCTCCACGCGTCTCGGTTGCGTCCGGTGATGGTTGCTTTCGAGGCGTTCATGTTTTCAAGCTGTCTTTCCATCGCGAACAGTGCCCTGAATCACTTGCTACCGACTGGTAGCCGATTGAAAATGTGCGCGTTATCAAATGTTTAAAAGAATATAAAGTGAACCGATTGGCTAATTATAATTATCATAGTTTTAAGAGATAAGACTAAAGGTGAAACTGGAAATGTTGTTGGATGTCAGTGCTTTATCAATATCGCTGGGATGAGGTGATATTTGGCTAGTGCAGTGTTTGTGAGTGACTCAAGAAGTGAATTTATAATATGTGGGGGGCGGCGGTGTCAAATCCACCGCATTATCACTATGTTCAAGGACCACCGGGCCCCATTCCACAAGTTGGGCCCAACGGTCCCATATTGTCTGGTCCTACAACGAGACATTTAAGACCACAGTCATCGTACTCCTTACCACACGGAAGTAATGGACCCGGACGTTGGGGTTGGTCAGGCAATAATGTCTCCTCATTTGATCGACGGCAGCTGAAGGTGCCTCCTCAGCCAGCGCGCCCAGCACCCGTCCGACCTTCGCAAAGTCGATATGCTGGAAATAATGTAAGTGAAACATGGAAAGCAACAAACCGCCTAGTAATTCAATGCGTTTAGTAGGTATTTTCATGTCCTGGTGTAATGTGCGTGAGTTGATCGGCTGTTTCATATAGCTATAATTTATTTCCTCGTCTCTCGCAATGCGTGTCGGATGTCGGCTGTGCACGCGTCATTCGACACGACCTACCATTTCTCTGGTAAGCACTTCACGTATGCAATATGCAACCTTTATTAGGTACCTATATGATTACCAAGGTATAACCAATTTGCACCGTCAGATATCGTATCCATTTTTATCAATGTTATTGATATTAATGATAACTATAATTAAGCGATTTGAATATATGCAAATTAATGTTAAAGTAGGGTGTCGCATAACATTTCCTCTTTCTGTTGCCCACTTTCTCACGACTCCGCCCACAGAAACGTTCATATTTACTTATTTACGTAACTCTTACGAAGGTCCAGCAAAAAATGCGCGTTCACCGAACGCATGCCGTTAGCCCTTTTATAGTGTGCCGGTGTAAGACGATTTCCTATATAGGGTAGTATCTAATGAATAGCAAATGCAGTCGTAAGTGAGGTTGTTCTGTATACGGTACGAGGACACCGTCATAAAGGTGGACTACCTCCAGCGAAATGTAACGGAGGCGTCTTTAGTGAAGTTGGCAGCACTAGAAACATTGTATCATATTTCATAATACTGCGACTGCGCACTACTTGTTATTTACATCGTTCTTTATGAAGCATATAATATAAATGATGTTTCCGTTCATTGTTTAGGCAAAAAAAGCACTAATTAAAATCGTTTGAAAACGAAACCTTATCCACTTAATGAATTAATAAGGTTAAGACGATACGACTGCTTGCCTTGCGTGAATGATACTAAACTTAAGGTTGTATAATAATTTCTTGGTTATACATACATTTTGGATATTTTCGTACAATGTATTTCCCCTACAGACAAGGCCGCTTCGCAAGCCGATACGAGTATAGTTATGTAGTGTTCATAGATACGTATATTTCTGTTAAATCAATAAATGTGAAATTTACTTGCAGCTTTTATTATAAACTGCGTAAGTCTTTTGCAACAAGGTTAATATTGCGTTAGACAATGAATATCGTGACTTGATTGCGACAGACACATTTATCATGAAAGTTTAATTACCTAACAATGTTAAGGCACATACTATGAATGACCACGATTTAGTCGTAACCGTTGTGAATTGGTAGAACATTTTAATTATTTTTTTTAGGGGTGTCACTTATTTTTTTATGTACCTATATTTTTAATACTGGCAGAGAAATGAAAACTTATTTATGTTTTATTAATTCTTAATCATTTTAATTAACTTAACTTAAATGGAAAATTCGGTATTGTACTATCATTGCACTTGGGGACGAAATAATTTAAGTCCTAAAGCTTAGCTATTTTACTGAATTTTATTGTGCATTTTAAACAGTTCAATACAATACATTTTATGATAACCTAAATACTATAATGCTATTATTTAATAATACACTATTGTAACTTTGAAAGCTATGTGTCATTTAAATTAAATAAAACTTTAAACGTTGAAACTAGCTCTCATTGACACAATGACACCCATAAGGACTCCGCCCGTTATGACGTACTTGCCTACCGTGTGCATGACCGCACGACCACAAAAAAATGCATTGACCGAGAGTAAACTTAGATAGTTTTTACGGATCATATAACAGAAGAATACCTGCTATGCAATGTGCTAAGGAAACCCTGTCCGACCTGTGAATTTATCGTTGGGTATTGAGATCTGGTTGGTTCTATTTATACATAATTATTTGCACTTTCAAGAAAAAATCCCTGAAAAAATACCACGAAACTAAAATGGCAATACCCGCGGTGGTAGCAATCGTCCCTGAGTGTCCCAGGATAGTTCTATCAGAATCAGAATCTAAAAATTTGCTTGATTTTCAAGTTTTTACAAAATAAAAATGAAAATATTTAGATTTTTTTTTAATTTTTTTCAATTTTATTTTAAAGTATACCTATATTGTTTACTTTCATGAATTTATATGTTGGTAAGGTGCAGCGGGTTCATTCTATAAGGCCGTAGTTATAATGCAAGATTGAAACACCTCATTATTTAATCAATGGCAAAACTCATGTCTATAGATAATTATCACACATCGCATTGCCTTGATACCTGCTCCCTCTCTGCGAATGCATATTACAGCGATTCAAGCGACGCTGACATGGCCTTCGCCTTTTGGCGAAAGAGCTTCGAAAGCGTTTCTATAAATACCAGTATGATAATTTGTTTATAGGTAAATCGATTAAATTACGGAAATGATTAATCATCATTAGAGAATAAATTTATTTGTAATAAAAAATTTGGAAAAGAATTATAAGAATACTCGGGTTTCTCTTGCAATATAACGATGCTGTATCGGCAATAGCGAACGCTCCAAACTACTGGAATCTTTGCGTTTCTCCTTTGAAAACTCACTATTAATATTTTCCATTGCAAAATAGTTGGCTTCTCTCTTCCTAAAATTAACCTTTCGTCACAGGCTACTTTGTAAGTACTAGGCTTCTTTGTTGGTCCCGTCATTGAAACAATGGTACAGTTTTAACACAAAGTCCTCACGTACTAACTAATTAACCTGCCTGTGACTGCGATGAGACCATGTTAGCGAATTTAACTGCTTGCAATATGAGTTTCAACGAGAGTTCTCGGGTATTGTGTGTAAACGCTTTAGGACAACGCATTAAGTCTCTAAACCAAAATATTACGTAAAATTTTGCTTCTCAATATGACTAGACAATTTAGAAATTAAATACCAAAATGGTTTGATGTAGTTTACGACACAGCTCAATCACGACCGTAACGATCTGGTGGACGTGCCTGTTATTTAGTGAGATTATCGCGGCAAAAATTAACATCAGCCTTATCGCGTGTACCTTATCTCACAATGGGCGGCCATGGATAAAGCCTATATGAAGTATTAAAAAACACACATTAGGGCCCTGTCAGGGCACTGTACCTTCTACGTTACTAAGTATGCATTATGCAACCTATATACGAATTATAAAGTTGCTTCAATATTCAAAAAATCGTGTCATGACGTCACGACTACGTAAACACTTACTCACAGGCCCACCAGGTGTAGCAGTTTTTAAGCGTTTTGTTTTGTAACTGAGTAATTGCAAATATTCGTGCGGTTGCATTTTGGGAATTTTGGAAATCGTTCATTATAATATTTGAGTTATAGAATGCAGATGCTGAATTCATCTGGGTTTGTGCCACTGGATTGCCAATATAAATATTTTGCTGCCCAGCATTAATGTGATAACATTATTGTGTTCTTGAAGGGTGAATTAGCTACTAAAATTATTGGACAGTTGTAAGATATTGCTGGTAAAATAATAACATAAACAGAATATATACCTACCTATGTCCAAATCGTCATTGTCGTCATAGATTGTAGCGATTATACACCTAGTGCAGAGAATGAGACTCGTCCCTGTTACGCCAAATACGGTCTTATAATTTAACTAGCTTCTGCCCGCGACTTCGTCTGCGTGGACTTCAGATAAAAAGTAGTCCATGTGTTATTCCAGACTATAATTTATCTCTGTGCCAAATTTTATCCAGATCCGTTCAGCCGTTTGGCGTGAAAGAGTAATAAACATCCATCCATCCTCACAAACTTTCGCATTTATAATATTAGTAGGATAGGAAGTAGGATTAATCGTATTATAATAAAAAAAAAACACTGCTAGTGTCCTGATATTGTAAATGATTACTACCCTTAACGTTATATATACCTAGGTAGAATGTGTAACAAAGTGTTCACCTTCAACATATTATTTACTCAAAAAAAGGGCTTCGTCCCTTGATGCTCTTAAAATAAGTTATTCCTTTCTTGTCTAAACCACTTATTTGGCCACAAATACTCTGCATAAATATGAGTTTTTAAAAGCTTTCTTTGAAGTCGTGATAGTATATTTCCAAAACTTCTGGACATTTCATTTTATTTATTTATTTAAAACTGAATCTGTTTTCGGCAGTTCGTTAAAAGAAATCAGATTGATGAATTCAGGTAATTTTTCCATTCGTGTATGGTTTCCTAAACGATATACTGGCTGACTGGAATCGTTACCAACACCTAAGTATACGAAAATCTTTAATTGTACCTATTAAAATTTAAATACAAAAATCTTTCACGTAAGCGTTAATTCTGCATTTTTTTAATTTCATTATAGTCAAATGTTGTGTTTCCCATTTGAAAAAAGGGAGTTTTTAAAGCAAATCAACCAGATGGTATACTTACAGTTATCATAAGTCTTACGATTTGCTAAGACGATTTATTTTAAAACGCGTACTGTCATCTCTACTATTATAAAATAGGGTATTCCACCTTTTTTTGAAAACTGTTTTAAATTAATCCTTAGATCATAATGAACCAGTAGAATTTTTATTTCAGTTTTATAAAACCGAAAAATGCCTTAAAAACTATTTTTAATTTATGATTTTGAATTTTCGCGCGGAAACGCTAGCCGCCATGCTACTTCAGGTCGTGACGTCACTTCGTTAGTAAACAATACAACAGCAAAAGACCAAGTAACGTCAAGTTACTAACGGAGGGACATCACGCCGGAATCCAATATGGCGGATGGCGTTTTAAAACAGATTAAAAAAGACTATTTTTGAAATTGAATTATAAAATTTACATTGCATTTTTATAAATAAATACTAACGTTTCTCGTTTACTTTTTTAAAAATCTATCATAAACATGCATTTTTATATTTTTTCTTACATGGTGTAAAATACCCTATTGTAAAAAAGCTGTGTCTGAACATTGCGATTTTTAAAATTCTTGTCTGTTTGTCTGTTTGTTACGGGTTGGCGCAAAAACTACTGAATAGATTTTAATTTTGTTATCACTGTTAGATAGTATATGCTCCAACTTACAAACTGGTATACTTCTTATCTCAAATAATTAAACGGATCCTGAGATACAGCTTGACATTTCCGATGTATAGAGACCCATACAAAAAATAGATCATCACTGTGGGCTCCAGGTGAGCGAAGCCGCGGGTAAAAGCTAGTTTTAAAATATTATCTGTGTCAATTTGATCTCGATAAAGCGAGATGGAATTTCAGTAACATATCCACTTTAGCTGGTGCTATTCGCTGAGCGTTTTGGAATGACGTGGTTAGGTTTAGACGTTATGTCATTGAAAATGGATCGCATCCTTTAAAAACTCGCATGGGAAATTGGCTTTACCGAACACAATATGCCTCTTTGTTCGTGCAAAAATGAGCCTTTTACTCCATCATCCCCTTTTTCAGAGCCCCTTTCGGGTAGAATTTTAACAGGAAATAATGATGTTACGTTCGCCGCTGTGTTTAGGTACCTGCTTTTAGGGTATACCTTTTATGTGCACTCCCTGACTTCCTCAAAGCTGTTATTATTACGAAGCTGGAGAAAAAACATTTCAAAAATAAGTATTAGACGCGGAGTTAAATTAAGACTGAACACGCTGTGTAATGTTAACTAGTAATTGTTTCTAGAACTAAAAACGTTGATCACATTTCTCCAAAACATTGGCATGTTTATTATGAAAGCTACGCAAATATTTTTCGCTAGAAATTCACAATTCACTCACATTTATTTGGCCGCTTATGCTTATCTAAACAGTTTGATATTATTGGAAGCAAGCGCGGATAAATTGAACGTCTCTCTTCCGCAGCAGAGTGGAATAGATTTCAACCTAAAACAGTTTTATTTACTGGTGGGCCACTAGATTAAAAATAAGAAGATTTACGTCTCAATATGCTCTCTGGCGCAGCTCATTGGTAGTCTGGTCACGTTCCCTACGACTATGTCTCGTGCCTCAACTCGGATAAAACAACCCACGTGCTATACTTTATCGCGTGGGACCTGATGATACGTTCGTCAACAAAATCAAAGAATTTCGAATATGTATACATTTCTTAAACTGATTTGCATATATATACCACTAAAACATAGTGATATATGTATAAAAGAGGTGACAAGGTGCACTACACCGTCTCATACCATGATCGCGGTAGAAATATATCCAGGTTCGAAAACAAGCATGACCCGGACTAATAAGCTCACTAGAACATATAAATAATCTATCATCGACAGTGTAGTGGACAGGCTCCCTTAATGATCTTGTACAGTCGACAAAGAATTTTACTGTTCGCAGCGACATTTCTCATAACATTTTTTCCAGCTTGATAGTTGTATTCAATTAATTTGGATAATTACTATTAGTAAGCTAAATACTAACATCCGGATCAAATGTACTTATTTAAATCTAACAAATTAATTACAACTAATTATAATCCAATATTTAGGACATAATTTATTGATAAGATACTAACTTTGATTAGTTTCTGTTATTGAAAGCATGTTACATTATCTTTATCTCACGTATATGTTTTAAAGAATGTGAATATTTTACTACAAGAACTACCACTGGATTCTTTAGAAAATCCTACTTCCTACTATAATAATTATTATAAATGCGAAAGTTTGTGAGGATGGATGGATGGATGGATGCTTGTTACTCTTTCACGCCAGAGCGGCTGAACGGATCTGGATGAAATTTGGCACAGAGATAGATTATAGTCTGGAATAACACATGGGCTACTTAATTTTTATCTGAAGTCCACGCAGACGAAGTCGCGGGCAGAAGCTAGTAATTTCACGATATACATAATTATGACTGAGGATATTCTTTATGTATGTATGTATGTATAAACACTTTATTGCACACCAATAACACAACGTTTACATAATTATAAAAATAAAGCTTCAATTAATGCACAATGGGCGGTCTTATCGCACAAGGCGATCTCTTCCAGACAACCTTTGGATGGACTGGAAGAAAAGAATCAGACAGATAGTGGGTAGTGTTGGTGTACTTAATTATGAATAAAAATATTAAAATTATGAAATATGAAATATAATATATAAACTCTACATGTATAATATGATACAAATATATATTTATATATAAAAAGTATACATATATTTATATACTCAGCAAAACAAGTAGGAAATAATAAGTTATAGGAAAAGAGTGAGGGATAGAACAAGCATGACCGCGTAAGGAGATAAATTATGCATTGCAGGGTGTAAGGGATAAGTAATGATCCTTAACCATCTTTTTGAAGATAGGTAGTGATTGAGCACGTCTAATTTCAAGGGGTAATGCATTCCACAGGCGAGCTGCTTGGATCGTGAACGATTTATCAAAAAAGCTGGTAGAATGCATTCGAATATGCAGTTTCAAATTTTCCGAAGATCTCATAAATCTATTGTGTGTATCGCAGAGAAACTCAAAGCGATCTTTAAGATAATGCGGAGTGGAAGTATTAAAAAGTACATTATACAGTAAAGAAAGAATGTGAGTATTCCGGCGAAGGCGAATAGGAAGCCATTTGAGCTTAGTACGAAATTCAGAAACGTGATCGTATTTGCGTAACCCAAATATAAATCTGATGCATACATTTTGGAGACGCTCAAGCTTATCAAACTGGTCCTCGGTGAGATCAAGATAGCTGGCATCGGCATAGTCTAGAATAGGAAGGAGCAGAGATTGTGCAAGAGCAATTTTGGTGGTAATGGGAAGGAAATTTCTAAGGCGTCTCAGAGAGCCCGCAGCCGCAAATATCTTACGACTAACTTCCTGGACTTGCGGAGTCCAACAAAGTGTCGAGTCAATATAGATTCCCAAGTTTTTTACTTTGTCAGTAAATGGAATCTGGGTGTTATTGAAGGAGACATGAGGAAGTATAGACCAATCAATCCTGGAGACCATCCGAGAACTTCCAACAATAGTCACTTGAGTTTTAGAAGGGTTAATCTTTATGCCAAACTCTGAACTCCAGTTACTTATTCGAGCAAGATCTATATTAACGAAGTCAATGGCTTCTGCTAGCTTTCCAAGTGGAGCTTGCCTGTAAATTTGTAGATCATCAGCATAAAGGTGGTAGGAAGAAGTAAGTCGGTGAGAGATAGAATTTATAAAAATTGAGAAGAGAAGTGGAGAAAGAACGCCACCCTGAGGCACACCGGCAGACGTGTTGCACCAGGAAGAGAAGGAATCTTCAATGCATATACGCTGACGGCGACCAGACAGGTAACTATGAAAAAAATCAATCACCGATGGAGATATGTTAAAGGAGCGAAGCATGCCAAGTAAAACATCGAAATCTACAGTGTTAAAAGCATTAGAAAAATCTAGAAGTGTAAGTACTGTTAGATTTCCGATTTCCATGCCTGATCTGATATCATCCGTAATATTCACCAGGGCGGAGGTAGTACTGTGACCTGGACGAAAGCCGGATTGGAGGGGATTGAGGAGACTGTGTTTGGATAGAAAAGAACTAAGTTGCTGGTGAATAAGTTTTTCGAAGACTTTGGACAGGAATGGTAAAATAGATATGGGACGAAAGTCAGAAAAGGATGAAGGATTCGACTTTTTGGGGAGAGGAACGATTTGTGCATCCTTCCAGGCATTAGGGAATGTACTGCTGGATACAGAAAAATTAAGGATGTGAACTATGACAGGAAGGATTTCATCTAGGATAGGAATGATCATATTACGGCTGATACAGTCACATCCAACAGCTTTGGATGTAATAGATACAATGCCCTTTTTAACATCACAAGCGGTGAAATGATTAATGACAAAAGGGGGAAAATCAGGTGTCGGCAGATTCGAAAGATAATTAAGAGTATTAGCTTTAACAGTCTGATCAAAGTCAGCCGTAGAAGAGAAATGATTATTAAGTGAATTAATATCTATGTCCTTAGGAATAATGTCGTGATGTGATTTACCGACACCTATTGTTTTAAGAAATTTCCATACTTTCGCTGGTTCTCCATTTAGTACTGACGTATGGATATGTTGGCGTTGTGCATTCCTACAAACCTTATTGCAGTGATTTCTGATAGAGACAAATTTCTCCCAGTTGTTGTCTGTAGACCGACTTTTATACTTGCATTTGGCCGCAGCTTTTTTGCACATTAAAGTTTTAATCTCATCATTAAGCCAAGGAGAGGGAAGGTGTTTGACTTTAACAGCTTTAATCGGCGCGTGTTGATCATAAACCTTGATCAGTGCATCTGTAAGCAGATCTACCTGCTCACCCACTGACGTGGAAGCAAGCAGAGGAGCCCAGTCCATGTTTCTGACATCATCACGAAGACGATCAAGGTTCATACCACCAAAATTGCGGAGCAGAAGGGTTCTAGATTTAGCCTTAGGAGGGCGAATTTTGTAAGAAAGAAAAATTAAGTCGTGATACGAGAAATTATCTGCTGAGCATTGACCATGCTTAGCGACATGTAGGGTAGATGAGACCAAAATAAGGTCAAGAAGCGAAGGAATAGAATTAGGGAAATGATGTGAAGCACCAAGGTCAAGAATAGAAAGATTACAGGATTCAATGACTTGACGGAAAGAGGAAGACCGACAATCTTTTTTAAGGAGACAGGTGTTGAAATCACCCATGATAATAGTGTGACTGTAAGCTGGGATTAGAGATTCCAAGATCTTTTCGAAGGAGGAGAAGAAATTAATACGCAAGGAGGGGCAGTAATAAACTCCGAGAAGAAGCTTAGAATGGTGGAGTTCAACTTCCAGAAAAAGATGTTCGCCGGCATTCAGCGGAGGAGGCTGCGCTGACATATTTACGATAGTGTAAGGAATATGGGTGCGAAGGTAAATGGCCACACCGCCACCGCCGCCAACCGCACGATCATTCCTAATAAGCTGAAACCCCGGTAGCGTATAAGAAGACGAAGGAAGACATGGTTTTAACCACGACTCCGAGACTAGAATGGCGTGTATATTCTTACAGTCAAAACTGGCCAGCATATCGGGGAAATGAGCCGGGATACTCTGGGCATTTATGTGGACAGCGTTGAAATTCTTCGGAACATTTGAAAAAGTGGAATCAAGAGTATCAGACATAGAAGGGACACTTGCAAAGCTATCATCATCGCTACTCAGTGAGAAGAAAGTATCACTATCGCTAGTACCGTAGGGGCTGAGCATAAATATGTAGTAATAATAATAAAAAGATATATATATTTATATATATAAATTAAATAAATATAATATAAATACAAATAAGTTAGTGTACCTACAGTTATATCCATCTGCCAGTTGTGTGAGAAAAGAACAAAAAACAAAGATAACAAAAAATATAACACAAAAATATGGTTCAGGCAACATAATAAATAGCCATATTAAAATATAAAACCTACCTTATAAAATATAATTTATGCTACAAATACGGAACGCAGTCCGCTACAAACGTCCAAAAGCCAAGTATCCAAGCAAGGAACATAAGAGCAAAAAACCAAAATCAACTGTGAGCTGACAGCTAAAATAGCTAAAGGCTAAATTACACTATTGACGTTTGACAGTTGACAGTGACTGATTGAGATTGTAGAACTTTAAAAATGTTATTGAATGAAAGATTTACATTAAATTGTTGTGTTACAATAAATAAGAAAAAGTGGGTCATTATGGAAAAAGAAGATAGTTAGTGCAGAAACAATTAATGCGGGTACTTAATAGTGCGGATTAGAATATTGCTATTGGTTCGAAAAGACGTTACCTGAACTGTACAAAAGTTTAAAAATAATATTTTCACTTTTTGGCTGCAACACGTTTAGTCTTCGCGGTGGTGGGCCTCGCCACAGGGACCGACTGAGTGTCAGTATGCTCCGGCCGCGCCAAATCAAGTTGCTGACCAATGTTGTCCAGTTCGGTTTGGGAAGAAATACGATGCCTCTTTCCATCCGTCCCAAGCACAAATACAGTGCCCTCACGAGTCCAACATTGGGATACGCCAAATCTCTCCCGCGCCGCCATAAAGACACCGTGCCTGGTCCTAGTCAGAAACTCGGAGATAGTAGTACCACACCCCTTTAATTTAGCCTTGCTAAACCAGATTTGGTCGCGGAGACTCACATCATGGAATTTAACTAGGATAGCCCTTGGTTTATGTGTGGAGCTACGTCCCATCCTGTGACATCGCTTGATATCAGCCGTTGTGAAGTTAATTTTAAGGCAATCAACAACAAAGCCAGCCACAATTTGGGAGGTCACCTCTTCCTTCACTTCAGGCAAACCATGTAACAGTAAAATTTTTCTACGTCCACGCATCTCCATATTATCCAGGCTCTGTGTAAGCAGCTGCACCTGTTGTTGAAGGGTTCCGAGTGCTTGAACAATAAATGTCCGGAATGATGAGAACTCACCCGCAAGACTTGTAACAGTGGAAGATACAGTGCCTGGTGCTTTTTGTAATGCAGACTCAAATTCAGCCATCTTCCTGTTAAATAAGGTGCTCATTTCTGCAATACTATGATTGATTGCCTCCATTTTGAAGTGATGTAGGTGTGTTGTGTTGAAGCAGGAAAAGAAAAGTTGTCAATTTAAGGAGATAACACTTGACTGGCAGGTAGAAATAGTTAGCTCACTATTTGTATCATAAATGTAAAAAATAATAAGAAATTACAATATTTTAATGATTTTTTACTGGAGAGCTCTAAAACTTAGTTGTTATATTAGTACTATCACATTTTTTATTTATATTTCTATGATGTAACGTTATAATTAGTATACCTTATGTATGTTTTGAATTCCTTGGTTTATTTGGTGCAATCGGTATTAACCTGGGTTTTTCGGCTCTGG
This sequence comes from Acronicta leporina, assembly GCA_947256265.1. Taxonomy (NCBI): domain Eukaryota; kingdom Metazoa; phylum Arthropoda; class Insecta; order Lepidoptera; family Noctuidae; genus Acronicta; species Acronicta leporina. Next base: position 4,776,935 of record OX366513.1, on the reverse strand, counting down.
ACGAATAAACACATATAGCATTCAGATGTGTTTCATACACAAAATATTTATACAGAATGATTTTGAAAACGTGCGTCAATTCGAAATGCCAGGTTCACAATTTCACATATACATATTCATTATAAAATGTAAATTCAATAATCTAAATTATATAAAAAATATCTTAATTTTATTACACGGCAAACTAATCGCCTGATCAATCTCTCTAATCTCTGATTACGCAAAATATGGCACCATCTGCCTATTTTTTTTAAGTTGCAGTAGCGCAAGATACGTTGCCAAACTATTTTCAAAATACTAAAAAAGTTTAATATTTTTCTTAGTCGCATTCCCTAAATATTATTTGTGACCCATACAATTATACATATATTTTAATTTGTTAGCGTTACAAAGCGGCATATTAACATTGATTGCATCTCGCAGCGCAAAACCTTGACCTCTCATGCAATGTCAGTTAAATGCCAAAAGGTTACCTCTGCAGCTTTATTGTAGGAACATTGGTAGATTTTACATACTGGAAATAAAAATTCTGAAGTAATTATATCCTGTCTAGACTGGTAGCGAGTTGTACGCTGATCAGAGGTCTATCCGCCTGACCAGGCAATCAGACTGAGTCACTGCTCACTGGCAGAATATAATCGTGGGTAACGTAGCCTTGCTGTACCATGTTACCTACTTAGAAAAGATAGCTGTAAAGCTCTCGTTAGTGATTTTTTGTTTACTTTTGAAGCAATTGTTACATTACAACCTAATAATAAAAACCTTCACAAAGAAGACGGCATTCTTTTTTTAAATTAAAAGCATTGTATTATTAGGAAAAGGAAACAAATCCTAATCGGCGTAGTTAAAGTAATTATAATGGTTGACGTAGGCCTTTGACATGACACTGATTACATTCTTATCTAAAACATGTTTTTCAACTATCGTCGATTAATCGATCTTTATCAAATTCCATTCTTATTACTTACCATATTGCGTCAACTTTTAAAATAAGTTCTTGAAATCTATTAGCCACATTATCTATGGTAGATAACTGTGTATTTACAAAATAATTTGGTTCTCATTCACTGTATGTCTATTTATAATATTATCATGTGTGAGGCATTATAAAACTCCTCACCGGAGTAAAAGGCAAGGATATTATAAGGCTCGTAAAAATGAGAAAAATCACAATTATATTTGCAATTCGTGCGCATGAATATTTTATGTCATGCTATGAATAATCAATCATTGCCTTTGAACATCACAATTGCGTATAAATAAAAGCATCTAAAATTATGCTGAAGGTAAAATTATGTGCTGTCTCGTCTGTTTACCTCGTTTATTTTTGAATTACGGCACGTGTCTCACTTACACTTATTTACGCAATGAACTTCATGCTCATGGGTTACTTTAGTACTTTTACAAACATACAAGCTTATTTGCACAAGTTCTATGAAAAAAAAAGGAAAATTAGATGTAGTTGGCGGAAATAAATTAATATTACGACGTTCGTTTCTATAGTTTGTGCTATAATTGTAGAGGTTATCTTACGATTTATCATTTTTAATACTTATAAAGATATTATATTTTATCATGTTTATTAATATAGAATTATAATATTGAAGGCATTATCCAACTGTTTTTTTTTAAACTAAGACTGTTATGATATATGTAAGACTACTATGAGGTTATTAATTTTTATTGGAGATTCGTGTTGTATCCTTATTCACATATTTTTCTTTGTTCAACAGAAGGTCGACCCCGAGCTGATCTTCACGAAACAGGAGAAGATTGGCAAAGGCTCCTTCGGTGAAGTGTTCAAAGGTGTTGATAACAGGACCCAGCAAGTGGTCGCTATTAAGATAATCGACTTAGAAGAGGCTGAAGATGAAATCGAAGATATCCAGCAGGAGATCATGGTGTTGTCACAGTGTGACAGCCCTTACGTCACTAAATATTACGGATCATACTTAAAGGTGAGTGAGCACACATTGCGATGAATATTACAACACTGACTTATTACACAAAGTAATGAATATATATTCGCTATTCTCTAGTTTGACATTAATTACACTGTATAAAGGCCGATAATCTTCATGTGTATTCATATTAAGCCACAGAATAAGATAAACCTTGTGGAATATATTGCGTTTTATCTTGTCAGTCTGAGGCACGCGGCATCAATCATTGTCTGCGAAGCTATGCCTTCGTCTGCCTATCTGCTGCCTTTATAAAAGACAAGGATCAAACGTAATGGACTCCATTACGTAGTGTATTCTCCTTTTGGGATATCCCCCTGCGATTTCATTTTGTCGCTTTATAAGCTCCCTCCAGATTTCAAATTCTACAGCTGTGTTTCATTCCTACATTGCATTGCGTGACATTATCTGTTGTGTACAACACCGTGACGCACCGAATTGCTGCGTAGTTTCGCAGTATTGTTGCCGGTTACCCAGGTGGAATATCAGAAAGCGCTGCGGAGGCGCAATGGCATAAAATACTTGGATACTTATTACCAACCGTTTTGCGGAGTAGCTGTTGTCTCTTTGTAATTGTACACCCGTGGTATTACATCCAGGTCTAGGTAATAGGACATTGATAGTGTCGTGACTGTGCGAAATAAGATTTCGCCTACTAATAGACAAGCAATTTAGCTACGAAATGGCTTATTGAAAACGAATTTTGTACGATTTTGTTTATTAGATTGTGTCGATTGCGCAATGCTCGCTGTTGAATGTCACGAAATTGTAACAAACTTACTACGGAACGTTCACCTGGTCGCGTAATTCGTTCGCGTGTTGAATCTCATTCTCGTTGTACTGTAAGATGTCCGCTACAAAGAGTTTGGGGTCAGAACAAGAATCATGTCGGTTATATTAAGGCCCACAATGTGATTTTACATTTCAGTCTACGTTTGTTAAAAAATATTTCCCTTATTTCAACATTATATTCCAATTTCTTCGAATAGAAAACGAAACATTATTTTAGAGGCCAAACAACGTTTTAGGTCACTTCAATAACATACGTATCTAAATGAATATAAGGATTCTATTCCTTTATCGGTTTTATACGGAAAATTGACTGCTAGTATGTGTCAACATCTAATAAAAGCCTTGTTGTTAACACCAAATGTAGATCGGCAATAGGGCGATCGTTAATCATGCATTTATTGCTGGTGCCCTTATTAGAAACACGATGAGTAAGTACGTAGGCGGCGGCGTGAACAGATTTGGAAACAATAGCGAGCTGATTATGTCTAACAGCAGATTTCGAAAACACATCTTCATAAGCTGACTAATGGGTCGCACATTATACCGTGAAAGTGTGGCCTCCATTGAAAACATGCATGAAAATTTGGCTCTCTCTGTTCCTCCATTTCACGTGGCAAAAATAACTTGACATTTTCAGGCCAATTTGTGCTTGTAACTTCATCGGCGTAAACAACAGACGAATCGATATGGACGTTTGGAACCCGAATAAAGCGCGAATAGAATGGGAAGCATCCCACTAGTACGGACAATAATGTCTGGCCCGTTATGATCGATATTTGCATTTTTATTGTTCCACACTCAATTCAATTTCGTTTATGTGTCTGTGTAAATTAGTGAAATATCGTTTAATGCTCACTCGCTTTAACACACTTAACACCTCTACTTTTTATTTTAGTTATTGGATAGTCCTTTCACTCCAAAGGCTCCATTAATCAGATTGAAGTATCCAACAAAAAGACATGTGCTCCAATTTTATTGTTTACAATCGTATCTTTTTTTAAACAATTTTCTTTTATAGCCTTATCCTGACAAAATTGTTTGGAACCGAAGTGAAAATGAATTGTTTAGAGGGAGGCTTATCACCTTCTATCGTTCCTGAACATGAAACAATAAAGATTCGCCGGTCAACAGTGTTATCTAGAGATTTATCCAGAGCCGAGCTAGTATTTGACAAACCTTTAAACAAGAACACTTTTAATGCTGGACTATTATGAATATGATCAAAAATTAATTTCAATGTGTTGCGTTTTCTCGCTTAGCGCATCGCGTCGACTCCAGTTGCTATTGCAATCTTGACACACTTTCGAATGTTGTTGTTATGCGTGCCTTGCAAAATACTATGCAATATATGCGGGTCGGTATGTACATACATATATCTGCAATTCGTTTGATCTCAATTCACTCAAAACTCTTTATCCGTAGACTCTCTTTCGTCGGAGTTTATGGAAATACAGACTGAAGAGTTTAAATCAGTTTGTCTCATGGATTTGTATAAACAAGCATGCGTCTAACATAATATGTTACTCTTCAAGTTATGAACGGGCTCTCAATTAGCAAATGAACTTGACGTTACGTGACAGCGTTGAAATGTATGCTAACGTCCCACTTTACATTGCCGATGTTATTGCAGGTAAGCTGTTTGTGTAAACCAACGCAATTGACTTTCTTTTAAACTCCTAATAAAACATTGATGAGCAATAAAAAAAAAGCGCCTATAAAAATCGGTTTTAAATTTTAAGATCTCAGGCGCTTAAACGCTAATAGATTTTCAGCACCTTACTCAAACCCGTGTGTTGAACATACGACAGTCGCGTGTATTGGTAAATGACAGTGAATTTAACTATAATTATGACTAAATGCTATCAAATGGTATTACATAATTTTCAAGGACATAGTTGAAATGTTTTTGTCGTTAGTTGGAAGTTTGTGTCTAGTATCTACGGATCGTACCCTTTTACCAAGCGAACACTAGACTTTATAAACATTTTCTTGGCTCGCGGTTAAATTACTTTGCGACATTTACTATTTTGCGATTTGTTCTGCGGAGAAAGTGTGGTAATATTGCGGCTGTGTCGTAATCAGAATGTTTCGCGTCACTATTTGCTTGGGTAACTTAGGCTGTTGTTTTCTTTCATCTTACTCGCAATATCTTCGTTGACCAATCGACCATGGGCACGATTTTATGATACATTAATAGTAACAATACCGCTTGTTATAGAAAGTTGTTTCTCTTGACATTGGCTACCGATCTTGTTACTGCTAAGTACTGCCTATTCTCTACAGAAAGGTCAAACGCTTGACTCATTTAAATTTAAGTATGCTTGCAGCGTGCTTAAAAGGCTTTAGTAGAGAATCGTAGCATTTACGTCAGAGCTATGAATGAATTTAAATGTGACGTGAATGAGCTGTGCTCGTCAGCAGAGGGTTTTACTGGGTAAAATTGCGAATGCGGATGTCGGGCGGTGCGGCCGGGCGAGGTGAAGGACGCTGGTGACTCATCGTGTTAGCCTCGAGGAAAAATGACAAGAATTTCTCACATTGATGCTGTTAAACATAGTTATGTAAATCGGAAAACTCTAGTGGTAATGAAATTATCATTTTCACAATTGTGTTTTGTTATGTACCAGATTGAGAATAGTTATTAGGTCGGGTATCGATCTTTCCAGGATGTAATTTGTCCGTCGTGTCTCCCAAACGACATTTATTCATTTCATGGTCACGTCTTGTCTGAGTAATACAAAATTGTTAGGGATTCCACGTAAACAGGCCGATTGATTCTACGGACAATTTAGTTACTTATTGGATGTTAATTATTTTGGATATATGGTATCAAAATAGTTCTACCATTTGATTTTTTGTTGTTTTTTTAATGTTTAACATTTATTTGTTGTGTTTAATGTTAGTTTTGGTGTTATTTTTTGGTAAATATAAAATCATGTTTAACATTATAAATGGATAATACTCGTGTCCATTAATCATATCACGTCTAACTGAAAATGAGTTTCCGAGGAAAACTAACTCGAATATGTAGGTACACGTAAATCAACGCCACATAAAGCAAAGTCTGATCTACAATGCCATTTAATTCCTCGTGTATTTTTAGAACTTTGAAGAAACATCCGTTCAGGGGCATGCGATGCCTATAAAGTGCGCAAGGTTGATCGCCGTTAACGCATAAGGACCACCTTGACCTCTGCTTGTGTAAAGGGTGATGTCAAGGTTCTGCCAGCCCTGTTGTAGCGTCATTACGAAGCTGCCCCCAGAGCCCTGACACCAAATAGCCAATTGTCTCTTCATTGTCGTTCATACGGAGCTATTGAGTCCCAAATTAGTATTCTCTGTCTCGACGGCAATACGCTAAAGAATCGTGCAGTTCAATACAGTACATGAGGGGGTCGACGACATTTGAACGACGCGAGGATCATAACGTTGAGTAGAATCCATGGATTTAAAAGACTTGATACAGGTCTGGTTCTTATTTCATTTTTCTGTTTCACTGCAATGCGGGCCAAGCGCGGGGTCAGAGGAGGGGGGAGAGGTGTGGAGTAGGGTACAGTTCGCTTCTGAACTTGGAAGGTCAAGTTCCGAAAGTTTGCAATTTAGTTTATTGAACAGACTGTTATGAATTATGATGATTCAATTAGAACATGATTACGAAGTTCAACTTGACCTTTATAAATTATTCGATTAGATAAATGTTTTTAACAAACAGTTTTTTTATATTTTGTTTGTAAATAAATCCAAATAAGGTTCATGACAAGGACAGAAAGATTATATGATGTTATGTCGGTTCAAATGTTGTAATGCAGTTGCTATCAATTGGATAGTGTTTTTTTAACCGAAACATAGCCATACAATATTTTTACCAGCACAGCCCAGTATCAAAGTAATTGACCTATTAATGAAGTTTTATATTAATTATGTACTTATTTTTAAATATTTACGAGTCAACTGTTTAGATAATTATGATTTATTTGGGATCGTTTTTATTAAATTTTAGTTGAACGGATTTAATATGACATCAACATCTTACTTTATTTTTTCTAGAGGAAGTTATGTTTTTAATTGGTTAAATGTTCGCATGCCAGCCCATTTTCCTGATTGATAAAATTCTGATAAACTTCAAGCATTTTCATTCTCTAGTGATCTACAAATTGGCGACGTCATTCCTCTTTTCGAAGCTTTTTACGAAATTACATTTTGATTTCGCTGTATTCCCCTGACGAGAGATTTTTAATGACTAATGGGTTGTTTAATTTCGTACGAAGTGGTTATAATGTAATAAATGAGATTTTATACGTTGCCTGTCACGAGGAACCGCTGTCGTTATTGCGATTTAATAGCAGATATCATGATTCATGAACATTTATGGAAGCGATTTCAACAAGCGCCCCTTGAAAACTGTAAATAATAATAATTTTTGTACATCTCTCTCGGGGAAATCCGTTTTTTACTTGTCATTATTGTCGGCATAAGAATTTTACGAATCGAATCGCAGCACGAATCAAAATCATATTCCTTGTAAAAACGGTACTTTTAAAGGTCATTTACTTGTTCCGAGTATCTGAATCTACCGGTTTTTGGATTATGTTAAACATTAGAGTTGAATATTGATTTAATTTATAGCGGTAGGTATGCAATACTACCTTTTAATGCGGTTTCACTCACATAAAAAGGGCATTTTAGTAGTCTTTACCCTTATCCTATGTGCTATATTCAGAAACTGTGTCATGTCTCAACTTCGTCGACCTATCTCCCGCCATTTAGTAAGTTTTTAATCACTAATTGGTCATTTACTTTGTTCATTAACTTTGATTACAAAGCAGCTAATGTCTTTACATAAATCTTAAGGATTTATGACCACTTAAAGGTATTGTCTTTATAAAAAAATGTTTTTATGAGCTTTTTATCATCTTATTGTAAGAATTCTATCTTCATTTATATAATTGTTTCTCTATATGGTTTTTGGAAAATAAGATAATTAGAAGCCCAGCAGTTGTTTTGAGACTACATGTTATAATTTCTTACGTCTTACTGTCTTCTATCATGTCGATAGGTTATTGTTTGATACCCGAATGTGATGTACATGTGATGTACAAGTGTTTGTGAATTTAGTATCCGTATGCTGCGTGGGCACTGTAGACCTTTAGGCTCACATTTTGGTATATGAACTTCCATTGTTATAACCCTCCTGGTATGTAATCCTCTCAATAGCTAAATCCAGGGTGGACTTAGTGCAATGAATGCTAACGACCTGAAACCCTGTCCGGTTCGTTAGCTCTTCGCATAAAACACTGTCCACTGCGTGCAGAATGGACTCAATTACAGAAATAAGTCTGAAATTCCCCTTTTGGAACGGATAAAATGAAATTTCCATCTCTCCAATGAAAAGTTAAATTTATTTCAATGGAATTTTCACTGAGAGAATAAAAACAGTGACCAAGTTTTATTATTTACACGTTTAACTAGTTATTTATCTTTTTGCTAATTATACCAACGGAGAAATAAATCAAATAGATCTTCACAAACATGTCAATTAAAAGAAATGATGTCTGTCAAATGCGTTTCGTTAATGCTCAATGTGGCATTTTTATTACTAAATACTAGCCCTTGGTTTCACTCTCAACGCAAGGTTTTATTGAGACAACAGGTCCTTCTCCAATATCCAACGTATCTCTATACCGAAAATCATCAACATTTATTGTGGTTTAGACAAGACAGACAGTTCTGTACGCATTTTATAATATTAGTATGGATAAGGGCGCTGTAAGAACTCCTTGAATAGCTTAAAATGAATGCATAAAACTGTAGCGGAAATTTTAAAGCAACATGTTTGGTCGATTCTTTCATGGAGGAAGCGTGGACGCCTTCAAGATTTTATTGGTGGTTGGTCATTAGAGCCTAATCCTTCTAAAGTAACAGTACGTTGCAACATTAATTACTTTATTACTAGCATACCTAAGTGTTGCAATATCCTTTCAAAAACTAACATAGGCGCAACGAATCAAAACAGTCGTAAATTGACGGCACTCAAAGCTGATAGTATAGAGAGGGAGTAGGTATCTAACCTATGTGTCGACACGTTAACCGATAAACAAGATTACTGTGTTAGGAACGTGGACGTAACGAGGCCGGTAGTAACTTTAGTATGCGACATGTGACATACCGGTAGGAAATATTACTAGGTACTACTAAATTTATGGTAGGTAGGGCTAGGTACTACTAAGTACATTATGACTAGTTCTATATAATAGTATATGCAAATAAATGAATGCAAGACAACCTTTCTCTATCCCAAAATACGCTAAAATATACCAACATTCTTCGAGTTTATTTTGTTCCATCAAAGACATACCTAGACAATAAATTGAAATCTAAATAGATACCAAGTTCTGTCGAGATTTGTGTGCTGCATCGCCAGTTCTTATTTCTTTCAACTTGGCTTGACACGCTACTGCGTCTCTAGATCTAAAATTATACAAAATTTAGTATATTTTACATTGGATTCAAAAAGACCTTAGTTAATTACGTAAGATGTGATTTGTACGAAGTAATATAATTATTATTAAGGCTTATCCATTTTCAAAATATTTATTATCGGCCGTGCTGCACGGTAAATTCTAATATATTTACTTTATTAATGCCATACGTAAAATGATCGAAAACCCGTAGTGGCAGCAGTTATAATGCAGTTTCGCCCTAGCTCGTGGACTAATCTTATTACGTGGCGTTGCGTCGAGGCTTCCTTAATAACTTAAACACCACACCAGTGCTCTGCTATCCCTCAGATGAGTCAACACCATAAATTGAATAATAAAATTACATTCAACGAGCTCCACGGTTTTTGTTTTAAGCGAAACTGCACGTAATAATTAGATTGCAGAAGAGAAAAAGCAATGGTAAAGCTGTCACTAACGGTTGTTATAAATATCCAATCGAAAGTCACTCATTAAAAAGTTAAGAGCGCCTTTAAGAATGGCTATGGATAAGGTTTTCTTCCGTAATTTGTTTAGGAACTTTTCCTTAATTGTGAACTTGTTAAAGTCCTTAATTTGTAAACCTGTAAAGTAATTCGTCTTGTTATGTTTGAAAAAACATTTTTATGTAAAAAATAATTGGAATTGTACAATGATTTTATAATTTGCCTAACAAATTGCACAAGAATGAGAAAATATTAAGTTAATCAAAGTTGTAAGTTCTTTTTCGATGATACAGATTATTCGATTCTTTATAATGTCAACATAATAATTAGATACTAAGCGCATAGCAAAATTAAAATATTTATTTTTATATATTTTGATAACTATGGTGATGAACGATTTTTTTTTTAAATCCTCTGATCATCTTGTCATTTTATGATCATTCTTTACTTGACGTTACGTTAACTTCATTAGCTTTTGAAAACCTCCAACCTTCAAAACCAGCTCAGAATGTTAGACAATGGCACTCTTCACTTCCAAGTCCCGGAGCTCACTTTGGGTATTATTTTTCATTGTTTCCATAAATCATAAGCACCAGGTTTACGAATCCGTACATAAAATGAATATAAGACACGATCATGACTGCTTTCATTTTTTCAATCTTTTTGTCCAACTTTCATCCCCACAGAAATAAAGTCGCGTTCGCTCCGGGCGATTCAATTAATCCAACGTTAGATTACATACGACCGTATCCGTCCTATTCGGACCAAACTTTTTTTATTGCTCACTTCGAGTTCAATCTGTGTGTTCAATTTACTATCCGGGTCACAAAACATAACTTCGTCATAGCCATTAATTGAGTGTGAATTAAAAAGTGAAATCAACAGAATTACCTTCAGTTAAGTCCTCCTCTAATGATCGATTAAAACACTTCAGGCACGCTTAATTATAACGTATAGGTTCAATGAAGACCTGTTTCATAACGCACCGCTGCGGGTCGGGTTCGTTATCCTTTGTCGACCTTGCAGCTGCTATAAATTCAGTTAAATTGACCGCAGGAGGCGGGCATGCGTCACCGAGGCCGATGCGCTCAGATTAGCAACGAAACCATGACGTAATAAATATATCAGCCTATAGAAACCAATGAATTCTATCAAAGAAAGAACTGGATTGACTTGGAGACGTGCGCGCACGCAAAGGCACAATTCTGCCATGCAACTTGTAACGTATAGGTGCTAGTTTTTACTGACGTATACGTAATGGGGCCCTATTCACACTGGCGCATACCTTATGCTCTCCGCATAACATATTCTAATATGTACGTACGTGATACATTCTTTGAATCTCCGGCGGTCGCTTTGACCGTCCATCTGTGTGTAACATATTCCGCGTCAGATGTCTGGAATACAATGGATTTTCCCAACAATCCTATTTCTCGTTTCTCGGTATGTCGGGCTGGGTGATTGAAAGGCGACGGGTGTCCGATCCGAAGGCAAGAGATAAATTCCAGATTACCCAGACACAGCTGACTGTCCGCTCGGAAAATTGAAATTTGCACCCTTAACCCGCCGGTTTACTCCAATTTTATTGATTAAAATAATCCTTAGCTTGACAAATACATCGTATCAGGTAAACAGTGCAATCGTTTTATTGTGTTTAAATTCTTAAAACTGATGTCTACTAACTTCTTAAATGTGTTTAAATTGTATTTAAACACAAAATTTGTATGAAAAATTGTATTTAAATATGATTTAAACACATTTAAGAAGTTGGTGCAAGTGCCCCTTAAAGTCGTGCCCCCCGAGATTAATCTTTTGACTGCAACGTACCACGTGCTACGTGGTACGTTGCACGTGTCCTGCTTTCATTTAAATTTAGTGTTTAAAATAAAGTTGAGATTGTTAGGCCCACTTGCACCAACTTTATAAATATGTTTAAATTGAATTTAAACACAGTTTTTCATAGAAATTTCGTGTGGGCCTTAATCAAGATCAAAATGAACTTAAGTATGCAATGCTTTACAGTAGCTACATCGTTTAATGAGCATAGGTACTGTTATGACACGGTAAATTCGTAGGTCAATGTTAACGTGTCGTCAACGTTTCCAATATGAAAATTGATTGCCGAGCGTGTTCCTAACCTATCTAGGTCGTCGCTAACGTAGTTAATGCAGGACGGGAGGCAATTAGGCCAAGCCAATAAAACATCGCCATCAACGGACACCGGTTGAACCCGCCTACTGCACCACAATAGTAAAATTAAATATGACATCTATGTAGTTTGCAGAATCTCTGTGAGAGATTACTTCACCAATATTTCAGTCACCACAACTAGGTTTTGAGAATTCGATATATCGCAATCAAAAAATAATACGTCATTCAAATCAGCAGATCGAAGACCACTACTCTACAAAGGTTTCTCCCCACAAATAACACTTGACTCTTTGGTTGAGTCTGCCACAACTGCCTAAATCATTTATCTGCAACCGGTATACAGTCCCACTGCCGATCACGAGTAGTCTTCTCTCAGAGTGAGAGTGGTTAGGCTTAGTCCACTAGCTAGCCTACTGCAGTTTGGTAGATTTCACACGCCGTCGACGTTTGACTTGGCAATCTTCATCCATTGATGCTTCTTATAAATTTGGTCAACATGTTCTTGTTAATGGGAGGTTAAGATGATGAACACAAGGTCCAGCGGAAGACGAGCACGGAACAGTGACAGCCGTTACTGCCACCGATGTCAGAGTTAAGTGCCGTCGCACTCAACATATCCGCACAAAGGCCGCTCTCTCCGCTTTGTTCCGCCTCTTTGTTTGACTTGACGAAGGCACAGTAAAAAACTTCAACACGACCCACGACTACAACCGGCCCCTCGGTTCTCACTAACTAAATGTACAGCTTTATTGGATCCTACCTCCACTTTCAATACGTTTTACATGATTAATGGCTTCTAAGAAACGAAAAAGGTTTTATAGCAATATGGACTTAATCCTTTCGGGTCAACGTTGTTAAATTTTGTGGAAACGTAACTGCTTATTAAATTGAAATACACTATGAAATATTCCGTTACCTCAAATTACACTAAAAGGTTCATCCTCTCAGATACATTATGAGGTGACAACTTGCGGAAATGATCCATTGTGGTTCTGTCCCTCTGCGTATGGGGTCCGCCGCATCTATTTTAGTTATGATGTGTTGATCAAGTGATCTCTTTATGAGGGGTTCTCAAATTACCCTACTTTACAAACAAGACTCTAGGTCGTTTTAATACCTATTGTATAAGACGTATAACGATTTGTCATTGTACTTAATTATCAATTTTCTTTCCTCCGAAAAGCTTTAAACGTCGGTTGCTGTCATTTATTACTCGTGACAGCGGCTGCCCTCTTGTGTACAGTTATAGACAAACGGAATTTAAATATCGAAAAATAGTACAGGTGTATTAACCACCATGAAACTAATTAACCTTTTTAAATGAGCAGCTGTTTAGTTAATTTTGTTTTATTTATAATTCGTGTTACTCGAAAACAGCCGCCGTTCGTGCCTGTATAGATGAAGATAGTACTTTTATCATTCCTGTAGCGTGTACAAGCACTATCATATTTTTTTGCGTCAAGTAGGTACTTGATACATTCCCTAACTATCGCGTGAAGTGTTCTTTGCAACTGACTGTGCGCTTTTATCTAATCAATACTTTGTTATCGTCACATTCCCATGATTTCCGTATTTAGTTCAATGAATTGCATCAATTTATTTGATGAAATTCGAAATGGTGCGTTCAAATATTTTTAAGTAATAACTCTTCAGAAAACAGTAAAAGTCAGCGAAGTGGCGGCGCAATTCATCTTATATTATTAGATTGTAAAGTTTTTCCCAAACAATTCTATACCTTAGGAGCAAAACGACTTTTTATCACAAAAGTTTGTTTTCAGGTCTTCCATTCCGAGGATAAGTATTTAGTAGTAGGTAACTTGCCTGTAAGGTGGAATATTGCATGATGTTGGGCATTGTGAATTTACCTAAAATAATGGAGATTGTTTGTGGTGATTGTATGATGATTCAAATAAATATAAGATAAGTATTGATTTATAGGTTGATTTGTATTTATTATAGTCATGCTATGTTACCTATGTATTGTATTGTGACTATAAAAAACCTTTCACGCACTCTAGACTGAATTGCTCTTCGTAGCTAGCTTAAATTTATACGAGTGTAATTCAATCGAATTGACATCGCCAAAGTAATAAATCACTCAATTCACATTCCAAATATAAATTCAATTTTTTTGCATTCTGCAGTAAACGGCCGGTGAGAGTCCAGTGTCACCATCGTTAGTGTCAACGACCGAATGACTGTACGGTTGACCGGTCCCGTCGCGATCTGATTGTCGCGCCAATAAACGATTTGCATGTGTTGGTGTTGCGACCGTGTTGCGTTTGCGCACCCATGCTCAGTCTAATTGGTAATATCAGGTTGGCCAAGCGTAGTCATGGTGATCATATTGTACGCAGTATTTGGAATAGTTTTTTTGATTCTCACGTTATGTGTGTGACCAGAATGATTACCAGAAGCTAATTCATTTAGAATAGCATCTTGGATATCTTAACTCTCACGAATTATACAAATTTGTCTAAACCAGCATCAAAAACCCTTGTAAGTATTATGAATTCAGCTCAAACATCTCCGAATCATTTTGAGATATACGTAATGGATTGTAGCAAATGGAATTCAATTTCCTCTTCCTAAATCCTTCCGTTTCCACTGGCAAACATTGTTATGAACAACTATAGGGCAAACGTTGCTACATAGCTATGCCAGTTTTAGTGCCGGTGTTGATTTACTGAAGCCGATAGTTTCATTTGGTGCGCACTAAAAGCTTTTGTGCGTAATGGGTATTGGTGATAGATCGCAATTCGCGAAGACTTGGCAAGTGCAACTCTTGATCGCTTTTATTCGCAATTTGGCAAGCTCACCAACGATTTGTTCGATTTATTCCTTTCAACATGTGTATTGAGAAGGACCTCGTGGAAACGGATCGATTTTCCTATAATTTTAAACTGACCTTGCAGTTCCGTGGTACGTATGGATAGCACATTGTGCTTGTCAGAAAAGAAGAAGTAAACTCGGTCCATACTGAAATACTAAAGGACTTTAAACTGACATAATTATTAAAACTACTTAAGGTCAGTCAAAATCACAAGCTTGTGCTGAGGTCGCCACTAATTGTCATTGCGATTGAGAAAGTCTGATGCCGCTCTACAAATTAACTAGCGCCATTCCTTTCTCACAACTTAATACGTGCCGATTTCTGAAGCTTACGCGAATATTAGACATATTGAAATAAAACAACTTTTCGGATTCTATCGCTATATATTTGATTTGTACTAATATAACGCGATAGATTCCGTAAAGTTGTTTTATTTCAAAACCTTAATACGTGGTTCTCACGTCTGAATTGCGGAGTATCGGAAGTCAGATGAATATCCATTGGACGGTGTAACAACGACGATTGCCACTGGAAGCTGACACCGTCAGGCTGTTAATCACCCTTTATTCAGTAAAATATATCTTTGATAAGAAGATTGAACTTCAATGAAATAATGAAGTTTCAATAGAACTTGTCCGAAAGCGTATCGGAGCCCAATGTTGGTTTTGTTTCAGCGAAAACGGGCACCGAATTTTGTAGTGCTTCTTTGATTTGACTGAAATGAATGGATACCTATACATTGTTGCCACTAATTGGATGGTCGAGTTGCAGCTCGTAGTTAATACTGCGTTCAATTTGTTTGGTTTCAATATATTTGACGTTCAATTAGTCCAATAAGGTTGATATTTGCTGTCGTTCAAATAATTGCTTTTATGCGTCATATTTGTGCTCCAAATTAGGTTAGTAAGGCAATTAAGTCGACCAGGCATGGTGGTAGTTCTAATTTTCGTGACTTGATATTACTGTGTTATTTTTCTTAAAAATATCGAGATTTGGCGATAAACTAACTGCCACTACTCACACAACGCGACTTTCTGTGATGCCTACGCAAGACTTGGAAAGGTGTTATAAATTTAAGATCATTTGTATGTTAAGATCAGAGAAGGCGCACATTATGGAAATCGTTCTCGATCAATTTCTATATCCCGTTACGTTACCCACATATATCTGAACCAGATGGCGAATTCGACAAAAAATCGCACTGCAAACGTTGATTGCCGGCTCAGTAGTGGTCAGGTATCCGATTACGTGCGCAAACACTTAAATCGAATACCTCCGACTATGTTTTGCAGCGCGTGCCTTAATTGTTGGGCCTTTGCTTTTTACGGTTAATTACGTAGTTACTGGATTTCAGGCGCGAGCGAAAATGTTCACAAACAGGACGCGACTGTCCTAATAATCGTCTCCATCGAACGGTTTATACTACATACACATGTAAACTCACCTGCATGTTTGTGTGTATGTACATTGTTTTATGTTTGTGTACAAACAGTTGCATTATCCCCTGTATGAATCACTGAGTATTGTTTACCGCTAACATCTCGATGACATATTTGGATGTGAACATGTGTTGCGAATGGAAATTGAGGATAATATAACTAATACGCTTGTCGATTTATAACAATGTACGAATTATTATGATAGAAAGTAAGGAACGAGATAGAGAGTCTGAGACAGTAATATTACGATTAAATTATCTTTTACGGTGATCTGATGGCTCATTAATAAAATTAATTTCAAAGAATTTTGTACGGTATATTTTGTCTATTGACGCAGTATGCCTGTTTACAACGCATGATTATGAGATTATGTCACAATTGAAAAATAAACACAATTTACACCACATGTCAACAGACAAATTGATTGAAGGATAACAAAAGACGTTTGAATTGATGCGTGACAGTAATCGATCCTCAATCATTTAGTAATGCGGTATCTGTTACGCCCGCATCGATTGACATCAATGTGCATCGAGTATTAGTAGTGTTGCGACATGATTATCGAATAGCCTAAATACAACGCGGGCGGTCGTATGACTCACTGTACTGTCAGACTCTGGGGCAACTCCTATAGAAACATGTTTGTAAATAGGATGTTTTTTGTTTTTCATTATAGCCTTTCAAAGATGTCATAAACCATGGACTAGATTTATTACCTGACTGCCAAGAAAGGTGGGACTCAATTGCAAATTATAAATCGGAAGAAAATTAATGGGTTCTGTTTGCAACTAAACTTAGACTTTCAGCTCATAATATTGCTTATTTTAACCGAAGTAAAATAATAAGCAATCAGCAACTGCCTCATTAGCCAAGTGGTCCCGAGTGCGACTGCTAAGCTAGAGGTCCTGGGTTCGATTCCCAGGTCGAGCAAAGTGTTATTGGGTTTTTCTATGAAATTCCCAGTAGCAGCTCGGAGTTAGGAATTTGTGCCCGGTTAATGGCAATAGGCTCGCCACCTATTACATGGGACCTAAACATACCGGCGAACTGTGGGTGTACATTAGTACGCCTCTGCCTAACCCTTCGGGGAATACAGGCGTGATGGTATGTTATGTTATGTTAACCGAAGTAAAGTTTATTTTGTTTATACTTTATTTTAATTTTGTTTTCTACCCTCAAATTTGTTTCGGTCTTTTAATTTAATGCATTACTTTCAATTATTTTTTGCAGTTTAGTCTTGATTTTTTATTTATTTTGTAACGTCATGTCGAATTTTCATAGGGGCCTTGAGTAAAGTTAGGCTCGCACTGTGATTAATTGCGCGTGAATAACGATACTTAACTAGAAGGTAAAGGTAGAAATAAAACTTGCTTTCCAAACTATGTAATTAATTTTATTTGGGGCTCATATTCAGCCTTCCATACGTTATTGCTTACCTTTGTAATGTTATTGCATACTTTCGTTATATAACGCTACATACATAAAATATGTAATATAATATTCGAAAACAGCAAACTGTCAGAACATTTCTGTCAGAAAAAAATCTGTCTACAATATGTGATGCTAAGTAGGAAGCATTCCGAACATTCGTTTTGTAACTACTAAACCCTGCATCAAGCGAGAGTCGAATCGAGCGTCCATACATTTCGCAACCGAATAGATCTGACAGAAAATTTTTGACATGACATGATATTTTTGAATAATTGCAAACGTGGTGACATTTTGTCACTCACTCACTAATCTCTTGAATCCTACTGAAGTCTGTTGACATCAACAAGCGCAAAATGATTAACTCTGCTTTTTTTAGTTTCAGATACGAATAAATACAGATACAGTTTTGCAACAATAATTCCTTCAATTCCAAATGAAACGGCGTTGTTGTGAAGTATTAATTAATAATATTGCATAATAATTGCGTCTTTACTAATGCAAACATTGAAAGATAACCTTACGGTAAGTAGTGGTACCTCCCCTGAGATACTGTGTCCTTAGAGTCTTATTGTGTGGGTTTAAAACAATGCCACCTTTCTATTCCCCGACCGAGCGCGTCGAATACCTGATTGAGTTATTCCTCAGATCGATACGAATGACGCATACTTCATAACATATTTACATAGTATGAATATCAAGATTACAATGCAGTTTGTTGTTTTTACCTCCATCGCTATCTTCGCACTCGAATTCTCGTGCAACTATGATTGACAGCGACACGGTTAAAAATCTAAGATAATTAGGTATGACTACATGCTTACATAGTGATTTCATGCGAAGTATTGTCAGCGCAATATTGATTGAATCGACATTTCGATATTGCGAACGAATTTACCGTTGTAACAGTACACTCAATGTAACCACAATAGTGCTGCACGAATTGTTTGCTTCAATCAGTCCCATTTTGCAACGTCAGCAACAGTGCCGCTCGCCGGTTCTGAATGCACAAAGTCATGTATTTTCGAATCGAAAAATATGATATTCAATCGACAACTCTCAGTAAAAAAATCCGAATGTCCTTGCCAAATGTTTTTATCTCTCAAAATTCATTGTACTTTGCGTTAGCAATCTTTGAAATATAACAAAAACGTTCATAGTGAATCGATAAATTTCCGGGTCGGTTGCCAAGCTGTGTACGATATTAAATCATCGCCACATTTAATCGTGTCAACAGCAGCAGGTACATCGCTATATTTAGTATAACCTTTTTCCGTAAGTCATAGGCAACGTTCACGTCTATAATTAGAGGACGCATTTATTTATGACGAGGAACGGCACTGCTCCTCTTGCACCCCGGCTCGCGACCTACATTGTCTATGCAATCATTTAAAAAACTACATTTTGACAAATAACAAAATTAAATTTTAAACTTAGATATTCCGGTATCCTGTTTCCGATCACTATTAATGTTTTATATTGCTCCATAAAAAGCTGTGGTAGCTCCTATCAGTTGTATAATCGATACTTTGCACAGACAATTCTACCAATTATTTAGTCTGGTTCTACTAACAGTTTTCGCGGCAAAATATTTTTCGACGTTTCTGATTTGTTTGTAGTGCAACTATTCCCTTATCTTTTTATTATGAAAAATATACTTTTCAAATATCTAGTTTCTTGCGTATCCCTAAATTGTCCTATTTTTCTAAATGTCTAACATACTCTCTTTTTCTCTCGTGCGTAATGAATGACATTTAATGCACGACTTTAATAGCTGGGACCTCGTTTACTGACCTCTTTTAATAAGCAACGAGGCTACATGTGTTTATTTCCTGCATTTATATTTCGGTCACTGAGCGGTTTCATGTTATGAAACAGTGATTTAAAGTATAAATTATTAAACACTCAAATACATGCTCTTCACCGAACGAGGTGAGTGGGTGGATATAAAACGGGTAATAATGCAATGAAAACTTAGGTAATTTTATTACGTAAAATATATTGATCAATCAACATGGTAGCTTTATGGATTATATAGCATTAAAAGGGTCAGCAGCTCTTGAATCAAGTCTATCGAAATTGCTAAAAACCTCCATACCTAGTAAAAATAAAAAAACCTTTATTTTTATCGTAAAATCAACAAACTGAAAAGAAATAATTAATTATTGTATCTAATAACTAAACCACAACCTCAGACTTCCTTGAATTCATTCAATTAGCTCCTCATTTTGCTCAATTTGTTGTATATTCTGTTGAACAGTGACAACAGATGCCAGCCGTCATTAATCACTGCAAGTTCTACATTAACGACTAGTTAATCATCCTGTTATTAAAAAGCACTTTGCGGTCAACAACTCGTATTGTTTTTGCCATCGTACGTAGCATTTGCGAGGTGACTCCTAAATTGCGGTATTTTATTATTGTTGTATTTGTGATTTCATGTCAGTACGTCGATTAATCATGGGGACACGTCCGAGATACGATCCCGGTAATAACTTACATCGAGAACATCTTCATTTCTGTTCTAACCCCAATACATTCCCGATTGACATTGATGTATTGGTCGAAAATCTATTGACCCGTCAGCCCCTAAGGGTTAATAAGTTTTCGGGTCAATATACAAATCAGTTCCCTTGGTTCTTTGCCAAAGTAGGACGAATTTAATGATTTCCTTGTGTCGAAACTTCAGTTTGAACGATTCACGATTAAGTTGCATATACGTTACGTTATCTAATGGTATTGAATTGGCGAACCATAAAAAAAAAATGTCATGATACGTTTTCATCATGTCAATTATGCCATTAAAATTATCCTAAAGTAAGTTTTTACGTGGGAGAGCCATGCTTCGGCACGAATGGGCCGGCTCGACCGGAGTGATACCACGGCCTCACAGAAAACCGGCGTGAAACAACGCTTGCGTTGTGTTTCGCCGAGTGAATGAGGTTTACCGGAGGCCCAAACCCTTTTAAAAGGCGGGCAACGCACTCGTGACTCCTCTGGTGTTGCGGGTGTCCATGGGCGGCGGTTCTCGCTTACCATCAGGTGATCCGCCTGCTCGTTTGCTCCCCTATCCATTAAAAAAAGTTATCCTAAATTTCTGCAGAAGTATTAAGTACTAAAGTAGTTCTATGAGAGACGCTAAATTTCCCACGCTTTCAGTAACAGAGGGAGGCCATAGCGTTTCTCTGATTTCGGTTACGTTTGTGTGCAGCGTTAGCTCGCAGCGCGTGCCAGGCCCGAAGGCAATCTAGGCAAATCCTATCTATTGTGTGCGGTGACAATAGTTCCGGTGCTAATTCAAGGACGGCGCGCCATTGTCCCGCGGATGACGACGCGCGCCGCTGTCCACTCCCGGCCGGTATACCATTCTAAACCCACAAATGTTCATTGATTTGTAATGTCACGCTATAATAAATATTTGATACAAACATATCTGTTCTAAATGTAAGTCAAATAGCTGAAGTCATAAATTCACAATGTTTTATTTCATTATTTATATTCGTCGATCCATTACGCTAACTTGTTTTAGATAAGTGGTTTAACTATTATATTATCTTTATAGACTATTAAATTCCATGCGAATATTCCATTAACTTATTTTTAAAGAGAGTAAGAGAAAAGCATGAAAATAATGTAAGTACCTTATTATCTTGATTCATAAGTTCTGCACAGCTTACTCCCGAGTAAATTCCATTTGAAGAAAATACCCATAACCCGGCTCCTACTTCCCTATTTATTTCTAGTTAGCATCGCGAAAACTCGTAATAATCCCGCCCTGGATTCTTTTATGTGAGTTATCGTTACAAATTTCACAACATCTTTGAAATCCCGACTTGATTTATGACTGTGATAATAATTTCCGTGTTGAGGTAGGGTTCTGGCCCGCATTATAATGTAATGGGTCGCTATCTACAATAGTGGCATTTGCTGACTTGGCCACAATCGCAGGTCACGTCATAACTTTAATGTCAGAGTTACGTGATCGCATTGTGAAGATATAATGATGCCTGTTACGTTATCACTTATTTATTTAGTATACGGAGCGAGAGAAAAACATAATCATGAAATAAACAGATTGATTGTTTCATCAATAGGATTACGTCATTAGTTGTGGTGCAGTTCTTATAGTTTATTCATGATATCTATTTATTCTCTCTGCCTCAACCGTGCAACCTTTACCTACCTACATAGTCACATGTTCCAATTATTATTCATGTAACTTGGCAACACTAATAAATAGGACTCATTAATTGGTCTTTAAAGAATTATTCAACATCTTTCTGACATTATTCTTGACGGCACTTAATTTAAACACTAGGTTCTTAAATTTAATATAAAACCTATTGCTAATAATGAAACAACGGTCAAAATATTTTATATAGAGTCGGAAGACTTCGGTAGAAGAAGCTAACTTAACCTAGCTTACCTACCTATCAATTCCTGTTTCTAGAATACAAATGGCTCATTATGCCGTTTCGGATCAATTCGGGAATTAGTTTCATTGCGGTCGGGAATTCCAGGCGTCGTTTTCTAGTGTCATTAACATTAGGACTTGGCACTGATTGGTCCCTCTCGTTACCCACAAACTGCAGTGATTGGCTCTATTACTGTTTAGCGCGTTCCACACTGCAGACAGAGTACAAAGTACGAAGCTGTCTAGACAGTAGGGTCTTAACTGTAAGTTGGTTTAATAAAACCCCCAGGTTTGTGTGTAGACCTTGAATTCAATTATATATATCTGAACTTTTACGCTATTCTTGTATTAGCAAAATAAGGTTTTAGAAAAGAAAACTGACTTCCAACGATAGTTTGTATCTTCATAGTCAATTAGAAAGACATTTCGGAGAGACAAGTTCGGATCTGGGTATTGATCCTCCTTTTCTAAATTGTTAATAAACCGCATAGTTTGTAACAATGGCCTGGTATGGGATCCGTGTTGAAGTCGCTATTTCACGGTCGAAAAAACATTGTCTTTATTATCTTTGTCTAAAACTGTCTTTAACTTGAAGGGAGTTAGAAGCAGTCTTGCTTGTAACGACCGCTGGTAACACTTACAGTTAATCCATTTGGAGCCTAGTACGGCCACTGTTTTGTGTGTAAGCAACATTTTACGCCCCCTATTTCGACTGCCCCCGATGCTACTGTAATGGGAAAAGTTTCAGGATCTTGAGAGCGTTTGGCGTCGGCAACGCGACTTACTGCCAAGATATTGATTTTCTTATCATTATGTTGTGTCGCAATTTTAAAATATATCTTATGTCTCACTTATATTATTGTTTATTTAAATGGTTCTCAATTCATATCTCCAGGCTTTATGAATTTGAATTTGTCAGAAGTTAAATTAGCTCACTTTATATTTTCATGGAAGACTTAAGTTGTATTCACAGTAATGTAATCATTTACGTAAATATTTTTTTCTGTTTCAGGTAATTACTTACACGAACATCATTTTACGAACAAAATGAACGCACTTGTTCAAGGTTTGTTAAATTTGTTATTTTTCATGATCACTTGAATAAATTTCAAATATTGACTTTGGTACGTTTGACGATATCACGAAGCGTGTTTAATGCGTGATATGTTTGCTACTTTATGGTTTTATATTTTTTCAGATAAACTAAATGAATTCCTAGTTACATAAATCTAGTAAATATATTGTATTTAAAAGAAAATAAGCGTTTGCAGCAAAGAAGTAAAACATAAAACAGGATCAGGCAATTGGCCTGTTTAACGACTGATACTATTAACATAACATACCATCACGCCTGTATTCCCCGAACGGTTAGGCAGAGGCGTACTAATGTACACCCACAGTTTGCCGGTATGTTTAGGTCCCATGTAATAGGAGGCGAGCCTATTGCCATTAACCGGGCACAAATTCCTAACTCCGAGCTACTTCGGGGAATTTCATACAAAAACCCAATAACACTTTGCTCGACCTGGGAATCGAACCCAGGACCTCTAGCATAGCAGTCGCGCTCAGTACCACTTTTTTATTACTATTAAAGCGGTATTAATAGCACAACAATGAGCAGTGCAATATTTTACTTTGAATTATTTTGCCTGAAATGTTACCGGTACATTTCAGGCAAAGCCTCTGTGTTTTCATATAGTTTTCATTGAAATTATATAACGCTTTAAAATGCTGAGAGATGACATGTTTTCATACGAACCGATCGCCATTTCTCATTTCGTTTTACAAACAAACTGAACGTGCAACGCTTGCGAGAGATAAATAAAACGTGATCCCAATTAAATTGTATTAAATACCGAACTGAAAAACAACAAAAACACGAGTGTTCTCATATTGCCCGGCGAATTAAACAACAAACAACAATTAAACTTATTTCTATTGTCTTGCTAACCTCATTAATTCTAGAGGTCCTTAGAGCGCTGTTTGAAAAAACATTCGTTAAAATAAATGTTCAGCAAATGAGAGCAACACTGGAAATGTTGCTGCACGTCTAATTTAAATAGTCCTGTTTTTACAGATAGCCACGGAGACGTGTCTAGCCTTCCGTGTTTACCCGGTTAGTAGCCGACGCGTTTATTCGCCTGGCTGCTTCAGCTGAAGTGCAGCGGCCACTCCTAAATTGTTTACATCTTCTTGCTTCGTTACTCCCTAGATGGTGGCTATTCCGTAAAGTGATGTCTTAATTTGTTTTTTTTT
Organism: Acronicta leporina; assembly: GCA_947256265.1. Classification (NCBI taxonomy): domain Eukaryota; kingdom Metazoa; phylum Arthropoda; class Insecta; order Lepidoptera; family Noctuidae; genus Acronicta; species Acronicta leporina. The sequence goes on along the minus strand of OX366513.1, from coordinate 4,752,739 downwards.
CTCAGTTTCCTTTCCGATGGAGCTCTGATAGAGTCAGTTTTACTTTGCCTCCTTCTTGTTTAGGTTTCATCAATTATGTATCTCTCAAATTTATAAAATACTAGCTTCTGCCCGCGGCTTCACCCCCGTGGAATAAAAAGTATCGGGAACGGGATAAAAAGTATCCTATGTCCGTTTCCTGGTTCTAAGCTACCTCTCCACCAATTTTCAGTCAAATCGGTTCAGCCGTTCTTGAGTTATAAATGAAGTAACTAACACGACTTTCTTTTATATATATAGATAATGCACAGCTTAGTATTTAAGCGACTGCAAAATATGATTGAATATCTTTGAAACTGGCCCTTGGTCGGCCGCAAGCGGTTCTGTGTCCATTACGCAAATCGTGACGTGACAGGGCGAAGTTATGGCGAAGGCTGTTCTCTACGAGCTATCAAACTTGTTTAGATGCCATGCTATAACTGGCCACAACTATGTTAAACATTTTATTACATCATAAAATATTCTAAAGTTAAACAGAACACGACCTATAATCTTATTCTGGACATCTGGCCAAATCTCATCGATCGAAATTAGATAATTCCCTCCCTAATTTGGCGAATTAGGCAATTTTTTCCTGCATTATGTCTAGTGTATGTATTCCTCCATTGTACTCTTCATATTTCGAACAAAATTAACTTTAACATCAGTGAACTGGAAACAAAATTGAATACAAATTTTGCTTTTTGAATATTCAGTCAGAGAGAAGATGAGAACCTTAATATTCAAGATAGACGGTACGAGAAATATAAATATCATTTTTTCCTTGCAAAAGTATTCTAAAGTAAATAATGCTGCGTCTTGAACAGCCGTGTTTGCTGAGGGACCCTTCTAAACGGTTGCTAAGTAAATTGTAGAAGACAAACACGTCACAGTTGAGACAACTCACACACCGACTTATAACAAGAGTAAAACAATATGTTTTATTAATTTATTTATCATACTTTGTAAGTTTAAATCAAGTTTTAATAAAAAAAATCACTGGAATCTTGTTATTAACGGATTATTCTTATTCGTCTGAGTTATCGATATATTTCATAACAGAAGCTTCTATTGCAATGATAGAGACGGACACCATCATGGTAAATAATATCATTATTTTAAAATCTTTGCATCAGTATTTTTAGTACATAATAGGTGGACCGTTTTCTAACTGAAGACTCGGAAGAAACACCGAAAGAAAGACTGAAGCAACCTTGGCGTTATGATGCAATTATGTTTTACTCCAAGATAACAAGATCCAGATTTTCTATTACCCTCATTTTATTTTCTCTCTTCTTTTGGTTTTATATTTTGCCATGAAATTTGCCGTTGGCGACATCAGCTTGGGTTACGAATATCCCGCGAGGTTTAAATACAATTTGTTCGTTTTCCCCGTGCGCATAGATTTAATTTTCACGTTACGGTCGGATGTGTTTCATCACTAACATGGTAGCATAAAATCATTGGAATTTCTTCAATATTAAACATTAAATTAATATTGACATTAGGTATATATTGACAGATATTGCATTGGATGATATAGTGGTATGATAACGTTTTTTGCATTCATTGCCTCGGTGTCTATGAATGATGGAGCTTGTCATGTTGTTAGACTTGTACTACTCTAATCCAGTTTACACTTGCTCTAAGAAAGACTTGTCACACGAGAATTGTGACCCTGAAATCGTGATGGTGTTATGTACACATTGACATTGGTATTTCTGTCTAATGTATTCGTTTGCACCGTCACTTAACGCAGGATTAGTCGGCGTCATTGAACACTATGAATAAAACATCAAGTTTCAGTAATTATATCGTTCAGCCGTTTGCGATCAACGATTTCTATCTCAACTTGTTTTATATAAATTTCGGGATGTTTACCCGCAAACTTCCTATAAACATTACGTTTTTTCTAGTTTTATTGCAAACGTTACATCAATGTAAACATCGATGTTATTTTAATGTCGCAAGCGAACGCCGAACGTGATCAAATATATCTGCCGCACGTACTATGGCAACAACTTTATTACTGTATATTCTTGCAAGATATTACAGTTTCATTGTTTGGCTTCGCGAATTATAATTAGGAAGTAATAAATGATAAAATAAACGTGACGAATACACAAAAAAGGTGGTGGATACCATTGTTCCACGAAAGCAATGCGGCAGTCGATTGTCACAAGTAATAACATTACATGCTCAGAGCGATACTAAGGTCCGTTATATTGCGAACACACGCGATATTCGCGCGAACCTTCAACGGGATTTATGTGAACACCACGCTTTTGTACGTGGAAGGAAAGTACCTAAATGTTTTGTTAAACGTAAATAGAACGTGAGAATCACAAAGGATTTCATTGTTCGATACATAAAACTATCATATTTAGTTGTTTACGTGCATCTTATTAACCTTTGACTCTATGAGAAAGGGGGCGCATTGTTTACGCATGCACCATTTACCGGTAATTTTTCAATGGAAGTTAGTGTTAAACTGCGATCATTGACATTTGTTACCTGTGTTTACTGTGCCTTGTTATTTTGTTTCGGGTCACTTTCCCTCATTAGAATTGATATACTAGCGGAACTACTTAGAGGAACACGGCAGGCCCTTATGACCAGGATTTTCTGTTTAAATAGATATTTATTTACTCTGCTATTGCGTATGTTGATAAATTTATGGCGATCAAAATGTATCGGTATAAGCATTCTATCGGTAATTAAAGTCATATAGCTACTAGATCGAGACAATTAAGCAACATTACTTATAGTAAATAGTGGTTACACTCGTTAGTGTACTAGTTAATAAGACAGGTCTTCTTGATCCACGTGCAATTTATTTTCTACACTTACTTAGCTTGTATTGAGAATAATATTTTGTTGTCTAGTATTTGCTAAATGCTACTGTAGAGCTCCTGGGTTCAAAGCTGATATTTTCATAGAAAGTACTTCTATGAAAATATCAGTAGCTTTTTCGTGCCCGTTAATGGCAATACGCTCACTTCCAATTATACACTGGACCTAAACATACCAGTCAACTGTGGGTAGACATTAGTATGGCTCTGCTGAACCTTTCGCGGAATACAGGCGTGACGGTATGTCAGGAATGTAGTTCTTTAAAAAGCTACGCACGTTCCTTGATGTAATACAACAATGGTAATATGTAAAGCTATCGATCAATATTGTCTGTTGTTCCAATTGCAAAAATGTTCGTGTCAAGGCCCATTACGATAGCATCCGCAGTACTCAGTACTAGCCTATAATATTGCCTATACAACGGCACTCAGCAATAGGAGTGTCCGATATCCGGATTGAACTGGGAATTTGGGAACGAGAAACTTTCTAAGCGCGCAGCTCTCGGCTCCGATATAATTGATTTTAGTTTGATGAAAACTATGATTTGTATAAATACTCAGTGCAACAACCTTCTGAGATTTGTTTAATTTAAATAGCTGTTGACAGAATTTTTGCAGTCAAAAGGTAACCTTTATCCTCCAAAGTAATCAATCCAATCTCTATATGAATATCAAAATTGGTTCATTGGTTTAGTATGGAAAAGGTAACAAACAGGCAGGCATTTATAATATTAATATGAATCCTAAAACCTATTTATCTAATTGTTTTGGTTTATATGTTAAACAGAGCTCCATAGTACCAGTGCCCAGTGTCCTATTAATCACGATGTAATGGAACCACATTCATACCGTAAAAACTACCAACACGGCAATAAAGCCGGCTACATCATTACAAAACAAGGCAAATTAAATTACAGACCATTGCAGTAACATTAGAAAGTAAGTTTCGTCATATAAGTAGCTATTCATCGCTATAATGGGTGATAAAACGACATCCAGCGCTGCTCTTGAGAGAAATAATGAACTAGTACTTAACGCGGGTACGCATAATATGCTTGTTGACGTGTGGGAGTATTGCCATTGTTGTGCCTATTGTGAATGTGATGTGTGCTTGGCTCTGATGATGTGCCATCAGATACTGTAGGACCGGGAGAGCTCCAATCAAACCGGCTGGGAACTTGGCCGCAGAAAATAATGGAAAAGATAATGCTGATAAGAAGATTAGTCGGTTTAATTAAATTCGTTAGCTGCGAATCTCAGTAATACTCTGCTACTGTTTTACAAAAAGTAACAGTAACGTTGATTATATTACTCACAACTAAGTCGATGTAGTTTAGTATCGCAACGTGAAGATAAGTTTAGACGATATAGTGTTTTCTGGAACTTTGCGCTTCTGAGTGTTTGAAAGTGGTTTTGCTGTGGCTCGGTTTAAAGAAAATCAATTCGCTAGATATAGTCTGGGTGTCTTTAAATCCAGAGTGAATCGCTTTCTTCTAGGCAAGCCGGCTCCATTGTAGGTCGCAGTGTCGCTTTACCTCATAAAAATGCGATTATTGTCCTTACTGATGTCGATATTTCTGCACAAAAACACTTATTATTTAATTTATACAGTATTTTTAATTTAAGTTTTTTTTAACTGACTTTCTTGGGCCACTAGGGTCTGGTTGAATACCAGCGCCTAGGCATTCCGTCTGACATACGATGAACGAGCGCCCCGTTTCAGGGCAATCGTGGTGCAATTTATTATTAGTACGTAATTAAGGTAAGAATAGTGCTGATTAAATGAATTTTCTTTCTTTCCCTTCTTTAAGTGATTTTGCCTGCAGAATCGTTAGGAACGAGTAACTTCAGGCGCGTACAGTTATTTCGGAAGTATTCTACTGTTTGTTTTGCTACTCAATGACTAAGCACGTAATATACAACGCAACCCGAAAAATTTAGTTTACATGAAAATGCGGGTACTTATGTCACTGACACCAATAATGAAATGATATATTAGACCTGAAACGCTGTTGAATGGGACTCACTTCGTAATAGTAAAAGTATGTTGGCTGGCAAGCCGTACTTATTGGCCAAGGACTGTGACTGTACCGCTTTGTTCTCAGCACAGTCCCATTGTCGATTTAACTATAATTTAGCTATAGACGATAAACATTATATTATCATCTATTTAATTCAAGTAGGTGACTAAAGTTGTTTGTGAACACACTAGGAACTCAGTCTCTTTGTCATTTAATATTCTATTGAGATATGATAAATTATTATAATACCTAATATTTTATTGACATAGAAACGCTTACATAACATGGCTCCTCAGCTAAATAAAACGTTTAAATATGTGTGTGTTAAAATGTTAAGTAGATGTTTTTTTACTTAATTACATTTAATAAGTAGCTGTAATAATTTGAAGCTTCAATGAAATCTTGCGAATCATATTCTATCCGAAATTCGGACCACAAACAAGTTTTTTCCAGATAATTGTTAAACTAACTTGGCTCTCAGTTCAGTTAATACGGTAAAAGTTTAATTACTGCACGCGCGAACAAGCCTTGTGATAGCCATAGACTTTGCTCGTGCAAGCCCGTTAACTGACAAATAAAAACTTTATAAATATTCTGGGACATTTTTTACACAGCACCATCTAGTCCCAAACTAAGCAGAGCTTGTACTATGGGTACTAGATAATGGATATAATACTTATATACTTTTTTTTTTGTAAATACTTACTTATAATACATAAGAAACACCCAAACGAACACAAACACTCATATTCATCACATAATTTTTTGTGTTCTGTGGGAATCGAACCCACAACCTCATGGTCAGCAGTCCGGTACTCGAACCACTAAACCACAGAGGTCGTCATTATAGTTACTGAAAGCTTCCACGCGAGTTTTCCTGAATGAATTATTGAAGTAAAGTAATGTATTTTGTACAAATATGGTGTGATTTGTCATCATACTGACGTTATTGCCTATCAAATCAATACACTGGAATGCAAGGTCACGAAAATAGGTTTTTCCGCCATTAAATTGAGAGTGAAATAATTTAAAACTGCCTCAATAGCCAAGTGGTCCTGACCGCGACTGCTACGCTAGAGGTTCTGGCTTCGATTCCCAGGTCGAGCAAAGTGTTATTGGGTTTTTCTATGAAATTCCCAGTAGCAGCTCGGAGTTAGGAATTAGTGCCCGGTTAATGGCAATAGGCTCGCCACCTATTACATGGGACCTAAACATACCGGCGAACTGTGGGTGTACCTACATTAGTACGCCTCTGCCTAACCCTTCGGGGAATACAGGCGTGATGGTATGTATGTATGTATGAAATAATTAAAGATAAATACGTTACGTTGGAACCCTTACATTGGAAACGTGTGTACTTAGTTGCACGTGGCTTTCAGCTATCGCACTCCATTGTGTAGTGTGCCCTATGTTGACTCAGCTCGGGACCTACTAGGTACACTCGACCTCAAAAGTAGATTACCTACACCGTTGTTTTGGGGGAGTTGGCTCATTGTTTTACCGCAAACCGTATCTAACTTCCATAACTACCATTGAAATTTCCCGTTTGATGCAAACGCTTCGAAAAGTTCTTAGGGACCTTAATTTGCTTTGGGTGATTATGATCGTGCGTCGTGTGACAATGCGTTGTTGCGGTCGCCACGGTGAAGTCAATTGCCCCTTTCAAACAATTCAACAAAGCCGTTACTTAGAAATTGTTTTGCTATTACTGTGACCAAAATTTGTCATTTTAAGTAATTAGTCACAATCCACTTTGAAGTTTAAAGCGGTTCAGTAAAACAATTAACGTTGTAAAAAACATTTTTGTTTAGTTAATTTTCCACTTACAACGCAATAAAGAGGAAAATGTAGCGTACTTCGCTCAACTGAATATGCGTATTAACGTTCATATTGTATGTAAATAAGACATGTAAATCTAAGTTTATTACGGAATGTACAACGTAGGTACATAGCATTCCTACTTCTGTTCCCTAGTACGGGGAATAAGATTACTAACATTTGCATGCCGTCAATATCCGAATCCGTACGTAGGGAGCGCGGTTACTGTCCCGTTACAACGCGATTACCATTACGCTATTACCGGAGGGAAATGTCTTCGGGGGTTTATCAAATGTCTTATATCAACTTGGAGCGTAAGCCTGTATTACCTACACAAAACCTTTTTCCTAAACATTTAAATGGAAACCCCTTGTGTTCGATTCCGTTTGTAATACCAATGTAACATTTATTTAATACTTGTGATGCTCTTTCTTTCTAAAGGAAAAAGAATAAATATAAATTGTGCGCCCTGGGAACGGAACGCAAAATCGCAACGAATCACCTATGCGCAAACGTCTCCAAGGGATTTTACCACAATGATGACTCAATAAATTCTGTGTTATTATTACCGGACCTATAAAACGAGAGTTATAGTCGGGGGTGGAACGCCTTGCCGATAAAAAATTTGATTCTTCGTGTAATTTTTGTTTCAATTTAATAGGTTACATTATACGTTATGAGTCTGGTAAAAATTTGATTTTAGATATGGTTCTTATTGTGCCCTAATTGTGTTCTAACACTGTGAGTATTATGTTGCATTGCTTATAGATCTAAGAAATTAATTAATTTACCTTAAGTAAGCTGAGAGGGAATCGGTTGTCTAGGTATGTGATGAGGAGGGCTGCAACGCATGTGACTAAAAGAGTGGTGAATATGAATGTGCAGGGACAGAGGGGTAGAGGGAGACTAAAGAAAAGATGGATGGATTGTGTTAAGGCCGATATGATGGGAAAGGGACTGAATAATGAGGTGACGGCTGACAGGTATGAATGGAAGAAAAGGATATATGCTGCACCGACTACAAATAAATTGGGACAAGATGGAGATGGATGGCTTTGCATTCAATGCAACAGTTTAAGTCTTACAATAATTAAAGACACTTAAAGAAATAAAAGAACTCTCTTTATATACCGACAAGATCTTCGACCATTCATCCGCAAATAAATTGCAAGTTGGATAGCAGTCCAAGAAAGCGTTCAGTGCTGTGAGAGTGCGAGGTATAGGAAACTTAGAGAAGTTAGGGAACATTAATGTATGCCTGTTTCAAACAACAATAGAGGCCAACCAATGAGAAAGTTTTCCAAGGCCTTGAGGCTGATCCTTATTATAACAATCGATAGTACAGAATCGATTTGAATATCGATCGTGCATGTACGATGTGTGGGTTGGCGACACAATAAACTAGTCGGTGACACGACACGCATAATGTTTTGCGCTCACTCATCTCACTGTTAGCCGATATTGTGTCATGTATTATTATTATAATAACATACTTTCGATAACAACTCTTCACAATTACAGCCGTGCACGACTAAACTGCCATTATTCTTAGATACAAGCTTTTACAACCATTATAGATAGACCCTTTCTCAAAGCAGAATTGTCTATAGAATATCTACGCAATTTACCTGCTCAAGACCGATAGTGTTTAACTTAGATACTTATCATTTATTAACATTTTGAACCTTTCCTAAGGTGTAATTCTACAACGTTCAACTTATTGAACTAGATTAGGTACACATATATAGTAGTGGCAGCATAATCAACTCAACCACTTCACTACCACTAGTTTACTACCATGTGGTGTTCAGGCCATAAGATACAACAATAGTTATCAAAGATTCGGTCAGTAGCCTATTAGAGGCTTAGTTTTTTCAGGATCTAATGGATTAATACATTTTAATTAGTACCTTCCTAAATATTTTCAATGTATATTGACCTTAAAGACTACAGAACTAAAGATAGTACTCGCAAAATGCCCAAACTATCACGAACCGTAAACGTAATAATACTTATCTTAGCGGCGGATTTCGGCTGAAAGTTTTTATCACCGCCATTTTTGTGAATCTACCACTTTATGGCAAATTTTATTGGGTACCTTTCTCGTAAAACCGAAATCTCCTGGCAATGCTTTACGTTTAATTTTGAATTGTTTGCTTAACAAAATGTTATTTACATTCCAGTATCTATTGTCGTTTGTCCTCTTCACCTCATTGCCGATCACCTTGAAGAATCCTCAGGGGGCGGTTTTATGAGGTGGTGGCTCTGAAGGTTTTATGACCGGTAACACGATGTCGAATAAGGGTTCTTCAAATGTTACTGCGAACGTTGCCTCCACCCGTCACTTTATACACCTTATTACTTTTCCTATTGCCAATGCCATGGCGAAAATCAATACTGTACAAGAAAATTTTGCTTCATTAAATCTGTTCTGTTATCAAATCTTTTGACATGATTTTTCCATGTCCGTCGACTTTACACGAATAATTTATTTCTTTATTATCGCACCTCTTTGTCCTTTTATTTTCTTGCTCCAATGACAAGAAAGAGTGTATCTCGAAACCCCTCGGCGTTGCTCGCGGCAATACGGCCGTCGTTGTGTTATGTTTGCTAGCAAACAGGCGGCTATCGCTGCAATGCCTCTTATCTCTTGGCAACGATAAAGCATCCTATAAAAGTCCCAGTAGCCTTTAATAATAACCATTTTTAAACTTATACTAGAGCTATAGTGAAATATTTGATTATTTACTAACTTCTCTGAAATAAACGTGTGTAACATCCTTATGTGTCCTTCTAGAGTAACTTAGAGACATTTGGTCCTTCGGGATAATTCTCCGTAATATGGGGATTACTTGGCGTCTCGGTCGCGCTGCAGCTTATGACAAATGGGAAAATGTCGACGAGTCTTAACTTTTGCCGTAATACGGTAAAACTTTTAGGGACCTGTCAAAAACTTTCCCAAGTACAAATTACTAGCTATTCCAGGTTATACGCGTAATATATTTCTTTGTAACATTTTAGGGCTTTTCAGATGTTGCAAGGGTCCTCTTCTAGCTACATACATAACTTAATATAACTCACACTGCTAGTACAACAGTCCTTGTACAATCTGAAACATTCATAGCCGTAAACAATCTTGTACATTATACGAATCGTCCGAATAACCACAAAATCTTATATCCCTGCGGTAATAAAATCCAACAGCATGTTACTGTCCCAAGCAATACGAGAATTCTTTATCAGTTTTCTGATAAAGGGAGAAGTGGGAATGTGATTTCTACTAATACCGGCTTTTAGGAGGCCTCCCTGCGGACTGCGTAGGGGTGTCCTACGGGCGTTATCTCCTATTCTTCATGATCCCCTGGTTATACCGGCGCGCTCTCGTTTTGAAATGAAATTGATTCCGCAGCGAATCTAGTGTAAATTGAAGCGCACTGAATTAATTCCATCGTTGATTGAAAAGTACTCAGTTTGGAGGGCGACAGTTGAAATTGTCAAGTAGCTACGATTTACATACAAATCATAATGGTATACAAGTTTTATTTAAATGGAGCTTATTCAACCAAGCATAGCGTTCGCGTTTTTTGCAAATTTTAATTAAATTACTGAAAGCAATACCTTTTTTGCAATGTTGGTAAAGTAAAAACATGCTAAACAATGCTAATACCTATTGTTTGTCAAAGCCGTGCATTCACTGTTGACTCATCAGGCTTCCAGCTATCACTACTATGCAAGAAAGACTTTTAAGTTTCTCGTTCGAAACTTAAATTGGCCGCATAGCCGTTGTTTACAGGCAACTAGCGGCATCCAATCGCCCGGGAAATTATAGAGGCGGGCGGAAGTTGGGCGGCGCCCGCCCTCGACGCGTTGCCATGGTAACACCGGAGCCTTGAATTAGTTAAACGAATGATGAACTCCACCCTTGCTCGTTCACAATTGTTGGCGTGACAGCCTGCACTGGCATATGTTTCTAGTTGCTTGGTTCCAGAATTACTCGTAATTGCAATGTTAGGTATAGTTTGTGAATGGCTCGTTATGTACTTTACTCAATATATATTTTTTTTATACATAAATTATTTAATATTCTAGTTCAGTACCATATTGTACTAGTGAATATTGTAACATAATCTATACTAATATATAAAGCTGAAGAGTTTGTTTGTTTGTTTGTTTGCTTGAACGCGCTAATCTCAGGAACTACTGGTCCGATTTGAAAAATTATTTCAGTGTTAGATAGCCCATTTATTGAGGAAGGCTATAGGCTATATATCATCACGCTACGCGGACGAAGTCGCGGGCAGAAGGTAGTTTATTATAAAAGAGTGCCCATCGAGTTTCTTACCGGATTCTTCTCCCTAGGAAAAACCTTTTGAAACCTTGCAACTAGAATCATAACGTTTCATACGCTTGTAAAAGCTTAGATTCAGAGTCAACCATCATGCATGTCAAATAGGCTATAGGCAATTCAAATATCTATGCGGTCGAAGTCGCTGGTAAAAGCTAGTACTCTATATTTCTATCGAACCTGCGATCAATGTGGATAGACTTAAGTATATCGCGAACCAAACTCCTATCTTCAACGTAATCCTTCTTAAAATGTATGGTATGTTAAAATTGTATGTTCACTGTATAGTTACATTTCACATGAAATCGCTTGCAAAATTACCTGGCGTTCTTCGCCATAAAACAAAGAGTATAACATTTTCATTCATAAAATACCCTTTGTTGCAGACTTATTAAAAACTAATTAAAGAATTCTCGGTTTACTCAACTCTAAAATAAAGCTACATCATAATGAAGTTGTAATGAATTAACAAGTTCGAAGTCGTGTTAACTTTTATAATTAAACGGATAAAGTCTTTTTAATCTGTCTTTGTTGAAAATCTGTTGAGAAAGGACAGATTTCAAAAGGACAATTTTTATTCGAGGGTTTTCCCGTTACTGTATATTGCCTGAAATAATTAATTTTGTTAACCGTAAGACCTTTTTTTGAATGAAAACAACCGTAATTTCATAGTCGATTTCCCTTTTTGGAAGCCACTAGCGCGACTTAATTTAATGATTCTACGTATTGAGGTAGTTGTATTGAGATATTGAATTTCCATATACTTTATTATTCGATTCTACCGTAGAATGTTCTTGACATTAAAAAATACGCTCAGATAAGACATCTTAACATACATACTCCTTTCTATATGCGGTTTTAACCCTTATAAACTTTCCCAAGATTAATAGTGCGCTTTCTTGTTTTTCTTTAGTGGATGTCGCGACGACGGCGAGGTCTATGACCGACGCCTTCGGGTTGCCATGCCAACGAATACCTACATGATGGCTACATGCAACCACCCTTTGGTTACTGCCATGAAAAAGCTTATTATGAATGCAGCCTTTTGAGTTTTTATTTCTCGTAAAAAATATGGTTCCTAAGTGGATACTCTGTGCTTCTACATGTGTAGCCTGAGGGTAGGTACTAGATTTTCTATTAAGTGTAAGTATTATGTACTTCGTTTTTCTTACTCCCTTAATTCAAAACTTACCGTAAATTAATTTTAAATTAAAAGCCCTTTCATTAAAAGTTAAGTGACTCAAAAGAAAACAATAAATCATAGCTTCATAAAAAAACTATTTGCTATTGTTGGCACAGTAAGCTTCTCCCGTTTTACATAATATTATCCTCTGAGACGTACCCACTTCGCCGGATATAAGGCTGAAGCACAAATAACTCGGCATGGAATTATTTATCTTTCCAATCCCAATGTAACTCGCGTTCATCTTGTATTATATTGGGAGAGCTGTGTCTGTATTATCGCTTGTTACCTGTTATAGCTTCCTATATATAGCGAATTTTGTTAGGGCTACCAAAAGCAAAGTTAGGAGTTCCGAAAGTTTTGTAAAAAGGTACATGTAAAAAATCCGCATAATACATTTATAATATAGACGGCCGACGGGTAACAACGGTTGTTTCCGTCTGTTTACCTGCAGCGTAAAATTCATGCTGTTGTTTTTCTTTTTTTACCTCTTTTGTTTGATGTTTTGTTGGAATTATGTCTTTTCTGGCCGTTCAGACTGTTATTTTCATGCTTCACGTAGGTTGAAGAATAAACACGCCGTTTAAAAGAAAGGCATTCTTTTGATATAATGTCTGGGATTCTTTTATCCTTTCACCAAAGACGTTTTTCTTATGAACAGCTATTACCTAACATTTTTAGAATAATATCGAAGATGAAAAGCCGAATAAATCACAATGTATTTTAATTAAATTTTCTCGAATCCCTCATCATTACAGCTAGCTTTTTCCATTTATTTCGCGGCTTTGTGTCGTCAAAACCAACCTATATTATTTACCAGAGGTATAACTGTTGTTTGTGTGTGTATTTTTACATGTGCATATATGATAAGTAACCCTGATAGTCCATCAGCTAACGTGCCCACATACCACGTGTATGTGGGCACGTTAGCTGATGGAGCGTGAATGGGTCGCGCCGGATCCGTGCTCCGGTGCGCCCATTGTCGTCTTCCGCGTTGCATTACTGCATGTGGTATCGTGGGTACTATCTATGTACATATGTTTGTGCTATCTGCACATTAATTACTTGGAACGGTGAAGTCAAGTCAAGCGTCATGTCAGACTGAACAGGAACTGGATTTAATAACGTTTATTTAGATTTATAATGAAAAGCTTTGGGTCTAGCGGTAACTGTGAAAATAGTGTTTTGGATAAACGCATATCTACCTATCCTATTTCGATTGAACAGCCGTCGATAATCCCTTCCCGGGAAACTAAGTATTTTTTCTCAAGTTTCTTTTGTAGAAATTTTATGAGCTCGCAAAAATCCCTTTTGATCCATCCAGTGCGATACGAGTGATATTTCTGAGTCAGATCGTATTAAGTTATCGCACGGGTTATCAGCAAAATTTATGCAAAATTTTGCTTTCCCTAGCTTTTAAGGATAGACGCTATGAATTTTCTGTGTACACAATGTGATGAATGAGTAAGCGGGTTTTCACTTTACCTACCGGCTGCGTAATTTGCTCCTTAACCGTTATCACTTACACCTAACTCCGCAAAGTTGATTAATTTGGGGTAACTCGTTATCTAACACTTAAGCGCTTTGTGCGGAAAATTTTACATATAAATGAACTGATACTAAGGGTTCCGTTTACATGTTTAATGGAATTTTCCTATTATTGTCGTATTCCAGCTTATCTGGATTCAATTTAATAAACTGCTAGCTGATGTGCCCCGCATTGTTACTCCTATTTTCCAGTTCAGGGATTTCCAAAACACTTTCTGCCAAATTTCAAGTTTCTAGTATCCCAGATATTTCGTGAATAGTCAGTGAGTGTGGTATTTCGCTTTGATATACCTAAGCATGTTGTTACATTATCATCAACCTACCCACTGCTGGGCACAGGTCTCCTCCCAGAATGGATTTGGCTATAGTCTACCGAGTTGCAGGCCTAATGCGGGTTATGTTGCGTTACACATCTTTTTTATGGGCATTTCTTATGTTATTGTACTGTAATGTTCCGAGGGAGATAAATAAAACTTATGTATTCACCAGCACTGCTATATTTAACTGAAATCCGAATACAACTTAACCTACCGACATCTTTCTACACACAACCTACATTACATGTACTAATTCACAATTTATTTGCAGCAAAGCTATCAGAATTTTAATAATCGCATTGCAATTACAGTAAGGTTTTGCAGCGATACATTTTATTATGTAAAATTAATTATTTATTTTGCTGTGTAAAATGTCGCAGAATATTTATTTATTAATATTATTATAAATACTTTGTGTAAATACAATTGGGGTATTAAATTTTTCGCATTCGTGATTATTGTCTTCACCGATTTCGATATTTTTGTACAAAAAACCAAGCGATTTTGAGTGACCCGCGCCGCCTTACATAAGTTCAGATGCGCACAATTATTTCGAACGTACTGTTTTTTAACAATTCTCCAGCCTCCATCTAACTTTACACCTATTGGTTAAACTTTGACAATAAATTATATTTTGTCCCTCAAGGAAATTTTATGAAGAAATTCGTATACGTAATTGAACTTTTTGTTCAAATACTGTTTTCGTGCTAGCGTATGTTACGGAAGTGTTTAGAAATGAGACAAAGGGGACCAAAAAGTTTCCCATCTCAACAAAAGCACCAGAAAATAAACAATCAGACGATGGATTTTATGCCAGCGGAAGACGTAGTTAACCGGGAGAAATGGAATATTATGGAAATTCCCAACACTGTTGTAAGTACTTTCTTAATAGGCCGTTAAGGAAAGAGGAAAAAACAGCTTAAGCTATCAAAATGAACATGGAATATTTATTTGGAGATTTATGCGTAATTTCCATTTTAGAAATTAAATTACATTTCTGTCTATCTACCTGTCTATATCAACAAAAGCATTGTTAATGTGTGCTGTTTTACTTCATCATAATTTGAGACCCCTATCTATACCCCGAAGGGTTAGACAGAGTTTTACTCTGCGGTTACTTACATACATACGTAAGACAGATGAATAATTAGGTCCCATGTAACAGAGGGCGAGCATATTGAAAGTATTCGGGTACAAATGTGAACTCGTAGCTGGTACTGAAAATTTCTTGAGAAAATCTTAATAACGCTACTCGATCTAGGAATTGAAAACCCAGGACCTTATAGCATGGGAGTCGCATGTGCGAACACTAGACTATTTAACAATAACTCACTATCAAATAGATTAGAGGAACATAGTTCAGAAGTGTTTCTTACATTTCTACGTACCGTTTACAAATTTTCGATACACTTTGCCCATACGGAGATAACAATATCTTATTCTTAGGAGAACAAACAAACTATAATACTAAGAAGTTTCATAGTAACAGCTACATCATTATGATACATTTACTCGGTCAACAACGGCCTACGTATATACGCTTAAATATGCTAATACATTTTCCAAGCCGAATAATGTATATTAATGAGGATTTAACCGTTTGCCTAGGGGCCTAGAATAAATCTGTCGGATTTATGGGCAGATGGGCCACAGAAATATCTCAATCGGTAACAGAGCTTTTAGCGAATTTCTCGTATATTTTTAATGCATTCGTAATGGATTCAGTCAGTGTGTCAGTGGCATATTATATTTATTTAGGTACAGAAGATTTTTCTTGTAAGTACTCAATGTTTGTCAATATGATAATTATATTAATATTCTTCATTTCGGCAGTTTCTTTAAAATGTTCAATGTTTGTCACCTTGTCATAAGGAATGTAATTAATTACAATGAAACTCTACAATTCTACATATTATATCCCGCCTTTCACTATGAGGGAGACCCGTGCTCAGCAGTGGGACATTATATGCGTAAATGATGATGACTTCTACATAATTAATTATTTTAATAATATTAATTATGCAAAAGTAACTCATTGAACAGATTTCGATAGGTAACATTTGGCAAGGGGACCCCGATTGGATCCCGAGGAAGGACATCACTTACTCTTTGTCTCAAAAAGTTTGGAATGCAAGTGACACCGCGGGCAATGGTTTGTTGTAAATAACTCATGGTTGGATTCAGCTTAGACTTACTAAAATCCAATAAATTTAAATTTGATTTCTCAGCCAAGGAACGCTAGTGCTGCCCAGGGTTAGAATAGATCCGACTAATGACTTTAAACACGGTTTAAGAAACATCGACTTTATAAACCAGTGAACTGCGGTTGCATAGCTTTGAATTTGATAAGCAACAGGGTAGTTTATTTTCCTCACTATAAAAATAAAGCCACTATAATGAAGGAGTAAAAAATCTGTTTGGGAAGTTACGTTTGGGAAGCATGGTCTTAACTTAATTCTTACGTTCAGAATATGGTTAGTACTAGTCGCTTATACATGTTTTTTTTTTCTTTCCAGGGAACAAAATTATGGATTATAATGGAATATTTGGGCGGGGGGTCGGCGCTGGACCTGATGAAGGCTGGCAGCTTCGAGGAGATGCACATAGCGGTGATCCTCCGCGAGGTGCTGCGGGGCCTCGACTACCTACACTCGGAGAGGAAGCTCCACAGAGACATCAAGGCTGCTAACGTACTGCTCAGCGAGATGGGTGACGTCAAGCTGGCTGATTTCGGTAAGTTCTTTTGTTTTATTTCGAATTCAGAATTCGACAATCGCAAGCCTGACGATTTAAGTGTCTAATCTAATCAAATGAGGCTTTATATTGGCATTTGTTCGCAGCTTTTTTATCATTATTTATTAATTATTAACATCTGGGCGGATGACACTACAAAATGTTTTTTTGCTGTAGTACCTACAATATACGCATTATTATGTCCTGATTCGGCAGGTATTTGTTTCGTTCGGAAATTAGACATAAACTGCAGTATCTTCTCATAATTATGAATTTCAATACGCAGTTATTATGGGAAAAATAATAAAACATTAGTGCGGCTGCAACTGCTCTGGCTGTAGGTACATAATATATGAGTTGAATAACCACAAAAATCCTGTACTGTACTGTATTTTCCATGTATTAATTTTCCAAATTATAAACACGCAAATATTCAGAAAATTCCTTTGCCACATTTCAAACCAAATAATGCAGACAGCTTCACACAGCAGAAAAGTTTTTAATAAAGCGTTCTAATATATTCGGGGTCCGACGTTTCATCAAGTTTTTAAAAGGGTAAAAATTCGTAGATAAGAAATGGCGTCGCTTGCACATTTTACTCCCATCCTTGGCCGCCTTTTCTCTAATGACAGTCGTCCCTGTCAAAGGGACATTTATACAGAAGGACGAGTAATATGATCTGTTTTTTTTTTCTTTCTTTCTGCAAATGATTGGATATATCCATCCATCTAAATTGAACGTTGAATAGTTTTTATTACAACAGATATTGAATACAAATAATTTATTTTAGTCCTAGTTCTAACGAAGATGTGTTTGTATTGATTTGTGAAATTCACAGATTAACCATAGGTATTATACGTAATCAATATTTAAAAAACAAATAACCGGATTAGTGTATTTAGGTCCTTTAACTCTGAAACGGGACCGTCCGTTTCTTTTTAAACTTATACCAAGGAAAAAATGTTGATACAATTCGGTTAGCCACATTCAATGTATCTTAGTCCTGTCCATTGAATATAATTTATTAGCGTATCCCGCTATCTTTAGGTAAGTCATAAATAAGGCTGATTATGTCGCTTGATGTCCTCAAGACATAGTTTCCTGAACCAATTAATAGACTAATTCTTCATTCATCATTGCCATGATTGTGCAGTGTGCCTTTACTTATGTAATAGCCTTTGCCCGCGGCTTCGCTCACCTGAAGCTATAGTAGGATTAGAAATGGATTCCAAAAATAATTTAATCATAACCAACAGTGATGATCTCTTCTTTGTATGGGTCTGTATACATCAGAGAGGTCAAGCTGTATCTCAGGATCAGGTCAATTAATTGAGATAAGAAGTTCACCAGTTTTTTAGTTGGAGCAAATACTTTCAACAGTGATAACAGAATTAAAATCTATTCAGTAGTTTTTTCTCCAACCCTTAACAAACATAGCTTTTTTCAATTTTATAATAGTAGAGATGTATATGTAAGTAAGTGGATACACGACTACACGTGCATAAATAATAACTTTCTTTAGCGTCGTTCGTGTCAAGGTTTTTCTCCCATTAACATGATTCAAACGCTATACATCAGTGATACGAGTTTCGAATGTATTCGAAACGGATGGACGGCTGCTCCTGCGCACATAAAACGAACGATGCATGCAGTTTGATCACGAAACCATTCACAGTCAATGCTCATCTTAGAATATATCGCTAATGAAGAATTTAGAGCAAATATGTATTAGAAGCGTGTATTCTATGGATGTCCAAATATCCATAGTTTAATAAGACATTGACTGACTTTTTTCTAGTGACAATACTTTATACTATTACTTGGCGTCTAGGCGGCGGCGTATCAATAATATATGAAACATGCTCCAGATTTTAAGTTAAGACATCCAGCAATAGGACTGACAGTAACCAATTTCGTGCAGTAGAGTCTTGTCTATTCCTGAATTCCATACTATGCCTCTCCGTCCGCAACAAAAGACTCGTAACCATAAACACATTAATGTTGTTATAATGTAATTTCAGTGTAGTTCAGAGGTGATAGTACCCGTGCTCTCGACGTAATGTAGTCAACTTTTATGACGCCCAAGGGACACCAGTCTGTTTACTACTTACAACACCTAACGCTGCCGACTGACTATACATAATTGAAGATAATTTAATCAACAATGAAATTTATGTGTGTTGTGTTGATGAAGAGTGACGACGTAAACTCTTGTAACCTAGTTACTGACTATGACAATAGACAAACCATATATCATCAACTTTTAATGGACATTGACGGCTCCCCCTATAACTTGGGACCGGAAAACATACCGAAAAACTTTGGGTGTAGACATCAGTATAGCTCTGCTGTAATTATTTTTTAGGTTAAACCAACCTTGTTCCTCTCAGGGTTATGTCATCTCGATTTAATTTCAAAAGATACAATCTCCAGCTTGTCGAAAACTTTTGAAACTTGTTCTTGTCTCAAAATTTTCTTGGGGTGATACTTTGGTAACTTATTAAAAGATTCCAGTCTTGATAAATAGCTCCTAGCTGTCCCCATTTTTTTTTACTTTATTAAATGCGGTTAATTAAATAAAGTTAGGACAACTAGATAAATTGCCAAACTCAACTTGGCAGCCTGTCTATAAAACTCCTAACCATAACCCGTCTCCCAGAAGGGATAGCAACTTAAGGAAGAAATTGTTGCGATAAGATATTCGGAGATGACTTTGCGATTTAAAAGATGATTCAGAGATAAGAATTTCTAAGGAAATGGACGATTACTAAAAGGAATTTATAAGGTGGATGTCAGTGGAAATGCCAGGAAACGCCCTAGAAGGACTGACTTTATTGGTTGCATACCCTTTAAAAGGTCAGGATATCCAAATACTTCTATTGAGGATGAAAAATAGGAATTCTTGAAAAAGATGTCAAAACTACAACCGCAACGCTTGCATTATAAGTTAAGCGAGCATTATGGCCATGAATTTTGGCCGGAGGCCAATGTTTGAACCGTTTGCGAGGCAAACGTGAGCGGTGCCAAAGTAAAGTGAACGCCCTTTTGCGTTGGAGTGGCACGAAGACTTTCAGGCTCTACAAACATCCATGTTTACTAGATACAGCTTTGTTTGTTTCTACCACACGTCTCGTATACAGGCCTTAGAGTTTACTATCTTAAGAGTTTCGATAAATTGTCTGCAAATATAGACACTATAGTGCCTGTATCTGAAGTACCATTATCATACGATAAATAATAGTTAACACTATGTAGGTTACCAGAGCGAGTTATGAAGATTAAGGTGTTAAGTGGCTATAACCATTCAGCGCCTGCCTTAGCCAACGTACTGCGTAATAACTGCCGTAACCAGAGACATCCATTAACGTAAATAAATCGTCGGGTGAAAGATGTTAGTGGACTATATTTATACTTACTATATTTTCAGATTTTGTTGTTTGTTGTTAGTATACCGTGATACATATGTATACTGGTAATCATTTACGTCATGTACATTTATTGTTACATCTCTGTGGGGACGGCTATTAGAGTAGTAACTTTTAATCAAACGACTAGTAGTAGTAACACTTTATCGATATTCTTGTGTTTAATGCCCAGTTGGTTGTTCCACATGGATTGTTCTTGGCTATGTCGATTCAAAAATATATAATTTATTTTAGTTTTATCGTTGTTGGGCAAAAGCTTCACAAAAAAGACCTTTAACGAAATGAGTCACAAAAAAGCCCGCATGACTGTACCGGTGTACCGGCTTTCGAGTGCTACTCACTGTAGCGAGTTTCTTTCAAAGATAACACACGTCACTGTAACTGAACACAGAAATTTATATTAGGTACTAGCTTCATCCCCTTGGAATAGTTACTAAGTCTTAGCGTAATGATATATATCCTATAGCCTTCCCCAATAAATGGGCTATCTAACACTGAAAGAATTTTTGAAATCGGACCAGTAGTTCCCGAGATTAGCGCGTTCAAGCAAACAAACAAACTCTTCAGCTTTATATATTAGTATAGATAGAGTATAGATTCATATCAAACTAGGTACCAACTTTGTAAATTATTAATATTTATTGCTTACCTATAACTGCTAATGCGACAGAATAATATCACAATATCTAATTAGCAGCTAAACATTTTGAAATAATTCCTTGATATTTTCCTGCAACATTAATGAAATAAATTTTTGAGTACTTAACCATATTTTGACTACAATAATAATTCCCTTATGCCTTATCCTAAATTCAGAGGCAGTTAATGTGGATATTTGCTTAAGGGCCGTTTCACTTATTGACATGAAAATGGACAGGTTGGGTCCTAATTCTACTATTTTATTTTGTGTGAAAATCGTCATTCAATGGCTTCAGAAGTTATGATTTTTTACAGTTAATCGTTTAAAATCTGTCAGTTCTTATGTCGTTTAAAACCATTGGACGACCATTGTGACACAATTGAAAAAGTAGACTTCGGCTCCTATAGGAAAATAAGTGAGTGTAATGAAATGAGTGAGTAGTGTTGGTTCATTCAAGAAATCGCAAAAACTTCAAATTTTGGGATGTACTTTTGCTTACAAGTCATCTCATTAGCATGGAAGCATGGAAATAAAATGTAAAAAACGGATTTGGATCAATAAAATCAATTTGATTTGAAATACACAGGTACACACACAGGTATATTATAATGTTATAGTATCAAAACAAACTGCCCACGATAAACGCATTAGACCTCTGTTTCGACGTGATTAATTTTTTAAAAGAATTGATTTTAATTGTAACCATGTTTTAAAATTAAGCCACTAACATTTAAATTTGGGTTTGTTTACTTTATTATTTCTTTGTTTCCTCGTTATGTGGTTTTCCTTGACATGCAACTCATGCAAGTGATGTGGATGACCAACGATTAGTAATTCGGGTATAGGAATGTTTCATTATAATTTTAATGTAGCTATGTAGATATCTGGCGTTTTACTCTGCTGGTGCGTCGTTTTACGGCTTTTAAGTCAACGTGAGCACACATGGGGTCAACTAAAAGAGGTCTTAAAACTTTAATGTACTCACGACTTTATTAAAATGTTCTCATCTCATGCGATTGGGCCTTTGGGTTTACGATTTTTACCTTGTTCAAAGCTATCGTGTTGCTGATAACTAGATAGGTAGAATGATTTTGTCTTTTAAAATCATAATTAATTGGAAATAAATTCCATATTGTCATAGTGCTGTTTGATTGTTTTTAATCTTTTGTAGACGACATTAACTCAGAATGTCTTGACTTATTAAATTTATCATCTTAAATAAATTGTAAATATAGAATCTACGAATGCTAAGGAATCTGCCAATAAAATACCAAAACAAATAAATCACTTTGTTATGTATGTGTTTATCTCATTCATTCGTGCTACGAATCTTTCGATACGAAAGAATCTGACTCATAACATCCGAGTTAGGTAGTACGTCACGTAGTCTCAAAGTTAATATTAATGAGGAAAAAATCAATTGCCATATTTGCCATGCGTTAGTCTAGCTAAAACTCGAAAATGGTTATACCGATTTTAATGAAACTTTGGTGGAATGTTCTGCGTGGGCGTAGCGTACGTTTTGTTTCCACATTTTATAACATACACTCACGCCTTTTTCCCACAGGGGTAGGCAGAAACTATAGACCGCCACTTCCTATGATTCTTGCATACTTCTTTCGCATTCATACATACGCGCCGGTTGCGAGTACTACGCACCTAACCTTTTTGAAGGACCATTTACATTTTATAATTGTCACATTTTATAACCCTCAATATAATGTAGAATTAACACCATTAAACTCAAATATAGTAAACATACTTAAACAATTTCAGGTGTGGCGGGTCAACTAACAAACACAACGAGCAAACGGAACACGTTCGTAGGCACACCGTTCTGGATGGCGCCTGAGGTGATCAAACAGTCATGCTACGATAGCAAAGCCGACATCTGGTCACTCGGCATCACCGCCATCGAGCTGGCCAAGGGCGAGCCGCCCAACTCAGAGCTACACCCCATGAGGGTGCTCTTCCTCATCCCCAAGAACAACCCCCCACAGCTGACCGGCAGCTACTCGAAGCCCTTCAAAGAGTTCGTCGAGGCGTGCCTGAATAAGGACCCAGAAAATGTAAGTTACTAACGGATTAATCTCCGACCCACGGCTTTAGTGTGGTGTTTTTGTTGGAACCCGCGCGAGTGTTTCGGATTACGTCCGATCCCTTAATCCGGGAGATATGAACGTGTAGTTCACTGTACACACGTCAACCAGTTGCGCTACGAAAATCATCGTTATTCCGACGGAATACGAGCGGTCTAAACGATACACTGTGTGACGTGTGTCGTCGTCTGTACCTACTAAATAGTTTGTTTTAGATATTCTCTTTGCCAAGTCAGGAGAATCAAAATGCAATTAGAACTTAGAAGTTTTCTTGTAACAATTGTATGAAATTGTAGACTAATCATCTTTACAAATTTGGTTTTCAGAGGCCAACAGCAAAGGAATTACTAAAATTCCAGTTTATACGGAAGGCTAAGAAGAATTCATATCTAATGGATCTTATAGATAGGTATAAGAAGTGGAAGGCGCAACGGAGCGAGGAGAGCGAAACTGAATCAGAGAATTCAGATTCGTGAGTATATTTCAATCATATTTTCTTTAAGCTAATTCCTCTAGCTAAACACATCAGATTTTTTTTTAATTTTTGTTTTTCAGATATACTTACTAACATTTATTATATTTAAATTTATGAATACCTTTATAAAAATAATTTATACCGGCTAATACGCTGCATAATGTGTTCATAATAGTACTTAACAAACACATGGGCGACAATTGTGTTAGTAATTTAAACGAGAGCTTTTCACAGAATAGCTGCCATCTGCCACTTATACCCCACTTGAAAAGCTATTTTACAAAAAGTACCTAAAGCAGGCCACATTTTACTTATTTGTGAATCGACAAACAAAGCGGGGTACTCTAGAAGTTTATTTTTTAGTGGTTGATACTTGACTAGATCTACATTTTAGATGGCGACAAGATGGTGAATTCCATTCGAGCAAAAAATAATGTATTGTCTTTTTTGACAACCTTAATAAGTTGAGCAATTAAGCAATGAGTTGAGAACGTCGTTTCAATATCCTTTTGAAAATGATCTTAATAGCATTATGTTTAAATTAAAATCAGATATATTCGAATTCCAACCAGATGTTTGCACATGAGATCTCTATTGAAATAGAGATAGGTAGAAATTACCTTTTTTCGGGTTGGTAAATGCGCCTTATGTATTCCGCCTCGCTTTGGGGATGCGGGACGGTTAAGTCACGCTCTCCGGAGAGGTGGCTAGCATACCGACTAAAACCACCACCGTCGCTACCACTTTCCGTTTAGATCACGGGAATCGCTCTCGTATGATCCGCGATCCCACCGTGGACATCCAATGTTGGGTACTCCCCGAGGGCCAAGTGCAATTAGCGACGGAAGACCTCAAGACCGCTGCCCAAGGACATGTATGCGGCGGGATAGATATGTAGTCACGCAGCCGTCCACACCTCGGTTACAGAGGGCAGGGAGAATCGCAATACTGACACTCCTCCCTCCATGCGGCCCCACCGTAACCGTAGTCCTGCGACTACGATCCTGCCGAGGCCGCGGGAGGCAGGAGAGCGGCGTTCCGCTACAATGCGGGCTTCTTGGGCTAATCCCGCAAGAACAGCTCCTTAGGGTTCTATTTAGCTTTACCGTGATGATTATATTTATACATACTAGCGGACCGGACAGACGTTGTCCTGCATGATATACAAAGCGATTAGGATATTAAACAAAGTAACGATTCAGCAGTTTACTTGCAGTATAGATAAATAACCTAGATACCGACTGCAGCGCCATCTGCCGGGCTTATTTGTGAATCTAAACCATCATCGAATCCACTTGAACACACACAAAAAAATCATTCAAATCGGTCCAGCCGTTTAGGAGGACTTCACTGTCAACACACGTACAAAAGAATTATATATATAAAGATATGTATTCATAATATTTTCAGAGAGGAGTGTCGGAGCGGTGACGGCGAGGCAGACGAGCCGTGGATCATGACGGTCCGCGGCGGAGCGCTGCAGCCGCCCGCCGAGCGAGACAACAAACGACAACGCAACAACCACCTCGACGATAACCGCGATCTGTGTAAGCACACTATCATTACTTGTACTATAAAGCTTTATGATGCAATTTTTTTATCCGCATTGCACCCCATTCTTTAGGGTTGTAGCATGATGTTGTATGCAACATCATACCTTCTTTATGAATCACTTCGTCCCTTGGTGAAAACTGTATGAAAATCTGATTTATAGTATTTGAATTTGTTGTGTCTAGCTAGACAGATGTGGTGAGGAGACTTGCTGAGGGGGCTTGAGATATCTACATATCTCTATTACTTATTATAAAAATGTAAAAAGTTGTGTCTGCACATCGAAAATATAAAAAAAAACAAGTGGGTCAGGTATATAGTAGTCTCCAAATAATATATATATTTTTTTTAATTATTGTCTGTTACGGGTTGGAGCGAAAATTACTGAATAGATTTTGTTACCATTGTTAGAAAGAATAATTATGCTCCAAATTAAAAACTGGATAATTTCTTATCACAATTAATTAATCATTTCTGATTGATTCTGAGATACAGCTTGACCTCTCTGGTCCATACAAGGAAGAGATCATCACTGTTGGTTATTATTACATTATTTTGGGAATCCGTTTCTAATCATACTATAGCTTCAGGTGAGTGAAGTCGCGGGCAAAAGCTAGTATTATAATATACTTATACATAATAATGTGTTCGTTAGCAGTGGTGTCAAGTCGCGAGGTGGTTCCCGCAACGGGCGGCGGTGGTGTCAGTGTCGGCGGTGTCGCTGGTGTCGGCGGTGTCGGCGGTGTCGGCGGTGTCGGCAAGCAGAACGGCGCGGGCCTCGCTCGCAGCAGCTCCCCTGCGCGCGCGCCGCCCGCCATCGCGCCGCCCGCCCCCCCGCACACCCCGCACACCCCGCACGCCCCGCACGCCCCGCACACCCCGCACGCGCCGCATCCCCCGCCGCATGCGCATAACAACAACACCGACAAACACCCGGTACGTGCTACCCGTAGTCCAACCAAAACGGTCCTTCAAGTTCCAATGTTTTTATTTCAAGTAAGCTTTTACAAGCGTTTATGAAACGTTATGATTCTAGTTTTACGGTTCCAAAAGGTTGATCCTATGGAGAAGAATCCGACAAGAAACTCCATGGAGACTCTTTT
This sequence comes from Acronicta leporina, assembly GCA_947256265.1. Lineage (NCBI taxonomy): Eukaryota > Metazoa > Arthropoda > Insecta > Lepidoptera > Noctuidae > Acronicta > Acronicta leporina. Next base: position 4,726,611 of record OX366513.1, on the reverse strand, counting down.
AAAATAAATTAAGTTACAATCTTCACTAGTACAATATTACGATAACAAGATGTGGGCGTTGAAGGATGTCCAAGTTTGACCGAAATCAATAATATTAAGCGAAGGTTCACATTATTTGAGAACCGGATGTCATTTCAAGATATTAAATAACAGCACTTAACACCGTTCAAAGTTAACTTAAAAAATAACCGTTCAAAGTATCATAACTATTACAATTTCATATCATCACTGTGCAAAGAAACCCTCTTAAAGCACAAATTCATGGTGTTTATTTGTATTTATTTTTGTAAAAAAAAAACTCGTCGACCATTAGAACAAACATAAACAGGTCAATAATAATAACTCATGAATTTGTGCTCTACGAGGTTTCCTCCACGGCGATGATATACATGATGACAAAACATGGACAGATAGAATTGAGTCCAACCAATCAATCCATCATTACACAGATACCTAGTTACTATATTAAATATTAACCCTTTGCAACTACTATCATTAATTATTCATGAAAAAAGTTGAGACACGAGATGTTGATAAACTCTCTTTACAATATAAAAAAATCTTCAAAAATTATAAATTTATAATCAAATCATATATTTTAATTATCACACTACCACTATATTTATAATATTGTAAATATATCACGAAAAATGAGGAAGAATTCAAAATTGAACAAACCCAATAGTCCGATTTGGTTCTAAGCACATCAAACTTAGTCAAATATTCAATTATACAGTCATTTAATTGTAGTCAGGCTTAGACACCAACATTTTACAAAAAAGAAAAGAAAATAAACGATAGTTTCAAATTGCAGAGTCGACAATCGTCGGCAGTGCAAGTGACGTCAGAGCAGAGGAACACGAAGGAGCGCGAGCGCGACCGAGGCGACCGCGACGAGCGCAAGGAGCGCAGCGACCACACGCCCTCCAACAGGGATAGCGTAGTCTATAATAAAAACGTTTGTATTTTATAATAATAATAAATTATTATTCTTCGACATTTTACACAGCATCATCTAGTCACAAACTAAGCAGAGCCTGTACTATGGGTACTAGACAATGGACACAATACTTACTATTTTATTTGTAAATTCATACTTATAATACATAAGACCTATCTTATCATACTTATCGTGCTTCCAAGTGCAATTGCTACGCTAGAGGTTTTGGGTGCGATTCCCAGCTCGAGCAAAGTGTTATTGGGTTTTTCTATGAAATTCTCAGTCACAGCTCGGAGTTTGGGATTTGTGTCCGGTTACACGGTCCTATTACATGTGACCTAAATACAGGCGAACTGTGGGTGTAACTTATCATACCTCTGCCTAATCCTTCGGGGAATACAGGCGTGATGGTATGGTATGTTATGTTATTAACTACAAGTAACCAACTTTTATACTTTGCATCCAATTATGTCATTACTAAAGCACTGAATTCCACATTTCATTTGTCTTTCAATGTGTTCCAACTGCTGGGTAGGGGTCTACTCTCAAAATAAGAGGGATCAGGCCATAAACTTATAATATATGTACTTAGCACCCAATCTTTGTCATTACAAAAGCACTGAATTTCACATTTCATTTGTCTTTCAATGTGTTCCAACTGCTGGGTAGGGGTCTACTCTCAAAATAAGAGGGATCAGGCCATAAACTTATAATATATGTACTTAGCACCCAATCTTTGTCATTACAAAAGCACTGAATTTCACATTTCATTTGTCTTTCAATGTGTTCCAACTGCTGGGTAGGGGTCTACTCTCAAAATAAGAGGGATCAGGCCATAAACTTATAATATATGTACTTAGCACCCAATCTTTGTCATTACAAAAGCACTGAATTTCACATTTCATTTGTCTTTCAATGTGTTACAACCGCTGGGTAGGGGTCTACTCTCGAAATAAGAGTCCATATTCCAACACGCCTAATGCAGATTTGGAGACCACATGCCGTCGAGAAAATCTCATAAGGCGTGCAGGTTTCCTCACGATGTTTTCCTTCACCGTTTCGGCGAGTGCTAATTAATAAGAGATGCGTGCCTTGGATTTGAACTCGATGGTTTGACTTGGCCGTGATCACATCACTATTGGCTATTACAGTGTACAGTTCGGTCAAAATAAGTTTGTGTCTGAAGTTATCCGCAATTGGTTTTGCAGTGGAATGTTAATCCTTACCGGGCGAAATTGACTGGTCCGACTGGCGATTACGATTTTCCATTCGGGACTGTGTTTATAAATCTGATCTTTTACAAATGTCATAAATTATGATTGCAGTCTTCACCTCTGGACCATAGAGGAGCAAACACTGAGGAGAACAGAGTGAGGAGGCATCCATATCTGCAACAACTTATATATCCACTACTCAATGAGGTAATTATGTTTTGATTGAGCAACACTCGTAAGGAGCCCTGGAGATCAAAACCATTGCATTGTGGGCACGGGACATACATAACGAGATTCTTGCAAAGTTGCTTGCAATAGTCATAAAATATTACCGGAATATTGTTTACGGTTGCTTACCACTTAAGCGTTATCTATTTATCTAGCTTGGTGAGAGATGATACACAGGAAGAGGTCCTGGGTCACTTCTGAGGATCCGCTGTCTGGGCGTCGATAGGATTAGCTGCCTGAGCTTTTTCGCACGCCTCAAAAATAGGCAAATAAATATATAGGACGATTTTAGAATTAATGCCATTTTCATAATCAGCACAATGTCCGTCATCTTGGTAATCAGCTTTCCCTATAAATCCTGAAATTAACACCCATTTTGCATCATTTATTGATGGAATGTGTTCGATATGATTTTGATAGAAATATTTTAATAGCAGCCTTAAATTTGAAAAGACCTAACATGGGTATGTTTCATAGAATTTTATCCCAACCAAATAGCTGCAAACACAAAAGTTTTGTTGGAATTTTTCGGCCCATTTATAATTGTTTGGTTACGATGGGGCTCGCATCCGCTAAGCGTAAAAGTCCCCTTAAAACGTAGAATAAATAAAAAAAAATATTGTTCCCAGTAATTGGTGATTAGTGAATGTAATAAGTATAATATAATGGCAATAGGCTCGCCCCCCATTTTTTTTTATAGTTTGCTTGCGGCCATAGTATCACAGCGACCGAAAATGATCTATTGTGTTCGCCACTTTTTGAGTTACGAGTTCACCGCTGAATTCTGCAGCTACTATGAACTGAAGTATTTTCGCCCCCTATACCATCCATCCATGGGACCTAAACATACTGGCGAACTGTGGGTGTACACTAGTACGCCTCTGCCTAACCCTTCGGGGAATACAGGCGTGATGGTATGTATGTTATGTGAATGTAATATGTGATTGTGTGGTCTGTAGCTATCGCGTAAGCACGGGTCGGGCAGCGCGGCCGCCATCGAGGAGCTGCGCCGCGCCTTCGAGCACGCCGAGCGCGCCGCGCCGCACCTCACTCGCGCCTTCGTGCAGCAGGTCCGTATATACGTTTTAACGTGGCGCTGTCAGCTGCCTTCATAACAAACCCCATTCAGTGGATAACTATTTAAAACTAAATATACAGAATGACTGAAAATACGTGACAAGTTATTTAAGGGAAGGGACTCGCAGGCAGGATTCGAACCTGCGTCTTCTGGCTAGGTACGCCAGACGCTATGACCTCTAAGCCACCGCGATTCCCACCTGCCTTGTCGAAATTTGCCTTCACATTCTGAACTTACGTCTTAGAGGTGACGTCAGTAACATCTATTGAAAGGCAAGTTACTTTGCCTCTCTACCGACATAACTTACGGTTAGTTCTATGTCGTAAGATGCTACCATACCTGTTAACTTTCTTTTTTTATCTTTTTAGGAAAAATAACTTTATAATCTTAGCATGAAAATGCATAAAAATCACAAAAAGACATATAACTTTATATTATTTTATCTTTAACATTGATATTCCCAATCTACAGGTGGTGCAAAGGGTGGCGACGCAGTCACATCAGCCGTCGACGCCCTCCCACAACCCGCCCTCGCAGCAGTGGATGAGGTAGGTACGGTAATGTCACAAGTTTTATATCCAACATTACTGCACACGGTGGACTCCGGTTTACTTTGCACTGACTGGTGTTGGGTATTGACTTAAACAAAGGAAATATTATAAAATATGTATAGAAAAATAAGCATGCTACTATTATTGTAGAATAGTTTTCTTCCGAATTTAATTTTTTTTATGCTTTTATGGGTTTGGTAGGATGGTTGTGGTATGAATAACAGCTAACAATACTAAATTGGATATCGTATAAGTTTTTTCCCATATATATTAATATTGAACGCTACGCTAGAGGTTCAGGGTTCGATTCCCTGGTCGAGCAGTGTTATCAGCAGCTCAGAGTTTGGATTTATACCAGATTAATGGTAATAGGCTAGCCCTCTATTACATGGGACCCAAAATGAGTGTACTTTAGTACAACCTCTGCTAATCCTTCGGGCGTCACCATAATCAGACGTGACGGGTGTTATGTTTGGCAGTATATAAAACATTTGGGTGAAAAATCCAATTTGGTTTCCCCCTGAAAACAGATTTCTTTTGATTAAATTTTGCTCGGTTTCGCATCAGAATCTCGGCAACACATTGCTAAATTGAAATCATACTTTGTGTGTGAACAGGGACCTATAATAGCAGTATCGCGAGTGCGGCGGCGACCAGCAGCTCGCTTCACGGCGCCCCACACACTCCGCAGATACCGCGCCGACTGGGGAATGAGACTGCATACAATATACCAATACGATAATCTTAGATATCGAGCGCAAGATTATGCAGTTTACTATCGCATCTATACAATGACTCGATAACAAATATCTTTGTTATACTCGTAATCTCTTGTGAACAAAAGCTACCTAAACGTTTGTTATCTGAGCAATATCAACACCTCACATTTAATATAAAAACGTTTATTTCCACAAAAATCAAGACATAGAGTGATCGATTTCATTCTAAATTGTGTATATTGATTCTTATTAATATCCTCATTTCTTAGTCTACGCATTATCTGTTTAAATATGTGAGTTGATATTTCGACGGCCAACAGTAACAGCAATCGTGTTAAAAGCAGGGCTTGATATTTTCATATGATTTGGTTCTCTCATTTGACAATAAGCATCCGCGTTCTTACCGAGTCACTGAACGCAATCATTTTAAATTATTTCCGTGTGACTAAATCCTTCCGCAATCGAAGGTAAAAAAATTATATCTTGCTGTGATTATGATTATTATTTACGTGTTGCGAACCAGTCGAAAATATTCCTAGCCCATATAAAAATATTGACAAGGTATTTAAATATCTGTCTGTTTCTGTTCCGCAAACTAAATTGTGTTATTGTAACGAGGGTCGACGTTTAGCCGCAACCGAGTCACAAAGTTGCAATGCCATAGTGTAATAAATAAAAAATATAACGTAATGAATACTTAAGATGGTTATGTCTTATAATATTTTATATTATGTGCATTATTTGTGTAAATATCAATTTAGTTTCATGTCATAACGCTCCGCGATAACTATGTTGTGCTAATTTTGTAATATTACAGTGGCTTGATGCTGTAGGTAACTATATATTGGTTGTTACGTCATCTGTTAGCAGTTGCGTACGTGTAGTTCGTATTTATATAGTTTGATCACCACGTGTGTGTGTACATTACTTTACGGTCGTGTGACTGCAAGTTTAAGTTTTCACTGTGAGTTGTTTTAGTGTAATTTTCCCGCAGCTGTTTATTGAGTGCTTGGTTTTGTTTTACAACGGTATTGGATCTTTTTAACTTAAATATTTGTGGAGAGCTCATTTGCTATACTTCGCCAATATTTTGCCATAATTTTTTTTCTAAAATTATTTTTTACTAACACAATCGTTTTGTATAGAAGAAGTCTGTTTGTATTGTGATCAGTCGTCTAAATTCTAACATATTTATATGCTTTAGAAATCGATGTTTGAAACTTTTTATAGAAAGTGTTAAGTGTCATTCCAAACAAAAGACAATATTGTCAGCATTTATAGATTATTTGTTTGAAATAATTTGAGTTGATTTTTTGTTAAGTCGCAACATCTGTGAACTGTGTCCTTTTATGCAAATTGTTATAAAATTCCGTAGTTTAGTTATTTGAAGCTTAGTTTTAGTTATCTATTCGGCTACTTACCGATTTGGATTAAAATTTGTAACTAATACATACAATAACATCTAGAAGAATAAATGTCCAAACACTGTTTCATAGTTTTGTTCGTAATTAGGCGAGAATAATGGTAGAAGTGATTCGAGAGGAAGGATTTAAAGTATTTCGTTAATGTAAAATAATGCTGACACCAATGACCATGCGGTGTCGATATAAATAATTAACATGCTTAATATGCGACAATATTTAGCAGTTGGGAGTATATAGAGTATATTATAATGAAAACTACAAACATTATTATTGCTGTGTAAAAATGTAAACCTAATATAAATGTAAATTATGTAGTATAATATAAAGCTGTTTTATGAAGTGTTCTTATAAGCATATGGAGAGTAGTTATTGTCTTTCCAATTTACCTATCAGAGCGCAGACGAGAGGGCAGCCCACGTTGTTTATAACGTCTAGTTTGTAGTGTTCACAATTCAGATCCTTGCTATCCTTAAGGTAGGAAGGTACATTAAATTGCCTCTGACGCGTAGTATGTAAGTCTTGTGGGTTGCGCTCTCGGGCTGGGTCGTATTTTGCCTTGAATTTTTGTTTTGCCATGTGAAAATATCATGGAAGATGTTAGTTTGATTTCGATGGAGGATCAAAAATTATTTTTCCACTTGATCGTATAAATAACGCGTGTAGTGTTAGAGGTTGGCGATAATTGTTGATTATTGAATAAAATTAGGTGTTTGTGGCATTGGATAGTAGTTGAGACGCGTTGACATCGGCGAGGACAGCCTCGCGTGGCGGCGGCACCTGCCTCCCCTACGAAGACGCTCGACTCCGTAGCGGAGTGTAGTTATTGTTATCTTCGGATGTTGCAGAAATGTTTCGGGATCGCGTCGTTTGGTTCATGGGTATTTGTGATCATATTTTCATAGTTATTAAAAAATAAGAAATCTATATTATTATAATATAAAAGTCTGTATTGCAACCGACAGTAGTTTTCTGTGTAGTAGTGCTATTGCGCGCGCCATGTTTCATTTGATCGCAAGGTTGAATATGCAAGATGTATCGGTGCCGTTCTGGCGGGATATAAATACTCGTCCAGTCATATTTGTGGCTAATTAAAGGAATAAGAGTTGCGAATTCTGCAGATGGAGTTGCGCACTTGCACGTGTGTGCATTTCGTCGAAACGTGACGCGCGCACTAACACGTAATAATGGAGTAAACTCACGGCCCTCCACTCGAGCACCAAGTTAACAGCTAACGGCGCGTACCATTAGTGTAATGGTCAATTAATGTTACAGCGTCATCATTCTAACACGTTTATGTAGGAAACAAATTTGACTCTGAAATAAAAGAAGTTATTTAATTTTGGAAGTGTTGGTTTTATTTTATTGTCGAATATTACCCAAATTCAAGTCAGCATTAGCAGTTGATTACTTCTCTACTTTATACCTTTAGTAATAAAGTTGAATAGGTGTTGACTGCCACTAAGATAACCATTTATTTTTATAACTATTGGTCTTTCTAAGTATCTCATATTAAATTTGAATAGAAACACGTATTGTGTATAAAAAGCTAGTGTCATACAAATATTTGCTCCGTGTGGGGATTGAATCCACACCATCACGCTCAGCCGCTACGCTAAACGTGTAAGTCAAAAATGAAAAAGATTAAGATTGTTATTATGTAAGCAGCGAACGACTTTTGAGTTTGGAACTGCACTGAAAAGTAGTTTTTTTACAAAAAAAGATAACGAAATCGTAGGTTTGTGTAGGGTTTAGATTTAAAAAAGTTATTATTTATGTGGTAGCTAAGGAAAATGCATTGGCTTAAAAGTTAAGTGGCGCTAAATAGTAATTCATAAAATCTAAATCATGATTGTATTTCTTTATTCATGCATAAAATTAATCAACTGTACTGAAATGTGGAGCACTTAGATATTTTTAAAGGAAGTATATCATATTATGTTACATTGGGCGTTCATTGAAATTAGGGATTTTATCTCGCTCAATCACATGCTAGGGTAGGAAACTAGATTAATAACTTCTGCCCGCGGCTTCGCTCGCATGAAACTCAAAAACCAACAGTGATGATCTCTTCTTTGTATGGGTACATATATACATTTGAGAGGTCAAGCTGTGTCTCAGGTTCCATTTAATTATAATTATGAGATAAGAAGTATACCACTTTTTAATTTGGAGCACATACTTTCTAACAGTGATAACAAAATTAAAATCTATTCAGTAGTTTTTGCGCCAACCCGTAACAAACAGACAAACAGACAAGAATTTAAAAAATCGCATTTTTGGGTTCGGAGACGTTTATATACCCTAACCCACTTGTTTTTTTTTAATATCTTCAATGTACAGACACAGCTTTTTTACAATTTTATAATAGTAGAGATTTGCCGCCAATTGCTTGGAATTGGGTCGACACAGGAATCGAACAAACAGAATAATGGATTTTTTATTAAGTGGCAGCCGGTAGGTAGGTCTTCTAGGCTTCATAGAGGCATCGGATGATTTTGTGCCGCATCCGTTTTTTAGGTAAAAACAGCAAGTGAAAGTATAGTGTCCTCTGAAGTCGTCATTTTAATAAAAATATATTTATGATGGTGGTTTTATTGGCACCCCTATATACCTGTCCTCGTGTATTGTATAGTGGAACTTTATCTGAGAAGTTAGCAGTTTGATGTAAGTGTAGACGAAGCTGCGTAATGTGTAGGTATATTGTAATAAATATATACCTAGGTAATCAGTGTTATAGCGTGGAGGACGGGTACAATACGGCCCCCGGGCGGAATAAGTACCTATGTAAGGTGCTGGGTCAGGACTGTATCGACACACCAAGGTAGGTACTTACTTATTAGGATCTCTGTTTTTTATGTACTGCCTCATTAGCTGAGCCCTACTGCTACGCTAGAGGACCTGGGTTCGATTCCCAGGTCGAGCAGTGTTAATAGTTTCGGGTCTATTAGTTACCCATCAAGGTACCTACTTGGGTATTTATACTAGGATCTCCGTCTAAAATTTACTGCCTCATTAGCTGAGTGCGACGGCCACGCTAGAGGTCCTGGGTTCGATTCCCAGGTCGAGCAGTGTAATTGGGTTTTTCTATGCAATTCTCAGTAGCAGCTCGGAGTTTGGAATTTGTGCCCGGTTAATGGCAATAGGCTCGCCCCTATTAAGTACTTGGGACCTAAACATACCGGTGAACTGTGGGTGGACGTTATAGTACAGCTCTGCCTAACCCTTCGGGGAATACAGGCGTGATGGTATGTATGTAATAAAAGACAAGATAGTTTTGATATTTTACTGACTAGCTTAACAAGTGATACAAATGTACAAAAATACAAAATGCGCTAATATAATCATGGTAATATTCCTTCATACTTACTTATTACACTCGACGATATTCACCACAGATCATTCAATAACACTTAATAATATAATGAGAAAATTAATACTAATATTCTACTGCATGTGATGTTAATAATTTAATTCTACAAGCTATACAATACGTATGTAAGTATGGGAGATTACAATAATTAGTTGTTACTTATTTACAGTTCTCTATCTTTATTAGTTACAATTCGTTAAGTGTTTACATTGTATTAGCTATTTACATAGATATAACTAACGGAAGTACAATGCACTTTGATAGCGTTATAATATAATAGTTATTATACAGTAACTAACTACTACACTTTTTTGTTTACGAGACTTGTTGGTGGTTGATTATGAGTTGAGAGATGTTATGGTTAATTGAGATTCCATATTCATGATAATTAAAATTTTCAATTAATTTTGCATCAGTCTGTTATCCATTCATCTTTTCAAAAGAAAAAGCATTAGTTCACAATTTTCGATACGCTTATTAAAATACTGATTTTTTATAACTTTGGTTGTTATGTGCCAAAAACAATAATTTAATTTCTTCTAGATAAATCAATATTTTATAGGAACTTAACTTACGAACTTATAAAGCAAATTAGATGGAAGTTATGAGCGGGCAATTTATAAATTTATTTAAATTAAATGCTAATAATTTTCTAATGAATAACATAGCATAAATAGATCTGAAACAAGAATGCAGCCAATAGGCGACGACCTTTGTGTCGATTCGGGCTAAAACCCGTTAGTCACAAAAGTGGTCCATTCGATCGCAGAATAAATCTGCCCACTGAGTATTGTAGCACACCTACATAAAAAAAAACACTATAGCATCCTACTTTCGCGCTGCTTTCTCCTTAACAAATCATTCATTGCGTCACCACTAATGTTTTTGAAGTACTTATCTAGGTCTGCCGTCAGTCAACTTGTATGAATCTCACTCCGGTAAGTAATAGGTGTTCTCAGTCAAGACGACATCACAAAAGAATACTAAAGTGTAATTCTATTATATGAACTAATTTTTCAGTTGGCTACTTAAAGATTCATAATTATGCAGTTCGAAAGAATTCTACTTCTCTACATACCACTAACTTTTTCATGTGTGAGTGAGTCACCTATTAAGTTGTTTACTAATGCGAATTAACCTTGCATGTGTGCGACACAATACTAAAAGATTTAACTCGTATCATGAATACGTTGTTTTATTATGCGTCAACAGCGTTCAATACGGTCTGTGTTTACTTTACTGTTAGATTACAAATCAAACATTACTATCGCGGTGAGGTGACTCATTCTAACATCTATTATTTAATCGTCTTAAATATCACAGAGGTATTAATTACATAATTCAATAGGTGGTTCACAGATAACCGTCCTGTGGCAAATACAATGACCTTTTACGGGTTAACCTGGGAACGTCACATGTAGAAAATAGCTGTACCAAAATAAACACGGTTAACATTTCATTCGCAGTTGTTTTCATAATGTGACGTCAGATAATAAGTGTTCAGCGTCTGACAGTGATGTGAAAATATCCAGTGCGATACCCACAAATGGACGAGGCGGCAGATCATAATGCAAAACGTATGCGACGATATTTTAATCCCGCTCCTGTCAGGACGCGACGCCGGCGCGGCGATGTGTGAACCAACCTTAACACTAACAACTACGGTATAAAATATATTGTAGTACAATTTGCGACACGAACACCGGACGAATGTAATTTCTTCATCGCGCTGGTGTTGATCACAGGCAGTGTTGGAATGGAATATTGGACTGGAGAGGGGCCACAGTGACGTTTCAGTTTATTTTAAACGCAACCGTTTGCAATTAGTGCAATGTTTTGGCGCTCTACATTGAAGTTGAAAGTACTTATCACAATGCGTAGAGACGTTTGCACTGGCCCACAGGTCCGCTTGACCCTGATCTTCTGTCTTCGATGATTCAGCCGACAGGTAACACCTATGGGGGAAAAAACATTTTAATATATGAGAGAGGAGCGCGTGCCTTCGTGACTCAGAGGTTATGTGACGCGCGGAGTGACTCAATCTTGTTAGCCACAAATAATGGAGTAAGTACTATTAGTTAGGTATGTGCCTTTATGACGAATTTATAGAGTTATGGGGAATTGAGAATCCTGATAAATGAATTATAGTTGAGCAGTATAATGGTTAAATGTAAGTTTGGAATGATTTTCCGGTCGTTTATTTCCAATGAAGTATTAGTAGATAAAATGGAACAGTAGGAACCTAGATTAACGGTATCTCAATCCCAATAACATAGTTCGGTAAAATATTGTTTGGATTACCTACGATTTATTTTGGTGTTACGTTTTTGTGGGCAATAATGTTAATTGATAAATCGAAGAAGTAATCCAGGATTGTAAATAGCTACTTAGACTGCTCTTCTTTTTATTTTGTTGAAGCTTTTTAAATTGTTGATGTAAAAAGGTGTCTAAGTTTATTCATATTTTACTGCAAAGTCGTGTGAATGTCGTGCGAATCGCTTTTTGTTTGGGGTTTAACGCAGACGTTCGCCACCATTTCCTTTGTCACATAAAGGTGAAAATCAACAGGCACCTATCGTGTATTCCCACAATATTGTTTACTGTTACTATTTGACAACAATACCGCATTGACTTTATATGTTAAAAAATATAACAATAAGTGTTCGCTAGAAGATAATATGCAGTAGGTACCCTATTCAAGGACTATTTATGCAAGCTTTAATAAAAACAATGGCTATGACAAATAGGTACCTAGTTTCTTATGTGCAATACTGTGGAGTGTAGACCTACCCATGAATAATACTAACATGGCTGCATAATAATGAAACCCATGATGTTGTAATAATAATAATTACTATACATACAGTAAGAATTTCCCGTACCTAGAGAATTTTACCTGTTCATTCATATCCCAGCGTAGCGTAAAATGTTTTTCCGTGTTACGTGTAGAACTCGTACCTATTCATACTACTAAAAGTAGGCTTACCTACTTCCACATTCACTCAATGTTTACCATAACCGAATCCAGTTCAGAATTAACTGCCGGTTTATAAAGACCAGAGAACGTTATAATAATAAAACCGGTAGAATGGCCACTGGAGACCTATACCTATATAAAAGCTATAAAAAGTAAGTCAGAGCATAAAAGGGGCGCTGTTGAGCTTATTACTTTGTCTGTAATATAGTTTGTGGATACAAACACGTCCCTTATTAGACAAGGCATCCTGCTTACGGGTCTTGACCTTTTATCAGTGTCGTGTATCAAGTGGGCAGTGCGTTGTGGACGCATAAAATGACCAGCATTCATACTGAAGGTACGCGTTCGGACGTCGCGACTGTCTGTCGTGCGACAAGGGGGGTACTACTAAAATTGACCTATAAAGTTTTGTCTGACGAATCGCATGTTTTTTTTCCTACCACGAAAGTGTTTCGGACCTCACGACCGATTCGATGTTCACGATTTCATCTTGGCTAACATTGACGCTACTTACTACTTCGTTATTTGAAAATGTATAATAGGATCGTTGTCGTTCGTTGTTTCAACTTGTTTCGTTTCGACCCGAAGGTTTGATTTAAGAGGTAGTGTCTCTGATACTGGTCGCACGGTCTGCTTTAGTACCACATTTGAAAGTGTGTCTATCTAAGGTAATATCATGGGTAGCCAAAGAGACAGAAGATTTGGTGTTGAATATTTATATATAAGCTACATTACATATTTAATAGCATAAACGCGCTCGACTTTCCAACTCGCTTTATATGTATATTAGAATAAATTAAACAGTTGTTAATTTATATAAACCATGACATGCATGTCATATTGCTTGAGGTAAAATTAATTCATGCCATTTTATTTATATGATTCTTTCGTAGTTAAGGAATCACCCTTATGGCTACCTAAAACGGGGACCGTCTTGATTTCGTCAGACATTCTATATCGGTATGATGATCGTTTGAGCGCGCACCAAGGTACCAACTTGTTAGATAAATGCATTCATGCATTAGCTTTCATATATGAACCTAATTATAATTCTATTAAATCTATACTAATATATAAAGCTGAAGAGTTTGTTGTTTGTTTGTTTGCTTGAACGCGCTAATCTCAGGAACTACTGGTCCGATTTGAAAAATTCTTTGAGTGTTAGATAGCCCATTTATTGAGGAAGGCTATAGGCTATATATCATCATGCTACGCGGACGAAGTCGCGGGCAGAAGCTAGTTACATAATAAGTGGAAAAGGTTATGTAGTGACTCGAATTCAGAAGATTATGTTGAGATGGTTTGGACATATCGAGAGAATGGATGAAAGGCGACTTTAAGAAAGGGATTTTCCGAAGTAAGTGTTTGTAAAATTGACAGGAGAGGATACCCTAGAAAGACATACACCGATCTTCTGACATTCTGTCGACTATGGGAAAAAAGCGGCAAGGCTTCTTAATACGCCAAAGTCAGATAAGATACGAAGGTGGTTTTTTCCAATAAGTAGGTAGGTATAATGCCAAGTTGAAGGAAAAAATTGAGGAAAAGAGAACCGAAAATCGCCCGTTCATGTTATTTTTCAGACTTACTGTTATATGCACTAGAAAATAATAATTGTAACTGTAAATAGTATGTAGGTAGGTACAGTTAATTTCAGCTGCTCTTCAATATTTGTTTGTCAATTTTTATGTCGGTCAAACGGCAATGAACTTATTTCCGATCAATTGACAGTAACGAGGACTGATGAGCTGAGAGATTAGCAAACAACTTGTCTGGATTATTCAAACTGAAACGCATGTATTTGTGTAGCTTATACGAGTAGGTATACGTTTGGTTTGTAGTTTAACTGCCTCATTAGCCTAGTGGTCCTGAGCGCGACTGCTACTCTAGAGCTCCTAGGTTCGGTTCTCAAGTTGAGCAAAGTAAAACATATTGGGTTTTTCTATAAAATTCCCAGTAGCAGCTCGGAGTTAGGAAAATGTGCCCGGTTAATGGCAATAGGCTCGCCCCCCATTACATGGGCCTTAAACATACCGGTGAACTGTGGGTGTATAAGTACGCCTCTGCCTAATCCTTCGGGGGTTACAGGCGTGATGGTATGTTATGTAGTTAATCATCAATTTTACCAGTAAAAATACCTAACTGCTTCATCAGCCCAGCGATCCTGAGCGTGACTGCTACGCTAGAAGTCCTGGGTTTGCTTCCCAGGTCGACCAAAGACTTTAGGGTTTTTCTATTAAATTCACAGTAGGTCGGTCGGTGTAAATTAGTATGTATATATACCTGTGGAAAATGTCGTAACAGATCGAGTGGATCGTGTTGTAGAAACGATATTGACAAGCGGTGGACAAGATTAGTTTAAAATCTCAAAAACATTGGTGTCCGTCGTCAAAATAATATATTTTTACTAAATGCTAAAATTTTATACGGAACTTCTAACAATAAAAAAAAATGTCTTCCTCGGCTAATTCAAACCGCTTTTGATTGGAATTGCATTGGCGGAGAGCTAAGCAAATGATGTTGTAAGGGGTAACCCAGGCTACTTTTATTGTATAGTTGGTTAATAATTTTGCGCACTGGGGCGTACAGTGGGAAGTTATTTAATAAACAATTAAACATCTAAGTATATTATATAAGCTATACCTCACCTACAAGTTTAGAAATCTGGGAATATATCCAGAGTGCACTGTAAGTAACGGTGCGTCAAACTCTACATAATTATTTCACCTTAAACGGGCAGTGACGAGTCGGTAGCAATGTGTTACATTACCTTATACAACATGGAAGTCAATAATTTCTGTTAGGAAATCGTTAGAGAAAAACCGGTCAAGTGCAGGTCGCATTTGCGCAATAAGTGGTACGTTATTTCTTGCCATATTCAATCTCGATGATGCCGATTCAATTTGCCCTAATTCATGATTTCTTTAGAATAGGGTAAAATCTACAAAGGATGTGTTTATAATACCTCAATAGACATCACATAGAATCAAGAAAAGTAAAGCTTGCACTTTACAAACACAGAACACAATATATTTCTATCATTTCACAAAGAGTCGCAGGACAAATATATTATTTTGAACCTTAAGCTATCGATATAACAATTACACAGAGCATCATCGTGGAATCAACTTACTGTAGTCACTCTACAGGTCGTTATTTTCTGGAATAAAGTCTTTAAGAAAATGTTAGAGGATTCAAATTCGTACCTATGCATATATAATTGAATTTGAATAATTCATAGATTTGTTACATATGTAGTGATGCACATAACATAACATATTTAATGGAAAACTCCAATAAATGCTTGATCTGGGAATCGAATATTGCCATATTCAATATTAATCAAAGCTGACCCTAATATAGAAGGGGAAAGGCTAGGATTATAATGATAAGTTTATCCCTGACTAGGTACTCCGTTTCATTCATTCATTTCCCTATCCGACTAGTAATTTAGATAGGTCTACTATATACAAATAGTGAGGTTATTAATTAAGAAGTACGTTATCTCAGTTCGTAGTTACGTGGGTGGCGACTTACTATGTCATACTTGTGTAACCACGACACTGTTATTGCTAATTTAATATCGTGAACGACGAACGTCGACAATTTCTAAGAAACTTGATTTAATTTGAATGCTAAATTAAATTTCCTGGAGCAACTGGTTTTGAAGTAGATGTTGTGCTAGTTGAGGTTGTTACCGTTAGTTTTGTAGTTTTATAATAATTAAATGACAGCGAAATGAGCAACGTTCAACCACCAACAAAAACAATGTTAAGTAAATTGCTTTGACATTCCAAAAACAAACAAATTAGATTTGTAAAAAGCATGAAGATTTTGAATGTTCGAATACAGTTACTTTTGAGACTAAATTCAGAACAAAAAAAAGAATAAAAAAGTGCAATATCTATGTACTTGTTAAAGTAATCATCAGATTGATTGTCATACGGTTGTATTTGGCATTCGAAAAGCTGTGTCATCTTCACTAAACATACCTAAATAGATTAATTCAAAAAGCAATAAGTAGGTCACAAACAGTTTCTTCTGATACAATGAAGTAACCAACCAAAATAGAGATAAAAGGCACATAGTGCAATAACTGTATTATACTTAAACTATATGACGAGATGACATAAATACGCATAGATATATCAGAAACATTGACAATGACTTCTGCTAAAAGGATATTATATTATTCATTGACGTAATTTTTATGATATTATCGGTCAAGTCATAACGGAAGCTGTGGTAAAGTATTAAGTACCTATATACAATATTTTAAATAACAAGTATGACTTCTTGTTTGTTATTTATTTGTGGCGATTTCCTCAGTGTTGTGTCCTAATTCGATAAGTTGAAGTTCTATTAAATCTGTATGATACTCGTATATACCAGGAAGAAACTGACCGATTGACTGACATAAATACATGTAGTGCAAAAGCGTAGTGTAGAAACGTAATTAGATAAAGACAACGCAAGACAAATGTGATTTTGAGTCGGTATAGTTCGCGCAAAATAACTTGACCCAAAACTAACGGAGAGGGGGAAAGTTTGCGCAGTGCATTTCCGTGCAAAATGTACTAAAAATCGACTACTGCGCATCCACCATTTTGGTTCAAGTTATTTTGCGCCAACTGTACCAATCAGACATTACAAGACGACCCCTTGACTCCTATAGGTAATGATGTTGTTTTGTTTTCTGTTTTTATAAAAATATTTAAAAATGTATCTTGTAAAATTTATTTAAGTATGTGTTTAGAAAAAAAAATAGTATCTAGGTACCTATCCTTAAAGTAAAAAATCAAATTAAATGTAAAAAACATGATAAAGTACTCGACCTAAAAATAATCTCTACCACATCATTCATAGCTATTGCAAAATCGAAATACTGCTGAGCAGCTGCAATTAGTTTTTTATAGGCAATTCAAATATTTCTTCGTCAACTGAGGTCAGAGATACAAATAAGTTTGTAACTACAAATATCTACAAATGGCTGTGGTAGAGACTATTTTCCAGGCTATAAATAAATTAAATATATTGATAAAAATCCTAACCCAAAAATCACCATTTGGACCGCAACTTTATTAAACGGTAGCCTAGAATGTCGCAAAGTATTATATCACACTGAACCGATCGAAAGTCTAGCTAACATAACCTAACAGCTAAAGATTAATGATCTAAATCAAATCTATACGAATTTCTAAGTGGTTTATTATTAATCTTTGCTAGTGAGCAGTGAATGAACGATAAAGAACAGGTTCTGAAGTGATTTTTTCCCGGAAAAATAGTGACTAATCAATATCTACGGACATTAATTCAAAGTGACGGCTACACTAAAATGAATCACGATTTTTGCTATGAACAGTTATGTTATTTGGAATGTTAACCTACTCCGAAGTGCGCGATACGGATCAGGATAATGTAGAATATACAATCAAATCTTATATATAAATATATATCTTATATATAATATCTTATATATAAATCTTATATACTACTAATAATTACGATAAAAAAACTTTTTATTATAATTATTAGTAGGTAGCTCCAATATATTACTTCTTAATGTTTTCCACATTTGTTTTAATGTTAAAAATGTCATTAGTAGAGTATCCACGTTTACACGTTAAGTGGTATATCGTCATCGCAGTCACATACATACATAAATGTTAATTTATAAATGATAGACATACAATGAATTAATAATTTATTGTCTCAATAAATACCTAGGTAAGTATCTATAAAACACAAATGTAGTAAAGTCTAGGATTTCCCGTGAAAAGGGTTTTAGTCTTTTTAATTTGTTACAGAATATAAGTATGTAGTTTGGCTATCATAAAATTGTATTGTTTTAAGTTTACAGATCGAAAATGTATTATTCTTGTAGCTTTAACCTCAGTTATAGGCTATAAAACTTCACGCTGTTCTACGGGTCATTGCAGAATGTAAGTAAAAGCGCGTTAAGTTGGAATGTTGTTAAAAATATACCTTGTTCGCGGTAAGAGTAATGGGGTACGAAATAGTGTTATATGCTTGTAGGGAAGACTAAAAACATGGAGAACTTAATCGATCGCACCACGAACAAAGCGACAGCAGAACTGACAAAACAGAAACAAAGCACAGAAATGTACAAAAACGCAAAACATTTTGTTCAAAATCGACATAAAATTATTTTTGGATTAAGAGAAAAGATTCTCAACACATTTATATTTTAAAACATAATTTTGGGGTGTTTACTGGTTTTGCTCTACTTAATTCCACTAAAACAGTTCATGTAACTGTATTTGGTTGCCAAGACTCACGAGCTCATAACACTCATGATTAAAAAGTTACCATCTAGATCTCATGTAGAGCCAAGCTCCTAACTATACGAACCATGAATTTTTGTGAAAAAGTATGTCCTGGCTGTTTCTTGGCCGTCACACAGACTGGTCTTCATCATCATCATCACTGTCCCCTAACAAATCTGAACTAGGGCAGAACCTGGTCCAAATTGATTTGGGGTTTGTGGATTATCTTCTTTTCTTATTATTTATTCCCATATCGATCAATTCATCTTTTATACTTCATTATGACACACGGTATGCGAACGTGAAGCATTATAAAAAACTAAATTATAACTATAGTAACTTTATATAGCTATTAAAGTTATCCTAAATAACTGCAATCAATGACCTAGGTTGATTGTAAGTACTTGAAAAGTGGCACGTACAACCATGTCAAGGCGTAACACCAAAAATATGATAGCAGCGATCAAGACGTCCATTAGTTCAATAAGATTTAGTTTATCGTTTCAATTATGATATGTAATAGTGACTAATTAAAATTGTTTGCATTTGGAGACTTTAGGGCTATGACTTTTGATTGTGATGTTTGTTATACCTATTGGACAAATCGATTACAAATTTATTCCATTCCAAGGGTACTTATTTCCTTAGTCGGATAGGCTATGGATATGGTATTTATAATATTTTTTATTCTATGTGTATCCGACCTCTTTGCCTATCAAAGAAAAATTGTCAGTGTTGAAACTATAAGATCTCTCATTAAATCACTGTGGTTAGTTCAACTGGACCGCTTTTCTCCCTATGAAAACCTCCCAGCTACGACAACTACACAAATATGTAAATGCTGAGCGTCTATAAAAACCGAGTTGAAATAAAAGAATGTCCTTTGCAAGAGCATCACTTTCAATAGCAATGTTAGTCTATTCAGTCAATTAAAAGGGCTTTTAACTGACAACATTTATGTATTTACGTAAACTTTTATGTATAATTTTGTGCGGAAGTTGTTATTAGCGAAATAGTGAGTAAATTAGACTAGCAATACGCGACCGGATCCCACGTAAGCGGTCAGTTGACTATGACCTCGACATCTTATTAACAGATGAGCGCGAGTAGTTCTCGCCTTGAAACATGAGATAGAGAAATTTTGATATTAGTTTTTTTTATTAGGTATTATTACATTTGACGTAATGCATTCTGAATATTTTCCTGAACCGGCTTGGTACATTTTATCAAAGTACCTAGGTACTCTACAGAAATGATATCGATTTAGCGATTATGATATTACTAGCTTCTGCCCGCGACTTCGTCCGCGTAGCGTAATGATATATAGCCTATAGCCTTCCTCACTAAATGGGCTATCTAACACTGAAAGAATTTTTCAAATCCGACCAGTAGGTCCTGAGATTAACGCGTTCAAGTAAACAAACAAACTCTTCAGCTTTATATATTAAGTATAGATTATACGATAAGATATCGCCTACCCACGGTAAAATAATTAGCTTAAAATAGGTACTAAAAAATCAGAAACAATACCCTAAAGAAAATTAACTCGCTGAGCTAACTGGGCTCACCGCCCTTCCCCCTCATGACTGCCTTGCACATCATAAATGCGCGCGCGGTACTTGATCATTATTTTGCTGCGATGTTATTTTAAAACTGCGATATCTCCTAAGATATTCATTGAAATCCAATGATGTAAAGGGCACTTTTGTTTTAAATGAAATACTTCTGATGAATAACGTATTTATTTGGATAAGGATTAATATCATGTTTATAAAAACACCTTCGCAAAGAATGCATTTGGAATTTTAGAACAAAGTTAGCATAAAAAAGGTTACAGCGAGCCAACCTTAAAAGATAGACATATGCTGTCGCGGACTTTTTTTTAGAACTTTTAAAGAGGAACAATTCTGTCATATATGATTTTTGCGAAACTTTAACCGTTTACGCAGCGCACGCATCGGAAGCTCTCAAAAGGAAAAAAAACCCCGATTTTGAAACATTTTTCATTGGTGCTCCGCTCCTATTGGTCTTAGCGTGATGATATATAGCCTATAGCCTTCCTCGATAAATGAGCTATCTATCACTGAAAGAATTTTTCAAATCGAACCAGTAGTTCATGAGATTAGCGCGTTCAAGCAAACAAACAAACAAACAAACAAACTCTTCAGCTTTATATATTAGTACTAGCTTCCGCCCGCGACTTCGTCCGCGTGGAATAGTTACTTAGTCTTAGCGGGATGATAGCCTTCCTCAATAAATGGACTATCTAACACTGAAAGATTTTTTCTAATCAACGATTATCGACCAATAGTTCCTGAGATTATCGCGTTCAAGCAAACTTGGCAGGTGGCACTTGACAGGTGGTGAGAAGATGATGATCCCCTTCAGCGGCTTGTAGTATGTGTTGAAAATTGAGTATCATACTCAGATCGGATACTCATATCCGAGCGGAACTTTAGTAAAATATGTCACGGGAACAGGAATAATAAAAGAACGCTAAATGAGGATATTATGTCTTTTAGAGCGTTTGTTGGGTCCGAGCGTACCCAAGCTCGGTCCGCACGGATACAAAACAAAAGCTCTAAAGACTGATGAATAACGTATTTATTTGGATAAGGATTAATAACATGTTTTTATAAACACCTACGCAAATAATGCATTTGGAATTTTAGAACAAAGTTAGCATAAAAAAGGTTATAGTGAGCCAACCTTAAAAGATAGACATATGCTGTCGCGGACTTTTTTTTTGAACTTTTAAAGAGGAACAATTCTGTCATATATGATTTTTGCGAAACTTTAATCGTTTACGCAGCGCATGCATCGGAAGCTCTCAAAAGGAAAACCCCCGATTTTGAAACAACCTTCATTGATGCTCCGCTCCTATTGGTCTTAGCGTGATGATATATATAGCCTTCCTCGATAAATGAGCTATCTAACACTGAAAGAATTTTTCAAATCGAACCAGTAGTTCCTGAGATTAGCGCGTTCAAGCAAACAAACAAACAAACTCTTCAGCTTTATATATTAGTATAGATAATTGAAAATTTTGATATTGGTTATGGAATAACTGTAATATTTCATTGGATGTGTGCAGCATGTCACCGGACCTTGTAGGGAGCTGTGTTCAGCGGCGGACCTCCTTTGGTTGATATATGGTTTTGATGATTATGATTATGAATTATAGACAACTAACTAACAAATAGTTATATTTGTTTCTCAGTACTGGGAAATACGTCTAGTAACTCTCCCTCTCATTTATATTTTACTGCAATTTCATAAAATACTGTCTTTATCGGTAGGTATTGCGGTGGTAGTATTGTAGTATTTGTAGTAGTAGTACTAGTAGTAGAAGTAGTGGTAGACGGTATACGTCTTCATTTAATTCGAAGAATCAACAATTTTAAAAATATCTGTCCTTTCCTTTCTGTGTTCGAAATTCATAATAACAAATTAGGCCATTATCCGTGTGGTTTTCCTTGCATTCAAATGGTGTAGGGACTAAGAATGTTGTTTGTGAGAAGACTGAAATAGTGGCGTCACTGTTTATTATGCGTAAATAATAAAACTTATTACGGTTATTCCACACAATTGCATCACGATGTTGTTTTCATGTTTGAAGTAAATTAAGTTGAAGGATCGCAATGAATGAATAATGATGTGTGTGGATATCTACAATGAAACATTGGGAGGGAAAAACCAACATAACATAACATACATCACGTCTACATTCCCTAAAGAGTTCGGCAGAGGTATACTAATGTACATCCCACAGTTCACGGATATAATAAGGTCCCTCGTAGGGACCGAGTAGGACTGTAGGGGGCGAGCCTACTGCCACAAACCGGGCACAAATCAAACTCTGAATTGCTACTGAGAATTTCATAGAAATCTCCAATACCGCTGCTCGACCTAGGAATCGCCCCCTAGACGTACGGTCGGGGTCATAAGTCCAGTAGCAGTTTTACAAATCTATCGCATTACAACAAGTCGCACTTGCGACCTTTTTCTATAACAAACAATTTGCACACATACACGATCTCATATATCGCACTCTTTCATCATTATCTAGACAGAAAGAGTGCAATATAATGATCATTTGCCTGAGTAACAAACCTGTTATGACACAACGGCGTATTAAGATAGTGGTACTTAATTTCAATGGCGAAAGTATGTGTCTATCTAGCTTTGCGGTTAGCGCCATAGATATGAAGATTAGCACGTTGGAGCCTACGTTCGAACCCTAGTAAAAAATGACTTTTTGTGTTTTAATTATGATTTCTGAATATCTACCTAAAGACCCGATGAGAAGATGTTTGTTGTGTAACTTGTTATTACAAAAAATAAAAAAGATGAGGGTGAGTGTAAAACAAAATAAACTACTTAGTTACTGGATTGAATAAAGAAGTTATGACGTTGTTGGTTGGTGAACTCTGTAACAAGCGTTTGTGTTATTATTGTGATTAGCGTGTTGTTTGATTAACTTTGTTCAAGATGCAAGCGCAAATATTAGTATTGATGCCAGGGCGAATATTGTAGCTTTGCCTAAAAATGGGCTTAATATTTCTGAAATTTCAACTGAAACCGGCTTAGTTATGTGTAAGTTATTTTTAAAGATTATAATTATGATGATAGTTGTGGTGTATGATTTTCTTACCTAGTAAATAAATGGCTAGTTGCAAGTGAGTAATAATATTTTGTTTTTTAGAGAAATACTGTAAGCCGTTGGGTTAAGAGGTTTGTGGAAGAAGCTAGTCTGAGGAGTCGTGTAAGAAGTGGAAGATATTAACCCAACTCAGCGACGTGTCATGGTGGAAGAATATGAAACAAATGGTTTCATTCCAACTAGAGTATTTGCAGATCAATTTGATACATCATTGCAAACTGTTCGCCGTGCACTCCATGCTGAAGGTTTACATCATCGGAAACCAGCTAATAAAACATTTTTGACACAAAAACACAAACAGGAACGACTACGTTTTGCTCAAGAATATTTAGATTTTAACTGGGATACGACTATATTTTCTGATGAAAAGCCTTTCAAATCTTGCCAAAAAGGAAGACTTCATTTATGGCGAAAGACAATACTCGCTGGTCTGAGAAAAATATTATACCGAATACAGAATCAGGTAGAATAAGTGTGAATATGTGGCGGTGGATTAGTGCTCAAGGGCCGGGTGAGCTGGAATTCATACCTACGCGTCCCAACAGCTCTAATTACGTCGAAGTTTTAAATGACATAATGTTACCTACTGTGCGTAATGTTTACCCCTCTGAAGATTTTAGTGAACTAAATTTTGTTGAAGATAATTGTCCGATACATCGTTCCAGTGTTGTAAAAGAGTGGTTTAGTCACCGTGACGATATCAATGTTATTCCGTGGCCAGCACGACCCCATTGAAAATAAATATGGGTTTAATGGTTCAAAGATGGGAAGCACGAGATGAAAGATGTCCTGAGCAGCTTAAATCCGTACTTAATCATTACGTGGCACAGACATATTATGTGCAAACGTTGTGGCCTCCATGCGTCGACGTCTGCTTAGCTGCATAGACAATAATGGAAGTCATACCAAATATTAAATATTAAGCTGTTTTTTACAGGGGATGTGCTGGTCCTAATAAAGTAATACAGTTAGTTTAAGATTGTAATATTGGGGTTAAGCTTCAATCTTCTTTTCTCTTTGAGAAAATGAATAATTAAGCTATAATGTCAATAAAGTTAAAAGCGAAAGAAAAAAATATTTTTATATCAACAAACTGAATACATTTTTTATTATTTAATAATACCTAATATAAATAAATGTTACTTGAAATTACCTACTAGATATTATTTAATTTCAACCTTAAATATATATGTATAATATATATATATATATATGTTATTTATTCATTTATTCGATCAACCAACAATTGTTATCACTAATACATGCATATTAAATATATAACTACGAGTATCAAGTAACAAGTGTATCTAACAATTAATTATAGGTTAACACCACATGTTCAAGTGATTGACTACAGAATTAACAAAAAATAATCACATTATAAATATCATTGGGACATAACATTAGTTGAATAAATTAATTAATTATTAAGATAAATTAGAACAATTAAATATTAAAAAACAAATAAAATTTAAAAAATATATTATTCCTTTTTATTTGATTCCTTTGTTATGTTATTGTAGCAATTTTAACTACATACTTAAAAATTTAATATATAAATAATATTTATAAATAAAACTTATTATGATAATTATAAATAACATTCATTTAAATATTAAAAAATAATAATTAGTGGTTTATAATAAAAAAAAGTAATTAATAACAAAATCGAACCAGCCAATAAATACCACCCGGATTTGAACCGCCGGGCACTTGTTTCCAAATCGATGCATTGCTGCATTTAACCACACGAACTGATGACAATAAGTCTAAATTCTTGGTTTACTTTCGGATTTGCTCGCTGAAGAAAACAGAAGTATATTGGTATCTTTGTCTCGTATTGACTCCACACACTATCACCTTCTTGTAGTTATACTATTTGACGTAAATGTAAATGTAAATGTTTGTATTGCAATCACTCACACATGTATGTGTACACGCAGTACCGTGCAGGCGAATACGATCGTTGACGTGCTACTGGACTTATGGCCCCGACCGTACCTACTAGACTAATGCGGCAGTCGGTGAGATTGTATAACCTCTCAAGAGTTACGGCCATTTTGCGCAAGGTGACTCAAAGGCATGCACCAGTGAGTGAAGGTTACGGATGATGATGATTATATTAATAAAAATAATTGTATTATATTATAAGGCAGTAATTATTAAAATTACTTTTTAATAATAATAATTAAAGTGAAATACCAACCCAAGTAAAAGGTTAGCTATTTAGTCAGGCTATTTAGGAAGATAATTTAAGTTTGTTTAAGTTTTACATAGTAATTAATCGTACATTTTAATATAGTGTATTAGGCGGTTATAAGGGTTTTTTCTAATATTGAATACTTTTTACTTACTTTTCTTTACTAAGTATTTAAGAAGCTTCGAGGATGAGGATTTATTTTGAAACCTGATATCTACACGATGTAGCCGTTCTAGCTACTTCTAATTTATTTAATGAGAATTTACTACCGTGTAGGCCAAGCTTTGAGTTTTGTTTAAACAGGAAACATTCCTTGAAGTGATGCTACTTGCAATATGCTTTCTGTTTCTTTAAAGTAATTGAGTTTTGATTATTCGCAAATCTGACGTGTATTCTATGCCTGAAATTGAGGTTTATGTATGCTATCAATACTGAATTATAGCCGGAGTAAGTCTAGTATACGCAATTGGTATCTAAAATACAAATCAAAGCACTCAATTGCCACTTTGTATATTCTATGCTCTTCGTTCATCTGTCACATTTTTTTTACGAAGCTGGGACGTTAAGCACTTAATAGATTAAATTGTATGGACGTCTTGAATACAAGTTGGTCTGGTTTGGCATTATGTTTTTTGTTACACTTAGAACACGCTAGACTTCGAAGTCGTTGACCTTCTACGTATAAAGCCCTTTTGCTTTGAGCTACCTCTTAAGGGATTATTACGTCTCCTCCCCAATCCAATTACGGTAAAGTATGGGTTCGTTTTTGGTTCAGTTAGGAGCTACTTTATAAGTCTGAAGATATATCGATCCATTTTACTTACGGTCGGACTAACAGATCAGTGTTATTTTACTGATTTGTTAGGTATTACTAGAAATTGACGACCTCTGTGGCTTAGTGGTTCGAGTACCGGACTGCTGACCATGAGGCCGTGGGTTCGATTCCCACAAAACACAAAAATTTATGTGATGAATATGTGTTTGTGTTTGTCTGGGTGTTTCTTATGTATTATAAGTATGTATTTACAAAAAAAAAGTATATAAGTATTATATCCATTGTCTAGTACCCATAGTACAAGCTCTGCTTAGTTTGGGACTAGATGGTGCTGTGTAAAAATGTCCCAGAATATTTATTTATTATTAAAAAATAGTATTTTGATAATATGTAATGTCAGAAATCCTATCTCTAGTAAGCAAATCTATCAACGGGCTTGTTACTGGGACCGGTTGTCATTTGGCACAAGATAGAGTTTAACAATTTATAGAAATATAATAAAAAGTTTATAATAGCTATAGGAGGTAAGTACCTAGTTATAATAATTATATTTCTAAGAGTAGGTATTAGCGAGATTCAGTATTCAATATTCAGTATTCAGTCATTTATTGCGTGTCATTCATTCATCGTTATCATTATTCAGTGTCGTCATATTGTCATCATTATTCAGTGTCTCAATAAGTAATTATTTTGATATTGATACCTACATATTTTGATAATGATATAATATGAATAGTCATAACTTCAGTTTACAAGAAATGTCCCGAAAACAAAGCATATAGGTAAGTAGTTTTAGTTGGAACCACAATTGGATCGATGATGTACAGACCTTATTATTTTTCATATGAATTTGTTACATAGTTTTCCTGTTTATTCATAGTTAAAACTACTCACAGAAATTGATCAGGTGAGAAAAACAAACCGCTTTAAAAAAATAACTAAGTATAGCTTTTTAAATAGGTGCAATTTGTTTGTCGTTTTGGTTAAACAATAAACGTACAAGGATTTTTAATCAACTTCCAAAAAGCATGAGGTTTTTAACTCGTCTCTATATTTTTTTAAAGGCACATTCGTATCTACCGTAATACCACATATGAGGAAAAACAAAGCAATTTTATTATGTTCAGACAGATTTCTGTTCATTTCCTATTACATTTACTTGGCATAATGTCCTTATACATGTGCTTACATTCTCCGCAGGGGTGCCAACTCGACGCGACGCGGTATGAGGGTCAGAGTTTTAAACTGTCTGCGTTCACTGAACTCCACGTAAGGTCATATCACAAGCGACGTTATACCTTTCACACTAATAAACCAAATAAAAGGTTTTTGACTTATGACTCTTTGGACTTTTGTGCGCATATGACTTTTTTGTGTGAAGACTTACGGATAACTTCAGTTGTTAGTGCGATTTACCTGTTTTTTGCTGTCAATAAATATTATATATCAGGTAAGGTTTTTATAGATTAATCATTGATGAAAAAACTGCCAACAAAGGACTCGGAAATTGCATGTAACGTACAAAAAGTGTCATACAACGATGATTTCAGTCATGATGATTCAGTCTCAAATTATTGTCTTTGTAAATTACAAAGAGATTTTAATGTAACTTTGAGCACGTGGAATGTCTGAAAAACAATTAAAACATAACATACTATCACGCATGTATTGGGTTAGACAGAGGTGTACTATTGTACACCCAAAGTTCGCTGATATGTTTCCATCCTATTTTAAAAGGGTGAGCCCATTACCATTAGGTACTGGGCACAGTAAACTCAGAGGTGCTACTGAGAATTTTAAAGAAAACGCAATAGCAATTTGCTTGCAACAATAATCATTAGACTTTATTGGGAGATGTCTGTCTTTTTTTTTTCTTTCTTTTTTTCTTTTTTTTAAAAAAGCTGGTTCTGGATAGCTAGAAATACTGATGGTATGTTTGCAAGACTCCTCAAAAATAAAGCTATCGATATATACTTAGTAGCTGTAGTGTTTTTTTTAAAACACAACCTTTATTCATGACTTTCAGAAATAAAAATAAAATTGTCAAGATAGAAAACTTGTGGGAATTCCTCGGAGGAAATTCTCAATTTATAGTTTTATAATGAAGCTTCCGTCATGAGGACCACCAGTTTGGTAGATTATCTTACTAATAGTATTATAAATGTGAAAGTTTGTATGTTTATTTAATCACGCGAGAACGGGTGAACAGAGTTGGATGAAATTTGGCACACAGATAGTTAATAAACTAGACTACTAGTATTCTATTATCTGTGACTAGACTAACATGAAGTATATTTTTATCACGTTGGACCTGAACTAATTGACGAAATCGCAGACAGGAGTTAGTTTAAAATAATCTAAAGACCGTTTCATGAAGTTGTATAATTTTTTTAATATTTTTCAATAGAATATTTATATCTTTGAAATAATTCCAATAGGTACCTAAATAATACAAAGAGAAGTCTTAAAGTACATACAATAGATTGATGCATGATATCGTCATAATTTACTGCACATTATAAATCTATTAATGCATAACGTGGCCTCGCTCCGTTGATAAGCTTTTAATGTCACTGCCTTATATTGAATGCGTTACCAATTATAGAAGGAATCAAATCCTCGTATATTTAAGTCTGTATCGTACATATTAGGTACCTAAGGGTTTAACAATGCAGTGTTGGTCCTATTGTTTACTTTTCTAATACTTTCTATAGTCATAAAGATTACTAAAAATACTGAGCGCGACTGCTACGCTAGAAGTCCTGGGTTCGATTCCCAGGTCGAGCATAGTGTTATTGGGTTTTTCTATGAAATTCCCAGTAGCAGCTCGGAGTTAGGAATTTGTGCCCGGTTATGGCAATAGGCTCGCCCCCTATTACATGGGACCTAAACATACCGGCGAACTGTGGGTGTACATTAGTACGCCTCTGCCTAACCCTTCGGGGAATACAGTCGTGATAGTATGTTATGTTAGATATGGACTTTATGGGTACAGGATGTACCTAGCTAGAGCAACAATAAAAATAAATATTTTTTACTATATTCCGTATTATACTCTAAAATCAGGATATAAGATTATAGAATAACTGTTGTTACATAGATAAGCTTGTTTAGTTTCAACAGAGAAGTTCATACAACAATTTTCTTAACCTTATTAAAATTTTGAAATTGACAGCCTAACGTGTTCACTGAGGCACAAAAGGTCTCGTTTTCTGGTTAAATATTTTTGACCAAAATACTAAAAAATAATTAAAATTGGTCAGCATAATTAAGTATTTGTATGACCTATGTACGTCTTCCGGGTTATGTATTACATTCTCACATACGCAAACTCCTGGGCGTTTGTCTATGTGAGAATTTATGTTTGTAAAAGTACCTACGATACAAGAAAAAATGCTAACGTTATTAAAAAAACAATTAATCATCAATTTGTTTTTAAATTGACGTCTGAAGTATTTTTTAAATTAAGTTTTCCATTCTGTATGAAATCCATTGACTTAGATATATAATACTAATTATATCACCGATTATATTAAACTTATTGTGACGAAATACAAAAGAATGTAGTCATCCATACCATATGTTCTACGTTATGCTACAATGGAGATTAACTTGATAATTATACAGATTGGATACGCAGATACCTGATAAGAGATGTTTAACGAAGATAACATGAAATATCCAAGTTTATAACTCGTTTTTAAGACTGGAGGTCAAAGATAGCTGTAATTTTTTTATGGCTCTCCAACTCTATATCTCTAATGTGATTTAACGACTATATTCGTTAATTAATGGGACATAAAAATGATTTGATTGTCGCATGACTCGCACACGCCGCCTATTTAGCTAAAAGGTTACAATTGATTGAGAATGGGTTCTAGTATTAATACTTTTAGTTTAGGTTAAATCCATCCACAAACATGGAATGATTTGCGATTGTGCAGATTATCAGGATCACAGTAGATCATTGATTTTTAATTAAACGATTAACATCTAAAAATGGGAGTAAGGCTATACAATACACGTGTCCACCAACTGGCCTAATGCGGGTTGGCAGATTTCACATGTCATCAAGAAAATCTCTCAGTCAAGTAGGTTTCCTCACGATATTTTCCTTCACCGTTTAAACGTGAGTGAGTTAGTTCATTATATAATTATAATTTCGAAAAGTCAGAAGCCTTCGCGTGCCTTCGATTCGAACTCAAGATCTTTGACTTGACAGTCTAACAGTAGTATCATTAGGCTGCTGCGAACGTTTTGTGTAAGTTGTTAAGTATATTATTTCACAAGTTAGTTTTAGTTAGCGCATAGTCTAAATGTAAAAGCTCACATTTACAAGTTACGATGAGACAGATGGATTCTGTAGCAGTCCTTAGATAAAACAATGTTCTATGGATGCATTGTTTGTTGCTGTGAAATATTACTTGCGCTTACGTTTGCATTTATATACTCATTTAACTGACCCGTAGACAATATCAATGAACTTTTTTGTCAAGAATTTTTTACATTTGTTATAAACCTATCTTTAATAACCATGTCTACAACCGTGGATGTACATTAGTACAACTCTACTTAACACTTCAGAGAATACAGCCGTGACAGTACCTATGTTATGTTGTTTATTTTTTATGTATATGACCTATCTTTAGATATCTAAGATAGCTTTTTTCAGGATCTGAAAGTTTACTGTGTTTTAAATGGAATTATTTAAGTGATTTTACGCGCGTTTAAAACAATTTGCATCTATCTACATCTCAACAATATCAATTGGAAGAAGTAGTGTTTTCACAACTCAGGTGAATAAATTTAGCAATCAATCCTACTTATTGGTAAGGATTTCCTAAGGAAGGTAAATTAGGTTTATGTTGTAAACCGAAGCGTTATTATAACATAAATCCCGCATTACACCTAGTTATATTACTCAACTCAGTCGTAAAATGGCGATAGAGGAAATCATGACTATTACTGCACCTTACGACTTTAATGCGTGCTTTTCACATTCCTATCCAAATAACGATGTGAAATTCATAATAGAAAAATAAGTACATACATACATACATTCACGTTTTTCTCCCACAAGGTAGGCAGAAACTATAGACCGCCAGTCCGCCACTTGCTACGATTCTTGCATACTTCCTTTGTTTTTGCCACATTCATCCAAAAAAATACATTTTACTAATAGAGATCTTTTAGAATTCTGGATTTAGAAAACTAAATTTTTGGATCTTTGGATTTGAAAATTTGGTTCGAATAACTATTTCTCATCTTACTAGTAACATTGTAGATACAAAAATTGTATAAGTATTAACATATTTGTTACCTACTCAATGACGCAAAAACAGCTGTACGGAATTAGATAAAAATATAAGAAAATTTTACCCAGGTTGGACATAATTTTGAGGTAGAATTATAGAATACAATAAAGAATTAGGTAAGGATCTCAATCATTAATATTAATAGATATTGACGACACTTTTGGCGCAGCAGCTAAGCGATCGGTTACTGTGGCACGTGTTGTGGGTTCGATCCCCACACGGAGCAAATATTTGTATGATCTACAGGTAGTTGTTCCGGGTCTTGGGATCGTAGTGTGTCCACATAGCGAAAGTGTTTCTAATCATGTGTAGGTACCTACTTTCATCCGCTGATAAGAAAACAATGAATCAAATATCACCGTGTATGTAGTAAATTGTAAAACAAGTACCTATATAGTTTGTTAACTGCATAGAGCAAAAAGTGAACGGTTTTATTCAGCAGTTCACAGTTAAAATACACCAAGGTTGTTCCAAAGAGAGTAAATAATAGCGAGGCTGGCTGTGATTGTAGTACGTTTCAAAGATTCAAAAGATAGGTAGGTATCTATAAATAATAAACTAACGACACGTGTGCAGCTTTGCCTACGTAAACACAGCGCCATCTATCGCTCCAATTGTGAATCTAAATCATCGAAGAATCTATTAAAATTGACACAAAAAAAATCATCAAAATCGGTCCAGCCATATAGGAGTTCAGAGACACACTGTCGATGACCACGACAGAGGACGACTTTCAGTAACGTACAGAAGAAATATAATAAGAGTCGGACCGAATTTCCAATACCTACAAAAGTAATAGGTACCAAAATAAATCATAAAACAAACACAATTTATTCAAAATGTGTGATTTGGATTCACATACCGTTATTCCAGGTTTCTGCTCTACCATTTCATACAAAATACTTCACTGGAGATAAAAATATACCTAAGCGAATGCAATTCTTGATAACTTTACCAAGTTTGGAAAGATTTTCGGGTCGTTTATTTCCAGTGAAGTAGTAGTAGATGAAATGGTACCGTAGGAACCTAGATTCATGGTAACTAAATCCGAATAATTTGATAAAACATTGTTTGGATTACGTTTTATTTCGGTATTACGCTTTTGTAGGCAATTCAAGCTCCGTCGGACCATTAAGACCTTATAACGTCTTATCTCATTCTAAATGTTAATCAATTATAAGCTTAGTTACAAGACGTACAAAGTGGGAATCCCTAGTGTCGTTACATCGTAAACTGTTAAAACAAGATCGGCAAAGATATCGAATAACACATATAACTAGACCTAAAAAATAATTTCCCATAGAGGTATTTTAAATTGTCATTAGTAAAAAATGCTACTATACTAAGCGCTAAAATAATAAGCGTTTCAGAATAAGGCCTTATTAATTACAAAGAATATTATATTATTATGTATTTTAAAATAAAATGATGTCAACAGTAACGGCTGTAATGATGTCATTTCTCAATTAAATGTGTACGTAATGCATACAACAACAAAACATACCACATATGGTGTGTTTTGTTTGTAACTATAAAACCAAGTCTATCTTCGCGACCCACAATCGTTACAACAATTTGTAAATGTTTTTGCCTAAATATAAGTATCCATAGAATAAGAACAATAGAAACTGAATGATTACTTTTTTTTTATTGGATAGGGGGCAAACGAGCAGACGTATCACCTGATGCTAAGTGATTACTGCCGCCCATGGACAACCGCAACACCAGAGGAGCCACCAGGGCGTTGACCGCCTTATAAAAGAGTTTGGGCCTCCGGTAACCTCACTCACTCGGCGAAACATAACGTACCTAAGTGTTGTTCCACCCCGGTTATCTGTGAGGCTGTGGTATCACTCTGGTTGAGCTGGCCCATTCGTGCCGAAGTACCTATGGCTCTCCCAAAGATACTTATTGAAAGTAAAGTAAAGGCGACCACAACATAATTGAGTATGACTCAATCATTTAGACAGACTATCATAGTAAGGTATATTTGGTCAGACTTCATCAAAGAAAAAAAGTGGATTTATACGATAACTTGAGTAGCCCAACTGGCATATAAATTCATTCATTTCCTATTTTAAACTAAACTAACAAAATTAAGATTTGTTTACCATTTTACTTTAATCTCCGCGTAATGTTTTTTATAGTAACCCGTTTCTTTTGACTTTTTGAACCAAACTAAGGCAAGTTTTGTAGGTGTGTGCAACTTTAATCAGAACATTATTTATAAAAGGAGTTTTAATTAAATCGACAGATGACTTTATTTAACTAAATTTACTTATTTAATGGTAACATTAAGATTAATGTACAAATATTTAAAAAATATTGTATATTATGCCGTGTCGACAAGGCCCACACATGTTTCTTATATTATACCATTGTAACATCAATTTAACTTGTGGAGTGCAATAAATGTATTGAGTATTGAGTATTATTATATCTACCTATGCTAAGTATGACAAGGAACCCAAAATAGTATCACATTTTTATATCCACGTCATATTTAGATATAAAGGCACATACCTAGTATAATATTATTAAAAGCACAATCCTAGTAATGCTACCTCGCTGGTATGTTTTAATCTAATTTACTTAATTCCAGGCACGCCTTTTGCCAATGTTAGGACACAAATCCAAATCTGAGGCGAAGTTTGACTTGGGATCAGTATCTCACACTTAACAGCTGCGCTTGGGTCTACCAGACCAATGAGTCTGTCTAAAAGAGAATCGAATAGGAAAAATAAAAGAAAACTCACCATGACTACCACTTGCCATACGTTGGGTTCTTGAATGAGGAGGTCGGCGGTTTGTAGAGAGGGTTCTCTCCCGTGCAGTCCTCCGCGTCAATGTTCTGGTACTGAGGGTCGTTGAGAGGGACAGGAGGGACGGTGTTCAGGTGCTTCCACAGCATGATGCCGCCGACCGCCGCTACCACAGCCACAATGCCCAGCACACCCACGATTATAGACACTGCGACAGAAATGAAAATGCTATTTGACGTACACGTACCAGTACATATACCTACATTACAACTGCTGCTACACTGCTCATAAAGTTCGACGAGCGTTAAACCAATACACAGTGCGAAGGAACCCTTAGCTTTTAAACGACCGTTCCATAAACCATTGGAAATTTAACAATAAAATTGGAAAATATATGCTTGATTGACAGAACAACATGTTGTATTGAAAGCTAGCATTTAAAACCTTGTTTTACTACAGCTCTCATCAAAACAATCAACTTTCCTTAGTACTATATACATAGGTATACCTAAAGATTAATGAAATGTAAATACATTTCATTGTAGTACCTATTTGTGTTCATGCGTACTGCCTACACTTTTCCTTTTTGTACGCAAAAACAATGCATTGTGGGCGGGACCCGTGTACAAATAAAGTGCAAAATGTCACGTAGGTACATTATACTGTACGTATATTATGTGTTAGTCTAAATTATGGAAGTCGACCTCCGTTATTTACTTCGAAATATATATTTGCATCCAATTGGGAAGACCTAGACGTTTTGATATTATAAGAATATGATAACTGATTAAAAATATTTTCGAAGCGGCGGTAGCCTAATGGCTAGGGCGTCGGACTTGCGATCATGTGGTTGCCGGTTCGAACCCCACCCATTGCACTACCGACGTGAACCCACTCGTAACACAAGCAATCTAGCTTAGCACGAGGGGTTAACAAGAATACTAGTAATGTGCGACCGGCATTGCTAGTAAGCTTTTTTAAAAAAAAAAAATATCAAAAAGTCAAAATGATATTTTCAATTAGACCATTAAATTAGATACTTTTGAAAAGTCAAAACTAATTGCACGGTTCCAAAAAATGGGTGTTAGGTATGGAGAAGAGCCTCTAGGTAAGAAACTCCATATTATGTACTTACTCTTTAAAAAAAACGATATAACAATGACAATGAACAATAAACATAACAGTGTAATATTAATATAACATTGTCATTTTGTGTTTAAATTCAATTTCAACTTATTTCAGAAGTTGCCCCACAGCAAGTGGCCCTAAAGAAGGAACTTTTTGCTAAGTCAAAACTATTTGTTACAATTGTAGTACCAATAAAAAATAAATTTAAATGTGTAAATGGTTTGCTTAGAATGAGAGGTATTATTATTTATAGTCCTTCATGCTGTCGTAATGCGGGTTGGTAGACTTCACACACGCCATTTAGAGAATCTTTCAGGCACCCAGTTTTCCTTCACCATTAAAGAGAGTCATAATTCATTATGATCAGACTGTCAGCGTCAATTTGTATTAAAACGTGCAAGGTTAATTATTATTAAACGTTTGGCTCCCGGTAACTTTTATATATTTTTTTGTGATAGGCAGGCAAACGAGCAGACGGATTGCCTGATGGTAAGCGATTATCTGTTACATGTTAATGTTAATAATAGTCTGTTCAAACAGACTATTATTAGTCTGTTTAATTTTTTTTAATATTATTTTTTAATTAATATTAAAAGTATTAATCCTTTAATTATTTTTTCAACCCTAGATACTTGTTTGATTATCAATGTTATTATAACTCTATAATACAGAAGGAGTTTACATACGTCACCAAAAAGTTTATTTATCTGCTATGTTTAAAGAATACGGAATGGATGTTTATTTTTGGTATTTACTTAAACCACCATTCAAATATTTTGACGAAGGGTTTCACAATTGGGACAAAAACCATAAGTCGTTTGGTTGTTTATAATGACCGTCTGTCGCCACACGCTGTTATCTCCGAATGCTGTCATATTTGTTATCAGCACTGCGTAGATATTATTATGTGATATAGTTTTCTAGGTCAGTAACAAATAGAAATGACATAACGTCATTAAGAAGCAACTAAAAATATGTAAAATAATAGTTTTGTTTCTGGATATGACTTCACTTATGCAAAGCAATATTATCAGGTATTTTTACATTGATCATAACCCACTTAGGTACGTATCCCATCCAAGATGTAGTCCGTATAAGATCCTCAAGTGCTAAAACTACCCACACTAAAAGTGTTAAAATATAACGTAATATCACGCCTGTATTTCAAGAAGGGTTACAACTAAAGTTCGTTGATATTAGCTCCATCTTTGATTATGTTGTGCATAATATTTGACAAGACTGAGAAAAAAAATTGCAACTGCCAAAGAAATGAATATTATTGAACATACTGACATATGAGTAACTACTATATTTTTTATGTGATAGGCAGGAAAACGACCAGACGGATCGCCTGATGGTAAGCGATTACCGCCGCCGATTACAAGTGCGTTGCCGGCCTTTTAAAAGGGTACCTACAAGGAATTTTCTGTTGTACTAGCCCCCGGATCTCGGGTGTATGCCAGTACACCTCAGCCTAACCTTTAGGAGAATATAGGCGTAATGGTATGTCCCTATCGTATTCGACGACAGTGAAGCAAAATAAATGATACAAGTCATCACGAATGTTTTCATAACTAAGATAATATAAGGATACGATAAACATAATTATGTTCTAAGAAAGCGACTGATACCCCACAGCTGGTGTCAGTGAACATATATTTGTTCTGTCATGTCAAAAGGCTGGAATTATCGAACGCATCTGTGTAAATTAAAATGTTTAAGCAAATTAAAGAAAACACTTTATCTCTTTGATGTTAAAGTTCTGTTTTGTGTGTGGAGTCAATATGTATGTGGAATTAAAAATTCACTTTTTCATTCATTCATAAGTCGCATATATATTGTTTGAAGTGACGCAAATGAGATATGGAATTTCAAGTGTTGCCATTTCATATTCTGTCCTTCTTAATTACCTACATCGTAGTTTTGAAACTCAACTTTTAAAACCAGAGTTCGTAATAATTATAATTTATTGCTTGCTGACCTTTTTTTAGTGTTTTGGCTTATGCCAGGCCATATTCACTTGTACTACATACATTGATACATATAACCTGATTTCAGCAATAAGTATAATATATTTGTATTTTTAAATATGATATACTGTTTTCATAATGATTCAATAACTTTAAGTTGTATACAATTTTAAGACAGTGAGAATTGAGAGTCCATTACAATTTTTATGTCATTATTATTATCGGTGATCCATATTGATAGGTACGTCCCTTCGTACATAGTTGTTACGCAAATATTTGTAAAAAAATGTGTTGTCATAAAGTTTTTTTTAGTTAGTGCCTGGATGACACAACCGAGTTTTAAAAATGTAATTTAAAATTGAAATGCTCACCTTTTTGTCCTGCCACAACAGCAGCAGCATCAACATCATTGCACGACCTCACGATCATCACATAAATCTCTCCCAATTCATCTCGCATAGCTACGTAATCAATTCGACAATCAGATATCGTTTCATTGCAGGTCACCCAAATTTTCCTGTCTAGCTCATCCCTGTCTTCCGTCAAAGACTGATTGTAGGTCTTTATAGTCATGGAATGGACACAGCTGTCGCATTCACCAGCGGTGCTGTTGCGGAGACAATCTTCACATTCGCTTGCAATCGAGCAGAGTCCTGCGCAGTTATTCTCCTGGTCAAAGTACTGGGAGCCCTCACGGTCTGGGTAACAGATGCAGGTCTCGCATGTGCCGCAGTAGCCGTTGCCGGAGCAATCCGCCTGGAAGAGATTGACTGTGAGAGTGATTCACACAGATGTGGAATCTAAATTCCACTTCTACCATTATTCCTTCCAATATTCAACTCACTCAATATCACATAGTACAATACTATGGTTGAATTAACTGTTGGTGTTGAATATAGATACAAAATGAATAGCAATTACGTTTCACGTGGGAGAGCCATGCTTCGGCAAAAATGGGCCGGCTCGACGGGAGTGATACCACGGCCTTACAGAAAACTGGCGTGAAACAACGCTTGCGTTGTGTTTTGCCGAGTGAGTGCGGTTACCGGAGGCCCAAACCCTTTTAAAAGGCGGGCAACGCACTTGCGACTCCTCTGGTGTTGCGGGTGTCCGTGGGCGGCGATTATCGCTTACCATCAGGTGATCCGTCTGCTCGTTGGCTCCCATACCTATCCCATAAAAATATCAATAGTATACACTTTTATGTAGTACTTGGGTAATATTTTTCTTTTTTCTATTTTTTCAAATGTATACTTACATCGTTTCGTGGATTAACTGAGCACTGAACTATGTCGCCTCGCTTCTCGTCACAAATTGGTGTCTGACAAGACTCTCCTGTCCTGTAAGAAAAACATAGTTTAATAATGACAATGTAATGTAAGGTAATCAAAATAGAATTCCAGTTGATGGATATTCGCTTAGTGCATTTTTTGTTCAGTGTATTTCGAAAGGCTGTGTTCGCTACGATAAGTTTTTATAACTAATAAATAAATTCATCCTTGAACATTTCTAAAGAACATTGCTAAACAATGTATAGTTGAACGACATGCAAAAAGAAATAATGCGGATACTAACTAAGTAAATCTCAGGAATAGGTAAATTTAAACAATCAGCGATTACAGAAAATGTTATAACATCGATTTAAGATTTCACAATCATAATACCGATTATAATAAGTTTTGCCTAGACCCACATTATAGTGAGCATTCTTTAGCAGTAAACAGGGTTACTGATAATGATCAGGAGTTAATCGGTTCATTGCTGACGGACATCCTGGAGCGTCGCGGTATCGGTACGAAGGCATAATATCCGTTATATCAGATATAGTCAGACTCAAGAAGCAGATGGATGATATTTGCAAAGTCTGAATACTCATTAATGATTTATAGTTTGTGAGATAGTAAGTTTGTAAAGAACCATAGGGTTGTTTGGGTTGTAGGGTTTTGTTTCTCGTCTTTGTTTGATCTTTATACAGAATTGAAATGGTTTTGATTCCATTTTTGTTCAGTAAATTGTATTGAATCTTCTCATACAATTAGACTTCAAATATTTGAATATAATATACATAAGCAATTAGCAGCAAAATCACCAGAAATTTGCTTTACAATGACTATAATTTGACATGCAGCTGTTCTTACAAATTGGATTGCATCAAAACATGAAGCATTTTTAATAACCCCACCATTAAGAGGAAAGTGGCCTCTTGTGCCACAATTAACTCCGCATCGATGTATGAACAAAGATGTTTTTGTTGAGCTAAACCTAAATATTTACTGCTAATAGTTATTTGAGAAATTCAACCTTATTGCATGATATTACGACACTTCATTGCTTGTTTGATTATGCGATGTTATGCTTCATTGTGTCGACATTTCGATGAAATATGTAGGTACGTTTACCTATACTTCATAAATTTGATATGTAAACAAAATTGGAAGCATAACGTGTTGAACTAATGCATTGTCTTTATTTAATATTTGATAATTTATATCAATAATAAAATGGTGTTAATTAATTATTCCTTGACTTTCCTGGTTCT
Source organism: Acronicta leporina (assembly GCA_947256265.1). Lineage (NCBI taxonomy): Eukaryota > Metazoa > Arthropoda > Insecta > Lepidoptera > Noctuidae > Acronicta > Acronicta leporina. Next base: position 4,686,471 of record OX366513.1, on the reverse strand, counting down.
TGTTTGCAAGTTGCATCATTCAAGTGCTATATTCCATTTTTCCTTTTGTAAATGTATTAACTTACCCAAGAAAAACAAATTCAGGTTCGCTTTTGCGTTCATTTGTGTAGGTTTATTAATATTCACCGTTTTCTAAAATACCGTAAGTAATTCGTACATTCACAAGGAATCGTAAGAGCATGTCATGTTTTCCTTGGATTTGCTCAGTAAATGTTACTTCAATGTCGTTTCTGCCAGCGCATAATATTTCAAATTTAACTAAAAGGTTGCCAGACAATTCACTTTAAAAGGCAATTTTGTACGATTATGTCTGAATAAAATTAATAATGTTGGGGACAGTGTATTTCCTGCAGGTGGAAATGAAATGAAAAGGAGAATATCCTGTTTATTATAGTTGTATGTACTCAGTATTTTTGAATGAGAATTAGAGGATTTTTGTTATACATATGATGAAAAAAATAAATTTAATAACGTACCATCCAGCATGACACGTACAAACGCCACAAGATAAGTCACCATTCTTGTTACAAAACGTTGATCTAACTTCCACCTTCTGACTGCACTGACACGCGCAAGGTACATAGTATTTGACCGTCACTTCTTCGTCTAAGCCCAGGTTGATTTTCACTGTTACATACTCAGATAGACCGCCAGTTACATTACAGAATTCCGTTGACGGAGTAGCTTCAATGGTTGTCGTGCAGTTCATGCCAAAGCATTTTGGCTCATACTCCTTCAATTCGATATTGAAGCTCTGCGTCGAGTGAACGATCATCATTTTTGCCTGCAAAAGATGATTTAGGTTAGATTTATGACTATTGCGTTTTACGCGAAAATGAGATAGGCATAGATAACTAACAAAGTTTGTCCTAGTACAGTTCTGGTTAAGCAGAGAGCGGCGTTCATTAAGGAAGTATATAAGGCCCAGCACTGGACGAATAAGTGCTGCTGATGAGAGTTTCGATTGTCATAGGAATACCAATTATAATCGTTAGTGGTTCTCAGAAGCCCGAAAAACTGGTCATTTTGGTATTGCCATGTAATTAGGTAGTAGAGGTCAAAGAAATGATTTTCTGCCGCACTTGATTAGAATAGAATTCAAACCCAATCCGTGTGGGGGAAAGGCTAAGATGATGAAGAGATTTAAACTGTGCCGAAGATGAATGATTTCTGGAAAGACTTTAGTATTAATTCTACGTTAAATTATTATTCAGTTTGTATGTTTATTGCAATAAAATCCGCAAGAAATAGTTTTATTTTCCGTCAGGAAGTTCAACAATAACAAAGGGTGTAAAACCAAAATGGATTGCGCAGTTATTAAGAGGATGTAGATTACGGATTGAAAGTAGGTATACGGTAGCGTTTCAGTGTGACTCATCAAGTTCGCAAATCCTTTACTCAAACACGATTCATTCAGTGAGTTTATATTTTGGGTAATAAGCCGGGATTTTATTTGTTTTCACTTCATTTAAAAGGTCTTTTGTAAATACAGTAAGAGCCCGAGCAGTTCAATAATTGGAGAGGATACTTATGTAACCGCTAATTAATCTTTCTTAATAAGAAAGATTAATTAGCGGTCCACACTATGATTCATAAGTATTGTATTTAGACTTGATATGATATAAAATCCTTCCTGATGGACTGTACAAGGTCTCTTTTGGTATCAATACTTGTAACTCTATCTTTCTTGTAAAAATCCTCATGATACCCGTGTTGCATCGGGAAAGTGGAAGATTATATCGGACGTTTACCTCCAGCATGCGACAGCCACAGATCTACGATTTTTTCAAACCGGGGCAGAAATCGGTAAGTAGCACCCACTCTCTTATCCGTTTTCTCCTGTATGAGATTATTGTTAAAAAAACCTTATTTTGGAATATTGGCCCCTGAAACTTGCGCATGAGGCCCTGATTTGGTCCCCACCTGCCCCCTGCCTCAGCTGCCATGCGATGTATTTTATTATCCTATGTAAAACAACACACTGAGCTATAAAACAATCCGGTATAATACGTTCTTTCACATATTTTTTTCTGCTTTAATTGTATCTACAAATGGCCTCCGTTCTTTCTAATGTTACGCGTCTATTAAAGTGTAATTATAATTATAGTATCATAAAGTTAACCTATTATGCCATAATTATTATAATTGTTGTAATTATTTTAAAAGGAACAGTGAAGCATGTTTGAAATGCTGACGCTAATTCTTAGATTGCTGTGACCTGTCAGTTACAGTTAGTTAAATTTCATGTCGTTTATTTGTTTCCTTGTATTTGTTGCTACTGTTTTATAACCTAATTTCTTGTGAAATTCCCTGTAAGAGCTTTATTACGGGTACTAGTATTGAATTATCTGTGTTAAGGGTACCTCTTTTCCACAAAGTGTTAAATATGTATTATATGTTTCTCCTACCAAACTGCATTTATAGCAGTTTTGTATGTGCTTTTGGATGTCACGGCTCATTTTTTTTTTGGGTCGTAAAGGCATACATATCCATAAGTTGTAGAAAAAACATTGTTTTTAATATGGAATAGAGCATCAAAACATGCATCTATAACGCCTGCATTCCTCGAAGGGTCCTAACCCTTCGAGGAAATAAAAAAAACATAGAGTTGTATTAATGTACGCCCAGTATGGTATAGTTAGGTTCCATTAATAGGGAGTGAGCCTATTGCCATTAACCAGGCACAAATAAATTCATTGTTATTGTTAAATCATAACATTATCAAACAAAGAAAAATATCCAATTACATGCTTTATCAAAAGTAATATTTTGCCGAAACACCTGCAAAATTTATTCGTGCGCATTGTCCGGAGACCGACAACTGGCGTGTCCTCACGTACAAATTATATCTACAGATTACACTCGGACATCGGTGCCCTTACGACTTGTAGATTAACAACCATATCATATTTGTGAGTAAGAAACAATTTAGGTTAATTTGTAAGCATTGGTTGGGCTGCAGAAATGACTAGATACTAGTGGCAATGCAGGGTAGACTGCTGTTTGATTTATTCAAAATAACACTTAGTAAAATATGTAATTAGAATGCTAATCCTTTGACAAAAGAATAAACCAGCCCTCTGATCCCGCGAAGAGTCGACAAGTCTCTTTGCAATTTGCTTTGCAGTCAATTTGCAACGGCGCAAATATAGCAACCTCAATGGGAACTATAATTTTGAGTCGTTTGGAGTAGAAACGCTCGGGCCGTGGGGTCCGAGTGCGCGCCATCTCTTCAAAGAAATTTCTAAGAGACTTGTCGACTCTTCGCGGGATCAGAGGGCTGGTTTATTCTTTGGTCAAAGGATTAGCATTGCCATTCAACGTGGCAATGCAGCCAGTCTTCTGGGTACGTTACCCGATGACAGTGATGTGGAGGAGTACTTTGACGCCTAGGCGTGTCTATATTTCTTTGTTTTTTTTTTTTAGGTTATATAGATAAGAAATATTATAAAGAGGAAAGATTTGTATGTATCAATGTATGTAACAATGTAAAAAAAGAAATAAAGTTCACTAATTAGAATTTGTATCCTGAAAAATATGTTAACGGTTTTTCTTGGGATTGAGAAGGGATGCTCTGTCCCTTTCTAGCAAAACGCGTGTTGGTCTAGAATTTTTATGGATCTCGAAATATTTTACGTCACATAAGTAGGTAACCTATGTGTCTGTCTGTCTAGCATAAAATTAAACTGCTTTTTTTAAAATCCTTACTTTTGGCCCGACTTTGATTTTGTTTTTGTCGATCTGCTCTATTTTGGGTATACCTACTTTTTCGTGTAGCTATAATAATATCAGTCATAGATAGAAGTGCCAAATTTCCATTGTTTTACTTTTCCACTAATAATGACAATGATCCTGACCTTTTGTTTAGTTTTGGGGGTATACTGGATGTCCAATTTGTTAGGCTTCCCGATGTAGAGTGTCCTCTCAGCATACACAGGTCTGACAGCCACTCCTGGCTTGGCTACTTCGGCCACTTCGGGAAGCCGCTCTTGGTCGTCGGGACACCAGCCATCTTCTAGGGAGAAAAAGCAGTGAGGTGCCTGTAAAGAAAAATAAACTGAATTAATAAATGTGTTGATAGTGTAATAAAATCAGTGAAAGGAACGAATACATAATTCAGAATTTCAACAGTTTTACGAATGTTTGATTTACAATTCATAATAATCAATAAGCTAATATCTCGTGACTGATATACAATTTAGATAATACGCGTATTATTATGGAGGTCAGTTGCTACCATTTATAAATTTAAAAAAATGCAACAAAAACCTTTTTGGTGTTGACCCTACAAGAGCTAGAAAAAGTAAAATAAGTACCTACATATCTACAAAAACATGCGTAGTGAACTTCCTTTTTCTCTTCAGTTAAAAAGCATAAAAATTACTTAAACGAGAAGTCGTGCCTAATGCAAATTATTATAGGAGCCAGCACAGACGATCTCCCTGTGTTCTTAAATGATTTGTGTAACGACTGTACTTGTAAAATTATAATAGAAGATTGATAAGTCAAGCATGCATATCGCTTCAATTTGATATTGAGACAAGTTTTTGCGAAGATCAGCTATAGCCATATTTATCGAGTTTGAATCCAAGCCTTGAAATCTTTTATTCACTCAAAAATCATGCACTCGCTTAAATGGCACGGGAAAACATCGGGAGGAAACCTGCAATGAGATTGTCCACGGCGTGTAGAGTCTGCTAGCTTGGACTAGGCCAGTATAGTGGATGAGTAAATGGAGTTGATGATGACCCCGTATAATAACCGAATATTTTTAATACCATGTGGGAAAGAGACGACATATAATGGGAATACTAATCGAGAGTACGGTCACAGATAAAAGAATACTAGTAGTACGGTGATATACGGTGAGATACGGTGAACGGATGAGGATTAGGTATCTAGGGGAAGCACAAAAGATCCCATTGGGTCGAAGTGCTCTGAGGCCTTGCTGCCTCGGCCCCACACAAGATAAGATAAGATAAGATAAATCGAGAGTACACTAGTACTTGCACTGCTGTTTCTTTTCCTGTTTTCTATTATGTATAATGTAAGAGGCAGGTGTCGTTGAAAGTGTGGAATCGGTTTAGTGACAATTGAATTAGATTTGGCATTGTGCCTTTTTGCATGATAATTTGACATAAATAGGTTTTTCGCCACGGGTGGTCACTGGTTAGCTGTAGTTTAAATGTAGATATTTGTAGGTATATATTACTTTAATAATCTGAATTTTCCATAAAAAGGTTGAATTATTAATGAATTTTGGTGATATTGTCCATTCATATCTACTTAATATAAAAGACTTTTATTTCATACTTTATGTAGATACCATTCCAACTATTGGGAGTCAACTAACTACATAAATTCTAGTAATACTTTTTAATTGTTACGTTAATAATTAATTATGTAAAAAAATATTAATGATTATTATCCTTTGTTTATAACTTGATGTCACTTTGGCACCTTATAAGTCATTGGTATAAACATCATAAATCCTAAGTTAATTATAACCATATTATGAACAAAGGAATGTCCTGCAACTCTGCTATGTATACATAATTCTTCTATATAAGGTTCTTAGCTGGTTCCTAGACATGTAATTATACAAATTGCAATGTTAAACGAGCTGTCCAGATTGTAACCGGTTGAAATCGCAAACAATGCTAACACGCTAACTAGATGTGACAAGGGCGTGAAATCTGTTAAAAGTAGAGCGTGCCCTGCAAGAGCACTGACATTTGAATCTCCTTGAGATTTCTATGCAAGAAGGTGACGGGTTTTTTGGTTCTTTTTAGTACAGTCTTTAGGTAGTCGAGCTGTTACTAATTTTATAACAATGTGTCAATCTACTGTCACCACTAATGCAAAGGTACGGTTGCCAAGAAATAACACGAGTTACAAAATATGTAGGTAAGTAAGTACCTCCTCGTATGCATGACATACACAAAATCCTTTAATTATTCTGTCCTACTGCTGGGTACGGATCCCCTCTCGGAATGAGATTTGATTGTAGACAGACATTAGATTGTAGTCTGCTACGCTGGCCTTATACGGGTTAGCAGACTTGAGACTTCGCCGCCACCTGTCGAGAAAATCTCTCAAGCATGCAGGTTTCCTCACGATGATATTACGCACATGTCAGAGGTACATGCGTCGGTTTCGATCTCGAGATCTTTGACTTGGGAATCCATCGTCACATCACTGTTCAATATATGCTACCCATATAGTCGTTTTAAATTATAAATGCAGCGTTGACACTACGTTGTTATTTAAGGTAATTAAATCTTCGACTCTTGTATCACGAGTCTTGTAACAGGTCTGCGGCGATAGTTGGCACACAGCCAATGATGTTCGTCATTAATGTCATTAACTTGCTAGCCGGATAAACGCGTCGTGCATTTTAGGTTGATAGCCATTGACGCTTGTAGGCATATTAAAGACCATATTAATTTTGAAGATGTATACCGGTTATAAACTTGGCTCCCACTCTGATATGGATAGGTTTCAGTAATATTGTCATGGGAGTGTAATTACGAGTCCTGTCATATTGTGGCCCTAAGTATAAGGCTAAAGAAGGAAAGAGAGCGGATTTTCTCACTCTCTTGCAAATGATCCGTGAGGATTTTCAGTAGGGATAAAAAATGGTGATAATATTCACCTATAAGTGCCGATAACATTTGAAAAGAAGATTCTGTGTCAGTTTCAGTTATTGATATTGGAGATAAATATAAATAATATCTAATATCTAATAATATCTAGGTATATAAAACCAAACATTTACGTGGTTATAAAAGCCATTGAAAAAAGACATATCCATTCTACTATATCAATGTATAACGCGTCGCCTGGCGCCAGTGGTCGACTCGACCAAGTAATGACCAAGTTGGCAGCTTGCTTAATACAAGTACATCAATACGTTACCTGCCTTCATTAAGCACATTGTTGACTACCGATGGTGTTTGAAGGACGTATGAATAATTCGATGGAAAAGCTAAAGTAAATAAGACAGGTATTCGTTGTAAACAGACACTTGGTATTACTGCCTAGGTTTGCAGGCGAGATTATAAAACATGGTCGTGTTGTAATGGTCGATTTGCTTGCATTTTCCGATTATGCAAACGATTTGTGATTTTACCGAGGGGTATTGAGATATCGAGAGAGAGAGAGAATATGGATGTACATATTAATGAATCGGTAGCTGTTATGCAACCTTAATTTATGCAGTTACACCACATTTAATTATTTAGTGAAGATCCATAATCTAACACCTATTATTCATGGTATTATCTTTATTTTGTACTGAAATAGTGTGTAACTCATTGGAGTACTTACCTTTAAATAAAGAAAAGAGCAGATGTTTATAATAAAGCATTCACACTAATACTGCCTGTCTGTCTGCCTGTAACCTCTCTACGACTGATCAGGTGAACCAATTTTGATGAAATTTGGTATAAAGACAGCTTGTACCTTGTAGAAGGACATAGGCTACGTAATGTCTCAAAAAGTCGACTGAAACCGGGAAAAACCGGTAGTATAAATATAGTAAAGTAAATATTATATTCGAAGAAAGGCTAAGGTATGTTTTATATGGAATCTGCTTGAGCAGAATGAGCAGCATTTAGTGTGTAGCAGTATTAAACAAATGTAAAAAATGTCTCAAGTCAAGACATGAGTAATAATGATTCCTATATTTATATTCATACATTACTCGATGACGTATTTCTTTCAGGGGAAGTGCAGATACATTATTTATTACAATAATATACACATATTTATGGTGCATACACTATACTATACAAGTATAGATAAACGTTATTAGGTGGGGGTATAACGTTAATTATATCTACGCTTTTCCTAGAAGTTTGAAAATCTTAAAAAACTATAACTTCTATCACACCCTTTTTCACAGTGTGGGGACGGGTTAGAATACTTTTTTTTACTGCCTTTCAGATAGGCATCTCGTAAGAGGCAGGAAAATATCTGACTTCCTCGGTGGTAAAACCTCTTGGGTCCTGACTGGCTGACCAGTCGTAAAACACCTTCGTGTGTGTTTCAATTTTCTGTACTGTCCTGCAATGCTCTTTTTTGAGAAAATAAAGGTATTTAAACCGAAACGGAATAATAATGAATGAATAATTAATAATGAAGTGCCCAAATTACTGGGTAATTTTAATCAGCCTTTGTTGCCTCAGGCTATTTATAAATTATGTAAAGCAAATTTATGATAGTAAGTTACAGCCAATATAAACCATAGTACACGTTTATCCATTCCAGATAATTATAATGCAAGAAACGATGGGTGCGGGGATCGACGCCTACGCAGAAAACATGAGGAATGTGGTTTAACAACAGGGAATAAAAAGCATTATTATAATAGGAATAACCTTTTTAGATAAGATTTTATATACCCACATTTAAATATGGTACAGTACACGATACAAGAAATTGCCATAGCCATTCCGATCTAGACAATTTTAGGGTCCTTAACTTTTATATCTATCTATATATATAAAAGAAATCGTGTTAGTTACTCCATTTATAACTCAGGAACGGCTGGACCGATTTGGCTGAAAATTGGTGGAGAGGTAGCTTAGAACCAGGAAACGGACATAGGATACTTTTTATCCCGTTCCCGTGGGATGTGATGACAGACCGAATTCCACTGGGGCGAAGCCGCGGGCAGAAGCTAGTTGAGATATAAATACAAAGAAACACAAGGGAATAGGTCAAGCCACCCGCAGTGAGGTTTTGGTTTCGATTCACAGCTTGAGCATAGAAAAATATAATAACATTTAATTTGTATTTATTTTCTTTTATATGTTCATAGATCTTAATCTAGTTGAATTTTGCTGTATAATATAATGAGCTTTTAAATTTCATGAATAAATCGACATGACATATCTCCTATTTGTATTTAATAAAATCTGTTTTTTTTCTTCATTGGTTGTTAGATTGTTTAACAAGATATCGTTACTCATCAAACTATGAAGTAGGTAGGTAGATTTATTAATCTGTAATCTTCGTAAACATTAATCAAAATAATTACTATTGGTTACCATAACTCTACATTTTCGTAGTCTGTCTTTAGGTCAAGATAAGCATAAAGGGACCGAAGGAAACCCGTTCAATAACTATTATAAGTTATTGAACGGGTTTCCTTCGGTCTCTTATACCTTTGTTACGTGCTTGGAAATACAAATATGGACATAATTGGTTTGCCTGATGATAGCCGTATCTCCAAGTCTGCCTGCCCATTCATTTAGAATTCAGGACAAACCGACCACAATAATGATAATCTTTGTTCACTACCGTCATTTTTTAGTAATTGTACTCATGTAAAAAGGCCAATAAACCCTTTAATACTCGTTAGTGCATACAAAACAGTGCAAGTGGGTGTCAGAGTAATAGCTTAGATCTTCATGATTGCACTCAACCTGAGCTGATCTTACTGATACTTCATACTGTTCCCTTGAACGTGTGACTGAGACAACGATATTTACTATAAAATTACGGAAGTGGGTTTCGACTAGGGTTGTACAAAGGTAGAATAATGATATCGACTAAAAATCGTTAATGGCGACAAAATGATTAATAGGTGTCTCGTTATTTATTGTTGTAATAATTGGGATATAAATTAACGCTAATAGCTTTAAGGGTCGTGATAAAATTCTTGACTGTGTTATCTGGTGGTGGGCTATTGTTGACGGGCGTTACGGAAACAGGCTATCAGTTCAATATGTTAGTTTATTATATCAATTACACACTTGATTTGTGGTTGTAAGACATTTTAATAACGTCTAGGCGTTTTTAAGTTAAGCTCGCCTTTTTACATTATTTGTTTTATAATTATTATATGAATATTTCTGTGTACAATAAAGAATAAAAAATAAATAAAATACGAAATATTTTTCTTTACAAAGTAACGTATTTATGGAGTTATATTATTTTTTAAATTAATAATTTGATGGTGGACGATTTGGACCGAGGGACTTTCATTTCCATTATTTCAGTAATTGTTTTGATTCGAGAATATATAAAGAAGTTTAGTCTTTGAAAATATATTCATTCAATATTGTTAAAATTCTTATTGCAAAGCTGTTTATGATCCATTAGTTGTCAAGGAAAAGTATCGATTATTCTATACCTCTACTATTCTTCGGCAGGTACATCTCTAACTAAGTAGTGTGGGCGGTAGACGATATGACTGCCTATAGAAAGGTTGTCTCCCTGTTGCGACATCTGTGGCCACTCTAACCAGTTATAACGTAAATAAAATAATAAACATATCTGTTGAATCGGATTATGTTGTTCTCTTGTAGTTTTGGCTCTGAGGTCACTAGAGACTGAAATTGTGGATAATGCTACTTGATTGAGTTGGATCATCATTGTGGATTTAAAACAGCTCATTAAGTAAATTGATCTTAGAATTGATATACTTATTATTTTTTATATTCCATAAAAGAATATTGCAAGTTACAGTGTTATTCAAAATATTACAAGACAGCGTGACTATCATGTTCAACATAAAATATTGTCCCCATCAAATGTTTCTGTGGTAACTATTTAATTGGCATCATGGTACTTATCTTAGAAACGACAGTCTCAGCTAAAAATATTATATTTATTTATTTAAAATATAGATGAGTGTATAGGTAGGATAACAACACTAGTCATTATTTGCGAGTATTGAATTAACTATAATAATGTCGTTGTACCTAATATTGATTGAAATAGAACAATAGTACCCGTTCTCCCTTATTATTTAGAGACAAAAGTCATTGTGTCCTAAAATAATGAGATCACCCGCATCTTTTTCTTGGTAATCCCACACCATTTGCGTCATTTTGTGGTAAAGTTCCTGCAAAAATATATTCTTAGAATGTATTCTAGAGTATCTGAAGTATTTTCCGCGTTATTTGTCAGTCAACAACCATGAGGTACTTTTGTTTCAGTCCAATTAAAATTATTTTTTTCCACCACTTTAGCTAAGTCTGTCTACAGTCTATCCCAGTTAACTTGTATTTTTTAGTAAACAAATATGGCGTCCTAGGGACCATTGACCAGGGACCAGGAACCAGGGACAATTGATAGTGGTTAGATAGTGTTGGGAAATCATGAATGAATGACTGAACTAAATACTCTTAGCCAAGACTGTATGATTCTCACCTTGACGAGTAGGTACTGAATTGATCTTTTAATTTTAAATATGAAGTGAATGTGTATTTGGCAGTTTGTCGTTTTTTTTATTCATATCCGAATAAAAAAAACGACAAACTGCCAAATATTAATTTATTACTCGTATTCCTCTAAAATCTGATGGCTCTGAAGAGTCATCAGAGATTCTCACACATGTATTATGAACCTCTGGGTCGGTGCATCTGATGCAGTATCTATTATGTCATCGAGCTGCAACATTTTATCCTATTCCTTGATTACATGATTTATGTAATTGGTCCATGACACCGGGCCTATTTTTGTTAAGCCTTCTTTAATCAATTCCTTGACTTGAGCCATTTTAAAAGATTTATTATTTTTGCCAACATGGCCTTCTAATTGTGCCTGTATTAATTCTATGGGATTTAATTCGCAATGATAAGGCGGAAGGCGTAATAAAATAACATTTTTACTGGCTGCCATTTCATTTGAACTTGAAATTACAGTTCAGTTGTTCAATCACATAAATCAAAATCATTTATTATTTTGTCACATCCCTAAAATTGGTATACAATCTAGAGTTTTGAAATGTCAATTGTCATGATTATTTTAATCTATGAAAATGAAATTACATAAAATGTCGTTTTCATTAAAAATAATAGGCTTTTATAGTGATTTCGAAGCAGTTTTTGGTGTAATTTAGAGTGTATGTGTATAATGTAAGTGTTATTAAAATCGTTTCCTACATCAAGTGCGTGATTAAAGAAAAATTTGTGAATTTCGCATCGGGCAGGGTTTGTTTACCAAAAAAGACAAGTCCAAAAAAATGGACTATATACATAAGTGTGATGTTTATTTTAACAGGTTATATTCGGTGGCATAATTGCTTGCTGCTTATTTAAAATTCGAATCATGGCATTCCAATATTGTAAAAACGTCACGTTTGTTTTATTTATAAATTCTAAATTTCGCTGACTGAAACATTTTGGCACGACACATTGTCACGTACTGTAGCTAAAAAAGAAAAACGAAGACAGGCTGACACACTTTCGTTATTAAAAAATCATAAGATGTTTGTTATTCCTACATTCTGTGACACCGAGGGGGTCGACGCACTCTCATAGAAAAATATGAGAATCGCACGAAGGTTGGAGCTCCCAGACTTGTAAACAAGTTTGCAGAAAAATCGATGAGTTGCTGGCTTAAATCCAATGGAATTGTGCATCACACTATTCCGTGTTTTTTTTCCATTTGATAAACTTTTAGTGACAATGTAGGAAACTTGATATGGGAAAACAATAGCGGGCACTTAGCCAGTTTTCTGATAACTCGATAACAAATAGGTACTATCCAAAGCTATTTATATTACGAAGGAGACGAGTGAATCAACCTAAGCTAATGTCATAAAAACACGTAGAACGTCAACTTTAGAAGAACTTACGGATATTTATTATAAAAAGATATTTTATTTTGAATACGCTACCTTTAGTTTCATAGGAACAATTACTGTATTTTTCTAGGCAAATTAATCAAACCCTCAGTTTAACAATCATCTGAAATTATGAACACTGAGCAGGAGCTAAGACAATACGCAACATTGTAAATGAGAAGTTATCTTTAAGAATAAAGACAACAAAAACTTAAGAGTAAACCACTGTCGCACTGCAAGAATTCCAAAAAGGTTTACGAATGAAAAGGATTAAGTGTCATCAAGATATTATTATCTCCAGTCAGCGAAGGGACTTTTTTATTATACTAGAATATTTGCAGTGAGGAGGTTTTGGCTTGTGTGGTCGGTAAATATGCCATACATAAATAAATAACAGACAGCTTCATTATAATCTAGTGGTCGTAAGTGCGCATGCTACGCTAGAGGTCCATGGTTAATTCCCAGATTGAGCAAAGTGTTATTGGGTTTTGTAATGAAATTCTCAGTAGCAGCTCGGAGTTTGGTATTTGCGTTTGGTTAATGAAAAAGGCTCGGCCCTTATTATACGGGACCTAAAAATGTGAACTGTGTCCACTTTTGGGCAAGTTTGCCGAGGCTGCTCTCAGATTTGGGGTAATGAAGCCTATGAAGTTGGTTAAAAAATTCTGTCAGCCACTTCATAGGCAGACTTTTGCCGGGTCCGCGGACGAATGCTACAGCGCTCCCGTAGTCCCGGCACCAGTCCCGGTCCCGGTAACGCGAAACGCCGAGGTTGGTTTTAGTTGGTAGACCGCTCTTTTCAGACCGGAGTCCGCTCTCCCCAGATTGGTGGATAGTGCACAAAGCATTTACAACCCCGTCAACAAAAAAAAGGTTGGCTGACTTGACACCAACCTTTGGCAGATATCCACAACCACATTTTTTGTAAAGCAACGTAGTAACATACAATATTATTGATTCGCACATTAATTACATTTGGTTAAAGCTGATTTCAGTATGACCACGATATGGATATAAGCAATAGTTTGGTTGGAATTTTCCGTATGATGTGTAAACAAGTAGCCACGCTTTAAAGAAAGTAAAAGTGTCATCAAACGGTTCTTCACCGTGTGAATGAGTCTCGGAATGGGTCTATGGTGACATTTACGGAATCAAATTTTTCAATTTCACACTGTACAAGTAATTTACAAGTTATTAATTACTGTACTCGCGGTGCTACCCACGATTATCTCAGTTGTTCCAATCCTGTGGGAATTTGCCTAAATCTCATATCCTCATCGAAATGTACATTATCGATGAGGATAAGTAGTTTAGTTAGATCAAAACTTACTTTTATTTGATATAACTAAAGTGTTTAACCGTAAGAGTGGATATTCTTCAATTTTCAATAGTCTTCTTCTGTTCTATTCTTCAATAGTCTCGAATTTCCCATACAAATGTAATATTTACCGAAATAAATCGTAATTCAAACAAAATTTCATCAAGCAATCTTGCCTCATTAGCCAAGTGGTCCTAAGCGCGACTGCTACGCTAGAGGTCCTGGGTTCGATTCCCAGGTCGAGCAAAGTGTTATTGGGTTTTTCTATGAAATTCCCAGTAGCAGCTCGGAGTTAGGAATTTGTGCCCGGTTAATGGCAATAGGCTCGCCCCCTATTACATGGGACCTAAACATACCGGCGAACAGTGGGTGTACATTAGTACGCCTCTGCCTAACCCTTCGGGGAATACAGGCGTGATGGTATGTTGTATATTATTATTATTCGGATTTTAGATGCCGTCAATTTAGGTTCATAGTGTACACCTTTTTGTCCAAAATACCTCACTGGAAATAAAAGTAAGCGAATGCAATTCTTGACCACTTTATAAAGTTTGGTACGATTTTCCGGTCTTTTATTTCCTGTGAAGTGGTAGTAGACGAAATGGTACGGTAGAAACCTAGATGAACGGCATTACAATCCGAATAATAACAGAATTTGGTACAATATTGTTTGGATTACGATTTATTTTGGTATAACATTTTTATGGGCAATTCAAGGTCCGCCGGACCCTTAATGTTGCATTAGTTATTATGTTTTAAACGATAGTAAGAACTATATTCGGTCAAACGAACGATATAGGTCTAACTAAAATTCTTAATATTATAAACGTGAAAGTTTGTGAGGATGTATGGGTTTGTTACTCTTTCACGATAGAACGGCTGAACGGATCTGGATAAAATTTGGCACAGAAATAGATTACGGTCTAGTATAATACATACGCATACACATACTTTTTATCCACGTTGGACCCAATTCTGTCTGCGTGCATACACGGTATAATATAAATGTTAAATGTAACAAAACAATTATAGCAGCATTTGGTATAGATCTTACGTTTATTATATCTTGTGATCGTTATTGAAATGAAAATGTAATATTTTTTGTTATGAAATGATACGTACCCACCTGATTATTAGTTTAATGAAGGATCACATTAAGTACTGGGGTTTTAAATCCATCGAATTGGAGTTAAAGATTTCGTGTGTATATTGGATTGCCAAATTATCGTCTGCTGCTGTCCGTAATTACGATAATGATATCATTACTATATCATTAGGTAAGTACAGTCATGGGCACAAGGCCTTTACAAAAAATGTTTATCTTTTGGTAATTAACATAATGATGTCTGTCACCGGCTGCATTGTAAGCTTTATCTTATAACTACAGATAATTAGTTTAATTTGGTAAACGTTAAGTTATTTTGGATCAAAACGCTGTGTGCTGGTGCTATAAGGTTTAGAGTATGAAACACTGGTGAACACTTGTGTGATGAGTTTTTTACATAATTAAGTACTAAAGAAATAACATTACTATTACATAATATAACTATTAGTCTAGTGGTCTCAAGCGTGAAATTCCCAGGTCGAGAAAAGTGTTATTGGGTTTTCTATGATATTCTCAGTAGCAGCTCGGAGTTTGAGATTTGTGCCCGGATATTGGCTGACTTGCCAACTATTACATAGGACCTAAACATACCGGCGAACTGTGGGTATATATTAGTAGTACATCTCTGCCTAATCCTTCGGGGAATACAGGCGTGATGGTATGTTATGCTAGAATTGACGTAGCAATCAGTAAAATATGAATTTGGTTCATGTAAGACATACATCTAGTGCCCATGACTGTACATCAGAAATAATGCTTAAATTGCGTTTTTCAAAGTATTCATTTCAGTTATTTGAAACGTCACTATGCCAAGACAATGAGCAAAATGGACTCCGAAGGATGAAGCACACTATGGGGGCTAGGAGAGCCCAATATGCAGCAAGAGAGCTGGAATATCACTGATTTAGTGAGTGCAGTCAGAATATAAGGATCCATACCATCACGACTGTATTTTCAGAAGGGCTAAGTAGAGGTAGAGTACACCTATAGTATAATAGTACGTTTAGGTCGTATGTAATAGATTAATTATGGAATATGTATTATTTTTAGATCATTTATGAGCAGTGACAGTCTTCTGTTATGACCACAAGAATGCATAGTGCATACCATGTCAAAGATCACTGAGTTAGTCATCAGAGGCAAACGCTTACAAATCTTACAAATCATGAGGGAACTTGCATGTCTTAGAAATTTTCCGAAAGTCCGCCAATCCACTCTTAGCAGTAGCTCGGAATTTGAATTTATACCCAGTTAAGCGCATACGCAATTCTTGCTTTACGTAAAGAGACGATATCGAGAAGATATTACTTCGTCATTAATCATGCGTCTGCGTGATAGTAAATTAAAATTGATTTTGTAATTAATTTCAACGATGTTATATCGTGTAAAAGTAAGGCCAAGTGTAGCAATAACTTCTATCGATTTATTTTATTTTTTCTGGGATTTTCCAACGGAAATTGAATAAATAGTATACAAACGTGCAACTGTCCAGATATACTCATTGTACTTCATATGTATTTATAAAACAGTACAATACCTATTACTGGTCTCATACCTCCATACTTAATCGAAATACCAGATGTTGATAGGCAAGTCACAATTACTGTACCAGTCACATAACATTACATGCCATCAAGCCTATATCCCCGAAGGGCAGGGTAGGCAGAAGCGTACTAATATACCCCCACAATTCGCCGGTTCACGAGGTCAGAGATACTACAATAATAAATAAATGCTGATAGAAAAACCCAATAACACTTTGCTCGGCTTGGGAATCGAAACCAGGACATCTAACAGTCGCGCTTAGGTCCACTAGGCTCTATGAGGCAGTGTATATAGTGTACTAGTTAGTACAGATTTATGGGTACAATTAAAACAGGCTCGCAGTTCAACTATGTAGAATAAACTTCATTAAATTTTCATTTACAACTTCAACTCTGTTGAGAGATTCACTGAGAGTAATAAACTACTGTGGCAGTGTTGCCAGACGCTCAATTATACCTAGACAGGCGTACTTGATTGCGTTATCTTATTAACTCGCCGAGCAACTCAACGTGAAATAACATGCCCTTTGTAATACCAATTTTTAAAGGTGATGTTGCGTAACTTTCACATGAAAAACTGAGATGTTTTACGCGTTCAGTGTTAAAATCTTTAAAACATGTTAATAGGTAAGCGGAGTGCTTGTTAATTGCATTGATTGATATGCATTGGGATCTTACATTTTTCGTACTCAACAAATATGGTGCGTTCCGATTTTCGTTTATCATTGGTTAATTAGCTTGGGCGAGTAACTGATTTGTGGCAGGACTCATTGAATTGAAGTGCTATGTAAAGTGGTTTGACATTTCGGGTACTTTTTGCCTCTTAACTTAACTCTAACAAATATTTCATTGGAGCAAAAACGTTACCATACTGATATCATAAGATTATAACACCCAATGTCTGTACGTATGAGATATGAAATTTTGTTTGAGGGTTTAGATTTTTTTTTTATGGGATAGGGGGGCAAACGAGCAAACGGATCACCTGATGGTAAGTGATAACCGCCGCCCATGGACACCCGCAACACCAGAGGAGTCGCAAGTGCGCTGCCCGCCTTTAAAAGGGTTTGGGCCTCCGGTAACCTCAACTCACTCGGCGAAACACAACGCAAGCGTTGTTTCACGCCGGTTTTCTCTGAGGCCGTGGTATCACTCCGGTCGAGCCGGCCCATTCGTGCCGAAGCATGGCTCTCCCACGTGAAAATTACTTGTGAACTACGTGAACTTTATTATAAAAATATAAAGCTAAACGATTATCTTATTTTTTATCGGTCTGTATATTTGTTTTTGTAAGCACATCACGCAAAAACCATTTACTGTACGAAATCGGATACGGTTTTCACAGTGAGATTGCTGTAATCTGAGGTGTAATCTAAAAGGGGTCCATTTGTTCTGTGCCGAGTAAGAGTAAAATCGCAGGCAACACCTAGTTACAATACCGTTTAGGGCCGATATTTCCATCGCCAGATAACTTTATCGGAGGAATAAATTCGAATTTTTGACAGTTTTTCTATACAAAAACTGTCAAATGTCAATTTTATTCCTCCGTTAAAAGTTATCTGGCGATAGAAAAATCGGCCCTAAATGAAGTGTTTATAGTTTAAAAGTAAAAATATACATAATTCTAAGTATATCACTTGAAACAGGTAGGTAGTATCGAGTAGTATGTTTTAAATACCTAAGCGTAGAGACGGTATTAAAAAAAATATTATACATATACTTAGATACTTACTCATTTTGAACACAGACAAAGCATAATATATTCGAATATCGAACAAAATCGATAACAGAGAGTTCAATATCTTATCTTATATTATTCCACTATACCTAGCTACATAAGGTACAGTAAGTACACGGTAGATACTATGTTTCGTAAGCGTAAGGTGTAAGACAAAACTAAAGGAAACAAGTCATTGTCAGATCGTAGGCGATGAAATTGCCGACTGTTATCTAGCTTTGTAGCAATATAGAAACCAACGCCTCACTGCTTGTTCATAAAAGTAATACTATATCCCGGGGGAGTCTGAATTGCCCATACAAATTCTAATTAAATTTTTTATCAAATTGATAATTCGGTTTCTTATACCGTTAATCTAGGTCTAAAAACATATATAGATAACATTTTAATAGGCGGAAACAATACCTAGGTTCAAACGTAAGTCGACGGAGTCTGAATTGCCCATACAAATTCTAATTAATTTTTTTATCAAATTGATAATTCGGTTTCTTATACCGTTAATCTAGGTCTAAAAACATATATAGATAACATTTTAATAGGCGGAAACAATACCTAGGTTCAAACGTAATACGAAAATAAATCGTAATTCAAAGAGAATTAAGTCGAATTTTGTTATTATTCGTGTTCGGATATCATTAAGCTAGGTTTCTATTCAACCATTTCTTCCAAAATACTTCACGGGAAATAATTTTAAGTGAATGAAATTTTTTTTTACGAAATTTCGACCGATTCTTGGAACCGATTCTTTGAAGTCTCCAGATATAAATAAGTTCCCACAATTCCTAGTATAATTATCAAGTTCCTTGCCTGTACTTGGTTCAGCCAGATAAAAAGTGCGAATAATGTAGTTCGTAGATAGAACTACAGCCTTTTCTGTCCAAAGAGTTGTGATAATTTAATAGTGCAAGAATCTTAGTTAAGTACTAAAGTTATTTCGCAATTAGTTGGTGCATTTGATGTCATGGTCAGTCGGCCAGAGCTGCACAACTCTTTCGAATAAAAAGTTTAGGTCGTCGATATAGTTTCAAATCGATTATTGATAAAGCAGTAGCGATACTAATAGTTTTTTAACATAAATCCTTTTTTTGTTTGTTGTTTTAAATTGCTATATTTTACTTTAATATACTGTGACACAGTTGTGTAGTGATCGCAAGCGTAGTAATAGTTACTAATTTTTCCACAAGTGTGCGCCAGCGCAGGTTTTAAGAGTTAGGGCCCCGGTTCGATTCCTAAGTGGCGCAGTGTTTTTGGAGGTTTTTGTTTTGAGACATTCTCAGTGAATTTAGATGCACTTTTGTCCGGGAAAAAGTAAGCCCACTAGCTTATTTATGAGGGAGTGAGAAGTTAAAATAATCATCAGCAACCTTATAAACTTAGCATGAAAAATGCAAAAAAAAAAACACAAAAAGATAATCACTACTAGGAAATAACCACCTTTTTGCTATTAAATATTATACTGTGTATGACTGTGATATCGTAAACACACCTACCAGGATACGAGAGAAAATTCTAGTATGCGGCAATTTTAGAACAAAAAAATTAAGGTTAAACATTTAATGTTGGTTGTAAAACTATTTGCTTTCAACGCTAAACTTCTACATATTGTTCGTTAATGGAGCATGAAATAGAGTAAGGGTGTTATTAACGAAGGGCTTGTATCGTTAAATACATTATGTGTATAACGCGACGTGAAAGCCCGAAGCCAACATAATACAAGTGTCAGATTACAACAAACACAGCTTTGTTTTACGAGTGATTGATCAGACTTGGGTTCAAATATTCAACGCTATGACATATGGATACAAGAAAAGATTTGAATATCATTGCTAACATTTCTGTTGTTATTTTATTAACTTTAGAAAGCGATGTTTGGCGTTGTGGGTATAGGATTGAGGACTGGGCCACGTTTTAAGGGTTCGAACCCTTATAACGCCACACGGAACAAATATTTGTACTTACAACTTAATATGTGTTTATGTTTATGAGACAAACATCCATTGTACATTGTACATAAACGTAGGATGATATTCCTAGTGTGGGGCTTATAAAACTAATAAAATTATTGGCCAGTAAAACAAGTTCATTTCATAACCTAAAAAGACGTATTGGAACGAATTATTTACAAAATTGAATAACTATAACAATAATAGTTGTAAATAAACTTATCTTTATTGCAGAAGTACTTAAATGTTTTTGTAAATAACCTACTATAATAAGTTAACGGTCTATTGACAAGTCATTGAATAAAAACGGGCGCACGTTCCATTTAAATATGGTGTCAATAAATTGAGAAATAGATAACGAAATGCCAGCATATACTTAAACACAAACTGATAAACGAGCGAAATGTCCAAATTAATCGTTACGGTAATGCATGAAGACATTTAAAACACGGGACCCACTGGAAATTTGACTCACACCTGACCTTTTTACATGATCTGTGTCATTCTCGTGGACCTTATGGGACTCCAAATGTCAGGTGTCGTGGTGCAGACCCATTCAGAATACCAACATTGCCCAACGATCAGTAACCCCATCAATCAATCACTCAGAGGTTATGATTATCCTCAATTTGCAGTGTAAGTAACAAAAGGGTAACTTGGATCCAATGACATGTCGAAAGACCGTAAAGTTCATGCAAATAATTGTAAAAATATATTTTAAAAGAGTGACAAAATGTAATTGAGTATTGCGCATGTGTTCACAACTTATTACTTATAGCAATGATTGATGACGGTGCAGTGTGTTTCATCAAGTCTACGTTTTAACGATCTCCTTGATTACATTGACGTGCATGAAAATTGTGTAACATTTTAATGTATAAAACATGCCCAGATATAGGTCAGCGGGTTGAAGGTACTCATATTTATAATTTCTCCGAATGGTGTGATTGCGCGGATGTTTGCTGGTTGTGTGCACTTCATTGCGCCCGATGTGTAGCTACAGTAGCAACCACATTGCAATTTACACGATTCTAATTATTACATTGTATTATTCGATTTGTTTACGTAACTAATTTAGAAATCTCGGAACTTTTAATATTTTCAATAAATAAACGGAGAACCTTTTGGAACTTGGCAGGATGCATTTAATATAACAAGAATGTTTACAGTGTGTCGTAATCGTAACACGGGTTCGGTTTAAGCGGGAAGTCCATTTTATTCACGGCCTACGTGATTGGCCGCAGGTGAGTACCTCTCCTTGGAGATTTTCTTTTGCTTGTTGTAGGCTCATTATTAAAACGAAGTTACCCACCGATGTTATTTATTAAACAGTCCCGTACTACTAAAGCTTATTTTGGGTTATCTGGGAAGGGTTGTTCTTGATACTTTGTATATCCTTGTACGCTAGCTAAGGTAATACTCTACATTGGACCATTGGACTTATTTTCACAACTCCTTTTAATAGCAAGACTTGATAGTTCACTTTTTTTCTTTTTATTTAATGATATAAATTCATTAGAATTTATAACCAGACTTTTATTAAAAAGGCTGGTTACTCTGAATCATGATCTGATTCATGTTAGATTTGTAAATATTTGAATTCTAAATTATAATTGATTAATTACGTAGAGAGGAATAAAATTATCATTTTATAATTTTAGCCCACACATCTTCTTCGACACAACATAAAGTTTAAAAAGGAATCCCTTCAAATTATCTTGATCGCATAACTTATGCGTCTGCAACGAAACTGCATTGATATTATTAAGTTCCGTTACTAATCTGGCGTTTAAATAAGAACGATATTTGTGCATTACTCTGACAAAAGGATATGAATGGCAAGAAGCCAAACGGCTCAAGCATTTATGGCGAAAATAACAATGATCGAATGAGAAAACATGAATCACTGAGTGCTGCATTCATATACGATTGTTTTGTGGTTTTCGTACTCATTGAATAGAAGCAGGGCCGGATTACCGATTAAGCTAAGGAGAACCGGAACACAAAAGTGTTGTTTCGCACCGGTTGTGTGCCACGCCCTTTTAAAAGGCGGGCAACGCACTTGCGGCTCCTCTGATGTTGCTGGTGTCCATAGGCAGTGGTAATCGCATTCTATCAGGTAATCCATCTGCTCGTTTGCTGCCCTATACTATAAAAAAACAGTCCCGTAAGAAACGTATTTTCCAGGGCCTTATTTAGATACCTTTTGGCAATCTCCATGGGTACTTACTTTTGACTCTACCATATTCCTTTAACTCAATCCGACCATGGAAAGAAGGTTTTCGCTCAGAAAGAGAGTTCGGGCCTCTACTAGTAGCCTCTACTATTAGACTTCACACTCATAGAATAGCGTTTAGGAGGATTTGTTAGTCATAGTTATTGTTAAGACTCGGAAAATTATTTTAGCATTAAATCAAAATCCATCGATTATTTTCACAGTGGGAATAACCGGATTCTTATTATGTAATTTCAATTTATACCGTATTACCGACTCTGCAAGATACACTCGCGTTTTCTTTGCAACTAGTAAACATCACATAGGTACAGTCCAACTTTTAATGGCTTAAGGCTAGACTTGCACTTCGAAATCATATGACGTCATTCGGTCGTGTCTCAGTCTGGGTGGAGACGACTTTGCACTAAACAATTTACTGTCCCCACTTGCAAATTGATGTTGCAAGTTCTTGCAGTTATATTTGTAAAAAAATAAAATTACTGCAATAAGGATTTTTCTGGTAAGCTAAACTTGCATTTATCAGTTTTTGGATGGGTGATCGGTAGAGATAGTGTGTCGAAGAGCATGTTCCGGTAGTCATATTAGTGCCCGAAATTCTGACATCGTATAGTATCCTATTGCCATTAACCGGGCACAAAATACAAACTCCGAGCTGCTTCTAAGAATTTCATTGAAAAACCCAATAACAATTTGATTGAACTGGGAATAGAATCCAGAACCTCAAGTGTAGCAGTCACGCTCACAAATAGTTAAGTAGTCGGGCTGTCTACACCCTATAAAAATCTTGAGAAATTCCCACGGAATGGACAAATTAGATGTAAGTACTCCAGTAACACAGGTAGGTACTATTTATATTATTCCATTACTAAGAGACACCCTAATTGTCTATGGTTTGCACACCGTATTTATTTTTATTTTCGTAAGATCTAACGTTTGTTGCAAAGGATTAGGCACTTCCTTTCTTCACAATATTACGAAACCTATTACTTCTTTCACATTAACGTTATTAGCTGTTGGTTTTTATATATCAAGCAGTTTGTTCTGAACAACGGATATTGGAAAATGGGGTTGCGCAGGAAATTTGTCTATCGATCGTTGTTCACCGCCACTTCACTTGATTGTGTATTGTCAGCGTAATGAAGATTTTGTACTTAAGTATATCTACGTATTGATTTAAAGAACTTTGATCTGTAAGAGCAATTAGTTACTAGGTATTTCTTTCTTTCTTTCTTTCATTTGTGATAATAATATATTGAGTCTACAATGGAATTACTTTACCTTTCATATTAGTTAAATTCTTATAAGTTATACTCGGTTTGGGTGTGTAAACTAATATTTCAATAAGGTTATCTTTACTTTTTAAAGAAAGATAAAGTTACGTAATTATTCTTCCCAGTGAAAACACTAGCGGTGAAGGGCGGGCGTTTTGGGGGCTGTCTATAATGTAAAAATGACATTTAAAAAGTACTACCTAGTAGTCTATATTGAATAAATGATTTTGACTTTTCCATCATCAGTCCACTCCTGAAGAAAAAGCTCCCTCGTAGATTTCCCTATATTTTACAATAATAATGTCTTTTTTGCTCAAGTTTGTCATTTTATTCTGACACGTTAAAGTTATTTTCTTTTATCACTACTTAAAAATCCGTTTTTACTTTTGTAAACTGGTGTGAACACATTTGGGACTCATAAAAAAGTCTGAGCGATAAACGCATGCGTCGGCGCTGACTAAGCATTGTACTAAAGTAAAACTGTGAAATCAGACATTTTGAAGTACCATTTAACTTTTCTAAGAATAAAATAATAATTAATTATAATTTATGAGTTCACACTATTCATAAGTAGTTTCAGATTAACTTTTGACCCTTCTGATAAGATAAGTTTTTTTCTGTTAACTATGCAAGTGTTTTTATCACTTTTTTGACGGTTGCTACAGCTGTCAACATTACCTATAACGTAAAATATCTACTAAAAGTACAGTTGGCGCAAAATAACTTGATCCAAAATGGCATGTTCTAATTCTAACCACAAGTAAAAATATGTACAGTACATTATATATGGGCTCATATGTTTACTTGAACGAACTTGGTTTGTCTGCTGTACGAATGTTAAATACAATTAGCTTAATTAGTATAGGGACAAATGATTTTATGGGTCACAGTTCATTCACAATGTTGGTAAAATTAAGATCTCTTGGTAAAATGTGTGACGAAATCCTCATGATTCCGTCATGTTTTACAGCTAGGTGCCGTACGGATGAGTCAGTAAAGTTTAGGCTCTCGAATAAAAAATGCTAACCGGAAGTTAAATCAGGAAAATGGTAGTAGGTACTAAATTAACCATCGGACAAGAGTAGGTATTTAAAGATTTATCCAAAATAATGATATAGGTAAGTACTTACAAAGCACAAATTATAAGTATCTTTAATGTGGTGTTCTGCGATTTCTGCTTACCTCACATGGGAAAAAAGGCGAAATAGAAACGAAATGGGAAAAAGTCTAGTGGTCCCAAGTGCGACAGCTACGGTAGATGGTCGCTACTACGCTCTTCCTGGATTGGATTCCCAAGTCATACAGTGTTATTCGGTTTTTCTTTGAAATTCTCAGTAGCAGCTCGGAGTTGGATTTTGTGCCCGGTTAATTATTGGCAATATGCTCTCCCACTATATGAGCCCTACACAAGAAAGCGAACCATGGGTGTACCTACATTATAAGGGACATCTCTGCCTTACTCTTCGAGGAATATAGGCGTGTTGGTATTATCTATACTAATATATAAAGCTGAAGAGTTTGTTTGTTTGTTTGCTTGAACGCGCTAATCTCAGGAACTACTGGTCCAAATAGAAAAAATCTTTCAGTGTTAGATAGCCCATTTACTGAGGAAGGCTATAAGCTATATATACCTAATCATAATCACGCTAAGACTAAGTAACTATTCCACGCGGTCGAAGTCGCGGGCGGAAGCTAGTGTAGTTATATACATAAATTAGTACGCTGTCGTATGAAAAGTGCCTCCTATGTTTGTCATATTAAAGCGAATACTACTGTGACACTAGTGTCACAGTAGTATTCGCTGCGTAGCGATACCTAGGTATACTACACATTGTATGGACCTAGGCGATACCTAGGTATACTACACATTGTATGACTATACTACGCTATATATTTTCAAACACATTTGATCGATTGGACGCAACATGAACCGTATCCATGATCGATGCACCACTCCTTAATGCAATAGCTGCTATTACTCTGATAGTATAAAGAGCTAGTGTATGCTGTTTGCTTAACTCACCAACACCGATATAATAGCTAACATAATTAGCTCCTATACGTAGATAGATAGAACATGGATTAAAAAATATAAGATATAGAGAGGTGGGTGGCGAACTTATAAATTACGCGGGTAAAGATTAAATAAATAAATTATAAATATTCTTCGACGTTTTACACAGCACCATCTAGTCCCAAACTAAGCAGAGCTTGCACTATGGGTACTAGACAATGGATATAATAATTATATACATTTTTTTAAATACATACTTATAATACATAAGAAACACCCAGACGAACACACATACTTATATTCATCACATAAATATTTGTGTCCTGTGGGAATCGAACCCAGGACCTCATGGTCAGCAGTCCGAAACATTACCTCCTTTTTGGAATTATAATCAACTGCGAATATTAATTAAATAAAGTAAACTATATAATAACTAAATTCAACTAAGTATATAACTATCAAAGTAAAAAAAAAAACAATACAAATATAGCTTCGTAAAGGTCTCTTGACGTATTAGCCCTTTAGATATTTACATAACACCTATCTTTCATGTAGGTATGTTAGCATAAGTTCAAGAACTGCAATTATTTGCATTGGAATGCATTATCACTATGCGCATGAGTTTGCAGTCGTATTAATTGTGAATGAGAAATGAACGGAACTCATTTTAAATCGAGTTTTTTTTTATCTTGGTGTTTTAAAAAACATCGTACTAGGGAACTTGAACCAAATATTTATGGATCCATTGATATATTTTAAAATATTTCTCTATTTTTTAATGAAATCGCTGCACCAAATGCAATTAAATATCATTAAATTAATAAATAGCTATGTAGGTACTAATATTTAAATAAATATGGCTTTATCTTTTAATAATTGCAAAAGGTTTAAATGTAATTATTATTTATGTTACAACTCCAATGAGACTACCTCCATTTCTATAGGTAATATTTTTTTTAAACAGAAATTATATTTCTAGGGCGTCTGCTACTTGGATTTGATTCCCAGATCGAGCAGTGTTATTGGGTTTTTCTATGAAACACACTACTACTGTACTGTGTTTTCTAGAAAACACAGTACAGTAAGTAGCAGCTCAGAGCTTGGGATATGTGCCCGGTTAATGGCAATGGGTTTACCCCCTGTAACATAAGGCATAGCGACGAACTGTGGGTGTATATAAGTAGGCTTCTACCTAACCCGGGGCTTACGGGCGTGATAGTATGTTGTGTAATTTTATGTGTGAAATTGTATGTAGGAATTTGGTCTTGCAGTTATTAAACATATTATTATAATGATGGGTTTTGACATTTATAATCCAAAACGGGGCAAGAAATTCCAATAAAACAAGCATAATAGCTATCTCTGTAACAGTGTCAATAGAGTTTAAAGGTCACTGACAATCAGCAAATAGACATGTTTACTGTATATTATAGAATAAAATATAACATACACTTCCCCTGTAGACTATATTCGCTTGGAGAACTTCTATAATAGTATAAATTAATATTATTGAAGAGAATGACGTTAGAAAATATGTAGAGATACATAATATTGTAATTCCATTTCCGAAGCTAACTAATGGGGATGCATTAAATTACTAAAGATAGTTTAAACCAAGCTTTAGTAAAACCCAAATTTAAAATATATGCATCATATTTTCCTTAATGATGGGATGGGGCTATATTAAAACCTGGACTTCTTGGAACTCTATTGTATTTAAAGGGATCTTCCCTAAGATCTGCAACTCTTGGTTTGTGTTATAATAAATCATGATTTTACCGAAGCAGATTTACCGAGTGCGCTGACACGTATAATAGGGGAAGACAGGGACCGTATTACCTCTGCAGCAAATGTTCTAAACTCCGAGTTGCTACTGAAAATTAAAAAGAAAGAGAATGGAAAGGACCTGGTAATTCGACAAGACAGCCATCAATTCAGACTATCTTTGTCAAATATTCAATCAGTACGGAATCAAATCCATTTATTGTAATCTATACATATAATAAAATTGTAACTGGCCAATGTCTGCACATAGGAGATATTCAAGAAAAATAATATGAGGTGTCTGTAGAGCAAAGAAGCCAAAACAATTGATTTTGGATTTTTTGCCTGTTAGCGCATCAAGCAGAAACAACTGCAGGAAATTGGATGTGGCTTTCACAGTTGCTGGAAGCCTAACTTAAAATCTGGTGCATGATTCATCTTGATACGCCACCGAATTATAGTAAATGAATCATTTTTGGAATGCGACTTGGTAGAGAAACCGCGGCTATCGTCTATTATTTAGCAAGAGGTGACTGCCATTGACCTAGCAAATAAAGCTAACTGCGAAAGAATGTACCCAATAGGTTTTAATACAAAGAATATTTTACATAAGATGTAAACTAAAATCTCATTAAAACAGACGCCAATTAAGATTGATTATCCTTTGATCACTTAGGGCTTTGTTTACGAGTAATAATAGCGTTTATATCTACAGGTATGATGCAGTGCCTTGATGATCGAAAATAGACCTTGCCGGTCGGTCAGTCGGTACCGTCATTGAATCAATTGTTTCCTTCCGCTGGCCTGACTTCTGACATCTTCGTTTTTTCTTTGATCAATTTATTGCTCTCTTCAATGTCGTGATGTTGGCCATTTATGTTCCCTTTTTAAAATTTCTTTGTGAACGTGTCATAGTGGGCCTTTAAAAACGAGGTTATAAACAGGTTCAATTATGTAGTTTCTATACGTGATATTTTAAATGTAATTACTTATATGCTGGTAAGTTTAGATCATCTGATTTACGGTAAGGAAGAAATCGTGAGGAAACTGAGTTGCTATCAAATCACCTACCTGATTTGAAGGTATGATCAATGATCATTTTTGTTGAGGTCTTTGAAGGGTTGCCTAGGTACTTCTGTATAACTACCCCTAGTTCGCCAGTCTGATTTTAGACACAAACTCCAACCTAGAACCTCAAGCTGAGAGGTTCACGCTCAATAAAATAAAATAAATAAATTACATGAAACCTTATCATATTGGTAAACTGTGGCTGTACATTGTTATACCTCTGCCAAATCCTTTGGTGAATACAGGCGTAATGGTACGTTATATTTATTATCTTCTTGTAATCGTCTTTTAATGATGTTTCATTAAAGTTAATTGCTTTCTTTAATAATTGCATCAAAGTAGTTACGGGAAGGTAGTAAAGTTACTGATGTTATTGCTCATTATGCCACAAATATTAAGTAAATTGATGCTACAAGTATGATAAAATTCAAATTCAATACTGTTAAAAGATCTTTTATAATAAAAATGTCTTGGATTAATTGAAACCGCTTGGTGAGAGTTAATTTTTATTAACTTTGTTGCTGCTGTTTCCACCCGCACTTAGCCAGCGTGGTAATCTTATAACCTAAACCCTGTCATTCCGTAAAATGGGTTGATGATTACACCCACAGTTTGCCGGTACGTTTAGGTCCCATGTAATGTAGGGTGAGCCTATTGCCGATAACCGTCCACACATCCAAACTTCGAGCTGCTACTAAGAATTTCATAGAAAAACATAAAAACACCTTTCTCGTCCTGGGAATTAAACCACTAGATTAACGAGGCATTTAAAAGTCAAAGGGTTTTTATGTGACTCAATCAATATAGCAGGTGGTGTCAATGAGTCACTCAGAATAAATTATGTTATCCCGAATTGATTGGATTGGACTAACAAGTCCAGAATTTCTAATGAGTATCTTGATAACCATCTTAGAACCATAATGGTACTTATTGGAAAATCTATGTAATGGAATTCAATGCAGTTTAATCTCAATAACTACCTTCACATAGAACATTAACACTTATTAAATTTAAAAACCGTATGATTTCTAATTTATTTTGCTTTCACGATCTAACGAAAGGAATAGATCGAAGCTAGGATTAAATAAAAAGCCTTTAAGCATCGAAGCTATCCTAAAAATAATATAAAATACCCCCCAAAAATATTTTAGGGTGAACATACTACTTACTACATTAAAAAATATTCTCCATTAAGTCGGAGACTCAATAAGTGCGTTAATTCAGAATTTGAGGGCCAGCGCGTGACCGGTTATACCCTAATTTATATTCTTACAAAATAAAAATATGACACTTACCCTCCGCTCCTTACACCAGTCGCCTCCACATCTGATGCATTCATTACAGCTAAAGTCGTTTACATTCTTTAGACATACGTTTCCGAAAGCTTTTTGTACAGAAAGGAGCACTATCACCGAAAACCACACACTAGCCATAGTTTTAATTATTTAATTAGAAAATAATTACAAATATAATCAACACTTAAATTTAAATCACGCTACTGAAATGGCGCATTCGAATATCGATATTTTTTTTTAATTTCCTTTTTTAAACGCGAACTTAAAGACGCGATGGTGTTGCGTTCATCCAAACTGCGCGCGCTCGGTCGCACGATTGGGCACAGACTGTACAACCGAACGAACTATTGTCAGAGTGTTCAACTCCCGACACGAGATGAATCATCGTCTCGCGGGCGTGCGATGGAAATTCGCGGAAATTACTCTTTACGTCTCATGTCACGTCAAGATGTCGTAATAGGTACATGTAATTCGTACAAATACTTATCATTCCTGCGATATAGCACGTTTATTCATTATTGAAAACTTTTATGACTAAAAATATTTTAGAGTTTTTTAGTGGTATTTTAGTGTTTGTATCAATCCTCTTATTCTTAAAAGTCTTACAAACTTTTTATAGCTATAACTAATAATTATGTTTTATTTTCTTTGCCCTATCATAGAATATCAAGTGCCAAAACTAAACAAAACACATTTATTATAGACATGCTATATAGGACGTCATATACACATTTTTATGGGGGTAAATATCTAATTACGATGTTGGCGGTGGGCTTTGTTAATTTTTGTAAAATCTTCTATATCTTATAATGTCATTGATTATCTACAAACTAGAATCAGACCATAATTATGAACGAACTTACATAAATACCCGGGTCATTCTACTTTTTAGTGCAGGTTTTTGTGTCCCCCTGGACAAAAAAATCTGGATCTGCCATTTTACTAATAAAATTAATAAAACTTGCGCAATACGTTAAACTGCCGCATTATTTGCTTAACTTCAATTAGCATTTACATTTGAATATTTTACCTATTTTAAGATACGTATTGTAACAAAGTGAAGTTTTATGGTAACATAGTTGTTTTCCATAGTATTTCTAAGTGTCCCCGATCTAATATGCGGACCACCTAACTGAAAAAAGTATGCTTCTTGCAGTGCAGTCCTGTTTCAAAAAATTGGAAAGTTTATTTAATTTGTGGGCGTTTTTTATATGTTCATTATATATTTTTAAACAGATTAGTTTTTTTTTAAATAATTAATTGGATTTTGTCCCTATTGAACAAGATAAACACAGGACTACTATGTTACCACTTTTTTCAAGAAAACCGTTAGAAGTAGCAGAGTACTGCTGGTTGCTGGCTCGATCGGTAGGTTGCGCATGACAAGAGTGGGATGGGGAGGAAAGGTAGCAAGCCGCGTGACGCCACTTAGTCACTGCCATGTTGTGAATCACGACGCGTGTGTTTATTCGGTGTGCACTTTGTTACCCGGCGAAGAGGTAAGTTTTTGAACTTTTATGTTATGTTTTAACCATTGAGGCGCGGAATTTATGTCAGTTAATTGTATTCTATTGTTGGATTTGAAAATTACCTAGTCATTTCGTAAATATCAGGTCGCATCGTGCTATTTTACAACTGTGTTACCGGTACACTTTGTTACTACGCTGTGGTAACGAAGTTGTAGAGATGGTAACACAGCTGCAAATATACTCTGTCACTCATTCTATCCAATTTTATTTAACTTGATTTGTTCGTATCGACCCATAGGTTTGTATTTTAACAATTTTACATTTATTTACTGGCTTACTATAATTACTGAAGGTAAAATTAGTACAATAATGCGATGTTTTAAATCTTTTACAGAACATCATGCCGCTAACCCCAGCTGAAAAACAACGTCGGTACCGAAACAAATGAAAATTAGACCCTGTTAAAGAAGAGGAAGCAAGAAAAAAGCTTTGGAAAGGTACCACAAAACGAAACGCCTCGTCAAAGACTTGTTGCTGTTATGGAAAAGCAAATACCCGATTTTGTGCCACCTTTAGTGGTCTGGTGTAGTAACTTTCATGGTCCCACGAAAGTTCACCAAGATTTCTCTGAAAGTCGGGGCAAACTTATGTACCGTGATTTAAGCTGTTACTGTAGCCGTGGAATATGTTCTTGCCTGAA
Organism: Acronicta leporina; assembly: GCA_947256265.1. Taxonomy (NCBI): domain Eukaryota; kingdom Metazoa; phylum Arthropoda; class Insecta; order Lepidoptera; family Noctuidae; genus Acronicta; species Acronicta leporina. Next base: position 4,654,426 of record OX366513.1, on the reverse strand, counting down.
ACCAAAAGACATATTCTTTGGGTTCCAGTCAATGATTTGATGATACTGGAATCACTACCAACTTCAATCGAAACTCCACTTGATGAGCTGACTGTTGATATCATAAATAAACCACGCCAATATCTGTTTCGTAAAATTTACTCGTCAGACTCCGACAGCAGTGACGACAAACCTCTTTCTGCGTTTAAAGACATTTCCAACAATAATGACCACAATTTGCCCAGTACTTCTAAACAAAGTGATGAACTTCTTCAGAAAGATAATCTGCATCCCAGTAAAATCTTTCCCGGAACTTATTTGTTATTGAAGATACAAGGTAGAAAAATATGTATAAGTACATACTTGGCTTCAGCATTGAGCGACGTTGACGAAGATGGATACGTAAAAGTAATGTTTTACAGAGGTGCAAATGATACTGGCAAACTATTTAAAGCTGTTGAAATAAACATTAGCTGTGAGCCTTATGATAATATAGTTGAAGTAGTTCCTGCACCAAAAAAGATTTTAAGAGGGAAACGGGAATACTACGAATTTCTTAATCCTCTGGAAGTGTTCGAGCAATGATTGCAATTATGAATTATTTTTTAAATAATCTAACCATTGTAATTGCTGTGATTATGGTAAAATGATTATAGTAATAGGATTAAATTATTGCATTCAACCTTTGTGGTGACTAAGAGACTGATTATCTATTTTAGTAGAAAATAAGTTTCTATTGAAACAACTTTGTTGCTGTTGAACAACTGTGTTACCATATGTCCCTAATTCTAAGTAAAGGTTTTTCAATTGGAGTTATACAATTGGCTTATAAATTACTTTACAGGTATATGACAAGCAAGATATTCTTATTTATCAATGTTAAATACGTTGCTAAGATATTTGTACACTTAATATAAATTTTATGTCAAGTTTTTGTAGACAAAAGTGCACAACAGTGACATAGTTGTCTTTTAAATGTGATTTATAAGACTTATTAAAAAATAATATCTAATTTTAGTTACGAAAGAGAAAGATTTATGTTTCTAAAATACGTTTTGTTAATTGTTTGTTTGAAATGACTGACTAAAGCTGCTCAATAAAAATATTTTGATTGGTAACAAAGTGGTATGATTTTTGTACCTTGGTCAACAAAACCTTTATTATCAGAACAAAATATGTGCAAACTTCACTGCTGGTAGTTAATTGCAATAGTGTAGGTATAATTACGCATAAATACAATTAAATTACTTCATTTATCTTTAACCATTAAATTTTTGAAATCTATTTTATCAGTGCCAAAAACCTGCACTAAAAAGTAGAATGACCCACCCGCGGTTTTACTCGAATATCAAAGGACTTTTTTGAGATATTTATAAGTAGCGAATGTGTCAAAATTGGTACAGTGGTTCAGGCGTGAAAACGCAACAGATACATGATAGATAAAGAGATATTTCGTAGTTTGAATTATTTTTACAAGTAGGTATACGATTCTATTAGACTTGAGACCACTGCCTCGCCAATATGAAGCGATTAGGTTTGCTAAAAGTCACTAATCTACTAATTGATCGCAGTAAACATGCCATCACGCCTGTATTCCCTGAAAAGTTAGGCAGAGGCGTGTAAATGTATGTCCCATGTAATAGTGGGCAAGCCTATTGCCATTCACCGGGCACATATCAAATCACAAATCAAAAAGTCATAGAAAATCCCAATAACGCTGCTCGACCTGGGAATCGAATACTTACAGCACGAAAAGCGACATCGTTCCTGGACATTCTAAAAACCCGAATGAAACGCTTAATGCTGAAATGCGGAATATGTTTCCCGGTCTTCCCCGTTAGACATAATCTGGGTGTTTTTAAATCACGACTGAATCGGTTTCTTTTAGGCAAGCTCGCTCCGTCGATCTTAGTGTCGCTTTATATCAGGCGAACTAGCGGTCAAGCGTAAGCCTCTAGCGCCTCTAGCGTATCAGCAGTCGCGCTCAGGAACACTAGGTTGACGAGGTACTTTATAGAATAGAATAGAATATACTTTATTGCACACCAAAAAAATATATGTAAAGTACAGTTTTTTAAATCATACATCATCATCATCAGTTTTTTTTATCTTGTACGACAAGGCGTAAGTATATGTATTTAATTAAAGAACGGATCCGAGGTATTTTTCTATTAAGAGCGCTCATTGTTCTTAGTTAATGCTGTCAATTTTTTTTTATTTAAATACGATTAAAAATTCGATTTTGTACTGAAAACGACGGCAAAATACTTTTTGCTATTTGTCATATCCATCAAAATAACATGCTCAGCTGCAAAAAAAAATGTGCCTGATACTATTAAGAATATAAAGATTACAAAAAGAGAGTCAAATTTTCTACTTCAGTGGGGTTGAGGGGCTTGTGCCCTCAATTGATTCAGAGAACCTTGAGATTTAGCATCGGCTAAGCGCAATGTATATACACGGCGAGGGCTCTTCGAGCGGCCCCCGGCTGCGTGCAGGCATCATTTGGATACAGGCTATGTGTAGCCCTGTACGAATAGAGACGACGTCATGCGAGACGGTTGTGTCACAATAGCTTCCCCCAGGCGTATTGTGCTTCAAGGTGGGGTGGATTTAGGGTAGATCCACCCCGGGTACTACTTCACTGTGTAGAAACGGACTCCCCGATTGAAGGAATCCGCGCCTGTATTTATTCAACCGGCGCGTGAAACTTTGATAGCGCGATTCAGAACTCTTGTAGTCTAGTTAATTGAATAGGGCATAGACATATTTAATTTTGTGTCTAAAATGAATACAAAATGCTATCCAACCTATCAAGCACTATATTTCAGAGAAACAACCAGTTTTGTGTGAGTCGCATGCGATGGAAATATATAAATGCTGCGAGAGTGACAAGAAGAGCAAGAGCGTCTCTAAAATTTGTGGCAACAGTAACGCCATCCCGTATCAATATGGAACACTAGTCACATATCTCTACACTGTAAAAATAGATTTATTTGGTTTTATGTGGGGTTGGTAGGTTAAGATTACCTACGTTATTATAAATTGATATAATTATACTTATTTTATTTTAGCGAGTAAGAGACAGTCGTTTGACAATTAAGGTTTTGTTTTTATGGTAGGTTTTCAGAGTAATTTGAATAAAAAATGTCTAGTTAATAAAAAGTTAGACACAAATAGTTACCTATTGCATATTTGTATAGTAACACGGAAATCTATTACCGATTTTCAAAGCGACTGTACCTGGTCTATAGTCTTTGGTTTAGCTAGACAGAAATCTAATATGCACGTGGCCCTATTATTTATTATAGTTGGTAACTAAATATAATAATATACCTACAATTTTATAGGTATGCGTACGTACTTTTGAAGAATACGTTATTTTTAAACATTGACACAAAGTTAAACAATCAGTTTTACCTACCTACCTCGATGTTGGTTTGCGGATATTAATAAATATAATATTATAATTATATTACTTTATATTAATTGAATCACTTAATTAAATGTAATGTTAATAAATAAAGTACTTGAAGGTTTTAGCCAACTGTTATGATTGAATTTATTAGTATTTAAATCTAATCTAAATGAAATATTACTTATTTATAATTATTATATAGGTAGGTATTACGCATAGGATAATAATTAATACCAAGTGTAGAAAACAATCTGGATCAATAGCTCATTTTTGAAAGATAGGTACTGGGACGTTTCCTAGTACATAAAAGATACTGAAGCCAGTAGAGGATGTATATCAAGCACTAAATAGATAGATAATTGTTGTAGTTTTCTCAGTGATAACATTTCTTTCTTTCATTTATTGCACTATAATGACATAGTGATGAACCTTACAATAAAAGCCAGTATAAAGATGTATTTAAACAATTTATTGCTATCGTAATTTGTACAGGCGCTTAGAATGTAAAACGAACGACAAAAATATAGTTGGTATATTAAATCTAATTGAGGACTATTTTTAAGCAATCAAATTTAACAAAACGCTTTCCTATTCTCTTTTTAACTATATATATAATGCTTACACTGTATATCCAAATACATATACTGTAATTGTTTCCCACTAAAAGTTTTTTTTTTTTTTTTATTATGGCGTCACACTTTTTGTGTATTTGCCAGTGTCAAGTATTAGAATAATCAAGTATGTAATAATTATTTCCCATCATGGGATTGTATTATGGCACCACACTTTTTGTGTTCGCCAGTGTCAAGTATAATGTTCAGTTGCCCCAATAAAACGGTAGAAACTTTATTGAGGCTTCGATGGAGTTTAGGTGTGAACCCAAAAAGTCACGATTTTCAATTTTATATCATTTGCCTACACTCTCACACGTTCACGAACACTTAATGGTTAATTATCCACCATAATTACACATTAAACTTCGGAGAAATTCAAGTTTTGAAAAATAATATAAAATCGACAATGTGCACTTTTCATTTTCCCGCCTAAAAACCCACTAAAAGTTGTGTGGTGCTAGTTTTTAATTTACTTATAAAAAAAAATTTACTCCTTGGTATGAACCACAGATAATAGAATACTAGTAGTATGAACTAAAATTGATAATAAAACCTTATTGTATTTATTTCTGCAATGTTAGGGGCGATAGACCGGGAATCGCCCCGGTAACGATTTAAAGGTGCATAACAATACGTCAAGTTATACACCAGTCGTACTACAAAAACACCCCTATTACCACGTATTAAAGGTTCTAATAATCTAAAAATGAGGTTTTAATACTAGGTAATGAAAATATTTAGCGAAAATCGACGGATGGTTTTCTGAAAGTGGGATTATTGAACGTCGTAGAGGGCGGCTCGTACAGCGGATTAGAGCTGGGTCCCGAAGCGTCCTGTTTGTTTTTCTGCATGAACTGCATGTATTCATGGCGGTCCCGGGCTTCGGTCAGCAGCTTCCAAGCGATCAGCGTGCCTGCCCCCACCAGGACCACCGCCAAGAGGGACACGCCGCCGTACACTGAGAAAAATATAGAATTTGACTAATTTGCGTTGCGGCTGAGCGATCGGTTTCCACGCTACGTGTTGTGGGTTCGTGTTTTTGTAAAAGCATCCATTATATAGGAGGAAATCGTAATGTGAGGCCACGCTTAAAAAATAATAATAATTATAATAATAATTAAAATAATAATTATAATGAAGTTTTTACCTGCATAACATCACGCTTGTATTCCCAAAAATCCCATTAAAAATACAAAAATAGTTTATTTCTTTATGAGATAAAGTTTTAAAAACATTAGTGATTGGAGTCCCTTTAAGCAAGTAATGCCTGTGTTATTAGGAGGCTCCGCTCTTCCATCGCAAAGTAAGAAATACTTAATAGCGAAAACAAAGAAAAATAGTAAAAAAAAGCTTGATAGCGCCTAGAGTTCATTACGGTATCTATGTGTTATATTCCATGTAATAACGAGTGAGCCTATTGCCATAAACCGGGCACAAAACTCCGAGCTACTACTCAGATTTTCTTAGCAAAACTCCAATATAATTTTGATCGACTTGGGAGTCGAACGCAGGAACTGTAGCGTTTCAGTCGCGCTAACAACTACTAAGGCCATTCTCAATTCTCAGTTTTCATCGATAATCGAAATAGATCCATTTTCACGTATGACAGATTATTCTAAGACAAAAAACATAAAAACACAATATTTATATGAGAATTTGCACAAAGGCGAGCTCACCTCAAAAAGGAGTTTTCTACCAGAAAACCTTTGAGTGGTCGTTGCTAAATACTCAGTAAAGTCCGTATATTTCTCATAAAAAAATCCTCAAAAGTACTCACGATAGTACGTTTTAGCGCAATCATTGTCTAGTGCCACGACCAGGTCCATACTGTAGTCAGCATCATTGTACCGATATACGAAGGTCGTGTAGCATCCGACTCCCACCTTCACGTTACCACAGACATTCCACACAGAACTGTTCAAGTATTCAGCTGGTAACGTCTCTAGGACCTCCGTCTTAACACGATCATCGAAGGTGCAGTCCCCTTGGCCGCTGCGCTGACATCTAGCGAAGTCTTCGAGCTTTCTACACTGCACCTCGTGGCAGTCGGGGCACACTTTCACTCTGCAGTTCTTATCCTGCTGGTTTCGGGCATCCCATTCTCCGATCCCATCACAGTAGCATGCGCCGCATTTGCAGTAACCACGATTATTGCAAATCTGTAAGGTAAATTTCTTTTATTTTGATTTGTTGTTTTGCATTCGCAGAAGATTTGTTTCACAGTAAGCACGGTCGTTTGAAACGGCTAGTTTTTTATGGGATGGGGGGCAAACGAGGCTGTGGATCGCCTGATGGTAAGCGATTACCGCCGCTCATGGACACCCGCAAAACCAGAGGAGTCGCAAGTGCGTTGCTGGCCTATTATAAGGGTTTGGGCCTCCGGTATGCCCGAACCACATTGACAATGTAAGTATGCGTTGTTTCATGCCGGTTTTTTGAAAGACCGGTGGTATCACACCGGTCGAGCCGACCCATTTGTTTATCTATATCTGCGGCTTAGCTTATATAGTTATATAGCCGAATAAGTGTGCGTGCTTAAAGATAGCTGTTCCAAACGGCAGTGCAGGTAAAATCATATTAGGTCTTCTTGGGCCAAAAAATCTAAAGAACTATAGTGACGAATGCAAAAGATCAAGTACAACCCTAATTGTCTACACCGAGCACTGCATAACCACTCACGGACAGCTTCAGACAGACAGTAGCTCTGTTCGAAGAAATAAATTTGCGCGTCTGAAGTTAGTCGCAAGTGGTTTTGCAATTTTATTGTAAAAACTTGATGTAAAGAGTTGGGATCATAAATGTTTGATATTCGAATCGTAATTAATGCCCTTAGTGATTAATTATTTCTGCACAAAACATATAGCTAATTACTATACCTGCGCGTCTAGCAAACTTTTCGTGTTCAAGGTACATTTAGGAAAAATATCGCTCCCGTGATTTACAAATAATTATTTGTAAATATTACAACCTTATTTTTCCGAGGCACACTAACTAATGACCACGGTAGGTACCGACACCAGTATTCCGCGGTACACACTTTGCGGAATTCCAACCAAACGAACTGTGCTAAAAAAAAATACAATACTACTTACAGTGCCATTATATCCCTTACAGTCGGTGTCTTTGTTGTAACAGTCGCACGCGTCATCGGTCCAATCACTGTCACACGTACACTTGCCACAGTAGCATTTACCGTGACTGTTGCAAACAGCCCCACTCACAGCCCCTCGAGGACAACTGTCCATGTTGCATTCGCAAAATTTACCCTCGTACCTGGTAATAAAGTTTGGATTAATTATATTTATCAATAGGCTCGCCACCTTAGTATTACGTGGGACTTAAACATATCGGCGAACCGTAGGTGTACATTACCTAGTACTCCTCTACTAGTCTCTCCTTTAGTGTATAGGTACCCATTGTAACCGTTTAAGTGAAGGAGGTTTGTACTAGTGAAGATTGTAACATAATTTATTTAAAAGAGTGTTCATGCAGTTTCTTGCCAGATTCTTCTGCATAGGATGAACCGTTTGGAACCGTGCAAATAGATTCATAACTTTTCATAAACGCTCGTAAAAAAATATATGAATTAAAAATATTTGAACTTTAAGTTGAGGTGCTATGTAATAGGGGGTGGACCTATTACCATTAACTAGGAACAAATTTGAACTCGCAGAAGCTACAGAGTGTTTTAGAGAAAAAACAACCCAGGACCTCGTAATAGTCGCGCGTAGGACCACTAAGTAATGAGGTATTTGGAAATTACATTTACTCGTAACACATCTTCCCAGTAAATACAGGTCCTATTAAAATCTTACCTAGATCTACAATGGCATGTGCCACAAACGCAGGAACCATGGCCACTGCAAATATCCTTGCTGCCTTCAGCTATACAAGTACTGTTGTAACTGGCCGTTTTTGTTGTACTCTTGATGCAAGCGCATTTATCCCCGTACCTGGGGAATGAATCTTATAAAATGGTGAAGTGTTTACATCTTTTATGGGCCCAATGGCTGGCCAGATACTTGCTGTTTTCCAGGTGGAATGTCATAAGAATACAAAGTTACACCAGACTAAAAAGCTGGCTAAAAACAAGGATGTAAGGATTTCATTCACGCATCATGAATGCCATACGCAATGATGATGATGGCTCCATAACCTAGACAGATAAAGGCGATGAGAAGAAACTGTGTGTTTTGGCAAGGAACAAGCCTTTGAATGTTGATAGCAGAACATTGTCAAATGAACATCTATACTAATATTAGTTTGTTTGTTTGGTTGAACGCGCAAATTTACTAGGCTACTATATACCGATGGTATAGGCATGAGGTAATTAAATCGTGTAATTTTAGCGCAAAAATATCGGTATATATCTCTACGTCTTCGAGGGTCTAAACCATTGCTCCAACTAGTGCATCGTTGTTTTATGACGTTAGCGTGCCTCTCAATAAATTCTAGAGATTCGAGTGGGTATCTAACGGTGCCGTCCGAAAGATGATGATAATATGGCTATAGTATTCTATTATCTGTTGCTCGGTTATTAGCGGCGACACATCTTGCTATACACTCTCAGTATAAGCTCACCATTTATTGTTGTTCATACAATGAGAGGTCACATTTTACGATCAAAGGCCATAACTAAATTATTTTGATTATAGAGAAAACGTACCTTTTGCTACTGCAGCTGCAAATTCCACATATTCGATTCTCCCCGTGGCAATATGTTGCATTTTCCTCCACATGGTTTTCGCACTCACAATTTTTAATGACATCGATATCAAGTGTGAGTTTCTCCCCGATGCCTTCAACTACAATATCTATAATAGCGTTGTTTCTACCATCGTAATCCAAGAGTTTTACTGTTCCAACAAACTGGTGTTCTTTTCCCACTTCCACATCACATTCACTACCACTGTAGCGGGAAGTGCAGTCAGGTTTGAAAGAAATTTGGAAATTTTTCTTACGGCCCGACCTTACGTTAACATTTAGTTTAATTTTTTTTGAAATTTTCTAAAATAAGATTAGTGTTAAAGCGTACAGTTCTTTTCAAATTTTAAGATCTTCATTATGTAATATTATTTTCACTTACCTCATAAATATCTTTTAAAATGTTTACCATAACATCGCTCTTCATAGTGTTACTACTATTAGAATAGCTTATCACTTTCGAACCACTCACAACGTCGCTTAAAGAGTGGTAAATATATTCAACTCTGTAGTCAACTAAGAAGATGACTATAATATCGCGTTCGGATGCTAATTTATTTATCATGCCGACTGATGGGTAGTCCATTTCCAGTTCCTTGGTGTATGAATCGTTTTTAGTATAGCATTTTCCATCATATGGTTGAAACAATCCTGCTGATTTTCCGTCGCCCGCAGCGTGGTATGGTCCGTCAGTTAAAAGCACTACTATTTTCCTTGATTCATTTCTCCAACCTATAATATCTTTGCAGACCATTACTTGAGCCAGAGCGTCGAGTCCACCCTCCTGAACATCTCGATTATTTCCTTTAGGTGTTTTAGATATCATCTCTCTAAATTTCTTAAAATCATCAACCAGTTTTAAACGGTGTCGAAATGAGTAAGTTTGCTCCGTGTCGAAAGTCCTAAAATAAAAAGCACATCAAAATACTTAGACTTAGAATAGTCTAAGTCAAAATATTATGTTATTTTGTACCTACTAAAATAAGAAAAAATATGACAAGTACTTACTGTGTGAACGGTAGTACTCGCTTGTCTACAAATGTGCCCAATCCCAAATGAACGTCGTTAGTCATTTTTTTAATAGCCAAATAAATATTTTCACTGCTGTTTGCAGTCATTTGTTGTATTTTACTCATGGATTTAGAAGCATCTAGAAGAAAATATAAATCCACGGGAAAGTTTTGAGCAGCTTGGAAGGAAAAGTTAAAGTCTTTAGCTTTTCCTGTTCGAAGTTTTAATTTGTATCGTTGCGGTTTCATCTGGATGACATTGTCTGAATCTGAGCTGAAGTCCTGGGTTTCTGGTGATTCATATGAATTTACTGGGTTTTCTACGTTTTTTGAACACCAGTCGTCCGGGTAGGAATTCTGGGACACGCATCTCGTACCGTTGGAATCGTCCTGGAATAGTATTTTATTTAAATTGTCAAAACAAGAACTTAAATACATTGAATATAACAATATTTAAAAACGTGGGTAGGAAAAGTTGTTCCCCGAAGGCTAAGGCAGAGGTGTATTATTGTACACCCAGACAGTTCTCGGTATGTTTATGTCCCATGTATAGGGGGCGAGCCTATTGCCATTAACCGGGCAAAAATCCCAAACTCCGAGCTACTACTGAGAATTTCATTGAACTCAATAACACTTTGCTCGACCCGGGATTCGAACCCTGGGTTCGATTCCACCTCTACCGCAGCATTTGCGCTTGGAACCACTAGACTAGTGAGGCAGTAAAAAAGATAAAAATCTGATATCATAATCAAATTCGAGATTTAGCCATGACATTTAGCTAGTAAAATTAATTCACCATAGCACACCACACGCAAAGATTTGGATCCCTGATACATTCTCCACATGAAATCCTCGTCTGACAGGAGTCTGTGGCGGAAGACCAGTTAAAATGCAGACTTATTAACACCACGCAAAGTAATATATACTTCTCCGACATGGTGACGAAAAGGTAGAGTAAGGTATACTAAAAATATATCCATGACTACTGTATCATGTTGAGGATAATAGATATATTGTAAGGAGGCTTGTACATGTGCGAATTCGAACGACGAATCATTTAAGGAAATAGCAGAATACATTGGTAGGCCAATGTCAAAATAAATGTATACTGAGACTTTTTAGCCGTTTTGGAACTGAAAATTTTAGACTATATATCGATAATAGAACCTATTAATGTATAATTTAAGTAAATAAACAAGTATTGCATAGGAACATAGATTAATGGTATCAGAATCCGAATAATAACAACATTAGATTAAATTCTCTTTGAATAACGATTTATTTGGGTATTAAGTTTGTTCAGTCAGTTCCGTCCGCCAGACCCTTAATACTGTATCTGTTGTATCATCATCATCGTCATCAGCCTATATTCGTCCACTGCTGGATGTAGGCCTCTCCAAGTGAACGCCACAGAGCCCAATCTTCGGCTTTCCTCATCCTGTTGTATACTAAGCTTTAACTGGATTTTCCTGTATCGTGGTTTGTGACATAGTTTACCGTTTTCAGATTCGTCGAGCGTCATTTTTATAAATAATTCCATTTGTGATATTCATGTCGATGTATTCGTATAATTATTTTAACTAATTAGTGTATTAACGTTGTTGCTCGCTAGGTCCTGTATGGGACCATATTCTAATATGTATCTTTTAAAAAATATTTTTTTCTTTGGTTTATCACTAATATTTTCTTTGGATAATGTAGAATGTGATACTGATAGCTGTAATTTTGGTACCTGTGGCGAATGCATTAGTTATGCTCATGATAATTGCGTCTGGTGCGCTCAGGCAAGTACCTTTCATTATAATTTAATTTTTTATAATTTAAAAAAAGGAGAAGGTTCTCATTTCTTTTGTCTGTATTTTTATGTGCTTATTGTTATCGCGATATCTTCGGCGATCTTAGACCGTATTCGATGGTTATTTTTTATCTGTTATATTAAAAAATAACCATTTAGAGCCACTTGTACCAACTTCTTGAATCTGTTTAAATCATATTTAAACACAATTTTTAATATACAAATTTTGTGATTAAATACAATTTAAACACATTTAAGAAGTTGGTGCAAGTGGCCCTTAATCTTGTTTTTTAATTTAATTACACAGTATTATATTAGGTACTGTTCTATCGCCTCAATGCGTTCACTTGTCTTTTTAGACCACATTTTGTAAAGTATTTTTCCCTATGCAAACTGAAGCACGAAGCACTATCGAATTAGTATCGTAAATGTATTGAGATTTTTTCTGTTACAATTCTCATACATACATACATATTTTCACGCTTGTCGCCCGGGGTAGGCAGACACTATATAGATACTACTTGTTACGATCCTGGCACACGACTTTCGCTTCATCTACATTCATTAACCTCCTGCTCATGCAAATTATCCTCGATTTCGATACGAATACGTTTTCGCAAGTTGTTCGTGCTTGGATCTTGTTTCGATTCCCCAGTTTTTTTTTGTTTTTCTACTATATACTCAGGGACAGCGTTAGTTTACATATGTTATAGCCTAAGAGCTACCGGCTATCCGTATAACCCGCTTCCCACAAATGTAGTTTTTTTTTAAATGATGTTTTATTATCCCCCAATTAAGAAAATACCGTTCTGGCAGGCATCCCGCGGTTGCGTCATCATCACAAAAATTTTTGAAAATGTCAAAAATAAGTATTTATTTTTTTACCTTTTCCCACAAGATTGAAATTTTTATATGTTGTATTTTACATTATGTCGAAGTGTAAAAAAAAATTGCCAACCTATTTCGACGGTTGCAAGTATGTGCCAGACGATAGCAAAGTTGTCATCGGGAGAGTAATTTATAACCGTGTCGAACACACAACACGTGTAGCGCAGAATACGATCACGTAGCCTCTACCTCAAACATATCGTCATTTTGATTTGATCAGTTACAAACGGAAAACAGTTTTTTTGGCTGATTTTATACAGTTCACATGAATTGTATATTATTTATCCTGGAAATATTGTGTGTTTATATTATGTATTTCTTTCAGGACGTATTCAATGACCGCAGATGCCAATCAAATAGCTCTGTATTCGGGAAAAAAGATTGGTGCCAGAAGGACTCTATAATCAACCCTAAACCTTGGATGAAAATCATAGATAACCTTGATTTTAGTGAAAAAATTCCCGGCTATGAAAACAATGTCCAATTGAAACCGCAACTGATCAGAATAAAGGCACGCCCTGGGGTCCCCATAAAATTCAACATGACGTTCAAACAAGCCCAGGATTTCCCATTGGACGTGTATTATCTTATGGACTTATCTTTTACTATGCAAACTCACATAGCAAAATTGAAGACACAGGCACAATTTATTTATGATGACCTGTTAACTTACACAAACAATGTCAGATTTGGCGTTGGCAGTTTTATTGAAAAACCAGGATTCCCTTTCTTTGATATCAATAAGTAAATTATTTATTTTTAAATTATAATATATATTATATATACTATTATAAAATTGTAAAAAAGCTCCGTCTGTACAATGAAGATATAAAAAAAACAAGTTGGTTAGGGTATTTATAAACGTCTCCGAATCAAAAAAGTGATTTTTAAAATTCTTGTCTGTTTGACTGTTTGTTACGGGTTGGAGCAAAAACTACTGAATAGATTCTAATTTTGTTATCATTGTTAGAAAGTATACGCTCCAACTTATAAACTGGTGAACTTCTTATTTCAAATTATTAAGCGGATCCTGAGATACAGCTTGACGTCTCTGATGTATAGAGACCGATATAAAGAAGAGATAAGCATTGTTAGTTTTGATTAAAATATTTAACCCAGTTTCAGGTGAGCGAAGCCGCGGGCAAAAGCTAGTATAAAATATATTTTGGCCGTACCTATAATAGCGATTGCGGTTGTCAAATTTTGCACACGCAATAGTCTCAAAGTTATGTAATATGAGACACTACCCTTCTTCCGTGTCTACCCTTCAAGTAATTTAAAGACAATTTAAATTATAGACAAGTACCTACTTAATGTATAGCGAGGATCCTTACAGGCGTTGCTTGAATTCAAACACCATGATTCTCTGAGTTTGTTGTGATGTGCCTTCTCAAAAGTAGTCAGTTCAGAAATGAACATTGAAAAGATCGTATGCTGAAATTATTATATGTAATTCGATCGAATCCAAGCAGATCTCAACCACTTTTAATGTGTGGTGAAAACAGTATTTAGGGAGAATTAAATTAAACTACTTATAAGACTAATCTAATATGATCGGAAATATTTAAAAATGAATAGGTACTATTTTGTCCTACCTATCTCTAATGATTTTATCAAGTTTAATTAAACTTATTTCTATGTCTTTCTATTAGTCCTTCCAACGATACAAGTCACGCTTTCAAAAATCATGTATCGTTAACGACCAACATGTCAGTATTGAAAGCAATTATTAATGAAATCCAGTGCGGCTCTAATTACGATGACCCCGAAGCTGGATTGGATGGCTTGATGCAAGCGATGGCGTGTGAAAATGAAATAGGATGGAGGAAGGGTGCGAGGCGTATTATTTTACTGTGCACGGACTCAACATACCACAGTGCAGGAGATGGTAAAATTGTAGGCGCCATCAAACGTAACGACATGCAATGCCACCTGGAAGATAACATATATGCAAAGTCTTTGACATATGACTATCCATCCGTTAGCCAGATAAACAAAGTAGCATCAGAGAAAAACTTTAAAATAATATTTGGTATTACATCAAATGTACAAACAAATGTAAGTAGGTACTTATATATATTTTAGGTTTACAGTTAAATTAGTATTATTAGGTATATTGTCATATTCGAAGATATAGGTACCTAAATGTATATTAGAAGACGGAAATTTTAAAAATTCATTTTAAATGATATGATAACATGTACATTTTTAAGTTTAATTTAGTGTTGTTAAACTATCAGATCTTTTAACTTCATTTTAGTATTTCCCTGAAGAGGAATATCAGGCGTTAGCTAGGCAGATATTAGGAGCCAAATTTTCGAAGTTGGATAACGGAACCGGCGCCCTGAAAATCATTAAAGAAGCTTATGAGGTAGGTAAAATATTGCAATCATCAACATCATCATCCTCATGTAGTACCCGGAATACCCTACTGTTGGGCATTCTTGAAGTTACGCCATACTGCTAGATTGTCCTTGACTTTTCGCCGTCGACCGTCGCTTTGTTTGCTAAACATTGTCCAATTGATATATTTCGGCACTTGTTGAGATTATGCTTGCAGAGTTATTGATTTTCTAGTAACCATTTTATCATTTGTTTTCTTACAGGAATCCGCAAGATACGTTAAATTAATAGCAAATGCGTCCAATTTTATCCAATTAAATATCGACCAAGATTGCAACTCAAAACCAACTAAAAACTGTGAAACTACTCATATTCAACCCGTAGTTACTATTCCGGCAACTCTAACCATAAAATCATGTCCACTTAGCGGCCCGCTAAATCAAAAGATCCACATCACGCCTTTGGGACTGGATGAAAACCTCACGATAGACTTGGAAATAGACTGCAAATGCAAATGTGAGAAGGCAGCTGGCGAGATCAGTTCTAAATGCCATAACGCTGGTGTATTTCAATGTGGTGTTTGTAAATGTAATCCAGGAAGGTAAAGTTAGAGTCGTTACACAAGTAGGTTTAATATATTTTAATGATATATGATACAGGTAGGTAATTATGGGTACACCAGACAATATTTAATTTATATAATCGAGCTCCTGTATCAATCAGTGCTTTTTTGATCTATAAATGTTAAACAGATGCCTCATTGGTATAAAAAATGATAACAAACATGGCTGAGAGAGCTTATCAATAAATTCACTTATCGAAGACAATCAATAACTCTTTACCTGACCTTGGAATTTAACCACGATTGTCCGGCAAAGAGTTATTGATTCGATGAAGAGAGAGATTCCTGCAATTTTTCTTATAGTTACGGCGTTGATTGTCGGTGTAATGGCTTATCAACGGATAAAAAAGACATGGAAAAATGTAGAATGCATAAAGATGATAGGAAACTATGCAGCGGAAGAGGAGAGTGCAGGTAAAAATATATTTTTCTAAGCTGTTGCCGTGGTTTCACTCGCATCACAAAGAATGTCGACAAAAGCGCCACCTACCGAGTCCAAGAACTGCCTACAGTGGACGGTCCATTAAGAATTAAGATCGCCAAAATTAATCGTTCAAAAATAATAGGTGTCATACTATAACCAATTTTTATACCCCCTTAGGGGAGGAATTAAAAAAAATGCTTTTTTATACACTTCTTTCTACCCATCAAGACGAATAATACATCCTCCAAATTTCAAGCTTCTGTGATCTGTGATTCTGTGCGTTGTTAGTCAGTCAGGACCAAGATTGATTCTTAAAGATATTTATTTACTTATAAATTAATTGAACGAAAACTAGTTTCAAAGTTCAAATGACGGATCTTTATCATTTCGTATGTGAGAAAGGAATGGCGCTATTTCATGTGTGCATGTGCATCTCTCTCAATCGGAAAACGATCACGATAACAGGTGGCTGCGATACGGTTGATATTTATTTTTATTATCTAGATGTGGAAAATGTGAACAGTGCAACAAGGGGTTTTCTGGAGATTTTTGCGAGTTTGACGATAACTCGTGCCCTAGGCCGAATGATAAGCTATGCTTTGGGAAGGGCATATGCAGTCGAGGTCGCTGCGAATGTGACGCGCATTGGACCGGGATGGACTGCAGCTGTCCTGATCATAACATGGACTGTGTTGCGCCATATTCTAAGGAGGTAATATAATAAATAATAAATCACTTTATTTCAGATAACTAATAATGTAGTAATGGAAGTTCCATCCATTTAAAATGGCACATAATCTTTTGCCCATAGTTACATACACTTAAAGAAATAAAGTGACATAATATAACATAACTCAAACTACACTGCGCCTTACTTTAAATCGGCAGAAAGCATTATAGCTAGACGGAATTAGAGAAGTTCGTATTTAATTTTGAAGTATCTTTGATAATCTTATCTTATCTTACATATAATAAGAATGTAAGTGGCCCGTGTCTGTCTGACA
Source organism: Acronicta leporina (assembly GCA_947256265.1). NCBI lineage: Eukaryota > Metazoa > Arthropoda > Insecta > Lepidoptera > Noctuidae > Acronicta > Acronicta leporina. The sequence goes on along the minus strand of OX366513.1, from coordinate 4,637,625 downwards.
TTGCTTATATTTGCAAAAAATCTAATTTGAGGGACTGAGAATCAGTAACAAAATCCATTTCTATCATTTTTGGAATTTTTGTCTTTCGGTTTGTCTTTGTGTTTGAACACACATCAAATGATAACTACTGAATAGATTTGGAGGAAGTGGAAAGGAGTGGAATTCATAGCCTGTTTCTTGGATTAACATTTAGGCTATATATCATTCAAATAGGTTCACTCTACCAAAAGTTATTAACATTTTAACTATTGAAAACGTTGAATTTGAAAAATAACCATTGAAGTAAATTTCCTTTTTAAGTATTTCTGTAGATACTAGACAAGGCGGATCAAAATTATAACAGAAACAAGAAATAAAATTAAAAAAATACAGTGAGAACTTTTTGTCCATAGTACTAACACTACATCGTTATTACCACAATAAAATTTGATTCCTTAACAGGTGTCATTTTGAGTTGAAAATTTTGACAAATTATTGTTTTGTTCTTCATATTATCCAGCCATAAAGTAACTCATTTTATTAATATGAAACCTCCATAGTCTAGATACAGTGCGCACAATTTATTTGAAAAACTAAAGAGTTTCCATCTAATCAAATCATAAAATAATATACCTGTCTGAATGTATAATAAATAAATAAATGGGTCATTTAATAATAATGATTGCAACGTGCGTTAATCTTTACTGATGCCAAACAGTTATTTGAGATTTTTATCTATGTACCTAAATGTCTGTTATGTAATATTTCCGTGCTTTTGTGCAACAATTTTTTGAAAATAAGTAATATTAGGTCTTTACCTATGAAATTGCCGTTTTGTATGAAATTTAAATGATTTTTTTTCATGTATTTTTTATTTGTATTAATCGAAGTAATCACCCATTCAATCAATGCATCTTTGCCAAAGCAGTGGCAGTTTATTGATGCCCTTCTTAAAGAAATCAGCTGGACGGGAGGCAACAAATTCTTCAAAGGCATCTTGTACTGCCTCTCGGGTATTGAATTTTTTTCCCGCCAAGAAGTTATCCAAATTCTGGAAAAAGTAGTAGTCTGTAGGCGCAAGGTCTGGTGAGTAGGGCGGATGACGGAGAACTTCCAACCCCAGTTCTTGCAACTTGGAGACCGTCTGCTGTGCAGTATGAGGTCGCGCGTTATCGTGCAGGAGCAGCGGAGACGAGCGATTGACCAATGCTGGTTGGAGATGTGCCAGCTTCTCCATCATTGTGTTCAGTTCTTCACAGTACACATCTGCAGTAATGCTCACCCCGTTTGGTAAGAAGCTGTGATGAATCACACCGGCGCTAGACCACCAAACAGTGACCATTACTTTTCTAGGGGTAAGTTTTCGTTTAGGGCATTGTTTAGGTGCTGAACCAGGATCCAACCAACTTGCTGAGCGCTTGCGGTTATCAAACAGAATCAATTTTTCATCGTAGGTAACAATGCGGTTCAAAATTCCTTAATTTGTGAGTCTGTTGAGCAGTGCAAGGTACGTTTCGACGCGTACTTCGCGCTGGCGATCATTGAGTTCGTGGGGCACCCATTTGTCAAGCTTTTTTACCTTGCCAATTTGACGCAAATGGACCAATATTGTTATGACGCTAACGTCGAAAGCTGCTGCTAATTCAGCCGTCGATTGTGTATCATCAGCTTCCACAATCGCCTTTAATTCTTCATTGTCGACCAAAGTCTTCGGACGACCGCGATGTTCATTTTTCAGGTCGAAATTCCTAGAACGGAAGCGAGCAAACCAATAACAGGTGGTGCGTTGGTTTGTAGTGTTTGCTCCGTAAACGTCGTTGATGTTGCGTGTCGCTTGTGCCACTACGGTACTCATATTCCATAATTACTCGATATTTTAACGTATCCATGATGACAAAAAAGATTGAAATGCGATGAAAATGTAACACTAATCAATAAACAAATGACTACTTCTGGAAAAAGAATTCCATGTTTTTAAAATAAAATTAATTTGAAATTAGAATTCTTAGCCAAACAAAAAATATTTTGATTTGAAATGGCAAGTACTGCAGAACGGCAATTTCATAGGTAAAGACCTATTATAAAGGTCAGAAATAAGGTATTCAGAGGTCAGAGGTGGCGCTAAGTATATTAAAAATATGGAAAACCAGAATCCTTTTTTCTATGAGATTTTTCGAGGTAGTTAGTTGACCTTTGTCGTCTGTCAGGCCCTTTGACTATAATATGGATATAATAGTCAAAGGTCAGGCCAGCCAGTTTTAAATAAATAGATTTTTAGGCAATGTTATAATATAATTAGCTTCTGCCCGCGACTTCGTCCGCGTAGCGTTATGATATATAGCCTTCGTCAATAAATGGGCTATCTAACACTGAAAGAATTTTTCAAATCGGACATGTAGTTCCTGAGATTAGCGCGTTCAAGCAAACAAACAAACTCTTCAGCTTTATATACATAGTAAAAAAAAGTAAAAAAAATAGATAATGTCATTGTTTCTAGGTATGTTCTGGGAACGGCGTATGTCGTTGTGGTATGTGCATTTGCAATGCATTAGAGGGCAAGAATGAAACGTATTTGGGAGTATTTTGCGATGACTGCGAAGAATGTGCTGAAAAACGATGTAAAGAACTGGAAGATTATGCTTACTGTTACTACGAACACATAGAAAACAGAGAAGTTTGTGACAAAAAAAATAACGTGACTTCCACAGAATTAGATGTCATCTTCATGAATAAAACTGAAATTAATTCTCCTAAATTGTATATGGCTAAATGGTGTAAGAAAGAGCTTGAGAACGGCACATGCATCGTTTTCAAGTATCAATACGATAATCATAAACTGAAACTGACGATTCAAAAGGAATTGGAGGTGCCACCCGAAGCTAATATATGGAGTAAGTGCACCAACCGTTTTTTTGTAGCATCTAGGTATCTAATGCTATTCTCTAGTGTTTAAGTAATAGTTTTCTCTAGTATAAGAAAAATATGCCAATGTAGTAAATGTAGTCTTGAATAACAAATTAATGTTATTTTCAGTTGCTGCAGGATCTGCCATTGGGATAGTCCTGTTGATTGGAATAATAACGGTTATCATTTGGAAGATTCTAGTAGACATGCATGACCGAAAAGAATACAAGAAATTCAAGAGTGAGGCTGCCGCTGCTGGCTATGATGTCGCCATGAATCCCTTATACGTAGATCCTGCCAATGATTTTTCGAATCCCATGTACAATGAACCTCATTAACCATACAAATATGTACCGTAAGGATAAAAATAATGTTATATATAGTATTATTATAAGGAAAATACATAGTTACAACGTAAGTTTTGTGCATTATCAACGTAAGTTGTGTATTGTATCGCATCAGATGGAAATAAAGGCGTGTATTTGATCTTGTTCTGGCTCTTCATACAAAAACGTCAATCTTCTATCGTCAATCAATCTTGAAGATCAAATCTTTACCTAGCAAGATAAATTAACAATCACATTTACGGTTTGATGATAAAAAAGTATATAAAGTTGTTCGGAAATATTTTATAAGTTGGCACTGCGAGGGACGTGACCTCGCATCAGTTTAGGTTCTGCTAACAATTTGCCCTAAACTCGCGGGTTAGGACATTTTCATACACATTAAGACTCCGGATCGAATTTCCCATACAAACGTTATACCAAAATAAACCATGTATTACTCGGATCCCGATACCGTTAATCTAGGTTCCAACTCTACCATTTCGGCCTAAATACTTCACTGGAAATAAATGTATGCGAATGTAATTCTTGATAACTTTACCAAGTTTGGAAAGATTTTCGGGTCGTTTATTTCCAGTGAAGTAGTAGTGGTAAACGAAATGGTACAGTAAGAACCTAGATTAATGATATCTCAATCCGAATAGTAATTTGATAAAATACTTTTTGGATTACGATTTAAATTGGTAATGGTATTACGTTTTAGTGCAATTTAAGCAATTTAAGCTCCGCCGGACCCCTAAGGAACTTTCATCGATTTCCAAATATTATCGTGTAAGTATTGATATCTGTTATTTATCTCGATAGTTCGTTTTAATTTAATATAAAAAGGGGATTTATTTCAATATTGAATATTGCTAGTTAAAGCTATTGAATGAAAAACACAAATAATTTTAACATTTAATACTAAAAATTTTTAACTGTATCCCTTCGCGTAAGTGGAAATAAATTATATAAATTAAATAAATAATATATATAAAAAAAAAAATTATTACAAATTTTGTTACAAAACATTCACAGCAGCACACCGACGCCGTGTATGTGAAATATATTTTTTCTTTGTTCAATAGAACGCTTTAGAAGAACATTGTTATCATAATATCGTTTTAAAAAATGTTTCAGTGTCCTTTCAATATATCGCTTCTGAAGGTTAAAAAGTTACTCCGGTCTTTCGTCAAGTCCTTGTATTCAGAATTTGACATTCTGTACGGTAATAGGTTGGGTGCAGAATGCCCAATTCCGTTTCGATGTACATTAGGTATATTTTATTTTTTGGCAAAGCGAAGCGGTTGACGTTCGTGCGTCCGCCGCAGCCGAGTCGGAGGCTCATCGTTGTAAAGTCTCCTCTCTCGACGTTCTTCCACGTCTAGTCTTGCAAGAACCGCCTGAGAAATAGTTGAAATATTTATCAAGTTAAATAATAATAGATGGGAGGAAGATTCTCCTAGCAACAGAAGCGGATTTTGTATTCTGATTTTATGATGTTTTTCCTGTTTACTTTTTCATGTTTATGTAGTTTGAATACCTAATAAGTGTTTAGTTTTCGATTTTCTGTAATTATGGCAAGACTTTCAACTTCTAATAAATGGAATATTACACAGTGGTTAACTCGGCCTGACGCTTCGAGGAAAGTATAATGACTTCAATTAGTGTTTACCCTGTTGCCGTCAACTCGAGTGCGGCGAGTTCGAAGGCCGAGGTTGGCCATTTCGGGGCCAAGGTCCCCTGCAGATCGTCGCCCGCCAACTTCCATGTTGCAGTTCTGAGTATTACAACCACAACTGCAAAAACAAAATGATCGTTAATTATTGAAATATAAAAGAACTTGTGTAGTAACGCGTCTGCTAAATGTTTTAAGAATAATGTTTATGGTTAATGGAAATAGACTAGCCCCCTGTTACATGGAACTGAAACATACTGGCGAACTGTGCGTATATATTTTTATACTTCTGCCTAATTCTTCACTGAGTGATGGTATTGTTTATGTTAGCAAGCCAGCGAAGCAGAGAAAGATATCCGATTGGGTAAAAATGAGACGCGATTCAACATCCAATACGTACGCGTCCTTCTCAGCAGCAGTAGTAGGGGGTGGCATTGGTGGTGGGGGCGTGAAGTTGACTCCCAGGTCAGGACTGCAGCCTCGAGACCCAGTTGGCGTACTGCGGCACACCGCCTCTCGCACCTCCTGGAGGCGACGCCGTTCTTCAGCCACCTTGCGGTCCAATTCCGCTACTGTATTTAAAGAATTTACGTTTAAAGAATTTATTTCTTACTAGCTGACCTAACAGACGTTGTCCTGTCCTAACTATGAATATTGAATTGGAATAAGAATAATTATCATTTTGTAATTTTTTTGCATTTTTCATGCTAAGGTTATAAAATTATTTTAGTGAAGGAAAAATTCGACTCGCAGGCAGGATTCGAACCTGCGTCTTCTGGCTACTTACGCCAGACACTATGACCTCTAAGAATGTGAAGGCAAATTTCGACATGGCAGGTGGGACTTGCGGTGGCTTAGATGTCATAGCGTCTGGCGTACCTAGCCAGAAGACGTAGGTTCGAATCTAAACTAACTAACTCGATCAAATTTGATGATATTGTCTGTAAGTACTAAGTAAATATAATTAATTTAAAAAAAACCATAGTGGCTATCAAATCTTGCCCATATTTTGAATAGGTAATTATTATTATTTGTTACAAATTTATTGCATTTCAAGGATAAATTTGATGTATTTCTGTAGACAAAGGGAGGAAAAATCTGAATAAACTCACTGTGTTGTTGCGCATTTCGTTGTTTACTCATCAATTCGTTTTCCAAAGAGTCTATTCTCTTTTGAAGAGCCTCTTCTTTGGAGAGCTTCGACTTCCACGTGCGACAAACTTTTAGATGCAGAAAGGACAGCTCTTGGGCGTCTAAAGCTTGAAGACCGTCAAGCTTAAAAGGTCCCTGAAATTATAACAGGTATGTATTTTCTTATGAGAGTGAGACATCAGGTAAGAAAGGGTCACAATCCAATACCAAAAGAGCAATAAGAAATGCTAGCAAGTAGACTGGGACAAGACTTGAGGTCAAACACTGAAACAATGAATTTAGAGGAATCGGCGAATTAAGAAAACGCTCAAATATCTCCCCTACTTACGGTCTCGAAAATTTATTAGTGTCTGTATTCGTTCCGCTCAGTTGTTAACAGTCTGACTCACTGATATAATGATATTATGAACTAAAAACTAAAATTTGCTCTTACGTCTACATTTCCGTTTAGAATCTTATTGGCTATGTATTTCATGTATGTGTGTTCAGCCATTTTGCGCTGTTCGACATCAACTTGCTCGAATATGTTGCGTATAGTATCCGATATGTTTACTTCTAGGGAGCACGTACAAGGACCATTCGAGCGAGCCTTGGGTTTTACGTTGAACGCTTCTACCGTCGTCTTTGTCAACATCTTCGTCTCCCCTCGACATTTCCTCCGCCTTTTCGTTTCAGGTGATGTTATTTTTATTGGTACCTTGATAAAATATTGATATTAAATCGTATGATAAATTATCAAATACAGTTATGGTTGGATGTTTGTTTTCTATGTATTAAACTGCAGATAAAATCATATCTATGACATTGAAAAACGCAATAAAAAAAAATAGCAACCACATGAAATAAATATGTATATAAGTAATCTGTTTTCTATTTTATATGGCAGTATAAAAATAAATGTACCTCATCAAAAGTCACACCACTACAATCTAGAGCTTTTGTTTTCAAAGCTCTATTTTCTTTTTCCAATTTATCCGCTTTTCTCATTGCTTCGATACTCATCGTTCGTAAGTTTTCTACTTCATTCTCATGCAGTTTAATAATGTCTTGCAGCGTTTCTTCGTGTAGACCTTGTATGCTCTTTACGCCTTGGTTGTGTTCATTGATTATGCTCTTTATGTTGCTGTCATATTGCATCTTGATAGCTTCTATTTTTTTCTTGTAATCTTTTTCTATGTTTTCGAGCGCTCTAGTAAGAGAGCTTATTTTATTTTCATAATCATTATTAATATCTATTTTAGCCATTATACTACGTTCAGTATAAGACTTGGATTGACTTTTACCACTAGATTTGCTATTAGTTGAATTGGTTTTATATTCATTGGATGACATTTTAAATTCACTTAGCCTAGATGGGCTAGAATCAGTCTTCTCTCCTATCTTTACTAGATTAAATCTTTCATCACTTCTACTTTTTCTTAAGTCTTTTGTAGTGTAGTATTTTACCGCATCCGGATCAACTTCACCTTGCACGGTGTCCATTATGTACTCCAGTCCAAAGTTTTGCTTCCTTCCAATCTGGGGAATAATCTGGTTTTGTTCAGCTTTAAGTAAAAGAACATCAGCCCCTACTCTGGACAGTTTGTGATGTGATTCACTATCGATAGGTGTAGAAATAGTAGGTTTTTTTCTAGAAAATTGGGAATGTTTTTGTTTTGATGTGCCACTATCAGTTTCAATGACTTTTGTTTTCATGATTCCGGGTGTAATGGTATCCTCGTCGGAACCTACTGCTAGAGAGTTATATGATCCTAAGTACTGGTTATCTTCGTTAGATAACGTCGGCAACGAAGGAGTTCCATGCTTTATAATCTTACCATCTGCCCCGTCATTAATTTTAGTATCTGAGTCAGAAAGTCGTTTAGGTGAAGAATAAATGGCAAGTGTATATGAATCTAATGATTTCTTATCACCATCCGAGGTCGTCACTATAGAAAGACTTTCTGTTCCAACTCTAGGTAATTTAATTTTCAATTTTTGTTTCACGCTGTCATCTTCGATGTTTTCTTCGTGATCTTGATACGTAAATGAAACATTTTCAACATGACTTGTAGGATGATTCATATCGATGTTTTTTCCTTTATTTGTAGGATGGACTGTTACCGCTTCGACTACTATCTCCGAATGTCCCTTTCCTGCCCATGTTCCTTTCGTCTGTGCTTTATTATCCGTATTTTTATAACTGCTTTCACTATCTTTGTAAATAACAAATAGATCCTTATCTGTTGACTTATCTGATGTAGATCCACCGTAAGTTTTACTGTCTTTATACTTACTGACTATATTACTATCTGTGTCATAACTTTCTCGCGTTACATATCCAGTTGACTTTCCCTGGCTTTGGGATGGCATCTTTCCACTGATTACATTTTCGGACTCATCGTTTCCTTTCGAGGAATTTGTATGCATTGACTGTCTGTTATAAATGTCAATCAAATTAGTGCTTTGAGTTTTTGCATTAGCATATTTTTTTCCTGATTTACGTGACTTTTTATGGGGTCGCTCGCTGGACGTTGGCTTATTTTCGGTTTTTTCATCATCAGTGAAGCAAGAAATAGAATATTGTTCTAATCTGCCTTGACTTAGTCGTTTCATTTTGTAATCCACATAACTGCTTTTTACGGCATCAAATCCGGGTTCTACACTAGCGGATAATATCTGTACTTGATTCAATAATTGAGGGTTTAGTTTCATTTGTAGTTCAGTGTGTTTTTTATCTAGAGGTGGTTTGTTCATTTCCATCATATTAATGCTATCAATATGATCAATATGTTTTTCTTTTGTATCACTCGCTTCTGTCTTATACGTTTTTTCTGTTTGAGTGGGCAATAATTCTTTTTCCGTTTGACTTCCCATATTTCGGTAAATATCACTTCCTTGAGCCTGCGTTCCGATGTTGTGGTTGGATATTTTCTTTATATCATCTAATTGTTTTTGTAGTTCAGCTACTTCCTTATATTTCTCCTGCAAATCTGCTTTTATCTCTTCGGTTGTTTCCAAGAGCTTGTTCTTATCATCAGTCACACTTTGCAACTTTTCTTGTAATTCACCTATCTTTTCTACAGAATTTTGATACAGATTTTGAAGTGTTTGAAGTTCATCTTTTAATTTAGAAATATAATCTTGCGTTGATTGATTAATTTTATCGATTATAAGTTTTTGATTTAGTATCGTTGCTTCTAAATCTTTGATTATAACTTTGTCATTAGCGATTTGCTTTTCAAGTTTTTCTTTAAAATCGAGCAATTGTTTTTCCATATTTTGTCTATCTATGATTGCATCCTCTTTCTCACTTATAATTTTTTGTTTCTCCCGTTCGACTAATTTCTTTGCTTCATCGGCTTTACTTAAAAGTAGCTGAGAAGATGTTTGTACTTTATATAATGTTTGTTCTAGCAATGAGCTTCTAGAGGATCTTGCATCGAGAGATTTTCTGATCCTATCTAATGATGATAAAATTTCTTCGACATCACAGTTATTTGGTGCTAAGGCACTATCGCCAACAGCTTTTAACTCTAGCTGCTTTATATCAGTCACGATGATCTCTCTTTCATTTTGTAAGTGCTTTATTTGAGATACAAATTTGTGTTTATCACGTGATGTCTCTTCAGATTTTACTTTAGTCATTGATAATTGATCAGATAACATAGAATTTTCTTGTTGGAGCTTTGCCAATTCCATCTTCATGTTATGTGTTGCTCTTGAATCTAAAAAATAAAAAATATATAAGAATATCTGACCTCCTTAAAGTGATGACAGGTAAGATAAAGTATTAGAAGCACTTACGGTGGGCTTCCATATTTTTCAGAGAATCAATCTTCTGAAAACTAAAATCTTTCATTTGTTCACCTGTATCAATAACTTCGTCTAAACTACCGTGTAGCCTCTTAACTTCTTCTTCTAGTTCATTTATGTAATTTTGTAAAGTAGCTATTTTATCATCTCTAGCCATAACATCTTCACTAAGATTAGAAATAATATTTTCCTAAAATATACAATAATACATTAAAATCTCGTGATACTCATATAAATATTTATTGCAATTCGATGTATTTATTTCATAATTATTATTATCTTCGGGGTTATTAGTACTTAGCCTATTTTAATTATCAGATGCGTAAAAAGATTAAGCGTAATAAATAAAAAAAATTAAAAGATTATGAAACTGCCTCATTACCCTAGTGGTCCTGAGTGCGACTGTTACGCTGGAGGTCCTGGGTTCGATTCCCAGGTCGAGCAGTGTTATTGGGTTTTTGTATGAAATTCTCAGTAGCAGCTCGGAGTTTGGAACTAGTGCACGGTTAATGGCAATAGACTCGCCCCCTATTACATGAGACCTAAACATACCGGCGAACTGTGGGTGTACATTAGTACGCCTCTGCCTAACCCTTCGGGGAATACAAGCGTGATGGTATATTATGAAATTTATAAGAGCATTTTAACTTGATACTTATAGCAAATGTTACAACTTTGTTTGAGATATTGAATGAATGAGAAGAGAGAATTATTGAAACCTTAATACCGCAAATATTTTTTACTCGTGTTACCTATAAAGACAATTATTGAAATTTCTTATTAAAAGGTTTGTTGTTTACATTCTATAAAGACAATTATTGAAATTTCTTATCAAAAGGTTTGTTGTTTACATTCAAAGTTGAATTATTATGTTGGGAGTATTACAGAGTAAATATCTTATAATCTGTTTCAACATTTTATATAGACGAATAAAAAATCTTATTTTTTAAAATCGGTACAGCGAATATGAAATATTCTCCCCTAAATATTTTTATTTACAACTTTATTTATGAAACTCTCGGATGACTGATGCGAGAACTATTAAGACTATTTATAATTATTTAGCAAGTCAAAACAGTCGATTAGATTCAGTAAGCGGACGCAAGAAGGGTTTGAAATCCATGAGAAATACCGCTTTTCTAAATCTTACGTACTGATTCCTCTAATTTATCAAGTAAATCCCTGATTCTTTTCTGATTATTAAGCTTTTCATCTCTCATCACTTCGATTTCCATCAAAATTTCTTGATAAGAGTCAGAAGGGACGTTGGATTTTTTATTAAGCTGAAAAAAATTAAGAAGTAAATTTTACGAATAATAATACCTACTATATTTACAAGAAAATTAAGTGCTTGTGCAAATGTTTATAGCAACTTCTTTATACTTCAACGTTATACTTCAACAACATCTTTATACTTTCAAGTTCTATTGCAAAAATTTATGGATATAAGTATTTCAACACATTCAATATGAAAAGATTTTTATTTACTTTGTTTTAAAATATTGTATTTATTAAGGTACCTCACCTCACTCCGTGCGTCTATCAAAGCATTCTCCAAAACCTCACTATGTGATAGTAAGACTTGACTATGACTATGTAATTCACAGTTCTCTTGTTCCTTCCTCTTTAGATCATCAATTTGTAAGCTTAGTTCGGTTTGTAAATTTTCTTTCTCTAACTTCATTTGATCATGTGACCTTTTTAATTTTTCGAATTCTGTTTCTAATGTTTCATAATGTTTAATTTTATCCACTAAAATAACACTTTCTTTTTGTAGCACATTAAGTTTGGCTTCAGCGGACATGTTTTCGTCTTGTAGAATTCTTATATCATTGCTGGCTGACGCTTGATTCATCTCCAAAGATTTTAACTGCTTAAATAACCCTCTATTTTCTTCAATTTTATTCTCTAATGTATTACATAAATTATTAATTTCCTCTGTTTTATCATCAAAATCATTCTGCAGCACATTCCTTTCATATGTTAATTCAGCATAAGCTTTTTTTAAATCTTCTAGTTCTTGTTTTAGTATGTCCCCTTGACTGCATTTTTGTAATAATTCTGCATTTTGTTGCTTTATATTATTCAATGTCTTAAGTAAGTTATCTATATTTCTATTTTTTTCCATGAGATCCTTTTGGGCAGCTAGTTTATCATCAGATAGCTTCTGATAAGCTTCACGAATTCTAGCCAATTCACTATCTTTTGAGTCCTCAGATTGTTGTAATCTATCAATTAAATCATTGCTTTCTCTTTTAGTCAACTGAAGAGAATGTATTGTTTTATCAAGTTCAGAAGATTTTTCAAGTAATTCATTTTCAAGTCTTATTTTCTCATTAAATATTTTTTCATGCGAATCTTGTAAATTTTTTTGTTCAAGTGCCAAATTTTCAAAATGCGTTAATTTATCTTTTAGCTCGCTACTTTCCTTTCGAGTTAAATCCAAAGATATTTTATATTCCTTCTTTTCATCTTGTAAACTAGTAATGCTTTTAACTACGTATTCATTTACTTCGCGTAATCTATCAAGTTCTTGTAATAGAATTGAGTTACAGTTTTCTAGATTGGCTAAGTCCATTTTCAAATTTCTATTTTCATCTATCGTGGCTTTTAATAAATCTTGAAGTTCTTTGTTATCTTCTAATTGTAACTCTAAAGATTTTGTTACATCGGCTTTTTTGTGGACGATTTGATCATAATCTTTAACTTTCTCCAATAGTTCTTGACTTTCTTGTCTCGCTACCTGGAGAGATTGAAGTGCTTGATACTTCTCGTTTTCTAGAGAAAGTAAGCTGCTATCATATCTGGCTCGAATTTCATTGAGCTGTGATAATAAATCTTTATTTTCATGTTTCCTATTTTCTATCTCAATCATTAATTCATTTATTTCTTGGGATTTGTTATCAATAACACTTATCAAATTTTCTACTGCAGTTGTTTTTTCATCCACTTCATGTGTCAAGAGTCTGGTTTCATCTATTAAACTCTCAGTATATTTTTCCAAATATTCGTTTTGTTGTAAAGTTTTTTCATAGGTGCCTAGAATCATAAAATTGAAAAGTAATCATTAACTGATTTCCATTTTTATCATTATATATCAAGATCGTAAGTACATTTTTATGGATGTCTTTTTAAAACGTATGGAAAAAAGACATACACATGCACATGCACTGACATAACGTAAAATTGGAATGCGAGTAGAATAACAATGATGATGATACATTAATATTTCACTGATGAAAATGTTACTACTATAATCAACTGTACTAAAAATATCATTAACTAAGTATATCTCTACTATTTTAAAATCGTAAAAAAGCTGTGTCTGTATATTGGAGATATTAAAAAAACATGTTGGTAATGGTATATAACGTCTCCGTACCCAAAAATATGTTTTTTTAAATTCTTGTCTGTTTGTTACGGGTTGGCGTAAAAACTAGGTACTGATTTTAATTATATATAAATACATTTTAATTTTGTTATCATTGTTAGAAAGTAGGTATATGCTCCAACTCAGAAACTGGTGAACTTATTGTTACGAGCTGGGGTTCGGGATAAATTAATTAACGCTAATTTTACCGAAACAAACAAATACTTTAATAAACTTGACAACAGAAATCACAAATAAAATCACTACTACTTGTCGCACTGTACTGTCACACTGAAAATCACTTGTCTTCGAAAATGAAGACGCGTTATGATCGAAAGATGAACAACAGAGGCTTCCATGAGGGCTCACTAGTGTGGCTACATAACCCAGTGCGCAGTAAAGGAAACTCACCCAAGTTACAGGCAAAATGGGACGGCCCCTATCGAGTCGTGACTAAGATCAATGATGTCACCTACAGGATACGGAAAGGAACAAGAGGTGCACCGAAGATCGTTCATGTGGATCGTTTAGCGCGTTATTACGGGTCTAATGATGCTCGGGACGAGCATGTCTTAGGAGGGGGCAGTGTTACGCCGAGGAGCTATTAGAATGACGTAGATGGGTCACGAAGGTTCTAGATAAATCGTAGAAGCATGTAGAATATTCGAAAGAAAGTACTCGAATACGTACTCACGGTAATTTAGAGGCATGAAACGTACGTTTTGCTTCTGGGGATGCTGCTCCCGTAACCTCTTCCCTACGTGGATTCAAAGTACCACCATTTGATGGGACTTCTTCATGGTCCGCGTATAAAATGCAATTTAAAGCCTTTGTTGCGTCGAACGGTGGGATGAAAGTCAGGCTAAGACGGCACTCATCCTTTGCCTCCGTGATCAGGCCTTAACAGTACTGGAGGCCCTCGGCGACAGCATGTCGTACGATCAGCTAATCGAGGCGTTGGATTCTAGATATGGCGATACCCATCTGGAATACGTGTTTCGTGCCCAGCTGAAAGACCGGGTGCAGCGAGGTGCCGAGACCCTACAGCAGTGGGCCGTAGAAGTTGAAAAGTTGGTCCGAAAAGCCTACAAAATGCGAGTAGGTACTTGATCGTCTATTGTTTACGGGCATTGACCTTTGAACCCGACCTTGAACTATTGTTAATAGTAATAGTAATATTCTTTATTGATATAAATTGGTACAATTACATTATTGGATTCTCTAACACCTGCGCTAGTAAAGACTGTGTTGCAGGTGTTAGTGTCTTCCCCTTAGATTTTACTTTTACATCAATATAATAGAACTTTATAATAGTAATTAAAAAAAAAATTAAAAGCAAAAACAGTTTTTTTAACTAAGCATGCCCATGCATAGATGTGTGTGTGTCGCATGTGTGTGAGTGTGTGTGTGTGTTTGGTGTATGTGTGGGTGTGTGTTTGTGTATGTGTAATAACCATAGTGTGTGCACCATATAATAATATACTTCATGATACTTTTAAAAGATTTTCTACCTCATTATAATCCATTGACTTCAGCCAGGTGAGTATAACCATTTTAAATTTATTATTATTAAGTTTACGCACGTTATGGATCTTGTTGAATTTATTATATGTATAATTGTTATTATTGTTATTACGTGAGTACGTATTCGAGTACTTTCTTTCGAATATTCTACATGCTTCTACAATTTATCTAGAACCTTCGTGACCCATCTACGTCATTCTAATAGCTCGTCGGCGTAACATTATTATCTCAATTAATCGTAATGGATGGTATATACCAGAGAGATCAACGCAGGATCCGCCTGAGATACAGCTTGTTTCTCTGGTCTTTGATTAAATTATTTTTGGGATCCATTTTTAATCCAATAATATTCAGCTTCATGTAGCGAAGCCGCGGACAAAAGCTATTAATTTATAAAAACTAAATTGCCTTGCGGTATTTTTTAAAGATAAATGGTATAAGGACTTTAGATGAAAATTATGAAATTATCTGTATACTTTTCCAGTCTTCTATTTCCAGTTTAAGCTCATTGATTAATTGCAATTGGTCTTGGTAGTGTTTTTGTAAGTCCTGTTTTTCCTCTTCACTACACAATAGAGCCTCCCTTAAATTCTTAATCTGCTCTTTTGAGGATTGAATTTCATCCATCAACGTTAATGAGTGATTTTCTGCATCTCGAGAGTGAACCTGAAATTACAGAAAATATATGTAGAAAATTATCTAGAAACAAATATTGAATGTTGCTTAATTTTTTTTGTCAACTAATTGCGAATGTTGCTGGAACAAAGTTTATAACGACTTTTTGAAATTAACCTAACTACCGCTTGCTCAATAGCAACTCGTCAACATGGTAGGTAGTGCCTACTACCTATACTGTAACGCGATGGTAACAATATTGTTTTCGACATCGGTATATCATGAATAATGTGCCTTTAAATTTAAGTAATCAACGTGTTTTTCCTCATTTAGCTAACATGCCTAAAAGGTTGATATAGCCCGTTTAATTATTGCTCTGTATAGTTAAAAAACACTCACTTTCTCGTGGTCTTGTTCGAGTAGTTTATCAATTTGTAGTGACAAGCTTTTGATTTGCTGCGCTTGGCACATAACTCTACAATCAGCTTCCTGTAACTTGCACAATAAAGCATTTTTTTCCTTCTCAAAAGCAATCGAAGCGTCGTTTAACTTCTTCTCTAATATAATATTTTCACTACGCAAACCATCCATTGCTTTACTTTTGATGTTATTGATTTCTGATTCAGCTTTTAATTGTGTTTCTAAATTGGAAGTTTCGTCAGTTAAAATAAGATATTGTTCTTTCAACGTGTCAAGATCAGTAGAGCGTTTTCGGTAATGCTCTTTTTCGTTCCACAGAGAATTGTATTCTCTCATTTGAACTTTTAAGCTTTCAAATTCCTTTTCTATTTCTTCATATTTATTACAGCGTTTCTCCAAATTGTCTTTATCATGTTTCAAAGTTTCATAACATGTCATCAAATCATCGTAATTCTCTTGTAAGGATTTCAAGCGTTTGAGATTCTCTGTATCTATATTGTAATTATCAACCATGAAAGTATCATCATTCAGATCTTCATCTGTTTTAACTGCAGAACTTTCTTTACAGAGGATTTCCTTCATTTCTTCATTCTGTATGATATCAGCAACAAGTTGCGCTCTTTTATTATCAATACTAGGTTGTTTTGTTTCAGCTGATGTTAGGGCATAAGTAGGTTCAACGCGGGATAATACGTCAACACGGTAACAAGCACAATCATCATTACGTTGAGGTACGTTAGACACGAAATCTTGGCTGCATGGAGCTATTAAAGCGCAACAAAATTTTTCCAATACCTTTAGTTTGAAGAGTATTTTACCTTTGATGTCAATGCAGCGAGTATCTTTACCGGCAGTCTAAAATTTAAATTATTGAAAAAGTAATGTTAAATGTAGCTTAATTGAATTATTACAATGTATTATATAAAATTAATGATGCATTTCACGAGCACGAGTGTATTATTTTATTAGTATCTTAATATCAACGACTGTAAAGAAGCGTGCTTGTACAATGCAGTTCAACTGTAATAATAGCATTAACAGACCATCAACTTCAAATACTGCCTATACTTGTCATTTTGGCAAAGAATACCAAATATTTTTTCCAATGCCGTGTATATGTGTGCATATATGCAATAAGGCTCGCAAACATCGTTTTCCATCACCTGTAATTGGAAATATGTATTTTATAGGGAACGCAGGAATCAAGTACTTATACATTTAATACAACACACGTAATACAAATCTATACTAATATATAAAGCTGAAGAGTTTGTTTGTTTGTTTGTTTGCTTGAACGCGCTAATCTCAGGAACTACTGGTCCGATTTGAAAAATTCTTTCAGTGTTAGATAGCTCATTTATTGAGGAAGGCTATAGGCTATATATCATCGCTACGCGGACGAAGTCGCGGGCAGAAGCTAGTGATAAATAAAATAAAACCTTCGTCTTTACTTACAGCTATTGTATTTTTCATAGCGTTTAATTTTGCGTCTTTTGCAATAATTGTGTCTTGCATTTCTTCGATCCTTGGATCTTTCACGACTGCAACACATCAATATTTAAGATATCTATATACTAATATATAAAGCTAAAGAGTTTGTTTGTTTATTTGCTTGAACGCGCTAATCTCAGGAAGTTCTGGTCTGATTTGAAAAATCTTTCAGTGTTAGATAGCCCTGAGGAAGGCTATAGGCTATATATCATCATGCTATGCGGAAGAAGTCGCGGGCAGAAGCTAGTATCAAATATTAGTAAAATAAGTAAATAATGTAGGTAGATTATCTAAATGGTAAATAATGTTGTAAATGTCACCCGGAGAGCGGGGGGACCAGAGAGATACAACGGCCTCGTACAAAACCAGCGTCGCAAAACAACACTTATGTTGTTTTTCGCTGAGTGAGTGTGGATACCGGAGGCCCAAACCCTTTTAATAGGCGGAAAATACACTTGTGACTTCTCTGGTGTTACGGGTATCCATGGGCGGCGGTACTCGCTTACCATCAGGCGTCCGTCAGTTCGTTTGCCCCCCTATCCCATAAAAAAAGTCTTTGATGACAACTCCCCGTAATATTTTATGTATGAAATTGAGTTTGTTTATACATTGTATACATGAAAGACGAAAATACAACAAAGAGTGGCCCCTAATAAGATGAACGGAGATTCTGGTACATATTGTTGGATGCAGGTAGGTATAACTAGTCCATGCAGAAATCTATGGCGAGGCCTTTGTTTACAATTTAAGTTCCCACCCAGGTGTAATTTTAAGGAAACCGGTACAATTGAGATTTTATTATCTTACATGTAGCAACTTCACAAGTGCACGACATTTCACTTTGAACGCCTTTTGTGTCCTGCCTGGGAGAGGACTCCTGCGAAGATAAATTCATTAATTTTAATGACTATCAACCAGACACTTTGGTCTGATGCTGAAAATTTCCTAATAATTCTGTCTAACCCAGAAAACCTTACACTGAGCTGCCGCGTTTTTGTCCACGAATTTTTGAAGAATAGTAGAATAAGGAAACAGGAAGGAGTGTATGATTTCATTTTCTTAATTCCTTTATTCTATCTCAAGTTTCTCGACCTTAGGCCGCCAGTAATATGTACCTACAGTTTTTAGTCTATATGCTATATATATTTAAATGTCCTTACCTGGTCAATTGTTTTTGGTGTTGCCTGAAAAAAAACGCAAAGTTAAGGTGAAACATAAAATTGAGTTTGGAATAATATAAGATTTTTTTACAGATTGAAGGTAAAATATGAAAATTATTCTCTATTGTTTATTGAAAATACCTCATCGCCTCTGGATTTGCCGGTCTGAAAAAAAAACAATAATTTCATTAAGTATTAGGTAAGTAACGCCATTTGTGTGATATTAAAAAAACCAATAGTATATAATTACCGCAAAACCTTCTGAATCAATGCCCTGAAAAAAAATATCGTATTATAATAAATACATTAATAAATTAATATTGACTATTAAATTATGAGGTAGTACTGACCTCGGTATAACCGGATAAATCCAACTCTAGGCACTGAAATAAAGCAGGAAAATTAGTAGGGAATCAAATTGTATTGTGTGTGCAGATTAATTATGTTATAAATAACAGATATATACCTAATAAGTAATATGTAGTAATCGAGATGTTTTATGGTTCTTGTTTTTTAAACTATAACACTGATTTGATCTAGAAGGATCTATCGCTCTAAACAGTCGGTAGCGGCCAGTACTGGTAATGATCATTTCACGTTGATTAAGCCGACCACCGACGAGATCAACAGATGACCTGTCGCCGGATGTAGGCGGCATTTAACCAGTGTATTTGTGGAAGTCTATGTTAAGTAGTGGACAAAGTTTGGCTGATACGATGATGATGATGATGATGAAGTCGGCCTAGACGATCTGGTTTCCGAAATTATTCAAATTTGCAATTCTTATTAGAGTACCCAACAACATCAGTTTGCTACTCTATAATCATTTCCTTAAACAGTGAACGAAAACATCGCCAGAAAACCTATAAACTTAGAGGTTTTAGCCAGGTTGTGACAGTGTTGTGGTCTACAGCCTAAAATCTCACTCCAAGAGGACACCAGTACCCAGAAGTAGGACATTCAATAAGTTAATGATGAGGATGATCCTACGTGTCCTTTAGTGAAGCCAACTTTTGAAGAATTTACGTTATAAAAAAGTTTCGTTATCGTCAAGAGTATAAAATTGACTTACCAAATCATCTAGCTCTTTGTTAGCTGCTTTTATTGCTGCATGCTGGAAAATAAGAATACTAGTTTGTTTCTGTGTCACTTTATTCTGTACCTACCTAAGTTTCAAATAATTTATTTCTCTATGCAAAAAATATTGTTAAATCTAGTTTGCTTAAATTTTCTTGGCAGTTGTTAGATATACCTAGATGAAATTTACAGAATTTGGATTTACAAGACATTAGGTATTACTTTTGACTAATATAAGTCAGACAACGAATAACATTTAATTATTAAAAAAAACCCCTAGACATCAGATTATTATCACTTATAATCAAAAAATATTGTTAAATCTAGTTTGCTTAAATTTTCTTGGCAGTTGTTAGATATACCTAGATGAAATTTACAGAATTTGGATTTACAAACATTAGGTATTACTTTTGACTAATATAAGTCAGACAACGAATAATATTTAATTATAAAAAAAACCCCTAGACATCAGATTATTATCACTTATTATTACCACACCGCTTAAGGTCCGTTTTTCAGTACCTAACTGAATTGTGAGGCGGAAGAATTGCTGATCTAGTGCTTATATCTCTGTAGCAGTCACGATCATGTTATTTTTATTCAATAATTACCTACTTTGACACAATTACTTACAGCATTAGCAATTTCACATTTCTGATCGCACGAAAGTTCGAGTTGATCGTACGCGGCCAAAATTTGCTCGAACTCATCTATCTTGTGCTTCAAGCGTGCGATCTCTGCGTTCTTGGCTACCATAAGTGTGTCAACTATCACGTTTGTCGGCAGATACTTAGGTCGGACTGTCTCGTTGTTCCTCTTTATTATCTCCACCAAATGCTCGCTTTTATCCGAACAGAAGTGGGACCAGGCCCTCGCGTCCGTACATGACGCGTACGCCTTCAATTTCCCTTCGTTCCTCGCCGGCAAATCGAATAGGTCGTATTCGTTGAACACACGCTCCCTTTTCGTTATGAAAGACATCGCGATGCCAACTGTTTAGTCTACTTAGGATAATATATGATTTTTCTAAACATATACATGTATATAAATATATGCTACTTTTCTCCGCCATCCATTTTACGCATAACGATACGATTTGAAATGTTTTGTTTTGCAATAAACTAACGGCAAAATGTGTATAACGAAAATTATCAAATATTTTGAACTGTCAAAAGAAATCGAGACGGAATGCGGACTTCAAATAGAATGTCAAATTTTAAACATTTTTCTTTTCGTTTATGACCAGTATTTGTGTTTAATGTATTTTTGTGTTCCTGTAACAAGTAACATATTTACACAATAACTGGTTTTGATTCACTTAAAATAAATGTTAGTTGACCGAACAATGTACATAAAAACTTTAAGTTTAACCCTAACCTCCAAAGACATTAAAATAGTAGATAATACCTCCTAACCGATAACCTCCTATGTCCTGTTATAGACTTCCCCAGCCTTCCCAGTCTAGATTATTTTTGTTCTGTATTCTCATGTGACATAAAACCGGCGTCATAAAATTAGGATCTCAAAATTTTACGTCATAATGGAGGCAAGATCGAAAAACAGTTTGGCTAGTGTATGAATTCAATGAATTACATAGGTCATAGTAATTTACGACTTTGCTCACGCAACGAGGGTAAGATCAAATCATATGAGTCTTGCCGCGACGTCAGGGCATGGAGTCATGACGTACGGGAGCGCGATCGTTACCTCAGGGAATGGATAAAGTGCGACATGCCGATTTGCGTGCTACCCACTAGCACTTTAGCTAGATTTATGAGGACCATGACGTGCAGAAGTCGAGGCAGGGTGAGATAAATTATTATGAATTCAATTTATTGCGTGTATTTATTTATTATCATGGTAATTCTAATAGTTACACTTTACAGGCTACGCCCCGTTGTCACCCAGATTGCAAATCAAAAGTTGTACTAGATAGCATCTGCAATTCATGCCATGCAATGAAGGAATGTTTAAAAAATGAAGAGGACTTCGATAAGTATTTTGATGACGTCGGTCCAGTTTTAATTAATTTTCATTAATATAATTTATACAACTTTTTTAATTTTGTTTATTCTTGTTATATTAATTCGCAGGAGGAGTTTGAAACCAGCCACTGGCCCTGTGAGCGATGCTTGGAAGCCTTAAAAAGCATCAAGATGTTTTGGAAAATAATTGTTGAAAAGATATTCAATGTGAATATTCCAAAAGATGAAGATCTAGAACAGAATGAATGCTGCCGTACTGACAGTGTGCGGTCTGTGTCAAAAGCTTGGCAGACTGAAATGATGCAGCAAGCTATGTTTGTTAGAAATCTTTCACCATATTTAGGTCGCACTCCTGGTTTCCAAAATACATGTATCTGGAAAAAGACGAACACAGTGAAATGTCCACCTTGTAATATTAAGTCTTGCGGATACCGAAATCGTAATGACGTCAAAAAAGAAATGGGCAAGATAGACTGTTTAGACAATTGTACAGTAAAATCGTACAAAATCAAATCAACAGACACTGATTGTCTATCAAGTCCTACAGTAAATTCTACAAGATCAAGTAAATCGTGTTTGACAAACAGTAGTAGAAAACGAAATAGACATTGTCTGGCGAAAGTCAGAATGATTGAAACTGGTTGCGATCCTAAATGTAAAGAAGTTAACGATGAAGTAAATGCATACAAAATAAATTTGGAGTATTTACAAGAGAAATGTAACTGTCAGAAAAAAGAAATAGAAAAACTGAAAAGAGAAAATAGTTCTTTAAGAATTGAGCTACAAAATATTTATAAAAACTCTTCATGGAAATCAGCATTTTATACTCCATCATCCTGTACAAATAATAATGATAATGTTGCTCTCCTGCCAAAACCGTTTGAATGTTGTCCCGAAGAGAATGTAAATGAAGTCAAAGGTATTGACTCCGAAATGATTATAACGATGCAAAATTGTAAAAATGAGGTAGTTATACATTTCCACCCTTACGATAACAATTATATTTTATATGACTAAGTTATGACTAATATTGATAATACTGTTTTGCAGACTTACAGGCACATTTCTTTATTACAAGTGCTTCATAAAACTAATGACCCATGTGTGAAAGATTTGAGTCTTGGTACTTCTTGCTGCGATAGAAGGGAAGATCCTATCGAACTATTAACCAAAGGTACGTACACATACACCATACGTTAATTATGTCTATTTAATTAACTGAGAATGATTTTTTTATCATGGCGAAAAATACGTTTTCCAATCAAATGGAATACATTTTCATTTCATTATCTGTAATTTTAGTACATAACACTTTCGGCGCAATCGTGAAACGAGAAATGAGTATAGCAAATGACAAAAAACAACGAGCAAGGAAATCTGAAATTGATGCATCATTCCATAAAGTCAATGCTAGCAAATCTGCACCTTCGTGTTCTACTATAACAGTGACTAGTTCTGATTCCTACTGCGTAAGACCTATTTTCAATTAACTAGGTGTAAGCAATAATAAAGGTCAAACCAAACCCACTATTGATAGCATCCCTTACTGGAAGAGAGAGAAACAAAACCTGTAACTCTACTAAGAGTTCAAACGCTAAAGTATAGCATAGCCGTATAGTTTTGAATATAGTTACCGATTGAAGTTAACGTGATTGCAGAAGTTTTAATGTACTCCTGAACTAAACTGAGTTACGAGCTGCACATTGTCAGTGAACAATTCACGTGACTCTGGTGGTAAGGTGGAATAACATGTTTAACAGTGACGTTAGTGCCACTAAAGATGTGTGCACGGGTCTTTTCGGTATTTGTCCTAGAAACTAATCACAAAACTACTTATATAGCCCGTGGTAGTGGACGTAAGACATCATAATCATTGACTTGTGGTGTGTGAAGTTTGCCAACCCGTATCAGTCCAGTGTGATGGATTATACTACTAATAGCCTAATCCCTATCATCCTGAGAAAGATTCAGTTTCAAGCAGGCAGACAGTAGCTTATCGGTTGGGTTGCGGTATCGATGATGTTGACTGTCTTGAATTTGACATGACAATTTCTCGACTTCAAGCACTTCCTACATAACCATTAAGGCAGTAGCCTTCGAATTTTTATACTTATCATTGGCAGGTTATTGTTTATCAATGTGAAATATTTTTTTTTACATTCCAGGATTTACAACTTCCACACGAATCATAATCTATCAGCACGTAAGCATTTACCTATTTCGTAATTACCTATAAATATTTTTATCTTACATCAATAGTAGGTAAGTCTGAAATAAAACTTATTTGTATTTTCCAGATTTACAAAGGTGCAAATGAAAAGCAAGACAATAAAAAAAATGTATTTGTTTGGTTGTGTGAAAAATGTATTGTTAATGTTGTTTATATTAAGTTTTTGAATTGTGCCATTACATGCAGTAGCCGGTTATATATTAACTCTGTTGCATTTATTGCGAAAACGAAATCTAAATGGTTGAACTGTGCTAGAGGAACTCTATAAATTCCAATGGCCGTAGGAAGTTCTTCAGCTAGCTTTTTTACATCAGTTGGTGTTGAAAGCCAATCATTGTCAGCGTAGTGGAGGAAAACAGGAGTTTTTATAGCATTCAGGTTATATGCTGGCGGTTTCCTACTTCCATATAGTCGTTTGTTAGTTAGCCAACCATGGTCGAACTGTACGAATTTCCCAGTATTATACAATTGACCATAATGAATTAGTTGTCTTGTAGAGGCCCCTGCTGGCGTATGACTCATGACTACTGGTAGCATTGTCTGAAATTTAGATAATAGTAATTCACATAAGTACTTAGGTAATTTGTCAATATTGGATCATCCGTCTGTTATAGATAACTTACAAACCAATCCAATACGAGTCATTACTCGTATTGACTTGGTTTATAAGTTATCTAGAATAGCTAGTGAAATAATTATTTTACAATATTTTAGCCTTATGCTACCTACATACCAACACGCTCGATTGAAGTATTACCCTTAATACAGGCGAGTTGTTTAGAATAGTGTGAACCCTTAATCGGACGAAAATCCTTACCCCGACATGCCACTACTACAGGTTTCTAATGGACAAATTCCATAACACATTAAACCTATAACTGGAGCTCTGCAGCCGCGATTCACTAATGAATGTAGCAGTTCACTATATTAGACCAATGTTACAGAGTTTCTATGTAGGTACCTACGAGCTGTTTCCCAGTATTTTACTCACATTTTGAATAACGACATACCTTAAGAGAGAAAATGTATACCAAAATTAGGCTTGAAAACGTTCAAACGATACTTTTCGCATTGAAGTAGGTATAATACAAATATACTTATAAAATTGTTTGTCCTGACCGACTGACTGACTGATCCATCAATGCACAGCCAAAACTATAAAGTCTAGAAAGCTGAAATTTTAAACAGGTTTATTTTCTTATCGGCTAAGAAATAAATTTTGGAAATTTCAACTATAAGGAGGTCAAATGAGGGGGAGAGAAGTTTGTATTAAAGTCTTTCTTCTTTAAAGTTAGAAACATGAAAATTTTAATTACAGCTGTTATGAACATAGGTGTGATCGCGATCGATCACTGCAAAATAACTTTGTGTACAATCCAAATCACCTCTGAAATTTGGAAATCATAATTCGTAGATATTAATAGTTAATTAAAACGCGCAGGAAAATATCTTGAAGACACTTGCATGCCTGAGAGATTTTCTTGACGGTGGTGAAGTTGTGAAGTTTCTAACACGCATTAGGCCAGCATTTTGGATTAATCCCTGTCATTTTTAGAAGAGACCCGTGCCCAGCAGTATAGCAATATATAGTGGGTTGATGTTATACATAATATATTATAGTCAATGATATAAAACTATATAATGTCATTGCATAATTTGTAATCGACTTACGGCGTTCAGCTGGTCTGCATCAAATCCACAGATAAGGAACAAAAGGTTTGTACAAAGAATTTGAGTGACAGCTTCTTCCAAACACAGACGCTGTCCTGCAAGCTCATTTAATTTCCCATTCGGTAGTATTTCGTTAGTCCCCAATATCTTAAATACTACCTAAAAAATAATAATAATCAAAAGAAATCATAAATCTAAGAAATAAAGTAAAATAGAAAGGCACGTACTTCTAGAGAGTTTGTGAATGGTGCAATAGCTCGAATAAGAGGGCTTTTAATATTTCCCAAATAAGCTATAGGAGCCAAAGCCTGCATAGCTATAATTTTCTCATTGTATTCTGGTCTTGTAGACATCAGCACCCAGAAAACTGTAGTCCCTTGAGAGAAACCGATGTACTGGATCTTGGGAGCTCCAGTTTCTTCAATAATGTAGTCTATCATAGCAGGGAGATCGTAGTAACCAATCTCGTGCCAACTGAATTTCCAAAAGGCAGAAGACGAGGGCTTGAGAGTCACGTGTCTGTGAGAGTAAGTGTTCCCTCGGGCGTTGCCCATCCACACGTCATAACCGGCGTCTGCTAAAAGGAACGCTGCAATGAAGGATGTTTCATTAAATTTTCTGATGATTTTGATTCATACAACAGATCGTTTTCAATAATTACGTTAGCTATATTTATAAACTAGTTACTGTATTTATAAACTACTTATTTCCTTGTTATAAACTACAGTACCTATAACGCTTGATGATAAGCGGCATCCGTAGCATACCTATAGACACCAGTGCTACTCTCATGTCCCAGTTAAGTTTAATTTGCCCAGTAATTTCAGTAGCTAGGTCATTTATTACCCTTCAAACCGGTACACAATAGTGTTAGCATATTAAGCGGTAGAATATTTGGCAATGCGGTGATACTTAGACCGTCTCAGCAGCAGATTTCTATACCCTTAATGATTGATACGTAATTATACAACTTTGGATTAAGAATAACTTCTAACATCAGTACAGTATCTGATAGTTATAGCATTATAGCAACCGATGATGGCCGAGGGTTCAAGAAGTGTTGGATAGGAATAATTTAAATGAGAAAAATCGTACCAAGTGCTCTGCCAGGTGCCATGAGCACCCACTCGGCGGAAGAAGATAAGAGTCCATGCTGCAGCAGTACTACGGGTGCCTTGCTTGATTTGCTTGGTATCCGATGCATCTCCAATATATACTTATCTTCCGTATATACCCGATGAATTTCGCAAGTATATCCATATTTTCTTATCAGCGAAAACTATGGAGAAGACAGTGAGTCAGCTCTAGTTGAGTCTAGATAGTTATTTGTCGGAGTTTCCAAATTGCTACGGAAGTTGCCTTTATAGTGTCTGACTAACTCCGCTAACGATACGCCGACGACGACGCGACGGAGGGTAATTAAAGGTAAGGAAAGTTATTTACTTTGGATTGTAAAAAAACATAGTTCTTGTTCTTCCAAGTTTCCACAGTAAAATTTGACGGCATAAATATTATAAGGATGGTAAAACTTAAAAGATGTAGCTAGCATTTGGAAAGTACTCTACTTACCGTATCTAAGCGTATATTATTTGCTATATCAGAAGGTGTGTATTCTTCAAACGTGTAATAGCCAAATGCTTGAACAATTTGTGATATAAACACAAAAATCAACCAAGACACCATTGTATATAAATAAATTAGAACGAGAACGATTCCCTACAGCAGAGTCGTTTTAACAAATATATTTATTGTAATTGAACAGCCAATAAGAACTGTTAGTCACAGACTGTTGAGTAAAGTTGAGACAACAGTTTCATAAGGGCTATGTTATTTGATTAGCTACGATAAGCCAATTTTCAGGGCAATGCATTGCGTGGGTATTATGTTACTGTGACCTAAATTAGGTATTACTTAATTCCAGAGTTAAAAAAAAAGTACCTGTAGCTGCTCTGTTTTTTTTTTGGGTTTTGTACAATTGTAGGATTAGTGTTATTTATATTAGTTTACTACCGTTTGTAATTACGCGCGACGATTCAATTTAATGTAATAATTTGGTGAAGATTATTTGAAACTGCTTGCTAGAATTAAGATTTTACAATACCTACCTATTTGTGTATTTTCAAGTAAATTTACAAACTAATAGGTAAGTATTATTTTTTTAGTTTCTGAAATTAAAATTATGTTGAAGTAAATTGAACATTGACGCAGTTTAATATTCCAACACAAATAAATAACAACAACGATAATTTCTACAGGAGTTTAGCAACAATTTTACAAAAAAAAAATTAAAAACAAAATACCTAGATACGTTTATTAAATTAATTTAGGTACCTACCCAACTAATCGAATTATTAATATTTATTACTCAATCATGCCGATTAGGATTAGATTTATCCTCTACACGCGTAATTACACAGTAAAACAGCTGATTGATAATAATAGAATAAGTTATGATAAAGTCAATAATAACGATAAAATATTTCGAAATGCAACAGT
This sequence comes from Acronicta leporina, assembly GCA_947256265.1. Classification (NCBI taxonomy): domain Eukaryota; kingdom Metazoa; phylum Arthropoda; class Insecta; order Lepidoptera; family Noctuidae; genus Acronicta; species Acronicta leporina. The sequence goes on along the minus strand of OX366513.1, from coordinate 4,609,755 downwards.
ACCTATATACTTATACATAAGGATCAAGTTTAGATATAAATACATATTTTAATTTTGTTGATTACGAAATAAATCTTGTTGTAATTCACACCGTAGAGGTGTATTGATGTACCTACACCTGCACTTCGCCAATGTATTTAGGACCCATGTATGGGACGAGCATAATATTTGCCACAAATCCAAACGTTTTTAGTTTCATAGAAAAACCCAATAATACTTCTCGACTTGGAAATCTCCCATTCGAACCTGGACTTCTCGTTTAGCAATGTACGGACTCTTTTTTAAAGTTGCATGAAAAAAAATACAAGTACCTAGGTACTCAAATAAAAAGGTCCTAACTAAAAGGTAAGTAGGCACAACAATACAGTCAAATAGGTATTTACTTGTAGCAGGTATAGTGTAATCAGGGGATACCGGCAGGGTATTCACCAAGACACATACTTTTAGACAAGGCAACATACTTGGACCTACCATACTTCTTACTTAAAGCCGAATAAATAAATAATAATTAACGCATTTAAAAATCTAGTGTCTCGAAAAATATAATAATATATAACTTGTTCTCTCTAACATTGTTTCTGTTTCGATCGGTGGTCATATCTATATCTATATATATATAAAAGAAAGTCGTGTTAGTTACTCCATTTATAACTCAAGAACGGCTGAACCGATTTTGCTGAAAATTGGTGGAGAGGTAGCTTAGAACCAGGAGACGGACATAGGATATTTTTTATCCCGTTCCCGTGGGATGTGATGACAGACCGAATTCCACGGGGGCGAAGCCGCGGGCAGAAGCTAGTTTCATATAAAAATTATCTCGCCAATTAGTCTATAGTTATTGTGTAGCGGAAGGTACAAAAAATAAGTCGTTGGGTTAGACCAATAGTTCTAAGTTCGCTTTTTTTTATTATGGCGCCATACTTTTTGTGTATTTGCCAGTGTCAAGTAGGTATTAGAGTAATCAAGTACATAACATACCATCACGCCTATATTCCTCGAAGGGTTAGGCAGAGGCGTACTAGTGTACACCCACAGTTCGCCGGTATGTTTAGGTCCCATGTAATAGGGGGCGAGCCTATTGCCATTAACCGGGCACAAATTCCAAACTTCGAGCTGCTACTGGGAATTTCATAGAAAAACCCAATAACACTGCTCGACCTGGGAATCGAACCCAGGACCTCTAGAGTAGCAGTCGCGCTCTGGACCACCAGGCTAGTGAGGCAGTAATCAAGTAATATTTTCAAAGAATATTTCCCATCATGGGATTGTAATAAGGCACCACACTTTTTGTGTTCGCCAGTGTCAAGTATAAGTTCAGTTCAGTTGCCCCAATAAAACGGTAGAAACTTTATTAACTTTAAAAAAGTCACGATTTTCAATTTTATATCATTTGCCTACACTCTCACACGTTCACGAACACTTAGGCCCACTTGCACCAACTTCTAAAATATGTTTAAATTGCATTTAAACACAATTTTTCATAGTAAATTTGTGTTTAAATACAATTTAAACATATTTTAGAAGTTGGTGCAAGTGGGCCTTAATGGTTAATTATCCACCATAATTACACATTATTATCTATAGAGTGAAGATATCTACAAACAGTACAAACAAAGATTTGAGTGTAGGTAAGCACATAATAATTGAATCCATTAAAAGTACTTGGATGAAATATTATGTAAAAAATTACCGTCACACAAATACAAAGCTAAAAATAAATTCAGAAGGCAGAATCACGGAATCATAAGGAAACTATCATGAATTCGAAAATTTAATAGTTTTACAATAGATAAATAAAATTTAATTTTAAAGTTTTCCCACCAAGCCTCGCGATTTATCATTGATCTCTATATTTTCTCTATGGCGTACTATAGAGGATATTAATTTAGGTACTTTAGAGAGGTTCATGAATAGAAGGTATTTTAGTACTATGGATATTATGAATATATTGACCACAATCTGAATCCTATGAAGAATCCTTTGTTTATCAGTGGTTATTCCTATATTGCAAGATAATTTTTTGGTAGAAACGAGAGCTTAAGTAGTAGAAAACTATTTAGTACGTACTGGTAACATTAGTCTTTGTTTTTTAATCTGTGGCGTTGTTTTCTTTCTATCTATCAAAGCAAAGCAGTTTTGCGTCGTTTCGTAGAATTTTTCTTTATTTATTTTGGTTTGTTAATGTAACAGCTTAAAATATTTTCTATGTTCAATTAGTGGCTCGTTATGGCGAACCAGGAGATAAGTTTAAAATGGAACGGATATCAGAGCAACATACTGTTCAACGTAAAAGAATTGTTCAAAGACGAAGGCTTGTCGGATGTTACTTTGGTTTCTGAGGGCCACAGTTTTAAGGCTCACAAGGTGATATTATCAGCAAATAGTTCGGTTTTCAGGACAATCTTTCAGGTAACTCAATCACTATATTTTATAATTGCCCTTTTATGGCTTCCGTACGTAAAGTTTTAGTCTAACGCCCACGCGTTTTTTTCGTAGCAAAACCCCCACAAGGATCCAATTATAGTGCTTCATGACATCAGTACGGCCTCTCTGCGAACGCTACTGACGTTCATGTATAATGGGGAAGTAAATGTGACTGAAGAATTCCTGCCAATACTGTTGAAGACTGCGGAGACATTAAGAATTTGTGGCTTATCTACAGGCAGTGAGGTTTCTCGCGAAGAAAATGTAAGTATCTTCCCTATATGTGTCCTCCCCTAGTATATTTTATAAAAAATTCAACAGGAATCTTATGTGCAAATTATTTTAAGTAATTTCTTTTGAATTTCAGAGATCTTACTTTTATCCAAAACATTCATAGAAAGTAGGTCCTTAACAATTTCTTTTAATTAAGATCTGAAGATTGGTGATATTCACCTGGGAGGCCTATCATGCTGGACAAATGTGGGTTCATCATGATTATGATATCTACATTCACAAAAAAAGACATTCTTTAGTACGTATGGTATTTTAAAATATTGCTTTTCTATAGAATTTTCTTACTGGACTTTTAGAAAACTACAGAAAGTACTGTGCCAAAAAAACGCAAGAAAAGTGAACACGAAGATAGTAGCGGAAAATGTAAAAGATGTGTGTCGACTCATAATAAGCAGGATGCAGCTCAAAATGTAAGTTCTAAACTCTGAATAATTTGTGAAAACAACTTAAAATTATCTTTATGTACTTAAATTATTTTTCAGAATTGTTACAATATCCGGCAGGCCTATTTGGTTAGTTATTAAAAAACTTTATTAAAAAAAAACATAATTATTTTATTGGTGTCTCTTATCAAATAATGATGATATTACATAATATTTATGTAAAAGAGTCATGATAACCCAAAATTAAGTCAGAATCATTATTAAGTTTTTACACAATTTTTGTATATATTCCGTATTTTTGTTCTTGTTACAGAACCTTGTGCCAAAATTAGAACCTGTAGAAACTCCACTGACAGATTATTCAGGTGAAAACACAAATGATACTGATATTGCTGTGTTGGACGACTCAACAGAAAAAAAGATAAATGTAAGCTTTAATACTTATATGGCCATTGACAATAGATTAATTGTTTCTAAGGGTGTTAAAAAAAGAAAACCACACTAATATAATTGATGAGGTTCCTACGCTGGTTATTCATTTTTAAGAAGGGTAAGCAATACAACCCGCCTTTGTACTCTTTACTCTTTATTGTGCACAGAAAACATAAACACATAATAATTATAAAACAAACATTGTAGAAAGGCAAGTTTAACTGAAATTGAGTTGTCTACCATCAAACCTTTGTGTGGTTGGTGCTGAATAGTGGTAGTTGTACTTGGTCCTTTTTGGTCTACATTTTATATGGTTCTTTTTGTATTGTAAAATGGTTCTTTTAATTGTTTAAAAATGGAATTAATAACTATTTTAAAAAGTTTGATGTAATTAAATTCTTTTTTCAGAAAAGCTCAGGAGGACAGCTTAAGAAGCGTAAGAGAGCTGAACATGACAATAATAATAAGTGCAAAAAGTGTATACCAAGTGTTGATTCTGATACAGTACACAAAGTTAGCTCAGATAATGGGAAACAATCTGTAAGTAGAATAAAATAGTTACATTTAAAAATTAAATTAAATTACATTCATCAATATCAAAATTAAATTAAATATATTCATAATATTCTACAAAGCAAGGAATGAATAATGAATAGCATAGGACTCTGTAATTTTTTGAATTTGATTCATACTTTCGGGAATTAAATAATATCAATACAACGCGAAAAAATCCGTAAAAATTACCTAGTTTAATTTCAATACGTGGGTTCACACCAAAAATTATGGATGCACTGGCAAGCATTTCATACGTCGGTTCACACAAGATACTTTTAACTACAGAGCTAATCTACGCTAACAATGTGAACAAATAGCATCACCGGAATAGTCGGATATTTCGAAATATTGTATCGCTGAAATAGCTTACCTCTGAAGTTCAGGAATTCTCTGTAGTATGAAAGGTATGCTTACTAGCTGGCGGTGTGGCTTGCACTATAATTCTAACTAGCGATAACAGGCCCATCCCGTCAGATATTGTCCAGCCCTGCTAAATAGAAAAAATCCTAGAATTCGATTGTATGGTCCAATTGTGAGTCTAAACAACACACTTATCACGCAAAAAAAAAATTGATATCTATTCAGCTGGAGATCAGTGACCCACTTCATGACAACATAACACAATCTTCTGTTTGGTTTAGATATCTGATGTTCCAATCTATGGACTTAGTGGTTAATATTTTTTTTCAATTTGCCGTTTTGCAGAATATTGTTCTCAAAATTGAGCCAATAGAATCGCCTCTCACTGACTATTCTGGAGACAATACAAATGATACAGACATAGCACTCCTTGAAGACTCAGACAGGAAACAACTCAGTACAGACAATTGTCTCAATAAAAAGACTTACATGTTGAGGGAGCGCATTGATAAAATCGAAGTTAGCAGTACACAGCCATGTTTGAATGAAAAGTTAAACAGTAATGATGCATCTGATGAAATCATTGAAATTGATAAAGAAGTGGAAACAGTATTGCAGAGTGGAACAAGAATTGAGTCATTGAGTATAAAAACTGAGAATTTGAACTTGGTGTCCAGTGATGCACAGAATTGTAAAGGTATGAAAAATTATAATAATTATTTTTTAGATAATAATATTATTATTTTTATATTCCTTTCTTTTCTCCAGTTATCCGGGGTGACTGACATCACAGGCCATAGCCAAGTGTATGTCAGTGGTTTACAGAATATTAGAGTTGAAAAATGTTTGATGTGTGACGTGATTATGTTTGTGTTTGTATTATAATTAATAAATAAAAAAAAATTACAATCTGCATCAACAAACATAATGATGCATTTTCATGCAGATTGGATCCAATTAGCGCAGGGTCAAGACAGATGGAGAAGTTATGGGGAGCTCTTTGCCCAGCAGTGGGACCAGGCTCGTAATCGTAATGCCTTCTCATTGCAATGCAACTGCTTTAAATTTTAATGATAATAATTCCTTTTTCTTGTATTACACTACAGAAAATAATGGCTATTTATAATTAATATTGTATAGCAACTTTTCAATGGTATAGTGATAACTGCGGCAGCTGAGTGCTATTATTGATTCTCAGTTTGAGCAAAGTATTATTGGGTATCTCTATGCAATTCTCAGTAGCAGCTGAGATCGGGGGGAATGGAATATTACGTAAACATTCCGAAAAAATTTGGGTGTACATAAGTACAGAGTTACAGTACACAGTACAGTTTATGATAATTATGAATATTGAAACATGCAAAAGAATTGTTTCATGTCATGATATTATACAAATATAATTATGTCATAATTTATACAAATTTCTATTCACAGCATGTATGTTTGTTTTTATTTGCAGATCCATCATTCCCTTGTCCATTTTGTCCTCGCGTGTACAACAGTTGGGGTTATAGGCGGAGACATGTCAAGTCTAGGCATGTCACTAACCGGTAAATATATTTTATGTCTATGTAGTAGGTACGTTATTTGTCTCTCATTAAAAGTTTGCTAATTTCTCTTATCCATTCCGTGGGATGTTTGTGATTGTTCTGGAAGTATAAATATCTCTTTAGACATATTTATAGCATTTGAAAATTTGCGTCACATTATTATAAAAAATAATGTCACGTAAATTATTCAGCGTATTGGGAGCTATGTTAGAACGAGTGTCAATACATTTTCATTGTTCTCCAAAAAAAAATATATCCTTTCTAGACTTTCCTGCAAGTGGTGTGTGTCGGTGCTGCCATCTACCGGCGCGTGGTACACTCACGCCACGCGCACTCACGGCGTGCCGCACGAGGAGGCGCGCAACTCCCTCGTCGTCATGGTCGAAGCTCATGCTGTACTCACCCTCAACGAACCCAACGTAACACAGCTCCTCGTCTAACAAGTACAGTCGAACGAGGTCCAGGTATGATGGAAATACATGGACAATATTATAGTACCTACGAGGATATGGTATTAAAAAAAGTTACATGTCTGTTATGCGAATTGTGTACACAAGTTGTTGTAGCTTGAGTAATGAAAATATTTATATATTGCCATCTCTATCGTGCAGCAGTTGATGCATAAATAATCTGGTGTGCGAAATGTGTACAAGTTGAGTTGAGTCCACAAGTTGTGGCATGAAGTTATTCATAAACTCTACATGATATGATGTCGATCTCGTGCCATCTTTGTCTTGTTGTACATACAGTGTGTGAGAGAGCGATAGCAGTTGTTGCATAAATCCATTTTTTCTTAGCACGGGTCATAGTACTATTTCATGTAAGTTTTCTATTACATTTCTGACCAGGATATTTGCCGTACTGGTCTTTGTTTACTGTTTGTTTGTGACATTCTAGTAATGAGTTAATAAGTATGAATCTTATGTCCGACAGATTTTTTAGTTTGCTCTCTTGATTTCCATTACATATTGTGGAAATAGCCACACAAGTTTTTGTGTAGTCGAAAAGTAACCATCCATTATTGGAAGATATTTGCTTTTTATTCATATTACATTAACTACTCTAATATTCAAAACATACGGATAAGATTAATCAAATCAATTTAAACACTTTCGGGCTGTCGTCGATGCGAAAACTATTCGCAAAATTTATAGCACATAACGAATTAGTAATTTAAGTTTATTTTTTTATAGCACAGTGAGATAACTTCTGGTCTTGTCTATGTTATTTTTATCGATATAATTATAATTAATATCGATTATCGATAACATTAAATCGATTTGTAACTTCACTATTATAGGTCTTAATATTAGTACCACATGGCCAGTCCAAGCATTATTTTGACAGTAACATGGTCAGTAATAGTTAATAATAATACACTAGTTTTATTTATGCACTTAATTTAAGATATGGGAATAATTTTCATTGTATTAATTTTGCTTGAATAGTTTCTTCAAACTTTTTGCTGTCACTTTATCTACAATGCAATGTTTACCAATATATTAGAGCTTAAAAGGCGCAGTTTTTACGCCAATTCGCCCCAAAGTATTATAATTAAATCTACGCGCAACCGGAACACAATAATACAAAGCACTAAGGCATGTATTATACACAAAGCAATAAGGCATCATACTATTGGTATGGGCGCCGGTAGAGGCGTTTAATGGAGTGCAATTGCACCGACCTATCATGGAAGAAGAACATTGTTAAAAAATACAAATAAAACCTGGAGATATCCAAAATTATTATTTTCATTTAGGTATTTCTTATTCACAGTCTGTTTATATTATGAATCGATGCACTTCCTTGAAAATAATCCTGCCAGGGCCTATGGCTTTTTGTGTGATAACTACCACCTTGACGCCAATCAGTTAATAATGTGATACCTCCTACCCTATATAAAAAAAATCTGTTCTAAAAGGTCCTATCCCATTGCGCATGTATTATGTGTAACCTAATGACTAGGGCGTCGGACTTGGGTTCGTATAGTCGCCGGTCCGAAATCTACCCATTGCACAATCGACATGAACCCACTCGTAACACAAGTATTTAGCATTTACTAGTAATGTGCGTCCCACATTGCTAGTAAGATTTTATTTAAAGTGTGTTACTGTTATTTTTGTAAATCATGACATATGTGGTTGTCAAAGCTGGTGTCTCCAGGCTATGATGTGGCCGAAGAAGTACAGCCAATGCTTGTGAGGCTAAGAAACTAAATTCGGAACTGGCTATCTCATTTTCGTTGGCTCAAACTGATGTCGTGTGCTCAGCTTTGAAAAAAAAAACGAACCAACGTTTTTGAATTTCGAATATCATTCTATTTATATAACTTTCTAGAATGTATTTTTTCGTATTTATTGTGTAAATTTTAATTTATAGATAAGCGATGATCTCAAAGTTATGAAGTCACGGTTTCTAGTAACGTAAGCGCCATAATAATTGCTGCAGGATATTAATAAAAAACTTTAATAACTTATCAATATCCACGCATTCTAAGTCACTTGCACGAGGTGTTTAACATTAATAATTAATTTAGGTAGCATTCAAGATTCTTGATAAAAAAAGAGAAAAAATTACTCAGGATATTATTGCTTAAACAGCAAGTATTTTCAACCATTCACAAAAAAATACTAAACCTCGAATTAAAGCGCTGATACCACTGCCGCAGATATCAAATGGGTTGAAGTCTCAGAGGTACAGAGCTTTTTAAAAATAAACATAAGTGTGTTACTACATGCAACGATCGGTATTTTTGTGATAACGATATGCTTTTTATCGAGTGCGTGTTATAATGATCGAGTCCATCTCGTAACACCTGAAGATCTCATAGAATAATCCTACAAATCCTTTGTATGAATTGAGTCTTTAAGAACAGTTTCAGCGAAGTACCTACTGTATATCTGTGCGTATCTCAAGTCGTAAGCATGCGTAAATATTTCGTATTCGTCATTATTGTCCTTACTTATTTAGATATTTTCAAGCAAAATCACTTTTTTAAGTGGCTTTACGTTAAAATAATCTAACAACGGTTGCCTAAGCACGAAAAACTATCGAATTCGTATCGTAAACGTATGAGTTTTTTTCTGCTACAAATCTCATATATACATATATATATTTTCACGTCTGTCTCCCATTGGGGTAGGCAGAGACTATACTTGCTATGACTCTGGCGCACTTTCGCTTCATCTACCTTCATTAAGAGGGAACTCTAGTCGGTAAAAACAGGTATTTGAAGAAACTATTGCCGTCGTCGTTACTCCAACCTCCACCCGTAAAGTGGGAAAGGGACAATTGCAGCTCAGGCTGATTTTACCTACAAAAGTCTTGACTAAACATCGTTTCGTATTCCGCTGTTTTCTCGATCAAAACTGGACCGATCCAAAAAATTTTTATATACAAATTTAGAGGAATAGTATATCTATGCTTCTATTTTTTTCCTTTTTGTAAAAAACTTACCAAATTTGTCTGATAGTCGTCTAAACATGGCAGTAAAAACGGGCCTTTTTTTCGAGTTTTTGGATTGTTAAAATTCTTTTAGTAATTATCTTTTTGAAAAAAAAGGAATTAATAGGGGCATGTAATAGCACGCCCGAGATTTTTTGGGAAAAAATCATTGATCTAGAGCCATTATCCACGAAGAAAACAGCGGAATACGTTTGTATGAAGAAAGGCCCACTAGAGTTCCCTCTTAACCTCGTCATAAAAATTATTCTCGATTTCGATACGAATACGTTTTTGAAAGTGTTCGTGCTTGGGGTACTGCGCAGTTATCTCGTCAGAACTGTTAGATCTGTCAACGATCATAAAAGTCCTTATTTTTCAGTCACCAATATTTATAATTACTTATATCAGAGTGGTATCGCATAAAGATCTTAATTTGAGGATAGTATTTTGTCTTATCTAAACACTAACACATTGACTGAATTCATAGAGATTAAGGTTAATAATTATAAATGTAAGTCATATTTTTGTAACTTCTGATGTATTTTTCTAATTTAGATAACTAGTTGTAAGTCAATTATTATTCGGCAATAATATTTGGATGTGATTTCTAGAGATTTATAAAATTAAATTTTGGAAATAGCTATTCGAATATATTCTATGCGAGGCCTAAAGTAAAGAGAAAGAAAATATATATGGAAAATATATTAAAAAAAGTAAACGTATATTTTAGTACTTTATTATATTTAAAAATTATATTTTTCCAATTGATTTATTATGTAAGGCAGTTGCATGTTTGTGATTGTAAACACTTTCTTTACGTCATATTGTAAAACAGTGGGTGTGGTCCCCAAAAACACTTTGTTCCAAGCCTCTAGCCAATAATAATCTAGTTGGACTTCATAAGCTGTCCAGGTGCAAAACAGCTGATAGGCGATGTTAAGTAGCGACCTTAAAACAATCATTTTTTCTGTATCTTACATAGAGATTGAGTAAAATACATAAACCCGATTTTCCATGGTTAACAATCTTATACATACTATTGATTCTTCAGCTGAAAAAAAAAATATACATAAAAATGTAAGCGAAACCTTCTGGGAGGTAGGATACCTACTACGATAATCGAACTACAAATTTTCAGTCAATGGATCGCACGTTTTTCTGCCATAAGATTCTGCGATGGATTCGATGCGATAATCAATTTGTTATTCCTCTTTTACACTTAATAATGTCTTTTGTTGCCATATAATTTGAGAAAACCCTAAGAAAGAATAAATAGTAAAATCATAAGATCTTTGTGCGTCGGTCCGAAACTGCGGCGTTCGATTTTCGTAATAGGACCCTAATCAATCGGCCGAATTAAAAGACTGCACTATATTTTATAATGACGTCAAAATTATTGTAATATCATTGGATTCAGTATTGACCGCTATACATGTAAGATGAAGTGAACAAAGTATTGTATTATTAACTACTTTTCAGAATAAATCATAGTAATGATAAACATATCACACTGTACAAATAATAATTCGATCGAGCTTCTTTAAATAACAGTGAGCTTAAAGTAATGTATCCTACAGTATTTATTCATTTCTTAGACGTGAGCGATACATTTACCTACAACATCTCGATCTTCATTCATATTTAAACAAATAAAAAATACTAACCTAATCCCGTCAGAAACTATTATAATATATAATAACTTATATGTATCGCTCATAAATAAATCTTTCATGGACCATACAATATTATGTTTCTGTGGTAATATTTCATATCACCACAATCTAGTTTTTAAGCAAATATAATTAGTTACCAAAGCAATCGGTTAAGGTATTATAAGATTTAATATAAAACTAGATATATATTTTTTTACGATGTGATGAAACTCTAAAAGTGTTTTTGTAACACAACGTTTCGCCATATTTCGCTTTAAGTTTTTTTGTATTTAATATACTTAACTCTATTGAGATATAAATTATATAGATTAGAAAGTAACAAAAAACTTATGACTTAACGTAAAACAAATGGCTTTAAAAACTTATTTGTCAAAAAAAAAATTAATACTGTGACGCCATAATATAAAGATGTATGCGGACTTCCAATGCAATGGAGATTAAATATATTTTTTACGAAATTTTATTCGTCTTTTATAAATCCGTTACGGTACCCTCGACTGTGATTCCTGGCGCTAATTCAACCTTTTCGCTTTCCACTTTATTATCTTCGGAACAAATGAGATCAGTTTTTGAATCTCTCTTTTTCAGTGTAGCAATAATGAGGTCTTTGGAATTTTGTCTTATGAATTCTCTGCTTGAAGAACGGGGCGGTGGGGGAGTGACTCTGTTTGGCGGCGGAGTCTGTGACACCATTCTGCATGGTGGAGGAGTCGGCGCTGGCGGTTTGCTCGGCGGAGGAGTAGAAGGTGCCTTACTTGGAGGAGGAGTGGGTGGTGGCAGTTTAGGAGTTGCAGGTGGCTTCGCCTTGCTTGGGGAGATAATATGCTTAGACACAATGTGTTTCTCCTCCAATTCATTGCCTAACTCATTAGACCTCTTCATCGACGCCCTGTTCCGCGGGGTTTTCTTCAACATTGCCTGGAAATTGAACGGAGGATCGTCCTCATTCATATCGTTCGTCGATTTTGCCATGGCTTGCAGTTCCATAATAGGATCCTGCGCCTCTGTATCAATAGAGTACAGGCTTCTGGTATAACTTGCCTTCCGTAGCTTTGGTGCAGTGTCTTCGAGGATGTCAGTGTCATCTCTGACTCCTGTCCACGGTTCTGGGGGTTGGTAGTAAGTTTGAGGGCCGTGGGGTGCTTTCTTTTTGTATACGGCAGGTCTGTTGCTGGGTCCCTCTTTGCGTGTCGTTTTCGGTGCTGGTGGTTGGTCCGGTTCGTCGGGCGGTAGGATGGGGACCGGTTGCGTAGGATCTCTGCAGAATGGCACTGTGATGAGCGTTTGTGTGCTCGCCGACGCTTTACTGATGTCGGTTTGTGCTGAACTAAATCGACGTTTCAATGGTTCGTCCCACTGCTCGTGGTCGGAATCGTATTGACTGGCAAATGTATCGCTACAAGAAGAAATTGGACACGTTAATGATTAACATGATTACCAGCAAGTTTTGTGAATCTATAAATACGTGTCAGTCATAGGATCTATTGCATTGCTGGAGAATGGCGTCTTAACGAAGGAATCGAATAGATAAAAGCTACGAATTTTCTGCTGGATTAGCCACAACACAAACAAAAGATACTCACTTGCTCTTAGCGGAAGGGTCACACATATAAGAAGTGTCATAGTACTGCAGCTGGTCGATCCTGAAGGGCAGTTTCCACACAGTAGGGGGGCCAGAGCCGAGGAAGTCTCCTTCTTTTGCTTGAGGGTCCACCCGGTCGAGGAGTATTGAAGTGCTGGTGTTTAGCAGCGCTTCCAAAACTGATTGGTTGTAGATATGCACCTGGAATTCGGATATCCAGATTTTATTTTTACGGTTCTAATACGAATACAAGTACTAATGAATTATGATATAAGTATAGTTGTAATTATGAGCTGTTATCGCATGCGTTATTCGAGTATTATTTGTGTAACGTTCCTTTGAAGGTGGACGTGACGTATGATTACTTCTATGATACTTGAGATTCAAATTTCCAGCAGGAATAATGATCGAGAGTTACGTTACATATTAATTCTGGCTGTTTAGTCAAACCAGACTGATAAATATAGTGGTATAATGAAGAGAACAAAATAACAAATATTTGTTTACTATAGATGAAAAGCATTTCTGCACTCCGAATAATGGCGAAGGTAGATTCGAATACCACCTGCGAACTCTACGTGACCCCAGGGTTGTCAGCCTAGAAAAAACATAGCTGACTCCACACTTGTCTACAGCTTTTATGATCGAACTACCGTCATCTAATTCTTCGTACTTGACCCTGGATTGTGACATATTATTTTATTTCTTATTATCTTTCTCAGGTATTGCTTAGGCATCTACAAATTCAGATAAACCAGTAAAATTACAGGTAGTACTTGGACCTACAAAACTAGTAGGTATTTAAGTAGGTACCTATGATCAAACAAAAATAACATAATTTGCAATATAATTTCTTATTTCAGAAACAACCTCAATAACTTATCAGCCTTCGCCTTTTAAAATTACTGAGTGTACTTAGATCATTCTACGAAAAACATACAAAAATTTCCTTGTTGGCTTATAGGGGTCTTGCTTTATATCTATCATCGGGGATGAAGAAATATGACATGGGTATTATGTCATTTACCTGCTGTGAAAAATGCACTAGATCCTGGTAACGAACCGCCCGATATTGCAGCAGAACTTGAAAGATGGAACGGCTTTTCCACCTCATGGCAAATCTCTTTAGGAACGAGGCTGTCTCTTCATCTATCTGTCCCGTACTTTTGTTTATCAGTGGTCCGTAAGCTTTACGAACTATGTAGCCACGGTACGCTGGAATAGACAGTGTTGAATTATACCTCAATGGACTTCAATATACTGCTAACCAACAACCTATTTAATTTAGTATGTACCTACCATGTTTTAATGGTTTAGGATCTTAGAAAAGCTCGTCTCTAAACGTAATGAATATGAAAAGCCATATACGCAACTGGCGAGTAGATGTCGCTCCGTGAAAAAATATTGTCAATAATTATGACGACTAAGATGAGTGCAACCAATGACATTATATACCTAGTTAAAATATATGATGCGGTGCAACTTTGGGCAGCCGGCGCAGTTAGAACAAGTATTAAATGTATTCCCAATAAGGTGCTGCCATGTGTTCTATCCTATTAATATTATAAATGCGAAAGTTTCTGAGGATGGATGGATGTTTCTTACATTTTCACGTCTAAACGGCACAGATATAGATTATAGTCTGGAATAACACATGGTCTACCTTTTATCTCTGTCGGACCCAATTCTTATGTCCACGCAGACAAAGTCGCGGGCAGAAGCTAGTATTTTATATATTGATTCTAAAGGAATGACTTTAGTGAGTTCTGCTAGATACACCAGACGCTATGACAACTAATCCATCACGACTCCCACCCGTCATGTCGAAATTTGCCTTCGCATTCTGAATTTATGTCATAAAGGTGACGTCAGTAACATCTATTGAAAAGCAAGTTACTTGCTAAATATGAAGAGTTCATAGAGAAGAGGATTCGCGCGTTAGATCAGAATATGATGATATTCACTATTGCGACAATGATATTGTAGGAAGCGTACATTGGGGTCTCAGTTAATTAAATTAGTTTGGAAATCATATAGGAATAAAATTACATTATTTTATCATTTAATTTACCTTTTTGTATCAACAATGCAGCTTCATCTTCCGTTACGTTCAAAGACTGTTGTTTTTTCAGTTCCTTTACTGAAAATAAGCGTACAGATTTTTGTATAAATGTTTTGGATTTGTTTTTATTATACTAAAATGAATTATCTACTCACTGTGGCGCATTTTGGCTTTGTCCTTATTAGCTTTTCTCCTAGCCAAGAAGGCCCTCATCATACATTGGACTTTTACTATTTTCTTCACCTGTGTTTCATAAAGCCTAAAAGAAGATATATTTAAATAGAACTTTCTCAGTGTGCCGTAATCATGTCATACTCCAATTAACGATTAAATTATAATTACCGGGATAGAAATTCCTCGTTGTAATATTTTAAAAATACTTTTGTTTTTCCAAGCACCCACCCTTCCATCTTTAGACGAATCATCAGCAACCTACAGTTTTCCTTAGTCACTTCCACATTTTCATCGAAATCGAATGCTAAGAAACGGTACCTATGCAAGAAGAAAGTTAAATGATATAGATATTTCGGTAGAGTTCAAAGTTTACAAACACATATAGGTAGGACACAAATATCGCTTAATTTACGGCGAAATCTATCCAAATAAATATTCTAAAAAGGAAATCGTTGATGAGATGGAGAGTGTATTAACTGTAACCCAACTAACCTTCGTATAAACTCCGCAAATGGTATACGACTGGAAAACCCGCTTTGTCGTGCTTTTGCCGTGTCAAGTATTGCTAAAGCCCTAAGTTGCTGTCTCACGACCTCCGTTTGGAATCCTTTAGGGCTATCATTTAGGTCAGGCCTGATACAGCGAACGTAATTAGTACCACCGCTGCCAGGACCTATCGATAACTGCTTCAGAATTTCCAAACTGGTGGCCCTGTAAGTTGCTGCTGCGGTTCTCATTCGATGTACTTGAGAATATTGGCCTTTGGATACCGTGTTGTACTTCTGGAAATTGTTTCGAAAACATGGATTAAATTAATTAACTTATGATTGGTTTGTTGGTTTAAGGCGGTAGCCTAATGGCTAGGGTGTCGGACTTGCGATCATGTGGTTGCCGGTTCAAAACCCACCCATTGCACTACTGACGTCTACCCCGTCGTAACACACGCATTTAGCTTCTTAGCACGAGGGGTTGACAAGAATACTATCTAGTAATGTACGAACCACATTGCTAGTAAGCTTTTATAAAAGAAATGTCTAGGTACTTAAGGTGTGTGGCTTACCCTAGCTTTCATATTTTCCAATTCCTTTTCAGACTTTGATCTTACAACAACGACTTTCGGTTGGCTGGACGAGACTGTCAAGTTCCCAGTTTTGGTCAGTTTATTTCTAAAAAGCTGTTGAACCGTCACATTGACTGAAGCTCTCATAGTTTCTATCATTTCGGGCGGGAGGAAATCCTTGTTTTTGTCCGCCATTTCTCTGCAATCGTAGTTCACTTTTCCTGTGTAATGTGCAACGCTAAATTCGTGGCTGCCTGATAGTTTAATGTAGGGTCCTTTGCAAGACGTTCTTATCGTACCTGGTATAAGAAAGCAAATTATAAGACTCCAAATTCTCTAATAATTTCGTAATGTTTGAATAGTGCTCTAATAATTATGATCTAGAAATTATTCCTGTACTAAATTACTTAAAATAAAGGTACTTACTCATAATAAATTCCTGTCCACTTCCAGTGCGACTAGCCTCATCTAAAATATAGAACAGTCCGAGAGGTCTACCCATGAGTTGATCAACGGAGTTCTTGTTATCATAGAAATGTAAAGACACTACTGGAACCTCCTCTTCTGCCGTTTCTTGCATCTCCCATGCAAACATCCTTTGGTTGTATAGAAACTGTATTTGTTCGTTTGTTGTGTTAACTATAAGTTGTTCTAAACGATTTCTGTGGTAGCATTCAAATCCAAACATGTCTAGCAAGCTCACTGAATATTTGTCACCACTGAAAAAAAAATAGCTTATTATTTTCCTAAATCTAAAGATACGGAATATCCCAAACAAATGCGGGCTACGGATGACAGATGGATATATTGATGGTAGAATTTGTTGAAAATATACGTACAACACAGATCTCATAAATGAGAGCTTGGAGTTTATTAAATTTATCATCCAATCTATCAGTCTTTTGTATAGTGCACTTGCTAATGTATCTCTTGCGTCCCTTGCTTCGTCAGTAGAGTGTCTCCTTTTCACAGCAGTTCCGCTTTCTATTAAGCAATAGTTCAGTAATGCCCAAAGAAATTTTACTTCTTCAAGCGCTAATAATTTAGCTACCTTTTTTGCTTCATCAGGATTTTCTATTTCTGCCGTGCCACTTTTGCCATCTTTGAATCTAACGTTGCCAAGTACTAGAATTGATGCCAAGATGGTTTCGAAAAATGTTATGTCTTCTTCTTCCCAGTCAAGAGCTTTAAGATTTTCAATGAATTCGTTATAGAGTGCCACGTTATTTTCCGAATTTTCTCTTACTCCTTTTGCTCCTTTATTTGGTTCTTCTAATATTCTCAAATATCGATGTTTTCTATCCTTCTCTAAACACAATTCTTCTGTCCGATTGGCAGCCTCCATAGCGTCATAAAAATAGTACAGAAGATCAAAGTTCGCTTGAGACCTGAAACCCTTATTTAACTTTTATTTCCGCTGCTAAAAATATTACATTAATTATTCTCACACGAATGTACTTACATATCAGTGGATGAAACGCGCCATTTTTCTAATTGATAAAGCCAAAATATGGCGCCGCTTAATTTACCAGAACTACCATAAGTGACTTGAATTTGGAAGATTCCTCTCGTAGAATGGGCATTTAATGGTGTGGCTCCTGTTATAGCGGCTTGTATAACTTTTGTTGCTCTTCGTATTCTCTCAGCGGTATTATTCTTCATCGCGCCTAAGAAAGTTAGATGGGATAGTGCATGCAACATGTTCGTCGTTTTCCCCGATTTGCATTCGCCAGAAAATACGACGTGTTGTGGTTCATTATGATGGAGAGCGTCTTGATATGCACTGTCCGCTACCGCAAAAATGTGGGGCTCGTTATCAGATCTGGATTTGCATTCATACTTTTTATGATACTGAAATCATAAATACAATTTACATCAATAACTTTTATTAAATCATCATCAATCAATCATCATATTTCGGAAATTTTAATTGTTAATCTGAATTAATAATTTTTAATCTGAATTGTTAGTAGGTACTCACGTCTTCGTTATAAATATCTTCGGTCACATTTGGATTCAGAATTAGAAGAACATCCCCAATGAATGACGTAAAAGATCCCTTTGCCAATTTAGTTTGTAACTCAGTCAATATATTATCTTCTGTTAGTATTTCTAATGCAGCTAAGTCTTCCACTTGCATAGTCTCTGGTTCGTGTACGCCTTGAATTGTTAGCAGACCATTTTTTATTATTCTTTCTGGTATTTTATCTGCCACAATTATACCTTTCATATCTGCTGCTAGTACTTTTAATTCCGTAGTAAGCTGCAAAAAACGTTCCCAATGCAAAATAAATATTTATTGTAAAACAGATTATCTAAGTGCAGTTGAAATTACGCTTACGTGAAAATCATTTTCGGGAACAGATTGTATGAAAGGATGCTCTTCCAATTCTATCATGTAGGGTCTGTGTTCCGGATTTTTTTCGAGACATCTGAAATTATTTGGCTAATAAAGAAATGTTTAACTTTAAGCATGCATTATATATTGAAAATACTATATTATTATATATACTCACTCAGTGATAAAATCATTAATGTCGTTTGACCACATCGCAGGTTTGATTAATCCTGGTGGTGGGTTTCTCATAATTTGAAAAAGCGCTCTTGTGGGATGCATGTCTTGAAATGGCGCTTTTCCATCAGCCATTTCTATAGTAGTGATACCTAAAGCCCAAACATCAGCTCTATTGCCGTAACCTTCATCACCACAGGTCACCACTTCCGGAGCCATCCAGCTCGGCGATCCGATATTCGTTTTACTCGTGTCTAAAGTCCCATTCAATTTGCAAGACAATCCAAAATCGGACAGTTTCACTTCGCCGTCCTTCGTAATCAGAATGTTGCTGCATCTTATATTGCGGTGTATCACTTTGTTCTCGTGCAAGTAAACGAGCGCCTAGAATACAAATGAGTGAGGTAGAATTGATTGCACCAATCGAGGCAGTCAACACAGTAGTTTGACAGGGAGTGATGGAGTGACCGCCCCTAACGCGAAGGACTTGTGGATTGTTAAGACGGTTGGGCGATACTAACGTCAGCGTCAATCAAGTCCCCACGCCCCGGAGATTCATTGGGGCCTATTTGCATACGTATCGGGGCTTCAGTGCTGTCGCAGGCGGGCTGTCTGCGTCCTCTGCTGTCTGATATATCAGCTTGTTTAATGCGTTCATTACGATCGTTTAGTTGTTAGTGATGTAGGGAGTTGTTCATCGATAGTTTTGGGTTTGGTTATCATTCTCTATTATTCTTAGTATGTGAGTTTAAAATGCGTTTTTACGAAATTTCAATAATGTAATACCTAATTACGCAGGGATATTTTAAAAATTATAATTATTTTTCTTGACTGTTATTTAAAATTTATTTTTAGATTCATAGGCATTTTTTTATTATAATATAAACAGTACCTGCCTATTGACTTTTTTGATTGATTGATTTATTGAAATATAAATTCTTTATTACATCCAATACACCGCCTATATTGTAATTAACACATCACAAATAAACCCATCATAAATAATCGATATTGTATTTCATCCTAATTATCGATAGAGATGACATCACGAGCTCGACTTTGATCGTACTTTACGAGATGCAACATCAATAGATATGCGTGGAAGATCTGCCTTAAGGAGAGGACAGAGCACCGGTATTGTGAACCAAGTGGCTTGCATAAAGATAATACGCATTTAACCCTTTCCGATAACTTGAGAGCTCGAAGGACGAACATGCATAGCTGTCTATGGACTTTAAAGACAGCGATTTAAGATAGGATTTCCATTGGCAGGTCCGCGTTAGAGAGATCATCGGCTACTGCGCCGAAGATCCGTATATCTTGTGTGCGCGAGCATTATTTACGATAATTGAGCGATGCGCCGCGATGGGGGGCCATCATGGTGTTGTCGGGCGCGCACCGACATTCGCATCGACAAGTTCGACTGTTCCGTCGCGAATCACATCAAATAAAGCGGCGTGCATTTTAAGTAATGGCTCTAGATTGTATTTCAACGTACGTGGACATTCGCCTGGCAATATTTTATTCGACGTCACGCGAGCAACAGAAATAGCCGGGACACAGATCCGAGAACAATTGAGGTTGCATTCAAAGTACCTACCAATTGATTCAGCCGTTGAAAGGTGGACTGGCAGTCCCTTTGTTTTATAAACAGTCATCTCGACTTGTATGTGACGACCGACATGTTTATAGTCAGTCGAATATGGTCTTACCTTGATCGTATATTTGAGGATGTAAGCGATGTGTTCCTCCGACATTTTTCTGTCTGCTACTTTCAGTTTTCTGACAATATCGATGACAGATCCACATTCGCACAACTGGAAAATAGATGACTCATTGTATTGAGAATCATGACGAAATTTTTACAAAGGTTACGAAGATTATTTCAAGTGTCATCATGCATAGAGCGCTGTTTTTATAAACTTTGTAGAAACCACAGCCTAAATTAGTCTTAGAAGCTGTTCAAAATAGGAAATGGATGCTTGGAAATGGACGGGAATAGATAACATTTCCTTTTACGGGTACTGGTTTTTTACACCACACCACCCTCACTCGAAAGATCGGCGCTAATTTTGCTATGTACCGCCAGGTGTGTATTTGAGGCAGTTCTCAGAAGGGGTATTTACCAAAGAGATTTTATATAAATATATTTTATCTTAGAGTGAATCCTGCAGTGTCTGTTTCAAGATTGGTATTTTATTTTGTTTTGGTACAGACACAGCTTCTTTACAAATTTATAATATTTATTAATTAATTAATATCAGTTATATCGTAATGTGTGTAGTAAGTAAGTTTTTAATTGCGAAGCTTGAAGAACCATGTTAAAATAGTTTTAATCCACTATCTGAAGCTTCGGACAAATCGAGTTTGTATAAGTGCCCATTTAAATGAGCTATTCAGGAAATTCATGAAATTCAGGAAACATAATGGGTAATGTGTAATAATTGTCGTATAAATTCTTTTTTTTTTACAATATTATATAACATACCATCACGCCTGTATTCCCCGAAGGGTTAGGCAGAGGCGTACTAATGTACACCCACAGTTCGCCGGTATGTGTAGGTCCCATGTAATAGGGGGCGACCCTATTGCCATTAACCGGGCACAAATTCCTAACTCCGAGCTGCTACTGGGAATTTCATAGAAAAACCCAATAACACTTTGCTCGACCTGGGAATCGAACCCAGGACCTCTAGCGTAGCAGTCGCGCTCAGGACCACTTGTCTAATGAAGCAGTTGGCTTGGCTAATGACCATTCTTGTAATATCTATCTAATAGTTTAATAGACTTAGACCCTGAAGCATTCAAGACGTCATTGAAACAGAAACCAATCTACCTAGCTAATCTAACCAGTGTACCTAGCTGCCTAGCTAACACAGGAGGTTGAAAACAAAGAAGCTGCCTTACCTCAAGCACGAACCAAATTTTCTTCGCGCCTTCCGATTTTTCACAAAACACTCCATAGAAATCTATTAAATTTGGATGCTTAGTGAAGTCTCTGAGAATTTTGTATTCTTCCTGTATGTGATCTTCTTTTTCGTCTGTATACGTTTGTATCTTGACTGCAACATTTTTGCCGGCTGCCTGGCTGTCAGAGGCACAGTAGACATCGCCGAAGATGCCAGACCCTAGCTTACCCTCGAGCTTATAGCGGTCGAGCGGGCTCGGCAATGAGGATACGTTGAGTCCGTCATTCATAATGGACGGATCATACAACTAGTAGAGAAATCCTGGTGAAGATTAATGTAAATAATTTGTACCTGCGAGATAGTTCAATCTTTCTTTGTTATAAATCCCAAGTCGTGTTTTTTTATTTGTATTGATGGGTACCTACATAAAAGTCTAATTATGAATCGAACAAATAGGGCAATCAGTGTTGCCATATTTCCGCTTCTTCAGTACCTAGCCTATTAATTTTTTTTCTCTCTAAAACATGTTAATGCATTTTTTTGTCCACACACATTAAAATATAAATTCCTCAATCATATCTTGATATTGCATTGAAATCGGTAATGTATTTTTCACTATTACAATAGGGACTCCTTTATAACACAAACTTTATGAAAGTCAAAAATAATTTTAAAATCTACTTTGAAATATTTTTAACTAAAGAACTGTTCACTCACCCTGTTTTCCGCCAGTCCTGCTACGACTCAGCATGGACGACGGCGCACGGCCGAGTGGTTCGTTCGCTATGGAGAACTCACAAGTGCTAGGGCTTCGGGTATTAAGAACGCTGCTAATCCCCTTAATACTATTAGGTCATAATACCTGGCGACCTTGGATACAACCTGCATGCCTTGGATACAATTTAATTGGGGACGCATTTAATTGTATTTTTTTATTGTTTGTTTAATTTTATTTCTGTAATTTAAAAACCTGACAGAAATTTCATAAAAATAGTAAGTACTTGTTCAATTCTACCCACAAGGAATTAGCGTTCCAAACATGTGTAAAATTCTTGTTTAGGTAACAATCAGAATTAATTCGCAACACCCAATCCATTAGAGGATCTACCATTTCTTTAAAAAAAATCGATCCGTCATGCCAACGAGACTCCGATCAAGCGCGATTAACGCTAAAAGCGGAACATCAATGAATAGTAACTACACAAAAAAGTTTTTATTCAAAATTGAAGTACCGTAAATCTGTCAAAAGTATTCACTCTTCAATCAACCCTGTCAATATACAGTTAGATGAAGATGTATGGATAAGGATGTGCTTTTATTAAGGGACGTTGAAGGAAAGGGATGTGATTTTGAATAAGTGATTGAAAAAGCCCTATTTGATTATAAAAATGTATGTTTTAGAGTTTGTAGCTTCGTGTACGTAGGTAAAAATAGCTAGCCTAAGTAATTACTCTGATATCACTTTATTATAACCCTAATGTTGTATACGGAAATTTTCCTTTTCAAAGGGAAAAGGTAAACTAGGGTTAGCGAATGTCACAAGACTATTTTAGTCTCTCTCAATATAGTCTAAGTGATAGGTACTAAGAAAAGTGCGGAGGCCCAAACCCTTTTAAAAGGCGGTCAACGGACTTGCGACTCCTTTGGTGTTGCGGGTGTCCATGGGCGGCGATTATCGCGTACCATCAGGTGATCCTTCTGCACGTTTGCCCCCCCCCTATCCCATAAAAAAACTTAAAAAAAATTGTACTTATCTATGCGAGGTGCATGTAATCGGGGCTTTGAAATATTACTATCATTATAAAAATATGTTTTACGTACATAATACATAACGTGTTTTGTACTTCGACAAAAAAAATGAACTGACTTCAAATAACATCTTGTATTTTATAAAAAGCTTTTCTTCTGTTAGACATGATACTCATCGTCGAAGCGTTGAAGCATGAGAGCTCTTGAGTCGAGGGGTCAAATGAGCCGAAGGTAACACGATAATTGCGGCCCTACTTGATGTCGCTTCTGTTGTAGCCCATGTGGATATTGTGAGCGTTAAGCATTTTGTTAGTTTTCGTGGATAAAATCTTTCATAATAATAAATAATACTGAGGCGCTTAGATAAGGTTTCTTATTAAATAAAAAAGAGGCCCTTGTAAAAAACAGTTTATATTTGAAATTAGAAGGAGTGCAATTTAAATTTGGAAGAGTCCTTATGGATTGGATGTGAAATACAAAGTGCCGAATATTGTGGACTGTTCCCAGTTAGATCACCTCTTCTATTGTGTCACAACATTAGTTTAAGCCGTTTTAAAAAAACTACACAGGATTACCAAGTAGACAGCGAAGTATGACTATTAAAATATTAATAGGAGCATTTAATAATTTGGGAGAGCCCTTTTCTACGTCTAACAGTTTTGCAATTAGGCTTGTTAGGCCGGATAATATACGTAACTATTAGCTAGGTACTTATAATTTAAATCCTTAAATGTGTATGAAAACCAATCCATTAGTCCTTGCCAATATTTAATTTTCTCAAATAAAAACCGTTGGTACAAACTTAAATCTACAATAAATAGTTTATTTAAATATCACTGAACAGGAATGTTTAAGTACAATAATAAGGTCCATTATTTCGTATCATGGTATTTACAAAATGGAATGTTGGTACTACGAGTCTAGTAAATACTTAAATTAATACTGATTTTATTAACAACTTATTATTATTATTAGAAGTAGAAGAGTCATATCTTAAGTAATGATTACAATATTAGATAGAGCTCAGAATATAGGCCAATTTGTAAGCCTACTACATGATTTAATAATTACGAAAAAATAATGAAGTAGATTCTTACATTTTATATTTTTATTCCAAATCATCATCATCCTCCGAGCCTTTGCCCAAATATGTTGGGGTCGACTTCCAGTCTAACTAGGTACGGCTAAAATGCTGATAGCATTTTACACGAAGCGCCTGCCATCAGACCTCCGCAACCCAATTTCTGGGCAATACCCTTAATGAGAGGATAGACTGGTTGTCAGGCTTGAGCTTCTGACTCCATTAAAAATCGTCAAAGATGTTCGTATGACAACCGCGACCGACGGCTTTACGTGCTCTTCGCGGCATGGAGGGTCTCGATGTGTTAAGAATGGTCACCCATCCACACACTACCCCGGCGAGCGTAGCTTAACCTTGCAGATCATTTGATCAGCTCAGTTATTACTTAGCCACGAGCCCCTTTGATTTTTTATTGAAAATCAGAGCAGAAGAATTTCATAGTCATTTTAATTAGTACTTATTGTAAAATGAATAAATTTAATATCGTCTCCCTTCGCTTTCGCCCTCAGCATAATTCAATAAAAAAACTAGACACTTAAAAAAATAATGTCGATATTTGGTAATTCATATTTGCAGTAATATCTTAGTAAATGGATTAATACCCTAATGAAATGTACATAGGAATGTTAATTAATTAATCAAGTTTCAATATTCTTAACGCTTTACTTACAAATGGCAACCCATTTATCATCACGGCATCTCTCGCAATCGACTCTGCAGCACCAATGGAAAGTGCAGTTGCATGGTTTAATACTTGATTTTCTGATGAGGGCATGTCCTCGGCCACAGCAGAGCAAGTCGCAAGAGCCTGTTCTGGACGTCCGACCGATGCGACAGACGCGACCTGAAGTCCCCGTAGAGTCGGTGCGAGGATCCACATCACAGAAACTTGGGGATCTGTAAGAGAAATTTACGTATTGTCAATTCAATATGGCATTTTTGAATATAGGTTTAAGTCTGATTATGATCTCCCCTGAAGTTAAGTGATGAGTGACTAATTCTATGGCATAAATATTTTGCGAAAACACAAGAAACTCTTTGTATTAGTACACGATTACCTCTTCATTACCGATATGTAATGGCGTGGGATTGTTTTCCACCTAAGACAATGATGTGTGTGTGTTACACAGTCTTTTCTAGTTTGGTATTGTTTAGTACATTAATGAGAGCCAGAACATAAAAAAAATGATTTGTGTTTTTGTCTTCGGCACATTTTACCAAGTAGGAGTAGCTACTAATCGCTGAATAGATAAAAAAAATGTAGCGGATTCTGAATAAATTAACTGCTCAGTCATTTAACAGGAACTTACTCATAGTTATTGAAACGTGACCTTAGACCCGTTTTGTCTATCCATCATGGAAAACTAAGTTTAACGCAATCGGGTCAGCGGTAAAACCAAAAATAGTTTCACAGCTAAAAAAATATAAAATATAAAAATAGTTTCAAAGCTATATCTGTTTGTTCTGCTTACCTCTCAAAGAATAGCAGGCTAGTCTTTGGTGCTGGTCGTGCTTTCCCTCGCCTCCTGCCTCTGGGCCGACCTCTCAATACAGAAGGACTGTTATTTAGCTCCTCTTGAGCTACCATCAATGCCTGGAGAAACACACAGAAGTGCCTTTTATCAAGGTTTTTTTTTATGGTATAGGGGGGCAAACGAGCAGACCCTGATGTTAAGCGACATCCTCCGCCGATGGACTCGCAACATCAGAGGAGTCACAAGTGCGTTGCCCGCCTTTAAAAAGGGTTTGGGCCTCCGGTAACATCACTCAGTCGGCGAAACACAACGTAAGCGTTGTTTCATGCCGGTTTTCTGTGAGACCGTGGTATCACTCCGGTCGAGTCGGACAATTCGTGCCGAAGCATGGCTCTCCCACGTTTTAAAAACTGAAGGTAGGTAAGGTATGGTTCTAAAGATTCCATAATAATTACAGTAATTGGGCATTGAATTAGATCTCCCTTTGATGATTCCCTTTATACCGTCTATGGACACCGGTATACAGAGCTTTTAGCAGTTGGGTTTAGGTTAGAAACGTAGAGATTTAAAAATGTCAATAGAACACTATAAAATCCGTAAGAAGCAGCTAAGTAGTTTTGTTCAGTTTCTAAATACCTTAACCTACAATTAAACTTCGATATTCACCTTTCTATATTGTCGTTTGATGGTAGACGCGACTACCCTGAAGTCTGGCGTGGCTCTCCAGCAAGTCCTGAGCTGACAGCTGCCAGAAAGTCCATGACACTTGCACCGTACCTCCATGTGAGACGACAGGATCTAAAAGATATGGAGAAGGTTTATAAAGTAGTGGTTTCAGAGACAAACATGAGAAAGTTTTTTAAATCTCGTGACGTTTTTTTTATCAGAACCTCGCCCTACTTAAGTCTTATTACAGCCGTTCTCAATAAGAAATCAGTACCTAATTGAAACTGCTGCCCAGAGACAGGATTTTGACATAAGGGCAATATAAATAGTATTAAGGCTATTATAATATATTAATACTTAGGCTTGATCTGAATAACGGATGGATTCCGTCAAAATGAAATCAACATTGTAGACATTGTACCTAATCAATGACAGCTCAGTTGCGTATTATGCCGGGAATCCAGCTTTACTATGAAAAATACTATCTGTGTATATGTTATAGTCAAAACTCATAACCAGTCAAAACCACTTTTGACTGTTTTTTGCAGTTAAAAGTACTTTTGACCAACGTCCTTAATTAAAAACACTTGACTGCGAAAATCAGTCAAAAGTGGTTTTGATGATAACATATAAATTAAAATGTTTGGTTAGGTTAGGTTAGAACTGTGATCAAACGATGAACCGAAATGTAGAATATTTTGCAGTTAAAAGTACTTTTGACCAACGTCCTTAGTTAAAAACACTTGACTGATTTTCGCAGTCAAAAGTGGTTTTGACTGGTTATGAGTTTTGACTGTAACATATATAATGAAAAAAGCTAAGTTACAACAAAGAAATCAATACCGCAATCTTCACATATCACAATCATGAACCAAATTACCCTCACACAATCGCGAACAACAGACTATTTGCAACTGAACACAAAAAATAATAATATTATGATACAAAAACCACTCTCACATCGCATCGAATCGTAAATCTGTTGTCTCTATACGTGACCGCATCGACACTCCACATGATTGTGCCACCCACAGCTAGCTTAGCATTTACATAATTAAACGCCTCGGTGCAATCAAACTGACGTCTTAATTTCGCAAGAGCCGCCGGCCGCACAATTTCCCAAATTGAGTTGAAGCAAAAATTCAAATAAATCGGCATCCTCCACGCCCCTTCGAGCCCCGGACCTTAATAGCGTAGTATTAAGAGCGTTCGCGATAGAATTCGCCACCCAAGACGTTTGTAATACGTTGTAATGAAGCTGGAATATTAAAAATGGTTCCGAACCGCTTATTATGTTCTCACCTCGGCGGGGTGGCTGGGTCATGAAATACGGCCGGCTAATACGGAGCCCCAGGGCTCCACCACTACCGATAGTTCCTAATTGTGGCGCTATACGCAACGCGGTTCAATTCACTTTTATAGCACTTGATCACGACTTGATACGTGATGTGGAATTTAATAAAATCTTTGATTCTTCGGAAACTGTTCTTTGTAGACATTTTTAAATCACATCTTTAAAATTTTTTAGGTTATATAAATTTCATTCCATATCATCTTTGAGTGTGAACTGTGACAGACATTACTTAATACCCAAGTATTGGTAGATATTTAAAGAACCTACTTACTAACTATAAATTTATATCACAAAACAATGCAACTAGTTTAATGATAATTATGCTTAACCCTTAAGGAATTAAAGGGATGGCACTAAGCATGTATTTTAGCCACTTACGTGCATAAATAATTTAATTTAAGTGCTAAATATAAACACAGCACTTGTAAGAAACTGGTCGTTCTTCAATTAAACACCAGAGGCTTGGCAGGACTCAATCATCGCGTACCTATCATCAATCTAAATTACCTTTAAGCACAGTTGATTTATTTACTTAATGACGTCTGTAAGGACCTTAAGTGCAGACTAAACATGTAATCATTAAAGTGCTGTTAAAATAATATCGTTTATTTATATGCTACTGAGAAATGATTGGCTTATTAAGGCTTATTTTATTATAACTGGAAATTAAGAAATTACATTAAGGATCAACGTATTTAATTCTGTAATGGAAAAAAAGATTGCTTTAAAAATCTATTCTGGATTCTGTATGGATGGAAAATGTGATTTTGATTAAATACAATATTAGATCTTGCGATCGGCTCCCAGGTCGGTCAGTGTTATTGAGTTTTGTTGTGAAATTATGTCAAGCATTTCGAAATCGGAATTTATGCCCGGTAAATGACAAGAGGCTCCCCTGAGGTACCCTAGTGTACATGTACAGTCTGCTTAACCTTCGAGTTACAGGCGTCATGGTATACGGATGTTTTACTTTACCTTTTATTTTCCAAAACATTTTTTCTTTATGGGATAGGTGGGCAAACGAGCAGATGGATCACCTGATGGTAAGCGATAACGGCCGACATAGACATCACCCGCAATACCAGAGGAGTCACGAGTGCGTTGCCCGCCTTTTAAAAGTGTTCGGGCCTCCGGAAACCTTACTCACTCGGCGAAACACTACGCATGCGTTGTTTCACGCCGGTTTTCTGCGACGACGGTAACACTCCGGTCGAGCGGTATCACATTCGTGCCGAAGCATGGTTCTCCCACGTTTAAAAATTATCTTCAAATACGTAAATAGTAACACTTTGTATATAAAATGCAACTATTCTAGATGGCACAAGCTAGTTCTCGCACAGACTAAGAAGCGTTCAGTTAAACAAATTCACTGACATTTCGTTAACGTTGTGAAATGTGAATCACAACATAATCTCGACTGACGATTAACACGACTAACGCTATTAGCGTTAGTTAGGTTTGAGATGACCGTGGTTAATCTGACGGGCAAATTAACCATTAGTTAAACCACACACGGAGAAGCCGCAGCTTCTAACTTTGGTAGGGTTGTCAGAAATTAAAACTAGGTGGCGAATTATACACGTTCCAGAATACTAATTTACTGTGTCAAAATTGTCTTCTCTTTTCCTTGTGAAAAATTTATGGATGCCGACTATTTTGTCAGTGTTCATTAGTTCTAGAAGTATTATAAAAAACAAGTTGTCATAAAACGGATTTTTACTAATATAGGTAACGCGAAATCCGTAAAGTTGTTTTGTTTCAATATGTCTAATATTCGCGTAAGCTTCAAAAATCAGTACCTACCTAAGTAATTTGTTTTATCTTCACCGCAATTTTACAATATTTTGACAGCCCTAAGATTAAAGTTGGAATTTTGCTATGGAGTGACGTAAACTTGTTCTAAACTGAGACTACATTTGTTTAGTTATTTACTAGTCAGTATAATATGAATTAATATTACCTATTAATATTTGGACTAAGTTAACTTTACGTTAACCTTTGCTTTGCTTTTCGCAACTATTTAAAACTATATAGGTACTTTTAATTTGTCAATTTACTGTGCTCTAATAATAATTCTCTATTAAACGGCTGTCATTTTACTATGACATGAATAGAAAAGCTTGAACTGGTCGTCAGAATTTCAGCTAATTTTTTTCTCAAGTATTTGTGACAATTGATTTTAACGAAATCTTGAAAAAGCTTGGTATATAGTACCTATCTATATAGATAGACTGTTCGCAGAAAGTAAAGCTTAAACACAGATAATCAGTTGATTGGCAAGATTTCCTTTAAAAGGCGGGCAATGCACTTGCAACTCCTGCACTTTACGGGTGTTCATGGGCGGCGGTAATCGCTTACCATCAGGTAATCCGTTAGCTAGTTTGCCCCCCTATCCCATAAAATAAACTATTATTTTTATATTATTCTAAACAGTATTTAAAATCTTTTAGTAAAAAGTTGACAAATTATCTAAATCGTGCTAATAAATAGGTAGGTAGGTACATTTTCTTTCTTTCATTGTCATCATCGATAAAATCTGTATACAATACTTTGATTTAAAAAAATCTTTTGATTGAATTTCACACGTGTAATTCATGTCAGTAAAAAAGTTAATCCAAACAATGATTACATAACATACGTCACTACTAATTCATCTACGTGATAAAAAAACTAAACTATATTTAAATCGTTATTTTCAACTCGTCGAAACAACGAAATATTAACTCATCTTAAAGATTTTTTATAATGTAATTATCACCTCCGCTCTCTAATGTGGGACCTAATTTCTTGTGTGGGTCGACGCGAGATCTTTTATAGATCCCGCTGAGGGGCTCTAGAGGCCGCCTGTTACACCGTAATGTATCTATTGCCTATGTGCGTTTAACGGCACGGGCTCAAACCTGCTATTGCAATAGTATCAAAATTCCCGTTCCATTTCTGTAAATGATACAACAACTGATAGATTTGGCAGGCAAAACTGCCAACAATTCACAATTCGGTAATAATTTAATGACGATTTTGATACGGATTTACGTACGAGCGACTTTGACTATATATGCACAAGTATCTTTTAGCCAAAGGCCAATGTGTCGGTTAGACATTACAATAACACAAAAATAAAATAAAAAATTAAACAAACGAGCGATGATGCCACGATTCACGCACTGTTCAAAATGCTCATTGCGCTCGGTAATAGAGTACTATGGTTTGTATAACAAATGTAAAGAGGTGAAGGTTTATTTTTCCTATCATTTAAGTTTCTCGGTAAAGACATAAATTCAGGATAAATTCAGACAACTAGCGAGTCAATTTAGGTCAGTCAATAAGTTGCTACAACAATTATTTTTCTTGCCAGATGTAGCAGCTTATTTTGACCGAATGTTATTATTTTTTGTATAAAAGTTAAGAGCTCCAAACATCTTGGACGCCGAACACCTGTTCCGAAACGGTGTGAGCACCTCCGACTTTATTTTGACATTAATAAAAATATCATCGCGGGGGTTATTATAAGCGAGCGTGTCTAACAGATCTCTCTGGGCGGCTGTTAATTATGTGGCCACAAAACAAAATGTCGGTTCCCTCCGGAACAATGGTCAAGTGTGGTGGTGTGGTCCGGACCACCGGGATGGCCCTCACATTAATGGGTCAATTTACCTTCACGGCTTGATGCGTAATATGTAATATTAAATATTTGATGTATATGGACAAAAAGCCGGTGAGCTGTGATGGTTGCAATTGATGAGATTTTCTTTGGATTGCTTTCTTCAAGCGTTTTTCGTGTGGAGTGAGGAATAAAGGGGACGAGAATAACTTTATTGAGAGTGTTTGTGTCTTTTTTATTAACGTGCCGCATAAGTTATTAGTAATTAGACATACTATCTCGAAAATACCAGTAAATTATTGGAATTTTAATTTTATATCAATGATATCAAGGAATTCGCGATATAGAATGACTTTTCCTATCGATTTTTTTCGCTATGGGAGATCGTAATTTGACATTATGCTCCACAGAAGCAATGACAAATTTCTATCTTCAGTAGGGTAAACAATCGAGATACCTAATTACAGTCAGTCGATAGTGTATCCTAAACATAAATCACGCCTGTATTCCCCAAAGGGTTATTTAGAGGTGTACTAATCTGTGTCAGCAGTCAGCCCGTATGTTTGTAGGTCCTATGTAATAAATAGGGCGCGGGCCCTTATGTATTAATGATAAATTATTATGATGATGCTGGACCGAAATCAGCAATTATTTTCTAGGTATAACTTGGTACAATTACCAAGAGATCACGTGAAGGTAACAAAATAATCAATAGTACAAGACGAAGAAGTATTGTGACTATAAAAAAATATTCCGCAGCATTTAAATTTTTAAAGATATCTTGTGGAAGATTTTAATAACAGCAACATTGTAATAGTCGTTAATTTAAAAGATCATTCGACCGTTAATGTCAAATAAAAGAGACCCACGTAATTTTTTATTACTATTTAGCGTTTCTGGCTACTGCTCATAGCAATATTTCTATAATTTTCTGAGTAGGTTTTATCAAAGGCTTATGCTGCAAGTTTTCTCATTGAATTTATATAAGGCTGTATTTGTATAAGGTTTTGGAATCTAAAGTGTAGCTGGCAGGACACTTTAGCGTAACGCAGTGTTGACAGGTGGAGTAGAGAACAACCAATAGTTTTATATAAATTTATCTAAACATTCGGGAACAATGGTAAGAGGCGTGTCGTAGGTCCAGCAGCAATATAGACAAAAATATAGACCTATTGACTGATCAATATTGTTTCTATATGGTTACGTAAAATTTTTATCATAAGTAGAACCGAACAACAAAACCAAAATAGGTTCTTATAGGAAAGAATTTTAGTTTGCTTTGCTTTAATTTTATGCTAAACAAAGAGCGATACGTCATACCGTGCATGCAATACACAAATTCTACACATTCGGTTTTGCGGGAAAGGGATAGAGTACCCCCACTCCAGACTGATTGGGGAATTGAGGAACGGCAAGTAAGTACTACCTACGTTTACCATTTATGTTGGGAGATGATGGTTTAGTTGCTTTCCGTAGACTTGCTGGAGCAGCAGCTGATATGGTGAACATGTGATAATTAGTGACTTGAGGTTGGGAATCGTGGTCGTCCGTGGCGATAGTATTTGCAATTCATTAAGAAATTGATATGATAACGAGAAAATCGCCTTTTGTGGTTGGTGGAATCATGAAAAATAGATCAGACATCCATTTAATTTTTAATGCTGTAAACTCCTTTGCCCACGGCCATAAATAAGAATAGTGTAGATACAGCCTTATTATCTCGCTATAAATGTCACTAGACTCCGGCTGGTCCCAAATAATTTAAATAGACGTCTTCCACTAAAATAATTTAAATAGACGTCTTCCACTATAATTAACAACTATAAACGTATTACAAATTAAACAATTTGTTCCTAAGCGTCGTGTTTGTATTAAAAAAACTAATGTACAGACGTAAATTGTATTAAATCGTAAATCCCCTTAATAAGTAAGCACGGGTCGTGGTATGCCGTTCTCGTGTCAGATTTGGTTACAGACATTAATATAATATTATATACCAACTTAATTTTACCGTCCCAAAAATCCAACATCGATCGTTAAGACCGAAATCTTAAGGTACATTTTCGTGATTCAGGACAGCGATACAACTGCAAATGAGTATTGGCCGAGTAGTATTTAACTTTGGTTTGACATGTTTATTATTAGACGGAAGAGGCCTATTAAATTATTTGTAGTAATCCTGCACGGTAGGTCCCGGTATTTTGGTTCAACTGTCGGACACTCGTGTCAGAATGCTTGTAGTATTAGCTGGTGGCCACAAATCAAGGCTTACGGCATGTTTAGGTGTCAGGGAGGAAATTATAATGATACTCTATAAGGAGATACGGAATTCCAATGCTAGATGTGTTCGAAGCTTAGTATTTGCGGTTTATGGAAAAAAAATGGATAATCGTTGCTAAATTATACTGGTTGCCGTTGCATCGGATTACTCCTCGGTTTTGTTATATTTTGGTGTCAGAGTAGTCATGTGCATTTATGTCCTACCAGCTCTTGCTTGCACTTTCATACGCGTTCTAAAACGACCAGGTAGCTGAGCTACCCTTGTCTCTAAAATAATAGAGATCTATCCTTAGGATGCACTCTATCTCTTAAGCAAATTTAATCGAAATCTAATCAGCGGTTTAGGCGTGAATAAGTAAGTAACCCTGTATAGGTAACATACAGAGTTACTTTCGCTTTAATGAATATAATCCTTACCATATGTCATACTGATAATTGAAGGGGTAACCTTCTGTATTTCGCCTCTTGAGCCGTAATCACAGTACGCGATCGGCGACGATAGCATTGCCTATTTCGAGGCGCACATCTAACCCTACAGGAGCCCCTTAATATTTAGAGATAGGATAATGGTTGCAATAATTTTTAAGAAGTAGAAATATTACTTTGATTGAGGCTTCTATTCTTCGGATACGAAGTGCTCAAACGATACGCAAGATACAGAAATTTATGTGAAAATTTATGCAAAGACATACTCAAATAATGATTATCTACTGAGGTTTACTAAACTATACTAGAAACAAGCCCTCAAGACACCGTTACTCTGTCAAATTTGCTTTATCAACAACACAGCTTGCAACACATGTGGGTTTTAAAATTAAAAACAGACAATTACACGACAACATGTCTATCTGAACATAATCGATTGAGTATAATGCCATATAAGGCACAGTTTATAGCACATAAAACGGGGTGTGATCATACAAAACGACCGGCCAATGCAATATAATACCATATTTTATAGGCATGTATCGCCATAACTGGAGACCACCCACATAGGCGATTTACCAAAACCACGCCCATTCACCGCTCTTCAATTTTGAAGTATTATGCTGGTGTTGTCTTGACGCCTTCGCTCACTAATTTGGACACCTACAATATTATAGATTTCTATTGTGATCGATTTCTTCTACTCGACTAGTGAAGGCGATTAGTTACTAATCGACTAATTCATTATGAAATATTTAATTATTTCACTCTCATGTAGTATTTGTACGATTTTTGGTACTGATGTCATTCTATATCGAGTCTACTGGTGCATTGGAGTTTTTCTGGAAAATAAGTTTGTGTCGTAAACGTTACATTTATGGTAATATGTGCCAACAAAAAGCGTCATTAATATTGAAATAAAATAATATACTTTAAGTGAATTAAGAATTTAATTCAATACGTTAAGTTACGACTATATCAATAGGAAATA
This sequence comes from Acronicta leporina, assembly GCA_947256265.1. Classification (NCBI taxonomy): domain Eukaryota; kingdom Metazoa; phylum Arthropoda; class Insecta; order Lepidoptera; family Noctuidae; genus Acronicta; species Acronicta leporina. The sequence goes on along the minus strand of OX366513.1, from coordinate 4,574,718 downwards.
CATTTTTTATTAGTAGTCAAGATTATGTCACTTTTTCTTAATCGTCTAAATACATAGACTACGTCTTGGCACAATATTCTTATTCGACTAATAAAACGTAGACACTTCAAGTGTTTGGAAATGAAGGGACCACACACGTGGGTCATTAAATTATTAAAGCCTCACCCATTCAGAGTCCAAATTGACATGAATAAATTGGGTGTTATTTTGACGTCATTTGTAATTTGTAAAAAAATTAACACTAAAATATGTGTGTTTAAGAAAAAGCAATAATAAAACCGACTCGATTGGTTTTGAAAGCTTTATCTAGGGCATGACCCAAGTTTTGATTAACTTAATTTGTTTTAATAGACCGCCACAAAGCAATCGGTAAGTTGAAATAATCGATTATTCGAGTAATGACTTCATCGGTATTCCTATTCAAATCGAATCGAAAATTGAAGGTTGCTTCAGAGGCTAATTTTAGGTTGTCACGTCAGTAAATAACACGTCACATTCTTGGTGGTGCGATTACGGCAGCTTTATTACAATAATTGAGTCATTTTAGGCTTTATGCGTCTTTTTATAGTGAAATCATTTTGAAAGAGGTTTTGAAATTACATATAATAATGATTTATCATAAGCATTATGGCATTTTTTTATATCAAAGCCTAATTAAAAAAGGTTTCAGTTTATTCCAATATTAATATTATAAAAAGCCTGTAGTGACCCACTGAAAGGCAAAGGCATTCCTATTCGTTGACTTTTTAGATCAACCTAGTGGTGCGAAAGAGCAATCTGTTTGAAAGGAGTCCACCTCATTCCTCTATCTTCGTCTGGGTCTACTGCGTTGGCTTTTGACCTAAGATGGGACTCATTGGGGATGGCCGAAAGAGTAATAAGAAGTTTGTTTGGCCCTTATTCCATTAAATAACCAGGGCATAAAGGTGGAGTAAAGTTGAGATGATACTCGAAAATGCAGCGTATGATGACCTCTAACGAGATGCCTAATCAATCATGGTATCACCGTGAGATACTGATTGCATGCGCTATATAATCGAACCTATAAGGAAAGGAAGCCTTTGTTCACCAATAGACGTCCTTTGACCACCATCGTTGTTATACACGCATTATATGCTGGGTATAAGGCTTCTTCTCCTTCAAATTATTCCATTTGCATTGGTTCTGCAACATTCGCATGAAGGTTGGAGCCTCGATTTTTGAAATACCGTCGATCCATGTCGCCGCCGCCGGATGGCCGACGCTTCTCTTATCTCCTCTTGGATACCACCCAGTCAACATCTTACTCTATCTATAATCAGAATAGCCATGTGGTTCGCCCAGCTTCTCTTCACTGATCAAAATATGTAGTTATACTTCAATCAGTTCAAGAACTGTTTCATATATGTAATTATAATTTCTTTGTCCTATTCTGTGTTAGTATCAAGTCTAATTTGTTATTCACCCTTATAGCAAACGACATAGGGTTGCCTAACAAGGTAAATTGGAGGGTCATCAGGTCCCGGCGGTGTCTTTTGAGTCTTCATATCTTTTGTTAATTGTTAAAGTTAATTGGAATTCATTGTTTTAGTACATGCATAGTTTGTTTTAATGTTAGTGAACTTTGTCTATAACTGTATTTACAATGACTTTTATGTCAACAAGTACAACTCTGGTAGGTAGTTTAAAAATTTTATAATATAGTTCGGATCTAGTCTCGATCTCTCTATGTCGAAGGGCCTCCTAAAATAACAACGAAAATTGATCCAAAGCTCTCGGAAATCGCAACAGTACTTATTTCGAATGGCCTTCAGTAGTCCCAGCATGAACTACTATCGAATTCGTATCGTAAACGAATGAGTTTTTTTCTGCTACAAATCTCATGCATACATACATATTTTCACATCTGTCTCCCATTGGGGTCGGCAGAGACTACACTAACTACTATCCTGACAAACCACTTTCGCTTCATCTACGTTCATTAAGCTCCTTCTCTTACAAATTATTCTCGATTTTGATACGAAAACGTTTTCGAAAGTCTTTGTGCTTGGGCTACTGATATTTCATTGTAGGTATAACTGAAGGTCATCATTATCATCAAATATTCCCTTTAGTCAAGAAGGAACAGGATGTTATACTTTTATTTTCCGCGTGAAAATAATATTTTAACACGACGGTTTTCAAATTCAATAACAATTATTCTTCAAAAACTCACCGATCTACCAGCATTGTTGTTGTGGACGTTAATCTTTGATTGCAGATCATCCACTTGCTCTCTAACATCGAGGAATTTCTTCGAGAACTCGATGCCATAGGCCAGGTTATGTGAACAGCCGCTCCACTCCCATTTATTGACCTTCGCCCTGCCGCGAGGGTCATGAGAGGCTCGATAGCCTAGGGGGTCGCAGCCGCAGGACAGTAAGCGGCCCTGTGCGCATGCGCGGGCCACGGAGTGAGCCACTCCTGCTGCTGTTAGAGCATACAGAAACGAAGTCTCGCGGAAGCCTGCGAAAGAGAGAATGAATTAAATAGATTTGTGTGGGTTAGATAATTTTGAATTATTAAATAATTTTAAATAATTTCGAATGGTAATCGTATATAAACCGGGCTCCGTGCCTCAGAAAGCACGTAATGCCTTCGCAGCAGGTTGACATACGAACACCTTTGACAGTCGTAAGTGGTAAGTAGGAAGTTTAAAGTGCGTGACAACGAGTTTATCCTTCGAATATCGGTTCCTGTAAAATACTAATATTCATCCGCATCTGGTTAGATTGAAGCTGACCCCAACATAGATTCGGATTCGGGCAAGGCTAGGTTAAGGATAATGTTGTGAACAAATATTTTTTGAAATGTGGAAATAAAAGAATACAGTTTCGGAAATCGGTGGAGAAAACAAAAGATAAGAACATTTTTTTATGTTTTTGACGTTTTTACTTTTTGTTAAAAGTTATTTTATTTCCACATTTTGAGTGGCGCTTACGTACCTCGACGACGCCACCTTTTCGAAGTCGGTTAAGAACTAAACCAAATCTAGATCATTGCGCAAAATATCAATAAAGATGGTGCATATAGAAAGGCCACCCAAGATAAAACCCGATTGCTCTCATTTGTATTTCGCATGATAAAGTTAACTAATCCTGTTAAGCAAATCGTTGGTACACACGACGACATGTTAAGCTTTACAGTTGCACAGGTTGCACTGCAAAAATCACCACTATTGCCATTGAATAGGGTCGATTGAAAGAGCAAGCTGAATACGAATAGCTTGATTTCTCGCGTCCTGGCTGTTGAAGCAGAGAAAATGAATAAATATTTGAATATTGAACAGTCGACTAGTTTATCCTGTGGTATAAAAGTTATGTGTTCGCGACTGCTGGGTTAAAAACAGATAGCATAGATGTCAATTATCTAGATATAATAATTCTCTACCTATCTATACATTTCTATACACGTAATCGATATCTAGGCAATATGTGTTGCTGATTATGCAAGGGGAAAAAGCTAAGATTTGTGTGATTTTGATTGATTGTAAACTCTGTGATGACTGTTCTAAAATTATCCAAAGCTTTATTATCTCAGTTTTCGATCAAACATGACAACATTTAACTACAAATGAATTACAAAAGTGCTTGCAAAAATATTGTAACACTGACTGAAACGTGTAAAAACAGAAGAATCATCATTTTAAATACTGAATAATATCTACAAACAAGTGAAAAAGTATAATAATTTAAGAGTCACATCCAGGGATCCTATATCCTTACCCACAGATATATCTGGTTCTTTATTTCCCTTATTCGGTGTGTGGCCAGCTCGTCTCACGCGGAAGGCTTACGCAACATTCCTTCACAATATGTACTCTTACAGACTCGGTTTAAATCTACGTGTATTTTTCTACAATATTGCAAAAAATACTTCAGTATAACCGTATTGGAATTATGAGGAAATTGATTCTAATTCAAAGAGCTTTTTGCATCTAGCACGGTTCGTCTCATTCGGTTACGATGAAACTTTGATGAATCGTTGTGTGTGCCTGCCATGTTATCTGACTTAAAAAGAAATATTTAGACAAAGGAGCATAGCAACACAGCTCAGAAGGCCTATTATAGTACCTAATTATAATTTATTCAGAATTTAATTCCAGTCTAATTAAGTGACGTAAATGTCACGTTTGTGTGAAGTCTGACAACCCGAAATTGGCTAATGTGGTGAACTATAGCCTAATCCCTCTCACTCTGCGAAGAGACCTGTGCCGAGCACTGCCCAGCCATAGACTGTAGTTATAAATTAATATGGTTGATGATGAATTGTCACCTCTAAATGAGATGTTTTATAGAATACCATTTAACATTTACGATTCTAAGACTATTAGCCTTATTGACCTTTGAAGACATATTGAAATAAACAACTTTACGGATTCTATCGCGTTATATTAGTAAAAGTATAAAACCCACGTTTAGTACAATTCTAAACGTGGGAGAGCCATGCTTCGGCACGAATGGGCCGGCTCGACCGGAGTGATACCACGGCCTCACAGAAAACCGGCGTGAAACAACGCTTGCGTTGTGTTTCACCGAGTGAGTGAGGTTACCGGAGGCCCAAACCCTTTTAAAAGGCGTGCAACGCACTTATGACTTCTCTGGTGTTGCGAGTGTCCATGGGCGGCGGTTATTGCTTACCATCATGTGATCCGACTGCTCGTTTGGGGAGCAAACGAGAAGACGGATCACCTGATGGTATCCCATAAAAAAACCACATATAGATAGACTCCTTAAAGTTATTTTATTTCAATATGTCTAATATTCGCGTAAGATTTAGAAATCAGTACTTTGAAGACATATTTTGCTTCTTATTTTTTTCATGTCAACATGATAGTTACATTTAGACACTTCTTTACATTGTAAAACTGATTCGTTTTTCTCAAAACGCTGTCCATTACTGCTTCAGTAGATAGCTACTGCGTTTCCAATAAATCGAATGCAACAAGAGTATACGGCGCATTCCGATGATATCGCGATACGGTATTTATCATACATAAACTAGTGGAGGCTTCCAGTCCACATTCGATTTATGCAACGTGACCAGAATTTTTGGATTAGCAGGACCATTGATAGAAAAGGTGTAGCCTAACGATATTACCATAGGTACAATGTCAAGTTGTTGCTGTTTGACGACACGTTTGGCGTAGCGGCTGTACGGTCGGCTTCTTCACGGCCACATGTTGTGGGTTCGATCCCCACACGGAACAAATATTTGTATGGCCTACAGATAGTTCCGGGTCTGGGCGTTTGTGTTTGCTTGTATAAGCATCTACGATACAGGAGAATGTCCTGGTGTGGGGCAATATTTATCAAAATGAAAAAATGAGAGATTTTCTCGATATGATCACACCCTAATCCTTCTCACAATAACGGATCTTTTTACATTTAAAGCGGTATTTTACAAGAACCCAATTTCTGGGCAATACCGATATCCGGAAGATAAACTGGTTGTTAGGCTTTTTGAGCTTCTGACTACCACTAAATGTCATAATTATTTATATGACAACCGGGACCGACGGCTTTACGGGCTCCCCGAAGGACAAATACGGAGACGGGATTCGATGTTTAAAAAAATAATGGTCACATGGTCAGTTCGTTAGCTTAAGTTATTACATCGGCGAGGTTCATCAAAAATGACAGGTGCGTAGTACTGGCAACCAGAATGTAGAAGAAGAAAAAGGAGCATACTCCTTAATATATATCGTTGCAAGTGGCGGTCTATAGTTTCTGCCTACCCTACCCGAAAGGCGTAAGTGTATGTAATCTTACACTAATACCTACCATAAAGTTGGGGAAAATCCCGCTAGAAGCCAACACATGGCCCCAACAATCCTATAGGAACGCGGAACGCTACAACCACCATTTATCTGTTTTATTGCAATAAATTAAATACTGAATCTATTCGCGTGATGTCCAGATAAGCTGGTAGACTCGCACAATGTAATCTTTTCACCATAAATAGCATGATGACCGATTTGCATTTGAGTTAGGTCGGCCTTTTAAATTAATTGTGCTATCCTTGCTATTTCATTGTGTTAACCTGAATGGGCTCTTTCGTTTTAAGTGCCATCTTTAACGGGCAATTACGGTGGTACCACCTGCTTTTATTGTGTGTTCGCTGAGATGTATGAGCTGTTAATTCCTGTGTGCTCTTTATTGCGTAATGAAGAGCACATAGTAGCGTATTAATTGTCGATTACGTAGGTATTAATACATCATTTTGACTTTAGTACGGTCATCGAATGAGGTCCTGCATTCGATTGACAGGTCGAGCAAGGCATTATTAGGTTCTTCTATGTCATTTGCAGTGCAACTCGGGAGTTTGGATTTGTGCCCGGTTAATGGCAATAGGCTTGCCCCCTATTAAATACATGGGACCTAAACACGCCAACTGTGCCTAACCCTTCGGGGAATACAGACGTGATATATGTTATATTTATTTAAAAAACTAGCTTTTTCCCGCGGCTTCGCTCACATTAAGCTTTAACAGGAGTAAAGCAAAGAACTTCACCAGTATTCAAGTTGGAGCATATACTTTCTAACAGTGATAACAAAATTTAAATCTATTCAGTACTTTTTGCGCGGACCCGAAACAAACAGACAAGAATTTAAAAAATCACCATTTTGGGTTCGGGGACGTTTATATACCGTAACCCACTTGTTTTTTTTATAACTTCAATGCTTTCAGCTGTTTTACAGTTTTATAATAGTAGAGATAACTGATAACGTATATATTATATTAGAACTTGTCTATGTCTGTGAAAGATTGCATGTACAAAAAATTATTTCCATAATCAAAAGCTATCTCCCCATGCCTGATAAGACGCAGCAAAAAGAACGAATTCAGATCGATCAATATATCAATAAATTTTAAGACAAATGAGGCACAGACATCTTAGTTCCTGCCTAAGTACCAAATGCATAAGGTATCTCATTCTCAGATCAGTAAAAAATAATCGATTTATAATTACTAATTAAGTGTCCCCGTAATTAGTTATTTCAATCGTTTCTTTTCGTCGCTCCCACGAGTGCACCCGAATCGTTATCTCGATAAATTTGATCCGACCGAATCGAATAAATTAAAACGATTGTATCGAGTGATTAATTCGAGGATCCCGGTTATCTCTACGGATTAGTGGCCCCCACTATAGTGAGCCTAATTGACACCCGGAGATATGGTTTATTAAAATAATGGGCGTTTTATTTTTGGGTATTTAAAGCTATCGTTCTCTTGAATCTATCTATATCTATAATCTCTCATATTCTATGCTATTACACATCATTTAGTATGGTGTGTTTTAAGTAGGTACGACTTATTAAGACTAGTAATAGTTAATTTTTTCCAAATAATTATTAAATTAATATTATTTTACATTAATTAAATACCTATATTTAAAAATAACTTCCAAAATGTCGTCCTAGTCCTCACTATTATTATATTATTAGTAGTAAGTATTAGTTACTTCTGTCAATACCTACTTAAAAAGTGTCGGCTTATGTTTCTTCGAAAAGAGCTTTCGATACATTTGTTTGGAACTATACGACAGTTTACTGAAAGAAACAATGGTAATGCTCCAGTTTTCTTTATGAATGATTTAGGAGCTCTACTAATGATAGAAAAACTACCCGCAAAAGAAAAACTAAAATGGCTGCGTTTTGATGCACTAGAAAATTTTTAAGGGTAATAGAATATTCTTGATTGCACATCAAAAACTAATGCAAAGTTCAATTTTATAAACCATACAAGGGTACAATGGGCGGTCTTTTCGCTAACAGTGATCTCTTACAGACAAAAATGAATAGTTTTTAGAGGAATTCCTACTCAATATGGCCTATTTAACCCCTCTGGTAATTGAAACCAGAAGCGGAAAAAAAACAACACAGTTATTCTCAAAAATAGTTATTTTAAGTTCTGCTTATGGCCAGACTGTCGCAAAAACATCCCGACATGATTTAGGATGAATCACGTTTAATATGATGATAATCATTATAAATCAGCCGTTATCTTCGTCAAGTGATCGTCCGCTCGATGAATTAATACTGTATTCTGACATTTTTATACCTCACGACTCTTTAGGGGTGAGAATATAGAGTCCAATTTGATCGACATCCACCAAATTGGATCCTTATCTTGTTTTGTGTAGGGCTGAGGCAGCAAGGCCTCAGTGCACTTCGACCCAATGGGATCTTTTGTGCTTCCTCTAGATAACTTATTCCTCATCCCCTCCCAGTTCTACAAACAGCTCTTCCATGAGCTTTATAATGAGGCCTGGGGGTATGAGTCTGTAGTCCTCTGGTCTTGGATAACCCTGACCCAAAAGGCACATTCGCTTTCTAGCCATTGCATCGCATGTACACCGAAGGTCTTCCATGCTCTCAATTTCCCTTTTGCAGGCCCTGCAGGCTGATGTCTCCGTCAGACCCATCTTTTGTAGAAAAAAAGCCTTTTTCACGAATATTCTTAAGATAACCCAAAGTAGGTGAAAGAAACACCAGAATACGAACCACAATGTGTTATTACGATCATTTTGCGATAGAGAGGGAAAAAATTCACTAGACATAATATAGAGCCATCCCCTTCTCTCAAGCTAAAAGCAATTGCGTGAACACGTGGTACGGCCTCAAGTTTATTTTTAAAACGGATTTGTGTTTATTTTGAAATTACATAGTATCATACAAATATTTACTCCGTGTAGGGATCGAACCCACAATTGCAATGTCGCAGAGGCCGATCGCTCAGCCGCCACGCCAAGCTCAGACAAAATATATCTGAAAATAGTATCGCAATAATGTGTAGTTTATTTTCTTTCTTAAGGTGAGATCTAGTAGACCTCATTTACATTGGAATAATCTTAGCCTTAATTGGTTGAAATCTTGGTTGTATTGGAATTCAGTCCAACCTATTAATTTGAATAAGAATGATCTAGGAATAAAAGAGAGTAAACAGACTGATTAAGTTGAGAAAATTTAACCAGTTAAATCGTTTATTTTTTAGGTCGTAGTCGTCACGTAGCCTAATTTAAAATAAAAATCGTATGATATAAAATAATTCGATGCCCTTACTATGGTTATCACTCGAGATCGAATATAAAATCCTGATGTATGTTACGGTGTCCCATCCAAATAGGGCGATGTTATTGTTTATTTATAAACTGTAGCCATCCAGGACGTGCTTTTTCCGACTGGTCAATGACAAATTTATATTTGTCGATCGGCCGAGACGCGATAGAATCGATACGTCGCGATTTATAGCACGCTCGATTGATCGATTTCGATGATTCCAAGTTATGTATCGGATTGGGAGTACTGTTATCGACGAATTATTGTATGCTTGCCAAAGTTTGTTTGTCTTGAAATGGGAACTCGGGTTTTGGTCTTGAGCTTTCGTAACGGGTTGAGGAAAGCGACATTGTGGACCGAATAAGATTCGGCTGCTTGTAACGTTATTGGTTAAGAGTTTGTATAACAAATGGTTATCTTATAAATTAGATTAATTTGTGCCCGGTTAATGGCAATAAGCTCGCCCCCTATTACATGGGACCTAAACATACCGGCGAACTGTGGGTGTAATTAGTACACCTCGGCCTAACCCTTCGGGGAATACAGACGTGATGGTATGTTATGTTATGTTCCCAATACGTCAATCGGTTACTGGCAATAGGCTCGCCACCTATTGCCAGTAACTCGCCACACGGAGCAAATATTTGTATGATCTACAGGTAGTTAGTCCATGTCTGGGTGTTTGTATATGTGAGAATTTGTGTTTGTAAACGCACCCACGATACAGCAGAAAATCGTACTGTGGGGCAGTTTTTTATAAAAAAAAAATGATGACCAACGACTACTTGAAACGTCGGCATTCGTATGATGAGTTATATTTAGAAACTAGCTTCTGCCCGCGACGTCGTCCGCGTAGCGATATATAGCCTATAGCCTTCCTCAGTAAATGGGCTATCGAACACTGAAAGATTTTTTCAAATCGGACCAGTAGTCCCTGAGATTAGCGCGTTCAAGCAAACAAACAAACTCTTCAGCTTTATATATTAGTATAGATAATACGTGTATTTCACATATATTTCTTTTATTCTGGGCAGCGTTGAGTTACCTTGTATGTAGTTACAATAAAATGAAGTTCTTACAATCACCAGTTCAACTTAATACGGTCTGTTTCTGTTCTCTCCACCCATATGTTCTCACACTCAGACAAATAATTAAGCATGACTCGAAAATTTGTTTTATTGAATTCTAAGTAGACATAAACAATTATACAAGGCGAGTTTGAAAATCAAACAGGAACATATCTATATACGGGGTTAACTGAGGCGCATTATACCACGGCTGTATTTTAATTACCACCGTCCCACGTTTTAGTGTCAATTTGCGCCAATTAGTCGGTCTTAAGGTCGTATATCGTTCGGACCGATACCCGTGCCGAATTCTTTAATCGACTTTAATGAATTCCGATTATTCGTTTTCGACTTTTTCCAACGAAATGCTCTGAATTTCGAACGGGTGACAGATTTTAAATTCTTCCCTTACACTTGTGCCTTAGCTTTTTGTAAGTGTTTGTTTTAATAATGCATGATATGTAATTATTTTCGTTACGAGTTTGACGTATAAAAAACGTTCGGCGATTTACGACACTCGATCTACAACGAGTTCTGTCCTCATATAATTTGTTGCTGTATAATTAATATGAGACCGATATTTGCAATTTAAATATTAATTTATCCGTCCAATAGCGTTCGCGTTACCCATATGGAGGTATACAATGTTGAAATCGAGGCAGTTTTATTCACATTTGCGATTTAAAGTTGGTCGGTTGCTCAACGTAGCAAAAACAAGTAACGCTTCTGGACCTAATTACTTATACCTGTCCATCAGTAGGACAGTTGGACAGCTCACGTCGTCTGGTCGCGACCGCAGCGCCACCTCGATTCCTCGAACCATGGATTAAATTGGTAAATCTACATTCGTTCCTTATACGGCATGCGGCGCCGACTTGCAAAAAACAAGGGGCCTAAGTAAATACAAATTTCAATTTTATCATTGAATTTTATTTCATTTCCGATTCTTAAGCGTATACGGACGCGGACGTTTTATTTAATTGAATGCGCATAATGATCGGTTTTTCCGAGCAGCGTCGGCGGTGGTCGTCTTTTTCCGTGTTGTGTAACATTGTTTTTGATGCGGCCAACGCGCATGCCCGCGCATCATGCGTGATTTACGATTGTGCACTTTGTGATTTTTAAAACAGTTTTTAGTGGAGGTTCTCGCTTCCAACTGGATAGCTTATAAATCTGGCGCCAAAATGAATGAACTCCATTGAGTTTTTCGCTTGTCAATTATTGGAAATACTCCGTATATATTCATACAATTACTGGTAATGAATACTTATGTTTTTGTCGTTATCTTTACATGAGCAACTAAAGTTTTTGAATATTGAAGTTACGTACAAAATATGCTTACGTAATAAAAAGATGATCATGCCATAGTCTGCAACTCAAAAAACTTAGAACATAGCACTATTCTTTTTTACTGCAAAAGTATTTAGTATTACTTCTATGGTAATAATTGCACCTTTATTGTTAGTTAGCATTATTTAAAGATTTTAAAGTGCGTGATTATGGAAATGCGACCTATTTATGTGAGGCTGCATATCCATTGAGGTTTAATTTACTTAGAGAAGTAACTTTTTAAGCTGGAGGAATGTGTAAATAGCCCAACAGACTCTACCATTGGATTTAAATGAACTGGAGTTGTTACTTTTCATTAGACTTTTACTAAAAAAAATAAGGATTTGCAAATGTAAATTCGCCGGACACATAGCCAAACTCGGATCTAATACTAAAAATCTCACAGAAAAAGGAGAAGGTGAGAGATGAGAGCGTTGAGAAGTAGGTAGGTGTGGGGTAACCTTGAAAGATAAAGTGAGAAACAGTGTGATAAGGGCGCGGTATGGTGTGAAAGAAGATGTAGTAACAAAGATTGAGAAACGTATGTTAATCTAGGCACCTTAACATACCTTTCTCAATCTTTGTTACTACTGTTTGGGCAGGTGGAGAGGATGGGTGGACGGAGATTGACGAAACGAGTATACATGGTGAGTACGGATGGAAGAGTTGGAAGGGACCGACCTCGACGTACGTACCACAACCAAATTATGGCCGTTCTCAAAAAGGCCAGGTCAGAGCACCCTAAACCGACGATCATGTAACGTACATGAAGTGAAAGTGGACTGGTGTGCTACGATCGTAGCAAGTGGAAATCTCCGTGCCTACCCCAGTGGGAAGAAACACGTGAAAATATGTATGTATGTATGTAGACTTGTCCTGGGAAATTTAACCAAAGACCTAATGCTTCGTAGTCGCGTAATCAACAAACTAACGAACTAGAAATTGTTTTGTTTCAATTTGAATTTGTAAAAAATGGTAAAATTAACAATATTCATAAATAATATTTACTCGTATTTCTGTAAATAGACCTTTTGAAGACAATTTTACAAGTAATTGTTATAATTTAAAACTAGTTTTTTTTTAAATGCTTACTAGCAATGTGGGTCGCACATTACTAGTATTCTTGTTAACCCCTCGTGCTAAGCTAAATGCTTGTGTTACGAGTGGGTTCACGTAGGTAGTGCAATGGGTGGGTTTCGAACCGGCAACCACATGATCGCAAGTCCTGCGCCCTAGCCATTAGGCTACCGCCGCTTCAAATGGCGCCGGCATTTCCTAATTGACGACCTCTTAGAAGAAAAACCGAGACAAACTCAGAATCATGATCTCCTTTAAAGGACATAGTAGTAGCAATATGAAGTGTTATCGTATGTCGTTATCGTCGTATCGTTATGATATCGTATATCGTATCGAGTATGCAATCACGTAGGCCCAGCAATATCCTGACGAAAAATGCAAATTTTGTAAATTGATATTACCGAAATAATACACAGCAGATACACGGCGCTGCAAGGGTTTCGAACCAATTAAGCCCCGCTCGTACCTTCGGTTTGTGTTGCGAATCGCTAATTACCGAAACCAGACGATAACTCGGCTGTGACGTCAGCAAGACTAATTAACGATCCGTAGGGCTCGCACGTGCTGCAATTAGATTTGGTTTGAATATCGAAATTGAGCAGCTGTGACGTCATTGTTTGAGTGATTTGAAAATCGAACAGATCCATAGCGCTGCGCTGAGGTGATGTAAGGCGTCACGGCAAAAAAGGTTTCATTACATATTATTAAACAAAGTCCACCGCCGCGTCTATCTGTCTGTCTGTTCGCTATAAACTCGAAAACTGCTGAACAGATTTCCGTGTGGTTTTCACTAATGGACGAAGTGATTCATGAAGAAGGTTTATGCTATTTAACAACACGCTACGACTCTTAGAAACGGGGCAGTGCGGTTGAAACCGCGGGTTGGTCACAAGTAACATAATATCTCAGTGAGCACCCTCACTCAATCACACATCCAGTTTAAGTTGATCTCATATTTTATAGGCTTTTCGCCCAATGAGAGGTCAGTTTATGCTAGAGTAGTACCTATAGTGCTATATGCATTCGCATATTTGCGAATCTTAAGTATGGTGATTCACTAAAACCACGATTTAATCTCCGTGTTCACTGAAGGTTAAAATTTAGTGAATTGGGAACACCAGGGCTGTTCAACGATAGGGGTAGGTAGACTAACTATAAAACATACGGGATACGCAGAGTTGTGATATTTACATACAATTCCCCGGGATCTATGGTTTTACATAGGTGCTGTGCAATAGGAAACGACCTTATTTTAATTGTCCGGCTGTAAATACCATTTTAGTTTAGGATAATAACATACCATCACGCCTGTATTCCCCGAAGGGTTAGGCAGAGGCGTACTAATGTGCCTACACCCACAGTTCGCCGGTATGTTTAGGTCCCCTGTATTAGGGGGCGAGCCTATTGCTATTAACCGGGCACAAATTCCTAACTCCGAGCTGCTACTGGGAATTTCATAGAAAATCCCAATAATACTTTGCTCGACCTGGGAATCGAACCCAGGACCTCTAGCGTAGCAGTGGCGCTCAGGACCACTTGGCTAATGAGGCAGTTCACCCCTGTATTCTCCGAAGTGTTTCTACAGTCCACAGTTCGTCGGTACATTTAGGTCCATTGTAATAGGGGACGAGGCTATTGCCATTAACCGGGTACAAATCCAAACTCCGTACTGCGACACGGAATTTCATAGAAAATTAAGTAACATTGCTCGAGCTGGGAATCGACTAGCGTAGCAGTCGCGCTTAGGACCGTACATAGTCATTTCGTTACCTACCTGAGTTGGCTTTCTGAATTACAATAGATATCAAAATATAACATGAATATAAATGATCATGTATTCTTTTAGGTGAATCATCCTCATTCCATTTATATTATTCTTTAAATTTCCGCAAGCTCACTAATACACTTCTTGACTTAATTAACCCTTAAAAGCGGACTCATAATCTGACAGGGAACAAAAAGACCAAACAAAAAAGGCCACTCGATGTCACGTCCAAAACTGGGAACTTTGGACAAATTCATGTTTTTATGGATCTTTTGTGTGTTTTTTCTCACAGTTGAGAGGCATCTGAAGAAGCACGATTCGGTAACGCACCGAGGAAGATGTTATCGCGACCATTAGAGGGTTGAGCTACATCGCATTGAGACATTTCGACACGTCCAAGTTTTTGTTTAAATCCTTTAAGTTGTTATTTTAGGTCAATGAATGCGCTTTTGTGGGTGATACGTCTTGACATTTTATCCGGCTCAACTTAACCGCAAATTATAGCAGCGATAATTTAGACGTCTTTTTTTTTTTTTTTTTTTTGTTTGCTTGCGGCTATAATGTCACTGCGACCGAAAATGGTCTATTGTGATCGCCACTCTTTGAGTTAGAGTTCACCGCTAAATCCTGCAGCTACTATGAACTGCAGGATTTTCCTAGGGGTGAGCTCTTTTATTTCATCCGGGCTTAAGGTATGTTTCCCTAGATGAGCGCTACGCTTGTGCATTAGCGATCCACATTCCCCAAGAAGATGAAGTGGCGTTTCATCAGCCTCTTCACAACGTCGACAGGTTCGCGTATCGCTCAGCCTTAGGTTGAACATGTGCTTGTTTAAACAACAATGTCCCGTTAAGGCTCTTGTCACAATGCGCAGATTATTCCTGTTCAGCGCAAGTAAAAGGCATGTATGCCTTTTATTATAGGCTTTGATCAAAGCTTTGGAGTGTTCCATGCCTGGCGATTCCATCCAGAGTTTGGTAGCGTTCTCAAAGCTTAAGTCCGTCAGAGTTCTCTGAGCTAAGGCTTTAGGTATTCCACAGAAGGGCTCAGGGCCCAGCTGCGTGCTACCAGCCCCAGCTCTTGCGAGTTCATCGGCACGTTCATTGCCAACGATTCCCGCATGACCCGGTACCCATCTTAAAACTACCCTATTCCTTGTCCCTAGAGAGTTTAATCGAGCCATGCAGTCTTCTACCAGTTTCGACGAGATAACGTTCGAGTCCAGCGCTAAGAGAGCTGCTTGGCTGTCCGAATTTATATAAATGGTGTGGTTGTTGTAGTGCTTCTGCAGATTGGCTTCTGCACATTCCACGATGGCGTAAACCTCTGCTTGGAAAATGGAGGCGTATCGTCCCAAGTTCACATATTTGTTAAACCTTGGTCGCTCTCCGTGTATTCCGCAGCCTACAGCATTTTCCATTTTCGAGCCGTCGGTATACCAAATTAGGCTCCCGGACTCATAATGTAACTGTTCCTTTGACCAGTCTTCCCTTGAAGGCATTTCTACGGTATATTGTTTTTCGTAAACATGCCGCAGAAGCATGGCATCCGTTGTCATGCCAAGTATTGGATTTTCCAATGTTGAGTTCTGTAGGGTCCTCATTTTTTTGGATAGCCAAGTTTTGCCCTGAATATTGGCTCTGTACATGGTGGCTTTCGCCTCTCTGTGTACGAATACATGAAGAGGCGGTAACCCCAGTAAGGCATTTAGTGCCATAGCGGGGCATGTGGACATGGCTCCTGAGGAAATGAGACAGGCAGTTCTCTGCAGGCTGTCAAGTTTTTTTATAGTGGTCACTTGGTAGGCCTTGTCATACCATACCACTGATGCGTACGTAACGATCGGCCGCACAATGGCAGTGTATAACCATAGGGCAGTACTAGGTTTTACACCCCAGTTGCTCCCCATTAGGCGGCCGCTGACCCCAAGTGCCATCTTAGCTTTTTTAAGTACATTAGCTAAGTGCGAATTCCACGTAAGCTTTTGGTCGATGGTAACGCCCAAGTACTTGACCTCCGTGGAATGCTTGATTATTTTTCCTTTCAGCTTTGGCAGTGTGAGTTTGTCCAAATGCCGTCGTTTCGTAAAAGGTACTATAACAGTTTTATCAGCGTTGACAGAGAGGTCACTTTTGACACACCATTCACTGACAATGTTAAGTCCTCTTTGCATAAGGCTTGATATAGTAGATTGGCAGAACCCATTTTTATCCAACCCATTTAGACGTCTTACTTGAAGAGCAATATTTCGTCTCACATTTATTAACATGATATGAGACGAGTAAAAAATGTCCGATTCCCTTAAAATAAAGTCGTCTCGTCTCGCCGACTAAGTTCCCACGACACGGCGTCAGATAAGACGTAACACATCATGTTTTTGCAACATCATAACTACATTGTCGGAGGCTCTCCGTCACCTGACGACATGTTGATATAAAACGCCAATAAATGTCACTTTTTTATGACACATTCGCGTCGTGAATTCACGTCACGTGCGCTCGCGTCAGATTTGTATCGACGCATGTTCGCCACCCTGTGTGCCCCGACGCGCGCCATTCTCTCACGCGACACCGCCGACATCCGACGCGCCGACCCACACACATCTCGCGCTAATCTTGCCTACCATCCAACTATTAACGCCCGAGGTGAAAAAGTTTTCCGACAATAGTCTCATTAGCCTCACAAAAGTCATTAAATCCTCGACAGTATATTGTTACAGCGTCACGTACAAGAGCGCTAACGACGTGTGGAGGATCTCGGGGAAGCGGAACAAATCCTGTGATCTATCCAGAATGCCATCCGTCCACAGCGCTCCTTCATCGATCCTACACGTTCGAGCAAAAAAACCAACGGTCCGGAATCATTATTATCTTTCTTCTTCGATCATCGATCGCTATTATCCTATTTAAAAGCATCTCGATTTGTTCTTCGCTTTTTTTTCGTTTCACTCTCCTGTCGGCGTTTCAATTCGGGACCCCAACAATGGGCACGTTAAGAAAGATGTTTAAGTGTTTAGTTACGCTGTTTTTTTCACAATTTTTCAATTTAAACACAGTCGTGTCGCTGAAGGGCCGGAAGGTGTCGTTACGGGCATTATAAATACTAATAATGTCGTCGACACAAAGAACCGAATAACATTCTTAAGTTTGATCTCACTATTTAAAAGTTCAGTGACGTTTCACACGTCTATTAGATAAATCCAAATAGGTATTATCCATAACATCACATACAATATTCCCCGAATTGAAGAAAAAAGAAGCGGCGGTAGCCTAATGGCTAGGGCGTCGGACTTGCGATCATGTGGTTGCCGGTTCGAACCCCACCCACTACCGACACGCACTACCGACGTGAACCCACTCGTAACACAAGCATTTAGCTTAGCAAGAGGGGTTAACAAGAATACTAGTAGTGTGTGACCCACATTACTAGTACGCTTTTTTTTTTAAAATAAAATTAGGCAGAGGTGTACTAATGTATATTTAGATGCGGTATATTTAGTTCACATGTACCTAATAGGGAGCGAACCTGTTGTCATTAACCGGGGACTGGGAACAGTCCCAAACTCCGACCTGCTATTGTGGATTTCTTGTGAAACTGAACTGAAACTTCTTGTGAAAAACTTCTTCTTGTGAAACAATAACACTTTTCTTAACCTGGGAAGCGAAACCGGGATTTCTAGCGTAGCAGTTGCGCTTGGACGACTAGACTAATGAGTTACGTAGGTATTATCGATTCTGCGTTTATGAAGTTTAATGGAGAATTTCAAACTTTATTAAAAAGGGCGTGGGGAAAATTGAGTAAAGTTGCTGGTAGGCACTCGAGTCCAGGCAATTCCAGTTAAGATATTAATTGGTTGAGGAGAGGGACGGCGAAGTGGGAGGGGGGTCCGGTAGGACCCACACGTAGCGTGAAATCGCGGGCGCGGGTGCCGGCCCCACCTGGCCACCACCAACTTATTATTTGTTGTCTCCCATCCTCCATGCTCGTAAATTTCCACATCAACGTGTGCGATGATTGTGGAAAAAACGAGGTCGACAAAGCCTTTTCACACCCGAAGATAGACATAAAGACGGACGACTCAGTAAATACGTATACTAAGAATATAATACGCAGAGATGTCCGTCCACCGGTGGCCTCTTAATGTGCGTGAATAATTTTTCGTCGTAATAAATTCGGATTGAAATGGTTGATCGCGATTGGTTTGAAATGTTAGTTGCATTTATATCAATGTATAAGTATAAAAAGGGTATTATGGAATTACTTTGATTCGTATGGGACTGGTTTTGGCATTAAACGACAATGCTCGCTACCGCCTACGATTTTGGAAATAATTTTAAGATGTTTGGTTCTCACTAACGACAAAAGCTTAAAATTAATCTGGATGATACATATTTATCGCCGTCCATGAACACCAGAACCGTCAGAGGAATTGCTGATACCTTGTCAACTTTAGAGATCCTCTACGGACTGCACACAACCGAAGTCGTAGAAACCGAGAGGGGAAACTGGCTCTCACGCAAGTAGTCGAACACACACGAAGGTGCTTTACAACAGACTCCGACCCAAGGGTGGTAGGCCATTCAGACCGCAAAAGGTCTCACCACCGAGGTCAGATATTTTCTCGCCTCTTTCGTAATTGCGATCTGAATGGCAGCGAGGACTTCTATTGTATCCCGTCTCCACATGACTTAATTTAAACCACTTGGGAAAATTTTGCTTTACCTCCTCCTCCTGAATGCTCTTTCATTCTTCTTTCAAAGTTCAAAGTTCCAAATTCAATTTTTTTGTAGGACAGGTAGCCAGTATCTTATCAGTATACTTACTATGTACTTTGCTTTAAGGATAACTTGGTAGGTGTATGAAATTCCGCATGTGTCTCTTACAAATAAAGCAGTCATTAGTTGACCCAATTGCCCATATTCGGTACAATATGGTCGTATGTTAAATATTGAACAATAAATTTATGGGAGTTAATAACACACGTCTAATGAATATGGTGTGTATTTAGAATGCAGTCGCAAACAAATACTAAAAAGTGGTTAAAAAATTATAGATACCCTGTAAAATAGTCCGCAGTTGTGTCCATACATAGTATGATGTATATGTCTGTCGGTGTCTAATTGAAGCATGGACAACCTTTAGAATATAATAATTTATATAGAATGGAATACCTATATCCGGTAAAATTACTTACTATAATTAAAACCACTATTTGTGTCCTACTGGTCTGAAAAAAATACGTGAATAATATATTAACATTATTAAAAAATCAGTCAAAAATTGCTTTTGCAATGATAGAACGAATACCTCTGAGTAATTCCATGCTTCAAACACCCTAAACACAAATATAACCGGTTACACTAAAAAGATTTTATGATATAGCTGCGAAACTCATCCCATCTCTTTTACACAGTTTAGTTTGGAGAGAGAGAGAGAGAGACAGAATGAGATCGGCAATTGTTGCATAAAATCATTATTAATTGGCACGCAGTATAATTTGAGTATAGCATTGCAGCGATAAGCAATATGGTCTGGTCTGTCTGGTAGACTCGTGGAACACAAACTAACCTCTTTTCATTATAGAACTGGCATGTGGATTGCTGCTCTTAACCAGCAGACTGGAACAATTCCACCGGTGCCATCGGAACTGGTGCTGGCACTCCTTGACCGCTAGCTGTAGACCCTCGAATGCTATCGAGACCGTTTCCGGCGCTTCGTGGCAAACGGCTCTTTGTTCTCTGGTCAACCCACCGACGAGACGGCAGGTGAGAGAGGAGCTGAGCTTCACGTGGGATGGCAGCATATTGTCTCGGGAACTGTAAAGAAGAAATATGATCAGAACTTATAAAAGATTTTTGTGTGAACTGAGAATTTCTTGTCAGATCTTTTCGCAGACACAACTGCGCAAAATAAGTAAATTATGTAGGTAAACTAATGAGATAATATATAAAAAAATGCGTACTTTACTTGGTTGAATCACATACCACCAAAGTTGCCAACATTTTTTGAAAGAAAAATTTATTTTTTAGGAAATTCGTTAGTACAAATTCTATTATCTGTGGTACAATCTACCTATTTTACTTTATTGTTTTTTTATATTTTGCTTATAGTACAATTAGTTACAATATAGTAAGACACTTTACATTATAGTTCGGGCGGTAACCCTAGCTCGCAGCTAAATAATATTGTAACACCTATTTCAATCTGTATCTGAATATTTAAATAGGTACTAAATTTAGCAACTCAGTCATTAAAATTATTATCTATCCGACCACCCCAGCGGATGTTGTAACAAATTAATTTATACCATATTATTATGATGCTTTAAATTAAAATTAATAATATATCTAATCACACAATCTCACAGCATGCATTACCAAATAATTAATTAGCATTTAATTTATTGATACGAGTATCTATCGCTTCTTCTTCTAAATGGCGACAATAACAATAATAATATAATGAATCCGACAATGTAAACAAATAATAATATGATTACACCACTAATGTCACACTAATTGGGCTATTCTCATAATTAAAGTCACCATAATTAATTTATTCGTGAATTTATTCGAGTCCGATGCTATCGCGTAGTTTGAATAGTTATAGAATAAAACAATTTGTTCCGACGACCAGAAGCTAATATTTCGACGGTATGTGAACGTTTCGAGCGATTTTATAATTAAGTCTCGATGGAAAAGTTATGAGCTCGGCGTCTGAATTGTTTTTGTTGGGGAACCGGGCACTGGAATTTTTAAAATTTAATTTTGGATACTTGGAAAGTTTGTGTTTGTAAAGTGAAGCATGAAAATCTGTTTGAGCTGTAGTTTTAACTTTTTAAGAACATAACCGAACTCTTTTTACTTTCAGACCCAACTTTATCATATCTCTTCCTGAAAAATATATATATTAGAAACAAAATTTCCAGCAGATTTTATAATCTGCATCCGATTTGAATTCTCATTCTGATTTTTTCGTTGTATCATGATTAGTGAAAATCTCAAATAAAATAAAGTTTTAATTGAGAACCTTCTTAAATATCAACACTATAAAAAACTGCAAAATACTATATTTCATTTACAGAGATAGACAATGGATTCATACAAGACTCTATTACTAATAATATTTATTCATACTAAGATACTCAATAAGTGCGAAAGTAAGTCAGTGTGTTTATTTGTTAAATTTTCAGGTCTAAGCCGTAATATTGATGAATTTTGTTAGAGATAGATTGTGCTTTGGACACAATGGACAAGAAAATAGGCAACCCTTTGTTCAAAAAATTCTTTGGGACGCGAGTGAAACCGCAAACAAAAGCTACTTATTAAATTCGTGACTAATAAAAACAAACTTTCAAAATTAGAATATATCATAGAACTAGATAGGACATGACAGGAAGTGTCACAGATTAAATAAAAAGCATGGCCGCACGTAGGTACTTGTGGCACATCAGATGTACGCGACTGTCGCCCGATCGACACTGATAAAACAATGCACGTGTTTCATAACGTTTCGGATTTACCCGTCTGTAGTATTTTTTGATCTTTGTATAGATTGATATTTTAAAAATAGAATCTCATGCATGATTCAAATGTTTTTTGCAAGTTCTTGTACAGATAACATATATTTTTTTTACTTATAGTAATATCTATGGTCTATGGTTGACTTTGAAAAACTAGCGGACGCAATAAATGTATGATTTAATTTGTAAATGTTATCTACTTTGCGCCTATTAATAGTCCAGGCAAAAAAATCCTATTTAGGTGAACGATTATATTAAGTATGGCAATGAAACTACTTTTTACGGATTTTATCGCGTTGTATTGATATTATTTAATTCCCGAAGTTTCAGTATCCATGGTCACGGGTAGACTGAGGTGTTGGGAAAATCAGTAAAAAGTAGTTTCATTTCAATGTCTAATATTTGCGTAACAGTATACCTATGTAAAAGTAGGTCTATTGTTAGGTTGCCATATTAATCTAGAGGTAGTAAACGCAACTGCTACCCTAGAGGTCGCAGGAGCGATTACCGGATCGAGCTGTCTTTTTGGGTTTTTCGATGAAAATCTCAGTGAATGGTATATTGGCGAACTGGGATTGTATATTGGTGTACCTCTGCCTAATCCTTTAGGGGAATACAGACGGGTTACATCATGTTATTTTCATGTAATATATAGTGAATTCGCAAGAGTTCTGTTGAATTGTGTTAGTTATATTAAAAAAATATATTTTTCAACCACTATTGTATTGGGGTTATCCTGTAACGATAGTGTGTGTAATAATAAATAAATTATATTCGTCCAACGGTTCTAAACGACAGAGTTTGAAAGCAAAAGTCAGGAATCAACAATTGTGAAGTTTAAATGGCGACTTTGATACAATAAAATAGTAGAATAAAGTAGCCAAGGTGTGACGAGGGCAAACGAGCAGACGGATCGACTGATGTTAAGCGATTACCACCCATGGACATCCGCATCACCAGAACAGTAGCAAGCATGTGGCCCGCCTTTTAAAATGGTTTGGGCCTCCGGTATCCTCACTCATTTGGCGAAACACAACGTAAGCGTTGTTTCACGCCGGCTGCTGTGAGGATAATGGGCAGCAAGTCTACCTTAATTTTCAGAGACCATGTTTACTTATTGTCAGAATTTAGAATAGTTATGTTTAAGGAGGTATAATTGTCCTTCATAATTGGATATGAGATAGGTTCCCATTATTTGGATTCCTTTGTTTGTTTTGTCCTAAAGGCGAGGCGTTACACGACTATTTAACTACGTACACACACCTCTTATCACAAAGCAGTATGTTCTTAATTTAGAATGGCCAAGTGTGAACGCTTTCGAATAAAAATAATGGTCCGTAGGTACATATTTAAGTTATTTAGGTAAAGTGTTTGAGTTAGTAAAGATACAAAACTGTGCTCTGAAAAGATGAAGCTATTATTAAATTTCATAGAAAACGCAATAATTCTTTATCTAATCGAATCGAGAAGTTCACGTTTAGCAGCCAAGCTGTAGCAAGCTTGGCTGCTAAACGTGAACTTCTCGATTAATGATACATTTCATTTATTTCTGTAATAGATAATGTCAATAGGTCCCGGTTAATGGCAATAGGCTCGTCCCCTATTACGTGGGACCTAAACATACCGGCGAACTGTGGGTGAACCTTAGTACAGTCACGAGCATCAATATGTATACACTTACTAAAATTCTAAAGCGTTTTTTTATGAAATGACGATTGTAAACTTTGAGATAATAACAATATCATTAAGGCATTGGTTCGAAATTACTATGTTCATAACATCATAAAATTTCAATTAATATTATTGAGAGAATATCGCTTTTGAAATTTGCCAAGTGTATACATATCTGAGCTCGTGACTGTACACCTCTGCTTAACCCTTCGTGGAATAGAGGCGTGATGGTATGTTATCTTAAGAGGATACCTCGAAAATATTTTGTAGTTTCGAGTTGTCTAAACTTTCGTGGTATCCACACCTAAAATTAATATCTATGATTTTAAATACTATGTAGATAGTTGGCGCCAGCATTTCGTAACAGATAAGACGTCATGAGAAGAAGAAGCCGAAACAATTTATGGTCTCTTTTAAAGTCCAGACATAATAGAACACATAATGTGATTGACACCATCTAGAAACACATCTAAAATGATCTTTTCAGGAATGAAAAATAACATAATTCAAATAATATACATTCAAAGCCGTTATGGTACGGTGAAACAGGAGAAAATCATAGTTTCGGGCAATGTTTTATTTTTATTTATTTATTTATAATGTTAGAAGTGATAGCCTAGTGGTATGACCATTGGACTGCCATGTCAAAGGTCTCAATTTCAAATCCAAGGCACGTGTCTCTGACTTTTCGAAGTTTAAGACATTGTGAGAGGAGACCAGGTTTTTTCTTTAAGTTAGTACTCATTCATCTCCTCTGGTATGGGTCTGACGGAGACATCAGCCTGCAGGGCCTGTAAAAGGGAAATTGAGAGCATGGAACACCTTCTGTGTACATGCGATGCACTGGCTAGAAAGCGAATGTGCCTTTTGGGTCAGGGTTATCCAAGACCAGAGGACTACAGACTCATACCCCCAGGCCTCATTATAAAGCTTATGGAAGAGCTGTTTGAAGAACTGGGGGACGATGAGGATTAAGTATCTAGGGGAAGCACAAAAGATCCCATTGGGTCGAAGTGCTCTGAGGCCTTGCTGCCTCGGCCCCACACAAGATAAGATAAGATCTCCTCTGGTGGCAGACATGAGGATGCTCCACACCAAAAAGGTACTATATATTCACAAAATAATTTTTAATTTGGTGTAGGTACTCTATCTAAAAAAAAGTTTACGAAAACAAAGACAAAGAAATGAATTAAATACGAAATATTTTCAATCACTACCCGACAATATCTCATTCCATTTCCCTTAAAAAAACGTAAAATTAAAAGTTAAACCTTTCTACGCGTCAGTTTAATTTCACTAAGGAACACTAAAAACAATCGTAACTCAAGTTAAACACAGTTTTCCGTCTTTGCATAACTGTTGAGTTATCTCGTCCCTTCCCACGGTGTATGGCGTATCATTACATACACAGGGCCGGACTAATGCGCGTATAACGTATCTTCAGATACGTCTAAAGGCGTATCTGGCGTCGGTTGTATACAATTAGAGTTAGGCATTACATATTTAGATGGGATTTAAGACTTTAATTTACGGCGTAACTTCGTTTCATTATTAGGAGATGAAAATATATGCATAATGACAGAAATCTAGTAAGAGAGTTTTATTACATAACATTGTCATCACGTCTGTATGCAGGTTAGGATGTTTTTCAGCGGTAGGTTGTGTAGGTCTCATCTAATAGCAGGTGAGGCCATTGACATGAACTGGGCGCTCATAAAAAAAAGTTTTACTGAGATTTCCAAATCTTCAATAATAATTTGATTGCCCTAGAAATCGAATCCAAGACTTCTCAGCAGTCACTATTATATAACATGTTCTCTTATGCAAGATTTTGCGAAACTGAATAAATCAGTCAGGAATATTTTCATTTCAGTTTTTAGTTTCAATCCATAGTCGGGTTACAGATTAACTTTTTTAAAAATGAAATAGTAAGAACGATTTCAAATTTCAAAAGCAAAAGTATTTCCTCATGGAACAACAAAATCCAAAATTAGGCATAATAACCTCCAATGCTAACCGCACGTAATATAAGCATTTAAATCTTAATGTTTACATCCCAATAAACGTAAATGTTTGTAAAATAAGTTTGGGCCGTCAAAAAACCAGCCACACATCGGCAAAGGATTTTGCAAAACGCCTAACAGCTCTTACAAAGTCGTTAAACCCAACTGATCCAATTAAAACACGGCGCGATACTTAATAATTGCTTTAAAAATTCCACATGACGAGATAAAAACAATAATTTCGTTCTTTAATACCGTCGACAGTAAAAAATAATAAATCCGTGGCCGTTGGCGGCCTGATGAAATGCTACGATACCCATTCAGAAAGGTTATTTCTATACAAATTACAGCTACTTGCATTGCTCCTCTCGGCGTGCCGACAATTCTGCAAATACTTTTATCCTCTCTAACACTGAGATTCAGAACGTCTTTGGTACAGAACACCCCCTCAAAAATCCACTATAAATTTTAATACACAAGCAACAAAATTGCGTAGCCATAAGTTGCAGTTACGACATTTTACGCGGGAAGTGAGCCAGTCTGATTGAAATTCCATGTACTAACAATGTATATACTTACTCTGTACCTACAGCAGGATTTATATTCTTCTATGAGATACACTTAATTTGTTATACGTTGAAAAATGTTGGAACAGAAGCAATTAGTCCGATAAGTGTTAATATGTGCATAAATCGGATAATATCGCCTTATCTCGATTCTCGGAGGCTTCAACGCAAGGACTTATATCGACAAATCAGGGCTATTTATTGTTATTTAAATGCATTAATTTGTCGTGCCCTTTGCGTGGTATAATGATAACATGTTTTTTATGTTTTTATTTCGTTTTATCTTTATGTGGTGTAATTTCCTCTTTTTTAATTTCATGTATTCAGACTATTTCAGACTACCGATGGTTACGTAAGTTTTTACTTTTCCTTGAGGAAAGTTGCACAATCACATAATGTAAACGGATAATATTGTCATATAAATCATGGCCCACGCAGTTCTGCTTTTGGGTTTTTAATTACTAGGTCAGAATTTCAAGAAAACAAACGCACGGTGTCGTTGAAAGATCTTCAATTAATTAAGTAAAAATATATATTTTTCTGATGTTTATGTGAGACATGATAGTAACAATAGGCAAGTCACAGTTGAGTACGACAGTAAGGCACACAAAAGGGTGGTACACTCTGGTGAACACTGGATAGTTAATTACGTATACCTAATCACTAAATTTCTGCCTACATCTTCAGGGATACAGGCATGATGGTATGTTAAACACTATGTTTAAAAAATCTATCCGATCCGAAAAGGGCATATCAACAAATAAAATAAGAAGCAACATGAAATTATATAAATTATTTATTATTATTTATTATGTTTATTTACAGTTAATTAAAACGGCACGGTTATAAATATTAAAATAAAATAAGCATTCAAATAACATACAATACAAAAATTAAATTCAAAGATATACAATTCGCGGATAAAATTATTAATAATATTGAGTATAAATGGATAAATAAATTAAACACATCACAAACTAACATAAATTAGCATGTTACAGTGGACTCCCATATTGTCTCTCACAGAACGCCAGGGTGCCGAGTCTACTATTCAGTTGTGTCAGAATTGTGATTCAGTGACTTCATAATGATTGATTTTTGACAGTTTTCTCTACGAAATCTGTCATTTCATATGTCATTTAGTGCCATTGGACGGTCATTCTGAGTCAATTGAAATAGCAGACTAGGGCCCCAGACAAGCACGCATTACTTTCTTCCATTCATCAGCAAACACATCACATTCAGGGTCGGCAGTCAGGAGGGCGTTTAGCATCCTTAGGGTGCAACATACTGGAGATTCGGCTGTAGCAACAGATGTAGATAGCGATAGTGCGAACAGCTTATGACGGCGGCTTTGACGGTGCCCATGGTACAAATAGGCGGCAGAAAAGTCCGTGCAGTTGAGGGCAGTCAATACGACTGCTTAGGGTTTTACAGGCAATCGTGAGCTGATCAAAGCCGCTTCTTACCTCCACTGAATTGATGCCCAATACCCCTAGGAGATAGTAAACATATTGATTGATTTTTTTAAATTCACTATAATCGCACCCAAATTCCCACAATTACCCCAAAACCAAGCAATTTTTCAGTATGTTTGGCACCCAAGGTCGGAGTTGCAACTACCGTAAGTATTGCTATTTTTTTTTAAATGTTTTTTTTTAAGTAACAATGATTAAATAGATAAATAGAATCGGAACTCGATACCTAACAATCCCTTCACGAGTCGGACAGGGTTGTTTTATGGGATAGGGGCAAAGAGCAGACGGATCGCCTGATGGTAAGCGATTACCACCGCCCATGGACACCCGCAACACCAAAGGAGTCATAAATGCATTGCCCGCCTTTTAAAATAGTTTGGGTCTCCAGTATTTTCACTCACTCGGCGAAACACAACGTAAGTGTTGTTTCACGTCGGTTTTCTGTGTGCTTGGCTCCCCTAGGGTAAAAAGGAAGGTTTTCTTAAAATATTGTATTATGTGTATGTTTCACTCTCGTCTTAATGCAAACGTTTATCCAATTCCTTAATTTTTTAAGAAACGTTTTTCTTGTAACATGTCCTGAAAATTCCCCACGCTTAGCAGAACCTGAATGGGCATAATAATGTCCACTTTTATATGAGAAGAAGAAATACTCTTCATGCCATCTCCTTTAAGTTTTCTAGTGTGACGTTAATCGTTAAGGTGAAGCTTTTTCGTTCGCTTTGGCCAGATTCAAGTATCAATTGCTTTATCATAATTTGTTGGTCAATAGCCAAGTGGTCCGGACCGCGACTGCTACGCTAGAGGTCCTGGGTTCGATTCCCAGGTCGAGCAAAGTGTTATTGGGTTTTTTTATGAAATTCCCACTAGCAGCTCGGAGTTAGGAAATTGTGCCCGGTTAATGGCAATAGGCTCGCCCCCTATTACATGGGACCTAAACATACCGGCGAACTGTGGGTGTACATTAGTACGCCTCTGCCTAACCCTTCGGGGAATACAGGCGTGATGTATGTTATGTTATTAATTTTCTAGATTCATAGCAGTAGTAGTCGACAAATACGATATTCGCAACTGATTTCTAAAGCTTTTAGTTATCGTAGCAGTAGAAATTGTAAATGTTGGTAGCTGGCATCATTTTTGGCGTTATAATGATTTTGATGCGTTCCTCGCAAAATATGTACTGTATAGCTCGGAGTGATAGATTAACAAACAGTGTGATAGGACATCGTTGCGGACTGAAAGATGATGTAGGTAGTAACACGCATTGAAAAGAATATGCTGAGATAGGTCGAAAATTTTTTAAGAATAAATGAAAGACGATTATCGAAAGGAATTTATAAGGCGAATGTCAGCGGCAGCGTTGGAAGAGGTTGCTCTAGCTAGAAGGACATAATGGTCTTATTGGTGAATTCTCAAAAAGGTGATGAAGGATGTCAGGTGCGCAGTACTCGCAACCGGCGCGTATGTATTAGAAGATGTACGAATGTGACAGAAGCAAAAGAAATATGCAAGAATCATAGCAAGTGGAGGTCTATAGTTTCTGCCTATACGCCTGTGGGAGATGTTAAGTACACAGTTGTGAATATTGTACAGTAAATGTCGCGATTGTTGAGTGAGAATTAATTAGAAGCGCAAAGGAGGACCCTTGCGCTTCTGATTAAATAAGAGTCCTGTTGAAAATCATCGTCAAGCTCTTGGTGGCTTGATATAATGCTGAACTGGACCTATTTGTCACCGCCGCGTGACATAGACTACCGTGTTATTCTATATTATGAAGTACCTATACGACTTTGTATTATGGTGTGAGCTGTGTAAAGCTGTGGTAAATGTATTTTCTTTCTTTCTTTCTAGGAACTCACAATTTGCGTAAAACCAAAAAAATTACAATGAACGGCTATGTGAACGATCAGCCTTAAAATAAGTTAATTTTATGCATTACTAGCTTCTGCCTGCGACTTGGACTGCGTGAACTTCAGAGTTGGAGTTGGATCCGACCTCGATCAAAGTAGCCCATGTGTTATTTCAGACTATAATCGGATCTGGATAAAATTTGTCCAGATCTGTTCAGCCGTTCTGGCGTGAAAGAGCAACTAACATCCATCCATCCATCCTCACAATCTTTCGCATTTAATAGGACCACGGAAACACGGTACCTTCAATTTCCGAAGTATTGTAAATTTGCAATAAACTAGTAATGATTAGTCGTCTAGTCATGCTCAAACTTAGTTAATGTAGAAGCAATAACTGTTTATGAGTACTAATATATTGTGATGACAAATGCGGCTTTTCATAGAACTTATAACCTATAATAATTCTTTTGTACAAAGTAGTGCCTAATATATTCGTAAAGGCTTTGCCGCCATTAGATACTCGACGATTATGTACTTCGATTATGAATAATAAATTCGTACATGGATAAGATCTTGTCCTGGAAGCGGATACTGATGTTGTTATATTGATATACTAGATGGCAGCACTGTTATATCTTGAAATCGACGCCCGCGAATACGGTAGGTACCCTAATTAATATTTTACTTCGTGACAGCACTTCCTGTTTTTATTAGTGGTTTTTTTAACGGAATGATTGGCTATGGTAAAATTTACGCACATAACTAAATATTTTTAAAATATAGGTAAGTATTTAAATTTTCAGCACAATTAGGTTTACAATTTACAATAAGCAATTGAAATAGAACTATCCTTAGTTTATTAACTATAAATACAATATATTTGACATTTCATGATTCATGACGATATTATATATTTAGGTACATGCGGCTTCAACAAGGAACAATTTAGCAAGTCTAAAAATGAAAATCTATTAACAACAAAATTATTTATTGTAATGGCTAGTTATTCATTTCTGAATCATTTTACGTTATTATGTATAAAAACTAGTTCAAATAACAGCAATATTTTGACTTATGAAGTGTAATAAATGTATTGTCTGCGTTTGTGAATAATTTAAATAAATTGCATTGCGTTACATTAATTGATGCCAACATCAATAAATGTAATAAAATATTATTGCTTCTACATCAGAATAGCCGTTTTGAACTATAACATAAACCAAAGATGAATGCATTTATATTGGTTTGATTATAGCGCGAAGAAATCTAAAAACCATACTACCTAACATACAATAATGATACGGAATTTGGTTTATTTTTATAGAAATTGCATGTTTCCCAAACACCAAACCATGAAATTCAAAACAAAGCATGCAATGTAAAAATATTCGAAATTGGTTTGAACAATTCAAACACATTCCTCTATTTATGATATTTGAACAGATAAAAGTGTACTAATAGCATGCTAGTAAGTTTTTCGCACCTTTTACAACGGTCTATAAAACCATTTTGACGAAGTTTCAAGTAAATTAGCAAGTTTGAGTGTGTGAAACGATGAAACGATTCTGTGAATAAAATCGGATTGAACTAGAATGGATGGTTGGAACATAAAACTGGCGTGGAGCCATTTAATTTTCGACGCTGGCAATTAAATTAAAACAAAAACTGGTGTATCTGTGTATCACCTGTTTGCTGTTTCATGGCCCATCACTAATTGTACGTAATTGGTTATTGACCTTTCAATTCAAATTGAAATTCGAATGTGTCCGGGTCTGTAATACGAATTTTGAAAATATATTTAAGAAATGAAAGTATTGTAATACAATATTTGTAGGTACTATCTACCAAAATCTTTGATTGATTAGCAATTCTATTAAAACCTTTTCCTAATATAATAGGTGTAATTGACCACTCAGTCTTGACGAAGCTACAACTGAGTGCTCGAAGCAAAATCACTAAGTGCGATAGCTGATAAAAGAACTGTTAAGTTTATGGGGTCAACAGAATAAGAGCTGATCCAACATCATTGAGTATTAGGTATTTTTTGTACCTACTAAGAAAAATCTATAAATTAACTTAAATCACTTAATTATGGTTATTTTATTTGGTTTTATAGCATGATAAAAAATATTCAAAGATAACATTTTAGTGAATCCCACCTGACGTCTATTTCTTTCACAAACATGTATACCTATCTTTTTAATTACTTCATCTGTAGATACATAGCAATATTTTTGATACAGAAACCGGTTTACACCGACAAAAATAACTCTTCCAGTCTCAACTAATTCCGCGGGTCTGAATATCAATCACGAAGCAAACAGCCCTACGATTATGCGACCGCGTGCAGTGGCATATCGACGCATTTACATACTACGCTAAATCTCCGCGCTATTGGGTGGGCCGACAAAATGATTGTCACCTTTTAAATTTACATTTATTACCATACATTACGCGAGTTGGATCATTATTCATTAGTCGTCCGTGTTGTCTACTTAGGACCGTTTTGCATGATTAGGTGTCGTGATGTTTTAGTTTGGTATTCATTGCGCCCCTATTTGTTGGAAGCTTGTTGGCTTATTTTCTTTGTGCATGTGTGTGGCTATTGTGCCGTTTTAATACCCCCGAGATTTTATGAGCTATCCTATCATGCTCGTCGTACATTTATTAAATGTAGTTGTACTATTTTATCACAAAAATTTACTTACTACTAATTTGAGATTCAATCAATGTTTTGCCGGTTACATCTCCTGAAAATCTTAAAAAATAGTTTTAATCAATAACTTACCTCGCTATATTCAACAAAAATACTAATAAGAAAAGTATTGCTGCATGAACTCTCCTGTGCATTCTGTTATTTCCAATATAAATACGCAGTTTTTTCATGTTGGCAACACTAAGTCCTCATTTCGCGGGCTCATCGTTTCAACTTGTCACTTTTACCGCGAAAATTGACACAACGCACTGGTTTCTGTCACTGAACGTCAAAATATCGTGGAAAATGGATCCAGATGATTTGATTTCGCGCGAAAATTGGACTTGAAACGTGAGTTTTATAATGAATTACACGTAATTTGGTTATATTTAAACTGTGTTTTAACAGCGGTTGCCCCGTCGTTTCTTGTAGTTCGTTTGTGTTTGACCGACGTTTTTTATTCGCATTTTACTGTTTGTTTATGTTTTTAGTCGGTGTACCGTCGGCGCGTTGCCGTCGGTTTGTATAGAGAGCGTGTTCGGTCGCGCATGTCGTCGGTGCGTTCGGGCGCGTGGGACGTGAGGCGTTCTCTTCGCGCCGCCCAGACGTCGAGAAAAAAAAAGCTAGAGGGGCGTCTTCGGAACGGCCCCACCTACTCGCGTCATTATCCTCGTTTACGCGATTATTTCCTATATTTCGGCACGGAATAGATTATTTTTATGTGTTATGGCCGGTCGTGTGAACTCAGTGAGCTCTCGTTTGACAGTGGGCCACTGGACGTAATCCCTGCGTATAAAATGCCGCCCCACGCTTCATCCCGACTGTGGGAAATCATGTCCCTTTGATTATTGGTTTTAGGGTTTTTAGACATTGATTTTTTATTACGCAACTGAATGATTCAAATGAGATAGAAGTGAAAGAACAAATAGTAGGTACGTTCTTACATCATTCTGATATTGTAAAAGGGTTTCATAATTAGTATCGGTAGCTTATCAGCTCCTATCAGTTGTAAACATTTGAATAAAATGGTTTTATGCTATCCTATGCACCTGCATACTCTTCACATACTAGTTATGGGAGCAACATCACTGTTTATTTTACGAGACACAAACCTACATGGTCATTACATATTTTTTTTCGAATGTCGTAATGGTCAGAGCGTCGTCCGAACTCAATGACAAATTGTTTAATAATCGAAAGGGTTGCGATAATCGTACGTCACAACAGCCCTCAGCGTAAGGGCTACGTCAACCCCTTAGTTAGGGCGGTTTTGTCGCGTGCGTAATAACAATCAATTACCAACAACGTTAGATTTACATTAAATGCCAACCTTATATCAATTGCATAAAGTTATAATTTACTTGCACAGAGATTTAGCACAAATATTGAGGGTGATTTAAAAAGCCACAGAATGGAAAAAGTACCTACCTACTATTAAGTTGATATACTGCATATTTGAAAATAATTCAATAAGATTCATATTTTGTTTACCTACTTATCATTTGTCTTGATGGTATTTAATAGACTTCTCTATGTCAGGGTTGACATGAGTTGGGGTCGTGGTATTGTCTATTTTTTTGAGTAGGTATCATGAATACAAAATGTTTGAGCGTATTTCGCTATACATTTTACCGGCTGATTAATAGCACTTATGCAATAATATTGGGACTATGCAACGTGACATTTTTATGTGTTACCAAATTTAATTTTTGAAAGAAAAAGCAAAATGTTTCAATGGAGTGAAAAGAAGTGTATAACCAGTAAAAAGTACTAAATAAAAATAAATAAATTTGGTTTTTTCAATTACGGTTTATAAAATATTGATTTGTATATTGTAAAACTGCCTCATTAGCCAAGTGGTCCTGAGCGCGACTGCTACGCTAGAGGTCCTGTGTTCGATTCCCAGGTCGAGCAAAGTGTTATTGGGTTTTTCTATGAAATTCCCAGTAGCAGCTCGGAATTAGGAATTTGTGCCCGGTTAATAGCAATAGGCTCGCCCCCTATTACATGGGACCTAAACATACCGGCGAACTGTGGGTGTACATTAGTACGCCTCTGCCTAACCCTTCGGGGAATACAGGCGTGATGATATGTTATGTTATATTGTAAATCAAAAAAAGAATTTATACGACAATTATTACACATTACCCATCATGTTTCCTGAATTTCCTGAATTTCCTGAATAGCTAATTTAAATGGGCACTTATACAAACTCGATTTGTCCGAAGCTTCAGATAGTGGATTAAAACTATTTTAATATGGTTCTTCAAGCTTCGCAATTAAAAACTTACTTACTACACACATTAAGTACGATTTAACTGATATTAATTAATTAATAAATATTATAAAATTGTAAAGAAGCTGTGTCTGTACATTGAAGATATTTAAAAAAAAACACGTAGGTGGTACATAAACGTCCCAAAACCCAAAAATGTGATTTTTAAATTCTTGTCTGTTTGTCTGCTTGTTACGGGGGCAAAAACTACTGAATTGATTTTAATTTTGTTATCACTGTTAGAAAGTATGTGCTCCAACTTAAAAACTGGTATACTTCATATCTCAAATAATTAATCGGAACCTGAGATACAGCTTGACCTATCTAATGTATAGAGACTCATTCAAAGAAGAGATTATAACTGTTGGTTTTTGAGCTTCAAGTGAGCGAAGCCGCGGGCAGAAGCTAGTTAATAAATAAAAAAGATGGTTTCCATTTTACTCTTTAAACTGATTTTGTATTCCTAACTCCCACAAAATCCAAAGATCTATCAAAATCCATATTTAATATACAAACATCTGGCACCGCTGCCTAGCTATTTTTACGATACTTTATGCGCAGTCAGGGAATGCAAATTCTAGCTTTGATGTCTGAGCCACGCGTCGCCACTTGGTAAACTAAGCCCAAACATAATATTGTTGGTTTCTTTTATATCAGACTTAATATTAATACTAACTTGGAGTAGGTACCTAGTCTTATATAGAAAGTGTGATTGTATGCAGTTTAGATTCAATGAAAATATTTTCCTATTCTATAGCTCAACTAGGAGTTATTTGTTGTTTATTTGTAACTACCTACCTTATCATTCTTGTGGTTCATTAACGCGACTGCTACGCTAGTCTCGGCTTGATGTCCATGTGGAGTAGTGTTATTAGGTTTTTCTATGGAACTGTCAGAAGCAATCTAAAATCGAATTTCTAGCCCATTCTAAGGAAAAAATCATTGCCATTTCTAGGGGAGAGCCATTCTTCTGCATGAATGGGCCTGCTCGACCAGAGTTATACCATACCTTACAGAATACCATCGTGAAGTAACTCTTTCACCGAGTGAGTGAGGATAACGGAAGACCAAATCCTTTTAAAAGGTTGGCGATGCACTTTGGACTCCTCTGGTATTACGGGTGTCTATGGGCGGTGGTAATCGCTTACCATCAGGCGATCTGTTTGCTCGTTTGCCCCCTATCCGCTTAAAAAAATATCAGATTTTCGGGCTTTCTGATTACTTTAAATGATTGACTTTCACAAGCCTTCTACAGAAGAATTAAGAAGGCTTATATGCGCTCTCCACAGCAAAATATCTTGATGAAATTATCACTTATCTTTTTGCCAATCTAAGGTTTTGTCAGTATCATTATCAGCCGGCGGTAATTCACACTGAATATCTACACAATACTTCAGCACAATTTCGTCCTAACTGCCCCTAAATCTGCTCTTCGGCGAATGGAGTCACGAGCAACTCTAGTTAATTCCATACCATGACGTCAATCTACATACAGGCTGATTGTTATTCTCAATTCAAATTGAGAATAACAATTTAGTCTAACGATTGTGAGCTGAAATATTTCAGGTTTATTAACATTTAGCTACTGTTAATAAAGCTAAACTGTTATTTTATTTATTTTTATTCCATTCTGTAAACTGTATATGACTTTCAGTGATGCATAAAAGTTGCAGATGAAGGATGTTTTTATATTCTGAAGTTATTTTTTTAGAAATTAGCACAAGTATCTGGACTAAGCTATATATTATGATTGATTGAATATTTTGATTGAAAACATGGAGCAATTCTACCTAGCAACAGGACCGAATATTCTCAAAAGTGCACATATCAGCCCTTTTAAAGGACCTTTCCAGCGTTTCAGGATTCCATAATCACTTTAATCACTTTAATGTGATTCTGAAATAAATGACAATAATAATAAATAATAATAATAACATACACGGCACATGTTTCTCTTTGCTTAAGAGTTTATTCATGAGCAGCAGTCTTATCGTACCTACATATGGTATTGTAATGCGTTGATCTTGCTTTTACAATAACATAAATACGTATTAATAAAGTAACATTAATTATAATAAGTAAACACTATTTTCATCCGTATTCTCGAAGAATATCTTTGCAATTATACTTAGAATAATGATACACAATGCACCATTGCAAATTTATGTACTTAATACGTTCCCTTACATAGTGTTTACACCTACTATAGCACCTAATTTTAACATCAAACCGTCAAGCACATAACTAGCACGATTACCCTACACAGTACAAAGTTGTTATTTCCACATGCGTAGGTATCTAATAATGTATGAGGTGGCACGCCTCATTGTCGGCAATTGCTGGCTCTCGACCATCATTAGAACGTAAATACTCATATTTAAATTGAGATTTAAATAAATATACAGGGACGATTCCATGGCGGAAAGGTTGCCGCGTATGGGGTTGCTAGCAAAGAAAATATTGAAGCAGGAAGGGAAATAAGTTTCTGTCTTAAATTGGCGATAATGAGCATAGGAATTTAACTTTAAAATAGTTTTTAATCACTTACCTTTTTACTTTTATACCTATTTTCTAAAATGCGATTAATACTTAGGCATCGTGCGATATATCGATATCTTATGATTCGGATAATAACATGATATGAAACATCAAAAAACTGACATTATTGCTCACAGTTTAAATAGCCTGAAATTCTGTGAACCTTCTCGGTTCTGGCAACATAAACCCGCACTTACTAGCGATTAAGTGTTACATACAACGCATCGCTTGCAGCTACTGTCATGCATCATTTTCTGTCATTATCAATTACCCCGCGAACGAATCGCGACACCACAATATTGGCTGGGAAATGTTTGTGGCTAGCAGTGTTGCCAGCCGCATTTTAAAGTTACCATCCACACGGGCAGAAATACTTTTATGTTTGCGGTTTTGTGAATGCTTTATAGGATATTAAAAAAGGTGATATGAGTTAGTAGATGTTTATGTATGTTGATAGTAAATAAACCACGTTTATTGCGCATGTAATTTTGTTTTTTTTTCCTTTGATTGTTTTTTCCAATGTATTTTGTTCGTAATTTCTTTCTATCCATAATTTAAAATTGCGATAACATATTGGCGACTCCTCTCATAGGTACCTACTATATATTCATGGGCCGCTGTATTTATTATCCATGAGAATATGGGTATGCTTGTTTGATGCCATATTAGATACGCTTAACCTTTCTATCCAACAACCTTCTTATCCTCTTTCAATAATCTTTTTTAAAAGACAAGACAGACTGAAACCGGCTAATGCGGCGATTAGAAAATGCCAATGTCATTATTTTGTAAAAGTGAAACAAGTATCGTGGATCACACAAATATTTACTTGAGGTGTGAATCGAATATGCAATATTCGACGAGGGACGAGGTGATCACAATGATCACTATGATGCTATTCGAAATGTGTGCAACTGTGCAGCCAATAATGTATCAAATCTTTTCCCAACTAATAATAGAAAAGCTCCTACACTAGGAAAGAGGCGAAACCAATTCAAAAAGGACTTTAGGTACAGATATATAATTTAATAGACACACAAATCCGACATATCTTCACCCGACATATCTACACCCAGAATTGAAACAAATTTCTATAAAAAAGAATCTTTTACCAACCGACAGACGATTAGAATTGTCTGAATGCTTTCGACTTTTATAACAGGAAGAAGGCAACCCACAGCTATCAAACTAATAAAAATAAACATGTAATACTTTTCAGTTTACACATGTATTCATCAAAAGAATATTTTTATAAAGTACGTTAATTATTTTTAACTAAAGATTGTAGAGACGCTTCACAGACACAATTAGATAACTTTAGGGGCTATATAAAAGGGCTATAAATCAGCAGAGGGTCGAACGCGATATTTTAGGCTGTTTGCATACGTTACGCTTGTTTGTCCAACAGATGCTGCGACAAGAAAAACGCAACTGTCCAAACAGAGCTACCTACTTCACAATCAGTGGTATTTAGCAAGTATTAGTAGACTATCTTCTGCCCGCGACTTCGTCTGCGTGGACTTCAGATAAAAAGTAGCCCATGTGTTATTCGAGACTATAATCTATCTCTGTGCCAAATTTCATCCAGATCCGTTCAGCCGTTCTGGCGTGAAAGAGTAACAAACATCCATCCATCCATCCTCAGAAACTTTTGCATTTATAATATTAGTAGGATTAGTAGGATTTAATACCCTGTAAATAAGTAAATATTTTAAAAATATATGAGTTATTCTGTAGTTATTAACGTTTGTGTGTTTGTAAGCAGCTAATTCATAGTAACAAAGCAGATTACGTAATCGATTGTAATTTTATTTTCGAATATTTGGAAAGCTCGCTCGGTCAAACCTTTTTGGAACAACTAACGCAAATAATTATCATCATGATTGATAACTCGAATTCTGCTACCAATACTGCTAGTAATAGGGCTGACAGTACTTATGAATTAAAATAATAATATACTTGCGACTAATTAGTCGCAAAATCACAGCTGGCCTATCTGAGATAGCCAGGCAATCGGTACGGCGTGCGTCCGGCCTAAGCCGGCCGGTGCGTACGGCTCGAGGCGGGATCTCGTTAGCATGCTTATGCGACATTTCACATGAACTAATTGCGAGTATTTAGCCATCTTGATAAACTGCCCCGGCTGCCCTACACGCATCGCGATCGTGTAGATTATACTGTTTGTAATTTGTGCAGACGCGCTGTTAGTGGCCACGAATAAATACAAATAAGTGTTGTGAAAGGTTAAGCGGACTTGTGGGAAAAACTGCTATCATGATTGCAGACGTTGTCGTACGGAAGTTTGCATTAAAAAAAATATAAATGAAGTACCTAATATTTTTTTCGAAACATTTTATTTTAGTTGGTATATAAAATATTCTAACTTCTGACAGTTACATAATTTGCCGTCATGCTTGACATAAATGTCATCAAGCTACTAACAGAAGATTTATTGGAGTAATGCTGTACTTTAATGTAATTTATATATTATTCCAATACACTTCTTAAAACCTACCCCTATTTTTAATGATCTAAGAAACATTCAGGTTATCAGCTTGTTGCCTATTTCAAACTCTCCTTGCGCATAATCTGTGACATTCAGTATCTCTCCCATCGATTTTCTTCCATTAGCATTCAAAACACTCTCCCTAGCCAACTTGAATGATAATTGAAACACGGCACTAAACATTCTCAGGCATGGATTAGCAACAAAATGGAGACACTACTTACTTTTTCATTTGCGCTAGACATTTGACATGAGTAGCAATATTGGGACTTGGGACTTCAGCCAGCGTTTGCGGCCTTACAATAGGTATAAGTATTAGGAAAATGTTTTGAAAATAGATTTCTTAAAATTATGGAATATAAATACAATAATTAAACATGATTATTATGGGCACGGCTAGACCCAATGTCTGCCATTTTACTCTATTGAGTCACCGACTATTTAAAATTACGGGAATAATAAAAATTGTATATGAAATTGTCTAGTAAATAAAACCATGATCATGAATTTTGGAAAGGATTTAATTCATTGTGGTTAAATGTTATAGGCACGTAATGTTTCGTTATAGCAGTTCCTTTTCACAGGTTGTGTTAGCGCTTCATTTATTTTGTAATCTGTGATCAGGTATTAACCAAGTACCTATACAGATATTTTTATTATTCTGGGTTCTTACAGATTCTACTTTAATTTATTCACGTCTTAGAATAAATTATTGATTGTAAAATATCTGTATCTCGAATTATATTTGCATTCAATTATCTTAGTTAATTGTTGCGATAAACTTCTGGTTTGTAATGTTTGGTTTATTAAATGATTCTAGTATTTATTACTTGATGGTATTATACTGCCTCATTAGCCTAGTGGTCTTTAGCGCGACTGCTACGCTAATCGTCTTGGATTTCTATTAAGTACATGTGACCTAAACATAACGGCGAACTGTATATTCTTATATACATCAATACGCCTCTGCCTACTAAGCCTTCGGGGAATACAGGCGTGATGGTCTATGTTATATTATACTTTTTACCGTTATTTATACATTTGAGGATAAAGTTGGTATATAAAATAGTAAAATATTGTATAAAAAAGTAGCAAGTTTCAGTGATATGAAACTTTTAAACAATTCCGAAAGTGTTCTGAAGTAAATATGAATAAAATAAAACAAATACCTTACATTATATTGTGTTCCCGGATTATAATGAAAAAAAATCCTTAATTTATTCACAATAATAACTCAGTAAGGCTCCAATGTAGAATATAAATAATAATAAATATTCTGGGAGATGTTCACACAGCACCATCTATTCCCAAACTAAGCAGATCTTGTACTATGGGTACTAGCCAATGGATATAATACTTATATACTTTTTTTTGTAAATACATACTTATAATACATAAAAAACACACCCAGACGAACACAAACACTTATATTCATCACATAATTTTTTATGTCCTGTGGGAATCGAACCCACCACCTCATGATCAGCAGTCCGCTACTCGAACCACTAAACCACAGAGGTCGTGAACCGTCAATATAATATGTATAATATAAACCAAGACAATAATTAATATACTCTTGCCATCTGAGCTAATCTTTTCAGGATTCTACAAGGATAGCAAATATTCGTATATATTGGTGTGCTTCTGACATAATTATAATACTAACTCCACAGAGGATGAAACAAAAAAAAACATATCATAATGTCATCGTTGTTAAATCACACACATATAAGTTTTTATACGCGAAAAATTCTCGATTTTTATGAGACATTCTTCTCTTCGTTCCCACACTATTCTAGATAGAAATTTTACATTCATACCTTTAGGGTTGTCAATATTTTTTCGGCTGAATATTATACTTTTTAGTATAAGGTTTAAGAATAAATAAATAAATTGCATACTATTTTGTTTATTTAAAATATTATTATATATTATCGTTAGACATTCATTAGGGATATATAAATACTATTTATTTGAAATAAGCTATGTTTGCATCTCTGCTTTGTCCATGCTTGAACCTAATAATTCCCTAGATACTCATAAAATCCTAACTAGATCCGTTTAACAAATTAATCATGTTAATCTGTTTCAAATAATCAGACGTGAAAACCAACAGACAGACGAATTCGCTTTCGTATAATTGGTTGGTTTTTTATATAATAGTAGGTAGAACATAATATTGATTGAAATCAATCAAAATTTATTTTATTTTCTTGATTATAAAAATATGTGCTTAAAAAATTCATTCATTTTTATTTTACCGGGTCAGGTTCGGTTTTTATTAATTGTATTAGTAACAAATATGTATTAATATTGGCATCTTCAATAATCTCTACATACTGCAATTGATGATTGGTCAGCCAAAACGTCCGTTTTTGGAATATGAACTGGCTTGCAATGGAATAAAAAACAATCAAAATATACAGGTTTCTCCAAGTCAATTAGATAGTTATTCGTCAGTGCACGGCGAATGCCGGCTGTGATTCATTACCCCTGCTCACATCGCTCGCGTGCCGTCGTGATTATACGTATGTTTGTATGTATGTGGTTTGGATGCTGGGATATAAAGCTAATGGTTTATTCACTGGTTAATAAACTTTTTTATAACTACGTAAAACTGTGTAATTGCCTCTTTGGTATAGTTGAACTTGTGGCTCTGGGTTTGATTCTAAGGTAAAGTGTTAGTCGGATTCTTCTGGTGAAAATTAAAGACGAAGGAAATTTCATTATTGCCTTAAACTGAGGATGTTTATTGACTTTGGCAATAAATTGTAGGTACCTAATAGGTAGGTAGTTGTCAGATATATTTTTTTATTCTTGATAGTCTTACCCACGCTTGATAGCCAGTTCGCCTGATGTCAAGCGACACTGCAACCTACGATGGAGCGCGCTTGCCTACACGAAACCTATTCACTCGTATTTTAAAGACACCCAGATTATATCTAAGTATGGGGGAAGGTTTATACCTACCTACATATTTATCAAGACCAAGGCTTATGACGTTTCTATAAATTTTTAACTATGTTGATAATGCCTTGTGGCTATAAAATCATTAATAATACTACTAGATAAAGGTAAATCTTGGAAATAAAAATATCTATACACTATACATTTAAATTAAGTTATTCCTCAAACAAAAACCATACAAAACTGAATACCACACAAAACAAACTGATGAACTTAGATCAACATCCGTGCAGACGGGACACAGCGTAATTTGTCAGTCGCATATCGATTATATCGGTCTTACAATCGATAGATTTATCATGTTAATCGATCTAATTTCATCAGTTCGCCCGGTGAGCGATGGCGGTCGTTGTGGGAACGCCAATGCTATGCCAGTCATGCCATAGAATAGTGGTGGGTTTAATCGATTTATAGATGCGACAACAAATTAATGAATGCAGTGATTTATTGTAAACAATGTGACAAATTGTTAATACATTGTGATTTATTCATGACTATTGTATAGAGTTGAAGTTTAATTACAGTGCTGTGTTAATTGGCAGAATGTTCACCACAGGTTTAGTTAGAAAACAAAGATTTATTAAGTATTGATTTATTTGTCTTCATAAATTTTTACTTACGTTCTGATACTTTTATACCTGCAATTATAATGGCACATTTTAATGACTTTTGTAGATGATATCTGGTTTAGTTTAATTTCTATTTAATGTGCAAATATTTACTATTAGAGCTTTTGTTTAATGGGGCCCCTAGAGGATTAGTCATGCTTAAAAAGCAAGTGACATTTCCATAACTATCAAGCATTCTTGACCATTTTGAAGGATTCCTCTACGAGGTTTACAACGTGTAGGTACAAAACTAGTATTTCTAGTCTTTATTAATATTTTATTGCGACCACCGGCGTTCATTCTGCGTAGACATGAGAATATTTGGATTGTGGTTTAATTACCACCCATTGTGGTCAGGCCAGAATCTATTGGTCTATTGTACCTGCAACTATTGCAGCTTATAATTATTATTTGAATAGCCTTGTACTGATTGATACTTCATTAATTTGGGTGAAAGACTTTGGGTGCTAGACCTTGCTTTGAGATGGAAAGATTGAATGATGTATCTAAGTGTTGATTTATAGAAAGAGTTAAGCATTACATGTTCAATAGCTAAGAAATGACAAGATACCATTA
Organism: Acronicta leporina; assembly: GCA_947256265.1. Lineage (NCBI taxonomy): Eukaryota > Metazoa > Arthropoda > Insecta > Lepidoptera > Noctuidae > Acronicta > Acronicta leporina. The sequence continues at coordinate 4,531,145 of OX366513.1, read as the reverse complement.
CGTCTGTATTCCCCAAAGGGTTAAGCAGTGTACATTAAGACGTATATAGGTACATTAAGAGTTCGCCAATATGTTGAGAATATCATACTTCATTTTATCATATAAATAGGTATCTACTAGAATTTCATAGAAAAACCCAACCCAAAAAGCTCCACCTAGGATTCTAACACAAGACTAGCAGTCACGCTTAGGAACTCTATACTAATAAGGCAATTGAGTAAGTATAGCTAAAAAAATATGTACCTATGGAAAATCTACACCTTTCCACGAAATGGCATGGTTTATTTATGCCTAACCTCAGTTTTGAAATACACAACTAAATATTTATAGAAGTCTTATTTTCCAGAAAGGGTAACAGACTATGTAGAGAGTGATTAGTAGATAATATTTTTTCCTATCGTATAAGATCATGGTTTGATACATTGTGTAGAATACAAGAGGGGTGGAAGTTCGCATTTCAATTGAATAGGTACACAAACATAATGGTCTGAAATTCTGAATGACTAATCAATTAGTTCTTAGGAAGTTTAGGCACTGAATAGACAATTATGCTGTAATTTACAGCTGCATTGTTCATAGTTATTTTTTGTTAAAGGAACTCGATATTAATAATTATAATAGATTAGATTTTACCATTACTAACCAGTCAAAGCGGATTCATTAAACACTGTTTGACAGTTTTAAAAATAACCTTGATTTTTAATCAATAAAATATCGGTTCAATTCGTCGAGTGATATTGCAATAACATACATAACATAATCGACACATTATATGTCCCACTGCTGGGCACGGGTCTCCTCTCACAATGAGAGGGATTAGGCTATAGTCCACCACGCTAGCCTAATGCGGGTTGGCAGACTTCACACGCCCTCGAGAAAAACTCTCGGGCATGCAGGTTTCCTCACGATGTTTTCCTTCACCGTTTAAGCGCGTGATAATTAACTATTAATACGCACATAACTTCGAAAAGTCAGAGGTGCCTTGGATTTGAACTCGAGACCTTTGACTTGGCAGTCCAATGGTCATATCACTAGGCTATCACGGCACACGGCACTACGCTATTGCAATGATACAGTCAAACTCTAAATTCGAAATTCAAGTACAATATCAGAAAAAAAAACAACAATGAAAAATACAGATTAATCAAATTGCATTGTTTCGAAGTCCGCTCGGCAAATTGTTTCGCGGCGAGAAATTTCAAAATTTGAATCTATGGAATTCGAAATTGAAAAAGCTGGAAATGCGTGGGTGCGGGGTGCGGGGGGCGGTGGGCGTGTCGGGGGCGGGGCCGTCCCTAGCCGGCTAACGCATAGGTGCTATATTGCGTCGCCCTGATAATACCTATCACTTTAATTTCGCGCATACTCGATAAAGACACGTTTTTTGTTAATCAAAGATAAACTTTGTTTTGCAATTATAATGACTTTGCACTTCATTATTTCAAGGCTAGTTTGATAGCCATTATTTATTATCCTTCTCTGCTATTGTAAAATCGTAACAAAGCTGAGTCTGTACATTGATGATATTTAAAAAAACAAGTGGGTCAGGGTATACAAACAACTCCGAAACAAAAAAGGCTAAGAAGAATTTGCCACAAAATTGCATTTTGATATATTTTCTTAACCGTATTTGATTTTTCAGCATCACAGAATTGTTAGTGCTGAAATAAGAGTGTTATTGATATATCTCTACTATTATAAAATTGTAAAAAAGCTGTGTCTGTGCATTGAAGATATATGAAAAAAACAAGTGGGTTAGTATATAAATATCTCCAAACTCAAAAATGTGATCTTTAAAATTCTTGTCTGTTTGTCCGTTTGTTACGGGTTGGCGCAAAAACTACTGAATAGGTTTTAATTTTGTTATCACTATTAGAAAGTATGTGCTCCAAATTAAAAACTGGTATACTCCTTATCTCAAATAATTAAACGGAACCTGAGATACAGCTTGACCTCTCTAATGTATAGAGACCCATACAAAGAAGAGATCATCACTGTTGGTTTATGAGCTTCAAGTGAGCGAAGCCGTGGGCATAGGCTAGTATAAGATAAGAGTGTGTATTTCCTAAAACATTGGTATAGAAATGGGGAAATATATAGGTATGTAGATATTTATTCCACTCACGCCTTTCTCCCGCAGACAATATAAACCTACTACCTACCTACTTGCTACGATTTTTGCACACTTCTTCTGCTTCTGCCGCATTCATACATCTTCTCATAAATACTTACGCGCCGGTTGCGACGTTGCGAGTACCGTGCACCTGACCTTTTTGAAGGTTATCACCTAAGATCGGCGCATGTCCTCCTAGGGTGACCTCTACCAACACTGCCGCTGAAATTCGCCTTAAAAAATCCTTTTTTTATTCGTCGTTGATTCATTCTCTCATGTACAAACAACCGCAGCATATTCCTTTCAATGCGAGTCACTAGGTACATCATCTTTCAGTCTGCAACGTTGTCTTATCACACTTTTCCTCAATCTATCATTCCGAGTTATACTGCACATAGGTACCTACTTCGCAAGGATCGCATGCCCACCGCATTTTAAACGCATTTTCATAATTATAATTTCCTTAAAAATAATTCAAGTCCATTATTTACTGATTTCTGAAGCTTACGCGAATATTAGACATAATAATATTAAAATAAAACAACTGCCTCATTAGCCAAGTGGTCCTGAGCGCGACTGCTACGCTAGAGGTCCTGGGTTCGATTCCCAGGTCGAGCAAAGTGTTATTGGGTTTTTCTATGAAATTCCTAGTAGCAGCTCGGAGTTAGGAATTTGTGCCCGGTAAATGGTAATAGGCTCGCCCCCTATTACATGGGACCTAAACATACCGGCGAACTGTGGGTGTACTTTAGTACGCCTCTGCCTAACCCTTCGGGGAATACAGGCGTGATGGTATGTTAAGTTATAAAACAAATTTACGGATTTTTCAAAATTCCATATCAAAATTATACACCACATAATTATTATTGACGCATAACGTCAAAATTAATCAACACACCACTTCCATTTAAGTTTTTGTCGAGCCGAACCCTAAAATTGAAAATTATAGACAATGATACGCAAATAATTACCTTATGATACGGCGTCAAAATCACTTTGGCTCAAACGTCACTGCACAGACGACGAAGATATCTCATGGAGTACTGATAACCATCGCTTAGCCCATAAACAAACTTACCCTCTTTAACCATAGTGACCCTTACCCCGATTGCAATAGAATTCATTTTTACCCTAACCAAGTTTGTTCATAAGTTTGTGTACGGTATATTAACGTGTCAATCGCTCCTCCTTCTGAGTCGTTATTAATAATCATGTCAATCCGCTCTCGTGAGAAATATTTTAAATCTAGAAGGGTAACCAATAATTTCGACAATGACTATTACGGTTATTGGGTAATATTGGTTTGTTGTATAATTAATTCTTGTGTAATTTTTATATTATTGTGGGACTTAGCTGAGTCATGGCTTCGTTTAATGGATTTTTGTTTTGATTTTTATGTTTAGTGGAAGCTTTGTAAGTAGTGTTAATATGTATTCGCAATAATTTTATAACATAATGAATTATGTGCAGATTATATTTATTATCAATTGTGTGTTAATTTGATGAGGTTTTTATACTTCAATTAACTTCAAGAAGTCTTTAGAATTAGTAATGTATGGAATATTTTAACGTAACAAGTTCCTGCTTTATTTCTTTGGAACGAAATAGTTAGTAAGTATAATAGATCAGGTAACATGCTGCGCTTCATATTCGATTTCCAAGATTCAGTAGATTTTTTTAACAGGTCATTTTAAAGGAAAATCATTCATGGTAGGGAATTTTCAGTGTTACCTACGTATCTACATTGTCAATTTTTACCAAATAAACGGGACTAGTAGATTGCTCACGTGATGGCTAGTTGGCCACACCACACCTCGTGATGGTCAAAAGCATTGCAATGGATTTGCCATTGCATTCTGTCCCTAAAGTATAGGTAGAGGTGAAAAGTTTGAGGTATTTTTTCCCGTTAGTTTACCCGTCTATGGAAGGAATCTTTCACATATTGAAAAACCACTATACCTACGGATTATATCGCATTATATTTCCGTTATCAAAATTAACATTTATTTCAATATGTCCGATATTCGTCTGAGAAATCATTAGAATCTGTCACGCCAAGAAAGTTACAATGCAATTGATTCTGAAACGGTGGTTATTGATATATTTACAAGTAGATTTCTCCAATAATCACAATAAGGTCATCATATTTAAATACGATAGTTAACATACCATCATAAGACGCTCACATCAAAATCCTATAATCCTCAAGATTGCTAAGTATACTTACCTATCAGAATTTGTCTAGCCTAATCATCTCATTCAAGATTTGCATTAAGATAGAAAAAAATATAGTTTTTCATCTATACTAATATATAAAGCTGAAGAGTTTGTTTGTTTGCTTGAACGCGCTAATATCAGGAACTTCTGGTCCGATTTGTTTTTGTTTCAATGTTAGATAGCCCATTTATTGAGGAAGGCTATAGGCTATATATCATCACGCTACGCGGACGAAGTCGCGGGCAGAAGCTAGTATTTAATAAAACAAAAAAAAATACAAAAGATCGTAAGTCCTACTTTTAAAAGGCGTGAAAATAAAGATGACCACTTGATCAGGTAGTAGAATCCAATTTAAATTCTACAAATGGAAAAAAAACAGCATCAGTATTGAAAATCATCTTACTGACTAATCATTTAGGCAGTAGGTAGGTAATAACACGGATGAGAATGACTAATAATGTGATTTCACACTGAAAGTGTATTGTACAGAAAATGCTTTAAAATGACGCTACGGAAGTAACTATAGACCGTCAAGCGTTACGATTCTTACGTACTCCTTTCGCTTCCGTCACATTCATCTTCTCATAATACTTTGAATATTTGCCATCTTAAAGTCAATGGATACACCATTATCGACAAGCTTTGATATTTTTTTATTTACCCCTTCTATTCTATTCTATTGGATATTGCTTACAGTGCCTCTGTATCACCTTCTGAATTTTCGTAAGCATTCCTATTATTAAAACGAAAAAATATTCCTCAAGAAAATCACTTAATCCTCGCAAAAAACGCGGCGGTATTTTAGCTTTCTTAGTAAGTATAGGTTCGCTAATACAGCTCCATTAGGGTGGGAACTGTATCGATGTTGCTGCGATCGCATTCCGATGAAATTGGTAATCAGATAAAGATCTGGGGTACACTCGACGTGATGACAATGAGCTTTTGTTCTCTGGATGAGGCACTTGGCAGTGATGTGTGAAGTGTGGTCAAGTATAGGTTAGTGTTGTGATTCTTTTGATAGGTCCATTAAATTGAGGTCTCTTTTGTTTACTTTATAGCGGTGGAATTTCGATCGTCATAAATTGAGTGGGTAAAAATTTGCGGTGGATAATTAAAAGAAGAATGAATAAGGGGTTCGCGGCGTTATAACTAAACTGATCAACTGATCTGCAAGGTTAAGCTGCGCTCGCCGGGGCAGTGTGTAGATGGGTGATGATTATTAACACATCAAGACGCCTTCGAACCTCGGAGAGTACATAAAGCCGTCGGTCGCGGTTGTTATACAAACATCTTTGATAATTGTTAGTATTAGTCAGAAGCCCAACAAAGCCTGACAACCAGTCTATCCTCCGAATATCGGTATTGCCCAGAAATTGGGTTAAGTCTGATGGCAGTCGCTTTGTGTAAAAGGCTGATATTCAGCCGCATCTCTGGTTGGATTGGAAGCCGACCCCAGCATAGTAGGGAAAGGCTCGGAGAATTAATTATGAGAGGAATGACATCGTGAATATGACTTCCCTTCCTATATTTGCACTGCTGAGTTCTCCTGTCAGAATGAGCATAGTCCACAACCTTGCCCTCGTACGGATAGCCAAACAATAAAACTTTTTTCGATCACTGTACGGAAGGAAAATTCCGGTGGTTTAATAATGTGCAAAATATACACTAAATTATAAACAAAATTTGATATAATTAAGTGAAATAAAAATAAATTGGGACATATGTTACTAGACCGAAATTACGATAAAATTATAATGAACAATTTTTAATTGCCAGAATTACCCTTCAGAATAAATACATGCACATCCAAAATTCTTCTTACTTAGAGGACAAGCAAAATCAGAAAATGACGCGGCCCGCTTGATTAAAGGCCTCGTCCAGTAATTTGCACCCAAAATTAATTTATTTAACATCATTCTGTATCGGGTGCCTTTCGATGCGCCTGCGACGGTCAGCTACTCTCTCGCTTGGCTGGAAGATTGGAAATAAACTGAGATTTTCACTATTAATTGGGTCGGTTATAATTCGCAACTTTCTGATGAACTAAAAATTATGGATTGTAGTGTTTATTATGAACTAGCTTCTGCCCGCGACTTCTTTCGCGTAGCGTGATGATATATAGCCTATAGCCTTCCTCAATAAATGGGCTATCTAACACTGAAATAATTTTTCAAACCGGACCAGTAGTTCCTGAGATTAGCGCGTTCAAGCAAACAAACAAACAAACAAACTCTTCAGCTTTATATATTAGTATAGAAGTATAGATGTGACTAAAAGAGTGATATAAATGTACAGGAACAGAGGGGTAAAGGAAGACCAAAGAAGAGATGGATGGATTGTGAAAGGGAGTGAATGGTGAGATGACGGCGGACAGAGATGAATGGAAGAAAAGGATAATTATGCTGTGTCAACCCCAAATAAATTGGGACGAGGGCAGAATGAAGAAGAAGATTATGAATGTGAAGATACGTATGATTAGGCAGGATAGAGAAGTTTATCCTGCCTAATGACAAGTAATAGACGAAAAATCTTCAATAGATTCATTATTTATGGGTCCGGCCGTACCTACCGAATTTTCCGTACAAACGTCGCACCAAAATAAGTCGTAATTCAGACATAATGTAATCAAATTGTGTTATTATTCGGATTCGGATACCTTTTATCTAGATTCTTATCCTACCGTTTCGTGCAAACTAATTCACTGGAAATAATTGTAAGAGAATGGAATTTTAGTAAACTTTACGAAGATTCGATTGTTTTTCTAATTGTTACTTTCTAGAGAAGTAGTAGTAGACGAAATGGTAGGATAGGAACCTAGATTAGCGGTATCCAGATCCGAATATTAACACAATTTGATTAAATTGTGTTTGAATTACGATTTTTTTTTTTACGATTTTGGTATTATCTTTATATGGGCAAGTAATGGCTAATCAGCTTTTATAAATACCTATTGGAGATATTGTAATAGAAAAAGATAAAAAATTGAGGAAAAATAGATCATTATCTACCTCTTTTGCGACTTAGGTAAATCTTAGGTAGATAGAAATGTAGAATTAATACTTACACACGTCTTTCACCGATATCGTTTGAAGCCGTTACGTTAAATGTTTATTTGAACAATATTTCTGTTCATTGGTTCAAAGATCAAAGTTCCTGAACTTCAGACTAAGCTAAATTACGTGCATTATTCCGTTCTATCATTTGTAACTATGTTATAAATGTATAATTTCACAGGCAAGCCGTCTTAGGAACATGAAAACTAGCTCCATTTATTAATTTTATCACTTGACACCTCGTTCTTGTGCTACTTATCACGCATTAAACCTACACGATTTACTTTCAAAATCACATAAATGTCAGCCCCGGTTCGGGTCTTCTGCTTTGTGTAAAGTGCATTGATAATAATCTGAGCCATTCTCAGGCGATGAGAGGGATGGAGATACGAAATCTAGCGTGAGCGAGCGAGACGCTTGATCTTGAATAGAAACATCAAAATTTTACAGCGTTTTTATTGCGCTCGCGCCGATCCGAGTGTTTACATGTCGGCGTCCGGTTCGTTTTAGGTGTTCGGCAGTAGGTTGCATGCTCCAAAATTCAAGTATAACTACTTTTTCTAGTTTCTATAAAGTTTTTGGAATATTTTATCGAGATGGAGGCGGTAATTAGCGTGTGAAAAGTTAAAAATTTAAAATAAGTTGTTTTTATTTTGGTGTCAACATTTTCACACGAAATTAAAACGCTGCTTTTCAGGTTTTAAAAAACAAAATTTATGCGATTACGCCTGTCTATCCCAGAAGACCATTCAGAGAAATATAGTTTTATTACAATGTTTACTACATATTTTAGGTATAGATATAATTATGTACGTTGCGTTGCACTAATGTTTTCTCCTGTATTGTGGATGCATTTAGGATCCGCGCTTGAGCACACTAGTCCACTTAGGTAGAAAGGGCAAAAATATTTTAGTTATTATTTATAACTTGGGTGGGCCAAAACCTTCAAACCAAGCTAAATGAAATCATTAAACGAACAACAAAAGGGCAGAAAAAATTAAAATCCAAATAAAGTTATGAATTTATCACTTGTAACCTGTCTTTTAATCTTATAAAGGGACCTTAGTGGCTAGCAGGATAAATTAAAATGTTAATGCCAGTAAAATATTGTACAAACACGGATGAGTCTTAGGGCGAGACGAATTCGGCATGCAGTCGACGACAGTGTGAGAAGGACTCGAATCGAATATCGTCTTTTTTGCTTTATTTTCTAAACTAAAAGATCTTATTATTGTGGCTATTGTCAGAATGCAGTAGGTATTAGTATTTTGCTGATAAAATTTAACGTCTCTGTAGTATACAGTAGATAGATACCACAAAATGAGTTAATTAAGAATAACCCAGGGTGTGGGCAAGCACGCATAATCTCTTCAGTCATCTCAAACATGCACAGCGGAATTATGTTGCATATTTCGCGTTTCAAGGCCGAGCACTGCTGGTGTAGTGGTATCATGCAAGATTCCCATTCTTGCGACCCGGGTTCGATTCCCGGGCAGTGCAAGTTACTTTTTGTATTTTCTAATTTATATTTTGACTCATTACTAGCATTGTGTTTTATGAAACTTTCGTATTTTCACAAAAAAAACTATATGTATTTTATTTTAGAATTCGAGGTTACTTTATGTAATAACTTTAAGTACTTTAAATCGATAAGATTTCAAAACAAAATAATCCTTCGAAGGATCATTTCCAGTTTTGAAACCACGCCATCCCGTCAGGTTTAATTTTAATTAAAATAAAATACTAAAATACCGGTCATTCCACGCCACTCAGATGCGGTAGGTTGACATGGGAATCGTCGTCGCCCACTAAGCGCTAAAATTCCCATGCAAAAATATGCCTGTAAGCATCTCATGGGAATGAAGCGAATTAAGTATATTCCCCATGATATTCCGCCATGGTATTCGTGAGTCATTGATGAAATCGCTAGACGGAAATGACTCAAAGTGATTGACAGCGTCTCGATTCGTGTTCCAATTTTAATTTCGTGGAACTTATTTTTTGTTCGTGTAAGTAGGTGTGAATTATTCGCACGGTTATTATAATAAATGCGAAAGGTCCGTCTGTCTGTTTTATGTCATGTCTAAACTACTGAATCAGTTTTTTTGCTTATAAGCAATATTTTGCTCCTACGCACTTCTACACTATAAGAACTACATAGCTACATTAATGATATATAAAAAACTTTAAGACGTAAGAAATAAAACTCCCTAATAAGCCTAAGTGGTCCAAAGCGCGACTCCTACGCTAGAGGTCCTGGGATTCGATCCCAAGGTCGAACAAAAAACTGGGATTGGATTTTTCTATTAGTAGCAACTCTTAACACCCAATAATACTTTTTCGACCTGGGAATCGAACCCAGGACCCCACGGTCACCAGTCGTACTTGTCATCCCTAAAATTTAATGACCTTCTTTGGCATTACAGATCCGTTTAGTCATAATTAATTTCAAACTCCGCGCAGCCGTGCTGAATCACGCACTACTTAATACCATCACGAATTGTAGTCGTTTAGTAAAAACCTAATATGGTACAGAAATTCTTCAGAAACTTAAAACATCCGTGTTTCTCTGAATTTACGTCATTGGCCCAATAAAATATTAGGGGAAGAGGGTGATTCAGACATTAATTGTTAGGTTATTGTACTGAATCACAAGTAATGAATAGGTGATGCGGGAAAACCCGGGAACAGGTAAAGTTATACTAATATCTTTAGACTTTGGACCCCAGACAATTCTGTCGTACATTCGGGAAATACAAGCGTGATGGTATGTTATGTGTGTACTACATATCGGGTCAGCGCTATTGTTTAAATAAAACCTTGTAAATACAACTAATTAACTAACTCATTACACCGCGAACTGGGGCTAATAAAATATTACGTTATGTTATTGAGAAATTACTGTTAACGTTTGTTATTCCGCTGTTAAACGTGTGTTGTGGGGGGAGATGGAATTGAGTGGATACGATTTTTTGTAGTATGGAACTTCCTCATGGATTTTCTACCACCCGGGGAGATGGCAGGGATCCGTACTTGCCTTTCTTTACCCTATTGTCATGGCCATATGATTCGCAACGACCATAACAGGATTGGATACGACCATGCGCGTGCGCATATACTTAGGACGCTGATATTTGTAGCCGCATAGATATGGGACAAATGATACAAGATACAAACGATAGTGCTTAGTGAAAAAATAGTTTATTGATTTAGTTTTCCATGACTCTGGTTACATAATCAACCCATTATATGTCCCACTGCTGGGCACGGGTCTCCTCTAACAATGAGAGGGATTAGGCTATAGTCCACCACGCTAGCCTAATGCGGGTTGGCAGACTTCGCAAGCCATCGAGAAAATCTCTCAGACGTGCAGGTTTCCTCACGATGTTTTCCTTCACCGTTTAAGCGCGTGATAATTAACAATTAATACGCAACAATGACTCTGGTTAATAAATGTTAATACAAGATTATCGGTTTCTAGTCTAACAAGATGTGGTATAAAATGAGATATGAAACCATCGCAGCCTCATTTCAGGGCAAAACCGATATCCAATATCGCAACGGGCGACCTCCAACGACATGGACGGACGACCTGGTGAAGGTAGCTGGAGGTCGTTGGGTGCAGTCGGGATAAAACCAGGTCTTGTCTTTACGGGAGGCCTTTGTTCAGCAGTATCCGTCTTTTGGCTGATAGCTATGATGATAATAATTAGGATATTTAATAAGAATAAACTGGTATTCAGTTTTTATTGAGTTTCTCACTATTGTCATAGGTGTAACTATGTTTTTTTTTATTTTTTTTTATGCGATAAGGGGGCAAACGAGCAAACGGATCACCTGATGGTAAGCGATAACCGCCGACCATGGACACCCGCAACACCAGAGGAGTCGCAAGTGCACTGCCCGCCTTTAAAAGGGTTTGGGCCTCCGGTAACCTCAACTCACTCGGCGAAACACAACGCAAGCGTTGTTTCACGCCGGTTTTCTGTGAGGCCGTGGTATCACTCCGGTCGAGCCGGCCCATTAGTGCCGAAGCATGGCTCTCCCACGTGAAAAATGTCAAGCGCGTAGAATGCTTACGAGATTCATCGGGATCTCGATGTGTTCTGAATGGTTTTCAAAGGGCATAAAAGACTTTGGAGTATGATACCATTTTGTTTTATTTCAAGATATCGACAGTGTAAAAAGTGCCTTGACGACTCAACGTCCTTTACACCATTTGGAGCCTGCAGATCCGATATGTTTGTAAATAATATCAATTCAGGCAGGTCAACACAATTCTTTCGCATCATCAAAGAACAATAACTCGTAAATATTTATCACGCGTTGTAAATGACTATTTTTCAAGGGGCACTAATTATTTCCACAATCTGACTGGCAGGAACACGGCAAACAATTGATTCGAGTCAGGTTTTCACTTTGAAACCTCTAAGGTGAGTTAATGGTCATTAGCTTGAAAAATGCCACCTCTTATTTTATTATAAAGGGGATTTTTATGATTTAGTGCGTCATGGTTTTATTGTTGATGCTTTCACACGATTTAGACGAGTATTTTAACTTTATTTCTATGAGCTTAAGGTATGTTTTAGCTAGATATTGACGACACGTTTGCCGTAGTGGCTGAGCGATCGGCTTCTGCGACACGTGTTGTGGGTTCGATCCCCATACGGAGCAAATATTTGTATGATCTACAGGTACTTAGCTGTTCCGGGTCTGGGCGTTTGTGTATGTGAGAATTTGTGTTTGTAAAATGCAGCCACGATACAGGAGAAAGTCCTAGTACCATGTATAATCGGGTTAATCGGATCTACAGACGCAGAGGTATTTACTTTAAATACAGAAAAAACCTATTCTTAGATTAATAAACCACTGTAAAACAATCGTTAGTGAAAAAATTTACTTTGAAAAAATTTCTAATTTAATTTTATTGTTCTCTATAAGGGAAATAGTTTAGTATCATACACAAACCTATCCTATCCGACTATATCCTTTTACTCTATCAACATCATCCTTTACACATGCGTCATTATAAGTCAAAATTCATTAAAATTATCGTCAAACTGACTTCAATAGGGATGTCGAGTGACTGCTATTGCAAGACATATCGACATTATAATCTCTGATCACTATCGACATTCCTGCACAGTCACTTGACTGGGGTGGCTCCGTCGCTTTGTGTTACTAGTACCATATTAAGCGTCTAATGTATGGAATTTAATTTCTAAAACTCATCCAATACTGTAAAGACAGTTTGTAGAATGTTCATAATGGCGTTTAAGACGTTTCGTTTCGATCGTATCTTATGACATTGGTCGTAAGTTGAAAGCTAATCAAAATGTTTTAATCGATGACGCGATAACATTAGTGATGCGCTTGTCCTGTTTTTTGTGGTGGTTTTTGCTATCGATCCTTGTTTGATTTTGTTTTGAATGAATGCAGTGGTCATTAATATTTCATAATAGGAGCTTGGAAATTATGATTTTATTATTTCTGTTATCAACATTCAGCAAAAAACAATGTTGCTTATGGTTATTATTTATGATTACTCACATTTGGTACCACGCTTTCAACAGTAAATTATACAGTGTGTCCGGTCATGGACTAGCGATATTCTAAATACTTAAATAAAACCTACTTTAATACACAAATAAACTATACACTTGAGCCAGAGACACAGTTGTAAATTTAATATTGTAGAGTAGCTTAGCTCAACATCTTTCGATCTAGTAAAAAAGATAATGTAGACGGTAATGTTTTGTAATGTAGACGGTAGACAGTATTGTTGCCCTCTGAATAAGCCTATTTTTAACTCAATAAGACCAAAACTTTGAGATATAAGATATTTTTGTACATACAGAAAAATAGCTGCCACATAGCGGGGAAGTGAATTAGGCCCAAGTGTACAGTGTATTTGTGTATTAAAATGGTTGTTATATAAGTATTTAGAATATCGCTAGTCCATGTCCGGACACACTGTATAATTAACATAAAAAATGTTAATTTATTGCTCTCCATTAAACCTACCAATCAAATTATTATGGTTAGTAAGTATTTGCTATCTCAAGATTTTCAATTCCTTGGACTAAAATTAATTTATAAATAAATCATTATTAATATCCAATATAACCCTGAATTTCGATATCGATGATGCACAATTACTATAATCCCAATCACAACACTAAAGGTGAATGAATTCTTTGCATTACTTAATTGATTTGTTAGATATCTCTCGTTGAGTGAGCCGTATTTAATTGAGATTCTAAAACATTATATCGTTCTTTTGGCTGTGGCGAGACCACCTAAATTGATTTCAATTTGTAAAAAAAACATGACCTGACCCGTCGGTCGAATTAATTCGGAATATTAATTGCCTGTTAAAATAAGTAGTAATATAAAATGTTTTGCTTAGATTACTCATAATGTCGTATGATTAATATAAAACTAGTGACCCATACGCAGCTTTATCTGCATAGGTACATTTGCCCAACCTTTCGTCTTAATCAAATCATATTTAGAACTAATATAATTCCTTCGAAATTATGTAACAATTTGATCATAATCATCAAAATTGGCCATATTCATGATAGTGTTATACAATTACTTCGAAGCGTCGCGTCGTTAGCCTAATGGCTAGGGCGTCGGACTTGCGATCATGTGGTTGCCGGATCGAACCCCACCCATTGCACTACCGACGTGAACCCACTCGTAACACCAGCAATCTAGCTTAGCACGAGGGGTTAACAAGAATACTAGTAATGTGCGACCAGCATTGCCAGTAAGCTTTTAAAAAAAAATTGTAAGTAATAAGTAACTGCCTCATTAGCCTCGTGGTCCTGAGCGCGCCTGCTACGCTAGAGGTCCAGGGACCGATTCCCAGGTCGAGCAGTGTTATTGGGTTTTTCTGTGAAATTCTCAGGTGCAGCTTGGAGTTTGGAATTTGTGCGTCGGTTAATGACTATAGGCTCGCACCCTATTACATAGTCCACCTCTGCCTTACCCTTCGGGGAATACAGGCGTGATGGTACGTGTTTTTAATAAGTATCTCTTTTTTGTAATACTTATTTTTGAAATTTAATAATTATTGTAATTAGGTAGTCGGCTCCCAAAAATGGGGGCCTTTTGGAGTTTGACTAAGAATATGAAGCAGAAATTTATATTGGAAGTGAAAAACTGTGGGACTAAATTGAATTGTTCATGTAGGTAATTGCGTAATTACTGGTAGATCTTTACTTGATAACTACAACAGTCAATTAAAACAGCGGGTGGTACTCTATTAAGCATTTGAGACCACTTTTTAAACAGTATTACGGACTAGATATTAATAAGCGTTTTCACTGAGTTCCATAAATAGAAATTTTATTGATACTTTACTAGTATTTTATTACGTAGTTATATCAATTAACTCTTGAACTAAGTAGGTAGTTAAACTTTGCAATTATGACTATGTTTAGCTATAACGGAATTATAATTAAATTTTATTATTATGTATTTTTGTCTAATAAAGTAAGAAGCACAAGTTTATTGAGGTTGACCGATAACTTAACGGGTTGATAACTTGAAATCATCCACCCATCAGTCATCACGCCTATATTCCTGAAAGATTAGGCAGAGATATAATTCTGCACCTCCATATTTCGCCGCTAAGTTTATTGTTTAGGTTCCAGCTGACAGAAATGAGACTAGCCTGACAATCAGTTACAAATCCACACTCCAAGCTTAGTATTCCTAGTAATTTAACTGGCTAAATTTCAAAAAGAAAGAAAATAATTTTAGCACATTATTTAATATTTGACAAGTCTTCGTTCAGATTGAGTAGGATTAGGCTTTTGTCCACCATGCTAGTACATTACAAAAAGGAACAAATTCATGTTAGCATATTATTTATTATGCCACTGCCTCATTAGCCAAGTGGTCCTGAGCGCGACTGCTACGCTAGAGGTCCTGAGTTCGATTCCCAGGTCGAGCAAAGTGTTATTGGGTTTTTCTACAAAATTCCCAGTAGTAGCTCGGAGTTAGGAATTTGTGCCCGGTTAATGGCAATAGGCTCGCCCCCTATTACATGGGACTTAAACATACCAGCGAACTGTGGGTGTACATTAGTACGCCTCTGCCTAACCCTTCGGGGAATACAGGCGTGATGGTATGTTATGTTATTATTTAATATTTGACATAAGTCTTCCTTGAGAGTGAGAAGGATTGCGCTATGTCCACTACGCTAGCCTACTGCGAGTTGGCAGGTTGGACTTACACGCTGAAAATCTTATCAGACATGCTGGCTAAGTACACTGGCCTGCAAAACTAAGTACAACACACAGTTAAAATTTCTTTTTTTTTCGGAAATATACATGTTAGAGATTTAAAATAAAAAAGGTTTTATAGAAAATTTAATCAGCTTTCTTCAAAACTAATATAAACGATACAACTCTTTTTCAAGTCCTTTAATTTCGAAAGTTTATCTTGTGTAAGTACTTAAAAAAGATATTGCGATTTGAACTTAGTTTTGAAGGCCAGTGTATTTAAAAAATTCAGAAATACATGCCTTGGATTCGAACTCAGAACTTACGACTTGGCATAAAGATGAAATAGTCATAAGATTCCCCATCCAGATCGCGTAACATTTAATACCGTGAGAATAAAATCTCAATATAAACACATAACCAAACATAAGGGCTTATTCTATCTCCTCAAGCTCAAGTCAATTATACGTCTAGTTAGTCTACCGGAGTAGGACATTGGAATCGTTTTAAGTCGAGTACACACTTGAGTTGTTTGTGTTTTGAGAGGGCTGGTTGCCGTGACGAGTGGGCCCTGTTGTGTGAAATACCGTGAAGATCCGCACGTGTATTTATGACCTTAGAAAATAAAGACTATAGATGCTTGAAATAAAGCAAATATCTGTTGTTGTGACAGTGTTTTTTTATAAACTGATAAAATATATAACAGAACAGTTTATTAGCGCTTTTAAAATAACATTATAGCTTCTTCATTAAAATAAATATTATCATTGTTAGACCAATCGCATCAATCGAATTGATCTGTATTAGTACCTACGTAAATTTCTTACCTATACGATTTAATTGATAATTTTAATATAAGTTGATATTCATTTGATTCAGTAGATGGGTATTTCTTATGGCAATTTTTCCGATGACGATAATTTAGTCAATTACCAAGGGAAATAGAAAAATGACATGTAGGTCTAGACATCAATTTAAACAAAAATTAAAAACAAAATAATGAATTGTGAAAATTAAGTCTTTATAGAGTGATACTAGTCCTTAGTGTGGATAGATTAAGTTTAATGTTGTTGCTACGAATGAAAATCATCAAGGCCTCAAGTATATCGGGAGGTAATATTTTTTTATGGGATAGGGGCAAACGAGCAGACGGATCACTTGATGGTAAGCGATAACCACCGCCCATGGACACCCGCAACACCAGAGGAGTCACAAGTGCGTTGCACGCCTTTTAAAAGGGTTTGGGCCTCCGGTAACCTTACTCAACCAACGAAACACAACGCAAGCGCTGCTCCACGCTGGTTTTCTGTCAGGCCGTGGTATCACTCCGGTCGAGCCGGCCCATTCGTGCCGAAGCATTGGCTCTCCCACGTTAAAAACTTTTTGAACTTATATTAGTCGCGGCCCTTTCGCTAATAAAAAATCTGCATAAACAAAATTGCCTCATCATTGTCTATGTTTGTAGTTATGGAAGATGAAATAACCTGTTTACCAGTCTATGCTACAGTCTGTCATAAAATCAAACAGTTATAGCCAGTTATAGCTATTTTGAATTTTACTGGAAAATATTTTGGTTTGTTGCTAACATGTTCCGTATTTCCATAAATATTTAGCTCCATAATCAGATCACTTGCATAACAAGGATTGTTATTCCAGTACAGTAGGTAACTACAGATTTAAAAAAACAGTATTTCTTTCTAGATTATGAAGTATGTGATATTTATATCTGCAAAGATCTTTTAAAAACACTTACAAGTCAATATTTTAATACTTTTTTTAACTAAGTAGAGGGAAGTGGCGTTTCCTCTCTGATAATCTCTGAGAAGAAAAACTCAGAAAATTATTGTCTCTTTTAAAGTCCAGACAGTAGTACTATTAGGTATTAGATATGTTGTACGCATAGGACATCATGTAGCGTAGCTCAAACGGTATTTCAGCGGCCCAACGAAATTACCTTACTGCGAAGGTATTTTATCAATGTTAGTTAGCGTGGCTAAGTAATAACTAAGCTGATCAACTGATCTGCAAGTTAAGCTGCGCTAACTGCGGTCAGTGTGAGGATGGGTGACCATCCATAACGCATCAAGTCGTATCCGTGCCTCGGAGAACAAGTAAAGCCGTCGGTTCCGGTTGTCATACGAACATCTATGACAACTGTTAGTGGTAGTCAGAAGCCAAAACAAGCCTGACAACCAGTCTATCCTCCGAATATCGGTATTGCCCAGAAATGGGCTGCGGAGGTCTGACGGCAGTCGCTTTGTGTAAAATACTGATATTCAGCCGCATCTGGTTAGACTGGAAGCCGACTCCAACACAGTTTGGAAAAGGCTCGGAGGAGTTGGTTAAAAAGGCCATTACTAGATTGTTGCCGGTGAATAGCTATGGACCTACTACATCATATTGGGTGGTATGGTAGGGTATAACGAACTCAGAGTGCGCCGGGAATTTACACTTGCGGCGTATGCGCTAAAGCTCCTGCGAGGAGGAGCTTATAACCCGAGTGTGCTGCGTCACCTGTGAGCCAGACCGGTACGTGTGGAGGCGGCGGCGACAGCCACTGCTGGCCGTGCCTGTTGCCAAAACCAACCCGCTGTCAAAACTTCCCCTCGCCCCCACAATATGTGTCTTGAACGAAGTGCATGAGAGACTCGACATATTTTCATATAAGTAATATGAGTGAATTCGCAAGAGTTCTGTGGAACTTTGTTAGATATATTTAAAAAAATAGATTCGATTTTTAAGTATTAACTGTAAGTTGATTTTTCAACCACTATTGTATTGGGGTTAGGTTGTAACGATAGTGCGTGTCAAATAAATAAAAAATATTATAAATAAATATTATTAATCTTCTTCGCTACTTTTATTAAATTCACCGTCGAATATGACCTTTATGCTTCTGTCTGCAAGACAGTCGGTGACCCATTCGCGAAGTTTCTCGGGAAGCGGAAGGCAGCTTCGAGAGAAGCACTTTGTGCCATACCCGATCGAAGGCCTTCGCTATGTCCAAGCTGACCCCTAAGGCTTCCTTTAGGATTTTTAAAATTCTTATCTGTTTATCTGTTTGTTACGAGTTATCGCAAAAACTACTGAATAGATCTTGTAGTAAAGTATATGCTCCAACCTAAAAATAGGTGAACTTTTTACCTCAATTTATTATACGGATCCTGAACCCTGAACCTGAAGAACCTTATACAAAGAAGGATCATCACTGTTGGTTTTTAATTAAATCATTTTTGAGAACCATTTTTAATCCTAATATAGCTACACGTGAGCGAAGCCGCGGGCAAAAGCTAGTTATATTATTTATTATATATAAAATTACATTAATGTAATTTATTGCGTATTTTTTAATAGATATGTTTATTTCCTGGTTCGAAATGGTGTTATTTAGTGTTTTTTTTATTAGATAATTCACATTAGCAGTAAGGAGATTGAATTATATGTCCGGTTCTATCTATTGCATCATTATAAGTTTATAAGATAAAATTGCTAATTGCAGCTTGTATCACTAATTAGCAAAACCGTGTCTCAATAGATATGCCGGTTGCAAAAATGAGACGATATAAATACTGGATTTCTAAACAAGAATATTATTCTCACAGCTTGAGGTATCTTCTACATATCAGGGTAGGCAACTAACCTTCTTCATTGCAAACCTCATCTCCATAAGACCCACTATTTGGAACCGCGCACCTAGTTTTTGACTTTTGAATTGTCAAAAACTAGGTTACTGGTCTAATTGAAATAAACCATTTGACTTTGACTTTGATGCCTTCTCATAATATTGAGACCAAAATGACAAACCTAGCAGTCATGTAATAAGATTAGTATTTTACAGGGTCTTCAATGCGCGAGTGATACCTCGCGTACATAATGAACGTAGATGAAGTGAAAGTGGTGTGGCAGGATCGTAGCAATTGGAAATATATATACCAATAGGAGACAGGCGTGAAAATATGTATGTATGATATGTATATGTATCAGATTTGCAGTAGAAAAAGCTCGATACGAATTCGATAGTGCTTCGTGCTTAGCAAGCGTCCATCGACTTCGGTAATCGCTAACCATCGGGCGGGCCTTATGCTTGTTTGTCACCATAGTGGTATAAAAAAAATATTTCTCATCGAAAAAGTCAAAGTCAATAGGTTTTATAGGATAGGGGAGCAAACGAGCAGGCGGATTACCCGATGGCAAGTGATTACCACCGCCCGAGGAGTCACAATTGCGTTGCACGTCTTTTAATAGGGTTTGGGCCCCCGCTATCCTCACTCACTCAGCAAAACACAAAGCAAGGGTTGTTTTTTTTTATTGGATAGGGGAGCAGACGGTCACCCATGGACACCCGCAACACCAGAGGAGTCACAAGTGCGTTGCCCGCCTTTTAAAAAGGTTTGGGCCTCCGGTAACCTCATTCACTCGGCGAAACACAACGCGATGGTTGGTTGCCGCTGGTTTTCTGCGAGGCCGTGGTATCAATCCGGTCGAGTCGGCCCATTCGTGCCGAAACATGGTCTCCTGCACTAAAGAAGTAAAGTAAAAGAGTGATATATATACTTCCGATTTCCTATCAAATAAAATACACGGAACCCACACAAATTAAATTAAGTTTGTAAATAGCAGATTTTTTTTGTTCCACAGTCGACCTCGTTGACGCTAAAATATTACAAGAATTAGCAAAACGCTTCTAATAGCTGTAATTACTGTAGCTATTAACGCTATAAGCTGTACGCCAGCGGTGCTCAACATGTTAGCATGGAGAAACATGTTAAAAGAGAAAGTTCGAGAAAGGGGTGTTTATTTCCTTGACACTGCAATGTATCTCTCATTTACAATGTAGAGCAATTTATGGTCGTATTTCCAACCTGACAGTTTGTTTTATGGATGGAAATGTTTGAAGCAGGGGTTTTTAATATGAATATATTAATATGGCCCAGACTGCCATATTGGTCTAGCGGTGGCAAGGATCGATTCCTAGATCGGGCAGTGTTATTGGGTTTTTATTTAGTAGTAATAATCAACGGACGGAGATGGCAGGATGAACTTGTCTTCTTCTGACAGAATTGAAAAAAAGCCTTGAGCCGAGACAACTGAAAAAAAGGAACGGAAGGCCTTTGCCCTGCAGTGGGACGATAACGGCTAAATAATAATAATAAAATGGCAATATAGTCCCCCTAATTAGCGAACTGCGATTCGCTCCTTGCGAAAGCTCCTTTAGTGATGCGTATTTTTTTCTACATAACTGGTACTAACATAACATACCATCACGCCTGTAGTCCCCGAAGGGTTAGGCAGAGGCGTACTAATGTACACCCACAGTTCGCCGGTATGTTTAGGTCCCATGTAATAGGGGGCGAGCCTATTGCCATTAACCGGGCACAAATTCCTAACTCCGAGCTGCTACTGGGAATTTCATAGAAAAACCCAATAACACTTTGCTCGACCTGGGAATCGAACCCAGGACCTCTAGCGTAGCAGTCGCGCTCAGGACCACTTAGCTAATGAGGCAGTTACATAACTGGTACTCATGATTATAAACAACTTTCAGTATATTACTTAACCAACCCTGAAGTTTGAAAAAATATAGACGTACTTTCAGTCCCTGAACAGTTACATAACGATTGAAATAAAAATCAACGAGTATAATTATACTTCGACTTTTAATTGTATCAGTAACTTGACAGTTGAAGGGTTACCAGTTTTTGACAAAAAAAAAGATAGTGAGGTGGTGTAAGAACGAACGAAATTGAATGAACTTAAATAATGTACTTACATGACCAAACTTTTTATGTATTTTTAATAGCTAGTCTTGAAAATATAATATAAACTATTGAAAATTGTAAACTTTGTTTCTCAGTAGTAAGTTAATCTATAAAATGACGAAAATGACAAAAGTATTAAAAAGTTAAATTACTTACATGATTTTTATTTTTTGGTTATTTTTTATTAGAAGAAAATAGAAAAGAAAATTACTATAATTAATTATTATTGATAATTCTTATATTTCACATCTTATTTACGAATTTTTAGTTTGATTTTATATTAAACCATTTTTATCATTCATTCTTTGCGCAAAATAATTCACTACCCCAACACTAATAATTGTAGTATGGTATCATTATTTCTCTTCGAAATACAAAAAGTTACTGAATACAATTAAAAGTCGTAGTATATTATTTCTGCTTGTAGTCGTAATAAAAAAAACACACTGTATATTTTACTATTTATTGGTTAAACCATATACAGATTTTACACAGTATCAAGTAACGCTAAACAAATTTACGATTTTATATAGCAAACATATTAATCACTTTGACCTGAGCACACGGAGACATCAAATATTTATTCAGCAAAAAGGTGTGAATTGAAAAAGTTTGAGACACGTATATAGGAGGCATACGCCTACCGTTCCGTACAGGTATGGCCATGATAATTGACCACTATTTACATAATTGGCGTATTTGTATTCGTGGGTACAAGTATTAAGTTGCTAGACGAATATGACAGTTAGTACTCTTGTAATATTTAATTTATGTCGGCCTGTATTGTAATAATGAGGTATACTGACGTAAATACATACATCTACAGTTTGCCGGTATTTAGGTTCCGCGCTGTATAGGGGCGAGATTATTGCAATTCTCCAGACAATTTTGAATGGAGTTCAAGGTTCGGCTTTATACAAGCCGAACCTTGAACTCCATTCAAAATTCATATAGAAACCCCATGATGGGAGACAATTCATACTCAGCTACTGCATTTCCGGCTATTAGACCATTGAGATATATATATTCATTGCACGATAACTGAGTTATAGATGTATGAAACACTGATTCATCCACATTATGCAGTTCCGCACAAATAATTACTCTACCTGTCTGGAGTTAACCGTTCCGCGCAGATAACGTCACTTACAGAAGTGATTTTTGGAAAGAAATCGAAATAAATAAATAAATAAAAATAAATATTCTTCGAAATTTTACACGGCACCATCTAGTCCCAAAACTAAGCAGTGCTTGTGCTAAACAATGGATATAATACTTATATACTTTTTCTTTTGTAAATACATACTTATAATACATAAGACACCCGGACGAATACAAATTATTAACACATTCATTCATCACATAAATATTTGTGTCCTGTGGGAATCGAACCCACGACCTTGTATGCAGCAGTCCGGTACTCGTACCACTAAACCACAGAGATCGTAAAAAAATAAGGACAATAATCACGAATGCGAATAATTTACGATACCGACTGGCTTTTTATCGTTAAATGTAGCATTACAGCACTGCGATATCTCCAGCAGGTCTAAATTATAATAGGATGTACATTTTAAATACCTACCTGCTATGGATTTCAAATGTAAAGAGCAGAGATTTTTAAAAGTGATCGTTTGAGCTCTTCAGGAAGCACTCCAAAACAATGACGATGTTGTGAACAATGATACAACTTAATGGTATAAAAGAAACTATGTAATGTCATTGGCCGCCTCTGAAAATAAACCGATTGTCGTTAGAAATCAAAATGTCTCGAAAGCTGGGCAAGATTTTTAGCAATCGAAAACGGGTAGCGATTATTATAAGCAATTAGCAACCTAAACAACGTCTAGTAGATAAGTGAAGTGTTTACCTTAAATCTTCGCTTCAAAAGAATAATTCCACTAAGTGTCAGTGTATCCGAACTTCAAAGTGTAAGAAAATTCAATGTTTCGTAATTACACTGGATTTTTGTTTGACACCATTACAAAAGGATATTTTCATTTTACGATGTAAATTATTTCAGCTTTTGATATTCACTTTGTTTATTTTTCTTAGATGAAGCCCCCCAGCCGGCACTAGAAAACCGATTAAGTTATGATATTCTTGAGAAACTATGTTGTATGATTAGTAATTAGGAAATAGATGCACATAACATTGTCTTTCACAGAGTACAGTCGAGAACAATGTGCATTTTACTATTAAAGTTGGAACATACGTTTTACTGTTAGGTGTGCAAGCAAGCATTTTACTTATAATTATATTTAAAATTAAAATATTCGACATAAAAGCTTTAACGGTGGTTTATTAACATTTAAAATGTTTATATCATATGAAACAACGTTTTAATATCTTTTTAATAATACAATCTCGGTGAAAACACTTTAAAATTTAACTCAAAACCAATAAAACGCTACGATGCGAAATGTGAGTACCGTAATAAATACACAATTGTTTATAATTAGGTGCGCTTCTTACTTTAATGGGCTAATAAAAGGCGCAAATTACGCTCCGATTGTTTTTCTAGTGTAAACTTCTCGATGATCTACTACTAATGACGTAACACGTACATTCAGAAAAACTTCCAAGCTTACTCAGAATATATAACATGTAATAACATCTATATAAGGACGTTAATGTCACAGAACACTACAATAAAAGCTTCAAGTTGACATTTACGCTGTATTTTCCGCGTTGAACAAAATGTATGTCACGCGAGTAAAATTAGTTGAATTTTATTAATGTCATATCATGAAGACGCTCAGAAATGCCAGGTGTAGGTACACGAGATTGTTTGTTTAACACAATTAGAGTTTCGCACGTGTATTCTAATTATAGAATGTGTTCCGAACGCTTCTCACTGTCCATCACTCGGAATCAGGCAATGTCTGGTTCGTATTAGTGCTGCCCTATGGAAAGTAAAACAGCTGTGGTGTGCAGGGCTGTGAAAAATATGCACTTCTTTTAAACTTATTTTTAATTATAAATGCAACTTTAAAATCTATATTTAAACGCTTCAAAAGTCGAATTCATAAATAGATATAAAATGGTTTATAAAAAGTTTTATAATTTAATAATTGTGGTAAAAAAAATAGTTTATGGGCTCGCCCACACACATTGTTAATGCAACAAATTCATACCCCCACCTTCATATCTCTAATCACGCGAAGCCTAATCTGCTAAAATCTTAGCCAAAATAGCGCGAAAATCGTTTGGCGGTGCGCGTGCGGCGGGGTGGGCTCAGGTGAGCGTCAGTCCGCGCCGCGATCTCCCACCGACAGGGATCCACGCGCGCCACGCCGCGAAATTTCGGAACTGTTTAGAAAAATCGAACGCATTTCGTTCTTTAAACTAAAAAATAACAAAAAAACAAATCGAGACGTTTAGAGAATAGAAATGGGACGAGTTTTGGAGTAAAGGGGTTTTTTGGGTGTTTTTTTTGGTTGAGGAGACATGGTTACAGCCAAGGTGTTGGGGCAGTGATGTCCGTCGAGAGATGCGGCCTGTTGTCATCGCCGCTTGCTTGCTGCTGCTCGCGCCCATCACCGATTCATGGTGGTGAGTACTTGAAAGCTCTACATAAAACTAACCTGTACTGAAAAAAAAAACATTTAAACCTTGTGAATGATACAAAACTGATAGAACAACAAAATCTAATAAGAATCGTGAGCCTAGACAGCTGATCTGTGTTTATTTAAATGTTTTTGTCGATTCTCGATTTGATCATTGAGTGTCTCCGTCGCAAAGTTTTCGATTAAGAAAACTTTTAATGGTTGCTTTTGATTTTGTTTTCAATTCAATTCTACATTGAATATTAATTTGAGTTAAAATTAAACGTTTAAACTCTTTGCTCAACATTTAATAAAAACATTTTAAACCATGCTTTTTAAGTGTTAGTTATCAAAGAAACAAACTACTTTACGGAAAATTTATAACGTGAATTTAGTTGGATTGGGTTAATTAATTAAAATATAATTTATTATATAAATCAACTATTTAAAGTCTAACAAAGTAAGTATTCATCAAATTTTCTTAAGATATCGGCATTGTTTTTAAAACATTTTATTATATGCAGTGATGACGAAGAACTGCCTCATTAGCCAAGTGGTCCTAAGCGCGACTGCTACGCTAGAGGTCCTGTGTTCGATTCCCAGGTCGAGCAAAGTGTTATTGGGTTTTTCTATGAAATTCCCAGTAGCAGCTCGGAGTTAGGAATTTGTGCCCGGTTAATGGCAATAGGCTCGCCCCCTATTACATGGGACCTAAACATACCGGCGAACTGTGGGTGTACATTAGTAGTACGCCTCTGCCTAACCCTTCGGGGAACACAGGCGTGATGGTATGTTATGTTATGACGAAGAACCATATGTTCACAGAAATGATTATAATAACCTAATGAATACCTGTTACTTCATTACATATCTTGTATATTAATTAATATTCATGTATGTGTAGCAATAAATGCACATTTAGGAACATCAAAGCGATGCGTTTAATGACCTTCTTTAATAATGACCGCTGATAACACATTAATGATAGTGAAACCACTTACACTTTTGTTGGTAACTGTACAAGAATGCTATGAATGTTTTTAAATGAAATAATTTTACATTTTATTCTATTATGTTTATGGTATAATATGTATTATGTTAAAACTCATTGGATATTTTATTATTTGGTCGCTTATGTAGGTATGAATTATTTTTCAAAAGTAAGTAGTATTTGGAACTGCTTTAAATTATAATGTTTTGTTAGACAAATTTCTTTCAGATTGTGTTTGATAAGGGAATCTTAATTCGCAGAAAATATATCAGTTTTGGATTTCATAACATTGGTTTAAGTTTTTAGAACACTCTGGAACAAGCAATCTACAGTTTACATTATTCTCAGTTATGTTGGGTAGTAGGCTGGTGTGGAAGATGGCTAATAAAACTACTGGTGGGCTGACTGTTTGTGCTAATAAAAATCTAGAATAGAAAATGTTAATTAAGGACTTCCTTGAAGATTAATTCCCTAATCCATACACCATCTTAATGAATACCTAAATTATGACTACACTTAGTGGAGAGCATACATCTTTAATCTATCTTCAGCTTGCAGTAATCCACTGCTGAACAAAGACCTCTATCAAGAGATGCTATTTACCTCGTGGGATTATGGATGCCATAGAATTAGCCAAAGGATGTCTATTGCTGAACAAATGCTTCTTTGCAGTTTTCCATTAGGATCGGTCCTCATTATGACTGAGCGACCTTTACCAGGTTTTGAGTGGCGTATACTCTGTGTTTTACTCATAGGGAGACAAGTACTTAAAGCCAAGCCGAGGACAGGGTGAAATGGCGCACATTGGGGGAGGCCTACGTCCAGCAGTAGACTATGATAAGCAGATGATGATGATGAAACTCCGTGTGGGGATGCATTAGAATACAGATCAAACCATCATTCAAGAAAATATATAGTGATCTTGCAAGAAAATATCCGACTTGTTCGGTGTAATAACTAAGCTGATCAACTGATCTGCAAGGTTAAGCTGTGTTCGCGACGGTCAGTTTGTGGATGGGTGACCATTCTTATTGGTCATTAGCTCATTGGTC
The DNA here is from genome assembly GCA_947256265.1 of Acronicta leporina. Lineage (NCBI taxonomy): Eukaryota > Metazoa > Arthropoda > Insecta > Lepidoptera > Noctuidae > Acronicta > Acronicta leporina. The sequence goes on along the minus strand of OX366513.1, from coordinate 4,504,175 downwards.
AATATTCTTTTTTGAGGAGACTGATGGCGACTGGTAACGAAACCTCTGTCTAACCCTTCGGGGAATGCAGGCGTTATGGTATGTGTGTTATGTCATAACTCTTTGTCTTGTGGTACTCTTGAGAATTGATAGGCAATCGCTCGAAAGATGATAAACGTTTATAGCTTAGGGACAACTTTCTTACGAATAACGTTTGTCATAGATAATCTATCGATCTATACTAATATATAAAGCTGAAGAGTTTGTTTGTTTGTTTGTTGGTTTGCTTGAACGCGTTAATCTCAGGAACTACTGGTCCGATTTGAAAAATTCTTTCAGTGTTAGATAGCCCATTTATTGAGGAAGGCTATAGGCTATATATCATCACGCTACGCGGACGAAGTCGCGGGCAGAAGCTAGTATTGTATAATAATGGCTTTAAAGCTGACGCTTCAATCAATTCCTACTTACTCTACAAGATTATTAGTGAAAATATTGGTGGTTGTAGAATAGATATCACTGTACAAATATTTCATGGGTTTTAATCATTTAACAACATAACATACCATCACGCCTGTATTCCCCGAAGGGTAAGGCAGAGGCGTCCTAATGTACACCCACAGTTCGCCGGTATGTTTAAGTCCCATGTACCTAATAGAAGGCGAACCTATTGCCACAAATTCCTAACTCCGAGCTGCTACTGGTAATTTCATAGCAAAACCCTATAACACTTTGCTCGACCTGGGAAATCGAACCCAGGACCCCTAGCTAAGCAGTCGCGCTCAGAATCACTTGGCTAATGAGGCAGTCATGTTAATCATTTAAACAAGTTGAATATATGTTGCAATAGAATCATCTATTGCAACTTGTTTAAATGAGGAGAATACCTAATTTGGCAAGAAACTCCATGGCCAAAGACCATGGACTATTGCAAATGTGGCTGCTAACGTAAGCTGTAATTAAGGGTGAATATTATACACTGCTGATTTTGAGGGTAAGCCAAACTCCGGAATGCTACTAAGGGCCAGGACTTTGATTACAGCAGCCGCACTTGCCAATGAGTCAGCTTACAGTGCTGCTTCTGGTGGCTGAGCCAAATTCCGGATTGCTACTGACAATATCCTAATAAACCTTAATCTAAACCTAGGAATCGTACCCAAAACATCTAGTGTAGCATTAGATAAACGACTAATGAGGCATTGCGGTATTAACGATGTAGAGTAATTACATAATCAGATTTATAGCCAGGAAGTGCAATAAAGATGATTTTCAACGGTCCAATACAGGTGTCATATAAATATTGTAAGATGTTAATATGACTTATTATTATTTACGTTGTGATCGGTAGAAACTATTAATTATAATAGCTTAAGCCTTTGCTTCAAATTAAAACTTAACAGCCAAAGTATAGAGTTCAGAATTGATTGCTTCTGTAATCTCTAGCTTATCCTCTAGAAAAAATTTGAAGATTTGCCGTCGATATTAAAAATGTGATATAAATAGTTGTCGTTAAGTATTTCTATTAAATTCCACATTCAACTTCATGTGTTGTATTACCATATTGTTACCAGATGTCTTAAGATAATCATTTATACCAAATTCCACAAAAAATGCAAGCAAATTTCTATCTTAAGGTACGATTCCTAAGTATGAAAATATAAACTACGAACTTTAATTCACACTTTTGCTTTCATTAAATATCTTCAACATCTAAAACAGTTTCTACTATGAGGTGGGCCATATTTAACCTATTGGAGGCCTTGGGCACTTTAAGATAATGGGGCCTCTATGACAATCATATGTCAGGAAACTATTTCATGAATAAATGAAAAAAAAGGAGTGGGAAATAGGGGGCTCCCTTGGATCTTGGGGCCCTGGACACTTGAACATAGTGCCTGACTATGAGGATTCTAAATTCAAATTTACAGAAAAAAAGCAGTTTGTCTAGAATTATTGAATAATGTTCAAAATGCTTTACGAGTATATAACACTAGCTGCCCGCGCTTTCACTCGCGTGTTTGTCTTCTGTGTACCTCTCCAAGGTCCAATCTAACTCTGTACCAAAATGCATCATAATCGCCGCAGCGGTTTAGGCGTGAAAACGTTACAGATAGACAGAATTACTTTTGCGTTTATAATGAGATGAGATATAGCTTTATGGTTGAATAATGAGAAACCTCAATGTACTTTACTGTACATGTAGGCAGATCATCAAGTAGGTATTGTACCTAAATGACTAAAGGTTGATAACATGCTAACAGCTTCGTAGTTTTTATTTCTATAAGCGATTGTACCCTAACTATACAAAAATATTTTAAATTTACAGAAAAAGTGATCCTATTCGAATCCAGAGACCACACGGCGAAACTCCGTTTCAACAATAACATTAAATAACAAATCTTTATCGCCATAATAATAATTTAGTTATTGGCAACATTAATCACAGGCTATGAAATTCAATAAAGTCATATTCGACAGGCACCACCACGCTGGGGACTTTAATTTGCAATTAATCAAGTCGAGACTTTAAATTAGGAGTTTCGTGCACGATCAACAAAAATGGATGCGCGTACGCAACGGTGCGTCCATAATGTTGCGAGCTGCATATTATTATTTGTTGGCATTATTCGGATAATAAATGTTCGAATAATAATTTATTTATTGGGCGTAATAATATGTTGGGGGACTAATAAAGTCATAGTTGGTGCGAAGAATTTTAGATTTATGATTTTAATGTGTTTTATTTTTGATAGTCTTGATTTCTTTGAATTATTGACGTGATAATGTAGAAGCTTTTAACATATTAAATTTCAATAATATTTTATTAAGTCAATTAATTTGTGCTTAGCGTAGCGGCGGAGTAATAGACTTTTGCTTCAGGTGTTAGGGGTTCGATCCCCACACGGAGCAAATATTGTATGTCCTACAGATAGTTGTACCGGGTCTGGGCGTTTGTGTAGATGACGATTCGTGTTTAAAACAACCCATACAGGAGAAAATCGTAGTGCGGGGAAGTGGGGATAAGAATAGAATAAAGAACTAATGTTAGTCGAGTATAGTTTAACTCAAATGTAGAGTCGGAAAATATGATGTATTTTTCAATATAATCTGCTTTACGTATCCATACATAAACTCACACGCCTTCTACACACAAGTTTACGATACTTTATTATGGGTACTAAGTCAATGGGGTACCATGAGACGACCGGGCCTGATGGTCACTGAACGCGCCATAATTGAGAGGAATGACTCAATTTTAGCAATTTGAAAGTCCCCCTGGCAGATTGATGGATTCGTGTTAATGTTTCATTGGAGAAAGATTGACTTCATAAATGATTTTTTGCTGCCATGAACATCGATTATTTTCAAATAAATTGGTAGGTAGCGATAATTCAAGTTTCAAAGTTATAAATGGATTTTGCACGGGATTAAGTGTATCGAGTGAGGTTGATGCATTTTGCAGTAGTGAACGGGTGCAGTTCATCTCGAAACAAATTGAAGTTGACAATATTTTAGACACCATTATTTTACCAAATCATTTTTTGGGATTTTTTTTTTAATTCTGCCAGGCTTACGATTGTCAGCCTGTTCACCTGATGGTAAGCGACACTGCGATCTACGATGAGGCATGTTTGCCTAGAAGAAACCGATTCAGTCTTGATTTAAAGACACCCAGAATTAACCTATCGGGGAAGACCCACTCGGGAAGCGCATTTCACATTTCAGCGATAAGTACGCAGTATAAAAGTGGACTTAAAGTGTTTCCGTTCGGGTTTTCGGAATATCCTCTGTGAATCGATTTCAGTAGTACTTAGCATTTTCTGGTACCGAATAGTTCTATACAATTCGATTTCAAATGTTTCACTTTTCTTCGGCTATATCATCTTATCAAAATGGACCCTTTCAATCGATAGATATAGTCAATAGTAGGAATAGTTTCTTGTTTTCCAGTATTCCGATATAAATTATCAACTAAATTGCAAAATCAGAAGTGATAAAAAATATTTGACGATGATATTCTCTTTGATCTTAGTAGAAGGGCCCATTTTATTTATCCCGAGTCAAGAAAAGATCAGATAAATCTTACAGAAAACCAGCGTGAAAGAATGCTTATGTTGTGTTTCACCGAGTGAGTGAGGATACCGGTAGCCCAAATCCTTTTAAAAGGCCGGCAACGCACTTGCGACTCCTCTGGTGTTGCGGGTGTCCATAGGCGGCGGTAATCACTCAGGCTGCTCGTGCGTCCCTTATACTAAAAAAAAGATTATGTAACCAAAGTGTATGTGTACAAAGAAAGTTTTCAAGCCCCAAGGCTTTCTAGATAAATTTATTTAACGCGCCCGCAAGCCTGTTTAAGTGTAATAACTTAAACACTAGTAATTATTGGTATTACGGTAGTGGGTGCTATATTAACGTAATTGCAATAAATCTTAACAGACTACCCGCTAGCCATACTCTATTAAATATAGATAAGACTACAAACTGTTACTTAAACAAATTATCTTGTTGGCTATAATTCCTGAACCATTTTGTTAATGTTAAGAGACTAGCGAACGGTGAGTTTTCTTACCTAAGTGGTACCTTCAACTATGACGTAAATAATGACATACCATCACGCCTGTATACCCCGAAAGGTTAGGCAGACGCGTACCTACTAATGTACACCCGGTTCGTCGGTATGTTTAGGTCCCATGTAATAGGGTACGAGTCTATTTCCATTAACCGGGTACAAATCCCAAAGTCGGAACTACTACTGAGAATTCCATAGAAAAACCCATAACACTTTGCTCGACCAGGGAATCGAAACCAGGAACTCTAGTGTGGCAGTCGCGCTTGGGACCACTAGACTATATGAGGCAGTCTATTTCGAGAGAGAATTCCGACAGAGAGAGTGAGATGGTCATTTAGGCAGAAGAGGTTTTTAAGTACTCTACAGATAAATTCAATCATTGCATGATCATGTAACTATGCGTTTAAAAAAAACGTTTCATAATAGGAATGATATTGTTACTATTTTGTTACGTGTAAGTACTTGAGCAGACGTATCACCTGATGCTAAGCGATTACCGCCGCCCATGGCCCTCCACAACACCAGAGGAGTTGTAAGTGCGTTGCCCGTCTTTTAAAAGGGCTTGGGCCTCCGGTATCCTCACTCACTTTTTCTTAGTTTTCCGTGAGGGTTTTCTGTTTATCTGAGTAGAGGGTGTTTTGTTAGGTTTTGTCGTCTCGAGTGAAACCAGAACCTACTAGCCAAGCTAGTTTAAATTGGCGGTCATTGAGATGTATATAGGGGGATAATTTCGAGGACTAAGTGTGTGTGTTATATATTAATTTTATTCTTAATTTTGAAATACTACGGGTTAATTGCCTGTAATAAATTGTATTTTTGAAGTGAAAACTTGTTTAGCGGCGCTGTGCACTTTTTGTGATGGGGAAAAAATGTTAAACTCGCGACTGATCATATCGCGACAGATAAGACCGTAAGACAAAAGTGAAAACAAATGTTTTCTTAGACAGTACAACTGCACATTATCATTTATTGAAGTGAAATCTTCGTTAATATTCAAGTTTTCACTTCTGCCGGCACTCCCGGAGTGCAACCCGTTGTTTTTTTTAATTATTATAGTAGCGTGACAGACCATATGAAAGTAAAATCAGTTCCTTGTTTCGTAAGATAATATTATGGTCACTCATACGACATACAAGGTGGGACCCCAAGCTTGTCTTAAATCCGGAAGTCGAGACACCGTGGGTTAAACCAGGTTTCACAACCGCCACAATTCACTTAATGATGCGTTAAATTAGATACACTACTTAACTATAAAAGTCGATATCTATTAGTTTCGTATGTAGGTGACGGAATTAAATCGCCCACTGAATTCTCAGTGAACGAGCAGGCATCTTTAATTGCATTTTTTGTCCATGTTGTTGATGAATGTTTTTCGAGATAAAAATAGGTGTTATTACAACTACTTAGTATATCCTAGTTTGCATAATTGCTTCTTTTTATGCGCATGGGCAGCGGACTAAGTGATAGTTAGCTCTCTGATCCGGTACCTATAAGAAACCTGAAGACTATGAAGATAAGGTTCTATCTTTACAACTTGCTTTGCAAATGTGAACGAATCACTACTTCTTAGTTAAAGGTTAACTAATAAATTAATACTGTTAAGTAAAACAGTGATAGGCTAATGATATGACCATTAGACAGCCAAAAAAAACGGTTGAGTTCGAATTATAGGCACGCACCTCTGACTTTTCCAACTCATGTGCGTATTAATATTTATCACACGCTTTAAGTGGTGAAGGAAACCCTCTTGCGAGAGTACCCCATGCTTGAGAGATTTTCTCAACGGCCTGTGAAGTCTGCCAACCCGCATAAGGCCAACGTGGTGGACTATAGCCTAAGCCTGTGCCCAGCAGTGGGACAGTAATGTTTTGATATCACAGACGTATACCTGAAACAGATTTCTTAAACGTTACCCCTCACTTAAATTATTTTTCTGTATCCTGGTTACAAACACAAATCTCACTAACACGAGCACCCAGACACAGAGCCTAGTACAGGGTACCTAATATAATATAATTGCGGAATGTCCTATGGGAAGGATATTTATTGTAACATCTTACTGTATCACATTTTAAGCAAATTTTTATACATTTGATTTGATATGCTGGTATGTAGAGAGGATGGATGAACGGAGACTGAGGAAACGAGTATACATGATGAGTACGGATGGAAGAATTGGAAGGGACCGACCTCGACGAACGTACCACAACCAAGTTGCGGCCATTCTCAAAAAAGGTCAGGTTAAGAGCAGCCTAAACCGACGATCATGCATGAGGAGGTTAATGAACGTAGAGGAAGCGAAAGTAGTGTGCCACGATCGTAGCAAGCCCCAATGGGGAACAGGCGTGAAAATATGAAAATATATATGCTTGTAAATTCCCGACGCTGATAGACAGCGGCAGGAATAACTTGGTCTTGAAAAATCAATTAATTATTGCTTAGCTCTTGATTGGAACTGGATTAGTCTTGTGGTTCTCTCTACGTCTCTCTCTGCTACGTCTTGCTCATGTGGTATTGTTGTGCAACGGGTCGTTGACCTCCCAAAATAATTATTGAGCTACACAATGTCTGATGTACGCATGCCGTTAGTAAGTTCAAGTCAACTCAAAGCTGCTATGGAACTTTCTTCAGAAGGCCTGTCTAGATATTACCCTACATCCTAACATACACGAAATATCTGATAATACAACTACTGTCTGGACTTTAAAAGAGACAATGCTTCTCTGAGTTTATTTCGACGTTTCTTCTCAGAGGTCCGTCAGTTAGGAAATGCTGGCGCCATCTAGTTAAAACAAAAGTAAAACATTAAATGAATAATGAATTTACTAAAATAAATATCATTTATATCCTGGCTTCGATTTCAGGAAAGGTTTGGGTTTTTCTATGAAAATCTTCAGTAGCAGTTCGAAGTTTGGATCTGTGCTCACTTAATAACAATAGTCTCGTCCCTAGACTTAAACATACCCGCGAACTGTGGATGTAACGTTGCCGAGTACACCTTTGCCTAACCCATGGTGGAATACAAGCCTGATAGTATGACTTAACGTGGAGTCCCTCAAATAAAAGTTCTGCATCAAAACTGACTGATTGAGAATGCCATATGGAAAAAGTCGGCCATAGAGGCTACTAAGTACTGTGCATATAAGTAAATGAAACTTGTAAGCTTTCAATGACATTAGCAGTTTTTTTGACATTGCAGTATAAAGCCTCTATCTTCTCTCAGTACTAACATGTGCAAGTATAACTCCTAATTATACCTCTACAGACTGTTGGTACTAACTGTGAGTTATCTATCAAGTTTTATTGTCGTTAGCTAACCGGTATCCAAATGTTTTGACCACACCGCGGTTACAAAAGCGGATATTACCGTGTTTATTATATTACTTAAGGGTGAGTGTTTAGTTTTGTTTTAGTCGTGGTCAATTTACTTTGTGTAGATCTAGATGTAGATTGAATGTGTAACACTCAAAATTAAAAAAACATCTTTTTTTTTTTTAAAGCTTACTAGCAATGTGGGTCGCACATTACTAGTAGGTATTATTGTTAACCCCTCGTGCTAAGCTAAAATGCTTGAGTTACGAGTGGGTTCACGTTGGTAGTGCAATGGGTGGGTATCGAACCGGCAACCACATGATCGCAAGTCCAACGCCCTAGCCATTAGGCTACCGACGCTTCCATTCGCTTTCATCTAACTCAAATGAGATTGTTATTTACAATTTACAGGATTGATACATGAATATAAGTTGCTTTATCCACTTTAAGTACATTAAAAAATTAGATCCATATTAGATATTAAAATTTGCATAATTAACCCGATTTCAAAGCCACTTAAACCATAAAATTTTATATCTGTATTTTTTTAACTTTATAATATACTTCCATAAAGATGTTTTTGACTGAATTTTAAAGCTTTTATAGGCATCTCTAACTTCTCCTTAAACTGCGTAGATATCATTGAGTAAACCTGTGACACTTTTAATGACCGACATTCTTCCCCTTAACACCGTCGATAATAGCCAGTTTAATGTGAAGTAAATAAATTAATTACGTTATAAATCTAACCACGATGTCGGATAAAACCACCTGTCAGCTAACCGTCCAGTTACTGTAATCATAACAAAACTGTATTAGTTTAATGTTTTAATCGATTTTAATTGTTTATTTATAGCCATTATAATTACTTTCTAGGGTAAACAGTCAATGAGGTCATTGAGGTAAATGGGCTGTGTTTTTGTTCTAAATAGACGTTTTAAATCAAATATTTTATTGTTCATCCTTCATCATTAGTGGTCCTTATTGCCACTGCTATGTTAGAGGTCTAGGGCTCGATACTCAGGTCGAGCAAAAAAAAACCAATTTTTTTTTTTTGTAAACTGAAAATGATTACATAGATTGGATCTTGGTACGTAACAATATTCACAAGTCGGACAAGTTTTTCTTAATATATTATGCAGGTATGTGTTGTATATATTCAGTAGATTCAAATAAAGAAGATCAAAGATAATTCCGTTTTGATAAAAATAATTCAATCTTCAGGTAGAGGTATAGAATATTAAACAATAATCCACATCTTTAATACATTTCCTGTACCGCTGACTAGACGAATTCATCAGAATTCGTCTGACGCAACTGCACAGTGGTGCGAATAATGTAGATACTAAACAGATTTATTCATCATACTCTGTATGAAGTTAGTTTTAATTGGCGTCGTGTTTATTATTTAGCTTTCAATCAAGTATTGAACCTAGACCGACGGTAGCTAGCGACGAGACTGTTCAACATAATTTTAGACTGGATTTTTGTGTATGAAAATACTAACAATGTGTGGCAAGCTATTAATATTTGCGGTGTTTCCTCTATTTTTAACTGCATTCGTCTTGCTGTCAAAAAGTGATCATATTTTGCTTAATAACTGAACTTGATTATGTAATTAATAAAGATCACTGAATCATGCACTAACCTCAGGGATTTTAACCTCAGGGAAAAAAAAAAATTAAAACAGTTTTTGAAGGTATATTATATACACATAGATTATGCTAACGGCTAGGGCGTCGGACTTGTGAACCGACAACCACATCAGTGGTTGCCCGTTCGAAACTCATCCATTGCACTACAGACGTGAACCCAATCGTAATATGAGTATTTAGCTTAGCACGAGGGGTTATTTAACAAGAATACCTACTAGTAATGTGCAACAAAAAGTAAGCTTTTTAAAATAATAATAAGAAATGCCAAGAGTATTGGTGTTATGGTGGTGAGTAACTGACTCATTAGCCTAGTGATCCTGAGTGCGACTGCTACGCTAGAGGTCTTGGGTTCGATTCCCAGGTCGAGCAAAGTGTTATTGGGTTTTCCTATGAAATTCCCAGCAGCAGCTCGTAGTTTTGGAATTTGTGCCCGGTTAATGGCAATAGGCTCGCCCCCTATTACATGGGACCTAAACATACTGGCGAACTGTGGGTGTACATTAGTACGCCTCTGCCTAACCCTTCGGGGAATACAGGCGTGATGGTATGTAAGAGTATTGGTAGATCAGTAACATTCCCAATGGAGTACTGGAATGGATTACTCTCTCAAAGAGTATTATCTCAATATTTTTTATAGTAATTAATTAATTATAGAGAAAAGTTTTTTTTCCTTAAATATGAAATTCACTTACACTGTGCACTAGGGCCAACGATTCCATTCTATTAAGTTTAGTTTCAGTTACGAGAGTCAAATATCTACCGTAAAGCTTTATTAGGAACTTTACCAATAATGTTTATCACAATGTCATAATGTATTAATAAACTGGTTCCTGGTAGCGGCTTCGCTCATGTAGAATACCTACCTAAGAAAATACCAAAGGGTAAAATGTTAAAAATTACCCCAAATTTTGATCGTAATCTACTTATCTGTACACCAAAGATAGAAACGGGCATACAGACCAACAAAAATGAAATTAGCCTCCTTCACTTGTTTCAAATAATTTGCTATTACAGACACGACTCTTTAATTGTCTACTATAATAATATTGATGACAAACATGAACTAAACTTTAATATGGATTATAAACGATAAAATACTTAGATCAAAACATTTGTAAATAAAAGACAAGACAGTTCATTCAAAGCACCCAATTTTACCTACACGTTTAAAAATCGAAGCGGCATACCGGTGCGTATGGAACTAGTTCATTTAGCACTCGGTGCGATGCCCTGTCGCGCTGCCACCCGCACACGTTTGCAGTCCGCTTAGCGGCCCATCGCTAACTATCTGTTTCTCGTGCAGCTTAAGCATGGCGAACAGATGTGAACGTAGGCACAAACGGTTGTAATTGAAACTGGTAGGGATATTGATATTTATTTATAGAACGTTTCTGTTTTGTTCTAGTCGGTTGGAAATATGATGAGTTAATTAAAATAACTCGTGAAATCAAATCTTTTATTGAAGTTTGTAGAACTTAATTAAATAACTCTAACCCTCTAGAAGTTTGCAATAATTGTGTATATTTTTCATTGTGTATTTTTTATCATTATTTAATTCGTCCTTGACAGGTTAGGCCGTTTTAAGTTTGGAGTGTCGCGAAAAATACTGGTTGATTTTATTCGGCTCATTCGAAGCATGGCTCTCCCACAGTAAACAATTAGGTATATCTCTTTTCTAAATATTGTTCTATTATTTTACTTTTTTACAAGAATACATATTAAAACTCGAAAAGAGAGATATTAGGTACATATCCTGATACACTCTTAGTAAAGTCATATCTGTGCATTTCTTAATCTATTCCGCTGTAAAATTCAGAGGCGTGCGTCATTGTGCGTAGTATTTCACCAATTATCGCGTGCAGCCCATTATGGATTTACACAAACTACTGTGGCGTTAAAACCCACAAGGATGACAAATTGACTTCAGTGTGACGATCAGGATAATGAACTTCGACAAAATGTTGGAGAAAAATATTTTGTTTGATGCATTTTATGATTGCGCGTTTAATATTAAAGAAAATGTTTACTAGTTGTTGCCCTGCAGTTACACTTGCACCCCAGAGGTTACCGATGACTCCATGTAGAAGTACAAAAAAAACAACAAAATTGTTCAAGCTGTTTTGGAGATGGAGAATTACGAGCAGATGATACGACGCAGGAGTTTTCTATAAAAAAAGTTAAAATACACCGTCGAACTTTGGGTATACATTAGTACACCTCTGCCTAATTTAGAGAATATAGGCGTGATGGTATGTTGTTTTAAAACTCTTGTATTGTTTATACAAGCACAATTTTCTCATACATAAACACTCAGACCTTGAACTGTGTGGGTTCGAACTCAGAACCTATACATACACCAAACGTACCGTCGAATCAATTAACTGAAAAAAAAATTGGTAACAAGTACACCTGTTGAATCAGTAATATCAAAAATCCGATTTTGGATCACGAATATTTTTAGATATTTTTCTTTGAAATCAACTACCACCAAACCACAGCAAATTGAACCCATTAAAGAGTGAAACTTTATAAACATAATTATATCAAATATTTTCAAATCACAGCGTCACCCAACATACGCCTGAACACTTTCGAAAGCGTAAAACGGCCCAACAATGCCATACGGAGACCCAATTTTAACAAGATGACAAATAGTGGTACACGCCATAGCCGCCATGAGAGTCCATGATGCACGCGCTAAAACCTTGCGACAACATTGCTTATAACCACATAAACTTTTAAAAGTGTTTACTCGCCTACAGTGACAGAACTATCTAGCATGACGATTGCAGACTGTTGACACTATCCGAACATCTTATAACCGTGATAATAGAGTTCAATTTTCGATCTAAGGTTGGTGTAAATGTATTTGTGTACAGTGAAGGTAATAATGTTTACAGTTAAGTCGTCATGCAGCCGCTAATCGAGCCGATGTCGCGCGTTAGCGCCTCGCCCGGTGTCCGCAAACACTGTCATTCATTGTCACCCTAGTTGAATAGAGGTAGAGGCCTTTCCTGATGGATACTTTAAAGGCTCTTAGCTCAGTATTAATATAGCGTGTGGATGTGACAAATGTTTGACAAATCATGGCTTCACAATTAATTGTATCACGCCTGGTCAGACTTTGGTAGATTTTTCATGTGTGACATAAGCGCGACCGCTCCGCTAAATGTTTTCAGTTCCTTTTTCCTGAAATATCCGGCCCATGTCGTCGAATTCCGAATATCCGGCCCAATAACACTGCCTCGTTAGTCTAGTGGTTTCAAGTGCTACCGCTACGCTAGAGGTCTTGGGTTCGATTCCCAGGTGGAGCAAAGTGTTATTGGGTTTTTCTATGAAATTCTCAGTAGCAGCTCGGAGTTTGGAATTTGTGCCCGGTTAATGGCAATAGGCTCGCCCCCTATTACATGGGACCTAAACATACCGGCGAACTGTGGGCGTACCTACACACCTCTGCCTAACCCTTCTGGGAATACAGGCGCGATGGTATGTTATGTTATGTTATTACACTGAGCCGGATATTGGGCTAGAGCTCTTGGGTTCCATTTCCAGGCTTAGAAAAATGTTATTAGTGCGGTTATTTTCAATAGGGTTGCCCTCCATTACGCGGGGCAAGCAATAAACATACAAGTAAACTGTGGATGTATATACTATTAGTATCTACACATCTGCCTAATCTTGCTGGGAATACAGGCGTGACGATACGATTACGATAATATTACCTAAATGAAACGCTTCACCTCACTTTACTGTCTTAAAATCAAGAGTGAATCAGTTTCGTGAAGCGCGCTCCATCGTAGATCGCAGTGTCGCATAGGCAGTCAAGCGTAAGCCTAAAAAAAACTTTTCTAATTAAGTTTCGACTATTCTAATGAAGTAAACCAGGTTCGTAGAAACTAGGTTTTATTCCAGCTGCTGATTTTTAACACAATCACACCTCAGACACTCCGTTAAAACTTTCCGATACTGCTGCCTTTTACAACTGCATACAAACAAATAGTGTTGGTAGTGTATGCGTCCATTTTGCAAACGATATGATCTTCCTTTGCATTCGTTCTTGGGTTACGACTTGATTTAGAGACAACGAACGCTATAACTCAATTCTAAATCATCCAACCAACTTCTTTGTATTTTTTTCTTTTTAAAAAGCTTACTAGCTACGTGGGTCGCACACTACTAGTATTCTCGTAATTTGTATTAGGTATGTACTTATGTTTTTTTTTTGACAGAGCCGCTTTGCATACAGGGCTCCAGTTCTACTATTTTATTGTATGAAAAACGTCATTCAATGGCTTTTTTTTATGAGATAGGGGGCAAACGAGCAAACCGATCACCTGATGGTAAGCGATAGCCGCCGCGTTGCCCGCCTTTTAAAAGGGTTTGGGCCTCCGGTTAACTGCTTCACTCGGCGAAACACAACGCATGCGTTGTTTCACGCCGGTTTTCTGTGAGGCCGTGGTATCACTTCAGTCGAGCCGGCCCATTCGTGCCGAAGCATGGCTCTCCCGTGTGATAGATGGCTTCAGTATTGTTGATTTTTGACAGTTTTATCTTCAAAATCTGTCGCTTCTTATGTCATAAAGAACCATTGGACGATCATTCTGACACAATTGAATAGCAGACTTTGGCCCCTGGGTAAAACTTTGTTACTCATAGACATTCACCTTACAACTGAAAACTAATCTTGCTAGTTGAGCTAGAATTGTGCAAATAATTACGTATAAATCTCGGGCCCGTTAGCCGCAAATATCTTGCTCTTAATGACAGGATCGCGTGCCAACTCAATTGTTGACATAGGTCAGGGTTAACTGATGCTTCGTCACTACGTTAACGCTTCATTTCTGTGACAAATGACGAATGTTGCGTCCCTACGGCGTGCCTAAAGATGGCAAACAGTGGAGATAACAAGATAGTTGTCATTCTATAAATAAATAGGATGAAGTGGGAGTTCAATGTTCTGACGTGGGAGAGCCATGCTTCGGCACGAATGGGCCGGCTCGACCGGAGTGATACCACGGCCTCACAGAAAACCGGCGTGAAACAACGCTTGCGTTGTGTTTCGCCGAGTGAATGAGGTTACCGGAGGCCCAAATCCTTTTAAAAGGCGGGCAGCGCACTAGTGACTCCTCTGGTGTTACGGGTGTCCATGGGCGGCGGTTATCACTTACCATCAGGTGATCCGTCTGCTCGTTTGCTCTCCTATCCTATAAAAAAAATGAAGGGCTAAATACTAAAAAGTATTATAATGAAGGAAAACTTCGATTTGGGGTCAGGATCCAAACCTGCGTCTGGTTAAATACACCAGACACGTCTTACCCGCCATGTCAAACTTTGCCTTCACACTGAGGACGTCAGTGACAATTATTGAAAAGCAACTTACATAAAGGTCATAGCGTCTGATGTATCTAAATGTGTGCGAGCAGGATCATATTAAAGAAAATCACAAAAATATGCTTTTAAATCTCTTTGATGCCATCAACGCCAAAACCGAACATTTCGCACGATACTGACTAAATATTTGATTGTTTATTAATTTCTTACGACTGCTACGCTAGAGGTCCTGGGTTCGATTCCCAGGTCGAGCAAAGTGTTATTGGGTTTTTCTATGAAATTCCCAGTAGCAGCTCGGAGTTAGGAATTCGTGCCCGGTTAATGGCAATAGGCTCGCCCCCTATTACATGGGACCTAAACATACCGGCGAACTGTGGGTGTACATTAGTACGCCTCTGCCTAACCCTTCGGGGAATATAGGCGTGATGGTATGTATGTGTAATGTAATTTCTTAGCCCAATTCCAGGTGACACCTTCTTCATTCGTATTGGTGTCAATATATCTAACCACTTCCTCACCACCAGCCGAGACCAGATGGGTCTTTGAAGAATAATTAATTGACATACAACTTATCACAGTTAATTTATTCGTCTGAGTATACGGAGGTGTGTCGCCAGCTTGGCAATATTCCATTTTATAATACTCCATCAAAATTAAACTCTAATTTGTTATGTATACAGTTGATAATCGGTTAGGTGGTTTGCGGGTTTTGAAGACAGAATCCTGGTGTTAGAAACACCTAAATTCTGGCCAAAATAAATTCGAAACCGTTCAGTAACGTAATTATAACTGTACTTGTTCGCTGTATTTGAGAGATGAATTATATAGTAAATATTGATGCTACTAAAATTGGACACGACTCTGTGACCATGTGCTAAATGTATTGAATGAGTTTTAATTTGTAGTTTTATTACATATTACACCTACAAGGTTATTGCAATATTTTACATACTTTTAATGAATTTTACAACTAGGCTATTAACACCTTCTTGCCAAATCACACCCACTAAAAAGGTCGAATACATTACGTACCTACTTACGTCAAAATGAAACTATAAGTTTATAAATACAACACTGAGCTTTTATTCAGTCTTAAAAAAAACGCATCAAAATCCGTTGCGTAGTTTTAAAAATCTAAAAATACTATGTACTACCCTATGAGTACCTACATAGGGACAGACAGACAGCGACTTTGTTTATAATGATTAGCTTAGTAAACTATGACATTGCATCTTGCTTAAATTAGAAGAATAAGAGATTTTTTAGTGCCAAAGAATGCAAAAAGATGTCTTTTGTCACGGTTTTCAACAAATTTAAATCATGCCTAATTATGCATGAAAACATGACAACTTCATGCTGGTTCTTTACAAGCATAGATGACTTTTTGTCCCTGGATGATGGACTCAATTATAATGTTACCTGCAGTAGCTATGACCTAGAAAGTCCTATTTCATGTCTTATGACAGGACTTGTTTCGTCATTCGTAGGTATAGTATACAGTTGAGAAATTATACAGAGTTTATAGATATTTATTAATATTATATTTACACAATTTGTATGATTACATGTATGTGTATTTGCTATATTGAAATTTGTGTATTATTTCATTTAAGTGTTTAGTTTCTTTTGTGTACTTACGCCAGACTACTACTATTTTTCGCCTTTCCTTTCTCTTGAGTCCATCCAAAGGTTGTCTGTAAGAGATCGCTTCTAGCGATACGACCATTGTACCATATTCTATGACTAATAACTTATACTTGACATTGACTTATACTTGATTCGGAGACGTTTATATACCCACTTTTTTATCATCAGTGTACAGACACAGCTTTTTTACGATTTTATAATAGTAGAGAAGAGATAAGATATTACCTATAATATTCTTTTAATCTAAGACATTTAAATATTAATAGCGATGAATGGGACATTACGAATAAAATCGTGATCGTAATTACTACTTGAATCCAATTGGATACAAATTGGTCCCAAAGTATCATAATATCAGCCCGATAAAGAAACAAATAGAGATCAAAATGTTTGTATGAAATATTCCGAATGCGACTATACCCATTTAAATGTTTTTGCTTGTAAACCACAAAAATAGATTTACACCGTGATCGAGATCACAAGCAAACGACACCTACTTTGAATAACAGACCAGCAAATAAATATTACTATAATAAATATTTCATTTACAATTTCGCATAGAGCTGCTAATTTGATTAGTTTTGACTCGTAAATTAATTTAATATTTTATTGACATAAAGTGACAAGTGTTTCGCCCACTGCCTCGGAAAATGGGCAGAAGAATTGGATCATCCATCCGTCCTTTGTGTATTGATATATATAATATTTATTGAGAGACATACAAACACATCTGTATTTCTAAAGGTTAAGGGAAAAGTGTACTAAAATTGACCGAACTGAACTGAACAGTTCAGTATGGTTTCTAAGTCACATGTAATAGGGGACAAGCTAAAGCGGGTACCCAGTCAAAACTCCAAGCTGCTACTGAGAATTTTATAGAAACTTTCTCAATAGTATATTGGTTGTAAGCGTGACTGCAAAGATAAAAGTTCTGGGTGCGACTCCGAGGTAGAACAACGTGTTATTGGGTTTTCTATACAATTCAAAGTAGCAGCTCGGAAATTGGCTATAGGCAATATTCTCGCCCCTACTTAAATTCTAAACTTAAACATTTCGGCGAACATGGCTGGCGACCACCCTTATGTCGGAGTCTGTCATAAAGCACCTTGGTGTGTTTCGAATTTTACGTGTCAGAGCCAGTTCCCCGCTGTTGATGCGGCTCAGTCCAAGGGGCTCTTAAGGGTAGGCAATGTATCAGGAACTCCTCTGGTGTAGCGTCTATGAGTGACGATGACTCCTTATCATCAAGTGGCTTGTCAGCTTAGCGACTTAATCATACATACCATCACGGCTGTATTCCCCGAAGGGTTAGGCAGAGGCGTACTACTAATGTACACCCACAGTTCGCCGGTATGTTTAGGTCCCATGTAATAGGGGGCGAGCCTATTGCCATTAACCGGGCACAAATTCCTAACTCCGAGCTGCTACTGGGAATTTCATAGAAAAACCCAATAACACTTTGCTCGACCTGGGAATCGAACCCAGGACCTCTAGCGTAGCAGTCGCGCTTAGGACCACTTGGCTAATGAGGCAGTAATCATTAAAAAAAATAACTGTGTTAACATTAAAGAAGAAGAACTAATGTCATTGCTTGCTTTAGAAATGTAACCAAGCATTGCATGCTCAGAAGCTAGCATGTTTAGCCTAATTAAGGAAAAAAGTCCCATAGTATCAGGAGGTGAATACTAATGAACGTAGAAAATATAAAACTGGAGACCTGAAGTACTCAATGAAGAGTACTTCACAAAAAGCAACAGCAAAAAGATTCAAGAGCACGAGTCTGGTGGACCGAACTTCTCATACAAACGTACCTAATACCTAAATAAATTGTAATTCAAACTATAAGCCTGTAGCGTGGGAGAGCCATGCTTCGGCGCGAATGAGCCAGCTCGATCGGAGTGATACCACGGCCTCACAAAAAGAGTAAGGTTACCGGAGGCACCAACCCTTTTAAAAGGCGGGCAACATACTTTTGTTTAATCGTGCATGTAAGTATGTTATCGAAATAAATGTAAGCGAATGCATTTCTTGATAACTTTGGAACCCAAGCTTGGACCGATTTTCCGGTCGTTTATTTCCAGGGAAGTAGTAGTAGACGAAATGTAATGTAATGTTTGGATTACGAATAATTTTGGTAATGCGTTTTTGTAGGCAATTTAAGCTCCAGCGGACCCCTAAGCAAAATTAAATTTAAAAAGTAAATAATTTTGCCATCGGTACAGCAGTAATAGGACCACCTTCACAATCGCTTTTTTCTCAAAAATGTTTGTTATCATCACAAACTTCTATCCTTTTATTTGTTTTCAAGTTAACAGCTACCCTTATCTTTAGTAAGTTCTTGATTCCCTGCCTATCTCACAAGACATAAAGCGCGTTTCTCCAGTGGACATACATCACCGAGTGTCAGCGCTTGCGCATTGTGACGCCACTCGCGCGCAGCGATTGATTCAGCTAATATAAGCGTACGTAATGATGATTTTCTAACTTGAAATGCGTTAAGTAGTTTAGTACGAATTAAAAAGTTGAATTTCTCCCGTCGATAAAAGAGGAATAGCTCTGGGACAACTTTCTTTTAAAATGGGCACCAATCCAAAAAAAAAATAGAGTCAAAATGGAACGGGGTTTAAACCCAAATCTCCATCTGCCTACAGACATTGATTAATCCCAATACTGAACTACTGAAATAAAACTTTGAACAATACACTATTTCGGTTCAAACTAAACTATTAACCAAGGAAATGGAAGATTTCCTGGTTTCTGCCACTTACGCGACTATTAAACAATATAACACGATACAATCTGTAAAATGTTTTACTTCAATGTCAGAAATCAATTGTTTAGCCACTGCATCAAGAATAGTCCTAGAAGATGGCTAAATACATAATACTTAATTCTAAGTTACGCTTCATCGTGCTATATGTATACGGCCAGTATAATCTGAACTATAATTGTACGAAAATCCTATACAATGTGAATTCAGCTTATGCTGGTCTTATAAATCACGCTGTTTAGCCGTCAGTGAATCATATTTATTGTAATTCATAAAACATACCATCACGTCTGTATTCTCTGACTTAAGCTTGGGCAGAGTTACACTCACTGTTACCCGGTATGATTAAGTCCCATGTAATAGGGGACGAGCTCCGAGGTGTAACTGAGAATTTCATAGAAAAACCCAATAACACTTTGCTCGAACTAGGAATCGAACCGTGAACCTAGCATAGCAGTCGCGTACTAGACTTGATAGTTTATTTTTCATTTTGGTGTTGAGAGCTGAATCGGCCGAAAATGTTGTTCATGCTTCTTAAAGAATGGATATCAAATTTAGACAGGATTTATCTATAACTTCCGATAGCGTAATCATATTGCCGACAAGTATTACATGAGTGGGTAGATTTCGAGAACCAATCAGTTAACGTAAGCTTTGTTAATGATTACGCAGCATGTGACGCAGATCATGCTCCTGATCTATTTTTATCTATATTTCAACGGATACTTCGCTGTAAGTAACTGACAATTTCACATCATTCTCACGTATATGAAGATTAGCAAGTTCAATATTTGTGAAGTAAAAATATCACTGAATTATGATTCACACACAGATTATGTAGCCAGTCTACCTACCTTTTCTTCAATGTTTTAGGTGTTCCATTTTCAAAAATCCTCCAGTTGTTTTTTTTATTTCCGCGCGAAAAAGGAGGCTATTAAAACAGGTTCATTGTCACAAGTACCATTAACAGTTCCATGATGGAACTGATGTTATAAACTACCTTATTAGTCTAGCGGTTTCTAGCGGTCATCCTAAGAATCAGGTCCGGACTCATAGATCGAGCAGTGTCAGCTTTTTTTTTAGAAAATTCTTAGTAAAACTCTTTGGAAAGTACAAAAATATATTTTTGTACTTTCCATGCTATGATCATAAATTTATTGTAGTAAAGGAAAAAGACGTCACCTCAAAGACGTAAATTCATTCAGAATGTGAAGGCAAATTTCGACCTGGCGGGTGGAACTCGCGGTGGTTTAGTGGTCATAGCGTCTGGTGTATTTACCCAGAAGACACAGGGTCGAATCCTGCCCGCAGTCGAATCTTTCCTTCACAAAAATAATTCCAAGCTAAGTTTGGAGATCGGATTTGCATCCAGGTAATGGCAACGTATCATTTACAATTCATTGATGTATCTAAAAACATACCAGCGCACATTCAGTGTACCTACTGCTGTACAGTGTACACCTATACCTAAGCCTTGAAGGATATTGGCGTGATGGTGTGAGGTTTTTCTAGTAGTTCCTTAGTTATAAAAGTATTACAGGTGGGTTTCTTCGTACGGTTCTAATAACAAGCGAAAGTGAGCGAGCTAATCGGTTGCATGAGTACCCCTGTTATCTGCAATGGCTAAGCTTAGAGCATCGTTCTACTCATAGTCAGCCGTTAAATGTGATCCATAGAGGTTACAAACTGTCTTATAGTCAGCTTTCAGCTTAACTTTATGTAGCATTTGCAAGTTGACCTTGAAAACTAAAGGAGAATACAGAAAGGTTCAAACAATACAAAAAAGTTCATGCAATTGAATAACCATTTGTAGATCAATCAAAGACAAAATCGCACAGTATTGCGGGATCAGCAGCCGAAGTCGTAGTCAAGATATTCAATCAATGGCATAGATATAGCTCACTAATTGTCTACTATTTTTATTTCTGTATGTCTACGGTGTCTACCCTATTGACATTTATATTTATCATCATCCACACTTCGCTAACTGTTGGTGTAGACCTCGAGTTTAGTTAGTTTAAAAAAAAGAACCTCCAAACTTGGTACGGCCAGACCACCAAATCAATCAATAAGAAAATCACCAAAAGTATCGTCCCACGCTCAGAAAAACACCGAATGCATATTCTAAATTCCTAACCGACATTACCTACATCGCTATCATCGTTGTATGAAGTATTATGAAACACCAGTTCAACCAATGTAAACACGACTATCTCGTAGGGGTTAATAAAATCATTTTGTAAACTCCCAAACTGTAATTCTACCATGTGTTGTGGTCATATTTTATCCACCTCTTGACTTTTACTGTTGTACTTTGCGCTCATTTTTACTGTAGTTGTAACAAGGCCGTCTAGTATAACATGAATTGGAATACAGAATCATCTCTGTTAATCTGGAATGTTCTCTTGAGTAGAATTTGGAATGGAAATGTTTCCTGTTTTCTCTATATCTGTTTTGGTTGCGGACTGAATTAGTCATCTACGCTGGCTTGATGGTTTGAAGATTTGATGAATTACATATATACACTCGCATCTTTTTTCCATAGAGAATTTCTTTACTTACATATTGTTTTTTTTTAAAGATAACTCCCACACTCGTAGAAAAGGCATGTCATGAAGATTCCATAATTATAATGAACGGACGCAAAGTAGGTACATCCAGACTAGAAATAAATATCTGTAGAACGCACACAACTACTTCACCAAAATCTCTTCCCAATCAGATGAATGTTTTAAGAATACTTCTAAGAAAAACATTGGAAATGAATGCAGATAAAAATACTTCCGAATTTGTTAACATTTCAATTGAATAAAAAATATCTAAAAAAAGAAGCACGCGTGCTAATAAATTCACGGAAACCTGAATGAAATGAAAAAAGTAGAGACGCTATGTGTGTGGAATATTCACGAGAAAACACAAGAATAATGAACAGCATAAACAGTTTTACGCTGTACTAATAAAGAATGATTGCTATCAAATCGATCGAATAGTGTCAGATAGACGAATGATATTGTATCTAACCGTTACCGATAACTTTTAACGGGATCGCCTTTCTACGGGAATTGATTCCGGGAAGCAGACAAGTCTAAATTTATTCGAACTAGCTTCGCACTCGATACTCTGACAATGAACTCTAATCGAGTAAACAATGGATCTGTCAGCGCGACCTGGCGCTCGCCTGTCGACGCTCACCGTGGCGGATCGTAAATCGATACGGAGTTAGAAGAACAACACTAGTCGTATTGAGTGAGTTGAGTTTTATGACTATTTAATTATGAAACTTGTTGACTCGGACGTTTTAATATAGGATTGCATATTCGGAATGGTGAATTTATTTTATGTTTTTGTTTAGTTACAACGACTGCCCACTGAGAAAGACCAACGCAATTAGAAAGTACTTATAAACAAATATCCCTTGGTTCCAAGTAGTAATAGGGAAGTTTATTTAGTCTATAATAAACATGCTTTTATAAAAAAAACGTTTCGCCACTCTAGGGATTTTCTCCCGTATCATGGGTGCGTTTATAAACACAAATTATCACATAGACCCGGAACCGTGTGGGGATCGAACCATAACACGTGAAGCTGATCTCTCAGCCGCTACGCCACAGCTTTCCTTAGCAATAATATGTTAATTATGTTGTTTCAGGGCGTCTGGCAGCGCAGTGATATTAGATCCTCGCATGATCTGCAAGAAGAACCGGCGGACGCGCGGCCGGCTTGCTCAGATCTGCAGGAACGAGACGGGGCTACTGAAGGAGATCACCAGGGGAGTGACCCTGGGTGCCACGGAGTGCGCACACCAATTCAAAAACAGAAGGTGGAATTGTACCACGCAGAGGCGGAGTATGAGGAAGATACTCATGAGAGGTACTTAATGTTTAGTTTATTAATTTTATACTTAGGGCCACTTCACCAACTTCTGAAATATGTTTAAATTGAATTTAAACACAAAATTATAATAGAAAATTGTGTTTAAATACAATTTACATTTAAGAAGTTGGTGCAAGTGGCCCTGAATCTCTTCTATTATAAAATCGTACAAAAGCTGTGTAGGTATGTACATTAAAGATATTAAATATGATATAATATGATTATTATATATGTGGAGGCTTGTAATTAGCAATTTATTAATACCATGTTCATTACCTATATCATATATTTATTAGTCTGTAAACCTTCTGTAAAATAAAATAAATAAAATAATAAAAAAAACAAGTGGGTTAGCGTATATAAACGACTGCGAACCCAAAAAATGAGATTTTTAAAATCTATTTAAATAATATAAAATCTTTTTTTTTTAAAGCTTACTAGCAATGCGGGTCGCACATTACTAGTATTCTTGTTAACCCCTCGTGCTAAGCTAGATTGCTTGTGTTACGAGTGGGTTCACGTCGGTAGTGCAATGGGTGGGGTTCGAACCGGCAACCACATGATCGCAAGTCCGACGCCCTAGCCATTAAGCTACCGCCGCTTCAATCTTGTCTGTTTGTTACGGGTTCGCGCAAAAACTACTGAATAGATTTTAATTTTGTTACCACTGCTAGAAAGTATATGCACCAACTTAAAAACTGGAGAACTTCTTATCTCAATTAATTGAATTGATCCTGAGATACAGCTTCACCTCTCTGATATACTTACAGATCCATACAAAGAAGAGATCATCAATGTTGGATTTTTACTCCTAATATAGCTTCATGTGAGCGAAGCCGCGGCCAAAAGCTGTTTGTTTCATAAAATGTTATCCCAGCCAAATGGAGCTAATGTTATAAGTAAAAAAATAAGTTTCTAGGTAGTCTTGCTAATACGTACACTATCTGAATTTTTAATATCTACAGAATATAGAATCGTGATGATATAAAATACGTACATACCATCACGCCTGTATTCCACAAAGAATTAGGGAGAGGCGTACTAATTTACACACACAGTGCGCCGGAACTTTAGGGCCCATGTAATAAATAGTGATGAATCAATACTATTTTACTGATTACTGACACTTACGCGAATATTAGACATTGAAATGAAACTACTTTTTACGGATTTTATCGCGGTATATTGGTATTATTTAGTTCCCGACGTTTCGGATCCTTTACAGCATCCATGGTCACGGGCAGACTGAGGTGTTGGACGTCTTGATGTTAAAATTACTAACAGGTACCTTACATTTTTAACCTATTGTCATCAACCGGGCTTTGCGCCCGCTCCCAATCTCCGAGCTCCCATATTACTGAGAATATCATAGAAAAACCAATAACACTTTTCCCGACTCGGGAATCGAACCAAGGACCTCTAGCGTAGCAGTTGCGGTCAGGACCACTAACATAAGGAGGTAGTTACAGTTAGTGATGGCATCTGACGAGAAATTCATGTAATTGATATATTGTTTGAAATAAATCGTGATTATTAAAGTTGTTGAATATTATATCGTTACGAAAGATACTTCCCACCACCGTTTACTTTCACAGCCTAAAGGTTAAGGCTTAAGGAGTAACTATAAAATGTCGCTTTACTCCTCACGTTTTGTCAATAAATATCTTGTTATAATCTACTGCTTTATGCACGAATACATGTCTTGAAAAATGAGCTCTTAATTTGTGAGTCATGGTTTTGTGAATACAATAATAGTTGAAATAGATTTACAAGCGGGGAAAATAGATATAGATGTGTGATGTGACCATTGGACTGCTAAGTCAAAGATCTCGGGTTCGATAGCAAGGCACGCACTTTTGACTTTTCGAAGTCATGTGTATATTAAATCGCGTTTAACATACCATCACGCCTGTATTCTCCGAAGGGTTAGGCAGAGGCGTACTAATAGTACATCCACAGTTCGCCGGTATGTTTAGGTCCCATGTAATAGGGGGCGAGCCTATTGCCATTGAACCGGCAACAAATTCCTAACTCCGAGCTGCTACTGGGAATTTCATAGAAAAACCCAATAACACTTTTCTTGACCTGGGAATCGAACCCAGGACCTCTAGTGTAGCAGTCGCGCTCAGGACCACTTGGCTTATGAGGCAATTTCCTACTTGATAGGTTTAATTATAAGCTTACAATAGTATTGGTATAACAACACTCGTACTACATTTATTATAACACGTATCCACAAAGGGTTGGAGTCCCACAGTTTGCACTATCTATGTATATCTACACAAATCAACACACTGGCGGAATTTCACTTTAGAATTTCTTTAGTATTTTGGGTCTTCTCTGTATTCATTATGCATGAATTTTTGTCTTTATGACGGAGTTAAATGATATTAAAACAATAACGAACAAAATCCTCGATTCAAATCGATGCAAAAGTATCTCCAATCGATAGATAAATTATCCGATATCGCTGGCGATGAGTTCATCAACATTTAAGATATCGCACGATGTATGCTGGGGATTGCTACCTGCTACCTTTATTAGTCGATGGACAAAAGAATGCAAAACGTGTTAAATCGTACTGATGAATATCGGGCCCTAATTCGATTAGGCCAAAGGAGTTGATTTTTATGCGACCGGTCGTTTATCTATACGAACGTTTTAGTGATGCTACCCTGAGTAGTCGATGTCGATGATTGTCTTAAGAAACCTTTTTAGGAGAGACATGATTTATTTCGGTCGTATGTTTTGTGGCAGGGTTTACATTAGCACATTTTGAGATTTATGTAGACAGTTTCAAAAATGTTTAGTTAGATAAGAATATTTGTAGATTTGACTTTTCAAAAGTACCTACCTAACTATTTCAGTGTCATATTTGAAATGACATGAAAAAAGTAAAGTGGAAAAGGCGTGAAATCTGTTATGGATAAATAACATTTTGAAATGTTTCGGAAGCCTTTGACATCTGATCGTAATGTTAATTTTATTTATTCTTATCAAATTCATGGAAGTTGTTAAATCAAATAGTTCCGTCCAAATTTGTTTAAAGTTACTAACAATTTAGTAATGAATTCTAGTTAGTGGGCAATTATGTAAAAAAGACAGCTTGAAAGGTTATCGGCAACATTAATTCCACACCTACACATTATCGATAGACTGAAGTATGACAACACTACGAGCCGACCATTCGTCGTCAACATGCATTCATTTCGGATTCATTAGCGTAAATTAAGTGGTATTTGTCAAAATTTTGGGTGCACACAAAATATTTATAAAATATACCACCCCAGGGCTTTTATAACATTCTTCAATAAATTATCTGGCTTTGTGCCCACACTTTTTTGGACAGATTAACCAAAAAAATCTATACTCTCAAATTGTTTATTGCATAAAGGTGCCTATAAAGTATAAAATACGCGTGGATATTAAAAGTCATCGCTTGTTTTTACGACTTTGTTGGGTATCGACAGCCGTTTTGCTAATGTAAAAAAACATTAATTAGATACTTTATTACTGGGCATGATAGCTCAATTTGGTGCTTTTGTTTCTCATAAAAGTTTAGATTTTGGCAATACGAGATCGTCGTTATCTCTTTAATGAATCTTCGAGCTTCTAAATCCAGGATTCAAATCCATTTTGAAGATAAGGTGGAAACGTCATCAACACTAAATTAATTATTAAAAAAGTAAAACAAAGATGGCAGTCGCGTGGGCGGTGGGTCCGGGTTGGGTTGCGAGGGGAGGGGGGTGTACGGTCAACAAATTAGGTTAAAAGCCTATAAATTGATGCGAACAGCGATGGGTGGCGCAGGCGCAACGGTCTACGGAGCTGAATTAGTCCCGGTCTTTTTATCATTTGGTGACAAGAAAAAATAACATGTACAGGTTGATGTGTTCAAACTAATCTAACTTCTTTGCTTCAGGCATGATTGCTTAAATCTACCAACTTAACCGAACTTAAGCTACCAATTTAGTTAAATTACCGGTACAGCCATTAATTCATGATAAGTTAAGAGTATTATGTATCTTAAATGATTTGTTCAACTATTTTTTATCAAAGCTGAATAATAATTAAGAAGAACCATTAGTTATACTAATATTCTTAATTAATTACTAACTGTTTCCCGCGGTTTCACTCATGTCCCAATTGGCAACATTAAGACATAAAGTAGTCTATGCCCCTATCAAAAATACAATCTATCTCCTTGCCAATCATTATCAAAATCTGATCAGTAGTTTAGACGTGAAAGGGGAACAGGGATACAAAGACAAATAAACAGGGTTATTTTTACATTTAGAATATTAGTATTGAAGTAAATAAACGATGGTTTAATTCCTTGTGAAGCTAGTCTCATTATCTAAACCATAGAATTTCGGGAATAATACAAAAATATATAGCTACTAAAATCAAAACTAATTTGCCACCTTTGCGTTGAAAACGAAACATTCCTGCAAGAAATGTCTTCACACTTTATAAGGCCCGTCTGAAATCCGAAACCTCCTGTATAAATCCCCAGTACTCATGAGAAAAAATAATCATCGTTAATTGGTTCCTTTCATTAGTAAGTCCGTGGTCGTTGCATTCCCGATATACTTCTTTTTTCCGTGTCAAATCTTTATCAATGAAAAAAGGATTTCATTCTTATTTAAATTTCTTTATCAGCTCTCTGATGACCGGTGAACGTTTAAATAATGTTTCACTTAACCACGTAATATCGGTACCGTTATTATAATTTATATTTAATGAGTTTTAAAGGTTAATTTTTGAAAGTGGTACGCCTGTTTAACATTTAGGAAAGCCTATTTAGGAAGTGAAGTTGAAATCTTTATCTGTTAAATGTGTAATTACTACTAGAAAAACTATAATTAATTCAATGAATAAACGTTTCTATGCATTCAAATTTGAATAGTAGAAGTCATCAAAGATTATAGAAGTTGTAGTTAATGGTCATCATGGGAATGTGACTTTCAAAAGTTCCGACACGGCAGTCGCAGGTGCAGTATTTTTAGATAAGCAGCCAACTCAACAACAAGAAAGCCAATCAAAACAAAGTACAATATAAAACGGCAGCTCTATATCAAATCGTAAATACCGCGACACCTTATCTCGCTAGAGCCGACGCCAGACCCAGCCTGATTCTCACTCAAACAAAATAGCCTAATTAAGTTATAAACAAAGCCACAACACGGACCGAAATATCGAGGCCGAAGCCATACGGGCTAATCTCATGCGACCATTAACTGTCGACAGCTCCCAGCGAGGAGTCCCCACCGGCTCGTAAAGATTACCACATGATAACCTGACTACTGAACCCTTAGGACCTCACACGTACCTCAAGAACCCAACATAAATACTCAAGAATGACTTCATATCGACAAAAAAAGGCAGCGATAAATTTGGCGCCCTCTAACACGTAAATGTTCTTAATTATAGTGTAATATCCGGGCTGCATTTCGTATCTAATCTTGACTCTTATGCGCATACGATCCGGGCGGCTATCGTTAGTTTTATCGATATCGATTATTGGCTTAAGCGCAGCACTTACGCGATCATAAACCGTCTTATTAAAAATTATTTGCCGTTTGTGTGAAAGAAGCAATTTAAACAATCGTGGTCACTTTAAACGAATAATAAAAAGTTTTATAGAGAAACATAAAAGAACTAATTAAGTATCGGTGACAATTTATACAAATTAACATTCTTCCACTAAAAATGATCCATTAAAGAGAATAAACTTGAAAAACACAAGGCTACAAGAATTTTACTTTCAAAAGCCTATAAAGTAAAACTGTCCATTTTATTAGAGGCCTTAACGTGTCTGACAAACGATAGCAGATCTCCAAATAAAGCTCGACTAAATATTTATAAGTGTTCGATACAACGGATGTCAGGCTGTTGCCTCGTGAGGGAATAAACAATAGCCTCACCGAGCTATTTGAAAGTCAAACATCGCCTCGCGACCAGTAATCGACGTCTCAAGCACAAAATTGTCGGTAGACTCAACCCCATCACTACTGACCAAGGAACTCACAAGAATCGAGCCATTTGACATTTTGACCTCTCTTTCTGACTTTAACAAACATAAATATGGCTATCTCTCTTATAACTTAATGCCGAGCAGCATTTTATTTTTTCCTCACAGCGACGACCTGTCCGTCACTCTGACAGGCTGCACTTGTCACCATCGCCCGTTGCCAAATTAAAAGAAATACCCAACTACGACATAGGTGCTGGAAACCATGGCAATAACTTACTTTTTTCAAAACGTTACCTTTAAGGAATTATAATACCGTTTCCGAGAAAACTTTGTTTTAAAGTGTTCTTTCGCTCGATTTAATGAGGGGAAAATGAGGGAAGTCGTTTGTTGCGGCGGTATTCAGGTTCGTCGATGTCCACTCGCCAACGTGAGAAATGCGTTTACGGTCCGCTATGACGCGTAACAAGTTGAGTGATTGCGAAGTCTCGCCGCCTGCGCTTGTTACACGACGCGGACCGTTCCGTGCGTGCCCCCGCATATCACCCACAATAGTAATACTCCTTCAGGGTGACGCAACGTCGGTTAGAGAGCATCCACTGCGTTAATTAAGCGTTAACTGGTAAAACAAAAGTTAACAGCACGAAGTACACACACACGATCTAACAGAGATATTCCACCGTTGGGCCGACCGGCGCGCGCATTAACAGAGCTAATTATTCCCATTAAACGGCACAATCCATTCAAATTAGCCATCGGACGTCGTTGAATAAAGTATTCGCGTTTTGTGCGCGACTGAATGACGCTCGGCCCCTTCCGGTGGGTGGTTGCTGTCACAACACGCAATGCGCGTCGCGGACGCACCGCACCGCATAATGAGACGCTTACTCGCATTAGCTAAAGAAATTGACAAGTGAACAATAGCGGGCCGAGGGAAAAAACGAACGCGAAACTGCAGAAAGAGCCGGACAGTGTCGTATCGTATTACCCGACGTAAAATATCTGGGGGAAAGGAATGAGAAACGATCGTTCCATTTAAATACGGGGTACGAGACGGGTGAGTTCGCGTGCGTTCAGTAGCGTGAGAATGCGCTTTATTCGGCGGCGACAGCGCGTCCCTGGCCGGGCCAGCGCGGGACGTCGATAAATCAGGTGCGCGGGCGCAGCGGGCGCGCCACGCTCGTATATCGGCCACGGCGGCCACAATGGCCCGCCGGTGACACGCTGACACTGACGCAATTGCTCGCATGCGCCGTCCGCCGTCACGCCGACAGCCGCGGACGTCACCGGCCGCCCCGCAACCCCTCGCCACACCCCCGCCAACCCGTATTTATTGCGCTAAATATTTGAATTAATCAGATGAGATAAAATGGTCGCGTTCGTTTAAACATTCCGATGCGGTCGCGGTGACAACTCGATGTATTGTCTTCGCATTAAGCTGATCCGTGCTTAAACAAGCTATCGGGGTCTTTTTATGCGGACGATTTACTTTGTCCGCTCATGTCTCTGTGAATTTATAGAAAGTGAAATCACTGAGTATCCCGGCTAATCAATTTACAGAATTAATCTGTGCTTTCCATCTTTGTAAGGTACTAAACGGTAATAAAGGTTGTTATGATCGTTTTACGAGCGCGCTGCGGTTGGCGCACGTAGGTAGTAAGTATGACATACATGTTTACGACACCAGAGTTTGCCCGACACCCGATACTTGACATCTTGGCAAGGAAACATCGTGCCGCGCGACGCATGTTTCACTCGTGCCCGTAAGAAATGGGGATGAAGATGTTACGTGTAGGAATTTTGCAAGGAATGAACCGGTGATATTATAAATCATAGTAAATTATTAAACAAACCTAACGAAGCGATTTTATCTGAGGTGTAAACTGATCAGAATAGTCAACACGCTTTGAGACGAAAGAGATCGTATAATAAGATTAATTCCCTTTCGAAGCTCTAGAACGGTACACACAGTAAAGAAAATTCAAGTAATGTGTAAGTAACTTTTTTTTGGATTAAGTCGATAAACGAGTCGAAATGCCATCTGGTAATCATCGTCACCCATTGATATCTGCAACAACAGAGGAGTTCCTGATGCTTAAGAGCCCCTACGGACTGCAGACTGCCAGAGCCGCAGCAACCGAGGATAACATGGCTGTTACGGGCAAAAGTCGAAACACACGAAACTGCTTTCAGACAAACTCCGACGTGCTAAGAGTGGTCGCCAGCAAGTCAGAACCTGAATGTAGAAAGCGAATGTGCCTCTTGGGGCAGGTTTATCCAAGACCAGAGGACTACAGACTCATACCACCAGGCCTCATTATAAAGCTTATGGAAGAGCTATTCGAAGAACAGGGGGCGGATGAGGATTAGGTATCTAGGGGAAACACAAAAGATTCCACTGGGTCGAAGTGCTTTCAGGCTTTGCTGCCTTGGCCCCACACAAGATAAGATAAGTCAGAACCCAAGAGGTTCTACCACCGAACAGATCTATGTTAAAAAAATCTATGTAAATAAATGACCTATAAGTATTGTGAGAAAAGGGTTAGCAGAGATCTAAAAGAAGAAGAATCTAAAAACCATGAAAATTATATGCATATGATCAATATAAATTCAACAAAATTTATTAAGTACTTCATTATAAACAGCATTCAATCTTACACTACCACCACGCCATTATGTTTTTGAAAAGGTAAGGCAACGTTATACAGTTATAAACCCACAGTCAAGTAGTATTTTTAGGTCAAATTAAATGAGGATTATTCTATTTAAATTCAGATTACATGCTGCTACTAAAATCTTCTAAAACCCTAAAAACATGTAATAATTCGAGCAGTTCTATAGGTAAAAACCTATTGAATTAAAATTATCTGCTTAGATATTTATCAATAAATAAACCACAAATAAAATATTCACATACCGTCTGGCGCGTAATATAATCAGCTGTTTATTAACCCTCGGATGCGAGCAACAAGTGTCCCGATCTCGGCTTGCATCCATCTCAAATCTAAAATTCCTGAACGGGAGTGCGTGGACGGTTAATTTAAAGTGGCCTGTGAGCGAATGCGAGTCCTGCGATCTGTATCGAGGAGCGAGTTTCAGTTTATCAGTTTCTAGCGGGAACGTCCGGCCGATTTGCGCGATGGTCCCGGCAGTGGGCTGTAGCGAGTGAAGGGTTGAATGGAGGAACCAACTTCTTCAATGCTTTGAACCAATTAAGCATTGAGTAACAAATAACATAGGATAAGAATCAGATCATCCCGCTTAATCACTTCGGAAATAGACAAACTAACAAAAGTGCTCATGATACAGTGTGGACCTGCAGACAAATCAAATATCAAATCGAAATAAAATCATTTTCATACGTGTAGTTTCGATTCATCAATTCGATAGTAAGACTGCAACTTGTCGACAGACTAAGGAATGAAATAGACTACTATATGTATGTATTACGTATAATATATTGTACGGAGACTCACGATCCCGCAGTCAAACTGATAACACAGTTTTGTTTGTTTTGTGTTTAATTTTAAGCACTTTTGTAAAAATAAATAAATAAAATAATAAATAAATAGACAGCCTACTTATAAACCAACCTTCATTGTCTTTAATAAATGAACGCTTTAAACTCATTACTTCCACTCCTTCGTTATAAATAAAATTAAAATTGCAAAATTCTCAGCAATTTCACATATGGGCCGAGTCCGAGATCATCTTGAGACGTCTTTCCTCGCGTTATCTGCTCAATTTGACGTTACCCCAAGGCATTCAATGTTCTATATCAACATAATTTATGTTGTTATTACCAGTGATTAATGTTGTAATTTGCGATTTAATAAATACAGCAGATTATATTTTAGGTTTGTAATTATCCGTTTAAACAAAATGTGGTAAAAAATCTTACGTTTTCTGAACAAATTTTGGCCAGTAATTATAGGTTATTTGATTAAAACAACAAAATGATTGCAGATATAGCAACCTAGTTTTTATTCGTCTAGTAGGTATGTAAATATGTTTGGTTTTAGTATTATTTTGTACCTCCTTTAATTTTTGTATCGATATTTCTACTAGAAACAAAGAAAGACATTTTTCTCGTGGGAGAGCCATGCTTCGGCACGAATGGGCCGGCTCGACCGGAGTGATACCACACGGCCTCACAGAAAACCGGCGTGAAACAACGCTTGCGTTGTGTTTCGCCGAGTGAGTTGAGGTTACCGGAGGCCCAAACCCTTTTAAAGGCGGGCAACGCACTTGCGACTCCTCTGGTGTTGCGGGTGTCCATGGGCGGCGGTTATCGCTTACCATCAGGTGATCCGTTAGCTCGTTTGCCCAACTATCCCATAAAAAAAAAAGAAAGAAGAAATAAAACTTTTTATTTCTGGACTCATACAGAACACAGATTAAAAAAACACAGATATGAACAAAAAATTAGAAGCCCTGCACAAGGCCAAAAATCTACTGTTGTTTCGGTTCCTTTTCATCACCCTGTTTAAACAATGTTGCGTACACAATTATTGCAAACGTTATGTAATGGACCATCGTGACTACATCCATTACTCCATAGTGGATACATTGCAATGTAATTAATTCTTGTAATGATATTGAAATTTACTCAGTGAAGATATCAAACGTCATATCGCGTTGACAGATGGTGGACAGCCCTGACAGCCATTAGTGATATATGGTCACTAACTAGCAAAAAGGTCGTATATTGCCGCTAAAACAAGTTCCAAGCCATATTAATTACACATTTCCTACTAGAACTGGTTGTGCATTTGTATTTATAGTAGACTTGCTCGTACAAAGTCGCTTCCCAATTATCCAGGACCAGAAAACTCATTGCAGCATTAATCTGAGCGACCAGGATCGCTCACCGCTCACGCACGTGCGACTGATTGACTCGACTTGAATGGCGGAACGACTTCCAAGTATTTTGAAGTTGCAAAAACACTCGTGATATTGAAGCCATACAACCTTCAAGTGTGAATCAATTTGATTTCATCGGTTTTATTGATCGATTGACAATTTCACTGAATAATTCAGTGGACACAAATACCGACATTCCGCGGCCGCTCGTGGCAGACCACGCAAAAACGCACGTCGCGAGGCACCCGAATATAATCGCCAGCGGACGTCGTGGGAGTGGTTCAGCGCTGGGCATATTTCGAAGCCGGAGACACTTGAAAAAAGGCAGCGTTCGGTGATGAGAATGTCATGTCCTCCGTTCCCAACGACATATTTGCGAGTCGGGCCTGCGTTTTGTGATAATTACAGCGCATAACGCGGGCGGTGCGCGCGGAATGCACAGCTCTGAGCTCACCGCCACGGATTTATAATGACGAGCGAGTGTCGCGACCGCGCTGCCCTATCGACAGCGCAGCGCGCGGCAGAAAAACCCTGGCTTCCACGGCATCCGTGCGGGGCGGACCAGTTCCCATGCTGCCGTGCAACCCGCCCCGCGCACCGCACCGACACACCGTTTTTTACCCTCTGCTAAACGACTAGCAAAATATCTGGAAATTGACATTCCTCTCATAATTCCAGAGGACGCATCCTTGGTCCGTCGAATTTTAATCGGGAATGCCTATGAAAATCGAAGCGTCGACGGGGAGTGACGGGGCGTAATTACGCTTCGAATTCTGCATCGGATGGGTGTGCACTCTCGCTTTTTTGTCGCACGTCAATTATATAAATTGTTGGTGCAATAAATTTTGCTGTATCTCTGGGGACGGGTGGCGGGACGGGAATGCGGCGACGATACGGCTCGTCCCGCACTGGGCCCAATTAGCATGGGATCGATAGGCGCGGCTGATGCCGATCTCCTGTCAACTGCACCGCATTGCGCAAGCACCGCGGTTATCTAATCTGAACTTAATGAATGCCACAATACTATCGCCGACCTAAAACATAGCGGTGAAATCATGTGTGTATACGCTGGTGTTCGTAAGGCACTTGCACCAATAACTCTCATAATTATAAAATATCCATAATTTAGTGAAGGAAAAATACGACTGCGGGCATGATTCGAACCTGCGTCTTCTGGTTAGACGTTATGATCATTATAACGCCACCGCGGGTCCCGCCGTTCGAAATTTTTCTTTAAAGTCTGAATTTACATGGCATGGAATGCGAAAAAACAACACAAAACAATATAACATCATCTTAATTATTCGGATACATTCGACTCTTTGATATTTAGAATGCTAAAAGGTTACTGATACATGCGTGCTGTCAAATAAGTATTCTAAACTTAAAAAAAACAGTTTTCTCCTTAAAATATCACACATATAATAAGAAATAACTTAGTAGAGACAGATAATGTCTGAAGTTTAGAAGAAATCTTGACTTGAAATTTCGACCATAAATAATATACACATCATCCACGTAATCCTGCATCCTGCCTGTATTACCGGGTTAGACAGAAACTGAGTTTTTTTTTTTACTAATAATGGGTTTGCTCTTGACGTCAATCTTGCCGAGGCAATGATGAAGCCGACTGTGGAGCGAGCGCACCCAGAAGATGCCTATGCACTCTAGATTTGAATAAGTTCGGGTTATATTCACTCGGAAATACAGACGCAGGGAGGGAGTTCCACTGCCCAGCTGTGCGCAATAAGAAGGAATTTTTAAAGCGCTGTGTGTTAATACGCGGAACATCAACCAGGGATGATAACCTGCCGTGCGTCTGGAGCTCCGATGGTAGAAAGGGGAAGGCGGAGTTAACCTGTTCGCCGGTTGGCGTATACTTAAATACATACATACATACCTACACTCTCGCCCTTTTCCCGCAGGGGTAGGCAGAAACTATAGACTGCCACTTGCTACGATTCTTGCATGCTTCTGCGACATTCAATACATCTTCTCATACATACGCGCCCGTTGCGAGTACTACGCACCTGACCTTTTTGAAGGACTTCGCCAATAAGATCGGTGTACGTCCTTCTAGGACGACCCCTATACACAATATTTACATAAATGTTTAGTATATAGTGTGGTTGTATGTTTACGTCCCACTTAATAGGGGGCGACCTATTTCCATTAGCCGGGCGTAATCTGAACTTGGAGTCCAGATACTGGGCATTTCATAGAAAAACCCAATATCATTTTGCTCGACCTGGGAATCAAACTTAAGACACTAACGAGGCAGTTGGAACGTAAATTTATACATAATAATATATATTTAATTAATAAAATTGGAAAGACGGTCAGTCTTTATTAGAGCAAAAGAATCGAAAACAAAAAAATTGTAATGTGGGCCGTCTGTCCGTATGTTTGTACACGAATCACGCCAAAACTGCTGCATGGAATGAAAGCAATTTTCACTAATATATTGCTAGAGGTGTACTTAAAATATAAACTCCATTTTACCTCGCTTTAAACTAAGTTCCACGAGTACGAAGTTGCTGGCAATAGCTAGTCTCCAATATAATTAAGTATTCATCTTCATCTCATCAAACTCACTGCGGAATGACAATAACGCGCGGCAAAATAGGCTATAGAAATTGATGCTTTGTTCGCTAATGGCTAATAGCCTTTAGTCGTTCTATAGCCGCTCTATTGCGGTTATATTCCCAATGCGGTTTGCAATTATCATTGCTGCTGTACCGTGAAGCGGCAACAATTGGAAGTAGATTATTAACATGTTGACATGACTGATGCAATTATATTATGTTAGATAGGATTGGGATTAAGTGGAATGACTCGCGCTACTTACGCAGTACAAATTGCATTTACATAACAAGTTTAATTAGTATTTTTTTAATAAATCTTTGTCACACACTAGGATTTTATCCTGTACCGTGGTTGCGTGCACCAACACAAACGCCCAGACCTGAAACAACTACCGGTAGATCCTACAAATATTTGTTCCGTGTGGGGATCGAACCCACAACACGTACTACAGAAGCCGATCGCTTAGCCGAGCCGAACGTGTCGTCGAATTGAGTTTGTTGATTTTGTGACGAAACAGTAAATCTATAAGAAAATACATTCCAATTAATGAGATAAAAATATTATAATAAACTGGATATTATGTGTGCGGTGCTGAAATTCTAACAATTAATTTATGTATTTAGTTATTTATATATTTTAAGGTAAAGAAAATAAATGAAGATCAAAGTTTAATAGCCTAAGCACGAACAACTTTCGAATTCGTATCGTAAACGTATCGAGTTTCTTTCTGATACAAATTTCATACATACATATTTTCCCGCCTGTCTCCCATTGGGGTAGGCAGAGGCTATAGATTTTAGACTTGCTACGATCCTGGCACACCACTTTCGCATCATTCGTTCATTAACCACCTCCTCATACAAATTATTCTCGATTTCGAAACGAATACGTTTTCGCAAGTTGTTCATGCCCAAATCAGAAAGACACATATCATATAGGACCTATACAGACCAATGTGTATAACAAAATAGATGTATGAACTTAGTGCAAGAAGAGAGACGGAAGTAAGAACATATTGTCTTGAAAAAAGAGATGCACGGAATGAGTTACTCGTCGTCAACTCAATTAGGTACTACCCATTTTATATGGGCATCAGAATTTACTATAGTCCACTACACTGCCAACTGTGGGCTGGAAAACAGAACGCTGTCAAAAAAAAATCTCATACTGATGGTTTTCTTTACTTAAGTTGTGATCAACTATTAAATACTAGAAAAAATGAGATGGGAATTGTTACTATAATGGTCCAGAATAAGCTTCTGTTTTCTTGGTACGCTAACTTCTTGTATGACTAAAACCTCGCCAGAGTAGTGGCCTTGGTCGTAATCATACAGAGGTAGGTAATTAACGTAAAACAGTAAATAACAAAATAGTAAATTCAACGTCAAAGCAATCTTCTTGAACTTATCATCAAAGTTATATGCTAGTTCTACGATAAAATTTAATAAGGTATTCATGAATTTATTACTTAACACAATAATAAAACAGCAAGAATATCGAAATTGCTATTCACTGAATTTCATTACATAACATTGTACAATGAAATTACATCCATTAAAAAAAGGACCCAATAATCTTATATTGAATTCTGCTGAACAAAAACATTGCGCATTCAGTTGATGTCCTACGAATATTCAATGGATGTCTGCCGCAGCGATTTTCACATTATTCATGCCAACTGAATATTCATCCAACATAGGTTGACCTGCCATTAATTGTTATAGCCGAGCCTGTTAGTATGTGACACACAGGTGACCATATGAACAAACAGGTGTTGGTTGTTTGGATCGTACTCCAGCGTTTGATCAACTCAACTGAAAAAAAAAAAATTGTACTAATTTCTATCATTTGACTAACATAATTTTTTATTTACATTGATTCATAATATTACTTCTGAAATGAGACTACTTTTTACGGATTTCATCACGTTCTAATGATATTATTTAATTCTCGACGTTTTGATCCTTTACACTTACAGCAAGTCTAATGAACTGTTGGTCGTCTTAATGTTAATATTAGTAACAGCCTTACAGTTTTGTTAATTATTAGCCGATCCGATTCACACAGAATGAGCTTACCGTGTCCTTTGGTCTTGCAGTTTTAGGCTTGGATTTAGATTTAATAGATTCTTTATTAGAGTTCCACGCAGTCTGTAAGACCGATGGCTGGGTCTTACAAACTGCATGGAACCCTATTATAGAATCTATTAAATCTCTATTTTAATTTGGATGTTTTTGTAATTCCAATCGCCTCACAAATCTTCGTGTGTCGGAATCGGTATTGTTTTGCGAGGGCTTGTGGTTTATCAAATTATTACTTCTGCTTCATCATATATCATAGTCATGAATGGTCAATATGGTCATATTTACCTAATTAATAGGCTACACTAACATATATAAAGTAACATATACAGTATTGTTATCTATTTAAACTACATTAATTGCACTTTTGAAACTGTCCGAAGATTTATGAGCATGGATTTTCTTTGCATAATTTTCTCTGTTTGTCTTCATTCCTTTTATCCAACAAGTTGGTACAACAAACTGCTGAACAAAGCCTCCTTGTATCACCGCCCAATGTTTAATGGATGGGACCTTCGATTCGTGAAGCTCATCGCCTTTTATTACATGACTCGTGTGAATATTGATTTTTGGGTCAACAGCTTCACTTTGTATCATTTGTTCGCTTTATGTCGTTTAGCATTTTATTTCTATGCCCTACAATGTCCGAGACTAATGTATTCGGTGATAAAACGCCGGCAAGCTCGAAAGTAACTAGTATTATTTTGCAATGCGTGTGTCTTATTATAAATGCATTGATATAGTCAGTTATGACAATGGTGTGTTTGTATTCATTATTATATGTGAATTGTAAAATTCTTTAATGACGTGACAAATTTTAATCATGTTTAGTTGCGTATAGTTATCTATAGTTACCATCATTAACAATAACTCCCTTTAGTTTAGAGCTCTTATCGTCGTCTAAACAAATTTGGACACAGGCCTCCTTTACGATCGAGAGAAGTCTTTAATTGGCACTTTGGCAGAATTCAGGCGCTGTCGAAAAGTCCTTTAGGCGTAAAGATTTTCAGCTTCCTTACTATTCCTTTAAGCGAGTGATAATTATTAACGATGATACCTTATATACTTAACTAATAACCTATTCCTTTGCTACAGACACTAGAGAGACGGGGTTCGTGAACGCGATAACTGCGGCAGGCGTCACTTACTCCATCACTAGAGCATGCACGGCAGGATCCCTGCTTGAATGTTCTTGCGAAAAGGTTTGTTATATGAAACCATATTTTAATACCTACCTACTTTTATAAAATGATCCATTCTTGCACAATCGAAAATTCTATTCAATCTGCAATTTAAACGTGAATTTCATACATACTAGAGCGCTAGATCAATGACATACATTAAATATGTATCGATCGATTAGTAGTTTTAGGGCTATGATTGAACACAGATACTTACATACATATAAACATATATATTTTCATACATATACAGTTAAAATAATTTAATAGTAGAAATAGGTCTGGGTAAATACCGACAACTGAAATTCACTACAGATTTTTACTGAAAACTGAAATTCATTACATTCAAAACCGTGTTTACACTCGCCTTTGTTAGATTCATGTAATGACAGATGTCTAACAATGTAAATAAAATAAAAGTCATTATTTAGGTACGTAAATATACCTATTTAAAATATAGGGTAACCTCACAACAAGCCTAAAGAAATATATTTTTTCAGGGAGCACCAAAACCACGTCGCGGGCGTGAATCAGTCACGCTCCCCCCCTCGCAAGTGCCAACTGAGAGGTGGCAATGGGGGGGATGTAGTGATAACGTACGCTTTGGGCTCAAGAAGTCCAGAGAGTTCATGGACAGTCGATACAGAAAGCGGAGTGACATCAAAACACTGATTAAGCTCCATAACCATAATGCTGGGAGGTTGGTTAGTAAGAATTTACTTTTAGACGAATAATGTCGAAGTGTGCAATTATTTCTTAATTCGTTTGCGAACAGTCCTGATAGTAATGGTTCTTAAAACTAGGTACCTTCTGTAGTACATGGAAACATAAGTTGTCATTTTTCATATTCCGCGCCACCACGGTTTTCTATTCTATTCTATTTTGATTAAGACTTCTATTTTGTTGTCATTCTAACAAACCACGTCATTCATTTATGTGGTGGTAACCACACAAAGAGGAATGCCAGAATCGTAACAGGTGGAAGTCTTTCTCTGCCTACCCCTACGGGAAACACGTGACTTTATGTATGTATGTAAGTTTCCAAATGATATAATTAAAGTAAGGGTATGGTAGTTCTATTTTGTTATATGTAGATTCAATAATGGCTTCAGTTTCAAAGGAATCGGTAAGCAAAACTTCAACTACTTGAACGTAAAAGTTTTATAAAAATCCCCAGTAACATATTTTCAAAGAAATTATAGTAACTTATTGTTCCTAGGCAATCAAGAATAATATGAAGATGGAATGCAAGTGCCACGGGCTGTCTGGGTCATGCACGCTCAGGACTTGCTGGTGGAGGATGCCGACCTTCAGAGAGGTCGGCGATAGACTACGAGATAGATTCGAAGGTGCTGCTAAAGTGAGTCGAAAATATTTCTGAATTGATTTTGAGAAAATTTGATATTTCTTACGAAACATTCAATAAATCAAAGCTTATACGGAACAGAATAAGATTAAAAGTAATGTGGTAAAAAGAACTGGTTAATATTTTAACTAAGAGTCCCATTCATTCCAGTAATTCCATTTCTGCCAATGTGTTGCTTCGACTTCATCAAAATTTTCCTCTTTCATGGAATGAAAAAATTAACTACTTTTTAAAAATTGTTGCCAGGTAATCGCTAGCAATGACGGCGACAGTTTTATGCCAGAAAGTCCGAGTATCAAGAAACCCGGCAAGAAAGACATCATCTACTCCGAGGAATCACCGGATTTCTGCTCAGCAAACATGAAAACTGGCTCTTTGGGAACACTAGGACGACAGTGTAATGTCAGCTCAGCAGGAACTGATAGTTGTGATCAATTATGCTGCAGAAGAGGTTACAAAGAAACTTCTATCAAAGAAACGGAAAATTGCAATTGCCAATTCAAATGGTGTTGCGAGGTAATATGTGAAACATGCTACGTCAAACGAAATATACAAACATGCTTATAATGTGATAGACGATATAATAAATGTTTAATATTAAAATCCTTGTGAATTCATTTATTTAACTTTATTAAGTTACTTATTTCTTCCAACTCTTCTTCTCTCGTCACCTGTTTGATAATCCGATAAGTATGAGAGCGGGTCAATTTTAAGGACCGCGAGTTTCCCCTCCATTTTAGGATTGGACTTCAAATTCGACTTGACTTGTTCCTCAGAACTTTCTTGATCACTATTTTCCTTTTCGTCCCTATTATCGTTTTTAAAATTGTTTTCTGCGTGGTTTTCCTTATTTTCCTCTTCTGGCAGACCAAGATATTGGTGGGGCTTCTTTCTAGGTTTGGGCATCGGAAGTTTAGATTTGTTTTGTTTGTGAAAATTGTGACCTTTCTTGAAGAGTTTGTCACATTCTGGAACTTTGTTCTCCTTTTTATTTACTATATAGTTGTAAAGCATTCTCAGTTTTCTAATATCGCTGCTAGAGAATCCGTTAGTCTCGCCCATAGAAATACCAGAATTGGGTGGCTATACAAAATAATAATATATTTTATACATAAAATGCAGCATTAGTTAAATGAACGTCAGTGCAATTGGTTCATTCCTGATCTTGAGCAATGTTTTTCTATGAAATTCCTACTTCTTGAAAGTATGGATTTGCTCTAAGCTACCTCATTGGGACCTAAACATACTAGCAAACTTCGAGTGAATAGCAGTATATCTTTGAGGTTTGAATAAAGTACAGAAATTCAGCCGTATATAGTTAGACTTGAGCGCAAAATACTTGGGAGAAAGTTAGAAGCAATTGTATTTACCAGAACTTTGATGGTTGCCTGACCATTTCTAGAATGTTTATGGTAGTGAAAGTGTCCTGCGCTTGAGAAATCATACTTGATGTCATAGAACAACCATTCATTTAAATTCAGTTTTTCGAATAAGTACCTCTTTTCTGCAACATAAATGGACAATAACTGAAATGGTTTAATATTACACGAAATCCAGTAAATTTATACATGTTTCCTCTTCATTTGATATTGAACCAAAATGATAGTATTAGTTGTTATTTTTTTAAACAATTGCCTCATTAGTCTAGTGGTGATGGTAGTCCTAAGCACGACTGCTAGTCTAGAGTTTCTGAGTTCGATTCCCAGATCGAGAAAAGTGTTACTATTTGGTGGTTTTCTTTTCTCATTCTCAGTAACACTCCAACGTTCAGATTTTGTAAACGGTAAATGTCAATAGGTTAGCCCCTTTGTACTACAACATATCGGAAATCTACTGGACTAGGTACTCCTCTGCTTAACCCTTCAGGGAATACAGGCATTTCAGTGTGTTATGTAGAATTTACTTTAACATGAAAAACAGTACTGAAACGATTTACCTGGGACAATATTTTCAACTAAAACCTCTATATATTTGTCCCTATCGGGTGAATTGTGCTGCGGTGGTATTCCTGCTATTGATAGAACAGCTTCAGACAGTTCTCCACCGATAGACATGCAATCGTAACCTAGAACTACTCGCTGGAAATATAGAAGAAGGTAACTTTAAGGATTACTTATGTTCTATAACTCGACTTAACAACGTCCAACATTAACCTTCACACATGTTGTCGCAATAATTTGCCAGTGAAGAATGTGATGTGAAATGAAACACCTTTTATTTTAAAATAGTATCCATGGAGTCTCTTGCTGGATTCCTTTCCATAGTATTTAAATTTTGGTTTTATAGTATAGATTCAATAGAAAACCGGCGTGACACAACACTTACGTTGTGTTTCGCCGAGTGAGTGAGGATACCGGAGGCCCAAACCCTTTAAAAAGGCCGGTAACGCACTCTTGACTCCTTTGGGCGGCGGTAATCGCTTACCATCAGGTGATCCGACTGCTCCTATGTACCCCTATACCATAAAAAATAAACAAAAAAAACATGTGAAAATGAGTGTGGTTTCTATATCGCTATAACTGTATTCTTAGCTGGGACTTTTCCATGTAATAAACAAGATACATGAAAGTTAGACTGCCTCATTAGCCTAGTGGTCCTGAGCACGATTGCTACGTCACAGGTACTGGTTTCGATTCCCAGGTCAAGCAAAATGTTACTGGGTGTTGGTGCCCGGTTAAGGATAATAGACTCACCCTTGTTAAATGAGACCTAAACATACCGGTGATCAAGGTGTACATATTAGTATACCTCGGGCTAACCCTTTGAAGAAGAGAGGCGTGATGGTATTGTCATGGTCTTGCGTAAATATCAGGATCATCTTCATCATCATATCAGCCGTCATATTACGTTAACGTAGGCCTCCCCCAAAGCGCCAACCAATATCAATATCAGGATACCATTGGTTAATTTTTGGTTGCATAAATTGAAATATCTTTGGATTTAAAAAAGACGCCCACAAAAAATCAATAGAAAAAAATTACTGTCACCTGAACTCCTTCATTTGTGAAATTCCTGATAGAATGATCAGCGCAGCCTAGTTGACCTTGACGGTTAATAAAAAACACCCATCGGTACTCAGAATCCTTTGGAGGAGTCGGCATCTCCATGAAATTGATTCTAGTTAAGGTGTTAACCTCATTAAGGTACCAACGGATTCTGTCACGAAGTACTTTGTCTGCAAAACAGCACCGAGAAGTACAGATACATCATTATTTTACTTTTTTGATACTTTATGCACTATTGGCCCAAAGGCGGTCTTAATGCCATTAGGCATTTTCTGCCAGACAACCTTTATTTACTATCCTAAAACTTCATAAGAGACTGCTAAAACATCACAATATGGTTAAGACTAAGGGCCACTTGCACCAA
This sequence comes from Acronicta leporina, assembly GCA_947256265.1. Taxonomy (NCBI): domain Eukaryota; kingdom Metazoa; phylum Arthropoda; class Insecta; order Lepidoptera; family Noctuidae; genus Acronicta; species Acronicta leporina. The sequence goes on along the minus strand of OX366513.1, from coordinate 4,459,618 downwards.
CTTCTTAAATGTGTTTAAATTATATTTAAACACAATTTTCCATACAAATTTCTTGTTTAAATACAATTTAAACACTTTTAAAAAGTTGGTGCAAGTGGGCCGAAGTGTATGTCATTTTAAAGTTCTATTCCTCATCACCTAACGGATTATGTAGGTCCTCAGTAGGTCTAGCATTTATAAGGTTAGAACCTATCAGCCTACCGGGTTAATAATATGGTTATATTGTGGCTGTAATTGTAGCCTCATGGTACTTTACAACTTCGTATCTTGACAGGAATAAGCGACTACAAGAAATTACAAAAAGAGCGCCAAATACTTGGTGGAAATTAAGCCAGTCAGTTCGATTTCTACTTTTTTTTGTTTCACTACCCTCATCTTTAGATTTTTATTCAAACTCAAATAAACCTCTATCAGTCGTCGTTTCAATACTTACATCTCTTGCCTCATCATTTCTTAAAAGCACTAGCCTATTTCTCTCACTTCTCTTATATCTATAATTCTACACCTTTCTGGAATCTTATTCTCCATGCTCGATAAATGATACCGTATAATGTAGTTTTTTAATACTGAAATTGAACTAATAATTAATGGCATTATTTCATGGCTATACATACCACCAAAAGAAACAGTATCAATGTAGTAAGGAATAATCCCTTTGGGCCACAACTTAAACTTTCTGATTTCATCATCACTAAGATCAAAACCTGGTTCAGTATCGACTCCCATAAGCGATACATCTTCTTCCTTCATTTTTATTATATCAGGAAACCACAAATGACTACCTGCTCCAGGTAGTAATCTAATAGAATCGCCATAATTGTTTACGTTTAGTGATTTTCTGACAGCTTGGTAGTATTCTTGTTGGTTTCCCAGAGGTGCACTGAGGCGAGACCCTGGAATATAGCTTTTAGTCAATGAAATAGGAATTTTTAAAATGAAACCGCATGACTATATTCCCAAAGTATTAGATAGGTAATAGATGTTAACCAGAAGAAGCAGGTTCGAATCCTGCCCGCAAGTCGATTTTTTCCTTTACTCAAATAACTTTATATTCTTAGCATGAAAAATGCCAATAATAAATTATAAAAATATAGAAATATTTAGCTATGGCAGACGAACCATGAGAAGTTTATGCTACCCCAAAAAAAAACTATTTGGGTGTAAAATTGTGTGAGAAAATTCGTTCCCAAGATATTTAATGAAACTTAGAAATTGTATCTATCAAGTTTCTCGAAGCCTTCGAAAAAAAAATGTACCTAGTTTATACCAAAAAGATTTACTCACGTTTTGGGTACATCAGAAAAATTATGAAAAATATATTTAAACATTTTACTAAGCCTCGCAAAACCATATTTATGTGTGAAAAATATAAAATTTACAACCATTGATTTTACTGTTGAATTCAATAAGGCTGATCGATAAGGGTCATATTATTTTTATGAGTAATCCTGTATTATTGTTTCCTCTTTGTGTTATTGAGGCTTACGTGATGTAATATGCCTACCCTATGCAGCAAAATAATAATTCCATTACTCTATTATCACGTCTAGTTGTCTCTACGCTAGATGTGCTGGATTCGAATGCCAGGTCGAGCAGTGCTATTGGTTTTTACTCTAAAATTCTCCGTAGCAGCTCGGTGTTTAGATTTGTGCCCGATTAATGGCAATTGGCCTGCCCCCTATTTATAAGGGCCCTATACATACCGGCGAACGTTAGGTGTACAATAAGATACACTTCTGTTTACCCTTTCAGTGAATACAGACGTGATGATGAAATACAAGACGTTTAAGCTTGGGTAGAAGCGATTAGCGTCGCATTGTTTTGACGATACTATTTACCCTCGTCAGCTCGTTTACCGTCTTAATTAATAAAAAAACTTAATTTACTTTCCATCATACAAATAAACAGAGGAATAAAATTTAGCTACACCTAAAAATCCTTTTGCATGAAAAATTATTCACGGTATTTCAGATTCATCCACGCCGTCCGTATCTCTTATGACAGATTTCTCAGTTCATAAACATAAATTTTCCAGCGGGGCCGATACTCGTGGGAACCCACCTCGGGGCGCTCGCGACCACCAACACTCAACGACTTTTCACTTTCATAACCTAAAACCAGCCGAAAATATACTTTAGCCTTCAGATGTAAAGTGCAAATTTGGTACAGCACGCAGGCTTGCTAGAAAATAAAGCTGTTTCAGAAAATTGCACGCTATCAAAACTACAACGGTTGCGTTCGCAATAAAATAAAATGGCGATAGCGTTGCAGGGTTGGCATTTCTTTTATGGAATGATAAGATTATTTTCTCATCGTATCTTATTCACCCCCTATTACAAGGGACATGAACATAACGGCGAACTGTGACCATACATTAGTACAGATCTGACTAACTCTTCGTTCTTATGTTTATTTTCTTAAAATAAAACCGTTATTTCGTTACATTTCAGCAGGATACGATTTTAAATAGGCCATTCCTGTAATTCCAGTTTAGTGTAATTTAGCATCAATACTATATCATGCGAGCCTTTCAAAGGGAAATGCCACTAGGAACGAATAACTTCGTTTTCTCATAAATTAGATCATATGTATAGCAGAGGAATTACTGATACAAATCCTCGCCATTAGTACCAAAGGAATGAGGAACATAGACAGCCCTATGTGACAGTTGCATAAATAAATGCGCGCGCATAAATTTCAAAATAAGAACATCGTTTATCGAGGAGACATCTTCGGGGATGTATTATGCTATATATCGAAATTAATGCGTTTAACATCGACTTACTTTATGATAAGAGTGAGAGAGATGCAAGATAGATTGGAGCGAGGGAAAGATGATAATAAACGTCTAATGGAGATGTTCTCATCTTGTACATTTTGTAACTGTATTGCATAATGCGCTTCATATTGTGGAAGTACTAACATAAGAGTTATTTCAGGAGAAAAGCTATGAAAGCATAATATTTATAATAGGTCATGGGCCTTATTATAAGTTGTACTTTATGATGCATAATTCTAATCTGTAATTATCTATGGTGACATTAAACTATACAATTTATTTTGAATGAAGTTATGAATGTCACAAGTCACAAGGTCTTTAAAAGGTATCAAATCAAAATAATACAAGTGTTCATGTTTTTTTGATCAATTTAATATTTTTAGTAACAACTAATCAATATTTAATTATAAATAGATACTGCTAATGTACAACCAATATTACAATAAATTGTGTCAACCCCAAAAAGCGGTCACTGGACGAAATATATTTCAAAAAGGTACATTTATCATACAAATAATGAGATTTGAGATTCAGATTAGTTTAGCTGATTTCAATTGTATTTTACCTAATATTAACAATTTAAAATGCTACATTCACATAAATAACTTAAAATAATGATTAAAGACAATATTTACATGCGTAAAAATTAATTTCACAATGACAATTCGATTAGGCAGAATTATAATTTTGATTAAAACCGGCAAAAGCTGTCAGGTGTAAAAAATGATAAAAATGGCACCAATTCGATTTTCGATTCGGTTTTTAAATTACATTAAAATACTTTTTTATCACAATAGCTTTCATGCTAAAATTCAAAACAATGGCTTTAATAGATCCAGTCATGGATATTATAACTACGAAAATTAAAAAAACTTCAGTCTTTTAAATCCGATGCGGTATCAGATCCTCAGAATCTGTCAGTAAGCGTTTTTTTTACAATAAATTGATAATAAGTACTCAAATACCTGTTTTAAATAATACCGATTGTTTTAACATCGGATTTTTTTTTCTAAAACTAACATGTTATTTCACTTTAAAATATTACGTAATTTTAAAGTAAAATAAAATAAATTAAAACAAGTTTTTAATAAATATTTTTTTAAAAACATACTTGACGAGTTAGTATGTTCAATGTATTTATTATACACAATAAATAAGCTCAGTAGGATTAGACTATCTATATATACTTACTGGCTATACTACTTTTATATCACATATGAAATATCATTCAAGTTGATATATTTACTTGTACGATTTAACTTCCACATTAACTGGCAAACTTTCAAATTTGGAATGTCAATTTTTTGTCATCGAAAAGTTTCAAAAATAATTAGATTTTGTCAAAAGAGGGTCAATGTTAATTGCGAAAAAAAAAATACGTTAGTTAAGTTAGTCCAAAGGTTTATGAGGGTTCAAATATAAACTCGCCAAGTGAATAGTTTGCGATTACAATAACATGGTTATGTATAAAATCGTTGAAATACAACGTTACTATGTAGTAACTCATGCATATAACTACACTAAGATCGGTTTAAAGGGAGCATGTAACAAGTGTCAGCAAGGTTCGCGTGCAACACTATCTCGCCTGTATCGGACGCAACACGCATACAATATTATACGTATAATACTGATTATTTAATTCATTTAATATTTAATTAAAATTCTCCAGAGCGTTTATCTCGTAATGTGGGACACTTTTACGATGGCGCTACTTACTGAGTGATAAGCCCAACGCTACCTCCGCCGCTGAACACCCAAGAAGACACTTTATGCAAATGCCAATAAGCCACAAATTCCATTAGCCGGTTTTATTATAATATGAAATTATAATTACAAGATAATTTCGCTGTTGGATCTCAAAACAGTTATGCGAGCATGCACCCAACGCGGACGTCCATAAAATAGAAAGTATTTATAAAACTCATATGATTATTGCCGCTGTTATAATAATTGCAAATAACTTCTTTGAAAAACCTGAGTATTAACTTTGGAATGATATTAAGAAATATCATTTAAAGTGTCGTACGTTACGTTTCATTTTGCTTTAGTGTCTCCTTGGGCTGTGCAGTCGAGTAGTACGATACCTACGAATAAATAAATTACACAGCTGACCGCGTAAGGAAACCAATAAGTCCAATTTAGAATAAATACAAAATGAGGCGATGATAGAAATAAATTGTCCGTAAACTGGTCTCATTAATTTCCAAACGACAGTGTCCAAAAAAAAATAAAGTTACTAGATCACATGTTCGCACTTAATAGTCAAATAAATTAACCGAACGAGTAGCTTTACTTCAATTTTACGCCGGATCAATTATCATGTATAAAAGAAGAAATAAACAGTGATAGAGAAACTATTTACATAAGTCAACATGATATACGATTTCGACGACTTGGATAGATGAAAAAGTGAAGTGATTATATACAAGGTCCGTTATCTGCCTCCGAATAAGAAAACAGGTCCACTCTCGAGTCTGAGTCACAATCACTACTGTCCGCACTAAAGTTTCTCCCATTGACCACTTCATCATAAGCGTCCGCGAGTCTATAAACACGTGTGCACCACTTTTTCTGTGCGACAGAGTTTGCACTTGACCTCGCAGCACCAGTGGAAGGTGCAGTTACACCGTTCTACTACGAACATGGTCTCAGTCCGGTACCCTCGGCCACAGCACATGAGGTCACAGCCGTCTACGCCGATGCTCGTGTCATTACACACGCGCCCGTGTGTGCCGGGAATCCCCAATCTAGGGTTCTTTTCGCAGAATCCCGGCGACGATTCCAGGTAAACTAAGTCTTTCGCCCCCGGCGACTTGTGGTCTGGATTGTGAGGCCGCAGTTGGAATCTGTATCGGTCTCTTCGTGGCACTCTGTGCGGTGCCGCGTCGTTCCGTTGCGCAGGCGCTTCCAGGTCAGTGTTAGGCATCATGACCCGCGACGCGCCGTCGAAGCGGTCCTTCAACGCGTCACCCACAGAACGGAAGCTCGGCAGTCTCATCCAGCAAGTCTTTACTGTACACGAGCCCGACATGCCGTGACACTTACATTCTTGCCGCATCTCCGATTGCACATGCTGCGAACAAAACAACACAATCAACATCTCTTACTTTAATTTATTCTATCATGGGGAGGTCTATAATGATGTCCAAATATCTTTAAATTCCACCGATAAAGTTCGATACGTGTGATCGATGATCTTTTAAGCGTACTACATCGATCGCATCTCACGATCGAGCAAATTGTTACAAATCGTGAAGAGGTGGGCCGGTCGTCACCGCGCGTGGACCGATCATAAATCATACTCTAGGGACATTCATCATTCTTAGAAGGTAGATAAATGACGCGAGGATGGGAGACAGTAAATATTTTCCTATCTCGGAGCGCAGGCGCTTCGTAGAACGTCGTCGACGGTATTTATTCATTGACATGTAGATGGCCGGGTATGTTATACAGTCTAGTGTCCAAATATGTGTTAAACAATCGATGGAATGCTGTGAATATTCATCAGGTGGACACCCAGTGCGTCTGTCGTGACAGGAATTAAGCGCTGCGGTTAATGACGCGTCTGGGTGGCTCGGGGCGCCTGACGTCCCTTTTTGATGAATTTTGGGAAGGAGCGGACTGTGGATATGCAAATGTGGGTGTGCGGTGGGAGGGAGATGCGCGAGCGCAACGAATGGGTGCCTGTTGCGCAGTCGTCGCGCGCTGCCCCGCGCCGCCCGACGCATAATTAATATTACACAACGCGACATGTCAAGTAGCCGACGATCGATCGTCATCCATAATGGTAATGTAAACACGGCGCGATGACAATGGCCGTCATTGGCGATAACTGATTGTTTTATGGATGTTTATAAGGTGCTACTGTCGAGTGGCGATTGGATAAGCATATTGACAGGAGTAGTCGACACTTACCGCTCGGCCGGCCTCGTTGTTGTGTAGGTTCATTTTTTCTCTCAGGGTTTTGCCTCTTTCGCCGGTGTCAACGAATTCTCGGCTGAATCGGAAGCCGAAGCCTATGTTGTCGCTGCAACCACCCCATTTCCAGACGCGGACGTTAGCGGCAGCAGCGGCGCGGTTTCGGTGCGGCACGCGGTCTATGTGCGAATAGTCGCACGTGCACGATTCTATGGAGCCCTCTGCGCACGCGCGCGCTACCGAGTGCGTCACTCCCGCGCTTGTTATGGCGTAGATGAACGCCGTTTCGCGGCAACCTGGTGACAATAGAAATGTTGTTCGATTAATTTATGCTAATTCGTGGTAAAAGGAAAAGTGGTTGAACGACTTGCTTGAAATACACTTGAGAATGGAATCGTTATACCTAATCGATTTGGATCAAAAAAAGTCAGGCAGTAGTTATAACGGTTATTGGCTAATTGTATGCATAGATTACCGTTGATTAAAAATTGCGTATTACCTACGTTATTATGTTAGCCAGTTACACATATTTTACTTTGGCATGTTTGGTATTTGTTTAATTAATTCATCCCATCCCATCAACAAAGGGGTCCATATTTTAATCAAATTTTATTATTGCTCCGGGTACAGGGATAAAAAATCTCGTCGTTTTAAAATATTTTAGGTATTATAATTTAAACACGCAAAACATTTGGGTTCATCAAGCAACTGCAAACCGGAGGATTGAATTGGCTTTGGTCTTTTTATTCTTATTATTTTATTGACATTTTTAATTTGTTGACAGTTTAAAATCCTTTTCGAGAGCAATGGGCACATTAGTTTTTTAATTTCCTTGGTTTAATTCTATACTCAAGTTTCGACCTGTCTACCTAATTTTATCTTTTTTTCTTTATACTGTAAAGAATAAAGTTTATAGTAGTTATAGAATTTACATATGCGTGGGTATGCACTTTTCAATTTATAATCACACAATCGTAAATGGGGCGCGAGAATTAATCACAGCGAACTAAACATTTTGGGTAATCACTGTGTTTGAAGGTATCGAGTAAGGTAATAATCGTTTAAAAGCAACAAGATCATTAAGTTTATATTCACACAATAAAGACTTGAGCAATGATTGCATCGCGTTCATTCATCCCATACGGACGAATACATAAATCGATGCTCGCATCCCGTATCGAATACTATAAATAATTAATGGCCCAGCATTAGAATCAAATACTCATAAAATACAATTAAAAGAGAGAGAGGGTATATCTCCGAGATTGAAAATAAAAGAATCGCCTCTTACCTACCCGAGAGATTATAAATTTGATCATTACAAGTGGTACGGCGCGCGCATCGAATTCTCTCTTAATATCGATTTAATAGCCCTTGTACTTTTAACGATTAATACCATAAGTACCGAGCCTTTGTCTACGCGAGCTCGGCTCCACAATGAGACGATATTATTAAACAAATCGGGACCCTAGTGAAGTAACCCGGTCACCACACGAAATAATTAAAAAAATCGATTAAGTACAACTTTTTTAATAAACCAGAAAGTTATATTGGTGAAGATCTTAATTTCTCGCTGCGACTTTATCTCGTAGACATTGTAATTTTACGGCATAATGTGCATTAACACGGCTTTTGTTGGGCCTCATTAAACGCTCTCGCATCGAACGCATGCAACTTTATGATGGTATTCTTCAAAAGCTATTAAGGCCTGATCTCAATCGCTAAATACCCGAATGAAAATAAAACTGACAATTAACGCCGTTCTAACACAAGTGTAATCGCGTGTCACCTCACCGGTTAATGCCATTCATTTAGTAATATAGTGAGGCTCGCGCGCTCCTTTGGTGGGCTTCCGGCCACCGACGCACTATAAAACCCCTTCGGAAAAAAACTAACCGATCCCGTATGGATGTAAAAATAATAAGGAACGCGTATTGATTGTTATTTATAATAATAATATGTGGAACGGGCCCGGAGCAGCCCGCGCCAGCTTTATTAAGGACTCAATAAGCAAATGAAATCATTTTTTTATTGAGTTGTCATCGTGCACCGATATAAATTACGGAGCGCACACACTGCCGTGGAGCGCTCTCCGATTCGCTTTTTGTGCTTCCCTTTGCGATGTTATACAAAAGTATTTTATTCAGCAATTACTTGAGACGTTCGACCGAGAATTTTAATGTCAATTTCGCCATCATTCAATGCTCGGACGAAATTAATTCAAGCCAGGGATACGCACATACAAGCGGTCGCGGAGTCACGCATTTATCTTCAGTAATGACTTGGAAACGTTCAGTCGCATTAACTATAACGTATAGGTGAGGGCCAATTAAATATGGCACACGTAAATAACGCTCGCGAAATAATAGCTTTCGGCTAATCACGTTTAACATTGAGGGGTAGCTAATGTGATGGTCAAGGGTAGCGGTTCAAACTTCGCAAGATGTTTGTGTTTTATCGTCAGGTCATAAATCGGAGGCTTCATGGATATCTGAGCGAAGTTGGAGGTCGTGCGGCGGGGAGCCGCGCCCGCGCCGCCGCCGCCAGGTGCTCGCACCACGTGCTGCGCCTGCGACGTCTTCATAACCGTAGATAAATGTCGCCACATCTGGCCACCGCAGATGTGAATCACTACCCGCTGTGATTTTATATGCTACTTTTACTTAATCTCCAACATGATCTAACGGTATGCGGCTACCCGACCAATTATATATATAAACGACAACTGGAAATAATTTTTAATTGGTCTGTGAGAATTTTAAGGCTCGTCTATCGATGATTCACGGCCGTGCCCCGACCCGTTTGACATCGTTCGGTAGTGATGCTTTGTTCTGCATTAAACAAATTAAGTACCCATTTATAACTATAAATAAATTGTTTCAATATTTCATCGTGGTCGATGCGACGAGCAACAAAGCCGATTGTCGCGTTTTGCGAATAAATCGCGACGTAGAAAAATTATGACAGATGTAAAGAGGCACCGTCGGCGTGCGCGCATTAGTCACGGCATTAATAAAATGTAAATTCCCGACACGAGCCTAATTAAACGGCCAAACAACGCTAATCCGACACCAGCACTGTAACTTCTAATACAAATAGCCATTAGTTACCAGCTCGTATAGGCCTACGCCATAAAATATTCATAATTAAAGTGCGTTATTATTTTATTGAGGCAATTTCGCCCCATCAAATCGCAGTCAAATAAGAACAAACATGAGTAATGTGGATCTATAAAAGTAAATTATTATTATAACTGATAATAAAGTGCTGTCCGTGGATTATCTGTGCAGATAATAAATGGTCCCGTGGTGGTTACAGCGCGGGCACCGAGCGATAATTCCGTTCCGACGGATTGGCAGTTAAGGCGAGGCGTTGAGAATTTATAAAAGTCAAAATCTCGTAAATCCGAGCGCGCGTCCGCCGCATCGCACTGTTAAAATAAAACTTAATCACTGTTGACATTTGACGAACACCTGGCCCCGCGGCCACTACCATTAAATAATTCAAAATTAATGTACTAATTAAATATGTTCCTGCCCGCATTGAGTCATCATGCTGGGGTGTTTCCATAAGATTAATTTGAAAGATTGACTTATGGAGGTTTCGCGTCGTGCCTTATTTATGACGACTTGCATTATTCAAATTTGATGAGACGTAATTACTCAAAACATCCATAAATCACTCGTTTTATAATACGGTGCTTGGCCGGTTTAGAAATCGTTCCGGCTCGCACCGCTTTATCAAACTACGATGAAGTCATTGACGCTGTGTTTTGTGTTTAAACATGGCTTTTACGAGTACATAATGTCATTTTATTTACTAAAAGACGGATCACAGAGATGATAAAAGGTGAGATTCTCTCGCTAATGAAATAAGAATGGAATTCGATGCATAGTAGGAGAGAAAATAGAAGCAAAGAAGGCAATTTCGCTGTAAATGCACTCGGGCAGATAGGGCAATAAAAAGCAATAATTCATTTTCGTTATGCCATGTATGGGTGATAATTTCACATTGAGTCCGCGTCCCGAGACTCCGGTGCGACAATTCAAAATTACGTCGGTCGTATATCACTCATTGTGAGTGGCACAAAGCGCTGCCAGCTACCACTAGCCACCAGCCAACAGTCCAACAACGCGACACCCATTCACACAATGGACAAAGACATTTGTTTTCAAACTCCAGAAAAAGCACCGAAAATAATTTCGTTTTAAGTGAGCTGTCCATAAACAATAAAGGACGATCGGTGAGTTGGAAACTGGGGATCCGTCGATAAATATGATCTCGGTCGCCCGCGGCCGTCCGTCGCCGGACCTAATCGTCTCATTTCAGTTTCACAAAACGCATCTTATCTCAAAAACAATTCAAACGCCACAAAGCCTATAACGCTTATCTAATTGAGCATTAAATATTTCGTCGAGGGCATTTTATATCGGCTTTATTTTCGGTGTCGATCGTTTTATACATTTTATCCACCCACGACGTCGGAATCTCGGGTGCGCGTATGATACACACCAAAACAGGAAATATTGGAAAAAAGGTCGGGTTTTATTGGCCGAGTTACCTGCCATTAGGAGCTGCGTTAGGTGTAAACGTGGCTTCCGTGGGGCTTGTACGAGTGCAGTGGAATCGCTAAACTACACCGCAGGGGGCTCGCCGCGGGATCTCGGACCATATATTTTCTATTCTCGACTCGACAATGACGCGACGAATAAAGGCCTTACTATTGTGTCGTTGTCATCATTTGTGTTAATACGATCCTTGAGGTTTACACCACAATGAGATGAAGTTGTCGCGTCCGAGTGTCAATGGTGTGACAACGTGTAAATTAGTAATTATTGGTGTCGCGTCCGGGGGGCCTTTGTGTGTTCGCTTCGTAATTATGCTGAGCTGAACTATCCGTTAGGGATTGATGAGTTTCGGGTATCACATTTGCGATATTTTTTTATTTATTTATTGAGTAGCGTTGCGACGGGCTCCCGCGGGGTCGACTCGTTTTTATGCTTCTCAAATGAACGTAATTGCAATGTATTAAAAAGGTTTTATCGTGCGTATTTGCGTCGGTATTTAATATCGTGCATTGCGCCCGCCCTGCATGCCCTTAATAAAGTAATATGCTCTAAATGCACACGCATATAACATAAATTTTATAATCTCCTTGCTCTTTTTACCATGTGAAATTATTGCGATGGTGGTCCGAAGAGCATGCTATATCTGGCTTTTAATTTAGAAAAATGGTATTCTGCTTTTATAGTTTGTATGCTCGCATACAATATCAATATTTATTTTTTGCTTTAGGCGTTTAGTTTTATGATTGTCGATGGTAAATACTTTACTGTGTGCGTAAGAGCTGTATATCATCTGGATGCGAGGACTAGAATTAAACGATTTAATGCTTAAAATTAATATGACTGGCTTTGTGTCTAACTGAGTTATATGGTTATTCATTCCGGTTTAAGCTGACTAGTAACTGATGGGTAGTTGAATTTCACTTGGAGAACTTTCAGTAGCTTTCGTTACTGGCTGACTATGATGTTTGAATTTCGAAATCGGAAAATATTAATTGGTTTTAGAACATATATAGTTTTATTTTTTGTTCGTATGTATCCGCGTATCACATTTGGTACCGCCCAAGGCGACAATGACCGAACCTCACTTTTTTTGTTTACGATTGAAATTAATGTTATGTAAACATATACCTAATTGCGATTTGTTACCAATCCTGTTATTCATGAATATTTTATAAACTTGGTTTATGACATCTCGTTTTATAACGAGAAAACGCAATTTGAAACAACAATGGTTTTTTATTGGTTTTTTATCTGTTTTATACAATTATAATTTATTGAGATAAGATTTTAATCACTTGATAACTTTTTGTAAGTATCTGCATAGGTAGGTATGCTAATTCTAACGAGAGCTTTAATAGCTTCCCTAATTAAATATATCGATAAAAATTGGACCCCAGAAATGCAATTCTGGTTGATGAGTGTATATTTTAGAGCGGTCTTTAAATATATTATTTGTTGTATCGATATCTAAATAAGATACAATCGATTTCAATAATGGTATTAAAGCCACTCCGCCACGAAAGAGAAAAACTTATTTTTAAGATGGGTTTTTTTATTAAAATATTAGACAAAACCAAACAACACGGCATGGACGAGGAACAAGGAACCCATTATGAACACTAACAATCATGTCTACTCCGATACTAACTGAGACATTTACCAAAACAGTTTGTACTGTTCATTAGTATTTGAAACTTTAAAGCGGGGTTCAATAACCGGAGAACACTATACATTAACAGATATATCGTACAGATCCCAAATGAGATCGAATTAGCTCAAGATACGGCAGCCGATGCTCTTAATTTTGAAGATAACCCCCTAATGCTCGCCCTGAACTGTGATCCACGAAAAGCTTTTTCGTATAACTCATTTTTACTGACAGAATTAATGTAAAACATTTTTTTATTCATTCTCTTATTTATCTCATGTTTACGCTCACCTTAAAAAGTTTTGTTGCAAAAACTTATTAACTAACGCAAAAAAATAATGCAAACGACAGAATTGAATCACAAAACTGCCTTTTTTGCTATTATAGCGAATAATTCTTGTTGTGCCGAACAGATGTTCGCAGGCTCATAATAAGGCGTATCGCGTACAAAGCATCGAAATCGGACACCGGAGATAGGGCAGCCCCGATCTGACGACAATATAATAACTTACTGCTTTAAAACTTGATTGCCAAACAGTTCTCGACTTTACATACATGAAGATAAAGATGCAGTGGCTTTTAAGTTGCAGCAAAACTAAATAAAGCAATGCGTTTTAAAACATTTTAATTTCGAAGTGTACCTTTATAAATGTAGGTTATTATTTTAAATTGAAAACTAAGTCTTTATACTGTATAAAATACTTAATGCGATGTTTAAAGTAAGTAAACCTTCTAAAGGGGATTATTGCGAGCGCTTTATCCCTTACCTATTGAATTCAGTTGTGTAACCAGTATTGTGAGGCTAATGGGTATCTATTTGCTGATTTATATCTATTGATAATAATCTACTTCCATTCAAATCAACTAAATGGATTCGACGCTCGCACAATTGTGGACCGATGTTTATGGGGTATAAAAACACGTTTTTTTACAACACTATCGAGGAATCGATGCGGAATTAAAATCGGATTATGATCTCATTCATATAAAAGTAAAATTATGTTTTAAGACTATAGTGAAATATTATTAAAAAACACGTTCACAGCACGGAATTGAAAACCGAAAAAAAAGAGTTATCGACAAACGGGAACTCGAACGTCAGTCGTCCTCATGTAATTGATCCAGGATGTTTTATCTTGATGAGTCCTTTATATGTGCCCCCGACTCGCTACCCTCCCGTTGAATACAGATAAAATCTCTTAAAAGGGTTGCCAACTAAAGATATCACTTAATTTGTAGCCTCTCTTTGTAACTGGAATTGGGGATTTATACAAAACACAACTTTTTGTCCACCGTTGATCTTTGCAGGGTTAAATTTAAAACTGTGTACAAGACGAGATTGTCGATTGAGTTTTTTAAAAGATTAGCTTCTTAACCGTCTCAATGCTGTGTAATCTGTTTCCTTAGTATTTTAGAAGGGTATTGAGGGCTTATCTTCTTAAGATATTTTTAATGTTTTGTTCGTTTTGTTTCGCGATATCAAAATTGAGACAAATGAATGACGCGTGTACCCAAAAACGTTTTTGCATTTATTGTCCTGTTTTTATTCGTTAAGGCGACAATAAAAACGTGATTCGAATCTTAACTCGTCAACCTTTGTCAGTTGTTTTGATTTAATTAATCTCATAACGGCTTACCTCTGTCCACGATTTTGCCAAATAAGTTTTTCCCTCTGAGGAAGTTTCTTGTTGAGCAGTTCCATCTTCTGTATTTGAATTGGTGTTGGCATTCTGCGACAGCCATGCTGGCTCCTTTGGCAACTGCTGATAAGACTCCGAGGTTTTCTCTGGCGAGTCTTCTCTGTTTCCGCCTGAGGGTGGCGTGAACAGCTGGGTCCATGTACAGGACCCCTGGTGAAATCGGTGATAGATTATTTGGCTCCCCCGCCTTGGCTATACCCCTACAACAAAATAGTATTCGTTACAAAGGTATCTTCAAGAATAACTAATGAAGCGTATACAAAAAACAAAACTCATTGTCCAAAAGCGATAGGATTGACTTTCGTCACTGTAAAAGACAATGCCTGGCGTTCGAAAAAGTCGATGAAGAAAAAAATTAAAATAAACAACCCGAACGCCACTTAAGGCAATGGGTGCAACTCGAAATGAAATGCTCATTTGAAAAGGTAAAGACAACAAACAATTGACGACCGAACTGTCAATCCGCAGACGTTTAGATAAATATTTGCGTCGCGCATTAATCCTTGAGGGCCGAGCGGGTAAACACGGCCTGAGAGCGATCGAGATCACGGCCTGTTGACTCGGCCTCGCTTGACGAACATATTCGGCCTACAGTAAAAAAAGGCCTCGGTGCACTCTCGCGCGCGGTGCCTCGCGCTTGGAACGCTGGAAATCGTATTACTTTTCTATTTGCTTTTCTTTGTAGTCGAGTGTTACGTAAATATGGACGTGTTCGTCGGAAATTCTCGTTTCCTTCGAGAATTCATGGAGATGTGATGGGCTTAAAATTTTTGTTCTACTTTTAAAAATAATAGACAAAGAGATGAAACGGATATTGGTATGATAGTTTACCGGTCGGTGCGTAGCTATGACGACGTAACACACACGTGTGGGAGAATGTTTGGTAATAGATTTAGTGACTATCACATAAAAAAATATTAATTAGCACGCGATGTCTAGATACAGCAAAAATTTGGACGTCAATAGGTACATCTTATTATTATACATCTTATTAGCAAGTTCTAATTTGATTATGAACGACCCGTGTCGCCGCAATTTTATCACCTGGTGTCACCTAATCCTGTTTTTTTTTTCACATTATATTGAAATTAATGGGCATTGACGTAACTATTAACAGCCAATAAGACATCAAAAATCAGAAATAAATTACTTCATTTACACATTTATCAATGCAACACTTAATATTTTATAATTACCTAGTACCTATCCACTGAGAATTTTTGTTGAAAAAACTTAATGGACTCACCGTTTTTTGTGGCAAATTATGAGTCGTAATAAGTTTAAGATATCGATGGACAGTGGAATCGAATTTAGATTATTCAGGACATAAATCAATCCAATTTAAAGTGCACTAGCAATCAAGTGGAAAATATAAATCCGTATGTAGGTGCAATAAATTGGTGCCCGGTTATATTGACACCCACGAGCGCCTTAAAACAAAAACGAGGGATAAGCATATTTGCCTGCCCATAATATAAGGTCCTTTGCACTTGTCACGTTGGTAGAAAATCAAATAGTGGTACAACACAAAGTCCTCGGGGAAAAAAATCTGAATGGCTTTCACGAACAAACGCAATATGTGCAGAGCGATAAAGCCTGTGTGAATGTGTCAAAATATTGTCTTTTGGAGGCTTGTGTCTCCTTGTTTGAGTAATTAAAAGTGTTCTGTTCTGTTCCCGTACTGTTTTTGTAGTATTCTTGAGACAAGAATGATTGAGTTTGTATATTGACGTCAATTTTTTTGCCATATGGTAGATTGTGTAAGTAGTAGATATGTTAAAACTATGCCAGTTCATATGTAGCTAAATTTAATATGATGGTTATAGTAGTGTTAATAAGGAGTATAGTGTGTTGTCTTTTTCATAATTGCAGGAAAAGAGGGTGACCCTATCGGGCAAAAATCCAAACTCCGAGCTTTAGCTTCAGCTTTATTACTGAGAATTTTCTGAACCCCAAAAACTTTGCTCAGCCTAGGAATCGAACCCAAGACCTCGAGCCTAGCTGACAAGCAGCCACTAGACTACCTAATACAGCAGTGTCTATAAATAAACAGCTGCATTTTTTATCATAAAAAATAAACCAAGATCAGTGTCAACCGCACATTTCCTTAATAAAAGTTGCTCGCAATTTAGATCTACCAACACATGTATTTAAAATGGAAGACTTCATTCCCCGCACACGCCCTGCATACGAATCAGCACTTTATTATTTAATTTGTTAGCGACTTGCGAGGCGTCAAAATATCAAAGATTATAAACCAAATCAACTAAACCCTTCTGTAGGAAGTAAAGTGTTAAACGTACAACGTGTACAATGTGTCTTAGTAAAATGGTCGTTGTTATCAGACGTATCGTGACGCCGGCACGCGATTTCGAGCGTAATGTAATATGGGCTACGAGTGATGAATACGAATGAAGTGAGGTGTGGCGATTTCTTTTTTGCTCGAGGCAATGTAAGAGGATTTTATGTGCTCCAGTTGGATATTAGTGCCCGAGGGTTCAATCGATCGAACCACTGGGCACATTTTAAATGGCCTAGTAATTAAAAGTAAGAGAGGGAATCAATTATGTTGATTATTTTCTTCTACATAACGTTGTTTATTTGATTACCTTTTTCTGGTTTAATTGATCTTGTTTTGTTAATTCGTTCGTTCGAAATTCGAATTCAAAACTTAAAAAGATCAACGTTTATTAATGGTTAAAAATAATAATTATTTAATCATTAAACAGTTGCACGAATAAATCATTAAACTCTTTAAATAAAGAACGATGACAACGTTCGCTGCGTGCTCATTTTATTTTATATTTAACTCATTTTTGCATGTCTCAAGTAGCCTGCAAGTTTATTTTTAAATCTGTCCAATTTAATAGTGTAGGCTTGAGAGCAATGGGACCGATGTACCATCTTCCGGCAGCTGCCTAAAGAACCAAGTGCTCGCCTTTATATTTCATATTGTCGTGATAAAATTTATTGTTGAATTTACTTTATTTCCTTATAAGAATTATATTTAATGCAGAATAGCAGTAAGTTAATTGAGGGGCCTATTAACGTCGTGAATATCATTATGGTATCTGTTTTTGATGATTAATGTTCAAAACATCAGAATTGAGGAGTGTTGCATGTTTTTTGTATTGATGTTCGGTTACCGAATTTATAATAAGAGTTATTAGTTATATTAATCTTTATAAAGCTATTATGTTTGACGTTATATTGATTAATAATAAAACTGATGAATGAACAGAAAATGAGATAAATATTTAACAAATGTGAAAACATTTACTTTTATTGAAGTTATTTCATCATTGATTAAAATCTTAATAAAATTATTTAATCATAAATTAAAAAAGCTTTATTATTATAAATCACGGTGATGAATTAAGAATACTTTTTTAAATAAAGTACCACTATTAACACGATTCACGTAACATTTACGACTGTTTCTGTAGAAAGTGGGTAAAAATTCCGTTCAAAGAATTCACGCCTCCGTCGGGCCGCGAGACCGATTGTATCGCGAGCTTTTGATTGCTCTTATACGTGTTTATATGTAAAAATAGAAAGCCTTTTTGTTTTTAAAAAGGATATACGTCAAATTGGTTTATTTTATATTAAGATTTTAAATGTTAAGTTATGTTTCTCCTAAGTAACAAGATTCCAAACATTGATTAAATCACAAATTGAAATTGTTATTTTTGCTATGTTAGTCTTTATAATATTTTTTATCCAAATTTGTGTAATAATAGTTGTATAAATACTTTCATATGATAGTTCCCTATGTATGCATTTTGATATAATTAATAATTAAATATAGATAGATCTATTAAATTAAATCGTTTTGTAAAAATACATCTGCGAATGCCGCCGTCGGCGGGTGAACTGTATCGGAGATGTATAAAATTTCTTCAATAATAATTAAATAAAAATTCGTCATAATAATTATTTTTTTAAATTATACGAATCAATAAATATCACAATATATTTTTATGTTTACCTATATAAATTTTTATTCCAACTGAGTGTTTTTTATATCTAGTATTAATTAATTATTAAAACAGTAATTAAGCATATTTGTACAATGCAATAGCACGCGCAACTGTGTGTTGACTTTGTTAATAACTAGATAATGTAAATGTTATGCATATAAACTGTATAGAGGTGGTCTTAGACTCAAAAGTAATTATTTAATTAGATTGTCAATTATTTTTAAGATAACTATCACAATTAAGAGTTATTTAATAAATTACACTGTACATTTAAATGTAATATTATTTTATATCTATACCTAATAAACTATACTAATAATATTATATAGAGGTATTTGTATGTATTGAGGATTTGTATGTATGTAACGAATAAACTCAAAAACTATTGGGCCAATTTCAAAAATTCTTTCACCGTTTGAATGCTACGTTATTCCAGATTAACATAGGCTATAGAATATTTTGAAAACAAATCATTTGTTCAGCCGGGGCGGGCCGCTATATTTAATAATCTCAATAATAACATTGTTTCATGAGACCAAAACTCTCACACGATTGATGCAGATTCATCTGTAATCAAGTAGCTACATAGGTATTACAGTCTATTCTAGACTAAACTAACTCACTCATAGACAAATCTTAAATAAACAGTCTGTCTGTTGTCTGTGTAGTAAAGGGGGAAACCCTGAACATAACAATGTTTTTATTGTAATAATAAATTAGGCAATAATGCTTCCTGCTTCATATCTAAAATGCAGTAGTATGTTTATTATTGATAATAATTGTGGTAATAAAAAAAAAAATTCACTGAAGCGGATGCTAATCTATATCTATACTACTAATATATAAAGCTGAAGAGTTTGTTTGTTTGTGTGTTTGTTTGTTTGCTTGAACGCGATAATCTCAGGAACTGCTGGTCCGATTTGAAAAATTCTTTCAGTGTTAGATAGCACATTTTTGTTGAGGAAGGCTATAGGCTATATTTCATTATGCTACGCGCACGAAGTCGCGGGCAGAAGCTAGTGTTAACATAATGGTAAATAATAATTTCATTGTTTTTTTTTTGCTACTTTAAACTCAGAAGATATATATTCAAAATATTATATGGTATACCTATCTAAAATACATGTGGTATAAGATATAAAATGTATGGTTCATCTAACCATTTTATTAGTATCATAAATAAGCGTTTAAATTCCGATCGGCACGGATGCGTTTGCACATTTTCAATATCAACATAATTAATGCTGCGCTTGATACATTGCTAATTGGCGCAGTATTTATGTGATGTTGTTTTTATAATGTTTACACTAAATTAATGAGTTGCGACGGACTTTAATATGAATTGGGAGAGATATAGCATTTTAATGCACTTTTTTATATGTTTATTTTACGAAATAGGTACTTTATTTTATCTGTTATCTGCTTTATTGAATTTGTTTCTTAGACATTAAAACTTTATCTCGATCATTAATAGAAACTGTTATTTATTAAAATATGCAGCATTAAATATCGACGGTCATAAATGACGAATGTCATAAGTAGGTGTAAAATAATACAACCTTTGATCTCAAGTTGTTATATTGACAAATTAAATAAATATGAAAATGAAGAAAAATAATGTCATCGCTGTTTGAAATATAATAAATTGGAAATTTGACTACCAAACGTCGTGTACATTAATATATTCACATTGTAGTCTATAGACTTTGACGCGATTTTATCATTAGGTTCCTATATCAATCACCATAATCATAACTTTTATCACATTTTTTAAAGTTTACATCACCTTAATAAATTGTGACTGTAAATGTTTGCATATTTTAGCAATTTATCGCAGCTTTTATTAGTTACTATTAAAAAAAACTTTTTAAATGAACATATAAAATAATTTTAATAATAATCATAAAATATTTTATCAATTTAATTGTTTTTATTTTTTATTATAAATCAATTAAGTGCTTAAATATACTTTTTCTGTTTATTCTAGTAGATTCAAAAGTCTACTGGAACGGATTAGGTGGGTCGCATACCAGAAGCTGTATGATAGTGTATGCAAATAGCACTTGATGCCATGTCAGTCACATGGAACGCAACAGGAGGTGACGGGAGACACATTAAGAACGTAATTCTGATAAAACTGACTGTACCATAGGTAATGTTACGCCAAAAAACATTTTCATTTTAGATTTTTCGTTTTATGGTTCTATTAACTTAAATGCTAATAATATTCAAGCAACGAGTAGTTTGTAATACGTGTCTTGGATGTCAACGAGTTGGTTAAGTGAGAAACATTAGTCATTAGTTATTAAATATACTTAAGTTTGTACGTAACGTCTCATATTTAATCTTGCGCGTCAACTTTTAGTGATTTATCACCTACATTTTCTTATATTTATCACAGGAAATTTATCGTTTCCATGGATTTTATATTACAATTACAGTTTATTTTCTTTTTTAGTTATGGAACCCATTAAATTGATTTCATTTTACGATCAACCCGTTACAAACAGAACAGCCAATTTGACGTAGTACACAGTATTAAATTTTACTACGCTATTATCGATTTCACACTAGTACGCAAGTTTTATACCTCGTTTAATACCCCGCTAATTATTTTGAGCCCAATTTTGTTGAACATCTGGTAATGACAGTACATCTTACAATGTTGTGAGTGTTATGCGGAAGGTATACGACAGCAACAGTAAATTGCTCGCACTGTCGTATTGTTTACGACACCGAGAGTAATTATCAAATAGTGAGAATTTTACTCATGTTTCGTAGCGATGTTTTTAGTACTAATGATCAGTTAGCATTTGATGTTTTGGATATTTAACTATAAGTTATCTTAATATCGAATTCAGATAGGATATTATCTAGTTTCAAGACATATTTACATGGCATTAAGTACGACATCATATGGAATACAATAGAACCAAGTAAGATAAATCTACTGATCTACCTCAATCTTTGACATTAGGAATGTCAACAAACCATACCTACATGAGCACTAGGGTGAATCAAAGAGTAAGACAAAGCAGACACGACACTTACCACCACATGCTGCCGCGTCCTCTCCGAGGTTTGTTGGCGGCTTCGCACGTAAAACACAGAATGATCACAAATAACCACAGGCACTTCATTGCGATGGGCGGACCCCGCGATACATGAGCGCGGCGCTTCGAGTCACGTTTACGTCTGGCGAGAGCACTACAGCCACGGACATCGAGGCGGGGTCGCGACAAGAATTGGTGGGAGGTATCTACCTGTCACACCGCCCGATTGGTCTCACACTTCTGTTATTTTTTTTCTGTTCCAAGTAATCTTTGTCGTGTTTAGGTTATTAGGTTATGTGAGATAATTTGTGTAATTGGATTGCGTTAAGCACATAGTTTGAGGGTGCGGCGGCGGTTACTTAATTAATAAGCATTTTTAATAGTCTGATTGCGTTAACGTTCGCCTATAATGTTTTAATAAACTTTTAACATTTTTTTTCTAATCTTCTGAGCTTTGAACGACACCTGACAGGTATTTGATGGATTTTGCACATAAGAACAATTGAGTAACAATAAAATCAAGATTGATCTATAATTTAATGCACCTATTACATGAAGATTGTGTGATCAGGCGATTATGACCCATATTACTGAAGCTTTTAGACTGCAAACGATCTAGTACTTTTTAGTAGATTGACTATATTTTTTTAGAGGTATACATTTTTATATCAATGATATAAAATTCTATGAGTCATGCGCAACTTTGTTATATTTTGTAGCTTAGGTAATTATTGTGTTCCTTTCTTTGAACCTATCCGCATAGATAAAGTAAATACCTTTGTATAAATATTTACAATTACACAAGTAACTTTAACTTAAATCTTATTAATAAAAGTTTGATATATTTAATACGATAGTCTCATAGTTCATTAGATGTATACCTATATTTATTAGGAAAGTTAGAATTCTGTAAGTAAGTTACCGGTCCAACCGATAAAAATATTATTTAATAATTTTGTGCAAGTCTAAGAAATATGGCAGTATTTTAACCCCATAGTATGGGCTCTAACTACATAGTTTTCGTTCTCTTTAACTTTTACCTGTGATTTAAATACACCATCAATAGATCATATTTTTATTTGAAAATGAATTAAAACCTCTGATCACTTCACACTTGTCGGTGCGCGTGAGTCAGCGTTTCGCGCGCCGCGGTGGGAGGGGCGAGGCGCGGCTGTGGCCAATCAGCTTGCGCGGACGGTGCGCCCGCGCATACAGACCGCGACCACGTGCGGCTAAGGCCGTGCGCCCACGCACCTTAACGGAAAATCAGGACTGAACATTTTCACTAAAATACAGATTTTTGTTTGAAACTGAAAGGATTCATGCAAAAAAATGCTATTTTAATAATTCAACCATAACGGACATAAGAATAGAGTACATACCGATTGTATTCTTGTAAAACTACATTGTGTAAGGGTTGGATAATTCTGATATAACTGATTTAGTCGAGGTTACAGGGTAGAACCCAATTTAAGCGATTGAAAATCAATCATCCAATTTTTTAGGTAAGTAGTAAATGGGTAATCAGAGCTATATAAGTAAACTATGTTTTTTTTATCTTTTGGATTCAGGCGGGAAAGGAAGTATCTACTCATTACCATTTTGTCGACATCAGAGTCGACAAAACCCTTGACTGCATACTTCTGTAATCAGCTGTTATCTACAAAATCGAAACTAAATTCGCTTATTCCATTTTCGAAAACGGTTATCCATCATTATTGCCTATATACTCCAAACGACTAAATAAGTAAAGCAGTATTATACCTTATATATTTTTGCTACAAGAAAGCCAAGTTTCACAATAACCAAATTGTGAAATATAGATTTTCGTAAAATTTACCGTAAATATTCGTATTAAGCGTAGGCATTACGTAGCACATTTTGCAAATAAAATACTTACATTGCATTGAAAATTGTCCATTCCATTTGATAGTAAAATAAATATCACTGTAATTTAAAAGGTTATTTAAAAAATATTTAAATTAAAATTCTCCTTGCTACACGCTACACGTCAAACGATCTCGCTTGCTACGGATCTACGCATCAAGCTCGTCCTTATAAAGACATCAACGCGGGCGGTCTACGGTATGTAAACAATTTGCGCTCATATGTATAGTCCAATATCAAACTCTTTAGTGGATATTATACTTAAATATTTTCAATATGGAATTGAAGTGTTGTTCTAATTAATTAATGCGAAAGCCAGTTATGGAACGCTTTTCAATTGAGATATTTTTTTTATTAATTTAAGCGAATGTTAGTTAAGGGTGGGTTTTTCAAATGAAATATCGTTTAGTAGAATATGCTTTATTTATGTTGTACCAGCTTCTGCCCGCGACTTCGTCTATGTGGACTTGGAAAAAGTAGCTTAGGTAAGTGTTAATCCAGACTATAATCTATCTCTTTAAACTTTGAAATTTTATCCAGATCCGTTCAGCAGTACTGGCGTAACAAACATCCATACATCCACACAAACTTTCACGTATATAATATTAGTAGGATTTTATAGGTGCACAGAATTAATCTACATATTCAAATAACACCAATTTACATTTTTCTATAACACGTATGGCAGTTAAGCCCATTTCAAACCTATTTAAAAGCAATTTAGTCAAACGCAACCACTTAAAATTAACAAAAACTATAGTAGGAAACAAATTTTTTGCTCATAAAATCATATGACAACACTTCTCAAGTTAAAACAAAAACTTGGCACGTGTCTGTCACATGTGTCGCACGACTCGTATGTATTGACAAAATATGGGGCTAATTGAATATCTGTGTATGGTTCAAAAGGTTGAAACGCTTCTGCAGAGGGTTGAAATAATTCCAGATGGTGAAGGTCGCTGCTAATTGCTTTTGGTTGTTACTGTGTTTCAAATAAAGATATATTCAACACTTGTATTTTTTGAGTTCGAAATAAGTAGGTAAGATATATAAAGAAATAAGTAGAGAAGAGACTGATTTCTGAAACACGAATATTAGCTTGATATTGAAATCTTACTACTTTTTACTGATTTGTTTCTTCTCTCCCCCAATCCCATAAAAAAAACATGGGGTACCATGTTTTTTTTATGGGATTGGGGGGCAAACGAGCAAACGGATCACCTGATCGTAAGCGATAACTGCACACCCGCAACACCAGAGGAGTCGCAAGTGCGTTGCCCGCCTTTAAACGGGTTTGGGCCTCCGGTACCTCAACTCACTTGGCGAAACACAATGCAAGCGTTGTTTCACGCCGGTTTTCTGTGAGGCCGTGGTATCACTCCGGTCGAGCCGGCCCATTCGTGCCGAAGCATGGCTCTCCCACGTGTGGGGTAGTTTAAATTATAGTTCCTCATTGCTATTCAAAAATACTTCTCGATTAAAGACCTCTTGGGGTCTGACTGGCTGGCGACCACCCTTTCGTCGGAGTCTGTCGTAAAGCTTGATGTGTGTTTTGACTTCTGCGCGTAAGAGCCAGTTCCCCCTTTTGCCTGATGGAGTTGCCGATCGGCTCGAGCTAACATAGGTATACATAATTACATATGTAGGTAGTATCGCTACACGTCGGCATTATTGTCTAACAAATATTGTCGAATCAAATGTGATCCTAGCATGCCCTAAGATCATCTCAATAATAATCAACAATAAGTCAGATATTTAACAATAGAATTGTTTGCAAAGTTAGCATTAAAAGCTGACACTTCTGTTCTATTCAACTTAGATAATGAAACCATAGTTACGGACGCACCTAATTTTAACGGTAAGTTATAATTAAAACATACAAAATTAAACGTTCTTATTGTTACAACTCAATGGAATTCCTTCACGCCGATAGAATCACGCCATAATTTTTGGTAGTCACGGTAAATTCTGTTAATTTGCCAATTGAAAAGTACCTACACCTTATTTGGAAGTTATAAGGTTCTAAATCGTGTGTGGAATTTGGCCAAGCGTTAAGAACTTCATTCAGTGAAACAGAAGTGTGTTGGACAATGGTTACCGTGAAATTAAGACTAGTGGAAATGAATAAACGCTCATTATGAGCACTTGAGCATTGTTGAGTAATTTTGTACAAATTTGTTGACCATATAAATATACACCTTAATACATTTTTGATAGAGTTGAAATTTCTATGGCAAAAAGATATAGTAGCACTTCACGGGTGACCGAATCTCGTAAATAATTAACAATGGGGGTGGTGAACATAAATTCAGTGTATTTTTTTTATAGATGGCGTTCTTCGTGTGTTTTATGGTGCACATTGTGATAAGTGAGCTGAATTGATTAGTTTTGTGAATGAAACGGTGGCTCGGTATATGTGGCATCAGCTGCTTCGGCGCATGCGTCATAATTGTCAGCTGTTTGATGTTACAGATTGTAGAATTTAAGAA
This sequence comes from Acronicta leporina, assembly GCA_947256265.1. Taxonomy (NCBI): domain Eukaryota; kingdom Metazoa; phylum Arthropoda; class Insecta; order Lepidoptera; family Noctuidae; genus Acronicta; species Acronicta leporina. Next base: position 4,433,596 of record OX366513.1, on the reverse strand, counting down.
CGCATGGATAAATAACATTCATGAGGTTAAGCTGCAGTCAGTCTGGGGATGGTTGTTAAAGGGAGGACAAAAATTTAAGTACTTATAGCTAGAATTGGAAGCCTGCAATTCTAGCTATAAGTACTTAAAATTTTGTCCTCCCTTTAACAACCATCCCCAGACTGACTGCAGCTCAAGGTTGTACACAGTTGTGTACTGAACTTCTATAGGCTTAAATTAAGATTTCCGATCGGAAGATCTTTAGAAATCATAAAACACATAATCAAAACTGTACAATTTTGTCTCATTCATTGTTGAGTACATGTCTAATCAATAAAAGAATGGGAAAACGACTATACACAACAGTTAATAAAACATCCACACATCAGAAACAGACAATTTAATAACATGATGCACAATCTAATATTTTTCACAAACATTTTTTCCGCCATAGCAAACTTTGTTTATTTCAAACAACTACCAAAACCAACAGCTTACTGCCAAAAACAAACACGGAACATAAACGTGTCTATGATTCACGGCGCTTTCCCATCCCTCGCTTATCTCTTACGAAACACAAACATCATCTCTCTAAGACAATGCGCAAGCGCAACTTTACAAATAAGTTCTATAAACCTACAATGAGCATCCCCTTAAACGCTTCAATACCACATTGGAAACCCAACTTTATTCTTGCGCAAGTTAAGATCGATATCAGAACGCCGCGCTCCGGAAAAGCGGGCAGATTTTTACTGGGTACTCGCTTATTGTAACTTTATTGCTTAGAATGTTCGTAAATATTAAGGTTTTATTGTATTTACGGATAGTCGATCCATTGAAACGAGTCGGTGTGGTCGCCTCCCGGTGCGTGAGAGAAAAAAAGGCTATCTGGCCCTTACAATAGTTTTATGGTGATGACAACTGTATTAAGGAGCAGCCCACTCGCCTCTCTGGAATTGTGAAGACACCGCCAAATTTAACACTAGATGTAAAGTAGCTGATGACTTATGTATGACTGAGCGTATTCTCCAGTTAATGGTTTCGGTGGCTGTTATGAAAAATTTACAATGTCATCGTTTTAATCCGTTCGTTATTTCATGGTTGAGCGTGCGGTCCCAGTCTAATTTGGACGACTCTATTTGGGAACGTTTGTGTTGAATATTTCGGTGGGGATGGTAAATTATATCTTGTACTTATCATACTGTATTCCTTTTTTCCAAAAATTTTACCCGCTGGCTAATTTTAAAGGGCATAAAATATAATACATTAAGTAATCTTTATTTTACAGGAATGTTACTTTACAATAATATTTATTTAAAAATGATTGAACTATGGATATTACAATATCGGTCATAAATGGCTTATACTAAAATACCCAATTAATTTTATTTATAAACTATATTATAGGCATATTCAATCGTTGGAATATAAAATTATTTTATGAATAAGTTGTTTCAATATTTAATCTTGAAAATAATCTATAATACGCAAATCTTTCGCAACGCCAGTATGCACTCAGTGATCCCATGTGTAAAGGCAATTTTCTCAGAATATCTTAGTAGAAAATTAGCTACACATTGATTCCAATTTTTCATTAAAATAAACTTTTAAAAGACTAATCAGGACTACCATCAGATCTAGCTCAATTCCGCAATTAAAATCATCACAAAAACAAGGCAGAATAAATGCAATCAAGATCCATAAACAAAAACAAAACTAGACGAACCTACCACGTAGTCGGACCACGGAGGTCTAATTCGGCCAAGAAGCATAAACAATCATAAAGAAACAAACTCATTTCGCATTAACACCACATCCTTGCTAATGGCACAAAAGAACATTGTTACGCAAAAAGTTCAGAAAAAAAAATTAAGACATCGAAATTCTTGGCCGCATTTAGTCGACGATATGGCCGCCCCCGAATGATATATCGAGCGCTCATATAGACTAATAGCGTTTTAATATCACGGCTTAGTCATTGAGAACACGGCACGTAAAAAAAGGTGTGAGTGATCCTCTATAAAACGATGTCGGAATCATATTCAATGAAATTTCTGTAGATATATAAAAACTTGTGGTTTTTGTGTGAATAATTTAATTAGAGGTTTAAGTTTAATTAATGTGAATCCCAGATCAATGAGTTCTAATTGAAGATGTCTAGATGGGAAGATATTGGTCAGCGATTTACTTACTAGCACCAAGTATTAAAGTTGCCTCTCTTATTCTTTGAGGAATCAGTTAGGAAGTAAATGGGTTAGTAGTTATTGATGAAGTTTTAAAGTGAAAGAAAACAAGTTTTGTTCAAGAACTTGGCCAGTAAGTTTACCGAAGTGGCTAAACCGACAACAAGTTGCTACTTGTTCAAGGCTATTATAAAGATTAATATAATTATATACATTTTTAACTGACTTCAAAAAAAGAGGTTATCAATTCGAACCGAAGTATGTACCTAATATTGTCAGAATTGTACAGTTTTTGTATGTTTAATTAAATATAATGATCGATATAAAATGTTCCGAGATATCTTTAGTACTTACTAAGATCATAATTTATTATAATTTTTAAGCAGTAAGTAACAAATTTAATTTATTGTATAATTTATTTTTATTTTTATTCACTACAATATGAAAAACAGATTTCATTTATTAGACTCTTACATTGCTAACATTGCTGCATTGTATTACGATAAGTATATTGAGGGAGACTAGTGCCAAAACTAGGCGAAAGGCTGTATTTCAGGTCACCAGGACTCCACACCGTACCTACGTGACGATGACGTACTACGCACATCTATAAAACTATAATAATCGCTTTAATATTCAATAGATCAGATTTCCAAGACATACCAAAAGAACACCTGGCACTTTTTTCTCCAATAAACAATCATATTTAGATACATAATCGGATATCCAATTTCAAACCAGATCCCACAAAATACGACAACGTAGTATTTACTCGCTAAACTATGAATAAATACCGCAATATGAATCACAACTCACGCGCACGGCAACACATGCAAATTAATACAACAAAAATAAAAAAGTAAAATGGAGGTGTCAGTAATTTCGTTGGGAGCGAACCGAGCTCTTTATTTTGTAGCGTCGAACTGTCTAAATTATGACATATGCATGCATGCACGCACGCGGCCCCTTTGCTTCCTTGCCACACGCAGTTTTCGGGATTTCTCGGCAAATTAAATCTACGCTCAGTATTGGCACATGACTATCAAGGTACCTTTGTACCCTCGTAAGCCTGTCTAAAGGATTCTTGGTCTATATAATACCAGGTGAGGGATTTGAATTTTAATAGCTCTAGTAATGTTCAATGTGTGTGGTTGAAATACATGCATATTAATTAATAGATTTGCGTTCAAACTGTTTCATTTTCCAGGGAATCAAACTCAGGACAGTCGTCCTCAGCTTATTTCCCGAATCATTTAGAGTTGTTGGGTGTTTCTTATATGCAATTCTCAACAGAAGCTCAGAGTTTGGATGTGTTCCCGATTAGTGGTAATAGACTCGCTCCCTATTGCATTGGGCCCTATCTAAATATCGGCGGACTGTGAGTGTAAATTAGTACACCCATCAAGAGTTATGTGAATCTTCTCTGAGTGTCCTAAGTTCATGAAGGAGCCTTTCGTTGAAACAGACCTCTTTCAAATCCATACCTGCTGTTGAAAAAATATTATTGTTCCATTGCACAGGTATATTGGAGAGGTACGCTGCTATGCTGTGTAGATGACACTTACTTCTATAAAGTAGTAGGACTAATGTCTGGTAGACTTTGGGTATCCTAGTCACACTTTTAAAACTTATAAGAAACGATTGAAGAAACGTCCGTTGAAACGATTCTAAAATATCATTCAACTTTCTATATTGAGTGTTACTTATTTAAATTAATTTACAGGTTCACATAAATATGTTTAACATATCAGCATAAAAGCTCAAATTTTATTATTTACTATTGTATTGTAGATTTGTGTTTTAGATGTGTGTGTTATGTAGCACCATTACAAAACATCTGTAACACAAAATATTCCATTTGACATTAAGAGTGTACATTATGCCTGAGGGCATCAAATAGGTTTCCCTTTCGTTCGTTCATCACGCGATGCAAAAACTCAAAGAACTAGTTCTCGTATAATTGCCCCGGCATCATCTAGCAATTGTCAAGGTCGTGACCTTGAACAAGTTCGGGCGGGACGATACATTAGCTCTAAAATCTCACTGAATCGTGATTTGTTATCCATTTGAAATGATTGCCTATTTAATTCAAAATTAACAGGTCAGGTTTTTAGGTATTCCAATATTTTAGATAATGTGTCGTTCGATTTTTTTCTTAACAGTTACCGCTTCGTAGCAAAACTCTTTTGCTTTTTTTGTTGCCAAGAGATTAAGGGCACTGTTTTAAATTTTAGTATCAATCACTGACCTCTATATTACTCTACTGCTATTTTTTTGATAATAATATGTATGTATACACTCACCCTCTTTCCCATAGGGATAGGCAGACATTACAGAACGGCAATTGCTACGATTCTTGCAAAGGTCTTTTGCTTCATCCACAATCATATATCTTGTCACACATACGCAGGTTGCGAGTACTACGCACCTGACTAACAATGTATTATTATTCAATGTAGTTATTATTTATTTACTTCTCTTGATGTTTAACGTGAACCAATTCTCTACTGATCACTGAGAAGCAACATTTTAGCGCTACCAGGATTCGTATATTAAGATTCTATATCCCTCAGGCGAAATCAGGTTGGGTGCTATTAAATACATTTCTTGAATTTTTCAACAGGTAGGCATTGAAATAAAAATTAGGTTTGTTTAATGATCCTCCAACATCTAATTTATCATGTTCTTTCATAATATTTGGGTTTATTTGTAATGTCGTTTTATTTCATATAAAATTACTTTATAGACAGGAAAAATTCAGGTATGCAAAATACAGCCGTGTAAAATTATAATACGTATAATATATATAAGTTAATATAGTTATCATGTGGGTATGTAAAAGTCTTTTAAAATCAGCGTCAAAGTACCTACTTAAGTACTCGTTTATTAGCTATCGTTTGTTATTAAGCTCACGATATTGGTATCATTGCAACGTTGAATGGTTATAGGTTATAGCTAACTATTTTATGTACGTAAATTAGTAGAACTCTGCCTATCCTTTCGAGGAATACAGGTGCGTTAGCATGTCTTTTCATCTAGATAGGTAGAGGCTAGCCCTCTGGTCAACCAAATTATAGAGTAGGTAGGTAAAAATTATGGTTTGTATAATTTATGATATGACACAAACATCGTAAAAAATATTATATTTTTTTATCATTCAACCACTAAATATCCCAGATATACACGTGGGTTGAAAAAAAAAATTAATAATCCAAAAACATTTGGAGACAAAAGGTTAGCGTCTTCTTTGCGAGGTATGTTTATAACATCCACAAACAATCTCTGTCTCAATCTACTGGCTCATAATATTTATGTTTCTAAAAAAAAACAATCCAAACAGGTCTTCTTTACAATAAACGGAAAACTTCTAGACAATTCTAAAGGCTAACAATAAGTCATAACACCTATTTTATCCACGCGTCGTGTAAAAATTTACTCGCTTCGCAACCGGAGGCGATGTGTGGAATCTCCAAGCGTCACGGGAGGGCACGTTGAGGTCTGCGCTAGTGTTGGGAAGATTATTCCGGGATCGTAAAAGGCCGAGGAAATATTACAGAAAAAGGCATAACCAAATATACTTTTTTAAAGTAAAGGCCAATTTCAACAGAAAACACTTCAAATATTGATGGTTGGAGAGTGAAACATTAAATAAAGATGAAATCAAAATTATTTATTCTTCACAATGGGATAAAACATATTAAACATAAGTATATATTCTTCTTTTTTTCTTGTCAATGGTCAAAAATTTCCGATTAGGTAATATTAGGCTTTTAGGTCAGTAGCGTTAGATCTGGCTTCGTGGAGAGTGTCCCTCGTGGAGGTATTAAGCAGCAAGAGACACACCAGCAGTGTGACATAGAATTGCTCAAGGTCGCCATTATCTCATTAAATAATTTATTAAAAAGAAAATTCATAAATCACAAAGCATCAGAACTTATAAGTAAACAATGCTAACAGTAGTTGTTGACAGACAGGAAATAGTCCGGGAAATGTCTCTCTTCGCCCTATACAACACTAGTATGAGAGCACAGGGTGGCAATAATACAGCAATAGATTCGTCAAGCGCCGAGCCTGCGGCCAGACCACACAGAGCTCTGTAGCACAACACTGTATTTTGCGACCAAGAGTACTGCTATTGGCTGCGAAATCTTGCTGCATGAATCACTAGATCTTTCTTCCAATATTTTGTAGTGAAGTATCTACTTAACTAAAGTTTAAGTTTTCTTTCATATCTTAATATTGGTGCTGGCCCTAATTTGCTCTACGAATTCAGTTATTTTATTGGAACCGCCGAAATATAGAATGCACTTCCCGAGTGGGTCCTCCCCGATAGATATAATCTGGGTGTCTTTAAATCACGAGTGAATCGGTTGCTTTATGCAAGCGCGTTCCATCTTAGGTCGCAATGTCGCTTAACGTCAGGCGAACTGGCGATCAAGCGTAAGCTTAGCAAGAATAAAGAAAACCTATTTATGTAACCTATAAAATATTCAACATTTTCAAAAATAGACTGTCCGAGACACCAGAACTGGATCAACCCATTCTGGTGCAATTATCTACAGCTACACAGTATCTTCAAGTACCAACTGCCTTCTAGCTGCACTTATCAGTACTTCTCAATGAAATTTGATGCTCCAGGTTTAACAATAACTTCTGATGAGGACAAAAACTTCTTTGAAAGGGGTTGAAGAAGATCAAAGTCCGGGAAATCTTTAGCATCACTAGTGAGAAAGAGGAGAGCCACAGGGTGGCAATAATAAAGCAATTGATTCGTCAAGCACGGTACCCATGGCCGGACCACACAGCTCCGTGGCACAACACTATATTTTGTGACCCATACCAGTATAGCTGCACGATTCAGTAATGTAGTCTTTTTCAACATTTGAAGATGCAAATTTGCAGAACTTGGCAGTCTATTTCCAAGCAGGCAGGCAGGCAGTCTCTGCTTGAGAAGCGTGCAATGTCAGACTTGTTTCATCAAACACCGATCACGAGAGTTGAAATCGTGCTCCTGCAATACCCAACTTGAATCATAGTAAACTTTCCATAATTCATAATTACTAGCTTTTGCCCGTGGCTTCGCTCACATGTATCTATTACTAGGTGTAAAAATGGAAAAATCAAACATTGATGATCTCTTATTTGCATGGGTCTGTATATGAGAGAGGTCAAGCTGTATCTCAGGATCCGTTCAATTAATTGAGATATGAATTTCACCAGTTTTTAAGTTGAAACATAAACTTTCTAACAGTGATAACATAATTAAATCTATTCAGTAGTTTTGACGCGAACCCGTAACAAACAGACAAACAAACAATAATCTCATTTTTGGGTTCGGAGACGTTTATATACCCTTATACCCACTTGTTTTTTGTAGATATCTTCAATGTACAGACAGAGCTTTTTTACAATTTTATAATAGTAGAGAATGTAGAGATATCATACCATGAAGCCTGCATTCACCATAGAGCTAGGCAGAGAAGTACTAAAGTAGAAATAGAATATTTCCATTAACTGGACACATATCCAAACTCCGAGAAAGAAAGACCCATTAACACTTTGCTCGACCGGGGAATCGGACCCAGGATCTCTAGCGTAGCAGTCGCGCTTATCGCGAGTCTACTTTAGACTAATGAAGCAGTTTATATATATTTTTCTTTAAACTTTAAACTGCCTCATTAGCCAAGTGGTCCTGAGCGCGACTGCTACGCTAGAGGTCCTGGGTTCGATTCCCAGGTCGAGCAAAGTGTTATTAGGTTTTTCTATGAAATTCCCAGTAGCAGCTCGGAGTTAGGAATTTGTGCCCGGTTAATGGCAATAGGCTCGCCCCCTATTACATGGGACCTAAACATACCGGCGAACTGTGGGTGTACATTAGTACGCCTCTGCCTAACCCTTCGGGGAATACAGGCGTGATGGTATGATGATATATATTTTTAAATCTTATATATTTCTTATTTAATTAAGTTGCGTTATTGTTGCACCACTCTGGTGGTCGTCTTAATTTATAGAGACCTGATGACATATATATTTATTGTGGTGGCGCTAAAATACTGCTAAAAATATATTCAAGTGTAATTTTGCAAATAAGTCGTAAATAATGTGAATTTAATTAAATTGCCTTATTTGGCTAAAGATAATTTTCTATATTTATATCAATATCATTATTATATACATCTGTTATTGAATTCAATACAAATGAAAACGTTACTTCTTTTATTAGGGAAATAAATGGCTATATTATATAGCCTGGCTAATGGATATATAAGTTTGTAAAATACCATCAAGCCTGTAGTCACCTAGAGTTAGCCAGGGGTTCCGCAAAACTATTTTATTAACCAGGTATAAAGCATTATATATCATATTATCACTGAGAATTTCATAGGTAAACCCTTAAGCGATATTAATGATCGCTTGATCAGGAAATCGAACTCAGGACTTTGAGTCGCACTTAGGATCGACTTTAGCGATCCTAAGTGTGACTACTACGTTTTCTGTTTCTATCTCATTAGTCTAGACCAGTGATTCCCAAGGTGGCCTATATCAATCCCCAGGGGTCGATAACGACCTGAAGGGGTCCTTTTCAGCCGGGAAAAATAGGCGGCTATGAGATGTAAATGGGTATGATACAATATTATTAATGGCGATTGTTTTCTTAAACACAGCAAAAACATCGAGAAATATATTTCACTAGCTTCTGCCCGCGACTTCGTCCGCATAGCGTGATGATATATAGCCTATAGCCTTCCTCAATAAATGGGTTATCTAACACTGAAATAATTTTTCAAATCGGCCCAGTAGTTCCTAAGATTCGCGCGTTCAAGTAAACAAACAAACAAACAAACTCTTCAGCTTTATATATTAGTATAGATTAGTATTAGTATAGATAAAAAAAAATTTTAAATAAAAAACAAAGTTGCTCGTAAAATTATTATGCGCATAAATATTTCAACGAGAACATTATACTTAAACTATCCAAATGGGCTTCGAAATCGACACGACTCTATTAAAGATTACATTTTAACTTATATTTCGCCACCCATAAGTAGAAACCGACCTTTGCGGTATTTCCGATTACCAAAATTCATTAAACATAGTGCCCGTAAACTTCGATTCAGATATTTGCATAAATTACGTTTTTATCGGCAACCGAAACCAAAATTAGGTGGGCATTAATTGTGCGTGTGGTCAAAGCTCAAGTAAAAAAAAAAATATCAAATCAAGACGTTCCATTACGCATAAGAAAGGAGTTTTATGTTTGGACGATGGTTTTGTTTCTTTAAAGGCACAGAAATACTGATTTCTATCAGTTTTAATATTAGACATTGAAATAATACTACTTTTTACGGATTTTATCGCGATGCTGACTCATTAGCCAAGTGGAAAGTGAAATTCCCAGTAGCAGCTCGGAGTTTGGAATTTGTGCCCGGATAATGGCAATAGGTTCGCCCCCTATTACATGGGACCTAAACATACCGGCGAACTGTGGGTGTACATTAGTACGCCTCTGCCTAACCCCTCGGGGAATACAGGCGTGATGGTATGTTATGATACTTTGAAAATATTAATATTCTGAGTCCTAAACAGGTCTAATTTACTTTATAACATAACAGGCTATCAAAATCATGATATGTTGGTATACCTAATAGATCACAACTGGACAATAGACTCGTCTATACACAAATTTTCTTTGATCTCCATCTACCAACAAAAACTTTTATCCTCACATGTTCAGCAAAATTATGTTCTCGCATTTGGCGCCACAAGAACGGTCTCTAAATTATCAATGGAACCGCCAATATAACCTAATAGCTCAATTACATATTTAACTAATACTTCGACGACAATCTCTCACTTTCGAGCGTGTGAATCAAGCCCGGTTGAAGAAAAAAAGGACTAAATGCCATTGAAGAAATGTATCCGAAAAGTGTAGTGTGGGAGCGAACGAATAATGAGTATGCTTCATAATGTTGTACGGTTGGCAGCTCAAGTTTTGTATATAATTGAAAGAGGTTTGGGTGATTTTGTGTATGGACAACAACAGTCCTGGAGTCCTAAGTCTTATGCTCTGAGGTACACCTATATGTAACACTCTGAGGGAACACGCAGGTGCACCATATGTCTGGCTTCCTCAGACGAAAGACTTTTATACAAAGAAAAAGATAACCTTAAAGAAAGATATATCTACATACCTACAATTTTGAATCAGACTCGATACTGCTTTGTTGGACCAACTTCTTAAAATCAATGATAATTATGCTGCTAACTGTACCGAAATGTACGTTTCCAATGTAGAACCTCAGTGAGCCTGTCCAAATACTCTAGGCGGGGTACAATCACGCACAATACTGCTACCAAAAAGCTTTAAAACTTGAATATCATAGGAAACAAGCTATAAAAGTGCTGGGTAAGCCCGACAAAGCTATCTGGAAGCGACCCATCTCTCAGTTTTCAATTTAATTTTATTACACGAACTACCTACTGAAGGCGTGACGATATCTCGTCGTAAACTCACCAACCAAAATATTTTGTAGATATTCGTCAAGTTGTAAACGGGTCCACCGTTTTTATTGATGTCTAACTTATTTGTAAATGTTTCCGACCAATAAATAGTTCCAGAATACAACACTTTTACGATCCTTAAGATTATATGGAATATGTTTTTAATGGAACCAAATGACGATTTAATCTTTTATTAAGAACCCGTTAGATCTATTAAGTTATAGTTTATAGAAATGTATGGCGGTTGGAATGGCTTTATCAATGGCGATACGTAGGTTTTATGGCTCATTGAATATAAAAAATAAACTAAATTGGTTGTTTTGGGTATATATTATGTTTATAGTTTTGTTTAATGGTGAGCTGATAAACGGGAAGGTACATGTTTTCCCAATAAGGCCACTAGATACACTGTTAAAGTCGTCACAAATGACCACATGAATGGCAAATCAATTTATTTAATGTTTCTTAAAGAAACTGACTTCACAATCAACATTATGGGACTTTTTTATTGGTTCTTATCAAAACGTAAAACATAAATACATATTATGTTGAATTTGGTAACATTTACATCACCTTATGTACCTTGATAATACCGAAATTCGTATTGAATATATTACATAACGCTAAGTATGTGTTCTAGCAAACTATTTCAAAGGAAACAATACCGTGATTCTACAAAGTACATGTATAGTAACGCTTTGGGTGTTCTACAAAGAGAATAGATAGAATATTTTGAAATTCCCTCAATAGTACCGAATGGAGACCTACCCTAATTCTTTACAAGTTATACGCAAAATGAAACCTTCAAGGAACCCATTGACGATATAGCGAAAGGAGCGTTATCAGATAACGTTCGATTGTTGTATATTACCGGCACTTTTGTTCTGCAATATTAACAATAGGTCATTAAGTTAATCCTTTTTAAATGATCTGAGGAGGCCGCAACACTTTGGTTTTGAAACAAAGCCGATAGGTGCTGAGATAAAGAGGTTGGAACTGTTACACAAAGATACTGGCCATGCAGACATTTTGGCAGTGTTTAGAGATGTTAGGAAATGTATGTGGGTTACTAGAAATTAATATAAAGAATGTGGGAAACTCCTGTAGTTTTACAGTTTAACAATTAAGGGTTAAGTAAAGTAGTTAAAAATTCAAACAATGACTATGATAATGTATCGCGTCTTTGGTTTTAGGGAAATATGTGTGGTGCGTCTATGAGAGAGAATGAGAAGAACATTCTGGATTAACAGAAGATGTAGTAACAAGGATTGAGAATATTGTAAGATATAGAACTAGGAGTTAAAGAAGAGATTCTAGAGGGAAAGATAATTATAGTAACAAGGATTGATTAAGGATGGTTGAGGCATGCAAAGTGGATGGATGAACCAAGATTGACTAAACAAGTTTACAGGGTGAGTTTTTAAGAGTTGGAAGGGGCTGACCTGATCATCAAATTGCAGGAGTTTTTATTATAAGTGATTAATTGTGATTGTGACTTATATTTATTTTATTTTAATTGTAAATTGTAAAACTATGGGGATACCTGAAATAAATGGATTTTGATTTGATTTGATAATAGGCCAGGTAAATAGTACTATTGATAATGCATTAAGAGACACGTTAGAACATAAATGAATAGTAATGAACAAAATGTTATTGGGTTTTTCTTTGAAATTTTCAATATAGCACATCTCAGTTACAACAGGTTCGCCGTTTATCAAATAAAACCTAACCTAATCTAACAAGTCTTATGGTATGTTGTGTTAAGAAACATACCATTTAAAAAGACTTAAAGTTAGTTCAAAATTAATTTTATATATTTTATCTTGACTTAACTACATAGTGAAGGTGTAAATTGCCCACCTGTATAATTACAGTTACTTTTAACAACTTCCACCAGTTATAAAACTTTATGCTTCGGGTTTTAGGTGCAATTGTGTTTATATTCTCCATAGTGATCCAATTGTTAGTACGCTTCAAGTTAGCACTTGCTCGGTTAAGTATAAAACCCTGCCAATAAACATTACCACCTTTTACTGCAACATATGGTTAAGTAAGCTTCTAAGAAAGATTATCTTTTGTTTCTAACAAAATATTCCATATTTTAGTATAACACCTATATTGCAAACAAAGGATTATCGTCTATTGTTAAAACTCTTTTGATTTTTACCTTCTTTCTAGTTTTGTTCTAGATAATTTACGAATTGCAAATTGTTTCTGGTTTAGTATATTAGTGTAAGCTTAGAGTATATATATAGTGTAAGGGTGTTCACGGAAAAGAAAAACCGTCCATTTGACATACTATTTGGGGTAAAAGATACCTTTTGTACTTTACATACCTACCTACATTCTTTTACATTGTATTGAAATGAATGGGTGTGTGTTCCTTTTCAAACGTATGATAGGTAGCGTGTATTGTGTTGTGAGTTAAATATAGTACGAAAATCGGCTTATGTATCTTTTACATGCTGATACAATGAAAACGGTTAGTTTTACAAAGAATATAATACCTATCTATGTACAAATTCATTTTTAAGTAACTATTAGAATTCTTGAATAAATAATACCCAATAACCTTCAGGCAACTGGCAGGTGGTATATATAGGTACTTGTCTACTGGAATCTCGTGGATATAATCTATCAGACCCTAACAAAGAATCTTCGTCAGATATCCACCGCTGATGATAAGTAGCATGAATGTATCATGATTATGATATTATTTTACAAAGTTACGAGGCAATACTTGTACGTCTAATGATGTAAATAAAACCTAACCTAAAATGTCTTCCGGTATCCAAATTATATTCCCAACCAATTAAATACAAAAGTAATTAATTGAACAATACGTCATCATGCCTCAAACCGCATTATAAATAAGAAAAATTAGTTAACATCACACACAAGAATCATTGCGCCCGCGCATCCCACCCACCGGGTAGGTACAGACAGAAATACCAATATTAATAGAGACGTCCCGTCGACAGAAAAATGCCTTTATAATAATCATTCGAACAATTAATCTTAGAACACACACAAAGAACTATAATCGCTTACTCATTTTGCTAAAAATAAAAAATAATGAAAAAAAATGGTAAACTGTGGAACAATTTTAACAAATTAGGCGACAAACTCGCCACTTTTTGAAAGTAAATTATTGTATTTTAGATTGTTTTGTAGGACGAGATTATTGATGCTCTGGGGGCGTGGTTTAGTGATGGGATGCACCGAATCACGGTTCTGCACCTTTATCGATATTTTGTTTTCGGATAACTTTATTATTAAATAGGCTACTGTGATGAGTACAGGATAAAAAATCGCTAAGTAAGAATTTTATGAAATAATGTTGAGTCATGAAATGCTTTGACTTATAATATAACTTATAAATATGAAGGAAAATAGAAGCATCGTTCTGTTCATCGTTTATGTGTTTCTTCTGTATGATAATTCCACTAAATCAATAGTAAATCTTTTTAGCGCAATGTAACCGCAGTTTTTATTTTTTTAGTAAAATTTGTTATAAATATAGGCATACCCTTGAGATTTTTAAAGACTTATATTTTATTTATTTTATAGTGTACAATAAAGATTATACTATACTATGCTTAGTTACACTTACTTAGTTAGAAACTGAAAAGAACAGCACAGAGTATAATCGAGATCGATGTGCATAAAAATTCTTTTCCCAACCCTATTGACCAACAATTTCTAAGATGAAATTCAGACGACCGTCACGAATGGACCATCGCTGGGTGTGAGAGGGAACCGGGAAACTATTCTCAAGGAAACTATCGACCTCTCGCTTTCACCATACGAGTAAGACAGAGAGGTGGAACGTGAAATAAATTTATTAAAACATCACTGTTCGGAGTGGTTGGTTCATTATTATCATCGTGTGGGTTCGGGACTGCGTTCACGCCGGGTCTGAATGGACAATTAAACTGAATTATACAATATAAACATGGCTTTATTGTTTGAGAGTTATGATGATTCTAAATTAGATTTCTGTATATACGACTAGGTTTGTGCTATGCAATTTATACTACGTGTAAAACTTTGTGTGACAGTTATATGGTTGTATTTAAACAATACCGTTGTATGAAAAATGCCTTTGATAATATTGAATGAAATATTTTTCTTTGTTGAAAGCTATAATTTTCTCAAGTTTTACATTTTTTTTTTTTTATGGGATAGAGGGGCAAACGAGCAAACGGATCACCTGATGGTAAGTGATAACCACCGCCCATGGACACCCGCAACACCAGATGAGTCACAAGTGCGCTGCCCGCCTTTAAAAGGGTTTGGGCCTCCGGTAACCTCAACTCACTCGGCGAAACACAACGCAAGCGTTGTTTCACGCCGGTTTTCTGTGAGGCCGTGGTATCACTCCGGTCGAGCCGGCCCATTCGTGCCGAAGCATGGCTCTCCCACGTGAAAAAAATATAACTTAATATAACTTATTATTCAAATATTAAGTAACGGCGGTACGAGTGGGAGATTTAACTATATCGATAATTGGGTATAATTAATTATCATGTTTATAAATAAAATTATAAAATAGGTAACGTCAAGGGAAAAAATACCATTATCATTATCATTAAAATTTATAGATCAACTTAAGTAAGAATATAAGTACCTACCTATAGGAACTCTAATTGTTTCCTTAATTAATATAATAGTAACTACAATATTTTAAATTCATTCGTTGATTGGTCCTACGTAATTTCAGAAATAAAATAGTCGTAAAAAAATCTAACATTATTACGGAACAGTTCGTAATCAAATCAAAAACATGGGGATCATCCCGAAACATATTTCATAAACATCACCAAAGAAAGACGGCGCGGTCGGTTTCGGTACATCATAATAGCAATATCCTGTCCATTGATTGTCAAAAATTTGGAATTTCGGCAATTACGTCTCACCTCCCACGTGATTTTGAAAAAAAGCATCGCACCCGGCGCATCCAAATTTTCTTAAAAGATCCGACCGCTTTGTGTGGGTTACAAGTTATAAGCATTCGCGATTTTCTACAAGCTTTTATAAAACCAATGTATCGAAGACAAAGCATATAATTTAAAGTAATAAACAATATATAAAATAGTACAATTCAGAAATTACTAAATATTTCGATTTTCAATTAGTTTTTTTCTTAAAATGATTCCTCAAAGATAGGGAACAAGCCCTGTGTATTGGAATTCACAAAAAAACAATTACCAGACAAAGTAAGAATAGAAGCTAATTACAAATTCTATTAATTTATATTGTAAATTAATATAAATTAAGTATTGTTACATATTATTTATTTCTATTAATTTTATTTATTATATCCTTGGATATAATTAAATTTGTCAACATAACAACACATTAATAACATTATAATATTAAGATGATAAATCAAAGTCAATTTTTTTTAACAAGCTTAGCACTTGAATCCCACGTCTGCACTAAAAAATCCTTCGTACGAATAAGGTCATATTTAATCGCTTTTCTTTTATGTCTCAACCCACACAGGTTTCGACAATTTTTTCTTATTTTTCCCTTTTGTTACCTTTGTGCGAGCTAGCGCCGGCACGAAAGGATCCTATAAAGTGTTCTAAGGCGTATCCACTGTAGGCCGACCGTTACATATTTATTTTTGTGTTGTGCATTCTTGTCCTGACATGTAAATAAATGATAGTTTTTTGTAGAAAAATCTTATTTTGCGATTTTGCGCTTTCACGGTGGCGGTGGTCGACTGGTGGTCTAGTAAATAGCCATCATGATATTGTATGTACAATTTTCAAAACATTAAACCCTGAAGGTTTTTGAAGTTGTAACAATACTGCTGATTTCATCTGGGGTGGTACCTAATCATCAGAATCATCATATCAGCCTATTGCCGTCCATTTGAAGAAGGTGGCTGGCAGCGGATGGACACCCAAGACCGGGATGCCTGGTGCTCTTTGGGGGAGGCCTACGTTCAGCAGATACCTAATACTACCTGCCAAATATTATGCCGCTAAGCACATATGCGTTGACATTATTGCGGGTTAGTAGCCAGTGAAATTATCAAATTACTGGGCAATACAGACTCAATAACTGGGGCCTCAATGCTCGGGTGTTACCACTGATATTGCTGACGTCTATACGCTGCGATTGCATTAATTTATTTCTAGCGTACCAAGTGGTGTCTCAGATAGTGGTGTATACTTGTCCGTCATCTTGTATGACAGTAAAAATTGAAATACGTAAATTTACATAAATAAAAATACAGGCCAAGTTTGACTTGCACAGAAAAATAAAAAATAAGTGTCTTACCTACCTTCATTTAATACATTACTTTTTATTTAATTAAATCATTACAAGGTTTTTAAAATCTTAACACATACCTACACCAGTTTCTATTCGTTTACCAGTCTCATTAACTTCTTACAAAAATACCGTAACTCCGCCTTCAAGGTCGCCCTTCCAATGAATGAAACAATTTATTGCTACTAATTCTCTTAATGGGTGAAATGGCGTAACGTTCAATGAAAATAGTACCGAGAACAATACCATTTTATGCAATCCTGGTACAGTAGAGAGCGGCGCCAGAGAATTACGTCATTTAAAAAATAAAAGCTTTGAGGTTTTCGGCTATTTATCCGTAGTATTTACTAATTATTTAATTACTCGGGTATTATTGTAATATTTCTGGTTAGGTGTTTTTTACAAGACAACAAAAAACGGTTAAAGAAATATTGAGAAAGTGAAATTTGCTTACTGCAATGATCCAGAATAATGTTTGGAGTATTTTTAAGAAAACTTGTATATAGAATGGAATTGTACGCTTTATTTAGACTTTAGTAAAATAATAAATAATCATAAAATAAAGCTCAAATACTTACACACTAACACAGGATTCGAACATGCGTCTCCTGGTTTGATACACCAGACGCTATGACCACTAACTAAGCCACCGCGAGCCCCACCCAGTTGCTTGTCAATAGATGTACTGTCGTCACCTTTAAGACGTAAGTTCAGAATGTGAAGGCAAATTTCGACATGGCAGGTAGGACTCGCGGTGGCTTAGTGGTCATAGCGTCTGGTGTATCAAACCAGAAGACGCAGGCTCGAATCCTGCCTGTGAGTCGAATTTTTCCTTCACTAAAATAACTTTATAATCTTAGCATGAAAAATTTAAAAAAATCACAAAAAGATATTTTTAAATGTGTTTAAATTGTATTTACCTAAACACAAAATTTCTATGAAAAATGGTGTTTAAATACAAGTTGGTTCAAGTGGCCCTAAATGTTTCTTTGAGTGTAAAATTATTAATTATAAACGTTAAAAAGTGTTCCGAATATCCAACCAACAAAATCGGAGCGATCGCAATGTAGTTATATGGCCAGCTTTATCATCTTAATCGGAGTGTCAAAAGCAAAGCAGCAAATGGAATAAACGGCACGTCGAAATGTAACGATGAAAAATTCTATATACACACAGATCTGATGATAAGTAGTGATTGAGAAGTGAAATTACAAGTTATGCGGGCTAAATATTTGTTTCGAAAATTTTCAATGAGTGCAGAGGGGCTAGGTACTGGAGTTAAAAGACTGCTTACTCCATTGGACCAAGCGACTAAATCATGTAACAGAAATCCATACATAATTTTATAAATGCGAAAGTAGCGATGTAGATAGTAAACGTAATAGACAGAAGTCTTTTACGTTTTCTGGCCTAAACTATTGAACAAATTTTGATGAATTTTGGTATAGAGATAGATTGGACCGTTGAACAGTTACAAATAAAATTAACACGTTTATTTGCCTTCTATCACAAAATCATTGTAAATTTGAAATCCATAGCCGTCAAATCAAAGAAACAGCGCGTTTAGTAAAGCTAATGTTAAGAAAACTTCATACTTTTCATTTATGTTATAATTTTCTTCAACAACTGTGTTCTAAAGCGGTGCTCGTGTAATGTGGAGCCTCCTCATATTCTCTCTTACCTCACTATCCGATATATATCTGGACTGTCATCAGATCAAGTTATGTGTTACGCTATATTTTAATTCGGCTAACGTAACCCAAACATTCTGCCACCGGAACCAACGACATGGATTAATGATATAATTTTAATTGACTTTCGTGCGAGTGCCAAACTTAATGGTCGTTTTTGTAAAAGGCCAAATATCTTCTTGGGTATGTTTCTGGAGAATTGGGGCGATTTTCGATAATGTATGCGATGAATATGAGTACAGAGATAAAAAAATACATGCAGAACGAAATACCTTTTAATAAACTTTAAATTGCTAAGGTAAGGCTTTTATATTATCTCTAGATAAGACTGGAATTCAATTCAACTGTCAAGCTTTAGGCTCATATGATCTCCCTGATTGTAGAATTCTCATTCCGATTTGTGGTAGAACATTCAAAAGAATACCTTTATTTTATTGCACAACACAATCAACATCATTGCTGCCAATGTCAGATTCTGACAGTTTATATTGTGCACTGGGTGGTTAACGAGGAATAATGTGATGCAATGCTATAAAAAATCTGATTTTAGGTGACTGACGACAACTGATATGACCGGAAATAAAATATATTTTATTTATTTCTATCATGAGATCTTTTAAGGACACTGAGGTTAATGTTTTAGATTATTTAAATCTCCTCATTAGCCTAGCAGTCCCAAGCGCGATTGTTACACTTGAGTACTATTGGGTTTTTCTGTACAATGTTCAATAGAAGTACGGAGTTTGGAGATTAGTGCCCGGTTAAAGGCAATAGGCTCGTGCTCTAATACTAGATCTAAACATACCGGCGACTTATCATTGGTACACTAGTGCCTAACCCTCCAGTGAAACAGGCGTGATGGTATGATAATACATATTATTAATACTAGATGGCGCCCATAAACTTACAAAATAAATGATGAGAATATTATTTAATCTCCAAAAAAAGGTAGAAAAGAATGCATCAGATAAATTTAATATCGCTGCAAAAAATACTTAAGAGACAGCAACCAACATAGTTAATTGAATAGATGTATCATGTATGGGAGAAGACTTAATTAAGTCTTGATCTAGACATGTTAAATTATAATGAATGGCTTCAACACTTGCACTAACAGTGTGAAATACCTCATTACTTAAAGGATGTGCCTATACGCTTAATAACTCCTAGAAACGCCTTATCTTGAATACTGATTAAAGCTAAATGATCTCTTAATGCGTTCTTTTAAGATACAGGTTCAGAGCTGGTTGTAATTTGAGATGTTTTGATACTTAGTGCTGCTGCGTTCGGTTGTAGATTTTAACGGTGTGATATTTTTTCTGTACTATCATGAAACAGTGATGCATTGGCAATCCTGACTGACAGAATTAATGTGGTGAGTGGTGATGTATAAAACGTATTCAATGGCTATCCAACCAGCTGAATATTCTATTCTAATATTCATAGCTGAATAACCATTCCAATCAGAAGCCTTTGCTGGTTTCTAACAGTTACGCGAATATTAGATATTAATCATTTTTTATTATTAACAAAACTGTAATGTAGTCGTTAGCAATTTACCCTTCTTCTATCCATGGACGCTAAAAAGGATCAGAATCATCTGGAATTAAATTATATCTTTATAACGAGATAAAATCCGTTTTATTTCAATAGAATCCATTATTAACATTACCGTTATGTACTAAACATGTAATAACACCCCAAATGGCATCTACTGCCGTAATTTCTTAACTAAGCGTCACAAAAAGCGGTCTGTCTGTTAACCCTCTCCGTTTGATTGACAAACACTGTTGCAGTATCAATGTTCTCACCCGTCCATGTTGTCAATCCGATCTCGTTGTCACTTTGAAAAAATAACCAACACCACGGGGATTGTGGTCCAAATCGCACAGTGCAGCGATTTTTTATCGTAAAACAAATCCCACGTCGGAAAGCCATGCTTCGGCACGAATGGGCCGGCTCGACCGGAGTGATACCACGGCCTCACAGAAAACCGGCATGAAACAACGCTTGCGTTGTGTTTCGCCGAGTGAGTGAGGTTACTGGAGGCCCAAACCCTTTTAAAAAGCGGGCAAGGCACTTGGAGTCGCAAGTGCCTTGCCCGCCTCTGGTGTTGCGGGTGTCCATGGGCGTCGGTTATCGCTTACCTTCAGGTGATCCCTCTGCTCGTTTGCACCCCTTTACCATAAAAAAAAGTAAATCTTTTGAATACTCTCTGGATACTGATTTCACGTAGTGTTCTGATGGTTAGATGACATTTTTCGCCCCCTCCTCCGTAGACATAGACAAGATATTATTACATTGATTACACAGCGGTCAACACATCACGAAAACCATGGCAGAATAAGATTTGTTTCCGCCTTGATTTTCGGATTAATGGCTCTCAGTGACGTCATGAAACTCACAAATTTCATGATCAGTGTTTCCGTTGTGTGACGAGTGAGTTTCGATACTAATAAGGAAAATTTTAATTCATGATGAATATAAAATAAATTGCTTACAAGTCCAACTATTTTGTCTCGTGTTTTTCGTCTATTTGTTTGTTCATGCTGGTCAAGAGATCAGATCAATTAAGTAATATCAAAATGTTTATCTAATGTTATGTTTATTTCAATGATATAATTGCTATAAAGCAGGCGTTTATGTAATGTAAATATCACAGGAAAACCCATAACACTTGCTGGAACGCTTAGTGTTCGCGCTTGTAACAACTAGAACAAGAGACTGAAAAGGTTTATAAAAAGTTCTTATTCGCTTTATCTCTCATTCGAAGCCGGCTACAGTACACCACGACACGTTAGCACAGGGGACTGAAGAACTGTCGCGAAAGTAATGCGTAGCAGTTCTCGTGGCCCCTCCATGAAAGCGGCCGTAGGCAGAAACGGAGTTTTTAGTGGGTGCGAGCCCCACATAACTTCACCTTTCCCCGAAGGTGTCGTATGCGCCAGGCATTTACTCCGACCAACAAAAAAGGGGGCTGAAGAACAGTATTTCTAGCAAGTATAAGGTGACCTTTTAGTGTATAAGCTTTTCATATAGTGAGAGGTCAGCTTATAGTAGTAATAAACAACTCTATCTTCTTCTTCATCGAAAAGATCCCAATCGAAACATTAAATTATATATATTTCCGTGTATTTATTGTGACTCATAAATATTATAATTTTTGAAGCATTAAGCTAATACAGATTTGAAAACGCAGTGTGGAAGACCTCCAACGAGATGGATGGATGACCTCGTGAAGGTCGCTCGGAGCCGTTGGATACAGGTGACATATAACCAGTCCTTGTGGATTTTTTTTGGGGAGGCCTTTGTTCAGCTGATGACAACTTCTTTTCTTAAAAAGCTGACTAGCAAAGTGGGTCGCACATCACTAGTATTCTTGTTACCCCTCGTGCTAAGTTAAATGCTTGTGTTACGAGTGGCTTCACGTCAGTAGTCCAATGCCTGGGTTTGAAACTACCGCCGCTTCCGCCCCCGCTTTTGGCTGATTTGTTGATGCAGTTATGCTTCTGACTTGTACCACACAACAATATGTAGTCACACCGCGGGGAGCCAACAAGAAATATGTCGAAACTCGACTAAGTGTTAAATAATACATTGAAGTGGTGATACATAATTGAAGAGATGCCACCAGAACGTGGAAACGACGAATTTAACCAACCCACACTGATATGGTGTGTGTTATTACTATCTAAGGTAACTTCTTATATTTGAAAGTTAAGTAACATTGGTTAAGTAGCTTATAATGTGTATTTCGTTGCCGAGTTTGGGCTTACATTTTGGATTGACTTTCCGAGGGCATCGTTTAGTGGCTGGCGTGGCCTTACATAAATCTTATAGTTCGTTTTAGCTCTTCTTAGCAACTGTAGTTAGACCTCTGCATTTGGGTATTTTTTTTATACCACAGAGGTGGCAAATAAGTTTATGACCCGCCTGACGATTAGCAGTTGGCCTATGAACGTAGCCAGAGTTGTCGCTCGCGCGTTGTCAACCCCATACCGATACTCTAAGAATAAACTACTTAGTTGTTTAGCTTTTTAGGCTTTATTATTATCACGGAGGGGCTATAATAATGATCACCCATCCAAATACTGACCGCGGCGGGCGTAGCTTAACTCGGAAAATCGATTGATTATCGTAATTATTACTTGCCCACTCTTTTAAGATATATCACTCAATAATTTCTTAACAGTAAGGTATTTTATAATTATTACCAATCACGGGCTTGGCTTGTTAAGATTTTACTTTAGGTACCAATTTTATTTTAATGATTGGAACTGGTAAATTGAAATTTATGACCAGTCAAACTTATTTTTGTATTAAAAGCTTATTTTGTTACTATACATTTGATTATATCAGTTTTTTGATATTTAATAAATGACTTCGCATTGGTTTTTAATTGATATAATTGGAATACATCGACTTAGTGCTGTCTAATGGATTTTATAGGAAGTGACAAAATAGTGCTTAACTGGTAAATCAAGCAAGGATAATGTTGTGTATTACGTAATATTTAAAAGGATTTTTCGGTGTGAAGTCTTCAAATAATGTCACTAATGTTTTTTATATTTTTAAAAGGTTTCGCAAATAAAAAATACGGCCTAGACTTCGCCTCGGAATTGAAAATATTAGGAAAATATTTTATAGAGTACAAATAACATAAAATACCATCACATACATTGCCGAGCCTTAAGAGCCCCTACGAACTGCACACTTGCAAATACGCAGCAACCGAGGGGGAACTGGCTCTTAGGCGCAAAATCAGAATCAATGCAACATTGTACTTTACACCAATATAAATAATAACATCAGTTAAAGGCATCTTTACCAATTAAATGCTCGAAATGGGCCTAAAATCTATCCAGCAACATAAATAACAACAAATTATCCTTCCTACCAAACAGACGCAGCCCGTCAGAATGAAGAGATTAAAAATTATTAACAAAACGCGCTGCAACCCGTCGGACGCCATTCCTGATTATCAACGGACATCAACCATAGTGGGGTCTTAATTAAATAATCAAGAAATATCCGTGTGCCCTTAATACTTGGAGCTCTATAAGAAATGCTAATGAGTCCGTATTTACGATTGACGCCTAGTTTTTGGAGAACTTATCTGTCGAGCAAGTGTATGAGATGTATCTACGTAAACGAGCAGAAGTTGTATACCTACCAGAATTCTAGAAATCATTTTGTAATTTCTGCAGACCTCTTTGGGAAAACAGGTGTGAATTTTTAAATATTTGTACCTATCACCAAGTGCTATGGTATGCCAGATTTTCTGGTTTCGATTCCCATGTCAAGCAAAATGTTCCTGTCCTGCTCGGAGTTTGAATTTATGCCTGTTTATTGGTAATAGGCTCCCCCCTAATACATGGGACCTAAATATCCCGTCGAACTAATTAATGCCTTTGCCTAAACTTTCGAGGAAATTAAGCATGATGGTATGTGTCTAAATGCGCATCGGAAATAAATTCATACTTTTGTGATTTTTCCCAACAACAATGAGTTTTTCTTCAAGGTTTGACTACAATTCAGCCACGTTTTTAAGTCACAATTATTGTCCAAGTTTTGGGTTTTAGAAACACGACGAGTGACTGTGGGTAGCGCAACAGTATCTATTCTGCAAAAAGACATATGATTGATTGAAACATGATACTTAAGCATGTTGCGTAAATATATTTCATGTGCACTTGTAAATTGCAACAAACCTTTATACGTTTATAAAGGAAACTTGTGAGAAATATGTATATTTTGACCTTGTACGATCAGAAAGAATACAGAAGATAGAAAAAAAATATTCATGAAAGAATTGCCATACCTAAAGCTAGCATCAAGTGCAACCGTGGAATGTTTAAGCGCCAAACCCATATTTTGAATGGAGATTTCCATACAAGCATCTAATATTTCTACACCAAGCTTTTGCAATAATAACTCACATAAAAACTAGTAACATATCTATTAGCCGTTCACAATGTATATTAAGATGCAATCCCTTTTGTCCGACACTGCCAGCACGCGCGACTGCCCACGAATGATGGCGTAACTGTAAATTTTGTCACAAACAAAATACTTCACATTTATTGATCCTAATACCATTGTGTAGGGATTTAGATGTGTCCATTCAGAAAGCAGGTAAGCGATACTTGAGGTATGTAAGTATAGATTTTTTATTTAAGCACTTATAATTGGTAGCATTCGCTTTGGTGAGGGATGATGGTAATCTTTTGTGATCTGTGCACATAGTCAAGAGATGCTTGACTGTTTGTTGATGTTTTTTGAAAAATAAGTGACGGTTTATAGAGATTCTATACAAATACGTAAAATTCTCTGAGAATGATTATGAAATACACACATAAGCACACGATTTTATGTACACATTTTATTTAGATCTCTTTCTTGACTACGTACTAAGTTTTTCAATTTATTAAGGTTTATACAAAGATGTCCAAGCAAAAAAACCCAGAGACGCAACTCTCAAACTCCATCCGGGCTGTGGAATATTATTTATATTAACCAAAATCTTAATAATTTTTCGCCCTACCATGTAATCGAACCCAGACCAATCCTAGAAGGGTTAAAGTTCTCAAAGAAATAAAGTATGAGTTGAAGCGTGTAAAAAGACGCCGAAATACATTATTGATCCAGATTTCTTAACATCACCCTTTCCCCAAAACGTCCGAAAAAGGGCCCTTAATTTTCCAACCCAGTGCCTTCCTATGCGCTGGCAAAAAGAGCTGCAGTAGGCTATGTGTGAGGCAAGAGCTCCTAATTACGTATAGTTGCGTTTTTATTGTTATATTTCTGTTAAATACCTGTCAAATAATAGCTCCGTATTCTAATCCTTCAAAGGGTATTTAAGTAGCTTGGTATTCTTTGAACAAATTTTGAAAATAAATGCGCTCAATTATGCGTATATTATTTTCAATCATTAGGCTTTTAAATGTCACTGTTATGATTTTTAGCAGTGGGTGGTGGGTTCAGTTGTCGGCAGGATTAGCGTTGTGGAGTGCGGATATGAATCTCTTTACAAGTTTTTAATAGAATTCATAATTCTACATTCGATTCATGTATCACTAGGCCAGTCTTTTTCATTGGCTACTCTGGGCAAATGTCCAGGATTCCGCAGTTTATTTTGTTTATATTCTATATTATAAAGAAATTAAAATAACTTTTGAGAGGCGAGAAGAACCTGACGACGTGTAGAAGAACATAGAACCTCCTTCCTAAGTCTGTTAATAAAATGGATTACGGTGAATTTGGAATCCAAGTACTGAACCATCCACCCTATAGTTCTGACTAGGAACCATGCAAGTTTGGTTAATTAAACAACTCTACATATCTGTTCCATTTGCAAAATCACAACTAAAAGGACGTAAGTTTACTTAAGAGTAAGAGTTAACAGCTTGGAAAACATTGTGTGATTCCATTCAGGGGGAGAAATGGCAGCATTGTTTTGATGACTAGTTCTTTCGCATGGAGGGTATCGAGTGTGATAGAATTTAAACGAAACTACAAATACTATTTTCTTTCAACAAGACTATTGACAATTAAATTCTAGCAACTCCATGCATTACATTGGTTCATCAATTCTCTGGGTGTAGAGTGTGATAGAGCCTTGTGTTGATACACCTCCTACTTCCCATCATTGATACCACAGTCAAAACGAAATCCCATTAATCCCCAAGTGTCTCACGAAACACGTTAAAAACATTCACACGATAATTCAACAGAAATCTAAACGAAAACCCGCCTTCCACGTGAAGCCACGCGTTAAACGCGATATGCATAATATCGCATTATTTAACATAATTAATTAACAGAACCCACTTAACAGACAGATTGACAAAACAACAAGTAAAGTATTTTACGTCTTCATACG
This sequence comes from Acronicta leporina, assembly GCA_947256265.1. Classification (NCBI taxonomy): domain Eukaryota; kingdom Metazoa; phylum Arthropoda; class Insecta; order Lepidoptera; family Noctuidae; genus Acronicta; species Acronicta leporina. Next base: position 4,407,071 of record OX366513.1, on the reverse strand, counting down.
ATATCGACAGCCTCATCTGTTTAAGCAAACATTAATAATTTAACTTGACATTTGATTTCCCTTAAGGTTTTAGATAGAGGATGTTGCGTGCGATAAAATATCGGTGAGAATGATATATCGTAGAAGTCGATGTCGAAGATGGTTTTTTTTTATGGTATAGGGGGCAAACTAGCAGACGGATCACCTGATGGTAAGTGATAAGCATCGCCCATGGACACCCGCTACACCAGAGGAGTCGCAAGTGCGTTGCCCGCCTGTTAAAAGGGTTTGGGCCTTCGGTAACCTCACTCACTCGGCGAAACACAAAGCAAGCGTTGTTTCACGCCGGTTTTCTGTGAGGCCGTGGAATCACTCCGGTCAACCCGGGACATTCGTGCCGAAGCATGGCTCTCCCACGTGAAGCTTAAACGTCTTAATAATAAACCCCTACCGCAGTTCACCAGCGAGATTGGTGGACGATCTTGCATCCCAGAAGGCATCGCGTTTTAAGTGCAAAGAAAAATTTAAAAAAAGGAAAATTTATTTCATGGATAAAAGGTGAAGTTGAATAATATATCATCATGTCAGTATTTCCCTAAGGATTAGCCAGAGCTGTACTGAAATACACACAGCTCTCCGATAAGTCCCATGTAATAGGGCACGAGCCTATTACTGAACACAAATGTAAGCTCCGAGCCGCTACTGGGAATATAATAAAAGAATCCAGTATAACTTTACTTGACCTGCGATCTAACTCACGACCTCACGATCAGCAGCTGTTCCTTGGACCACTACACCAACGAGGCGGCCGTTTTGGAAACCCCAATACTGAGCGACACAAAATTCGATATAACTCAATTTCGCGCACCCGCGCGCCATGCGGATTACTTTACCATAAAACTCTCCCAAATAACTAAACAATTCTACATACACAATCTCATCAAAACTCATCACACAACCCATTAAACTCTCATAATATTTCCTAACTTCAACGACGACGAGCCCATATTCAATAAACTTTTAATAGTAACAATACTAATTCATTCAGTTCATATATAAAAACTGTAGCGCATATTAAAAAACGCTGGGTGAGGATTACATTAAGCAATAAAGAGTTTTGTTTAATGGTCGGTAATTGGTCGAAATAACATAATTTTTATTGGCATTGTCTCGGCTAGGTAACGATCACTCCTACTACTGAAACTCAGAAGTTGATCATTTGAAATTTAGATTTGATTCATGTCAAAGTCAAAGCCAAAATATTATTCCAGATAGACTACTAGTAAGTACTATTTGAACGACATTTTTATATTATAGAAATCCTCCAAAACGCCCTCCATCGGTTTAAAATCCCCAGAAACACATTACACAAAATAGATTCTTATTTTTGTTTGGTATACTTACTTAAAAGCGATGGTCAGATACCAATAGAATTTAATTAGGTCGTATATTTCATCAGACAAAAATTAACATCGAAATCGATTCAGGAATGGCAAATATATGAGGTAACATACAACCAAAATTTGAGAACCTTCGAATTGTCTTCAATTGAATTGAATCAGTATTAAATTCATATTTTTCAGTCACAGTTTACAGGTTTGAATAATAATTATTCAAAAACCAATTATCACAAATAAAAGCTATCTTCCAAACAAATGTATACAAAGAAAATTTCGTAATTCGAACGTCGAGTGACTCACGTTCGAGTTCCTACACAAGTAAGGGTCAGATCTCGCTGCGGGTCAATAAATAAATAAATCTCAAAGCTGACGTTTTTTAGCTTATTTTTCATTTAATATCGTAATTATGTAAAAACAAACCGCAATTTTGTGGCCAGCCTTAATGGTTTAGGGGTCAATTATAGGCGTTATAATAATAATGTTGTGTGATCTTTAGAGTTAATACGCATCCGTGTTAGTCATTCATTTGATTGTAGACGAATTTATTTAAAATTAGTTCTTTTTAAAAGCGCTAATTTTAAAGTTAAAGCTTTTTAGGCGCATTCTTTAAGGGAGTGATGACGTCATGAAATGGACTAATGATTAAACTGACGAAATAAGATGAAATTTGGTGAAATCACTCGAAATAATTTGGGAAATTTGTGGGAATTTAACATTAGTAGTTTAATTTTAAACTATCTTGTTATTTTAGTGGTCCTTAGCGTAACGCCTACGCTATAGGCCCTGGTTTCGATTCCCAGGTCGAGCAAAGTGTTATTGTTTTTCTATGAACTTCTCAATAGCTACAGGCTCGCTGCCTATTACATAGGATGTAGACATACCGAGGAACTGTGGGTCTACATTAGTACACAAACTCTGACAAACCCTCCAGGGAATACAGATACAGTGATGGTTGTTTGCTTGACCTGGGAATCGAACTTCTAGCCTACCTGTTGCTCTTAGGACCACTAAGCTAACAAAACAGTTTGCTATGTATTATAATCACACCCTTTATTTAAATTAAGACGTGATATTTCAAATATTGTGTTGTGGTCAGTATAAAGGTGAAATTTATTTTGTTCGCGCTCCCGCGGTTGCGAGGCGAACGTGTCTTGTAACATCACTCACGACTCGCTGCGCCGATACCGACTTGTCTACGATATCGATTATATTATGATAATCTATACAATATGTTAAGAAAACTCTGTGTAACCCGTGAAGATATTGTTAGGTATCGAAATCCGGTTCTGTTTAGGTATATAATCGTTAATAAGTAAGTAAAAATACCCCAATTAAAAAATATTAAAATGGCAAAACTTAAATGGCAATACTTGCGGTGGCAGTGACGCCTGGTTACCAAACATTAAAAATGGTGGATTTATAAAATTAAAAAAAAAAAAACATTCATTTTTTATATCTTTTTGTGATTATTTTTTTTGCATTTTCCATGCTTTGATTGTAAGATTAAGTATAAGTTAATTTTTTTGATAATTTTTCCTTCACTAAAATATCTAAGCGGCGGTAGCCTAATGGTTAGGGCGTCGGACTTGCGATCATGTGGTTGCCGGTTCGAACCCCACCCATTGCACTACCGACGTGAACCCACTCGTAACACAAGCATTTAGCTTAGCACGAGGGGTTAACAAGAATACTAGTAATGTGCGACCCACAAGGCTAGTAAGCCTTTTAAAAAAAACTTGATTTATAAACACATATAAATCAAGTTTTTTTTTTTAAACAAGAACCATTTAATGAAAAAATAAAAACCATTTAATCATGAAAGTACACACTTTCATGATTAAATGGTTCTTATTTTCAAAGGTGATGTGATTGGAATTGGCAAACGATTGATGATGATGGTAAGTGATTACCGCCGCGCATGGAACCCTGCAACTCTAGAGGAGTCGCAAGTGCAGTGGCGGACTTTTAAATGGGATTGGGCCTCCAGTATTTGCACTCACTTGGCGAAATACAACTTAAACACTGGTTTTCTGTGAGGCCGTGGCATCACTGCGGTCGAACCGGCCCATTCATGGCAAAGCATGGCTCTCCGGATCGTTAATTTTTTAACCATACTGCATCATTATTTTAAGAGTCTCAAGCATGACTGCTACACTTTAAGATCTAAGTTTGATTCCCAGGGCGAGCAGTATTTTTTCATAAAAAACGTTGCCACACACTAGGGGTCGTGAATGCTTTTACAAACACAAATTCTCAGATAGTAGCAGCTCAGAGTTTGTATGAGTTCCCAGTTTTTTTTTAAAGTGTACTTGCAATGTTGGTCGCACATTGCTAGTATTTTTGTTAACCCCTCGAGCTAAGTTAAATGCTTGTGTTCCCAGTGGGTTCACGTCGGTAGTGCAATGGGTGGGTTTCGAACCGGCAACCACATGATCGCAAGTCTGACGCCCTAGCCTCGAGTCCCACGGGACCTAAAAACTGTGACTACATTATCAAGTACACTTTAGCCTAACACTTGATTATAGAAACATCCGGTATTCTTCACAAAACTGAGTCTAATCTTCATTAATTGGCAATATGACTAGCATGCAGATGAAATCTCTTACACCACCTGTAGATCCTATACACAGCTTCGCACAATGCGGCTTTGTATGTAGGGTCAGTAAAACCAATTATTTCACCATATGGTTAATAAAAGTAATCTGTTTATACTTAGTTTACATCTTTCATTTTGGTTAAAATATAATAAAATATCAATAACCATACCTACCTAACCTTTGTTAGTGAAATTACCGCTGTTTTCAGTTTCATCTTTCCTCATTTACTTATAAATCTTATAATGTATAAAATAATGTAAAGAAACTGAATTACCTAATTAATATTAAGAAATAATGTTCCAAAAATTTCACAGCAATTTTCCACATATTTCATGATAATAATTGTTTTTTTTCTGCTGTCCCTACAATGGTTTCCACGCATATAAAATTTCGCGATCGACATGCATTAAGCTGATGTTATCGATGCATCGGGAATCCGCCACGGTGAAATTATGAATAACGTATTAACGCAAACATGTTTGAATCTGAGGAATTTTAAAACATAACTAGTTTTTTTTGCTGTTTGTACAATAAAGGGTAATCTTTTCATACTCATTAAATACTTAAACGAATGTAAGGATTGTTTGGAGTATCTACGGTTTTAACGGTACGTGTAGGTACCTAAATAAAAATAAAAAAAAGCATTTTATGAATGTGTATAAAAATACTTATTGGTTTATTCATTTTTCATTGTTATAATCTTAAACTATACTATAACCTAGCCGCCTTCTCACCTTCGTCCGACTAATTGGTCAATTATTTAATATAGAGGAGACTAACGCCATCTATCCTAAAAATAAAGAACTGCATTGCTGCTATGCTGTGGTGGTTGTAATAGTCACCAAGCGACCAAGGCACCATGCACAAAGCTTCAAAGAAACTTTTCGAGCGTTAATCTTAGTTCCATTCTAGCTCATAGATGGCAGCATTTAATTAGTACTTCACATAATCAATAGGTGGCTTAAGCAGTTATTATTTAATAGTAGAAAAAATAATCACAATTCGAGGGAGGATATGCTCTAAATAAATAAAATTGTGAAATGAGTTTCAAGGGTTTTATAGAGTGAAATTGCTTTTAATTCATTCCATACAAATGGAAAGGAGATGATGAAATGGCGCACAGTAAGTATCGTGCTGGGGATGCAGCGTCCAATAGTGGACTCATATTGGAGAAAGGAACGCTAAGAACTAATTAATACAGAAATAATAAAAAATATCTTAATAAATAATATATAACTGCCTCGTTAGTCTAGTGGTCACAAGTGCGACTGCTACGCTAGAGGTCCTGGGTTCGATTCCCAGGTCGAGCAAAGTGTTATTGGGTTTTTCTATGAAATTCTCAGTAGCAGCTCGGAGTTTGGAATTTGTGCCCGGTTAGTGGCAATAGGCTCGCCCCCTATTACATGGGACCTAAACATACCGGCGAACTGTGGGTGTACATTAGTACGCCTCTGCCTAACCCTTCGGGGAATACAGGCGTGATGGTATGTTATGTTAATAAAAAATATTACCGCCGTCGAGACGAGACAATGGCTCGAGATCGATTGAATCATGTCACAACAAGCGTGTACCTAATCCTATCGTAAACTAAACTTTGATTGTATAAAAGAGGATAACGAAACACAGAACTAATGGTACTTAGAGGCTCACCTCTAAAAGTATACTGATGAAGGTAAAGGTGATACGAAAACTACAATAGGTAAAGATCAACATAATTTTTATTCATTCCATGAAAACCTGTTTTTGCCTTGACTATCTCTACCTTAAAGCTCACGGCTTATATTTATCACAGCTTATCGACAATTATCTTAACGTCGACACTCCTACAACCTGAAGGCTGCACATCACATTCAATTTTATCTTAAACAAATACATGAGTAATTAAATATTTAAATAAGTTCTGTACAATTCGTGCGATACTTCATAGTTTAAGGCCCACTTGCACCAACTTCATAAAGGTGTTTAAATTTAATTTAAACACGAAATTTCTATGAAAAATTGTGTTTAAATGCCATTTAAACACATTTAAGAAGTTGGTGCAAGTGGGCCTAAATATTAGAATATGTCATTTGTTTATGAACGGTATACTTTTCTACAATAATAATTATGATTAAAACAATATTGGATAGAGGGCTTTATAGGTAATTAAAATTAATAATTTCGCATTTATTTCGAATGTTGTTACGTAGCATTTTGCAACTATTGATTTAATTAACGAAAAATGTATTCAAAGTCTTATCAGAATTTTTAATACCAGTCCTAAATTGTCCCTTTTCTGAAAAATCGTTCTGACAATTACTTAGACTACATCATTAACTTATACTTGACATTAGTTTGTGCTGTACAATAAAGGATATTCTATTCTATTCTACATCATGTAAATAGATCAATCAGAAAATCATATACATTGTTAGACGAAAGCTGAATGTATGAGGACCGAAGGCGGTCACTTACAAGTATAATGATCCACCTCTTCAACACAAGTGTCGCACTGCACAAAACAGCAGTTTACCATCTTACATCTGCACCTGGATCTTACCGTTCTCTTAGTGGTAATATAACCTCTCCCACAACACAATGTCGCACAATTATGTCTGTCTTTACACACTCTCCCTTTCGTACTTACACACAAGTTTGGCGTCCTCTGCAAGTAAACCAAATTCTTCCTATCAACTTTCATCTTCTTCCTCACTTTTGGCGTTATCGCTCTTTTCGTTGTGTAGTTAATTATTTTCTTTTTCGTCGCATGGTGGTAGTGCTTCTTCAGTAAGCCCATAGCTGAATTGAAAGGTCCTAATCGTTTCCAGCAAGTCTTTGTTGTACAAGAACCTGAGAATCCATGGCATTTGCAAACTTCTTTGAGCTGTTCTGCTATAGAATCAACGCCAACAACGACGTCTTGTTTTAATATTTCGGCAATTTGATCATTGCCTGCATGTTTGTAGTCTAGAAAGTTCTTAGTGATTCTCTTTCCATGTTTGAAATCATCGCCGCATCCTGCTACTTTCCACGTGTTGTTTTTGGCCAAGTTTCCGACGCATGAACATGAGGATAGCTCTCCAGAGGCACATGCTTTTGCTACTGAGTGTGTTATAGAAGCAGCTATCAAGGCATGGACAAAGGCTGTTTCTCTGAACAATTTATTGAATATGCTTCGTTTAGGTTTATTGTTGAATACGAGAGAGCAATTCCATCTATCATATTGGAAGGTATCTTCACAAGCAGTGATGGCCTGTTCCTTTGCTATGCTCAACACATTTGATAGACCAGTGTCCCTATCGCACATTTTTGTCTGTCTTTTTGAAGATCTAAGCAATTTGCAGGCCCCAGGGTACACTTCGTAATTTCGTTCACTGAATAAAGCCTCAATTGTTTTTTGTAAGATGGGTTGAGATCTGTGGATTGCAAACAATGTTATTTGGATTAGCTAGATTCAATTGAAAACTGAATTGAATATAAATTGAATTGCTGCTGATGTTTAAGTTTCATTTGATTGGATTTCTAAATCTGAGGAGAGTTCGTTATCTACTTAGTTTGTAATTTGTAATAATATAATTTACATTCTTCATATAGCTATCATTAAAACAAAAATATAAGTTAAACTATTAGTCTTTAGAGAAAAAGCTAATTTGAAACGTTAAATGTTAAAATCTACAAATTTACAAATGTATATCTCTTCGAAATAAGTAACAGGCCCGTGAAACATTTGCCTTTGAATATATATATTATATAATTTAAACATTTAGTTTTTAGTACCATTTACATTTTTCTTTGAATCTTCCACAAGTTTATATAAGTTACCATAAAAAAGTGTTTGTTGCATTTTCATCTAGAAAACTAGTTAAAACATAGTGCATAGTAAAGTAACTTGACAGAATTCCATCCGATATGTATTTTGATTGAACATTATTATAATATATTTACATTGAAAATTATTATGGATTTTCGCTCCAAAATCATGTTCACTTTTACTAGAAAATCGGAAAACTCACCCTTCAACAGTTTTAGTAGCGAATATAGAGACAGCACATAACAACAAAACATTAAATATACAATAACTAAACATGTTTATGATCTTGACAATCACATGATTACTGGCTTTTGCTGGAGTCCAGCATAAAATGAAGTGGAAATGACTCGGTACACAAGGTAAGGTGACGCTACACCTTATCGGTAAAGGGTGGGTCTTCCAAAAAAGGTAATAGCAAACTGAGAAATCAGTCTGTGTTTGCTGGTTGAGCAAATATTGGACCGAGTCATACTTCGTCTTGAACTTGTCTAAATACAAGGCTTAGGTGACCTAATTTCTATCTGTTTTGTTTTATTAGAGAAGCTATAAAGGGATGGAAAGAAAAAATACTATAAAAAATATTAATTACGTATACTTAGATAAAGAATTAAATATAGATAGGTAGACTTAGAAAGATAAATAACATAGGTACCTACTACATATTTATTATTGCAATTACGTGTATGAGTGATAGCCTAGTGATTATCAAATCCTAAGCACGCACTGAATTTTCGAAGTCATGTGCGAAGCCTATATTATTACACCTTTAAACGGTGAATTTCGTTATTTGACGGGTAAAAATTATAGAATTGAGTTTCTAGATCTCATACATACAGACGTTATTTAATTTGCTCGGGAATGTACTTATAAAATACTAGCTTCTGCCCGCGACTTCATCCGCGTAGCGTGATGAAGTCGTGAGCGTTACTGAGCCTTGGCTCAGTAACGCTCCTTAAAAATCGCATGTGCCCTTGGGCGGCGATAACTATTTACCATTAAGTGGCTCGTCTCCTCGTTTGCCGACTAACATAGGTACATACATAATCAACCCATATACTGAGATGATGATGAGAGGAGACCCGTGCCCAGCTATGGGAACTGCTGGGCACGGGTCTCCTCTCAGAATGAGAGGGATTAGGCTGCAGGCTATAGTTTGCCGACTTAATCAAATAAAACAATTAACTAAGCGGCTGTAGCTTAATGGCTTGGGCGTCGGACTTGGGATCATGTGGTAGCCGGTTCGAAACCCACCCAATGCACTACCGACGTGAACTCACTCGTAACACAAGCATTTAGCTTAACACGAGGGGTTAACAAGAATACTAGTAATATGCGACCCACATTGAGTACTTAGTTATATTCAACATCAAGCATAAATCAACCTCTTTCGTGCTCTCAGCAATTCTATTTCACCTAGTTACCGTTCATTGGCATTCCTATACAGTCAGTAAGGCTTCGCACAGGCTTGAGACCGGGTGGTTATTTCCGGACGCTTGCTATCCACCTGTAGTTGTTATCTCCCATCTGTGAATATGCATGCAAAGTTACTGTGTCGGATCGGTTGGGGTGTACATACGAGTAGATATCAGCCCTTTTCATACATTAAATTATGTATACCAATAATAACAATATTCTAATTGTGTGTATTTGCTATATTTGAAATTATTGTATTATTTCATTTAAGTGTTTAGTTTCTTTTGTGTACGCCATACTACCTATTTTTCGCCTTTCCTTTCTCTTGAGTCCATCCAAAGGTTGTCTGTAAAAGATCTATTCTTTATTCTATAATTGATAATTGACATTAGTTTTTGGTGTACAATACAGGATATTCTATTCTATTCTATACCTCAAACTGCGTCACTACTACGCTAGAGGTTCTAGGTTCGATTCCCAGGTCAAGCATAGTGTTATTACATTTGTCTATATAAGTACTTTCAGTAGCAGGTCGGACTTTGGATTTGGGCATTATTCTTACCCTCATTACATGGGACATAAATAACTATGAACTGTGATTGAAATTCGTACCTACGCCTGTGTTTAACCCTTCGGGGAATAGAGGTGTCATGGTATAATGTGTAAATAATGAATGGTCATACTTTAGTTCAAGGAATAAACAGTTCAATATTATTACTAAATATCGCGTTTTAAGTATCGAAAAAATTCACAGCACAACCTAAAGCTGTCTATCCACTATGTTCGCGAACTTATTGTGCTCCGTGCTTCTGCAATCGCTCTGATGGAGACGGTACACGCATTAAGAAAAACACTGAGCTCGGAGCGCGCACCGTTGCACGCTACAGGAGCGCGAACATATCCACAATGTGGAGCAGTTGCAGGAGCGCGGAGCGCAAGAGGTTCGCGAACATAGTGGATTCATGGCTTTACATCGATTGCCGATATACGAGTTCTAGTTCTCAGCCAGTGAATGCATAATCTGATAGACTTGACACGTGCCTCGGGTGTCGTTACTTGGTCGCTTGCAAGCAGAATAAATGCAACATTTTGGTGTAAAATTCCTGCAAAATTAGTCGAGTAAAAACCTAGCCTTTTCCAAACCATACTTAGCTTAGCTTTCTAACGTGTTGGGTTTTTGACAATATAACGCGGTAAAATCCGTAACGTCAAAAACGCATCTCGTTAGCATGATAAGTTATGCTAACTAGATGCGTTTTTGACAAAGCAATAATTCATTAAATTAAAAAAATTACACTAACATCACTACATAGTATAAAACAAAGTCGTTTCCCGCTGTCTGTCTGTCCCTATGTATGCCTCGATCTTTAAAACTACGCAACGGATTTTGATGTGTTTTTTTAAATAGATAGAGTGATTCAAGAGGAAGGTTTCAAGCTTTCTAACATAACCCTACGACTATTAGGAACGGGGCAGCGTGACCCAAAAGTGTTTTTCATATAAATAGTTATGTACAATATTCGCGTAAGTCTAGAACTCGATAAAGATGCGTTTTAATAGTCTTTATTTTATACGAATCGTCTGAACTGCACAACCAAGGCCGTAGCCAGAAATTCAGCTCAGGACGTGAGAGAACAAAAAGTGGTGACGCAATACACCCCTGTTATTTTAGTCGGTAGGTCAACCACTCTGTATGGAGTCTGACACGCCCCGTTACTTTTCCCGGGCGGCGGAAATACGGGAGGATTTCCACACGCAAAAAAACAATACCAAAGACAGTTTACTGAGCACTTTATCTGAAACTCCTAGTTGTTTCGGGAGGATTTCGACCTCTAAAACCCTTCGGCCATGTACGCAAGCAACCTGTTTTAGAATATCCTAAGGTAAGGCTTACTGATCGTCAGGTTTTAAGACTTCTGAATACCACTAACGATTGTAATAGGCGTTCTTATGATAAGCGAGACCGAAAGCGAGGCACGGAAGGGTCTCAATGTGTTAAGAACTTATAAATTACTCATCCATGGACAGACCCTGGCTAATGAATCTTTATCTTGTAGTTCGCTTGATCTAGGTACATGATTTATTTATTAATTACGAGCTTGTAATTAAATATATAAATATTATCTTTTTGTATTTTTTTAAGATTATAAAGTTATATTAATGACGGAAAACTTCGACTTACGGTCAGGATTCGAACATGCGTCTTCTGGTTAGATACACCAGACGCTATGACCCTGGCCGTATATTACTGTCTGTGTTTATAGGTGTTGCAATAGTTATTTCTCTATGAACATTATTTTTATGGGAATCCTTCACGGACCCCACATAAAACATCACGCCAAAGACATCATAATCGGATGAATAGTATAAGAACGCATAGAACCAACAAATATTCATTAATATCTTATCTTTCTTCTTTCTTTTCCTTTTCTTTTCTTTTCTCTTCTCTTCTCTTCTCTACTATTATAAAATTGTAAAAAAGCTGTGTCTGTACATTGAAGATATTTAAAAAAAACACGTGGGTTATGGTATATAAACGTCTCCGAATCCGAAAATGTGATTTTTAAAATTCTTGTCTGTTTGTTACGGGTTGGAGCAAAAACTACTGAATAGATTTTAATTTTAATATCACTGTTAGAAAGTATATGCTTCAACTTAAAAATTGGTGAACTTTTTATCTCAATTAATTAAATGAATCCTGAGATACAGCTTGACCTCCCTGATGTATAGAGGCCCATACAAAAAAGAGGTCATCAATGCTGGTTTTCTATTTTTACTCCTGATATAGCTTCACGTGAGCGAAGCCGCGGGCAGAAGCTAGTAATGTATAAACTTGTAAAAGCTACCTATCATCTACACATCAAATTGAAGCTTGCAGGATTTTACCAAAGTTCTTAATATGCGTTCGTTATCCAATTCTGTAAAAATTGGTATCGAACTTTGACAAATGCTATTGTGATCAAGAAAGCAAAAAATTGGAAACTTTATTATAATTTATTTGTATATATTATAATAAAGATTCCACACTTTTCTTAATAGGCACCAGGTTTGTTGAAAAAGTATTGCTTGTTATAACTTTATTCATATCGTAAGCATGAGTACCCTTTGATGCATAATAAATTCCAATATCGCTAACAATTTTATTATTAATAGATAGGTACTGTTACTGGTTTCTGACCTGCGAATATTAGACATTGGAATAGAACTACTTTTTATTTAAACTTATTTAAAATCCGATGTCACAACGTTCATAGTTTACCCGTGATCATTGACGTCGTAAATGCAAGAAATAATATGTGTATAATGCGGTAATAGTAGTTTTATTCTAACAGATAATCTGTACCATTGCTGTTACATTTATTTAATACTAGCGACCCGCCCACGGTTTCACCCGTGCTGCCCCGTCCCTAAGAGTCGTAGCGTTATGTTAAGTAGCTTAAAACCTTCCTCTTGAATCAATCTATCTATTAAAAAAAACTGCATCAAAATCCGTTGCGTAGTTTTAAAGATCTAAGCATACATAGGGACAGACAGCGGGAAGCGACTTTGTTTTATAATATGTAGTGAAGTCCATCTTTAGGCAACGCCAAGCCAAAGATAAGGTAATCTAATTACATTTTCGTCTAGGAACTGCATGCTATGTAAAAGCGACATTTTCGCAGTGCGCGGTCATTGCTCACAGATCGATACGTACGGCGCATACAGATAACATTCATGCTCGTCTACCCTCCGCTTTATAATTATGCTTTTGTTTACAAAGCCAACGATGCAACTGTTACGTGATTTGTGCCTCTTTATATATTTTCATTTATTTTAACAACGTAAAGGGGAAAGTTTGTTATTTGTTTGAACAATATGATAACACTAAAAGATGCATTCAACAACGTGTCTCTATTATTTGTACCTCATTTAAATGGTGTAAAATTTATAAATAAATATGTCAAATAAGTTACATTATTTTTACAGAAAATTTATTAAGCAAAAATAAAAATTACCATGGAATGATGTCAGAAAAATCATTGAGGTTACTTAATAATTTTACTGAATACTAAGGGTATTCAGAACATCTATAATTTACAATGTCGCTAATAAATCATAAACCAACTACCTTCGTGAAATATGATTGCACACTGCACACGAACGGTTTTACGACTGTGTGCGGTCGCTGGTCGCAACTCGCGATCAATATCCCGCGGCGAGACGCGTCGCAAATCTAGACAGATAAATCCGTGTATCCGGGCCTTTACAAGTTTATATATATCCGAACTTTTTGTAACTGTGACTTTTCGTATTTTCAGTATCGTTCAGCACTGAACGATTTGTAACATTCAATTTAAAGGTTCGAAATGGCAAACTTATTCAAATTTGGGGAAATAAAATCACAGCTAATTTTGTTTTATTGTTAAGAATTATTGAAAGTAATTAATTAAATATAAATATGATATTTAATCAAATAAATTTCTGTATTCTGTACTGTATAGTTGTAGTTTGTTGTGTTTAATATTGGAATAATGTCCTGAAATAACATACATAACATACCATCACGCCTGTATTCCCCGAAGGGTTAGGCAGAGGCGTACTAATGTACACCCACAGTTCGCCGGTATGTTTAGGTCCCATGTAATAGGGGGCGAGCCTATTGCCATTAACCGGGCACAAATTCCTAACTCCGAGCTGCTACTGGGAATTTCATAGAAAAACCCAATAACACTTTGCTCGACCTGGGAATCGAACCCAAGACCCCTAGCATAGCAGTCGCGCTCAGGACCACTTGGCTAATGAGGCAGTTTTCCGCAGCAGCATTTCCTGAAATAAATGATTATTTAATTTAATTTATAAGATGAAACAACAAATCAGTTTTTAGGATGTCTCTAGAGGACATTTATGTAATATCATAATCAGTAAAACTAAAAATATCACCAAAACAACTTACTTTTTTTAAGTCAAATTACAAATAATAACAAATGAATAATTACTTCGAATTAATGTGTCACAAAACTGGCATCGTTATCATAATTAAATATCAACCTGAGCATCCACTCCTGGGATAAAGGCCTGCCCCATAGGAAGGCTTCTACAAGGACCGATGAAATATTTCTATACCCTATTAAAATGTATATATCTTAGATGACGTTGATTATGATTTAATTAGGATAAAATAAAGTCCCTTTTTGACTTAATTGTATGAAAATAAACGAGTAATTTTAAATCCAAGCGCGTCTGACGCGATCAATATCTCATAGCTTACAACCTTGTAAATTTTAGATTCGTGTAACGGGGACTTTATAGAGAACAGTTCTGTTTACATCTTGTTAGCGTTAATAACTTTGAAAACAACTTCAAGACATGTGTTTTCATTGTCATATTATTGTTTTCGCAAGGAAAATGATATTGTTTCTTGCTCGTCTGTTGAACATTAATTTATGTTAAATAGAAACTGTCAAAATAAATACGTATTAAGAAACTTCTAAGTGTTTATCAAAACTATCACTTTATTAGAAACAAGCTATTAAAAAAAAGACCTATGTTACTTATTGTTACATCAGCTATCTGCCAGTGATAGTCCCGTCAAAATCGGTCCAGCCATTTCAGAGGTTAGCCGGAACAAAGAGACATATACGATCGATTTGGTATATGATCCGTTAATCTAGATTTCTTCATTACATTTCGTCTACTACTACTTCATTAGAAATAAACGATAGGAAAAACGATCGAATCGTCGTAAAGCTATCAATGATTACATTTTCTTGCAATTATTTTTAATAATTAAGTATTTTGCGCAAAATGGTAGGACAGAAATCTAGATGAATGGTATCCTATATACGTGTGTATATTTGTACGCCTGGTGTATATTCTATCATGGTTACATAATGTGGGTTGACAGACACATTCGACGTCGAGAAATATTCCAGGCATATAGGTTTTCTTACAAGGTTTTCCATTACTGATTTTGTGTGTGGATTGAAAAAAACGTCCTTAATTTTTAAACGTTGTCTTACAATAGGAATTTCTCTTGTATCGTGATTACGTTTACAAATGATCTGACGTGTAGATCATACAAATATTTGCCCCGTGTGCGGATCGAACCCACAAAACGTGTCGCAGTAGCTGATCTCTCATCCGTTACGCCAAACAAATTTGGTTTTATACTAAATATTATCTACTTATATTATATTATCTACTTATATATACTTAATAATTAATCAGCACGTATTCGTAAACTATCATGATAAAGCCCTTAGAAAGTTGTGGGGTTAAATTAATCGAAATATTGAAACCCAGTCAAGGCTATGTGGCCTGGCTTTAATTGAAATTCCGCCCAACAATCTTATGCCCTCTCGAATACAATCCAGTGCTCTGAAATCCTTCAAGTCCTTAGTCTGCAACACTTAAGTAAAATGAAGGAGGTACTTAAGTTAACTTAAGTAAGGTAGCTTAAGTTCTAAAGTTTCATAGATTCCACAATTAATGATAAAGTGTAACTAATAAAAAGTTGATTTTTGGGAGACCGAAAAATTGATTCCATAATATAGGTCCTTATCTAGTTATTGGCAATGTTTTTTTAATGCATAGGGGGGCAAAACGAGCAGACGTATCGCCTGATGGTAAGTGACATCGCCGCCCAGAGACACCTGTAACACCAGAGACGACGCAAGTTTGTTGCCGGCCTTTTAAAAGAGTTTGGGCCTCCGGTATCCTCACACACATGGCGAAACACAACATAAGCGTTGCTTCCCGCCGGTTTTCTGTGAGGCCGTGGGTATGAGTCCGGTCTAGCCAGCCTGTTCGTGCCGAAGCACGGCTTTCACTCAATAGTTATTACAGAGGTTTACCATCACGCTTATATTCCTCAAAAGGTTAAGAAGAGACGTACTAATGTAGACCCAAAGTTCGCCAGTATATTTAGGTCCCACTCACAAATCTAAACTCCGAACTGTTAATGAGAATTTCATGGAAAATCCCAATAACACTTTGGTTTACCTGGCAATTGAACCGAGGATCTTTAGCGTAACAGTTCCTCTTAAGAATACTAAACTTATGAGGCAGTATGTGAGATATGTACATAGATGTAGACAAAAAAACAATTCGCAACACAAATAAGAAACTACAAAAACAAACAGAAACCTACAAAGTAATAATCGCATCACTTAATAAGCTCTCAAACATCTTCTCTTCGGATAGGCTCATAAAACTAGTGACAGAACTTCGACACATACTGTGATAGAAGTTCGTGAAACAGTCTCGAAGTTCGACTGTAGTTCGAGAGACGCTACGCGTTCGGTGACCTCGTAGCGTCTGGCTACGAACGACTACGGCGTAGCAATTTATCTCATTCTTACAGACGGTACTGGAAATTACTGATGTGTCAAACGCTGGGCTGCACAGCAAGTTACTGTAAACCATCAAATTTCTCCAATGGATAATAAACTCTATTGCTTCGAGATTAAATTGAAAATCTATAGCAGAAATTTAACAGTTGTGGATACCATGATGTGCTGGCGACCGTACATGGAAAAGCTTCCTCTATTTTTTTTAAATTGTACTAACTGTCGCATTGGTCTAGTAGCCGTAAGTCCGACTGCTTCGCTAGGGGTCCTAGGTTAAATTCCCAGGTCGAGCAATGTGTTATTGGGATTTCTAACCACTATCATTTAAGTTCTAAAAATACCAGCAAACTGTGTCTGCATAGTACACCAGCTCTGCCTAACTCTTCAAGGAATATAGGTGTGATGATTTACTATATTATGTTGAAAATAAGTATGTTTTTGTAGCCTATTTAGCAATATACACATTTTTTTATTTCATTTGAACGTCACAGCAACGAAATGTAGCAAGCAAATGTTATAGCCCGCGCCGTATCACAAAATGAAAGTGCTCCATAATGAAGGTTTATTAGTTTATTGAAGTTTATGAATACACATCTGAGTAATTTGGCTTATTCAAGTACACAAAAAGGTAATTGAGTTTTTCATTGCCTTGAACAAAGTTGTGAAACACGTTGTGAATAATATTTGTGTTTGAAACTTGATATATTATGTTTATGTTTAAATTTGAAAGCCTCGTTAGTCTAGTGGTCCTGACTGCTACGGTACTAGTCCTGGATTCGATGCCCAGGTCGATCAAAGCGTTATTGGGTTTTCTATAAAATTCGTAGTATCAGCTCGGAGTTTGAGATTTGTACGCCTCTAACCTTTCCGGGAATACTTACGTGATTTTATACATTATTATAAACATGATTACATAAATCATTAGTGTATCGTATAGATCAGTATTTCACAAAACTATTTGCCGCGAGCGAAAATCAGATAAGCCTCGAAAAATGCATATAAAAAGTATTTATTCAATAAGCATTCCGGAGAGTCTCGGATTTTGAAGTGGGAACTTTAGGAACCAGGTCTAGATCACAGAAGATTACAAAAAGTTTGACTAGTGAACACTGCCCCAATAAATAGTGATTATTTATTTTTTTTAGTAAAAACAGAGCTTTCGCTCAGTGAGCTTCATAGGTACTATCACGCTTGTTTATCCCCGAAGTACTTATTTACATTATAATTTATTAAAATCACAATTCTACAGATTCACAATAACACACGTCTTCTCCTGAGTCTTTTCCCAATAGGGGACGGCTTCAAGTCTACCCAGATGCGGCTGAATATCAGTATTTCAGACGAAACGACAGCCATCAGACCTCTGCCACCCAATTTCTGGGTAATACCGATATTCGGAGGATAGAGTGGTTTTCAGGCTTTTTGGTCTGCTGACTACCACTAACAATTGTCAAAGATGTTCATATGACAACCGGGACCGACGGCTTTACGTGCTCTCCGAGGCACGGAGGGGTATCGATGCATTAATAATGGTCACCCATCCACACACTGACCGTGGCGAGTGCAGCTTAACCTTGCAGAGCCCCTCATTTATTTAAATTCATATACATTCAAAATAACACACACACACATCATAATATAACATCACTACCGGAGGGGAGTAGCTACAGAGATGCTACGCGGTGTCATTGACCCCTGGCGTAGCGCCAACTGTGCTTCGCAAGTCTACGCATCTGAATATTCGACGCACCAATTATCAAACGTAAAAATGTTATTTTTCAACCCGTACGTAATAAGTAGTATTACAAAATAGGTCCATCAATATTCATAAAAAAAAACAGAAGCTTTTCGCATTCCTGAGTACGTGTTCTAAGTGGTTCTGCCATAGAGTACCTATGCTCCCTTGCAGAGTCACAATCAAGGCACATTATTTTCTTACCTTAGTATAGGTAACATCGATATGGGTTATTATTTACAGTATGTTTTTTTTTAATTTATGGGATAGGGGGCAAACGAGCAGACCTATCACCTGATGGTAAGTGATTACCGTCGATTGACACTTGCAACACCTGAGAAGACGCAAGTGCGTTGCCCGCCTTTTAAAAGGGTTTGGGCCTCCGGTATCTCTCATTCGGCAAAACACAACGTAGGTATTGTTTCACGCTGGTTTTCTGTGAGACCGTGGTATCACTCCGGTCGAGAAGGCCGATTCGTGCCGAAGCATGGCTCTTCCGCGATTTACAATGTATGTTTTCAAATGTATGTAGTAAGATATAATTCTTTGTTATTTATTACGGTGGCTCTGTGGCAGAGCATGACACTAATATTCGGGGGTGTGTCTAAAACTTTTGCATGGGTCAAGGATTTTAGAAATAATTTCTTGCTTTTGAATTTATGTTTTTTCTAAATAGAGTTACTATTGGTAAATATTATAGATATGTTATATCTTGGGTTTGACTTGCTCGCCTAAGCTTTTTACAATATTTGATTTTTTGACGTACTTATGAAATCATATCTGGTACTGAGGCAATGCGAGTACTAAAAAACTATAGAATAAAGTTGTCCCTAAGGCGAGGAACCTCACATTCATAGTGTCATTATGTGTTTTTAAGCGTTTCAGTCACGCGATCTATAATGACATATTATTTCATATATCATATTATTTGGTTTGTTGCAACCAAATGTTTTAAACAATTTAAACAAAAAAAAATGGTATAGGGGGGCAAACGAGCAGACAGATCACCTGATAGTAAGCGATAACCACAGCCTATGGACACCCGCAACACCAGAGGAGTCACGAGTGCGTTGCCTGCCTTTTAGAAGGGTTTGGCCTCCGGTAACCTCACTCACTCGGCGAAACACAACGCAAGCGTTGTTTCACGCCGGTTTTCTGTGAGGCCGTGGTATCACTCCGGTCGAGCCTGCCCATTCATGCCGAAGCATGGCTCTCCCACGTGAAAGCAAGCAAGTATGTAATCTAATCTCTAGATGTTAAAAAAGGTCTGGGTGTTTCTGGTGTGTTTTTTTTACTCATCAACTATGATCAAGAAGAAAATTCTATAAAATCACAACGGTAAAGTGCATTTTGCTGAAAACTTCTTTTACTTTGCTTTTTACCCGTCAAAATAATATAATATTTTATATTTTTTAAAACCTACCCTTTTAAAGTCGGTATTCCCCCCCCCCTACCACAAAAAGGATCGTTACCACTGCGATGTTTCAAAGCTTTTATATTATTTACTTTGTTCCCGACTTTGCTCGACATTTAAAGTTTCACAAGAATACGCAACGCAATGTGATGACATTACAAAGAACAATACTTTATTTTGCCTCCCAAGAAATTACAAACCATCACGCCTCTATTCTCCACACGGTTAAGCAGAGGTATACCAATGTACATCCACAGATCGCCGGTATGTTTTATACTTCTAGGTACCCTAAATAGAGGGCGACCCTGTTGCCATTAACCGGTCACAAATCCAAACTTTGAGCTGTTACTGAGAATTTCATAGAAAAACCCAATTACACATTTTTCAACCTGGGAATCTAACCCAGAACCTCTAGCGCAGTCGTGCTTAGCACCACTAGGCTTACGAGGAAGTTATTTTTACATAACATTTATACATGCCATCACGCCTGTATTCCCCGAAGGGTTAAGCTGAGGCGTACTAAACTACTAATGTGTTACACAGTTCGCTGGCATGTTTTGAGGTTCCCTAAATAGGGAGCAAGCCTATTCCCATTAACCACGCATAAATCCAAACTTCGAGCCACTACAGAGAATTTTATAGAAAAACCCAATTACACTTTGATAGATAAAACAATTTAATAAAAACCAACAGTGATGATCTCTTCTTTGTATGGGCCTCTATACATCAGAGAGGTCAAGCTGTATCTCAGGATCCGATTAATTAATTGTGATAAGAAGTTCACCAGTTTCTAAGTTGGAGCATATACTTTCTAACAGTAATAACAAATAATACAGTAATAATAGTATGGGCCGGCTCGACCGGAGTGATATCAAGGTCTCACAGAAAACCGGCGTGAAACAACACTTAGGTACTTTGTGTTTCGCCTAGTGAGTGAGGATCCCGGAGGTCCAAACCCTTCTTCTTCATCACGCGATTCGTCTGGTAGTGCGCCCCACTATCGCATAAAAAAAATCATAGAATAACCTTTGCCCACCTGGGTATGCAACCCTTTTCTTTAGCATAGCAGTCGCCCTTAGGACCACTATACTATTGAGTCAGTTCAAGACAATAAATTTAAAAAAATATATAAATTAAAAAAAAACTAATTTTATTACTAGATTTCTTTACACGACTGTATGACGTGACCTGTCGCCATTTTAAAAACACTTCTACAACAAGATTTATTATTTCTGAGCTTTATAACTCCCTTGTCAACATTGTAGAAAAGAGGTTTTAAAATAGTAACAGGTCGTTGGACTGAATAAAAACAAAATAATAAGTAAGTAGGTATGTTGTATTATGAACATAAAAAACACATTCAGGCCAACATTGGTTAGGGCGTCGGACTGACGGCGATCATGCGGTTGCCGGTTTGAAACCCACTCATAGCACTAACGACGTGAACCCACTCATAACACAAGCATTTAGCTTAGCACGAGGTTAACAATAATACTAGTAATGTGCGACCCACATTTCTAGTAAGCTTTTAAAAATCAAAAAACAGTCAAACATAGAACGAAGGAGCCTCTTTTGTTCGTTTTGATGTATTTTTGAATTTGAATTGGTATGACTTTTTTTAACTTTAAATCGGTTAAAAATAAAACGTATTCGAATAACTCCATCGTTAGTCTAGTGGTCCGAAAATGCTACGCTAGAGGTAGCGGGTTCGATTCCCAGGTCAAGTAAAGTGTTATTGGGTTTTTCTATTATATTCTCAGCAGCAACTCGGAGTTTGAGATTGTCCATTATACTGAGTTCTGCGTTATTTCAATACAATGTCCATTGACCGGGCTCAAAGCGTCCTAAGCTATCTAAACCAATAAACTAAGGCTTCATTCGTTTAGGTTTTAATTAATTTGCCTTTGAGATGTTAATGTGATTGTTTATTGCTACCACTGATTGATCGATTATTCTGTTTGAATTTAACTCCTTGGCTTTGACACAGCCAGTTGTATAAGTCTCATTACTTCATTATAAACTCTAGCGAAATCCCAACAAATTGTAGGCATTCTAAAATAAATACATTATTTAATCAAACTAAATCCCGACTACAAAAAAAACTACTGAAAAGTATGAAAAAGTCATTTTTAACCGCCTTATTAGCCTAGTGGTCTTAAGCGCGACTGCTACGCTTGAGGTCCTGGGTTCGATTCCCAGGTCGAGCAAAGTGTTATTGGGTTTTTCTATGAAATTCCCAGTAACAGCTCGGAGTTTCGGCTCGCCTATTACATGGGACCTAAACATACCGGTGAACTGTGGGTGTACATTAGTACGCCTCTGCCTAACCCTTCGGGGAAAACGGGCGTGACGGTATGAGGGTAAGTCATTTATAAATCAACACATATAGTTACAGTGCCTAGTATCCAGGTTATAGCCATGTCATGCCGCTATAAACATAATTATGATCTTGGCATCACCAACTTAAGTATAATTACGGCGGCATGCTACCACAATTTCTTTAGTAGTTTTTGAGCTAGGATCGGACATCGACACATACCATATAACTACATACACTGTTAAAATCATTACCCTTCCTTTTTCGCAGTTGGGTAAAAAGTAATTTAACACCGCTCAGTGTCTTGCAAAAATGTGCAGACAAAAAATCTAGTAAAAATTTACATTTTCTAGACAAATTTTGTAGCGAAGTGTCTGAAATCACCAGGTCGGGCTATGACCTGATAGACTAGACAGGCAATGCCCCGACAAATCTAGCTAGAATTTAATTAAACGAATATATTTACGTCTTTTTTATGCTCCGTTTCACACTTAATTATGTATATAGCAGAGCACCCAATTTCCTCCCCGTGCATAATACCTACTATTATGTATATATAGATATACATAATCTTATTATGTATATCTATATTATGTACTATTATGTATATATAGATATACATAATAGTAGGTATTATGCACGGGGAGGAAAGTTGGTGCTCTTTTCCCCACAGATACATTATGACATTAAAACAGCGTTTTTTTAATAAAATAAATAATAATATCGACCTCTTGTAGGTGTAAAATTATTAAAAAAAGAATACACCTATATCAAATTGAACAATAATATAAAAAAATCTTCCCTTACTAGAAGTGGGCTTAAGCGTAGATATTTATTTCTTTTTGTACGATAATGAAGAATGTCCCCAATTTCCTTTATTTGTCATGTTCTTACTTGTTCGGAGAGTTACAATATAAGAAAAACTTTGTTCGGAAAACGTGGATTGAATGAATGAAATAATACCGACCGACCGACCTTAATAAAAAAATATCGATAAAAATATCCAAAGTTATCCCTCATTTATCAATCATGAGTTCTCAACTTCATTCGTGTTTCTATCCAAGTGTGTTTCTAACCATTGTCCTTAGTATTTACATACCACAAAATATTGTTACTTGTACACTTTAATACATTCTGAAATAACCCTTATAATCTATTTCTTAAAGTTGATATTTTGAAATATAGGACAAAAATCTACTAGTGTTTCAGCTATGCTTATAAATCATCACAGTGTCAGTTTATACTGTATAAATAGCAATAAATGTAGACACAGTGAGGTTTGTGTATGATTTTAGGTATTTGGAAGAGGGTGACCACGCATGCGCCGCGCAAACAACAAATAAGCAACCCGAGGTTGCTTCTAGTTCAGCGTCGCTTTTCCAAGCGACGGCCGTCTCACTTAGAAATCAATTCCTTTATCTAAACAAAATATTTATGTGTAAAAGAATTTAATGTTTTAACAAAAATTGAAAGTGTTTGAGTACTTTTCGTAAGTGACTTGTTGAGTACGGGTGCACCGAATAGTTTTTATTGTTTTGTGTTATAAATACAAAGTTTGAATATTTGGGTGTGTTATGAAGATGCATCTCTTCTGATCAGGTAAATGAAATTTGTCTTAGAATACTTATAACAACGACTAAGTAGGTAGGTACGTTTATTAATTATTGTGAAGTAGAAATATTTTACATTGTGTATTTTATGTTGATTTATTCATAAATAAAGAAAAATGTATCTATTTGTTCTGCCGATAAACTTGCCGCTTATTTATAAAACTATTAAAATAAATATATTGAACGATAACTTAGTTCCTAGATACTAAATAAAATATGAATATTGGGTCGTTGTGATTATTGGGTGTATGAGTCACATCCCGTTAAGAATGGTTATTATCTTTACACAAGATGTTAATCTGAGAGGCGCGTGGCTAATTCATTACCACGCTAATCAAGCTGTATGTAAACTTAGGCTTTCCATTGTCATTGGCTATGGCTGATAACCATTCTTTATACATAGAGACTCCCCCCATGCCTCGAAAAGCACGTAAAGCCGTCGATCCTTGTGTGGTTGGTCAGTGGTAGTCAGAAGCCCAAACGTAATGACAACCAGTCCATTTTGAAGGTATTGGTATTGTCCAGAAATTGGATTGGGGAGGTTTGATAGGATCGATCATGTAAAATTCTGATATTTAGCCATATCTATTGGTTCGGCGCCAACATAAATTATGTAGCTGGAAACGGCTTGAAGGATGATAACATGTTGATCTGATTTCGTTGCATATTTAAAGGAAGATACTGAACCGTATTGTTTCGTATTTTATCATTATTCTCATGGCAGGGCATGACACGATAAAATCCGTAAGAAGTAGTTTTATTTCAATGTGTTAGTAATATTTGCGTAACCATACTTAAATACGGTGGTCAGCGCGCGCGGATTGTTTATAGATCTATTGGTTTATTTGTCTCCACAATTACAAAAATGAACTTTTTGAGGTACAAACATAAAAGAATATGTGTTGACTGTCCGTCGTGGTGTCAGTAAGCGCGAGCGTAGAAGAGCGAATATTCGCGCAAGTGTCAGAAACCACTAACATAATACCTACATGTTGTTACAAAAACACTCAAACGAAAAACAACACTCTATACACATCACATTCAATACTCTCACTCACGTCTCTTGATCAAATATTTACGAAGCCATAAAACGAGCCATGATAGACGTGCAAAATATACGCGCTTAATATAGCGGCTTTCCTCGTTGGGAAGCCAAAGAAATTCCATTGGAAGAGAAGCCGTTGATATAATATTCTTACCTCTAAACGTGCGTGGATGGTTAAGTAGAGATGGAAAAATAAAGGATGTAAGAGCTGGATTAAATTTAAATACCTGAAGGGTAGTTCTGGTACTTATTTTAATAATCTAGTGGTCGCCCGGTGCTCAAAATTTGACCAAAATATACCCCATAAACAAAAGGTGTGTATCAATGTGTCAATCGCATGATAGTGTATGTAATATTTTTTCATTATTTAATTTATTTTTTAAGATTCGTCAGAAAATGTAAAACAACTTGTAAAAGTGTCTTTTTAAGATCTATTTACAGAAATAAATATCATTTATCATTTATCAAGCAGAAATATTAGCATTCTGAGAAGAAGAGAAGAAATATTAATAATAATTCACATTCGCAAACTACTCCATGCGCGCGACATGATTAAAAAAGGGTATTTTTTTCTAATTGCCTCATTAGACTAGTGGTCCTGAGCGCGACTACTACGTTAGAGGTCCTGGGTTCGATTCCCAGGTCGAGCAAAGTGTTATTAGGTTTTTCTATGAAATTCCCAGTAGCAGCTCGGAGTTTGAAATTTGTCCCACATGGGACCTAAACAAACCGGCGAACTATGGGTGTACATTAGTACGCCTCTGCCCAACCCTTCGGGGAATACAGGCGTGATGGTATGTTATGTTATGTTAAAATAATATAACATCGCGCTTGTATTCCCCGAAGGGATAGGTTTAGGTCCCAGATGTATCCTGTGGCCATAAACTAGACTCATATATTGCCATAAATTCAAATTCCGTGCTGCTACTGAGATCGTAACATAACACCTACATATTCGCTTGTATTCAATGAAAGGTAGGCAGAGGCATAATAATATACACCCACAGTTCGCTGCTACGTTTAGATCCTTTTACCATTAAAGTTAATTTTGTACGTGGGAGAGTATTGCTTAGGCATGAATGGGCCGGCTCGACCGGAGTGATACCACGGCCTCACAGAAAACCGACGTGAAACCACGCTTGCGTTGTGTTTCGCCAAGTGAGTGAGGATACCGGAGGCCCAAACCCTTTTAAAAGGCGGAAACGGGTAACTTTGTACATACATACTATCACGCCTGTATTCCCCGAAGAGTGAGGCAGAGGCGTACTGATGTAAACCCACAGTTCGCCGGTATGTTTAGGTAGGTAATAAGGGGCCAGTCTATTGCCATTAACCAGGCACAAATTGCATAGTACGAGCTGCTACTGAGAATTTCATATAAAAACCCAATAAAACTTTGCTTGACCTGGGAATCGAACCCACCCACCCGCTACAGGTCCCCTTTCGTAGGAGCTATAAGGAGCCACATTATTAGTTGTGGCTCACCTAAGACGTTCGGTAAGGAATCTTGAATGTTAAATGAATTCACTGGCTCAGTTTACAGCGGTGGTTAAATGAGGTGGTGGATTAAGGAGTCCTTACTGTAAATGACAGAGGGTTTTGATGTGATTTGCAGGTGTACAACATAATAGATAATAAATATTGGTTAGATTAATACGAACCAATGCAGTGATAGCATAATGATTTGACCATTGTTCTTCTAATCTAAGGCAAAGGTTTCCCGTTCGTAACCAAAGCACAAACTTCTGACTTTTTTTTACTTTAGACGCAGATAATAGATACTAGTACTTTAGAGATATTTCTCTTAGTTTTCTGACTTCTGGGCACGGGTCTCTTCTCAGAATGACAGGGATCAAATATTAGGTCAGTTCAGGGAATATTAGGTCTTAATCCAACACGGTGGTCTAGTGCGGGTTGGCAGACTTCACATGCCGCCACTGTCGAGAAAACTGTCATACATGCAGGTTTCCTTCACTAGTTAAGCGCATTATGATAAACTCTGCATACGAACATGACTTTGAAAGATAAGAGGTGCGTAGGTTGGCTTCAAACTTGAGACGATCACTAGCTATCACTTGCTCAGAACAGTTATCCAGTGTTTAAAAGCTCAAAGCCTGACCAATCAAGTAATGATAACTATAAAAAGCGTAAAGGACATTGTATTTTTAAAGCATTTACTTATTACTCTGACAATATGTCGAAACAAAACAAAATGCTTTGGCATCCCAATCTCCAATCTAATGATTGGAGATTGGGATGCCAAAGCATTTTGTTTTGTTTCACGTCACGTCTCCAATTATTACTCTGTCTTCGTGCGCCACAGAATAAAAAAATTCAAGAATACATAATCGTCGGCGCAATCAGTGCATACATTATGCTCAGAGTAATGTAATTATACTTACTATCCCCGTTGTTCTCGGCGCGTTGGACTGATTAACTTCGCTTAGCTCACCAAGGAACCAGATAAAGTAATGAATAATGAAGTAAAAACATATTAAATAGAAATATTCTACAGTAAAATTTAAAAAGATTACATAACACGCCTGTATTCCCCAAGGATTCTTCAGAGGTATAGGTACTAAAGTACACCCACAGTTCGCCTTATGTTTAGTTAGAATATTTGTAATGTTAGGCAAGCTAAACTCTACAACGATTCCATTGAGTTAAGCCTGATATTCATTACTAGCTTCCGCCCGCGACTTCGTTCGCGTGGAATAGTTACTTAGTCTTAGCGGGATGATAGCCTATAGCCTTCCTCAATAAATGGACTATCTAACACCGAAAGATTTTTTCTAATCGGACCAATAGTTCCTGAGATTATCGCGTTCAAGCAAACTTGGCAGGTGGCACTTGACAGGTGGTAGGAAGATGATGATCCCCTTCAGCGGCTTGTAGTATGTTTTGATTGAAGCTCACTTCAAGATATAGCCAATATTGTTAGTTGATAATTGAGTATTGAGTATCCGAGCGGAACTTTAGTAAAATATGTCACGGGAACAGGAATAATAAAAGAACGCTAAATGAGGGCATAAAAAAGGTTATAGTGAGCCAACCTTAAAAGATAGGCACATGCTGTCGCGGACTTTTTTTTAGAACTTTTAAAGAGGAACAATTCTGTCATATATGATTTTTGCGAAACTTTAACCGTTTACGCAGCGCACGCATCGGAAGCTCTCAAAAGGAAAAAAAAACGAATTTTAGAACAAAGTTAGCATGAAAACGGTTATAGTGAGCCAACCTTAAAAGATAGACATATGCTGTCCCGGACTTTTTTTTAGAATTTTTAAAGAGGAACAATTCTGTCATATATGATTTTTGCGAAACTTTAATCGTTTACGCAGCGCATGCATCGGAAGCTCTCAAAAGGAAAAACCCCGATTTTGAAACATTCTTCATTGATGCTCCGCTCCTATTGGTCTTAGCGTGATGATATATAGCCTATAGCCTTCCTCGATAAATGAGCTATCTAACACTGAAAGAATTTTTCAAATCGACCCAGTAGTTCCTGAGATTAGCGCGTTCAAGCAAACAAACAAACAAACAAACAAACAAACTCTTCAGCTTTATATATTAGTATAGATTAGATTGTGAGAACTTTAGGATGAAAGCATAGTATAAAAATCTTTTTATGGAAATGCAATGTGAAAATTTCTAATCATTCCAACTACTACTTTTCGATGAGAACACAAACACGCTGATAAGTATGCTGATCTTGATTTTTTATACATAAAGAAATGTATATGCTATCATAATCTAATTCACCCAAATACTTCAGACCTAAAACATACCGGCCAACAGTGAGTTTATATAATTGATATGATAAGAAAAGAATAGAATAGAATATCCTTTTTTGTACACCAAAAACTTATGTCAAGTATAAGTTATCATAACATACCATCACGCCTGTATTCCCCGAAGGGTTAGGCAGAGGCGTACCAATTTACACCCACAGTCCCATGTAATAAGGGGCGAGCCTATTGCCATTAACTGGGCACAAATTCCTAACTTCGAACTGCTACTGGGAATTTCATAGAAAAACCCAATAACACTTTGCTCGACCTGGGAATCGAACCCAGGACCTCTAGCGTAGCAGTCGCGCTCAGGACCACTTGGCTAATGAGGCAGTTCTTGGCTAATGAGGCAGTTTAAGTTATAGAATAAGTAAGTTATTATTATATATATATATATTATATACTAGATTCTGCCCGCGACTTCGTCCGCATAGCGTGATGATATAGCCTATAGCCTTCCTCAATAAATGGGCTATCTAGCACTGAAAGAATTTTTCAAATCGGCCCAGTAGTTCCTGAGATTAGCGCGTTCAAGTAAACAAACAAACAAACTCTTCAGCTTTATATATTAGTATATAGAAATGTAAATATGTTATCTTTACGAGACAATCATTACTCAAAAATGAACTCTCTTTTCCATATATTGCGACGGATTTGCTATAATTTCACATTTTATGCCTTCATTATGTACAGTTTTACTGTGTTATTCATGAGTTCCTTAATACCAGTCGTGTTATTGCAGCAGGGACGCCAAATAACAAGCACAAATCAGGATGCTTTGTTTGCATAGTAAAACATTCGTTGACGTCACACAACACGCTTATATGAGATTAGCGCGTTCAAGTAAACAAACAAACAAACAAACTCTTCAGCTTTATATATTAGTATAGATTATAGAGTAGGTAAGTTAATGATCTGGTATGGACGGAAACGGAACGGAAACGGTACGAAATACAAACTATTCATACCGTTTCAGTCTGCAATGAACTTGCTCTGACAAACTACTTCTCAATTCATTTAACTTTTGGCTTTTCCTGAAGTTTCAGCGCTCGCTTTCCTACACAATGTGCCGACTAGAAGTTTAAACTTATTCTTCGTAAATTTTTCTCGTTAGAACGGCAGAGGTAATTTAAGTATCTTTAATCTAAACTTTTGTAAATTACTGAACGTGGAAATCATCCTTAGACGTTTCCAGTGGATAATTTTATGTTTCATTGCTCTCCAAATATTCAACTATAAAGTAGGTATGGAGGCTAGCCTATAAAAATATTTTTTGAGATTTGAAGTAACTTAAAAAAATGGCGACTAACGAATTCCTTTACATAAAATAATGAACAGTAAAAGACGCCAAGTTTTGTTGAAAAAGATTTGTGATAATCCTAGTTCTTCCCCGCGTCGTGATGATTTAGCGAATAAAATTATGAGAAGCGTTGTGTTGTTTTCTGCTTTTGCAAGTAAATATCTTTCTACTGGAAAACATCATTTGATTTCTTGATCTTGATTCTTATTTGAAGGCGAGATAAAAAATCATTACCATTTATGGTGTTCAATGTCTTGGTAATCATAAAAAACTTCTAAGCTGTGTTAAGTTGCTCATCATCACGTTTTATTAAATTTCGACCGCCATCACGGTTTAAAGATAAGCATATAAATGTGTTGAAATGACAGTTCCCCTTAAAACTTGATGTTACATTACCATACACCCCAGATACGAAATCTATTACTATTTAACTGACAAACATCATGGGGCCTTCAGAATAGTATTTATTTATTAAGGTCTTCCCACAGCTCGTGCATACAATATTATAACATAAAATACCATCACACCTGTTTTCCCCGAAGGATTAGGCAGAGGCGTACTAATGTACACCCACAGTTTTCCAGTATATTTAGGTCCCATGTGATAGGGGGCCGAGCCTATTGCCACTAACCGGGCACAAATTTCAAACCCCGAGCTGTTACTGGGAATTTCATAGGAAACCCAATAACACTTTAATCGATCTGGAAATGGAACCCAGGACCTCAAGCGTAGCAGTCGCGCTCAGGACCACTAGGCTAATGAGACAGTTTAAAAGAGCAACAATATAATGTTCATAAATTGTTGATTTTTTCCCATTTGTCTACAAAATCTGTCAGTTCTTACCAATGTCATTACATGCCATTTGTCGATAGAGCCTGATACTTTGCAAGCTACTGCAGCACTGGTTGAATTTCTTTACTTTTAAACCAAGAAATTTCTCCAAAGACCAAAGAAACTCGACCTTATTCCTTAAATAAATACATTTTAAGAATATGTCGTTTGCCATTTCCCTTTACGTTTTCCAATTTCTGTTTCATGTGTAACGAGTTGTTTGTTCCATGTCCTCGGGGATCCGGTTAAGTTTCTGGCTCTGTAGGTACCTGCTTTTATCTTTTTACGGGTATCTGAAGTTGGAACATTACATTATTCAACCGCCCGTACCGTCTGGCCAAAAGATTTTTAGTTGAATATTTTACCAGCTGTTGGAATATATGGAATGTGGTGTAGACTTCAAATATCATATTTAATTCATTACATACCGTTGTTACGTGTCCATAACATAATGTTTCTATTTATTTTCCTTAATAAAATCAGGCATAATGAACCGTTCTAATTTTGTATTTATTTGACTTAAATAGGCTCGACCTTCTAAAACGTGGGGCCTAAATATACGGGCGAACTGTGGGTGTACATTAGTACGCCTCTGCCTAACCCTTCAGAGAATACAGGCGTGATGGCATGATATGTTATTTTTTCATTATTCCTGGACAAACATTTTGTCTCTGTCTCATTATCTAGTAGAGTACTTTAGTAGTCGCAAGCGTAGCGTGAAGTTCTGAATTCGATATTCAGGCTGAGCAGTCTGATATCGATTTTCTGATTACATCACACATATGTTTATATTAATAGTATTAGAGTTTGGATTTATGCACGATTAATGGCAATAGGCTTGTCTGCTATTACGTGGGACTTGAAAACCGATGAATTGTGGTCTACCAGTATCAACCTTGTAAAACAGGCGTGATGACATAATTTATTACTAAAAATATTGAAAAAAAATATAATTTTTTGAGTGTAGGAGTCCATGCCGTGACTTGTAGCACAGTCCTTTAGTTAACCAGTACACCATTTGCGAAGATATAATATATGTCGTAGGATGATATGATATTTCAAATTTTCGCGAAAACCCTAGGGATTTTGTGAAAACACGGATAATTATAAACTTACTCAATCTTCAGTTCTTCGTAAAAAGTCACAGTTCTAAGCTAACCTAAACGAATATCTCCCACAGATAACACAAACATAAACAAAACAATATTTTCACCATTGTCTAATTAGCCGTGTTTTTGCAAAATCCCTAGGGTTTTCGCGAAAATTCGCATTATCAAATCATACTACGACATATACACACACAAGTTGTAACGACGACAAGTTAGTAAAAATTACATTAACTCGGATAGTAGAGGCGTGTGTCAATTTCCTGCCCCGTTCAATATTCAATGAATATGTTCTCTTTGAATGTTTGTGGTAGCGGAGGATAGGTTGCGCAATTGCGTCATATAAAAAATAATCAGCTTTTTTGGACATAGGTTGGACATACGTTTCCATATCGTCGCACGTGTCGGTTTGCAGTTTCTGACTACCCCTGTCGGCATGAGTGTATGTATATCTAATAGATAGTCTAATATGTACTGTCATTATATATTTATAACTAGCTTGTAACTATATATCCAGCTATAAACAACTCTTGAGTTTTTACGTGAAATAAAAAAGGCGATGGGTTGGATGGATCTATTCTTAGCATGTTTAATGAGACTAACTATTGGGTTTCTCAAGTGAACACTTAGGTATTCAAGTACGTTCCTTAAGGTCGATATTTGAGTATTTTTACCTTTGCCCCACACTAGGATTTTATCCAGTATCGTGGGTGCTTTTACAAACGCCAATTGCTAAATTACACAATAAATCTTTTGACTTTGACGTTGACCCGTAACCACTACCAGTAGCACGAACACTTTCGAAAACGTATTCGTATCGAAATCGAGAATAATTTGTATGAGAAGGAGATTAATGAACGTAGATGAAGCGAAAGTGGTGTGCCAGGATCGTAGCAAGTGTAGTCTCTGCCTACCCCAATGGGAGACAGATGTAAAAATATGTATGTATAGGTATATGAGTTTTGTAGCAGAAAAAAACTACTAGCTACTGTAGATTATACAAATATGTATTTGTTCCGTATGGGAATCGAACTCTCAACACGTGTCGCAGAAGCCGATCGCTCAGCTGCTACTCCAAACGTGTCGTCGTTATATATAATCAAAGTATTGAAACTCGTGGCTATGGTACACATGATATCGACGCGCATACGCACACAATAACAATTTATGGACCTAGTTTTTATCTTTCCATAACTCTAGCCGCTGGTGGATGCAGGGGGAAATAGTTTCAGGTATTGTAATGATCTTATCAGGAAAAAAATAAACATTCGAAACCACTGTAATAGATTTAGTAGTCGATTCTGAACAAACTATGCGTTTGTTCTATTACACGTTGTATAAATGATGAAGTCCATTGCCAACAATTTCACTTTCTTAAAATTTCAAAGATATACTTTTAATTTTCATTAAAAAGTTAGGCACATAAAGAATAAAGCTAAAAAATTAAATTAATTCAATCTCAATTTCATATGAAAAAGGTTCGCATAAACTTTAAATGGAATATAAACGAGCATCTAATAGAATTTCGTTTATTAAAAAGAAGTTAAATCCTAAGGATATTTTATTAGAGACCCAAAATACGACTGGGTTTTAGTGAGAGCCACTGAAAAGTATTCTATTCAATGAAAGTCTTGAAATTTTGATTATGCCGAAACTGTGTATGATATTACTTTTTTATTATAATTAGAACTGAAATAGGTTATTATAGAACTAAGGAATAGGCTCGGTGCATTAAATACAATTAAACAAACAATACACTCAAACTCCAAACAAATATCCGTAGATATTTCCACCATTCCTTCGGATGGGAATCGAATACAGTCAGCAACGCTAGTGGACGGATTTTAATGATTTTATTAAAATAAAACATATTGAATTTCTATTTACGTGGTCTTTATATTATGTAAGTCAAACTAATGTTCTCATGTAAGTGACAACATTGTCTTGTTGAGGAATAAAGATCTTTAAACCGAAACTGCATCGACAAAAAACATCGAGTCATAGTAGACAAAGAAAGCAAACGGAAAAAAACTCGACCGAATTACTTATTTCCACTTTTGTCTAGCGTACTTATTTCTGAAATGTGGAATGTGCTTCCCAAGCCATAAGTCCTACTGTACCTACACTAATTCTGGGCTTGAAATTCAGCCAATGAAATTCACGTTCACATTTTGATGGATTATAGTCAAAGTATATTTGTCTCTTTATGACATGAATATTTTTTTAGAATATTATCATAATGATATTTGGCTCTTCTTGTGTCAGTTGTTCATTTGAACACGAGAAACTGACGAGGGTAGACGTTTTCTTTGACTACATCACGATTTGACGCGAATACTTAAGTATCTTGTACTAACATTGGATAGGTTGTTCCTTTCTTAAATCAAAACAGATTTTGAAGTTTCTCAACAGTATTTTGATTTATTCTACCTATCTTGACTGTTAAAGTTCTTTATTTAAATCAACAATCCATTTTACTGTCAAACTGCTGGGCACGGATTTACACTCAGAATGAGACGGATTAGGATATAGTCCACCGCTCTGGCTTAATTAGTGCGGGTTGGCAGACTTCACACGACGTCGAGAAAATCTCTGAGGCATGCTTTATTCCTCACGATGTTTATATTCACCGTTTTAGCGCGTCATAATTGACTATTAATAGGTACTCACATGATTGTGAATAGTAATACTTGCGTAGGTATTTTGAACACGAACTTGAAACCTGTGACTTGGCAATCTAATGATCATATCACTACGCTATCTTTCTCTCTGCTGATTTCTATTTGTTTCTAGCACAACATAGAGTATTTCAAAACACCACTTTTACCGGGGGAGAGCCATGCTTCGGCATGAATGGGCCGGCTCGACCGGAGTGATACCACAGCCTCACAGAAAACCGGCGTGAAACAACGCTTACGTTGTGTTTCGCCGAGTACTCACTCGGATACCGGAAACCCAAACCCTTTTAAAAGGGCGGCAACACACTTGTCACTCCTTTAGTGTAGCGGGTGTCCATGGGTGGCGGTAATCGCTTACCATCACGACTCGTCTACTCGTTTGCCTCTCATAAAAAAACCCGGCCAATAACTGCCATTACTTGTCAACAGACTAACATTCACCATTTTCTGAACGATTTTCTGTAAAGCGCTGTATCCCACTACATGCTTGGATTGAATCAATTTGCTGTCTTTGATGTTTTTCGTAAAAATCGAGTACCTAACATTCCAATGACCGAGCGAAAACAAAAGCGAATAGAAAATCGACATGCTGCCGAATAATTTTCGGCCCTGAAAGCGGTCGACCAGAAATACGAAAACACCGGTTCGTTGGGCATTCGAGGCTTTGAATACCTCCTAAGATATTCTTAGGCATTGAATTTGTATTGAATGACTAAACAATTTCACAGCTTACTACTTAATTACTTTACTTAATCAGTCGTGGAGATTACGACTTACTTGTAGTTATAGTACATGTAGTAAGAATTATTATGAGAGTTATTATTTTCTTAGTAATAGAATATTACTGTCACATATAAAACCGGCTCCAAACAGTTTTACTATGTTCATTTGTGTGTAAACTAACTTATTATTCTTTCATAGTGAAACATACCATCACGCCTATATTCCCCAAAAGGTGAGACAGAGGTGAATTAGTCCCACGTAATAGGGGGCGAGTCTGTTGCCATTATCTGGGTGCAAATTCAAACTACCTATATGCTGCTACTGAAAAAACCTTATCTCTCACCTCCCTCTGAGAGAGACCCGTGCCCACTATAGGACAATATATGGGTTGATTATGATGAGAAATTCATAGAAAAATCCAATAACACTTTGCTCAATCGAACACTAGATTATTGGTAGTTGAAGTAACTTCAGCCACAAATCTTTTTCATCGAAATCGCCGACTATATCTCATGTTTTGTTTGCCAATGTCACTTACTATGTAATAGATACGTTCATTGTTCTTCGTAATGTCTATAAACATTGTTGTACATAGTACCTAGAAACTTTAGCTACCTATTGTAATGGATTCTGTGTAGCTAGCCAAGTGTTATTAGTTATAAAGTGGAGACTTAGGTGTATACTGTTTTTTTTTTTATGGGATAGGGGAGCAAACGAACAGACGGATCACTTGGTAGTAAGCGATACCCGCCGCCCATGGACACCCGCAACACTAGATGAGTCACATGTGCGTTGCCCGCCTTTTAAAAGGGTTTGGTCCTCCGGTATCCTCACTCAGTAGGCGAAACACAACGCAAGCGTTATTTCACGCCGGTTGAGCCGGCCCTTTCGTGCCGAAGCAGGCCTGTAATACATACGTATAAATATCTGTTCCTCACTGCCTTTCAGATAGGCATCTTGTAAGAGGCGAAATAATATCTTACTTGCTCGGTAGTAGGACCTCTTAGGGTCTGACTGGCTCGGGACCACCCTTACGTTGGAGTTTGTCGTAAGGCACCTACGTGTATGTTTCGACTTTTGCGCGTAAGAGCCAGTTCCCTCTCGGTTACTGCGGTTAAAGCAGTCTACAGTCCGTAGGGGCTTGGCAATTCCTTTGGTGTTGCATGTGTCTTTCGCGATGACTATATTTACCATCAAATAGGTCGTCTGTTTGTTTGCCGACATAATAGATAAAAAATGGTTGACAAACTCATGCTCCTACTGAGATTTTTCTTATATAAAAACCTAATATCATTTAGCTTGACCTGGGAATCAAGCCCAAGGCATGACGCCAGTTGGTACGCCCTACAAAAAATTGTCATGTGTTCGTATCACTGTCAAAAAAAATTACATTGTGTTCACGGTTCGCGGTGGAACGAGAATATTTAATGAGTATCACTAAGCGGTTATATTTATGAGTCCGACAGGGAAACGCTTTCAGGAAAATAATAATGCGTACGAATGGAATGAATACATTCTTATGTATCTGTATAATAACGTTTTATTTCCAAAACGCTTAGTAACTCTAATAAATAAAAGCGAAAGTTAAAAAAACTAAATCCCGCTTCGAAAACAATCAACCAAGCCTTTCTAATAGAATTATAGTAAGAGTGTCATAACTCTTAGAGCGGGGGCACACGATGCGTTGCGGCGCCGCACCGCAAAGATTTCACCGTATCAGCAGGCACACGAGCAGTGCGGCGCCGCAACGTTGTTTTGTCGCAGCGGTGCCGTAGCAGCGTTGGACAGCCCGTAATAACAATGGATCGTACAACAATTGAGCGGTGCCGCACCGACGTCGCAACGCATTCACCCCTCCCCGCCTTGTCTCGGTTGTTGCAAGTCCGGTGCGGCGCCGCCGCAACGTATCCTGTGCACGCCACAGATATGTAAGGCGACGCAGCGACACCGCTCCGGCGCCGCACCGCCGCCGCAACGCATCGTGTGCCCCCGCTGTTGTAAAGACGAATCAATCGATACCTCATTCTTCAAAATCTGATCAGTAGTTTTTTAGCTAGGATCACACATCCATATTGAGGTACATAGACTGTCAAACTCATTACCCTTCCTTGTTCGTAGTCGGGTATAAATGGCACAATATTGTAAATAAAAAATATTACCGCCTCATCGCTAAAATAGTCGCGTGAGATCCTAGATTTGATTCCTTGATCGAGCACAGTGCTATTGAGTAATTTTTTCCATTTTCCTATTTTCCACTAAACTGTCAACTCAACTCCTACTGCTTGGAGTTTGGATTTGGGTTCACCTCCTTTTACATGGGGAAACTGAGGGTAGAAATCAGTCCACCTCTGCTTAACTCCTCAAGCAATATGGCAGTATGTAACATAAAAATAAATATTTTATTAAGTACTATTACAAAAAAAAACATTGAGATGGGTTGGTGCTCTTCATAGTGACAAAAATGAAAAAAAAAACAGTTGCTTAATTAAAAAAACACGATTTCATAATCAGTACCTATCACAGACAAAAATTTTAAACTATACCAGATTACATGAAATCTCTTTACTTTGATCACGTTTTCAAAGGCTGTTCATTAAAATTCAGGCGGCGAGTGCTGCCGGGCTTAAGCCCTTCCTTTGAAAAATTTTGCTACGTTTCATTGTCACGGCTTTAGGGTTCGTATTAAAAATAATTCCAATCAACTTACCTTTTTCTTATAGAGTTAAGGCTAAATGAGTAAAAATATAGTACCTAGGTACCTATCTATTATTTTTGTTGTAAATACACGGCGACATATTTGTGAAACAATATTTTCTCTTCGGACCGCCTTTATTCCATTACAATAGCGGTGACTTTTGTAGTGCATTTTATTGCTTAGGATACAAGCTGCTTAGGATAAGACTACAACTGAACAGGGCTTAAGTGGCAATGAAGTTCGAATAGACAAACAAGTAAATAATAGTAAAGGTTTATTTATTTGGACGACCTCTGTGGTTTAGTGGGGTTCGATTCCCACAGAACACAAATATTTATGTGATGAATATAAGTGTTTGTGCTCGTTTGGGTGTTTCTTATGTATTATAAGTATGTATTTACAAAAAAAAAGTATTTATGTGTTATATCCATTGTCTAGTACCCATAGTACAAGCTCTGCTTAGTTTGGGACTAATTAATACAAGCGCAGTAATATACATAAAATATTGTGGAGACTGGTGCCATAAGGTGGGAACCTTGTGTTACAGGTCACCAGATCTCCACCTTCAGAACAGGTTATAACTATATGCGTGCATACGTACGTGAGCTTGTAGGTGCATGTGATTGTGTGTGTGCGCGTGTGTGTGTGCGTGAGTGACAGGAGTGACAGGACTGGAGTGACAGGGCCTGACAGAAAACCGACGTGGAACAACGCTTGCGTTGTTTCGCCGAGTGAGTGAGGATGTCGGAGGACCAAAACCTTTTAAAAGGCGTGCAACGCATTTGTGACTCCTCTGGTGTTGCTGGTGTCCATGGCTGGCGGTAATCGCTTACCATCAGGTGATCCGCCTGTTCGATTACTGGCTGTCCTATAAAAAAGAAAGTCAGATGAACAATTCTAGATTTTGAAAGGTATAAATAGCTCTGTTCTTATTGTCCCCAAATTATCAGTACCTATAAGTACAAAAAACCAACTGCTTTAACAGAGGGGTAGGTAATTATGAGTAACCTTTACTTTATTACGAAAAATTAAAAGATAAAAAAATAAAATTTCAAAGCATTTCTCATTACGTCTCAAAGAGCCGTCTTTTTTTAAATACTTGGCGGTATTAATCAAAGAGTACTTTAACTAATAACCTGTTACTGTCACTATATAAAAAAGTTGACTTCTGATGAGAAATGCCAAAGAGTTAGAAAGTTAATTTTGAGTCACCTCTGCCATGCAAAATCCTTTTTGGTTGCGAAGGATATGATGATATAAAAAAATGTTTTGAACGCGTAATAATTTTAAGGTAGGTTAACCTGCATGCCTGAGAGATTTTCTCGACGGCTTGTAAAGTCTGCCAACGCACATTAGGCCACTGTGGGACAGAATAATGGGTTGATTATGTTATGTTTCAACCAGATATCCATAGGGTGCGGTGCTGGTGAGTAAATCGTGAATTTTCTGCCTTAGTCTTAATGCCCAGGCCCTATATATAGAAAAATAACTATCTACACTCTACAGAGACGAAACAGAACAATAAGTAATAAAGTTATCAATCTTCTATATGTAGGTATGTATTAGCGGGACGGACAAAGGTTGTCTTGACCTGAAATTAAGAAAAAGTAGATTCTGATTGCGGTGCCAACTACCGGCTTAAATTGTGAATATCACTCATAAAGGGAGTTAAAGGGACCCACTCAAACACACACTAAAATTTCATCAAAATCGTGGGTACCAGCCCCCGTTCAGGATTTCGGACAATCCACACAACGCCATCCTACTGGCCTCACCGAGAAAGCATACAACACTGGATGTTAATTTTTGTCTGTGTTTTATTTATGCAAAATCTGTCAATCCGTTCCCGATGCAAAATATAGATTATATGAGAAAGTTATTTTTCTTCATAATATTCTTTTTAATTATTTTTCCGATGTTTTAATAGTTCTCTGCTATTTGAGGTGGGTTGTCCCCACCATCCAACAAATCAATGATCATAAAAACGGTCTAGCCGTTCTTGCTTGAGTTATAATTCATGTAAGTAACTCGACTTTGTTTTATGTAGATATATATTTTACGTAGAAGATAAAACGGAAATACCACTCACTGTATCTTACTTTTTGTGATTTTTTTGCATTTTTCATGCTTATTTTATAAAGTTACTAGCGACCCGCCCGCGGTTTCACCCGCGCTGCCCCGTCCCTAAGAGTCGTAGCGTGATGTTAGATAGCTTAAAACCTTCCTCTTGAATCAATCTATCTATTAAAAAAACCGCATCAAAATCCGTTGCGTAGTTTTAAAGATCTAAGCATACATAGGGACAGACAGCGGGAAGCGACTTTGTTTTATAATATGTAGTGATTTAGTGAAGGAAAAATTCGACTCGCAGGCAGGATTCGAACCTGCGTCTTCTGGCTAGGTACGCCAGACGCTATGACCACTAAGCCACCGCGAGTCCCACCTGCCATGTCGAAATTTGCCTTCACATTCTGAACTTACGTCTTAAAGGTGACGTCAGTAACATCTATTGAAAGGCAAGTTACTTTGCCTTCCTTGTCTTCTCTACTATCATAAAATTCTCTACTATTATAAAAAGCTGTGTCTGTACATTGAAGATATTAAAAAAAAACAAGTAGGTATAATAAACGTCTCCAAACCCAAAAATGAGATTTTAAAATTCTTGTTTGTTTGTTACGGGTTGATGCAAAAACTACTGAATAGATTTTAATTTTGTTATCACTGTTAGAAAGTATATGCTCCAACTTAAAAACTGGTAAACCTCTTATCTCAATTAATTAAATGGATCCTGAGATACAGCTTGAGCCTCTCTGATGTATACAGACCCATACAAAGAAGAGATCATCAATGTTGGTTATTCAATTTTTACTCCTAATATAGCTTCATGCGAGCGAAGCCGCAGGCAAAAGCTAGTAAGCTATATATATTGTCAAGTTTCATTTAAATCCATACAGTAGTTTTTGCGTGAAAGAGTAACAAACATCCATAAATCCTCACAAACTTTTATGTTTACAATATTAGTAGGATTTTAAAAGCTCTAGCTTCGGTACATAACTGATTAAGTAAAATACTTGCTTGGTGTTAGACCTCTTGGGGTCTGACTGGTTAGGTTAGGTTAGGTATGATCACATCCGTCGTAGAGCACATTTCAGTTTGTTCCGACTTTTGCACGTGATAACCAGATATATTTTTCTTAATTTTATCCTGTACCATGTACCTACTGAAATCGGCTCTAGACAATTTTGTCATTTGAATCATATTATGATCATCAAATGGGGTAATTTTAGCACCCTGGTTTAACCATAATTGTTTATTTCTATATTCTATATTGTTTGTACACCAATAAACAATACATAGGATGAACGACACGCCAATATAAATTTAAGGTCGACATTGAGCTTTGACACACTATATTTTTTTGGTATAAGGGGGCAAAAGAGCAGACGGATCACCTAATAATAAGCGCCGCCCATGGATACGATAAAACCCAAGTGCGCTGCCCGCTTTTTTGGGCCTCCAAGGGTTTTGGGCCTCCAGTATCCTCATTCAATCGGCGAAACATAACGTAATTGTAGTTTCACGCCGGTTTATAATTTTAATATTGAATGAAGGAAAGGATAAATTAAAAGAAATTGAGACAATTAAACCAATTACCTACTTTGTATTTTCCATATTATGTACTTTAACAAACAAAGCAATCGTCATCGTGCCAATTTAACTTCGGTTTTACTCTGCATCATATAGGTACCACAAAGACGGCGTACCTTTGACTGTATATCCCAACGGCGTACAGGCCATCTGTAACTTGATAACCAAACTATTTAGTCTAGACTCTAGACTTTGTTTATAGGCTTTCCGAAACCGGCCTGCTTCTTACATAGTTACAGTAAAAGCCTATGAATCACACAAATAAGTAGTAAGTAAGCACTTAAGTATTGGTATTGCAATGAAACATTTTTATTGGCCTTTTGTAATTCCTGACATATATCCGTAAAAAGTTCTATTTCAAATCCTGCCCGCAAGTCGATGTTTTTTCCTTCATTAAAATAACCTTATATGCCTAACCCTTATTATTATTTAAGACTAGCTGACCTGACAGACGTTGTCCTCTCCAAGTTTCAACTAACCACCTCAAAAAATCTGGTTTTCCATATTTGTAATACACTTAGCACCATTGACCTCTGAATACCTTATTTCTGATCTATAAATTACTTAATTTCAAAAATTTGTTCACATTGTATTGACGTGAAGCATGGAAATATAAATAGACATACCTACATAGATTAAAATCTCAAATATCTGTTTCGGCATCATAAAGATTAACGCACGTTGAATTTTTTTTATTATTATATATATTTATGTATTTAATTATACGATTAGATGGAAACTCTTTAGTTTCTCAAATAAAGTGTGCGCACTGTATCTACACTATGGAGGTTTCACATTATAAAATGAATATATATGGCTGGATGCTTTAAAGAAGAAAACAATAATATGGTCCAAATTGACAACTCAATATGACACCTGTTATCGAATCAAATTTCATTGAGGTAATAACGATGTCGTGTTAGTCCGCTAGAAAATATTTTGTAATTTTTTGTTTACCTCTTTAACCTACTCAAATATTTAGTTTTTACACCGGCTTGTGCTCGCTGTATAAATCCTATGTATGTTCCGTGATTCCCTGTATAAGTAGAGTTAGAATTACTGTACTAATAATCAGTTCTTGGTCACAATAATGGTTTCTGATTGATCTGCTTTATTTTCTTGTTTTATGTTATTCCCTGTAAATGTATTTTTTTAATTTTATTACTTGATTCTGTTATAATTTTTGATCCGTGCTAGTCTAGTACAGAAATACTTGAAAAAGAAATTGACTTCAATGGTTATTTTTAAAAGTCAACGTTTTCAATAGAGAACCGATTTGAATTAAAAATATGAAACTAAATGTTAATCCAAGAAACAGGCTATGAATTCCTACCCACTTCCTCCAAATCTCTGCAGTAGTTATTATTTGATGCGCGGTCAAACATACAGACAAACCGACAGACAAACAGACAGACAAAAGTTCCAAAAATAATAGAATCGGTAACACAATTACCGATTCTGAGTCCCCCAAATTAGTTTTTTTGTAAATATAAGCAATGTACAGACACGGCTCACTTACATTCTTATAAATTCTTATTATATGTAAGATAGGAAGATAAAAAGCACATACTTTCTAACAGTGATAACAAAATTAAAATCTATTCAGTATTTTTTGCGCCAACCCGTAACCCGATATTTAAATGTACAGACACAGGTTTTTTACAATTTTATAATAGTAGAGATTCTAATTTAAACTGAAATATGAAACCTATTACTTAAGTATAACTTAATTGTAAACTCATAATTGAAACGTTTTGTTTTGATATCCGATTAACCTTCTAAGCGGGTGTTCAATCAAATTCCCTCTGAATTGAATAAATATTTGAATTTCCTGATGTTGAATAAGTATCTAAATCCTCTTAACAGAACGTTAGATACTTACGCTTCGATGGTAATTAGGGAATTCTCTGAGGCGTAGTTTTTTGTCTTTAAATGTTAAAGTCGAATATTGATTTTCATGGAAAATTTACGTTTTCTGTCTACGTTAGTTGCCAGCTAAAAAAACACATTGGCACACACCGTGCTAAGTTTCCAATAAATAAATTCCAATTTAAAATGACCTTAAGTTGTACCAAGAGCCTATACATTCCGAGGTCACCTTATACTGGCGTTTAGAACGTTTTGCATTGCAACGTGAACCCACTCGTAACACAGACATATTTAGCTTAGCACGACGGGTTAACAATAATAGGTACTAGTAATGTGCGACCGACATTCCTAGTAAGCTTTAAATAACAAAATATACCTATATATATCAAAAGTAGCCCCTGTATTTTGCCCCTCTATTGAAGTTTTGAACGTCTAAACTATGAATAGTTCCATTTCCCAACTTCATATAGTTAGATTTTTATATACTTACCTACATACATAAATATACACACGTCTTTTTTATGGGATAGGTGAGCAAACGAGCAGACGGATCACCTGATGGTAAGCGATAACCGCGATAACAAGTGCGTTGCCCGCCTTTAAAAGGGTTTGGACCTCCGGTAACCTGACTCACTCGGCGAAACACAACGCAAGCGTTGTTTCACGCCGGATTCTTCTCCATAGGATCGACCTTTTGGAACCGTGCAACTAGAATCATAACGTTTCATAAACGCTTGTAAAAGCTTATTTGAAATAAAAACATTTGAACTTGAACTTGAATGAGATCGGCGTATGTCCGGCGACCTTTCTCGACGCTGCCGCTGACATTCACCTTATAAAATAAATTTTCTCAATATATACTAACAATTTGATTTTATAATTCAATACGCAGTACTACGTGGGTTCATAAGCGCGAAGTAGTTGCTGTAGAGGAAGTCGTAAACAAAGGAAATACACAGAAAACCTCAAATTTTGTTTTATATAAACAATAATGCCATACTGAATTGTTACGTCGAGCCAACAATGTTGGCATAACGTGCTTTTTTACAAAACCCACCAGTTTGTTTAAAAACACAAACTAAACAGCAAAAGTCGGTCAAACAACATAATTCTTTCAAACAGTTGTTTATTATTTTTTTGTTTATTGTATTATGATTACAAACAAGCATATTCGTCACCTGATTGTAAGCGGCAGCCTTAAAAACAACACAAATAGGAGAAGGATACGGAAGCTATTTTCAGCATCAGCAATCCATATAAAATAACTTCCTTTCTCTGTTGGTCATGTTTTCGCGTCTAAACAGCTGAACTAATTTTGATGAAATTTGGTATAGAAACAGATCAGACCTTGGAAAAGCATAAATTAGTTTATCTTTTTCTTAAAAAACATCTAGGGTTAGGGTTGCGAGTGAAGTCACAGGACAGAAATAGTATGTTTATAAAGAATACTAACACAGGTAGGTATTTATTGTTCTCAAAAGCGTTTGCTGTCAAATTGTATGTTTCTTTAAGAAGCTGGTAGTGTTTACTATGTAATTTATTA
This sequence comes from Acronicta leporina, assembly GCA_947256265.1. Taxonomy (NCBI): domain Eukaryota; kingdom Metazoa; phylum Arthropoda; class Insecta; order Lepidoptera; family Noctuidae; genus Acronicta; species Acronicta leporina. The sequence goes on along the minus strand of OX366513.1, from coordinate 4,362,259 downwards.
TAATATGGTTTTCAATTATCTAATCCAAACACGCTAGCGTTAGAAGTGGGTCGTATGCAGCCGTATTAGTCCGCAATATTAATAGGTACAACAAATGAGGTTCGAACTTACCAGTACACCTCTTTAGGCATTAAGCGATAGCCATTTATATTATATATACCCTTACGTTAGTACATTACATAAAAAGTTATTATGCCGCAAAAGTAAAACGATACATGCTCGAAAACATCGCTACCGTAACACAATATCGTAATAGGACATTAATATACCTAATAGCTCATAGTTACTTTCGCAAACTCATTATCTAGAGACGCTTGACAATAAGCAATTTCGAAGCAAATTCTATTTCTTTCTGGCAGTGCCGTTGTGTGCCGTTGTTGCCATTTTATTCGATGTCAGACTCCTGACAAGTTCTAATTTTCTCACTGGCACTAAATAAAAATTGAAAATTAAACGAAATCCGAATTCCACACATCGCTATTCCAAATTGGAATTCAAATATCGTGAGTACAAATAAGTGTTCCAAATTTAAAGTATCTTATAATGTAATTTAGAAAACGTATAATTCTTAATTTGAATAAGTTTTAGTAAAACTATATTAGGTATTAAGGGCCACTTGCACCAACTTCTTAAATGTATTTAAATTGTATTTAAACAGAAATTTACTATGAAAAATTGTGTTTAAATGCAATTTAAACATATTTAAAAAGTTGGTGCAAGTGGGCCTAAAACTCTTTTTTTGCGCAGATCATTCAACTAGAGTATTCAGATTGTGTTGTCTGTGTTTGTTTTACGTGCGAAACAATATCCTTCGAACAAACAAGATCAACGTACCTATCTATGGATTGATATTTACCTATTTTATTTTCGTGTCTACATAAGAAGTACCCATTTTAATCCTCAGCTATGGATGAAATACAGAGAATAAAGCCCTGCTTGTTAGTACGGCATGCAATCGGTTTCCAATAATAGCCGTTTTTACTCGACATGATTCGTTCGCTAAAAGGGGTCTTAATTCTGAACAGACACGTTGATGGGTAAAACAGCTATACGATAGAATGTAGATTTTTGTATTTTATTGTTTTTTATAATATTAATTGGCTGATTGACTGTCATAAACCAGTCAATTTTAATGGGGTCGGCCTAAACATACCGGCGAACTGTGGGTGTACAATAGTACACCTTTGCCTACCCTTTCGAGGAATACAGCCGTGATAGAATGTTATGTCATGTAAAAGCTATCAAACTCATATCATGGAGTAATTCTCAATTTTATATTCATTGAATAATATATCACATCATATCGCAATAAAGCTTAAAATTGAGATTCAGAAAATCTTTTAATGCAGGGCACTAACTTGATTTAGAACTTTAGGGCAATTTCAACTTTAAGACTTTGTGATTAAATTTAATGTACATTGTGGTATTAAATCAAAAAGCACTTAGGGGCAAAATTATAATTGAAGTATTAAGGAGACTGCCCACTACACCGTCTCACACTATGACCGTGCTATCAATGTATCAGGTACGGAAACAAGCACAATACGAACCACTATGCCTTCTAAAACGTATCAACAGCGTATCGTATCCGCGTATCATCCGCGTGTCATACGCGTATAGTATATTGTGTGTATTGAGAAGAATAAGACTTTACAAACGGAGGAGAGCCATGTTTCGGCACGAATGCGGCTTAACCGGAGTGATATCACCTCACAGAAAACCGGCGTGAAACAACACTTACGTTGTGTTTCACCGAGTGAGTGAGGGTAACGGAGGCCCAAACCCAAAAGTAAAAGGCGGGTAACGCACTTGCGACTCCTCTGGTGTTATGGGTGTCCATGTGCGGCGGTAATCACTTACATTCAGGTGATCCGTCTGCTCGTTTACCACTCTATCCCATAAAAAAACTTTGCAATGCATGGAACGTCAATAAATTTTATTATCGGTGAGAATGTTGCCGGTGTCGATACGCTCCGTTCATGGCACGCGACGGTATTGGTCGGTGACGGAATGGTCTAGTGGGCATAGTCTCTTACATCTCAATACAAAGAATATTTTTGTCTGACACGTTCCTACGGCCCTACGGTCATGTTATGTATGATACGGTGTAGTGAGCAGACTCCTTTAGTCTAACCAAATAGTTGGAGGACGAAAATCTAAATAATCCAAGGTTTTTGAGACACGCTTGCTTTTAAGTAGGTTTTGATTAAAATTACTTGAAAGTTGACTTCATTAGTCTAGTGGTCCTGAGGGCGACTGCTACGCTAGAGGTCCTGGGTTCGATTCCCAGGTTGAGCAAAGTGTTATTGGTTTTTTCTATAAAATACCCAGTAGCAGCTCGGAGTTAGGAATTTGTGGCTGGTTAATGGCAATAGGCTCGCCCCCTATTACATGGGACCTAAACATACTAGCGAACTGTGGATGTACTAAAGTACGCCTCTGCCTAACCTTTCGAGGAATACAGGCGTGATTGTATGGTATGTTACATAATACCTACCTAATCCCAAAAACGCCATATCTATTCAGTTCAGTTCAGCATTGAATTGGAAAACTGTCACAAGCAATACTGTAAAGGTTTTCGAGATAACAGAAGTGCATTTGCAACGTTATGTCGGCTTGGTCCACATTTCTGTTGTTTTTTTATTCCTGCTAGACTTACGTTTGACCGCTTGTTCGCCTGATGTTAAACAACACTGCGATTTACGATGGAGCGTGCTTCCGAAGAAGAAACAACTAATTACTAACATTGATATCTAACCTCTAGAATTTTTTTATTTGCATTTTCCTTTTTAAATGCCCCATTAGCTTAGTGGTCCTGAGCGCGACTGCTATGCTACAGTTCCTGGGTTCGATTCCCAGGTCAAGTAAAGTATTATTGAGTTTTTCTATGAAATTCTCAGTAGTAGCTCAGAGTTTGGGATTGCAGTAGGGTGGTAATCGCTTACCATTAGGCGATTCGTATGCTCGTTTGCCCCCCTATGCCATAAAAATTAAATATGCATATCTCGAAGAAAAGTCCTCATCTTCCTCATAACTAACTTCCAAGGCTATATCATCGAGCAAGCATGTCCTTATTCAAACAACGACGCCATTTTAAAAGAACGGAATGGCAATCAGTGTACTTTCTATTTCCTTTAATCTTCTTTTTCCTGTAACAAATCCAATTAAAAATTAATAAAGAGTACTCTCTCTTTTCAGTTGGAACATCACACGCGCAAAAGGTAAAGAAAAATTTAGCAGGTAAAAATTTGTAGACGTTCGGTTTTGTACCTTTGAAATTTCAGTAAGTTCTTAATAACATACCATAACGCCTGTATTCCCTGAAGGGATAGGCAGGGGTGTATTTACTGATGTACACCCACAGTTTGCCGGTATGTTTAGGTCTCATGGGGCGAGCCTATTGCCATTCAAACTGCCTTTCAAATTTTTTTATTGCCAACAAACCTGCCCTTCAAACCTTCAAGAAAAAAGCGTAGTCCCTTTTAAAAGGCCGGCAGCGCACTTGTGACTCCTCTGGTGTTGCAGGTGTCCATGGGCGGCGGTGATCGCTTACCATCAGGCGATCCGTCTGCACGTTTGCCCCCGTACCCATAAAAAAAAAATTATTACTCTAGCGTAGCAGTCGTACTACCTACCACTAGACTAATGAGGTTCAAAGAGTTTATTTCTTAATCTTTACTAAAGAAGATAGGTTATAATAGCAATAATTTAGTCAACAGTGACATTACAGGAATTATTTATTCAAAGTTAAATGGATTTAGTAATACCTACCTATCATTGGATCCCAAAATGGGGTCCGGCGGAGGCTGAATTGCCCAAACAAACGTAGGTAATACCAAAATAGACTAATAGTTAGACTAGAATAAACTACATATATCGTAGGTAATTTAATTTAAAGTCAATTTAATATAATTTTGTCATTATTCGGACTCTGATACCGTTAATCTAGGTTTAGGAACCAAGATTACCGGTATCCGTACCATTTAATATATTACTACTTCACTTTACTTTTTATCCATGGAGAGAGGGGTAAGCCCATTGTCCACTGCAACCACATCTCGATGCATCCCCATTTCTGATTTTAAAAAATACTCCCTGAGACCATACACCTCGCGGTTGTGAAGGTTTTTGACATTTAAAAATCCTCTACCCCCATATTTCCACGAGATGTATAACCTCATTACTGAGGAGTGTGGGTGATGCATTCGATATGCGGTTAGCAGTGTACGGACCTTCCTATCCACTGGAAATAAACGACCGGAATACCGGTCGAAACTTCGTAAATTTACATTTATTTTCAGTGAAGTATTTTACATGAGATGGTACCGTGATTAATGGTAAGTATCCGAATTCGATTAATAATAAAACATTTGATTTAAATTCCGCTCGAATTACGATTTATTTTCGTATTAGGTTTGTACGGGTAATTCGGTTCACCGGACCCTTAAATGTAAAACAAAACTACGCTGGTCTATTTTCGTCAACTGCAATATTGATCTTTAAAAGGGCTTGCCTCTAATGAATCACATTAGAGAGAGCTAAAAACGGAGCTATATTTTATTTAGCACAATATACAAAGCTGTCTTAATGCCATAAGGTATTTTCTGCCAGATGAACTTAGAGTAATACAGAAATAACTAAAAAGAAAAACAAGATTTGACATTGACATTTACAGAAAATTATACTTTATTAGTTAAATTATTATTATAATCTTTGACGCAATTTCAAATTCATTTTTTTTTATTTCAAATAAACTTTTACAAGCATTTATGAAACGTTATGATTCTAGTTGCACGGTTCCAAAAGGTTGATCCTATGGAGAAGAATCCGGCAAGAAACTCCATGGACACTCATGCTTTACAGGCTGTTCTTTTTCTAATAGTTGACTTTTTAGTCCATTCATAACATTACACAAATAACGTTATAACGCTATGACTTTCCGACGTTTCGAAACCTTTACAATGTCCATGGTCACGGGCAGACAGGTGTCTGTAACTAACTATACCTAACGCAATAAAATCCGTAAAGTTGTTTTGTTTCAATATCCCAGATTAACTATTTTGTACAGTATTTAGGTATACCTATTTTGTAGTAGGAATAAATATTGTACAGAGACTTATGATCCCACAGTCAAACTAATAACACAGTTTTGTGGGGCACAGATTTATTATTAGAATTTATCTATTTATTATTAGAAATTATTTACTAATATATAAAGCTGAAGAGTTTGTTTGTTTGTTGGCTTCAACGCGCTAATCTCAGGAACGACTGGTCCGATTTGAAAAATTCTTTCAGTGTTAGATAGCCCATTTATTGAGGAAGGCTAGGCTATATATTATCACGCTAAGACCAAGTAACTATTCCACGCGGACGAAGTCGCTGGCAGAATCTAGTTAATTAAATAAAAAAATAATAGTAACAAGTTGGTAGGGGCAGGGGTAAAATCATAGAAATCGTTTACAAGAACCAACATAAATGTTGTTAAGTTGAAACTATTATTATCTTACAACATTGTGGAAACGGTAATAGAAACTTATGAGACGTCTCGATGATAAACGCATACTCTGTGGCTAAGGCTCCAGATATGGGATTATCGTGTTCTACCTAACTGATTTATGTGTCTAGTAAGAACATAGGTATGTACTATAAGTACGATAGCATACACCTTTAATAAGTAGGTGATTGAGGTATGTGAAATTTGTGTCTGTTAAAAGTTACTCTGCAATTTTATTCTTTGACCTACAACGTCAAAGAATAAAATTGTAATGTAACTTTTTAAATCTTGTTAACTTTGCCACTCAAGTTGAGAGCATATTCTCTGACAGATGTCGTTTGGTAGTCGTCTCGACATTTTTATTCGAGAGAAAAAGATTAAAAGTCGTCTTATTTGAGAGGAAACCGAAACGAAGAAAATACACTGAAAATCTTGTAAAATAAAATCTCTTTTATTTATCTCTTCTTTCATTAGCCAAGTGGTCCTGAGCGCGATTTTCCTGGGTTCGATTTCCAGAACGAGCAGTGTTATTGGGTTTTTCTATGAAATTCAATGAAAATCACTAAGCACCTTACATTTTTGTTAAAAAATAGTTTTGTCCATGTCACATATTCCTGAAAGTGTCAGAAATAACTATCTACCTATGAGTGTATAAATACCAGAGTTTCTACTCAGAATTATATGGGAATGACTTGCGAGAACGTGAGGTCCTGGGTTTCGTTCCCAGGATGAATAAAGGGTTATTGGGTTTATCTATGGAAATCTCCGTAACAGCTCAGAGCTTGAATTTGGGCCGCGTCATGGCAGTAGGCACATCATCTTATACGTGGGAGAGCCATGCCTCGGAACGAACGCGCTGGCTCTCAGAAAACTGGTGTGAAACAACACTTACGTTGTGTTTCGCCGAGTGAGTGAGGATACCGGAGGCCAAAACCCTTTTAAAAGGCAACGCACTTGGGACTCCTCTGTTGTCGCGGGTGTCCATAGGCGGCGGTAATTGCTTATCATCAGAATATCCATGTGCTCGTGTGCCCCCCTATTCCATAAAAATAAAATACCATGATACCATCCCACCCCTACTGTCCTCTAGTCCCACCTTGTATGGGACTAGGTGGGACTTAGTTGGGACAGGATGGAGATATCGGCGAACAGGGTGAACATTAGTACACCTAACCCTTCGGAATACAGGTTAAATATCTCTCATAACATACCATCACGCCTGTATTACCCGACGGGTTAGGCAGAGGCGTACTAATGTACACCCACAGTTCGCTGGTTTATTTAGGTCCCATGTAATAGGGGGTGTATACACGGTACATAAATATCAAAACAACATTTTTTCCTGTCTGTCTGGTTTTTCCGGCTAATCTCTAATGGCCGGACCGACTTTGACGGGACTTTTACTGGCAGATAGCCGATGTAACAAGGAGTAACTTAGGCTACTTTTTTTTAGTATCACGCGGACGAAATCGCGGGTAACAGCTAGTCTTCCATAAAAATACTCAATAACACTTTGCCCGACCTGGGAATCGAACCCAGGACCTCTACCGTAGCAGTCGCACTTAGGACCACTAGGCTAATGAGGCAGTTTTTACAGATTTTATCACGTTATATTTGTATTAAGACGCGATAAAATCCATAAAAAGAGTATCTAATTTAAAATTACTAGTTAGAGTTATTAATTTTGAATACTTACAATGTCTGTTAGCTACATCACTACACTGTTCTATAATGTTCCGTAATGCACTAGCTATAGATAGAAACTATTTATTGAATGAGAACCTATATGGAACACACGTGAAAGCTTCGCAGACATAATGGGGACTCTGGTTCCCGTAGGAAGGAATGCTATACTTTATGTAGGTTTATAGGAACCTAGTTCTCGGATATTAGATATTATTATATACAAATTAAAATGCCAAGCTCCTACTTTTTTTATAAACATTGCTCGCCCTGGGAACCAAACCCTGGTCTGCAAGCTCAGCAGATGTACTCTATAGGTAGCTTGACATGTTGCCGTGTATACTTTTAAATGTCTGCAAATTAAATTCTTCAAAAAACACAGATTTTTACGCTCATTAAGGAATATTTGATAGATATTTAAAATTGCTTTACGAAAAAACCGCAAACAGCTCTAGAAATAGTACGATTTGCCTAATTAGATATAGCAAAAACCTGCCTATAAGTAGAACATGTAACGTGATGCGAATATCTCTACTATTATAAAATTGTAAAAAAGCTGTGTCTGTCTGTCTGTCTTAGGGTATATAAACGACTCCGAACCCAAAAATGTGATCTTTAAAATTCTTGTCTGTTTGTTACGGGTTGGCGCAAAAACTACTGAATAGATTTTAATTTATTTATCACTGTTAGAAAGTATTTGCTTCAACTTAAAAACTAGTATACTTCTTCTATATATCTATCTCTATATCGCAAATAATTTAACGGAACCGGAGATACATCTTGACCTCTCTAATGACAGCCATACACCCATACAAAGAAGAGTTCATCATTGTTGGCATTTGAGCTTCATGTGAGCGAAGCCGTGGGCAGAGGCTAGTTTCAAATATAATTACGCAATTAGCCCACTAAAAGGCACTTTAACAGCCTATTAGGGCAATGGTGTCCGGAAAATGTGGACTGTGATGGCCTTGGTTGGGTTTTCCACTGTTTTTTTAGTAGTTCGGGCTTAAATTATTAGCAATCAGAACATAGGGAAAGGGACTTAATTTTTTTTTGTATTTATCATTAGTCTTTTACATACATACATACCATCACGCCTGTATTCCCCGAAGGGTTAGGCAGAGGCGTACTAATGTACACCCACAGTTCGCCGGTATGTTTAGGTCCCATGTAATAGGGGGCGAGCCTATTGCCATTAACCGGGCACAAATTCCTAACTCTGAGCTGCTACTAGGAATTTTATAGAAAAACCCAATAACACTTTGCTGGACCTGGGAATCGAACCCAGGACCTCTAGCGTAGCAGTCGCGCTCAGGACCACTTGGCTAATGAGGCAGTAGTCTTTTATAACTTATTTTTTATTTATTTAATTTACGCCAAACCCTATTGGTATATTAAGAATAGAGACTTCATTCTCCATCATCGTCCTTGCCTAACTATGTTGAGGTCGGTATTTATCCAGGGGGGCTAAAGAGTTTAGGCGGGAAATTGTAAAGTGAACGTTGTCAGTTTTTTCATTATTTTCCAAAAACTTGTGTTCCTCCGAAGGTTAATTTGTAATTATGGTGGACAATTACCCATTAAATGTTTGTAAAATTGTACAAGCGTAGGCAAATAGCATACAATTTAAAATCATGAGTATTTGTATTTTCTCCTAAACTCCATTGAAGGCTTAGTTTAAAGTTTCCGCCATTTTACTGAGGCATCTAATGTGTTCTATGTTACAAAAATGATTTGACCTAAATGTCTATGTTACCAGGTCATAAAATCTATATACTAATATATAAAGCTGAAGATTTTGTTTGTTTGTTTGCTTGAACGCGCTAATCTCAGGAGCTATTGGTCCGATTTGAAAAAATATTTCAGTGTTAGATAGCCCATTTATTTAGAAAGGCTATAGGCTATATATCATCACGCTAAGACTAAGTAACTATTCCACGCGGACGAAGTCGCGGGCGGAAGCTAGTAACCAATAAAAAAATGCTTTCTTCATCAAATTAAATCTTCCTTTTTCCTATAAACTTGATTTTAATTTGATTATGGAACGGAACACTTATTCCGTTTACAGCTAGCACTTGGTAGTTGCCAGCTTATTTGCATTCTAGGCTGATCACAGTTCTCATGAATATGCAATAGCTCTATCAATAATTCTATGCATTTATCGGTAGGTATAGCTATTTCCATCTGTTTCTATCCAATTACCTACACTTCTAGACTTGGCTTTTTATTCGCTGTTTTGTGATTAAACAGTTTTGAGGGGTGCATAAATTTATATCTCTAGGTATTTTGGTCCTTTTGTACAGGTAGAGGCCAAATGGCCCGTCACATTTCCAAGGACCGAGAATCTTTGAGAATAATCATTATAACAATATTGAAATAGGCTATTTGCAATCAAAATTTAATCTGAATCTATATACTAATATATAAAGCTGAAGAGTTTGTTTACTTGAACACGCTAATCTCAGGAACTACTGGTCCGATTTGAAAAATTCTTTCAGTATTAGATAGATATCATCAAGCTACGCAGACGAAGTCGCGGGCAGAAGCATTGTAAATATAAAATTTGATTAAAAGAAAATCGAAAATTCGACAGTCAACCAAAACAGTTATAATCGTTCCTTGTATACGTAGGTATTAATGTCTGAACTTTGAAAGAGACCATGATTCTCGGTCACTCAGGAAATGTTAAGTAAGATTATAAAAACTATTGCAAAAGTGTTTATAAAGATCTACATACAGAAATAAATATCATTTGATCATTTATTAAACATAAAAGAGTTATCAGCTCAGTTTTGATTTTTGACCGGTTAACGGGAAGAGACTCGCCCCCTATTATGGACTTAAAAAAGAAACTGGTCTCCTGTCGATGTCCTGTACCTCTATCTAACGCTTTGGCTCTACGTTGTAAATTATATATTTTGTAAGTATACATTGCAAATTATCATTATTTATTACAAATTTATGTTATAAAAATGTATTATAAAATCCACAGTCCAATCCACGTGCTTATTAACCCCACTTATCAATTATTATGCCATTCATTCAACTAGTCCTAGAATTATATCTAGGACTACGACTAGGGTACGGCTCATTAATTCGACAAGTCACGCGGTTGTAATAGTAAGTAACAGGTATAATTAGATAGAACCTAGCTAGTGTAGTATGCGCCAACGCAGGTTTTTATTCAAAGAACTACCGACGGTCACGAGATGCTGTCCGGTACTAAGATGTGTCTCGTTGCGATTTGAATTTTTGAATAAAGAATGAAGTTGAGTGTCAAAAAAATTCGGTTCGATATTCGGTAAGTTTTTTTATTATACTTTTTAATTAAGTTGACTCATTCAACCTTGTCTGGCGAATTTTGCGTTTCGGTAATTATATTTTTATCATTGCTAATGAATTGCATACATGTATACACTACACATCAAGCTATACATTTCCAGCATAAGATGACCTCTTATTGTATGGTAAGTCTATAGAATCTGACGTCAAATTATATTGGATTATTTCAGTATGCGTCATACATTATGAAATTTGTGAAAAGTCACAAAAAAACATAGTTATTTGGTGAGTCAAGTTACATTCTCCACCTTAAATTATAACGCATTCTGAAATTGGTGTTCTCCTTTATACCAGCCATACACTGTGCGCAAATCTAACAGACAGATAATTTCTGTAAGATCATAATCAGACGTCCAGAATTTGCTGAGCAACCTTGAAAATACATTTCACCCCTGGACCTAAGTTTTCCGACTTATTGCGGTCGAAAGTAATTATGAAACTGTATAACGTAAACACTAAACTTATTAAGAACTTGTTTATGTAAAAATATAGTTGGTCTCAAATTAAGAAATTTAATAGGTTTGCGCAAAAAAGTTATAAGTAATAAGTTGGAACGTAGACTCATACAAAAAAGCTCTCAAGAACCATTTCAACACTTTAACATTAATATTTATTTAAAGAGCAATATTCATATTTATGAGTACCTATTACAAAGTACTTGTAAAGTGTCTTTATATCATTGTTTAAGTGTTCATCTGACTTCTAACGAGGCGCAAGACTCGGTGAAAACATTGAGGGGCGCTTGCACCATTTTCTTTAATATGTTTAAATTAACACAATTTTCCACTGTACATTTTTGTTTAAATACAATTTAAACATATTTAAGAATTTCGTGCAGCTGGCCCTTAATCTGTTTATTAGTGACACAGGATTAAGGGCCACTTGCACCAACTTCTTAAATGTGTTTAAATTTCATTTAAACACAATTTTCTATTGTCATTTTGTGTTTATATTCAATTTAAATTATATTTCAGAAGTTGGTGCAAGTGGCTCTTAGATATCAAAATTTAAACCCTGTTCGTTTTTCTAATGACATAACTTACATAGATATTCGCATATTACAGGCGTGATGGTATGTTAATGTTGATTTAAAATATGCTCTTTTTACAAGCATTAATAAATCGTGATGAGTTTAGCATTGCACGGCTCCATAAACTTCATGTTATGGAGATGAATCCGGCAAGAAAGTCCATGCACCAATAACATAACACAACATACCATCACGCCTGTCTTCCTCGACGGGGTTTGACAGAGGCGTACTAATGTACACCCACAGTTCGCCGGTATGTTTAGGTCCCATGTAATAGGGGGCGAGCCTATTACCATTAACCGGGCACAAATTCCTAACTCCGAGCTGCTACTGGGAATTTCATTTCCCGAATTTATTCCTCCAAGATAAATTATTTTCTATGTTAATTTGAATACATTGCCTCATTGGTTTAGCTGTCACATGAGTAGTCCTGAGTTCAATTTGAAGGTTAAACAAAGTGCAGGTTTTAATTTTGTAAATATCTTCCCGTTTTGTTTTGGTGGTCTTATGTATTATAGGTACCTAATTATAAAACTTTACGTGTTGGCAATCTATGGCCTAGGGATTTCAATTGTATATAACCGGCCAAGTGCAAGTCGGACTCTCGCACGATGGGTTCCGTGCCATTATCGAGTCCGGCTGGCACTTGACCGGTTTTTTAGTATAGCGGCAACAGAAATACATAATCTGTGAAAATTTCAACTGCTTTCAATTTCAGTTGTCACGGTTCTTGAGATACAGCCTGCTGACAGACAGACGGACGAACAGGCAGCGAAGTCTTAGTAATAGGATCCCGTTTTTACCCTTTGGGTACGGAACCCTGAAAAAGGAAATAGCCTTTTGGAAGTCGATTAAAAAAATAAATAAGACTAACTAGGTAGATATAGATAAGACTAGGACTAATACTGCTGTTCCTACAAGTAAACATCGCGTTAATTTATCGCATAATCCAGTTTACTTCAATAACCATTCATTTCCGATTCAAGTTCGTGATCAACTCAATCTAGCTCTAATGAAGAACATAAAATGTAAGCACTCGTTTCCTTAAGCTGAGCGACAATCGGGTCATTATGTTGGCAACCCACGCGCACGCTGATCTTATGTGTGATTCCTTATTGCCTTTATTAGGTTGGTATAGTTGTGATAATCATGACAATCTTGGGTTATGAACTGCTTATGTTTAGTTTTAAACGGTTACAAGTGGATGAGAATGATGTTGTATAGGACAGCATTGGTCCATGGATAACTGCCTCATTAGCCAAGTGGTCCTGAGTGCGACTGCTAAGCTAGAGGTCCTGGGTTCGATTCCCAGGTCGAGCGCAAAGTGTTATTGGGTTTTTCTATGAAATTCCCAGTAGCAGCTCGGAGTTAGGAATTTGTGTCCAGTTAACGGCAATAGGCTCGCCCCCTATTACATGGGACCTAAACATACCGGCGAACTGTGGGTGTACATTTGTACGCCTCTGCCTAACCCTTCGGGGAATACAGGCGTGATGTTATGTTATGTTATTGGTCCATGGAGGTCTTGCCGGATTCATCTCCATAACATGAAGTTTTTGGAGCCGTGCCACGCTATCGTAATCACGATTTATTAATGCTCGTAAAAAAAGCATATTTTAAATCAACATTAACATACCATCACGCCTGTAATATGCGAATATCTAAAATCTAATTCATATATACCTTTAAAATACTTTCACAGTAAACACAACACGTAACATTTGACTTAAACAAAAATTTCTGTGTGGAACACAGCTAAATCATACTTACTGGAATATTTCCACTGAAACTGTTAAGAACTTTTAGGGCCACTTGCACAAACTTCTTAAATGTATTTAAATTGTATTTAAACACACCATTTGTATGAAAAATTGTGTTTAAATATAATTTAAACAGATTTAAGAAGAAGTTGGTGCAAGTGGCCCTTAATGTGAATTAAGTATTACAAATGGAGCGGATTTTATAACAGGTAATACTAGTGACCCATACGCAGCTTTGCCTGTATTCATTTTCCTATCCAATTTCTGCTTCTTCGATAGATTAAAACAAATACTTACACAAACTTATACTTTGACAGCAGACACGGCTTCAACGCTACGTGTTGAGGGTTCGATCTCCGCACGGAACAAATATTTGTATGACCTACAGATAGTTGTCCCGGGTCTGGGTTTTGTGTGTATGTCATAATTTATGTTTGTATCATCCTAATAAAACCTAGTTGGGCAAAGTGGGGCTAGTGAAACACCACTTACGTTGTGTTTCACCGAGTGAGTGAGAATACCGGAGGCCCAAACCCTTTTAAAAGGCGGACAATATTCACTTGCGGCTCCCCTGGTGTTGCGGGTGTCCATGGGCGGTGGTAATCGCTTACCACCAGGTAATCCTCCAGTTCGTTTGCCCCCCTATCCCATCATAAAAACCTTATCCTTACAATTACGCACTGATTTCTGAGACTAACAGTACCCCCAAAATAACTGTACGCGTCTTAAGTTAGCCATTACGAACAGCCGTGCAGGTCAAATATCAAACCTAAAATTATCAATTACGTAAATTGGAGAATTTACGTTTCTACAGGGACTTCTTTGTTTCCTTACTTTGTGTTAATAATTATGAATTACTAGCTTCTCGATGTATGAGTTATATTATTGTCAAGTGTCATTAAAATCCATACAGTAGTTTTGTGTGTAAAAGAGTAACAAACTTAACGTTTATAATATTAGGGATTTTCTTATTAGGTATGTTTCTTTTTAGGAGATTTTTATTAATAATCTGGATAACTGTGTTGTTTAAAATTATTGTCACTAGATTTCAAACATAATATACTTTTTTATAATGAATTTACAGTCATAATTTTCAGCACCTAATGCTACAAATCAAAGTTTACAACTGGCATTTCAGTAATGAAAGTTTCCAGCTTGCGTGGCACTTTGATCACAGGCTGGGGAGTAATTGCGAGCTAAGCAAATTACGAAACTTAATCATAATTGTTGAATTCACCGTTAACACTAGGTAGGTATATTAACATTACTTTTTTTTTCGTTAATAAATTTTAATCATTTTTATCCCACTGCTAGGCAAAGTCCAACTTTTTTTTTCCAGAAACTGAGATACCATGATTACCCCTATTCTTCCTAAGAATGAAATCTAAAAAAATCTAAAGATAAACTATTTATCATACATGTCTAAATGTGGTCTACTTTTGCTTTCTTGCTCCTTTTCACGACTAAAATGCTGAACCAATTTTAAAATCCTTCGTGATGGACATAGGGTACACAATCGCATCGCAAAGGACGTTTCTGTCGAAAGTCCTTTGAAAATGCGAGTGGAACCATGGGCCACGTCTAGTTATTATTTTCACGAATAAAGTTCGTAGAAAAAGTTCTTTAGTATGACGCAGGTAAATTCAAGCCTTCAAGGGATGACCAAAACCACAACAACAATACAAAAGGTTAACTTCTCTTGTAGATGTCTTGGGAGTAAACCTTTTGTAGTTCTCTGTACTTTAACAACTCGCCCAGTTGCTGTCAATAAATCACCGTTTATTACCCGTGTCGAGCCGTCGCTTAATATACCAAATTAACTCATTCGCAGATAACGTAACGTAAACGTTTGTGTTTACGTTGGCCCTTTGTGATCGTCTTGCAAAATGATGAAACTATTTAGAGTTAAAGTGTATTTGGCTTCGGGTAAGTTTGAGAGGTAGCGGGTCGTTATAAGTCTAAACTTTGGATCAAATGGTAAGTTATTCGGCAATTTCGATTATCAGTCTTGGATATTTAATGCTGAATATCAGTGTTTTATATGAAAGGACAACCGCCATGTAGTGACTGAATAGGTTGTGGTATATAGACTTTTTGTTTAATGTCATGGCATCACGATGTATTTCCTTGTAAAATTTTGCCAAATTCTGTTCAACGCAGAAGCAAGCATCAATGTATAGGCAGACAGCGTTTCACAAAGTTGACAAAGAAACCGCTGTCAAAGCATACAATGCTATGATCATTTTTGTATCTGTGAAATCAGTCAGTTCGATCCCGATACAAAATGTATGACAAACACAATATTTTTCATAATTATCTTTTCGTGAATTTTTGCGATGTTTTAGTAGTTATTTTGCTATTCGAGGTGGATACAAATGCAACAAATCAACGATCATAAAAGGTGGTACAGCCGTTCTTGAGTTATAGATGGTGCAACTAACCTGACTTTGTTTTATATATAGAGTTATGTATACCTACGGATTAATCCCGATCTAACCCCAACTGACGTGATCTCACATATTCATAAACAAGTTGAAGAAGTGTGGTTTTACTAAATACTCTTTGTGGTAATTTATACTGATACCTCTTAGAGGTAAAAAGTGATTACTTCAGATAATGGTTCTGTTGCTCCGACGACAGATTTTAAATCATGTTGTTTTGGTATAATTATGTACCGTGTGTATACCTACATCAAAATGAACTTAGTAAAAAGCGGTTATTTTAATATTACAAACAGACACTCCAATTTTGTTTATTTGTATCGATAACGATAGTTATCCAATAATAGACCAAAATTTAATATAATACTGTAGGGAGGGATTTTGAAATAACTAAATCACTGAGTTACGTTACGTGTATATTGATAGAGAACAAACAAAAACAATAGTGGGTGAACAATAATAGTAATTAGGTACTGCACAGAACTAAGACGCGACAATTACATAGACGGCACGCGGGGCGCCGGAGTGCGCAGAGGTACGGAGCGCGTGCGTCGTTCGCGGTGGTGCGCATAGGACTACTGGGCGGGGGCCGGGAGCGGCGACTGAGTGCGAGCGGTTGAGCGAGCAACGTTGCCGTTCCGTCAACACTTATGAGAGAAATCGAGCTGGCAACCGCCGCGTGCGTGAGGCGCGCGGAGTTGCAATATTATGACGCGCTATAATACATAGTTAAGTACGTGCAGAATTCTATAGCAAATATAAATTATAGGTCGATATACCTAATAAGATAGGTTTTATTGTAGTTACGCGTGCCTTTAAATTTCAATAAAAATACCACTTCACAACACATAATATCTACCGTCACTTTACAGGAAATAAAACGCAAACATACCTACAATAATACCAGTAAAGTCGCTCGACATTCTCACAGGCAGCGAGTTGCGCAGAACAAAAGCTCCACTGGACAATACTGAAGAACGGACAATGGGCACAGCACAAATGCACACTTGTACAGTGCGTAAATTCATAGCTCAGTTCAGTTCGCGGTCGATATATCTATGCGTGTCTGAAGTAGGTAGGTAGGTATCGTATGGCAACTTAGGTCTCAAAATTTTTTTTCACGTGGCCGAGCCATGCTTCGGCACGAATGGGCCGGCTCGACCGGAGTGATACCACGGCCTCACAGACAACTGGCGTGAAACAACGAAACATAACGCATAAGATGTTTCGCCGAGCGAATGAGGTTACTGGAGGCCCAAACCCTTTAAAAAGGCGGGCAACGCACTTGTGACTCCTCTTTTTTTATGGGATAGGGGGCAAATTTGCAGACCGATCCTGATGGTAAGCGATAACCGCCGCCCATGGCCCGCCTATTAAAAGAGTTTGGGCCTCCGGTAACCTCTCTCACTCGGCGAAACACAACGCAAGCGTTGTTTCAAGCCTGTTTTCTGTGAGGCCGTGGTATCACTCCGGTCAAGCCGGCCCATTCGTGCCGAAGCATGGCTCTCCCACGTTAAATACTAAAACTAATGTTGTATAACAAGTATTCTAGTTTTACGTACCTGTATAGGCGAAATCATTCTGACAGATAATCCCAGTAAATCCCGAGCACAACAAAAATCAAAATAAGGAAGGAACATTCGATTATGTAAATTCACTACGCAATTACCTGATTGCCTGTTCACCTGACACCATTCACCGTACACAATGGCGACTATACCATGACGGCTTGCGTGCTGACGACGATTACCTGCAAATTAGATAGCAGGTTCTGCTATTTGATTATATCCTTATCACACGATGGATATATGCTTTAATCCCAGCTTTTTTATAAGTTGATCCACGACGATCTCTTTACGTGTCCCTACAATATGCTTGAGTCGAACCACGCCGGTACACACGTCATGCTCGTGAACGGGTTCCATCTCGTCATCATCATCTCTTCATTCTCGGGGATAATCAGTTCTTACTTGCTGCGGTAATCTTTTTTTATATATACTAGTTCCTATAATAAGTCTCACACATCAAACTGCATAATTCTCAGCAACTATTTAAAACAAAGATTGTAAAGATTATCTAATATTTTTTGGAGTTTTCTGCCGGCCCTTCACCATAAGACCCACTTTTTGGAACCGTGCAACTAGTTTTTACCTTTTCAAAAGTACCTATTTTAGTGGTCTGGCTGAAGGAAAACATTTTGAATTTGACGTAGTGGACCGAAGCGAAACCTACGCTAGCTAAATGTTATTGGGTTTTTGTATGAAATTTTCTAAATAGAATAAACATAAGAAGCGGCCAGCCGCTTCTTATGTAGAACCTACACAATCACATACCGGCGAACTGTAGGTGTACGCCTGTGACGAACGCTACGCGGAAAAGAGGCGTGATGGTGCGTTATATTCTGATTAAAAAGTAAAAATAAAAATTTATATTTATGGAATAAAGTGTATGTAGATTATGTGTGTATCATAAAAGATATAATATTACTTCCTCCAGTTTTTGAGTCTATAAACTAATGTATCTAAGCTCTGAAATTGCAACTTTGAGTTGAGCTAACATAATGCTGTGATTTTTCGTATAATCCTCGCTTAACCAACCGTGCTGAAAACACAATTTCGCACCCTAAGTGAAATATTGTGAAAGGAAGCAACTACGCTTTACGGGGAAGAAAAGCAGCGTAATAAAGAATATTATAGATAATGAAGGCTTTACCGACATTTATAAAGTTAGCTTATTTAAAAAATGAAATTTACAACATTTTTGTCCACGGAAGTTCTATAGGTTTTTTGACGCTAAAATCTTTTCCAATTGCAATAGACTCGCCTCCTATTATATGGGGCCAAAACATACCGGCGAACTGTAGGTAGGTATATATGAGTACGCCTCTGCCTAAACCTACGGAGAGTGCAGGCGTGATGGTATGTATGTATAAGATCGCCCATTGTACCTCTATGACTTAGAACTTGTACTTGAAATTCGTTTTTTGATTGATTTGATTGCAATAAAGTATACTCTATTTATCTATCAAGGTACTAGCTTCTGCCCGCGACTTCGTCTGCGTGGATTTCAGATAAAAAGTAGCCCATGTGTTATTCCAGATTATAATCTATCTCTGTGCCAAATTTCATCGTGATCCGTTCAGCCGTTCTGGCGTGAAAGAATAACAAACATCCATCCATCCTCACAAACTTTCGCATTTTATAATATTAGTAGGACTATGATGAGCGGTATCTGTCTCTTAGAGCCTAAAAATATCGTTTTAAAAAATTGTGGTACATCCTCTGGAGCAAAAAGGCCGTATAAAAACCTAACTACATACACGTACTACTGAGTGGCCTAATAGCAGGCTTTTAGTCGCCATCGCTAAGAAACGAGTGCTCTTGACCGACGCCGCCTCAAAGGTTAAGCTTTTTTATAGCTGGCAAGTGTTTACGTACTAGAATGCTATGAATAACATAGGTTGTGGTAACATTTAACCTTTTTTTATCTATACTATCCCTTTGCTAGGCAAAGGTCTTCACAAACCTTCTAATTCTTCCTATGCGTGGCTTTCTCCGGCTATTGGCGTAGCTTCAGATTTTTACTAACTCCATGAGTAAATTCTTCAGCCTGCACGCTTATATTCCCCGAAGGGTTAAGCAGAAGTGTAAGTCCCATGCTGTAGGGCCTATTGCCATTAACAGGGCACAGTTTCCAAACTCCGAGCTGTTACTGAGAATATCCTAGAAAAATACAATAACACTTTGTTAGACCTGGGAATCGAACCTAGAACCTGTAGGGAAGCAGTTGCGCATAAGATCACTCGACTAATGAGGCATTAATTCTTAAACACTCAATTTTTCTACGTTGAGCAAAGATGTTTATAGTTTGGCCATTGCGATATAATACAACATCCATATCTCTTCCAGCTAGTGATCCATGAAGAGGCATCCAGATTGTATCATCAAATTTCGTGAACCTGTCCCAGAATCAACGGTGAATTTGACGGTCTCTATGCTTTAGTGGTTCGAGTACTGGACTGCTGAACATGAGGTCGAGGGTTCGATTCCCACAGGACACAAATATTTATGTAATGAATATAAGTGTTTGTGTTCGTCTGGGTGTTTCTTATGTATTTACAAAAAAAAGTATATAAGTATTATATCCATTGTCTAGTACCCATAGTACAAGCTCTGCTTAGTTTGGGACTAGATGGTGCTGTATAAAATGTCGCAGAATATTTATAAAAAAAAACGCCTCCTATCAGGTCGCTTCTGTTCTGTGTCAATCTTCGCACAACTCATTTTGAATTGGCCTTAAGGGGCCGTCCTAAAAATTGACGCATTTTAGTGAATTTTGTTGACCGATTGTGAGGAATCTACAAAGAATTTATATAAAGTTATTAATTATTTGAAAAGAACTGTTCTTAAACCTGGCACAAGCGGAAATGGATTTTTCAATTTACTTCTATAATAATCGTAAATCCCTTTTATTGACAACTCCTTTTCCCAAAAAACGCGTTTCGAGTGAAGTTTGATGATCGGTTTACAAGAAAATATTAGTATGACTGAATATTAAAAAATACTATAAAACCCAGCATATGCTCTACTTGGCACTAGCGGAAGCACTTTTTTCAATTTTCATACAAAATATAGCAGGAAAAAAATATTTACGTAACGTAATTTTTCGTGAAAATTGCAGACAAATATGTATTTTTTTCTATTTTTTAGAAAGACATTTTGATTATTTTTTAAATTACTGAATAATCTTCAGTTATCCCTCTAATAGGATCAAAAATTACTTTTTCAAAAAAAATATATTTTGATTTAGTAAATCAAAGATGAAAAGACCTATAATTGTGCTATAATATCGAGCGCGCAAAGCCGCTCGCGCCAGTCACGTTTGGGCCTTCCCAGCGAGAGGACGTATCGCTTTGTGTCACAGGCGTGCGCTTGTTTGACGTAAATATTTTCCCAAATTATACTGCGATGAACACAACTTGATACGTTGATTATTTTATAACTTCTAATTTCTAGAAAAGCCCTATAATATAATATGGTTTGGTATTTTTTGTAGGAAGTATGGGTAGTACAAGTTTCTCATTGTGCTGATTACGAAAATGTTTATTTTTGAAATCCAAGATGGCGGACATTACTTTTCTAAATAAATTAATATGGGTGTCAATTTCAAAGATTTTCAGGGGCTGATTACGAAAATTATATTAATTTTGAAATCCAAGATGGCGGACATCGCTTTTCTATATAAATTGATATGGGTATCAATTTCAAGGATTTTCAGGGGCTGATTATGAAAATTATTGAAATCCAACATGGCGGACATTGCTTTTCTAAATAAATTGATATGGGTGTCAATGTCAAGGATTTTCAGGGGCTGATTAAGAGAATGACAGTAATTTTGAAATCCAAGATGGCGGCCTTTGCTTTTCTAAATAAATTGATATGGGTATCAATTTCAATTATTTTCAGGGGCTGATTACGAAAATGATATTAACATTGAAATCCAACATGGCGGCCATTGTTGTTCTAAATAAATTGATACAGCTGTTAATGTCAAGGATTTTCAGGGGCTGATTACGAAAATGCTTTTCTAAATAAATTGATATGGGTGTCAATTTCAAGGATTCTCAGGGGCTGATTACGAAAATCATAATTATTACTTAATTTTGAAACCAGAGATTAAAATTTGGTAAATTTTTTTCAAGTTAAATATGAACTGTTAACTATTTGTGATTTTTTTGCACATTCCTAGATATTATTATAAAGTTATTTTAGTGATGGAAAAACTCGACTGCGATCAAAATTTGAACCTGCGTCTTCTGGTTAGATAAATCAGATGCTATGATCACTAAGCCGCCGCGAGTCCCACCTGCCAGGTCTAAATTTGCATTCACATTCTGAATTTACGTTTTAAATTTGGGGGCTGTCTATATTGTAAAAATGACGTTCAAAAAGTACTACCTAGTAGTCTATATTGAATAAATGATTTTGACTTTGACTTTGAAAGGTGACGTCAGTAATATCTATTGAAAAGTCACTTCTTTTTTGAAGAACATCCTACAGCCTGATTGTACTTGGGATGTAGTTCCTTTGGAAACGTACAGTACAGTAGTTCCCATTCTTTTTGGCCGGGCAGAGGTTGTTGCACCCGCCTTCGTGCGCATGGTACAGTCAAGTGGAAAATTACTAATGCAATTATCCTATTTAGTATTAGATCAGTAAGTAGATAGATTTTTATTTTATACATTGGCATAACATAAAATACATTAAAAAAATATTTATTAATAAAAACAGGCGTAGTAAATTCTCAGTAGGAGCTCGGAATTTGAAATTTGTGCCCGGATAATAGCAATAGGCTCGCCCCCTATTACATGGGACCTTAACATATCGGCGAACTGTGGGCGTACATTAGTGTACGCCTCTGCCTAACCCTTCAGGGAATACAGGCGTGATGGTATGTTATGTTCGAGGTACTTACGACTGTGACTGCGTGTGATTGCGACATTAAGTATAATACCTATAGCTCTCAAGAGTCGGCCACCGAATTTCTAATACAAACGTAATACTAAGTTATATCGTAAGTAAAACACAATTTATTGGATTACGATTTATTATGGTATTATGTTTTTGCCGGCAATTCAAGCATTCAAATTTAGACAGCGCAATGCTTGGTAATTTAGTAGCTATTATAACGCTTTATATTTTACTAGCTTCTGCCCACGACTTCGTCCGCGTAGAGGAGATATAGGAGATATATGAGGATATATAGCCTATAGCCTTTCTCAATAAATGGGCTATCGAACAATGAAAGAATTTTTCAAATCGAACCAGTAGTTCCTGAGATTAGCGTGTTCAAGTAAACAAACAAACAAAATCTTCAGCTTATATATTAGTATAGATTTAAAATATGCCATGATATACATTACAAACAAAATTATACAATCATAGCACCTATTACAAAGCTCTATGTTCATTAGTCAAAAGCAACCTCATCTTACAATAAATTATTTATAAGCAAAGGTTTTAACACATTCAAAGGTATGAATATTGTAGTTATCGCCGTGATTACTACTGTAGTACAAAATTAATGTCTTATGTTGGTCCTTCATTAGGCACATTCTACGTGCATGGTAAATTATGAAAAACAAATACCAGTTCTTCAGACACCTCATCTCACACTTTTCACGATGAAGTGGAGCAAAGTTAAACTACATACCACAATTAGCACAGATGTAATACAACCGAGCGGTTTCAGTCGTGACCAAAATGTGTTTTGATAAACATTTAACTTGAAGTGCCTAGCAAAAGATAAAACTATCAACCCTCCAAAGTAAAAGTTTGAAAATTCAAAATCCCTGAAACACATTTTTTATGATGAGTAGCTACATATCTCATTTTCAAATACCTACCTTTAAAAACTATTCACCCATACTAATAAGTACATTAACCTTCAGGCTTCAACCCCCGTTTCCTACCCTTAAAATGTAAAAATCCATAAATCATTAAACTCGTCACTAGGTATTTATTAGTAATCAGTATCTACAAAAATTACAATTTTTAACCCCAATTTCCACCTTCAAAGTTTTATGTTTTGATGTTTATTGAATATTGTATGTATAAAAATATACTAAATTAAAAACAAAATTGAAAATACAAAAAAAAAACTAACGAGAATAAAACTAGAAAATTAATTTTAAAATGAAAGGATCAACATTGTTTATAGGCTCGTACGCTCGATCTGCAGCCATGTGTGCGAGAAAAGCGCACACAAACATAGAATTTACCTAAACTCGATCGAGTGAATTTTTAGGACGGCCTCTTAATCACATTTAGACAGAGACAAACATAAAGATTTATGACATTGCCTCGCAACTGGATTTTCTCTTGTATCGTGGGTGTTTAATTACCAACAAGTGGTAATTGGTAGGTTGACCTGATGTGTATATATTTTTTTTTTTGACATGGACATTAGCTGTTGATTCAGGGAATCTTAACAGCGTAACCGAACTTGGTGGCGAGGCACCGAATGCCTCCAGCCAGGAGCGACTTAAAATTAAGCAACAGCAGCTAAGGGCGTCCCCTGCGGGACACGGGCCTCGGCTTAGGGCGTTGCTGGGGGGGCAGCTAGGGACGGCTGGATCTGGTTTAAATTATTATTAGGGACTAATTTAAAGCTACTGGCTCGGCGCGGGCCGGCTCGAGCAAGGGTCGGGGGGGTTACCATTACTGGGTCTTCGCGACGGGCCTCGCCGGCGAGGACGGTAAATCGGGCGGCGTTTGTGTGAGTATATTTTGAGAGTGCTAGTCTCTCTATTCGACTCTTGTAGGACCGTTATAGGGTCGTCGGGGTAAGCTAGAGCGTGCCTTGGACGGCGAGTTCTACTAATCTGGGAGGGGATGTAGTCGACGCTACTGACCACCAGGGGATTGGGGTGATGGGGGGCCCTATCGAAGTAACGCTTGGAGGCGCGTTTCATAAACTGCTTGATGGTAGGCAGTTTTAAGTCTAAGTGGAGTTCCCTGTTACGCACGTACCACGGAGCGCCCGTGGCTTTGCGCGTAAATCGGTTTTGAAGAGTTTGCATCCTATGGATTCCAGACCCTTCGATGTGTGCGAACACAACGCTAGCATAGGTCATAATGGGACGGATGCACGTCAAGTAGATTCTCACCGTATATTTAAGGGATAATTTACTGCGTGCATTGAGCATACTGTGGAGACGGCCGAGAGCGAAAGCGGCACGGGAGCGAACCGTCTTTATGTGCTCTCGGAACGAGAGTCGGTAATCTAGAATCACGCCCAGGTATTTGGCCTTCTTTTCCCAAGGGATCGGTTGGCCGTAGAGGGAGATGGGTCGGGCTTCAATGGAGCGGTCGTTGCTTTTATGGAAAAGAACGGCCGCGCTCTTGGATGGGTTAATCTCGATTCTCCATTTCCTAAACCAAGTGCCGATGGCATTGACCGAGGTCTGGAGGATCTTGGTGATAGCAGGGAGAGATTTGCCGGAATAGTAGATAGCCGTATCATCGGCGTATAGGGCCAACTCCGACTTGGAGCTTTTAGGAATATCGCTGGTGTACAGCGTGAAAAGGAGAGGGGAGAGAACGGAGCCCTGAGGGACTCCGGCTCTGATTGGATATGGGGTCGACAGAGTGCCGCCCTCTATGCGATAACGAAAGGTGCGATTCGACAAAAAGTCCCGTATGATGAGCACGAGACGATCGGGCACATTGAGCGAGTACAGCTTGTAGATCAAGCCGTTGTCCCAAACTTTGTCGAAGGCTTTCGCCACGTCGAAGAAGAGCATGCCTGTCGTCAATCCGCGCTGAAAACCAGCGCTGATGTGTTCGACTATGCGATGCACTTGTTGGACGCAAGAGTGTTTGGTTCGAAAACCAAACTTCTCGTCGGGAATGATTTTATTGGATTCGGCAAAATCCTTTAATCGGGCATGAATCAGCCTCTCGTAAATCTTTACGAGGGTACTGAAAAGACTTATGGGGCGATAACTGGACGGCTCAGTGCGGGGCTTACCGGGTTTGGGAAATCCGATAACAATGCTTCTTTCCAAATTTGGGGAAAGATGTTATTATTAAGTGCCGCATTGAAGATGGCGGTCATCAGCACTAAGAGCTGGGCGGGGAAGAGCTTCACCACTTTGTTGGTGATACCGTCTGAGCCGGGGGCTTTCCTGGGACGCAGATTCTTAACGATCGTCCGGACCTCGTCCATCGAGACGGGCGGGACAGGATCGTCTGGGTCGGGATCGGGATCGGGGTTGGGGTTGGGGGGGTCTGGGGGCTCCGTAGGTTGGAGCGGGATTGCAGCTCTACGTTCGACTTCGGCGTTCACCTCATCGAGATGTGCCTGATCTACTGGTAGTGTGCTGGGCGAGCATTGTGCCTCTAGACTGTCGGCTAGGCATTCGGACTTTTCGTCGTCTTCAAAGGCGGGCCTTTGATTCGGACGATTCAGTGGTGGCATGGTGGACACGCAGTCGGATTTGAGCTTCCGAGACAGATGCCAAAAGGCCTGGTGGGTGGGCTCCAGTTCCTTCAACAGATTATCCCAGCGGGCTTCGCGTAACTCAGTGATGCGTTCCTTTACAGCACGCTGTAAATTACGCATGTGAGCACGGTTTGCCTCACAGGGAAAATTGTCGTGCGCTCTGATAGCCGCGTTCTTCTCCGTCACAAGTGCGCGTACATCCTCCGGCAGATTCCAGCGGTTATTAAACTCCTCTGGAATCTGTCGTGAACATTCGTTCAACAGGGTTTGCACGTGACTGGTGAGGGAGTCAATCGCGCCGGTCGCGTCAGCAGCTGAGACTATCGTGTCAGGGATGGCGTCCAGGTGAACGGAAGAAGTCGACTTGAGGCGTTCCTCTAGTTTCCTCCAATCCGTTATCACCTTTGTCGGAGCGGGTTGACCTGGGTCAATGGGGGCGTGACGGGGGCCTAGTTCTAGGATCACAGGTCGGTGGTCTGAGTCTAACTCTTGTAGCGTTTCCAAGGAGCGCAAACCTAAGTTTACGTTCTTTAGGATGGCTATGTCGAGTACGTCTGGTCGGTGGTTAACGTCATTAGGATAATGAGTGGGCGTCATGGGGGCAATAATGTCAAAGTTGAGCAAGGTGCTAAGGTTATCAAGCTCTCGGTCTCTCTGGTTGTTCGAGTGGCTGTTCCAAGTGACGTTTTTAGCGTTAAGGTCGCCTGCTATGATAACCGAATCACCCAAGCCTAGGAGAGATTCCAGGTCGGAGCGCAGGTGGTGAAGCCTGACGCTACTGGGGGGTATATAGGCCGATACTATAGTGATCGGTTGGTGGCCAGTCATGCCTATTTGACATATCGAGGTCTCAATATGCTCGAGAATCGGGGAATCCATAGGAATGCAGTACAGTGACCTTTTATAGTAAACGAGAGTGCCGCCCCCTCGAGTGTGAAGCCTGTCATTGCGCACTATATGATAGTTCGCAATTCCGGGGTTCCTCTTGGAGGGCTTGAGGAAGGTCTCCTGTACAAGGAAGATGTCAATTTGATGGTCGCGGAGAAAGTTTGCGATCTCATCGCGTTGACCGAACATGCCATTTGCATTGAAGTAACCTATTCTTAGGGAACGGGGTTTGTTTCTGCCTTTGTTTCCTGCCATTAGAAACGAAGTTCAGAGAACGACTTAATTAAGTCGGCGTTGGCGTGCACAATAAGTGCGATGGCAATACCATCACCCTCGTTTGCTTTGAGGGAGAGAACTAGGGATTCAACTCGCTCATACGGGGCGATTTAGAAGGCCTTGACGGCCGATCCCATTACCCACTCGGCCGAAGGGCGGCCGGTGGATGGATCGATGGGAGGAGATTTATGCGCGGGTCTTGGCGCGGGTCTAGGCGCAGGCGCTGGTTTGGGAGCCAAAGCCGGCTGGGTTTGGGGGGGAGCCACCTGTGTGACCGGAGGAACGGCCGTGCCTATTAGGGCCGGAATATTTGCCGCTAAATGCGGCGTTTTTAGGGGAGGGAACGACTGCTGTTGATTCAGCGCGTTCCATGGAGAGGGCCTCTGAGGGCTGAGACGGGCAGGGAGGGCGGCGGAAGGGCTCTCCCTCTGAATTTTGTCGGCTACACGTTTAGCCAACTTTGGTTTGGTCTTGGGAGCTTTGGGGCAGCCCCGGTAGTTAGCAGGGTGTCCCTGCTCACCGCACAGTACACAGCTCGGTGGCTCTGTGCAGAGCGTCCTGTCTTTCGGACGAGTGCATTCGGAGGTGGCGTGGTCGCCAAATATCTTAAATCTTAAAGATGTCTTTGCAGCCATCTGTGGGATCGATTATAGCGAGTACCATGTTGTACTCTTTCCCTCCGCGACCTCGGTGCATGCGATGCACTTCGGCAACGGGGATTTGTTGGGCTTTACGATCCTCAAGGATGTCTGCCGTAGCAATCTCCTTGGGGACGCCTTTTATGACTACTCTGAGGGATTTCTCCTCAGCTAGCGTAAACGTGTGGAAATTAATTTTCCGCTCGTTTAGTAGGGCCGTGAATGCCCTGTAACCGTCGGGATACGGAATCGTGACTTTTGTTGTGTATACTAGTTTAAGGTAATTAATTAGAACCTCAACTGTATACTCTTCTAAGCTGGTTTATTGAACTAAACAATTTCTTGACCCTACCAAATCTCGGTAACGAAACCATATCGCGATCTAATTCTACCCTAACGCCATCTATCGAGCTCGATGACAACTTTGGCGTTATGATCTTGTATGGTTTCGAACAGTGGGTGCTTTTACAACAAATTTTCACATATTAATACACCCAAACCCGGAACAATGACCTGTAGATCATACAAATATTTGCTTCAATCATACCCGAGGCGCGAAGCCGATCACTCAGCTTCTACGCCAAACGTATTGTCGTCTTTTTACGAGACCAGCGCATGTTTGTAATGAACCTTTTTTGTCTGCAGGCCGTGGACGATGGAGACGAGAGCTGATGATGATGAGGCGCCCACAGACCCAGCGGCGAGGAAGCTCACACACCATGACTACACTGAACAGGACTTTGAAGGTAAGGTTCTTATTAAGAGCCACTTGCACCAACTTCTTACATGTGTATAAATTATATTTAAACACAACATATTTTGTTTTTTTTTTTTTTAAACCTTGCCCCACACTAGGATTTTCTCCTGTATCGTAGGTGCGTTTACGAACACAAATTCTCACATACACACAAACACCCAGACCCGGAACAACTACCTGTACATCATACAAAGATTTGCTCCGTGTGGGGATCGAACCCACGACACGTGTCACAGAAGCCAATTGCTCAGCCGGTATAGTATAGGTATAGTACAGTGCGTATAGTATAGTATAGCGGTATATAGGTATAGTGGCGTCGTAGTATTTTCTATGATAAATTGCGTTTAAATACAATTTAAATATATTTATGAAGTGTCCCTGAGTGTTCAAATTGTGATTGTGTACATGCTATATGCATGCATTATACACTGGCTAGAAAGTGAATGTGCCTTTTGGGTCAGGGTTATCCAAGACCAGAGGACTACAGACTCATACCTCCAGGCCTCATTATAAAGCTCACGGAAGAGCTGTTTGTAGAGAAAGAGGTATAGGTTATCTAGGGGAAGCACAAAAGATCCCTTAGGGTTGAAGTGCACTGAGGCCTTGCTGCCTCGGCCCTACACAAGATAAGATAAGTGTTCAAATTACTAGTACTAAAACTCCATCGTTAGGCAATATGAATGTTAAATCACGTTTAACATTCATATTGCCTAACGATGGAGTTCTTGATATAAAAATATATAGAGATAATTTCATATGAAATTGAAATAGCACTTACGGTGTCAGCCATACCGTCCCTGGCTGCCAAACATAGTAAGGCCTATGATTGTATTATCACATTTTAAATAAAATGATAGATTTTTGAGTACTATGTAGGTAATAAAATTATGGCAATTTGGGCACGGTAATCGTGAATTTAAAACTTTATTCATATGTTTCTTCATAAATAATTAATGTTTCTTATTTTATTTGATGATTGTGATTGCAATACCTAAAAATTGAAATAGAAACAAATATCATTTCATTTTGAAATGAATGATATTTATTTCTGTAAGACATCAGAGATAATCATGAGAGATGATCATTACAAGTCAATGGTTTGTTTTTTTTTATAGCTAGATGGCTTCGGCATTTCCTAACTGACGACCTCTGAGAAGAAACACCGAAACAAACTCAGAAAATCATGGTCTCTTTTAAAGTCCAGACATAAAATAATGCAAATAATGGGAGTGGGACAATGCAGGGCATACCTACATAGGTCTAAGACACTTTCGATCGACCATTTTTTTTTTTATAAGTAGTGTTTAAGCATAATATGTTTATTGATATTTTTATACTATCAATTCAAACATTTAATAAGGCGTATTGGATACAAAATACCAATAACATTATGATAGTTGGCAAAATACAATACAAATATTATAACAAAAGTGGCATATTTTTTTTTTACTATGGTCTTACAACAGTTTTACAGTGTACAGTGGTGAATTGTATATACAAAATTTGTATTTACAGGCAAACATATCTGGCTCTATTATAACTAATGCGATATTTATGTGACGGTTACATAATTACGAAAAATGTCTACCTTTATATTATATTTTATTTAATTCAGGCTACAAGGGCAACAAGAATAGCGTCACTTATTTCAGCTTATAAACTAGGCTTTAATAAGAAAGCGACACAAACCTCAGAGCATTAACCCAAGGCGATATCTGTTAGCATGTTTTCTCTTCAGATTTCCATGAAAGAATAATGTGGTATCTATTATTGTATGTAACAAACAAGGATAAATAAATAATTACAGCAAACGTAGAATGATTTCTTGGAAACGAAATACATTTATTATTTATTTCGTTTCCAGAAAATCATTCTATCTAGTATTCCAGGTTTCGGAGAACGAAGATACAATTATCTGTATTTTTTATGGGATAGGGGGGCAAACGAGCAGACGGTTCACCTGATGGAGAGCTCGACCTTGAGTGCTACGGCCTCACAGAAAACCAGCGTGAAGCTTAGGCCTAGGGGCCCAGCCAGCCTAGGGGCCCCAGTCCTAGTAGCGGGACCTACTAATAAGCTCAAAAACCTGGCTTGAAGGGGACCTAAATGCCAACTGCCTAGGGGCCCTGGACCTTAGTAAGACCAGGCCTGGAAACAACGCTTACGTGGTGTTTCGTGTGAGTGAGGATACCGGAGCCCCAAACCCTTTTAAAATGCGGGCAACGCACTTCAGACTCCTCTGGTCTTGAGGGTGTCCATGGGCGGCGGTGATCGCTTACCATCAGGCGATCCGTCTGTTCGTTTGCCCCCGTATTCCAAAAAAGTGTGTTTGTAAACTAGAATAAATATCACTGGACGAAGAATCATTTACCTAGGCAAACCTACTTACAACACAGTAATTAATTCTGAATAATGAACAAAGTACATAGAGCACATTCGAAACTTTATTTATTATAGATCAAAGGTTGATTCAGTAATTTCCCTTTCAAAATACTGAATCAACATTGGTACAAACTTTCAAGGTTCAAATTCTGAAGCTTTTGGATCAGGTCGAATATAATTTACGTTTATTAATAACTGACGTCGTCAAACTTTAAAAGGCACATTAAATCCTTTGAAGGCGTTTCCACAACCTTAGTTTCAGTAGGTATATGTGAAACACGTGTCTAGTATTTTTATGTAAATAAACTATGTACACAATTTCAAAACTATCACGAATACTCACAAAGTTATAAGCTTGTGTCGCTTAAACTAAAAATAATGTTGACTACACTTTATTAACCTACCATAATCATATTATCACACTTGTACTCCCTGAAGGGTTAGACAGAGATGTACTAATGTACACCCACAATTCGCCGGTATATTTAGGTCCGATATATAAGGGGGCGGGCCTATTGCCTTTAAACAGGTACCAATCCAAACTTCGAGCTGCTACTGGGAATTTCATACAAAAATCCAATTACAATTTGCTCGACAGGACCCCTTAAGTAGCAGTCGCACATAGGAACACTAGGTAAATGAAGTAGTTCGACTACTTACTACTACTGCTGCTAACGCAACTCTTTATTATACTTTGATAATACATGATTTAATCACCTTCACACGACTTCAACAAATTTTCTTTAACTCATAAATTAATCAAATGTTCCTATTCAAAAGTATCCACACCACAATCCTATGGCCGTAACTATAGAGCTTCCACCACCACTACCTTCCAAGTAGACAATGAGGATTTTGCGCATCCTAAAAAAGGTAAATCTGTACTAATATAAATAGCCTCGTTAGTCTAGTGGCTTCAAGTGCAACCGCTACGCTAGAGGTCTTGGGTTCGATTCCCAGGTCGAGCAAAGTGTTATTGGGTTTTTCTATGAAATTCTCAGTAGCAGCTCGGAGTTTGGAATTTGTGCCCGGTTAATGGCAATAGGCTCGCCCCCTATTACATGGGACCTAAACATACAAGCGAACTGTGGCTGTACCTACCTTAGTACACCTCTGCCTAACCCTTCTGGGAATACAGGCGTGATGGTATGTTATGTTATATAAAATTGTAAAAAAGCTGTGTCTGTACATTAAAGATATTTAAAAAAAACAAGTGGGTTAGGTATATAGTTATATAAAGGGTAAGTATATAAAGGTTTCCGAACCCAAAAATGATATTTTTAAAATTCTTGTTTGTTTGTCTATTTGTTACGGGTTGGCGCAAAAACTACTGAATAGATTTTAATTTTGTTATCACTGTTAGAAAGTATGTGCTCCAACTTAAAAACTGGTATACTTAATATCTCAAATAATTAAACGGAACCTGAGATACAGCTTGACCTCTCTAATTTATAGAGGCCCATACAAAGAAGAGATCATTATTGTAGGTTTTGGCGAAGCCGCGGGCAGAAGCTAGTTTTTCATAAATGTGATTTATTAGAAATATTAAAATATTACTGACCTTTCAATTATAAGATTATTATTACAAGCCACAAACAAACAGTCTTGTAACATTCATTAAATTACGTTGAAATGAGGTACTATGGATCACTTTTTTTACCCATTCTGAGGTACTTACATAACATTTTAACCAGTAATTGGGTAAATATTATGTAATTACTTTATTTGACAGATATTGTGGGAGCGTTATGGAATACCAAAAGTTTTTCTTTATCCCTTGGGAAATTCCCTTATATCTTAGTGCTTATCTATGGCACAGATAATAGAATAGTCTATGGTAATATAATAGTATGTACTGAAGAGTTTGTTTGCATTGTTTTTGTTTGAACACGCTGATATCTAGAATGACTAGTTGTATTTGAAGAAATCTTATTGCCCAATTTTTGAGGAAGAATATAACTTTGGCTATTTAAAATATATAATAGCTCTGGTAATCATTCATAAAAGTCGCCTTAAATCAGCTTAACTTAAAATAAGATTAACTTAATTTTTTTTTATTTCCTACCTGCGAGCGTGCAAGTTGTCCGGCCTCAGTGTCCTGCCCTTAAACTTTAAATAAATAACAGCTGTCAAACGATATTACACACAACGCCATCTACTGGCTTGACCGAAACTAGCAAACAACGCCATGTTCATCTTGTCCGTGTTTTGTATTTCTCAAATCAGTCAAACTTACAGTCAAACCGTTCCCGATACAAAATATATCACAAGATGAATGTTCTTCATAATTTTCATTTCGTGAATTTTTTCGATGTTTCTGCTATTCAAATCAAAAAACATAAAAAAAATGTTATTGGGAGAGCCTAATAACAAAATCTATGTGATATATTATGAATCTCTATTCATAATCAAGTTGTTTATGAGACCATAAAAATAATCAGTAATTTAGGCTATTACTGTAGACAACGTTTTCCTTACACTTCACAGGAGTAAAATTATCGACTTGAGGTTCGATATAGTCTGTCGCCGGTTGTCATGGTACGCCAGCTGCTGTAGTATCCGAGGGGGACAATTTTCGTAAATTTCCATGGCGGAATTTAGGTCAGGAGGGTGGACGAGTGAGATCGGGGAACGAAATCCCATGGTTGCTATTTATACTTGTATCTTTAGCAGAAGTATCGCTTTGGTATTGGATAAGTTGAGGATTGATCGGCTGTCAAACCGTGATGAATGTGTTGCGTTTTATTTGTCGTGCGTTACGCTATCGACGAGGAAAATATTTTTAACCAACTCCAAAATACATATTACAACATTATTTTTAGTAAACGTGTCACCGGAATAGTTCGTTCTTTGTTCACAATAAGTAATAACAGAATAGATTCCATTATTTTTTTTAACTATATCATATTTTGTCCCAAAAATATTAAAAAAAACCGGCCAGGTACGAGTTGGACTGACGCACGAAGTGTTTCGTACCATTATCTATAAAAACGGCAAAAAAAACATGTCTAGCGGCACTAGGCATGGGCGCACAGCGGGGGTAATAAGACGTTTTGAGCATGATAACATAACAATCTTATAACTTTGTGGATTTTTCGTGATACAGTTTCTAAATTAATAGCATATCAGAAGCGTATCAGAAGTTCTCGTTTGGAATAATAATTGGTTAAGATTGTTGGAATAATGTTTTTTTTTATGTTCAACTAATCATTTTACCCTAGTTGGATGGTGTGTAATTACACAAACTTACTAATCAAATTACCAGACCACATCCCAAGTCCCAACACAGTTCTTTATAGGTATTTACATATAGCGCGAGAGATACGTAGCATCTTACGACATAGAACTAATCGTCAGTCGATCAAAAGTCATGTCGATTGAGAAGCAAAAATGACTTGCTTTTCAATAGATATTACTGACGTCTCCTTTAAGACGAATTTATTTATTTATTTATTTATTTATTCAATAACCAACTTATACTTACAGACTATTCTACACGTACAAGTTATAGGTCAGAAGTAGATAATTATGTCATGCATGTACCTATCAAAAGAATGTCATAAACATAGTGCTTACATTATCTATTAAATTAAATTTTGAAAATTAAAATTAAAATAATCAATACAACATAAAAATATTAACCTAAGACGGAGAAATAGTACTGGGAGTGGCAATGGACTCCAAGTAATGATTTGCTGTACTCAGAAAACTCAGTTCAGTGCTTGTAAAGGCATCTAGGGATTGATCATGTTGTAATATGTTTGAATTTAACTGAATGTGAAGGCAAATTTCGACATGGCAGGTGGGATTCGCGGTGGCTTAGCGGTCTTAGCGTCTGGTGTATCTAACCAGAAGACGCAGGTTCGTGCCTGCGAGTCGAATTTATCCTTGAATAAAATAAGTTTTATTATTGCTTGGCTACAGTATGTTTGAAAATGCGGTGGTAATTACCCAGATAAAATCAGCAGCGAAATTTTGCAACGTTTTAAACGTTAAAGTTAAACCAAAGTATTATTTAACGAAGCATAAAATTATCTTTATATTGTCTTAAAACATCCTCTGATCCTCTCGAAAAAACAAGACAAATAAAAGGAGATTAATATCGTAAAGTGAAAAAGTTTGTGTCAAAGTGATTCTGCGTGTCCGTCTCTACAAAGAAGCTTTATTTGAAACATTAAGGATAACTGATTACTTATTTATTTTAGTGTCTGAAGGAATTTATATAGATACACATACACTTAAATAAATTGATACATTTAGCTATTTGCTTTGTTAGTCTATAGGACTTCCCGGGTTCGATTCCCAAGTTGAGCAGTGTTTTTGGGTTTTCTATGAAATTATCGGTAACGGCCATAGCTATTTCTCTTCGCCAAATTATCAACCAATTTTCCTTACGATATACTCGTAGTTCCTACAAATTTGGTCGGAGTCTAAAAAGTTTATTAATATAACAATGTAATGGATTGAATGAATTCAATTGTACGGAGCTCAAGACGTAGGTACTACATAGATTTTATTTTTATTTAGAAAACTAACCAGTAACTTTAGAAATATTTATCTTACTAGCTTCTGCCCGCAACTTCGTCCACGTAGCGTGATGATATATATAGCCTTCCTCAATAAATGGGCTATCTAACACTGAAAGAATTTTTCAAATCGGACCAGTAGTTCCTGAGATTAGCGCGTTCAAGTAAACAAACAAACAAACTCTTCAGCTTTATATATTAGTATAGAAATGTAAATATGTTATCTTTACGAGACAATCATTACTCAAAAATGAACTCTCTTTTCCATATATTGCGACGGATTTGCTATAATTTCACATTTTATGCCTTCATTATGTACAGTTTTACTGTGTTATTCATGAGTTCCTTAATACCAGTCGTGTTATTGCAGCAGGGACGCCAAATAACAAGCACAAATCAGGATGCTTTGTTTGCATAGTAAAACATTCGTTGACGTCACACAACACGCTTATATGAGATGTAGGGATATAGAAGGTTTCATGTGAAAGTAGATGGAATTAGTCCACGTTCGACCATAATGTACTCCATACTTTTAACCCTTAAAACAAAACGTGTGTCAGTGTGTCAAACGCATGGTAGTGCAGGTATGTTGACACGATTTTTATGGAGAAATTAAACATTACTAAGTTGACATGAATGACATGTATTAAAGCAGTGATAGCCTATTGGCCTGCCAAGTCAAAGGCCTCCAGTTAAAATCCAAGGCACGCACCTCTGACGTTTCGAAGTTATGTGCGTATCAATAGTTAATTATCACGCGCTTAAACGGTGAAGGAAAACATCGTGAGGAAACCTGTATGCCTGAGAAAATTTCTCGACGGCGTGTGAAGTTTAGCAACCCGCATAGGCTATCGTAGGTGGACTATAGCCTAATCCTTCGCACTCTGAGAGAAAACCCGTACCCAGCAGTGGAACATTTTAAGGGAAAACAGGCGTGATGGTATGTTATGTTATGTAGGTATGTGCTGTTACTGAATTTTATAGAAAACCCTTATACCACTTTGCTCGACCTAATAATCGAACTAAAGACCTTACCGCTCAGCAACTTGCGACAACTAACAAGGCAATTGAGTTTATATATAAATACCTAATATCCTGCTCGTAATCAGGCCAGTTCTTGTACATAATATAAATTATTCAACAGTTAAGATATGATTATTTTCTGTATAGTACCTATATGTATAATATATTTTCCGATCGATTAAAGATTAAATGGTCCGTATCGGATTGACGTGAGTGAACTCTGAAGGTGGCAACTGGCTGGGTA
This sequence comes from Acronicta leporina, assembly GCA_947256265.1. Classification (NCBI taxonomy): domain Eukaryota; kingdom Metazoa; phylum Arthropoda; class Insecta; order Lepidoptera; family Noctuidae; genus Acronicta; species Acronicta leporina. Next base: position 4,325,770 of record OX366513.1, on the reverse strand, counting down.
CTCTCATAAATGACCTTACTATTTTGACATAAATACGGTGATCGAATTTATTATTTACATTAGTGAGGTTATAATATTAAAAGTCCGGCGGAGCTTGAATTGCCCACAAATGTGTAATACCCAATGACATTATAAACATAACATAACATACCATCACGCCTGTATTCCCCGAAGGGTTAGGCAGAGGCGTACTAATGTACACCCACAGTTCGCCGGTATGTTTAGGTCCCATGTAATAGGGGGCCTATTGCCATTAACCGGGCACAATTTCCTAACTCCGAGCTGCTACTGGAAATTTCATAGAAAAACCCAATAACACTTTGATCGACCTGGGAATCGAACCCAGGACCTCTAGCGCAGTCGCGGTCAGGACCACTTGGCTATTGAGGCAGTTTGATGACATTATAAAGTTATTATATCATTGGTAATACCAAAATAAATTGTAATCCAAAACATTTTTTATCAAATTATGTGTTGTAAACTCGACTGCTGCAGAAATCAGGATAATGCTGCTCTTCCTGATATCCGTATAGTCGTGTGGGTTAGACGTTGAGCGATTGATGAAAAATAGTGCTGGTCGTAATTTTTGATGTGTAAAATAATAGAGAGAAAACAAAAGACAAAATAGCCCCCACGACGGCATTCGTTGACACGCGTCGCTAGGACTGGCCGAAAACATGTACTGGTTGCGATCCTTATGTGTCCATGTCGCCTTCTTGTTTCGCCAGGTGACATAGGCTGCAACATTATGTTACTATTCGAGTTGAGATACCTTTAATCTAGGTTCTTACTGTAAGTACCATTTCGTCTACTACTTCTTCACTGGAAATTAACAAGCGGAAAATCGTTCCAAACTTTTTTTTTTTTATAAAGCTTAATAGCAATGTGGATCGCGCATTACTAGTATTCTTGTTAACCTCTCGTGCTAAAATGCTTGTGTTACGAGTGGGTTTACGTCGGTAGTGCAATGGGTGGGTTTCAAACCGGCAACCACATGATTGCAAGTCCGGCGCCCTAGCCATTAGGCTACCGCAGCTTCAACTTGGTAAAGTTATCGAAAATTGCATTCGCTTACATTCATTTCCAATGAAGTATTTTGAATGAAATGGTAGAGCAGGAACCTAGATTAACGGTATCGAATAAACACTTTGATTAAATTGTGTTTGAATTACGATCTATTTTGGTTTTACGTTTAAATTGAAAAATCGGTCTAAAATAGCGTTATATTCCTCTTATTCTGAGAGGAGACCCGTGTCCAGCAGTGGACAGCAGCAACATTATATTGGGTTGATTGTGTTGTTGTTGTGTTGGGCACAAATCCAAACCCCGGTTTGCTACTGATAATTTATAGAAAACGACGAACACTTTGCTCAACCTTGGATTCGAAACCAGGACCTCGAGCGTAGCAAACGCGCTTGGGACTACTACACTAATGCGGCAGTTCCTGTATGTATTGTACTGATTGATTTTTTATTCTGAGAGATTTGTCATTAGAATGCGCTGTACTTTCGACCTAATTTGTAACATGAATAAGGTAGTTTCTTTACAAAAAGGTTCCTTTCAAAACCTCACTCCTGTCACGTCATTCAATTCATTACAGATTCCGTTCACGTATTCGCGGGAGAATTGCTCTTTACCGTGGGCGAAACATGCACATTATATACTCCCTCTGAATTAAGCCGGGAGAAATTTAAAAGCGACTATTTTTCAATTTAAATGTGGGTAACTATACTTTTAAGAAATGACAGGCCCGGATCCAGAGGGGGTAAACCGGGGCACCAAGATTTATGACTTATTCAAGTTATTTATAATTATTGTACAGACAAATGATATTCAGCAAGTACTTAGTTTTAATTTGTGTTATTAACATTACATTGTTTCTATGATGATGATGTCCTTAAAATATAGGTAGTTATTTCTTTATTGTGTCGTAACCTACAAGTTTATTTATAAATTAATATCATATTTAGCTAACAGAATACGTCCTCATGGTGCTTGCCATAAAAAGCTAATTACATGCGTAATACATATTTTCTGGCTTTTCGCAACGTGTAAATGTATTATTTATAAATGTTGACACCTATTACCTACACACCAAATTTAATACTTAACAGGCAGACAGCGATGAAATTCCAATAATATAATTAATGAACGAGATAATGGCGATAAATTTGGGAGCACAATATAGTAAAATGTTTGAAAATCCCTAGCAAAGTTTACGAACCGAAGTAAATAAATTACGTTAGTAACGAAATGAATTGGATAAATTATGGTGACATTCCGATTCCTGATACTTGGTTTGGATTTTACTTAATCATTCGTTTTTGGTGTACAATAAAGGATATTCTATTCTATTCTATTTTGAGTGACCGATTAAGTTATTTTAGTGTAGAAAGAAACTGCGTCTTCCGGTTGTATACACCAGACGCTACAATACAAAAAAAAAAACAAAAAAAAACCACAAAAATATACTGGTTTCTCATTTATATGTAGTCACAGACTAGGTAACTACACAATAATTTATTTCATAATATGTACATATTACAGTTATTTACGCATCTTCGCTTTACCTTGATATAAAGACGTTATTTGTCTAATCTATATATAGATTAGACAAATAATGTTATAACTAACCTGACTTTTTTACCAGTAGATGGCGATGTGTGCATTGTCGGAATCCCTTTTAGGAGGCTGGTGTGATGTGTGTATTATATCATCACCCCTTATTTCCCGAAAGGTTAGGCAGAGGCGTACTAATCCACAGTTCGCTGGTATGTTTAGGTTCCACGTAATAGGGGGCGAGGCTATTGCCATTAACCGGGTACAAATTCCAACCAAATTGCTACCGGGAATTTCATAGAAAAACTCAATAACACTTTGCTCGACCTGGGAATCGAACCCACTAGCATATAAGTCGCGCTCAAGACGACTAGGCTAATGAGGCATTTAGTGTCGTATATTAACTATAATATTCCAACAGTGCCTAAGTATACCTAATACCAAAGATCGGATCAATTTATTATTCATGATTCCCCATGAGACAATATCCATGAACAGTGAAGTTTGTGTGACACTAACCTTGTTAGCTCGGGACAAAACTTAGGAACTGAAGGAACTCGTTTATTAACCTACTTCAAAAAGGAGGAGCTTCTCAATTCGATTGCTATTTTTTTTTACGAGATCTTCTTTAGTTTGATGCGGAATAGCTGTCTACCTCCTCAAAAATCTGTTGATTGTTGACGTAGGTAGAACTTTTACAAAGTTCGTTTACTTATCTCTGCATTACCAATTAGTCTGCCGCTAAGCAATAATGTGCTAGCATAATTGTGGTCTGGTGGGATGGCAAATGTAGCTATAAGTGTTGGGCATATGACAACGCGCGGTTGATTTACACTGCTGGTGTCTATAGGCCAGTATGTATGGCCAGTAAAATTAATAAAATATAATAAATAAAAAAAATAAAAAAAAAACAATATTGAGATAATATGATGTGATTACGAATTCCACAACTACTAGCTTATCTAAACATCAGATCAAGTTCAAATCATATAATGAGATTTCAATGGACGTTGGTAGTAAGATAATAATTAAAATAACTAAAAAACCCGACTGCATAAAACACTTTAAAAAAGACAAAAACAAGTCTAGTAGTCCAGACCTATGTAAAGTAATATTGAATAACTACACCATTTAAATGTTTTCATGATCGATAAATACATAAAATATTAAAATATAACGTAGAATAAAGTCAATCTTAATTGCAGTCGTGACCCATTACTGGGAATTTTAGAGACGGTCACGATTTTGAATAGGTCCCGACGGCAAGATTGACTTTATTTTATGTATTTATCGATCATGAAAACATTTAAATGGTGTAGTTATTCAATATTACTTTACATACTTAGGTCTGGACTACTAGACTTGTTTTTGTCTTTTTAGTTTTTTTAAAGTGTTTTTATGCAGTCGGGTTTTTTAGTTATTTTAATTACGTAACTTGTTTCCGGATTTTTAGTGCTAAACTACGAAAAATCTGCAGACGCTTAATTTAAAACTAAGGTGTGTTTTTTACTTGTGCAAGATTTATACAATACTGTTACGGAATGCTCAAAATATATTTTTCAGCCCACGCATTAAAGCGCATAAAATCCGCCATTTTTTTTTTATTTCATGTACCCAGTGACACTCGTGCCCTCAAGACAAATCTAATGAGGTATCATTTATCTAAATCGGTTGCACCGTTGAATAGTTACGAGTGGACATAGGAACGGACATACATAAATACATACATGTCAAACACATAACCCTCCTCCTTCGGCAGTCGGGTAAAAATTACAAATAAGTAATTTTAAAAGTACACTATTTATGGTATATTTACTTTGCAGGTCACCGCGCTCATACGGTGTTCGTGGGCGTGCACGTGCCGGCCCGAAGACATTCCCATAGGAAGCATAAACACCATCACCGCAACGGGGAGAACGATGTGGAGAGACCTGGTGAGTTCTCTGCTTCTTTGAAACAAAACTGAGGGCTAAAATTAATTTTTTTTATGAATTTTAATATGATTTTCCGACATACGACTTCACAACGTGCCATATATGCTCAGTAAGCTGACCTCTAAGGGTACCAAAAGCTTAGACAATGACCATGAAGAGTGTACTTATGTACTGGAAATTATAAGCACGTTGTATAGCTTGTATAGAGCCGGTGAATCAATGTTTCAGCCCCCCAGAATAGAAAATGTTACCTATCAACCAAAAATTCTCATAGATATGTATTTTAGTGTAAGAAAATCTGACTTCAAGCAAGATCCTGCCTGGGGTCAAATTTAAATTTTGAATATGTTTACTTAATGAAACAGCATGAGATATGAAAAATAACAAAGAGATAACGAGTTTGAGGGCACAAATTGTATAAAAAGAAATTATTGATTGAATTATTGGCTTGGTTATTGAATCCTTTGTGTCATTAAAACTCAAACACAAACGAGCGTTGTATGAATAATATGCAAATAGTATATTATGTTGCGACACGTTCGCTCAGCCAATATATTATCGTAATTGACTAATAAATATTTTTGTAATAATAAATAGCTCAAAAATAGATATACTTAATTTAAATAACTTTTCATGATCACCATTTTTATTAGGTATACTACTGTACTTGATACAGTAATCATGATCTCACAAAAATGATCAAAGAAATACACAACTCATTAAAGAAACATTTTTATATTAGAAGCTTTGATATACTTAGCTCTGTAGCATTACAAAATATGAGAGCAAATTACATGACGTCGTTCGCGTCCTTGTATAAAATAACCAAGCTCGTAAAATTAACCCTTTTGATACAAATACAATAAGGCTGGTTAGTCTCTAAGGCAATATAATTTATCGTCGTATTATTAACATTATATTGAACATCGTCGCAGAAAAATTAACTTTTATTCCAAAATGTGCTTTTTGGTTGCCAATCTCTAGGGCCGGGGTTAATGTCGAGGGTCAGAAGACTAAGCGTCACAGATGACGGCGAGACACGTAAGACATCATAGTAGAAGCCAAACCTGTCCATTCTTATATCGACTCCAATTTCCTTTTGCAATTTTGAAACTCAATTTAAAATATAGCCGCATTTCATCATTGTCGTCTGAACAAGCATGGATTAATCAATCAAGATCTCTCTTTCCATTTTTATGTTGTCAGATTTCTCAAGCATGGTTCGCCAGATACCATTTTTATTCTTTGATTTATTCACATAGCTTCGAGACTTAGAAATCTTTCAACTTTACCTTATCCTAATGTTTCAATTTCTAAATGTTTGAAAAATCCCGCTTTCAAACTATTTACAGTTTTATTATGTTTTCCAGTAACACCACCGGCTCAAAGAGTCCAGTTTATACTTGGCGAAGATGTCGACGACTCCACACTTGAGTCCCATCCCTTATTTTCTGAAATGGAGGAGCTGGTTAAAGATGGCGACGAACTAGAGTGGAAAGAGACAGCCAGGTGGATAAAATTTGAAGAAGATGTAGAGGAAGGTGGAAATCGATGGTCAAAACCTCATGTAGCAACATTGTCACTTCACTCTCTCTTTGAATTACGGAGCCTCATACTCAACGGATCTGTGATCCTGGATATGGAAGCAGGCTCTCTGGAACAGGTTGCAGATAATGTACTAGATAATATGGTAGCTGATGGTGGCATAGGATACGATTGTAGAGAGAAAGTCAAAGACGCTTTATTGAGGAGACACAGACACCAGCATGAGAGACGAAACCATCATAATAACATGTCAAGACTTCCTTTGATTCGGTCGCTAGCCGATATTGGACGAAATCATTCGTCTTGTAAAAGTGAGTGTAATTTTTACAGTCAATATTTTTACCTAAATTCATGACTCTTATTTTTTTTATTAATAACAGTTATATAGCATAAAATACATGGATCTTCGGATCCTATCAGATTTCCAGGAAGGTGGCTCTCGACGCTCCAGTTCGAGGAGTTGTCGAGGGTCCACCTCATCTCCTCACACCGCTCTCCTTCAAGCGTCAGACGCCAGAGGTTCTTATCTGGCAGTACCAGGTTAGCCATGCGTGTGAAATGGTACCTAACACATAACCGCTCACTGAACTCACGCCCTTTTACTGAAATTCACAGTAGCACGCACAAAGGCTAATTTTAATTAATGTTGTATTATATTATCGGTGTAGTGTTTGGAGAAGGTTACTCACGAATTTGTTATTTTTTTGTGAACCTAATTACTATGATCCCTGTGAAAATCGGCATTATATCATTACAGTTGAGGAAGGCGGTTCAACAAGCGGACACTCTTACAAAGGAGAATTCAGTCGTTTCCTAGGCCTTCCTAGTGCGGGTAACCGCTTATCCTCGTCAATGTTGTTTCTTCTCTTTCTTACTATTTTCTTTTATTACTTCCTTATCATTCTCGAACTACATCTTGCTATATCCATGTTTCTATGCTTTCCGCTGATGTCCTTGTTTCAGTTGAGTCTGTTAAAAGTCAGCTTACGCTCATGCCTTCTTCATTTGTTTATGAAAATATAAGTATTTCTACCGGAAGCTTTAAAAAAGTAATCAAAATATTTCATTGATTTCTTATACTAAATTCTACTTATTATTATATAAGGCTATGTTTGTGTGTTAATTAGCTCCACACCTCATAATTCATTTGGGAATTTGGTATACTATTTAACAAAATTTTAATCTGTACCTTTTTAATATTTTTTTACATTTTGCTTTGACACAAGAATCGCATAACTTACTAACCGGTGTTTGATGTAAAAGCTTTAAATTGTTTAATCGTTGTGATTACATTATCAATTCACAATTTCATATATTTCAGGTGCTGCCCACGATGAAGGTATGGTAAAAAGTCCTAGCAATATATCAATGCAACGTAATCATAGTTCTGGCGATCTCCCAATGAATGGAGACATAAATCATAAATGTAACACAAACTTTATGCGAAAGATACCACCTGGAGCAGAAGCATCCAATATCTTAGTAGGAGAAGTAGATTTCCTCGAAAAAACACTATCGGCCTTTGTAAGACTGAAAACAGGAACCATAATGGGTGACTTGACTGAAGTACCAGTGCCCACTAGATTTATGTTCGTATTACTCGGACCCCCGAACAGCAACTCTAGTTTTCATGAAATTGGCAGAGCTATGGCTACTCTGATGTCTGATGAAATTTTCCATGAGGTCGCATATCGAGCTAAGAAAAGAGATCATCTTTTAGCTGGTATAGATGAATTTCTTGATGCTGTAACAGTTTTGCCTCCAGGAGAATGGGACCCAGCCATTCGTATTGAACCACCAGCAGCAATACCTTCCCAAGATCCTCGAAAACGGCCCAATGATAATAATCCAAAAGAAGAACTGGATGAGGAAGAGGAAGAACAAAGGCAAAGGGAGGAATCGGGGTTAGCAAGAACTGGTAGACTATTTGGAGGCTTAATAAATGATCTCAAGAGGAAAATGCCTTGGTACTGGTCAGATTTCAGAGATGCATTGGCGATTCAGTGTGTTGCTTCGTGGATATTCTTATACTTTGCCTGCTTATCGCCTATTATTACATTTGGGGGATTATTGGGGGAGGCTACAGGAAAAAATATGGCCGCTATGGAATCATTAATATCTGGATTCGTCTGTGGAATGGGTTATGGATTTTTTTCAGGTCAACCATTAACAATTTTAGGATCAACAGGCCCAGTATTAGTATTTGAAACAATAGTATTTGAATTCTGCAGGCAGATTGGATGGAATTACATGTCATTCCGGTTTTGTATTGGGACATGGATAACCATAATTTTAGTAATACTTGTAGCGATCGATGCAAGCGCATTTGTCTGCTACATAACAAGATTTACTGAGGAAAATTTTGCCACTCTAATTGCATTTATTTTCATTTACAAGGTAAACAAAATCTTTATAAAAACATTATGGCTTTATGTAAAAAATAATTACTTTTTGTTGTTACATTTTTATAACATTGTAGGCGGTGGAAAATGTAATATCAATCGGCAAAAAGTATCCACTCAAGACACGCCCCGATGAAGTTCTCAATTATGAGTGTTATTGTTTGCCAAGCAATTACTCTAAAGTGCCGGAGCAGTTTAATTGGACTTCAGTAGACAAAGAGTCTTGTCAGGTATCTAACTAATTATATTATAGTACTTAAACACGATAAGATTACACGTGCAGTTTGTATGCTTCGCAGTAACGAGCTTATTATTGTGAACTCAAATTACAGCTTTACAATGGAACCTTAGCCGGTGGAGGATGCGATACAAAAGTGTATGTGCCCGATGTATATTTAATGTCTATTATACTTTTCTTGGGCACGTTTACCATTTCGATAATATTAAAAGACTTTAAAAACTCTTTATTCTTCCCATCAAAGGTATGTTTTCTAATCAGATCTAACTACTCGTACTGTTCTTGTTTTTATTTACAAGCTTCTAATGCCTGTCTTCTATTTTCAGATCAGACAAATCATAAGCGACTTTTCAGTTATCATAGCCATATTATCAATGTCGTTCTTAGATTACAAGGTCGGTGTCAAGACTCCAAAATTGGAAGTACCCTCAGAATTCAAACCGACACTGCCAAGCCGAAACTGGGTCATAACCCCTTTCAGTGGCAACCCTATTTGGTCAGCATTAGTGGCCATATTACCAGCTTTACTGGGAACTATACTGATTTTCATGGACCAACAGATCACAGCAGTAATAGTGAATCGTAAGGAGAACAAACTTAAGAAAGGATGTGGATATCATCTAGACCTGTTTGTCTTGGCGATTCTGATACAGATTTGTTCAGTTATGGGGCTTCCATGGTTCGTAGCAGCAACAGTTCTGAGCATCAATCACGTAAATTCTTTGAAAGTAGAATCAGAATGTGCTGCGCCAGGAGAGAAACCACAATTCTTAGGAGTTCGAGAGCAAAGAGTTACTCACATTTTAATCTTCCTAATGATTGGATGTTCAGTAGTGCTGACGCCTGTTTTAAGTAATATACCAATGCCAGTTTTGTTTGGTGTGTTTCTTTATATGGGAGTGGCTTCGCTGAAGGGTCTACAATTCTTTGATCGAATCTTGATTATGTTCATGCCTCAAAAATATCAACCTGACCATATGTTCTTGAGACAGGTAAGAATTATTTTTTGCAGACCTTTCTAATTGTGTCATAGTATTTCAATATTGAATTAAAAATTATACAATTTCAGGTACCAATTCGTCGAGTTCATATTTTTACTGCAATACAACTGACGTGTCTCGTTTGTCTTTGGGTTATTAAATCATTCTCCATGACATCAATTCTATTCCCATTGATGCTTGTGGTAATGATCGGTATCAGAAAAGCTCTGGACTTGTTCTTTACAAGAAGGGAGATGAAGATACTTGATGATGTGATGCCAGAGATGACTAAAAGGAATCAAGATGAGCTTCGGGAGTTAGGCGATGCTGAGGTGGGATGGCATGCAAAACTTTTAAATTTTTGCGGCCGGAACTGAAGTTACATTCCTCATTCGTTTTAGTTTCCTTAGTCATCCTATCGTTTTAATATTTTTGGTTATTCATGTAAATCTGTGTACTAAGAAATAAACTCAGTGTTGGTCTCACACACGCATTTTAATTTTGCTATTTCGACATTTATTCCTTTTGCCTTTTTTGTCTTTGTACTTTTTCCTTGTATATGGTGAGTATATATTATATAGTTCTTTTCATCCAAAATTGGTAGTTTTATTTTATTCATTAATAGTATTTATATATATAATAGATTTCTTTGAAGAAGTTTCTTAGGTTCTCCCCTTATAGGAAACCACCAAAAGCAACCCACCACCCTATCAAGAGAATCTACAGATTCCCCTTATTAATGGCAATATAATGAATATCCCGCTGACATCAATAAACATATCAGAGGAAGTAAACAAAACCGGCATATGGAAGCAAGTCAATAACAGCAACAAAATGAAGAAAGATATGAAAACTAAAACGGGAAAGAAAAAGTAAGTAAAGAAAGAGTAAGCAGTGTATAGTTATTTAACATAGGTACTGATTGTCTAATAATAATGATAACTATAATGTTTTCCAGTAACAAACACAAGAAGTTAATTTCAAAAAACGCACAATCTGAAATCGAACGGCGATTATCTACTATGGATGAGGTGGAAGAAGACGATTCGTCTGCCAAGGTGTGCATCAATGACACCAAATTCTAAGTGGAGCATGACTGCACCATTTTCTTGAAGACTGCATGTACAACAACCCTAACACAGCGTGCATGATGTAATACCTGTATTCAATGGGATAGGCAACCGAGGAACTAATGCAAATGGCGTTGCCTTCGTCTTAGCTAATGAAATCCTATTGTGTTCAGCCAATAAGTACGATTTGTTTACTTGGAGGTGATGACTTCTGTTTTGGTTTCGCGTTGCCTTCCCAACTAAAGCACCCTTATTTTGTTGAAAATCCCAGTTCGATTGAATCCGATATATGAATGATTTTATTATATTTGTAGTTTATAGGTCAGCTGATCACAGAATGCCATGACAATTGTAAATAGTGGGAGAATGGGAGTTATGTGAGAACTTGTTTTAGTAGATCCGATAATTTGAAATATTATGAATTGTATTTCATGAAGGTATGTTCTGAGAGTACAAAATTGTTTTTAAATGTAGTATACGTTATGTACTTTATTTTCTACATTTTTTTGTAAAAATCAAAAAGAGCAGTTAATCTTTTAATGTAAGTAGAATTTAGTTTAATAGAGTACCTAGATTATTTCCTGGTCATAGTTTAATGTATTATTTTTATAAAAATCTGCATCGCTTTGTGTGTTTACGAATAAGTATTATTCAGCATTGTCTGCATCCTATAAACCTTTAATTGTACACTATTTATCTATATTTTTATTATCTTTAAACTATAGATAGCATAGCAATCTCAAACGTTATAATTTGGTAATTTAATTAATTGCATGCATTATTTATTTTTTACAACCTGAATTGATAACATTATTTGTCCCCTAGATACCGTTAGCAAAATGAGTTAGATAATAAATAGATTTAGGATGAGTTTTAGGCTCGCCCCCTATTACATGTGACCTAAACATACCGGCGAACTGTGGGTGTACATTACGCCTCTGCCTAACCCTTCGGGGAATACAGGCGTGATGGTATGTTATGGTTTCCCTGAGATACCAAATGGGACTGCCGCAAGGAGATATATCGGCGCCAATGTAGAGACGGACTTTAGAAAATAGGAACACTTTTCAGTCATAAAATTGAACTATAATTAACGTGTTAAATGGTTGGATGTTATTTGTGTACCTACACAGGCTTTTACTTTTGTCGCAGCACTAAAATCTATACCAAAAAATATGGTAGAACTGATTATAGTTGCCAAATTTTTAATAGATATTGTAAAATTACTAGTTATAACAAATAATAGGCTACTCTTATAGTACTTTATAATAAGCTTGTTTCTTTTTCAAATATTTACTCTTGTATCTGAGTATGGACTTCTAAACAATTTTCAGAATGACCTCGTAAGGCGCAAAGACTCATGGAGCAGTGGTATCAAAAAGTCCGAATCTAGAAAAGGTAACACCTCCGCTGAAACATCGGTCTAAACTTTACCGCTTATCAATTATTACAAATACCAAATATAATTACCATTTGTTTTAATAGAAATTAAGGCAATTGGCACAAAGTGTGTTGATATTTAAATTAGTAAATATTTGTACTGATACACCGTTTCAATATAATTTATGAATTAACTAATATAATTAATAATAATTACTATTGTTAATTAAAATAATTTCCTTGTCTAACTGTTACTGTCTGATTAGTATTAGATATTCAGAATTTGTTAAGTACTCATTTAATATAGTAATGTTATTGACATTACTATATTAAATGAGTACTTAGATTACTATATTAAACTAGTATTTGATGGAAATTAATTCACTAGCTAGATTTTAGTTTAGACAAGCGGGTGTGGAAGTAGGAAGTCACGTTGCTCCCAACTCATTGTTCCGCGAACAATCCCAATCCAATCCCAGTTCACAAGTTTGACAAGAGATCTCCCACTTGCGGGCCGTGTAACTCCCACACGACAGTTTTATTTCCTATACACTTCGAAAGATAATTATATTCACTTCGAAAATTATTGCAATATCAATTTTTGAGGCAATAATCCTATTTGATAACTTGTATATACCTATAACGTGGGTACGATAATATACTTAATTCTAATCTTTATTTCACTATAGAAACCATAACCTTTATTCTAGATACAACAGCAGTTTTGAAACTATTATAGTAGTAGTAGTATGTAGTATTATACCTGCGTGTTTTTGGGTAACATACATAATTTACTCATTTTACATATTTTGAGAATTAGGTAACTATTACCTTTACTGTACTAATTTTATAATATTAACGATCTTACCTACTTATATTTTTATATAGGAATCATTTATTTCAAGCTATCTCGTAGATAGAGTAAGGTAATTCAAAAATAATTAAACAAAGTGCCAATAGAGTAACACCATTAGAATTTAGACAAATATAAATGATTTCCGTCTTTATTCTTTAGATGTCAAAATAGGTTTCTGATTGTAAATAATTTGCTATTTATTTCTGATATTTACTCTAATGTTTAGATTAAAGCAAAACTAGTTTTTTAAAATTTTATCGCAGTACGTACAATATGTACTTTTATATTGATTTTAGTTTTATCGTTGACTGTCTTGATGTTAAAATAGTTATTAACAGTAATCTTGGGTTTTATAAAGGGTCCGAAACGTCAGGATTTAATAACATTAAAACCATCCGCGGCAAAATCGGTAAACAGTAGTTTTCTTAGAATTGTATGTTATTATTTTATTACCATTTTTCATAGAATAGGAATAGCGCAGTGTTAGTATGATAAACATTATATGGTACCTAACTATGTATGCATAAATTAGATGCATAAAATAATCAATTATGTGAACAAGAACATAGACTCAATAATTACGTAGTTAAAATAATATTAATTCAACAGTACCTAATCATTTTAAGTAAGTTACCATTATTGTAACTTGTACCATGTGGGTTAGTACCTAACTACTTACCTAATCAATTTGTAGAAAATTTCGTTACTTTAGCAAAACAATTATTAAAAAATTGAAAAACTAATTTACAGGAGTTATAGTAGGTACCAATGTTGTTTAACTTATATAATTTCTGATTTATAAATTACACTATATCTAGCTAGAATTGCTAGAAATAACAGTTTCAATTCTATAAACACATTTTGTTAGAATAGGTACCTACCGATGTACTTTTAAAATATCCTTAGGTATATATCGTGTAACTTGTGGCTAACGTTTACAATAGTAACATTTATTTTAAAAAATAGGATTAATTAAGTAATACAATGTAAGCAAAACAATTATTATTTGTACCTGGGGCGTTTGTTACGATTTGTATCGTTTTTGGAATATATTTGTGGAGTGTTATGAATAAATGGTTTTTATAAATGTATTATTACTATACTTATATTATTTAAAACCTGTACCTAATATTTCAATGTAAGGAAATGGCCGCTCAACTTCCATGGATCCATCGAAGTCCAAGCTCATACCGTCTTTTTTTTTTTAAAAAAAAAAAGCTTACTAGCAATTTGGGTCGCACGTTACTAGTATTCTTGTTAACCCCTCGTGCTAAGCTAAATGCTTGTGTTACGAGTGGGTTCACGTAAGTAGTGCAATGGGTGGGTTTCGAACCGGCAACCACATGATCGCAAGTCCTGCGCCCTAGCCATTAGGCTACCGCCGCTTCAATTTCCGTCTGGACTTGCCAAAATTGGCGTTTTCTGTCAAATATAAAATCTACTATTGTGATTTGTGATTTATTTGAAACCCAAGTAACGATTATTACCATACAGAAACAATGTTAGAAGTGTTAGAACAAAATATTGTGTTACGCTTAGTATATTCTCCAGTGGAGTACAGTTAACAGTTACGAATGGCTACCTAAATATCAGGCTAAAAATTCCAGTTTGTACTCAAGTCTACTATTTCAGTCGTATTTCAGTAAAATGGTCGTTCAATTGCACTAAATGACATAAGAACTGATAGATTTCGTAAACAAAACTGTCAAAAATTGAGCCATTGAGTGACGAATCTGACACGACAAAATAGCAGACTTGGGGCCCTGGTTCGAGATTGCACTACCGACGTGAACCCACTCGTAACACAAGCATTTAACTTAGCTCGAGGGTTAACAAGATACTAGTAGTGTGTGACCCACATTGCATATGACATGGGAGAGCCATGCTTCGGCACGAATGGGCCGGCTCGACCGGAGTGATACCACGGCCTTACAGAAATCCGGCGTGAAACAACGCTTGTGTTGTGTTTCGCCGAGTGAATGAGGTTACCGGAGGCCCAAACCCTTTTAAAAGGCGGGCAACGCACTTGTGACTCCTCTGGTGTTGCGGGTGTCCATGGGCGGCGGTTATCGCTTACCATCAGGTGATCCGTCTGCTCGTTTGCTCCCCTAGCCCATAAAAAAGTAAGTTTAAAAAAAAAAGTAAGAGTATGTTTCTTTGAGTAAGATAATCCGTACGGTAGCTAGCGTACGGATTATCTTACGGTTTTCACCAACACAAAGAGGGGAAGGCTATTTATTATGAACTAGCTTCTGCCCGCGGCTTCGCCCCCGTGGAATAAAAAGTATCGGGAACGGGATAAAAAGTATCCTATGTCCGTTTCCTGGTTCTAAGCTACCTCTACACAAATTTTCAGCCAAATCGGTTCAGCCGTTCTTGAGTTATAAATGAAGTAATTAACACGACTTTCTTTTATATATATAGATTATGAAATTGCACGCCCGAAGCCTGATGTACAAATAAAACGACCGTAAAAATCAATAATACATTATTTATTTTACATATATTCGCCTTAAAATCTACAATAAAAAATAACAATAAAATAAATTAGTCTAATAATTAGCTAGGCGGTTAATTCTTTTTCTTCTTTTGATCTGGCAGGAAGCCCATGTCTTCTTGGTGTTTCCTTATTAGCTTCTCTTGGACATCAGGGAGGCAGGGAGAGTACCTACTGTACTCCATGCTGAACTCTCCTTTGCCTTGTGTCATAGACCTGTAAAAATATCAACGAATAAGTCAATATCTTTCTCCAGATTAAGAAAGAAATAGCGCAATAATGAGGGGAATGGAAAGGATTGCTACTTTTCATTCTTTTTCATTTGATGATCTAGTTATTATTTTTCACAGTGATTTCACCTGTGATATATTACAGCCTGCTATATATATGTGTGATTATATAATATGTATACTAGCGGACCCGACAGACGTTGTCCTGTATGATATACTAAGCGATTAGGATATTAAACAAAGTAACGATTCAGCAGTTTACTTGCAGTATAGATAAATAACCTAGATACCGACTGCAGCGCCATCTGCCGGCTTATTTGTGAATCTAAACCATTTTCGAATCCACTTGAACACACACAAAAAAATCATTCAAAGTGGTCCAGCCGTTTAGGAGGAGTTCACTGTCAACACACGTACAGAAGAATTTTATTTTGACGACCTCTGTGGTTTTGTGGTTCGAGTACCGGACTGCTGTCCATGGGTTCGATTCCCACAGGCCACAAAAATTTATGTGATGAATATAAGTGTTTGTGTTCGTCTGGGTGTTTCTTATGTATTATAAGTATGTATTTACAAAAAAAAACTATATAAGTATTATTATCCATTGTCTAGTACCCATAGTACAAGCTCTGCTTAGTTTGGGACTAGATGGTGCTGTGTAAAATGTCGCAGAATATTAAAAAAAAAATATATATATATATATAAAGATATTGTGATATATCACTTTTAGTTGGCAGTGAAGTTTCATTTACATAAACATAACATACCATCACGCCTGTATTCCCCGAAGGTTTAGGCAGAGGCATACTAATGTACACCCACAGTTGCCGGAATGTTTTAGGTCCTATGTAATAGGGGGCGAGCCTGTTGCCATTAACCGGGCACAAATTTCTAACTCCGAGCTGCTACTGGGAATTTCATAGAAAAACCCAATAACACTGCTCGACCTGGGAATCGAACCCAGGACCTCTAGCGTAGCAGTCGCGCTCAGGACCACTTGGTTAATGAGGCAGTTAGCCTAAAGTTTCATTTCTGATGATTTAATATCGCACTTGCTACTTTTCTACTTACAATGAAATATAACACGCAGTTATTTCGGCTGTATCGTAAAGAGATGATAATAGCAGGAGCTATTTTTGTAACTCACCTTAGTTCACCAGCGTATCCGAACATATTGTTGAGAGGTACTTCTGCGTATATAGTGGTCCAGCCCTCGGAGCCCTCCGTACCGGTGATAATGCCGCCCCTCTTGTTCAACTGACCTATCACTGTGCCATGGAACTCGTCCGGTAGAGTCACTTCTACGAACATAATCGGTTCCAGGATCTGCCACGCGCCATCGTCGAATACTAAGGAATAATAAAATTGATGAATCTATATCTATCTATACTAATATATAAAGCTGAAGAGTTTGTTTGTTTGTTTGCTTAAACGCGCTAATCTCAGGAACTACTGGTCCGATTTGAAAAAATCTTTCAGTGTTAGATAGCCCATTTATTGAGGAAGGCTATTATAGGCTATATATCATCACGCTACGCGGACGACGTCGCGGGAAGAAGCTAGTAGTTTAATATAAATGAAAAAAATAATTGGGTTTTGTTGCGGAGGTCGTCAGTTAGGAAATGCCGGCACAATCTAGTTACTTAAAATGTAAAATATTGACTTCTAAAAGTGTCTTTAAAAGATTTATTTACAATAAAAAATATAATTTATAATTAATAACGCTTTAAACGTGATCAATAAAATTATGTTTCTTTTTGCGCACAGTTAATAATCATAATTATATTTTTAATAATAGCATAGAAGAAAACTAATTTACAAAGATTAAAATATAAAACTGTAAGAGCCTGTTTCACCGCCTTCTTATAAGTTCCCAGTAAATTATCTGACTCAAAATAACATACAAAATACGTTCTAATTTTGAATTTATCGTGGAATTTAAGTAGATAGTGCTTATCCGGAGATGGTGAAATAGGCCCTAAATGTGTCATTTTTATTGTGTTCAATAGTTTAGTTTAGTTTTAGTAGTGACCTTTTTACTTTATAACCCTAAAAATCATTGACAATGCAAAACTATTCATGAATAATTATTTACTTTCAACAAATACTGACCTTCTTTAACAGCGCCCTTAGCGGCGAGGAAGAAGGCCAGCTCACTGGAGTCCACGATGTGATGAGCACCATCCTGCAGCCGGAACTTGACCCCAGAAACCTTGTGGCCGGACAGGTACCCCTTCTGGCACGTGTCCAGGAAACCCCTCTCCACTCCGGGCACGAACGGCTTGGGCACATTGGTACCTATAGTCTCGTCCACGAATTCTAGCACTGGAATTGGAGAATGGAGTTTGTTAAATAACATAATATACCAACACGCCCGTATTCCCCAAAGTTATTTCATATATATACTTATTGGGGACTCTTAGGGCCACTTGCACCAACTTCTTAAATTCGTTTAAATTGTATTTAAACACGATTTTTTATTTAAGTCAAACATTCGTCTTGCACCAAAATAATTTCCGTGTTAAATACGTTGAAAGACCTGTCAAAGTTAAATTCGCTGAAGACCCTATTTAAATCATACTTAAATATGAATGGCCGTGTATTGAAATTTCATCTGACGAATGGAGTTTATTTTGAGACAAAATACTACTAGAAGCATTGTAATAATTTCTATGAGAGATTATTCACCTATTTAAGATTATTTTTTCATTTTATCAAATAAAAAACACAACAAATAAATATGACTTTGTTTGGATTGGTTGTCATAGCAACGAAAAGTCAAAATAAAGTTTCGTTACATGCAGACTATTTTCAATAAAAATCATCGATTCATCATTAATTAAAATTAATTAATTATAATAATTATTAAATTTGATTTGATTTTATATTTATTATTCATAACATAATTGTTTTAATAGATTTTTCACATTACTATTTTGTAATGTAGATGTAATGTAAAAACGGAACGTAGAGAACTGTTTTATCGACATGTTCAATTCATTTAACTAAATTGACATAAGACAGACTTGGTGCAAGACGATCTTAAATGTATTATATTTATGGAGTTAAACATATTTAACTAAATGCATAAAAGAATGATTTAAATAGAATTTGGTGCAAGTGGCCCTTAGAATGCCTGCTTATGTACAGAGTTAGTTAAAACAGCTATATTTTTACGGCAATCACCTGTATTCAGATGTGGTGGCAACGGTTCCATGATGCCGACAACCCGCGCGTACTGGCCCGAACCACCTGATTGCTTCTTGTGAAGGTAGTCGAAAGAACACGGAGACATCATTGTCTCTCTGAAATAAACGTATTTTATTGCAGCAACAATTATAATAGTAAAAAAATAATGTATCATTAATATCAGTAATTATTATGTAAAAGCTGTAACCTAGTTCAAATCATTATATCAGCCTATTGCCGCCCATTGCTGAACGTAGGCCTCCCCCAAAAGAGACCATACCGGTCTTGGGCAGCTCGCATCCATCCGCTGCCAGTCACATTCTTCAAATTGTCGGTCCATCGTGTCGCAGGGCGTCCCACACTACGCTTGCCTAAACGCGGTCTCCACTCTAGCACTTGTCTGTCTCATTACCGGCCAACTTTCTCAGCTCAAATCATAGGCTTAACTTTTTACTGAATCACGAGCGTAATAATGCATGCGACGTCCAGGTCCCAGGGTCTTCAATTCTACATGACGTTGAAAATATCTTGCAAATATTTACAAGCGATCAAATCAGAAATGAGGTCATCTGTAGGAGAACTAAAGTTGCTGACATAGCTCAAAGGATTAGCAAGCTTAAGTAGCTTAGGCAGTAGGCGGGGTTTAAGCTCGTAGAACTCACGGCCGCTGGAGCAGAAAGGTTCTCGAGTGGAAACCACGCACCGGAAAACGCAGTGTGGGAAGACCTTCCAACGAGATGGACGGACGACCTGGTTAATGTCGCAGGGAGTCTTTGGATGCAGGCGGCATATAACCAGTCCTTGTGGAAGTCTTTGGGGGAGGCTTTTGTTCAGGAGTAAATTTCTACTAGCCGATACAATGATATGTATCCTCAATATTTTTTGAACACTTATTAAGGTGATTTTACACTAGCAGCCGTTCGGAACGGCCACCTTTACAGGCTCTCAGTTATTTCGACTAATAGAGGTTCATAATACTAACCTAAAAGCCACTTTAGGTTTGCCGAGGTCGACAGGACAGTTGTACTCCCTCTCCATTCTCTGCGCGTAAATCTCTAAGTGCAGCTCTCCCATACCAGAGACAATAGTCTCCTTGTTGTCGGGGTCGTAGCGAAACTGGAATGTGGGGTCCTCCTTGGTGAATCTGAAAGAGGTTACAGAAATTATCAGTATGTCCCAAGAATTACGTAATTTTTATATGATCAACAGTATTTTTGTCACGACTCTTTATTTAACTTAAACTGCCTCATTAGCCTAGTGGTCCTGAGCGCGACTGCTACGCTTGAGGTCCTGGGTTCGATTCCCAGGTCGAGCAGTGTTTATGGGTTTTTCTATGAAATTCTCAGTAGAATGTCGGGTTTGAAATGATTAATGGCAATAGGATCGCCCTTTATTAGATGGAGGTGATGAAACCTCAACAATCCCCCGACTTTGTGTGAACATTAGTACACTATACATGCGTTATAATTTGTCTTTGAACTTCCGTAATTCAATTAAAGCTGCATAGATAGTAAATACCAAACATTTCTACTTACCTAGCAACAGCCTTTGAGAAGTTATCCCGATCCTTATTATTCTTTGGCTTGATAGACATAGACACTACAGGGTCAGGCACGTGTATAGATTCCATGGACAGCTGTAGTTTGCCGTCGTTTACGAACGTGTCACCCGACGCGCAATCTACGCCGAACAACGCGAAAATGTCGCCCGCCATAACTTCGTTCACTTCTTCCATGTTGTTGGAGTGCATGCGGACTAGTCGAGAAATTTTCACCTGAAGAAAAAAAACTGTTTGTTCAATACTGCCAACATGCATTTCACAAGATTACTAATGAATAGTATTATAAACATAACATACCATCACGCCTGTATTCCCCGAAGGGTTAGGCAGAGGCGTACTAATGTACACCCACAGTTCGCCGGGGCGAGCCTATTGCCATTAACCGGGCACAAATTCCAAACTCCGAGCTGCTACTGGGAATTTCATAGAAAAACCCAATAACACTTTGGTCGACCTGGGAATCGAACCCAGGACCTCTATATTAGCAGTCGCGCACGGGACCACTTGGCTAATGAGGCAGTATTATATATGTAGATCTATATTTAGAAGACTGTGGTAAACAGACATACATATCGCATTTATAGCAATAAAAATATAGACTGCTTGCTGGATCTAATAGGTTTACGGAAGTCTGATGGCATTAACTTCATGAAAATACTGTGTAAATTCGAAATAGAAACTTCACAATAAAATGGATGATGTTAAGTTCAAACAATTTAGCTAAACCCATATGCTTCCTGCATCTCAACACTTATAAAAATCATCATGGAACATATTATGCTTATTAAAAAGAAAATAAAGTAGTAAAATACCTTTTTTCCTGTCCTAGCATTAAATATATTCTCTCCTCTCTTCAACATGCCTTGGTAACATCTCAGATAAGTCAGCTGACCAAATTTGCTGACTTCCAACTTGAAAGCCAAACCTACAAATGGTTTGTTATCATTCCTTGCCGCATCCAAAATAATTGTCTGGCCTTCACCTTCCTTATCTTCATTCAATATTGCTGTGTTTTCCACCTCGCCAGGGTGTGGGAGGTATTCTAAAACTGCATCTAGTAATGGTTGTATGCCCTTGTTTTTCAGCGCTGTACCTACAAATACCGGTGTGAATGTACGCTTGAGAGTTGCACGGCGAACAGCCCGCTTTATATCTTCAACTGTTGGTACTTTTTCTTCGAGGAATAGTTCACCTGGAAATTTATAATTTTTGATAAGTTTATCGATGATCAGACTGTTATAAATAATATTGTAACTATAAAACATAAAATAGTGTTCAAAACAAGCAAGTTAATTATAGCTATGGTAAATAGAATTGAACTCTAAAAAGCCATGCAAAGTGTTTAATCTGGCTCATAACTCTGTGGATTGAAATCTGTTGCATCAGAGTGGGGAACCAATTAAAAAACATATAAATGTCATGGCTATTTTCATTGCTACTTTGGACAGTATAATATTTAATATTTTAATAGCTTACACCTATTCAAAAAACTTACCTAAACTCTCATCAACATTAGACAAATGCTCAATAAGTTCATGCCTCCTTTCTTGAACCTCTGCTCTTCTGTCTTGAGGCACCTCATCATACCGTATCTTGTCTCCATAATCTCCTTCAAAATACATAGCTCTCTCTTCAATCAGATCTAGTATACCTTGACATTCTTTCTCCAAGCCAATTGGGAGTTGAATAAATGCAGCATTATGGTTCATTTTAGAACGCATCTGCTTTACTACCCTGGAAATTAAATTGGAATCAATAAATACATAGTAGTAGTAGATGAAATTTGGTATAGAGATAGATTAGACTTGGAGAAGAATATATAAGAAGGATATGTAGGTTACCTTTTCTCACAAAAAGTATATGGGATGCAGGCAACACCAAGTTAAAACATGGAAATGGAAATAGGAAATTCCTACATTTGTTACAATCACATTAATTAGGGATTTAATTTTTACTAATATAATGCGGGAGTATCCATTAAGTTGTTTTATTTCAACAAATTTACTACAATCCGATATTCAAATTTAGGTTATAAGTTACATGCATTCACCTGATATTATTTCTTGTTAAATGTTAATAGAAGTAATTTCCCTTGCTATTCCTTAATAGTAACTGTAACTTTCCCATTATTTATTTATTTATTAAATACTTTATGCACATTGTACAAAGGCGGACTTAATGCTATAAGCATTCTCTACCAGTCAACCATAGGGTGATAGAGAGACAGATTGTGGCAGATGCATTAACCGGGTGTGGTGATAGGTGTTAAATCAATACATAAACTATGAATATACATATCTATATATTAATATACCTTCACAAAACTAAATAAATACATTTATATACAATACACAATATATTAATTAAATACTATAAATATATCAATGCTGAAATGATTCTGCCAATTTCTTTATGAGAGTTATCCATTAATCAAAGAGGATTGTAATAAATTTTACACAACAACCTTAAATAATTATCTATGACTTACCTAAAAGGATTGGCCCCCAACCTATCAAGTTTATTAATAAATGCCAGACAAGGCACATTATATCTTTTCATCTGCCTGTTGACAGTTAATGTCTGGCTCTGCACACCTCCAACAGCACAGAGGACCAGCACAGCTCCATCTAAGACCCTCAAAGCTCTTTCAACCTCCACAGTGAAGTCCACATGGCCTGGTGTATCAATAATATTTATGTTGTGGTCTTTCCATATTGTATAGGTGGCTGCAGATTGAATAGTGATCCCTCGTTGGCGCTCCAACTCCATAGAGTCCATGACAGCTCCTACATTGTCTTTGCCTTTCACCTGAAAATAAAATTCTATATTGATTTCAAATTGAAAAATAATAATCTGCCTCATTAGTCTCTCTTAACCGTGACTACTCAACCGGACATTATGGATTCAATACCCTGTTCAAAGTGTGAAATGAAAATTTTTAATAGCAGTTTGAAGATTTGATT
Organism: Acronicta leporina; assembly: GCA_947256265.1. NCBI lineage: Eukaryota > Metazoa > Arthropoda > Insecta > Lepidoptera > Noctuidae > Acronicta > Acronicta leporina. Next base: position 4,302,366 of record OX366513.1, on the reverse strand, counting down.
TTTGCTTGGTTAACACCAATATGTTTTCCCCCTATTAGATCAGACCTTTTTGTTTTCCTTATGGACTTCCGTCGCCCAGGGAAGGCGACGGGGCGTCAGACTCCACCCAGAATGGGTGACCTACCGACTAAAATCACACAGGTGTTTCGCCTCACCCCTTTTTGCTGGGATTACGGGAGCTAGAATTCATTCATCCGAGATCCCAGCATTTGGGACCTAAGCTTACCAGAAAACTGCAAGTATGTCTGCACCTAACCTTTTGGGGAATAGGGAGAACGAAAAATATAGTTTACTCTTGTAGTTTAAAAATTCATTTAAATAATTCTCCGGTACAAAATGTTAGTTTATTAGGTTTCTCTGGACCCTGATCACCGGCTTGGACACTGCTCTTGATGCTACATCTTCTTATATTTAAGAACTAGCTGTTACCCGTGACTTCGTACCCATGGTATTAAAAAAATAGACTAAGTTACTAAATGTTTGGTATGTAAGTACCATGTATACATCCAAATGCACTTAGTAAAAAGGGGTATTTTAATATTACAGACTCCAATTTTATTTGTTAATGTAATGGAATTTGTTTAACAATAAAAGAAATAAATACAAACCTCGTGCATTTGATCTATTCTTCCTGTGTAGAACAATATTCGTTCTGTAAGAGTAGTTTTTCCTGAATCTATATGGGCAGATATACCAATGTTTCTGATCCTTTCCAAAGCTTTATGCTCGGCATATTTAACGTGGGACGAGTATTTCTAAAAAAATTGCACCTTTTATTAATATTATTTCAAATAGACGAAGTAATAAAATTACGTAAAAAGAACCGGATAATTGGCGAATTAATTTAACACAACAAACTATAGTTTACCTCGATTTGCGACACATTTGATTTATTTACACCTCTTAGAATATTTGATAAGCGTAATAAACTTGATATCGTCATTTTGCTTTCATAAAAATTAATTTTATCACAGAATTTCTAGAATTTTTAGGTTACAGCTTCTTCATGTCAATGTCATGTGGGGTGGAGAAACGAAAGAGATGGGACATGTTTCAAATTCAGATAAGAATGCACGAATCAATCAACAGATAATTATTAAGGTATAGATATCAGTCAGTACTTACAAATTATAGGTATAAAAAATATTATGAATTTTTTTTTAATTAAGCTTCATCCAGCTGACTCAGGGTATCATTATTATTATCCTACGAGTATTTTAAAGTGTAATGTTGGTAGATCATTATTATAAGTAAATAACATTTAGTTTAAATACTGACCTCTATATTTTATTCTGTAGACTTTCAATTTGCAAGTATTATTGTTTCGTGTATTATTGGGTCAACGATAAATAGCAAAAGTCGCAGGTCCGACCGGTTAAAAAACGATACAACCTGGAGCAGAGGAGCAGGACCGAGGCCAATAGCATAGTTGAGGGAAACCTATACGCAGATGATGACGATGATTATGTTATTGATGACCTATAAACATTTTTTATTGACATTTTGCTGAAGACGGAATCGAGCAAACCTTATAAATTAATTGGTCATGCAATGTATTTCTATATACATAGTCACATTTTATGACATATTATTTTTTGTCACATTTTATAATAAATTATATATAACATATACCATGATGACACGTTTGGCGTAGTGGCAGAGGGATCGACTTCAGCTACAAGTGTTGTGGGTTCGATCTCCACGCGGTATTTGTACGCTCTACGGTAGTTTTAGTTTTTTAATTTTCCGGATCTGAGCATTAATGTATGTGAGAATTTGTGTCTGTTAAGTTAACGCACCCACGGTAAAGGTGGAAATGCTAGAGTGGAGCAACATTAAAAAAAATCAAAAACCACAATCTAGCAATCTTCATCAATTTTGATTGATTGGAATGATAAAGGTGGTACTTCCTTAAACCATTGACAATTAGATACATCGTGAAGCTAGCCACTTTACAGTGAACTTTGTTAGGTTGGTAGTGTGTGGGCAATAGACAAAAAACAGTTTCCTTTCAGTTTAAAAAGAATATGGCCGTGTTGGGGCCGTGTGTAAGTGTAAATATGAATGGGCACAATAATATTCATAGTCAGTTAACAAAATCATTAGAGAGAATTTTGGAGGATGCTTACTTGAGTGGTGAATTAAAACTAAGTGGACGTAAATTACGAGAGTTTCCTAAACCAGTGAAGTATGACCTGAGCGATACGGTGGTTGCGGGTAAGTTTGAGTTTTATAAATAAATCGTGCTGCATTTCAATGCGTTTAAACATATATTTTATTTTTGGGATTGTATTATGTACTATATGAGCGGAGAGTTTTAGATACGTAACTATGCTAATTTTATGTGCCGGCTATAGCGACGCGCTACCTTTATTTGTCATCAAATCGATCGAATGTGATAACTTGAAACAGGAATTCGATAATGTATATCGCTTGCATTTCTTAGAACTGAAGAGGGCACTTATTGTGTTGATCTTCTTTTTAAAATACTAATACATCTACAGTGTATTTTTATCCATTTGTGAAGAGGCTTGCCATGTGATGAACACTGTATACCTAGGTATTTATCTATAGTTATGGTTTTATTTATTGAAATCGCACTAGTAGGTAGGTACGTATATTTGGTATTGTTGTCTTATAGCACCTCATGGTGTATACTGAATCTGAATAATTCCTGTGCTGTATTTTTATATTTGATGATCAACATTTTTCTTCTTAAAAAACGATACAACACTGGTAAACATCCCAAAACTCCAAAACCATAAAAAATAACAAAAATTTGAGATATAATATAGTACCTACCTACGTCACCATCTGCATTTTCATTGGGATAATTACCTATTATATATCTCCCTTTTTTGGGTAGATACAGATCTAATTTGATTATTAAAGTTTAAGAAGATGCTCATCTAGAGATCACTAATTCTGCCTATAAATTACACATGTAATAAGATTATGTCACTTGTATGCAGCTGCACATTCTTGTTTTAAGCGAACACTTCACAATGTTGTAATCTCTCATAACATAACCATTATGTACCTACCGATATATAATAGATGTATCAAGGGGACTTCTTATACTAAGTCTTAGTCATATGATGACTGCATAAACATGATGATTATACCTAAATAAAATGCAGTTTCCTCCCAGTGAACACAATGTTTTATGTACAACATGCTTACAAAATGCTCACTTGATATAGGAAAATACCCTCCACAAATGGAACATAAATTACATAAAGAATTTGTTCTAAACTAGAATGTATGTGTTAACTTGTTACATTAAACTAGGTAGGTACCTACCTAACTATTATTTTCTTAATTGAAGAATTTGATAAATTGTAGATTTCTGAATCCAAATTAGATACCTAATCAGCTGTTATGAAGATGCTTGCCTACTAGCTTTCAACTTAATACACATACCTACTTACCTACTTAGCTTAGCTTTTCACCACACCACCTAAAATAAAGTGAAACCAAATTAAGTGGGTAGGATCTACTTGGTGTGGTTGTGGTACAGTCAGCATTGAATCTTTGACATTCTTTCACAATTCTAGAATAGGTAGTAGAGACTAATAATAATAATCAAATAATAGAGATAATTATTGCTTTAAATATGGCAATGTAAAGAGACTTATTTACTAGTCACCACACCATCAAAAATAAACCTAATTAATTGAGTCTAAAAATGTCACTAAAATCATCTATTTCCATAATATTTCATCATCAAATTTGGATGTAAACAGTTTATTAGGCGAAAATATTCGTAATGGCTCTATGTTGGTTGCTGGTGCCCATAACTGGTTTCTTTTATTACTATTAGGCGCCACGAGAGACTGTGTGGGCTATTCTAAAACTGTTTTATTTTCGTTTCGTCGTTTGCGTCGTTTTGTCGTGGGCGTGAGCGTTCTGGCAGGTCAGTCATGTTATGATGGGACATTTGTACAGATATTATATTATATTATCTAACATTTTTTTATGTCGATAACATTACTTACTATGAATAGGTACTGCGCAGGTATCAATAAAAAAAGCTAGTAGGTACGTAGGTACCTACTAGCTTTTATCTATCTTATGTATTAGGTACCTACCTATAAGCAGTAGAGTGAGTGGAGTCTGCAAATTAGGTAGCATAGCAGTTTCATCAGCCTCATAGGTAGGTATAATGATAAGTTGATAATCGATAAATTATCGATTGTAAATTGCATTAGGTTAGTTAGGCTACCTACTGCGTAGCTACCTAACTGCCTACAGCAAACACCCACGTTTTTGTTCGTTCCCCTCGGTTAACTTTTAAAGATTGCGTGGGATTACAAGATGCTCCGTTTTTATTCCAAAATTACCTAGGTAAGTATTACCTACCTACCAATTTGCAACATTGAAAACTTGCTGTGTAAAAGAAAATTCTTAGAATATTTTACTACCTACTTATGTTTAGCGATAAACAGCTAATCAGAGGCGGCTCGTCCTAAGGAGCGCTGGAGCGGTGAACTCCCAGAAAATTACTCAACAAAATGTGTTTTTATGTACAAAAGAGCGTGTGTTCGCTCAGTGATAATCACATAGGTAGGGAGGTAGGTACTAAGAGAGAGAGTAGCGTTGTTTAATTTGTATGCTAAATACGGAAATGTACAGCGTTGGCTCATGTTTCTCTTATGTTCATAATTAACTAACTACCTGCCTACCTAGGTACTTACTTATTATTGAAAACTTTACTTCGATTCTGAGCTTTAGTCCAGATTAAGCGATCAACCGATTTCAAAAAGAAAGAAGATCAACTCTACCATACATAAATAAACCAATTTAGTAAATTCTTTTTTGTGTGAAAGAATATGACCTAGGTACTCCCGAGGTGGTCCTATTCAAATTTGGTGAAGATCTGATCGCTAGTTTAGAAAAAAAAATAACACATAGGTAGGTACTTACTGACCAAAAAAATCTAATGTCGTCGAGGCACATTCGTCAGATTCTACTCGCCACTCAAAATGTTGAAATAAAATAAATTTTAACAAAAAGTAAAACTGCCGTCAAAAACAGTAAATTAGGTATTATTAACATTTACAAACACAAATTCTCACATACACAAACACAATTAATGTATTGTACAAGATCATACAAATATTTACTCCGTGTGGGGAAGGTAGATCTATGGAAACATTTCCGGAGAGACCAAATATTACCTAGTAGACTGATGAGAGACTTAGAAAACCATAAAACCGAAGAAACTCCTAGCCTTGTTATTTAAAGCAAAACAGTCAATTTATACACATTTTTCCTGTCATGGTTGTGACAGATTTTTTTTAACATCTTCACAGAGCCTTCGAAAGCTTAGTAGTAAAATTGAATCATCATTTGTTCATGTATTTCCATAATTACTCTGGAGTTTAGGGACAGCTATGTGAGCATTTGAGCTGTGTAACATACGGCATATTATCTTAACCTGGCTTGTATTCCTTTAAATACCAGAGATGTATTAACCTTGCCGGAATATATAAGGTCAAATTCGAATTTCCAATCTTCCTAATGGGAAACCGAAATAACACTGCACGAAACGTCGAATAGCATCCGTCCCTCGACGTGCACAACAGAGCTGTGCTTGAGATCAACGAAGCAGTATTTGATATTCGAGGAATATAATCATGTATAATTCAGTAGACATACCATCACGTCTATATTCCTGAAGGGTTAGGCAGAGGCGTACTAATGTACACCCACAGTTCATAGAAAAACACAATAACACTGCTCAGCCTGGGAATCGAACCCAGGATCTCTAGCGTAGCAGACGCGCTCAGGACCACTAGGCTAATGAGGCAGTAGACCTTATAAATAAATGGTTACGAAGTGGCTATGTTACAATCTCTGCACGTCTGTGACCCCATAAAGGTTAAACTATTCTTCGATCCATAACAACAGTTATTCCAAAACCTAAAAATCACTTCTAATCTATTATCCAAAGAAAAATAGGTAGGCAATAAAAACTAAAAGAAAGAAGAACATTTTATGTTAAAAGCTAGCTTATTCAGTACTTACATTTTGCAATCTCCAAAAATGCTTAAAAGGTTTACCTACTATGCTTAAAAGGCCTACTTCAAAAACAACAAAACGTCGTAATCTCTTTTATCTTCGTAGACAATGACGTAACTTCCTTTGAACACTGGGCTATATTTTTCTGTCAGGTTAAGTATTGTGTTTCAAGTTAACAGTACACAAACTGGGGCTTGCTTGAAAAACTTCAGTAACAAGTTGGCATCAAATCTTTCATTATTTTTTATGGCTCTTAGCTGGACATTACAATTTTCTTTGGTATTAAGAAAGGGGGGACATACATATTCTTTCTTTTTTCTTATATCTAGTTTTAGGGTTGACTTCCAGATAGATAGGTGGACTATTCAACTCACCACAACTAGGTAATCTAAAGTTGATCTTTATAATACAGAAAGCTTGGGCAATTGGGCAGTCTTATCACAAGAGATTTCTTATAGACAATTTTATAAAATAGAATGCTTTATGGGGCCAGTCTTATCGCAAGAGATCTCCTATAGAAATTTTTATAAAACCGAATTCTGTAGGGGTATTATGTACTGTAGTCTTATCGTAAGATTTGCTAGAGTTCTCTTAAATAGATAATTTTATAAAACTTCTTAATCGGCAGTTTTATTGTAGGAGATCTCTTATAGACAGTATTTGGGTAGACTCAAGAGACAAAGGCATCCGAGCCAGACGCGATTAATATCAATATTTTACCGAGGAGTTACTCCCACCTGACCTGAAATCAATTACTGAACAATACTGAATCTGAAATCCTGAAGCCAAACGCTAGTTTCGGTTTATCGAAATTTCAAGCCCATAACTATAATAATGAGAACTGACACCGTCGGTTTAAAACGTGCCCTCTGAGGCACAGAGGTGTCTGATATGGACTTATTGCAATGGTTTGGTTAGGTTAGGTTTGTCTTAAAACCATTAATTTGAAGAGGTCGTCTTTTTCCATTCTGTCTCTGCTCATCTCAAAAATTCTATATAAGTTCCTACATAATGTATTGGATCCGCATTTCATAGATTTCTCGTCCATTGATGTCTTATTCGTCAAACTAAAATTATTTAATAGCTACAGTATTCCTTACTACCTGTTGCTCTCAGTTTCATTTGCATCCCATAGTACTTTTTGAGACAAAGGTAGCCTGTGTCCATCTGCAAGATCTAATCTATCTCTGTACCAAAATTCCTCCAATTAATTCAGCGGTTTTGGCGTGAAAACCTAACAGACTGAACAATACTGACGATAAAGACTAAGTTACTTTCGCATTTTGTTAAGATTCATTAGTTTGGATTTGTACTGAACGCATCTCGTATCTACCTAGCTCTATAAAATATAATAATGTCATGTGATCTCATTATATCTATCCTTAGTCAATGCTTTATCAATGAGCAATGAACCTTGATCGTTCCATAAATATCTTGTCACAGTAGCAGGTGTCAACTCATGAACTCAGTATAAACTACCTACTCTATTTACTTACATGAAACTGAACCTCTAACCGCATGACATGAGACTATCACACCAACCACCAACCAATGACATCTGTATTTTTGAAGTAAACCTCGATCAGATCTTGTACATTTCACATGAAAATAAAATAACCCTGTTTAGGATGGTCCCAGTCGCCGGAAAAAATATTAATAGATACGGCAACTCGGACCGTGCTTACAAATAAACGCACTACTTTGGTTCTGCACTCTCCGCTCAATAATAAATATACGAATACAAGTCATAATTATGATTTTAATGTCGAATTAATGCAAAAAACAATGCGAATCCAATTGATTTCATAAAAGAAACTACGCGCGTGGCTGTCGTTCAAAACATTTCTCGAAAGCGCTTTTGTATGTGCGATGAAAGTGGTAATTGTGATTATTTACGCTATAATATAATCTACACTTAGAAAAGTGACAATCCCTTGTGAAACTAGTGATTTAGAATAAGAATTTCCGCGATTATTTTTCGTCGGTACCCATAGACTCGAGTCTACGACTTTCAAAGTTTGAAATACAGGTCTCTCGACGCTCGAAAATCAAATAGACACAACGAATATAAAGGAGACCCTTCTTTAAAATTACACGAACACAAACCTCACGGTTAGTAATTAAAATTACATTTGAATCACCGTGAAAAACAGCACTGATCTAATAAAAGCCTAAGGCAAGATATTAAAATGGTATTAATTAATACGTAGTTAAGTTTCTGTTTGCAAAATCCGTTTATTAGCACATTCCCCCTCGTTTAATGTACCTACATTTTATTTTATCACAAGCACATGAGGCGTCTGCAAAGTTTTGTACTTTACAATTTACACATTCACTGTGCATGTCGTTACGGCAAAATACGAACCCAGGCGACAGGTGCAACCGTGTGCGCTCGAGCGGCACCACACTCCGGATACAAGGGGGACAATAGCACCAGGTAATTCCAGTTGACTGCCTGCCAACTATACACAACTTTATGGCCCTAATAATAGGAATGACAGGCGAAATTAAAAAAACTAAACCGTTGATAAAGGCTCGGAAAAAACAGTCCCATGTTGAAATGTTGACACTTATAATGCAGGTACTGACACAAGTTCATGTGGGCGGATGAGTGGGTGTAGAAAAAAAGTAAACAAACACCATAGTGTTGCCATCGTTATCATTTAACGCTATAACTGGTCCATGGGATGACCTCTGTGTATTTTAATACAAGCTTTATCTCATCTGACCCTTTTAATTTTCCAATACATTGCTTCATTACCTTCGGTGGTCGGCAAATTGACGTAAAATTACCCTCAAGGGCAACTCGACGAAGTGTTATTTATGCATATTTAAATATTCGCAAGCACCATAGTTTTGGCGAACTTTAAACTTTACAATGCATCATTCTTATTCAATACGTTCACCGGTCGTGATACTAAGAATACTGATAGATGTTACCCAACTTTGCGTGTTGAATACAAATTAGTAGGCTCGTGAAGACCTGTATTGTCTTTTCGTTTAGTCGGATAATTTTAGCGTTGTAATAAATTAGTATGCATGTGGATACCAACTTCCTCCACACTGGGCTTGTCTGGGCATGTCCTTTAATATTTACATAGATGTAGGCGAGGCAATGTACTCGTATGTAGCTGGCTCGCTCGTTAGCCATTCACACCAAAAAGGGTTATTATATCCCGACATTCTGTATTCTGGAATTTATGATGAACGTAAGCGTGGAATTGTTTTTGCAGTATGTTTGTTTAATTTTGCAGTAGGTAAGTAAGGATGCGCAGAGAATAAAGGTAATTAAAAATAAATACACAACAATATTTTCTGGTCTGATAATCATACACTACGCTTCACTTTCCTGTTTTTGCGATTGATGCGTTAAGACAGAAGCCTAAATACATTGTTACTGGGGCCCTAGTCTGCTATTTCAATTGACTCAGAATGACCGTCCAATGGCACTAAATGACATTCACTGAATCACAATTCTGACACAACAGGGTGCCGAGTCTACTATTCAGTTGTGTCAGAATTGTGATTCAGTGACTTCATAATGGTTGATTTTTGACAGTTTTCTCTACGAAATCTGTCATTTCTTATGTCATTTAGTGCCATTGGACGGTCATTCTGAGTCAATTGAAATAGCAGACTAGGGCCCCTGAATAGTAGACTCGGCACCCAGTAGACTTGAATGCGTACCTCGTATTCTAGTATCATTGTTTTGCCCAATGGAAAGCACAAACAGGGTCTAAGATGGAGCACACAATTTAAGTGATCTTTTAGGCTCTGGCTCTCACATACACAGTGCTGTAACTGGATGGTGGATGAAGCGCTTTATGGAACCGCTGCGAGATTCTATAAATTCGCACGCGCACCGTTAAAAATGTCTGATAATATCTGCGCACCTCCGGGTCTCATCGGGATCACTCCGTGGGTTTTGGCACCGATGGCACCGCCCGTAGTAACGATGCTGTATACATAATAATGAACACAGTTAGCTAAGTGGATCAATAGTCCAGGATTAATAGATCCTACCACGCATTTCTTCTCTCCTAGGTGAAGGAGTATAGTATCGAATATTATCCGTTGCATCACCGACAAAAACATAACTGCGCTTTAAAACTTATTGAAAGTTTAGTCTTTTGATCGATTATAGTTCATAGACACCCAGTAGAGAAGTAACATTCAGTAATAGCAATATATTTTATTGGAGAGAGCATGAAACGTGCGTTTCTACACGCAAAACAATAAGCAATGAATTTAAAACTTTCATCACAGGGTATGACTGTCATGTTATTTATTTCTTACCATGCCTAATACAAACAAGCTGGGGTACATCAGAAGGAAAGGAAACCCCGTACAATTATATACAATATAGAAACCTTAAATACTTATTTTGTATTTTATTGCGCTCCAACATAAGAGACATAAACAACGTAGAACTGATAATACTCAAGTAAGCGCAGGCGCATGAAAATAAACTGACTCTTGATCCTAAAGTATATATAGCTACTAAAGTTGATATCTTGTCTTAATTTAAGTAACTTCACGACAACACTGAATTTAAAGGACTATCCCTTTGAATACACTAATATTTTGAAGCAGTGCGACGTTCGACGAAATCTCAGTAGTTCGATAGGCTATTTATTCAATTTTCATCCGCGTTATCGCTTTCTTGGTCACTACTCACTATTTACCACGTCCTAAACTGTTAATTAACTCTAGCGTAAATTATTTATCATTATCTAAATCTGATGAATGAAGCGCCATAATATACAGAGAGTTGGTGACAGATGGTGAAAAATGAAGAGTCTCCTATTGAGGAGCCTCTTTGACACGACAAGGATGTCATGCAACAAATTTGCTCATAGCCTAGGGGCTGATTGCAGATATACACAAAAAAAAAAAAAACTAAATCTCTGAAAACAACCTATTTCAACCAAGTACCGCCGCAGCAAAAGCGTTGTATCTGCTCTAATAAAACCTGAGATTTCTAACAGTTTGCGTGCAGACCGTTCGTGGGAAGTGCATTGATTCAATTATGTATATTAAATTAACTCCTCGGTATAGATCTGCGCCGGCGCACTTTATCGAGATCAAAATGCGCGTGAGTTTAAGTCTCGATTGGCAACAACATAGAAGGATTATGTTTAGCCATCTTAGCGTCATGTGTTCGAGTTATTGGTTTATTGGTGAGTGGGTAATGCAATTTAATGTTATTGAACCAGCGAAAAGCATTGATGCACCATGATTGGATTTTAGCCATGAAGTTTTGGAAAAAATCTTGAGAAATGGCACAGGATAATCATCAGGATCGCTTCAAACTTTTTACTATTATGATTTTTCTGAAATTTCGACCTTCTAAATTGGTCTATTGCTTTATCGGCTCAATCGACCAGAAAAAAATATAATAATAATTGTTTTAGTAACCAACACCAAATTCAAAAAAGAAGGAGGTTCTATGTTCGTCTGTGCGTATAGGTATTTTTGTTTCTTAAATATGTTTATCGAGTTTTCAACAATTATGGGCTGCTTTAAATAATCCTTTTTTGAGTATGATCCCATTTTTGATCAGAAATGATGGTCCCATTTTTGATCACAAATTTGGTGATGATCTGATCACAAAACAACAATAACACCTACAGTTCTATCAAACAGTTGTCGTGTGAATTATAAATATCACCTCAGGTCACCGTTTCATGGCCGACACATTTTTTCTACTTCGTCATTCAATTAATTAGTATTTTATGTTCGAAATCTCTAGGCAATACGTGTCGTTACCCCCTGGCTACTAGGTTAGTGCAATTAATTTCGGTAATTGCCTGCCAAGTGGGTATATTTAACGACATTAATGGGATATCCATTTTAGGAATTGTCAGTCCCTTATACTAATCAACTTGGTGTCTGGCCTTTGTAGTTTTGAAGTAGTAATTTGGAAGGTTTACTAATAATAATAGGCGGGCTATAATGTAGAACTTCAAATGCAGAATTCTGTGATGTGTCAAGCTACTGTTTTGATGGTTTTTTGGTTTTGAATGGTTTGACTATCATGTCGAGTTTTGGGGTTATTAAATACATAAATATTATTGGGCATAAATATTAATATGTATGCAATGCAATGCAATAGCAGCTCTAATGTTAGGATTTCTTTCCAGTGAAATCGAATAGTCTCTTCCCTTACTACATTGGACCTAAAATATACCAGCGAACTGTGAATGCACATTGCAACCTCTCACCTTTGGCGAATGCAGGCGTGTTGAAAATTATGTAGAAGACGGAAATATCTCTTTCATAGAGCGACGGTGATAACCAGTGAAAGTTTAGTTAGTCGCCCACTAGCACCATAAAAACCTGTTTCAGCTAACTTTACAATTCGCGTGTTTATAAACTAGCATCTAATGTAAACATTTTCATTCATACAATTTTAGGAGTGTACTATAAGTATGTTTTGCCTAGTTAAATAGGCTTACACACTCATACATCTTAGAGATTACTTTCCTAGAATATCAATTGGTTTCTTTCAAAGACATTTTGATATTGTCTACGTGCGAGAGACGGGAAAACACGAAGAAAATAGTAATAAATTTTGTAATCATTGGTTAATTAGCTCCGTTTAGTGTCATACGTCCGCGTCAGGCTAGCAAAGAAAGAAATAAAAGTTTTTGTCTACCAATGTTCTCAATGCATGTTCTGAAGTTTCCTTTTTCTGCCAAGAAACCGGTGTTCTAAGTAATCAATACAGTCAAACATAATCAGAGAAATGTTGGCCACCCCATATACGCTTCCCCTCTTTACTCGCCCTCATAATATGTATTTCAACACGTGATGAAGGCCAACGTACTATTGCTATAAAAACGCACAATTCTGTTTCTATTGATTTCGAATCGCAACGGGACGGTTAGTACACAGCTTGACGATTCTCGTCTGATCGATTTGGCAACCGCATATACGTCAGTTGCAATTACTCGATTCAGTTATTAAACGTTTACATCTTATTCAAATGTCCACATTGATATATATATACCGTTACTTTAGAGATTTATCAAATTACTCGGAAACTAAAAAAATATATAACAATAATTGTTATTGCTGTTGATACGATGAGCATTGAACATATTTCTATGACTCATAAGCATACATACAGGTTCACTTCTCTAGTTTAGAGCGGACCTTCTTTTAGGGTGATAAGCGGCTTCCTCACTCAATATTTTTCTTTGGCAAACGGCGGATATGTGGGTACAGTCGTGGTCTAAAATGCTTATCAGATTCCTTTTTTTTTTAATCACACCAAGGTGCTTTACGTAAGGGTGCTCGCCGGCCAATGACACCGAGAGGTCTTGAAGCACCCAGCAGGGTAGATAATGGAAGTGAGGAATACAATAATTCTAACACGGGGAGAATAATATGATTAGTTCAATAGAGAAAGCAGCGTAATGACGATAAAGAAGTAAACCAAAATCTTAAATCACATTGCCATAATGATCATAAAAGTTAAAAAATTGATGTGGTACAAGATTCAGTAACGGTACTTATATGAATAAAACTTTGCGCGATAAGTATTTTTAGATCGTGACTGTACCTACATACCTATCTATCTACTCATTTTCCTTAGCAAACTTAATACGTATTCAATAATAATTCCAGCTACCCTCAATCCCTCTTATCTCGCCCTTTACGTTTCGCTGCATCGAATGCTGCAGCCGCATAGCCGCTGACCCACATAGCAGGCGTTAACTCAGCAGAGGGATACTTATAACAGGGTAGCTGTTTTCATATGCATATTCTATGATGAAAGTGAAAATGGACCGTATTTTCACTTTGAAAAAAATCTATACTTATCCTGTGCATCTGTTGTTTCTTTACTTTACGCCAGTTCGGTCATCTTTTCTTCTTGCAATCTATCAATAATTGTGCAGTTGTTTTCTTATCCGTATAAGTGCCAAGATTGCTAAACGGAACAACTCTAGCGCTCATTAGAAAGCACTCGGCTAGTTCCTAGATAAAAGATAATAGGCTAGTTTCTGCTTACAATTAAAATCGTTAAAGTATATTAATCCTATGTAGATTTTATTATTTAATGATTACAGCTGAAATTCCTTCCTCATTATGTTGCGTAAAGCAAATTAGTTTTAGAATTTTCAAATATCTCTATTCGTTATCTAATTAAATACAAAAACATTTTGCCTTTGACTGTATATATAGTTTCCTTACTCACCTGTTCGTCCATTTACCTTAATAATTTTTACGCAAGTTTTCTGGGTATAAACCACATGTTTGCAATTAATTTAATAACTATGAATTGTCATAAGAATATACTGTATGAAAACACGCGATTTACAAATTCATTTAACAGCACAAATGGAAGCCCGCAGTTTGTGGACAAATTCTGCTGATTGCGAACAGACGTAGTTTACCCAAACCAGTTCATTATCTAGGAGTGGCTTTCAGCAAGAACCAACTAAACTATCACCAGGTACTTATTGAAAATCAAACCTACCGGAGTATTACTTTTCATTAGTGACAATATCGGAGCATTAAGATTAGACATAAGAGTTTCCATGCTCAAGTCATTAACAGCATCACTACTTTATCTCGCGCGACGAGGACGACCTCTCTTTTTATCGAGCATATGTCCTGATAATTACAATCCCGACTTCAATGTGTAGTTACAGATTTTGTTAACAAAGGACTGAATGATGCCACAAGATGTAAAATGAAAAGTAGAACATACTTGAATATGTTGCTATAATTTGTAATGCGGGAGCAATAGTTGGAAATAGATATGAAAAAGCTGACAGTCATCAGGCACAACAAAAAAAGGTTACATATTGAAATCAGTATTTGTATACAGTAATAGTGGTAAACCTTTAAAATGTTCAGACGTTCTAGTAAATTCTATTAATCGGCCGATAAGTCGCCCATAGCTTTCAAAGCCCGCTTATGTAATTGTGGTTTATGTTCACCACTGTAGCTTGTGTAATCTCACCTTCGACTTAACGACTGTTAATTGTGCTAACGTCCCATAACATATAATTTGGTTTTGTGGCGTTGGGTACAGTCTTAAATATTTTGCTTATGATTGGTGTAAGTTAGAACTAAGGCTCCTGGTGAATCTATAAGCCTGATCGGCTTATGGCATTTTCTATATCGAATGCTATTCACAAAGACTTTTTGTCAATCTATTGTATTTTTTTTTGTCTCTGGAGGAACGAAACAATGACATGGCAATATCTTAGTGTTTTTGTTTATTGAATACCATGTCGTATACATGCATTTTTTGCTAGGCAATGAAGCCTGACTTAGGTAAATTATAGACTTTAGTGTCAACAATAAATCGAGTTTTATACGGTAACCGAAATTCATATACCTACGGTTTGAATTTGAATAATTCGTCAGAATTTCAGAAATGAATACTCAATTGTATAGTGAGACTGACTCCAGTGCGGCAAGTCTTGCGCAAGAAATACTGCTGTTGTGAATAGGACATTTTGCTCGGCTGAACTTTCAATGCTTTGTCTACATACTATACATTTTAAGAATGCATCGTTCAATAGAAATGGGAATAACTTTTATTCACTGTTTATACAATGAAAGCTGGTACGTAATATTATGTTAAAACATTTAACTTGTCTTTCAATCTTCTTCTTCCATATGTACGGATGTATCCGATCTACCGTAATTCCGCTCCCTCACTTAGGGTAGTGAGGGAGCAGTACCTGCATTGATTATTAAAATCTTTCTAGTAACATGCTTATTAGGTACTCCTACATGTTGGGATCCGTACAGTAGCGGCAGCACATTTTGTTCATTTTCTAGCATACAAAAAAATATTCGTACTTGATAGAAATAATTAAAGGTCAAAGCATCATGTTAAAAGTATAAATAATAAATATTTTGTCACGTAGAATGTATGCTAATGAGTGAATCATCCTTGCTTTTACCATCAACCCTTCGAGACGTAGACCTTGGCTATTTCCTGACGTCACATCCTCATCGTGAGACGGAACTGCGCTTCCTTCACTTTCCGGTCGGTTGCGTTAGTCCCTTGCAACCATCATACGCCGGGAAAGGCCATTGTTTCGCACCATTGTCCCCTACGAGTGTTGTACCAGAAAATTGTTATTTGTTTATAATAGTTTTAGAATCTTTGATTTTTTTACCATATTGATAATCAAATACCGATTACTTGCAGTTAAATGTTAATTATTTACACCAGATTTTGTGTTTATTGTTTCGGCTGGTAACTATAAAAGAGTACAGATTAAGAACAACTTTGCAAAATGTATTTACAATCTGTTAACTCAAATGATGAAAATACCTCAGTTAAAAAGTTGTAGATCAATATTCTCAGTCTCAATGACCCTTAAACATTCCGCTAGGCTCCAAAGTCCCGTTCATTACAGGCGAACGAAGTGCCTTTAATAATAAACCTTTGTGTGTGAATTTGATTCAACTCTATTTTAATTGACCTTTTGACAGGCAACAAACCTTTTTTATAACTCGTGACCCTAGAAATAAACTCTTATGTATAGCAATAACGTAAACAACTAATTTTCCTCTTAATCCACATATCCACAGTTTTATTGTTAATATTATTTATATAACTAATACACTTCTACTCAGATATTCCAGAATTTTACAGTTTATTTTATTATCTAACACAATAGAATATTTTAGTTCATTTATACCTTTGAAGATAGTAATGCCAAAACATGTTACCATCACAGATCATTACTCATACGGATGCTAATCTTGGCACAGAACTGAGGCAAATTCGGGTCACACAACACATCTATTTAGCCAGATCTCTGTGGAATATGTCAGACATATGTTGAGTTTTGTATGAACATGTCCTGAAAAAAAAAACACTAGCATTGTTAAAAGCTGTTTCACGTTTGTGATAATACTACAAATAATAAAACTGCCTCATTAGTCTAGTGGTCCTAAGTGCGAAAGCTACACCAGAGGTCCTGGGTTCTATTCCCAGGTCGAGCAGAGTTATTGCGTTTTTCTATGAAATTATTCTCAGTAGCAGCTCGGAGTTTAGGATTACTGCTCGGCTAATGGCAATAGACTCGCCCTCTATGACATGGGACCTAAACATACAGACGAAATGTGGGTGTATATTTTTACGCCTTTAACCAACCCTTCGGAGAATACAGGCTTGATTGGTATACAAATTGGGTTTATTACTATTACATAGATTAAAGTAATTCTCATAATCTCGACCTTATTGTTAAATTAGGTGTTCAAATATTTTATAAATGATCCCACATAATGTATACACCTACGTTATGTCACAAACAACAAAATAATATAATACAGTTTTGTCGCGTGCCCTCTGTCTGCTGTTATTACAGTCCTCCGGCGCTGCGCGAGCGCATGTCACGAGGGGGCCCCACACGTGCCCTATTATGAATTCAAATCGTCTCTAAACAAAATGAACAAACACGACGATACAAGATTGTGGGTCAGGATGTACCCTCTTACTTACGTTCAAGATTATACGGTATCACAAAAAATATTGAGTAGGTAATGAAAGGTATAGGACAATAAAGATGGAAGAGTGTCTAAAATGAATTCTTATTTAATGTTACAATAGGAAAATTAATAGTAACTAACACATGTAATGCTTCTAAAAATCCAAGAACTCTGTCTCGAACCTACAGCGAGAAGCAGGCTTTATAGGTTCTTCTTCGTATCGCTCAAAATTAGTCGTATCACCAGGGCCTCTGTATTTTGGAACAAAAGGTGGTGGCGTTCGGCCGTTAAGAATAGATTCCCATTCGATACCCTTAAACCATTTATGGTTTTTAAAATCCATCACTCCATTTTTCATGACACCAAAACGGTGACTTATGTCTACTTGGAGAATATTTCTAATAAGATCTCTAAGGTCACTGTTGAAACTCGAAGGACATCTGTATTTGCCACCTACAATTTTCTCATAAGTCTTCATCTGTTCATTGGCGTAAAAAGGCGGGTAGCCAGCGTTCATCTCGAATAATAACACTCCAAAAGACCACCAGTCTACGGAGAACCCGTATCCTTTACTCAAAATCAGTTCAGGAGCTAAATATTCAGGTGTTCCACACAAAGTCCAAGTTCGCCCTTGTAATATTTTACAAAATCCAAAATCAGTGATCTTTAAATAACCAGTCTTATCAATTAATATATTTTCAGGCTTCAAGTCGCGGTAAACTAGGTTACAAAAGTGCAGATATTCCAAGGCCAGAATTACTTGGCTAGCGTAAAACTTCGCTAGCGGCTCTTCGAACTTACCCATTCGTCGAAGATGGCTGAACATTTCACCGCCTGGTACGAATGGCATAATAAAGTATACGTAGCTGTTATCCTTGAAACTAAATTCCATGTAAACCGTAAATGGGAACCTAATAGCTTCGAGAATGCGTTTTTCGTATAATGTATGCTCAACCTGTTTCATCTTCACTATCTTTTCTTTATCCAACACTTTCATTGCATATAGTTTAGAGCTTTTTGAATGCTTTAGCAATATAACTCTGCCAAAAGCTCCCGTACCAAGAGTTTTAATCCTATCCAGTTCATTCAAATCCATATTGAGTTTCGGTCTTTTACACCAATTCTCTTCGAAGTCGTTTTTTAACTTCTTCAAATATTTAGTGTACTGCAGTTGTTGCTGCTCTGTGTAACCATCGCGGGTCTCTACATCAGATCTGAAAGTAGATTCCTTCGTAGACCCGAAACCTTTACGTGAATACATTTTTCCTAAAAATTGTTTAAACATCTAAGCTTGACGTTTTGCACCATAGCCATCATGATTTCATTTTTTCATAAACTATAATCACGAAGAAAATGGGCGAAACTTGTGATATCCTAACAGAAATTTAGCAGGGAACCGTAGATACATTTATGTATTTAACGAGATCGAAAGTACGGGAGGGTGCTGGGGAACGCGGGGCGAAGGGTGAACGAACTGGCTGAGGGGGATGGTGGAATCAGCTGTGTCTAGGGGCGACACGCCATGCAGCCGTCAGCCGGTCGCCGTCCCGACCGGTGTATTGATCAGACGGCACGTGTACCTTGCAATACTGCAAAAATACAACAGTACGTACACAATTTTGCTTAAATAGAACCAACGTCATGGTTTCGACCTTTTTAATCGCATTATAACGTAAAATATAGCTCTGCTTGACCAATTACCCTTCGATTGCAATCTGGATTCAGTAAAGGCATTTGTTTTGGACTGTGCACGTTTATGTAAAAGCTTAATGTGTTCACCATTTATCAAAATTATGTGCTCTGTCATCTGCTAAATATCGAAAAAAGAAAACGGCTTTCTACTTTCATTTTCTATATTTCCTGTTTAAAACAAGTTCCCTTGACTACATAGTTTCATTTTAGTATTAATTAATTTACCTACCAAATAGTATTTCAAGTTTTAATCCTGCACCGTAAATAACCAGTACTTTATTCTATAACATTACCATAACGCGACCGTTACTGACACTCCCTTTTATTACCATCTGCTTACTCGAGAACAGTAATTGTTATATTAGATCTTATTATGCATCATTAAGGTCGAAAGCTAGCAATACAATCGCGTAATCCACTATCGCCTTCAGCTTCGTTATTGTACCGTTATCGTGGCGAAACCTACTCGCGCGTACGAGTGGACGCACTCCATTTTTATAAGTATAACGCATGCGCCCACATTTCATACGCTGATGGGACGTCCGATCCACACATTCTAGGAATGCTTTATCTTTCAACAGATGGGTTAAAACATATAACAAGGTTTTGTCCCTTGTAGCATTCTGAATGTGTCCTAAATAATTTGTGGGATCAATACATCATACATCCATAACATACGAGGCTGAAATTCCTTTACGAATCCAAAGAAATTCGGGGTTCCTGTTTTCCAGCTAATCAGATATTCCCCATAGAAATTTTGCCTATCCAACATTTCCTTTCACCAGCAACTAGTAAACTAATGACTACCGTACACTGTAACATAACTAATTAATTAACTGTATTAGCTGCCTCGCGTTCTTGTTCACGTCAGGCCATCTCATTTGCATTGTTCGAGTGATTTGTTATTCAATCTACACCGGTGTCACTGTACAGTATACCTCGTTGGTACATGTTAACGGTTATCGCGATCGTATTGCTACATCGATTCATTGCGAGCAAGCTTTCGATTGATGTATTAAACCGATACCTTCCCAAGACAGCTATGTTTTCGTGAGACATCGATACCGCTGTTAATAGTTATTCTGTTAGATAACTATTAATCTCAAGTCCGGTAATCGCAAGCGTTTTTGCAGGTTCCGATTGTACTAAATCCTAATATAATACTTTACTCGGCCCTCCAGTAGTGGCACTTAGGACCACAAGACTAATAAGACAGTTTTGACTTTGACTTTGTAAATTGATAAGTATAATTATTTTATAATTATATATTTTTTTATAAACCCTGTTAAATGTCTCCAAATATGACTTGTCTAAACACGGCCAACGTGTGAAGCATAGCATTTGTTATTCTGTGTTGATATGGGAAGGCTTGAGTTTTTACAAGTTACTTGAATGTTAAACATAGTGTTACGCGGGTTACGCCGGATGACTTTATAGCATGATGTAATGTAACCTCAGTAACGATAAGTGTGTATTATATTGCTAACAGCGCTGATGAATTGCTGCCAAGGCCAAGGAGGCTAGTACTACGTGTAGTACGAACCAACATGACGTAGAAGCAATTATATCAATGATTATAGCGTTCGACATGGTACACAATCACCAAAAATCAAGTGGAGTCGATGGCACATTTTATAGAAAAAAATAAAGTAACTACTACTCTATTTTTGTAGAAACTAAACAACCAACCACCGTCCTTTGTGCTTATACCATGCACCTTGTGACCATACTAGTATTGTTGCAATAGAGATAGCCAAACCTTTGTGAACCATTTGAGATTTATATGACTCGGACACCGGTCAAGGTTGGTTGAGGCCCGCAGTCCGCAGCGCATATATCGGCAAGTTGGCACGTCACCAGATATTCAATCAAGGCAATGAATTTCGCTTCACAAAAGTGTCTTTTAGTGGACATAAGTGGGTCTAAATGACACTTAAGTAGTACTCCATAAGTAAGAAGTGTTAAAAGATATGAAAATAACTATTATTGATGAATAGAATCGCTACGCCATAATTGGAATGAAGAAGACGAGCTTTTAAAAACAGATAGCGACGGAAACGTCAAGGACTATATTGTAAGGACGTCGCCTGATACATGTATTTTTAAGTATCCGGCATTTTTAAAGGCATGCTTACAGGAAAACCAAGTTAGATGGTGTCGAAAACAAGGCTCGTTAGCAATGCCACGTGGTAATGACGGTTATTTTTCGAGGACGCTAGTCAACGTAAAAACTAGACTGAAAACTCGTTCCCAAACATTCTGCGCCAACCAGTAACGAGTTAAGTACGTTGAATATTAATCGGTTGCTAATTTTGTACTTGTTTTGAATCTAATCCGAACTTCGGAAACGTACGTAAACAGTGAAAGTAAATAAAAAACGCGAGTTATTTGTAATATGTATTATTTACTACGTATTACTTCAGTCTATGAATAGTTGATTTGATAATCGGAGCTGAGTTGTGAAATATATAAAATTTAATGAATAAAACGTTTATAGTCATAACCTTAATTGTATAATAATGGTACGTCCTCCAGTGTAATAAATCGGAAGACTTTTTCTATTGTGGCATTACATGAACAAAATGTATTTCATGTATCGCACTAAAAGGTTTCTACATTATCAATATCAGTTACGAGGGTACGATGTTTACATTTGATAATGCCTATTTGGAAATACTGCCCTTCCAGGAACGTATTCGCAATAATGAAAAATTGACTTTTAAAAACAGAATTAAATTATAGTCTCGAATTTTTTTGGATGTGCTATTTTGTTTCAACCTCTGTCATTTACATTGTCAATCAAAAGTTCAGGGTTGTTGGGTTGTGCCACATTATCTAATGACCTTTAGCTGTCAGCCCTCCCTTCATCATGTGGAAATAACTCACCTTTAGTACAAAAATATACCCCATCTCGTGATACAGTATTTCAAATGGCCATTGCTAATACGATACGTGGGAAACGAGTAAAACAGATATGTTTAGTTATTGTAGGCGATGTTATAACAACCTGTTATTACTTATCTATGCACTGGGAATATGAAGCAATCCAACAAGTTTTACTTACAGTATGGAGTAGTGGAACCCAAAAGATACAATAATTTTTAAATCAGTTGATATTTGCGAAGGGTAGTCCCACTGCCTGCTGTCTTCGAAAAAGGTCAAAGTATTTAGGTACATACGTCGGTCGCGCAAACGTATTTTTGTAATTCTGAATAGATTACCTGTCTCGTATAAATTAATTACACTTTCTTATCCACAACACGCGCATCGCGCTGCACGCAAGAACAATTTCGAGTTTTCTTGGAAAGCTTTTGATCATAAACATCTTGTCAGTATCCGTCAATAAAGTGTAATTTCGATCTGCGGTGGCCAACGTTTGTGTTCCAGTTAGTATTAACGATCGCTGTCCCGTCTGGTCGTCTCAAATTGATTACATCATCAGAAACTGCATGCACCGTGTTGCTCTTGAATTTATTTTTGTTTTCTCTATAAACTGCGCTGACGTTCAAAGCCTTTGATGTCGCTTGATCGGTTCTCCTACGTGATATTGCACGCTTATTAATTTATCCATTAAACACGTTAGAGAATAATTATATAACGTGTTGTGACATTACAGGCCTCTTAGTCTTCAGATTATTTATTTAGAAACTTCTAATATCATTGGATGTGTGATCAGTCTCTGGTGTTTGTAGAGGGGTTGTTTATATAAAATAATCTGAGTTTACTAGTATTACTTGTGTGTATTGAGGCATATCGTTTTAAGATTACTCAGCGTTGTGACTCATACATAAGTCTTTCAACGAACACTTATTTATGACAGCCGCCGGAAACCCTAGGATATAATCACCAAATACTAGGACTCGAGTGTTGTCCTCGCTGATTAAGTCTCATGTTGGCCTCAATAGTTAGATTTATGTATGTAACCGTTGATGAATTGTTATGCTTTTGAGATTAACTGTTGTACTGATTAGGTAATTGTGTTAGAGAAACAAAATAATCTCGAATGTCCCCTAATTTGTCCTAGTCACAGGATTGTATTATTTTGAGTATTTTATCATTGTTTATCTTCCAATTATACCTCTTATTATTATGTGTAAGGTTGTAGGAGCAACCTTATATTTTACTGGCTTCTGCCCGCGACTACGTCCGCGTAGCGTGATGCTATATAGCCTATAGCCTTCCTCAATAAATGGGCTATCTAACACTGAAAGAATTTTTCAAATCGGACCAGTAGTTCTTAAGATTAGCGCGTTCAAGCAAACAAACAAACTCTTCAGCTTTATATATCTGGAGTTTTCAGCTAATTAAGCTCGAATTAACTCACCACATAACCTTTTCACAACCACGTAATCTTTAATATTAATCGCTCAAACCATGATCATAATTACGAGTAGCAAGGAGACCAAAAGCCACAACTTTCATCAACTCTGGAGTAGTTTGTCTCATTGTTCAAAGGCGTGCCTCTAGTCATTAATGCTTAGGAGACCTGCTTTTGTTACCACCCACGCTGTCTGTCATCGAGGAAAAGAAACCTTTATTCTTGAGCTTTACACAGGAACGAGCCTTGATGAACTACGTCTTTTAGTCTTGTGTTTGAAGATTGGAGTTTCTTACTCATTGTTTTACAAACTTCAAACTTTAAAAGGATTTTTAAATTACGTACTTTCAGGTAACGCAATTCCCAGTATAGGAAAAAAATACTTTATATTACATCAATTTGAAAAATTAAAGTTTCATCAATTTTTAATTTGTAATGGAACAATCATGATTATGTTTCATTGACTGACTTGTTTCCTTATAAAGACTTTTCATTAGCTGTTATAAATAACAATCGACAATAATATTTTTAATTTCGTCTACAGCCGGTGACGGTCTCAGCTCCAAGCAAGGAATTTTCTTCAAAGGACTGAAATGAACATCAAAAGTATTAAACAGTCTGTTTGTATGTAGATATTATTATGTTGGGTCGACCCAATTCCCCAAAAGTATAGTTTCTACTCTCTAGATTGTTTCCATTAACTTTATTAGTTGGAAGCATTATCAGTATCTGAAAAAATTAGGTCGCAAATAACTCGAATTCACGATATCATTTACGATATTTTGCTTTTGAGTGTCTACCCGTTATAAGCGTGCCAAATTTGATACCACGTATAGTATCTAGCTTGCGTTGGTAGGTATGTTGATATAACATTATCTTTATCACTTCAATGGACTCCAAAAAGATGTGCCTTGTTTTGAATTAGTATTAATATTATTAACTAGCTCCTGCCCGCGGCTTCGCCCCCGTGGAATTCGGTCTGTCATCACATCCCACGGGAACGGGATAAAAAGTATCCTATGTCCGTCTCCTGGTTCTAAGCTACCTCTCCACCAATTTTCAGCCAAATCGGTTCAGCCGTTCTTGAGTTATAAATGGAGTAACTAACACGACTTTCTTTTATATATATTATTAATAATGTCTGCGTTAAAATTACGTACAAGGTTCTTTTTACTAACCACATTAGGGTCAGCATCCAGTTTTATCAGCTACAACTACTTATGCATATACGTGTGTATACGTAAAAAACTCCGCAACTTAATTACTGAGCAGTCCCGATATCCTAGGACCTAGTTCATTATTATAGAAATTTTAAAACGTTCACCTGATTCTAAGCTTATCTTTGAATGAAATGATGACTACTTTAGCCACCTCCTTTGAACGTATACGTGTTTATACGTAAAAAATTACGCAACTTAATTACTGGTCCCGATATCCTAGGACCCAGTTCATTATTATAGACATTTTAAAACGCTCATCTGATTCTAAGCTTATCTGTGAATGAAATGATTACTACTTTAGCCACTTCATACGGCTTCCTTTGAACGTTGCGCATCATCCAATTATTTTATTCTTAACAGCACATAATGTCACTTGCTACAGGAAAACGTTGAAATTATGTTGAAGAAAAAATTAAACGAAATGAAGTGGACAGTTCTCACGAAACTTTGTAAGGAAAAACCAGTTTCGGTGCAGTCTCGGCCCATTCATTGTTGACACACTTTTTTTGAGGCGGTATGTGGTGATTCAATATCAGATATGCAGTGTACCTATTTACGATAAAATCTATATCGATGATATAATTTACAATCAGTTGTCCGCCCAGTTGTTAGTCCGTATCAATAATTTGTTTAAATCATTACTTTTAGTAAAGATCGTTTGTTATTTCTCTACTGAGTTGCTCTTTCTCTGAATTTTAAATCAATCTTGGTTTTTTGTTGACTGGTGTAAGTGCGTTTGTGAAGCAAAAAGTCTGAATTACTTTTTGGACGTCAGAAACATTGAATAGAAATAACTTTATCTCGAGATAATTTCTCATCATTAGTGTTTTACATTTACGGTATGTTCCTCGGCCTTTGGCTCGCATTTGGGGCAAGTCTTCTCAAAGGCCTGTGATATTACGAACATTTATCATTTGCAGTGGCAAACCCCGGCTGTTACAAACGCACCCCTTGAAACTGCTCTTAGCAAAAGCTTGGGATTACCGCTAGCAAAAAATATTACACGGAAAATGTCACCGTATAACATTTACCAGGCCTATTTGGAACAGAAAACATACTCGTACACACGTTTCAAGATAGAGAAGGGACACCCACTTGAGTTGCATAACAGATGTTTTCTGTTTAATCAGCTGTCACTATATAATATCTGTCAGTCACAATGGCCTGTTAAGGCAGTTAATAATAAATCATTGAATCTAATAATAAATCATTGAATCGAGTTCAACTATCCTAGGATATAAGGTAAGTGTTCTCAGTAACTACACCAGATTAGATTATTCTTGTTACGCCTATCGGCTAGAATTGTTGTGTTGATAATAACCTTTAGTTCCAATCGATTAGCTCTCTTAATGCTTCCTAATCGAACCTCAAAATCGATTTGCAGCTAAAAAATGTGAACTTGGATTATGCATTGGGTTATTTAGACCACTTGATTTTTTTTTGTCGAAACCAGTTCTCTCAAACTGGACGGTAACAAAATCATTGGAGGTTAAGGTCGGTCGCGTTTAAACAAATCTTGCTTACTTAATAAGTTTCGTAATTTTGTAGCCTTTTTTATGCATTGCCTTTTAAGTTGAAGATATCTTCTATATATCAAGCTTGCTAACATCCGTTGTAGCATTCCTAAAATGGCATTGTATCTCTACCGGCTGGCGATTCAATCCGCTTTTATTTTATTTTACTTCTCCACATAATTTATTCGTTTCCCTTGCAGTTCTGAATGTATTCTAACTTTGTTTCCGATGTTTTTTCTGTTTTATTATCGTATCGCGACAATGTTCTATGTACAATGGGTTATAGCTGTTACCTGACCCACCCTAAACACGGACGAATTTGAACCCTCTGCTTGTTACATTACAAGAGTTATTCAATTTGTATGAGTTTATCAGACTAGCGCTACTCGATGAACGAATACAATAATAATACAGATACGCAAAACCTTTGCGTTAGGATATTTATAACTACTTGTTATTCAATTTAGATTTTTATGCTGTAAGACTAAAGGTTTATCTTCGATAATATAATTAGTGTCATTGCTACTAATAGCTTATTTTAATTAATACACACAAGTAGATCTGGTCTTGTGGTTCGTGTGTAAGACTGAGACGAGCAAGATGCGAGTTCAAATCCTGCATGGCGTATATTATTTTGTTTTCAATTTAGAATTTATTCAAGAAGTATTTCTTACATTATTGTAAAGAACTATAGACGGACACATTCTCCAAATATAAAGTTTCTAACTTGGTTATATTTTCACTTAACTTGTAATAAGTGGGTAGATGAAAGACAAATACGCGTTCATTATAAAACTGGTATTCAAATGTTACTAAGTATGAGGGTAGGAAAATAAAAATAAACCGTGACAACAAAGCTAAAGCCAGTCTACGCACAATTGCAGTGACTACGCGCGAACACTTTTTACCTTGCCTTACTAAATTGTGAAAAACAACGTATTTTTCAAATTTTTTTATTTATGTTTTGTAGTAGTTTTATAATCATGTCATTGTCTGTGATTATTTAAAATACAAAATAAACTATTTACACGATGAGAATGTTGGCATCAGAGAAATTGCTAGGAGACTTATATAGCAGTAAGTGTATTTTTATAATTTTAAATTTCATTATTATACCTAGCTATTGCTTTAATCAAACCTATTTTTATATGCCTTCTTTGTTTCAGAGAAATACCGTCAGATTGTGGTTGAAACGTTTTGAAGAAACGGGAAATGGCCGATTTAATAGTCACTAATATTTGGAAATATTACGTGACAACACGGATATTTTCTTCATGAAAGATAATTGCGCCATACACCGAGCTGCTGTGGTGCAAAATTGGCTGGCCAGTCAAGAAGGTGTCAAGACAATAAATTGGCCATATATAAGCCCTGCCTGACCTAAACCCAATAGAAAATTTGTGGGGTCAAATGATTTTAAATTGGGATTCATTAGAAGTCAGGACAAAAGAAAATTTGGCACAACTTGTGACTTCAACATGGGAACTGATGAGAGGAAGTAATGCTTGCTGAAACATGATGTGCGGCATGCGAAGCCCCTTGCAACAAATTATAGAAAGAGATGGTGCTCCACTGGAGTTAACAATACTTATGTGTCAGTGTGTTAAATCAATTGTTGTTATCACAATTTCTAAGGAAGTGTTTCTTACAGTGATTAAGCATGTCCTTTTGCGATCATAACTATTATTATATAAATATTTAAAAACCTATAAAGTAGGTCAAAGTATAGTGCTATTGTCACATAAGTTTTAAAGTAGGTATGATAGTTTATGTGGTGATGTTATTGTTATAAAAATAGAAATATTATATTATATTTCTAAACATTTAACATGTTGATTCACTACATTGACTACTGTTTAAAGTAGGTATGTATTAGATTAATTACCTACTTTAAAAATAAAAATGGGTATTTTATAGGCAACTTTAAAACAAAGAAAATATTTAGTAAGTAACAACTTTAATAAAAAAAAATCAAGCTTTCATAAGTATTAAAACTTCTTTTTACGTTTTTGCTTTTTAATATAAGTATATATATCTATATATATAAAAGAAAGTCGTGTTAGTTACTTCATTTATAACTCAAGAACGGCTGAACCGATTTGGCTGAAAATTGGTGGAGAGGTAGCTTAGAACCAGGAGAATATATAAAAGAAAGTCGTGTTAGTTACTTCATTTATAACTCAAGAACGGCTGAACCGATTTGGCTGAAAATTGGTGGAGAGGTAGCTTAGAACCAGGAGACGGACATAGGATACTTTTTATCCTGTTCCCGTGGGATGTGATGACAGACCGAATTCCACGGGGGCGAAGGCGCGGGCAGAAGCTAGTCTATATATATAAAAGAAAGTCGTGTTAGTTACTTCATTTATAACTCAAGAACGGCTGAACCGATTTGGCTGAAAATTGGTGGAGAGGTAGCTTAGAACCAGGAGACGGACATAGGATACTTTTTATCCCATTCCCGTGGGATGTGATGACAGACCGCATTCCACGGGGGCGAAGCCGCGGGCAGAAGCTAGTTATATATATAATATAATATATATAATTATATAACTTTGACAAGTAATTGTGTATTCTATATTTAATAAAATCGTTATCATAATAATTAATGTTTTTCATTTCTGTTGTTATTTTTATTTAAATAGTATTTAAATATCATATAAAAACATTTGGAATTCAAAAAACAATATATTTGAATGTTGTAAACATAAAAAGCTAAAAGAAGCGCAGGGCTAGTTTTGAACTCATAACCATGCTAACATAGATACACTGTTGCAACCACCAGACCAAATCACCTTAACAAGTATTATTGAAATTAACAACTCCTCAATCATGTGACAAAACAATATTCAAAGATTACCTACCCTAACGTTACGTGTTAAAGATCAAATTGGCACAACTGTAGTTTATAATATTTGCCTATCTTGAACAAGTCGCTTTAAAACAACCTAGGTCGTTGTTTTAAAGATCAAAATTGCTTAGTAGGTAGTCTGTATTATTATTTTATTTGTCATCGAGTAGCGCTAGTCTGATTACCTCATACAAATTGAATAACCCGTAATATCACAAGCAGAGGGTTCAAATTCGTAAATTTTTAAGGTGGGTCAGGTAACAGCTATAACCCATTGTACTATGACCGGTCATCAATGTCACATTTTCTCACACTTTCTGAAATATTAAAAAAAACTAGATGTACAATTTTTTTTGAGATTCTGTTTTACCAGTATTACTAATGACATCTTTCGCTTTGAAATTATATAATATTCCTTATCATCATCAAAGATATTCCAAGCAGATTACAGAGCAGTTATACAGGAGTATCAAGCTCTATGATTACATAATAATGTTCTTATCCTTACGACTTACGAGTCTTGCCTGCGGTTGCCATCAACCGCACTCTGGCGCAGTTTTGTGTCAACGAACCTAACTAGTTTACATAGCCTAGAATTATTTGTACTGACGTATTGGGTTTGTTGATAAGAATAATTATGTTGTTAAACAATAGGCATGATGACTGATTTTCAAAAACTGTTTTAAAATATTCTTATATATATACTATTTACGAAAAATAAATTATTTCTGCAATAAAATAAGGTTATTGATATAAAAATGCGATTTTAATTCAACGTTTTTAAATTAGCGCGAAAACGGTCGCTGGTGTCATGGCGTCTGTTTATGACGTCACTTCTTTGTTTTGGCATCATATACAATAGGAGATTAAACAACTTATGAGATAATATTTTTGATAATTTTTATTAGACATGACTTCGCAAGTGTATACGTGGTGTGCTGTTCCTCAGTGTGATAATACGTCAAAAAAACCCTGATAAATTATTTGTTTACGTGCCACACAACAAAACAATAAGATATAAGTGGCTTAATCTTGCCCGGCGAGATTAAGCCACACGGTTGTGCAGCTTCCTTTTCTTTCCTTCCTTATTAAACTTTTCAAATACTCCAGTATTTAATTGCAAACTAGGTTTAAGTACTATTGGATAAATCTTTCGTTGTAATATATTTTAATGTAGTCCCAACCCGAGATAGCTTTGATTTCAATATTTTTATAAAATAAAAACATTATTAAAACTAAACGTATGAAGCTGTGCTTTTTGAAAGTGATTTTATTTTTTTAACTATTGTAACGTATAGTTATAGTAATTTTAATATAGTTTTTAAATAATAATAAATAATACTTAATTTTTTTTTTAACATTTCTAAATTCTGCTGAACAGAAGTCTTTGTTTGATGCCAGGAACTGCCCCAGCATGCAATAAAAAATCAACTCTGGGCAAATTAGAGCTGTTTGCCTTGGAAAACCCTTGTTCCATTACTAAATAAGTTCTTAAACAAGTTGTAGAACAAAAAACTAAGTAATATACAATTAGGAAATTAGGAAATACTTAATAAACAATTATTAAGCGCGGAGATCGTCGAAATTCGTACGAAATTTACGTGACGGTGACAGTTCAACATAGATGTGACGTAATTGAATCTGATTGGTGTTCAATTGAACATGGCGGACTTGTGTATTTTGTAGTTTTATTTTATCAAATAAATTAGTAATCCCGTCTTATAAATAAAAATAAATATTTTTTTCTAAACAAATTCATTATATTTCAGTATATGAACATATTATTTTAGTAATTCTTGCTAACCGTCATCATGCCTATTACAAAAATAAATAGTAAGTAGCCAGTTCAAAATTAAAATAGGTTTGTCTTTTTAGAGAAGACTTTTTAGGAGACTCAGACCCTTTTTAATGCTTAGCTGCAAAACAGTTTATGATAATGCTGTATCATCTTTATTTTAAGTATTTTCTTCTTGTATTCTTGTGTATCTTTCATTATTAATTACAAATGAAGTCTGCTATACTGTGTACTTGTTCATAATCTGTTGGATTCTGTAACGCACTTGTCGTTAGGAAAATATGGCTTCGGTCTATTTTTCACAAGCACATAATATGTTACCCTGAACAATAACTTAATCCATATTTATTATTGTACTTATGTGGGCTATCTAAATCATTATTACGACGAACTTTCATGGGTGCCATTACTTAAGCCGTAAAATTTGGACGAACTTGGTAAGGAAAATAATGTATCCCCCTCATAAGCAAGAGTATTAGTTTCATTTTTCTTTTGAAGTCGTAACTCCTGTGTTATGGTTTCTTAAGGCGATTATTTTATAAAAGAATGACAGAGAACCTTTGTTTATGTTAAGTTAATATGAAACACAGAAATCAATCTGATAACTTCGTCAGTATACCATCACGCATGTATTCCCCGAAAGGTTAGACAGAGATATACAAGACAGATACAGTTCGCAGTTGTTATCCTATTGTCATTAACTAGGCACAAATCCAAAACTCGAGAATTTCGGCCTGGTAATTTAACCCAGGACTTCTAGTGTAGTAGTCGCACTCACTGTCACTAGGCAATCCGCTCCTGATCCACGTCGTCTTTCTTGAATAAAAACAATAAGTATTTAAATGGAGTGTTTTCTTTGTTTCAGATTTATCAAAAAATCGATTCAGTGAATTACCAGATGAAGTTACGTCATACATTTTTTTAGAAAAGTTATTGTTGTCACAAAACATCATAAGAACTGTACCAAATGCGGTCGGGGGTCTCCAGTCGCTCACATTTTTAGATTTAAGGTAAGTTAAACAACATTAATTTAAAACAAACTTTAATATAAATTTTGGAATGTAACTTAACGTAGCTTAGTCTTGGTTTTTCTAAAATATCAAATAAACAGTAATTCTCCTTATAACTCAGTTCACAATACAATTAAATCAACTTATGCTCCCGTACGGTGTTATATGTCGCGTTTTGCAGCACCTGCATCAGTTCCATTTTCACGTTTAAACGAAATTCTTCCGGTACTGTTTTAAAATGAGGCAGAAGTGACAGCAAAAACATTCTATCAGGGTCATCCGTTTCTGCTTTGGGCTGTGCATCAACGTTCGCAAAAGCGAACTCATCTAATTGGGTTTTGCTAGTTTTGGGTACTTTTGCTGGTCGTTCAGCTTCGATTCCATCATTAGAATAATCTCTGGAATCGTCATTGGTCACATCAAATGTATTATTACCATTATCTTCATCAGAAGTTTCCTCATCTTTTACTAATTTCAATTTCTTCTTAGATCTCCATACCCTCTTCTTTTTGGTTGTTTTTACATCATCTGAATCACTAGTACCGTCACCGTCTTCCTTGCGTGGTAAATCTTGATCCTTTATAAGGAATTGCAACTGCCTGCAGTAAATGTATGGCCTCTTAGTTCTATTTGGATTAGCCATGTACTTTTGAAAGCAATCGCGGATGCTCTTCCACTTCTTTTGTAGCTGTATTTCTGAAATAATAAATTATAATTATAAATTTAATTGCGGACTAGTAAGTAATTAGTTTGAGTGGGGTGATAAAGAAATTGAGCCTATTTCACAGAAGGTAACATTAATTTCATAACTAATTAAAGTTGCTAGTCTGTATGGAAGGGCTAAAAAACTAAATCCACATTAAATATTCCCAAAAGTTACTTGCTATAAGTAGGTACGTAAGTATAGTATTTTGCAAATTATGATGAAGTACACATTGAATATTTATAAAAAAGCGCCACTTCCCAGTAAGCAAAGTGCTCTGATCTAGACATGTAACGCCATCTATTGAAGCGCCCCATCAACAAAACTTCAAAAACAAACTTTTGTTTACGTCGCGTCGCTCGTGTCACTGCTAATTAAATACCGCCGTGTATTCTGCTGCATGTAAATACGTAATAATTCAACAAAGTTCAATGATACTTACCCAGTTCTCTCATTTCACTTTTAGAAACCTTCACGTCTGTGTGTATTAGTTCAGTGACCACTTCGTTCCATAGTTTGTACCTCATGTTTTTCGCTCGATACTCCGCATCCTCGTAATCCCATATGCCAGGACGCTTTCTGACTTCTTCAATGAGCCGTTCAGGGTCATATTCAAACTGCATGGTGCAATGCAATGATCGCAACTTCGGCCTTGCATGGGTCGTACACACGGGCGGGCGCGCGGCGACCGACTGGCGTGCGGCGGGGGAACGCGGCGGTAACGCTCCAAGATGGCCGGTACAAACTAGGGTGAATAGCTTTGTGAAACACGATAAAGGACTATATTTAGCTGATTGTTTTTAGAAACTAAAATGAGGAAAACCAACAAAAATACCTTATATGAAGCTATTGTTTTTGAGTTTCTAAGTAGTTTGTTTGAATTTAATTTAATAAATAGGCAATACTATCATTTGTATAGATATCAAATCTAAGATTTTAATTACTTACATAGCAAATCAGTTAATATTTAAGGGACATTAGAACCTTAGAACATGTATTGTACCTTAAAAAATATTCTCAATCTCATTAATTCATACCAATACCTATGATCTCTCGAAAACTGTTGAGGATTTTCACCATAACCATAACCCAACATCTATGGAGACTAGTTCCCACAGTATAGTGGCTCAGCTTCTGCGCTGTACCGTCGCGGATTCATTTGTATGTCTAGATTTAGAGAATTGATGAATGACTATGGCGAGCCTAGTGCCATTAACTGGGTACAAATTTGAAACTCTGAGCTGTTACTGTAAAAAAAATAGTAAAATTCCAATAACCCTGTTCTACCTAGGAATCTAACATCCTAGGTTAGATTATAGGCTGGCAATAACACAGACAGCCCTTATTTTTCAAAACAAATATCCAGCTTTTCGTGTATATTATACACCGTACTGTGAGAACAAACAATAATGTCCTGAAACATGGAGCATGGTTACCGTAGCGGCTACGCCCGTGTGGTAATGAGCGGCGCGCGGCCGACTCGCTGTGAGGGGGAAACGCGCGGGTTTGTGGCGACCACCCGTCGAACGAACGCTAACCGCAACCGCACGACCTTTATCATCTATCCTATGTTTTTTATGGATAAATTACTGAGGAGCAAACAGCGTTGTCTTTGCTTTTAGCTTTTTTACTTTGACGTTATTGACTTTTGTGTGACAGCAAATTTCTGGCCAGTTGTAACCTAGTACATAGTTACTTTCTTTTCCAACCTTTTTGATCAATGACGCTACTCTTTTACAGTGATGCGAATTGTTGTTTTTGGACTATGTGAGAACGAAACTCCATTTATCTTTCTACCAGCTTCTGCCCGCGGCTTCGCCCCCGTGGAATTCGGTCTGTCATCACATCCCACGGGAACGGGATAAAAAGTATCCTATGTCCGTCTCCTGGTTCTAAGTTACCTCTCCACCAATTTTCAGCCAAATAGTTTCAGCCGTTCTTGAGTTATAAATGGTGTAACTAACACTACTTTCTTTTATATATATAGATTTAGTATGCAATGTTAGTAAACAAAGTACCTACCCAAGTTAATTTGTCATTAACTTTATAAATTACCTACTGTTAATCTGTGTTTAATCATTTCAATCATTGATTGCCATGAATTTGTATGATAATATTTCTATCTATGATTAAGACTAATAAAACACTACTTCCTATTTATGAATCGACGCTTCAAGTACTAATTCGAGTGCAATCCTATTTGGAAGAGGTTGAGTTCAAGTTCAAACTTCAAATACTATACCGCTTGTCCCTCATCGATATAACCAATTGATTCATCTCACTGTATACAAACAAGCCGGCTAGACACGATGCCCGATGCTATGACAGCTGGTTGAGTTTACTAACAAGATAATAGGAGGAACATCACGTCGAGTCAAGGACACATCGGGTGCTCCCGAGTCGCATTTAAAACGGAAATAGTGCTGTATGCGTAGTCGAGTTTAAAACAGTGCTGTATGCTGCAATGTGGCTGAGAGCAGGAGGGTGCTAAAGTAAATGATATGCAAATTGTACCTTATTGCCATACTTCAAACCAAACATGTGAGACGCATCCAGAGGATAGCTTCAGTGATTTTACACAGATGTCAGATTGCACTTAGTAAAATTAGCCAGATGAAAAGGGAGATGGTTTAATAAGAATATTTTTTCTTATTTTCTTGAGCGTAGAAAACATTTTCATTTATTATTGAACGAGATTTCAGGTTGAAAGTAAGGATTTCTCCTAAATTCTCAAAATCTATAATATAAAATATGTCATTTTATGCAATTTAAAAAATATATAAATAAAATGTGCGTATAATTTTTCACGGATTATGGGAGTTTCTAAATTGCGCTAACGCTTCATTTTTATATTTTTTCTACCATTTCCAAATGTGGACATATACAATAATAACTACTTCGTTCATCACTAATAATGTGCCTCCCAAAAATAGCAATATAGCGTCGAACAATTTAATTAATAGCTTTGGTATAGAAATAACTCTGCTTTTTATACGCGGACAGTGTGCTCGCCTTTTATAGTTTTTTTTTACTATCATAGTTATTTATGACACGGGTAAGTAGATAGCATTTCTTGCGTTCGAGATTTGCTTTGAACTTCAATAGTTTATTTACGGGTTATTTGAAACTCTTGTTGTGTTTTGTAGTTTTATTTGTGCTGTTCTGGACTTTCAATAAACCTCATTTGGGTCTGTTATATATTAATTTAGCTATCTTTGAATAACCTAAAATCTAATTATTAGTGTAATTTTTGGGAATGCACTGCATATAAGACCCTGCAAAAATAAGTGGCTGACTGTGAAGTAAATCCACCGACCCTTTTTTGAAGAATATTGTAAAATTTCTATATTATTATGGGTTATGTTTATTAAATATTGTGCGAAATTGTAATACTTTCTGCTAATCAGGAAGGCTTTATCTACCTAATATTAAGGATTTAGGTTATTTATGTGTTCTTATTAAGTATTAGTTTAAAAAAATATTATTTCTATTAAAAAAAAAAATCCGGTGTGATAATATTTTTTTATTCATAATACAGAACACTTTCCCCTTCACATGTTTAGGGAAACACATGAAGAACTGATAACGGTATCAGTGTTGGTAGTCACGCGATATGTTATCAAAACCGTTGCATACACTAATAATGCCTTCATTATGTTTTGAATGTAAGTAATTCGGTAATTGTAGGATTATCGAAATACCTTTTTTTTTACAATAATACATCATAAGCATCTAAACCTCAGCGTTAATAATTACGCAAAGATTTATAAACGTCATTAAACGTTGTCAAAGTATGAAATGTCAACGTCTATAAATCGTTTGACAGACATTTTTTGTAATGTAGGTTTATATAATTATGTAAGCAGGTTCCCCCGAATCAGCTCCAAATTACTGCCAACAATAAGACGTAACCTAACCTCTCCTATTGTTTCATCAATACAAAAGATCAATATCATCACGTGTTTGCTAAAAAAAACATAAAATTGAGCTTTATTTCCATGTAATAAGAGACTGATGCAAAGTTCAGTAGGCGAGGTCAACGACCCGCGATGTCACGGCCAAGTCGGTAGAATGACACGTGGGCAATAGATAACTGACAGACAAAAGAGCCGTTAGTGTGTTAAGTAAATGCATCGGTTATGGTAACAAATGTCACGTTTCTTAGTATTCTTTTTAAAATTTCGGTTAGAATAAAAGTACTACTTATAATACGTGAAAATACCTGCCCAATCCACACTAATATTATCTACTAGCTCCTGCCCGCGACTTCGTTCTCCTGCGCGTAGCGTGATGATATATATAGCCTTCCTCAATAAATGGGCTATCTAACACTGAAATAATTTTTCAAATCAGACCAGTAGTTCCTGAGACTACTTAGCGCGTTCAAGCAAACAAACAAACTCTTCAGCTTTATATACTAGTATAGATAAATGCGAAAGTAACTCTATCTGCTTCTTTTTTTTAATATTTCGGTGATTTCGTGTTGTTTAAATTTTTGTAATATAGACGAATGCGATCTGTCTGCGTGTTACGTTCTCACACCTAAACCGCTGAGTCAATTTTGTTGAATTTTGCTACAGAGATAGATTGGACTTGGAAAAGGATATTGGCTACCTTTTGCCTAAAGGATTTTGGGATGCGAGTGACACCAAAGCTGTAGTATTTTACAAAACCGAAATACCACTCGGTGACTAATTATGAAATCTCGGAATTGGCAAAGCCTATCTACATAATATACTTAAAGATTGACAAGCTATTCCATATAGAGGGTAGACATATGCTAAGCAAGATTGGGAAAACAAACAATCGCTCCCATTGGCATTTAATGAATTTGAAAGTAAAAATAATAAACAATCTCTGTCCCATTTTAATGAAATAGTCCTAAACGAATAGGGTAAAGATTTGCAGTTGAAGGCATACCATGTTATTTTTACCTTTTATCGAATGTCCAGTTGAACTTGTTTCGATCTCCCATCGTTTGTTTGGCAAAGGACAGGTGCTTTACCAGCTGTCGTCTGACGCCATCTTTTGCATGTGCCCTGTATCAGATTGATATCAGACTTGATAACCATTGCCTTTATATAACCTGTTGCGTCTTCTACCCAATTCGCTACAGACAGGCCGCACGATTTTCATAATTACCATAATATCCCCCTACAAATAACGTTCATTAGCATCTAATTTAATGAAAGCTCTGCCGCTACTAATCAATTAACCTCTTAATTATAACTAATGTTCAATTCAAACACTCATTGAAAATCGAAGACGGTGTGTTTGATCGCATTTTCCAAGAATTTTCTTATTTCCGACAAAGAATAACGTTGTATCTGCTTTCTTTTTGCGTACGAACTTGGAATTGACACAATAAGACAATAACCGTATGTCGTAACTCACCCATTAGCCTTGTTTATAAACAGTTGTTCTCGGAACAACGCGGACACCCAACAAAAACTCGCCTTCCTCTTCTATGAACTCACAACTGTCACAACACAAACGGTCAGGCTCCATTGTTGCACATACAACAGTTTTGTAATGAATATTTGAATGTTTACGGGTCGCCTGCAACTACTGAATAAATAAATGTAGGTATGCTACCAGCAGTCTCGTTACCTACATTTCAGTTCCTGAATTTTAAATAATTACTGTTGACCATATGGCTGACCCAATTTTGTTTAATCCAGATTATAATGGGCCGTGGAAAGCTCGGCAGGTGTCACTTAGTCCGTATAATTTTCAGTGGCCTTATCTAGCTGCAACTATAAGCATTTACTACTTATAAATGTTCAAATCATTTACTCTTGTTCATAAGCTATTTTTTAACGTTATCTATATTTACGAATTGGCAAAACACTGTCATAAAACCACCAGCAAAGCGTAACTTATGCATTGTGATCGCGGTTCGTCGCACGCGCACGCACCATGACGCTCGATCAACTCGCGCATGCGCATGACACACGTAGGCTTTCGAAAATGGAACATGTGCGCTAAATGTGCAGTACAATAGCGAAAGACTCGAAAGAGCTACTATTGTGTAACTTAATTGGGCAGATACGATAAAACCTGTTAGTGTTTCCATCGTTCCTATTTAATGAACAGGCACCTCTTTGGCGTTAATTTATTTATGAGTAAAATATCAAACGTTACTGGAACCGTTACGTTACGCTACTTAAATCATTATTATTTTCTAAAAGCAATGTGGATTTGTAATTTTATTCCAACGCTAATTTGTATAATTTCTAAACCATTTTTATTGCTTTTTCGCGTTTTTTTACTCGGCTATATTTTGATTGAAATAGGTAGGTACGGTAAAGCACCGACCGAGCTTTCTATGGATATTTTTAAGGAAAAATAGTTTTTTTGTGTCATCGTGTATATTTTGCAGTATTTTTTCCGCCTATCCAGCAAACTTTGTACTTATATAAATGTCTGGAACAACTGAATCTCCTACACTTCAGCTAAGTATACCAGCTACAGAAAAGAAAATTTTAAAGATTTATTTTAAAAGAGTGTCCATGGAGTTTTTACCGGATTCTTCTCTATAGGATCAACCTTTTGGAACCGTGCAACTAGAATCATAACGTTTCATAAACGCTTGTAACAGCATATTTATTCTGCAAAATATTTCTTCTTTATTCGGCTAGTGTTTTCTGGCACCCCGATGTGAACAAATCAATATAAAATCGACCTTGAACCGTCGGAGCGGAACGTGCGAATAATTTGCACTAAATTGTTAGGGGAAGCCTTGTGGGGCCAGCAATGTCGTTTCACATGTCAGTTATACAGTTGCTCTATAAAACTCACAGCTGTTACGACGGATTACGGTTATTCTAAAGAGCAAAGTCCCAAATACATAGCTTGAGGACTTGCCGTATGCAAGGCGTGGGAGACCAGACCTTCTAGAAAAGTAGCATGAACGCTAATCAAATAGAATAGAATAGAATTCTCAATGTATGCAAATGACGTAAGCTTTCAACAAATCGAGCGCGCACAAATGTCATCTCCATACATTTTGTTTCTATTCGTTTGTCTATTTGAACTTCAGATTGTCCGTTGTCTACAGGCCCAGCAAGATAGACTTGGAAATCGTACCTATCTAGTAAACTGGAAGTAGAACTGTTTGTTTTAAGATAATTATTTTGATGGTCTGTAATTAAGTTTAAGGCTTGATGGTTTATTTATAGGATACCCAAAATCTTTATTACAGACTACGCTGTCCATTCATGTGAGATTCTCACGAAGGATTTGAAAGTTTCATTGTTGCAAACACTGATGTTGTTTCTGTTCAAATCATTTTGATTTTATCTTAGCATTTGAGAGACCTTTATTTATTGTTATTTCTATTATTTCACTGGCCGACAAGAGTTATATGAATTAATACTGATATTTTATGGCAGAGAAAAGAAGTCTAGATGATATGATGTAATAACTTAATAAAATATACTGGTTTCTGAGAACACCCCGATCTGTCCGCGTCCTTGGATGCTGTAAAGAATCCGAAACGTAGGGAATTAAATAATATTAATACAACTTGATAAATTCCATAAAAAAGTTAGTAGTTTATTTTAAATAAAATACGATTTCGACCATCCGAAAACGAACATAATGAAATATTCATTCATCCCACATGATGAAATTTCCGAATCTTTGACCTAGATTGTTACAGAAAATTTTCACCTCGTGTATGAACTAAGATTTCGCTCCCAATGTCTAAATAATAAAGTCGACAGGAGGCACCCCTTGCCCTTCCAGGTTATGGAGTAGGGGCCGACCCTCGCAATAACGGCCCCGAGCAAATGTTATCATTGCGGCTAATTGGATGAAGGTGTGTGTTTTCAGACGGAGGATACAAACACAGTTAACGCGTTAAATTGCTCTCGAAACTTCAACATTGCGTAGAAAATATACGTTTGACAAATTAACCTTATTGGCCGAGATGATCTTCAGGAACTAAGTTATTTTTTTAAAGTAAAATTCTAGATAAAGCGGTTTTAGAAAGATATTGTTTCATAGTTGAACTTCGTTGGTTACTTCCGACTTCCGGCTGCTCAGAAAAGTCTAGTTTGGATATTGTTCTAAGAATTGCTGCGAAGCTAAACTTATTTCTGCTGCTTCGGCAATTCTTTACAAATTATCTAGTAGTAAAGTACCGTACCGTAAGCGTTTTATTAAATTAACCGTTTTTTGTTTAATTAATAAATTAGTCACGGTACATGATATTGCGGGCACTGAATCTTATTAGTCTTTATATATTACTGTTTTTTATTCTTTTGTTTATTATGCAATATGTGTGTTTTGTTTTAAAACACTGTGGTAGAAGATTGTTTAATATCTAGGTGGCAAATCTTAAAAGTGCACAGATGCTGTTACAGGTAGGTTTTTGACTATAATAAAGTGCCTAAAGATCACCAGATCTTAACCAATGTATAAAAAAATCAGAGTATTAGGTTCTCGCTACTTAAATGAACTGGAACTTCAATTCTTAAGTCCACAGCTACGAACCAAAAATCGAAAGTGTCAAAATCACATAAATACCTATTCCTAGCACTGGGAGACAGTTCGAGAAAGCGTGTTTACATTGCAATCGTATGACAGTCTTAGTAATCTTGTTTCTGGAGAAACTGTCGCGTTGCCATTTATGGTGGTCCGATAACGGTCGGACCTCGCTGACAGGGCAGTATTGAGGAATGTGGCACTTTAATGTTTTGCAATCTCCACAGTGCCTAGGGTGTCAACACAAGTAGAGCAGAAAAGCAATTGTATTGAGATCCTGATTAAACTCGCAATGACGGCCATTATGATCAGGAAACCCATTTGGTCCAATCCATATGCCTGTGTACTCCATTAGTTACTATTGTGTTGGCTGTTTTATTATGTTGTGTCAACCTATGATTTCATCGGCATTGACGCTTTTTGCTTCTTTTCTTCTTCTTAGAACATTATCGTTATTGCTAACTGGCTAATTGCTCTTCAAACCAGAACGGTTTATATAAATTAGACATCTATATATATATATATATATATATATATATATATATATAGATATCCCCATGGGCACTATGTTGATCAAACGTGCCGTATAAGTAGTAATTTGTTGATCCAATTTCATTTGTTGATCCGGGTGGTATTTGTTGATCTAATGCCGCATCACCGTCAGTACATGGATCCGATTGGAGCCACAAGTGTAACCAACAGTAATAATAATAATTACGTGTTTTTTATACAAATCCACCTTTTTTGCGTTTGAGTACAAGTTGATCCGATTCAAATGAGCCAATCAGAGCCCACAAATTGTGACGAGCTCAGCAATTGGTTGCTGGCGCCCTTCGCCTTTCGCATACACAGGTATTATAATTATTATCTTATTCACACAAACATGAGGTTTAAAGACGGAAATAAATGGTGCATTTTTTCTGCGAACAGTGAACACAAATTTCATACAAAGTATTTTTGGTGTCAGGAATGTAATTTCGCTGTTTATGAACATTACACATAAGATAACTGCGATGTTTGTGCTTATGTGTAAATAAGCATTGGGATAATTATGTTGATTTTGTGATGTTAATTAGGTACCTAACATAACATACCATCACGCCTGTATTCCCCGAATGGTTAGGCAGAGGTGTACTAATGTACATTTCGCCGGTATGTTTAGGTGCCATGTAATAGGGGGCAAGGCCAATCAACGGGCACAAATCCAGACTCCGAGCTTCTACTGAGAATTTCATAGAAAAATCAACAACACTGCTCGACCTGGGGATCGAACCCAAGACCTCTAGCGTAGCAGTCGCGCCTAGGACCACTAGACTAATGAGGCAGTCTTCAATTCTAATATTTCTAATAATCCTAATACTTCACTAGACTAATAGGTAACTACCTATGACGATGAATAGTTGAAATGTGAATAAAACCTACTCCTACTTGTTATTTGGTTTTATTAAATTTTGACTGCCTCGTTAGTCTACTGGTCTCAAGCGCAACTGCTACGCTAGAGATCCTGGGTTCGATTCCCAGGTCGAGCAAAGTGTTATTGGGTATTTCTATGAAATATCCAGTTACAGCTCGGAGTCTGGATTTGTGCCCGGTTAATGGCAATAGGATCACCCCCTATTACATGGGACCTAAACATACGGGCGAAATGTAGGTGTACATTAGTACAGCTCTGCCTAATCCTACGGGGAATACAGGCGTGATGATGTATGTTATGTAAATTTCCCTATATTACTACCACACAAATAGGTCAGTTAGTAAATTTCAAGATTTTTGAAGCAATTTAGAGGTTTCAGGGGGTCTAGACACATTGTCTAGACCCCCTGAAACCTCTTTATTCATAATAATACCAAAAGAAAAATGGAGTTACGTAAAAACCAATGAGAATCCAGCTGACTGTGCAAGTTGTGGATTACGTATTAACCAATTAAAACACCATGATCTGTGGTGGCAAGGACCTTCCTGGATTAGGAGCTTCCATCATCATCCCATACCTCAAACCATATGTGAAACCAGTTTAGAGATAAGACAGGGTAATGCAGTAGTAGAGCAACAACAACAAAAATCAACCATGACCATAGACAACATCGTTCAACACTTATTAATTAAATTAAATTCATTTGATAAAATAACACGCGTTTTTGCATGGATATTGAGACTACCTACTACAAAGGAAGGACGTCAACCCTATCTCACATTACAAGAACTGCGTCGCGCAAAACTGCTGATTATCAAAAGTGTACAACATATGGAGTTCGCGGATGACGTTAATTATTTACAAAAGAATGGAAATGTACATTTGAAAAGTAAACTTTTACCATTACATCCAATCATAGATCCGGAGGGTATATTGCGTGTAGGAGGAAGACTGAGGAACGTTCAAATAAGCTCTGAGATGAAACACCCTATTATCTTACCACACAACCATCGAATTACCACACTGATCATTAAATTTGCTCATGAGCTAACCTACCATGGTGGAGCGCGCCTTACTTT
This sequence comes from Acronicta leporina, assembly GCA_947256265.1. NCBI lineage: Eukaryota > Metazoa > Arthropoda > Insecta > Lepidoptera > Noctuidae > Acronicta > Acronicta leporina. Next base: position 4,258,787 of record OX366513.1, on the reverse strand, counting down.
ATCAAACATTCGCCAAAATTATTGGATAATCAGCAGATATACGGCTACAAAGAAATTCATACGTCAGTGAGTTACATGCAAGAAGCAAGAGCCCATTCAACAATACCAATTCATGGGTGATTTACCATCGTCCCGAGTGAATCCTGAAAGATCCTTTTATCATTGTGGTGTAGATTACACAGGCTTTGTGGAAGTCAAAGCAAACAAGGGACGTGGCATCAAAACTACCAAAGGCTACATAGCACTTTTCGTGTGCATGGTAACTAAAGCTGTGCATATAGAATTTGTATCGGACTTATTCAGCTCAGCTTTCTTAGCCGCAATAAACAGAATGGCAGCACGACTCGGAGCACCACGTCACATCTATAGTGACAATGGCACAAACTTCGTGGGGGCCAACAGAATGCTTCAGGAGGAGTACGAGCGCCTTCAGCAAATATATAGCGAAGGTTTCTACAAAGAAATAACAGAGATGCAGATTGAGTGGCATTTTAATGCACCTAAGAAGGTGCATTAAAATGCCTCCTAATTAAAATGCCAATTGGGAAAGAGCGGTGCGAAGTCTCAAACACCACCTCAAGCGTGTTATAGGTCATCAAAAATTAACATTTCAAGAATACTCCACATTACTAGCGAAACTAGAAGCCTGTCTGAATTCTCGACCACTCTGTGCGCTATCAGAACACCCCGAAGACCTCGACTTCCTAACCCCAGCCCATTTTCTATCAGCAAGACCAGGATTGACAATAATTGAAACACCAGAAGATGCCAGAATGAGGTGGCATTTAATATCGAAATTATTTGAGGATTTATGGAAACGATGGAAAACGGAGTACTTGACGCAACTATCAATCAGAAGTAAGTGGATGAAATACCAGAAGAATGTGAAAGTAGGTGATTTAGTGATGATACATGACGATAATTTACGAGCAGGGAAGTGGCCAATGGGTCGCGTCATGAAAGTCCATCCCGGAAAAGACGAAATGGTCAGAGTAGTTACTCTAAAAACTAGAAACGGCTACATAAAGCGCCCTATTGTAAAAATATCTGTATTACCCATAGACCACGTTGAACCAACCAAATTAGAACAGCAAAAAGAAAAACCACTACAATATCAAACCATTATAGGCGACAATGAATTATGTAACCACCTGAAATCAAACACCAGAACGTTTAAAACCTATCCCAAGATTGTAAACATGGCCCTGGCATTATTATTGTTTTTAGGTATAATATTACCGACCACCGCGTCATACAACATAACGCAGTTTGATACCAGCAAAACTTTGTACTTTGACACTGTGGGAAAAGTACAATTAATTTGGGATAAGTGGAAATTAGTCACATATTATAATATGTTTCCATATTGGCAAGGAGACAAAGCCATTAAGAGTTTTACAAATTACCTCGAAAAAACATGTGAATCAATTATGGAATCAAGTCACTGTCAAACGATACTCCTACAAACACGTCAAGACTACAGTGAATTACAATACTACAACCAGCTATTGCTTAGCCAGCATTACGGTGATCGCATACGAACCCGGCGCGGTCTTATCAATGCTGTCGGCTCAATTGCAAATTCATTGTTCGGAGTATTAGATGAAAGTTTCGCCGAAAAGTACAGACAGACATTAACATCTTACAAACGGAAAAACGGAAAACTTACGGAAAAACTTAACATCTATCGTCGAAGCAGAGCACAACATTCTTCAAAGGACTGAGGAGGTAATAGAAAAACAGCACAAAATTATAAATAAGCATTTAAATGACTTAGAAAAAGCTGACAATAAGATACAGAAGGAAATCAATGCTATGACCATACAACAGGACTTCATATCAGTATCGATAGCTACCATTAACATGATGCAAAACAAGAAACGGATCCAAGATACTTTGATCGATACAATATCAGAAATTTGCCAAGGTCTAATCAGTTTACATTTACTTACACCAGCACAGCTCAAACGAGATCTACAAATTATTTATGGTCAAATGCCTCAAGATTTGGGTCTGCCCATCGAAAATATAGAAACAGACTTTCAGCACATTTATAAGCTTTTAAAAACAAAGGCTCGAGTTACCGAGAAATATATTATTTTTGAAATTACTTTTCCGCTCATAGCGAGAGAAAGTTTTCAATTATACAAGATAATACCAGTTCCACATCAAATTAATTACAGCATGGTCAGCATAACACCAATATCGGAATATGTCGCAGTGAACCTAAAAAAGGACGCTTACTTTTTACCAACTATCCTTGAATTGGATACATGTTTGTATCATGGAAAGTCCTTCATGTGTGAGCTTTTCAAACCCATACTACTTAAATTTGGAAAATGATGAAATTTTTTGCGAAACTAAGTTAACAAACCACAGATGTAAAACAGAACAAACAGTGTGTAAAAACAAATGGGTAGAATTACACTCTACGTCACAGTACATATATTTTTGCTGTGACACATATTCGATTAAAATCATATGTGACGATCAAGTTACTGTTCGCCAGCTGACTCGAGCAGGGGTCATTAGCATGACTCAGAAATGCTTTGTTAAAAGTAAAGATTTTGCACTATATTCGCTACAACAACAATCCAACCAACTAAGTTTTTCACCAAATATAAGTATATTTGGTGAAAAATCTCTGGTACAAGTGTACCAGAGATAGATCAGATAAACCACATTGTGAAAATTATTATTCCGACGGAACCAGATGTACCAAATGATCTGAGCATGAATAGATCTCTATCTATTCTAGGAGAACAGATCAAAACTCTGAAATCCACCAAAGCAGAGGTCGATGACATCTCGACCCATGACATTCACCAATACACGATCCTCTACCTACTGATGGGTGTTGTGATATGCGCGTCAGCAGTCTGGATCTGGAAGAGAGCGAGATGCTGCTAGCGTTCTGAGGTCAGCCGTGCGGAGCCTCACCACAGACAGGAGTCTGTGGCGTCTACTTCGAAGTCCACTAGAAACAGAGGGCAAAGTGAAGTGCAACCACGGGAGCAAAGTACTGAGAACCGCCATCAAGGCGAGAATGTACGTACGTTACTTAAAATAGTTTAGTTTTGTCGGATCAAATTAAGCTCCAATTTTGATAATATAAAGTGGAGCCACTTAAACACTGTATTTCGACACAGATCAACATACGACTTGAGATTTGGTATACAAACCGGAGCCAATAAGTGTTTAAGCATCTCAGAATTTTGGCCGTTACGGAGTCGATTAGGTTCGAAATTAAAAGAAAAAAAATGGCAAGTATATCACTTTCTCGATGAGTATGTTTGGCAACGTCGCCCTCGGCTTTGCGCCGTTGCCACTCCGGAAAAGAAATATGCAACCTGAATCGAGTAGTGAGGCGAAAAAGGTGGAGTCAGGAATGCACGGCAGTCGGGCTGGATCAACTTAGTGCCCAAGTTGGTGTTTATATATATATACATATATATATATATACCCTACCTACCTACCCTACCTACCTACCCTACCTACCTACCCTACCTACCTACCCTACCTACCTACCCTACCTACCTACCTACCCTACCTACCTACCCTCCCTACCTACCCTCCCTACCTACCCTACCTACCTACCCTACCACTACGTTATTATGCTAATTAAATACACCACACCACACACCACACCACATCACATCACACCGCATCGCACCACACCACACCACACCACATCACACCATACCATTACACACTGCACCACATAACACCACTCCAAACTACACCACATAACATTGCATTACTTACCATACCACACTATACACTACAATGCATGCACTAGTTACTAGTTACAATTTTTTTCTTATTAAGGCCCACTTGCACCAAATTCTTGAATGTATTTAAGGCATATTTAAACACAATTTTTCATAGAAATTACGTGTTTAAATACAATTTAAACACATTTAAGAAGTTGGTGCAAGTGGGCCTAAGAGTAGATAATTATATTCTGGAAAATGTACTTACGTTGCATAACCCTTAAGGTCAAAGTACACTATATTGACTTCTGTCAGTATAAGTGTACGACAGTGATGTGAAAGAGCGGGGCCTTCTAATACAGGCATTGTTTGCTTAAAAGGAGGCTCCAAAAACGTTCTATGAAATGTAACCTTATATTTTCCCAATAAATATTTTGTATATTTGTATTTGTATAAAAGAAAGTCGTGTTAGTTACACTATTTATAACTAAAGAACGGCTGAACCGATTTGGCTGAAAATTGGTGGAGAGGTAGCTTAGAACCAGGAGACGGACATAGAATACTTCTTATCCCGTTCCCGTGGGATGTGATGAAAGACCGAATTCCACGGGGGCGAAGCCGCGGGCTCGACGGTTGCGGATTACCATCGGGGGGCCCATATACTTGTTGGTCACGTTATAACATAAAAACATACCTAATATTATGTTCAGATAAATGTCTAATATGATTATAAGAAATAGAATATAAGAACGTATTTTTATAAAACCACCATGGCACTAAACTAAGCTGAATTTGCCATAGCTACGTTAGCTCTTGCTCGAAGAGGATGTCTCTGAAATTAATAAGCGTTCAATGGCGTAATGATAGACGAGAAAATAGCCTACCTATTAATAATGCCTACAATAAGGATGGTGTTGAATCATATTAATCATTAGCACAAAGGCGTACAGAAAATACTTACAAAGATGTTCTCAACCTCATCAATAACCCGAATTGGGGTAATCCAATTAATTAATTAACGCTATTCCCAAGTATTAGAAAAAGGAGGAAAACAGAAATAAAATGTCTTTCAAAGATACGACTATCTAGTACGGCAAGTGATGGTCCATCGCCATCCTAGTTCGTTGATCCCATTACACATGCTTATGTCGGTCTGTATATTGGACTGTTTACGTCATCCCATACAATTATCGTTGAGCTACTAGATATGGGCCATTCTATGTTATGATAAAACTTTTTTCTAGTGAATGATCCTAGTTAGTCGACAATTACTACATGCCCTGGTGCGTTGACCCGCCATCTATTTATTGATTCCTAGTTGCAGAAATTCAATCCTGTTTGAGCAACGTGTCTAAGCGTCTAGACGGCAAAAAAAGTGTATGGACTCGAAGGTATACTTCTATAAAAGGAAATAGTCTTCGTTTTTGAGTGTCTGGTTTGTTTTGATGCTGTCTCTTTCAGATGAGTGTTTTGGCTGGAACAGAGGCATTATTCATCCCGTCCGGAATTGGGAAAGCTTACTATACTTTATGTTATGTACTTCATATTATTTTTGTTATGATGTTGGGTCTGTCGTAAAGAGAAAATATTGAAACAGCTGTTTGCCTATTGCAGAGCAAAATTATGAGTAAATGTAGATATCAGATATCTTTATATTTAGACACAGATAACACCGTTCCAACTTCGTGTGCGGCCCTAAATATCATCATGTTTACACAGATTATCTAATCTGCATATAAAATTATCAGCTAAGCTTTCCCCTGCACTTAGTAATCCAATAATTTGTTTAACGTTAATGCTGTTTAATTCCGTTCCGTTCAAACAGGAAGTGTGCTTACACGAACATTTTTACACCAATGTTTACTAGTTCTCTTGGCACGAACTCCTACGAAACTATTAGGTTCAGCGACGACCGATTTATGTTTCGACTGCTCTAATTACATGCAATCCCATTCTAAAGTAGGTTTGATGAGGTGAAAATAGCCGCTTAGTGATGTATCGACGGGGTGCATTTGTTTATGTTCGCGTTCATTGACTCTTGAGAACTGTTAATACTTTACACTTTGTGATGTAATAAAATAGGTGAGAGATCGCTAAAGATTTCTGTCAGTCTTTAGAGGTTCTGTAAACAAAACTTTCTCGATTGATTAGTTGAAAAAACTGAGCCACATTGGATCGCAAAATAATGTGAGTGAACAGAATTCGACTACTCATGACACTTAACAAATTTTGATATCTTTTTCTACAAAGAAGATAACATTTAGAGATGTAATTTACGATAAAACAGATGTTACGTGGCGATGGCGACTAAATTAACACTAAAAACATGCTTAATTTAACAGGAATAAAAACAGTCTTATCCCCTTCTCGAGTTTTTTCTTAGAAAGAGATAAAGTAAGACCTAGGATTTAAACTCCATTTACTTTCACTTCAGCCACAGATTAGATAATAGTCTCAAAACAAGATTCTTTTCCTGCTTAAATAAAAAAATATGTTTTTATTAAAATGCACTTTTCTCTTGTCCACAGTTCAAACCAACTAACAGAATTACCACGCGAAGTATGCCAGATGCCGCTTCAAGTGCTCTTAGTCCCCGACAATATGCTAAGCACCTTACCGAAGGAGATAGGCAAGATGACCTCGTTGGCAGAGCTGGACGCTTCCAACAACAGGCTGACGCAAGTGCCCATGACTCTTGGGGATTGCGCCGGCCTGAGGGCGCTCGACCTAAGCAATAATCAATTGGGATTGCTGCCGTTGCGTGAGTTCAAACTGTTTTTTATGGAGTATAGGCACTATTCAATGACATAAATCGGATACGTTCGAATTACAAACTTAGCGTATATTGCCTACGTGCGGTTTGACTCGCATCGTGCAGTAGTTTTTGTGTGATCACGCATCATGGACAAAAACAAACAGACGGACAAAAAAAAACCTAAAAATAATGGCTTTAGCTTCAATCGATCTTATAAACTATACCTCTCATATTATTTTTCTTAAATATCTAATATTCTCATGTGTACAGACATGACCAAATACAATTTCATTTGTATGTGTAGATGCACTGATCATTTTATTGGTGTCATGCCCGTCATACACAGAAATTATTTGAAGATAATGGTTAGATTGGGTACTGGTTAGTTACGTATTTATAGCTTGACTTGTGATTTCTTCTGAAGTCCAGTCAATAATCTCATTCAATATTCAAGGCTACAACGAAATAAGTACCGTCCTATTTCGCTCGTATCGATAACATAATAATTACCATCGTTAGACGCGCTGTGCCCGCTACCGTTGTTACGGCACCGTAAAGTATGGACGTGTGAGCAAATAGTCAGATGAAAACATTGGTGGCCTAGATATTTGGGTTGGTAATAACACACCACCGACCAGGTGGTGCGGCGTACTACCGACTTTACCCAGGTAAAAACCCTCATGTCCATCTGATTTGGGGAAATTCTAGGAGAAAAAAATCGAGATTAATTTGCTTTGGTCATAGAAAAAAATCTTGTCCATACGGCACACCAGATCAGGGGCCCAAGTCTGCTATTTCAGTTGTATCAAAATGGTCGTTCAATGGCACTAAATGACATAAGAACTGACAGATTTCGTAGACAAAACTGTCAAAAATCAACAATTCTGAAGCCATTGAGTGACGATTTTGTCACGACAAAATAGCAGACTTGGGGCCCTGTTGTTTCATAAAAACTACAGCTTTACAAATTACTGAGTATGTTTCAAAATATCTCCTTTGACTGATGTTTGTAGAACACATCGAGACAAGCACTTTAGCACTAATGTTTTACAGTCTGATATGCTGAAGTTGTTGAACCCACGTTCTTCAATGAGACACCAAAATTCGTAAAATATGTGCTTATTTGGAATTACAATTTTGTATGAGGATTAGTTTAAACTGTAAAATAATTATCACGAAATATCCTTATTTGAATGGTTCAATACTTGCACTGTCAAGCTGGATTCTACTACCCATAAACCGCGAAAGTTGCGATATTATCCAGCCTTATATTACCGTGTTTATTTATCTGCGGAAACCAGAGATTGTAAGTAATGGGGTGTACTAAGTGGCGAATTAATTTTGATATGATTGCGCTGCCTCTTGAGCTTTTCGCTTTGATCTTGTCTTTGCGTCTTAAAGAAGCTTGTGTTGGGACGCAGTTTTGTTAGTTATTTATTGCATACCCCAGCTGTTACGTCTCTCGAAAAACTGTCAAATTTGCTGGGTCAAACGAGTTCTCGAGCAAGCGTAGTGCTTACTAATGTTGACAACTTGCAGAAGACAGCTGGTAGTAACAGGAAAGCCGATGATCTGGCTCTGTGGCATTCAATAGGGGAGACCTTTATCCAGTTTTGGACGAATGTGGGCCGATTAACCAATATTGATTTTGGTTGTAGTTAATTACTTCAAAACGTATTCGTAATCGTACCGATGTCGCGTAGCGCTTGTCAACTTTGAAGGCAAATTAAATTTCGTTTTAAAAAGCCCCAAAGATTAGATTATGGACTCCGTCATTAAGGAATCATGATTCAACACTCAGGACATACCATTAAAATGTCAAGACTTCTCTCAAACACAATTTTATTTGATCGAATTTGATATTTGTTTTTCAGAGATCACATACCTCAGGCTGGAACACCTGGATGTGAGCTGCAACTGCATATCATCGCTACCTTTGGAACTCCGCAACATGAACACACTGGTTACGCTAAATTTGGACAACAATCCTCTCGTATCACCACCCACCACAGTAAGAAATACCTTATACATATTTACTTTTTAATAAACCATACTTAGTTATTTTAGTGAAGGAAAAATTCGACTCGCTGGCAGGATTCGAACCTGCGTCTTCTGGCTGGGTACGCCAGACGCTATGACCACTAAGCCACCGCGAGTCCTACCTGCCATGTCGAAATTTGCCTTCACATTCTGAACTTACGTCTGAAAGGTGACGTCAGTGACATTTATTGAAAGGCAAGTTACTTTGACTCTCAACCAACATGACTTACCTTACGGTTAGTTCTATGTCGTACGATGCTACCATACCTACTAACTATCTTTTTGTGATTTTTTTGCATTTTTCAAGCTAAGATTATAAAGTTATTTTAGTGAAGGAAAAATTCGACTCGCAGGCAGGATTCGAACCTGCGTCTTCTGGCTGGGTACGCCAGACGCTATGACCACTAAGCCACCGCGAGTCCTACCTGCCATGTCGAAAATTCCCTCAAGGTTTACTAAATATAAACCCACAGTTCGATGGGATATTTAGGTCCCATGTAATAGAGAGGCGAAATTATTCTTATGAATCCAAACTCCGAACTACTGAAAAAACCCTACACATTGCTCAACATAGGAATAAATCAGGGTTCTCTACGACTAAATGAGGCATTTTATTTCATCACTACATCAACTAGCACAGATGTAACACTTTCCCTCGGGTTTTATGACTTGCGTGGTATGCGAAGATGGTAATGCCTTGTTTTACTTTCTGATCAGCAAGAATGTGAATATGAAACACACCAATAAACACTGTGTATGTAATTACTTTTCGTTGTATATAAATATTGATAACATTTCCATATTAATGAGGTCTTTGAAGGTTTTTTCCTGTTTGCTTGTCGATTCCCTTATACCTATATGCGCATAATTATGCGAGAGTACTTCTACCGACCAATGCATACGAGTTGTGATATTCCGTTTCTTAAACATTTTAATTGAAATTTGCTTGTAAAACACTTTTTACATTTCGAATAAAAATCATGTCATTATCAGTTCTTACTGACCCGTCAAATCAACATCTGGGCCTCAAGCATATTTTATTGTCACAATTGTGGTTGTACGATTTCAGAGTAAGCTAAGCACGAAGAACTATCGAATTCGTATAGTAAACGTATCGAGTTTTTTTCTGCTACAAATCTCATGCATACATACATATTTTCACGCCGGTCTCCCATTGGGGTAGGCAGAGACTACACTTACTACGATCCTGGCACACCACTTTCGCTTCATCTACGTTCATTAACCTCGTTCTCATACAAATTATTCTCGATTTCGATACATTTTCGCAAGTTGTTCGTGATTGGGCTGTTTTGTCTACGAAATTCAGTTCTTGTCATTTAGTGCCATTCAACGTCAAAGTCCAAAAGTTTTATTTCAATTAGACAATTAAAAAGGTACTTTTGAACAGTCAAAACTAGTTACACGGTTCCAAGAAGTGGTTTGTACGAACGTTTGAATAATTGAAGATTTGAAACATTGGACGAACATTGCCTTTGGATGAACGACTCTGATACAACTTAAAAAGCAGGCTTGAGCCGTTCCCATAGTTTCAACTAAAAACTTTAACGACAACACCTTCTCCTTACTCCTTACTTCTAGATTTGCATGCGCGGGCGCGTGCACATATTCAAGTACCTCGAAAACATGGCGAACAAAGACTCCCTGCCGGCTCACAGACGAGTGGACGAGACGAGGCGGTCAGCAAAACACAGCTCCTACATCAGCAACTCCCCGACCCAAAGCACGACGCATCAGATTACTTCGGGCAACGCTACTATAGACTGCTTGAGGCATAAGCCGAGGCATGTGGTCGATAGTGGCTACAGTACTGATGGAGTGGATAAAAGGTGGTCGAATGATGGTGAGTGTAACAATTTTCTTATTGCTGAAAATAAATCATCTACCATCTAAAGAGGCTGCAGTGCCGGTATAGCAGACTCGTATTGAGTAAAAACCACATAATTGCAGTCACAGACCATATATTTACAATGTCTGAAGGGCTGTGCCCAATTTTTGTGCTAATGAGCCACCTTGTGGAGTTTTTGGTACTAACAAGCAGTCTTTTTTGTATTTAATGTACAACCTTAGGGTTGTACATTAAATACAAAAAAGACTGCTTACTTTACTAGTTTACTAGTATAACACATTAGCTTTACTAGTATAACACACTTTATAATTATAGATATCGATATCTATACAGTATTTCAATCACTCTTTTTGTCCAAAAGCCAAGTGGTCCTGAGCGCGACTGCTACGCTAGAGGTCCTGGGTTCGATTCCCAGGTCGAGTAAAGTGTTATTGGGTTTTTCTATGACATTCCCAGTAGCAGCTCCGAGTTAGGAATTTGTGCCCGGTTACTGGTAACAGGATCGCGGCCTATTACATGGGACCTTATCATACCGGGGAATACAGGCGTGATGGTATGTAAATTCGTGTTTCTGTTAAGTGGTTTTGGTAAACAAAACACGTAATGTAAGTATGTAGTTACATTTCTCATTACATAAATATTTTCATTCACCTTTGGTAGACGCACCGTTAAGGGGCCATTCACGATGTCAAGCGTCCTTAATGACTGCTGGCATTCACAAAATGTCTCCCGACTATAAAATATTAATGACGCGTATATAAACTTTTTATGTCCGGAAATAGGAACGGTCTAAAATTAAGTCTCTTCAACCCGTTATGGCCAGTTTTTATTGCCCGCTGTTAATGGGTGAAGTGATTTTTTCTTGCGTCATTGTTTTACCAAATTGCTGTTGACCTAAATAGATTTGAGGAATCTTTGTTCGGAAAAGAAGGTAATTAGATTATGGAGACTGTGGAATGCCTGGAAGAAGTATTCAGTAAAAAACGTTGTGGATTTGTGGCAACATCAAAGCTTTTGCTAACACTATTCGACCTGGGAATCGAACCGATGATCTCACAAACAGCAGCCGGGGACTACACCAATGAGGCAAATTTCATGATAAAATAAATTAAAATAACATATAATACCTTCTCCATAAATAGGTGGTGGCGAGCCGGGCGGAGGGGGTGGCAGTGGCCGGTCTACTCCAAGCACACCATCCACTTTGTCTCCGGGAGCTGCACTGTCGAGGGCGCAGTCGCTATCAAGCGAAACGCCTCTCGCGCCTCTCACGCCTCTGCTCTCCGGGTATGTTTGGTGTATTTTCATCCATTTACTGGTGTTATTAGGGTTGATTGTTGCTTAATAGGGAAATAGACTAACTTTTTTGAACTGGTTGTGATTGTAATTGGAAAATTTAAATAGAAGAAAACATTATAATTTATTTTTGACTTTCAACAATAGTTTTCCGTTTTAGTTTTCAATAATAGTCTAGAATTCTGTTTTATTTTTATTTTACTTATTTATTGGAAATACCTAGTATAATCACATCGAGGGATCAAGCTAAGCAAAGAAGGAACACATTTACCTTAATTTATAATATCTTGCTTTACTTGACACCTACTATAGTTAATTGATTTATATATTTAAAAATTAATCCAGAAATATAACTTACAATGTTATGGGATTTTTTTCTTTCATTGTGTTCAATAGATGCTTATATCTTTATTTTTTATTTTTCGCATTGCCCGAAACAGAGGTAAACGTTGAAACTATTTTCTTGTTTCACAACCATCATCATCCCTGTCCTCTGTCTCATTTTTCCGCAACGACATTAATGTTTCAACTGGACGCGGTTTAGGATTCTTTTCGCTTTTATGTCGTCTTAACAATCGAGTACGAGTCACGTCAAAGTAATAACGACCGTAATTATATCTCTAGATGGTCCACTTTATTTTAAAGATTGGCGGTCTAACTGAAATCTGTGGAGCTTACTTGGACCTACCTAATTTCTAAACCGCTCCATAAAATCAAACCTAAAGCATTGGGGACCAAGCTGCTATAAGCTGTAAGCCTGCTCGCAAACCTGTAACATAAAAAGATGTGATTAATTTCATCTTATATAATTTAAACTAACCTGCATGCCTGAGAGATTTTATCGACGGCGTGTGTAGTCTGCCAAATCGCATTATGCTAGCTTGATGGACTGTACCTTAATTCCTCTTATTCTGAGAGGAGTAGAGGGGATAGTATAACAGGGTTGATTAAGTTACGTATGTCATAATTCAAAGTTTACGAAACAGCGGGTCTGGTTGGGTACATCAATGTCGTAGTTCTTCCATCTCTTTTTTTATTAACCCCGGTGTTGTCCCTTTCAGCGTCCGTATTTCACCCGATGGGAACATGTCGAATGGAGACGATAAGAGTAAATTAGCCCATCAACAAACCTACAGGTACATTGTCATATACGCACGACATTCACTAACATACGCACAGGGTTTTTTATTGTGGTTCACTAACGAGGTTTGATGTCACATAGATTTCGACAGGATGTTTGTTATAAAAAGAGCAATAATCATTTGAAAATCTATAAATCATTATATATTTCTCTTCCAAATAATAAATCAAACTACTCATATTAGTAACTTTATTGTGTATTACTTGTCTTTTTATAACAACTTCAGTTTTACTCTGATATTACAAAAGATGGACTAAGAAAAAGGCAAATTTTTAAATAGCATTAACCTTCTCCTTCAACGATATGACAATAAACCAATGCATGATGGGTATATTTTAGTCTGTGTTTATCTTCAACCATCTTTGGTAATAACGGCTAGTGTTAAATCTTGCATGTAATTATTATTAACAATCTAACTAGGTAGAATTAATGCTTTATAACTAAAGAAATACTGATCTAACACGTGTTATTACAAAAACAAGCTACTATATAAATTTTATTCAGCGCCTTGACCCGGTCTCATGAAGAAACAAAGAACACACACCTACTTTCAAGATTATTTTCCAAAAATACTTATATTAACGGAGAACGGAACAATTAATCATTCTATTTTAATCTTACAACAACTTATTGTTTGGAGTTCGTTCAAAATATTGATACAATTTCCTGCGATGAAATTATGTAATAATAATTATATATTACCTATTCTCTTAAAATGCTCGAGCTATATCGAAAACACTATCTATTTTAATAATTTATTTCATTAAAAACAGAGATACATAATAGGCTTATCATGAGGTAAGGTCGCAAGTATAATTGTCATAATTGTATTTATCAAAATTTAAAAGAGGAAAGTCTAATTACAAAGTACTTACCCTTGCCACTGAATAGCGTCACTAGTTATATAGGAAAAACATAGGGAAAAAACCGCACTGAGTCACCGAATGCATCCGTATATATGAAAAAAAAAAATCGCGGCTATAAATCCGCGTGATCCATGATTTTCTCTCTATGGCATGGGACCTAAACAGACCGGTGAACTATGGGTGTAAGTACATTAGTACTCCTAACCCGTCGGGCGAATACAAGCGTGATGGTATGTCATGCTGTAATCAAACAATGAGCTTGTCATTGAATCGGTAGTAGGATTGACTAATCTTGAGACGCCTACGAACATTTCAGTATCTTCACTTGTGGAGTGTTTTAATTCACATGTAATACTTTATTAGCATTTTTGGTTTCGTTGCCTTAACTAAAGAGAGGCTTTTAAACTAAGTAATAACCCTAAGTGATGTACTAACAAAATAATTCGCACTTGTCAGTAATGAGCTTGGTAATGATGCTAGTTTGGATTTGGCAAAATTGTTATCAAATTAAAATTGAATTTACCAATTACATTTTTGTTTATAATGTGGCAAGAACCGCTACTCCCAGAGAGCTTATATTGCAGATAATACTCTAAAATATCACTATACCTGTACAGACTAACAAGAAATCGATGTGCTATCAAACTCGTTTTATTTATCGGAAAAAAATCTCACTATTCTTCTTGAAACATTCCAGACAATACAAAGAAGCCTTAAGACAACAGCGTCAGCAAGACATATACCGCCCCCGCACAGACCAGCCGTCCCCCGAGCTGGACTCTTCCCCACACTCCCAGAGCCAGAGCCCCATCCACCAGAAATCCTCCCACTCCCCAGTCAACGGATACAGCAGTAATGTATCACCTAGTCTTTACAAAACCGCCTCTTCCAATAGTAGTCTATCCAATACCTCATCCCCAAACATTTCCCAAGTGCCAAACTCCCCCCTCCTACACTCTACCCCCAGAAGATACCAGAATCAGCCTACAAATGGAAATAGTGTGATCGAAAAGCAAGAAGAGAATAAAAGGCCCGTACAAAAAGTAGTACCATCTAGAAATGTGAATAAGGTATACTCGACTGTTAACGGCAATGTGGATTATAATGGTCGCGTCAACGGTCAAACAGACCCATACATAAAGCCGACTTCTCCTTCTAAATCTCCAACGAATACAATTGGGTACAACAGTTTAGGCAAGTCGAGTATACCTCGGCAAGTGAACGGGGACACTAAGCTGTTGACGACTACTGTGTCGTATTTGAAAGGTGCGGCGCCGAAGCCTCCAGGCAAGATGGCGTGGAACAAGGATGCGCCAGTGGACAAACTCAGCTTTACCATGAAGAGGGAGTTCGATAAACAGAAGGAAGAGCTGGATCTGCTGCTGCAGTTGAGATCGGTGAGTATTAATTTAGTAAGAAACCGACCCTTGGTTGTAAGTAGATCGCACCTCTTAACAGTATTATGGCAAACTAGTAACTTATCCATGCTCGTAATTATATGCGAAGATGAGTTATTACGACTAAAGTTATTACGTATGTTATTACGACCGCTGAGGAAATTTCGATAAGATTTGAAAAAGGATACTTTGTCCCTTACTTTCTTTCTTTCTTTGTACTTTGATGTAAAAATATTAGTAGTAACGGGAATGCTGTACCTATAATGTATAATGTAGTAAAACTTACTGTGTGGATGGATGTGTTGTAGATAATCGAGTCCCGGCTGAAGATGTCCCTGCCGGAGCAGCTGGCGCCGGTGCTGTGTGACGGCGTGGTTCTGTGCCACCTGGCCAACCACGTGCGGCCGCGCTCCGTGGCCTCCGTGCACGTGCCCTCGCCTGCTCAGGTATACACGGAAACAACATGACCAACATTTTGCAAAACCTGAACTAGCTCTAGTTCTGTAAGAAACCACTCGACAAATTGTGCGATATAATGCTAACCTGCACTAGACCTCTCATTATGAGAGGACAAGCGGGACGGTAAAGATACAGTACTCTCCAATCTTTTTGGTCGGACTGAACATAAGCATCGTATCCATTAGAGCAGCCTCAGTCTGAGCAGCCTCGACTTGAAGCAAAACGCCTCAGGTTGAGGCTGCTCGCTCCCTCGAGGCATTTTGCGGATCAATACGAGGCGACACGCCTCAGCTTGATCCATAACGTATACAGTTTAAAGCCAAAACGCAATGGCACCAGACGCGCACTGACAATTTTATAATAGTAGAGTTATTATAAAATTGTAAAAAAGCTGTGTCTGTACATTGAAGATATTTAAAAAAAACACGTGGGTTATGGTATATAAACGTCTCCGAATCCGAAAATGTGATTTTTAAAATTCTTGTCTGTTTGTTACGGGTTGGAGCAAAAACTACTGAATAGATTTTAATTTTATTATCACTGTTAGAAAGTATATGCTCCAACTTAAAAACTGGTGAACTTCATATATCAATTAATTAAATGAATCCTGAGATACAGCTTGACCTCCCTGATGTATAGAGGACCATACAAAGAAGAGGTCATCAATGTTGGTTTTCCATTTTTACTCCTGATATAGCTTCACGTGAGCGAAGCCGCGGGCAGAAGCTAGTTGTAGAGATATAAATGAAATAATGTCAATAAATCGCGAGAAGATTTGAGTCTTGCTATTTTTTTTTCTATAATTGAAATCATAACAGTAATTAATATTTTTTTATTTCAGCCCAAACTTACAATGGCGAGATGTAGGAGAAATGTGGACAACTTCTTAGAGGCGTGTCGAAAAATAGGAGTAGAAGAGGTGAGTACCTCACACTATTTTTTTAAATACTTGTTTATGTTATCTATTCATGTGTTGATGCTATGATATTTATTTTCGTTACATTTAATTGATGTGACCTATATGCGACATTTATTTAATCCGGAAACAATATGCGTTATACGTGTTTTATATTTCGAATTCGGCATTAAAATTTACCCCGCCGTGTACGTTTCGAGTTTTGCAGGGTCTTGTAAGATATCCTTTTGCGAGCGACATAGATTATTGTAATGAAACTAAGAGACGGGTGGCGTGTGTTGCAGGAGGTCATCTGCTCGCCCGAAGACATACTGGGAAACCATCCGGACAGCGAAGGACAGCACAGTGTCGTGCCTCTCGCTCGCACAGTGACCGCACTGCTCACACACGCCACGCCTCCCCACCCGCCAAGGGATATACTCACAGACCCCTACTGCCAAACATTCGAACATTCACACGACGGATACGCCCCCAGCGAGTATTACACAACCGAGGATCCCGAATCGTCGCTTGAAGTTAACTACTACCAAAGACAGCTACGGAGATACTCAGAAGAACGCTACGTCAGCAATTTCAACTTCTCCGACATCAATCAACATTACACCATTGATGAATCCGAGGAGTACCAAAACAATGAGAACAATAAAGCGGACACAAACGTCCACTACTCGCCAGTATACGGGACCAGTGAGCTGAGGAATAGAGGACCATATTACCAAAAGAATAGAGTCCAATTCGTGACGCCCTTCTGCAAGGAAAACAATGTACTGACAAGTGACACTTACGAAATATACGACACAGATGAAGTTGATTTCCCTACAGAATTGAGGAGGGAAGAGGTGGATGCTGAGAGATATAACAGGGATAAAATGAATCTCGATATACAAAACAACCTAAACAGTGTGACTTCTGCTGAGACTGAAACTCCTAAGGAGGTTGAGAACAGAGTTCTTTTCACTTGTTTATGCCTTGGCACATTCTTGGTGTCTACGATTTTGCTAATCATATATCCTTTGTAAGCATATACTTAAAAATGTGTGATGTAACCGACCGAAATTTTTAACCTAATTCGACTCCATACATTCTGTTCCAAATATTTATATAATTATGCAGTATGCACATGGATTTTCTAGGTATTTGTCTTCAACGGTCAAATTAACCTTTATTGCCTTTAACACAGTTTGACTGTGATTGTGGTCTTAAATCGAATTTTGAGGCTAGTTTTTTAGATTGATCTTTTATCTCGAAGTATGGTAGGAATTGAACGATATTTCGAAGGATTTACACTATGGAATTGGTATTTTTCGTTTAAAAAGACATTAAGGTTTCAGTGAATTTGTTTGTTAGTATTTTATATGATTGGTATAGTTTATATTATGAATTGGTATAATTCCATTTGTTATTATAAGTTCATTCCCCATTGGAGGCATTTAAATTGTTTGTAAGTTGTTTTCTTTTATATGGTTTTTAACATTATCTGATTGGTTATTTTTATTGGTTGCTATTGTCGGCTATTATTGCGTGTTTGATGATTTTTGTATCAAGTTTTGCAGATTGTAACTTTTGGTCTAAATGTAAATATCCAGTAATGACTGTGAATCTTGTATAATACACACGAAAGCCAAAATGAAGTATACTTGTTGTATAAGACATGATACGACAATCTATGCGCACACGCAAGTCATATAATTTAGTAGTCTACAGTCTGCAGAACTATTATTTCTGAGATCTCATTGTTTTTGTGTTTGAGTGATTTGCTACTAAGATTAGTTTAATTAAGAG
This sequence comes from Acronicta leporina, assembly GCA_947256265.1. Taxonomy (NCBI): domain Eukaryota; kingdom Metazoa; phylum Arthropoda; class Insecta; order Lepidoptera; family Noctuidae; genus Acronicta; species Acronicta leporina. The sequence continues at coordinate 4,240,555 of OX366513.1, read as the reverse complement.
GTTTTTTTCTTTCATATTTTAAGTAATAATGCAATGCAATTATTAATGCAATTTTATACGTAGCAACCAAAAGGTTTTGTAGTCTTTTTGCACCAAAATACAATACAATTTTACACCTTTAGATAGAAACCCTATGTATAACCCTAAAATAAAATATCCGAATAAATTATTAAGGAACTTAGTGCTAAAATCCGTTTAAGTAAATATGTTAACAGATAAATGAATTTCTTATACAGTGGCATTGTAGCCCATCTAACAACTTGAAATGTTATGTGACAAAGGATACGCAGACCGAAAAATACACGTTTGGCTTTTGGCAACCGAAAAGAAATTTAAAAAGCTCTTCGATTAATATCTTATTCCAAAGCACTTGCACGTAGGTACCTTACAGGACTTACTCATCATTATACTTAAAAACTAATAGTCTTTCTCAAATTCGACGATAACACCGCCTTGCGCTGGAGAGGTAAAGGGCTCAGAAAAAAATTTGGGGTCGCTAAAAATAATTGATAATGGCAATTATTCATTGAATATTAATCTTAGGTCTCATAGCATATCAGGTTCATATTTCAAAATTAAAGTACAATAAACAAACTCATTGGTGCATGAAGTATTACGAGATGAAATGTATTGTACCATATATTATACTGACAACGTAGCTTAGCTGTTTACTTGATACTTCTTATTAAATAAGAATTATATGCCTTAATCGGAACATCATATCGTTATTGTATTATTAATGCAAAAACTAAGTTGGTTATAATCACGAAGCTATTTGTAGCATAAGTTTACTTGAGTTAGCCAAAGGAAAATCAACTATGTGTTCACAGCACAGCAGTTGATTTTGGTTTGATAACTTATCGCAAATATTATACAGAAAAGTCGAGTATAAATAGTAAAAATGTATGGTACGGGTGCGCATTGCTTATAATAGGATACACAATTTTATTTGTTTAGAATGAATGAGCTGGCTGAGAGTTTCTTTACGTTTTCTTTCTTCCACCAATGTACTAATCTGTCGAATTTTGTAACACAAAAGGCTTTGATAAATAGCGCCAGCACTTTCTTATAACTTAAAAAACCGGCCAAGTGCGAGTTGGACTCGCGCATCGAGGGTTCCATATTTAAAAATAGTTTTATTAGTACTTTTTGGTTACGCGTTTTCGCGATTTTTCCTTTATCTGTTCTATAAGACGTTGCTTCGTACCAAATTTCAAGGTTCTGAGATTACGGGAAGTACCCTGTAGGTTTTGATTCCCTTAGATCGTGACAGACAGAAAAACAACAACAACAACAAACACGTGATCCTATAAGGGTTCCGTTTTTTCCTGATGTCCATTAGTTGTTGGATATATTCTTATGGCTGTCCAGTCTATACTATGCGCTCCATTATCTTAAGTTCGCGAACGCAAAAAGCATCCTTGTTGTATCCAATTTGTGTTTGTAAACGCATGCACAGGGAGTATCCCAGTAAGAGGGTAGATTTTTAAGTAAAACAAAACTTTGTTTATGCGTGCCCTGTCTAAAGTTTTTTGTCGGTAGCAAGTAGTGATATTTAGAAATTCGAGGCTTTTTGCGTAGCATAATTAATTAAATATAAAAAAAAACAATGTTTACAAAAAAAAACAACAGATATTCCTTAACGCCGCCAACCAACAAAATTGATGCCAATAAGATCAGTATAAAATATTATATATAAAATATATTATGATAATGATGTTTTACGCATTTATGAAGTAACAAAATATGACAAGTTTAAAAGTATATAAAAGCTATATATTATATTGTAACCATTCCAAAGATGTGTTGATAAAGACTGTAACTTCCGTTAATCGTTTTCATTCATTAAACTCTTGCTAATGTAACTGCTTTACCTACTCATTTCGTAACGAAATAAACTTAATATTTAATTTTTTCTTCGAATTTTTTTGCTATTTGGCATATTTAGATTTACCTTTTACACATATTTAAACAAGCTTCAGCACAAAGAAATTATCAAGTGTCTTCAAGTTAAATAAGTTTCATTAGCAGATCAAAGAAGGAATAAAAAGGTTTTTACAAGAGCCACAACCCAGAGGTTGTGGCTGGCAACACTAGTGTTGCAGACGTCCATAGACTATGGTAACTGCTTATCATCAGGCGGGCCTTAAGCTTGATTGCCACTTCAATGGTATAAAAAAAAATGACTATAAAAATCCTAACCTGTCAATAATATTAAAACAAGTCTTCCAGTACCCATATAAATTTAATCATTGTTACTCGTATAAATACGCCAAATAGCAAAACGTTTTATAAATAATTTATTCTACTTATTCTGGTCATAAGCTATTTGTATATGTGTGGTATTTTCTTCTACGCTTCTTAACATAATCTTATTTTTGAGCTTTAAAGTTGCAAGTACAATGCTAATTATGGATAATTATAATTACATTATTAAGAGATATAAGATGTTAATATATAATTTAAAAGCTTATAGCGTACATATATTTATTAGCTTTGGTGCTTGGGTACTTATTTACGTAGTTTATAGTGACTGGTTTTAATGAACCTATTAGTAGCTACTTAACCCGCCTACTATCGTTTTCGACGGGATAAATTTGTATAGTATTCTTAATTATAATGCATTCACAGCTCTGTCTAGTCTGGCGATTTTTCGTTGCCATTAAATTTAATCACTACATAATATAAAACAAAGTCGCTGTCCGCTGTCTGTCCCTATGTATACTTAGATCTTTGAAACTAGTGATAAAAGAGAAAGATTTTAAGCTATTTAACATAACCCTATGATTCTTAGGAACGGGGCAGCTGGGTGAAACCGCGGGCGGGTTGCTAGTACACAATATATTAAACTTACCAGGTTTTTTTGTAAGCGTATATTTTTTAAAGTGTGGAACTAACTTATTTACATCTGGGCCTTCCATTTAACTGTAACATCTTTTCTTATACTCTGAAGTTGTTCATAGTTCAATATGGCTTATATTTATTTGCTAATTAATTTTACCGAACATGTATAAGTTGTTTGCCTTACTAGAGATGTCGGGGATACAAGTAATATTTTTTTATATTCCGTAAGACAATACGTCTGTAGTAATTTTTATTATTCACGATACTAATTAAACTGTACTAACACTTTCCGCTCAATAAATTCTTGCCATTTAATACTCATTAAAGCCAGTCTAACAATATTATATATTCCAGTTATGTATATTTAAGTATATTCTAAGTTGATTGGTTTCGTCGATCGTTTTATTTTTAGATATGTTCTACTAAAATTCAGTATTACCTATATTATAGACGTAATTTGCATTTAATAACACGCATTTCTTACATAATGCACTTCGGGAGAGATTTAATTTCTTTATGTGAAACTAACGAGGAAGTTTTTTAAAATATTTTTGGCTATTAGTCATAGTTTTATTATAGAGGAAATGTTTTGTGTACTTTTTTGTATGTACTTACAATGTTTCAAATACTTAAAGAAATAAATTTCTTATTGGCTATACTTGTTGTATTATTTAGAAATGCCTGCTTTCTATTGTAATTACTGTTTAATAATATTTCTATCTGCTCCAGTAATCATATTTATTGACATTTATCGAACATGTTCAGGAACATGTTACCTGTTATATTATGTAAGTTCATTTCATATGTTTATTATGCCACTAGCGTAAAGGACAAATACTTAAAATTGATTCATGTATTTTCGAGAAATGAACGATCCTCTATACATGGTTATGCTAGCGCTATTAAATGTTTTTTCCTGAACCATAACCTTAAACTTTTCCATGATTAGCGGGATATAACGCTGCCATGATCACCTCCGTGCTGCAGGTATCAAATATTTACGAATTCCTAACGGTGACAACGCTCAATACACACAATTAAATAATTCACTCTATTCCAGAAACTTATGTGCTGTGCAGCAGACGTTCTGGAAGGCAAGGGTACGGTACAAGTGGCCATCACAGTGACGGAGTTATTGCGGCGGCACGGGGCGCTGCGCGGCTCCCCGCACGCGGTGGCCAGCGCCACCTAGCGACCGAAGCTCGCACTCGCGCCCATGTCCGCACTCTCCCTTTAGCGAGACATGGAATGGAGATGCTGGGCTTGTGAGTTTTGGATGTACAAAATTAATGTAATATTTATGATCCCTATGTCTGTAGTCTGAATTATAAATAGGATTGAGAATTCGATACGAAGGCCACGTTTGTACCAGACATGTGCGATGTTGGTGAAGGCGCGGGGAAAATATCCACTAGAAAACAAACGTTGCATTAATGGTGGATTTTTGGAGTCGCAAACGCAGTCTTACGTCACCTCTCACACATTAGTCCAATCAAAGCATACGTTGATCCCGGTTAACTAAAAGGCGATTTGCAATATTTTATAACAGCGTCTTATTCTCCGAGATTTAAATTAATAGAGACTCGTCTCCAGAAAGAGTTTAAAGATCGATGTAATTTATAAAAAGCTGAAAAAGTTTTATGTGTAAAAACACTGGTCAGTCTCCGATCGGTCAAGTATTACCAATTTCAAGTAACTAATTTAATATTATGATAACGATCAGGCTAGCCGAATCGAGATTTCACATTTTTCTCAGTAGGCGAGAGTCATTTAAAATCTTAAAAATCTACCCGAAATAATTCGTGGGTTCGCTATAATAATAACTACATGCGCTCCACATTTTAATGAACGAAAGCAATACGTAAGCTTATTAGTAGTTACATTTTTTATTACAACATTTCATATCGATATTCATCATGTTCGATGGAAGATTTGGCATTCTGAAACTTATCACAACTTTATAATGTTCAAATTGAAATAGGTTTTCCATTTCATTTTCAAGGGCAATATTGTAACATAAAAGTCCAATTAGTATTATGCTCTCTTAACAATAATAAATTAAGCTCTCTCAATAATGACTTGACTTGATATCTATAATTTGGTACTTATACATGACTAAAAAGTAGAAAATCTAAATGTACAATCGCTTTTCTGCTCCGTAAGTTTTTGTATTATCTGCAGTACATTGCGCAATAGAATCCTATAGAAAATATTATCACAAATGTAATTCCTAATTGTACAAATCGATCAAATATTGGCACAACAATAAATTTTAGCGTATGTAGTACATAATAGCAACATCACAATAAGGTGCTTTAAATAAATGCACAATACACGAATTTACTAGTGAATTTTCTATAATACATTTTACACAAGTTAAATAGGCCACGTAAGTAGACAAATTGTTATGAAGTCTTTATACGAAGTGCCTCTTTTACACTGGCGAGCAAAACATTGAATACTTAAAAAAAACACATGATTTCGAAATCCAAAATCAAGATTTGTTTTTCATTTTCATTATTTATAATATTCATACCAGATATGTAATATGATCCCTTAGCAATTCTGCCAAGATGAGTGGTGTGACTTATGCTCGACAGTGTACTGGCCATCTTTCTCTGAAGTAGTGTCTTAATAAATTGGCATAGTCTGAATTTGAAATTAGTACTGATTGCACGGGCCTTATAGGTGTTAGTTTTAACTATGATGATCAATAAATTCTACGAGACAGTTTAAAATAGAACCTCCTTCATTTTTGAAGTCGGTTAAAAATAAAAACTTATGGGAACTACATACTACATTCAGTATTGAAGAAAGTATTCCCAAATTTTCTTTCTCAAGAAAGGTAATTAAGAAGTTTTAGTGGTAAAAATATAAACATTACTCGATCAAAAAGCGATATAATAAAAATCTTTATGAAATCGCTTGATATTATAACGACACTTGTTATAATATTTTTTGTGACCTTACATTATTTTAATATCGATCCTAAGTAGCATGTGTTAGCGAGTTTTAGGAAATATTTCGACTCCGTAAATATTGTTTTTTAACCAATTTAAACAAAGATATTTTTTATTTATTAACTGGTTTTTTACTCAGCCTTTCAAGGGCCAGTCGTCATATTTTGTGATTGTACCATAAATTAGGCTGTGCGTCTGTCATTAGAAATTTCCTACAATTAAGTAGTTGCGAATTAGAAACTAGTAGATTTTTATTGATTTACTAACACGGCCGTGAAATACTTAAGTAAATGAAGGTTTCAGTGTTGCTAGAAGCTTTGAAATTAGCATAGAAACTGTCCCTACTACTGTCGAATCTACACAGTGCCAAGTGCAACATACTGCAAGTCGTTGCAATACAATTATTGTGCAGTTCAACATTTTTTTTTTTTAATTGGCTTGAGATTCTTGAAACCAAATATTTTGCATAGTGCATTGCGTAGATATACTGCGTAGATGTTCCATAAAATAATCAAATTTCTAGTGTAAGAAACAATCGTGATAATGTGGGACTAGTTTCGTGTTGTTAGGAATTGTGTAATTTTTGAATTATGCGAAATCTTTGTTCTAAGTAGACTCATGTACTTGTGTGCAGTGATAAATATGGAATTTGTCGTATATTTTTTGACTTCTAGATGAATTTTCATCAATAATATAAGAATCATCATGTTTTCATTTTGGTCGTTCTAACATCAATTCTTGATAAGCAGAAATAACATACAAGACATAACAATGTTCAGGTTATTGGAAAATACCTGCAAACTATTTCTATACGATTAGAACTTAATGTCTAAATGCTTTTATTTTGTTACAAATATTGTACTTAAAATACAAAATATTTACTTGTATCATCTCAAAAGATTTTTAGAAAACATTACATTTGTTCTGAAGCCTACAAATACCTCAAAGTTTCTCTATATATTTTCAATAATCCTCTTATTCCAAGAGTATATTCGCGCTATGGTGCAATAACTAACAAGTTTAATTTATATACAGAATTTTCTTGCTTGGCAAAACAAACTGAAATATCTTCACAAAATTCATTCAACTTCATCAATTTGATAATGGTGTAAATATTATTCACATATCCTTTTTACCACCGAATTCTAATCGAATGGAATTCTTGTAATACTCAGGTATAATTAATTAATTAAATAATTATTCTAGAATATAATTTTGCTCTCGTCACTTTTAAATATAGTCAATTCTCATTACTATAAGTCACAATAATGATGTATTATATAATATTATTATGTGTAATGATAAGAATTATTAGTGTTGTGTTTAGTAACTTTTTTTCATAATTTATCCGTAATAAATACTTTATTATTGATTAGGTTTATTGTATTCAATGATTTATGTTTGGTCGCTATAGGAAGGTGGGTTACGACGATATAAATTAATGAGAGGAATATATATATTTTTTTTATAAATTTTACTTTGGTACTACATCAGGCGGCACGAAAGCCAAATATTGATTGATTTTTGTTGGCTATCAATTAATGCCGTTTGTTAACCTCGCTTATTACTACTTACTTAAAAGGTAAAGTTCTTTTTATTTAAGTAATTATTTTTATCCTACATGTTGTGGTCTATACTGCCAACTTAATTAAACATAATTATATTTTGTGAACAACACACAGTTATAGTGTTTATTTTGCTCCTAGAGTTGTGTTACCACTGATTTGCAAATATATTGAAATTTATTGATAATAATATGCATTTTGTAATATCATCACAAGCAACAATGTTGTTTTTAGTTAGCGTAAGTTTTGTACATTGGCGATTGATTTTAAAATCATAAAGTATTTTATAATGTTTATATGGTAGTCCAGATCGAAACGCATTGCTTTGGTCTCTGCATACAGCATACTTTCGTTACCATTCTCAAAGTCAATTAATGATGTAGGTGCGTACTCAATCGTCGACCGCATCGATACTCAATGAGGTGATAATGGTTTCATGCTAGCTTATCATAATGGTTTCATGCTAGCTTATCATATGTAAATCGCCGGTGATTATATATAGAAGAGATGTATGAAATAATTATATAAAGCTTTTTATATAAGAACAATAGAAACCGAAACAATTAACTGTGGAATTTTTGTTTGTCATTCTATATTTTTACGCGCATCACACAAAAACTACGGCGTGAAATTGGAAGTTAAGGTTTTTCACAGTTGTATACTAAGCTGTACCTAAGAGCTGTACCTAGAAGCCGAGTAAATGCTTTTGAGACGCGAGAGAAACCGCTTAGTTCAATATTTCTATGGAAAGAAGTTCGTTTAAGTAGGTACTTGTACAGCTCTATGCATCTCAAATCGCCTTTGTATAAATCTTGTCAAATGGATTGTGTATAAAGTAATAGATATTAAGAATTATTAAAGAACTGAAAGTTAGAGTCGAGTCTTTGTTGTTTTCAAAGATAATGTGCCAAAGACTAAGGTGAAGGATATTATTTTGATTGTAAAAATTTTGTGTAATGCACTGGTCTCCTAGTATAAGTACATTCGGTGTAGCAATTTCGTATCATACACATATGTTTATATGTAGATAAAAAATAAAGGTATATACGTTTTCGAAATTTATAATTTTTATTTTCATTTCGCTTACCTTTGCTGTTTTGTTTATTATAATTTTGTGTTATAAGGACAAGGAAGAAATGCAATAAAATGAGTCGCAATGTACCTACCTAATTCTTTACAAATAACCATACCACGTCAAGCCTGTATTCCCCGAAAGGATAAGTAGAGGTGTAGGTACTAATGACCACCCACAGTTTACCGGTATTTGGGTCCCATGTAATAGAGGAGAGGGCGAGCCTATTGCCATCAACCGGCCACAAATCCAACTCCGTCAGTTAACGGGTCATTTCCCAAACTGAATGATATATAATATGTAATATATAATAATAATGAAACACTTTCTTACAGCCGAATTCAATTCGCAATCTAATTGATTCCTTTGATAAGGCAAGCGTGCTCTATCGTCGACCGCATCGTTAGGTACTGAATATCAATTCAAATAGCGGTCAAACGCAAGCCTATATAGAAAAAAATGCATTTTACGGTCCTAAAAAGCAAATAAGATTAATATTACCTCATAGGCACAAATCCTGGGTTTCAACATTGCAAACAATTAACAAAAAAGGTGTATTTATTAAAAAGGTGCAAGGTAACGCGGTGATTATGTCCAACCGAGGCGTGGCTCGTGTAATCGCCAGACGCTGACTCGCAAGTTATGGCCACGCCTAACGCGGCGCCATTGTGGATCTGCCTTTATTGAAACACGGTGTAGCTTTCAATTAGATCGTCGGGTAAGTCATAGTAGCAAGAATGTAATACCTCTACACTAGGAGGTACTCATTTTGTTGACCTTCAAAATCGTAAAATATACCCAAGAAAATTATTACAATGATGAAAATTTAGCTAATTTGCATTGTAACTGCATTTTTTTAATCGACATACACGATTGAAGGGCTTCCAATTTATTTTACCTATGCATCCTTTTAAACTCATTTTAACAAAATACTTAAATATGATTACCTACCTATATTTTATCTTGACGTATGTAACGTCACCGAAAAAGGGCATAAAATAAGTTATTTTAGTGAAAGAAAAATTTGACTGCGGGCTGGATTCGACCCCGCGTTGTCTGCTTCAATGACAAGAAGCTATGACCAGCTAAGCCACTAAAATAACTTTATGATCTTAGGGATAAGATAGCTTCCATAGATTTCAAATTACCTACCTAGTCTGTGCCATTTTTATTTGTATGGTATTAGTAAGTATTACCAATTTAGTGACAAAATTCGCGTTGAAACCACGAAAGTAATTTTCTTCCTTATTATTCTCCTGTAAATCTTCTATATATATAAAAGAAAGTCGTGTTAGTTACTCCATTTATAACTCAAGAACGGCTGAACCGATTTGGCTGAAAATTGGTGGAGAGGTAGCTTAGAACCAGGAGACGGACATAGGATACTTTTTATCCCGTTCCCGTGGGATGTGATGACAGACCGAATTCCACGGGGGCGAAGCCGCGGGCAGAAGCTAGTGTTTTATAAAAAGATACATGTGAGGTTAACTGGGGGCTAACTTTAACCAGTATTTGTATATATTATGTGAATATAGTCTATGTTTTGTTCAAGCCAAGAATGTTAAAATATCTAGTACTTATAAGCATTTTCCGGATAATGCGCGAATCTTCGTTAATTGTATGTGTTGTATAAATGTTACAAAAAATCGTTCTCTAAAACCATCAATAATATTAAGTAGATCAACAACAGCTGCATATCCATTTATGGCTATGTTAACGAGAACCGTCCCTACTACGTGAACTTTATTAAAACAACAAAAGAAAGGAAATGGCGCTTTGTCGGAACCGACACCATCGAATTCATTCACTTTTACAACAAAAACTACAAAATCAACAGACATTGTTAATTTTACGGCGTCTATGGTTTTCTACTATTTACATTTAGGAAAATCATCGTTCTTGTTTACAGCCTTTACAACTAATTAATTAGGACGCCCACAAAGAGGGTAGCGAACGCACTGTTCCGCTTTTTTTAATTGTCTTTGTTCCCGCAGTGACGATGTGCTTTGTATAATGGGACGCACACAGTTTTGGGTTAAATCGAGCGGAAAATTGCTAACAATCGCCCTCGTATGTTGGGGTACAAAGGGGCGAATAACTGCATTTTCTATATTAGGTGTCTCCCTATCTTTAATAAATACTTAGGTAGTCTTAACTGATTACCGTGTAAAATATTTGAAGTCTATAGAAACACTTAAATTAGGTATACCTAATCACGTCGAGCAGAACCTAAAACGAAATTGGGGTTTGTCTGTAGGTAAATCTTTAGATACTCTTAGGCCCACTTGCACCAACTTCTTAATTATGTTTAAATTGCATTTTTCATAGTAAATTTCTGTTTAACACCAACTTCGTAAATGTGTTTAAATTGTATTTAAACCAGGTGCGCTATTGAACGTCACTAGGATGATTTCATTATTTAGGGATTATTCATGAAAAAAGATCTCTAGGTATTTCAAATACCAGTGTCAAAATATACAATAAAGGCGATAGTAATGTGGATTGGCTGCTTTCGAATTAAAGATTATATAAACAACCATATGAAAACGTAAAACTATTTTGAAGGGTGAAGTAAAAGAGTAACTTACTCCTTCGTCAATTATTGGTTTCCTGCTTGAATAGGTATAGGCAATAATTCTAATCGTGCATTTCTCCTTAAAAATATCCATAGTACCTTAGCCTTAGAGTACCTACCTATTATATAAAAGCAGCTACATTTTAATAAACAAGTGTTACCTACTTCTGCAGCCGACAGTAGATAACATCAAGAGACGTTTTATTAAAATTCAATAATAACAAAACCAGAAAGCCACCTACCCACATTGCTGACATCAAAATATTTTACAATAGCACTAAATTCATGAAGTAATATTTGTGGTCGCAAATTTGTGGTCGCATTCGATAGATGTGCAGATGTAAGGATACTGAGACGTGTATTGTCACATTACCACCGTGGACTGCGCGTAGGAACACCATGAAAGCTTTACAAATGTAAATTACGAATGGCATGAGCAAAATCTGAAGGAATGCCTACATATTGTGTTTATAAGAAGATAGTGATGATTATTATAAGAGTGACTTATAAAATTGAATGACAGACTGCACTTTTATGAGCACCCATAAAGGACTGCTGACTATGGCCACTAACCGGACGCAAAGCCAAACTTGAGAATTTTTAAAAACCCAATAATACCTAGGTCGATCTGGGGAATTGTACCTCTAGCATACCAGTCGCGTTAGCGAGCATAATATAAAAAACTAGTCCTAACTACTAATCCTAGATAACTCCACGGCTCTTCCCTTATCGCCGCTTATTAGCACCAGCAGGAAATGGTGTAGGAGTAATGTAAAATACATTTCTTAGTTTAGGTAACTAGGTAGGTACTAAAGTTTATGTGAATATTATGCGAATTCCTAAAACCTTTTAATATCTCTTAGTAGACATGGTAATTTACAAAGAGAAAGATCCTTGCGTAGCTTTAGTTTTCTTGGAGCAACATACAATGTCTTGACCTGGTAATCGAACCCAGGACCTGTAGCGTAGCAGTCACCCTTATGACTATAAGACTAATGAGGCAGTTAAAGTTAGTTAATAAAATAGTTATCCTAACGGAATATCCGGATATTCTGGTCACAACCTTCGCGGAAGGCTCTGTTCATTTGCGCTCCTAACGCAGCGTGGTGGCTTGCGCACGCGCCGCACCCCGCCGTCACCATTACCATACGTGGGACGCACAACTGACAATTGAATTAATATTATATTAACTGCTATATTATTTAAATTGAACCGTTCTTATAATAGACGAATTTATTTAAATTGCGTTTGTATTAGCATAATTTAGTGTCGGTATTCTTGATGTTTACGACAAATAGTTTAATAAATTGTGATTTATACTCATAAGTAAGCACTTTGCTGCTTTAGGGACATCTTATGCTGACCAGCTCTTTTAAAATCAATGTAATTATTCAAAGCAAGGCAGGAATTCATTTCGGGATGGGTGTTTAGCTTTGGACCAAAAATAACATACCGGTGAACTGTGAATGTAATTAGTATAACTAAGCCTAACCTTTCAGGAATAGGAGGCATAGGAGCAGGCGTAATGGTATATTATTCCAGTTGATAACAATAAACTGTTTTAGCACACGTCAAATTAGTTCCTACAACTAATATCGTGGTGTTGTTGAGGCGGAATATGGACGACAGACTGAAGGCCTTCGCCACACTTGGCGGAAACTAACGGACCGACCGATCTTCCGCGTAGTGTGCCCACTATTTGTAATTTATATGCAATAACATGTATCGACGTTAACGAAACTCCGTCGCGTAAGATCCGCGAAGGAGTTTCCGCCAAGTGTGGCGAAGGCCTAAGAATCACAGCGATCAAGGTACTTCGAAAAATGTAGGGTGTCCGTCCTTTCTACCTAAATGTCCGGCCAAGCTGGCTGATCTGTCCGGCTATCAGGATTGGCGACCTGGCAACCCTATATGTGAGTATAGGGCAAGGGTTTTTAATAGGTATTTATTCATGAGGATATCCCACACGCATTTTCATTTTGCTAAAGGAAATATATAATTAAATGGTCCAACACAAACAGAAATATCATAAAGAGCATGTTTGAACGATGCACCACATCTTACTCTAGATACCAAAGATCAAATCGGAATGCATAGGTGTCGCGAGCCCGCCTGCGCAGGAGTGGGCGCGAAGTCACGCTGCGCTACACGTCGCTGGCCGCGCATCGCACCGACACTTATTTTAACATTTACATAATACACTTTTATTACGTCATCTACACTTCCATAAATGTTGTAGATATTGTTATACTATATTAAGTAAAGGAATATTATTAAAATGAATTCCTTGTAGGTTATTTCTTTTATGGTTATGGCAAATGCGATACACAAAAATACAAAATACAAAGAAAGAAGAAGACTACATAAAAAAGAGAGATAGTGCTAGTTCACTGCTAAGACCACTGTTCCATGTTGAGATTTCCCATTCCTTATAATTTCCCTCTTAGAGGAGGCTTAAGTTACAAAAGGTTCCGTCCCGTTTTTGGTTGTTGGTTGATTAATCTCGAAAATTATTGATGCTAATCTAACTGAATGTAATTTTTGTATATAATATCATACTAATAATATGCGAGTCAAATAAATTTTCGGTTTTTACAATTGTATTCTGGAAGCCTAACTAAACTAAATCTCGTAAGGATATCTTTACGACGCCAGTGAAACCGCGGATCTACGCTAGTGAAACAGGAATCGATATCTCGTTATGTCATGTCAGATTCGAACCTGCGGTCTCCGTTTTGGTACACCGGACGCATTGAGGTCAGTGCGTGTGATGTCGAATTTCATTTCCACATTGTGTCTGGGTCTGGGGGACCGAATTTCCAATTTAAATATTAATTCAAACAATTATTTTGATCAAAGATTTGGATTCCGACACCGGTAATCTAGGTTCCTGCTCTAACATTTCACCCAAAATAATTCACTGGAAATAATATAATCGAATGCAATTCTTGATAACTCTACCAAGTTTGGAATAATACACAATTTGATTAAATATTGTTTGGATTACGATTTGTTTTGGTATTACGTTTTTTTGGGTAATTTAAGCTCCGCCAGACCCTTAAGGTAATGACATACACTCACGCCCTTTCCCTGTAGAGGTAGGTAGAAACTACAGACCGCCACTTGCTACGATTCTTGCATAGGTACCTCTTTTGCTTCTTCCACATTCATACGTCATGTCATACACGCCTGCTGGCTGCGTTTCCTACGCATCTGATCTTTTTAAAGGATCTCAATGACTAGATGGGTGTATGTCTTTTCTAGGGCGCGTCCTCTCCCTGTGGCTCCACTGATATTCGTTCCTTTTCGTCAGTCGCCTTTTATCCATTCTCAAGTTAATATAATGATAATGATATATAATATAATGCTGAAGAGTTAGTTTGTTTGTTTGTTTGTTTACTTGAACGCGCCAATCTCAGGAACTACTGGTCCGATTTGAAAAAATATTTCAGTGTTAGATAGCCCATTTATTGAGGAAGGCTATAGGCTATATATCATCACGCTACGCGGACGAAGTCGCGGGCAGAAGCTATATAATGATATATGTATCTGATACTGTTAATATTGATAGCTGTCTCAATGCAATGTTTCACATACGCACATCTCAAAACTACGTACAAAATGGAAAAGTATCATAAGCATGATGTCATACACGAATAAGTTCTTCAGGATCGCTTACATACAAATTCGATTGGTGTGTCCGCTTGTTTGTTTTCCCGGCGCTGATGTATGGGGGCATAAATAATGTGGGCCCGGGGCGATCCAATTACCTCCCTGGCAAAGCGGACCAATGTTTTGCTTACATTTGTAAACTCATAAAACTTGCAGACAGTGTTTGATTTGGGTGATAAAGAAATTTGTTAATTTTTTGGTGTGCGCTAAAATGTGTTCCAGGTAAATTTGTAAGCGCTGAGCTTATAAAAAAATATATTAAGTAAACTGCTGCATTAGTCTAGTGGTCTTAAGTACGACTGGTATACAAGACGTCCCGAGTTCGCTTCACGGATTTAACTGAAACACGGATGAAATTCTCTGTAGCTGCTCGGAATTTAGATTTGTGCCCGGTGGTAATAACCTTGCGCATTAGGTATATACACCTAACCTAAACATACTCGAGAACTGTAGGAGTTCATTATTACACCCTTGCTCAACATTTCGGGGAATACAGGCGTATGGTGTGTATGAACGGTTACGCCTACATACCACACTTAATCATCAACTTACCTACTTTCTCAAAATTTTTGCAGATGAAAGCTTAAACAAAGCCTATAATAATAAACCTAAATATTCCGAAAGCAGTTTAATGAAAAATATGATACCTACCTATCTACTTATAAGTACAGTATTTTGCCATCATTGATAGATCTTGTCCAATGCCTACAACCGCTTTCCAATACAGTCGTGAATGGAAATTAAAAATTAATAAATATCATTCTTCATGCCATTAATTTAGTTGGGGTTAAACACATCGTTCGGTAACGTTCTCCCGGGACGGCGTTTCATAGCGAGCGTTTAGCGATTAGTGTTCTGGGCTGGACGTAAATGCGAGCAAAATGGTAGTGGCAATGGCAACCATGGAAAACGTTTTCTAAAAAAGAATTGTATTAGATAGGTATATCTATTTTTCTGGTAAGATCTTTATTTCGAAAAACGTGGTGGGTTACGTGACCGGCTAGCGACCAAAGGTTTTTATTATTATGATGTATATTAATTGTGACTGATCATTAGTTCCATGACGGGTTTTAGTTTCACCATTTCTATGAAGAAATCAACGTAAATTTATTAATGAATTAAAGAACGGTAGCTACCCTCCAGAGGGTTGCAGCGATTGTTTTTCTATTGTCTGCTAATTCTTCCTTGATGTCAAGGGAACAAACAAACAACAAACTTGAACTCACGTATGGGTAAAGAATATCGTCCGCGGTCATAGTACCTCCAACCTTACGCTGTCTGTCACGAAACACAACTTGACTGATACGCTGTCTAATTGATAGCCTGACTTATGAGCTTCACGTCAAAAAAAACTTAAATTGACAAGGTAAATAAAACCAACGTTACAAGTGCGAGTCGAGATTGTGAGAAAGGGGGTTTACACCAAACGATGAAGAAAATTATTTACTAGTCATATTTAAATACTCCCACATGCTCCTGACCAGGTTCCGAAATAATCCACCATTTTCTCTGGCGGTGAGCATTTCATAATACTATTTAGTTTTACCTCTTAACTATTCTTCGTCACGTCATGTATCGATATGCAATTTTAAGTACCTAAGGTAAGGTACAGTAAGTTGTTTTTTTATGCCCGATAAATCGGAATCCTGAACATTATTAGCTCCGATCAAGTTCTGATTTGAAGCGTAATTATACTATGGAATGTGAGCGTTTCCAACGGTTAACAGTTTAAATTGTAACGGTCTAGTTTCCATCACTAATGAACTTATTAGCCTTTGAAGAGGACAAATATTTAAATTCGGGAAGTTATATTCTCTTTCTCCTGTACTAACGAAAATTTCAAATACAAAACCGAAATCCATACTAATATATAAGTATCCTCTCAGAATGACTGGGGCTTGACTATAGTATATCACATCATCCAGTGGACTGGTAAACTTTACACAGCTCGCACTTCGAGAAAATTTTAATATAGTGTGAAACCTATTTTTGGCAGCTTTAGTCCAACGTTAGTTTGGCAACACAAAAATAACGGAGACCTAATTTTATGACCGATGAATCCGATGCCATAAAATTGTTGCGGATCCCTAAAATCCTGCCCCAGCTTATTAAACCCTTTTAGTATGCGCTTTGGTTTAGTCTAATTGAGTTGAAGCCAAGAGGTTAATCTCCTGTATAGATAAATTATAGTTTTCTTATGCAAATGTTTTGAGGCCAGTTTCGAAAATAATTAAATTCGTTTGTGGCCTGAGGCCTGGACACTGTTTGTTAATGTTTTATGTGATTAGGAAGTTCGTTCTTTTAATTTATTGTCTTAGCTTTCGATGTTGGGCTTAGGCAATTAGGATATAAATTAGATGTTGAAAGTAGGCATTGTTGCCTGCTGATAATGTAAGTTAGAACAGGATTACCTAGAGGATTTATTTGTTTTCTGGTTTTTTGGTCTGTTTAATAGTCACGATAATTTAAAAAAAGATTTATAGTGATAATGATTTATAGTATCGCGTATGGGCTGTACCAGTTTTTTATTTTTGTTATTTTCTTTAAGAAAAGTTGCCTCACACTAGGATTTCCTGTATCGTGGCTGCGTTTACAAATACATCTCACATACACAAACGCCCAGACCCGGAACAACTACCTATCTGTAGATCTAGACTAGTTTTGTGTTTTACATTTGCTTCATTTAACGAATCACCAGCTGTCCAATTGGGCTGGTGGTCGTAAGCATGCTTCGATTCCCGAGTAGATCTCATGATTATTTAACGAAATTCTCTATAACAGCTCGAAGTTTGAATTTAGAATGTATTATGGCTATAGGTTTGCTCTTTGCTTGAACTTTGGATTTAGGTATAGCAATAGATACACCTCTATCTTACTCTTCAGGGATACAAGCGTGGAGGCACGTTATATAAAGGATAACCATATTGATGAATCAACATGAACCAAAATAATCTTTCAACTTTTTCAATACATAAAAATTAAGTTATCGGATACCCACACCTTATCTCTCAAATGGATTAAACCGAATTAGCACGTATCAAATTAATGATACCTACGTACAATCAAAAAGTCATAAAAACATGTAAAATAAATGAAATGACTACCTATGTACTAATTATCACGGTGAAGATTACCCCACAGCCCAATCAGAACACGAATACGAACTCCCTATATTTGCATTCCTAATGAAATTTCCTAATAGTTGTTTATCGTAAACATTAATCGAGTTTCTGTACCTAATGCCAACCAATCATCTCGCGTTATTGCTTTTAATTATGAATCTTTAGGGTCCAAGCCGACATTCCCAGATATTTAACATCGGTAAAAATGCACGGTTACACACACGTTAACGTTACGTTCTTTAAATAAAAACCTCAAACATGTGACGTGAACGGACGCGTTATGAGCCAAAATTACCTCCAACGACTCTTAAGGTACAGTTGGCAGTAAATAACTTACATAAGTAGGTCGTTACAGGCATTAATGTTTTGTAGGACGCGATGTATGGCCCACGGGACCAAACTAAAATGGCCGACCGGTATTTGTTTAAATTAAGGCGCCATAGTTTTAATATCGTAAATGAATGACGACTAATTCCGTTCG
Source organism: Acronicta leporina (assembly GCA_947256265.1). NCBI lineage: Eukaryota > Metazoa > Arthropoda > Insecta > Lepidoptera > Noctuidae > Acronicta > Acronicta leporina. The sequence goes on along the minus strand of OX366513.1, from coordinate 4,222,264 downwards.
TTATTAAATTTGGTACCGGCCAGTCTAAGCGCCTTCGGGTATCAGGATTAAGTTTTGATTTGTGAGAAATTAAAACTATTAGTTTCATAATTCGATATATTTGAGAGACCGAAAATTTTTGTTTATTTAAATTAATACAGTTTATATAGGTACCATACCTACCACCGCGAATGTAGCCCCATCTCTGAAATGTTTAGGCAACGGTGTCCTGATGTACACCTTCAATTTGATGGTATGTTTTTGAAGTCCCGTGAAATAAGAAGCGAGCTTAGCGAAGCATGTATTAAGTACCTACGGGGTTGAAATGAACGTTGAGATGGGACTGAACAACAGTACAAAATACACTTTGCCCGACTTGAGATTCGAACCTAGGAGCTCACTTTCGGCAGCCGCGTTTAAGACCTCTAGACAATAAGACAGATTTTAATTAAAATTAACAGAATTATTGAGCAACACGCTCGTGGAGTCAAGTCGATGTTTCAAAGAAACCACAGCGGATGCATCTTTTACAATCAGGTGATATACGAGCGAGGCGCAAGCGCCGATATCAAATAAAATATGCGCGAGAACATAACGAGGCTCTCCATTTAACAATTAACTTAACAAACAAACGTAATATATTGTGGTTAAATTTCAATACGAAAATGGCGGCGCTGTAGACGGCGACGATAACTCAGTCCAATGACTTCGCCTTAAGATATAAATATATATATAATACAAACACAATTTTTCAAAAGAATTATTGTTTGAGTTTTGTGTGTAGGCAATGAATTTACTTTACGCTTCATTTCGTGAATTAATTGACTTTTAGTTTGGTTAGTTAGTTAGTTTTAAGACATCAGTTGTAAACTGTATAGAAAAAATATTAATTAAGCTTTGAGCGATCTGATTGATTTTGAAAAATAATTTCTGCTAAGATTGCGAGAATTCACCATTATGAATTATTCATGTCTATATTTTTTTCCTGTGTAATTAATATCTAGCAACATGTTGACACTGAGGATTTTTTCGGATTGATCCCTGCAGCCTCTTTTCGCCATCGTTCTACGCGACAACAGTTCCATCCCCATCATCTTGATGGCTGGCAGTCCACAACTGTGCGTTTCTCTAGAAACTTTCTCCCTCGCACAACAAAACTGTGGAATGAACTGTCGCCTGCAATATTTCCGGACCAATACGACCTTCAAACCTTCAAGAAAAGAGCGTACTCCCTTTTCAAAGGCCGGCAGCGCACTTGTGACTCCTCTGGTGTTGCGGGTTGTCCATGGGCAGTGGTTATCGCTTACCATCAGGCGATCTGTCTGCCCGTTTGCCTGCTATCCCATAAAAAAACACGACAAAAGTTAAAATGTCCGAAAAAATAAATCGTATAACAATCAGATAGAAAAACTGACACAACTTTTCATACTTCTTTCCCCTATAATCGCTAATTGGATCGCTTATTATCGGTCCACCCCTAGTCCGAGAGATGCACTTACAAACAAACAACCATTTAATGTCGTTTTTAATATAGATATTAGATACCTAGTGCTGGACGAGATATGTCTACTCTAAAGCTTAGGTCTACTGACTATCGATATGGATCTAGATTTTTTTGGATAATATTATTCTCTAAATATACGGTTTATAGCAAAATAATTGTAACTAAAATGATCCATAAGACACTAAACAGGGCAGCTCCCTGTTTAGTGTCTATCACTTCAGAACAACATCAACATTACACCTTAATTCCAACTACGTTGCAATGGACTAATGGAGTCAGCTTTCAGTAGACTAAGCTAGAAGAACTATCGATTTTGAGGACCTCTGTGGTTTAGTGGTTCGAGTACCGGACTGCTGACCTTGAGGTCGTGGGGTTCGATTCCCACAGGACACAAACATTTATGTGATGAATATAAGTGTTTGTGTTCGTCTGGGTGTTTCTTATGTATTATAAGTATTTACAAAAAAAAAGTATATAAGTATTATATCCATTATCTTGTACCCATAGTACAAGCTCTGCTTAGTTTGGGACTAGATGGTGCTGTGTAAAAATGACCCAGAATATTAATTAATTTATTTAATTTTATTTATTATTTATTTAAAAACGTATCGAGTTTTCTTCTGCTACAAATCTCATACATACATACCTAGATACTTTCACGCCTCTCTCCCAATTGGGGTAGGCAGAGACTATACATTTCCACTTGCTACGATCCTGGCACACCACTCTCGCTTCATCTACGTTCATTAACCTCCTTCTCATACAAATTATTCTCGATTTCGATACGAATACGTTTTCAAAAATTGTTCAAGTTCAAGTTCAAATGTTTTTATTTCAAATAAGCTTTTACAAGCCTTTATGAAACGTTATGATTCTAGTTGCACGGTTCCAAAAGGTCGATCCTATGGAGAAGAATCCATGAAGAATGGCAAGAAACTCCATGGACACTCTTTTAAAATAAATAAATTACAAACTTCACTGGTACAATATTGCGATAACAAGATGTGAGGACGCTGAAGGATGTCCAAGTTTGACCGAGGTCGACTACTTATATTAAACGAAGATTCACGATTCACGTTATTTGAGAACCCGATGTCATTTCTAAATAAAAAACTATGTGGGTTCGTTCTGGGGCTACAGTTTATCAAGGTGCTCCTGAATATCGGTATTTAACACAAAACGACTATCATCAGACCTCTGCAACACATTTAATATCAAAACTGGATGTTACACTTTTTCAGCTCCTGGCTACCATTACAACTAATGTCATGGGTTTTCGTATAACAGCTGCTGGGACCGACGGCTTAAAGTGATCTCCGAGACACGAAGGGGTCTCGATTCAGCCTCCTCTGGACCCTTATGGTAGGACCTTAGAACTTCTTAATTATCACTGTCACGTACTACGTTACTGGAGAATCCACTATCACAGATTGGACGCTATTTTAGAAAATTGGGATTACACATCTCCAATTTATAAAAACCTAAATAGCTCATCTGTATGTCTATATATATACCGCTAAATGATATTTCAATAGTTTGTATTGCAATCGCCGCGCGCAGCGGGTCGTTGGCAATTAATAATTATTTAATAAGGCTCTCATTAAGTGGACGCTCAACGCAATCAGGACCGGACTAAGTTATTGCTGTAGCACCTACGAGTACACTCGTAGCGATAAGCTTTCAAGTCACAAATCAATATAATTTTTGCTTACTTAGGATGTAAAAGGGATTATCTTTGCATCTCTTCTCAAATCATAAAAAGAATCTATTTTTAAATGGCAGTATCTACAGCAATAATTAACTCTAAAAGTTACATAGTTAGAAAATAGAGAATCAATTCCTAACATTAAATTTGAATAATTAACATAATGGTTGATTGGGTTTAAAGTTACTTAATTAAAAGTTACGATACATTTGTAATGTTAACTTACCTAGGTTTTTCGTATGGTTATTATATAAAGACTATTCCCCTCGTTATATATGTTTCAAAGGTATTCAAAATACTTATTATGTACCTATTGTATAACAAGAATAAGAAAAAAAATAGTCCTCTATTGCATAGAAATAGACCTCTATTGTATAGGAATAGTCCTCTATTGTATAGAAATAGTCCTCTATGGTAGTATTTGTAATTCACCTTAGGAAATAAGGAAAGGAAACATACTAAATGCTATTTGTCACCGACAGTACCCCAGCGCATTAACCGCATTGCTGGCGGCTATGGGCGGGATGGGCGGAGGGCTGGGCGGCCCGCCCCTCGCGCTTGACAATTGAATCAGGGCTCGATATCATACGCACCCAATTATATACAGTGATTCATGAAATACGATGCTAGCCTGGGGCCTAGTAGGAATGTATTTTATTATATTAAATGATTCTAGTTTAGTTTTAAAACCGTCGTTTGTTTTGAGCTAGTTAGTTTTAAATTACTCGGGAATATTATTTCTATTAATTAAGGGAAGGTGACATGACAGAGTTGTTGACCTATTGCATAAATACCATTCTTTGTTGTGTTATGACAAGTTCAAGTTGAAAATATAGTCTCATTGTTGTTGGCCAAGGAAACGCTTTTCTTTATATAGGTACCTATATAAAGAAAAGCGTTTCCAGTACAACAAGTGTATTTTTTCGAATCGACAGCAAACGGAAAGAAATTATTGAAAACATTAAACTAGATTGGCCCAGTATTCACAAGCTTAATTTTAAATATAGCGTAGTTATTATAGAAAATACTGCCACTGCTGACTACTATGAAGATTCAATGTGTTACAGAACGAACAATTAGACGAAGGAACAAATAAGTACTTCTAATCTATAAGATAAGCATTAAAAAAATGGTTCTTTCCAATTGTTTACGCCGTAAGAATCGAAGGTATCGAAGTAGTATGTAAAATAAACTATCAAGATTTTAGCAACACTAACTGGACTACTATTATAATTATCTAAAGGGTAAGTACTGTAGAGGCCGGGTTAGATATAATGGGGGGATTTTGCGTTTAATTAAATAATGCACAATAAGAGCGAATACTGCGCGTTTATTACTCAAGCGAAAATTCTTATAGAATCTTAACAATAATCAAATTCATTTCTAGACATTTGACAACTACTTACTTTTTTGTTATAATCTACTACGTGCCTGGGCGCGCACAATAAAAACTCTATACTTCAAACTCTTACATCAGCTACGCCCCTGCATTTGGGTAAAACATGGCAATAAAACATAAAAAAAGTTTTACCCAAATAAAAACAAAAAAGTAACTAACTACCTGCCTATGTCCTATCTCGAAACATTAACAGGCGAAAAGAATTCACTTACAACCATGCATGAGGCTCGCCCCTCAAAGCAGGATAGTCTATGGCATGTGTATGGTTAAGTAATCATTAAAAATTTACAAAGCTTTAGCATAGTTAATAAATACTACACGCCATAAACTTTGACGCACCAAAACGCCTGAAAAAGATGCGCCACGGCCTCCTATCCAATGACGCTTCAAAATTAATTACATTGAAAGCTAAGCATCATGCCTGAAGGGTTAATGAGACTGAATATAAAAAGAATCAATATCACATGCAAAAACTTTAACTTCTTCTAACGCAATTGAGTCAGAGAGAGGGAAAGTTTAAGAAATCATATTAATCCTGTCATGAATTCATTCCGAACTATAATTAATTAATTTCCATGACTAATCTTAATACCCCTCTTTATTATAATATTATATAATAAAAATAAAAAATATTTGCTGAATCATGTGTCCAACTCAGACACCCTTCGTAAGGACTATGCCCATTTCACGAAGTCGATACAGCATGTGCAGGGTCCCCCTCCTGCTAGATAAAATAAATCCCTCTAAAATTTTTTATATATTCGGAATGCCTTCAACCGAAAACGCAGTGGCATCTTTCCCCTCTCTTGGCTCGTTCAGACAGCACATCAGACATGAAAACAAATACAAATATTAGTATCATACCTTCGTGATATGAAGATTTAAAAAAGATAAGCGCTGGTCCTTGCAAATATGCGCCTAATATTAATCCCAGGTCATTTTCCGGCCATTTATTAATAGCGGCGACCAATCTAAATTGTATCAAAAATTCCTCTAGGGACACGTCATTCAAACCAGAAAAGAAACACATTTCTTCCGCCATCTTATAACATAAAAACAAAACTTAGCTATTTAATTCCTTTTTCTCCTCGCGAAGCGACATCCGCAAATCGCAAGCTTTAGGGACAATATTTTCTTCACAATAGAGCAGGCACTTCCTCTCTGCTCCGTATCTCGATGTGTGCGGGGGAGAAACTTCCAGCACAACAATATGGTTTTCACTTTGACCACTGCAACATATAATTATTCGATATTACTATTCGCTTTATGACATTACCCGGCGCCTCCACCAACTTGTAGAGGCCGGGTTAGATATAATGGGGGGATTTTGCGTTTAATTAAAGAATGCACAATAAGAGCGAATACTGCGCGTTTATTACTCAAGCGAAAATTCTTATAGAATCTTAACAATAATCAAATTCATTTCTAGACATTTGACAACTACTTACTTTTTTGTTATAATCTACTACGTGCCTGGGCGCGCACAATAAAAACTCTATACTTCAAACTCTTACAGTACTTTAGTACTAGTCGCGGTGCAATATTTAAAATTGTTTCGACTTATGCCTGCAGGTATAAAAACAATAAAAAAGGTATATAACTCTAATAAATTAAAAATAATTAGTATAACATCAAATATGACATTTGGGACAAAGCATCCGTTCCAATTAGGGGATCCTAATAACATAAAACTGTTACCAATATAACGCGTAAATACAAAATCTGATACAAAACTTTAGAGCTTCGAATTTAAGGTTTAAAATCGCTGAAAGTATTTGTTTAAAACAGCAAAAATATAGTGTAACAGTGTGATGAAACATAGAACACTCATTAGAGAAAACAAATCATGGTAATTATGTAATAAAAACGTCTTTGTTCCCATTGTAACGCAATCCCGTTGATTGGCCTTTACGACTGGATTGATTGTTACAAATCTGTTTACAGTTGTCAGTTTTGTGGTATCACAAATATGGCGTTCCTAGTATAACGTCGTAAATGTTGTTTGTTAGACAATTAATTGAGTTAATTTGATTTATATGGGTTAAGGAATACGGACTAGCCGATTATATGAAGACATGCTCATAATTATAGTAAAATTCGACTATTATTAAAAAAATATCAGCGTCCGTAGCACTACCATCCTCCTGCCCATATCCCAATTTATTTAGAGTAGGTGCAGCATGGCCTTTTCTTCCATACATTCCGGTCCCCCGTCCCTCATCGTTCACCCCCATTTCCATCACATTGGCCTTCATCAATCCACTGCTTGGATTTCCTCTACCTCTCCAAATTTATATCTATTCACCAATCTTAGTTACATGTCTGTCACCCCCTCCTCATGTCTTTATAGTACTAAGATGACAAATTAGCATATGTGCTTACATACGGTCCACATTATGCTAAGCGATAACTGTAGCCTATGGAAGCCACCAACACCAGTAGTAAGTACTTTAAGGGCCACTTGCACCAACTTCTTAAATGTATTTAAACGCAAATTTACTATGAAAAATTGTGTTTAAATACAATTTAAGCATATTTAAAAAGTTAGTGCAAGTGGGCCTAAAGTGTGTACTTTGTACGTACTTTAAGTGGTTTTTTGGAACTAGGCTGTTGTTTTAGGGAATATTTACAGAGTAGGTAATTCTAACCGGGGCAACTTAAACCAAGCAATAAGGGTGTCCACGGCTTAGGGTGTTGTTAGGGGGACATGTAGAGACGACTGGATCCGGGTTAAATTATTTAGGAGCAAATTTAAAGCTACTGGCTCGGTGAAGGCCAGCGCTACTAAGGGTTGGGGGGAGGAGATTCACATCTTGAGATATCAGTTATCTTTAAGCCTCGTCTGCTCAGTGAACCTAACCTAACCGAGACACATTCGCACACCACTGCTATTAGAGTAACCAAGTAGGAAAGTTTTTTAGCAGGCCTAATTAAATTCCTTGTCACTTGACTTCACAGGATTCTTTAAATTAATAACAGCAATTCTGATAATTCAACCTGAGGGTTAAAATTCATACTTGCTCCACTTCTGAGAGATATCAGAAAGGATTCTCCTATTTCGTGCTTACATACGGTCCACATTATGCTAAGCGATAACTGTAGCCTATGGAAGCCACCAACACCAGTAGTAAGTACTTTAAGGGCCACTTGCACCAACTTCTTAAATGTATTTAAACGCAAATTTACTATGAAAAATTGTGTTTAAATACAATTTAAGCATATTTAAAAAGTTAGTGCAAGTGGGCCTAAAGTGTGTACTTTGTACGTACTTTAAGTGGTTTTTTGGAACTAGGCTGTTGTTTTAGGGAATATTTACAGAGTAGGTAATTCTAACCGGGGCAACTTAAACCAAGCAATAAGGGTGTCCACGGCTTAGGGTGTTGTTAGGGGGACATGTAGAGACGACTGGATCCGGGTTAAATTATTTAGGAGCAAATTTAAAGCTACTGGCTCGGTGAAGGCCAGCGCTACTAAGGGTTGGGGGGAGGAGATTCACATCTTGAGATATCAGTTATCTTTAAGCCTCGTCTGCTCAGTGAACCTAACCTAACCGAGACACATTCGCACACCACTGCTATTAGAGTAACCAAGTAGGAAAGTTTTTTAGCAGGCCTAATTAAATTCCTTGTCACTTGACTTCACAGGATTCTTTAAATTAATAACAGCAATTCTGATAATTCAACCTGAGGGTTAAAATTCATACTTGCTCCACTTCTGAGAGATATCAGAAAGGATTCTCCTATTTCATAAATTACTAAGCATTAGCTCAGTTATTACGATAGCTACTCGTTTCCCTCACTAAATCTAAAAATAAATTATTGAAATGATGTCTTTGAAGCCATTCACAGTCGACTGGTTAACCCCGCATGTCACGGCTGAGTAGTTCGATTTAATAATATCTTCACCATGGATTTCCACGCCGGCGTTATTAACAATCATAACAATTATCGGCGCCACGGGCTAATAAAACTTAGTAGGAAACGAATAATAAAACGATTGGTTGAGAGTTTTGATTAAACTTTGCTAGGTTTGAGTGAATTTCTGATGCGACCCAATCTATGAGCACAGGTGTGCCTACTAGTGATGGATGTATTCCCACAGTTCACCGGTTTTAGGTAGGTAGTACCTACTGTGTAATAAGAGGCGAGCCTATTACCATATACAATAAATCCAAACTCCGTGTGGCACTGAGAACATAGGAAAACTCATTAACATTACCTTACACTCAGGAGCTGCGCTTGCGACGGTTAGGTAAAATTAGAAACAAAAACTTGCCTTACAGTGAACACTACCTACTACAAAATGCATGAAATTGTAGTAAGTACCTAACACTTAAAACGTTCGTTGATAGTGACTAACTAAATAAAACTAAGACTACTACATACAGTAAAATAAAATAGCGCAAAATTGCCCAGTTACGCTTAAATATTTTAATTATGGTTATGGACACGTGTAGACGTACACACATATCGACAGAGAGAGCGCGGCTATTAAAATTTCGCGGTCGAACAAATAGCTTAATCAATAAAGGGTGATTGAGCAACAAAAACGTCGCAGGCGCAGCACTAAAGCGACGCTGGATGAGCAAATATGGCCGACTATAAAATTATTCTGCCTGACAGTGTGTATATACTTAGGTATGCCATACTGATACAGGTTATTATAACAATTAATGTAAACAAAAATGTCACTAAGCGGTCCTTTAGTACGAATATAGACAACTTTTAGTTCAATCGCAATGTCTTCGGGTTTGTAAATTTTGCGTATGTAAGTTAAATTCAGAACACCGCATTTACTCCATGATTTAGTGAGAAATTGGGATTGAGGTGTGTTCCCAATTGCTCAATAATCATGGGGTGCTTGCTCACTAAACATTTGCAAATTCAGAGACAATTCCATAATTACGTAGGTTTAAATTATTTATATTGAAATTTTATAAAGAGGCACGTTTAAGTAATATTTCAATATAAAGAATCGTAAGAAAAACTATAGATCAAGTAAGACATGCGTCTTGGAAAACCGCCTTAGTTTGAGTTTGAAAATGACAGTTTTCTTAAAGAAAGTAATTTTAACTGTGAAGTCACATAGATACTCCATAAGCACAAGTTACAAGTTCACATACTTGCGGGTCCGTCTCATAACCAATTACTTAACTGAACTTTAAAACTCGATATCCATGAGGATTTTCACATAAGAAACAGGTTACCTTGAACACAAAGGTTTACCTAGCCAATTAAAAACTTTCTATACACTTCCATGAAAGCATAATCTCGTCAGTCATAAAATATTCTGTTACTTTTATGCATGTACTGTTTAATAACTGAAGTTATAGTCTTAAACGTGCATGGGCATTTATGGCGCTCATGAAAATTTTATGCTCATGAAGATGTAGGCAAAACCAACAAATTTCGATTGATCACAGAATGGTGGATAAAAAAGTAAAGCTCGCGTAAGTTGCGCGCGCGCACGGCTCTCGCCAAAGAATGTAATTAACTGAACACCAATAAAAATAATTGGACACAAAAAGCGATCCGCCCTGGGCCGCCATTTATTATTTTGATTACCCTTGTTATTGTTATGGGCTATTGATGTTTTTCAACTAGGCCCTCGGTTGAACACAGTGGGACACTGTGACTATATCGCGCCTTTATCGACATAGAACCTGATAGACTGTGTCGCCACTGTTTCGTGGTGTCTCCTAGTTCGAAATCTAGCTTTATTGTTCCCGTTTACGACTCTGTTTGTTCCCGCCGACGGCGCGTGACGTGCAGTTTTAAAATTTTCTAGATCATAAAAAGATTCCTGTATTGTTTTTGGATTTAACACCGTAATTATATTAGTCATTTAATTTTATGTTGGAGTTATAACTGCGCTCTGAATAAGTATGTTGGGATGCAACTTTAATAACATTAATAATGGTTCTACAATGGTTGTAACAAGTTGTTGTTATTTTATCATCTACCTTGAAGTTATTTCATTATTGAATAAAAAAGTATATTTATTTATTAAAAAATAATTCCATTACATATTGCATTCTAAAACAAAATCCTATTTTAAATCCAATTTGTAATGCTGAAATATTGCAAAAAGAACACTCAAGGCCCCGGCGAGATTCGAACTCGCGATCTCCTGTTTACTAGACAGGCGCTTTAACCAACTAAGCCACGGCGCCACGGGATGTGAAGACGAATTTTAAGATTAGCTGCTATGACACAATCCCTACACAACTATGACATTGCCATAAACAATACATATAGTCACATGCATAGATGTAGTAGTAATAATGTCATATAATATTATAATTACAAAAATGGCAGTTGATTCTGTTTTCAATAAGTAAATGTGAGATGACTATGAGCAATAAGGGTTTTAAGAAATGCGATGCCATTCCGATGAGAGGTTCGAACAAAAAATTATAATTTTTATTTTTCCCAATACGCTATTTCAAACTAAGTAAGTACCTACCTATTAAAAAAATGTGAGTACTTTTTAAAAGATGAAATAGCACTATTTAAAACAGACAAGTAAATGCTTTCTATAATAGTAACATAAATATTCATGAATTTTTCTCACTATCCTATCTACTTCATACTTTCCAACAGAATTGCAGAAAACCCATGGAGGTCATTGATTACAACAAGGCTTTTACTTAATAAAATAAACTTTTGAGTTTTATGTGAAATTGTTTTTATAATTTTCTGTGGGTGTAGTACTAGTACAACTCTACCTAACCCTTCGGGGAATACAGAGATGTGAAGGTATGTTATGTAATTTTTTCTTATAACATACTAGCGGCCCGCCCCGGTTTCGCACAGGTGGAGAAATCCCTAACTTTCAAATATTCTATAGCCTATGTTAATCTGGAATAATGTAGCATTCAAATAGTGAAAGATTTTTTAAAATCGGCCCAGTTGTTTTTGAGTTTATTCGTTAAATACATAAAAATCTTTCTTCTTTATAATATTAGTATAGAAGTATTAGGTATAGATAGATTAATAAGTGGGTAGCTACTGGATAATAAAAATAAGCAATTAGCAATAAAATCCTCAATAACAGCAGCTAATTATAGGTCTAAAATCTAACCAACAATATCTAATTAAAAATAGAAAGTTTCAGTTTATGATTGCCATCGAAACAAAACTACATACATACGTACACCAACTATAAACGAGACAAATAAACTTAGTACGAAGACTGCGAAGTATTTATTAAATCGAATCACGCGCATACTTTGTTGCTAGGCATTATTAGGGCCCCTGTAATGAATATTACAGTAATAGTACCTACTGTAATAATCAATATTACGGCTGTAATTACGAGCCTGGGGATTATTGCTTTATTAAACCCACTATATATAGCTCACTCAGCTCACTAGACGCGGTGCGTGCTCAAATGTTTATTGTGGTAATTTTATAATAGCACGGTCGCAGAGTAAGGGTTATAACATCTGTCAAATTGTGCACGATCGCTATAAAATACGGAACCAGTTAGAAGTTATTGTCAGTTATTTTATTTGTATATATATTGATGTTATTTAAACATCTAAAGAGAGAATGCGAATGGATTTATAGAAAAAGTGTGTTGATAACATAAGACTGTCGTACAATTATAGAGCCATGCTTCGACACGAATGGGCCGGCTCGACCAGAGTTACCACGGCCTCACAGAAAACCAACGAGAAACAACGCTTCGCAACGCCGAGTGAGTGAGGATACCGGATACCCAAACCCTTTTAAAATGTGGGCAACGCACTTGTGATCCATTTGGTGCTGCGGGTGTCCATGAGCGGCGGTTAATCGCATCATATTACTTCAACACCACTCACATTGTATTAGTATATAATTATCTTTATCACATTGATTATGAAAACCTGCTTATAAAATAGGTCGAACTGAGGTATAATAATTTACGTAAGTACTTGGGTAATCAGTTTTTATGTCGATAATATTACTGTGTTAATTGGCCTTCCCTCGCAAAAGCATTTGCTAATACCGGACATAACAACACTGTATAAGAGTTAGTAAGTATACCTATATTCCTATCGATGTTAGATGAAATGAAAGTTATTTGACATAAAAGGGACAAAAGGTACATGTGAATCCCCTGGTCCCTAGTTACTCTAAACTACTTAGTGTTAACTGAACCAGTGACTTCGCCTTTTCGTTAACACAATGATTACTTATGTCATGTATATATAACTCAATTGCTGTTCGTTAGTCTCGCTAGAATTCAAGAACGGCTGGGCCGATTTACTTAGCTGATTTTGGTTTTGAAATGTTTGTGGAAGTCCAGGGAAGGTTTAAAAGGTGAGTAAATATGAAAAAAAAAATACTGATGCGGTACGTAGTTCGCGGAGTCAGCTAGTCATAGATAAATCAGAAGACAAATCAACCGATTAGTTCATTTGACTTCTAACTACGACTACGATATCGCAGAGACATTTTCTCCATAGGACTATATGGAACCGTGCTACTTGACTCAAAAACTTTCCATTAACGCTTGTAAAAGCTTATTTGATATAAAAATATTTGAACTTGAACCTGAACAGCGATAATTAAACGGTTTATTCCCAATTAATCATTCACGATCAATGCAACTTTCCGTAGCAGCTCGGAGTTTGGATTTCAGCCCGGTCAATAACAATAGGCTCGCCCCTTATAGGACCTAAACATACTCTTACCAGCGAACTGTAAGTGAACACCTCTGCCTAACCCTTCGGGGAATATATATGCGTAATGATACGATAGTTGTTCTAGTAGTTTTTTTAGAAAGTTCATCATCAATGGAAGCACAAATAAATCTGTACTAGGTACCTACAATTTGTGTTTAAGCGCATGCTTCTTGATAATAATTATATACCCGCAACATTTTTAGGGTTCTTGAATTAGGTATTTACCTACACAACAGATAAAAGAATACTAGTACCTACACTAAATTGACGTAGGTGCATAACACCACCGCAGACATGTTCTAAATGACAGTCAACCTGTAATTACCAGCTGTTAAACTAAACACTAACGTTAGTTTATAGATAAGAATGTATTCACTTGAGCGTTTAGCATCTAAATATGGCAGAGATAAGTTAAATTATAATCGCTCACAATTACGTCGTTAGCTGTTCTACAAACTTTAAAATCTCATTGTTTTTTATGAGAATGTCGTAAAGGTGAAACTGGCATAAAAATATTATTTTAATTTATGTGCAGTCAGGCCTAGGTGAGCAAAGAGTGCGTTGCGTTAAGGTTTAAGCTCTAGTACTTACACAATTAGGACGATATCTATTTGGAAATAATCTTTCTCCATATCTAGCTATGCATGCTGTGATAGCCTAGTGATATGACCATTGGACTGCCAAGTCAAAGGTCTCGAGTTCAAATCCAAGGCACGCACCTCTGGCTTTTCGAAGTTATGTGCGTATTAATAGTTAATTATCACGCGCTTAAACGGTGAAGGAAAACATTGTGAGGAAACCTGGACGTCCGAGAGACTTTCTCGACGGCGGCGTGTGATGTCTGCCAACCCGCATTAGACTAGCGTGGTGGACTATAGCCTCTTCCCTCTTATTGTGAAAGGAGACCCGTGCCCAGCAGTGGGACATATAGTGGGTTGATTATGTATATCTAGCTATAAGTATACCTAGAGAGTATTACTTCTGAATATTATATTGTTTAAAGTTAGATCTATCTTATATTTCTGCCCCGGTTTCACTCGCGACCTTAAGTAACTTTATGTTTACGTACACATACAAAATATGTTTAAATTTATTCAGCTTAGCAGCTTTTCTTAGGTGATAGATATTTTATAATTGGTTGAATATTTGAAATGAAACTACTTTTTACTATAAGTATTTCATTTGAATATTATTTAATCCAATAAAAAAATCCGTAAAATGTAGTTTCATTTCAATGTCTAATATTCGTGTAGGTAAGTGTCCGAAATTGAGTAGAGTCATCACCTACAAACAATTTCACAAACTTACAAACAATCACACCTTTCCTCATTAATAGAACTAGATAATTCTAATCTATTCAAATTCTTATTCTAATCTATTCTAATTCTAATCAATTGCCGTATGTAAGATCGTCACCCGAGAACCGATTTGGCTGTTTTTATTTGTATTTAATGTTTTTTATTTTATTTGGTGATGTTCCTAATTTTTGGTGTGTTAGCCCATTTATTGAGGAAGGCTATAATAGGCTATAGGTATATCATCGCGCTACGCGGACGAAGTCGCGGGCAAAAGCTAGTTAGTTCATAATTTAAAAAACGTGTTTCAGAAATCCTAGCACCGTTTAAATATGCCATAAAATCAGCACGAAAATAATTCATACGCCTTATTTAGAAGTTTTCTCACGGCTGGTCGTACGCTAACAAGTTACAATCATATAACTTGCCTACTTTACATAATTAGACGTAGTTCTTGCTTGCCTGAGCCGCTCGTTACACCGAAATAAACAATTTGTAAGAACAGGCCGACTTTAACCCACCAATTATAAGGAAATCATTGCGGCCCAAGTTATAGGCTGAGAGATGCATTTTTAGAATTTCTTAGGCAAAATTACATACTGACGCCCGCCCCTCGGCTGGTAATTATCGAATTCAAATTATTTTATATCAAGGTACCTTGGTATACCTAGGTTCTCTTCTGAATAATAATAAAAAAGTATATTAATAGGATATTTCTTAAAAAACAACGTATAAAAACACACGCAAGCAATAAAATACAACAATAAAAATATAGATAGGTTGCTACTCACAGTTTTATCCTGAGTTTACCAGCGCCCGGATTCGATGAGCAGCACAGAAACTTCGTTACACCAGCTAATGCTGCACCTGAAATGATATTTTCGGTTTATTTTAATTATTAAATAATGAATAGTTTGTTTCGGTGTTTCTTCTCAGAGGTCGTCAGTTAGGAAATGCCGGCGCCATCTAGATTAATAAAAAATGTAAAACATTGACTTGTAAAAGTGTCTTTAAAAGATCTATTTACAGAAATAAATATCATTTATCATAACCAGGAATAGCTCGTAGAACTGACGGCCGCTGGGGCAGAAAGGTTCTCGAGTGGAGACCATGCACCGGAAAGCGTAGTGTGGGACGACCTCCAACAAGATGGACGGACGACTTGTGAAAAGGTCGCTGGGAGTCGTTGGATGCAGGCGGCATATAACCGGTCCTTGTGGACCGGTTATATGCAACGACTAAGTCTTTGGGGAGTCCTTTGTTCAGCAGTGGCATTCTATTGGCTGATATAATGATGATTATGAAATCCTTTAAATAGTAATACCAACATATCAACAATCTACTCGAAAATGATTTGATTCAATTAATATGCAATTTTAAAAATAATGAATATAAACACAATACAATAAAAACATTGAATTGCTTTTCTTATGTAAGTAACTAAATAATTAATTATCGCTAGCCTAGTGTGGAATCGCTAACGTCAAACACATTAAAAAATAACAGCCCCAAGTGAGGCCAATCCAGCCACAATTTAGAACACAGATAACGAAAAAGTTTATAACTTGGACCAATCACTGACATTTACGTCGACGCCACCAACAGTTTTCGTGTAAAGCGCGCGCATGCAAACCCGCGATAAACAGCTGAAATAACTTCATGAACCGCCGCTAATCAGCTGAACAAATTTAATTTGCCGACATGTCTGAAACGCGCTGAAAGTTTAATTGGAAAATGTGTAATTAGGTTCTATGTTCGGGTAGGGAAATTGTACATTTCCTAGTTTCATCTAGGTAAGTAATTGCATCGTTATCATTTCTTCTTCTCATTATCATAAGATTTGTTTTGTTTTGACTGACTCTAAAATGTTGTGTCCATAAGATAGATTAAAGAATAGATAAGTAGGCTTTCATACATAAAATGGGTATAATTATTTTTTAAATCCTACTAATATTATAAATGCGAAAGTTTGTGAGGATGGATGGATGGATGGATGTTTGTTACTCTTTCATGCCAGAACGGCTGAACGGATCTGGATAAAATTTGATCTGGCACAGAGATAGATTATAGTCTGTAATAACACATGGGCTATTTTTTATCTGAAGTCCACGCTGACGAAGTCGCGGGCAGAAGTTAGTAGATAACACCTACTTACAATCTTTACTCAATTCGATGGATGAAGCTGCAATAGTCATGGGAAATACCACTAGATGGCATTAGTTGTCATAGTATTAGATTGATATTTCTTAAATAGCATTCATTGTGTTGATTTGCATAATATGAGACTTCTAATCATATTTTATACAAAAATAGAATTACATGAAAAAAAGTTAATATTACCCACCTTTTTTAACACCCGACGCTAAAAGAGGGGTGTTTTATCTGTTAGGCGTTGTAGCTCCCAAACGAATGGAACGATTTTGATTCTGTTTGTTTTAAAGGTGACTTTCAAGTATTTTTAGATGCGAGCAACTCACAGGTCTGATCCATTTGAAATTTGGTATCCTGTTACTTCAATGACAGATATTGCAAGAACATGGTGACCATGACTTGATGCTTCTGGGACTTTTTTAATTAAATGATACAATTACATTGAATATTTTCATTGAACATATTTACTAACATAATTCACTATTTAGTTATTTTTTGTGTGTACCCGCAGTTAACACCGTTATCATGATTAGATTTTTCACTTCATAATAGGTGATTGCCTAAAGAGGAGTAGGTAACCATTTACCTACCTACACAAAACAGTCCCGACATTCGATACCGCTACTTTAGCAAGAACGTGCCACTCTAAATAAAATAGAAAAAAGAAACGACCAAACGGAGGTAATTTAAACACACCTAAAAAAGTAGGTTACCACTTAAACAGAAAAACTCCAATGACGGAACTCCTCGTTGGTTTTCCAATGCAAATAACTACAACTTAACTTCGCGTGAGTAAAAGTTTAACAGAGTTAACTAATAGCTCACTAACCGACCCGACAGAAATAAAATTAGCTGGAACGCTATACAGTTTCACGTTAAACTTACCGCTGACTGGCATAAAACTTGACAACATTTTTGTGTTTCATTCAGAACAGAACGCAATAACACCCCCTTGAATGTGTTAGAAAGTTTGTCAAGAAGAATAAAGCGATAATATACTTACCGATTGGTATCCAAATTTAGAAAACATAAAATTTCACATGCAATATTATTTCCACTTGGTTATTCACATTTTGTAAGGATAATTAAGTATTGGTAGTTGGAAGGTATCATCATAACATAAATTCATTACACTTTTGACAATATGGATTGGAGTTGGTAGGCAAAGGTGTTCAACCATTCGGCCTGATCATGTTAGTTTGTAATAAAAATAAATTGGAATAAAATAAAGAAAGCTGGATTTCAAATTTGGAATTATTGAACAAGGTATGTTCTACTCACCTAACCTCGATTAATATTTTATTTTGTCATTGATTATAACCACATGTTCAAATTGTCTAGAAATTCCAAATTCGAAATTTAAATATCCTCTACAGTCCAGTTTTTTTGGATGTACGTAATTACCTAATTGCTTTGACTATATAGATAGATAGTCAAAGCCTAATTGGCTTTAATGAGGCATGCTAAAATCTAAAATAGTTATGATACACTTTTTTGTGTGTCCTTGGATATATATAGTCTAAGCTATTAATTCATCAGGTTTACCTTTGTGACTTATTAATGTTTTTATGACTAGGAGCTAAAATTTTCTGTGGACTGGATCAATTTCTATTAAAATAATGTTAGTATGTATGATGTATGTCACTATAAGCTATAAGTCTGTCCAAAAACTCCTTGCTTATACCAGGTTTAGAAAGACCTACGATGGGTTGATCTACTACCGCTACAGCGCTAAAACACTATCAGCCTATATTTCCCATTTCCCGCATAAAATGGCATGTAATACTATTCCGCGTGTGATATCCGAGCGGTTATCGGCAGCTCGTTTTGAATGAGACATCAATAGCAACACAATCTGCGGCAGGTCTGTAATGGCCGTCCGCACGCGATCCCTACCCTAACTATTGCGTTAGAATTGTGGGCCATACGTTGAAATGTGTAGACGCGGCTGACTAAAGAATAATATAAGCATAGAGACTGGCTGAACATACTACAGAAACTTTGTCATTGTTTTTTTTAGCATTTTTGCGAAGATGGCTCTGCTGTTCGTTGTTCGTTGGGTTGGTACCACCGCGTTGCAAAATATTCTGCCGCTAAATACAATGATGTGCTAAATTACTGTGTTATGGTAATAAAGAAGACATCACCTCGTGCTCTGTTGATCGCTTATGTGAGGTAGCATGTGCTGAAGTAGAAAACTATATTATCATATGCGTGTATAGGCCACCATCTTCAAGTTTTCCAACATTTTTGATAGTAATGGAAGATGTTCTTAGAAAAGTATTTAAATGCAAGAAACACATATTTGTTTGTGGTGATATAAACATTGATATTTTAATAGAATCCCCTGAAAAACGTAAATTTCTAGCATTATTTAATTCTTTTAATTTGGAACCAATTTTTAATGAACCTACTAGGATTACTGCTACTTCCAATACTTGTATTGATAATATTTTTTCAAATTGTGCAGTTCAAGGCTCTTCAATAGTTAGCGGTGTTAGATCGGATCACATGGGACAACTGATCTCTATAGAGACTAACAAAAGGCCACCTATTAATAAAAACATATTGGTTAGATCTCTGAAAGAAAATAAATTACGTTCGTTCTACGAGCTAATTACAATGCAATTGTGTAACACTAATTTTATTTCTAATGACCCCAACATAAATTTCAATAAGCTATTCAATATAATATGTAAATCATTTAATAAGTCATGCCCTCTTCGAAGAGTTACCCAGCGTAAAAAATGTAAATTTAATGAATGGGCCACAAACGGCATTAGGAAAAGTAGAGATGTTCTTTACAAACTGTACTATGAAAAATCATTAACCTCTGACAAAGGTTTTCATAATTATGTACGACAATATTCTAAGTGTTTTAAAAAAGTATGCATTCTAGCGAAATCGAAACTCATTAGCAGTCAAATTAACAAATCCGATAATAAAATTAAAACAGTGTGGAGGATAATAAATGCGGAAACTAATAAAAACCGAAAACAGGACACAGATCTGAGTTTAAAAGTAAACAATAAAATAATCTCAGACCACGCGGAAGTTGCAAAAGCTTTTGAAAAATACTTTACTAATGTCCCGATCGAGGTCACGAAATGTTTAGATTCGTCCCCTTTAGTAGCAGAATCTCTAGCAAAGATTTTTTTCAAAAGAGACATACCAAACTTTGAGTTTAGCCAAGTATCTCCGCCTATGGTTATAAAAGCGTTTAAAAGTTTAAATATTAAAAATACTGAAGATTTATGGGGCATATCTGTTAAAGCACTAAATTCAATAATTGACAATATCGCTCCAATCCTTACAAATATATTTAATATTTGTATTAAGACAGGAACCTTTCCAGACTTAATGAAACATAGTAAAGTTATTCCTATCTTCAAATCAGGCTGTAAAGCGCATCCCAGTAATTATAGGCCCATTTCTGTTCTCCCTGCCTTAAGTAAAATATTTGAAAAGCTTATGCTTAATCAAATGATAGCACACTTTCACAAAAACAAGATCTTACATGATCAGCAATTTGGCTTCACGAAAGGCAGGTCTACGTCTGATGCTGGTACAAAGCTAGTCTCTCACATTTTAGAGGCTTGGGAGGGTTCACAGGATGCTATAGGTATCTTCTGTGATATTTCCAAAGCTTTCGATTGCGTTGATCACGATACGCTTATCCGTAAATTGAACTACTACGGTATAAGAGGGCTATCTTTGGAGCTTGTGTCTTCCTATCTTTCTAAGAGGCTGCAAAAAGTGGGCATAAATGGAGTCACATCTCCCGGGTCTGCAGTTAGAATTGGTGTTCCACAGGGTTCTATTTTAGGCCCTTTTCTTTTCTTAGCGTACATTAATGACCTTCCCTATATGATGTCTGAGATATCGAATATAGTATTATTTGCTGACGATACCTCACTTATATTTAAAATCGATCGAAATGATAGCAATCTCTATAATGTAAATGAGAGTCTAAAATCCTTATCCAAATGGTTTGCTGCTAATAACCTACTACTTAATGCTAGCAAAACTAAATGTCTTAAATTTTCGTTACCAAATGTACCACAAATTGAACCTAATCTAATTCTTGAAGGCAGCAAACTCGACCTAGTTAATGAAACTGTTTTCTTAGGTGTTACGGTTGATTGTAAGTTGCAGTGGGGTGCGCACATATCGGCCCTGTCTAGCAGGTTAAGTTCCGCTGCATACGCAGTGAGAAAAATTAGGCAGATCACTGATGTAGCTACAGCCAGACTCGTGTACTTTGCCTACTTTCACAGCATTATGTCGTACGGTATTCTGCTATGGGGATCAGCTGCAGACGTAGATTCCATATTTATCTTACAGAAAAGGGCCATCCGCGCAATCTACGATATGGGCCCTCGCGATTCCCTAAGAGAAGTGTTTAAGAACATCAATATACTTACGATGCCGTCACTCTACATCCTTGAAAACATAATGTATGTGCGCAAAAACCTGCAGAAGTTCAGTGTCAATAGTGACTTTCACAACCTTAATACTAGGAATAAACATAAAATAGTGGTACCTAAATTTAGACTAACTAAAACAAATAAATCATTTCTAGGAAATTGTGTGCGTTTCTATAATAAACTCCCAAAATGTGTCACCGATCTCACTGGCAAGAAATTTAAAAGACACGTCAAATCTGTTCTTCTTAAGAAAGCCTATTACAAAACCAAGGACTATGTTAACGATAAGAATGTGTGGTTGTTAGATACGGATGCATTTGCGGCCTCCCTGGCAAAATGAAACTGTTGATTATTAGAGACTAATATAAGCTTATTAATTTTCATGTTGGTCAGTTAGTAGCTATAGTAGGAACCTTATAAGTAGATGGACATAGCTTTAACAGATTCCATATTATTTACATATCGAGATGTCTTCATATGGAAAGTATTGTTTACCACAACAGAAACTGTAAATGTGTGTACGTTGTGGCTTGTCTAAGTAGACACCTAGTTTTATTTGTCGCTTTGATGGTGTGCGTTACCACATAGTTTTTTATTTAGAAATGACATCGGATTCTCAAATAACGTGAATCTTCGTTTAATATAGTCGACCTCGGTCAAACTTGGACATCCGTCAACGTCCTCACATCTTGTTATCGCAATATTGTACCAGTGAAGTTTGTAATTCATTTATTTTAAAAGAGTGTCCATGGAGTTTCTTGCCGGATTCTTCTCCATAGGATCGACCTTTTGGAACCGTGCAACTAGAATCACAACGTTTCATAAACGCTTGTAAAAGCTTATTTGAAATAAAAACATTTGAACTTGAACTTGAAAGCCAATGAAAATGCTGGCCATAGGTTTGAGATTTACCAACTGAAATTTGAAGATGACAACAACCCGCTTGCTATTGCGGGCCTGTAGTACCTATGCTCGTTTGTCAAATGTTGTTGTGAAATTTGTTAGATAAGCAATTACCAACTTACTATAAAACACACCACATTTCTGATATGGCGTAAATTTCTGAGGTTACAATTTTATTGTTGGCGTAAATGGTGATGATGTGTAGTATGAATAAATGTGAATGATGCAGCATTGCACACCCACGATGAAGGATACATTTTTTTTTAAATACCCTGATCATCTTCGTTGAACGTATCCTCGATATCAGTGAAGAAGTGATGATCAACATGAACAGTTAATACAAAAGCGACTTAGCCATACTTAAGGACTTACTCAAAAGGCTTTAGAGCTCTCATATTTCCCAGTTACCTAAGTTAAGCATTAATAATAACTTAGGTACTCAGTGAAGTAACCTTTTTTTTAGTATTTTTACCGTGGGAGAGCCTTGCTTTGGTACGAATGGGCCGGCTCGACCGGAGTGATACCCACGGCCTCACAGAAAACCGCCGAGTGAGTGAGGACACCGGAGGCCCAAACCTCAGGCGATCCGTCCGCTCGTTTGCCGCCCTATGCCATAAAAAGTAGTCCTCAAACTTGTTCACTGAATCCAAAAGTAGCGATAATTATGACATCAAGAGTAACTTTCATTCAAAGCGCGAGCAAAAGCTATAATTACGGGAGTGATTGAGTTGCTGTCCTTTGTTCAACCGACAGTGTCACAATACGGTTATTATAGCCACTATTCGACTTGGCAGCTGGCATTTCATGAATGTACCATTCACTTACTTGTTCAACAACATTTTTTCCCTCTTTTGAAAAGGTCGGCATCGCCACTTGTCCGGGACAGGAAAACCATGAAGCATCTGCTGTTTTGCAAAAAATATCACTCAATTCTCAACTCTACCGTCTCTTATTTAAGGGTATATTAGGGATTGAAATGTTAAATGTATGTTTGCACCACTGTCCGTAACATAGTCCAATATGATCTTATAATTGCATTAACTTAATTAACACTTAAGTTTCGTTTGTTAGTATCAACAGTAGATAATTGTTTGCGAACAGAAAAAATACTATGTGATAAAAACAGGTAACATATAGTTAGGGAATGTTAATGACGATATTGTAATTGATCGAGCGTGTCTATCTACGTAAACGGGTAAGATAATATTTATAATTTACATAAACGAATGCCTAGGAAACCTTTGAAGCTTTATTAAAAATATAAATACCTTCCTACTTTAGATATTAGCTATAAAAAGAAGCAACTGACAAAGAATAAAATCAATGTAGGCATACGATAATACTACTTCTTTAATAATTATATCTTATGTAATATAAGTATATATTTACAAAAAAAAAGTAAGTATAAGTATCATATCCATTGTCTAGTACCCATAGTACAAGCTTTGCTTTTCAATTCAATTCAATTCAATTTATTTATTTTGTGAACATAGGTGATTACAGGTGCTTAGTTTGGGACTAGATGGTGCTGTGTAAAATGTCCCAGAATATTTATTTATTATTTAGCTGCCTCATTAGCCAAGTGGTCCCGAGCGCGACTGCTACGCTAGAGGTCCTGGGTTCGATTCTCAGGTCGAGCAAAGTGTTATTGGGTTTTTCTATGAAATTCCCAGTAGCAGCTCGGAGTTAGGAATTTGTGCCCGGTTAATGGCAATAGGCTCGCCCCCTATTACATGGGACCTAAACATACCGGCGAACTGTGGGTGTACATTAGTACGCGTCTGCCTAACCCTTCGGGGAATACAGGCGTGATGGTATGTTATGTTATTTATTTAATTACTGATTACATTCTATTGGTACGAAGAACTAAAATATGTTATAGGTAGATAAGTATGTACGATGACTGGTGTATGCGTGTTTTCAGTTAGGACAGGTCAACTCAAGGCTGCTATGGCTATTTCTTCAAAAGGCCTGTTCAGATTTTGCCCTACATCGTAACACACATATCTTATAATACTATTATTACTGTCTAGACTCTATGATACTCTGAGTTTGTTGCGGCGTTTCTTCTCGAGGTCGTCAGATAGGACTTGCCGGCGCCATCTAGTAAAAAAAATGTAAAACATGGGCTTATTGTCCATAAAAATAAATAAATAAAATAAATAAATAAATATTCTGGGACATTTTTTACACAGCACCATCTAGTCCCAAAATAAGCAGAGCTTGTACTATGGGTACTAGACAATGGATATAATACTTATATACTTTTTTTTTGTAAATACATACTTATAATACATAAGTAACACCCAGACGAACACAAACACTTATATTAAAAGATAAAAGATCTATATATAGAAATAAAATATCATTTATCATTATTCATCATCATCATATCAGCCTATTGCCGTCCACTGCTGAACGTAGGCCTCCCCCAAAGAGCGCCAACCATCCCGGTCTTGGGCAGCCCGCATCCATCCGCTGATAATATTAGTGTTGGGCTCAAATTCCATCCTAGCGGTTTCCACAAGTATCAGTCGGCCTCCAGTCTAAACAGTTGTGGCTGAATATCAGCATCTTACACGAATCGACTGCCATCAGACCTCCGCAACTCCTATTTTTAAGTAAGTCTAAGTTTCTTTAAATTTTTAAAAACTAATTCTACATTTTAAAATTGACTGGTTTTCAGGATTTTTGAGCTTCTGATTACGTTTTTAGTGTGGCAATCGGGAATAACGGCTCTACATGTTCTCCGAGGAACTTGGTGACTTAAGAATGATAATCCATCCACAGACTGACCGTGGTAAGCGTAGATTAACGTTCTCTAGAGTTTGAGCTGCATATTAGGTATCACTTATAGCCATCACTCTCTTTAAGTCACAAGAGGTTGCTATACATATTAAATTTGCATGACAATAGCATCATCATAATTCATGTTTCCGCCACAGCCAGAGACCCTAATGGTACCTAACTAAAATATTGTAATTATATTCCAGTTGAAATCCATCCACCGTATTTACCGTACCGTCAAAGTCGTAATCGTATTTTAATGTGTATTTGAAAGCACTGTAATTCAAATAAAATCCCCGTCAATTGTCACCAAAGCGAACCTTCCCAAGGTCCTAATGTCATTTGGATGAAAAAAATCAATTTGTTATGAACTCGCTTTGACGGCATAAGGCCTGGTAATTCAGTCGCAAGTGAGCGTGGTTCCTGCACCGGATTGTTTATTTTACTTCTGTATGCGCGTGAGCAATTCACACCTCCCCCCTTACCGCCACACCCCTCGCACCTCGCTTCATTGTGTGCTCAAACTGCGTGTCCGTTTAGGGTTGTCAGATTTACATACCTAGATAATGCAGTTGTCTTGTCATGCAGAAAAAACTCCTCGCGTGCAGAGAGGAAAAAATAGGATGTCTCTCTTTTTTGTTTTTGTTCGTCAAGATCATTTTTTTGCATTCAAATGTGTTGCGCGAGCACTTTAAAACAATTATGACCTTACATCGTTAACATATAAGATAATATATCATAATTATTCAGTTTTAATGAGCGTATTAATTATCACACAAGACCACATTTGGTGCATATTTTTATTTTTTTTTGAATGCGAGAAGACGTGTCGCGTGATTGTAAGTAGGGGCCACCGGCCATGGACACCTGCAATATCAAACAAAGTGTGGGTGATGCGTCGCCGAGCCATATGAGCCCTTACAGTCTGTAGATTACCGAAGCCGCACCAAACGAGCGGGGAACGTTTCTTATACGCAAGAATCGAAACACACACGTAGGTGTTTTACCACAGACTACCATCGAGGACGTCAGGTATTTTTTCGCCTGTTACGAGATGCCTATCTAGATGGCAGTGAGGAGTTGTATTCTAACTTGTACTATTTTTAATATATTATGTCTTTCCGTAAGAGAGTCATACTCGGCACGAATGGGCCGGCTCGAACGGAGTGATACAACGGCCTCACAGAAAAGCGGCGTGTAGCAAAACTTACGTTGTGTTTCGCCGAGTGAGTGAGGATACCGGTGGCCAAAAGCAAGCACTTGTGACTCAGCTGGTGTGGCGGGTGTCCATGGGCGGCGGTAATCGCTTACCATCATCCATCTGCTCGTTTGCCCCTTATCCCTTAAAAAAACTTATCTTAATCCCCATAACGCCGGATTCCTTTGACATACCTATACATAGTTACATAAAGATCTTAAATTTTGACATTCCAAAAGTTACAGGCAATCAGACGCAAATATGTATACCTACGTATGATACATAGTACCTATGTACTATATGTACCTAGGCACTACTTTTTGACATAATGCAAGCATAAAAAGGTAGTTGTTTAACACTTACATAAATCCAGCCAGAAAACTGATGGTTTTACTCGCGTGAGAATGAAATGACATGGTTGAGTAATTTTAACACTTTCGGTCTTTGTGCAAAGTTCGCAATGTCCAAATGATAAATTAATAGGTGTGTGATATTTGCTGCGAATCTATTAGCGCCAGACCCTAATAAATAACCAATGTTTAAAAAGAGAAAACGCCGTGTTATTTTTCAAGCTTCACACTCTATCAATAACAGATAAATAACGACATTTTTTTTTAAAACTAGACGAAGAAAATAATGAACTATTTAATTAATTAAGGCTCGCATCGCGCATTAGGTCAGCCCTAATGAATAGCAGTTTACGTTTATTTATTTGACCGAAGCCGTCTTTACAATGAAAGTTGAACGAAGTTACTGGGCCATGTTATTCGGTAACTGTGCTGTTTTACCTCCAGTAGGCAGGAATATCAGTAGCAGCTGCGAATACGAGCCATACAAATGAAGTAAATATAAAAAACGGTTTGATATGATATCGACATTATTGTTCTAATAAATTGTTTCATTGTTTTCCTTGATTGGCTTCTGATTTCCTTTTCCGTATGCTTGTAATCAAATTAACTGGTGTAAGCTCAGCAGGCCTTTCTTACCTACTATAGCAGGATTTTTTTTAAAAAAACAGGCTTCTCCTGTTTTAGTTTACTTCGTTTCAGAAATGCCTTGAACCGCCGAATGTCTTGTTCAACTAAACAGTATGTGACATTAATATAATAATTGGGAGGGTTGGGAAAAGTCGACAACAAAATGGTTTTACTCTGCTAACATAGCTTTCATTTAGTTTTTAAATTGGGACTTTACCATTTGGAAACCTGATAAAAGAGTAGGTTTTATCTAAATTGTGATAATGTTCCCAAAATATCAAAAATAAGAAGTGTAGGTACTTCTTAATTGAAATGAAATATGACATAAAGTATACTTTGATGTCTTAGTAACAACTACTAGTATTCTATTATCTGTGGTAACAACTAACGATGCTACGTGTTAAAATCTAAATTATATTTAATCTTTTATTACGAATCAATCAAACAAATTCAAGTCTAAACCCCGAGCAAAATTTAAACAGTAATCTTTTCATCACACCGCATTTCGCAGAACAATATATGAATCAATAAACGTAATTGGGCCAAATTAGGACCACGGGTATCGGTAATCAATTTCTTTAACATTTCCTCTGTCATTTTTATACATCATTGATGAAAAAAATATTCGAAGAAGGCTGAATGCAGCGGATGTCACGTTCAGTCCCTCGTTATGATGATTTGGAAGAGCTTTGATGGTATTTCCAACGCTTATTTGCGCTTATCAGTTTTATAAGAACAAGAACATTAATAACTACGTCCGTTTATTTCCTGGTTGCATTTTGTTTTATTATTTTTTTACTTTACACCTTATTTACTATTCTTTTAGAGTGCTGCTTTAGACAAGTATACTTACATATTTGTTGTTTCATTTACTGTCGTCTCCACCTTGTTAACATAAATAGTCACCTTTGACTATTAGAACAACGTTTTTATAAAACCTCTAGGTTAAAGGTAGGTCAAGTTCATTTATGTTACTTGTCAGCGTGTCCACTGGATGTTTATGAAGTGTTTTCTTCTACATGTTTTCATGTTAGATGTTAGTCACACAGCTATCAGTTGCTTTAAAAAAATTTTTAAAAAGTATAAATGGCACAACTTTTATTTTTTTAATTACATCGTAGAAAAATATAAACAGTGCTTTGACGATCGATCTAAAACAGTGTGACATTTAATTGTAAACGAAAGAGTTTCAATACATCAGTTACTTTATGTTAATTCATTTTAAAATTGTATTAGCTTATCCACTATGTTTTTTTTTAACTTTTAATAGCCCCCAGATTGTAGTGTACAATTACGTAAATGCGTCTTTAATGGCGGAATTTTATGTTGGATTTAAATGAAGACATCTGTACAAAAAACTAAATGGACTTTACCAATTGTTTCCTGTACCATTAAAAAAGTAACATAAGCGTGGAAATGAAATTGAATTTTCGAAAAGTAATATGAGATGTCCGTCCCGAATTATTTTTTATGGGCTTTAGCGGCCATTTTGTGTCATTTACTTAACCTGTTATCGACGTAAGGCCGCAGAGACCGACATTACGAAAATACACCCATTTATAAAGGAAAAACTAACCAAGCGATTCAAAAGTGCCCGTAGCACTGTGACGCAAAGGTTAGAATCGATTGAAAACTGCTTTCTTGTCCGAATACAACTACATTATTGCTTTGATCCATATAATGCTATTGTATAACTAATAATCAAGCAGGACTATTCGATTCGTTTATCTCATTTTGGTAATGTGTGTTTGACTCAAAATAATTATGGGTTAAGTTCCACGTTAAATTGCTTTGGTAGTCGCTGTCACTTTGTGAGGTCACCTTTTTGTTCTAAATGTTCAGATTCTAAAATATTATTATATTTTCACAACGAAATTTTAGGAACTTAATAGTGTATTTTCTCATAAACAAATGAATAAATATTTATCATTATGTAAGTATTACAACTTGTTAAAACAGTGATATATTTCTCATCTGAATTACATGAAGAACTGAATTACACATACCAAAAATCTGACAACTTCGCAATTTCAAATCGAAAACGAAAATTGCAAGCATACGTAATAAGAGAGGAGAACGCCGTCTACGTGACGCTATTTAGCGTCAAACGACGCAAGCGCGAATTGGAAATCAAAACAAGCATTGATCCACAATCAAATCGAATGGAAACTTTAACGTCGTGATCGATAACATACCATCCGATTATCGAAATCACGATCATTTGTGTGCAACGTTACCAAGTCACAGGAAATCGTTGTGTATAATATTATAGAGTCCATTTTATAAGATCATCCAATTCGATTTTCGAACTTGAACCGTCTACCATGCTCATAAAGTTGAATGAAAAATTGTAGTTAAAATTCTATTCGAGTTGCAATTGCAAGATGATCGAATATCGACTGCATGGTGCAGTTTGAAAATGCTACGAGTGCAACTATTTCTTTGGATTATATTAAATTATAGCTAGCCGTGAAAATCGTCCCGTAATGTGTTGGCGAGATTACCTGTCCGTGGGACTGCGCGAACGTATCATTTGCTGCGATCCGCTCCATCTCTAAGTGCGTATAATGGAGCGTAATCTTTGAATTAGCCGTTACATTTTATTGATACTTGTTTTGTTTTTACAAATGAATTATATTTGATGTGTGTACGGGGTTTTAAAAATACATAAATTAAACCTATTGAAAACAGTAATAAAAATTCAAGGCAATTTATTGACGCCATGAAAGAGGATGTATCCAGTCTTTTGTGAGTGATATTTTATTTAATGGCTACATTCTTTACATAGTAAACCGAAGATCGAACGCCTTAGTACAATGCTAATAAGTTCTACTTTTCAGAACATAAATTTTAAACAGTTTCATCAGTTGATTGGTATAGTTTACGAGATGTTTCGTCAATAAATTGCACACGAGCAGCAACTGACCCAACAATTGGTTTGCTAATTGATATAGCTACTGAATATGAATGAGTATATTTCGTATTAGATATTTCTTTGTAAACCTGTAGACATTTTCCACGCTGTGTGGTAATAAAGAAAGAATACCATTAACATCTGTTAAAACTACATTACGGGCGCGATACGCTCGCTTGCCGTGCTCGGAAACGCTAATATTATGAAGTTGACGTAATTTGTGAGCATCGCCGGGTGTGTAACGAGTTTATGAAGGTTCAGTATAGTAAGCAAAGAGAAATGGTTTAATTTTCTTTCAGTATTTTACTGCGTGTAGATTTTGAAATTAGTTTTGTCGAGAATATAACTGCCTAGTCGATGTTAGAGTCAATGTTAATGAAGCCGTTAAAACTAATGTGTAATATAAATCAGGTAATTTAAAATGTAACAAATATACTTCCAATCTCGACCTAGTATCGTAAGAACGTCGAACAGAACAGAACATATTGAATAGATTTACTTAAATAGGTTAAAGAGCAGGTATTCGAAACATTTTCTTGTAAACCTTAAACATAACATGACTTCACCCCTGTATTCACCGAAGGGTTAGGCAGAGGTGTACTCATGCACATTTCGCTGGCATATCTAAGTCTCGTGTAATAGGGGTCAAGCCTATTGCCATTAACAGGGACACAAATGAAAAATCCAAGTTGCTAGGTGCTGAAAACACAAATGTTCCACTGGTCTGGTATCATCATGCGATGCGTTATTGAGATCCCTAGATTGTGGTCTAGATCCAGTACGCATGCCGTCAGCTGGAATTGGTCTCCTCGAAGCACTTATCATAACTCTTTCTTCAAAATTACATTGTAACTCTCATATTTGCTACTACTATGGCTGGACCATGATTTACTGAGGTTTTTCCCGTGTTTTCCCGGAGGTCGACATTTACATATAAAAAATACAAAATAGTGACGTGTAAAAGTGTCATAAGATCTATTTACAGAAACAAATATAATTTAACGACACTAGGCTAAGTTTTTAAACTAAACAAGAGAGCCAATGAATGATGATGGTGAAAAAAAGAAAAATAGTTTAAAACACAATATAACAATGCTGTTATATGAAAATGAGTAAAATTTGAGGAATTGGAGTTTGAGGATACCTTAGTTTTGTTAAGTGGTTAATCAATAGAAGTCGAAATTGGTAAAATATGTGATTTTGCGTTGGAATTCTTCAAAATATGAATTTCAAACACTTGTGAAATTTTCAAAAACTTGTATTGTTTGGCTTCTTATTATTAACTAGCTTCTGCCCGCGGCTTCGCCCCCGTGGAATAAAAAGTATCGGGAACGGGATAAAAAGTATCCTATGGCCGTCTCCTGGTTCTAAGCTAACTCTCCGTCAATTTTCAGCCAAATCGGTTCAGCCGTTCTTAAGTTATAAATGGAGTAACTAACACGACTTTCTTTTATATATATACTAGCTTCTGGCCGCGGCTTCGCCCCCGTGATATTCGATCTGTCATCACATCCCACGGGAACGGGATAAAAAGTATCCTATGTCCGTCTCCTGGTTCTAAGCTACCTCTCCACCAATTTTCAGCCAAATCGGTTCAGCCGTTCTTGAGTTTTAAATGAAGTAACTAACACGACTTTCTTTTATATATATAGATATAGATATTAATAAAACTATTCTTGAGGCACTGGTGGTATTATTTATTTTCTTTATGTAGGGATATATTTTACTTTATCTTATTGCAGTGTTACAAATGTTTGTGAGGTCTCTCTCAGTGTCAATGACATTCCATTGACATCTGTCAATCTGTCAATGTCACATCTGTTACTACAATTTTTTACCTGGTATGGTTCTCACTGTTTGTATAACTCACTGTACCCTAAAATGTTCCATGAAAAACGTTAGTTGGCACAACTAATGTCGATGTAATGAGCCTCTTATCTCACTAATTAAAAGTCGATTTGGCGCAGGCGAGCTTTCTAATGTCAGCAGCGACACCTACCCACAAACGATGTACTAACATGTCTAACTGAGCGAATCCTTTTTACTATATGATTAATGTTTATAGTGACAGTTGTGTAATTAATGGCACCGATTAGAATTGAGGGTACGTTTTTTATGATAAAATTCTGTTTGGATTCGTAATTAGTCGTTGAAGTTTCGGGTAGTTGATCGTCAGTAATCAATGGTCATTAACGATAACTCATCTAGAGTTTGATTTAGGTGAATGCAGATAATTAATCATGATTCTTCTCTGGGAATAAAAAACGCAAATGAAGAAGCCACACACATGTAAAACTAGTTTGTATATCTCTTTTGTATAGAGAAAATAATGCGCGAAGCTTTAATTAATAAATTTCGTGTGCTATTCTGATATTCAACTTGTCTTAGGCAGAAATCTATGGAGCCGACTTGGACTCCATTTTTACTTATATAAGCTAAGATTATCAGACACATATTTGGGGCAGGCAGCTACTGAAAATTTTGATATCACTAATAGGTTACTATTGATGATCGCCGTCAGGTGATCACATAATATCAGATGAAACGCTACTAGTCAACTCTATCGATTTCAACCTTAGAACGAAATCGGATAGATAAAAGCACAATGATCTAACACATTCTGAATTTCTAATTCCAAAGAGATTATGGAACAAATAATCAGTACCTAAGCTCCTTTGTGTTGTTATTTGTGTATTATTTATGTACCATCAACTGACGCACTTGTTCCCACCCGCATTACTATGTAGTGCCATCAAAAAACCCCATGTTTAACTTCTTCACTAGTGACGCCGCGGCCCGAAACGAATCGATTTCAAGACGACTCCGAGTTTGTTTAGTCCACAACCCGACCGAATCTGTCCAAAAAGAGGAATCGTGAATTGAATCCCTGTGGCATCGGCCCGAGAAATACAGCAATGAGATAAAAATTACTGTTCCATATACATCGATAGCTTGATAAGGTATTGTTGTTGCAGGTTTTAAATAAACACAGCAATGTAAGGATTGGTTGAGTCTGTGGCGGTTACTGAGTCGTGTAATCGAGTATCGACGGACCCACTGAAAAACGCCATCATCACGAATGCGTCCCGTTTGAAAATGGCCGTGGTAATGGTATTTGTTTGTTGATTTTCTCTGTTTTCGGCCTGTAACTCGATTTGCTTTTTGTTCTCTCGATACAAAGGCTACTAAATTTCGTTAGTAAGTTATTTCTCGGTCGTGTTTGAGAACGTCGTGATGGTTTTCGGGCCAGGAGGATACACGACTCCGGCGTGCACAATCAATTATCGTGTCATTAAAACAAATATTGAGTTAGGATTTAACCTCGGATGTAGACCTGGTATTGGCAATTTAGCTTTGATTACAATGATTTAGTGCTTTTAAATGGCCAATATTCAAAATACATATTTAGAAATCGGCGGTATAAGAAAATTAATTTGAATTTGCTACTATTAAAAAATAAGTAATGAAGAAATTTTATATCGATTAGCTCTATTAAATCTATCAATTATTGGAATAAATCGACGAATAGAGTTATCAAAACAAACGAAGTAACAAGAAACTAGTTAGATTAACAGTTGTAACGTTTATCCGAATCGAATCGCGTTTCCTTTGACCGCCAATTCTGTTTAAAGTCACTGACTCGTTGACTTGAGCCAATTAACCGTACCTTTTGTTTTAAAACAAAGCATCGAATCGAATTATTTGTTTGTTTTGTTGGAAAACCAACGTAAAATCACAATCGATTTTTAAACAAGAAAACTCACAAGAACTGGAGTGAACGTCCTAAGTAATTTGTTTTAAATCGAGTTGGTCAAATAAAAAAACGAAGGAAACCATAGACAAGAATCGGGGACAGTCACATCCGGAGTACAGAGTCACCGCTGACCCTAACCGGAAAAAAATGATGCTTTGTGATGTGATTGATTTAGTTAACCGCAAATGGACACAATTGGTCATCCGTTCGACACATTAGCGGTCACCCGATATTGAGCTGTGCAGACAAAAATAGTATGTATATTTGATCTCTTTAGGCCTGTTTCACGATATACACGCTAAACTAAGTTGACAGCATTTTTCATTATTCAGCACACTCTTTAATATTGTCACGTTAATAGCTATCGCATCATTTTTTATCACAATCGCATCAAAAACTAATTACTGTTATTGCAATAGCGCAAAAGCTGCGAGCGAACCGGATGCGCGTAATTTTTTCTAACGCGTCCGTTTCCGGTCATAACAAAAAGTTGTATATTGAATTTGAAAAAAAAAATCATATCCCCTAACTGAATTTACGCGATCCGGGGCACTAACGACAGTAAAATAACAATTACAACGACACAGATCGTATCTGTGTAATTTGGTGCGAGTACAAATTTCGTGTCGCCCGTAATGGCGGCTGCGACTTTATTGTGTTATTTACACAAATAAAAACGTTTATTTTTACATTTTCCCAAAATTAAATATGAGCCAATTTGCTCTTGGAGCGGGAATTACGTAGTTAGTTATAATTTTGTGTGATTCGGTACAAAGTGTGGCGGCAACAGTGGCAAGGGCGAGTGCGCCTGCGCTTGTTTATTATTCATGTGTTATTACTTGTGTAATTTGTGTCGTTGGAGTAATTACTCGTGGGAGGAAATCCTCGTTGTTTTGTAATCAGTTGTATGTAATGCGCAATCAGTTTCCAGTGCCTGTTTATCTAACGTTATTATGATGATTGTGTTTCATTATAATATATTTATATTTGAATACGAACACCGTATTTCAGTAAAAAAATTAAGTACAAAGTAATTCGCGGAAATCATATTCTTCAGTGATGATATCATAAGTTGATTTAACATCTTCTAATGTTACATTAATAAAAGTAAACGGTGCGGTGACATGAAAACGTTGGATACGGGAAACCTAGATGATGAACAGTAATTTTAACGGTCTAATAAACTGCCAAAATAATTTAAATTACATAGCATAAAAGTAAATTAAAGATGAATTACGGAGACAAACCAGTGCTGTATGAAATGAAAACGTTCTCAAAACAACTGACGGTAATCAAGATGATGAGGTTAAAATCATGGTTAAAGTTTCACACAACACAAAAACTAATCTAAACCACTTAAACGATGTAGTTGACTTTCTACGACAATTTTGAGACAAACATTCTCCTTTGTTTGAATTTAGAATTACGTTAAACATTATTATGTTAGAATAACTACCCGTAAAGAGATTTCAAATGATTATACATACACGGAAGCATACATTGAAGGCTTTGAATTGCGCCAAATGTCATTTTAATAGTTTTAATTACATCTCTGGGGGAGGCTAATTGCAGTCTGATGATTACTTTATACTACTTTAATATCTCTTGATAATGTTGCTTCGTGGAAGGTTTTTTTCTTGATAGCTTTAAGAACATCAACAGTGTAACTCTATAATAGTGATCTAGAAAATTCTGTAAGTACTTACTGAAGTAAGTAATTTAATTTTAATTAATTTAACAAAATAAATATATCAATTTATTATACCGACTGATATTTACTAATGCGTCATTACAATACTTGCTCGCAACAACTGGTGTGTATGACAAGATGCATGAATCTGATAAGGGTCTTTAGTTTCTGCGCAAATGGGAAAAAGGTGTAGGTCCCACCCATTCTAATCATCAGGGATAATGTAGGATTTTAAAGATGAACAATTTTCCAAATCGGTTCAGTAGTTTCAGAGCCTATTCAATCCAAACAAACAATCAAATCTTTCCTCTTTATAATATTAGTTTAGATTATGATACCACTTAAGTTGTGTACCCGCCATTAAATCAAGCATACATTTTAAACGGTCAGTTTTTGAGTCCAGATAGTTCGGCCTACAACTTTCTCTTAGTACGAACGACGATGCGTTAAAAGTGCCAAAAAAATGTTTAAAGGGAAAATATGAAAGGAAAATATTCACGCTATTTAAAGGTCACTTAAATACAACTCAACTTAAAATTTAAATACTGCTAATCGAAATTCTGTGCGTTTATTTTTCAGAATTGGTAAAGCATTCATTTTTGGATTAAGCTTAAGCCGAATATTGAACTGAGACTTTCGTAATTAGTAGACTTAGGCCCACTTGCACCAAATTCTCAAATGTGTTTAAATTGTAATTAAACACGAAATTTCTATGAAAAATTGTGTTTAAATACAATTTAAACACATTTAAGAAGTTGGTGCAAGTGGCCCTAAGATTATCCGTATGAAATACATACTTAGTTATAAATAATAGGAAGGGCTTTATCAAGCATCTTAAATTCACCATTAAAACTCTTCAATGGCCCGGACATGTCCTAAAATCCAGAAGCGCAGTATACAACTGAGTGAATTTTAGAAAACCTATGATAGAATATAATATTCTTATTTATTTATTTGATCATGGAGGACCAACAGCTAGTAACTAACATATTTGAATTTATACAATAAGAAAACAGGCAGCCATTAATAGGTCCACGCGAGTAGACACTGAGTATTAAAAAGAGTGTGAATACATAGATAGAAACAATGCAAAGCTTATCAACAACACATGGCTATTCAATTAATACTTGGAAAAGAAATCTAAACTAAGAGTCCGTCTCACCGATTGCAGACTAGTCTCAAATATATCAAAATTTATTTGTTTAAATTTTTTGTTAATGATATTGCTCATTTTTTGCACATCTTTATTGCACACCAAAAACACTAAGACACTGTTTTATAAATGATAGAATTTTTAATCGTTTACTTGTAGCAATTTGGACGAATACTTAACATAACAGTAAGAAAGAACTAACCTGTTTTGTTTGTCCTTACCGTCAGACAAGACTAGTGTCAAAATCATAGGTGCAACAAGAATAAATAAAACTAAGGGAACATTTTATATACCTAGCTTTGCAATTTTGTTACCATTATAAAAGATTTCGGACCGCTTGTAAAATAAGCATAGTATCTAATAAAACTTGGGGTTCATCTCTATGGAACTTATCAACTTAAGTAAGCTAAATTTTTCGTCAGTGCTTGTATTTAGAATTTGGAGGGAATGAGACACCTAGTATTTTCGTACCTAGTTACTAAAACCTGAGTATTTGTAAATATAATCCTAAATATAGTTTATTGTCGTAGTTATAAAATTTAAACCACTACAAGTATTTATTTGACTGCCAAAGTTGTATCAGCTAACTAAGTTGCAGCCAGTTGCAATACCAATACAGGTCGGTTTATAGCCGTACATGCAATTTGTTCAAAGATGCCGACACTCGCAGATAAATAGTACTCTCAGCTATATAAAGTTTTCATAGCTTCTAATTGGATACCTAATATGGACATTTATATGTGCTATAGTATAAGGTGTCGTTTAGGATAAAAAGTAATAATGCCTAATGAGGAATAAAAACTAATTATGTAGTGATCAGGAATGTGATATTGCTGAATTTGGACCACGATTCTTTAAGTTTCATCGTTCATTATCAGTACTAGATTATTGAATTCATTTATGGTATATGATATTATAACACGTTTTTTTTAAATAATAGGTATGTAACATCATGAAAAGTTACATAACTAAATAATTACAAATTTATTTTAATACTGATATGTACTGCTATAGGACAACTTTACGGCCTTCACTTAGGGTCGTAATGGGTACAAAATAATCTTTCTCTAGCTCAAATCACCCATTAACTCGCAGCATACTTAATTACAGCGCTAGTGGGCCACAGTTAGGCTTTTGACACGGCAGACAAACGCATATATCGTGACTTCGGCCAGTAAAGTCAGTTTGTTGATAAAGTCAATTAGCGGTATCGAAGTAGGGACCCGTATCAAGTGATTCAGCCCACCGTCGCGGCGGCGGTGATATCAGCGCACCGCTATTGGCCGGGCGTGCCCAAGGGGAGTGGTCTCGGCCTGCTACTTTTTTGTTATACTTTTTCGAGCGGTGCGTAGGCGACCGAAGCCGGCTTTATTCTCTACCAGTCGATTGAAGGCGTTGGTGTGTTATAGTTTATTGCTCTGTTGTCGTTTGAGACGTCACGGGGTCTCATGTAAATTGTGGCCTTTATTGACGGCAATTTATTCGTGTTCACTATCTTTCGTCTCGTGTGTAATAAGGACTTTATTTCGGAGTTCATCGGTGTGAATTGAGTGTGGTGAGTGTTTTTCAATTATTATTTTATTGCATTCGTTAAATTAACTTTCTTTTAATTAAGCAGATACAATCAATTATTGGCATGCCATTGCAAAATAAACTTATAGCTGATTTGCTATAATTTTTAATTTATTTTTATAAATTGCCTATATTGAAATTAAATTTATTTTAGATACGATGAAATAAATAATAATATATTTGCATTTTACTATTACTCATATTGAGATTTTACTATTGAGAAAATAGATACGCAATAACAATAGGACAAAAGGAATGTTAATAATTAATATAATTAGGAGTTTATGTATTAAATTATATTGCATGTTTTTTAACACGAAATTTAAGTTATTATGCTTAACAAAAACATTATTTAACGTACAGGAACGCCAAATTCAGGATAGTTTAATTAAATTATTGGTATTTTATATAAGTAATATATATGTATACATATATTATTTTATCCGTTAAATATATAACGTGTATACTTGGAGATATTCCAATACAAATTCGTGATATACTTAAAAATAATTAATGACAGTGTCTACATGACGCTTCCCATCTTTCTAATTATGCGTTACAACGATCTATTAAAATAATGTCATTAGTCTTACAACTAGGACTGGCTTTCATTAATCAAAGCACACAAGCGTATTTGACGGCTCGCATCATATTTTTTGGGAGTCAAAAAAGGCATAATGTCTGATATTTTTAAAGGCATTTGCATAATTAGGTGAATTTTATTGCTTTATTGAATTAGGGCCGATGTCAGACTCAAAATTGAAATCAGCAGGGGTCCTTGTGTTGTTAATTTTGTTTATAGCTTGTATTATGGTCAGCTTTGAATGTTATTCCCATGTCTCAGGCTCTATAAAAGTTGTTAGATATTGTAAAGATGGACAACAATAGCGTATTTATGTTATTGATCTTGATTTTATTAGCCTCCACGGCGGACTGTGTGGGTCATTTTATATTTTTTATAACCTTAACTCGTGTAGTGTCATTTATTTTATGGTTTTCGTGTTTGTGGGCAAATATAACGTGATCATGATTTGTCTAATTTACATGTATGTTAATTATAAAACTATAAAATCTAGTTTTAATTGCTTTTAAATGTATACTAAAAATATTTCTAGTTATACTTTTGCCGACGGCGGCGACGGGGGGCAGGTATATAAATCGGAGAGAGTGACTATAAAATTTATAGACGTGTGTTTTTTCCATAGAAAGTTTGACTAGGTATTCATATGAAATAAAAAAATTGAGCCATTTAATTGGAATTGGAGAAAAATTCATATGGTAATCAGATCGCATTGGTGCGTAGGATTATGATTAACTGCGTATATAGGTACAGTATAAAACTCAGAGGTTAAGATAGGAAAAACGACACGCCATAGCACCACTCAAAATTAACGCACTGCATGAATTAGAAGAGGTAAAAAATCTAAAACATTTACGTTTAAAACTTACTTTGCATAGCCTTACTGGTGAAAACGTTCTAAAAATTACATTACCCTATTACTTATATTTATTAACATCAGAATTGATTTGTAACTTATGTAGGTAAAGACGTTGGATATCTTTATTGCTCTTTCAACAGATCTCACGTTTACATTGCTGCAATGTTCACTAAATTGAGTTCTCACATCACAAAAGCCTTTAGAAAGAGTGATTTCAACCAATTTTTTATTAAAGGGTTGGCCGATCTCAATTCGATTAACATCACCAGTCTTACTGACCCACGTCACTACCCGGGTTGTGGAAAAATGTTCCTGAGATTGGGTTCGCGATGAAAGGTCAGAGATCTTCATAGACTAGACGATACGAAACCTTCGTGATGACTTGCGGATGCCTCCGGAACGCGAGCAGCATTGTTGATTGTATTAGACTTAATTAGATCTTAATTAACATTCTGGTTTCTCATTACACGCTACTCGATGCTACTAGCCGCGTTTGTAATAGGAATGTCCATTTACATCCATACCGCTTGTATCTTGATTATTTTTTTAATGTTCATAATATTAAAATTGAAGATTCTCCGTTGTTCGTTATGGGGTGATGAAATTGAATTGGATGTTATTGAGATTGTGATTACGATAAATAATATTAGCTTTATGAATGTTATTAGACGCACAGGCGTTTTTTTACCCGAGTTCTTCGAGGAAACAAATTATGTAGAAATGTACGCTATTCCAAGTGATGATAATTTATCCGCCGACAATGGAGTAACAAAGAATGTAATGGAAAAACTATGCAATGCGCTCAATGCAGTTAGAACAAAGGAATAATTAAATTGATCAAATAATTATATAGTGAGGGTATACGATTTTGAATTTTATTGCTTTGTGTTAAGAATTTTCCGAGTGACTTACGCCTTATTGAGTGAAGGATGATACGTTAAAGGAATTCAAACTTGGTGTAATAGCATTAGCGTGGTAATGTCAGGGTTATCAGGTAGCAGTCAGACATCAGTCAGGGGACGAGTGAGTCAGACACTTGCAGCTCTTATCTGAAGCTCAGCGATATAATCCGAGACGCCATTAACACTTAACTCCAGACCTAATGGACAAAAACGGTTAATCCCCCAATTCTTAGAGCTAACGATAAAGTGCAGAATGGAGATTCCAAAGTTTGGACAAATGTTTATTTTATTAACCAAGCAACACTGCAATAAACGGTTTATAATAAAAACAGTAGAGTTAGATTACTGAATAAGCTTAAAATAATTAGTTGCACAAATACAAGACCGAGAGTAGTTTTTTTTTCAACTGTATTTATCATATTCCACCAAAAAGGCCACGGTTCATATGAAAAATTATACCAATAAGATGCAAATAGATTCAATAAATTATTCAAACATTAAAAACGTTCCCATGTTCTTCAACCGATAGCTATGCTTGCAATGACTAAACAGTTGATTATCGCTCGTGCGCTGTGTTCAGACACAAAAAATTAATCCACCAGGCGCCTCTTCGTTCCTATCCCTCAAAATCCTATTAAGTATTTATTATAATTCTTTACACAGTATAAAGGAAATGTTATCTAATCAGAATATATTAAAACTCCATAAAAACTTATCGTTGGATCAATGCAACTTAAATTGTTCTCCATTGTTTTTTTTAAGTTGCTATTACATTCTGCGAATGTAGTTCTTTTCTGTGTAAATCCGGGAAAAGATGTTAATTATGTGTAGGTAATTGAATTTCCTGGCATACTACTTTCGCTTCATCTACGTTCATTAACCTCCTCATGCATGAACGTCGGTTTAGGGTGCTCTTAACATGACCTTTTTTAAGAACGGTCGCATCTTGGTTGTGGTACGTTTGTCGAGGTCGGCCTCTTCCAACTCTTCCATCCATACTCATCATGTATACTCGTTTCGTCAATCTCCGTTCATCCATCCTCTCTTCATGCTCAAACCACCTTAACATACCTTTCTCAATCCTTGTTACTATACCTTCTTTCACACCTTCCTCACTCTATCTTTCAAAGTTACCCCACACATACTTCTCAATGCTCTCATCTCTACAGCATTTATTCTACTTTCATGTCTCTTCTGCCATACCCAACTTTCACTACCATACATTAGTGTCGGCGCCAACACACCCCCAATTACAGCCCGTCGTGCCTTTTCGGACACTCTTCGGCTATTCATGAAAGTGTGTAGTATGTAGTATGTATGCCAGGATCGTAGCAAGTGGAAATCTATAGTCTCTGCCTACCCCAATGGGAGACAGGCGTGAAATTTGTATGTATGTAATTGAATTTATAGAATT
Source organism: Acronicta leporina (assembly GCA_947256265.1). NCBI lineage: Eukaryota > Metazoa > Arthropoda > Insecta > Lepidoptera > Noctuidae > Acronicta > Acronicta leporina. Next base: position 4,180,430 of record OX366513.1, on the reverse strand, counting down.
GTGAACGAATGCCATCGAATCACGTATTTTATTTCCATTCTTGTCGGTCAACATGGAGCCGTGTATAAGTGCGTAAGAAAACAAACATTAATTCTAATTCCGAATAAAATACGATCAGATTTTCCTTTTAAAATTTCCTTACGTCTTCATTTGACGTAAGAATTACTGATGTGGGTATTTAATTGATATGCATAAGAAACTTACATTGTAATAGAGACACAAAAAAGGCAATGTATTCAGCACATACCTAGTACTAAGTAGTATTATTTGAATGTCAGTTTTAAATTTAATGTAGCTAAGATAATGGCCTTCTGCGATTCATGGCCGTTTATCGGAATAGGATCATCACCATCAGGGATTTCAATTATTTTATTTGACCTGGTTCCTACATCGCATTTTCATTTGTTTAGTCTAATCGGATTTTTATCGTTGATATCATTAATGTTTTCTGTTCATTGAAACTCGCCTAATGATTTAAATGCTACGAACAATGCATATTAAAAACTGCTACGTCTTGCATAATTTCTATAAATCATTCGTTGCTAATTTTACATGGTATTGTAAACTCTTTAAGGCTGTGTATAAATCAAATTATTACACTTTTTCTACTGAGTTTAATTTATTCCTACGAACATAGTCTACAATTATATCGGTACGTGAATCGATTAAGGTACAACCACTTTAGGCGGTATAAGCCTCATAACAACATTAGCTATTCCAAAAGCATGTTCATTTACGGCACTAAACTCTGACATTACAAGTTTTTACATTCTTTATAACGACCTGTGTTATCCAATAGTGTATTAAATTATTACGATCTTTGCCAATATTTATTACGAGGGAATTAATTGAAACGCTGTATCGTATACAAGTGATCCACGTCGAACCGTTAATATAAACTTGCGTTTGCATTACTCACTAATTTCCACTTATAGATTTCATGTTATACGAAATCTATAAGTGGAAATGAGTACGGTATCTTTTCATGATATTTTGAGGAAATGAAAGTTTACGTCAAAATTAGGTGGTAATGGAGCAAAAAGTCATGGTTTATTTAACAGTCGCGGGGGCAAACGAACTCAGTACCGCTAGATCATATAAAAAAAATTGTCTAACAATGTGTCGATTACCCGGTCGACAAAGCCAATCAGTGGTAATATTCGTCAATATTCACCGCGAGACCGTTGGAGCGTTAAAATTTACATCTTGATTGCTTTATTTAATTTACTCAAAGTATTTTTTATGACTTCGCAAAGAGGAAACGCTGGACCGTATCGATGCCTAATTTATTTTTTCGTTTGCTGTCAGCTTGTCCACGAATTTCACTGGGGCTTTTCATTATTTTTGTGTTATTTGTAAAGTGTAATTAGAATTTTTTACTGCGCGCCATTAAAAATTCTCAAAGAAAATTTCTCGGAGAAGCGGAATTTTGCAATACCTACTTTAAAATAATTACCTCGTTGAAAATGAATTCTATTACCTTGTATGTACATGGGGATCATAGAAAAAATCATTTAGAGTGTGTACATGTCTTTCCCCGCATGGACACAAAAAATACGATACTCATAAATAAACGAGAAATGTGTTACTAACATTTTTTGCTGAAATAATTTAGCATAGTAAATTGAAAATAATTAGGAGTACAGGGATCTTTATCGTCACCTAACTACAGTTATAAAGTTTAATATATCAACACGATTCTAATCGTAGTGTTAGGACATAATAAAGAAGTTTAATGCATATGTAATGTGTGTTTAAACACGTGGGAGAGCCATACTTCGGCACAAATGGGCCGGCTCGACCGGAGTGATACCACGGCCTCACAGAAAACCGGCGTGAAACAACGCTTGCGTTGTGTTTCGCCAAGTGAGTGAGGTTACCGGAGGCCCAAACCTTTTTAAAAGGCGGGCAACGCACTTTGTGACTCCTCTGGTGTTGCGTAGATCAGGTGATCCGTCTGCTTGTTTACCCCATATCCCATAAAGAATGTAGGTACTAAAATGTAGTGAATACTTATGTACTTTATATATTTTAATACACAATCAATTTTCAAATTTTAAAACAAAATAAACCAATGGATCGCGATTATCGGCGCGTGCGACAGATGCGTCTGCGCAGGTGTCGTCACGCTCCACAGGTACAGCAGATAGACAGTGACCAGTCCACGATAGCTAATCGTTCGTGAACTAGAACAAATTTTATTGGGAATTGACTTCGAACAATACTTAATGAAATTTACAATTATGGTGATGAAGATTTAAGAATAACAGATTATTTTAATGCAGAAATTTAAGATAATATACCTATTGTTTTATTTGATTTGATTGAAACTGACTCAATAGCCTGGATTCGGTTCCTAGGTCGAGCAGTGTTATTGGGTTTTTCAGTAGCAACTTGCGAGGATTTGGATCGCTCCTTTAAAACATACCAACAAATTCTGAGTGTACTAACTCTTTGAATTTAACCGTGATGGTATGTTTATATTCTGCTCCATACTTTCCGTTAGCTATTTAATAAGTTTTTGTAGCATACTCTCTGCCTACCCCATTATGTGAGATAAGCGTGTCTGTCTATAATTACTGTCATAACACAATTCCTTTTCCCACTATAGAAAATATCAAATCCGATAATTACTGATACTAGAGACACTTATATAAAATTTACTTTCTGCCTATCCGTTGCGTGTTACGCCCGTGAGAATTACTTTCATATTGTCTAACCTAAATTGACAATTACTTAATCCATCCGAGAAACGAATAACACTAATTACTTTCTGTTTCTCTCTTACGTTTATCACTTATAATCTGTCCTTTGTTAATGGACGTAATAATCTAAGCTATCTTAGGATCATATTTATTGGAAATGTCTTGTCTTGTCTTTCTATATCTTGTTAAATCTACGGCTCATCTGAACCAGTCATTTCCAGTATTTCGAACTCACGGATGGATTTTGAATTATATGACTGGATTTCGCGGATAGACTTTGACTTATAAGGCCGGATTTAGTCTATATCGATGAGAGCTGAAATTGGGAAAATGGCCATTAGGCTGTACGTCACGAGAAGTTTAGGCAGGTACTTTCTTATGTATATATACTTTCTTCATGACTACTTGAATTATAACTTAAAGTCTCCGCCAAGTTTATGGACTCTTGGAACTAAAATTTTCTTATGGTTTTAAACCAATAGAAAGAAATATTATCGACGAAGGTTTATAAGCTTTAATTGATGCCTAAATATGTAGTTTTAGATGCTTGTGCTAAGCCGAGGCGGATCCTAAAGATATATAAATTTATAGCCTCCTGATAGAAAACTAAAAACAGCCGTCACGTAGTTTACGAGACAAACTAGTTAATTTTTTTTTTAAAAACCGACCAAGTGCGATGTAAAAATCGATGAAAAATTGATAGGTAAGTACTGTATCTATCCATTAAAACGCCATTAACCGTAAAAAAATCTTTGAAATGTCCTGGATTCGATCCTACTTCACTGTAATCAGATTCGCATCGAATATAAAATTCGCTACTTACTAAACACAAAAGGCAACTTAAATTAGTTTTTTGCACCACTTAACAATCACACGATAATCAACTCAATCTCAAACAGATAGAGCATAATTTTCAGTATCATCGAACACTGGAACAAAATATGGCGTTTAATTATTACAGAAATGTAATTAAACACTTGTTTAATTTGATCTCTCTAGTTGATTAACTGTGCTAATTGTTTCTCAGATAAACGAATCGCTGTCGTGGTTCGGTTAAAAAAATATGCGGTAATTAAAAACATTACGGTAATGTAGTTTTTTTTCGCGGGTTGAACAGCATTCTTAGCATTGTAAGCTACAGTTCACTTGCTAATTAACATTGGTCAAAGAAAAACATACCATCACGCCTGTATTAGCGAAGGGTTAAGCAGAAGCGTACTTATGTACCTACACCCACAGTTCGCCCGTATGTTTAGGTCCCATGCGATAGGGCGAGCCTATTGCTATTAAACGTTTGGAGAAAGAACAAAAAATATTTTATATCAACGATGTAAAAACCAAGAAGGTTTTACTTCTTCATTTCTAATTCAACCCCAACCATGTAGGTTTTATTATAATAAGTACTTGAAATACTCTAATTTTGGACTGTGGGAGAGCCATTCTTCGGCACGAATGGCCCGGCTCGGCCTAAGTGATACCACGGTCTCACAGAAAATCGGCGTCAAGCAACGCTTATGTTGTGTTTCGCCGAGTGAGTGAGGATACCGGAGGCCCAAACCCATTTATGAGTTTTGAAACTTTGATTCTGGAACCATCCTCGATAGAAACTGATAGATAGATAAAAGATGATGTGGAACAACTTTTTTAAAAAGAGAAATATTAGGAAAGACTTTCGTGAGAACAACTTTTACGAGTGGAATTCCGTAAAGGTTGAGTTCTCCCACCAACATCTTATTATTTACTTTAACATATTATTTTATTGGTCCTTTGATAATAGAATCTGATGCACTATCACCTACCTGTAATAGAGTGCATTGCAATTTAGTTTATAAAATAAAAACTATATTTAAAAGCACGTTTTGTTATCGCGTTTACTGAACATAATCGGATTTCTTCAATATCCTAACGTTTTACCTGGTCATAAATTTTGAAATATAAATTTAAACGTTGAATTTAAAAGTTTAAAAATGTTAGACACAAATATTCTAAGTTATAAACCCTTTTTTCTTTCTAAACGGTGATAATTTCTGTAACACATTGCACTAAAAATGCATTAAGCTCTACCAAGCGAAACGCTTATACAAACCTTTTTATTTTACTGTTAGTGCTAATTTTAAATTCATATCTAGTAACTCTAGCTGCTGTTTATTCCACGTTTCTATATTCATGAGGACATTGTCAAGATCGTACCTATCTATAACTGAGACTTTCGATTGATCCCTATTGCATGGGATATTATAAAAAAGAAATATTTGGGGTGCATTGTGACACTTTTTTTCAACGCCCCCATAAACAAAAAAACCTTCAAAAGGATTAGACCGGGGTGTGGTAGGATTTAACTCAGTAAAACCACTCTGTGCGACGGCAAGTATGAAGTTTGGAAGAGGCCATGTGTTCTTTTAAAAGACTGTCCCCAGAACCCAGTCGAGAACAACCTGTAGGTAGATTATAAATAAGGCTCGCCTAAAGAAGTTCAGACAATGAGCGAACACTGTAAACATGACACCAGTTCTTCTCATCAGGGGCGGAACGCTGCTAATTGTCAAATATAAACAATAATAAAAACAATAGTCAAAAATAAACAATTTCTCGAAGTCATCAAATGACTCCTTCGACAAAATAAAATAACAGGCCCGGTAGCTTTAATAAAAGAAAGACAATTTGTCTCCCATAAATGTCATTGTATTAATGACTTCTTACTTGATTAATTACGACTAAAGACAACTTTTAAATGATGTTGAATACGAAATTTTTATCACCTGCCATAACTTTTTCTTGTCAATACGCTTCCAAAAGAGATGCAGTGTGTATTTTCATCGCGAATTATTTCTTGCGTTCTTCCAAAAGCATCGCAGTGCGTATCTTCATCGATACTTGTATTTTATTCTCCATCAACAATGGCGAATGAAGAAAGCGGATGTTTGGTGTTGCAATTTAGATGGGCAGTAATGATAAAGGGGTTAATTGTGCCTGACGTTTGATCACTAGGGCTCGACACAGCCCGTTGCATTGTAATAACTGGCAACATTATCTTTAATATAATTATATATTGTTCATAATCAACGTAAATAAAACTGTGAAAGGTTTACGTGATAGCCGCTTGGTTTAATTACAGATAGCCATCCTGTATTAGTGTACATCGATTTTTCTTGTACTTAAACATCTTTTTAAATATCTTACGGGGTCGTTATTTTTATTAATGAATGAACTATAATTATTATAGGTATATTATGTGAGTAATTTCCCTATGATATTAGGTAGGTAAAGTAAGGTTTTTACATTTTTAAATATCATAACATTTTATTTGTTTGTTATCTCTGAAACGGCTCCAACGATTTCGAAAAATCTGACATTATTGTCGAGAAAAATTATATCTTCATATTTTGGCGCATAAAGGTAGAAGGTTTACGAACTAAGATCACTAACTTGTACAAAACAGATGTAGCTAGACATTTTATATCTATCCTGATGGACTAAAATGGCCAGAATAAGCTGACAAATTTTGTATAGGCTTTTGACACAACGAGAGCTATGAGAGTCCTTAATATAACTTATAAACAAAATTTTCTTTGTTACAGAACTCAATTCCAACTCACTCATCATTTTTTACTTCCCTCACTTTATCATGGGAGTTTCTGAGCCTGGTTCCTCCGCCACCCCGGACCTTCCTCCGATGGAACACGAGCGCCCAGGGTCTGGCAGCGGGCTGGATGATGAAGATATTCCTCAGAGGAAGCAGAGGAGGTACAGAACCACCTTCACGAGTTACCAACTTGATGAACTGGAAAAGGCGTTTGGGAGAACACATTATCCTGATGTTTTTACTAGGTGAGTTGATTAGAGTTATCGAATTTTACTTTTTATTATTCATTTACTTAACCTTATATTTATGATACCTGCATTATTCGTCCATTGGCTCCTGCTTAAGGGTATCAGGTTTGATACCCAGGTTGAGCAAATTGTTATTGTTTTTTTATTCTTTATTAACAGCCCGGACTTTAGAGTTATGCCCGATTAATAGCAATAAGCTCGCCCCATTTTTAATGGGACCATTAAAACTTAACGCGAACTACGGGTTAAGTACAGTACTTTTAATACCTCTGCCTATTCCTGCAGAGATACAGGCATGATAGTAGGTTACATAAACTTTACAAGCTTATACAACATTAACGGGTTTTCAAAATTAACTTTACAGTTCTAGACTTATAGGTATTCAATATTCATTTATGATTAAAAATGGTTCTGAAAATTGTGTTCCATATTTAAAAACTCAATTTTAGCGGATAAAAAGTGTATCCGATCTTGCAAAATATCAATTTTATTAAGTCACGTTTCTAATTAAACATTTTGATTGTTACAGAGAGGAGTTGGCTCTGAAAATTGGCCTAACCGAAGCCAGAATACAGGTAAATCTATATATATAAAAGAAAGTCGTGTTAGTTACACTATTTATAACTTAAGAACGGCTGAACCGATTTGGCTGAAAATTGGTGGAGAGGTAGCTTAGAACCAGGAGACGGACATAGGATACTTTTTGTCCCGTTCCCGTGGGATGTGATGACAGACCGAATTCCACGGGGGCGAAGCCGCGGGCAGAAGCTAGTAAAATATAAAAGTTGATTATTTTTCGATAAATTAGTTATTTCGTTCTCATCCATTATACAACCTTAGTTTCAGTATAGGTATGCGAAACCCGAGACACGTGAAGTATAAAATTTCAAAACTGTATCACAAAAATCGCAATGTTATAAGCTTGAGTCACCACGTCTTACTTCCCCCGCCCCGCTGTGCACCCGCGCCTAGTGGCTCTATGACCTGCCGTGACGTGTGTTGTGCGTATAATAGCGGAAAGATAGTGTCGCTCGGTGTACCACTTGTAACTTTTTAAAATATTTTTGGGACAAAATATAACATGATGTAAAACTTATTGGAATCGATTCAGTTACTTATTCTGAACAAACCGTATTCAGGATTCGCATTACAAAAAATATTGTTGTATTCATTGGCGCGTCAATCAAAACGTCAAATAAGGTAAAGTAATTAAATCAACTAAACTAAACTGCCTCATTAGCCAAGACTGCCTCATTAGCCAAGTGGTCCTGAGCGCGACTGCTACGCTAGAGGTCCTGGGTTCGATTCCCAGGTCGAGCAAAGTGTTATTGGGTGGTATATGAAACTCCTAGTAGCAGCTCGGAGTTAGGAATTTGTGCCCGGTTAATGGCAATAGGCTCGCCCCTTATTACATGGGACCTAAACATACCGGTGAACTGTGGGTGTACATTAGTACGCCTCTGCCTAACCCTTCGGGGAATACAGGCGTGATGGTTTGTTATGTTAATTAAATCAAAGTGCGTTTTCTTGAGCGGTGCGACAAAGAGTCGCACGTTAGGGTCCCCGCGGGCGCGCGACAGGACGCCTGCCTCACAAGTCACCCTCAGTCGCATAGTTTACACATCCCATACTCTATTAATATACCTAGCACATTTAATTTAGTTGTAAGTACCGCTTTTCATAATTTACACTAGTTAATTTACTGAATTAGGATTCAATTATAAAATGATTAATACCTACAGTTTATCTTCGATTTATTAATGGAATGATTTTTGTTCAATCGATGATACAGTTTTAGCTTCCCACGGGGGAGTAAGTAGGAATCGAATATCAGAAGTAACTACCGCATTAGCCTTGTAGTCCTGAGCGCGACTGCTACGCTAGAGATTCTGGGTTCGACTCCCAGGTCGAACAAAGTGTCATTGGGTTTTGCTATGAAATTCTAAATAGCAGCAAGTTTGGAATTCGTATCTAGTTATTGACAATAGGCTCGCCCCCTATTACACGGGACCCAAACATACCCCCGAACTCTGGGTGTACATTGGTACGCCTCTGCCTTACCCTTCGTGGAATACAGCGTGATGGTATGATATCAGAATTAATTAAATATGTATTTAAATTAACCCGATAAGCTTAAAATTTTCTTACTTACCTACTGGGTACTATTCCTAGGTGAGCGGAGTGTTATTGAGATTTTCAATGAAATTTTCATTTAGAAACTCAGATTTAACCATCAAACAGTCCTATTCATCTCAAGATGCTTTAATATATTATTATTATTATGGTATAGATTTAATCATTTTATTATTATATTATAGACTAGCTGACCTGAGAGACGTTGTCCTCTCTAAGTTTCAACTAACCACCTCGAAAAATTAGATTTTCCATATTTGTAATACACTTAGCGCCATGGACCTCTGAATACCGTATTTCTGACCTATAAATTACTTAATTTCAAAACTGTTTCGGCGTCAGTAAATTAAGATTAACGCACGTTGCATTTTTTTATTATTATTATACATACATATTTGGTATATTCTTAGGGTATATTATTTAATTATTTGAATAAATGGAAACTCTTTAGTTACTTTCTCAAATAAAGTGTGCGCACTGTATCTACACTATGGAGGTTTCAAATTATAAAATAAGTTACTATATGGCTGGATGCTTTAAAGAAGAAAACATTAATTGTCAAAATTGTCAACTCAAAATGACACCTGTTATCGAATCAAATTTCATTGAGGTAATAACGATGTCGAGTTAGTCCGCTAGAAAATAAGTTGTCATTTTTTGTTTACTTCTATAACCTACTCAAATATTTAGTTTTTACACCAGCTTGTGCTCGCTGGATAAATCATATGTATGTCCCGTGATTCCCTGTATAAGTAGAGTTAGAATTACTGTACTAATAATCAATTCTTGGTCATAATAATGGTTTCTGATTGATCTGCTTTATTTTCTTGTTTTATGTTATTTAGTCCCTGTAAATGTATTTTTTTAATTTTATTACTTGATTCTGTTATAATTTTTGATCCGTGCTAGTATAGTACAGAAATACTTGAAAAAGAAATTGACTTCAATGGTTATTTTTAAAAGTTAACGTTTTCAATAATTAAAATGTTAATAACTTTTGATAGAGAGAACCGATTTGAATTTAAAATAGCCTAAATGTTAATCCAAGAAACAGGCTATGAATTCCTGCCCACTTCCTCCAAATCTCTTCAGTAGTTATCATTTGATGCGCGGTCAAACATACAGACAAAGCGACAGACAAACCGACAGACAAACCGACAGACAAACAGACAGACAAAAGTTCCAAAAATAATAGAAATGGATTGTGTTACCGATTCTGAGTCCCCCAAATTAGTTTTTTTGTAAATATAAGCAATGTACAGACACGGCTCACTTACATTCTTATTATATGTAAGATTTAATCATTTTATAATCATCTCTCTATATAAAACTTAACTTATTTATATGGGAAGGTTTTTTTTAATTATCCATTATTTTTGTATAATGTAATACGTAGGTATGGAAATACCAAAAGATTTGTATTAACTAATTTATAATAACAATCAAATTTTATTTTTCTTTTTTTCTTATGATACAAAATATACATGCCTTGTTACATAATAATATGATTACATTGGCATTTGATATGTGTAAGTGTATATAAAAACTTGATATGCATAATTTTTTTATTCATATAAATATCTACCTACTTATTGTTATTAACGTTACATTGTGTGTAAATGTTGTAATAAATCTCGTTTAGATTAATTAGTAGAATACTTATACACAAGAATATTAAAAAAAATACAAATTACTTAAATAAAATTAAACTTGAATAAATAAAATTTTATTCGTAAAGTTTTTAAGCCTATTATAAGATTTTCCTCATTCGAATGATTTCAAAATATTCGAGGTCACAATTAGGCAGTTATTCAAACAAATATAGTTAAACACAGCTACTCCAACTCGATTTTCAAAAAGGACACACGACAAAGTTAGTTTTTTGATACTTTGTTTAAAGTGCACTATTAAAAGAGATTAAAACGATTAATATCTGTCATTACGTTGTCGTTGTATGGTCACAGTACGATATCAAGATTCCATATACGACATGTGGGGAAACGCGACTCCGCCCGTGCACATATCGGTAGAACGACACCTTAATGATCACTTAATCACGGCATACGAGCCCGTCGGATGTTTTCATTAACGTCCGAGTCACTGCAAAATTGGAAATACGACTTTGTTGGAAATTGCCAATTACTTAGAAAACGTGGAACTTTTTTACCCGATAGACTTAATGGAAATGCTTTTTTGAAGTAGCGACGACGTAATATGCGCATTGAGGTATTATTTTTGTTGGTTAATATGTCTGTATCGATAACGATATTTTCTATTAAATTCTTGGCTCCATATTGAGTCAATGCTCATTTTGCAATGTATGTAAATGCGACGCTGCGACACATTAATATTAAAAAAGTACAATTAACTTTTTTCTCGTGAGGAATTCTTGTCAACGTAAATATTAAAATTCATTCTTACAAACTTAATTCCAGGTTTTTTTGGACTTGTTCAAGTTTGGTTCACATAATACACAGCTGTAGTAAGATTTTTAATGACTATCAATATTAAATCTATGGTCGGCAAATTGAAATAAAGTCATTATATTTTATCAAATATAATTGACTACCAGAATTCATAAATCAATAACAATTTAATATATAATCTATCTATTTCATACATAGACAGAAGTTACTAAACATGTATGATTAAACGCTATAATATTTTTTTATTTTAATCACGAAATTGATATAGTAATTAAACGAAACAAAATATTTGGCATTAATCATTTTAATTAAGTATCGATTTATAATTAAATCTATAATTAAAATGATTAATGCATAGGAAAAATACTCATCGAGCACGACATAACTAAGAATACTTTGTAACAATTTCTTCAAAGACAATAATGGTTTATGTTACCCTGATGTAATTAAAACATCAATAGTTTACACTAAAATAATAAATAGATCATCATATTTAATAATTGATCATCCAACTCATTCCCCTGTCCCTCTGCTGGGAACGAGTCTCTAGGAGACTTAGAGGTGGACTATAGTCCACCACTCTTACCTAGTGTGGGTTGATTTAACTTGTTTTTTCATGATTATAATTAATTTATTAATATGTACATGAATTAGAAAAACTCAGAGGTTTGTTAAATTCGACATTGAGATCATTTACCACCAGACTAGACTTCTTTTCTTTTCCAATCCTAAAAATAACAATAAATTAATATATAAAATAATAGTCATGTCCATTTAACATTGCTAATTGCGTATTAATTAAAATGTTTTTGCCTTCGATAGTGAACGTTAGCTAATGAGTGGACGTTCCATTTATGTCCAGATTAGGTCTTTGCAAGCAACACGCGCTGTGACTCTTAATTAACTTTGATTTATGTTGGATTTCTTAAGTTTTTTTTTATAATATCAACTAATAATACCATCCGTAGGTCGTAAACTTTCCATTTGATTGTTTAATTATATTGGATTTGATGTGAGAATTATTAAAAAATACTAGAACTAGAAAGCCCGCTTATAAATCTACGTGGAAATTGATTAGGCGTACATAATTAGTGTTGCCATCGCATAATGCGATAATAATTTGGAATTGAGGAAAACGATAACTACCTGTATATTGAAATGTGAATTATACTTGTAAAAGTTGCTTTAGCATAACTGTCACTTATACAAAATCATTTGATGGCCTCTACCGCATGCGTCGTGCTCGTGTCTGATATTAAACACTGACAGCCTTGGTACACACGGCTATAAAATGAATGTGTGTGTAGTTAGCAAAAGATCCGAGCACAGACTTCCGAAACTGTTTCGCACATAACATTATTTGTGAAGGAGGTTTTATAACTCAACTTTTTCGTGAATGATTTATTGTGCCTAATGACCTTATTACCTATTATTATGTTCCGTTTAGGATTCGAAGCCGGCCATGTGAGGCGCCGTGATAAACATTAGATTGGAAATAACCATTAATATTTTTGTCATCAGGTATGGTTCCAAAATCGTCGTGCGAAATGGCGCAAGCAAGAGAAGGTGGGCCCTCACGCGCACCCGTACAGCGGTTACCTAGGAGGGGCCCAGCCTCTCCCAACATCGGCCAATCTGCCGGGTCCCCCGCACCCGCTGTCACAGCTCGGCTTCGGGTTGAGGAAACCATTTGATGCTGCGCTGGCATCGTTTAGGTAATTATTAACAAAGATCTCTGATCGTAACTTCTGGGAGAAGGCCTCTGTCAATAGGAAAAAGATTAGCCGGGTTATTATATTACAATAATCTCATTAGGACTTAATATTATGTTTCTGTAAGACTAATTTCATTGTTTTCCGCACAGGTACGCAAGCACACCATTGTTTGGCGCTCAATATCTACCTCCGCTATCGCGCCCACCTCTCTTCGGGGCCCCGCTCTACGCCACATCGCCTGCTCATTTCCATTCCCTATTCGCAAACTTAACCGTTCCCGAGCCGCCCCGAGTATCTCCCGAGCACTCCCGACCTGCGCCTGAGCTCTCACAACCTTCTCCCGATCTCTCACGAGCGTCATCCGATCACTCCCGATTGTCGCCCGAAGTTACCCGATCTCCTGCACCGTCGATGTCTCCACCGATATCGCCCGGTAGTGAAAGCTTGCATATGCACCCGGTAATGGATGATGTGCGTACTTCTAGCATTGCTGCCCTGAGACTAGCGGCTCGGGAGCATGAACTAAGATTAGAATTGTTAAGACAACGAGCTGATCTGATGTGTTGATTATTTGATAAATTATTTTTATATAAAAGTATAATTTCTTAATGTAAGTAATGTAAATATAATTTTAGCTTATATTTTTATTTAAATTTCATTGATTTGGTATCCAGACATGTAATTTTAATTATGTAAATAAGTTTAAGTGAGCATGTTAATTTAGTTTTTAATTTTCCAATCATAAACCCGTCCTTACCTTATGTAACTATTAGATATTTTATAAATAAATACAGTTATTTTTAAAAAAAAGAGTATTAATTGCCCCACTTAACTTGCCATATTATACAAATACAGACTTATATTTAAATACAAACACAACATAAATGAATAAATTATAAATATATAAATTAATGACTCAATTTTGGGACAGGATTTCGAAAAAATCCCACCGGTATAGAAGTCACCAGATGAAATTAAATTAATTACCCTGAGAAAAAACTACCTTTATGACACCAAAAATCAAGCAAGCTATATTGTACCAAAATTTGTGACAACTCTTTTGTAATATTTTAAAAAAGAGACACATCTAATACAAATAAACACTAGTTACATCATAATTCCATAGAAAAGTATGACTCAGAGGTCATTAGTCGCATGTTTCTATCCGTGGATAACCATATTATGGCCTAAAGCTCACCATGACAGCTAAATGTAATTAATATCAACGTTTTCATCCGCAAAATATGGTTATGTCCAATTTGTTCAAATGACGATTACGTAAAGACACGGTCACATTGATCATGAGTAGCGATTACTCAAAAAAAGAGAAGAAATTTACCAGCTCGAAAATCTACAAAATGACTTCAAACTCAGCTGACGAAACAAACAAATCCTGGGTGACAATAGTTTTCTTTTAACTTCTAAAGATGATCAACACAACATAAGACCCGCGTGGTGACAAGGGGTAATTGTAGCTAGCCTAAAGACACAAATCTAAACTTCAATCCAAGCTAGTACTAAGAGTTTCACAGAAAACCCCAATAACCTTGAGGAATTAATCCATTTGTATCAAATTGTGCAAATATTTTTTTATCGTATACATCACCTGCTGTAATCACCCTTTCTATTCCAAATTTAACCTTTCCTCTTCCGTACCGAAGTTACCGTTTCCCGTACTTAAAGACCTAACCGTAGGTCAGGGTTAAGAATCGTTCAGGCGTGGCAGCGAATTGCATAGTTGAATAACCTGGGCGCCACTTCTAATTCCTTGTTGGTCATTGTATCAGTCGACCAAGAGAGAATATATGTGATTGGGAATTCAAAATAACGTGGTGATGTTGGGTATAGTTTGACATAAGCAACTAGACCTTTATATTAGGAAACCACATAACTCAACGAGAAAATTAAATAAAGTGAGGCAAATACCGTTAAGTAACCGATATCATAAGGATAAAATGGTTGTCTGTTGTCTGGCTTTTAATGCTTCTGACTACCATTACCTAAAGATTTTCGTAGGTGGTTTTGTGACAACTGGAACCGCTAAGATAAACCACCGGACAAAACAGAGTTTGTGTTGAATCATGCTCTAAGCTCTAACTCGCTTCCCGCTCACAGTGGCGCCTAAATCCCGTCACAATCCAACCGTCGCAATGATTCACCGTCAATCACACACAATCATCACCAATTTGGCATTAGTCACCCAAGGCCGGGTGAAGGGACGAGACTACGTGCCGCAATTACGCCTGACCTCATGCTTCATAGGGACGAAACTGCGGTTTCCAAGACTAGGTTTTACATAAATCTAGCTTCACTTTTGTGTATTTTGGCTTAAATAGCCCGGTATTATGTAATTGGTCCCGTTTTAAAGTTTTAAATGATCTGTAGCATTTGAATAATTTTGATATTTTTCCAGTGTAAGATAGATTGTTTTGTAATGATCTACTTAATGGTTGATTCAAATGTCTTGCGAAAGATCATTTGTGCTATTACTGCAAATACAAAATACAAAAACAATAATTGTCAAACATAAATTGTCACTTAAGACTACGCAAAAAAATAAAAGTTAAAGACTTTTAGTAATTAGATATAGAAATATATTTTTCTAAATTGTTTATAAATGAAAGTGGAAATAATATTTACCTGGAAATATTCAGCAAATTTTAAAATGATATACTTGTACAACTATGGACTTACTAATTTATTGTTGTCATAAATTTTAATCGAATTTAATTAAATCTTTGAAAATTTATTTTATATTGGAACTATTTTGTGTTTCAGTTTTTTTTTCATCTTTGAGCTTTCGCTCATCAGATAACATAGAAGAGCAATATCAGTGACAGCTCGACCAATTAATCAATTAATTTCCGGTCAAACAGAAACACTAAAGAAATCATAGAACAACACAGAGCTTGTCTAGACAATGAATTAGTCTAGGTATTGTGTCAATAGGACAACTTTCTTTTTTATAGAAAAAACATCAGTCATCATCGATAGTAAGCGCATGATCACGTGACAACCGAAGTCGATCTTAAGTGTAGTTCAGACTGCGAATTCTGAAAATTAAATATTAATTTTTATTCTATTCCAATCATATAAGGAATGGCCCGCCTCGATGCAGATGGCGCGATAATCTCGATATATTTGCGGGGTAAGATTGGCCGAATATCGCGCAAAATAGAGAAATTTTAAAACGGAAAGAAGGGGCCTATGCCGTGGGTAACAAACTAGGCTATAATACAATGGAATAGGCTGGACTGTAGCCTAATCCCTCAGAGAGAAATCTAGTCTCATAACATACGATCACGCCTGTATTCCCCGAAGGGTTAGGCAGAGGCGTACTACTAATGTACACCCACAGTTCGCCGGTATGTTTAGGTCCCATGTAATAGGGGGCGAGCCTATTGCCATTAACCGGGCACAAATTCCTAACTCCGAGCTGCTACTGGGAATTTCATAGAAAAACCCAATAACACTGCTCGACCTGGGAATCGAACCCAGGACCTCTAGCGTAGCAGTCACGCTTAGGACCACTTGTCTAATGCGGTGGTAGCCTAATGGCTAGGGCGTCGGACTTGCGATCATGTGGTTGCCGGTTCGAACCCCACCCATTGCACTACCGACGTGAACCCACTCGTAACACAAGCAATCTAGCTTAGCACGAGGGGTTAACAAGAAT
Source organism: Acronicta leporina (assembly GCA_947256265.1). Classification (NCBI taxonomy): domain Eukaryota; kingdom Metazoa; phylum Arthropoda; class Insecta; order Lepidoptera; family Noctuidae; genus Acronicta; species Acronicta leporina. The sequence continues at coordinate 4,163,944 of OX366513.1, read as the reverse complement.
ACTAGTAATGTGTGACCCACATTGCTAGTAAGCTTTTTTTTAAAAAAAAAATAAAAAAAAAATGAGTCAATCTAGTCTCAGTTTCATAAAATATGTCCAATGTTATTCTACAAAACTAATAAACAATATCAAATACGGACAAGTTCAAGTTACATTGAAATAATTATGACATTTGTCACATCTGTGACCGAAAATACATTCCCAAATTGTTTTAAGTGGCCTTCTGATTTCATTTGAATTTGTATTTATTAAAAAAGATGTATGAATGCGGCAGAAGCAAAAGAAGTGTGCAAGAATCGTAGCAAGTGGCGGTCTATAGTTTCTGCTTATCCCTGTGGGAGAAAGGTGTGAGTGTACGATACGTATTAATTAAAGACAATACCTACTGTATTGTTATTCAGTTCGTGCAAATAAAGAATATCACTATTTTTAAACAATATTATTTATTTTTATATTTACAATATATAATGGCTCACTTATTATTATGACCAGCAGGCAAGAGGGAGTGGGCGATCTCAGTGCGAGACAATGAGAGGTGTCATTGTCTCATTTGTCATTGACAAGTGACAACTGACGTTTGTCCATGACAATTGACATTCCATTCCTTTTTACATCTATTACAAATACAAAAACATGTGTGTGTAAATACGCATAGACTCTCTCCTTAATTGGATGAAGAAAGAAGTATTCTTCTCCCTTCGTCATCTCTGAAGGTCAAGCTTCCGAGAGGCCGAAGCACCGATGACACGAACTCGACGTCAAAGAAACACCTAAGCACGTTATAAATTACAGTTTTACTAGCAATTATCATATCTTTAATTTTGACGCCTTTGAATGACACTATTGCCGATTCCAATTTTCATGTATTTATTTTAGTGAAGGAAAAATTCGACTCGCAGGCAGGATTCGAACCTGCGTCTTCTGGTTTGATACACCAGACGCTATGACCACTAAGCCACCGCGAGTCCTACCTGCCATGTCGAAATTTGCCTTCACATTCTGAACTTACGTCTTAAAGGTGACGTCAGTAACATCTATTGACAAGCAAGTTACTTTGCCTCTCAACCGACACGACTTACCTTACGGTTAGTTCTATGCCGTACGATGCTACCATACCTACTAACTATCTTTTTGTGATTTTTTTGCATTTTTCATGCTAAGATTATAAAGTTATTTTAGTGAAGGAAAAATTCGACTCGCAGGCAGGATTCGAACCTGCGTCTTCTGGTTTGATACACCAGACGCTATGACCACTAAGCCACCGCGAGTCCTTCACTAAAATAACTTTATAATCTTAGCATGAAAAATGCAAAAAATCACAAAAAGATAGTTTCATGTATTTTGCTATAACTACTAACGAACTTTCGTCAGATAGATTTTATTTTAGATTTAATAACAGTTTCATAGCCTAAGTCACCACGTTATTTATAATAAATATTGATCAATCAAATATGATTAGGAAAAATAAATTGAATATACATCTTTGGATGACAAAAAGATCCGTAATAAGGCAATTCTATATTTTTAAAGACTAATTTTATTGGAGGCGAATGAGAAAGTCACAAAATGGAAACAATTTATCAAACTACTATTTTTAATAACCCTTTCCAAATACCGGATCCTCAGCTCATTATCTTTCAAGCTTCAATTTTATAGTCAGTTAAATGTAACATCTCACATAATCAGTCGCTAGTCGTACCTATACACAAACCCCGCACAATTTTCTGTACGACAATCAAGAATACATAAAAGGGTCCTTTTCAAAATTATATTTAATAAACATCAAAATTTTATTAGTATTTATTTGACAAACAATTACATGCATCCTTTGTGATGATAATGGCGCTTATCATAAGGTTTTATGAGCTCCGTTGGCTCGACCGCGTTTAGTGATGGGAATGTTTAGTGATGGGATTCCTAGGTACCGTAATTTTAAAGAACCAATTTGAATAATTAATTTTAAATCTTTACACTTCTCAAATGGGAATTTGTTTACTGTAGAAACAGCTTCACAAAATATTAAAATAATATCTGAATATGTAGGTACTAAACTAATGAAAATTGCTCTAAACGTCACACCACAGATAGTTATTCCAATTTCCTAAATTAAATTTAAACTCCTATTATTATATTTGAATTTTTCTAACAACCACAGATGAAATAAGTGGCGTGTCAAATCGATTTTCACGATCATTCATATATATAAATGTTTATCGATACAATTATCGATAATACCGTGCCATTGCGTTTCATTTTTAGTGTTGGAGCTACGTCTGGCGCAAGCGCCTGCGCCTTGCTAACTTTTATTCAGCGATCTTTAGGTACCCGAGTTTATGGCTTGTCGTAAATTATGTGAAGGAATAAAGACGTTTTGTGAACGTGCAACGATGCTGGGACGTTTCCATTTAAATTATTTTAAATACACTCAAGGTTTAATGCGGCAATAGTTATAATAAGCTTTGTATTGAATCAATTTCACTTTAATATTTGCCATCGTTTTGTGTCACGTTATAACTTATGTGTTTGTTTTCTTTTCTGCTGAGGCTATTTGAAATACTCTCGATATATTTCCAGTTAACTGATTTACAACACTGTTTTAGGACACGTCACTTAAATCAAAATTGGAATACATTATATTAATATAATTTCTACTTCTCAAACATTAAAATTATAATAAATAAATTGGCGATGAAGTTAAGGCACGGCACCATTTTCGCTTGAAAATAAAATTTATGGTAATTAAAGTGATCATCTGCTTTACTGCTAATTAGATGAATTTAATTTTAGAAGGAATTAATATTTATAATTAATTTACGGCTCATTCTTAGGCAGGGATATCAAGCGGAAATAGCGCACAGCTTTCCTATTGATTTATTTAAACAATTCGAAAAGATAAACTTCAACATTTGAAGATGGGAAAGAAAAACCAGTCATCTTGGCCTTTAGCTACCTAAAAATAATCACTGGTCGATGTTGCTGCGTTTTCTCCCCCCATTTATCCGAGTAGATAATTATTAATTAGATACCACGCCATATTGCGCAAAACATGTTAACCGATTAAGTCATAATACATTTATAAACACTAATAATAACCAATTAAGTTCAAATCGAATAGTTTCAATACATTAGAACATTGGCCGGTCCCAATCAGTCGTTAAATTATTTACAACATACACTAACATAAATTTTTATTGCACTATACATTGATTAGTATAACGAGCAAGAGACTGTTTGATGATCGAATTAACATTTTATAGAAATTAATCGATTCTGAATTTATATCGATTATTGTATCGATGTGCCATAAACGTCTAGTTATCGCTAATGGTAACATATGGTCTTATTGAAGACAACTGTTATTATTTCCTGTTTGTGATCATTTTTCAGTAAAATCATTTAATAATTTGTCCGTCTTTTGGTTTCATTCCATCATGCATACTTTTATTCCCTTTTCACAATTTAAAATTTTCCCATTCAGCTTTCTTAGGTTTTTTTAGGGGATAGGGGGCAAAGGAACATACGGATCGCCTGATGATAAGCGATTACCGCCGCCCATAGAGACCCACAACACTAGGGGAGTCGCAAGTGCGTTGCCGGCCTTTTAAAAGGGTTTCGGCCTCCGGTATCCTCACTTACTCGGTAATTATTTTTGTTCCTGTAGCGTTTACCTATCAATCCGTTTATTGCTTTCGTGGGCAGCATGTCCTCGTGAGCATCGGGTCCTCTCACAAGAGGCTCTATCCCAAGTATTTAAAGTTTTATTAACCATCTTAGGATGAGTTGGATTCAGTCTTAGCAGATCGGCTGAATATATTTTTTCAGAACATGTTGGGTAAAGGCTAAGATAGTACTGCTGGATTAAACACTAAGAACTTTAAAACAACCGGAAATGATAGATAACATTCCAAGGCACGAATAGATCTCAATGAAAATTATGACGGAATTGTAGAATCCACATCTGTAGGCAAACGGCAACATAACCTGCCAATTGGTATGGATAATAAAGCCATGGTCCCTTTTATTTAGTGTATAATTTTATTATATTGTAATGTTGCCTTTAATTATTGAAATTTATTTATACCGTTTTGATTAAAGTTAATCTCTATCTTCTTTATCTTTACTATTATAAAATTGTAAAAAAGATGTGTCTGTACATTGAAGATATTTAAAAAAAACACACGTGGATTATGGTATATAAACGTCTCCGAATCCGAAAATGTGATTTTTAAAATTCTTGTCTGTTTGTCTGTTTGTTACGGGTTGGAGCAAAAACTACTGAATAGATTTTAATGTTATTATCACTGTTAGAAAGTATATGCTCCAACTTAAAAGCTGGTGAACTTCTTATCTCAATTAATTAAACGAATTCTGAGATACAGCTTGACCTCCCTGATGTATAGAGGCCCATACAAAGAAGAGTTCATCAATGTTGGTTTTACCATTTTTACTCCTGATTTAGCTTCACGTGAGCGAAGCCGCGGGCAGAAGCTAGTAAATAAATAAAACGGCTATCCTACCCATCAGTCTTAACGCGATAATTTCCAGGTTGTGAGAAAGGGTTCGCGCTATTTCATCTGTAGAGCGTCATCTCGCTCTCTCAATCGGAATAACACGTCATGGAAACGACCTTTGAACCAATAAGGTAGGTATAACCTTGAACCTTAATACCACGTCACTAGCTAACATAATCGTTTTTCTACAAACTAACATATTCCAATTTTAATATTCAGTACAGTCTATTCAAATTGCTGAATCGGAACAGTGGTATCGTCAAGGCATACCTATTGTAGTGTCTTAATTAATTGATGTTTTTTGCACGTGTCTAGTTCAATTTTAAATAAAATCCATTCAAATAGCGAAGAGCTGACGTATGTGACACACAGTGACGTCAGTTCAGAATGGGCATTACGCATTTTCTTCGCTTTGAGCGTAATGTTAACGCACTTTTCTTTGTAGACTTGAAGTGTGACCGTCAGCATCGTCCTTGAGAAGGGAAGTTACTGGATTAGATGTTGCGTCAGCCGCCTGTCTATGCCGCTTGCAGGTTACTAGGGGTGAGGTCTTTGGTTTGATTCCCAGATCGAGCAAAATGTTATTAAATTTTTACTGGATTTTTTTAAACTGCCTCATTAGCCAAGTGGTCTTAAGCGCGACTGCTACGCTAGAGGTCCTGGGTTCGATTCCCAGGTCGAGCAAAGTGTTATTGGGTTTTTCTATGAAATTCCCAGTAGCAGCTCGGAGTTAGGAATTTGTGCCCGGTTAATGGCAATAGGCTCGCCCCCTATTACATGGGACCTAAACATACCGGCGAACTGTGGGTGTACATTAGTACGCCTGTGCCTAACCCTTCGGGGAATACAGGCGTGATGGTATGTGGATTTTTTTAGTAGCAGCAACATAGATTATGTAAAAGGGTTATGGCAATGGATCGCCTCTTATTACATGAAATCTTAAAAAATATATGCTATGGGCGTACGTACATAATACATAGATACTTAGGTACCCTTTTATATAAATAGGGATTTGCATATTGTCATACACTCCAATTTTAACGTGGGAGAGCCATGCTTCGGCACGAATGGGCCGGCTCGACCGGAGTGATACCACGATCTCATAGAAAACCGGCATGAAATTAAATAATACTTAGTACATTGTGTTTGGCTGAGTGAGTGAGGATACCGGAGGCCCAAACCCTTTAAAAAGGCGGGCAACGCTCTTGCGACTCCTCTGGTGTTGCGGGTGTCCATTGGCGGCGGTAATCGCTTACCATCAGGTGATCCGTCTGCTCGTTTGCCTCCCTATCCCATAAATAAAATCTTCTGGATAATGAACACTGAAGAAAAATAAATCTAGTACTTATCTTCTAGAGAGAAAGCCGTACGCCGATCTTACGTGCAAGTTCCTTCTAAAAGGTCAGGTGCATAATACTCGCAAACAGCGCGTGCGTATTTATGAATATTGAAGAAGCAAAGAAGAGATAGGTTACACAAGAATCGTAGTAAATGGCGGGCGGTCTGTAGTTTCTACCTACCCCTGTTTGAAAAAAGCGTGAGTATGTATTTGTGATTATAATTTTAGTCACATACAGTTTATCTAGGTGACAATTTATACTAATTGTAATCAACACACCATGTAAGCAAATAAACACAAAAAATATCTACTGAAACATCTTTGAATCAGTAAGTTCGCGTTTATTTCAGGACCATTGAACAATATCTACAATAAAAAAGTCATATCTTTCAGCCATTAACGTTCTTCATCAAATTAAGTACTAATAATACATGAGATAATTTTCACGATCATTGACTAACACTACATTGTGTTTCTAAGTGCTCTTTCTTGTAACAATTACGTGCAATGTGCAAGTTTCGTAATTAATCGGCTTGGATTCGAAGCCCTATACTTCAAACGCCGCCGCCACCTTTAGTTAATCGTGGTTACAATGAGTTATTATTCACATGCGCTGGTAAAAACTTCTCAGCTTTCTAAGTTAGCAATAGCGTGACAATAGGTTGGTTTTGTATACATACTATCTATCACGGATTTTTTCCCCGAAACTGAGCACGGGTCGCTAGTTAGGTTATAAATAAGTATTATATTTATGCACATATAATACAAGCTGTTGCCCGCGGCTTTACTCGCATTCCAAATGAGTGTTTGTGACAAAAGGCCTATGACCTTATCAAAAGTGATAAAAAAAGTATAATATATCTTTATTAGTTCAGCGGTTTTGGAGTACAAAGTACTCTCTATCTCTCACGAAGAGATAGGAGTCAAATAGGTACCTACCCATTTTTTCTTGACCACTATCGTAACCGTTCTTACGACACAATTAATAGCTATATTAAATAGTGCAATTAAAAATGTCGTCAAATTATGTAATTCATCTGATTATACTAATTATTAAATACATTAAAAGTAATTTTAACTGAATCAATATTTGTGTATACTTTGTGTCAACTGCCGACCTTGATTGCCTAGTGAAGGTTGGCAAACACATTAATGTAATTATTATTATATTAACATTTGTACAAACGTAAGCATTGAGATAATATTGTATAGGTAACTAACACTGCAAAAAGTTCTACCCCAATGAGACGCGAAATAAGGGGTATACAGCCTATTGATGTACTGAGTGGCAAACGCTGATTAATATGTTAAATGTGTTATCCTATTTCAATAAAAAATATATTTCTGTACTTATTTCGAAACTGTACAAACTTTAGAAAAATCGGTGGCCGAAATCTCGATGGAAACCTATCTGGTGGTCATAACTAAACCTTTAGTACAACAGACTTAATAACTCAATGTATATAATATACATTGAGTTATTTATAAATACATTGTAAGTAAATTAAAAGTGTAGAATCTGCAATAATGTTAGAATGTAAAACAACAAATAGCAAGGTATTGCTAATAGCAAATTTATCCGCACTCGTGCGGGGAATATAAACGAACCTATGATTGCCCTGACCGGTCGTAAATGTAGTTGCTTCGCGCATTGCCCGGCTAATCATAGACCTCGCCGGTTATTGCGAAATTAATTACGCAATAATAATTAATGAGGAAAAAAAAATTATATTAAACAGATAGGTACTAACATGATACTTTCGAGAAATATTGTATATTATCATACGTACAACCAAACCAGTCTGGTTGGAAGTGGAATGCATCGAAATTATCCCGCCAATCCCACCGCAATCCAATACAATAAATACTTAATCAAATAAAATTTAATCCATTGACGCATCTTCGTCAAGAGCTTCATGCTTCTCCTCTTCTGAAGAGAGAAAAGATTGTCTTATCAACGCACAGACCTAGTCGATGAGTCTGACATGGGCCTGAGATAGGATTTTGGTCAGGCCCGGACTGGGATTTGAAACCTGCCCGGGAATTTTAGAGGTAGTAAGCTCTCCACTCTCAAAGAGGAAGGAAACCGGCGAAGGTAAAGTTTGAAATGATGGCGATGGTCTATATGGCGAGGATGGTCTAAAGCCGCTAGTAGATACGTATGATACATATGTATGTATGAAAATATATGTAAGTACATATTAAAAAGTCGCATATTTGCAAATGCAAGTTGAGTTTCCTGAATTTAGCAGCTATGTAGGTACTGTATCAGCTTATTTGTTAAATACAATGGGTGCACTTTGGCCCTCTGTACCCGACATTGGACATATTTACGTAACACATATATTATCCTCTCAATTCCGTTTATTTCAATAATAAATTATAAATAAACCCAAAAATATACTCATAATAATCAACGTGAATTCATAAAAACGATCTCATAATAAGGGCGGCATCACACTAACTGAGACACAAGGACCGACAATCCATAGAGGTCCCATTAGTTTACCTATTCGTTAAAAATATATTATTTTTTAAATATAATAATATTATATTCCTTGTAAAATAAATTCTATTAATTTTATAAATAGATTTATTGATAAATACAATTAATGATTAAGAGATAATGGGTAGCGATAATAATAATTTTCTTATTTTCTATATTTTAAAATAAATAGTTACTTTACTATAAAATCACCTGATCAGGTAAATAAAATAGCCGGACATTAAAATAACTTAACGTGACCTCTCACCACAAAGATACTACGTTTATATAATATTTTCAGTAACGAAGCTAACCACTGCAATAGGTAACCGTGAATCGACATGTTGCATTGTTTGCGTGGATATCTATTATATCAGCTAAAGTTATTTGTTTTTATTATAACATTTACCATACCTAGTTACTGATTTTCCTATAATAGTAAGATTTAAAGAGAATTATTTTAGGTATTACTGACTTTACCCTCGATGTTCCATGCTTAGAGTAGGTACTTCATTAATATTTCTACCAAACATAAGCTAAAAGCATAAGTCCCCGGTATAGGCTGTGTGTACTGCATTGTCTATTCTATGGTGCTCACGACAACATGTCAAGCATTTCAGCTAATAATCATGAATATGGTCGAACTGTGTGAAATGTCGCCGAGTGAACGCTGTACTTTCCCAATCAGGTAATGGTCAAAATAACAGCGCGCGTCTGAAGCTGTCTGCAAGTAGTCTTGTAGTGGGCAATTTCAATATAAAAGCTCGTTGAAACGAAAATTGAAGTCGGAAATTCTTCACATTCTTAGTTATTGTTGTTGTTAATTTCGATATTTTTGCAGAGAACCGATTAAGTACCTAATATAAGTAGTTCTACTTACTATCGGCGACCAAAAAATATAATGATGATAAGTTATACTATTTAAGTCTTTGAGCAATGGCACAGAATATCCGCGACAGTGTATGTAGACCTTTATAAGCGGACAAGATGAATCCGTAGTCGGGTCGTCATCGGCCAAATTAAAACTAATTTATGTTGATTGAATTCATAATAGAAAACTATCAACACTGCTCGGAACGGCGCTTATGTGTTGTTCCCCAACATACACGGTTGTTTATTGGTCGTATGGTATGAATGGTAGAAAATGTAGTTTTAAATTGCCTCATTAGTTAAGTGGTCCTTACTGCGACTGCAACGCTAGAGATCTGATATCGAACCGGGTTCGACTCTTAGGTCGAACAAGCTGTTATTCGGTTTATATCGGGTAATGAAGTAGGCCCACCCCCTAATACATTGGATCTAAACATACGCACTAAAATGAGGATTATCTATGCTAATAAAAAAGGAGGTAGGTGCCTCAACTATTTATATTTTCAATGCGTCAGTCGTCACTAATAAGTACAAATTTAATTAGCATTTGCATTAGTAACAGCGCCAAAATGCGTAACATTCATTTTATTTAAATTGGCAACTTAAAATTTGCGTCAGTATCAGAATTTCTTTGCTATGATTGTTCGTCACTCTTATATTGAAGAACGTAAATGATGATTGATTGACGCACACTATGTATTTGTGTAATTGGCAATATTATCATACTGTAATGATCTTTAACCCGGGACGTTGCAAAATCTACGTTAATTTGATTAATTGTTGACACTTGTTGCGTCAAACAGAGAAAAAGATGACGTATTTAGTGACAATTAAAACAAATTTATAATTTAACTTATTTTCTACAACTGGGAACGTTTTATTTTCAGATTATGAAGGGTTTCTGTCTTCCATTGCGTTAGGCCTAAGCACGAAGAACTATCGAATTCGTATCGTAAACGTATAGATTTTTTCTTCTACAAATCTCTTAATGCGCAAAATGGCCGTGACACTTGAGGAGATAAATCTATACTAATATAAAAAGCTGAAGAGTTTGTTTGTTTGTTTGCTTGAAGGCGCTAATCTCAGGAACTACTTACTGGTCCGATTTGAAAAATTCTTTCAATTTTAGATAGCCCATTTATTGAGGAAGGCTATATATCATCACGCTAAGACTAAGTAACTATTCCAAGTCGCGGGCGGAAGCTAGTACATATATATTTTCACGCCTGTCTCCCATTGGGGTAAGCAGAGACTTTAGATTTTCCACTTGCTACGATCCTGGCACTCCACTTTTGCTTCGTCTACGTTCATTAACCTCCTTCTCATACAGATTATCCTCGATTTCGATGCGAATACGTTTTCGCAAGTTGTTCGTTCTTGGGCTACTGAAGCTATATATAGATTTCCACTTGCTGCGATCTTGACACACCACTTTTTTCATTAATTTAGAGGTTAATGATTCGGTAATGAATTCGAAAGAGGTTGGCATCCACCCCGCCATAGCACAGCATCATAGTTAATTGAATTGTCACTTAACTGTCACATGCACCATGATTTATATTCGACTAGCCTCTGCCTGCGGCTTCACTCACTTGGAACTCAAAAATCAACAATGATGAACTCTTCTTATTATGGGTGTCTATACATTAGAGAGGTCAAGCTGTATCTCAGGTTCCGTTTAATTATTTGAGATTTCTTATCTCAAATAATTGTATACCAGTTTTTAAGTTGGAGCACATACTTTCTAACAGTGATAACAAAATTAAAATCTATTCAGTAGTTTTTGCGCCAACCCGTAACAAACAGACAAGAATTTTAAAAATGATATTTTTGGGTTCGGAGCCGTTTATTTATATACCCTAAACCCACTTGTATTTTTTAATATCTTCAATGTACAGACACAGCTTTTTTACAATTTTATAATAGTAGAGACTTTACTGACATTGGCTGACTCTATTGTTCCGATAGAATGCGGCTTGTCTATCATCTACAAATAGGCTGCGTTCGTTTCTGGCGTTGGGTGTTGATTGATTCATTGATGATACTTCACAGAAAACCGGTGTGAAACAACGCTTGCGTTGTGTTTTGCCGTGTGAGTGAGGTTACCGGAGGCCCAAACCCTTTTAAAAGGCGGACAACGCACTTGTAACTCCTCTGGTGTTGCGGGTGTCCATGGGCGGCGGTTATCGCTTACCATCAGGTGATCCGTCTGCTAGTTTGCGCCCTTATGCCATAAAAAAATGATCTAATGGTGTCTTTGTGGTAAATAAGTGATTTTTCTTTCTTTCGTCATGATCGTTGTATCTCTTTTTCTTCTTTAATTTAAGAGCTCCTCTCTTTCCGGTCGAGCAAACGCTACTGTTCTCTATCTTCTGCTTCCCGTTTACCTCTTGATACGACTCGGTCGCCACCCTATCCTTCACTTGTTCCACAAAACTTCGTCTAGGTCTTTCCGTTCCTCGTTTAATCGTTAATCGTTTGGCGTAGCGGCTGAGCGATCGGTTCCTGCAACACGTGTTGTGGGTTCGATCCCCACAAGGAACATATAATTGTATGATCAGATTCAGGTAGTTGTTCCGGGTCTGGGCGTTTGTGTGAATGAATTTGTGTTTGTAAACGCACCTACGATACAGGAGGTAATCGTAGTGCGGGGCAAGGTTTTTAAAAGAAAAAAATATATTTAAGCTTAATAATTCCTAGCTACAATGACAATCTCCTGTCAAATGCAGTCAAAACTCCGATGATTGTCGCCACAGAGGTTATAATCACCGTCATTATGCCACAGTTTCAGCTAGCCAAGTAGACAAACCACAGTAATGGCCGCATACAACTGGGATCCAGCAATTTGAACCACGGTAAACCGCAGCCGTTGACTTGTGCTGCCCATTTACCTGATTAACTCGGTACTGTGGACTTCTCGTGCTGAATGAGACGTAACTGTGTCACGAGTTCTTTATTTTGTAGCGCTATAATAATTTGTAGACTATATCACACATACCATCACGCATTTATTCCCCGAAGGGTTAGGCAGAAATATTAAAGTAGGTACAGTCACAGCTCGCTAGTTTCTTATATCCCATGTAATAGGGGCGGCTCAAATTCAAACTCAGTAGCACCGCTACCCATAGATAATTTCATAGAAAATCTCTTTACCGCTAGACCTGGGAATCAAACCCGATCATAGTAAATGCCAGGTGCTAGTTCACTTAAACGAGGAAGAAAACATATTTTTCGACACTATAAGCATAAGCATAATTATATGTCCCACTGCTGAGCACGGGTCTCCTCTCACAATGAGAAGGATTAGGCTATAGTCCACCACGCTAGCCTAATGCGGGTTGGCAGACTTCACACGCCGTCAAGAAAATCTCTCAGGCGTGCAGGTTTCCTCACGATGTTTTCCTTCACCGTTTTAAGCGCGTGATAATTAACTATTAATACGCACATAACTTCGAAAAGTCAGAGGGGCGTGCCTTGGATTTGAACTCGAGACCTTTGACTTGGTAGTCCAATGGTCATTTATCACTAGGCTATCACGGTTTTCGACACTAGTTAATAAATAATAATAACAGCCTCATTGACCTAGTGGTCCTAAGCGTTAGGATAGAGGTCCTGGGCTCGATTCCCAGGTCGAGCAAAGTGGAGGTATTAGGTTTTTCTATGAAATCCTCAGTAGCAGCTCGGAGTTTGGAATTGTGCCTGTTTAATTGCAATAAGCTTGCACCCTATTACATGGGACCTAAACATACCGGCGTACATTAGTACACCACTGTCTGATGCTTTGAGGAATATAGGTGTGTTTTTAGTGTAATAAATTACAAATAAATCAAGTATCAAATTACGTACCCGGTAGGAAAATCGTTGGGAACCTTATTGTCTAACAACAAATGATAAAACTCAGGCGCCTGCTGACATGACGTTTCAGGATTAATGTAATCTATTATTACATATAAAAGTTGCTTAATTATGTTTGTCCAACATGCACTATTAAACGTGAAGAAATAGCTATTAATTATAAGCAATACTAATGAAAAAAAACAAGACTTATAAATATGTGTTTTGCTACAAGCATTGACAGCAAAATATATGAGCTAATGGTGTTGTTTACAACTTCAAACCCCTTGTATGATGGAGACGATAACGGAAGAATTCATTAAAGCAATTTATATGCAATGGCATTAAATTAATACTAAGTACTTATCTCTAGACACTATATTCCTATCCATTCCATTCCATAACGACTAAGAAACTAGTTTTTTTACAATTATCCTAGTGTTGTTAGTTCATACTTGCTGCAGAGTATAGGCATGTAAATGATTGCTCATTTTCATTTGATGAAATTGTGATTATATATCTATAGTCGTTAGAGCCATTCTTTGGCACGAAAGGGCCGGCTCGACCGGAGTGACACCACGGCCTCACAGACAACCGGCATGAAACAACGCTTGCGTTGTGTTTCGCCGAGTGCGAATACCGGAGGCCCAAGCAAACCCTTTTAAAAACGTTGGGTAACGCACTTGAGACTCCTCTGGTGTTGCGGGTGTCCATGGGCGGCGGTAATAGCTTACCATCAGGTGATCAGTCTGCTCGTTTGCTGAAAAAAAACATTGATTTCACATACTAAATTTCGTCTTCATTCTCCACAACAATACACAACATTTTCTGCAGTTCCACAATAATGTGGTAATTTTATTGTGTTCCTGTTATAAGAGCAATGTATCCCGTGAAAATACCCTGCACGTGTTACTTAGCAACTGAGGTCTCCTGATTACAACGCGTGAGTGATACCACTGTGAACTGGTGTTGCTGGCTTCTAAGTACAGGCTGCACTTGCCGCCCGCACGCATACTTCATTTTATGAAAAAGAAAACAAAAGAAGTTTGAATTTAGGCCTTGTTAATAGCAATGATTTTATATACAGTCCGTTTTTTTGGACTTGTCTTTTTTGGTAAACAAACCCTTCCCGATGCGAAAATCACAAGTTTTTCTTTAATCACGCACTTGATGTAGGAAACGATTTTATTAACACTTACATTATACACATACACTTTAAATTACACCAAAAACTGCTTCGAAATCATTATAAAAGTCTATTATTTTTAATAAAAACGAAATTTTATGTAATTACATTTTCATAGAATAAAATAATCTGACAATTTGACATTTCAAAACTCTAGATTATCTACGAATTTTAGGGGATGTGACAAAATAATGAATGATTTTGATTTATGTGAATGAGCAAAAAATCCAAAGAGTCTTTATCTTCACAAAAATAATATTGTGTACAATATTATCCATAGCATTTTTTTGCTATTTAGCATACTACGTTTTTAATCATGAACGCTGTGCTGACATCAGAATATGAAATATTAAAGATGGAATTAACAAGAATTAGAATTAAGAACAATAATAGTTGTAGCTGGGAATTTTGTCGACTTTTTGCGGACCACAGTGACGACGTTGTTCCCGAGGTGAACGGAGTAGAGTGAGTGGTGGTTGAAGTCTCAAGGCCAGAAATACTGCTCCAGGACCCGACGGCTTGGATGGCAAAGAGTGGGTCGCCCGGCCTTGGCGGGGCTCGGGCCTCGATTGGAGGAGTTCCTTAGCGCACGAGGGGCCAATTCCACTCCGATGGAAAACGGGGAAGCAGATCCTCTGCGAAGCCGGGACGCCCGGCAGATTCTCCGTAGGCATTCCTATCCTAGTGCTGCTCGTCGAGGTGGGCAAGCTAATTGAAAGTCCTTGTGGACTGCCTTGTCGGGCACCTGGTGGGGGTGGGTTTACTCTATCGGGTACAATGATACTGCATCAGATGCACCGAACCAGAGGTTCATAATACATGTGTCGGAATTTTCTGACGAAAGATTCTGACACGTGTATTTCAGAGGAACTACTAATAAATTAATGTTTTGCAGTTGTCGTTTTATTTCTTCATATTCACTTCACACATTCACTTCATATTTAAAATTAAAAAACAAATCAGTACTCGTCAAGGTGAGATTCTTCTTCAATAGTCTTGGCTAAGAGTATTTAGTTCAGTCATTCATTCATGATTTCCCAACATTATCTAACCACTATCAGTTGTCTCTGGTTACTAGGACGCCATATTTGTTTACCAAAAAAGACAAGTTAACTGGGATAGACTGTAGGTAGTAACAGCGTCATGTTATGTTATGTCACAGATAATAGAATACTAGTAGTTATGTAAAATCTGCTTCCTTTCCTCTTGATATCTGAGCAACCTTAAACTCCAAAAGATGCAAGTTATACTAATCCATCTGAGCATAAAATAAATTATTTCACAACGTCAAATAGCCATTTCAAATAATCAGTTTGCATAACGATAATTTTCTATAATAATTTCATGTTTTAACATTTCTAATGGCTGCCGATCGCCGATTGTTTCGGATCGATTCACAAACAGCTCTTATTGCGGTTTTAAAAATAGTCGATGTTACGTTACTAATATTGGAAAAGGCATTTCTTTGTTTAGCTAATATTATTCTGGTTTAGCAAGGATTTCGTAATTAATCCGTCCGTCGAATACATATCTAATATTGGTGTTTAACTTCATATTTTCTTTTGTTTTGCATGATTGTGTTCTGGTTTGAAGGGTAATGTAGCCAGTGTAGTTACTGAGATTTTTTTATGGGATAGGGGGGCAAACGAGCTGACGGATCACCTGATGGTAAGCGATTACCACCGCCCATGGACACCCGTAACATCAAAGGAGTCGCAAGTGTGTTGCCAGCCTTTTAAAAGGGTTTGGGCCTCCGGTATCCTCACTCACTCGGCGAAACACAATGTAAGTGTTAAATCACGCCGGATTTCTGTGAGGCCAAGTTTTCTCCATTTCTATTCTTACCATATCGAGACCCCTCCGTAGCTCGGAGAGCACGTAAAGTCGGTACCGGTTTTCATACGAACATCTATGACAATTATTAGTGGTAGTCAGAAGCCTAAAAAAGCCTGACAACCAGTCCATCCTCCGAATATCGGTATAGCCCAGAAATTGGGTTGCAGAGGTCTGAAGGCAGTCGCTTCATGTAAAATACTGATATTACACAGCCAGCTACAATACAGCCTCATCAAGCTGACTCCAGTATACTTCGTTGGGAAAAGCTCGGAAGAACGGAATAAAAAAATGAAAAATAATGACAGCTCCATTGTTTGTTGTATTTCTTAGCTCGCAGCTAGGATTACGATTGCGACCGCGATCAATTGCGATCGCACGCGACTTCCTCGGCGCGACCGCAATCACGGCGCCAAATCGATCGTAACCATCGTTTGAAATGTTTGCTTTTGCTCTTGTCTGTTATTATCTGTGGTGTAAAGTGGTTCTACTCTATGACCATTGTCTATGGGTAATCATATACAATGGGTTTGAACTTCTCTATAGAACTGAGCCTTGAAATCTATCAAAGTTTAAAAAATATAGAGTACCTACGTGCCAAGGAAAGACTTGTACTTAACATTGTCGCTGTTGATGTACTTTATTTGGTAATAGGTATTACATACAAATACTTATAACAGGATTACGTTACGGAGTGAGCCTATTGCCATTAACCGGGCACAAGTCCAAACTCCGAGTTGGTATTGAGAATTACATAAAAATCCTCAATTGAGTTTTGTTAGACATGGGAATCGAACCCAAGCCCTCTTGCCCAGCAGTCGCGGTTGTGTGACCAATAGACCATCGAGGTAGTTACAGCATATAAATACTTTTGTTTCCTTACTATTACACGCTCTATAGGTAGTTTGAAATTCAAGTAATACCTATCTCTGAAATGAAAGTCATTTGTCTCTCGAAGACTATTTTTTAACGAAATAATTAATGACTGCAATTACAACGACAAATAAAACGATAGATAAATCTATCGATCATGTATGGATAAAACTAAAACCAATAGAGTAGTAGATATCTTAGTATAAATCGAAAAGTTATCGACACATAAACAACGACAATGGATGCACATTTAAATGCAATCCATTTTTATTTCGTGGTCAGGTTATCAAAAGTCTAGACGCCATTTGTATTGGCCGAGACGTTCCGATTTCAAACAAATTTCAAATCGAGTTCTTTATAAATGTCATTTGTTTGTCGACTTCGGCGCGTGCCCGCTAATGGAAAGCTTTACCCAATGATTCGTTTTTGGAAAAAAATTAAGAACTGTCACGAACTGTGGTTAGTAAGCAATTTTGAAATTTATTTTACAAAAAATAAGGCTACAATTTGATTGTGTCTAATGTACAGTTTAGATGATTCGGTCCGGGTTCGTGCTAACGTTATCAGCCAGCATTATTTGCTTCGAGTTTCGATGTTTCTTTTAAACCTTTTATCGCATTCCCAGAGAGTGTTTTGAATTAAAACATTATTTGCGTGTTGTGAGCGAATTTAAAGTGCTTCACGATTAATCGAATCGATACACAATCGTGTTTGATTTAATCGATATTTATTTAAAATACGTTATAAATTGCTTAGGTGGAGTGGTAAACTTTCTGGAGATTTGTAGTAATAAAACAATAAAGTAAATTTCAATACGTATTGGAATTTATTGAATCAATTTAGACAATCCTAGATTTAAGCGATAGGAGTACATGAGGGCAGGTCGGTAATATTCATTTGTTGTGTTTTTTTATGATCCCGACATTAACCTAGCCAATCTGTACCTATACCTGCATAACCTTTCAGTGTATAGTTGTAGTGTAAATGTAAGCGCGTGTTATGTTATAACTTTTAGGTGTTTTTTAAGGAGACTTGACAGAAAATGCTACCACGTGAAAATACTACGTTTTAGGTTTACTTTGTTTTGTACTTTACTTTATATAAGTACTTTATGTACTTAAGTACAACTTTTTACGTTTGGGTTTTGATTTAATCAACGATTATTTCATTTCTTTCGTAAATATGACGTCATAAAGCGATCATAATTTATTGCAATCGAACAACATAATGACTTGTAATAGGTATTTCAATTAAGTTTAATAATTAAATTCTATTTGAATAAATTATAATATACTAATAAATTATTTTAATTTTTATATGATATCTATCATAATATCTTATTATAAAAAAAAACATATTGTAGCGAACTATGTTAGTATACCATCTATACTTACCTACAATAAGTCATATTTTGTAAACGGTACACAGAGCCTAGATCCCACAACACAGGGAATCCTAGTGTGGGATCTAGGGCCTCAACCAATAGTGTAAAACTTTCTTAGAAAAAATAAATATTTTTCATTTCTTAGAAAATAAAAAAAATTTTTTTTTTTTTCATTTGAAATTACTATTTTTTAAGTCTTACCAAAAAAATAATAAGTATAGAAGTACCTAGGGCTGTTTTTTTTCGTTTACAGAGTATACCTACCATCAAGAACATACGGCTAGGACTTTAACCTGACACAATATCGAAGAGCTCTAGGATCTCTATTATAATTCTTGCCTTTAAACACACTATTTCAAATTATTCAACTTTTAGAGAAACTAAAATATCAATATCTCAATTTTACAATCAAAACCTCTGAGCAATTTTTACAACAGCACGGACTATAAAAACCATATTACATAACTCAGAACACTAATTCCTAACCAAAAATTCAATCAGCGACGTCTCAAGGCCAGGATTGAAGTCATTAAACTTGTACAAAAAGCTGTATGACGAGCGATTCGATCCACAACCCTTGCCTTTACGAAGACTCAGCAAAAAACCTCCGATCTCTGTCGATAACTCAATTTGGTCCAATTTATTGCTGGACGATAATAGGTGCAGCTACCTTGCTTTTTCTTAATTAGTTTTGGATGGACGTGACGATATGGTGGATTGTGTTAGGTGTATGTAAAGGGTGAGTATTGGTGCATATACCTTAATTTAGGCGTGAGAAAGAGAACTGAAGTCAGCGTAATGACTGCACTGCGCTTCTAAAACATTCAACCTATTCAGATTTTAAAAACAAGTTTTGTTTAATTAAAGTATTATAATTTATTTTTTATTTATTTACTAGGAAAGGAAAGGGCATTATTTCTTCTAGAATATGGGTGCAAAATTTTATGCACATGCCAAAATTTTTTGATAATTGATTTCGTGAATAATTTATACACATTTTGGTTACATGGTACCTATATACATTCATTTGTAAACCATAAAAGCAACATTATTTAGGAGTGAAAAGACAAGACTTTTCACTCCCAATTTCCGAGGAAAAATATTTAAGTATGTATTTGTAAATTACTTAGTTGTTTCAAAGTTACTTAGTTATAGGTAGGTTTCTATTATTTCCTCTAACACAATCTCCATCAAAATTGTTCTTAACTAATTGGATGTAGGTATGTATTGTATGTATATTTATTTCCTCTCGCTGAAACCGAGTTAGGCAACTAGAAGTATCAGCTACTACATAGTAACATTAGTATGGTATGGTCGGCGCCGGGTAGTCGAATACCTAATTACCGAACTCATAGCGGCCGCCAGTCTCTTGTTTCGCAAATCATCGTCGCTCATTTATTTAAACATCGTACACTCATTCGGAAAAGCGTTTAGTGTTTAAATTTTGAATTTGGAACGATTTTTGGGTCTGTTTGACATTTTGTTTAATTAAGCCATTGCAAAATGGGTGCCTTTAAATAATGAGTGGATCGGTTTTTTCTAGATAAGCGCGCTTTATCGTAGATCGCAGTGTTGCTTACAATTATGAGCACAAGCTATCAAGCGTAAGCCTATCAGGAATTAAAAAAAATAATACAGTCATGTTAAAGATATTATTATACTTTACTGGGTCTGTTTTGTCAGGTATTTGGTCGGTGTTTATGTATTTTAAATATTGTGTTTGTAAACGCAACCCTAACGCTAGCCTAATGCTGCCTAGGGTTCTACCCTGTGGGTTGACAGACTTCATACGGCGTCGAGAAAATCTCTCAGGCATGCAGCTTTCCTCGCGATATTTTTCTTCATCATGTAAGCGCGTGATAACTACCTATTACACATGACTTCGAAAAGTCAGAGATGTGTGCCTTGGATTCCGCCTCGAGACCTACGACTTAGCAGTCCAATGGTCATATCACTAGGCCACTTCCTATAAAATAATACGGAAACAAAAGTCTAGTACTAATTATGATGCAATTAAAATAAATCTAAATGTCCAAACAGTTCTCTAATCGAGTGTACAGTGACAGAGAGCGATGTAAATTGAATTAGTGGGCGTGTACACGACCGCGGCACGGTGCAATGGCGGCACTCTGCCGCTGGTCTATACTACGAGCCTCACGAACACATGTGATTACGGAAGCCATCATTTACAATTATTAATTGTTGAAAACAAATTACGTACAATCGTACGTACCTACGTAAAAATTGCTAAATTTCCCGAAAACTCACAGTATCTCCATATTTGTAAAAATAAAATAGTCATTATTTGCTTAAAACATGGTATAAACGGCGTTACCAATAATTATAATAAAGAGCTTACATGTTTTGCCAGAATTGTACTTGAAATAAGGCCATGATGTTCTTGGTTAAATTTAATTTAAATCAATAAACTTAAATTTCTTGATAATTAATAACTTAAATTTAAACTTAAATTTCTAAAGTACTTATATTCGTTGTAGGTATCTGTTATTTTTATCAGCTATAAAACTTTTTGTATTTTTTCCTATTTTAATTATGTAGATGTAAATTGAATTAGTGGGCGTATACACGGTGCGGTGGCGGCATTATGCCGTTGCTCTACCAGACTTACAGAGACTTACTTACTTACACAGAAGCCGCCATAATTAAATGTATAAAACTAATAACTTTCGATAGCTCGACAATTTGATTAAATTGTGTTTGAATTCCGATTGATTTTGGTATATACTTTTTATAAGCAATTCAGCTTCCGCCCCTTAAGTACACATTCCATCAGTAAACACTAACGATCTAACTGCTGAAACCACTAAGAAGCATCATAAGCTATGGAACAAAACTTGAAACTGCATACAGATAAATCATTTAGCCCACGTTATTACAGTAACGTGTATTAATGTAAATTGAATTAGTGGGCGGGCACACGAGTCGTCGGCGGCAATGTTGCTATGCCGCTATACGGCCATAGAGGCCAGGATTATGTACACGGAAGCGGTCGTTATTAACTGCGCGGATGTTTATGGATGTTGAGATTAGCTACCTTCTTGCGGCCGATTAATTGAGATAAATCTTGAGTATAATGTTACTTAGATGTAAGGAGCTATTGCTGAAGATAACCTCAATGGTCTACTAGTGATCTCAGGAACTGCTGCGGAGTGAGAAATGTTGGGTTTGATTCGCAGGTCCAGGTGTTACTGTGTTTTTATGAAACTCTCATTGCTCGGAGTTTGAATTTATGCTCAATTTCTGGATTCTCACATTATATGGGACCTAAATCATACCAGCAAACTCAGTTTGCAATATTTTGGCTTATTTTGGCAAATAGGTAAATTATTTGTTTTGATTTCATACTTAACTGCTCTTTAAATAGTCTCAGAATGAATATTATGCTATAAGTCGGAAGATAATTATTACGCCTTAAAACGCAATTAATCAAGCTTCACATCTTAAAAATATTTTACAGGTGAAAAATACTCCTTGTTTAATAAATAAATACACAAATATGAAGCACCGAATTTTTTTTTTTAAAGCTAACTAGCAATGCGGGTCGCACATTACTAGTATTCTTGCGTGCTAAGCTAGATTGCTTGTGCTACGAGTGGGTTCACGTCGGTAGTGCAATTGGTGGGGTTCGAACCGGCAACCACATGATCGCAAGTCCGACGCCCTAGCCATTAGGCTACCGCAGCTTTATTTTTTAACTCTTTTTTTTATTAATTCCTTTACTTTTATTAATTCTCTTCCCAAACCCAATTATAAGTGTACGTACATATTATGACATGTCACGTACCTAATTATAATTCGGACAACACTCGAAGACATGCAATACGTATGAAATAACCTTTAAGTTAAGTGCTAAGCCATTTTATATTCATAATATATCGCTTGGCAGTTAATTAAAATTATTATCTTTTGGTTGCGTATGTGTTTAAAAATGAATGAAATGAAATAAATTTTATAGCTTCATGGCTTCGGCATTTCCTAACTGACGACCTCTGAGAAGAAACACCGAAACAAACTCAGAGAATTATTAAGTCCAGACATAGAATAACTCTTATAAAATATGTGAGTGCGACAATGCCGGGCAATGTCTGATATGGCCTTTTGAGGAAAGAACCATAGAGCAGCATAGCTTTTGAGTAGACCAGTCCCACTTGACGGCAAGCATGCAGCAGTCATCGTGTAGCTCAACCATAATTTAGGGAGCTCAACGACCCGTCGAGCGAATGTTGCCATATGTATGATTTTTTGATGGTGGGCCCCATACCATTTGTTCTTAAACTTGGTGCCTTGAATTTATTTTCTTTCGCTTGTGATGGCTACACTTAGCTAAGTGCCAATGCCCAAAGCTCTATAGGTAAATCTCGATTCTTATCAGTTTCCCTTTTAAACTTTGACTATTACTGACTATAATTATAGTCAAATAGCAGGCCATTTCAGCTTGGGCTTTCGGGATCTTACCAACATTGAACATTTGCCAAATTGCCACTAACATTATAATAATTTTGATTATGTTTATTCAATGGTATCCACGACACAAGCTTGCTAAGTGTGGATACCTCGATAAATCCTAATTTTTAAATTACCCACCACTGTCTATAACTGTATGTAACGTCATTTCAGTTTTAGTTTATTTTGGTGAAATAAATTAGTTGTATTTGTGTTGCCACTGGTAACTGTCGACAGTATGATGTCAATGAGTATTACCATAATTATAAAGTTGCAACATATTTTTAGGGGAGAATTAATTAATTATTGATTAATTTTTCTAGTCAAAAAATTTGCCACATCGTTACTCTACGGCAACACAGCAACATTTTGGCGCCGACGCGGGGCGGTGTCGTTTGAAACAAAGGCGGCGCGGGCGCAGTCTGATTGCGCGCCGGTGACTTGCGCGTTGCGCGGGCGCCTCGGGCTAACCGTGAAATTGGGCACACCGTATGCACAAGGTTCCGTACCCAGTTTTTATGAAGAACATAAATTAGGATAAAATTAAGGATTATTTCAAAGAATGTTTCAATTTTCATGTGTAAAAATTTAACTACTACGGGATTGGGGTAAATTGATTTTTTCGCTGTTATAACGATAGAAGACCATTCGGCACGCTGGTTTTAAATTTTGTTTGAGAAAATAGTACTTGATCATAACAATTGCATTGTTTTCGAAAAATAATTTATATTGTGTACCCAGGCATGTACGAATATTATTCATACAATATAATATGATACTAATTTACCTTAGACATACTAACCAAGTTGGTTGGTTAGGTCTAAGTAATTTACACATAGGTAAGTCGAAAAGAGAGAAGAAAATATTGAGAGCAGGATTCTCTGGGATGTTTTCAACGTATTTTCTCAGAGGACGACCTCTGAGCAAGGAAACGCGGTCACCATATCTCAAAGTTTAAAATAACATAACATCACGCCTGCATTCCCCGAAGGGTCGGGTAGGGGTGTACTAACATCTACACCCACGGTTCGCCGGTATGTTTAGGTCCCTTGTAATACGGGTAAGTTTAAAATAAGGACCTATGGACGTTAAAGAGCTGTTAACAAAAATAAATGTCTGAAGTTCACGCAATATCAGATAATTGTTACTCCTGCTTACCCCCAAAATCGAGTTAATCTAGTCGGCATATATCGCTTACAAAGAACGCCTTCTTAATCTATTTATTGATTCAATAGAAGTTCGACTCTAAGCCACAATACAGACAAACAAACAACGGTAGTTCATTGTAACGACGTCGGCGCCTTTGTGGTCAACTAAACGTCGATGACTATACGTTTCGTTTATTATACACAATATAACGCCTTATATAAAACCTTATTATGTACAAATTGCCCAGTATAAATTGAGAGGTGGCGGGAGAGCATGCCAAAACATGCGTGTGCGCCGATGTTAGAAACTTTCCACCTTAATTGATGTACTAGAAGAGAAATTATCTATTAACAAAGATTATTTTTATATTTCACTAAGTGACAGGACGATATCGGTTTATTTACTGCTGTCCAAAAAATGAAGATTTCACACACAAACACGTCAAAGAAGCGACATTTTATGACATTATGAATGAACTAAAATGTAGCTTATAAAAACATTTTTATTCACAATTAAACATGTTATTCTACAATTTTATTCAAAACTAGCTTCTGCCCGCGACTTCGTCCGCGTTGCTTGATGATATATAGCTATGCTATGATATATAGCCTTCCTCAATAAATGGGCTATCTAACCTGAAACAATTTTTCAAATCGGTCCAGTAGTTCCTGAGATTAGCGCGTTCAAGCAAACAAACAAACAAACTCTTCAGCTTTATATATTAGTATAGATATAAATATTTGTGTTTCTTTTTAACTGAATTGACACAAACTATATCGGAAGTATATTTTGAGTATTTTTAGTTACCATAACAAAATTGTACCATAAAAAAGAAATTGTTATTCAGACTTTAAATGATTTATGCTCCTTCAAATTATTTCTTGCCTTTGCAATCTATGAGGGGCCAAGTTAAACTGGTCATTTTATACCAAATCATTGTGATACAGATTGATATAATAAGTAGCGGTAGAGTTTTTATTCAGCTGTGTATCGGTACTCGCTGATATTAGAAGCCGTCTTCTTTTTTCAGGTGTAGAAAATCGTTCATAAATTACACTGGATATGAGAGCATATAAGAAATGTATTAGTTGTAAACTAGCGTTAAATTAAGCAAATAAATAAGTGTACACAGTATCTAAAAATGTATTACTTTTATTATAGATAGGTATGTATTTTTTCTGTTATATCAATGTGTTTAATGATTTTTTTTTATTGTAGGCTCTACATACCTACGATGATTGTTTTTTTTTATCAAATACAACACGGTTAATAGTCACCCGACGTATCGTAATATGATGTATATAATACAATTATAATATAGAAGGCCAGACTATAGCCAGTAAACCAATAAATGCCAAAGATTAATCGGCTAAGCTGCTAACTAGTCTAAGCCAAGGTAGAGTATCTTATCATGCTGGTAAACGTCACGAAACCCATGCTCATGTGTCTATAGGGCAAGTGCGGTAGTAGGTAGTATTAACGACCTTGCCATCGGCAGCAGATGATCCATGAGAATTTTTCGGCACCCCAAAAAAGACTCATATCGCGCAAGTAGCAAATAAGTAAATGCAACAGAAAAACTCGTCCCATAGCCCACCAAAGCAGCCCATAATTAATACGCTAACCCCATCACCACTAACAAAACGAGACATTAGATCCTCAAACTTTTTCGTCCTCATAAATCGGGATGTGCCTACCCTTTTTGTCTTTAGTAATGAGTGCATTAACATACAAATAGAACCAGCTCTGGTCCTCTGTATAATTGGGTGCAGCACCCCGCTGACACCGGGCCTTTGTGACCGCCGCGAATACGAACAAACCGACTGCAATATATATATGATGATTACTTCCCAAATATTGGTAGATGGTGATTAAAAGTGGCCCTATTTGTTTATTAGGAAATGGAGATCGATAAAGCTTTCTATGCGTGTATAAAAAATGTTATTAGTGTTAGCTATGTGACGTACGTCGTAAAAAGTAATATCAATCATTGAGTTATTAGATACTATAGGCTTAAGCGTGCAGCGAGTTGTTATTCCATGAGTTGTAGAGTACACGTCAAAAAAAAAAATCTGTACTAATATTATAAAAAGGAAAGTTTAGTATGTATATGAGTCCCGATTTCAAAAATTCTTTCACCATTTGAATGCTACATTCTTCCAGATTAACATAGGCTATAGAATATTTAAAAAAAAACGTTAGCGCGAAGCCGGGGCGGGCCGCTAGTAAAAAAAAAAGATAATATTAGATAGATTGTTCCCGTAAGAAAGCATAATAAACGTGACTTTTGGCAGAGAACACCTATGGATACATTATTAGTATTTGGTTACAGTAAATGAGTAGTGAATTGCAAATGCGGCAACAATTTAATCACATTTTTTAGATAACTTTGCTCGAACTGAGAATTGAGCCCTATTTCCAATAGAGCTTCGGAATTCGGTGGTGAAAAGCTTCGGAATTCGGTGGTAAAAACGAACACACCAACTTCCGAAACCGTTTTCCACATAACTCTTTGTAGGCAGTTTTTTACTTATTTAAAATAAACCTGTCAAAAACAACATCAAATGTTTTTAAAACATTATTTTCCGATCCTCATAACATACCATCATGCCTGTAATCCTCGAAGGGTTAGGCAGAGGCGTATTAATGTACACCCACAGTTCGCCGGTATGGCCGGTATGTTTAGGTCCCATGTAATAGGGGGCGAGCCTATTGCCATTTACCGGGCACAAATTCCAAACTCCGAGCTGCTACTGGGAATTTCATAGAAAAACCCAATAACACTTTGCTCGACTTGGGAATCGAACTCAGGACCTCTAGCGTAGCAGTCGCGCTCAGGACCACTAGGCTAATGAGGCATTTTCCGATCCTCGTAAATCTATAAAGGTAATTACATTGCAAAATCAAGTCTAAGGCCCACTTGCACTAACTTTTTAAATATATTTAAACTGTATTTAAACACAAATTTACTATGAAAAATTGTGTTTAAATGGAATTTAAACATATTTAAAAAGTTGGTGCAAGTGGGCCTAAGTCTAAACAATAAATAATAGTTAATCAAATGGTGCAATTATCCGCATTTCCATTAACATGACAATAAATTGGAGGGCCCATTGCAGTCTCAGCCATCAGCCATAGCCCGAAGCGGTTCCGTAGACTTAACTAGAATTTATTACTAGTTGACAAAACAAAATTTATACGAAGGATTTAGAGAATCGTACTCTTGTTCCGTGAGGGTTACCTACCTACTCGCGACTGAATTTCATTGAAGTCAAAGTCAAAGTCAAAATGTTTTATTTCAATTAGACCAAGTATACTGTTTTAAGTTTTCAACATTTTAATCGCAAATGTTTCATAATCTTGTATAAGCTGCTCCGTCCGACGTCAAGACGTCGACACCGGCTGTCGCTGAAAACCAGCGTTATGATTCTGCTCCCTGCACGAGTCATAACAAAAAACTGAGCGATTGGCCGTTTTGCGTGGATGTGACGCATACTTTCGCAAATTATGTACCTACCTAGTTTACTTCCTTGTTTAAATACACAATGGTGTGTGCGTCTTATCTATGCAAATAAATTTATATTCTTTCTTTCAATAAAATAGGTAAGTACTTTTGAAAAGACAAGTCTTGACGTGGGAGAGCCGTGCTTCGGCACGAATGGGCCGGCTCAACCGGAGTGATACCACAGCCTCACAGAAAATCGGCGTGAAACAACGCTTGCGTTGTGTTTCGCCGAGTGAATGAGGTTACCGGAGGCCCAAACCCTTTTAAAAGGCGGGCAACGCACTTGTGACTCCTCTGGTGTTGCGGGTGTCCATGGGCGGCGGTTATCGCTTACCATCAGCCCATTCATCTGCTCGTTTGCTCCCCTATCCTATAAAATAACAAAATACAAACTAGTTGCACGGTATCAAAAAGTGGGTCTTATGGAGAAGAGCCGGCAAGAAACTCCATAGATACTCTTTTAAAAAAATATATTAAATCTGATTACAATATTGAACTTTGCTTTACAACTTTATTTTAAATAGTTGCTGAGAATGATGCAGTTTGCTGTGTAAGATTACTTAAAAAAAAAAGGATTGTCACAGCAAGTAAGAGCTGACCAGCCCCGACAGACAGCACCCGTTCACGAGCATGACGTGTGTATCGGCGTGGTTCGAATCAACCATATTGTAGGGAATAAAACGACCCAACACAGATTACATTGGTACATACATATTTTCACGTCGCTCTCCCGTTGGGGTAGGTAGAGACTATAGATCTCCACTTGCTACGATCCTAGCACACTACTTTCGCTTCATCTATGTTCATTAACCTCTTCAATTACTCATGCATGATCGTTTGTTTTGGGTGCTCATAAAATGTAAACGGTCATGTTCAAAGATCAAGAAATTTGAATTTTTTTGAGAACGTCGTCAATTTTCTTGTGGTTGTGGTCGGCTTCTTCCGACTCTTCCATCCGCACTCACCACGTAAGCCTGTTTCGTCGCTCTCCGTTCAACCAACTCACTACAAACCCCTTGTCTAACTCAACTAAACTACGTGTCTTTCTCAATCCTTCTTACTACATCTTCTTCTGTTTCACTCCAAAACGTCCCTAATCACTATTCCTTCAAACTATATGTATGGTGTAACTTCAAAGTTACACCATACATACTTCTCAAAGCTCTATCTACTAGATTTGTCACTTGTTTGTTATTTTAGTGAAGGAAAAATTTGACTGCGGACAGGATTCGAACCTGCCTCTTCTGGTTAGATACACCAGATGCTATGACCATTAAGCCACATCACCATCTATCTACATACCTACTTTATATATACATAACATACCATCATACCTGTATTAAGGGCTAGGCAGAGGTGTACTTATGCACACCTTCAGTTCGCTGGTATGTTTTGATGACTAATCCAGGAACTTAAATCGCCTTAGAACTTCTTTAACAGCATTGTGTAATGGCTTTCAATATTTAATTTAACACTTTCAGCAACTTTCCATTTGCAATAGAATGTCAATGTCAATACAAGTTACATTAAATGCTTTCGAATCAAACAAAATAAATACTAAATAGTATATACTTACTTCTTTAATTTACGAGATCTGGACAACCCTACAATTCCTCAGGACAATATTTCTATTTCATTCACTGTCAAAGTTGATTTAACTAGGGATACCACGCTATCTCAATTTATGTTACTAAATTAAAATAAACAGATGGTGAATTTGTTATCGATAATCGTGAATATCTATTAATCGAATAATGTTTAAATAGCAATTATAAGGCCCACTTGCACAAACTTCTTAAATGTGTTTAAATTGTATTTAAACACGAAATTTCTATGAAAATCTGTGTTTAGATACAATTTTTCATGTGTTTTTCAAGTGGACCTAAGTATTGTTAAATGTAAGCGCTATTGTTATTCTATTAAGCGTTACTTTACAGCAGATAAATTGGCATATCTACATAATAATTCGTTTATTCCATACGAAAAGGAGTGTATTTTTAAGTTCCTGACAACTATAATTTGCTTAGAAAATACAGTCGGTAAGGAAAATTTAATTCATTGCAACGAACTCATTAATTACAAACCGACACACATTGAATTATCTAAATAAAAAAATACCTGACAAAAAAATTTGTTGTAAGTGCCTTTATTAATTTTTTACTATTCTCAACAAGCCGGAGGTCGCGGCTTGTCTAATTATGTTAATAACACTTAAGAACCGGCCATAATTATGTCAACACAACTACCGCAAGTAATAAATAAAGGTAGGTATCGCTAAAAACGTCACACATTAAGAAAATTGCGTCAACCGGTCTCTTTTGTAACGCTAAGCACTTGCACTTATCAATAAACGCAATTAGAACTCATTAGAACAAATCGATCAAGCGGCAAAAATCGCGCCATAATTGACGACTAAAAAGTCGCGCGGCTGCAATTGCGTTTGTAGCGCGTCGTGGGGCGTAGAGGCCCCGCCTTCGGAGGCGTAGGGAGGGCCGCGCGAGTGCGACGGCCGAGGAGGACGGAGGACCAGTCGGCCTCACCACCGCGGAGTCACCGCGCGTTGCGCGCGACTATCGCAAAAATTCGCGCAACTGACGCCGCCGGGGAACAAACGCGCCTCTTGTGGACCTCACGCTCTTGTCATTTGCACCCGAGTGACTTCAGTGATTAGACTGTGGGAATCTATACATCTTAGCCACATAATATAGTACAAACTCACACTCGATGAAGAAAATGCATGTTGGCAACCGTGATTAAAACATTAGTGGCCAGTGACTTCACGTGCGAAAAACTTATCTTTTCTAAACATAAATAAAAAAACTGAAATGAGTTCCAATTACGAATTGTTTGTAAGTGTCTCGCTCGCGGCGTGATTGAAAATGTCAATTAAAAACAAAAGAACAGTTCCAAAGAGTTTGTTGTTTGCCAAATTATTTGTCAAAAATGGACTTGACCACTCGTCGCGGGGAAATGTTGGACGGTACAGGGGCGGTTCTTTCTTTGAACGGGACTGAACAGGTGTGCCGGGAACTAGTGAACGGAACGGAGAGCGGTTGTGACGTCAGCGCTGTAACGGCGGAAGTGACGACGACGTCGAGGAAGACGAACTCGTTCAGCATTAGGAACCTCGTTGGAACTGGGGACTCGGATAGGACTTCCGACGGGACATCTAACCCTAGCGATGGTGAGTAACTGTTTTTTTTTAATCCGCTTATTAAAATGTTTGAAATAAGAATAATATACAACCTAGGTAGGCACAATAATAACAAAACTCGTGCGTATAAAAAAGCCAAATTCCCAGGCGGCATAATAAATCTTTTCAAAGATTTGACATGTGAACCACTTTTTATGCAAGTATAGAAAAATTTTAAATTCAAAATTAATCTTGCATAAATATTTCTGATAATCATGTCTTAAATTTTCCAAAAGGTTAATTATGTGTCTATTGTAATAAATATTTCGATTAATTTAATTACCTACGGATTCGTTGTACTCTTTTGACATGTTCAGTTTTTTTGTCCAATCTTGTAGTTTGGGACTTAATTTATGGTCCAATCAGAATTGATTCATAAACAAAGTTAAATCTAGATTTATTATTTTTACAAGGCTTGAATTTATATAAAATATGTATTCGCAATTTATACAATTAATGTATCAGCTTGTATGAGAAGACTGATATGATTACTATTATAGAATTTCATAGCTAAATAAAAAATACAACCTATTACAAAGATTGGTTAAAGGTATAATCTATTTTCAGGTTTGAAATATCTTCATCACTTTCTACCGATATTTTATGAAATGAGAGGAAGCTACTTAGGTACCCTAGAAAACCTAGGCTTTGTTAAGACTGTCTTTTGTAATAAGGAAGTTACATAAAGCTTGACCCGACAAGCTAAGATAAGATTTTGTATATTATTATGGTTTATATTTAGATAATAGGTATTATTCGATTGATTAACCTTTTCAAAGATTATAAACATTTATTTTAATCAACTGGTGCTATAAATGGTGAAAAAATTAAGGCGACTATGAGCATAAATGCAAATGAGCATATGAGCATAAATAAGAGGACATGAGCATAAAACTAATCTATACTCATAGATATGCCTACTGAAAGTTTTTCTGGATCATGTGTTTCTGTAAATGAGGTTTGTATAATAATCTGCATTATTTCACAATAAATACAAGGAATGTAATCTAATTTATCTCTAAACTGCCTCATTACCCAAGCGGTCCTGAGGTCGAGTTCCTGGGTTCGATTCCCAGGTCGAGCAAAGTGTTATTGGGTTTTTCTATGAAGTTCCCAGTGGCAGCTCGGAGTTCGGAAATTATGCCCTGTTAGTGGCAATAGGCTCGCCCCCTATTACAGGGGACCTAAACATACCGCCGAACTGTGGGTGTACAATAGTACGCCTCTGCCTAACCCTTCGGGGAATACAGGTGTGATGGTATGTTATGTTATGTTATGTAATCTATTTACCGTCAAAGCAATAGATGCTAACAAAGTTACCTTAAAAATGTTTGTTTACATGTCTGTCTATATGCTTGTACGCGCATCACGCAAAACAACGAAAAAGGATGCTGTTTTTACAGTTTTATTGCTGGAGTGGTGAGTCCAATGTCTGGAGTTCAAATCCAAGGCACGCAACTCTGACTTTTCGTAGTCATGTGCGTATTAATAATTAATTATCACGCGTTTAAACATTGAAGGAAAACATCGTGAGGAAACCTGCACGCCCGCGCCTGAAAGATTTTTCTCGACGGCATGAGAAATCTGCCAACCCGCACTAAGTCAACGTGGTGGACTATAGCCTAGTCCTTCTCATTTGGCGATATATTGGTTTGATGTCGATTGGTGGAGGTGTAACTTAAAAGCTGGTGCATATTTCATATTAAAACCGAGTTATATTAAGTAAATCCTTTGGAAACAAGTAATAGCAAAATAAATGTGTTGCTGGGGAGTTTGTTGCGCCGCTTCTTCTTCCCAGCGAAAACACTAGGAGGCGGTGAAGGCCGGGCGTTTTGGGGGCTGTCTATAATGTAAAAATGACGTTTAAAAAGTAACTACGTAATAGTCTATATTGAATAAATGATTTGAACTTTGACTTTAAATTTATCTCTAAAACACACTCATTCCAACAAAATGTGAATAATTATTCATACTAATGAGTATTAATTCTCACGTGGGAGAGCCATGCTTCGGCACGAATGGGCCGGCTCGACCGGAGTAATACCACGGCCTCACAGAAAACCGGCGTGAAGCAACGCTTGCGTTGTGTTTCGCCGAGTGAATGAGGTTACCGGAGGCCCAAACCCTTTTAAATGGCGGGCAACGCACTTGTGACTCTTCTGGTGTTGCGGGTGTCCATGGGCGGCGGTTTTCGCTTACCATCAAGTGATCCGTCTGCTCCCCTATCACATAAAAAAAACCCACAATGCCTGACGTTATTTCGCTGTTATTAGTCTAATGCCTATAGATATACCTACTAACTTAATGGAGTATGTTGCTCAACTATCTTTTTTGTCGTCTGTACACTGGTACTGTTTATTCTACAACTTTTCTATACGGATTGCCACTCCTTAATTAAGTAATGCAATAAGTGTAAATGTTATTTACGATCTTGTTACTCAATAACTTGGCCAATCAAGAGTTTATTGAAATAGTTCTAGTATCTTTATACGTAAGTACTTATACATACAGGGTGAAATTGAGTAGACGTGACAAAATAAAATATATACATATGATTCGTGAAATTGTGTTTCATTAATATGTTTACTTTTATGAATATTTAGTGTTTCTTATTTTATTTCTTGATCTGATTGGGATACCTATATGCCCTTTTTAGATCCCACATATTTTTGACATGTTGTAGGTATAGTCACGGCCATGCGATTCATGACATTTCGCTACGACCATGATAAACTAATTTTGGTACATACGCTTTTCTATAATAAAACAGTGCGAAACATTACTTAAATTACAACTAGTAATAAATCTCTAATATTAGAAAATTAACTGCCTCGTTAGTGTAGTGGTCCAAGTGCGACTTCTACGCTAGAGGTCCTGGGTTCGATTCCCAGGTCGAGCAAAGTGTTATTGGGTTTTTCTATGAAATTCTCAGTAGCAGCTCGGAGTTTGGAATTTGTGCCCAGTTAGTGGCAATAGGCTCGCCCCCTATTACATGGGACCTAAAACATACCGGTGAATTGTGGGTGTACCTATGTACACCTCTGCCTAACCCTCCGGGGAATACAGGCGTGATGGTATGTTATTTATTAGAAAATTAATAAAATCGTAGAAAAGCTGTCTATGTACATTGAAGATATTAACAAAAAAAAACAAATAGATAAGAGTATATAAAATGCTCTGAATCCAAAAAAGAGATTTTTAAAATTCTAATCTGTTTGTTACGGGTTGGCGCAAAAACTACAGAATAGCTTTTAATTTTGTTATCACTATTGGAAAGTATATGCTCCAACTTAAAAACTGGTGAACCCAACTAATTTAACAGATCCTGAGATAGAGTTTGACTTCTCTGATGTATAGAGACCCATACAAAGAAGAGATCATCGCTGTTGGTTAATGATAAAATTATTTTTGGGACCCATTTTTAATCCTAATATAGCTTCAGTTGAGCGAAGCCGCGGGCAAAAGCTAGTTGAATATAAAACATAATTGTTCAGAAATCAATTAAATTAATTTGTATTTCCGTTAGCGCTAATTGTAATGTAAGGAAAATCTAACACAACAATTATTTTATATTGACATTGTCGTCATAAAATCATGTCAGGGAGGTGATGACATCATTTGATGGTTGCTGCAATGATTTTATTGTGTTTTTATGATCGCAAACCTAGCCATAAATGTACCTACAATGTTGTGGACAATTAGTTGACGATATAACTAACTTATGTTACATAACTCTACGTCAGTCACATAACAGAACATATCACCACGCCTGTGTTTCCCGAAGGCTTAGGTTAGGTTCTTTCTTTCTTTCTAGGTGTATAAATGTACACCCACAGTTCGCCGGTATGTTTTACAAATACCTAACGTCGAGCTGTTATTGGGAATAGAAAAACCTTATAACACTGTTCAACCTGAGAATAGAGTCCTGGACCTCTAGCGTAGCAGTCTAGATAACTAGGATAATGAGGCAGTTATATTATAGGCTCGTAACTTTATGTCATTCCCATCAAAATAATAATTATAACGAACTGGGCCCCAAGTCTGCTATTATGTCGTGTCAAAATTGTAAATCAATGGTTTCAGAATTGTTGATGTGTGACAGTTTTTTTACGAAATCTGTCAGTTCTAATGTCATTTAGTGCCATTGAACGACCATTCTGATACAACTGAAATAGCAGACTTGGGCCCCTGGTTGATCGTCTATAACTTTTTGTAAAAATATAAATCCGAAAAACAGGGGTAAAAACGGGTAACATCGTGGGCACATAGCTAATCAAAATCCAAACGAATGTGAAATATGCAAAAATGAATGAATCAAATTTGATAAATCTTGGTACAGATGCATCGGGTAGCCATACCCCATTTTTTCAGCTAGTACAAAAATGTTTTAGCTGCATTGATAGATCAAACTGCTTATAAAGATCTCCTAAAGCTTGTAATAATCAATATCGAATCTATACTTAATATATAAAGCTGAAGAGTTTGTTTGTTTGTTTGCTTGAACGCGCTAATCTCAGGAACTACTGGTCCGATTTGAAAAAAAAAAAACAGTATTAGATAGCCCATTTATTGAGGAAGGCTATAGGCTATATATCATCACGCTACGCGGTCGAAGTCGCGGGCAGAAGCTAGTCAAAAATATATTTGAAACGTCACAGTTGCGTGTTCGAAATGTAAACTTGGAGATCACAGTTTGTTAATGTTACGTTAACGTCATTAATATTGATTATTTTAAATCAATATGTCATTATGCTGCCTAAATCAAAGCAAATATGACGTGTGCACAACTTCATACGCTTACAATTAAAATAATTTTACATACACTATGATAAAGTATGACTAATTGGCTTCTAGTTCAAGTAATATATTCGAGAATATATATTTCTTTGACATGCAGCCTTACTTGCCTCATCCTACAAAAAAAGAAAATGGACTCAAATGATACCGATTTTTTTTTGGACGTGCATAGATTTCTCATGGATATTTTTCCATGTGAAGACGTGGCAGGGTAGGTATGTCGGACTCATACCGACTCCGATAATATCTAAAGACAAAGATGTCCTCTGAGCTCCAAATTTTTTTTTTATTTGTCACATAGGAATTGACGAAAGTGCAGTATATTTTAGTATCTAATTGCGCTCTGCAATTCCTTAAAGGTACTATAAAACTTATAAAAAATTATTAA
The DNA here is from genome assembly GCA_947256265.1 of Acronicta leporina. Classification (NCBI taxonomy): domain Eukaryota; kingdom Metazoa; phylum Arthropoda; class Insecta; order Lepidoptera; family Noctuidae; genus Acronicta; species Acronicta leporina. Next base: position 4,128,133 of record OX366513.1, on the reverse strand, counting down.
ATATGTAATTGTAATAATTATTATCTATACCCTTGGCAATGGTTATAAGTTTCTATTTGCAATTGGCTCCATTTAATTGATTATAATGGGTGAATTTTAATTAGAATAACTTTTCACGTCTTTACCCACATTTTACTTAACATACTTCGAAAAAAAAAACAAATCATCCACTCAGTTGTATATACGGAAAATCCAAAAAGTTTATTCGATTTTTAAACTTTTTTTTTTTCAGAACTTGGTTAGATGTTCATGGTATATGATAAGTATGTTCAAAACTCTTTGTTGCTTGTATTTTAAAGGGTCTATTAAAGTATTCAATTAAAGGCAATTTAAATATTTTATGATATGCGCGACTATTAATTTGCTGACGTCATTACGTCCGTAATTCGACCTCGTCGGTCAAAACTAACGTCTTTCTATAAGTTTAGTACTTCACAATGAATGAAATATGAATATTACATTAGTTATTTCATTAGAGTGGTTTATTTAATTTAGTAAAAGTTAATTAACGTGTTTTATGTGTAATTATCGTGTTTATTTTTAATGAATTTATGAAAGACCACGAAGTTAAAGAAGTAAGTATGAAGGAATGTAGATAGAAAAATAGTAATTAAATGTTATTTAGTGTCGGTAGCCTAATGGCTAGAGCGTTGGACTTGCGATCACGTGGTTTTCCGTTCGATACCCACCCATTTCACTATCAACTTGAACCCACTCTTCACACAAGCATTTAGCTTAGCACGAGGGGTTAACAAGAATACTAGTAATGTACCCACATTGCTAGTAAGCTTTTTTTAAAAAGTAATAACTATTTCTCATTATAGGCTCACAGTTGTCTTGTTGCATTACTATTTACGACAAGCATGTGTAGTTCTAGGTTCCTACCTACCCTTATGGGAAAAGGCGTGATTGTTTATGTATGACAGTAAGATGAGTTTCTAAATAAAATGCAAGCCTATAAAAACATAATTATTATGTACCTAGGTACGTACCATATTTTCAAGCACGAGTAAAACCTAGAACCTATAAAGTTAACAAACTGATTAACTCTGAACTACCCTCAGTGGCGGTACCATCGTGACGTCACTTCCCCCTAACCAGACGCTTCCGGAACTAAATTGAACACTCGACAGGTGAGCCGACTGTTACAATCGATCCTATGGTGTTCCTTGCTTTATGGTTGTTTTATGATAACAATACTTACCTAATTTGTATTGATAATATTGTTGTTAGAATATGGAATGTGCTGACATGGTTTGAACATGTTGAGAGAATGAATGAAAGGAATTTATAAGGCGAATGTCAGCCGCAGCATCAGAAGAGGTCGTCTTAGAAGGACATACGCCAATCTCATTGGCGAGGTCCTTCAAAAAGGTCAGGTGCGTAGTACTCGCAACCGGCGCGTGTGTATGAGAAGATGTATGAATGTGGTAGAAGCAAAAGAAATATGCAAGAATCGTAGCCAGTGGCGGTCTATAGTTTCTGCCTACCCCTGTGGGCGTGAGTGTATGTATGTATGTATATTTTAATGTGATGGGGGGGCTAACGAACAGGGGGTCACCTGATGGTAAGCGATTACCGCCGCTCATGGACACGTGCAACACCAAAGGAGTCGCAAGTGCGTTGCCCGCCTTTTAAAAGGGTTGGACCTACGGTATCCTCACTGACTCGGCGAAACACAATGTAAGTGTTGTTTCACGCCGGTTTTCTGTGAGATCGTGCGGTTCTTAACAGCTTTCGGTTCACCTTGACTAGTTGCTCGAAGAAAATATCAATATTTAATATACTATAAGATTTACGTAACGAGAAAGCGAGTAAATTTAAAATGTCACACGATCACAAAAGATATCCTCTTAATCGTTTCTACTTATACTTAGATCGTGACATTGTCCTTAGAGATAAGTACTTCATAGAGTTTTGTCACGGCGTACCTACTTACAAGTCTTATATTGGAATTACATGACACTCAGTTTGGTTTTACAAATGGAATTCAACAATCGACTTTATGTTTTTAGGAATAGCTTGACGTGGGAGAGCCATGCTTCGGCACGTATGGGCCGGCTCGACCGGAGTGATACCACGGCCTCACAGTCACAGAAAACCGGCGTGAAACAACGCTTGCGTTGTATTTCGCCGAGTGAATGAGGTTACCGGAGGCCCAAACCCATTTAAAAGGCGGGCAACGCACTTGTGACTCCTCTGGCGTTGCGGGTGTCCATGGGCGGCGGATATCGCTTACCATCAGGTGATCCGTCTGCTCGTTTTCTCCCCAATCCCAAAAAAAAAGCTTCTTTAGCTCGGCAGATCTGCTCATAAGATCTAGTTGTCTTAGGCGCGAGTGGTCCTGTGTTCGATTGTTCGAGGAAAGTGTTTCTATAAAATTTTCAGTAGCAGCTCGGAGTTTGCATTTGTGCCCGGTCAGGCATATTACATGCAACCTAATTACCTAGAACTGTGAACTGGGAAGGTAACTAACTATACTTAAGTACACCTCTATCCAACCCTTCGGTGAATGGTATGGCATTGAACTGGCAGATCCAGTTTTTAATACGATTGCCAATTAAGCACCAGGAGCACAGCAGGTTAAAATAACTAATAGGTCTTAATCGCATCAATATTATGGCTATTTATGAAACTCCTGCGCGTACGCACTACTCTGCAAAGTAGGTATTTATTATTCAGTCCGTGTGTTAAATTAAGTGATATCATATAGACGATGTAAAAAATGTTGGACGAGACAAACTCGTTCTGTAGAAGAATATCTGCTATTTGTGATCTATCGTGTGTACATTGGGTTCTAATGTGCGAAGTACAGAAGCAGGAAACATAATTAAATCAATTATTTTAGTCGCTATTGAGTAACCAGATAACCGGGCTATATTGGTCAATTTTTAACTGTGAAAGTCTCTTAATTTCTAAAGAATAAAATCGACTCGGCTTTCTCAGTTCTCTTGATTCTAGTCATAAAAACTAAAAAAAATATGAATAGTTCTTCAGAAAAAAATTAAAACAGAGCAATCAAAGCTAAAATTGTTGTAGTTAGGTTGTTTGATCGAATCTATCATTAATTTCCTATATCGTTTCCCTATTTCTCCCTATTTCGTTTATCCCCAAATATCATTAAAAAATATAAATCTTTCAACAATCTTTGTTTTATTAATTGAATTTTTTTTTTTATGGGATAGGGGGGCAAACGAGCAAACGGATCACCTGATGGTAAGTGATAACCGCCGCCCATGGACACCCGCAACACCAGAGGAGTCGCAAGTGCGCTGCCCGCCTTTAAAAGGGTTTGAATTTGATCAATTGACAGTCCCTATACAATGGCATCAGTACTCAACGACACAGGTACCCGTTGTTACAACTAATAGCAAATAGGTATGCTGTATTTCTACTATTCAAACGTGAATGAAATGAAATTCTGCGTGAATCGGATCGCTAATCATTATCAAAAATGTAAGGTTAGTAATTTTAACAATGACATCCTACACCTCTTTCTACCCGTGACCATGGATGCTGTACAGGATACGAAATGTCGGGAATTAAATAATATCGATTTAGCGCGATAAAATCCGTAAAAAGTAATCAATTCTGTCTAAGTATAGAATTTCGTATAAATATCCTCATAATATGAATATAACTCGGTATTTTTCGCTACCAAATATTCCTTAACATCTGAATAGGCCTTTAAACTTTCACAACAACTGCACCTTATGCACCAGAGAAACATCGCTGCTAAATAATTTTAGCGGTAATTTTATTATTTTAATAATATAGGAGTGGTACGTGCGCCCGTTATTAAAGGCAAGTAACAATTCTTACATATACGGGGAGCAGGTGCGCATGCGCAATCAATTAATATTTCGCTGTAACATGGACAGTTCAGTTCCGTCACTTGTTGTAGTGCTTGTTCCTTTGACTATTATGGGCTTTGTTCTATTTTAACGGTTTTGACATCTAGATAGATATTTTTGATATAGATTCTGCCTTAGTGACTAATAAATTTCTGTCAGTGACTAATAAACATGCTATTATGTAACCTACTAGGGATGCAAAAAAGAATCTACAGGTGACGTATAATTAATTTAAAAAAAAAGTGTGTTGATTGTTACGAAAATCCGAATTGACTGTAACAGATTTGCAAATTGACAGCTGTCAAATCTTTGACATTATGTTTGCTGATGTTTGAAAGAACAAACCTGTAAAGGTTAGGATAATAGTAACGATTTTTTATACGTTAACAACAATAAGAACTTTATATCAAAATCCAGACATTTCGAAAACCCGGAGAAGAAAAGAACCATAAGTATTGATTTGTAACTTTTCTGCAAATGAAGGATTAATAGGTCGGCCTGTGATTGTTGTCCTACTGTTACATTAGAAACCCATAGGGTTAAGTTCGATATTGATGTTGAATTTGAAGGATCAAATTTTGAATCGGGTTCACCCCACGAAGACAAAACGTTTTTTTTTAACTTCGACTGCTTAAACAATAAGTATAATAAAATTAATTAATATACTTAATTGCTTCCCAGATATTTGGTTTCACATAACAGTTATTGTAATATAAATTACCATTTATATTAAGAATGTGTATAAATAGCTATTAAGTCTGACAATGGTGTTAATTTTTAAATTATTGCGAATAATAAACATGATGTATGTAATTACGAAAATTTTAATAATATGCATATTGTAATGTTTGAATAAAATTATACTAAATATATTTTTTTAAATTATTCAACTCATTAATTTATACATAATGCCTACTAGAGGACAGGACAGGAAAAATGATTAAATAGCCCTGTTGGCAACACTGAACACAATAAAAGATCAAAGGTCAATTTTGACAGAACTTTTAGTAAGACAACAATTGGTTAGGCTGCATGCGTACTACCATAATAACTCGATGTAAAATTAGTTGGAATTGCATTTTTTTTACATTCGCCATTATTGTCCTGTTTCCACAAAATCACTTATTTAAGTGTCCTTTTTTTCTTTAAAATTAGCATAGGTACTAGCAATGTGGGTCGCACATTACTAATTTACTAGTACCTATCCTAGTTAACCCCTCGTGCCAAGCTAAATGCTTGTGTTACGAGATGGTTCACGTCGGTAGTGTAATGGGTGGGTTTCGAACCGACAACCACATGATCGCAAGTCCGACGTCCTAGCCATAAGGCTATTTTACATTTTTTCCGTGTGAAAATCCTCATGGATGCCTACCGTCTCTCGGGAGGAAAGGTGGAAGGTTATGTCTGACTTCTACCGAATAAAAAGTGCAGATACATTGTGCAGGGAACTCCGAGATCTCGAATGAACGAATCTATATTTTACAACTTATAACAGATCCTTATTACCTATCAATTGTCTAATAATAATATCTATATCATATTTTTCTACGTGGGAGAGCCATGCTTCGGCACGAATGGGCCGGCTTGACCGGAGTGATACCGGAAACAGAAAACCGGAGTGAAACAACGTTTCGTTGTGTTTCGCCAAGTGAGTGAGGTTACCGGAGGCCCAAACCCTTTTAAAAGGCGGTCAACGCACTTGTGACTCCTCTGGTGTTGCGGGTGTCCATGGGCGGCGGATATCGCTTACCATCAGGTGATCCGTCTGACTATGCCATAAAAAAAATGATGTTTTAGCCACTAGGTTATAATAATGTTGGTTGTAATAACGTTGAAGGACGGTATTAAAAATTTTATAGACTATATTAAGTATATTCATTTTAAAGTAGGCAACACATTTATTAATATAAAATTACTATAAAAATATAACATCATAAAATGTACAAGAGCCATTCACTGTTGGTTTTTTAATAAAATGCGGCATTCTACTAAATACCATTATATATTGATCTTTAATATTATGGTACTCAATCTAAATCAGGGATCTATATAAAATGGATAACAATATGCGAGACTAAAACATATTCTGACTAACATAATATGTGTTCTAACAAAACTAATTATGAATTAAGTTATCATGTAAAGGTGTTTTTGAAAATTATTTTTATAATTACCAGCCGGTAAGTAACTATACCTAATGTAAGTATTTCCTACACATTAACATTCAACTCAGTGATTATTAAAAAAGATAATAGACTTGCAGTTTTAACTATACTTATTCCAGGATTGGTGTAAGTTATTTTTTTAAGATAAATATGGTATGATTAAACAACATGTTATATTTAAAAAAAACTGGTACCTATTCAATAACGCTTTAAACACGGTTATAAAAGGATAAAAAATTACATTGAGTTTAAAAAGTCGGGATTTCAATTATATTCAATAAAGTGAGTTTTTTTTTTCTATAAGATGTTTAACGACTTATCTTTCAGTAGGTAGGTAAAAGGGGAAAAAAGGTAGGTAATAGGTACTCGGTACTCTAATAATCTGGTGGTGAACAAGGTATCAGATAAGTTCCTTATGATTCTAACAATAACTAAAATACCATCATACCATCACGCCTGTAATCCCCGAAGGGTTAGGCAGAGGCGTACTAATCAATCTAATCACACATAAATCTAATCACAGTTCGCCGGTATGTTTAGGTCCCATGTAATAGGGGGCGAGCCTATTGCCATTAACCGGGCACAAATTCCTAACTCCGAGCTGCTATTGGGAATTTCATACTAAAACCCAATAACACTTTGCTCGACCTGGGAATCGAACCTAGGACCTCTAGCGTAGCAATCGCGCTCAGGACCACTTGTCTAATGAGTCAGTTAACAATAGCTAACAATAATAGACAATAATTATGATATGATAAGAAATCCCTGTCCGACCCGTGAAGGTATTGACAGGTATGGATATTCGGTTCTATTTTTAAATCGTTTACACTTTACGAGTAAAAAATACCACAAACAAAATGTTATAAAACGAGCAACTTAAACGGCTATACTTACGGTGGCAGAGATATCATCAGATGGTTCAAACATAGTTACTAGATTTTGGGAAAGAATCGGTAGGTAAGATTTATTTGGTAATTAATGTGATAGGGATACCATGTGCCCCTTTCAGAACGGACAAAGTATTTTTAACATAGCGTATAATGTACCTATATAATAATTTACTTGAAACACGATAATGGGTCTTAGCCAGCCAAAACCTATGTAAAATATCCCATTAAAATTAATAGGTTTAATTAACAACATTATTATTTTTATATTATAATGAAAAGTTTAATTTACATAGTAGGCAATAATATATTATTAAAATATAGGTGCGTAATTATGCGCAGATGTTAAAAAAAACGATGCAAAAGGGGACTAATTTTATATTAATATTATAATAAAAAGAAATTATTTACATAATAGGTAAATATTAAAATATAGTTGCGTAATTATGCGCAGATGTTGAATAAAAACTAAATTTAAAGAAAACTTAAAGTTGAAAGAGCACTAATTTTAGTTTATAGGAATTGTATAATTTTAAAGTCACAGTAGCGTACTTCAGAGACTCGTTGACAGATTTTTTTTTAAATTAAAGATTAGCTTTTATAGATTTTTATTGGTTTGCACTCATTAGCCTCATTAGCCAAGTGGTCCTGAGCGCGACTGCTACGCTAGAGGTCCTGGGTTCGATTCCCAGGTCGAGTAAAGTGTTATTGGGTTTTTCTATGAAATTCCCAGTAGCAGCTCGGAGTTTGGAATTTGTGCCCAGTTAATGGCAATAGGCTCGCCCCCTATTACATAGGACCTAAACATACCAGCGAACTGTGGGTGTTTATTAGTACGCCTCTGCCTAACCCTTCGGGGAATATAGGCGTGTTGGTATGTTATTGCTTTGCACATTAAAAATCATACAGTAGTTTTTAGATCATATTTTTTGTTGATCCTACTTGTTTGTGTTTGAATGGCCTACAAATGTCTATGGTTTCATATGGAGTTCCGAGTCCGTAAGATAAGAGATTGTAAACGCGGCAATTCAGGATAAAATCCTAAAACGTTCGAAATACGAAAACGTTCCGCTCTGCAATATTTTGTTAAAATAAATTGTACAATTACCCACTTATAAAAATTAAAACACAATCTGTGCTATTCTGGGCTTAAAATTGTAATAGTTATAAGTTGCTTTGTTTCTCGATAAGTGATTTTGTAAATCTTAGAGAAATAAATAATAATTTAAACCGTAAGATTTTGTAACGTAGTTTTTGTTTTAAGAAAATAAAGATTATCTTGGATAATTCGAAGAAAAAAAGAGAAAAATACTTATCACTGATTCTGATTTGTTCCCTAATGTTAAACAACATAATCTTATAAAGTAATCATGTTTCGAAAGTTTAATAGCCTTCTATAAAATTATCCAAAAACATGGCTCCCTAACTAACTATCACAACAAATAAATTTACAACCAAATCGAAAGGCATTCTAAAAATCCGAAACACGCGGACAGAATCGAAAAACAAACATTTTGATATTCAGAAAATCTTGACTCTAAATAAAGTGCTGATAACTTAACAAATGACTTATGTTTCTGGAATTTAAAGTACCACACCCATGCAAAAACGATATGAACCCTAAAAGAATCAAAATAGGGGTGAAATTTCCCTGTTTTTGAGATTACCTTTACAGAGTGACATGGATTTAAAAGTGAGAGTTATCACGGGGTCCCATTTGAGGCGCACGCGCGGTCCCCGACACTAAAAATAAATAAAAAAGGATCACTTATGAAGCTCGTAAAAATAATGCCGTCTGACCATTACAATGGTTGATGGAGGGACTCCCGTACTAGCCTGTGATAAGGGATAGTGGTCACCGGTGGTTGAAGAATGTTGGGTGCATAAAATAAAGTACCATGATATGAAAGTAGGGGTAGGGGAGGTACAGAGATGAGTGGTCATATGCAGCTGAAAAAGGATAAAACAATAATGTTTTTAATTTCTACTTCCCCCGCTACGTGTTAAGACGCAAAATTGCCTGTAAGCTAAAAGAACAGAGAGGTAAACGGCAAAAAGTTCATTAATGTCATAATTACATTCGCAAAAAAAATTAAATTAATCACTAATACACTGAAGATTTATTTATTGCACGCTGTCAGGACTTTCGATCAGAGAAAAGCTCCAGATCACAAATTCACAAGTAACTAAATAAATAAAATTACATTACAACTCTATCAGAATAATCTCCATCGCGTACAGGAAATTAAATGATGTAAAAAAATACACACAAACGTAATAGAATGTGTATAAAATAATGTAAAATGAATGCGTCTGATGACTGCCGCCATCTTGGATCGCGGTCCCAATGCTAGCGGGCGGATATTGGCGGAAAACAGCAGTACCATGTTTAATTACTATAATAATATGACTGTTTCGTTAATTTCTTGCGAGTAGGTATCTAAAACCTACAAGATTATCGATTTTATTTGGTTCGTAAATCGATTTTATAGTCTACTTTAATTTGTTTAAAGTGCCTGTTTCCGAATTGGAAATGTTAAACCTTGTAGGATCAAATGTAAGTTTACTATACCTACTCAGGTACTCTAGCATGCTCGGAGCGTTTATAATTTTCGTCACTTCGAAAAGCCACAAGAGCTATCGCAATGTTGATCCTATTTGTAGCAATGATAGAAAGGAGGGGAAAAGATTGTATTTTTTAAGTTTTTGCTCCAATAAACTTACTCGCCAATGCAATTGAGTTAATGTAATGCGTAAGTTCACTTAATAATAAGTTTTTTTTCATGCAATTTATTGCAAACTGCAATTACATACTCGATACAATTGGTTTTAAATTAGCATTCATTATTTTAGAATGGGTCATATAATTAATAATACCTGTAGGTTATAAAGTTATTTTTGTAAAATAAACATATTAATCACTAATATAGAAGTAATATATTGTTTTATTAATGTATTGATAGGGTTGACGCGAAGATATCGAATCTTGACTATATGTGCGGTTTTCAGGCGGTACAAACCATACTCCTCACGATATTTTTTGCTCGCGAGTGTGTTAATGATATATCAACACATTCTATTACATTTTAATTCGCTAGCAGTGCCACCACACACGTTTTCCGGTAATTTGACGGACAAGATGCAACATTAACAGATAAGTAAAAATAAAATAAAACAAACAGTTCCGCGGGTAATTTGCTAGCTAATGGCGAGCCTTATCTGTCTAATTAAAATGCGATTTGGCACAGACTACATGAACGTCGGCTTTACGTGATTGTCACACTGGTTTTGATCGTAATCATTTGATTATTGTTCTCCTGTTCTAGGGTATATTTTCCGTTACATACAGAATTATTTATTAGTGTCAAGAGTGCACATAATAAGAGCCATGTTTGTAATTAAATATAACTGCGATGTTAATAACGTCACACATTTGTTTGGTTTATTTACTGTAATTAGGTTTTCTTGTTTATCTGGTTGCAATTATAATTTAATTTTAAAATTGTTTTGATTGCATTTAATTAAGATAAATATCGATTTTGGGGTTAGACGGACAACAATTGAAACCATTATTGTAGATATTTTCAGTGGTTTTTGTAAAATTATTCATTTTGTGATCCAGTTTTACCCATATTTTAAATACTAAAATATTGTGGTGAGCTATTATCGAGTGTAACAATATATATCCGTCAATATAGACCCTCTTGCATTATATATAAACCTTGCAATTGCATCGCGCAGTACTTCACAAACAGATATGAGTAGTTCATATTTCTAATATTTTTTATCGTTGGTTAAACTAATAAAGTGTCTCAAAACATTTAAATTCGAAACTTGCTAAGAATCTTGTATTAGTACAAAAAGCCACTTGTACTTTACTTAAACATTTCATTTTATCTGATACAATTTAAAAAGATCTCCAGTAAAAAAAGAACGGTATCTACTTGCTTAAACGGTTATATTTTTAGTTTATTTCTCTCAGTCTATTTCTTCTGTGGTACTTCAATTTATCTTAAAACAACCACGGAAGAGACAGGGTTGCTTTTTGCACTAAATAGCCAAAAAACCAAAACTGCTAAGTGGTCTCTACATTTGCAAATTGCTTGCAAAATACTCACCTGAAACATTTAGTATATTTTTTCTTCCATCCTGTTTTTGCATTATTCCAATTTACTTGCCTTTGTTATCTGAATGGATAGATGTATTAAAATAAATAGCTATTTTAAATAACAATACGTTATAAATCTAGTGTTTCAACAATTTGGAGACAAGGTTTTTATTTCGTAATGAATCCACCGTGGCTAATGTTTGTGTATAATGAGCTTTTTAAGGTATCTTTCAGGTAGGCAGTTGCTGTATTATAATAACACATTAGTTTCTGTAATTAAAATGATAAAACAGTTATAGTTCGCGCAAAATAACTTGATCCAAAACTAACGATGAGGGGGAAAGTTTGCGCAGTGCATTTTCGAGCAAAATGTACTAAAAGTCGACTAATGCGCATCCGCTATTTTGGTCCAAGTTATTTTGCGCCAACTGTACGTTAGTACTCGTAGGTACTATGTTAATTATTAAGGTATTTCTGTCAACGGATCCGTTTTATGTTGTAAAAAAATTGGTTACAAAGTTACTAGTTTTGTTACAATTGACACATTTGGCGTACTGATGTAGAGATCGAATTCAGCAACACAGGTTGTGGATTCGATAATCGATCCCTTCTCCGGATGAAAAAAAAAATTAAAAATTTGTCAATTTAAAATGTCTACGATACAGAAGAACAATCAACATATTTTTTTTTATGGTGAGTCGTGAATTTGTCTTCTGTATTCATCCAATTGCGACAGCTAGGTCTAGGAAGGTACCTAATAAAGTTTGGGAAAGGATTAATAAAGGATTTTCCGAGTCTGTAAACGCCATCTTTGAATGAGTTTGCATATGAATACTCATTGAATAAGCATAGGGATGACACGATAACCAGCAATCGACAATCGCCATTTGTTGTCCATAAAAAACATAATAAGCATGATTACAAAAACGTCCCTCAAAAGCTTCAACCCTTCCTAATTCGTGCACGGAACCCACAATGAGAATCAATTTGTGGCACCTCACTAAACGCATGCCCATCGAATTACAGGTTTTTATGTCGTTACATCACTATTAGTTCGGAATACATTAGATTTTTTATTGGATTAATATGCTGTGTGCGTACTGACAGATGGCTGAAAAATAAATAAGGAATCATGCATGACGTGATATTTTCTCCTGACAAAGTAGGTATAGCTTATTTATGCTTTTTGCCTGAAACTAGAGTAAGACGTGCGCCCTTTTATGTATTTACTAGCTTCTGCCCGCGGCTTCGCCCCCGTGGATTGCGGTCTGTCATCACATCCCACGGGAACGGGTAAAAAGTATCCTATGTGCGTCTCCTGGTTCTAAGCTACCTCTCCACCAATTTTCAGCCAAATAAATCGGTTCAGCCGTTCTTAAGTTATAAATGGAGTAACTAACACGACTTTCTTTTATATATATAAGATTATTTGCTTGTATGACTCAGACTAGGGAAGTTTAAAGTTTTACGTTTCTGAAAGAAAAATTCGGTCAAAGTCAGGATTCTAACACGCTGAGAACCCATAATTATGTAGTTAATTTAATTTTCAGGACAAATGTGCTATGAGGGTGACGAGATTTTGTTTTTTATATTTATCTTTACATCTAACTGCCTCATTAGCCAAGTGGTCCTGAGCGCGGCTGTTACGCTAGAGGCCCTGGGTTCGATTCCCAGGTCGAGCGTTATTGGGTTTTTCTATGAAATCCCCTCTGAAAGCTCTCATGAAAGCTCGGAGTTAGGAATTTGTGCCCGGATAATGCCAATGGGCTCACCCCTTATTACATGGGACCTAAACATGCGAACTGTGGGTGTACATTAGTACGCCTCTGCCTAACCCTTCGGGGAATACAGGCGTGGTGGTATGTTATCTTTACTTCTACAGTCTTCTATCTACAGTGACGGGAAATTTAATATTGATAACAGTATGCCTAAATATTTACATACTTTCCATGAACATCCAACTGGGGGTTGATCAATATATATAGACCCTTTGGGAATGACAGACCTAGACAAAGTCCGTCTGTCTTCCGATCTATACTTAAGTGAAAAAAGTGCATCATAAACAAAACACTTTCAAATTTCAATTTAAAAAAATAAAAGTTTTATTTAATCCTTCGTCGAAAACGGCGACAAGTAATTAGTTTAACATTAAGCCCACACGCTTTGGATATCAAATGGGTTTTTTTCGCCCGCCAAATTACCATGTAGGTACTGAGCTATCCAAGTATTAAAACTACATTAGTTTGTGCTTACCGTAACAGTGACGATTATGCTCCTGTGCGATCGAGTTACGAAGTTTTGTGAATGATTATAGTGTGATGTTTAGGAGGGCTTGAACAGGATGAAGACTTAAGTTGTTATTAAATGACCATGGAAAAGGATCTGGGGAGTCTTTGACCGCCATTTTGGGTTCGATTTCCAGGTTCAGCAAAGTGTTATTAAATTTTTCCATACGGATTTTTTAAGTTTACGGATTTTGGGTTGGGCTCGTGCAAACAAACGGCTATACATCTTAAAGGTGACGTCAGTGACATCTATTGATGAATAGCAAGATACTTTGCTACTCAACCGATATGACTTTCTCTACAGCATCCAGCTCGCAGTGAAATTTTTCCTTCACTAAAATAACATTTAAGATATTTAACAACAAATGTAAACGATTCCACTCATCATACTCAAATGTGAACTCTCTCATCATAGAATTAAAATTGTTTCGCCATCGTTCACCACACTAACACATTTTTTTTGTGTATATATTTATCAAAATATCTACAGACCGTTCTTTTTTTACAATGATTGCGAAATTGGAACTCCTTAACCTTTACCACGCTGTCGAAACAATACAATAATCACATAATATTCGATCAGAAAGCAATCCAATCTGAATCTTATCAAACTACAATCAGTCCACACAAATATACTAACAACATCGTTATCAAATATATTATTACCTCCGTTATTGGATTAATGGCTCCCAAAATTGCTTAATAATGTACAACCATGGTTACTATTGTTTGAAAGTTTGTTATAGCCTATTGGCTTTCGTAATACCACTTTATTGGGGCTATAAAAATAGTTGGAAGATTAGGCATTAGCCCCGCATTATGATTGGCTTTTAGAATATGAATCTTATTAACGGCTATCATTTTTAGTGGTTCAGCCATATGTTTCTTTAAGGGGATTCTTGAGGATCCTCTTAAATAAACATATGGCTGAAATTCCCAGTAGCAGCTCGGAGTTAGGAATTTGTGCCCGGTTAATGGCAATAGGCTCGCCCCCTATTACATGGGACCTAAACATACCGGCGAACTGTGGGTGTACATTAGTACGCCTCTGCCTAACCCTTCGGGGAATACAGGCGTGATGGTGTGTTATGTTATTCTTGAGGATTCTCTACGAAGTAACTATCAGAATAATTCACGTATTCTGATTTAATTCGAAACAAATTGTCATTCATTGATAACTTGTCCTGACAACTATGAAGACAACACAAATGCAGTCGTATCGGTCGAGCCGTTTTTGAGTAATGGTAGTAACTACATACGGCGATTGACTTTTATAATAGACTAGTGCCCCGTTCCTAAGAGTTGTAGCGTGATGTTAAATAGCTTAAAACTGTATGAAAATCCGTTTAGTAGTTTTTGAGTTCGCCGCGAACAGACGCGGACTTTTTTTATAAAATGTAACTATTACCAGTTACCAGTTTTATATATGCATTAGAATTACATGAAATTTACAATAGTGACATTTTATAAAATACAATTAACACTGTGAAAGTTTCTAGTTACAAGTTCATTATTTTTTTTAGAAATTGTTATAATAATTAAGCTGTACATGTTAACTGAACCAAACAATATGAAAAACTATAATCTAGGAGAAATTGTAACATAAAAATGTGTTACATTAATCTGTAATACAGTCACGCGCCAATCTCTATTATTAGTTTCATATTATTTTCTATCTTCTATAAATTTTAATGGCGTTTAAATGTCAGCTTTTTGTTAGTATATCTATATCTTATATATATAAAAGAAAGTCGTGTTAGTTACACCATTTATAATTCAAGAACGGCTGAACCGATTTGGCTGAAAATTGGTGGAGAGGTAGCTTAGAACCAGGAGACGGACATAGGATACTTTTTATCCCGTTCCCGTGGGATGTGATGATAGACCAAATTCCACGGGAACGAAGCCGCGGGCAGAAGCTAGTATCTATATATATAAAAGAAAGTCGTGTTAGTTACACCATTTATAACTCAAGAACGGCTGAACCGATTTTGCTGAAAATTGGTGTAGAGGTAGCTTAGAACCAGGAGACGGACATAGGATACTTTTTATCCCGTTCCCGTGGGATGTGATGATAGACCAAATTCAACGGGGGCGAAGCCGCGGGCAGAAGCTAGTTATTTATAAAATGTAAAAAACACGGAGCAGTATGTATAGAAAAATCTATTTCCACATGTATGTATGACACGGCTCGGCCGATATGGCTGTTAGTGTTAGTGTGATCGTAATTACTTTCAGAACAAAGTTTGCATGAAAAAAATCTTTGGAAATCCCCCGAAAAAATGGAAAAGTACGCAGGCGAAGCTAGTAACAAATAAAAACTTAGGAGACAGTAATAAAGGCCTTTCGCCTTTATTACTGTCTGTCATTTTCCTACCAAGTGTAACAAGAGTGTTTGAAAAGAACTGTTATGTCCAGTAGCAATAATCCAAGAGATCTCATAGAACAGGAAACAGTGAAACAAGCTGGCTCTACGCGTCCTAAAAGTCCATCGCGGCGTCATATTTCCTCAAAAGCGAGTGCAGCGCTTTACAGCATGTAGCTTCCCTAAACCCTCTCTAAAGCTTTTAGTGTAAGCAAAGCTTTGAAAAAAATCAGTTTTAAACTAAATGAAGTTATATTTTAGGGCAAATTTTGGTTTTGAAGTTCCTGTACACCATTCAAAACCTTTCAAAACTAATATCATCCACAGTTATAGATAAAAAATAACAAATAAGGTTATAATAATCATAATAAAAGGCAGTTACGAGTAATTTCTCCACACGTAACAACCTCATTTGATCGAGGACTCACAAAATAAGTCATTACATGAGTTGACCGCTATATGATTATATTATATCTTTGTTAATGGCCACTAAGCACGGATAGGTAAGGCGAGTGCTAAGGCAATAACAATTTAATATTTATAGACATGTTACAAGCTTGTGGACAAGACATTTCCTACTTGTTAAAAGGGAAACACTGAAGTTGATGAACGATTGTTTGTTATATGGAGTATGTAAAGTATGTTATTAGCGACAGGACATAAAGGACCTAATAAAGATATCGTATTTGAACTTGTTTAGGTAGCTAACATTCGAATGAAGAATTTTAACGTAGGAGAGTCATGGCGTGTTACCACGTCCTCACAGAAAACCGGCGTGAAAAAACACTTAAGGCCACTTGCACCAAAATTAATATATTTAAATTGCATTTAAACACAAATTTACTATGAAAAATGGTGTTTAAATGCAATTTAAAGATGTTTGAGAAGTTGGTGCAAGTGGGCCTTAGAGTACGTTGTGTTTCGCCGAATGAGTGAGAATACCTGAGGCCCAAACGCTTTTAAAAGAGTGGCAACGTACTGGCGAATCCTCAGGTGTTGCGGGTGTCCATAGGCGGTAATCGCTTACCATTAGGCGATCCGTCTACTCGTTTGCCCCCTATGCCATAAAAAATGCATCAAAAAACGCAGTATAGGATGGCCTCCGAACTCCAACAAGATGGACAGATGACCTGGTAAATATCATGAGGGGTCGTAGCATGCAATTGGCTTTTATCTGAAAATCTAAGAGGAGTCCTTTGGTCAGGAGTGTCAGCAGTCCTTTGTCTGATGTTGTGACAATGGCAAACGTACAGATAAACACTATCATTTAACCACTAATCAAATTAAAAAGAACTATAGCAGAATAAATGATAAATTATTGAAATTAGATACTCTTCAGTATTTAATTCTGTAATTTTTAGGTAGGTAATAATTAAAATTTGATACTAAAGAGGACACAATCCGATAAGGTGTTATGGAGTGCATAGATAAAATTAGTAATCTCAGGTCTAGTACAAGTTTTCATACTAACATCCTTGAAGACGTTAAAAAAGTACAAACAAGCAATTATAAAGCAGCAATTCAAATAAAAACTATAAAAAATGTATGTATTGGCACATAGGAGTACAAAATAGAAGAATGCTGTTCTATTAATTCACATAATATTAACAACTGTGCCAAAGAACCATGAGCTTAGCATTTGATAACATTTCTCTGAACATTATCGGTTCTTATCCGACTTTTACAACTTCCAAGATCGGATCTAGCTCCTAGCTCCATCGTCTCTTAATAACTATAAAATATAACTTTATACTATAAAGCTATTATACCTAGACATTTACAGCTTATGTGGGTCGACATTGTTTTGCTTTCATTTGTCATTTATCGCTGTCGCTATAAATTTTAGCGAAGCTTCCATAATTATTGTGTATAAGAATTTTATAGTCGAGGCGAGCTGCGAAATTGCGTTAATCCTGAATTACGCACGGTTCCTTTAAAGTGAAATTCGACATACCTTATTTGATTACCCCAGCAACTCTTGGTTGCAGCTGCCTTCAAATATAGTTTCATAAGAGTATAAAACAATACGAGATGGACGGACGACCTGGTGAAGAAGCTTGGAGCTTTGAGTCGTTGGATGCAGGAGACGTGCCGGTCCTTTTAGAAGTCTTTTGGGGAGGCCTTTGTTCGTCAGTGGACTTTTTGGCTTATATGATGATGATAAAATAATAGTAGTTATTTTTATATTTCGCTCAATGTCTAAAGATGTTACAACTCAGGATTGGTATCGAGTAACCAAAATTTTAGCATAATATGAGCTCTTGCCAAGAGCTTCACAAGATGCCAGAAATTCGACATTAATCTGATTTAATGTCACACTAATATTTCTGATGGAATGCAAATTATCGAATTTATGATATATTCTGCGAATAATAAATATCAAAAGAGTTTGCCGGGACACACCTAGCACTACACCTAAATATTCAAATGTTTTCCAAAAATAATACCAATTTTCCATATTTTAGTAAGATGATTGTAATCAATGTGGAATATAGATGTGCCTCATATAACAGTTATAATTCAGTGTTCCCATTTGTATCTTCCCATCAAGATCACGTAAGTAGTTCCATCCCAAATAATGTCATTAAATCTAAGCAAACGTCTTGCTAACGTTGATACAATTATAATGACGTATATTATAAAGTTATTTAGCGAGCAATTAACTTGAAATTATATACACATTACGAGAATACGTACTTCTTGGCTCTTGAACCGCATCCGGCGCGGGCGCAACAAAAACTGTGCCTATCTAGTGCGTACGCGCAGTACAAACCTCAAATGATTTCTTTTGCTGCTTTCAATGGAAAATGTGTTTGTATTGCTAGTTTGTGATTGCAGGCAGCGGTACTCAACATTTTATTTAAAACCAAAGTTTTGTAAGTTATTAAAAAGTTCTTGATTAAAAATCGACAGGTATAAGTAATAAAAAACCACATCATAGTAGACAATAATTGAAAATTGAAAAATATGTAGATATTATAGTCTTTTGCTTAGTATAATGACTATCCTAATTGTGTGGTAGTCTGAATCAGTATCCATTTAAATTGCGTACCTACACACTTTTTATCGTCGAACTATTAAAGAGTAAATTTCTTACAAATTGCAAGTTAACTTCTTATTGGTCACGAAATAAATCACCTAAACAGAATGATCTCCAGTATTTATTCTTCATGCGATATTTCAAAGAAATCGATATTTTATCCGATTCGCTATAGTTAGAGCGCATCAAATGTGTCTCTAACTAAATTGCGTTCTATAAAATGATTAATAGTATAAAAAAGTTGCGAATCTCTGTCTGGTACGTGGCTCGTGTCACCGCCGCTGCGCGCGCCGCTCCATTTCACTCCGCTCAATGGACGACCATTCAAATTGCCCACAAACCGCCATCTTTGTTTTTTCTATACCCTCGTTTTTCCGTCCTTTCAGTAATAGTTGATTAAACCTGAGTTCGATAAACTTTGTAATCACTTCGACTGACGTTCTCAATTTTTGATCATTAGGTGACTTTTCATTTCGCGGGTGCACCGGAACACCCACATCACCACACCTGACACTAAGAATATGCTGAACTTGTTGATGATCCGATTTAGTTCCACACCGACCTTTCTTTATTGTATCAAAAATCTAATTTCAGCAAATCGCCGGAACACATGCCTTTACTACGAAAATGATTCGACTACGCCAATTTAGCAGACAAAGATGTTCATTAGAAACAATGCAGAACCGATTTGGAAATAATGAATATATGAGCTAACAGATTTCCACCGCTGGGCTGGACTCTCTGGGAGCGGAGCGGAAACAATGAGACGCCGATTGCTGCTATAATTTCATAGTCGATCCGTTAACAATATCTCAGCGATGATAAAAAAGTGATTTAGTATAATTAGGCGGACGATGCGGCGGAGATGCGAACGCGGAGAATCGATTTGGCGTCTCTGCGTGAAGTTTGTTTAGCGGAACGGTAGCGAGGCGGACGGTGGCGGGGAGCGGGAGCGGGGCGCGGCAAGCATGCGCCCGCGCCGCGTCACGCCCGCCCCGGCCTCGCATTACAGGCTATACAAGCTTTATTGGACTACATTTAGTAACGCTTTAGTAAATAACTATGAGTTTGTTTTTCGTCTTTTTGACGCTGCATCGCTTCAGCACCGACCGTTTTAACGGTTTTAACAATTTAGCCTCATAACGTTATTACCACTGTCGTTGTTAGAGATAAAAATCTATAATGTAATTTGGAAATGAAATTATCATGTTTCTAAATGACATTGAGGGGTTGAAAGTAAATGAGGTGGCATTTCGTGTCTAAATTTATGTAGCGCGCGTTAACGACAGTAAAAATAACAATTATAAGGGTGGAGATCACTATCTGTGTAATCGTTTCAGACTAATTTCGGACGACAGCTACCCGTTGATATTCGGTTTACACTTGTAACGTTACGAGGCTGCATTTAAAAGTTGAATTTACATTAAAATTGATTCTGCTTTCAAATTATTATAATTATGTGCCTACATACATACATGAAACCTTATTTTGGATGACATAGATAAATACAGGCACTTAGGTACGTCCTGTTTTAAAATTTGCTGCAAGACATATTAGTATTTAAAGAGAATTGAATTTTTTACTGATTCTAAAGTACCTACTCGTACTACAGTCACGACTTCAATAAGTAGGTATGGTATGATTTCCCGTTGACAGTAATATTAGCAATAGAAGACAAGTCTCCGGAAGAAGATAATAAAAATGTTCCCGAAATGTCTCATGATGACAATCTCAACTTCCGGACCACACCAACAGAGGTCTGCGCTCTGTAATTAAATGCCGACTTCGTATTGAGTCGCCGCCACGTGTCATCAACCTAGAAACCGCAAAATATAGACCAACCTACTTCTGCTATTGATAAACATAAAAATTATAATATACTCATTGATATAAGGATGAAAATGGACTAAACCAAATTTGACAATATTAGATATGAAGGAATCATAGTCCTAATTCACACCACAGACTGAAAAAAAACAACAAAGCTACTGGCGCCTTATCATTAGCAACTTCCGAAAAGGGGCACAGTTTTTTCCATCGTCTATCGGCTGAACCTCAAAAGGACAACAAACTGACAAATTGTACCAACAAACAATGCTAACAGCAAAAAAAGGAACTCCCTCGAAAATGAATTAGTGGTGACAACAAAGAAAAAGCTTTACGTAAGCGAGTAATTGCCTACTGCAACTCTTTTGTCATTCCAAATGACAATGAAGCATAATGATAAAGGATTCATTATTTGTCGTTGTCCTTAATACCACCTTTCAAATATTTTACTCGAAATTGAAACAACAATTCATAATGGAAGCCTTGCTTAACAATTGCATGTGTAAGACAGTATGAATACAGAGAAAGAAAAGAAACGTTCACTTAATCCTTTTTCGTATTTGCATCGAGCCTAATGCGGAGACATTGTGTAAGTTAAACAATTGAAGATGAATGATTATTCATCCGAGGCATCAAAATCCTTTTAACCATTTCAATTTTGTTATCAATAAGGACTAAGTCGAAAATCAGTCGTCAAGCAAAATCTCCGAAAATAAATTAGTTAATGTGCATAAAGTGGTCGAGCTCGTGACTGGCCCGCCGATGAACCCGGAGCCGAGGCCAGAATCCCATTTTTATCTTTGTGTCAATTCACCTTTGTAAAATATTGATACTGATAAAGCAATAACGCTTAGCAACCAAGAATTTCCTGTTTCATACGTCAAAACAAATCGGCGAATTCATTTGTATAATAGTAACTAAGTCCAAATTAAAATTAGTTTTGCTACCGATCCACGTCCACCATTTTTTAACGGTAGCGGTAACGACTCGAAATTGATTACCCACTTTAAAAAAAATCAATGGAACGTTGTAATTGCTTTCTATCTTCTCAGATATTCAATTTGTCAATTAAGACATTAAAAATTACTCTTGTTATAGCCGAAAGGCCGGCTCCGGTCGTGATCGTTGAAATCACGTTTGTTATTAATTGAATATTGCAAATAATCAATCGGCACCCACTAGCAATTACATCTGCGACGTTCGATACCATCGGCCGCGGCGGGATGATATTATCGGCACGTATTAATTTATTGGCGAAATCGAATAGGGCTAATTTAAAATAGGAAAGGTGGGGAAATAAGTTTATAGCAGGCGGAGTTGCGTTGTGTGCTCGATGGGTAAGCTATTGGCCGGCGTACCGCAGGGGCGGGGTCTGGGCCCCATGTTTTATTTGAATTATGGATGAGGCATGCTGCGTTCGTTTCTTCAAACCAGTTGTGAGTGCCGCAGCCTCGCGCCCGCTCGCCTCTCCCCTTCTAATTAATTGATGTTTTCATTTAATTGCTTGTTCTTTAATTACTCGGTCATATCTGGAATTGAGTGTTCAACTTTATTAGATTTAGTGATCCGACAAGAGAGAACTGCCCGTCGTTCAACTGTGAGTGCGAAAAATATATTTAAAGCTTGTTTATTTCCAGTGTTTTCTCTAATTACATTATTTTATTTATATCCATTGTTTCATTAGTTATTGCTGTAATGCAATTAAAATGGTTGGCCGTCGAGTATTCACTAAAAAATGTTTAATTATATATATTTGTTGCGTCATATAGAATTATTACATTGGCGATTAATGTCAAATGAATTAATTTTGTTGATTAATTAATTATAATTGTATCTAGTTAATTGAGATGAGTTATTTCATCTTAAATCATCTCACAAATATATTTAAAATTTAACCGTTTCAATTGGCTTAAAAATATATGCGTTGATACTTCGTGTATTTAAAAGTTGAATGCCGACGGAACAAAGCAAATACGGCTAGATTGGATTCGACAATAAATTGAATCATTAATTACTACACTATTAAAACTATAACGGGCAATTAATAAAATATATAATTATGTATTTGTAACACTCTGAACTTCCAATAATGTGTTTTCTTTTTTCCTAGTAACGTTTAATTTCTTATGAGTATATAAAATATACAGTTAGTCCAGAAAGAGTTTTCAATATTGAGGTTATTGTAAACAGAAATCTTGCTAAGATTTATATTTTCTATTGTCACTTCACCCGCGGTTTCACCCGCGTTAGCCGTAGTATCGTGTTATGACTCACTCCGCCATTAGTGATAACCGCATGAAAATCTTTTCAGTAGTTTTTGAGTTTATCGTGAACAGACGGACGGGGCGAGGAGTTTGTTTTATAATATGTACAAAGATGGGCAAATGACATACAAAAATTAGGTTCTGAACCAATGTCTTCTTCAACTATACACTATACCTACATACCTTTAATATTATTCTATCATGCACATTTCACCAACATAGCTATCATCAATAATTTTGGCCATAATCATCCAACAATTTGGACATGAAGTTCTTATAAACATACTTGAGGATACAATCCATTGCGGTGGTATCTTTAGTATATTGTGACAAGTCTACTTGACGTCTTGACATCACACAGCATGCTCAACTTGACAGGTGGCGCTATCTACCACTGTTTTTGTGGCATTCACTGTATCAGCTCCTACCTGGAGGCCTTCAGGCATGTATAGCGATAACCTTTTAAAAATTGGTTTCAGTCTAGTACTTACCTTTATCTAGAAGCTGATTCTGTGAAAGCTGTTAATAACCATCTGGAAGTAGGACTTTGTGTTGATCGGTGAGAAAAAATAAATAAAGCAGATGCCACGATTTAAGTAACATCGAAAAAAACGAAACTTCAGCGGTTAAGCTTAGGCCTATTACAAGTTTAAAAAAAAATTGTAGGCGTACAAAGAATATGTAAAGGCACGATTATTTCACGATTTTCTGGAGTCGCATTATTTATTAGATTCTTTTAAATTATACTACTAGTTTCAACAATTCCATTTCGTCGAAGAATAATTTATCGCGTGTATTCGCGAAAATAATGTTGGAACCTACTCTACAAGAAAGATCTTAATCTTGAAATGTTCTAGAAGGTAGGTACCAGGTTATTAATTTTAAAGTGTATCTACACTTTAACGACATTCACTGAATGTATGCACAAGTTCATTTCTTTAGCGATACTCGAAAATTGTTAGACTATCTTAGAAAATGAGACATATCGATTAGGTATATCTTTATCTACATAATAACATATGCACATAATACCATTTTAGTGTGCTAAAGTTCAGTTGGAAGTAGAGTATTTAAATTAATTGTTCTTCCTAACTTAGTCTGAGCAAAAACTACCTAAGACTAATTTAAATCAACAAATATAACATAACATACCATCACGCCTGTATTCCCCGAAGGGTTAGGCAGAGGCGTACTAATGTACACCCACAGTTCGCCGGTATGTTTAGGTCCCATGTAATAGGGGGCGAGCCTATTGCCATTAACCGGGCACAAATTCCTAACTCCGAGCTGCTACTGGGAATTTCATAGAAAAACCCAATAACACTTTGCTCGACCTGGGAATCGAACCCAGGACCTCTAGCATAGCAGTCGCGCTCGGGACCACTTGGCTAATGAGGCAGTTAATAATCAATAATCAATCAATAAATAATCAACAAATATAGTAGGTACTTAATGAAAATTAAATAGTATACAGTATAGATCAATTTATATATCTACTCCATTTCACTCTAGGCATAGAGCAAATTGCATGTTAGTTAAGCAAGCACAATAAATCACTCATCGGTATCTCTATAGTAAATGCAAAGCGAACAGATAAATTATACAGTCAAGGTGTGTTAGTAGAACCTACTACAGCCGCGTTTCGACCATATTGGGTTGCAAATGTATTAATTTATTGGTCGTTAGAGCTTAATGATGTACTGGGCTGCCTTAAAAATGGAAATGGATACACAATGGACAAATGGATCTTAGTGCCGAGGCATAAAAGAATTAAAGTACTTTAAATTTACTTGACATTTTAATTTTTTCTCTATTTTTCCTACTTTATTTATGGCTTATTTTTGCTTGGTCTTTCGTGACATTTTTTTTTAATCTTTCCTCAAAATTAAATCTAGTTCTGGGCTAGGATTTATCCGACGAATAAATACTAAAACCTTAATGAACCTTGGACCTCCCCAACAAACCGCTTTCTGAGTATCTCGATGAAGACGGAAATACATTTATTTAAATTATAAATAGTAGGTATTAACAATAGATCATTTAATCGAATATACATATAAAAAAAACAACATAACATACCATCACGCCTGTATTCCCCGAAGGGTTAGGCAGAGGCGTTCCAATGTACTACACCCACAGTTCCCCGACATGTTTAGGTCCCATGTAATAGGGGGCGAGCCTATTGCCATTAACCGGGCACAAATTCTTAACTCCGAGCTGCTACTGGGAATTTCATACAAAAACCCAATAACACTTTGCTCGACCTGGGAATCGAACGCAGGACCTCTAGCGTAGCGGTCGCGCTTAGGACCACTTGGCTTATGAGGCAGTTAAAAAAAATGTTTAATTAATTGTTTTCATAGGAAAGTAGTTTTTAATCAATTTATACGATAATTTTATTTTTTGGTATAGGTAAGCATTGAGGTATAAAGCCGCCAGCCTGCCGATGACTTAATAATTAATATTATGTTTCTGTTGTGTCTGGTTATTACATTTAGCGGCTTAGCAAACTTTTAATAAAATAATATCGAAGTGCACCTGACACTCCAAAATCAATCTTATTATAATAATAAATACAGCTGTCTATACTATTAATAAGTTTGAGCACGTAACGTGAAAGTTTGTGAGGATGTATGAATGTTTGTTACTCTTTTACACCAGAACGGCTAAACAGATCTGGATAAAATTTGGCACAGAGATATTTATGGTCTGGATAATCTTTATCCAGGTCGGATCCAATTTTGAAGTCCACACAGACGAAGTCGCGGGCAGAAGTTTGTTGGAAAGTTGGTTCAATTGTTTCTTGGGGTCTTTATCATAATATCGGCCAACCTGGCTGCATTATGCAGGTCTGCATTATATGTACAGTTAACAAAAGAGTTAGGTATGCACGCAGCTATCGACATAATGTTTCTTGACATAGATTGCGTTATTAATAATTATCCGTCAATGTGTTTTATATTTTATATGAAAGCAGCTGGCAACACCTGCTTTATGACACATATTCCGCGATATATTATTACACTATAATTGTCAAAACACATATTACCTACCTGCGTACTTACTTAACTGTTTATAAAAACCTGTATCTTCATACTTCACAGTTACAAATGAATACATCAGTTAAACTGTTAGCGGTTTCAAAAGTATATTATTCATCATCTACTTGAAAGCCGTACACCTAACTCGTTCATTTAAATAGGTATACCTTATTTTAAGGTCAATCAACAGGTCAATTTCGAACTGTTAAAAGGTGCTACACATTCTAGATTAATTCCAAGATGGTCTAATACAAATATACTTAGCATTATCTAGTTATAAAAGTCAACTGCGTACATCCATGCGCAGACCTGTCACTTTTTACACACAACGACCTTTATGCACAACACTAATTGCTGTTGGCTTCAAGGAGCCGACGCACTTTATGTTGACATCCCTAGCGTCGCCCACCCAACGAAAATAACCGTTCACACAATGACTTTAACCGTCTGTACCATAGACAACCTTCACAGGAGCGTGTATAATAAACATAAATGTTTTACAAACAAACATCGCGACAAAACATGTTATAACACACTCCAATCAACACGAGCACTTACAAGCTCGAACAAAAGTCCAAAAAGGACTCCAGACGAAAATATGTGACAGAGGCATGCAGCTCTACCTACGGAGATAACCCTAAAATGAGGACATAACAAAAACCATACGGGCGAAATTAAAAGCAGCGACGTACAAGCAACTAACACACGCTCTAACGTTTTGTGATAAGCTCGTTGACTTTTTGGGGCCGACGTAATTTGTCGAAGGCGCCTAAGATAAAGGCGGCAATTTGGTCGCGGAGGCCCGAGGCACGCCGCCGGAATGTCAACCGGGGTAGCAGACATAGGGTTAACACGCAACACGATATGTCCGAGCACGTTTTAGAAATTGAATTTGTAATTAATTTGGTCGCGATAAATTTAAACAAAAATATGTTTAAATTATTTTTCGAACAATTACATGGCACAGGTGTGAAGGTGTCTGACGTCAAATGTCATAGCGGTATTCTGTCGTTTTGACGGTGAAAGGCGCGAAAACGCCATGTGCGCGTTAGCCTCAGGCCCTTGGGCTCATTCTGCAATATTTTACCGCGGTGAAACTGATCGGCTAGGCTCACCACACGCGATTTAGATCGAGTAAAGGCATAATATGTAAACTATATGACACGAAGCTCTTCACGAGATAGGTATGTTCAGTCGTTCACTTATCGTGAATCGGCGATTTAATTACATAACCGAATTGACTATTAATCATCATGTGATTTCGTCTTTTATGTAACACACAGAAACAGTACTTAAGCAATTTAATCAGCTAATTGAACGAATACGGGCACTATGGCAGTTGCACAAATTCATTACATCAAACTGATTATATATACTTCTTACCTTAATAGTAAGAGTACTAGTATTCTATTATCTGTGGTAAGAGAAAGGTAATTATATACCTAACTAGTTCACACCTTTAACGCTCAAGACAATATAAAAAAATTGCATCCTGAAAATCATTACCGTGGGAGAGCCATCCTTCGTCACGAATGGGCCGGCTCGACCGGAGGGATACTACGGCCGCACAGAAAACCGGCGTGAAACAACGCTTACGTTGTGTTTCGCCAAATGAATAAGGATACTGGAGGCCCAAACCCTTTTAAAAGGCTGGCAACGCACTTGTGACTCGGTAATCACTTACCATCAGGCGATCCGTCTGCTCTTTTGCCACCCTATCCCATAAAAAACGATTCCCGACATTCAAAGTTTTATATGAATAAATAGTGAAGTAAGTGTAATAAATTCGTCTATTTTTATGTTATGTCACCGGCATAGGTACTGTATTTCTAGACTAGTTAGTACCTACACCTCTTTCTAACCCTTGAGAATACAGGCGTAATGGTATGATTTATGTTATTGTGTGCAGTGTCCGTGACTGTGTCAATAAACTCTTTTTCTTCCTTTTTTTCTAGTGTTGATCAATGGTTTTTTTTAAACTAGTAATTTACAAAAAAAATAGGACTATACTTCATTCTACTTCACCTATAAACCAAAAAATGTTCCAACAAACCATTTGTGTGTCCGCTCACGTCTCGGTGGTCGTGTGTCCCCTCACTAATTATACGTAACTACTTATCGTACGGACTCTGTCTCAAACCTTTTAGCTGGTGACGTAGTCAATAAATCTTGACATATCTAACTGACGGCGTCTGCTACGGCGACGACACACAAATATTAATTGCGAATATATTAATGTTACACGACGGATATTGATGAATAGTTCGGAGATCGTTTTAGCGAATTTGTGGGATACATTAGAAGTTGAGATTTGAATCGTTTGAATTCAAATCGATTCTTGCAAATGGCTGTAGGGTTGTCATTACACCTTTTTTATAACATTATTTTAGATAAAAGTTTTGTTTAAAAATACCTTCAATCATCAACAAAACTCCCAATGTTAAATACATTGGGAGTTGAACTTGTGAAGTTGAGTTAAACACAAAATGACAATGAAAAATTGTGTTTAAATATAATTTAAGCAAATTTAAGAAGTTGATGCAAGTGGTTTTTGATGTTTTTCTACAGACAATGGAATTTAAATTAAATTATATAGCAACATCTAAAACTAAATTAATTTTGTTAGTCCCAAAAACATACTATACCATATGTATACACCATCATAATGTATACCATAACATCCTCATGGCTCGTCTACCACCTGGGGAGGCGGTAGGGTATCACTGACTGACTAAAAACCGTACTTAAATTCGTTAAAGTCGCGGCCATCGAGCCATGTGATTCGTAACATTCGCCAAGACTGTGATAGGCTGTGGACCAACGTTCGCTGGACCCATTCAAAGAGCAAGGCCTTACCTCGCCTCCTATTCTAAAGCGCACATATGTGTCAAGAAGCAGTTAATCTTATTGAGCTAAGTATCTTCAATTTATATTCTGGGATTACTGAAAAACCCAGTGGCAATAAATTAATTCGAGTTTAGCAAAAAATACTCAGAATTACATGAACTTTACACGTTCGAGTTCATAAATTCATAACATATTCATCGCAAAACGTGTAGGATATAGTCGAGCGCCTCGGCAATGTCTAGACGTAGGGTATTAATAAATCTCTCCATATACGACGATTGCCAACAAAACACTTTCCGATTCGCGCATCCTTGATTCTATTAATTGGTTCTCATATCGCTACGCAATGCTACCGTTTCGTCCGCCAATAAATTCATTTCTTTGAAACCCAGTTATATGTAGTCTATATCCGCGGTTCAGAGAAGGACTCGACCGCATTTCAATAAGAAATTATCAAATTAGTTTCATCGGAAATAAAAAAAGCTGCCGTGCGACCACAAAGGATGGCTGGCATTGTTCACAGATTTTTAAAATCATCCATAATTAAATGGAATTTGGTTTTTATAGGCGCAAGCGTTTCACCATGATATAAATTCCTGAATTGAAGACACAAGGATATCGAAAAAGGAGTAATTTGCCACCCTGCTGGATGGCACTGTTCAATATTGAAAAGGCATATCGCAACCCGGGTATACAACAAATCAATAATCATATTGTACTTAGGACCTTCTTTGAAATGTATAAGAGCAGTATGAGGCCGGACGGGAGTCGACAAAAACTGGTCCAGATGAGGTGACTGATTCCGCGAAGAATCCAGGGAGCCAGGCTCTGGTTATAGCACACAAAATAACAGATTGTCGAGCATTCTTTATCATATACGGTGAACTGGCACATGTCCTGCAGCCACGGTGGTCCTTAATCATGCAAATATTGCGACTTAAGATATAATGACAATGCTATTCGTTTCCTAAATGTTTGACCAATGAATAACTTTCTAAGTGTTTATTAAACATTTATTTTAAAGTCATAGATAACGGCTACCAGCCAATAAATTGCGCTTTCTATAAGAATAGGTGTGCCATTTGAGGTTAAATGGTTTTTGCATAAAATAACTTAAACAGATAAACAACTTAAGGCCATTCGCAGAATTAATGACAACCGATCTGATAAAGACATTAGTACTGATAAATGTGACTTATAACATTTTGAATTAAACGCTTGTCCACTTCGAACGCCTCAATACTTAGTTTCTACTGGTTTCTACAAATGTGACTATGTAGTAATAAATTTACTACGTATCTATACGTATAGAACCAGATAGTGGCACTTTGGGGTACTTTATTATTAAGCTATGGTACCTACTATTCATGTAACTTATATTAAAATATAATGATAAGACAAATTTCACTCTTCTAGCCTGGATGTGCCCGCAAAGTCCATCCAAATCTGTTTACAATTCTTCCGCTATCTCCATCTGCGTCTCGTCTAATGCCTTTTGGGTTCCACTGTATGGTAAGGCTAGACGACTCTCAATTTACAATTGAAAATTTATAAACAAGAAACTTAATTATATTTTCCAAGTTAATTTATAACAAAAGGGACAAACTCTTTTATTTTCTAAACTAACTGAGCTAACTTCCATACAAAAACATTCACCAAATTAATGGTTTGCTTAAGAGCACATTTTTTTCAATGAATGAAAGCCAATAATGTAACATAATAACGACATTTGTGTATTTGTTCCAAATAGTTATGACTTATTGTATCCATATAGGATGTGCGTGAATATGTCAATATTTATATAACATCTTCATCTAATCTAAACGTTGATGAAATGGAAACATCATATTCATTTCTTCTATCTTCTGCCATTCTCTAAGTACCAGAACTGGTACATAGCCCGGAAATTAATAGCAACGTTATTATACTCACACCTAACATTAGTAACTGCGACACGTGCAAACCTCATCTGTATAGAATACAAACATAAATTACAAAGATAAATAAGACATCTCGATGTAAACGCAATGATCATTACTGGGGATAAAAACAGCAAATTGTTAAAAGAAAAAGTGAAATTTCTAGATAGAAACATAATTGAAGCAACATTGGCGACATAAAATGGGTATAGCGGGGAGCATTCAATGCGATAGGTGAAAAAAACAGCAATATACTCTGAGTTGTAGATCGGTATATCTTTCTCGGCTCAGCGTGAGACTAATTATGCTACGGGATGATCGAAGGACGGTTTTTGTCAGGCCGCGGTCGCCATTACACCCGAGTTTCGACTCAGAATTGAGTTTTTAGTTTGGCATAACTTAAATTGCATTTTTGTCACCCACGGCCGCCGAGTCGTGATTGTAAAATGTTTTTGTTGTCTGATTACGAGCCTCATGTTTATTCTGCTGTGTCTTCATTAGTACCAGTATTTTGTTGTTTTTTACACAAAAGATAAAATCGGAGATACGATGATACACAATCTTGATTCTCATTCGATTAGGTAATGTCTTTATCTTTATAACGACATAATTTCTCATCTGCTTCTCAACGAGAATGTGCTACTCAACTGTGCTCTGAGATTTTTAAGGTGCATTACGACAATTTATAACTTTCAAAGAATCCTACCATAATAATTAATGGTGAATATTATGGTAGGTCATCAACAAAGAGTCTACCAAAGAAATCAATTCAAACCGTCGGCATTGTGACAGCATTCTGCATCAGAATGTTTAATGTATGTGACAAAATCCTAATTCCTACATTAGGATTTTGTCACATTTTGTTCACATGTCACGACGTTTATTTCGGTTTTTTTAATAGTGTAATTCAGTGTCATTGTCATGTCGTAGGCGCCTGTAAACTATAACGTACTCTCAAGATTATCTACAAGTGTTTCCAATACATACTTAGTACTCAAATCGTTCTTGACAATAATTAGTCAATTGGAAAAACATGCTCATAAATATAATTATCGACTTTTGTAAAGCTTTACACTACAGTACCCACATATCTTCTGGATTTATCGTAGTCTTAGTCTTCTCTTCAACCTTACACTTTTTCAGTATCGGACCAGAAAACCAAATGTCTATATCTGACTTCTCCATGGATAATGGCTGACCAGATTGAATGTAAGCAAATCTTTAGATTAGTATCAGATACAACTGACATTTGGAAGTAGTAGGTAGTATTGCTTATATATTTCCAATTTATCATTGGTTCCAAAGATACATTTGAAGTATTTTATAATACTAGATAGCCCCAGACGTGCAAACCTAAGGAATTTTACAAAACCCGAATCACTTCCTTTTTGTTGACCTAAGTAAACAACACGTACTAAACACAATAGAAGTTTAATTTAATTTCGAAAAATGTAATTAAAATTATCAGAGAATTTGCAATATTTTTTTGTTTCGCAATGGGTTTGGTGGATTTCATAAACGTTTGCAAAGGTGCATGAATTCTTTACAGTTTTCCTCCAAATTTATGTCAATTAAGTTCTTCTTCCACGCATGCTTCTTCACATATACACATTACTACAA
Source organism: Acronicta leporina (assembly GCA_947256265.1). Lineage (NCBI taxonomy): Eukaryota > Metazoa > Arthropoda > Insecta > Lepidoptera > Noctuidae > Acronicta > Acronicta leporina. The sequence goes on along the minus strand of OX366513.1, from coordinate 4,095,911 downwards.
CAGGTATATTAAAAAGAGGCTTCGTGCGGTATCGCAACATCGGCGCGGCATGTTGATTGCACCCTGGCTTAATTAAATAAACCGTTTCTTAGTAACTCTGTTTACTCGTTACATGAAGGCTTAATGCCACAATCATGATGCCTATGTGGGTACCGACGATTATTACTAGAATTCTGAATCAAATTAACTTACCCAACGGTCACCTATTTTAACATACAATCGGCAAAAGAGTTATGTAGGCAGGCCGCTAGCGACATCTGTATTTTATCAAAGATTATGTAATATTGTAACACGCAATATGTGTCAAAAGTAATCCTCTTTACTACCCGTATACCTCAGTTTTTTTGACTGTACCTACAACACATTACCTACAGATACTGTAGCATTACCAGGTGCTAATTGAATGATAGATCCTATCGATTATTAATAGGTATTTATTCATAGAAAATCCACCGTTAAGTCACCACCTGAGCAATTATATCGGATCCATCATACGAAATTACGTAAGACGCTACACGTTTATCATTAAAAAAAAAATGCTTTAGAGAGTACAACAAATAGTATACAAATACAAATGAAATCAAAGTCTGATCGTACAGAGTATTCTATATTATGTGAGAGTTGCTCGTATTCCAGAAATCAGTGATTCTCCAATAGTGATTAATTCTGAACTACTGGTGGTGCAATTTCTTCCCATCCAATGGGTCTAACAATGGAAGGTAAGCTTAAATAATTTTGATGTTAGGAATACCTACGCTGTAAACTTATTTGACTTGGTTCACGTCAACAGTAGACAGCACACAGTGGGTTTTATGCTCATGAGCTTTCACTCGGTCAGACTGCCATGCTCGAGGGAAATAAATAGACGAATGTAACTTTTGCTTGCAATAGGGTATTACAACTTTTTTTGAAAACAGTTTTAAATTAATCCTTAGATCGTACTGAACCAGTAGAAGTTTTATTTCAGATTTATAAATCCGAAAAATGCCTTAAAAACCCGCCACCGCTATGCCGCCATGCTACTTCGGCTCGTGACGTCACTTTGTTAGTAAACAATACAACTGCAAAAGACCAAGTAACGTCAAGTAACTAAGTATCGGAGTGACGTCACGTCGGAATCCAATATGGCGGATGGCGTTTAAGACATTTAAAAAAGACGATTTTTGAAATTGAATTATAAAACTTACATTGCATTTTTATAAATAAATACTAACGTTTTTCGTTTACTTTTTTAAAAATAAACGAATATAAACATGCATTTTTATATTTTTTCTTACATTGTGTAAAATACCCTATTGGAAAGATATAAATCAATTGAGTTCCGCAAGTGTGATACCTCTATTTGATTGTAAACAATTAATTGTACTTTTATCGCCATAAACAATATACAAAGAGCCAAGTCAACACACCTACTTAGATAAAATACTATACTCGTTCCATTGCTCCAACAATAGGGTATTTTACACCATGTAAAAAAAAATATGAAAATGCATTTTTATGATAGATTTTGAAAAAAGTAAACGAGAAACGTTAGTATTTATTAATAAAAATGCAATGTAAATTTTATAATTCAATTTCAAAAATCGTCTTTTTTAATCTATTTTAAAACGCCATCCGCCATATTGGATATCGACGTGACGTCACTCGTTCACTCGATGACGACGTTTGTCGTCTCAGAGTAACAATTCAACAATAATTGTTTGTCGTGCTGTGTTAGTTTGATTAAAATCGCATCATGGAAGACGGTTTTGTGAAAGCAGAAAGTACAAATCTACCAATGATCAATACGTTGATGGTGGCAAATTTTTTTGCATCCAATTCCGATTTCTGTTCTGCCGAAATATTAAAACAGTAATGTAAGTACCTAACTATCGTATCAAGTTTTGTCTAACAATAAGACCCAGTTTCACCAATTTCTATGTAACAAGGCATTAACTAATCAGCAATTGAAAATTAACAAAGCCGTTAAGGCTTCGTCGTACACCTGAGCCCGCCAAATTCCCGCCAAAAATTGCGAAAAACCAACTTAAATTTAATTGTTTTTTCGCAATTTGTAGGTCTATAACACATTTTAGATTCCTAGCTGTAGTAATTGCGGCATTAGCTATACAATATTCACAACTGAGCATTACAAACTTTGCTTAATAAACGTTAAAGAAGCTAAACTCACTACTTAATATAGGTACATAATATAACCTATAAATACATTAGGTACAAATTATGAAATTGTAATATTAACGAAGTTTTTTTGTTTATTAGTTAACATACTATTTATAACGCATACTTACATCAAAGTGGTCTTCACAGAAATACAGTATAGTCTTTGTGGACAATAATTTTGGATCTCTTCTTGCCAGTTTCAACCAAGTGTTTCTCATTTTAATACCACTTGGCAATTGAATCCACAATTTTTGTGGCGTTTTTACACTTGTATTATTGCATTCAGGCACAAGACACCAATGATAAACATTATAACTCATTATTTTCACAAATCGTGTTACTTGGTCTTTGGCAGTTGTATTGTTTAATAATGAAGTGACGTCACGAGCCGAAGTAGCATGGTGGCTAGCGTTTTCGCGAGTAAATTCAAAATCATAAATTAAAAATCGTTTTTAAGGCATTTTTTGGTTGTATAAAATTCAAATAAAAATTCTACTGGTTCATTACGATCTAAGGATTAATTTAAAACAGTTTTCAAAAAAAGGTGTAATACCCTATTTTGTCGAAATGTCGTCAGAATTCTTCAAAACAACGCAAATCGATCGATCTGTTGAAAAACTTTCTTCTTGTGACCTACCTTCGGTTCCCTCGACGTTGGACGTCTTCGGTTCTTGGAAGTGGTTCACGTTGGAACAGCACCCCGTTTTGATGTGCTCATCGCGGTGATCCGTTGAAACGTTCGTAGTCGCGTGCTAGGCGCGTCGGGAGCTGTATAGTACAAAGGAAAAGCGGATTCAATGTTTGGTGAAATTCTAAAATACTGTGGTAGGTATGAAGCTATACCTATATAACCTTTCTGTATATTTCCAGCAAATTTTATTGTTAAATATTTATTGCAAAATTAAATTGCTATTTTTTCAAACTTTCTAGTGCATTCAATTAATTGGCGCAAATTTTTGTTTGATGTTTCTGATTAATCGACGTATATTCTATGTAACTGCCTCATTAGTTTAGTTCAATTCCCAGGTCTAGCAGTGTTATTATGTTCTTCTATAAAAGACTCAGTAGGAGCTCGGAGTACGTAGATAATAAATATTGGCTCGCCCGTGTTCATTAGTACATTTATCTAACGTTTTGAGAACTATAATTTTGATGGTAAGTTACGGATCTTTACACTACTATATGTCTGAAACGAACAGAGAACAGAACAGCTGTTCTAAATCTATCATTATCAATCACTAATTTTGATGTCCAGTTTTTTACCACTTTTGTTCAACTCGCTCCCGCTTCTAACTTGTACCAACCGTGTCAACTCTGCGTTCAGTGTAAGCGGCCACGGAAACGAGCAATTTCATCTTCTATTATAATTGATTGGCGTAATTGCGAGCGGATTCTTTCGCGAATGGCCCATTGCGAGTCGCGAGTCGCCCAGTCCGCCGTGATTACGCCTTTCGGGATAATAAGACTGAGAAAAAGCTTAATTCCATTAGATACATGGGATTTTTTTTAACGATGTTATTCATGGCTCCTAGGCTATTTTAACTACATACCATCATGCCTGTATTCCCTGAAGGGTTAGTCAGAGGTGTACTAATGTACACCCACAGTTCACCGGTATGTTTATCCCATGTGATAGCAAGCAAGCCTGTTACTATTAACCGGGTACAAATCCAAAACTAAGAGAATATCATACATAAATCTAATAACACTGCTCGACCTGGGAATCGACCTGGAAATGGGAACCCAAGACCTCTAACGTAGCAATCACGCTCAAGACCACTAGGCTAATGAGGCAGTTAGTCAAAGAGACGTAAGTAAGAAAATGCGAAATAACAAAGAGAATAGAAGTGTAGAGGGATATTGACAAACAGCCTGCCTCATGTTGATGATTAATCTCACCCGCATAATGTTATGCATCCTACAGTTACTTATAAGGGTATATATTATTTAACGGGTACAGTTGACGTTATAGAGGCAGCTAGATACCTTAAGCTGACAGTTATGCGCATATAAATTAGTGTTAAACTCTAAACATTGGCTTTTATTTTGCTTACAATGCAACAGCTTAATGTGTATGCAATATATCCATTCACACCTTTTATGTTTCGCTTTATAGAAGTCAGTACTTTTTTATTTTAAGTGTATTCTTTGGCTTCTCTTGTACCAAATTGTATCTACCCTCCTGTGTCTAAACGTAGTTTAAATAGAAGCTCCTTCATATTATTCGTCTTCCATTTCATTTCTTTTCAGCGTTGTCAAGAATACTCGGTTGTTTTTATGGCGTACAGGGCAAATAAGCAGATGGGTCGTGCAAGTGCGCTGCCTGCCTTTTAAAATGGTTTGACCCTCCGGTATCCTCACTCACTCGGCGAAACACAACGTATCCATTGTTTCACGCCAGATTTCGGCGACGCCGTGATTCTGTTACTGTTTCTTCACAAATAGTAGAATATCTCTTAGTATTTTTAATCATACTATTATATTTAAGTTAACAGAAGCCTTTGTGAAGTTTCTGGTTTTTGGCAGTTCCTCCTAACCTTTAAGTACCAACAAATAATTCCTGGAGTTACCCCTATATAATACCTATGACTTTTTAAGATACGAGTACATAAAACCAGGATAGATAGCTGCGTATGTCATACTCTTACGTACAGACTAATAACTACACTTGCTTTTATCCCAAGCTCATGAGACTCGCTGTAAGTACTTTCATGTCATAAACAAAATCATTAAATAAATTAACAACAATTTAATTAATCTCAATCAGAGTACTAAGTAGGGCCACTAATTACTTGTTAATAATCCTGAGGTATCAATTAACAGAAAAATTATCTACGTCAATAGAGACAAAGGAAAAATTAAAAATGTCAACGCCTATTGTTTTTGCTTGAAGCTCTACCTTCGTGGAAAAAATGACGCTAATTAGATCATTTTCCTCATTAACTAGTTACTGACGATTAAGCATTATAGCTGGCAGCATGAAATGTCATTCAATTATAAACTTTGCGTTGCATGATGCATGCACTGATGTTCTGCAGTTTCTGCTTGCCCAGAACGCCGAGAAATTGCCACTTGGTACGATTCTAGCATACTTGTTTTGCTTTATCCACATTTATACATATTGTTATACTCGCCCGCTTGCGATCTTTTTGAAGGAAAGGACGATAAGGTAGATTTAATCTTTCTAGAGCGTCTTCTCCTTCCTCTCTTCCGGCTCCACTGACTTTTTGACTCGACATGCCGAAATTACTATTTATATCCTCTTAACATGTTGTTATGCTATTGCCGACATACATAATAACATTTCTCTTGGATTCTTCTCCGTGGGAATTTACTCATTTGATACGGTTTTTTCTTCATTCCCACTACAGTAATATCATGTTGTTACAGATTTATAAGATTCATATTTTGGAACAATACGCTGGAAGAATGTAATTATCGGAATAATGGAACAATTAACTCTATCGGATACAATCTGATGTACGCGCTACTAATTTAGGTCACTTGTAGGTACAGTCAACAAAAGAGTTAGAAAAACAGCTAATGATACCGATGTTTAGACAAATCCAATCAACATAAATAGATAGTATGAAGTTTATGAGCAAATGAAACAATTCCAAATATATTTATTTAAATTCGCATTGCGATGATTCTTGTAAAATAAGGTAAACACAAGTTTCCCGTGTAGGTACGACTTCAATTAATATAAACTTTAATTAAGTTAAATACGTATATTTATTTAATTAGTCAATATGAGCATATCTCAACTAGTTACGTTGAGGCGAACGAGTTGCCCGCTCAATTAACCAGCATTCAACGTTTAAACGTGTTTATAATAATTATAGAATGACATAAAAATAACTTAATGAATTGTGCGGATAACATATTAAGGAATATTGAGTGACGCATTGGGTTGGTGTAGACGCACAGCTGGCAAACGTGAGGTCCTAGGTCAAATCCTAAGCGGAGAATAGTGTCACGACTACTAGTTTCTCGAAGTTTAGATCTGTGTCTGGTTACTAGCAATAAACTCGCACGTTACTACGGGGATTATTAGTTAGGTTACACTTTTGCCTAAGCCTTCGGGGAACATAGACGTCATTTATGATACGTTTTATGAATGTTGTGTATGTGATAATTTGTACTTGTAAACGCATCCACAGTATAGGAGAAAAATCTAATGTTAGGAAAAAAACTGTTGTACCAACTATTCACATTACCACTGATAGTGGTAGTGGAATTTAACAAAATATAATAACACCAAAACCTGTCACGACACAGGCACAGCCCTGATAGCTTATAAGCTTCTCAAATGCATTGTCTCACATAATTTTCTTTATAAATCCGCAAAGTAATCTTCTTATTCCACAAAGTGCATTAATTGCATCCAGTCAAAACAGAAAATGTCCTGCATCAATAATTTATTGACTGACAAATCCCATCGCGAATAAAACAACATTAATTTGGCATCCGAAAACATATCCTTGACCTTTATTTTTAAAGCCGTAAGGTGAAAATTATGGAGTATTTGATGTCAATAATAATTTGTCGCAAAACCGATCCAGTTTAGTTTAGGGCTGTCAAAATTCCTTTTTTTCTGTTTCAATGAATCCCGATTAATTCTTAATACCGTGTGGACAATGTTGCGTGAGCGTTTTTGAACCGGTTTTCGGGTAATAAAATGTAAAAAACAAATTAAACTCGTAAAGAGATTTCTTATGTCAAAAAAATCACTTGATTTGTTTAATAAAAAGATTTTTTATTTATATATTAATCTTGTATACCTTACCTACTACCTGGCTTCTACCATACATACATACATACATACACTCACGCCCTTCTCCCACAGGGGTAGGGAGAAACTATAGAGTGCCACTTGCTACCATTCTTGCATGCCTCTTTTGATTCTGCGACATTCATACATCTTCTCATACATACGCGCTGGTTGCGAGTACTACGCACCTGACCTTTTTGAAGGACTTCGCCAATAAGACCATCCATACACCTACCATCCATCATCCTACATCTACCATCCATTTATATTTTTTGGACTTTTCTTCGATAAGTATATGTAAGGAAAATCTAAACACCACCTGATTACCCAAATAGCCTAGCCCTAAATGTACACAGAGTAAAAATAACAACTAATTACTGTTCAAATCAACCAATAATTGTTGGCCTATCCACCACATGTAGTTTCAAGTGTCCTCGACTCAATTAGCTGTACCTACAACTTCTGCGAAATTACGATTAATACTTCTCTATCTACTATTATAAAATCGTTAAAAAGCTGTGTCTGTACATTTAAAAAAACACAAGTGAGTTAGTATATAAACGTCTTCGAATCCAAAAATGTGATTTTAAAAATTCTTGTCTCTTTGTCTGATTGTTACGGGTTGGCACAAAAACTACTGAATTGATTTTAATTTTGTTATCCCTTTTAGAAAGTATATGCTCCAACTTAAAACTGGTGAACATCTTATCTCAATTAATTGAACGGATCCTGAGATACAGCTTGACCTCTCTGATGTATATCAGACCCATACAAAGACGGGATCATCACTGTTGGTATTGTTTAAATTATTTTTGGGATCCATTTTTAATCCTAATATAGCTTCACGTGAGCGAAGTAACGGGCAAAAATTAGTTTAAATTACATTTAAGTGTTTACAATTATTTACATAATTGGCTGTAAATAGATCTTTTAACTGGAGTGGTTCATTCATTCGATTATACTGTGAATTTTATTCATCAATGTAGTGTTGACAGGTGTTTTATCGATAATATGATAATTATAATCTTTCCTCATTAGCCTAGTGGTCCTGAGCGCGATTGCTACGTAAAAGGTCCTGGGTTCGATTCCCAGGTTGAGCAAGTGTTACAGAGTTTTTCTGTGAAATTCTCAGTAGCAGCTCGGAGTTTGGAAGAGGCTCGCCCTCTATTACATGGCGCCTAAAATATACCGGCGAACTGTGGGTGTACAATTACTTTAGTACTTCTCTGCCTAACCCTTCGGAAATACAGGCGTGGTATGATATTTGACTATCTACTATTACGGAAAATAATAATATTCGCATAAAAACACCAGTATTATAATGACATCGCAAAACCTGGTCGGATACTATAACCAATCATTTAATTAACATGTATAATTAAACGTGTTTAATCAACGTCCTATGAATCTATGATTAATCGAATTGATAGCAGCTGATTGTACCGTCAGCAACGTAATAGTTAATTATAATTATTAAATGACGTAACAATGTTACCTAAACGTAGGTTTAAGCGGCGATTAGGCAATTCCTAATTTCCCTTAGAGGAAAATTAAATTATTAACTAACTTATGAAAGGAAATTAATGTTATATCGTGTTGTTGTATTTTAACACATTTTTACAGCCATTGACATTTAAAGCATGACACAATATAAAAAAATCTAAATAATATTATTTTTGTAAGTTTAATAAGAGTTATTCACATTCCTGTTATAATTATTAGATTAAAGTTATTCGAAAATTAACATAGCATCTGTATGTTTCGTTGTCGTTAAAAACATATTCACGAATCTAATGGATAAAAAATAAGGCAGGATTTAGAATAACAGATACCTTTTTTCTTTCTTTAATTACAGTCTATCCCAGCAATCCATATACATACTAGCGAACTGTGAGTGTAAATTAGAACACCTCTGCCTAAACCTTCGGGGAATATAGGCGTGATGGTATGTATACTATACCAACCTTATGTAGTAACGCATCTTCGGTCAAAAATTTTTGATATGTGTATGGAATCTGTCTTAGGGCCGATTTTTCCATCGATAATATAGATATTTTTAAACTGAGCAATACAATTGAAGTTTGACAAATTTTGTATAGAAAAAATCAAAAATTCGAATTTATTCCTCCGATAATTATCTGGCATTGGAAAAATCGGGCCTTATGCGCGGAATAATCGGCGATACTTAAGTAAGACGTCAATCAAATATAAAATGACTACGTTATAGTCATAACCTTTGATTTTCTAACACATTTATGTATTTGTAATCGTGCATTCTTGTTCTTCGTTGAAGAAAAAGGTGTAGTTTTCCTTGATCTGCTATCGATGAATTTATTCCAGAGGAATTCCTCATTGTGGCCTCTTTAGCCTGCATGTAACATTCGTTCTGTCCACATAGCACGACAGATTCAAAACTATTGTTTTACGGTGCAAACTGTCCTCAGATTAAGTGAAGTCAAAAAGACACGCACAAACCCAAACTGACAAGTATGTAATGTTAGCTTAAAAATATATTCAACTAAAATATAATTTAACGAAAAATGCTAGTTTGCCGTGGCATATTTTTTTAAATAATATATCCATATGCAGCCCCGCAATTAGTACAATAACAATAATAATATATTAAAGTAAGGTTGGCAACACTGAAGATGTTGTAGTTAAACCACAATATTTAGTCAGTCATATTTACTTAGTTCGTTCGTTGTTTAAGCAAGGAATGATCATAAAAAATGATGACTAGCGTAACTGTTCATTTGGCAATTAGCTAAAGGTTTTTCTAATTAACAAAAAGATAAGAAAAAGTGAAAAGATTATCTAAAATAATAAGTAATTTATTGACTAATATAAAAAAGCAGATTACTATAAGAGTTTTAAATACTCGATACTCCACAAGCAATAATTGGCTTTCCAATTATAATTGGAATAAATAACTGGAAATCCTCAATACATAGTGTTATATGTCAGAATCCTTGGAATTTAATCAGTCAGGGTCGTTTTGTATCAATCAATTAAATGTATAAATATTAATGTTAAATAAATAATAATTCTTGTTTTCTAAGAGACCACGCAAATACGTTACTTAACCCGTGAATGCAGGCCCACCTAGAAAGACCCGCGTCGCCTTTATCGCTCCTATCGGCCTCTCCTGCAAGATTTATGCGCGTCATAAACTTGACGCATATCGGCCGATAATACGCCCGTCACCGCTCGAATCACCCCAGGAGCGTGACTAACACTGCTTCACGCACAATATTGATACAGTTGTACCATACAGTATTCGCAGAACACATGATTGTTTGAAAAAACTGGACAATTAACTTATTTTCCTCGCCAATTCAATTTGCTTCAAAGACTATGTAGATCAAACCGGTCGACCCCTCTTAGTGAACGGTTAGCGCTTGAAGGCAATAGTAAGTATCAATGTGAAGTCAGCATGCGCATCTAATGTCCTTACACAAAGCTGCACTTACGTAGCGGGCAAACGATCCCATAATTACGGGTGTGGCGTACGCAGGCGCGAAGGGCGATATTTGTTTGCAATTAGTGCCCGCACGGGAAGGCGATGTCCGGACGTCGTCGGTAATTTATGGTTGCGCGAAAGTACTGAGTTGAAAATGAGGCCGGGAGCGCCCGCAGCTGCCGGGTATGCCGACTGACATTTCCGCGCGCATTCTAGGGTTAAATGCACTGGCGAAGTATAATACACACTTCATCAAAACTGATGAATTGATGATGATTGAAATAATTGTGATGAATGTATCACATTGTAGTATTATGTTTTAAAAAAGTATACTCATAAAAACATTTAGAATTTTAACCTAAAATACTCAATCTATGACTACGAAATTGGACCTCCCAACACTTTAAAATATTTTTAATACAGTTAACAAGAAATGATTATATGTAGGTAATATGATATTAAGTTTGAATAAATCACTGATAGTATATTTTAATGAAACACTTTTTATTCGATAACATGTTTTGATGCAAATTATAATAAATGGCAGCTGTCAGTCTAAAAGTTTGCATAAAAATTTCACAACTTTTGTATAATTGTAAATATAAACAACTAATGACTTTTACGAAAGCCGGTGCAATGTCTATCTTTAACATAATCGATTAACCTGTAGGCTTTTAGTTTGAACATGTTAAAAATCTTAAAACGACTTTAAAAATCATATAATTATGACATATTTCAAAATTTAATAACAAGCAAATGGTATTTTTAATAAATATTTTTTGTTGGTGCAATATTACTGTGGAAATCTAAAATCATTAATAATATATCCAGCCTATAATTATTATTATGAAATGAAATGATATTTATTTCTGTAAGTAGATCATTAGATACACTTTTACAAGTCAATGTTCTGATTTTTTTTTTATAGCTACTTAGATGGCTTCGGCATTTCCTAACTGACGACCTCTGAGAAGAAACGCCGAAACAAACTCAGAGAATCATGGTCTCTTTTAAAGTCCAGACATAAAATAATGCAAATAATGTGAGTGGGACAATGCAGGGCAATGTCTGAAATGGCCTTTTGAGGAAAGAACCATAGCAGCTTTGAGTAGACCAGTCCTAACTGACGGCAATCATGCATCAGTCATCGTGTAGCTCAACCATATTTAAGGGAGCTCAACGACTTATGGTTATCTACGACGATCTTTGACTTTGTTATACTTGCAAATAAGAATATATTATGTGATAAACACTAATATTTCTTGTCACCTTAAACAATTTGCAAACAGTTGTGGACATCCGTGAGAGTGTGCAGTAATGGCTGTTTGAAATTGTAAATGTGTCCGAACCTTTGTCTGACCGCGTGTGGAACAAATAAAATAATAATACTCGTAATTGTCGATTAGCACGAACACCAGACGTGTGATCGAATTACTGTGAAATAATTTTTATACTTGGCACAACACTATCGCGCAGCGCATAATAAACGATTTAATAATGTTATTAATAACGGTTATAAGAGCAGTTTTAATAGTGACAGAATAATAATAGCAGGTATTTAGAGGGTTAATTGACCATTCATATGGAATTATCTGAGACAATATAAGCATTTTTAATTTTATGTATGTCAATGTCGTTCATCAACACTTGCAATAAGTGGTTATAATTTATTTCAACCGAGGTGTTAAAACAAAAATAGTCCATCTTATATTTACATATATATGAGATGTGTGAATGGATAGGTCAAGCACAGATAACAGAATATGGTCAAGTAAGTAACTGACAATGTTATGTTTATTATTTACAATGTTATTTCCATACAATAAGCGTAATTTTGTACTTACCACATTATGAATATTGGTTATAATTTCAAAAAGTTTAATTTTTAATTTATTTAAAATCATGATGCAGCCATGTCTATGATTATTTGAAACTCGAGTGTATAGAACTATCGATCAATGTTTTTACCAACGTTGCGAAGATAAAATCAACCCTGCGCGCGCCGGGCACCGCAATTAGAACTCATTGAATTATTTTTTAATTTAGTGCGACAACACACGCACTCGTGAATTTAATTTCCTTCCAAGTGAGTGGTATCATTTTTTTTACAAATTACGTTATGTGTTCGTCTACGCCTATTGCATTTCTATTTGTGTTCATTTATAACTTTTTATTATTCTTAATATATTGCAAAATACGTAGGTATCAGTTTATTTTGTTTAAATCAATGTAACTGCTACTACGTAGATTGAATTGAAATAATTGGCAAACAAGTTTAGGGCATTTACTTAGTAGCGTTAGTTTAATTTTAACTTTAAAGTTAATAATATTACAAAATCAGTGGTTTCCTATATATCTATATATATAAAAGAAAGTCGTGTTAGTTACTTCATTTATAACTCAAGAACGGCTGAACCGATTTGGCTGAAAATTGATGGAGACGTAGCTTAGAACCAGGAGACGGACATAGGATACTTTTTATCCCGTTCCCGATACTTTTTATTCCACGGGGGCGAAGCCGCGGGCAGAAGCTAGTCTATTTATACATATGATTTAATTAATTACAAGCTATGTACATTTAGGTACTTATGAAAGTCGGCAAATAAAAGTATACACCTTGAATCGGTAGCTCGTTTGTACTTAGTAATTATTGTAAGATACGATCTTATCACCAAAATATCGTGATTGAAGTCTATTTAGATTTTAAAAACGATAAATATTGTGTAGTTGTATAAGGCAACATTGATAGATAACGTGTTTACTCTATGAGCAATGTAGGAATACAGACTTGCGCATTGTGCATGCACTTCTATATAACCATGTTCTATTCCATAATTATACTTCATTATTTTTTTCAAAAAGACTAATATTATTTCGAGAGATTTTATTAAAATTTTATTATTACGTTTTAATATAATAATAAATCTTATCTTATCTTACATATAATAAGAATGTAAGTGAGCCGTGTCTGTACATTGCTTATATTTACAAAAAAACTAATTTGGGGGACTCAGAATCGGTAACACAATCCATTTCTATTATTTTTGGAACTTTTGTATGTCTGTTTGTCTGTCGGTTTTTCTGTCGGTTTGTCTGTCGGTTTGTCTGTATGTTTGACCGCGCATCAAATGATAACTACTGAAAAGATTTGGAGGAAGTGGGCAGGAATTCATAGCCTGTTTCTTGGATTAACATTTAGGCTATTTTTAATTCAAATCGGTTCTCTCCATCAAAAGTTATTAACATTTTAACCATTGAAAACGTTGAATTTTAAAAATAACCATTGTAGTCAATTTCTTTTTCAAGTATTTCTGTACTAGACTAGCACGGATCAAGAATTATAACAGAATCAAGTAATAAAATTAAAAAAATACACTTACAGGGACTAAATAAGATAAAACAAGAAAGTAAAGCAGATCAATCAGTAACCATTATTGTGACCAGGAATTGATTATTAGTACAGTTATTCTAACACTACTTATACAGGGAATCACGGGACATACATAGGATTTATCCAGGGAGCACGAGCCGGTGTAAAAACTAAATATTTGAGTAGGTTATAGAAGTAAACAAAGAATGACAACTTATTTTCTAGCGGACTAACACGACATCGTTATTAGCTCAATGAAATTTGATTCGATAACAGGTGTCATTTTGAGTTGACAATTTTGACAATTATTGTTTTCTTCTTTAAAGCATCCAGCCATATAGTAACTTATTTTATAATTTGAAACCTCCATAGTGTAGATACAGTGCGCACACTTTATTTGAGAAAATAACTAAAGAGTTTTCATTTATTCAAATAATTAAATAATATACCCTAAGAATATACCACGTATGTATGTATAATAATAAAAAAATGCAACGTGCGTTATTCATAATTTACTGACGCCGAAACAGTTATTTGAGAATTTTGTCTATGTAAGTATGTATGTTTATATTTCCATGCTTCACGTCAATACCACGTGAACAAATTTTTGAAACTTAGTAATTTATAGGTCAGAAATACGGTATTCAGAGGTCAATGGCGCTAAGTGTATTACAAATATGGAAAATCAAATTTTTCGAGATGGTTAGTTGAAACTTGGAGAGGACAACGTCTCTCAGGTCAGCTAGTTAAAAATAAATTCGCAGCATAGATCGTTCAATATTTATAGTTAAATAATAAAAAAAATAGGAATTTTAAGCAAACATGAAAAACATATCACTCGTATAATTAAATCCTCTAAAAGAAAAGCATGGCCAGTTACGATCAAGATAAAAAAAAATTAAAACTACACACAACATATCGGTTGTTATCTTGAATGGTAATGGCGCCAGCAAGTACTCGGTATCTCTTTGTTATTATTAATAATAAGATAAAACAATAAGTAGTGCCGAAAGGTGCGCTCGAAGGTAACGCCTACATCTGGTGTTCTAGACACGGCTATTACGATAAATACAGTATTTTAACACTTACCAAAGGCCTTCTTGGCCTGTCTTATCTGTAATTTACATACTAGGCATCGCCTTAACAGGACAATTACATGAAAGATCTCGCTTAAGAATGAATTATTTCCGAGAAAATTATCAATAACCATTTGCAAGTTGCTAGAACAAGGTGTTAAGGGTAGCAGACGGTGGACGTATATAGGTACTATTTAGGTAGTTGGGTAAAAAACCAGACATAAAACTATTTAAATAACGCACGAATGACGTAGCGGCTGGGCGAACGTCTTCTACGCTATGTGTTGTGGGTTTGATTCCCACATAGTTGTTCCGGGTCTGGGTGTTGGTGTATGTGCTGATTTGTGTTTGTAAAAGCACCCACAGGAGAAAATCCCAGTGGGGCAACGATTTAAAAATAAGAACAAATACATAATACGAAGTTTCATTGTCTTATAGGTTTGCATTCGACGTTACTTATCATTATACTTAATTGCCGACAAAAAAACAATAAACAAATTGGTGCTTGCACACACACAAACGTATTATAAATGCGTTGTGTTTATGGCGGACTCCCGCGGTCTCGATCTCGAAGTCCCTCGTCTGATGCGGCCCTAATGTGGCAAAATATCAGCTTTGTCGTTGTCCTTAGTTTTACGTAAGCCTTACTGCACTCTAGAGTCCTATTTCCCGGATGCCGCTAATACGTAACGTGATAACGTCTCGGTTTCTATACTTGGATATCTGGATTAGGCAATTCCCCCCTTCCCATTATTGTAATACAATTAATTATTAGTATGGTCTATAGAGAAACGTTACAGCACTAAACCTCCTTGCACCTATTTCTTACGCAGCTTCATTTTACATAAAATTGTAATTTTATGGTAAGTAATATTTCAATTTTACTGCCTCATTAGTCTAGAGGTCCCAAGTGCGACTGCTATGCTAGAGGCCCTGGGTTCGATTCCTAAGTCGAGCAAATTGTTACTGGGTTTTGCACGAGCCGAGCGAATAAAGCTAAGCTAAGATTTTTTACACCAATATACTAAAAATTCACTATATATGTATAGGGAACCACGAAATTAACATATGGACCATTTTCTTAAATATCCAATAAAATCATTTTCGATCAAAGAAAACTACTTACAAATTAACATGAAATCATCAGAATACATCGCGCCCAGGCCCACGTTTTCTTTTAAGAATTTCAATTTAAAAATAAATTGTCAACTTGACCCCGCATAAATAGATGTTAAAGGTTAACCTCGCCGCCATTTTGAAACATGCGTACGCGCACTATCTCTTCCTCAATCTATAATTGCTTTGAGAAAGTCCCAGTTTTCCCGCGTTTTTGCACATCCTACCACGTAATTCGATACAAATTACTGATACTCATATTACATAATTTATTATAGGAAGTATTTTTTTATTATAGTTACATAAGTTTATAAGGGAACGTTAAGTTTTTAACGTCAATTTTTACTTGTCATGAATTAAAATGCCTAAATCGATTATTTTGATATATTTTATATTATATAATTTCGACTTGAATGAATTTTAAGTCATTATGTATTTAATCTACCCAAATTATCAATAAGAAATATTAATAACTAGCGGCCCGCCCCGGCTTCGCACGGGTAGAGAAATTCGTTTCAAAATATTCTATAGAATATGTAGCATTTGAATGATGAATGAACTTTTAAAATCGGCCTAGTAGTTTTGAGTTTATTCGTTACATAATATACAAATCTTTCCTCTTTATAATATTAGTTTAGATAAATCAATTACCAAAATAGCATATAATATTTTCCCCCTAATATTGCAACTGAACCTCACAGACGTATCGTTATCCTGATTGGTATAAATAATTATTTTTAACACATTTCAATTACGAAACCAACAAAAAAACGTTATTATGTCTGCTTGCAAAAACATAGGAGAAAAAAACGCTTCGCGATAAAGCAAAAACGTATAAAAAGATCACGTTATTTGATTAAACCTAATTACATTTCTGGTCGTAATTAACTTGCACGTATCCATTCCCTTTATTTTATTACAAACAGATACCAAACCAACTTTACACCTCGCGAACTGAGAAACAATCAAATCTGGCCTTTATTTTTATAAAGATAAGAGTAGTGTGTAAAAATTGAGCGAAATTTGTTGGTAAACGGTAGATGTCTTAGGTTGTGATAAGCCCGCATATTATTAAGGCATAATTTGTGATGGAAATTAAGGCGATTTGCTAATTTTATATTTAGCAGTGTTATAGGTCGTCGACGGGTCGTTTTGTTGTTCTATTCTGTCTATTCACTATTAGCCTGGTAATTAGGATTCATTTTTAAAATATAATAATATTAAGGAGAAGGCTTGCCCGCTTATTAAAATTCCAATTGCTTTTTCGAAATTTGTAGGTAATTCAACACACATCCTAGATTCATGACAGTCATAATCATAGTTTGGGCCTTTGGTATCCTCACTCACTCGGTGAAACACGACGTAAGTGTTGTAGGTACGCCGGTTTTCTGTGAGACCGTGGTATCACTCCGGTCGACCCGGCCCATTCGTGCCGAAGCATGGCTCTCCCATGGAAAAAGTTATGTGTAGGTATACTTCAATAAAATCTTCAACAAGTGCCTTTGCCTTTATCAATAAAAACAACAAGTTCGTGTAGGTTATGAATAGCAATTTACCCAATGCGCACTGCCTCTATAATTGAATTATATCAAATAAAGGAAAAATTAGCACAAAAACTTACAATTACCAGGAATAACTGTAATTATGTAAAAACCCAAAGGAAAACGGTGTTCGCGAGCCGGTGTCACGACCCGCACGCTCGCAATTAAATAATTATAAATAATCGTTGCCCACGCGCATCTGACGAACACCCCAACGATTTGCTCTCGAAAACTCGACATAAAATCGGTTTGATACAATTATCTCGATTTAAATTTGCCACGAGTAGTTGCAAAGTATCGTCGTAAGTTGCAACCTTACGAATATCTTGGAGGAAAAGAAAGATAGAATAAAGTTTATTCTTAGTCACAACACAAGACAACATACGCCTGTATACAACGGAAAAGTGACATGTTCTTGACATGCAGGTCATAACTTAAATCCATGTCCTTATTACATGGGCTTATAATTATTATAACCAGGACATACAACAAAAGAGTGAGGTATGCACTCAAAGACATTTTGTATTCGAAGACATCATGTTCGACGGCACGTTGGCGGCGAGTTCTACGCTACGTGTTGTGGGTGCGATCCCTGCACGGAACAAATATTTGTATGATCTACAGGTACTTGTTCCGGGTCTGGGTGTTTGTGTGTGTGATAATTTGTTTGTAAAACACCCACGATACAGCAGAAATTACTAGTGGGGGGGCAACGTTTTATAAAAATCATATGTGATGCAGTATTTATCAAAACTTAGATATTGTCTACTGCCTTCAAATCAAACTCTTTGAGAAATAATTATTTATAACGCAAACTATGTCAAGAAATAGATATCTTTTGCTTGCAAACCAAATTCTTTTGTTGACTGTACATCCAATACTACACAGCTGAATGAATGCCTGAATGAATGGCTCCTCATCATGTCCCTTGAAATGTAGGTGAAAACGGTCATATTTTTGTCTCCAATTCTCAAATTTAATACCGTTATACATTTCAATCTGAGAATATGTCGAGCTGGGACTAAAATGGTCCTCACCTTCGCTCCCGTTGCCAATCGTCATCACATTCAAGACAAGCCATGACTTCCTAGAAGAACCTTGCTTTACTCCTAAGATCCTAGAACGTACCTATACCATTCGAATATTAAATCTTTAGGTATGTACCGACATGCGACACCAACATAGATAGAAGACTGATGATTAACTGCCAACAGTCAACATTGTACGTACATATACCATCAGTTATTAAATACTGGAATGAAATACAAAGAACTGACAAATAAGATCGCTCGATAGTACTCGATTGAGTCGAATACTGGGAATATAATCAAACATTAATTGTGGAGCTATTAGCCACAAATTGCCCCACATTATGTCATGTGCATTATCAACTTAATTGCCATGTATCTAAAGTTGTAATCCTAATAGAGATATGGCTATTTTAGGAACGGTGACTCAAGACAGGCTCTGTCAGTCTCGTGCTTCATTTTTATGTCTTTTTTTTTCAAGATTATGTTTCCACTACAATTTTACACCGATTTCACCCACATACTAGAAATAGAATTTGTAAAACCTGAGGATTTCATTGAAAGATAGACAGTTCTATATTCTAAGTGGCATTTTCCCCGTGTGCAATATGCATCGAGGTGATATGACGAAATAATTACGATGAAACAATATTTTATCGGCAATTTCCGCCGATTTCTAAGATTTTACTCATAATATAATTTTTATCTGTCCACTAACAGTGATCAGCTTGAGGAAATATTATGAGCAGCTTACACGTCACTATATTTCTCGCTAAAACACGTCACCAGCCAATTAACATAGGAAACAGGAAACCTGTTAAAAATCAATGATTAATTGAGTAAATAAACTGTACTACACCCATAGTTCACCGGTACCTAAGTAGGACGGGCCTATTGCCTTTAACCAGGCATAAATATAAACTCCGAGCTGCTACTAAGAATTTCATAGAAAAACCCAATAGAACTTTGGGAATCGAAACCTAACCTATAGTGTAGCAGTCGTGCTTAGAACCACAGGACCACAAGGGTAATGAGGCAGGAAAAATCTGTTACAGCTGATTTTTGACATACAGCTTGGAAAAAATCAACTTTAAAATTTTGTTTAAAGATGTTAGCGATGCAATTATCGAATAGTAAGAAGGAAGATAATAGGATATATCCATAGAAGTATTCATAATGTTGCTATAGGTAATATACCTACGTATATACAATACCTGATTGACCATGATCAAAACAATGTCATAATGATAAATAATTATAATTTATTTATTTAATTATTACTCAATAGCCAAGTGGTCCTGACCGCCACTGCTACGCTAGAGGACCTGGGTTCGATTCCCAGGTCGAGCAAAGTGTTATTGGGTTTTTCTAAGAAATTCCCAGTAGCAGCTAGGAGTTAGGAATTTGTGCCCGGTTAATGGCAATAGGCTCGCCCCCTATTACATGGAACCTAAACATACCGGCGAACTGTGGGTGTACATTAGTACGCCTCTGCCTAACCCTTCGGGGAATACAGGCGTGATGGTATGTTATGTTATGTTATGTTATTTAATTATGGATCGCCAACAAATACATGTGGTAAAAAGCCTTTCGACTCATTAAAATTTTAAACCTTTATTTCCAACAGTTACAAACATTAGGTACAACTTCTTTTCAACGCCTCGTTACCATAGACAATCGTTACTTACATATTTTTCTTATGATTACATACAAATGAATCCTATCCCACATACATTTAACAAATATCAATATAAATAAAACGAAATGTGCCTACTATTATAATAGGCAACCACAACTTCCATCACGATTGTCGAGTATACATTGAAAAATAAAATTAATTATATAATTGTGATTATAATCATCATATATAGCAGGAAGGAAATGCCTAAAAGTATTAATACTGAAACATACTATATTACTCATTAATTAGTAGGTATAGAGTTTCTCTATGACTACATATAATGCGAACCTGCGTCATACTAAAAGGTTGCTTGGGTGCTGGCTTTTAACCACAAAACCCCGATATACACGTTAAAAAAAAACTGTCCGAAAAGAGCATATATACAGGCCTGCAAAACTAAGTACTACACTTTTAAAATTTCATTTTTTTCTAAACTATAGAAGAGAGATATAAAATGTAGAGTTAGAGATTTAAAATTAAACAAAAACATTATACAGAAATTTTTATCAGCTTTCTTCGAGACTATAGTAAACTATACAACTCTTTTTCAAGTCCTTTTTATTTCGAAAGTTTATCTTGTGTACTTGAAAAGTAAAACTTGCACCAACTTCTTAAATATGTTTAAATTCTATTTAAACACAATTTTTCATAGAAATCTCGTGTTTAAATACAATTTAAACACATTTAAGAAGTTGGTGCTAGTGGGCCTAAAAGTGTGATACTATGTTTTGTAGGCCAGAGTAGTTATCACATCACCAAAATAAAATAAGAAACTTATTAAAGAAGTTTTAAATTCAAGGTCGTCTTACCAAAATTGCCAAAATTACCCCAAATTCCAAACCAATCCAGTGATGATATATGTTCAGATTAAAATATGAAAAATATCGTAAGATAAATGACGACACGTTTGGCGTAGCGGCTGAGCAATCGGCTTCTGCGACACGTGTTGTGGGTTCGATCCCCACACGGAGCAAATATTTGTATGATCTACAGGTAGTTGTCCCGGGTCTGGGTGTTTGTATATGTGAGAACTTGTGTTTGTAAACGCACCCACGATACAGGAGAAAATCCTAGAGTGGGGCAAAGATTTTAAACAAAATTCAAACTGTATTTCTGCGTTTCCACTATTATATAATATCTTTCTATTTAATGTTACACCTTCATGATAATGTTGCCAATACTCACACAAGTTCTTCCCAGTGTTGCCAGATGGTTACATTTCTTACATTTTTCGTAACTTTTGACCCCCTCGCGTAACATGTAAGTAATTTTTATATTTATGGCATTTTTCGTAACTTTTGAGAACAACGAGATAAGTAATACTAGATTTTTATTTTATTGCAAACAGTACACGAACGCATCCAAATTGAACTCACATTTTTAACAATTAATGAAAAATCAGGAGCTAAAAAAAAAAAAAGGTCATTCGACATCATAGATCCCAAAATGTAACTTTTGCACCAAAAATGTTACTTTTCAGGAAACGAAACGTAACTTTCGACTCAGGGGCCCTGGCAACACTGGTTCTTCCCATAATTATTATAGCTTCATTATATTCTATTTAGCTGTTTTTGCATTACTTATGAATTGATAAACTTCACTTACTGATCTCACTTTCTCTGATATATAAATAACATATTAATTCATAACTTTTTGTGATTTTTTGCATTTTTTATGCTAATTTTTATAAAGTTATTTAGTGAAGGAAAAACTTGCCATTCAATAGATGTTACTGACGTCACCTTTAAGACGTAAGTTGAGAATGTGAAGGCAAATTTCGACATGGCAGGTGGGACTCGCGGTGGCTTAGTGGTCATAGCGTCTGGCGTACCTAGCCAGAAGACGCAGGTTCGAATCCTGCCTGCGAGTCGAATTTTTCCTTCACTAAATAACTTTATATTAATTCATCTATAGGTAACCTTCTTTATGTGAATCATAAGAATAGTAATTGTTGTTTATGTCATGTCGTAAACTCAAAAAATAAACAAAACCAATAATGTTAATGTTTGTTAGTAACAAAAACTATTGTTAGTAGATTATCGACAATAAATGTAAATCTTTTGTTTTAAAGAGATATAATGTCATAAATTAATACTTTATAAGTAGTAGATTGCAAGTGTTCTTTTAATAATACATATCATCACGCTTGTATTCCCTGAAGGGATAGGCAGAGGCGTAGGTAAGTACTAATGCACAGTCACACCCACATTTCGCCGGTATGTTTTGGTCCCATTTACTATTACATCAGCCAGGGCCAGCCTATTGCCTTTTTAATAATATACTAAATACTAGAATTACAAAGAATTCTAGGGTTGTTTGTTTTGTCATGTGCTTATGTCCCATATTCTACGGGGCGAGTTTATTATCATTAACCTGTGCCACCTGTACATTAATACACCTCTGCTTATCCCTTTCCGGTAATAGAAACGTGATGGTATGGTGTATTCCTATGTCCTTGTTTTAAGCTAACTCTTAGATTTACTTATCTATCAATAAACTATTGGAATAAAGTATAAACCACACCGCTATTACATTTCTGGGTGAAAATTAAGGCGCTGTGAATAGTCAAAATAGGCTTCTTAAAGCAGTTATATAGCAAAAAGTATACAGTTTCAAGCAGTGAAAAAAATATATGTTAATCTTGATCATATTTATGAGTACACTAACCGGTCCAAAACACGTTTGCGGAAAATTTTCTCGATAGAAAAAAATCATAAAGTAACCATTGAATTCAAAATTATTGCAATTGTAACTGTATTGTTTACAAACAAATCTTGATAAAATTAATAACACAGACGTAATATATAATAATAAAGTACACTAGCGGTTTTATTTATCGATTGAAATAAGATATTTTTAATAATTAATAAATTTCATGATAAATAACTCTCACGAGTCGAACGAAACACCGCGCCATCGAGGCGTCTGTTCGCTTCTCTTTCATTTCTAGGCGGAGCGACAGTGATCGCTGAGGCGCGCTGCCTGATGGACCTGTGTCATTTTGTTCCGCCCGCCGCTCAAAAATATTTTGTATCTGATTGTATCGTATTCGTATTCTATGTATTGTTTATTTGTATTTTATTCTATGAAACAAAAATAAATGGTGGAAGTTGTAAAGTAAGCACATACCTGCCTGATTATCTATAAATACTTTATTTCGATGCGTAATTCTATAGCTCGGTTGGTCTAGCGGTCTTCTGCAGTAGGAAGATATGCGTTATGTGCGACTAAGCGTGAGTTCAAACCCCGCTTCGATATGTTAACTTTTTGTTCATTTTCTTTTTAGAAATATTTTTTCAGTGATTATTATTTAATTTGTTTTTTTTTGTTCTTTGTTTTTTAATACATTTTTTAACTTTTTTTTTATAGTAAAAATAAAAGTTTACCGGGCTATCCATGAACCATCGGAGATAACTTCTTATGAGTACATAAGCATATAATAATTATGTACCTACATTGTGTTACAGCATGTTATAGGTAGTAACAACTAGTAATTCGATAGGAGGTCATTGAGGAGCGGCAGATTATTTTTCATGATTTTAGGGAGCCATAGTATTTTTTTTATAATGACATTATATGAACAACTTTGAAGGCGAAATAGTAATAAGTTCAGTAATAATAAACTATAGTTTAGACGATAGCAGATGGCCACAATATAATTATGTTGATAAAATTTATCAAAAAAATCACATGATATAAAATTAGTAGTAGTATTTCAAAATTTAAAATCATTAATCTCAATTTTCGATAAAGTTATTTAGTGAAGGAAAAATTCGACTCGCAGGCAGGATTCGAACCTGCGTCTTCTGGCTAGGTACGCCAGACGCTATGACCACTAAGCCACCGCGAGTCCCACCTGCCATGTCGAAATTTGAAATTTGACTTTAAAAAATTAGCATGAAAAATGCAAAAAAATCACAAAAAGTCAATTTTCGATTACAAAAGGATTCTGAGCACGAGAACCCTGGGACAGCACTTTCAATTGCGACCTCGGTTTCTGATTTCTCGACATCTGTTTTCTCGGGAATCGAGAATTCTCGATCACTATTTCCCGAAAATTCCCGGGACTTCAAGAAAATCTATGAAGACAAGTGTTATATTGATATTTACTTTATTTTGACGACCTCTGTGGTTTAGTGGTTCGAGTACCGGACTGCCGACCATGAGGTCGTGGGTTCGATTCCCACAGAACACAAAAATTTATGTGATGAATATAAGTGTTTGTGTTCGTCTGGGTGTTTCTTATGTATTATAAGTATGTATTTACAAAAAAAAAAGGTATATAAGTATTATATCCATTGTCTAGTACCCATAGTACAAGCTCTGCTTAGTTTAGGACTAGATAGTGCTGTGTAAAAATGTCCCAGTTTTGGATCGTTTTGGATCCATTATAGGCTACAGTATCCATGGTCACCAGTAGATTCAGATGTCGAATCACTAACAGCTAGCTTTCACTTTTGTTAAGTATTTGCGACCCGATTCACATAGAATGAGCAAATCCTATCCTTTGTCTTTGGATTTAGATTTAATGGAATCTACATATAATGGGGTTCCAAGCAGGTAATGAAATTTTGTATTTTAAATAGTCTCGCGAATCAGCTTGGGCAGATATCTGCTTTCTTTTGCAAGGACTTGCAGTATATTAAATCTGACATAGTACTGGGCTTTGTCAGGGGTACGACTGTCTTACTGGAACGGTATATAAGACTTGACAGGTTGTAAGAACTGACTGATCTACTTTACTGGTTTTTTAGATTTTTCGGGTTATTAGATTAGTAACTAGAGATCTCGTGTGATAATGTCGAGGGATAATCTCGACAAGATCAATGTTTCGACATTTTTTAAAGTAATTACTGAAAATCTCAAGTTCACAACGAGTGATAATCATGATAAATGCGATAACTTATTTGTAAACTTAATAAAAATAAATAACTTACTAACATTAATTGGACCTTGAATGACAAAAGAAACGTAACGCACACGGTACATATCGCAGCAAATCGGCACACATAAGTGCACAGCAGATGTCTATTAAATATTTTGGAAATAACTCCTTTAGTAGCATAGGCTAATGTAAGCATTTCAAGCGACGCTGACAGCTTTACGCTCTACGCTACATGATACTAGTACATGTAACTGGTAAGCGAGCTTGGAATTATTAAACCAGTGTGTTAAACTGGCCGGAGGTCCACGTCTTGCCGTACAGTTGAAAAAACGTGAGAGCTTGTACATGACACGGCAAAACCACCGGGACATCGGCCAAGTACGGCTCAGTAGCGTTTTATCTGGAATCAGCGCATGTAAACCGTCACGAATCCGTGCATAGGTCCGGCGCCGTCGACACACTGCCATAGACTGCTATACAACACTGTTGTTCCACAGTTTTGTTATGTGAGGCAGAAAGTTTCTAGAGAAACGGACAGTTATGGATTGTCAGCCATCAAGATAATGGGGATGGAACTGTTGTCGCGTAGAACGACGGCGAAAAGTAGTTGCAGGGATCAATTCGAACAATTCCTCGGAGCAAGCCGTATAGTATAGGCGATAGAAGATGCATAGCGAGGCCACATCTCTACACAGCGTCAAAGAGTCTAGCCGGTTTGAATTATATTGGTAGTCTACGATTTGAATCGCTCTTCGTTGGATGCGCTCCAGAGGGAGCAGTTGGTACTGGGGTGCTCCTGTCTAGACATGAGAACAGTATTCCATATGAGACCAGACCTGCGCCTTATAAAGTAATAGGCGGTGGGCCCGAGTGAAATACCGTCTCTATCTATTAAGCACGCCAAGCTTCTTCGAGACTAACTTAGCCTTAACCGCTAAATGACCGCGGAAATGACTTGATTTCATATGTCGACACCAAGTATTCCAATATTGGCTGAGGCAATTAAGCGGTGCTCTCAAAACGAGAAAATACGACCACCGGCAGTTTTTTTTGCAGTGAACTCGCATATTTGTCTTTTTCGGGTTAAATTGGACCATATTAGGTCTGGCCCAATCTCAGACTTCCTCCAAAGTGGTATCAAATATGATATAGTGCTAGGCCATGTCAACTATGTATTCACAAACTGCTTATTTCTTGGGACGACGGTTCTTAACATGAGCAATGTGTTCCTTTACACGGGTCCTTATGCTTCTTTTTGTTTGGCGATAGAATCCGTATAGTTTTTCAATTTCAATATGTGTAATATTTGCGTAAACTTTAGAAATCAGTGGTTATTTTTTGTTCTAAAACATGCTAAACATTTTGAGTCGATTTTTCGTGCACTAATATTTATACACACATCAAAAAAAAATTGCGACTAGCTTAAGCTGATATAACTTTTTAAATTCAACTTTATCAAGAAAAATGTTTTTGTGTGTTTTCTTTAAATAGAAATACCCTGTTTGTAATTAAAAAATAAATTACTAAAGAAGAAATCATAATATAATCTACCATAAAAAAAGAGATTTAGATTTTTCAAAGAGATCGCAATCTTTTTTTGATGTGTGTACACACATATCTTCATATTTAGGTACGATATTAGTTAATTTTGTAAGTTTTCTATGGTCTTCAGATTTCTCAAGCTATCGACCCATTTTTTGTCGTCTCGAATCGAATAAAGCAAAATTTCCCGGGAATTCTCGCTTCGGGAATTCTCGCCCGGAAACCCTAATTACGACATTTGTCGAGAAAATATGTACCTACTAAACAGCTGTTTGTATGGCTATGCTGTTGGTTGGTGCTATGGCTTGCGCTATTTATTTGCTTTCAAATTACTACAGTCTTTTGTGACACCCTACATGTCGGTACCTATATTATTTTTCTCCCGAATAAACCATCGGGCTTGGTGACAGTTTTTATATTAGATTCTGAAAAAAATGCATATCTCTACTATTATGAAATTGTAAAAAGCAGTGTCTGTACATTAAAGATATTAAAAAAAAACAAATGGGTTGGGGTATATAAACGTCTGCGAACCCAAAAATGTGATTTTTAAAATTCTTGTCTGTTTGTTACGGGTTTGCGCAAAAACTACTGATTAGATTTTAATTTTGTTATCACTGTTAGAAAGTATGTGCTCACAATTAAAAACTGGTATACTTCTTATCTCAAATAATTAAAAGGAACCTGAGATACAGCTTGACCCCTGTAATGTATAGAGACCCATACAAAGAAGAGATCATCACTGTTGGTTTTGAGTTTCAAGTGAGTGAAGCCACGGGCAGGGGCTAGTCTGGGGAATAAAAATGCTTGTTTATATAAATTTTTCACAATTTTGACACTGCCATTTCTAGAATTGGCAATTCTACGCCCAAGCCATTTTATTTCTGAATGATTAATTATTTATTACTCATCTGATGAATCTGTTAAAACTTTCTCAATATTCTATTCAAATTTCTAGAAAATAATAATAATTGATTTACTATTTAAAAAATACGAAAAGAGTAGTTAGATAGTACATTTTTAAATAAAAAAAAAAGATAAAAAGGAATATTATAATATCATGAGATTCGAACTTAGTATCTAGTGTCTGCGATGTGCGGTGTCAAGCCGGACAGCGGCGCGCTAAGCCAATCGTACATCTAACAAACGTTTCGAAATTACGTTTCTATATTAAAAGGACGTCGCGCATCGCCGAAATTCGTCCGAGGCGCCCCGCAGTGGGCGGGCCTACTTGTGCTGAGTTGTGCCCCACGTACCTGCTTCACCCCCTCCAATACCTAAACATCGTCTATTCACCGCGCCTTAATACCTTAACCCTTACCCACCTAGGTATTGCTATTTTTTCCTTTGGGAAAACAAAATGAAATCACTTATTATTCGATTCTATACCTTCTTGAACTATTAGAACTTAGTGTGTGTGTGTGTGTAACAAAACATGGGTTGGTCGCGAACACTTTTTAAAAACGTTTAGTTGCTTTAAGAGTTGTTTAATATCAATGACAATCAAACATGACTAGACCAACTGTTTAAATTCATGAAAAAACATGAATGATCGCCAGATCTAGAAATCAATAACCATATCTAAATAAATTCCTTTTCTAATTGAATTTTCTAGTCGACCCAATTATCCTTATGATAACGCAAATGGAAACCGCAGTATATAAATTAAATTAAATGTAAAATTTTCTTATCGTTCCCAATTGGTTTATTCTATTATTTTCGAGGGAGCCGTGTACCTACATAGTCGCGATCGTTAATCACCGATAAGTAACGTTGATATATCTAAATGTGTTATCTCTGATATAGTTTGCAATTATTGTCATCTAATCTTTAATATCTTATCCATCGGTACTTTTGTTGTTAGATCAGATTTAATTTGTAAACTTAATTAGATGGAATACTGCATTACCCAGATATAGAATTATATCTTAAATTCGATTATCTAGATTGATATCATTTCAGTACCTAATTGTTAAAATTGTAACTTCGCCATATAAACGACAACCGCTTGTTTGATAAAATGCTAGATCAAACCGAGTTCCGTGTTGTTTAAAACAAAAACTATTGTTAATAGATTATCGACAATAAATCTAAATTGGACAGGCATTGTTGCTTGTTACGAAGTTATGTATTAAATTGTTCTATGCTATCTAATGTTAGGAAATAATCTGTTTATTCATTGAATGTAATGGGCTTTTAATTTCATAATTGAATGGAATTACTTCGTGACCTGCTCATGAATGTATCTTAATATGTAGCATAATCTATGTAAGTACTTCCCTATATACTGAGGAATCGCCTACGATTACATAACATAATTATGTATATGCCTATACACTTCTGCGTCTATTGATATAAATCTATGGCAGATATTTTTTTAATTTACTATAAGTTTATGCATCCTGTGTAATAAATTAGTAACCCAGTGAAAACCTATATATCAGGCCACTCAGAAAGTTTTGCGACAAAAAGTTTTTATGTATAAGACACTAGCCACTTGTAATTATTTTGAAAAACTCGATTATTTAAAAGTAAAAATACCACTGTTCCATTTTCAAATTTCCCTCCGCATTTTTTTGAGAGCCAATTCAAATTTTCTTGTCTCATAAAACATGGATCTGCATCGAAAACATTTTCGTGCAATGATTTTTTTATGATTTCAAATGTGGCTTAAAACCTGATGAGTCCTTTGATCGACTTTGAATTGCTTTTATGGAATGAGCAACAAGCTACCGAACACCGGGTTCCGCGGGGACGACAACGCGCCCGCGCACTCTGCGATCAAAACGAGGGACTTCCTGGACTCCACATCGGTCAGAGTCTTGGGACACCCTCCTTACAGTCCTGATTTGGCTCCGTGTGACTTATTTTTATTCCCTAAAATTAAAAATCAGCTCAAAGGGATACAGTTTTCATCGCCGGAAGACGCGCTAGCAGCGATTGAGAAGGCCGTGGAAGAGGTGTCTGCGGAGGACTGGAAAAAATGTTTTGAAAATTGGTTCAGACGCATGAAACTTTGTATAGAGGCTCGTGGCGAGTTCTTTGAAAAGATTTAATAAAAATATTTTTTTCATAGAAGTTTTTTAGTTTCTCAAAACTTTCTGAGTGTCCCACGTATTGATAATTTATTTTTTTATAAATATTTATATTTTTTCCTGATAGAAACACAACAGGGTCTAAGATGAAGCACACAATTCTAGTAAATAGGTACCCTTTCAAAGTGTAGCTCCACAAACAATCCGAATCGTGTCTATTGATGTCGAATATCAATAGAAATTTGACATAAGGAAGCGTGCGCGCTACTCTTTAACTATACACCCAAAGTCAAATGCGCCACTAAGTACACTAAATCTCTTCAACTCGTAATATTTTTCGTTTTCCAAATAACGCTGCTCCACAAAACCAAAAGTTACGATATACCTTCAGAAACACAGTTGTAATGATAATGAAGTGTAACGAGTGTATTAAACATGATTCAAGTAACTATTGAGTCATTTGGTAACTACAAAAAAGCTGTTACGTCGATGGTTTTTGAAAATGAACATTTCTACTTTTCTACAGCAAATTTTTCAGTCTCTTATCGAACCTAACAGCTCAATATGCATATAAAAGTCATATAACTACCCTTAACTGCCTCAATAGCCAACTGGTCCTGACCGCGACGATTCGATTCCCATATTATTGGGTTCGATTCCCAGGTCGAGCATAGTGTTATTGGGGTTTTTTTTAAAAATTCCCAGTAGCAGCTCGGAGTTAGGAATTTGTGCCCGGTTAATGGCAATAGGCTCGCCCCCTATTACATGGGACCTAAACATACCGGCGAACTGTGGGTGTACATTAGTACGCCTCTGCCTAACCCTTCGGGGAATACAGGCGTGAGGGTATGTTATGTTATGTTAACTACCCTTTGTAATTTTATCAACATACAGTGGGCTCATAAATCCTAGGAATACGGATATGTATCCAATCGCATATCTGCTGAAAGAATCAAACTAAAGAAATGAAGAACTCAACTAAAATTATAAAAAAAAAAAACCTAGGAATCGCCTAGAATATACACTCTGCTGCCCGAGTTTGTCTAGGGTGGGCCTGATGTGACCTGTAGATAGTAATACTACCGGTGTTTCCGGTATCTACCTATATTCTGCAGTTACCGCTTACCATCAGGCGGACTGTATGCTTATACCATCTCATTCCAATAAAAAACAATCTAGGTACCAAAAATAAAAAGATAGACATATCTCTACCGCCTACGCGACCACGTCACTACACTCGAAGGAATTCATTGATAAACTAAACACTACTAAAACATTATATTGGAAACCCATAAAAAGTTCTTAGAGATAAAGAATTTATAAATAATTATTGCCTACATACGTAATCCAATTCGCTATGATAAAATCTCCAAGGAAATTGCACTATCGTTCCTTATCTGTACATTGTTTATTAGGACAAGCTCATTAATGAGCCGACCATCACCTATGACTGTTCTACGTATAGGAAAGAAAGAAAAGTGGAGGAAGTAAAAAGGAAAATAGGAATGTGTAAAAGTGAGTGTGTTTGCGATGTGGTTATTTTAAATTTATCGGTGATTTCTGGTTTAATTTAAGTAACTAAAACAATTTTTATTGAAGGCGGTAAGTAATGCTGTAATAAATATGGCAACAAATATTTTTTTAGATTATCAATTGTAAAAAGTTTTTATTGAAAAAAATATTGTAAGTACACTCGACAACACATCAAGCTTGCTACCACAGTTGCACTCTAAAAATAAACGCTACTGGGACGGAATACGAGTGGTAAATAGGTAAAAAATGTTTAGACAGCTGGTTGTACCTACACAAAAAATTTAAACTTCTATTAACTTATAGAAATAGTGATTGAAAAACAAGATTTAAAACTTCAACAAAAAAGATTCTTGTAGTTTAAAAACTTCAACAAACAGAGGCACTACAGTGAACAGAAAATCCTAATACACTTTGATCGACCTAGGAATTGAACCCCGGACGGACCCCAGGTACTACCATAGGAACCCTTGCGGTCACTAGACAAATCAAAAATTAAATGCATTATTTTGAAAAAAAATACCTATACAGGATGGCGATTTAATCACCTGCATCCTTCTAGCAGGTGAATCAGACCACGAAATACTACCCATATCAATAAAAAAAACATACCTTATTTTTTCAATAAAATGTTTTTTTTTTTATTTTAAATGCAAAGAGTCAAAGACATAGCGCTGACGTTGAACTCATTGTAGGTATGTATCTATTTAGAGATAGCGAGTCAATCAACTACTTGATCGGGCAGTCCGCATAAGGTCAACATACTGCAGGGTGCATATCGTTTTATGAAAATTTTGAATAATTATCGTGTCCTTTAACACGGGATTGCTTAAAGATACAAATTATAAATTATGTCTAATATGTTATCAATACTACACCATGTTGAAGCAGTGCAGGTGATTAAATCGCCACCCTGTATAGTGTAAAATATCCCAATACTGACCTAAATAGTACATAAACGTTTCAATTATTGTTAAGCTTTAATAAATGTTTCCGAGTATCCGAGGCGGCATCAGCAGTCTGCGAGTTTATTCCAACAATTTGTTAACTTAATCGCACGCGATCTCTTTTATGTGGATTTACTTGTTTTTATTACTTTTTAATTAGTTAATTTTCGTCATTTTAGGCGAATGTCGGATAGTAGGTAGCTATTTTCTATGGATTTTCAATATAATCTCCAAATAATAGAGTTTATAATCATTGGTGAAATTTGACAGGTTTTGGTAACTTGATGTGCTTGACTGTACAAGAGTACAACACCGGTCACTACTCGTATTATTGAAAACATTGTGTAAGTGTAATTGTGGCGTAAATAAGAACAGATTTAAATGTTAATTAACATTGATAAATAACCCACACAAGATCAAGCTAAATCATTACACACAATTATTAACGTGTTGTCCTACCTCAGCTCTATTATAACCGATCAATTAAAGACATAACACCATAATCAGACATCAATTAACTTAATGACATTAACTCAATTAAATGACACAATTGATTACTAGAAACTGAGGTCGGAATTATCTATAGGTAATTGTTTTGAATCACGATAACCATTTTAATGTAGATATAAATAGAGTTAATAGAACGGTTTGCTCGTGATTGAATGGTTGCGGATATTTATCAGAGGTTGAGCAACGCTTGGCGTGGTCAGTCGGTGGATGGGTGACCGCTGCATTAGAAGTATAGATATACTGGTATAAAGAACAAACAAAACATGATTTTTTCTGCTGCTGAAATTTCCTACAAGCTTCACTGCAAGGCTTATTTATAATTCATAGCTGCATTTGTACTGAACGTGATACGCTGTCCTAAAGCCGACAATCGGTGATTAACGAACAAATTGATTCCAACTTGAATGCAGCTACGGTACAAACGACCAAACAATTAAAAATGCAGGCAACTACGAGTATATATTTTAAGTAGAACATTATGCATAAATTAACAGCACATTTAACAAATTAAGTTTTTCGTTGATTTGATCGTATGCACTTGTATTGTAATACTTTTTGCGCTATGTTCAACAAGTGCTGTGCTATAGCAGTAGATGAAAATCTGTCGAAAGCAAAAAATCTGTCAAGCACAAACTGAATTTCTCTAGTAGGTATGATTGCTAAAACAATATTGACATCTTAAAAAATATTCCCACTTACCAATTCTTTTTTTGCACCTGACAACATAAATAAGTTGTAACTATTTGTTGGCAAGACTGCCATTATCCGTGGTCATAGAATTGGTTTTTTATGAAGATATTAATGGCATTATTACAAAAACACAGAAAAACTATGAAAAATTAATTGTATAGGTACCTACTTGTCATTTGTACCTATGTCAATTCTAATGAAACTAGTTATAAGTGATATGAAAATAGGAGGAGATTATCATTTCGTCTGTGTATATAATATGTGCATAAGCACCTATATATTTGACTGACTCCAAAAAACTTATTAATTTTCTCTTCTTACTTATTAATCTTAATTATCTTTTTTTCCCATATAATTGGTTGGCGTCAAAGATACACTATTATAGACTAAAGTCGGTTTTCTTTATTTTGACTGACCACCGACTTCTCCTGTGTACCTTGGTATTTTGAACATTTTTCGAACACCAAAATTACCGTTGTATTTCTACCCATGTCTTTCAATCCAATTACTTAACTGAAAATACCTTTCTTTCCAGATTACTTCACCCAAAACCAAGAGTACCAGAAATACGCGTCAGCAATGGGAGTGTCGGAGCCCCCGAAAGACGATTCCCCCCGGACGACCCCCGAGTTATCTCGGGCCGATCAGTCCCCTTCCGAGCGACCCCCACCAGGGTCGGCAGACAGTGACGACGCTGATGAGTTCGCACCGAAGAGGAAGCAGAGGCGGTACAGGACCACCTTCACCAGTTTCCAACTCGAGGAATTGGAGAAGGCTTTCTCAAGAACGCATTATCCCGATGTTTTTACAAGGTGGGTTAATTACTATAACAAATCTCAAAGCATTTATTTCTGTACTAGTTATCTGTACTTATACCCATAGTGTTACCTACTTCAGATAGGTGATCTCGTTTTTACCGGTGAATTCCCCTAAATGCCGCGGAATTGCCCAAAATCACGTCTTAGTCTCGTAATAAAATCGTGACCATCAAGGTCATCGTGAGCTCCCGTACTCTAGGACTATACCTGTTCAAGTGTATATTATATTTGTAGAATTTGATAATTTTATAAATATATAAAGGAGTTCTATAAAAATAATGTATATTAGCACACACATCAGATTCCAGCGTTGCCTGACGTCTCGATTTTGGCGGGACGATATTTATTAAAAAACGAATGTCCCGCGCGGGACGGGCTCAGTCCCGCTTTTCGTGGATTACATGATAGTGCGGTGTCACCACACAACAGAGGCGCGGGTTACTCAAGCCAAGTATGGCCTGACCGGGCTCTCGGCGCGTAATTTACCAAAAACGTGCGTGCGGCGTGCAAGCGGGATATTCTAAAAATAACTTTTGAGTATTGTTTTAGTAGTCCTGTTTTCGACGAGAGAATCCCGTTTTTTTTACTCAAATTCAAAATGAATCAAAATTCGGCTTTGCACGAAATAGGTATGGCAAATTGGCAACGCTGTAACACTCTTAGTTTAAGAACATTTATAAATAATTAATCTATAATTTTGTTAGGTAAAATTCAAGGCAGACGATAATATTAATATTCCGAACTTCAAAAATTTCGTGAGTGTGTTTATTACCTACGCAATACGCATACTCATTTAATCCGCTTAGATTAATTAATGTTTGAATGGAAACACACAGGTGTGGTAATAATATTTGCACCACTTTATCTTGAATTACGTGAGGTATTCCTTATTTTATAATAGGATAATAAAGATAAAGAACAGTCGCTTCAGACACATTCATTTCTTTAGTTAATTAATTACTATAGGATTATTTTAAGCCACCAGACATCTTATCTTTCATTAATTCAAGAAAATGGATAAGAAATAATAGATTATGCACATAAACAATAATATAATACTTATAATTTTATTTTTGGTTTCAGGGAGGAGCTAGCTATGAAAATTGGTCTAACTGAAGCGAGAATACAGGTACATAATCTCTAAATTACCTTAACTAGATAATAAAAGTTTACCTATCTATTATATGCCACTGTCTCAACGGTCTAGTACTTGCAAATGCAGCTGATAAGCATGAAAGTCCCGGTTTCAATTCCCTGTTCGATCGAACAGTGTCATTATTTAACCTCGCCACATGATTCTATTACTAATACCAACAATATTTTGAACCCATAATTTTTTTTACGTGGGAGAGCCATGCTTCGGCACGAATGGGCCGGCTCGACCGGAGTGATACCACGGCCTCACAGAAAACCGGCGTGAAGCAACTCTTGCGTTGTGTTTCGCCGAGTGAATGAGGTTACCGGAGGCCCAAACCCTTTTAAAAGGCGGGCAACGTACTTGTGACTCCTCTGGTGTTGCGGGTGTCTATGGGCGGCGGTTATCGCTTACCATCAGGTGATCCGTCTGATCGTTTGCTCCCCTATACCATAAAAAAAAAAAATGTGTGCATTCAAAAAAAGACATGTTGAAAAGCGATTCTATCCATGTTTATATACATGTCATCATAATAATTAATAATAATATGCTATATTTAATGGTTTTGCCGAGTAATTATTTATATCTAGCAAAAAAAATCGCAAAACTGGGCAGAACCCTAGTAATAAATACACACATAAAGTTTACTTATTAATGCCATAAAATTATCTGAGCAATTAATAATGATGCGAGATAATTATTTAACACATAATAACGTTCAGCTTGTATCTCATTACTACGTTTAATTGTGGTACTGGACATGTTCGCTTTAATGAAATTACCTATTCCGTTTTTTAATTATCTGTGGTGAGTAGGTATATAGTTCAGGCCAGAAGATTTCCGCAAGTGATTTTGCAGTGGTAAACACAATTTAATTAAATAGTGTTATTATTCGGATTCTGATACCGTTTATTTAGGGTCCTACCACCCATTTTCTCTACTACTACTTCACTGTAAATAAATGACCAAAAACATAACATAACATACCATCACGCCTGTATTCCCCGAGGGTTAGGCAGAGGCGTGCTAATGTACACCCGCAGTTCACCGGTATGTTTAGGTCCCATGTAATAGGGGGCGAGCCTAACAATAGGCTCGCCCCCTATTACATGGGACCTAAACATGGCGAACTGTGGGTGTACATTAGTACGCCCCTGCCAAACCCTTCGGGCTGTATTCCCCGAAGGGTTAGGCAGAGGCGTACTAATGTACACCCACAGTTGTGTGTTATTTTGTTATTTTCTCTGTAAGTTACGAATTATTTTGATTTTACGTTTGTTCGGTCAATTCGGCCCGCCGAACCCTTAAAGACATTTGGCGTCGGAAATGTTTCGAATTGGTAATTATTATCCTTACTGATTTTGATATTTTTGCACAATTAATTTTGCTAGCGCGGCCTTTGCGGAACGGCTAGCTTTTGATCGCACGGTATAGCGAAACAACAACAAGGCTCAGCGCAGACAGAACGGAGCGCAGCGGAGAGGATAAACTTTAAAATTATTACAATAACTTTATTGCACTTATGCTCTTGCATAAATGCTTGAACCTGACAAAAAATGCTCGCGCGTCCTCGAAAATACGCGGGGCACGATAAGTACGCGATCCGTAATGAAAATGCCCGAGACCGCGCTTACGAGTACTCGCGCAGTTAGTAAATCTTGACCCTAGCGATAAGTAGCCAGAGGAATACCGTATAAATACAGCCGGTAATAGCAATACATTTTACAATCTAAGTTCTAAAGACGGTATGACTTCACACACCGTCGAAATTATCTCTCAGACATGCAGGTTTAATAATCAAAAATATATAATTCATCATCATCGATAATTAATCAATAATCCGCACATGACTTCAATTAAGAGACGCCTTGGATTCGGACTTGAGCCTTTTGACTCGGCAGTCCATTGGTAATATCACTACGATATCGTACGATAACGATTGCTATCATTGATATCAAGTACTTACAACTGTACTTTACATTCATTTCTTGGTGTGCAATAAAGAATGTCCTATTCTATCCTATCCTATCCCATCCCATCCCATCCCATACCATCCCATACCATCCCATCCCATCCCATCCCATCCTATCCCATCCCATCCCATCCCAACCAATCCCACCCCATCCCATCCCATTCCATTCTATTCTATTCTAGTCTATTCTGTTCTACTTAGGTACAATATATACATTGAAATAATAAAAGAACTGCACCTTTGAATTCTAAATATGAATTCTAATAAATAGGTAACAGAAGAAAGTTGTTGATAGATAGACGGTACTTTCCGCGTAGTGGCTGAACGATCGGCTTCTGCGATATCTGTTGTGGGTTCGATCCTCACACAGAACTAATATTTGTATGATCTATAGGTACGTAGTTATTTGTTCGAAATTATGTTGTAGTTTGTTCGAATTCATGGTCTGAGCGTATGTGTATGTGAGAATGTGTATCATGTATGTAAACGCACCCACGATACAGAAGAAAATCCGAGAGTGGGGCAACGTATAAAAAAACCACACCTTCACGCCTGTATTCTCAAAGGGTTAAGCCCACAGTTTGTACGTCCCGTTTAACAGGGAGCGAACCGATTAATACCATTAACCGATCACAAATCTAAGCTCTGTGCAGCTACTGAGAATTTCATTGGAAACTCATTGTTAGGCCTAGAAATCGAAACCAGAACATCGTACTTAATACTGCACTATCGATAGCAGTTTTATAAGTTATCTGCTTTTATAATTACGTTGAACAAAATCAAAGACTAAGTAACAAATTCACCAAGTCTGGACACACCTTAATCAGAATTAGTGTTATCAATAGTCTTGCGTTCTAGAATAAATTGAATGTAAGGCGAGATTAAGGCTTATTAGCTTACACCTGCTACACCCAAGGCAAAATGGGGAATATATTAACCACAATCACCGCTGAGTAGATAATCAGTTACATAAACGCAAACTTGTTCTTTGTAAGAAATAAAACTTAATATTTTTAGCGCTCCGCACCTCAAATACAGAGGCTATGTATGGATTCTTTGTGATCTGAAATAAAGGTTTATTATGTTAAATGATTATGATCAACCTGTCTGCAAATTACCTGCGCCTGCCGCGGTCAGTGTGTGGATGGGTGATCATTCTTATCACATCAAGACTTCCGTGCTTCGGAGAGCACGTAAAGCCGTCGGGGCCGGTTTTCATATCACCACTTACCTATCACAGTTATAACAATGGTTAGTTGAAGTCAGGATTCGTAAAAGCCCGACAACCAGTGCATCCTAAGAATAGACCTGGATCTCTGAAAGCATAGGGAGGTATACACCCACAGTTGATTTAATCTCCCATATAATAGGACAAGCCTATCGCCATACTTTTGCTCAACTTGGAACTCACAGCCTTTTTTATAAAAATCTTAATAAACATTTAGCTCGACCAGGGTATTAAACCTAGGACCATACGCTCAGCAGCTGCTTGTGTGAATTCATGATGACAATGTCTAATCATGAAGTATACGAATCGATAATTAATTACAATTGGGAAATGCCCAGAGTAAAAAAAAAACTCAATACTTAGCTTACAAATGCCTTAATCTGCACGGTTCCTTATGAATTGGTCTCACAGACCACTAATTCTTGAGAGTACAAGGACCTGTCACAAAACCTTCAATCAGACCAGACCGAATCGAATGAGATACAGAAACGACTGCAGTGATCACTATAATAAACTACGTTGCACGTGGAGTAGAGAAACATCCTGTGCTCAGTGGAGGAGGCATTTTATTTCAATGAAAAATAACGTTTTAACAGATTTAAATTTGTTATAAAATGCATTAGTTTAAATTTATGATTTAACTATTTTAACAAATTAATAACTAACATATTACGATCACGCCTGTATTCTCTATACCTCATATATGACCCAATCATTCAGAGACTTCAGAATTGTTGACTCTTAACAGTTTATAAAGTTATTTTGGTGAAGTAAAATTTCGACTGCGGGCAGGATTCACACCTGCGTCTTTTAACCAGATTCAGCAGACGCTATCACCACTAAGCCACAGCGAGTCCCACCCGCCATATCGAAATATGCCTCACATTCTGAATTTACGTGTTAAAGGGCTTAAGGTCTTAGCATGGAAAATGCAAAAAAAAATTGAAAACGAAATCATGAATTTAAATTGAAAAAAATATTTTTAGATATTTTGTACCGAAATTAATCAGACGAAAGCTGTTTTAGGTAAATTACAAATACAAACAAATAGGTACAAGGGACATGTTTTTATGGTATTTTTGAATAGACAAATTGCAATGTAACGCTCAAATGGATAAACAAATGGAAACAAAATGTATGGATATGATATATTTATTAGTTCTTGACAATGTTGTTGTTCATGTTCATTCTCAAATGTCATTTATAAACTTTTTCACTTAATTACACATGTCTTTTTAAGACGTAACATTATTTACGAATTGACTGTGAAAAAAACTGTGGTAAATATAGCATTAATCGAAAGGCCGAAAGACTATTTTATTCTGAGAATTAAATGATAAAATAAATGACGGTCAGTTATTCATTACACTTAATTATCGTGTAGTATTCTCTACACAACGTAACAATCACAATATCTATTAATTTATTCAATCTTTACACGTGTTGCTTTATGAGATCTCTTGGGATGATTTACATGATCGGATTATAAAAACAATCATTTGTGCAAGTCAAGTACGGCTTTTTTTTCTTTACTTCGCGGAAATTAAAAAGAAAATATCGTTCTTGACAACGAATACGTCACTTTGACAACGAAGGAGAGTTAGTAATATTAAATTTTATCCATCTAAGTTTATATCCTCCCATTTATGTTATTTTCAATTAAAAATGTAAATATTAATAGAATTGTTCGAATCGATGTTTATGTTTTAATTAATATTAATAGAAAATGTATATTTATTAAATATTTAATACTTTAAGATATGACCCCCGCTATGCCATTGGCTAATTTTTAATTTAATGATATTTCACAATGTCGTTTGCATATCTAATTTTAATTTTACGAGTTCGTATTAAAATCTTAAAACATAATAAAGTTGTTCTCATAATCAAATTTTACTACTAATCTACATAAACGCAAAATTACACGTAAGCATGAATTTAACGGGGACTTCATCAATTTGTAATCCATTCAAATGACACAGTATATTTTTATGTTTAGAATAAAATTTTATTGTATCTAGCCTACACATTATTCATAGGCACATTAATATTACTAGGTACCATATTTTTTATCAGATGTTAGGCGAAAATATGGTAACCGTTACTTAGGTAATTACCTATGTATTACCTAGATATGCAACAAAATTAATATTTTCCGTACTTTCTTATTTTTTATCAGTTCATTATTTAACCTGTATGTAGCATTGTTCAGCCTGAAAATAGTAATTATAATACCTCCTCCATTTTAACCTTTTATCACTCACGGTTACCCGCTATCTTTTAATAACAGAACGATACCCACACTTATTTATCTCAGTGGTATATTTTGTACACAATCGATGCGAATTCACAACAAATTAGAGGTGCACAGATAAAGTAATCGTAATTATACGATGTATCTATATAATTCGAATAATTATAAAAATAATAATAGTTAGCAATCTCATTGTGTGCGATGGGTTTGAGGATGGATTCCTAAATATTTACGAGGGCCGACTCGTATACCTAAAAATTACCTGAATAATCTATAAGTATTCATAGGCTTATTTTACTGACTGACTGAGAGATAACTTGAAAAATGAGAGATAATGAATGTAATTTGGCAAAACTTTTATAATTTTTTTTTAGCATTATTATTTCGGCAATCATTTAATATTATATATTCAAATACATACTTACCTATTTTTACAAACATATTTAAAAATATGAAATAAAAAAATATTCTTTTAAGTTTTATTAATTGAATTATTCATTAACATTTATTTAGCGTTTTGTATAATCTCTTTCTACATAGTTAATAGAATACATGCCTACAGGCAAACCAACATAAAAAACTAGCTTTTATCCGCGATATTACCTATTTTGGAGTGGCATTTGTAGCTACTAATTGCTTTGAACGTGTTTCTAGTATTCACGAATACGTGAAAAGGTTGTTTATGTTACGTGTAATGTTTATTCTGTGTAAGTATCAGCTGTCCGTTGTCACGAAGTCAGGTACTGGCAACACGATTATTAAGAGCACATTCATTGTTCATTGAATTTGGATTCCTCTGAGGTAAAGACCTCAGAGGAATCCAAATTCAATGAACTTTATTTGTATTTTATTGTACTAGCTTCTGTCCGCGACTTTTTCTGCGTGGACTTTTTTCTGGGTCCGACCTAAATAAAAAGTAGCCCATGTGTTATTCCAGACTATAATCTATATCTGTGCCAAATTTTACCCAGGTCCGTTCAGCCGTTCTGGCGTGAAAGAGTAACAAACATCCATCCATCCATCCGTCCATCCTGCCATCCTCCTCACAAACTTTCGCATTTAAATAATATTAATAGGATCATGACAAACAACCATACGGGACGCCTGATGGTAAGTGACAAGCACAGCCTTTATAGACGTCAGCAACACCACAGGTGTCACTTGCAAGTTGCTATCCTAAGACCTCGGTTGTGAACCCTCATTTGCCCTCATTGCCAATTCAGGGGTGTAAAATATGCATAATATTCCGTGACTGATTTTTTTGATTTTGACTGGGTCAGGTAGGTAGGTCTCAAATTCTTAACCAAAAGAAAGAAAGAATATTTATTTGGTAAAC
Organism: Acronicta leporina; assembly: GCA_947256265.1. NCBI lineage: Eukaryota > Metazoa > Arthropoda > Insecta > Lepidoptera > Noctuidae > Acronicta > Acronicta leporina. Next base: position 4,053,823 of record OX366513.1, on the reverse strand, counting down.
CACACACAATGCCAGATTACAAACACAAAAAAATAGAAGAATCAAAAAGTGGGTTAAAAAAATTACAATATGAAATAAAATGTACATGTCTCAAGATGGGGCCAAATGGGTCTCCATATCAGCATAATGTCAAACACAGTGAGTGCTGGTTTTCATTTGGAGCCCTTGTGCTCCACGAATCACAAAACGTCAGACAGAAATGACAGGTTTGACGTTTGGTTTGAAACCGCGTGCCAGTCCGCACCTTAACTAAATTTCGAATAGCTTAAGATAATAATATTATTGTTCTCAATTTAAGATCAAAACAAAAAGTGGTACTTACTTATATAGCATCCCCTTAATACAAGGCGACATTTTGACGTGCCTCTACACTTTACATGATATGAACATCTTAAGATATTGTGCCGTCTTCAGTCCGGAGAGCTACCATCCATTTAAGTAATAGGCGCGTATTATTCAAACCCTTGTTTATTAAATGAGATCATTAGCAATTTTCTTGTATTATTACCAGCTGATTCGATCATGGCGCGGTTGCGGGCTAAGATTGCGCTTCGGTGTAATTGAATACTTACCAAAAAAATATCAGTTTTGACAGCAAAAATACATATTAAGATTTAGAAAATTAATTAAATTAAAATTAGAAAAAATGCGAATTATTTGAATTAAATTTAAATGTGAAATAGATTTATTCTACGATTTCGATAAAAGTCTTTTTTTTAAATAGGTACCTATATACAATTAAGTTCTCGTTACGATTGTTCCTTGATGTATTTTGCATAGCTATTTTAAAATCATTAGTACTTAGGTATTACTTATTTCAGGTATTTTAAAACAAAAACCAGTAGTTAATCATAGACCTATAACTATTCTTCTTAATGAACTTCTTTTCAAATCTGAATTAAAAATCTATGAGGTTAAAGTGCATCATTACAATATTATATTCAACTCTATAACTTTATAGAATAATGTAAACTTAGTGATAGTGCCTGCTAAATTACTGAGTTGGGCAGATATAATTGCTGGTTTGTTTGCAACATGTTTATAATCCCATATCTTTGAGCGCAGTTTTAGCGCTCCAGCGCAGTGGATCGCAGCGCTACGCGGCCGACGTGGTCATTACCTTAATGCGCGACTCTGTTAAGCTATTAAACACGGCACCTGGGACGCAGTCGGTGCCTTTTTGCGCCGACTGTACCCGCATGCCGTCAGCCAACCCGCCACCAATTACAACATTTATAAATTCGCGGCCTCAACGCCGTATGAAGTCATATCCGTAATGGCCATTGTAAACTTAATAGATCATACACCCATACTCAACGTCAAACCATAACCTTAACCCATTAAGGTTCAATTTATAACAACAAGCATACCCATAAACATATAACGTTTCTTGTTTATCACAGCATCCGCTAAAACCGCATCGACATTTACAGAAACGCGTTTAATTTTTTACAGTACAACATTTATCATAAGTGAATTAATTTAAATTGCCATAAAAATAACAGTTTACATAATGGCTGTACGGTTCGTGGCGATTTTTTTCGAGTCTCAACATTTTTGTGCGTGCATAAATATTTCATGCTATGTTAATCAACCTTTAACAAAAGTATTGAATCGTAAACTTTTTGTTGTAAAAAGTGGGATTTTTGCCAATAAAATGTGATGGCTGTCAGATTGAATGCTGCAATTAAAATTGAATAACACCGTAGCGTTCTACAAATTCTATTTCATTGCATCGATAGAGACATGTATTATTATTATGTTCTAAGTTGCTCATTGAATGGGCAATAAATCTTGCGAAGCTTGGGACACGCAACTTATGTCTTAATAAAATATTTATCAAATGTATCTATTTTTTCCACTTTCATTGAGCCTAACATAATAGCAAACCCGTTAAGGACTGCTTAGTTCAGTAGGCACACGGCACGGTAATTTCATCAACAATTTGCATTATAAAGTAATTAAAACAACATTCTGTCTCTGTCACTACAAACGGATGACAGCGACATACCTAAAATTTAAATGTTTTGAATGGATAATATTCAGCACTTTTGTTCAAGTTGCCATTAATTGAAAGGTTAAGTCGTAGCATTCTTAAGCAAAATTAATTTAAAAGAGTATTTTTTTAATACCATATTCTTCGGAATGGTGCAGAAACACAACTTTTTTCTTCACAGTTCAACACATAAATAATTGTAAATGACATCTGACGACATTATGAAATAAACATGAACAATAATTTACTGTTGTTATAATATAATGAATATCTGTTTGGGTTGCCATATTTTACAACACGTATGTCGAGGCTTACAATGTAAGAGACAGTTGAAGGATCCGTCCAACATTGTAAGAAAAAGATAAAATAATTTATTGAATGATCTTTGGTACTGCGGTAGCATTGTTACAGATCTTTAAATAACACACACCAATTCAGTCAGCCTACAATTATCGAACACAAGTGAATTAACGGTCGTGTGAAATTACTTAATTATATGTATAATTTAACCCTGTAACCTTCTGTAGGGTAAACGCTGGGAATATGTGGAAAGAAAATGTATTGATCACTCACGCTAAGTGCGTGTGGCCAATTACACGTCATTAAGTTCAGAGTTTCCTTACAATGTTTCACTGTTTGTCAGAAGAAAAGAAAGAAAAATCATTTATTCAGCACAATTCCTATTATAATTACGTACTATAATAAGATTACTTAATAATCTATATGCACAAAATAATGTTTTAATGAATGTTTTATGCCCGTCATTACCGAAAGGTTAGGCAGAGGTGTACTAATGTTATGTGTTTATATAACACAGTTCGCCGATATGTTTAAATCCCATGTCTTAATAGGCGAGAGAGGTGAGAATTTAAATGTAATAATAGGCCATTAAAATCTCAGGAGTACCTATGTATGAGTTCCAAATCATTTCATAGAAAACCCCCATTAATAACATTTCGCTCAGTCTAGTAAACGGACCCAAGAAATCTAGCGTAGCAGACACGCTTACTAGACTAATGAAGCAGTTGAAGTAATTGTTTCCAGATGGAAAAAAAAACATATGATAAGAAGGAATCGGTTGATGCTACTAACAAAATAGTTTAACTATGCTTCATCATAGTTACATAGTTCTAATTTGGTTATTGACTTTGCATAAAATGTCAAGTAAAAGTTTTAGCTTATAGCATAAGTAGCTATTATCGCAAAAAAAAACATTAACATTTGAATTTGGAGGGCTAAGCAAACGCATACCTACCCCTTAAGACAATGGCGGTTACAGCTTTAAGGAATTCGTTCTCTTCGTTATTGAACAAAAAAAATTACTAGGTTATTCAATTTAAAAAAATTACACTCATACCACCTGATTATGATGTATGAAGAATTTCATATCATTATTTATGGTTTTATAACTGCGTGTTACATAACTGTTAGTTAAAAACATTTAGCACCTATTACTGGGCGTAACCACGCGTGGTTAGGTAACCAAGAGGGACTTAATTCTATTTTTACTTCACCTTAATTGGCTACTGAAATGATTAAAGATTTACTTGGAATTTTAGTAAACTCGTACAATTAAGGATCCGGTGGAGCTTGAATTTTCCAGAAAAATTTAATAAATCATCAACCAAAATAATATTTTATCAAATTGTGTTATTAATTGGATTGAGATACCGTTAATCTAGGTTCCTGCCGTATCATTTCGTCTACTACTACTTCACTGGAAATAAACGGCTGGAAAATCGTTCCAAACTTGAATTTATCAAGAATTGCATTCGGTTTCATTTATTATTGAATTATTTTGGTCAAAACGGTAGAGCAGGAACCTAGATTAACCGTATTGAAATCCGAATGAATAAATTGGGTTTAAATTACGATTTATTTGTTATTTACGTATGGGAAATTCGTTTCGTTGGACATTTCGATAAAACACTTACATGTTCTAAATGTACATAGAGGGACGGACGATAGGTTATTTCGGACTCCTACCCACTAAAACCACATTTGCCATAGGGTATATGACTCTATAGTCATAGCCTTGATTCGTGACATTCATCACGACCATGACAGTCTTGGTACAGGCTTGATACTACCACCCTCACCGGTCTCCATCTAATGAGAAGGCCATTTCTTGCATCAACTCGTGCGCCACCTACTGGTACCATCGTCTAATCAGGCGGAACCCACAAGTTATCAAGACCGGGACTATACGTATTCTAGTCAACTTTAACATCGAAAACCAGCAATTTATTTCCCACTGAATGAACTTTTTCTATAAAGCTGATGCTGATATAATAGACAAATAACAATTTGAATCTACGGTACTGATGTAATTATCAAACTTCTGATCAAAACCATCTGTTCCAGGTGTGGTTCCAAAACCGTCGCGCGAAATGGCGGAAACAGGAGAAGGTGGGTCCTCAAGCTCACCCCTACAACCCGTACTTGGGAGGAGCTGGCGGGGCGCCCCCTCCGTCCGTTGTGGCGTCAATGCCGAACCCCTTTACGCAATTGGGCTTCGGGTTCCGTAAACCATTTGATGCAAACGCATTGGCGCAGTTTAGGTGAGTTAGAGTTTAAATCACTCCATTATTAGACCATTCTCTTGCTCCAAATACCTTTAAAAGTGTCGGAATATTTTATGATGATACTGATCATGTCAGTATCATCATAGCATATTCCTCAGCAGATTAAATTCTGCGAGATACATTGATCTCTATACTTCTTTTTCTCTTGACACTATTATTTTTATTGTTGAAATCAAATAATGATTCCTGATGTCACATTTACATTTTTAGGATGTTTATCCTCTTTTTTTCGTTCAAATCCGCACAACAATTACAATAGTGCGTAATTCCCGAAAGTGTATTCATAGTCTCAAGTCTACTTTCACTACTGAAAGGAAAAACTATACCCAATTAATAAAGCGAAATTATGATCATGTTTCGGATGTCATTAATATCTATTGTTTTTTGTCAACAGGTACGCTGGAGGGCCCGTTCTAGGAGCCCAATACCTCGGCGCCCCTCTACCACGACCGCCACTGTTCAGTACTCCTCTCTACACCAGCAGTCCTCCCTTCCATTCGCTCCTTGCCGGCCTCGCAGCGCCTCCTCGACAGTCCCCGGATCCACCCCCAGTGTCGCCGCCAATCTCACCTGGCAGCGAGTCACCCCCATCGCAACCTTCCGCTCCAGAAATAGAAAGAAGGAGTTCGAGTATTGCTGCTCTCAGGATGGCGGCAAGAGAACACGAATTGCGGTTAGAAATATTGAGACAGAGGCACCATACTGACTTGATTAGTTGAGCGGCGCTGCGCTCCGTTTCGGAGAACGTCAATCCGGTTTCCTAATTGAAGCTTGAACCTTTGGCGAGGCTGGCAAGTTTGCGGAGAAATCTAAAGATGTCGAGTTGTTACTTATTTGTAATGTCGGGATCAGGTTGTTGTAATGTTTAGCCTGATAGTAAAGTTATATTCTGAAATGTACCATAATTTTGTTTTTGTCACTTGCTCGTGGTCAAATGTAACGTCAGATTTTGTATTTATAATTATGATCTTTGGATCTTAAAGATTTGAAATTGACGTTTTTGTGTACGACTTCATCGAGTTTGAATTTTGAAATCCAATATTTAGCTTATGTCTCCTAAGTTTTTTAAAAGCACGGTTTCTATTGGTTCCACCAGACCAATAGTAAAACTATTTCTCTTAACGTTTCTTTAGATATGCTTACAAAAAGTGACAACAAAATTAAGTGGCTATTTACTAAGTACATAATTATTCACAATACGGTGCGTTTAGATATTTCGGTAAAATAGAATATTTACATAGCTCATTGAGTTATAAAAATAATCATACTATTTACCAACGAAATACTTTATTTTGGCAAAACGCTGTGTATGATACCTATTGTAGTATATATTAGTACATAATATGTTAATATATGATTCATGTAGTTACTTCAAATCCGTCCATTTATAGGCCTTATTGTTATTTATTGTAGGATAAGTAATCTTAAGTTTTTCAAAATGTTGATCATGGAAGGAAGAAGTCTCCATGCCTTTATTGTGCCTTTAAAGAATTTGCAAGAACAGTTTTTGTATGAATACAAATATATGGACAATAAAACAAGAAACTATAACCTGATATTTATTGTTGACGTTATGGTTAGATATTATTTTCTCAATCAAAGAACCATATCTGTTTTAGAAATATAATAAATTCCCTCGGCGTCAAGCAATCTGCTTCAAGAGTCCCAGTACTAATAAACGATGTTTAAACTGCATCGTACTGTTTTGTTTCTATCGTTTGAACGTTATTTACCACCAAATTATTACGTACGTAAAAAATCATGGAAAATTTTCAATAAAAATATACAGAAACACAACTACAGTTTATACATTATTTACTAGTTTAGCGTTAATGTTAATTGCAGCAAGGGAATTAAAATATTAAAATATAAAATTTTAATGTCAAAATATTTTTGTTTAAAAATAAACTTTGTTCAAATTTATGAAATTTGTGGGGAGTGATGTTTTATATTTTGGTGAGGTGTTGGTTGCCATTTTTTATAAGTATTTCTTACTTTTCAAAATTGACACGATTTTTGTATTGTTCTGGAAAATACGTTAAATAAGTTGCACCAAAGAGGATTGAATGTAAACCGTTACGTCCTGTTTAAAGTGCACAAACCACAGTAACTACGCTTTTACTGATTGTTAAAAGGTAAAAAATATTACATTATGGATTATCTTGTATAAAATAAAAGTATTGAAACCTATTACGTATTTTTCTTCATACGATTTTTTACGGTATTATAAATAAACCTAGAATATTAACATTGATATATAATGAGTCTGGAGAAAGTCATTTCTGTAATTGCAAAGTAATTGGGGAAAATAGGTGGACTAATTAAGCGATACTGACACCTGTGTATTGATGAGATGAGTGTGTCTGTATGTATGTATGTATTGCTGTATGTCCACCAATAACACAAGATCTACTTGAAGGATGTCTAAGAAATTTGGAGTATAGGTAGATTATAAGCTTGGTCATTTAAGGTACTTTCTATCCGATTAGATTTAAAAAAAAGAAACCTATTGCCATTTATCCAGGCACCGAGCTGCCAGAGAATTTCGTAAGAAACCCTAATAGTATCTACTTTCCTCGACCTGGACTACGAACCCAGAATCTTAGTAGTCGTGCTCAGGACCAGGCTAATGAGGCAGGTGATTCTAGAATTATACCATGTTTTATAGCCATATTAGCCATGTGTCCATGAATCATATTGTGATTCCTTATCAGGGGCCATTTTTTGCCCTTCAGATGGCTGTATAACATTCCAGGCTATCATATTCAGGATGCTATTGCTACACCCACGGAATCTGCTGTGAGTGTTCTGCTGCAGCTGTCAGTGAGGCTGTTTTAAGCAGTATGAACACCACTATTACGCGACTCCACAAGTATATGAAATAATATTTATTTCTGTAAGTAAATCTTTAGCGACTTCTTGACTATTAACATAAAACCATCACGCCAGTGTTCCCTGAAGGGTTGGACAGAGGCGTACCTACTAATGTACAACCACAGCTCGCCGGTATGTTTATGTGTAATTGGGGGCGAGCCTATTGCCACTAACCGGCCACAAATCTTAGTTGCTACTGAGAATTTCATAGAAAAACCCAATAACACAGCTCGATCTGGGAATCAAATCCAGACTCTAGCGTAGCAGGACCACAGCTAATGAGATAGTTCGATAAACTCACGAATAAAGTCGATTAATCTCGATAAATCTCACATCAAATCAGCAATTACATTGCGTATTATAGTAGTACGATAGTACGCCAGAATTCGATCAAATATACACAGAAACAGATAACACAACATAATTTTCAATAAGGCCAACGTTCAAAAGAAGTAATGTTCACCTTTCAACATACCCCTTCATCAATCAATAGCTTATTACATGTCAAAGTTGAAAAATATCGCAACTAACCGTTTGGGGGCTCAGGTCATTCATCACGAGCGAACAACAATGGCGGCCACATTAATTACATAATCCAATTCAATTAAATTGTAATTCAATAATATGCAACTACATTGGATATCGTCGTGGGTAGTTCAATGCGTGGGACGCATCCGATTGGCTCATGATTAACCATTCATCTAAAATTCAATTATCTTATGATTTAACATCGTTTGATTGAAAGAAAGCCGTGACTCACGATTATGAATTTTAAAATTTCTACTAAAAATTTAATAGATACTTTCTGTTTTGCTTGGCGGAATAGAAATCAATCGTGCCTAATTATAGAGTATCTTCTAATGATTTTTTTTAGGAAAATCGAATTCTATAGATCTATGGTCTACATGTTAGTTATACCTACATATACCACTTTATTTGTACTAGTGATGATATTGAAACGTGAGGTCCGAAGTTCGATTCCCAGGTCGAGCTTATTGGGTTTTTATACAAGTAAATTTACGGCAGCAAATTGAATTAGATTTGTGTCCGGTTAATGGTAATTAGTTGGCCGCTATTCCATGAGACCTTAAAATACCAAACTGTAACGCCTCTGTCTGGCCTTTCGTCAAAGATGACGTTTGTACCTACAGATTATTTAATGTCATCAATTAAAAGAAAGTAAATATTAGCTTACATAGAGAGCTCAAACAATCATACGTGGGTATTAACTACGCCGAGAAATTACTTCGATCTAACCAATGGCCTACGTGGACTAGTCACTCACAGATTTCCTCAACACGGAGTTCCAGCACTGGAAATACTTGGTAAATTAATAATGATGGTAAAATCTAGGTGAAATAGTCTGACTATCTGACTAATATATAATACTAACTTATTTATTGTCTGAATTGAACTAGATTAGATCTACAAATATGTAAAATACTTATAAAGCAAAAATGTCATGCCTAGGCGTTAAAGTACTGCTCCACATTAATGTCATCTGCTCCCAGAAGACTGGCTGCATTGCCACGTTCAATGGCAATACTTCCTTTTGAGAAACTTGTCTCTTAGAAATTTCTTTAAACAGATGACGCGCACTCGGACCGCATCGCCCAAACGTTTCCACCCCAAATGTTTCAAAATTATAGCTCCCATTGAGTCTCGCTTAGTCCTACTTTCTCATACTAACAAAACAAAAAAATTAAATACTTGATATGCAGACGTGTCTGCTTGGAATTCTGATAATAAATACACCAAAACAAAAATATTATTTAAAAATGTTAAATAAATCATAATATTTAATAAATAACAATAATATCCTTGGAGTTACAAAATCAGATATTAATGAAAAATAAATATGAGTTCAGTTAATTTAATTGTAATCGAATTTTTATCCTCCCGAACTCATCTACCGGGGAACGCCTCCCGACAGCCGCTTATTAACGAACGGCCCAAGTTATAAGCGATAGTCACACAAGTATGGGGAGGTACAATTTTAACGCTCACCGAAAAAAAAATTAAGATCCTAATACCAAATGCAAAGTTATATAAATTGGACCTGAAAAAAAGTAATTAATATCTACTTGAACACCGCGGATGTCATGTCTGCAGACGGACAGACTATCGATGGAGCAGACAAGTGTTAGAGTGGAGACCGCGTTTGGGCAAGCGTAGTGTGGGACGCCCTGCGACACGATGGACCGACGATTTAAAGAAGGATGGATGCGAGCTGCCCAATACCGGGATGGTTGGCGCTCTTTGGGGGAGGCCTACGTTCAGCAGTGGACGGCAATAGGCTAATATGATAAAGATGATGAACACAACATAATAATAGAACAGGCCCAAAATGATATAATGCTATATCTATATAAATGCGTGAATCGTAGATAATGATTATGCGATCTAGACAGACAAATATTCATTTTACTTCCAGTACAAACTGTGATTCTCCCTTGTTATTACAAGGGAGAATCACAGTTTGTACTCACATCGAATACTAATGCATATCATCTTAAACACTGATTCAATATCGTAACAAATAGTTTTTTATTTTATGCTAGATAGGCTTGCTCTTGACCGCCAGTTCGGCGACACTGCGATCTACGATGGAGCGCGCTTGTCTAGAAAAAACCGATTCACTCGTGATTTAAAGACACCCAGTTTAAATATCTTCTATCGGGGAAGGCCCACCCGGTTTTACTTTTATTCAGGAAATATAAACAACAGTAGCTTTGAATATTGGGATTCAAGACGAGAGCAATATCATCGCATTTATAAACGTACCATTGTGTACTTCAAAACTCAGTAAATACCTGACAAAAGCCGAGTAAACGCCATAAAAGCCTTTCAAACAATCAAAAGAGCTTTCCTAAAACTGAATTCAGTAGTGGTGATTTGGGGTCACACAGATTAGACTTATACGCTTACACTCATAACTTGAGCCAAGCGCTTGGCTTGCCGAGCAGGGTGGATCCTCGCCAAATCTAATTATGAAACCACATAAAAAGTAACAGAGAAAACAACATTTTTGTATGTTTTGTGACCTCCTAGAATTCGCCCGTGTGAAACAGGCGTCTGCCTGTTATGACAGGCCATTATCATTTTATGGGAGAATTTCACAAATTGGCCCAAGGACGCGCGTCTTTGTTAACATTCTGTACCCTACCTTAATCAATATGCTGTGATTTATACGAAGGTTGTTTATGAAATATGGTTAGAGCTCATGACTACGCTGATCAACGGATCTCAAGGTGAAGCTGCGGTTAATCCGGTCAGTCTGTTGATGGGTGACCATTCCTAACACATAAACACCCTTCCCTGCATTAGATAAGTTGTGATACGGACACCTACCTCTCCACCTCATTACTGGTAGTCAGAAGCCCAAAAAACCTGACAACCGGTCAATGCTTTGTATATTGATATTGCCCAGAAATTGGGTTGCGGAGGTCTTATGTCGCTGCTTGTATAAAACTTATATTAAGCCGCATCTGGTTAGTAGACTGGACTTATGATATGGATGACAATAATCTAAAGGAAACGTAGAAACATTCTTCGGAATAATAGAATAATTCGATGTCTACCTATGTATTTTATTGAAACTTAAACCCAGTAAAGTACCTACATGTAACTACTTATTATATTTAACACCAATCAAGTACCTACCTACTAATCTGCATGTAATGCGAGATTTAGAATGACAGGCGTTTATAAATACGATAGATAAGATAGATCGATACTACCTACACGTTACACACAATAATTTATTTTAAGACCAGAAGCAACCATTCAGTAACAAAGTACCAGGGCAGCATGACGACGCGGGAGGCGGAATCCCAAGTAATTAAACAAACACGAGATCGGCCGGTCTCGTTAGCCCGACCACGCCCACACCTAATCAATTCTCATAATTAATCGAAACGCCCGATCACGATACTATCGATACAAACATCCGAATATCGATTAGGTGTATAACGGTAACGACAGTCGATAGAAATCCTCATAATGCACGCTTTGTTAGTAACCAAATAAAGTATTATTTGCGCGTGCGATTCGATTAAAATATTCCGACGTCGCAAATGTAACTTATTCGTGTCGAATCGTTAACTAAACGATGGGTGATTTTATACAATAAAATTAATTCTAAATAATAGATTTTGTACGCTTCGTTATGAGCGTGGCGAATTGATGAAATAAAAATTTATTAACGATTAATAAAGAGTATTGAAAAAATCATCTATAAAAGTAAACGTTGTTAAATGAAAAAAGGTATAGCTCAAAATTTAGAGTCAATTTTGTTAATTTAGGATCACGTGTAATAGCTCAATTGCGAATTTCTTGTGAACGGACTCGACTAGCTTGTAATCTGCTCACTAACATAGCCGGAATTAATTGAGGTATAAAATAATTGACAGCTAGGATTTTGAAGCAATGTAATAAATTATTAATTGGTTATATTTGTTACAGGGCAAATATCAGATTATTATGCCTTGAAGTACAAATACTTACGTACTATGAAACTGATTTATTGGGATAATAAACATTTAGTGGATTTATTTAATTACATTGTCAATTTAATTATTTAACAGTAGAAACTTGTCTTCATTTGGGAACGAAACTGAATTAGTAAAACCTGAAATAAAATCTTTCAACATCAACTTAACACAAACTTAAAGATACCATTATTACTCTAAAGTCATCAACGGACCTCATTACTGTGTTACGCGGATCCTGGACTTCTAACAGTCGATAAACTGGACCTCCTGACTCCATCAATCAAAGCTGCATCCAATGAACATCAAGAAGCGCCACAATGATTTATCAGCGCGGCCGTGCGTAGGCGCAGTGTGCGTAATAGCGGCCGATCACGACTCAGATCCGAGATTTTTTTGTTGAAAATAAATTATGTGATTGAGAGTGTAATTGTGGGAACTTAGTGAAGGATTTTGGAAATGAAAGAGTGGAACCTGATTAATTGTTTAATTCGACTAAGTGGTTTTAAAATGACCTCGTGGATTGAGGTACTTTCCTTTGTTAATATATTATGACTGACAAAGAAAGAAATCAAAATGTTTCCAATTCTGACTCTATCTATAAAATATCTTAATCTACATAGCACGCAGTTCAGTTCTATCCACCGACCAAAACATATTCCATAAAATCAAATCATTCTTAAGCTTTGTTCTTTCAAAACAAATTTCAACATAAATATGCATAGCATTCTTCAAATAAATCAAATCATTTATCCAAACATTAATACGGCAACATCAGTAAATTAAAATAATAAATGGCCAACAATATTTCTTACCAAAGACAACATAGACTTTAAAACAAAACTACCATAGACAAACTAACAAATGAGGTCGGTTCAAATTGAATGGGCCAGTTTTTAATGCGATATTTTTGTTATAATATCCAATTATGGAGTTTTAAATTATTCGAGACTTTTTCATCGGTTCGAGGGCAAGTCTTGAACTAATTAATGATTTCCTCACAGTTGGGGATCCTTGGCGATTAAGGAATGCATCGGCATGTCATTATGTTCTTAGTTTTGAAGAGTTTAGGATTAATGTTGAAAAGAAATTAGGACGTCTTTTTGTAAGTACGTTAAGATGTTATAAAGTTCTTCTGCGTAGAATTTTATATTCATATTTTTTATTATAGCATTATTATGTTCATTGTAAACGAAAACGTATCATAAAAGACTTACGAAAATTAATCTAATTTATGACAATAATTCCTGAGTCAAAACTTAAAGACAATAGTGTTACCAGAAGACAAGTTATAATAATTAGCGAATAAATTTTTCACGTGGGAGAGCCATGCTTGCTCACAGAAAACCGGCGTTGTGTGAAACAACGTTTTGTGTTTCGCCGAGTGAGAGAGGATCGGAGGATCGGAGATCCAAACCATTTTAAAAGGCCTGGCAATACACTTGCAACTTCTCTGGTGTCCATGGGCGGCGGTATCGCTTACCATCAGGGGATACGTCTGACGATCGTTTGCCGGTATGCCATAAAAAAGAATTGCGTCGGCAACGTCAAACCAATACCCAATATGAAAGAGGTTAAGTAACAATATTTAATTACAGATTTTACACCTAACACTTCAACATAGCAACACAATCTTTCATCAATGTTTATATTCTGTTGAAAACTTTAAGTTAATTTACACGTATGCGCAATGTTAATCGTAAAATGTTAGTAATTGTTGTTAATGGAAATTTCCCTTCGTCATAATGTATTTAACGAAGTGTTGTGAAGGAAGAGATTAATAAGAATTTAACGTATATATGCGAAATTTGTTCTAAGTATTAAACCTATATTAATATGACCTAAAGCTACGGTACATCTGCACCACAATATCATCATTGTAATTATATTTATACATTTTGAAATACTGTCAGGACAAATTCATGAAAGTCAAAATTCGCAGTCAGCAACGATTAATAGGAGGCAATATTGTTAACCACAGCTGCTCATGGGTAACTAATAACTAAGCTGATCAACTGATCTGAACTGATAAAAATGTTCACCATCAATAGAGCAGAACTACAAAAACAAAATCGGTCCAAAAATATTGTCCAAAATAGAGAGCGCACGTTGTGACGTCAAACCGTGCGTACGCCATACAAATTCTATACTGACATTAGTTTTACAGGAATAGGACAGAGCATCCCCAACAAATACTTGAAAAACTTATATCTTAGAACTCTAATAGTCCATATCAATTATTTCTCCAGGAGTTATACAAATCACACAAGTCCACATTTATCATGCGTACCGCGGAAATGTGGAATGCGCTTCCCAAGTGGGTCTTCCTCGATAGATATAATCTGGGTGTCTTTAAATCACGAGTGAATCGGTTTCTTCTAGGCAAGCGCGCTCCATCTTAGGTCGCAATGTCGCGTAACATCGGGTGAATTAGCGATCAAGCGTGTGCCTATCAAGAATAAAAAATATATATATATTCATGAAAATTGTTCAATAGGAATCTTTAATTAATCGAACTCCTCCCCTTGAACCATTCAACTACCCTATTTCCAATGATAACGATAAAAATTTGCATGGGATAGAAATCGCACAAGCACATGTAAAAAAATATATTGAAATATTTACCTAATGAATATTCGACCAATAATCAATATATAAATTAACATCTAGAAGCAAATTATAGCAAGTTTACATAAGTAATGAATAATCTCATCAGTAGAATATGAACGACGTTATAGAAAGTCACAAGAACGTGAGAATGGAGGAATGCAAATGCAAAGCTTGTGTTAACTTAACGGACAAGGAAATTAATGGAGGATGGAATGATGCGATCGTACTTATACTTGGGTAAGCGAATATCAGTAATGACAGATAAATACCAAACTCTATAGATATAGGAGAAATAGTAAAATCGGTTGACTTTACGTGATTTCCGTAATTAGAACCCGCGCACCGAGGATTCTGTATGTGTACAATTAAACATGGTGGAGACCAAAATGTGACCTTAAATGAAATTACAGCCTCTAGGTACTAGTCTAAGAATAACTTTAAACTCACAAAACCACAATAACTTATCATGCAAATTAAATTGGTAAGTTGAGTGACATTAGAACCAAAACAAAACTTCCATTAGAATGTGACAGTTAATTATTGGAGTATCTTATCTAGCCTCCATGTCATAGACGAACTCATTTAACTCAGACAATTTCATATAATGAAATGCGAAGATGATATATGAACGCAAGGATGAATAAACATACAAAAATCTACTATTTTTGATATATTGGAGGAAGATACCATAATCATACTCTTGAACATTACACGACAGTCTTATTGATACTGCCCCTCTCTTCTAGTGGTCAGTCTGGTCAAGTTCCCAGAACCCCCTACTCCTTGATCTTTATTTTTCCTGGTACTAAAATAGACCATGCAGACCATGGTGTGCGTGAGACGGGCCCCATTATTCTACTAATATTAAAAAAGATAAATATTGATGTCTGTTACTCTTTCACGCAAACTATTGTATGGATTTTAATGAAATTTTACTATAATATAGCTCATACATCAGAATAACATTATAGCCTATAATTCAAATATTTACCCGGGAGAAGTCGCGAGAACAGGTAATTTTTAAATATCCAAATCCGTTGCTGCAATATATTGTGATTATAATTTACAAGCCAATCGAACAATATAATTTTATATGAGAAGAGTAAATTATTAATTTACTCTTCTCAAACGAAGGCAAGTAAGTGATCATTATTATCCTGACATTTATGATCGTCTGATGCTACCGTTACTGCCTTTATCCAAATGCCTAGTAGGTAACTGTAATATCACACATCACTCGTAGGAAAGTTATTACGAGTGACAAAAACTGCACTAAATGCACGTGTCATTATTTTGATATTATTACGTGCACATGATGAAGATGTCAGCTAAGCGATCAGGTGGTGTGACCAGGCTTTTATAGAAAAGAAGAAATTTCTATAAGTAAATACTTATGCTTGTTGAAATAATTTCTTACCTCGCCTTAAACACAGTGTGTCAATTTCAATCAGGCAAAAGTATTTCATTTCGGTTATCTATCTATTCGAGAATAAAACTAAAATTCTAAATATAAAAAATACGCGTAAGAAATTGAATAGATGGTTAGATACACGACACGATACACTAAACACTATGACCACTAAGCCACCGCGAGTGCCACCCGCCTAGGGTTGCCAGGTACCGCCAAACCTTATAGCCGGACAGACCAGCCAGCTTGGCCAGACATTTGGGTAGAAAGGCCGGACACTAGGGTGTTTTTTTTATAAAAGCTTACTAGCAATGTGGGTCACACATTACTAGTATTCTTGTTAACCCCTCGTGCTAAGCTAAATATGCTTGTGTTACGAGTGGGTTCACGTCGGTAGTGCAATGGGTGGGGTTCGAACCGGCAATCACATGATCGCAAGTCCTACGCCTGAAGCCATTAGGCTACCGCCGCTTCATAATGTAGGCATTATTGAGGATTTTGTGTCTCTGTATTAATAGGTACGGCAATAAAATTGTATATAAAATCAATCAACTGCCTCGTTAGTCTAGTGGTTTCAAGTGCGACCGCTACGCTAGAGGTCCTGGGTTCGATTCCCAGGTCGAGCAAAGTGTCATTGGGTTTTTCTATGAAATTCCCAGTAGCAGCTCGGAGTTAGGAATTTGTGCCCGATTAATGGCAATAGGCTTGCCCCCTATTACATGGGACCTAAACATACCGGCGAACTGTGGGTGTACATTAGTACGCCTCTGCCTAACCCTTCGGGTAATACAGGCGTGATGGTATGTTATGTATGTTATAAAATCAAGCTTTTTTTATTATTATCATAAATCTTGTTAAATTCTAATGAAACAATAAATAATAAAAAAAGCCTAACAAAAGCCGGACAAGCCGGACACCGTTTATTTTGGCCGGACACGCAATAAAAAAGCCTAGCTATGTCCGGTTTTATCCAATCGCCTGGCAATGCTACACCCGCCAGGTTCAAATTTGCCTTCACATTGTGAATTACGTCTTAAAGGTGAAGGTGGCCACAGCTATTGAAAAGCAATTTTACTTTGTTTTTCACTAATTAAACTTTATAATCTTAGCATGGAAAATGCAAAAAATATACAAAATATACATCTACGTATATCATGAAATAAATCTTCGTTCAATTAAATAATATATCGAATATACATTTTTTCATACTTACATGATCTTAAAATTACATTACTCTAGTGACCGCCCACAGCATAGCAGCAGAGAAAGGATTTAAATAAATTCCCAATAAATTAACCCTCTGTCGATCATCAAAATTGAGTATATTTGAACTTCTGACCCTTGGCTCATAACAAACTTTTAAAGCTCCATTTAATTTTATAACCAAAATAAAAATACACTGTTTTATAACATTTACAAGCATAAAGAAAGTTGCCTTTGCGTCACCATAGACAACGACAATAAAAAAATAGGATTTATATTTCCGTTCAAACTCCAGAAAGTAACAATAAAAATAAAGATTTTCTTTTAAATAATGTTGTACTAAATCTGTCTATAGTTTATAATCACAATGAATTGTGATTTTCATCAGTGTTCTACGTTAAGAAAAAGAACTCGTACAAAATCTTAATGAGCTTATTACATGCAATCAATGAGGAGACATCAACATTGATATCAAACAAACATTTTATTACAACCTCACGAGTTAACGACAGAATAAAAAACGGATCAACATTTACATAGCAACACAACACTTGATCCGAACTATTAGGCCTCATGAAACACTCACAAAAATTCAATTACCCAATATTTTTGGTACACGTACATTTTTTTAAATTAAAAAAGAAAGGTAATCAACCCTGGTATTAAATAATACATGAAAAAAAGTCAACAAAAACGTTTAGAAACAAGCAAACGAGCTTGATTAGGGCCGATGTCACGCCGATAAAGGCCGTAAAGCCGAAAATTGAAAAGGTTACTTCATTAAAAATGCTATATTTTACAATTTTTAAACGGGCAGGTGAACCCTATGGCGGTGTTAAGGGTGACCATAATGTTGAGCGTGGAGAATTACTGTTTGTATGTGTAGACTTTTTGTTTTACATTTTTTATACTTAATATGTTTAATTTTGTTGTAAGCTTTTGAAATTAGAAAATTAAGTAGAGCAATAAGACTTATCCTTGGAGTTAAGTATCCTATATGGTTAAAATTTGCAAAAATAATAATTTATTATATAAAGTATAATATTTTCAATATTGCAAATTAGTAGCGGCATCATTTGATAAATACCATCTTCTTGAGTCTTCATAAACAATATGTTACATCATAAATAAATAAATATTCTGGGACATTTTTACACAGCACCATCTAGTCCCAAACTAAGCAGAGCTTGTACTATGGGTACTTACTAGACAATGGATATAATACTAAATATACTTTTTTTTGTAAATACATACTTATAATACATAAGAAACACCCAGACGAACACAAACACTTATATTCATCACATACATTTTTGTGTCCTGTGGGAATCGAACCCACGACCTCATGGTCAGCAGTCCGGTACTCGAACCACTAAACCACAGAGGTCGTCAAATAATGACTTCATTGTTTGCAAAGCATCGGATAGTTACAACAATTGATGTAAGTCGTAGGTCATGGGATAGGAAAACAATTTATAAATTAACATAATTCATAGTAGAAACTTAATAAAAAAAATGGGTTGGTAATACAAAAGTATGGTACAATATTTTAATAACTAGCTAATGAATAAAACACATACTGTGTACCAAACCTAGCCACACTCATATTCACCCTACACCCCGGCGTCGACTCCCGCGCACCCTGCTGCGCAGATCTAATGAAATAAACTGAAAATCAACACGCGTACCCGCGCCGCGCCTGCTTTGTACCGCCGAACGACCCACTCACGATATAATTAACACCAGAATTTATTATAATACTGTCCCTAAATAATCTTACGATGCGTGGACACGCTATTGTTGTTTTTTAATCAATATTATTGGCAGTTTGTTTTCGCGGGCTCGAAATTCGAATTACGAATATTTGTATTGTTCGAACCGCTTTTTTTTAATCCTTAAAACAGAGTGCCAGAGGTTTCATAATTGAGGTTTATAATAATATTTGTCTGTTTTCAAGCAATTTTTTTTTGTGTCAAGTGTTATGTAAAACATTCAAGTTGTATAATTTATCAGAGAGATTTTTTTATATTCTTTACAATGTTATCCTAGAAACAATAATAACCAGTAACTCATACATGACCAATTCGAATAACGACTATTTAAGACCCCAAGCACACAGCCAGGTATATAAGGTCAGGGCCTCATTTAAATGATTGATACGGTTAATTCAATCAGCCTGCTACGAATAGGTTGTTGGTAGCCGATTGGCTCCCAAGAGAGTGATGAATTACGCTTATTAAGTTAAGGAGTTCAGCATAAAAAAAAACAGATTTGTATTATAATTTGAAGTTTTTGTGTTGATCCGTGAGTTAAGAATTGGGTATTATGTAAGGTCATGTTCTATTTATAACCCTCGTTCTATGTATGTTCCACGTTCTAGGGCTTTTATGCTGGATTTGATAATATTAATTTCTGAAGCTTACGTGAATATTAGACATAATGAAATAAAACAACTTTCTTTTTACATACTATCATGTATTCCCCGCGGACTAGGCAGAGGTGTACTTGTTCGCCGGTATGTTTCAAAACTCTGAGTTGCTACTGAGAATTTCATAGAAAAACCCAATATCACTTCGCTTAACTTGGGAAATGAACACACGAATGGCCAGCATACAGCGTCCTATATTCTAAATAATTCGAACAATTAAAATTCAGTACACACATAAAGAATTAATTAATTATTACTTGTTATTCCACCGGCATGTGAATTTATATTTATTTTATTGTCATTTTTACATCAATAGAAAGCCAATCCATATTTCCATTACTCGATAATAAAACGTAAATCGATACTGCATCAATGCGGCATTAATAAAGAACTAATATTCGTGTATAACGGTAGGGGTGCGCACGCGCAGCGTGACGTCTACTGTCGCTACACATCCAAAAAGATGTGCCCAGACGAAATCGATTATGATTCGCAGGTGCAAATAATGATATTTTTATCGATAAAAACTTGAATACTTATTCGGCCATTTTTTAGGCTTGATGATGTTATTAAAGGTTAATAGATTGGAATGATAACTCGTTAATAATATTACTATTATGATGACCTCGGTCGGTCTATTTGAGTTATAAATTAATGGCGGTCGATACTGTTAGAAGAAGTTAATATAGCTTTTGATTATAGAGACTTTTTGTATAACAATATGAATAAAGATACCATAATATATCTTAATAAACTATTTATCATCATAATTACTTGTATTTATACAGCGTGTATAAATACAAGTAATTATGTCACTCTATCTCACGAAGTCCTATATGATGACCATTACGTAAATGAAATAAAGTTCAAATTTCAATAATTTAACGGCCTTCGTGAAACAGAGTATCGAGTCATAGGTATAATAAGGAAACTAGTCATTTTGAGACAGAAAAGCATTTTTTTTTTTCAAGAAATCAGTTACACCAGCTAAACGTAAAACTTGTACTACATTCGTACTAGTCACCACGACTACAATATTGGCGCGCACATGCATACAATTTCAAAAGTTTCCCATAACTCGAGCCGCGTTAGAACAACCTCACCTAAGAACCCAAGCCAGAAAACAGTGTAGGTAATGTAGACAAAACAGTCGTAGAAGCTCATTAATGGTGACGAATAAAAGTATTTTCTAGGAAACCCCCATGACTGAAAACGTAAGCGAGAGAAGGTAAGTGTAATAATCACAAAAAGATAGTTAATAGGTAAGTCATGTCGGTTGAGAGGCAAAGTAACTTGCCTTTCAATTGATGTTACTGACGTCACCTTTAAGACGGGTAACTTCAGAATGTGAAGGCAAATTTCGACATGGCAGGTGGGACTCGCAGTGGCTTAGAGGTCATAACGTCTGGCGTACCTAGCTAGAAGACGCAGGTTTGAATCCTGCCTACGAGTCGAATTTTTCCTTCACTAAAATAACTTTAAAATCTTAGCATGAAAATGCAAAAAATATCACAAAAAGAAGGTAAGTTATCCTGCCGCTTTAGTGCAGGGTGGTGCAGGTGGACAAATAATGATAATATTCTGTGGTGGACAAATATAATATTATACCAAAAATCCAGTACGATCATTTTATATCCTAGCCTTTGCCTGCGGCTTCGCTCATCTGAAGCTATAGTGGGATTAGAAATGGATTCCAAAAATAATTTAATAATAACCAACAGTGATGATCTCTTCTTTGTATGATCCTCTATACATCAGAGAGGTTAAGCTGTATCTCAGGATCCGCTTAATTATTTGATATAAGAAGTTCACCAGTTTTTAAGTTGGAGCATGTTTTCTAACAGTGATAACAAAATTAAAATCTATTCAATAGTTTTTGCTCCAAACCGTAAGAAACATAACTTTTTTACAATTGTATAATAGTAGAGAATCGCAGGCACCCTAGATGGGCTATTATAATGTCGAGACTTACCTAATCTGTGAATGTACGAGTATTGTATCCATTAACAGAAATAATCTTTAACACGCCTCGGGTTATATTCTATTATAACTGAACTCTAAGACAGTCTACCACGGCGGCAAAGATATTCATTTAATTTAACATTGTAATGGGACACGTCAAGCACTCGAATCTGGCGACTATGATATATGACCACGCTATGATTTATCGTAACAAATTATCTTTTTTTCTATCCATTCACCTACGTCTGTAAATGTAAATAAAGTCTGACGTTTGATTTAATGACAGGATGATAGGGAGCAACCATCAATATTTCGATTATTTGAATATTAAGTAGGCTTGAATCAATCAATGAAGTTTTGAACTTAGCCACGAAGTTATTTTATTCGTGGCACTGTGTGTGCTGTTAAATGAAGGTTAAATTTTACAAAAGCTTAAGTTTAAACCCTGAAAGTTTGCACTTGTTAAATAGCGGTGATCAGTCTACTGCTTCAACACTTTTTAAAGGTTCGATTCTAGCATGAATCCAATGCTTGAAGTGCTGCAGGTAATTGTTTCGGGTTTTATATTAGTAAACGTACCTTACGTACCCATGGCACAGAATAGAATCATAGTGTAATTTGATTTCATAATTCTTTATTGACATTATTCGATTGACAAAGTAAGGTTACTTAATCAGAACTAGGTTAGTAAGTACCTGAAAAGTCAAAGTGTGAGCAATTTCTTTAAGAAAATAGTTACAAAGGCAGTCCTTTTCGGTCTCGCAGGGTGGCTGGCATAGCCCATGAGCTTTGCAAGAAAATTAAATTACTTAATCATCAACTCAAACTAAATCATTCGTTTTCCTCATATCAATGCACACAGATTTATTACTCGAACTTTAATCCACTGGCACACGTGTCCTTACTAATGACTTTACTGGAAAATTACACAATTAGTGCTGTCCAGCACAAACAGGCATAATACAGCAGTGAGCGATAGCCTGCCGCGGGCATCCGTCAACCAACCACGAAAATCTCCCGAACGTATGCAAAGTAACACTTCAGAAGGGTCTGAATAAAACGGATGCGTTAAGTTCTATGCCCTATTCATTTGCGTTGTTAAAATGATTGACACATTCAATTAGTGGGGTGACCGGCAGACCTCCCAGCTTGGTTCTTAGCTATTAACGTGACCGACTTAAATTGATCCGTGCAAATTTATGAACTTGCACCTCTATATCGTACTCAGCTATAGTTTGAGAGAGGAATGAGAGGTCATGTGGAGCTGGTCAGATAAAAAGGGTAGGGTTATCGCATTGTCTTGTGGTTTCACTGTTGTTTTCTGCAATTAGTGGACGAATGGCGTGTCTCTGTTTAATAGGCCTTTCAGCGATATACATCGTTGTTCAACAAGGAATTTATGCTGACAGTGACTTATTGTTTTTAACGTTTCTTTCACGGGTTTGGCATTAGAAATAATCCGTTGAAAAGATTTACCTATGTGTAATTATGCGCATTTCAAACAAATAGCAGCGTTTTAAATTCATTTCGTAGACAAAACCTGCAAGGGTGGTTCACTATTTATCAAGAGTGCATTGTATGAAGAGATAACATTTTTAGAACGTCTTCTAAATTGTTTTAGCTTCGTTTAACGTTTAGCTCGAAAGGAAATTGAATGAAGTACAGTTGTAGAGTAGAAGTACAAGTGTATAGTCAAACTCAAAACGACCCATAAGATAGTTTGGATATTTCAAAAGGATTTCACCTTAATATGTCACCAATGCAACACTCAATCTTGACTAGAAAAGCTAATTTTACAGTGGATATTTGTCGTTAAATAACAAAAGCAGGTTTGGCAGAATAAGATTTTCATGACCAAGAAACAGTAAGGAAAAATACATTCCACAAGGGGGCTAAACGTAAATTGATGGGACTTAACGTTTAGCCCCTGTGGAGTAATTAAGTTTATATACCATAAATATTTAAATTGTGTTTAAATAACCTCTTCTCTCAAACTTTATTTTCTTTATAACATTTCTATCAACGGTATAAAATGCCACAATTACATAGTAAATGTATCAAGATGTCTGTATTATATTCGGTTAAATTAGATCATGACTTTCGACATTTTTTATTCGATTATCGCGTACGGTTTCATGTGGTGACCAATCAGAAGCATCGCTCCTCGTAATGAAGTTGTATCGTATTCAGATCTGCTTTTCAGCTACTTTTTATGGAACTATTTCAATTAGGATTGATAATAGCAGTAGGTAAGCTGCCGACAGACCATAGATTATAATTGTCAGAAGGTCAGAAGTTGTTAGATGTTGCAATTTATAATTGTCGCTTTATGACCTGAGATAGGATCTGAAATCGTTCACTATGCGATCGGAATTAATGATTATTATGACGTAAATTGATTTCCGAATCCTGTCACCTGTGTTTTAAAATATTTATTGGTTTCTTTTCTGACGTAATTCAGAGTACAGTCGCACACTCACGCCAAAGGCTACAAAGGTATTTAGATAGAACTGTGATTTTCACGTTGCAAAAATGTGTGCGTTATTAACTAGATTTTTTAAAAAGCTTTTGTTTAGGACTTTATAACAATGTTTTTCCAGCTTTAATAATCTTCTGTGCGGTGTTCATTTCAATACGTAATAATTTTCCAACAATTTTATTCTATGACGGTATCAAGTGAGACATTTACAGTGTCGGCGCGGGCGCATCGCAGCGGGGGCAGATTGCGCGCGCATGACAATGCGCCCACGACAAACAGAAACCCGATTGACGCTCGTGCTGTCAAAACGAATGCATTATATTGACAATTCCTTTCATAAACATTCATTGTAAAATATCATAAAGCAACATCGATCCATTTTCAATTGTGGATCGATACGTAGTACATACGTAATTGTATATAGTCACCCTAAAATTCGACGATCTTACATCAAGTGGTTATTGAACCATGATGAAGCGAAAGAAAAGGTCAGAATTAAATGTAGTCGCCAGCACATCAATTTATCCAAAACTGTCAAATTTCTTAATTTGATTTTCATTTTAATCTTCAAACAATAGAGCTTATTATCCATTGGGGAAATTTGACAAGTTCGCGGTAGCTTGAGTACTTGGACCACGTAAGTACCAATACTTTATTCGTAAAGCAACGTCACATCACATTTCACAAGACCACAGGTGACAGCTTTCCAGCCACAATCATAATCCATTTCCACAAGAAAATTTTCCTTTACCATGAACGTGAAAAAATAAGAATACCTACGTCAGAAATACGTCACTGCGCGTCGAACACAGTCACATCGTAAAACTCATCAGTGCGCATAAACCGCGGCCATATTGGAAACTGGCGGCTTTTAATAATCTCATTGAAAATGTTGATTAAAGCGAGAAGACGCCTCTGCCACAGAGTTTATTAATAGGCTTATGATTGCAGGCTCTATTAAAAGTTATCACAACACCAATGGACAGGTTGAACGAGATGAAAGTCGATTCAAGTGTGCGGTCAAAGAATTGTAGGTAGACTAGATATAATGTAGATTATGAAAGTAGATACTGTTTAAAACGTAGTCGAAGAATTTAAAATGTTCAAGGTAAATTTTATTATGCAAGACCAAAAGTAATAGCAATTACAAAAAGTAATTAATATAGTCAAAATTTAAATAAAGAACGTCGTTTATAAACTTGAAAGTTACGTTACATACAGTAAAATATCTATACATATTTTATATTAAGAAACTGTGAGGCTTTTTTTCATGTGTGGCGTGTTTAATTCAATTAACTAACCATCAATTACGGTTTATTATACAGCTGTAATTTTATAATAGTATGGATTCAAGGATAAAATAATTATGTTGTAACTGATCGCTATCAAGTTTTATCAGACATTAAACTTAGAACTTTATTTCTTTTAAATACTTACATACTTTTTCATTTTTAGAACTGCCAGTTCAAATTCACTAACGTCACATCAGATAATGCAAAAAATAATACTGACTTTTTTTTCTTCTGCGAACTGACACTGGCATTTCAAAGTGAGCACAGAGGTTTAACAGTTCGTATACTCATAGTCTATGGCACGACGCGCCTCCTGTGTCTGAGTGATTGAATGCGAGAGCAAATTATAGGCTGTATGGACACCTTATTACTGCTCTCGGACTGTTAAAGCAATTTAGCTGACATTTAAATAATTCCACGCCGAATGAGGGCACCAAGTAATGACGGTTTACTTAATGTTACCTCCGCAACACCACGGGAGTTTGGTATTCTTTTAAAATTGTCGCGTGCCATAAGATTTTGAGGTAAAATCTCTAGCACCTATTCGTTCCAATAATGTTGTCAAACAATAATAATTATTCATGGCAAACAAAATTAAAAGCAGTCGAGTACAAATACCTATTAATGTAACTAACCACATATTACCTACCCATTCTTGTCTATATGGCTTTAGAGCGTAACAAAGCTCAAAACTTAAATCTGCACCTTTCTTCTCAGACAATTATTGTACCTACCTACTCATATGTTAAGTTTGTTTTTCACTTTATTCTTTGGTGTACAAAAAGGAAAAGGAATTCACTATCTATCTTTATGTAACCGTTCCCTGATTGCCTTCAGCCGACGTCACGTCATATTTTATAAAAAAAACTGTAAAATTCAAAAGATTTTAATCACATTACACTAAAACGTTTTCTACTTTTCTCACTTTGATCTACGTGTATAAATTATTGGTAATTAGACCTAATGTGCACTATAATGGTTCCCAGTACAACTCGGTATTCTTAAGTAATTTTAAAATAAAGAATTAGAGTCCGGAGGAAATTTCCAATACAAACCTAATACCAAATAAATTGTAATTTAAACTCAATATATTCAAAGTGCGTTATTATTCGGATTCCAATACCGTTAATCTAAGTTCATCATTTCGTCCAAAATACTTCACTGAAAGTAAATGTATGTAAGCGAATGCAATCCTTGATAGCTTTACCAAGTTTGGAACGATTTTCCAGTCGTTTATTTCTAGTGAAGTATTAGTAGACGGAATGGTAGAGCAGGAACCTAGAGTAACGGTGGGTCAATCCGAATAATAATCATTAGCCAAGTAGTCCTGAGCGCGACTGCTACGCTAGAGGTCTTGGGTTCATTTCCCAGGTCGAGCAGTGTTATTGGGTTTTTTCTATGAAATTCCCAGTAGCAGCTCGGAGTTAGGAATTTGTGCCCGTAATGGCAATAGGCTCGTCTCCTATTATACGGGCGAACTGTTGGTGTACATTAGTACGCCTCTGCCTAACCCTTCGGGGAATACAAGCGTAATGGTATGTTATTATATTTCATAAAATATTGTTTGGATTACGATTTATTTTGGTATTTTTTGTGGGCAATTCAAGCTCCGCCGGACCCTTAAGAAATACCAACATGGCACGCAAAACATTTCACCGCCACCGATTACAACACATCACTAATTTCTCTTCGACAAAGCAACAAATCAAAAGATGCCGTTAATCAAAATTTCGCAGTGATTACACAGCGTGTCAATTAAATACTCATGATTCCCACCAACACAAGATCGGCAACTAAACAAATTCAAAGGCAATTACAAGTTCTCCCTTGTATTAGCAACAAAATGAACTTGGTCCTAATAATAGTGGTAGTGGCATGTTATGGGAGGCAATTACGTGGTGGGTACCACAACAAAATCCGGTAGTTAATTAGCCTAAATTGTATAATGTTGGTGCGGCAGTTTGCGACGAGTAATTGCGGGCCCCGGGCTCGGCTGTGGGCCCCGTCCGCGACGCGAGCGCAGACTAGTGACGAGAGACGTCAACTCTGATGGTAATTCTCTGATTTATTAACTAGTGTGACGACCTGTGTGGTTTAGTGGTTCGAGTACCGGACTGCTGACCACGAGGTCGTGGGTTCGATTCCCACAGGACACAAATATTTATGTGATGAATATAAGTGTTTGTGTTTGTCTGGGTGTTTCTTATGTATTATAAGTATGTATTTACAAAAAAAAAAGTATATAAGTATTATATCCATTGTCTAGTACCCTACAAGCTCTGCTTAGTTTGGGACTAGATGGTGATGTGTAAAATGTCGCTGAATATTTATTTATTTATTATTATTTATTTAGTTTTCACTGGTGAAGCGTGGACGCTGTTTCTACATACAAAGGTAAGTTTTTAGGCGGGGAAACGGTAAGTATATCTTTTTTTTTATGGGATAGGGGGGCAAACGAGCAGACGGATCATGGTAAGCGATAACCGCCGCCCATGGACACCCGCAACACCAGATTAGTCACAAGTGCGTTGCCCGCCTTTTAAAAGGGTTTGGGCCTCCGGTAACCTCATTCACTCGGGGAAACACAACGCAAGCGTTGTTTCACGGCGGTTTCATGATAAGATGTGATATCTTAAACGAACGAAATAAATAATTAAATATGTATTAAGAAAGTGACTTTTTGGAAAAATGCGTAATACTATTATGAATTATACTGATAAATTGGGGGCATTATCCAAAGTAAGTAGTTAGGTTTGTTGCTATTATTTTCACATGTCCGATAGGTAAATAATACTAAAATTCCAACCGAATGTGCTACCTTGAATCTCACAATTTAAATAGAAAATGAAAACCTTAAACACTGTCAATTTCATCACAACAATCAACTATAGCCATCATACTTCACACGTAACAACATTAATATAAAAGGTGTCGTTATTCCTTTTAAATTAATGCTTCACATCAAGGAGTCGCCAACGATACCCCAAACCAGTTATATCTCTATAACTCGTAAGTACTTCACATAAACGTATAATTAACTATCAAATCACTCAGCTGACAGCCAATTAATAATGACCGTAAGACTTGTCTTTCATAATTTGAATTATTACCTGATGGTGTGCGGATAAATAAAAACAAAATCAAATTATGGGCCATTTATATAAACCAATTTGCATAGCAAACTGTTACGACCTGGCGACACCGGGACATTATCTGAGGCCAGCCCATTTGAGGCCATACTAGTATAGTTCATCAATTACGTAATGCAATGGCCAACACTTGCTATCCATAAACAAAATTCAAATTTATAAAATACTGTTTTACATTTTATGTCTGCAAATAGAATTTAATAAAGTTGGTGTTGCTTGTTTTAGAGATTGATAGATCGTGATGCCGAAAAACTAGTCACGACTTTGTCCTTATTGAAACTCAAGCGCAAAGAGCTAAGTTGCTAACCGTATTCTTAGAAATAAATCGCGTAATTAATTAATGAAACCAGCCAGTCAAGCGAAGTCTTTAATTTTACTAAACGTAAAAACAAAATTTCTAATAAATGTATCCCTATTTTCGCTTGCCATCGTGTACGTACTATGGTAGTAGGTACTAATCATTACAATTATACATCAGGCTATTACTGTTTCAGTTGATTTAATAGAATAAAACGTGTTTACAAATTTAATTAATGATTTAAAAATTAATCTTTCAAATAGAAATAATTGAAAGCAATAGCAAGTGTCACACACTTACGATACGTAAAACTGTGGTCGCAATCAGCGGTTTAATCGAGCTACTATCGCCTTAGGCCATTTGCGGTCACATGACATACGACGTGCGAACTCAACAATTACCGAACTCGCTGATTACACAGTTTCACCGGGGATAGCCGACTGTTCTCGTGCGATTGACGACTGACAATCGCAAGTGTGTAGCCTTCATTCGATGATAAATGATAGTGGAAAAGGCATGCAAATGTGGTAATTGCTTTTAATTTTAATATAGTTTTCGTGGTTTTTAGTGATTCCATTTTTAAATTATTCGGACTCTCATAAAGATCCATAGATTACAAAAATAGATTTTTCTTAGAATATTATTTTATTGGTAATTATTATAAATATCAATTAAAAATAGGAAGGAACCCTTATGATAGGTACTCGTAAAACGTTTTTCCGCCATAATTATTAAGTGTTGCTATTCTATGGATAGCCGTAAAATCTTTCTGAAACGAGGCAGGTATGCTGTTACACCCGCAAGAGCGATGAAATCAGCGACAAATAAGTCGTGACATTTAATCGCACGTCCGTTGTGCCCATAAAGTGTTATTGATGATGTATTCCAAAAACAAAAATGGCGCGTGATCATTAAGTCATTAGTGGTAATAATAAAGTGATCAAGCTTGCACAGTTATGGTGAAAAAAATATTAAGGACTCCTTATGGAATCCTTAATTATGTATTTTTTACTGAACCTAAAATGGGGTAATGGTGTAACCAACCTTTGAGATGCACTTCAGATTAAGTACCTACATATATCCGCATTAATTTGATGAAATCATAAAATCATGATTTTATTGTGTCTGCAGTTTATAACTACTTACAGAACAATTTTATTTTATTTTTTTTATTTTTTTTCATAGGGAACGTCGCGTCGTCAGGTGATCGCTAAGTTTGAAAACTAAAATATTTCTTACTAGCTTTGTACCGCTTTAGAATTAAATAATGTGTCAAAAAAGTTCAATTTTTTACTGTGTCATCCTCGTTGTTATCGTATTTTATTTGCACGAACTTTTCTTGCAATTTCTCTTTATTTTCTCACCTTTTGAACTTTCCTTTTTTATGGCATAGGGGGGCAAACGAGCAGACGGGTCGCCTGATGTTAAGCGAGGCCGCGGTATCACTCTGGTCGAGCATGCCCATTCGTGCCGAAGAATGGCACTCCCATTGTAAAATCCTTCGACTCGTACAAATATTTCAAAACCAAAATTAGCCAAATCAGTCTAGCCATTTTCAAGTTTTAGTGAGACTTACAAACGTCATTTCATTTAAAGGTTAGTTTTAAGTTAGTCCTTCGTATAATAAATAGTCTAATAATAACGAAATATTAAAACAATTTGATTATTTTGGTACTACTACTTACTACCTTAAAGAATGATGATGTCCTAAATATGTCCTATTTTCATCTTTCAGCCTCAGCTACCCAGTAGATAGATATTTACCTATTATAGGGTTATCCTTTGGCCTAATTTCAATTCAATTCAATTGGTCTGTCGAACCAAGACCTATGAAAAATAACACATTTCTAATTAAAACAGTCTAGACGAAAAACTATTTTAGGCAAAATGCTTATAAAAATACCACTCTGATGAAATCATCAAAAGAATTCGACCAAGCCTCTACCGCAAACCTACCTATGTCTAATTACAAAATTGCCTAAAATCTAGCTAAACTAAACATTCCTAGTAAATGCAAGCAGAAATCTACACTTGAAATTACCCATGCAGATAAGTCTGCAAATATTAATTTAACCGTAAATTTTTAGAGCTCAAATCTTGAAGTAAAACAGAAGTAATGTCTAATAATTAATTAAAGAAGTTTTAGCGCGTCGCGTTTCGTCAGCGTGAGGTTGGGTTTGATTAATTATAATCGAACAAATCGCAGTTGCAGCGAGAAGTTTACCGTGGGAGAGCCATGCTTCGGCACGAATGGGCCGGCTCGACCGGAGTGATACCACGGCCTCACAGAAGACCGACGTGAAACAACACTTACGTTGTGTTTCGCCGAGTGAGTGAGAATACCGGAGGCCCAAACCCTTTTACGACTCCTCTAGTGTTGCGGGTGTCCATGGCGGCGGTGGTATGTAATCGCTTACCATCAGGTGATCTGTCTGCTCGTGTGCCCCCGTATCATAACCCATAAAAAAGATTGTTTCTTTAATTAATAGGTATTACCGTTCTCTGTATAATATACCTAGTTCCTAGTGAAGATTTGCCGAACGAAATTAATGTTCATTTCGTTCTTGATGTAAATTTAAATAGATGTAGGTACTTACTATTTTTTAATGATACTTCCTAAATTAGGTATTTGTTTCAGTTCTAAACACTGTCAGTTTTCACCTCAATCAGAAGTAGGTGGCAAGTGATTAAAACAAACAAACGAAATACTTAATCTACCTTTCCAAAAAATACGGTCACTTTTCAAAAATCGAACACCACCACTACGAAACATTTTTTTTTAAAGTCCGCTCAGGATAACGTAAGCGGTATTCAGCACAAAATCGTGATGAATTACGACGTGCTAACACCGAATTACCCACAGCAATGATTACACGGTTAACACAAAAATGATACCGCCATTACTTCGATAGAACTGTGAGAAATTAGTGAGGCGAATCGCAAAACTGCACTCACCCGTACCGAATAACAATTACCGATATCAATCGATATAAATCGGTAATTTTGCATCTCCGTTTACAGAGAGTAATGTGATTGATCGATTGAGTAGTTTTGAGATGTCGATAATATTTTATTAGTAGGCTAATCATTTTTGTTCTTTTTTCAAACGTTGAATTTATTAGATGATATGTATACTTTCCATTTTAAAATTAAATTGCGAAGCTTCCGTTTTAGGCAAAACGTGTTAAAAAAAAAAATTTAAAGTCATGATTATATATAAGAGAACTTTTTTATGTGTACCTACGTGGATCATAAATATCTGACAATACCAACAGAGTATTTTCAGTTGAACAGCAAGCAACACTAAAACCAACAAGCAAATTATTTCAAATCCGTACATATTTTTACACCCGCTGTGATTACATTTTGAATAAACAACGAAACCAAATAATATTAGATAGTCGGCAATAAAATGCGAAACACACTGAAAGTTACAATATAATTTCATTACTTACGTGCATCTTTTACAACAAAATAAGTATTTTCTTAACCAACATAGTTACAAAATCGGTGCTACGATGTTCTGCATTACGGAGGCCATAAAACCTTATTGCCTTCTGTTCCATTATCCCTCATAAGCTGTTGGTCCTTTTACGCGTAAGTACCAAAGGACCAGTAGTACAGTTTATTGCCACTTAACTTTAAACTGAGCTTACATACAGTAAGTACTTGTAATTGTTAAACTAGTTGCTTGTTTTTACATGCTTTTTGATACTTGGAAAACTTTGTCACGGATGGAGGTAGAATTCCGTGTACTTACATAAAAACTTTAACGTTCAGAAATTAAATTATCCTATAATACATTACAGTTGTTTCCCGTGGTCTCACTCACGATAAAGTGACGGTATGTTTAACTCGATTATAGCCTGTGTTACTCAGGGATAATGTAGCATTCTAATGGTGAAAGAATTTTTGCAATTGGTCCAATATTTTTTGAGTTTATTCGTTACATAACATACAAAAATACAAATCTTTCCTATTATTTATTTAATAAATTAATTACAACAGTTGTGTTACAACCAATAACAGCAAATCAAATTTAAAAAAGTGAAACAATTACAACATGCTTAAAAATACACAAAATAAACAAAGTACCTAAAGTAAAATTAGGTTAACAACACTGATAAATTCCTCTCACAGTACCTCTGACATACCAATATAATCTTCGTCCACCCATCCAAAAAGTATACTTTCCTATTTTTTATTTTCTATAATACAACAAATGGGGCCACACCTCGGCATAGTATCTATTGACACTGTGCATACTATACTTGTAAGTACTGTATCTAATTATTTTTCTTATATTATTGTTTTAATTACTCTTTATATAATAACAAAGATTCTATCACACCACCTCTAAAAAAAGCTATTCCTCTTGAGAGATGGAATTACAACTTGAAAAGTATGCAACCTGTCCAGATTTGAAGCAGATATTATCAGGCAAGTACAAAGTGAAAAGATAAACCTGGAATTATTGCATTACGTGCACTTACCGTGAAATATGCGCCTGCGCCTGTCGTTATCACTACGCCAAGCCACGTCATAGTAACTAGATTTATAACGTGTTTGCACTTTCTCTTGATTTCAGTTTATAATGTTTTGTTTGAAGTTTTCGTGTTAAGCATTTTTACCCGACTTCAAGGTGAAAGTGGGTATAAATGTTTTTCAAACATTTAAACATACATTTTTGAATAGGTAGGTACTCTAACTAATCTGCTATAGCGGTA
This sequence comes from Acronicta leporina, assembly GCA_947256265.1. Classification (NCBI taxonomy): domain Eukaryota; kingdom Metazoa; phylum Arthropoda; class Insecta; order Lepidoptera; family Noctuidae; genus Acronicta; species Acronicta leporina. The sequence goes on along the minus strand of OX366513.1, from coordinate 4,020,322 downwards.
TGGACCAATATAACGATAATGCATAATTAATAAATCAAACGTTCACAAATCAATGAGCTTTAAGTATTTCATAATAAGCCAATCAAAATTAACACTCCATAATTCATCAGACATCTCAATTTGAGATTGTAAACCAAACAAAATTCAACAATAAAATTAATTTGAACATCTCCCAGTGAGGTCAGGAGTCTCTGAATAATCTCTCTCATCAACTTTACAGCATCTGGGCTCGTAATTTAATTAAAAAATTCACAGAAAACAGGCACCGTCGGCGGCGCGGGCGCAATCTACCAAATTGCGCACCACAACACATCGGCAGCCCTAATTCCCTTAAATATTATTTTTGCTTTCTTTATCGTATATTTTGAAATTAACCCGACCCCAGTAATAACTGTTATGCTGGAGTTTTTGATTAAATTTGCCCAAAACCAATACTTAAACGTTATCAAACTGTTATCGTTTCGCGAGGACAATTTGCGCAAGAGCACGTTCGTATATTAGCGATTGGTGGATATAAAATGACGGATGGACCTCCTCTTTTGTGTTTTGGTAACGAAGTTTTAGTCTAGATTGTTTTTATGCTAAGTAGGTAAACCTTTAATGAGCCCAATCGTGCTAAATTTGGTCTAAAATTGTTATCTCATTATGAAATGCCGCTTTTGCACTCTTATTAGACTCACTTTGGAATGAGCAGAGCATGGGATGACAAAAATAATTACTGTGGTCAAAAAACTATCATTTAAAAAAATATGTTTTTGTCGTTTATCGTCATTGAATTTCGATTGATTGAACATTGATTGTCAGAATATCGATTAGAATTAGAAGAACTCATACTTTATTTTCAATGTTTAGTTCATTAAAAAGTTTCATGACACAATGTACAAGATCGAAACATTTAAAAAAATCTTGCTACAATAATAACATAAGATAATATTCCCGCTCTCAAGATTCAGAAGCATTTGAATCAATTTAATAACTACTTATTAGGGCAAATTACAACCGGTTTGATATTACACCGACATATAATTTAATAACACATCGGTACATTCGAGTTACCTATCATTATTTTTATGATAAAAAATTGTCCAACCGCTTCGGAGAATGCAAGGAGAGCCAAGGTCAACCATGAAAAAAAAAAGTAAAACGTGAAAATTGTTTGACAACAACAAAATCTCATCTATAATATCACTCCCTGGGTTCAAGCCTCCTCTCTGAAATAATGAAATGGTCGCAATTTATAGTTCGCGCAAAATAACTTGTCATAACTTAAATAACAAAACTAACGGAGAGGGGTAAAGTTTGCGCAGTGCATTTGCGTGCAAAATATACTAAAAATCGACATTTTGGTTCAAGTGACCAAAATGGTTTATTACATTAATTTGTACGTAATCTTTACAAAGTTTAGGTTTATTGGTCACACCTTTAGCATTGTAAGTGAAGTCGTGTTATAAATAATTAAGAAATCGCAGAGGCACTGGTGCAAGATTGAAAGGGCCACTTTCAATATAGAATATAAGTATTTAACCTCTGCAAGTAGGTAACTCGGATTAGGAATTGCTAAAGACATGCAATGAATTCTAGTAAATATGTTCCTAAACATATTTTGGACCTTTACTTCAGTGATTAAAGCTAAGACTACATTATACAACTGATACTTACCTAATGTTTTTTTACATTTTACAGGATTAATTTCAAGATTTCTCACTGTTGACGTAAGTCTCTAAGTACGTAAATGTTCTGGACCTTTAAGTTAAATATTCCTAAAGATTGTAAATTATATGGTATGACTCAAGATGAGTTTGCAAGCTCTGAGAGTTTTGCCGATTAGAGCTCCTATTTTCCCGCGCTCTTATCTCTGGATAATAGTATCAGGCGATTATATATGGCAACACTTGATGCCGCATTTGCATAATAAAATTACAACACTAACCCTCGCATCGCGCTACTATAAAAAATAGGTACGCAGCCACCATCGTTTACCGTATAAATGCAAAATTGATTCGATCAACGGTTATTAATCGAATTTTCCGTACCCAACGGTACCTAATCGATTATTTAGGTAGTATTAAACAGTGGGTTCACTGCCGATAATAAGAAAACAATTGCGACTAATCAGACGAGGAAGTTACAAGAATTTTAATGGCAATTTTTAATGGTTCCATGAAAAGCTTAATGATCAATTTTAACTCGTTATGTGAATCGCGAGAAACTTGCTAAGTAGATGCGGTTATTTCAACGAACATTTATATTTTTTTTTATATCTATGAAATCTTCTAGCGCAAGCTAACAGGCAGCTGAAGAGGTGATCTAGAAATAACATCTTCTGAGTGCATCTTCTCTAGTGTTCAAATATAATAAAAGAATTATTCATACATTGCCATCAAAATCTAATTACTTAAATGCTCAAATATTAACATAACTTCTTTTATAAAAATTTCGTGAAAACTCATATTGAAAAATCGTTTCTCGTGAGCGCTATACGAATAAAATTTTAATTACTTCATAATTACTTACATTGATTATAATAAATTAACTTGAGATGATGACGATACATCTATTTTCATGAGATTAAAACATAATTACGAAAACTCTGAGAACAAATTATTTTTAATTTATTTGATTTCTTTAAATTTAACCAAGGCAGCACGACTTTCCCTATTCGCAATTAGTGGTCATATTTTAGACTTGTTAGTAGGTACTATAAGAACTGAATCTATATGTTAATGCAACAGATACCATACTAGATACATTGCGTTTAATCTGCAATTGCATTAGACTGCATTGAAATGTTAGCGAGCAATGGAATTACGTAGTTGGACCAGTTAATTATGTTGAATTAAGTATTGGAAGTCTTTCCGCTAGGGCTGGTAGGCAGATTTTTCTTACAAACAGCTAACGTTAAAATACTTAGTACCTACTTATACAGTCCCACCTGTAGGTATTCAGAGATTGAAGAAGAAAGGGCAGAAGTAAACGATTTTTTACGCTCATTTTTTACCAGCATGTTTCAGTTCCTCGTTATAGGAAGCAAAACAGGGAGGGAAATGGGTCGAATCATAACATATTACATACATCATTACAATACATATTTCTGATATTCTTTAGAATTCTAATTACATACATTTTTACAGTTTTTCTATACAAAATCTGTCAAACATACATTTTATTGCTCAGTTTAAAGTTATCTGGCGATAGAAAAATCGGCCCCTAAGTAGATATATATGAAACAAGTATGGAGGGTAAAAGAAAGGAGAACCGACTCAAATAAAGGAGACATCGAAAAAGGGTCCAGGTATATGTAGTAACTAATAGTTCAGAACCCCACCAAAATAGCGCTAGGGTGGGGAAAAGGTATAATATTTACATCATATAATAGTGAGCTATGACAAAACTAATATTATTGCAGGTGATCAAGTTACTGTTATCCACTATGGTTTGTAAGAAATACTCTTAAAAAGCTTTATTTTTTATTATTATTTTCAATTAAATATAAATAAAAATTACTGTTTGTTTCTGAAATAAATAAATAAATAATACCTTTGGCACAAAAAAACTCGAATAAACATGTACGAACTAAACGTTTTTAACCAGCCCTATATTATATGTAATATAATAACTAGACGAGCTCATAAGTAAACGATTTAGCAAGTGGTCGTGATACAGACCACTCTAACAAGGCACTTACGGCTCTCCACATGGCTTGAGGCCATTACATATTAAAACACACCAACTCGCCCCTCCCACTGAAGCTGGAGTTTTCCATAACTGGCAACACTATGATAGTAACATATTTGAATTAATTTTTATGATGTAAGGACTTGTATCCATGTGCCAATAGAAAATTATTAAAAAAAAACATTTTTGAAGAATGTAAACTTTTAAGTGTTTTTTTTTAATATTATGCTTTTTTTTAAACACGTTGCCTCACCCTAGGATTTTCTCCTTTATCGTGGGTGCGTTTACAAACACAAATTCCCACTTAAAGAAACACCCAGACCCAGAACAACTACCGGTATATCATACAAATACCTGTTGGCTCCGTGTGGTTATCGAACACACGACACGTTTCGCAAAAGTCGATCTATCAGCCGCTACGCCAAACGTGTCGTCATTTACCTAATCTAAATATCGAAAACAATTATACTTATACAATATTTCTATGTAAAACTGCCTTATTAGTCTACAGGTTCTAAACGCCACTGCTACGATAAAAAGTCCTGGGTTCGATTTCCAGGCCGAGCTTTGCTTTTGGGTTTTCTCTATGAAATTCTCAGCGGGAGCTAGTATGGGATTTATGCCCGAATAATTATGCCTAACCTTTCAGAGAGTACAAGCGTGATGATTTGTTATGTAATTATATCTCAATGTCACATTGTCACTAGTTTTCGATATTAGACTGATTAGCGTTCTTATCATGTATAGACTGCTCTAGAAGGTTCTCGGCTACGTTGGGGACACATCGCAGTTACCATCAGGATATCATCATCTATAGTTACAATTTTTTATTTTAATTATTCTCACCGAGAGTTATAACAATGTACTGTCCACAAACCTAACACAATAAAAAAAACAATGACCATCCTGTCGGTAGTGCACTTGCATTACTTTACAGGTACTGACTGGGTTAATCATTTTTTATAAATTGTTTATGGTCAATATTTTTTACATTTTTTTTTAAAATATCGATTCAGCTGAAGACACGAACTAGGGCAATAGTTACATTTGTATAATTTTATAGACGATCGATTTGATAATTATCATCAAACTTACTTAACATGACGTTTAAACAACCTAATGGATGGGCTTAATTTGAACGAATAAACATTGCAATCGTAGGCACCATAAAAGGAAATACAAGGTAGATACCCTCTATGATATAATTCAATACCTATGTAATTACGCGTTGTAAATCAGTCTGTTTAGTTACCTGTTTCCACACTTCACTAACATACATTATAAGTGCCGAGAAGGTATTCATTAAATAATTATGCAAACATTCGCTCTAGAGGTCAAGAAATCTAAACTTGCTTTATCCACTTAGATATAAGTACTGTACTTTTAAAAGGCGATCAACGCACTTGTACCTAACTCCTCTGGTGTGGCGGCGGTTATCGCTTACCGTCAGGTGATCCGTTTGCTCCCCTATCCCATAATCCTTCTCTCCCCTACGTTGCCGTGCCCTACAGGGTCCATATTGTACCTACTTATATATTATATGACATATGGAGTGCAATAAAGATATTGTATTGTATTGTATAATTTTAAAAAAATATGTTGGTATCGGCTTACAGTCTACCCAGATGCGGCTGAATATCAGTATTTTACACGAAGCGGCCACTGGCATCAGCATCATACCGATAGGATAGACTGATTGTCAGGCTTTTTTGGCTTCTGACTACCACTAACAATTGTCATACGATGATCGTATGACAAACCGGGCCGACGGCTTTACGTGCTCTCCAAGGTACGGAGGGGTGTTAAGAATGGTCACCCATCCACACACTGACCGCGGCGAGCGCAGCTGAACCTTGCAGATCAGTTGATCAGCTTATTTAGCCATGAGCATGATTAGATTTAGATAATTAGGTATACCTCAATATAAATCTAGTAAGAAGGGTAATTCTAGTAGTTAAAAATCGATAAAAATATTTAAATCCTACTCTAGGTTCAATAAAGGTATCATAAATTGTCGAATGGTAAAGTAAACTGTAAAATGGTAAAAAGTAAATAATTTTCGTCGCACGGCAATTTCACGAAGTAGTCAGCAATCAACTATGGTCTAAGTAAGTACATCTAAAGATAGGTTTAACGTTTAGGTAACTAGCAGGCTACAATGTAAGCTGAAAAGACGCTTACATAACAATTAACAGATCTAACAATACAAGTTGCACTATTCATTACATATAATAAACTTCGTCAAAGCATTCAGACTGCGCGCTCTAAATCATCAAATGAAAGAACAATGTTGCCAGCGTTTGTTGAATTCCCACAAATGACACTCAGGTGTATTTTTTACGGGCAACACGCAATTAGCGGCTGTTTTCCTGTGCAATTACTTTACAATATAAAATTGATGTTTAATGCTCATCACCGTTTGTGGGTACCTACGTGAAACGTGCTCAGTCAGTAACATTACGTAATTTGTGAAGGCTATTAATAAATTTTATTGTGATTCGTTTACTTTGTTATGCCCACTGCTAGGAGTGTTATCGATCATTGATTGTTGTCTATGAAAGGAATATTCCTGCTTAGCAGCAATGTTCAGTAAGGCTTCTGGGCAGACTGTTAAATAATGAAGGAAGTAATAAAACAAATAATACCTATTGAAAACATTATATTTGAGTTATTAAACGATGATACTGGAATCTTCTATGGTCTTAATAAGAAGTACCTACCTACCTAACTGAACGCTTTTATGTGGTAACACTGGCAATTAACGTTTCTATTTATTTTATTAAGTTACGCGTGGAAGAAGGGTTATAGACCATTGGTAGTTATCCGGAAAAATTGTTATCTGTATAACGAACAGTTAAGTTCCCTACTTGCTGATCGAGACCTGAGGCCGCGAAATTCAAATTCCAATTGGTTTCTCGCAATTTGTAGAACTATAACACACTAGCTTTTACCCGCGGCTTCGCTCACATGAAGCTTAAAAATAAAAACCAACATTCATGATCTCTTCTTTGTATGGGTCTGTATACATCAGAGAGGTCAAGCGGTATCTCAGGATCCGTTCAATTAATTGAGATAAGACATTCACCAGTTGTTAAGTTGGAGCATAGTACACTTTCCAACAGTGATACCAAAATTAAAATCTATTCAGTAGTTTTTGCGCCAACCCGTAACAAACAGTTTTTTTACGATTTTATAATAGTAGATTTTAGATTCATGGCTATTATGTGTTCATATTGTTTATTTAATGTAATGTCGCAATTACAATTATATTTTTTTCTAATTAGAAATTAATAATATTCACAAATGAGAAACAAAAGCTTTCCTTAAAAATCGTACACTGTCACATCAACACTGAAATCAGATAGATAGGTACTGTCTATTTGTATTCGTTATAGATTTTTGTGAAAACCTTTTTACTACAATAAAGTACTTACCGCCTGCAATTACTTACATATAATTAAATATCATTTCAAAATAGACAATAGACCATTATTAATTATCTTGTAACAATTAACTACAAAGGTTGTAGGTACTACAATATACTAAAACAACACTAAAATATCTGTGTAGTCATGGCGTAAATAACAAGTGAGGGAAAGGTGAAATTTAATTGTAGATGCCAACATTTTAATGGCGGGAAATTATCACATAAATTCAATGAAATTGGCTTTCTTTAGTATTATTTTGATCACGACAGTGCGTTAACAACGTAACATTACAAAGTTCAAAGTTAAATAGGTATTCCTCATTGCGCTTGCGCGGGTAATTTGTGGAAAGACAGACAGAGGTACAATAAGGCCTTTATTCAATGACATTACTTATACAGTTAATATCATTGCCTTTAATACATCATTTACTTTTTAACAAAATAGTCTGCGTAGGTTTCTGCTAAGTATAACTGTAGTCTTGTATTTTATCCACACGCAACTACAAGTATTCCAGGCAATAATAATGATATATCTATTTCTATTAATAGATCTTTTATAGACACTTTTCCTAGTCGTTGTTTTAAATTTTTAACCACGACTGCGACGGAACGGAAATATGCGTTTAGGGTGAACGGGTGTTTTTTGTGAGCAGATACAAGGTGGCGCCAGCATTTCCTAGATGAGAACCTCTGAGAAGAAATGCCGAAACGAACTCGATAATCATGATCTCCTGACATACCTACATGTATCAAAATAAAATGTGAGTGACACAATTAAGGGCTATGTCTGAAATGGCTTTTTGAAGAAAGAGCCACCTACGTAGAATAGTCAAATAATAGGAAGACTAGGGTAGACATTTGAGCAGAATGCGAGATAACTGATAAGATTAGACAATTTTTTTTGGCGTGTGGAAATCCCTATGGACTCCTGCCGCCCCAGGAAAGTGACGGGGCATTTCGGACTCCATCCAGAGTGGATGACTTACCGACTAAAACCACACGGGTGTTTCGCCTCACTACTTTTTGCTGGCGTTGAGGGAGCGAGGTTTCATTCCTCCTAACTCTAACCTAAACCACAGATAACAGAATACTAGTACCTAAACCTTTTTTGTTACATAAAAACATATTATTTCAATCATAGATACAGTTATTGATCATTATATCTCTAACAACCTAATGCACCACGATACAGCTGCACAAAATCATCAAGTCAGTCAAACTTTACACATTACTTATTTCGAAATATTTACAAGAAAATTATCTAAAATTAGTGTAGAGGTAAAGATTTTGCGGTTACGCTTGGTCCTTGTGGCTAGCGTCTGTCTAATCAGGCCTAAATTACATAATTTTTGTGGACCGGAGACATCTTATTCTTTTGATGTCTTTATTAAATGAAATTTTCTAGATTTGAAGGAAACAATTTAAATGTCGATCAGTTGCACGCGAATACTCAATTTATTTAATAAGTTAACAAAATAATGGGACAAGAAAAATATGGTGCGTGACATTTTTTTGTAGAATGCTATAGGAATTGGCCAAGCTCGTAGTTTGTCGAATTATGATTCTAAGGCCCTATACTTACCTACTAATATTTGTGTAAATTTATTATTGTAAACGCACCCACGATAAAGGAGAAAATTCTAGTTTAGGGCAAGACAAATACAGACAATCCAAAGTTGTGTATTATAGTTTTTAAATATTGATAAAGATATTATTTACTGGCTCACTAGTCCACTGTTCGTAAACGCAACTGCTACGATAGAGGTCTTAAGTTCGATTCCTCGATCGAGCAGTGTTATTGGGTTTGCTATGAAATCTCAGAAGTTCCATATATTAATTTGTTTTTATAATTGTACCTTATGTTGTTCTTTGTAAATCTATTGTTCTCGGACGCCACGGCTCTTATACGATTTGCTGAATGGTGTAGGTAGAATGTAGGTACATTACTGACAGAACACAACTCCATACAAGCAACGTCTGTTATTAGATAAAAATAATTTAAATCGATCTTATATCGGCTTTACCTAACTATCACGGCAATTTCAACTCTACAACATTACGATAGATTGCGAGGTAGCAGTGTTCTCTCTCTTGCTTTATAATTAAGTCGACTGTGTATTAAACAGTTGGTTCCTGTTACTTTATTATATAGAAGTTATTAAACCGTCATTTAAAATAAATGGCAAGATCATCCATCTGTATGATTTACTCATATTATACAAGGACAGATACCCCAATTACAGGCAAGCGACGCAGGGACGAAAATAAAGCAATTTGTGGCAATTGACGGACAATCACAATTTATCACTATTATCCTTTGGCGGGCGGTTCATCCACTGGATATAATATGTTATAGAAGCCATTGGTAGGCTAATGGGAGGAAATACGCAATCAAATTAAAATATGTAATTAAATTTAATTTGAGCCAGCTGAAGAACTGAATACCTACTTAGATAAATGTAAACATTTGCTAATGATAATTAACCCATTATAGGTACTGTTCCATTGCTATGCACAGGACACCTCTTAGAATGAGAGGGATTAGGCTATAGTCCACCAAGCTAGCCTAATGCGGGTTGGCAGACTACACACGCCCTCGAGAAAATCTCTCAGGCATGCAGGCTTCCTCACGATGTTTTCCTTTTAAAAAGTGGGTAGGTAGAACTTTATGGTCTAAATTAATTCATCACAACATGAGATCATATTTTGGAAAAGCGAAGACTGCCAAAATATAGTCGTTCTGCGTAGGTAGTTGTTCTTAGGAATATCTACGCATTGTTACATTATTATTTCTAAGATTAAATTATTATTTGTTCCTCAACTCATCAAAATCGGTTGCGCTGGTTCAATTAGTTTTGTGTAGCTATTGTGTAGCTATATATAGCTAGCTATGTTATTATTTTTCAAGTTTATCAAGCAGTGCATCGTCTGCATTATCAAAGCGTAGTTTAACTTGGGAGAGTTGAGTTAAAGATTTATGGTACAGAAAGGTAATCTTAAAAGATTATTCAAAATTGGTAGGGTAATCAAAAGTTCTTATTTCTACTTACTAACTTCTTTTCGGCACCAGATAATCTACTAACGCCATCTATCGGCCAACAGGGCGAGACTCTTGTACATAAAATTCAATGTTAATCATAACTTCAATGAATGATACACAGCAACTAAATATAATGTTGTATAACAACTTGTTAATTACTATGCCAGAAGAAATCTACTCCGTGCTTCACAGCCCTAAGCTGCATATTGACTGTTATGAAATGTTAAATGGTATAGTAATTAATATTCTTACAAGTTTTGAACTTTATTTAATTGTCATAAAGTTCAAATTTCAATAATTTATCGTCTTTGTGAGCTAGAATTACTTGAAATTTCGAATCAGTGGAACTGACTACAACTATCGTCGTATTTACATCGATTTATTGCAGTAATTCCTCTGAGTATTTATTTCAATTTTATAGCTACTCACTATATACTTTGCCGGTCATGCCTTGCATTTAATCATGCACCATAGTAGCTTAAAAAAGCATAAAAAAGAAACTCTGATATGTGACAATCAATTTAATACAATACAAAACTAGTTGTTCTGCTTCGATTCCTTCGCGTTTTGGAGTGCCTGCGTCAAATACAGTTTAGCAAGACTCTGGGAGCAGAACTGGCTTATATGTTGGCTGTAAGTGTTGATTTGTCCGGCTACAATCATAGGGTTGAGCCTAGGCGGTACGGGGTGGGGCTTGAAGAGTTTGTTGACGTCTTCTTCGGGTAGTGGCGGCTCATCCTTGGCAGCCCTGGCTAAGTTCTCTTGTGTGCGCTTGGCGAGCCAGCGGTGCTTGTCCTGCTGTTGACGAACGACCAGCTGTTGATATCTGTTGAACTTGATAGCTTCTTGGTTGAGCTCGTCGACGCGTTCCATCAGGCTGCGGAGTTGGCCTGTGAAAGAAGAAATTTGTGGTTCCCTATTACAATTTAGAATTTTGACTACAATATTTTTTTATTTGGTGACTCTATTGTTGTTTTGCAGAATGGTCAATAAACAAATCAAAGTAACCTCGAAATTAAAGTAAGTTAATATCAATTCCCATAGTCACTCAGATACAATGGTCGTCTCCGAATGAAATTGGTTAGAATATACATGCAGTAAACATTTAAATACAACACTAACATTCCTCATCCCCATCACATTATAAAATCGATAACTGCTAAAGCCAACGCAATTGCACTTTTTTAAAAACCCACCTTCCAATACTGAAGCAGTTCCCAAATCCAGGAACTTGGATCCCTCCTCCTCAGGGATCATCTCAGATAGCTCTGACATCATGATGTTGGTGAGAGGCGAATTGCGGATCACAATGGGCACTTCAATAAACAGGCTTTCGTAGCCTATCTTGAGATTACGGAGAGCTTCCGGTGTATAGTCACCCTCCTTGTACATGGCGATGGCCTTAAAGTAGAAAATTAACTTGTGATTACAAATTTTTTAGAAATAGATCTTTTAAGCACCCTACTTACAAGTCTATAACTTAAAAAAATAATTGCTGAAACTGACTGTCTCAACTAAACTAGCCATTAGAGTTGTCTCTGAATCTTATCCTTTCCACATTGCTTGTGTGTGTGTTTATATACCAAATAAATGATATTCTTTCTCTATTTAAGCCGTAGGGCTCAACTAGGCATTTTATTTCCAAGTTTTAATTTAAAACAGGTTTATTGTAATAAAACTACAACCCACCTGAGGAGTCAAGCGATAAGCCTTCAGGGTCAAAAACCCGCGTGCAGACTTCTTGGTGTCATAGATGACTACCACACTCTCCTCTATAGATGTCTGGTAGTGGTACTGGGACTCCAGGAGAGACTGGCTCAAGAAGTTACCAACATCTGCACTCTGGTACCTATGGAAGACAAAATTTAAGATTGTAATTTCAGGTTTTTTTATCAAAGATCAATAAGGATATATTTTTTTATTTAACCCTAATTTATGTTCCTACATTACTCATAGAGCACCTATTTATATGCACATGTACAAGACACCATAACTAGCTTATCCATATGTGACTGTCCAGGTATATGGTATGTCCAGGATCTCAGAAATTTTAAAGTAAAAGTGTAAAAGTTTAATCATCAAGTTAAGTGCAGTAATTGTTCATTAACATCAATGTGTCTATTTACACAATCCATTTAAAAAAGCGTCATGGTATGTTTATGTTAACTATTTTTTTGCTTTCAACTCAAGCCATATCTCACTCACCATCCAACATGGAAATGATCGACATTAACACGGCGCAGTCTTCTCATCATATCCAGCTGGTACTCCTCCTCGTCCATGGTGTCATCATGCTTCGGGAAGGGGAAGCAGTTGGTAATCTCCAGGCGGTTCTCCACAACCAGCCCGAGTAAGGCTCCCTGAGCCACCTCCATGTTGCTGCATGATTCCTCATGGCAGTGCTTCACTATTTTCATCACCGCCTGGAATGGTAGATATATTTTTATTAATTTGTTATCTGGTACAACTGCTGCTCTAGAATACTATTAAGAAGCAAGAAGGTTAGTTTTAAAGTACTATTAACCATTCTATGATTTATAAAATTGTACTTTACATTCGTTTTTGGTCTACAATAAAGAGTATTCTTTTCCATTCTATTTTGAAAATTATTTTAAGGCGCTGTGAATAGTCAAAATAGGCTTCTTAAAGCAGTTATTTAGCAAAAAGTATACAGTTTCAAGCAGTGAAAAAAATATATGTTAATCTTGATCATATTTATGAGTACACTAACCGGTCCAAAACACGTTTGCGGAAAATTTTCTCGATAGAAAAAAATCATAAAGTAACCATTGAATTCAAAATTATTGCAATTGTAACTGTATTATTTACAAACAAATCTTGATAAAATTAATAACACTGACGTAATATATAATAATAAAGTACGCTAGCGGTTTTATTTATCGATTGAAATAAGATATTTTTAATAATTAATAAATTTCATGATAAATAACTCTCACGAGTCGAACGAAACACCGCGCCATCGAGGCGTCTGTTCGCTTCTCTTTCATTTCTAGGCGGAGCGACAGTGATCGCTGAGGCGCGCTGCCTGATGGACCTGTGTCATTTTGTTCCGCCCGCCGCTCAAAAATATTTTGTATCTGATTGTATCGTATTCGTATTCTATGTATTGTTTATTTGTATTTTATTCTATGAAACAAAAATAAATGGTGGAAGTTGTAAAGTAAGCACATACCTGCCTGATTATCTATAAATACTTTATTTCGATGCGTAACTCTATAGCTCGTGTGGTCTAGCGGTCTTCTGCAGTAGGAAGATATGCGTTAAGTGCGACTAAGCGTGAGTTCAAACCCCGCTTCGATATGTTAACTTTTTGTTCATTTTCTTTTTAGAAATAATTTTTCAGTGATTATTATTTAATTTATTTTTTTTGTTCTTTGTTTTTTAATACATTTTTTAACTTTTTTTTATAGTAAAAATAAAAGTTTACCGGGCTATCCATGAACCATCGGAGATAACTTCTTATGAGTACATAAGCATATAATAATTATGTATGTACCTACATTGTGTTACAGCATGTTATAGGTAGTAACAACTAGTAATTCGATAGGTCATTGAGGAGCGGCAGATTATTTTTCATGATTTTAGGGAGCCATAGTATTTTTTTTATAATGACATTATATGAACAACTTTGAAGGCGAAATAGTAATAAGTTCAGTAATAATAAACTATAGTTTAGACGATAGCAGATGGCCACAATATTATTATTATAATAATTATCTTGATAAAATTTATCAAAAAAATCACATGATATAAAATTAGTAGTAGTATTTCAAAATTTAAAATCATTATCTAATCTCAATTTTCGATAAAGTTATTTAGTGAAGGAAAAATTCGACTCGCAGGCAGGATTCGAACCTGCGTCTTCTGGCTAGGTACGCCAGACGCTATGACCACTAAGCCACCGCGAGTCCCACCTGCCATGTCGAAATTTGAAATTTGACTTTATAAAATTAGCATGAAAAATGCAAAAAATTCACAAAAAGTCAATTTTCGATTACAAAAGGATTCTGAGCACGAGAACCCTGGGACAGCACTTTCAATTGCGACTTCGGTTTCTGATTTTTCGACATCTGTTTTCTCGGGAATCGAGAATTCTCGATCACTATTTCCCGAAAATTCCCGGGACTTCAAGAAAATCTATGAAGACAAGTGTTATATTGATATTTACTTTATTTTGACGACCTCTGCGGTTTAGTGGTTCGAGTACCGGACTGCCGACCATGAGGTCGTGGGTTCGATTCCCACAGAACACAAAAATTTATGTGATGAATATAAGTGTTTGTGTTCGTCTGGGTGTTTCTTATGTATTATAAGTATGTATTTACAAAAAAAAGGTATATAAGTATTATATCCATTGTCTAGTACCCATAGTACAAGCTCTGCTTAGTTTGGGACTAGATAGTGCTGTGTAAAAATGTCCCAGAATATTTATTTATTTTATTTATTTACACACGTTTTGGATCCATTATAGGCTACAGTATCCATGGTCACCAGTAGATTCAGATGTCGAATTACTAACAGCTAGCTTTCACTTTTGTTAAGTATGACCCGATTCACATAGAATGAGCAAATCCTATCCTTTGTCTTTGGATTTAGATTTAATGGAATCTACATATAATGGGGTTCCAAGCAGGTAATGAAATTTTGTATTTTAAATAGTCTCGCGAATCAGCTTGGGCAGATATCTGCTTTCTTTTGCAAGGACTTGCAGTATATTAAATCTGACATAGTACTGGGCTTTGTCAGGGGTACGACTGTCTTACTGGAACGGTATATAAGACTTGACAGGTTGTAAGAACTGACTGATCTACTTTACTGGTTTTTTTGATTTTTCGGGTTATTAGATTAGTAACTAGAGATCTCGTGTGATAAGTCGAGGGATAATCTCGACAAGATCAATGTTTCGACATTTTTTAAAGTAATTACTGAAAATCTCAAGTTCACAACGAGTGATAATCATGATAAATGCGATAACTTATTTTTAAACTTAATAAAAATAAATAACTTACTAACATTAATTGGACCTTGAATGACAAAAGAAACGTAAAGCACACGGTACATATCGCAGCAAATCGGCACACATAAGTGCACAGCAGATGTCTATTAAATATTTTGGAAATAACTCCTTTAGTAGCATAGACTAATGGAAGCATTTCAAGCGACGCTGACAGCTTTACGCTCTACGCTACATGATACTAGTACATGTAACTGGTAAGCGAGCTTGGAATTATTAAACCAGTGTGTTAAACTGGCCGGAGGTCCACGTCTTGCCATACAGTTGAAAAAACGTGAGAGCTTGTACATGACACGGCAAAACCACCGGGACATCGGCCAAGTACGGCTCAGTAGCGTTTTATCTGGAATCAGCGCATGTAAACAGTCACGAATCCGTGCATAGGTCCGGCGCCGTCGACACACTGCCATAGACTGCTATACAACACTGTTGTTCCACAGTTTTGTTATGTGAGGCAGAAAGTTTCTAGAGAAACGGACAGTTATGGATTGTCAGCCATCAAGATAATGGGGATGGAACTGTTGTCGCGTAGAACGACGGCGAAAAGTAGTTGCAGGGATCAATTCGAACAATTCCTTGGAGCAAGCCGTATAGCATAGGCGATAGAAGATGCATAGCGAGGCCACATCTCTACACAGCGTCAAAGAGTCTAGCCGGTTTGAATTATATTGGTAGTCTACGATTTGAATCGCTCTTCGTTGGATGCGCTCCAGAGGGAGCAGTTGGTAGTCTAGACATGAGAACAGTATTCCATATGAGACCAGACCTGCGCCTTATAAAGTAATAGGCGGTGGGCCCGAGTGAAATACCGTCTCTATCTATTAAGCACGCCAAGCTTCTTCGAGACTAACTTAGCCTTAACCTCTAAATGACCGCGGAAATGACTTGATTTCATATGTCGACACCAAGTATTCCAATATTGGCTGAGGCAATTAAGCGGTGCTCTCAAAACGAGAAAATACGACCAACGGCAGTTTTTTTTGCAGTGAACTCGCATATTTGTCTTTTTCGGGTTAAATTGGACCATATTAGGTCTGCCCCAATCTCAGATTTCCTCCAAAGTGGTATCAAATATGATATAGTGCTAGGCCATGTCAACTATGTATTCACAAACTGCTTACTTCTTGGGACGACGGTTCTTAACATGAGCAATGTGTTCCTTTACACGGGTCCTTATGCTTCTTTTTGTTTGGCGATAGAATCCGTATAGTTTTTCAATTTCAATATGTGTAATATTTGCGTAAACTTTAGAAATCAGTGGTTATTTTTTGTTCTAAAACATGCTAAACATTTTGAGTCGATTTTTCGTGCACTAATATTTAAACACACATAAAAAAAAATTGCGACTAGCTTAAGCTGATATAACTTTTTAAATTCAACTTTATCAAGAAAAAATGTTTTTGTGTGTTTTCTTTAAATAGAAATACCCTGTTTGAAATTAAAAAATAAATTACTAAAGAAGAAATCATAATATAATCTACCATAAAAAAAGAGATTTCGATTTTTCAAAGTGATCGCAAACTTTTTTTGATGTGTGTACATACATATCTTCATATTTAGGTACGATATTAGTTAATTTTGTAAGTTTTCTATGGTCTTCAGATTTCTCAAGCTATCGACCCATTTTTTGTCGTCTCGAATCGAATAAAGCAAAATTTCCCGGGAATTCTCGCTTCGGGAATTCTCGCCCGGAAACCCTAATTACGACATTTGTCGAAAAAATATGTACCTACTAAACAGCTGTTTGTGTGGCTATGCTGTTGGTTGGTGCTATGACTTGCGCTATTTATTTGCTTTCAAATTACTACAGTCTTTTGTGACACCCTACATGTCGGTACCTATATTATTTTTCTCCCGAATAAACCATCGGGCTTGGTGACCGTTTTTATATTAGATTCTGAAAAAAATGCATATCTCTACTATTATGAAATTGTAAAAAGCTGTGTCTGTAGATTAAAGATATTAAAAAAAAACAAATGGGTTGGGGTATATAAACGTCTCCGAACCCAAAAATGTGATTTTTAAAATTCTTGTCTGTTTGTTACGGGTTGGCGCAAAAACTACTGATTAGATTTTAATTTTTTTATCACTGTTAGAAAGTATGTGCTCACAATTAAAAACTGGTATACTTCTTATCTCAAATAATTAAAAGGAACCTGAGATACAGCTTGACCCCTCTAATGTATAGAGACCCATACAAAGAAGAGATCATCACTGTTGGTTTTGAGTTTCAAGTGAGTGAAGCCACGGGCAGGGGCTAGTCTGGGGAATAAAAATGCTTGTTTATATAAATTTTTCACAATTTTGACACTGCCATTTCTAGAATTGGCAATTCTACGCCCAAGCCATTTTATTTCTGAATGATTAATTATTTATTACTCATCTGATGAATCTGTTAAAACTTTCTCAATATTCTATTCAAATTTCTAGAAAATAATAATAATTGATTTACTATTTAAAAAATACGAAAAGAGTAGTTAGACAGTATATTTTTAAATTTTAAAAAAAAGATAAAAAGGAATATTATATATCATGAGATTCGAACTTAGTATCTAGTGTCTGCGATATGCGGTGTCAAGCCGGACAGCGGCGCGCTAAGCCAATCGTACATCTAACAAACGTTTCGAAATTACGTTTCTATATTAAAAGGACGTCGCGCATCGCCGAAATTCGTCCGAGGCGCCCCGCAGTGGGCGGGCCTACTTGTGCTGAGTTGTGCCCCACGTACCTGCTTCACCCCCTCCAATACCTAAACATCGTCTATTCACCGCGCCTTAAGGCAATATAGTGTGATTTCTGACTTTCTTTCATATGTTAAAGAATCCATTTATCATCATCACCACCATCTTAAACTACTGCTGGGCACAAGTTTCTCACCGAATTCTCACCGAGTGTAATCATACAGTCAATCAATGGTGAATGATTCATAGTAGGTATGATGTGTAACATATAAAGAATATCATAGAATGTTGAATAGTGAAAAAAATATGAACCCTATAGCCATAATATAGGCCTAATATTCCTGTAAATTGTGTAATCATAATCAACATGATTGGTAAACCACTTATTTGCTAAGTGTTTTGATTGAAGCTAAAGACGTATGTCAGAATCGAAGCAAGTCTGTGGTCTCTGCCTACCCCTACGGGAAAGAGGCGTGACTTTATGTATATATGTATCATTGTCTGTATTTACTTATTAATTAATCTAAATCAGCAGTTGACTTCAGCAGCAGCAGCCCACCCACAATAACCTCAAGATTAGCATAATAAATTTTAAGATTAGGAATTTACATAAATTTGATTATAGATATTGAAATACTGTAAAATTAGATTTGTTTTCCTACAACACTAGAGCCAGACAAAACATCAACAACAAAACATATTTTTGTTGAAACATTGTTGAATGTAACAGTTTATTTACTGGTACACAAATAGTAGGTGATTTCACCAAAAATCTGAAAGAATGTGTCATGGCTATTTAAATGGATTGTTTGTACAAAAATCCGGCCAGCAAAGAATATGTATTTCGTGGTATAAAAACGTAGTGTATTATAGAAGTCTATAAAAAGCATCCTTAATAAATACAGGCATAAAACAAATATTATCCAGATGCTAATGAATCCAGCTAAATAACTCAATGTCACAGCAGTGAGATCATCTCTGTAATCGTCTGCCGGCAGTCTCGGGTCACCGAGGTAAATGTCCGAAAAGAGTATGTGAGTCATTCTCATCAACCAACTTTCACATGTAAACAAGTGACATCCAATAAATGGTACCCGTTATAATTAATACAAAAGCAATGATTGTAGATTAGTGACGAACTATGAAAATGATTAAATATTATTTTTCGTATGAATATTACGGTAACAACAGAAGATAGCTATATTTTTTTTAGTTTTATTGAAACTTCCAGGAAGCGAATAATAAAGTTTATGTTCACAACATAACCTATACGCACTATCATTAACTAGCCAATAAATCGATTATACCTAGAATACTTGCATCATATTAATAAATTAAACTGTAGAAACTTAAATTACACCACAAAATAGTAACAATTCCAACACAAAGCAGTGAATACATGACGTGTCGACGAGGAACAGCTTTACGATAGACATTTGTACCACATCAAGTACAGGTTTTACTGAATAGCTGCTACATGAATAACTATAATTGTTTACTTACCAATCCATCGCACTGAACGTACGTGATTGTGGCTTCAGTTTCAGGAACGCGCCTAGCAGGCCCACTACGGTTCGCCATTTTTATGAAAGGTTAGATTGATTTTTATGATTTTGACAAATTATCCTAATGTTACCAGTTGAGAAATATCCAATAATAACTGATAAAATTATTAGTACACTGTTGCACTGTTTTGTGGACTTGATAAAGTTCTGTAATTACAGTGTTGTCGATGGCGACTTGTCTATGAAGTAATCAGCTGTCAACTGTCAATCTTTATTATTTTGTCAAATTGTCAATCAACAAAAGCTCGTCGTAGTTCTAAAAGAAATCTTATCAATTCTAACAAAAAAAGATTATAAATAAATCAGTGTTTTTGTAGGAAATAGGAATATTTCAGTTGTAAATGCGTGACGTAGTGAACAGTACTATACAATAAAATAACATGTGTGATAATGACTTGAGTGTGAAAGTGTTCATTAGTTCTTCCGCCCTGATTTTAAATCGATGATACTCCAACTTTCATTGAAGAAAACTAGTGATAATTAAATAATGAGTCAGCATAATTTCTGGAGAGGATTAACACTATTGAATGTGTCACCGTCCCAACAAGTACCTGATAAAATTGTTAAACTGTGCGCCCTGGGCACAGACTTCATTGTGTTAGGAAATGATCATGGCTTGTATCACTGTGAAAACATAGAGGACTCTTTGAATTTTAAAAAAGTCACTGGCATCTCAGCAATAGACATATCATATCATAATTCTATCCTTTATATCATAGATGTTCATGGACGCCTGTATAAGACAAATCCTAGTTTTAAAAACAAAGAAGAAATTATTGTTAAAGAGGATGCTAAGTGCTGTCCTCATGGTTTTAAAAGTTCCAGTTATAAAGTGAAGTTTAGAAATGTAGTGACAAGTGATTTTGGACAACTATTTATAAGTAGTGATGGGCAGCTGTGGGGTTCCGGTGTCATGCCCCAACTATCGTTAGACACCACTAGTGTTAAGAAAATTCCATTTTTTGAAGGTCGAACTGTGTACAGTGCATCAGTGGGTCAGAACTTTGCTGCTGTCATTGCCAGAAAGAATGTCAGACGGTCTGGTAACTGTGATACGGAGAGTGATAATGATGATGAAGAAGTATTTGCATCAAATTGCTCACAATGCCAGACAATAATAGGCCTAGCATCACCTGCATCCGTGCCATCCCTATCAGAAACCTGCCCCTTAGGTGTTCAAATTAGTAAGTCTAGTGAAGATTCTAGTAGTACTACAGCCCCACAAACTGATGTGCATGTTGATGCACACAGTTTAACAGAAGATTCTAGTCCCTCATCTGAGGAATCAAAAATTGCAAGAACAAACTCACAAAAAAATGCCAACTTAGGTACTGATCAAAATTCTCAAGATGGTAAAGCTACAGAAGATGGTGATGACCAGACGGACAAAGAAAGTGAAGCAGAAGAAGCATGTGGGGATAAAATTAACAATATATTTATTAACACTGATGCTGCCAGACAGTTTTTGAGTAGACAGCTCTCTTGGGTATCAGCTGGTGAGGATTATTTGGTAGAATACACAGAAAAACCCACAAGAATAATCAAAGAAAATGTATCAAACCTCACAAATTTTGTGTATGAAGGAGTAAAAACAGTAGGTGACAAGGTGGCAACATTATCACGACATGTTAGTGGTAGCAGTGATAACAATGATGCTGTAGAATTACAAATGCATAGTCACCAAGAAGAATTAAATTCTCTAATGTATAGCTGTACCTCCAACTGCAATCTTGAAGATTTACAATTTTCTACAAGCACAATAAGCAGTGAGAAAGAATTTGAAGTTGCAAGAAAAACAGAAAACCTCAAAAACATGTCTAAACTTGGTAAGAATATTTTAGCAACAGAATTATGGACCTGGGGTGACATATCATATGGACAATTAGGTGTAGGAGATACAGTTAAAAGAATAAAACCAATGGTAGTCATGACATTATCAGGTTTTGGACTGCAGAAAGTGTCTTGTGGGAAATGGCACTGTGCTGCTTTGACATTAGATGGGAGACTCTTCTTGTGGGGCTACAACCAATTTCACCAAGTCAGTTTTGACACTAGAGAAGACAAAAGTGGTCCTAAACAGTTCACAGAAAATTCTGACAGTGATAGGGTAAGAGATATGATAGCAACTGACCACCATACTCTGGCATACACTCACAATGAAAATATATTTTACATGGGGAAGCATACTGAGGGATTCACATTATCTATTGTTAATTTGAATGTCAAGAAAGAGGAGGAAGACATTGAGAAACAAACAGATATGACTGTTAAAATGACTGAATCCCAAATTCTCATTACCAAACCTCAGAACATGTGCTACCATTGGAGAATATTGTCATCTGGTAACATCAGCTACTGCTCAATAGAGGATTCGTCCAAGTGCCCAGAATTCCAAGATCTGTCTATTGCTCAAAGATACCTAGAGGAAATGCTTCTGATATATCATAATCTAATAAAACCTTTTCTAAAGAAAAGTAAGGCTGTAACTACACATTCCAATATTTACGAAACAGTGTGTGATATATTTGGTGACATATTAAACATAACTGCTCTGAATGTTCTCTCGATGTGGCAATACGCCGAGAAGCATATAAACGAATGTGATATTTCTTTAATAAAAAATATAGAAGAGTTTATTTATTTGTACAGAAAGTATTATGTAGCTGTAAGCAATTTGATAGTTATCGGCGGTTTCTCGCAGATTAACAATATCGTCGATGTCCCTTCTAATGTTTATAACTTGTTTAGTGACCAGCTGCCCACTAATAAACAAAAGAACAATAAAAAGACTTTGGAAGCCATAGTAGGTCTCGCGTTTGTTCAACCTTTAACAAGATTGAGCTCTTATAAATGCATAGCTCAATCATTATTAAGGTACAAAACGAAAAGAAAAAGAATGGACACAAAATCAAATATGGATGAGAGATTAAATAAAGTAATCGCATCTCTGGACACTTTGATAGATGAACAGGAAAAGAAACGGAAGGAAGCAGATGTCACAAAGTTGTTTTGGGAGACAATAGGAAAAAGCCTTGAACAATATCGAACGCCTGAACGGCGGTTAGTGAGAGAATCGAAATCTCGTACTCTAAATCTGGTGAATCCAGGTCGTTTTTCTTCACACTGGTTCGTCCTGTTCAACGATCTTTTCGTACACGTCAGTGGGAGCACACCTATCGTCCATCCATTGGAAACATTATGGGTAGAACCGGTTCCGAACACAGATTCTTTGCAAAACGTCATTCAGCTCACAACTCCCGAAGAATTAATATCAGTTACAACGACTACGGAACAGGAGAAAACGGAATGGACACATGCCTTGAACACTTCAATAAGACTTGTGCTCAACAAGGAGAATTTCAAACCACCCGCCGTAAGAACGGCCAGTCACACGTTTTCGACTAAGAACTCCTTTTATAAGGATGCGAAGTATAGTGGGAGATGGTTGGACGGCAAAATTCATGGGAGTGGAAAAGTGGAATGGTCCGATGGGAAGCTTTATGTGGGCCAGTTTCAACTCAACGCGTTATGTGGACATGGGAAGATGGAAATACCTAGTGTAGGTAAGAATTGTTAATTTTCTTTTTCTGATACTCTTTTTAATTTCATTCCTGCAGTGAGCTCTTCAGCAACAATTAGAGACTCATTCTATAAACATAACTAGTATTTCCATAGGTGTTCGACGGACCTCATTTCAACGAGTTTCTACTTATTCCTTGTGTTGTGACTAATCAAACCTTGCGATAGTCGTAAGCATCTTCCTGACTAATAATACAAGGTACCAAGGTTTAGTTACGTTAAAGGAGATAGCACTATATAATATGTATTCAGCACCTAGATGTGACCGTATTTTCTAATCTAACCTATATCTAGCTCTATACAACGCTTTAAAGAGAAAGCCAGTCAGTCATCTACGAACACAGACTGATTGACAGACAACGCATTAACTTAGATGAGCATTAGGACCGGGAGTTGGAAATTCCACAGGGCTTTGGGAACACGACATTTGCTCTTTTAGTCTCTCTATTTAGATTGACGATTAATGATTGATGATGAAATTGATGATTAACTAGCGTACTTTTAATCTAATCTTGATAGGTATATCAAGTTGGAATTCAGTCATATAATATGTTTTTATTCCCTTTTATTTGAATATCGTTCAAGCTAAGGGCATGTGCAAGCCACGATTTTTAAACGCACTGACGACGCGCGGTTGTAGCGGTACAGACGCCATACGAACGCGAGTCAGACGCAGCCTGTAAACCATTGCACACCTGTATAAATTCAAACACGCGTTTGAATCGATATAAACGCGATGCAATGTGTATCTATACAAACCAATACAAACTGCTCTATATAATAAAAAGTCGCGTTGACGGCGCGTTTAAAAAACGTAATGTGCATAGGCCTTAAGTGTGATAATATCTGCGAATTCCTGACTCACGTATTCAATTCACATAATTTCGAGGGCGCGAATTCTTATATTGTATGTCATAAAGACAACAATAGTTATTCTTATGAATAGTCATATCATATCATATTGATGTGAGTAGTTACATACTTTAATGAAATCTTTAGATTAAACTTAAAGGAAATATTCCCATTCAAACTTCCACCCCCGTTCCTCTTCAAATTCAAACAAACAAAAGCAAGTCATCCTTAATATACTCTCAGCAACTGTACCTACTTTATTAAATTTTTTATGTTTCTAACTAGGTATAAAGAACAAATAATTTCATACATAATAATTTTCCCTCCATTTACCCCCTTATAGTTGAAATTTCCAAAAAACCAACTTTCTTAGCTGAAGCTTACGATAAAAAATAAACCAATGACACAAATTTCAGCTTTCTAGACTTGGTAGTGGCTGTCTTGCTTTGGCTGTGCGCTAATAGATAAGAATAGAATAGATCAGTCAGTCGGAACAAACGATTTTATGAGTTTATGTATAGTAGGTATACTGATATACTACGTAATAAGTGATAGCGTAAGGTACTCCCAATTTACATCCTATATTGTATTCAACACTTTTATCACAAATACTAGTAATAAGTAGAATAGTTTCAGTACTACTGAAGCCGTGGTGAACCATCAACGTTACAAAAATAAACAAATACATAACCATTAGTGTCAAGGTAATAAGTGTTACGAAATTTGGTAAACCTTGCCAAATGTGTTAATTTTGCCATAATATGTGTAAACCTATAACTTAACATGTTTTCCTTATGTCCTTTTTGGGAAATTAATCATTCATATTATATGTAAATACATATAAACATAACAAAATAACATACCATCACGCCTGTATTCCCCGAAGGGTTAGGCAGAGGCGTACTAATGTACACCCACAGTTCGCCGGTATGTTTAGGTCCCATGTAATAGGGGGCGAGCCTATTGCCATTAACCGGCCACAGATTCCTAACTCCGAGCTGCTACTGGGAAATTCATAGAAAAACCCAATAACACTTTGCTCGACCTGGGAATCGAACCCAGGACCTCTAGCGTAGCAGTCGCGCTCAGGACCACTTGGCTATTGAGGCAGTCATAAATACATATAATATGAATGATTAATCACAGTGACAGGAAGAATCCTTGAAAAGGTACAGAAAAAAGCTGTAATTCACTTCGAATAGGGAAGGCGTTGAATATTTTTTTTTTCATTTTAGGCGTGCTTACCGCACGCCTAAAATGCAATCCATTCCAACCACTTTCGCTGCATTCAGTGTGTAGATGAGTGACCATTCTGTACACATAAGCCGTCGGCCCGGTTGTCTATGACAATCGTTAGTGGTAGTCAGAAGCCCAAAAAAGCCTGACAACCAGTCTATCCTCCGAATATCGGTCATTCACCATTTCCACCAATAATATGATCACCGATGTTAATAATTCATACTAAGATTTGGGACTGCATTTTTCATTGTGATAGTAACTTGATGTCATTCAAACCCGTTTCCCTCAAGTTTCCGGACACCTTCGCCGAGACATATTTGCGCATCAAATTCGAGCAGTCTTATTGGGCTATTCTATGAAATTATCAATAACAGCTCGGAGTTTTGATTTGTTCACAATTATGACAATAGGCTCTCCCTTGATTACGTGGGACCGAAACATATCGGCGATGGTTGTAGCCACATTAGTACAACTGTCTCAGGTAGGGTAAACGGTAGAGCGTTTACCCTGCCTTCAGTGGTGCCTTGTGATAATTATTATAACATATACATCATTATCGTCATCAACCCATATACTGTCCCACTGCTGAGCACGCTTCACGCACAGTCTCCTTCCACAATGAGAGCTTTTAGGCTATGACTAGCCTAAATCCACCACGGTGGCCTGGTACGGGTTGGTAGAATTCACATACCGTCGAGGAATACTATCAAGCATGCTGGTTTCCTCACAATATTTTCCCTTACCATTTAATTATGATGAGCCTGAAATTATATGTACTATGACTACCAAGAATGGGACCTTAGACCCTAGCGATATTATTACGCAAACGTTAAAAAGAAACCTGACCTTTATTTCCAATTTCAGGTGTCTATGAAGGCCAATGGAAGGACAACCTCCAAAATGGTTACGGCGTCATGAAGTATACAACTGGGGACATTTACGAGGGTTATTTCAAGGATGGTAGCCCTCACGGCCATGGTATCAAGAAGCAGGGGGACTTCACGTCATCATCAGCTACCATCTATACTGGAGAATGGGTCAATGGGGTCAAACAAGGCTATGGCGTCATGGATGACATCGGCAAAGGGGAGAAGTATTTGGGTAACTGGAGTGACAATAAGAAGCATGGCTGTGGATTGATTGTGACCTTGGACGGCATTTATTATGAAGGCCTGTTCATGCAGGATGTTCTCACAGTGAGTATCTGAACTCTGTAAAATATTGTGCTCGCGGTCTGAGCTTGTCATGTTCGCTTAAATGTCCTGCTGATGATGGCGTTGTGTGTTGGGTCATTCTATTCCATATACTATGGCTGAGTCAAACCACGTCGATACACACGTCATGCTCGTGATCGGGTGTTGTCAGTTGGGGCTGGCTGGTCAGCCCTTACATTTTTTTTAATATTTTTTTTTTGATTCATCAAACTGTATATTTGTCATCATATTTTGTAATCATGTCATTTTTTTAAATAAGTATTTATCTAACTTAACATGCACATAGGTGCCAAAAAGTGGGTCCCATGGAGAAGAGGTAGAAACAAATTATGTATATAGATACTCCTTTAAAAAAACATGAATAGAATATGATGAGAATTATGCAGTTTTTACTTTTAAAAAGTATCTATTTTAGAGGTCTAATTGAAGTAAAACGTTTTGCTTTAAGATAAGTGGTTTTATACTCCGAAATCCATGATAGTTGGACTTACATTGCTGCTTCTCCCTGTGCATTTCCAATCACTGAACGTTGGCTATCATCTCTGAATAGTTCTCCTTGTCTTTGGCGAGGTTAAACAGCTCAGCATCACTCCGGTTCATTCCCGAATGTTCCTCAGTCAGGGCTTTTTTCTTCGATAATTTGCCCATCATTATAAATTGCAACAATAATAAATATATTAACTGTAATATCCATCTTCCAGGGTCATGGTGTAATGGTGTTCGAAGACGGCACAAACTACGAAGGAGAGTTTCGATCAGCCGGCGTGTTCTCAGGCAAGGGAGTTCTAACCTTCTCCAGTGGAGATAAGATCGAAGGTTCGCTGAGCGGAGCGTGGACTGAAGGCGTTAAGATATCAAATGCGACGATGCATATGAACGTGTCCAATCCGGTGCTGCCGACCAATTCTAAACCTAAGTGAGTTAAATGTATGGATAATATTTCTTTGTTCTGCCTTTTAGTGTAGACGTCCTGAGTTCGATTTCTAGGTCGAGCAGTGATATTGTGTTGTTCTACAAAATTCTCAGTAACTCACGGAGTTTTGATTTATGCCCGGTCAATGGCAATATGCACGACTCCTGTTGACATGTGGCGTAAACATACCGATGAACTGTGGGTATGCGTAAGTACACATCTATCTAATTCTTCGGGGATTACAGGCTGTTTTTTTCCTGGACGTTTCCACTTTTGATATGAGATCAGTTCCGTCCGTTTGTAGTCATTGATTAGTTGGGGGAATCCCAAATAATGCGCGCGTAATCGTAAACCGTGAGTCACCAATTCACCATGGATAAATGTATTTTTTAGTTCAATGAAGGAAATGTGTATTTTTTAGTCTTATTTAGATAGCAAAAAAATATTTATTGTTAGCATCTGCAAAAATCCCAAGTGCGCAGCCGGCCCTTTAAGGGTTTGGGCCTCCGGTATCCCCACTCCATGGCGAAAAACGACGTAAGCGTTGTTTCACGCCGGTTTTTTATGAGGCCGTAGTATCTATCGGTCGAGCCGACTCATTCGTGCCGAAGCATGGCGCTCCCACGGTATAAAATTCCATACGGATTATAATTCTGACTATAGTTTTCGTTAAAAGAAGATGGATGGAGGATGTTTATATCCTCCACATCCCTCTTCAAGATGCAGGAGTATACAAGCTTGATTGTGATTGCGGACTCTCATATATAGGCCAAACTGAAAGAAGCATAGGGACCCGCGTAAAAGAACACATTGCCGATGTCAAACACCGCCGTTCCAGAAAGTCAGCAGTTTGTGAATATATCCTAGACAAGACCCAGCACTACATCAGATTTGATAAACCACAAGTCCTCGCAAAAGAAAACCGATTCCTACCCAGGATGATTCGTGAGGATATTGAAATAAAAAAACACCCAAATTTCAATAGAGAAGATGGTTGGGTCTTACCAGCTGCTTGGAATCCCATTATAGAATCTATAAAATCTAAATCCGAGCCTAAAACTGCAAGACCAAAGGATACGGTGAGCTCGTTCTGCGTGAATCGGATCGCTAATAATTAACAAAAATGTAAGGTAGCTGTTAGTAATTTTAACATCAAGACGTCCAACACCTCAGTCTGCCCGTGACCATGGATGCTGTAAAGGATCCGAAACGTCGGGAACTAAATAATATCAATATACCGCGATAAAATCCGTAAAAAGTAGTTTCATTTCAATGTTTATTATTCGCGTAAGTGTCAGAAATCAGTATGTTTATATCTGTTTATACAGCTGTACATAGTTATCTCATTAGTTCCACTAGCGGTGTTTTAATACACATATAATAATCTATTGATTTCTGAAGCTATTGATTTTATTTCAATATATAATAATCTTGTAAAACTGATGTAACCGTAAATTTATCAAAGCTAATCTCTGAGCATGATATTCCATTCTTACTGAAGAGCCACAGTAATTAAGTATCCATAAAAGATACATAACATAATCAACTCTTCTATTCTATCCCACTGCTGGGCACGGGTCTCCTCTCAGAATGAGAGGGACCACCATAGTCCACCAAGCTGGCCTAGAACAAGTTAGCAGACTTCACACACCGTCGAGAAAATCTCTAGGGCATGCAGGTTTCCTTCACCGTTTAAGCGCGTGATAATTAACTATGAATACCTACGGTCATGAATTCGAAAAGTCATAAATCAATTAAATGATAATATCACTATGGCTATCACTGCTCATTAAATATCCATTGTATTTATTGTTTATACGCATTGAGTTGTAAGAGCGACTGCAACGCCCTCTAGCGTACGTACTATATCGCTAGAGGTCCTTGGTTAGATTCCTAGGTCGAACGATGTGATTGGATTTTTCTATGAAATTCTCAGTGGCTAAAGGTAATATGCATAATGGCTCGCCACCTAAACATACCGACGAACTGTAGGATTAAATTCTAACACCTCCTAAAACTTCAAGTAATAGCTAGCCTAATAACTAATAGAAAAGCATGATGGTATGATAAATTTCATTTTCCAAATATTTTTTGCAGCTCATTTGGAAAACTAAGTGTAGCACCAAATCAAAAATGGAACGCGCTATTCCGCCAATGTTTCCAATGCCTAGGCGTCTCTGAGTCCATTCTCACGCCAACTGGCAACCATTTTGCAAACGGCCCGTCTGGCAACACTGTCGACAACTCCAAGATCTGGCAGAATGTTGCCGTCGCGATATCATGCTCGCATAAGGAGAGAAATAAGTTCCCTATGAGGAGACAAGCCAGTGACATGGAAAAGTCTGTCGATTGCTTGGAAGTTATTCCTCAGTTTGGACAGAAGACACTTAATTTGGAAAATTATGCGGAGTTGAAACAGTATTTGTACAATGTGAGTATTTTGTTTTACCATTTATTATACATGGCAATATTTATTTGTGTATTATATAATTTTTTTCCCGAAGTTTCATCGTAATTGGATGAATGATATAGAAAAATATAACACAAACAAAGAAACATTCATTTTTGTGACGATGTCGCACGGTATACAAGAAATAAAGTTTTTAATGATCTATCTATTCAATAATAAATAGGTGTACCACCGTCTAGCTCTATGAGTGACAATAAACTTGGATTTTGAGAGGGGTAGGGCGTAGTAGAATTGAATAAATCTACTTACAATTATGTATAGCTGCCTGACTGAGGAAGTACCTCCACCTTGCAGAAAATCGTAGCCCAATAACATAGCTCCGTGATATGTTATGTTCCTAACAGTGAGCAAGGTCGCCAGAGACCGGTGGTATTTAAGCATCAAATTTATTTTATCTTATGCTGCCAACTATTAATCTTGACCCGAACCTCTCAAAAAGGGTGTTAAAAGATTTTTACAGGGTTGGCAATGCTCGAGTGACCCCCTGGTGTTGTACTGTCAGTCGGGCCATATGTTTGTTTGCCGCCAAAAAAAAACTACAGCTTCCTTATTTACAGCTTGCCCCATATCCACAGGCCTGTGAGTCGAATCACCATCCTCTGGGTCAGCTGGTGCTAGGTCTCACCAATGCCTTCAACACCACTTACGGAGGGGTCAGGGTCCACCCCCTGCTCCTCAGCCATGCTGTAAAAGAGCTCAAGAGCATCACGGCACGATTGTACCAGGTCGTAAGGCTGCTGTTCCCTGCATTGCCGCCAGAGGGCACTGATGCTGTGCTACCGTATAAGAAGAGGGAGGATGGTCAAGAAGTGGAGCATGAAGAGAGTAATCCTATTGATGGGTAAGTGAACTCTTGACTCATAATAAAATTGTTATTCAATATCATTTAGTTTTAGAAAAACCATGGCTTTAAAATAGCTTCGTCTATAATTTTTGTGATAATTATGACGTTAAAACATGATATAGTTATATTCAGAGTGGATTTAGCCCCTTAGTTTAAACCAATTTTTGGAACAGCCCGATTAACATGAATCGTTATTTTTTTCGTAGCTGCCTCTATACTTTAGTAGATAGTTAGGTAATAGGTAGTAAGCACTAGAGGTCTTAGGGATCTAGAAAAGTTGCAATCTATGGCTCAAATCGACTAAAGAATTGAATCAAAATGTATGGAGATGACATGTTTGCACGTTCGATTTGTCGAAAGCCATTTGTATGTCCGAATGTCGTATGTAAATATTTTGTGTTTCTATTCGTACTTCAGATTGCAACTTGTTTACAGGCCCTGGGTTACATTTCCAGGTCACGCAGTGTTATTGGGTTTTCCTATGAAGTTCTTAGTAGCAGCTCGAAGTTCGAATTTGTGCCTGGTTAATCGCCATAGGCTCGACCCTTAAATATTTCAGTCAACTGGTGGCTGTGCAGTTTATTATGACTCTTCCCACAGTAATGCTATGTTAATTTTGACGTCTTAAACATTGAGAGAATATTTATATTTTACAGGGAAGTGGTATCAGCAGCTTCTCTCCTCCAACCCACTCTCTTACCTCGCGTACATCCTGCTCTCTTCGTGTTGTACGCACTTCACAACAAGAGAGAAGACGACCTATATTGGAGGCGGCTCCTCAAATGGAACAGACAGCCGGACCTTACACTCATGGCGTTTTTAGGGATCGATCAGTGAGTGTTATTCTTAAAACTATACATTAGTTTTAGTATTTGAGAAGCCCGAGACACGTGTCTAGAACTTTTATTTAAAAAATCTATGTACAACATTTCAAAACTGTATTACGAAAAATCAAAGAGTTATAAGCTTGTTAGGTTACCTGGTTTCCATACAAAAACATGCTCACTACCTTAAAAAACTCCCTCGGTAGTCTATGTAGTGGTCGTAAGCGTGATTGTTACGCTAGAAGTCTTGGGTTTGATTCCCAGGTCAAGCAAAGAGTTATTGGCTTTTTCTATGAAATTCTTAGTAGGAAGCTCGGTGTATGGATTTGTGTTCTGACAATTGGCTCGCCTCCTCTTATATATTATCTAAATATACCGATTAACCATGCCTGTACAACTCTGCCTAACCCTTCGGGGAATACAGGCATGGTGATATGTGTATTATAATGTTTAGGAAAAATTCATTTGGTTTATGACGCCTGCCATTCAGTATTTTCAGTACACCTCTGCCTAACCCTTCAGGCAACACAGGCGTGATGGTATCTATGTTTATAAAATTTTAACTATGTCATCGATCATTCAGTATTTTTCGTTTACTCCCAGAAAATTCTGGGTAGGTTACACTGGTCCCAACAACCAGTTGTCTCCGACGTCACCTCTCAAAGAGCAGCTGTTCCAAGAAGCCGTGGAGACGCTGCAGCAGCTGAAGACGACCTTCTCCCCAATAGAGAAGCTCCTTGTCATCAGGAGCACCTTCCAGAAGATGACCATAGCTGTACAACAAGAGCTGGGTAAGATTTGCAATGTCGACATTTACTGCTTCCGTCTCGGTATAATAACTATCTTACTAATATTATAAATGTTTGTGAGGATGGATGGATGAATGTTTATTACGGATCTAGATAAAATTTGCCACAGAGATAGGTCATAGCCTGGAATACCATTGGCTACTTTTATCTAGGATGAGATGATGATAATTAAACCTAATCGTAAGAATTTAGCTGCCTCATGATTCTTTCAAGCTCGATTCCTTGGTCAGACAGTGTTTTTGGCATTTCCTATGAAATTCTGAGTAGCACATCAATCGGGCACAAATTAAAGTTCCGAAACTTTAATTTGTGCCCGATTAATGGCAATAGTCTGAGAGGGTGAATGAGGTCATCACCTTCGATAAATGGAAGAAAAGAACGTATTGCGCTGACCTCACATATCAATAATTGGGACAAGCACAGGAAGGGTCTAAAACATACTAGCAAACTAGGGGCTTTTCAGCAATTCGATTTGACGCATCGACAGCTTTCGACTCTCTGATTGGTGAAGATTGATGATGGTCTTGGATTAAGCCAATCAGCACGTAGAACTCGGTTAATGCGAAAAACCGAGTCGATGAAATGAATCTCACATGGGCGGGCCTCTGTGGGTGTACGATGGTGATGAGTAGAAAAAGTCATTATATATCTTATAACCATTGTTCTAAACAGGTTCCAATTACCTATGGAGTATGGACGAGTTGTTCCCGGTGTTCCATTTCGTAGTGGTTCGCGCTCGCATTTTGCAGCTGGGCTCCGAGATCCACTTCATTGAAGATTTCCTCGAACCAGCCATGCAGCACGGCGAGCTCGGTCTCATGTTCACCACGCTCAAGGTAATATAAACACCACTACTGTGACTAAAGGTAGAAAATTGAATGTGGGGTCAACGGTAAACAATGAAAAGTTAATATGAATCATATTACATTATGGTAAAGGTGCAGTATTGATTTTTATTGCATATTTTAAACCGTAGTTCTGATGATCCCACTTCGACATTCATGTCTTATATTAGCATCTTCACTAGCATTCGATTAAACAAGAATCAGCAAAAACGTACACGCGGACACTCTGAAAACCAGCAGCTATTGGGAACTGGAATCTGAAATGTTCAATCGAATATTATCCGATCTGCAATTACGACAATATCGACTTTATTACAACAAAAATAATGTATGAATTTCTTTATTCCAGGCGTGCTATTTCCAAATTCTTCAAGAGAAAATGTCGATCAACTAATAAGCAACTATATATTAACGATTGATCTCGCAATACGTATGGTGCGTTTAGTTGTAGCTTGCGCAATAATTTGCTATGTAAGGCCTCGCTAGATGTTCTGTTAGGTTGTAGTCATTAAGGACGTATACGAGAATACAATGTTTAGCCACTAATTATGAAGTCGTGAGAGATTACCCTCTACTAAATGAATAGGGCTATCCCTCTCTAACAATCATAATTATCCACGCGGAAAATTAATTCAGAAACATGTAGGTAACAAATTAAATCTCGTGGGAACATTTCTGTAAAAAAATAGTCAACAGATAGGTAACTTTGTATGTCTATGTCCTAATAATAATAATTGTTATAGAATTCTTATTGTTATGTAATTGTTAAATGTCTATAATGTAGTATGAAGTGGATAGAGAAGCAAAACATACAAATTCCCTCTGAAAATCTATAAGAAAATTATCTTTATTATGTAATTTTAATTGAAATACATACTATTTTTTTTTTTTTTTTTATGGGATAGAGGGGCAAACGAGCAAACGGATCACCTGATGGTAAGTGATAACCGCCGCCCATGGACACCCGCAACACCAGAGGAGTCACAAGTGCGCTGCCCGCCTTTAAAAGGGTTTGGGCCTCCGGTAACCTCAACTCACTCGGCGAAACACAACGCAAGCGTTGTTTCACGCCGGTTTTCTGTGAGGCCGTGGTATCACTCCGGTCGAGCCGGCCCATTCGTGCCGAAGCATGGCTCTCCCACGTGAAAAATCGATTCTGACCAGATTCTGACTATATCAGAATCTGGTAGCATAATATGAAATAAAGTTTGTTCATTATAATCTAAACTGCTGAACTAGCAGCTTCTTTTGTAAATTACCTATTGTAAGGGTAACTAAGTGATAAATTAGTTTATACTCGCATTTACATGCAAGTTAAAAACTTTTAAGAAAACTAAATATATAATAATAAAACTTGCCTTTATGTTGTAGTCTGCCAACCAACATAAGGGCAGCGTAGTAGATTATAAATTATATTTTATACAATATAATTATGTTAGAAGGCACTATAATTTACCTTATGATTTATATTAAGTTAGAATTTTATCTTTATCGTTTTGGCTAGCAAAATCAAGTTGTTGTCAATACTTTGAGTGTATTTCATTATTTTCATATTATTATTATTGATATACATTAACAATCTTGAATAGCGCCTTTATAGTTTATGCCAGTTTCAATGATTACAAAGACCAAATTGATCAATGTCACAAGTGAATTGTAATTTAGCTTGTAAGCTGGTAGCAGATATAAAATATTGTCAACAACCTCACGATAGTTCGTATTAACGATAAGGCTGGAGGCCCACATTCAAGATTTTTTAAAAAAAGTATCGTGAGGATGAACTTTATTTATGTTTAATTGTTTTCGTTTAGGATTTAGTTCCTTACCGATCTATTTTGGCTGACAATTATTATGACGCATGCGCAACTCTTAAGGCGCCGTTTAAATTTAGACAAAATAATAAGTAAATGTTGCCATACGATGTTCTGACGGACATGATGACTGACATGTTGTGACTTCGACATTTAGATATTACCCGCGTCCCTATTGGATATATGCAGCAACTGCCAATGTCCTAACATCTCTATCCCCACAATACTGTACTGTGTACCAAACGAAAGAGGTAGCACGACATTAGTACTTACGTATTTTAAAAATGTATTCTAATATAAACAGATTCATATTTAATTTATTTATCACACCCACCTTTAGAAGACTCAAACCGCACACCATTAATTTATACGAATACTCCAGTAGACTTTTATAACAAGATTTATTTTAAATCCTAAAGTAATTATTTATTTTTTAAGTAATAGCTATCTATAAATATATGTTTTAGGTATTACCCTATACGAAATACGTAATTATATTGTATCGTTTTTTTATGTATATGTAATTTGAGTGCCAAAATTTATTATTATACAATACGCACTTTAGCTTTACTAGTTTGAACTTAGTGAGTGAACGGGATTTTATAAAGAATTTAGTGATTATTTGTGTATAAAGTTATAACGCTATATAGAACGTTAATTGTAGAATGATCTCCGCAAGACGAAAATATTGTTCATAACATAACTCGTCCACTCACTACGATAATTTTACGCGTATAACATTAAAATTAAATAATAATTGTGAAAATTTGTTAAAATAGGTTAACAAACTTAAGCAATAATCCAAAGGTATAGTAGTACAAAAGATAATTGTTATAGTTGCGAACAAATTGTTGTTTTTAATTTGACTTATTCTGTAGCATATTGAATTATTTTGCTAGTACGTAGCTATTTTTTCATTGGCAACCCGAGCCATTTTGATGTCTGTTGAAGTAATTATCATCCATATTTGTACTTTAGCCCACCCGCTAAATTTGAAAAAATAAACTCCACCGAATTTGTAGTTGGATATTGATACAGGAGAAAAATTATAAGAAGGGTGTTACCCTTCTTATAATTTTATAATCTTCTTACAATTGGATATCAAATAGTTATTTGATATCCAATTGTATTAGGCAACACATAGGTCTATTATGATATCAAATAGTAGACCATAGCCAGCCATGTTATGTTTAGAAAACCTAATCTTAAAAAAACATCTGTATGTCGATTGTCATGTCTGATGAAAACGGTTGTTAGATGAACACAGATTAATAAGTACCATATCATTAATGTTACATAGTGTAAATCAATATATTTATATCTTTGTCCTATGTGAAATGTGTTTAAAATATCGAAAAATATATTTAACATTTAATAAAATTCGCAGTAAAAATATTACCTACCTTTGTTTCATTTTTCTTTCGAAATTATTACTAACAAAAAACCTAAGCCCTGATTAATTTTATAGCTTTTTTAACAGAATACCTTTATGGTATTTGCCTAATTCTTCGATCCCACGATAATCTTAACTCCAACATATTATTATTATTCAGCCGTTGTCGTCCCACTGCAGGGCAAAGGCCTCCCTTCCCTCTTTCCATTCGTCACGGCTCGACGCTATTTTGGGCCAATCCTTCCAGAAGTCAAGCTCCTCCCGCCATCTCCGTCTAGGTCTAACGCGTTG
This sequence comes from Acronicta leporina, assembly GCA_947256265.1. NCBI lineage: Eukaryota > Metazoa > Arthropoda > Insecta > Lepidoptera > Noctuidae > Acronicta > Acronicta leporina. The sequence continues at coordinate 3,983,815 of OX366513.1, read as the reverse complement.
TCCCCTACCGTTTTGGGGAACCCACTCGGTAATTTGTTTGGCCCAAAACTCTTCACCCACTAGTCTCTTTCCAGGCGAGACAAACTGAAGAAGTTGCAAGACGCACCGAGAACGCCTGGAAAAGCTATTGGTCCATGAAAGATCTCATGAAAGGGAACCTCCCACTTACTCTAAAAAGAAAACTCATGGATGTATGTATTTTCCCCATCCTCACCTACGGTGCACAAACTTTCTTCTTCAATTCAGGTCTTTGACAAAACATCAGAATTCCGCCCTTGGGGTATGCCAGCGAGCTATGGAGCGCAGTATGATGGGAGTCAAATTAACAGACCGCATCAAAAATAGCGTACTGCGCTCCAAAACCCAGATTGCTGACATAGGCCGAAAAGCTGCTAGCTTATAATGGAACTGGGCTGGTCACGTCTGCCGCATGTCAAACTCCCAACATGAGGTATGAAAAATAAAAACAAGTTATTTTATTAAGGCTATTTATTTCATTCCTATAAAATAACATACCAAATGTCTCTTTTGTACAACGTCATATCAAAAATGTACACCATTATATAAATTTCGTCTCAGGTAAATGTTACCTAGCTACTCTCGTGTCTCCCTCTATTATTTTCATGGCTATTATTACATAAATATAATTATAGTCCTCTCACGTGCCTAGTTTAACAGATACAAAATATTCATAATACCGACTCGGACGCAATTTTATAAAAATACTTATTCATCGGATTCTACAACCGCCTTGTATTTCTATAAAACGAGCCCCGTAATGCTGTACAATATATCTACAATTTGTCAACTTTTATTGTTAAAATTCATGTTACGACAAATTGAATCTTAAGCATATGGTTTTAAAGTCCAGAATATATTCTATGTATAATATAAGGGGAAGAATAATGATATTGCACTGTTATTTTAAATAAGCAGACAGTTTTAAAAAGCATAATTGCAACTGAATTTTAAGAGCGGTAATTTTTCGTTACTTTTTTACGCAAGACTCAAAATTAAAGACTTTAAATCAGCTCAAAGAAATAATGACTTGCCTATTCACAAAATTGCATAAAAATATTATATAAACTTTATAACCTTTTCATTGTCACGTACGAGGATGGACATCCAACGTTAATCAAGAAAAATGTCAATTTTTCATTAAAACTAGTTTTGAGTATTAGGAATTTATCAGGTGTCTGGGTGATAACTTTGGGAAACGTGACGGTTAATAGAAAAGATATAGCAAATATTTTATACATTTGCTGGATAAACTGTATATATACTCCATTTAGCAATATAAATTCATAGGTCTGTTCACTTTTAGCAAATATGCATTTAAATTCGTGGCTTTATATGAAATACCCTTGCCGTAAGCCTGGCGCTTTGACTATCTATCTATAAGGACCCGCCTCTCATGATCATTCCCCTCTGTCAAGGTAGTGGATTAAAAAATCTAACGCGTTTATCAAAACTGTTTCCGAAATCGATTTTTCATTAACAGAATCGTTTCCGCTCAGTAAGGTCATCATAAATGCTCCGTGTAAATACCGATATACGTGCAGTTAATGTATGCAAAAAAATATCTAATATCTTATTTAGATAAAGATGGAGTTATTTTCCGTATGTAAGTATTAAAGTTCATTTATTTCTATTTAAATCACATAATACAATTTATTAATAAAGATCGAGGACGTTACCGATTCAATAATCGAGTATAAAATAATCGTTTAGTTCAAGCATGCACTCCCCACGAGACTACCCGCACTCCCCACGAGACTATCCGCACTCCCCACGAGACTAGCAAATTTTTTTTACTAACAATATCAGCCTTCTGCTAATACACGAAAGATTTAAATTTGAAATATCCATCAAAATGTCATTTTTTGATTTCAATTATATATCATCCAATAGGATGTCACCATTTCTGATTTCCAATTATAGGTCTTAATGCAGAATTACCGTTTTTTGGCAATTATAGGCCTTATATATATTATGACATAATGCATAAAACTCGAATTTTAAAAAGTGTAGCGAGACTATGTCCCTCTTTTGTTTTGTCATTTTAATTAATGATGTGATAGTGTTTGTTTACGATTTCGAATCGATATCGATATTATCTTTTTGTGATTTTTTTGCATTTTTCATGCTAAGATTATAAAGTTATTTTAGTGAAGGAAAAATTCAACTCGCAGGCAGGATTCGAACCTGCGTCTTCTGGTTTGATACACCAGACGCTATGACCACTAAGCCACCGCGAGTCCTACCTGCCATGTCGAAATTTGCCTTCACATTCTGAACTTACGTCTTAAAGGTGACGTCAGTAACATCTATTGACAAGCAAGTTACTTTGCCTCTCAACCGACATGACTTACCTTACGGTTAGTTATATGTCGTACGATGCTACCATACCTAGATAGTTAATAGGTATGGTAGCATCGTACGACATAGAACTAACCGTAAGGTAAGTCATGTCGGTTGAGAGGCAAATTAACTTGCCATTCAATAGATGTTACTGACGTCACCTTTAAGACGTAAGTTCAGAATGTGAAGGCAAATTTCGACATGGCAGGTAGGACTCGCGGTGGCTTAGTGGTCATAGCGTCTGGTGTATCAAACCAGAAGAGGCAGGTTCGAATCCTGCCTGCGAGTTGAATTTTCCTTCACTAAAATAACGATATCGATATTATTTTCGTGTTCAATGTAAGACCAAATTATAATAATTGCTAAAGATCACTAAAGATGAATATCATGAATTTATGATATCACTATATTTTAATAAAATAACATTTTTGGAAATGACGTAACTAACATTATTGATTATTTTTGATATCCAGTATTAGATATTTTATTTGTTACTTTTTCAGATCTACAAAAGACCTTCATTTAAAATGATTTAGGCGTGATTAATAAATAATAGCTTAAGCCGTTGCGGATAAATTTGTTGACAAAAGAATTTATAAATTAACATAATTATTTAAATCGTATTTCAAAAATCATTGAAAATGATTTCTAAGATACGGTATGGTTAGAAGGTCTGGGGTTTCTTTTACCGCTTAGGTGGAAAACCAGCACATGTGCCGCATGGTAAGTGTATATATAGTATTAATGTACCCTATTATATGAACGCTTGCAACACCTGGGGTATCACTCGCCCGTTGCCGAACCTGTAAAAATCTTTTCACACCCGGTAGACAACCCACAACACCGGTACCCCCACTAACATAACGGTAACATAACGCTTCCTCGCGGAGCTCTGGCGATCTTGCTCACCGTTAGGAACACAACATAGTACAGTCACAGATAATAGAATACTAGTAGTACAGTGCTATGTTATTTGGCTACTATTTTCTGCAAAGTGTAGGTGTTTCCCCAGTTGGGCAGCGAGCATAAAAGCGAGCGAGCGAGCAGCATAACGAGAGTACGGAACACGACATACCATCACGTCTTTATTCCCCGAAGGGTTAGACAGATGCGTACTTAGGGGGCGAGCCTATTGCCATTAATCGGGCATCAACCCTTAATTTTATAGAAAAACTCCAATAACACATTGCTCGACCGGGGAATCGAACCCAGGACCTCTAGCGTAGCGCTTCTGTTCATATTAACGCGCGACATAATGAACAAAATCGTATTTACTCCTACTTATATCTCGTGGGAAACAAAATTCTCTGTCTAGTGTTATTCCTAATATATCAGCCTGGCAAAGAAAATAAAAATCAAAATGAAAGAATCAAACTAATTGGTATCAAAGTATTTGTAACATAACGTCCCCAATATCCGCTCTATCTATACTAATATTATAAAGAGGAAAGATTTGTATGTATCAATATGTATTTTTGTGTATGTTGTGTATTTGTATGTATGTAACAAATAAACTCAAAAACTACTAGGACGATTTCGAAAATTCTTTAACCATTTGAATGCTACATTATTCAAGATTAACATAGGCTATAGAATATGTATTTCGAAAAGTTTGCGATTTCTCTCACCCGTGCGTTTATTTTCCAATTACATAGTATGTTACACCTATTTATCTATACCTAAACAGTTCCTTTGTTTTGTATTTCATTAGCATGCAATGAGAGCATTGCATTGAAAATAATTAAGACGCAATATAATATTAAAAAGGTGTGTATGGATGATTTTAATTTTGCAATTAAATAATTACATATAAAAATAATCTATCGATATAAAATATCGACATAGTAGCTGCCTAATTATTTTTATTGTATTATACGTTCGTATTGTCGTCAATTCTTGTATGTTGACGTATTTGACCTCTATGTGTGCGTAAATTGTGTTAGTGGTGAAGAATTTAATATGTGTGAGTTCGTGGCGATACAAAATGATTTTGAGTATGTGTGCAGCAATGTCTATGTAGTGTTTCCTCCCCCCGCACCAAAAGTGACAGACTTTTTTGTTCATAGAATTAAGCGCGTCACTTGTCCAGGGATAGATAGTCAAAGGCCTGGCGTAAAAAAGTCGCAAAACACCGACGACCTTATGCAAAAATAATTATTTATTACTATTTGCACGAACCGAGGGAGTTTCTCATTACAAAAAATAATAATATATTTAATTTAAATAAGTGTTCAGAATGTCATATTTATAAATATTATATAACTCCCTAACTTATAAAATAATTGTATAAGCTATACACAAGTATATAAATAAGTATACATTGTTTTATCTCGTTTCGTTCAAATACTAAATTATATTCAAACGAAATAAAACAATGTATAATTTATCTATTTGTATTTAGATTATATAAAGTTTAATGGTAAGGGAGTTAACATAAAAACCCGATGTATACCGTTCTAGGTACTACAGCTTATGATTTTGGGGCAATCTCATAGTATAAGGCAGTGACAGGGTGGGTAGCTATTGTTAATGAATTGTATAAAAACTGAGAGTATTTTTAAATTAAATTTACATCCTAGAGGCAAGAATTTATGACCGATCGACTTGAATACAAAAGATATGTGGTACAGCATAAGCACAACCTTATTATAAAGAATCGTATTAACTGACTCATATTTTGTTCGTAACGTTAAGACCAACAATGCTGTTGTATTTTGTACTTTGTTTACAAGCAATTAAAGTTGAGAGTGCACGTGAATAGATTCTGCAATGCTATTCTTGTCGCGACGTCGCTATGCAATGGATGTATATCATTTGAATAATAAATTATTTCCAATTGCAATTTGTTCTACACGACTCAAATAGCGTTAGTTACAACGTATTGACCAGTCATTGTTACATTACAACTGCGATCAATTTAACTAAATACGCAAGTGATACTCGAACTTCGCTTTAGACACTAATTTGTACTGATTGATTATCAGTTCGAAAAGCACAGATATCTTCAAGGAAAATCCTGTATGAAATTATATATTGTCAGAAGCAGAGTATCACTTACATAAAATACTCATAAAAGCACCGATAGAAACAATCTCAAACAATTACATCAACAAATAAGCTCATTCAGAAAAAAAAAAACAAAAAGAAAAAACAAGTTATTGCATTATTATTATACATTTTCATCTCATAAGTCATACATGTTAAATTACATAAAAAATCCAAATTAATTATACAACAACGATACCAAATCTCGATATAATGTTAGACATAAAGTATTATTTATATTATTTTATACCCATTATTAAAAAATACGATATTATTAGCAAAATATCAATCGAATTTTATTGCATGCATATTTAAATAAACGTTAACAATTACTTTCCTAAATAACTTTGTTGGACGATAAAAAATATTGATAATAAAAGTTTAAATAAGATGGTCACAGGTTGGTGGTTCCTATCAAGCTAAATACATTTATATGAAAACGCGTCATTTAGAACAACAGAATTCTTAAGTCTAAAGAAATCAACGTATATATTACTATAACATCCTAATCTATGTTAATGCTTACAAATAAATGCTGGCTACGTGGGTCTAAGTGATGATGGTGATTAAGTGATAATAATTTGAACGTATAATCCAAAGTGACGAATCAAAGCCGCATTCACGGTGATGGGAACTTAAGCTCAGTGAGTGAAAGTAGATATGCCAATTAGAATAAAATACTTATTGAAAGTTGAGTTTCAAAGCTCAATTCCAATGTTATGCATTTAACCTAATGCTGGACACACATTTACCGTTATCTAAAGTTAATCGAAATTAAATATAATTAATATGATTTATTTTCATTCGTGTTAAAAAGACCCTTTTAAGCACTTCAATATATTTACGAAAATAGTTGTTTAGATCCTTAAAAGGACTCAAGGTCTTTACTATGAGCACATTCTAAAAAACAATGACAATATTAATCGCAAAATGGTTCAGCGGTAACATCAACAGGAGCCGGGTCCAAGAGAAATTTTATGCAAAGACGATATCAAAACTATTCTCAAGGTTACTTGACAACTCTAATCGATAATGTGCGCCCAGTGACTTATAATGGACGTTCGATTCAACAAAGTTATTGGCTTCGGAGGACTATAATTTTCTAACTTATATGGCCTCTGTAACATGGATTACAAGCTCTTTATGAATCTGCTTATATCAAGGATACACCTAGCATTAAGCGTACATATACCTATCATATGTATAAGGTATATACACCTGTGTAGTCACTAAATAACAAACTAACGCGTATATTAAGTGAAAGTGATCATCTATATGATATTATAAAAAAATCATCAATTCAAATCAGTTAAGTTAATAAAAATCTTATTTACAAGCTCCTACAAAACAATAATCGTTCGACATCAAAAGATAATACAAAAAACAATAAAACCTTTTTGCTAAGCAATTAAAACAATAAATAGATGGCGTGGATGAGCCAAGGAGTTTTTATAAGTTAGATTTTGTCCGCCAATTTCAAATTTTCTCAGTATGTAAATTCTTGTATACCAATTGTATAAACCGAATGTGCGTAGTTTATTTAACAGTCAGAAGTTTCGAGCTGCTTAATCAACTAATACTGAAAGCACCATTTAGTATTACCTAATTTAATCAATTCTTACGCAAGTCCGTTTAGTTACGAAACTTTTGTTTTATTAATATGTCGACCACACCTGCGACAAGGATATGCGATAACATTTTTAACAATAGGTAGACGGATATATTGAGCTTACACCAACACATTCCGGACGTTTCACTTTCAAGAAAAAATAAATGTGAATTTTGGACTGAAATTATACGTTACTTTCCAAAAAGGTTTTGATTAAGTTATATTATTATATTTTCGTCCGTATTACAATTCCATATCGCTTTCGCCTCGTCAATGCGGTCGCAACTTTACGTTGGTAATACTTGATACCCGATAATTTACCATAGAAAAATATTGTTATGCCATCATAAAAATATTTTAGTTTCTTGTAAAAATGGCATCAAATACTACAAAGCTAGATTAATACTGAGATGATGAATTGTAATATTTTTAAGCACTTTGATTTTTGCTCATGTAGAAAAAGGACAAGTGTGCCACTGTAACATACTATGACCATAAATAGTTTTATTAATATTCTCCTGCACCCTTATTACTAAAGATTGTGCTAAGCTTTCTTATATACAGTCGACAAAAGAGTTAGGTATGCGGGCAACTAACGACATCTGTATTTTGACAAAGATTGTGTAATTATCTATGACGCAAATGTGTCAAAAAACAGGTTATTAACTGCCTACATAGTATGTTTGCCTGCTTTGGCAGATAATTTTATGTATAACGCAATCTACTTCACGAATCCCTGATGTCGTTCGCTGCCTGAATATTCAACTCTCTAGGCGATTGTACCATACCGTCACGCCTGTATTCCCCGGAAGGCTGGTATTTTGGCAGGCCAGTATTGATGTAAAGGAACACTCACAATTCGCAACTTTGTTTTAAGATCCCATAAAGAGTTTATGTCATACCATCTTTCCTAATAAGGGGGCTTTAAGTACTCTCACTTGCGAAAACAACGATAAAAAGGGAGAAATCACTCTTGACGTTTTCGAGTCACAATTTTTACACAAGCAGAATCAAGATTATTTATTAATACATTTGAATGCCAAGTTGATCTGATACTACGTTCACCCGTGTTTAACATACAATTAAACATATTTTATCCATAATTAATAATTTAAAAAACACTCGTATGACACTGTCGCGATAGACTTCTTATTGTCACCAATACAATAACTACTTAGGTGCGAGTTTAACTGTAAAACGTAAAGGTATGTACACACTAAAGTTAATAATATGTTACATGAAACGTGGGATAATGTAATACGACATGTCTAATGTGCACAAACCTCAAAGTGACCCGTATTACATCACTTTCTTAATAATTGACCCTTAACTATCGTCCACATTTTATTCGTTAATCCATAATACAGCACTTAATGTCTCTTACATATTAGATACAAAATGTAAATCCATATTTTATAAAATAATATATTGTTGAATAAATAATTCGCTTAAATCTCGATAATAATATTAAGTTATTCATTATTCTATATGATTTAAATATATATTAAGAATACGAATGCAATACGAGTCACGGATTATTGGCGACCCGATTCACCTTAAGTGCTATTCTTCTGCCACAAGTGAATCATTTACAATTCAATTGTTTATATAATATATAAATGTATGTACATTAATTATATTAATTCTAACCATGATTCAAGCAGCGCCCATCATTACGCTCTTATAAAAAATATTTACACATTTCGCTAGTGCTGGATACTAATGCTTAAATCCAAGTCGAATTTTAGAATCCGTGATTATGTCGCAAGTCTATCAATTTGCAGTTAAACATTTATATACGTAGTCAAAGACGAATGCAAATCATAGTGATGCGACAAGTCGATATCGATTCTCTACATTGCTGACAAAACATCAGAAATGACCACCAAGATAAACATATCCTAACTTATCTGTATTTGATCCCAAGCACGATATAAGTTGTCGAATATTTATGAAAATGAAACTGAATGAAAAACGATTGCATTTTTAAAATACACGTTATACATACGTTAGTCAGCCCGAAAAATATCGATAGAATTACGTCCAAATATTATACGAACACTTCGTTTGCAAGCTCACCAGAGTGTGGAAATGTTAAATAAAGATTATCATCACATATCCATCATACAGACCACTTACGCACTAAGAAATACCTAAAATGTAAAATAGGTAGAAATAATGTCCTCACTATCCAGAAGGCAAAATTGGCACTTAAGACGAAGTTCGCTCCTTTCTTGAGTGTTCGGAGGAAGGTCGCAGCGGGTGCGGGGGCGGGGGCGGGCGCGGGCGCGGGGGGCTATGTGCCGGCCGGGCTGCTGGCCGGCGGGTTGTACGGGTGGTTCGAGTTCCGCAACACTGTGTATACACTGTCCACCTTAGCTAGTTTCTCGAAAAACGGTATCAAGTCCAAAAGTTCTGAATCTGTCATGTCGTCGAACCATGACGCGACAGGTACCTGTAACGATAAGCTTAAATTAGTAACAGGTTTGAGAACAAGATGTTCTAAAAATATTTGAAAATGGTATTTTATCTCATAGTCCATCTGGTATTGTCCTTAAACATTTAAGAAACCTTTAACTTCTTTTACTGGACCTAAAAAACTTGAGTGAATCTCTGATAAGGAGACAATGAACATCTAAGACAGTATACATCAAGCAAGACATCCCCTTGAGGTGCATGATAAGATTGTCTGCCATTTGTTAGTTTTCGAGTACCATGATTACAGTATCTCACAAGACAATGACGCATTTATTACCTACTAGCTTCTGCCCGCGGCTTCGCCCCCGTGGAATAAAAAGTATCGGGAACGGGATAAAAAGTATCCTATGTCCGTTTCCTGGTTCTAAGCTACCTCTATACCAATTTTCAGCCAAATCGGTTCAGCCGTTCTTGAGTTATAAATGAAGTAACTAACACGACTTTCTTTTATATATATAGATTTGTTCCCTACTCAATCGTGATGATGCTCTTGGATTTTTCACAGCTTCGCCATAATACCAATAAAATGAGTGCACGATTAATGGTAAAGTGAACAGATAGAATTACTACATTTTATAAATTGTTAAAGTAACATAAATGGTATAAATATTTTTCTTTCACACAGTATTTATATTTTTTATGAGTAAAGTTATTTAAAACTAATGTTATGTAAGAGCCGATTTTTCACTCGAGAGTCTTCCCTGAATACTGACTATAATTAAGGGAACAGTTCAGTTTGTCAAGTTGGTGCAAGCGGCCTTAAGTCTCATGCAAACAATTTTACAATGCAGCTACGATCTACGCTATCTACTCATTATCATATATCATATTTTTTGCCGAAAATTTGCCGGTTCACAGAAACAATGATTACAGTATCTTTGCAATATTCCGGTGTTATTATACAACATAGTTTGTTGTAGCTTGTAGCTCATGTAATGAGAAAAAAGATAATGCATTAAATTATCTTTATGACGAGATATTGCGTAATGCCATAAGTATTAGTTATTAATCTGTTCATATCTGACATACATCCTAGTATGATGACATTTTAGACTCATGTTATAAGAAGATTCAATGATTGAGTTTAACAAGTAAGGCTTAAGGGCCTCAATTCTGGTATTTTTTTGTGTCAGAATTGTCTTTCAATTACTTCTGAATTGATGTTTAGAGCGCTCGCGTACTTGTGATTTTTAGTCGGGCGATAGTTTGATCGTTCTGGGATTCACTATGGAGTTATATGGCAGTGCGCGCATTTGACGATTAGAATTCGACATGAAATTATACACGACTACTACAGCGACTAAACTATCGGTAGACTAAAAATCACAAGTGCGCGTTAGCCCTTAGTCTACCAAATCTGTTAAACTTGATTCTGATGTAATTTAATCCCCCAGTTCAAATAATAGATTTATGAAGACTTGGGCACCATTGCAATCCCAACGGAAAGTTCCCTGTTCTGTCGTTTGTGTGACTAATATTATCTACTAGGCATTATAAAATTTACGATGAATGCATTAAAGTGCATTAAAGGAAAAACAGTCGGTATTTTCCTCAACGATAAAGCGGAATTACTTCGACAAGAACTTATTTTCGTCGGAAACAATATAACAATATAGCTTAGCTCGTGGTTTGGCATGGCCTTAGTACGGTAAACCGACGGCAGTTTTAAAAATGTTTTGTAAAAAATAGAGACTATGGATAACTTGCTTCTACATAAATAAATACGAAATAAAAAACCGGCCAAGTGCGAGTCAGACTCGCGCACGATGGGTTCCGTACCAAAAATCGCGTTTGTTGTATGGGAGCCCCCCCTTATATTATATTAAATATTTATTTTATTTTGTTTTTACTATTTGTTGTTTTGCAACAAAAATAACCTACATATATTGTGAAAATTTCAACAGTCTAGCTATTCCGGTTCTTGAGATACAGCCTGGTGACAGACAGACAGACGGACAGACAGCGAAATCTTAGTAATAGGATCCCGTCTTTACCCTTTGGGTACGGAACCCTAAAAAGGACAAACACAGAAAGACAATTACATTTAATGGATTGATGATGATGAGCTTTAATAAAATATAGTGATTTGAGACTTACGCGAATGTTAGACATATTGAAATAAATTATATTTATTTCTGTAAATAGATCTTATAGAGACACTTTTAAAAATCAATGTTTTAACATTTTTTTTACTAGATGGCGCCGGCGCCGGCGGATAAAAGCCGTAGGTGGTGATATAATATTTTTAAGGATACTCACAGCATTATCCGGATGGAATATATAAGAGGCGGGCGAGTTATCCACGATGACGACGCGCCGCAAGTCTCGGCCGAGGCTGTTCAGGTCCTTCACGTAGTTGCCGCGGTGGAACACGCAGCTATCGCGGAACAACCGCGCGCGGAAAACCCCCCATCTGCAACAACAAACAACAATTTGAGACTGTTGAAATTTTGCGATTGGTGAAATTTAGAAATACGTAGTTGAAATTTTGAGATACATAGTTGACATTTTGAGATACATAGTTGACATTTTGAGATACATTGTTGAAATTTTGAGATTGTTGAAATATGAAGAAAACTATACCAGCGACTCGCGGATAGCATCGCTAGCGAAAATTATCTCTATGTTTGTTTAATTAATAAGTTTAATTAAATATTGTGTTTATTTAATTCCCACACAAAGCAAATAGGTCGAAGAGCGGCCAAGCAACAAGGGTCCAGTTCTCGGCATTTAGTTTCCGAGATATGATTTGTAGTTGTGTGAAAAAATTGCATTTCGCGCTTATTATTGATTATTAATTACTCTACAAGTTCATATAGGTAGTAAATGGCTTTAGATGATGTTTCTAAGTACCAGAAATGTATAATATCAAACTTAGAAAATGTTTTCTTCTAATTTTCATTATCAATTGACTTTTCACAGACAGGTGTAGAAGCGGGACACATCGTTGACATAACACACAGTGTTGCCTATACAGTTATTATGTATATTCGCGCATACATTACTCTGATTCACACGCAACGCGCTCACGCGTGTATCGTTTTCTAATTACACAACTTAATTATATAGCGTGTAATCATTCAAAGCCATCCAATTAACATAATGTAATCTTGAACGTAACTGTGTGTAAATAAACCTATGTATAACGTAAACTACTGTGATAACATCGATAATGCAGTATTATCAATGGTAACTTCAAAGGACTATCGTCAACTTGGGCCCTCATTTGAACCTAACGAAACACCATTTTCCCTCTTGATTTGATCTTAGCTGCCATGGAGTCTACTGCCTTAGCTTTCATATGACAAGATTTCATTACAGTTGCATAATTATTTTTCTTCGTGGGAGAGCTATGCTTCGGCATGAATGGGCCGGCTCGACCAGAGTGTTACCACGGCCAACACAACGAAAACTTGGAACTAGAGTCCTACCAGTCAAACCAAGCAACCAAAACCTGTCTTGTTTTCAGTTGTACCATAATTGTCATTCAAATAATATAAAACGGCTGTATTATTCCCCGGAAAGGTTAAGCAGAGGTGTCCCATATATAGGGGGGGCGAACCTATTGACTCCGAGCTGCTACTAAGAATTTTATAGAAATACCAATAACAATGCTCATCCTGGGAATCTAATCCAAGATCTAATGGCAGTCACTAGTCAAGCCGTCATTCTATGCAGGTAATATTAATACTAAACTACGCAGGTAATGTTAGCTTTGATAGACGAAACTAAAAATTAACAGTTCCAAACTAAACGAATGACTTTTGCACCTTGAAATAGTAGATTTCAGGGCCTTGTTACTAACCGAGCAAAGATAACGGAATAAATCCTGTTAATTTCAGGAGAAATTGAAAAAGAATTACGTATCAAGACTATGCAAAGAAGCAAGTGTCTAGATAAACATAATTATCCGCTAAGTAGACCGTAACTAACAATTTTACATAAATATTTAGTGTTATTAAAAGTGGACTAACGGCACCCAATTTAGAAAGTATTAAATACTTAGTGTGCATATCTTCATGGTACAAGAATAAAGCAGTATCTATTTTCCTTGAAGGATTTAACAGAGGTGTATTGCAGTACACACACGGTTCGCCGATATGATTGATATAATATTAGAGAGTGAGCCTATTGCCATTAACTGGAGATGTTTTAAAGACAAATTAAATTAAAAATTTAAAAAAACCCCCGACACAAAAAAATCAACATATAAAACTAAAAGAAAAACTATGATGAAATAACCACAAATAGAACAAAAAAAGGTATAAACCTGAATCCCTATAAAAAGAAAAAAATAATCTTGAAATTATAACCCTTCGTAAGTACGTATGAAGTTTTTTGATTAAATTTTGTCGCGTCGGGGGACCGACACACACACACACACACACACACACAGACACGTCAAACTTATAACACCCCGTCGTTTTTGCGTCGGGGGTTAAAAACTATTACACTACTCTACTCGGGTATCGAACCCTGCAAGACCTCTTACTGAGCAACCGCGCTTACTGTGCGATCCCTGTACTGTAAAAGTAGCAGTACTTCAATGATTCAACCACCTCAACATGATATAGCAAAACGTAGCCACTTTAACACAATATAATTCACATATTCGTCGTAGTCGTAAAGTACAGTCAGCTATAATAATATCTCACCTATCAAATAGGTTGGCGACGTGGTCGGCGTATTTAGTTAGTGACGCAGTGAACAACACGCTCTCTTACAGTACACGTCATGACGTTGTAATACCGAGTAGTACAGTCTGCTACAATATCATCACCGTCACCTGTCCAATTGGTCGGCGACAGGTTCGGCGTATTTAGCGAGTGACGCAGTGAACTACACGCTCTCCTACAGTTCACGTCATGACGTTGTAATATCAAGTACAGTCTGCTACAATAATATCTCACCTATCCAATAGGTCAGCGACGGGGTCGGGGTATTTAGCGAGTGACGCAGTGAACTACACGCTCTCTTACAGTACACGTCATGACGTTGTAATACCGAGTAGTACAGTCTGCTACAATATCATCACCGTCACCTGTCCAATTGGTCGGCGACAGGTTCGGCGTATTTAGCGAGTGACGCAGTGAACTACACGCTCTCCTACAGTTCACGTCATGACGTTGTAATATCAAGTACAGTCTGCTACAATAATATCTCACCTATCCAATAGGTCAGCGACGGGGTCGGGGTATTTAGCGAGTGACGCAGTGAACTACACGCTCTCTTACAGTACACGTCATGACGTTGTAATACCGAGTAGTACAGTCTGCTACAATATCATCACCGTCACCTGTCCAATTGGTCGGCGACAGGTTCGGCGTATTTAGCGAGTGACGCAGTGAACTACACGCTCTCCTACAGTTCACGTCATGATGTTGTAATATCAAGTACAGTCTGCTACAATAATATCTCACCTGTCCAATAGGTCGGCGACGGGGTCGGCGTATTTAGCGAGTGACGCAGTGAACTACACGCTCTCCTACAGTTCACGTCATGACGTTGTAATATCAAGTACAGTCTGCTACAATAATATCTCACCTGTCCAATAGGTCGGCGAAGGGATCGGCGTATTTAGCGAGTAACGCAGTGAACTACATGCTCTCTTACAGTTCACGTTATGATGTTGTAATATTCAGTGCAGTCTGCTAAAATTATATCTTACCTATCCAATAGGTCAGCGACGGGGTCGGCGTATTTAGCGAGTGACGCAGTGAACAGCACACACTCGTACAATTCTCCACAACGTCGCAGGAACTCGTCGACGTGCGGTCGTTTGAGGACGTACACCTGGTGGACTGCACCGTCGATCTCGACAGGCACCACGAAGTCCGCGTTATTTATCGGCTGGAAAGAAGAAAACAGACTTGAAAATGATCTGTTGAAGGCGATGTTTCTATTAAAAATAACAGCTCATCAATGATTTTAGTTCTACAAACGTATGATTTGGGTAGAAATCAAAGGTTTTTAAATTAATTTTTCATATTAGGTTTATTTAGGTCGAAATTAGGTAATCACTCAAAGAGACAGACTCTCTAGAAGCACATAATAACTATTTTTCTATTGTGTCTATCAAATGCCCCTTGGTGAGTAATTAGCTAATAAATATTAATTATTTATTTCCAAAACGATGAGTCACGTACTAAATTCTCAGAAAGCACACAGGCTTTATTCATGCACTTGTGTAAATAACACTTCAAAAAGTAATCAAATAAATTATTTTTATTACTGTATAGAAGAAATTGTTTTTCGGTTTGTAATCAAAGCTAAACGAAGACCATGATCCTCATTTCAGTCTTGGACTTTAAAAAAATTAAAGGCCGACATCAAAACTACTTGGAAAGAAATAGTTTTTTTTCGTAGAATATTACAGCGGCAACGCGAATATACATATATCCTAATGCCAAAATATTAAAGTAGAAGAGTTACTTGCAAAAGAACTCGGGAAAGGGAACTTAAGTGAACCTAAATAAAATACAATGGATTCAACTGCACCGAATATAGGTAAATACTCTGATATTTAAATTTCAATTCTACTGGAACATTATACATCAGTACACGGTAATTACATTAATAACTAACTCAAAGCTATTATGTAATAAAGAAACCTTTACCTGATGTAAGTAGTAAGGATTTTAAAACGACAACTGACTGACAGACTAATCATGTAACTTTAGAATTTTAATCTGGTAACCTGAGCATGATACTTATAAGGTAAGGGAGAACGATTTCATTTAAAGTTTTCTACGTATCGAATATCAAACGAAACCGATTTGGGATTTAGATACACGATTCGATTGAGTAAAACAATCACGCTTTTGTATTACCAAACAGAATGCGGTAGATGATAAATTACGCATTGGAGCCAATGAAAAAACAATTCTTTGCTAAGAGTAGGTAGGCCTGTTTTTTTCTAGTCTAGTCTAACGCAAATTACGAAAAAAGATTTTAGAAAAAGCTGACGCACTTGTGAACTAAGCACGAACACTGAAAACGTATTCGTATCGAAATCTAGAATAATTTGTATGAGAAGAAGGTTAATTAACGTAGATGAAACGAAAGTGGTGTGCCAGATCGTAGCAAGTGTAGTCTCTGCCTACCCCAATGGGAGACCGGCGTCATAATACGTATGTATGAGATTTGTAGCAGAAAAATCTCGAGACGTTTACGACACTAATTCGATAGTGCTTCGTGCTTGGGCCACAGAAAACAAAACGTTTATCGATTTAGGAATAAACAATTTACTCTGAAATAAACACAATAACGGACTATAACACTACAACAGTTGAATATTATGCAAAAACGATGAACCCAGTTGAACCCTTAAAAGAAAAAGGTTACTGTAAAAGGAAGACTGGTGCTTCTCTACACAAAGCATCAACCTGGCCATATCATGTGCGCGTGAAGGAACTGGTTATGCATTTGATAATTAGCGCACGACATATTCATAAGGCAAAGCGGATCAAGAAATCTACTAATCGAACGAAGAAGCAGAATAACAGAAACGGAAACAACGTAATGTTATTTATTAACAATACTAGGGCATTAAAATATAAAAATAGAAAATACCCAACCTTAACCTTAAAAAGTTATGGCGTCTAATTTTAACTGTGAAAAGGGTTTTACATTGAAATAGCAGCAAATATGTGACAAAAGGTAATTAACTTAAGTACCTACTTGTCGCGTGCACATAAAAAATCTCCTGTTTAAATAATTCCGTTTTATAAACGACCCACTTAACAAAAACGAGTTAACACATAATCCTATCGTGCAAAATAAAACAAACTACCTAATAAAGACACGAAAGGGTTAGAAGATAGGGGAAACCAGCCACTAATAATGGGGAAATACGCGATTGCTCATAAAGTTGTTCATTAAAATATAGCATGAATAACATCACAAGAATTTGCAATAAAAATATAAGAAGTCGTAAATAATTAATTGATAATTAGCATAAAACTAATACGTAGTAAGCCATAGAGGTCGCATAGACAAGTTATTTGCGTGACACGAGGCAACTTTAGTTTATTTATATTTTGTCCAAGAAAGCACCAAGGAAAGGTAAAAGTAAAGAATTATTGTGTTGCTACTGTTTAGCTTTATTTATAACGTTTTTATGCGAAGTGGTGGTTTAGCGTGACCGACATTTTTGTTCCTATGCGAGGAGAGACCAAAACATACAATTTCTAAGGCCTCGAAGCCTTATAACGCCGGTATTATGTGGTGATAATTTAATGGATAAGCGACAATAAAGCGACTATCAAGTAAACAAACAATTTAGCACCACCGAATGAGTCAATCGATTCGACCAATATAAAAGCAATCTTGCTAAACTGCAAAATCACATTATATTACGTGTAGTAATATTCATTGACAATGATCACTTTATCGAAACGTTTGTTTACCAGATTACCAAATACACGTCTTATTCTAGGATGGTTTGTAGAACTGTGTGTGTATAATTGCGCCGTTTGGTTAGTTTTTTGTTGTATGTCGCTTTCCGTTCGTTTAGGCGTCGCAAACAGGGGACAAAACATGACACCTTGTTAGACCTTGTATGAAACATTCTGGACAAAAACAAACCTATCCGCCGAAAGATTTCAAGTCCAAAAATAGATCTAATTACACGCATCTACGACATCTAGTGACCAAGCACAACGTCCATACTCAGCTATTTGTAAAGCATTTATACTTCTTTAATATTTTACTCACATCTACATCATCTCAAGTTTCATCTACTCGCTAGAACCTATGCAACATCAAAGCAATTGTTGAAACATGCGATTTAGAATTCTAACGCGCGATTATTTACTGCATCGCGTAAAAAAATTGTTTGTGTCTATCTGTGCACTAAAATTGTTCAAATTGACGGGCAAAATTATCAATACTGAGTGAACTGTCGTAATCGCCTCGCCCGCTGCGTCAGTGATCTCACGGCCGAGTCAAAACATAAATCTAAATTATGTTCCGTCAGAGCACGTAATATTACCCGACCAACGTGATGTTTAACATAACTTAGAGATCATTTCATTTGCCGAACGTAACTCGGCATAACTCGCAATTGTTGCGACATCATAAATGTAGAGATTCAGGCAAAAAGGTGTAGCAAGAATCCAACATGTAGCACTCTAAAAGCTGGGGGACCTATTTTTGTCCCCAAGCTTAGACTGTTACTTAAGCTAAGATTGTTACTTAAGTTTCTCTCAGAAGAGTCTCTGTTTCTTTGGAAAGGACCTTCCCCTTTTTGCCCTTGGGAAGGGACAAAGAAACGAACAGTCAAAACTTTCGACCAATACATTACACAATTTTAACCAATCACCAAGTTGGTCTTGCTTGCAATGTGTACATTATAACTATGTTACACCTGCTGGGGAGTCCCTTTTCCCCGAACACCTGCTCTAGGGACAATCTGTACGCAGGCACACCTAACGTCATGGAGGTGGCCCCATATTACTAAAAAAATGTTTGACCATTGACATGTTAGGAAGATAACTTATAATTGAGAAGTTTTCATAAAAACAATTATCGTAGTGTTTATACCTATTCAGCATTACAGAATTTATATAGCTTTTTATGAAAATACTAGCTTCTGCCCGCGGCTTCGCCACCGTGGAATTCGGGGATAAAAAGTATCCTATGTCCGTTTCCTGGTTCTAAGCTACCTCTCCACCAATTTTCAGCCAAATCGGTTCAGCCGTTCTTGAGTTATAAATGAAGTAACTAACACGACTTTCTTTTATATATATAGATATAGATAGATGAAGTTCTAAACACGCATGGCTCTATTTTCCAATACTGGCGACTATATATCTCTCTGTAGAGTAATGTGGTAGTTTTATTTCCACTATCCACATATATATCTAATTCCCAACTTGCGCCAATCGCAACCAATATAAGATTACATTCTAATCTAATTAATATGTATTCTCCTACGCCGATGAAACTTCACCAGACCTTGTTTTAGTTATATCATTGTGTCTAATCCAATCAATGTGTGCCAGTACCTTTGAGTAAGTCTGATTGATAGCTACGTGTGTGCCACATTCATATATTACTGACACAATTATTTTAATTAATAATTAACCGTTATATTGCTGTTTATATACAGGTCAATATTCATATTAGATTCATACGGTATTAACGGTTGAAATATTAATGCAGCAGGAAGCTTGTTCGGCGACTGTCGTAATATAAAAACTGGAAATATTGACTAGTTCTTGTTGCCAAATAAGTTAATAAAAGTATTAAATAATTTGAAACATAAATGACAGATTTTTAGCCTTGCATGTTGTGATTGTAATGGGACCAACTTAGCCGTAACATTCTAATATGGTTTCGATTATACATCCATTCAAATTGCAACACCTGTACTAGTTTCTGTACATATAAGAAAGAGATAAAGTTGCCTATCTTAGGATAACGACCTGTAAGATTTTATCAGGAGTTTGGAAAAACTGTTTCAGTAGCTTTCGAGAAGATTGCAAGATTTTATGAACGACAATTTTATGAATTACGATATAAACCAACCCAGTGAACCTCACACTAGAGTAAACACTGGCCTTCAACAACTTTCAAGGTCTATATTGAACTATCAGTCAGACAATGTGGATGAGAATTGATTCCCGATTGTGTAGCCAAACACATCCAAGGCCGAAACCTTGACATGGTCGAGCTCACCAAAAGCGAACTTACAATAGCTGCTAACATATGGCGTAGAACACCAATCGTGCTAACAATACAACATTTGCGGTTTTATTAACTGTTGTATCAGTTAGTTAATTTAGCCTTGTAGACCTCACGACAAATCTTGTTCTATAAGCCTAAGAGATTAGGGGAAGAATGCGCGCGTGATTTTTGAATAATGAAGATTAGCTCTTTGGATTTAGCAGTAGGTAGGTATATGACGGAAGCTTCGAGGCTGTGTTAAACACTTAGAAAATTATTGGCCGTCTTTTCCGGTCGACGTCTATGATCAATCTAGACTTGAATAACATTATGCAGTATTTTAATGAAAGCGAAGTTGCCTTTTTTTGACAAACTTTCTACGTCATTACAGCGTGGGTAATTGAGTGATTAAAACTTCCTTTTATTTGATACATCAAGCTTGCATTTCTAAATAGAAGGCGGTGTTTTTGCGTTTTCTAAGCAACTGCACGTAACAGCGAGTGCTCCATTAGGGATCGGAAGTGAAGGGTGCCGGTCACCTCATTTTCTACACGTCGCCGTGCACCGCACACTTTAACTACGGTCGGAGTCGCCAGCTCGAGTAAACATATGCACGACCACATTTTTCAACCAGATTAGATATTAACGCTCATAGAAACTATTGGACGGCGTGTGAATTGTACCAATCAATCTATTTACGTAGGAGTCAAAGTTCAGTGCACACCCTACCCCGCCATCCGCGATACGTTAAAAATAGTCGGGGCAAAAGAGTAAAAATTTTGTTAGAAATGAGAATAATTATGGTCTATTCAATCCATAACATCACATCATCAACTTTCTATAATAGTTCTGCCTATTCTTAACAGTTGAAAATAATGAGTTTGAGACTACGTAAAAATGCGATACTGTGGACCATAATAGAATCAGAATATGAATATTGAATAAAATGAATATTGTCACCACACCGGCGTGTGGTGACAATATTCTACATGGCACCGAAATCGATTATAAATATGGTACCGAACTTCATAAGGATGGCGAGAAGACCTCAATAGAATACAAACAAACTGATTAAGACTGGAGCACTGATTATACGTAAACAAAACAGGAAAAGAGCATTTTCATTCAGCAAAGGAGTCTACAAACTGAGGGAGTGAGGATACAATCAATCAAAACCAAATCATTATAAACATTAATGAGACACTTTATTTATAAAAATGTACTGCTAAATATTCCACACAAAACTACCAAATAAATCTGGCCGAGACTACAAAGTTATGAATTCATCTTAAAAGAGGCAGTTTACGCACACAAAAACTTTATTAAGAATCTAAATAATAAAAATAAATACAATAAATACTTTTCTCCTACCATGAAAGACTCTTGGATTCGCGATTAATATCCGCCAGATCGACAGATTCCTTAAGCGAGGATCAGATTACTCGACTCTCGTGGATCGCAATTGCTGTCGACACAGCTATTTCGATCTGGCATACCATCCAAAGTGAGCGAGATAACTAGGTATGTATTGAGAAATTTGCAAATACTACTAATATATCTTAATGATTACAACAAGATGATTTTGATAGGGGAATCAGATCATCAATATTGCTTGCGTATACTTTGTGTAACATGGCAATTTTGGAGCTAAACAATTTAGGGTGTAGATTTTGTTCTAATTGTAGTGTAGTTTTGTTGAATGGATCGAACGAGAGTAAGAAAATTGGCGACCTGAAGATTCCCTCAATGACGTTCCCTCTTTCTGGTGCCAGATCGTATTAAAAGGAAGGACCAAAGCGACGCACACAGCCAGCAATGGGTTAAAAAGCAATGGATCATAATTATTGGTGACGCCTGACGACTGGACTTTAAAAATCAAGGTGCTGATGCATTCGTTAGTGTTCAGAATAATTTCAAGGTAATTCTGTATAACAAAATTGCATTAAATGGCAATAGACACGATCTGTGTTAAGGCAAATTATTTGTACTCATACTGTGCCTCAACTTTGCCATACCAGTGTATTTACCATAAAAATGGTATTTATACTAATCGCGTAAAACTTGCTCATAGCTAGTACCTGAGCAGGTTGTAGGAAGTATTTTTAGTGGCGCGCGTACATTTCAAAGGCTTCCATTGCTACATTATGTGCAACGAGAATTGGAATACGGAATACACAGGAATAAACTATCTGTTTGTTCTATTTAACGAATATGATATTCGCATAAATCAGTTGTTTGGTAGCAGTTTTCATGGTAAGAGGAGACAATAACATAGAAGATACTACACTAATATAATGTAGGAGCCGTATAATCTATTCTCATATTCAATCATAACACTGACCGACAAATCCGAAATTATTTTTCCTGTTATTTGGTAAAGATCAATTAAAACGTCAAAAGATACGAATCGTTTTCCTCTACTGAAGGGTAACGAACACAGGAGCAGCGATGTATGAAGCGATAATAGAAGGGCGTGGGTGTACGGAAGCTAGAAGCTGACCTATTGAACTATTGTGCTCAACCCACTCAATGTTTATTCATCAAGACATTATTATATTCAACACTAATACCAATAGGAACTTTTAGGTCAAAATATGGTGATATTATATGAACGGCAACAACATACTTGCGTTTTCAACCTATCAGTTTTGATTTATGACTATACTGAAAGCTCATTTTATGTAGTGGCGATTATAACTGGAATAGTCAGTGGTATTTAATCGTTGATAATTGCGATATTTGTAATTAACGAATGATTATATTATTTTCAAAACACCGTTAATATAACCAAAAGTCTGTAGAAGGAATAATTATTTTGGTCTACCAAATTCTATGGAGCTTGTTTATTATTTGACATCCACAATACTTTCAAACAAAGTGCATTTAACTCTTCGATTACAAATTATGCCAAGCGGCGTCGATATAACACTCAGTAATCTAATAACATTGTCTTAACTGATACATTGCGGTAATTTCGCCTTAATGTAACATTCAATCAACGATGATGATCGTTTTTTACCACGAGCCTCAAGATTGGCAAAGATTCAAATTAAATCACGTTTCAAAGTGAAATGGAAGCGAGACTTTCACATTATCTCAAAGTTGTTTAACAATATTAATCATACAATTTCCCGTTTCGCCGCGAGCCCTTGGACGGCAGCACGCTCTAGTTCCCAAACTGAAATGTTAAAAAGAGCAAGTCTTTTGGAACGGGAACAAACCGGTCAAATGCGAATCAAACTCACACACAACTGGTGCACATTCCTAACCAATGTTATTATTTTGGATACCAACCGTTGAAAACATAGCGAATTTTTGTTCACACAACTAGTAATTGAGTTTTTAGGGTCGTGTCTATAGATTCAGCAGTCAGTATTGCGTCAACGCCATTTTTATTGCTTCTAAACTTATGTACTTTTAAACCATCAACGTTACAAGCCAATAGATCGCCTCGTCACCGGCCAAAGTGAATTGATAGCATTCTTGATTATTGCAATGTTACACAAAGACAATCCCTTTAAGCGAATGCAATTTTCCAGACCATACTGCGCAAAAAGATAACAGAACTACTAACAGAGACCACACCGATACGGTGACGATAAGACCATATTAATGGACCCCGGTTTTGAAATAGGAAGATACAAAAACATTCGGTTTCGATACCAAATTGATCGCTACCTGTGTTATCTCCACTTCCTTTGCGCAACCTGTTGTCACTTAAAATACACGTGCTGATTACTAAGGCACTCGTAACATTCCGAACATGGGAAAGCAAGGATGTTTGGCGTTTTGAACAAGGGCAATAACATTAGAACAACCAAAATGCGTCACGTAGGTTTCGTTTGTTTCCCACACGAGTGAATTTACGTCAGAATTGTACTTATTGAGAATGAGAACTGAAAATACTTTTGACTTACAACTAGTCACCTTCATAATTGTATGATTACATTATAAGTTATTCAATACGTTTATTATAAGGTCTAGCGCAAGTTTACGCGATTATTTCGTGAAGGTTGTTATGCATACGTGGAATGTCTCGTAGGCGCAGCTTCGAACTGGCGCCCTTGGCGTTAAGATTATGGCATCATAATTTATTACGACTCGTCTCCTACATCGTCAGGTGACGCCAATATGGAAATTATTTTTTATTGCAGTTTACTTTACACGGTAGCAAGTCACGCGACGGTAGCTATCAGTAACCTAGCAGTGGTCGCGAATATGAGAATTACGAGTACGTTGATCAAAGTCAAGTTTCTCACATAAAATTTAGTTTTCTATTATATTTATCCAATGTTAATTTCGCTGTACGAATGTAATTGCAAATTTAGTACTCAAAGGAACTGGAAAGAGAAAACAGAGCTGTGCATTGCATTCCATATTTACAATTTATAGTGAGACTTCCGTCTTCTTATCTCGTGGGGAAAACTGATAATTAGTTGCACAATTATTCATTGTTGATCTTTTGTAAATAGAATCAAAATCAACATATTTACATTGTGCACGGAATACAATAACATACTGTGATAATTTCCTTTAGAATTATGAATATTTTATTACCATCTGAATTGAACAAAGCGTAAAATCGATGATAAAAATACACTCAGTAACAGATAGAAAAATCAAAACAATGTTACAGCAATAATCTGATGCACCAGCTCCCAAGGTTATCAAAACACGATATAAATGAATTAGGTACGATAAAAGATATATTTTATCTGCAATGTCGGAACGAAAAGTGATAATATAACGATATTTTTTTATATCAATATGATAATATGATTAGCGATATAGGCTCGGTGCGGCCGAAAACAAAGCAATGGCATGGGGACTACAACACATTATACCATTACGCTTGCATTTCCGGAAGGAGTAGACGGAGGTCTAACATATAAAGGGTGGACCACACAAAATACGGCCTGACATTAGATCCAGAACAGTTGTTTTGTATGAAACTGTATGCAAAGTGTAACACTGTCCGCATGGGAACCATTTATGTGTCCATCTAGCCGGCGGTTATACACACACCCGAAGGACTTTTTGAGCCAAAAGGTTGCCTATGTTGTTCTCCAAGGTCCTATCTATTTCAATACCAAAATTCATCAAAATCGGCGTTACTTGTACATTATAATGTTATTATGGATGTAATAAAGGCGAGGCAGCTTTCATCAACCAGACACAAATCAAATGTAATCTATTGTAAATCAATGTAAAATAGTAGGTACCTAATGAGAATTTCCTAACATAAAATATAGCCCGACGTGAATCTTTAGTCCTCATCAGCCGCACGCCAAAACATTTATTGTAGAGTGATTAGAATGAAGTGAGAGATGAATTTAGCTCAATTCTAAGTGAATTTAAGTTTTTTATAGAATGAGGTACATAGTACGCTAACGACAGACAACACGCAAGTGTGTATCACCGCACGAATGAATACTTATTATCCAAGAAAACATTATTAAATTGACCCAATTTCCCGATAATTACATTGGTAAACAAAAAATGTTGAGTGCATAAAAACCAGTGTTCTTCAATAGTGATTCGGATGAATTATTGTATCAAGTTGAGCGATTAATTAAAACAAATCGATTAAAATTAGCTACGAATATCAAACGAACCATCGATACTGAATTATTTGAAAATAGTAAAAAGTAGGCCAGGGAACAGGTTCTATCATTATTGTCTGAACGTTTGTCGCTGGCGAACAAAACCATTGCCGATTTTGGTGAAAGTTTTCACTTATTTATGATCGAAATGGCATTGTGTTATGTGAAACAAAAAAAATATTATGTAGTCAGTCTGTAGTAAGTAGTACATAGCAAAATTTTATATCAATTTAAAATAAATGTTCATACAAAATACAAACACAAGTTTTCACATAAAACCATAATACAATTTTAGGATTTTAGGCCATACAATATATTAGCTCCTTGCAAGAATATAAACCCTGCTATTTGTGCTAGTGCTCCTGAGTTTGATGCCCAGGATGGGGATGTTATTGGGTTTTTCTATGAAATTCTCAGTAGCAGTTCCAAATTGTGAATGTGCCTGGTTAATTGAAAAAGGCAAGATTTATATGTACACTAGCTTCTGCCCGCGACTTCGTCCGCGTAGCGTGATGATATATAGCATAAAGCCTTCCTCAATAAATGGGCTATCTAACACTGAAATAATTTTTCAAATCGAACCAGTAGTTCCTGAGATTAGCGTGTTCAAGCAAACAAACAAACAAACTCTTCAGCTTTATATATTAGTTTAAATAAATAGATATTGTTTACATAAGACTTTTAGTCCTACCATAAAATTAGTTAAAAAAATTACACAACTAAAATGTTAAAATATAATGCAGCTGTGGGAAAAATAATCATTCTGTTTAAAGATATTTTTATACATTATGGGAATAGTGTTCCAGTATATGACAATAGTGGTATTCAACCAATATTATGATAAGTTGAAAACATATTGACTGTGGACTTGTCTTTCAAGATATTATATCTTATAGAACACCTCTGCGGCAATACAACACAATAAGTACCTATCTGTTTAACCATTTGTACTTAATTACAGACACAATTAAAATACTATTGTCTCATACTGTGGGGACCTTACGGGGTGTTGCTGAATTAATAAACAGGAGGATTAATAAATCGGAATGACATATTATTTAAATCTAACTAGTTTGGGTAAAAAATATTACATAAGGCTTGATTTCTAATATTTCTCATGAGATTGTACTTATAAAATTACTAACATTTTGAAATACAATCTACCCGATTATGGGCACTTAAGAAAATCAAGTTGATGTGCAAAAAATACACAAATGATTATTTTTTTCATAATTGCTACTTTTTATAATAGATTCAGAGAATTGCCACTTATAATTGGAGTTATAAAAAGAGTGAGGCAGTTCAGCTTGGAATTTAATCACATAATAATAAGTATAATTGCTGCATTGTCTGTGTTTTAAACTACTTACATGAGTCATACACATATAGGGTACTCAACTACACAGATGCTATTCTCAAGTTTTGTAATGAAAAATGTATCTATCCTCATTTTGTGAGTAATTAAGTTCTTTCTTTGAGCAGTATCGGGTACTCTTTACTTTTCTTTTTCCTCTTGTATAAATAACTCAGCTTTTCTATTTGGAGCAATTACCTCAGTTCTCTATCCTCTACCTTCTGTTTAAAAAGCAAAAAATGGGAATTGAGTCATATTAAGAGGTTAATATGACTCAATTCCCATTTTTTCCTTCACTAGTTCTTTAAAACTTTGTCTTTTTTAGAATTATTCTAAAGAGGTGGTTAAAAATTGTCCCTCTCTTTCTTTATGCTTCTAACAACTGTTTTTTTTAAAATTTATCTATACTAATATATAAAGCTGAAGTTTGTTTGTTTGTTTGCTTGAACACGCTAATCTCTGGAACTACTGGTCCAATTTGAAAAATTCTTTCAGTGTTAGACAGCCCATTTATCATCACGCTACGCAGACAAAGTCGCGGGCAGAAGCAAGTAATATTAATAATTACTAAAGCCAATTACTGTAGTAGTAGTAGCAGGCAGACACTCTCACTATATTGCAGATAGACTCTTGAGCAGCAATCTATACACAAGCACAGTTTTATCACTATCACTGAAGGTTTGGCACAAATACATCAGGCAAACTACTCAAGAAAATATTATTTTTATGCACTGCACCTCAGACACTTGAAAATGTGTTGTCAACAAAATTTGTATGAAGCTATTAAGTTTTGAGAGTTTCTTCTACATACAATTTAAGAGAAAGGTTTAATTAATTAGTTTAACCAATTGAGGAGCTTTCTACACAGATTTGCTTAAGAAATATTTTGATTTTAAATGGCTTCATCTTCTCTTGGTGTTCTAAATAGAAATATCAAGAAACAGGTTACCCTAAAGTAAGTACTAGTGGTTCTATATCAGACTTTTCGTTAATTTTCTGTAAAGTGAGGGTAATTAACAGGGCTCATTAACCTACTCTACATTCATTATAACATTATACTTGTGAATAGTTTTTCTTTTTAAGAAATGTCATTTAAAAAGTTGGTGATGCTTGTGAATGTACTTTTACATTTAAATCCCAAAATTTAAAATAGTATATAAACATTTAGACATGTCCTATATCATCTATATTGGGATAATATAAAACTCATGTACCTAATTGGGTAGATAAAAACACCCGAAATCTTTCATTAACTTGTGTTACATTGAGGTAATTATCATTTTTAAGAATAAAATTAATTATTTATAATGATATAAGTATGAGAACATACCTATTAAACAGATACAGTCAATGCACAGGATATAAAGAATTAATTGGCTTCATCCTATTAAACTGAAAACCTGCTTTTGACATGTTTTAATATCTAAGGTCAAGACCACACCAATATTTAGATTATATATGAATAACAGTATCTACACAAAATAAACAATCAGAGCATATAATGAAAAACATGAACACAAACCTTGAATGAGCTGTGTACTAATGTTTCGTCGAGATCAATGACCATACACTTTTTATGCATGTCCTGGTGTCTCACTGGTGGTAACAGGGGTCGGGGAGCATGCTCCGCCATGACCAGGAGACCCCGCTCCTGCGGGAGCGGAGAAGCCCGGCCATCGATGCTGTTCGCGCCATTGCTGCCAGGCGGACCCTTGCCGCGCCCACCGCGCCAGCAGCACAACAGGGACCGCAAGAAACCTCCACTGCCACTCGACTTCTTGCTTCCCAATGGGGTAGAGCCGGACACCGGCGTTCCATCTCCCTCATTATGCTGGCCGCCAGGGGATGACCCTAAAACAACCATTGCACATCAGAACACTCCAACTTAATAACACACACGTGGAAGCTCTGATGGATATCACTGGTGAAACCCTAAGAAAAGAGAACTTCTCAAGGTTGTCGTAAATGTTATCGCGTCCACACGATCCAATTGTTTACCTCACAGCACACGCACGCGAAACGGAACTCAGAGTACGAGACATTCACTAATCCGCTAATCCAACATCGATCACGAATAGCAAATATTTACGAGTCGTGAGGAGGTAACACTATACGCTCTAATTTGATGCTAGTAGGTAACAGGTGTAATTCGGTTGGGATTTACCTCTGTCGGATCCATAATTGTTTAATTGTTCGTCATCCCGTGACACCTGAGTTATAATGGACGATGCGTCCATTTAAACATTTGTTTTTGGCCCTAAGACAAATGGCAACGGAATTTTTGTAAAATTTTAACACCATAAAACTATTTTTTATCTCCCTTCTATCTTACAAAATGGCAGGCTCTTGGCAAATACCAACTTCAAACGTAGCCAACACATAAAAATGATACTGTCGTATTTATTCGTTCTAACCTGATCATTTTCGCTATGAAAGAGTGAAAACACAATATTGTGCATTTCATACTACGTTATGTTGCCACTTCTGTCAACAGCTAAAAATAGTTTAGCTAACGTTCAAAACATTGGATAAAAATAAAATAACTCTTTTTTTATATTTTTAACAAATGAATTTAAATTTATATTACGATAATATATGTATTACTAAATTACTCATGGTTAATTAAAATGGTTTTTAATGTAAACAAGGAAGTATTTGAGGTGTTGAAAAAAAATACAAGAAAGTAAGGGACTCAATCAGCAATTAAATTAAGACTGCAAAAAAATGAAGTGAACGTTGTTGTGATCAAATGAAAAAAAAAAAACAACTAGAGGCTTCGCTGTGTAATCATTAATAATCATTAAATTTGTTTTTTTGTCAACTTAACTGTAAAATACAGATAAGTTGACAAAAATCGAGTAATTAATTATCTGTAGGACTGTAGCGGTGTAGCCATAGTAGTATCTCTTAGTAGTCTGTGGTGTAGCCCTTTCACTTGACAGTGATGTTCTACTATTTCATTTTGAATTTTTGATTCCCATTTGAAATCGACTTTCCATTCTGAGTTTATACGACAATGGAATGGTAATATCAATATGGTAAGTTAAACGTTCTAATTTTTTAAAATATATCTTGAGGTACTTACTTAATCGATTGAGGTGTACAATTATTTATTCATGTATATCTAATAACATTTTACATAAAATGCGAAAACTAGTAAAAAAAATTATTGCCAAAGATTTATGAATTTAAAAAATCTTATGCATACGTAAATGCAAAATATTAAGATAACTTAAGCCGGCATTTTACAAAAATTGGCATTAAGTCCACTTTTGTCATGCGTACCGTTGAAATATGGAATGCGCTTCCCGAATGGGTGTCCCCCGATAGATATTTATATCTAAAAGATTAAAAGACACCCAGATTATAATCTGGGTGTCTTTTAATCGCGAGTGAATCGATCCGTTTCTTCTAGGTAAGCGCGCTCCATCTTAGATTTATATCGCAGTGTCGCTTATCATCAGGTAGGTGAACTGTTGGTAACCTATCAATAATAAATAAAAATAATGAACATATATAATTTTAGTTTTTCTTAGCACATTACAGTTTTTTTTACGATAAGTATAAGTGGGCCTAGGGTTTCCAGGTCGCCAAACCTAATAGCCGGACAGACCAGCCAGTTTGTCCGGACATTTGGCTAGAAAGGCCGGACACCCTACATCATTAAGTATTTTGAGTCTTCGGGAGCGACCGACAGTCGACTCACCTACGCTCGGCCACGCTCCTTTGTGAAATGTAAAAAGCCTAGCAAAAGCTGGACAAGCCGGACACCGTTTATTTTGGCCGGACACGCAATCAAAAGGCCTACCTATGTCCGGCTTTATCCGGACGCCTGGCAACGCTAAGTGGGCCAAGTAATTATTAATGTTAAGTAAAGCACATTTCGAAACCGAAGCATGAGAGGGCTTTATTTTATTGAATTAGCTACATAATGTAGTATAAGTTTTGAAATTAGGAAAACAAAATCTGTTATAAAAAAACTAGCTTCACTGATGACCGACGTGGAATCATAGACAGAAGTCAGATTGAGAATGAATTTAAATGTGCTTGTGCAGCAGTAGTCAAACGAAAATTGAATAGAAAAGATATTAATAAAATCGACTGGATTATGTAATGTTGACTATTAATTAATCACTGTTATCGCTTAGTCCAACACTAGCTACTAAAAGTAAAGATGCTGTGTCGCTGTCGACTTGTCAAAATGTCAAATCTAGGAAGGCGAAGGCGGTGTTTGATATTTTCCTAGGAAAAATCTTTTCTCGTTTAAATTTCTAATACCAATGAGTGTCAAGCAGTTTTAGTTTTGTAGTGAATCGACCTTGAAAACTGGTCACAATGTCGCAAAGGGATCCAGGACCTATACCAAATCGGTGGCTAAGATGTCCACGAAAGGCGACGGGACTCGTAGCTGATAAGTTTATGGCTTTCAAGACCCCTCTAGGAGCTCAATTCAACGACAAAGTACCTGAAGAGAACCGTTTCACACCATCTATGTTGTTTGTTTATATGAAAAGTATGAAAGTAAGTCATTCATTTGTAAAATTGCAATGTTTCCTTCTGAAATTTATTGTCTATTTATATAAAACAGTTTTGGATGATTTATGGGCTGCGTACTTAATTTATCTTTGTTGAATATTTAAGCAAATAATAGAAATGTGTATTCCTTACTTTTTTCAAATATTGTCTAAAATACCACACAGCATGCATTAAGTGGTAAGTAGAAAATATACTCTATGATGCATATTTCCAATGACACTGTTTGAAGTACATTAGTAGTACACTCTGGAATTGGATTTCAACCGTAGATTCAATATCATTTAAACAGAACAATTACATTAATTTTCACTCACAGTAGAAATTGAACTTGACAAATATTTAATAAGTAAAGAATTATTGAAAACTGTTGAAAACATTGACTAAAACACTGTTTATGGGATTCCACTTAAATAAAGTTCCAGCTAAACAAAATTTAAATGAATATAGCATTAAAATGAAGTGTCCTTTCTAGATAAAATTAGGTCTATGGATAGATCTCACAAACACCAGCCGGTTTTATGATAAAACCGAGGTGGAAGAAACAGGCTGTAAGTATGTAAAAATGCAGTGCCGTGGTCATGGTGAAACACCCTCACCAGAACAGACCAGGTGAGCTGAAATAATGTACAGAATATTTTATTTACAAGGCAACACACAGAGTAAATATTTGATGATTAGAATACTTGGAACATATTCAACAATGGTTAAACCACCAATATTTGATGTACAACACTAGCAATGTGGCTATGTATTTTTTTTTATACAACTATATGAGCTGGCAGAGGCATGAATACAAATTCAGGACTGCAAATATTGAGGCTCAGGCTTGGCACTACTGCACTATATTTAAAATAAAAATAGAGTCAATAATTAATAAAATAGGATAATATTCAAATAATTTAACATTTTAGTATTCAATCATTATCCTTCGAAATTGTATCTGTCAATAGTGGCCTACCCCAACTTTTGTCTAAGTTCAATTTATATATACTTAATATAGTATTGTCTCTGGCGATCCACGTTAATGTAAATTTGGGTGGTTCTAGAGATTACTCTCAAAGAGAGAGAAAGCAAATTTCTGATCTCCTTCTTTATGATATTAGTATAAACTATTTAATATGCGACAGTGTTGACAGAGACCCTTCAATATCTTCATTCAATAATCAACTTTCAGAGAATTTATCCAGCTAGTCAGTAGGTTCCTGAGTCAGAAGCCACTGGAAGTGATTGGTGTGCACTGTACCCATGGCTTCAATAGAACAGGGTTTCTGCTTGTGTCATATATGGTGGAACATTTGGACTGCAGTGTTCAGGCAGCTATCAATGAGTTTGCTAGGATGAGGTATGTCTGTTAAAATTAATAGTTCAGGTAAATTAAGAATTAACAATATATTCTTAAGAGGCCGTCCTAAAAATTCACTCGATCGAGTTTAGGTAAATTCTATGTTTGTGTGCGCTTTTCACGCACACATGGCTGCAGATCGAGCGTACGAGCCTATAAACAATGTTGATCCTTTCATTATTAAATTAATTTTCTAGTTTTATTCTCGTTAGTTTTTTTTTTGTATTTTCAATTTTGTTTTTAATTTAGTATATTTTTATACATACAATATTCAATAAACATCAAAACATAAAACTTTGAAGGCGGAAATTGGGGTTAAAAATTGTAATTTTTGTAGATACTGATTACTAATAAATACCTAGTGACGAGTTTAATGATTTATGGATTTTTACATTTTAAGGGTAGGAAACGGGGGCTGAAGCCTGAAGGTTAATGTACTTATTAGTATGGGTGAATAGTTTTTAAAGGTAGGTATTTGAAAATGAGATATGTAGCTACTCATCATAAAAAATGTGTTTCAGGGATTTTGAATTTTCAAACTTTTACTTTGGAGGGTTGATAGTTTTATCTTTTGCTAGGCACTTCAAAATCGTAATATTTTGTTAAATGTTTATCAAAACACATTTTGGTCACGACTGAAACCGCTCGGTTGTATGTACATCTGTGCTAATTGTGGTATGTAGTTTAACTTTGCTCCACTTCAACGTGAAAAGTGTGAGATGAGATGTCTGAAGAACTGGTATTTGTTTTTCATAATTTACCATGCACGTAGAATGTGCCTAATGAAGGACCAACATAAGACATTAATTTTGTACTACAGTAGTAATCACGGCGATAACTACAATATTCATACCTTTGAATGTATTAAAACCTTTGCTTATATATAATTTATTGTAAGATGAGGTTGCTTTTGACTAATGAACATAGAGCTTTTTAATAGGTGCTATGATTGTATAATTGATTGTAATGTATATCATGGCATATTTTAAATCTATACTAATATATAATCTGAAGAGTTTGTTTGTTTGTTTACTTGAACGCGCTAATCTCAGGAACTACTGGTTCGATTTGAAAAATTCTTTCATTTTTCGATAGCCCATTTATTGAGAAAGGCTATAGGCTATATATCCTCATATATCTCCTATATCTCCTCTACGCGGACGAAGTCGTGGGCAGAAGCTAGTAAAATATAAAGCGTTATAATAGCTACTAAATTACCAAGCATTGCGCTATATAAATTTGAATGCTTGAATTGCCGGCAAAAACATAATACCATAATAAATCGTAATCCAATAAATTGTGTTTTACTTACGATATAACTTGGTATTACGTTTGTATTAGAAATTCGGTGGCCGACTCTTGAGAGCTATAGGTATTATACTTAATGTCGCAATCACACGCAATCGCAGTCGTAAGTACCTCGAACATAACATACCATCACGCCTGTATTCCCTGAAGGGTTAGGCAGAGGCGTACACTAATGTACACCCACAGTTCGCCGATATGTTAAGGTCCCATGTAATAGGGGGCGAGCCTATTGCCATTATCCGGGCACAAATTTCAAATTCCGAGGTCCTACTGAGAATTTACTACGCCTGTTTTTATTAATAAATATGTTTTATGTATTTTATGTTATGCCAATGTATAAAATAAAAATCTATCTACTTACTGATCTAATACTAAATAGGATAATTGCATTAGTAATTTTCCACTTGACTGTACCATGCGCACGAAGGCGGGTGCAACAACCTCTGCCCGGCCAAAAAGATTGGGAACTACTGTACTGTACGTTTCCAAAGGAACTACATCCCAAGTACAATCAGGCTGTAGGATGTTCTTCAAAAAAGAAGTGACTTTTCAATAGATATTACTGACGTCACCTTTAAAACGTAAATTCAGAATGTGAATGCAAATTTAGACCTGGCAGGTGGGACTCGCGGCGGCTTAGTGATCATAGCATCTGATTTATCTAACCAGAAGACGCAGGTTCAAATTTTGATCGCAGTCGAGTTTTTCCATCACTAAAATAACTTTATAATAATATTTAGGAATGTGCAAAAAAATCACAAATAGTTAACAGTTCATATTTAACTTGAAAAAAATCAACCAAATTTTAATCTCTGGTTCAAAATTAATAATTATGATTTTCGTAATCAGCCCCTGAGAATCCTTGAAATTGACACCCATATCAATTTATTTAGAAAAGCAAAGTCCGCTATCTTGGATTTCAAAATTACTGTCATTCTCGTAATCAGCCTCTGAAAATCCTTGACATTGACACCCGTATCAATTTATTACGGAAAAAACTATGTCCGCCATCTCGGATTTAAAAATTAATGTCATTTTCGTAATCTGCCCCCGAAATTCCTTGAAATTGACACCCATATCAATTTATTTAGAAAAGCAATGTCCGCCATGTTGGATTTCAATAATTTTCATAATCAGCCCCTGAAAATCCTTGAAATTGATACCCATATCAATTTATATAGAAAAGCAATGTCCACCATCTTGGATTTCAAAATTAATATAATTTTCGTAATCAGCCCCTGAAAATCTTTGAAATTGACACCCATATTAATTTATTTAGAAAAGTAATGTCCGCCATCTTGGATTTCAAAAATAAACATTTTCGTAATCAGCACAATGAGAAACTTGTACTACCCATACTTCCTACAAAAAATACCAGACCATATTATATTATAGGGCTTTTCTAGAAATTAGAAGTTATAAAATAATCAACGTATCAAGTTGTGTTAATCGCAGTATAATTTGGGAAAATATTTACGTCAAACAAGCGCACGCCTGTGACACAAAGCGATACGTCCTCTCGCTGGGAAGGCCCAAACGTGACTGGCGCGAGCGGCTTTGCGCGCTCGCACAATTATAGGTCTTTTCATCTTTGATTTACTAAATCAAAATATATTTTTATTGAAAAAGTAATTTTTGATCCTATTAGAGGGATAACTGAAGATTATTAAGTAATTTAAAAAATTATCAAAATGTCTTTCTAAAAAATAGAAAAAAATACATATTTGTCTGCAATTTTCACGAAAAATTACGTTACGTAAATATTTTTTTCCTGCTATATTTTGTATGAAAATTGAAAAAAGTGCTTCCGCTAGTGCCAAGTAGAGCATATGCTGGGTTTTATAGTATTTTTTAATATTCAGTAATACTAATATTTTCTTGTAAACCGATCATCAAACTTCACTCGAAACGCGTTTTTTGGGAAAAGGAGTTGTCAATAAAAGGGATTTACGATTATTATAGAAGTAAATTGAAAAATCCATTTCCGCTTGTGCCAGGTTTAAGAAGAGTTCTTTTCAAATAATTAATAACTTTATATAAATTCTTTGTAGATTCCTCACAATCGGTCAACAAAATTCACTAAAATGCGTCAATTTTTAGGACGGCCCCTTAAATGGGTTGGGATAGTCAACTAGACTAACACCAAGTTTTAACTTGGTGTTGGTCTAGTTGACTACAAGTAGGTCAGTAAGGTGGCAGAAGTTGTGATGGTTGCTTTGTAAAAAATCTACACTAATAATAAAGCTGAAGAGTTTGTTTGTTTGTTTGCTTGAACGCGCTAATCTCAGGAACTACTGGTCCGATTTGAAAAATTCTTCCAGTGTTAGATAGCCTATTTATTGAGGAAGGCTATAGGTTATATATCATCACGCTACGCGGACGAAGTCGCGGGCAGAAGCTAGTACGGATATAAGATAAGATCCAGTTAGACTGACTCCAGCATGACAATAGTCTAGCTAGAATGATCACAAGTGAATATTCAAATTCATAGCTTCAATTGATATTTATTTGAGCACTGAAAAATATTGTGTAGAAATTCTCCAAAACTGAATCCAGGGAGCAAACTATTTCCATAAACATTTCATTTTCTTTAAACCTATCCATATAATAATATGTTTTGTGACAGGGAAAATATATTATGAAATCTTAAAATTGAACTAGTAATAGGTTCATCCCTAATTACATGAGACTTAAACACTAAAACTTGAATATGTTTGTTTTGCAGGCCCCCTGGGATATACAAACAGGACTATTTGCAAGAATTGTTCCGCAGATATGATGAAGTGGAGTTGACACCAGCTGCACCCTTACTGCCTGATTGGTGTCATGGTAAGTCTGTCTTCTGACTAATCGTATTGGAGCAATCATCCCCTCTAACCTTAATAATCAAAACAGACCTGTGGATCAAAGGTAAACAGAGCAAATATTTTATTTTTGTTGTTTACAGAATTATTAAGTAACTTGAAACATTCCATAGGCATTTCTTTTTTTTTGAGGCTTCAATGCATTCCTGGTGACTATGCCCGCCTCATTGGGTCATTTATATTATGGAGCAATTAAATGCCTGCAGGCTATATTAAAAACCCACATGCAATCAAATACACCACCACTATAAACTCACTCACTTCTGTAAAATCACTTACCCACATTTCTCACGGTCACATTCTTTCTTTCCTTTATTTCCAGCATAGCTTTATATATTTCAAGATCCAATTGAATTCTTCCGAGAGAGCTTGGCTTAATATTGCATTAAGTTTTATCTATAAACTAATGACTATCTATTATTTATGTTATCATACATTCATGTGGTACTTACTATCTATTATCTATCATAATATACTCTCAAATACTGTTTTTTTTCTTCAGAGGAAGAAGAAGATTTTGATGATGATGTGCCCAGTAATTCCCAGAACACATCAACTAAGTAAGTTAAATATATAATAGTTAATAGTGTGTGATGATTGGATTATACCATACAATTAAATAATACTACAAATATCTTCATATAAAGCATTTATTACGAACATAAACAATATACTTAACATCATAATGTCCCACTAATGCGCATGGGTCTCCTCTCTGAAAGAAAGGGATTAGGCTATAGTCCACCACGCACCACGCACCTAATGCGTCTTCACACGCCGCCGTCGAGAAATTCTCAGACATGTAGGTTTCCTCTCAATGTTTTCCTTCACCGTTTAAGCGCGTGATAATTAACTATTAATACGCACATAGCTTCGAAAAGTCAGAGGCATGCTTTGTATTACAACTCAAGACTTGGCTTGATAGTCCAAGGTCACAATATCACATTAAATTTTGATTTAAGTGACATAAATTTGAGCCTTATGTTTATAATTTTATATGAGTTATTATGGCACATTAGATGCCGTTTTCTGTTTAGTTGTTATGTCTTGTGACGCATAGGCCTAGTCCCGCTCTCTCTACTTATCTGTATCTCTAGTAAGTCAAAGTCATCGTTGTCGACTTCATCTTTTCCATTACCGACCATAGACAGATATATAAACTTCACAAATGCTGAAGCCATGTAAACTTTTCAGTCAGCGCAAACACAAAGGCAAAGGTAGGCGCGAAACAACCCACAAGAAGGCTGTATTCATGCCGGGAGTTCGTGGTGTGGAGCCCTTCGACACGCAGCCACGACTCAGCGAGGTTCAGAGGAAAGCTCAACAATTCTGCGAATGGGACAGCACTGGGTTCCCAGGTTCACAACCTGTGTCAATGGACACGACGAACTTGAGGAAGCTGCATGAGAAACCCTATAGGGTCTCGTGGAAGGCTGATGGTGTAAGGTACGATGAAATATATCTGCTGTCCAGTTTTCGACCTTATATCCTTCGCAGTAAGAGTGAAAATTGATCTAAATTATAACTGCCAACTATAATTATCTATGTTATGATTTCTGGCAAATGTTCTACTATTGAGTTTTAGTAATATTAGTAAATTTATTCAAAAAATGTATATTTCTTTGTTTGTATACAATAAAACGGCTTGTACTTATATAAATGTAAGTTCGAAATTCCATTAGGAATATTAAATGACACGTCGACAAATATAAGTACAAGCCGATTTATTGCATATGAACGAAGAAATATACAATTTCAAGTGTACTTGTTTCCATATCAATGAATTCTGAATAGCTAGTATAATAATAAACTTGTTGTATACAGATATATGATGTTAATCGACGGCGAAGGCGAAGTATATATGCTGGACAGGGACAACTGCGTGTTCAAAGTGTTTGGCTTGAAGTTTCTACATAGAAAAGATCTAAGGAGGCATTTGAGAAATACTCTACTTGATGGCGTAAGTTTAATGCTTGCTTCTTTCAGCCCCATTGGGACCCCTAGACGATCCATTGAACTTTTCATGC
Source organism: Acronicta leporina (assembly GCA_947256265.1). Lineage (NCBI taxonomy): Eukaryota > Metazoa > Arthropoda > Insecta > Lepidoptera > Noctuidae > Acronicta > Acronicta leporina. The sequence continues at coordinate 3,944,620 of OX366513.1, read as the reverse complement.
TCGTCAAGCATATTGACCTTCGACTTCGACTTTTAATCGTATTCAGTAACTTAACAGTTCCAAGAGATAATGATACCACACTACAACTAACAGTGTTGGAGTAGTGACTGATTATGCGTAAAGAACGAATGATAAAAAATTTTGAATGAATGATAAATTTAAATCATACTGAAAATTCGTAATAACTAAATATAATTCCCTTCCAAATAAAATTCCCTTTTCTTCTAGGAAATGGTAATAGACAAAGTGGACAACAAAGATATACCACGTTACTTGTGTTACGACATCATAAGCTTCGAGGGGCATGACACCGGCAGAATGGAGTTTTACCCAACTAGACTAAGTTACATCGAGAATGAAATTGTTAATCCTAGGTACCTATTTACTTTTTTATATATATCGTATGATTGTATAACTCTTCTGGTGGACACCCGTCCATGGGCGGCGGTAATCGCTTACCATAAAGCGACCCGTATGCTCGTTTGCCCCCCCCCCCCCCCCTATACCATAAAACAAACTCGTACTTTTTACAGTGACTTATTCACTTGAGAAAACAATTCAAAAATCCAAACACGTGAAGCAGAGTGCCAGAATAATAGTAGCTCAATTTTACAGGCATCAGGCAATGAAAGAAGGAATAATAAAGAAAGAGAGGGAACCATTCAGTATACGATTGAAGCAGTTCTGGGAACTGCCAATGGCGCGACAGTTGCTTGGGGAGAAATTCGCCAAGACACTGTCACATGAGCCCGACGGACTTATATTCCAGCCTTCGAAAGAGGTATGTACTGACCGTAACAGCTCTGGTGTTGCCTTATAATAAGGTGGCTTGGTTGCCAACATAAAAAAGACATAGAAATAATTTCATATAGGAGGAATTAAATTAACACTAGCTATAGTAACGAATTTATCAGGTTATGAACAGAGCAATCACTTTTGCACAGGTAATATAATACAATACTGGTACTTTCAGTGATGGATAAATCAGCGTTTTTAATAGTTATCTCTCGTACTGCTTTTGTTAACAGTTAATTCGATAAAACAATACATTTAGTTCGTAGTTCTGTTGAATTATGTTCGATTCTTATGGTTTATTTTGTTTTACAGAGATATATAGCCGGGCCATGTGAAGACGTGCTGAAATGGAAGCCAAGTAACATGAACAGTGTAGATTTTAAGTTAAAAATTGTTACGCAGGGAGGGCAAGGGTGAGTTAATAGACAAACACTTTTTTTTAAATTCAGGGACACCAATGCACTAGATTTTCAAATTTCGTCATAAACCATGACATAGACATTACTTTACAATGGTTTCCCGTTTTGTGAGCATAATATTGTTGACTATAGTCTACTAAACTCTTTCAGAATCCTACCAACGAAAGTTGGGCTCTTATACGTTGGTAAAATGGACCAGCCATTCGCGTCTATGAAAGTGACAAAAGATATAAGACACCTTGATAATAAAATCATAGAGTGCAACTTTGAGAACGGAAACTGGGTGTTCATGAGGGAAAGAACTGACAAATCATACCCTAACAGCTATAACACTGCCACTTGTAAGTATATACATATTTACTAACTAGCTGTTACCTGCGACTTCGTCCGCGTGATATTAAAAAAGTAGCCTAAGTTACTCCTTGTCACATTAGCTATCTGCCAGTGAAATTCCCGTCAAAATCCGTCCAGCCATTTCAGAGATTAGCCGGCACAAACAGACAGCAGACAGAAAAAAATGATGTTTTGGTATATGTATCATGTATACATCCAAATACACTTAGTTAAAAGCGGTTATTTTGATATTACAGACAGACACTGCAATTTTATTTATTTGTATAGATGATAATTTTTATCATAGAATTGTAATATTCCAGATAGAATCACCATTCTTCGACAGACCAAGAAGAAATATATTGCTCTTTATACGATTTTAAAAACTTTCATAACTGTATACTAGTGCAGTACTGTAATGTATTGCTTACACACACCCACATGCACATACAACATACATCTAGACCCGAAACAACTTTGTGAACCATAATAATTCTGTCGATTTTCTGTGGCAGACCCCTAAAAATAAACCAAATTTACCTTTTACGTAATTTACCATACTTCTATTATACATGAGAAAGTTTGGATGGATTGATGTTTGTTACACAATCACGCCAAAACAGCTGAACGGATTTGGATGTTTGTCTAGATATAGATTATAGTTTGGAATAGCAACATAGGCATTTTCTGAAGTCCACGCAGATGACATTGCTGGCAGAACCTAATCTATACTAATATATAAAGCTGAAGAGTTTGTTTGTTTGTTTACTTGAACGCGCCAATCTCAGGAACTACTGGACCGATTTGAAAAAATCTTTCAGTGTTAGATAGCCCATTTATTGAGGAAGGGTATAGGCTCACATACATATCACGCTACACGGAGGAAGTCGCGGGCAGAAGCTAGTGCTTAATTTTTTTTTTTTTTTCCAGCCGTCTGTGAAAGTATAAAGGACCCAGTAACCAAAGAGATCCTACTCGACTACATAGACAACCACAGGTTCCACGACGATTCGGACATGATGCCTCCGCCCAAGCGCATGCGCCGATAGCGATTGCAGATATGGCAATTATGATCTTAGCGCGATTTTCGACATTATTTGAGATTTGTCATAAATCATTATTTACCTTTGTCAGAAATGAGGGCCATCGCGTGTGAATCTTCCAATATAAGCTCGTCTAAGTGTAAGTGCTAGAATGAGGTTCCCGAAATGTCAAATGTCAGTATTTTTTGGCGAGCTACGCGGGTTTATTTCTAATTAGAATAATGTTCTACCTCGTTGGGACTGCCTCGTTAGTCTAGTGGTCACAAGTGCGACTGCTACACTAGAGGTCCTGGGTTCGATTCCCAGGTCGAACATAGTGTTATTGGGATTTTCTATGAAAATCTCATTACATGGGGCATAAACATACCGGCGAACTGTGGGTGTACCTTAGTAGACCTCTGCCTAACCGTTCGGAATACAGGATGTATGTTATGTTAGAATAATGTGAATACTATGCAATACCTGAGATTAATTATGGCAAATATGAGTTACAGATCAATTAATGTCAGCGTTATAAGACTTTCGGAAATATCTATCTTTCGAAAACCTATGACTCCCTTTTTTCTAAACAAAACGAGACTGCCCAACTTTGCGGCATGCTCGATATTTTTACGCTACGATTTTAGAATAATATGATTTAATAATAATTCAAAGCTATACTTCAGGACCTTAGTCGCCCGTGGGTCCAACTGGTGAGCTTAAAAATGGTAGCCCTCATCGATAAAACACTTGAACAGAGTTGACCAACGATTTTGATGGACATGAAAAATGCGTTTGAGCAGCGACGCTGTGGCTTCGCACAAATGTAGCGAGTCTAGCAGCATGATTACCTAAAACCAGCTCAATTTGAAACTGTTTTAAGTAGAAATAATAACGAAAATTGAGCTAATGCATCACTCATTTTTGTTGATCAATCAACTTAATAAATAAGTAAAGTAACTAAAAATGTAAATTAATGTAAGATCGAATAATACTTATCATTAAGTCTATGATTTTTTGTCTCACATTATGATGTGACTTTTCTTTTGTTCTATGGAATGTTACGTTGTACTAAACAGTATGAAATTAAATTGTATGTTTAGTTAATTTATGAAACAATGCTCTTTTATTTTTAACTATCTTTGCAAAAGGAGATTTAAGTATGAACCCTTCATTGATCTGTATTTTATAATTATGCATTATACCTAATAAACTAGTTAAAATAAAATTAAAATTTCTATATGCTTTAAAGAAAACTGTTTTCAACTATTTCAACATCATTGGCTAACAGAAGTATCTTGAAATTCGAACGCTCCATCAGTAACATTCTCAAAAAATTGATCATTGAAATCTCGAGAAAAAAAACTGCTTCCAAAAAATATATTTATGTAATAATAACCATAATATAATATAAATTAGAACTATAGTAGTAGTATAACTGCATTATAATTAGAGATGGGCAATGTGTTTAATCCGGGCAGGCAAAAAAGGAAATAACATTTTGGGCATAAAATATTTTTTTTATATAAATTTACTATTTTGACATTTCTTTAGTAATTTAGCCTTATTTTGTAATTAGGTTAAATAATAAATAAATAAATATTCTGGGACATTTTTACACAGCACCATCTAGTCCCAAACTAAGCAGAGCTTGTACTATGGGTACTAGACAATATATACAATACTTAAATACTTTTTTTTGTACATACTTATAATACATAAGAAACACCCAGACGAACACAAACACTTATATTCATCACATAAAGTTTTGTGTCCTGTGGGAATCGAACCCACGACCTCATGGTCAGCAGTCCACTAAATAACCATTAAACCACAGAGGTCGTCAGGTTAGCCTTGTTAGCCCAAAGGAAGGATTTTATCGGGAACTTATAGGCATTTTGTTTTGCCCAACTTGACTTATGCCATCTCTAATCTCTAATTATAATATAACAATAAACAGTACAATAATATTATAAATTACAGTCCATGGTTGGTGCATATTGCCATCTATTCTCACCATCAACATTTGAATGAATCACTTTTTTCTCTTTGGTTAACTTAGTCAAATGGTGGTTTACATTATAAGCTGCTGCGGGCCACAAATGTTCAGGTGTGTCAGTGTAAATTAACCTAACTAGTTCCATTTCATTCAGTTTCCTATCAGAGAACTTCTGTAATGCTTTTAGTATTTGTGACTCTCTCTGGTTCCTGTGTGCTATGTAATATTCTATTTTTTTCATTGGGTCCTGAAATTGTATAATACAACATAAAAGGCCTGTAAAATAATTCTGGGGCATCATTTAAAATTTACATTTGTATATGAAATCCAAACCAAACCGATGATTGTAAATGTTATCGCCTCTATGAAGGAAAATGTAATGTGATAGAACTTGCATACATTGCATGACAACCATAAATCAACCTTATGATATTTAAAAAGAGGAACAATACATGCATATCTGCTTCAGGTTCAGCCAATATTAGTTTCAACTTTAATTGAACTACATAGATAAGAATAGTGTTAGTAGGTAACGGTGAGAAAGAGTGGAAAAAAATATTAAAAGTATTTACCTCAACAACATTACCATGTCCTGGATAAATTACATCTGGTTTCATTGCTAATATTTTCTGCAAACTCTTCATGTATGTGTACAAGTCTTCGAATACAGCAGTTCCTTCACCCAGTATGCAGTCACCACTAAACAGAATATTTTCTTCCAAAAGGGTTAGGACAATGTGGTCTGTGGTATGGCCAGGAGTGTGGTGGACCTTGACTGTAGCACCTTCTACCTTTATCTCTTGACCATCCGACAACCACTGCATTGGTATTGATTTTGGTAAACTATCCTGCTCATCATCTGAACTCCTTTTATGCTTCCAAACTTTTGGCTGCTCTGAAATTATTGATGTGATGACTTGCATTGAATCCTACTGATATAAACGTGAAAGTTTGTGAGGATGGATTGATGGATGGATGCCATGTTTGTTACTCTTTTATGCCAGAACTGCTGAACAGTCTGGATAAAATAGGCAGAAGCTAGTTCATTAAAATTATATAAATTAGCAGTTGGGAACAAGTATGTTGATTGCACAAATGTAAGTAACAACTAAAAAAAAAACTATCCCTTGAATTCCAGGCACAGGTGTATGTGATTTGGTTAAATTACCAGAGATTTGTATAAACAGAGTATCTTTAGTAAACTTCAAGAATATAAGTAACATAGGGTGGAATTAAGTACTTTAGAGGTAAATATACCCTTATATACCCTTTTCCAGTATTTTCCAAACTATGCAAGCAAATATTGGGTGGGCCCTGAAAAATTTATTAAACAGTACTTCATTCATGAGGCAAGTACCAGTTTTGGTAGTTTTTATCAGATGGGTTGGGGTCCAGTCAGCTTTGGGAACCACTGTCCTATTCTATAGTAATTACTGAGTGATGTTTGATGTGTTGACTGTGAAGTTGTTTAGTACATACAAACATAACTGTATTCTTACTAGCAATACTGCCATACAAATTCTCAACTCCACCAATGTGGTCATGGTGCCAGTGAGTTATGACTATGTGTTCAATATTCACTTGTTCTGACTGCACCACCTGTGCCAAGTTCCTCTGGTAATCCAGCACATCTTTGTCACCAGTATCCAAGAGGATCCGACTGGGAATCAAAAAGGATTTTATTAAATGTAATTAGGTAGACTAATAGTATAGTAAGATAGTAGTGGAACTGAACTTACTTCTTTCCAGTGCCTATCAGGTATGTATTCGTTCCTTGAAGAGTCATAGCACCAGGATTACACCCTAGAATTCTTATTATACTTCTTGTAAGCTTCGTCACCGATGGTATGACGGCTGCCATGGCGTAAAATAGTTAATGTTTATAATAATATCACAGGTCAATAAATATAATGTTGGAAATATAGAATACAGCCAATTATTACTTATCAATAAGAAGTAAAGCTCTGAATTTAAATAGAATTTTTATTAATATTTTTTTATTTACGAAATCTCTAAATGAATGGTCTTTGAAGTTTGAGCTTTGGTAAGTATGACAGAACAACAACAGCTGTTAGCAAGCTGTCGCTTGATTGATTCAATCAAGCGACAGCTTGACAGCTGTAATCAATATTATATCGCTATCTATTAAAAATTCTAATTCTGATAATATTTTTTGTTGATAATATGTTTTATTGTTCCATCGACAGTGTTACAAGGACATATATCCATGGCTTTAAAAAAATTAAGATGTGAGTGACATTTTTGTTTGAATTTTGCTTTTTGTCATTGGCTTTTGACGTTTCAGGAAAAATGGCTGGTGCGCTGGCGAGAGTAATTCAGGGAACAAAAACGCAATTGGGTACTTACATATTAAAGTAGTTTATAATCTAATACTATTCAGTAATACATAGTGATTTGATTTCCTAAAATATTAACGGAAAAGTAGTAGCTAATTACTTGTTATCGTGAAAATGCGCATTGTATGGCTTACATAATTTTGACGTCTCGTTTTAGGCATACTTGGCCCATTGGTGAACGTCAACAATGTGGTGGTACGGCTCCAAAGCACGGAGCAGCCGGCCAAATCGCGGGGTGGGTTCCTATCTGACTGCGACAGAATCTTCACGAATCTTTATGGCCGACACGACTGGAGGCTCAAGGGTGCGATGTGTCGCGGCGACTGGTACATGACCAAGGAAATACTGTTGAAGGGCAGCGACTGGATCGTCAGTGAGTACCGTCAAGTTATTTTTAATCGGTTTCTGAACACGATTCTAAATATGCCAATTTTTGAAGGTAGTTTGCCAAAAGCACCTGCACCTGATCATATTTTATTTGATTTCTAATTAGGTAGTACTTATATTTGGGTCAGATTCGCCTTAGGGGATTTTTCTTGCTAATTTAGTATAGTATGTTGTTGTTTGTAATAGATGTAATATGTCCTTATTTTTTTATTGACGTAATAATGTGCAATACAAAGGAAATGTTATTTCAACAGAAACTCAGTAAACAACAGAGTTTTGTATAAATGACCTTCAATAACAAGAAATCTGTTAATGATCTCATTGTGTTTATTGATAATTAGGAACATTTACTATTTATTGCACCACTTAAAACTGGTTTAGCATGGTTTTTAAATCACCTTACCTATGAAAGAATATTACACAATTTATATCAATAACTAAATTTAAAAATATGTTATACCCATAGACTAAAATATTACAGATGAGGTCAAGACATCAGGTCTCCGCGGTCGCGGTGGTGCCGGTTTCCCAACTGGTATGAAGTGGTCCTTCATGAACAAGCCTTCTGATGGCCGTCCAAAGTACTTAGTGGTGAATGCTGACGAGGGAGAGCCTGGTACTTGCAAGGACAGGGAAATTTTGAGACACGACCCTCACAAGCTTGTTGAGGGGTGCTTGATTGCAGGCAAAGCTATAGGTGCACAAGCTGCTTATATTTACATCAGAGGAGAGTTCTACAATGAAGCTAGTAACCTACAGGTTGCTATTGCTGAGGTGAGATACTGTTTTTATATTTACCCTATATTTTCAAGTCTCCTCAATAATTTTCGTACATGGTTTTGGGCGAAAATAATCAAATTTTCTTTCTTTCTTCTTCAAGATTATTTTTAAGGTTTTGAATTCTAAATCAACAGATATTCTTTACTTATTCAATAACATTTAAATGTACGCACAATACATGAGAAAATTCTAGTGTGGCAAAACTTTTTTAACAAAAAGCAATAAATATTGTCCATAGTGACTATGATTACTATGAACAATGATAGTAACTGAAGTTTTAGATCTGAGTATTCATATTTACACTATCAACATAATTAATTAAATTTAGTATAGACATGTTCTATTCTTTTGTTTAACTTAACCATGAAATTGGGTGAATAATAATGCATAGCAGATATCGCTATATGTATGTATATTCTAATTGAAAGCCCTGCCTCATATACAATATTAGTTTTAGTATATGTGAAACCTGAGACACGTCTAGTATTTTTATGTAAAGAATCTATGTACAACATTTCGAAACTGTATCATGAAAAATTACAAAGTTAAGCTTGCTAAGTTTCCTGTTTGTCTTTAGAAAAACATGCTCACCACATCTTTTTACCGCCACCCCTGTGCTCCCGCGCTTATTGCCGCTATTACCTGTAGATAGATACTTTGTGTTGTTGTTGTTTGTTGAGTCCCTATTGTAACCTTTTTGAAATATTTTTGGAACAAAATATTACATTACTTATTCAGTTACTTATTCTGAACAAGCTATATTAAATTTTTGCATGATTATACTAATAATAATGTTGTATCTATAGGCTAATTTTATTTTGATATCATTCTCACTTCTGATAGTTAAAGTGACATACCTGAAAGGTTGAGGATATATTTTTCCAGCATACAACAGAATGTTACAATAAAACACTATTATATGTTGCTATACTGTATTCTGTAGGCATACCAAGCGGGTCTGATCGGTAAGAACGCGTGCGGGTCTGGCTATGACTTCGACGTGTTCGTGCACCGTGGCGCGGGCGCCTACATCTGCGGCGAGGAGACCGCGCTCATTGAATCCATCGAGGGCAAGCAGGGCAAGCCGCGCCTCAAGCCGCCATTCCCCGCTGACGTCGGCCTTTTCGGATGCCCCACCACTGTCAACAATGTGGAAACTATTGCAGTGTCACCCGTAAGTTTCTGTTTACAAACACACAATGAACTAAAACTAACAGTTCAGTTGATCTTGGTTTAAATAGAATGGAGTCAATAGGATGTATCAGTGTATTCAATAGACTGATACATCCTATTGACTCCATTCTTCTATTGAATAAAGAAAATCTATGCATTAAAAGTAAAATAGTGTATATTTTGCCTTTTAACTTCTATCATGATGTTCACTCTTCCTAAATTTTACCATGAATATAGAAGATGCTACTTTATTGAGTACGAGACAAAACTATATGTAATGTGTTCCTAATCCAGTGTTTCCATTAGTCTAATATTGCAAATTATTTTGAAAATTAATAATCATAATATGGATAATTTCTGATTCTCTGTAAATATAATAAATAATTGAATTGAATAAACCTTCAGAGCCTTATAATAATCTACTTCTTCAGACGATCTGCCGTCGTGGTGGTTCGTGGTTCGCGTCATTCGGTCGTCCTCGTAACTCCGGCACCAAGCTGTACAACATCTCCGGGCACGTGAACACGCCGTGCACTGTCGAGGAGGAGATGAGCATACCGCTCAAAGACCTCATCGAGAGACACGCCGGCGGCGTCACCGGAGGATGGGACAACCTTCTGGCTATCATCCCAGGAGGCTCCTCGACACCACTTATACCTAAGCAGTGAGTTCATTTTAACTAGAACTACTTCTAGTAGTTTCACTTGCAACTTATTAAGTCAAAAGCCTTAATAAGTTGCAAGGTAATGACCTTCTTCAAATTACCCCTAAATCATCATCAATCAAAAGATAACAGATAGAATTACTTTCACGTTTATAATATTAGTATAGATTTTATTTTGCATTAACACTCGCTAAACATCTTTCACTATATAAATTTTATCTATATAATTTAATAATATCTCTCGCCATCAACAGCGTATGTGAAACCGTCCTAATGGACTTCGATGCGCTGGTGGCTGCGCAGACCTCGTTCGGTACAGCGGCCATCATCGTGATGGACAAGTCCACGGACATCGTGAAGGCCATCGCCCGCCTCATCATGTTCTACAAGCACGAGTCGTGCGGACAATGCACGCCGTGCCGCGAGGGAGTCTCCTGGATGAACAAGATTATGTACAGGTAATAATGCGACTGGTCTACGTAAAGCGGCAGGTAGAAAATAACTATTTATCTCCACGACTTCTTTCGGACACTTCCTTCAAAAGAACATTCCAGACATTACCCCGCATTCCAGATAATTACCCTACATTCCAGACATTCCCCTGCATTTCAGACATTACCCTATATAACATATATTACCATTATCTTCTACTGTGATGTCTGTACTTTCAAAGAGACCAAGATGAAGGTTGATGAAGGTTCCTCTCAGAGTTTGTCAGTTAGAAAATGCCTATAACATCTTACATTTAGACCTACTTGCAGAAATACACGTGATATTTAATATTCGTCACATCCTCATTCCCCGGGGTAGGTTGTTTACCTGCAGTAGAAGGTGGTATTGTCCTTGCCTTTCATAACCTCTTGCTTCTTGCCATTAACAGGGTACCAATACAATATCTGTGTGTTCCTGAAAATATCCTCGGATCTACAATAAGGAGTATAACAATAGTTTACCTGAATTGGGAATCTGACCCATATAAATAAAATTAAATTACCACATGGTCCAGTCTGTATTTTTTTCTTCATATACTCGCATAGGTACAACTGCAACATGGTGATTATGTGTTGTACTTGATAAATACCCATGTATGGAAATAAAATACCACGTGTAAACAACGCTAATCAATTTGTTACAGATTCGTTGACGGCAATGCGTCTCCTAAAGAAATCGACATGTTATGGGAGATCTCTAAACAAATTGAAGGTAAAATCATATTTTTAATGTGACTAATAACAATAGTATCAGAAAAAAATATGTCCAGTTTTCCTTTGGAATACCTAAAAAAATATTACCAGTGATCATTCTTACAAATAAAATAAAATATATCAGCTATCTTAAAATCTGGCTTAAACTAGATTTTTTTTTTAGATTACACTAAAAGAGGTTTGTATTGTTGTGGACATTAACGATTAATATTATTTACATCAACAGGTCACACAATCTGCGCGTTGGGTGACGGTGCAGCCTGGCCGGTACAAGGCCTTATCAGGCACTTCAGGCCGGAATTAGAGCGCCGCATGCAAGCCTACGCCTGCACGTACGGGCCCAGCAAGGCCGAGCGCCTCTACTAGAGCACTAGCTTGTATCACGACGTTGCTATGCGTTGAGAGATGGGATTTATTTGACATATTACATAGATTACTAAGAAGATGGAGTGATTACGTAATACAGAATACTTGCTATCTTTGAAATGCGGTGATGTTGGAATGTAGGACTTAACAACATCAGTGAGGTGGTAGAAAATCATCTTGAAGTTCATTAGCTTTTTACTTAGGATATGTGAGTTTTCATGAAACAAAGCTGCGTTTTACATTTGTCGATGAAACTCGCAAAAAATAGTACCTCTCTTGACTGCCCGCGTTTTAGCTCTCCAGTTACTTGCTGCTCTGTGGAATATTTTTGTTACGTCACAAGTAAGCCCAGACATTTTTAAATGAAAAGTTTGTCTTTTCTGTATATTTCTAGCGAGATTTAAAGTCAACGAGGGCAAGTAAAGGTATATTTGATTTATTATCTAAGTAGGCGTAGGTGGATTTTGTTTATCATAATATGAACTGGATTTGCGCTCCTAAATTTGATCTATCTATCTAGCTCAGCAAAACAATGAGAAGACTAAATGATATGCTGGTAAATGTAAAGTTTTCCATTTCACAACACATTGCAACTGAAATTAACCTTATGTAGTTGATAATATATCGAATGACACCACGGAAGTAAAGGCATACCGGCTGAATCAATAATTTTTTTTTATCATATCCTGGAGTTATTATGCCTATTATTTTTATTATCCTACATATTTCTATTAGAAATATGCATTTGATGAAGATACCCGAGTCAACGACAACGCTCAATCTATTTTCAATTATTGTACAGACAGCAAAGTAAATAAGTGTGCACTCAATTACTGTGTTTAACCGATCCGCACGGGAGATAAGTTGTCTGCCGTGTGTACAAGTTGCTTTATGTAATTTTTTCTTGGAAGTAAATTAAATTCCTATACTTATAAACAAATGCTATTTGTATCACATATGTATCATAATTTTCCTGTTATCTGTTTACGATCTGTGACAGTACCTACACCGTTAACATTCGCATACGGGTGATCAAGTAATTTACTTAGTTAATTTTGTATAATATTGTAATTAGAAATAAATGTTCCGAGATTTATATTGGTTTGTTTTTTTTTTAAAGTTTCAAGTGATAAAATGTATATTTTTTTTTGTTTTACACAGACCAGTAGTGTGGTTCTGTGGTTGGTGGGATCTCTACTTTGTAGGGAGTTAAAAATAATTTATCCAATAAATTAAATAAAAAATATTGAGTGATGTGAAAATTTATTTATTTTATTTATTTATTTAAAACTCTTAAACTATCATTACAGGTTTTGGAAACCTAATTCGATAGCTAAGCCTACTTATATATTAACTATTTTAAAAAACACTACTTAAACTAACAATAAAAGAAACAATTAACATAAAATAAACATTAACATAAAATTACACTACTTTAATTGTTATTTTCGTAACATATTATATATAAACTTACTTTTGCAAGTTCACTAAAGTAACACGAAAAAATGTCCAACCTATTCTGAATTTCGTTAACAGTACGAATTGCTCGCGTGAGAGGTGCTTTGGCCAGCAGGTTGGTTCTGGCAGTTGGCACAGCCAGTAGTGGCGGGCGCCGCCGCCTCCACACGTAGCGGTCTGGAACAGAAAACCGCAAGCACTGAAGTACTCCCGGATTGTGCTCCTTGCCCCGGAGTAATTTAATTAAATAGACGACAATAGTGAACTCTCGTCGCACCCTTAATTCATTGTAAAATAATATCTCTAGTCGAATATTATTGATACTTGAACTGATGATTCTTCGCATTTAATTTTCAACTCTAAGGCCCACTTGCACCAAATTCTGAAATGTGTTTAAATTGTATTTAAACACGAAATTTCTATGAAAAATTGTGTTTAAATATGACTTAAACACATTTAAGAATTTGGTGCAAGTGGGCCTAAGTTTAATTTATAGTGTTTTTTTATTTCTCAAAACTTCCAAGGAATTTTCAGCTGATTTTTTGTACAGACATAATATAGTTTATTTTAAAATAAATGTAGGTGCCCCAATGCTGATCTTTCGGAGAAAAGAAAATAAGTTTTTTTTTTCTCGCCAAATGAATTGTTGATTTGTAGATTTCACAGAAATTAGGTTAATTTAATAAATAAAGGTACTTACTAAACTAGATCGATCTGGCACGTGGGAGTTCTACTCACCTTTCTGATAACAAGCCCTCTCGATCTGTAAAACGGATGGAACATGGGATCCGTTTTTGCAGACATTTTACACTGAATAGGTAGTATCGCAGTAGAACCCTTGACCTTAGTAACTATTTTTCTGATAAAAACCACGAGTTTGTATACACGTGTAAGGTAGTTTAAGGGTTTGTATACACGTGTTACACGTAATACACGAGTTTGTATACACGTGTAAGGTTTTTTTATACTGTTATCATCTTATCAGCCATCATTGTCATAAGTGTCGATCTTTGACTTGGATATATAGTCAAAGGTGTCGATTGAGTTGTTATTACGTTACGTGGAACCTCCCCCTTTTTTGTAATTGGGAAAATCCTCATAATCATCTGTGACCTAGGAAGGGAGCAGTGATGTTATGATTTAAAACTGCACATAACTTCCCCTGCCTTTTATTATGTTGTATGTTCAGTGTTAAAGGATGGGAATAGTTTAAATAAAACACGCATTTCGCAGTCTGTTTAAAGGCCCAGAAATTATTATGGTTGGTTAACAATGGCGTACGTAACAGCTGATCATCGAGTTCTAATTCCAACTTGATTCGAGGAAACTGTTTTATGACGTAACTCGTATGTAGGTAGCTGTAGCTGCGCTTGCGACTTACATCACGTATTATGTACATAGTCCATGTAATGTAATTAGGTACATTGTTTTATTAGAAAGACATTTCTGATTTGTGTCTTCGTTTATTGTCAGAACAGATATAAAAATCTATACCAGACTGGGATTACCCTCTCATTCTAAAAGAAGATATAGGTACCTACCTATGCAGAGCACCGGCATAGAAAATGGGCTCATAACATTGACTTATATTATTTACTATTTAAATCAATGGTTGATAAAGGCGTAGATCTACTGCAGTAACAGAAAAAGGAAATTTTCAGATTTGGAAATACCGACCTTTTCTTGGAACAGATAGAGACGGAGATCCAGTCAAGGCAGTAGTGTGGGCTTTCCGTCTAGGCCTACAAGGCCCCGGCCTAGGAGCCCCCGTCCCAGTGGCGGGACCTACAAATATGCTCAAAAGCCTGGCTTACTTCGAAGCTTGAAGGAGCCCCAAGTCAGACACTTGGGGCTCCTTCAAGCTTGGCTTGGGGCCCTGGATCTCGTAAGTCCAGGCCTACAAGGCAGTCAAAATCACGATTAAGCACTGGGTGAGCGTTCGGGTCGCAAATTCGGTTCCCGTTCGAGACAAATATTTGTATGGCCTACCTGGAAGTGTTGTTTATCAGTTATCAATCAAAATCGTTTAGGCGAAAATAATTTTGTGTCAATTTCAATTATTTGCACGATTCGCAATCCGCAAGAACTGTCTCCGATTAATGTGCTGACTATATATTTGCTTATTTCTTTTTACTGCTGTTTCCGGTTCTCAACAAGGAGATTGAATCAATTCCGGAGGTTGGATGCCCTCAATCTAAAACGCTTTGTCTTGTGGCATTTTCAGTAAAAATTGGTATCAATTTCGCCGAAATTAGGTAATGTTATCTTGTTTGTCGATAATAATTACTATTGTTCATAAACTACAAATTTTTTTTTAAACCGGTTGCACCACTAGGATTTTCTCCTGTATCGTCGAGTTTTTAGTTTACAAACACACCTATAGATCATAAAAATATTTTCTCCGGGTGGGGATCGAACCCACGGCTCGTGGCGCAGAAGCCGATCGCTCAGCCGCCACGCCAGACGTGTCGTCTTTACCAGTATTTCTTCTGATCTTTAGAAACGAGGCTGTAAAATTAAAACTTCGTGTATGGGGTCGAATGGATGGTCAAATTAAATGGTGATAATATTTTTCTAAATTATTTTATTCTTTCTATCTCTTTCTTTTTTGATAATCCTTATTATATCTTAGCGCTATTTACAGTTTGTATAAATTAAAGTAGTAATAGTTTATTTTACATAGTAGGCTACTATTGTACAACACGCTTTCATTGATCATGAAAGACTTGACTACTTCAACTGTACCATTCAGCATAAAACCCAAATGAACATAAATTAAAAAAAATGATTGATCGTGAAAAAGAAATGTGATTGATATAATTCAACAAAATGGTAACACTACTGTTGATTTGAAACGATTTAATTACAATAAAAACTTAAAATTGATCTCAAATTTTAGATCAAAATAAAAACTCAACACCCAAGTACCAAATGGAAAAAATAATTTAGTTTTAAGGAAGAGAGTGCCGACATCACACCGTCAATTACAATAACAATAAATAACGTTTAAATTAAATAAATGGCACAGACCAAATTCTACGACCATTTTCGGTACCAGGTGGTGGGTATATATTTCTTTTCTTTTCATCAAACATAATTTCAGTTGAATATAATAACAAAATAATAATTTCGCATGTTGATTAGCCAAATAATCACGATTTAATATAACCAAAAATAATATAATCAAAATAACTCTATGATGGAAGCAACTGATTGTTGTGCAACAAAAGAACTATCACTTCTGCGTAACAACATAATGGCAATCAAGTAATCGCTAAATAACATCGGTGGAGATCACAATTACACGATATAACTTTATATAAATACAAAATATACATAGGTCATTTACCTAACACTACAGCAACAACTTCAATGCAATATACCCATCTATATTGATGTGAAATTGATATGATTACATTAGGCTTATGAGGAATTAACGTAGTAGTTAACAGAATGCTTTATACATATAAATAATAACTCATTCCTGACGATGGACGGTCGGACGAGGAGTCGCGCGACTTGTCCGGAGCGGTCCTGCACGACGATTGGATCGCTATCGTTTGCATAGTAGATCACAAGAACGCGATATCAGTCTCACTTATTCTGTCATTATGAACGTTACGACTATACCACAGCTCGTAAAAGCCTGAACGAAATAGTACCAATAAAAGCCGCATAAGCATAAACCTGCACTAGCATTGTAACAGTGCGTTTGTTTTGCATCGGTGGAGTTATGCGATTCTTATTGTTCTTAAGTCCGAACTTCTACATTTATAAATTAGTAGCGCGGGTCCGGGACGGGCCAGCCGCCCGGCCGCTTGATCCCGATGGATCTTAATCACTAAATTAAAATCTCGACAGAGACATATTTGGCTTGGGGTACTTCTAACTGAAAGTTGGATATTCAGACGAACACTGTAGGACTATTTCAGTGAGGACAACCGCAAGCCTAAATTAGGCCGGAATAACTTAAGGTAAATTCATAAATAGGGGCGTCAAAGGCGCGTTGTGGTTGACGTGCCGGAGTGTCGGGTGCCCGATGCCAGCACCGGGGGCGAGGAGCCAGGGAGCTTGGAGCTGTGGCGGTTAGATGCAGTCGTCGTCCATGTCGACGTCGGGCACGAGCCGGTCGTGCGAGGCGGCGGCGCGCGGCGGCAGCTCGTTGCGCGGGTCGCGCGCCAGCCAGGGGTGGCGCAGCACGTCGCGCGCGCTCAGCCGCTCGCACGCCTCCCGCCGCAGCAGCGACCGTATCAAACACTTGCCCCGCGATGACAAACATTCCGGCACCACGAAGTAACCCCGCGATATTTTCGCGAACAGGGACGCGTGCTCGGAGTCGTTGAACGGATACCTAGGACAATAAAAATATAAGATTAATCATTGGTAATTAACAATCTAGAACTCGGAACAGATCACACACGGAATCTGTAAAAGAATAAATAGTGTCTAGCCTGAGTAATAAAAAACTCGGTAAAAGGCTCTTATCGCGTTTTGAGAAGATAAGAATGTATCATAAATCAGCACCCGAGAGTCCCAAATTGTTGCGTTTTTACAAAACGTAGTCCCAATTAATAGCAATCCGATTGTCATTTAGAAAGGGCAGCTGCGAGACAAAAACAAAAACTCAGGTACGATGGAACCCTTCCGGCGACAGGTGATGCCGGCGATTGCGGCCAAATCCCGAATTTCGTATATAAATTACGGGTGCGAGTCCAAAAAAAGTCGAAAACAAAGACTCGCGAACGGCAGGTGCTTGCGGGGGCGGGGCGCGGGGGGCAACGTCTTCGCCACATGACCGAGGCAGGTGCGGCGAAGATTTCATGAGCCTCATTTATATGTGGGTGATATAATTGTTAGCCGTTGGCGCGTAACGGCCGACAGGTGATCATCCCCACATGGACGTCGCCAACGGTCGCCGCGACCCTCACTTTGTGATCTCTAAAAACGGTAAGTCCCACGCCTCGCAGGTGAAGACGCCCACCCCATATCCCCTTTTGCATGAATTATGCTTGTTTAATTGCTGCTAACTTAAATTTTGTTTTCGGGCCGGATGTCTATTCTCTCTACTGATGTGAAAGAGGGTGAAGTTATCATAATTAGATACGCACCTTCCAACGAGCATGGTGTACAGTATGACACCGAGGGACCACATGTCTGCTGCTCTACCGGAGTACGTCCGGTGAGCTCTCAGGATTTCCGGAGACACGTAGGCGGGACATCCTCGCTTGTCCTGAAGTAAATCCTCCTCAGGGTCATCGAGGACTACTGCGTCTTCTAACGACTCTAGTTTTAACGTCGTTCTGAAACAAAAACAAACAGAGTTTAATGTTATGGTTCAGGAAGCATTGGAGCGGAACGCACATCTATGCGGGGTATGTTCGTACATAATTCATCTTTCTACACCTGACAATGTGTGTGCGTTTGACGTGCATGACCAGTGACCCATATAAATCGCGATCGTTTGCCTACAATATACAGGAACGTTACGCACTCGTCCGAAATGGATCGCTTTGTGCACAAAGCTTTGTCGGTCCACTATTAACGATTCGCGAGCTCTGCTAATTATTATTAAAGCGTCATACATTAAACATGTTCACGTTAACGTTGCAAAATTGTTTCGGGGATACGGCCGTGTATCGGTGCGTATGCAACAATAATGTCATGTAAATAATTACATAGCGAACCATAAAGCTGTTCGGTGATGCAATAGGTTTTGTTTCATCACATCGGGCTTTAGGCTCACCGTGCGCGACCTCGTATTTCACAGAGCGGCCGCATCGTTTCGAAATGCATTATTAAATGCACAGTTGGAAACATTACACCGTTGCGTCGTGTATGATTGAATGTAAACCGAATCCAATTGGACATCAAACGGGACTTTTCGATCTTCGGTTTCATGGGAACGCATCAAGCCTCCTGCGTTTGCTGACTCAACGCATCAGCGCTTTACGATAACTGGGCTGCATAGGGGACGTCTAAATTGAATCTGTTCTTTATATTTAATTTTAACTGCATGAATATAAGGTAGAACAAGACAGGTGCACGGGGGGCGGTTCGATGCAGCATAATCAACATAAATGCATTGAACGCACACACACGCATAAGATATTTTTAGCCAGCTTAGCAATAATTACACAGGGGAACGGTGAGCTTAACCGATTTGAAGAATCTTATACTCTATTTATACGTTCCGAACCCTATAGTATAGTTCAAAAATGTCGAAACCAACTGTAACATTCGATCGTGAGGAAATGTGTAAGTTTCGTTCGGCTGTGCGTATTCCGAAAGCTGAAGGCAATAAATATCAAGTTTGCTCAGAGCGCTGTTACAAAATCTACGAGTTGCGGTCTCAGCTGTTTGACAAATAGTCTGCGGACGTACGCAAGAGCTCGCTGGAATTGACGGCTCAGCAAGCAGATCTTACTAGCAATAAGGACTGAACGAAGCATATTAGACCGTAGCGCGTTATTAATAACGCATTGCGATACTTCAAGATGTTAGATAAACGATAGCTATTTATTACAAATACATTTTACCAAGTGATCGTGTCGTGACAATATGGAGCGGTTGGCTCCCGCTAAAGGTTACTCTCGTTAAAACTGTCGCAACATCGGACGGTGATCAAGTGAAATATTATGCGCTGGGGCAGCGAGACACCTCGCGAATTAGTTGTGCCATGTCCGCACAGTTATGTAAAGTCCAAATGATTATTGTTGTAATGATGTAGATGCAAGTTGGATGCGCTGTGCAGCGGTCGTGCGTGGCCAGGCACGTGCGGCGCCGCCTGTTAATAGCCGTGTAGCAACAGATCCGCTGTGGGAACTAGTTGACGAAACGCGTGACGTCACCATGCAACTGCACTCCGGACCTTTTTTGTAATCCATCAGTGAGCGGAGCCGAGTCTGGAGGGCGTCCTCGTATCCGTTTAGGTCTCGCGACTGCGCAACTGATCCTAATTAAATCCCTACAACGGCAAGGCTAAAGTGCGATGTCTGCAGTTGCAATCGATTCGAATTTCGCAACGTGTAAATAAGTTATACGGTGTCGTAACGCGGTCGGAAGGTTGGCCGGATTTCCGAGCGTGTTCCGAGCGGTGGCCTCCAAGGATTCTCGCGGTGTCTCGGACGCGGGCTGCGGCCTGCGGGCGAAAGGACACCGTCCGATTTACGCAACGTGCCGTTACGCACACGCAGGGCTGCGAGAGACTAGATACTGTTCTGCGCACCCATATCTATTAGTCGTGAACTCGTGACGTACCCACCAACCCGAAACTTAACGGTCTCAGATTACTAAATTGACTCACGTTTACAACTTCGCAACTGTTAACCAAAGATTTCGTTAAAATTACACGTTTGTAACTGGGTAATGTTCTCCTTAACATTTCTTGGTCAAGTTTGCTTGCAGGTCAGGTATCATCAAATTTATCATCAATAATAAACTCGTATATCTAGCGTTAAGTTAATGTGTCGCTACAATGTCGCACGTCATTTTATTAAGTTTGATCGTTGTATGAATGTTGAGTATATCGATATCACGTCGCATGTGGAGCGTGTCGGCCGGCACTCGGCAGTGTGGGAGATCGCCCACAATTAGCGGGATGCGCCGGCGCACGTTTCGCAACCGCCGCCATTGCTCAACTCAACCCTGACAGTTTCGTAACAAACAATGGCAGTCATCGAGACACAGATGCACCACACATGCATGCATGCACTTCCTGCTCGAGTTTGTATCGCCGCTGTGTGACGAATACTTGCGCAACCGCTAGGAAACGCTTCATAACCGAGTGTACACAAATCAGAGCCGATGTGTCAGTTGCACAGATTGCGAAAGGCTCTATTTTAATAGCCGCGTCAACAATGTATAATTCGACATCGCTCGATATTAGTCGTTTCCGAGCCGTACCGTGCGGCTCGGTGGAGCGGTGGTTATTCACAGGTTTTCGTAACCCGCATTGAAGGGACACGAGTGATGTCGTAAGCGCTATGCCAGTTGCCTCACCGCGGAGATGCCGCCGGGATACGTTGGGAAACCATCCCGACCATGCCCAATTATATGTCGGCTGCCGTGACGCAACCGCGGATGTTTCATGAAACCTGATTGATAACAGAATCGAAGCCGAATCAGACCCGAACTTCTCGTCTTATCTTAGCCGGAGTATGCCTACACACACATTTATGCGGATGTTTTATATGCTTATTTGATATCACATGACGATTATGTGGGTAGGTAGTTACTAGGTACACTTCAGAATTTAGGTCTCAAAACCGCGCTGGCCGCGGCACAGTTCGCTTTATCAGAGCGCCGATAACGAAAGTCGAACTAAGTTTTGAAACCGAGCGTTGGGCCGCTTGCGAAAACGCTAATGTGAACATCGGTTGCAAAATTGTTTTAGTTTTAAAATCGAATGCAGTGACAATGGTGGCGCACGGCCCGGGTCGCGGGCGGGCTGCGAGACTGAGATGTCACACCCGTGACATTTCATCGGTGCGCGTCATTTCGGTGAAGTAAAGAGATCGAGTAGCGCAACTTCGGTGCGGCCGTATTTGGCAGGCTGGCGGCGTCCGCGCACCGCCTCGTGTCACAATGGCGTGGATTATGAGCCGCGTTGCGATATGGCATGTTGCAAGTCCGGGCGGCGGTCCAAGCGCCTCCGCCGAAATAATCCCGTGTTGCAACGCGCGGACTGCGGAACGGGCGCCACTCCAGAGCCCGTTGCGCAAACGCACTACCGCACGCAATTGGCCAATTGCGCGTCATCTCAGACTTCTTAACGCGCACGACGTTTACGAAACGTACTATACCGTTCGATGACCCGCGCGGTTCTATTACGTGACGATTGCGTAACGAAAGAAAGCGGCCGGAATGCGTGCGCAAAAAGTATCCAAAATCTCGACGAATTCCGTTTCGAATCGTTGCAATTACACAGTTACGCGACGTCTTGTTAAATCCGGTGAGCGGTCGACTTTCTAACGCGGGGTCGGTGTACGCGGCGGCGTGTCGCAACAATTTCTCCGAGCGGCCGTCGCGAACGAAGAAAGCGCGACCTCAGCGGCGTTTTGCAATCGCACGCCCGCACCGCTGCCGCTGGAGAAAGACAAGCTGAGCGCTGTAGAAAGCGTACATCGACCCGCGCCCGACCACCGCCGCCGACAACACCTGCCCTAACCGCAGGAGGAGGCTTGCAACAGCAGCTGTGTTAACAAGATTCCTGCAGATTCCTGCAGACAGACTCCTGTGACCGCAGAGGCACGCGCTCCTAAGCGTCACAGTAGTGTTCCGCGTGTGGCACGATTGGGCAAGTGAGCCCGGCGTTACGCAAGTCGCGATAAAGCGCGCCGCATGTCACACTCGTGAAACACTTCCGTTCATTGACTCCTTCCCGATATAACTGCGTTGTCCGTTTCGAAATACTTTCGCCGACCGACGCAGCACGTGTGAGGACACTAGGCCACCGAAAAAATTACGAGATGCGTACCCTTAATTACAAGCGCTATTAGTTAGATACGCTCGAGATATACACGGAATCCTGGCGCCAGAGATCCCTTGGTACGTAACCCAAATGTGGCAATAACTCGGCTTATGACTAATTTAAACCAAGGAATTCTGTCGTGCAGGATATTACACGAAGAATCAACGGGTAACCAGCTCACTAGCACGTTTGCGTATTCACTTTCATAACCGTTGTTACGTTTTAAACCGACTTTTCCAAGTGTTGGGAAACGTGCTAGTAAAAAGCTGGTGCTCCCACATCGCGGACGAGTAATCATCGTTACACCACTATTACGTGAGGAAAGAAAAAATAAGATTATCGTGCGACAGACTGTCATTAGTTACGACGGTAGACACACAAAGAAAGTTAATAGTTTTATCGTACCTTCAATTCCAATCAAACTAAGCTGTATCCTGTGAGGACGTGAGCGTGACACCTGGCGACAGGTGCCCGTGCTCGGAGGCTGTATAACTAGTACGACCATCGCCATAAAGGGCAGCTGTACGATGTATGTCGCCCGACAGATGCGGTCTAGATCGCTCGATAAATAAAGAGTAAATCCGCATCCGTATGCGTCCGCGCAGCTTCCGCCGCACGCAGCCGGAATCGACGATTGTTTCACTCGCAATCGTTTCCTTCTTATTATTGTGAGTCGGAAGTGCCAAAGGTGTAAGATGAATGCTCACCCACAAATAATGCGATTCAGTATGGGTAACAGCGGTTGGCACATTGTAAGGGTTGCAATATAGGCACTGGAAATTAGAACGACGTTAATCATGAAAGCTATGCTCGCAGGTCGGACGACGCAAGAGCTTGCGATATGTAGCGAACGGAGTAGACTATTGCGAACTGGCGAGGCAATGCCGAGCATTACTGAAACAGTTGGTTAACTATTGGATCTGGTGAGCGGCACAAGCATATGGAAAATGAAACAAGACAATGCTTCGTGGACTTCACGGCTGATTTATATGCGGCGAGTACATCATCCCAAAACCTTTGGTAATCCAATGTTTTGTAACGTCGCTTAGGCGCTGAACGTTTCGCATAGTTATCGCAATGTATTAAACTGCTGGTCCTTACGCTCCATTTCATAATGTGGTTTGCACAACAGTCGAAACAAGCACGCGTTTGTCTCGTACACGAAGACTGACTTGTTCTAACTACCTAGTTAGCAACGCTCTATATTCATTAGATTAACTAAAACTAGTAAATTTTTCATATATCAACTGGTTGTCAATGCGAAACAAAAAATAACGAAATGTAATCAACCATTCAAGCATGAATAACAAACAGTGATAATGAAACTTCAGACATTAATATGGCACGAGGCGGTATGGCGACATTTTGACACCAATAAAACCGTTTTAACATTTCATATAAAGACAATAAACACAATGTAATCGTATATAAGTACAAAGCAGGAATGAATGACGCAGGATGATTTCGAAAACGCGAAATAAGCGATGTTGCGATTTCGCCTTGTGAAACACATTTACTTCGTCATTGCAGAAACGCGTGGGACGACAAATAGGATTAATCTCCGTCGATTCCTAACTATTACGAGGTAAAAATAGCTTTTCGTACTTAACGTTATACCATTGAGTAATTCCCAGTGAAATGTTGAGGAAAACCTGTCGACAATAGCCACTCTAATCCGTAACAGCAAAATAAAATTGTAATAATCCTATAAAAACCTTCGTAACCCAATATAAGGCACTGAAATTAGATAAAGCTATCACTTGCTCCGTTTATTGCGATCCTTATCAGCATTTCACTCATATCTTATCACCACAAAAAAACCTTTAAAATTTCACCACTTGTTTATTTGCCTCGTTGGCAACGTGAGTGATAAGCTAATATTTTGTAATTTAATGAGAGAACTGTTTGTTGTGTTACACAATCTAGTTGAACATATTTATTGGTTAGTCGTTGCGAAAATGT
Source organism: Acronicta leporina (assembly GCA_947256265.1). Taxonomy (NCBI): domain Eukaryota; kingdom Metazoa; phylum Arthropoda; class Insecta; order Lepidoptera; family Noctuidae; genus Acronicta; species Acronicta leporina. The sequence continues at coordinate 3,920,231 of OX366513.1, read as the reverse complement.
GTTACATATTACATGCACTTATTGTGATGCTATTGGTATGGAAATTTGTTGCGTGGCGTCGCGTTCGCGGGGCGATGCACGGCGAGCCTTATGCTAATAAATCGAGCTAAGCTCTGAGCTCTGACGTTGTGTAGAAGAAATACTTCGAACATAATCACACTGCGTGACTTGAATTCGGTTCAAGTCAACACTAACAACTACATAAAAAAGTAAACAAAAAAACTTGTTTGCAAACAGAATTACTCGTGGCTCGGTACCGCTAAGCCTCTCGTCGTGAGTGCTCTCAAACCGCGATCATTATCTGAACTCCATCGAGCAGGAACAAAAGCTATAGCACCGGGGTCTGTACGACCCCAATGCGTCGCAGGTACTGTCGACACCGCGATAAGACACGCAAAAGCATTTACTACGTTCCCTTACAACTAGAACAGAATAATATCGCAACACACAACATACATCACTGGGAATGCCATAGTTTAATATGTTTTTCAGCAATTAATAAGGCAATGTATCTAGAACAAAGGTTGCTGCTCTTGCCCAGCTTTAAAACGTATTGACACACTACTTTGCGAAGCTTGAGGAAAACTGTTTTGGTCAAAAGTTTGTAAATAAATACTTATTATTGCAGGATAAAAATCGCGAGTGGAGAACCCGTTCCTTTGTACCGTTAACCATTGCTGAAAACGACGCGTAAACATCGCTAATGAGGACCAGTCGAGAACTGGTTTCGATTTATTGATTACCGAGAAATGGTACGACAACAAGATTATATTACCTACTATCGAAAATTCTCACATATCGTTAATCGAAAGCGTAAAGTACGTATGGCTGTACGGCGAAGAATTTCAAACACCGTACGAATGTGTGAATCGAGAACGTGGATCGAATACGTTTCGAGTGATCGTGGTTGATAAATAAACAGGCTTCTAGGATTCGCGGACAATGCCCTTTTGTTTTCATACTTATTGGAAGATGTTTCAAGTTATGGCAAAGCAATGCGCTCAGTCATAATTTCCCAAGTTTACAGCTATGGCTCGAATGTGGCACGCCAAACAGCGGTACTTTCTGATTGGTACGCTGTTCGCCTCAGCGAAATGGTAGGTACTAGGCCGATGAAAGTATTGATGCCAACGTTACGATGTTGTGATAGATTAAACTCAGGTCCGAAAGTACAAATAACTGATAGTGGCGTAGTATCTTAACAAATCCCATTCCGGATTAGCAAAAAAAGTAGGTGTTGGTTTTTTTCTGATAAATAAGCAAAAAATTTTAAGAGGCTCATACGATATTTTTTTTTTGTTATGGGTAGGTACTCGAACGTACATCGAACTATGAGATCATATAAGGATCAACGCTCCCTCGAATACCGAAGAAGCAATGATCAACAATATTAAATTAAGATGGCCGGTCTACTCGGCCGTTCACCCCGCGGTAACTTTTTTCTAGACGCAATGATGTAACTTGGAAAGTGCGGAAATGGTAATTTCTAAACTCCACCAGAATTACACCGCGACTTATTATATCACTATTCCGGGCATCTCGCTCGCGGATGCAACTCGAAGCGGGGGGAGGTCACTGAACTTGCGAAACTTCACCTGTCATTTCGTGGGGAGCGAAACAAAGCCGCGTGATGTAACGAAAGAAAGTGCGGAAATATATCAATTTTATAAATGTTATTATTTTTAAAGTCGCCGTCACACGAAGAGAACTTTTCCTATTTTGAAATTGGAACTGTGCGCATTCCAAATTCACATTTGATGCGGAGCGATGGTCGGTCGCTTGCACAATGTTGGCGGGCGCAGCGGAAGAGAGTGCGGCGAAACGGCACACGTCGGTGATGCAATAAAGAAAGTGCGGAACTGAAGTAGGTTTTCTAACGCGGTGAATGTACTCTAGCCATTAGCATTTTATCATTCGCGTCCGCAGGCTGCGCCGCTGAGGCTCGCCGGGCGACGACCTCGGGTGATGTCAGAGAAGCCGATGTGTGATTCGCGTTCGGCAACACTTAGCTGATATAATGTATCATACCATTAATACCGTCGGGATGGAAAATTACGATGCGAAATCACGCCGAGGAGGTTACACAGAGCGTTACATCAAGCTCTTGTATTGGAGCCTGCAATGAGTTAAGTAACGAGTGTTGTCACACTTGTTTGTTGCAATTACACAGCTGATGTAATGCGTGCACGGTGCAAGCGAGGAAAACATATATAACTTGGATGGAACAATTTTTCATACATATAGATCGACTAATATAATTGCTGCAAAATGAACACTAAATCATAACAAGGTCCTCAAAAGAGTATTGTAATATTAATAACAAAACACACGCGAAAAAGAAACGCTTGCAGTAATAAGTAACCTACTTTAGTTAGCACTGACATGAATAATTGGCAAAAAAATATGTTAAAAAGCGATATGTCAAGTTCAGCGGGCGCGAGGCCGATGCGCGAGCGCAAGCGCTGCTGGTGGGTAGAGGGGGACTGCTACGCGGGTCGGAGAGGGGGGAGGGCGCCGGTGACAATGAATGGCAAAGCACCGTTGTACTTGACCCAGTATTCTGGCCGTCACGCCCGCCGGTGCAGCCGCTGACGTTCGATTGATGACATGCGTGAGACACGACCACAGTCACTAACAAACGCTACCATTTCTCACATTAGCGCTATAATTAACCAGTATGTAGCACAGCGATGGTTTTATGATAAGTCCGACATTGGCGCACTGACCCACTTGGCACCGGCCGTCAGATTTCTTTACGTCAATCAAAGAATATTTCCATCTGGCCGTAGTCATTAGCGGTACCCTAGCTCAATGGACTGCAATGATGTCATCGTTTTGGAACGTGCATATTAGTTCAACAATTGAATCATTCCACTAACGATATTATTAAGAATTCCGTGTATCTCGACACGTTTAGGGCACTGAATATAAACATAGTCGATGTCGAAACTCATACAAAGTATCTCGCAAGCGGTTTCCGATACACATTCGTTAGCGGCTAGATATACCCGAGTGTATGTGCCATTGCGCAAGGTCGCGAGCGCACCTGCGTACGCGCCGGTCACTGCAGCGACCGTTGCAGCTCCCACGACAAGGCACTTCATGAATTATTAATTAACTCCAGAAACTTAAAGGGTAACTTCAGGAATTTGGTACCATCTGCACCTGCTAATCGACCTTTTGTATTGCGAAGATTAGTGGCAATATCTAATGTACCTTTTGTTGGCACAAAGGCAATTGACAAAATGTACCAAAAAGCGTTTGCAGCGCTGCCGGCGGCGCGGGCGTCCGGCGCGGCAAGCGCACTCGTAATCATCCAAGTGGGTTAAGGTTCCATCAAGGATTTATTGCGGCAAGTCTCCGCTCCAAAACGCCGAGCGTTGGTTACTATGAGCTAACTGCACGCCGCCGGTTCCGCTGCATTTGTCCAGCACAACCTTTTGTTATTCAGATTTTTTAAATGATCGTTCTCAATTAGCGTTTACGCCTAGATCTATCAATGTCTCGATGACGGACAAGGGCAATTTTTTTCCACGAAGCGCACTATTCGAAATACGTTAGTTGTTCCATTTCATTCACCTGGCGACAGTTACAACGTCCAGACACAAAGAGAACCTGGACATCTTTTGTTTAATTAGTGTCGGACAAACAAAAGTAACTTGATCGTTAGGGACGTCCCTTTGTGCCAGCACTTAGAGAGCGTAACTGCAGGAATAATGAAAACGTCCTTTGAGAGGCTTTTGAAACTTACAATCGAGCGCAAAACAAACAGGTTAATAAGTTTCAAAACGATCCAGATGTATTACAAATTTCAAAAGCGGTAGCACACAACTGTTTAGCAACTGCATGTTTGATTCTTTCGCAACTCACATCGCAGCGTCCGGACCACTCATTTAATTGTTCCTATCCTACAACATCGAACATTTGTACTCTTTTGTTTCATAAACAACAACCATCGTAGTTCACTTAAGGGTCCTCAAGCTTTGAAAGTATTGTAAAACAATTTTAAACTGCTTTGACATATTGTAAATTATAAGTCTATAGCCGCCCTTCCGATTTGAAAAGATTTATTATTTTGGTGAAAGGTTTATTAGTTTACATATTTTATGTGCGTAAGCCAGTCTCGTTTTTAGTAAAATCTGGGATTTATAGCATCTAATTAAAGCGGTAAGCAATTATTGAGCAAACGTTAGACCTCGAAATTAGGAGGCCTATAAATGACGTTTGTAAAGCAAGTCCACCACTATTGCGCCTCTACCTAGTCCAAATATCCCCAAAGTAATTTTTAAAAGTGTTTCAACTCCAAGACATATCCTTAAGCAACAGTTTACATAAGCAAACAGACCTCGGTGTCACATGAATATGTATATTTTAATGAATTAAGGTGATGTATTATGTAGATTTGGCGAAGTCACCGTGAATGAAATAAAAATGATTGATTATGGATTTTTATACAAGTATAGATGCACAATGGTGCAGGAGTTGGAGATCGGTGCGCGGGCGGCACCGGCAGATGTGCGCGCACGCATTGTGTTGGTAACAAAGGCAGGTAGAGAAACCTAGAGGACGTTATCGTGCCATGTGCTGCGTGTCACTTTTTCATATCGATATATGTTTTACGAAAGGTTTTACGTAAAACTCCAAAAAAAATTAATCTGACCGAACAGATGGCCGTGCACATGTCGATATAAAAAATCCGAATGCGAGATTAAAAACCGAACCATACCAACAAAATTAATCATCAATAATATGGCCTCGTATAACACTGTTACGTGAAACAGTGGAACTACTCAAAATTTAATTTCGCTGCCAATCGCGAACGCTTTGTTTTGCTGCGTAACTATATTAAATTAATTACGATGGTTTCCCTTTGTTACAAAAGAGAGAAACGAATCGAATCCCAGTTATCAAAATTAATAACAGCAAAACCAATTTACTCTGATCGCGTAATATCCTGTACGGAGCATTTATTGAGTTCGGCAGAGTTTTCAATAAATTTATTTTCCGTGCAAATGTTGGAACCATTTAGTCGTACTAGCATCTGCCGCCGACTCGTATAGACCACTAAAACAAAAGCTAGCTATGAAAAGACGAACAGAGGGGAGTCAATACCGTAAAGAAAGGTTCGCTCGAAAAACAGCAAATATTGACCTCGTGGCAGATGTTGAAATCCAAACTTGGAGCTGAATGTAAGTGCATTTGAATAAACATCGCCTCTCGATAGTAACTAAACTCTGTTGACCTTCCGTTGTATCGAATATCGGGCCGTGTGCATGCGTTTCAACAGATAGAGTTGTCATCACGTGTCTAAACATACCGATTTCTGAATATCCACTGTTTCTTCTAACACGGTTCAGTTTTACAAAGAGGTGATATGGCGCGTGGCAACAAAGGAGTGTTTGGCTTGAAATGCATTAGTTAATGAAAGAGTTACTTCGATGAGCGATCCCGGGACCCCTTGAGCAAAATAACATACTCGTACATACAAAACATAGACGTGAGGCTATAAAGTCGAGAAATTGTTGGCTATTAAAGTCCCTTTACGATATACCAGATTTACAGTCATGTACTTTTTAGTTAGACGCATAGGAATAGCGACCCTGTTATTATTTCGCGAGGTTTCTTTTGAAATGACAGGTTGTGAGAGAAGATATTCATTATTGTCTGTGCGGAGTGCGGAATGCGAATATCGAACACGTGCGTGCAGGTAAAGTTCTCCTTGCATGTGCAACTCATTGTCTGGACCAAAAAAGGTGTTTTCTTAGTGTTGAATAGGATGAATCTTTGCACAATGGTCGGTAGTTTTCTGTCGTCCCATCATCGATTCAGCGAAGATCAAGAACGAATAAATCATGCGTAGTAGAGTATAATGGCCGTATTTGTTTACTGGAACATCTGTTCGCGTTGGATCGTGACGAGGGTTTAGAATTGGCAAATTCCACAAAAAGTCCGCATTGTAACGTCTCTCGGGCAATTGTTGGAAGATTAACCCGATACGAGGTACAACAATACAATTTGGAACACCTTGAGTTTTTTTCCAAAATCCTGAATGAACGTCAAGGTACCGATCTTTCTGTAAGGTTGTGTTACACCGAATACAGAACATATTGCGGCATACCGCGACCTTACCATGTTATCTGCCCGTGATAACAGATTGCTGTGACCTTTAAAATGATTAGGTGTCTGGTAAGGAGATAACGCTGAAGTACAATGACCGTGTCACAATCCAAAATATTATTTTAATAACAGTTAGAGTACAGTTTCCCATGGTACTTGATTTTTTTCTCTCAGGGGAGAGCTTATGCGCATGAGTTTGATTCTCAAGCACTCTTGACTACCGGATGTAACGGGACCGGAAACGGACTTCAAATAAAATAGAACTGCGCAATTTACACGGCAGATGGCCGACATTGTATCAGGACACAAGAGAAAAAGTTAAATTAAAAATAAGTGTTCACCGTCCGGCCACATGGCAAAGGTATTAACTTAATTATCTTACAAGCGCTGATAGTCCAGGGTTTTAAATTGGATGGTGTCTAGTTAGACTCGAAATGGATGAGCTGTAATTACCAAGATGCAATTTTTTGACATTTAATTATATTCAAGAGCTTTTCTGTTGAATAATAAATAATAATATCGTACTTATACATTATTAAAAAAAGTATAAAGTAGCAAAGGGCGGTGCAAATATCGGGTTTTTAAGTATAATTTACGGACAACTTGAACAAGAGCTTTGGTTAAATATCAACAATGAATCTACTCAAATGTCGGAATTATAATTATGAATCAACAAACAGTTTTACGTAAGTGTGGCGAGTTCAAGGGAAATAACCAATATTACATAAAGACGTGCCTTTCACGGGTACGCGAAAAACTACATCTTCAAATGTATCGCCATGGTTTTCCAGGCTCATGTCACGTCGTGCTGGGTGCATGACAAACAGAATGTCACGTGTAGTACGCACGCGCTTGCACGCACGTATAAAATTAGCATCCATTACTAATATACCTATCTCATCTCATACTAAAAGAATACAAGATTATTTACGTACTTATTCAGGGCAAGCGACGTTACATTTTAAATTTGAATCGCGTTCTCTCGCTCCTGGTTGGGCGGTCGACGCGGCCGAATGGAAGGCGGAAGAGTGGCGCTTGCGCAACTGACATTGAAACGAGGCGGTCTTCGATCCGAGGCCACCCGCCCGATTCGTATATATGTAGTTTAACGATAATTTAGTCATTGTTTTATCTACTCATACTACACCAGATAAAATTTTCCTTGTTCGGTCTCTTTAATGCGAATTAGAGGGATGCGTAAGAGGAAAACCGCAAGTCGTAAACTATAAACATTTCCATTATATGAAAGATTTCTTGGTAACAGGATGTGATGTGTAATAACACTTCGCCTTCAGTCGCACGCGGAAATCTTACACGAGAGTATATCATGAGAGCGATACGTTTCGTTGTTTTGACGTGTGTTTTCCGCCATCCTGTTCGTAATAATTACCGTGTCGTCATCGCCCCTGTTTACCTTCCAAGATAAAAAATAAATCTATACCAATGCGCGTGATTTAAAAACTTCACCAGAGCGAACACATTTCTCAATGAATATTGTAATAAAGTACGCCTCTCCTCTAAATTCGCAAATGTTGGTGAGAATTTCAACAGACGGCGTCAAAGTCACCTTCGTGTCATTCACCAGCAAGGTTAATAAAGTCAATCACGTTATAAACATTTTATGGATCGACTACCCAATAATAGAGAAATGTGCGTTAAGCATAATAATAACTTTTTTATGACAGTAGACAACTACACAATTTGAAATTGAAAATGTTTTGGCGTGTGAAGTCTGCTTACCCGCATTAGGCCACCGTGGTTTACTAGAGCCTAATCCTCCCTCTCATTCGGAGAGAAAATCCGTGCCCATAAGTGTGACAGAATAATGGGTTGATTATGGTATGTAAGTAAATCAAACAGCGATGGATAGCCACTCACATATACGTGCAAAGAGTGAAAGAAACCTGGTGAATGTGGCGTAGCGTGTGGTGCATCGGAGCCGCATCGCTATCGCGGTGTCGTAAGCGGTGCCGTGGCCGTGTTCGGGGTCCGCCCGTCCTTGGCCACGGCTCCACAACGGTCCGGCGAGCCGGCCACGCCGCCGTGGCCGCGGTGCGACCGTGCGCGACCGCTTCCGCGTACAGTTTACGTCACAGCGAATAAACAGTATCGGAATTCATACAATTACGCATCTAATCGATAGCACGCGCCGAGAAATTATTAAGTGCGTCACTACACAGTAACCCTCGCGGGGTAATTTTGCCGCTGTGACGTCAATGCTACGTACCATCGTAGCGGTTGCTACGGGTCACGTGCTACGGCCTATAAAGCCCCCGCAACCCTCGCGTGGGAAGGTCGCTACTTCAAAATTCTAAAGAGCCAAATAACTGGGTGGGTGCTCACGTTTCTCGAACTTCGAAACAATTTTCTTCGTGAAATTGGATGAATTTTATACAGCTTCGTTTGTATATAAATTGTTTATTACCTTTCATAGTATCTGCTTACGTAAATTCTAAGCCTATTGTACTAGGAGAATTGGGAGAGGAATGAAATTAGTTACGTATAAACCTACCAGCCCGGGAAATTTTCACAACAAAATAAAGTTGGTCTTTGATAAAATATGAAAGGGCTGTTATTTCTTTTAATACGAAAGGGCAATTTCTCGCAAGACCAACAAGTTCATCGAACAAGCGCGTACAGAGGTTAATTGGTGCACGTGAACTATTTATTGTGTTCGTATGTACTAAACTGATTACAGCAGAGCTTCGCGAATATCAGCGTGGACTTTAACTAACTGCGCAAATTGTACTGAAATCTGTACAAACATATCAATTGTACGAAGAAAAACAAGAGTGGGTACAATAGCATTGCTAATGACGCCTGTGTTATTGTCGTCCGTTTTAAATACGACGATGACTTCATGTCGATAGGGGATCATCATACTGACAATGTCACGACCCGACACTTGGGCGACTGATATTATATATTAAACTTTAATATCAATGCTGTTAAGATTCGGAATCACTTAATTGGTTCGCCGTGAGGCCGTGATAGTGTTTAACGACACGTCACATGACATGACCAATAATAACTGTTTTTAATTAATATTCTAATTAAATATAACCATTGTTTCTTTAGTAAACTGAACAGATACCTGTTTAGACAAAACCGAGGCAGCAAATAAGAAAACTGTTCTTACAATAAACTCTTTAATTGATGATTAGGTAAATTGATTGATCAATTAATAGTTGCGTCCAATTTATTATCTGTATGTGTCAATAAAATCAAGCGCCATTTGTCAAACAACAATCAAATGCAAATTTTGAAATTACGTCAGCTCAAAATCACAGTATTGTTTGTCGCGTTCGGTTACACAAGAAGTGACCGCGAACTAAGGTCGGATACGTTCTCATATTTATTATGTACGTATTCTTCAATCTCGAATGCGCTGCGCCGGCCGCGAGGCCAGAAACACGAAAAGAGTACCGTTTCGCAACGCAACTCATTTCAATGTCATTGTAAACGTTCCCGATAACTGAACGCAATTACAATTCGCTCGGATACACCGAGTCACCGACACATAGGGCCTTTCAAAGAATCAGAGTGCTATCACAATTTAATTCTATTGTCGAAGAAATATTAAAGATACTATTTAGCTCGTGTAAATATCAATATATTATTATTGTGAGCTGTCAATGTCAAGAGTGGCGCAATTGCAAACAGATCTTATGATTTCTTGTTAGCATTTCGCTAACAATCCTAAACACGAGGTTACTGACGCTGACATGGTCACAAGAACAATTTCATTACAACTGACAAATCTTACAAAATTTATGAAACGACGAATCCTTTTATACCCGTAATTAAAACATTCGTGTACAATGATCACGTGAGGCGTTTTGGCAAGTTTGTGTTCGAAGTGTTGTAATGTTGACTGCCTGTGTGTGCAACGCTACGCTTGCGCTTGCGTCATTTCCTCTTGTTGACCGTGAACTGAGTTACGTCAGCGTCAGAGTTTCGGAACGAGATTAGGATGCTCCTACACTTTTGTATCTAGCGAAAGATCGCTCCGGACGCTCCCACAACACTTATAATTGGAAGCTATGGGAACATTCAGTCAAATATCATACAAATATAGACACTATTACACAGGTATTTCACAAACTCAGTCATTAGTGTTTAACTGTAACACGTCATCCTAGTAACAAGATAAACGTAAAACCTTATTTAGGGGAATTTTGGAATGACGCCACAACTGCCACTGTAAGTAGGAACCATATTAGTTTATCTAGGTAAGTAGTTTCCAAATGATTAGTGCGCCACTGGAATTGTGTACAAACGATAACTAAAGGAAGTTTTTGTGACGAATACTTTTAACATCAATAAGGAAAATGAGTAATAACTAAATTGGCGCTCAAAATGATGAAACAGATTTATTTTCGTTCGAAGTACAAAACATTGAAAAAGGGCTTAAACTCTACACACCTATATTCCCCCAAGTGATAGGCGGTGTATTGATGTGCAACCACATTTCGCCGGTACGAGTGAGTTCTAGATCCAAACAGTGGGCAACTACAAATCCCAGTACTGCTAATGTAAATTTTCAAATGAAAAAATCGAAAACACTTAATAGATCTGGGACTTGAAGCAGGGGAAAAGATTCAAAAGCCGCATCATTTGACGAATAAGGCAGACCTTGCAATGGGTTAGTATATTAAATACATATATGAATATGGTTGCTAGATACAATGAAGATAACAAATTTAACCAGGCCAGCGATAATTACGGTTAAAACATTAATTTAAGTCATCATAGGTCAATGTTAAATAATGTTAATGTATCCAAAATCGTGCAGTGCGGCAAAACAGGAAGCGCTGTAGGACAAACGCCCGTGACTCGCTTGCTAATAGCATAATGACCATTGTTTTTAAACACATAACGTTTATATTACTTTATCTACCTAGCATCGTGCCGAGTTATTTAATTATTTCGTGCACTCAAATAACAGCGATTGTTATTTGAGTGCACGAAATAATTAAATATAAGATAAAAATGGTGAACAGGGCGCGCATCGTGGCGTACGGCATGTATTTTTAGTGGGAGACGCATCACAACTGGAGATTGAGGGGTTATCGTAATTCTGGGCACCGCCAGACCGGTTTGAACTTACTTTTTATTCAGACGCTTGCATCGCAAGGTAAACGCTCGGAGCACAGGAAAATCGCAACACGAATAAATAGCTTATATATTCATCGCAAACATGACAATGCAAGTGTTCTTAACAATTAATATGTATGTAATTGAGAGTTATTTTAGGAAAGAGTGGGTGTTGTTACACGAAGGTCGAATATTTGTAAGTATATAAAATATATCCCTCTATCTGTTTATATTTGGCTTGGCGCCCCCGCTTCTAAATATTTGCGAAGTAACTTGCCGGCAATGTAGGTGGCAAATAAATAACGCTGGATTAAAAATAAGGAGCATCCAAATTGCTGACGCCTCCGTATTTAAGTGAACGAACGAATGGACGTTTTATTTAAAAATAGGATAGTCGTAAAACGTGTATGATCCACGCAAACCAACCCACGCGCCCTGAATTCAATGTATATGACAACAAATACAAAAAACAAAACACAAAAACTGCTAGCAACCGCACTACGAGTGTGATGGCTCGCTAAATTGACTGTCGTCTGCAGAATATCGAAAGTTGTTGAACTTTGAAGCGAAACAGGAAAAAGCTGGCAGGGGCATGAACATCTCTGAAGATTTACGATATTGGATCGGTAGCCGGGGTCAGTCGCCTGCACCGCACTTCAGCAGGAACTCGTATAAGTCACCTATGTTTTTTTCTCACTTCCAAGTAACTTATGTTCGCTTTCTCTCAATCACCGTTTAATACTTTTATTATTGCGAACTCGTTTCCTTTGCATACACAAGTGGGCCTCGGTGCTCGCGCCATGTTGCGGTGTTGTTTTTATTTTTGTTCGTGCGTTGGCGAGTGTAAAAGGACTCCGGCAATTAATGCAACTCCGGGTTTTGTATGATTTTGTAGCGCGACTCGATGTTGGTTGCCAGAAAATTGCAAGCTTCAATGTATGTCTAGACTGTACATAGTTTTAGCCAGTTATAAATAAACAAGCTGATTGTATTTTAAGCTTTTTAGATCATAACTAGTCTAACATAAATCTTTATAACCACGTCTAAAATTATCACTAGTTTACCAGTCCGTAAAAGGTGTGTTCACCTATTCTTGGGTATCTATGGAGTTTATATTTGGAAACCATTTTAGGGTACGTATATTTAGCTGCTTAGGGTGCGAGGCTAGTGACCCGATTGAAATTTCCTATGATTCATCCCTACACCCTCCATTGTTACCCTTGCATTTTTTACTTCCCTCTTAGGTGACGTCATTGAGTGCACTGTTTCATATGGAATTCATCATCGCCTGTCACATCAGATGATTCATTGCTTTACTGAGAGTTTTTTTTAATGGTGACAAAGGCAGAAAGTATTTTAAAATTCCACATGCATTGTAATGAAAATATAGGAAAAGTACTGATTACGTGCAATACCGAGGCACATTCTTGAATTGAACAGGTTCAATGAACCCATTGGCGTTTCGTACCGATAACATGTTATCGGCGAGGGTGACGCTTTTGTTGAAACAAAAGCGTTAATTGTCACAGAGTAGTACTCGGTAAAATATAATCGATTTTGTAAAAATTATCATCTCGTTTTGAGACAAATCGCTAGTATTGTTATTATTAAAACAAAAGTGAGGTTGGTACTAGTTGTGTCTATGTTACGCTGGGTGATTTCGGCGGTCAGCGACCTTCGAGACGCGGATGCGCGGATCGCAACGGTGGCTGCGACGACGTAATAAGGGAGCCTACTACGAAAACCGAACATCGAAACTGACCGAAACTACACACAATATTTACAATTTATCCATTATATTGACAAATCAAATATTTTAATTAAGTATTTTATAGGTAATGGTTAGTATTGATTTCACAAAACACATTAGCAAATAAAGAAACAGGTACTTATTACATTTCAAATAACATTTAGAAATAGCGTCAGCGCAGACAATAAACGTTGTAAGAAAACGTGCGATCCGTCGAAACGTAGTTTGTTTTCACATAGTAGGCTCCCAGACGGCCCGAGCAGGTTTTAAATGCAACCGACACAATAAAAATAAAATGCAGCGCTGAATATCCCCTTTTTGAAACAGCTCTAGTGACTTACGGAGCCTTGTTGCTACCTCGTTATAAACTAATCTCAACTCGTATGGAACGGGACGGAACGACGGAAAATGGAAATGCTGGCTGGCGCGTGTGTCGACGGTCAGTGATTCCACCTTCGACATAACTCGGTTCTCCCTGAGCGGCCATGTGAGACGGTATTCATGAGAGGGCACAATTACACTGGCTCGTCCCTATTTAATTGCTGGCACGTGCATATTTTTTGTCTGTAGTGCGAAGTGAATGCACCCATCTTTTGCAGGGAGCGGTCGCGTGCGCCCGAGCACCGTGAAACTTTTTGCAGGACTTTTTAATGGCCGTGCCTTATGCTCCCGACTGAGAAGGTTAAGTCAGTTCAAGTCGCCTTTATCCGGCGTTCACGTCTCTGGAGTCACGAACGCCGTGTGTCATACGGTGATATCATGACATGACTCCAACGTTGTTTTCCATGAGACATGTCTAAAATGGAACGCCATTTCAGTGGGAAATCAATTAAGAACAAGGTGCTTGAGCGGAAGCGGTGCTTGAAATAGGATTTGGTCGAGCTGGTCAATGTCAAATCAATTTACATTGACCTTGACATTGAACGATGATATTTTGCACTGTTATGGCATTGCTCCGTTCTTGGTCAGAAAGTATCACGACCAATAATGGTATGGACGTAGACTTTTCTAAAGATTTGTGTAATAATTGTGGGTAAATTGGTGGCACATGTTACATTTTCAAATGTAGGTTGTGCAGATGTAGGCAAACGGAGCGTGTCACAACACACGGGTCGTATCGGCGGATAAGTGCGCGGTTACGCAAATCCGCAGATATGTCGGCGCTGCGCGGGCGCGCCGCTTGCACAAGGTTTCGCAGACCTTTGTTTTACGCAACCGGATCGATTTAATAGCTAGTCGTGCGTTTTCTCAGCTGTGTACCCGATAGCAAAATTAACGACTGCCGAATTGAGAAATTCAACAAAATTATTCTAATACCAGCTCAATCTAATACAGTTCATTTGTCAAAGAAATTGTAACAAAATAAGGGAAGGAAGAGCTTCCGCCCTTTAGATAACAATAATCCTGATGTGTATGTGCCCCCGGTGCAGCAAGGTGTACGTCAACACCGATTCATCGTCTCTTTCAATTCAACTGACAATCGGATTTACTTTTGTATGGATGTCACCCATGTCCGGTAATTCATTATTGAGAACGTCGCGAACACATTATGTTCTGTCCTACGAGCAAGTAAAGGCGACTTTCGCTTGGGAGCATTGCACTATCGCCTGCGTCCGGTAGTCGCATCCGGTGTTTTCGTACCACCAAAAAAGGTGCGAACACGCGTTATTTATAGCCATGACGAATGCTTGCGTCGTCCTCGCCGATTCATTTATTTTCAGAATGAGGGAAAAGTGTAGGCGTCGCGAAGTGGAAAGCATTCCGGGTTATTTCACGGTTGAGATGCCAGTCGGCGGGGCAGTCAAAAACGTGTGAGCGAGAACGTCTTGATCATTGAAGGTGAACGATGAGTCACTTTCAGAAGCTCGATATGGCACCAGTTTTTAAGACGCAGTGGTAGCATCGGTTCCGCACGATCGAGGAGGCGGCGCGGTGCAGCGTCGGCGGCTGCGCCGGCCACGCGACATTGGCACAGTTGCGCGCGACCTCACCACGCCGCGCTAGTCGCGATCGAGGCCGCGAATAAACGCCCCAAAACAAGAACCAACAGTGCGCTTGAATTCCGGCACGCCTGAATCACACTGCACAAATTAGCACTCGATGTGTGCTCGTTGATCTTACACGAGCGGCCAGCGGCCACACCCGCGCGAAAAATACCAGCAGCGATGCCAACTACGCAGTGTGTAGACACTCAGCAAAATAAAGGTCCGTTACGCAAACCAGACAATAATGTTAAAGTACGACTGCACCAAAAGTTATACAACTAGAGAAACTGACGTATGGTTGTATTACTGAGCGCCCAGTATTATGCAAATACACCGCTGTAATGTAGAGGTCTCTTGCACCACGAGGCTTTAGCAACTCTGTTTCAAAACGTTTTCAAAATAGTCAGCGTAGGCGCTCAGGTACTTGCGCTGCTCTGATCGACCGCTGCCGAGATATCGGCAACTAGCTCGAGGCGATATTTAGGTTACTGTGTTGCACATCTTTTTTGAAATTATAGAACAGTTGCGTGTCAGTCCAGCAGCAATACAATTGGTTTCAAATTAGGTACCGATTTGGGATGGAAATGTTATGAGGTGGTGGCTGTGGCATGCGACGTGGCTGCGTCTGCCGGGTGGCGAGGCGGCCGTCTATCGCGGTCTAATTTGGCACATCCGCTAGCGAGCGCCGACTCAGGCCGCACCGTAAATATCCCGTCCCGTTAAACACGACAGACGTGCAAATATACCATCCAGATATATTCCTAGTGAAACAAGAGCACAGTAAAATTTTCGTAGAGCATTTAACAAGATCCAGTCTTAAAAAATAAGATTTTTATCACCCATAAAGATTCTGGGTCGTTCGACTCTGAAATGCTCCTTTCCGTTTACGCAGAAGCATTATTATACTAGTATGGACTTGCGTAATCAGATGCCGTTGAATCTTCGTCATTGTTTGCTATACATTCGATCATCCGATGTCTTCTAAACACCGTGTTACGCAAAAAACTGGGGTTTTGTTACCTGGAATCGTACGTTGGAGTTATTATTTTGGCTTGGAGTGGGCGGGATGCGCCCGAACAATGCGCCAGGGACAATTTTTGTACCTGAGCTTATTTACAAAGGACCAAAACTACGTTCGGCGACCGAAATTGGGCTCCGGACTGTCTGGTGCGTTATGAGATTTGGCTAATGCTCTATTATGACCAACTTGCAAAGCAAATGAGATTTTAGATACACCGTACGGACAAAGGCTATTTTCGTCCCGTGAATGTGTTTCCGCCTTGTTATATCCTGTCGGCAATGCCAAAATTAAGAATGCATTATTCGTATAAAGGTAGTTTACAGTCAAACATCCGGCTTTCTGTCGTCAGGTCCGTGATGTCACCAGCGAGGTGATTTATTATTATACAAAACTTGTTATTGTGAGGTGTATGAGACATCCTTCCAGGGAGTGTATCGGCATTAATTAAGTGTCGTCATAATAATTTGACATGAACTTTGTGCGTATTGTCGTAGGGAGCGAGGATCACTACCTGCGATATCGTGGCGACCTCGTTTTCCTCCCCCAAGGCCTACGCCCGGATACGCCGCTCGAGATTTCTCTTGATAGTTTCTAGTTACACACGAACTTCTCATTTATTATCTATCATAGTACTCGATAACAGAGAAAGCGTGAAACAGCTCCATCAGCTATATAACTATAACTTTAATCTCTTTGATAAAGTGTAGCTAATTTTAAACCCTGAGCACCCAGAATAGGTAGGTTTATGTAACGTACACTTGTGTTGAGCATCATCCTTCATTAAATGTACCTGCTTTAAAACCTTCACATTTGTTCATCGATTTTAATATCAAAGAAGAAATTTGTTTTCTCAAAGGACAAGAAAAACTACGGGCGAGTATTAAGAAAATCCACTTCAAAGCGTCAAAGAGAGTGCGGAATCAATATTAATGTGCTTGTTTACCTCGGGACGAGACGACGGGGACGGCGGTATCGCGGGATGTTGATCGCGGCATCCCGCCGGATGACTAGAATTTATAATCAGGGGTGCCTTTATATCGCACCGGGACGTGAGAACGGAGGTCGAAGGGCGGGACACTTGCTCAAATTGCACCTTCACCATACACCATTCTCACGATTGCAAACAACAGCTGGGGAATAGTGACCGACGCGACATGTGCAATCATTAGAATTTATTAGGGCTGGACAAGGTTAGCTGCCCATTTATGTTAATAAGGGTCTGCTTGACCATCTGAATAATCCGATACGTTAACTTTTTATAAAGGATGTCCTCTGGGAAAAAGTGGCACACATGTTGATTAGCTAAAGAAAGCCTCGGGTCACGGATTGGTAAAACAGCTGGCTACCTGCTTGACCTACACGTTAAGGTCCGTTATCATTAAGTGGAACAAAAAGCGATGTTTCCGCTCCAAGACCGGCACATGGCAAAACTGGAAACACATCTGCAATATCCTGCTTAATTTATATAAACGGCCAGACAAAACAGACACCAACAACGAGCGAGCGCGTCCCGTTTACCCAATAACTAGTCTTTTGTACACGCCATGTCCAGCGGACATTATTGACGCTATATTGCAATTACTTTTCAAAATGTTCTGTATATTTTTGCTGAAACTAAAACTCATTTCAAAAGGCAGACGCGGTAAAAGTTCATCTTTACTGTTTAGAGGATCTGTGTAATAACCAACAGTAAAACATTCCGGCTTTGAGAGGCAAGTTCGGAAAACGCTTCTCAAGCCGCGGCATACTCTGCTATCACGTAAAGGGTAAAGCAAAAGTTTTTACATTAGAGGCACGCCGCAGTGCTTCCCGTTCCGTATCGCGAACCGACGCTTTTGACAACACTCGCTTTGATGACGCGATACTGAAAGGAGTATTAAATTTTACCTTTTCCCCTGTCTGTCCACTGGAAAGCGGACTGAATTAATACTGTTGCGCAAATAGCGAGTGGATTTCGTTTTGCTCGCGTTTCTGCTGTATATTGCTTTTCATTCAAACATGTCTGCGGCTGAGCGGTCATGTCAAAGGCATTTTCGGGTTCGCAATGTGAATGTCACCAGGGGCGAGGTGTAAAGGTCAAACAAACCATTAAAGCCAAGTTTCAAGTTCGGGTGGGCGTACTGAATATTGTCTCAGAGAGGACGACAAAGATAATCCAATACACAAAAGGTTGGCTGTTGCCCCCGTTCAGTTCGTGGGAGGACAGATTCAAGAGCATTATGAGTAAAATAAGCCGGATTCTGACTTACAGTAGCTTATGTTTTTGATATAAAAAACATTACAATACGATACCACTTTTTAGGTTGGTATCTAATTAAAATAAAAAATCTTATAAATGAATCTTATTAAACAGGCAAATACGAGGGTCGGGGATACGGGCAGGTGAATAGAATTCATTTGTAATCTCTAAGGAATGTGGTCGTTAAAATTACGTGTTAAGGGGTGCATAAAAATTATTTTCTTTCTCAAGATCACCTGATCATGTGAGGCCAGGTACCCGTATGAGAATAGAAAACGTCATAGGGGTTAGATGGGGTGATATGATGCACACGTATGCGCCACGCGGCGGGCGGCGCTGGTGCGCAAGCGCATTGCCGCGGACCCTTGACCCGATTGCGGCGCGCGCAGTATTGTACGCAGCAATGACACCGTTCGCCTTGAGCCGCTAGCATTGCCGGAGATATTCGCAACAATGGAGGCCAGATAACATTTCAAAAGTTTGAAAATCCGCTGGTTCCTACCGGCCGACGCGAGGCGTAATTAATAATCGTGTTGAGTAATCTTATTGTACGATTGTCCTTTTATAATAATGAAAATGTTTTCATTTGAGACTTGCCTGTAAGCTACTAACTATTGAGCATAAAAGGGAACTGTTCGATATCCTTTAGTATAGTCTCTGGCGCCAGTGACGCAACGTGCCTGCAATATCTACTCGAGTTTATCGTGAACGACAAGCTAACATTTCTAGAGCGACACAAAGCGCATGTGAATCGTCTTAATGACCTGATAACAGTACAACAGTAGTAGCAAGGCGATTGATTCACAGAGGAAACCGGTCGCTACTTAAAATACAAAGAGCATTTCCGTTTCCCTTCCGACCTTTTTATTAACTCATCGGTTTTCTCACGATCGATCTCTCTAGTGCCGTCTTCAGTAAAAAATACCGAGGAAGTAATCGATCGATCAATTTGAGGCGGGTCGATTGTCGCCGATATCAGTTGCATCAGATATTTTGGCAATGATAAAATTTTGTGGCAACCGGTTCTGCGACCATCCTCTGCGCATATCGTAAAATGACATTCTGTGTAAACACCTTAAATTATTATTGATTAATAAAAAGACTCACCTTTGAGGATCGGCGAAGACAAACTTTCTCAGCTTAAGATCCCGTAAAACGATTCCTTGTTCGTGACAGGCGGCTACTGTTTCTGCCATTTGTCTGAACAATCTGCGAGCTTCATGTTCCCTTAGCCGTTTTCTTGCCCTCACGTATGAGTGGAGGTCGGAGTGCGACCGAGGGAAGATTAGGTACACTCTCTTATCACCGACTAGAACTTCGTGTATGGGGTTGACGTGCGGGTGGCCATCAAGCCGATAGTGGGCTTGGAGTAAGCTGCTGCAGTCTCGTGACACCACCTAAAGGAAAATGTTAGAATTAACACACAGATTCCACAAACTATTTTTGTGAAAATAATGAATTAATTTGTTTTGTATTAGTCGTCCAGTACAATAGAGTATTGATTTGAAGGTGCTTTCCGGGTAAACAACATATTTCCTCGAAATCCGGTCAGCTCCTTGAATTATTCAGTTTAATGACGAGTTGTTGGGGATCGTAACCATTTTCCTATCAATTTTGACCTACATTTTCTAGTTGCGTGTCATGTCTACTTCAGTATTTGACGAATTTCAGTCTACCAGAATGAAAATTTTGTCTTTTTCACACTTTAAATTCAACGTTGACCGAAATAAACGTTTTTATTAAGCGAAGCTCAGTATCACAGCTCACGTTAAATACATTCAAAGGGGTCCTATTTCAAAGCGTCCATGATTTAAAAGGGCTTAGTCTAATGTGAATAACAAGGTTGAAACATTTAGTGAATAGAGGCAAGCTTACCCTCCTTTGCGAATCTAGCCCGGTTGACTTCAAACAGAATTCTTGGGTGACGACAAAGTAGAAATCAAACGAAACAGACAAGATAATTGTTGCAATACATTTTTCAATAGTGAATAGGCAAGAGTTGTCGGTAACGATAAGCTTTCTAGAACCGCTAGCGGGTCGACTACATGGAATGGTACAGTTATTTTTAAATGAGCGATTGCGCCGATCCGTGTGTGTAGTGCTCAGTGCGATCGGCCACGAAATGTCAACGACATTGTGAACGCAAATTCCAAATCTGATTCCCCGACTCACGGATGATGAATCACGTCGCGTGCGTTTAACCATTTCTTTTTGAGTCGTACGTATAAATATAGTTTGTTGGTTATTTTAGCGCGGTTACCCTAGACACGATGTCACGCTTTTTCGATTTCTATGCTGGGCGTTGTACGAAAATAAAGCATGACCCATTTGTCGACATGTTTGTGAAAACATAAGGTATTGATAAGAATTCGCAATGTTGACACAACACTTGATAATATTTGACATCGAACGTATTTTACGGGAGCTAACCTACTTAACTGTTATCAATATTTGTATAATCATAAGGTATGTACCTAGTATGTATATCTATTGCAAAATATTTATTAAGCGAACTCCCTCCTACCTAGCTCTATATAATCCAATTACAACGGCAAAGTACGTGCTTCTAAATCTTACAGAAAACAGGAATACTATTAAAGACGAGTTTCCTGTTTCTATTGTATTAATCTCAGTCAAGTTATTTATGTTTAAGGAGCATAACAAATTTGCAAGCCTTCATCCGTTCTAGGCTAAATTACAATAGCAGATTACTGTACATACGGCGGCTGTCTCGATTGTTTGTAGATTGATTGCAGTCAGCAACGATATGACTTGATCTACGTATTAGATTCTCAATGTTACAACTTATAGCAGGCCATGTTTGCTTCACTAGTTTTATTGGACTTGCTAAACCAGCGATGAATAAGCGCTACACTGTATTGCCGGCTGTACTGTTGTTTGGTAGGGGCCAAAAGGAGGGGGGCCTCTAGCCTCGCTATGACATTCGGCGATCGGCGCGTTATCAAATCGTCTATTTCACAATGTCAATGAGAAGGTCAAGCCTATTTTCGGCTCGATCTGATGCGATCACATGGTGACGTTACGTTTACGAGTAAAGTCTAGATAGTTTATGGTAGTTATTTACTTTTTTTAAACATATAGGTGCATTGAGACGGTATCACACATGATGAATGTGAAACAAACGTGGCAGTCGTGTCGGCAATAGTCGGTGTTGTAAATACGCTCGGCGTTTAGCAACGATAACGTTGCCACACTTTAACCTTGCCAAGTTCTCACGAGGGAAGTGCCTATTCTGTGCCTTGACAATACCCGTATAGGTCTTTGTTAGTACTCGCATGTATCCTATATTGCCTAAAATTACTTAAGCAAAAACTTAAGCATAAAACTCGTTACAAATAACATGTTTTTACTAGATTCCAAGACCAGTA
Organism: Acronicta leporina; assembly: GCA_947256265.1. Classification (NCBI taxonomy): domain Eukaryota; kingdom Metazoa; phylum Arthropoda; class Insecta; order Lepidoptera; family Noctuidae; genus Acronicta; species Acronicta leporina. The sequence continues at coordinate 3,898,633 of OX366513.1, read as the reverse complement.
TAGTGATTCACAAAAGTCAATAAGGATAAGCCTCTCTAACGTAAAAATGAGTAAGTTTGGAATGTTAGCCCCGCCTCATTATGCACGGCGCGCGATAAATTCTAAATTGTCTAGTGTAGTGCAACAATTAACGTGTTGTTCGCGTTATAATTGCCGTTATTGTTAGGTTATCGATTGCGAAAGTCGACACATGACATTGTAAAAACGGCGATGGCTGTGGCCTACAAGTGCGATCGAGCTGCGCGCGGGGCCGTGACATATAAAGTATGACATCGGTTTTGAACAAGATGCCATGAACAATGCATGCGAGACTTGAAAAAACTACTATTGAACATTCATTAACTAGCTACTAGCTATTTACCGAGAGCCAAGCCATTTATGTTTCTTCAGACATGGAGTAATTATAAATACACGTTTGAAATTTAAATTAGTACCTATTTCTTGGGGTGATATTACTTTTTAATAACACAACTATGTTATGTTGAAATAAATTGCTAAATAGAACTGGCTGTCCTGCACCAATAATTACTAATGGTTAATTTTAGTAAACACTATTAATTGAATTGAAGGGACGCGACATGTGGGCATATTATTGTGTACTCGGCTTATCTCTACATGGGGTCCAATCCCGTGGGATAGTGAGAACCCTTTAAAATATTTTTGCTAGATTATTGTAATTATACCTACCATCTACCTACAAATATGAGTGAATAATAATAATTTTTAAATGTAAGTATCTAGTTTATCAGACTTCCTACCACATGTTTGGTGCAGTAAGGTAAGCAATTGACAAGGGACAACAATTAGATTATGTACTAAGACGTCGGACTAAATCAAGAGATTACGCACTATATCAATCAAACAAAGCTACGCAACGCCTGTTGAAACTCAGCACAATTTCGCCACGGCACACGTTACGCATCCTAGCCGCGTCGCGAGAATTACAGATTGTTTCTCTTTGGCAATTCGAATTTTGAAAAAAAAGTTAGCGATTTAAGGCATTCATTCATGTTTGCAATTTATTTAGTTAGAGCTGGATGTTTACATCTTTAAATTCCCGCAAATCGAATTAGGTAGGTACCTATAAATAATTTAAAAAATATACTACTGAGCGAGCTCACGACTCACGTAGATAGGTACCATAAGTAGGTATATTATGCTAACTTTTTAATAACTGGGTTTTTGATCAAAATTATGATCCATGGTAGGTAGGTAATAGGTAAACAGAACATTTGTAAGTTCTTATAAAGTTATTGGACTCGAGAGCGAGGGAGGTAGATATAGCGCTATTGGTATCCAAGTTTACTGAGCAAACTCGATCTCCTCTACTGCGTCTCTGTGCCTACCTATACATAGGTAGGCAGGGTACCTAAGTTATAAACTCGTCCCGGTTCCGGGAGTCATTGCACTTGGGCGAGTTTCTAAACTACCTAACGTCTACTAAGCATTATAATGAAGTCTATCTTTATTTAGCATTCAGATTAGATAAGTAGGTACTCACCTTGCAAACATACTCCTCTTGCGTTCGCACGTCTACACACCGGCAAAGAGAGGAACCTTCGACTTGTTCTAGTAGGAGATATTTTTCAGCGACTAGTGCCGCTTGGAACTGGTGTTGAGGTGGCGCCGGGCTTGGGGGCGCTGGGGGGCTAGACGGAGAAGGTGCTGCCGTTAGCCGGTCCGTGAGCACCGGCGACTGAGCCCTTTCCTCAGCTTTGCTATCCTCCCCATTAGCCGGCACCGGCACGGTCACGGCGGGCTTGCTCAGGCGCAGCGGCCACAGCAACGATGGTGATCCTGGTTCCATCACTAACACTTAACACTGTCACGTTACACTTATGTTCACAAACACACACAAACACTAAATAACGATGAAGGAACTACGATGAGATGAACATGATCTGCAACAAAACGAAAACCAACTATTAGCAACTTCCCCGTTTGTGACACTTGCGAATTCACTGCACCGACGATGTTACAAAATTTAAAACAAAACGAGACAATCGACACGATTTAGTAACGTTATTTAGTAAGGGGAAATTACGAATAAAGTACGAACCTTGAAATGATTCGCCCTGAGTGGATATCGTACCAAAATTTGACTGTCCGTGGTCACGAACAAGTCGCTTTATTGTGTGAGGAATTACAGGAAGTGTCTTCAAGTAATTCATGCACTGATAGACGGCCAATATTTTGGGCCGGTGTCCGCTCGGGTTGTTGTGAAACTAAACGAACACACGTCCTATCTTGACTAACGCCATTGCGAGACTGACGACGCTCGCCGCGAAGCCTCGGGCCGGCAACCGATCCAACGTCCAATGTCGACACACCGTCAGCTTGCGTAGTACGCTACAATACGCCACGCGTTATTGCGACGGAGCTCTATCAGTATATCTGTCTCTTTCTCTAGTACGGCAAAGTCACTTTCAAGAGAAGGAAAGACTGTGACCATTCATTTACGTTTGGCAATGCAATCGCAAACGTTTGTTTCAATATTTTTCACAAGACCCAGGTAGGTAGGTAATAATATTATAACACATTACCTTCAAACTATTATTTAAATATACAATTAATGTTTTCTGAGCAGATTAACATAGAGGAATAATATTTGCAAACTAAAATTTTGAACCTACATAGTAGGTAGTATATTATGAAAAGATACCTACTTATGTAGCTTTTGCTTATAGCCTATAGTAAATACCTCTAATTAAATAATTAGATAGGAAGATAGGTAGACTAGGTAGTCTACCTATCTTCCTATCTAATTATTTAATTTAACAAAGTATGTAAATAACTGCCTCATTAGCCAAGTGGTCCTGAGCGCGACTGCTATGCTTAGAGGTCCTGAGTTCGATTCCCAGGTCGAGCAAAGTGTTATTGGGTTTGCCTATGAAATTCCCAGTAGCAGCTCGAAGTTAGGAATTTGTGCCCGGTTAATCGCAATAGGCTCGCCCCCTATTACATGGGACCTAAACATACCGGCGAACTGTGGGTGTACATTAGTACGCCTCTGCCTAACCCTTCGGGGAATAGAGGCGTGATGGTGTGTTAAGTATGTAAATAAGTAGGCAGGTAGGTATTACCTACAAATAACTTAGGTACTTATTATGTTTAGTAAAATTTGCAAACTATTTCATCATTTTCAATTAATAATAATTAGTGGTAGTGTTGTTAATACGTGTAGGTACCTACTTAAAGAGGTAGGTAAGTACTTACTTGTGGGTAAATAGATACGACTAACTGCCTCATTAGGCTAGTGGTCCTGAGCGCGACTGCTACGCTACAGGTCCTGGGTTTGATTCCCAGGTCGTGCCAGTGTTATTGGGTTTTTCTATGAAATTCTCAGTAGGCAGCAGTTCGGAGTTTGGAATTTGTGTCCTGTTAATGGCAATAGACTCGCACATAATTTTGTCCCTAGGGTTGCTAAATATAGGTACTGTATGTATAGGTAGGTTCCGCCTCTACTGTCCTTCCTAATGTAACCATACGTTCTGTTTTGAACGGGACCGCCTCTTATTTTGGTCTGTCCGGATGTCCGCGCGAAAATCCTAAAGCTCGCTGGCACCCGAAATAGAATTGCCTAGGAAGGGACCGACCTACCTCTTGAATTTTTTTGGCAACCCTACCTCCAGCTAAAATCTGTTGGTAAATTAGTACCTACCTAGATACCTACCTAAACATAGTATAATATACGTACCGTATCAATTCAGATACCTATGATCTCTGATAGGCACTTATTAGAACGAAGGCACCCCCACAATGTCAGTGTGACGGTCATAATGTGACCTCGTGAATCGAACTTTATCTAATCAGGGCTGAGCCTGACCTTTATTTCATTAGGTACCTACGTGTTTATCTAGACCTTAACGCCCTTATTATAATTACCTACCTACCTATAGGTATATATATGTACGTGTCTCCGCACACGTAGTACCTACATACATACCTATAACCTCGTAGGTTGTGCCCTTTTTTCGGTGCTCGCAGGCGCTAATCAATTCATCATCAAGGTTCAGGTGTGCTTGCTGCGGCAGCGTATGGGAGGGAGACGAAGGTCTGTCAGTCCCTCTATCCCGATTACGTAGATACTGCTTATTGAATGTAGGTCACTTCTGATTATCAATTCTTTACACAATATTTTTTATCGTTTTATGACGCGGAAGTCAAATATTAAAAAAATTACGTATTTCTTAATTACATTTGATTACTGCTCTTATTAATTAAGTTGTTGGAGTAGTTTTTTAATAATAATAGATGAACTTAACTGTCATACGTTACCTACGCACTTAAACAACTTTGAGACTGATAATAATCTGGCCCAGCAGTGACCAGTAATATTGATCTACTTAATAATACTGCTGGAAATTACGCAATATATTTTTCTTCTTGTGCAAGAAATTATAAGCATTTACTTAAGGATATAATTAAGTACTCTATTAATAATCATTCACCCTTGAGTAGGTCCTCATCCATGATACCATGTCGTATTTTATACGACGCATCAGTTATAAAAGATTATTTAATCTGTGGTAAGTCGATAGCTGACAGAGATTTCGCGCCATCAACAAACATTCGGTTGCCTAGCAACGGTACGATTACCGCCATTCGCGCAATGCGATGCGATTGTTTATTTTGTCGACCTCAGAGAGACACGAAGTATGAAAACGTCTAGTAAAGGCTCAATCATTATTTAATTTTGAGAACAAAAAGACAGTATAGTTTTGCAAATGGTTAAACGATATCTACGCTAATATTATAAAGAGGAAAGATTTGAGTGTTTGTTTGTTTGTATTGAATAGGCTACGAAACTACTGGACCGATTTGAAAAATGTTTTCCCCATTAGAAGCCAACATTACCTATCCCTGATGAACATAGGCTACTTTTTACCGCCAGAAAATGCTTCATTCCTGTGGAAAAACGGGCGAATCCGAGCCGGGCAGCTAGTCTTAGATAAAATTTCCACCTTGAACTTGGTATGAGAACAATTACACATAGCAAAATAAAAAATACTTATAGGTAGGTACTCGCACTTATCCTTCACCATAAACAAAAAATAAACAAGGAATGACCCACTGTGACCTCAATCTTCTTCCTTGAAATTGACATCTCACATATCAAATAAAAAAAAGCAATGGTATTTAACATGCGTCATACAATGTGCGTTTTAAATGAATGACAACGTTTCCATGTGTAACAATACAAGCAATGGAAGGCGGATAACGCTGATACATCGTTTGAACGTCATGTTTGCACGCGTCTGTTGATGATTCAACAGTCAGCAATTTGAGCGATCCTTTGTGCGCTCAAGTTAGTCAGGGTTTACGCATTCCCGATCAGTGAAACACGGGATGATGATTTAAGAAGGGTCTTGAATGTGAACGCAACATATTAGTGGCTGCTTGCTATTTCCGGGGTTAAACTGGTATTTGAACTAAGAAGCAGAACATATTTGTTCTGCTTCTTAGCGGCAGCTTATTCCGACGCGTCCTAATAAAATAAGGAGATTTTTTTATTATCTACTACAGATTTGATTTATAGAATAAGCAAATGCTTACTTAAAAGTAAGTCTCTATTCCAAGGTGAACACAAAAATTCGGTCAGTCAGTCAGACGATGTACGATTTGTATATGTAATTTAAATAATATACTATAAACATTTTCAGTCTTCTATATTCTCCGGAACGAGAAGAAAGAATTATGTTATTACGCTTTTATTCCCCGAAGGTTTAGGCAGAGGTGTACTAAGCTACAGGAAACTGTCTTATTGCTTATATTTAATTCGAATTAAGGTAGGTCAGGTACTACGAACAAAGTGACCTTCAGTCACAAACGAATTCTAGAGTAAAATTACCATTAAAACTCTACTAGAGATGACTATGGGACTGCCAAGTCAAAGTTCTCGAGTTCAAGTTCCTCTGACTTCGAAGTTACGTAGTTAATTATCATTTTTTAATTAGAGTTTAAACGGTGAAGGAAAACATCGTGACGAAACCTGCATGCCTGAGAAATTTTCTCAACGGCGTGTAAAGCTCCCAAGTAACCTGCATGGTTACTTGGTTAGCGTTCTGAGAGGAGACCCGTGCCCAGCTGTGGGAAATTATAATGGGATGATTATTAAAACTTTGGGTAGGTACATAGTTGTAGGTTAGAACAATTAAAAATAAATGCTGCGTAGTTAATGATGCTTTTTCCTTAGTAATTACACAGGACAGCGTACGCATAATCTGAATGTTTCTGGAATTACGATGAAGTCAGTAGGATTATACTTGTACAAGTAATATAATATAATAATTAATTTGTACGAGGAAACTTCGAATATTGTTAAATTCAATATTTGGAAGAAAAAATTGAAACTAAAAGTATTCAAGTCGTCAGGTCAGGTGAGAAAATAGTAAAACGCAAGTTTTTCCATAATAAAAAATTATAATACCTACCTTACGTCTTTAAATAGCAGCAAATTCTAAATTGCACAAAAAGGTCGTAGTGTGAATAAATCAGTATCTACGATCTCAAACACCAATACAACAACACTAATATAAATAACGATATGAAAATGTATAAATACTCCAAACTTCCTGAAAATATTGTGAAATAAATACTTTGTTCAAGAACCTACTTTCTGATCATTGCGAGTATTATTCATGTTGTATTAGTCAGCACACATTCAACAGGTCATGTTTTGTGTTTTCTGAACATTGTGTCATCTGTGCCGCAATGACAAATATGTAGTCATATAAAAACTTTTATAATCCGCAAGCAATGATTCTCTCAACTTGGTTTTGTTCTAACATCAGCAGAGCGCTCGCGCACTTGTGATTTTTAGTCGGGCGATAGTTTGATCGTTCTGGGATTCACTATGGAGTTTTAGGGCAGTGCGCGCATTTAACGATTAGAATTCGACATGAAATTATTCACGACTAATACAGCGACTAACTATCGGTAGACTTAAAATCACAAGTGCGCGTTAGCCCTAAAACACGGGGAAAAACTCAAACCAATCTTAACGAAAATTGGACATTAGCGATACTAAAAGTGACAAAGACATAATAAAATATAATTATCTATCTAATACAACTGCCTCATTAGCCAAGTGGTCCTAAGCGCGACTGCTACGCTAGAGGTCCTGGGTTCGATTCCCAGGTCGAGCAAAGTGTTATTGGGTTTTTCTAAGAAATTCCCAGTAGCAGCTCGGAGTTAGGAATTTGTGCCCGGTTAATGGCAATAGGCTCGCCCCCTATTACATGGGACCTAAACATACCGGCGAACTGTGGGTGTACATTAGTACGCCTCTGCCTAACCCTTCGGGGAATACAGGCGTGATGGTATGTTATGTTAAATATAATTATTAATTGAGACGAATTATGAAATAGAACAATTTTACACAAATGTAAAGTTATGCGGTTTTTGTAAACATTTTATTACCTAATTAAATTATGACACATTATTACAAGACGTAGGTAGGTACCGCGAAAATGTACGAAACTAATGAAATCATACCGCTAACGAAATTTTACCACTACTGATTTTTTTTTATGGCAATAATGGCAGAGAATAAATGTAAAAAAGGGCTAATTGCCTTATGTTATTTCGCCGCAAGGGTAGTACAAAAAAAATACACTGAGATTGACACTAGACAATTTCAGACTCAACTATTACGTAATGAGGAAACATCTATTGTTTGACGTTATTCATTATAATTTATTAAGTCTTATAATTGATTGCATCACCCATGTGATGATGGATAAAAAACCGCACGATAATGGAAAGATAACGTTGTATGGTTTTTCAGTGTTGAAAACGAAACGTCACTTGCGGAAGCAGTCGTTGAAGGAAGTTAATTTGTAAATAAATCGCTACTTAGATTGCTAGTTTATTAAACAACGCCACAAGAGATCCTTATCAGAAATTATTACACGTAGGTACAATAAAACTATCACGTTTGCTTTCGGATCGGATGGTTGTCAACGGCGACCTAGAGTTTACGATGAAGTCTGTCATCACATGAGGAAGTATAGCTGAAGCTGAGTATGGCAACACCTAGCAACGAACATGACGTATGACGTATGTTGGAGGTCGAACTCAATGGCTCAAGTCCTTTTTCCTGTATTTTAATAGGTAGGTACGTAAAACTTGATATGCCGACTTCACTAGAATTACTGAAATGAATCGTCTTATGGTTTAGCGTTTTCCCAATTACAATTTAATGTAGGCCTATAGAAATAAAGGTCGGGAAAATTGTATTAAATAAAGGATGACACTTTAGAACATATACCATCACGCCTGTATTCCCCGAAGGGTTAGGCAGAGGCGTAGGTACTAATAATGTAATAGGGGGCGAGCCAATTTCCAAACTCCGAGCTGCTATTGGGAATGTCATAGAAACACCAAATAATACTTTACTCATGGGAATCGAACCCAGGACCTCCGGGGCACCGGTGCGTTCATTAGAGATCTCGGAGCCCCTCCACAATGTGCTATAGATGGCCGTGTGTTTTTAGTCGGTAGAAGTCCGACATAACCCGCCTTTCCTTCCGATAGACGGTGGGCATCCATGAGGATTTTCACACGCAAAAAAAAGGACCACTAGGTAAAATAATGGGAATTCCATATCGCTGTCTATGGTTGTAAGCTCCAATTACGTTTAGAATGAAGATATTTCTGAGTTCTCCCATGTTTTAGAAAATTAGGCGATTCTAAGTTTAGATCAAGCTCTAAATTAGAGGCATTACTTAATACTTGTTATGAGTAAAGCTGTTACATAATTTCCACCAAACAAAAACTTATTTAGGAAAATATGCTTATTACAGTTTCTTTTGGAGTAAAAGTTGGTAACCGATATAGATTTCTTTCGCGAACTATTTCAGGCGTTGCGTTACGAACATTTTTCAGCATGACGTAGCATTGCAAATCCAGTTCATAACATTATTTTACAAACTAAACATAACATTTGGAGTTTGTTCCAGAAATAACTCGAATTTCATGATAGAAACTCTTTTCTTGTCTGGAAGTTTTTTATTTCGATATTTCTAGTGTGTTTTATGGAGAATACTAGCTGTAGACTAAGCACGATGCACTATCGAATTCATATCGTAAACGTATCGTTTTCATATCGAATTCATATCGTTTTTTTCCGCTACAAATCATAACATACCATCACGCCTGTATTCCCCGAAGGGTTAGGCAGAGGCGTACTAATGTACACCCACAGTTCGCCGGTATGTTTAGGTCCCATGTAATAGGGGGCGGGCCTATTGCCATTAACTGGGCACAAATTCCTAACTCCGAGCTGCTACTGGGAATTTCATAGAAAAAGCCAATAACACTTTGCTCGACCTGGGAATTGAACCCAGGACCTCTAGCGTAGCAGTCGCGCTCAGGACCACTTGGCCACAGATAAAAGAATAACTTGGCTAATAAGGCAGTTCTTGGCTAATGAGGCAGCTCGGAGTTTCTATGAAGGATAAAATCCGCAACGAGGTTATCCGACAGAGAACCAAAGTCGTCGACATAGCGCACCGAATCAGCAAGCTGAAGTGGCAATGGCTGGCCATATCTGTAGAAGAACCGATAACCGCTGGGCAGACGTGTTCTTGAGTAGAGACCGCGACTCGGTAAACGTAGCGTAGGACGCCATCCGGCGAGATGGAGTGATGATTTGCGAAAGGTTGCTGGCGGAAGCTGGATGCGACAAGCCGAACACAGGGCGAAATGGCGCACATTGGGGGAGGCCGACATCCAGCAGTGGACTAGTATATAGACTGATGATGAAACAGGGATGTGTCTGATGGTAAATGGTAACCGCAGTTTTTCAACCGCTAGAAACACCAGTAGTATTTCTAGCGCGTTGTCATTTTGAGCCATAGTCAGCCTACACTGCCCCTTATTTCGGGACACAATAATGTTAGCACATTGTTCTTTTGTCGCATAATATTTGGCAATGTGGTGATCAAACCTTAGAGAAAAACCAGCAGCGGAAACACTAACTAGATTGGTAGATTACGTGTATTATTGTCGCTCGATTATACGCCACGCAGTTTCTGGTTACGTAAATCCTTCTGACGTTGCTGATAAGAAATTATACCGAAGGAAATGCGGGATTTGAAACAGATAACCTAATAGGTAGGTACATACCTAATATTAATCTTATGTTTGCAGGGCAGTTGTCTGTAGATTTATAAACAAGTATAGTTTTAAGATAATCTATATACTAATATATAAAGCTAAAGAGTTTGTTTGTTTGTTTGTTTGTTTGCTTGAACGCGCTAATCTCAGGAACTACTGGTCCAATTTGAAAAATTATTTCAGTGTTAGATAGCCCATTTATTGAGGAAGGCTATAGGCTATATATCTTCACGCTGCGCGGACGAAGTCGCGGGCAGAAGCTAGTATTAGTTATAAAATCCATTTATCTTTTAGCGCAGATGTTGTATCGGGGTTCGGTAAGTACATCTGCATTAAAAGATAAAATTCAACAAACATAATTCTTCCTCACTCTCCAGATCTTTAAATGGTATCGAGCTTTTTTTTAAATTATTCTAATTTAAGTAGATGAAAAACTTAATATTCTTTAATTTAAGAGCTCAGATCTTGTCGGTGGAGCAAACGCCACTGTTCTCTATCTTCTGCTTTCCGTTTTACCTCTTGATACGACTCGATCCGAATCATTTCTTTCACTTGTTCCAAAAAACTTCGTCTAGGTCTACCCTTTCCTCGTTTTCCTTCAATTTTACCTTCTACTTTATTTCTGAACTGACTCAAATTGACAAAGGTTCCAATTTCAAAGACTCCACTCATGCAAATTGCTTTTGCAACTGTCATTTTTAACTGTGCTCTATACTTTTAGATATTCTGAAATCCTATCCCAAATACTTTCGTTGGCGGACGATCTAATTAGCGTACAACATTTACGCAGTACCTAAATAGGTACATAAATAGTACGTTAGATAAGTTTGTGACACACGATATGATTGTTTTATACTTATGTAGTTATAGTCATGTTGTTGAGCAGTGCCGGCTGAGCGCTCTATTGACAGCGCGTTTAGCAACGTGACTATGAAACTAGCAGAAATAGTCGCGGAGACAGTCATGTGTGCAGATGCCTCGTATTCTTCGAAGGACGGACTTGGCGGATAGAGAATTAGAAATCAAGATTCTAAGGGCCACTTGCACCAACTTCTTAAATGTGTTTAAATTGTATTTAAACAAGATTTTTCATAAAATTTGTGTGTTTAAATACAATTTAAAGTAAGTGTAGATCAAGCACTAAATTCTGGAAATTACTTAATACTTTTTATGAGTAAAGCTTTTACATAATTTCCACTAAACAAATATTTAAGTACTTAATAAGCAGTTTCTTTTGGAGTTAAAGTTGGTAACCGATATGAGATATACTACTTAGATTTCTATCGCGAACTATTTCAGACGTTGCCAATTTGGTGAATATACTATTACTAGCTTCTGCCCGCGACTTCGTCCGCGTGGAATAGTCACATTGGTCTTAGCGTGATGATATATAGCCTATAGCCTTCCTCAATAAATAGGCTATCTAACACTGAAAGATTTTTTCAAATCGGACAAGTAGTTCCTGGGATTAGCGCGTTCAAGCAAACAAACAAACAAACTCTTAAGCTTTATATATTAATCTCAATGAACCTTTTTGTTACAGATAAAACTGCTGCTCAACGCGGAACTGTGAATAGACGGCGCTGAAGCATTTCCAACAATTATGGAGGATGGGAATGCAGCCTTACATGGTAAAAATAAAGTATATTTTATCTTTAGCATGTATTTTAAAACGCAGTGATAAATTCTAGAAATTATTGACTAGTTACTAGCTTCTGCCCGCGGCTTCGCCCCCGTGGAATTCGGTCTGTCATCACATCCCACGGGAACGGGATAAAAAGTATCCTAAGTCCGTCTCCTGGTTCTAAGCTACCTCTCCACCAATTTTCAGCCAAATCGGTTCAACCGTTCTCAAGTTATAAATAGTGTAACTAACACGACTTTCTTTTATTTAAATAGATTTTAGTGCAAACGTACCAAGTTCGTACCAAGTTTATTTACTTTTTATTATCATGTCTGACGGTGACGTGTGTGCTCGATCGTGAGGTAGCCAGTGAGAATACGTAGAATAAAATACTAGTTCGTCAAACTAAGGAATCAGGATTGTATCATTAGTGATTCATAAGCCATTGAATATGCAACAATAGTCTGTGTCATCTATTAGTATTCCATGCATATCTTGTAAGATTTCCTCTGAGTAAGCGACGAAATTTTCCTTGCCTAGCAAGAGTTCTACGTAGGTATTAGATATATATATAGATATTATACTTAGGAAGATCCTTTTATTATCTTCTAGCAAGAGCGGTACGGTATCCATTCTCACAAACTTTCGCATTTATAATACTAGCTTCTGCCCGCGACTTTGTCTGCGTGCACTTCAGAATGGGGTCCGACCTGGATACTACAATCTATCTTTGAGCCAAATTTTATCCACATCGGTTCTGCTGTTCTGGCGTGAAAGAGTCCATCATCAGAGACAATCATCCATCCATCCATCCTCACAAACTATCGCATTTATAATACTTATTAGTAGGATTAAAATTTCATACACCAGCCAAAGCTATTTTGTTAGTTATTGGGAACGTAAATGGCGATTAGTATTCAATAGACTATTGTTCGAACCAGTTTCGAGCGGGTATGTGTCAATTACAGATAAGCAATATCGGCCCACAAACCGCCACCACAGAGACTATTATGTATATTGTGTAATCAATTATACAACTAAAAGAGGTAACAGTAGTTTATTTATTGAAATTAAAAATATATGTATTAATTTGTCAATACAACGTTATTAAGGCGGGTAACACCCGCTTGCTCGGCTCCTAAAGGTCACAGCGTTTAGATAAACTTCCTCAAGAATTGGTCTATCCATAGCAAAAAGATTTTTTAAATTCGACTCGCTGTTCCAGAGTTTTTATTGTGCGATAGGGACAAATGAGCAGACGGTTCTCCTGATGGTAAGCTATTACCGCCTCTCATGGACTCCCACATCACCAGAGGAGTCACAAGTGAGTTGCCGGGCTTTTAAATGGGCTTGGGCCTCCGGTATCCTCACTCACTCGGCGAAACAAAACGTAAGGCGTTGTTTCACGTCGGTTTTCTGTGAGGCCGTGGTATCACTCCGGTCGAGATCGCCACGGCTCTCCCACGGTAGAAAGATTCACACGTTCAAAGTCAAACAAATAATCTCTTCGACTTTAGTATAGATACAAGCTAAATGTACTATCACCCCTGTAAAAGTAGCCTTAAAAGGTATACACGCACAAAATTGCCTCATTAGTCTAGTGGTCCGAAGTGCGACTGCTACGCTAGAGGTCCAGGATTCGATTCCCAGATCGAGCAAAGTGTTATTGGGTTTTCCTATGGAACTTTCAGTCAATGGATTAGAAGAAAGAACGGTGCTTAAACCTAGTCAACTCTTTGTCACAATTTTCCCAAAGTTTTTGTTTACTGCCTCATTAGCCAAGCGGTCCTGAGCGCGACTGCTACGCTAGAGGTCCTGGGTTCGATTCCCAGGTCGAGCAAAGTGTTATTGGGTTTTTCTATGAAATTCTCAGTGGCAACTCGCAACGAGTTTGGAATTTGTGCCCGGTTAAGGCATACCGGGTGTACATTAGTACGCCTCTGCCTAACCCTTCGGGGAATACAGGCGTGATGGTATGTATATGATGGTATGTACATTATCCCTGTTTATATCGCGTAACCGATTCGTAAAAATCTTGGGCAATACTTCGCCTTAATGTGCGTAAATTGTTCCATAATGTCACCCTACGTCGTAACACACCCCTGTGCGACCTACGTCATAGTCGCCTGACGATTGACGTCATCATTTTTGTGTTAAGAACTAAGAAGCCTCTCAAAAACTTTGACGACCCGAGAGAAACTTTCTGAAAACGCGTTAATAGTTGCCTAACAAGACGTTTCGTAGTTGCTCGCTCATTTGAGGATTTTTTTACGTAAATTCTTCAAACGTGAAGAAACTTTTTTGTTTGTCAACAGTATAACATGTTCGACTACCCGGTCTAATAATTAACTTTGTATTGTGTCCGTAATTCGTTGCTTCATGGTTAAACTATTTGGAAGCCAATAAAATATCAATTAAAAAGAACATTGTTAAACATATTTAATTAAGCATACATTGTAATGTTACAAATACCTACTTAGATCTATGTAGTAGACAAGAGTTGACAAGACCTAAAAGAAGGCTTCACGAGGATTCCGGCGACTGGGACCACCCATATACATATTAATACAAAAATCTATTGTTCAAGCCAAAAACAGTACACTCAACCGAAAAAAAATAGACATCCGAATAACCTTGGGAATTATTATTGTTAGTGGTAGTCAAAAGGCAAAAAAGAAGCCTGACAACCAGTCTACCCTCCGAATATCGGTATTACGCAGAAATTGGGTTATGGAGGTCTGACGGCAGTCGCTTCGTGTAAAATGCTAATATACAGCCGCATCTGGTTAGACTGAAAGCCGACCTCAGTTGAGAAAGACTCGGAGGATGATGAATAAATAAATGATATTTTTGAATCTTGCACCAACTTCTTAAATATGTTTAAATTGTATTTAAACACAATTTTTCATAGAACTTTCGTGTTTAAATACAATTTAAACACATTCAAGAAGTTGGTGCAAGTGGGCCTAAGTAATATTCTTGAATTATTACTTTGAAAGTTTTCGTGTGACATTAGAATTACTGTTTTTGGCTAGATCCTCGTTTTCAGTTTTAACTTGAATAATAACTAAAGGGAAGTTTCTATTCAAACAATAATTAACTGCTCATTAGGTAATTATTTATTTGCAATAATATGTACATGTTGTATTAGTAAAAATAAAATATTGTGGAATATCAACATCCACATTTTGACATAAATATAGTTAATAATATTTTTTTTGTGTATTCATTCTTATGACGACATGCCCGCTTCGCACACTACGGCGTTACGGCTATTGTGCGAAGAAAAGTCATCCGAAGGTGACTAAAATGCCTACGTCACGATTTGAAACAATATCCATTCCTTTCTTATGACTTGGTATAATTATTGTATGACTTACAATTTACAAGTAATACATAAGTATGTAGATGTTTGGTAAACGTAATTTTTAAAATTTGAGTATCACTTTCTGTAAGATTAATTCAGCAATGGGTCCCAATTTTTTTGTCCAGGATCTACTTTGATTTTAAATTGTTTGTGTACTTAAACTTTATAGTGTACTTTTGATCCCAAATTGATTCCGTATCGTTTTGTCAAGCTGGGAGCTGAGAATTGCATGAAATTTTCAAGCAATTCTGGGGCATAACTTCTATCAGATATCTTTAGTTCAGCAAGTTTGGGAAACTCATAAAAAACACTAGAGAAGTCACAAGTGCGTTGCCCGTTGTTTGGGCATCCGGTAACCTCACTCAATCGGCGAAACACAACGCAAGCGTTGTTTCACGCCGGTTTTCTGTGAGGCCGTGGTATCACTCCGGTCGAGCCGGCCCATTCGTGCCGAAGCATGGCTCTCCCACGTGAAGTGAAATATGTTTTTATTGAATATCAATACTTAAGTAAATTTTATATTGTTTCACATTGGCTCACGTCAATTTCAATACTTGAGGGAAAGTTCAGATCGATGTGCTAAGGAGTGGAACTCCTTGCCGAAGTCTATGTT
This sequence comes from Acronicta leporina, assembly GCA_947256265.1. Lineage (NCBI taxonomy): Eukaryota > Metazoa > Arthropoda > Insecta > Lepidoptera > Noctuidae > Acronicta > Acronicta leporina. The sequence continues at coordinate 3,882,907 of OX366513.1, read as the reverse complement.
ATATTAGATTTTACCTACCTATGATTTCGGAGTTTTCAGATTACTAGTGTAAAAGAGCCTAAAAGTTATCTACTTATGAACTCTGTGCAATCATATTCCAATGACCGCGTAGTTATTAAACGCTAAGTAGTTAATGGTATTTAAAAAAATAGGTATTGTCTAGTGGCCCCAATCCCGACTGCTACACTAAATTGCGAGGTCCTGGTTTCGATTCCCAGGCCGAGCAAAGAGTTTTTCTATGCAATTCTCAGTAGCAACTTGGAGTTTGTATTTGTACCCGGTTAATGGGTAGAGAGATGGTAGAGAGGTACACCTCTGCCTAATCCTTCCGAGAAATGCAGGCGTAATGGTATGTTTTGTAAATAGGGCCCATTCTAAGCAAAAGCTTAGCTCTTAAATTTTGCGATCTAACAAACTAACAATGTTAGATAAAACAAGTTGTTGAGACAGAAATTAAAATTCGAGTCACGTTTTCGAATTAAACACAGTTATCTATTGACGTTAATTGATCAACAAAACATTTGGAATTAATGTCGAAACTAGTTTTGTTTGATATTTTACTACCAAAAATAAGTTTTATAAATGTTTGAACTCAACCTGTCAGTTATTGGTTGAAGTTGTAAAGCAATAATTAACCTACTCTGAGTTATTTAGTTGTTTACGTGTTTGGGTATTTTAAAAACTAAAAAGTGTAAAAAAGTTGATCCAAAAATAAAAAAATCCGACTGCCTAAACGATCATCGATAACATGCATTAGATTGGTCATCATGTTTCCATGTTTTTTTTTACGTGTTATGATCAAATCGCGTAGCTACGTAGGCAGCGGCCGTAGGCCGTAGTGCGTAGCACACAGGCCGTACTACGTGGTACTACAACGTACGGTCGCCAGTGCATATCATCTTGGTATCCAAAACTATCAATTTTCTTCAATCGGTTTTCAATTTAATCTCCAAAAAATAGAGTTTATTATCCATTGGGGAAATTTGAGTTTGTGGTAACTTGTTTTTTTATTCTATTGATGTGTTGGCTACTGTACAATCGCGATCATTTTTAGGTGGTGTGAAAGGGAGGCTGCTCTACAAGTTAAATGATGCCATCCCTCTCTTTTAACCAGGACTTGCTCCAAATGAGCAATCATCACACATTTAGAACAAATTTAATCAGTCAAGCATCAAATTACAGACACAATAGTAATTAATTTATCTATTAATCCACCTAATTTGTTGTTTTTCCCAATCTATCTAGTATTATAATAAATTAAAATAAATCTCGAAAAGTGCCTAAAAGATCTGTTTACAGAAATAAATATTTATCATTTATTGTTATTATTATGGATACACTCGTAGATAACATGACACAGGACCTTGATTGGGATTTTTTATCTTACACGAGTCAGAACAAATAAATAATAACGGAATAGGTACTTTTTCGATATGAGCCTAATACCATATAGATACTAGACTATCACACCTGTATTTTCCGGAGGGATTGGCAGAGGTGTACTAATGTACACCCACACATCGCCAGTGTGTTGAGGTCCTAAGAATGCTGCTGCTAAGAATTTCCTAGAAAAGCCCAATAACACTACTCGACCTGGAAATCGAACCCAAGACCACAAGCGTAGCAGTCGCGCTAAGGACCACCATCATAAATTAGTGATATAGTTTCTCCCTCATCTGTTAGCGGCAGGCCGTAATCTGTGTGCGTCTCCCTTAAAAAAATGAGCACGATAAAATGCTGACGTCATTCGCCCACGAAACATCATAAACAATTGCATGCTGACACTACTACGTAGCGTTACGTAACTCTAATTATCATCAGTGGAGAAAACACACGCGAAAATACACCTTATTGCTAATTAAAACTACATGAAAACTGGCTGAGTATTCTGAAAAACATCTTGCATCATTGAGAAGAATTATCTCGAATTATAATTATCGCTTCAGTGTTGTCTATGATCAGGGGATGTAATGGACTCGTTTGGCGTAGCGGCTGAGCGATCGGTTTCTGCGCCACATGTTGTGGGTTCGATCCCCACACGGTGCAAATATTTGTATGACCTACAGTTCCAGGTCTGGGAGTTTGTATATAAAAGAATTTGTGTTTGTGTGCACCCACGATATAGGAGAAAATCCCAGTGTGACGTATCGCCGATTATGAATTGCTTTTGTGGGAATTTTTAACCTCCCAGGATTCCAATATGTGATGATATGAAAGAATATGTACCTACCTACGGTAAAAAAGAGGTTCTGCATGCAGCTAATTGATATAATATTATTAGATTGCGTTACTTATAGTAGGTATAAATTAAGTATTAAGTATCCCCCAAAGGGTTTGACATGAACGCAGCTAACATTACCTGCGTCAAAGCTTTATTAATAGGTGCGTTTTCGAGGTTTTCGCACATATTGTGTGATTTAATATTATATTTTTTTTTTAAAGAAAGAAAGAATGAAAAATCATTTATTTCGTGGTCAAAAGGACACACAACAAAAAGCAATATATCAAAGAAAAAGATAATAAAAAAAAAATACAAACCTCAGATAAAAACTTACTTAGCTCATTGAAATGAAACTACTTTTTACGGATTTTATCGCGGTATATTGATATTATTTAGTTCCCGACGTTTCGGATCCTTTACAGCATCCATGGTCACGTTACTTAGCTCATATTAAATATTATTATAACATTGACATTTATGATGTGACTTATGTTAAAAACTAAATCAAGATAACAAAATCGCAAACTAAGAATAAACACAAATGAACTAACTTTTTGTTAACTGTGTACTAAAAAGGTTATATTTACAGACACTACGATTTACTCAATAGGTAATTACCTTATGAATCTGAAAAAGGTATTTATAAAAAGATTTCATACCTACTGCTATTTTACGTAAAGCACACGAAACCTTATTAAACGTATTATGAACAGCGTTGTTTGTTATGGGCGGTTTTAATCACGTTTAATATAACGTTTTCGATTACGTAACGTTCATGGAAACCGAGCCAGAGTGACTGCTGAGTTACTCTTATCCAAAAATTGCGTAATACAGGAAACTCACAAATATTTACAATCATCTTGTTGTTTCGAATAATCTATTTTGGAAGCGTGTCAGGCGTTTTTGGCCAGACTGACTTTAGTTACTAGTATTCTAACTGTGCTTTAGTTATCATCTTGAATAATTCAAAATTATTGGGAGAACTGATTGCCAAACTAACTACAAACTATGCCAACTGTTTATAAAAAATGCGCATAAATACCTATCTATTGGATTCTTTGATCGGATACAAATAAATCTTTGAGCATAAACGGTGTAGGAAAAAATCGCAACTCGCATTTTCTTGAGGGCGCTCGTTCGAAGTAAGTTTACCTAAGTGCCAAACCGCATTAGGCTGCATAGCATAGCCTAATCCATCTTATTGTGAGAAGATTATAGTAACATTGCATTAATGATGGTACCCATTATGACGCATTGATATATAATGTCAACTGGTATTACCTATGCTTGTAAATAAATAAAGAAAAATTAATTAAAATTGTCTGTTTCTGGAACAAGCCCTATATAAAACAACTATTCCTCTTTAAAGGGCAATTTCATTCTAAGTTGTGGCATTCAAGTATGTAAATAACACTAAAGTAAGTACCTACTTAGGTCAAGAGATGAATTAACAAAATCTTCGCTAGGTTTTAAAACTGGATTCAGTCTAATTGCAAACTAGGGCTTATTGCTCAAATCCGTTTACTATTAAGGGCATTCGGCGTGTGCCTAGCATAGTGCAAGTCCACCGGTTGCCCTTGGCTCATAAGGGACAGCTTTTAGATACGGCCGTAAACATTAATAATAATGCTGTCGAGCCAGTTTTGCCGTATTTTTGTGCGCAAATTTTTATTTGACTTTATATATAATAGATAGTAACTCCGGGTCAGACTCAGTACTGACTATTTATTAAAAACAAAATTGTTGTTCAGTTTTCTTTTAATATTGCGCTATTGCATTTTGTCTATTTGCCAGTGTCAAGTATTAGAGTAATCAAGTAATATTTCCCATCATGGGATTGTATTATGGCATCACACTCTTTGTGCTTGCCAGTGTCAAGCAAGTATAAGTTGTTCAGTTGCCCCAATAGAATAGAAACTTTATTGAGGCTTCGATGGAGTTTAGGAGTGAACCCAAAAAGTCACAATTTTCAATTTTATATCATTTGCCTACACTCTCACACGTTCAAATTATCCACCATAACTACACATTAAACTTCGGAGAAATTCAAGTTTTGAAAAATAATATAATATTGACAATGTACACTTTACATTTTCCCGCTAAACTCCAGAGTTTTCTTCATATTTTGACATTGCTACGTCACAGAGCATTCATGCATGAATGAGGTAATCAAACATGTAAATGCTTTGCTATGTGTCCCACAGGTACCTACAGATATACCTACATACTATGTAGCTACATATTATGTAGCTTGTTTCCAGGAAATAATATAGGTTGATGAGATGCCAATAATAACTGCCTCATTAGCCAAGTGGTCCCGAGCGCGACTGCTACGCCTGGGTTCGATTCCCAGGTCGAGCAAAGTGTTATTGGGTTTTTCTATGAAATTCCCAGTATCAGCTCGGAGTTAGGAATTTGTGCCCGGTTAATGGCAATAGGCTCGCCTCCTATTACATGGGACCTAAACATACCGGCGAACTGTGGGTGTACATTAGTACGCCTCTGCCAAACCCTTCGGGGAATACAGGCGTGATGGTGTGTATGTTATGTAGATGCCAATAAAGTCACGCTCCGCAATTCAGTTTGTAGTTCCTCGTAAATTAACGCTGAATACATTTGAATACCTTTAAAATTCCAATACCAAATTCCTTACAAATGATGTAAACATTTGATATATACATATTACGAATTATAACATACCATCACGCCTGTATTCCCCGAAGGGTTAGGCAGAGGTGTACCTACTGAGGTACACCCATCGTTCGCCGGTAGTTTAGGTCCCATAGGGCCCGGGCACAAATTCCAAACTCCGAGCTGCTACTGTGAATTTCATAGAAAAACCCAATAACACTGCTCGACCTGGGAATCGAACCTAGGATCTAGCGTAGCAATCGCACTTGGGACCACTAGACTAACGAGGCAGTTAAATTCGTACAATTATCTTAATTATTGTAAGAGGCGTAGAAGAACTATCCTTTATCTACTGAAAGCTACTAGAGGCATTGTTGGATCTGTTTTGACCCAATAGAAAAACCCAGTTCCATTTACTCACTTAGGAAGTGGACTTCTCGAAACGACACAAAATTACCCTGTAATTATCTGTGACAATCCCATTATATGGTAATTCCTGAACGTTTAAAAAGTATAATTAACGAGAAAAGATCTAAAACGTCACGTCCTGTTATAAAGCGGGTATTTCCTGCTAGGTAATTTCCCAGTCAGGTTATTATCATTTATCAAAACAACATTGAAGGTAAAATCCGTTTTATAGATTATTTGGGATGACCCATATTACACGTCAGCGTGACTCATGTTTGGTATTTATTATTAATTACGGTTTATTACTGATTGGCTATTGATTGCCAGCGATTTTGCACGGCCCAAAAGGATTTTACTTACTAGAAGCTTACCAAGAAATACCGGATTTTTAAGTTACACCTCCAGCAATACAACAGTGTACACCGCTTCCAACTTCGTGCAGTATTTTTTAAGTAATTCGCGTACATACATACAGACAAACACAAATTTTAAAGATGGTATTTGATAAGTTTTGGATTTATTTGCTCTTATATTTATAGACTCCTCAAACTTATTTTCTTTTCTTATCTCTTTGAAACAAACATCGGCCGTTTATTAGTACCTAGGTATGATTATTGTAGTAATAAAGTATAACTTACTTATTTATGACTCATTAACTATCCATTATGAGATAAATTGCTAAGTAACCCAACTGTTATTGTTATCAAAACAACAAAAAATAAAATGTAATAAATTACCTACGTATATTGTTTTGTTTAGTTTTTTTTTCTTTTAATATGGCGCCACACTTTTTGTGTATTTGCCAGTGTCAAGTACCTACCTGTACTGTAATAAATCTCATCGTGGGATTATATTATGGCACCACACTTCTCGCGTTCGTCATTGTTTCAGCCCCATTAAAATAGTGGAACTTTATTGAGACTTTGATGGAGCTTAGGACAGGACCCAAAAAGTGACGATTTTCAATTTTATATAAGTTGCCTAAACTCACACATATTCACGAATGCTTCATGGACATATTATTTACACATTAAACTTCGGGGAATTCAAGTATTGGGTTGCCAATCACAATTTAAAAAACAAGAACTTGAAGTTGGAAAAGCCAGAACAATTCGTATAAAAAAAGAACGCAGTAGTACTTAATTAGAATATTTTAAGAATATAATTTGAATAAATGCAACAAGTTATTAATAAATAAAACTTAATATCGCCACCCGTACTCAGCTGCTAAGTACTTTAAATTTCTTAAAAAAACGAATAAGTAAGTAATACATTGCGTAACAGTCGCGCTTAGGACCGCTAGACTAATGAGATTCAATACTATTTCTATAGACAAAAATAAGTTTTATACTTAGTACTACTAAGTACACTTAATTATAAATATATGTACTTATGTATTAATAGAAAAGTTAATTATGGTGTAAGTGTATATTAGTAATAACTTGCACAACATTAAAAAACATGAACAATTGTTTATGTCGCAACTCTACGTCTATATTTTTAAAGTGACGTCAATATCAATCATGTTTTATAATGCTGAGCGAAAAATCTCAGCGAACCCTTCCGCGTGTAGGTTCTAGAGATTTTCAGGCTTGAGTGACTCGACATTGACGGTTTTTTAACGAAAAAAAAATGTTATTTTTACCTTAGACTATATTAGATATGCATACTATAGTTTTTTTTTATGGGATAGGCGGGCAAACGAGCAGATGGATCACCTGATGGTAAGCAATAACCGCCGCCCATGGACACCCGCTACACCAGAGGAGTCACGAGTGCGTTGCCCGCCTCTTAAAAGGGTTGGGCCTCCGGTAACCTCACTCACCCAGCGAAACACGTTTTCGTGATCACTCCGGTCGAGCCGGCCTATTCGTGCCGAAGCATGGCTCTCCCACGGAAAATCTAAGTCTAATCTAAGCTAAATGTCTAAGATTTGTACTAATGTACGGTAAAGGAAAACATCGTGATGAAACCTTCATGCTTGAGAGATTTCTTGATAGTGTGTGAAGTCTGCCACTCGCACTAGGCCAGAGCGTGATCCTTCTCATTCTACGAGTAAGAGCAGGGACGGGGACCCATACCAAGCTGTAGGACATTAAATGTTGATGATTACCACATACAGAGACAGAGGCGCACTAATGGACACCCACAATTCGCCGGTAGATATGTTAAGGTCCCATGTACGAGTAATAGGGGGCGAGCCTATTGCCATTTAACCGGGAACAAATTCCAAACTCCGAGCAGCTACTGGGAATTTCATAGAAGAACCCAATAACACTTTGCTCGACCTGGGAATCGAACCTAAGATCACTAGGCTAATGAGTCAGTTTTGATTGATGATGGCGTAGAAGATTAGATAATTATAGGTAAGATACTTATGTATAACACTAACAATATAATATACGATAACACGCATTAGTAAGTACTTTATGACGAATATCACCAAAATAATCAAATAAGTTACAGATAAATTTTAATGTTTCATATTCATATCAAATAATAAATAACAGATTCCATTATCCGCCACCTCATTCTACAGCTCTCACCGTGGATGACTGGATAAAATGTAAATAGGTAGGTATAATCTTTTGTTATCGATAGGTACGAGGAAGTGACTCATTGAGTCATAATAGGACAACGCCGGCGCATAAAATATGACTAATATTTCAAATTTCGGTTCGGTAACCGGGATAATAACGGGAGCAGGAAAGTAACGGGGACCGATGACGTAGGCGCACTTCAGAGTCATAAAACAAACATTTCAGAAGAATTCAGTTACCGTGACGTTTTTATCTAGTATCAACAAACATCTAAAACAATTGCATAACAATATATTTTAATCAGAAATTCAAATTTAGTTAATTCGAAAACAACAAAACGTGCGTTCAAAATCCTTTAAAAGGTTGCATGAAGTTATTTCCTAATGCCAAGGTCTCGGAGATGTATTTATAAAAAGTTGACATTACGAAAGAACTGCAGGCCAATATTGCTCAAAAAAATGTTGTGACAGCATTAAGGACTGAAGACAAGACAATATTTTTTTCCTTTTTTTTGTGGTATGACATAGGTTGGTTCACAAAAAAGGTTTCTTTTGTTATTCCTGTCAAGTTGATATATATTAGACCTTTTTAAATAGGCATATCAACGGGTAGATAAAATTAGTCACCAAACTGATAAGACTAAATAAATTAAGTCGGTTTTTGTAAACGAAAGCCGACACCTGCGATTTTTGTTAAGATTTTTTGACAGAGAACAGATAAGGAATCTAAGGATAACACAGCCATCAAGCACGATAGACAAAAGCATAGACAAAGGTACAGTTAAATGTTTCATAGATAACAATGGGCACGTTATTTATTAGATGGGTCGTTTTAATTTCATAATTAAGTAGTTACTTTTTTTTGTTTAAAATTAAGTGACTTGGGTATTTTAACTTGTTAGTTGTTTTCCAGAAATCATCCTGATTAAGACAAATGCCTCACACTTTAGGATACACGATTAAAGTCACGTATACAGGGCCACAACTGTTAAATAAACATAATAAGTAGGTATTTTAATACGGTAACGATTGTCAATCACATAATTATATTTAAGTATGTGGTATTTCCAGTACGCTACATAAACTGGGAAATAATGTTTTGTCAACAGCTACTGTTAGATGTCTCACACAAAATCACACATTGCCTGTATATAACATAGCGTGTTGTTTTTTACATTTGTCTTAATTTAAAATTCCTTTGGGACAACGTAGGATATCGGGAGTTTGTGGCGGTAAGTTTGAAAAAATATAATTAGGTAGTTATATAATTATATAATTTAAAAGCGCCTGCTAGCAGGCCACAATTCATGGAGGACGTCAGGTCAGAGCCGACAGAGGTCTTACCTTCATACCCTAGCCTTCTATTATCTGTGCCCTAGCATTACGACCAACGTAACGTGACATGCGTCTCACTTTGAAAAAGTTTAAAATCCTGCATACCTGCCTACATTAATTAGTTCTACAGTGTGTCAGTGAATCTATTATAATTATCATGCAGCGCAATATTAGAAACCTTAGGTAAGTATCTATCTAATTAATCTAATTTGACGATTACCTAATTAAAATATCAACTTCTTAAAGATATTAAAAACTATTGCATCCGAATCTCGTTGTGTCTTAAAGCTCGACGCAACGTTTGTTTAGCAATACGTAGTTTCAGTAACGCAATGTTTCATAACAGTGAAATTCATAATAACTCGCCACGCCAGATGGCAATGCCAAGTTACCGGCAGTCAAGGTTGAGTCAACTGTATGCAACTATTTCAAAAATCATAATTTAATAGTGTAATAAATTACAAGGATTTTTTTCTGCGCAAGTTTATTAACGAAAGGAAATCTGATATTCCCGCTTATTTTTGAAATTAGAATACCGAGAAATAAATAAATACACATTACACACACGCACCAACAAGATTCGAAACCGAAAACCGAAAGGCAGTGTTTTGTGTTTGAAATGTTTAATTCTTAACGCGATTCATTCAGTAATTAATAATGTAATAAATTACTGAATGAATAACACTGAAAAAAAATTAACGACAGGTTTTCTTTGTAAAAGGAATTGGTATTTGACAGACGTGTAAGTGGGTTCGTCACTTTATGGCAGCTATAAACTACATGAACTATTTTTGGACTTATCACAGTTCCATTCATGGCTTCCATTACTAATCCATCTCACGCCAGTAAACCTTGATTTCTGGTCACCTTTTAAGGATAGGTAGATGAATCATTAGAGCGCTCGCGAACTTGTGATTTTTAGTCGGGCGATAGTTTGATCGTTCTGGGATTCACTATGGAGTTATATGGCAGTGCACTCATTTGGGGATTAGAATTCGACATGAAATTATACACGACTACTACTCGTACAGCGACTAAACTATCGGTAGACTAAAATTCACAAGTGCGCGTTAGCCCTTATTGAATAGTCGCTCTTCGAAAAAGTACGTGTCAGGTGTTAAAAACAAAAATAACAACTGGCTGTAAGACATTTTGATAATGATAACCTACTCATGGATCTACAATATTGTTACGCCGAGAAGCTATTAGAATGACGTGGATGGGTCACGAAGGTTCTGGATAAATCGTAGAAGCATGTAGAATATTCGAAAGGAAGTACTCGAATACGTACTCACGTAATAACAATAGCTCAAGGTCGGGTTCAAAGGTCAATGTCCGTAAACAATAGACGATCAAGTACCTACTCGCATTTTGTAGGCTTTTGGCGATTGTTCGATTCCAGAATCTTCGTGACTGATATAAATAGCCGTCGTGAGGGTCGGCTAGGGCAGTTTAGTTTTGGACAAGGTGAAGTGAACATCAACGTGAAGACAAGTGATTCTCAGTGTGACAGTACAGTGCGACAAGTAATAGTGTAGTGATTTTATTTGTGATTTCTGGTGTGTGTTGTCAAGTTTATTAAAGTATTTGTTTATTTCGGTAAAATTAGCGTTAATTAATTTATCCCGAACCCCAGCTCGTAACATTTGGTGTCAGAAGTACTGGGATAAATTATGCCGGTTTTGCCAAAGGACGATACGGAAGGTATCCGTACCAGAAGTCAGCGGCAGCAAGAAATGGACCAGAGACGTTTTGGAGATTCTCCAGCACTTCCTGCGGGTCATCAACAACCAACAATAGACCCAATTGCTGGTCCATCTAGAACTTCTCCAGCGCCAGCTGTTGATCTGGCGGCCTTAATGGCGATAATACAGGATCAGGCTCGACGTCAGGAGGAGCAGAGGCAACAAGATAAGGCAGAGCAGGCACACCGAGAAGAAGAGCAGGCCCGCCGTCAGGAGGAGCAGACTCGCCGTCAGGAGGAGCAGGCACGCTTGCTGCGGGAGCAGATGCAGCAGGACAAAGAGGAGCAGGCACGCTTACTACGGGAGCAGCTACAGCAAGACAAAGAGGAGCAGGCCCGCCGTCAAGACGAACAGATGCTCCTCATAAAAGACCTCCACGGGACTCTGGGCAAACAGCTCGGTGCAGTAAAGGAGAAAGTAGAACAGCACGAGACTTGGATTTCCGAAACCAGAGTTGAGATGGCCGATATGAAGAAGGCTCTAGGTGACCTAAAGGCAGGAAAAGGATTTGAGGCTGCTGTGGCTGCTGCACCTACGACCTCTTCATTACGTGGATTTAAAGTGCCACCTTATGACGGGACCTCCTCATGGTCGGCATACAAAATGCAGTTTGAAGCCTTTATGGAGTCAAATGGATGGGACAAGGGCCAGGCAAAGACGGCACTCACCCTATGCCTCCGCGAACAGGCTTTAACAGTACTGGAGGCCCTCGGCAAGGAGATGTCCTACGATCAGCTGATTGAGGCATTGGACTCGAGATATGGAGACACCCATCTTGAATACGTGTTCCGTGCACAGCTGAAGGATCGGGTACAGCGTGGTTCAGAGACCCTGCAGCAGTGGGCTGTAGAAGTTGAAAAGCTGGTTCGGAAGGCCTACCAGTCTACACCTGTGCTCATCGACGGTAACCTGGTTCAGGCGTTCATCGATGGAATCCGGGACCTGGAAGTCAGAGCTGCTGTGAGACTTGGTCATCACAGGATATTGAAAGACGCCTTAGCCCATGCGTTGGAAGTGGAGGCAGTCAGGCAGGACTATCGAGCTTACCGTATCCGGGAAGTCGTGTTACCGACATGCTACCTCTGCGGAGAAGAGGGTCACTTCCAGGTGGGTTGTGCGAGGCGCAGCAAAATTTCAAGGGAACGTGTGATAGTACCTAGATGCTACATCTGTGGTAAGCGAGGACACTTTCAAGCCAGTTGCTGGAGAAAGGAAGATGGAAAAAGGAGAATAATAGCTGCTCCAAGATGTTATATATGTGGAGAAAGAGGCCACCTCCGGATGAGTTGCCCGAAGCAAAGCAGATCCCGTGCATGTTTTCCGAGTAGACCTTGCTCTGAAAACTGGAGGAAGAATGGAGATGACGCATATTCTGGAGTGAAGCAAGAGGCTAAGGAAGCAGTACCCGTGAGGATGCTGACAGCGGATCTGAATGATGTACAAAACAGTAGCTCAGAACAAGTTGGTCAATCGGCCAAACAAACTTCTGAGAGAATAAAGACGCGTTATGAGTGTAAGATGAACAACAAAGGCTTCGACGAGGGTTCACTAGTGCGGCTAAATAACCCGGTGTGCGTCAAAGGAAAGTCATCCAAGTTACGGGCAAAATGCAACGGCCCCTATAGAGTTGCGACTAAGATCAACGATGTCACCTACCGGATACGGCAAGGACCAAGAGGTGCTCCGAAACCAGTTCACGTGGATCGTTTAGCCTGTTATTACGGATCTAATGACGCATGCTCGGGACGAGCATGTCTTAGGGGCAGTGTTACGCCGAGAAGCTATTAGAATGACGTGGATGGGTCACGAAGGTTCTGGATAAATCGTAGAAGCATGTAGAATATTCGAAAGGAAGTACTCGAATACGTACTCACGTAATAACAATAGCTCAAGGTCGGGTTCAAAGGTCAATGTCCGTAAACAATAGACGATCAAGTACCTACTCGCATTTTGTAGGCTTTTGGCGATTGTTCGATTCCAGAATCTTCGTGACTGATATAAATAGCCGTCGTGAGGGTCGGCTAGGGCAGTTTAGTTTTGGACAAGGTGAAGTGAACATCAACGTGAAGACAAGTGATTCTCAGTGTGACAGTACAGTGCGACAAGTAATAGTGTAGTGATTTTATTTGTGATTTCTGGTGTGTGTTGTCAAGTTTATTAAAGTATTTGTTTATTTCGGTAAAATTAGCGTTAATTAATTTATCCCGAACCCCAGCTCGTAACAATATGTTAGATCGTTAAGGTTGATGTTGATTAAAACGTGATTTACAGAATAAAAAGATGTTAAAAGTATTTTACCGTCCAAACGTCTATCTATTCTATAAACCTTAACGCTTCCAACTAACATATTGTAATATACGCGTTTTTGTATAATTGGGTGCAAAAATTGTATTTCGCGATTTTAATTAATTCTCAATTATGTACAAGTTTATATTATGTACATTAAGGGCCACTTGCACCAACTTCTTAAATATGTTTAAATTGTATTTAAACACAATTTTCTATTGTCATTTTGTGTTTAAATTCAATTTAAACATATTTCAGAAGCTGGTGCAAGTGGCCCTACATTACCTACTAATTATATGATGATTTTAAGTATTAGAAATTTTAAATGCAGTTTAGTAAAACGGTACCAGTGGTCAAACTTTAAAAATTAAGTTTCAACTTCAATTGTCTGATAAAAAGCATGTGCCCATTTTTAAATATTTTTTAAATCGTCCATTCATTTCTTTAATTTTTGGAGCATCAATTGACTGTTCTAGATACCGAATCTAGTCTTACCCCAATATTGGACCCTTTTTGCTTGGGCGGCTCACATATAGATAACTTTTTTCATAATTTATTGTTACAGACAACACAACATACGAAAATCTTTATATTTTGTTTGTTATTGTAAGTACCTATGAAATAAGTTACTTATAGAAATTAATAAACGACGTAGAAGCTTTTAAAATAAGTATTAAACTTCAGCTAGAGTGAATTTATGTTACGTAATTACGTAATAATACTATTCTCAAACGCCTTTTGTATGAAATATTTTCCACAGATGATGTCTACGTCAGAGTTACCCTTTAATATAACCTTTGTCTGTATTATTAATAGCTATGTAAACTCTCTTCGATAACCTTCTTGGATTTATAGATTTACTCGTGATTCGTAATTTTGTTTGACGTAGGTAGGTACGTCTGTACTTAGTGTTTACAGTAGCTAATAATTAATTAGTTTTTTTTTATAATTATCTAAGTACTAGCTATGTTTGCCTCATGGAAGTTTGCGCGATTCTGTGCGTTTGTGTATATGAGAATTTGTGTTTGTATACGATACAGGAGAAAATCATAGCGTGGAAAAGTTTTATTTAATAAAAAGCTCAAACATTACTGAACGGATTTTCATACGGCTTTTACTAATCGACGGAGTGATTCATGAGGAAGGTTTCAAGCTACTACAACATCGAGTGAGTGAGGATACCGGAGGCCCAACACACGTGCGACTTTTCTGGTGTATTCTTTGTTCTGGGGGCGGCGGTATCGCTTACCACCAGGCGATCCAACTGCTCGTTTCCACCCCTATGCCATAAAAAAAGGTTGGTAGTAACTTAAGAATAACCCCTCACTCAGCTATTGATTAAAAAAACGCATGAAGTCAATGCCCTCAGCACTAAGTTAGGTAACAGTTTGTTTTAAAAATATATGACTTCTATATGACTTTTACTTTTCACAGGCGAAGTCCTACACTAACCTACTTTCTAAGGAAGTTAGATTCTTCGACCGTAACCTGATTCAAATTGTCGTTGTTTAACGATTACTACCTACATACTTTCATACAGGATATGTTAAAAAAAACCCTGTGTGATTCGCGGTAAAGTCAGGCTAGGCACTTGGCATTTGGGGCCCCATAAAGCTTCGAGGCAAGCCAGGCTTTTGTAGGTAAAAAAGGGTATTATAAGATTATAAGGTTATACATATTTATAAGGTTTTAATATTATAAAAATCCACGAGAACTTACTGCCAATAAACTGCCATTATGCAGTTTGGCAGATGTAAATGTTTTTCTTATGTCAATAAAAAAAGGTCTTAAATCTTAACTGGATATAGTTGGGTAGGTATCTCAATCACATCACCAAATAAAATAAGAAACATGACAAGCGTAGTAGCGTTCCAGCCAAGTTCTTAAATATTCATGAAATTCATTTTTAAAATGTTATATATAAAACCATCATAGGCTCTATTATGTTTTTTTTTATGGGATAGGCGGGCAAACGAGCAAACGGATCACCTGATGGTAAGCGATAACCACCGCCCATGGACACCCGCAGCACCAGAGGAGTCCCAAGTGAGTTGCCGGGCTTTTAAAAGGGTTTGGACACCGGTATCCACACTCACTCGGCGAAACACAACGCAAGCGTTGTTTTACGCCGGTTTTCTGTGAGGCCGTGGTATCACTCCGGTCGAGCCGGCCCTTTCGTGCCGAAGCATGGCTCTCCCACGTGAAGAAAACCGTTTGGCACCAAGGAACGGTGTCGCTGCCACTGTAAGTATTGCAATGTTTATATAATGAATTGTTTTGGAGATTTTTGTCTTTTAAATTGAAAATGATTATATAAATAAAATCGGATCTCGATACCTAAATATCATCTCCACGGGTGGGACAGAATTTTCTTAACACATTGTATATACGACACCTTTTGCATTATCTCTTCTTCTTCTTCTCTTTTTCTTCTTCTCTTCTCTCCTATTATAAAATTGTAAAAAAGCTGTGTCTGTACATTCAAGATATTTAAAAAAAAACACGTGGATTATGGTATATAAACGTCTCCGAATCCGAAAATGTGATTTTTAAAATTCTTGTCTGTTTGTTACGGGTTGGAGCAAAAACTACTGAATAGATTTTAATTTTATTATCACTGTTAGAAAGTATATGCTCCAGCTTAAAAACTGGTGAACTTCTTATCTCAATTAATTAAATGAATCCTGAGATACAGCTTGACCTCCCTGATGTATAGAGGCCCATAAAAAAAGAGGTCATCAATGCTGGTTTTCTATTTTTACTCCTGATATAGCTTCACGTGAGCGAAGCTGCGGGCAGAAGCTAGTTATATATATATATCTGACAGTCTGATTGGTATTATTATCTAAGCTGATGACAGTTAACCTTTCTTCGCTATTTATTCGAGACAACTAATAAACTTAATTGTTCATCTCAGATATAAAACGACAATCGGCAAAATGTCATTTCTCTTAATGAATGAGTCGAGGTCTCGGAGTGTTAATGTAAGTCTTTAAGTTTGCAAATAAATATTTACATCACACTGCTTCAAATAATTTGCATACCTACATAGCTTTATTCTGTGTTGAAATAATAATCAATATGAAGTTGTAATAATGCTATTTTGCTATTAAATCTTTGATGGTACCTATATACTTTGAAGGTATACTAATCAGTCACTGTTTAATTGTAATTATGTTATTAAAACCTCTATTCTATACGTATCTATTTGGTATCTGGTGCGTGGCATGCGTAATCTTGGTTGCAATTAGTACCATATTTTTTTGACAGGATCCCGTAATACCTTAACATTTTCTTACACTTAATCTCCTCTACTCTCCAAAGATTCCAATCTATCACTATTCAGCAATGATCACTCAAATGTTTGCGGGTTAAACTCAATTTTGAGTTCAGCTCTCCTTTGTACATTGTTTGTTTTATACCTAATTAAGTTTATATTTCTGTGTACAATTCAGAATAAATCAATAAATGGTATAGGACCACATAGAAGACAAAACAAATATCTTTATTACACCAACGTAATTAGGTATATGGAATAACTAAGTATTCACGAATACAAAACACATTTATTGTACGTTTCTAAGTAATGTAGAAACGTGCCTAAGCGAATCTGCTAGCCAATTGGTTCAAATCATAACAATATTTTCTCCCTAGTCGCACACAATTTTTACATATTCGCACGTAGATACGTGCAAAAATCCTATTGACGGATTTATTATCCATGATAGTGCGTTGATAGCGCCCTATCTACGCAGGAAAGAGAAATTATGAATTGATAAAAGTTATCTGCAAAAGTGTAGCGAGCAAAACGGAAAAACGCACTCCTGTTGGAGACTTACAACATGTGTGTGAGCATCCTGCGAGATCATTTTGATGTAGAAACTAATCTAAGAAGCCTTTACAGGGTCAATTTAGATCCGTTAGGGTCAATTCATACTAGGGCAGAGTCGAAGCGAATCGAAGAAAAATTGAAAAAAGTAATATAGAAAATTCACCTTGATCTCAACAAAATATCGATCTACGAGCGACCAACGCTGCAGATTATCTTGACAGAAATCTAATTCCATGTCCCACTGTTGGGTACGGGTCTCCTCTCAGAATAAGAGGTATTAGGCTGTAGTCCACCACGCTTGCCTAATGCGGGTTGGCAGACTTCTCATGTCGTCGACAAAATCTCTCAGGCATGCAGGTTTCCTCATGATGTTTTTCTTCACCGTTGTAAGCGAGTGATAATTAATTATTAATACGCACATGATTACGAAAAGACCGAGGCATGCACCTTGGGTTCGAATTCGAGACCTAGGACATGACAGTCCAGTGGTCATACCTACCCCAAGGCTATTAGAGGAAGTTTATTGTCAACAAAAGCTAGACCTGGGAATTAAACCTAGAACCTCACGTTCAGGAACAGCCACGCTTGCGACAGCTAAACCAATGTTAGGGCAGGTTTGTATTTCAGTGCTATTTTTTTAAATATATATTCTTAAATACCTAGGTACTTATTCTCAATTATTCCATGCCCTAAGTGCTCGAGTTAGACGCCCAAACATACAAATTCCTCTCTAATTGAACTTAGAGCTTGTTTTCCTTGGGTGCCTAGGTACGGCATGTCGACTTAGATGACCTTCCTTCAAATGCAATATTAGCTGATGCAAGTTAGCATTTTTGCAATGCAATGGCTACGTTGGAACTCATGCAAGAAACTTACGAAGCTGTGATGAAATTAATTAAATCATGCGACGCTTCTAATAGAGACAATCACGACGCAATTTTACGATCATTCATAACTATGAATAAGAATAAAATACATAATTAAATTACTTGATGCTGTGATCCGCGGTGTTACTTACCAGTGTTGAAAGAAATTCTACAATCCTGTAGGAATTTCCTTTAATTCCTTTCTTAGTGGATCTCTCTCACAAATGGTTATGTAGAATCTCTGAAAAGACTGTTGGAGTTTAAGGTTACTTAGTCTTTACTAGCGTAGCCCTTCGGAAAGACTTGGACTCATTGTCATGGCGTGATTTGCCAAGCTTTACACGGGACATTCATATATAGTTTATGACCTTCGTAGATCAGCATCATCCGTGCCTACAGTACAGTACTTAGTTTCTCATTAGTCCGCACAAAGACAAACTCAGCGCGGCTGGGACTTTTATTCCTATCTCATTATATTTTTTTGACACAAAAGGCCTACGTCTTCCTCCGAGGGCCAATCTATCTCTATACCAAAGTTCATTAAAATTGGTTCCACGGTTTAGGCTTTAAAAAGTAAAAAATAAATAGCCTTTCGCAAAGTGTGGAATATTAGGTAATATGAATATGGATGGTTGTTGTGCCCTGTCCAGAATTCCCCTGTTTTCTCCTGACCAAACACAGAGTGGAGTACCTTTCTACCTACCTATGTTTATTGCGACTGAATTGCGAAATAGGTCATGTCTATCTCCTTAAAAATTCAAACAGTGCAAAAAATTGAAACACGAACATAAGATATTATTAAATTTAGAACGAATGCCTATTGTAACATTATTGTAACATCGCACTGGCCGAAAAGTGATCGTTTCTATAACCTTCTTATTATACGAAATTGACCTTATTTAGAATCTCCTGATTTTTTACATTACATCACTATAACAAAGGCTACTAATTTTTAGCTTATGTATTACTCAGTGACCCAGTGCCTTAGTAAGCTGTACTTATTAGGTTGGTACGACTTTTTTAGTAGGTAGACATTGCGATTCTCAATTGTTGGTACCTACTTATTAAATATTACGAGTTGACGTTGTCACTTTGCGTTGTCACCTGATATTGGTCAAGACTCAAGGTGCTAGTTTGCCAAGTATTTGGTTAGTAAAGTAGAATTAATCAATCTAATACCTATGCAACTTATTACGACATCGTGTACGCATTATAGTCTTACGTTACAGTAATAACGTGTTATAGCGTAATGTCATTATATATTACCTAGTCTAGGTGAAAACGGGCATGTTGCTTTGTGCTAATTACTTAAATTATGTGGAATTACATAAATGTAATATATCTATTAGATATGTCACTTATTTATTTTTATTGTAGAGTGGGTTTGCGTTTGGTGACTGACTCTAGTTACGTTTTTTCCATAAGGGGCACAAGCCTAGGCCCCCATTGCCCCTGGGGGCCCTGGGCTGGTTTCGGAAGTCGGTGGCGAAAACATAATACCTAACTCACCAAATTGAAGGTTGACGACCAATAATAACAATAATATAAATAAACCCCCTCTGGGAAAAACGTTACCTCATCACGAGACTAACGCAAAACTAGAATAATAGATTAGAACCGCTTTCTAGAAACCTATGATGGGTCATTACGTGAAACAAGCGCATAAATCGCAGGACAGCTTGTGGCGAGCTGATGGTGACATACACCTATTGCCCCAGAGAGTAGATCAGGGCCTCGTGCTCGTCTCCAGTTTTCCCATATTAGGTGGCTGGAGTGGAAGTCCAAGAGCGCCCGGGTGAAACCGGGGCTGCACCTCTCTATACACTGATGTAGATGTGCTGTTTCTGTACTAGGCTATGAATTAAATTAATTTAATAGCCCTATATTAAAGCTTTAGGTACTATTATAAAATCAATGTTATTACCTTTTCCGCCATTTCGAAAGATCTTAAAAAACAATGTGCCCTGTTTACTACTGGTAAAAAAGGAATTAAAACGGGTTTTTATAATATAGGTCCTAAGTGGAAAATTATAAAATCTAGATTTCAAAAGCAGATATACTTTCTAATATCCTGCTGGTATATTAGGTAGGTACCTACAGTGTACATAACATGTACATAACTGATATAATTATGTACTACATTACGTTATGATACTTACCTAAATAAAAAAATGCTAATATTTGTCGTACTACGCTTGTAAATTTGTTATTACACCGGTACGTATTATCTCATAATATTTTGTGGTTCTAATCAATAAACAATAATGAAGGTATGCTAAGGGAATAAAATAATTATAAAATGTTTAAGAACAATATTTACTTGAAGATAATATTTACATAACCAATTGAAACTTGAATTTGGCGGGCTCAGATGATAAATGATTCATCTGAGCCCGCCTAATGCAAGCTTAATTGATCACATTGTAGATTCATGGCGGTAGTAATCGGGACGTTAACTATTACATCAATACCTGAGAATTTAAAACTTTTGCTTAAAAATCCATAACCAGCCAGAAATTTGCCTAAACTGTGCCAACAGGCAAAATTAGCGATTTACATTAATTTACTTTTAGCTACTATAATGATTAGCTACTATAATGATGCAAAAGTTTTAATTCTCAGTTGTTAACGTTGTTTAGTAAATATAGCAATTACTCCTGCCATGAATCTAGAATGTTTTATAGATCTACAAATTGCGAAAAATCAATTTAATTGAATTTGGCGGGCTCAGGTGAACTCATCCAAATTCAATAACGTACTATCTAAATTTTGCACCTGCTGAGAATATCAGCCACACATTATTTTGTCTATGGATGTACGCTCCGGTGCCAAGTTTACAAACTCATAAAAGAAGTTAAATTTATTGTTTATGGTATCTACTTGACAACCATGGCGAGCACGTCGAGGTCTGTTTTTCTAATTTATTTTATCCCTGTTTCGATATTATTGAAGTTATTTATGTATTGTACAGCTGAATATCATTAATGTTAATTATGATGTTAAGTAAGTGCATGATTGTGCTAATTGAGTGTAGCAAGACCACGACAAAGTTGTTTCCCAATGATTTGATTTCTACTTGTTGATGGATGATGAGCCTACTTTCTTTTGTGGTTTTAGAATTGAGGCGAATAAGGTGGTGTGCTATGCGCACCCAGACGCACCGCTTATCGAGGATTACCGGGCTGGGGACATGATATGCTCGGAATGCGGCCTGGTGGTTGGAGACAGGTACGTAATAAAAATGTTTGTTTGGCAATATTTACGAAACGCACAGAGCTTTCCACTGCTGATATCGTGTCGTAATAATAACAAAGTTGTTGAACTAATGCGAGTGATGTATTTGATTTCTATTATTTCGAGGTCGATAAATAATTGAATAATTGTGCAATGTGGAAACTTGAGAATTGTGCATAGGAACTGACAATAATTAAAGCTGCATATCACACACATACATTTTATGAACGTCACTTTTGTTTTAGTTTAAAAGTCAGCTTTTTTTATACATATTTTTATCACCATGCCTTTTTAATAGCATGACAAACATAATATCAATTACCCCACTATGATGTTTCTTTGTCCAACATTGTGGTTTGATTTTTAATTACACATGACCACATTCTCTATGGCTATTCTTTATCTACTGACACATTCCATTTAGGCTTATGTAGTACATGTACTATGTACTAGTACGAACTATTCCTTGTCCTTTCTAATACATCATTCCTTTAGTACTTCGTCGTTCGTCATAGTCTCTGGCTCTCTAGTTCTGTACGAACTACGAACTGAGCGGTGAGCGACGGAGCGCTCCGTCGCTCACCACTCATTTGATCTCGATTAGTACATTTGAACGACTGTACTATTAACCATCGCTCACTAGCAAGAACAAAGCTATTTTGAACTTTATGTCTATGTTCTCAGTGATTAATTTTGTTTACTTTTCCTTCAGTGAGCTACAGTACTAAGAGGACTGTACTGTACTAATAGTACTAGAAGACCGAACTAGTACATTTGAACGATTGTACTAGTACGGAGCGCTCCGTTCATAGTCTGAGCAAGAACAAGCCTAATTCCATTGCACCTATGTATTGTGTTCAATAGGTATGTGAATAAGAGAATTAAAAAAAAATTGAGGCCTCAGTGCACTCTTGGTGACTATATCACTCTTCCTCATGGGGTCATTCAGCTAAAAAAAAGTTGCTCCACGCTAGTGTTTTCTCCTGTATCATGGGTGCATTCACAAACACAAATTCTCACATACACAACAAATACCCAGACCCAAAAAACTATCGGTAGGTCATACAAATATTTGCTCCGTGTGGGGATTCAATCCACAATATATGGCGCAGAATATAGTTAATACATAAAGTTGACACAAAATAGTGAATGAAGTAATCTGTGTTACTCATAAATATAAAGCTTATGCCTATTGTCAAATTATTGTCTCTGCAGAGTCATTGACGTGGGTTCTGAATGGCGTACATTCAGCAATGAGAAGTCTGGTGTGGATCCTTCTCGTGTTGGTGGGCCAGAGAACCCGCTACTTTCGGGTGGAGACTTATCCACCATCATTGGACCGGGGCGAGGAGATGCATCATTTGACAGTTTCGGAGTTTCAAAGTATCAGAACAGAAGAAATATTAGTAGTACAGACAGGGCGCTGATTAATGCGTTCAGGGAAATCAGCACGATGGCCGACAGGATAAACTTGCCCAAGACTATAGTTGACAGAGCCAACAATCTGTTTAAGCAGGCAAGTCTTAATTTTCTGTATTATTATGTAACTCACCTCAACTTCGATAAAAAGTATCCTATCTATATCTATCCTTAGTTAGTCACAATTATAAACTATGTTTGCAATAATTAATTCATCAAAATCCATTCAGCAGATTTGCATGATTGAGTAACAAACATCCAAACACACAAATTCATATTTATAAATTAAGAAGATTTATCTGATCCTAATAACTTGTAAATGGGTTCAAGTAAAATGCCTTTTGAACCTTTGATATTAATATATTTTTTCATATATATTTTAATATTCTTTCAGTAAAAAAGTAAAGAAGTCACAGTCTAAGTACAAGATAATCAATACTTTTCAATTTAAAAAAATGGCACATTTTTAGATTCTTATGGACTTGCAAACCTTTCACATCAACAATTTTCTGTGGGAATTTTACAATAATTAACATCAATACTATAATAACACCACATTAAAGACATGATTTTGTTCACAATATGTGAACATGGTAGTTTTCCCTGGTAAATAACAGACTTAAAGCAATTTTAAATATGTATAAACAATCTGATCAACCAATGCCTTTGTAGGTTCTCATTATCAATGTGAAAAAATATGAACCTGCAATATGTAGGTACTGATAAATACTGTGCTGTTATTGGGTTTTTCTGTGAAGTTCTCAATACCAGCTTGGAGTTAGGATTTGTGTCCGGTTAATGGCAGTAGATTCGTCCTTAACATACCAGAGAACTGTGGGTGTCAATTAGTAGTAGTAAACCTTTTGGGGAACACAGGTGTGGTAATTTTTATGATTGTTATACTCTGTGTGTGCTACACATGAACTAATAATAATCTGTACTACAGACCCATTTGTACAGCACACACTATACTCATGGTCTGGATTAAGGCATGTAGAGGATGCTAGGCAATGAAACTGTTGAAAGAAAGACGATGAACGTCGAACAGTTCTCATGGTTTGCACCTTCTTACAAAAAAGATTACCTATTTCATTCTGTCTAGTTATTTGCCTTGAAGTTAATACTTGCTCATTCGGCTCGAAAGTTATAGAAGATACTATGTAGGACTAGAAATTTAGCACAGCACAGCATAACTCAGTATAGGTAATATTGGAAAATAAACTAAGGAAAAATACACATTATACTGTCACAGTTTTACACATGACATAATTTGTCATTGATAAAGTTGAGTTTAAAGGAAATGTTGGGTTAAAAAAATATAAAATACATGCAATGTTATTTTACAGAATTATATAAATTTTCCACAATAAATCGTTGACAACTTTATGCATGAACATAAATTAGCATACCTTCTGTTGAAGGGCACGCAATGCATTTTAAGAAACAAAGTATTAACACTTATAATGTAATACTTCGAGGTCATGCTCATAGGTCACTGGAATGAGCAGTTTATTTAACATTTTACATAATAATTTACGTTTGTCGTAGATTTTTTTTAACACTATACCTACAATGTTTGTGTTAACTTTAGCTGGATTAAAAACTGAAGATAATGCTTGACTGCACCTTAACCTAGATATAACCCGTTTTTTTTTAAGTAGATAAATATAAATAAGCTTAAGAATTTCATACTACATAATAAAAATTAAAAAGTGTTTTTTCGCCAACCCGTGACAAACAGACAAGAATTTTAAAAATCATATTTTTGGATCAGCGGCGTTTATTACCCTAACCCACTTGTTTTTTTTTAATATCTTCAATGTACAGACACAGCTTTTTTACAATTTTATAATAGTAGAGACTTATGTATGCTGTCTGTGGCCTTTTAAAGCTACAAATGAATTAGACATTAATGAATACCTTTACATTTACTTAATATTGTGTTTACAGGTGCACGACGGTAAGAATTTGAAGGGACGAGCGAATGACGCGATAGCATCAGCTTGCCTCTACATCGCGTGCCGTCAGGAAGGCGTGCCGCGTACTTTTAAAGAAATCTGTGCTGTTAGCAAAATCAGCAAGAAAGAAATTGGCAGATGCTTCAAGCTCATTCTGAAGGCGCTCGAGACTTCGGTGGAGCTCATCACCACAGCGGATTTCATGTCTCGGTTCTGCTCAAACTTGGGGCTGCCCAACTCTGTGCAAAGGGCTGCCACGCACATCGCGAGGAAAGCGGGAGAGCTCGATATTGTGTCCGGACGCAGCCCTATTTCCGTCGCTGCTGCTGCCATCTACATGGCGTCACAGGTTGGTTTCTTACTCTGGTTCATTATTTATCTAACAAACCCCATGTCACATAATCAACCCATTATACTGCCCCACTGCTGACAGAATGAGACGGATTACGCTACCTAACCACATGTCACAGATTATTAATATTTTGAATGGTATTTGCTGATTCCCTGACATCCCAGAATTTCACGTGAAATACAAGATGTGTATTTTTTGTGACATTACTTGCTGATTGTAAATTTTTTTGTGTAAATATGTTTAAGCTTAATTGTGTCGGATTTATTTTTTATATAGCATTTATTCGCGCGTTTGGATGGTCGTTGGCGGCTAAACAATGGAGCATTACCGCAATAAATATTATTGTGTAGCATTAAGCAAATTGTTGAAAAAATCTTTAATAATTTAAAAGATATTGAGACTCCAATTATACTTCGAATTTTAATTGTATTCAGTAACTTGACAGTTGATAACCCTAAATTTTTGTCAAAAACAAGATAGTGAGGTGGTGTAATAATGAACGAAATTGAATGAACTTAAATAATGTACTTACATGAATAAACTTTTCATTTTAAATTTAATAACTTGTCTAAACTATTAAAAATTGGAGAATTTGTTTCTGAGTAGAAAGGTAATCTATAAAATGTCAAAAGTAATAAAAGTAAAACAATATGATTTTTATTTTTGGTTTGTTTCTATTAGAGAAAATATCAAAATAAAAATGGATATTACTTATTAATAATTATTAATTTTTCTTATATTCCACGTCTTACTTACGAATGTTTAGTTTAATTTTATAATACCTAAACCATTTTTGATATTCATTAACATACATACCATCACGCCGGTATTCCCCGAAGGGTTAGGCAGAGGCGTACTAATGTACACCCACAGTTCGCCGGTATGTTTAGGTCCCATGTAATAGGGGGCGAGTCTATTGCCGTTAGCCGGGCACAAATTCCTAACTCCGAGCTGTACTGGGAATTTCATAGAAAAACCCAATAACACTGCTCGATCTGGGAATCGAACCCAGGACCTCTAGCGTAGCAGTCGCGCTCAGGACCACTTGGCTAATGTTATTCATTCTTTCCGCAAAATTATTCACTACCCCAACACTATTAGTCCGTTTTTTTGGACTTGTCTTTTTTGGTAAACAAACCCTGCCCGATGCAAAAATCACAAGTTTTTCTTTAATCACGCACTTGATGTAGGAAACGATATTATTAACACTTACATTATACACTCTAAATTACACCAAAAACTGCTTCGAAATCACTAGAAAGGATATTATTTTTAATGAAAACGAAATTTTATGTAATTTTGTTTTCACAGAATACAATCATGACAATTTGACATTTCAAAACTCTAGATTGTATAGCAATTTTAGGGATGTGACAAAATAATGAATGATTTTGATTTATGTGAATGAACAACTGAACTGTAATTTCAAGTTCAAATGAAATGGCAGCCAGTAAAAATGTTATTGTATAATAGATAAGAGTATTTAGTTCAGTCATTCATTCATGATTTCCCAACACTATCTAACCACTATCAATTGCCTCTGGTTATTAGGACGCCATATTTGTTTACTAAAAATGACAAGTTAACTGGGATAGACTGTAGTTGTAGTGTAGTGACGGTATCATTAATTTTCTTCAAACTGTCAAGTTATTGAATACAATTAAAAGACGAAGTATTGTAGTTTAAGATTGTTTATTTTACAAATATTAGATATTTATGAAAATGTTCTTGATCAATTAATGCATTAAGATATCAGATTTAGATTAACAGACATAATAATATTGAATACTTATTATTAATAATATTAGTCTGTGCTTAAGCGCTGAAGCAATACTGCCATCTTGTAATTAGGTTAATGTCATTGCAAGTTGAACTATCAATTTTTTTTTCATGAATGAGTTTGACCTTACTGTCCTTCAAACGCTAACAAATATATTTATTACTTAGTTCTTGTTGCAACAAAAATGCCTGACCTTCACACTTCAACGATAATTGAGCATACTAAGTACCAACAAATACGGCAATTTTGCATAAACCGTAAATATTTCAATACAAACATATTTGCAAATAAATACCTTGACCGCGAAGTTGCTGCGCCTTGAAAGTAATTTTTATTCCCAGAATAGACTGATAATACACTATAAAGATATATAAATATAACATTAAATGAGAACATCCTAACAATATCGTAACTTACTGCTTTGCTTCAAGCGGAATAAACTCTTTCAAATGAAATGTCATATCTTCGGCGGCGAGCGAAAAAATCTATATTGACTACCAAAAGACAAAATGACCTGCCTGACGCATATCATCATTTCCAGGCGTCAGAAGACAAGCGCAGTCAGAAAGAGATCGGCGACATCGCCGGCGTAGCTGACGTCACCATCCGCCAGTCATACAAGCTCATGTATCCGTTTGCAGCCAAGCTGTTCCCCGAAGACTTCAAGTTCTCCACGCCTATCGAGTTCCTGCCTCAAATGTAAATGTAGGTGTATGGTTATTTTGCGTTTAGTTACTTATTTTTGCATTTTACATGGCGTATTTGCGGTAACATTGCATTATTTTGAAGCAAAAAGAATTTTAAGAGACCATGATTCTCTGAGTTTGGTTCGGTGTTTGATCTCAGAGGTCTTAGGAATGCCAGAGCCATCAAGCACAAAAGTAAGGTACAGGATCGATTAATAACACATTTAGCGATTCATTTATATATATTTATCATTTAAGTTAGCTGTGTATTGTTATTGAATCATGATTGTATCCTTAATGTATAGACTGCTATATTAATTGGGAATCCTTACATCAGGCCAGGAAACCATTTTCACAATCAGTAAGCATCTTTGAAAACCGAAGATTACTAACGGCCGGTTACAGTAACAATTTTGTCGATAGACTTGCATACTAGAGATAGGATTGGGACATTACGTGTATAACCCTTGTATATACCAAAATTCTATCTTTGGTAAGCAGATCTACTGACTGATTTGTTATAGGGACACGCTGTAAGGTTCATGACTCTTATTTTGTATTCAGCCCAGTTAAATATCATCCTTATGCAATTCAAATAGGGTTGAAATTAATATAAAAAGAAAAAATTGACGATATCTTCTCGAACAGTTTTGTAGGTCTGTTCTATTTTCAATTCTAGACTCAAAACTCATCCATATGTAATATTCATATTACATAAGGATGAGTTTTACGTGTCAGTCTAGTCTGTACTGACTCTTACAGTTATACGAACAATACGCCATGTGAAATGCTAGCCAATACGCCATGTGAAATGCTAGCATTACAGTTATAAGATTATAAAGAAAAATGACGGTTCAGTGGTAAGCTGACTATGATAAAAAAAAGTTCGCATCAAAAAAGGTCCGCTTCGGTCTGACGTGGGATTTCCTAAAGTGATTTGGTAAAATAATGTGATGTAAATGTATGGTGATTATGATGTTGGTAACATTGGCGGTCATATATATGGCATATAACTTTCATTTGTAACCAGTAAATAAGGAATAAGCAAATAAATTCCAGCTTTAGGTCCAATCTTGATACATTTTACAGGAACGGAAACGATATTGAATTATAATAATAATTATCGTGTTAATTACTAAAACCTGTTTTTTTCAATTATTTTATAGTATAAATCCAAATACTTAATAGATTACACACACAATTGTTTTTGGGCGCCAGGACCATTCGCAGTTTGCTGAATTAACTCGTAATTCGTGGAGCGTACAATCAGCAGCACGGTAAGTTAATACAAACTGTCAAAATTGTCCAATGGGTAATAAACTCTATCATTTGGAGATTAAATTTAAAATCGATTGAAGAAATTTGACAGTTTTGGATACCATGATTTGCTGTTGACCGTACACTATAAATGAAGCTATGGCTAGGGCTGACCAATGTAAAACTGACATAACGGTATCATAATAAGGTTTAAAATTCATAATTTACATTTCAATGATCACGATAATTGATTATAGAGGCGCATTTTTGATGTTTCTCCTACTGTACCGAAGTTGGATATACCCATTACGTACTTAGATACGTGTGAACAACGTTGAAGTTTTATTTTAAATATAGATATAAGTATTAACTATGTTTTTATGTACACGAACGCTGACTCCTGTCACAGTTTACTTTTATTTAAATTTTTGTCCCTTATAGAAGAAAATAAGGTGGAAAACAATTGCAGAAAATATTTCGGTAGGTATTTCCTGCACGCACTAAAAAGTGCGTAACAATGCCATTGTAGCTAAAATAATTTTTATTCAACTCGACATGAAAGACATCCCATTATTTATTTTCGGCGTTATTGATTCAATATATCTTCCACCGTTTGCAGAAGCGTACCTATTTATTTTTAATTATTTTTCATTACTTATTACTATTTGTTTCGTGTGGCCGTAGTGAATAAGAGGAGGTGCTGTTACATTTTCAACCTTAATTAGCCTTACCATTGTGGGGTCCTCCTTTTAAGATGTTCATGTTGCGTATACGACGCTTCTATATTGTCAGACGCACGCATGCGCGCGACTAGATTTCGTTATCTTAAATTTATAAACGCGGAAAGACATTTGAAAAAAAAAAACAGCGTACGAGGCTGTAGTGACATGACTCAATGTGATTATAAGTACAGTACGATTGAATTAACTATGTGTGAAGTTAGTCGTCCCGAAAGACCGCGCATGTCAAATCCAGTACATAAGTGTATTTCTGCAAAGATATCGAAATCAGTAAGAGGTCGTCCATTAAACTAAATCACTTGCGGCTCACTTCAGACGTGCAAATTTATTTTGACTGTACTGTAACGTATTGATATAGGTGACAGTTGTATTTATATATTTTGATTTCTATAGGTTATGGTAGGACAGTATTCTGTCTCACTTTCCTTTAACTCATTTCCATATAGAACAGGGTTAGTTTTATACCATTTGACAGTGTAAGGGCAAACATATATATATTTAAGTAAAGTCAAGATATCTATTTGTGTTTTTTTTTGCTTTAGTGTCAAGTTATTTTAGTGAAGGAAAATTTTGACTGTGGGCAGGATTCGAACCTGCGTCTTTTGGTAAGACAACGGTTTGGTACACAAGACGCTCAGACGCTATGTCAGGATGTCAGGTAGGTTTGTCTGTTCTTCTATGACTACCATTCTGTACTCCTTAGCGTCTATCGACAAATATAGACGTAAATTCTACCTACTATGATTTCAATTTAGTTCTTTGATCACAGTAATATGATACAACGTTTGATGAATTAGATAAAATTACTTAGCAAAATTATCTTAACCGTTAAATGATTATATCCTGTATAAAGATGGACTTGCTTGAACATATTAATATGATTTGCCCTAATTTTCTTTTACTGGACAGTGTTAAAACATTAGAATATGATATTTTATGCTCGTATCAATGTGGAGCCAATATTTTTAACGGCCGTGTACTGTAACACTAATCAATTGTAGGGAATGTAGTTTTTTAGATATTTGTTAGGTTTTACCAGGGCTGGTCTGGTCTGGGGTCAAGCCAGTCTCCTGCGTCACAGTTATTAAGTATCTTTTGCCCAGTAATTCCACGGAACGTTGAAGCACAGAGGCCGTATTATGACGTGCTATTGCCAGCATTTTCCGATTAAAAGAGATTGAAAGTGAGGGATGCCAATAGCGCTATCCCATTCTCACAACCTAAAAATAATGGCGATAACACGTCGTAGTACAGCACCAGTACTGTTTGGCGGATTGCTATTAAAATAATTACATAACCTCAATAATTGATTAGCTTTTCAGTGTTACCATAGGTTAAAACAGAACACGTTATTGAAAATAGTAAAACTATATTTAAGATTAACATTTTCCATGTTTTCACTTAGGTTAGTAATTGAGTTCTATGCATTTTTGGAATAACAAATAAATTATATAATATAGTATTTCTAGCTGTGTATGTGATGCCCGTGTATAAAAATGTTACAATCGTATATAGTATTATCATCGACCATATTTAGATAGAAAATTTTATATACTTACATACCAATATTGCCTCACTAATATCAGCCTTTATCAAGAAATTTTTATGGCAATATTTATCTAGGAAATACTGTTATATTCTGGCAACTATTATAAAAAATATATATCTGGATTAAAAAACTCGTATTTTTTGCCATTAGACATTTGATCATATAATGTAATGCTACAAAAATCCCATGAACATAAAGTAATATTAAAGTATTGAAGCAAAAATAATTCTGACTTTTGCCTATTTTGATCTCTTAACTCCTTATTTCGAATCTTTTGGTCTCGAGTGTTGCCAGTTGTTTCACATAAAGCAGACTATAAACTTTTTGCAAAGATGTATCGTTAATTTTGAATGTATGTATGTGTAATGTAACTAGCCTTAATTAGTATTTATGAATAACGCCACAAAATAAATGTATATTTAAGTGAAACGTTTTTAATTTTTTTCCTCGCAGTGTGTATTGTAATTGTGCCTCTCTTGCGCAGTAGTTAATTTTACATTAAAAAAACACGGGGCGCATGCGCGATAGCACCGTAATGCGTGATTATTTTCCTGGCAACCCTATATTTTTTTCATATGTATTGTATTCCCCGAAGTTTTAGTTAGATAGAGGCTTACTAATATTATACATTCAGTACCTCTACAGTTCGCCGGTATGTAATAGGAGGCGAGCTTATTGCCGTTAACCGGGCACAAATTCCAAGCTCCGAGCTGCTATTTGGAATTTCACAGAAAACCCAATAACGTTGCTCAACCTGGTAATCGAACCCAGGACCTCGAGCGTAACATTCGTGCTAAGGACCACTAGGCACTTTACGGTTTTTACGTTACATTGTCATTATGAATTCTCGACGATCCCTAAAAGTAATGTTATTAAATGTCTATTATTGTATTATTGTTATTTAATCAGAGTGCCATAGTATAATTACATTTCTACAGGACTCTTCAATGGCTCTAAAATGGCTTACTCCAGTGAAGGTAGGCAGTCCGCCAGCCCTGCATATTTTATATCGCTGCCTTGCGAGGTGAAATTATTCTGCAGGCAAAACTGTCAAACCATTTTAAGTACGGTCCCCACATTGGGTCCCCAGCACATTATGGTATCCAAACCTGTCAAATGTCTTCAGTCGATTTTCAATTTAATCTCCAAACGATAGAGTTTATATTCCATTGGGGTAATTTGACAATTTGAACTTGATGTGCTGCTCGACTGTACCAACCGTTAGGCATTACCATAACTGTGTTCCACATGGTAAGTCGTGTAATCATACCTTTACAGAGCCGGCCCTTTAAATTGTGCTACTTTTTCCCGAATAGTACACGACTTAAAAAGCAAGTTGAAGTACCTACGTGGTTAGGTTAATTGGCCTGCAATAAATGTATAGAAATTGGGATGGTCGTTGGACCACCTGTGAGGTCTACTTACGGAAGTATAATAGATAGGCTAAGCAATTTGACTTATTTTATTTTGCCTGTTATTAAAAGTTGACCATAAATACAACAAAAGCGAAATTTAAAGCGGTTTAAAAATAATGAAGATGAAGTATTTGGCGATCTTCTCAACAGTTTTTTGGATACGATATGAAGAAGCCCAGTATAGAATCAAATCAAATCAAATCAAATTCTTTATTTGCATAAAACATGGTATAAAAAGTTGTTACAAATAAGTTTTGATCAATCATGTTTTGCTAGTTATATTATAGCATGCAAAATTAGGTCATTACCATTGATTTCCCAGGAATTGTTTTAGTGAGTAAAAATTTTTAGTATTAAGCCTTGCGTACAATTTTTTTTAAATAAATTAATGTTTAAGTCTTTAAGTTCATTGGGTATCCTATAATAAATTCGTACACACATCATTATGCAACTTTTATCATATTTTGTTGATCTAGGAATGTCATAGAAAACAAGCCTATTTGGGTTTCTCTGATTTCTTGGATTAATGTCACATGCTTTATTAAAGCTTTATTATATTTATTATAGAAGATCCTGAGTTAGCGGAGGCATTGCCCCACACAAAAAGGCTACATAAAAATCACGTTATTTTATTAGGCTATACCTATAGTGGGAGCCGACTGCCTGTTATCAGGATCGCTGCAAGGAGTACATATATACTCTCTTCTTTAATTTAAGAGCTCAGTTCTTTTCGGTGGAGCAAACGACACTGTTCTTTATCTTCTGCTTTCCGTTTTAACTCTTGATACGACTCGATCCTCACGCTTTCTTTAATTTGTTCCACAAAACTTGGTCTAGGTCTTCCCCTTCCTCGTTTTCATTCTAGTAAAGTTCTGAAGGAGTCGTCGTGTCGTATCAAGTGGCCAAACATCTTTCCTCTCCTATTCTCTATGGTTCTTAACAAAAAAAATACAACGTAAATATGATGATTATTATAAAAATGAAACCATTTCAATGGCAATAGCGTGAGTATCAGAAATTATTCCACATCAAAGCCTAATGACGTACATAAAAACACACATATTTTTACGTTGTTAATCGTTTGGGAGGGGTCAATGACCTCTGTTCAAATATTCACACTACAAAATATAATTTAAATTCAGTTAGTAATCGGTAGGTAATTAGCTACACAGTGATTACGGCTTGAAAGTTAAATTTTGATTCCTGTATAAATATTATAAGCGCTATAACGCTTGTATAATATATAGGTACTTAATATATAGTTAGGTATTTAATATTTTAATTATGTAGGTAGGTTAGATTAGGTTACGTTATTAAGTAGGTAAATTTTAGATGAACGCCAATAATTTGCTCTTTCTACTCTAGTATAATTAGTACGTTACGTTCATAGAGATTGATTTAGCCGATTTATTTAATTCATTTGTCTAAGTATTTACATGTTTGGACGTTGCTGTCAATCTTAGCTTGACAGTTAAGAAGCAGCTCATCTCTACTAATAAAAATTTATAGAAAAGCTGTCTGTACATTGAAGGTATTAAAAAAAAAACCGAATGCGTTAGGGTATGTACCTAAAAAGGACTGCGAACCCAAAAATATGATTTTTAAAATTCTTATCTGCCTCATTAGGCTAGTGGTCCTGAGCGTGACTGCTACGCTTGGGGTCTTGGGTTCGATTCCCAGGTCGAGCAGTGTTATTGGGTTTTTCTATGAAATTCCCAGTAACAGCTCGGAGTTTGGAATTTGTGCCCGGTTAATGGCAATAGGGTCGCCCCCTATTAGGTACATGGGACCTAAACATACCGGCGAACTGTGGGTGTACATTAGTACGCCTCTGACTAACCCTTCGGGGAAAACAGGCGTGATGAGTACGTTTAAATTCTTGTTTGTTACGGGTTGGCGCAAAAACTACTGAATACATTTTAATTTTGTTATTACCTAAGTACTCATCGAAAGTATATGCTCCAACTTAAAAAAATCGTGAACTTCTTACCTCAATCACAGATAATAGAATACTAGTAGGTACTAGTAGTAGTAGAAGAGATCATCACTGTTGGTTTTTGATTAAATTATGTTTGAGATCCATTTCTAATACCAATGCCTGGAGCTATCCAGGTGAGCGAAGCTGCGGGTAAAAGGTAGTAATAAAATATAAATGTTAAATTTAAGGTATAAGTACTTTCCAGGTACACCTCAAGTATTTGCGGTCCTGTCTTGTACAAAAACAAATATATAATAGATAGTACCTACAACAGTGAATATAAAATCGTAGGTAGTTTTTCTTTATAATTAACCAATTTCTGTTTCTGTGATGTTCTCTGTGATTAATATAGTTTTGTACCTACCTACCTATGCCTTTATCAGAGCATTATCGAAATCTTGATTAATAGTTTCAGAGGTACGAAACGTTTAATCGTGCTAAACGAACAAAGCCAAGCTGACACCCCAAAAAAGCCAGATAAGTCTACGCATAAATTAATACAAAGTATGCTAATTACGTCCAAACTAAAAAGTGATTTATTTACAGATTAACGGCCCTTTATAATCAGGTTACTTAATCAAACGCACGCTTCTAATAAAGACATCATCAAATAAGGGTCTAAAGTGAAAAACGGATCAATTTGTACAGCGGGCTTTTCCAAGCGAGCGCTACGAGCTAGCTACGAATATTGGGTTATTCTGCAAGCGCCTTGTATTATTTTATTCAGTACCGCGTGAGCTCTCAAACGAGGTGCTTGTGTCGGTAGCTCCACTATTTCTCGCGCGTATTTACGCACGCTGCCACTTAACCCTTAATCCAATTAAAAAAACAATGTGTCAGTGACCGTTAGGCGGATATAATGGGATAATCGTGTGTTGACTAATTACTAGTAAATTATAGTTAAAGTAAAAAACGTAAGTGGAAAATGTTTAAGAAGGATGTGATTTCGGAAAAATGTTGAGGGCGTCCCGCGCGCGATGTGTGCACGTAGGATTGCTGTGGTTCATTTTGTGCCTAGGCGATGTGGATGGACTTATAGGTATGTACTTACATAATTTTATTAATTAGATTAGTACATAACTGAACGTCAGGGAAAATTGTGGTTAGCGTCAAAATTTTGAATTTGTAAATGGAACATGGAATCTGTAATCGCTGGTACGTTCAAAGCTATTTACCTATGTGGGTATTAAAGTAATTAATTATTTAAATCACTGAATTCATTTTTTCTGACTTCGGCGGGCGTAGCTTACAAGGAGGGTAATGTTTTAGTTTAAAAATGTACGTATATGCATCAATAAATGACAGCTGTTAAAAATAAATCACCATATTTTTTTATGGAACACTTTTAGATGCACACTTGGCTTGCCATGCTTAATAATTAAGGGGTTAAATTTTGACACTAGTCAGCTGTCAACCCTAAAAGCTTGCACGATCTCTATATTTATCTATGCTAATAAGGACTTAGTAGCAGGACTGGGAGTATGAAATAATTTATGCACGTGCCTGCTCGTGATAATGGATTGCCCATTCCGTTCTAGTAGAGCGAATTTTTCGAATGATAGAAAATTTCATTTTCTTTTAGTCGATTTGAGTAAAAAAAACGGGGCGTGTCCTTGAGACTTTTAATGCAGATTGGATGTAAGTGGCACATTGAAGGAAGCTTGAGTGTAGGCTTTTGCCCAACAGTAGGACACACCAATCTGATAATAATTGGTGTAGTCTGAATATTACTAAAGACGCTTATAAGAATATCAGCGGCAGCGTCAGAGGAAGTCGTCCTAGAAGGATATACGCCAATCTTATTGGCAATTTTAAAAAGGTCAAGTGTGTAGTACTCGCAACTGGCGCGTATGTATGAGCAGAGTATGAATGTGGCAGAAGCAAAAGACGTATTCAAGAATCTATAGTTTCTGCCTACCCCTGTGAGAGAAAAGCGTGAGAAGGTGTGTATTTGTGTAATATAAAAGTATAACCGTCTCATAATAATACCCGTGACCGGGACGTTGCAAGGATCCGAAACGTCGGAAATTAAATAATATCAATACAACGCAATCAAATCTGTAAAAAGTTTTATTTCAATGTCAGAAACCAGAAAGAAAGTTTATCTCATGGGAGTGCTGTATGAAAATCAAGTAATATCGGACCCAAATAGACTGAGGCATAAGAACGAAGATGTTTGTTCATGTCTATAAAATGATTAATGGTCTCTTCAAATAAAGCTGTGATGATGTTCATATTATGGGTTTAACTAACTGGATCTAGTCAAGAGGCCTCTGCCATTCATGATTCATGATATGGATTGACACAACACTTCTTCTAATTCACTAACTTCCAAGGAGTTGCAATGGAAATACAAATAAAGTAAATGGTGGCTCTAGTAGACTCTACTGTATCAGACTCTACTGTATCAGTAGTCTGATCCATCTATGCGTAGTATATTATCTTTTTGTTGATTTGAGTCCGACACAGATTTCGCGAAAGCCACACCTTTACGCACGCAACGATTGATTAATGAAATTGCTTTTTTACGGTACTTATGTCGGTGTAGTAGTAAATCGTCATGTAGGTTGATTTTGACTTGTAATAGTTTTCAATGTGGAAAAATCTGATGACTTATTTAAGGCATTGTACAGTCGCTGGCACATCAAGCTACCACAAAGTGTCAAATTTCCCCAATGGATAAGAAACTCTGTTATATGGCGATTAAATTGAAATTAGATTGAAGAAATTTGACAGTTACTATTTTTCTGTGTCATGTGTGAAATTGGAAAACGAGTTCCTTTTTGGTACAGTCTAGAGCAATGTGGATCTAAAATGAGACGATTGGTCTCGACACTAGATGGAACAACGCGGTCAATAAGTAATTATTGTTATAGTCAACCAGCAATATTTTTGGGTTGAGCGAAAACACCCACGATGATACCATACAAATTACTCAATATTTCAAATCATCGCGGCTTTAAAATTCGAACAGGCGACAACGGCTGACAAATAGATCTCAACCCCTCAAAATTCGCCGTTATAATTTCGCGCAGATGATTATTCCATATACAATTATGACAGACTGTCATTAATCCGGTGAGGGTTATTTTTTATCCCAAATACAATTCGGCAATCGATATCGTAGGGAGAAGCATCCATTGTGTGGATTGAATAGTCGGCTCCGAGGTCTCATTGACAAAGTCCGACAAACATTTGACTATTCATCTAGTTCTATTTGTATACAACTTCTATACAACAATGCTTTGATTCTGCAATCGAATTTTATTGCTCAATGAAGGGATTTCTCCTATATTTCGTATTAGCTTCTGCCAGCGACTTTGTCATCGTGAATTTCAGAAATGGCCCTGATCTGGATAAAAAGTAGCTTATGTGTTATTCCAGGCTATAATCTATCTCTGTGCCAAATTTGATCCAGATCCGGTCAGCGTTCTGGTGTGTATACACCCTCATAAACTTTGACGTTTATAATATTAAGTAGGATTGGTATGAGTATGCTTATAAGATTTTTATCAATAACTAGCTTCTGCCAGCAACTTCTTCCGCGTGGAATAGTTACTAGCGTGATGATATATAGCCTTCCTCAATAAATGGGCTATCTAACACTGAAATATTTTTTCAAATCGGACCAGTAGTTCCTGAGATTACCGCGTTCAAACAAACAAACTCTTCAGCTTTATATATTAGTATAGATTATTTCAATAACAGTTAAAGATTTCAATAGATAAACTGTATTACCCACTTATGCATGATAAACAACGATGAGGCGACGGCTGATAGAGATGAAAGAAAATATATACCTACTGCACCAACCCCAAGTCAAGTATCTCAAGATATGGGCAGAGTGAAAGAGAGACATCATAGTTAGAGACTTCAGTGGCTTAGCCGGCTAAGGAGTCTGGTTTAAGTACCAAGCAGGAGAATGCACACTGGATAGTTTGACTACGAAAGCTGAAAAGATAAATACAGCTACACTTATCTCAATCTTATGTCTTAACCGGTAATGGAACTATTTGGAACCGCGCACCTAGTTTTTGACATTTCAAAAGTACCTGTATTACTGGTCTAATTGAAATAAAAACATTTGACTTTGACTTTGAAAATGCAGCAGCCGATGGCTCTGACTCTACGCGTTGAGTTTAGTTGCTTATTTTTAGAATTTTTGACGTTGCGAAAGTGAAAAGAAATATGTTCTTACTTCCCCTTTTCTTAAATCCCCTGTGATTTGATACCCCACGCAGTCAGTTATTCGAGAAGAGTGGGTGTGAGCTTCACCCTTTCGAGGATATAAGACGTGAAAACATGATCATTAATTCATCTAGCTTCAAATCGTTGGATATAAAAGATTTTCTAGGTCGATTAGTCAGCACAACATTTTCTCAACATTCTCCACGGACCTGCAGGCCATTAGTTACTTAATTCTCGAATGTAAGACATGACAGTTACATTTCCTACAATCATTAATCAATTAGTTGCAGAATAACGCTGTTAAGGTGATGTTACACACCTTGATGTGCTGCCAGTAATGGCTCCCGATTCTGGGGTGCGATGATGAATAGTTTTTTCGATTCCCACTCGATATTCGAATCGTTGCCACTCAATTTAATCGGTAAGCTAACTATTCGGTTTAACTTTATCGCTATTAATTACGAACTTTGTGTTGATACATGTATTTTATTTTTATGGGGGTAACCGGGGATATCAAATTGAGTAGATACAGTTAAAGCGAGATTATACAGATTAGTTTTACGAGATCGTTATTGAGGTATGTCTTATTTTTTTATTGTTTATACATAATTTATGGTAGGTACATATTTTACCTGTAGAGTACTTCGCGAGCGTAGAATTTATTTGAAATATTTTAAGTCTTGTATTTTGTTTCGTGGGGCAATGCTTCGGGACGAGTGGGCCGGCTCGATCGGAGTGATACCACGGCCTCACAGAAAACCGGCGTGAAACATCGCTTACACCATGTTTCGCTGAGTGAGTGAGGAGGCTCAAACCCTTTTAAAAGGCCCGCAGCGTATTTGTGACTCTAGTGGTGTTGCGGCTGTTCATGGGTGGCGGTAATCGCTTACCATCAGGTGACCCGTCTGCTCGTTTGCTATACAAAAAATATCTAATATGTAGTACTGCAACAGTATAGAATAGAAGTTTACGTATACACCAGGCCATCAAGTAGAAAATTGTATTTTTAATACTTACTTAAAGCAAAAATGAAGTGTCATTTATCATGCAGATTTTTCGGTAAGTATTTTCGTGACCGTACCTACGAGCCAAATGGATTAACATATCAAAGTGATGGCAGGCGAAAAACAGCGAAAAATATTTGTATTTATATTGAATTTTATCTTCTGGGTAGCGGGGATCAAGGTTGGCGGCTAAGCGATCGGCTTCCGCGGAGTTCCGCGTCACGTGTTGTCGATTCGATCCCCACATGGAGCAAATATTTGTATGATCTAGAGGTAGTTGTTCTGGGTCTGGGTTTTTGTGTATGTGAGAATTTGTATTTGTAAAAGCACCCACGATACAGGAGAAAATCCTAATGTGAGGCAAAGTTCTTTTTTTAAAAAAAGGACAAGGCCTAGAATGAAATGAATAAATTGAATTGTCCAGCTCAATAATTCACAATCATCTTCATCTTGATCTAATCACAAATCACTTTGTCTTGCCAGAAAATATTTTTTCTCACGTAGCCACCACCGGTGTACTCTTCAATAAAAAATGCTCGCCCAGACTTATGGATGGACTTTTCTAGTCGAATGAAAACATAATGCGACGTAAAAGTTCCATTTCGTTACAAATGCGATAAACTTACTTTTAAACCAAATACCCAAGGTTTTAGTAAGCTTGCCCGCTATATTTTATATCATTAATCTACTGGTTGTTTCCTACGGATCCCAAAAGATTTTCAGAGACAAAAGGTAGCCTATGTCCAAAGGTCCAATCTATCTTTTTTTTTGTATTGCTACACCAAAATCAGTGGTTAAAGCGTGAAAAAGATACAGACAGAACCACTTTCTTTCGCTCTTAAAAACAAAGTCAAGATGTATTATTTCAATGAGACTAAGTACTAAAATATGACTTTCGAAAAGTTAAAACTAGTTGTTTTGACTTTTCAAAAGTATCAAAAAGCTTGGTTCCAAAAAGGGCGACCCCTTATGGAGAAGAGCTGGAAAGAAACTTAAAAAAAAAGATTACAATGATTAAAATATATGTAAGTAGGTAAGTATATAATATACTATACCTCTACTTTACTATACTCTACTTTGATCTATACTATACCTCTATTTAACACGTGAATTTTTTTATAATTAAACTAGCTTCTGCCCGCGACTTCGTCCGCGTAGCGTGATGATCTATAGCCTATAGCCTTCCTCAATAAATGCGCTATCTAACACTGAAAGAATTTTTCAAATCGGACCAGTAGTTCCTGCGATTAGCGCGTTCAAGCAAACAAACAAACTCTTCAGCTTTATATATTAGTATACATACTAATATAAAGATAACTCAAAAAGACTTTTGAGTACGAAGCGACGGCTTTCGTAAGGATGAACTCGTCAGATATTTCGGGCTTCTATTCATTATTATGACGTCGGTATGTATTGGTAAAATTATCGCATATAAACATTAATTACTTAACAAGTCTTCAATATTTTTATTTTGCCTGATAAAAAACTAATCTATGAACGTTCGATGAACAAGCAATTTCTGTCTCAACGTTCGTGTTTATCAGGAAGTTCAAGAGAAGTGGGTCACTCTCGGCGGTTTGTGGACACAGTTGCATACGGCACGACATTGTAGACACAATGTCAAACTTTCAATGCAGTGTGCGGATCAACTTTAATTTTTGTTGGTGGATCAACATTGTTTTATACAAAGGAAGATGTAATCAGTTTTGTTCTGTTCAATGAATATTGAAACAATGTAAATATTTGTTTTGTTTTGTGTAATTTTATTGGGTTATTTGCATAATAATGCTATTGAAATAAAACTACTTTTTACGGATTTTATCGCGTTGTATTGATGTTATTTAATTCCCGACGTTTCGGATCTTTGGTCACGGATTACAGCATCCATGGTCACGGGTGCTGTAATAATGCTATCCTATAAAATGTGTAGTGTCTCTTTAGTCTTGGTGTCCTGAACCCGATAAATGCGCCTAAATGCTACGGTAGACTTCCTGGGTTCGTTTCCCAAGTCGAGCAAAGTGACCTTTGATTTTTCTATATTTTTTTTAGTAACAGCTCGAAGTTGGGTTTTGTGACGATTTATTTATTCATTAGGTAGGCTCGAATAAGGAATTTAAACGTATCGGCGAACTGTGGGTCTTCATAAATACACCTCTGCCAAACCATCAACATCATCATCAACATCAACCAAAATTTGATCAAAACTTAATCATAACATATCATCCACTGTACCTGCCTGTACTCCCCGTTTTAAGGATTACGAAATTATTTAAGTAGCCGATTAAAAACATTATCAGAATCAGACAAAAATATCCCATAATTCGTTCACCTTATCTATAAAAGATGATCCTTTTCCTAGATAATCTCTTCTTAAATTATATTATTGACATTGCAGAATATATTAGGACTGACAACTGAAAGCTATTTATATTTAAATACCACATCTTGCGGCTAATTTACTATTAAAACATAGTGTTAAGCCGTAAAGTTATAATTGATGTCGTTTGGGACTAAAATAGCATCGGACCACAGAAGAAATTTCTAATTGGACAGTTTGTTATGACTTTATGAGAGATGATGCATGAGAAGACGATAAAATATATCTGTTTTTTCTTTATGTGATCATTGAATCGGTGTCATAATTTTATTTATACCACTAAGGTGGCAAACGCATATGGCCCGCCTGATGGTAAGCGGTTACCGTAGCCTATGGACGCTTGCAACACCAGGAGTATCACTCGCGCGTTGCCGACCCTGCAAAAATCTTTTCACACACTTTTTCAAGAACCCCATGCTATAGTTCTTTGGGAATACCTCGGCGCGGAGCTGATTCCCTGATAACCAGAGTGTGTGTGGGAGGAAATTCCTCTGGAATCGCACAGTATGAGACCAGAGTGGTTCTAAGGTATTTAAATATTTAGATTTCTTTATTAATTAATATAGGTACACATGATTATTTATCTAAACTGTAGTTATGGTAATAATGTTACAAATATAATTTCTTTATTGTGAGATTATTAGATCCAAAATTTGTTATCCAAATTATATGATCCAAATTTTCTTAAAAAAGTTAATTAGAAATTAGGTAATTAAGAAATAGTTTGAGGGTAAGAACGTAGTAGAATCGAATTTACGTCTATACATTTTGCCACCGCATGGGTTTTTAAATTCTAAATTTCAGCCAGATCGAGTGATTATTGCTAAGAGAAGAAAGAAAGAAAGTTATGTATATTTTAATACACGAATTTTTTGCAACAATGGAAACGTACAGTATCCGAAAGCCTGTCTTCACCCCTGTCTGGGAGGGTTGCACCCTCTCGAAAGTGTTTGTTGTACAGTGAATTGATTTCTGCATGCATCCCTTCAGTTTTTCGTTGAAATAAGAGCCTGGTTTGACTGCTATTGTTCTTTGAGTGCCTCAGGGAATGACAGGTTCCTTTTATTAGGCAATAGACATGTACGGGCTTTCGAAAAATGTTGGAGGATGTTTTTAAATATAGGAGCGGAGTGTGATTGTTTTTGATGGAGCGTGAAAGTGAGAAGTTCTTTGATGAGTAGATACTTAGGTATATTAATTAATAATCTATGTTAATGATTTCGAACTGAAGTTTTCTGTCACAGTAAAATATTTTTTTAATGAATTTTTGATCTTATCTTACTATAAATAAAAGGGAATGTAATTTTAGAGACTTCAGAGGTTTGGGCATGATTACATTCTAATGATCTTTTAATTTTTACAAATTATTTTTAGTCAGTTTTATTAATTCCAAAACCTGAAACAAGGTAAATGAGTAAAACGAAGTCATTGTGTAATGGAGGTTGAAAGCAAAGCATGTTCAAAGGAAATCGCCATACAGCAATTTTTTCATGGGGGTAAAGGGTTTCAGATACTACCGAACGACTTTTGGATACTATTTTCGTTGCATAGTTCATACATCTTGTCATTTTTGTAAGTTTTTGCATGTCGTTTGTCTATGAGTCGATGTCTGTTCGTCTGAAACTCTTCCACTATTTTATAAAAATTAAATAGTAATGTGTTACCGAATCTAATTTATTGCCCGTCCTTGTACCTAATAGTAGCAAAAATCTCCCTCAAAAAGGGTCCGAAAATTCTCAGTAGTCCGTTCTCCCGTGCAATAAATAGGAACTCACGATTTTGGCGTCTCCCCAAAACGGGAAATGTCTATCACACCTCCACTGTTTAATTAATGTAAATTGCACTTTAATTCGTCCGCTTAAAGTTTCATTTGCAATAATTGATTGTGACCACATCAAGTTGATCTCTGTTTGTTTGTTGATCCCTTCTGCATGTGCGTCCTTCGGGAATCATTTAAGTAGTTCGACAGATCGATATTAACTGGTGCAATAGAAACAGCGTTGTTTTGGCTCGTTGTCATGGCAACGCTTGATTCGAATTCGTTAAGCAATGGGGTGTTTTGTGGGAGCGAGAGGTTGATATGGGAATTGTTGGTTGAGAGAGGGATGGGGAATAAGGGTTGGATGATGCACTGCGCACTTGGTCCATGCATGGTTAAATTGCATTAGCGTGTGATCGTTCGCAAATTTGAATTTTAGCAATCAAGGGTATCCGACTGAACATACTATTTTAATCTTTTTATTTTTATTTTGACTGTTCACTTGTAAGCCCTTTTTGAACTGAACATAAGAAGTCCGTTGTATTCAGTCCTCGAAATGACAGATGACACTAATTATTAACACAGGCATCTAGACCCGGATTCTTTTTTCAAACTGTTTAAGATATTTTTTAAATGTATTATGAACTAGCTTCTGCCCGCGGCTTCGCTCACTTGAAGTTACAAAAACCAACAGTGATGATCTCTTCTTTGTATGGGTCTCTATACATTAGAGAGGTCAAGCTGTATCTCAGGTTCCGTTTATTTATTTGAGATACGAAGTATACCAGTTTTT
This sequence comes from Acronicta leporina, assembly GCA_947256265.1. NCBI lineage: Eukaryota > Metazoa > Arthropoda > Insecta > Lepidoptera > Noctuidae > Acronicta > Acronicta leporina. The sequence goes on along the minus strand of OX366513.1, from coordinate 3,838,555 downwards.
AAGTAGGAGCACATACCTACTTTCTAACAGTAAAAAAAATAAAATCTATTCAGTAGTTTTTGCGCCAACCCGTAATAAACAGACAAGAATTTTAAAATTCACATTTTTGGCTTCGGATACGTTTATATACCGTAACCCACTTGTTTTTTTAAATATCTTCAATGTACAGACACAGCTTTTTTACAATTTTATAATAGTAGAGATATGCTAGGTTGTTGTTACCTTCCTGCCTAGCAGTTGCGGTGATGACCAGTAACAAAATAAGACAGTTTTTACCTTTTTTAGAGCGTAATAAAAAGATTCGCTGTGTATCAAAATATACCATGCTTACGCTACTACAACTACGCACCACACATATTTAAGTAAGTACCGTATTACTTAAAATTCCGATTAACCTACCAATTTAAGGGCCTTAACACACCTATTGCGTACAAAATGAAGCCGAAAAAGGTTCAAAAGTAAGTACAATACAGAATGCATTAACAATATAAAAGACTATTCGTGAGGGAATGTTGGGCTGTTGAATTATGTAAGCAGCACAATGAGGATTTACGTACAAACCTGGACTTCTTTGATACATATTAAAACCTTCGGGGTTGTATAAGTCCCTTAACGTGGAGTGTAGAGGCGGATAATGAATTTTTTTGGGCAAAATATTCTGCTTGTAGATTATATTTGGGTAATGTTTGTGATAGAAACTGTGTGCGTAAAATATTTAGAATAGGAACTGTCAAAGTGCATTGTACCTATTACTTTGAGATTGTAGGTACCTAATAAGTTTCATTTCTTGTTATTACGTGTTATATTAGAGTAAATTATAATTTATGTGGGTATTAGCCTCAATAGTCTAGTGTTTATGCGCGATTGCTAAGCGAGAGGTCCTGGGTTCGAATCTCTGGTCGAGAAATGTAATATTAGGTTTTGTTTGAAATTCACAGTAGCAGCTCGGAATTTGCATTTGTGCCCGGTTAATGGTAATAGGCTCGCCCTCTGTTACTGTGGTGTACATTAGTACACCTCCGCTTATCTCTTCAGGGAATACAGGAACGGGATATGCTCGTAAGGATGGATTCTTCGATGTAAATATAAGTTTCACTTCTAGTTATTAAGGTATTGGCTCAGATATCGCAGATTAATTTTTGGATGGATAGACAGTTACAACTTCATAAAGTTCACGATTGGCAATTTGACCCTTAAATTGGAAACCGGCTCGCCCTCTATAATGACGGACTTGGACATTTGCCATATGACCGCCTAAGTGCCTAACCCTTCACCGGTCAGAAAATAACATTCGTGTATGTATTTTGTTGATGCAAAAATTACACACGCCTCCAATTTGAAAAGTCTGTCACTATGATAATATTTATTTTCTTTCTGTGATTTTTTTGGATTTTTCATGCTAAGATTATAAAGTTATTTATTTTATTTCCAATTTGTGTCATATATTCATATCACAATTTTAATATTATAAATTCGAAAGTAATTCTGACTTTATCTGTTACTTTTTCACGATTAAATCACTGAACGGATTGTTATAAAATTTCGCAAGAAGATTGATTGCATCCGTGGGAAGGACATAAGCTCGCTTTTTGTCTCAAAAAGGTAACCAAGTCTTTTTGGGAGTTGGGACGTGCGTGAAATCGCAGGTATCTACCTACTATTAACTAGTAAGTAAATGAAAAATGTATAGAGCCTCCACGAGTGATTAGTGGCTGGCTACTAATCTTTCAACACTGCATGGACTATAATTGTGAAGCTCATGCAGACAGTAAACTGTCACTTCTCGGAAGCTCCACTACAGATATCAGTTTCAAACTGTGCATCACTAATAACTAGTTTCAAGTTTTTCAAGAAAACCGTTGGCGCCACTTGTCACTTTATACGCGAACTACCGGTAGGACGTGTATGTAATAGTGACACGCATTGAGTGTCTATCATTCATCACATATGTGACATGCACGCTTAGACAGGTAACGTGCATAGGCACTAAGCTTGTTTGCAAGATGATATTATAAAACTTGTTCTTATTCACTTTCTACATGTTCAGTTTTCTTTTACTAATTATAACCAGAGGTAGGTAGTAAAAGAACTTGTGCCGTGGCTTTTTAACCTAAAAATAATTCTAAATAAAATATAAAGTAGACGGTCTTACGTACGCACGTAATGATGTGCAAGAATATATTATTATACATATATTTGTTGTATGATTTTTTATAGACATACATAATACATATTTAATCCTTACATATTATAAAACAAATTCTCCCGATGCGTCTGTCTGTCTGTTCACGAGAAACCTAAAAACTACTTAACGAACTACTTAACATCACGCTACAACTTTTAAGACCGGGGCAACGCGGGTGAAACCACGGATGAGTCGCTGCTAGTATAATACATACATATTGATCCGACTTGGCTGTTTGCGTTGCTAATGCAATTGTGAAACATATCTCCATATAATTATATCAGCTGAAAATTCCATTTAAATGATGAAAGCAATGTCAGAGGGATAAGCAATAAATAATGGGTGTCTTCTACAGTAAGTGAATTGGTAATTATTTAATCAGCCATTAATGTCGAGCTGACTTTTACTGCCTTAACGATGGAAGCCGGTTTTAGGAAGATTGCGAAAACAGTTTATAAGGTAATAATTTACTTTGTACACGCTGAAAAATAAACTGGTACACACAATTCGTTATTATAAGTACCTAAGTAAAACTTACGAGTAGGATCCAATTCAAACAATTTGTAATGAAAAATACTTGCAAAAGATTTATGATATCTGCGTTAGCTTAGCTTATTAGACAAATATAGCAGAAGTAATGAAGACCAAGAATTTTTGGTCTATGTTAAAAACAGTGTTCATTATGTTTGATTTTCTATTTGGCAACACGAGTATATCGCTATTGTAGCGACTCGTCGAAACCAATTTGGCTTTTCGTCACAACAAGGCTATCTGAGCCTGGCAGCTTTGTGTTTCGTAACGAAAAGATTCGTTCCAGTTCTGGAGTAGTAGGTAAATTGTGCGTTTAATTTTTTTTTTCATTTAATTGTAGGTCCTACCTACATATACTTCTTCCATGCGAGGACCAAACGGCGATCGCTAAGCCACTACGCGAAACGTGTCATCATTTACTACTAAACTACTGCTACTAGAAAATAGAGGTAGAAAAATAACAGAAAAAAATGTCCTAAAGTCTACTTTCAATCACTGGAAGGGCAAACGGTCAATATTGGTACGCTTATATTGTTAAATAATATTTATTGTGTATAATAAAGACTACTGTTTAAACATAACCTCTTAAACTTATTACGATCGATCACAAAGCTATCAAAGTTTATAAAAGCTTACACATAAACAATGACAACGCATTAACATTGATAACACATCACTATAGATCATTAAATAAACTTTAAGGGCATCTGTTAGCGGCCCGTTATATATGAATATTAATGAACGTAGCGTATGACATGTCCAGTGTATGTTATTTTAAGCACCTGAGCAGTTTAGGGTTAATAAGATTTATTGATCAAAAAATGGAAATTAAATGTTTGGAGTTGTTTAAAAATCTATGAATATTTTAAAATGAATGATGAATTTATTTAAAAAATATAAATGGAAAAGTGTGTTTTCATTAATCACTTTTTATTAATTTCTTTTATAAATAAAACATCAAAATTTTATTAAAATTCATAATTTTTTTTAAGTTTACCATCAAATACATGCATTAACTGGTATTCAAATACCATTGTATATAAATAAAATCTGCTCTATTAAAAAATATAAATGTGATTCTTAAAAATATCCTCAAATGTAATAACATAAGCTAAGTATATATTCTCTCGAACAATTTTTCTATACTGTCCACTATTCTAATAATCTGTTTATTTTAATAAACGAGGTGATAATAAAAACAATCGTTGCATTTTTATGGCCGTAAAGAATTAGTTAAAATGTAGTAGTTGGTAAACTCATCCTCAACAAACTTAGGCCCACTTGCACCAACTTCTTAATTGTATTTAAACACAATTTTACTATGAAAAATTGTGTTTAAATGCAATTTAAACATATTTAAAAAGTTGGTGCAAGTGGGCTTTAATGTTGGTAAAGAAGTGTAAAGAATATTTAAAACAAACAGGTATGTTAAATAGTAGGTGAACGCAAAAGTGAGTTTTTCGGTTAAAAATATATACTTACTTTAACTTTGAATTATTAGGAACCATAATTGAATACACTAAATCATGTACTTAATATACTTATATACTCCATTGATAAGACATTTAAACATTACAAACTGTTTGCCCATAGGGAAGAGAGAAATCAAATTAAATCTACATCAAAGTTATATAGAAAATGTTCCCCAAATCTACTTTCATAACCATTTTGAATATCTTTGCGTTAGGGCAACGTGAATACCGGAGACTTATGGAATGTTATTGATAAAAAAACGTGTGAATGATGGCAACATCTACATATTACGAAGTCGTTGAATTGATTTCTTACTTAACTGGGAAAGTTAGAATATTTTTTTCTCATTTGTACCTTCGGAGTTTCCCTAGATCTTTTCTTAGCGGATTTCTAAATCTTTCTAAATGCTTAGTATTTTATGCCAATGCTTTAGCTTCTAAGACTTGGTCATTAGTAAAAGATATTTTGCTTTATATAGGACTTATTGGCAAATAGATTTAAAAGGATGTTGGTCATTTTAAAACAATTTACAAGTAGCGTTACATACAGTTCTTTAACGTGGGAGAGCCATGCTTCGGCACGAATGGGCCGGCTCGACCGGAGCGATACCACGGCCTCACAGAAAACCGGCGTGAAACAACGCTTGCGTTGTGTTTCGCCGAGTGAATGAAGTTACCGGAGGCCGAAACCCTTTTAAAAGGCGGGCAACGTACTTGTGACTCCTCTGGTGTTGCAGGTGTCCATGGGCGGCGGTTATCGCTTAACATCAGGTGATCCGTCAGCTCGTATGCTCCCCTATCCCATAAAAAAAAGGTGTTTATCTAGAATATAATTATGCTATTTTAAAGCAATAACAGGTCGATCACGTATCAGCCGTAGATTAGGAGTTACCATTACACAAGGATCGGCATAGTTTCCTTATAAATAGGCTTCGCGTGATGGAAATTTCAACAGCTGTAATTATAGTTTATTTTTATATTATATTTTGTTTTGAATGGTAACCCATTTAAAACAATAATGTTACTTACCATCATCAGCCAATCGAAGTCTACTGCTGAACAAAGGCCGCTCTCGAAGACTTCCACGGCCCGGTTATAAGCCGCCTGCATCCACCGACTCCCAGCGACATTCACCAGGTCGTCCGTCCATCTCGTTGGATGTTGTCCTACACTACGCTTTTCGGTGCGTGGTCTCCACTCGAGAACCTGTCTGCCCCAGCGTCCGTCAGTTCTTCGAGCTATGTACCTGGTCCACTGCCACTTAAGCTTGCTATAACATAACATACCATCACGCCTGTATTCCCCGAAGGATTAGGCAGAGGCGTACTAATGTACACCCACAGTTCGCCGGTATGTTTAGGTCCCATGTAATAGGGGGCGAGCCTATTGCCATTTACCGGGCACAAATTCCAAACTCCGAGCTGCTACTGGGAATTTCATAGGAAAACCTAATAACACTTTGCTCGTCCTGGGAATCGAACCAAAGACCTCTAGCGTAGCAGTCGCACTCAGGACCACTAGGCTAATGAGGCAGTTTGCTATATGTGAACATAATTATTACACATGTAGATAAATATCTCTTGAGAAAATTCAATGAGTTCTTCTGAAGAAATACGAGTAGGTAGGTAGGTTCTATCCCATCAAAAACATTTAATGTTAAATTATAGCTCAGTGGTCGCGTGCCTTATTTTTATGTAAAAATTTCTTAGGTCTCGGGTAGAGCCTAGTTATGCAGTTATTTTGATTACGTGTTGTAAGTGACTGACTTAAACTTAAATTGTGTCATTCCTCACTATATAAAAAAATGTAGTATAGGTACTCAACTCTATTCCTTCTTTGTTTCAGAAATAGTGGAAGAGCAACAATGTCACGACAACGAGTTTCGGCTGACGTGCCGCGACTTAGACTCTCATATCGCGGTCCTAGAAGCGTGGTACACTTCCGCAGAAGACTATCACGTCAACACCACCCACGAGAGCCTTCGAATCAAAACTGAGAACGACTCGGAATTAAACCGGGTCTACGTGTATTCTAGTCCAAAACACAACGGGGTGTACCAACCCTCAAATTTAAGTCATTCCATATTTGATAACACCTCATATGTTAATAATAGCTTTGATTTTAATGAGTTATTTAATGATACCTCGTTTTTCAATGATACTGTGGATATGTCAGTGGATTTTGTGAATGTGTCCGGCTGTGGTGTTCCTACTTTCGCGAGGAGTTATGCCAGTTGGAGAGAGGGGGATAAGAGGAGACGACAGCAGTCGAGGGAAGCGTCTATCAACTTGCGAGCGCCTGTTAGTTATCGGTGAGTGACATTTTTATATTTTTAGTTGCATATTAGTATAACATTTCAAAGAATCTTCCTTTTTATTGGATGAATAGTTTGATGAAATCAATAAACATAATAATTAATATGTTTTTATTCTCCAAGATAAGGGTTAGAATACTAGTAGTCCATAACGAATGTAAGTGGTTTTAAAATTCATCAGCCCTTGTAAAGCCGATTCAATATCAATCAAATACCAAATTGTTTTAACTTAGGGCCTCCAAGGCTTGTAATTTAAAGAATATTATGACTATTGAGCCCTTAAATTTTCTGCCGTCTGTTGAAGCTGAGGGATTTAGAGTATACCTAATACCGAAAAAAATAAAGTAATCCACTACCCTCACGAAATGAATGTATACAAAAATATATGAAACCTTTATTGTATAGGTATTTCTAAAAATTGTACCAATGTGATTGATGTGCCGAATTCACTCAAATTCAATCTCGAATATCAAGCAAGTATGTAGGTAGGTACCTACATAAATGGACTGTTATTTTTGTTTCACTCCAAGAGTACCGTTGAAAGAGTTACTTCCAACAAATTATCCAATTTGGTATAATGAAAATGTTGGCGGCCATCTTTAATCCGGTAGTTGCCGTGTGCCTACCACTAAATTATCCAATTATATTGTTTTATAAGTATGCAAACGCAACTTGATTTATTTATAGAATGTTATTTGATGTATGTTTAATGTGTGTAGATATAATTTGTAAAAGCTACTGTGATTTATTTTTGTTAAATAATAGATACAAAAATAAATATATTTTTTTTAGGTAAACTTGGAATGTCCCATGTAAAAGGGGGCCCCCTCGTACATGTACATTAGGACACCTTCACCAGTCTAATATGCCCAGTAACTTTACGGGCTACGTTGCATTCCAAACTGGAACACAATAGCAAATTATTGCTTAGTATGAGAATATTTTACAATGCGGTGGTACGACCCCAGAAAAACTCAAAGATCAGAAACCGATTGCCTTCAAAAATTATTGTAAAGATACGGCATAGGGAAATATTGACCAATGCGTCCCAACTTTACTCAATTATAGCTTACCTATACGTGGAAGCCCTCCCATCAGGCTTTATTATTCATTCGGAGCACACGGCCGCACACGTAACGATGCCAATGATACCTTTCCCATGGGAATGTGCTGTATGGTCCTACGGTAGGCCGGCTTTATGTGTTGGGTAATTAATTAACTGCCTTTTAGAATAATAAGTAATGTAGTAATACACTTGACAGAGGTAATACTTCTTTGTATTTATGTGACCGACCACTCTCACTCACTCTTTAGACATATTCGGTTTTCTTTTGTTTTTACTCATGGTAGTTTTGTTGAAAGTTTGGAATCCTGCCTCCTTTGAATGCAGGGACTTTATCTGCTAGCAAAAGTGCCTATATCTATACAATACAGGCTGATGTTTTAGTCATCTGCATCCGTTCAAAGGATGATTCTATCCGTCGTAGGACTCAATAACTTTTTCTACGAAATGATATGAAAGAAAGATAAATGAACTCTTTCTTTTTGTTTTCTCACGGAGAATGAGATTAGGGGGAGAATGGAAGTAAACGTAAACTCAAAAAAGACTTTAATTATTCTAAGACGTGGTGTAATTTGTATCATCTTTATAATAATAAAAAAAAACAACATTCCAATCACTAATCAAACATAAAAAGACCAATCCCAACATAGTAAAAACGGCTTAGAAGATAATAATAAAATACTGTAACTAAATTACTTCAAAGTTGCAATACTGTATCTAGTGTTGCAATAGCGATGTTTATTTTCACCTGCGCAGGCGCATTTCCCTGCAGTTTCGTATCTTTCGCGGTAGATCTGTTTTGTATATAGACTTCCGCACTAAAAACAGGGCGATTTAATGTAAATTTCCCTTATTTTGAACGAATTGATGTGCTATGTCTATACTTTCGCGGTAAGATTATAGAAGTGGAGAAAATATTTCCTTGTTCTCGAACTCTACAGAAAGCTTCCGTACACATACAATCAATGGACGCAAAGTACACTCTGAATAGATACGAATAGCCGTGGAATACACCGATTTGCTTCGGGTGGGAATCGAACCCTTAACACGAGTGGCCAGGGTGGTGGGGAGGTGACCACTTTAACAAATACACTAGACGTGGGGCCATAAACAAAAGTTACACTTAAATTAAACTTGAAATGAAATAAATCGTAAAGAAAAGTGATTGCAATGAGCGACTATATTTAAAAAATATTTAATAGTACCCTAAACAAATTTAAACCTAAATTCGAGTTGATAAAGTCACTAATTGATCGTTAAAATTGGGGTGCGGCGGTAGGTAGATAAGGATGACGCTTCGGCAATTGATGCTCCTCTAAATAGTGACTTGAAGTCAAAGGGTTATCGTTTATTGAGGGCGCGATGTGCGATAGCGCAAGGTAATTGATCTTGCCAGCAGCTCACGTGCCATCCCTAAATATAACGCACTTGAGATTGAGTGTTATAGGGATGTCAATAATACATGTACCTACCTATCTTTTGTATAAATTCCTCATTTGTTTAATGGTCCCAAGCGCGGCTTCTACGATTTTAGTTTTTTTTATTTCTTGATATAATTATTTAGTTTTCTATGTTGTCCCAATGTAATGTGATTTGTAATTTTAAATAAGATATTATAATTGGGAGAAATTGGGTGACCGTTATCGCTTACCATCAGGCGATGCATCTGTTCGTTTGCCCCCTTAAAAAAAAATAGCTTTTGATTTGCCTTTATTTTTTATTCAGCTGAGAATTCTTCAATCTCACTTTCTAATCCTGAATTCCTGATTTGACGACGAAATAAAAGACAAATACAGAATTTTACAACCATTCTAAAATTAGTGGGATTTAGAAGTATTATATCGCTGTGTTTCCGAAGTGACAGAACGGTTTACAAGAAAATATACCGCTGTATTGAACTAAAGATATGCGGAATCATAAATACTTTTCATAAGTAAGTTGTAGTCGTAAATTAGAAGCGTGGCTTTGAGACAGTGAGAGCATGTTAGGTTAGGTGCTCAGAATATATAATTTATACTTCAGAGTCGGGTCGAATCCAGTGTTTTAGCTTTTCCAAGCTTGCAATATTCTTCGTTTCCATACCCTGAAAGCATTATCATAATAAGCCAGTGAAATGTGAAAATATAATTCCCAAGTAATACTACTGGTTTTGCTGTGGTGGCTCACAAATAGCTAGTTTCCCATCTTATAACAATAAAAAAGACAAGATTAAAACAAAACATTAAAAAAACAAATTCTTGAACTTTTCCTTTGCTTTCATATTCTTCTGTTTTTATTTTATACTATCACACAACCACGCCTAAATTCCCCGAAGGGTTAGGTAGAGCTGTACTATTGTAGGTTAGGCATGGAAATTATTGCTACTTTTCATTCATTTTCATTTGATGAATTTTCAAATTTTCATTGAAAATCATTTATCGCCACACTTGCTATTTTGTTACATACAATGAAAACGTGAAAAAAATGCGATTTCATTAAAATGTGATTTCAATAAAATGTGATTTCATTGAAATACGATTTTGAGCACGCTGCACAGTGTGTCCCGTAGAACAAGCAAGGTGGACAAAATTCATTATCAATTTCCTGGAATTTAATGACAGTTTTTAGTAAACAACACCCCCCACCCCCGATTCCAGGAATTGTTTACATACCACACTCCAGATCGATGAGTCATAGGGTCTAAAAGGTAGGTAAGGTAAGTTAATTGCAATTAATAAAATAGTTCAGTTGCATTATTGTGACAAATACGATAACATGTCCTGAGGTTGTTTATTTTAAAAGTTTTAGTGATGGATTTTATTAACGAAGGTATGTATTTTATTTTTATCAAACTATAAACCTTCTGCACTGTTTTATAATTAATATATATTTGTTTGAAAACATGCATAATTTTATTGCATGTTTTTGTATCTTTTACGTTTTTGAAAGCTGGAAAAAGTAATGTACTTTTTATATATTGTAGATACACCTTCTCTTATTAGAATCATACTAGGTATTCTCAGCAGAGTCGAGTCGAACACTGTTTTTTTTATTCTTTCAGATATCGTGAACTCTATTACAAAAATGGAGTTATTTGATGGGTGGAACGACGAGTTGATGAGTGAAAAAGACGATTGTAAGGAACGATCGTCTTTTTGACTTAATTTCTTCTAAATTTAATTTTGGTGATATAACTGAAGAATCTAGAAGAAAAATTAAAATGACAATAGCGGCCTTTTCCTCAAAAGTTACCTCAAAATGGGCTTCGTCAGGAAAATCAAAGGAGGAGTTTTTGAAAAGAAATAAGGCGTGGATTGAGGGCACAGACTCTGAGTTTCACGTTACTCGCGTTCATTATGCTGAACCACAACCGTCTACCTCAGCTTGAAGGCCAAAGAAAAGCTTTGGAGAGTCTTCATTTAATACCAAAAAAACGGAAAGTAGAAGATCTCGTACAATCGCGTAGTTCAAGTGAACTAATAACTGCTGCTGAAGTAGTAGCGCGTTCATCTGGCCAACGAAATGTTGCCAAAGTGTTAAAAGACATAAGTGAATCTCCTGAGTCTGCTAATGTTTATCTACCAATTAAAAAATCCGCTTCTAGGCAAGTTGATAGACCATTGAACAGTGACGAAGCTTTGGCATATTATATAGATTCAAAATCCACCACACACACCTACAAACAAACATGAAAGTGGAAAATGAAAGTAGGACATCATGTGTTTCCATCGTATAAGTGCGTACAAAAGTCGAAGCGTGCGTGTTATCCTCCTGGAGAACTTATTAGTGTAACTGACTGAGTGGTTTGCAGTTTCCACGCCCCGCTCTGCGGATCGGTAGAAGAAGGGGAGGGAGAACGTCTACGTCTGTCTCCGCTTACGCGTAGGGTGCGGTAAAAGGCGGACGAATGCTACAGCGCTCCCATAAGCCCGGCACCAAAGTGGTGACGCGAAACGCCGAAGTTGGTTTAGTCAGTAGATCGCTCTTTTCAGACCGGAGTCCGACACACACACACCCCACCGCTCTCCCCGGAGTCACTATGGATCGCGGTGGCTTTTGAACCTATCTGTCACCGCGATAGCCCTTTTGTCTGAGTTCTACCGTCATTAAATTATCCGTCTACCAATATGTCCTGTCAAATCGCTGGCATTGTTCTCGCGAGACGTGGCAGTGACATTTGAACGATCTAATTCTCAGATCTAATTGTACGACTCGCTTTGATGTTCGGTATGTTATAATTTGACAATCTTTACGCTCATTAAAGGTACTGGCATTGTAGGATTTAATGCCGAGTAATAGAGTTTGTGAATGACAGAAGAAAATCCTAGTGTGAGTACCAACATTTTTTTAAAAAGAAAGAAAAAAATTAGTCTAAATTTTTGAACTGTCCTGCCCTATATTGAGGCAGGGAATGGGTTGATGATGAGATGAGTATGTAATATTGCAACTAAGGAAGTTTAGAAGTTAGCAATTATTTACATAATTATGAATACTGTTTAATTAGAGCAGACGCAGTAACGAATAACAGTAATATTTGTTTTTATTACTCAATGGTACCATACACTCCTTCTTACAAGTGTCGGCGAAATACCTGCGCATATCTGAAATAACCCGATCCGAATGGCCACGTAGGTGTACAATCACTTAAGTAAGTAGGTAAGTGTTTTAGTGCAAAAATATCTAAATTAGTAGTCACATTGCGAATGCGAAACTTTTACCTCCCAACATGCCTTTACACTGAATTTTTATACTAAAATTTACCACTGATTAATTTTATTTATGCATTCATTTAATTTTTAATATTGTGCATTATTCGATATATTTGCGAAAAATACAAAAAAATAATATTAAATTTAAAAAATGAATTGAATAATAATGTAATGTATTTTAAATTTTTGACCTAAAAACCACTTGCGTTCGGCCGTTCTACAGCATACTTCACTCCTTACCTACTTAGTTACAGGTAAGTATAATATTTATAGGTCAGGATGTTTCCGGTGCTATGCAGCTATGGTGTTTTTATATTTTCTTTGATGTTATTTATAATCTCTTAATTGGATCATCTGTAAGCAGTATTGATGAGTTTGATAGCTTGTTTTAAGTATTTTTTCTTGTTTGAATGAACGCGGACGAAGCAAAAGAAAAGAAAGAAGTTTCCGCTTCTCCTTGTTGAGTAAAAGCGTGAGTATTAAATAAATTGTTATATATGTACACTTACGAAGTTATTTGAAAGGGTTTATAGAGCGGGCGTTGGGAACTAATTAGAAATATTATTATTTTATGAATTGTGCTCAATAAATGACTTTTTTATATTTCTATTCTATTTCATTCAAAAACGAATCCCGATTTGATTTCTTTCTTTGTCAGGCAGATATGATACTAGACAGATACCTACTGAGTAATTGTAAAAAAGCTGTGTCTGTACATTGAAGATAGTTAACAAAACCAAAAATGTGATTTTTTAAAATTCTAGTCTGTTTGCCTGTTTGTTACGGGTTGGCGCAAAAACTACTGAATTGATTTTAATTTGATTATCATTGTTAGAAAGTATGTGCTCCAAATAAAAAAACTGGTATACTTCTTATCTCAAATAATTAAACGGAACCTTAGATACAGCTTGACCTTTCTAATGTATAGAGACCCATACAAAGAAGTGATCATCACTGTTGGTTTTTGAGCTTCAATATAATTCAAATATCGGCTCCAGGTTTTCTGTAACTATTTTTGAAACATCAATCTCTGTTCTTTTGTTTTGACAAATTAAAAAAAATCAAAGCATTTCGATCCACTTTACCGCGAAACAAAAACAAAACGATATATTTTTATCACCATTCATTTTCCTTTCCATTTATTTATTCGTTTCTGCGAAATCAGCTATGTTATCTTAGAAATCAGCCGGCAGAGTGTCAGTGATGTGTTTGTGAATTTACGCTTTTCAAATATTTGTTTGAGTTAGTACTGTATATTGTTTTGTGCTGCGATTGTTTGCTTTTAACTTAAAGTCTATACAATTCTTCTTTCTTTGCTGGTGGGAGAACTATGCTTCGACATGAATGGGCCGGCTCGACCAGAGTGACACCACGGCCTCACAGAAAACCGGCGTGCAAGAACGCTTACGTTGCGTTTCGCCGAGTGACTACCGAGTGAAACTCTTTTAAAAGGTGGGCAACGCACTTGCTACTCCTCTGGGGTCACGGGTGGCCGTGTGCGGTGGTATCACTTACCATCGGGCGATCCGTCTGCTCGTTTGCCCCCCTTTGCAATAAAAAAACCCACCAAATACATAGTAGGGGCTTTTTTCAGTCACCCGCCGACGCTCGCCGCGAGAGGACGTGTTGCCTGCGCTCCCGCTCTCCCGCTACGATCGTCTCGCTGCGCCCCGCCGCAGTGCCCCGCAGTCGCCGACTGCAACCATATTTTTGATCAAAAGCTGCCTTTTTCGAGGCGGCGGCTGATTTTCCTGTCCTATCAGATCACGGTTCGGTCGTGATTAGGCCCCTTCAGGGTAAAAACCACAGTTTCGTGGTCCTCGGTGGAAACCAATCGGTGCCAACGAAGCCGAGTGGGGTGTTGACCCGATACACCCGCTGCGCCCCTTCTGGGCAAAGCTTAAATCGGAAGGAGCTAGGACAACCGGCCTTGGGGGGTCTCCTAGTCGACCCTAGCTCTAACCCCGTTCTCTTACAGCTCCTCTAGTACTTCGGTGCTAGAGCATAGGAACCCGTTCGCACAATAAGACTGGCGACGGGAGTCAAGCTAGGGTACACTACAGGTACACACACCTCCCTGCCTATACCCGGCAGGGAGGGTTCACTCACCTACACAACCCCGGGCTCTTCCACCCCGGGGACGTTAATGGTAGGAACCCATTTTAAAATATAAATTCCCTTTTTATTCCCTCTCGGACATCTCTTCAAGATGTCCGATGCCAAGCTTATTAGCTTTTTCAAGGATGTCCTCTTAAAGGACCCTGAATTCATCGCCAAATATGGCAAATACCTTAACGCCGAGCCGCGCGCTCAACGTCCCACCCGCCCCGCTCCAATTCCCGATAGTCCGGCCTCACCGGACGCAGATGTTCCCTGCATTGTTAGGGAACAATTCGATTCTCCGGAAAGCCCGGAGAATAATTTCTATGACCGGGACCTATTGTCCGGTTCCCCGAACCCCGCGATAGCGAACAATAGGTTCGCTACTCTATTCTCCGACGCTGAGGAATGCGATGCACGTGCACCCACCTCAGCTGTCGCTACCCGCCCTCAAACGGTGCCGATGGACACGTCGGCACCGCGCGACTCCGAGTCTGAGGAATCCCTCACAGACTCAGCCTCATCTGATTCGTCAGATGGATTCATCCCTGTAGCAGGGAAAAAGAGGCCGCGCAAAAATAAGGCCAACAACGGTGCACCTTCAAAGGCCCTAAAAACCACTGAGGTTCCCCCCGCCTCAGCAGCCCCTCAGCCCGCGACTCCCGCAAAGGCAGCCCCTTCCCCCCCCACAGTACCTCGCCCTAAGACCCAGCCCTCCCAGGCTGCGCCTAAAAAGGGCAAAGCCCCTCCACCAGTCATCGTCCATGACAAAGAGTCCTGGGTCGATATATCCAAGGCGTGTGTTGATCGTAAGATCAACTACACAGGTGCCGTCTCGGTAAGCGATGGCATCAAAGTCACGATACCGTATCCCGACGGTTACAGGGCATTCACGGCCCTACTAAACGAGCGGAAAATTAATTTCCACACGTTTACACTAGCTGAGGAGAAATCCCTCAGAGTAGTGATTAAAGGCGTCCCCAAGGAGATTGCTACGGCAGACATCCTCGAAGACCTGAAAGCCCAACAAATCCCCGTTGCCGAAGTGCATCGCATGCACCGAGGTCGCGGAGGGAAAGAGTACAACATGGTACTCGCTATAATCGATCCCACAGATGGCTGCAAAGACATCTTTAAGATTAAAGATGTATGCCACCTCTCTGGCATTCACGTCGAGAGGCCCCATAAGGGCGGTCCCATAGGGCAGTGCCATAACTGCCAACTATATGGTCACTCTGCGAGAAATTGCTTCGCAAAAGCTCGCTGCGTGAAATGCCTCGGCGACCACGCCACCTCCGATTGCACTCGTCCGAAAGACAGGACGCTCTGCACAGAGCCACCGAGCTGTGTTCTGTGCGGTGAGCAGGGACACCCTGCTAACTACCGGGGCTGCCCCAAAGCTCCCAAGACCAAACCAAAGTTGGCTAAACGCGTAGCCGACAAAATCCAGAGGGAGAGCCCTTCCGCCGCCCTCCCTGCCCGTCTCAGCCCTCAGAGGCCCTCTCCTTGGAACGCGCTGAATCAACAGCAGTCGTTCCCTCCCCTTAAAACGCCGCATTTAGCGGCAAATATTCCAGCCCTAATGGGCACGCCCGTTCCCCCGGTCACACAGGTGGCCCCCCCCCAAACTCAGCCGGCTTTGGCTCCCAAACCAGCGCCTGCGCCTAGACCCGCGCCAAGACCCGCGCATAAATCTCCCCCCATCGATCCATCCACCGGCCGCCCTTCGGCCGAGTGGGTAATGGGATCGGCCGTCAAGGCCTTCCAAATCGCCCCGTATGAGCGAGTTGAATCCCTAGTTCTCTCCCTCAAAGCAAACGAGGGTAATGGTATTGCCATCGCACTTATTGTGCACGCCAACGCCGACTTAATTAAGTCGTTCTCTGAACTTCGTTTCTAATGGCAGGAAACAAAGGCAGAAACAAACCCCGTTCCCTAAGAATAGGTTACTTCAATGCAAATGGCATGTTCGGTCAACGTGATGAGATCGCAAACTTTCTCCGCGACCATCAAATTGACATCTTCCTCGTACAGGAGACCTTCCTCAAGCCCTCCAAGAGGAACCCCGGAATTGCGAACTATCATATAGTGCGCAATGACAGGCTTCACACTCGAGGGGGCGGCACTCTCATTTACTATAAAAGGTCACTGTACTGCATTCCTATGGATTCCCCGATTCTCGAGCATATTGAGACCTCGATATGTCAAATAGGCATGACTGGCCACCAACCGATCACTATAGTATCGGCCTATATACCCCCCAGTAGCGTCAGGCTTCACCACCTGCGCTCCGACCTAGAATCTCTCCTAGGCTTGGGTGATTCGGTTATCATAGCAGGCGACCTTAACGCTAAAAACGTCGCTTGGAACAGCCACTCGAACAACCAGAGAGGCCGAGAGCTTGATAACCTTAGCACCTTGCTCAACTTTGACATTATTGCCCCCATGACGCCCACTCATTATCCTAATGACGTTAACCACCGACCAGACGTACTCGACATAGCAATCCTAAAGAACGTAAACTTAGGTTTGCGCTCCTTGGAAACGCTACAAGAGTTAGACTCAGACCACCGACCTGTGATCCTAGAACTAGGCCCCCGTCACGCCCCCACTGACCCAGGTCAATCCGCTCCGACAAAGGTTATAACGGATTGGAGGAAACTAGAGGAACGCCTCAAGTCGACTTCTTCCGTTCACCTGGACGCCATCCCTGACACGATAGTCTCAGCTGCCGACGCGACCGGCGCGATTGACTCCCTCACCAGTCACGTGCAAACCCTGTTGAACGAATGTTCACGACAGATTCCAGAGGAGTTTGATAACCGCTGGAATCTGCCGGAGGATGTACGCGCACTTGTGACGGAGAAGAACGCGGCTATCAGAGCACACGACAATTTTCCCTGTGAGGCAAACCGTGCTCACATGCGTAATTTACAGCGTGCTGTAAAGGAACGCATCACTGAGTTACGCGAAGCCCGCTGGGATAATCTGTTGAAGGAACTGGAGCCCACCCACCAGGCCTTTTGGCATCTGTCTCGGAAGCTCAAATCCGACTGCGTGTCCACCATGCCACCACTGAATCGTCCGAATCAAAGGCCCGCCTTTGAAGACGACGAAAAGTCCGAATGCCTAGCCGACAGTCTAGAGGCACAATGCTCGCCCAGCACACTACCAGTAGATCAGGCACATCTCGATGAGGTGAACGCCGAAGTCGAACGTAGAACTGCAATCCCGCTCCAACCTACGGAGCCCCCTGACCCCCCCAACCCCAACCCCAACCCCGATCCCGACCCAGACGATCCTGTCCCGCCCGTCTCTGTGGACGAGGTCCGGACGATCGTTAAGAATCTGCGTCCCAGGAAAGCCCCCGGCTCAGACGGTATCACCAACAAAGTGGTGAAACTCTTCCCCGCCCAGCTCATAGTGCTGATGACCGCCATCTTCAATGCGGCACTTAATAATAACATCTTTCCCCAAATCTGGAAAGAAGCCATTGTTATCGGATTTCCCAAACCCGGTAAGCCCCGCACTGAGCCGTCCAGTTATCGCCCCATAAGTCTTCTCAGTACCCTCGGAAAGATTTACGAGAGGCTGATTCATGCCCGATTAAAGGATTTTGCCGAATCCAATAAAATCATTCCCGACGAGCAGTTTGGTTTTCGAACCAAACACTCTTGCGTCCAACAAGTGCATCGCATAGTCGAACACATCAGCGCTGGTTTTCAGCGCGGATTGACGACAGGCATGCTCTTCTTCGACGTGGCGAAAGCCTTCGACAAAGTCTGGCACAACGGCTTGATCTACAAGCTGTACTCGCTCAATGTGCCCGATCGTCTCGTGCTCATCATACGGGACTTTTTGTCGAATCGCACCTTTCGTTATCGCATAGAGGGCGGCACTCTGTCGACCCCACATCCAATCAGAGCCGGAGTCCCTCAGGGCTCCGTTCTCTCCCCTCTCCTTTTCGCGCTGTACACCAGCGATATTCCTAAAAGCTCCAAGTCGGAGTTGGCCCTATACGCCGATGATACGGCTATCTACTATTCCGGCAAATCCCTCCCTGCTATCACCAAGATCCTCCAGACCTCGGTCAATGCCATCGGCACTTGGTTTAGGAAATGGAGAATCGAGGTTAACCCATCCAAGAGCGCGGCCGTTCTTTTCCATAAAAGCAACGACCGCTCCACTGAAGCCCGACCCATCTCCCTCTACGGCCAACCGATCCCTTGGGAAAAGAAGGCCAAATACCTGGGCGTGATTCTAGATTACCGACTCTCGTTCCGAGAGCACATAAAGACGGTTCGCTCCCGTGCCGCTTTCGCTCTCGGCCGTCTCCACAGTATGCTCAATGCACGCAGTAAATTATCCCTTAAATATAAGGTGAGAATTTACTTGACGTGCATCCGTCCCATTATGACCTATGCTAGCGTTGTGTTCGCACACATCGAAGGGTCTGGAATCCATAGGATGCAAACTCTTCAAAACCGATTTACGCGCAAAGCCACGGGCGCTCCGTGGTACGTGCGTAACAGGGAACTCCACTTAGACTTAAAACTGCCTACCATCAAGCAGTTTATGAAACGCGCCTCCAAGCGTTACTTCGATAGGGCCCCCCATCACCCCAATCCCCTGGTGGTCAGTAGCGTCGACTACATCCCCTCCCAGATTAGTAGAACTCGCCGTCCAAGGCACGCTCTAGCTTACCCTGACGACCCTATAACGGTCCTACAAGAGTCGAATAGAGAGACTAGCACTCTCAAAATACACTCGCACAAACGCCGCCCGATTTACCGTCCTCGCCGGCGAGGCCCGTCGCGAAGACCCAGTAATGGTAACCCCCCCCGACCCTTGCTCGAGCCGGCCCGCGCCGAGCCAGTAGCTTTAAATTAGTCCCTAATAATAATTTAAACCAGATCCAGCCGTCCCTAGCTGCCCCCCCAGCAACGCCCTAAGCCGAGGCCCGTGTCCCGCAGGGGACGCCCTTAGCTGCTGTTGCTTAATTTTAAGTTGCTCCTGGCTGGAGGCATTCGGTGCCTCGCCACCAAGTTCGGTTACGCTGTTAAGATTCCCTGAATCAACAGCTATTGTCCATTTCAAAAAAAAAAAAAAAAAACATAGTAGGTAAATGTTTAAGAAAGCCAAGATTTTATTTATAAAAAAATGCAAGAGCTCGTATAACGGCTTCGTTTATAACAGTGAGATCTATTTGGATACAATAGGCTCAAAATAACTCGCGTCTGAAGTTAGTCGCAGACTCGCAGCGAACAGCCGCGCAGGTCAAATCACTTAAAAGTGTTTTTGTGTAAAATTAAAGGACAATAATCATGAATGCGAAACATTTACGACCCCAGTTCTCTTTACGCAAAGTTTCAATGTTTAAGTTTACCACTGCAAAATCACTTGCGGCTAACTTCAAACTCGCACAGTTATTTTGACCATAGTAAGCATGGTTCGGTCAGAGAGTCGCCTTAGTTCCGTCATGTATATCGTTCTTTACTTTGCTTAAAATACATTGTTATATTCTTTGCTACTCAGTAGTTCGATTTGGAAAATCTCTTAGTACATTTAAGTTAATTAGTCTAATCTTAGTTAATTTACAGACATCAGCCAGTCAATTAGTGTCATGCTTAACACAAATTTTGTTTTTTTTTTACTTAACTGATCTTGAAAATAGGGTTTCTTTAATTTTAAGTAAAATTGGCCAGTGTAATATTACAAAAACATGTGCAGTTCTGAGAATGTTCACTTACTATCTAATGAATAATAATACTCGCATAACTTACCTCCTTAATTAATACACAGTTTATAATCATTTACAAAGAACAAGGGTGTTGAATTAGGGTAACAGACTAAACAGTTAAAACAGAACCAAATTAATTAGTCGGCGTCTTTCAATTCCCTTGTAATTATGTTAATTGGCTTCTGGGGTTACTTGGTGGAAACTGGAAGTTAATGAGTGATTTACTGGATATTTTAACAATTAGAAGACTATTTGAAGCGTTAAACTAAGTGTCAATAGTCTTGTGGTTACGGCTTAGGAGGGTTCGAGGGTTCTATTCCCAGCGGGCTAGCATGTAAGCGACATAACTTTGTCGTCTCATTATCTCTTCTCTAGCTATAGTTTCGGTACGAGATAAACGATTATAAAATTTTGTCGTGACCTGCAGTTCGTTCACTCAGAATCAGATACAGCTCGGTGTTTGTATTTGTGCGGATAATGGCAATAAGGTCATCCCCCTCACTTAGGGTGGGACCTAAAACATACCGTGACATTGTGGCTATACATTAGTGTTATCCACTATATTCGTCTACTTCTAAGCTCTGCCAAGACACGTACATAATCTGACTTTTCGAAGTCATGTGCATCATCATCATCATCATATCAGCCTATTGTCGTCCACTGCTGAACGTAGGCCTCCCCCAAAGAGCGCCAACCATCCCGGTCTTGGGCAGCTCGCATCCATCCGCTGCCAGCCACCTTCTTCAAATCGTCAGTCCATCGTGTCGCAGGGCGTGGAGTGGAGATCGCGTTTAGGCAAGCGCAGTGTGGGACGCCCTGCGTCATGTGCGTATTAATAGTTAATTATCACGCGCTTAAACAGTGAAGGAAAACATCGTGAGGAAACCTGCATGCCTGAGAGATTTTCTCGACTGTGTGTGAAGTCTGCCAACCCGCATTAGACTAGCGTGGTGGACTATAGCTTAATCCCTCCAATTCTGGGAGGAGACCTAATGGGACCGTATAACGGGTTAATTATGCAAGCTGATCTTTTATTATTTATTTATTTATAAGGCACACCAACAACTTACTTACAAAATATGTTTAAATAGGTGATAAGTACATAGTTAAGTTCCGTGCAAATAAGTCACTTATAGGCGTGTAATAATAGAATAGAATATTCTTTATTGCACACCAAAACAATGTAAAGTACAATTACATAGATCATAGAATGGCACAATGGGCGGTCTTATCGCTACTAGCGATCTCTTACAGACAAGCTTAGGATGGAGTCGTGAGAAAAGGATAATCTATATATATAAAAGAAAGTCGTGTTAGTTACTTCATTTATAACTCAAGAACGGCTGAACCGATTTGGCTGAAAATTGGTGGAGAGTTAGCTTAGAACCAGGAAACGGACATAGGATACTTTTTATCCCGTTCCCGTGGGATGTGATGACAGTCCGCATTCCACGGGGGCGAAGCCGCGGGCAGAAGCTAGTTAAGAATAATTAAAAAATATGAAGAATGCCTTTACAATGCGAGGTTAATCTATACTTGAAAATTAATGCTTGGTGTGTATCCGTGTACAGTGCACCCCTACCCCTTCAGTGAGTACAGAATACAGATTAGTGTAATTTGGTTCCCATTTGAGTTCCTCACGAATTTCTCTGTCTCGTTGTGCTTTTATATATGTGATAGAATACATTACAACGAACGTGGGCTCAGAATATATAAGCCATAATACAGATTAATTTATAACATAGGTAATAACATTTTGATTAATAAGCTACAAAAATGTAGTATCTGCATAAGAAAAAAAAAGTATTTTATGGTTTTAGTGAAGACCTTGTTTGTTTCAAGTTTCGATACTTCAAACAACCCTTCGAATTGAAATGTAGGTTGTTTTTGAGATTACTACGTACAGAGAGTTACTACGTACATTAAATACGCTGCGGCGGATTTAATGTATAATATGTAATGATTCAGACATGTAAATGTCAAATATAGTACAATACTAAATATTATAGTACGATTAGTATGTAATATCTATACTTCTATACTAATATATAAAGCTGAAGAGTTTGTTTGTTTGTTTGTTTGTTTGTTTGTTTGTTTGTTTGCTTGAACGCGCTAATCTCAGGAACTACTGGTTCGATTTGAAAAATTCTTTCAGTGTTAGATAGCTCATTTATCGAGGAAGGCTATAGGCTATATATCATCACGCTAAGACCAATAGGAGCGGAGCATCAATGAAGGTTGTTTCAAAATCGGGGGTTTTCCTTTTGAGAGCTTCCTATGCATGCGCTGCGTAAACGATTAAAGTTTCGCAAAAATCATATATGACAGAATTGTTCCTCTTTAAAAGTTCTAAAAAAAAGTCCGCGACAGCATATGTCTATCTTTTAAGGTTGACTCACTATAACCGTTTTTATGCTAACTTTGTTCTAAAATTAGTTTTTTTTTCCTTTTGAGATCTTCCGATGCGTGCGCTGCGTAAACGGTTAAAATTTCGCAAAAACCATATATGACGGAATTGTTCCTCTTTAAAAGTTCTAAAAAAAAGTCCGCGACAGCATATATCTATCTTTTAAGGTTGGCTCACTATAACCTTTTTTATGCTAACTTTGTTCTAAAATTCCAAATGCATTATTTGCGTAGGTGTTTTATTTTATTTTTTATTTTATTTTATTTTATTTTGTTTTACAAACATGATATTAATCCTTATCCAAATAAATACGTTATTCATCAGTCTTTAGAGCTTTTGTTTCGCTCGGACCCAACAAACGCTCTAAAAGACATAATATCCTCATTTAGCGTTCTTTTATTATTCCTGTTCCCGTGACATATTTTACTAAAGTTCCCGCTCGGATATGAGTATCCGATCTGAGTATGATACTCAATTTTCAACACATACTACAAGCCGCTGAAGGGGATCATCATCTTCTTACCACCTGTCAAGTGCCACCTGCCAAGTTTGCTTGAACGCGATAATCTCAGGAACTATCATCCCGCTAAGACTAAGTAACTATTCCACGCGGACGAAGTCGCGGGCGGAAGCTAGTCAGTTATAAAGTGCGTGATGTCCATACATATGTCAATATAATTTCAACTTTTTTTGGCAACAGGGTAAATCTTAATGCTATTATGGGAAGTTATAGAAAACCTGTATTAGGGATATTTGTATTATCCTAAAAACGATTTTAGATACTGATAGTTTTTACCAAAAGAAAGAGGGATTATCGAGGGAGGTTATTTAAAAATGCATCTAAGGATTTTTTTTTTCATTAGAATTGTTTCTACAGTCATAGTATGCGTATCCGAGCGAATGTGGCCATTGATAGGTACTGAAGACACTGTTCCCATTTCCCAAATTCTTGTGACGTATATGTCCACGATTATTTTTAGTTGATGCAACACTAAAAATGGCGCCGCGGCTATTAAAGTTCAGTCACAGACATAACTAATAGATACAAATATAACATGGTTGAGTTTACATTTGTGTAGCTGTGAAGACACGCTTGGTCTTTCGGTACGGTCCTGTCGCGTTTAATTTGTGATTCCAGTTCGAGACACCGCCTCAGCTAGAGGCTGTATTTAAGTAAAATTGCTACATCAACCTGAGGCACAGTCAGGCAAAATAAATAAATAAATATTCAGTGACATTTTACACATCACCATCTAGTCCCAAACTAAGCAGAGCTTGTACTATGGGTACTAGACAATGGATATAATACTTATATACTTTCTTTTTGTAAATACCTACATATAATATAAAATAAACACCTTTACTGAAAACAATTGACTGAATAGAGAATCTTGTCATCGCTTGGCATTAAATTGGACTTACATTGTATAGAAGAATACAAGTTTCTTTTGTGAATAAAGTGTGGCTTCAGCCCGCACCGTTCTATAAAAAAATCATGCTGAGCCAACTCGGCTTTATACCCAATGTTCATTATTTATTTATAAGAGAAGATAGTTACTGCTTTTATGGAGACTAGGTACCATCACTTTTATCTGCGCTGTAAAGCAGAATTGCTGTGTCAGTTGTAAGATAAAAAAAACAACTAAATTATTGGCGTCTTGGAAACATTTATAACATACACGTACATGTAATAATAATTTAGAAATGAAACAATTATTAAGATAAATATGAGTACCTAAATAATTCCGTTAATTAATTAATTTGAATGAATAGCCGGCCTGTTCCCTATTACGCGGAGTATTTCCTAGAAGTACGAACTACGGTAGCGCCCTTCATAAAGCGCGTGCTACGAATTCTTTCGATGCCGACATTGTTTAGTACAGAAGGACCAATTTAGATACTTAACTGGTCCTTTAAGCACTTTCGCGAAACGGTGAAAGATATTATTTTAACTTCAAGATATTTTTGTTCTAATAAAAACTACAAAATACGGACGAATGAAGCCGTTTTTACTCAGAGTAAATTGATTTTGTGAAAAGGAATCTTTGCTACGTTAATATTTTCTAGAATATTTCTCAGAATTGTAAAGTTTCATTTTCAAAAGAATCTCAGAAATGGTAAGGCTAGTGCATTTCAATACAAAGCTTAGGACTTTGTTCGGTTATGAGTGGAATATTTATCTTTTATAAAAATTTATATAAAATACTTAATGATGTCATAATTACGTATTCATTACTAGAGATGATTGCTTCAAGCGAATGGGAATGTAGGAAGGGGAAGGCGAACGTTCCGAAATCAGATTGAGGACGTTCTGAAAAATGGCTCAGTCAAGAGTACCCTAAACCGACGTTCATGTATGAAAAGATTGAGTGTGGATGAAGCTAAAGAGGTATGTCAGAATCGTAGCAAGTGGAAGTCTGTGGTCTCTGCCTACCCCTACGGGAAAGAGGCGTGACATGGCGTGGCGTGTATGTATGTATGATTGCTTCATAATGTACGTAATGCATAGCATACCATAATAAGTATCATATTATACATGCCATCACGACTGGAAAGGTGTACTAATTTATACCCAAAGTTCGCCGGTATGTTTAGATCCCATGTAATAATAAATAATAATAATAATAAATATTCTGGGACATTTTTACACAGCACCATCTAGTCCCAAACTAAGCAGAGCTTGTACTATGGGTACTATATATGGATAATGGATATAATACTTATATACTTTTTTTTGTAAATACATACATATAATACATAAGAAACACCCAGACGAACACAAACACTTATATTCATCACATAAATTTTTGTGTTCTGTGGGAATCGAACCCACGACCTCATGGTCAGCAGTCCGGTACTCGAACCACTAAACCACAGAGGTCGTCGAAAATAGATGGTAAAAGCATATAGACCGGGGAAAATACCAAACTCCGAACAACTACTCAAAATATAACACACTAGATTCCGCCCACGACTTCGTCCGCGTGTAATATTTACTTCGTCTTAGCGTTATTATATATAGCCTTCCTCAATGAATGGGCTATGTAACACTGAAAGAATTTTTCAAATCGGACCAGTACTTCCTGAGATTAGCAAGTTCAAGCAAACAAACAAACTCTTCAGCTTTATATATTAGTATAGATATAGATTTAACATAGACCCAGTATCACTTTGCTCGACCTGAGAATCGAACCCAGGACCTCTAGCTTAGCTGAGGCAGTTTAAAAAATATATAAAATTTAAAGTGCTACTAACTTGAGCTTGTGACTTTTCAAAGTCACAAGCTTATGTAACATTTCCTTTTGAAAGTCAGTAAAAGCATTTTCAAGGTTTAATTTTTTTAATTAGTTCTTTGGAGTAACTTCCACCATTACAGGTTTCCACAATTGAACTGGAAATAAAAAAGTTTTAAAATTCCAACTGGAATTTTCACCCCACTGAACAACTCTAGCTTTTCCATTCAGAGTTGGGTAAAATAAAAGTTTGGGAAAAATTCTGCTGTTTTTAAAAGTATTTTTAACGTAGAGTGGTAGATATTGAAGTATTAGACTTTCAGATGTTATCGTGTTAATTTGTGGCAAATTAAGGCTTAAAAAGCCGCGGTAGCCTAATGGCTAGGGCGTCTGACTTGCAATCATGTGGTTGCCAGTTCGAAACCCACCCAATTGCACTAGCGACGTAAGCCGAAATAACATTTAAGGTTAACAAGAATACTAGTAATGCGCGTCCCACATTGCTATTAAGCTTTTTGCTAGTAGTTTCATACATGCAGAATACCATATTTAATCCATTACTTACCCTCAAGCAAAATAATTGTGTCAATAAGACATCCATTCAAATGTCCATCTTGTTTCTGGGCTTAACATCACACGGAAGTTTGGGGTGGGATGTGTCAAACCATTCCATTGACACACTTTCGACGTACAATTTTTTGATGACACGTTTCGCGTAGCGGCTGCGCGATCGGCTTCTGCGACATGTGTTGTGGGTTCGATCCCCACACGAAGCAAATATTAGTATTATCTACAGGTAGTTGTTCCCGCTGTCGGTGTTTATGTACGTGAGAATTTGTTTGTAAATGCACCCAATATACAGGAGAAAATCCTAGAGTGGGGAACGTAACGACAACGTTAAAATAAAAAATGTTAGTACCGTAGTAATTAGTGCCCTTGCTCCTAGTCTCTGACAACCTCTCAATAAGTATTACAACAATATATGTTGTTACTTTTTAATATAAAACAAGAGCGCAGCGGTCGATACTTACGTGACGTCAGTTCCGTTATCCTGTACAATGACAGGTTAGTGGAGGTGTTAGAATTGGGTCACGCAACCCAAAACAGTTTCCGTGTCCACAGGCCATAGTGATTAATTAAATAGTGGCTTTGTTATTTTTATAAGTGATCGTTAGTCTAGTGGTCGTAAGCGCTAGAGGTCTTGGGTTCGATTTCTAGGTCGCACAACATTTTGATTTGTACCAGGATAATGGCAATATGTTCATTCTGATTGATGTGGTACTCTGATTTTTATAGAAAAACTCAAAATATAAAAATAATTAGACCAATGATGATGATTTCAATAACTAAAACATCAATTATTAACATGGATAGTTTTTATTAAGGTAAGATTAAAAAAAAGCTCTTCAGATATTGCTACAAAACCAAAAGGTTATTACATTCCGCCATTGATGACCGTAGGGTTGTCCGTAAGCAATATTATTATTTTAGAGTAGGAGGATTTTCAGTATTTAAAAATAGAAATTTATGTCTCGAAAATATTTAGCATGCGTTAATGTATACAATATTATAAAAAAAACATTAATTTATACTTAAGACAATGCTGAGAATGCGTCAAACTTGAAATAAAAAAAATATTTACTTTTCTACATACGGCTACGTTACATTATACGTTTCCAAAATAGCTAATATTGAAACGTCGTGTCCGTCGTCCTTGGCTTTCCTTATAATGAGAGGTTAGCTTATAAATACTGGAAATGTAAAAAACACTTCAAAGTATTATTCACATGGGCACAATTCTTTCAACTCTTTTCTTCTTTTTCCTCCTGGAAAGAATCCTCCAGCTGAAGCAATCAGCTGTCTCAACTTTCTTGGTACTGATTATTTACACTTAATTTAAATAACTCATAAGGTTGCCAAAATGCAATTGCTTATGTTCTTTCTTTCTTTCTAATATCTTCTACAGATATTTCGGACTTTCGTTAACTTATCGCTCATTATACTTGGCAACCCTATTCACAAAATGTAGATTAAAGTAATTATAGTGACAGGCGCGCGTTGTCTTATTCCAATTGAGTGTAATTGTTGAGAGCTGCGCAGCGACCAGATTGCTATGGCGTTCTTCAAGCTGTAGTTACGGTATTAAATAGCTTACATCATATTTGAGGAGCCATTTTTGAGATATATTTATTCAATAGTCATAAAACACTATGAACTACCAAATTTATTTACTGTTAATCAGTCTCCTCTCTGAATAAGAGGTATTAGGGAATTAGCGCGCCCGCTATGAAGCAAAAGTTTTATGGCTGCCGCCGCGAGGTGACCACGCGTTGTGCCGCGCGGTTGGATGACTTTTATGATATAAATATTGCTGCTTAGATAATAGTGCTATTCGCGTTGTCCTTAGACTCTTCTAGCTTAATACACAGCTGGACGAGTGAGGATTGTTAGACAACGATGGTAGCCTGGATAGCTACAAGGCCTAACACGTTAAAACCAACCGCTACGCCGCGGCGCCGCCCGCACAATTTTAATTTGTTCCGTAAAACAATTTAATTATTATATAAAAAAACAAGATAAATGTCTATGCGACACCAAGAGTCGCGGCACGAAAGTGTATTTACAAAAATTGGGTGTTCCATCTTAGACCCTGTTTTTACCAGTACGCAACGTACTAGATGGATTAAATTTAAGACAAAATTTGACTTAATCCTTAATTCAGTTTTTCTAGTGAATTTAATACAACATACCATCACGCCTGTATTCCCTGAAGGGTTAGGCAGAGGCGTACTAATGTACACCCACAGTTCGCCGGTATGTTTAGGTCCCATGTAATAGGGGGCGAGCCTATTGCCATTAACCGGGCACAAATTCCTAACTCCGAGCTGCTACTGGGAATTTCATAGAAAACCCAATAACACTGCTCGACCTGGGAATCGAACCCAGAACCTCTAGCGTAGCAGTCGCGCTCAGGACCACTTGGCTAATGAGGCAGTTCAATTTAATACAAAAATGGGTGAAAAATGCATAACTAAATTTATTCGTCGCGTTAGCCCTTCATATTTTTTATTTGTTACTATTCCTTCTAGCTACTTACATCCATCAACACTGGTGTTATAAGTCTGCCTCGTAAAATATGAGTTATATGAAGCGTCGCTCAATAAACTCGTATTTGTACCGGGTTTTATACCGAGTGACTTTTACGAGTGTCCCACCACTATTACTTGATACCTCAGGGGATTACGTTGGTTCTAATATTGGCATTGTGAACGTTCTTGTTTGTTGTTTAATTATAGAATGAAAACAAAAGAATATAAAAGCAAAGTAAAAGTTCAAGTAATTTGTTGTTTTAATGTTGTTTTTTATTGTTATAAGATGGCAAACAAGTATAAAGTAGGTAAGTGGTATTACGTGGGAATTATATTTTTTCCATTTCATTGGTAATTTCACTGGCTTATTATGAAAATGCTTTCAGGGTATGCAATCGAATAACATTGGAAGCTTGTAAAAGCTAAAATATTGGATTCCCGACTCTGAAGTATAAATATATTCCGCCTACGTGACGTAACCTTCTTTGTCTTTCGAAGTTTCTTGTCACCAGCCAGTCACATCTGTCGTCACGTCGAGCGAAAACAAACAATTTCTTCCCCAGTCTTTATTTAGTAGGTAGCTGGTAGGTACTCAGAAAATCAATTTGTTATACCTAATATAGTTATCAAGGGGCTTGTTGACAAATCATGTTAACGGAACAATTTCTATAAATCATTTCTGTCAGTTTTAATTAAACTATGGCGCTCTTGTTCCCATCATCTTAGTCTTGGTTTTGACACCCCTATTACGCAATTTACTATTACTACTGCAAGTTAAAACGTACCTTAATCATACGACGGTAAGACAAACTTTGGAATGAGAACGCCTTTCTTTAAAGCATAGACAAAGCGAGTCAAATTTCGAACAAATCGTCTACGTCACAACATTATGATGGTTGATGTACCTACTACCGTATCGAATTATCTTAAGTACATTGCAGTATCATTAAGAAAAACATAAGAAAGCATTTGTTTAACAATGATCAATGGATTATAAATGGGATATTGTGTAACGTTTTGATCGAAGAGGATAGTGATGTATGTAGCTAATGGTATGTTGGTTTCCATTGATTTATTATGGCGAGTAAGATTAAAGAGAAATTATCTATGTGTGTTTAGCGGTGGTTTAAGTGCCCAATGGGTATTGAATAGCAATTAGTAAAGGAATTTCTTTTAATTCCTATCTAGTTTAATGGGCAGGTTTGGTTTTTAATGTTATTTGGATTCGAGATAGTCGTTTGATGGATGGATTATGTGTGGTTTTATGATTATGGTCTGTGGTTATGTCAGTAAGATAATTTCTAATTATAATTATGGAAGCATAACCTACCATCATGCTGAGCTGTTCATGAGAAATTTGTTACAGAGGATTTAAAGAGAAAACCCCAATAAGCCTTTGCTTGACCTGGGAATCGAACTCAGGACCTCTAACATAGTAGTCGCGCTTAGGGCCACTAGACTAATGAGACAGTTATTCTGAAAATAATAAACTAACAATAATAGTTGGTAATATAATAAACTCTATGAATTGTAGGCATAGGTGTATTTTGGAAAAGAAATAAAATATTTTTTTTTACGTGGGAGAGCCATGCTTCGGCACGAATGGGCCGGCTCGACCGGAGTGATACCTCGGCCTCACAGAAAACCGGCGTGAAACAACGCTTGCGTTGTGTTTCGCCGAGTGAGTTGAGGTTACCGGAGGCCCAAACCCTTTTAAAGGCGGGCAGCGCACTTGCGACTCCTCTGGTGTTGCGGGTGTCCATGGGCGGCGGTTATCGCTTACCATCAGGTGATCCGTTTGCTCGTTTGCCCCCCTATCCCATAAAAAAAAAAATACTTACCTTCCAATAAATTCTTTATAAAATATGCATTGTTTTTTACTCAAAGCTGTTTTTTTTCTATAAAAACTCTTTGACTCCCACTAGGATTTTCTCCTGTATTGTGGTCGCATTTACAAACACAAATTATCACAATACACAAACTTATAGACCCGGAACATACCTGGGGCCCAAGTCTGCTATTTCAGTTGTATCAAAATGGTCGTTCAATGGCGCTAAATGACATAAGAACTGACAGATTTCGTAGACAAAACTGTCAAAAATCAACAATTCTGAAGCCATTGAGTGACGATTTTGACACGACAAAATAGCAGACTACCCTGTAGGTCATACAAATATTTGTTCCGTGGGCGGGTCGAACCTGCAACATGTAGCGTAGAAGCCGATCGCTCAGCCACTACGCCAAACGTGCTGTCGAATGTTGTTTAACGCTGTTTTATTTCAATCAGACCATTAAATTAAAATAAGCCAAGTGGTCCTGAGCGCGATTGCTAAGCTAGAGGTCGTGGGTTCGATTCTCAGGTCGAGCAGTGTTATTGGGTTCTTCTATGAAATTCCCAGTAGCAGCTCAGAGTTAGGAATTTGTGCCCGGTTAATGGCAATAGGCTCGCCCCCTATTACATGGGACCTAAAACATGCCGGCGAACTGTGGGTGTACATTAGTACGCCTCTGCCTAACCATTCGGGGAATACAGGCGTGATGGTATGTTATGTTATTATAAAAAATATTAGCATTCTACACTTCTCCTCCATTAAAACATTATGTTGTAGTCTCACTCCTCCATGCGCCCAATATGCTTAAAAGGGGGTACAAAGTTTTACTCTGCACTCATTAATACAATAATAGTAACTTGCTACTTTGGTACTTCTCACGGTAACAAGAAAAAAGTGGATAATATCAAGGTAAATTGATACTTAACTGTATCGATTACAAAATATCGATCGTCACGACCTGATGTTCCGTTATGGGAACAACTGTTATAATTCGTAGATACTTAGTGATTGCGTAATTAGCTAATCGAATGTTTTTATTGTTTTTAAAAGTAAACGCGTTGCCTTTGTATTGGATATTATATAAAAGTACATTCACAACACCTCCATAGAAAATGTGACAGTATCAATATTCTAATTTGAACTTTATTTTCATTGTTAATTGTTGTTATTTTAATCACACTTACTTATATTCTATGAAATTAGGGAAGAATATACATAAAATTCAAATACGAGTCCTATATTTCCATTTGTAATATTTATTGCTATAGAATGATGGTCATGCCATATTTTTTTTACGTAATCACTATTTCAACAAGATTTTAATTATTTAAAAGTAAAAAAAATGCGCGGCTATTTTGACAGATCGAAACGGAAATTACGTCAAAGTCCACGATGTGACGCTCATGTGACGTCACTTTACCTAAACATTTAGGTTTGTAATTACTATGTCTAAATAAATTCTGGGTGCGTCTCCCAGGTCGAGCAGTGCCATTGGTTATTTCTATGAAATTGTCAGTAGCAGCCCGGAGTTTGGATGTGTTCCCGGTTAATGGCTATAGGTTCGCTGCCTATCGCCTAATGGGACCTAAACATACCGGCGACCCGTTATATACATTAGTTCACCTCATATTTGAGCGTCTAGTGACAATTTCATAGAAATACCCAATAACACTTAATCTAAAACCACAGACTCAGTTGCTATCAGTACACAAATGAGGCTGTACTGTGTGTGGTCCTCTGTCACTAACCAAATATCACAACCAAACCATAATCAATCTATTTTGTTAACCAATACTCCGAATATAGCCACAATTAGGCCCTCCAAATCGAAACTTCCCCATATATAGCCAAGAATGTTTCATTTAAATCAATCTGACATCTGTCAGACGTAGATTACGAAACTGTCAGATGGGATCAGCCGTTCTCGATAATATGTTGTACAAACAGACAGACAGCTTTGGATAGACTGTGCAAGACTATTAACTTCGGATATCGGTTTAACCGGTAATATAAATTTGTTTATATACGTGTAAAATACATTTTACATGTTTGAGTAGAACTTTGGTTTATTGAGTGTTGATTTGTATACGAAGTATCGACAAATATTTATAGCCGGCTGTTGTGTTTTAAGCATCCTGTGACGCAGTTCAGCATTTACAATGTTGCTAATTAAATTTAAAACTTTTTATTTACTACTAGCTTCTGCCCGCGGCTTCGCCCCCGTGGAATTCGGTCTGTCATCACATCCCACGGGTACGGGATAAAAAGTATCCTATGTCCGTCTCCTGGTTCTAAGCTACCTCTCCACCAATTTTCAGCCAAATCGGTTCAGCCGTTCTTGAGTTATAAATGGAGTAACTAACACGACTTTCTTTTATATATATAGATAATTATTGTAATATTTCTATTTGCGTGTGCATTTGTGAAAAAAGAAACTGTTTTTCTTTCACTGTTTCTCAATCTTCGGTTAATAGAGTGAGTTTACGTCTGTCTCAGGATGCAATCTATATCATTTTAAATTAAAATTTACAATGATATAGATTGCATCCTGAGACTACGTCCTTTGTAGGCTGCCATCATAATTATATCTTAGGAAATAATCCTTTTGAGACGCGAATGAAACAGTGCGCCAAAGGGCGGGTTGAATTTAATTTAATTTAATTGTATTTACTTAATATTTTTAAATGTATCAAATATTGTAATTCAGACACAATGTAAATTGTTATTGGATAAATAAATGAAATGAAATATGTACCGCTAATAGTGAATAGTCGGTACAAATGTACCTAAGTGTACCTTTCCTAAAAACGAACATTTAATTCAGCGAACCCATGTTTATTGGTCGTCTGCTTGCAATTAAAACCAGCACGAACTACTTCTGGGTTTAAAAACGATACAAACATAACCGATACACTATTAACCTGATAATTTACTGAATGAGCTATTTTTGTTTCTTTTTAAAACAAAACAACTTGAAGCCGTCTTGATTTGGATGAAAATAAAACTGTGCTTTAAATAACATTGGACTGTATTTAGGATTTTCCCTTCTTGATTTGACTTGATTGGATGAGAGCAATCTAACGCATGTTTCTTAAAAAGTGATGAATGTCGCTGTAGAAGAATATAGGAGTAGAGCACAGGTGCAATGGGAGCATTTTCATACAAAACCTTTGATCCTGAATTGATTTGATTTATATCTTTATCCGACTTGTTATGTAAGACGATATTGTTACCTTTAACATCACCTCACGATATGTTCTAATTTTACAGCAAACCTTTTAATTTTTAAACTCTTAACAAATTAAACTCTTACAGCTTAATATTTCAATGTCTTTGAAGTAGAGTAGAGAGAGACTAAAAGAAAGATGGATGGAATGTTTTAAAGCCGATATGATTCAAAAGAGAGTGAATACTTCGATGAAGGTTGACAGGGATAAATGGGAGAAATGGTAATATCCTCTCTCTGTATTGTTTGCGCTACTGGAGATTGAAATTTGACTTAAATCCATAGAAGTAATATAAAATTTCCATTTAAGGTTATTAATTTCGGCCGTAAGGCAATGATGTTGAGAATCATGCCAAAAATAAGAATTTAAAACTGAGTTGTCAAGATGTACAATGCACATGTGATGCCACTAATATTTCTGGCGTCTATAGGCTGCGTTTGCTATTTAGCCCGTAGTGTTATTAAAAATACACATTTTCCAAGCACTTATTCAATAAATTCATTGAATAATGCTGTGCACGGTTTCAAAAAGTTTATCTTAACCAGAAGAATCAATGAATAGTTTTTAAGATTAATGGATAGTTCATCCCACAATATTTACAGAGTCTGCTTCCGTTTTCTTTTTATTGATATCTGAATGAAATGATACTTACAGTGTGATTAAAATAATTTTAGTGTAAGTATTTAAGTTTCATTATCTGTTTTATCTGAAATAGCTTCT
Source organism: Acronicta leporina (assembly GCA_947256265.1). Lineage (NCBI taxonomy): Eukaryota > Metazoa > Arthropoda > Insecta > Lepidoptera > Noctuidae > Acronicta > Acronicta leporina. Next base: position 3,803,954 of record OX366513.1, on the reverse strand, counting down.
GCCCGCGACTTCGTCCGCGTAGCGTGATGATATATAGCCTATAGCCTTCCTCATTAAATGGGCTATCTAACACTGAAATAATTTTTCAAATCGGACCTGTAGTTCCTGAGAGTAGCGCGTTCAAGTAAACAAACAAACAAACAAACTCTTCAGCTTTATATATTAGTAACAGATATAGATATATAGGTAGCTTGTAAGTGGCCATCCGAGTCATATCTAGCTCTTCAAAAGTAATCATAAACCAAACCTCAATGAGACATTGATATCAAATATATCCTTTGAAATATCAATCGACATCGACTCCTCTGAGCTCTTCAATGTGTCCGTCCAATTGTGGCTCCCATTCAATAGCTTGGAATCTTATTGCCACTGCTGTAACTAACTGTATTATCACAGACGTAAAGTTTAAAATCCTTCACTGAAACTGCAAAAGCAATTTGGAGAATCCGTCACTGCAAATTTACTTTTGCTGTTCTAGAATTCAATGACATCTTTTATTACAAGGACATTAAGTTTAAAATTGTTTGGCTTGTTGATGTCTGCATGCATTCACGGTATGTCGGTCTCAGCACCGTATTGTCAGAGTTTCTAAAAGACCGTTCCAGCGAAAACTTCGTATTGAAAACGATATTTTTAATCTTTGATATTTTCTTTGGAGAGTTTGTTCAAGCAACGTTAGGGAAACTGGGTTGATGATTAGAATTTCTTTGATTTAGCAAAATGGTGGACGATTTTAAGAAGTGGTGAGCTGAATATAAGGATGTTTTAATTCAGGTCATTGTTTTTTTAAATCGTGAAATTTTATTGTATGATTCTTAAATTGATTGACATGAGACCAGCCCTTTGCAATACAAGTGTAATGATATAGTATCTTCAAACCTTGGGAGAGTTGTTATGAAAGATACGTTATCCATACATAAATATATTGATAGGCGGGTCTTTTTCTTTGAAATCTATATTAAAAATCTTCTCGTCACAAATAGTACCTACTAGCGGTAACTAATTAAGTACCTACTCAGTCTCATTTGCTTCAGCATCTAGTATGTTATATAAGCAATGTTATTTACAAGAAGAGTAATAATATATTGTGTTTTCATGCTTCGCTTTAGAATTAATAAAACCTTACCTACAGGCTACAGTCGATCTCTGTGTAAGTCTCGGTCTAAATGTGGAGCACCCGAAAAATTGGTTTCAACGTCAATATTAACGCGAATGGGAAGTGCTTGGGGCCTTTTGAACCCAAATACTTGGGTCATATAGGTAATGGGTGTTCCTTTACAGCCTTGGGCCTTCTTTTACAGCTATAAAGATTACTATGTGGTTGATAGCTTTGAATAAGGTATCTTTTTTTCTTATACATTGTTGAATATGAGCCTTGCAGAGAAAGTTGCTATTTATCGATTGATCGTACTTATTGAAACGACAAGGTATAAGGACGAATACTTCAGTTGTCATTCCCACTCTTTCTCGTTCTCTTTTTATAAAAAAAGGTTACCACACACTAGGATTTTCTCGTATATCGGGGGTGCGTTTACAAAATCTCACATACACAAACGCCCAGACCCGGAACAATTGCCTGTAGATTATATAAATATTTGCTGTGTGTGGGGATCGAACCCGCAACACGTGTCGCAGAAGCCGATCGCTCAGCTGCTATGCCAAACGCCACTGTTCGGCACGTACCTATCTACATCTACACTACACTTCATCATCATCATCACTAGATACATATTATAAAACAAAGTCGCTTCCCGCTGTCTGTCCCTTTGTATGCTTAGATCTTTAAAACTACGCAACGGATTTTGATGCGGTTTTTTTTAATAGATAGATTGATTCAAGAGGAAGGTTTTAAGCTATTTAACATCACGCTACGACTCTTAGGGACGGGGCAGCGCGGGTGAAACCGCGGGCGGGTCGCTAGTATATTATAAAGAGAAAAGATTTGATTGTTTGTATTGAATAGGCTTCGAAACTACTGGACTGATTTAAAAAAATCTTTTACCATTAGAAGCAGACATTATCCCTGATGAACAAAGGCTACTTTTTACCGTGGGAAACTTGCTTTATTCCTACGGGAAAATGGGTGAAGCCGGGCCGGACAGCTAGTCTCTTAATAGAATGAAATGGATCCGCAATTAATTATCATTGCTTGCAACAGTGCCAGTGATAGGCTATTGTTGTGCAATCGTAGCGCTAGGTGTTGGCATGTCAGGTCGATTCGACCGCAGCACTGCGGTTTTTGGTTTGATGCTTGCTCGACGCTCTAGTTTTGTGTTCATGCAGATCATTGCAGTTCGTGTAATATTTTCCTGTACTAAAGAAAATATAATCTATATATATGTTTAAGTCTTATCTAATAAAGGGTGAGCCTATTGTCAATAACCGCACATAAATGAAAAGTTCGAGCTGCTACTGAGGAGTATATAGAAAAACTCTGCTAAAACAGCTCGACCTGTAAATAAATCCCGGGAACTTTATCGAATTGCTGCAGAAGTGCAGCTTTAGCGTGAAGCTGCTATTGAGAATATTATAGAAAACCCCAATAACACTGCTTGATCTGAGAATCGAACCCTCGACATATATATTAGTAGACGCGGCTACGACTGGTAAACTATGATAGTGTACTTAGTGGTCGTAGGCGCGACTACTAACTCATTGGCATTGTTAGTTTGGCCGGCAATACTATAATTGATGGCCAGATTCAATTATATCTATAAACTAGCTTCTGCACGCGGCTTCGCTCACTTAAAGCTCAAAAACCAACAGTGATATCTCTTCTTTGTATGGGTCTCCATACATTAGAGAGGTCAAGCTGTATCTCCGGTACCGTTTAATTATTTGAGATGGGAAGTACATATCAGTTTTTAAGTTGAAGCACATACTTTCTAAAAGTGATAACAAAATTAAAATCTATTCAGTATTTTTTGCGCCAACCCGTAACAAACTGACAAACAGACAAGAATTTTAAAAATCATATTATTGGTTTCTCACTTGTTTTTTTTTAATATCTATAATGTACAGACACAGCTTTTTTACAATTTTACAATGGTAGAGAAGACATGTCATTGGCCAGAACATTATTAATTTATACATAACATAACATATACCTAAATAATCATGATTATAAACACAGTTCGAAATTCAATTCAATTCAAAAATCGAACACTCATCGAATACGTTTTTGAATTTAGAACAGGAGCGAACTTCAGAATATAACACAAAATTTAATATGGCCGTATTGTTCCCCAAATGCTTAGCCCAAAATGCGTTTGTAACGTGTCCTGCGCAAACAGAGATATCCGATAACAATAGGACTCTTATAGATTGTTCGGTACTAAGGCTTCCGCAGTCGTAACTGGGTCATTAGTAGTTGTGTTTGTTATCGGTAAGTACATTGACACTTCTATTGAGGAAGTGGAGTAATTCCTTGTTATGGCAAGACAAGAAAATTTTATATTTGCTTGTATGTTTAGCTACAACTGTAGATATAATTAACTCACTGGTTTAGTGGTTACTAAAGCGGATGTAAAGCGTGAGGTTTTGGTGTCGATTCTCAGATCGAGCAGTGTTATTGGTTTTTTCTATAAAGTGGCTACGCTTTCCTACTATTAAAAGGGATTTAAAAACACGATTTAAAAAACTGCCTCATTAGCCAACTGGTCCTGAGCGCGACAGCTATGCTAGGGGTGTTGGGTTCGATTCCCAGGTCGAGCAAAGTGTTATTGGGTTTTTCTATGAAATTCCCAGTAGCAGCTCGGAGTTAGGAATTTGTGCCCGGTTAATGGCAATAGGGTCGCCCCCTATTACATGGGACCTAAACATACCGGCGAACTGTGGGTGTACATTAGTACGCCTCTGCCTAACCCTACAGGCGTGATGGTATGTTTAAAATACGGGAGGTTTAGGCGGAAAAGTATTAATGTACACCCACAGTTCACCAGTATGTTTAGGTCCCATGTAATAAGGGTCGAGCCTATTGCAATCAACCGGACACAAAATCAAAATCCAATCAGCTACTGAGAAGTTCATAGAAAAACAGAATAACACTTTACTTGATCTGGAAATTGAACTAGCGTTGCAGTCGACCTTAGGACCACTAGACCAATGTGACAGTTTACGTCATTACGCGTTACGGGGTCAGAAATACTGAATGGAGAATTATTTGTGGTTGGTAGTGTTGGCACCCGATGCGTCCATTAGTTGCCAAACAGCGCTAATACAACATGCATTGGCACAGCCGAAGAGTTTGTAAGTGGGCACATATTGATAGTAGACAGATTACACACTATCACACCGGTATTCTCAAAAAGGGTAGACAGAGTTGTACTAACGTAACTGCTGGACACGGGTCTTCTCTTAGAATGAGAAGGATTAGGCTATAGTCCACCACGCTAGCCAAATGCGGGTTGGCAGACTTCGTTCGAAAATATCTCTCAGGCATGCAGGTTTCCTCACGATGTTTTCCTTCACCGTTGTAAGCGAATCGTTAAATACGATCATGATTACGAAAAGTCATAGGTGCATGCATGCCTTGGTTTCGAACTCGAGACCTACGACATGGCAGTCCGGTGGTCATACTCCAAGGCTATCACTGCTTATAACAATTATAAAGAAAAAATCCTTACAAATTATTTCGGTGCGGGCGGCAGCGTAACGATATGTCATTGATAGGCCTTGCGTTTTTCTTTCTTTCTTTATAGAACAGAAGAAGGCAAGTAAGTAAGTAAGTAAGTAAATTTTTATTCATGAAAAAATGTTACAGTAACTCCGCCGAGTTTTCCCAGTAAGTAATCGTGGATACTTGTGTTGGGAATAACTCGCTTCTTCATTTGACACTATATTTCCATAACAATTAAACTAAGGGAAATGCAACAATAATAAAAATATGAAGAAAACTATTAGGCAAAAAAAAAAAGAAATCGTAAATAAAATAAGACTTATTTCAAAGGGCCCGTAAGTATGTGTGTGTGTGTGTGTGTGTGTGTGTGTGTGTGTGTGTGTGTGTGTGTGTGTGTGTGTGTGCGTAAGGCAAGGGTATAAAGTATTTATTCGGTTCCTCTCCAATATAACGACTCTCCTGATGACAGATTTTTCATGACGATTTTCCACACTAAAAATAAAATAAAAATTGTATTAACAAAGTCATAAAATTTTCTAATAAGTATCTATTCCAATCGAATATTAAAGTACGAATCGATTCTCGAGCGATGTTTCATCCGATCCACGAGTTTATCGATAGTCATCGAAATTGAAAGAACACGACTAGAGATGGGTTTATGCCGCGGCACAATTTTATAAATATTTCCACACAAAACCGATCTATGAACTCAACGAACTCGTGTTTAGTTTACCGAGTACTGTTCGCCATTTCGATTGATTTAGCACGGATATGAATCGAGATAGTTTTCAAAAGATATTTTATTGTGATTTTTATCGGTAAATAAGTAAATAAATCTGCCGTATCTATTTTCACAACCTTGAATTGTGAGAGTTGGAATGAAGCCAATCTTCTGAATGAATTTTATATGTTGACGCTGTGTGTTTACAAATTACGCTTTGGTAAAAAATGGTTTACCTTATGCCAATGTTGTCTTGGTATCGCTGAATCAAGCTGTATTTTTGGAACTAATAATGTTTTTTTAAATGTCAATTTAGATCGTTAGCCTCTCACAAATGATATAATTTCTACCCGAGATTTTGTCTGCGTGGTCTAAATGAGGATACATTTCTCTATTTTGTTTTGCGGCTGTGTTATCACCGTGACTGGCATATCTATTATTTATTTAGTCTGTGGAGCTTTCGCGACGATTGTTCTCTGCATATACGCCTTGATTTTTTTTACCATTACGTGATCTTCAGTCCTCTAAGTAGGATAGGATGTTTTATTAATATCTTTCTTCATACTTCATTGGCTTAGTGGTCCTAAGCGCTACTGCTACGCTAGAAGTCCTGCGTCTGATTTCCAATTCGAGGAAAGTGTTATTGGGCTATTCTATGAAATTCTTAGTAGCAGGTTGGAGATTAGATTTAATGTCAATAAGCTTGCCCTTATATTGGACCTGACCTTATTTGTTATGTTTTTTTTCTTTGTATAGTCTGTGGGTATTTTTCTTTATATAGACTTAAACTGTCATCTTGGGGCTTTTCAGACATGAAGCATGTTTCGGCCTTATTGTCTTTAAAGACCTTTGCGTGTATCAAGTTTCAGAGATCTTACACGAAAATACACTTTTTTATAACTTTCTAGACGCCTTTAAAACATTTTTGCCTCTCTCCCACGGTTATCCATTATACTTTAAAGGGCCTAGTGCTCTAAGTGCATATTAATATTCATATTCATTTCAATATTGCTGTATCGAGGATCGATAAACTGCTCGTAATCCTTCATCTCCGACTGTCACAACGACCCTTCTCTTCAAATGACACTTTTATTGAACTCAAAGGTAAACAGTTGATACAGAAAATATTTTTGGTCTTTAAGTCGATACATAAAATATATTTCTTCCGTGTGGGGAGCAAATATATTTAATTTTAAGCAAATTATTTGAATAATGTAATAGTGTTTGTGTTCGTCTGGGTGTTTCTTATGTATTATAAGTATGTATTTACAAAAAAAAGTAAATAAGTATTATATCCATTGTCTAGCATTTCCAGTATTATTTTTATTATTCTCATTTATTATTTTAACTTACTTATTAAATACATTTTTAAATATTTTTATAAAAAATTTTAAAACATTTAAAAATATAAAAAAATAGTAGCCCACCGGTATCGGGAGCAGGGTCCAAGCTACCGGTGGTCAGGGCCCCAGAGAAAGGAACCTCCTAACAATGCGAGCCGTGTCCAGAAGCACTGCCTTCTGCATCAAACCCTTGATCCAGCCATCCAATGAGAGCCTCCTTAGGTGTTGGTCGAGGCTCTTGGCTATTAAGCCATTGGCTGACACAACGATTGGAACAATGATCGCTGAATCCACCTCCCACATGTCAACAACCTCGTGAGCCAAATCTAGATACTTTATTTCTTTTTCTTTTTCGGCTCTCACGAGGTTCTCGTCATGCGGGACGGTGATGTCAACAATCACTGCTCGACGCCCTAAGCGATCTATCACCACGATATCGGGCTTATTTGCAAGAATAGTCCTATCAGTGATGATAGATCGGTCCCAATACAATGTAGTATGACCATTTTCGAGAACTGGGTCGGGCACATACTTGTAGTATGGTACCTCCGATTCCACAAGATTGTATCTCAAGGCAAGTTGCTGATGTATAATCCTGGCTACCAGGTTATGTCTGTGCAAGTACTCGCCGTTAGCTAGACGCGAACAACCAGAGATAATATGTCGGATAGATTCTCCCGGACGGTGGCATGCCCGACATATGTCAACCGTACCATCCTTCACGATATATTTTCGGTAGTTGTTCGTCATCATAACTTCGTCCATAATTGCACAAACAAACCCTTCGGTTTCTCCAAATAGATCCCCGAAGCGTAACCAGGAAACGGACGCTAAGAAATCTACACCAGGCTCATGGAGAGCCCGGTAATAGCGTCCGTGTAGCTCTTTACCTTGCCATACATTCTTACGATCGTCCGTACTAAGTACTACGGGTTATTTTTATTATTATTAACATTTCCAGTATTATTTTTAAACGAATTACAAACAAACTCTGTTTTAAAAATGCAGGATGCACTTCATTTCCTTTGTCTCAATACTGTCATCTCAAATTATTTTTGGCACGGCTGCATCAGATACTTCTTCGTCATTTTCTAAGTACTTCTTCGCCATTTTCTGAGGATTTTAACATAAAAATAAAGCAATTATTTACAGCTATTTATATACGAATAAACCTTTCGCATTCATCATAATGGATTTATGAGATTTTCACTAAAAAATATATCCTAACTCTCTATAAAATTTTGTCTGCTTTTAGGAAAATTCACTAAACATTATGTGGGTTGAGTTAATATGTCCGTTTCTTTCATGTTGTATTTTTATGGGAATGTGGCTAACAGTCAGTTAATTATAACAGTCGTAAAATGTCTCAAACTTTGGTGTTACGAGTATATGGTGTAGTTTCATGGTGGTTTATGTAATTAGAGCCCTTGTTTCAGTTTCATGAATAACTTTTTAAAGATTTGTTGTAAGGAATTTGATGATACAGGGTCATATTAGGTCTAGAAGTACCATATGGACTGTAGAATTAAGAAATAGTATCTTGATTATTTAAACCACTCTGGTGCCTCATGAACACGTAAGTCCATTGGTCCGGGTTGTGATACGAATGTACGACCACTCAAAGCTGCTATGGCTGTTTCTTCAAACCTAACCATAACCGTCAATTGCAGGTCATGTGCTTATGCCTTGGGGAAATACAGGCGTGATGTAATGTTATTGTATGAAATCTGTAAGGGAACTTCTAAAAAGACACCGACACAAGTTATGCTGTTTATTTTTGGAAAACTTTTTAACTTTATAACAATATTCTGAAGATGTGTCTCGCTCGCTAAGAATTTTGCTAGTGCGGGACTGAAATCCCGGGTTTTGGCGGAATATACTGTATCATTCTTGAAAATAGCAGGATCAGTTCCGTGATAATATTAATTTGGTTGTTTAATTTAGTTTATGCTGCCTCATTAGCCTTGTGGTCCTGAGTGCGACTGCTACGCTGAAGGTCTTGGGTTCGATTCCCAGGTCGAGCAAAGTATTATTGGGTTTTTCTATGAAATTCCCAGTAGCAGCTCGGAGTTTGGAATTTGTTCCCGGTTAATGTCAATAGGCTCGCCCCCTATTACATGGGACCTAAACATATCGGCGAACTGTGGGTGCACATTAGTGCGCCTCTGCCTAACCCTTCGGGGAATACAGGCGTGATGGCATGTTATGTTATTTAGTTTATTATTTAATTTAGTTGTCTCAACTGCAACAAGTCCGAGTTAAATTGATCTCTTTAATATCTAAAAAAACCTTCAGTAAGTACTTGTCCAATTTATGCCATACCAATAATTCCGAGTCACTCATTCGTATGAAATACATTTCTTTGTTGTAAGTTTCGCTCTAAGTTCAGCTGTAATTTCTGGAAGATTCCGGACAAAATCGGGTTATAGGTGGCGACACTATCGTCTCGCTCAAGTTTCAAACTCGTGTCATCTGCGAACTCAGCACCTAAGTATAAGACGAAGTGTTGTCCTCAAGAAATATGGGACGACGCGCGGGCGGCGCGTAAATAGGATTGTATAATTATACTAGGCAGACTATCCATCGATTTTTCGTTTTAACCATTTATTTATTTTTATACCACTAAGGTGACAATCAAGCATACATCCCGCCTGGTGGTAAGCGGTTACCGTAGCCTATGGACGTTTGCAACACCAGGGGTATCATTCCCGCTTTGCCGGCCCTTAAAACCGACTACCAAATCAACTGAAAAGCATGAAACAAGAAATATTCCTATTCCTTAATAGGCAATTTATTGTATAGTAATCAATAGGTACATATTGTTACAGCGGTGTTCAGATATTAGTTGTGGTCGCATGTCACTATGACCAAGCACGAACACTTTCGAAAACGTATTCGAATCAAAATCGAGAATAAATCTATACTCTATATCTATACTAATATATAAAGCTGAAGAGTTTGTTTGTTTGCTTGAACGCGCTAATCTCAGGAACTACTGGTCCGATTTGAAAAATTATTTCAGTGTTAGATAGCCCATTTATTGAGGAAGGCTATAGGCTATATATCATCACGCTACGCGGACGAAGTCGCGGGCAGAAGCTAGTTGTATGATAAGGAGCTTAATGAACGTAGATGAAGCGAAAGTGGTGTGCCAGGATCGTAGTGTAGTCTCTGCCTACCCCAATAGGAGACAGATGTGAAAATATGTATGTATGTATGAGATTTGTAGCAGAAAAAGGCTCATTCGCTTACGATACGAATTCGATAGTTGTTCGTTCTTGGGCACTGTTGGTGCCGACTTAAATTTAATTACGACGGCTTGCTACTAAGGCCCACTTGCACCAACTTTTAAATGTGTTTAAATTGTATTTAAACACGAGATTTCTATGAAAAAATGTGTTTAAATACAATTTAAATATATTTAAGAAGTTGGTGCAAGTGGCCCTAAGACTACTATATTAATTTGTATTCAGCAATTGTGTATATGTATTGTGTGTGTTTGTATTCAGAAAATTGACAGGAATATCGGCAAATCGGCACCGGCTTCTAGCTTGGTTGCGGGGTCACCTAAACCTATATCCCTGAATCAATTAATGCAGGAAATCTCCAACCTCAAGTTAGCGCTTAACCCGTTATTGGATGTAGTAGCGGATATTAAGGACATAAAAAATGATATCGGTCTTCTTAAAGTGTCAATGGAGGACTTTGCTGCAAAATTCAAGGATTTAGATGAGAGGGTTCAAGCTGTTGAAAAGACGATGGATGAAGTCTTGGGGATGCATTCGAAATTGGAGGATATTGAGAACAGTTTGAACGAGAGAGATCAATTTATGAGGTCAAACAATATTGAAATAAAAGGAGTACCGCTAAATGAACATGAAAACCTTATCGATATTGTTGGCAAGATCGCTTCCAAGATCCAGTATCCCATCATGAAGCAGAATATAAATTTTGTTGTGAGGGTGCCCTCAAAGGAAAGCAGAGTTAAGCCCATTATAGTATCTTTCTTAAACAGATATACAAAGGAGGACTTTGTGGCTGCAGCGCGTACATATAAAACCCTATGTCCAGCAGATATCAATCTTGAAGGTACTGGCCGGATTTATATAAATGATCACCTTACTGTCCAAAATAAACTGTTACTAACTAAGGCTAAAAAATTTGCAAAGGAAAAGGATTTTCAATTTGTTTGGGTAAAAAATTCCAAAATTTTTGTCAGAAAAGACCAGAGTTCAAAGTCTTTTGTTATAAAAAACGAAAAAGATCTGTCCAAAATTTATTAATGCTTATTCTTTTGTGTTTATACCTTATCAGTTTGTTGTACCTTAACTTAAAAAAATTGGGCACTGCTTATTGTTTACTAGTATCCTTTATTGTAATTCTTTGTAATACGAACTTTTGTTTGTTAACTATTCCACATAATTTAATAAAGTTTGTTATGCTTACTAGTGAGTCAAACGTTATGGTTTATATGGCGAAGGCTGCTGGTGTGTGGCAACTAACTGTAGATTTTATGATAATGACGGTTTATTTTTTATGTATCAATGTTTTAACTTATTTGTATGTACATTTATGTATAGTATTATCGGTCATTAATGCTTAATTTTTATTACCAAAATTGTAGAGGTCCGCACCAAAACATCTTCTTTCTTTCGTAACCTCTGTATGAATAATTACGACATTATTTTGCTGACTGAGACCTGGTTAGTAGAGAGTATAGGTGACGATGAACTCTTTGATCACCGATACTTGGTGTTCCGCCGCGATCGAGACTATTCCCTCACAGACCAATCCAAAGGGGGTGGGGTATTAATTGCTGTCCTACGTCATCTCCATGTCGTGCACAACCTGGATTGGGGGTCAAGTGCCAAGGATATCTGGATCACTCTGAAATCCCGTAACTCGCATAATGAAGCTATAAAAATGCATATCTGCGCGTTATATTTATGCCAACAGAATAAAGGAAATACGTTTTACTTACAACTTAATATTTTTTTAAACGCGCTTTCAAGTCTAATTGAAAACAATGCGTCCGATTACTTTTTGGTGGTCGGTGACTTTAATATGAGCGACATTCGGTGGTCATTGTGTGATGTTGGCGATGGTTTTCAAGCGTCACGCTCGAATAATACGCATCATAACAACTTTATTACCAAGTTAAACGAATGTGGACTTGTTCAATATAACTCACACAAAAATCATATTGGTGGTTTGTTGGACTTAGTTTTTTGTAATGACCTTGTTTCCGTGTTATCCTGTTCAGATCCACTGGTCAAAGAGGACCCTTATCATAAAAGCTTGGTAATCAAACCTTCATTTCTTTGCTTAACTTCACTCAATGAACGTTCACGCACCAAATTTTGTTACCAGCTAGGGGACTATGACAAAATTCGCAGTGAACTTGCTGATGTCAACTGGGAGATGTTGCTTAGCGCTGAGTGTTTAGATGACGCTGTGAACTCATTTTATGATTTATTGTACCGTCTTAGGGTCAAATATATTCCTTCGCGCCAAACTAAAAATACCCGTTACCCTCCATGGTATAATAGTGCACTGATAAAATGTATTAAAGAAAAATTCAAATATTTCAAAAAATTTAAAACTTATAATAATAGAGCAGATGGACTCACTTTTAACTTACTCCGTGATAGAGTAAAGAAACTTGAAGATAAATGTTATAAAGATTATATTAGGAGTATTGAGAGCTCTATAACTGATAACCCCAGGCATTTTTGGTCTTATATCAAGAGCAAACGAGGTAATAGTAATTATCCAGCGTTAATGACTTTGGCGGATACATATAGTGAAACTGGACAGGGCATAAGTAAGCTGTTTTCTGACTATTTTTCATCTAACTTTCTTATTATTGATAATACTTCTCTGCCATCACGCCATGTCACGCCAACTAGTAGCCAAGTCTGTGACATCTCAACAGTTGGCATTAAAACTGAGCATGTCTATGATCTATTAAAAGCACTTGACCCTTGTAAGTCTGCCGGTCCTGACTTAATACCAGCCTGTTTTCTGATACCTTGTGCAAAAGAACTATCCGTGCCTATTACTCTGCTCTTCCAAAGATCGTTAAATGAAGGTATCGTGCCAATTTTGTGGAAATCAGCTTACGTCACACCTATTCATAAGAGTGGGTCCAGGAGTGCGGTCACTAATTATAGACCAATATCGAAATTATGTTTAATTGCGAAGGTTCTCGAGCGCATAGTTTACACTCAACTTTACGAGTCAGTTAAATCAGTGTTGATACCTGAACAGCACGGCTTTCTGAGGGGTAGGTCAACTGTTTCCAATTTGTTGATATTTAATGATTATTTAACCAGTAATATGGACTGTGGTAATCAGGTTGATGTGGTCTATACTGATTATAGCAAAGCTTTTGATCGTATAGACCACAAAATCCTACTTACTAAGCTTCTGGATCTCGGTATTCACGGTGAACTTCATAATTGGTTCTCGTCTTATCTACTGGACAGGTCTCAGGCAGTAGTGTTGAGTGGTTATACTTCGTCTTGGGTTAGGATCCCCTCTGGAGTCCCTCAAGGTTCCTTGTTGGGCCCCCTACTCTTCGTTATTTTTATTAATGACATTGGCTCTTGATTCAAGGATTCAAATTTTTTGCTATTTGCCGATGATATGAAAATATTCCGTTCAGTTAATCATATTCAAGATGCCAAACTAATGCAGGAGGACCTCCAACGGCTTGATTTATATTGTTATTATAACAAACTTGATTTAAATGCTTCTAAATGTTTCTATATGAGTTTTACACGCAAGCGTCAAGTACACAGATTTGACTACACAATCAAAGGCCATAATTTAGAGAGGAAAACTGTTTCTAGAGATTTGGGTGTGGCACATGATAGCAAACTTCTATTTGATCAGCATGTTACCCAAATTGTCAATAAAGCTTATAGGGCTTTAGGCTTCGTGATTCGATGTTCCAATGAATTCAGGAATATGAAAACCCTTAAAGTACTATATTGCTCCTATGTACGAAGTCATCTGGAATACGCTTCGCAGATTTGGAACCCTAGCTACGCGTGCTACTCTAATGAGATCGAGATGATCCAGCGAAAATTTATTCGGTACTTAGGATTTAAATTTAAATTATTCCACCTAGCTGATCTGACCTATGAGCAGCGCTGTGTTAAATTACATTTTCTACCTTTGCATGAACGACGAAACATCTATACTAATATATAAAGCTGAAGAGTTTGTTTGTTTGTTTGTTTGTTTGTTTGTTTGTTTGTTTGTTTGCTTGAACGCGCTAATCTCAGGAACTACTGGTTCGATTTGAAAAATTCTTTCAGTGTTAGATAGCTCATTTATCGAGGAAGGCTATAGGCTATATATCATCACGCTAAGACCAATAGGAGCGGAGCATCAATGAAGAATGTTTCAAAATCGGGATTTTTCTTTTTGTGAGCTTCCGATGCATGCGCTGCGTAAATGATTAAAGTTTCGCAAAAATAATATATGACAGAATTGTTCCTCTTTAAAAGTTCTAAAAAAAAGTCCGCGACAGCATATGTCTATCTTTTAAGGTTGGCTCACTATAACCTTTTTTATGCTAACTTTGTTCTAAAATTCGTTTTTTTTTCCTTTTGAGAGCTTCCGATGCGTGCGCTGCGTAAACGGTTAAAGTTTCGCAAAAATCATATATGACAGAATTGTTCCTCTTTAAAAGTTCTAAAAAAAAGTCCGCGACAGCATATGTCTATCTTTTAAGGTTGGCTCACTATAACCTTTTTTATGCTAACTTTGTTATAAAATTTTAAATGCATTATTACGTAGGTGTTTTTGTAAACATGATATTAATCCTTATCCAAATAAATACGTTATTCATCAGCCTTTAGACCGTTTGTTTGGTATCCATGTGGACCGAGCTTGGGTCCGCTCGGACCCAACAAACGCTCTAAAGGACATATCCTCATTTAGCGTTCTTTTATTATTCCTGTTCCCGTGACATATTTTACTAAAGTTCCGCTCGGATACTCAATACTCAATTACCAACTAACAATATTGGCTATATCTTGAAGTGAGCTTCAATCAAAACATACTACAAGCTGCTGAAGGGGATCATCATCTTCTTACCACCTGCCAAGTGCGACCTGCCAAGTTTGCTTGAACTTGAACGCGATAATCTCAGGAACTATTGGTCCGATTAGAAAAAATCTTACGATGTTAGATAGTCCATTTATTGAGGAAGGCTATAGGCTATCATCCCGCTAAGACTAAGTAACTATTCCACGCGGACGAAGTCGCGGGCGGAAGCTAGTTTCAGATATAACTTTTCTTCTCAGCGTTGCTCAGGGTAAGATTGACTGTCCTGATCTCCTATCTAGAGTTAAGTTAAGAATACCTGTAAGAAATTTACGTAAAAATCTTTTGTTATATAAACCTCCATGTCACACCAATTTTAGAATGAATAGTTTTCTGCCTAGAGTATTTAATGAGTTTAACAAATTAAATCTTGATAGTCGTATTGATCTTTTTACCACGAGTAAACATTCCGCCCGATCATGTCTCACTAAATATTTTGTTGATAATGTGTAATTCTTAGATGTTTAATTGTTTCCCACCATTGGCTCATTCTTATCAACTACTTGTTATTAGGTACAATTTTAGTATTTGTTTTTAAATTTTTTCTTTGTTATTCGTGCTTAAGCTGTGGAACTATTTTGTGGACCACCTGTGGAAGCTTGTTATTGGCATTTATTTATCTAATTTGTTATTTATTTATAAGTAGCTGTAAGCTCCCCAAAGATAATAAAATAAAATAAAATAAATATAATAATATCTCCTCTCATCCTTTTCAGTTGATTTCGTAGTCGGGTTTTAGTTTACGAAATTTGGTTTCTATTTGTCAGGTTTTGGTGGTTCATGCTTGCTTTATTTATTATCAGATGCATTTTCGCAGCCATCCTGTCATACTTTCGTTTCATCTACGTTCATTAACCTCCTCATGTATGATCGTCGGTTTAGGCTTGACCTTTTTTGAGAACGTCCCCAATTAGGTTCTTGTATGTCTGCCAAGGTCCGCGCCTTCCAATTCTTCCATCCATAATCGTTTCGTCAGTCTTCGTTCACTCATCCTCTCTACATGCCATACTACATTAACATGCCTTTCTCAATCTTTGTTACAACATCTTCTTTCACACCACACCGCTCCCTTATCAATTGGAATTAAGTGATATCTGTAACGGTTGCTACGGACAACAAATGATAGCACACTCGAAACCCAAAACTTAGCCCAAAAATGGTAGAAGAGAGGTGACCATTTTAACTACCACAGTAAACTTAAAAAAGCACTAGCTTCGTCCCGCAACTTCGGCTACGTGGACTTAAAAATTGGGTCCGACCTAGATAAAAAGTAGTTCATTGAATGTGTTATTCCAGATTATAAGTCTGTCTCTGTACCTACCAAATGTTATCCAGATCCCTTCAGCCATTCTGGCATGAAAGAGTTGCAAACATCCATCCATCCTCACAAACTTTCGCATTTTTAATATTAGTAGGATTTTCAAAATTACATTCTGTCTGACTAGAAACTTGTTGGGATTTTAATAGCGCAGGGAAATGACGTAATAAAAGTGATAAACCGGAAACCCGTACGCAATATTTTGGATGTAATGAGCCCTGGATAAAACGGGATAGCCGGGTATTAGCCGGATAATTAACTGCTTATGTCAGGAATATAGGATTACTGCAGGTGCATTTGCTGCCTGGTTAGCTTAAAATTCGAATGAAAAACGCACTGCATTTCCATTTTAGCAGCAAAATTTGTAAATACGAATAGTTTTCGTGAAAATGTTTGTATTATTGTTTTTTTAAAACGAACAAACTTTGTTCCATACCATGAATTTCCACTGTACCTATTGTATAACTTTTTTCAGAGGATCATAGAAAAGATTGACGACTTTTTCAGTATTCTATCACAACTGCTTCCCAAGACCCCTTGGGAAGGACCTAGGTCGGATTCTCTGGTCGAGCAAAATATTATAGGGATTTACTAAGAAATTCTCAGTAGCGAGTTCAGATTTGTTTCCCAGTTAATGCCAATAGGCATTAATTGCTCATTGGCCCCCTTACATGGGACCTAAACATACCGGCGAACTGTGGGTGTATATTAGTACACCTCTGCCTAAACCTTCAGGGAATACTGGCGTGATGGTTTACCTCTCAATAATGAGGCTCAGACGGTAATTGTCCCTTTCGTGACAGTACGGAACGGAAAAGTGATAATTCTTCCCCGATAGATATAGTCTGGGTGTCTTAAAATCACGAATGAATCGTTTTCTTCTAGGCAAGCGCGCTCCTTCGTAGATCGCAGTGTCGCTTAATATCAGGCGAACTAACGGTCAAGCTTGAGCCAATCAGGAATAATGAAAAGGGCCTAGCATCTTTCTAGGTACAAGATTAAATATTTTAGATTGCAACACTGCCAACATATAAAAAAATACAACGATCCAACCTTTCACAAAAGCGTATTCAGTTCACTGCTTTTTAAGTAAAATTTGAGTAAGTATTTTTTCGGCGAGTATTAATCTTTCTATTGGTTATTTTTTTTAATAAAATGTACCGCATTCTATTGGTAGACACTTCACACAAATCGGTAGCTATAAAAGAGCCCATAAAAAGTTCATCTCGCCTTTTATGCGAACCCTATCAAGTATGAAGGAATCATTGGTAGTTATAAGCGGAGTAAATTGAAGTGCTTCATTGAAAAGTAGCAAGTATTTTATTATATTGTAAGCGAAATGCAGTAAAAACTTGATGTTGAAAGTGTTTTTAAGAAAGAAAATATCTTTACAGTAGCTTTTGCCTGCGACTTCGTCCGTGTAGATTTTTGAATGTTTTATTCTGATGAACCTTATTATTATTATAAAGATTCATTAAAATCCATACAGTAGTTTTTGCGTACATGAGTTAACAAACATCCATACA
Source organism: Acronicta leporina (assembly GCA_947256265.1). Lineage (NCBI taxonomy): Eukaryota > Metazoa > Arthropoda > Insecta > Lepidoptera > Noctuidae > Acronicta > Acronicta leporina. Next base: position 3,786,310 of record OX366513.1, on the reverse strand, counting down.
TCCTCACAAATTCTCACGTTTACAATTTAAAAATCCATCTCAGGATATAAATTACTTAGGACTTTTTAAATTGGACCTACCAATTATTATACGTAGTTGGAGTTACTTATTTTTTTAAACTGCTCGCAATAGAATTTTCGTTTAAAATACTAATATTCAGCTCAGCCGATCTAGTTTGGAAACAGGATAGCCTTGAACCGGTTCACCACCCGTGGGTGGGCTCTGCCCAACCATTCCCTGTATTCGCCAGGCGTAATGGTATGAAAGGGGGTGGGGCACTCTTTTCGGAATGCGTCTTGGAAAGCCTGAGTTGAAACTACGAACCTTTTATGATAAATACCCACTTAATAACGCCATATTTTAAGTCTTAATACGATATGATTAACCTACCGCAAGTAATCGCGAAGCAACAAAAAACAGGGACCATTTCTTATGTGTTTGAAACAATATGGCTGCCACGATTACCGGCGGGAAATGACGTCATAAAAACCATAACCTGGAAACCAACATTCACGAATTCGGATTTAATTTTCTTGTGTAACGATGTGTACCACGCTTTTATAAGATTACATAAATGTTATTACATAATTATATCTCTTTAAATAGGTTTCGAGCTTATCTCTGTTAGCGTTTTTTATGGGATAGGCAGGCAAACGACAGGTCGCGTTTTGGATAAATTTAATCCAACACGTATCTTGAATTAGACAATCCGATCCGTATTTTTATAGGATAAAGCGGCAATAAGCAGACGGATCGAGTGATGGTAAGCGATTACCGCTACCCATGGACACCTGCAACGCTAGAGACCTAGATTAACGGTATCTTAATCCAAATACTAACACAATTCGATTAAATATTGTTTGTATTAAGATTGATGAAATCGGCTTTGTAGTTTTTGAGTTTATTCGTTACATACATACATATCTTTCCTCTTTATAATCTATCTATATATATATAAAAGAAAGTCGTGTTAGTTACTCCATTTATAACTCAAGAACGGCTGAACCGATTTCGCTGAAAATTGGTGGAGAGGTAGCTTAGAACCAGGAGACGGACATAGGATTTTTACTTTTTATCCCGTTCCCGTGGGATGTGATGACAGACCGAATTCCACGGGGGCGAAGCCACGGGCAGAAGCTAGTATTAGTATAGATTAATCGTAGTCCTATAACCGTGTGAATATTTTGCAATAAATATAGTCATAATATCGTCGTAGTCAATAAGTAAAGTCGTTTATTATATTTCCCAACACATAACCCTTGATACTAATCCATTACATAGCAACAGTTTTCTCTATAAAATCTCTGACGTGTTATTCGATATCTTAAGAGCGTTAGAACGTATAAATCATCACGCCTTGACGTAAGGGAGCTGGGTAATAAAACAAAGAACTCGAGACCGACTTAACCATGAACTGTATACTTTTTAATACCTATCGTAACTGGGTGCTCAGGCTTTTAAAACCGGCGAAATGTGGGTACAAATTTGTACATCTCTTCCTAACCCTTCGGGGAATACAGGCGTTATAGAATATTTAAGCCACTGCATCGAATCAAGACGACGCAATGAAGATCAAAGCAATTTTAACACTCATTTTCCATTCAAGAAAAGAACTAATTTAACTGTTGACGCCTTTGAAGCGCTTTCGTAGTTAAAAGAAACGTCTTTTTCCAACTAATTTAAAAGTTTTACAGGGATAGAACTTGTAATAGGTTTTTTTTTTTATTTTTTTTATTATTATTATGGCGCCACACTTTGTGTATTTGCCAGTGTCAAGTATTAGAGTAATCAAGTAATTAGAGTATTTTCAAAGAATATTTCCCATCATGGGATTGTATTATGGCACCACACTTTTTGTGTTCGCCAATGTCAAGTATAAGTTCAGTTGCCCCAATAAAACGGTAAAAACTTTATTGAGGCTTCGATGGAGTTTAGGAGTGAACCCAAAAAGTCTCGATTTTCAATTTTATATCATTTGCCTACACTCTCACACATTCACGAACACTTAATAGTTAATTATCCACCATAATTACACATTAAACTTCGGAGAAATTCAAGTTTTGAAAAATAATATAAAATCGACAACGTGCACTTTTCATTTTCCCGCCTAAACTCCCTTGTAATAGGTTTGGATGTTCCATTACGTGTTAAAGGTCAAGACATTGTTACCATTGAAATAAATAACTTTTACCGTTTTTTTATGGGATAGGGGGGCAAACGAGCAGACGGATCGCCTGATAGTAAGCGATCACCGCCGCCCATGGACACCCGCAACACCATCACAAGTGCGTTACCAGATTCCTAAAAGGGAGTAGGTACGTTATTTTCTTGGAGCTAAACTAAAACTACTTTTATTAATAATCACGTAAGTATCAGAAACCAGTGCTTTAGGTGTATTTAATAACATAACTCCTGTATGTCCCGAAGGGTTAGGCAAAGGTCCCATGTAAAATAGCGCGAGCTTTATACTGCTATGCTATGTACTGAGAATTTCAGAGAAAAACACAATGATTATCTGCTCGACCTAGGAATCGAACACAGGAACTTTAGTATAGCAGCCGCATATAAGTTCCGGCTACTACAAGTATAGGCAGTCATTACACAACAGTATACATATATTATCTTGGTCCAAAATATAGTAGATTTTTTTTATTATCTTTATTATACATTCATACATACCATCACGCCTGTATTCCCCGAAGGGTTAGGCAGAGGTGTACTAATGTACACCCACAGTTCGCCGGTATGTTTAGGTCCCATGTAATAGGGGGCGAGCCTATTGCCATTAACCGGGCACAAATTCCAAACTCCGAGCTGATACTGAGAATTTCATAGAAAAACCCAATAACACTTTTCTCGACCTGGGAAACGAACCCAGGACCTCTAGCGTAGCAGTCGCGCTCAGGACCACTTGGCTAATAAGGCTGTTATATTATTATCTTTATTTTATCACAACAAAGTGGTTTAGAATGTTTATTTTCAAACGACCCCTTAAGATTCTTATCAATGTCAAATCGAATTGCGTGCAGAAATTTACGAAAGGGTTGTTTAGGTCGATATTAACTTTTTGCGGGAATTTCAGCGGTATGTTATCTACAATCTGTATTGGAATGATCGGGTTTCAGATTAATTTAATTAAATGGGGCCGTTGTGACCTTTTGATATCAAATCTGATTATATCAACGGTTAGGGGTGACCTCAGATCTTAATTTTAATGTTTCAATAGCGTTTTTTTTCAAACTTCTGATTTGAAAATAATCCAAAATAGAAAATAAGTAAAGTTTTGCATTGCATAAAAAAAGCGATAATCACATACATAGAACAGAAAATTATATAGAAATGCAAAAAAATACAAGCGAATAATGATAGTGTAGGTAATCTATTCTGAATACTAAAATAACTTTGTCTGTCTGTTTATTATGTTTTTACGCCTGAATAGTTGAACCGGTTTTAATTAATTTTGGCTTAGTGCCACTTGCACCAACTTTTTAAATACGTTTTAATTGTATTATAATACAAAACATAAAATACCATCACGCCTGTATTCCCCGAAGGGTTAGGCAGAGGTGTACTAAGGTACAACCACAGTTCGCCGGTATGTTTAGGTCCCATGTAATGCGGCGCGAGCCTATTGCCATTAACCGGGCACAAATTCCTAACTCCGAGCTGCTACTGGGAATTTCATAGAAAAACCCAATAACACTGCTCGACCTGGGAATCGAACCCAGGACCTCTAGCGTAGCAGTCGCGCTCAGGACCACTTGGCTAATGAGGCAGTTCAAATACAAAATAACAATGAAAATCGAGTGAAAATAAACATATTTTATAAGTTTGTGCAAGTGGCCCTTAGAGATAGAAAGGCATAAGTTACTTATTGTTATAAAAGCCCTTTGGGATTCGAGTGAAACTGGGGGCAACAGCTAGTAATAATTACATATTTTTTATACATGATATTACGTTACAGGTCGCCTGTTAGATAAATTTAATCCAACACGTATCTTGAATTCAACAATTCTATCCGTATCTTGAATTCAAAAATGAATATTAATATAAACATACCACCACGCCTGTATTTCCCCAAAGGGTTAGGCAGTGGTGTATTAAGGTACATCAACAGTACGCCGGTATTTTTAGGTACCATGTAATAGGGGGCGAGCCTATACCATTATATGTATAAATATTACCGGGAACAAAATCCAAACTCCGAGCTGCTACTGAGAATTTCATAGATAAACTCAATTACACTGCTCGACCAGGGAATCGAAGTCCCAAGACCGCGTAGCAGTCGCACTTGGGACCACTAGACCAATGACTAATTAATGGTCTTAGCAAAAACCGTGTTAATGTTATAACAAGAAAACATGCCGCTTGTAGATTATTACAATACCCATGATTTAGACTATAAGTATTATTATTACATATTTTTTACAAAAACCAAGTTATTTATTAAATGTGACCTTAGTAAGTACAAAATAAAAGCGTCAAGGTAAATATTAATACCGAAATATATCGCAGGTTAGGACTATAACTTCTATTTTGTAGTACTAACATTCGCCTATTACTTTTGTTTTAAGAAAATAAGCATTTTTTATATTTCGTTCGTGTCTAAAATATTAATTTTACTGCCAACAAAAATGGGATTTTATTTTTTAGAAAGTGTGTTATTTAAAAGTAGAACTATATGTTTCCAATTAGGATGATTAACTTAACTATGTATTTCGGAGATTTAAATCAACGAGGTTTTTTTTTATTATGGCAACACACTTTTTGTGTATTTGCCAGTGTCAAGTATTAGAGTAATCAAATAATATTTCCCATTATGGGATTGCTTGGGATTGTAATATGGCACCACGCTTTTTGTGTTCGCCAGTGTCAACTATAAGTTGTTGAGTTGAGTTGCCCCAATAAAACGGTAGAAACTTTATTGAGGCTTCGATGGAGTTTAAGAGTGAACCCAAAAGTCACGATTTTCAATTTTATATCATTTGTCTACACTCTCACACGTTCACGAACACTTAATGGTTAATTATCCACCATAATTACACATTAAACTTCGGAGAAATTCAAGTTTTGAAAAATAATATAAAATCGACAATGTGCACTTTTCATTTTCCCGCCTAAAACCATCAACGAGGTTATGTTTCTAGAGAATGTCTTCAGACTGCAATTTCATAACATTGTAATCTTGTCTTACTTCAATGATCGTAACAAAACACAGACGCATCTGCGAAATATTAAAATAAACATTCCGTTTGTTCCACTTTTAAATTCGCAAAATTAAATGTGGCGGCTCATCTGTCAGCCTTTGCCACTGCGGCGTGACGTGACCGACGTGACACAATGATGTGACATCTGTCATAAAAATGGGACAGACACCATCCCGGCACACTTCCAGGTGACCATTAACCTAGTAGTCTGGGAACAGGGAACTGTTGAAAGCTGAGATCTTCCGCACTAATTTGGAGAAAGAAAATAGTCAGTTTTCCATTTCTTTAAAAAAAATTAGAATCACTGTTCGAAGCTAGTTATGATAATACAGGATTTCTAAACTTCGCCTTCTAAAATTCTATAAGAATAATCTTTTTCTCTATATTTTTTTTATTTAAGTACATAAGTAGGTATAATTCTTCTGGACTTTTGGGAATTTTCTGAGACAGTATTGTGCCTTGTAAATAAAAATCAAGCTATAAGTAATAAAATCAAAATTTATCATTCAGCCTAATAATATTTGTCTGTTGAGTTGTCCGTGTGAACGTCCACGAATGTTTCAGATATAAAAAATAAGCAATAAATTGATTATTGTTATCTATTACCTACATAGTTAAAGAAACTGAATGATTTATTTTGACTTAATATTAAGTAAATAAAAAATAAGTAAATAAATTTAAAGTGTAAATATCACATGCTCGGAATTTGAACTGGGATCCGCAGGTTGATACTCCATCAAGCCCACTGGCTATTTATTCTCGAGCAGTTTGAAAACCAATTTGGCAAGTAATTTGAGAAAATGGGAATATAATAATATTTTCATTAAATTTAATTTTAAACTTCGCTGGGGCAGGCAAGTCTTTTGTCTATGTTGTTACTGACTCTTTGATGAAGACCTTCACCTTCTGAACCCACTGCTCAAAGTAATATTAGGTAGAGTAATCTGCGAATAAAGCTCTTACAAAGAGGTTATTTATATTAAAATTAAACTTCAAAATGTTGTAAATGAAGACAAGGTATTATTCTGATAAATTAAAATTTCAATAAATTAGTTTCTTTGTAGTCTGAATTGTAATTTTTTATAAGCTTAGGTACTAGCAGTATGGGTCGCGCATTTAACTAGTATTCTTTATTTATTTATTCATTTAAAACTCTTAAACTATCATTAGAGGTTTAGAAACCTAATGCGATAGCTAAGCCTACTAATAATAACTGATTTAATATTAACTATTTTAAAAAACACTAGGTACTTATACTAACAACTTCTTGTTAAACCCTCGTACTAAATTATTTGCTTGTGTTACGAATAGGTTTCCGTTAGTAGTGCAATGGGTGGGTTTCAAATCGGCAACCAAACGATCGCAAGTCCGACGCCCTAGCCATTAGGCTTCCGCCGCATTGATAATAATACTATTTAAGTAATCACATAGTATGCTTGGAATTTATGACATTCATCGAGTTTTAAGCTCTTAGGCAAAACGTATGTTGAAATGAAACTACTTTTTACGGATTTTATCGCGGTATATTGATATTATTTAGTTCCCGACGTTTCGGATCCTTTACAGCATCCATGGTCACGGGCAGACTGAGGTGTTGGACGTCTTGATGTTAAAATTACTAACAGTTAACTTCCATTTTTGTTAATTATTAGCGATCCGATTCACGTATGTTGCTTAATTTTAACAACTACTAGAAATTATGCATGGACTCCGTCCGGTTTTTAATAATCTTCTATCAACTTCAAGTTCTTTGAACACGTGCGACTATGCCTTTTTTTCCTTGCCAGTAGAAAATACAAACAAATACACATTTACATAGGTATCCCCACCGAATCATCCAAAAATTGCGTCTTATTCGACCCTAATAAAAGTCACAAATGCGTAATAAACAATATCGTGTAATTTGTGGGTGCCGAGTATGGGGATATAGGCCAAGGGGGACAATGGGGCCACGTGGGCTTGCTGCGCACTGTTATGAGCGAGATCATGGATAGACGATGTTTATAGTGACCATAAGGTATATTCGTCGATGATTCTCATCCTGATATTAATTATGAGAGATTATGATCTTTTTTTAAACAGCTTCTAAAAGGTAAGAGGTTTCTTCAGCACACGGAAAAAGTTCTTGAAATTTGTCAATTCTTAGGTAGGTACGTCAAAAGTTTTACAAGAATTCTTATTCGTTCGTTCGTTTTACAAGAAATATATATTAGATAGACAAGAAATTCGATAAAGTTTACTCGTAATTGTATAAGAACACATGACGACAAAAAAACAATGATTAATTTTTTAGACCTATCAGTAAATCAGGTATAAAAAATATTGATGTCTGATAAATTACTGTTTTAACTTACACAATAAAATGAGAATAAAATTCTATTTTTTTTATTTATTTATTCGTGGATATTATACATACATAGTAAAACAATATTCTTCTGCCAAACTGCAGTACAGTTTATCGGCAGTGTTCGCGTGGATACATTGTTTTAATATCCAAGTATAATAAAAGAAAACAATAAACACAACAAACAAAATTCACACAAAAAAAAAATAGCGTATGATGCGCTTAGGTCGTCTTGCCCACCCCTATTATTATGTAGTTATTTTTTTATTACCAAACTAAACTTAGGGAAAAGCTTTCCCAACAAGACCATGAAGTTTTAACAATGAAAACTGATACTCCTTTGTCTTCACAACATATTTTCGAACTAAAATATCGTTCGGAAAAACTTTTAACGGTTGACAATCGATTGGTAACAGGAACTGCGAGTTGTGCAACAAAGTGTGACTTTTGTTCTTTATTTAAAAGTGAAAAATTTCGAACGATCGTTTCGAAATTTCTGTTATTATTTTTCGCACCTAAACATCAAAATTTTCTTTTATATTCAATTTAAGGGGATATGGTATTACATAAACCATGTTATTAACGTATTGTTTTAGTTTTTTTATTTATGTAAAACAAACCTCAGATCCTGGAAAAGTTACTTTTGCAAGTGCTTCAACCTTATGTTTTTTGCTATGGCCAAGTTTTTTTACCAGAAAACGTTAGCTATTTAAGGTAAATCGAAAAACATTCAAAAGATTCAAAATCGAAACCGATGACTTTGAAACAAAAAATGACGGAGAAAATAAAAATGGAAAACTGAATTAGGAAAAGTATTTAGGCGATATCACGTAAAAATGCTAGTATACTTTTGGTGTCAGCGAACATGAATAGCACCCAAAAGAATAGAAGTTGCGACAGAACATATCAACAGTGTTTTGTTTTATTTTTATGAACGCGACACGTTCTAAAACGACACTTTGTTTTGCGAACTTGTAAATATGTTCGTCGGGAAACATGAATTTTTTGGCTACAATTTACGAGGCGATATATCGCATGTTTTTTACTTTGACTTACTAGGATTGTGTCCAATATTGTACGTGCGTTTACTGTAAAAATCCTCACGTACCCATTATTTGTTACTTTAAGTTTTGATTAGATTGTACAATGAATGAATGTTTTCAATCATTATTTATCTATGTTAGAGTGATATGTGTTAGTCCCCCAACCAAAGGGTGGATCCTCCGACGCTAGCCACGGCCTAACGGTTGATGTCGGGGATTTGTGTATAATATTCAGGTTTGCGTTGCAAACTTCACTTGCGCGATTCAGGATAGGTAGTACGATAGATGTCCATTCATTTTAATTATCAACGCTTATACTGCCCGACTGCTTGGCACGGATCTCCTCTCAGAATATGAGGGATTAAAGACCCACAAACAGTAAACCATGCTAGCCTAACGCGGGTTGGTAGACATCACGTACCGTCGAGAAGATCCCTCGAGTGTGCGTTTCCTTATGATCTTTTTCCTTCACCGTTGAAGCTTGTGATAATTAAATAATACACACATTATTATGAAAAACCAGAGGTCTTATATTCAAACTCGAGACGCGACTTGGCACTCCAATCTGTGCCCATACCAAGAATGAGTACTTGTCCCTACCTAATATAAATACTAGCTGGCCCGGTGAACGTTGTCCTGTCCTGAAATTTGAAAAATCTTAGAATGCGATTACGGTGCCACCTATTGGCTGAAATTTGAATACGAACCCACTAAAATTATTTGTGTTATTATTTGTATCTACTGAACTCATCGAAACAGCATACAACGTCAAGTTCATTTTTATCCGTGTTTTATTGCTGTGAAGTCAACCCGTTTTCGATATTGTTGAATATATGAGAAAATGAATTTAGGTACTTCAATTTTATTTCGTGATTTTCCGATATTTTTTAAATGTACGTTAATCTGCTATTCGGAGTAGAAACAAATCCAATAAATCAAAGATCATAAATATCGCTCCAGCTGTTCTTCATTTATAAATAGTGTAATTAATACGGCTTTATTTTACATACAAATATAAAAGATTTGTATATTTCGTGCTTATACACAATAAGTTACCTATTGTCTGACCTACTTACTTAATTGAGAAAATTAATTAAATTTGGAATTCAGTGGAGCAAGGAAACTGCTAAAATATTATATTTTCTTATTATTTTCTTATCATAGAAAATAATTTATTTTTATATATAATCAGTCTATGATGTAATGCGCCATAATGAGGCAGATTGCCACAGAATGTAATAACAAGTGTGGTCTTCGCGTTGTTTGTTCATTTACATTTCTTTCTTGTGGTTTCTGGTTTTCCTAGTATATTTCAGTGGGAAATAGTATAGTTAAGATGAAAAATAAGGTAGAATTATATTTTTTCGACACGGAATTTCAAGTAGTTGTTAGTTTTGCGGTCAGTCAAGATTTTGTGAAACAAAGAAAAACTAAAATAGAAACCATTTCTTTGAAAAATATTATCTTTTTTTACATAAGTAAGCACTTTATAGGTTCATCGTTTAGTTACAAATTTCTGTGACAGAGTTTTTATAGTTTTTGAAAACAGTCCTTTGTTCATGTATAAATCGATGAATGATCATTCTCTTTGATAAGTTGATAGGTACTCTAATTAATAAATGTATTTTACTACTTTTCTGAAAAATAACACTCGTGTGAATTTTAGAGCGAAAAATATATTTCAACAATCTGTATTCACCGAACCATAAAAAATAATGAGCTACTATACAATCGACACTCAAACAAGATCGTATCGTGTATCAAACTCTTTCGTAATAGCTGTTTGTAATCTCACACCAACATTTGGCAGAGGAGCACTTGTCTATGGGAACGAAGATGACGTCATACACCGTGTTGTATCTCAATGTCACGTTTCCAATAATAACTGTGAGTTTGTAATTTTATGAGTTTGGATAACAATTTTCACTGTTATAAATAATGAAAATGCCATAACTTGATGTTAAAAACGTGAAATTATTGAGGCATGTACATATATGGTATGTCTGATATGTTTTCATATCTAAACCACGGAGTACGGAGATCGAGCCTAGAAACCATAGTGCCAGGTAGGAACCCTCACTTAGTTTTAAAGCTCGTACCGAAGGACCAAAACCTAACCGGATACCACAAACCGGGACGTTTATGACGTCATACCGTGGTACGTAAGTCAATGTCACGTTTCAAAATATAACTGTTTGTAAACGCTCGATTTAACTTGATTTTCATGTGTTTGTGAAGGATATGAAAACGGATTTTCAGTTTAATTGCCTAGCAGCACAGATAAAGGTAGGGTTAAATACACAAAACACAAGAGTGGCCTTTAGTACCTACCAATCAAAAGAACGCATTATTTAATGTTTTGGGGGATGTCTATAATGTAAAAATGACGTTCAAAAAATACTACCTAGTAGCTATATTGAATAAATGATTTTGATTTAAGTGCTGTATTTTATTTTAATTATTTAAAATAACTGCCTCGTTCATCAGTGTAGAGGTCCCAAGCGCAAATGCTACGCTAGTTCGACTCCCAGGTTACGCAAAGTGTGCCCGGTTATGGTCAAAAGAATAGCCTATTGCCACTAACTAGGTACAAATCCAAACTCAGAGCTGCCCCCCCCCCCCCCCCGGTATTATATGGGGTCTAATCATCGGCAAACTGTACAATATGTACAAAACAATATAATTTCTCCTGTATCGCTGGTACGTATATACAGGGTGGCGATTTAATCACCTGCATCCTTTTAGCAGGTGAATCAGACCACGAAGTACTACCCATATCAATAAAAAAAGAATACCTTAATTTTTCATCAAAATGTTTTTTAAAATTTTGAATGCAAAGAGTCAAAGACATAGCGCGGACGTTGAACTCATTGTAGGTATGTATCTATCTAGAGGTAGCGAGTCAAGCAATTACTTGATCGGGCCATCCGCATAAGGTCAACGTACTGCAAGGTGTATTTTGAATAATTATCAAGTCCTTTAACACGGGATTGCATAAAGATACAAGTTATAAATTATGTCTAATATGTTATATGTTATCAATACTACTAATACCATACAATACTAATAACATGTTGAAGCAGTCCAGGTGATTAAATCTCCACCCTGTATACACAAATCTCACATGTAAAAATACCCAAACTGAATATTTAACTTAAACAAATTTGTATAAAATTCTACCTAGACGTCTACTTTTTGAATCTTATACACGACCAAAATTCTTATACACGAACGGCAATGACGTCATACTTATGACATGACGTACCCAGTTCAATGTCACTCCAATGTAATTATTTGTTTACAATAGCTCAGTTTATCTCGCTTTTCATGAGTTTGCATTACGACTCGATTTCTTGTGAAATTCGCTGATGGATTTTATGGGTTTATTCGGAAATCGAAGTTTCTATTTCTGGGTTTCGTGTAATGTATTTTTGAATATTTGTGTTAGCTGTTTTATCGGTGGCGTAAGAAGTCACCATTAGCATATATGAGTTTAGTTAAGAATATTATTTTGAAACGCTTGTGTTAGTTATCTGTTATGGAATTCAACTAGCAACAACCAAAATATCTGATAAAGGTAACTAATCTCAAATAATAGTAAAACTTTTTGTTAAAAAATATACTTACTCAATTAAGCGAATGAAACTAAATTTGTGTAATCCCCTTCGAAATTAAAAATATATGTTTTATAGGTATTGAGTAGAATGTGTGCTGACTATTATAGTTCTAAGTTTTAGTATAACGAACAGATATAAAAGGCGCTTTTTATTTTAAACTCCACACTTCGTCTCACTACCCGCAAAATAATAAAAACAATATTAAAACCACTATTTTTATGCACGTGCTTTTACTAGTCAAAATACGAGTACGTAGTTATAAAAAACAGTTTTATGTGCTGGAATAGAGTAGTGCACACACTTAAAAAACACGTGTCCCCGCTTGACCCAGAAATAAAAAATGCACGACTAGCGTTAGATGTAAAGTACACCTCTAACTGCTGCGATCGGGGTTAGTTTAAATATTCAGTATTTTTTGGGGCTTCGCATTACTGTTAGAGAGAAATAGAGCGAGGTTGGATCTAAGGACCGGCGGTTGCTTAGAAATTGCTACCTATTTGCACGTGGTAATGACTATTACGTACCTACATCGGTTTTTTGGTACAGAATTCCGATAGGATATAGGTTTATTTTGAAACGAATTTCTGTTATTTCTATATTTAATTTTTCTTTCATGTTACTATCCCAATCATCCTGACTTTAATTTGCACTAGTGGTATTCGAAATATATGAAGGCCGCAAAAGTATTACATTAATGACTAAATTGAATTGACTTAAGTAAACAAGCCCCTTGAGCGTGAGGCCAATTTCGATTCCCAGTTCGAGTAAAAGTGCTATTGATATGTTATTCTCAGTAGCAACTATGAGTTTGGATTTGTGTTCCATTGTTCCATTTACTAAAAACATGGGGAATAGGGTTCCTCTATGGGTACAAGGTATACCTCCGTGTAAACCTTGGGAAATACAGGCGTTGCATTTACTGGAAGTAGATAGGTGAGTTCTCTTCACAGTTCGTTAACGCTTGTTACAATTCAGTGGGCGTAAACCACAAAAACACCACACATTGGGGCCGCTGAGATTATGAATGAATGGCGCTTAATTAAGCAGGGGATCATTAAAGAATAATTACATGACAGTAATTTATGGATCATGGAAGCGATATAGTTTCTGTCATCGGCCCGATTGAGTAATATGATTTTGATGTTAAACATATTGAGGCGTTGTTTTTGATGTCCCTAATCAATGTCAAAATCAATTTAAATTCAAACTATCACAAAATAATTTAGTTGTGAACTTACTATAAGTAGGTAGGCGATTGAGTTTACTTTGATTTCTTTTTACTATATACTGAATATGAATTCTATTTAAGCCTACCTTACCTATTACCTTAAGCCAAGCTGCTTATGTTATAACTAGATTGATCAATTGATCTGACTTAATGGTAGTTTTCGAGTTTAGTACATTAATAATATTAACGCAAAACTCATTGCCTTGCTTGGTACATGCTCTCTATAACTGTTTTTTTTTAAACAGTTATAAAGCTTACTAGCAATGTGGGTCACACATTACTAGTATTCTTGTTAACCCCTCGTGCTAAGCCTAAATGCTTGTGTTACGAGTGGATTCACGTCGGTAGTGTAATGGGTGGGTTTCGAACCGGCAACCACATGATCGCAAGTCCGACACCCTAGCCATTAGGCTACCGGCGCTTCAACTTTTTAATTAACCATAACTTAAAATTCTCTTTATTTGTCATTTAATGAAGGCCATTAAAGTAATTATAAAACCCACTAGTATGACGGATGTCAAAATAATAAAAATTATCCTTTTGTCTCACACTGGATGATTTTGGTCCTTTCGCACGCATTCGGTACGAAAGGACCAAATAAAACAATATATTTTAACTCTATCGCGTTTAGGTTGGGAGGAAAGGATGATACTATTTAACCTGCATAGCAGCATCTCTTTATCATGACCTAATAATGATAACATTCGTTCATGTGCGTTCATTAGTTATTCATATGTCCCAAAGAACAGTCGCATGTAGGAACAAAGAATTAATGCACGTTTTCTATCTTCCTACAAAAATAAACGCATATGTCATCCGTCAGGTTGCGGATCGCATTATACGACGCAGGGTCCGGGTTAGCTATGTTATTTTGGTTCTTTGTAACGGTAAAGTCAATTAGAGATCTTTGCCTACATGTTGTGAATATCACTATAATTTTAAACTTTTTTAATGAGAGTAGTATTAAAGTAAAACCACTTTACGGATTCTATCGCGTTATATTCATATTGTCAAATCACGACGTTCCAAGATTCACAATTCATTCAAGGAGGAGATTTGTTACGCAATTTCTTTGACAATAAAATATCCATCATATATCCTATCCATCTCACAAAATATAGTTGTTGATATCTTAACATCGGTACCGAATCAACACAACAAAATGCTTAGTTGGTTTATGCTTATTTGGTTTTATTTTCGCTTGTAAATAAAAATCTCAAATGAACACTTTTAGAAGGCAACAGAAATATATTTTTTATATATCACATTTTCACTCCGCAATATTCTTAGTCCTATATAAGTACAGTTATTTAATAATGCATGCGTCCATTAATCCCACATCCCGTATCACAAGTGCGCTGAGCCAAAAAAGGTGTAATGGTAAGCTGTTAGCCTACTTTCGAGCCGCCGGAAGGGTCCTACATACACATAATATGTAGTTATCACTGCTAATTATCGAATACCATGCGTTTGCGATCGGTCCGGTAGATCGACACGTATGAAATAGTTTTAAGCTGAATCACTGTCTCTCAAGATACCGGTTTACCTAGTTTGAGGGGTTTCCATATTGTGTACAGCCTTCAGTTCTTAGATTTGTATTGCATTGTGTTACTACCAAAGCTAATTTAAATTGTCTTTGTATAAAACTTGCCAAATGTGTTTTTTTTTTATGAAATAACGTAACATTAAACACATAACATTCCATCACGCCTGTATTCCCCGAAGGGTTAGGCAGAGGCGTACTAATGTACACCCACAGTTCGCCGGTATGTTTAGGTCCCATGTAATAGGAGGCGAGCCTATTGCCATTAATCGGACACAAATTCCTAACTCCGAGCTGCTACTGGGAATTTCATAGAAAAACCCAATAACACTTTGCTCGACCTGGGAATCGAACCCAGGACCTCTAGCGTAGCAGTCGCGACCTCAGGACCAGTTGGCTAATGAGGCAGTTATTAAAAAAGTTTTTTATGAAATAAAGCAATTTATTATTTATTATTATTAATTTATTTTATTAAACCTTTCTCAAAGAGCAAGCTGCGCACGCCT
This sequence comes from Acronicta leporina, assembly GCA_947256265.1. NCBI lineage: Eukaryota > Metazoa > Arthropoda > Insecta > Lepidoptera > Noctuidae > Acronicta > Acronicta leporina. The sequence goes on along the minus strand of OX366513.1, from coordinate 3,770,822 downwards.
GTATTCGTCGAAGGGTTTGGAAAATATTCACAGTTCGTCAGTATGTTGAGGTACCATGTAATAGGTAAGAAGATGAGCTTACTACCATTAAAGACACCAATCCAAATTCCACACTGTTAGGTATTGTAGAGACCGCTCCAAGAAGGCGACAATATTACGGGTTGACTGGCTGGTTAAAGAATAAACTATCAATTCAAATTTTGTATTTGACGTAGAATTGTCTAGTCTGCGAGTCTTGACAGACTCACTTGTATGTGTTAGGGCTTCGCCCCGCAATAAATGCGAAAGTTAAACGATATAACTGTATTTAATTGTCTAGTAAAACTTGGTACCTCTACAAGTGGTGGAGGAACTTCCAGCACAACAATATGGTTTTCACTTTTACTGCAACATAAAATTAACTTATTTAATATTTAGCTCTGTAAGCCTATAGTATCTACTGAATTCCATAGAAAACTGTAATAATACTTTGATGGAATTAGGAATCGAGCCCACAGGACTTCTAGTGTTGAAGTTGCGCTTGCGATCACTAGACTTATAAGGCAGTTAAGATTATTAGTGACTTTTTTATTATCAATAGGTACCTACATTATAGATTTGTAAGTTTCTTCAATTCAAAAAGTTTTCCACAGAAGCCACGTAAGGTACTCGCGAGGCGACAGGCGCGCCCCCTATTACCTGGGACCTAAAAATAATATTGACGTTATGTGGGTTCACAGACGAGTACAACTGTACAGTATATTAGTAACTACCTGCACATCTGCTTAACCCTTGGGGGAATACAGTCGTGAAGATATGTAACGTTATGTAAATCTTTACAGAGTATATTGTGGACAAGTTCATTGATGTAACCGCTCAAAGTTCTGAGAAGAACGTTGATCTCTAAGTTCTAAGAAGTTTATATCAAGTTTACGTTCTAACAAGTGGTTTAGTCGCTAGCAAATGTAACTTTTCATGTGAAGCGAGACAGTTAGATTAAATCTTATCTTAGCATGAAAAATGAAAATAAAATCAGTATTTTAGTTAAAAAAAAATGAGTATTATTATAGTATATATCAGACAAAAACTTTCTCGACCATGGATTATATCTTTCAATCATAAAAAGTCGTCCAAGAAATAAAACTATTTATCACAAAAATCAAGAAGACTGAAACGCAAAAAATAAAATAAGCCCTCTTAGTCTTAACAAGTAACTTACTTTTGAGTCGCTAAATTAAATTTTATAATATTATTCTTACGATAGAGAGTGGGTGGCTAAAACTACAGAGATGGTGATTTGGAAGGAGGGAAGGGAGGCCTTTGCCCAGCAGTAGGACGAAACAGGCTAGAAGAAAAGAAAGAAAAATATTATTCATGTGATTATAAGCTATATTGTAATTATAGATATTTAATGCATTTTTACATTCAGAACAGACTGAACGTTCCTACATAAAATATTATTACCTTAAGCTGTATACTAAATGGTACAAAAACAAAATGAACTTAATTGTATAAATAAAACTACTTATACAGTTAAAACTCAAAAACATTTGCGTTTATACATAGCACGTGTTTTACCGCTACAAAACAATTTAATTTCCTTCATGTTCTGTAAACAACGGGTGTTTATTTTACCACAGACAAACAATATATATGTACATAGATAAATACTATGTAATATTGGAGTAATATATTCAGAACTGTCGCGTTAATTATTTCGCGCGTGGAAATTATCGCGTGTGGCGTAATTTATAAGAAGTAGCGTTTTACAAAAATACTAAGGAATACATATAAATGATGATAAAATTATAATGACTATAAAATTGAAGCGCTTATAGGAAAAACGTGTTACCGTATGTACTTATATAAAATTTCCACTGTTAAAATAATATTTTTATCTATTATTGATTTTTTTTGTATTCTTACGAGTAATTGGACAAAGAATACAATTCATTGCAATTTTAGTACGGACTTCTTTCCATTTTATTGTGAACTAGCTTCCGCCCGCGACTTCGTCCACGTGGAATAGTTACTTATTCTTAGCATGATGATATAGATATAAAGCGGCGGTAGCCTAATGGCTAGGGCGTCGGACTTGCGATCATGTGGTTGCCGGTTCGAAACCCACCCATTGCACTACCGACGTGAACACACTCGTAACACAAGCATTTAGCTTAGCACGAAGGGTTAACAAGAATACTAGTAATATGCAACACACATTGCTAGTAAGGTTTTTTTAAAAAATAAAAAAAATTATATTTAGCCTATAGCCTTCCTCAATAAATGGGCTATCTAAAACTGAAAGAATTTTATCAATCGTAACCGGAGTTCCTGAGATTAGCGCGTTCAAGCAAATAAACAAACTCGTCAGCTTTATATATTAAGTATATAGATTTTACATATTAGCTATATAAGCATTTGTAGCTTAGGGGAAGATTAACATATCAGTACAGCTAAATTGCCCATGTAGCTAGTCCTAAAAACTTGATGAGGGCACACTAAATCTCAATTCATTCCATCAATTTTCGAAGACATGATTTGTGTCACAAATTCCATTTAGTCAACAAAAGAATGCGTAACATACAGACGTAAATTATTATTCACAATGACATTTAAGTAATATATTATTAAAGGGAACATGTATCTAAATAAGTGTTGCAACAAATTTATTGCTATACATAAATTATTTTGTTAGCGGTCAACATTTTGAGCTATGATCGCGTATGACCCAATTGATGAAAAAAGCGAGATTATATTTAAATGTAAGTACCTATATCGTTGTAATGTGTAAATCTATGATATAAATCGTGTACTCTTTTAAAATATATAAGTACATAATATATAAAATAAATCATTTTTATGAATAATACTTAAAATATTCTAAAAAATTTTATTGAAACGGTTTTTGCTCGAGAGCAGTTCAGAGACGGATTTAAATTATAAGGTGAAACAATAATGATTTGTGCCCGGTTAATGGCAATAGGCTTCGCCCCCTATTACATAGAACCTAAAACATACCGGCGAACTGTGGGTGTACATTAGTACGCCTCTGCCTAACCCTTCGGGGAATACAGGCGTGATACGTATTGTAGAAAAAATGCAGCATCATACGTCGTAAAATGCCTGACAACATAGTTAATGTTTATGTAGTGGATATTTCCAAATATTAAAAATGTAGCGAGTAGTTCTTGGCACTGTTAAACTCTAAAGTTTAACTCAGAAAGTTAACCCTTACCCCATAAACAAAATACATACTAGACATACTAGACAGCTTAATATACCCCGATGACATTGTTGGCAGATTTTACTCACAATTTGTTACATTTTTAACTAAAACAACGTGCCAATTGTATTATTGCTGCGTCGCCCGCAATTTGGATGTCTGCCATTCCTCTTTTGGAGTATTTAAATGTTTCGTTTTTAAGCCAAGTTCGTGAAGTGAGATAGAGATATTATCCTCGTGAATTATGCCATGCGTTGGACGTTTCCCGCTGTCTAAATATTTTTGAATTGAAAACTTCGGTGTTGAGCACTTTTTGGGATGGGCAAAAAATTTTAAACTCGCGCCAGTACACGTGACCTGATCGAAAATTCATAAGACGGTTGAAATAGTTCTGAAGTGTTACATTTTTAATGTAATATAAATTGTCATGTTTGTGTACGATAGCGCAATAAATGATAGTACTTTTATACCGATTTTTTTTTAATAAATATTCTGCGTCTTTTTGCACAGCACCATCTAGTCCCAAACTAGGCAGAGCTTGTACTATGGGTACTACTAGACAATGGATATAATACTTATATACTTTTTTTTTGTAAAAACAAACTTAAAATACATAAGAAACACCCAGACGAACACAACCACTTATATTCATCACATAAATATTTGTGTCCTGTGGGAATCGAACCCACGACCTAGTGGTCAGCAGCCCGGTACTCGAACCACTACACCACAGAGGTCGTCATTAAAGCAATAGTGCGAAATTATTCCCTAACCATTCCAAAATATAAAAAATGCACAACTTCAATGTGCAAGTTTTCACTTCTGCCGGCACTCCCGGAGTGCAACCCGTTGTTTTTTTTATCCGTAGTACTTATCCCACTTCGGCAGCATTCGGGAAACTTCGCAACGTGTTTTCGTCGACAATACCGCAGTGACTTATGACAAATGTCGCGTGTGCACAGTGATGGATCGCGTGTGGCACAGAGACGTGGTGACTCACTATGTCAGAAGTCAGAGGTGCTCGCCTTGGATTCGAACTCGGCACCTTTGGCATGATAAGTACTACTACTTACCCAATACGTAACATGTAATTGATTGTTAAATTTATTGAGATGGTCACCTACTTTGAAAATTAAAATTTTTTAGCTGCCTCATCACCCTAGTGGTTCTGAGCGCGACTGCTACGTTAGAGGTCCTGGGTTCGATTTCCAAGTCGAGCAAAGTTTTATTGGTATTTCTACGAAATTCTCAGTAACAGCTCGGAGTTCGGGAATTGTGCCCGGATAATGGCAATAGGCTCGCCCCCTATTACATGGGACCTAAACATACCGGCGAACTTTGGGTGTACATTAGTATGCCTCTGCCTAACCCTTCGGGGAAAATAGGCGTGATGGTATATTATTAACTATTGTATTGTTGTCCAGAGCTAGAAACCTGTTCTAATTCATTCCTGGCTGCGGGTTTAGCTCAATCATTGCGTCATTCATGGATTGATTATGAGTTAACAACATTTTTATGGCAAATAGGTACTACAAAAACTAATAATGCACGTTGCACGTGACGACTTTCTCGAATCGTTTCCGTTGTTGATCACCAATCCAGAATAAGATATTTGTCATGTTGATCACGCGAGAGATGACAAGGATTTTATTTTAGTTGATTTAATTAAATCTCGCAGTTGGTGCAGGGAAATTCCTGTGTAAATATATATTATTAGCAATAGTAGCATTGCTAGTAATATATTACTAGCAATGCGGGTCGCAAATTACTAGTATTCTTGTGAACCCCTCGTGCTAAGCTAGATTGCTTGTGTTACGAGTGGGTTCACGTTGGTAGTGCAATGGGTGGGGTTTGAACCGGCAACCACATGATCGCAAGTCCGACGCCCTAGCCATTAGGCTACCGCCGCTTAAATGACTAGAATACTATATATAACTTTACATAGAATACACAGAGTTCTAGACTATTCAAGTAGCGTAATAAGTAAGGTTACCCGTAAACAACAACAACAAAGGTGCCACTATAGTGCCGCGGTAGTTTTTATGGCAAAACATTATTTGATGTGATCTCATATTTGTTTATTCACACGCACTACGCGAAACTTTTATGGTATACTATAATAAAATAATGCTTTTTGGAAATGTCCGTAATATCTTTATTCTTCCGGCAAGGTTTATTGTAAGAACCCTTCATGTTTATTCTTCTCCAATCAAAATAACAGTAAGTTTGTAATAATATTATTATTGTCTTACATTATCCACGTTTCAGCGAGTTTATTTGTCATTTGGCGTAACCAGGGCTGGTTTTTTCTATAGGCGCGTATAATCATTGCCATTCAACGTGGTAATACTAACAGTCTTCTGGGTAGGCCTAGTCACGCCCTAGTATAAAATATTTTGTATTTTATGTACCTATTAGTATACCTATAGGTAATAAATAGGTGCCTTTTTTAAGTCCTATATATTAATAGATGGACAAAGATTGGAAAGAATTGGAACTTGAATTCCGCTACAATGTGAAACGTTAAAGCTTTGTGCTGGCTCAGGCTAACAGAGGCGACAACATACATAATTTATATTTTCATTTCTCAAAATCAACTCCTTCATTAACATTCCGTCGTCACAATATTTGAAACAAGCCGACTGTAAGAATTATTATATCTTTATTGTACACAATTAATAAGGTAAATACATTTCAAATTGGATGTACAAAGGCGAGCTTAACTCCATATAGAGTTTTCTTCCAGCAAACTCTTTGAGTGATAGAGAGATGTGTGTAAAATGAGGATAAAGTGAAGTGCACAAGATAGAGTCAAGTAAATTAATACAAATTTTGAAAATTATATACAGTTAAATATAATTAAATGTAAATTCTATAATTACTTAGATAGATAGATAGAAATATATATATAAATATATATAACATAAATATACCTACACATATAAGTTTATATACACACATATATATACATACATATATTATATATATCATAATATATATTCTTAAATTATAAAGATGTTGAAAGAAAATATTCCTTAATTCTTCTCCTGAAGACATCCAAGGAAGTGCTATCACGCAAGGAATGTGGGAGAGAATTCCATAGTGTCGCTGCCCGAATAGTGAAATTATAGAATATATTTGTATCTACTTTAATTTTACCGCCGCGCATAAGTATATACCACGCACGCATGCTATATACACCAAGAGCTCTCAATCATTTTAAAATACCATCTTGACAGGTTCTATGCAATACAGTCCTCGTGCGGGGATGGGTTAAAATACTACTACTCACTGCCTTTCAGATAAGAATCTCGTAAGAGGCGAAAAATATTTGACATGCTCGGTGGTAGAACCTCTTGGGGTCTGACTGGCTGGCGACCACCCTTACGTTGAAGTCTGTCGTAAATCACCTTCGCGTGTGTTTCGACTTTTGCGCGTAAGAACCAGTTCCCCTTCGGTTGCTGCGGCTCTGTCAGTCTGCAGTCCGTAGGGGCTCTTACGGGTCGGTAACGCATCAGCAACTCCTCTGGTGTTGCTGGTGTCCATAATACCGATAAACAAGCATGTGTGCCGCCTGAGGGTTATCGGAAACTGTAGTATGTAGACGCTATTAGTATCACTAGCGTGTTATCATCTTGAGACCACAGTTGTATACCTCCGTTGTTATATACTCAGTAATTTCTCTGGCTGATTTAACCCTTCAAAACGGAACGTATTTTGCAATGCGATGCAAACTTAGCAGCAGAATTTTATTACCTCAACAATCATGTTATTTAATAAATCTTACATAACGTAACATACCATCACGCCTGTATTCCCCGAAGATTTAGGCAGAGGCGTATTAATGTACACCCACAGTTTGCCGGTATGTTTAGGTCACATGTAATAGGGGGCGAGCCTATTGCCATTAACCGTCCACCAAACTCTGAAATGTAAATGACTCTGGGAATTTCATAGAAAAACCCAATAACACTTTGCTCGACCTGGGAATCGAACCCAGTACCTCTAGCGTAGCAGTCACGCTCAGGACCACTAGGCTAATGAGGCAGTTCTAAATCTTACACCAGTCAACTATTACTGTTTAGATAGTCGTAAGCTTTTTGATTGTCTTCTCTTCTTATTCTCCTACTCTTTCGTTTCTTCTTCTTATTATTTTAACAAGCACTGAACTGCATCCTCCTGCCAAGAATTTCCTTGTTTAGTCATGTTTGGCTTGCAACAGAATTTACATATAAAACCATCGAATGCTTCGTTAAATCTTCACATTGTGCTCGGACCTTTATAAAATTATAATCTCCTCATTTAAGGCTTTGTTTGGTTTAAATCTTCTTGAAATATAGAAAACTAGCTTCTGCCCGCGACTTCGTCCGCGTAGCGTGATGATATATAGCCTATAGCCTTCCTCAATAAATGGGCTATCTAACAGTGAAAGAATTTTTCAAATCGGACCAGTAGTTCCTGAGATTAGCGCGTTCAAGTAAACAAACAAACAAACTCTTCGCATAGATATGCAAATGAGTGATACAACATTGTGCCATCATTACTCATTCTTCTACATACAGCTTTTAATCTCTGCATAACGTCTGTGTAACGTCTTCTCTTATAAATTACCACTAGCGTAGGGCTGCCAATGATGTTTTATTCACTCAATTTTTGAGACTTTAGCTGATAGGCAAAAAAGCAGAGAAAACCTAGTGATATGACTATTGAACTGCCAAGTCAAAGGTCTCGAGTTGGGATCCAATACACGCACCTCTGACATTTCGAATGAAAACATCATGAGGGAACCTGTCTGCTTGACAAAAATGTTTCAACGGCGTGTGAAGTCTGCCTACTCTCATGGGGCCAGGGTTGTGTGCTATAGCCTAATCCCTCTTTATTACCACGCATTCCCGAATTTGCACATAGCAGCACAAGATATTGATGTGGTGATCGGGTGGCAACCCTAGTTTCTTCCCATTTATATGCAAAGACTAAGCTTTATAACTTGAAGGAACTTTCTTAATGAGGACATCGCGTGCTTGTAGCCTAATGATTCATTGTTTTACGAATATACAAGGATACGTATAGAAATAGTAATATTACGATCATCTGTTTAGGGCTTGGCCATAATTAAAGCGAAAAAAAAAATTTTTCAACAAAAAATAAAACACATTAGGAATTTCTCCTGTATCGTGGGTGTATCTAAATACATACATTATTACAAATACCGAGACCCGAAACAACTACCTGTAGATCATACAAATATGTGTTCCGTGCGGGTATTCGGGGGATTCGTGCGGCTTCTACGCAACGTGTGTACGGAATACGCAGCATAGAAGTCTGAGGGATCGACTTCTACGCTACGTTGACGGCACGTTTGGCGTAGCGTAGTACACCAAAGCGTACTTACACCAAAGTTGTTGAATTGCATTTATACTTTGACTTTTTACTGTCACTTGACCGTTGAAGGGTGACCAGTTTTTGATTAAAAAAAGATAGTGAGGTGATCTAGGAATGAACGCAATTGAATGAACTTAAACAATGTACTTACATGAACAAACATTTTATTTTAAATTTAATAATTTGACTTCAAAGCACAATATAAACTATTAAAATTGTAGAATTTGTTTCTCAGTAGTAAAGTACCTAATCTATAAAATGTCAACAATGACAAAAGTAAAAAAGTAAAATTACCTACATGATTTTCGTTTTTGTTTGCTTCTATTATAAGAAAATAAAAAAGGAAATAACTTATAATTAGTAATTATTCTTATATTTCACATGTTACTTATGAATTTTTAGTTTGATTTTATATTAAACCATTTTTATCATTCTTTCATAACGCAAAATCATTCTCTACCCCAACACTAGTTGTAGTGTGGTATCATTATTTTTCTTCGAACTGTCAAGTTACTGAATACAATTAAAAGTTGAAGGGTACACATTTCATGCACCACCCGTTCACCCGGTTTTCGCTGTACATCCGGCTAGTAATCCGGTTGGAACGCCGCCAACCGATAAAATGGCGTCGGTCACTTTATGTCATGCATAGGTGACCTACATGACCGACATGTTTCTGACCTGTTACTAGATAGATAACAAGTATTATGTATACAGAGCTTTGACTAAGTCAAAGATACAGAGGGGTGAAATAGAATAGATGCGACAAATTAAATTAATTGCTTTAATTATATAAGATGACAAATAAGATTATTATTAAAATAACATAACTGTCTCCATTAGCCTAGCGGTCCTGAGGGCACTGCTACGCTAGAGGTCCTGGGTTCGATTCCCAGGTTGAGCAGTGTTATTGAGTTTCTTGTATGAAACTCTAAGTAGCAACTCGGTGTTTGGGATTTGTGCCCGATTATATAGGCTCGGCAATAGGCTCGCCCACTATTACATGGGATCTAAACATATCCCATAAAAAATGATAAGTATTTTCCGCCACCCGCTAACAAACGAAACCCACCCTTATATCAAATAGTTGAGCTTTAAAAATGGTTTCATGTAAAGAGCCGTAGGTACCACATTGTAGGAACGCAATTACCGAGAAGGAAGGCCGTTTGAGCCGAGTTATGTAGCTTTGAGTATTGCACAAATTGGAGACGCGACCTGGTAAGCTAGCCAAGCGATTTTCAACTTTAAAATAAAGCTTTATGGTATATATCAACGTACATATATTTATTTGTAGTTGGCATGTTCAAGAGTGGAGTAACTAGATTCGGGTCGAAGATCTCAAGAATTGTTGAATATGTAAAGGAAAATGGAAAATCTTTAGGTAACTACTGAAATATCATAGTTTTTGTTGCCGTTATGCTAGATGTATTGGTGAATATAGAAACACACTAATGAACACTTTTTTATGGCATAGTCGGGCAAACGAGCAGACGTATCGCCTGATGGTAAGCGCGTAAGTGTGTTGCCAGGCTTTTAAAAGGGTTTGAGCCTCCGGTATCCGCACTCACTCGGCGACACAGAATGTAAGCGTATTTTCACGCTGGATTTCTGTGAGTCTGTGGTATCATTTCGGTGGAGCCGACCCATTCGTGCCGAAGCCTGGCTATCCCACAGTTAACGGTTTTTGGTCGCAATTGCGTAAGTTAGCGATAGATGACGCCGGGATAGAATACTATTCCTAAAATACTATTTCAACTTTGTAAGCTTTCTATAAAATAAAAATAAATAATGTTGCACTAGTCAACAATCAGAAAGATGTTTTTATTGCCATTGCACAAAATTAAATGTAGTTTACGATCGCTCTTCACTGCGTATCGATTGAAAGCTCATAAACCTATATTTTTTAATTTCTATTTTTTTGATGTCTTATTGACAGACAGACGGAAAATTGTAACTTGGGCTTAGAATAAAATATATCTATTTGTACAGACTAGCTAAAGAACCGCAGCAACTGAGGTGAACATACTGGTGAGGTGACTTGAAATACATACCAAGGAGTTTTACGACAGACTCCGACGTAAGGGTGGTCGCCAGCCAGTCAGACCTCAATAGGTCCTACCACCGAGCGAGTCAGATATTACCTCATCTTTTACGAGATGTCTATCTGAATGGCATTGAGGTATTAACCCCTCCGCACACGGGGTGGACCAGTCCCCATGCAATGTGTATCTAAAAAAACATAATTAAACATACCATCACGCTTGTATTCGCCGAAGAATTAGGCAGATCTTTGTATCTATCTATATATACAGGGTGGCGATTTAATCACCTGCACTGCTTTAACATGGTGTAGTATTGATAACATATAACATATTAGACATAATTTATAATTTGTATCTTTAAGCAATCTTAAAGGACTTGATAATTATTCAAAATTTTCATAAAACGATATGCACCCTGCAGTAAGTTGACCTTATGCGGACGGCCCGATCAAGTAATTGCTTGACTCGCTATCTCTAGATAGATACATACCTACAATGAGTTCAACGTCCGCGCTATGTCTGACTCTTTGCATACAAAATTTAAAGGACATTTTGATGAATAATTAAGGTATGTTTTTTTTTTATTGATATGGGTAGTATTTCGTGATCTGATTCACCTGCTAGAAGGATGCAGGTGATTAAATCGCCACCCTGTATTGTATCTACTATTATAAAGCTGACGACTTTGTTTGTTTCTTTGGTTGGACACGTTAATCTGAGGAACTACAGGTTTAAGTTGAAAATTTATTTTTATATTGGATTGTTCATTTTATCGAGAAAGGTAACATCAAGCTACGACATCGGGGACGAAGCAGAAACATTTCTCGCGGATTAAATCGCATGGAACAGCTAGTTGTAATACCTATATAAGCCCGTAGTTCACCAATTCATTCATTCATTCATTGTATAAAAGCGAGTCTGTCGCCATAGTTCAGGGAAAAATTGGGACCCAGAGCTGCTATTAAAAATCTCATAAAAACCAAATACATAACATTTTGTTCCACCTAGCGTAGGTACTGATCGTTCACGACGTTCGTTTATCTAAATGTCAGTAAGGAACAGTATTCTAACCCGTTCTCATACGGGCGGACTCATCTCCACACATCCCTTCGCAGTGTGTAACTAAAACATACATTTATGTAATATGCATACGAGAACAATCACTCATAGTCCACATACAAAGTTGTCATACAAATTTATTGTTATAAACTACATCTGCATTGCAGCTCGCTCAGGTGAATACTGAACATCATAACCGTATCGTTCCTATCTTTGTGTGATCATATACAAGTAAGTACATAGTAATATTATCGAACAATACAATGTAAATTAATCGTTCTTTATTCGACCGATATGGTGAAAAAGCTATTTTGTATCAAACCTTTCTGATACGCGAATATTAGTAACTTTTTGTTTTATTTTTATATAAACGTTGCCCAACACTAGGATTTTCTACTGTACCTACTTTTTATACATATTGATACTATTTAATTAATTGAAACGGCTGGAATTAAAATATAGATGATACCCATTTAATATCATCACGATAAAATCCGTAAAAAATAAGTTTTATTCCAAAAGATAATCTATATTTTATTTAAATAAAAATACAGATTTTACCTAATATTATTATTTAATGATATATTGTCACTCGCATAAACGATGAAAGATTGTCTTTCATCGTTTAGCGTGAGAATTCTTAGATTGTAGTTCCATATTGATTCAGTTCAATCGAAATTCCGAATGTAAATTTTATTGAGAAAACTTTTATTTTGTTTGCACGAAAGCTTACAAATTGTGTTCGTTTGTAGGTATTTGAAATGGAGATTTCAGAATGCAACAAACGAATGCAGATTGTAAAGTACTTTAAATACCTATCTTAATTGCTTTTTGCCCGTAGATGTAGAGAAACAGATGTTAATCTGGGACATAGAGGTGGACAATGCGAGAATAGTTCGCGAAATTCTAGCCTGTGTAGTTATGAAACACAGTACCTAGGTCCATATACTTCTAACATAAGTTAGCTCTGAGCGGTCAAAGTTCTCGAAGGTACGTTGCTTGGTTGGAAATACTATTTAAAGTTAAACTCAATTCCGTTTCATAATACTTTAATGCAACATGTAATTTCCAAGTACTAGTAAAGTTAACAAATTCTTAAGCTAAAGTCCCAATTGACGATCGAATGCCTCGAGCACTCGCTCCTGGCCAAGAACCTCGCCTCGTTTTTATCGCGTCAATCCTTGAGTTGTTGACAGTCACCAATATCGCTGACATAACAATCCTTTATTTAAATTTATAGGTATTTGTGTAGAACAAGGAGACATTAAACGTAACAAAACAATTAAAAGAAACAAAACCTAACATTTTTTCCGATAACATTGTTTTATTCATCATCAAACAAATTACTGTTTCAACTTTAGGCACGGATCTCCTCTCAGAGTGAGATGGGAGAGACATAGTTCACCACACTGGCCTAGTGTGGATTGGCAGACTTCACACGCCATTTTTTTATACTCTAGGCATGCAGGTTTATGCCCTTATTTTTTTTCTCTTAAAAACGTTAAGCAAAGGCATTATTGTTTTCAGCCTCACTCGACGCAGAAAGACAGTGTTGATTCGTTTCCGAGACACTGCCGACACTAGCTGCGAACAGAAACTAATGAGTTGAGTCTGTTCTCATCCAGTTATATTTTTAGTTTGCGAAACTTTTAAAAAACAAAGATGTATTTTTTTTATTGTGAAAGAGACTAAAATATTTAACGGTCCATGTGTTTTTTTAGGTGCAAACATTGAAATGTAAGAACTGTGCACCTAAGTGCTTTTATTTTTAAACACTACAGTGACATCACGACTGACAGATTAAGGAACTAAGGAACAAGAAATATAAAAATACATACCTAAATACCATCACGCCTGTATTCCCCGAAGGGTTAGGCAGAGGTGTACTAAGGTACACCCACAGTTCGCCGGTATGTTTAGGTCCCATGTAATAGGGGGCGACGGGCACAAATTCCAAACTCCGAGCTGCTACTGAAAATTTCAGAGAAAAACCCAATAACACTGCTCGACCCCAAGACCTCTATCGTAGCGGTCGCACTTGAAACCACTAGACTAACGAGGCAGTTAACGAGAAATATAAAAATAAAATTAAAAAAATCAAATCCAATACATAAGATCACTGTTTATCTGATAAACAAATGAAAAATTACATCGCTTTATTTCTCGCATTACCATTATTGATTTAAGAACGAACTTAAGGGATTAAGTACTCAGGACATAAATCAGGTTGATTTATGTCAGGCCCCGTGACGTTGAGGGATTATGATATTACAGTCTAAAGTATAGATTGATGATCTTGTATGTTGTTAAGAGATTCTGTTAATGTGAGAGTAGGTAATGTTAAGCTTAGTTTTAGTAAGCTGGCCTGTATTGTTTATCAAAGAGCAATCGTCAACAATTTTATGCTTATACAGAGAGCCATTGAGTTATTATGGAAATTATTAAAGTTAGATTTTTTGTTGTAAATGTGAACGTAATTTGCAATTGAAGCGTTGGTACTTAGTCTAATGGCCAGAGCGTTGGACTTGCGATCATGTGGTTGCCGGTTCGATACCCACCCATTGCACTACCAACGTGAACCCACTCGTAACACAAGCATTTAGCTTAACACGAGGGGTTAACAAGAATACTAGTAATGTGCGACTCAAATTGCCAGCAAGCTTTTTTTTTAAAAAAAAAAAGACTGTTGGTATCGAAAATGTTCCTTTCTTGATTAATTATAATATTAACATGATGTAAAAAAAACAATCAGATTTATTATTTTAAGTTTAGACAATATTGTTTTCAAAGCTTTTTTGACAGCTTATACATGGCTAAAGGTTTTGTGATATATTTTTTTAAGAGCAGACAATTGTAAGTAGTTATTAGGTAATAATATTATATTTCTATCACCCCCGAATTTACATGCATATAAAGACAATTTATATTTTATCGATTCTCAGCGATATTCGTTGCACACACATTTTAAGGGTAATCCTTTATTTTACGCTCCACATGCCACGCTCATTTCGAATCGCACTGGTACACGATTAAGTGTGGCGTGACCATAATATATTGCAATGGGACTATTAAAAACATTCGACGCGGTCAAAGTTAATCGAATCGTTCCAATATTTTTCTATAAAAATATTTGCTAAACTTTGAAGGAAAAATATTATTTAAGTTTTCCATGAAAGCATAATATTATGAAAGGAAGTCTGTCTGGTTGTTACCATTTCATGCCAAAATCCCTGATCAGATTTCGATATAATTAGGCTAGGAGATATACTTATTGCACTTTGAGTTACGACATAGACTGTCTTTTGTCTCAAAAAGTACAAAGACCGCAGGAAATAACTTTTTTTAATTATAAACTATTAATTACATTTAAATATTATCTTTCGTTCTATTTTCAGTTTTTTTTAAGACGTTGCTTGTGATGAAACAACATAATCTTAGATTTTATGAGATGGATACCAAGAACTTCACTTAGAACACACAAAATATGGTCTTAGAAGAAGACTTGGTCACTCATTACACATTTATAGGTCACATTAGCCCTTAACTGGTGTAGGACAGACAGGAAGTGAGGGACGTGTGACATCCGGAAGCGGCGCCATGTTTGATAAACGCCGCGTTCCGGCCGACCTGCGCACGCGCTCAGCAGCCGCTAATTTGAATAGTGTCGGCGATTTTAAATTATGACAAGATAATAAAATATGGTTAGGTAATGTGTTGTGTTAGTTTTTTTTGTATATTGGATGTAGGGTTAAGGTAAACATGATTGAGATGTATATTTTTATTCAACCGTCGACATACCTTACATGAAAGTTTTCGATACCTACCTACCTAGTTATGCCTAAGCAGTCCAGTTATTTATGCAATGCTACGCTTGCTTATACAACATCAAATCTTAGCGAGTAGCTAACATCTATTAAAAAAATGAGTTTTTTTATTCGTCAAGCTATGACGGCTGTGTTAATCGGACATATGAGTGGTTAGGTTACTTACGTCCCTACAGGGCCCCAAGTCTGCTATTTTTTCGTGTCAAAATCGTCACTCAATGGCTTCAGAATTGTTGATTTCTGACAGTTTTGTCTACGAAATCTGTCAGTTCTTATGTCATTTAGTGGCATTGAACGACCATTTTGATACGACTGAAATAGCAAACTTGGGCCCCAGTTCTACAGACGAACTACAGACTGTTGCAAACTCCTGACGTGAAAAAGTCAAAACACATAGTTCTTGACGACAGACTCCGAAGTAAAGGTCGCCAATCAGACAGGCGCAAAAAAGTCCTACTACCAAGTTAGATATTATGTCGCCTCTTACGAGATGCCAGTAGTAGTTATCGTAATGGCAGTGAGGAACTGTATTTTATCCGGTCGCCACACGAGTGATATGTATATCTACTCAGTGTTTTATTACAGATTACCTACCTGGCTTTTGTTAGACTTTTTTTGTAGGTATTAATATAATGTACCAGCTGGCTGATACTCATTTTACCTTTACAAGCACGTTTTCAATAATGATAATAATACATCCCTTCCATCAAGAGGAGGCAGAAAACCAAACTATTCATGTATTTAGCGAAGTTTATAGTTTCCAAACAATATACATAGTGTCGACTGGATTCAATACTGGCACAAGTCAAAATATTGTCATTATGAGATTTTCGCTCTTACTTTTATGCCTTAAAGAACTATGTTCGTTTATAGTATTATATTGACTGGTAACGGTAATGAATTCAGTCAACAATGAAGTTTATTGGTTCAATAAACCATAGCATTGAATAATTCGGAGTATAATTGAACATATTATAGCCAGGTGTCCACGTTTTTGTTAAAGCGAGGTCTGTTCGCTGATGTTATCAACAATATTGATTGACATTGACAGCATAAGGGTGTTCGCTCAATACACTGTAATATTTTCTGGATATGACTGTATCGAAATTATTGCATGAACAATTCAAAATAAGCATTGGTAACGATTATTTTCCCGCAGTTATGTAAAAGTTTATTGTTGTAAAAACGAAATTCGCTACTTAAGTATAATTAGAATACATACATCCCTATTTTGCAGATAAATTGCTTATTCAAATTCAAATTCAAATATTTTTATTTGTAGAGCATAGGTACATTTTAAGATGGTGTTAACAATGATGTTCACTTTAGCTTTGTAGTAAATTACCTATCACTATTACTATATTGAATTGTTTAGTTTATTTGTAATTCTTTTTGCACTTCTTAGCCTGAAACAAAGGTTCAAAAGTTAAGTCAGGCATATTTGGAACTCTATATAAGACAATCATAACAATTGTTAGTGTGATACACAGATATTTATTTCAAGTGTACTTAAGGTATACTTTGTTCTATTCCAATTAAAAATGAATACAGAAAAGAACAGTTTTTTTTTATTTTTTTTTACAGTTAAGTCAATATTTATTTCAATTGTACATAAGGTACACTTAGTTATATTCCAATTAAAAAAGAAGAAAAAACGGTTTTCTGTATTTTTTTCTGTCTTTTTTTATTGGAATAGGTAGAGGTACAGACACAAAAGCAATCAATGAGACAGATTACAATACAGTATACCGTGTTTGAATTATTAAAAGAAGGCGTTCCACGTTCAATGTACAGCGACGAAACTACACGGAGCCGGAGCGTCCTTCCATGCTTGATTCTATTCCGAATATAGTTTTGTATCAACTTATTGATAACTAGCTTCTGCCCGCGACTTCGTCCGCGTAGCGTGATGATATATGATGATATAGCCTATAGCCTTCCTCAATAAATGGCCTATCTAACACTGAAAGAATTTTTCAAATCGGACCAGTAGTTCCTGAGATTAGCGTGTTCAAGTAAACAAACAAACAAACAAACAAACTCTTCAGCTTTATATATAAATAAATAAATAAATAAATAAAATATTTATTGAATAAAAAGCCTAAAAATTAAATAATGGTATATAACTACATACATTAAAAGGCTTAGACCCAGTTTCACCATACTATGTTATGTTAATTTAACAGCCTGTTAATATTTTAACACACTGTTAAGGCTTGTGAGTGTCCCACCACATGCAAATGGCGTGTTAAATTGCTTAATCAGCTGTTAAATCTAATCACTGCTCTGCGGGTCTGTTAAATTTTTAACAGAGTGTTACTATGACTTGTGTACTGTCAAAATCGTTTTGAAAGAACAAAGGAGATCCTTTCATGAAGGTCTAATTAAGGCGAACCATTTTATTTTGGATTGTTTTAGAAAATTTGGATGAATAGAGAGCTACTTAGCTTTTTGCCATTAACAGGGCACAAATCCAAACTCTGAGCTGCTTCTGCGAATTTCATAGAAAAAACCAATAAGGCAATAACATTTTATTTGACCTGGGAATCGAAGTCATAGCCTGTAGCATAGCGATCGTGCTTAGGACCTACTAACTTAGCTCAACACTTAGCCTAAACAGGAAGTTTTGACTAAGGCCTATTGGTGTGTAGGATACTAGTTTTAAATACTATACATTTTGTAGGTACTTATTATTTTTATAGTTTGGTAAAGATATAATTACTATATAAAATAAATAAAACTGCATAATTATGTTATTAACCAGCCATTTTCGACTTTATTTCGAATTAATTTGGAGTAGATATTTCCTTCTTAATTTTCCGTTGTGTTGATTTTTCTTATAGCTACTGTGTCATCGCTGCCTCAGCCTCACCATGTTTTTTAGTGATTTGTCATCATAAGTAATTCAGTTTGCTCTGCACCAATTCGTCATTTATCGAAGTTTGAAATCTGATCTGAAAAAGGTGCAATAACATTTTACCTCAGTAATAAACACTGAAATAAAATAGTTACAAACATTTAGTTCATATAGATAACTCAAAATTAGTTCCTACCTGTTGAGAATATTATATTGTATATTATCCCCACATGATTGAATTGTTCCATGACACTGAGTACCAGGGCATTGAAAAAGCTCGAAGAAGTGATTGTGGTTTGCTCCAATCTTCGTTTTTATTTGCAGTTGCATCATATTTTATTCTTCATAACATCTTTGTAGATATACAAAAATTTAGATCTCGTTTGAAGAAAAATTCAGCGTGAATGTTTTTTAGATATTTCTCATGGTGAGGGCTAAGGGCGAAGGTACTTTTCACAGAGATTATAATTTAAAAATATGAAAAAAATCCGAACAACAGAACACAAAAATGATTATTGACAATTTACCTATCAAATTATTGTTGACGTTTTACCTATCAAAATTATAAATACCCCGGTTGCTTTTGAATTAGAGAAAAAGAACGATGTAATAAATTCGGCCGTATAACATTATTATACGACTAGTTACAATATTTGACATATCAGTATCATTGATATACGTTGCTATGACTTACTGTTTTGGTCGTATTAGAATGTGAGTGAATGCTTTGTGTATCATTCAATAAATGCTTGATTTAGTAACGCACTGTTACATTTTCTTCGTGGGACATATCTTATTTTAACAGCTTTGTTAATTTTAAATGCTGATTAGTTAATGCCTTGTTAAATAGAAATTGGTGAAACTGGGTCTTAAGCTTGTTACAAACACATTGAAACCCTGTTCTCTAAACTAGGTATACCTGTATCTTAGAGAACAGTGTCCCTCCGCAGACAATGTTGACAATGACAAGCCAATACTTCTAACTAATAGAAAAAAAAAATTTTTCAAGTAAATTTAATTAAAAGTTAATTGTTTTTTTTTTAGGTTATCTCTAACATCACAAAAAAATTAAAAAAAACAAGTATTAATAGTGTGTGTGTGTGTGTGTGTGTGTGTGTGTGTGTGTGTGTGTGAGAGAGAGAGAGGTAGAAAGAGTGCAAGTGAGTGCAAGCATGCTTAGTTTGAATTTGAATGAGAGATTTTTAAACTTATTTAAATTTAATTTGGCCTAAAAGAAGATCCTCAGTATTTTGGTAACTTAATTTTGATAGGTAATTGTTTAATTTAAGGCAACATTCCCGTTTTGTCACAGTAAACAATTTTAATTCTTTGTTTAAAGAGTTATACAGCTTTGTGCTGTTGACGTAATACTGACGCCTGGCAAACGACGTCCGGTGAGGTACCAAGGGAAAAGTCCTATCTTTATGTCTATTTCTACCACTTGGTTCTGTGGGAGGACGGGAAGAGTGTTTGCGTATTACCGCTCGGAGCACATAAAGTTGCCTGACCGTTAAGACATCACATTCAGCATATAGCTGTAAAGTGGGATACCTTCGGGGTAGGGACAGCATAACCTTTAAGACCGCTCGTTGAGCACGTTCAAGCTTAATAAATACGTTTACAGTGGCTCCCCCCCATACTGGAATACAATACGATAAAATCGACTGGCACAGAGCATAATAGACTAGTTTCAGGGTATTATTGTCAGCAGATCTACGTAGTTTTTTAAATACATAGATCAGTTTGCGGGTTCTGCCCGAGAGCACATCTATATGCTTATGCCAGTTCAGGTGTTGATCTATGTTAACGCCGAGATATTTTACACCAGTTGACCTAGCTATAATGAGACAGTCACATTCGAGAGGGGACAGATTGGAACAGGTGTGGGCCTGAAGAACAGATAACATCGGAGGGGACAGGTTTGATCTAATGGCAAAGGGAACATATACTGTTTTATGAAAGTTTAAGGTAAGCCAGTTGTTTGTTAACCAATACATAACATGTTCCAGTGCTATTTCGGCATTGGAATAGCATTGGGCCCAGTCCTCTCCATCCACTATCAGAGCTGTGTCATCAGCATACGTAAATATATTGCAGTGTGGAATAGTCATGATGCACAGCTCATTTATATAGATGAGAAATAAAGTGGGCCCTAATATGCTGCCTTGCGGCACGCCATACGCTATAGGTAACAAATCACTCTCATTTTGTTCAACTTTAACATATTGAGTTCGGCCTCTTAAGTAATTACTAAAAATATCCAAAACGTGACCTCGAATTCCAATTTTTTCCATCTTCTTCAACAAGGACGGCACAGAAACTGTGTCGAAGGCCTTAGACAAATCAAGAAAAATACCTAAGCATTTTAACTTCTTGTCAAGATTCCTTGCTACATTTTCAGATAGAGCCATAACCGCATCTTCAGTGCTCATGCCTTTCCTGAATCCGTATTGGTTATTTGCTAGAATGTTGTTCGATTCTAAGAAGCTAATGAGGCTATTATTTAGGATTCGTTCCAAAATTTTCGATAAGGCTGTAAGAATCGAGATCGGCCTGTAGTTATTGATATCATCTCTACTCCCAGCCTTGTGAACCGGATGAACAACGGCTTTTTTAAATGCATCAGGGAAGGTTCCAGATGAAATCGAGATATTACAAATATGTGTAATTACTGGTACCAGAACGTGTCTCGCGGCTTTAATTATCAGAGCCGGGATACCGTCCCAACCAGTGGCACAGTCAGATCTGAGGCCCAAAATTATGTCTTCAACATCTTTTTCATTTACCTCAAGAAGGACCATTGAACTGCTAGAATTCAATGTGGGCATGTTTATTGGATCAGAACTCTGGGGTATTTTAGATGCAAGATTTTCACCAATATTGGCAAAAAAGTTGTTTACCATATTTAATGAGGATTTAGGTGATTCTGAAATATATAGTAGTTCGGTTGGGGAAGATAGCTTTGATTGTATGTCGGAGACTTTTTTAATCACTTCCCAAGTTGCCTTTATGTCGTTTTTTGCCTTACAGAATTCTTGCTTTTCATAAGCTTCTTTAAGCTTCCTTAGCAATGAGTTGCAGTGGTTTCGGTAACGGGTATAGGTGATTTTAAGTATTTCATTATCTTTATCTTTCTTAAGTTTAGCATTCATACAATCGCGATGGCGAATGCAACGGACTAATCCGGGAGTAATCCAAGGCTTAAGAGTTCGTAGTCTTCGAGGTACAATATATTCTCGCGTATGCTTTTTAATAAATAAAGACAAGCCACAGATTAATGTATCCGCCGCCTGGTTAGGGTCCATGATGTTTTGGATAGGCGACCAGTCATTTTTGCTAATATCATCTATAACTTCGTTGTAGTTTAATTTGTACTTAGCTTGTGTTTTATTTGTGTGTTTTATTTTATTTCGTAAAAATAGTAGTAGTGGTTCGTGATCAGTGATAGATGATTCTATGACAATCGTCGTTGCCGCCTTATTTGTTTTCAGAAGGACATGGTCTAAACAGTTAAACAGACGAGTGGGAAAGAGATGAGCTGGAAGAAGTCCATTTGCTGCAGCGCAGGATAAATATTCGTCAGAGTTACTGTCATTGTTACCGTCTTTGATATCTATATTTAGTATAGTATAGTAATATTAAAGTATAGAGTATAGATATAGATATACTGAGCGAATACCATTATGTTGAGTGTTTTTCACAGACTTTATTGTTATTTGGATTCAGGAGGGGTAGTTTACTGTTTACTGATATTATCAATAACATTGATTGACAGTTTAAGGGATAGAGGATTCACTTTTATGAAATTCATCGTTTGGGAACCAACAACTAATATACCATCCAGTCTGTATAGTCTCATCTTTACTAATCTTTACTACTAATAAATAATCTATGCTCTATATACTAATATACTAATACTTATATAAAGCTAAAGAGTTTGTTTGTTTGTTTGCTTGAACGCGCTAATCTCAGGAACTACTGGTCCGATTTGAAAAATTCTTTCAGTGTTAGATAGCCCATTTATTGAGGAAGGCTATAGGCTATATATCATCCTGCTACGCGGACGAAGTCGCGGGCAGAAGCTAGTACTTATATAAAGCTGAAGAGTTTGTTTATTTGTTTGCTTGAACGTGCTAATCTCAGGAACTACTGGTCCGATTTGAAAAATTCTTTCAGTGTTAGATAGCCCATTTATTGAGGAACACTAATATATCATCACGGTAAGACCAAGTAACTATTCCACGTGGACGAAGTCGCGTCCAGCAGCTAGTTTAAAATAAAACGGAATTGCTATAGTGTACTGTATTTTTTGTTGTTGTTCGCAAAAATAATAAGTCTTACCACACAGTAATAAAAAATCGTGACGTCTCACCCAAACAGATTTCCACGGTTTTCTGATTTAAAAAAAGCAAAAATACCCTCTATGTAAAATATCTATAATATAAAAATAAATCGCCAAATGTGTTGCTCAGCGCAAATCTCGAGAGCAGCTGAACCGATTTCGCTAATTCTTTTTTTATAATATTACTTGAAGTACGCGGATGGTTCTTACGGAGAGAAAAAAAATAAAAATTTGCCTGACTTTTCTATATTGCCATACAAAAGATTCGTAATAATACTTAAAAGTTAATTTGAACTTTATTACCATACCATAAAGTTTAAGTGTTAGTGGAGAGGTTCCGGGAAGGCAAAACAATTGAGTGACGTTAGTTTCAGAATCGACTGTACTTATAAAACTCTTTTCGACTTTTGCACGTTCTTACGCGCAATTCCATCTCGGTGGCTGTGGCTCTGGCAGTCTCCAGTCCTTAGGGGCTCTTAAGGGTCGGCAATGCATTAGCAACTCCTCTGGTGTTCCAGGTATCCATGGGCGTCGATGACTATTTACCACCGTGTGGTTCGTCAGATCGTTTGCCGACTTAATCCATTAAAAAAACCAAGTTAAAGGGCCACTTGCACCAACTTCTTAAATGTGTTTAAATTGTGTTTAAACACAATTTTCTGTTGTCATTTTGTATATAAATACAATTTAAACATATTGTTGAATTTGGTGCAAGTGGCCCGAAGTGCTGACAAAAATAAATTTAAAAACAAAATTTGTTAGTTTAATGGATTTCAAATCACCTAAACGATCCGACCCGTTCTTAAACGTTAAAGTACTTATCTAATCGAAATATCATTAATCATGGAAAGCACTCGGTAGTCACTTCCTACAAAATGATAGACGTACTTAATGTCTGCAGGTACGGTTATCGTTTGCTAGTGATGTGCGCATGTTTTGTTATTCTATCCACTTATCGAGTGTGGTTGGCGAATTTCGTATTATATTTTGTTTGCTGATGCAGTACTTCACTTTAAAAAAATATTAATCGCTTGTTAATTATTGTGTGGAGTAGATACAACCCTATATATTTTAATGGGATTATGCATAGTGATAAAAGCTTAAAATGAATTTATTATGTAAGGCATTTGAATTAAAATATTTTTACCCACGACGGACGGTATTGCGTTTAGTTAGAGTGAGAGGGTGTTTGTTTGTTTGTGTGTGCCAACGAATATTGCCATTTATCCCAAGAACAGTTTAACAGTTTTTAATGAATGAAAGACACCAGGGTTACTAATGCATTTATTTTCATTCTCTCAACTCTGCAACTCTAAGTTGCACTATTGCACGACACTCGATTGCACGATATTGCACCACCATGTCACATCACTACGTTCAGCTGGGGTGAAGGTGGATATTAACTGATGTTATCAGCTATGCATGACGTAATTTGAATGCAGTTTTCGTTGGCAACATTAAAAGGGGCCGAGAAACGTACTACCAGTAAACGTACGTACCAGTAAACGTACGTAAGTATTACGATCAAATAAATATCCTCGTGAATTTTAATGCAGGAAGGAATAACGGAAGTTTCATTCATGTGTTAATGTCAGGTAGAGAGAGAGAGTGTGAAAACGCAAATCATTCAAGTTGAGTAATATTTTGAGTGTATTTATATCGATAGCAAAGACACTGGGGTAAGCCCCAGGTGGTTTTTTATTTAGTTGTGTATGTGATGAAACGCAAATGGCCTTTTTTATATTAAAACATACGTGGTTACATAACATAATCAATTATTTTTTCCCACCGCTGGGCACTTCTCTCAGAATGAGAGGGATTAGGCTATAGTCCACCACGCTAGCTTATGCGGGTTGGCATAGGATCATATCCTATCACATGGAACCTTCAAACATTAGTCCAAAATGTATGCTGAACATTTCATAAATATTTCAATAACATTGCTCAATCTCAACAAGACATCGAACCCAATACATTCACTCAGTAAATTTGCTGGACCAAAGTGGTATATGACCAACTAGCTTCCGCCCGCGACTTCGTCCGCGTGGAATAGTTACTTAGTCTTAGCGGGATGATAGCTTAGAGCCGTCCTCAATAAATGAACTATCTAACACCGAAATATTTTTTCTAATCGGACCAATAGTTCCTGAGATTATCGCGTTCAAGCAAACTTGGCAGGTGGCACTTGACAGGTGGTAAGAAGATGATGATCCCCTTCAGCGGTTTGTAGTATGTTTTGATTGAAGCTCACTTCAAGATATAGCCTATCCAATTGAGTATCCAAGCGGAACTTTAGTCAAATATGTCACGGGAACAGGAATAATAAAAGAACGCTAAATGAGGATATGTCCTTTAGAGCGTTTGTTGGGTCCGAGCGGACCCAAGCTCGGTCCACACGGATACAAAACAAACGCTCTAAAGGCTAATGAATAACGTATTTATTTGGATAAGGATTAATAATATCATGTTTATAAAAATACCTACGCAAATAATGCATTTGGAATTTTAGAACAAAGTTAGCATAAAAAAGGTTATAGTGAGCCAACCTTAAAAGATAGACATATGCTGTCGCGGACTTTTTTTTAGAACTTTTAAAGAGGAACAATTCTGTAATATATGATTTTTGCGAAACTTTAACCGTTTACGCAGCGCACGAATCGGAAGCTCTCAAAAGGAAAAAAAAACGAATTTTAGAACAAAGTTAGCATAAAAACGGTTATAGTGAGCCAACCTTAAAAGATAGACATATGCTGTCGCGGACTTTTTTTTAGAACTTTTAAAGAGGAACAATTCTGTCATATATGTTTTTTGCGAAACTTTAATCGTTTACGCAGCGCATGCAACGGAAGCTCTCAAAAGTAAAAAAAACCCCGATTTTGAAACATTCTTCATTGATGCTCCGCTCCTATTAGTCTTAGCGTGATGATATATAGCCTATAGCCTTCCTCGATAAATGAGCTATCTAACACTGAAAGAATTTTTCAAATCGAACCAGTAGTTCCTGAGATTAGCGCGTTCAAGCAAACAAACAAACATACAAACAAATAAACTCTTCAGCTTTGAAATGAAATGATGATGAAATGATGATGATGATGAAATGATATTTATTTCTATAAGTAGATCATTAGAGACGCTTTTACAAGTCAATGTTTTGTTTTTTTTTTATAGCTAGATGGCTTCGGCATTTCCTAACTGACGACCTCTGAGAAGAAACGCCGAAACAAACTCAGAGAATCATGGTCTCTTTTAAAGTCCAGACATAAAATAATGCAAATAATGTGAGTGGGACAATGCAGGGCAATGTCTGAAATGGCCTTTTGAGGCCTACTTTATATATTAAGTATACTTAGATAGCCTTCCTCGATAAATGAGCTATCTAACACTGAAATAATTTTTCAAATCGAACCAGTAGTTCCTGAGATTAGCGCGTTCAAGCAAACAAACAAACAAACAAACTCTTCAGCTTTATATATTAGTATAGAAGTATAGATTTGAAGTGATCGTTATTGAAAAAGATTGTTCTCTTTCTCAGCACATTAATTTCCCTTCAGCACCCTGGTTAATTAACGATATAATAATTTACATTTAATTAGGTTCTAACACGAGACTGGAGTTAGTAGCATCTGCCACGTAATAGAAATGTACAAAAGGCTTGTGTGTGACAATACTTGAAATCTTCTCTACTATTATAAAATCTTAAAAACGCTGTGTCTGTACATTGACGATATTAAAAATAAACTAGTGGGTTAGGGTATTTAAACGACTCCGAACCCAAGAAAGTGAATTTTGAAATTCTTGTCTGTTTGTTACGGTTTGTGTCTACTGTCAGAAAAAACGTGCCCTCGGCGCCAAGCTTTGAATTTATCCTTACTGTCACCCAGTCGAGATCGTGGAGTGGTGGGCACATTTTGGTTTGTCGTCAATAGTCAAAGTCAAAGTCAAAATCATCTATTTAATATAGACTACTAGGTAGTACTTTTTGAACGTCATTTTTACACTATAGACAGCCCTCAAAACGCCCGCCCTACACAGCCTCCTAGTGTTTTCGCTGGGAAGAAGAAGCGGCGCAACAATACATGACCGAGGCAGTCAAAAGATTAAATATCGGCAACGATTCAGCAATCAGAAACATCTTCTCGTGTTTCAGGTGTCCATGAGCGGTTGATGACTTACCACCATACTGATTTCTGACACTTACGCGAATATTAGATATTGAAATGAAACTACTTTTTACAGATTTGGAATAAAATAATATCAATTTACCGCGATAAAATCCGTAAAAAGTAGTTTCATTTCAACTTACCACCAGTTAGCTCGTCCGCTCGCTTGTAACAACATAAATAAACCTTCAAAAAAATTATCCTTCTGAATTTATTGTCTGTGTAGGAGAACCCAGACAGGCAACAAAGCTGAATTAACACGAAATTAGAGACGGTATTTTATTAACACATACGTGTTGGGAATTCACAATGGCGCCAGTGATCTCGTAGATTTTTTTGACTACCCTCGTCAAGTTGCTTTTGTACTAACTGAATTTTATTACATATCTTTTGTTATATTTTTTAAAGAAATAATATAGAAAATATTATTATTCGGCACGAATGGGCCGGCTTGACCGAAGTGATGCCACGGCCTCACAGAAAACCGACGTGAAATATCTGTTTACGCTCTTGAATGTAGTTAAAGAGCTTTCAGAGCATTAGAGACATATTGAACTGTCAGTCATGGTAAGACTCTTAATGTAGGAGAATTACTTGAAGTTGTATAAGAGGTATTTTGTTATAACTTTTTTACACACGTAAACAGATAAATATTTAATGAACGAATCAATGATTCGAACGCACTTTACCTGCTGTCACGGTAAAAACATCAACGTCAGAAATTGTGTTCCAATAAAATTCAACAATGCTTGTTCGATTATTTCGAATTAAGAAAAACTGCACTACAATCGTTAGACCCATAGACCATAGAGTACGTTTTTGGATCTATTTGAAGGGAATAAATACCAAATCTTCGGTACACCGGAATTATACAACATAACATAACATAACATACCATCACGCCTGTATTCCCCGAAGGGTTAGGCAGAGGCGTACTAATGTACACCCACAGTTCGCCGGTATGTTTAGGTCCCATGTAATAGGGGGCGAGCCTATTGCCATTAACCGGGCACAAATTCCTAACTCCAAGCTGCTACTGGGAATTTCATAGAAAAACCCAATAACACTTTGCTCGACCTGGGAATCGAACCCAGGACCTCTAGCGTAGCAGTCACGCTCAGGACCACTTGGCCAATGAGGCAGTTATTTTTTTATACATTATTTTTTATACTATTTTTTATTATTGAATTATACAATGAATATACAAAATTAGTTATGTATTGAAGATATTATGTATTTGTTGCAGATGTACTGGCGTGAACCACTGCAACTTCGTGCTATATGAAGACTTCCCTCCCGCCAAGAGCTGGTCTCCAGGGGCCGTGTACATCAAATATGCTTGTTTTGATGGTAAGTTAACATTTTATTGGCTGTGAGTAACAATGATAATTAATAGGAAAATCTTTAGCAGCAGTAACATTATTTAACACTAGCATTCTCGTGCGTAATATTCACCGATCCGATCGATTGTCCTGACAATTAGGAACATAAAAAACAGCCAAATAGGTCAAACCTTTTTAAGTGATGATCTTACATACATGCAGTAATCGTTCATTTATTTATAACTGAAGTCAGTATGCTTTGAACCAAATAATTTTAATTCATTAATTTATATTTTAATTCATTTTTAATTAATTATTTAAATAGCCTTTACTACATAGTTAATGTTTTAGATTTCTATATTATTATAAACAGAAAAGAATTGTATTTTTGTTTGTAATGGACAAACTCAAAAACGATTGGACCGATTTAAAAAATTCGAATTTATAAAGTAACATATAAAGCAATATTGTTAATCGAGTTTCACATAACGTCACCCTAGGTCGCGAAGGAAACAGCTAGGTTTTCATAATTATACATACCATCCTTGCACTCTCAAAGGGTTAACTTTTATCGTTCCATGGAGTAAAATAAGAGTACCATCGCAGTACCAAATAATTTACCGCTAAGCATAGTATGCTAACATTATTCTGATCTAGATTCTGATCCAGAATATAGGGTGATTGCAGCCAGTAAAATCACTAGTTAGGTGACACTTAACAACAAGTGTTACTGATGTCTATAGGCTGCGGCCTCTGCTTTTTCTCAGGCGGCCGATAATAGGGTATTACACCTTTTTTTGAAAACTGTTTTAAATTAATCCTTAGATCGTAATGAACCAGTAGAATTTTTATTTCAATTTTATACAACCAAAAAATGCCTTAAAAACGATTTTTAATTTATGATTTTGAATTTACTCGCGAAAACGCTAGCCGCCATGCTACTTCGGCTCGTGACGTCACTCACGTATTATTAAACAATACAACTGCCAAAGACCAAGTAACATGATTTGTGAAAATAATGAGTTATAATGTTTATCATTGGTGTCTTGTGCCTGAATGCAATAATACAAGTGTAAAAACGCCACAAAAACTGTGGATTCAATTGCCAAGTGGTATTAAAATGAGAAACACTTGGTTGAAACTGGCAAGAAGAGATCCAAAATTATTGTCCACAAAGACTATAAGTACTGTATTTCTGTGAAGACCACTTTGATGTAAGTATGCGTTATAAATAGTATCTTAACTAATAAACAAAAAAAACTTCGTTAATATCACAATTTCATAATTTATACCTAATGTATTTATAGGTTATATTATGTACCTATATTAAGTAGTGAGTTTAGCTTCTTTAACGTTTATTAAGCAAAGTTTTTAATGCTCAGTTGTGAATATTGTATTGCTAATGCCGCAATTACTACAGCTAGGAATCTAGAATGTGTTATAGACCTACAAATTGCGAAAAAACAATTAAATTTCAATTGGTTTTTCACAATTTTTGGCGGGAATTTGGCGGGCTCAGGTGAACGACGAAGCCTTAACAGCTTTGTTAATTTGAAATGCTGATTAGTTAATGCCTTGTTACATAGAAATTGGTGAAACTGGGTCTTATTGTTAGACAAAACTTGATACGATAGTTAGGTAGGTACTTATATTACTGTTTTAATATTTCTCAACTCGGCAGAACAGAAATCGGGATTGGATGCAAAAAAATTTGCCACCATCAACGTATTGATCATTGGTAGTTTTGTACTTTCTGCTTTCACAAAACCGTCTTCCATGATGCGATTTTAATCAAACTAACACAGAGCACGACAAACAATTATTGTTGAATTGTTACTCTGAGACGACAAACGTCTAGATTGTCTTTGGCTGCCAAAACTAATTTTATCAACGTCGAACGCGCCCAACGGGCCTTAATTAAGATTATGTATTTTAAAAAGTTAAGGCACCCCACTGAAAACCTGTATCAGATTAGTGATTTACTCTCAATTCGTAAATTATACGTAATACAAACTATTTTAAAAATACATAAATCGCTAAAATATGACTCAACCTTAACATCTCAAAGAAGGAAAGACCTAATTGCACAAATTCCCCAAACAAAAACTATATTTGCCGGGAGACAGTACAACAAGCGATCTGCTATACTTTATAATAAAATCAACAGGAAAATATACATATACCCAAAAAAATACTACGATTGTAAAAAAACTTTAATAAACTGGATAAAATCACTAACCTATGATGACACGGAGGCACTCTTGGAGCACATTAAGTAAATACTAAATGTAATGATCATACACCACACCACACCTACACTTATATCACGACTCACCAAATGCGCATCACGCACACATATGACACATTACATGCATACCTATAAGCAAGTAAAATAAAATAATACAAAAAAACTAACAGCACACGGCCTTACGACATCCATCATTAAATTCAGTATCATCACACTCACACATACGCAACATGCCATATACTATCCTTCGAACACAACACACTACCTCACATACTTAACACTGAACACACAGCTGCAAGCAAGATTTTCTTATTTTTAAATTAAATTATATATTCTGTACCTATTGTTTTGTGTAAATACCATACCAAGTCTTCTAATTGTGTATTGCTTTGCTATGGAAGAGCGGGGCTTCCCAACACAGGCATTACTTGCTTAAAGGGAAGCTCCAAACACTAAACTTGTATGTAAACTTATGAAGCAATAAACTATTTTGTATTTGTATTTTGTATTTTGTCTTCTACGTGAGTGACGTCACGTCGATATCGAATATGGCGGATGGCGTTTTAAAACAGATTAAAAAAGACGATTTTTGAAATTGAATAATAAAATTTACATTGCATTTTTATTAATAAATACTAACATTTCTCGTTTACTTTTTTCAAAATCTATCATAAAAATGCATTTTCATTTTTTTTTACATGGTGTAAAATACCCTATTATAATTTGATAATTGTAACATAACATACCATCACGCCTGTATGCCCCGGGTTAGGCAGAGGCGTACTAATGTACACCCACAGTTCGCCGGTATATTTAGGTCCCATGTAATAGGGGGCGAGCCTATTGCCATTAACCGCGCACAAATTCCTAACTCCGAGCTGCTACTGGGAATTTCATAGAAAAACACAATAACGCTTTACTCGACCTGGGAATCGAACCCAGGACCTCTAGCCTAGCAGTCGCGCTCAGGACCACTTAGCTAATGAGGCAGTTAATTATGCTTGTTTATAATAATATAATAATAAAAAAAAAATTGAGGAATGATGGGGTGGCCAGGCGAATCATTAGTCAATTCAACTATCATATTTTCCAATCGTTATAATATTAGACGTAATACCCATTTTGCCACATCACGACGTAATTTAGATAGAGTGCTACCAACTTAATTAATTAGCAGTTCCATAAAAATATTATAATATAACTGCTACATTTCGAACACATGTCACTTCGGGGCGTGAAATTGATTTATCAAAATTGTTCCAGCCAGACAGATGTGTGGACATCGCGCCTTGTAGTGAAGGCGTAAATGATAGACCATATGTGTTCTAGTACCCTGTAAGGGTGTCAATTGCTCATTTAATATGTCACTTATTGGTGAAAAATGTATGTTATTTGAAGCTCCTATGTCGTATCTATCGTGTGTATATAATTATTATCTTGTATAATTTATACTAAAATAATAAAATTATAGCTGGCCGTATATTTGTATATGGGAAATAAATTAAGAAAAATAATATGATAAGGTGAGTCTGGGCCGGGTGATCTTATCATATCATCGATGTATTTTTTTATTTTTTTCGATCGCCTGATGGTAAGCGATTACAAGTCGCCCATGGACAACCGCATCACCAAAGGAGTCACAGGT
Organism: Acronicta leporina; assembly: GCA_947256265.1. Lineage (NCBI taxonomy): Eukaryota > Metazoa > Arthropoda > Insecta > Lepidoptera > Noctuidae > Acronicta > Acronicta leporina. The sequence continues at coordinate 3,738,739 of OX366513.1, read as the reverse complement.
GCGCTGCCGCCTTTTAAAAGGGTTTGGGCTCCGGTATCCTTACTCACACGGCGAAACACAATGTAAGCGTTGTAAAGCCATGGTATCACTCCGGTCGAGCTGGCCCATTCGTGCTGATGCATTGCTCTCCCACAGTAAACAAGGTAGACTACTTACAATCAGGTGGATCCCCAGTGAAAAGTAGTCACGCCAAAGGACACCTGAAATACCAGAGGAGATGATTGCCAGAGCCGCAGTAACAGAGAGGGAACTAGCTCTCATACCCAAATGTGGAAACACACACCAAGATCGCCGACCTAAGGGTGGTGACCAACTAGTCAGACCCGAAGAGGTCATACTAGCCAGAGCTAGCCATTTCTATATAAGAATTACATAAGAACAACACTCGATTGTCAATGGTCTTTTGATACAAAACCAACAAGACCGAACTTTGTCGATTTAACTTTACTTATCACTACTGTGTGACTACAGTTTGGAAGCAATAAACTATTGACAGTGTGTAACTCCCCCTTGGGAATCCCACGTGCTCAGTCCCCATTGTGTCACAAGACCAATTTAGTAAGACCCCTACGTCACCGCTCCGTTTCTCTTTTGCTGTCTTCATTTGTAACGGTATAGAGGGGTGAGGAGTGTCAACATACATTGGTGAATGTGTTTGCAATAGAATTGACACATTTTACCCTGAAATGTTAAAATATCAGAATGTTGGGGCGCAGTTAATGGAGTATGGCAACACACATTAGTATGGCAACACAGTATTGTCGTCACGTGCGCACGATTTCACAGGAATTGTACAATTTATGTGTCCTTTGTAAACTGCGTTGGAGGGAATTCTCTCGTATTGTACTGCTTTGTATTTTTGGGTGAGGATTGATGGGAAATGTTTCACCGCAGATTTATATAATGCATAGATTATGATCGCGTAATATAGACTGCCAATATCTCTTTTTTTTTAGTAACCTCCCCTCTATTGAGCAACCCGTGTCGCGGGGGACTTCTCAGGATACAAAACACCTACTCAGACCTCGCCAATAAGATCGGTGTCTTCTAAGACGACCTCTTACGACATGCCGCTGACAATCACCTTATAAATTCTTTTAGTAAACTTCATTCATTCATTCTATTTATTCATTCGTACACAGGATTTTTTCTTATAAAAAGCGATGACATTGTGATTTCTGTAGAAATTATCATAATATAGTGCGATCACCATGAGAATGTAGGTCAGATTGAACCGTCATATTTTTCTCCATTTTGTGGTCGTTTTTGTACCAGTGTATAATATACCCATCCATTATACGTCACAATGGACATTACCATAAAAGTGATGGATTCCATTTTATTATATTGCGAATAATATCGATATTATTAACGTTTATATTCGTATTGGGGATGTGAATCGTCGTAAAAGCTTTATTATATTATCATGTCATCTGTAATAAGTAATGTTTCATATTGCTATTTAGGTACTGGCGATTTCACCCGCGTTGCCATGTTCCTAAGAGTCTTAGCATGATGTTAAAGCCTTAAAACCTTCCTCATGGATCACTCCGTATATCAGTGAAAACCGCATGAAAATCAGTTCAGTAGTTTTTGTGTTAATCGCGAACACACAAACACACGCGGCGGTGGACTTTATTTTATTATATGTAAGGATATAATATACGTCCTGGGCTTTATTCACAGGTCGTGTTATCGAGTTTCTTTATGCGTTTTATTGGGTCCTAAAAATATATCAATGAAATGTGCACGACGCGACTGCCATCAGACCTCCGCAACCCAATTTCTGGCCAGTACCGATATTTGGAGGATAGACTGGTTGTCTGGCTTTTTTAGGCTTCTGACTACCACTAACAATTGTCATGGATGTTCGTATGACAACCGGGACCGACGGCTTAACGTGCTTTCCGAGTTTCGGAGGAGTCTCGATGTGTTAAGAATGGTCACCCATCCACACACTAACCGCAGCGAGCGCAGCTTAACCTTGCAGATCAGTTGATCAGCTTTGTTATTATATATATATATATATATATAGCCACGAGCCCCTCGAACATTTGCTAATATTTCACTATAATACGTTATGTGTGTCAAATTGTCAAATTCCGAACACGTGTGCTACTATCCTGATTGGCATACATTCAATGGTTCAATAACACCCCTTGTTTTTTTTATAATATTTTCGGGTGAGCGCGTCGAATCAATGAACTCTTTATTTTTTAAATATATATTTTTACAAAGAGATATATAAAATTGTGCGGTAGGTAATGTAGTCTATTTGTGTTAATCAGGTGGCTTACTTGACTACGTAAAGAAAAACCACGGTACATTTTTTTCAAGTCTATGTTTAATATATAGCACACAAAGAAAAAATAACAATAAGTTCAGTTTTTTAATACTCGTAGCTTTAAAGTAATTGGCTCTTCTTTATGTTATTGGGGGCCAAATGAGCCGGACGGATCGCCTGATGGTAATTAAGCGATTACCGCTGCCCATGGACACCCGCAACATCAGAGGAGTCGCTAGTGCGTTGCCCGCCTTTTAAAAGGGTTTGGGCCTCCGTTATACTCATTCACTGGGCAAAACACAATGTTGTTTCACGCCGGTTTTCTGTGTCATCACTCCGGTCGAGCCGGCCAATTCGTGTCGAAGCATGGCTCTCTCACGGTTGTATATCTTTAATATAATTAGGTCTTTTTTGTGGGATTGGGGGGCAAACGAGCAGACGGGTCGCTTGATGGTAACTGATTACCGCTGTCCATGGAACCCACAACACCAGAGAAATCGCAAGTGCGTTGCCCTTCTTTTGAAAGGGTTTGGGCCAACGTTATACTCATTCACTGGGCGAATCACAATGTTGTTTCACGCCTGTTTTCTGTGAGGCCCGTGGTATCACTCCGGTCGGGCCGGCCCATTTGTGCCGGCGCATGGCTCTACCGAGCTTCACATCGATCTTAATCGTGTAGTTAATAGTCGTGTCTTTGATTTATCTTAATAGCCTTGATAACAGCATCTACCATCTGTAATTGTTTGAAATACACATTTCACTAGTAGGGGTTGTAAGGATAATTGAGTTTCTGTTCCACCCCTACCATGTGAACATTAAAATCGAATTACTATGGGACTGTTAATCCCACGCTGATATTGATATTGATAAAATAAAAAAATATTTCTTTATATCTCCCTGGCAGTGATAGTCTAGTGTTTTTTTATAAAAAACTTTGCCCCACACCAGGATTTACTCCTGTACCTTGCTTGGGTGCTTTGTAAACACAAATTCTCACATACAGAAACTCTGGGCGTTTGTGTTAGTGAGAATTACTATCTGTATTTATTTTACACAAATATTTACTCCGTTTGTAGAAAATCCTAATAACACTTTGCTCGACCTGGGAATCGAAAACTTTAGGGTAGCAGTGAGTTAGCATATATCGCTGCACTACTATAGCGCTGTGCTAGGCTAATGAGGCAGTTTGATAATAACTAACACTTCTAGGAGACTTCCAGGACTTCTAGCGAAACCAGTTTGCCTTTGGAATACTCGCAGGCATAACTAGTGTTGCCAATCCAAAAAATCAAATCAAATCCATAAAACTGGATATTTTCTATATTGATCGAAGTGATACGTACTCGTAATCCTGGTCACAGCTAGAACATTAATAATCTATCAGGGGGATCTATCCAAAGCGAATCTGCTGAGATTAATCCTGTTTCCCGCTTCTGATAACAATATAGATTATAATTAGATACAGCGTTGGATTATCCAAGCAAATGTTATGTACTTTGGAAATTGTGATAGCTGAGTGGTTACAGAGCTGCTACCAGGCAGAATTTTCATCATAATCAACCCTTTATATGTCCCACTGCTGGGCACGGGTCTCCTCTCACAAGTAGAGGGATTAGGCTATAGTCCACCACCAGAAAATCTCTCGGGCATGCAGGTTTCCTCACGATGTTTTCCTTCACCGTTTAAGCGCGTGATAATTAACTATTAATACGCACATAACTTCAAAAAGTCAGAGGTGCGTGCCTTGGATTTGAACTCGATACTTTTGACTTGACAGTCCAATGGTCATATCACTAGGCTATCACGGCTCTTCTAGAATTTTCATATAAAAACCCAATAACACTGCTCGAAATAGGAATCAAACCTAAGATCTCTAGCGTAGGCTGTCGCCATTACACTGATAAGGTTCCTGCTTGAAGTCGGTTTTACATATTTTTTCCTAAAACGTTAATTTCTAAAATGTTTATCATCTTTCTTTGTTATGGTTTGGGATGGTTTACAAAGAGAAGGTACGGTTGCTAAATCCTCGCTTTCCGCTCTAAAGAAACACGTAATGATATCTTAAGCAGTATTAAAGTTAAATAAAATGTTTTATGTCTTTTAGACTTGCCAAAAACAGGCAGTAATTTTGTCTCTAATTTAGATTTTATGTTTAAACTTAGCAAATTACTGCAGTTAAACGGTGGAACAAAAATGAAATATACGATGAATTTTGTCGACGATTATACGTTTTTATATCCTAAGATACATGATATAATTTGTTTTAACAAAGAAAGAGGCGCAGGGGCAGTTTATAAAATTTTATTATGAAACTATGTCTCCTCATAGAACTGTCTCATTAGCCAAGTGGTCCTGAGCGCGACTGCTACTGTTACTTTTAGGAATTTGTGCCCGGTTAATGGCAATAGGCTCGCCCCGTATTATATGGGACCTAAACATACCGGCGCACTGTGGGTGTTCATTAGTACGCCTCTGCCTAAGCCTTCGGGGAATACAGGCGTGATGGTATTTATGTTATGTCAACTAGTATGTCTCCTTGTTGGACATGTTAGAATACTATTCCTCACTACCTTTCAGATCGGCACCTCGTAAGAGGCGAGAAAATATCTGACTTGCTCGGTGGTAGAGTTCTTGGGGTCTGACTGGCTGGTGACCACCCTTACGTCAGAGTCTGTCGTAAAGCACCTTGGTGTGTTTCGACATTTGCGCGTAAGGGTTCCTTTGCCAGTCTGCAGTCCGTAGGGGCTCTTAAGGGTGGGAAACTCACAGCAACTCCTCCGTTTTTGCAGATGTCCATGGCCCGAGGGCTACTATGTGGCTTGATCTATACATCTGACTTGATCCATTAAAACGACTAGCAGCTCTCCCATTTACTTTCATAACTTGACGATATCATCTTTGTTACAGCGGTACCTACGTATTATTGTTGTTTTGTTGTGAATGTAGTGATCAGATCTTAGCCAAATTTAAATGAGACCACCTTGAGTTGAAATCGGTCAACAATAGACGAAAATATTTATGAACATACGTGCAGACGAACACACACACACTCCTAACTTTTTGCTGTCGTCATCATTAAAATAAGGTTAGGAGGATGATTATGAAATATATTTAAGTCCTTATAAAATACAAGGCTAATCACAACAGCCCGCTTTTGTATTATTTTCATACAAGCAATTTGATCAATAGTTCTTCATTCAGAATCTTCAAGTCATTACTTTCAATGCTAGCTACAGAAGCAGCCTATTTACCATTTTATTTATATAGTACAATAGCTGACAGGGTATAACAATTTATCAGTGAAACGTATCGACAATGTTAGTCTTTGTTACTTATATACATATCATCACGCCGGTATTCCCCGAAAGGTTAGGTAGAGGCAAATACAAATAACGGATCAAATATTTGTATGATCTATAGGACGGTAGTTGTTCCGGGTCTGGGCGTTTGTGTATGTGAGAATTTGTGTTTGTAAACGCACCCACGATACAGGAGAAAATCCTACAGTGTGGGGAAGTAAGAGAAGTATCTTATCCTATCTTATTACTTAGTAGATACTGGTGAACCGGGTACAAATTCCAAAGTCCGAGCTGCTACTGAGAATTTCACAGAAATACCCAATATCACTTTGCTCGACCTAGGATTCGAAGCCTCGAGCGTAGCAATTGCGCTCAGGACCACTAAGGTAATGAGGCAGTTTTTCTTTGTTACTTTTCTTTCTGTAAAATGTGGTATTAACTAGTTTATTCCATGGAAATTACCTAGCCACAACCGTCTAGATATCTAATAGTTCTCTAAGGCCAATAATTCACGAGCTAAGGCAGTTATCGACCGCCTTATTTCACGCAGAGAATAGGTTCTAGACACGAAATACTCTGGCTGAAAGATTAAATGTATCCAATAATTAATGCCCTATATGTAAGGGAGGGTTGGGTTATTGTTGGTGGGCGTAAGTTAGTAAGTCCTATTTAGAACAATAGGTATGTAGATATCGCAGTGAAATTGCTAATGAAAGCTTAAGCCTTAGGCTTTCTGGAGTGGCTGAAAGTCATACGCTAGTTGAACATACATACCAACACGCCTGTTTTCCCCGAAGGGTTAGGCAGAGGCGTACTAATGTACACAGTTCGCCGGTATGTTTAGGTCCCATGTAATAGGCAGCAAGCCTATTGCCATTACCAAGCTAATGAGCAGTTGAATAGTCCTATTAAGTTATGGGTTAGGTTCTGTTAGATTTATTATTTAAAAAAGTTGTCCCACACTGAGATGTTCTCCTGTATCGTGGGTTGCCTTACAAACACAAACGCCCAGACCCGGAACATCTACATTTAGGTCATCTCCATGTGGGTATCGAACACGTGACGCAAAAAGCCGATGGCTTAGCCGCTAAGCTAAAGGTATCGTAGGAATTGTGACCAGACAGGGTCACGGAGGAATGAAACCTCGCTCCCGTAACTCTAGCAAAAAGTAATGAGGCGATACTCCTGTATGGTTTTAGTCAGTAAGTCATCCACTCTGGGTGGAGTCCAACACGCCTCGTCGCTTTCACCAGGCGGCGGGAGTTCATGAGGATTTCCACACGTAAAAAACAGTATGGTGGAAGGACGATTAAACATGACTTCCGCTGCGTAAACTGTGTTATATTTTTATATATATACTAGCTGACCTGAGAGACGTTGTCCTCTCCAAGTTTCAACTAACCACCTCGAAAAATTTGATTTTCCATATTTGTAATACACTTAGCGCCATGGACCTCTGAATACCGTATTTCTGATCTATAAATTACTTAATTTCAAAACTGTTTCGGCGTCAGTAAATTAAGATTAACGCACGTTGCATTTTTTTATTATTATTATACATACATATTTGGTATATTCTTAGGGTATATTATTTAATTATTTGAATAAATGGAAATTCTTTAGTTACTTTCTCAAATAAAGTGTGCGCACTGTATCTACACTATGGAGGTTTCACATTATAAAATGAGTTACTATATGGCTGGATGCTTTAAAGAAGAAAACAATAATATTGTCAAAATTGTCAACTCAAAATGACACCTGTTATCGAATCAAATTTCATTGAGGTAATAAAGATGTCGTGTTAGTACGCTAGAAAATAAATTGTAATTTTTTGTTTACTTCTTTAACCTACTCAAATATTTAGTTTTTACACCGGCTTGTGCTCGCTGGATAAATCCTATGTATGTCCCGTGATTCCCTGTATAAGTAGAGTTAGAATTACTGTACTAATAATCAGTTCTTGGTCACAATAATGGTTTCTGATTGATCTGCTTTATTTTCTTGTTTTATGTTATTTAGTCCCTGTAAATGTATTTTTTTGATTTTATTACTTGATTCTGTTATAATTTTTGATCCGTGCTAGTCTAGTACAGAAATACTTGAAAAAAAATTGACATCAATGGTTATTTTTAAAAGTCAACGTTTTCAATAATTAAAATGTTAATAACTTTTGATAGAGAGAACCGATTTGAATTTAAAATAGCCTAAATGTTAATCCAAGAAACAGGCTATGAATTCCTGCCCACTTCCTCCAAATCTCTTCAGTAGTTATTATTTGATGCGCGGTCAAACATACAGACAAACCGACAGACAAGCAGACAAACAAAAGTTCCAAAAATAATAGAAATGGATTGTGTTACCGATTCTGAGTCCCCCAAATTAGTTTTTTTGTAAATACAAGCAATGTACAGACACGGCTCACTTACATTCTTATTATATGTAAGATAAGATATATGTATATATATATATATACCATCACGCCTGTATTTCCCGAAGGGTTAGGCAGAGACGTACTAATGTACACCCACAGTTCGCCGGTATGTTTAGGTCCCATGTAATAGGGGGCGAGCCTATTGCCATATTATTATACACATATTATTATATTTTTATAACTGCTTCTAATACTTACATCTGATACGCAGGAGATCGAAGTGGAACTTACCTCCATAATACTATCCTCTATAGTACACAGCATAGAGTAATATAGAGATCCGTGATCCAATGACATTCAAATCCGCAAAATCTTAACTTAGCGGTTGTATTAGCTAAGCTACGCTATGTAGCGGTTGGTACCTATGTCTGGCTACGACGAGTTACTCGTAGCCATTTTTGCTACATAGACTGCTACGACGGCCTACGCCATTTTTCTCGTAGCTCATCTTCAAGCTACGAATCATTGAGATAAAATATTATGTAGCTATACTATACATATAAATATAAAATACTCAAAACACACTCAGGCAGACACACACACCTACTGTCTAATCAGGGAAACGAAATCGTAGCGCGATCCCTCAAATATTAATAATTGAAAAGTTTAACTTGTGTTCCCTAGATGGCGTTAGGATCGAGTTAGATCGCGCTATGGTTTCGTTACCGCAATTTGGTTAGGCAGATTTTTATTTTTTTTGTTGGTGTGAGCATTACATACTGTGAATCTATTATACGTGCTTAATACGATCCAGTAGTATTATTTACCCTCCAACGGACCCGCGGGTTTTACATGGTCCTTGGACGAGCCGGATTTGGTCGCGACTCGCGAGTGTTTGTGAGGTGACCAAGGTGGTACTGACCTACCACCCAACGCGTCATTACTGGGCAGTGGATCGCTGTCCAGAGCAGCCCCTTCAGCGGGTATCAGGTGAGAGGTGCCCAGGAGTTGGAGGTGGAACCGGGTTGAAGAAGCAAGGAGCAGCCAGTGGGAGCGTGGTGCAGCTAAGGACTGGCCTGTTTGGGCTTGGGACATCCGGAGGAGCGACGCGAAGTTGAAGAGCAGCAGCATTCGTGCATCAGCACGTCAGCAGAGGGCGCCACCAGAGGCGACGGCGGTAACAGTCATCAATATATTGTGTCAGTGAGTGAAGTGTGGTGAGAAAAAAAAAACCGTGAGTACATTTTCGATTATTTGCTATAGAAGAATATTTTCAAGAAGTCATTCATCGCTTGGATTTGGATTACATAATAATTATGTAAATGATTTGTAGGTAGTTTGATATCTACTATCTTGGGACTTGACATTATTTCCTTAGAAAATACGTTTTATAAAAACACTTGTGTAGTTTTGATAACATTGGAACTAATATTTGGTGAATTGTCTATATTGGACATTAAGTTTAAAATAGAATTAGTAAATAGTTTATACTGTGATTTTTATTGTTTGCTTAGTATTTATTGTGAAAATGGATTCTTTAAATGATATCCAGGAGGACATACGGTCAAAAATTGTAAAGGCCAGGTCAAATTTTAAAAAGTGTCCCAAAGACCGTCTTACCCTTTCATATGTTGAAACGCGTCTTGAGAGTTTGGAACAACATTGGCAACTGTTTCATAAAACACATGTTCAAATAATTAGTGAAGTCAAAAAGGCGGATTTATATAGTTCCAACTATCATAAAGATTGTGTGTATGATGAGGTCGAAGAGCTTTATATCCAATTTAAAAGTGATCTCAAAGAAATAATATGCAAATGCAAAATATCTTCTAGTGATACACATAGTAGTCCAGGTACTAGTAGTAGTAAAGATGTTGTTAGTAATTTTAAACTACCCGAAGTTAAAATTCCTGTATTTTCCGGTAAATATCTTGAGTGGCAGACCTTTAGAGATTTGTTTGTGGGGTTAATACACAATAATAAAAGATTGGACGATGCACAAAAATTGTATTACCTTAAGGGATATTTAACTGGGGATGCCGAACACTTATTGAGAAATGTTAATGTTACTTCTGATAATTACAAAGCAAGTTGGGAAAAATTAGAAGCTATGTATAATAATAAGAGATTTCTAGCAAATGGCATTTTAAAACGTCTGTTTAACCAAAGGTCCTTGACATCGGAGTCAGCTACGGACATTAAGAGACTGATAAGTACTACAACTGATTGTTTAGGGTCAATAAAAAATTTGGGTATTGATGTTGCATCTTGGGATATCCTAATCATACATATTATAAGTGCAAAATTAGATAAAGAAACAAGAAAGGCTTGGGAATTGAAGGTCGCATCAGATACTACGGATGATCTGCCTACCTTCAATCAATTTAGTGAATTTTTAATAAGTCGTTTCCGTGGGTTAGAAAATTTGGATAATAAATTAGATAGGAATCCCAAGACAACACAATCATTGCATGTTATTAAAGAAAAAGTAAATTTGTCGTGCGCATATTGTTCGGGTAATCATAAAATTACATCTTGTCCGAAATTTACTAAGGAGTCAACTGACAGCCGGCGTCATTTCGTGCAGGAAAATGGGTTATGTTTCATATGCCTAAATAATAATCACTCCGCAAGATATTGTAAAAATACCGTAAGGTGTCAGGTGTGTAAACGCCGCCACCATTCGTGGCTACATCCTACTGATGGTTCTGGGTCGGTTGGCAAGGGTAGTAGTGATGCTCGCGAGAAATCTCCATCCGATGGCAAGGGAGAGAAGGACGTAGTCACGACGACGGAAGGGTTGGATAAACCATTAGTTGCGTGTTTTTCGACAGGAAACAGAAAAAAGACTGTATTGCTGACTACAGCCTTAATAAATGCGGAATCAAAAAATGGTACATATCGCGTGGTTAGGGCTTTGCTGGACCAAGGTTCCCAGGGATCCTTTATTACGGAGTCTATGGTCCAGTACTTAGGCTTGAAGAAAATACCAGTTAAAAATTCGGTGCTAGGGGTGGGCGGCGAGATTAGTGCCACTGCAAAGGCCATAGTGATTTTCAAAATAAGATCTAGAATAGATCCAAATTTCGAATTGAAGATCAACGCCTACGTTTTGAAATCAGTTACGGCACTTCTCCCAGCTACAAGACTGTCTCCGGTAGAATGGGCAGACTTCGGAGAGAAAGATTTGGCTGACCCTGAGTATTTCAGGCCTAATAAAATTGATATTTTATTGGGTGCTGAAATATACAGTCAAGTCATTCAGGGCGGAGTTAAGAAGACCCAAAGTGGTTCCCTTTTAGCACAGGAAACAACTCTGGGTTGGATACTATCGGGTACGTGTGAAGTGGAAAATAATACAAATATTTACTCACATAATATTACGGTGACACCCACCAGTGTAGAAGATGACGAATTGCTGAGAAAATTTTGGGAACTGGAAGCGGAGCCGTCTTGTGCTGTAAAAATGCTAAACAAAGAAGAAACTGAATGTGAGAAGTTCTTTGCAGAAACCACAAGGCGAGATGAATCGGGTCGTTATATTGTGAGGCTTCCATTCCGGGACGGTGATCGAAGCTGTAAAGATGGCGAGTCTAGGTTGATATCTGAAAGAAGATTTAAAGGTTTAGAATACAAATTATCAAAAAATGAAAAATTAAAGAAAGATTACACTGGGGTAATACAAGAGTATCTAGACCTCAACCATATGGTGAAGGTTCCTCATAAAGAAAAAAGCAAGGGTTTATACTTACCGCACCATGCAGTGATCCGGGAGGACAAGAAAACGACGAAGGTCCGCGTGGTGTTCGACGCTTCCTGTAAGGGAAAAAATGGGGTGTCGTTGAACGATGAGCTGATGGTCGGCCCAACTTTGCAGGCAGAACTACGACATACGGTAATGCGTTGGAGAAGACATCCAATTTGTATAAGCGCTGATATAATTAAAATGTACAGGCAGGTTCTTGTTGATAGAGAGGATACAATCTTTCAACGCATTCTTTGGAGAAACAGCCCTGAAATGGAACTTGAAGAATACGAATTAGTAACGGTAACCTTTGGCACGTCTTCAGCACCGTTTCTAGCAGTACGTACATTACACCAAGTAGCGTACGACGAAGGGCAGGACAATCCATTGGTCTCAAAAATCATTCTAAATGACTTTTACATGGATGACTTGATGACCGGAGCTGAAAATGTAGAAGAAGGTTATAAAATTTATGAAGATATAAAATCTATTTTAGCTAGAGGGGGTTTTCAATTACAAAAGTGGGTAACGAATAGTGGGGACTTGTTACAGAAAATAAATGAAGGAGAAAGGGCAAAGGATCAGGAACTTAAAATAGAAATGGATAATATCACTAAAATACTGGGACTTACCTGGGATCCACGTGCCGATGTCTTCCAGTATGCCGTAGAGCTACCTCTCCAAAGCGGACCTGTAAGTAAAAGAAAAATTATATCAGATATTGCTAGACTCTTCGACCCCTTAGGTTGGTTAGCGCCAAGTATAATTATAGCCAAAATGTTTATACAGAAGCTGTGGTTGGCAGGGGTAAATTGGGACGAAGAAGTTCCAGCTATATTATTAAAGGAGTGGATAAATTATCGGAAAGACTTACCTTCTCTGATGAATATTAAAATACCTCGGTGGTGTTATACTAAATCCAGCAGCGCGACGGTACAGCTGCACGGTTTTTCAGATGCCTCCAAAATGGCTTATGCTGCAGTGGTGTATATTAGAGTAGTAGGCGTAGAGGGTGACATACACGTTGCGTTAGTCACTTCGAAAACAAAGGTGTCCCCTATAAAGCAGGTGTCAATACCTAGATTAGAGTTGTGTGCCGCCGTGCTTTTGGCCAAGTTGATGATGGACGTTTCCAAGGCTCTTGATGTGAAGGGGGTTGATTTACACGCATGGACGGATTCAGAAGTGGTCCTTGCCTGGCTAAACAGTCATCCCAGCCGTTGGAAGACGTTTGTTGGTAATCGTGTTGCAGAAATATTGAACACGTTAGATACACAACATTGGTCATACGTTCCTTCTAAACAAAATCCAGCGGACTGTGCCTCTCGCGGTGTATCTCCGCGAGAACTTGCTCATACTTCTATTTGGTTTAATGGACCAGATTTTCTACGACAACAGACTATTGATTATAAAAAACCCAAGCATCTGGTTACAAATTTGGAAGAAGTAAAGGTTCATACTACAATTTTCGATGTTACCTTCTGGAACCGGTTTTCATCATTGTCAAGGTTAGTCCGTGTTGTGGCATATTGTCGTAGATTTCTAATAAATTCAAGAAAGCAGAACAATAGTAGACGTAGCAAGGAATCACAGCCGTTATCCAGACAAGAGCTTGATGAGGCACTGGAGATAGGTATAAAAAAATGTCAAGAAGAAGGGTTCGCTAAAGAATTGGAAGATCTAAAGGGTAAAGTGGAGAGCAAAACGGAAATATTAAAATCTTTGAATGTTTTCTTGGATGTGAAGGGAATTATAAGAGTTGGAGGAAGGCTTGAAATGTCCCAGTTGGACTATCAAAGAGTACATCCCATGTTAATTCCAAAGGAGTCTTTTTTGACGAATCTTTTAATAGCAGACGCTCATGAGAAAACCATGCACGGGGGTCCACAACTAATGAGTACTTACCTAAGAACTAAATATTGGATCATTGGAGTTAAATTGTTAACAAAAAAGTATGTAAGAGGCTGTGTTAGGTGTATTAGATATGCAGTCAAAGTGAGGACGCAGCTCATGGGACAATTGCCAACATCTCGTGTGACACCAAACAAACCATTTTTATGTAGCGGGGTTGATTACGCTGGCCCTATTGACATTAGAGTTTCTAAGGGTCGAGGAAATAAGGCCTACAAGGGCTACATCGCCTTGTTTATATGTATGGCCACTCGGGCAGTACACCTAGAAGCAGTTAGTGACTTGAGTGCTCAAGGCTTTCTGACTGCTTTTAGGCGATTTGTGGCAAGGCGAGGTCGGTGTGCGGAATTGCAAAGTGATAACGGGACCAATTTTGTGGGTGCCGCGCGAGAGTTATTGCGCTTGTTTGATCAGGAAAAGTCAGCTTGCAATCCTGAATTGGTGGAAGAACTCGCGAATATGGGAACAGAGTGGCACTTTATTCCGCCACATTCGCCAAACTTTGGGGGGCTTTGGGAGGCAGGGATAAAGTCCACAAAGTATCATTTTAAGAGGGTGATAGGGAATTCGACACTAACGTTCGAGGAAATTATTACGACATTGGCTCAAATTGAGGCTTGCCTCAATTCGAGGCCTCTGTCTTATATTGAGGATCAGGACAAGCCCACAATCTTAACACCTGGGCATTTCTTAGTGGGAGAGCCGCTGGTTATGGTCCCAGATTTTAATTACGAGAAATCCAGCGTTAATTCCTTAAAAAGGTGGCAGCTCAACCAGCGGATGATGCAAGATTTCTGGCGACGTTGGTCGCATGACTACTTGCACCAATTTTTGCAGCGTCACAAATGGTCACATAAAAATCCTGAACCATCAGTGGGCAATGTAGTATTGGTAAAGGAGGATAACATGCCTCCCGGTAGGTGGTTATTAGGTAGGGTTGAACAAAAACACCCTGGACCGGACGGAATTACACGGGTCGTGACAATACGCACGCAAAATTCTGTTTTTAAAAGACCGACGTCCAAATTGTGTATATTGCCTGTAACCAATTAATTGGATTGATGATATTTTTTTTAAATAAGTTTGTATGTAACTAAATTTGGTTTTTATGTTTTTTTTTGGGGTACCTACCGTCAATGACATACATGCACACTTTACTTTTAGCATGGTGGGCGGTACTGAAGGACATTTGGCATTATGTCCTTGGTGGGCGGTATGTCTAATCAGGGAAGCGAAATCGTAGCGCGATCCCTCAAATATTAATAATTGAAAAGTTTAACTTGTGTTCCCTAGATGGCGTTAGGATCGAGTTAGATCGCGCTATGGTTTCGTTACCGCAATTTGGTTAGGCAGATTTTTATTTTTTTTGTTGGTGTGAGCATTACATACTGTGAATCTATTATACGTGCTTAATACGATCCAGTAGTATTATTTACCCTCCAACGGACCCGCGGGTTTTACACCTACACCTACACACACACACACAAACACATATGCACACACACTTTTTATTTTATTTGTTTTTGTTAATATTTCCATTATTACTTTTTAAATGTCTGGAACAACTATCCCCACTAGGAGCAGGGCGATATAGCTACGCCACAGTTTTTAACTTTTGTAGCTATCATCGTTTAACGTGTTATCTATTTGTAATGTGTTTCTTTGTTCCTAATAATAATAAACGATTTATTTAGATATAAAATAACAGAATCAGCCTTAAACATAAAAAAAACACAATGACTCCAGGAATACAATAAATAATAGGGATGACCCTCGTAAAAAATCATTGGAAAACTGGAGGGTTTTATCTGACACTTATCAACTAAATCACACGGCGTTCCCTGACCCTATTGTTCGGGCATCCTCCACGATCCCGCCAGACGAGTGGCACCCCTAGAATGTCTACGTCATTGGGGCAGACGGTTCAAGGTCGTTCTACCGTCGAGCGACACCGGGCTGCTATTACTTAGTAGATATATTAGTGCGTCTTTATTTAATTTCTATAAAGTCTCTTTATGAGATTTTTTAAGAAAATTATTTATTTATTTATTTATTTATTCTTTTGCACACATAAATGTACATGGCGGACTTAACGCCGTAGGCGTTTTCTACCAGTCTACCTTCGGGTGGTGCAGAGATATTATAGGCAGGTGCTAAGCATTATTTAACTATGTAACTTAACGAGAAAACAAAAAAAAACAAAGGGGATACTGTATAAGTATATTAAATATAAAAATATATAATCATCATACTTAGACATATAAATATAAAATATATATATATATACAAATAATATAATATATAAAAATAAATACATAATATATACATATATAATAATATATACAAATCACTGTTGTGATAATTCTGCCAACTTTCTGTGAAGGTGTTCACGAAGCTTTAGCTTAAATTTATAACGGCTATTAGCCATCCTGATTTCCAAGGGCAGCTCATTCCATAAAAGAATAGCTTGAATGAAAAACGAAGAGTGCATGAAGTCAGTACGGTGAGATGGACAATGAAGAAGACGATTATTAGATGAGCGGAGATTTTTATCATGTTGGGAACATACATACTGGAAGTGAGATATTAAATATGAAGGTGAAGCAGGTGAATGAAGAATAGAGAAGAGGGCGGTGAGTGCCCTCAACACTCTCCGTTGTCTAATGGGCAACCATTTAAGTTGTTTTCGATACGCCGATACGTGATCGTATTTGCGAAGGTTAAAGACGAATCGAATGCAATTGTTGAGAAGGCGGTCCAGTTTATTAAGAAGATCTGCATTCAGGTCATAGTAGCAAACATCACCATAGTCGATTATGGGAAAAATAAGGGTCTGCACAAGCATTGCTTTCGCATTAGACGGGAGTACATTTTTCAACCGGTAGAGGTAGCGCAGCGTTCCAGTTATTTTATTGCTTACGGTTGCAATTTGTGTTTGCCAGTTGAGGTTCGCGTCGATGTGTATGCCAAGATTCTTTACATCAGGACTAAAGGGGATATTCGAGCCATCGAATTGAACGGGGTGTAGGTTCATGGTGGTTAAGTTAGTCACATTTCTGGAACTCCCTAAAATAGTGACCTGGCACTTTAGAGGATTGACCGTCACTCCAAATCTGTCAGACCAGTTCTTAACTACCGCTAAGTCCTGATTTATTTTGATAATAGTGGCAGGTAAATCAGTAATGTTAGAATGACGGTAAAGCTGTAGGTCATCGGCATATAGATGATACGCACAGTGAAGTTCAGGAGTTAAGAGATTGATAAAGATAGAAAACAAAAGTGGTGAAAGAATACCGCCTTGTGGGACTCCAGCGTCGAGTTGGCACCAGTTTGACGAATTATCGTCAACCCGCACTGACTGCTGGCGTTCCAGAAGATAAGAAGAAAACCAGTCAAGCGCCTTGGAAGAGACCAATAGATAGGACAGGATGGATAACAGGATATCGTGACTCACGGTGTTAAAGGCATTGGAGAAATCAACCAACACAAGTACGGTGACTTTGGTATCCTCCATAGCTTCTCTAACATCGCCAGTCACTTTAAGGAGGGCAGAGCTAGTGCTGTGTCCTGGCCTAAACCCAGATTGAAGAGGACTTATTAAGCTGCTATGATGAACAAATTGAGAAAATTGCTTAAGAACAGAAGCCTCAAGAACTTTTGACAAAAAAGGTAGAATAGAGATAGGTCGAAAGTGGCTGGGAAGCGTAGGGTTAGGGATCTTTGGAAGAGGACGCACATAGGCTTTCCGCCATAGTGAGGGGAATGTTCCAGAATAGAGGGAAAAGTTAATTATGTGGGTAATAGCAGGAAGAATTTGGTCAAGGATAGTAACAATCATTTGGCGGCTGATATTATCACAACCCACCGCTTTTGATTTGATGGCAAGGATAGTTTTCTTGATCTCTTCCTCGGCGACTGGTGAGAAGTTAAAAGGTTTAATATCAGGACGCGTTAGACCAGATATGTAGCTGAGGGTAAGATGTTTGGTTTTGCGATCCAAAACGAAAACAGTGGAGAAATGACGGTTTAAATCGTCTAAACCAATCGTATTGGGAAGGTCACAATTACGCGATTTGCCTATACCTAGAGTCCCAAGGAACTTCCAGATATCGGCAGAAGTAGACGTTGAAATATTGTTGAGAATATGGCGGCGTTTAGCGTTACGAATCATCAAATTACACCGATTCCTAGCCTTTTTGAATAGGTCCCAATTCGCATCAGTCCGGTCACGTTTAAATTTACGAAACGCACGGTCTCTTCGTCTCATGGCTATCCTGATTAAGCTCGTCATCCATGGCGCAGGCGGTCGTTTCAATCTGACTTTCTTGACAGGTGCATGGACATCATATAATGTGGTCACCAGAGCATTAAAGATGCAAACCTTATCATCGACTGTGACAGCTTCTGTAAGAGGTGTCCAGTCAATGCAGGAAGCGTCTTTGCGTAGCTTCTCGCTGTCCATACGTGCAAAGCAACGCCTGTGCAGTACCTTGGGTTTAGGCTTAGGAGGTTTTAGGATATAGGAAAGGAAAATCAGGTCGTGGTGAGAAAAACCGGGAGCAATGTATTGACCATGGGAGGAAACAAAGGAAAGGTTGGAGGTGAGGATAAGATCCAGCCAAGAGTCATCCCCAACAGGACTGTGATGAGTGGCTTGGAGTGGAAGGATACAGAGGCTGGCCGATGCAACAAGATGCAGGAGTTTGCGGGTTCGGGGTGAGGTATGGGCTAAAAGGTTTGTATTGAAATCACCCATGATGACGTAATGTGCATACTCTGAACCCAAAGATTCTAATACCGATTCAAAATCAGTGAAGTAATCAACCGAAGGGGGGCAGTACACTACGCCGACGACGGTTTTGACTCCTTTGACGGAAACCTCTAGGAAAAGATATTCCACGGATACGGAACTGGGAGAGGAAGCCAAAACCTTATAATGAAAGTCACTACGCAGGTATATTGCAACACCACCCCCTCTCCTTCCTATCCGGTCATTCCTAATGAGAACGAACCCAGGCAGAGGATAAGAGGTGGACAGAAGATTTGGTTTAAACCAACTCTCAGAAATCAGGATAGCATGCACGTTATTGTTAGTGATTATGGTTTACCTATAAAATTCTTAGTGAAGAATATAACATAACATACCATCACGCTTGTATTCCCCGAAGGGTTAGGCAGTGGCGTACTAATGTACACCCACAGTTCGCCGGTATGTTTAGGTCCCATGTAATAGGGGGCGAGCCTATTGCCATTAACCGGGCACAAATTCCTAACTCCGAGCTGCTACTGGGAATTTCATAGAAAAACCCAATAACACTTTGCTCGACCTGGGAATCGAACCCAGGACCTCTAGCGTAGCAGTCGCGGTCCGGACCACTTGGCTATTGAGGCAGTTTATTAGTGAAGAATATTTACCTTATTATTTATATTAATCTATCTACTCTATCTTTTTGTATACTTATATAAATTAATGTCGAGGTCATTACACTATTTATTACCTATCTTAATCAAATTAAGAGGAACAAAGATACATTTTGTATCGGGAACTTACAGAAATGAAACACGGAGAAAAATAAAACGAAAGTTCAAAAACTAAAACCCGATACGAAAGAAATAAACTGAAAAGTATGAAACAATACAGTTTTCCTATGTCCAGGTTCCAGGAACAACCGACTCCAGTTTACAGCGTTGTCGCATACCGCTATGAGCAGTTCGTGCCATCTTAATTCTAATTACGCTACCTTTTTTATAGTCCGGTTGTTCCCATTTTATAAAACGATAAATTACTGGCTAGGCGTTATTATCTCGCGTGAAAAATATGAGTTTTGTTAATAATTCCCCTAAGCGAGGTAGCTTCGAGGGTAAAAGGTGTTAAAAAAATAAATTACCTGCGCGCCAAAATGGTTTGTAGCATGTCCGTCTCAATGTATTTTGCTAGTTAGTAATTTACTTAATAATATGCAAATTCTGCAATAAAAACTTAACAGTCAGAAATTATTTCCCGCAATCAATCAAGGGGATTGTCGTTGCATTTTCATATGCGACATAAGTTATTATGTGAAGTTTGCTCATTGATTTTTATGTGAACTTACTAGAGTATATTAGATTCTAAAGTTATTTTAGTGAAGGAAAAATTCGACTCGCAGGCAGGATTCGAACCTGCGTCTTCTGGCTGGGTACGCCAGACGCTCTACCTCTAAGCCACCGCGAGTCCCACCTGCCATGTCGAAATTTGCCTTCACATTCTGAACTTACGTCTTAAAGGTGACGTCAGTAACATCTATTGAAAGGCAAGTTACTTTGCCTTTCATTATCAAATCAAATTTCGACATGGCAGATGGGACTCGCGGTGGCTTAGAGGTAGAGCGTCTGGCGTACCCAGCCAGAAGACGCAGGTTCGAATCCTGCCTGCGAGTCGAATTTTTCCTTCACTAAAATAACTTTAAAATCTTAGCATGAAAAATGCAGAAAAATCACAAAAAGATATTAGATTCTTTCATTCTCTTATGAAAATGCAGAATTGAGAATTATCAATAGCGATGTCCGAGTTCGCAGTCCACTTACGGCATTTTTTTTTCTTCCAGACACGTTGTCAGTTCACTACTGCAACAGAGAAGTCCAAGTGGCAGAGGTTGGTGCTGACAGCGAGGGGTACATCCGGACCCCAGGGTATCCCCACTTCTACGTCGGCGACGAGTGCCGTTGGCGCCTGAGGGTTAACCCCGAACAAAGGGTTAGAGTTACGTTTTTGGATGTCAGTTTGAGGAGTAAGTACCTAAGTATTACGTGTCTATCAATACCTTGACTTTATGTATTTGCTATATTTGAAATTTGTGTATTATTTAATTTAAGTGTTAAGTTTCTTTTGTGTACGCCAGACTACCTATTTTTCGCCTTTCCTTTCTCTTGAGTCCATCCAAAGGTTGTCTGTAAGAGATCGCTTTTAGTGATAAGACCACCCATTGTACCATATTCTAGTTTGACTATCTATCTAATATTCTGATTGATAACTTATACCTTGACATTAGTTTTTGGTGTACAATAAAGGGCATTCTATCCTATTCTATTATGGGTTTCAAACTCAGTTTTTTTTAAAAACTTCAATGTACAGACACAGCCTTTTTACGATTTTATGAATGATAAATTATATTTATTTCTGTAAATAGATCTTATATACACACTTTTACAAGTCGTTGTTATGATTAGATTATGGAAGAAGAAGAAGATGTAATTACATAGGTCAATAATTATAGCTTTAAAGAGGTGTTTAATCAGCTGAACACCATATTATCTTACTACTTGAAGCGGCGGTAGCCTAATGGCTAGGGCATCGGACTTGCGATCATGTTGTTGCCGGTTCGAACCCCACTCATTGCACTACCGACAAGAATACTAGTAATGTGTAACCCAAATTGCTAGTAAGCTTTAAAAAAAAATACTACTACTATACTATTAAAAATGTGAAAGTAGTTGGATGTATGTTTGGTACTCAATCACGCCAGAACGCCTGAATAGATCTGAATGAACTTTGACACAGAGATAGATTATAGTCTAGAATAAGCTGTAGGCATTTATCCAGGTTGGACCTAATTCTGAATTCTAAAATGGAGAAGTCGCGGGCAGTATAGTTAAATTTTAAAAAAACCGGGAGTGTAAGTACGTACAATACAGTAAAATTAAATTCAAGTTAAATTTAGTATCTAGACATTCTAGGCCACAATTATTAATGAATCTTGCTGGCGATTTGTTTTAAACTCGTTATGACGTTTACTCCGACAAGAACAGGATGAAACTGACAGTTATAATTTGATCTTGAATGGAGCGGAGAGATTGTAAATTGGAATAGAACTGGCAAGTTCATTGGCATTCACAATTAGAGGAGATTTTATATAACATAATATCACGCCTGTATTCCCCGAAGGGTTAACAGAGGCGTACTAATATACACCCACAGTTCGCCGTTATGTTTAGGTCCCATGTAATAGAGGTTGAGCCTAATGCCAATAACCGGGCACAAATCTCAGACTCTGAGCTGTTACTGGGAAATTCCTAGAAAAACGACCTGGGAGTTGAACCCAGGAGCTCTAGTTAAGGCTGATCGTACAATCAGACTGCTTAGCCAGCGGGCCAAATTTCATCATTATCAGATTCAGATTTCTTTTCGAAATCTGTCAAATATCAATTCTGAAGCCATTCAATGAAGATTTTGACATAACAAAACAGTAGACATCCGCGGATTTGTATTGGACCGGCTATAAATTGCCAATGTTGGAATAGAATAGAAAAGAATAGTTTATAGAATTATAGAATTATAGAAATATAGAATTTTATAATTACTAGCTTCTGCCCGCGACTTCGTCCGCGTAGCGTGATGATATATAGCCCATAGCCTTCCTCAATAAATGGGCTACCTAACACTGAAATAATTTTTCAAATCGGACCAGTAGTTCCTGAGATTAGCGCTTTCAAGCAAACAAACAAACAAACAAACTTCAGCTTTATATATTAGTATTTAGTACTTATAGATATAATTATATTTATATGGCTGTAGGCATACCTAGTTTTTGTTTTTTTAAAGATTTTCAGGCTAAGGTTAATTAATCAGTTGTCAATATTGTATAGATAATGATGCGATTACTACTGTCTTGTGCTAATGTGCGCAAGGGTTTTATTAACATAAGTGTATAGAAAAGTGCGTGTCGGGCTTCAAAGGCTCTACTGTACTTCTTCCTGTGTTTTTATCATTATTTACACCCAAGCGGCGGTAGCCTAAAGGGCGTCGGACTTGCGATCATGTGGTGGCCGGATCGAAACCTACCCATTGCACTACCGATGTGGACCCAATCGTATCACAAGCATTTAGCTTAGCACGAGGGGTTAACAAGAATAGGTACTAGTAATGTGAGACCCACATTACAAGTAAGCTTTTTAAAAAAAAGACTTCATTCTTTATTTCTCTTTCACAGGTATAGGACCCTTTGAGAACCACTGCACAGACCATGTGGCCGTTCAGGATCAAAATGGTGATTCCCTCCTGTCTTCGTGCGAGCAAGTAGACCTGCCTTTGAGGCTGACTTCCGTCACCAACATAGTAGAAGTCACGGTGGAAGCCAAATCGAAGGGAGCGTATCCAAAGAGAGGGGTTTTGCTGCATTATAAAAGTAAGTGTTTTACCGTGGGAGAGCCATGATTCGGCTCGAATGGGCCGGCTACCAAGGCCTCACAGAAAACCGGCGTGTAACAACACTTATGTTGTGTTTCGCCGAGTGAGTGAGGATAACGGAGGCCCAAACCCTTTAGAAAGGCCGGCAACACATTTGTGACTCTTTAGTGTTGCGGATGTTCATGGGCGGCGGTAATCGCTTACCATCAGGTATAAATCCGATTACTAGTTTGCCCCTATATCCCATAAAAAGTGAGTTCCCTCCGTGTGGGGACGCGTTACAATATAATTCCTCACTGCTATTCAGTTATACGCATCCACGATGCAGGAGAAAATCTTTATTAAAAGATCTATATAAAAATATTCTTTAAGAAAAAAAATTCCAACACCTTTGGCTTAATTTATAATTTATTAATATGAGGTAGGAGGTATCACCGTACTTACAGCGCCACCTATTAGTCAATATTGTGAAGCATAAAGCTTGAACCAGCGCCATCTAACAAAACTTTCTCTTACCAACAGGTATTGGTTGTGTCACGCTGCCAGCGCCATCCCGTGGCTACCTTGTGTACCGCAATGAAGATGTGGCTCACTACATGTGTGAAGTGAATTTTGTTTTCGTTGATACGCGACAGAGGGCGCGCTTAATATGGTGCTATGACGACAATAGGTGGAATGATACTGTGCCTTTGTGTGTCGGTAAGTTTTTTTTAGTAAAACCGTTCGTTTTATTTTTAGCATTGCCTGTACGTATATGCAATCAACGAACCACTTGTATGTATGGAAACAATTGGATTCAAATGAGTGAAAGTGAGTCAGATCATAACATTGCGAAGTAAAAAATTAGAGTATTAATATATGTTGAGGTTTCTTTGTTCACCTATAAAGGCGTAAGTAATCATAATAATAACCAATTATGTGTGACCCACATTACTAGTAAGCTTTTTTTTTTAAAAAAAAAATGTATTATAGATTGAAATTAGACATCGTTTGGCTACCTACCTAAGTTACAATGATGTTTGTATTGCCTGTAACTGTAAATGCGAAATTTCATAACTATTTAGGTATGTAGGTACCTGCATAATTAGATATGTCTGTTGGTTTGTTACGTCTACAGCCTAAACCGCTGAACCAATTCTGGTAGGTATAGAGATAGACACGGTTCGACCTTGGATTGGTTGCTGGGCTACCTTCCATCTCAAAAATAACTTTAGTCCAGTACCCCCGAATTAACAGCGCGTTTGAAGTTAGCCATTGGAAACAGCTGCGCAGGGCAAATAACTTAGGTAAGTAGGTATGTCTTCTGCAAAAATATCGAAATCAGTAAGGACAATAATTTTACGAATGGGTTTTTTTTGCGAGGCACCGAATGCCTCCAGCCAGTGGCAACTTATAAACTAAGCAACAGCAGCTAAGGACGTCCCCTAACGGGACTCGGACCTCGGCTGGGGGGACAGCTAGGGACTGCTGGACCTAGTTGAAATTATTTAGGGAATGAATTGATTGATTTAGGAAATGGAATTTAAATCTACTGTAGGTACCTACATATGCGGGTGAAACCATGGGCCACAACTTTAATTACATATTACACTAAAATAGCTTAGCTACCACGTAGGTAGTTCATATTTAGCAAGCTTTCATAAAAAAATATTTATAGCAACAGATAGGTATACCATAAATCAGTTCGGAAGAACTTCCTATAGCCTTGCCAATCTTGCTATAAAACGGATAGCCATAAAATATCATAGCGTAGCACAAAACTTGTCGATAACAATAAACACTCCCCATAAAAACTTCTTTGAATCATTTCAAAGTCTTCGTAGGGAAGCGTGCACATGCGCAGTCTCTCCATATTAGCCCTCCCTGTTACACAATCCGCTTTACCCTAGAACAAAAGAGATAGCAACACACACGCCAGGTACGATAATAATATGATTATTTACATTTACCAACTTTCTGTTCACTTTTGACTTTAATATGATGGTGATAAAGATCAAATTTGATTGATGTGTGTTGTTATTATTTTCATCGTCAACTAAAGGGCTTCTACACACCACTTCAGTGATCAGTCGCTCGCGTTCCAGTAAATAGAATATTCGGTCTACAGACGCCGTCGAGTGTGTTCGGCGAGTTCGGTGTTCGAAATACGAATTTGTCATTTCTCGTGTCGAGGGAAACACGTGTTTTCTGCCAAAGTGAGTTTATGATTATTTCTTGTGTTTTGAATTAGAAATATTATGCATTTGTCGTGAATATCAGGTGTGCTCTAGTTCTTTCATATTTTTTCAGTGGTTATTGTGAAGTTTTCAGAAATAATAGCGGTAAGCTAGTGTCGATACATGGTTAGGCGGAACGTGATGAATGTTTTTTTTAAATTATCGTTGGCAAAGGAAATTTAAAACAATGTTATAAGTAATTCCTTTATTGCAAACAAAAATATGTACCACACAAATTAAATACAATATTTGTGTTGAAATTTAAACAAATTTTCCGTTTATTTTAATCAGTTATTTAAACAAAAGTTCCTAATACCTATCTCAAAAGTATTTTTTTAACGTTTGTTTGACTAAAATTTGAGTTGATTTTTTTTAATAGTGCACACTACTTACATTTATTCTTTTTTAAACAGTCCGGTCTATTATTAGATAGCATCTACAGTATGTTCTAAATAATATTACTACGCGTCCGGTTTGCAATGGTAATTTTTTATATAAAAAGACAGTAATTAGAGTCGTAATTTTTTCTTATTCATGATTATTGTCCTTAGTGATTTCGATATTTAATTACAAAAACACCTACCCACCTATTTAATTGAATTTATGTGACCAGCCGTTGGGAACGGCTAACATAATATAATAACATACAATCCACCCGTTATTCTGTCCCATTACTGGGCACGGGTTTTCCCTCCAGAGTGAGATGATATAGTCCTAATGCGGGTTGGCAGACTTCTCTCAGGAAATCTCTCCGGCAGGCCGGTTTCCTCACGATATTTTCCTTTACCGTTTAAGTGCTACCTATCAATACGAACATGACTTCGAAATGTCAGAGGTGCGTGACTTGTATTCGAGCTCTTTGGCAGTCTAATGGTCTTATCACTAGGCTAAGACTACTTATTGCTAACTTCAGACGCGTAGAGTTACGTTGACCGTACAGTATGTAGGTACCTATCATATTTATGAAAATACTGCATTTTTTATCATTGTTCGTAACAAAGGCAACAGTAGTCTTATTTATTTGAACCAAACGTGACAAAAGTACATTAATACCTACTTTTTTTTTTAAATTTAGGTTGGTTACGATTTTGTTTTCTTTTTGTTAATAAAGGTGGACATGCTATTTGATACATGTCCGTATTAATACCTACTAGGTACCTACTTGTTTGTGGAATGACTAATTTGTTTTTCGGACATTACCCCTAATCATAACATTGTTATTATGGTGCTGGGTGAAAGGTGACCCCGTATTTATAGGCTTTCTATACAATGAGAGGTCAGCATAAACTGCATACTTTGCTTGATGTGTAGCAGTGCGTAGGTTGGTGTTATCTGCGATGATAGTATTTTTGCCAAACCTGTGAGAAACTTCCATAATACCTGTCGTTAGTACTCACGAAGGAAAGTTTCGACCTGGGAATCGAACCCAGGACCTCTAGCGTAGCAGTCGCGTTCAGGACCACTGGGCTAATGAGGCAGTTCAAAATAGGTAAGGTAATAGGTAGGGAATAGATATTAGATAATAGGTACATAATACTTAGTTAATTGCAGAATTTTGTGTAAATCACACACAGTCACGGACACTGCACACAGTAACAAAAACTATTTAGCTAATAATATTATTCCTCTAGTATTGAACTACATACATAACACAACAACTACATACATAGTTGAGCAACTTATCAAAATTTTGAAATGCTAATGAATAGGCACGGCTAAACATCAAGCTAGACCTACATAACATAGGCAGAGGCCTAATAATGTCCACACACCGTTCCCCGGTATATAGGTACTTTAGGTCCCATGTAATAGGGGGCGAGCCTATTGCCACTAACTGGATATAAGTCTGAGAATTTTAAAGAAAAACCCAATATCACTTTGCTCGACCTGGGAATCGAACCTCGAGGACTCTAGCGTAGCAGTCGCGCTTGGAACAACTAGACTAATTACCCACCTAGATGTCTAGTTTAATTTGAGCTCTTTTTGTACATAAAGCCATATGATGTGAGGTCAGTTTTTAATGGTTATGTATAACTTGACGTGTAGCCGGGTATAATCTTTACTATTACTACTTATTCTAATTTAATAGATTATATTCTGAAAATCGCTTCGGTTATTAAATATACATAAATCAGAAGTATATTATAATAATAACAGAGATATCGACATATACCGCCTTTACAAAAACTGTGTCAAATAAGAAAATCTTATAAAATAAATCAATAAGCCCACGTTTCTACAAAAAGAAGTGGGCCAAGTCTCGATGGAGCTGCTTGTTTATCTCTAAAAAGTAAGGAAATCTAGACAAAGTCGTGCCAAGTCTAAGGTTCCTTACTGCGATTTATTTATATATTTATAGTTAATGTTGTGTGACTTGGCCGTTGACTTGTACCCTTGTTGTAAATTCAAAAGCTTAAACATGTTCCCACGTGCTAAGTATTACAATACGAAATGCAAACATACTTTAGTAAAAAAGTCATAAAGTATAAAAAATCCTTCATTAAATCAAACTATGTACTTTCACTAGCAAATGAGGTTAATTCATTCTGATATCGACCTCATTACATTTAATACGTTATCTACGTGGTAATGCTAAATCGTAAAATAGCAATTACACGTTTCTATTCACAATCTGTACGTAGCGTCACGCACGCGTCACGTTCACGCTTCACTCAAACCACTCTATTTAAAAAGAAAATAATAACGCTCTATAAAAAATACTTGGACATTTTCCAAAACAGAAAAAAAAACAAACAGCCGTCTATTTTTGATTAGGAGCGGTTATTGGTTCGAAATTTAAAACTGACTAAATAAACCAACTAATGAATATTTATTTTGTTCGTATAAGATTTAAAATGACTAGATTTGTAATGAGGACCTTTTTAATAAAAAAGGTACCTATTGTGAGAAAACAAACCCGTCGTGGGTAAAAAGTACGACGTAAAATCGACGTATTTTATAGAGTGGACTGTTACCAAAAGAAAATGATTGACTACCAAATGTTATTTTATAATAATTGTGTCTTTGCTGTTTATTCGCATTAACGAAGTGGACCAAGGCATTGTCAAATATTGTGTCACGATTTTTCGTCGCCAGATAGTTTACCGGAGGAATAAATTAGATTTTTTGTCATTTTACCGATACAAAATCTGTCAAACGTTAATTTTATTCCTCAGTTAGATTCTATCCAACGATTGAAAAATCAGCCCTAAGATTATCATGGTAACTCAGTTATAGTAGTATGTTAATCCAGTGAAATAACTGGGGAAATGAGACTTAATCACAAATATCACTGATGTTGCTGGCGTCCATATATTTATTCTTTTGGCAATCCGTATACAAGTTTATCATCTTATAATAATAAAAAACAGGTGTACAATTACGAGCGTATTCGGAATTTACTCCTATATTTTCTCTAGATTATTTTTGCGGTGGGTTCCGTACCAGCTGAGTAATTTCTCTGGGACACTGAGCTTTTGTTGCTTCGTCATTTTTCTGTTTAACAACCAGTTTAATTATTCTGGTTTACAAGAGTCGCACGGTTTATTGTATGAATAGACAGGCCTGTCTAAAAAAAGTAAATATAACATAACATACCATCACGCCTGTATTCCCCGAAGGGTTAGGCAGAGGCGTACTAATGTACACCCACAGTTCGCCGGTATGTTTAGGTCCCATGTAATAGGGGGCGAGCCTATTGCCATTTACCGGGCAAATTCCTAACTCCGAGCTGCTACTGGGAATTTCATAGAAAAACCCAATAACACTTTGCTCGACCTGGGAATCGAACCCAGGACCTCTAGCGTAGCAGTCGCGCTCAGGACCACTTGGCTAATGAGGCAGTAAATATATTTTTACTATATATTAATTTTCACGTGGGAGAGCCATGCTTCGGCACGAATGGGCCGGTTCGACCGGAGTGATACCACGGCCTCACAGAAAACCGGCGTGAAACAACGCTTGCGTTGTGTTTCGCCGAGTGAATGTGGTTACCGGAGGCCCAAACCCTTTTAAAAGGCGGGCAACGCACTTGTGACTCCTCTGGTGTTGCGGGTGTCCATGGGCGGCGGTAGTCGCTTACCATCAGGCGATCCGTCTGCTCGCTTGCTCCCGTATCCCATTAAAAAAGAGAAAAAAAAGCCTAACAGTTTTAGTAAAAATATGGAATCAATTTAGACATCAATTGAGGACAAGTCTCTTCAAATTTGTAATCAAAAGATTCTCTATAGGCTCTCTAACGTTAAGTGTATTCGAGTTCAATGAAAATAGAGTTATCACTACTGACATAGATTAGTCGACCTAAATTACTATACACGATACATGAAGTCTAAACATAGTCAAATAATTCATTACTTACACATAAAATATAATAAATTTAATTCAGCCTAATTGAATTTTGAGTAACATTCAACTTTAATTTTCAAACATTTGTATCCTGCGATAAGCATTATGAAAGTATATATTATTATGACGTCATATCTCAGTGTCCGGTAGCAACACACAAATATTAAATATTATGTACAAACGTGTCAATATTTATATTATTTTATCAGTGACCTCCACCGCCGATTGATAACGTAGACATTTTTTATAATATTTTTTTTATATTTCTGCTTATGCTTAAGCTTATTAAGGCAATAGGCTCGCCCTCTATTACATGGGACCTAAACCTACCGGCGAACTGTGGGTGTACAATAGTACGCCTCTGCCTAACCCTTCGGGGAATACAGGCGTGATGGTATGTTATGTTATTTCTGCGTTTTTTTCATATCGTTTTCGACTGTGTTTTATTTACATAATTGTGTGTGTTTTACTTGTTTTGTTAATACGAGTAACAAAATTAGACAATTTAGAAAGATAACTAATTGATCTACGAGTATATTCACATAAGTAGATTGTAGTTAAAGATTATAATAATAATATGAAATCATCCAATCCAATCAATCATTCCAACTGAATGAAATTTTTACTCCGTAGACTAAACTTATTTCTTGGGATATGCCTTTTGAGACGTAAAATTGTATTATTATTGTATAATTTTACTCTTTTTGTTCAACAAACGTATGATAAATGATGATTGAAAAGTCCATTGATTTTTTTATAAATAGACCATGACATTAAAAAACAACAAAACTACTAGTAGGTACTTCCATATTTAAACTCTAAGTAAACAGTTTCCAAAATTAGAAAAAAAATTACGAATATTGCAACAAAATCCCTAATAAATTTAAATAAAACTCTTTCAGAAACAAGGTTATTAAAAAAAAGACAGAGATCTCCTTTAAAATCTTATCCTCTTTCATTGCTGTGAAAAACTTTTTATATACGTTTCTTAATTTGATATTGTACAAAATAAAAAGGGTTGCTGTACTAAATTTACGGGGATTATAAGTAAAACCCTACAAGTTAAACGAGTTTTTATTGTTTCTTGCATGGGCTTAGCAACTTTACATTCTCTTTTATTAGGTAATTTTTATAAAGGAAAATTATCTTGTATTGTGTGGTATAGCAAAATTATGAAGCAAAAGGAATTCTACTTATTATTTTTTTCAAATTCCTTCCACGGATCATTGTCTGTAAGTATTCTTGTCATATTGGTATCGTTTTCTGTAACGTTTTTCGCGAAAATGTACTTACTAATACCTTTTTCGCAAAAAAACATAAAGACAGCTTATAACTATTAAACGAATCATACCTGCAAGAATCTTCCTTTGCTTATCAGTAGAATAAGTGGGTACAGAAACTTTAATATAAAAAAAAGAAACGTTTAAATTTTTCCCGGAGACCATCAATCCGTATTACGTTGCTTATAATGATGGATCGACATTGTGATTTATCATGGCATATTTACCAACGAGCCTATACAGCGTCGGCGCAGTCAGCCGAAGGAAGTTTTTCCCTGTTCCAAGTCATATTTTACGTTCTCCATTCGTGATTTGTGAATGTGAGGTTTTGAATAGAAACAATGCAAACAGTGGAACGCTAGCTATGAATCAGGTGCATCAGGCAGTACCACATGGAATTTTTTAATTTGTTGGAAAGGAATGCCTCTCTAAAAGTTATATAGCGCTGTCCCTTTCTTACGTTGTGGTACAGTCCTCATTTTTTATTCAAACTTTGCAGACGACATTCGCAGAGATTTATGAACGAAATTGTTTGTGTAACTTTATGGTGATTGTTGTTACCATTCGGGAAGCGTTTTTAATGAGAATCTCCTACTGAATATGTAAATAGAAACATTGGTTTTAATAAGCATTATATCCGCCTATTATTTATTTGGATATTTCCGCGTCTCAGAATTCTTGTTAAGCCGTGAGTCCCGGTTGTTGTACAACCTTTATAACGATTAACATCGTTAGTGGCAGATTATAGCTACCACTAAGTCACTAACATATGTTTGGGTTTTGTTTAGAAGCTTGAGAAGCCTGACAACTAGTTTATGAGGTATCGGCATATGGTTAGAGATCTGATGACAATAGCTTTATGTAAAATACTGAAATTGATCGCCTATATTTGGGGAAAGGCTAAAGCGATGATGCTATTAGGAAATTTTGTGAACCTTGTATTTAAGCGGTTCGAAGGACCAAATGCGAAGGATTGTATTCTGTAAAATAAGGTGTAGGATGCTCACCCGCTAGTTGGACAAGTTGACAACGGTGGCTAGGTTAGGGTGAATGACCGGGTGTTATTGTATAGTTGCACACGCTAGTCGAGGTATACATAACTGTTATAGGGTAGGATTGATTTTGTTCGTCTGAATTGGTACGAATGCTTTGCTGAATATTCTACCGCTAAGCAGTAATTTAGAACATTATTGAGTTTCGGCTTGAAGTGTCATGTAACCAGTATTTTTTGGGCAAGTAAGGTCAACAGCTGAGCTCTAAAGATGACAAACTCGCTAGAGCTATTACTGGTGATACTGACGTCTATAGGCTGAAGTTGTCGCTTTCCAGCAGGAGGTCTTTCTACCAAAAAATCATCAAATTGAAACGTCGATTTCCTTCTCAATTTGACCCTTCTTAAAAAAGCCGTCGCGACCTTCGCGAACTGTAACAGTCGTCCTGAGACGAAAAGTTTTGCTAACCCTACCTTCCCTTAAGGGCAATACGTCACATTAGTTTTGTTCCCGAGCGGTCCGTGAACTGAATTATCTGCCAGTCAGCCCTTTGGGGCTATATACAGTACAATTGAACTCAATGGTGTAATAAATTACGAATTTACTATTGGTGCCAAGAGAGCTTTGTGCTATGAATCTTTAAGGAGTTTGATTTAATTTTGTGAAAATTAATTTGAGTTTAATTTAGTTAGCCCATGATTTCAGAGATTTATTGTACAAGTCTACGGTTTCCCCTTGCGTCCCAAAATGACTATTATTTTTTTAATCTTTGAGATGTAAGCGGTCTATATTTCTATAGTATGCAATCTGTGTACTTGTCAAATATAGTAACAATTTAGCGGTATTTTCGTAAAGGTAACAGACAAACAATGTAAAAGTCAAAAGTTTTATCTAAATTTAGACTAAGTATAAAACTACCATTACTTTTGAAAAGTCAAAAAGGTGCATTTGAAATTTGAAAGGTCAAAAGATGCAATTGTCTCTGCATCACCCAAAGGTTGTCTGTTAGAAAATGCCTAGAGCATTAAGACCATCTTGCACATAGTTACATAAATAATAAAACAAATATGTCAGGTCTTCGCCTGATCAAAATATTACACTAATATTTCTGATTATTTGTAATACTTCCATAACCCACATAGTAATCATCATCCAGCCAGATGCAATCCTTAGCTGGCTACTTCGAAGTTGTGTCAGATTTTGGTCCTTCGGTACGCCGTATTTCACATTCAGTCCAATGCTCCATAAAATACAAACCGCTTAAAAGTTTTTAACCGTCCTTACGAAAGAACTTCTCTTGTACATAATTTATGTATCACACCTGTTTTCTTTGTATTTTCCATTTTATACCGACTCCTTTTTCTCAAAACTTCTCGACAGGGCTTACAAGATATTTTCAAAGAGAATTGGACTTATATTAAGAGTGTCTATTTATCAGAGATTTTTCTACGTTGCTTGGTCTCCTGAGATGCCACAAGATTGCCTTGCTTCAACCATTCTCGGCTGAGAATTGAATTTACATAGACTGAAAATAAATTGTGTTTCTTCCCGTTGTGTAGTTTTTTTTTTGAGTACCGTGGGAGCTTTTCGCTAGGGTTCTACCGTTTAATGAAAAATTACCTTTTTAATAACTTGGTAGTTAATTATAAAATGCTCAGGCATTTCAGTAGTGGTTGGATTTTACGGAAAAATTTAAAAGTAACTCACTTTTGGCGTTTGTTAAATGTTCGTTAGTAACTTTAGATTACGACTATATTATCTTTAGTTATTTATATTCTAGTGTAGGTCCGTGTTTGAATCAAACGTAGTATATTTATTTAAATCTGTAAACTTCTATCGGTGTGGCGCCCGCCGATGTTGCGCTGCGTCGCTGCCGCGGAAGCTGTCTCTTGAGCTGTCGTCAAAGACGTGCGTCTTTTTCAAGACGATTCTTCTCATGTTTCCGTTCTGCTTGGCTCGTCAAAACGTGGTACGATACGGTGAAGGTAATGGTAATGAATGAGGTAAGGTAAAGTGACTGTAGGTACTGTGTCACTACACTTCCTTCATTGAAATTGCCTACTTTTCAAGTTTTATTAAAAGCATCGCTATTTTTTACTTTATAATTTTATCTTGCCAGCTTCATTTTTAATCCTTCGATATTCGAAGGATTGAAGTGACTGACTGACTTAGATGAAACGATGCGGGAACATGGAAAAATATGCCGTATCAAAAGTTATAAATAACACTTTTGGCATATCATTATTTTAACCCCAAAGACCCTGTTGGAACCCTGCGATGCGTATGTGAATTTCAACTTTCATACGAAACGTTTTATTTATTTCTTTCAATAAAATTTATGACATCATAAAAATATGGACAAATATTGGTACAGACGTCTGTTCCAATATTTGTCCAGCTCCTTGATGTGTACTTAATTAAACCCTGTCAACTGCAATTTACTTTTCATTTGGCGTCGCTTAATTAATTTCAGTGGTCGCAAGGGCTCCCAAATATAGCAGTTATTTGTCTTAGCAAGGCAAGCAAAATTTCGTTGTGTTGCTTGTCAAGTTTCATCTTAGTTTAGGCCGGTTTCAAACTAACCAGATGAGGTTGAATTTGTATTTTTTACACACGACGGCATGAAGACATATCTGTAACAGTGCCCGTTTGAAGTTATTCGCAAGTGGTTTTTCGGTTATCATTTTTTATATAAAAAACTCTCTTTCGTGACTATTATTGTTATATTTTTCAAATTGTGTTATTAATCGGATTGAGATATCGTTAACCTAGGTTCCTACCATACCATTCGTCTACTAATACTACAGAAATAAACGAACGAAAAATCGTTCCAAACTTGGTAAAGTTATCAAAAATTGCATTTGTATTTATTTCCAGTGAACAATTTTGGACGAAATGGTAGAGCAGGAACCTAGATTCCGAATAATAACACACTTTGAATAAAATTTGTCTTTGAATTACTATTTATTTATTATGTTTGTATTGGAAATCTTAATTTAAATATTTATGAAATTTTACATGTGCGGCCGTCCAAAAGGGCTAATTTCAAAAAGTAAATTTTTAACTGTACCGCGAAAACTGCTTTCGAATTCGAAGACTTTCTAAATATTTTTTTATCGATGACTGACTATTTATGGCTCTGTTGGCAGTGCTTCAATACTAAGCTAAGAACTGCTACACTGTCTAAAAATTTTACACATACTTGAAGCCTTAGTTCAACATACTGAAATATCAAGTAAAATATTGGTCGCCTTGTCCTAGTTATTCGAACAAGGCAGTAACTTTAGTAGGCGATATAATAAATCCGTATTTAATACACACACGTTCTTGTGACATATTTAGTTCAACACCGAACAAAGGAAACATATTTTTAGCGATAACGAACTCTATTTTAGTACTTCTTTGTATAATATTTTTCCTTGTGTAACACTTTTATGGTGTACTTGCACAGCAATTTGTTAATGCAGTTTCGGACCGTGCTTTATAGTCACGGTGTTAAATAGAGTTATTTAAAGAGTAATAAAGTTTATGATCTGTACCTGCACTTATTACTATGCCATATTTTTAGGACAAATTCCAAAATATTCTCATTAGCATAGTGTGACTGCTACGCTAGAGCCTGGGTGCGTTTCCCAGGCCAAGCAAAAATTCTATGAAATTCTCAGTATCAGCTCGAAGTTTTGAATTTGCGCCCGGTTAATGGCATTAGGCTCGCCCTCTATTACATAGGCCTAAACATAACTTTGAACTGTACCGGGGAATACAGGCGCTACCATAACGAAACTCCGAAACAATAGTGAGTGTTTACAGTTTAACTTCGAATTATTCTTTACTACTGTGAGAATAAGCAGTCCACATTCTTGATTGGCACGGTGATTTCGTTGAACTACTTACACAATTCTGTTTCTGTCGTATGGCATGGCACACACGATTGAATTAAACATACAAGTCGAATGATCGGGGTTGTTATCACTGAGTGCCAAGATCTTCATTATACTTATATTCTACAGCTATAATCACAATCCCTCAATCAAAAATACAACTATCAAAAAGGAATTGTACTGTTGGATATAAGTAGTATAGTCTAAGGCTGTTCCTACAAGCTCAAGATTTGGAATAACTTCTGCACCGACCCTAAAAATCCGTCAACAATTTGACTTCTGCAGCATGTACCAACCTTAAAAGCGTCAATGTGACATTGACACAAGTTTTCAAATCATCATGGACGTTACAGAAACTATAAGCTAAAATATTATCACCAAATATGAGAACAATATTAATATGCCTTATGATTATAAAATGTGAAGCATCCTTTGATGATCCTTTAATGGAAGGAATGAGCCAAATATTAGAGACGACTAAGTTTACCGACATTGATTATGACACGGCTGTAGTGAATAATGTTTACTCTGATAATAAAACGGTTGGTGTTAAAAATGTTTCAGAAGAGGCGGTTGTAACAGCTACAGCGAGCGATTCAATCCCGAGAAGTAATAACAACGGTGACAAACTGGCGCCACGCGACGAACCTAACCTTATGGTTGGTGAGTATCTTTCACAGTCACTTCTCTTCTTTCTTTTTACCGTGGGAGAGCCATGCTTAAGCACAAATGAGCCGGCAAGACCAGAATGATACCACGGTCTCACAGAAAACCGGCGTGAAACAACGCTTACGGTGACTCTTTTGGTATTGCAGGTCTCCATGCGCGGCAGTAATTGCTTACCATCAAGCGATCCGTCTGCTTGTTGGCCTGTATCCCATAAAAAAACTATTTAGTGAAGTTGAGACCAGTGATAGCCTAGTGCTATTCGAATCCAAGGCTTCTAACTTTTTCGAAGTCATGTGTATATTAATTGTTAATTATTAGGTACGCGCTTAAATGGCGAAGGTAAAAAACGTGGAGAAACCTGCATGCCTGAGATATTTTTTCTAGTGAGGTCTGCATGGATGTTTTTAGAATAAGTTTGTGGAATAATTATTTTGTCAAATGTAATTATTCATCTTCTATTTTATGCTGGCAATACCAAAATTATATATTCAGCTGTATTGTAAAACGCAACAAACTTTCGTCCGAAAACCGATTGTACGCAAAGACATTTATCTTGAAACAGCGACAATGGATCGGATTTATGCAAATTGAATATCTAACACAAAATGTAAGGAAAGTTAATACTCGTAATTGTATCCCATTGAAACTTTGGAGAACTTCACCAACTCGAGAGAGGTTTCCACAATAATGATTGCGGTCTTCTATTTATAAGTATTGAAGGGATAAGTAAATCTGGCTTTAGATATCTTTTTGTGATTTTTTTTGCATTTTTCATGCTAAGATTATAAAGTTATTTTAGTGAAGGAAAAATTGCGCTGGTGTATCAAACCAGAAGACACAGGTTCGAATCCTGCCTGCGAGTCGAATTTTTCCTTCACTAAAATAACTGGCTTTAGATATTTAGTAAAAATAATTTACTGTTAAAATATCAGAATACTACTGCTCACTGCCTTTCAGATAGGCATCTCCTAATTACATACACATTAGGGTCATTTGCTGTAACCTTTAAAGTTAGAGCTCACTACGGGCTTGTCAAGGTCTCGCCCAAACCTTGACAAACCCTAGTTTGAAGGCTGGCTTTATTACGACAGACGAACTTTGGCAATACGTCAAATATGGCGGCCGATCCGGTCCGCGATGTTCCCAGAGATTAATTAGATATTCCATAGAGATAGACGGAACTAGATTTTAGTCTGGAGTAAGTAGCTTTTGGTAACAAACCTTCAGTCTAACCGAGCTTATTATGCAATTTGTTTTTAGTTTTAGTTTATTAAATTGCCCATAAAAACATAATACCAAAATAAATCGTAATTCAAAAGAAACTACAAAAATTCACTTACATTAAAGAATATTTAATTTAAATTAATTTCCAGTGAAGTATTTTGGACCTAGATTAATGGTATCGGAATCCTAATAATAGTAACTCACTTTGATTAAATTGTTTGAATTACGATTTATTTTTGTATTACGTTTGTATGGGATATTCGATTCGGCCGGACTCTTAAGACTGCTAGACTAATGAAGCAGAACCATGATATACTTAATATTTAAAGGACAAATAATTTATGTTTTGTTAACCTACTAGGTTGTCTCGGGTTTCGAAAATACTAAAACTAAGGTTGTATAATAGGCTGGTATTTATTATGGATCTATATTTTCACATTTTCTAGACCAAAACCTGGGTAGATAGATTTGTCAGTGGAAGGGGGAGGGGTGACTAATAGGTCCTTTTTACTCGCAGTACTATTATGTTGGAATACAGATTCCACCGCGCTCATTTTTTCTCAAAATGTTACATTTTTGGGCTTGTGTGGCGTCAAAAGAAAAGATATTGAATTGATAGCGGTTTATGAATTATTTTGGTTGCATCTACGTATCTTATAATTCTCAGTTGTTGCATGTTCTTTGATTTATAATAGGCTTGCCCGAGGGGAGGGGGGCGATGTCTGACCATCAGCTGTGAAATGTTACATGGGACTGAAATTAAATTGGTTAACTGTTGTTCTATAAATCAGATACACTTCTGCCTTACTCTTCAAGTATACATCTTCAAAACTGGCTATACCGCCTTGATAGATGGTTTCATCATTTTTTTTCATTTAATACAAAGATAAACTAAACAGGAAGGTCTTTCAAAAGGTCAGGTGGTTGATACTCGCGACCGCCGCGTGTGTATGACAAGATTTATTTATTTTTAAAATGTATGAACGCGGGCGAAGCAAATTAAAAGTATGCAAGGAACATAGCAAGCGGCGGTCTATAGTTTCTGCCTACCTCTATGGAAAAAGTTGTGAGGGTATATACCTACATATGTGTTTAAAAAAACTGAATAAGTTATTATATTCCTTTAACTAGCTTTTGCCCGCAGCTTCGCTCACTTGAATCTCAAAAACCAACAGTGAGGATATCTTCTTTGTATAGGTCTCTATACATCAGAGAGGTCAAGCTGTATTTCAGGTTTCGTTAAATTATTTGAGATAAGAAGTACACCAGTTTTAAAGTTGGAGCATATACTTTCCAGTGATAACAAAATTAAAATCTATTCAGTAGGTTTTTCGCCAAACCGTAACAAACAGACAAACAAACAAGAATTTTAATAATCACATTTTTTTGAGACGTTTATATGCTCTAACCCAATTGTTTTTTTAATATCATCAATGTACAGACACTGTTTTTTTTTCAATTTTATAATAGTAGAGAAATATCATCAAAATGTAATCTTATTTCTCAGAATAAAATTGACAATCATCCAACAATGGCAATTTGATAAAATAAAATAGGTACCGTACAATTTGGCGTCAGTAAGGTTTCTTGGTAGTGATGTGAGGGAGGAAAACGTTTTGTCGTTAACAACGATGGTTTCTTTTAAGTATTGAATTGTGTATTATCAGTTATTTATCTCACAAAACAAGTCTTATAATTAAACCATGGTCTATAATAATATGCTTGCGCCAAGTATACCTACTCTACCCCCGCTTCCCCAAGTGACAGACGGATGAAGATTTTCCGTACTATAGAGTTTTTCTCTAGGTACCTGTGATAGCTACGTCAAGCCATTGCCTCTACCCCTGTTCCCCGATGTGGCATGAGGCTTTTCCGTACTATAGAGTTTTTCTCTAGGTTCCCATGATAGGTCATGTCATTGACCCCCATCGACGTCTTCGGTTGTGAATGTGATTGGGAATTGCGTGTTTGATGTGTTGCAATCATGGGTAGGTAATTAAATTATTCAAGCAGTTTTTTTTGACATCGCTTCTTTAATGAAGCTATTTTCTACTGTATACTTTTTTAACTAAATAGATGAAGAACACGGGATAAAAAATGTTGGACTAATAATTAATCTTATTAGTTAGTAGTAGCTTATTAGTATTAATAATATTCACGTGGGAGAACCATACCATACCACGGCCTCACAGAAAACCGGCGTGAAACAACGCTTGCGTTGTGTTTCGCCTAGTGAGTGAGGTTACCGGAGGCCCAAACCCTTTTAAAAGGCGAGCAACGCACTTGCGACTGGTTTTGTGGGTGTCCATGGGCGGCGGTTATCGCTTCCCATCAGGTGAACCGTCTGCTCGTTTGCCCCCCTATCCCATAACAAAAAAAAATTAAAAAATCCTAATTTTATTGAAAACAAGCTTCCGCCCGCGGCTTCGCCCCCGTGGAATTCGGTCTGTCATCACATCCCACGGGAACGGGATAAAAAGTATCCTATGTCCGTCTCCTGGTTCTAAGCTACCTCTCCACCAATTTTCAGCCAAATCGGTTCAGCCGTTCTTGAGTTATAAATGGAGTAACTAACACGACTTTCTTTTTTATATATAAAGATATATATAGATGTCAGTCAATGGCAACACTGATTGTGACATTAGTCATATCACCGTAGAGCATGAAGGGAAGATAATAAATACGACCTTCGAAACCTCACGTGCCTATGGCTATGGCGGACTTCACCCATGTCCTCCGCGACTATGCTCCATCGTCGCTCGACATTCGTCGATCAAACGAAAAAAAACTTAATTTCTTGGTATCTAAACTATATTTTCTTTTGCAGACATAGTCATACCATCACTACTGATAGCTGCGCTGTTCATTGGCAATGCCTTCATCGTATTCATCATATACAAGTACAGGAAACGGTGAGTCTTAATTCTAGTATTTTCACGGCATGACATCTGTAGACAAACCTTATAGTATACACAGGAAATGTCATTTTTGTCGACTTGAGAGTCGACATAACTCTTGGTATGGTACGCCAGCCTCTTGACGCAAAGTATCACCAGAACTTAATTTCGCCAAGTTCATTTAAATGAACTGGATAAAATGATTTGGATGGATTGATTAAAGTTTATTTATTATCTAGAAATGACATCGGGTTCTCAAATAACGTGAATCTTCGTTTAATATAGTCGACCTCGGTCAAACTTGGACATCCTTCAACGTCCTCACATCTTTTTATCGCAATATTGTAACAGTGAAGTTTGTAATTTATTTATTTTAAAAGAGTGTCCATGGAGTTTCTTGCCGGATTCTTCTCCATAGGATCGACCTTTTGGAACCGTGCAACTAGAATCATAACGTTTCAAAAACGCTTGTAAAAGCTTATTTGAAATAAAAACATTTGAA
Organism: Acronicta leporina; assembly: GCA_947256265.1. Lineage (NCBI taxonomy): Eukaryota > Metazoa > Arthropoda > Insecta > Lepidoptera > Noctuidae > Acronicta > Acronicta leporina. The sequence continues at coordinate 3,697,961 of OX366513.1, read as the reverse complement.
ATTGAACTTGAAAAGAAACAATGTTTTAAATAATAATTTAATGAAGAATAAATTCACTATTTGGCTGTCATAAGCTGCAAAATTGTTGATCAATTATGAAGTCCAAACATTTTGTCAGGCTCACTCGGTCTTCTTATAGGCCTTAAATCAAGAGTTGATCAATCTAAACTTTCCCGCTTCGTAATATAAGGCGATTTTCATCATTTTCCTACTCACATAAAAATGTTCTTCGATGTCTGGACTTTAAAAAAGACCATGGTTCTCTGAGTCTGTTTCGGTGTTTCTTCTCAGAGGTCAGCTAAGACATTTTGAAGCCATCTAGCTAAAAAAGCTATTTCATTTCAATTAATTAAGTTGAGTTCACAGTTTTTGTGGATATTGATAATATCTACCAAGATGCAGACGCTACAGAAGCTTACGCGGTAGTCGTAAATGTAATAAAAATAGAAACGAAGAAAATAATAGTTTTATATGAATCGGTCAACGCCCTGCGTATTCTGGTCAATTCATCTACTACTACATAATATTATAAAATTTACAATTAAAATTACAAATTATTAGCTATTATAAAAATTCTGCTACTTTCCGGGTAAATAAACACTCTGACGTTAGCTGGACGACTCATATCCATATTCGTCCACCTTTTTTATATCATAGTAGCTTCTGCCCGCGACTTCGTCTGCGTGGAAGTAGCCAGTAGTATGTGTTATTCCAGGCTCTGTTTAATTTTATCCAGATCCGTTGAGCTGTTGTGGCGTGAAAGAGTAACATCCAGCCATTCATCCATCTTCACAAACTTTTGCATTTATAATATTAGTAGGACAAATTTGTTAAACGCGATTTCACTCGCCGATGATTAAAAAATTGCCTATATCTTTCTCCAAGGTCAAATCTATCTTTATACCAAAATTCATCAAAATTGGTCCAACGATTTAGGCGTAAAAAATTACAAAGAATATACCGACTGCAGTCGCACTAATACTATAGTCTCAATCTGGATAGTGAATTAAAAAACTGCATGGATTCCGCTTTCATAAAACCCCAAGGACTTTGGTCCCTAACAGTATACTGGCCGAGTACTCTAATATCTTGCATGAGAGTAGAAGTGGAAATCTACTCTCATGCTCATATTCACCACTGCTGAACAAAGGACTCCCCCAAAGACTTCCAGAAGGACCGGTTATATGCCGCTTGCATCCAACGACTCCCAGCGACCTTTACCAAGTCGTCCGTCTATCTCGTTGGAGGTCGTACCACACTACGCTTGCCGGTGTATGGTCTCCATACGAGAACCTTTCTGCCCCAGCGGCCGTCAGTTCTACGAGCTAATATTCAGCCAGTATAAACACGCCCTTTACGCATACATCACTGGCGGCAGTTATCAAATCAACGCTAATGGAGCGACTTCCCGTCACCCGCATGCTAACGAGTGCGCACGAGTGGTCGACATAATGCTTCTGATATACCGATACCATTGAGTGATTATGACATGAGGCTTAGAGTGTCAAACATACTCTAAATCTGAGCTAATTGTAATATACGTGGTTTGATTCACTAGCAAAACTACGTAGACTTATCGGAGTTTAATAATTATCATGACCAGAATAAAAATCCAAACTAATATTTAATAAAAATGCGAATTAGTCTAATAGACTTTAATAGTCACTAGAGAAACTGAGTCACTGTAGTGTTGCGTTCTACACTTATACCGCTGAACTAATTTCCATGAATTTTAGAATAGACAGAAATTAGGTAGGAAGATGCTACCATTAAAAAAAAACTTTGTATTATGTGTATGACTCTTAAAGCTCTCATTATTCATTCATAAACCTATTTTTAGTGTTCAGAAAACAGCATTTACGAATTTCAAGGACCAACATTTTAAAATTCATTAAAAAAATATATGTTTCTTAGTCGTATGACGTCTTTAAACCAAAGAGATCCTTTAAAAAAATGTATGACCTTACATACTCTCATTACCCATTCGTTTACAAAATTACAGACTTTCGGACTAGTTTCATTTTAATTTAATTTTTATTTTTCTTTAGTTTTAGTTCTTTGTCAGCGTCTTCTAACCAAAGTGACACACCTACAACACCCAGTGCATTACGGCAAAAACACGGAGCTATGTTATAAAGGAAAAAAAAATTACGAACTTATGATATAATATGTATATGCTGTTGTGGTAGTCCACAATTATATTACAGAAATAAGTAAGAATTTCATTAAATTTCAACAAATGCGTAGGTTTTAGGTAACAATTGTGATAAATATATGTACATAGTTCTATCTTTAGGTATCCTTATTCATAAAAATATAAAACGTCGTATAAACTCCTTATATAATAAGTTTTGTCTTCATTTCCCTGTCACAGAATATCACGTGTTAAAACAAGACAAAACATATTATAGCTATAATACGTTTTATAATTTTATGAATAAGGGGTTAGCCTGTAGTGACTAGTATCTCAATGCAAAGTAGTTTCCCTTTTCTCGTAAATAGCTTATACTAATTAATCTTATTGATATACAAAGTTTTGATTTCAAATATTGTTCTTTTCATAAATTATATTCGTAGAAATCAAATACCTGTAATATTCTATATACAAAGTATATTAATTATTATGTTGTTACTTGTAAATCTGCTCATAAAATTATCACAAGTATTTACTACAATATTTATATCTATAGATAAATATTATAGTACTACAACTTCTATATTACAAGCAAAAGCTTGTAATATAGAAATGTGCGCATTTAACGTTACAGTTGGGTTGAAATCACTTCAGATGGCCAATTCTGTAAATTCTATTCATTCGCATATAAATAAGTAAATATTATATTACAGTTCCAATATCCGTATCGTAAATATACGGTATTCGGTATTCATTAAATTGACCAAGAGATGAAATTTTATGATTGTAATTCCGATCTCATTTCAGTAAATGAGATCGGAATTTTAACTTCATCATATCATCAGAATCATAATATCACCAGAATTGCCCTTCAGTTAAGCAAACCCTTTTTCACATTACAGCACCTTTCCAGGTACTAATAATATTATTTCTTTCACAGGAAAGAAGGCGATGAAGTCGAGGACGAGTTTAACACCATTCCACTAAGCGTGAACGGGAACGTGCATAGTGCGGGGAACGCTGTTTAGTCATGATATCCTTCAATAAGGACGGCTGCATGCTGACAACAAAAACTCCTTTCCATTGTGCAAGTACTTGCAGGACTGTTTCTTGCATAAACCAATAATCCAGTGTAATTTAATGACAAGTTTTCATTCATGCATGTTGAATTTAAACGAGCAAGCTACGATACAAAAAATAACATGACAAGAATTATATTTTTAGTCTTAAGTTTACAAGAAGTGGCTTGCAAGCATAGCATACGCTACCTTGACAAGATTTTTACAACCGTTTTTGTAGGATGTCATGCGAAATACGATCATAACAATCTCGTGTGGAGTTTTAGGATTTTCTTCGATTTGTCATTTAAAGTATGTAGTTGTGCTGTACTTATCTAATGTTGTAGATAGGAATATCGAATGAAAACTAAAACTGCACAATCAATTTTAATTAGTTTTATTTATTAAAGCACTTCAAAAGTGTTGAACATTAACATAAAAATTGTAAATAAATGGCGGAGATTGAACAGTGCTAATTATTCCATCAGACCTTCAGATTATCTTGTCACCAAGTGTAGATATCGATACCAAGATTATGATAGTGCGTTCGAAAGATAAAAAATGTGTTGTATAAGAGAGAAATACAAGTTTTATTATGTGTTTAAAATCTAAATGACAGTTAAGCAACTAGTGATGGGACTTGCGAAGCTTGCATGCAAGTAAATGTAGGGTAATAGAAAATATGTTAAAACGGTTTTGTTTCATGTGATACATAATGGTAATAATCGCATTGTAATATATACCGCAAGTACTATCATTCGTTGTTTTTGCTCTGGTTAAGAAAGAAAAACATGTACCTATCGCTTTGGCAATTGCATTATGACTCCATGCGTCATTAAATTATACATAATTGTCGGTATGCAGCGTCCTTAATTGATTTAAACTTGTAAGAATGTCAGCTTGCGACGGGCTGGCGACGCGTCGACCGTGTCGCTAGTCTGCCGAAGGCCTAAGCTAAGTTACCTTATTTATTCTTTAGACGAAAATAGATCGCAAAATAGTCCAAGTTTAAACTTTCTTAGGACCCTTTTAGGTATTAAGTAAGGACTGATATTGTTAAATACTCTATTAGTTTTTTTTTATTTCGATCGCACACTTCACTGCCTATGTTTTCACGAGTACGTCAATTAAGTACCTATTGTTATGGCTTGGTCTCTGTAGGCTAGTCTATGCAGCTGGTACGCTCATAGGTACCTTGTGATTTTAATTTCTTCTGTAATTGTTGATGTTTTTGTATTTGGCGAAGTATGTATAAATTCTGTATTGAATAAAAAGCACTTTATCTTTATGCTTGTTTCATTTAGCGATATTTTTCTTTAAGATGAAACGAAATCAATTTAATGGAAAACATCATCTTTCCATTAAATTGATTTCGTCAATTGAAAGTTATCAAGTGATTAAACCAGTAGGTATGTATGCAGGTAGTTATGGAGACACCACCCATACAAATAGTGCGTATGTCAGCATAAGCGCTCAGGTGTTGTTTTCATGACTAGACATAGGTATAGATGTTTATGCTTAAGTTTAGAATTAAGTTGAAGACCACTTCGTGTTCGCATCCCACTCTGTAAACACGTTTGTAATTAGTTAAATATAATTAATTAAAATAATTAAAATTTATTATTTTTAAAAACACCTTGAGGCGCTCCCAAATCCTGACTGGCGCAGCCGGTAGGATCACAAAGGTAGCTGCCCCGCGTTAGTGAATTTTCGCGAATAGACTTTTCCGACCTTCACAACCGTGCGCGTGGTGTACAGCGACGTGATCCAAAGAACCAAATAAATATCGTCGGAGACTTGGAGCCTTGAGAGCTGATGATGGGCATGGCAGGCTGGTGAGTACGACTTTTCACCTCCTTCATACCCCTTTGTTAACTTGGAATTGGACGTTTTCCATTTTGACTGTTTAATGGTTTTCTTAATATTTAATTTTAACTTATTGTTAGAGACATAAATAAAATACATATAACGTAAATATCTAAACATTATAAAGCCAAATAATTACCAGTGTAATTAAGTGCAGAAGTACTTAATATATAAAGTGTATGTGTGTTTAGTTATAAGTAATTGTAGAGTTCATAGAGTTCATTATTTTATTTCTTAAAGTACAGTAAATACTTTTTAAATATGACTGAAATAAAACTCATACCTAATGAATTATATAAAATTATACCAGCTTTTGATGGCAATAAGCGTCACTTGAATTTATTTTTACGTAAATGCGAATATATTATTGATAAGTTTAAATCATCGGAATTGCAACATGAGTATTTAATGCATGTTGTGACTAGCCGCTTAACGGGCGATGCAGCTGCGCTTATCAGCGAGCGCGAAGATATTCGGTCGTGGGCGGAATTCAAGGAATTATTTGTGCTACACTTTGGCGACCCGCGAAGCGAAGAATGTTTAGCTATCGAATTAGAAACATTAAAAATAAAACATAATGAGAATTATACCGATTTTTGTGCACGAATTCAAACAGTAAAATCAGTGTTATTGTCAAAAGTGAACCAAATTAGTGATCTTCATTTGCGTAAAAGTAAGACCATTATTTACAATAACACCGCTCTACAGGTATTTCTATATAATTTACCCGAAAATATGGTACGTATTGTGCGATTGAAAAATCCTAGTACATTAGAACAGGCCTTGTGTATAGTGTTAGAAGAAGTGAATTTCTACGACCAGTATCAAATGCGCAGTAAAATGGTAAACTTTAAATCACAGTCTAGCAGCGCAGTGTTACCACAACAAACGTATAAATTTGGGGTTACACAGCCTACAGGTTTTAAAGCGATAAACCCCAGTAGTCAACCATATAAAAATAATTATTTTAGTGCGACACCTAGATTTAATTTCGGAATTCCAGCAAACAGGCAGGTCAACGCATCTGGACAGAATCCAACTCAAGGTCAATTCGGTTTTAATAAACAAAATTATGTCCCACCTCAGTTTGGTTACAGACCTAATTTTGGTTATCGACCCCCGGGTTACCAACAAATGCCAGCAATGCCTCCGCGACAATTTGGCAATCCTAATCCTAATCGTTACAATAACCCGCAACAGAACGCACAGAATAAACCTGTTCAAAATAACACTGATGTCTCTATGAGAACCGCACCGCAAGGGCCACCGCAACAGGGTTTTCGTCTAAATGAATTAGAATTATTTCCCTCATACGATTATTCCACTTACCCCGATTACGATTATGATGCGGCATATCCTTCTTGTGAGGAAATAAATTATCCGACCGAATCGGTACCTGAAAACTCTACCTTTGAGGTAAACGAGACTGAACAAAGTGATAAGATCGATGACGTAATTCCCCAAGTAGAAAATTTTCACATTCGAGCCTCCACAAACCAACTGAAAGAATAATATTAAATTGCAACATAAAATTAAAACTACCATATATTTACATACCGGAAATAGACGGAAAATTTATGATTGACACAGGTAGCACACGTTCATTTATACATCCTAGAAAAGCAATTGAATATTTTCCTAATTATATATCATATGAGCCTTTCGAAGTAGTCAGTACACACGCCTCTAGCAAACATAATCATGTTATGAATATCCCCTTGTTTCCAGTATTTCAAAGTAGAGACCAACATAAATTTTATTTGTATAATGTTGATTCACTATATGATGGACTAATAGGTAATGACCTTTTAAAACAATTAGAAGCCGTTATAGATCTAAAAAGAAATATATTAATAACAAAGACAGCTAAAATACCTATTATTCATAATAGCACGGAGTATGTTGTAATACTTCCGCCAAGGTCAGAAATTAGAGCAAAATTACCTACTAACATGTATACTGGCGAAGGAATCTTAAATTATACGCAATTTTGTGAAGGTGTGCGTATGCCTACCGCACTGGTAAAATGTGTGAAAGGATATGCAACCACAGTTATACAAAATACACTTGATACGCAAATGGAACTCTGTGTTACTAAACCCTTTGTAATATCAGAATACAAAGAAAACGAATGTCACATTAATTCTATAGACGACCAAAATATACAGACTGACGAAATGTTACGAAATAATTTAAATAAATTAAGACTAGATCACACGAATGACGAGGAAAGAGACTCTATCGAAAAATTATGCGAAGAATATAGAGATATATTTTATTGCGAACAAATCCCACTAAGTTTTACCAACCAGGTAAAACATTGTATTAGGACAAAAAATGAAGACCCTATATATACCAAACCATACAGACAGGCCCCTGCCCAAGCAGCAGAAATTAATAGGCAAGTTGAAAAACTTTTAGCTGATAATGTAATTCAAGAGTCGTTCTCTCCCTGGAGTTCACCAGTCCATCTTGTTCCCAAAAAGTCAGATGCCTCTGGTGAATTAAAATATAGAATGGTTATAGACTACCGAAAACTTAATGACTTGACAATAGACGATAAATACCCTCTTCCAAACATTACAGACCTTTTCGACAAATTAGGTAAGAGCACCTACTTTACGACCTTAGACTTAGCCAGTGGCTACCACCAGATTGAATTAAATAAAGACGATATACAGAAAACTGCATTTAGTACACAAAACGGACACTATGAGTTCTTAAGAATGCCGTTTGGATTGAAAACAGCTCCTGCGACATTCCAGAGAGCTATGGACAACATCATGAGAGGCCTTCAAGGAATACACTGCCTAATATACCTTGATGACGTCATAGTCTACTCTTCTAGCCTTCAAGACCATCTACAGAAACTTAGAGCAGTTTTTGACCGACTTAGACAGACAAACTTGAAAGTTCAACTAGATAAATGTGAGTTTCTACGTAAAGAGGTTTTATACCTTGGTCACACTATAACTAAGGACGGACTAAGACCAAATAACGATAAAATTAAAGCCATTCAAAATTATCCTCTCCCTAAAACCACGACAGAAATAAAAAGTTTTCTTGGCCTTGTGGGATACTACAGAAAATTTATCAAAGACTTCGCTCAACTCACTCAACCTCTAACGTCCTGCCTAAAGAAACGCAATAAAATTACTATAGATCAACATTACATTGATGCCTTCGAAAAATGCAAAGAAGTCCTTACTAACACCCCCTTGTTACAATACCCTGATTCAACTAAACCCTACATTTTGACAACTGACGCCTCTAATATTGCACTCGGTGCTGTCTTGTCCCAAGGACCTATTGGAACGGATAAACCTGTTGCATATGCGAGTCGCACCCTTAGTGACACTGAAGCGCGTTACAGCACAATAGAGCGAGAGCTTTTAGCCATCATCTGGGCTGTGAAGCACTTCAGACCCTATTTATACGGACACAAATTCCAAATTTATACAGACCATAGACCTCTTGCATGGTTATATTCATTAAAAGAACCCAACAGTAAGCTGACTCGCTGGCGCCTCCGCCTGCAAGAATATGATTTCACAATAATTTATAAAAATGGCAAGCAAAACACCAATGCTGATGCATTATCACGTATCAAATTAAACGCTATAGGATCCGATGAAGATGACAATGTATCAATGAAAGTTAATACTGACGACGAAGACATACAAAAAGTCATAAAACAACTTAAAGAACTTGAAAAATTTACTCCTAAACGCGAAAAAGACCATGATACGGAAATTGTGACAATCTCAGACTCAGACTCAGACTCTACTATAACAAACCCAAATGACTTGTTTGAAGAAAACTTCCCTATTCCTTCACTAACTAGCAGCAGTAGAACGGATACAGTAACTTCTGACAGAGAACCTGATTCGTTAGGAATCCCTATCTTGAGGGAGGCTATTGACACTAAGCCTAATCAGATATTAGTATTTTCTTGGTACCAAAACAAATTACAAGTGCAAAACCTTTCTAGAAAGAATCAAAAAATTTTAGAAGTTTTTATTCCGTTAGATAATGAAGACTTAATTAAACAATTTTTAAAAGAATATGTTGTACCTAAGCGCAAATATTTTATTTATTTTGAGAACGAAGCCCATAGAAGGCTATTTTCTAAAGTAATTATAGAAATTTTCAAGAAAGGATCAGTAGAGTTTTTTGAATGTACAGATAGAGTCATATATATAGAAGATGAAAAAGAACAAAAGGCTGTAATTCTGAAACATCATGAAGGAATGACGTGTCATAGGGGAATCAAAGAGACAATAGTTAGGATACGCAGAAATTATTATTGGGAAAATATGCAGGATACCGTAGCAGCCGTAATAAACATGTGTGAGCCATGCAAACAGATGAAATATGATAGAAAGCCAATAAAACCGATATTACAATTAACACAAACCCAAAATGCCCCCTTCCAAGAAATATTTATCGATTTATTTAATATAGAAAAGAAATATTATCTAACATTAGTGGATGCGTTTAGCAAATTAGGTCAGGCTATCGAAATACCAAGTAGGCAAACCACAGAAGTAGCGCGAGCGCTTATTAAGTACTTCTCTATGTATGGCGTCCCTAGGAAAATATCCTGTGACCCTGGCACTGAATTTAACAATGAGCTTATGCGTGAACTTTTAGCTATGTACAAAATAGAAATTCATATCGCTACCCCCAATAATCCTAACTCTACCGGGATTGTAGAGAGGTTTCACTCCACCATTATAGAAATATATCGATTAGCAAAATATGAGCGTAAATGCACAGACGCCGCCTCTGTGATGACTTACTCTGTGATGGCATACAATCACACCATACACTCCACTACAGGATTAACACCTTTCGAAGTAACATTTGGACACACAGATTCTGGTAAAATATTTGATGTAGACATAGAAAGGGCATATATACAGCAATTGGTTAAAGATCATGCAAAGCGTACAAAATATCTATATAGACAAATAGCGGAAAAAATTACTTCAGTAAAAGAAAAGGTTAGAAAAAAGAAAGGAGGTGAAACTGAGTTAGACCTACAAAATAAAGATAGTATTTTCGTAAAAGACATTAACATTAGGAAAAGCAAAGATAAACCTAGGTATCATAAAGCGATAGTACAAGGAAAAATAGATAAAAATATAGTTCCGGTAAAAATAGGAAATAGACAAACTAAAGTACCTTTAAAGAACGTTAAACGCCCTCCACAGGTCGTTGCTGATCATCGTGATCTTGAACCTGACGATCCAGTTGCAGGGCCTTCAACTTCGAAAGATTGAAAATAACCCAGGCATATTACCTGTTAAGCAGGGACAAGCGTTTAAAGAAAAAGATAAGTGGACTATAGTTAAAATATTAGATTTTAAAGGGATAGATGAGGATTTAGCATTTAATATAATTAAATATAAAGAATTAAGCGATTTAATAAATAATCATAAACTATATATGCACGAGTTTAAAAATATGGAACTACAGGTAGAGTACTTGCGCAATTCGACAGTCGATAAAATCAGGCAGCTTATGCCACAGAAACGATTCAAACGTGGCCTTATTGACCCTCTTGGTTCTATGATTAAAATACTTACCGGTAATCTAGCTCACGAGGATGCTGTTAATTACGATAACCAAATATCACAACTAAAAATGGGTCAAACTCACCTAGATAAGAAAATAACTATTATCTCGGAAATGCTCGATTCTATTACAAACAAAACTGGAACTCTACAAGAAAATATTGTGATCTTAGATGAGCGAATGAAACGCATAGAAAATGTAATTAAAAACTTAGCCACTAAGGAAAACAACTCTATATACTCTACCTATATCTTAAGTATGTTTGATATGTTTTTAAGTAATTTTAGAACAATTTATATAGTTTTAAGTGAAATTGAAACTGCGCTGTCATTTACCAAAGTTTCTGTATTACATCAAAGTATCATTGACCCGTTTGAGCTATTAACTTTGCTAAGTAACATATCTAAAACTGAAAGCTTAATTTACCCTGTAACAGAAAATAATTTAGTGATGTTAGAAAGAACTATGTCTATTAAAGCGTATGTAAAAGAAAACCATATAACATTCATTATCGAAATTCCATTAACGGACAGTAACATTTATAATTATTATAAAATCTATTCCTTACCTATTTTTGACGATAATACAAATAAAACCACTGCTATTATCCCTAAATACCCCTACCTTATTGTGAAAAGTTCAATGTACTTACCGCTAGCTGGCCCATGTGAAGAGATAGCTGCCAACCAGTTCCTGTGTAAGGAAGACGATGTCATATTGTTCCCTGAAAGTACATGCATAGAGCAATTAATGAATTTTGCTTCAAACCTTAGTTTGTGCAAACCACTTGTGGTTTACCTGGAAAACCTTAAAATTCAGCCTATTGACTCGTACAGCTGGATAATCTACATAAGAAACGAAATAATACTTACCGAAACATGCTCAGAAGACGTTACTAGAAAATCAGTGAAGGGCACATATATCCTGGAAATGAATGAAAATTGTAGCATACACCTGGAAAATATCAAACTACACAGAAGGCATATTTCGGGAAAAATACAGTATAAGGGAACTCCGATCACTGTCCTTCCAACATTAAAGGAAACCTCTATTGATTGGACCAAGACAACGAATTTAAAGAACCTCAATTTGGACGATTTAAAACACCTATCCTTCACATTAAAAAGTGAAATGGTGGAAAGTGATAGTGCGGTTAAAACGAAGAGTGTTAGTTTAGCTACCGTATTACTCTATGTCATTTTAGTTTTAACATGTTTAGGAATAATAATTAGTAAGAATATGTCTCGTATATTTCAAGGACCGCGAAATCATCGGAATCCAAATATTGCCGATAATTTCGCACTTGCGGAGGGAGGAGTTATGGAGACACCACCCATACAAATAGTGCGTATGTCAGCATAAGCGCTCAGGTGTTGTTTTCATGACTAGACATAGGTATAGATGTTTATGCTTAAGTTTAGAATTAAGTTGAAGACCACTTCGTGTTCGCATCCCACTCTGTAAACACGTTTGTAATTAGTTAAATATAATTAATTAAAATAATTAAAATTTATTATTTTTAAAAACACCTTGAGGCGCTCCCAAATCCTGACTAGGTTCCCTGACAATGTTTTTCTTCACTTTTTTATGCGTGTGATATTTTTTAATACGCACATGATTTTGAAAAGTCTGATATGCTTTGTATTTAAACTCGAGACCACTGACTTGGCTATGTAATCATCATATTACGGATTTTTCGGTGAACGTGTAGGTAAACCTACAGCAGAGATGGTAAATAGGTACCGACTAATTCCCATATTTCATGACTTCTTCGTATCGAATAATTTCGACTAACATACTAACACGACACTATTCCCCGAAGGGTTATGCAGAGGCGTACTAATGTACACCCACAGTTCGCTGGTATGTTTAGGTCCCAGTGCGAGCATGGGCGAGCCTATTGTCATAAACCGGTCACAAATTCCAGACTCCGAGCTGCTACTGTAAATTTCATAGAAAATCCTAATAACTCTGCTCGACCTGGGAATCAAATCCAGGACCTATAGCTAAGCAGTCGCGCTCAAGACCACTATGCTAATGAAGCAGATAATTACTCGCTAATTAGCTAATTTTGACATATTTTTATATCAGTGACTAATTCTCTGTTCAATCAGAATTCAAATCGACGATGGTGGTCCAGCCAGAAAAAACCACACTACTTTTAATAAATGGCAATACTCGTATGATTCACAAACACAGATGTGCTATAAATTACTAGTAGGAACCTATAAGTTGACTTTTCATTGCACCAACGAAAACCCTATAAAATGAGAGATGGTGGCATTATATGCCACATGATGAAGCTGTGAATCAGTGAATCATGTAATATTATGAATCATCAATAATTTAGTGACAATTTCAGCCTCCCTAATACGTCTCTGAATATCCTTTTGTGAAATACAGGGGTGTATTCATAAAAGTTTTCTCTCAATGTTTCAATAATTCTCAATGGAACCACCGGAAAAAACTTCAACAATATTGAAAAAATGGCTTGTTGATATCATGACAAATCATTTTTCTTTCTTTCTTGGTTCTCTCTTTCTGTAATAGCTTTGTATTTAATATGTCAGAACCAAACGTTTTTAATTCTGCCGCTATCACCGATCGAGTGTAATAGGCTCTCCGTTAAAAGTAAATTAGGGCTGTCAAAGTTAAGTGCGAATTTTTCGAAGGGCCGTTCGAAAATATTGTGCGAATGGTAAAATACTGAAGAAGGTTAATAGGACCTATGATATGCCGAATTAAAATCTGTTTTGCTTCTATTTGCCTTTAGGTACGATCAGTGCAGTGATAGATTGGTTTACTACGTCACATGTCGCGGGTTCGAACCTCGTTCAGCAATTTATTGTGATTGTGCTGTAAGTAGGTAGTATTATTAGTTATAATCTAGTTTTGTTGTGTGTATGTGACAGTCAAACCCCGACAGCCTATTTACTTGACTTGTCTCTTCATCAGAGACCCTGTTTTCCCTATTTGTTTGTATTTTCTATCAGGTAAAATTAAGGTCACACACACGCATCCAAGTTCAATATTAATAAGAAAAAAGCGTGTATGACAACCCTAGATCAAGTGAATTACATCAGAAAATTAAATGAGGCTGGACTGGACTGTAGGAGATGTAATTAATTTCGGCCTTTTTCAACAATTAATTAAAATGTTACCCAATCTGAGAAATTACAATCGATCTGTAGGCTCACTGTCTGGACCATTTCGATGATTACAGAAAGAGTTTCAAACTTACTTTGTTATATTTTGACCCATTTTCTTTTAATTATCTTTTTAATAATTCGGAGTTGGGATTTGTGTCTGGAACGACAATAGGGTCGCTCCCTATTACGTTAATGACTTGTAAACTAAAGGGGTCTTTAAAATATCTGTTTACCCTGTATAATAAATGTAAATTATGATAAAGTCACTAATTACACCTCTACTCATGTACGGCCAGATTGTGTTGTGTTTAGGTCCTTTTAATTTATAGGATAATCCTATAAGGATTTCGAAACTCCAACCTGTTGAGAATTCCGCAGAAAAACTTAATAATAATTTGCTCAATCGAATCAATGGGAATTGAAACCAGGACTTCCTGCTCAGCAGTTTTGTTTGTACCCACTAGACCAATGTGGTAGTTGTATTTTATGTAGTTTGAAATTTGTGTAAACTTGGTAGGTACCTAGTTTTCAATGACATTACAAATAAAAATTCGAATGGAATTGTTTCATTAAAAAAATACAAATGAGGGTAGAACTAAAATTCTTGTTAACAAAGATACCGCACCGACATTGTCAGTCTTACCGTGACCACAATACGATCGAAAAACTTAAAAAATGTGTAGTGTTGTGCCTTTTAAAATTATATTGTATCGCGTCATACATTCGAGTCGTGTGTATTTTATGTCAGTAATTATCACCAAGGACATTATTTAGTTAGTGAAGGCTAAACTCAGATTTTTTTTTCTGTAATAAGTGAAGTGTTGTACTCGTATGTGTTTGCGACTATATTTAATTTAGTTCTATCAAAATTCATTGAAGATTTATCCGTAAAGTTTGGTATTAGTAAACAAATATTATTGTGATTTTACCGGTGAAGTTTCACAGCTACTTTTCGCAATGTCACCTTTGCAATATTGCTACTTACAATGATAATATTTTAAAGGCGTTATTGTATGTTAATGCAGCAAACGTCGCATTCGATTTATTTATTTTCAATTGATGTACAGAAGTGAATAAAGGCGGTCTTAATGCCGTATGCATTTAAGTGCTACCTAGTAGTTCTGTATTCATCTATCCGTTAACTGTGATTTCATTGTGATGTGATTTGTATCAGGCTGCGAAATAAGTAGCAGGTTGAGTGACGTATGTACGTATAAATCATTTCTTAATAATATTATTTTTTACATACAAAACGTAGCTACCATAAAATATTGTGTAGAGGCGTTTAAAAGCAACATACCTACATAAAACAATGTAAATGTGTGAGCGTCGTGTCGTCGGGACTTCACACGAGAAAATATATCGCGTGGAGGTGAGTGTCACACATTTGTTACTCGCATGATATCGACAGGCGCTACGTGAAAAGCTATAAGTGGGGAATCTAGTGGATTAAATTCTGTTGAACTATTTTACTTGTTTAATGGTCGTTTTAAAAAATCTTTACTCACATAAGAAACGGTAGGTTTTATATCAATATTTAGCAAATTAGGCATAGTTATGTAAGTATAAGACTTGTGTATGTTTAGGTCTGAATTAATAGGGATGAGCCTATAACCATTAACTGGGCTCAAATCTAAATTTCGAGTTGCTACTTTTAGTTATATTTATAGAAAAAGTCAAAAACATTTTGCTTGAACTGGGAATCGAACCTAGGACCTCTAGCGTAACATTCGCACTTAAGACCACTAGACTAATGACGCAATTTAATAATAATTTAATATTAAATTGTTTTCTTATGCAGGGCGATCCTTCGAAAATATTTTGAAGAACTCTTCTGGAAAACTGGTAAGTGTTTAATTGGTTTATTTAATAATTTTCATTCATTCGTCTGATTATTCTCTTAATTCCACAAATTACTATAAATCAATAAAGATCCGTGGCCCTCCAGAGGGTCCGTTGTTGCTGACAGGATAATTTAATTATCCGTAAATAGATGTGATTCAAATTAATTATTGTGGTGTTCCCATAGTTTTAGATACAAAATGTTTCCTTCTACCTATTTTTAGCTGCCGACGAAAAAGAGAGGTGTTGTTTACCTACGGATATGGATTTATCCTTTATCTACGGTCCCTGCTCGTTTGCCCCCCTAACCTATAAAAAGAAGGTTGTTTGGTAGTGGGATATTTAGCAATGATTTGTAATTTATCTCTACACTATTAGAAAATTTTAAAAAAGCTGTGTCTGTTTAAATTGTAAAAAAAAACAAGTGGGTTAGGGAGTATAGTATGAAAGTCGACGAACCCAAAATTGTGATTTTTAAAATTCTTTGTTGTGTTAGTTGGCGCAAAAACTACTGAATGGATTTTAATTTTGTAAGATATTAGGTACTCTTCGAAAGTACCTATATGCTCTAATTTAAAAATTGGTCTAAAAATCTTATCTCAATTAATTACACGGATCCTGAGATACAGCTTGACCTCACTGATGTATAGACCCATACAGGAAGAAATCATCACTGTTGGTTTTTGATTAAATTATGTTTGGGATCTATTTCTAATTGTAATATAACTCCAGGTGGGCGAAGCCGCGGGCAAAGGCTAATTAGATATACAGTTGCGCTACTTCGCGAATTAGTTTTTCTTTTCATAGTCACTTCTGGAATTTGGTACGTACCTAGGTACTTAAAGTTTATTGTGTCGTCCTCTATTTTGTGTGTGTCCATGCCTAATGTATTCTAGAAGTTACTCTGTAACACAATATTGACTGGAGCTACATTTCTAAAAAGTAACAGCTTTGAACTAGGAGCAAGTGAGTTAAATATTTTATTAGCGAGTTCAGCGCGGGTCGGGCTTACTGTAACTCGTTTTACTAACTTACTTCCGAGGATAGAGTCGTTTAGCTCAGTAGTTTAGGAAGTACTTGATTAAGTGGTTGACTGGCTGGCTGTGGGTATCGTCACAGGAGAATCGTTTATAAGCCTTTTTGAAGTGAAAACTGCACTTTTTGTGATGAGGAAAAATGTTAAACTCGCGACAGATAAGACCGTAAGACAAAAGTGAAACAAATGTTTTCTTAGACAGTACAACTGAACATCACTACTCACTACTTATTATAAAACAAAGTCGTTTCCCGCTGTCTGTTCCTATGTATGCTTAGATCTTTAAAACTACGCAACGGATTTTGATGCGGTTTTTTTTAATAGATAGAGTAATTTAAGAGGACGGTTTTAAGCTATTTAAAATCACGCTATGACTCTTAGGACCGGGGCAGCGCGGGTGAAACCGCGGGCGGGTCGCTAGTTATCATTATATTGAAGTGAAATCTTCGTGAATATTCAAGTTTTCACTTCTGCCGGCACTCCCGGAGTGCAACCCATTGTTTTTTTTATCTCGATGATAAATGATAATTAATGTAATTTTATTGAAGGAAAAAAATTGACTACAGGTAGGAGTCGAACCTGCGTCTTCTAGGTCAATACACCAAACGCTATGCACAACTAAACCACTGCTAGTCCCACCCACCATGTAGAAATTTGCCTTCACTTTCTGAATTTACGTCGTAAATGTGACGTCAGTGACAACTATTGAAAAGTAAGTTAATTTGCTTCTCAACCGACGAGACTTACTTTACAGTTAGTTCGATGTCGTGCGTGTCACCTTACCTATTAATTATCTTTTATTTATTTTTTGTAATCCATACTAATATTATAAAGGTATTTTAGTGAACATAAAATTGATTACGGCCAGGATTCGAACCCGCGTCTTCTAGACCAGTACACCAGACACTATTACCAACTAAGCCACCGTGAGTCCCACCCGCCACGCCACTCGAAATTTTAACAATCTTAAAAAATTATACAAAGGGAGGATATTATTTAATTAACTGTCTCATTAGCCTCGCGGTCCTGAGCGTGCCTGCTACGCGAGAGGTCCTGGGATCCATTCCCAGGTCGAGCAAACTGTTATTGAGTTTTTCTATAAAATTCCCAGTCGCAGCTCGGAGTTTATTATTTGTGCCCGGTTCGTGGCAATAGGATCGCCCCTATTACATGGGACCTAAACATACCGGGCGAACTGTGGGTGTACCTACATTAGTACGCCTCAGCCTAACCCTTCGGGGAATACAGGCGTGATGGTATTTTATGGTATGTTATGTTATTTAATTCTGTAAAAAGATGTTTTACGGATGATTGTTCTCCTGAACCCTCCAAATTTAAATCTGAATTTGCGCGGGAAAAATGCCTTTTGTGTAAAGTTTCTTAGAACTAGAATGTTCTTATAAAAAAATAGGTCACGTGCTTTTAAAGGTCATAATAGCTTGATATTATGAGACCAAGTTTTATATCTACCTTTTTATTGTTTTCGGGACATTAAACCTCTGAGCGGAATATCTTTTTCCGTACTAAGCACCACTGCCACGCTTAGAGGTATCTGAATTCGATTCCCAGGGGCTGTATTCGACGTGTTATCGCTATCATTTTTAGATTGTGAGAATGGGATAACGCTATTTAATCTGTAGAGCGGCATCCCTCTCTCGCAATCGGAAAATTATGGCAATAATACGTCATAATATAGCCTCTGGTCGGCAAAGTAATATTAGGTTTTTTCGCACGTAGCAGCCCGGAGTTTGGATTTGTGCCCGGTTAATGGCAATAGGCTCACCCTTTATTAAATGGTGACTAAACGTATCAGCGAACATTACAACCCTGCTTAACTCTTCGTGGCGTGATGGTATCTTATGTTTAAAAAGACCACAACTGTTTACTCAAAAATCCTGTTTAAAATCCACCAAAAACCTACGTTAGGTACGTTATTTAAATGAGCACCTAACTGGTTTGACCCAGTCCTAATTACGTAACTAATTACAAAGTAATATGTGCTAATTACCACTCTTAAAGCCGTAAAACAGTAAAGGATGGTAATGACTGGCCTTTAAAATACTAATTGTTTTAATGCTTATACCCGCTGGGGCAACAATTTAAATTGAAAATCTAGCAGTATCAGTTCAATATCAGATATTATGTTCTTGCAATATTATTTTACAAGATACCAATCGATGAGACCTGTGAAAGTTGCTAACATCCGTTCATAAACTAGAAAACAGCTTTCGATAGAGTCACAGCACACAATAGCAGCTTGGAGTTTGAATTCGTGCCCGGTTGTTGGCAATATTTGTACTTTTTGGTGTACATTAGTAGGCCTCTGCCTAACCCTGCCAGGAATAAAGGCGTGATGGTATAGAATGGTTAAAAAGTGTCTTACGCCAGAGTAAAAAAACTAAATACTTAAAACCGCTCACCAACAAAAACCACGCTTAAAAGAGGTGGCAGAACAGGCCAATTTCCACGACAAAGGAGGCCAATTAGAAACTCCATTATACAATCATTTCCCTCGCTACTATTATATGCAAGTCTAAGTTAAACGTAGCGCAGGAAGTGAACCGGCGACCCTTGTGATGCAAATGCAGTGACAATTTGCCGTTTGAATGTGGCCGGAAGCTAGACGGGAGACGACGGTGTCTGTACCTAGTGAAGCTCGTTTTATAATGAGTTTACTCGACTACGAAAAAGAAAAGGTTTTGAGTTTAACATTCTATATGTATTATGACCTTAATTTTTTTTATGTCATAGGGGACAAATGAGGAGAT
Source organism: Acronicta leporina (assembly GCA_947256265.1). Lineage (NCBI taxonomy): Eukaryota > Metazoa > Arthropoda > Insecta > Lepidoptera > Noctuidae > Acronicta > Acronicta leporina. The sequence continues at coordinate 3,678,528 of OX366513.1, read as the reverse complement.
GGATCACCTGATGGTAAGCGATACCGCCGCCCATGGACACCCGTGACACCAGTGCGTTGCCGACCATTTAAAAGGATTTGGGCCTCCGGTATCCTCACCCACCCGCAAAAAACGGTTGTTTCACGCCGATTTTCTGTGAGGCTGTGGTATCATTCCGGTCGAGATGGCCCATTTGTGACGAAGTATAGCTGTCCCACGATGAAAGTATGTAGCAGTAAGTATGTGTCTATATATGTAAAATGATGTGACGTTTGATTCGTATTTGTAGTAAGAGTGTCATAATGCTATTAGTTTATGAAAAATAAAACCAAGATAGACGACGAGACATTAAACAGGGGCACCTAATAACAAAAAAATATTTTAACAAATGAGGTGCAAGTACTTGCATTCATTATAAACACGTTCTACATAATAATATATATGAATTGATCTGTATTGCTCATTATAATCTTCTAAGTCCTCCATCATACAATTTACATTACACCGGTGTCTTATGAATCGACAATTAATTAATTATTCAGACAGATAATTGATGGTTACATACCTGCATGCATAAGATTGTTTCTAGTACAGTCGAGAAAACAGAGCTAACAAGATCTGTGTTTTAAACAAGATTGTGTAAAAGTATCACACAATATGTGTGAAAACCCAGGTAAAGTTAACATAAACATAACATAATCATCCTATTATAATCTGCACAGTAGTACCTACCTACTACCTACCTATCTGTACCAGGGTACCTACGGGTCTCCTCTCCTCGAATGAGAGGGATTAGGCTATAGTCCACCACTCTAGCTTAATGCATGTTGGCAGACATCGCCGTCGAGAAAATCTCTCAGGATTGCAGGTTTCCTCGAGATGTTTTTCTGCATCGATAATTAACTATGACATCATGTCTTCGAAAAGTCAGATGTCTGTGCTTTGGATTTGAAATCGAGATTTCTGACTTGGGAGTCCGAAGGTCATATCACTGCTTAGCTACATAACAAACAATATGGCGGATGATCTATCTATACTAATCCATACTATCACTACATAGGATAAAACAAAGTCGCTTCCCGTTGTCTGTATGTCCCTATATCTGCCTTTATGTATGCTTATATAATTAAAACTACGCAAAGAATTTTGATGCGGTTTTATTTAATAGATAGAGTGATTCAAGAGGAAGGTTTTAAGCTATTTAACATAACCCTACGACTCTTAGGAACGGGGCAGCTTGGGTGAAACTGCGGGCGGGCCGTATACTATAAATGGGAAAGAAACTCTGTCTATATGTTATGTTTTCAGGTCTAAACACGTGAACCAATTTTGATGAATTTTGGTAAAGAGATATATTGGACCTCGGAGAAGGACATTAGGCTACCTTTTGTCTCAGAGTCCTTATCCTTTATCCTTACCAGAGTCCTATTTTTAACGCAATCTATGTCAAGATGTAGATGTAGTTAGCTATATACCTAACTCTTTTATTGACTGTACAATTGTACATCAAACCTGCCTAGCTATATTTAGATAATATAATTATGTTTGTATCGATTCTCATCTGAATTCAATCTGTCGAGTGTTGATTGATTCAGTATTCGATACGTAGGTAGACAGTAGTAGTCTATTGTTTGTCGACGTTTGGTTTAATATTCTTTCTACCAGCTTCTGCCCGCGGCTTCACTAACTTGAAGCTACAAACCAACAGTGATGATCTCTTCTTTGTACGGGTATATACATTAGATAGGTCAAGCTGTATCTCAGGTTCCGTTTAATTATTTGAGATATGAAGTATACCAGTTTTTAAGTTAAAGCACATACTTTCTAACAATGATAACAAAATTAAAATCTATTCAGTAACTGCCTCAATAGCCAAGTGGTCCTGACCGCGACTGCTACGCTAGAGGTCCTGGGTTCGATTCCCAGGTCGAGCAAAGTGTTATTGGGTTTTTCTAAGAAATCCCCAGTAGCAGCTCGGAGTTAGGAATTTGTGCCCGGTTAATGGCACTAGGCTCGCCCCATATTACATGGGACCTAAATATACCGGCGAACTGTGGGTGTACATTAGTACGCCTCTGCCTAACCCTTCGGGGAATACAGGCGTGATGGTATGTTATGTAAATCTATTCAGTAGTTTTAGCGCCAACCCGTAACAAACAGACAGACTAGAATTTTAAAAATCTTTTTTTTTAGTTCGGAGACGTTTATATACCCTAACCCACTTGTTTTTATTTAAATATATTCAATGTACACAGCTTTTTTACAATTTTATAATAGTAGAGAAGAAGTCATCTTGTTCTTGATGTATATTGAGCGACTCTGAGGGCCGGGGACTGTAGGGCGTTCTGTCAGCCTTAATTAATAATTTGTATAATACTGTCATAATTTTCAGCCAAAAATGTCTATTGCTGAACAAAGGTCTTTCCCAGAGGCTTCCACAAGGACCGCTGCCTGCATCCAACGACTCCCAGCGACCTATACCAGGTCATTTGTCCATCTTATTAGAGATCTTCCCCAGTGCGTTTCTCGGCGCGTGTTCTCCACTTGAGAACCTTTCTGCCTGAGCGGCCATCAGTTCTATGAACTTTGTACCCTGTCCATTGTTACTAAAGCTTGGTAATCCTTTAAGCTATGTCACCAAATTTGATTCTACTTCTTCTTTTAAATTCTCTCAAAATATATCTTGTAAAACAAAAAAAAATCGTCGGATCGTCATTTACTTAAATGTAATTCCAAAGACATGAGTTTGGCTGTCGTCTTTCCATATTTTATGTCAATCGGGGTTTTTGCCAAAAAGAACTATGAAATAATTATTCTGTGAGAGCACGGATGATCTCTTGAATGAAATGCTTCACTAAAAAGTAATTACCGCGGTAAAGTAGGGTTACCACATCCTTAGTCGCGAACAACAAAAGTGCCCCATTAACACTGCAAGTAAGTGCTTTTATAGCTCACAATTCATTCATTTGTGAATCACATGGTGAATACGGAGTTAATGCAAGCGATGTCGTTCACGATAACAGCTCTAGCAGGTGTATTTATTACTGCGTTTAGCAATAAAATGTTGCCCTTAACCATGTGGAGCCGTACCGCTGGGAAATTGCTTGTAAGGGTTAAATAAGAAATTGTTTTGCGCGGCCGAATAGATTTTTGGATACAAATTGAATCATCTCCTAATAATATTGTTGTCAAAAAAAAATCCGCACCTTATAATCATGTGCCAAAATTGACAGTGACTTCGGTTACAAACCATCGGTTTCGAACCTCAACAAGTCAACGCTGGCAACCAATAAATCAATATGAGTGTTCTAATGTAAACACAGCTTTTTTTACCATTTAGAATAGTAGAGATATCTACTATTCTAAATGGTAAAAAAAGCTGTGTCTGTACATCGAAGATATTTAAAGAAAACAAGTGTGTTAGGTTATACAAACGCTTCCAAATTCAAAAATGAGATTTTTTAAATTCTTGTCTGTTTGTTGGTTGGTTGGTTTTTTGGTTGGAGCAAAAACTTCTAAACAGATTTAAATTTTGTCTTTTTTATCACTATTAGAAAGTATTTGCTTCAACTTAAAAATTGGTGAAATTCTATCTCAATTAATTTAACGGATCATAAGATACAGCTTGTCCTCTCTGATGAATAGAGGCCCACCCAAAGAAGAGTTCATCACTGTTGGTTTTTATTAAATTATTTTTGGGATCCATTTCTAATCCTGATACAGCTTCAGGTGAGCGAAGCCGCGGACAAAAGCTAGTAGTAAATAAATTAATACAATCTTTCACATGGTTAGTACAATTCTGACGTAGTTATAGCATAAAGTACTACATTAGGTATTACAAGCTTTATATTTATTTCCCTCGTGTATAGAATACATGCAAAGCGGATTGAACAACTTGGCGCATCAGCTTACAAAGAACTAGAACTAGGAACTTCAAGCAACTTTAATACTTATGTCTTCATAGCTAAAAGTCTACAAAAGAATAGATCGTGTAGTAAAATCACGTCTGTATTCTTTCAAAAGTTCTAGTTTTTAATTTATAACATACATACATACATACCATCACACCTGTATTTCCCGAAGGGTTAGGCAGAGGCATACTAATGTACACCCACAGTTCGCCGGTATGTTTAGGTCCCACGTAATGGGGGGCGAGCCTATTGCCATTAACCGGGCACAAATTCCAAACTCCGAGCTGCTACCGGGAATTTCATAGAAAACCCCGATAACACTTTGCTCGACCTGGGAATCGAACCCAGGACCTCTAGCGTAGCAGTCGCGCTCAGGACCACTTAGCTAATAAGGCAGTGAGCAGGCAGAGGAGCATTTATAACATGTGCATGCAAAATTATTATACAATTTTCGGTTCAGTAATTTTTGCCCGTAATTTTATTAATGGTGCACATATATTTTGAGTTTTCCGGGAATTTGATTAAGAGTGAAAATGTTTTGACTTGTAAATAAAATTAAATGATCTATTTGCAGAAATAAAAACACGTTTGAATAATACAAAAATAAACGTAGGCTGTACACGCTCAAAACAACTGCAGACCTTACATTTCGGTCAGCGTTACCATTTTGTAGTAATGTTCTGTACATACACACAGGTCCTTACGTATGTATGTAACGGCTCCATACCAACCTTGATGGGTTCATTTGCCATGTAGTATTTCTATGATGTGTACGATACACAGTGTGAAAGTTTATTTATTTAATTTGTAACTTCTCGTCGCCCGCGTAAATTTCTTTCAGATAAATTGCTTATACCAACGATTACAAACACGAAAATCAGCCACACATGTGGTAATTATTATTTATTTATAGATTTAGTAAGACCTAATAATGGTGTGACCTGATTTGTGTAAGTATAGGCTCGCTGATATCACATGGAATTAACAACATAACGCAAATTGACTGTGAAAATTAGAACTACTATCTAAGCCTTCAAGTAATATAGGTTTGAAAAACATGATTGTTCAAATTGTCTATGTCTTATTATTTACTGGATACAACCATATTATCTACCATCACGGCTGTATTTCCAAGAGGGTTAGGCACCTACTTTTCGCCGGTATGTTTAGGTCCCATGTAATAAGGGACAAGCATTTCTAATGACAATACAAATCCCGAACTCCGAGAGCTTTTGAGAATTTCATAGAAAAACTTGATAACAGGTTGCTCGTCCTAGGAATCAAACTTACGACCTCTGCCGTAGCAGTTGCTTTCAGGACCACCAGTATTTTGAAGCAGTTTTATTGCTATTGAGAAGTTCATACAAAATTTCAACAAAGCCGGACTTATGATCATGTGGTTGTCGGTTCGAAACCAAATCATTGCACTACCGACGTGAACCCACTCGTAACACAAGTATTTAGCTTAGCACGAGGGGTTAACAAGAATACCTACTAGTAATGTGTGACGCATATTGCTAGTAAGCGTTTTTTTTTAAAAAAAAAGCGATCTCATGATCTCTGGCTCAGTTGCGTTTGCGCACACTAAACCAAAAGAAAATGTCATAAAGATACCACTTTCTTCGGAACATCCTACTTCCTACTAATATTATAAATGCGAAAGTTTGTGAGAATGGATAGGTGAATGTTTGTTACTCTTTCACACTAGAACGGCTGAACGGATTTGGATAAAATTTGGCACAGAGACAGAATATAGTCTCGAATAACACATGAGCTACTTTTAATCTAGACCGGACCCAATTCTGAAGTTCACGCAGACGAAGTCACGGGCAGATGCTAGTATTATAATATACTTTCTACCAAAGCTCAGAGGTCTTATCTTGCCGCGTCTCCGTAGTTCTAACTCTCTCACAGGTGGGAATTCTCTAAAAAGATATGGCCAGTTCTATTCTAGTTGCTGCGTACCTATCTTTAGCTTTGTCTTCGAGAGTAGGTGAGTAGAGCTATAAGTTGCAGAAAGATACGAGGATTTAGCTTTCAACAATTCGAACGAAATGGAATTTCTATTATGACTTTGCACATCAATAAATGGATATGAAAATATGATTTTGATGAAAATTTGAAATGTTTGTTATATGACGTACTAGCTGGTACCCGTGACTTCGTCTGCGTACTTTTAATTTCGCAATAAAAGGTAGCCTATGTCCTTTCTCAGGGTCTAAAGTCTGTGCCAAATTTCATCAAAATCGGTTGAGAGGTTTAAGCGGGAAAGCGTAACAGACAGACAGACAGAGTTACTTTCGCATTTATAATATTAGTAGGGTAGTAGGGATGTGTTCGTCGTTTCATCTTACATTATCATGGTGAAAACTTTCCGTAGAACAAAAGAGACGGTAGCCTAATGGCTAGGGCGTCTAACTTCGGTCATGTGGTTGCCGGTTCAATACCCACACATTGCACTACCGATGTGAACTTACTAGTAACACAGTATTACACAGTATTAGTAGTCTATTCTAGTCATTTTCTTTTGTAAATGTGAGTACCATGTAGGCTTGATTTTATTATACCAGTTTTATAGTCTGGAGGCTTTGAGAATTTCATACGACCTACACGAATGTCCTGCTGATCTGGTATTGTCGTGCGACGGGTCGTTGAGCTCCCTTAAATATGGTTGAGCTACACGATGACTGATGCATGCTTGCCGTCAGTTAGGACTGGTCTACTCAAAGCTGCTATGGTTATTTCCTCAAAAGGCCATTTCAGACATTGCCCTGCATTGTCCCACTCACATTATTTGCATTATTTTATGTCTGGACTTTAAAAGAGACCATGATTCTCTGAGTTTGTTTCGGCGTTTCTTCTCAGAGGTCGTCAGTTAGGAAATGCCGAAGCCATCTAGCAATAAAAAAAAAACAAACAAAACATTGACTTGTAAAAGTGTATCTAATGATCTACTTACAGAAATAAATATCATTTCATTTCATTTCATCATTTCATTTCATTTCACAAGTATTGGTTAACAAGAATAAGTAATGCGAGATCCACAATGCTAGAAACCTTTTTTTTTAAGGTGAGGCGAGCACGTAATGCCATCGTTCCCGGTTGTCATACGAACATCTTTGACAATTGTTAGTGGCAGTCATAACATACCATCATGCTTGTATTCCCCGAAGGGTTAGGCAGAGGCGTACTAATGTACACCCACAGTCCGCCGGTATGTTTAGGTCCCATGTAATAGGGGGCGAGCCTATTGCCATTAACCGGGCACAAATTCCTAACTCCGAGCTGCTACTGGGAATTTCATAGAAAAACCCAATAACACTTTGCTCGACCTGGTTATCGAGCCCAGGACCTCTAGCATAGCAGTCGCGCTCGGGACCACTTGGCTAATGAGGCAGTTAGTGGTAGTCAAAAGTCCAATAAAAGCCAGATAACCAGTCTATCCTCCGAATATCGGTATTGCCCAGAAATTGGGTTACGGAGGTCTAATGGCAGTCGCTTCGTGTAAAATACTGATATTCAGCCGCATCTGGTTAGACTGGAAGCCGACCCCAACATGAGTAGATGGAAAAAGGGACGGAGGATATTTTTTTTTCACATATTGAATGGTTGTGGCGGAGTGGGTGGACTGCGTAATTTATATTCAAACGCGACCAATTTATCGATATCGATAAAAATTAATGGAATCTGCAAATATTTTCTGCCAAAATATATATTTGTTTAGTCTGTGTACAAAACGATTTTAATCAAGAGAAAACAACCATTAAGGTTTATGATTCAAAGTCGCTATTTGCTCAGCATTTACATTTGTTTGCTCATTTCTAACATAAGAGAGATATGTTGAAAAGATTTGTGGTAGGTTCGTCTGAGTAGATAATTAAATGTTATTCATTATTTAAATTTTACGTAGTAAATTTAATACAAAATATCACCCAATTAATCGATAACCGGTTCGATTCCCAGGTCGAAAGTGTTAATAAGTTTTTCTATGAAATTTTCATCAAAATAATTATTATTTTATATATACCTATTATATATTAATAATTTTCATGAAAATAATTGGAATTTGTGTGCAGTTAATTCCATTAGGCTCGCCCCTATTACATGGGACCTCGTATTGTGGGTGTACATTGGTACGCCTCTGCTGAATCCTTCGGGGAATACAAGCGTAATTATAAGTATGTAACTGAAAGAATTGGGCATGCAGTTTTCTTAGAGTAAATACATTAGTTATGAAATCATTTTAGGGAATTTTCTACAGGATTTGAAAATACGAGATCAACTCGAGTAACGTCGCGGGATATAAACAGTTTATATATATATGTATGAGTAGAAAATGTTCGCCCGAGAAAGTAATGTTTCGAACAAATCGACGCAATCTCGAATCGCCATCGCACACGGAGACGTATATTTCCGTTAGGGTCTCGCCTTTTGAGAAATGCCTTTGAAAGGTCAATCGGTATCGAATGCCGCCAGTGATTTTCTTCCAAATATATGTGAATTGAAGTATATTTTGTTTAAAAGAAATGTTTTAGTACTGACCTGTATTGTTTCTGAACCAATTCGACGATAGCAAGCATCATGCCTGTGCTCCTTGTATAGGTAGATATCCCAAGTAATATTATAAACGTGACAGTTTGTGAAGTAGGATGTTTGTTTATCTTTCACGCCAGAACGTCTGATCGGATGTGGATAAAATTTGGCACAGAGATAGATTATAGTCTGGAATAGCAAGCGCTAAGGCCAATTTTTATCTAAGTTGGACTCAATTCTGCAACCCACGCATACAAAGTCTAGGGCAGAAGCTAGTGTTTTAATTATAGTTATAGTTCGTCAGTATCTTAAGGTCTTATGTAATTGGCGGCGAACCTATTGCTAATTACTATAAAAAACCGAACTGTGAGTTGCTACTGAGAATTATATAAAAAAACCTCATTAACCAATATCATATAGTTTAAAGAGGCCAATAATAAAGGCCTGGGAACCAAATATAGAAATAAATAAATTTATATAATATAATATACTAACTGCCTCATTAGCTAAGTGGTCCTGAGTGCGACTGCTACGCTAGAGGTCCTGGGTTCGATTCCCAGGTCGAGCAAAGTGTTATTGGGTTTTTCTATGAAATTCCCAGTAGCAGCTCGGAGTTAGGAATTTGTGCCCGGTTAATGGCAATAGGCTCGCCCCCTATTACATGGGACCTAAACATACCGGCGAACTGTGGGTGTACATTAGTACGCCTCTGCCTAACCCTTCGGGGAATATAGGCGTGATGGTATGTTATGTAATATAATATATACTATAATATAAGACAAACATGCGCAGTTTTTTACTTTTAATATTTTTACGTTGAACTTTTTATATAAACTACGTAATAAGTGACGTTTAATGCATGCGCGAAAATTCTTTAAGCGTAGAATCTTCCATTATATCGTATTAAATGATTTCCTTCAAGAAGTTGCAGGCAATTTTCTCTTTCACAGAACTTTATCCACTGCCTGGTAGTAGGTAAGTACTTAGTAAGAGTTTAAAACTTCAGTACAACGATTCATGAAGCGCGCAGGCAAGCGAGTACTTCGAATTTTGTGATGTATCGCTGTTAAAGTTGTAGCTTTGAATGACATTAATATTAAGTTCCCTGTCAAAGTCAAAATAAATACTTTTGAAAAGTCAAAACTATGTAGTTGCACAGTTCCAAGAACTAGGTGTTACCCAAACCTTGTGTCCCCTTATTTTGTGTTTCATCGGCCATAGGATCTGTTATCTTAAAAATGTATCATCTACTATTCTAAAATTGTAAAATAGATGTGTTTTTACATTGCACATTGTAGATATAAAAAAAAAACAAGTGGGTTATTTAAACGTCTGTGAACCCAAAAATTTTAATAGATATTAGTTTTGTTATCACTGTTAAAAAGTATATGCTCCAACTTAAAAACTGGTGAACTTCGCAAAGAACAATACAAAGAAGAGATCATCACTGTTGGGTTTTGATTCAATTATTTTTTGGGATCTATTTCTAGCCCTAATGAAACATCAGGTGAGGGAAGCCGCTGGAAAAGCTATTAGCCTATAAGTGTCTTATTGTAAAAACTAATCAATTGACACCTAAGTTGTTAAAACCTGATTTTGAGCTAGGATTGAACATCCATACGATATATTATCTTATGTACCTACATATTAACATAGACTGTTAACCTTTCCTTTTTACCAAATTCCGAGCTGCTACTGAGAATTTCATAGCATTTTGCTCGACCACGGGAATCAAACCCACTAGACTAATGAAGCAGTTTTTACTTCCCCTGATACCAAATTGACATTTCAGAGTAAGCAATATTATCTACTGGACAGAAGGCCATTGTATTAAACGTGACGTCACCAGATAAGCTGAAGCCATAGCTAAGATTCTCGTATGCAGTTCCACAAAGGAATGCCTACACCATATTCAATTCCGTTTTGGTTAAGTGTTCGTTCGTATGAGGTAATTACTTGAACCAGTCGAGCGCGAATGTGGTAGCATTATGTAAGGGTATTAGTGCCTACTTTGAAGACAGTTTGTTGTAATACTTTTATAGTCATTCCATCTCACGAAGTCCTGTATGATGACCCTTATGTAATTGAAATAAAGTTCAAATTTCCATAATTTAACGGCCTTCGCGAAATAGAATATCTATGACTAAACTGGATTAAAATAAAAATAAAATAAACTGGATTAAAATTAAAATTAAAATAAACTGGATTAAAACTACTTTTACGGAATAAACCCCGTCTTAGGAAGTGATACAATACTATTCCTCACTGCTACTACAGATAGGCGTCTAGTTATAGGCGAAAAAATATCTGTAGCCTAAGCACGGACACTTTCGAAAACGTATTCGAGAATGATTTGTATGAGGAGGTTAATGAACGTAGATGAAGCGAAAGTGGTGTGCCAGGATCATAGCAAGTGAGAGACTACACTTGCTACAATCCTGGCACACCACTTTCGACTACCCCAATCGGAGACAGATGTGAAAATATGCATGTATGAGTATATTATACACTAGCTTCCGCCCGCGACTTCGTCCGCGCGTAATAATTACTTAGTCTTAGCGTGATGATATATAGCCTATAGCCTTCCTCAATAAATGGACTATCTAACACCGAAATAATTTTTCTAATCGGACCAATAGTTCCTGAGGTTATCGCGTTCAAGCAAACTTGGCAGGTGGCACTTGACAGGTGGTAAGAAGATGATGATCCCCTTCAGCGGCTTGTAGTATGTTTTGATCTTCAAGATATAGCCAATATTGTTAGTTGATAATTGAGCATTGAGTATCCGACCGGAACTTTAATAAAATATGTCACGGGAACAGGAATAATAAAAGAACGCTAAATGAGGATATGTCCTTTAGAGCGTTTGTTGGGTCCGAGCGGACCCAAGCTCGGTCCGCTCGGATACAAAACAAACGCTCTAAAGGCTGATGAATAACGTATTTATTTGAATAAGGATTAATATCATGTTTATAAAAACACCTTCGCTAATAATGCATTTGGAATTTTAGAACAAAGTTAGCATAAAAAAGGTTATAGTGAGCCAACCTTAAAAGATAGACATATGCTGTTGCGGACTTTTTTTTAGAACTTTTAAAGAGGAACAATTCTGTCATATATGATTTTTGTGAAACTTTAACCGTTTACGCAGCGCACGCATCGGAAGCTCTCAAAAGGAAAAAAACCCCCGATTTTGAAACATTCTTCATTGATGCTCCGCTCCTATTGGTCTTAGCGTGATGATATATAGCCTATAGCCTTCCTCGATAAATGAGCTATCTAACACTGAAGAAATTCAAATCGAACCAGTAGTTCCTGAGATTAGCGCGTTCAAGCAAACAAACAAACAAACAAACAAACAAACAAACAAACTCTTCAGCTTTATAGATTAGTATAGATAAGCGGCGGTAACCTAATGGCTAGAGCGTCGGACTTGCGATCATGTGGTTGCCGGTTCGAAACTCACCCATTGCACTACCGACGTGAACCCACTCGTAACACAAGCATTTAGCTTAGCACGAGGGGTTAACAAGAATACTAGTAATGTGCGACCCACATTGCTAGTAATGTTTATCAAAAAAAAATGTGAGATTTGTAGCAGAAAATACCTCATACGTTTACGATACGAATTCGATAGTTGTTCGTTCGACTCGCTAGCAACTACTCTTATATCGGAGTTTGTTGTAAAGCACCTTGGTGTGTTTCGACTTCTGCTCGTAAGAGCCAGTTCTTAAGCCCCCTCAGTTGTTGCGCCTCTGGCAGTCCGTAAGGACTCTAAAGGGTTGCCAACGCATCAGAAATTCCTCTGGTGTTACAGGTGTTTATGGGCGACGATGACTACTCACTAAAAGGCGACTTGTCAGCTCGTTTGCCGACTTATTTAATAAAAAAACGCTATGAGGCGTTCCGAATGATTTACAACATCCATGATCAAGGGTAGACTGCATGCTATAACTGACTTGAAACGTAGGGAATTAAATAATATCTATATAACGCGAGGCATTACTGACAGAACCTCGTTAGCCTAGTGGTCCTGCTACGCTAGAGGTCTTGGGTTCAATTCCCTGGTCGAGCAAAGCGTTATTGGTTTTTTGAGTTTGTAATTTGTGCCTGATTAATGGCAATAGGCTCGCCCCCTATTACATGGGATCTAAACATACCGGCAAACTGTTTGTGTACATTAGTACACATCTGCCTAACCCTTCGGGGAATACAGGCATGATGGTGTGTTATGTATGTACAAAAAGTATTTTTGTAATGGATAAAATAGTGTCAGGAAGCTACTTGCTACATATTCATTTGGTCGAGCAATATGTAACTTATTTGGGGAAATTATGTATGTACATTAGTACTTACACCTCTGCCTAACCCTTTGGCGGAAAAATAGAGAAAAGTCTATATTGTTGCTTTTGCTAATCCCTTGTCGTAGTTGTTGAGTGTGAAGCTCCGGGTTTGTTTGGTCAAGAATAGTTTTACTGGGATTTTTTTATGAAACTCTTTGTAGCATCAGTAGATGCTCGAACAAGTTTTAAAAAATGACAAACATTGACTTATAAAAATGTCTTTAAAAGATCTATTTGCAGATATAAATATCATAGGAATGGATTTCACATTCAATAGCCACGCATTTGACCATGAGACTAATAAGCTTCATAATCAATATATGACCTTATTTCCAACTTGGAGGATTCATTTTTGATCAACCCTCGTTAAATAAATAAAGATTAAAAAAAATTGGAGGTAGGACAACGATTTTTCCAACATAAAAAAATATTTTCATGTTCAACCGGCCCTTTTAATATAATTAATACAAGGAATCGTGTGTTTGATAAAATATTTCGTGCCAATACCGATGGAGAAAAAAGCATCGAAAATATGTCAATTTTTTTTTTAATGCTTTGCGTGTGACAAATATTTTCCGTAGTAATTTTATCGGGACTATAAATTGTCGAATGCCTATCGGGAATTCCCGATTTTGATATCAAAGGAACCTTAAGCTTTTATAGTAAAGGATTCCGAATTAACGTGCTCAATGAACTATTTAATGTTATTTTGATGCGAAAAATCGGTAGGTAATATGTTGTACCGTTAGCAAATATATTTTTTTTTGTGACTGGATAAAAGATGTATAAATCTTTTTTAACAAATTAATACGAAATTGGGTTGAACTCCACACGGATTCAACAATTTTATGTAATACTTAACTAGCTTTTGCCTCCGCTTGCAAGGTATCTCAAAGCCAACAGTGATGATCTTTTTTTATATAGGTCTCTATATATCAGAGAGGTCAAGCTGTATCTCAGAATGGGTTCAATTAATTGACATAATAAGTGCACCAGTTTTGAAGTTGTAGAACTTTCTAACAGTGATAACAAAATTATAAACTATGCAGTAGTTTTTGCGCCAACCCCTAAAAAAGAGAAAAATTGAAAAAATATTTTTTTGGCTCGGTTTTCATATCTTCAATGTACAGACACAGATTTACGATTTTATAATAGTAGAGATGTTTTTTTTCATTAGACCAAAATTTAAATTAAGTTAAAATTTTAAAGAGAAAACACCAACTAGGTATGTAGTTATATTATGTGGGACAAACAAAAACAGGGTTAATTTTGACAATTGTTTTTATTTCCAGGCTTACACTTCAAAGATAAATTTAGCCAAGGGTTAAAAGGTTTAGGACTATGGAAAAGGTAGCGGGACACGGACACGATACGGGGCCGACACGGGAGTATTACGGGGCGACTCCAATACGTTGTCATTGTCCCCTTGTTATATTGTGACGTGTCATTGCGAATTCCTACTCACTGTAGGCTGTGTTATGAGCTCTTATAGACTGGATAGGGATGTTCCAAGTTCGATAGTTGTGTCAAAATACTTTTTCTTGAGAGTGTATCTATCGATATATTATTATGTAGGTACACTTTCAAGCTTCGTGCAGAAGAAACGCTAACTTTCTTGTTTTCATAGCTGCCCGTCTTTTTTATATCTGTATAGCTCGCCCCCTATTACATGGGACCTAAATATACCGGCGAACTGTGGGTGTACATTAGTACGCCTCTGCCTAACCCTTCGGAGTGTACAGGCGTAATGGTATAGCTGAGAAAAATCGCTTCAAGGAGTTGGGGCAAAGTAATAACTACGTTTGATCTGCAAGGTGAGCTGCGCTTGCTGCAGTATGCCTATTGATGGGTGTCCATTTTCAACCTCAGCCTTAAGCTGTAATACGTAGGTATTGGTGACGAATGTCATACGAACACAAAATAATCATTTATGGTAATTAGAAGCCTGAAAGCCTAACATACCAGTTCGTTCTTAGAAGACCTATGTAGGTACAGTCTATCCCAGTTAACTTGTCTTTTTTAGTAAACAAATATGGCGTCCTAGGGACCAGGGACCAGGAACCAGGCACAATTGATAGTGGTTAGATGGTGTTGGGAAATCATGAATGAATGACTGAACTAAATACTCTTAGCAAGGACTGAATGATTCTCACCTTGACGAGTAGGTACTGAATTGATCTTTTAATTTTAAATATGAAGCGAATGTGTGGATATGAATAAATAAAACGACAAACTGCCAAATATTAATTTATTACTCGTATTCCTCTAAAATCTGATGGCTCTGAAGAGTCATCAGATTCTGACACATGAATTATGAACCTCTGGGTCGGTTCATCTGATGCAGTATCTATTATGTCATCGAGCTGCAACATTTTATCCTCTTCCTTGATTACATGATTTATGCAATTGGTCCATGACACCGTGCCTATTTTTGTTAAGCCTTCTTTAATCAATTCCTTGACATGAGCCATTTTAAAGATTTATTATTTTTGCTAACATGGCCTTTTAATTGTGCCTGTATTAATTCTATGTTATATAATTCGCAATGATAAGGCGGAAGGCGTAATACAATAACATTTTTACTGGCTGCCATTTCATTTGAACTTGAAATTACAGTTCAGTTTGTCATTCACATAAATCAAAATCATTTATTATTATGTCACATCCTTAAAATTGGTATACAATCTAGAGTTTTGAAATGTCAAATTGTCATGATTATTTTAATCTGTGAAAATGAAATTACATAAAATGTCGTTTTCATTAAAAATAATAGGCTTTTATAGTGATTTCGAAGCAGTTTTTGGTGTAATTTAGAGTGTATGTGTATAATGTAAGTGTTAATAAAATCGTTCCCTACATCAAGTGCGTGATTAAAGAAAATCTTGTGATTTTCGCATGGGGCAGGGTTTGTTTACCAAAAAAGACAAGTCCAATAAAATGGACTGTATCTAAATTGTCTCATGGCAGTCGCTTTTTGTAAAATATATATATCCCGATAGTCGGGGTCTTCCTATTTTAACACGAATCGACAACCATCAGACATTTAAGCTACTACAATAAAAAATAAACGTTTAAAAGTCCAAAACGTTTGAAGTTTTACTTTACATATTTTATTTCACAAGAGCTTTAACAGAACGAATTTATTTTCCTAAAAAGAGATATTTAATTTCGCATCACTATTTAAGAGAAAATTCCTTCTAAATTAAAGATATTACTGCTCCTCAAGGCAATAAAACCAGTAATGTATGTAATTTTATTTCAACTAATTTAAGGTTTAAGCACGCCGAATTATATTACGTAAATGTTATTACAGTCGTTTGTTCGTCAGCAAATGCTAATTGTTTTGTTCAATCTTGGGATGTACAGGTGAAATTGAATTAATAGGACAAATTAATTCAACGTGATTGGAGGATGACGAGTTAATTGATTTGATTTTACAAGGATTTGATTGTATTTTTGTTGGTTTGTGCGAACTTTTGGAAAGCGTTTTTGTTTTTTGTTTTAATATATACGAGAAGACTAGCTTCCGCCCGCGACTTCGTCCGCGTGGAATAGTTACTTAGTCTTAGCGTGGTGATATATAGCCTATAGCCTTCCTTAATAAATGGGCTATCTAACACTGAAATAATTTTTCAAATCAGGACCAGTAGTTCCTGAGATTAGCGCGTTCAAGCAAACAAACAAACAAACTCTTCAGCTTTATATATTAGTAGATGTATGAATGTGGCAGAAGCAAAAGAAGTATGCAAGAATCGTAGTAAGTGGTGGAATATAGTTTCTGCCTACCCCTGTGGGAGAAGGGCGTTAGTGTATGTATGTATTTTAGTATAGAATTGTTATTTTGTATTGAGTATTTCATAGAAATGCCAGTAAAATAAGGTTAAGTTTTTTTAATAAATCATTATTACCTACTGCACTTACTACAATTAATTTCACCCTAAATTGTAGTAATACTTACTGCGTTTACTACAAAATAGTGCTAGTAAATGTTGAGTACATATTATTATGAGCAGGAACACATTGTAGTTGCGGTATCTTAGAAGCTCTTAACTAAATCCAGACAAGAACTTACGACTAGGAACATAAAATGTAATGATACAGATTCTCCTTAACAAAATTAGTCCTTAGTGCATTCTACTTAAGCACGACACTGTAAGTTAATCTATTTATTTTGTTATTTTAGTGAAGGAAAAAATCGACTCGCTGGCAGGATTCGAACCTGCGTCTTCTGGCTAGGCCAGACGCTATGACCTCTAAGCTTAGCTTAAGTACTAAAATAACTTTATAATCTTAGCATGAAAAATGCAAAAATATCACAAAATGATAGCTATTTTTGTGGTTTAAATCTGCAAATTACCTCATTGGTCTAGTGGTCTCTGTTATGGCAATAGGCTCGTCCTCTATTCTTATCGGAGAACTGTGGGTGTAAATTAGTACACCTTTGCCTAACCCATCGGAGATTCTTGCTTGCTTACTTGCCTTGCTTCGGCACGAATGGACCGTGTCAATAGGAGTGATACCACGGCCTCACCTCACAGAAAACCGCATAGTCGTCAGAAGCGTCAAACAACGCATAACTTGTGTTTCGCCGAGTGAGTGAGGAGGCCCAAACTCGTAACGCGATGGTAATTGCTTACTATCAGGCGATCCGTCTGCTCGTTTATCCCCTATCCCACAAAAAACTCTTCGGGGAATATAGGCGTAATATTTGATACTCTTTATAGCTGTCTCTTTTAGCTCTCTTAAATAATAATTCTTCCGATACCAATGTCATTATTAAAGTAATTTAAAATATTGTTATTCCTAATCCCTCTCTTTTCCCAACTACCTTGAACTCGACTTTTAATAAAACACGAAAGGAAATGACAAAATCCTTACATCAGAAACAACTCACCTGAAATCCAAGGAAGGTACGTCATTAATACTTTATTTGCCAGCCTTCTTCAAGACGTAATCCATCCTGAGCCCGCTTGCGTTAATGTGTGCGGAATAAGTAATGAAGGTCTAAGATGTCTGCGCTCTATCATAAACTTAGAAAGAATATAGCGTAGGTGAATTCAGATTACAAAGATGAGGGTGTAAGAGATGATATAGGAAAACCGCTCTTCGCCTTTCCTTGTCCTATAGTCAAGGTCACGTAACGGATAACACCTTTCAAGGGCTCGCATGCTGATCAAAAGCGCGCCCATGGAATAGGCACGTCAATTAAACCAAAAGAGTTTACACAATTTACTTTTTTAAAATATAAAAAGTATGACATAATATGACAAAAATAATTTCCTCTACCGTGATTTGAACACACGACACGCCGCTTGTGGTTCGATTCCAGTCACCTCACCGTAACGCCACGGAAGCTATTATCCTGCCAGCTAAAATACTGCAACATATTCCTTTTATGTATGAGATTAATTTCTGGTTTGGTTATAGTTGTGTGCAAGTCGTTTTATCAATCCTCGCTTGAGCGTGTGCATAATACGCACTGTACGTAGATACGCACACATTGAATTAGACAACACCGGTTGCCTGTATCATCCGCTAAGGTCGCTAGTAGTATGTAAACCAAATAATTTTGTTTCGTGTACCACCTACTGTCTGGTCGGGTGGACTTCCCAAGTTGGCCGCCCGTAGGCACTGCTCGTGGAGGCCATAGGTCTATTTACGTCCTTCAGCGATAGCTTTAGCGTAGCGCATCTATTGTGGATGGCGAGAGGTGGATATTTCTCTCTCCCGCTCAGTTGCCTCCTTCAATAGTATAGTATCTTGCGCGCAAGAGAAAGCTGTAAAGTAGTAATATGATATGACATAGTGACATAGTGACGGGCAAGTCTAGGGCCTCGAGTTGAAATCCAAGGCTCGCACCTCTAACTTTACGAGATCATGGGTATTTTAATAATTAATCATTACTTGACTGCCTCATTAGCCAAGTGGTCCTAAACGCGACTGCTACGCTAGAGGTCCAGGGTTCGATTCCCAGGTCGAGCAAAGTGTTATTGGGTTTTTCTATGAAATTCCCAGTAGCAGCTCGGAGTTAGGAATTTGTGCCCGGTTAATGACAATTGGCTCGCCCCCTATTACATGGGACCTAAACATACCGGCAAACTGTGGGTGTACATTATTACGCCTCTGCCTAACCCTTCGGGGAATACAGGCGTGATGGTATGTTACTCACTTACTATTCTATTTTGAAGGAAAACATCGTGAAAAAACCTATATTCCTGAGAGACTTCTTGACTTGAATTTTTATATCATAGGCAGAGAATTCCGTAGCTTAGTTGGCTAACCAGAAGACTGAGGTTCGAATCCTAGCGAGGTCAAATTCTACTTTCACAAAATTCGTAACTAGTGAAATAAAACCAATATAAATATAAAAAAACCCCATGCCTTTCAGTTAAAGTTCCTTCCCCATTTAGTAATCCTAATGGCTTGATTTATTTTTGCGCGCGTTCTTCTGTGACCCAGTTGTGTTAAGTAAACACACCCTTATTTTAGGATGGTTTGTTCGGGTTTACAAGGGAGAGAATGGGTCTAATTGAGTTATTTAGTTCCGTCTAGGGAAAGATTTTTTCTAGCGAAGAATTTGCTAGTTTTCGACCAGTGAAAAGTTATGTATAGACTGTATTTTTTTAAGCTGTAACCTTCCATATACACTTGCAACATTAGAATAGTTGCTAATGCGTTGTCAACCTGAACAATTTTGTCACCAATAACAGCGGTGACAGCCTAGTGATATGATCATTGGATGCCAAATCAAAGATCTGGAGTTAGAATCCAAGTCACGCACCTCTGACTTCGAATTCGGTGAAGGAAAACATCGTGAGGAAATCTGCATGCCTGAGAGATTTTCTCGACGGCGTGTCGGGTTTTTTTAAATATTTATATTGGAGTCTGCCAACCCGCATTAGGCTAGCGTGGTGGACTATAGCCTAATCCCTTTCTGAGAGGGGACCCGTGGCTAACAGTGGGACAGAACAATGGGTTGATCATGTTTTATAACCACACTAGCGACCCGCCCGCGGTTTCACCTGCGCTGCCCCGTCCCTAAGAGTCGTAGCGTGATGTTAAATAGCTTAAAACCTTCCTCTTGAATTAATCTATCTATTAAAAAAAACCGCATCAAAATCCGTTGCGTAGTTTTAAAGATCTAAGCATACATAGGGACAGACAGCGGGAAGCGACTTTGTTTTATAATTTATTTATTTATTTATTAGTTTATAGTTAATTAACACGGTACAACACCAATTACATTAATTAACGTAGAAAGAATCACAATATATACAAAAAACTATACAATGTAGCCAATTTTTTATAACAGACAATTATTCGCTACGTACTAATATGGAACAGTGGACACCCTCGCGTACTGTTTCTCACAGAACATCAAACATACTCGCATTATTTTACTCCATTCGTCCGCAAACACATCGCATTCAGAGTTGGCCGCCAAGAGGGCATTGAGCATCCTTAAAGTGCGACATACCGGCGACTCAGATCTGGCGACAGTTCTACAAGGCAGCAGCGCGAACAGATTGTGCCGAAGACTTTGCCGGCGACTGATGTATTTGTCGGGCACAAATAGTCGACAGAAAAGGTTATGGAGCTCGGAGCAGTTGATACGACCATTAAAGGTCTTACAGGCTACCGCGAGCTGATCGCGGCCTCTTCTTACCTCCAATGAATTGAAACCCAGAATCCCTAGGATATAGTTGGTAGGGTACATGTAGGGGTAGAAACCGTATGTTCTTTTAAACAGATACCTCAGAAAAGTCTTCTGCACTTTCTCGAGCATTAGTGTTTGAGCCGCGGTATAGGGATGCCAGACACAGCTACTAGTCTCCAGCTTACTACGAACTAAGGTGTTATACAGTAATGTTATAACATACGGGTTATGAAAATCACGGGCGTTTCGTAAAACAAATCCTAGGCGCCTGAAGGACTCTTTTGCAAGAATGGAAATGTGATCTCTGAATGTCAGACAACGGTCGAAGGTCACTCCCAGGTCCCTTACATTGGTGACTCGAGTTATTTTTTCACCACCTAAGCTGTAGACATAATATGTAGTGATGATGAAGTCCATTATTTATTAAAAGTGTAAGTGAACTACTATATTAATTTAGGTATTCATTGCTCGTGTTAAAGTTTCTTGCACCTACTCAACACGAAAATAAACAGTGCCAAAGCACGCTCATTAAGCCAATTACTGTCCCGCTAATTATCACTGAAAACTGTAGGTAAATGAACGACAGAGACACACAAACAGACATCCCAATTAAACCCTACTTTGTAGTTTGTGTAACTTTCTAAAGATTTATCCAGCAATTAGTAGTTTGAAGTTACACTTCGCGAGGGGATAAGTTTCTTTTTAAATTGTGGTTGAAACTCCGACTTTGGTTTATTGAGAGACTCGACGAATTTGTTACTTGTATTTTTCTTGGTGGTAGGGCATTAATCGCCTCTCTATTCTGCAAGTAACTTGCACATAAGAGCAACCTTATGTATGATATTCTAGTGATAAGACCATTTCACTGCCAAGTCGAATGTCTACAGTTCGAATTCAAGGCACGCACCTCTGAATTTTCGAAGCCTATTAATAGTTACGCGCTTAAACGGTGAAGTAAAACATCGTGAGTAAACCTGCGCGCCTAAGTCTGAGAGATTTTTCGGCAACGTGTGAAGTCTAGCTAACCCTCGAAGTTTGAAAGTTTATATGAGATCCGTTGCGGTCCAGTCAACTTTGGGAACTACTGGTCCAATAGATTCAAAGCTCATTGAACAGTCTATTCAGACGAATCGATTGTCTTAATGTCCCTGTATTTTGAATATTTTAAAGCGATACAGAACTTGCCAGACCAATCTTTTGAACGTCTTCAAAGGCTTGGTTAAAAGTAGGGTGAGTATGATGCAGGTGAAAGTCCGGAAATTCTATAAATCGGCAGCTTCAGGCTTCTACATCATTTTTACGTGGACGTTGGGGGTCATTTTTTTTAACCTTTCTGCCTTATAAAATTTACTTCACTTACATTACTCAACTTCACTCGAGAGAGTATATATTCATGACTGAAACTAAAACTAACAATATTAGATACCTATGGCAGAATCCTTTTTAGGAGGTGTTCCTGAGATGTGGAAAACATCCATAGTATTTTATTAAGTCCCATGTATTAGAAAGCAACCATATTGTCATCATTCACCGAGCACAAACCCAAAATCAGTGCTTCTACTGAATTTATGATAGTAAACCAAATAACATATTGATCGGAAGATTTTACACGTATCCGGTTTCCGTCCTAAAATAAGTGTAAAATTTTCCAATTAACATACACTTATATTTTTAGTTCATCGCACCTGATTTTGGACACTATCTCTATGAGTAACGGGAAATTCCAAAGTAACACAGATCTTATGCACACTGTATTCATGAGCGATCAAGCGATTCTCCGCCATCAGCAAGGCGAGGCGAGTAGAATCTAAATTGAAATTCCTTTAGACAAAGTGTCTTTGTGCAGTAGTTCTGTAATCGGGCAATGAAAAAAGTTATTGTGGTAAGTTTATGGAAATGCGGTGTTGGTTGACGTATTGATAAAATGCTTCAGAAAATTATTTAAAGAAAATATACGATTTTGCAAAGTCAATCGTCAATACTTCTAGGCATAATATAACATTCATACCATCAACCCTGCATTCCCCGAATGATTAGGCAGAGGTGTATGAGAAAAGTGTTATTGGGATTTTCTATGAAATTTCAACTCGGAGTTTCGATTTGTGCGATGTTAATTTCAATAGGTTATTAGATGGTGTCTAAACATGATGATCGACGATTCGTGTATATTAGTGTTCAGGTGTATTAATATACACGAATCGTCGATCAGAACGAAAGCATAAGTATGCTATACCCTTTGGGGAGTACAGGTTGATGGTATGATTAAAATCAATAATTTGTATCAAGGATAAGATCTGCTGGTTAATTTAACCACCAGGATTACTTAGATAGTTATGAAGACTTCGACGGCTGCCGCTGAATAAATTACATTAATAAAAGCTAATTATTCAAGTTTAAAGCACTTAATTAACTTGGCTTTAATCAAGCGTTAAAAAGTTAACTTTAAAACGATTATTAACTTGCAATATTTATTACCTTATTTGACGTGCACCGGCCTATAGTTGTCGAAGAGATTAATTATACTTGACGTTAATTAATGGACCTGTATCTTTAGAATACAAATTGATAAATTATATTTGTCGGAACAGGACATGATTACGGACAGTCTGCTGACTGATCGAGACGTTAGCGCCACCTGGTGGCACTGAATGGTATCAATAACGTTATAGTTAGAAGGGGCAATCACTTTATAGGGGTAAAGCCGAGCGGTTCCTGGCTGGCCCAAGTCCGGTTACGCTGTCAAGATTCCCTAAATCAACAGCTATTACCATATAGAAAAAAAAAGGTTCCTGGCTGGTTGAATTCGGTGCCTCGCATCCAAGCTCAGTTACCCTGAATGAACAGTCTAAGTCCATCTCCAAAAAAAAAAGCTTCCGAGCGGCACTGTTATACTTTGTAAATCTACCTACATGGTTGTTGCTAACGTTATAGTTTGAACCAGCATGACCCACTCTGGTGCCCACTTAGGTAATTTTTCTGTATCACTTCTGATTAAGAGACGAATAAAGCCTGGATTCTCTGACATATTAATAGATTGTATGTACTTATAGATAACTTGGCTTCTAGTTGTCTTATCAAGATGAAACATGCACCAGATTTTAAGCTCGACATCTGTAAAACTGCAACAATTTTCTTGTAGTAGTTTTGCATGATGCGCGTACAAACATACAAATTCAAAAAATTGTTGTGTTGGCTTCTGTTGGTCTATTAAATACCATATTAGTATTTCTACAATATCTATAATGTACGTCATGAAACAAGATAACAATTTCCTTAGAATAACATATCTCATAAAGCATGAAATCTAAACAAGATATTTTCCTATTCTTATTGTATGTAATGCACAATTTAATCTATATTGAAAGAACATATTGATCATATGCTTCGAGGATAATCTTGGACTTTGCAAACGTAACTTCTATATTGGAGTAGGGGAAGTTTTCTTCGCTGTTATAAATGTGAATTTCTTAGAAAAACACAGTAATACTTTGCTCGAACTAGGAATCGAATCCAATATTCCAATACCTCGTAGACACGCGCCGGTTGCGAGTACTTAAGAGTCCAGGAGTTTGAATGGCTCACAAAAACGTAATATGTACCAAAATACATCGTATTCCAAACAATATTTCATAAAATTGTTTTATTATTCGGGTACCTTTAACCTAGGTTCCTACTGTAACCTTTTCGTTTACTACTTCTTCACTGAAAATAAACGACCGGATAATCGTTCCAAACTTGGTAAAGTTATCAAGAACTGCGTTCGCTTACATTTATTTCCAGTGAAGTATTTTGGATGACATGGTGGAGGAACCTAGATGACCTACGTCGGAATCCAAATAATAACTAATACACTATGATTAAATTGTGTTTGAATTACGATTCATTTTGGTATTACATTTGTGTTGGAAATTTGGCCCACCGGAGACTTAAATTGTCTTTTTTATACTCTTTCAAAACATGCAGCTCTTTTCCAATACCCTATAATTTCAAAGTCTCTGAAGAAATATGAATATAGAAAAACTTGCCGAGTTTAGCAAGCAAAAAACTACGGCAAGACTCTAGTTAATGCAAATCAAGGGCTTTTAAACTTTATTATTAGTGGATGAAAGGTTCTGTGAAGGCTAACTCACTTTACCACGAGACGTGCAGTTTTAAACTGTGACTAACAAGGTTTGGGAATAGCTTTAAAGATGAAGCACACAAAGGAATAGGTCTTGATATTTTACGCCGATATTCCATGCTATAACATAAGTGATTTGACTAACATAATGGTTTCTGTCACTTACGTGAATAGACATTGCAGTATTCTATTATCTGTGACAATGCAATACTTTTTACTACTTACTTACTACTCTACTTTTTTATCCTGTTGTATTGATATAATTTAATTCTCGATGTTTCGTAACTGTATTAGTAACAGTTTTCGAGAAAGACGATTAAGGCTTATTCTTACTACGGCGTAGCTCGTAGCTAAAATTTCGTAGCACACAGCAGATGTGCTACGTATTGTAGGAGTAGTGTTGTAGGAGTTTTAGATCTCGTAGTATCGTATTGTAGCACGAGGTAGGAATAAACTATATTTACAGAGTAAATAATTGTTAGAAATATGGGATCTAGAAAGTTCTTACGAGAATACGCAAAAGTTTTCAAGGCAATCGCCTCAGGGTTATCGTAACTTAATGTTTGTTTCGGGACCAAACCGATCCATATTTACGGCAACTTTATCTATGAAATAGGTAAATAATTTTCAATTCTGTATATGTTTATACACGGGTGGAGACGTAGTTACGACATTCAATTAAACAAATTAAGCACTTTTAAATTGCTAGGATATAAAAAACAAAAAAAAAAACTTTTTGAGTCGTCCGCTATTATATGTGACCTGTGAGTCTACGAGTACAATAATACACCTCTGCCTAACCCTTCGAGGAATACAAGCGTGAATGTAGATTAAATACAATTTACTATAGAATATTAAAATACAAATTTTATCTATTCAATTCGCCAACCAACTCTCGAAACAACGACCGCGTTTACGAAACGATAGTCGTTGAAGGGACAAATGATCCGACAAGTAATACCGATACGTGTCGACAATATTACCATGTACGGAACATAGGCCTGACTGATAACCGACCATAGTAGCGTATTGAACAGTAGGTCAATATTTATGGAGAAACTAGCCCTTGCCCGCGGAATTTCTGGAACGTAAGATTTTACGAATTCTTTGAGATAATTGGTATGCCTTGTCGTTGCCTATATCCTTCCTAAGGTTGCAATCTTTTTGCCAAATTTCATTCAAATATGTTCAATAGTCACTGCCTGACTAGTGGCTCTGAATGCGGCTGCTACGCTGGTAGTCCCGAGTTCAATTCCCAGTTCGAGCAAAGTGTTATTGGGTTTTTCTATGAAATTCTCAGTAGCTGCTTGGAGTTTAGGATTTGGGCCCGGTTAATGGCAATAGGCTCGCCCCTTATTACATGGGACCTACACATACTGGTGAACATATGAGTGTACATTATTCGGGAAAGACAGGGGTGATGGTATGTATAGTGGTTTAGTCATGATTTTCAGTACATCCATCAAGACCGCTAAATACTCAGCAGTTTTCATACAAACAGGATTCAAGGACGGGCTTTTTATGTGATGTAAAGAATGTACGATTTTTACTGCAAGGCAAACAACACATTGCCTCTGAGAGGCAAACCAATGTACTAAAAATGGTCACTAATCCATAGCATGACCTTAAACAATGCAGCTTAATCTTGCAAATCAGTTGATCAATTTCAGTATTGCTTAATTACTACTACTCTAAAACCCAACATCTTAATCATTGTCCAAGCACATACAGAGTTACCCTACTGTCTTTCTCTCAACTTCATACAGGATTTAATATTAATGTTTAGGCATAGTCTCAGAGGCTGTAAACTTATTAATATCTTACTACGCACTATGAACACGAGGGATGTGGTTAGCTAGGTACCCAAGTAAAGCCATTTGACTGATAAAGTCCTCCCAACCTTTGCTCAAGGCGATATTAAGCTGAGAAGATGTTTTTACGACTTCTAAGGATGAATTAGAGCCGTGTGGGGATTATGGTATACTTAGAATACTTTCAAGTCATAGTAAATTAGGGTGATAGACAAAATAGGTTAATAAATAAATAAATAAATATTCTGGGACATTTTTACGCAGCACCATCTAGTCCCAAACTAAGCACAGCTTGTAATATGGGTACTAGACAATGGATATAATACATATATACTTTTTTTTGTAAATACATACATAAAATACATAAAAAACACCCAGACGAACACAAATAGAATAAATATAAATAATAATAATACATAGAAATAGGCTTGACCCCTATTACTTACTTAAATCAAAATAATGCGAATTGTAACGCAATACAATTGTACAATAGGGCTGGGGCCAGTTAACTTTTGTTAGCAAAAACCTGTGTTAAAATAGCTTCGCTTTTGACTTTCAATTAATTAGCGACCAGTATAACTTTACCCTCGACCTAATGGTTCAAGGAATGTTATTTTAGGGCCACATACATAGAGACACTCTCGACTTTTGATTAGACGGAAACTGGTGAACAGTGCTATGCACTCAAAATGTTGAAATAAAATAACTGTTAATAAGAAGTAGGTAAAACCGCCTTCGAAAACATTAAAAAAATATGTGCGAAACAGTTTCGGAAAACAGTCAGTGGCGAAAACAAATCATCTGTCTAAATCAATGGCTCCAATTTCTTAAACTGTTTTGCACTTTCTTTTTGTTTTTTAAGGTGGTTTTGCTTTTTGTTAAAAGTTTTTTTTTATACAAAAGCTTACTAGCAATGTGGTTTGCACATTACTAGTATTCTTGTTAACCTCTCGTGCTAAGCTAAATGCTTGTGTTACGAGTTGGTTCACGTTGGTAGTGCAATGGGTGGGTATCGAATCGCCAACCACATGATCGCAAGTCCAACGCCCTAGCCATTAGGCTACCGTCGCTTCGAGCTATATTCTATCTGTATAGTACAATAATGAGCCAACATCTAACAGTGGACAGAAAGTCGTAACATTGTTTAAATAATAGCCGCAGGTAGGTCCATCGATGATTGCCTCGGGGAAAGGTTGGGCAATATTTATTCTATACAGATACCATTAGTATGTAGGTAACATAGAGTAAGAATAAAGTGATGTATATTTTATTTATTTAGTAAGCCAACAATAGGGTATAACACCTTTTTTTGAAAACTGTTTTAAATTAATCCTTAGATCGTAATGAACCAGTAGAAATTTTATTTCAGTTTTATAAAACCGAAAAATGCCTTAAAAACTATTTTTAATTTATGATTTTGAATTTTCGCGTGGACACGCTAGCCGCCATGCTACTCCGGGTCGTGACGTCACTTCGTTAGTAAACAATACAACTGCAAAAGACCAAGTAACGTCAAGTTACTATCGGAGTGACATCACGACGGAATCCAATATGGCGGATGGCGTTTTAATACAGATTAAAAAAGACTATTTTTGAAATTGAATTATAAAATTTACATTGCATTTTTATAAATAAATACTAACGTTTCTCGTTTACTTTTTTAAAAATCTATCATAGACATGCATTTTTATATTTTTTCTTACATGGTGTAAAATACCCTATTACTTAGGTACACTCATAAAGATATTGATTTAAAAATATGATTACATTTAAAAGTGTAGTAATGTAACAGGCTAACACATCATGCACTACTTACGGTAAACATCATCGAGAAAAACAATTATAACAGTAAAATATTTTAGTGATTGATATAATATAATTATGAATAAAATTAAGGTAAAAATTAGAAGAACCTAATCATACAGAAAAATCAATATGATACATGATGATAAAATTAATTCAGTAAAACGTTAAATTATAATATGGTATGATTTAAAGTTAAGGGAGGATGCTGAGAATGTTTTTGCAAACGTTTATTAAAATAACTCTGTTTGATCATCTCTCTATCTTCCCCCAGAGAAATCCGAATTCGTATGATGAATGGCGGATGTAAAATGACAGATGTATTGTCTCCGGATTTTGTTCAAGACAGTGACAAAATGGTGGCACTGCCATTTTCCTGGAACTTATTACCGTTGTTTACACAAACGGCCACACATCTAGAAATTCGCTGTTGGGACCTTATTCGTGCGTGATGGTGTAACCTAGTATTTTACAAATAACCCCACATACGAAAAAATTACAATTGTAACAAAGCTAACGTTAAAACAATAACATTCCATCTTAACCTATTTTATTGGTACATCTGAATATTTACAAGCTTCTTACCTCCCATCCCTGAGTGATCCCTCCGCATCTAATATTTACATTAGCCGATCAGCTACGTGCGGTATTATAGTACTTGCGGTAAAACGAATTCATGCCGTCTGATTTGTACGCGAAATTGATCCTTATGTGAAGGTCAAGTATGTAATGTTACATTTAAAGGAACATTTTCGAGTACTTACATACAATAAATGATCAAAGGTTCAGACTTCAGGTATAATGCTTGGAAGGTATATGGTATATGGATCAAGTATATACTTACAAAGATTTTAATATATTTTGAGCTTAAGGATCGGTTTGCGTCATCTACGCAAGCGTGGTAGTCAGCTGCCGTTGCGTGAGGTTGAGGTGAGGCTCGACCAGAGTGATACCACGGCCTCACAGAAAACCGGCGTGTAAAAACGCTTGCGTTGTGTTTCGCCGAGTGATTGAGGTTACCGGAGGCCCAAACCCTTTTAAAAGGCGGGCAACGCACTTTTGACTTCTCTGGTGTTGGTTCTCTGGTGTTAGTCGCGCTCTCTGGCGTTAGTTCCTTACGGCGCGATGTAAATAAAAAATACAAATAAAAGTAAATAAATAAAAAACAGAATTTAAAAATGCCTGACTTTTAACGTTAGGTGTGTGTTCCGCCGCAGAAAATAGGAATCCAGCTCAGCATGCGCCAGACTAACCTACCAGACAGATACAGTATATACAGATACACTTATGTACTAAGATTATTTCGTGATATCACGATTGCAAATTTTGAGATAATACCAATATCATTGGTTCGAAAATACTGTTCATAACACCATACAATTTCAATGAATACTGTAAGAGAAAATCTCTTTTATTACTAAGTATTATTATACCTACCTATTTTCAATTTGAGTGTTATTTGAAAGACTGGTTTGCATCCGTGATTCTCAATCTCTAAGGTCCAGTTGAAAACCAGCGCCAGGCAGCTCATCGGTTGTCTGGCATTTAGCTGAACTGGACCTATTTGGCACGGCCGCGGGACACACATTTTTTATTTACTTTCTCTTTTTGATTTAAAAGATAATTAGATATAAGATATATTTTATGTATATATTTTAATTTTTTTTTATATTATTGTGTGCAGTGTCCTCGACTGTCCTATAAATCATTTTTTCTTTCTTTCTTTTTTTTTCTTCTTTTTTGAATGTTGCCAAGTGTATAATCTGAGATCGTGACTGTACATGTTTATTCGCAACCTTAATACCTACAGGCGTGATGGTATTATAAGCAATTATCTCTTGCATGTCCGATATAACCCTATATCTAACAAAGTATTGTAAGACCCATGGGTAGCGCTCGATATCCCATCAAAGCCTACCGTCGATTAACGGCCGGTTGATAATGACTGAACGGACAAGGCCGATATTAATCAAAACTTGCGCCCACCGCCCGTATTGTGAGCCTTGGAAATTGCTGGTTAAGCTATACTTAGGTATTTTTACCATGAAACCTTTACATACTATCACGCCTGTATTCCCCGAAGGGTTAGGCAGAGGCGTACTAATGTACACCCACAGTTCGCCGGTATGTTTAGGTCCCATGTAATAGGGGGCGAGCCTATTGCCATTAACCGGGCACAAATTCCTAACTCCGAGCTGCTGGGAATTTCATAGAAAAATCGAATAACACTTTTCTCGACCTGGGATTCTAGCGTAGCAGTCGCGCTCAGGACCACTTGGCTAATGAGGCAGTTACTTTACCTTTACCTACATAACATATTACTATAAAAAGGTATACTATACTTGCAAGATATATAAATATAATAATACTAGCTATTAGCCCGCGTTTTAGATCGTAAAACAGGATTTTTTTGTACAAATATAGCTTATATTATGTCCTTCTACAAAGTCCAATCTACCTCTTTATAAAAATCCATCACAGTTGGTCCACGTGGTACGCCGTTTAGGCGTAATACATAGACTAACAGAGTTACTTTCGCATTTATACATTAAATAGTATAAATTATAAATGTAAAATGAACTCTGTTTATCTTTTCAAGCCTAAACTGCTAAACAAATTTTGATCAAATCCGGAGAAAGTACATTGGCTGACGACACGTTTGGCGTAGCGGCAGGGAGATCGGCTTCTGTGCCACGTGTTGTGGGTTCAATTTCTACACGGAGCAAATACTTATATGATCTACAGGTAGTTGTTCCGGGTCTGGCTGGGTGTTTGTATATGTGAGAATTTGTGTTTGTAAATACAGGAGAAAATCCTAGTTTAAAAAAAATTACAGACACCGAATTTTACACATTTCATACCATCCGCGAATAGATTAAAACCACTATCACCTGCAAATCTCTATCCTTTTCTCAGGTTCCGTAAGACAAAATGTGGCTTTTGGCAACATAATCAGCGCTGTATAGAGTACTTGATTGAAGATCCATCTATGATTGCATTCACTATCGTTAGGCCCACTATCATCATGTCTCTGCGCTTTGTATTGGTTAACGAAGCCTTTGATGGGTTCACCCGGTATACAGTTGAGCCTCACGGGTACTTGTGCTTGAAACGTCTGGGAGTGCGTTTGTCCGGTGATCATTACGAGCATTTGAGAGATTTGTTTGTATGAACTGTGTAATACGCTGTTTTACATAACCGCTATTTTACAAAACTGCTCTGTCTATAATATAAGTATGTGTATATCTGCTTGGGTATTATAGGTAAATCTATACTCTATACTTTTCTATACTAATATATTATATAAAGCTGAAGAGTTTGTTTGTTTATTTGAACGCGCTAATCTCAGGAACTACTGGTCCGATTTGAAAAATTATTTCGGTGTTAGATAGCCCATTTATTGAGGAAGGCTATAGGCTTTATATCATCTAGCTACGCAGACGAAGTCGCGGGCAGAAGCTAGTAATATATAAAGCTGAAGAGTTTGTTTGTTTCTTTGTTTGTTTGCTTGAACGCTGTAATCTCAGGAACTACTGGTCCGATTTGAAAAATTCCTTCAGTGTTAGATATCCCATTTATTGAGAAAGGCTATAGGCTATATATCATCACGCTACGCAGACGAAGTCGCGGGGAGAAGCTATATGCTACAAAAAAAAATACTATACCTACCTTCTGAAATTACTCAATAGTTTAGTGGCTTTAAGTGTGGCTGCTACGATAGACATTCTGGATTGAATTTCTAGGGCCTGTGAGCGTGATTTATACACCTGAGGTCTGAGGATAGACACTCAGACCCGAAACAACTTTATGTACTTATATGTAGGTTTTACAAATATTTGTTCCGTGCGGGGATCGAACCCACTGTAGGTACGTAGCGGAGAATACAGGCGTGATAGAATGCTGTTACCTGTAGTACTTATAGGAATCAACTCACGTTAAATATATTATTCCTACTCATGTAGATATCAACAATATTTCACGAGGATTTCCCGTAGTATAAAAAAGGCCTATTCATAATCTTGGTGTTTATTTAATACGACCCAATCTCGTCAAAATGTCCCTAAATCCCTTCATAATTTTCCAATTTTCTGTTGATATTTTAGTCAGTTTCTTTATATGAAAATGTACCTACACATAAAACGTAAATATAGAAAGTAGGCAAAGGAATTAATGAATATTGTGACACTCACGTATTGCTACTACTATGTGTGGTCTTTAAATAAAATCTGATTTTCAGTGTCAGTCTTCTCAGAGGTCATCAATTGGGAAATGCAGGCGCCATCTATGTACATAGTTTAAAAACGGGTTCCGAAATTTTGTAGCATAAACGGCTGTATCTTTTATCTTTTGATTACGTTGGCTTAGAAGTTTCATTTTTTCACAGCTCCAAGGGACAGTAGACCTGAATATTTGATATGAATTTCAGCTTTATACCCTACCTAAGCGTTCCTGAGAAAAAGGGTCTTGACGGACAGACAGACGGAAAACAAAGTGATCCTATAATGATTCCGTTTTTTCCATTTGAGGTACGGAACCCTAAAAATTAAAACATTGTCTTGTAGAAGTGTATTTAGAAGATCTATTTACAGAAATAAATATCCATTATCATTTGACAATATTTTTCAGAATTTCAATATGTATGTAACGCGAACATACCCAAACTTCAAGAGAGACCCTCACACTCAAACGCCGTCCCATTTGAGAAGTCAAATATTTACCCTCTCCACCCACTGAAAGAGTATTTAAACACCAAATGGGCTTAAGCCAACATATATTCAATATTTTTTCTCCATCTTAAAAATATCACATTTCTTAAAAAATTGCGCGAAAAAATGGCGGAAGTATTCATTTTAGATACCCAAAAGTCAAAGAGGCTTATGAATAATAAAAAAATATTCACCTGCCTTATTTGTATAGTTGTAAGCGCTCTTATTGAACGTGAGTTCGCACCCCAGGCCGAGAGCTCTTATTCAATAGCTTGGATTTGTGCTCAATTAATGGCAATAGCCACCTCCACACAGCACCCAAAATATACGGGAAAACTGCTAGAACATGATTCCTGGTTACTGATATCTGCACAAGACGCGAATATTAGACATTGAAATGACTACTTTTTACGGATCTTATCGCGATATATTGATACTATTTAATTCCCGACGTTTCAGATCCTTTACAGCATCCATGGTCACGGGTAGACTGAGGTGTTGGACGTCTTAATGTTAAAATTACTAACAGCTACCTTACATTTTTGTTAATCGTTAGCGATACGATTCACGCAGAATGAGCTTACCGTTATTTATTAATAGCGAATTAAATAATATCAATACAACGCGATCAAAACCGTAAAAAGTAGTTTCATTGCAACATGCTTCCTGGATTTGAAAAGAAATAAAGATTTTCTTCGGGTTTTCGGCGTTTCTTCTCACAGGTTGTCAGTTAGGAAATGCCAGCACCATCTAGTATTCAACTTTAAAAATATTGACTTGTGAAAGTGTTTTTAATCTAATACTAATATATAAAGATGCAGAGTTTGTTTGTTTTGTAGTGGTTGAAGTACTTAGTTGTAAGAATATATCATGTAATGTAGACAGTAAGTAGTAGCTAATAAACCTTCGTAACGTAAACACGTATTCTTCATTTATCCCCTCTGTACCCCGCACACCGCATGGCAACCCTGCCTTGCGCTTGTGCGCCGGGCTATCGGGTTAGCTTCCGAGAATCGTAGCATCGTGCATCGCCGCGAAGTCATCATTTTTGGAACGGTAGCACAGTTCTTATAGATAATCATGGTTTTTTCCACTACTCCCTTGTACGACACTGCGGACTATACATCAACGCTGCTATCTGCTATAATTTTACCAAATATCCTTCAAAATGGGGAAGACCTATTCTAAGCAAGAAGACAAAGAAGTGATCATCACGCAGAACGCTGTGGGTGACAACGGCGCGACCGGTATTCGCGAGGATCACATACATATAAATAATGTATTGCTGAGCACTATTTTGGCTATCGCAGGAATCGTAATTTTGATTTTCCTCTTCAAATATTACAAACGTTGCCACCAAGGATGGATGCAGAAGGAACTACGAAGTGAGCTCTTCCAGCGAGTTCAGAGGAGATTGTCAGGCCGTGGCCAGCGTAAGTCGGTCCAGGATGAGGAAGCTAACATCTGAGGTCATCGAGACACTGCTATTATTCGTCGACGATGAGTGAGTGCGTGAAAATTATATCGGTAATTAATGTGAGTAAATGTGAGTGAAAAAAAAAATTAAAATAAAAATAAAAAGTGAGTATGGTGAAATATAAAAGTGCGTAAAACACAGGTATTTGATGGAACTAGAGATACGTAGTATTTTAGAAAAGTTAGAAAATATAAGAATTAGTTTAAGAAAATTAGGTCCTAAAAGAAGGCAAGAAAAAATAGGTTTAGATAAAGTTGAGAAAGCTAAGGTACTATACTCTACATATAAAGATTTAATTAAATCATTGCATGTTTCACACGTATCAGGTGAATTAACTAGTTATATTTTAGATATATTAGATGAGAAAATACATAAATGTTTTGATAGTATATTAAGATATTGTTCTAAGGATACGGAGAAAGAGAACCAAATTATAATGGCTGAACATTTTGATTTAAAGGCAGTAGGAAGCCTCATTCCTGTATTAGATGGAAAGGAGGAGACAGTTGAAAGATTAATAGAGGGCATTGAGATGTTAGATAGTATTTTTAAAGATCAGAATAACAAGAAATTGTTGATTTCATTTGTTTTGAAAACAAGATTGAATAAAATATCTAAACTAAAATTAAAATCAGATTATAGCTCTGTCGCAGATTTAGTAAAAGACATAAAGAAATTTTTGATAACAAAGAAATCAGCCAATTCGTTGTTATTGCAGTTAAATAATATAAATCAAAATGAAATGTCTATTGATGAATATGGTGATAAGGTCGAAGAGTTGTTTACTAATCTCACAATTACGCAAGCAGGTGAAAATCAAAAGGCTAGCGAAATTTTGAGACCCATAAACGAAAGCTTAGCTATTAAAAAGTTTGCAGATGGCCTGAGAAACAAGCGGTTGAGCACCATTATCGCTGCTCGCAACTACACCGAGCTCAAAGAGGCGGTTCAGGCTGCCAAGGATGAGGCGCCAGAACACCTATCATCGTCTGGAACAATCATGAACATGAGAGGTAAGTTTAGAGGTAGAATGCAGAGTTTTCGCGCAAGAGGTCAAGGTCAATGGCATTCCCGTGGTAACGGTGTATGGCATTCTCGTGGAAATGGCGGATGGCAGAACACACGCCAAAACACACGCCAAGACTATGCTAGAGGTAATACTTTTGGTAATTACAGGGGCCGTCAGACAGTTTTTTATCGAGGACGCGGTCAACAAGGTCGTAATCCTAGATATCGTGGTCGTAGGAGTTATAGTCAAAACATATACTCCCTTTCGGATGATAACCAATTGAGCCAGACCTTAGAAAATAATACGGAACAGCAAACGCATAGCGAGAGTTTTTTCGAGCATAAAATATTAACTAGCGACGGCTTAACAACATTGAAATTAGGAATTGACGGTCAACAATGTTCATTTTTATTAGATACCGGTGCAAGTTTATCCATATTACATAAAGATAAAGTTCCCGATTACATAAAACTATATTCTAATAATATAGAGATAAGAGGAATAGGTGGTTATATTAAATCTAATTATGTTGTTACGATAAACTTAGAGTCACACGACGGTGTCTTATTTCAGCATACATTCCACGTATTGCACGATATGCCGTGCCATGCTGACGGTATAATTGGATCGGATTTCTTGAGAAATTATAATGCAATTATAAACTTACAATCTGAGCAACTAACATTACAAACAAATTCACAGAAGAGCGTTATAAGATTTCACACAAGTACTAGAAGTAACATTTATTTAACATTGCCGGCTAGAAGTGAATCTGTCCACTTTTTAAATATAGATTCTAGTTTAAAATCGAATAATGAATATATTGTCATACCTACAGAATTGTCCGAAAATATATTTTTAGCAAGTATTTTGGTTAAACCGCAAAACAATAAAATACCGGTGCGGATACTAAACGTAAATGATAACGATATAAAGCTACCTATATTTAAACCAGAATTAGATTCTGTGTTGAACTATAACGTTCATAGTTTTTCTAAATCTAATAATTCAGTAGAAAGAGTAAAGAATTTATTACAAACCTTGAAGTTAGATCATTTGAACTCAGATACTAGAAAACAAATTGAATGTATCTGTGCAAAGTATTCAGATATATTTTACTTAGACGGAGATAAATTAGGCACAACAAATATTATGACCCAGTCTATTGATTTACTACCAAATACAAAACCTATTTACGTAAAACCGTATAGATTACCAAATTCGTTAAAATCAGAGATTGATAAACAAATAAATAAAATGTTAGATGACGATATTATAGAAAGGACAAATAGTGATTGGAATAGCCCCATTCTTCTGGTCCCCAAAAGAAGTGATAATAATGAAAAGAAATGGAGATTAGTAATAGACTATAGGAAAGTAAATAGTGTAATTCAGAATGATAAATTTCCATTACCACACATAACTGAAATATTAGACTCGTTATCAGGTGCCATGTACTTTACACATCTAGATTTACAGCAATCTTATTATCAGTCAAATTTAAGTTTAGATAGCAGAAAAATAACAGCATTCACAACAAGCTCTGGGCAATACCAAATGAAACGTCTACCAATGGGACTTAAGATATCGCCGAGCGCTTTTTCCCGTGTGATGTCAATAGCGATGTCTGGACTTACTTGTGAAAAAGCATTTATTTACATGGATGACATTATTGTATTTGGGCGACACATAGAATCCCATAATAAAAATTTAATTGACGTTTTCGAAAGACTAAGAAAGGTAAACTTAAAAATTAATCCACGAAAGTGTGAATTTTTAAAGTCAGAACTATTATATTTAGGTCACGTGGTATCAACTGAGGGTGTAAGTCCCGATCCTGAGAAAATTAGGGTACTGAAAAATTATCCAGAACCAACAAATTCAGATGAAACGCGACGTTTTGTTGCCTTCTGTAATTATTACAGAAAATTTATACCATCTTTTGCTCAAATAACAATACCACTAAATAAATTATGTAGAAAACATCAACCTTTTGTTTGGACAACAGAATGTAAAAAGGCATTTGATCATTTAAAACAAGCTTTAATTTCTCCACCAATTTTACAGTATCCTGATTTTTCCGCGAACAACGAATTTATATTACAGACGGACGCGTCGGGTATAGCTATTGGTTCGGTTCTTTGTAATAAAGATAGGAGGCCTATTGCTTATGCTAGCCGACCATTAAACAAAGCCGAGCTAAACTATCCGACTATTCAAAAAGAATTATTAGCAATAGTATGGAGTGTTAAATATTTTAGGCCGTACCTTTATGGAAAAACTTTTACGATTATGACAGACCATAAACCACTAATATACTTATTTAGCATGAAAGATCCGTCTAGTCGCTTAATTAAATTTAGATTACAGCTCGAAGAGTATGATTACAAAGTTGTTTACATTCGTGGTAAAGATAACAGCGTTGCAGATGCATTGAGTAGAGTGACCATAACATTCGGTGAATTAAAACAGTTAAATGAAACAGTTTTTGTTATGACTAGAGCTCAGAAGAAAAAAATAGAACAACAGCAAAATGATATAAACAGTGTTGGAAACACAGGTATCCCAAATATTTCCCCCGAAAATCCAAGGCCTGATCAACCAAGGATCGGAGAAGTATTTCGTGTGCCGTGTGATTCTGTAGAGATGAAATTTATTGAAAGTAAGAAATTAGATAAATACAGAGTAGAGAAACGTATTACGAAAGAAAAGGAATGTTTTGCATACGTAAAAAGTAGCCACATAATATATATAAACCTTAGCTATATA
The DNA here is from genome assembly GCA_947256265.1 of Acronicta leporina. Lineage (NCBI taxonomy): Eukaryota > Metazoa > Arthropoda > Insecta > Lepidoptera > Noctuidae > Acronicta > Acronicta leporina. Next base: position 3,640,410 of record OX366513.1, on the reverse strand, counting down.
TCGCATTTTACGCGAGACGAATTTGCGAATAAGTTAAGTGATTTTTGTAAGGAGATAAAAATAGAAAAAATAAGTATAATAAAATCAAAGGATAACGCGTTATTTATAGATACATTATTAAAAGAAATACAAAGTAGAGAAATGTGGTCCGGACCGCAAATAAATGTTCTTAAAAATGTAAAAAATGTTGTCGACAACGATGAAAAAATTATAATATTAAATGACTTTCATTTGTTGCCTACCAGCGGACATGCAGGTGTTCGTCGAATGGTTAACAATATTAAACGGAAATACTACTGGCCAGGATTAGAAAATAGCGTTAGAGAATACGTAAGTAAATGTAGTAAATGTCAAACTATGAAATATTCACGAAATATAAAAGAGCCGATGATTGTCACAACAACAGCAAACACAGCATTTGAAAAAATATTTCTCGACATCGTAGGTCCTATAGATACCGACGTAGAGGGATATACTTATATCCTCACAATACAATGTGAGCTTACAAAGTACATCGAAGCGTGTCCACTTCAACGCAAAGATGCGGTAAGTGTCGCACGAGCTTTTGTTAACAATTTCATTCTTCGCTATGGTATTCCCAAGGTCATCGCTACTGATCGAGGTACAGAGTTCACGTCGACCACAATGGAAGAGGTATGCAAACTACTACACATAACTAAACTGCATTCGACTGCTTATCACCATCAGTCTATAGGTAGTTTGGAAAATATGCACAAACATCTTGCTGCCTATTTGAGAATACAGTGTGACGGTTATTCAGAGACGTGGAGTCACTGGCTCCCGTACTGGTGTTTTACATTTAATACGTCTGTACATACATCTACAAAGTATTCTCCTTTTGAACTAGTGTATGGAAAACAATGTAATATTCCTAGTAACTTGAAAAATACAGTAGACCCATTGTATAATCCAAATAATTACATGTTAGAATTAAAGTACAGGTTGCAAACAGCACAACAGGATGCAAAACAACATTTGTTACGCGATAAGTTGAATAGGAAAATTAATTATGATAAAAATGTCAACACAGTAACATATAGTAAAAATGATTTAATTCTAGTAAGAAATGAGACAGGAAATAAACTTTGTGAACTTTATAAAGGACCGTATACAGTTTTAGAGGACTTAGGACCAAATGTTAAAATTATGAATAATGGGAAAAATGACATTGTTAATAAAAATAGGACGAAACCTTATGTTAGTTAAGACTTAATATTATGTTAGTAATACTTACTTATACTTAGTAAACAGATACATGCATGTACCTATCTAATCAAAATAAGCAGTATATATATTAAAAAAAATGTACTTATGTTTACATAAAAAAAAAAAAAAAACTTTTTTTTATTTTTTTTAAATCAACCCCGGTGGTGTAGTGGTTGAAGTACTTAGTTGTAAGAATATATCATGTAATGTAGACAGTAAGTAGTAGCTAATAAACCTTCGTAACGTAAACACGTATTCTTCATTTATCCCCTCTGTACCCCGCACACCGCAGTTTACTTGAAAGCGCTAATCTCAGGAACTGGTCCGATTTGAAAAATTCTTTCAGTGTTAGATAGCCCATTTATTGAGGAAGGCTATAGGCTTTATATCATCACGCTACGCGGACGAAGTCGCGGGCAGAAGCTAGTAATATATAAAGCTGAAGAGTTTGTTTGTTTACTTGAACGCGCTAATCTCAGGAACTACTGGTCCGATTTGAAAAATTCTTTAAGTGTTATATAGCCCATTTATCGAGGAAGGCTATATATCATCACGCTAAAACTAAGTAACTATTCCACGCGGACGAAGTCGCGGGTGGAAGCTAGTAAAATAAATAACTGTAATTTTATTACCTCTGCCTAATACCTCAGGAATATAACAGTGATGTTATAAAAAGCCATCTTCATTTTTATCGAGAATAACTAACTATAAAGTTCAATAGTCCAATTTATAAGAAATATATTTTATATTCTTCTTGAAAGTATAAAATATCTAGATTTTCAGGAGATATTCAATTTTTAAGTTTTCTTTTTATGCCTGAACTTCCAATATAAGTTTCAGTTGAACTGCTAAGAGCTTTTCAGAGACGGGAAACGATATCGGAATATTTAGTTTATATCTGAATTATTGATAAATCGAACTTACGTTTGGAAGTATACGTTTGTTTATTAGATTTTAATATTTTTATATTGCTACACCCGACTGGGTAGACTGTTGAAACCTACCAAAAATTGTTAAACACCACATGTACACAGTTTTAAGCAATAAATATCTTTGGCTTTGACTTTGACTTTGAAGAGGTTTTCCACCTGGTTCAAGTTATACCCAGTTTACGGTTAGGTTTTGGGTCAACTGAATTTCAGTAGACAAGAATTTTCGAGAAGAAGAAGTCATGTGCGTATTAAAATTAATAGATAATTATGACGTGCTTAAACAGAAAATGAAAATTTCGTGAAAATTGCATGCTGAAAAATGCTGCATGCTGAAAAAAACCCTCATTAGGCCAGCGTGGTCGACTCGCCTAATCCCTCCTGTTTTGAGAGAGACCCGTGCCCATCGGTGGGACAATAAATGGGTCAATCCGTTGATGATGAGCCGCCATGATATCCTACTGATGACCACTATAATACTTCTGATGCCACGATTGGCATACTGGCTGGAGTGATCGGCTTCTACGCTAGGTGTTTGGGTATGTAAAATTTTGTGTTTAGGTGTTTGGGTATGTGTTTGTAAATGCACCCACGACACAAGACAATCCTAGTGTTGGACAACACTGTTTTAAAAATAAAAAACAAAAACAAAATACTAATGACCGTCATACGTATTCGCATAGATACCAGAACAGGGTGCCGAGTCTACTATTTAGTTGTGTCAGAATTGTGATTCAGTGACTTGAAAATTGTTGATTTTTGACAGTTTTGTCTACGAAATCTGTCATTTCTTATGTCATTTAGTGCCATTGGACGGTCATTCTGAGGCAATTGAAATAGGAGACTTGGTACCCTGATGGCTTGTCGCGCTCTCTGAGTCACGTAATGTTTTCAGTCTCTATTTATTTTAATACTAGCTTCTGCCCGCGACTTCGTCCGCGTAGCGTGATGATATATAGCCTATAGCCTTCCTCAATAAACGGACTATCTATCACTGAAAGAATTTTTCAAATCGGACCAGTAGTTCCTGAGATTATGGCGTTCAAGCAAGCAAACAAACAAACTCTTCAGCTTTATATATTAGTATAGATATAGATACTAGCTTCTGCCCGCGACTTCGTCCGCGTAGCGTGATGATATATAGCCTATAGCCTTCCTCAATAAACGGACTATCTATCACTGAAAGAATTTTTCAAATCGGACCAGTAGTTCCTGAGATTATCGCGTTCAAGCAAACAAACAAACAAACTCTTCAGCTTTATATATTAATATAGATAGATTCAATCCGGTAGGCTGTAAATTGGTATGAATTGATTTGGTACATATTCGTTTTACATAATTTACGCATAAAAACAGACTGGGGAACTCAATAATCTCCTATGTAACTACCAAGGTATTTTTTAATCTGCTGGTGAGTTAGTAAGGCGTGGTACAACCCCATTACAACATAACATAACATACCATCACGCCTGTATTCCCCGAAGGGTTAGGCAGAGGCGTACTAATGTACACCCACAGTTCGCCGGCATTTTTAGGTCCCATGTAATAGGGGGCGAGCCTATTGCCATAAACCGGGCACAAATTCCAAATGCAGAGCTGCTACTGGCAATTTCATAGAAAAACCTAATAACGCTTTGCTCGACCTGGGAATCGAACATTGTATTCCGGTTTGAAGAGTAAAGTAGTCGGAGAAATTCACAGGCCATTAACAAATGACACTTATGAACTGAGATCTTAAGATGACAACGCGCTACTGATGATGATCAAAGAAGTCTTCAAATATCTCATATCTTGAGCAAATAACCGAATTATCGTTTGCTTACATTTTATTTTTCATTACTTCATTTGTAAAAATGTAACAATATGGTGTACAATAAAGAATATTCTATCTATCTATCTATCTATCTACTTCCACCCAAAAATCGGCATACATACCGAAGGGCTGCGCTAAAATATGTTTCCCTACACATACCATTAGCCATGAATTTCGGCGACAAAAGGACATTTTCGTAATAATAAATAGCACAGTTATTATTGTTATTATTATGTTGGTTGTACCTTATTGGTTGGCGTAGTACTATGCGTATTTATGAAAGAATACAAATTATGAGATAAGACGGACGAAGCAAAAGACCACCACTTGCATACAAGAAACAGGAAGCCCGAAACTATAGCGCTACGTGTCTTGCACCGTGTGGTACGTCTTTCTAGCTTTTCCTACCTTTATGGGAAAAAGTTGAATGCTCATAACAAAATCTATTGTTTGATAATGTATCACGTACAAGTTAAATTCTCAGCTTCTATAGAACTCAATAAATATTTTTTTATACCAGATAAAGTTAATTCCAGTCATAACTTTAGCTGAAACGATATCCTTCATGAATAACAAAGTTTATTTAAAATTATTTTAGACTTTTAATAGTCTCGCGCGCTTCCATCTAACTTTACCATAAATATGCCTTAATAACACAAATCATGGTCACAGTACTCTCTGCTTTGGCGACACGATTATATTCGGAAGGAGAATTTCCTTTGATGCTAACACAAATCTTTTTATAAATGATAGAAGACTTCTATTCACGTTTCTTTGCGCGTAAAAATTGGTCTTCTAAGAAAACGTTTGGATGTCAGATCTTGTCTTTGATCTTATGGCTTCTGAAGCCTCAACACTGCTTTTGTTCGTAAATTGGAGATCAGTTTCGTTATAAATGGCCGTCAAGATTATTTGGCATTCTTTTTTTGACAGTTCGATAATTACTTTCCAATTTAAAAAAGGCTAACTACTTATTAATTTTTTAGAATTTTTATATAAAATTTGAAATTGGAACGATGAATTTATCGTTCCAATTTCAAATCGAATAATTTGATATTGTTACTTTTTTTCGTAACAGGGGCTTGAATTAAAGTAACGACTTGAATTGCTCAATGAATGGGTTATTTAAAAAAAAACTCGTGCAACAAGACATAATTATGTATGTTGCATAATTATGCCTATAATTATGCTATGTTTTCATGAATACACGTTACCTACTTACATTGTTGTTTAAACAAGCACATGTTCAACCGGCTGAGCGATACGCGAACCTGTCGACGTTGTGAAGAGGCTTATGAAACGCCACTTCATCTTCTTGGGGAATGTGGATCGCTAATGCACAAGCGTAGCGCTCATCTAGGGAAACATACCTTAAGCCCGGATGTAATAAAAGAGCTCACCCCTAGGAAAATCCTGCAGTTCATAGTAGCTGCAGGATTCAGCGGTGAACTATAACTCAAAGAGTGGCGATCACAACACAATAGACCATTTTCGGTCGCAGTGATACTATAGCCGCAACAAGACAAAAAAAAAAATACCTACTTACATCGCACATCGGCATTCGGCAACGAGATTGTCACTAGACATAGTTTAATGTAAAATACATTATTTTATAGGTATTGCCCAGACATTGGGATTCGGGGGTCGCTTCGCAAGCGGTTAGACTGAAAGTCGACCTTAAACATGGGAAAAGCCTTGGAGGATGAGCATGAACTTTTTATGTAATGACACACTCGTCGCCAAGGACATAATAAATAAACCCACATAAGATCAAAAGTGGCAGAAACAAAAACAAAATAGTTCCATTTTCAAATCCAAATAAACAACGGCCACATTTCTGAACGTATAAAGTCTTTACTGCACATTTTCCGTCTACCTTTCACGGGTATTGACAGGCACAATACAAATAATATTCGAACGGGCGCCTCCATTATATTCGCTTCGAATTGTGAACGTACTTTTACGTTCATTCGTTCACATTCTTGTTCAGGCGATGTAGACAGGCGAACTACTCACTCATTTGGGTTTCATTTTTGACTTTGGAATTCCTGTAATATTACTTTGATTTTTTATAATGAAAGCGGAGGAGAAAGACGCCGGCGAAAAAGTAAGAATAATAGTCGATTGAAATTCATATCTCAAGTTCGAATTCAAAACAATTCCAATGCATAATTATATCTCTAACTTGAGCGATCTTGTAACAATAATTAGCTTTTGGCAAAAAGTTAACCAACCTTAGACTTTTAGTAGTTTCTCTACTTAGAATAAGCCTATTCAATAAAATAAGAATAATTAAAATCAGTTCACGTTAGACGTCGGAAAACGAGCAGACGAGAGACCTGATGGCAAGACAGCCATACATACATACACATAACGTGGGAGAGCCATGCTTCGGCACGAATGGGCCGGCTCGACCGGAGTGATACCACGGCCTCACAGAAAACCGGCGTGAAATAACGCTTGCGTTGTGTTTCGCCGAGTGAGTTGAGGTTACCGGAGGCCCAAACCCTTTTAAAGGCGGGCAACGCACTTGCGACTCCTCTGGTGTTGCGGGTGTCCATGGGCGGCGGTTATCGCTTACCATCAGGTGATCCGTTTGCTCGTTTGCCCCCCTATACCATAAAAAAAAAGCCAATGTCGCCCATGGACACCTCAACACCAGAGAATTGCATGCAAACGCGTCGTTTGAAGATCCCCATGTACCTAATAGCGCAATGGTAAAACCGTAGGAGAAGGATCTTTCCATATCTTAGAGGTACGCGTTTCTCGTCGTACTCTGACATTCTTGGTTACCCGGGTCTGCAGAACTTGGGGTTTGGCCCTACAACTGAGACTTGAGCTTTGTAAAAGCCTTGCTCTATTGAGCACCCCAAGATTTTTTGAAGCCAACTTGGCTTTACCTTCCAAATGACCCCAATGATATGATTACGATGTGATTACTTTATTTAATTTCCGTAACATACAAACTCTAGGAAGGCCTAGGTGAACGTTCCGAAATCAGATTGAGGACGTTTTGAAAAATGGCTTGGTCAAGAGTACCCTAAACCGACGTTCATGTATGAAAAGATTGACGAGTGTGGATGAAGCTAAAGAGGTATGTCAGAATCGTAGCAAGTGGAAGTCTGTGGTCTCTGCCTACCCCTACGGGAAAGAGGCGTGACTTTATGTATGTATGTATGTACATACAAACTCAAAAACCAAAGAAAAACATTGCACAAAAGAAACAACACCTTTATACAGAGAAAATAAAATTAACTAAATCTACGTGGAATATTATGTAGAATTGAATACGTCACATGGAAGCATTGAGTCGTAATGGATACCTTTCAATCCGCCATGTTTCACAAATAAAGCCATTTTGCACGGATCCAATACTGACACAAATAACAATAGGTAGTGTTTTATGTAAAACATATGTACAGAAAATACGTAATGTCACCACGAATACAGGATAAAGTACCTGATGAAAGGAGAAGTGAGATGTTTAGGTGATTTGATGAAATGAGGTTTTATTTCACGTGGATTCGGAGATATTTTAGCTATTTTCAGCAATTTTAGCTACATAGGTACCTAGCTGTTAGTAATTTTTACATTGAGACGTCCAACACCTCAGTCTATCTGTGACCATAGATGCTGTAAAGGATCCGAGATGTCGGGAATATAATAATACCAATAGGACGCGATAAAATCCGTAAAAAGTAGTTTCATTTCAATGTCTAATATTCACGTAAGCGTTAAGCAGATCTAGTCTATACTCTATTCATACTATCAGGCGTGCATTGCCCGAAGGATTAGGCAGAAGTGTACTATTGTAAGCCCACAGTTAGATCAATTTAGATCCCACGTAATAGAGGGCGAATCTATTGCCATTAACCGGGTGCAAATTCAAAGTCCGAGTGGCTACTGAGAATTTCATTCAATACTCAACCTGGGAATCGAACCTAAGACCTCTAGCGTCACTGTCGCGTTTAGGCTACTACTGAGGCCACTGAAATCGAACTTAAAACACTTATTCCACTAGTAGATACTAGTCCTCCTCCAATGTGCGCCATTTCACCCTATCCGCTTGACGCATCCAGCTTCCGCCAGCAACCCTTCAAAAATCATCACTCCATCTCACTCTTAAAATCACACGCTCAGAGCTAATCAATGAAGTAGGTAATCAAACGCCGAAATAATAATAGCAGCAATTTAATATCTCTTGTCTTAGTTATTTTAGTGAAGGAAAGAATCGACTTGCGAGCAGGATTCGAATCTGCGTCTTCTGGTTAGATATACCAGACGATATGACCACTAAGCCATCGCGAATCCCACCCACCATGGCAATGTCATGTTTGCCTTCACATTCTGTATTTAGGTACGTCTTAAAGGTGACGCCAGTAACATCTATTGAAAAGCAAGTTACTTTCCTTCTCAAACGACATGATTCGCCTTACATTACTGTCTTGGCATGAAAAATCCAAAAATATCTATCTCGCTGTTATTCTACTAAATAAACACACTATTCTAAAAACGTGCGCTTTTTTCTCGTCCGACATCAAAATCTTGTGAAAACATCAAAACGTGCAACATGAGACGGATCGACGTCCGTATTTATATCGTTTACGGAAAGACGGTAAGATATCATCCTGTTAAAAATCTTTTTCAGGCGCTTTGAGGGTCCTCATATTTGCCTGGGAGGATGTTTGCCGCGATAAAAAAGATGTTAAAAATTGTCAGAGGCAAACTTAGCTACCCTATGATACTTATATGATAAGAGATAAGGCGTAAGAGAATACTTTTATACATATTCTTGAAAAAAATTAAGATTTATGTTCGATATAAAGTTATTTTAATGCAGGAAAAATTTGACTTGCGGGCTGGATTCGAACTTGTGTCTTCTGGGATATACCAACCGCCATGTCTAAATTTCCTTAATATTCTGAATTTCCGCGTTAAAGTTGACGTCAGTGACAACTATTAAAAAGCAAGTTAGGTACTTTGCTTCTCAACCGACATGAGTTACTTTGCAGGCAGTTAGTTTGATGTCGTAGGATGCTTCCTTATCGATTAACAATATTTTTTTATTTTGCATTTATGTTTGTTCGTTCTTTCAAAAATGTTAAAAATACATTTTTGCAACACTTTTTTACGTACTTCACTTATTTTGGGAACAATTTTTAATCCTATTATAGCTTCACAAGAGCGAAGCCGCGGGCAAATGCTAGTTTTATATATGTATCCAGTTACCTTTAATAAACTGGGGGATAAAAACAGTGCTTTTTGGCCAGTATTTGTTTACCATCGTAATGTTTGGTGCGTATAAAACGAATTCACACAACTCGGAATTGGGCGAATGTTGATTTCATCAACATTCAAACGGGGCACAGTTTTGTTGGGTTGTGTCGAATATTTCACAAACAGATGCACAAAGGAAATTTCATTAAATGTAGAATGCAATAATACTACATAACATATCACGCCTGTACCTATTCTCCTAAGGGTTAGGTAGAGGTGTTCGAATATATACCCAGAGTTTGCCGATACGTTTAGATTCCAAGTACGGTGCGTGTCTATACTATCCTTTCGAGAAATACAAGCATGGCAATATATTATGCTGGCCTCATTAGCTTAGTGGACCTGAGCGCAACTGATACGCTAGAGGTCTTAGATTCAATTCCCAGGTCGAGCAGTGTTATTGAGTATTTCTATGAAATTCTCAGTTAGCAGATCAGATCAGAGTTTGAAATATGTGCCTAATTAATGGCAATAGGATTGCTCCCTATTACATGGGACCTAAACATACCGGCAAACTATGTGTGTACATTAGTACGCCTCTACCTAAACCTTCGGGGAATACAAGCGTGACGGTTTGCTATAGTAAAAAAAGAAACTAACAGGAAAACGTTAAAAACATTAAATGGCAACATTATGGCTAAGAATACTATCATAACGGCATTATATTTTTATCTCATCCGCAAAGAAACGATCAAGAACGTAATTTTTTTTTTCCGAGTGACATAAACACAAAAAATGACGTTTTGCCGACAGGGGACTTACAATGTTATTTTGTGTTTAACACGACAAGAAAATTCGGAGTGCCGAACAAATAAAAACATACGTCAAATGTTTTTCGGAATTGTTTCCGAGAAACATTAATCATGTGTTTTTTTATTGTTTCCCAATGCTAAGTAGGGCCATAAATAAGGCAGCATTTGGCGTTTAAACTAGTACGTAGCTACAGAATCCCCCTGTTTCATCGAATAGTAGGTACAAAAAGTGCAGGGAGTACTTTGACATCCTTTGTGTGAACGTCGGACCGTTGACTTATGGCTCTTACAAAGAGCTTTATTTCAAATTCACGACTGACTCTATAAAATATTACTTTTTCGGAAAATATTTTTATGGAAATTTAAGGCGTCCCGTCCTCGCGAGGGGACTTTTGTGGCGATGGTGTTGACAAATAAAAAATAGATGTCTTTTTTTACACTGTGATATCTTTTTCATTCTGTCAGTTTTTTTTATATAAATTCAAAATTATTTAAATTAAACGAATAATTAAAATCTGTTTTGAATTAAAAAGACCAAAACTTTTTAAGTTAATATTTTTTTTGCAAAGAACGGATTTATTAGATAACGATAAACGATTTTAAAGAATAGAATTTTAAAATACAATAATAACATTAAACTTTTCTTAAACATTTTAAAATATATAGTTAAAGATATTGATATTATAATAGTTCTTTTTTATTTGAATCTCAAAACTGATGTAGGTACAATGTCACAAGCAATTAATTTATTAAATGCATCTAATTGACATCTCTACTAGATGTGAATCCAGCTAGCTTATTTTAAGACACACTAGCTTATGCTTATGTGTTATGTTAGTAAAAGAAAAAATTGTACCTACACTCGTAGTTCGCCGATACATTGAAGTCCTATGTAGGGCGAGCTTATTATCATTAACTAGGGAAAACTCCTTAGTTCTGACTGCTGCTGAGAATTCCAGAAAAAACGTAATAAAATTGGTCGACCTGGGAGTCGAACCCAGGACCTCTAGCGTTAGGACCACTAGACTAACGTGACAGTTTTTATTAAATACTCTAGGTAAGTATATACTTACTCCCGCCTTTCACCCATGAGATTAGGCAGAAATAATCGGACCGGGCTTCTTACATACTTCTTTTCATAGCAAGTTCCTAAACGCGCACAGATTACTAATACATAATGTACAGTCGACAAAAGAGTTAGGAAGACGTCTGCGTCTTTACATAAGTATATTACGTAATTATACGCCAAAGAGTTTGTTATGTAAGTAGCTAACTATTACGCTAGATATCACTAGCTATGTCGTGATAGTAGTATTTTGTCAAAACAAAGACGTTGTTAGCTGCCTATATACATAGCTTTTTGTCGATTGTACATAATAACCTTGAAGGATGATCAATGAGGCCGTTATACATAAATAAACCTTCCCACAAGATTAATAGAGCCCAAAATTAAATAACAAAACAGTACATCAACTAATAATTAATTTAGCATTAATTATTGCCGAAATAATTATGCCGCGCATTTTGTTAGCGGCAATTTGCAGTGGGATTAATGAGGGGTGTTAATTACCCGTCGTAGTATATAACTGGCGGGTTAACAACCGTATAAGCAGATCTCTAGCAGATCTCAGATTCATTAGTACTTGATTGTTTAAATAAACACCGTTTCAATACATAGCATGTTTCAATACATCAAATTGGAATTATCCCAATGAATCCATTTATGATAACTAGCTTTTGCCCGCAACTTCATCAGCGTAGATATTTGAATTATAGAGTATGTGTTATTGTGATGTATTTGTTGTATCATTGTAAAGTTTCACACGTTTCAGCCTCCCAAAATTGAATAAATAAATAAATAAATAAATTTGTAAATAAATAAATTTGTAAATCAACTTTCGGATGAACGGTTGGCCCCAATAACACAGGAACTTCCTAGCATCGGGGCCAATATTCATAAAATTGAGCAGAAATAATGAGCTACTTTTAATGTTGTAAAATGTAACATGCAATGTAATAAATAAATAAAAAAAAACATTCCAAAAGTTTTTTTCTTAAAGATTAAGATTAGGTACATTAAGATTTTCTCCTGTATCGGGGGTACGTTTACAAATACTCACACACACAAACGCCCAGACCCGAACCCAAGTACCTGTAGTTCAAATATTTGCTCCGTGTGGGGACACATGGTGAAGAAGCCGATCTCTCAACCCCTACGCCAAAAGTGTCGTCAAAATTCATTCATATCCATGCAGTAGTTCTTGCGTGAAAGAGTAACAAACATCCATACGTCCTTACAAATTTTCATGTTTATAATATTAGTATGATATGTTATCAATTTTGGAGTAGAACGTGGCTAAGAGACAACAACGTTTACCAATCCATCTGGATGGTTAAGCAGCGCTTACCATGGTCAGTCTATGGATGGGTGACCGCTATCAGCCCGTCAAGACTCCTCTGCATTGCGATCGATCATTTTGCTGCCATATCAGTAGGTACAGTCAGCGCCAAGAGTCGCTGAACACGATGCAATCTTCAAATCGTTTTTACATCATTACTAACCAAAAAATTCTGACCTGAGAAGATTGCATCGTGTTCAGCGACTTTTGGCGCTGACTGTACATATGACAATTGTTATTTGTAGTCAGAAGCCCAAAAAACCTGTCAACCAGTCCATCCTTAGTATATCTCATAAATTAACTATTATATCATTTAAATTGCGCTGCGGAGGTCCAATAGCTGTAGTATATGTGTAAAATATTAATATTCAGCCGCATTTGGTTTTGGGTAGTCTGGAAGCCGATTCCAATATAGGCAAAAGGCTAAGAACTGTTTCTCACGCGCAAATGTTCGAACACTCACAAAGGAGCTTTACGACTCCGATATAAGGGTTGCCAGGCAATGAAACCTAAAGTCATGGTTATTAAAAATCGATTAAATATTTAGATATCTTTGGCCATTTCAGCACATGTCGGATTATAACCACAACGCGACCTACACAAATGTCAAGCGAACCGGATGTTTTTTTTACTTCAATTTGTAAATCTGGCGTATGAAAATGAGATAGCTGTTGGATCTACATTTTGACGAAATTCGTAGCCACAATACCGTTAGAGTGTTCTCCCACGAGACCTCGCGCGACATGATGCGTTCAAACAACCGGTCGTCCATGCGATTTTTGTTGCGCGACTACACTCTAATGTTTAAAGCCAGAACTTTAGGGAATTTAATCATTATTATCAATTATATATTGTTATTAAAGTTTAAAATTTGTTGTTTATGTATGTTTTCAATACCATCTCGTTACTTGCATGGTTATTAAATAAATACATAAAAGAATTTTTAGTTACGCAACAGTTGTTATTTTTATGTAGAGTATAGACATTGAAAACTACCTTATCTACATCAGAGGCGGACTAACGTCCAGCTATGGGCAAATAATTATAACCTATAGTTAATATCTTTTTGTGATTTTTTCGCATTTTTCATGCTAAGATTATAAAGTTATTTTAGTGAAGGAAAAATTCGACTCGCAGGCAGGATTCGAACCTGCGTCTTCTGGTTTGATACACCAGACGCTATGACCACTAACCATCCTGCCTGCGAGTCGAATTTTTCCTTCACTAAAATAACTTTATAATCTTAGCATGAAAAATGCGAAAAAATCACAATAAGATAGTTAGTAGGTATGGTAGCATCGTACGACATAGAACTAACCGTAAGGTAAGTCGTGTCGGTTGAGAGGCAAAGTAACTTGCTTGTCAATAGATGTTACTGACGTCACCTTTAAGACGTAAGTTCAGAATGTGAAGGCAAATTTCGACATGGCAGGTAGGACTCGCGGTGGCTTAGTGGTCATAGACAAAAATATCCTTACATGATAGCTATAAAAATAATTTCTAATTATACATTAATAAGAATAATTTTATTTTAATGACTCGTACTTTAGTTCACCGCGTTTTTTTATATATTTTTATCTTATCGGAACTCGTGTAAACACGCTCTAAGGCTCATCTGAAACAGATCCCGAACGTTTAGATGAAACCATATTTCGGCTTTTAGCGCCATAAACGGTATTCAAGGCTAAGTTTATTCCAAATTGTGGTAATTTAGCTTTATTCGGGTTTCGTAATATTCAAGAAAAAGAATTGTATTAGCGTAACTAGGTTCATTTAAATACAACTCATTTGAATATTTTGTTTTCTTTTGTTTGCCTCGTTATCCTGATTGTTTGTTATTATGAATTTAAAACACAGTTCTTAAAGAGAAGTTTTTCCTGTATTATGTGATAGGTATTGTATTGATACTATATCGTATAAGTGACAGATTTGGTTTTTTATTTTGGCAATTTTATGTGATTTGAGCAGAATACCTAAGGTTTGGCGGGAAAGAGAAATTAAAAAAGTGCCTGAAAATTAAAGGGTTATGCAGACCTGCTAATACACAGAATATGTCAGTAAATAAGGTCCTATGTAAGCAGAGATCCTTTTTCGATTGAACCAGACACAATTTCAAACTCCGAACCTTTACTGAGAATTTAAAAGAAAAACCCATTAAGTAACACTGCTTTGTTTAATCTAGGAGGCGAACCAAGGATGAATTACACTTCCAACCATAGGATTCTAGTTCCCGACTTTATATCTCAGATAATACCCATGAACATTACCATCACGCCTGTATTCCCCGAAGGGTTAGGCAGAGGCGTACTAATGTACACCCACAGTTCGCCGGTATGTTTAGGTCCCATGTAATAGGGGGCGAGCCTATTGCCATTAACCGGGCACAAATTCCTAACTCCGAGCTGCTACTGGGAATTTCATAGAAAAACCCAATAACACTTTGCTCGACCTGGGACTCGAACCCAGGACCTCTAGCGTAGCAGTCGCGGTCAGGACCACTTGGCTATTGAGGCACTTGGCTATTGAGGCAGTTAATACCCATGATACCTACTTATATTAATAAAAACAGAATCATACTGACTTCAAACCAACCACAATTTCACGAAAGGTATCTATAATATCCCATTTTAACTTTATCTTAATATTCCCGGAAGACTGGTTTTAATTAGAGCAAAGGATATTATGATTTTATGGGTACTAAAGCCACCCAATGTAATAATTCTAATAAACATAATTAAATATTAATAAAATGTTAGTCAACAGAAGACCCTAGACATAATTATGTCAGTCCGGCAGGCAGGTTGCAAAAAAAACCGAAATTACTGCAACAGATTTATTAAAATAACTATTAGAAATTATTACAATCTAAAAGGTGTGACAATTGTTCAATATTAGATACAAAAGTGAGGTAAGTTTCCATGAATACGATGCCGTCGTCGTCCGGTCGCACGATGTGCGTCACGTCGAGCGTAGTCAGCAGATTTCAGCGGTTGCCGGGCTGTTACTAGGCTGATGTAATATTTATATGAAATTACATGAATTTGCGTATCCCGTGTAGAACTGGTACTTAACATCTCCCTCCCGAAGATCAGCGACTATTTGCGGAATTCTTCGAAAATAGCGCTGATAATCTTGGCTGAGCAGCAGCAGGATGACTCTGGATCTCGGCATAAGTATTACTTTCTTCTAAATCGTTGCTTGCTTGTTTAGGCAGCGTTTGTTGCGCGCGCCTATTCAAGTATCTTCGTAATGCGATGCCTATTGCCAGTGCACTTGCACCTAATAGCAGTAAGTACAGCGGTGTAATAGTGTAGTACACGCTATGAATATCGGCTTTACTCAAACTTAATGATGGCTCCATAGATATTTCATTAGTGGCGACATGGAGGCTGCGTAGATCTGCAGATTTTAATGTTAATCTTCTCGTCTCTAGTTTGTAGTTATCTTGGTTACTCAGCGGTATATTCATAATTTTCAGTACATGTCCTTTCAAGCGGTCGTCCTTATTGGCTAGGGTTAGGTCGGGTGTTTGCACGATGCAGCCTTGAGGTATAGTGATGAGGTAGCTTCCTTTTAATGTGTTATACTGAGTTTCAGAGCAGGATAGGCGAACTTTAGTTGCGGTCGGGAAACTTGCTACGTAGTGCCGGTCATCAAGTGCTTCCACAGCTTCGGTCTTCAACTGAGCTGATGTAAACTGACAGGTCTCGTCGATTTGCTGCGTAGTAATCAGTCGGTGAATACAGTCGCCTTGGCTTTTGTAGTGGTGATTGATACTGTCCTCGCAGAGATAATATTGGCCGGACTTCGGGCATTCAGCCTCTATGTACATAAAATCTTTGTCGTGAATTGCTAGGAAGGGGAAGGATGGGATAAGGACTCTGTTGTCTTCATTGGGAACCACGGATAATTTGTATAAATTATAAGTAGTGGGAAGGACGATCGGGAGCTTAAAAACTATTACTAAGTCTTGGTTGCTATAATAGTAACCTAATTTTATAATATCAAAATATTCTCTAAAACTAGCATTAAGTATTTGTTCTCTGCCATAGAGAGCATTTAACTGTTCTAACATCCTATGAAACATATCTAACTTAAACATAAGAAAATGTGTGCTTTTGGCACGTATAAAAGCTAATAAATTTTCTAACCTAAGTAACTCATCAGATAACGCCTCGATATTATCTGCTAACATAATTATAAATTGACCCAAGTGGACGTACTTCACAAAATCGGTTTCATGCCGCAAATCGCTTAGCATAATTTGTTCTACAGCCTTGCCAATTTTATCTTGATTATTGACCAATTTAGTTAAAATATTTGAATTCTCCGACATCCAACGTTTGTTCAAGCTAACACGATTATTAATTTCTGTGACCATTTTATTCTCATTTTCTTGTAGGGCCTTAATGGCATTATCATAACGAATAGCATCCGTGTAATCTAAGTTTCCGGAGATACTTTTGATAACGGATCCTAATCCGTCGATTAGACCTCTCCTGGCACGATTAGACTGAAATAATTCTAACTGATCGGATAATTTATCGATTTTGCTATAGAGATAATCTATGTGAGGCTGGAATAAAGATGAAGTTTTATTATGAAATTGAGGTGAAATATTACCTAGCTGCTGTTTAACTAACTCTACGTTACCATGTATTACCTCTAAGTTAATTGGTTGTACAAATGAATGATAGTAGGATATGATCTTAGTTTCACCCAGTTTAAAGGGCAGGATGCCAGGTCCATTACCCAGGCTATTCAACATTATGTCTTCCGCTTGTACCAGACTCAGGATCAGGAGGACAATCCTGTAACAATCGGGAGCTATTAGGGACCCGTTTGAGACGAGATTTGGCTACGGGTCCACGTTTCTTTTTAGTATAGATGTGGATTGGTAGGTCTGCCAAAACTGTATCGTGTGTAAATCTCGGAGCCAATTTTTGACGATTAGCCATGGGGTTACGCACGAAAATTTGCTGATCGGGTGAATATTCTTGTTCGGGTTCCCTATCCTTATTAGCATTTTCGGTAATACGTGTGCGATCGTGAAGAGATGAATTATTGATCATTTCAAAGACTGCCTGCATTTTAGTGCGATGTTCTTGGGTATACAATTGAAGAGTATTTTCTGATAAATTAATATCTAACGGGTCACGAGGGTCTAAGTGACCGGTGATTATATCTAGGGGTCTACACTTTGTAAAACTATGTATTGAGCTATTGTAACCTAGAATTGCGTAGGGCATTAGATTTATTACAGACTCTCCGCGATGCTCTAATTTTAGTACGCGTAAATGTTCGAGTAATGTAGAATGTAGTCTCTCAACCATGCCATTTTCGTTCGGGGTGCACGCTAAAATTTTGTGATGCTGGATTCTGTGAATTTTTAGAAATTCTAGGAATAACTGATTAGTGAACTCTGGGCCTCTATCGGTGACAATAGTTAAGGGGAGGCCGTGATGAGTGCTGAATACTAATAAGGCCTGTATGACGCTTACCGCTGTCGCGTCCCTTAAATAGTAAGCTTGAGCATATTTCGAAAACGCATCAATGATTGTAAGATATTTTTGCGTTTCAACACTTAACAAATCAAGATGGACTATCTCAAACGGTTTAGTTGGAGGGGGTACGATTTGAAATTTTTGTTTAATTGGGTTTCTATCATACTTAGCCTGACCGCAAATGCTACACTCATTTATGTATTTCGATATATGCTCTTTCATTTTTGGCCAGAAATATTTATTTGATAGCGCTAGGTAGCACTCATTGATCCCGCGGTGATTGGTTTTGCCCTCGTGGTAATTTCGAATTATTTCTTGTTGTTTTAAATAATCTTTTATATTTTCTAATTCTACTTTTGTCAACACTAAATCCATGGATGAACTTTTAAAACTGTTTTGAATTACAGGAATTATTTCGTACATTGCCAATGGGGGCTTTATTAGTATACCGGTTTTTACTTTGGGGTTAACATATTCTTTTACGGCGTTTACGATATCCTCCTCGAGGTTATTTTTAGAAATCTGAATATGGGTTCTGACATGGGATTCAAATGGCTTGGAAACTGAGGGACGGCTTTTTATATCATCAACTACTGTAAAAATTATCTGTTTATGATACTTATTGAGGGGAAAAACAGTTATGGGAATTTCTAAAATTGGGTTTTCGGCGTCAGTGTGGACTGTGGCGGTTCTTGAGTTACTCATTAGTGAGGGAGAATTTTCAGTTGGATTAGCTATGAGTGAGTTAGTCTCTTCATTATGTAGCTCGATTCGGGATAATGCATCCGCGTTCGTATTGCATTTTCCTTGCTTATATACTACTGAAAAGTCAAATTCACTTAACTTAAGGCGCCATCGAGTAAGACGCGAATTAGGCTCCTTCAGATTCATAACCCATTGTAATGGTCTATGATCTGTTACGATCTTAAACTTTCGTCCGAACAGGTACGGCCGAAAATATTTGGTTGCCCATACGATGGCTAGCAATTCTTTCTCGATGGTGCTGTAGTTAATTTCACTACTGTTCAAAGTCCTTGACGCATAAGCAATGGGTTTATCTGATCCTATGCAGCCCTGCGATAAAACGGCTCCTATAGCTAAATTTGAGGCATCAGTTGTTAAGATAAATTCTTTCGAGAAATCTGGGTACATTAAGATAGGATCATTCATCAATAGGGTCTTACACTGCTCAAAACATAGAATATAATTTTGGTCTAACGTAATTTTTGAGCCCTTTTTCAAGCACTGCGTCAAAGGCTTTGTAACTTTCGCAAAATCAGGTATAAATTTCCTGTAATATCCTAAGAGGCCTAAGAATCTTTTAATTTCAGTAGGGGTTTTCGGAAGCGGATAATTTTGTATTGCAGATATTTTATCCGGGTTTGGTTTAACACCATCTTTGCTGATAACATGGCCCAAATAAGCTGTTTCAAGTTTTAAGAACTCAGATTTGTCCATTTGGATTTTAAAATTTGACTCGCGCAATCTACTAAATACTTTTTCAAGGTTAACCATGTGTTCCTGAAGGGAGGTGGAGAAAACGATGACGTCATCTAAATAAACTAGGCATATTGTATTTTGTAAATCTCTTAAGACGTTATCCATAACTCTCTGGAAAGTGGACGGACTATTTTTCAAACCCATGGGCATTCTCAAAAATTCGAAATGCCCATGTTCTACTGTAAACGCGGTTTTTGGAATATCTGCGGGGTTCATTTGTACCTGATAAAATCCACTTGCCAAATCTAGAGTCGTAAAATAGTGACAGTTACCTAATTTATCTAAAATATCTGCAATGTTTGGAATGGGGTATTTATCATCTAACGTTTTTTCATTGAGTTTCCGAAAATCCACTACTATTCGCCATTTTGTTTTGCCAGAAGCGTCCACCTTTTTGGGGACGACCCAAATGGGGGAACTCCAGGCGGATTCTGAAGGTTCAATGATACCCTGGCTTAACATTTTATTTATCTGGTCCTGCACTTCCTGCCTATGGACAAAGGGATAGCGATAACTTTTAGTGTATATTGGAATCTCGTCTGTAGTTCTAATAGAGTGTTTAATTTGGTTGGTGAAAGTTAAATTTTCGCCTTCCAAATAAAACACATCTGCGTAACGCGAACATAATGCTTCCAAATTAATTCGTTCCTCCTCGTTTAAATGACTTGTACGTAATCGCGACAGTACTTCTTTTACACGTTGAGGCGCTTGTTCAGTGCGTGTGCACTCAACATTATATAACTGCGCTTGTACTGGGCAATTCATAGAAAAAATAACATCGCTACGACTCGGATTGTATATTTCTAAAATACCTCGATTATTCTTTACGGTAGTTAAACATTCGGCTATGTGACAATTACTAATAACTTGCTCTGGGATGATAGCCTCGCCGTCTTGAATGTTAATTGGCAGTTTGACAAGTTTAGAAGAGGAAGCCGGTATTATGTCTTCGTATAGATTAGGGTTCCTAGAGTCATAAACTTTTATAGGATTGGATGCGCTTCGTGTAAATACAGTTTTAGTTTTATAGTCGATAGTTGCTTCCCATTTATCCAACAAATCTGAACCTATTAACCCGTCAAAATACTCATGGAATTTATATACAAAAAGCGTTATATTATCACTATCATTGAACTCGGGAAAGCACGGTATGGTAATAGAGTAATCATTACGCGTTACTCCATGCATGTTAGAAACCTCGAACGGATCATAATTTAAGGGCGTGTTACTAAAATAGGTGTTAACTGCATCAGGGCTAATGAAAGATTGATTGGCTCCTGTGTCAATCAAAAATTTCAAAGGGGGGTTATTAATCTGTAAAAATGGAAGCTGACGTTGAGTTTGGAGGTTAACTTCTATTTTTGTTTGTCGGATTTTTGGGTCTCCTGAAAATCCTGATGAATGTCTGATGAAACAATCGGCTCTACATTAGACGTATCATATGTGATTTCAGGTGGCTGGGACTGCGCGGGTACATAATCTGTGCTATAGTTCTCAGAATAATACTCATTAGGATCGTAATAAGAATTATTATCATTATAATAATCGTCGTAATCATATCCCCAGCAATCGTTAAAATTCATTTCCCTAGATTTAAAATAGTTGGTAGGGGGAGGATTACCTGCTTTTGCCCAGTCATGACCCCTTATCCCGGCGCTAGGAGGCAGCGTTTTCGGCACAAAATGGCTAACACCGCTCATAGGGCGCGGATGTTGATAATTAGGTTGAGGAGATGTATTACGGGGCGTGAACCTAAATGTATTATTTGGATTATAATTAGGGGGCGCACTGCGGAATAACTGTTGCGTGCGCGAGGGACCGGCCTGGTTTTGATAATTAAAATTAGGGCGCCACTGTGGCATATTTGGTTGACCAGGCTGGTTCCTAGATGGTCCAGGCATGCTGAAATTAAATGGTTTAGGCGGCGGAACATTAAAATTTTGTGGGGGTAATGGTTTGGCTGGCATAGAATGAGGTCCCCATTTCTTTTCGGGAAATTGACTACTACGCTGTTGTAAGTATAACACATTTTGTTCCTCGTGAACGAACTCTAGAGCTTTTTCAATGCTCTCTGGCCGCATACATCTGATACGAGACCCTAGCGGGTCTCTGAGACCACGCACATACGCCTGTAAGGTTAACTTCCTATAAAGATCGCGTTTAGCGTCAATTGTGGTTTTAACAATTTCATGTAGTGAAACATACGTCATCAATGTGCTAAACAAATTCTGACATCGCTCATAAAACTCCTGCGGGGTGTCGGACCCTTGTGTAAGTAAAGCTAAGTCGTTGTATAGGGCTGTCTCATCTCGCTGGTCTGAAAAGTTATTTATAAGCGATTTGCGAATACCAGTCCAGTCAGATGGGACACCATTTGAATTTATCAATCGGGCCGCGGGCCCAGTTACTTTATTTAAAATACCATTATTAAGAGCAATTTCATTAAGTTTATTAGGTGGATTCGCGTTGGTCACAAATTCCTCTACTAACTGATCGCACAGGTGAATGAACCTTGTTAAAACATTGACGTTGCCATCAAACTCTGGCACTAATCTAAGGGCTTTAAAAACACGATCTAAATCGGCCATTGTACTTATATTACTATCTAGATTAGATTCCGAGGGAATTTCCCTATTAGAATCTTGAGCACTATATCTACTACTATTACTATTCCCTAACCTAACGCTCCGCGATTCTCGTGGATGGAAAATCTTGGAAATGGTAATTAAACACAGGAAAACTTAAAAGGTAAGGGTGAGCAAATCACTAAAAGATTTTAATGTACTCACAGGGTTTTCATATCGGTCCTTCTGCTGTATCAATGGCTGGATACTCCTGCTGCAGGCCACGACGTGTAGATTCGGATCCTCGTTTGGGGCTTGACAACCTCCAGGACAGCTCGAAGTCGTTCCGTAGTCCTCGAGGATCCTACCGACTGCGCCAATTATGTCAGTCCGGCAGGCAGGTTGCAAAAAAAACCGAAATTACTGCAACAGATTTATTAAAATAACTATTAGAAATTATTACAATCTAAAAGGTGTGACAATTGTTCAATATTAGATACAAAAGTGAGGTAAGTTTCCATGAATACGATGCCGTCGTCGTCCGGTCGCACGATGTGCGTCACGTCGAGCGTAGTCAGCAGATTTCAGCGGTTGCCGGGCTGTTACTAGGCTGATGTAATATTTATATGAAATTACATGAATTTGCGTATCCCGTGTAGAACTGGTACTTAACAACATCATAAACAGGAGAATGTGACAACCAGAGAGCGTTACTGGAGTTAATTTTATTATTTGTTTAATCAGGATTTGTATGTTTTGTTTTGTGAATTTTAGTTACGACCATTGAAATATTAAGTAAGTACTATTGTACTAGATTATCCATGGCAAAAATTGAGATGTAGAAAACATTTTTTCTATTGACTACGAAGGAAGTATAACGAATAACTTTTATTTTCTGTTTTTTGATCTTTATTGAATTTTTAATTAAATTAAATCAATATCAAATAAATAATTTTTCATCATAATAAAATTGCAACTATAATTAAATAAATAAATAAAAACAGTAGAGCAACAATCTCGACGCTGTTGCCCATCTGAATTATGAAAGAACAACATTACGTATACCTTAAAAATTCGTAAGTAATTGAATAAATAAATAAATATACTGCGACATTTTACACATCACCATCTAGTCCCAAACTAAGCAGAGCTTGTACTATGGGTACTAGACAAACTTTTTTTTGTAAATACATACTTATAATACATAAGAAACACCCAGATGAACACACACTTATATTCATCACATAAATATTTGTGTCCTGTGGGAATCGAACCCACGACCTCGTGGTCAGCAGTTTGGTACTCGAACCACTAAACCACAGAGATCGTCATAGTATCAGTAACCTTCCGATTTGCTATGAACGTTTAGCGAAGAATATCAAATTTCGTGTACTATATTACCTCAATGGTTGCCTCGTTAATTTTAGACATAATACGGTTTAGGATGGTTTAGGATTATGAATATTATATTTGGGAGTGTGCCGGATATTTATTATGGACAGAAACCACTATAAGCCTAATCGCCATACATACTTATTTAATGTCCTAGTTATTACTGTTGGATGGGTTTTGTCTTAGAATGAGATAAGTTAGGCTAGTCATACCATCCATCACGCTAACCTTGTGCGGGTTAGCAGACTCCTAAGAAATCCTCGGTCGATACACAGGTCGAGCGAAGTGCAGGTGGGTTTATGGCAGGTATGCTGTGTAGTTGCAAGCTTAGTACCGGTAGTTAATATCTCATTATGTATATCACCTTGGAAACATGGAGCAATGCCAAGGGAAGAACATTGTCATACCCAAAAATGGTAATGACCTTTTCTCATGCCAACACACTGATATTATTCTGCCAACATTAGGGTAAAAGGGTGCGACTTATATGAGCTTACTTATAATGGAAAAATATGAAAATGTACGAATCCAGTGAATTAAAGAGTATATTTATTTATGTATAAAAGTAAATATCATGAGTCATTTAATTTTATTGAATGATGTCATTCATTTGGACAGAATAATGTTATGTTTAAAGGAAAAATGAGAACTTCCATTTCAAAGTTGGTTTATAGCAGATTAGATCAAATACCGACCTAATATCTCGTGGTTGAGCAAAATAGGTACATAACATCTATCGTTTTAATGTTAAGCACCAAATGTTTGACTCTGCTGTGTATGAATAAAAAATACATTTTATTTTTTAAAATTTGCTTAACATTCTAAAATGAGCAGTAGAACAGTTAGAAAAAGTTAGGTACTTTTAGGTGAGGCAATAAAAAACACTTAAAAGGAAAGGACTTTTTGTTAATGTTGTTCACTACCCTTAAATAGAGAATTACATCTTTATTCCTTAAACACAGATTAGAGGGTGTCATAAAAATTTTATTGTAATGTAACCATGGCACTCGGCCAAATCTCTCGCGGTAAGCATTGAGATATTATATCATTATAAATTTACTAAAGACTACGAAATGACTTTCTGCTACATTGTGGCGGCATACATACTAAAACAATGACTTATAAGATTGTCCTTATGACTATGACTATGACCATCATATTTAAGAATACTTGGGGAGGGATTTAGGTGTTACTCTCAACGCAGAGCTGATGTTTCGTGATCACATTGTGAAATGTTGTAAAAAGGCATACAGAAACCTGGGTTTCACTCTCAGACACTCTGGGTACACGACTTCACAAATATTAAAGCGATCATAGCCCTATATAACGCTTTGGTTAAAAGTCAACTAGACTGAAATGCAGTTATCCGGGCCCCATATGAGACTAAGTAATAATATAGTCTCATGTTGAAGCGTGTACAGAACAAATTTGTCAGATACTTGAATATGAGGTATTACGGTGTATATTCGTTTTATCCTCTAATGTATCCCACATTATTTATTTTGGGTATGGTCGGATATACCGAACTGAGGGTCAGGAGGGAACTCACACTCGTTTCGTATATATTTAAAATACTCAGGGGTAAGATATATAATGCAGACATAAGTACTGGGTCAGTCAGGTGAACATCTATGTCCCTGATAGGAACGTGTGGCGTCGCCGCCAGCCACCGCTGCTGGTGGTGCCGCACGGTCGCACCAACCTACTGTGGGAAGCACCGCTTACGCGCGCGCTACGCACACTCATCCTCATAGCCAACGAAACGGACTTATTCACTTGTACACTGAGTGAATTCACAAGGGTAGTACTATACCGGAATATTTTTTATTCAGTGCGCAAACTTTGACAATTGATACTTAAACGACTTTTATTAAACACCAATTTGTTATTTTGATATGTCTTAGCACAAAATATCGAAGTTATCGTTAACGAAAGATGTTTACTTTGAAACTGATTTTATGGTTACTCGCTAGCGCACGGCAAAGCGCGCGCGCCTTAGTACCTACATCAGCTGTACACCGGCGCGTGAGTCGGCTGGCACACGTGCATATTGTTATTATTGCGAATAGATATTATGTGTCCATATTTTGCTGATTTCAAGCCGGCTAAAATTTTAAAAAAAAGTTTTGATCTAATAATGGGAATGTGTTCTATTACTGATACTGAACTACCAAATTTTTTTTGCGCACTACTTAAAAAATATTCCTGTATATCATATGTTATAAAACATAGGTTACTTAAGTGATAACAGCAAAAATAGATTTAGATTATATATTTTTAGGTGCACCATCGCATTAGGTTTAAAACCTGTAATGATGTGTGAAATTGTTGGAAATAAATAAAAAAAAAAACTTTACATTAGTCTGTTACATTTGTTGGTAATTATCTTAATCTCACCGACCGAAATATAACGAGCCCTGACCTCCAAAAACACACAACAACCTAAATTAGAATAAGCCAGCAATGTTCCCAGGCAAACGACAATTTTAATTGGCATGTCTCTAGTACGATAGTATTTCATACGCAATGGCCACAAGAGAATATTTCACTGCTTTATTATAATTACGGCACTCTGCAGCGTCGCCTGCACGCCTGGGAATTTCTTTAGGTGTCTGAACTGAAGTTCGTGCGTGACAGCTACATAAGCGAAGCCGTGAAAGTTTTATATTTATGACGTATAATGTGATACGTCACGCGATGTCTGGGGGAAAGTGATTGTTGAAGACTAAGCTAAAACAAAGGACGTTGAACTTTCATTGAACTTTGTACTGGGGTGCTAAAATGCCAACGTGCATGATATGCCAATGAGTCATAATATGCTTTGAATTACAAATTTGTTAAAGAAGGATTGTTTTCTCTATGTGGAGATGGGTTAGAGCGCTCGCGCACTTGTGATTTTTAGTCGGGCGATAGTTTGATCGTTCTGGAATTCACTATGGAGTTATATGACAGTGCGCGCATTTGACGATTAGAATTCGTCATGAAATTATAGACGACTACTACAGCGACTAAACTATCGGTAGACTAAAAATCACAAGTGCGCGTTAGCCCTTAGTATACAATTCATTACTGCTGTACAGATAGGCATCTCGTAAGAGGTGAGAAAATATCTGACTCCTCCGGGATCCTCGTCTCGCTTGCTTGCTTGATCGCTCCTCTTGGGATTGATCTGGTTGGCGATCACCCCTATGTCGGTGTCTGTTGCAAATCATGTGTGTTTCGACTTTTGCGCGTGAGATCCCTTTGGATTACTGTGTTACTCCGGCAGTCCATCCGTAGGGGTCTTAAGGCTTGGCAACGCATCAGCAATTCCTCTGGTGTTGCCGATGTCCATGGGTGGCGATGACTACTTACCATTATAACCATAAGTGGCTCGTCTGCTCAATTGCCAACATCTTCTTCTTCTTCTCTACTATTATAAAATTCTTACAAAGCTGTGTTTGTTAAGGGTTGGAGCAAAAACTACTGAATAGATTTTAATTTTGTTATCACTGATATAAAGTATATTATCCTCCAACTTAAAAACTGATGAACTTTTTATCTGAATTTATTAATCGGATCTTGAGATACAGCTTGACCTCTTTGATGTATAGAGGCCCATACAAAGAAGAGATAGTCTGTTGGTTTTTATTAAATTACTTTTGGAATCCATTTCTAATCCTACTATAGCTTCAGGTGAGCGAAGCCGCGGACAAAAGCTAGTAATCAATAAAAACAAAGAATTATTACAGATTCTAAATTTCAACTCAAAGTTGCTATGACTCTTTCTATAAAAAGCCTGTTCAGTTATTTTGAATTATACTTTAGGTCTTTAGAATAAAGCATTGTATCTTATGTATAATACCAATTATAGGGTACATTTTCATTTTCAACTTTATTTCCCTTCTTGTTTCATGAAAAAGTCGTCTTGATCTATGAAAAAGTCTCCCACTTTTCTAAAAGTAAATAAAAAGATCTCGGCGCCAGATAACCTTAATACAAAGCGAGGAAAAGATAAAGCGCTTTAAGGCGTTTTAAATAAACTAGATTGCCACTCTCACATTGTTCTTTGAGAGATAGTTAACATAACGAGACAACAGTTGTAGAACATAATTAAATTCTTCAAGAAGTTTAATATTGTCTCTTTTTTTCAAAGTTATTTCAAGTACGTAGTTATTAAATTCTAGCTATTGCCCGAGGCTTCATTCACATCCTAAATGAATTTTCAAAATGAATGTTAGAGGAGGACATAATTCTTCTCTAAGGTCTAATCTTATCTATATCAAAATTTATCGAAATTAGTTTGTGTAGGCTTGAAATCAGACAGAGAGAGAGTTTCTTGGGCATTTATAATATTAGTTATGTAGGTACTCTGAGCTTTAGTCAAATATCCGAGAAAACCTTCTCACCTCAAACAGCTATCAGTTTATTTCAATAAAATTAATTACAGCTTACTGGGTAAACACAATTGGTCCTTGGAGTCGGCTTGATTCATGAAACATCAACACACATTCTTGGATATACACTCCCGTGACAATTCGTGTTCCTAAAACACGTTCCCAAAGAATAAAATGTTAGAAACATAAGTCGTCACATGGATACAATGTGCCTTGACACAATGTCATTGTGTGCGACACAACTTTTGTGTTTCGTGTATTGTAAAACACTCATATTGCAACAGACTTGTCCCCAGACGAGAACATGTGTTTCCTACACATACTCATGTGTGATTGTTCCGTGTGAGAACAATCTGAGTTGACACGACAAATATTACATGACATGGATAAGGATATTGTATTATTATATCGCCATTTTTATAGCCTGAAATTTCCTCATGAATCATCCCGTGCCATGTAGAGTTGTTATGACTAAAAACTAGGCATGGAAATTATAGCTTCTTTTCATTCGTGTTCATTTGATGTATTATTTTTCACAGCGATTTCATATGCAAATTTTCGCAGTTTCTGCTACTTTTCGTCCGCAATTAATTTTAATTTAAAATCATTTATCGCCATACCCGCTATTTTGTTTGCTACTTACAATGAAATCATGAACATACTGCGATTGCATTAAAATACGATTTTATTTCATGACTTTTCACATGCTAGGTATCTGTGAAATATTCCATACCTATGAAAAACCCTTCCCTTGCCCTATGTTCATTCACCCCTTTTCTACTCGAAAACCCGCAGTGGGAAATTACAGGCAGCACTGTAATTTCCCACTGCGGGTTGGGTTGTTGGGGCCATTTTCGAGTCGGGGTGCGGACTCCCCAAGTCAACCGTCCCCATACCTTTAGATACGCAGTTTCGTCAAAACTTTTGGAGGTTTAATATTTTAGAGAAACGTAACTACAATTATATTTTTTATTTGAACAAGGCAACTAAAATACTATTGTAATCACATCATGACCATGTCTGCTGTCAACGACAGCTGTGTCTGGTGAACTGTAAACTGACATTTGTTGACGTTTTAAATGATTATAATTTTAAACAAGAACGTGTTATTTTTTATCTTTTCTAGTATAACTTCCTTGATTTTAAATTATATTCCACGTCGCTTTTCTTACGTCATTATTATTTTAATTAAAAGGTTTGAAGGACAATGTAGTAAAATTATTCGACAAATGAGATTTTATAACCGAGGTTGAAGAAAATCTCCTGTGTTGGGATGGTTAGAAAAGTTCCTCACTGCCAATGATTTAGGTATATCGTGAGAGGCGAGAAAAAATCTGACTTGCTCGGTGGTGGACCTCTAAGGGTCTGACCAGCTGCGAATCTTACGTCGGAGACTGTCGTCAAGCACCCACGCATGTTTCGACTTATGCAATTATTTTCTTATTGTTTTTTCATTCTCAACTGTTTCACGTCGACATCGCGGTGTGATTTATATTATTTCTATAGATTATTTTAACATAACATACCATCACGCCTGTATTCCCCGAAGGGTTAGGCAGAGCAATACGTGGGTGTACTAAGGTACACCCACAGTTCGCCCGTATGTTTAGGTCCCATGTAGGTAATAGAGGGCGAGCCTATTGCCATTAACCGGGCACAAATTCCAAACTCCGAAAAACCCAATAACACTTTGCTCGACCTGGGAATCGAACCCAGGACCTGTAGCGTAGCAGTCGCACTTGAAACCACTAGACTATAAACGAGGCAGTGATATAGATATTTTAATTATTTTAAATTATTATTTATTCTTCCATTATATAAATAATTTTGAAATTATCAAGCCTATACAATTTATAATGCATGATTAGTTAGTATAATGCGATTAGCCAATCAATTGGCATATTCAATTACTCGCCACTACAATTTTGGCCTTAATTGCCATACATTAATGAATTAACACCTCGACTTTGGCTACTGATTATTAAGTAATTAAGTGGCTTATAATAACGAACTTACGATAAAGAAGGATTATTAAAGCACAACACATATTGAGATATTAATTAAAATATCTACAACAAATATTTAGCAGTTGTTGTTGTATTGTTATTAATTATGACTGAAATACTATGCATATGAGTGTGGTTACCTGTAGGATACCTGGAAGGCCTATATGACTCATACACATTCACACACGCGCCGCACTATATACTATCCATATACTTAATATTCACATACGCTAATCCGCACAAACACACTGTTCACCCAGATACACAAGCACACATCACACATGAACACACACACACACGCGAATTATGGTCGTGCGCATGCATAACTACTATTGGTTTATGTAACTAATAGTTGCATGTATGTCTCACAAGTCCTATAATCAATAATAGCATCACTACGTACGTGCGTACAACTACGTAGATATCCCTAGATCAAGTTTTAACAATTAATTGCTGCAATATTAATGAACGGGTGTTCGAACATAATAATGATGCAATAAAGCCGCGCCGGCGCTGAGCGGAGTGCGCCGCGAACTTTGCACTGTTGTTCAAACATTGACTTTACTGTGCAGTTACATGGGAAATGCGCTGTTGACCTTTCACTGTGCATAGTGCATAGTTATAGAATGTATATCAGGCAACAACACAAAACTATGCCTTATGTGGAATGACTTGCAAAACATAGTTATGTGTAGGTAATCTTTTAAGTATCTGGCTAATACCATCTATGTAGTTGGCAAAGAATAACTACGCTGATCAATCGATCAGTCAGCAAATGCTGGATAGATCAACACACCGTGTGAGAGCCATGCTTCGACCGGAGGGATACCACGGCCTCACAGAAAACCGGCGTGAAATAAAACCTTACGTTCTGTTTCGCTAAGTGAGTGAGGATACCGGAGGCCCAAACCCTTTTAAAGGCGGGCAACGCACTTGCGACTCCTCTGGTGTTGCGGGTGTCCATGGGCGGCGGTTATCGCTTACCATCAGGTGATCCGTTTGCTCGTTTGCCCCCCTATCCTATAAAAAAAGCGAGCGATTTCTTGTTGTATTGCAGGTGTCCATGGGTAGCGGTAATCGCTTACCGTCAGTAGATAGTAGTATATAGTAGATAAATCTGCTCGTTTTGCCATAAAAAAATCACTATATATTTGAATATGTTTTTTATTAATAATTTCAAACCAACCACAGATAACACCCACAACATTAACACCGTTATGACAAACAGTACATTACCCATTCATACCCACATCACTTGAGAACAGGGCTGCCACTCCCACAGATTTCCATAAACTTGTCTTATTTTACAAAATAATGGTCCTCAGCGTATAAGTAATTTTTTGTCTGAGAGCCATACAAAGAAGAGATCATCACATTTGATTCAATTATGTTTGGGATCAATTTATAACCCTTCTTCAGGTGAGTGAAGCTGCGGGCAAAAGCTAGTAGTTAATATTTTTCTGTGACAGCCTTGAACAAACTATTCACGTAGCCCGTACATTGTTGGTGTAATATTTCTAGGATTCAAATAAGTTCCGGCGCCTTCTATTGAACTGGTGACGAGGGTCGGCTGACCTGTGAGTTACACTTTTTAATGTACCCAACCTCGGTCTCAAATATGCAGAGATCTGTGTGTTAGAAGCGGCAGCGGTGGAAGGGTTATTTTTAGTAGATAGATTACAGAACAATAGAAATGACTTCCTGTTTGAATTGTGTGCAAGTCAAAGTCAAAATCATTTATTCAAGATAGACGCTAGGTAGTACTTTTTGAACGTCATTTTTACGTTATAGACAGACCCCAAAACGCCCGCCCGCCTCCGGGTTTTCGCTGAAAAGAAGAAGCGGGTGGCGCGGGCGCAATAAACTCTTCAGCAACACATTTCTGTCTGCTATGTTACCATAACATATCAATGCGATAAAGGTTAAATAAAATAGAATTTAAATTTTTGTTTGGGGTATTTAATTAGTATTAGGTATTTTCATTACTATTGTGTATTTGCAAGGTTAAGCTGCGCTTGCCTTGTCAATCTGTAAATGGGTGATCATTTTTTATACATCGAAATCCCTCACTGCTTCAGAGAGTGCGTATTTCGCTCGAAGCTCGTTGAGTGTTTCTCATCTATACTTAATATATAAAGCTGAAGAGTTTGTTTGTTTGTTTGTTTGTTTGTTTGTTTGTTTGCTTGAACGCGCTAATCTCAGGAACTACTGGTTCGATTTGAAAAATTCTTTCAGTGATAGATAGCTCATTTATCGAGGAAGGCTATAGGCTATATATCATCACGCTAAGACCAATAGGAGCGCAGCACCAATGAAAAATGTTTCAAAATCGGGGTTTTTTTTTCCTTTTGAGAGCTTCCGATGCGTGCGCTGCGTAAACGGTTAAAGTTTCGCAAAAATCATATATGACAGAATTGTTCCTCTTTAAAAGTTCTAAAAAAAAGTCCGCGACAGCATATGTCTATCTTTTAAGGTAGGCTCACTATAACCTTTTTTATGCTAACTTTGTTCTAAAATTCCAAATGCATTATTTGCGAAGGTGTTTTTATAAACATGATATTAATCCTTATCCAAATAAATACGTTATTCATCAGAACTATTTAATTTAAAACAAAAGTGCCCTTTACATCATTGGATTTCAATGAATATCTTAGGAGATATCGCAGTTTTAAAATAACATCTCAGCAAAATAATGATCAAGTACCGCGCGCGCATTTATTCGGATTGAAAAATTCTTTCAGTGTTAGATAGCCCATTTAGTGAGGAAGGCTATAGGTTATATATCATTACGCTACGCGGACGAAGTCGCGGGCAGAAGCTAGTA
This sequence comes from Acronicta leporina, assembly GCA_947256265.1. Lineage (NCBI taxonomy): Eukaryota > Metazoa > Arthropoda > Insecta > Lepidoptera > Noctuidae > Acronicta > Acronicta leporina. Next base: position 3,607,847 of record OX366513.1, on the reverse strand, counting down.
CTAATATATAAAGCTGAAGAGTTTGTTTGTTTGTTTGTTTGCTTGAACGCGCTAATCTCAGGAACTACTGGATCGATTTGAAAAATTATTTTAGTGTTAGATAGCCCATTTATTGAGGAAAGCTATAGGCTATATATCATCACGCTTCGCGGACGAAGTCGCGGGCAGAAGCTAGTATACTAATATAGCTGAAGCTGAAGAGTTTGTTTGTTTGTTTGCTTGAACGCGCTAATCTCAGGAACTACTGGTCCGATTTCAAAAATTCTTTCAGTGTTTGTTAGCCCATTTATTGAGGAAGGCTATAGGCTATATATCATCACGCTACGCGGACGAAGTCGCGGGCAGAAGCTAGTCAAATATAAACTTCCAAAATCGCTTCCATCTTTGTTCTTGGCCGCAAAGTCGTTAAAGTTAGCTTTTTAGCCAAGGGTTAGGTAGGCAAAGGATTTGTGTGGGATCCAATAGACTGTCTCGTCAGTTCATATGGACTGTATTTGTTTAATCGACCGAGCCAAATCTATCTAGTCCTTTGTAAATAAACATTAAAGCTACCATTTTGTGAATTTATATTTTTCTTTGCACGGGTTTAGGTTTCGTTATTTATTGTTTTGAAGTTTTGAATAGTCATATCATTCATCAAATTGTTTTTGTGCTTTATTACCCCTTCTTCTAAGGTATTTTGAGATATGCAGGTACTTGTTATATTAAACCATATTTGGTCCAGCCGTGATATGACCATTGGACTGTCAAGTCAAAGGTCTCAAGGTTTTAAGATATGTGCGTATGAATGGTTAATTATCACGTGCTTACGGTGAAGGAAATCATCGTGCCTGTGAGATTTTCTCGACGGCACGTGAAATCTGCCAACCAAATGTAAACCTATCGTCCTGAGAGCGAGCAGACACGGGCCCAACAGTAGGCTAGGCTCATAATGACGTTTATATTTTCATATTTTTTCACGCAATAATATATTTTTTAATGACGGTGGCATGGTTGATGAGGCGGAGAAAGAATTGGGTCGGTACCTAATCTAATCTGTGACGAGCTTGTAACTTCTGTGGACATTGTAGTACTTAGTGTTCTAAATACAAGACGATGGGGGGGGGGGGGAGGGAGAGCCGTGAAGTCCGCACCAGAGTAAGGAATTCACTTCTAGGTGGGGTTCATCACTGAACCGACTACAATACGTATGAATTTTTACTTTGAACTAGGTGTTTCGGGGATGTTTTATTTTTCTGTTGAGCTCATCGAGAGAGAATTGTGGGAGAACCATGCTTCGGCGCTAATGGGCCGGCGTGAAACAACATTCACGCTGTGTTTCGCCGAGTGAGTGAGGAGGCCTAAACCCCACTTGCGACTGCTGAGGTGTTGCGGGTGTCCATGTGTAGTGGTAATCGCTTTCCATCAGGTAATTCGTCTGTTCGTTTACCCCCCTATCCCATAAAACAATCAGAATGTATATGTAATATATAACTAGCTTTTATCAATTCTATTCGTTTATACCCGGATTGTAACGGACAGTGCCACTTTTCAAATCGTTTGTACCTCAAAGGGGTAAGAAATATAGGGGTGGGAAAATTTATAAGACACTAGGTATGCGAATAACTAGTTTAGTTTCATATATAGTAAAAACATAAGTGATTTAAAAACGAATAACATGCATATATATCAAACTGCTGTCGGCTGATATCGACAAAATATTTGTTAGCTAGGCTTTTACTCTAAAAATCCTCGCAAAAGGGTCTAATATAAATATTGTATAAACGTTTTGTGATATATTATTGACATAAATTGAAAACCCAGAGCGCAAGAATTTTACCAGCATAAAATTCAATTTATTCCAAATATTTTTATAAAACAACAAGCAGTATTCCGCGGTATTGCCCGTGATTTATTATTATTTCGAACACAGTGCCATCTATCTCGTTCGGGTATTGTTTAGTCCATCTTTGCGTCATATTGTGAATATTGGGTTATTATTTGATAATATAGAGCCAATAAAAAGTTAACTTGTAAAAAAAACAAGTCGCAACTCAGTTTGTCTATCGTAAAAAGTTGTGAGATCCATGTAATACCAAGTCGGTCAATTTATTCAGTTCCTACTTAAAGGTCCTTCTGCCTTAAGTTTTTACGTTTTAGCTAACCTAGTATTAGCTAACCTAACAACATCTTACAGTGACCATATTTTATACTGAATTCAGGCTTCTAGTTTTATCCACAACGAAGTTATAGGAGGTCAAAAATGGCCTGAACTGCTTCGAGAAAAGGATAGTACGGCCGTACCGCTTATTTTTGCTCGACTTCGCGAACTGGCGTGCCCTCAGATTAGTAAATAGTTTGACTTTGAATACAGCGCCACCTATCAAATTCTCGTATATCGAAATAATTATCTCAACATAATAAATACCTCAGGCCGCAGTGTATCGCTGTTTCGGCGTTTAGATCACATAATATAGTATAGGAGCCTACATGTTACCATTAGCCAGGCACAAACCAACACAAGCAGTAATTTTAAGTTACTGTAAGCAGCAACTGAATATTTCATAGAAAATTTCAATAACATTTTTAGACTTTCGTCGGTTAAGTGGTCCAGGCGTTACACGATAACACAAACAGACGGACCATCTATTATATATATAGGTAAAGAAACTAGCTATTGCTTCTGGGTTCATTCGCATTCCATTCTAAGTAGTCTTCATATTATTTAGTTAATATACTTCTTCAAGACGCAAACTACATCGTTCTTTCTTAATTGCATCGAAATCTGATTAGTTTTGAAAAGAAAAATTAGGATTTTCACGTGGGAGAGCCATGCTTCAGCACGAATGGGCCAGGTCGACCGGAGTGATACCACGGCCTCTCAGAAAACCGGCGTGAAACAACGCTTGCGTTGTGTTTGGTCGAGTGAGTGAGGTTACCGGAGGCCCAAACCCTTTTTAAAGGCGGGCAACGCACTTGTGACTCTTCTGGTGTTGCTGGTGTCCATGGGCGGTGGTTATCGCTTACCATCAGGTGAGCCGTCTCCTCGTTTGCCCCCCTACACCATAAAAAAGGTAACAGACAAACAGAATTACATTCGCATTTATGTAAGTATGGAATGAGTTATAGCTTCGCTATAGTGAGTCTGCGAGCTAATCCTATCGAGCATGGCGCCGCGTTTTATTAACTTGCAGATTTAATAAAAGCTGGAGTGACGTAGTTCAATTATATCCAGTAAAAATGTGTATATTGTATTAGAAACATCGAGATTTTACTTTAGATATTTACTTCATAGCAAAAAATAACTTCCTCGATGTTTTTTAACGGCTGGCTTCAATGAGAAATCTGTCGGTAGATTTGCTTACTAGAGATAAGATTTAGATCCATATACATAACATACTCAACCCATTATATGTGCCACTGCTGGGCACTGCTTTCCTGTCATAATGAGAGGGATTAGGCTATATTCCACCACGCTAGCCTAATGCGGGTTGGCAGAATCCACACGCCGTCGAGAATATCTCATAGACGTGCAGGTTTTCACACGATATAAATAAATAATGTTTCAAGCGCATCCGTAGTAAGCAAATTTACTTACTAACAGATTTTTAATTGAAACCGGCGCTTAGAAAACTGACAAAAGAACTGCTTCATTCGTCGAGTGGTCCATAGCGCGACTATTAAGCTAGAGGCCCTAGGTTCGATACGCAATCGATCAAAGTATGTATATGTATGTATGTATGTATAAACACTTTATTGCACACCAATAACACAACGTTTACATAATTATAAAAATAAAGCTTCAATTAATGCACAATGGGCGGTCTTATCGCACAAGGCGATCTCTTCCAGACAACCTTTGGATGGACTGGAAGAAAAGAATCAGACAGATAGTGGGTAGTGTTGGTGTACTTAATTATGAATAAAAATATTAAAATTATGAAATATGAAATATAATATATAAACTCTACATGTATAATATGATACAAATATATATTTATATATAAAAAGTATACATATATTTATATACTCAGCAAAACAAGTAGGAAATAATAAGTTATAGGAAAAGAGTGAGGGATAGAACAAGCATGACCGCGTAAGGAGATAAATTATGCATTGCAGGGTGTAAGGGATAAGTAATGATCCTTAACCATCTTTTTGAAGATAGGTAGTGATTGAGCACGTCTAATTTCAAGGGGTAATGCATTCCACAGGCGAGCTGCTTGGATCGTGAACGATTTATCAAAAAAGCTGGTAGAATGCATTCGAATATGCAGTTTCAAATTTTCCGAAGATCTCATAAATCTATTGTGTGTATCGCAGAGAAACTCAAAGCGATCTTTAAGATAATGCGGAGTGGAAGTATTAAAAAGTACATTATACAGTAAAGAAAGAATGTGAGTATTCCGGCGAAGGCGAATAGGAAGCCATTTGAGCTTAGTACGAAATTCAGAAACGTGATCATATTTGCGTAACCCAAATATAAATCTGATGCATACATTTTGGAGACGCTCAAGCTTATCAAACTGGTCCTCGGTGAGATCAAGATAGCTGGCATCGGCATAGTCTAGAATAGGAAGGAGCAGAGATTGTGCAAGAGCAATTTTGGTGGTAATGGGAAGGAAATTTCTAAGGCGTCTCAGAGAGCCCGCAGCCGCAAATATCTTACGACTAACTTCCTGGACTTGCGGAGTCCAACAAAGTGTCGAGTCAATATAGATTCCCAAGTTTTTTACTTTGTCAGTAAATGGAATCTGGGTGTTATTGAAGGAGACATGAGGAAGTATAGACCAATCAATCCTGGAGACCATCCGAGAACTTCCAACAATAGTCACTTGAGTTTTAGAAGGGTTAATCTTTATGCCAAACTCTGAACTCCAGTTACTTATTCGAGCAAGATCTATATTAACGAAGTCAATGGCTTCTGCTAGCTTTCCAAGTGGAGCTTGCCTGTAAATTTGTAGATCATCAGCATAAAGGTGGTAGGAAGAAGTAAGTCGGTGAGAGATAGAATTTATAAAAATTGAGAAGAGAAGTGGAGAAAGAACGCCACCCTGAGGCACACCGGCAGACGTGTTGCACCAGGAAGAGAAGGAATCTTCAATGCATATACGCTGACGGCGACCAGACAGGTAACTATGAAAAAAATCAATCACCGATGGAGATATGTTAAAGGAGCGAAGCATGCCAAGTAAAACATCGAAATCTACAGTGTTAAAAGCATTAGAAAAATCTAGAAGTGTAAGTACTGTTAGATTTCCGATTTCCATGCCTGATCTGATATCATCCGTAATATTCACCAGGGCGGAGGTAGTACTGTGACCTGGACGAAAGCCGGATTGGAGGGGATTGAGGAGACTGTGTTTGGATAGAAAAGAACTAAGTTGCTGGTGAATAAGTTTTTCGAAGACTTTGGACAGGAATGGTAAAATAGATATGGGACGAAAGTCAGAAAAGGATGAAGGATTCGACTTTTTGGGGAGAGGAACGATTTGTGCATCCTTCCAGGCATTAGGGAATGTACTGCTGGATACAGAAAAATTAAGGATGTGAACTATGACAGGAAGGATTTCATCTAGGATAGGAATGATCATATTACGGCTGATACAGTCACATCCAACAGCTTTGGATGTAATAGATACGATGCCCTTTTTAACATCACAAGCGGTGAAATGATTAATGACAAAAGGGGGAAAATCAGGTGTCGGCAGATTCGAAAGATAATTAAGAGTATTAGCTTTAACAGTCTGATCAAAGTCAGCCGTAGAAGAGAAATGATTATTAAGTGAATTAATATCTATGTCCTTAGGAATAATGTCGTGATGTGATTTACCGACACCTATTGTTTTAAGAAATTTCCATACTTTCGCTGGTTCTCCATTTAGTACTGACGTATGGATATGTTGGCGTTGTGCATTCCTACAAACCTTATTGCAGTGATTTCTGATAGAGACAAATTTCTCCCAGTTGTTGTCTGTAGACCGACTTTTATACTTGCATTTGGCCGCAGCTTTTTTGCACATTAAAGTTTTAATCTCATCATTAAGCCAAGGAGAGGGAAGGTGTTTGACTTTAACAGCTTTAATCGGCGCGTGTTGATCATAAACCTTGATCAGTGCATCTGTAAGCAGATCTACCTGCTCACCCACTGACGTGGAAGCAAGCAGAGGAGCCCAGTCCATGTTTCTGACATCATCACGAAGACGATCAAGGTTCATACCACCAAAATTGCGGAGCAGAAGGGTTCTAGATTTAGCCTTAGGAGGGCGAATTTTGTAAGAAAGAAAAATTAAGTCGTGATACGAGAAATTATCTGCTGAGCATTGACCATGCTTAGCGACATGTAGGGTAGATGAGACCAAAATAAGGTCAAGAAGCGAAGGAATAGAATTAGGGAAATGATGTGAAGCACCAAGGTCAAGAATAGAAAGATTACAGGATTCAATGACTTGACGGAAAGAGGAAGACCGACAATCTTTTTTAAGGAGACAGGTGTTGAAATCACCCATGATAATAGTGTGACTGTAAGCTGGGATTAGAGATTCCAAGATCTTTTCGAAGGAGGAGAAGAAATTAATACGCAAGGAGGGGCAGTAATAAACTCCGAGAAGAAGCTTAGAATGGTGGAGTTCAACTTCCAGAAAAAGATGTTCGCCGGCATTCAGCGGAGGAGGCTGCGCTGACATATTTACGATAGTGTAAGGAATATGGGTGCGAAGGTAAATGGCCACACCGCCACCGCCGCCAACCGCACGATCATTCCTAATAAGCTGAAACCCCGGTAGCGTATAAGAAGACGAAGGAAGACATGGTTTTAACCACGACTCCGAGACTAGAATGGCGTGTATATTCTTACAGTCAAAACTGGCCAGCATATCGGGGAAATGAGCCGGGATACTCTGGGCATTTATGTGGACAGCGTTGAAATTCTTCGGAACATTTGAAAAAGTGGAATCAAGAGTATCAGACATAGAAGGGACACTTGCAAAGCTATCATCATCGCTACTCAGTGAGAAGAAAGTATCACTATCGCTAGTACCGTAGGGGCTGAGCATAAATATGTAGTAATAATAATAAAAAGATATATATATTTATATATATAAATTAAATAAATATAATATAAATACAAATAAGTTAGTGTACCTACAGTTATATCCATCTGCCAGTTGTGTGAGAAAAGAACAAAAAACAAAGATAACAAAAAATATAACACAAAAATATGGTTCAGGCAACATAATAAATAGCCATATTAAAATATAAAACCTACCTTATAAAATATAATTTATGCTACAAATACGGAACGCAGTCCGCTACAAACGTCCAAAAGCCAAGTATCCAAGCAAGGAACATAAGAGCAAAAAACCAAAATCAACTGTGAGCTGACAGCTAAAATAGCTAAAGGCTAAATTACACTATTGACGTTTGACAGTTGACAGTGACTGATTGAGATTGTAGAACTTTAAAAATGTTATTGAATGAAAGATTTACATTAAATTGTTGTGTTACAATAAATAAGAAAAAGTGGGTCATTATGGAAAAAGAAGATAGTTAGTGCAGAAACAATTAATGCGGGTACTTAATAGTGCGGATTAGAATATTGCTATTGGTTCGAAAAGACGTTACCTGAACTGTACAAAAGTTTAAAAATAATATTTTCACTTTTTGGCTGCAACACGTTTAGTCTTCGCGGTGGTGGGCCTCGCCACAGGGACCGACTGAGTGTCAGTATGCTCCGGCCGCGCCAAATCAAGTTGCTGACCAATGTTGTCCAGTTCGGTTTGGGAAGAAATACGATGCCTCTTTCCATCCGTCCCAAGCACAAATACAGTGCCCTCACGAGTCCAACATTGGGATACGCCAAATCTCTCCCGCGCCGCCATAAAGACACCGTGCCTGGTCCTAGTCAGAAACTCGGAGATAGTAGTACCACACCCCTTTAATTTAGCCTTGCTAAACCAGATTTGGTCGCGGAGACTCACATCATGGAATTTAACTAGGATAGCCCTTGGTTTATGTGTGGAGCTACGTCCCATCCTGTGACATCGCTTGATATCAGCCGTTGTGAAGTTAATTTTAAGGCAATCAACAACAAAGCCAGCCACAATTTGGGAGGTCACCTCTTCCTTCACTTCAGGCAAACCATGTAACAGTAAAATTTTTCTACGTCCACGCATCTCCATATTATCCAGGCTCTGTGTAAGCAGCTGCACCTGTTGTTGAAGGGTTCCGAGTGCTTGAACAATAAATGTCCGGAATGATGAGAACTCACCCGCAAGACTTGTAACAGTGGAAGATACAGTGCCTGGTGCTTTTTGTAATGCAGACTCAAATTCAGCCATCTTCCTGTTAAATAAGGTGCTCATTTCTGCAATACTATGATTGATTGCCTCCATTTTGAAGTGATGTAGGTGTGTTGTGTTGAAGCAGGAAAAGAAAAGTTGTCAATTTAAGGAGATAACACTTGACTGGCAGGTAGAAATAGTTAGCTCACTATTTGTATCATAAATGTAAAAAATAATAAGAAATTACAATATTTTAATGATTTTTTACTGGAGAGCTCTAAAACTTAGTTGTTATATTAGTACTACCCTCATATAAATCTAACACCGAAAATTTTTTTTTCCATGAAATTATCAGCAGCCGCTCGAAGCTTAGACTTGTATCCGGTACTAGCAATAGGCTCGGCCCCTATTGGGACCTAAATATCCCAGGGAACTGTGGGTGTACATTATAGGAAAATGGAGGTGTCATAGTGTGTTATGTTACCTAATACATTATTGAAAGAAAAAAATGATCACACACGGGATTCCAAACTGCGTCCACCTCATTGAATACACGACGCACTTCAGTGACTAAGCTATCGAAACCACAGACAGAGGTGTGCACGTTCGAATCCAGCCTGATATAGATCTTTTCTTTCAATAAAATGTATGTTTTTAAGTTTTGTTCTTTTTAAAGTCCAAGGGGAAAAATAATAATCTATATCAACGATATCCTCTTTTTAACTTTATAATGTCATTGATCTATATAAATAAAAATGAATCGCCAAATGTGTTGCTAAGCGCAAAACTCGAGAACGGCTCAACCAATTCGACTAATTTTTGTTATGGCATAAGGAAGGTTCTTATGGAGAGAAAATTACGAGGAAAATTGAAAAAATACCACCTTTCTTTTCCCATAGAAACCACAGAATAAATTAAAACAACTGTCCCCCGCTGTCAAACGTTTGACGTCAACCAAAACAACACATGCAGTCGCTGGAAGAATCACTCTGAAGTTAGTTTTATTTTTTTCTATTGGACTGCGCTTTGCCAATAACTTTTGACAGAATGAAATCTGTCAGGTCAGGTAGTTTATTAAATAATAGACTAGCTTTTGCCCGCGGCTTCACTCACCTGAAGCTATATTAGAATTACAAATGGCTCCCAAAAATAATTTACTCAAAAACCAACAGTGATGATCTCTTCTTTGTATGGGTCCATAAACATCCTCTGATGTATAGAGACCCAGGTCACGCTGTATCTTTGGATCCATTTAAATAATAGAGATAAAAACTTAACCAGTTTTTAAGTTGGAGCATTTATAATAGTAATAAAAAAATAAAAATCTATTCAGTAGTTTTTGCGCCAACCCATAACAAACAGACAAGAATTTTAAAAATGTCTTTTTTGGGATCGTAGACGTTTATATACCCTAACCCACTTGTTTTTTTTAAATATCTTCAATGTAAAGGCACAGATTTTCTAAAATTTTATGATGAGAAACTGCCTCATTAGCCAAGTGGTCTTGAGCGCGACTGCTACGCTAGAGGTCCTGGGTTCGATTCCCAGGTCGAGCAAAGTGTTATTGGGATTTTTTATGAAATTCCCAGTAGCAGCTCGGAGTTAGGAATTTGTGCCCGGTTAATGCCAATAGGTTCGCCCCCTATTACATGGGACCTGAACATACCGGCGAACTGTGGGTGTACATTAGTACGCCTCTGCATAACCCTTCGGGGAATACAGGCGTGATGGTATGTTATGTTATAATGAGAATGTGATTTTATAATGTGAGTAGTATGACTATCCAGTAGATATTATACAGATAACCTACATTTTACATAATACTGATATTATTTTATGAAGTTCAGTAACGGAACGAAGGTTTTTGTTTAACACGCAATGTAGCGTGTGGCCTCGCCCATCCAAGCGAAAGTAAAAATTGTGTTTAGTGATAAAATGATAATGGCTCTGTCAATAACTTCCATTTAGGGTTTTAGCTTATAATAATAAGAATAAATTGATGATGTTGATGGTGACTGCCTCATTAGTCTAGTGGTTCTAAGCGCGACTGCTACGCTAGAGGTCCTGGGTTCGATTCCCAGGTCGAGCAAATTGTTATTGGGGTTTTCTATGAAATTCCCAGTAGTAGGTCGGAGTTTGGAATTTGTGAACACAAAATAGGTGTTTTCTGACACTTACGCGAATAGTAGACAATGAAATGAAATTACTTTTTTGACACCTCAGTTTACCCGTGACCATGGATGCTGTAAAGGATCCGAAACGTCGGAAATAAAATAATAGCAATACATCGCGATAAAATCCGTAAAAAGTAGTTTCATTTCAACAACGTAGGTGTAGTTCCACGCCAGTTTTCTGTGAGGCCGTGGCATCACTCCGATCGAGCCGGCCCATTCGTGCCTAAGCATGGCTCTTTCACACTCTGTGGTGATAGCACCACAATACATTGTTCATAGGAACACAGTAGTTTTGAACGAATGTCTTAGGGATAAACTCAAAACTTGCAATCATCTATATATATATAAAAGAAAGTCGTGTTAGTTACTCCATTTATAACTCAAGAACGGCTGAACCGATTTGGCTGAAAATTGGTGGAGAGGTAGCTTAGAACCAGGAAACGGACATAGGATACTTTTTATCCCGTTCCCGATACTTTTTATTCCACGGGGGCGAAGCCGCGGGCAGAAGCTAGTCTTCTATATCTATATATATAAAAGAAAGTCGTGTTAGTTACTTCATTTATAACTCAAGAACGGCTGAACCGATTTGGCTGAAAATTGGTGGAGAGGTAGCTTAGAACCAGGAAACGGACATAGGATACTTTTTATCCCGTTCCCGATACTTTTTATTCCACGGGGGCGAAGCCGCGGGCAGAAGCTAGTCTATATATATAAAAGAAAGTCGTGTTAGTTACTCCATTTATAACTCAAGAACGGCTGAACCGATTTGGCTGAAAATTGGTGGAGAGGTAGCTTAGAATCAGGAGACGGACATAGGATACTTTTTATCCCGTTCCCGATACTTTTTATTCCACGGGGGTGAAGCCGCGGGCAGAAGCTAGTATATATATAAAAGAAAGTCGTGTTAGTTACTCCATTTATAACTCAAGAACGGCTGAACCGATTTGGCTGAAAATTGGTGGAGAGGTAGCTTAGAATCAGGAGACGGACATAGGATACTTTCTATCCCGTTCCCGTGGGATGTGATGACAGACCGAATTCCACGGGGGCGAAGCCGCGGGCAGAAACTAGTTATTTCATTAAAAAATCACTTTCGAATGTTAGTAAATGTATACATATTTATGCTCATGTATACATTTTATGATCATGACTTTACGGGTATGATTATGGACGAAGCAAAAGAAGCATGCAAGAATTTTAACAAATGAATAGGGTCTGTAGTTTCTATATACCCCTCTGTGAAATGCTAATTTATGGAATAAAAAATCTTTGTTCTTTTGGACACAAACCTAGTACTATACAGTCATTGTAAAACTTAATTTTGTTTTTTATGAAATAAAATCTCCACGCAAAATCTCATAGCACATTTCTAGCGGTCCCAAACCCAGCTGCTATGTAATTGGCACAATAAAGGCGGCTGCCATAAGGCGGGACCAAATTAAATTCCGCCAGAGTTGTCACGTTACCGTAACGAGTGTCGTTACCTCAACGTGTCTGACTCGGTGTAAACACAATATTTTGCGTTTACGTCAACTTGGCAGGAACAAATATAGATTGAGCGCCATATTGAATTTTGATTTTTTTATAGGTTAGGTGAAGGATCAGACGGATCTCCTAATGGTAAGTGATACCGCCGCCCATGAACACCCGCAACACTAGAGGCGTCGCAAGTGCGTTACCAGCCTGCCACAGTTCTGGAATAAGTCCCATGGATAAAAAAATCATAGAAGGCCCAACACTTCGACGTATAGAATCAAACCTGCAAATAAAGAATCTCTGCTATCAAAAAATAGTAAAAAAGGTTAGGGTATATAAACGTATCCGTACTCAAAAATTAGATTTTTCAAATTCTTGTATGTTACGGATTGGCGCAAAAACTACTGAATAGATTTTAACTAGCTTCTGCCCGCGGCTTCGCCCCCGAGGAATTCGGTCTGTCATCACATCCCACGGGAACGGGATAAAAAGTATCTCCTGGTTTTAAGCTACCTCTCCACCAATTTTCAGCCAAATCGGTTCAGCCGTTCTCAAGTTATAAATAGTGTAACTAACACGACTTTCTTTTATACCTATATATAGATTTTAATATCACTGTTAGAAAACATAATTATGCTCCAACTTAAAAGCTGGCTAACTTCTTATCTCAATTAATTAAACGGATCCTGAGATACAACTTGACTTCTCTGATTTATACAGATCCATACAAAGAAGGTAATCATCACTGTTGGTTTTTGATTACATTATTTTTGGGATACATTTCTAATCCTAATATAGCTACTCGTGAACGCAGCCGCGGGAAAAAGCTAGTTTACAAATAAAAGTATCATAAACAAATTTTACATATTCAAGTATTTGTGCCACAAAACCTTTTATCGAATACTTATCATTAAAATAAATATATTCCCACATCGAGTCGTTTGCAAATAAAAATTCCTTTGAAATGTTTTGAAAGAAAAGTGTTCAGACGGGGTCTAGGGCAAACGCTTTGGTAATTAGATGTTTTTACTTCAAAGTATACCGTTACTATTCATGAAAAAATTGGTTTTTTATTTCTTAAGGAATTCCTTGTAATTGGCGACATAATTTTGTATGGTTTTGAAGTAGGTTTTACGGTACGCGATGCTTTCAAACGCTGTCTTTTGTTATTCTTAAGCGAATCACTTTTTGATATTTTATTTGCTTGTTACTAGAGTATTTGAGTTTGAGAATTATTTGTAACTAGCCTCAGACCGCGGCTTCGCTCACTTGAAGCTGAAAACCAACAAAGATGAACTCTTTTCTGTATGGGTGTCTAAACATTAGAGAGGTCAAGCTATATCTCCGGTTCCGTTTAATTATTTGAGATAAAAAGTATACCAGTTTTTAAGGAGCAAATACTTTGTAACAGTGATAACAAAATTAAAATATTTTTTTTTGTGTTTGTTATTGTAAGGAGAAGGTTCATATGAAAGAAAAAACTAAAAAAGTTGCGAGGGAAATGACACAATGAAATCTGTCGGGTCAGCTAGTATGAAATAAAATTACGCTTAATAGTATCAAAAGAGTTTTAATTAATAATGCTTTCCAACCTCTCGGAATTAACCCAGGATTAGCGTCGTCCATAAGGGATTAAACAGTTAAATTGCTCAACTTAAAGACTTACTAAGTAAAAGCTTGTTTATTTCTTAATTTATTGCTTACTGCAATAATCCCTGTTAAGCTTTAATATCTTTTTCACAAGATTTTTGTTTACCTGCTGTTTGTGTGTCTTTTAGTTTCGACCAAATCATGCCTTAATTAGAACCATGTACAACGTGTAAGCGCAAGACCTCAAACACGTCAATTAGAATATTAGAAAAGAATAGAATATCCCTTATTGTCCACCAAAAACTAAAGCCAAGTATAAGTTTTATAAAGTTATTTAGTTAAGGAAAAATTCGACTCGCAGGCTGGATTCGAACCTGCGTCTTCTGGCTAGGTACGCCAGACGCTATGACCACCTGCCATGTCGAAATTTGCCTTCACATTCTGAACTTACGTCTTAAAGGTGACGTCAGTAACATCTATTCAAAGGCAAGTTACTTTGCCTCTCAACCGACATGACTTACCTTACGGTTAGTTCTATGTCGTACGATGCTACCATACGTAATAACTAACTATTTGTGATTTTTTTGCATTTTTCATGCTAATTTTATAAAGTTATTTAGTGAAGGAAAAATGCAAAAAAATCACAAAAAGCAAGTATAAGTTATCAATCATAGCATATGGTACAATGGGTGGTCTTATCACTAAAAGCGACCTCTTACATAATAACATAACAAACCATCACGCCTGTATTCCCCGAAGTGTTAGGCAGAGGTGTACTAATGGACACCCACAGTTCGCCGGTATGTTTAGGTCTCATGTAATAGGGGGCGAGCCTATTGCCATTAACCGGGCACAAATTCCTAACTCCGAGCTGCTACTGGGAATTTCATAGAAAATCCCAATAACACTTTGCTCGACCTGGGTGGGAATCGAACCCAGGACCTCTAGCGTAGCAGTCGCGCTCAGGACCACTTGGCTAATGAGGCAGCTACATAATAACTATTAGGTCATTCAAACATTCTAGTTACTTGATATACCAGCTGAACGTAAATCTCTTGGCTGTACTACAGTCGTACACAAAACTGCCACGATATCGGCGCGGACACACTTAGAATAACAATCTGTGCAAATCTATTTCAGTTTTCCATAACTCGAGCCACGAGTAATTATCTTTTCGGGAAAAATTAACACACAATAAAAACCACTGTAATCAATTCAGTAGCCCAAGTACTAACACTTTCGAAAATATATTCGTATCGAAATCGAGAATAATTTGTATGTTAAGGAGGTGAATGAACGTAGATGAAGTGAGCGTGTTGTGCCAGGATCTTAGCAAGTAGTCTCTGCCTACCCCAGTGGGAGACAGATGTGAAAATTTGTATGTATGTATGAGATTTGTAACAGAAAAAATCTAATTCGCTTACGATACGAATTCGATAGTTGTTTGTGCTTGGGCTACTGTAGACGATTCTGAACAAACTACTTTCGAGTCTTGCGCTTTTTCTGTTACATGTTATATAAGTAAGCATATTTCTAACATAATGATAAAGACTGTCGCGATGGGGGCCGTAAAATGACACTGTAGCATCAATCACAAACCTTTTGATGGATGTAATTCTTAAAGGGTGAGGAAGTCTTGTCAGCGACGAGTGTATTCAGGTGATATGTCACGTTTACGTGAAAACATACAGTATATACATAGATCCTCCCAAAATATCAAGATTTCTAGACGGTTATAAAATTTCGACATTTCTAATCGATCGTAGATTCCGTTAACGCCAATAAAATCTGTAAACAGTAGTTAAAGGGCAGTATTCATTATTGTTTTTTATAAAGTACCTAATAGTTGTTTCAGTGCCTGAATGAACTGCCTCATTAGCTAAGTGGTCCTGAGCGCGACTGCTACGCTAGACGTCCTGGGTTCGATTCCCAGGTCGAGCAAAGTGTTATTGGGTTTTTCTATGAATTCCCAGTAGCAGCTCGGAGTTAGGAATTTGTGCCCGGTTAATGGCAATAGGCTCGCCCCCTATTACATGGGACTACTAAACATACCGGCAAACTGTGGGTATACATTGGTACGCCTCTGCCTAACCCTTCGGGGAATACAGGCGTGATGGTATGTTTATGTTTATGTATGTAGTTGTTTCAGAATCGCCAGAGAAAACAAAGTATACTTATAGCATAATTGACTATTTATACGCACATAAACAAAAGAAGTATGCAAAAATCGTAGCAAGTGGCGGTCTATAGTTTCTGCCTACCCCTGTAGGAGAAAGGCGTGAGTGTATTTATGTATGTATGTACTTCCAAAAGTTAGAGGTGTGTGTCTTGGATTTGAACTCGAGACCTCTTGGCACTCTAATAGTCATATCACTAGGATATAACTGCACTCACAGTAGTATAGTATAATAATATGTATATTTTAATAGATTGTGTTATTAAAAGATCATATTTAATTTACGAATTTTTTGAAAACGTATTCGTATCGAAATCGAGAATAATTAGTATTAGAAGGAGGTTAATGAACGTAGATGAAGCGAAAGTGGTGTGCCAGGATCGTAGCAAGTGTAGTCTCTGCCTACCCCAATGGGAGACAGACGTGAAAATATGTATGTATGTATGAGATTTGTAGCAGAAAAAATCTCATTCGTTCACGATACGAATTCGATAGTTGTTCGTAAGAACGAACAACTATCGAATTCGTATCGTAGAGCTACCAATCAGTGGCCCAAGAGGGCCACTGATTGGTTAGAAAAGAAATGCTTTTAATACTTAAAAACAAACCTTATTAAAACCGAATCTTTTTACCTAAACACACTCTAGATCTACGAAGCCAACGTACTTTGATATCAAACTGTAGATTTAACGTTAATTTAACTTTTCGTAAACAACCCCGTTAACGGGATAACTTTTTAAAGTCCCCGAAACTGAATTATGAAATTCATTTAAAATGTTACTGTGGTTCTTTTTTGCTTGTTTGTCGGCAAAGGAATTGTTTTTGTGAACCTTTGGAATTTCGCGAAAGTTTCGATGTATTTAACAATGTTGGTGACATCAGGGGAATTAGGGTTGCGAATTAATGTGTAGGGAGAAGTTGTTGAGACCCGTGTTGATCTCGTTTTCCCAACTCTGATATGATAAATTCTAACTTAACTGATGCCTCTGTGGAGGAGCGAGGTGTGTTGCCCCTCCAACCAAAGGGAGGATCCTCCGACCAGGCGGGTGTTTTGCCTGGCGGGCCACGGCCCGACGTTTAATGTGATCTACGAGCTCGGAGGGATTTCGATGTGTTAAGACTAGTCACACATCCACACATTGACCGCGGCAAGCGAAGCTTAACCTTGCAGATCAATTCAGCTTAGTTATTACTTAGCCACGAGCCCCTAAGTAAACTTTTATAAATTAAATAAATAATAATAATAATAAATATTCTGGGACATTTCTACCCAGCACCATCTAGTCCCAAACTAAGCAGAGCTTGTACAATGGGTACTAGATAATGGACATAATACTTATTATACTTTATTTTTTGTAAATACATACTTATAATACATAATTAATTACTTTTATTTGTAGGATACAATTCTAGGGCCCACTTGCACCAACTTCTTCAATATGTTTAAATTGCATTTAAACACAATTTTTCATAGTAAATTTGTGTTTAAATACAATTTAAACATATTTAACGCCTACTAACTACCTACGCTTAACTATTTTTTTGTACTTATGTGGTCACTTAGTTTTCTCAGCCCTCGACACCTTATTAGCTAAAATCTAGGTCAATATAAAATTTCTCGTGTCACAGTATTTGTGGTCGCAGTCCTCCGAAACGGCTGCACCGATTTTTTTAGTAGACTTCACACGTGAGTGCACAGCTGCATACGTTTCCTCACGATGTTTTCCTTCACCATTTAAGCGCGTGATAATTAACAATTAAATCATACACACATAATTTCGAAAAGTCAGAGGTGTGCCTTGGGTTGGAACTCGAGACCTTTGACGTGGCAGTCCAATGGTCATATCACTAGGCTATCACTGGTCCATCATATCAATAGAATATAATCTCCCTAAGACCTTAGTTTCTCCAAAATAAATTCATTTAATATACACTTCGTTCAAAATTCAACCTTATCTTCAATAGGTCTGCCCTGATCTTTTCCGTGAAAATTAATTAATTTTGAAGGGCAGTTATAAGTCTATTGAATCTTTTGAAAGTATCAACTCCTTTTCATCCGTTAGAATATTGAGGTAATCTTATATTTTGATAATTATAAGTTGATTATTATAAGACTAACAGAGTTAACTACTACCCATTTAATTTGATTTTGTTTGACCTGCGTTTTTGGAAACATAATTTTGTTAAAAAATAATCATATTTCGGCTATAATAAAGTTTCTGGGTTCGATTCCCAGGTCGAACAAAGTGTTATTGCGTTATTCTATGAAATTACGAACGGAGTACCGTTCGGAGTTAAGATTCGTGCGTATTGGAAATATTCTAGCACAAAAGGTCGGTAATCGTAACAGCGCTAACGAACTCTTGGTGTATGGATATGGACATTAATCTGTCTGCTTCACCAAAGGCACTTTTTATCCATACCTACATATGACACCGTCATAATAATATATGCTCAGCTTGGTTTTGTTCTCGGTTATGCCAATTATCTCTCTCTCTCTCTCTCTGTCAACCTATGAATATTGGCGTGAATATTTTTCTTTATCTTTCCTTAAAAGACTTTCTTTCCATAAAATTCACGAAACAAGAACTCAAACAACGATATATTTCCACACAAATATCTATAAACTTTGTTTCAGAAGAGAACAAGTTATTCTAAGCTTATGCTTATCTAATATCCATATATCATTCATACCCTATTTCCTCCTATAACCAACATAAGTTAGCAACTAGCAACATAAGTTCCACATCTTGTGTGAAGATCGATCGGCAAACGTAGTCTGGTAAAGAAAAACAAATTTCCCAAAACTCACAACATAATTTCAACTTTGACGCAAAGCTATAAAGTTGTTAATAGCGTGAAAGTTTGAGTGTGTCGTTTAATTCTTGATATAAAGGTTCTCCCTCACCTGGAGCATTCGCTTGTAATGTAACGTTGCAGAGTTGAGCATTACAACAGTGAGGGAGTAGGACTGAGCATTGCAGTACGCAACCTGTAATGTTACAGATTCGAGCATTACATTGGTGAGGAACGATAACCGAAAATCGAATCAGAAATATTACATTACGGGCAATATTGTATCGATTTTGAGCATTACAATTACAATACTGCCTTCCTGACTTAACGAGTATTCGCCTCTAATGTAAGATTTCAGATTCTGATTTGAGCATTAGGTACATTACTGTACTGCCTTCCTTACTTGACGAGCATTCGCCTGTAATGTAAATTCACCAAGTTGTATACTGTAATGCTCGGTTCTCTTCTCTCACCAATGCAATGCAATGCTCGAATCTGTAACATTACAGGTTGCGCACTGTAATGCTTGGTTCTCTTCCCTCACTGATGTAATGCTCGACTCTGTAACGTTATATTACAGGCAAATGCTCCAGGTGAGGGAGCACCTTAATGGAATTCAACGTAAGAAATTTGTAAACCAGATTAGCTCAAGAGTTTTGCTAAAAAAACTTCGTAAGGTTGTATAGTCCATTGATAATATTATCATGTATTTTCGTTAAAAAAGTTAGTGTTTTGGAAAAAATACGAAGGAGAGACTTTCTAAGCATCGGGTTGGAAGATTTAGTCTAACGTTTACGTTTACATATATGAAGCGGCGGTAGCCTAATGGCTTGGGCGCCGGCCGGACTTACAATCATGTGGTTGCCGGTTCGAAACCCACCCATTGCACTACCGACGTAAACCCACTCGTAACACAAGCATTTTAGCTTAGCACGAGGGGTTAACAAGAATACTAGTAATGTACGATCGACAGCGCTAGTAAGTTTAAAAAAAAAAAACCTCATTATTAATTCCTAAATTTAAATGGCTACTTGGTCTAAGCAGCAAGAGCGGCTGCAGAGCGTACGGTCCTGGGTTTGATTCTTAGATTCAGTAAAGGGTAGCGATCGGTCGTTAAACCCAGCTTAATAGAAAAAGTCTCACTTCAATTACCTCTTTAAGAAAGAGATTTAAAAACATACTACAACTTCTCCCTGGGTTCGATCTCCAGCAAAAGATTATGGTTTCTTTTTGATGAAATTTTCACATTTATTACAAGGGACCTAAAAACAGAGAAGTATTTATGTACATTGGTACACCACAGTCAAATCCTTCAGGGAACACAGGCGTGTTATAAATACTGGCTCCTAAACAATATTAGTAACTTGTACATAAAAGAGCTTGACTCAATAACATCACATATAGGTACAATATGGCGACTTTTAGCCCAAAATATACCGTATTAACAAAACAGAAAATCTATTTTCACAACTGTACTGTAACTTTCAGGAGATACCCCCATAAAATGGTTTATTGGGTACCCGGGCTCCAACCATTACCTACTGTCTCGTACAAAGCTAATATTCTGCGACGCCTCTTAGCCTGTTAAATACAAAATTAGCTTTGTATTTTTGTAAATGTTATGTCTTGTACTTTGTCAAAAATAAACATAATGCAGAATATTATCTTCTTCTTTCTTCTTAGTATATATAAAACAAAGTAGGGTAGTTACATAATTTATAATAAGAACGGCTGGAGCGATTTTTATGTTCTTTAATTTGTTTAATTTGTCTCCGTCCCAAATAGCAGAATAAGTATTGAAACATCGCAAAAAATCATGAAAAAAATGTATGCCGAGCATATCCTTTTTGAGCGTGTGAGAATATGTATTGTATATGACCCTTGATTATTGTTTTATGTATTTCTGAATGTTTTATTCTTAGTTGTTTTATATCATAGATCATGATTTCGGAACGAAAGTTATGATCTATGGTACAATTTATTTACTAACTACGAAGTATATAAATAATTACTCTCAGACTTGTGTATATTGAATATAAATCAATTAATGATTTATAGAATGATCCTCAGGTTTTATTTGTTAATTTAATTTATGTAGGATAGTCAATTGATGCAACGTTTTATTGTGTTTGAGCTAAAGTTAACATATTTGTTGGTTTTCGAAGTTGCTTAATTATCCTACCATGTTTTAAAATAGTTTTAATGAATTGGATCTAAATAATATTGCTAATGTTTATTGTTATTCGGATACAAACCTAACTATCTCTTATTGGTCGAAAATGGCGCGGTATTACTAATATTGTTCTATTGTTTAGAAAACGTATAAAAAGGGAGGTATTCCTCAAAATTAGTTAGTCAAGGATCTACTGCTGTGTGTGAAAGTTAAGTACTCTGATTGTTACTATGCTGTTCTTATATATTGTTACTATGCTGTGTTCTTGATATTGTTACTATGCTGTGTATACAGTATCATTATAACAATAATGATACTGTTACTATATTGTGTTATTATGCTACTGTTTGTATGCTGTGATATTATGCTACTGTTTCTATTACCGTTGTACATTGGATGCTAAATCGTTTATTGTATTAAACGAACTTGTAGTAGCTAAAGTACCCGTAACGAAATAATTAATTGTAAAGTAATTGAGTAACATAATAATATATTGTATCTACCCACATCTTCTCATGATTTAATATAAATGATGTGATGGTGTTGATATTAGCTTGTTGAACTTTGAATATCAAAATGAATGACTATGGAGTTTCTTGGTTCTTCTCCATAGAATCTATTTGGAACGGTGCGTTTGAGAAATACATTAGGTTCGATTTAAAATGATGCATTTGTTTGATTCCTTAATATTATATCTACTCTTTATTACACATACACCCCCCATATTCTGACAAGCGCAAGAGAATTAGTCCTACTAATATTATAAATACGAAAGTTTGTGAGGATGGATGGATGGATGGATGGATGTTTGTTACACTTTCACGCCAGAACAGCTGATCGGATCTGGATAAAATTTGGCACAGAGATAGACTATAGTCTGGAATAACACATGGGCTACTTTTTATCTGAAGTCTACGCAGACGAAGTCGCGGGCAGAAGCTAGTCTATCATAATGATAATAGTCTATAAGAAATAGGTAATTTAGGAAAAAATATGTTAAATAGATTTAATGGAACTTAATTTTTATTGTTTTTACTTAACTACACTAAGGAAACCGTTTATGATAGATGTAAGTATGTATGTTTGCCATAGCACACGATCTCTCCTGTATAAGAGGCGTACCTACTTATGTATACTTAGGCCCACTTGCACCAACGTCTAAAAGGTGTTTAAATTGTATTTAAACATGACATTTCTATGAAAAATTGTATTTAAATACAATTTAAATGCAATTAAAAAGTTGGTGCAAGTGGCCCTTACAGTTCGTCAGTATATTTAAATACTAAGTTATAGGAGGCGCCACTATAGCTTTTAACCGAGCCAAATCCAAACTCCGAACTACTATAATTTCATAGAAAATCTAATAATAATTTGCCCATCATCGGAATCGGACCCAGGATCGTTGTCTCATTAACCCATAGCAGTCGCGCCAAAACTAGACTAATGAGACACAAATATATTCATTTCGAAAAATATTATTTTTTAATACGCTAGCTAGCTGTTGCCTGTGAGGCTACTTGAAATAAAAGATGTTGTAAAATAAAATAAAACCCATGGTGATAGGTTCTAACAATGCGCCTTTCATCATCATTTACGCTATGTTTTTCGTAACCAATAAAAATTAACTATATTGGTTTAGAAATTACATGTTTTTAGTTACTATTTCATTAAAGTACTAATTATTTACGCTTTTTCACTGGGCGTATCTCCAGCCGTAGCCATGAAAGCCTTATAAATTATGCCGTCCCTAATAAAAGAAGCGCTCGCGTCACCCTACGATGACGTAATGCAAATATTAATAATTCAAACGTAATGAGTTACTGGCTACCGTTATAGTACCGATGCTATGAAATATATTCTTCTATTGTGTGATTAATAGAAATGTGGATCTCTACTTTTCTATTACAACCATGCTTCGGCACGGATGGGACGGCTCGACGGGAGTGATACCACGGCCTCACAGAAAACCGGCGTGAAGCAACGCTTGCGTTGTGTTTCGCCGAGTGAGTGAGGTTACCGGAGGCGCAAACCATTTTAAAAGGCGGGCAACGCACTTGTGACTACTCTGGTGTTGTGGGTGTCCATGGGCGACGGTTATCGCTTACCATCTTACAATTGTTTTTATGTAACCTGAAAATACTTATTTGTTAAAGTTTTTGTCACTCGATTTATTTTTTTAAAAGCTTACTAGCAGTAGTATGCGAGTCGCACATTACTAGTATTCTTGTTAACCCCTCCTGCTAAGCTAAATGCTTGTGTTACGAGTGGGTTCACGTCGGTAGTGCAATGGGTGGGTTTCGAACCGGCAAAAACATGATCGCAAGTCCGACGCCCTAGCCATTTGGCTACCGCCGCTCTCTGTTTGTATAACTTGAACACTTTACTTAATACTCTTCATTAATTATAAGAAAACGATAAATGTTGACTGTTAAAATAAATGATTTGTTTTGTGACTGAAAGGACCGGATCAACTTTTAGCTTTTAAAATTAAAACGCGATACTTTGACCTTTGATCTCGGGTGAAATATTGTAAGCTGTTTTTATTCTGTGTATTTTTCAAGAAGGCTTTGATAGGCGATTTATGTTAATAGGAATAAATGGCAAAAAATAATCGAATGAAAATAATATCTGGCTTCATAAAATGCTAACAAGAATGATGGCTAAGTCTAAAGTAAAGTGTAAAAAAATTGCTTCTTGAAGTATTTTTTAACACACACACACCATCACGCCTATATTCCCCGAAGGGTTAGTCAGAGGCGTACTAATGTACACCCACAGTTCGCCGGTATGTTTAGGTCCCATGTAATAGGGGGCGAGCCTATTGCCATTAACCGGGAACAAATTCCTAACTCCGAGCTGTTACTGAGAATTTCATAGAAAAAACCCAATAACCCTTTGCTCGACCTGGGAATCGAACCCAGGACTCTAGCGTAGCAGTCGCGCTCAAGACCACTTGGCTAACGAGGCAGTTGAAGTATTTTTAGACAATAATAATACGAAAACAACAAATCTAGTCTAAGTTGCATCTTGATACGCCAACCAGAAGCCGGGTGATAGTAAGTAAATCATCCTTTTGGGATGCGAATAAAACCGCGGGCAACAGCTAAGTAGTCTCAAATAAAAGTTCTAGGAGTGGTTCTAGGCTTCTTATCTAGCATCTTATCTTATTTTGTGTTGGGCCGAGGCAGCAAGGCCTCAGTACACTTCGGCCCAATGGGATCTTTTGTGCTTTCCCTAGATACCTAATCCTCACCCCGAGTTCTACAAACAGCTCTTCCATGAGCTTTATAATGAGGCCTGGGGGTATGAGTCTATAGTCCTCTGGTCTTGGATAACCCTGATCAAAAAGGCACATTCGCTTTCTAGCCATTACATCGCATGTACACAGAAGGTGTTCCATGCTCTGGTTCTAGGCTAAGTAATAATCACGCTTATCGATATAATATGCTACGCTGTAGTATCACCTACGGCGTAGCAGTTTTACCTACGCCGTAGTACCACCTACGGCTTAGTATCACCTCCGGCGTAGTAGTACCTACGGCGTAGTAATTAGTGATACTACTACACAAATAAATATTTTTGAATTTGTTGTAAGGGATAATTTATAAAGTAGGTTATTTCGCCGTAGATGATACTAGATATAGTATGTAAAATATTATTCTGTAATCTTTGGAGTGCCTCTCATGGTATGATGCATGGTATGATATACCATGAGAGGCACTCCAAATATTAATGGTTTGATGGCCTAAATGGTCCTGCTCACGACTGCTGCGCTAGAAATCCTCGGTTCGATTCCCAGGTCGATCGGATTTGTGCCTGGTTAATGGCAAAAGGCTGGCCCCCTATTAAATAGAACCTAAACATTCTGGCAAACTGTGGTACATTTTAATATATTTCTGCCTAACTCTTCGTGAAATACAGGCGTGAAGGAATGTTTAATATTGAGTGTAGTCCATAATAATCACTGTGCTTAATTAAATCATATTATGCTAAACGTTATGATACTAATTACTTTCAGAGTTCAGAATAAATTAACTCAACATTGCAAAATCGGGTATTTATGTGCAGTGGTCGAGACTTAATTAGGTTAGAACATATTGCTACTGATGTATTATTGTTTACGCACACATTTGTGTTATAATCAAAACGTTAAGTATACATTCATTAGTTTTTTTTATTATCAGTTGGCAGTGAGGGTTGGCACACTTCTAACGCCGTCGAAAAAATCGCTCAGGCTTGCAGATTTCCTCACTGTTCAAGCGCGCAAATATACGCACATGATTAAGAAACATTAGAGGTGCTTGCCTTGGGTTTGTACTTGGGACCTACGACTTAGCAGTCCAATGGTAATGGTAAATAAACCCTTCGTGCGCGAGTCCGACTCGCACTTGGCCGGTTTTTTAAATACCATGACATTCCATTAAACATAATCGTTCCACATCATAAATGTTTTATATAAATATAAAAACCTGTTTTGTTATACAAGGGAAATGGAAAAACCATTTACTATAGTGATAAATTATTCTTTCAGTTTGTGAGTACAAAATATTGTGGCAGTAAGGTGGCATTTAGAAAAAGACTGAGTGCTTTCAGTGAATTCAGGGTTTTTCGTGTAGTCTATGCATGTATGTTGTGATCCTGTATTCTGATACAAGCTTTCCATGCAGTTCAAGTTCAATTTTTTAATTTCAAAAAATCTTTTACAAAGCATTTATGCAACGTGATTCTAGATACAAGGTTCGAAAAGTTGATTCCATGGATAAGAATTCGGCAAGAAACTACACGGACAACATTATATAGTAGAGATTATTACACGAACGGAATTATAAATGGTGTTAATTTTTTTACTGATATTTTTTTTATTGGGATAACAGTATGTGTAGATATTGAAAGTTAAATCTAAGTTGGAAGTCAAAAATAATAAAAGGCGTCCACCATTTGAGAACTCAATGTCATTCTAAGAAAATAAATTTAGTCATATAATCCATGGGACGTTTCACGAATTGAAAATTTTGCGAATATTTAATATATTTGAGAATGAGTATTGTTTGACATCTATATATATAAAAGAAAGTTGTGTTAGTTACTTCATTTATAACTCAAGAACGGCTGAACCGATTTGGCTGAAAATTGGTGGAGAGGTAGCTTAGAACCAGGAAACGGACATAGGATACTTTTTATCCCGTTCCCGATGCTTTTTATTCCACGGGGGCGAAGCCGCGGGCAGAAGCTAGTTAATAATATATAGGAACTTAAACAGATGTGTTCGTTTTTTTTTTAACCGGAAAATGTTTGAAACTTGGACGGGAAATATACGTAAGCGAAGCTGCGCACAGATCGCTAGTATTAAAAAATGAAAGAGATACAAAAATATCCCTAATATTTTACCCCTCCAAAAATAATGCAAAGTTTGCAAAGGAATTAATCAGTCTAGGCAAAACTCTGCTGTTTCTTAGTTAAAAACAAAAACTATAACGAAAATAAACGTTCAAGCGTATCCCTATAAAGTACAACTATTAATTCTTAAATAAAGACTACTTTTTGTATTTCACTTTTCAAACGAACCGTCGACCTTCAGAGAAAAATCTACAAAGATTCAAGCGTAAAAAAAATACTAAAAGTTCTTTAGTCAGGTTAAAAAATATTACAAAAAAAAACATTTTTTATCACGACCCGTGTAAAACCGCAGCTAATCTTGTTACGCGGCGTAATTTTTTTGAAATATTACCGCCATCTTGTCACGAGAGCATTCATTTTGTTGACTTATGTCCGCCATGTTGCTATTTTTGTGTAAGGAAATTTAGACTTTATTTTTAGAATGTTAACGCTTGATATTGGTTGGGGAGTGGATAAAGAGAATAGAGCTCTCATGTGCACGAAGTGACGGTCGTTACATGAAGTGCAATTGTGTTTAAATAAGTGAGAATTTCATCTCGGTAAAATAATAACATGTGCTTACGTTGCGGTGACGTATGTTCTTAAGGGTTGATGTGTATGTGTGGTGAAATATGGTAGGTGTTCATTATGATATATGAACCCGTTGAAGGAAAACGTGACATCCTTGATATTTGAATGACTAGCAACATTTAGGGTTGACTCGCTTGAGAAAGTTTTATATGTTGGTATATTGTATCAAGTAGGTTACATTACAGCGTTTGGAAAAACTAAACTTATACATTATTTTGTCCTGAGATTTTTGTACAAAGAAATGAGAAGTTATATATGGATAAAGGTTAGTTCAAAAATTAGACACCTACTGTGTCTAATTTAAATAATACCTACACACTTATATGTAGTGAAATAACTTGGGATATATGCTATTAACTGAACTATTACGGCTTTATTAGTCTGTTTGTCTGTCTTGGTTTTTTTTTCTGTAACAGCTCATAGTTTGGTCCCGGTAAGTGGTAATAGGGTCGCCTCTATTGGTGATGAAATCCGTGCCGGATTCGGTTACGGCGAATATTTCCACTTCCTATTACATAGGGGCAAGACAAGAACGATTAGTAAACCTACATTACACCTCTGGCTAGCCATGCAGGGAATACAGGTGTGTTGGTACTATGAAAAAGTGGTGAAACATATCGTAGAACAGGGTGGCAAAGTCCCTTTGAAGGAGACCAACGCATTCGCCGGGAGCTGATGGGGTCATGCCTTCGACAAATGGCTCGAAGGAAGGCAAAATCCTTTTTTTATTGAGTATGAATCCGAAATACCGTTCTGCAATCTGACTACAGACAATCTATGAGGATTTTTTTAGTTTTTTCCTATTTCCACGCAATGAAAAAAGTTGGTATATAACTAAGAGATACTGGTATCATCAGTATTAGTTTTTGTAAGAGTAAAATCGGAATATCGGAGAGATTCTGAAGCGACCACTAATTGCTCGTATCTGTAATTTATGTTACAGAACAAATTATTGTAAAAGTCACGCACGGGAACAAAGTTGAGCACAAATTATAGTTATTAGAGCTATCATATAGAATTGCATTGAGTTATTATGTTTCCTGTTAATGTGTTGTTATGATGAAGGCCACACAAATATTAAGATACAAACATAATTTATAAATGCTTTCTTCATAAATGTAACTTTAAAGACTATTTTTTTAATTAATAAAAAATAATGTTTTGTCACCACAGTGGCACACAAGTTTACGATCTACTTGATAGTAAACATTAAGGGCCTGTTTCCCAGCCTTCTCTGATAAGTTCCCGGTAAATTATCTGACACAAAAATAGACAAATTCTGTTCCAATTTTAAATTTATCTGTTATGCTTATCCGGAGGTGGTGGAACAGGTCCTAAGTCTCCAAACAAGAGCAAAATTATAATAGCATATGTTTGGCAATGCAGTAGTGACAAAGACAAATTGACAACGGAGTTTGTGACAACATTTGTTTTTAGGGTCCACAGACTGTCAGGGTTGCGCGAATCTCAAGAATCCCATGTAAAGGAAAGCAAGTACAGTATAGACGGTACGAATCCGACATACCCTGGCCAGGTGGTAGACTATACATGTCGATTTACATACCATATAAAGGAGTGTTTGTTTGTATTTACGATAAATATGAAAACAAGTGTGTGTTTTAATATAACTATAATTGAAATTCTTGAGCGCACATATTCGTATGACTACTCCTAGATCTAGTACGACAGTACTAAATACCTGAATGGGCGCAAGCTATAGTGATGTGACACACACACTTCTATTCTGTCAATTTGTTCCACCATCTGTCACTCTGAACTACGTCACGCGTCGTA
The DNA here is from genome assembly GCA_947256265.1 of Acronicta leporina. Taxonomy (NCBI): domain Eukaryota; kingdom Metazoa; phylum Arthropoda; class Insecta; order Lepidoptera; family Noctuidae; genus Acronicta; species Acronicta leporina. The sequence goes on along the minus strand of OX366513.1, from coordinate 3,579,437 downwards.
CGTGACGTGTACTTGGTACGTTATATTCAATTAGTGAAAGTAGGTCACCTTGTTACGCTATGGGAATGGACAGGTAAATTATGTGGTAGTGATAATTGAAAGAAAATAGTTTGTTGTTTCTTTCATTCTTGGAATCAATCACTCAATCCATTATTTGCTCCGACACATTCTTAAAAAATGGCGAAATAAATAGTTAGATCCCACACGATATGTGACTGATTACAGCCCTCTGAATCTGAAAATAAGCTAGGAGTAGGATTTACATAGACTGAATGAATGCTAAATTAATAATAAGATATATTATTAAGATAGGTTTGCCGATACGTTTAGGATCTATGTAATAAGGTAACTACTGACAATTATTACTGACCAGGAAACACATTGAAACCCTGAGCTGCTATTGAGAATTTGATACTACTGAGACCTTAAAATTGAATCCAAGACAGTCATGACCAATAAACTATTTTCAGTTTATTTCCACATTTTTCTTTACCTTTATCTATTGAGATAGAGCCAGGAAGCATAAAACAAAGGAGCTTTGCATTCAATCTCTTAAACCCTATAAAGGAAAAACAAAGAATGTAACATATAATAATCTTAATAACAAATATCCACAAAATCTTTCTCATATATTATCATTAAGACCACTTGCTATTTCTCTCGCACTAAACCCATTTCCCCCTGTCTAGTGAGATAAAAGATACCACAAGGGGAAAAGGATTTCCGAATGCTACTAAAAGCTTCGCGTTCCTGCCGGATTTTATGCGAAAAATCTGTAAAATGCAAGGCTATGTGGGAATGTGTATGGCTTGTACTAAGAATTTATAATATTTTTCTCGAAGTTGCCATACTTGTATTGTTGTCCTCTAGTGTATAAAAATAATTAACACTAGCCTATGCCCGCGGCTTCGCTCACTTGAAGCTCAAAAACCAACAGTGATGATCTCTTCTTTGTATGGGTCTCTATACATTAGAGAGGTCAAGCTGTATCTAAGGTTCCGATTTGTGATAAGAAGTATACCAGTTTTTAATTTGGAGCACATACTTTCTAACAGTAATAACCAAATTAAAATCTATTCAGTAGTTTTTGCGCCAACCCGTAACAAACAGACAAGAATTTAAAAAAATCACATTTTTCGGTTCGGAGACGTTTATATATTGTACCCACTTGTTTTTTTTAAATATCTTCAATGTACAAACAAAGCTTTTTTACAATTTTATAATAGTTAAGTAGAGATTTGTATGTAATTTTCTAAATTTTAGTAAACAATTTTTATCCAACTACGATAAAACTTTGGCAAGTTAGTTTTGCGCAGTTGTACACGCCAACGAAGGATCAATTTTTTTATACCAATGAGGTGGCAAACAAGTTTACAGTTTTTTTTTTATTCTTGATAGGCTTATGCTTGATGTTGGCTTAATGTTATGCGACACTGCACCTTCAATGGAGATAATGGAGATTTTATTTGAATCCTCTAAAAAGAATAATCTAGACTGAAATAAATCAAATAAAACAAATTCATATTTTTGTATCATTATACATACATGTTATAAAAGTAATAATCGGTCTTTGGGTACAAGAAAGGGTACTTTAAAAAAGATCGCAACAACCGACGGGGAACTGGCTTTCATAGGCAAAAGTCGAAACACACACCATTGCGCTTTACGACAGACTCCGACGTGAGTGACGTGACTTGGTCGCCAGCCAGTCAGACCCCAAGAGCTTCCCACCATCGAGCGAAGTGAGCATCGACCAGAAAATTTCTGTAACAATTTCACTCGAACGGTTTTTACGAACCAATGAGTCCACAAGTTGAAGTGAAAATGTTTCGCGGGAGAGTTAAGTAGTTACATTAATTTATGGTGTTTAAGTTTGAAGTTTATTGTACAAGTTATATGAGTTGGTTTTAGCTTACTTTTGTTGTTATCCGATAAGTGTATTATGAGAATAAGCTTTCATTTATTTAAACACGTTTAAAAAGAATCAGCGGTAGGAATTCTTAATTTAATAGTTTTGCGTATTTTATTGACTTCGTACGTTATTAACTGTCTCTAGTACTCATGAGCGCGACTGCTGCGCTAGAGGTCTTTGGTTCGATTCCCAGGTTGTGCAGTGTTACTGGGTTTTTCTAAGAATTTCTCAGTAACAGCTCGGAGTTTTTTTTTATCACTGATAGGCTTACGCTTGACCACAACTTGCCTGATGTTAAGCAACGAAGTGGTCTACGATGGAGCGCGCTTGCCTAGAAGGTACCTATTCACTCATTCACATTCGTCTTGAAGACACCCAAATTGTAGGTCTCAGGGAACAAAGATTCCGGTAACGAGTTCCACAATAGAGCAGTACGCACTATAAATGTACACGCAAAACGTTTCGTGCGAGATTTAGGCACTTCCACCATGTAGCGGTGGCGCCATGTAGTTTGGGATTTGTACCTGGTTAATGGATTTGGCCTCTATAACATGGGAGCTAAATATACCTACCTTTGTGTGCATCTCTGTCTAAACCTTCAGGCAATTCAGGCGTGATGGTAGTTAAAAATATACCTGCCTGCCTCAATCTAGTGTATTAGTTCGAAGCCTTCCTGAATATTTTTATTTCTACTTGAATATAATAACAAATTCCGATTGAAAATCTCCATATCCAAATTTATCCCATTCGCCACTGTGATTCGCCACTTTTTTTACTACTAAATACAACACGAGTAAGTCATATAGGTATGTATTGGGACAGTTAGGAACAACAAATAAACTGTGTACAAAAATAATTATTTTAGTGAAGGAAAAATTCGACTCGCAGGTAGGATTCGAACCTGCATCTTCTGGTTTGATACACCAGACGATATGACCACTAAGCCACCGCGAGTCCTACCTGCCATGTCGAAATTTGCCTTCACATTCTGAACTTACGTCTTAAAGGTGACGTCAGTAACATCTATTGACAAGCAAGTTCATAACTGATATACACACAAAATAACTTCATAATCTTAGCATGAAAAATGCAAAAAAATCACAAAAAGATAAATTAATTATTGTCGAAAGCCCGAGTACCTACTAAAGATCCAAGTTTAATATTTATGTAGTTGGCAATAATAAATATTTATACGTATATACACTCATGGAATAAAATGATAGGTAAAATTCTCCCAATTTTCACGTTAAACAAAGGTTGCAAACATAATTATTTGCCAACAACTCCGGTCAGTGATTGCACACAAATTGTGAATGTTGTGTTATTTACTAATTGCTTTGTTTTTAAAAATAACATGAAACTACATTAATCAATGTATTGAAATTCAAATTGGAAATGTTTTGCAAGTATTTTTTCCTACATTCTATTGAAAATGTTATTGAAAACCTAATAATACTGCCTGAACCGGAAATCAAACGCTGGACCTCCAATGTAGCAGTCGCTGTTAGGAATTAATCTAAAGAGGCAATTCCTTCCTCTCTCCACTAAATTCCTTTACATAAATCTATACATAGTATAAAACAAAGTCGCTTCCCTCTGTCTGTCCCTATGTACGCTTAGATCTTTAAAACTACGCAACGGATTTTGATGCGGTTTTTTTTAATAGATAGAGTGATCTATGAGGAAGGTTTTAAGCTATTTAACATCACGCTATGACTCTTAGGACCGGGGCAGCGCGGGTGAAACCGCAGGCGGGTCGCTAGTTGATAATAAAATGATAGTCTTTATATTTAATTAGCAATATTTTATTTCAATATCTATGATAAATAAAATTCCGAAAAGTATCGTATAATCTTCTATAGGTCTTTTCATGAGCCAATCTCCTTGAGCTCTGCTCTCTGCAGGCGACTGACTTGGCAAGTCCGCCGCCCGGCAGACAATGGCCTTGGTAGGTGACGCGCGCGTTTAGCACACGCGCGTTCGAGCTTGCTATATGGCAAAGGAAGGCTTGTACGGTTTTTAGTCGGTAAAAGTCCGATATACCCTGCCGCTTCCCCAAGTGGCAGAAAACCCATGAGGATATTCTTTAATATTATTAGTAATTTCATGAGTGATATTCAAATTAAATTAAACACGCATTTTCGTGAAATGAATGGACTGAACAAGCTTGAAGGATTAAAATATAAAGCCATTTAAGTAATAAAGAAACTTATGCTTCACAATTCTAAAAAGGTAGAGCATTAAGGTTTATTTCATGCTCAAACAATGAAAAACTTTTATTAACTCAGTTTTTTTCTATATACTTTTATACGTCTAGACACAATAAAACGTACAGTAGGTTTATTTCATATTTACTTTATATATCCAAAAATTTTTGGTCCTTCGAGCCGCATCAAAATGTGTTCAAAATTCTTCGATGTTGTAGAATATTGTAATAATAAAAAGGTGTTGGTGCGATAAAATAATAATTATTATACAGGACTTGATGGGTTAAAGGTTGTTGTTTGACAGTGTCATATTTCACCCTAAAATTGAACATAAGTGTAAGTGTGTAAGTAAAAGTTAACATTCATTTAGAAAATAAGACAGATATATTGTTGATACTAATAACAGAAAGAGACGGAGAGATAAAGAGAAAGACAATAATGTGTGCTATTCGACTCAAACAAAATGAGGTATTTTTTTAAAATACGAAAGTGTGTTTACTATTTATCAAGAAAATACTGTCTTTCTGTGTGTTTTTTGCATTCGGCATGCTGAGATTATAAAGTGATTTTAGTGAAGACTTCACATTCTGAATTTACGTCTTTGGTAAGGTGACTTAAAGGCGTAAATTCAGAATGTGAAGGCAAAGTTTGACCTGGCGGGTGGGACACACGGCACCTTAGTTAGTCATAGCGTCTGATGTATTGAACCAAAGATGCAGGTTTGAATCCGCCCGCAGTCGATTTTTTCCTTCGCTAAAATCTTCAAAAACTGTATTAAGTTGTACTTTTATCACTTTTGCCTACTCAGTGCTATCTAGTTATTAGTTCTACAAAGGCATCCCGAACCATGTCCAAACTCCCATTATTCCCGTACAATAGAAATAAATCTATTTCGAGACGTGTATACTCTTCTTTTAATTTAGACAATGTGTTTGCTTTGTCTGTCAGTATTTTGTTTTATCCGAACAAATAGCGTAGGAACTTGAAAGAATAAAGTATCTAATTACAATAATGGGAGAATTTCCTTATCAGGAGATAGTAATTTTCTTTATTTTATTTTATTTTCAAGTTTAGAAAACTTACAGCTCGTTAAAAGTTACAAAAAAAATCTATGATTAAGCTAACGCCAATTACAAGTTTTCACTTTTAGCAGGTATGCATTAAGTTATGTTGGCAGTAACACGACTAGTACGCTATAAAAATAAGTAATGTTGTATAGGATAACAATCAGTATGCAACCAGTGATATAAACTAGAACAACACACTCATACATTCGCCACTTGTATATTTTCTATTTTCATTATCGTCAAATAGAAAAATATTAAATGACCTGCACAAAGCATTAATTACGTATTTATAATAATTACTATATCGCGACGCCTGACAGGATCCCTAAAGGATCGCGCGGGCACCGTCGATGCATCCCCCTTAATCTTCTTAATTACGCCGCCATCTTGTTTCATATTTATTAAAACCTGTGCAATATTGGATAAAGCTTATATCTTTAATGGATTACAGTTATGATGCTATGATTTAATCATTTATAGCACTGAAGCAATATGAATATTGTTTAACTATTATTTTGTTATTAGTGAATGAAAAATTTTACCTACCTACTGCCATTAACCGGGCACAAATCCCAATCTCCGAGTTGCTACTGAGAATTTAATAGAAAACTCAACAACACTTTGCTTGACCTGGGCTAGGCTAATGAAACAGTTTTTATTTTAAATTTCCAAAGATTGTTTATATTCAATTACCGCTTCTTAGTTACCATTGTCTATAGTTAATTTTGTGCCAACAGGCGCTATAGCATGTTATTGTTTGTTGCCTTGATTATTTATAATTGTTGGTTGCATTGTATTACATTAATTAAGGTTTGTCATTTTTATTTTCGTGTAAAACCAACTTCCCATTAGTAAAGTGGTCCTAAGAGTCGAATGCTACGCTGAAGGTACTGAATTCGAGATTCTCAGTTACAGCTCGGATTTTGATTGTCTCAAGTTCTTTGCAATAGGCTCGCCCCTTATTACGTTTACGGACCTATTATACCGCCGAACTGGGGGTGTATTAGTACATGCCTGTGTCTATGTCTTCGAAGAATACAGGCGTGATAGAATGTTATATATGAAACTAAGATCTTCTATCTTTTACTATCTTTTCTCAGATATATTGGGCTGGGCTCTAAGGCTAAATATTAGTATTTTTTGGAAAGAAACTACTATAAGACTTACACACGTTGATTTCAAGACCTGACCATATATGACGGAGTAGAAAACAAAGCAACCAAATTTACTATCAACCAAAACTTTAAAAACACATTCCAGGCTAAAAAAACTCATTTTTAATGCAAAAATGGTCAGAAAAGGCATATATTTTTACAAGTTTATGCCTAGAGAAGTTGTTTTTAAAAATACTGGAGAATGAATAGGTTCATCGAGGATAAAACCAGAACTTTTAATGGAATTTCGTGACTAGAAATTCTAGGAGTTTTTTATTCTTTTATTTAATTCTTTTTTAACTTTACTATATAATTGAATGTGTTCCTTTTACTCAGGTGCGTTGCATAAAAACAATAAACTGTACACTATTAATAGTTTCATTAAATCGCCTCGTGAAAAGCTGACCGTAACTGGAGCTACTAACAAAAACAAAAGTAAAATCGGTTAAAAAATAAGGAAGTTAGATACATTTCATTTTCATGGCAGATAGGAAGCATACTATAGGAACATGTGACGTCACATGTTCCGTGCACCATCAAATTTTTAAACTATCATTAGTTTTTCGGGAAAGGGACAGATTATCCTCTCTCAATCCCCACCAAAAACTTTAAACGATCTTAAAACTTTAGTAGCTCATTTCAATTATTTTTCTGTATACAAATATATAACTAACTGTATTGTTCACTAACTCTGTTTATAATATAATAAATCAAATCTGAGTCAAGTATCTCAATACATTCTTTTACCCAGATCAGAGGCTATGTCACTCAACGGAACCTGTAAAGAACCCCGGGGTACAAGAAAATACATTTTTCCATTATTTGTCTGCAATTTTATTATTGTAGTTGTGCTACGATATCATGAACTATACTATCGCTCAAACAAATATTATTTTTCGTAGGTAAGCGAGTCTACAACGTAGCTGACGGTATGATGTCACTGCTACGGCTACGCAAGGTACGCTTCGTAGTATCCTAGTATACTCGAGAGCGATGGATTCGGTTTACTAACATATATAGGGAAACTCAAGCTAGCATAGAGTCAAAGTGAATCTAAGCGAAATTATAAATGTTAATATAGCAAATTCACCGTTATCTCGACAACGTAACGCTTTGACACTGTATTAGTATGATATCAATTGACCCTTAAACCTTATTACCTTGTCTCTCTTTCAAGGGCATCGTGTCCGTAGTTTTAAATTAAATTAACTTAAAAAAAATAATCTCAATTTACTGTTTAAGCTTAAATAAAATACTTAAATATTTATTTACTTGAAACAACTACAGAAGTACAGTGTTAATAAAATAAAAATTCTGTTCAACTAAAAGGAACAATGAACCAATTTGCAGAACTGACGGTGGCGGCAACTTAATTACTTGTTCGTCTCAGACAGCGTACGATCGTACACGTGTGTGAATTGTTCTAAAATATTCTACAACAATGCACTCATATTTCGCCCACAAATTAAAACTGTATTTTTTGTTTTTGCTAATTATTTTGTACGTTTCTGACACAACCACTTCGTTAGTCTGCGAGTGAGAGGTCTTGAGTTTGATTCCCATGTCGAAAAAAACGTAACCAGCATATTGTAGGGAATTTTAGTTATATTTCATAGAAAACCTAATAACGGCATAACATTTATTATTTAGGATATATTTAAATATGTATGTCTGAAGTATTTGTCAATTTAAACTTGTCTTTCAACAAATTAAATAGACATACATTATTACATAGTCTAGACACGCTCTTAGAACTATTTATTACAATTCGTGGAATTTGCGAGTAGACTGTCTCCAATCCCATTAATTTAATTTGAAACGACGATACCTTTTGAACAATAATATTAGCTTACTAGTTGAATTAATAATATTCATCATAATAAAATAACAAATTATAAAGTTGTATCTTGAATTTACATAACAATAGGCTTATTTATTAGACACCTTATGGAATGGCGGCTATTTTTCATAATGGTGGAAATAGAATAGAATATTCTTTATTATAAACAAAAAACTAATGGTAAAGTACATGCACATAACAATAATTCATAATCAACCAATCCAAAGTATTACTGTTGAGCACGGGTCTTGTGTGTATGTGAGAGGTGACAGGCTGTAGTTCTCTCTCTCTTCTCAGTCTACCATGATAGTCTTCTGCAGGTTGGCAGAATTTACATGCCACCATCGAGAAAATCACGCAGGGTTATCTCACGATTTTTCGTTTCAGTGATGTAAAATATATAATAAATAAAGTGTATAGGTATACTTTAAAATAAATTTTGTATATTTTAGATTACTAAAATTGACAATCAGTTACAAGCAAACAGGCAAATTCATTAAATTCAATACATCGAAACAATATTAATACCAAGATGTTATCAAGTAACGGTATTGAGCTAAGGGCCGGGTTCCAATCAGTGAAATCGACACTACAAAGCACATTGTTTGTGTACCAGGACCAACTTTCTCTGTATCGAAGGACCAATCTTTTGTGTATCAAAGGACCAATTGGTTCAATCACATGTGGATTGTACATATGTCACGGTCAAAACATGAATTGGTCAAAACTACTTTTGGCTGATATTTACTCAAATATAATTTCTTTATTCTTTACTTTGACTAGTTAAAAAATAATCTTCATACGATTAGTAGTGAACCTTTGTAGCTAAAGGTCAGAACATTTCTTTCATTTCTTCTTTCAGTCCCCTTTTGTTTATTCTTTTGTATTATGTAACGTGGTGGATACGTAGTCGGCATGTCACAATTATAGTTTTTTATTAGGACAGTGTTGTTGGTTCAGATTTAGGAAGTATTACTTTCACGAATTCAATATTTAACAAAATAAAATCATATCGTCAAATTCAGAAGTGCCAGAAATTAGTGTACTTTGCTAACTTCTGTCAGCCAAAATCAATATTGACCGTTTAAGAGTTTTGACTGTAACATTAAACAACTCAGTCGAATTGAGTTTGAATCAATTGCTATTTGTTAGTTTAAATTAAGATGGTAATTCATCAGTGGGGAGACCGTGGTGTGACTTGGAGAGAGAGATAAAAATAAGTTAATATTTAAGTATATTGATTTCAAGGGGAGAAGCAAAACTAACATAACCTAGCATTACGCCTGTATTCCCCGAAGGGGAAAGCCGAGGCGTACTAATATACACCCACAGTTGACCAGTATGTTTCAAGTCCCATGTAATAGGGGGCGATCCTATACTTTTTATTCCACGGGGGCGAAGCCGCGGGCAGAAGCTAGTCTATATATATAAAAGAAAGTCGTGTTAGTTACACCATTTATAACTCAAGAACGGCTGAACCGATTTTGCTGAAAATTGGTGGAGAGGTAGCTTAGAACCAGGAGACGGACATAGGACTTTTTATCCCGTTCCCACGGGATGTGATGACAGACCGAATTCCACGGGGGCGAAGCCGCGGGCAGAAGCTACTTTAATATAAATACGCTAATAATACTGCTCGTCCTAGGAATTGAATACAGGACCTCTAGCATCCTTATGCTAGAGGTCCTGTATTTAGTTAAAAGTGTTTATATGATACTTAACAACTGAGGTCTCAAGATGACAGCTCACTAGTGATACCACTGGTACTGCTGGCTTTTATATGCAGTGGTTGGTACTTCGAACTGTAGGAAAGTAATAGGAATTAATTTAAGTCTTAATACTGCTCGCCGGCTAATATCAATATGAATAGACTGGGTTTAAACACACAGTTATAGATATTCATTCAAATGAATAACGCTAGTGAAGCGAATGTTAGATTGTTCCCCTAATCAATTTTAGCTAGATTCGAAGCTGAATATCAATAGAATCCTATTTGTAGACCTTACCATTGGTTTATATAGAATAAAGGATTTCTGAGATATTGTTATTACACTCGTAAATCTAATACGAGAATAATATATCAAAATTCACTGATCAACCGTTAAATTCAACTTGCCGCGGTCACTACAAGGATTTACATGTACACAAAAGTACCTTCGTCAATTGGTCCGATTGAAATAAAATATTTTGATTTTTACTTTGACTTTGAGAAACCATTGCTAGTAGTGAGAATAGGGGTAAACGATATTTTCTGCATTTTCCATGCTACGATTATAAAGTTATTTTAGTGAAGGAAGAATTGGACTGTGAGCAGGATTTGAACCTGCCTCTTCTGGAAAAATACACAAGACGCTATGACCACTAAGCTACTGCAACTCCGACCGGCCAGGTCGAAATTTGCCTTCACATTCTGACTTTACGTCGTGGAGTGTGGAGCAAGTTACTTTGCTTCTCAACCGACATGACTTAACTTACAGTTAGTTCGATGTCGTAAGATGCCATCTTACCATATTCACTTTTTTTGTTTTGCATTTTCACTAAAATGATAACATTATTTTATGAAGGAAAATATCGACTGCGTGCCAGCTTCTTCTGGTTTAATACACAAGATGTCATCATCTTCCGAGCCTTTCCCCAATTATGTTGGGGTTGGCTCCCAGTCTACCTGGATGCTGCTGAATATCAGTATTTTACAAGAAGCGTCTGCCACCAGACCTCCGCAACGAAATTTCTGGGCAATACCTATATTCAGAGGATAGACTGGTTAGCAGGCTTTTTTGGGCTTCTGACTACCACTAACAATTGTCATAGACAACCGAAACCGACGGCTTTACGTGCTCGTACGGCACGGAGGGGTCTCCATGAGTTAATAACGGTTATCCATCTACACACTGACCGCGGTGAGCGCAGCTTAATCTTGCAGATCAGTTGTTATTACTTAGCCACGAGCCCCTCTCTCTTAATACACAAGAAGTAATTACCACTAAGTCACCGCCAAGGTATACGAGTTCTCGAGTGGAGACCGCGACTCCGCAAAAATATTATAGGACGAGACGGAATTATGATTTGGGAAACTTTGTTGGCGGAAAGAGGTCAACCCTATACACTTGGAAAAATATAATCTAATCCAAAAAGTATAATCGAGAGAGAACTGATAGTTCTATCAATTTAATAACTCCGTAGTCACGTCATGTGCTGACTGTGTATTGAAAATCCAATATAACTTCGTGTGGAAATTAGTCCAATTGAATTGAATTTCTACCTAATATATACTGGCATTTGGATTAGTTGCTAGCGTTATTGACTCAGCTTGTGGGAGATATTAATAGAAATACATACGTAGATATACTTACGCCTTTCTCTTATACATATAAGTAATGTAACAATAATAAACAAGTGATTCTAAGCGCAACTCAGTAGCTCAAAATTTTCAATAGCAGTTCGAAGTTTTAATTTGTGCCCTTCTGGTTACATTCAAACTGAAACTGTAACACAATTATTGGCATTATTGCATACATAATCAACCTATTTATACGCGAATGACTTTGAGAAGTCAGGGGCAGGGTGTGTGTCTTTGATTTGAACTCGAGACCTTTTTCTTGACAGTCCAATTGTCATAGGCTATCACTGCTCCTAACATTATTGAACAACAGAATAGTTTCCATACATCATACACGATCTTATGATTTCTTGGTATCGTTGATTCTTCAATATATCAAGCTGATGGCATCCGAGTCTACTGAAGGATCAAATAAGAAGGAATGCACTCTTCTCGTCTCAAAGAGATGTTATAAGCATACACGTATGAATAAATCAAATGCCTTCATTGAAATTTCGTACGGGAGATTTCAAAGCGACTCGCTTCAAAATAACTTTAGAGATTTTTCACGTTCATTCCTTTCATATTTCGAATTAATTTTTGTAATTCTCGACGCTGACATTTTAAATAGGTACGAAGTATAAATCTATTTTAATAAAAATCTTTTTATATTTAAATATTTTTTTTTTCAATATTTACAATTATGTGAACATATTTTTTACTGTCAGACAAACGTAGAGATTTGTTATATGATTGTTTGTTGATGATTAGTCTTACACCACTAGACTAACTGCCTCGTTAGTCTAGTGGTCACAAGTGCGACTTCTACGCTAGAGGTCCTGGGTTCGATTCCCAGGTCGAGCAAAGTGTTATTGGGTTTTTCTATGAAATTCTCAGTAGCAGCTCGGAGTTTGGAATTTGTGCCCGGTTAATGGCAATAGGCGCGCCCCCTATTACATGGGACCTAAACATACCGGCGAACTGTGGGTGTACCTAAGTACACCTCTGCCTAACCCTTCGGGGAATACAGGCGTGATGGTATGTATGTTATGTTTAATGTATGTAAACATATTTTTATTTTATTTATTTTATTCTTTATGCACAATTAGTGTACAGAGGCGGACTTAATGCCTAAGGCATTTTCTACCAGTCGACCTTAGGGTGATGCAAAGACAGGAAAAGGTAGGTGCAACAGTAATATAGTGGTTCTGTTGAGTTACATATATAAATAAATACCCACTTTATACAACTACTAAATATAAATATATAGAATATTGTAGTTATGAATAATATATAGACATATGATATAATAAATATATATAAAAACTTATATAGGAGAGGTTAATATTATGAATCTGCCAAAGAACTGAGGAGGTGTTTGCGAAGTTTACATTTGAAGGAGTGTGGACTGTGGATATTTTTCACTGTCAGACAAACGTAGAGATCAGTTGAGATCACTATGGTTTGAATCGTTCTACAATTGTTAATAACCCGTATTCCAATGTAGTGTCGGGACTATTTTGAATTGCAAACTATCATAAATAAAACGCAATAACAATGTTAGTTCGTTTTGCGATAGTGCCTGGGTTGTTAAAAATGATTGTGATATTTTATACTTGTATAGTTACCTCTCTAGGTTTAGGGAGAGGTGTACAGATGTAGGTACACCCACATTTCACCAGTATAGTTTCAAAGTCAAAGTCAAAACTAGTTGCACGGTTTCAAACAGTGCGTCTTATTGAGAAGAGCAGGCAAGAAAGTTCATAGATATTCCTTTTAAAGAGTCATAATTAGAATATTGAGCTTTACAACTTTGTTAGAAATAGTTGCTGAAAATTATGCAGTTTGATGTGTAAGATTTATTCATCTTATATATATAAAAGAAAGTCGTGTTAGTTACTCCATTTATAACTCAAGAACGGCTGAACCGATTTGGCTGAAAATTGGTGGAGAGGTAGCTTAGAACCAGGAGAGGGACATAGGACTTTTTATCCCGTTCCCGTGGGATGTGATGACAGACCGAATTCCACGGGGGCGAAGCCGCGGGCAGAAGCTAGTTATTATATAAAAAAAGGATTGCCTCAGCAAATATGAGCTGCCTAGCCCCGATAAAGAAAGTCACAATATGTTACAGATAAATATTTTTTTAATTTTTTTTTATATTTTTACACAGCACCATCTAGTCCCAAACTAAGCAGAGCTTGTACTATGGGTACTAGATAATGGATATAATACTTATATATAATACAGATAAATATTAGGTCTTATGTTTAGGTGTAGTAAATAGATCATAAGTTTTCTGTATATAATTTGGTGTTGTATAAACTCCACACGGAAAACAGCTGGAAAATATTTTTCGTTTCCTTCATTTTAAGTAACTTACTTTTTGACGACTCTCTTTTCGGCATTTCTTAGACAAAGTTATCTTGCATCCCATCGTTCATCCCTCATTTTTTCCTGATTACAATCACCGCTGGCTTTGTAACAACGTACAACGCGGTAAATCCTTGGGCTATGATAAATGTAGTGACGTCACTAGCTCGTTTCCTGTTCCTGCTTTATTTTTTCTGACGACAAGACTTTTTGTTACAACCCTAGTTTGTGTTGTAAGTACTATGCTTTTTTGGATGCTACCCACTAAGTATACATTTTTGATGCCAACTTTTTAATTATTTAAAGCAGTACAGTTAATTTAATATTTTCATTAGCACTACTAATTATCCTAAGTTACCACGTTTTGGTTCCAAAACGACTAAAATGCACGGTGTATTTTTATGATTGCTGTATTATGCTCTTCAGCCTAATACTTCGGGGAATATAGGCGTGTTGATATGTTAATATGCGTTTCGGTACAAGTACATATTTATCATTGGTTAATGCCAAATACTAAAAATAATAAATAGATATTAAATAAAAATATTAAATGTCTCATAAACTTTCCATAATTATAATATCTTTTGTGTTACTGATTTCGGACACTTACGCGAATTTTAGACATTGAAATGAAAAATATAAACGCGATAAAATCCATAAAAAAAATATTATGGATTTTATCGCGATTTACTGATATTGTTCACAGTCTACCCGTGACCATGGATGCTGTAAATTATATAAATATACCGCAGTCTACCGCGATAAAATCCGAAAAAGTAATATCATTTCAATGTTTTGTCTTGTTTTGACACGTGGTATTCTGTGACAGGGAGAAGAAGACAAAACATAATTATTATAGCTAAGAGAATCTTATAAGACGGAAATGAAAATCAGGGTGATGATTAATAATTACACACTTACGTCTTTTTAGAAGCAAGTTAAAAGTCTTCATCATCACTATTTCCTTGGCTCTATAAATTTTGGCCTGCGGCCAACGCTATCTTTGAAGCTTGTGCCTTCATTAAATGGTACCTATTCCTTTTAAATTATAGTGAAATTCCAATATTAGCTCATTTAGTTCCGATATGTGACGTGAATTTGATGAGATGATATGAGATGAAATGTAAATTTAGCCTGCCAATTTTCACCAACCATACCGAAATATCTCCTAACTTAGAGACTCCTAACATAGGAAGCTTCCTTACCTTATTAAATTCTCACCAAGCTAAGAAACTTTAATAAGGATGTCCAATATTTTAGTGATTACCAAATTCATATTTTATCGATTTCTTTCTAAAGGGCTGCGTTTAGTTCTACAAGATACCTACATCATAGTATTTCTATACTTCATTTTAATTGAAATTCAGAACAGAAATGCGAATGGCAGCCCCAACGGATTTTCTTGTAGGTAGTCATTTAGTAGTAGCGCGACTGCTACGCTAGAGGACCTGGGTTCGATTCCCGGGTCGAGCAAAGTGTTATTGGGTTTTTCTATGAAATTCCCAGTAGCAGCTCGGAGTTAGGAATTTGTGCCCGGTTGATGGCAATATGCTCGCCCCCTATTACATGGGACCTAAACATACTGGCAAACTGTGGGTGTACATTAGTACGCCTCTGCTTAACCCTTCGGGGAATACAGGCGTGATGATGGTATGTAGTCATTTAGTCGGGGTTTCGAAAAAGGTATTTAATCGTTTTGCAATTATATCCTTCGTAGGTTTTTTAAAACTTTAAATTTTTACTTTATTATATAACATAACATACATACCATCACGCCTGTATTCCCCGAAGGTTTAGGCAGAGGTGTACTTATGTACACCCACAGTTCGCCGGTATGTTTAGGTCCCATGTAATAGGGTGCGAGCCTATTGCCATTAACCGGGCACAAATTCCTAACTCCGAGCTGCTACTGGGAATTTCATAGAAAAACCCAATAACACTGTGCTTGACCTGGGAATCGAACCCAGGACCTCTAGCGTAGCAGTCTCGCGCAGGACCACTTGGCTAATGAGGCAGTTTATTATATAATATTAGTGTAAATTTGTAACAAACTTGTTGCCTATGGGCTAATAGTTGTTTGTTATCTTATAAGAATAAAGATACATAGCGGGTCACACCTTGTCAACAATATACTTCCGATAATATACAAAGACAGTGTCAGGCAACAGCCAGAGTAATTGATGAAGAAAGTCTATTAAAGGTCAAACCACAGCGACAAGTTATCGCTGAACTGTATCGAAGTACTTGCCGGATATTGGTTCAACTATTAAAACTTTATAACAAACACGTGTCAGTACTTGAGTGAAGCACGAGTAGTTACGTTAACTTTGTAGATCAGTAATCAGTTAAACTTGAAATGTTGTATCTGATCTACAGTATTAAATGAGTATTTATTGTGTGAGTATGTGTTGGAAATATTTTTTAAAACGTTTAAAAATTATCCTTTTGCTTAAGCAACGATAGTCTTGTGATTTTTTTTTATAATTTACTAGCTTCTGCCCGCGACTTCGTCAGCGTAGCGTGATGATATAGCCTATAGCCTTCCTCAATAAATAGGCTATCTAACACTGAAATAATTTTTCAAATCGGACCAGTAGTTCTTGAGATTAGCGCGTTCAAGCAAACAAACAAACTCTTCATTTTTATATATTAGTAGATTCAAAAAATTATCCCTTTGCTTAAGCAACGATAGTCTTGTGATTTTTTTTTATAATTTACTAGCTTCTGCCCTCGACTTCGTCAGCGTAGCGTGATGATATAGCCTATAGCCTTCCTCAATAAATAGGCTATCTAACACTGAAATAATTTTTCAAATCGGACCAGTAGTTCCTGAGATTAGCGCGTTCAAGCAAACAAACAAACAAACTCTTCAGCTTTATATATTAAGTATAGAGTATAGATGAGTATTTATTGTGTGAGTTTGAGTTGGCAATAATTTGTTTAAAACGTTTAAATAATTCAAAAAATTATCCCTTTGCAAGCAACGATAGCCTTGTGTTTTTTTTTTATAATTTATTTAATAACTAAGTTTTACATGCTTATTCTTACAAATAATATGCCAAACTGCTTATTAGTTTGTCCGCAAAGAGTTCTTTTTATTTAATTAAATTTTGTTTAAGATCGAGCGTGCAGAAAAAAAGTTGACCACTGGATTGCCGAGTGATAGGTCTCGAGTTCGAATCCAAGACACGGACCTCTAACTTCTTGATCAAATCAAATCATTTGCGTATAATTAGCATTCGCTTAAACGGTAAAAACATTGAGAGGAAGCATGCATGCTTGAAAGATCTTCGCGACAGTGTATCATGTTTTTTTTAATAATTTTATTGTATACCTACACAGCTTTTTTTATATTAGTTGAGAAAATACTTTATAATATTTTAGCATTTACACTATATAGCTGATGATATATAGCCTATAGCTTTCCTCAATAAATGTGCTATCTAACACTGAAAGAATTTTTCAAATCGGACCAGTAGTTCCTGAGATTAGCGCGTTCAAGCAAACAAACAAACAAAATCTTCAGCTTTATATATTAGTATACAGACATAGATTTTTCTGAATCATTCCACCAGTATTTTCTGGTCTGTCCCAATGTCAGCATCTATCCACTATGTTTTAAATAGTTCAAATATTTTTTAAACCTAGAATGTATGTGCTAACCCTGAATTATGTCTAACAGCTGGTGTTGGGCTACACACTGGCACAATAGACCGGCACGGCAGCCAGCGAGATAATGTTTTTCATAACGCTAGCCGGCTCAATGGAGGATTTCGGTTAAGCTATGTGTATCTGCAAAGCTATGCGCTGTAATAAAGATATGCGATGGATTTGAATATCATTGTGTTCATTTTGCTGCATTGGATGGAATTTATATTTTTTTATGTTTGCTATTTTTACCCACGATGGAACGGACACGGTATATGCGTGAGGGTGAGATTTTTTGTTTGTTTGTGCCCTCAAACGAATGTTACCGCTTTTCTCCATAACGGTTTATCTGATTGAGATACGGCTGAAAGGGTTTGTAATTCATCAAAGTCAAGTAAGTATTAAGATTTAAAAATATACTTACAGGTAAATAATTATGATAAAATAAGTAAAAAACTGATTAATCAAAAAACATTAATGTAACAAGAATAAACATAGGTATATCTAATAACTATATTCTTATTAGACCAGTTATTCTAACATCGTCAACATACCTAGCTACGTCACGGAACTAATTTGGCGGTTCTCGGCTGAGTAAATACGAAATTTTAGATTGGGGTACCTACAGCTTTTTCTCTAAAGACTAATACGTCATTTTTATTACCTCAATGACAAATTATTACATTACTACGGTTGTCATGAATTTTTTTGTTGCCAATTTTAACAAATGTTTTCTTCTTCATTATGAAATAGTACTGAACTAATTTTTAGCTGTAAATCCTTTATTTCTAAAATTCTTAACAGTTACAATATTATTACAGTTTTGTTAGTAGAGTTTTCAAAGTAATTCTTTAAAAAGTATAAATGATACTCAATTATAAAAAAGAATCCCCTCGTGTAATATTGTAGTTAAATTGATTAAATACGAGTAACATTTTCAAATCCCCCGACTAAATGACAACCTACACACTTCCCTACAAGAAAATCCGGCGAGACTACTATTCCTATAGCTTGGGCTGTAGTACTATCTTAATATTTTTAGTGACTCTCATTTTTCGGTATGAGTCAACACTTACCCTCCACAATGGAAAGTTCCAACCGGATAACGGTTTTTAGTTTTGATTTCTAAACCTTCCTTTGTTGGCTGTTATACATGGACAATGAGAGCTTCTACCGACTGTTATGGTTCTCACCGAGTGAGTATAATGGTACTGTTCTTCGCTATTATATGATATCATAGTAGGATCACAATTCAAATGGTTTGTATGATCCAGGGATCTAAAAAGGATTCTTTATAAAAATGGTTTATAGTTTAACGTTGCTCCGGATTCTCTTCAATCTTAATTTCAGCACCATCCTATGATTGAGTGGCAGAGAATGCATAAGGTCCGCCAATCCTTCTCCCCAAGGAGTTCTCGCCTGTCGTGGCGGGGTTACATATCTGTCCCGCCGCATAGTGGGCCTTGGGCAGCAGTCTCGGGGTCGTCCGCTGCCCACTGCACTTGGCTCTCGGGAGGGTCTAACATTGGACGTCCGCGGTGGGATCGCGGAGCATGCGAGAGGAAGTCCCGTAATCCCACCACTATGCGGAAGGCAGTAGTGGTGGTGGTTTTAATCGGTATGCTGGCGACCTGGCTGGAGAGCCCGACATAACCGTCCTGCATCCCCGAAGCAGAGCGGCATGCATAAGGCGCATTTCCCCACCCAAGAAAAAAAAGGTCCGCCAATCCTACTAATGTTATAATTAATGCTAAATGTTTGTGAGGATGCATGGATGGATGTTGTTACTCTTTCACGCCAAAACGGCTGAATGGATCTGGATAAAATTTGGCACAGAGATAGATTATAGTCTGGAACAACACATGGGCTATTATATTGTATTATATCTACATACGTAGAAGTCGCACTTGTGACCACTAGACTAACGAGGCAGTACATCTATAATATTGATTAAATCCGTCATTTAACCTTGGACTATAAGTTATTTGGTGTTCTTATTTTATTCCTTCTGACAATTACCATAGAGAGACCATAAATAAGTGCAATAAACACTACAGTGTCCTCAAGAAACTTAACAGTAGTGACCTAGACGTGATGATTTATTTTTATGATATTCTCGGCAGAAGCTCGTAGTTTGGATTTTTACCTGGTTAATGCCAATCGCCCTCTATAACATGGTAACTAAATATACTCATGAACTGTGGGTGTACATTAGTAATCCTTTTTTTTTTTTTGGACGGGGTTGGAAATGCTTTATGCACTATCCACCACTCCGGGGAGAGCGGTGGGGTGTGTCGGACTCCGCTCTGAAAAGAGCGATCTACCGACTAAAACCAACCTCGGCGTTTCGCGACACCACTTTGGTGCCGGGCCTACGGGAGCGCTGTAGCATTCGTCCGCGGACCCGGCAGTGGCGGGCCGCCTTTTGCGGCCCCCTTCGCATAAGGGGAGACAGACGTGGACGTTCTCCCTCGTACATTAGTAATCCTTGCCTAACCCTTCGGGCAATTCAGGCGTGATGGTTGGTAAAAATATTCCTGCCTGCCTCAATCTAGTGCATTCGATTGAACCCTTCCTGAATAGTATATTAACAAATTCCGATGAAA
Source organism: Acronicta leporina (assembly GCA_947256265.1). Classification (NCBI taxonomy): domain Eukaryota; kingdom Metazoa; phylum Arthropoda; class Insecta; order Lepidoptera; family Noctuidae; genus Acronicta; species Acronicta leporina. Next base: position 3,559,311 of record OX366513.1, on the reverse strand, counting down.
ATCTCCATATCCAAATTTAACCCATTCGGCACTGTGAACTTTTTAATTATTTTTGCTATCGTTTTTCGATATAAATCAATAACTATTGGACATGTCCATATCAATCGGGGATTTTGATGAATTCATAACGCGATATTTTAATCCTAAAAATACGTGTTATATTTTACAGTTCCAATAGTAATTGAAAGTGAACGCTCTTCATAATGTTGTACAGAATAAATACCATAATGTTTTGTTTTCTTAAGCAGCCTAGATAATTCGTTAAATATGAATGAATGAATTAATTAATTAATTTTAATGTTATTGACACTTGAGTTTCTAAATGCTTAATAAGATAATTATTTTTACGCAAAATAATAATCGTTACCTAATTAAAAATATAAATATAACTAGCTGATATGTTAAGGTGATTATATACGTCTCACGTCATACTCACGTCGTACTCACGTCACACACCCACACTACTCACACTATACATAGTCGATGGTGGTTTGCTCGACATTCGTAGGTGCATCCTGGGATCCGGCAGAATATCAGCGCTAGGATATAACATCCTGGCACATGCTGAGCTGGACACCCTTTTGGTGCGGTTGGGCACACACATACAATGTACTTTTATTTCCTACGTTACTTATATATTATAACATATTCGTCTCCTAAATTGTATGTGTGAGTGCTTCGCTCCAAATAAACGTTTTTTCTTTCTTTCTTTCTTTCATATATACTAATTATTATTTTCTTTTAAAAAGTTAATTATCTGTGATATCATAAAATAATAACATTACTCTTGTCAATGGAATTGCGAATTTCGTACAGGCTACCAATGTTTAAGGATGACATATTATTATCCATAATAAATTACTACGAAAACCTTATTACTCCATTCGATATAAAAACACAAAATCACCTAAAACTTATGCGTCGATTTACGCTACATGACTTCGTTTACTATGCGGTTGTATAATAAACGACTTTGCCGACGTCCCTTCAAGATAGGTCGCCGGGACAAATCGGGCCCCTGTCACACGGGAGTGTTAAGTGTTCCCCCACTTAGCGGTTAAGCTTTCGATTTGCAGGCCAGTCGTGTGTTTATGCTTAGCTTTAAGTAAATGTAAAGGGTTAAGGTAGGATTAATATATATCTATACACTTATACAAAAATCTCGTGTTACGGTGTTTGTGGTCGCATTCCTCCGAAACGGATCGACGGATTTTTATGAATTTTTTTATGTATCTTTGGTAGGTATGAGAATAGGTTGTAAAGTAAATTTCATACCGCTAAGTGATTAGGGTTTCCCTATTCACAGAACAATATTTTCCGGGTCAGCTGGTACATGAAGTTAACAAAAATATTTTCATTTATCTAGGTTCCTATCCAACCATTTCCTGTAAAATATTTCACGGGGTGTAATTGTAAATTAATGTAATTTTGAATTACCTTACGAAGTTTCGACCGATTTTTAGTCTTAGTAGACGAAATGGTACCTACGATACGGAACCCAGATTAACGGTACCCGGATCTGAATAATAACACAAATTGATTTGAATTGTATTTGAATTTCGATTTATTTTGGTATTACGTTACAACATCACATGCACATCAAAGGTATTTCAGAGCGTAATTCTAATTTCTTTCATTTTAACCTTGCAAAACGCACGGGGATAAAAGAGACCAAGCTGCAAATTATTATTAATTATTATTAAAACTGTAATTGGTCGGTCTCCGTCTGCCTTCGCATTTCCAACCCTTTGACCGCTCACCGTACGGAGCTTTCATATAAATCTGGTGTTATGTGTACCGCTAATTAAGGAATTCGTTAATTTAGTTGTAAATTAAATTATAGTTAAGAATTTAATGTTTTCTAGGGAAATTTGATATTATATGTATACAACTATACGTGTTTATAGCGGATATTTTAGTAGTCTATCGAAATCTAATTCAAAAATAAATCGTATTACAACACAATTTAATTAAAGTGTGTTATGAATCGGATTGCAATACCATTTATTTTTGTATGTATTTATTTTTTTCATGTCATTATCTACCATTATATCCAAAATATTTCACTGAATATGGATGAAAGCGAATGGAATTTTTTTTGCCAAAAAACTTTGCCAAGTTTGCAACGATTTTCTGTTCGTTTATTTCCAGTTAAATGGTAGACAAAACGGTGCGGTGAGGACCTATTTTATTTAACAGTATCTTAAACTGAATAATAAGTGATAACACAATTTTATTATTTTGATTACAATTTATTTTTGTATTACGTTTTTGTGGGCAATTCAAGCTCCACCCTTAATTATTTTATTGTGTTTTCAAATGAATTGTGAATATTTTTAAGGGGTTAAGAAACACGGGATCAATACGAGTTAAATCGCAGAGCAAAGCTCGTATTTTATGTACACAAACCTTCACATAAGTAGATACCATGTTAACAGAAACTCAGCCTTATCAGCACGTAGGTGCCTCCCTCAATGGGATCCCCTAAATCATGGCGTGTACTGCCACTTCCAAATTTAATGTTATTCCCCATCATATTCGACAGAGTGGCCCAAGTTATAAGAATCTATACCTACTAATTTCTGTGATTTTTTTGATTAAATTTCTGACATATTAGACATAGGTCATCTATTGATATGAATTTTATTGCATTATATTGGTATTTTCAAATTGCGACCTTTTGAACGTTTTACGGCGTAAAAAATTACAAAAAGATAGTTATTTGATTATTGATTTGGGAAGTGACATGGGTAGTTGATAAAGACTGAGTGTCAGACCGAACAGAACTGAACCGGCGAAGCCGCGGGCGAAAGCTAGTGACTTGCTTGATTGCCACCTTAGTTGTATAATAAAAATAGCCTGCTATACCATACCTTTTCTCTGAACAAATCGTTCGGTTTACATCTTCGACCACAATAAAAACAATCTAGCGGACGATACTAACAATTATGCCTGACCCCAATTAAAACTCGATGTCGCGCCATGACGGGGTCGGAGACACGTGACCCCCGCGACTAAGGGTTCACCCTGCATAGCAAACACTGTGATCATGACATACCATCACGCCTGTATTCCCTGAACGGTTAGGCAGTGATATGTTTAGGTGCCATATAATAGGAGGCATGCCAACTTCGAGATGCTACTGAAAATATCATAGAAAAGCTCATTAACACTTTTCTGGATCTGGGAATCGAACCGTAGCAGTCGCGTTTAGGACCACTGGACTAATGATAGCCATTATCAATATCATCACATCAGCCAATATACATATGTCCACAGCTGAACAAACAATCCTATTGATTTCCACAAAGACCGGTTTTATGCCGCCTGCATCCAACGAGTGCCAGGGCTTTTCCATACACGACCTGATCCTATGATTGACTGTTATTTTTTCATGTCTAAACCACTCAATAGATTTCTCCAAGATTTGGCGAGGAAATACATCTTAAGGAAGCGCATAGACGACCTTTTCTATGAAAAAAAAATCCTAAGCAAGTTTTTATCTACATCTACACTAATATTATTAAGAGGAAAGATTTTATTGTTTGTTTGTTTGTATTGAATAGGCTCCGAAACTACTGGACCGATTTGAAAAATTATTTACCATTAGAAGCCGACATTATCCCTGATGAACATAGGCTACTTTTTACCGCGGGAAAATGCTTAATTCCTACGGGAAAATGGGCGAAGCCGGACCGAGCCGCTATATATATAGCCGCCTTCCAATAATTTGGTACAAGCGTTTATGAAACGTTATGATTCTACTTACACGGTTCCAGAAGGTTGATCCTATGGAGAAGAATCCGGCAAGAAACTCCATGGACACTCTTAAATAAATTATGTTACAATCTTCATTGGTACAATATTGCGATAACAAGATGTGTGCACGTTAAATTTGTCGAAGTTTGACCGAAGTCGATAATATTAATTGAAGGTTCACATTATTTGAGAACCCGATGTCGTTTTAAGATAATACTTGTAAACTATGCGGTAAAAACACACACCATCGAAGGGACGAATGAAACTAGGTGTCTACTTAGACATGCTATAACGTACACACATTTACAGGTTCTGTTGTGTAGAAAAGACATTTTTTTTTTTAATATTCTGGGACATTTTTACATAGCACCATATAGTCCCAAACTAAGCAGAGCTTTTACTATGGGTACTAGACAATGGATATAATACTTATATACTTTTTTTTGTTGTAAATACATACTTATAATACATAAGAAACACCCAGACGAACACAAACACTTATATTCATCACATAAATTTTTGTGTCCTGTGGGAATCGAACCCACGACCTCATGGTCAGCAGTCCGGTACTCGAACCACTAAACCACAGAGGTCGTCGTGGCCACATCTCGGTATGTTGTAGTACAGTGGGTTAATTATAGTTAAAAACAATTATTCAAAGCTCTTAACCAATAAACAAAACATGTTTACAGAAAATACTCGTGACCTCATATTGTACATTAATCAGTTGACCAATGAAATATGCATGAGGATGAAATTAGCCAGGGGAGGGGCCCGCAAATGACGCCTGCTTTACATTTTTATTACTGTCACACTTTTCTTTTACATTAGATTAAACAAACCGTAGGACCGTTTTTACCGTGGGAGAGCCATGCTTCGGCACGAGTGGGCTCGACCGCAGTGATACCACGGCCTCACAGAAAACCGGCGTGAAACAACACTTACGTTGTGTTTCGCCGAGTGAGTGAGGATACCGGAGGATACCGGAGGATTAAAAGCCGGGCCACGTACTTGCGATGCCTCTGGTGTTGCGGATGTCCATGGGTGGCGGTAATCGCTTACTATCAGAGTATACGTCTGCTAGTTTGCCCCCCCTATCCAAAAAACGTTAAGTACGACCCGCATGATTACGTCATTTTCAGCTATTGCTGTTCCAGATTAGACACGTGTTTCATCATAGTTGTATATACAACCTGTAACAGAAATAGTGCAAGACCTGTTTTAATACACATTGAAATGGACATGGATTTATTGAAAGTGTGTTATAAGGGATGTATGTAAATGTTACATATATCCCTTATAACACACTTTCAATAAATCAAATGTTTTTTATTTCAAATAAGCTTTTACAAGCGTTTATGAAACGAGAAGAATCCGGCAAGAAACTCCATGGACACTCTTTTAAAATAAAATAAGTAACAATCTTCACTGGTACAATATTGCGATAACAAGATGTGTGAACATTGGAGGATGTCCAAGTGCCTTTCACGCGCACACAACAAAGATAATAATATAAAAAATTGCATATTCAGCTCTAACCTCCCTTTGTTGTTAATTATGATTACCCCAATTATGTAATTAGGTTCTCCATTATAAACAACACACACAGCAAAGTTTACTGGAACATTCGAAGTAAGATATTGTATAACACTGACTCCTAAGTCACAGGTTCCCCTAGTTTAGGAGGCAGGGTTTCATCTATCTAAGCTAGGTACTTTAATTATTTAACTAATAACCTAGTCCACCAGTGAAGATTGTAACATAATTTATTTTAAAAGAGTGTCTATGGAGTTTCTTGCCGGATTCTTCCCCATATGATCAACCTTCTGGAACCGTCTAACTAGAATCATAACGTTTCATATTTCGTGGAATATTTACATGGTCTTAGCGTGATGATATTATAGCCTATAGCCTTCCTCATAAATGGGCTATCTAACACTTTAAGATTTTTTCAAATCGGACCAGTAGTTCCTGAGATTAGCACGTTCAAGCAAACAAACAAACAGACTCTTCAGCTTTATATATTAAGTATAGATATACAGTAATATACTGGCAAACGAATCGTAATAAATTCGATATACATAAATTGAATTTTGTCATGTCACGGGTGTCAAATAAAATAATACCGTGATGCTATAACGTCAAAGTATGATCTTCAACGTCGGGGCATGCATATTACATGAGAAACTGTAACATATTGCTCACGAGACAGCTAGCTTATTTATTGCAAGTAGAAATTCATGAGTATTTTGTGTCAGCAGCTCTTCTTTTATATATCTAGTAATTAGTGTAAAATACTATTTTTTTATATTTTCCATGTCATGCACATCCAGAAGTTATAATTGTATTATTAGAAACATAAATTTAAACATAATCAACCCATTATAATGTCCCACTACTGGGAACGAGTCTCCTCTCAGAATTAGAGAGGGAGGGATTAGACTATAGTCCACCACGCTATATAGCCTAATACGGATTGGCAGATTTCACACGCCCGCCGTCGAGAAAATCTCTCAGGCATGCAGGTTTTCTCACGATGTTTTCCTTCGCCGTTTAAGCGCGTGATAATCAATTCTTAATACACACATGACTTCGAAAAGTCAAAAGTGCGGGCCTATGACTTAGCAGCCGAACCCTATGTTTAGGTCCCATGTCATAGCGGGCGAGCCTATTTCCATCAACCGGGTACAAACCGAAACACCGAGATGCTACTGTCTTACTCAACTCAGATATTGACCACACGACACAACCACAAGTCAACATGTTAGGTATCGTAATAATCTATAGTAAAAAATCTGTGAATTTATTGGTACCATCCTATAGTCTAACAGTTAAGAAAATGATCTAAACCGATTCTCAAACAACAATGTAGGTTTAACAGTCTTTTAACTTCTTAAAATTTCTCGACAGAAACCATTTCTTCCCCTTAAATTATTATTTTCAGTGATTATTGTCAGATACTCCCCTGTTACACCCCATACCAGAATGTAGTCGTAAACCGCTTTTACGCTCGATATAAAGACCATTTTGTGCGACAGACACAAACATTGTAGATTTTAACAGGGCTGGACTCTAAAGTTTGTCCATTCGGAGTCAGAAGTTCTGAAATATGTACATCCATAATTCATTGGGAATTAATTTATTTAAAAGCAAACGTACACAAGATTTGGTTTATGTTTTTTTATGCAAACGAGCAGACAGATCGCCTGATGGTAAGCGATCATCGCCGCTCATGGACACCCGCAACCCCAGAGGAGTCACAAGTGCGTTGCCGGCCTTTTAAGAGGAATAGATACGTTCTTTTCTTGAAGGTCTTATTGGTCCGGAAATACACATTTTTGGACTGCCAGCTATCTAGATGATGGAGATGAAACTATTGTCGCATAGAACGGAAACAGAGATCAATCCGAACATTTCCTTGGAGCACTCAACATAGTATAGGCGATAGAAGATGAATAGCGAGGCCACATCCACATCTCTACGCAGCGTCAAGCAGTCTAGCCGGTTTGAAATATCTTGTTTTTTGTTTGTTCAAACATGGATACGATCTCTGAGGGAAGGTACGCAATACTATCAATGATACCGATATTATCTATTCCCGGGACTATAGTTTAAAGTCAAACTTAATAGTATAGATATATTTATATAGAATAGAATAGAATAGAATAATCTTTATTGTACACCATAACAGAAACTAAATTAAAGATTTTTGAAGGCTAAGGGTACAATGGCGGTCTTATCGCTAATAGCGATGTCTACCAGACAACCTTTTGGATGGACAGGAAAGATATGAAAAAGAGGGGTAAGGGTAGTCCATGGTGTACCTACATAACAGAAAGAAAGAAATAAAATATAATAGGAACTTGAAAGTGCTTAAATTAATAACTACATAAATACCATTCGATATGTATACCTACTTAGACTTACATGTAATAATATAAACAAACTAATAAATATATAAATACAGAATAAAATATACTAATGTATATTAATAAATTATACGTAATATTAAATAACCTTAGCGAAAAGAAGAAGTAGCGTGCATACAGTATAAGCAGCAATACTCATCGATAATGAAGAAAGAACGAGAATGGATAAGAAAGAACAGAGAAAGACTTGATAGATTGTTATAAAAGGAAGGAGCAGTAATTAAAGTGACAGGAAATGGTCATGTACGAGCTTTTTAAAACTAATTAATGACTGGGATATAGATAGTTTTGTGATAGATATATATATGTAGGTATATACTTAGATCGTTATATGGCATGTGTTATTGTTTGAATTTTTTTACATATGGATATAAATTATTACAGAGAGCAATGCAGACTGTAATGTACCTAGTGAATAATTAGGTGAGCGCCTCTTTTGTGTCATTCTTTTAATTCGTACTTCACTCGGATCACGTTCGTTATTCCAAACTTGAAATCCATGTCTATATAGTACATATCTACGCTACGTTTAGTCACGGCACACTTTGTTTTGTTGATAAAATGTATTCGACTAATCTTCCATTGCTATGATAAAACCTGTTATTGTCACGCACCTTACAGAATAGTAGTAGATAATATTTTGTACGTGCCGAACTTAAAAACAAAAGTGTGCCATGTAGAAAATATTGTTTATGTTCGTCCATTGTTTATGAACCGACACTCGCTTTTAAAATATCCGGGCTTTGCAGCAAAACACTTCTTATCAGACTTACTGTACTTGCCGAGGTAATATTATCGTTGTTTACATTAGTACCGCATTCGCTCTGATAAAGTCCCAGACTATTACATTTTAAATAATATTTTTGCGTCTTTCTTATCAATTATCTTTGTAGCAAAAGCCGATGATTGCCAAGGCATGTGTTTATTTTTTATCAATAATCTAGGGACGAGATTTTCGTATATTTCTTTATCAGCCAGTGCTGATCCAGTGCTATTTTTAGACGTAACAGTAATTGCCTGACATTAACCTGATGGTTCTTTTGTAAAAACAACAGGTTTAAGACATATCTTTACAGAGAAAAAGCAAATATTAATTAGCAAGTGTTGCCAATTAAATATTAATTTCATTGATACTAATAACAATTTTGTTTCAATCATTCAAATCCATCCCTGTATTTTATCACGTAAACAGGTTTATCACCCATTTATTCAGCAACAGATCTGTTATAAAATGTTTACATCTTTGCCGTAATAGCTCATTACCATTTAGAAATTTTACCAACTTTGAAAAAGAAGAGCAAGATATCATAGTTTCCAGTTTTCAGTATTCCCTATGGTATGAAAATTTATACTTACACAATCTAATATTTTTATTCAACACTAGCTGAGTGATGATTTTCGTCTGGTTGCTGGTGGAAGCTGGATGCGACAAGCCGAGGATTGGGTGAAATAGAACACACTAGGGAAATATACCTATAACTGACTCATAAGTATAGTCACAAGCGCGACTGCTATGCTAGAGATCCCGGGTCGATTACCTGGTTGAGCAAAGTGCTATTAGGTTTTTTAAGAAATTCTCAATAGCAACTCGGAGTTTGAGATCTGTGCCCGGATAATGGCAATAGGCTCGCCCCCTATTATATTGGACCTAAACCCAGTATGTTTAGGTCCAATATATAGGTGAACTGTGGGTGTACATTAGTAAAGCACCTCTGCCTAACTCTTCAGGGAATACAGGCGTGATTCGTTAATTATTCAAAAATTAAAACAATCGGATTTTTCAAGCTCTAGGTGTACATCATACTCAATATTTTGAAGCGGCGGTGTCCTAATGGCTAGGGCGTCGGACTTGGTTGCCAGTTCGAAACCCACCCATTGCACTACCGACGTGAACCCACTCGTAACACAAGCATTCAGCTTAGCACGAGGGGTTATCAAGAATACTAGTAATGTGTGACCCACATTTCTAGTGAGCTTTTATAAAAAAAAAAAAAACACGGGCGGGCCACTAGTGCAATAAAATAATAATACTTACACCTATTATCTATTATCAGAAATAATATAAAGTTAGGAACAGATATTCTGCCTTTTTAATCGAGAGGGCAGTAAGTCACGTGGTGGTAGCTGGTACCTTTGACTTACTGCCGATTACCACGGGAGTTTTTGCAGTTCCTTTGTATCCAGTCTTGGATAACTACTATCGATTGTCATTTGTATGACAACCAGGATCACCCACACATAGACTGACCACCACTTAATCATGCAGATCGGTTTGATCAGCATGGTTAAAGTAAAGTACATCATCACCATTATCATCTTCCAGCTCTTGTCCCTTTTTTTTTAGGTCGTCGTGACATGGTCTTTATTTCCATTCATCCCTGTCATACGTCACCTCATCATTCACTCCCTTTCCCGTCATATTGGCCTTATCACAAACTATCCGTCTTTCCTTTTTGGTCTCCCTCAACCCTTCACCTCTTCTTATTAATATTCATACAGTAATCATTAAAATAATAAACAAAGGCATAATAATTAGTAGCTTTTTAAGCTATAATAAGGGTGTGTCAGTAAATTTTCCAGGTGATATAGTAGTCAAAAGATACCTATATTATAAAAAAATTAAGTTTAAATGAACTGATGAATATTTAGTTTAAAATGACATTATTTCAAATTTCTTGTGTAATAACAATGTAGAAATAATATTTCATCAATTTTTTGGAGCGGTAACAGATTTCTGCGCTCATTATAGTTAATTTTATTTGGAATGGATTTCTTCCACAGATATTCACCTGAAATCGTTTCAACAGGAATCGTACAAGCAGGAATACATAAATATTTTTGAGACAATTGGTACAATTCTTTGTAACCTTTGTGTTGCTCCCATAACAATAAATTATTTTGTGTTCTTTTTACGTAAGGCAATTTAACATATTGTTCCAATTCGTAATGGGCTTTTGAAAAAACTACTGTTCTCATTACTTTATCTCTTACTTTTTCATCAAATGTGTGAAATAGATTACAAGAATAAGTTTCAGGACTTTCTTGTGTTTCTCTTGGAGGTGACGACGTATTAGAAGTAGAAGGAACTGGCTCTGAACTATCAATACGTATTTCTTTATCGATTTCGCCTAGCACAACTTGCTGCACGGACTTGGCTTCTTCTTCTGACTTGAAAGCGGCTGTTTTAAATCTGGGATCCATAAATGTTGCCTTAGCTGCAATCTTATTCGGCTCATTTTCGTAAAATCCAAAATGTTTGTCAATTGACTCCTTGAGTTTTGTTTTAAACTGTCTTCCGAAGTTAGTGGTTGGAGAACATTCCTCGATGCGTGATTTTAATCCATTAATCAGAGGAATAATCTGGGATAAGCTTAGATATTGCTCACTAGATAGCATATTGGTCATCACTCCTAATGGTTTCAAAATGTTAACGTAATCGTCAAGTTCTCTTCGATTATCTTGGGTAAAGTCAATCGTTGTATCTATCACCTGCCTGTCGCTTGGTGTATTAAGTGCATTTTCAAACATAAGATACGTAGAGTGCCAAGAAAATGGATCATTCTTTTTGGATTGCACTTTACCAATCCTCTCTAACTGCCTGCATTGACCGTCTATTATCCTTAAAATTTCTTGAACAGCCACATCCAAGGTAGAAGCTACACAAAATATGTGCGGTATGTTCGGAAGCTGTTGTTTTAGAATACAATCATTATTTTCATGACTAGTGACTAGGCATACTACTTTATTTAAGACTTTCCATTTGTGTCTCAACAAAATTATTAACGTATTGGTGATTTTTTCAGGTGTTCGCACTTTCAGGTGTACGGTAAACAAAGTCTGGGATACGAATTTACCCTTCAGAATAAAGTGCACGGTAGCAGTCATCATATTACAGCCTCGTTTGCGTTCTATCACCCCCAATTTCCATATCTCTAGAGTAATAGCTACATGGTTTACTGACTGCAGGTTAGTTTCTAATTCTAATTTTGCTTTATTGTATTCTTTTACAATAAGTTCTCCCGATAGTTTACTCACAGATGGCAAGGCATAACTGCTATTTAAGGTTTTGAAAAATTCTTGAGCGCCATAATCTTCCAGTATTTCAAATGTTCGCAAATCTAAGCAAAACATTTCCACAATTTTCTCGTCTATATTTCTTTGCCTAGCTTCTTGTGACAAAATATTTGTTGGTACTTGCCTTCGGAAAGGTGTTTGACCAGCATCTGCACCATTCATCTTGTAGGTAATCACTTAGCCAACGCACGTAGATAATAATATAATTTAAATTCGTAATCACCAATCTGTAACTGTCTTATTTATTATAAACTAAAATTAAAAAAAAAAAAAAAACTACTATTGAGCTAGAATACGTCCGTCCACTAGGTACATTAATGCACTTTGAGCTAACAAGATAACCAAGTCACCATATTAAAGCATGTACACACAGAAAAATAGATAAGTAAACAGGACATGCACACTAAGAAAAAAAGCAAATCAAATAGTTATGACTAGTTAAATGGGTACAGATATTGTGCCATTAGTATCCTTAATAAAAAAATCACAAAATATGATAAAAATAAATGTACTCATTTTAAAATAAAACTAAAATATAACATGTTATATTGTTTACATTGTTTTATTTTAGTGTGGTTGTTTCTTATGTATTTTAAGTATGTATTTACAAAAAAATATATATAAGTATTATATCCATTGTCTAGTACTCATAGTGCAAGCTCTGTTTAGTTTAGGACTAGATGTTACTGCGTAAAATGCCGAAGAATATTCATTAATTTGTGCCATTCTATGATCTATGTAATTGTACTTTATATTTGTTTTGGTGTGCAATAAAGAATATTCTATTCTATTCTAATAATTATAATAAAATATAATATTATGATAATAAAACAATAGTAAAATAAAGGCTATAAGTTTTAAATTAGGTTACAATTATGGTATGGTTTAAAACTATTCATCGTGCATGAACAAGCATACTTAAACGCCACCACCTATTCATAGAAATTTCTAACTGTATATGTATTATGTATATAAAATAATATTTATTACATAGCTACAGCTGTTTTTTTAGCTACCACCAATTAATAGCCAAAAGCCTCGACTCACACCTGTGTAGGCTCTCGTTAGGCAGCTAAGAGTGGACAAGTATATTCATCACTCATGTATTCTAAATGATGAATATAATTCGATTTCGTAGTGCCTGGTTACTTATCGATTTTGTCATTTGTACATAGTTTTGTTTGTCATTTAATCAATATGGGTATCGATAACAAAACTGATATCGATAAAATATTTGCAACACTGATCGAGTGGATACGTAATGCTGGGTGGAGTAGGAAATTTACTAATGGCTAAGAATTGATAGCCAGTTTCAGCTCGTCAAAAGCGTCAAAACATTTTCTTCTACGACCTTCTTTCTTTTTTTACGACCGATACTTGGGAGGAAACCTGCAACACTTCCGAGGACAGTCTCGACCCAGTGGTAACCTAACTCCGTGATAATTTTCTCACGCTGAATGTAGTAAGACTGATAGTATAGATTACCACATAAATATCTCGCTTAACTGTTCTGGAGAAGCGAACAGTATTCGTGAATTTTTGAAACAAATAAAATTCCTACGTCATGTGGATAGGTACCTCAGCGATTCCAATCTCTGCTTTAAAGAACATAATATACTTAAAACTTATGTTTGCTCGTGAAAGAAATACTTATATGTAAATCATTTGTTTAAAAAACCTTCGATAGGTTAGGGTTATAAAACATAACATACCTCACGCCTGTATTCCCCGAAGGGTTAGGCAGAGGCGTACTAATTTACACCCACAGTTCGCCGGTATGTTTAGGTCCCATGTAATAGGGGGCGAGCCTATTGCCATTAACCGGGCACAAATTCCTAACTCCGAGCTGCTACTGGGAATTTCATAGAAAAACCCAATAACACTTTGCTCGACCTGGGAATCGAACCCAAGACCTCTAGCGTAGCAGTCGCACTCAGGACCACAAGGCTAATGAGGCAGTTACCGTTTACTCATCGACGATCGATCGATCGATCGATACTATCTGCTTCATGTGCAGGCGCGCTTTTTTGACCCAGAAAATTACTGCCGGGGCAAAAAGCACAGGCTCTTTGCCGTACCTCTATGCCATACTGTTGCACGTGCTAACTTGCCAATTCCTCGCATTCTGACTGCGCTTAATGATCTCTTGGATTCTAATCCAACAGGCGATCTGTTTGCAGATGGGTGGACGAAGATTTTATTGGTATGTCAGAAGTACTGTGAGAGGAATTTATGAGTGTTGTTAACCTAATTTTTACTTTGCTTTGTTTATTTTAATGATTGTTATAATTCTATTTTTTAGTTTTAGTTACTGTAATTGGTTGTAACCGTAGTACATAAATATAAATAAATAAATATATGCATATATCAATGTATTGTCATCCATTCTATTGCAAAACTTCTTAGAGCGGTGCTACCAAAATTCTACCTTACCTTACATTAAAAAGTTGGATATCTGATAAATTATTGTACCCCCAAGACATAATCTAACTTAAATAGAGCCGATAAACAAACAACAACAAAATGTGATGAATGAATATAAGTGTTTGTGTTCGTCTGGGTGTTTCTTATGTATTATAAGTATGTATTTACAAAAAAAGTATATAAGTATTATATCCATTGTCTAGTACCCATAGTACAAGCTCTGCTTAGTTTGGGACTAGATGGTGCTGTGTGAAACGTCGAAGAATATTAAAAAAAGAAAGTCCTACCAAAAACTTTAAAGTTTACCTAATATCTATATACTAATATATAAAGCTGAAGAGTTTGTTTGTTTGTTTGCTTGAACACTCTCAGGAAATAGTTGTCCGATTTGAAAAAATATTTCAGTGTTAAATAGCCTATTTATTGAGGAAGGCTATAAGCTATATATCATCACGTTATGCGGACGAAGTCGCGGGCAGAAGCTAGTATGTATATAATCTCTGAACGTTATGAGTCGCTTTCATTTTTTTTTTCAGTATAGGTACTACTAATATTATGAATGCGAAAGTTTGTGAGGATGGATGTTTGTTACTCTTTCAAGCGAGAACGGCTGAACGAATCTGGATAAAATTTGGCACAGATATAGATTAAAGTCTGGAATACCGCACGAGCTACTTTTTATCTAGGTCGGACCCAATACTGAAGTCTACGCAGACAAAATCATGGGCAGAGGCTAGTTAATTATATTTTTCAGTAAGCTTTATGTACATATTAGGTAGTATTTTACGTTTATCGTTAGTTACGAGTATCTTATTGTGTTTTTTTGCATTATTCATGCTAAGATTAAAAAGTTATTTACTGAAGGAAAAATTCGACTCGCAGGCAGGATTCGACTTTAAGACGTAGGTAAGTTCAGAATGTGAAGGCAAATTTCGACAAGGCAGGTAGGACTCGGGGTGTCACGGAGGAATGAAACCTCGCTCCCGTAACCCCAGCAAATAGTGGTGGTGGCGAAACACCCGTGTGGTTTTTAGTCGGCAGGTCACCCACTCTGGGTCGAGTTCGACACGCCCCGTCGCCTTCCCCAGGCGTCGGAAGTCCATGAGGATTTTCCACGCGCAAAAAAAAAGGTACCGTCTTGTGTACCTAACCCGAAGACGCAGGTTCAAATGCTACCTTCGAGTCGAATTTTTCCTCCACTAAATAAGTTTAACATTAGTGTTTTTTTGACTCACATACACCGTGTGTAAATAAATTATTCATTCTTCCATACAACACAAACAGATTAAAAACCAAAGACATTAAATATAACAGCGAACGCTTGTGCGTTCACCGCAAAAACGCGTAAACCTCATACAATATGTATGGCCGTAAACCATAACCTTTTACACTGGTGTCTGTGAATAAGTGAGCGTGTTTAATTTTTCAAAGCTTGTATAAGCTAATACAATCCTACCATATCCAACACAGGAAAAAATAGTGTGGGACGACCTCCAACTAAGAAATGCATTGAATAATCGAATAACAATGTTCGACCTTAGAACTCTACCCTAAGCGTACTAGGCTAACGAGTTATAATATGCAATAGACAATGTTATCATCTAATATTATGAAGAGAAACGATTTGATTGTTTGTAATGGATAAACTCAAAAACTACTCAACAGATTCAAAAATATCTTTCATTGAGAATAAATAAATATGGAAAGCTACTGTTACCAACTAGTAACAGTACAGACGCCCGACGGATGTGTATCTTCTGATTATTGATAAAAACCTTATATTGTTTCTTAGTGATTTACTTACTCCTAATTATTGCTACAATTTAATAATTAATCATCTAGTTTATTTTTATATTACTGTTCAATTCTAAAACATAATTAATTAATATTTAGTTCTTGATTTGACACTGTTAAAATCATATAAATAGGGTAGGAGGTATTTTTAACATTCATTCGAATATCTGTATTCCTTGGTACAACGTCACTCTGTCCAAATATATTGCGATTAGTACTAAAGTTATAGTGTCTTAATCTTGCAAAACCCACACGTCGCAACACTACATTATTCCGGAATAATATAGGCTATATTGATAATTGAGTTAAACATAACGTCACTTTAGGTTGCGAGTGAAATCGTAGGAACAACTATGTAGCTATTCTATAATATCGCCGAAAAACATGTACACTGCCTCACCATTACAATATTTTGAGTTACAAAGTAATCCTTTTAAAAAGATTATAAAGCTCTAATTCAAATGTCTAAAACTTAAAGGTACCAACTTAAAAATCTTCACCAATTCAATGAAAAAATACAGCAACATAATTGCGGTCGAAACACCTCTCGATATAATTTTGCTCTCGTAAAGCATCTATTAATATCAACGTTGGGGGTCGCGGTGAGGGATGGAACGTCAACTCAATTACAATAGGGCATTATTTAACAAACCGTAGATGAAATATACGGGAAAGTATTGCAAGTAGTAACGCCACTGTTACTTTTCACTACACTTGAACAATTAAAAATATTATCGTCCAAATAAATTATTATCGTCTCTGTATGTTAGACAGTCTTTGAGGCACGTAATATTCATAAGATTTAAGTAGGTACACTCCTACATAACAAAGGAAACCATCACGCCTCCTTCACCGAATGATTAGGCAGAGGTATACTTATGTACACCCACAGTTCACCGGTATATTTAGGTCCCATTTAATAGGGGGCGACCCATTAACTGGGCATAATTCCAAACTCTGCGCTGCTACTGAGAATTTAATAGAATAACCCAATATCACTTTTTTAACCGAGGCATTTAAAGGTACAGTCGGCATAAAATTTAAACGGACTGTTCAAATATACCTAAAAGAACGAATGAAATTAAACTGTATCTCAATTGGTTAAAGTTCGTGAATTAAATATAACAAGGGGTTGCACTGGATTAATTCTGAAACATTTTTAAAAGGGTTTGGGCCTCCGGTAACCTTACTCACTCGGCGAAACACAACGCAAGCGTTGTTTCACGCCGGTTTTCTGTGAGGCCGTGGTATCACTCCGGTCGAGCCGGCCCATTCGTACCGAACGAAGCATGGCTCTCCCGCGGGAAAAAGTCCACTTTAATCATGCGTACTACTGAAATGTGGAATGCGGTTCCCAAGGGTCTACCCCGATAGATCTAATCTGGGTGTCTTTAAATCACGAGAGAATTGGTTTGTTCTAGGCAAGCGCGTTCAATCGTAGATCGCAGTTTTAACATCAGGGGAACTGGCAGTCAAGTGTAAGCCTATGAGCAATTAAAAAAAATGCACTCGACATGTTTGAAATCTCGTTCCAATGTTTTAAAAGTCTCTAGAAAAGTCTCTCCCCGGTGTGGTTGTATATCTTTGTCATTTTAGAATGCGATTCAGCACTTTCTCTACTAATTCTACTTCACGTCGGCGCATCGCCTCCAATTATATAAGGCGCAAATACGGCCGCACAAGGAATACTGCTGCCACCTCTGGGCCGGGGCCACAGTACCAGCTTCTTCCTTTTGACCGCATTCAACGTCGTGCAGCTCAAATCGTCGGTGAGGGGAGTGCCACTGATCGGCTTGATCCTCTTGCCCTGCGGAGAGACTTGGCGTCTCTATGCATTTTTTACCGCATCTATCACGGGGAGTGTCCTGAGGAATTGTTCGAGCTTGTACCTCCCGCTACGTTTCGCCACAGATCCACCCGCCGGAAATGGAAATTTCCTCCATTTCACATCGACGAATGGGTGTCCAAGACTGTGCGTTTCTCAAGAAACTTTTTACCTCGCACAACTAATCTGTGGAATCAATTACCAGCGGAGGTATTTCCGAACCGGTACGACATGGCAACCTTCAAGAAGCGAGCCTATTCTTTTCTCAAAGGTCGGCAACGCACTTCTGACCCCTTTGGTGTTGTGGGTGTCAATGGGCGGCGGTGATCGCTTACCATCAGGTGACCCGCTTGCGCGCTTGCCTCCCTCTTCTATAAAAAAAAAATTAATCTTTGTCTGATATTCATTAGGGCAGTTCATATCGTCAGTGATTTAATAACCTGGTATTTTGGCTTGAAAGTGACGCTACTCGCACTACACGTACATGTTGTGTTAGTGCGGTAAGTGCGGGTTGGTAGACTTAACGTGCTGGAAAATCTCTCAGGCATGTAGGTTTCCTCCGTTAAAGTGAGTGAGATAAATTGTTATTAATAGGCACATGGGTGTGAAAGGTGAAAAAGTGCGTGCCTTGGATTAGAACTCAAGACCAATGACAGTCCAATGGTCATATCACTGGGCTATCACCCCCGCAAGGGGTTGTCGCCTTGTCGCGGCGGGGGGGTTAGTAACCGTGGGTTTGATCCCCACGGTGAAGCTAAGTAGAGCCCCAGGGAGGGGCTGCTCCTATTCCCGACCCTTGCTCGAGCCGGCCCGCGCCGAGCCAGTAGCTTTAAATTAGTCCCTAATAATAATTTAAACCAGATCCAGCCGTCCCTAGCTGCCCCCCCAGCAACGCCCTAAGCCGAGGCCCGTGTCCCGCAGGGGACGCCCTTAGCTGCTGTTGCTTAATTTTTAAGTTGCTCCTGGCTGGAGGCATTCGGTGCCTCGCCACCAAGTTCGGTTACGCTGTTAAGATTCCCTGAATTAACAGCTATTGTCCATATCAAAAAAAAAAAAAAGGGCTGCGCTCGTAGGATATCGCACGATATCCTACGAGGCGGCTTGTGTACTGGCCGGATCCCCGCCCTGGGACCTGGAGGCGAAAGTCCTCGCGACACTCCATCTGTGGCGCGAGGAGGAGCGGACGCGAGGTGCGGGGCCGGTGCAGCGGCAGTTATCGCTGCGCCGGCAGGAGCTCCAACGGGTCCTAGTGGCGGAATGGCGGGACAGGCTTTCGCGCCCTACCGCCGGCCTCGTCACCATCGAGGCGGTCCGGCCAGTGCTCGAGCGCTGGCTCGGGAGGAGGCACGGCTCCCTCACGTTTCGGGCGACGCAGGTGCTCTCGGGGCACGGCTGCTTCGGGAAGTACCTGTGTCGCATAGGGAGGGAGCCGGACGCCCGGTGCCATCACTGCGTCCATTGTCGGGAGGACACGGCGCTGCACACGCTCGTAGAGTGTGCGGCATGGGAGGAGCCGCGCCGTGCCCTCGTCGCTGAGGTGGGAGACGACCTGTCGCTGCCGGCCGTCGTTCGATCTATGGTCGGCAGCGCGGCGTCTTGGGATGCAGTGATCGCCTTCTGCGAAACAGTCATCTCGCAGAAGGAAGCTGCGGAACGGGAGAGGGAGTGTGTCAGCACTAACCCGATCCGCAGCCGGCGCGCCGGGCGTCGGAGGAGGGCCGACAATGCCCTCTTCCGGCCTCCATAAATGGGTCCGGGGGTGGCGGACGCGGGGACGTCCGCCACGCCCCCCTTATAGGACCCGAGGCGGTGGCGCGTAGTGTTCCACGCCCGCCCCTCTAAGGCGATGGGGGGGAGTCCAACGCCTCACTCCCCCCCTACACAATCAGACGGGACCCGCTGCGGCGGGCCGGCACCAGTCGGGGGCCGCGGACGAATTCTCTGTTTCCCGTAGCCCCCGACGCAAACGTGCAGGAAGGAACACCGTGTGGTTTTTAGTCGGTAGGTCACCCACTCTGGGTGGAGTCCGACACGCCCCGCCGCCTCCCCGGGCGGCGGAAGTCCATGAGGATTTTCCACACGCACAAAAAAAAAAAAAAGGAAGCACGTATTGGAACTGCCACTGTAGGTTGCGGTGTCATTTTTTTTTTTTTTTATGGGATAGGGGGGCAAACGAGCAAACGGATCACCTGATGGTAAGTGATAACCGCCGCCCATGGACACCCGCAACACCAGAGGAGTCGCAAGTGGGCTGCCCGCCTTTAAAAGGGTTTGGGCCTCCGGTAACCTCAACTCACTCGGCGAAACACAACGCAAGCGTTGTTTCACGCCGGTTTTCTGTGAGGCCGTGGTATCACTCCGGTCGAGCCGGCCCATTCGTGCCGAAGCATGGCTCTCCCACGTGGACGTGGTGTCATATGTATTGTAAAAATTTAGCACGCTAGATCGAACTTTTCACCTTAAACAGGCCGCAGCATAATCTGTATTTCACACGATTAAATCAGCTAGCCGCTGATTACTCAAAAAAATTTAGAGATCAATCGAAAATCCCTTTATAAAAAGGTGTATTGTACTTAATAATGACATAAATAATCTTCTAAAATCTTTATTAAAAGCTTTAATGCTCGCACCAACAAAGGGATACTATTCTCAAACTTTTCGAAGTATAACCCGGATTATATTGAGCTCAGACGATATAGATCAGTCACGCTTAACGAATACCCGTCCAATAATGTGGGGATTACCGCAAAGTTATCTGTTATTACGAATTTTTTCCTCTTATCGTATGACATGAGAGTTCAATTTCTCCTTTTGAAGATGTCGAGTGTCTTGGGAATCGATACAAAATAGGATTTATATCACTTTTCATGTTTCGCATTTATTATATTAGTCTTTTTTGAAAAGATTCGTCAATCCTACTAATATTATAAATGCGAAAGTTTGTGAGGATGGATCGATGGATGGATGGATGGATGTATGGATGTTTGTTACTCTTTCACGCCAAAACGGCTGAACGGAACTGGATGAAATTTGGCACAGAGATAGATTATAGTCTGGAATAGCACATGGGCTACTTTTTATCTGAAGTCCATGCAGACGAAGTCGCGGGCAGAAGCTAGTTAGAGATAAAACGGAAGGTCTGAAGGAACATGTCGAGTGGTTTTGAAAATAAGTCCAAAAAAAACTGTCGTGAAATAAATTTTCATTCACGGTCACCAAGCAAGGGGATTATTAATCAAATTTCTATGCGATGGTGAAGATTAAAGAAAATTTGTGGCTACAAAGGAATTTTACCTTTTTATAGCGCTGATACCAGTTTGATTAACGTTTTTACGGTAGGCCGCCGTAATTAAAATCTTTGAGATATTTTTCAATGGGATAAAAGTCGATTGTTAATGAATTATGAGAATTGATATTTTATGGAAAGGTATTTACTAATATCAACAGACAGTATGATAAGTCTCATCAAATCAGAATATGCTTTGACAGCACTTTAACAAAATATGGTTATGATGACACAACAAGATACTTATGCGTTTACAAACACACACATACACAAACACCCAGACCCGGAACAACTACCTGTGGATCATACAAATATTTGCTCCGTGTGGGAATCGAACCCACAACACGTGTCGCAGAAGCCGATCGCTCAACTGCTATGCCAAACGTGTCGTCAAACTGATCTGCAAGGTGAAGCTGTGCTCTCTGCGGTCAGTGTGTGGATGGGTGACCATTATTAATATATCGTGTTTCATGTTACTTTAGTGAACTTGCAAAAGTAAATTTATATATAATATGTTACTAAAATAACAATTAGTGTAATTTTATGTTTATTGTTTATTTTATGTTTATTGTTTCTTTTATTGTTAGTATAAGTAGTGTTTTTTAAAATAGTTAATATTTATTTTTAGCTATCGCATTAGGTTTCTAAACCTGTAATGATAGTTTAAGAGCTTTAAATAAATAAATAAATATCGAGACCTCTCCGTGCCTCGGAGAGCACGTAAAACCGTCGGTCCTGGTTATCATACGAACATCGATGACTATTGTTAGGGGTAGTTAGAAGCCCAAATAATCCTGACAACCAGTCTATCCTCCGAATATCCAATATCGGTATTACCCAAGGTCTAATAGCAGGCGCTTCATCTAAAATATTGTTAATCAGCCGCAATTGGAAAGACTGCAAGCCGTCCCCAACATAGTTAGGTATAGGCTCGGAGGATGATGTGGTAAACAAGTAAAATATTGCTTATTTACGTACAACTACTATATACTATTGGGTGACGTCATCTTACAAAGCGTTGAATCTAGAGCATCTCGTCGAATATGCCAGAACTTGGAGTGACAACACATATGACAATACAAAGTCATCGAAGTATGAAGCAACACGCCTTTGTCTCGTCGCCTCTGTGTCAGACAGCACCTTTGCGACTGCTAATGACACACGTCCTAATAACTGCACTTCGAACGAGGTAAGATGCTTCATGTATTGTCATCTTTATAATATAGCTACTGGGTAAATATTTGAAAAATATTAGAACGTCATTTACCTCATCCCAAAGTTAAGAATTTAGTTGTTTAAAACTACAATTATTTTAAAGAAAACTAAAACTACCCCGCTGCCATCAAGCAATAAAGCAATAAAGCAAACAATCTGTAACTACTATAATGTTAAGAAAGATGAGAAAAATTTATAAAATATTTTTCCAATATTCACCCTACTACAATTCGACAAGAAAAATAAGAAAATATAATGGAAAGCTACTATGTTACTACCGAAATTCGTATAAATTTTAGGTTAGCGTAAGAAAATCGGGGTAGGTGTCGTCTGCCAGGGTAAGCTGTCCTAGTTACAGTCAATTTATGGATTACCATTTTTAACGGCTGAGTGTCATTATTTTACACGTTCCATCTGCTATCAGACCGCAACCAAACAATTTCTGGAAAATCTGAGAAATTTTTGAGTTTTGATCGTTTTGAATCTTCTGACTACAACTAACGGTTGATATAAAGTTCATCGAACCCAGACAGGCTTTACGTGCTCTCCCAGGCACGTAGGGGTCCAGATCTATTAAGAATCCACACCCACACCCATCCATACACTCACCGCGGCGAGTGCAGCTGAACCTAACCGATCAGTTGATCAGCTTAGTTTTTATGCAGCCACGACCCCTCTTAGAATACTTAATAATCTTAAATTAAAAACAATAACGAACAAGTACAGTTAGAAGCATCATCATTTCTATCAAACTGTTATTATCACTATTGTGTCTAATTATCAAAATTATGGAGTCACAACAAAATTCAGAACTGACAATCACGAACAACAAATTCGGCTCACCGTTCCTGTACACTCTTAGGGTATAAATAAGAATATAGAGCCCTAGGATCCTACACTAGGTGCCTACTCCGAAAAAAATACTCCGAAATACGAAATTATAAGTGACTGTGTTTTGGACAGAAATAAATTCGATTCTTGCGTTTTGATTTCTAGTCTTGCGTTGACCTTACTCTCAAATGTTATTTGGTTGTTTGGATAATATAGGTAGGTACATATATTTACAGTCAAATCCTAAGTGAGTTGTTATTTCATTTCAATTCAACGTTTCGATGTTCGTAGATTTTCACAAGACTAATGACGTAGTTTTATACTCCTAAATTGTTTTAAAAATGCTTACAAGAAAACATAACATGCCTTTCATCATAGCCATACTATCTCAAACAGCAGAATTTGAACTCAGCACCAATATAACCATCACACAAAGTAGTTTGTTAGCTAACATAACAAGTCTAACGTAAGAAAAAAAGTTTATGCAAAGGAATGTAGGTAATTGGACGTTTAAAAACCATTGGCTTATATTTGGAAATATAAACCAAAATTATCTCGGTAAATATAATAGCCCGGTGTAGAAGTTTTGAAACCAAGGTGTGGTCAAAATGAATCAAAATGAATAATGCGTAAGCAATAAAATCCGTAAAAAGTAGTTCCATTTCAATGTCTAATATTCGCGTAAATGACAAAAATCCGTAAATAAGTTTTCTTTTAACTAAAATAATTCGATGCATTTTTGAATCTCAATGTGAATTGAGTGCTTGTCTAATAACTACTCTAAAGTAATGATAGAGCTCCAGTTCCAATCTTGTCGCCGTATTTGCATCTCAAGGGTCGTGGAATCGATTCCCGGGTGAATACAAAGTGGTTTCCGCATTTGGATGCATTGCTTTTGCTACTTTGTAAGAGTTTTCTGCATCTGTCTGTGGATTATTGTGGGTTGAGCCTTTGTTCAGCATGTAAGGGCAGTAAAGTAAAGTAATTAATGGCAGTGTATTATACGATACTAAACCAATACATTTTATACAAATTTTTGACAATTTCGCGAATATTAGACATTGAAAATAAACTACTTTTTACTTAACGAAACGTCGAGAATTAACTTTTTTTTATGGTATAGGGGGGCAAACGAGCAGGCGGATCACCTGATGTTAAGCGATAACCGCCGCCCATGGACACCCGCAACACCACAGGAGTCACAAGTGCGTTGCCCGCCTTTTAAAAGGGTTTGGGCCTCCGGTAACCTCATTCACTCGGCGAAACACAACGCAAGTGTTGTTTCATGCCAGTTTTCTGTGAGGCCGTGGTATCACTCCGGTCGAGCCGGCCCATTCGTGCCGAAGCATGGCTCTCCCACGTGAAAAATATATAATAATATCAATACATGCGATGAAATCCGTAAAAAGTAGTTTCATTTTAATACATTTTATTTTATCAGTCAATAGAAGCCCACTGCTGAAATAAGACCTCCCCCAAAGACTCCCACATCGTCCGGTTATTCGACTGGAAAACTTTTTAACTACTTACATATTTTTTAGATTTTTTTAAATATTACTGGCAATGTCGCACTTTTTTTTTATTCTAGTATTCTTGTTAACCCCTCGTGCTAAGCTTGTGCTTGTGCTAAATGCTTGTGTTACGAGTGGGTTCACGTCGGTAGTACAATAGGTAGGTTTCGAACGGGCAAACGAGCAGACGGATCGCCGGTTTCCTGTGAGACCGTGGTATAACCGCCCATTCTTGGTGGCATCACAGCCGCCCATTCTTGCCCAAGCATGACTCTCTCCCACGGTAACCAAAGCATGGCTCTCCCACGTTAAATGACCGCAAGTCCGACGCCCTAGCCATGAGGCTACCGCCGCTTAAGTTCATAATTATGATGTCTGTTATTTTTGGGACGCGAGTATAACCCCAGGAAATGGCTAATCTATACTCGATACTTACTAATATATAAAGCTGAAGAGTTTGTTTGTTTGTTTGTTTGCTTGAACGCGCTAATCTCAGGAACTACTGGTCCGATTTGAAAAATTATTTCAGTGTTAGATAGCCCATTTATTGAGGAAGGCTATAGGCTATATATCATCACGTTACGCGGAAGAAGTCGCGGGCAGCAGCTAGTTTCAAATAAAACAAAAACATTTGTTTCCATAGAACAATAAAAACTCATTTTACGTAACCAAATCTTTAAAAAATCATAAGTAATTTCTAATGGCTAACTTCTGTGGTATGACCATTGGACTGTCAAGTTAAAGGTCTCGAGTCGAATTCAAGGCCATTTAAGTATCTATTAATAGTTAATTATCACGCTGATGTGAAGCCTAATATCGTGATGAAACCTGCATGCTTGAGAGATTATCTTGACGGGCGTGTGAAGTCTACCAACCCGCATTAGGCTAGCGTGGTGGACTAACCGAATCGGCTGATTATGTATTTCTAATGTTACATTTTAGATACTTAAGTGTTAGGAACATTTATATTCTGGGACATTTTACACAGCACCATCTAGTCCCAAACTAAGCAGAGCTTGTACTATGGGTACTAGACAATGGATATAATACCTATATACATTTTTTTTTGTAAATACATACTTATAATACCTAGGAAACACCCAGACGAACACAAACACTTATATTCATCACATAATTTTTTGTGTCCTGTGGGAATCGAACCCACGACCTCATGGTCAGCATTCCGCTACTCGAACCAATAAACCACAGAGGTTGTCGAATGGCTCTATAGTAATATATACTGTCACTCATTTAAAACACCCCCTTAATTAAACAAGTGTACCCCAACCAGGTATATTAGCAAATAAATATAACTCAACTCATAGTTGTCTTGTTTGCCAACTTTATTTGTTCAAATAAATTACGTTCACGGCGAGAATGACAGGAAAATACGGAAGGAGAGTCGATATTTATGAAAACACAGGGACCTCTGTCACGTACGTTCACGCACAAATATCAAAGTTAATTTTAAAAGAACTGCTTCGTCAGTCTTGTGTTTGTTCCCGACCGCGACTGCTTAGCTTAGAGGTTCTGTGTTCCATTCAATGTGTTATGGGGTTATTTGTATTTGTTGGTATTTGTACCTGGTTAATGGCAATAGGTTCACCCACTATTACATGGGACTCATACAGGCGAACTGTGATTCTTACACGTACCTACGCGTCTCTCTAACCCTTCAGAGAATACAGGCGTGATGGTATATTCATTTTACACGAAGCGATGGATTAATTCGACGATTAAGGGTCCGGCTGAATTGCCCTTAAAAACGTAATACGAAAATAAATCGTAATCCAAACAATATGTTGTAAAATTGTTTTATTATTTGGATTAAGATACCGTTAATCTATTGTATTGGTTGCTATCGTACCATTTCGTACGTTTTTGTACTTCACTGGAAATAAACGTCCGAAAAATCGTTCCAAACTTGGTAAAGTTATCAAGAATTGCATTAGCTTACATTTATTTCCAGAAAAGCATTTTGCGAGAAATGGGAGAGCAGAAACCTATATTAACGGTACTGGAATCCGAATTACAAAACACTTTGATTAAATTGTGTTTGAATTACGATTTATTTTGGTACTAGCTTCTGCCCGCGACTTCGTCCGCGTTGCGTGATGATATATAGCCTATAGCCTTTCTCAATAAATGGGCTATCTAACACTGAAAGAATTTTTCAAATCGGACCAGTAGTTCCTGAGATTAGCGCGTTCAAGTAAACAAACAAACAAACTCTTCAGCTTTATATATTAGTATAGATTAGGTACGTTTGTATTAGAAATTCGGCACGTCGGACTTAATTCCCAAATATAGTCCCCTATGTTTTTTCCGTATTGTAGGTACCAGTATAGGTATTCCACGTTCAATTTTGTATTTATTCGGCAGATTTGAGAGGTGGGTAGCTGAGAATTTATCGCACAACTTATTAGGTCACACGTGGTGGTTTATTGTTTGCCTACAGTGCACAGGTCAATTCCGATTTATATTATTAACTCTACTAGTTTAGTAAATGATAGACGGTAGCGTATAGGATATGGGTATCGGTTTTTATATAAGTATAAATAAATATTAATACGTGAAAACATTGTACACAGTTAATGTTTGTATGGAGGGAGAAATGCAGAAAGCTAATATTTCTACATAATATTATTAAAAAAATACATTAGATCAATCATTAGATCAATTTATAAACCACACCGCCGTGCGTTTGACACACTGACACACACCTTTTGTTTATGTTTAACGTATGAAGGTTGAAAGTATGGAGTTTATTATGGTCTAATTTTGAGCACCGTGCGACCACTAGTAAGTATAAATAATCGATCTGAACTTCCTCATTGGTCTAGTGGTCCTAAGCGTGACTGACGCTCTGAATTCAATTCCCAGTTCGAGCAGTATTATTGAGTTTTTCTATTAAATTCTTCTTCTATATCTCCTTCTAGATGTCACTTTTACCCCTCCGACTTAAAATTTCTTCCCCTGCCATATGACCGGGCCAGGGGACTCGTGAACACATTCATCGTGATGCCTGATAGATGTTGCCAAATCCAGGGGAGAAACAGACCGAAACCAATCTCCTTGAAGGCGTGCGTATAAATGCCGCACGCACCATTAGTGTTCGCTTTAATTCATCTCATGTATGAATTACTGCCTCAATAGCCAAGTGGTCCTGACCGCGACTGCTACGCTAGAGGGCCTGGGCTCGATTCCCAGGTCGAGCAAAGTGTTATTGGGTTTTTCTATGAAATTCCCAGTAGCAGCTCGGAGTTAGGAATTTGTGCGGTTAATGGCAACAGGCTCGCCCCCTATTACATGGGACCTAAACATACCGGCGAACTGTGGGTGTACATTAGTACGCTTCTGCCTAACCCTTCGGGGAATACAGGCGTGATGGTATGTTATGTTATGTATGAATTAAGACGAACACAAATGGAGCGTGTGTGACATAAGTGTTTCGGAAATAAAAAAAGACTGCCGAACTTTGTCCCTGACGGGGATGCCCCGACCACACTCGTTTATTATCGTACACTAACCTCCTGATAAGACGAATGAAAAAGTAAAAACATGTCTCGCGAATCTAGAGATAAGTTAAATTATATAAAATAGGTAAAAATATCAGTTTATCAAGCCGCAAACATGTATTATCTAGAATGACTCGTCGCGTCGATTGAAGTTTAACGGAACAATATATTTGTTTGATGTTATCAGAGCGCATAACAAGAGTGTGCACTTCTTCACCTACTAATGGAACACGGCACAGACAAGTGGCATGAACGCTTATGGAATATAAAAGAATTCTCAATATATGCAAATTACATAAGCTTCGACGAATCGAGCGTGCACAAATGTCATCAATATACATCTTGTGGTCTACATCTGTTTGGGTCTCTGTCTATATGCCCGGAGAGTGACAGATCAGAGTCACTCGCCGGACATCATTCACTCAACTGCAATTAACCAAAGAGTAGAGTAATCTAGAAAAGATAATCACCATCTAAGCCGCTATAAATAGGGGTACATCACTACTATATCCTCCCTGAATGATAGATGTGTTTCTCAATATCACCCGCTTCGCCCCCGGCACGGCCTAATGCTCCGGTGATATGTCAAATTGTACAATAATGTCTGGTTTTTGTTCGTAACATCCGGCGAACTAGATGCAAGAACATAGAAGATTTGAGAAGGATTAGTAGTTAATTTGCTGTTTCATACGTAATGTATGCACCTCTTTTTATAGTGCGACTAATCTTCATGGGTTGTCTGCCGCCAGGGGAGGCGGCAGGGTAAGTCGGACTCCTACCGACTAAAAACCGTACTTGACTTCCCTTGCTCTATAATCAGGGTCATGAAACTCGGTAACGCCTTCACCGTGACCTTACAAATACGTAAACGAATAACCGAGTAACTGTGGCGACATCTACGCAATCTATACTAATATCTATACTCTATACTATCTATATCTATATTCTATATTAATACTAGCTTCTGGCCGCGGCTTCGCCCCCGTGGAATTCGGTCTGTCATCACATCCCACGGGAACGGGACAAAAAGTATCCTATGTCCGTCTCCTGGTTCTAAGCTACCTCTCCACCAATTTTCAGCCAAATCGGTTCAGCCGTTCTTGAGTTATAAATGGTGCAACTAACACGACTTTCTTATATATATATAGATACTAGCTTCTGCCCGCGGCTTCGCCCCCGTGGAATAAAAAGTATCGGGAACGGGATAAAAAGTATCCTATGTCCTTCTCCTGGTTCTAAGCTACCTCCACCAATTTTCAGCCAAATCGGTTCAGCCGTTCTCAAGTTATAAATAGTGTAACTAACTTGACTTTATTTTATACTAGCTTCTGCCCGCGACAAGTAAACAAACAAACAAACAAACAAACAAACTCTTCTGCTTTATATATTAGTATATAGATATATAGAGATATAAAACTAAAAAGTTTGTTTGCTTGAACGCGCTAATGCCAGAAACCACTGGTCCGATTTGAAAAATTCTTTCAGTGTTAGATAGCCCATTTATTTAGGAAGGCTATATATCATCACGGAAAGACTAAGTAACTATTCCACGTGAACAAAGTCGCGGGCGGAAGCTAGTATTAAAATATACTCCAAAGTCGAAGAGTTATAATTATTATGAAATTTTAGAATACAATTCTTCACTACTATCCAGATCGGCATCTCGTAAGATACCACAAGAGACTTGCTCGGTGGTAACACCTCTTGAGGTCTGCGTACCTAGCGAGAACACTTGACATCGGAATCTGTTCCGACTTTAGCGCATGAGAGCCAGTTCCCCTTCACAGTTGCTACAGCTCCAGCAGTCTGCAGTTCGTAGGATCTCTTAAGACTCGTCAACATATCAGCAACTCCTCCGGTATTGCAAGTGACCATGGCTTGCGATAACTACATAATATCAGGTTTGATATAAATAACAAAACGCAAGTATAAAAATCAACAATAAACATAACATACAATCACGCCTGTATTCCCCGAATGGTCAGGCAGAGGCGTACTAATGTACACCCACAGTTTGCCTGTATGTTTATAGGTCCCATGTAATAGGGGGCGAGCCTATTGCCATTAACCGGGCACAAATTTCTAACTCCGAGCTGCTACTGGGAATTTCATAGAAAAACCCAATAACACTTTGCTCGACCTGGGAATCGAACCCAAGACTTCTAGCGTAGCAGTCGCGTTCAGGACTACTAGGCTAGTGAGGCAAAGGCAAGTGTTATTGGGTTTTTCTATGAAATTCCCAGTAGCAGCTCGGAGTTAGGAATTTGTGCCCGGTTAATGGCAATACGCTCGCCCCCTATTACATGGGACCTATAAACATACCGGCGAACTGTGGGTGTACATTAGTACGCCTCTGCCTAACCCTTCGGGGAATACAGGCGTGATGGTATGGTATGGTTTCGAAACATTTGCCAGCCAGAACATGTTTTTTTAACAAATTACCCGAATGCCCAAATCAATTCGGGTGCAAAAAGGGACATTTATGTTTTCCGAATAAATCTACCTGTCACAGTCTAAATAAGAATGATGGTTACCCTTGCCCGCTCGTTTGTCCGGACAATTTCCACAAAGTTTTCGCCACCCTACTTACTACACTGCCTGAACCTTTAACAAAATTTGATGGAGTTGTGGAAATGTAATAGAATTATTGTTGAAAGTTGATTTAATTTCTATATTTTTTTTAATAAAGTTCCTGAGGATCTTTGGTAATTGATTGATCTACTCTGCATTATTTTAGCGAATGTTCGATGTCAATATGACGACCAATTTTCGTCCTTATTATATTTACAAAGTACTTGACAAAGCTTTTAAGTAATGTATTTTTGCGATCCATCTTCCCCGTTTGTGCTTATTAGGTTTATAATGTAAAACCTAACACAGTTTCTCGTCAGAACTGTAAAACCCTTTTATTACTAGTAATGACAATCTTCTGCCCGCAACTTCGTCCGTGTGCACGCATGCTTCGTTGTGTGGCGTGAATCATCACGCCACACGGACGAAGGGATAGGACGGCGATAGGCCTTCGTACGTATCAACGTACGAAGGCCTATAGATTTCCTTAATAAATGGGCTATCTAACACTGAAAGAATTTTTCAAATCGGACCAGTAGTTCCTGAGATTAGCGCGTTCAAGCAAACAAACCAACAAACTCTTCAGCTGTATATAGGATGGGCCAAAAATTTTTGCACTTTAGAAACATGAATAGAAATAAAATTACAAATGTTATTTTGTTGATAATTTATTTAACGTAATAATCATCTAATGGAATTTATTTATTAACTAGCTGACCTGAGAAACGTTGTCCTCTCCAAGTTTCAACTAACTACCTCGAAAAATCTCATAGAAAAAAGGATTCTGGTTTTCCATATTGTTAATACACTTAGCGCCATTGACTTAATTTACATTACTTAATTTTTAAAAAATGTTCGCAAATATAAACAGACATACCTAAATAGATAAAAATCTCAAATAACTGTTACGGCATCAGTAAAGATTAACGCACGTTGCAATTATTATTATTATTAAATGACCCATTTTTTTATTTATTACATTTACACAATTTAGACATAGGTACATACGTGGTATATTATTTTATGATTTGATTAGATGGAAACTCTTTAGAATCTACACTATGGAGGTTTCAGATTATAAAATCAGTTACTTTAAAGCTGGACGCTATAAAGAAGAAAAGAATAATTGTCAAAATTCAACTCAAAATGACACCTGTTATGGAATCAAATTTCATTGAGGTATAACGATGTCGTGTTAGTCCGCTAGAAAATAAGTTGTAGTTTTTTGTTTACTTCTTTAACCTACTCAAATATTTACTTTTTACACCGGCTTGTGCTCGCTGGATAAATCCTATGTATGTCCCGTGATTCCCTGTATAAGTAGAGTTAGAATTACTGTACTAATAATCAATTCTTGTTCACAATAATAGTTTCTGATTGATCTGCTTTATTTTCTTGTTTTATGTTATTTAGTCCCTGTTAATGTATTTTTTTAATTTTATTACTTGATTCTGTTATAATTTTTGATCCGTGCTAGTCTAGTACAGAAATACTTGAAAAAGAAATTGACTTCAATGGTTATTTTTAAAAGTCAACGTTTTCAATAATTCAAATGTTAAAATTTACTTTTGATAGAGAGAACCGATTTGAATTTAAAATAGCCTAAATGTTAATCCAAGAAACAGGCTATGAATTCTTGCCCACTTCCTCCAAATCTCTTCAGTAGTTATCATTTGATGCGCGGTCAAACATACAGACAAACCGACAGACAAACCGACAGACAAACCGACAGACAAACCGACAGACAAACAGACAGACAAAAGTTCCAAAAATAATAGAAATGGATTGTGTTACCGATTCTGAGTCCCCCAAATTAGTTTTTTTGTAAATATAAGCAATGTACAGACACGGCTCACTTACATTCTTATTATATGTAAGACAATGACATCGTCTAAATGTGCGCTGTCTCGTTGTTGGCACTCCTGCAAGCAAAAACGCAAATTTTGGAAAACTTGCTGACACATGCTGCGGGGGACCACGGCTATCTCCTTGTGGATGGATTCGTTGTCGATCCCGTTTGCTCGAAGTTCTCGACCCAAGCTTTGATCAAATTAACACTTGGACACTCACTTACACGGCGTAATCCGTATTCAATTCACAGGCATCGTACAGTAACGTAGGAATAATTGTTTTTGTAAAATTGCTTTACACAAAAAGTACGCTGTTGTCCCGTGAAGCGCTCCATCGTGACTAAAATTGCATGAAGTGGCGCATAGTTACCCACCACCCGCGCGCCCATCCCTCGAACGGTTTTCAAAAAAAACTAGGGTTGCTATTTGCAAAAATTTTTGGCCCACCCTATATATTAGTATAGATTAGTATAGATATAAATATGTAGGAAATAAAAAGAAACCGAAAAACTGGTTAATGACAATAGGCTCGCCCCCTCTTACACGGGACTTAAACATATGGTGAACTGTGGCTGTATTAGTAGGTACACCTTAGCCTATCTCTTCAGGGAATTAGGCTTGAGCGTTTGTATGTTATGTTATGTTTACTTTCATTCAGTAGACATCCGGCCATCGGTTCTAAAGTTTTAGAATTTTTATTTCGATAAAATTCAAAAGTTTTTTGTTCCACATTTACAAATTCAAAAGTTCCAGCTTTCACATGTTATCATCGCACCTACCGCTATCGGTGGCGAATTCATCCTCACACCTTAGAACCAATATCAAAGTCAAAGTCAAAATATTTTTTTGCATCGTCACGTACATACTGTATGGTTCCAAAGGAACATCACCCCACGTACAATCGGCTGTGGGCATGGGGTTCTTCAAACAAGGAGTGAAAAGGTTTTTACGCGCAAGTTACACCTCTGGTGTTGCAGACATTCAAAGGCTACGGTAACGGCTTACCCTTCTGCATCAGGAGAGCCGTAAACTGGTTTGACACCTCTGTGGTATAAAAAAAGTTTCTTAGTTAGTTAAGATGAATAAGACATTTATGAAGCGAAAAATTAGTCTTTAAATTCTTTTGTCTTTCGCGATGCTTGTCACCCTATTCAGCGGTACTCAGTAATCCTTTTAGAAAATTTGATAGAATCGCGAAAATGTAATCATTGTTCGGAGATTATTTCGCTTTCATCTTTTATCAGGCAAATCCCTTTAGGTTTTTGCAATTTAGATTCTTATATTTTATTAGAACCCAAATGACACAGAGAGATATTAATTTTTCCCCTTTTTATATTATACTAGCCTTTGCACGCGGCTTCGCTCACCTGAAGCTATAGTAGGATTAGAAATGGATTCCAAAAATAAAAACCAACAGTGATGATCTCTTCTTTGTATGGATCCGATTAATTAATTGTTATAAAAAGTTCACCAGTTTTTCAGTTGGAGCATATTAAATATACTTTCTAACAGTGATAACAAAATAAAAATCTATTCAGTAGTTTTTGCTCCAACCCGTAACAAACATAGCTTTTTTACAATTTTATAATAGTAGATATTTTTGCACGGAGATTTTTTATCATGTAGCTCGACTATTATTTTGGGTGCTCGACAACCCATTGCAATACATTGAATAAAATACCGAGTTGAGGTTACCGGAGGCCCAAACCCTTTTAACGGCGGGCAGCGCACTTGCGACTCCTCTGGTGTTGCGGGTGTCCATGGGCGGCGGTTATCACTTACCATCAGGTGATCCGTTTGCTCGTTTGCCCCCCTATCCCATAAAAAGAAATAAAAAAAATGTTACAAAGAACAAAAACAGGGGGGACCTTTTCCTGACCTGTCGAAGATTATGTCAAGTTATTTTTTTTTTAATTTCAATTAGACCAATAAAATATTAAACTTGATAAGGCAAAATTGGTTACAATGTTCCAAAAGTGGGTTTATGAAGTCTTTTAGTCTGAGTCTTATGTTATTTGTATGTATGTACCTGAAGGTTAATTTTCAATATCGTCAAATTCAAATTATGCTTGATTCAAAATTCCGGTATGCTGTGTATTGTGCATAACAATCCTCTATTGATTTTTTTAATGCCATTGATAAAGGAGTCCTGCAGCCCGAAATACCATTTCAGGAAAAACCGGGTGAAATAATTATAAATGTGTTTCACACATTACTAGTATTCTTATTAACGCCTCGTGCTAAGCTAAATGCTTGTGTTACGAGTGGGTTCACGTCGGTAGTGCAATGGGTGGGGTTCGAACCGGCAAACACATGATCGCAAGTCCGACGCCCTAGCCATTAGGCTACCGCCGCTTTTTATGATTAGATTGATATCTGACTCAAATTTAGGTTTGCGAAAATCAAAACCTTAACAAAAAACAAAGTAAGTTTTATAACAACGCTTTTAAACTTTTTATTTACATAGATATTAAACAATAATTGTACATAAATGTTGATGTTGTCAACAATGTGTGAGAAACAATGGTATATTTTGGATTGTTTCAGAACTCCATACAATAGTTAACCAAACATATTCATGTGACTATATGCAAAATGCCTTAGGGCAAAGAATAACTAATGTTTTTGTTGACTTGGCGGGGGCACTACCAGGCCTCAAGATAGTATCTACTGTTATGGGCATGAGTTGTTATTTATGATGTATGTACTATAGTCCCGCCAGATTATTAGTGTTTTACAAATTTGTAGATATGACACCTTTACAGTTTATATGGTCAAACGAGCAGACGAACCACCCCTGGATAACTTCAACACCTACCGTGGGTGAGCCATGCTTAGGCACGAATGGGCCGGCTCGACCGGAATGACACTACGGTCTCAAACAAAACTGGCATGAAACAACACTTACGTTGTGTTTTCCGAGTGAGTGAGGATACCGGAGGCCCAAACCCTTTTAAAAGGCGGTTAGTGCACCTGCAACACTTCTGGTAATCGCTTACCATCAGGTGATCCAACTGCTTTGTTTGCCCCTATCCTATAAAAAACACTAGAGCCGTAGCTGCGTTGCTATCTTAAGAGCCCTTTTTTGTCGTACGGTTAAGCGTCATGAATCGGGAAGGCAGCATGGTAATTCAGACTCGTTCTGACTAAAAACTGTACTCGTCTTTCTTTGCCTTATTGTCATGACATGAGAGGCTGCTGTCCAGTGTTGTGGACTCCTTCAAAGGGACTTTGAGGCCCTGTTGCACTTCCCACTCGAGGCGCTGCCTTCTGAGGTCATTATCCGGTCGAACAACGGACTCCCCAAGTCAGCCGGCCGCAGACCACAGCTCATTGAGGTTGGAGATGTTCGGCGCCCTTCTGCGCCCGGTGCATCTAGAGTCGATCGAGAGAGAAGTAGCATTCTCTCTCCCTTTAACCTCCTATCCTCTTTCGCAAGCATAACTTGCTCGCAATAGAAGCAGCGGCGGCTTCCCATGGCTTGAAATGCAGCTGGAAGCAAGAGGTCACCGTCCACTGCTGCAACAAGATCACGGCGGTGCTTTGCCCAAGCTAAAAATACCTCCAGCGAGAGCTGCACCGTGTCCTTGGGGCCGTCTTAAAAGCCCCTACGGACTGCAGACTGTAGAAGGAACTTAAACCGAGAACCGGATCTCACACCCCTAGTACATTGAACTGAAAAGCATACCGGATTGTATATCAATAAATCTCCTTTTCGGGAAAGACGTGATGGTGTTACATATTATGTGACAAAACTCCCAGTAGACACAATTTACTCACAGTTTCTTAGGTGTCACGTAACTTGCGGGACAATAAAGTTTTTTCATAACATGTCACGCGCGATGACGTGTGCTTATTACTTTCATATGTTGGGTGAATTCATTGCGTCACTGACGTGATGACGGATGAAGTACTCTTCAAAAGAATTCGGGAAAAACGATTGAGAGGGTGTGGTTTTGATGAGTGATTTTTGACATTGTATTTTTTATTGGTTTCTGACATTTACGCGAATATTAGACTGTAATAAAATTACTTTTGACGGATTCTATCGCGCTATATTGATATTATTTGATTCCAGACGTTTCTATACGTTAAGACGATATTATATTTTTTATTACACAAAGAAGATTTGTCTGTAGGTAAGGTATGTAAGATATATATATAAAAAGGAAAGATCTATAAAGAGGAAAGATTTGTATGTATGTAATGAATAAACTCAAAAACTACTAGCTACTATAGGATTTACGAACAACTGATTAGAATGGAAGAATAATTAGAATATATAGAACTAGCTTTTGCCCGCGACTTCGACCGCGTAGCGTGATGATATATAGCCTAAAGCCTTCCTCAATAAATGGGCTATCTAACACTGAAAGAATTTTTCAAATCGGACCAGCAGTTCCTGAGATTAGCGCGTTCAAGCAAACACACAAACAAACATATTCTTCAGCTTTATATATTAGTATATAGATATAAGTACATATAAATGTATACTTACCTACATAAAAAAGATGACCCGTTAATCTAGTGGGCTCAAGTGCGACTGCTACGCTAGAGGTCCTGGTTTCGATTCCCAGGTCGAGCAAAGCGTTATCGGGATTTTCTATGAAATTCTCAGTAGTAGCTCGGAGTTTGGAATGTGTGCCCGGTTAATGGCAATAGGTTCGCTGGGATATTACATGGGACCTGAAACTCTGCCTAAACTTTAGGGGAATACAGGCGTGATGGTATATTTATGTAGATTATATTGTATGTATGTTATATTGTATACATTAAGGGGAGTTTTTAATAGATATAATTATGTTCTGTGATACGACAGAAAAGGTTGTTAAGTGCAAGTCATCCTTCAAGACGGAGAGTGAGCCGTGAAGGTAGATTAAGGGTAACGGCCTCCAATTTACTCTTACGAGTATGGAGTTTTTTTTTAATGAGCTGCCAACATTTTCCAGCGTGTTGAGGGCCTTAGGTCTTTAAACTTAAGTAAGCTCGAAAAGGTGTGCTCGTTATTGCTTATGTAATTGGGATTATCGCCTAAGATGGTTGGTTAAGATGATTATGTTGTCGTGAACTGGGTCTGAGTGATCCGCCGTTCCTCTTTGGAATCCTCATCACTATCATCATCACAGTCAATTACCAAAATGATTTATTTCAATTAGATCACTAAAATAGGTACTTACTTTCGAAAAGTCAAAACTAGTTACACGGTAATAGATAGATCCATAGATAGGTGGTCCATAGTTTTTTAAACAAAAATTATAACATTGAAAAAATCATTTTTACAATATTTAGCTTTATTACTTTATTGCTGAAATTTGCAACTTTTAGTTGCCTCAGCAACTAAAAGGATTCTCAGTCTCAGTCAAAAACTCGCGTAGTTTTTCTGCAAACATGAATAATTTATTAACTTGTTCGTTTAAAATTGATCCAAAGTATTGTTACCATACCAACTTATTTCCATAAATCGACAAAACACATATTGACATAAAATTGATGACACTTGATAAAATACCGTGCATAATTTTATCCAAATTGCACAACAAAATCATTCAAAAACATATAAAAAGCTTTAAATACAAACACTCAATTTCTATAACCCTTAAAACTTCTTGTACATAAACGAAACACTTTCCCAAACTTTTGCTTGAAGTTTCAACATTGCGGTGAAATGTTACATGTATATTGCTTTCATAAAAGATACTCGCATGTAAACGGAACGTGAACCGTACGGGACTCGAATCAAAACTTCGACCATTAAAAACTAATTACTGAAGTGTTCGCATCTGTGGCTTTGATTAATCAATTGATCAGTTCTATTGTAACTCTTGTGCGATGGGATTGTGTGACTAGACAGAATTGTACTTCCTACTTCTATACTATATGCGGTATGGATACTATAATATATATAGGTAACTCATACGTCAGAACATACATAGAAGTTGCGAACAGGGTAAATACTTTGATTAAAATCTATCACTTTTAAGTTTTTCTATCTATAAAATGGTAGAAACACTGTGATGAATTTCAGACCAATTTCAACAGATTCAAAACTAAACATTTGAAACTTTATGACCTACCTAACTACTGTTAACGTACCTACATCAATATGGTACTCAATCCATTAGCATCAATACGGATATTAGTGTGGTTTTGTGCTTTATATACCCGTAAAGTACAGTAATCGAATGTAGGTAGGTAACACTCATGTCCGGCTTGCAATCATGTTTCACGGTAATGCACTAAGCTGGTACGTGTTGAACATGGCGGATGCTCTTGCTTCTGTGCATTGCATTTACCTTAATTAATAAACAGATAGTGATGTACCTATTAATGATCGTACAATATAGGCTTGTTGAGAGAATGAATGTAAGACGATTAACGAAAGGAATATTACCTATATTTATATGGCGAATATCAGCGGCAGTGTCAGAAGAGGTCGTTCTAGAAGGATGTACGCCGATTTTATTGGCGAAGTCCTTCAAAAAGGTCAGGTGCGTAGTACTCGCAACCGGCGCGTATGTATGAGAAGATGTATGGATGTCGCAGAAGCAAAAGAAGTACGCAAGAATCGTAGCAAGTGGCGGTCTATAGTTTCTGCCTACCCCTGTGAAAGGGCGTGAGTGAGTGTATGTATGTATATACAACATTATTTTTAGTATATGCGAAACCTGAATACAGTTTGTTCAGAATAAGTAACTGATTCGATTCCAATAATTTTTACACCATGTTATATTTTGTCCTAAGAATATTTTAAAAAGTTTTAGTGGGGCACCGAGTTACACTAAGGCCCACTTGCACCAACTTGTTAAAGGTGTTTAAATTGTATTTAAACACAAAATTTGTATGAAAAATTGTATTTAAATCCAATTTAAACATATTTAAGAAGTTGGTGAAAGTGGCCCTAAGTATTTTTCCGCCATTATACGTGAGGAACATGAGAAAAATATTTCAATTTATAAAATCAAAGTCTTTTTATATGCATTAACACCCGAAGTTTTAACCTGTCAACGCATTAGGGCAGACGGCGGCGGTGGCGGGCTCAAAATCGTGGGGAACAAATTAATTTCCCAGGAAAACAGCGAAGGATCAACTTGCCACGGGGAATGAGGTTGGGCCGCTCATATTTGAAGTTATTTTTACCTTAATTGCTTAAACATGATACCATGATTTTGCAAAGTATTTTTTTATGTTCGAAGCGAGTTTTCAAAAATAAAGGCTTTTGGCATTTTTTAATTGTGACTACTACAGGGTTGAGGATAATGATCTTACGTTTAATATTTATTAGAATATTATTTAGATTTATCTATATACATAAAAGAAAGTCGTGTTAGTTACACTATTTATAACTTAAGAACGGCTGAACCGATTTGGCTGAAAATTGATAGAGAGGTAGCTTAGAACCAGGAGACGGACATAGGATACTTTTTATCCCGTTCCCGTGGGATGTGATGGCAGACCGAATTCCACGGGGGCGAAGCGGCGGGCAGAAGCTAGTTTATAATATTTTATGGGGGTTTCATTGAAAGTGTGTCGTTTGATTTTGAGAAAATGTGGCAACCTTTCTTTATAAAAAAAGCTATAAACCTAACGGTGAGCAATGTCGCCAGACCTCCGCGAGGAAGCGTTGGTGTCGGCAGTTACAGTTATTGTCTCCTATTCTGCCAGCCCAACCATTCCACCCCACTCTTCCAAAAAGGTTGTGAAATGATTTTTTCAAGTTGGGCAACCCGCGAATGATACCCCTGGTGTTGCAAGCGTCCATAGACTACGGTAACGGATTACCATCAGGTGGACCATATGCTTGTTTGTCTCCTTAGTAGTATCAAAATATCAATTGTATAAGGCATATAATATATTCAGACACGAATATAAGCGTAAACTTACTATTAACATAACATAACATACCATCACGCCTGTTTTTCCCCGAAGGGTTAGGCAGAGGCGTACCAATGTACACCAACAGTTCGCCGGTATGTTAATCGGGCACAAATTCCAAACTCCGAGCTGTTACTGGGAATTTCATAGAAAAACTCAATAACACTGCTCGACCTGGGAATCGAACCCAGGACCTCAAGCGTAGCAGTCTCGCTCAGGACCACTAGGCTAATGAGGCAACTTACTATTACTTACCTCAAAACCCTTTGTTAACGTGTAAGACAATTTTTAATAATTATGATTCTTCAGAGCTATTGAAATAAATCCTCAAAAGTCGGTTAAAACTATTTAGAATTAAATTCCTGTCCAATTATATTAAATTAGTCTTCCTTTCAGCACCCAACAAACAGCTCAAGTGTACCTCGACGTATCGCAATCTGTTGTACTCGTTATCAGATTTGCGGTTGGCCTGGCTCCAATCTGCGGAGAGCTTGTGCCTGACGGTGCATGAGAAAATTCGCTTTAATTTATCTGACATGCTGAAGATTTTAAAGTACAACAATTTAGTAAAGTTGTTAATAGTTTATGGAAGAAATACTTTATGTTTAAGTAGGTACTTATATTTCTGGAGATAGGTAAGTACTTCATAATTTTGTTGAAGGGTAAAATCAGAAAATAGAATGCGTAACAGTTAAGCCCAATCATCTTATTGTTGTGTATGGAATTACATAATATAATATGTATACATATCATTTATGATGATTTACCATAAAAATAATGAGTAGTTTAAGCTAAAAATACTTAGTGACTTACATTTACTTAATAATTTGCTAAAGGATAAACATTAGGGAGCAAAAGTTAGGGTAAAATATTGAAAAAAAGGGTAAAGTATTTTTAACTTTAATTCATGAAAGTATTTTTACATAACATACCATCACGCCTGTATTCCCCGAAGGGTTAGGCAGAGGTGTACTAAGGTACACCCACAGTTCGCCGGTATGTTTAGGTCTCATGTAATAGGGGGTGAGCCTATTGCCATTAACCGGGCACAAATTCCAAACTTCGAGCTGCTTCTGAGAATTTCATAGAAAAACCCTTTGCTCGACCTGGGTATCGAAACCAGGACCTCTAGCGTAGCGGTCGCACTTGAGACCACTAGACTATAACGAGGCAGTTAACAGAAAGTATTTTTGTAATACCCTATTAAAAAATCTATTGCTTATGTAGGCCAACAGTTACTTAAGGTTATTAAGATGTTTTTTTTTTAAAGATTTTTTATATGCCTACATCCAACAACCCTCAGCGATCGTCCGTCAGTTTTACATAACATAACTTATATACCATCACGCCTGTATGGGGAATACAGGAAGGGTTAGGCAGAGGTATACTAAGGTTCACCCACAGTTCGCCGGTATGTTTAGGTCCCATGTAATAGGGGGCGACCCATTTCCATTAACTGAGCTGCTACTGAGAATTTCATAGAAAAACCCAATAACAATGCTCGACCTGAGAATCGCACCCAAGACCTCTAGCGTCGCACTTGAAACCACTAGACTAACGAGGCAGTTTTACATACACAATATTTTTAATATTATGATTTCATCGTAATGGTTTTCGGGTCGCGAAAAAACCACTTTTTTATAACCTAACC
This sequence comes from Acronicta leporina, assembly GCA_947256265.1. NCBI lineage: Eukaryota > Metazoa > Arthropoda > Insecta > Lepidoptera > Noctuidae > Acronicta > Acronicta leporina. The sequence continues at coordinate 3,517,201 of OX366513.1, read as the reverse complement.
AGCCACCTGGTAAGTAGACATCGTCGCCCAAGGACACCAGGAACACGAGAGGAGTTGCCGATGCGTTGCCGAGCTTTAAGAGCCTGGACTTATCTTATCTTATCTTATCTTGTGTAGGGCCGAGGCAGCAAGGCCTCAGTGCAGTTCGACCCAATGGGATCTTTTGTGGCAAAAGGCACATTCGCTTTCCAGCCATTGCATCGCATGTACACAGAAGGTGTTCCATGCTCTCAATTTCCCTTTTGCAGGCCCTGCAGGCTGATGTATCCGTCAGACCCATCTTTTGTAGGAGAGTTTTGTAAGAGCCTGGACTGCAGGCTGTCAGAGCCGCAGCAACCGAGGGGAAACGTCGAAATGTTGAAAAACACACAAAGGTGTTTCACGACAGACTCCGACGTAAGGGTGGCCAGTGAGACCCTAGTCAGTCCTACCACCGAGAATAACCACTTACCAATTATATGTCGTCAGTTAAAAAAATATAAATATATGTAAGTACTTTATCTTTGTATTATTAGCAGTTCTAAACAGCAGTGTGTCAGAATTAAACAGACTAATTTTGCAGTTGGTAGTTCAATTTAGGACTTTAGGTGGTACTAGATTTTAAAAGTAGATTAAGTCTTTGTATTTTATGGAACAATAGGCCTTATATACCGAAGTTATTCGTAGTTAATTCATAATTATCCTCATCCTTTTCCCGACTCTGTTAGGCTACCAATCTAGCCAGATGCGGTTGAATATCAATATTATACACAAAGCGTTTGTATTTTATTTGCATTTTTCACGCTAAGATTATATAGTTAACTAGCTTCTGCCCGCGACTTCGTCCGCATAACGTAATGATATATAGCCTATAGCCTTCCTCAATAAATGGGCTATCTAACACTGAAAGAATTTTTCAAATCGGACCAGTGGTTCCTGAGATTAGCGCGTTCAAGCAAACAAAGAAACAAACAAACTCTTCAGCTTTATATATTAGTACTAGCTTCTGCCCGCGACTTCGTCCGCGTAGCGTGATGATATATAGCCTATAGCCTACCTCAATAAATGGGCTATCTAACACTGAAAGAATTTTTCAAATCGGACCAGTAGTTCCTGAGATTAGCGCGTTCAAGTAAACAAACAAACAAACTCTTCAGCTTTATATATTAAAGTATAGAGTATAGATTATTGATATCCTGCTCACTCACCATTGATAACTGCCTCATTAGCTAAGTGGTCCTGAGCGCGACTGCTACGCTAGAGGTCCTGGGTTCGATTCCCAGGTTGAGCAAAGTGTTATTGGGTTTTTCGATGAAATTCCCAGTAGCAGTTCGGAGTTAGGAATTTGTGCCCGGTTAATGGCAATAGGCTCGCCCCCTATTACATGGGACCTAAACATACCGGCGAACTGTGGGTGTACATTAGTACGCCTCTGCCTAACCCTTCGGGGAATACAGGCGTGATGGTATGTTTATGTATGTTTGTATTGATATCCTGCGGATAAACTGGTTGTCAGGCTTTTTGGGATTCTAAGTACCACTAATTATTATGACAACTGGGACCGTCGGCTTTAATTGCTCTCCAAGGCACGAAGGGGTCTAGTTGTGTTATTAGTGGTCATCTATCCACACATTGATAGCGAAAGCGCAGCTATCAAAAAGCACACCAACAACTCATTTACATTTTTTTACAAAAGGGTAATTTTCATTATACACATCTTCGGTTGGTTCCTTCACTATTCTTAAATTTGCAAAATTTGGATCAATTAAACTAATAATATGTGGGTACGACAACTTCTTTGATTTTCATTTGTTTTTTATCATACAAGTTGTTCATATAAATTTATAGGTACCTACTTACTCTACTAATTTAAAATTGTAAAAAAGCTGTGTCTGTAGATTGAAGATATAAAAAAAAAAACAAGAGGGTTAGGGTCATACGACTCCGAACCCAAAAATGTGATTTGTAAAATTCTTGTCTGTTTGTTACGGGTTGGCGCAATAACTACTGAATAGATTTTAATTTTGTTATCACTGTTAGAAAGTATGTGCTCCAACTTAAAAACTGGTACCTATACTTCATATCTCAAATAATACGGAACCTGAGATACAGCTTGACCTCTCTAATGTATAGAGACCCATACAAAGAAGAGATCATCACTGTTGGTTTTTGAGTTTCAAGTGGGCGTAGCCGCGGGCAGAAGCTAGTTGTTCATATAAGTGCTACTAACAGAATTAAAGCTAGTAATATCATAATGACGTGGTTACGTAATGTACGAACATGCATTTCGTTCAACTTTACATACAGTGAATGCGGAAATACCAGTCGAATCAGGTATGCATTAGTTCAATTGGATTCCTCCGTGTGCCTCTAGCACATGATAACGGTCAAGCCAGAACTGTAAAACATCATTGGCACTGAGGACAAATTTATCACAAACTAGGTACTAGGTATAGTTTGTGATAAACATTATAATATCATTTTAAGTGTCATTCGGTACCTATACCTAATTAATTGTCACCCGCCGTTCGCCGTTTTATTAAATAAAACAAAAATAACACAACATACCATCACGCCTGTATTCCCCGAAGGGTTAGGCAGAGGCGTACTGATGTACACTAACAGTTCGCCCGCTGGTATGTTGTCGGTCCCATGTAATAGGGGGCGAGCCTATAGCGAGTCACTAGTTTTTTAAGTTGGAGCATATACTGACAGTGATAACAAAATTAAAATCTATTCAGTAGTTTTTGCTCCAACCCGTAACAGCATAGGTACAAACAGACAAGAATTTTAAAAATCACACTTTTGGGTTCGGAGTTTTTATACCCTACCTAACCCACTTGTTTTTTTTTAATACATCTTCAATATAAGATATGAAGGGATTTCAATTTGTAATTGATAATGTAAATATTTCAAGCGACTCCGTTTGCTAAGCATACACAATTAGTATTGTTCATTAACAAGACGCCAGATCAGTGTTTGGTAGATATCAGGGATGTTATGGATATATAATTTCGGATCCGGATATGGATATGGATATTGGTAAAATATAATATCGGTTTCGGTTACGGTTATGGATATTAAATTATTTCGGATTATCCGATAGTTTCGGTTACGGATATGGATATCCATAACAACACTGCTGTGCACATCACGCTGTGACGTCATTAGGTAGCGGGAGAGGTGTCGCATTCCAGCGGAGTGCACAGTTAATTCGTAGTATTTAGTTTTTTTTTTTATAAAAGCTTACTAGCAATGCGGGTCGCACATTACTAGTATTCTTGTTAACCCCTCGTGCTAAGCTAGATTGCTTGTGTTACGAGTGGGTTCACGTCGGTAGTGCAATGGGTGGGGTTCGAACCGGCAACCACATGATCGCAAGTCCGACGCCCTAGCCATTAGGCTACCGACGCTTCAAGTTAGACTCCGCCCTATCCGAAACTTTTATTTCGGATTCGGTTACGGTTACGGATATTTTTTTATTTCGGATATCCGATAGTTTCGGTTACGGATATGGATATCCATAACAACACTGGTAGATATTGTAATGTAGATATACGATATTATCTGTAGGTAAGTACTGTTGATAATTTCATATTAAATTAAATTCAACAATCGATCTTGTCGGCACTATAAATATCTTTATCAAAAGATAAATTTTAAAACAATTAAATGCAATTTCTATGCAAGATTGTATTTAAGTAGATCCTAGGAAATTGTATCAAGCCTATACAATTTACGATAAACAAATTATCTTGACGATAAGATGATAAGTATTTACAAGAAATTGATAACGAATTTTAGCGTCATTTGCCAATTGCTTTATTGACACCTTCAATAAAACACTGATGGATAAAAAACTATAACAATTGTTATTATAGGTACCTAATTATCAATATCAAATTCCCATGGTCCTTCCATTGCGAAACCTCATTCGAAAATTTATAGAACTCAGTCGGAGTTTTACTCTACATAACAAACCGAAAATTGACGGCCCGATTGAAGCAGCGTTCCTTGTATGAATAAAAAACAATAATTTCTTTATAATGGCGTACAAACACATTCATCTATACTAATCTATACTAATATAAATAAAGCTGAAGAGTTTGTTTGTTTGCTTGAACGCACTAATCTCAGGAACTACTGGTCCGATTTGAAAAATTCTTTCAGTGTTAGATAGCCTATTTATTGAGAAAGGCCATAGGCTATATATCATCACGCTACGCGGACGAAGTCGCGGGCAGAAGCTAGTAAAAATATAAAAGGTTCGTTTAAGCTTCATAAAGCTATAAATATATTGTTTTGTCGTCTTTTCCCTGTCACAGAATATCACGTGGCAAAAAAAGACAAAACATTATAATTATGTAGAAAGACAAAAGAGGGGTTTAGTTTTTGAAGTGAAAAATTCTATAACGGCGCAGGCTATGCGCTTTTTGTGATGACTCGCGACAAATCATATCGCGACAGATAAGACCGTAAGACAAAATTGAAAACAAATGTTTTCTTAGACAGTAGGTACAACTGAACATTATCATTTGTTGAAGTGAAATTCAAGTTTTCACTTCTGCCGGCACAGTATAGATAGAGTTTTATGGTATACTAGCTTCTGCCCGCGACTTCGTCCGCGTAGCTTGATGATATATAGCCTATAGCCTTCCTCAATAAATGGGCTATCTAACACTGAAAGAATTTTTCAAATCAGACCAGTAGTTCCTGAGTTTAGCGCGTTCAAGCAAACAAACAAACAAACTCTTCAGCTTTATTATTAGTATAGATTCGCAGCAACGAGCAGACGGATCACCTTATTCTTAGCGATTTTAATTTATGTATGGCGTATGGCGATTACCGCCGCTGGACACCCGCAACACCAGAGAAGTCGCAAGTGCGTTCCCCGCCTTTTAAATGGTTTGAGCCTCCGGTATCCTCACTCACCCTGCGAAACTTGTTTTATTATTTTTGAATACTTACTTCAATACTTGACTGGTTATGTATTCTGGTAACAAGATCTCAAGATGTTCGTTTGCTCGCTCGTAACGCTCGTTTTGCGGAAAAGAGACAGAGCATCTCAATCCTCACTTAAAAGCTTTATAATCTCTGAACTTAATGAGTCGATCTAAATTATTTTTTTCCGTTGGTATACAAATTAAAATCAATTAAGTATTTATATTTATCACTGTTTTATTGAGTAAATTAAACAGTCTACCTGTATATATTTTTAGACTACAAAACTAATTAAATTCCAATAGGTACAGTAATTATTCCTATAGCTCTTTAAGCCCGTCTTCTATTAAATAAGGATCACATTCCAAAACTAAGGATCTCTAAAAATATAATATCTTCTACAAGCAGACAGGTCCGGACTTAGAATTACAGTGAGGGGAAATTCTAAGCATAGGTAACCTTTTACTTCCATTAAGTACTAGTATAATTTGGATACGAAAAAAAAAATTACACGCATATAACCGACTTCGTTTTTGAGCCTTAGAAACATTAAGGTCGACCAACTTAGAGATTTTGCGAGACTATTATTCACACAATTATAATAATTTAGGAAGGTAAAACTAAATTATACTTAAAAATTCAAAACATTATTTTTAGGTAAGTAAAAATAAAATTAGTTTATTATGTTGTGAACGCAGGTTACATAATAAATTACACAAAATACAGCGTCTCTATGTTCCGCCGAAAGTCATACAAAATTTTATAGGTCCAATTATTACATGGGATCTAAACATACAGGCGAACTGCGGGTGTAAATTAGTACGCCTCTGCCTAACCCTTCGGGGAATACAGGCGTGATGGTAAATAAACAATGAGCATAAAATTTTTGACTACTTTAATTATCTACTATTACCGCCTTGATTCTCTCGGCGACTGCGCCCGTGGGCCGGCCTTGTTGGCCTAGGCAGGAATCCGGCCCTGCACCAGAGGCTCGCAGTTTCAATATAATTAAAAATCCTCTGCTGTTGTGCCCAGTTCAGAGTTCATGCATGTTTTTTATTTAGTTTTCAGTGATGCAATGTAGAGGTGGAATATTTTAATGTGTATTAGTGATTCGGAACATAGTTTTCGTAAAACTGTTTGTATAGTCTGATTGAGTTGAGATAATTTAAATAATTCATATTTGCAATGTATAATAATCTACCGTGAGTGATGTATGAAGAATTGGTATTAGGTAGGTATTGAGGAGCATTGATAGCCTTCAGATTTGAGCATTTGAGTGCCACGGTATTACTCGGACTATTACGGTAGGACTTGTACCGCACTGGCCTTCCCTTTCCTTTCCCAATAGTCACTCACACCCATAGGATTCACTATATTCGCCACGGTTGTGGTCCATCCTTCGCAGGACCTCTTCGAAGCGAAACCTCCAAACTACTTCAATCGACTTTCAATTTAATCTCCAAACAATAGACTTTATTATCAACTAGCTTCTGCCCGCGACTTCGTCCGCGTAGCGTGATGATATATCAATCCTCAATAAATGGGCTATCTAACACTGAAAGAATTTTTCAAATCGGTCCAGTAGTTCCTGAGATTAGCGCGTTCAAGCAAACAAACAAACAAAACAACTCTTCAGCTTTATATATTAGTATAGATTGGCTAAATTTCGCCTCGTTTCCTACTCGAAATCTACTAGCGACCCATACTTACATTTACTATTATTTGGTTATATTATTTACATTTATTACGGACACAAAATACTCAAACTTCAGCCCTTTGAACGTTTTTCCAAAGTTTGAGAAAGTGTCTAACATAAAAGAACAAACAAGTCGAATACTTCACATTTTTACGATAACAACCCTGTTTTTACGGAGTCCATTTAGTAGCAGCACTTAGCACCTGAGAATCTTTATTTAACGTAATGTTCTAACTTAATTAATGTTCTCTCAGACAAGAAATTTTTATTCTATTCTACTCTACAAATGTCTTTATTATTTCCCTTTGATGCTCTCATTGCGTCGCTTGAAGTGTAAAAAGTAGGAAATTAATTATTTGATTCAGTTGCAAGTATCGCGGACGAAATTGTTGCTAGGTATGCGACTTCTGTGTATTTACCATCAGGTGATCCGTCTGCTTGTTTGCTCCCCCAGTGCCATAAAAAAAACCTCCTTCCCTATTTATACGATTTTAACAGTGTCAAAAGAAGAACTAAATATTAATTAATTATGTATTAGAATTGAACAGTAATATAAAAATAAACTAGATGATTAATTATTAAATTGTACCAATAATTAGGACTAGGTAAATCACTAAGAAACAATATAAGGTTTTTATCAATTATCACAAGATTCACATCGGTCGGGCCTATATAAAAATCTTTAGTATTTTTGTTCGCGCATCTAACAACTGCAAGAAGTTACATGTGATGTGATAATATCGTGATTTTTTTTTTATAAAAGATTACTAGCAATGTGGTTCGCACATTACTAGTATTCCTGTTAACCCCTCGTGCTAAGCTAAATGCTTGTGTTACGAGTGGGTTCACGTTGGTAGTGCAATGGGTGAGTCTCGAACCGGCAACCACATGATTGCAAGTCCGACGCCCTAGCCATAAGGCTACCGCCGCTTCTAAAGTTGTATAGCTACTCCAGCTAGAAACCGAATAAAATAATTTTAGGACACGAGCGAAATCGCGAGCTATAGTCTGTTTTATATTAAATCTAATGCTGGCATAAGTTTAATACTTTTTATTGTGCCCGACCTTAATCACCAACAACGTCAATCAAAAACTAAAAGTTATTTTTTTCCAAACACGTCATCGTTGAAAGGCAAAGTGCCTAAATAAAAGTGCCCAAAATGTATGATATTTGCTTACCTACCTATCCCTATGTACTTACGAAATGCGAAAGTTTCATTACACGATGAAAGACGACACCTCATCAAATACAAGTTTTTATGTAAGACTCCTTGAAAAACGTTGAGTAAGCGAATTTCTAGCAAATTTTTTGCTGATGTTTTCTTCGGGTTCAAGTTAATTGGTTTGGATATTTGACGGGCTATCAAGACGAATAACTACCATAAATATTTTACCTACTGAATTGGGTAAAAGTGAATATTTGTAACTAAGTAGTTGCCTACTTAACACTATTTCAAAGGAGTTTCTTTGGAGTTTACTGCCGGTTTTAGTTTTAGGCATTGTACCTATCATAACATACCATCACGCCTGTATTCCCCGAAGGGTTAGGCGGAGGAGTACTAATGTACACCCACAGTTCGCCGGTTAATGTATTTATTACCTATGTAACTAAATAAGTTTTCACACCTAAACCGCTGGACAATTTTTGATGAATTTCAGTAAAAAATAAAAAATGGGCTGAATTGCTTCGAGAAAAGGATGGTACGGCCGTGCTGCTTGTTTTTGTTCGACATGGGGGGGGGATAGGTAGATTAGACCTTGGAGAACAACACTGACAAAAATCCCCTGGGGATGCATAAAAAGTTAAATATAATATAATAAAAGATTTCCAACTTAAAGACTGATTAGAAATCCTTTCCTGAGATGATAGATACCTATTCATATTTTGATGACACTTACCTATTAGTTTTTTTTTTAAAAAGAAAATGAACAAGGAATTTTTAGTTAATGTTTAATCATCTTTGAATAGTGCCCCAGTGCTCTTACTAACAAATATACTGCGTACTACCTAACTAACCTATATTCCAGCTATGAGAAGTAATGAGAACAACGTTTCAACTTAAATTCATTAATCACAAAATGTTGTAAAGGTCTGGTTTCAGGGCATGAAATAAATAATAGAAGTCACGAAGGTATGAGCCTAATAGGCTGCGGTATTTTCACACAGTTAACTAATTACAGGGTGTGTGCCAGTGAAATTTGGACGGCTAAACCAATTTGCGGTCAGTCCCTTTCGTAATGTTTCTTCAGATTCGCAATGCGGTTTCACCTACTTTTAAATAACATTTTGTTAGAGCTTAAGTACAGTCGACAAAAGAGTTAGGTAGACACTAGATAGGCAGCTAACGACATCTGTGTTTTGATTTTGACAAAGATTAGGATTCTATACTAATATATAAAGAAGAGTTTGTTTGTTTGTTTGCTTGAACGCGCTAATTATTACTGGTCCGATTTGAAAAATTCTTTCAGTGTTAGATAGTATATTATTCCATTTATTGAGGAAGGCTATAGGCTATAAATATCATCACGCTACGCGGATGACGTCGCGGGCAGAAGCTAGTGTTAATATATCACGCAATACGTGTTACTCAGGTGTTTAGCTCATGGACGTGGATAATTTTACTGTCTTTAAGGGGGCATTTTTGAAAGAAAACGATGAGTGGTGTATGTTTAGTAGGTATAGGCCATTGCCGCCGGACTGACCGCCCATTGTACCATCTTTTCTATGAGTGTTATTTAATACTTGTCATTTGTTTTTTGGTGTACAATAAAGGATATTCTATCTATCTATCTATCTATCTATAGGTACCTACCTAATTAAATTATACAATTACAAAGTTATGAGTGAACAAATATAGTTATGGGTTCAACGAGACCATAGATAAAAAATATACTATAGTAGGTATTTATAAAATGTATTACTTATTTTTTGTTGAAAATGACACAGATTAAAGCGGGTCGGCTTTGCGATGAGCCGGAATAGGTATTATTTTTTTACAATAACTTAAGTATTATTTTTAACGCATGTACTATTAGAAGTAGGTGGTAGGTAGGTAGGTACTTATCTATAGGAATTTCCAGTGCGACAGAATAAGGACTTTATGAAGTTATGAAATTAATTTAATTGTTTAATCATTAAAATAAATTATGTTTTGTTTATAAAAAAAATGGTTAGTATAAAAATGTTCAATTGTTTTTTTCTAGTAGACATGCTATATCGCTGAATTCATAGGGAGAAATTCAACCATAAGATACGCACTGACCACGTCAGTAGTTCAGTAAGTGAACTAAAACTGCTCCATTAGGCGTTTCCCAGTTCGAGCAGTGTCATTTTTATTGGGTTTTTCTTAAAAAATCCCAGTAGCAGCAACAGGCTCGCCCTCATATACATGGGACCTCAATGTACCAGCGCCAGCACCACACTTCATGCATGCATGCATTGCATCTGCCTAACCCTTCGGAGAATACAAGCGTGATGGTATTTCGAAGGAAGTTAATAATCCAATCACAATAAAAAAATGTTATATAATGATACCTAGGTATATTTAATTTGATTAAACAAGTAAGACGAACGGCAAGTTTTAAATATGGCAGGAATTATTTATAATTCCGAATATATAACTCACAGAGTCATCTCTTGACGTTAAAAGAAAATTCCCAAGTGTACAGTGCTGCCATCATTGAGTAGTACATAATTCATTGTAGGAAGCTAAATGTGCTATCGCTAGATAGCGCTATTTTAACAAAACTTCGTCAAAATTCTAAGCTGCGCAATAGCAAAGATAGATGGCATTATTAACAATAAAAACACAAGTTTATTATTACAATTCTGTAGGTATACAAAATATGTATTTTTAATAAAATACAAGAGGTATATGTACTGTGAACTTAGAAATATTTCTCAAGCGGCTCTCCTAATATTTGTTCGAGCTTCCTAATGGCGTCTTTAGTGCTTGCTTCTATTCTTGAATCACCATCTTCTAGCAGTTCAGCCAAGAATGGCACGCTTTCTGCCAAAAGTGGTAACCAGCTGCTGCCTAACTGCGTTGCCATGGCGACGAGGCAATCTAACGCCGTCAATCTGTGAAAGGTAATAATAGATCATTTAGAATGACAAAGTTAATTGGCGAGTTGAATATTTTATAGAATAAGCCAAGACAATTGTATCGCAAACTAGGCGCACTAAAAACCAGAAATTGATGTTTACATCAATTTCTGGTTTTTAGTGTACTTTAAGGAACAGTATAGACTAAAAATGGTTTAATATCAAATTGACTTAAACAATACCAACCTTATTTCTGCATCATTATGTCGCGTCTTCAACAATATTTGATAATTCAAAAGCTTCCATAACGAATCATCTGCAATAGCAACGGCAAACTGAGACACGCACGGGATTATGTATTCTGTTGCTCTCGCTTTAAGGCACTCAATGCCTCCTAACGTGTTCTCAAGCTGATCTACAACTGGCTGCATTAGAGTATCGAACCTATCCTTGTTCAGGAAACTTTGACTGTCGTAAAGGAACACTGTATGAAGTGTTTTCATGATGTATTTGATGAGCATTGAGCATTTTTCTTTGGAATCAAAGTATAAATCTTCAGTTTTGCTGTTATTGCAGGCGTCGAGCAGATCAGAGGCGTTTTTGATGAAATGTCCAGCGAAAAGAACGAATAAACCTTTCAGTTTGTCAGCAATGGCACAGCTTAATCTGAAAAAATAAACAGATATAGTATTAGAATCTATAAGGTCAAGCGTTAAGTATAATATGACGAGTAAGAAACATACCTGTAGAATGTAATACTGCGGTCTTTCTGTCCTTCAACATTGGTCCTTATCGCCCAGTCGTAGATCTTGAAATAGAACGGTCTAAAGTTTGTCTCGGACAGTTTCAATACTAGTGCAACCAAAGCATTAACCACTTCGTCCTCAGCCCTGTCGATGACGTCAACATCCACATCTTTTTGAACTGCATCGCTTCGTAGTTGTAACGCGGCTAAGAAAAATGTCGTCAGATCCTGTTGAAGAGCTGTGAAGTCCGCAGTTGTCACATTCGCGAAGCTGTCAGCTAGCACCGACATAACAGGACCAACTGCATCGAAGTTTTCTTTATCCAAAAGCATCTGATGTGTTTGGTTCACAACAGGAATAAGCACTCTCGGCGGTATAGATGCAGCGATTTTCTTCTTGATTGTCAAAAGTTTGGTGACGATCGCCGCCACTTTGCTGCTTTCCTGATCCTGACTCTGCCATTTGGCCAGCAAAATAGAGTACTCGTACAATATTTTCTGTAAGTAAGGACTCAAGAAAAGCGGCAGGCTCTCAACTATCTTCGATATTGCTGTCACTGTACTAAGCAGTACCAGTTCTTGCGTTTCTGCTTTGCGCTGTTTTTTGAGTACTTTGATAAGAGCTGGCATGAATTTTCGAAGACTAGCTAAGGCGTGTGCCTTCAAATTGCTGCACAACTCAGCTAAACACAAGACGACTGACGCCATAACATTACTGGCTATATTTGGATTGCAAGTGTAATCAGTGACAGTTTCAAGGACATTCTTGAAAGGTTCGGGGTTCTCCGATGCAAGCATTCTTGTCAATAACTTCAAAGACAAAAGAGCAGTTTGCTGGTTCAACTCCAATTCTTGAGCAGCAACCTCGCCCAAGCTATCGTCTTTAGTTTCAATAGTCTTGACAATATCCAGTAACGGAGGTAATAGAGAAAACAGTAAATCTTTATCAACACCTTCGAAAAATTCGGGGCTGAACTGAATTTTGGAGTTCAAAAGTTCCATAGACTTTCGTCGGACTGTTTGCAGCGTATGTTTCATAAGGCCCCTGACAACTGACAAGAACATAGGAGCGGACAGCAAATTGTTTGTGTGATCTAGTAAGTCGTAACTGTGATGCAGCATCACACGCCAATATTTAGCAGTCTTGTCATCAGATACTTTGGATATTGTTTGAATGAAAGTCAGTATATTGATAATGAAGGTCTTATACAAGTTTTCCATGGCTTTATCATCAGTTGCCTGACTGTTATGCTGGATAAACCTGGAAGAAGCTAAGCAGGTGTTCATAAAGGTGATTATCATGTATTTGTAGTGACGTAGTTGTAATGGGGAGTGCCCAACTACACTAAATATATCACGCGGGTCAACATCAGCGTCCATTGAATTCTCATCCTTCTGTAAAGGCAGAGATTTTATGTAGACAACCAGTTTTATGAAATTTTCAAGAGCGATTTCTGGTGGAAATTCTAAAACAATGCTTTGTCCAAAATCAATTCGGTTTATAGGCGCTTCTTGTTCTGCTAAAGTTCTGGAATTGGGTTTGTCTATTTTCTTGTCTTCAGCAAAATGTGCGACATGCGTTTCTAGTAGCAAAGCAAGGAATACCCAAAGGAATTGGCTAGGTCCGAGGGTTTCTATAAGCTTTTTGAATAATGGAAGCCTCCTGTGTTCCGGTACATGCAGAACACAGTCCGCGAAGATACGCAAAACCGGAACTACCCGATTTTGCAATTGTTGGAGTTCTTTTTCAGTATAATCCTCAATGTTTTTGTCGAGTTTTACCAAAATTGGTATCAAAGTCTCTATAATCTTGATTATTATTTGGAAACTGTAAGCGTCATCATGTCTTAAAACAGATGTACCCATGAATGTAAATATTTCCATTGTATGATGGAGAACTTGTTCTGGCAGCATGTACGCAGCGTGAGACAAGAGAATCAGAGCATGATGGTGAGTCTGGGGGTTCTGAGTACCTCTAATGCATTGAACAGCTAGTTCCACATCAAATACGGACTTGAGAGACTTAATTTGGTCCTTGTCTTTGTCGTTAACAAACTTTTTGCAGAAATACCAAAGAGATGACAAAATGAGTTGTTTTGTATACTCCACGTAAGACTGCTCCTCGAATCGCAAGCATTTGTTTAAGATTTGGAACAAGAGAGAGACGAATGAGTTGTCTAACTTCATTTTCTTCTTGCTTTGAACGAATTCAAGGAAAGCCACTCCCAACCGCCAGTCATCGGTTTCAGTCAGTTGATAAGATAACATCGAGACCGTAGATTTCTTTTTCTTGGATACACTATCAGCAGGATCAACAGCATGTAACATTTTCTCTAATATAGGCTTGAAGTGGCTGAATTTGAGATGGATCTTTTTCATAATTTTGGAGGCGACACTCGATATTGTTGGATTATTGCTCACTGCTCCAGCACAAGCAATCAAGTACACTACATCATTCGATTTCTCTTCAGGGACTTTATTGAAAACATTTTCGTCTATTTGTTTCATTATCAAGACAGACGGGCTGACAAATGTTTGGTCCTCTTGTAAAATACACTCCCTATATTCTTTCAGACCAATTTCTATAGAACTCCATACATGTTCCTTCACTATCGTTGAAATCGTCGATTCGTTTATATGACTATATACAGTTTTGAACATATTAGACTCATAGATATCAAATGTTAGTTTGTCATTCAATTCATTTTGTTGCAAATACAGCTCTAAAGTTTTCAGAGACTGTACAAAATGCGGGAATGCTACAGCATTGTTGACTTCGCTCAGCACTTTCAGGAAACTCGACTTTATGTGTGATGGTGCATCAGAATTGAGTATACCCACAAGCTTCAAAAGACAGTTTCGTTTAAACAACTTATTCTGGTCTTTCTGTGTCAATATGGTATTCAACACATGCTTTACTTGATTATGATCGAGTAACATTTCGTCCTTGTGTGCTACCAATTCCTCAAATAATTGGACGTAAACAAGCTTTTTATCAGGTTCTTCTCTTAGCAGTTTTTTTACAATATCAACTGCGCATTCGCGAATTGCTGTGATGGGATTGTTTAAGCAGAATAGAATTGTAAATACAACTACATCAGAGTCATATAACCAATTTGCATCTTGTTGTACAGCTACGAAATTGGAAAGTAATTTGAGGCTTCGAAGCTGAAGTTCAGGCCCAATAACGTCTTTAGGATCACTTGCATACAGAATGTGTCCACAAGCAAAATTGGCTATAAACTCAAACTTCTCCCTAGCATTTTTGAAAAACTTTTCTAGTAATTTTTGAAGAAGAACTACATAATTTTCGCCATAGCTTGGTATCGCGCAACCAATCACACAAATTTCGTACAATCTCCTGATAAGAACAGTTTCGGGAGTTTTGCACACGTCACACCACGGTTTAGGGATGTCTTTTACATTTAAATCTTCAATGACTCTAGAGAAAATATATTCAATAATTTGGAAGAGCATGTTATTTTGACGTGAAACTTTTATAAATTCAGGCATGATTTCACTCGAAAAAACTTGTCCTTCAGAACTATGGACTATTGACCTGTTCTCAACTGATTCCAAGAGTAAATTCAAAATTGCAGAGGCTTCCTCAACAGAAGCATTTTTAAGTGAACTGATTTTAAGGAGCATGTAGAAGCAAATATCTAAGGTTTTGTTTTTATTTAACTGAAGTTCATCTAAGAGTTCGTCAAAATGTATTGTTCTATCAACAAATAGAGCTTGAAAAATGACCTCACATAGTTTCATGTGGTCTTCTTTAATTGTTCCTTTGAGGTCTTTTGTCTTATTTCCAAGACCAAGTATCTTTCCCCAATCCGAATTCAATATCTGCCAGGTAAGTTTTGCAGATTCTTTATCATGTGGGAAAAGGTATGGTACTAAAGCTAAAACAGTTTCCTGATTTACAGGCAGAATTTTGATTGAGCAGAACTTAGTGATTGCTTTCTTGGCAACATTTTTCCATTTCTTATGGCCTTTTCCGACAATTTCAACAAACACACTGGTAGCATCTATTTCATTTAGAACCTCTTTTAAATATTCACTAGGGATCTCCAGAGCCGCATTAACAACTTCAGGGGTGTCATCATTAAGTCTATTAATTATAGATTCTTTGACAAACTCAACATTCTCAATTTTCAATGCCCCAAATTCCTTAGCAATATACTTAATTGCTTCAACACGTAATTTCGGATTGACATGGTTTAAGTTTTCGAAGAGGTAAATTCCACCAACCTTGTGTGCGATTGCTGGTTTGAAACCTAACAATTTTGATAGATGACTTCTGCGTTTAGGTGAATTCTTGCTGTTAGAACTCATTTCTTCTTTGACAACTTTGTCGAAGGCGTCGGGATACTGACGCTCAAGATTTTTCAAGAATAATGCATACCAGTTGAAGATTTTGCTGGATGCATTATCCTCATCAATTATTTCTATATCACTTCCATCATCATCATCATTATTCATTGTATTAGGGTTTAGCGGTTGGAAAGAGTCAAGAACACACCTGAAAATGAAAAAAAAATATATATGTTATGTATCTGTTTTAGAATTTGTATCTGTAAGTTTTTATGTGGTCTGTCACTGAACCAATGAACTTATCAAACAATCCAGAAAACATTAAAATATTATGTTCTACTCAGGTTTCTGTTTTATTGTTACATTATTCATTTTCATACTCACAATGTATGAGCAACAAAAATAATCACACCGAAAAACGCAGGATGCAGGCGGCATATAACCAGTTTTTGTGGAAGTCTATGAGGGAGGATTTTTTTCAGCAGTGGAGTTCAATTGCATGATTATATGATGAATAAAAAGAAACACATAAGTTATCTATAATTAAAACTTACTTGATAACCATCTCTGGCTTCTGTTGCTTCAAGTCCACTTCCCCAATCAATATTTCTGGCAGCTTACAATATCTCCAAAAGTCTTCACCCTGTATCAAAGGCAAGACGCTAGACAAGAATGCTAGTAGGAAAGCCCTGACATTATTGCCCCTTTCAGCCAACTTCTTAATATGGCCACATAATGAATTAATTATGTCTACCGACATATCATTCAAAATATCTTCTGACATTCTTTTTATATGATCTTGGTTTTCATACATCATAGTTATCAGTATTGCTACATCATATGACAAGTCAAATTCTGTTGTCAAAAGTTTCAGAACTATTTCATTTAATGTATCCTCTTTCAAACTAGTCTTCGTAAATAAATATCCCAGTACAATGTATGCAGATGCTCTAAAGTCTGGAATGGGTGACTCTATAGCATTTATCAGTATTGGCAACAATGCATTGACTATTGCTTCGGTAACTTTTTTGCTAGTGTCAATAACTCCAATTGCTGTTTGGCAGAAGAATACAAAGACTGTATTGAGCTGTGTTGCCCTTTCACCAAACTCGGAAACATATTTGAGGGTAGACCTTGCAATAAATTGCAAAGTCCCTGTATTAGACACACATTGGTTGAACAAAACTTGATTTGCCAATGCAATACCATGCTTGTGTATTGGCATCAGCCAGTTCCATCTATTATTGTTTGACTTAATGTCCATTAATTGAACAAAGCGAACAAATATTTTAGTACCATGATATGGGAGTACCAGAGCCATAATAGCATCTTGATTGTACTGATGGATATGGTACCTGTTGATTAACCATTCTAAAGCTTTGTGTGATGACTGCAAAAGGAGGTAAGGTGATAGTTGCAGTAGAAACTTCTCTATGGTATGGTCAAGGTTTTGGTTAACCTCCTTTGACTGCACAGCTCTTTCAAAATCCTTCGATGATAGGCTGTATAGCGAGTCTTCGAAAACGCGAAATCCTTCGTAAAGTGCGATCAATTCTTTCAAACCACTGAGTCCGATCTCGTAAAACGTGTCACGGTCCTTATGACCGGCCTCTTTGGGGTCAAAAAGCAATGACACAGTTTTACCGTCATCTTTATACACTGTTGATTGAGGTACTGTTAACTTTTTGAGCTGTTCGGCTAGGGAAGTAGCAGCCATCCTTCAATTCTGTAAAAATATTTATAATCAATACTATACCACGGCGGAAGAAAACAAAGGTTAAGTATTGGTAAATTCCTACCGGATGTAAATACATAAGATACAATACACAGCAATAAATAATTTATAAAATAACATTGTTATTACTTACTTTTGATTCACTTTATTATTTATTTCAAATTATATTATTCATCAACACGTGGAGATCCCAATGTTTACATCTCTTTTGATAATGACATTAATGACAATGTCACAAACATCAAACTACATTACAGACATGACAGTTGATGGAAGGACTCCAGACTAGACTCCATGCAAACTCCAGGGGACTTATAACGTTAACCATAACAGAATTCGTAACGATATAATAACGTTATAGTATCGATACCTCGCCCAATATGTCGTTTTCAATTTTTGCATAACGTTATACGGGTAACAGAACGAAATTTAGAACGTAATTCAGAACGAAAAAAACACCAACGGCCTGCAACGTAATGAAGAAACATCTTATCTTACTTATCTGCAACAATTGTTTTTGGAGATGGGTTGTAAAAAATAGATAAAGCAGATATTTTAATCTTGATGAAATTAATAAGACGATAATATTCGAAAAAATAGAACTTAAAAAATATAACGTTATTATTTTTGTATCAATATTTTAGTATACATAAACAATGGTGCGCAAAATATCGTTTTTATAACGTTATTCTCAAAAATAACGTTATCTCAACCGTGGGCAGATAACGTTACTATATTATACCGGTATTTAAGTTTTAATTGAAGTAAGGACATGAGCTCTGTGCCAGAGCTTATGTCTTACTTCAATACTCCAGAGGACTCCATTGTAAATTCGGAGACGTTTCATTTCACATAGCAGTTCTTGCGTGATATTACATTACTATATTTATAACACTTTCCTTTCCTAATCGTATAATTCAATACGTATGACTAATTATTAAAACTTTCATTACTACATTTGAATACCAATACCTGAACAGCAATACTTTTTGAATTTGAGCATGTTGTTCAACTTTTGTCTTTTTCACACATGGAGTGGAGACTACAGAAAGGTATCTCTTTCTTCGAACAACAGGCTTAATTTCCATATTGAGGAAAATTTATATTTCTGACCACGACCCCGAACCACTCAGAGTAATAATCCGAGCCACGACCGGTCTGCACTAATTATTTCACTCCTTATCACAGCCATGGCTCTAAATGGAACGTGCCATGATAAAATGAAACGTATACATACTCTATTTTGCTCGGGCGTGTGCTTACTACTTCACGAGTTCGAATTTGAAATATGTATGGTGCTAGACTAGATAGATAGTAATAACTAACAACAGTGAAGATCACGCTGGGAACAAATGAAACTAAGAGTGCGTTTTATCATGAATACACCATAGGCATCATAGATTCCTGTATATTCCGCTATTTTTGCCTCCGACCTCCGAACCCAAAAAAGGAAATAAAAAAACAATAATATAACTTTTGGAGAAAAATGTAGCATTTCGGTAAACGAAATATGACTCCAAGCAACTGGCAGCACTGGTCCGTCTGTCAATGTCAATCAATGTCTTTGCTAGTCTGACAGTCGACTTCGAGAGCGTGCTGGTATTTTCTATAGTTCAGCACTTCAGCAGTCAGCAGATGTTATTGTTTACAAAATTACTTCGAATCTCTATCTCTTTTGCGTAAATAATGTTATTGAGTATTATCAATTATTTGTTCATGTGTAGGCTATGACGTTAACTTGGTTTAGCTTTAATGCGTTTATTCAGTAAGCGTTACTTGTTATAAGAGTAAAGTCCTTTGTTTTCTTGTGTTATATGTAAAGTAAATATGGCACTGAAATTCGTGGCTTTTGCAGTCTTATTATTTATCACTCCTATTCTAACTTATAAGCCAGTGGTATTAATTCATGGAGTTATGACAGGGAGTGCTAGCATGGAAATGATAAAATTCAGAATTGAAGAGGTGAGTTTTACACAGGTTTTTGTTTAGCTTTTAAAAATGTATATGCGCAGTTCATTAACCCAATGCCTTGTGACTTTAGTGTATCACCTTGACAATGCATTTTTAAGATCTCTTATTCTTGTCGAAGATTATGTACCTACATCTTTTAGAGCAATTTTATAAATTCTATTGAAACTGCTCTAAGGCCTCTTGCACCAACTTCTTAAAAGTGTTTAAATTGTATTTAAACACAAAATTTGTATGAAAAATTGTGCTTAAATATGATTTACACACATTTAAGAAGTTGGTGCAAGTGGCTCTTAGAGCCAGTGTTAAAATAAGTAAATATATTTCCTGTTGGTAGGATGGTTCTATCATGGTTAAGTTTCGATGTCTGTATGTATGAGGCCTAAATGCTGGAGACATAAGTACTGGCCTACTAATGTAGAGGAGTACACCTCTGCCTAATTAGTTTTTTTTATGGGATAGTGGGGGCAAACAAGCAGTTGTATCACTGGATGGTAAGCGACTACCACCACCCATGGACACTCGCAACACTAGAGGAGTCACAAGTGCATCCACCTTTTAAAAGGGTTTGAGTCTCTGATAACCTCACTCACTTGGATAAATATACCCTAAGGTATGTTTCTCCAAGTGAGTATGTTGTTTCACCCCGGTTTTCTAAAGAAGAAGAAGAAGATAGTAAGATCTAATGAATCACCTAGCTAGCTACAATGCTCAGATTTCTACAGAATAAACAGTAGAAATCTGAGGATTGTACCTGATCAATTCTGTTGAGTGTACATATTAATTATATTACCTTTGGTGTAAGTATGAAACATGAAAATCAGAGCCTCAAAGGATATTCACTTGAATCATAACATAACATACCATCACGCCTGTATTCCCCGAAGGGTTACGCAGAGGCGTACTAATGTACACCCACAGTTCGCCGGTATGTTTAGGTCCCATGTAATAGGGGGCGAGCCTATTGCCATTTACCGGGCACAAATTCCTAACTCCGAGCTGCTACTGGGAATTTCATAGAAAAACCCAATAACACTTTGCTCGACCTGGGAATCGAACCCAGGACCTCTAGCGTAGCAGTCGCAGTCAGGACCACTAGGCTATTGAGGCTCCATTTTAGACTTGTTAGCACTTTCTATGGGGCAAAGTTGAGTCAAACATAAAAATTTATCATGACATCTGTATGAGGAATACAGATTTAGTTAAACCGACTTACTCTAGCCATTTCTGAGTTACCTACATAAGACTTAAACGCAAGATCTCACACTCATCAACCACCATGTCACACAAAACCTAGTCCTGCTCAAATTCTGATGAATTATTAAAAACTGCCATGTGTAATTTCCCCTCATTCTCAATTATTCAGATTAATACCAACATAAATTATAAATAAAATTTATAACAAAATTTGAAATTATCCAAATTGGTTTAGCCATATTTTATGTGGTTTTGCTTACCAATGAAGAGCATTTGATGTTTATTTATCTAAATTATGACTCAAAACCACAATTCCCTCACATATATTTTGACACAAATAGAATTGCATTGTTTACTATATACCAATACACATTAGGTACTAACAATGGAATAAACTGTAGCTAGCTAATTTCCTGTCTGCAATGAAATTATTCAAATATTTACATTATGATCTCATAGGATTACACTTATATGTACCTACTATAGATATATTGAGAAAAAACAATATTAAATAAATAATGTATATTAGATCTATGAGTTATGTATATTGAGCATATTAGCTTACTAACAATGTGGTTCACACATTACCAGTATTCTTGTTAACCTTCGTGCTAAGCTAAATGCTTGTGTTATGAGTAGGTTCACGTTGGTATTGCAATGGGTGGGTTTCGAACCGGCAACCACATGATAGCAAGTCTGACGCCGCGCGCCGTAGCCATTAGGCTACCACTGCTTAAATTATTATTATGTTACCTAGTATTTCAGATCATGTTTGTTAAGATACTGCTAGGTAGTGGTACCTACTTACTTTGCTACTGTAATTAGATTTAGGGAGAATTACATGACGACATAAATGTGATCGACAGTGTTTCAAAATGCAAACACAATACACACATCTGTATTGCCCCTGACAAACCAAACTAAAAGAACCCAGGACTTCTAGCGTAGCAATCGCGCTGAGGACCTCTAGGCTGACGAGGCAATTTTATTATTATATCATTTTTTTAAAAGACGTTGCCCCACGCTAGGATTTTCTCCTGGTGCTTTTACAAACACAAAATCTCACAAGACACAAACACCCAAACCCGGAACCACTATCTATAGATAATACAAAAATTATGCTCCGTGTGGGGATCGAACCTACAACACGTGGCGCAGAAGCCGTTCGCGCAGCCGCTACGCCAAACGTGACGGTAAATCATTGTGAATTTTTATTCATTTTCAGCAACATCCTGGCACAATAGTGTACAATGTGAACAGATTTGAGAGCTGGTCCAGCTTGGAGACCATGTGGCATCAAGTGTTGGAGATAGGCATGGATATCGCCAACATATCTGCTAGCCATCCAGAAGGAATAAATCTTATTGGTAAATATTATAATTTAATCCTTATGGCCTCCACTACACTACTCGCGAATTTGCTTCGACGAAGTAATGGTCGAAATTGGCTGAAGTTCGAAGTACGTGACTAGGTATACTATTACGTATATTTTAAAAACGGACAACAATCGGAAGTCGCCCAGGGAAATATTGCATGGAGTGAACCGAAGTGCCCTTACCTATACACTATCGTCTTCGTTTACCTTCGATCAACTTCGCGAGTAGTGTAGTGCCGGCATTACAGATTATAAAAAAAAGTCCCCCGCCGCGACTGTCTGTTCGTGATAAACTCAAAAACTACTGAATATCTGTGCAGTAGTTTTTGAGTTTTTATGTGGTTATATATTTTTTGTGGTTATATATTATCTATACTAATAATAAATACTTAAATACTAATATATAAAGCTGAAGAGTTTGTTTGTTTGTTTGTTTGATTGTTTGTTTGTTTGTTTGTTTGTTTGCTTGAACGCGCTAATCTCAGGAACTACTGGTTCGATTTGAAAAATTCTTTCAGTGTTAGATAGCTCATTTATCGAGGAAGGCTATAGGCTATATATCATCACGCTAAGACCAATAGGAGCGGAGTATCAATGAAGAATGTTTCAAAATCGGGATTTTTCCTTTTGAGAGCTTCCGATGCATGCGCTGCGTAAACGGTTAAAGTTTCGCAAAAATCATATATGAAAGAATTGTTCCGCTTTAAAAGTTCTAAAAAAAAGTCCGCGACAGCATATGTCTATCTTTTAAGGTTGGCTCACTATAACCGTTTTTATGCTAACTTTGTTCTAAAATTCGTTTTTTTTTCCTTTTGAGAGCTTCCGATGCGTGCGCTGCGTAAACGGTTAAAGTTTCGCAAAAATCATATATGAAAGAATTGTTCCGCTTTAAAAGTTCTAAAAAAAAGTCCGCGACAGCATATGTCTATCTTTTAAGGTTGGCTCACTATAACCGTTTTTATGCTAACTTTGTTCTAAAATTCGTTTTTTTTTCCTTTTGAGAGCTTCCGATGCGTGCGCTGCGTAAACGGTTAAAGTTTCGCAAAAATCATATATAACAGAATTGTTCCTCTTTAAAAGTTTAAAAAAAAAGTCTGCGACAGCATATGTCTATCTTTTAAGGTTGGCTCACTATAACCTTTTTTATGCTAACTTTGTTCTAAAATTACAAATGCATTATTTGCGTAGGTGTTTTTATAAACATGATATTAATCCTTATCCAAATAAATACGTTATTCATCAGCCTTTAGAGCGTTTGTTTTGTATCCGTGTGGACCGAGCTTGGGTCCGCTCGGACCCAACAAACGCTCTAAAGGACATATCCTCATTTAGCGTTCTTTTATTATTCATGTTCCCGTGATATATTTTACTAAAGTTCCGCTCGGATACTCAATACTCAATTATCAACTAACAATATTGGCTATATCTTGAAGTGAGCTTCAATCAAAACATACTACAAGCCGCTGAACGGGATCATCATCTTCTTACCACCTGCCAAGTTTGCTTGAACTTGAACGCGATAATCTCAGGAACTATTGGTCCGATTAGAAAAAATCTTTCGGTGTTAGATAGTAAATTTATTGAGGAAGGCTATAGGCTATCATCCTGCTAAGACTAAGTAACTATTCCACGCGGACGAAGTCGCGGGCGGAAGCTAGTAATATATATTTTACGTGCGGTTTTTACCAAAAGACAGAGTGATTCATAAGGAAGGTTTCAAGTTATTAAACATCACGCTACGACCATTAGGTACGGGGCAACGTGGGAGAAACCGCGGTAGAAAAGCTAGTTTAAGGTAATTTTTTGTGTCTGTGTCAGGTCTTTCCAGGCGGATAGCCTGGTAAGACCTGATACAAACTGTGAAGTCAAACTGGGCGTGGTCCGATAGTCTCTTGGTCAAGGACAACACTACTATACATCCCCACCAAAAATCTTAAAAGCTATCTTAGCAATTTATTAGTCGATTTAATTATCTATTCAGTATTATATTTAACATAATTTTTCCTTCAAGGCTACCCCTTCATGTTTCAATCTTTTTCGATCCTGGTCCAATTGGAACCAGATCAATCATACAATATGAATTTTTAATTTTCAGGATATTCCCAAGGAGGATTGATCGCGCGAGGAGTAGTTGAGACTTTCCCTAATGTGTCTGTTAGCACATTCATATCTCTAAGCTCACCGCAAGCTGGACAATATGGAGGTAGGTAATGTTCTTTAAAAAAAACGTCGCTCCACACTAGGATTTTCTCCTGCTGTTGAAAACAAATTTTCACATAGACAAGCGGAATAAGTATTTGTAGATCACACAAATATTTGCTCCGTCGTCTTCGTCGTTTGCTTCTGTGGGGACCGAACCTACGTGTCGTGGCTACGCCAAACATGTCTTCTGACTTCATCACTAAGCTATAATAGCAATGCTGTAGGTACATAACATACATACATAATCCATTTTACTGCTGAGTACGGGTTTTCTCTCAGAATGAGAGGGATTAGGCTACAGTCCACCACACTGGCCTAGTACGGGTTGGTAGACTTCACACGCCGTCAAGAAAATCCCTCAGACATACAGGTTTCCTCAAGATGTTTTCCATCAACGTTAAAGCGCGTGATAATTAACCATTAATACGCACATGACTTCGAAAAGTCAGAGGAGACTTAGCAGTCCAATGGTCATATCACTAGACTATCACTGCTAAAGCAGCAGTGATGTAATAGCCTGAAATAATAATAATAAGTTTCAGTCTGGCTCGACCGGAGTGATAACACGGCCTCACAGAAACAGGCGTGAAACAACCCTTGCGTTGTGTTTCGCCGAGTGAGTGAGTGAGGTTACCGGAGGCCCAAACCGTTTTAAAAGGCGGGCAACGCACTTGTGACTCCTCTGGTGTTGCGGGTGTCCATGGGCGACGGTTATCGCTTACCATCAGGTGATCCTCTGCCCGTTTGCTCCACTATCCCATAAAAAAAAATTAATATTTTGTTTATTTTCCAGCTGGCTTCCTCCACCTCGTGTTCCCTGGGCTGGTCAAAGACTCGGTGTACGAGCTGTTCTACTCGCATGTGGGTCAGCACACTTCTGTTGGCAACTACTGGAACGATCCTTACCATCAGACCCTGTATGAAACCTACAGCGTCTACCTGCCGTACATCAACAATGATATCACGTGAGTTATATTTTTTACGTAACATTTTTTCTTATCTTCTTCTTCTTCTCTTCTTCTACTGTGTGTCTGTACATTGAAAATATAAAAATAAACAATTAAATTAAAGGATATAAACGTCTCTGAATCTAAAAATGTGATTTTAAAAATTCTTGTCTGTCTGTTCCGGGTTGGCACAAAAACTACTGAATAGATTTGAATGTTGTTATTACTGTTAGAAAGTATATGCTCCAAATTAAAAACTGGTGAATTTCTTATCTCAATTAATTAAACAGATCCTGAGGTAGTTTGACTTCTCTGATGTATACAGACCAATACAAAGAAGAGATCATCAGTATTGGTTTATGAATAAATTATTTTTGGGACTCATTTTTAATCCTAATATAGCTTCAGGTGAGCGAAACCGCGGGCATAATCTATTAATAAATATATTTTTCTATTTTTCCAAGATGCTCTATCTATTGTTTTGATGGCCTTTCGTATGAATATTTTTAGATATTAATTATGTACAACAAACTATTTTTACATACTTAATATGTATTATGTAAACTGGTAAGTATATAATTATGTAAAAATGCGTATAATTACAACTTTTGATTGGAATATGTACCTATTATCTTTATAAAAATGCATTTTTTTACAAAAAAAATCCCTCTCACTTAAAACCTGGAACATATATTTGAACCAATATTTTGTTGCTTACAAGTCATATCATACATAGAAGACAATCAGCACTGCTGGGCACGGGTCTCCTCTCATAATGAGAGGGATACGGCTATAGTCCACCACGCTAGCCTAATGCTGGTTGGCAGACATCACGCGCCGTGAAAACATCTCTCAGGCAAGCAGGTTTCCTCACGATGTTTTCCTTAGGTGCGTGATAACTATTAATACCTACAACCGAAAAGTCAGAGGTGCATGCCTTGGATTCGAACTCGAGACCTTTGACATGGTCAATAGTCATATCCCGGCTATAGCAAAATATTATTTTTCATACATGTATTACAATTATGTAGTGTCGTTAAAAATAACACTAACTAGCTGTTTCCCGCGGTTTCCCTCGCGACCTAAAGGGACGTTATTGGTACAGTAGTTTTTCAGTTTATTTGTTACAAACGTGCAAAATTACAAATCTTTCCTATTTTTATTAGTTGAACTTATCACACTAATAATGGAGTCTGCAGTAGGTAGATAAAGTTCATTGGCACTATTTCAAACCACGTGGAGTTAGTAATAGAAAGTTAATGTGCAGTATTATCGTGACTTCATACATAAACATTAAACATACGACAACTGACCATTATAAATTATGTAGGATTCTATTTAATCACAAACTTGATTGTAATAATATAAATAACAGAATTATATTACTCAGATATGGATCGTAAATTTCGACGAATCTTTCAGCCGGTTCCATGGTGTAACGGTTAGCACTCTGGACTCTGAATCCAGCGATCCGAGTTCAAATCTCGGTGGAACCTGATCTTTTGTTAGAATTTGAATAACTTTTTTGCAATTTTGAGCGGATTTTCCCATTTTTTTTATTGAGTGGAGTGGATTTAAAATACGTAAAAAGTGTTTGTTAGCTATTATTATAAGTAGTTCTTTGTAATTAAATTATTATAAAAAAAAACAAATGTAATTAACCATTATGCCAGCTAGTTTCGGTCGCTCAGTTGGTTTTGATTTGCAGAGAACATTTTGATTACCTTCCCAAAATAGGTACCTACTTATGCCATTGGATATTATATTTCCAAAGATTCGCTAAAAACAACACTTACTTCTTCGTGAATGTGTTAAATAAATTTCCGAATCAAAATATTCAATAATTGATCAATCTTTAGATATACGCAGTGAGCAGTGATAGCCTATGATATGACCATGGGACTGCCAAGTTAAAGGTCTTGACTTCGAATACAAGGCCTCTGACATTACGAAGTCTTGTGCGTATTTATAATATTATCTATCACGCGCGAATATATCATCGAAACCTGCATGCTTGAGACAGAGACTTGAAAGTCGAAGACGGCGTTTCAAGGTTGCTAACCCGCATTAATTAGGGCACCCTGGTGTATTTATTCTGGGAAGAGAACTGTGCCTAATACTGGGACAATTATTTGGGTTGATGTCAGTTATATATTACACAAAGAAGTGCTATATGCTAATAATACATTATCGCAACTAATATAAGTGCTGACGTCAGTCTTCTCGAAGGAGGTCGAGGTTATTAGTTGATTTATCTAATGTGTATATAAAAAATCTAGCTTCTGCCCGCAGCTTCGCTCACTTGAAGCTCAAAAACTAAGTGATGATCTCTTCTTTGTATGGGCCTCTATACATCAGAGATGTCAAGCTGTATCTCAAGATCCAATTAATTAATTGTGATAAGAAGTTGACCAGTTTTTAAGTTGGAGCATATACTTACTAACAGTCATAACAAAATTAAAATCTATTCAGTAGTGTTTGCTCCAACCTGTAACAAACATAGCTTTTTTACAATTTTATTATAGTAGAGAGTTCTTAAAAACAAAACAAAACATAAAAGTAAAAAAGAAAAATGTTTAACAAATGTCATAAAAAGATGCGCACTGATTGAATAAACGTGACCTATTTAGTATAATTAGAAATTGTAGCATTTTATATGCCAATAATAAAATTAAGAACTTTGAACAACGTGATTTTTTAGAATTACACGAATTTCAGACGTGAGGATTTAACATAACATACCATCACGCCTGTATTCCCCGAAGGGTTAGGCAGAGGCGTACTAATGTACACCCACAGTTCGCCGGTATGTTTAGGTCCCATGTTATAGGGGGCGAGCCTATTGCCATTAACCGGGCACAAATTCCTAACTCCGAGCTGCTACTGGGAATTTCATAGAAAAACCCAATAACACTTTGCTCGACCTGGGAATCAAACCCAGGACCTCTAGCGTAGCTGTCGCGCTCAGGACCACTTGGCTAAAGAGGCAGTTTAGACGTGAAGATTTAATAATGTAAATAAATAACCTATATATACCATAAAATTGGTAAACAGGTAAACTTGTATTTATATTTCAATAATTTGAACATATTTTCAGTTCAGCAAAATCAGTGGATTTCAAGAACAATTTGTTGAGGTTGAAGAGACTAGTACTGATCGGTGGTCCAGATGATAATGTTATCACACCTTGGCAGAGCAGGTATGTAATCATTTATATATTTTTTATTTTTGATGGGCTTACGCTTGACGCCATCGCCAGTTCGCCCGATGTTAAGCGACACTGCGACTTACAATGGAGCGCGCTTGCCTTGAAAAAACCGATTCACTAGTGATTTAAAGACATCCAGATTATATTTATCGGGGAAAATCCACTCGGGAAGCGCATTCCATATGGCGGTACGCATGATAAAAGTGGACTTAAAGCGTTCCGTTCGGTTATGTATTGTAAATTAATCCAAAATCTTGAAATTCCAGTCAATTTGGCTACTACCGAGGCAATGAAACGGAAATCATGGACTTGAAGGACCAAGAAATATACAAAGAGGATAAAATAGGGCTTCGCACGCTTGACGAGAGTGGTCGTCTCCACATAGTGACTGTACCAGGAGTGAACCACTTCAGTTGGCACATGAACATCAGCATAGTTGATGATTATCTATTACCTTACTTGGATTAAACGCTAATTTGGTGACAAGAGATTTTTTGGCAACAAGAGATCTTTTGGCAAAAATAGGTCTTTTTTGCCAAAATGTGTAACTTATTACATTGAAATTAAAATCTCTTTTAAACTGGGGTAATTTCGGGTAATAACATAATTTTGGCGAAATGAGATCTTTTGTGACGACATTATTTAAATAGCAAAATAGAATCTCATTGGCTATAGTAGATCTTTGTGACAAAACCAGATCTCTATGTTGAAGGCTACTCGATAATTGTATCGTAATTGTTTATAAATATTTGAAACTTATAGAAATCGAGTTCATAATTAAAACGATATATTTTGTAGTTTTTATCTGAAAATAGATACTTATTGAAAACAATGTGCCACAATAATGAAAGTATTTTAAGCGACTTTTGATAAGTGTTCAGCGATAGTCTGAATTAAACTTAGACCCACTTAAGGAGAAGGCGTTCGCTTAGACCCTTAAATTAAAATATTTTACCTGATATTGTCTAAATCCTCAATTTTAGCAGATCAGGCACATCTTTTTGGCAACTATATGCCTTTGATAACTACTCCTCAGCAAAAAGGTATCCGTTTTGAATATTGGATTAGGGAATGATGCGATAATTACTGTCAAGAACGTGGAATATGTTGTAGAACTACAATTTTCGAAAAAAATGAGAATTTGGTGGGCTTGAGCGAACGACCAGCATTAATTTGTAGACATATTAACATTTCTTTTTAGTAGCTCAATTTTATTGACATTACGTTATTTATACAATTATTTAACATTTTGTTAGTTTTAGATTTGTTTGTAGTTTCAAGTTTTCGAACTACTGAATCTCGAGCTTTTTATATAGAGTATGATTTTATAAGGCTTCTTTTTTCTAACAAATATCTCGCTCAATATTCTCTTTTAAAATTAATACCTTTTTTTAATTATCTAAAGTAGGAATTTATAAAATTACATACAATAAAAATCATACTCCGTCATTCATACCATATAAAATTAAATGTCTTATGAACAGCTTGGCTATAATATTTGTGTCTTTTAACTGTCACGGAACGTGTTATGTGTCAAAACAAGACAAAACACATTAGTGGAAGGTTTGTAAGACGTTTGATATATTTATGAATAAGGGGGTTACATTATTATAACCCACAAGTAAAAAGTGATGCGGGTAGGAATTGAGGTACCTATCTGTACCCTGGCCAATGTAATTCGCTATACAATATGGTTTGTTCTCAGTGAGTGTTTTTTAGCAAATCTCATATATTTAGAGCCTTATTTTAATAATTTATGTCTGTGTAATTTTAACTGTAACAATTCCTATTAATTTATGTATAATATAGTTAAGTAAAATATCTGGGAAATGATCTTAGTTTTAAGAAATAACTGCCTTTATCCAGGGTGACTTTGAAAACATGACAAATTTAAACGGGAGGTTTATTTCAATAATCTAAATTGTACAAAAAAAATATCTCAGGTGGTGCAAACTAAGTTATTCTTCGCCCAATCAGTCCATTACGAGATAGTTACTACGTTAAGTATGGCAACGCTTTGCACTTAAAACTAATTTAGAGCACATGAACATAACGAAGAAAATTTAGGGCACATGGCTCTAATTTTTATATTTTGAGCACATGAATGATTAGAATATTATGTCGTAGTAGAATAGGCATGATGACTGATTTTCAAAAACTGTCCTAAAATATTCTAATGTATATAATATTTCCGAAAAATAAATTATTTCTGCAATAAAACATGGATTTTGATACAAAAATGCGATTTTAATTCAATGTTTTTCAATTAGCGCGAAAACGGTCGCTGGTGTCATGGCGTCTGCTTATGACGTCACTTCAATGTTTTGGCATCGTACACAATAGGAGATTAAACAACTTATCAGATGATATTTTTGTTATTTTAATTTAGACATGACTTCGCAAGTGTATAAGTGGTGTGCTGTTCCCCAGTGTGATAATACGTCAAAAAAATACCCTGATAAATTATTTGTTTACGTGCCACACAACAAAACAATAAGATATAAGTGACTTAATCTTGCACGGCGAGATTAAGCCACACAGTTTTGCAGCTTCCTTTTCTTTCCTTCCTTAATAAACTTTTCAAATACTCCAGTATTTAATTGCAAACTAGGTTTACTATTGGATAAATATTTTGTTGTAATATATTTCAATGTAGTCCAAACCCGAGATAGCTTTGATTTCATCCAGTAGCATTCAATGGATGTATCGGACGGTTCTTCACTCCTACGATGGACCCACATGAGAAATGCAATGGCATTTTTGCAGCCCCCTTGTGAGGCAACACTGTCATGGCATTCTACCGATACAACTTCTTCCTTTACTTCGTCAACTATTAACGTTACTGCATATAACTTCGCGTGGACCTTGTGTTCTGCGCAGATTTTTGATCAAACTATACACAGATTTCCATCGCGTTTTAACTGAACGTAGCTAATCGCGTCGTCCCCATAAGATGGCCTGGAGGATCTAAAACAAAGAAATCGATAGGTAAGCATATTTTATAAAATAAAAACATTATTAAAACTAAACATATGAAGCTGTGCTTTTTAAAAGTGATTTTATTTTTTTAACTATTGTAACGTTTAGTTACAGTAATTTTAATATCGTTTTTATTTAATAATAAATAATACTCACATTGTAGTTTTAACATTTCTAAATTCTGCTGAATAGAAGAATTTTGTTTGATGCCAGGAACTGCCCCAGCATGCATTAACAAATCAACTCTGGGCAAATTAGAGCTGTTTGCCTTGGTAAACCCTTGTTCCATAACTTAATAAGTTCTTAACAAGTTGTAGAACAAAAAACTAAGTAATATACAATTAGGAAATACATAATAAACAATATTTAAGCGCGGAGATCGTCGAAATTCGTATGAAATTTACGTGACGGTGACAGTTCAACAAAGATGTGACGTAATTGAATCTGATTGGTGTTCAACTGAACATGGCGGACTTGTGTATTTTGGAGTTTTATTTTATCAAATAAATTAATAATCCCGTCTTATCAATAAAAATAAATATTTTTTTCTAAACATATTAATTATATTTCAGTATATGAACATATTATTTTAGTAATTCTTGCTAACCGTCATCATGCCTATTGTATAATTTTCTATTTTACATAACTGCTAGCTGCTTTACAAAATAACATATATTTTTAAATGAATATGAAACTTCTTTCGTTTTATTATGGTTTTTTTAGGTGCCTGTACACGGCTATATATCTTGCTAGGTACATTTTTCCGGTATAGTTACATTGTGTAAACATTACGTACAATGAGAGGTCGTCATAAACTGCACATTATACGATAAGAATCTGAAAATTAAAAAAATATACTGACAATTTGAGGATCTGTCATTTGTATATTTCTTTTAAAGTTTTTTTTTACTGCTGCTACGTGTTCAAAGTAATTTTAATGTAAGGTAGGTTTAATCTAGTCGTTAGAGGTGAGTAATAATATTTTTTTATACTCAGCCTGTGTTTTATTTTATTTTTAGTAATACGTAACCCGGATTGCTTAATACGGTAATATCCCTTTTAATACTTATTCGGTATTTTTGAAAGTAAACGTCATTATCTTAGTTTTTGCGCACGCGCGCGCGCACACACACATAAACCGTTTTATTACCTAATGTTAGTACCTAACGTTAATGCTTTTATTTTTAGCTTGATTTGCTACGAATGGGGTTCCGAAAAAACGATTATCACTTTTTTTTGTTTTTTGAATTTAGTACCTATTTACCTACTTAGGTACCTGTGAAAGAAGCAAATTTTAACAAGATTTATCCCTTCCATGTCTTAGGCCCACTTGCACCAACTTTTTAAATATGTTTAAATTGTATTTAAACACAATTTTTCATAGAAATTTTGTGTTTAAATACAATTTACAATTCAATTTTGACATAACGGCGACGAGACAGTTCATGCCGAAATAAAAAAAATAAAAACAAGTATAAACGACAATAAATTGGAATTCATAATAAAACACTCCTAGATATTCGTCATCTTATCGATTTGTTTATTTATTTACATGTAGGCCTGTATTAGCAAATAATAACGTCATTCCAGATGATATAATTTTATTATTGATGACGTCATACATATCAATAAAATAAATAATGACGGTCTTATAAAAATATCAGCAGCAGCTGGGAGTTT
This sequence comes from Acronicta leporina, assembly GCA_947256265.1. Taxonomy (NCBI): domain Eukaryota; kingdom Metazoa; phylum Arthropoda; class Insecta; order Lepidoptera; family Noctuidae; genus Acronicta; species Acronicta leporina. The sequence goes on along the minus strand of OX366513.1, from coordinate 3,484,187 downwards.
TTGACTACTACTGCCCACTGAAAAGTAACTTCGTATGAATTCGGTATAAATAATACCTAACTATATCTATCCACATAAAATGTGATTCTAATAAGTACGTACTGATAAACAGACATAATAAAACTGCCTCATTAGCCTCGTGGTCTTAAGCGCGACTACTACGCTAGAGGTCCTGGGTTCGATTCCCAGGTCGAGCATTGTTATTGAGTTTTTCTGAGAAATTTTCAGTAGCAGCTTGAAGTTTGGAAGTTGTGCCCGGTTAATGGCAATAGGCTGGCCCCCTATTACATAAGACCTGAACATACCGGCGAACTGTGGGTGTACACTGTACAACTACATGAGTACGCCTCTGCCTAACCTTTCAGGGAATACACACGTGATGGTATGTTATAATCATAATCAATTAATCATACATGATATTTCCACAGGGAGAGGACATGATATTATTAGTAAGATGTAATACTTACTTTTCATTCTCATCTCATGCCCATATAAGGCCCGAAGCGAATGAAGACTCAATTGTTTGTTTTGTAACCTTATCAGACTTACTCAATTCTAAATATTACGTACTAGTCATAATGTATTCTTGTTATCTTGATGTATTATCAAGTTCCGTCAACCGTAATCTTAGTTTGGGCAAGTTCTTTACCTTTATCGCGGATTCGGGGCTTATCAAATACCTGCCAAACAATATTTTGTCCTCAACGTGATTTTGGCACGTTTTTGAAGCAAAGATGTGTAGTTGGAGTTTTTTTGAAGATTTTATTGTCTGGAAGGATTTTTTCTAAAACAACTGTACTGTATTGAATCTGTTTTGCCCTGTTATTATTTTATTTTAAAAAATAATCATACCTAGATATAGGTAGATACCTAGTGCACAAAATGGGGCACAATCCTATTTTCGATCGTCTGATGGCAGTCAAACTGGACTCCTAAATATAGGTAGTTGCCTAAAGGCAAGGATGATGATGGGAAGCCCTGATACCTAATAATGGTTGGCCTAGGGATCGAACTTAGAACCTCACGCTTATCGGTCGTGTGCCTTACTAGTGTAATGGTGGTTAGCGCTGTAACGCTAGAAATCCACTTCCCAGGTCAAGTAAATTGTTGACTAAAAAGTAAGTTTTTATCGGATTCATATTATTTTACAGCATCGGTCAAGATCGTCGGATCACGGGTAAATAATAGATCTGGGGAGTTTGTTGCGCCGCTTCTTCTTCCTAGCGAAAACAATAGGAAGCGGTGAAGGGCGGGCGTTTTGGGGGCTGTCTGTCTATAAATGTAAAAATGACGTTCAAAAAGTACAACCTAGTAGTCTATACTTATTGAATAAATGACTTTGACTGATCAGTAATACCCAAAGTGGTATATATCGACCCCAGGGGTTGACGGCGATCTACAAGGGGTCTATGTCCGCGGTAAGAAAACTTAGGATCCATAAGATCTAAAGATCTAACTATAATAAATCTGCAAAAAATTTAAATAAGGTAAGAAGGTGGTAGGGTTTACCCAACACCGAAAAATATTGTAAGTGGTCGATAAGATAAAATACTTTAGGGACCTCTGGTGTAGACTCACCTATCCATAAAGGAAACGCGAAAACATCGGTAAAAGATAGTTTTATTTCAACCTCTAATATTCACGTAAGTGTCAGGAACCAGCAAGTAAAGTGTTATTGGGTTTTTCTATGAAATTCTCAATAGCAAGAGCAACGTGGAGTTTAGATTTGATTACCGGCCTACTAGCAGTAGGCTCATCCTGTATTAGGTAGGTACATGAAACCTAAACATACCGGCAAACTGTGGGATTAACAATCATAGTCTACACTCTAAACCTAACCTAACCCTTCGGAGATTACGACGAATAATTTATGGCCGGTCCCAATAAAAAATCAGTCAGTGGATTTGCTTAAACTAGAGATATGATTTTGACATACGTAAGTACCTAGGTAATGTCAAAATCCAAACTTATCTAAACAAAAGCAAGCAAAATCTCTAGTAAACAAATTCATCGACGGATTTGTTATTAGGAACCGGCGTTTATTTTCAAAGGATTATGCAATACTTTTTTTTACATCATTGTCGTAGCCAAGTAACGCCTCAGGCTCGTTCTCACGATGACGTCATTGCTAAAAAAGCAGTTTTGCTGCGGCAGACCTCTTTGGTTTTTAAATAAGTACCTCATTTGTTGCATTTTCTTGAGTGACTCATGCGAGATTTATGTTGCTATGCAGAGTATTTTGTGTGACATGCCGTGGGAATATTGGTCTCAATACAGTTGTTAAGAACCTTAAATAATAGAAGGGGAAAGATGTTTTGCCACTTGATACGACATGACGACTTCTTCAGAACTATACTAGAAGGTAAAATTGAAGGAAAACGAGGAAGGGGTAGACCTAGACGAAGTTTTGTGGAACAAGTGAAGGAAAGGATTGCGATCGAGTCGTATCAAGAGGTAAAACGGAAAGCAGAAGATAGAGAACAGTGGCGTTTGCTCCACCGACAAGAGCTGATGAGCTCATAAATTAATGATGATGATAATTATAGTGGTTAGTATTAAGGGGTCAGTGTATGAGAATATTAACATCACATCAAATTTTCCTGTGATAGGATTTGGCGAAATTTCAACATACCATCACGCATGTATTCCCCGAAGGGTTAGTAAGAGACGTACTAATGTACACCCACAGTTCGCCTGTATGTTTAGGTCGCATGTAATAGAGGGCCAGAATATTGCCATTAACCGGGCACAAATTCCTAACTCCGAGCTGCTACTGGGAATTTCATAGAAAAACCCATGAACACTTTGCTCGACCTAGGAATCGAATCGAACCCAGGACCTCTAGCGTAGCAGTCGCGCTCAGGACCACTAGACCACTACAATGCCTGAATGAGCCTAATCCTTTTCAGTTACGGTACCCCACAGAACTCATACGGCAACTCACTGCACTGTTCAACGCAAAAAGTCCCCTTGACTTACGATGATATATCCATACCTACTGTTAAACTTACGTGATATCGATCAGTCGATAAATCGATAGCAATATGACTGTATTGTTATCTTACTAATGACATAATTCTCTATTGTAGATATTGGAGTATCGAGTGTAGTAGTATACCTACTATTAATCGCTTGACACTTGATTTATGACGTCAATACAAGGGGAACTACTTACATACAAGTTGTTTATTATTTAGTAGTCGGAATGGTGAGAAAAAATCTATTTTCTTAGTCAACAAAGAACTTTTCCTATTCTGTAGAATTCAATTGGTTGTAGTTTTTCAAACAACAAAATACAATTGAACAGCGCAGTAATAGCTGAAGATCAGTGATAACCAAGTGATATGACCGTTAGTCTCTCAAGTCTAAAGGTTTTATTAAGTTTAAATTCAACCTCAACCTCTGAATTTGAAAGAAAAAAAGAATGAAAGAAAGAAAACGTATTTGTCACAAAAAAAATACAAAAATAAACATACATTAGCTTTTATAATAAAAACTACATAAGTTTTGTGACAAAAGAGGTTCACACTCAGATGGCACAACCCACAATACAGCGCTGATTTTCAGCATGAACCCCAAATTTATTATTTTACTTATTAACAACGCACATGACTTTTCGAAGTCATTTTCGTTGTTAATAAGTAGTTAATTATCACATCGGGAGGAAACCTGAGATTTTGTTAGCTTAATCTTTCTCATTCTGAAAGTGCCCGGGCAAAGGTCTTCTCTATAATCAACCCATTATGCAGCCCCACTATAGTAAGCGATAACCGCCGCCCATGGACAACACCAGAACAGTCACAAGTGCGTTGCCCGCCTTTTAAAAGGGTTGGGCCGCCGGTAACCTTACTCACTCGGCGAAACACAACGCAAGCGTTGTTTCACGCCGTTTTTCTGTGAGGCCGTGGTATCACTCCGGTCTACTCTATTTACGGTATTTTTTTTGATAAATAGTCAATAAGCCTAATACGGTAGGCATAGGTTAGCCTGAAAAGGCTTGATACAATTGAACAATTAAATTAATGATGACATACAATACATTCAAAAAGGAAAAGTATGTTTCAAACCTGACAATTATTTTCCGTATACACACATTTTAGTCATCATTTTTTTTGTCACGGAATACAATGCCTACCTAGATTACTTGGTACATATAAACAATAGCTATTTATGGGTGCTCCTTTTCAACAGCGCGGAAAAATGCCGCTAGGGCGCTGACCTGGCTTCATGACGGGGTATGTTAGTATGTAGGTTCGTCGCTTTCGTGCCTACTCACTACTGCGCTTGCCTTTCAATGTCCCATGGTTAGGGCTGAAGTGGAGCCATCGTGATAACATTTGCCACTACCCCGATAGGCGCAATCCATGAACCTCTTCAAAGAGGTAGGTAAGCGTTGGTAAGGTATACCTACCTGGCGTTGCATCTTCCTTGATGGTCCGCGTGTGATAAACACTCGCACTACGGACTTGACTTATCCATTTTATACCATCACGCCTGTATTCCCCGAAGGGTTAGGCAGAGGCGTACTAGATTACACCCACAGTTCGCCGGTGTGTTTAGGTCCCATGTAATAGGGGGTAGAGGTGTAACTAATATATTCGTAATAGGTATAGATATTATGATACGAGCAGTATATTCATATTAGTATATATTAGTTTAGCGTAGACTATTACCAGATATTAGTCAAATAATAGGCACACCGAGAGATCAGTCCACTCTAACATAATATTGATATCGTACCTATTCTGAGAATAGTTACGATATCAATATTATGTTAGAGTACGAATACGGAGAGAATATGTCAAAATAGCTGACTAATATTTGACTATTACCCAGTAATAGGTATGGTATGCTAATATGGCTTAGTGAATATATTCAATAATAGTATTACTTAAATATCACCCTAATATAACACCTCTAATAGGGGGCGAGCATATTGCCATCAACCGGGCACAAATTCCAAACTCCGAGCTGCTACTGCGAATTTCATATAAAAACCCAATAAGACTTTGCTCGACCTGGGAATTGAACCCAGGACCTCTAGCGTAGCAGTCGCGCTCTGGACCACTAGGCTAATGAGGCAGTTTGCTTATCCATTTTATTCTCACCCTTATAGGTATCGTAAGGCTTCCATTCTTGTGTTAAATAATGTAACTGGTGAAGTATCGTTTTATTTAAAATACAAATTGTCGGTAGACAAGAAGAATGATGTATGGCATGGATATTTCTTCACGCTCTATTTGATTTTATTGTGACGTAAGTATTCCTGAGATTCACGTAAACTGAAAGACAATTCCTTGCTATCCTCTAGTTTAAGAGATGTCATTCAGTTATTCAATAATTAAATTATTAATCATACATTGTCTTTTCGGTGCAACGCAACAGCGTTGCACCGAAAACGCGCATGCGCGGATCTGGAGGAGCATACCTAAGTGCGTTGTTATCGTCATCACTACATAGGGAGTATAAAACAAAGTCGCTTCCCGCTGTAGGTACCCTATGTCTGTCCCTATGTATGCTTAGCTCTTTAAAACTACGCAACGGATTTTAATGCTGTTTTTCATAATAGATAGAGTGATTCAATAGGAAGGCTTTAAGCTATATAACATAACCCTACGACTCTTAGGAACGGGGCAGCGTGGGTGAAATCGCGGGCGGGTCGCTAGTAGTAGATATCATAACAATCTTGAACTTAACCTTTCAATGCCGTGGAATTATCAGCCGAGTTCCCTCACGCGGCACAAAAATATATTCATTCTTCAAACGAAAATTTCAGGGAAAGCATCATCATAGTTTTCATGGACGAAAATCCGTCGCGTCGGTGACATACATTTCGCAGAAATAATGGGAACAGTGCCAGCATGTAAAATACTAAGTAAACATTGAGCTCAGAGATTTTAAAAAGAAATAGTCAACTCTGTAATGTTATGAAGAAATTTTAAAATTCATAAGTATTTTTAAAAGTGGGTACTATTGATGATTTATTTAATTTCTTGTAATCGGCGCGTGCGCATGATTCATACCGTTAGCTCTCACGGTGCAGAGTCGGTCAGACAGTGCGTCCGCGTTGATAATAATCCTGCGACTCCAGCAATCCTTGGTTAGATTAGCAAAATGCCATGCTTCGGCACGAATGGGCTAGCTCGACCGGAGTGATACCACGGCCTCACAGAACACCGGTGTGAAACAACGCTTACGTTGTGTTACGCTAAGTGAGTGAGGTTACCGGAGGCCCAAACCCTTTTAAAGGGCGGGCAACGTACTCGCACTCGTGACTCCTCTGGTGCTGCGGGTGTCCATGGGCGGCGGTTATCGCTTACCAGTTTATTTGTTTATGAAGGAAGCCAACCTACTTCCTCTGGCCACAGCTCTGGCGCCAGCATTCATAATCCTAACCCATTAATTACCAATTAGCTGTATTTTACTGAATCTATAAAAGAAAACTGTCATCTTTTCCATGAAACAACGAAACAACAGACTTTACTAAAAGAAATGTTGTCATCGTTCAAGGAAATACCAAAATTAATCGTAGATTTTACAATTCGCTGTAATTTCAGATAGCGCGTGCCATGCGTCCGCGCATGAATCATAGCGTTGCGTTCTCACGGGGGCGTGCTCCGGCGCGTCTCGCGTCGTTCAAGCATACTTGTAATTCTATGCGCGCTTGCTAGATTAAAAAACAGATGGGACAAAAATATAATGACTTTAGGTAGGTAAGCAGAATAGTTTTAATTTATGGGAAACAGTGTTTACGTGTCATTTGGTCAATAGATAACTGAATGATTGTGACATTTTTGGTTGTGTAGACAGATCTGTACCTACCTAATAAAATGTGCAGAACCTGAGGGAGTGGTCTCATTATTAAAGATGATTTAAGAAAAATCCTAGTTTTAGAATAATAAGCCTTGGCTCACTATATAGTGAGCCAAGGCTTATTTTTTTAAAACTAGGATTTTCTGGGCTTTATATCTTAAATATAATAAGAATGTAAGTGAGCCGTGTCTGTACATTGCTTATATTTACAAAAAAACTAATTTGGGGGACTCAGAATCGGTAACATAATCCATTTCTATTATTTTTGGAACTTTTGTCTGTCTGTTTGTCTGTCGGTTTGTCTGTCTGTTTGTCTGTCGGTTTGTCTGTCGGTTTGTCTGTCGGTTTGTCTGTATGTTTGACCGCGCATCAAATGATAACTACTGAAGAGATTTGGAGGAAGTGGGCAGGAATTCATAGCCTGTTTCTTGGATTAACATTTAGGCTATTTTTAATTCAAATCGGTTCTCTCTATCAAAAGTTATTAACATTTTAACCATTGAAAACGCTGAATTTTAAAAATAACCATTGAAGTCAATTTATTTTTCAAGTTATTCTGTATTAGACTAGCACGGATCAAACATTATAACAGAATCAAGTAATAAAATTAAAAAATACACTTATAGGGACTAAATAAGATAAAACAAGAAATTAAAGCAGATCAATCAGAAACCATTATTGTGACCAGGAATTGATTATTAGTACAGTTATTCTAACTCTACTTACACAGGGAATCACGGGGCATACATAGGATTTATCCAGCGAGCACAAGCCGGTGTAAAAACTAAATAATTGAGTAGGTTATAGAAGTAAACAAAGAATGACAACTTATTTTCTAGCGGACTAACACGACATCGTTATTACCTCAATGAAATTTGATTCGATAACAGGTGTCATTTTGAGTTGTCAATTTTGACAATTATTGTTTTCTTCTCTAAAGCATCCAGCCATATAGTAACTTATTTTATAATTTGAAACCTCCATAGTGTAGATACAGTGCGCACACTATATTTGAGAAAGTAACTAAAGAGTTTCCATTTATTCAAATAATTAAATAATATACCCTAAGAATATACCACTTATGTGTATAATAATAAAAAAAAAATGCAACGTGCGTTAATCTTAATTTACTGACGCCGAAACAGTTATTTGAGATTTTTGTCTATGTAGGTATGTCTGTTTATATTTCCATGCTTCACGTCAATACCACGTGAACAAATTTTTGAAATTAAGTAATTTATAGGTCAGAAATACGGTATTCAGAGGTCCATGGCGCTAAGTGTATTAAAAATTGGAAAATCAAATCTTTCGAGGTGGTTAGTTGAAACCTAGAGAGGACAACGTCTCTCAGGTCAGCTAGTTTTATAATAAGTTAATAATATTTTGGTAGATAGGTTCAGGTAAATTACTTATCCACAAAATAATCATGTACCTATACCTACCTACTTAATCGAATGTGAAAAACCAAAAATGAAGTAAGATATTATTTGAATGTTATTAATCTCAGATTAGATAAATTTAATACGAAAGCATTTCATAATATCTTGAATTTCACAATCATCAAAGCAATGACTCACAATTAATTTAAATTCTAAAGTAAAATCAGTAAATCGTTATTAAATAATTTCGACTCTCTCACACATCTGCATAATTTTTTTATCTATATTCCGAGACCAACTGACGGCGCACGAGTCTCAATGGGTTACATTACTACGGACCAATGACTCATTCAATTGCCTTACATCAATTTAGTAAGAGTTTGCACTATGAATCACATGCGCCTGAGTTGTACTCCCCTCTCTCTCTTCCTCGTATGAAAGCAAAAAGATAAACATATTTAATATGATTTTTGGGGAAAATAACGCAACTAATGTTATGTGATTGATATGATCTAATCGTATCGATCAATGATTATTATAGTATTGTTTTATTTCAAAGAACTATATCTTTCAGCTGAATGTTGGTGACTAGTGAGTGACCGAGGAGAGGAAGTAGGTTCCTACGGAAGTAGAATCGATAATCATGTGTAGTAGTAGAAACTAGTAATTGAAATGTAGGTGTATTATTCTCGTTTTTTTCCTCATAATAATACCTAGGTATACATATCCGATTATGAGTGTGACGACTGTTTTGTTTGTTTGCGACAGTATGCGATGCGGTCGAATGAGACTAAAGACATTTCAATATTAGATAAAGACGATAGGCGGGACATCACTGGCAAAACAAAAAAAAAACAAAAAGAGTGTGGAGTGGTGTTCCTTGCCGGATTCTTCTCCATAGGATCAACCATTTGGAACCGTGCAACTAGAATCATAACGTTTCATAAACCCTTTTAGGAGCTTAAGTATTTGAAGTAAAAACATTTGAACTTGAACTTGAAAAAAAATTTGAATGCTACCAATCAGAAATCAGTGTAGGTAATCCTAATTACCCATAGGTAACAACCTCTTTTTCTAGTGTCAAACAGATAAATCAAATCATTTTCAAACAATGTTTTTGTTAAAAATTACCTATGTAAGTACCAATGTCTTAGTAACTTGTATTTGACAACAAAGATCGGTCATTTAATTTTCAATCAATGACATTAAGGTGATCACCATACAGGTCATCGTGAGTTAGTTACCTAGGTAGGTATCTCTATTCCACGATGCGGTTTACCTCAACCACCAGGAAAGTAATTATTACTAAACAAACAAGGCTGCGCCTACGACTATGATCCGTCAACAACTGAATAACGTAAACAAATAATTAATAAGGGAAATTATCAGCGTGATATTTAATATAGGTACCTACATACAATTATTCTTATATTCTTATTAGACATACGTAGTTAGGTAGTAAATAAACATTTTAACCTTTCGTAGGATTCCCTCAGTCTCCTGAGTGTTATTGAATAGATCAATATGTTATTGAGGTATTATGCGGCGAATCAATGTACTACAGAAATCGCCACCTTATTGATATATTAAGTCATAACATACCATCACGCCTGTATTCCACGAAGGGTTAGGCAGAGGCGTACTAATGTACACCCACAGTTCGCCGGTATGATTAGGTCCCATGTAACAGGGGGCGAGCCTATTGCCATTAACCGGGCACAAATTCCTAACTCCGAGCTGCTACTGGGAATTTCATAGAAAAACCCAATAACACTTTGCTCGACCTGGGAATCGAACCCAGGACCTCTAGCTTAGCAGTCGCGCTCAGGACCACTTGGCTAATGAGGCAGTAAGTCATTAAGTAAAAATTATAATAACACTAAAAGATCTGCGTGTATTTTTCATGTGTTTTTTTTTATGTAAAAATATGAATTTTGGTTTTAGGGATTTTGCCAATCTATGAATCTACCTAGTACCAACCTGTGTTAATTAAAATTATTATCAAAGTTAACTATTAAAATCTTTTAAGTCAATTTAGTAAGTTTTTATTCTAGTTGAATTGGATTGGTTTCAGTTAAGGTAACATTACTTGAAATGCTTCATGATTACATAAACAATCTTTACACATCAATTCAATGAACTTTGTACTGGGTTATTTTAATAAGTACAATTTGAAAACGAGTTTGCTTTGAACAGGTAGTTGAAACGGTTATGTCCCGTGGAGGTGTTATCTTGATATTATTTAGCCTAAAAAACTACCTAAGACGTTATACATAAGTATCTATAACAACAATAAAAGCTACTGCTGAGAATTCCATACATTTACCATAGAATACTAGTACATTTACTTATAAAAATCCAATACCTAAGTGTAACACTTTAATATGATAAATGCCTCATTAGTCTAGTGGTCCCAAGCCTGACTGTTAGAGGTCCTGGATAAGATTCCCGGGTCGAGCAAAAGTGTTATTGAGTTTTTCTACGATATTCTCAGCAGCACCTCGGTGTTTGGGATTTGTGCCCGGATTATGGCAATAGGCTCGCCCCTAATTACATGAGACCTAAACACAACAACACCGGCAAACGGTGGGTGTACATAAGTCCTCCTCCTTACCCTTCGGGGAATATAGGCTTCATGGTAATGGTTACATGTGACCTAACCATATCGGTCAACTGGAGATGTAGATACAATGGTTTGCCTCTGCCTAACCCTTCGAGAATACATGCATGATAGTATGTTATGTTATTTTCAATAAATCTTACACATTTTTTGAGTTATAACGTTCGTTGTTTAGTAATTTATGTGAACTTGACAAAGAATAAACCGAAGGTCAGTAAGGTAATTTATAAATTTAGATTTAGATAAGTGATTTATGATTAAGATAAATTATATAACAGCGGGTCTGCCCCTAATCGTTAGAGTCTAATTATTTATATCTACATAATACATAAGGTACTTAAGTATATAGATATAGATAATATTTATATGTAGGAATAAATTACACGACAGTACCTGTACTTAACTATTAATTAAGTAGGAATGTTTATTTAATCTGATAGGCATCTAATTATGTATTTATTATATGATAGTTATCTTACTTTCGAAGACATTTCTTATTATTATATTTTATTGTTTCTTAACTTGATATTTGCCACTGTTTTCATTATCAGTCTCGAGATATGGACATTAGAGAGCCAGCCGTAAGCTTCGCGTCATGGTGGGTCTAAATATGTTTGTAATGGTCACCCATCCAGAGACTGACCGCCGCAAGCGCGGCTTAACGGTGCAGATCGATTGATCAGCGTAGCATGTGGAAGATCAAAAATATTACGCCTGCATACCTATTAACTAAGTAAAAATATACCTACCTAGATCATAAAAACTTCATAGACGTTTTCAAAGCGTTTCTCATTGACGCGTGCTGTCAAATTTTGAAATCCGAATCCAATCAACAACCGTTACAAAAGTATTTAACCTAAGTCCTACTTTGGGGGAATAACTATAGCTATGTATAACGGTTAGTCAGGTGAGCGCTCGGTGAACGAGAGAACAGACGCCGTGCTATTCACGTTCTACTGAATGAGTGACGCACAGGGGACTCCCTATCGGTCGACCAAAGGCATGCGCACGCGCTTATAAAAACAAGCGCGAACCATACTCCACTCATTCGCACACAGCTAACAGTGAGCAACAGTCGCGACTACCAATTCCTAATTTAAAAAGTCTAATAACAATTTCGTAAAAACAAATTCATAAATTAAAATTCGAATTATAAACTAGAATTCTCAATTTATTTAATTCAAACGTAAAACCAAATTCTAATTACAAAATGAAGAAGTACTCGATCGTCGGTAACAAGAAGAAAGTCACCATGGAGGTGAATCCTACACAGCTCAAGATCGTGGGCAACAATTGCATCGTGAGGGTTACGGTTAACCACGGAGACATCGAAGTGATCGGCAATGATTGCCGTATCGAAGTGTCTGATAACCATGGAGTCATTAACCTGGTTGGCAGCAATGGGATCGTGATAATCAGCAAGCGATGGAAAGGAGACAGGGTCCAGCTCCTCGGGGCCAGCTGTCACCTCATGGTGGCCGGCAAGGAGAAAAGCACGGGCGGCTACGAAGCCCAGCTTTCTCCCTTCAGCAAGGACCTGGATGACGTCATAGAATCCATCTTCACATTTGTTATGCGGTGATGAAACGTCAGTGAATCTTTGGACTTAAGTGCTGTGAATAGCTTCTTGTGTCAGTTTGTAAAAAAACCTGATTTTTGAAATCAGAACGTTTTAAGTGGAGTTCCCTACCATAGAATAGTTATGAAGTAGGCTCTATTCTATGTACTGCGCTGTGATAAATAAATGCTTTGATTATAATCCTAACAGTTTTTTATTCTAAATTTGAATTGCTTAGATGTTTTTCCCCTGAGCTTTGATCATTATAATTGATTAGTTTCGTCTTTTTCTAACACCTGGTTATGAAAGAGACGGAAGACAGCGTCATTTGAATGGATTGGTAACAGTGATTTTATTCGCTTACGTCATATAAAAACAGTCTATCATTCTACATAATGACATTCTAGTTCTACATAATTATGAAAAAATAATTATTAAAGTTTATAAATGCATGCATTCATTTTTTCAATAAGTACTATGAAATAATGCTACCTACTATGAGATGTTAGAATTAGTTTGAACCTGGAAATCGAAGCTAGGACCTCTAGCGTAGAAGTCTCGCTTAGGACAACTAGACTATTGAGGCTACACATTTAATTTTAAAATATTTATATTTAATTACTTATATTAATATGTGTTACAATTTACAATATCTTAAAGGTAAGCACCGCATACACTTGTTTAATACATACACTCACGCCCTTCTCCCACAGGGGTAGGCAGAAACTATAGACTGCCACTTGCTACGATTCTTGCATGCCTCTTTTGCTTCTGCGACATTCATACAAAATTCACTTGTTTAATAGGTACTTAGAATTAGAATATTAAATATTTCTTATGTCATTAGGTGATGTCATTGGGATACCTATATGCCTATTGAACCGTTTGATGAGGACGTATAATGATAGTTACACTCGTACCAATGACTTTGACATCTTCTCTAACACCCTCGCTCAATTTCGCAAACATCTGCCCAAATAAAATCAGTTTTACCCGTTCCTGATATTTATTATTGTGTTCAAATTCTTAATAAATTAATTGTAATTGTAATGTTAATTTTTTTTTTAAATCCTATCTTAAATTATTAGAATAAGTAATTGTATTTCTATTGTATGTAATAAGTAAGTAAATAAAAATTATGTAAGTGACAACTTCACTGTAGTACTTATTATACTTAATATTAGGATCCTGTAAATGTTTTTGTGAAAAAGTCGTTGGTGTGCCATAATTAATTAAATAAATAAATAAATGCCTATGCCCCTTGGGCATCGGACAGGCTCTTTTTAATACGGACACACAGCTACAATATCAGATCTAGATACAATCCGTTGAAGAGGCTCAATAAGGTGGAAACTAACCTTAGTCAACAGCCCGATAGACAAAAATATGTACTTACAAAATGATAAACTTGTTATCGGCTATTGTTCCACTTAGAATTGTTTTGTAAAGAAACGGTACCTACTTTGGGAGGTACAGTTTCCAAGATTATTACAGGCGAAGAAAGAAAGATAGACTACTTAGTTTCTCTCATGCCGCAGCTTCGCTCGCGTATAATACCTACGTAGGAAAGTAAGTATCAAAGGTTTTAAATGATTAAAAGTATCCTTAATGTGGACCAGACAGACAGATATAATCTACCTGTACCTACCTACCTACACAGATATCACTGAAATCTCTCTAGGCGATCTTGAGTTGATCGCCTAGAGAGCGGACTTACAGACAGACAACGATTTTAAAAACATTAAGGGCCACTTGCACCAACCTCTTAAATTGCATTTAAACCTAAATTATGTGTTTACATAATTATGTAAGTATGTAAAAATACATAAATTTTCTACAGACATGTCACATAAGTATAGATTGACAGTCTATGAAATAGGTACCTAAATGGTTTGATAAGTTAAGTTAAACAATGAATTTTGGTATTTATCCCTAAGGTCTAACAAATTCATTAAGAAATCAATACTTTTGTTCCACAAATTGTTACCAACTTTTTTTTTTAATATAGATAGACTTTGGCTCTTTGTTATATCTTCAGGAAGGCAATTATATAGTTTAGCCTCATATAATATTATGCTTTTCTTACCATGGTTCTAGGTAGTATTAATTCAAATTTTTTAGCTCGTCTTGTCCTTTATGTTGTATTTTATAAACTGAACTGTACTTGTGAGTATGTCTTTTGTGTTATAATTTTCCTAACGAGAATATCTAAATGAATTGTATATGTTTGCCGACATAATCAATAAAAAAATAATTAAGTAGTTAGGTACTAATTGTTTAAAAAAAAACCTAAGTAAGTGCATAAGTGTCATAAAAAAAGTTACATCAGTCATGATGAATGAGTAACGATATTACATACGCATATCACATTTTGACGTAGAAAGATAAGGAATGCAGATAATAACATAAACATATTGTTGGTAAAAACCGAATAGACATTTATTTGTTTCGTAGACTGAGCCCGTTAGTCGTAACATGACAAGAAATTGCATCCATCATTTTTAGGTTATGTGCCTGACAAGTAAACTTACTATTTCTAAGTAAACAACTAAGTATAGTTCGCGCAAAATAACTTGACCCAAAACTAACGGAGAGGGGGAAAGTTTGCGCAGTGCATTTGCGTGCAAAATGTACTAAAAATCGACTACTGCGCATCCGGCATTTTGGTTCAAGTTATTTTGCGCCAACTGTACTTCATCAGGTAATCGGATTTCTTATTTTGTCAGGATCGCTTAGAAATGTCTGGGTATCAGAATTCTAAAATATTAAAATCGTAGGTATGATAATAATTTAAAGAAACCTCTTTATGTCCAAACCCTCATGAATCGTGTACCTACTACCTGGATGCTGGGTGATGGAGGTTTTATCGGTCTCTTGCCAATTAAAATTTTTTTTTTTTATATACCATTGAGGTGGCAAACAAGCCTACGGCCCGCCTGATGGTAAGCAGTTACCGTAGCTTATGAACGTCTTCAACACCGCTCCGTCAAATCGTGAAAATGGTTTTTACGGGGCCAACCCAATAAAAAACTTTTTTCAAGTTTCATTCCTTTTTTGAAGAAGCTTAAGCAGTAGTCTTTAGAGAAAACCTCGGCAGATAGCTCATTCCACAGCCTGATTGTACGTGGGATGAAGTTCCTCAGGATCCGTACAGTACGCGGTGATAGTGTTTCTAAGGTGTGAGGATGAATTCGCTGCCGAGAGGTGCGATGATAAAATGTGGCCGTGGGCACCATATTAAATAATTCCTCAGAACACAGTCCATTATACAGGCGGTAGAACACAAGCACTTTTAAGTACCTCCCCTTGCCCTAGTTACGTCTATGTGATTCGCGACTTTCGCCACGACCGTAGGTAGTAGTAGAGCCTCTTCAAAGAGCGTTGAATATTCCATCGAACCATGGTCCAAGCCCCTAGCTTGTATTCAAAGTTTAATTGTTTTTATGACTACATAGTATAAAACAAAGTCGCTTCTTGCTCTCTGTCTGTCCCTATGTATGCTTAGATCTTTAAAACTAAACAACGGATTTTGAAGCGGCTTTTTTAAATAGATAGAGTAATTTAAGAGGAAGGTTTTAAGCTATTTAACATAACCCTACGACTCTTAGGAACGGGGCATCGTGGGTGAAATTCCAGGCGGGTCGCTAGTTTCAAATATTTCAAGTTTTTGAAAAGTAATGATTCTAGTTGCACGGTTCCAAAATGTTGATCCTATGGAGAAGAATTCGGCAAGAAACTCCATAGACACTCTTTTAAAATATAGGATTTACCATCTTTACTTGTACAATATTGCGATAACAGGATGTGTGAACATTGAATGTCAAAGTTAGTCCGAAAAATTCCAATCACTTATCCAAAACAGTATAATAATACATCAATCATATAAAAAATTGGTCTGTCTGTCTGTAGACGAAGGCATCACGTGACTACCCTCAATTTAACCACCATAGTTAACACATTTACTATAAGTACTGTAGAGTTATTGCTGTGAAAATGCTGAGGGTGACTTCACGTTACGTTTGAGGTGAGATATTTTACAAATTAAATTAAATAACCTTAAGGGTTCGGCAGTGGTTGCGCCTCACGGGACTTGCTCACTCCAAGAAATTCATAGGTTCCTCATCGAAATGGCAAAATTCCATTTGGAACTCAAGCAGGCGGCAGGCCCGTCTTTTGATGGGGGCGCTGACCGGACACTTCGGGACTAACGCTCTCCTACAAAAGATGGGTCTGACGGATACATTAGCCTGCAGGGCCTGCAAAAGGGAAATTGAGAGCATGGAACACCTTCTGTGTACATGCGATGCCATGGCTGGAAAGCGAATGTGCCTTTTGGGTCAGGGTTATCCAAGACCAGAGGATTACAGACTCCCCAGGTCTAATTATAAAGCTCATGGAAGAGCTGTTTGTAGAACTGGGAGGGGATGAGGAATAGATTATCTAGGGGAAGCACAAAAGATCCCATTGGGTCGAAGTGCACTGAGGCCTTGCTGCCTCGGCCCTACACTAGATAAGATAATAAGGGTTCGGCAGAGGCGTCCTAATGTACACCCACAATCCGCCGGTATGATTAGGTGCCATGTAATAGGGGGTGCCTTTTACAGTTAACCAGGCACAAATCCGAAAATTCCGAGTAAGTACCTACTGAGAATTTCATAGAAAAAACCCCCAATATCACAATCGAATTCAGATCCTCTAGGCGGCAATCTATCTCATCAATCAATCAATCATTCCAAGTCACAACGCACATACTTCACAAGGAATGCTCTGTAAATATGTATGTACTTATATAGTCTGTTATGTAGGTATCTCCACCACAGTAGCCGCGTGACTATGATTATGGGCAAGGGCAAATCTATGCAAACACTAGACACGTGGCAATGGGAATCCCCACCAAAGTGATAGGTCGCGACATAGATAAACTAAGGAGTATTTGATTGAGGTTACGCTTGGAAGCGCTTCTAGCTGTGGTTGATATAATGATGTAACGGAATCTAATGAGAGTTCATGTTTTCCCAAAGCAAGAAGGTTTTTTTTTAGTCGTAGAGGCTAAAATTGCCATTTTTTATCAATCACAATATATAATGACACAAGAAATCTCCGTTAATTACCTGTATAAGCAGACCTCACTTTGTATAGGCTTCTCGTATATCTAGAGATCAGCTAATTCTGGTTTATATTGTGTATTTGTGTCCAATGTATGTAATATTGGCCAGTCCATTCTCCCACTAATAAAATAATCTTTGTACTGATCTAGTCAAATGTTCAGGACTTTTTTCGTACCACAGCTACACAGGTACGAGCTCTTTTTCTTATCAACTGATCTGCTTATTGCCACAGCGTGTGGATGGGTGACCATTCTTAACACATAGAGAACCCTCCGTGCCTCGCATAGCACGTGAATCCGTCAGTCCCAGTTGTCAGACGAACTATGATAATCAGAAGCCCAAGAAAGCTTGACAATCAGTCTATCCTCCGAATATCGGTATTGCCCTGAAATTGGGTTGCGGACGTCTGATGCCGGTCACTTCGTGTAAAATACTGATATTCAGCCACATCTGGGGGCCTAGACAAGATGTACTCTATCGTTCGACTCGGCCAACGAATAGAAACAAAATGTACGGCAATGACATTTGCGCAAGCTAGATCTGTCGATAGGTTATGTCAATTCCATACATTTTGTTTCTACATTTCGTTGTCTATTTGAAATTTAGATTGCATTCTACAGGCGCTGGGTATACTGGAAGCCGACCCCGACATAATTAGGAAAAGCCTTGGATGATGGTGGAACTAAGAGCTATTTTAAAAACAATTTCTACGTATTTAGTTACATAAGAATCAGCGTACCTACAAATAATGCTATTTCAATTGACACAATCATCGCTAAACGCGCATCGTGCATTCTTGCACGTGCTACTAAATAACACAGCACCGTTTCTTTCGGTACTAAATTATCGCTTAAACCTCGTCCCAATTTTGGGACTTTCGCCTTGCACCTTTCACTACACGGGAATCCCCTAAAACCTTCATAGTAAGCACGCAACACGACGTGACGTAAGAAGTTTAAGAGTATTTTACGAAACTGGACTTTTTATGAGGAAATAGACGTCTGCCTCGACTACCTTGGCTTAATTCCGGACGTCCGATATCAGATGACCAATTTAAGAATGGATGTGTCAACCGGATCTTTAACTGTAACTAGTTGTCTGCAGTACTGATTTAGAGGTGTTAAATTTTAGCTGTCTGTTTCTAAATTGAAATTTTGGTGGTATCTTACAGCCGTAGTTAATAATGTTATTTCAATTTAGGGCCAATTTTTCCATCGTCAGATGGAAAAATTGAACGGAGGAATAAAATTGTCATTTGACAGATTTTGTATAGAATAACTGTCAAAAATTCGAATTTATTCCTGCAATAAAGTTATCTGGCGATGGAAAAATCGGCCCTTAGACAAATAATTTAACTGAAAATATAGTAATATAACTATAATATATAACTTTTTAACAGTTGAAGAGCCATGATGGAGTGATACCACGGCCTCACAGAAAACCGGGGTGAAACAAGACTTATGTTGTGTTTTGCCGAGTGAGTGGAGATTGGACGACCTTTTAAAAGGCCGGTAATGCACCTGCGACTCCTCTGGTGTTCCGGTTGGCCATGGGCGGCCAGCGGTAAGCGCTTACCATCAGTCGATCCGTCTGCTCGTTTACTCCCCTATGTCACGCATAGATTAAGTACTCCTTCACATCACTGTCATCCGGTAACATACCCTTCTGGGTATGTTGCCAGTCTTCTGACTGGCAGCATTGCCACGTTGAATGGAAATGCTTTTCTTTGATCTAAGAATAAATCAGCTCTCTGCAGCACTCTTGTTACGCGAAGAGTCTATAAGTCTCTTAGAATTTTCCTTAAAATTGATGCGCACTGGAGATTGAATTTCTATCGAAAAATCGATAACAGAAAAATTTTCGGCACGTAGGCCAGTTGTATTTCGCCAATTGTGTCAGGTCAGTCAACAGTTCTACTTATAAATTGTATGATTCAATAATTATTATGTGTCATTTTTCATTATCCGTCGATTGCTGATGATATTCTATTTAAAAACAAAACAAAGAAACTGAATTCTCATAATAATATTTCTACTTAAACATTGTTTAATCATTACGTTGTTTGTCGTAATCATGCGATGTCTATGAATAATTATCCAAACAAAAATATTCTAAGAAAACCCGTTACAAATTTTACTATATACTCAGAGTTTTCGCCTAAAGCGATATACATTTCTGGCTAATCAGAAGTTTCCTGTCTTCTGAATACTTCTGATAAAGAGTTATCAAGCAATATTTAAGTAACTGGTAATACAGTTGTCTTATCGATTCTAGTGAGGATTTTTCAGTTATCTTAACTTGACTTTGACTTTGGAATAATGCTATTAAAAACATAATGATAATGTACTATGTGTTAGGTCATTGGAATTCAGGTAGGTATTACCTCTGTACATAAGATTAGAGTCATTGGAATTTTTTACAATGAATTACACTGTATTCATAAATCTTGGTGATTATTGATATAGTAGGTAAGACAACATAACATACCATCACGCCTGTATTCCCCGAAGGGTTAGGCAGAGGCATACTAATGTACACCCACAGTTCGCCGGCATGTTTAGGTTCCATGTAATAGGGGGCGAGCCTATTGCCATTAATCGGGCACAAATTCCTAACTACGAGCTGCTACTGGGAATTTCATAGAAAAACCCAATAACACTTTGCTCGACATGGGAATTGAACCCAGGACCTCTAGCGTAGCAGTCGCGCTCAGGACCACTTAGCTAATGAGGCAGTATATATGATATAGTAAGAAAAGTTCAATATAGGAAAAATATGAGGTGTGTTTCCCAATTTTTAATTTTGTGTGTGTATTTAGTACGAAAAGATACCTCTTCGCTGTTAAAGCATCCATGATTTAAATACGGAAATTAGTGGACATAATGTACCAAGTATTTTATTTAGCGCAAATTGTTTGAAAACTAATTTAACATCAAGTAGTATTTACGTTGTGCTCTCAATATAAGTACCAGTGTTTCTAAGCTCGTTAATAAGCAATAATCTTTATTGACATAAACATTGTTACATTTGACATGACGTCCCTGACTATTGTGCTAAGTGATAACTTGTGTTAGAAGAGCCTGAGCTTGTGTTTCCTGGGTTCAGATCAGATCGAGCAATGTTATTAGCTTTTTCTATTGAAATTCTCAGTAGCCGCTCGTAGTTTTTTGTACAAGCGAATCGTGAGTGTACATTTGTACACCTCTGCCTAACCCTTCCTGGAATACATGCTTGATAGTATGTAGCTATGTAGTACAAGTACTTTGTGCGTCATTTATTAATTATCATTGAGCAACAAAAAACATTCACACTACTGAATTACGTAAAATTGTTATTCATTTTAATTGACATTTAAAAAAAGTGTTTTCAGCTGTTTTCGTAATGCTAGTTGGATGAGTCAGCGTAGAGTAGACAATATAAGGTGTATCATGATCTTTGGACCTTGTTTCTGTGCGATTTTACTATTTAACTATCTATAATTGGTTATTCGGCTTGTGATTTGTGAGAAAAAATCATACACCCGCCGAGTATGATTTTTTTTTCATAGTAATCATAGTAACCGATGACCGCCGCCCACGAACAACCGCAACACCAGAGGATTCACAAGTGCGTTGCCCGCATTTTAAAAGGGTTAGAGCCACCCGGTATCCTCACACACTCGGCGAACCACAACATAAGTGTTGTTTCACGCCGGTTTTCTGTAAAGCCGTATCAATCTTGTAATATTGGCAGTATGTTTCCTTCCTTTGTTTCGGATTTTGATACGCTTTCCGAATAATTCCGTGTGTTTGGTCACCCTACTCCACTTGTTACGGCCAGTTATTACGTAAATGGACAGAGTACCACTCGAAAGCACACGTTTTTCATAACTACTAGTACAGTCGATCGAATAGATATGCAATCATACTACCAAACCATTGGCAATCACATTAAGTAAATTTGGGATTATACTGTCAATTTACTCCGGTAGAGGCACCACTGTATAATAACACAGTGGCGCCTCTAGCGGGACATGTTTGGAATCAAATATTTGATAAGCCTTGATTTTTGTGTGACGATAAAATGAAGAAAATTGAATAAAAATATTCACCTAGCTTCCTGGAATTTAATTATTATTATCTGATATTTGGTTTTAAACTTTAAGTACTGCAATTTACTTACAGTGTAGTTTATTACAGTTAGTTACAGCACAGATAAAAGAATACTAGTAGTTACAGTAAGTATACGTGAAGCATAAAAAAATCTGGATAGACGATCAGATAAATATTGTCAATGCTACTGTACTAGGAATAACAATATGTTCTTAAATCACGCAAATAGTTTTTATAATAAATGATCAAACGAACTTACCTGTTGTGAAGTTCGATCATTATTATATGAAGTGCCCTGCTCGAAGATATATATTTAAACAAGCAGCTCTCATCATTCACTGGCAACTCTGCGCAATTTTAGAAGTAGCAACCCCGATCCTAAAATTTGCTTAATCTGTGCTCGGTGAACGCTTTCATTCTTTTTAGAGTCGCGAATTATCTCAAATTTTACCCGGGGTGGGATGGGTAGGGACCATATATCTTCGAGCAGGGCACTTCATATAATAATGATCGAACTTCACAACAGGTAAGTTCGTTTGATCATTTATTATATTGCGTGCCCTGCTCTCGATATATATTTAAACAAGCAGATGTTTAGAGTATTGGTAAATTTGAGATAAGCCGAAAGCATAGCATGTATTCCTGTAAAATAAATCTGTTATAATCACATTGCATTATTTTAAAACATATCAGTCTCTTGACTTTCTGTTAAGGACCAATTAGCTAACACAAAGCCGACCAGCTACAATTGCTGTGACCCTCCAGAGGGTCAGGGTTCATCAATCATTTTATTAAATATGTAAGAAACTGATTCCCTTAGATAGTATTTACGGTAGGTACCTGGAACTTGAAAATAAATGTTAATGATCATTCTTAATATTGTTGGAGAATAATTAATTTCGTAGTAGGACTACATATGGCATGAATCAGCAAGATCAGTGCCTGATATTAAGTACTAAGTACTTAATATCAGTAATTCTGGATTAAGCACAGGATAAACAATAACAAAATGTTATTAAAATATCAGAATTAATATCATATCAAATCAATATAAATCTGCTGAATCGTGAATCGGTCAGTTTCAATCATAACTATTTATAACTAATTAGTTATAAATATTCGTAAGTTAAAAGGCCGACCAGCAGTCTGTGTGATTACAGCTTATGAAATTTCTTTTGTCATAGTCCTGAATGTAAAGACATGGCGCCTACCAGGTTCCAGTATGGCTCTGGTATCTATAATACTGACTCGAATAAACTTTGAAGAATACTTTATTTGACGATGTAAAACATAGTTATAGTAAGGTAGATAGGTAATTTTAAAAGAATTACATTAAAATTTCAGAGCTGTACTCTACACTACTTTCTAATCACACAATTTTCCCTTCACTGGGCGAATGGGCCATTCATCACATCTAGATTATAGATAAGTGGTAATGATTATATCAGCACACCCTTCATTCCATATCTGTTGTGCTTAATGCAGGGAACTTCATTCCATATCTGAACAACCCCTTGCCACAAAAACACTATTTCTTAAATAATCATTTAAAAATGTAATTTACAGTAAAATATGAATATAGAACTTTGTTTGGCACAGTCCTACATATATATATTGATATTTACCAATATTAGTTTGGACTTATACATTCCCTAGAGACTCCCTTACGAACATTCCCCCCCAATTTTAGAGCAAGGATGAAACTGACTTATGACGGACAGTCTATAGGCAGCCGCAAATCCAATGATTTTTTCATAAAATACCTACTTAATATCTGGTATGGATAGAGGAGATCTCCCTGAGAATGGGTTCGCCATATACTATAGGTGCTTATCTATGTTAATATTATAAAGAGCAAAGATTTGTATGTACATATGTTTGTAACGAATTGGCTCAAAAAATACTGGGCCTATTCCAAAATTTCTTTCACGGTTTGAATGTTACATTATTCCAGATTAACATAGGCTATAGAATACTTTGAAAAAGTTTAGGATTTTTGGCAATGAGAATTGTTGGTGGATGAGGTTTCTGTAGGAAGACTGTAACCTTTATTTTTGGTGAGATTATCAGTTTGTTCTAAATCTTCTAATCAAAAGGTGTTTGGAAGGACACCATAACAAAACAAAGAAAAGATAATATATCCAAGTCCAAGTGAAAGTTTCAATATTCATTGGCTTTAAATGTTTCCAGTAGACTAAGGCAATGCATTTATTTATTATGAGTCTAGCCCAGCTTTATCCTAGTAGAGGCACCTAATATTGTAGTTCTAAACAATGTAGGTATGTACCTATTTGTATCTAAATTCTCCTTATAAATGTGAACTTTGATAAGTACAAACTGTTCAAAGACTCAATATTTTTATCAGTATAATATTTTCTGAATAAATGTAATTATCACTACTATATAAACATTGGTGTAAGGTGTAACAAGCAACAACCAGAATCTTTTCCAGGTCAAATACCATATTTCTGGGTTCATTATGTAGTTCTCTTGTTTAAAAGTAAAAGTACTAAATAAACTTTATTTTTAATGATGTCCTGTGACCAAAATGTGCTAGCATTTGTTAACCCTTTGCACTACTGCCATATGAATGTGGCCAAGGCAATTTAAATGAACATAGAAATGTCTATGTATAATAAATTAAATGTTTATTAGAAAATTTACTAGGGTATATGACACATGACACCTATGTCTTGTTATACAATAGGATGATTTATGATCTAACATGCACAAAAAAAAAAAAAAACTATATAAATATCTTATATATTATGATGTAGGTATTGTTACTACCTACACCTCTTATCTTTTCTAAAATCAATGGTATGCACATAAGGGAATTTATGCACTATACAAATGTTACAACCTAACCTGGATTGGTTAAATGATTTTCGGTTGCTTGTCCACATTTTTTTGCAAAATCCATGGGCTTCAAAGACTAGGTCAAAATTGATTTATTTCAATTAGACCAATATAATAGTTGAAAGGTTGAACTACTTGTCAAACTGGATGCTTGTTAACACAAACAGCACTGGATTAGGTGATATAGACTTTACCAAGTAAATGCTATGTCATAATACATAAGTTATGCAATACTTCTATTTTACATGATAGGTACTCCTATAATAAACAGGAATTTTATTACAACATTTTAGTTTATCTTATCTTGTGTATAATGTACCTATTCACTGTGGCCCAGAATTTGGTGCTGGGCAAGCTGCAATAAATATTGCTAAATATTATTATAATGACATATTTCTGGTAGATATCATACAGGAGCTAAGAAATTATCAAGACAATGATAACTGGAATTTTTAACTGATAAATTCTAAGCATTTCTAGAGCTAAAGTTTCTATAATCCTATCATCTCATCTCAATGTATATAATATAAGGAATACTTTATATTAATAACTAGATTCTATACATATTAATGTATTGATTGTCTTGTAATGTCCCCATCTTGTAAAATTATTACGCATCTGAGCAACCCAATGTAGGAATTACTTTATTATAACAATATAGGCAATACTATATTCTGAATAAACATTTACTAATAAATGTGGTTTTCCAATAACTTTTTGGTATGTAATGTCATTTCCAAATGGAAATAAAGCTCTATTTGACAGCATTCTTCTGAGATGTTATTTTTCTGATATTAAAGTTTGTTGTATCATAATGGGAAATGAAAACTAAAGTTGGCCAAAGTAGATAGCTCATCTGATTTTCCTGAAGACAGTAATGGCACCAAGGTCTTATGAGACTTGATTACAAAGGTAATTGAGTATCCTTTAACATGGTTAAGTAATACACTTAACATTGCATGCTATCCTGCAGTGAGGTAAAAAATGTGTTAGCCTTCCGGCATGACTTACCACTATGGCTAAGTTGGCCATTTCTTGCACACAATGTTGGTCTTGTGCACAATGCTGGTGTTCCAGCCTGTATTGAAGATTCATGTCCTTCAATAGTAATGGGTAGTTGTGGGTTTCACTTACAATTGGTTGTAAGCTTATTGAAGAACTGGTCGCTTTTAATGGCTTATAATTTTAAGACGACATTTCATTTATCGTCTAACTTTTGTAAAACTTCTTTATGTTGCCGTTTAGGCATAGATTTGGTTGAAATTATATTCAAATACACTTTAATTAAAATAAACACAGAGAAACGCAGAATCAGTTGCCGCGCAAACGAAAAGAATGAAAGCGTTCACCGAGCACAGATTAAGCAAATTTTAGGATCGGGGTTGCTACTTCTAAAATTGCGCAGAGTTGCCAGTGAATGATGAGAGCTGCTTGTTTAAATATATATCGAGAGCAGGGCACGCAATATAAATGTTATATGTAACACCAAAAATGACTGAAGGGATTGAAATTTAGTTTAAAGCTCCTAAATAATATTTTAGAATAAAAATATATACCATTTTTGATTTCACATTATCGCATGTTAAATACCTTTCGCTAAAATTTGGATCTATAAAAAAATTACCGCGTTTTCCAAAAAAAAAAATTTCCTTAAACACTTTTTTCGTTAACTGTACCTACTTTGATCGATATCAAACTTTCCAGTTGATACATGAACTCTGTTTATCAGTTAAGTATTAGGTATCCGATAACTGGACGATTCAATCACGTTGTTGTAGCGACTTTCTAATTGCCTCCACTTTGTAATACATTTTGATATTTCATGGTTTGACTGTGCTCAAATGTACTACATTTACATTATAACATAAGTTGATAATGTTTTAGGTGACGGAATGAAGGCATTTCTATAATAAATTAGATTCATAGCAACAAAGTCAATGTAGGTATTTAATTATTTGAAATATATTTTTGTGTATTATGTAACATCTTTGTAATAACAGCCAAATGCTACTTATTTATGAATACATATACCTACTAATAAAATAAATTAGATAACAATTATTATTGTTAGTCAATTCAAACGTGATAACATCCGCCTTGAAAATAACAAAAAGATCAGGTTCCACCGAGATTTGAACTCGGA
This sequence comes from Acronicta leporina, assembly GCA_947256265.1. Lineage (NCBI taxonomy): Eukaryota > Metazoa > Arthropoda > Insecta > Lepidoptera > Noctuidae > Acronicta > Acronicta leporina. The sequence continues at coordinate 3,457,616 of OX366513.1, read as the reverse complement.
TCGCTGGATTCAGAGTCCAGAGTGCTAACCGTTACACCATGGAACCGATGGACGTGTTGTTGAAATTTACCATCTGCTTCTGTCTGCATTTTTGGAAACATGATTTTCTATGATTTAATATTTTGTTGTTAATTAGTACAGAAAATCTTTGATTTATATAAACTTGTTCGCTATGTTGGTTCCTTACTACGTTAATATTTTTATATTGAGATCGGGTTGTCCTATATCTACCTAACTAAAATCATAGTCGTTTTAAAAAAATATTATGAATATTTTTTTTTGGAAATTTGCCAGTATTGAGAGAATATAATATATGCAGCTATGAGCGTCCCAGAAATGAAACATATTATTATATTTAATAAAAGTAGACAGTTCAAGTATTCAGTATTCAATCATTAAGTAGGTAAGTATCAGAATTTCTTAGTTGTCTATAGAAATTTTGAGTAGGTACCAGTGTATACTATGATACCTATATAACTAATAATTATCATTTACTTCAATGTTTACTATTTGCGGGGATTATTAGCATTATAATCAGATTAATTAGTACCATTGATGAAGTGTTTCAAATCAGCTGTTATACACAGAATAGATAATTTGAGGTCAAAGTCGATATAAATAATTATGTATAGATTACTCGAATCGACCAAGTTTCGAGACACTTTATAATCTACTAAGTATTTGCCCGGACGGCTTCGCCCGTTTTCCCGTAGGAATGAAGCATTTTCCTGCGGTAAACAGTAGCCTATGCCTATGTTCATGGTAAAAGAATTTTTCAAATCGATCCAATAGTTTTGGAGCCTATTCAATACAAACAAACAATCAAATCTATCCTCTTTATAATATTAGTGTAGATTTTATAGTTGGTACCAACGTACCTACTTATGCTTTATTGTGTCTTATGTGGGTGAGTGAGAGCAGTGATACTGATACGACCATTGAACTGCCAAGTCAAAGGTTTTTTTTTATCTTAATACAAAGGTCACGAGTTCAAATCGAAGGCACGCTACACCTCTGACTGACGGATTTCTATCTTTTCGAAGTCATATGCGTATTAATAACAAACTAATCAACTGCTGGTCTTCATTAAAAATAGAGGGGCCATGCTGGAATTAATTATATACTTACCCCCATTATCATCAACACATTATATAAATTATCTCACAGCTGGGCACGGGTCTCCTCTTAGTTTGGGAGCGGTTAGGCTTGGCTGACTAAACATCTCTCAGGCATGCAGGTATCCTCACGATGTTTTCTTTCCTTCACCATTTAGGCAAGTGGTAATCATAACTTCGAAAGGTCAGAGGTGCGCGCCTCAAGATCTCTGACAATCAATGACAATACAAATTGTCACATCATTACACAATGCACGTTATACACAATATTTGTTAAAACACAGATGTCTTCAGATACCTGTATACTAAACGCTTTTGTCGACTGTACGACACAGCGAAAGATCAAGTTATACTTCTGACCCCTTGGACTGTCCGTATTCCGTCAAAATGATGTAGTCCCTACTTTAAAAAAAAGTTCATTGGTCCAGTACTGTTCTACTGTTACTGGTAAGAACTCCTCTCAGACCGAGAGAAGTTACTTAGTAGCAAAGACTACAATATAATATAGGAGATAGACAGGCAACTCTCGTCTTTTTTGTTGACAGAATACAGGCGCCATCTCTGTGTCAGCTAACCAAAACTATTGCCTATGGGTAGCTATATAAACGCTATAGGTATGTATAATAGATGCACGCTATAGCTATATATATCGATATACATGCTATGGTATGCTGTTAAAATTGTATAGTGTATGTACATTGGCGTTTATAGTATTATTTACTATGTAAACAATAATTTATGCGCCAATGTACACATTCCAGATTTTACTTACATGAACATAATTAATTAATAAAACAACAGTTTATTTCTTTCAAATATGTATTGCGGTTTTTCTTAAACACTACACAGACATATTTTGTCTAATCCTCTTCCTCCCTTTATTTTTTGAGTAGTGCCTATGAGCTTTTTCTTTCATGGGGTCATTTTTATCCCAAAAGGTTATCTTCCCGGTTAGGATACTGTTTATCTCTTTGCACCAATTATTAATAAAAAATGTAGTAGATTTTTTCATCAGGAAATTTGTTACATCGTCTTTGTGTATCTCGCAGGATACAAATTCTAAATTTAAATGAATACTTATTATTAATTGTATGTATCGAGACAAATTATTTTTGTTGCAGTTATCTTTTAATATTTCTATACAAATATGTTCTACTTGGGCAAAGAAGTTAAACAGTGCCCTAGTAGGATAACACAACCACTTTTTATTTTCATACTCTTTCATTTTAATATATTTATGAAAATCTTGCATGCTTTCTTCTTCTAAATCATTTCTGCAAGTGGCACAATTTCTGAAAACATTTTTTTTTGCGAGTTGTGCTATCCATCCGCTGCAATAACCAATTGCTGCGCTTTTCTCCATATCCATTGGAGTTTTACTGGATAATAAGGCATCAGTGTCTAACAGATCTAGACATATATGAGCACTATCTATTTCATCTTCACATTCAGTTGACGTATTGTTGTCTCCAGGTTTCGTTAAAAATTGTTTTAGCGACTGGAGACAAACAGTGTCATCTTTTTCACAGTTTGAACCAACTGAATGTGAAGATGTTATATTGTTTATCAATAATGTCTTAAATGCTCCTTCAAACGCTGCTGACGTGGGCATAATGTTACTTTGACCATGAGCTCTAATTGCTCCAAAAAAATTCTCCAATGGATCTTGATTAAAGTTGCGCAGCAATAAGGAGTTGATACCCTTCGAATTTAAATACGATACAATTTTTTTAAAGCTCTCAACAGTTTTAATCCAGCTAGACAATGAAGGCACTACTCCTTGACTGTTAGCATTTACAAATTTCATTGTTTTAAGGATTGGGAGACTGTAGTTCCACAAATTGTGATGAGGTGAAGTTGGGGTCACTGCAGCTCGGTACTTTTTTCCTTCTCTAACTTCATGGAAGCTGCCATTGACGCTGTCAAAAAGGTCGTCGAAGAACAGCAGGAGGTCTGCTGTCTCATGACTCTCCTTTTCAAGAACTCCCATATCTGCAATGAGAAACAAATGTTTTCTTGAACATAAATACAGCAAAAATTTCACGGTTGATCCTGAAATCAGTTCAGTTATGTTATGATCTGTTTATATTATGATCCTGACAGAGCACTACGTTACTGTATATTACAACAATCATAACAATAATCAAGATAAAGATAAAGTTTCAAGATAAAGTTTAAAATGGTTTACATCTCACTTAAAAAACAGAGAGCACCAAGTAGAAATTGAATTCTTCGATTGAAAAACTCAAGAAATAAAAAATGTTCGATCTGATACAGAAGTTATTAATGCCTAAATTCCGCAAGGTAGTGTTATTGGATGCCTCTTGTTTCTCAACTATATCAATGACCTATCTAAAAATATACAGGCTCCTTGTGTTATGTTTGCTGACGATATCTCCTTATTAATCTCATGCAAAAATAATATAAATACTCAATATCTTTATTGCACTCCATAATCTTGTTAGATGTTATATTAACACAAAAGGCATATTATGGGCCCTGCAAGGTATGGCAATTTAGAACAGAGGAGGATGTTTTATTTTTATAAATGTTTCCTATTAGTTTATTATTATTTTGTCTCTGCCAACCCCAATGGGAGACAGGAGCGATTGTATTTATATAAGTACATATATTTCTCTAACCATGACTAATATAATAGATGATAGTTTATTTTATAAATTTATTTATCCTATATTATTTATTTCAATTACTATTTGTATTTTTTAGATGTAGGTATATTATATTATTATTGTTATAGAATTATGCATGAATTTATTAATTTTTAATTTTATACTGATTTCTGACACTTACGCCAATATTAGACATTGAAATGAAACTTCATAATATCAATATACCGCGATAAAATCCGTAAAACGTAGTTTTAATTTTATTTTATTAATATGAATTTAATATTACCATGAATATATAATATAATATATTAATAATAACATATAATATTGCTATTTATTATTTTGTTTATTTAATTTAGTTATCATTCATGTAGTTTTTAGTATTGTGGTAGTTTCATTTTATTGTGGATATATATATTCTCATCTCTCTCTCTCTACATACATACATATTTTTACGCCTGTCTCCCATTGGGGTAGGCAGAGACTATAGATTTCCACTTGCTACAATCCTGGCATACTACTACATATATATTGTATGTTAATATTTATTGTTATATTTATTTATTTTATATCTTTATCATTAATATTGTAGTAGGCTTTAGCAATGAGCAGTTGTTTGACCTTAATTGTAAATATTTTATCATTAGTTGTGGATTTGATGGATTCTGGAAGCTTGTTATATATTTTTATAGACATCACTGGACTATGTGAATGTAGAGTCGTTCTGGAACTAGGTAGCATTAGTTTGTTTTTGTATCTAAGTGATCTATTTATAAGTTTGTCTGCGCGCGTCGTAAAAAAGGTGGTGTTATTTCTAACAAATTTACATATTTCTAAAATATAAATGAATGGTAAGGTCAGTATTTAAGTTTCTTAAAGTAGGGTTGGCAACTGTCAGTTTGGTCGATGTTTGTTATGATTCTGATTATTTTTTTTTGTAAAATAAAAAGGGATGTTATGTCAGTGCTATTTCCCCGCATGATTACACCATAACTAAGCCACGCATAAGCGTAAGCATAGTAAGTGGTTAGTGTTGTTTGTAGATCAGTGGTTTTCTTGATTTCCCGGAGGGCAAATAGGCAAATCTGGATATTTTAGCTCGGATATTTTTGATGTGAGTTTTCCAATTTAAATTTGTATCGATTGTTATTCCTAATAGTGTGAAGTCATTTGCATTCTCTATTTTTATATTGTTAGTTGAAAAGTTATTTTTTAAGGGGGATTTTTGATATGGATAGAAGGACATTAGTTTAGTTTTTCATAATTAATTTCTAGATTATGTTCATGCATCCAGTTTGCAATATTATCAAAAATGTTTTGGAGCCGCTCGTTTAACCCATCCACGGTTTAAAAAATATTACATCAAATATTTATTTACAACCCAACAACACCAAACAACTAAACCTAAATAAATAAAAAACTAAAACAAACAGTACTTAAATTGTAGAAATAAATAACTAATAAATAAAATAAAAGTACATAAATATACAAATTTAAACTATCATAACATAACATACCATCACGCCTGTATTCCCCGAAGGGTTAGGCAGAGGCGTACTAATTTACACCCACAGTTCGCCGGTATGTTTAGGTCCCATGTAATAGGGGGCGAGCCCATTAACCGGGCACAATTTCCAAACTTCGAGCTGCTACTGGGATTTTCACAGAAAAATCCAATAACACTGCTCGACCTGGGAATCGAACCCAGGACCTCTAGCGTAGCAGTCGCGCTCAGGACCACTTAGCTTATAAGACAGTTGAAACTATCTATGATAACAAATAACTAATGTATACATATCAATATATTCAAAAATAAACAAATAAGAAACGGAATTTATGACATAGAAACTAATTAAACAAGACAAAGTATAAGCCTTCTTCCTTTCTCCTACATTGCCGTGCCCGACAGGGTCAATGATTGATACTTTTATATTTATTTTAACACCTTATAACATTGTGGAGTGCAATAAACGAATTGAGTATTGAGAGAATCTGGGGTCATTATGACCTCCACCTGACCTATGCTGGCCAACATGCTCGAATAATACTATACCTATATAATAACATGCAACAAGGTAAAATATAGTGTTCAGCAGTGAGCATGTCGCACCTTTAATAATATAAGGGCACAATACAAAAAAGTAGATTTTTGGGAAATCCCGTTTAAAGATTCTGTATTGTGAAGAACTCTATCTAAGCATGAGCGGGAAAAAATATTTACTGAGTCATTTTATACCCTTTTTCTCTTTTTGTCAGCGGTTACCAGTGGAAAATTTCATTTTATGCCCTTAGCATTTAAATTAACACTTTTTAATTACCCTTATATTACTAAGGGTGCAATATATAAATAAGAGAATTATTGAAATAATTAGAAAATACAAATATATCCATACCTGCAAAACACCCAAGTCCCACTCCAACTGACTGACTGAATACTTGTGTGCAGTATTTCACCCTCATCTTTGGGATTAAATTGGGTAGTACATGCATTGCAGTCAGTTTCGGCACTAGCTTGACACCGCTGTATGATGGGCACCTATTATATAAGGCCACTATGTGGGACCATTTAGCTGTGCATTCTTTTCCTTTTATAACATATTTCAAATTTTTAGTTATTAGATTGTTTCTTATTCCTTTAATGAGGTGAGGTGGATCATACAGAGGGAAAATGTTGTCTTTCCCCACTTTATAAAACCCTTCCCGGTATTCATGACCGTTTCTTATAAATTCTTCTCGTGTCTCTTTGAGTAGCAGATTTATAGCTGCTACATTAGAGGTCCCTTGGTCGCAAATGGTAGCGACAACTTTCAACCCGGTTCCTTCAACTCTTAAAATAATATTTTTTATTTGAGCTTTTAGCTCAATAGCCTTAGTGCTTCCATGGCAATAATAATAGGCTATCGGCTGCTTAAACTTTTTTACGACGCCTCGAACCATAAAAACTAAGACATGATCACAAAATTCTTTCTCAATTTTTTCGCCATTATCGACAAATCCAATTAATTTATCATGCCTTTTGTTGTATGAAACAGCTGGTCCAATTGCCATCTCATCAAACAATAATGTACAATATTTGTGATTGTCAGGGAGTTTTGTTACTCTATTTTTCAAGTTTTCAAATATTAAATAGTTAACACCAGTTTTTAGGTCCAATTTGTGTAATAAATTTTGCAATGTCTTTCTACTTGGCAAAACGCACATTTTACTAAGCAACCGATAAGCCTTAGGCGAGGGCTTATATAAAGATAATGCCAAAATTTTTTGATCCAACGTGAATCTTCTACCAGTTTTTTTCTTGCCACTCTCAGAGATTTGCATTTGGCAGAATGTCTTTGCAGTAGTTGACATTTTCGCTGATATAATGTTAAATGCTGTGGTTCTCGTCAGTTTTTTTGCAAGATTTAGTTTTTTCTTAAAAGTCACCTTAGCGTTTTCAGCTTTCTGCAGCTTCTTCAGTAATGATTTATACTCTCTGTGTTTTGCTAAAGGTACATGAACACCTGAAAAAAAAGAGCTTTAATAAACAAATGAAACCACTTGAAGAAAAAACATATTTTTTTACTTAATTTCGAGTTCGATTACCAGATCAAGCTTACAACCACTAACGCAGGTTCCCAATAACAAATCCACCGATAGATTTGCCTACTAGAGGTAGGATTTTGACATTACTTGTAAGCTTGTGTCAAAATTCTATCTCTAGTAAGCAAGTCCACTGACTGATTTGCTATTGGGAACTTCCACTAAGCTCGTAAACTTGATCTGGGAACCAAACTCAAGCCCTCTTGCTGTGCAGTCGCAATTACGAAATTAATAATGTGTTGTTGAAAGCACGCGTCAAAATTTTCAACTTAATAATCAAAAAAGGATTAATTTTAGTTTTAAACAATAAATATCCTTGACTTTGAAATTTCCTTGAGACTAAAAATTACCTTTTGGTTTAGTAGACTTATTCTTAAGCTCTTTCTGCTTTATATGTTGATCACCACCTCCTGTAATATTTATATTTATTATAACAATATAAAATTATAAAATATAATTTTTCATATAGATAGCTTGCAATGACACATTAATTTTATTTTCTGGCATATGTTTGTTTTGTTATAATGAAACATGTAAACACACAGTTCGACAATAGTTTTTAATCCCAAATAATAGGGGCAAACCTTTTGCATACATAAATTCAATCTCTGCTACTCAGAATTTTCTATTGAAACAACTCAATACTTGACACTGGGGAATCTGGAAATCGAACCTAGAACCTCAGGCTCGGCAGCCGATTAGACCAATGAGGCAGTCATATTAATGAATGGTATTATTTTCTTATTAAATTCTACTATAAAATATATCTCATGTCAATTTTACTAGGCGAACTTTGAAATGATGGGCATAATGTAGGAGTTATGCTTATCAAGTTCATTGGCAAGATCATTACATATATCATCTGCGCATAGGCGTTTTAAAAGATATTGAGAAATTAAATTAAATATAATAAATATTATTTTAATTTTTTTTGTTTCGTAAAATTTAATACAAACCTGTTATCATCTCCACTGATGCAGTGGCTTGAACATCAGATATTGAATATAGAGCAGGCATATTCATTGGTTCTGTAAAGATGTGTCCTTGACCTGAAAATTAAACAATACATTACATTAAAACTAGGTAGGTAGGTACTGGAAACTAAGTTATGACTGTGCAATAAACAAAATGTTACTTTTCTGTTTTTAGTTCACTCTAAGACAAAACATACATACCTATCTTAAAAAAATCAGTTTGATGCATTTGAACACCAGATGTTGAAGGTAAGCCAGGCAAGGTAACAGATTCAGCATGCAATTGTTGTTCTGAAAATATTAATTTTTAAACTATGATTAGATTTAGAACATTATTAGATAATAAAGTTATGATTTATATACTGTGTTTTATGGTTATTTCCTTAGTCTGGGTGTACTTTCTCTCCCTTTGTGAAGCATCACAGGCATTGGTCTCCGAAGAGGGAGCTTCCTTTTTTAAACATGATTATGGCCACCATCAAAATTGAAATTTTTGCTTTGGCTTATTAGCTTATTTATATACTAGCTGTTACCCGGGACTTCTTCCGCATGGTCTTTAAAAAAAGTAGCCTTAGTTACTCCTTGTTACGTGAGCTATTTGCCAGTGAAAGTCCCGTCAAAATCGGTACAGCCATTTCAGAGATTAGCCGGAACAAACAGACAGACAAAAATTTAAAATCGTTGATTTGGTATATGTATCAAGTATACATCTAAATGCACTTAGTAAAAAGCGGTTATTTTAATATTACAAACAGGCAATCCAATTTTATTTATTTATATAGATGTATATAGTTATTAAATAGTAATGAGTACAGTATATTAAGTAAGTAAATTAGTAATCTATACTAATATATAAGTATATATTGAAATATTTTAAATAAGTACTAACTTTAAAAACCAGTTTTTTAATTTTAAACACAATATAAAAGCTATTGGAATGCCAATAACGGATCAATTACAACGGGTCAATGGAACCATTGTCATTTACTAAAATTAATTTAATATAATTATTACCTGGTAAATACAGTACTGGAATTGCTAATTTGCATAGTTTATGGCCTGGATATTTATCAATATCTTGAAAATGTTTATGACAGACACGTCTGTTGTTATAAACATATAATTGATCCATTGTAGCTATTTCACCACCAATTTTTGAAATCCATATGTTGAATTTCTCTACACCCACATTTGGATTTGGAAAGCGGTGGAGAGGTATTCCTAAAAAACAAAATAGTATTATAATATTATTTTTAACTTACTGCGAAAGAAGGCTAATGTTTATTAATAGTAGTAGCTTAATTTAACAGGTATACATATTTGTTATTGTTATACCTATGTGAAACAAAATAAAGCTCTAATATGTGACAAGGAAATAATATAAGCTAAATGGATATTAAAATTATTGACTTGTTTAAACAGAATGCTCTATTTAAGTGTATTGTCTACTCATTAGTTGTAAAGAAGTTGTTGTTGTGCCTTATGAAATAAATAAAATAAAAGGCCATGTGTTAAGAACCAAAAAAGTGGACAAAACCTGATAATAATTAGGCAAAGGTGTACTTATATACACACATGGTTCACTGATATGTTTCTAGGTGCCTAATGGGAGTGAGTCTATTGCCATTAACCAGGTACAAATCCTAGCTGTAGAGTTGCTACTGAGAATTTCACAGAAACACTTAGTAACAAGTAACTTAGTAAGCTGTGATAGCCTAGTGATATGACCATTGGACTGACAAGTCAAAGGTCTTAAGTTTGAACCCTAGGCACGCACCTCTATATTATATTCGAAATTATGTGCAGATTAATAATTAATTATCACATGCTTAAATGGTGAAGGAAAACATCGTGAGGTGTATGAAGTCTGCAGTAGGCTAGCGTGGTGGACTAATCCCTCTCATTCTGAGAGCAGACTCCTGCCGTTGTGGTGGACAATAAATGTGTTGATGATGTTTTAGTAACACTGCTCAAACTGGGAGTCAAACCTAGGACCCCAAGCGCAGCAGTCGCGCTTACGACCACTAGACTCATGAGCCATGGTTAAAGAATGGGCCAAGAAAAATCACAGGACCTTAGATAATATGCTTAACCTCACAGGACTGATGTGTAAACATATAAATTTATGGCACTTAGTAATGTAGATTATGAGAAACAACCAAGTTTTATGTAAATAGATGTAACTACAAAGTATAAACCTACCATCTTTCTTAGTCACTTGGCATCCAGGCACACAGCAAGAGTTTTGTGACATGATGGAAATTCAATCAATGTTCTATTCACTATTCGCAATTATTGGTCCAAACTCAAAAGAGTGCCTATGCTCAGCAGTTCACAGAACTTCACTATTTTATTTCGAAACGCCGGCACGGAGGAGGGCTCAACTCAACGTGGACGTAGGAAACAGATGATTGTAATGCGACACGGCAACACGAAGGAATAGAGATTCAACTCAACGTGGTTAGCACTTACAAAACAACCAATATTTAATTACAAAAGCAAAATCTGCACAAAAAACAGCGAAAGCTTGTACTCCTGCGCAAACGGCCATTTGCAATTAGTATTTAAGTATTCCCACTACAACTATTATAAATTCCCATTATGATTTAACAACTATGACAATAATATTCACTTTGAGACCGTTTATAAAATTGATTTGGGGTTAAATATTTTTTTTTTGTAGTTTATTGCCTAATATTTTGAGAGAATTATTTTATTTATGTGTTTGTGTTTAATAACATTTCCCCGCATCAAAATTATATATTTAATATTGCAACACAGTATTTTTCTTTCGGGTAGCTGGTTCAGAGATGGCGCTCTTCTCAAAAAAAAAATCGAAATTGCTGAATGTTCCCAGTTACCATAGCATGCTTAGTAGGTTCTTATTCTCCTCCATACTTAGACATACGCTTTTAGAAATGCTTTCAGAGGTTTAATTACCCAAGTCTTCCTAAAAAAAATTTAGATAGGTATCTAATCATTAATACGCGCTCTCCTCATCATTGCTTATTAATATAATATATGGCAATATATTGCAATATTGCGCCATCTTGGCGATCTTCTGAAGTTTGGTATTCAGAGATGTGAGAATCTGGTCAAAACATATTAAAGGACTACAACCACTAGAGCGTCGATTTTACCAGTAATCATCAGCTGTTCGAGCTTTTGACCATCTTGTCAAATCAATACAGGAGTGATGGTATGTCAGATACAACGACACATGTTGACACGGTTTTATTTACACGGATAAATAAAACCGTCAGTGTCCTTTATTATTATACTAGCTTCTGCCCGCGGCTTCGCCCCCGTGGAATTCGGTCTGTCATCACATCCCACGGGAACGGGATAAAAAGTATCCTATGTCCGTCTCCTGGTTCTAAGCTACCTCTCCACCAATTTTCAGCCAAATCGGTTCAGCCGTTCTTAAGTTATAAATAGTGTAACTAACACGACTTTCTTTTATATTTATACAAGATATTACTTACGTCAGTGTTATTAATTTTATCAAGATTTGTTTGTAAATAATACAGTTACAATTGCTATAAGTAATTTTGAATTCAATGGTTATTTTATGTTTTTTTTCTAACGAGAAAATTTAACGCAAATGTGTTTTGGACCGGTTAGTGTACCAATAATATATGATTAAGATTATGTATTTTTTTCACTGCTTGAAACTGTATACTTTTTGCTAAATAACTGCCTATTTTGACTATTCACAGCGCCTTAAGACGTCACAGCCGTATCCTCGTGCATATCCTGCCTTAGGCCAACATTTATAGGTAAAAAGAACTTCCCACAGTCTTGGGGAAATTGAAATCCCTCTGTGGTAAATGAATAACACTACGTACACAAATGAATATTAACAAAAATAAATTAATATAGTTTATTCTATATCATTCTGTTTTTTTATAGTTGAGCTGAATGCATGAAACTCAAGTTTATCGTGGGAGTGCTCGTTCGGAGTGATAACCTCACAGAAAACCGAACAGGAAGTTCCGCACAATCAATCAAAAAAGTAATTTTTGATATCTTTACAATGATTCGACTGATTAATTTTGTTTCGTCGTGTGTTTACAGTGAAATAGTTGTAGACGAAACTTTAATGGTACGGGCCTAGATTAACGGTATCCAAATTCCGAATACGAATAATGTCAATTTGATTAAAACCTCTTTGAATTACGATTTATTTTCGTACGTTTATATGGGCAATTCTAATGTCCGAAAATAAAATAAATGCAACAGCCGATCTTATGTAAATTCGTGGAATGTGTGGTATGTACACAATACAATAAGACACGACTGTCATGACGTCACAATAGCTTAATACCAATTTGTTGATTAAACAGCTGAGTAAATACGCACACAATAACATAGGTACCTATATAATATACATAGGTATATGTATATCATACGATAAGTAGTAAACACGTGATGTCGCCAGATGAAAACGTAAGTAAAATATTACGTTGTATCTACTTCAGTAGGTACCTAAACAAAATCCACAGTAATTAATAATAAAATCTGAAAGTATCTCCGTCTGTTTTGTTAAGTTATCACTCTCAAAAGACGAGAAGAAGAGTTTTTGAGACCACAGGCCAGTCTATTTCCTTCTCCAAAAGAAGGAAATAGACTGGCCTGTGGTCTCAAAAATTCTTTGGAATGTGAGTGAAACCGTGGGCAACAGCTAGTATTAGGTTGTGGATGTGTATTATTTGGGTACTTGACTGCTGCTGTTTTTTTTTTCAATATATCAAATATTGAAAAAAAAACAGGCTTAGTTAAAAATATATATTTAACCCAATAATAGTTTGCTAGAACTGGGAACCGAACCCAGGAACTTTGTCGTAGCAGTCGCGCTCAGAACTACATACTAGGATAACAAGGCAGTATAACAGAATGAACATACCATCACGCCTGTATTCCCCGAAGGGTTAGGCAGAGGTGTACTAAGGTACACCCACATATCGCCGGTATGTTTAGGTCCCATGTAAAAGGGGGCGAGCCCATTGCCATTAACCGGGCACAAATTCCAAACTCCGAGCTACTACTGGGAATTTCATAGAAAAACCTAATAACATTTTGCACGACCTGGGAATCGAACCCAGGACCTCTAGCGTAGCAGTCGCGCTCAGGACCACTTGGCTAATGAGTTAGTTAACGGAATGAACAGCAGAAAATAACCTACTTACCCAATTAAGTACTTACTTACCTAATTCGGACTTCGTAGTTTATTATTATATTATATTTATTATTATTTATTATTATAGCTGTTATATTAATGTTTCTAATTTACTTAAAACAAAACAGAATTATTAGAAACTAACTACCTACTAATTATAACCAGGTTATTTGGCATCGACAAAAAAATACAGAAATTAGTTTTTTTTTTGCCTTAGAATAATCGACCTTATTTATATATGTCACAGGATTCAGCATTAGAAATGCGCTATCAAACTTGTTTATTATCATTAATTGATTCACTATTCAGTCATGTAGATAGCAGTGCTTAATTTCGACTACTTTGTCTCATCCGATCCGGTTCCATGGTGTAATGGTTAGCACTCTGGACTTTGAATCCAGCGATCCGAGTTCAAATCTCGGTGGAACCTGGGTATTCTTTTTTGCATTTTACAATTTATGTTTGAACAACTGAAGTATAAAAGAGGTTCTTATTGTGAAAGATAATTACAATTAAAGGGTTTTATATCTTTTTTTCCATAAATTATTTATTTATAAGGAAATGTTTTATTAGTTCCATTAGTAATAAATTAAAAAAAGCATTTTACTAAAGAGACCGTACAAATGCACTACATCTCCCTTGATGTATTTAATTTACTTTTTTTTATGGCATAGGGGAGCAAACGAGCAGACGGATCACCTGATGGTAAGCGATTACCGCCGCCCATGGACACCCGCAACACCAGAGGAGTCACAAGTGCGTTGCCCGCCTTTTAAAAGGGTTTGAGCTTCCGGTATCCTCACTCACTCGGCGAAAAACAACACGCCGGTTTTCTGTGAGGCCGTGGTATCACTCCGGTCGAGCCGGCCCAATAGTGGCGAAGCATGGCTCTCCCATGTTAAAAAATTGTAATCATGTTTGATATTTTTTTAAAGCTTACTGCCTGTAGGTCGCACATTACTAGTATTCTTCTTATCCTTTCGTGATAAGCTAAATGCTTGTGTTACGAGTGGGTTCACGTCGATAGTGCAATGGGTGGGTTTCGAACCGGCAACCACATGATCGTAAGTCCGACGCCCTAGCCATTAGGCTACCGCCGCTTATTCTTGGTACGTTCGACGTAAAATTTTGATAGAATCTGACTATTGTACTGAACTTGAACTGCCTCATTAGCTTAGTGGTTCTAAGCGCTGCTACGCTAGAGGTCCTGGGTTGCATTCTCAAGTCGAGCAATATGTTACTGAGTTTTTCTATGAAATTTTCAGTACCTAGCAGCTTGGAGTTTAGGAGTTGTGCCCGGTTAATGACATAAGCGAGCCTAATGTCATTAACCGGGCACAACTCCCAAACTATTATTCACCAACTCCTTATTAAATGGGACCTAAACATACCGGCGGACTGTGAGTGTACATTAGTTATTACGCCTCTGCCTAACCCTTCGGGGAATACAGGCGTCATGGTATGTTTTTCTTTTACACAATATTATTAACTTTTGCCTCCATAGAAATGACCCGATTAAAACCTACTTGCTTCAAAAAGAAAACACAATTACGTAACTAATGGCCCCGAATAAAAAAAATCGCCTGACAAGTTTGCCAAAACAACACCACTAAACGCCCGTAATTCGTGTAAATACGTCCCCAGATTATTTGGCAGTCGATCACACCCAACTAACCCAGTCCCGCCCAAAAACCTCTGGGGCATCGTATTACTTTAATGAAAAAGCATCAAATAACATAATTGACGGTGTGATAGTGTGACATGAGACGGAGTTGCCAGGTAAATAATTTAATTAAAGTACCAATAACAAAAATAAGTATTCTTTCAAAAAGTTCGGTTGTGGCGAATGTTGCAAATCCCATGATCGTACTATACGGCGTGGGAAGACAAGTATGATTTAGGTTTTGATATTGGACGTATATCGACTAAAAACCATATTCATACGAGTACAATACATTATGGTTTTCCGCACTACAAAAAAAATTGGCAAAAGCACAGAAGCATTAGTTTTAGTGTAAGCAAAGAATCTATGTATAAAATTTCGAAACTGTATCACGAATCACAAGGTTATAAGCTTGTTATGTTACCTGATAGTCCGTACAAAACATGATCATCACGTCTTATAACCCCCGCCCCGCTGTGCGCGCGCGCCTAATGGCGAATAATGGCGATAGACCTACTGTGCCTTATGTTTTGCGCATAAAAGTAATAGTGGAAAGATACTTAGGCCCACTTGCACCAACTTCTTTCAGTGACAATAGAAAACTGTGTTTAATTAAATACAATTTAAACGCATTTAAGAAATTGGTGTAAGTGGCCCTTAGTGATGTGCGGTGTCGCACTTGTAACTTTTTTTTAAGTTTTTGGGACAAAATATAACGTGGTGCGATTATTATTGGAATCGAATCAGTAACTTATCCTGAACAAACCGCATTCAGGTTTCGCATATTACTAAAAATAATGTAGGTATACTGTGCAAATGAAGTTTGTATTAAAACTCATGATTGGCATCCATTTTTATACGTCACAGAAAGCTTCATTATCGGTAAGGTGCTTCAAAAAGGTCAGATACGTAGTATTCGCAACTGGCGCGTGTGTTTGACAAGATGTATGAATGTGGATGAAGCAGAAGAGACATGCAAGAATCGTAGCGATAGCAAGTGCGTTCTGTAGTTACTGCCTAACTCTATGATAAAAAATATACATGTGAGTATGTATACTATATGCATGCCACTAATAGTTTTTTGTTGATAAGTGGTCAGTAAAGTTGTTGATGAAATGTAAATGTTGTGACTATAATATAATTACCTACTTACCTAGTTAATTCGAAGAATATCTGATTATTTTGAATAAGTAGAATAGCTGTGATATGTAAATGTAGAAAAGCCCATGTTCTTACGTCGGTCAATGAATACTCGGAATTTTTGTATAAGACAATATTATGAATGTTTTGTTAAACTTACTTATTCTGATAAATGTATCACAGAACTTGATAAACTAAGGTCACAATAATGTAGAATGAACAAAAGAAATAATATTAACAACACTATAAAAACAAAAGAGATTGATGCAAAAAAAATAGGTTATTTAATTATCAATAATAAAAATACGCCATTAAACCAGTCTGTACTTATGCTACGTTATCACATCTAAACTTCTGAATCATTTTTAATGAATATTAGTATAGGGATAGATTGAAACCTACGAGAAGGACCCAGAACACCTTTGGAATGCGAGTTGAACCTCGGGCAGCAGTCAGTCTAAAACAAATGTGATAGTCGCAATGGCAACATAGTTATCGTATACCTCTAATATGACAATGTCAAAAATATACTACTAGCTTTTGCCAACGGCTTCGCTCACCTAAAGCTATATTAGAATTACAAAATGGATCCCAAAAAGAATTTAATCGAAAACCTACAGTGATGATCTCTTCTTTGTATGATACATTGATTACTCAGAGAGGTCAAGCTGTATCTCAGGATCCCTTTAATTAATTGAGATAAGAAGTTCACCAGTTTTTAAGTTGGAGCATAATAATATACTTTCTAGCAGTGATAACAAAATTACTATCTATTCAATAGTATTTGCTCAAACCCTTAACAAACAGATAAAAATTTTAAAAATAACATTTTTGGATTCGGAGACGTTTATATACCCTAACCCACCTGTTTTTTTAAATGTTTTCAACTTACAGACACACCTTTTTTTAAATTTTATAATAGTACAGAAGAAGAAGAGATCAGAGAAGAGAAGAGATAACAAAGTCATACTATATAAGTTAAATTACCTATAGATAATACTTAAGTTGGGCTACGTAGCCATCAGAGAAAACACCCAAAATAGCCTCCATTGCAATTTCAACATTCCAAGGGAATAAAGCCAAACTGTACAAGCAGATGAAGAAGAAGATAAGAATTTATAACAATAACCAAATGCTATTTCCCTTTTTTTCAAGGAAAATTTTTTTTTCATCCACCTGGCCACACTGCTGTACTGGCGTGACAAGGCGTGACAACGCCGAGCTCGCCGTCTCACGGGACGTACAATTTATTAATCAGAAATAATAATTCACTAGTAATGTGGGCAGCGCGTGAGTGCTCTACGACAAACATCGCTCGTAATCGGAAGGGTTAAGCTTAGGGCTGTCACGGCCGTTAAAGAATTGTTAACATTTTGTTAGTATTTATTCGTAGCTTAAACAGGTGTTTAGTGAGTGACTTGTTAGAGACGTGCTAGCTTATCTGTCAAATATATAGTACCACAAATTTGTTTCAGCTCCCATGTAGTAGGTAGGAATCGCATCAAAGAGTATAATAGTATAGTTGGGTCGAACGTACTGTCTTGACTATTGACAGTGAACTCCAAACTCCGAGATAATACTGAGAAATAACGCTGCTTAATTAGATCTGGGACCTTACATATAACATTTAAATTCACATTCCCAAGAGAGTTTTAAATACGGGTTTTAGATACCTACATAAAGCAAAGATATTACGAAGAAATGGAAGATATCCCAGATCGCGTCATTTCATTGTAAGTCATTAGATATTGAGAATCATCAACGACATCAAGCTTTGCCCTTAACTTAAATACGTTTATGTAGGGTTGTCACTTGTCACTCACTGGAATACGAGGTTGTTTGCAAATTTAAACTTAATTAATTGGAAGACAAAAATATTGTAAATATAGTACTTAGCTAAATGCAATCAATGAAACCATAAAAATTGAGATAGATTTCGTTTTTTTTTGGTTTTTATGTTTTTATTGTAATTTAATATTATAGCATAGGAAAAGCAATTTTAAGAATGTGAACGCGTTAATTGCAGTTTAATGAAGTTAACTAAAAAATGTAGATAACCTTTTGTATTGACGGCGACGGTAAACATTGAAAACTGTATGGAGACTTAAAAACATGTCTTCTTAACTCCAGTTAGGGAACAGTCAGTTAACAAAACTCCGTCAATAGTTTGTGCCACCGACCACTCATAGATTTTTAATCCACATACTCACGCTCAAGCTCCCATGGCACCAACAGCGAAAGAGTTCGCTTTTTTAATTAAAGTAATCAGTTAATTCGTTAAGGCGCGGCCAGACTTCGTTTGAATGCTTAAACATATGGTAATTAGCAAAGGTTTACCATATCGCTGTGTATCATGGGCTTAACGTTACCTGATAAGCGGAAAGCTCCACCCATTTTTGATTTTGGAATTTAAATTTTAAACTGCCTCATTAGCTAAGTGGTCCTGAGCGCGACTGTTACGCTAGAGGTCCTGGGTTCGATTCCCAGGTCGAGCAAAGTGTTATTGGGTTTTTCTATGAAATTCAAGTAGCAGCTCGGAGTTAGGAATTTGTGCCCGGTTAATGGTAATAGGCTCGCCCCCTATTACATGGGACCTAAAACATACCGGTGAACTGTGGGTGTACATTAGTAGATACACCTCTGCATAACCTTTCGGGGAATACATATTGTGTCTAAATGTTGTTTTCGTAGAGTATTGAGAATACGTATGGCGTAGCGGCTGAGCCATCGGATTCTGCACCACGTGTTGTGGGTTCAATCCCCATACGGATCAAATTTGTATGACCTACAGGCAGTTGTTCCGAGTCAGGGCGTTTGTGTATGTGAGAATTTGTGTTTGTAAAAGCACCTACGATACAACAGAAATCCCTAGTGTGGGGCAATGTTTATTTTAAATACCTTTGCTGCATTTAAATCAACCACATTACGCTGTCAGTACTTGTGTACCTACCTATGTATCATCACTACATATTATAAAACAAAGTCGCTTCCCGCTGTCTGTCCCTATGTATGCTTAGATCTTTAAAACTACGCAACGGATTTTGATGCGTTTTTTTTAATAGATAGAGTGATTCAAGCGGATTTAAGCTATTTAACATCACGCTATGACTCTTAGGACCGGGGCAGCGCGGGTGAAACCGCGGGCGGGTCGCTAGTAAATTGATAATGTGTTTTGTTGTGTTGTTAATCAAGCTAGTTTATCTAAGAAATATTTATTACAAAAGGCATGAAATAATAGAAACGATGATAAAACAAACGCGATTTATTTAAAATCACTGATAGCAAGTTAATAAACATTTCAAACAAATTATGCTGACATGCAAAATTTTAATCAATTTTTGGGAAAGTCCAAAAAGATCAGGTTCCACCGAGATTTGAACTCGGATCGCTGGATTCAGAGTCCAGAGTGCTAACCGTTACACCATGGAACCGATGCTAATCGCGTCATACTTTGTTACTCCTTTCAAAATACTTTCACCTATTGCTAATTTTGTTCGGCGCTGACCTAGAAACTCGTCAGAAAGAATGTGTGGTCTTGAGTTTATATTAGAAGCTGCATGTCTATATTGTATTTGCAAAAAGGTGTTTTGTGAAGTAAACTATATAATACAGGGTGTAATAGAATAGACGCTACAAATTTAAATTTATGATTCTATGTGTAACGAAGAAAATTTACAACACATCATTAAACTAATTATAAGTAAGTACATTTTTATTATGTTAGGGTTATCATACGAACATCTTTGATAATTGTTAGTGGTAGTCAGAAGCCCAAAAAAAGCCTGACAACCAGTCTATCCTCCGAATATCGGTATTGCCCAGAAATTGGGTTACGGATGTCTGATGCAGTCCCTTCGTGTAAAATGCTGATATTCAGCTGCATCTGCATTAAATTTTTGAAGCCGACCCCAACATATTTGGGAAAGGCTCGGAGGATGAAACAGAGTTTGGCAATGTCTCGGGGGCCTTTTCACGTGAAGAGAAAAAAACATGTAAATTATAGTAAGTGCAAAGCGTGAATACTTCACGTAATAACTAAGTATCTACTTATTAAATTGATCGGGAACGCCATGCGAATTTAGTAAAACGAGGAAACTTAAATGGCAACACTGTGTGTAGATTAGCAGTGATTTCGCCATTGGGGGGCAAACATAGGTACTAAGGCCGATACTGGCGCTTTGATTTTGTTTTAAAATTTCCCAGGTTTTGGGGAAATTGCGGTGAATTAGGTACGGCAGTCGTGTATTTTACACTTCATGAATATTTGATGTTTCTTATTTTATTTGGTGATGTGTTCGGTATACCGATATGCTCCTTTCGAATCGGACAGTGTTTTTTAACATAGTACCTACTTACCTACAATATATTTAAATCTTTCTTTTAAAGACAACCTCTATAGTCATATCAAAGTGTACCTACCTATTAATATCAGCGATCAGTAGGTAGTTCATAATTAATAATTGGGGAAGTACACCACCGCAATTGAGATCAATCAGATTGCACAAATTGTTTCATTTCAGATATTTAAACGTTGATATTTACAACTGATTAAGGAAGTAGTGAAATAATTATATCTAAGATCGCTTAGAGGTAACTATTAATTACGTAATATCTCTTTATATATAATATTCATTTATCAAAATAACTTTTCAATGCATCTGCCACGATAAATAGAGACAGTAAATAATTAATAAAGGTATAATAAATCTTCTTTGCATCAGGTGGGTTAAGATTATTATAAATGTGTCCACTGTTACATTTACAAAAAGAGAACGTTTTCTCGAGAACTTACATACGAACTTAGCCCTAAAATACGCATATCCATTCCGAACTTGGGAAGTCACAGATACGTCAAATATAAAGTTACATGGAAGTGGCGAACAGTCCCGCAGCGTTTATCCCTCATTGTAACTCTATAACATATTTATTGGCGGGCAACATTCGAAAATGGAATGGCTCCTTGGAGTAACCGACGGTTGTAACGGGCGCGCGTCGTCCGCCATTTTACATTTTTATTTTGTCAATAGTTAATGTGATGTCAGGATCGGGTGCTATACGTGGTTAGATATCTTTGGTCATCTTAAGATGAGTTTTTAAGGACATGTCAAAAAATAAAATTAAAAATCATGATATTGCAGAGAATTCTGTCTATTTTGTTATATTACGGGTGGTACTAAGACGTGTAATTTATTTATGTATTTAATAGACATGTCAACGATAATTACACAAGGATTACAGTTATAAAAACAATAAGGTCTAGGCCTGTGTGTCTCTCTCAATCGCCATTATAGCATTGTAATTGGGATTTAGAGAGATGCTGCTCTACACATTAGTAGAGCCTTCCCTTTTTACAATCTAAAAATGATCGTAACACTAAATTAAATCGTAATTCGAATACAATTTATTCAAAGTGTAACACACTTTGAATAAATTGTATTCGAATTACGATTCGGATTCCAATACCGTTAATCTAGGTTCCTGCTGTACCATTTCATTCAAAATACTTCACAGGAAATAAATGTGAGCTTATGACGACCTCTGTGGTTTAGTGGTTCGAGTACCGGACTGCTGACCATGAGGTCGTGGGTTCGATTCCCACAGGACACCAAAAATTATGTGATTAATATAAGTGTTTGTGTTCGTGTTTCTTATGTATTATAAGTATGTATTTACAAAAAAAAGTATATAAGTATTATATCCATTGTCTAGTACCTATAGTACAAGCTCTGCTTAGTTTGGGATTAGATGTTGCTGTGTAAAAATGTCCGAGAATATTTATTTATTATTTATTAATGCCATTCTAGATAACTTTACCAAGTTTGGAACTATTTTCCGGTCGTTTATTTCCAGTGAAGTAGTAGTAGACGAAATGATACGGATGAACCTAGATTAACGGTATCTCAATCCGAATATTAACAAAATTTGAGAAAATATTGTTTGGATTACGATTTATTTTGGTATTAAGTTTTTGTGGGCAATTCAACCTCTGCAGGACCTGTAGGCTGTAACTACATAGTTGTGGTAGAACTGTCTTCAACATAACACATAACATACCATCACGCCTGTATTCCCCGAAGGGTTAGGCAGATGCGTAAGTACTAATGCACACCCACAGTTCGTCGGTATGTTTAGGTCCCATGTAATAGGGGGCGACCCTATTGCCATTAACCGGGCACAAATTCATAACTCCGAGCTGCTACTGGGAATTTCATAGAAAAACCCAATAACACTTTGCTCGACCTGGGAATCGAACCCAGGACCTCTAGCGTAGCAGTCGCGGTCAGGACCACTTGGCTGTTGAGGCAGTTACTGAACTGTCTTCAAATCATGTTCTATAAACATTTTAGAGATCAATCTAGAAAAGATACACCCCTGCACTAATTGTGATTATTTTAAAATGTGAAAGGATTTTTTTCTATCCTTATCAAGCTCTATCCATATTGTAACATTGTGTCTAAAAAAGACAATCGCTTAATCTTTTACCCAAGAAAAACATACTTACATATTCTGAATATCCTAAAATAGAACAGACATCTCAAGACGAATCCCGCGACCCTAATCTCTTGTAGGACACAGTGTGCATGTCTACAGGCGTACATTTGCGGAGTCGCTTAGCGACCGCCATAAAATATTGTTTTTTACCAATATTCTGAACAGGACTACATCTACTGACTTAGGCAGGGAGACAGGCAGTAAGAGATTGGAATATTCTGAATATGTTATTTTTATTTTTTTAAATAGAGTCAATGATACTTTCCCTAACTAACTCTTTTCTGTAGATTAGGATTGGTTAGCAACCATTTTATTTCATTATATTAATATTGTTTCGTTTCTCTGTGAACATGAGAAAGCTTTGCATCATAAACTGATAATTAGATAATAATTAAGATTATTGTATTTATATTATTAAATGATTACCGTTTCACCTATCCATTAATATCCACAAATTTACACTCAAAAGTCTAATTATAGATACAAAATCTCATCCCAATAAGGATGCTGATGTAAAGTCATTCTATCTCACGAAGTCCTGTATGATGACCTTTAAGTAATTGAAATAAAGTTCAAATTTCTATAATTTAACGGCCTTCGTGAAATAGAATATCTATATCTACAATTAGATTCATTGCATACTATCACGCCTGTATAATTATTCCCCGAAGGCTTAGGCAGATGTGTACTAATGTCATCCACAGTTCACCGGTATGTTTAGGTCCCATGTAATAGGGGGCGAGCCTATTGCCATTAACCGGGCACAAATTCCAAACTCCGAGCTTATTTATTATCATTTATTCTTACTCTCCTAAATTACGGATTGATGGCACACATTGTTAGCATCAAAAATAAAAAAGAATCGAAGTTTTCTAAACCATAGATACTATCTCCTAGACAACAATGAGTAGGTATAGGTGGCAATATGAAATATGAAAACTTCGGCCATCGCAAGCGGTGCCGCAGAACGCTCATATATTGATTGACACGTCTGAATATTTTATAGTAACCCATTTCTGCTCACTTGGACGCTTATCTGGCAGTAACATCACTACACAAGTCAGAAATAGGGTAAGGTACAAAGCCGCAACAGACTTAGATAATACAAATAAATAAATAATTCAAAACTTTATGACTGACTTTTCGCTTCACTTGAATTGTTATAAATGTAGTCCGAGTCCTGCTGTTTTTTAAATTAGAGAAATCTAGTCTGAGGGTCAAAAAAAAAGATAACTTCCTATACTAGCAGTACCTTTAAAGATGACGGATGGAACAGGTTTAAATATTTTAATAATCGATAATTATTGAACAAAGGGTGACTTTTGTGAAACACTGGATCGCAACATAAATAAAAATAAATATTTGGATGCCCGTTAGTTCAAGTTTGACAGCAAATAAGAAATCTGTCAAAATGCATAGTGCAAAATTATGAAATCTGAAGTTAATTATCCTTGTTACATACTATTAAACTATGATAATGATAAATTATATTTATTTCTGTAAATAGATCTTATAAAGACACTTTTTCAAGTTGTTTTACATATTTTTTTTTACTAGATGGCGCCGGCATTTCCTATCTGACGACCTCTGAGGAGAAACGCCGAAACAAACTCAGAGAATCATGGTCTCTTTTAAAGTCCAGACAGTAGTAGTAGTATTATAGGATATGTGTTTTACGATGTAGGGCAAAATCTAAACAGGCCTTTTGAAGAAAGAGCCATAGCAGTCTTGAGTTGACCTGTCCTAACTGACGGCACGCATGCACCAGTCATCGTGTGCCATGCAAAAATAAATTTTCATTCAAAACACTATTACTTCTTTATTATAATTCAAACAAGACCTAGATATCTAGATATTTAATAAAGAATTTAGTTCAGCAATTTTTCTTTATACACCGTAAATAATAACATGTAAGTACGTATATAATTACACTAATTACACATAACAATTAGCGTCTACGTCATCAATTTATTGACAAAACTGTTTACTCAAGTGTAACTCATTGAAATATCCATTGCTTTCGTTGTTTAAAACATATTTTTGTAGATGGCGCGTAACTGTCAATGTATATTGAAAACGTCATAATTAGCCATAGAGCATATTAGCTTTGTTGATGGAATACGAATAATGGACAAATAAGGTTGTTCTAAGAATTCAAGGAAAAATAACAATGTTATTGTTAAATTTTTCAATTTTTTTTTGTTCAGCGGATGAAATGAGATACATTGTACATGATACACAGTTAAACACATACCATCACGCCTATATTCCCCGAAGTTTTAAGCAGAGGTGTACTAAGGTACACCCACAGTTTGCCGGTATGTTTAGGCCCGTGTAATAAGGGGCGAGCCATTTTTTATGGGTTACGGAGGCATATCGCCTGATGGTAAGCGATTACCACCGCCCATGGACACCCGCAACACCAGCGGAGTCAAATTCCGGACTCCGTGCTGCTACTGAGAATTTCATAGAAAAACCCAATAACACTTCGTTCAACCTGGGAATCGAACCCAGGACCTCTAGCGTAACGTACGTATTCCTCATTCTTATGATCAGGCATCAGATCAAGTCTAGCACCTGTAGTAGAATAATATACTGAACTGAATATACTGAATAGCCTTTCTAATACAAACAAATACTCACTCTCTGGGTACTACCCCTTCTACGATCCGTCGTGGGTAAAAGAAAGGAAAATTATTAGTATTTTATTAAAAAATACCCAGGTACATGACCGCAGAGTACTAGTATTTCACACTCATGACTTTTGGCCTTTATCTGTTGCCATATTTATCAAGGAAAACCACAAAAAAAAAAACAATTTACCTCCGCGAAAAAAGTGACTAATTTTCGGGACAGACAGCACTCGAAAAAAAGGGTATTTTTTCCAACAAATCAGTCACCTGCTTGACACTTCGAAACGGTTGTCACCCTGACAAGTATTTACGACGAAGGGCTGAAAAAAGACTTTGCAAACTACCCGCTTTTCATTTGAAACGTAATCTAAACGACGAACGACAAATGAGGTTCGGACCTGACTACATTTCCACCTCCTTTTGTCCCGTTCATTTTTTCTTTAGCTTTATTCTTTTTTACAAATGGCTGCTTTACTATTTTTAAATAAATATTATGAATAAATAATAGCAGGCCGTTGTTTTTGAATACTACATAATAATACTGATTTTGATTTATATTATTAAGACGTCCCTAAATCTTAAAAATACAAATTAAGGGCACCAACTTTTGAAATATTTTTAAATTGAATTTAAACGCAAAATGACTATTTAAAAAGTTAGTGCAATGGCCCTAACTTGTTATAATTTTAGATAATATTAATATTTAATAAAATCAGAGCACTCTACTTGACAATATTTAATTATTGGCTTTAATTATTCCGATATTCCTGGGTACTTTTATGTTGATGATGAATGAATTGATGATTTGAAAATGATGATTTGATGAAGAGTTTTTAGGAGATGATAAGTTAGAATTTTCGAAAAATACTGTCACTGTCTCTTTGAAATCGAAGTTTGCACTTCAACGAGTTAACACTAAAATCCTGAAATCCCCAATTTCTTTCAGAATCGAACTCCTACCTTGCACCCTCTCCCCTCCCAGCAGAATGGCGACAACCACACAGAACGATTTGTCGGCCGTCTGGCGCGATATTGCGCCACAAGACTGATGATGCACCACGGCGCCGCCCTTTTAATAAAATATTTACTCGACGTAGGGATGAGCGGGTTACACTGGTAAATCGACTCGGGGTTTATTGTAAAACGACTTGGTTTACCCTTTAGAGACAATTGTTTTGGTAAGAAGATAATGCAATCCTGAAGCTGGAAGAGTTTGATTCTTCCATCGGCTTGACAATTCGATATTCTCACGATAACATGACGAATGTTCTATTTCAAAATGGTTGTTGACCGATTTTAAATTTAAATAAAAAACTACCGCGCGACTTAGCCTGCTTGGACTTTACAATTGATTCCGATCTGGATAAAAAGTAGTTTATGTGTTATTCCAGACTTATAATCTATCCCTGTGCCAAAGTTTATACAGATCCGTTCAGACAGAAGTAACAAACAGTCATACATCCTCACAAACTTCACTATTTACGCGTATATGCGTTGTCTTTCCGTCAGTCAGTGTTATGGCTGGAATCTCTCGATTATGTTCCCTACTGGACGTCGAAATTTGACATAGTCCATCCAAAGGTTGTCTGTAAGAGATAGCTTTTAGCGATAAGACCACCCATTTAAGCATATTCTATGAATGATAACATAAACTTGACATTCGTGTTTGGTGTACAATAAAGGATATTCTATTCTATTCTATAAGTAATCTCCTAGGAAATAATGACAACTTTGGATCCCTAGTAGTGGGGAAAGTCGGTAATTTTTTAATACCACTAGCTTCTGCCCGCGGCTTCGCTCGCTTGAAGCTAATAAACCAACAGTGATGATCTCTTCTTTGTATGGGACTCTATACATTAGAGAGGTCAAGCTGTATCTTCGGTTCCGTTTAATTATTTGAGATAAGAAGTATACCAGTTTTTAAGTTGGAGCAGTACTTTCTAACAGTGATAACAAAATTAAAATCTATTCAGTAGTTTTTGCACCAACCCGTAACAAACAGACAAGAATTTTAAAAATCACATTTTTGGGTTCGGTGACGTTTATATACCCTAACCCACTTGTTTTTTTTAATATCTTAAATTTACAGACACAGCTTTTTGACAATTTTATAATAGTAGAGATTTCCAATAAAGTTATTGTCACAACCCTAACAAAACGGATTACGTAGAGACAGAGACAATGATCTTGATATCAGAACTACTTGTAACTTTTTCGTTTTCTGTCCTGGCTCCAGTTTCTTGATATCATATGTAGTTTTAATATTAAGAATTTATTTTAACTGGAATACTTCGACTGCACGTTGAGCGTGCCCACATCATATTTGTGTAATCTACGGATAACTATATGTTTCTACTCTGTTAGAGATCTTCTTTAATTAAGGATCTCAGCTCTAGTCGTTGGAGCAAACGCCACTGTTCTCTATCTTCTGCTTTCTGTTTAACCTCTTAATACGACTCGTTCCCACCCTTTCCTTCACTTGTTCCACAGAACTTCGTTTAGGTCTTCTACGTCCTCGTTTTCCTTCAATTTTACTATTATCTAGTATAGTTCTGAAGAACTTGTCGTGTCGTATCAAGTGGTCAAACATCTTTCCTCTCCTATTCTCAATGTTTTAACAACTGTATTTTCTCTTCTAAAATTACTAATACTTGCTTAAAATTACTAATACTAGATGTTAGAGATAGATCTAGATATTTGTAATGCAACCATTTATCCATATTGAACAGATTCGTCCATATACGTAGTCCTACCAGCTCAAAATCTTTCAATTTTTCACGTTCAGTTTTTTTTATATAAACTAATCTTGAAGAATTTCTTTCGAGATTATAAATCCAGTGATCTTAATCTATGATATTTTTGCATTATCTCTTCCTCAACGTTATTTTAAGATGTTATTTACTTCTTATCAAAATAAGTACTTATCTCGATTCCTTTTACTGTCAACATAAAATAGGTAACATACCATCACGCCTGTAAGGATTAGGCAGAGTTATACTAATGTAGGTATACCCACAGTTTGCCGATATGTTTTGACGTGGGAGAGCCATGCTTCGGCACGAATGGGCCGGCTCGACCGGAGTGATACCACGGCCTCACAGAAAACCGGCGTGAAACAACGCTTGCGTTGTGTTTCGCCGAGTGAGTTGAGGTTACCGGAGGCCCAAACCCTTTTAAAGGCGGGCAACGCACTTGCGACTCCTCTGGTGTTGCGGGTGTCCATGGGCGGCGGTTATCGCTTACCATCAGGTGATCCGTTTGCTCGTTTGCCCCCCTATTACATAAAAAAAAAAATGTTTAGGTCCCATGTAATAGCGGGCGAGCGTATTGCCATTAACAGAGGTGCTATTAAATTTTTTTAATAGCTTTTGACCGCGCTTTGCTCACGTGAAGCTACATTATGATTAGAAATGGAATCCCAAAAATAATTTAATCATTAACCAATAAGTAGTGATAATCTCTTCTTTGTATGACTATGTATACATAGTCATACAAATAATGTATACACCTCTCTGATGTATACATCAGAGAGGTCAAACTGTATCTCAGGTCCCGTTTAATTAAGAACTTCGCCAGTTTTTAAGTCGGAGCACCATACTTTCTAACAGTGATAACATAATAAAATCTCTGCGCGCCAATCCCACAAACAGACAAAAATGTTAAGAATCACATTTTTGTATTCGGAGACGTTTATATACCCTAATCCAGTTGTTCTTTTTGTAATATATTCAATGTCAATGACGACCTCTGTGGTTTGGTGGTTCGAGTACCGGACTGCTGACCATGAGATCGTGGGTTCGATTCCCACAGGACACAAAAAATTATGTGATGAATATAATTGTTTGTGTTCGTCTGGGTGTTTCTTATTTTACACTAGCGACCCGCCCGCGGTTTCACCCGCGCTGCCCCGTTCCTAAGAGTCGTAGCGTTATGTTATATAGCTTAAAACCTTCCTCATGAATCACTCTATCTATTAAAAAAAAACGCATCAAAATCCGTTGCGTAGTTTAAAAGATCTAAGCATACATAGGGACAGACAGCGGGAAACGACTTTGTTTTATAATAAGTAGTGATGATAGTGATGATACTTACTATATACTTTTATTATCCTACCACAGATCTCTATAAACAATGGGAAGTCTTGACTGTCCGGCAGCTCTTCATACTACATACAGTGATCAAAAAGCATACTATGCTGGCTTATGAGCCCGATAATTTTGCTAACTTAAGCAGGAAAGACAGTCTGTCCGTTGCAAGTACTAAAAACTAAGTCCTCAAACCGATTCTTCTGTTTCCAGTGTAGCAATCTTTATAATAAAATAAATAAAATACTTTCGATATACTCACTCCCAAAATCAAAATGTAAGACTGTTGTGGTCAAGGATTGGCTCCAAAAGCTTGATTATGATTTCACAGTGAAACTCTTCTTCTCCCACAAAGCTGAACTTCAAAAAAATATGAGGTCATAAATACAGTACACAAGAGCACACAAACACAAACACACTCACTCATAAAAACATTCATATAAACCAGACATACATATCACACAAAACACATCCATATATACATAATGGACATAGGCATCCAAATCAATAATAATAAGATAAATAGATTATAATTTTCTCTTACACATACCTAGTGTTATATATTCTGTAACATATTCTTAGTTCAGA
The DNA here is from genome assembly GCA_947256265.1 of Acronicta leporina. NCBI lineage: Eukaryota > Metazoa > Arthropoda > Insecta > Lepidoptera > Noctuidae > Acronicta > Acronicta leporina. Next base: position 3,427,538 of record OX366513.1, on the reverse strand, counting down.
AACAGTGTAAATGTATAATGGTCTTGTTGGGGTGTGGACCTGGTGATCTGTAATACAGGACTTACCTACCTCAGACACCAGCTCCTCACATATTACTATCGTTACCTGTATCATGTAATTGTGTATAGTTATTCTGTGAGGAGAAAATAAACGATATATTTATTTATTATGTATTATAAGTATGAATTTACAAAAAAAAAAAATTAAGTCATATATCCACTGTCTAGTACCCATAGTACAAGCTTTGCTTAGTTTGGGACTAGATGGTGCTGTGTAAAAATGTCCGAAAATATTTATTAAAAAAAAATGTAGGGGACACAAATTTTTTTTAGGTACGATTTTATAGTAGTAAAGAGAAGAGATAAGTACTCATATAATAAGAGAAAGATGATCCACGTGTGTCTGGATTGGATCACTTATTCTGCAAAATGATCTATATATTTATACATTTCCTTATTCATTCATCTCACCCCTTTTTCTCCATAGCTAATATGTAACCGCATCTCAAGGGAAATTCATACATCAATGCTGAGCATGACGTCACTATACGAGATGAGTACCAATACATCGAAGGAAATCTTAATCCAATAGCAGGCGACAGCAGAATGATTTATATAGGGAAGTGGTAACATGATCGGGCGCATAAGATTGTGTTATTCGGCGCATTGCTTTCAAGATGGCGGAGGATTTTGACGGTTGTAGTTTAAAATTTCTGTTATAGCGGAGATAGCCTAGTGATAATCATCGGATTGTCGTCAAGTCAATGATTTCGAATCAAAGGAACGAACCTCTGAGTTTTTGAAATCATGTGCGCAATAATGACGAATTAATTACTCATCACTACTTGAAACGGTTAAGGAAAGTGTTGTGAGGAAACCTGCATGCTTGAGAGATTTTCTGGAATGCCAGCCCGAATTGGGCCAATTAGTATACCCATTGTATAATACCTATTGTAGTTGGACACATTTTAAATACCTACTCTAATCTAAATACTGTAGTTTCCTGGAAAGCAAATATGTTGCCTAATGCCTTAATTTATCTTAAATGTATACATTTCCAAGGATATGTATGTATTAAATAATTTTTAAAACAATATTTTATACATTTCGGTTTAAAGAGAATTTATTTCTTATAAAACTATACAGTTTTTTATAATAAGATTAGGCTAGCATGCTATTTTGATATAATAATTGAATTTAAAAATAAATAGAAATATTTTGACATTAATAATAAATTGTAAAATATTTGTAAATTAAATACTATAAAATTAAGTCACATATTCAAATTGATTATTTGTAAATTGAGTAATATAACATAATAATATCATTGGTAGTTTAAAACATTACATAATTAAATAAATACTTTTTTAATTTTGTTTTAAAGGTGTTGATATTAGCACACTTTTTCTAATCGTCCGGTAATTTATTATACAACTGTGCTCCCTCAAATATAATCGTTGACTTACCGTAATTAGTGCGAGGCCTATATAACTTAATTTTATGTTTATTTCTTAAGTTATGAGTGTTTTCTTTCTATGAATCTCATTTCCTGAATAGTTTCGGAATTGTATACATTTCCTAGGAATTGTATACAGTTTCTAGAGTTCATACATTTCCGGTAACATATATATTAATTAATAAATATTATTCTATGTTTAAGTGTGTTTATTATAAAATTATGTTATGATACCAAATTGGTCTCTTCGGCAACTAAGCGAACAAAAAAAGAATCTTACATAGTACCTACTCGTTCGCCATTGCACGACATTTTAGCGGCCCAACCAGTCAGCAATATACTCAGCTCGCAACACCTGAGCGCAATCACATTAGCTCAGCTACACAGGATTTTTTATACATACTACCAACACTTTTTTTGGTCGTCTATTAAATATACTAAAATGAAATTTTAGGAAAATTCAGGGTTACCTTATCTTATCTTATCTTATCTTGTGTGGGGCCGAGGCAGCAAGGCCTCAGAGCACTTCGACCCAATGGGATCTTTTGTGCTTCCCCTAGATACCTAATCCTCATCCTCCCCCAGTTCTTCAAACAGCTCTTCCATAAGCTTTATAATGAGGCCTGGGGGTATGAGTCTATAGTCCTCTGGTCCTGGATAACCCTGCCCCAAGAGGCACATTCGCTTTCTAGCCAGTGCATCGCATGTACACAGAAGGTGTTCCATGCTCTCAATTTCCCTTTTACAGGCCCTGCAGGCTGATGTCTCTATCAGACCCATCTTTTGAAGGAGAGCGTTAGTCCCGAAATGTCCGGTCAGCGCCCCCATCAAGTGACGGGCCTGTCGCCTGCTTGAGTTCCAAATGGCATTTTGCCATCTTGATGAGGAACCTATGAATTTCTTGGAGTGAGCAAGTCCCGTGAGGCTCAACCACTCATCCATGTGCCTCGCCCTTGCGCACTCCCGAAATGCCGTTTTGACTGTGCTCGGGGCCAGTCCTACAAATGGTTCCGGTCCAATTAGTGAGGTTCCAGAACCTTCCCTAGCCAGCTCGTCAGCATGCTCGTTACCCACAATACCCCTGTGACCAGGGACCCAGACAAGCCTGACCTTGTTTCGCTTTCCCAGCTCATTAAGAGTTCGGGCAGCGTCCATGATCAGCCTTGAATCGATCCTGTAGGAGGTCAGGGCCATGAGTGCCGCTTGGCTGTCACTAAGAATGTAGATGGTGTGTAAAACATATGCTATTCTTGCCTGTTGTGCACAGGCAAGAATAGCATATGTTTCCGCTTGGAAAACTGTAGCTAATTTGCCCATGCTTTGACTGACCTCAGGGTTACCTTACTGTTTCAGTCACTTATAAGGCCTTTTTAATCATAGTTTATTAGCTGACATCACTCAAGAGTTTTTTTTTATATTGTGTACTTTTTATGGCACATATTTTATAAAAATAAAATTATTATAAAAAAATTGGTCCTGTATCATCCTTAAGTTGATTCCTACATTAGCTATTAAAAGGATTGTGAAGGTTAGCAACCTTATTGAATTCAAAAGTGGGATTTCAAAATACTTATAATTTCAAAGGCCAAAAATTATTTGATTATTTTTATATACTTAATTATGTTTAAGTTATCAGGAATAAAACAAAATCTTTCTCATAAATAGAAGACCGTTGGAATTTGGTGCTTATCTAAAACTTATTTAAAAAAAAAATTTTTGTTTTTACCCTTAATATCGTAATGCAGAATACTGGTCAAATTCAATAAAGTGTAGGGTAGTCTACATGCTCGTATTCCAAATTCAAATAGGGGCATAGCATTGGATTTGGGGCGTGCATACCAACGCGACGCGACGCTTTGCTATATTATGTCCGTGATTTATGGCATCGAATTCTCGTCGGTAATTAGTGCGTGCCTTCAACGAAGCCCGCTGGCGGGTTGCACTAATTTAATCAGGGATTAGCAACAGCAACTATAGATTTAAATTAGAAGACGAACGAACGACGAACGATTACTAAGTTAGCTGCCTTATTTCCCTAGTGATCCTAAGCGCGACGGCTACGACAGAGTCCCAGGGTTCGATTCACAGATCGAACTTGTGCCCGGATAATGGTTATAGGATCGCCCTATTACCCCCTACAACGTGTACATTAGTAGTGTACTAATGTACAACCATAGTTCGCCGGTCTACTTACTTACTTATTCCTTTCTGGGACGCGGCGTTGTGGTGTAATGGTCAGCCAGTATTAAAATTTTTGGCAGTCTTTTATTTTATCTTGCACAATAGAACATTTCAAATTAAATTTAACTATCGGTGGTACAACCGGCCGCACCACCGCGGATTACCGGAGATTGAGTATAATCGGACGCCCGGGAGCGTCCCATTAATAACGGTACTCTGTTAATTGAACCGGTTGCCGCCTATATTTCAAATATAGAACTCTATAAAATATAGCTTTACTAACGATTGAGATTAATCGTGGATTACTTGAATGGTGGCGTTTGACTGTAATCGTTTTTATTGTATAGATTAATAAATAGCTGTCGTTAAATCCAACTAATATTAAAAAGGTAAAAGTTTGTGAGAATGTTTGTTACTCTTTCATGGTAATGAATGTTATTGTATTGATAAACAATAGTAACAATTCGTGTAATTTTACTTAGTACCATCGCGCCTATTTTTAAGCGTTAGGCAAAGGTGCACTAATGGTGCTAAGGTAAAAGTGCACTAAACTCACAGATCGTCGGTATGTTTAGGTCCCATTCATAGGAGCAAGCCTTTTGCCATTAATCTATACTTAATATATAAGGCTGAAGAGTTTATTTGTTTGTTTGCATGAACGCGCTAATCTCAAGAACTACTGGTCCGATTTGAAAAAATATTTCAGTGTTAGATAGCCCATTTATTGAGGAAGGCTATAGGCTATATATCATCACGCTAAGACTTAGTAACTATTCCACGCGGACGAAGTCGCGGGCGGAAGCCAGTTGGTCATAAATCGAAATTCTGAGTTACATCAAGTTTTGTTTTCGTACTATTTTCAAATAAAAAGTAAGCATAATTAATTTTCATTTAAACGAGAGTTTATGTCTACGTTACATTATTAGATTCGACTTTTGAATTCAAACGATTAAAATTCAATGTCAACTAAAATAGCAGTTCTAAACCTAGGGATTTTTTAGAAGGGAAATCTAATTCTGAATTCAAATAAACCGCCATTGTAACGGGTGCGTTCAGTACATTTCCCGCGTTCCTCCCTACGGGTTATTTATGAACAGTCACTGAGCTATGTAATAATCTGAGGTGGGATTTAATTTGTCGGACTGATTTCACACTAGAGTGCGCAAGAGACAGGCTTATATAGAACCTCCTGTGTTAGAAGAGTATAGAGAATCGGACGCTCGAATCGTTAGCGGTTTTAGTAGACAGACCGTAATGGAAAATCGGATGTGAATTTATTTTCCGGGATCTTTTCTGTGAAGTAAATAAAAGGATTTGTATGCGAGGTTGCTTTTTTTCTCCCGAAGTTTTTGTTCATTTGGTAAGATTTAAATGCTTGTTTTGATTCTCTATTTCATTTGATTGGGGCATCAAACTGGCCATCATGTATTTATGACGAATCATGTGTGTTGTCATCATTTAATCCAATAAGTATCCGGGTTTGAAGATTTTGGGGTTAGTTTTTATTAATATTTTTCGTGATTATTAATGCGAAAAAATAATTAATTTGATTTTGCGGTCCAAGCGAATGCCATCGCCACTAAGAAAAAATGTCAAATAAAATAGCTTTTTTATAATTTACTTAAAATTATTACTTTGTGCTAGAGATAAAATTAAGATTTATTTATTTAATGTACAGCAATTTTATCATAAATAACAAAAGGTTTTTTGGGTTTTTGTTTGTTTTTGGGTTTGAACGATTTATTTAACGCTGTTTGTTCATCAGCGGATGCCTCCCCTGGGGGTCTCCATCTTCCAAGCGCGGTGTTGCACCCGACGGGTTCACTCGTGGTGAAGCTCCCCCGCCGCCTGCGCCACTGCGGGCTTGTAAGCCCCCGCCAGCCGCTTTTACAGCCCCTGCATTACAGGTGACTGAGAAGCGCCTCGGGCGTCTAACTATACCCAGAGAGAGGTCGATGTTATATTTTATTAAGCTTTGAACTTGATCTTTTTCGGTTCAGTTAGAAAACTCAACTGAACCTCAGTTCTAGAAAGACGCCCGGGGCCGACTGAGTCCACCCAATGTAGGTAGGCCACGGCTAGTGAGTCGGTCAATGAAGCGACCCCAGGGGAAGACCGATGGTTACACATCGCCGTCTCTATATATGCTACACTCCGAGAAAACTTCACTTGCGCGATTCAGGATTGTAATTTAAGATCACGTTTTCTCATACACCACAAACTTTTCGTATTGCTTTTTTTAGATTACAGTATTATATTCATTTTACTCTTTTATTTAGTGGCATTGTTTCTAAGAGTTTCAGTTAGAAAAATGAAGAAATTCACTATTAATTTTTTACACATTTCTTATGTCACTGACCAATAGGAGCGCGGTATTGCAGGGGAAATACCGTCAAAGTCAAGCGATAATCGACTCGAATTTCAACTCCGATCCTTATGTCAAGGTCGTTAAGGTTGACGTTTGACTGTACGCGATTACATGAGCTTAGTCATCAGTGGTTATTTAAATAGTTCGGTTGCACAATATCCCATTGTTTATACAAGCAGCGTTGATATCGGTGCTGTCCGTATTGGGTGGGGAATGAATAACTCGGTTGTGTGAAGTGAAGTAGCGTAACGAATTTATTCATAGTTATCGTCTAGGAAATAAAATGAGCTCGTCTTGTCTGTGTGTGTGTCGTGTGCTTTTGATTTATTCCACGTACCCAACAGTCGAGGTCAAGTCAAAGGACTCTCAAAGACCCTAAAGTCTTCCGTCATCGTAGCTTCAATTACTATACCTACCAAAAATCACAAAAAATCGGTTTTAAAAATTTAAAAAACAAACAAATGACGAGGTGGGAGAGCGTTGTTTAGACACGAATGGACCAGCTCGACCGGAGTGATACCACGGCCTCGCAGAAAACCGGCGTGTAAAAACGTTTACGTTGTGTTTCGCTGAGTGAGTGAGGATACGGGAGCCATAAACCACTTACGACTCTTCTAGCGGGTGTCCATGGGCGGTGGTAATCGCTTACCATCAGGTGATCCGTCTGCACGTTTGTCCCCCTATCCGGTTTCCTCACGATGTTTTCCTTCACTGTCTAAGCGCGTGATAATTACTGTACGCACTTGGACTCACAACTCAGTGCGGCCGTTATTCCAAATGCGTACAGTATGGCTAAGTTTGAGACAGCTGAGCCTGGTGCCTATCAGCTACCTAAACCTTGCTGACCACAGACCTAGCCCTCTAACAACCACCTAGTTCCCTAGCTTCCCTAACGCCCTAGCCTACCATACAAACCACACCGAACGTAGGTTACGTCGGTTTACGTACAGGAAGTCTGTTACAGGGAGACCTACGGTAACAGACGGAGGTTGGGCAGGAATAGGGGTTCGTGTACGTCGTGCAATGTACACAGGAAATGGTTTTCTCACTGCCGATCCCACAGACTCATAGGATCGATGACGGCTAAAGGTGTCTTGGCCACAGTGAGAGGAGTTACAGGAGATGAATCAAAATCGACTCCAGCTTGATGACTAATTTATTACTGTAATTAATTCTATTATATACAAATTTTGTGATCAATACACATTGATGCCTATTTACATGTGTGTTGTGTGTGTATCGAGCCGATGCAGCACGGATCTCAGTAGGTCGCTTCTCGGTGCTGACGGTGTGCCGGTGTTGCCGGCGCGTGTAGCGAATGTGTGTCGCTCTTAATGTTGACGCTGTGATCTAGATGCTGGCGCGTGTAACACATTTATGTTCAACCTTGAACATTCTGGCGCCTCTCAGGACCGTGATTCAAGTTGGTATAACTCAATGGTTTCGTGTTGATGTGGTAGACTGTACGTAGGTTCCGCTGGGTGGCCTGTTGTTCGTTGGATAGATGTCTCGTTGGCAGCGAACTGGTTGGTTTCTTGGTTTGGTTCTCTTGCTGGTTGGTCAGTTGGCTCGGTGCTTGTTCTTCTGGTCTTGTGCCACATTGTGACTCCAATCCATCTCAGTATAGCTGGACCGTAACAACATAAAAATAGAAAGATTAAGAACATGATTATACAAGATGTTGCATTTACTAAGTATGTGTGAGAACTAATTTGACTCCAAACAGTACTATCTAATTCAGTTTGTAAAACATTTTCTTTATTGATTAAATGTTGAAAAATCTCTCTTGAGTTATCTATGACTTCTTCTTTGGTAATGTTTAGCACAGGTTTGGTCACTATGTGCGTATTCATGGGAAATTCTATTTGTTTTGAGTATGATGTTACAATCGGTACTGAAACAATTCTTTTGGCAGTTAATATGTTATTAGTTGTTTTGATAATGCAATTATCTGCGATTCGTATTACGCCAACATTTTGAAGTTCAATTTCTTCTCTTTGTCCATCACAAAGTATTGAAGTCGTAATGCGATCTCTTGCAATAAATAGCCAAGTGTTTGGCATGTAAAGATGTTTCCATATTATTTTATTGGATAGATAACAAGTTTTGGTTGGACATTTCGTATTTGTCTGATTTTTAAAGAGTTGATCTACAATGCAATTTTCATTTAATTGCATGTTTTTCACGGCCCCAGGAAAGCAAATAAAGTGGTTGGTCCATTCTAAACAACTTTTGAACTCCTCATAGTTCATTTCAAAATATAGTTCGTTGTTATAGTCTAACCCTATGTAAGCTTTAGGTACTTCTAGACTTTGGGCAGACTTGTCAGAATTTATCTTTGGAACTGGTGTTATATACATTAAGGTATATTTAGTTATTTCTTGTATAGGAAAGTATGAATACACCGTTATATGAGTATTGTTTTCGGATATCTTGGTGTCCAGTAATTGTTGTTGAATGATTTTTAAATTTGAAGGTAATTTTTTATTCGCTGATGATATCAGGTCACTGACGTTCTTTGGTGTCACTACACTGTATACTGTTGCCTTGCTTAAGTATATGTCTAATAATCCGTCATAATAATCCATGATTTCTTCCATGTAATTATATGCTAATTGGTAAGTTTGCATAATACGTATATTTACACTATTGTGGTCGACTGTACTGAACCAATGGTTGTAACTCTCCATGTAACCTATAACTTGGTTTAGTTTAGTTTGAAATCCTATAAGTTTTTGTGTTATTCTTTCTTCAGTTTTGTTAACTTGCGACATTGTTGATATCATGAATTTGGTTTGATGATTGGCAGCTTCGATTAATTTTTTTTGGTTTAAATTTAATGAATCTATATCTCGGTATGCCTCATCATTCACCCCGAAAATAGACGTTAGTAACTGTCCCAATATGCCCCTTTTCTTCCTATTTTGGTTCACTTCTGTCAAATATCCTTTAGTACGTTCAAATTTTGATTGTTCGTCTAACAAGTGGTGTTGTAGTTGCTTGCAAAATGCGGAATTTGTTATTTTTTCTGCATTTCTACATAGTTGACTAAATTGAGACGTCACTGTTTTTATTTTGTCAAACTCTTGCTGTAGGTGTTGTTTTCCATAGTTTATTTCTATCCTAAATATTCCTCTGTCAATGCTTGCTGTTCCTATTTGTTCGACATAAACTCCTGGTGGTACCGTCCTTAGAGAGTATGTCGTTGTAGTCGATTTTGCTGACCCTAATATTTGTAACATGATGAAAAGTACTGTGAACCATTTGGATATTTTATTATGTCGTTTGGGTTGATTAATGTAGTTATTTCTTAGTTTCGTAGCCATATTTGTTTGTACTACATGCGTTGGTTCCTCACTACTATTACTACATATATTTGTTTCTATTGGCAATGGTATTAATGTATGGATTGACCGTTTTTGAGTTGTTCCTGACGCTTTTTGAAGTGTCACAACTCGGGATAGGTCGTCTTTTCCCGCGTGTATTTCCTTTATTTTTGCAAGTGGCCATTTGCTGGGAGATACTTTCTCGTCTTTTATAATTACCAGAGTTCCAACTGTCACGTTTTCTTTATTAGTTTTCCATTTGTACCTTTGTTGTAGTTGGTGTAAATAATCTTTAGTCCAGCTTTTCCAGAAATCCTTTTTAATTTTTTGGATCTGTTTCCATCTGTTTATGTGATCTGTATTAGTTTCCAATAGCGGGTCTGGTACTCCTATTGCTTCTCTTCCTATTAAGAAATGACTAGGTGTTAACACGATGTTGTCGTTTATGTCTTCACTTAGTGCACATAAAGGTCTTGAGTTTAAACATGCTTCGGTTTGATGTAAAAACGTGCTCATTTCTTCATAAGTTAGTGTCTGCTCTCCTATCACTCTACGCAAATGGTGTTTCATGGATTTTACTCCTGCTTCCCAAATCCCTCCGAAGTGGGGAGACGACGGCGGAATAAAATGCCACTGTGTTCCAATGTTGGTCAACGTGTTTTGAAAGTCGTCGGACTGGGTTATGTCCAATAATTCTTTATATAAGTAATTAGCAGTGCCTACGAAATTTGTCGCGTTGTCACTATACATATGTGATACTGGACCTCTGCGTGCCATAAACCTTCGTAATGCTGCTATGAATGTTTCTGTTGATAAATCGCCTACCAGCTCCAAATGTACCGCTTTCGTGGATAGGCAGACAAATATTGCAATGTAGCCTTTGTAAGATTTATGACCCCGACCTTTCATTGTTTTTACTGGTATTGGTCCAGCATAATCCACGCCTGTGTGACTGAATGGGTACGATTCCGTTACTCTTGGTTTTGGTAAAGAACCCATTTTTTGTGAGGCGGTGGATGATCTGTATCTAGTACACTTTACACATTTTCTAATGCTACTTTTCACTGTTCGTTTTCCTCCTAGTATCCAATATTTCTGTCGTATATACGCTAAGGTCAGACTATTACTTCCATGTAGTGTAGTTAAATGAGCATCTCGAACTATAATGAACGTTACGTGATGGTCATGAGATAACAGAATTGGGTGTTTTTGTTCATATGATAAACTGGAGTTTTGAAGTCTTCCTCCTACTCGCAGTAAGCCATCATTATCAATAAACGGGTCAAGGCTTGATAACCTGTTTTTTGTCTTTAATGATTGTCCACCTTTGATGGTTTTATACTCCTCAGAAAATACTTCTTGTTGGACTAAAGAGAGGACTTTTTTAATTGTTAAGTTAATTTCCATACAGCTTAATGGTTTTTTGTTTCCTTGTTTATTTACGAATCTGTAACAGTATGACAACACTCGTATCATCCTTTGGAAGCTTGAAAATCTTATCCAAATTTCGTTCGTTGGTTGAGGTTTAATAGTTATGTGATAACACCGTTTAATCTCCTCACATATCTCTGGTACAGTCTTTGTACTAGGAATGTTATCACTTTTTAACCATTCTGGTCCATTCCACCACAGAGATACATTTTGTAATTTATTTGGGGTAATACCTCTTGTAATTAGGTCCGCTGGATTTTGTAATGTATTTACATAATTCCATTTCGCTTGTGGTAATATTCTTTGTATTTCGGATACCCGGTTAGCTACGAACGTCTTCCATCGCTCAGCTTCGCCTTTGATCCAGCCGAGAGTAATCATGGAGTCAGTCCAACAATAAATATTAGTGATTTGCATTTCCATGCCAATAATAACCTTCTCCATCAGCTTGGTTAATAATACAGCTGCACATAACTCCAATTTTGGTAATGTAGTTTTATGCTTTTTTGGCGCTACTTTTGACTTCGCTTGTAGAAGGGTTACGTTAAATATATTATTATTTTGTATCCGACAGTATATCACTGCACCGTAGGCTTTTTCCGAAGCATCACTGAACCCATACAACTCGACTTTTGAACTGTTTGAAAAATGACACCATCTTGGAATGGTTATTTTCTCAATCGTTTTTAATTGGTTTTGTAATTCAATCCATCTTGTTCTAATAGTTTCGTCTACGGGCTCATCCCACTCTGTGCCATTTGTCCATAATTCCTGAATCAAAAGCTTCATATTTATGATGACAGGTGCTAACCATCCCAGAGGATCAAATATTTTAGCGATTTCCGATAAAATGAATCGTTTTGTTGGTTTTTCACTTTGATTAATAGTAATATGAAAACAGAATTTATCCTCTGATGGTAACCATAGTACCCCTAAGGATTTTCTAGTTTCATCTAGCGGTATTTTCATCACTTGGTCATCTTTGCTTTCATTAGGTATATTTTCCATTAATTCAGTGCTGTTAGACGACCATTTTCGTAAGTTAAATCCGCCTTTTCGTAGCATATTTATTAAATTTTCTTGTAACATTTTTGCCGACTCAACACTGGTATCTCCTGACAAAATATCGTCCACGTAAAAGTCCCGGAGAGCCCTTTGGCTGGCTATTGGATAGCTTGATTTTTCATCAATAGCGAGTTGTTGCAGCGTTTTAATCGCTAGGTAAGGGGCAGCTGCAGTTCCGTACGTTACAGTTGTTAGTTCGTATTCATCGATAGTATGTTTCGGAGACTTTCTCCATACTATTCGTTGGTATGTGAAGTCTTGTTCGTTAACATTAATGTATCGATACATTTTTTCGATGTCCGCCATAAACGCTATTTTGTGTTTCCGCCAACGTAACAATATAATTGCTAAATCTTGCTGGAGTCTTGGTCCCGTAAACATATTATCGTTCAAGCTTATGTTATTACTTGACTTGCTCGACGCGTCAAATACTACTCGTAGCTTAGTAGTTAGTGAGTCTTCCTTGACGACCGGTTGATGTGGTATATAGTATTTACCTTGGTAATAATCAGTACCAATAACTTTCCTCATATGACCCATTTTCAAGTACTCATCAAGAAATTCTTGGTATTTTTGTTTTAAATTTTGGTCTTTGTCGAACTTCCGTTCTAATTGTAACAGCCTTGCAATAGCTTTTTTGCGAGAATTCCCGTAATCTACGTCGCGATTTTTGAATGGGAGTTTCACCGTATATGTTCCATTAGTATTCCTTATAGTAGTTTTCTGGTAATAGTTTTCACAAGCCTGATCTTCGCTAGATAATTGGTATTTTTCAGGAATTTCTTCTAATTCCCAAAACTTGTTTAGTTGTTGAATCTCTGTGGTACGTGTCATCATACTAACAACTGTATTACTTTTGGTAGTAGCGCCGCAAATGCCGGAAAAAATCCACCCAAACTCGGTATTTTGAGCGATTATTCCGTCTTGCACCTTGTGTAACCCGTTTAGTAGTAAATTACTGTATTCTTGAGCCCCCAATATTATATCTATTGGTCCTCTTTTGTAATATGTAGGATCAGCAATTAGTTTGTTTTGTAAACAGTCTAATTTTAGTTCTGGTAAAGTTTTCTCTGGTAAACAGCCAGTTAGTTTTGGTAGTATTATAAGTGTGACGGGTAACCTATATTCACTCGGAAACCTTGGTTGTAGCACGACATTGACAGAGTTCTTCGATGTTTTAGGTTTTTCGTCAGCAATCCCTATCACTTCGGTATGTATCCTAATACGTGGGTATGATAACAGTTGGGCAACCTCTTCTGTACAGAATGATGCCTCTGAACCTTGATCACACAGAACTCTTAGTACATGCGATGTCCCGTCCGACGAGTGAGTTTTTATTAAAGCCGTCGCGAGTAATGTGGTTTTTGGTATTTCAGTTTTATTAATAGTAGACATATTAGATATAGTTTTAGTCATGGATTTACTTGTAGATGGGGTTGATAAATCGTCCTTTTTTGACTCACTTTTTGCGTGTCTTGTAGTCATATTATTATTGTCCTGGTGTAAATAAGAATGATGACCCCTTTTCCCACAGTATCCACAACTTTTAGTGCTGTGACATTTGACCGAGATTTCATGAGTCAAACAATTTTTGCACATTTGTTTTTCGTTCACGATCTTATTGCGATCTTGTACTGTTAATGCTTTAAAACTAGCACACTGGTAAATGCTGTGTTCGTGCTTTTGGCAAAACCAGCATGCACGTTTAACCACTTGTTTGTTTGTTGTATTAAATGACTCATGGCGTGATCTGTTACTAAAAGATTCTTCCCTCAAAGAGCTCGAAGTTTCCAGACACTTAAATCTCTTTTCCAGAAATTGCATCATTGCCGAGAATTCTTGTAACTTATTAGGCTCTTTCAATTGATGTTCGTATTTTTCATCAGTTTCCGAATCCCATATTCTACTTAGTATTCTTGTCAAAATAGGGTCCCAAGTTGAAATGTTGACATTTTGACTTTTTATTGCTTCTATATTCTCGTTGATTGTATCATGGAGATTTCTTAAGCTCGAGGCATTACTTTTCTTTATTTTTGACATACTCAGAATGTTATCAATATGCTTAGTAATGATTATTCTTTCATTTTTGTACCGTCTTGTTAACAGATTCCACGCAGTTATGTAATTTGCGTCACAAACTGTTAAATGCTTGATCAGCTTAGCAGCATCACCTCGTATATGTGTTTTTAAATACTGCATTTTTTCCGTGTCACTTAATGATTTGTCTTCGTGTACTATTTTCAAGAATAAATCGTAAAAAGAATTCCATGACTCATAACCCCCGGTAAACGTTGGAATTATTATTCTTGGTAACTTGACCGAGGTTTTATGGTTGTCGTGTGTCGACTTTTGACCTATTTTCGCACATAATTTTTCCATCACAAGGTCAAACTCCGTTTGTGTTTTCTCAAACATACTCTCTTGAAAATAGCTATGTTCCAATGTACTATCCTCCATCAGAATAAGTAGATGTGTTTCTTCAATTTCTTGCCACTGTTTTTGCAAAGTATTCACTAAGGATTCTAAGTACCAAGTGCCTTTCTCCTCAGTCATCGACTGTGTCGCCGAATGTAGTTTTTTCTGCATCTGATTAACGCGAAATAGTTGAATAAACAGTTTGGTTGAACTAACGCCTTCTTCCTCTTCTGGTTTTATATCTTCTGGCTCATATAGTTGGGTTACTACTTGTAGTCTTTTCTCACACTTCAACAGGTATTCAATAGCCTGCGTATACTGCGTGTTGATAGAACCGAAGTAATTAGTAGTGATGTATTTGTGATCACACAACACATCTTGGTCTTGTAATCGTGAATGGTTTTTAGATGTTCTAGTAAATATTTCTGTGAGTCGAGTTCTTCTCTCCGTGATGTACTTTAGGGTTTTTCTTGACGCTGAATCTTTTTTGATATTGGTGAATATTTGTCTCAGTTCATTGTAATCTGCTTCCTGACTTCTTATAAGTTCGTTTATTTCTTGTACGTCCATTCTCCCTATCTGTCCTAACGACAGTTTCTACAACACTTAGATGTTTTCTTTGTCCTCGATACGGTATCCGCTTGTGGAGAGGCCGGTTTCCGATCCGCTACCGTACGAACGACAATTAAGTGAGTCAGTCCTTCAACATACAACAAAACAAGCGCTTATTGAGTACGCAAGCCTGAAGTACGTCAAAGTGTATGTCAGTCTGTTTAAGCGTAATACAAAACGAAGAACGTTTTTTATTATCTCATAAATGTACAATGTTGTTTTAATTTTATTTTATGTTAAAGTACCGATTATACAACTACCCTGATTCCCCTAAAGGCTCGAAGGACCAAAATGTACGCACTTGGACTCACAACTCAGTGCGGCCGTTATTCCAAATGCGTACAGTATGGCTAAGTTTGAGACAGCTGAGCCTGGTGCCTATCAGCTACCTAAACCTTGCTGACCACAGACCTAGCCCTCTAACAACCACCTAGTTCCCTAGCTTCCCTAACGCCCTAGCCTACCATACAAACCACACCGAACGTAGGTTACGTCGGTTTACGTACAGGAAGTCTGTTACAGGGAGACCTACGGTAACAGACGGAGGTTGGGCAGGAATAGGGGTTCGTGTACGTCGTGCAATGTACACAGGAAATGGTTTTCTCACTGCCGATCCCACAGACTCATAGGATCGATGACGGCTAAAGGTGTCTTGGCCACAGTGAGAGGAGTTACAGGAGATGAATCAAAATCGACTCCAGCTTGATGACTAATTTATTACTGTAATTAATTCTATTATATACAAATTTTGTGATCAATACACATTGATGCCTATTTACATGTGTGTTGTGTGTGTATCGAGCCGATGCAGCACGGATCTCAGTAGGTCGCTTCTCGGTGCTGACGGTGTGCCGGTGTTGCCGGCGCGTGTAGCGAATGTGTGTCGCTCTTAATGTTGACGCTGTGATCTAGATGCTGGCGCGTGTAACACATTTATGTTCAACCTTGAACAATTACCTATCAATACGCACATGACTCCGAAAAGTTAGAGGTGCGTGCCTTAGATTCGAACTCGAGATCTTTGACTTGTTCATATCACTATTCTAACACTGCTCTATTACCATTAACTGGGGAGAAATCTTAACTCCGAGCTGCTAAAAAAAATCATAGCACAACTCAATAATACCTTGCTTGACTTGGAAATCGAACCATGGACCTCTTGCGTAGCAGGCGCGCTTAGAACCACTAGACTATTGAGCAACAATACAACTAATCGTTGAACTAACTAACGCCCAGTTACTAATAATTTTCAAACCATCTTCAAGTGTTACTAGTTTCATTAGCGGCCTTAATTGTCCCATTCACCTTGCAAGCAACCTGAGAAACCGAGCCAATTTAACAAGACCTCCCAAGCGGGTTCAATCTTTGTCAAATGTGTGCAGTAAACGGGGTGTAGAAGGTCAAGCTTATTGGTTTTGTAATATGGTGTTGGCAGGTAATTAATCAAAGTAAGTACCTCATGACGTGTTATTACAATAGGATTAAAAGATGCTGTATTTGGTTTAATGTTGAGCATAGTATTTGTGTAGGATAGTGGGTCATTTAGTATGTTGTTGTCTGTATTTTTAAGGTTAATACTGACGGAGGGACATAAACATGTTAAAAAACCTAGTCCGATCTGGAAGGGGCAGTAGAGTAGCCCAAGCACTAACACTTTCGAAAACATATTCGTATCGAAATCGATAATCATTTGTATGAGGTGGTTAATGAACGTAGATGAAGCAAAAGTGGTGTGCCAGGATCGTAGCAAGTGTAGTCTCTGCCTACCCAAATGGGATGTGAAAATATGTATGTATGTATGTGATTTGTAGCAGAAAAAAACTCATTCGTTTACGATACGAATTCGATAGTTGTTCGTTCTTGGGCTACAGGTATCCCATTCACATCACTAAGATATCGAAACCAGGATCTTTTACTCAGGAGTTGTGTAGAACCACTAAACTAATGAGGCAGTACTCGGGAGTTAATTCGTAAGTTATTTCAATGAATATTCTTTATCTATACTAATATATAAAGCTGAAGAGTTTGTTTGTTTGTTTGTTTGCTTGAACGCGCTAATCTCAGGAACTACTGGTCCGATTTGAAAAATTCTTTCAGTGTTAGATAGCCCATTTATGAAGAAAGGCTATAGGCTTATATATCATCACGCTAAGACTAAGTAACTATTCCACGCGGACGAAGTCGCGGGCAGAAGCTAGTAGAATAATAAAGTGAGAATACTATTATTATGAGTCTACTAGCTTGTGCCGCAACTTCGTCTGCGTGAATTTCACAATCGGGTCCGAACTGGATGAAAAGTTGCCCATGTGATAATAATATTCCAGACTATATCTCTGTGCCAAATTTTATCCAGATCTATTCAGTCGTTCTGGTGTGAAAGAGTTACAAACTCCATACAACCTCACAAATTCACATTTAAAATATTAGTGGGATTGTTACTCGACAATAAATTTCTACTACCTACCTATTATAAAATTGTAAAAAAGCTGTGTCTGTACATTTAAGATATCTAAAAAAAAACTAGTGGGTTAGGGTAAGTATATAAAGGTGTCCGAATCCCAAAAATGTGTTTTTTTTTATTATTGTCTGCTTGTTACGGGTTGGCGCCAAAACTAATGAATAGATTTTAATTTCGTTATTACTTTTAGAAAGTAATGCTCCAAATTGAAAACTAGTATACTTCATATCTCAAATAATTAAACGGATCATAAGATACAGCTTGACCTCTCTGATGTATATAGACCCATACAAAGAAGAGATCATCAATGTTGGTTTTCTATTTTTACTCCTAATAATTATAGCTTCATGTGGGCGAAGCCGCGGGCAAAAGCTAGTAAATAAATAAATTGGTAGTGGTTGAATAAAAGTACAAATTCAGCCTACAAGGCAGGGCCTCATTTCATGCAATCGCGCAAAAAATAAATACAATTAGAAATTCGAACACCCCATTAGCATGAACACTTGTTTCTCCACTCGTTAGGCCGACTCCATTTGTTTGCCGCAACGCGACCTAATCCCGGGATTGTTCCCGGATAATCCGGGATCACGAATCATGACACTATTGTTGTAAGTGTGAAACCGACACAAATAGGCCTACGGCTTACGCGGCCCCCGTTGTAAATACAAGGACGCTATAATACAAAGGAATATAAACTTTAAGACAATGCGATAGCATACAATTTAGATTGGTTTGTTTAATAGATTGCAATGACGCTGCAATAGCGAATTCTTTTTTCAAAATCTTGTTATTAATTTGCAGTCGAATTGTAACTATGTCTTGTTGCGTTTAGTTTATATTTCATTGTAGGCTGTGATTATTTATAACCTTTTTAAATTAGCAGGTGTTATTCAATAACATACTAGTTAATAAAAAGATTATAATTATTAATGAATGGTGACCCTTTTCGGGCGTTTTGTTCAAATATTGCTCATACTGCCAAATGTATCGTAAAGTTTGCTTATATTTTGGGAAGGGATTTTTGTTTGTCTGTTTGTTTGAAATCCTAATGGCTATCAGAAGGTTGAGCATTTTTTTGTGCGCATAAAATTATGTTTTAAAGCATGGCTTTTTTGTATGGTGATTTAATGGTATTTTTTATTTTTATCTTCAAACTGCCTCATTAGCCTAGTGGTCCAGAGCGCGACTGCTACGCTAGAGGTCCTGGGTTCGATTCCCAGGTCGAGCATAGTGTTATTGGGTTTTTCAATGAAATTCCCAGTAGCAGCTCGGAGTTTGGAATTTGTGCCCGGTTGATGGCAATAGGCTCGCCCCCTATTACATGGGACCTAAACATACCGGCGAACTGTGGGTGTACATAATTACGCTTCTGCCTAACCCTTCGGGGAATACAGGCGTGATGGTATGTTACGATTTTTATTTCAAGATTGCGATTTGTCAAAATCTGGAAGCCCCATTTACAAGTTTCTTCCCTGTTGCATACAATAGAATTGAAACAATAAAGAAGTCTGCATTGTCCAAACAATGTTTTTAGACGGTACGTAATTTGTACTTTTTTATGGTACCTATAGTAGGGGGGCAAACGAGCAGATGGATCACCTGATGATAAGCGATTACCGCTGCCCATGGACACCCGCAACACCAAAGGAGTCACAAGTGCATTGCCTGCTTTTTAAAAAGGTTTAGGCCTCCGGTATCACTCACTCACTCGGTGAAAGACAACGTAAGTGTTATTTCACGCTCGTTTTCTGTGAGGCCGTGGTATCACTCCGGTCGAGTCGGCCCATTTGTGCCGAAGCATGGCTCCCCCACGGTAAACGGTATTGTTTCAACATATTGCACTTGCTCCGTGTGAATCAGCCTTTAGTATCTCATAGCTGTTATCCTGGTCGCGTAGCCTGTATGTAGCTCCGTATAGACTACGCAAGCTACGCGCTGTGCTACGAGCCACATCATTTACCTTGCTACAGCTACGTTTAAATTATAGAACGTTATTCTTCGATTTTTTAATTGTATTCAGTAACTTGAAAGTTGAGGGTTACCTGAGTTTTCAAAAAAAAAGAGATAAGTAGTGACGTGGTGTCAGATTGAATGTTAACTTACATGAACACATTTTTTAAATATAATAATTCGTCTTTAAAATTACAACATAGACCTAAATAAAAGTATAATATAATTCTTAGTAGTAAAGTAATTTATCAAATTTAAAATTACATTGATGATTTTTATTTTGATTAGAAACAAAATAAAAATAAAAATCATCAATGTAATTTTACTTTTGTGAAGGAAAAAAAAGAAGAAGGATATAAAAAAGGAAATTATTTTTATTAATAATTTGATATGAATAATTCCACATCTTACTTACGAATTTTTATTTTGATTTAAATTAAACCATCATTCACTACCCCAACACTATTTGTATTGTAGTGTGACAACATTATTTTACTTGGAACTGTCAAGTTACTGAATACAAAGTCCAAGTAGGTATAGTTAGAATACCCCACCCCTTGGCGCTGCGTAGAGATGTGGCCTCGCTTTGCATCCTCTATCGCCTATACTCTGGGGAGTGCTCCGAGGAATTGTTCGGATTGATCTCTGCAGCCTCTTTTTGCCATCGTTCTACGCGACAACAGTTCCAACCCCATCATCTTGATGGCTGGCAGTCCACAACTGTGCGTTTCTCTAGAAACTTTCTGCCTCGCACAACAAAACTGTGGAATGAACCGTCGCCTGCAGTATTTCCGGACCAATACGGCCTTCAAACCTTCAAGAAAAGAGCGTACTCCCTTTTAAAAGGCCGGCAGCGCACTTGTGACTCCTCTGGTGTTGCAGGTGTCCATGGGCGGCGGTGATCGCTTACCATCAGGCGATCCGTCTGCTCGTTAGCCTGCTATCACATAAAAAAAACTACTTCCAATTTGGATTCTTCTATACCTACTCTACAGGGTTAATTATACCAGCGAAACTACGTTCAATGCTACACAACGGCCTCCCCTAAAACTTCCACAAGGACCGGTTATATGCCGCCTGCATCCAACGTCTCCCAGCGACCGTCACCAGGTGGTTCGTCCATCTCGTATGAGGTCGTCTCATACTGCGTTTTCTGCCCCAGCGACCATCAGTACTACGAGTTATGTGTCCCACCCACTGCCTCTTAAGCTTGCTTATCATTAGTCAAAGTCAAAGTCAAAGTCAAAGTATTTATTGCTTCCATGTGTACATAATGGTCTTATTAAAATAGTTGGATTCAACATGAAACCCTGTTAGGGCACAGCACAGAATACATAATTAAAACTAACTTGAGTACTTACTTATCTAGAATTATAACTTAAGATTATAAATAAAAATTACACAAAATATTAAATTAAATCAATAAGTAGATATAGGCCATGTCAATTATTAGATTTTATTGCACCAAGTTTTAAAAGTATTTATATATTTTTATGTTTTATCATTAAAAAATTCTTTTAAATTATAATAACATTTTTGAAGCAGGAAGTTATTAAGTTTATTTTTAAATAAGTTATCATGTGGGGTATTTTTTAAATCTTCGGGTATTTTATTATATATTTTGATAGCCATGACGTATGGGCCGGAGTGAAATAGAGATAGACTTGAAGATGGGAGGGCTAATCTATTTTGGTATCTAAGGTTACGGGTTTGAGTGTAGTGATCTTTATTCAGAGCAAATAGTGACATATTTCTCCTAACAAAGAGGCTTAATTCTAAGATGTAGAGAGACGTTAATGTTAGGATTCGGTGTTCAATGAAATGTGGTCTACAGCTTTCCATGCCATCTATGTTTACAAGGATGCGTATGCACTTTTTCTGGAGTTTGAATATTCTATCCGCATCTACACTATTTCCCCATAGAATGATGCCGTAACGTAGCCAGGAGTGAGCGTAGGCATAATAGGCGGTTTTTGCGGATTTGACGTCTGTAGTTTTTTTTAATTCGTATAATGCATACGTGAATTTTGATAGTTTACCGGCAATATTGTGGATGTGGGATTTCCAATTTAAATGAGTGTCGATGTTTAGGCCTAAAAGTTTAAAATTGTCAACACAGTCTAGTTTTATGTTATTAAATGAAAAATTTATTGCTATGGATCGTTTTTGGTATGGTTTAAATTGCATTAATTTGGTTTTTGGGAAATTTAATTCTAGATTGTGTTCACTGAGCCAGTTTGATATGTCTGACAATATTTGGTGAATGCGGTTATTGAGGTTATTGTTATTGGCACAAGGGAAGACTACTGAGATGTCGTCGGCGAATAGCACACTCACGGCGTCTATTATCTTTGGCAGGTCGTTAATATAGATTAGGAATAAAATGCATCCAAGTACGCTGCCTTGTGGAATCGAATTGTTGATGTCTGTTTGCGTTGATCTGATAGTTGCTATTTCTCCAGTTTCGTGGTTATAGTGCTCAATTTCTACATACTGTTTGCGGTTACTTAAGTAAGATATGAACCAATTGTGTGCGACGCCCCTTACGCCAATGCCCTCCAGTTTATTTAGGAGGATATTGTATTGTACCTTATCGTATGCCTTACTCATGTCCAGCAGAATACCTATTGCATATTGTTTTTCATTAATTATATCGAGAGCTTTTTGAATGTATCTGTATACCGCTTTTGTGGTCGATCTATTTCTCCTAAAACCATTCTGACTTTCATCGAATATATTAAATTTTTCACAATATGAGTTTAGGCGTGTGGTCATAGCAGTCTCAAATATCTTAGAGAAGGCAGGCAGAAGTGCTATTGGGCGGTAATTGGTGCAGTCGGTTTGTGATCCTTTTTTATGAATTGGTTTAATAGCTGAGATTTTAAGTAAGTCTGGAATGGTGCCTTCAGAAAAGGATTGGTTTATAAGGATAGTGAGTGGCATAACTAGTTCATTCTTACATTTTTTTATTAGTGTCGGTGGTAGTTCGTCAAAGCCAGAACTGAATTTATTTTTTAGGTTTGTTATTATGGTGAATACTTCCTGCGGATCTACGGGTTTAATATATATTGAATTTTCGGTGTGCGATATGACTGGTCGACCAGTCTGTCTACCAGGTTCGCCTCCTACTGACTTAAAAAAGTCGTTGAAGGTGTTAGCCACTATCACTGGATTTTCTGTTAATGTATTTTGTATGTTTAATTTTATGTTTCTTTTACCTTTTTTTGATATTTTATTAGTACGTTCTTTAATGATTTGCCACATCGTTTTTGAAATATTTTCACATTTTTTTAATCTTTGTATGTATTGCATTTTTTTTGATTGTGAGACAGCCTTTTTTAGCGTCTTTTCATATTTTTTATAATGTTTGTTTAAGATGGGGTTGTCATTTTGTGATATAAATATCTTTAGGATGCGTTTATGTTTGCAGGACACCTTTAAGCCCGTCGTTAACCATGTCTTTTTTATGGTTTGTTTTAGTTTTATTAATTTTTTTGGGATGCAAGTATTTAGTAGGGCCCTTAATGTTTGGAGGAATGATTCGTAGTTGGTGTTTACGTCTCTATGGTTGACAATCAGAGAATCCCAGTCTATTGTACTCAATTTTGATTTGAAATGTTTTATGTTTTGTTCGTTAAATGATCGTTTATTAATGTACCATATTTTTCGGTCTTCTAAGATAGATATTTTTGGTATTTTTACTAGAATTCCTCTATGGTCTGAGAGTCCATATTCATTTACGGAGGTAGTAAATGCTTTCATTTTGAAATTCGTGAATAACAAGTCTAAACACGTGGCGCTAGTCTTTGTCACCCTAGTTGGTTCTTTTATATATTGTTGAAAATTATAGCTACTCATAAGGTTTAATAGGTCTTGCGTAGATGTTGACTTTTCCAAGATGTTAGTGTTAAAATCTCCCCCGATAATGATATTTTTTTTATTGTATTTAGTTATTAGTTTTTGTAATAGTTTTGTGAGCGCGTCATAAAATAGTTCAAGTTTCCTATTTTTTTGTGGCCAGTATATAACTATAATTATAAGGTTTTGTTGAACAATCTCTACTGCGCATACTTCAAATATAAACTCAATAGTCATAGACGTTATATCAGTGAGTTCTAGAGATTCGATCGTTTCTCGTACGAAGATACACACGCCGCCGCCTTCATAATTCTGTCTGCTGTAGTTTGATGTTAGATGATACCCGTCTAGGTGTAGTAAATTTTTTTTTTTTTGTGTAATCCATGTTTCGGTTAAGCATATTATATCCATGTTTTTCTCTTCCTGTATTACTGAGTAGAGTAGGTGGGTTTTATTTCTTATACTACATATGTTTTGGTATAGTACTTCGAAATTATTCACGAAAGGTAGAGGGCTCTGCTCTCTCTCTCTCTCCGCTCTCTGTTTTTTCATGTGTTCCTGCATCATCTTGAAATCTGTTATTTGTATTGTTTTCGTGTCTATATATTGTGTTTGTTTCACCGACAGTAAGCGATCCTGCCGAATCCGATATAGAGTAGTCTTTGATGTTGTTGCTGGTATTGTCTTGTTGCTGTGGTTGTTTATATTCCTTGCCATTTATTATCAGTTTATTGTTTTTAATGACAGCGAAATGGCCTTGCTGTCGTGCCTCTAAGAGTAATTTCCTGAGCAGTTTACGTTCTTGAATTGATTTTTTATCCATAAATTCCATTATTGATAATCCGGTATTTCTGAAGAATTTGTTGTTTTGTAATATATAACGTGTCATTCGTTTACTCAACAATTCAATTACTATTGGTCGCCGATATCCCCTTTTGCCAATCCTTGATAAGTCTTCAATATAGCCAGAGAGGTCGATGTTTACTAGATCTTGAAATATGTTTACTATCTGTTTATATAGGTCTTCTTCATTTTCGTTATATAGTTCATTGAGGCCAAAGAGCACAAATTTCTTGGTGTTTTCATGGTCATTTCTGGGTTTTTCTGAGCTCCGTTCAGTTGTTTCGTGGAGGCTGGCTTCAGTCTGTTTCAGTTCTTGTAATTCTTGTTTTAGTGTAAGGTGTTCTGCTTCTAGGTGTTTTATCTGTTTACTTAGGATATTTATTTCGGCTCTAGAGTTTTCTAGATCTTGGGTTACTGTGTGGAGGTTTTGTGTCTCGTTAGCCTCGTTAGTCTCATTAGCCTAGTGGCCTTGAGCGCTACTGCTACGCCAGAGGTCCTGGGTTCGATTCCCAGGTCGAGCAAAGTGTTATTGGGAGTTTGGAATTTGTGTGAAAATGGCAATAGGCTCGCACCCTATTACATGGGACCTTAACATACCGGTGAACTATGGTTGTACTACATAACATTAATACGCCTTTGCCCAACCCTTCGGGGAATACAGGCGTGATGGTATGTATCATTTGAGCTATGTCGACAACTTTAGTTCTTCTACGGATCCCCTTTTCGATCACGGAAAGAAATGCCACGGATAGCGATGCTCCATAGCTCGCTCAGTGTCTTTCAGCCTTCTTAAGAGATCCATATTGAGCGACCACGTCTCTGTGCCATTAGTCATTACTGGTAACACATACTGGTGAAAGACTTATTTAAATAGCTAAGTACCTACGTCAGTTTGATCATAAGATAACTTAATACTCAACATAGAAGAACCACTTCAATTTATTTACAATAAAACCGGTAAGTAAATCGAAAGCAATTCTCTTAATGGCCGCCGACGTTTGCGCGGGAAATAAAAATAAATTTACATCGTATCGAAGTGTCCGTGTCGTGTCGTAGCCGTCTCGTGCGCACGACGCCCCCGGGTGTCGTCAAATGTCGTGTTGCCGATAATTATCGAACGGTTACTGTGTTGATGGGGGGATAAAATTTATTGGTTACGACACGAGAGCGATGCGAGTTTTATCCTATACTCGGAATACTTTAGAATATCCAGGGCTTTTTTATAATGTTGAAAGGGTTTGGTCCAAAGATATAATTTTAGTGGGCGGAAGATTTGATCTCTGGCAGGGTTCGAGCCTGCGTCTCCTCGAACTACGCTTCCAACACAGTTGACTAAAGCATCTTTACCATCACACCTGTATTGCCCAAAGGGATAGGAAAGGGCGTATGGCTGTACCTACACCCACAGTTCCTCGGTATGTCGGTTGGGACCTAACAAATCGGTGAACTGTTACTGTAACTGAACTTAATAATGGCAATAAACTAAATAACACTTTCAAAATCGAACCAAGGACCTCTAGCGTAACAGCTGCGCTCAGGATCACTAGGATAATGAGGCACTTAAAAATGTTTAGCATAGTAGATGCCTACATCAAAAATAACTAGTATTGTAAGACTTTCAAGGCAGTTATCTGCCTGTTTCTAAGGACAGGAAACATTCCCTCCAGCTATATAAATCGCACGTAGGAAAGGCATCTTCCGAAGCCATAGGCTTTCGTCGTAAACGCTGAGCTCGTTATAGCCTATAACGTTTAATAGCCGTTTGAATACTTGGAACGCTGCATCCACATGCATATTGGTTCAGCCATTCTTGAGTTATAAATGGAGTAACTAACACGACTTTCTTTTATCTATATATATAAAAGAAAGTCGTGTTAGTTACTTCATTTATAACTCAAGAACGGCTGAACCGATTTGGCTGAAAATTGGTGGAGAGGTAGCTTAGAACCAGGAAACGGACATAGGATACTTTTTATCCCGTTCCCGATACTTTTTATTCCACGGGGGCGAAGCCGCGGGCAGAAGCTAGTACTTAATTTATAAGTATCTAGTTTTATTTCAATGTCTAATATTCGCGTAAGTCTCAGAAATCAGTTTCTACAGTATGTATCAAAAATCCTGTTCTAATTGTTTGTAATTTACTTACAATTAAAAAAATAACTAAAGATAAAAAAAAAACTAAGTATACATAGGTTCCCCAAAAAATTATAGCAAACCATAAACAACAATTATTTTTTCAACGTAAGGGCATTTTAATTGGCTATAAAGTCGGCATCTGCCGGCTACAAATCAATGTTGGCAAATTGTGGTCGGCAAGCAAAATCTCCCGTTCTCACTAAATCTTAGTTAGTGGCCGCTAGATGGCGGGAGGCACGCGATATCAGCTACCACAGTAGATACACGCTGGAATAATAAAAATAAATTAGCATCAAGCTGATTTAAAAAATAACTTTGTCGTTTTAATAATTTATGTATAATTTTCAAAGTTTTTTGATGGTATAATTTTCAGAGATTTTGCGCCTGTTTGAAATAAAAGAGCAATTGTCTTAAATGTGAATGTGTGTGTATAGTCTTGACAAGATTAGGTAATTCTTACATAAATATTTTACGCTGGGCTTAGATTGTTATCTAATCTACCATCATGGACATTACCGGATAAAACCAGACTTTGTGGAAGTCTATGCTACTTCATTGATTTCCACCGTAATGGTGGAATACGTAATATCGGTGAATATCTTTTGGCTGATATTATGATGACGATACCATCACGCTGCTCAATGGTTAGACAGAACAGAGAATAAACACCCCCAGCTTGCCCGTAGTTTTTTTATGCGCAAACGAGCAGATGGATCCCCTGATGGTAAGCTATAACCACCGCCCATCTAAGCGCAATCCACTCATCCATGTCCCACAGACAGTTCTGCACACGCATTATGTGTGCCTCATCCTTAAGTTGCATGCTTTGACGTAATAATTCGCTCCCTCAAGAGCATTTCCGATCAATTATTCCTGATAACTACTTAAGTTGGACGTGAATAGGCATTCTCAGCCATCCGTCACAATTTGCACCCAATATTGGCCATAATAATTAAAGTTGCAACACTTTCGAGTTCCGTATGTCTGTTTGTCAGTGCCTTGTCCAATTACTGTTGGAGTAGACCGTGAAAGGACGGCTAAGAAAAGAACATTTCTTTTGGCATGTTGGGAAGAAACGAGTGTTGTAAGAGATCTTGAATGCTTGGTACATAATATTGTAGTGTTAATGCTGACGGATATTTTATTTTTAGAAGTTGTATTGCGCTTTAACGTCAGTTATTCCCTAGCCCGCACTACCGACGACACGCATTATAAGAAACTAGCTTCTGCCCGCGACGTGGTCCGCGTAGCGTGATGATATATAGCCTATAGCCTTCCTCAATAAATGGGCTATCTAACACTGAAAGAATTTTTCAAATCGGACCAGTAGTTCCTGAGATTAGCGCGTTCAAGCAAACAAACAAACAAACTTCAGCTTTATATATTAGTACTAGCTTCTGCCCGCGACGTGGTCCGCGTAGCGTGATGATAATATATAGCCTATAGCCTTCCTCAATAAATGGGCTATCTAACACTGAAATAATTTTTCAAATCGGACCAGTAGTTCCTGAGATTAGCGCGTTCAAGCAAACAAACAAACTCTTCAGCTTTATATATTAGTATAGATAGATTGTATTGGTTAGGGATTTGCAAAGTAATTTCGACCTTTGGACTATTCATTCTTACCCTGCACCCAGGTCACCAATTATGTGGTATTGGAATTATTTAATTCACCAATACCACATAAATATCATCCTTCGAGCTTTTTCCTAACTATGTTAGGGTCGGCTTACATTCTGACTAGATGCGCCTGAATATTAGTACCGGGTACACAATCTTTTCTTACATACTTAATCTTTAGTTACTTTCTCTCCCTAACAAAAACTCTACATAAGTATATTAAAATACATTTATATACTTACCATGTATCAGACCCAACAAAATTCGACATCACATAGGTAGATAAGTGTAAGTACATTCGGGGGGAAATACGTCATTTGAATATAAAGTACCTCTTGCGATCGGAATGATTGATTCTATATAGCTCTGACGTGATGTCGCATAAAATATTGATGCGTCTTCGTCATAAAAATATTCCCTTTCCATATTGAGGTGAACTACACCGCGGTGTGAGTTGTCACTCTGCAAGTTGTGGAGCATGCGCTACAATAAATTAGTGCAAATGTTAATTATATACGTAATGATAGTACCGAATTTATATCTTCAGCATGTGGAATATTAAACAAATAAAAAAAACAAATGTTTAAGTGCAGTCCCGGGCAATGGGTGTCTACAAAAATGTCGTATTCATCAATTAAATAAAGTACTTAAGTACAACTTAAAGACTATAACAAATATAAAGACTATAACAACTTCAATTTATAATGATTTTATGCTTCTTTAATAAATGGATTTTTTTTATTTAACTCACATATTATTCTCTACTTTACGTACCTAGCTATACGTCAGACTGGGACATAATACCCCAATGTTTTTCCAAACACTTTCAGATGACCAAGGAAGCTTTTTACATAATTTTCTGGATCGGAGCACCTTGATTCTGTGAGTGTCCCAAGTCCCAACCCGGGGTGTTTTATGTATACCGAGTAAATTTTTATTGATAGTTTTATATGCCGGTTTTATGTTTTGATATGGAGATTGGCATGTGAATTTCAGGAAGAAAATTTTTTGCTCAAATATTTTACGTAGTCGTCTGCTCAATTTGGGGAAATTGAAAATAAGATCAATTTTATTTCTCAATCGCATATTGATTTAATATTGCTATTATTTTAAATAAGAAAAAATATAAAATATATTACCTATTGCAAAAAAAACACAAAAACAAAGAAATATAATAGTACATTAAATTAATTACTTAATATAAAATATAAATCCGCATGGATATTAATACCTTATTACATAATTATAATTAGCAGTTTGTTAATTTAAAACAATTGAATAATAATATGAAATAATTTCCTCAAAACAAGATAAATAATGTTGTTTTCTATACATATAGGTAGGTAGGTTTTCATTCATTCAATTATATTACATACATACATACATATTTTCACGCCTGTCTCCCATTGGGGTAGGCAGAGACTATAGATTTCCACTTGCTACGATCCTGGCATACCACTTTCGCTTCATCTATGTTCATTAACCTCCTCATGCATGAACGTCGGTTTAGGGTGCTCTTAACCTGTCCTTTTTTAAGAACGGCCGCAACTTGGTTGTCGTACGTTCGTCGAGGTCGGCCCCTTCCAACTCTTCCATCCATACTCATCATGTATACTCGTTTCGTCAATCTCCGTTCATCCATCCTCTGTACATGCCCAAACCACCTTAACATACCTTTCTCAATCTTTGTTACTATACCTTCTTTCACACCACACCGCTCCCTTATCACGCTGTTTCTCACTCTATCTTTCAAAGTTACCCCACACATACTTCTCAACGCTCTCATCTCTACAGCATTTATTCTACTTTCATGTCTCTTCTGCCATACCCAACTTTCACTACCATACATTAGTGTCGGCGCCAACACACCCCCAATTACAGCCCGCCGAGCCTTTTCGGACACACTTCGGCTATTCATGAAAGTGTGCAGCGCCCCATTCACTTGATTACCGGCACTCACTCTCCTTTCAATGTCACTCTCATGCTTACCATCCCTAGTAAACAAAGAACCCAGATATACAAACTCTTTTACTTGTTCCACTCTTACGCCACCTATCAAAATATTGCACACTGTCATAATTTCTTCCCTTTCAAAAATCATAACTTTCGTCTTACTTACATTCACTTTCATTCCCTTATTCCTAAAAGCGCCATCCATAACTGTTACCATCTCCTGTAACTCCTCCTCCGACGATGCAAGGATAACTTGATCATCGGCATAGAGGAGACATTTGACAAGTAACTCATTCATTCTTAAACCACATTCACTGTCTTTCAAATCTTTCAGACAACTGTCCATGAATAAGTTGAACAGCCACGGTGACGCTACACATCCCTGTCTAACACCCTTATCGATGCTGAACCATTCAGTGTAGGTCCCGTTTATCCTGACACATGCACTGGAATCCTCATAGAGAGATTTCAGTGCACGAATCAGGCCGGCATCCACCCCATACATAGACAGTACTGACCACAATTCATTCCTTATTACTCTATCATAGGCCT
Source organism: Acronicta leporina (assembly GCA_947256265.1). Classification (NCBI taxonomy): domain Eukaryota; kingdom Metazoa; phylum Arthropoda; class Insecta; order Lepidoptera; family Noctuidae; genus Acronicta; species Acronicta leporina. Next base: position 3,397,315 of record OX366513.1, on the reverse strand, counting down.
TTTCTAAATCCACGAATGCGCAGTAGACTTTTTGGCTTTTGGCCAAAAATTTTTCAGCTACGCATCGCAAAGAAAAGACCTGGTCCATACACCCCATACCTTTCCTAAATCCCGCTTGCACATCCCATATTTTATCATCTGTTCCTTTCACCACTCTTTCAATCAATACTTTTGCATATAATTTACCAACCACGCTGAGAAGGCTAATGCCTCGGTAATTTTTGCAATCTTGCTGTGACCCTTTTCCCTTGTAGAGTGGCACGATTACGGCTTTGCACCAATCTTTTGGTACAAGACCATTACTCCAACACAAGTTGAAAAGGCGGTACAGCTGACTAGCTACCACGCCTTGTCCAGCCTTCAGCATTTCGGCAGATATCCTATCATATCCTGCAGATTTTCCCGATTTCATACTGTTCATCGCTTTCACAATTTCATCCATACTGATTCCGTCCTCAACTTCTACTGATTCATCCATCACCGAAGGTACTAGCAATAAATCTCTTTCAAATAATCCTTCAAAATATTCCTTCCACCTCTTTAAAATGCATTCTTCCCCATTCACGCTACTTCCATCCTTGTCTCTGATCTTATTGAACGCCGAGGTCTTAGATTTTCCTCGAGCTCTTTTTATGGATTTCCAGAAAAACTTGATGTTACTCTGGAAATCTTCAGACAAACGTTTATCAAAATCATCCTTCTGCTCATCCTTCCTCTTTTTCACAATTTCTTTTACGATATTTTTCATTCTCTTATATTCATCTTTAGCCTTGTATACGTCCTCATCCTTAGCCTTTTTAATTCGTTGATTGGCTCGCGCAGCCAACCAATCTATCCATGCTTTCTTCTTCTTACCAACTACTTCCTGCACATTCTTGTCCCACCATACTTTCCCTACTACATTGCAATTCCTTCTTTTAGAAACTCCGCATACATCAATGGCAACATTCACGACTCCTTCTTTCAAACCGTTCCATAACGTTTCTATCTCACTTATATCCTCTAATCCGTCAAACTTTAAACTTAATTTTCTTTTATACTCTCCTTGCACTTCATCTTCTCTCAAATTTTCTACTTTTATTCTTTCTAGTACACTAAAAGACTCCGGAATACGATGTCGCCATCTTTTGAACAGATCTCTTATTCGGCACACTACCAGAAAGTGATCTGTATCGACTCCGACTCCTCGGTATGATCTGGTGTCTATGACTTTCTTTCTCAATCTCTCATCCACTATCACAAAATCAATCATACATCTCGTGCTGTCCGATTCCCATGTATACATATGAATTTTTTTGTGATCAAACATAGTATTTGTCACGCAAAGATTCCATTCCAAGCAAATCTCAAGTAAACTTCTCCCATTAGCATTCACTTTCTCATCCCCAAACATTCCAATCACCTTTTCATAGCCATTTCGTTTCACTCCCACCCAACTATTAAAATCACCTAACAGCACTACCCTTTCGTTGTCATTGCAGATACGCAAAACATCCCTTACATTATTCCAAAATTCTTCTCTCTCTTCTTGTGCTCTCTGGGACATCCCCGTACCTGCATCTGTAGGAGCGTATACCCCTACGATGAACATACGAGTCAGTCCAACTTTGAGTCTTATCCAGAGAAGTCGTGGACTAACATACTCAAACCCATTCACGCATTCTGCCATTCTTTCGGAAAGGATAAGACCGACTCCTTGACAACCTCTGGCTGTCTGGCGTACCCCAGACCAATATGCCGTATATGTACCACATACTGTGGTATCACATCCTTTCCGTTTCGTTTCATTTACACACAGTATATCAATCTTTCTCTCACTCATCATCTGACACACTTCATCTATTTTACCATCCATCCCACCTCTTACATTCATCGTAGCAAAGCGACTTTCCATAGGCCGCTTTTCGCCCCCATGAGAAACGAGACGTGACGAGTGGCGAACCGCGTCGCCGCCATTCAGATTTTTTAAATTTGAATCCATTGCGTTCCCACGAGTAGCAAGGGAAAAGGACTGTCGAGCCTGGCAGAGCCCCGCATACCAGGTAAGGCTAGCCATATTCTGGGGGCGCCTAACCCCAGGGCAACGGTGGCACGCTTAAGACTAGGCTCGCCCCTAGCCACGCATCTCTGGGCACGGCATACCTAAGATTGGCGGAGGGGAAAGGAAATGTGGACAGAAGGAAGGGATAGAAGGGTTTTAAAAGGAAACTTGGGGAAATTTTGGAAAGGAAAATGGTAATAGGATACTCCTGACTCGGAAGGTAAAGGGATAGAGCCAGTAGTAGCTGGGAGGCCGGGAGCGCATACCCGTGCGTGGGTTATCCACAGATGCCGGACAAGCATTTAGGAAACCCACTCCCTGACACTTATATTAATTTATTATTATTAATTTATTTATTATATTAATTTATTATTATTATATTATTATTTAAGTGTGTTAAAGTATGGACTATTTATATCGTCTGAAATAAATGTCTTATTATTATAGGTAGTTGTGCTTATTATATAGTTTAAAAAATTATTCTAGTTTTCAATCATACTTGTACAGCTTGCGTTGAATTTTTTGGCAGGCGTTATGTAGAGTACATTTTTGCTCCTATTCTAAACATAGTATTATTGTCTATAATATAATGCTACTATCAATAATTGATAACTAGAAAATAGACTAATTAGGTAGGTACTTAAGTACAAAAAGCACTAACTTAACACCCTCAATACAATTAAATTAAGTACCTATCTAACCCTTTGCTGCCAATTTAACCATCCAACCATAAGTACCCATAATTCAATAATAATCCTATACCGTTTGATTCTCGTTTTATATCGTAATAATATCGAGTGACGTCGGAGACGAAAATAAATTTTATCTCTCTATCACTTAGTGTCGTATTGCCGTCGTAAATTATACCAAGGTTTACTTTGTCATATTACAATTTACGACAACGTAAAACCATGAACGTAAAGGTTTACTGTTGTAATCACTTTTCATATTTGGTACCTGCTTGTAATGTTGGCTGGCAAAAAATATATTTAAATAAATACCCAGAATACAAACTGCCTCATTAGCCTAGTGGTCCTGAGCGCGACTGCTACGCTAGAGGTCCTGGGTTCGATTCCCAGGTCTAGCAAAGTGTTATTGGGTTTTTCTATGAAATTCCCAGTAGCAGCTCGGAGTTAGGAATTTGTGCCCGTGGCAATGGCAAAAATGGCAATAGGCTCGCCCCCTATTACATGGGACCTAAACATACCGGCGAACTGTGGGTGTAAATTAGTACGCCTCTGCCTAACCCTTCGGGAAACACAGGCTCACGCCTGTGTTTCCCGAATCACTGGTATGCTAACCAGAATACAATTTTAATTGGATACGATATTATTAGCGGACTTTAAAAAAGAGGCTCTCTATCTTTTGCGTTCTTTTTTGCATTTTTCATGCTAAGATTATAAAGTTCTTTAGTAAAGAAAAAAATTGACTCGCAGCCAGGTCATAGCGTTTGGTGTACCTAACCAGAGAATCTTGCCTGCGAGCCGAATTTTTCCTTCCCTAAAAAAAAGGTTCTCAATAGATCCTAGACCATCTATGAATATTTAAGCTCGCTAGCATATAACTTTCTTGTAATATGCACAAACAATTATCGTGTTATTTTTTATAGCGATATAAAATATCATTAGGGAACACCATCATCAATCTACAAAATAACGTTTCTACCATGGGAGAGTCATACTTCGGCACAAAGAACACCGGAGTGAAACAACGCTTAGATACATTGTGTTTCGCCGAGTGAGTGAGGATACCGGAACCCCTTTTAAAAGGCGGGCAACGCACTTGAGACTCCTTGGGACGAGAGGTGGTAATCGCTTACTTTCAGGTGATCTGTCTGCCCATTAACCCCCCATATCCCATTAAAAAATATTATAAACTGCCTTATTAAGCTATTGATCCCAAGCGCGACTGCTATGCCGTCTGCGAGATGCGAACTCGAGAACTTTGACTTGGCAGCCAATGCAATTTGAAGCGGCGGTAGCCTAATGGCTAGGGCGTCGGACTTGCGATCATGTGGTTGCCGGTTCGAACCCCACCCATTGCACTACCGACGTGAACCCACTCGTAACACAAGCAATTTAGCTTAGCACGAGGGGTTAACAAGAATACTAGTAAAGTGCGGCCCGCATTGCTAGTAACATTTAAAAAAAAAATGCTCTTATTACTAGGCTATTACTGCTGTAAGTTACTTTTCTTCCTAGTAAAGTAAAACCTAATAATAGAGACATCAGCCTACAGGGCCTGCAAACGGGAAATTTAGAGCATGGAACACCTTATGTGTACATGCGACGCAATGGCTGGAAAGCGAATTTGCCTCTTGGGGCAACGTTATCCAAGACCAGAGGACTACAGATTCAGGACTCATTATAAAGCTCATGGTAGAGCTGTTTGAAGAACTGGCAGAGGATGAGGAATATATTATCTAGGGGAAGTAGAAAAGGTCGGAGAGCTCAGTGCTCTTCGAGCTTTGCTGCCTCGGCCCCAGAAAAGATAAGATAAAACCTAATAATTGAGATCCACAAGACAAATAGATTCCTGTCACCACCACATTTCCTATTACAACATGTCTTGGTATATTGGCTCACATTTCTTCACACGCACATTCTATAAGGACATTTCTATCAGCGGGGAGTTATTTGAATGCTGCCGATCCCCCTTCTGTAATTGATTCGTAGTGTGCTCTTTGAATTTCAATTTGAACGATTAAATTGATATAAGTGAGTCGCGGAGACGTATTGTACGTGAGAGGGGAAATCAAATCGCTCAGTTTGGGGTAGATCGCTCTGTTGGCGGGTAAATACGTTTTTATGTTCCGGGTGTAGGGTGAGGAGGTCTCAATTTGAATGATTTGAAAGGAAGCTTTTTATCTGTACTGCTAGGAAAATGTCTTCACCTGTCTCTTTTCTGTTGTGGCTTCCTCCATTGGGAAGTTTACTGAAAATATATTTTCTTTTAGTGTTTTTTAGTTTTCCTGGATTCACCCTCCCATCCTCGAAAAGGTCTTCTTAGAATCATTAAGAAAAGGACTATCCAGAGATCAAGGATTGAGTATAATAGTAACAGTAAACAGAATGGCCAAAAACTTTACTAGAAAGGGCTCTTTAATATTAATTATTATAATTGATACAGGTAGTTTGTTTGTGGTATTGTAAGCCATAAGACCTGTAATAAATATAAACATACTTATGAAAAAGTACCTGAATACAAGTAAACTACACTTTAAGTATAATTATAATACTTATATACACTTTATGCATAATCTAGGTTTTTTTAGCAAAGCTTGGGGAGGGAAGGCTTGGTCATTAATTGAAAATTAAGATCGGCAATGATATGTTCCACCTTTTTGTGACCAACAAAACAGACCTTTCTAGCAATAAGTAAGTATGTAGTTGTATCTTTTGTGAAGTATCTCCAAGTCTGAAGAGTCCATTTGCCTATTGTGTGACCGTCACACAAACGAGAATTGGCAACACAAGAGTACCATTATGTAAATATCAAGATTACGATGGTTTCGCAACAGGATATTATAATGGCCTCCGCGCTCCGACGCTTGATGCGATTGGACCGGTGTGAGGCGCGTAACAGTAACTCAATACGCAACTTGGACGCCCCTAGTGGCGTGTAGGGATGTGACACCGATGAAGCGTCATTGTCGATAGATTTTTTGAGAGTTTTAATGTCCATCTGTTTTTTTCACACATTATCTTGTCAAATACGTTGAGAACGGTTTTTTTGGAGGACATGCCCATTTGTTATTCGAACATATGTATTTCTGTCAACTGCTCTGTCTTCCTGTCTCTGTACAGAACTTCACAAATAAGTATTAGAATATTAATTAATATTTATTTAATAATATTACTTTCACATTGTAATATTCTCTATATTACATTTACTAATTGTTCAAGTAGGTACTAAATTGCGTAGAGCGGTGTTGCTTTGATAAATAATTTTCTTAATTCCATTAGTAGTTTAGTACCTACTTACGCAAAAATGACAATTAAATAATGACAAGTTTTTATTTTTGACAATCGCCCCGGATAATATCGATAAAGAAAACATCGATAATCCCAATTTCCGATAACTGACCATCCCTAAATATCTTGGAACTCCCGAAAACTCTAACCGGATTCGACGTCTGTGCTAAGCGACAGTTTTAAAGTATCCTCCTAACTCGATTCTGATGCTGGAACTCGACATCTTTATGTAAATTGATCCAACTTTCCGAGCGACAACCATCCTTATTGAATAAGTAATTTCATAGTGATATTGAGAAGTCTTAGTATATTGATTAAGAGATATTAGTTATGAAATCTGAACTTAATTTCCTACATATCAAAGTCACATTCCAATGCCATTAACAAATTACTCAAAAAATTACAAAAGCTACATTTAAGTAAAAACTTTTGAGTATGTGGCGATTAGATTCACATATTTTTTTAATAGTTTCAGCATTTGTATTGATGATGTTTCGTCATAATTATTATCGTAATTTACTAAAAATCTTATTTTCGTAGTTTGGTTTGCCTGTCGGTATATCGTGCTCAGACCAATAAAACCTTACACACATACCACCGCATTTATCAAACGATCACATCCTTGGCTTTCAGCGCGACAATACAAAAGACTGCAGCCGCTTTCCTCCAATATTACATACACTACCCACCAAACAGAAACCCACTTTATTGCTTACCAAATACAATTGCTTTCCCCTTAAAGACATCCCCAAGAAACTAGCGAACCACTGCTAAGAAGAAGCGAATGTTATTTTGAGTGGAATAAGAATATCTATCTATAAATTGCAATGTTCGAAATTGGTAAGCTGTTCAACGTTGAACGTTCAACTCTATTTTTGTGAAATAGGGCGTATTTTCGTTTGTGTTGAATATAAAGCAGGTGCTACACTGTGGTCGCGACAAGGTGCAATTTGAATAAATTTGATGGTTTCTGCCACCCATTGTGGAAGGGTGGAATGGTATTGGAAACTGATATCTGTCGTGATGAAATTGCTTATAAGTGGGTATTATCAAAGTTTCCAGTCCAATTGACTTTATAGTATTAGTTTTAGAAACTGACGCATTAGCATCGTGGTCCTGAGCGCGACTGCTACGCTAGATGTCCTGGGTTCGATTCTCCGTTCGAGCAAAGTGTTATTGGGTTTTTCTATGAAATTCCCAGTAGCGGCTCGGTTAGTTTGGAATTTGTGCCCGGTTAATAGCAATAAGCTCGCCCCCCAATTACATGGGACCTAAACATACCGGCGAACTGTGGGTGTACATTAGTACGCCAACGCCTAACCCTTCAGGCGTGATGGCATGTTATGTTATGTATGAATTTTATGTGGTCTATGCAAATGTTCCACTGATCTGGTATCGTTGTGCATGTTCCACTAATCTGGTATCATTGTGCATGTTCCACTGATCTGGTATCGTTGTGCATGTTCCACTAATCTGGTATCATTGTGCATGTTCCACTGCTATCTGGTATCGTTGTGCATGTTCCACTGATCTGGTATCATTGTACATATACCACTACTATCTGGTATCGTTGTGCATGTTCCACTAATCTGGTATCATTGTGCATGTTCCACTGCTATCTGGTATCGTTGTGCATGTTCCACTGATCTGGTATCATTGTACATATACCACTACTATCTGGTATCGTTGTGCATGTTCCACTGATCTGGTATCGTTGTGCATGTTTCACTGATCTGGTATCGTTGTGCATGTTCCACTGATCTGGTATCGTTGTGCAATGGGTTGATGAGCTCCCTAGGTTATGGTCGAGCCGGATTCCGCTCAGGACTCTATAGCCCCGGCCTAGGCGTCCAGCCGTGGCGGGTCCTCCAAATAATCTCAAAAGCCTGGTTTGAAGGGGCCCCAAGTACCAAATGCCTCGGGGCCCTGGACGTCTAAACTAAGTCCAATTTAGGTAATACCGGTGCCATTTATTTCGCCACCGACTTCGAAAACTGTTTCGCAAATACTATATAATTTTTCTCTTTTTAAAAGTCGTTTTTATGTTTTGTTACAAGTTCAATTCAATTCAATTTTTGTTAAATGGCAATGTGCCGGTTGCGACAATTCTGCCAATGTCAAAAGTACGATTGAAAATCGTGTGTTTTACACAGCAAAAATAATAAATAAAAAAAAAACTGATAAAACTTAACAAGTTATTTTATTTCAACATTTTTAGTGACAAGTAGACTCTGACGTATCTCGACGACGACGTTGTCATTTATTCGGTATTCAGTACGTTTTATTGTATTTTTTTTCCAAATTTGCTGTCAGATCTTCATTATATTTTAATGAGACTATCGGAATAACGGGAGTATATTCTTTCACACTATAAAAGCATTTTCCAAATCAGTTTATAAATGGCCGAATAATCGCGTAACAAATATACAAATAAAATACAAACGAATAGAGAACCTCCTCCTTCTTGAAGTCGATTGAAAATATAAAGCATTGATTTGTAATAAACTAATAAAAGAAATAAATACAATTTATAATTTTGTCAATAACACTGTTTCGCGGCAATTACAGAAAACTGTCATGGGTTACAGTGAAGTTTGATATAAATGGCCAATAGGTCGGTAACTGTTCAGTTTTCACAGAATCTCAGAAACGCGTAGAAGTAACGCCGCGGGGCATGGCTAGTATTACTTACATTGTACCTATTTATTAACTATGTAGGTACTACGTATGTTTTCCTTATCACGAACTAAGATTAAGATGTCAAGGTCGGTATAGTAATCGTTATTGATAACATTTGTTATAATTTATAAATAATAATTTACCTGTTTGCTTATTATTGATTAGGCAGTGGCGAAATAGTTTATAAATTTTCCAATAAATGTTAAAGATTTTAATTGAACTGCATTGTATTTTATGCTACGAATTATACGATTATAGAAGGATAATTATTTTAAGTAAGTATATTCGGATAGTATTACAATAAACAACTTTTTCAATTACGACTAGGCCTAAAAAAAGCCTGAAATACCTATAATATACTTATTTTTTCATTTTTTTTACTTAACAATGCCTAATTAACAAATTGAATACGTTCCTAGCAACAAAAAAATATTTTTTTTAATAAATAAAAAAAATCGAGTTTTCGTTATAAAATTAGGCATTTTTTTCATTTGTTTTAGGAAGGATCTTTATTCAAAATATAATCTAAAACTTAAGTGAATGTTTTATTAAAGAAATATGGAATTAGTTAAATTCTTTAAAAAATAATTTAGTAACAGAGATGCTATATCTATTGTTTTCTCAGTGATTTGTGTGAGCGAGTCTTTATTTTAGATAATATTATGTAAGGATTTTATCTAATGAATTATTTATTTGTTATTTTCTGATAAATTATTAAGATAAAGAAAAAGTTTTAAAAAAAAAGTTACAGTAACATTTGCATATGACGGATTTAAGTTTGATAAATCAATAACCAATAACAAATTAAGCATCGATAAACAATAAAAGTACATTCAGGTTCCACCGAGATTTGAACTCGGATCGCTGGATTCAAAGTCCAGAGTGCTAACCATTACACCATGGAACCGGTTGATCTCACTAATGAAATAGCGCTTACCTTTCACCAAAACTCTCTATTGGTGGCATCATAGACTATAATGTTCATGATTCATGCTACTATCAACTTTATGTGTTGTACAGTAATATTTAAGTTACCATAATCATGTGAATGGAATTATTTTTGTTTAAAGGCGAAGAGTTCATTGAACTTTGCTATTAACGTTAACATAATATACAGCTATCAAGTACTATTGATTGTTGATACCTACTTGGTGGTACAAAATAAAGTTTTGAAACAACGATCTAATCAATTTTAAGTTATAAAGTGGCCCAAAATAGTTTACGGCCGATCTGCCGCCTCTTTTTGCGAACTTGGCAAACACAACCACGTATATCTAGACATTCGCTTAGGGCACTCTAGTTGTTACTTTTTTATTCCAGCTTTGAAGTTTATACCCACTTACAGTTGAAAATTACTTATACCTAACTTGTCAATATTATTCAACACCTTTTCGGATTTATTTTTATACATAGGTAATAATTATAAAATTAATATGTTCATTTTAAAATAAGTACCTAATCAACGTTTGAAATTTTGCAAGAATAAAATATCAATTGGTTAGAAAACAGTGTAACTATGTAAGTATGTGAGTAGGAGGTATTCAACGACTCTTTAATAAAAAAAAATAGATCTAGCAAACCATATTTATTTTCTCTAATACCTATTCTTTTTTCAAATTAAATCCGTTTTCCTTTTCACTTCAAATAATAATAACGTAAATCCACCAGGGCCGTATTCGGACGCGCAAATCTTCTCAATCTCGCGGGGCTCACAATCATCGGGCTGGCCATCAATTATTAACCATACTGATTGCGTCCGAGACGCATGTGGATACCAATGAATTATATATCAAGCTGACCGGTTGGGGGACGGACTTAGATATATTTTTTTAAATAAAATACTGGATTGATATTTTTAAAATAAAATGTTAGTTTTGTACTTAGTGGAGAACAAAAGGATTTATCACAAGTGCGGCTTAATAGTGGGAGATGTGGGTTTTAAGGTAAATTAATAATTAAATAAACTAAACTAACTAAATAATATTTAATAATTAAGAACTAATTAAATAATTTAAGACGGATCATGAGGGTTTTGAATAAAATGCAACGTATATTTTATAAGCAATAGAAATATTTTCGCGCATTTTATATCTTATAAAAACATTAAATGTAACATAATTTTAAAAAGTATTGATTGGAAGGTTCCACCGAGATTTGAACTCGGATCGCTGGATTCAAAGTCCAGAGTGCTAACCATTACACCATGGAACCAATTGATAACATGAACATAATTTACGAGTCCATTGCGATACTATTTACTTATCTACTAATTACTTATTTGAACAGATGATTTGAATTATGACTCCATGAAAGCCCAATTAGTTACATAATTCAATTAACATAATATATTAGTAGAGATTTTGCGTGATTAGATAAGTATCTATGATATGCATGCACATCAAGCTGCATGATTCTCACATTATAACAACTAAATTGTAAAATAAATCAATGTTATAATCTTTGTTGAAAGGAGTATCTATGGAGTTTCTTGCCGGTTCTTCTCCATAAGACTACACACTATTTGGAACCGCGCACCTAGTTTTTGACATTTCAAAAGTACCTGTATTACTGGTCTAATTGAAATAAAACATTTGACTTTGACTTTGACTTTGACTTTTATGTTTTTACGTGTGTCACAATTAATTGGCTGGCTAGATTTTCTTCCTTTGCTAAATGATTTTCTAGTAAATAAAGGCTCTGTCCAATAAAGGTCTGTCTCTGTCTGTCTGTAATCATTAGCCTAGTGGTCCTGAGCGCGACTGCTACGCTTGAGGTCCTGGGTTCGATTCTCAAGTCGAGCAAAGTGTTATTGGGTTTTTCTATGAAATTCCCAGTAACAGCTCGGAGTTTGGAATTTGTGCCCGGTTAATGGCAATAGGCTCGCCCCCTATATATATACATGGGACCTAAACATACCGGTGAACTGTAGGACATTAATAGGCATCTCACGTGGGAGAGCCATGCTTCGGCACGAATGGGCCGGCTCGACCGGAGTAATACCACGGCCTCACAGAAAACCGGCGTGAAACAACGCTTGCTTGTTTCGCCGAGTGAGTTGAGGTTACCGGAGGCCCAAACCCTTTTAAAGGCGGGCAACGCACTTGCGACTCCTCTGGTGTTGCGGGTGTCCATGGGCGGCGGTTATCGCTTACCATCAGGTGAACCGTTTGCTCGTTTGCCCCCCTATACTATAAAAAAAACCCCTTCGGGGAAAACAGGCGTGATGGTATGTTATGTTATAAAGGCTCTGTTTAGACTAGACCAATTTTGCTCATTTTAGCAAATAAATAGAACACAATGTTATATTTAAAGCTATGCAAAGTGGAAAATATTTTACAATTAGCTGTAAAATATACTAATGTATGCTTTTACAATTAGAGTTTAGTGTCGATGTGCTAACAAGATATTTTGTCGGACGCTTTTGCTGTTGCATGAAGTTGTCGGAATTGTCTTATAATGTAACAAAATCTAATTTCTACTGCTAGGTACCCAGGTACACAGGTGTAATTATTTGGGATCAGCCTAAGTAGGTATTTGGGTCATAATCAAAAGTGGTGATCACTTTTGATTGACATTGACAAATGACCTCAAACATAGAGCACGTCTTGAAAAAATGGATATTTTTGTGATTTTTTTTTGTTTCTAAATCCATCTCTGCGTATAACAATGGTACGAGTTCGTCCCACAGTGCGTGCTAACAGGCGTTTAGCGTTCGTCTGTGCCCATGGGACCCGCTCCTTCCCGCTTACTACAAATCTAACTAGGTTTTTTGTGTAACGTAATCAAATACAGAATGGAGTTACGGCCTTTGTCGGCGAATGTACATGTCTTTGTGTGTCTTGTTATATGGTCTACGGTGGGTATATAACTTTGCGTTGAAGACCTTGTACTTATATACCATAAATTTACTTGAAATAAACGCAACGTTCAACGCAGCAAGCATTGGTAGCCTAGTGAAATGACCATTGTCATTGACTTCCAAGTCAAAGGTTTCGAGTTCAAATCCATTCATTATGAAAAATTAACACATATCAAAAATCACAGTGATTGATTCAGTAGACGATTCTGAATATACTTTCTGGTCTTACGTTTATTCTGTTACAGGTTGTATGTTACGTTTTTACCCTAAACAGCTGAACCAATTCTATTATGTTGATAGATTTGACCGCGGAAAGGGAATAAAGCCATCTCTTGTTTCAAAATGTTGGCGATACCGTGTGCTATAATTATTACGATGGCGGTGTACCAATCTATTGTGATAATAATCTGAATAGGTACCTATGCTAGTACCGTGCACTAATAAGCAATGGGTAAATATGAAAAAAAAAAACACTCGATACATCAGCCATTAGGTTAATGATCAATCGATCATAGCGCCGCAAACATCGACGCTTATAGACAAACACATTGTTTGTACGGAATCGGGTGGTTAATTGGATTAATTTAGGGTTCCGCAGTAAAACGGGGCGTTAGAAAAATATTGAGGAAAAAGGGGGCGTTTGAAAAATGTTGTTGAAAAAGATACTGATTTCCGACAATTACGCGAATATAAGACATTTAAATAAAACTACATTTTACGGATTTTATCGCGGTGTATTGATATTATTTAATTCCCGACGTTTGATTCATTCTGCGTGAATCAGATCGCTAATAATTAACAAAAATTTAAGGTAGCTGTTAGTAATTTTAACATTAAGATGTCGAACACCTTAGTCTACCCGTGACCATGGATGCTGTAGAAACGTCGGGAATTAAATAATATCAATACAACTCGATAACATCCGTAAAAAGTAGTTTTATTTCAATGAAAAAGAGATGACATGCAATGTAAGCGGCGGTAGCCTAATGGCTAGGGCGTCGGACTTGCGATCATTTGGTTGCCGGTTCGAACCCCACCCATTGCACTACCGACGTGAACCCACTCGTAACACAAGCATTTAGCTTAGCACGAGGGGTTAACAAGAATACTAGTAATGTGTGATCCACATTGCTAGTAAGATTTAAAAAAATAATAATTTAAAAACTAACTGCGAGATGATCACAGATACTATTCACTATACCTATGGAATAGCAACACATCGAAAAAAAATTTGCGCATAAAAAAGTAGCTGTTTAAACGCCAATGCTCACATGGTTTGTTTAAGTAGGTTTTATTTATACCAAGTTAAATTCTTTTAGCGTAACTGTAAATAATACGTAGTTCACACAAATACCTATAATTATTTGTGACACCATCAGCCTAGGGTTGCCAACCTATTGTCGGTCAAAAATAGTAGTTCTAAAATTATTACCCATAAAAATATAGTAGATAAATAAAAAAAAAAAAAAAAAAAGTAGGTCCCAGTACGTAGGTAGGTACTGAATATTTCGTTTTGTTTTACGCTCACACATTTTGAATTGATATTATTGTTTTGAGTTTGATGCTGATGCTTTGATTGCTGATGATTGTTTAAAATATAGTAGTTTCGCCTACTATATATTTTTTTCAGAAAAATAGTAGTCGGGCCTCTGATATAGTAGGATAGATACTATATTATATAGTAGGGTTGGCAACCCTACATCAGCCGCCCATATAAAACACAGATTTTTTACAGATTTTATTACAATAAACATACATATCATCACGCCTGTATTCCCCGAAGGGTTAGGCAGAGGCGTACTAATGTACACCCACAGTTCGTCGGTATGTTTAGGTCCCATGTAATAGGGGGCGAGCCTATTGCCATTAACCGGGCACAAATTCCAAACTCCGAGCTGCTACTGGGAATTTCATAGAAAAACCCAATAACACTTTGCTCGACCTGGGAATTGAACCCAGGACCTTTAGCGTAGCAGTCGCGCTCAGTACCAGTAGGCTAATGAGGCAGTATATTTCAATAAATTAGGTTTATATTGTTTTTAATATTGATAATCCGAACAATTATTCGAATGATGTCTCTTTGATGTATTGTTATAGCTCGGCAAAGCATCAGTAGTTGCCTGGGTTGTTTGATTTTTTTTGTTTTTTCCATGCTAAGATTATAAAGTTATTTTAGTGAAGAAAACAATTTACTGCGGGCAGGATTCGCACCTGTGTCTTTTAGTTAGATACACCAGACGCTATGACCACTAAGGACTCGCGGAGGCTTATCAGTCGATGTTTTCCTTCACTATAATAACATCCTCCAGTAACTCCTCTAGCATTGCCGGTGTCCATGGGCGGTCTTGATTGCTGATGAATTATTTGAAATTAGCTATATTTTTATTAATTAAAAAAACAGTAAAAGCTATGTAAGTACCTAGTTATGACATTAATCCACAGTGCGCAAAAAACGCATCACTTTTTTACGCACTGTGGGTTATTATACTTTAGTGGATAACCTATCATAACATACCATCACGTCTGTATTCCCCGAAGGGTTAGGCAGATTCGTATCTACTAATGTACACCCACAGTTCGCCGGTATGTTTAGGTCCCATGTAATAAGGCGAGCCTATTGCCATTAACCGGGCACAAATTGAAAAAAATTGAAAAATAACTCCGAGCTGCTACTGGGAATTTAATAGAAAACCCCAATTACACTTTGCTCTACCCGGGAATCGAACCCAGGACCTCTAGCGTAGCAGTCGCGCTCAGGACCACTAGGCTAATGAGGCACTTTAGTGGATAACGCCATTTTAATGCTTACGATACAATCGCGTCTAATATAAGTATACCTACCTAGGTACCTACTTATCCAAGAATCTACTCTGTTTACTGTCTATAATATTCGATGTCTCCGCTGAAATTTTAGATGCATCTCCTTAATATTCAATCCTATTCCCCTGCCTCAAGATAATGGCAAAATAGAATTAAGATCAGCCTTCATCTCAATTTACATATTTATTTAGATAGACTTTTATATTAATTTGTGGTATAACCGAGTATAACGAACACGATAATCGTTCTCGAATCTCTCAAATAT
The DNA here is from genome assembly GCA_947256265.1 of Acronicta leporina. Taxonomy (NCBI): domain Eukaryota; kingdom Metazoa; phylum Arthropoda; class Insecta; order Lepidoptera; family Noctuidae; genus Acronicta; species Acronicta leporina. The sequence continues at coordinate 3,381,677 of OX366513.1, read as the reverse complement.
TATGTATGGGAATCCTAGTAACGCAACATGCATGCTATGACATAGTTTTGTCGATGCATTATATCGTTTCCTTTCATACTTTCGGCACGAGATTAGGGACGGCTAAAATAATTCGCGGCGCGAATGTTAGCGAAGGAGATGACCGCTAAAAGCGTCCCTAAGCGACTGTGTCCACTCGAAAAAGTTATGTACTTTATAATATCCTGCAACGACTTACCAGTCAAATTTATTTTACTAATTTTGTATTTTTTATTTTGCAAAGCTGACAAAATATGGATTTTTAATTGCCAGCAACAGCAGAGGCCCAAAAGTGTGTTTTATTTCATATATAGTTAAATCGACCGCGTTTGGCTCTCCTAACTACTAATCTGCAATGAAAGACGATTAACGAAAGGAATTTATAAGGCGCATATCAGCGGCAACGTCAGAAGAGGTCGACCTAGAAGGACCTACACCGATCTTATTGGCGAAGTCCTTCAAAAAGGTCAGGTGCGTAGTACTCGCAACCGGCGCGTATGTATGAGAAGATGTATGAATGTCGCTGAAGCAAAAGAGGCATGCACGAATCGTAGCAAGTGGCAGTCTATGGTTTCTGTCTACCCCTGTGGGAGAATAGCGTGAGTGTATGTACTAATCTGCGACTAATCCGAATAATAATATACTTTTATTAAATTGTGTTTGAACTACAATTTATTTTGGTATTACGTTCGTATTGGAAGTTCGGTCCACCGGAGTCTTAACAGCGTTTTTTTCATTGGCCATTAGTTTATTAAAGCAAAGGTGGTGTCAGTTTTTTTGTCAGCACCTTTGAGGATTTAAAAAAAAGGCAATATGTTATACATCATCATATTTATTGAAGTGACAATTGCTTATAATAATAACTCGTAAATTACGATCTTAGGGATTGCACATTTTTCTTTGGGATCGTTAACATAACTAGTTCAAAAGTTTTATACAATATTTACAATATCTAGTAGTACATATACGTAATAATAACATAGATACAATTAATTTTAAAATTTCGACATAATACAATTTATTAAATATTTATTTACAACGACATTTTAATAAAACAAAAAATATTGAATAGAAAAACTATTAAATTTTAATTTAGGTATATTGTAATATTTAAATGTTGTTTCTGATTTAATAAAATTACAATTCATAATTTAAAATATTCTTATTTTGGTATTTAGCAATAAATTACTGAAGTAAAAGATACCAGAAAAAAATTACATATTTTTTATGTCAACATATTTATTAAATTGTTGAACGTAATGATTAAAATGACCATAACATGGAATGCAATTGGATTGGAAGATGGGTTTACCTATCATAACTATTATTATACCTAAATAGAATCCATTTTTTGTCTTTTAAGCGCATGTGAAAACTACGGAATGTGGAATGGGTCAAAAGGGAATATTTTATTATAATTAATTAATAGTTGCGTCTTTATTTTTATGACTTTGGCATAACAGACTATACAAAGGTAAGTAGTTTCTTAAAAAAATACACTAATGAACCAGTATTATGGCATAATTATTATAAAAAGTAAATAAGTGACATTATTTCAAAATGTTTTCTGTATCAATTTCATGCTACGCTTACAATTAAAATGAACAAAAAATTTGCAATGTTACTAGTTATAACTAAAAATTGTGTACTTTGAAATAGTCACTAGGTATTAATAATTCCTAAGTGCCTTTATATAAGATTACAGCCATAAAAATAGACAACATTTTTGTACATTTCATACTAATCCTTAAAACTATATCTGCTAAATATTTTACATAATTCGATTTTATTCTGATATATAATTAGAATTACATGAATAATGATATTGATATGCGAGTATTTTTCTACAATGATTATATCCTAAAGAAAAAATAATTACAACTTTAGAATGACATTGCTATTTCATTTTTCTAATGGTTATTATAGGAATCGTACTTTGGTTATTAATTATGTGTTCTAGTTGCCATAGTTTTGCTTCGTATTATCTCAATGTTAAATCAGAATTTAACATTTAAGATTTAAATAATATCTTCTATAATATTGAAATATTTGATGCATAATTCGGTGGTAATAAAGTATTTTAATAATTGAATTGAGGTTAAATGTATTTTTATTAAACTGTGACTCGGAATGATGTCAAAAATAATAAAATATAAAACTAAAATAAACGTATAAAGTTTATGTTAAAGTCTTAAAATTAAGTTGTTCATGTCGAAATAATTATATGATTTTTTTTTGGAATGATTCCATCAGTCCGTTGTGACTTTACAATAAAATTATGTGCCTAAGCCATTAATATTTTTTTTACATAAATAAACTATACTCTTTGGATTTTTTCCAGCTAATTATGAAAACGTAGTATTTTATTTTTGTACATTTAACAAAATTTATAATTTACATAAACATTACTTTAAGCAAAATTTTACCACCAACCATTTTTATATCAATGTGACTTTATTCTGCAAATATTGAGATCAAAAAACTCACAATTTCAAAGCGTTTACAATAGATTAATTAACGTTAAATCTTAACTACTTTGATGGGCTGCGGTAACATTTACGTATTATATGTGTTTGTATATTAAATATGTGTTGCATATTGCAATATCACGCAAAATGAAACAATATAAAATATCAATATTTTTTTGCATTTGTTTATACATATATAATGTGTACACGCTCATATTTCGTGTTGTGTCAAAACAAAATAAAGCACAATTTAGCACTAAGTATGTGGTTTAAAAGTGATAAGCGTATTGCTTAATGAGTATTAAACAAGGAAAATAAAATTAACAAAAATAATAGAGTTTACACTTTGTTTGTATCGTTACTATATAACTATACTTACAGGAAAAATAGTGCAGAAAATTTTAACAATGAACAATTTCTTAATCAGAAATAAAACTTATTCTAATATATAACACTAGCTTCTGCCCGCGACTACGTCCGCGTAGCGTGACGATACATAGCCTATAGCCTTCCTCAATATATGGGCTATCTAACACTGAAAGAATTTTTCAAATCGGACCAGTAGTTCCGAAGATTAGCGCGTTCAAGCAAACAAACAAACTCTTCAGCTTTATATATTATTAGTATTAGTATAGATTAGTAATAAACAACATTATTTTTAGTATATGGGAAACCTGAATACCGTTTGTTCAGTATAAGCAACTGAATATATTCCAATAATTTTTACACCATGTTGTCCCATAAATTGTGGGACACCGAGCGACACAATTATCTTTTCGCAATATCGCATAAGCGCACAACACAAGCCACGGCAAGTCATAGAGGCACTAGGCGCGGGCGCACATCGGGGCGGGGGTAATAAGACGCGGTGACCATGTTTTTGTACGGACAACTGGGTTACATAACAAGCTTATATAACTTTGTGACTTTTTTGATACAGTTTTGAAATTTCTTACATAAATTCTTTACATAAAAATACTGGACACGTGTCTCGGGTTTTACATATACCAAAACCAAGGTTGTATAGATATATAATATATTCATTAGAAATATAATTTTAATTCAGTATTTTCGCCATTAACCGCTTTTAATGTCAACATTACAACAACAAAAAAGTTTTTTTTTTGCCAAAAATTTTTCACTAACTCCTGTTATTTTTACTTTTTGGTATACCTCTTCTTCAAGCCTCAACGCCATCCGGGGGGCGCGAAGGCAGTTGAAGTTCAGGATGGCAGCGGCTGTAAGGGGGGAACTGTGGTGCTCATGTGAGCCCTGAAGTCAGGGTGTTGGCGCAAGTCTGGGTGGGGAGGGCGTAGATCTGTTAACAAAGAAATCTCACTTTTAACTGCTTTAGAAAAAGGAGGTGGTTCGAGTTCTCAATTATGTATGTACGATGTATTCGCAGCGGAGTTCCTTCAATGACAATTATATAATATTTTAACTATCAATTACATATAAGATAGGTAGTTTCCTCGCCAAGCTTTTTTCTAAACGGGACCTATGGCTTTGTAGTCGTTTCGCACGAATTTATTTAGCACGTATCGTGCAAAACGACACATTTCAATTTTTTGTTATTTTGTGGGTGGTGTTTCGTCCCAATCGACCACTTTATAAATTAAGTTGTGGGCTATTTTCACGAATTATATTATTAGGATTAAAAAAACCCAAGTACAGTCGCAAACATATACACTATGGAATTAATAAATTTAAAACTTAACAAACCACAATTTAGATTATATTATATTCATTGATATTTGATCCACAATAAATTGTCAAATTATTGCACACACCTGAATTTTTTGAGAGAAAAAAAGCAAATTATAGTTATTGCTTTTTGACTCACTCACTCGCATTTGCTATCCGCATATTGCCTCTATCACACAACAGCGACGGCTTATATCACTATCTACTACCTACGGTTTCCCTTCTAGGCGGGGCGTATAAAGATGAAACCTGCATGAAGATTGGCAAGCTGTGAAAAGCGCATTTAAATAAAATTTCATGCAGTAGTTTTTGCGTGATGCGAGAACCATTTACAGACTTATTTGTATTGATATTATTTTGTTCTTCAATATCTCCTGTCTACTATCTATCTAAAAAAATACAGACATCAGCCAAATTTTATTCTTACCTATCCGATGGTCGGCTACACCATGCATTTCAGTCGCATGCATGCCATGCACGTCTGTGTGTGGCTGCATATGCGGCGGCTGCGGGGGCCTTATGTCCGCATGCTGGGTCTCCTTATGCCTCCTCAAGTCTACCTTCCGCTGGAAGGCTCTTCCGCAAAGGTCGCAAGCGAAGGGCTTGAAGCCGGTGTGTTTGCGTGAGTGTGTGATCAGGTTTGAGCTCTGGCTGAAGGCTTTGCCACAGACTTGGCATTTATGAGGTTTTTCGCCTGTGGACAAAATAAAATAAACCAATAGGTATTGCCTGAAGTTCATAACATTGTTCCAACGAAATGATAAGTCGGATTAAAGGACCAATTTAACTTTGTAGTTGAAAAATTGCTCTACTTTAAATTAATTGTTTATCTTGCTCTCTGCCTATAAATTTAATTTAATTTAGTGAAATAGGCAGAGAGCAAGATTAAAGATTATATAAAAAATATCGCATGTATTTTTGTGTAGATTACAATCTTACATTATTTGCAGTTTGGGGAATAAAAGTTTTGAGCGTGTAGGGATGTATGAACGACGACGGGTGAAAACAGCTTACGTAGCGAGTAGGGATAGAAGAATTAGAGAGTGCAAACGGCAAAAATTGAGGATGATCTCAATTAAGCTCGCGCATGAGGAGATTACAATCAAGGCTAATTTCTTCTTACTACTCGGCTACTCCAATGGGAGACAGGCGTAAAAATATGTAGGATGTATAATAGGCATCGCACACACAATTCAACAATCCGTCTCAACACTAGCTAACAACATTCTCATGCCTCTATTAACAACAGAAAAAAATATGTTGATCCGGGTAATCGTGTAGCGTTTCCGATGGTAATCCGCGCTACATCCATGCTATCGATCCGCTGTGACGCGCGACCCTGCAATACCGATAGGGTTGTCAACGGCCATTTAATCGGTTAGTCCATATTTATCACGTTGTTTTGTATTGCGTAGCTTACAATAAGGGAATCGATGGAAGGAGCGAATAGACGAGAAAATAAAGAAATCCTTAAAGAATATCTCACTAGTCTAGTGGATCTAAGCGTGACTGCTATGGTGTTGGGTTCGATTACCAGGTCGAGCAGTGTCGAACATTAGAACACCTCTTAACCCTTCAGGAAAAACAGGCGAGATGATAAGTTTAAAGAATGTACAAGGGTAAATATCAAAAACTTTTCTACTTTTTTATTAACGGAATATTAACATCTTTTTGATAAATTTAAGCTTCACAGCCAAAGAAATTCAGGTTTTTTCAATACTATCTACTTATGCGAATTATACCTGTGCTTATTTGATTTTGTACAAAAACCAGTCACTCACAGTTACAATAAAATAAATATTGCGTTGAATACACAACTTACAATTTATCTGCCAACCCTAGCGATTCCGATGTTAATAAACCTTTGCGGAATCTGTTCGCAGTTTTCTCTCTGCGTCGTAGTATATCGTTCATAGAGAGGCAGCCCTGCACTATAGATACGAGTATTATGTAAGTGTGTAGGATTGTGCGAACCCTATTTATACGGACAGATTATTACAATATAGTAAATAGGAAATCCGTAGAGTCTGGATGTTCGGTTTTATCATAAGGGGCTTTTTCGAATATTTTTAGGTAGGTATAGGTAGTAAGTGGTTGGTAGGGAGAAAGATTTTACTATAGGCATACGCTTTTTGCCTATAATGGTGGGTAGACACTACTGAATAAAACTCGTCTAAGTGCCGTTCTGGGTGTTTGTGCATGTGAGAATTTGTGTTTGTAAAGGCACCCACGCTATAGGAGAAAATTCTAGTATGGGGTAGCGTTTAAAAAAAACTAAAAAAATAATGCTAAATGTAAAGTACAATAATATTATCACGCCCGTATTTCCCGAAGGGTTAGGCAGAGTTGTACTTATCACACCCACTGTTTGTTGGTATATTTTGGTCCCATTTCACAGTCCAAATCCAAACTCCGAGCTGCTACTGAGAATTTCATAGAAAATCCCAATAATACTGCACGACCTGGGATTCGAACCTGGAACTATCAATCGCGTTTACGACAACTATGTATTACGAATACATACTTCATTAGGTATCGTGATTCCTTTGACGCAGGAATTTAATATCGTCTTTGTTAGCCACAGCTTTTGTTTGGTGAAATGCGATAACTTGGATTGCTGTAATATTATTGAAGTAGGTAGTAGACTAACCTCCTTATTCATAATAAAAAGCTGGCTAGGTATAAACTTCTTATTGTTATAATAATTATGTCTTTTCTTGTTTTGACACGTGATATTTTGTGATAGGAAAAACAAAACAAAATGTAATATAACATTTATAACTATAAAAAGTCTATACCTACGCATTTCATATTTTTATGTTCATTTTTTTTTATCTTTTTGTGTTTTTTTTTTGCATTTTTCACTTTTAGGCTATAAAATTATTTTAGTGAAGGAAAAATTCGGCTTGAGGGCAGCATTCGAACCTGCGTCTTCTGGCTAGATACACCAGACGCTATGATAACTTGCTTTTCAATAGATGTTACTAACGTCACCTTTAAGACGTAAATTCAGAATGTGAAGGCAAATTTCGACATGGCGGGTGGGGCTCGCGTGTGGTGTGGTGTATCTAACTAGAAGACGCAGGTTCGAATCCTGCCCGCAAGTAAAATTTTTCTTCACTAAAATAACTTTAGGAGTATGTTTAGGAATTACCTAAATTATCAAAAAGGGAATTTAGATAAGAACAAACACAATTAACTTAAGTAAGTTTACAAAAATATATAGATAAATTTACTTTAAGGTTTTAATTAGATAATATACCGTTTAAAAATATTGTCAAAAATTCATCGTAAGTACTTACGCCACATAAAGAAACATTACAAAAATACCTAATTATAGTGTTCAAGTGTTGCAACCTACCTAAGTAGGTATTTCATTATTTATCTAGGTATATAGGTAAAGACAATAATGTCTGTTCAAGTAGTTCTCGGAAACTTCTGAATCAAATTGAATGGAACCAGTCTTTGCACTGCGATGATTCAACGGAGCATTACATAAAACATTGTAACCAGTCTCAATAGAACAGCTTTTTCAAAGCACCTAATTGGTACATTATATTCTGAGTCATTTTAAGTGGGAGTATGTATAAATTGACGCGTAGGTACCTACATAAATATAAATATGTATATATAGGTTAACAAGGAGGACAATAAATTAAACCAGAGCCGTACCTACCTATTAGTCTTAAGAAAAATAAACTTTTTCATTCAATCTCTTTTTTGCATTTTTAATGCTAAGATTATAGTTATTATAGCGAAGGAAAAGTTCGACTCGCACGCAGGATTCGAACCTGCGTCTTTTGGTTAGATACACCAGAGGCTATGACCATTTTCCATACAAGATTAGCTCATCATAAAATAGTATTGAAAGTAGTTTTTTTAAGGATCTTCATCAAATAATATATACCTACACAAACATTTACAAGTTACAAAGAAAACTATCCTGTGTAAGTAGGTAGGTCTCCCTGAATTTGTGGAGACAACAGCATGCATAATAACATTAAGAGATAAAACTATGTTATGTTTAAGCATTAAGTACTAAATATTGAATTTGGCAACAATTAAAATAAAAACGGGGCGATTTGAACAAATTAATCAAAAGGGGCGAGAGGAGCCTACACCAAGAGTTCAAGATAACGTGAAATGAAAGTACAAATTAGTTAAGTAATCATTTATATCGTCATCCTTTACAGTTTTCACAAAATTTTGTTGAGAGCATCATAGAATAATACATTCATTCATCTATTAGGTCATTAATAGGTAATTATAATTTTTTTCTCACCACCTATGTGCAGCTTTAGGTATCTGCGTAAAATTTCCCATACCAATTACTAACATTTCTGGTACATTTAAAAAGTAATTTTATACAAAGCTCATTCATTCTTTTCATTCACCGTTCGAGCCGTTCGCAAAAATGATGATTTTTGATAGATACGGCAATTTCGATTTTTATAATAGATTTGAAAGTGATTCTAATATATATACTAGTACTTACAGGCTGCAGTTTCATTTTTCGCCGTATTAACGTTGCCACCTGTATATAAAGCGTAATAATTATAGCTCACGATGTGCGCAATAAATGTATAACAGGAAAATGTAACCACACCTTCATTACTGGCAAATCACGGCACGGCATTGATACCTAACTCTAGTAACGGAAAAGGGCCAGTCAATCAAGGGTGCTAGAGTGGCGACTTCATTAGTGCGAGCGGGAGGCCGCGCGGTCTCTCTCCAGCCGCTGTGTCGCGACGCCAGAGCAATTTATAACCGTCGTGCCATTGGGCCGTGATTGCGGCGGCTCCACCCCGCGTCGCGTAGCAACGGGAGGGGGGCCCCCACTCCTCCGTGCCCCCCCACCGACCCTTTCCATCGCAATTTTCCTTTGAATTGGAAATCAGAGTAGCGAGGCCACCTCGTTAGTCTCTCCATCTTCGCGATACTCTACAGATTTTTACTGTGGCGAAAGATGTTCCCTTTGTGGTGCTCGCAAATTGTGATGTTTTGGGATTCGGCCCCCTTTTCAACTACCTATACGCAGCGTGAATAAATTTGTGGGGGCCTAAATTGTTGGGCATTAAGTTACCAGTTCTCTCCTGATTGCATGATGTAGTCAAAATGGTATTTAGTGTACTTAGGTAGATATCCATTGAGGGATAAGATTTTAGAGAAACATTGCTTTACTTCATTTATCAATAAAAGTACATAATAATTCAACATAGGTACCCTGGCATCTCCCCGGGTGGCAGACGATACGTGAAGATTTTCGGTACAATAAAAAATGCATTAAAATCCGTATTAAAAACGATTTTTATGTAAGAGTGTTAATACTACAATCTATCATTACCATTTACCTGATAAGTACCCGAGGTTTCACTCGTGCTCTAAAGAACTTTGGACATAAAAGTTAGTCTATGTCCTTCCCTAAGATGCAGTCTATCTTTGCCAAATTTTATCGAAATCTGTCCAGCGATTTAGGCGTGAAAAGATAACAGTTGAACCGAAAAATATACTTCACAATTCATATTTATAATATTAACTAGTATGGATTTGATATAAGACCATTTAAAGGTATTTCCTAAAACGTAGCTCCTATTTTTATTTTTTCTGGCTCATTCCTTCCCAAGGCTGGTTAAAAGGCCTCACTTCTCTCATTCCACACCTGTTCATATCTATATTAATATAGAAAGCTGGAGAGTTTGTTTGTTTGCTTGAACGCGCTAATCTCAGGAACTACTGGTCCGATTTGAAAAATTCTTTCAGTGTTAGATAGCCCATTCACTTAGGAAGGCTATAGGCTATATATCATCACGCTACGCGGACGACGTCGCGGGCAGAAGCTAGTTAGAAAATAAATATTTAAAGCCACCTTAATTCTTTGAAACGTCTTCAAAACATAATTCACAGTTTAAAAGTTACCCCACAACACCCCTAACAGCCTTCTAAACATTACACATTACGCTAACTTATTACAGGCCGTAACACGTAACTACGTAAGTCCTTCTACAGTGCGTAAAATCTTCGCCGACGTTACTGCGTAATTACGCTCAATATGGCCGTAAGGGTGAGAAGTGGGCCTTAATTGTTTCCGAGGGCCTTTCAAGGGGACTGAATGAATTCAAGATAAAGGTTCACGAATTATTGATTTGGTGTTGAAGTTGGATTGATTTAATATTACTGTGTCTCTTAGGCATCTTTCGTTAATCGTTGTGGTATGGGCAGAAACTTTAGGAAATTATAGCACAGAAAAGTTTAGTACTAATTAGGTAATTTTGATACCTACTTAATAAAAGAAAGCGGCGGTAGCCTAATGGCTAGGGCGTCGGACTTGCGATCATGTGGTTGCCGGTTCGAACCCCACCCATTGCACTACCGACGTGAATCCACTCGTAACACAAGCATTTAGCTTAGCACGAGGGGTTAATAAGAATACTAGTAATGTGTGACCCACATTGGTAGTAAGCTTTTTTTTAAAAAAAAGGCTTTGCAGCAAATGCTGGGGCTAGCAGAGCTAGTGTAGTAGCTACACAGCTATTATGATTAAAATATAACGAGCCGATGTGAAAATATCTAAGATATATATAATAATATAAAGATCCCCTCTTTAGCAATAGAAGCCATATCGTTAGAATTATTGTTTGTCCGTCTGTCTTTGTTACGCTAAACTGTTATACGAATTGGAACTGCGTACCACCACGCCTGTATTCCTCGAAATGTTAGGTAGAGATCTCTTACATCTTGATCTGTGAAAGGCTAGCCGGATACGACAAGCCGAGGACAGGATGAAATGGCGCACATTGGGGGAGGCTACGTCCACCAGTGGACTGTTATAGGCTGATGATGATGATGATGTCGAGAAACGAGCAAACGGATCACCTGATGGTAAGCGATAACCGCCGCCCATGGACACCCGCAACACCAGTGGAGTCGCAAGTGCGTTGCCCGCCTTTTAAAGGGTTTGGGCCTCCGGTAACCTCTTTCACTCGGCGAAACACAACGTAAGCGTTGTTTCACGCCGGTTTTCTGTGAGGCCGTGGTATCACTCCGGTCAAGCCGGCCCATTCGAGCCGAAGCAGGGCTCTCCCACGTGAGATGCCTATTAATGTCCTACAGTTCGCTGGTAAGTTTAGGTTCCATGTAATATTCATCACAGTTGTTTTGCTTGAAGCTTAACTAAAATCTAAACAAATTTGATTTTAACAAATCGATTAGAAGCCCAGTTATAGTAAGTAACTCCTTTTGGAGTGACAATGAAACGGCAAGCAACAATACACAGCAACGAAATCTTAAAAAAACTTCTTCTTGAATTAAAGAGTTTATCTCTTGTCGGTGAAGCAAACGCCAGTGATCTTTCTTCTGCTTTCCGTTTTACCTCTTGATATGACTCGATCCCTACCCTTTCCTTCACTTGTTCCACAAAACTTGGTCTAAGTCTTCCCCTTCCTCGTTTTCCTTCAAATTTACCTTCTAGTATAGTTCTGAAGAAGCCATCTTGTCGTATCAACTACGCTACCCATAATTTTTTTCATCTAAGCGCTTTATATACTACTTTTACTTTTACTACTAGTATTCTTTTATCTGTGCTTTTACATACCACTCTCAGAGGTTATGAGAGATAAACTATTAATACTCCTCGCGTAACGATCTAAGACGATATTCACAGATTTTTACGGCAACTGTAATGTTTTTGATTGAAGGAATTTCGTTCGTGTGACCTTAGAATAGAGGTTATTTGGCAGAATTAAGGGTAGGTAGCCAAACCAACCCGTAGCTACTACGCTAGCGTGGTAACATTTAATCTAAGCTCTAGGCCAGAGCCCAGCAGTGACTATAATTGTATTATGGCTGCATTCATTTATTTATTCATTGAGACATTAACAGCAAATACATACTTACTTACTATACTACTACTTAATCATAGTTTTTCTTTACACGTTTAATTTTTGTTATTACAAAAAGTATAAAAAGTATCATTTAAAAAGATAAAGGATTTCGAATAATTTATGAATGAATATAATATTAAAAAAACTCATACTTCACTCACATGCACAGTGTGCAAAACCAAACTAAAATGACGCCACAATTTTATTAAAAAAATACTTTCGTAAACTGATTCCATCTTCACCGTGTTTTACCACGTTTCTTTCAAATCACGTTCAGCGTGATCAATAAAAATAAAATATATAAATAATTGAGCACTAAAAACGTATGAGCTTGCAATAGACGCGTTAAGTATTAAGTTCCCGGGTTGTGATTGAACGCAACCCGGGTAGCGATAACCGTAAATCCTTGGTATACGGATCTTTAACCGGGATACAGGGATGTATCTGGGTATCCCTAAGAGTACATGCGATTTGAATAAAAGCACCTTTAATACTATAGCAGGTATATATAAACCTTAAATAAGCCTTTAGATAAATCCGTTTCTATTACATTGAACAGAGATTTTTGTCAAATTATTTATTGTTATTGCTACTTTACATGCGACCTACTCATTCATATATCTTATCAAAATTCTTTTTATTTGTACATTTTTAGAACACTTCCAAAATAATATGACGTTGAACAATTTAATCACATACCTATGCCGCGCCGCCATCAATATACCGCGATAAAATCCGTAAAAAGTAGTTTCATTTCAATGTCTAATATTCGCGTAAGTGTCAGAAATCAGTACATACCTATGCCGTAAAAAACACTTCAGTATCACCAAATCACACGCTTTCTCCCCTAATAATTAAATTAACTAATCGATAATACACCAGATCTCAGAAAATCACGAAGCCATATCGTATAACGAGATTCGCAGTAAAACACGACAATACAATTAAAATGATTGCGAATACGTCCCTGGCAAGACTCATCTGCACAGTATCTGCCTGGATTTTTATGGGGACGTACTTCAGATGGTCGTGAATTAAATATACGATGGTAGAAACTTAAAGTGCTTCCCTGAGTGAGATTTTACGAAATATTGCGTAGTCTGGTGCGGTAAGAAGTGTTTTCGTGTTAAGATTTTAAGGATATGGGTAGGTGTTTAATATTTTTTCACCGCGCAATTCTGTCAGCTCAGGAAACAAGCAAAACTTCTCATACCTTTTCTATTTTTTTTCTAAATCCATTAAGAAACAAATAGAATGGCTATCGGTACCTGATAATATTTTTTTATCAATTTCAACTGAAATATATGTAAGGTCATATGTTTCGTTTGTTTAGAGAACTATTGAAATATTTCTAAGAGTCTAAATGTATCCCAGCTTAAAAAAAAACTTCGTGACTTATGTTTTTTTATACTGTCAGTTTTCATTAAAACCAGAAATAATGTATTTGTAATGAACTCGTGAAAAATATCACTTTGATAATATCATATCTTCAAGTAAAGACATCTCATATCTACGCTTAGAAATGAAAATAACTGAAGCGACTACTTCTGTCTTGAGATCTTAATAATTCAACAACTTATAAAAAACGGAGCAAATTGGGGGGTGGGGGTAGCTCGTGAATTCACCTTGCATTTACATTCTCATTGATTATTCACCGCGTTTTGCTACGGAGACACTGCGAGACACAGTGTCGATGTTCAAATAAATTATCTTGAGCACTATGTTAAATATTGACGCAGGTGGAAAACGTCTGGATAGGAAGGATTAGGTGTATGACAGATCTGGTAAATTGATTTGTGTGATGATTATTTTGTGAGCTCTACAAGAGGGATTTTTGGAATTGACACGGGAAGTATCAATGAGGAAATTGTAAATCTACAAAAAGATTTAAGTAATATCGGAATGGTACATAAATCCAAATTCAGTAAACAAAACTTTACTCTCTTTGTTTTTTAAAAACATTTTCAAACCATCTTTCTTAAGATTATTAAGTTCCATTTTGGTGATAAAACTATTATAAAACGAATAAAAGATGACGTTACACACGAAAATTGACTAAGACTAAAGACTGTGTCACATCTGGAAAACAGAGCGACGTCGGTCTGCGTTAACCGCTGAGCGCACGCTGCACTTACTGAAACCAGGTGCAGGATTAAAAGTACAGGCTTTAAGGAAACTAGCCAAGCGAGTGGTTACTGACACAGTGATAAATTTTGCCTTTATGTATGTGTTGCCACAGTCTTGTGAGAAGGAGCGCAATCAGGAGCCAAGATACAAAATTGGTAAGCTTTAAGTAGCGTTAAAAGCTGGAAAATGTTGGTCGATCAAATATTGGACTGTATTTTTTTTAAGAAGAGCGAAGCTGAATTGTATCCTTGATATTATTAATTAAAATGTTTCAATGATGCTTTGTAATAAGAAGAACTTAAAACATGTTTTTTTAATGGCTACTTATATTTTAGTATCTGCCTAAACCATTGATTGAGGGTTCAATAACTAAAACAATAGCTGGTTTTTTTAACAATCTGGATGATGAAGTCATTAAACCTAGGGATATTATATAGCACATAGGTATATATAGGCATATAAAAAGCAAACCGGTTTCAAAATGTTAACCCAAACAATAATCCTTAGTAGCAATCACAAAACAACGTGACTTCAAGAAATATACTGCTGAAATAGGTAGTGTTCTTGCTGATACAAGCTATACTATATACAGACGGTACGGCGTTATATCTCAACAAATCCACACGGGTTGAGATGCCGGCGTGATTACCGAGGTCGGTAGTGAAGTGCGGATTTTCTCCCAGAGAATCCCGGTTTACGACCGAACCACCCTACACCCTCCCGAGGAGGGATGACCGTATACATATATGCTAGACATTTTAACGGACAGAATTGATGGAGATAATGTTTTTATCGGCCTTTATTTTGTTAAAGATGGATGTTAGCTTCAGATTTGTCGAAGGTTTACTTGGTTTAAACGATGTTTTTTTGTGATAAAAATTTCAAGTTTTGGTTAGCAAAATCGCTTAAATGTTTAGTTTTACGTAATATTGAAGGGTAAAATATCTTCAAAGTAATAAAATCAAGTGCCTATCGAACTTAAATTTACCTATCCACTCACAAAATCCATCCCATTGCCAATCTCCAAAATTTTGATCGCGCAAACAAACCTCTAGCCTGCGAAAACATTGTAACAGCGATTCAATCTCTCTACGTTCTACAACAACACTAGATTCTCGATTGTAATGGAAAATACGGCACAATCTTGCCTCAAGAACTCGGCAAACAGCCGCCATCTTTGTTCGAAAACAAAACTGAAATTCCGAACGGTTTTCGCTAAGGAAAACTGCTTTGTAATTGTGGGATAATAAATTGAGAGACGAAAAAATGTTATTTCAATAACGAGGGAGAAGAAAAAATCAAGTTGGGTGAACGAGCCACTGAAATGGTAAAGCTGCAGTATTAATAGAGGCCAACTAAAATACAAATATATTTTTCCTATGATTTAACTGGTAAGAACACTGTGTAGGTACCTGCTGTCAACATGTTTAATACCTATTATCACACATAAAATACTTTCAAAGCCATTTCTTTACATAACATCACGCCTGTATTTCCCGAAGGGTTAGAGTGAGGTGTACTAACAGTTTGCCAGTATTTTTAGGGCCTATGTAATTTGCAAGCCATTTTTGTTACATATTTTGATAATTTCCAGAAAATTATCATCAAGGCTAACAATTCAAATAACCCTAAAATATCGTACAGCTTTATCCATACAAGCAGAACTTAAAGTTGGATCACATAACGGGTCTAAGTTCTTCACGTAGCAGACGTTTACGATTTGCCTCTTACTCGGAATATATGTGTTGTGTAAATGCCACTTAGACGAAAGATTTATTGTAGTGGCTACCGCGGGCTCTTTGCCTACGCCGCGAGTTTTTTACGCTTAAAACGTGGTTGGTTTTTATTTGCTATATTTTTGAAAATGTCATAGGAAATTTTGTGCTCAAAATGTTGAAATCTTACAAAAAAAATTCGTACAATGCATATCATGGAAGAATTATAAGATAAATATAGAACAAATGACGCATAGTTAGATTCGTATCCTGCCCGCAGTCGGATTCTATCTTTACTAAGATAACTTTATAATCTAAGCATGGAAAATGCAAAAATTAACTACACTACACTAACTTAAGTGTATTATTTTATGACAAATCTCCTTAAACTTCGACACACACAATATAATTCTTTTCTTCTAATTTTCCAAGATAAATGAGTTGTTTTAATCACCTCCCATAAAATAAGATACGCTAACATAATTGACATGCCACGGTGAAAATCATCATGACCCCTTAGAAAAACTCATAAGGTCTTCCGTTGACAGTTGACAAATTCGTTAATTCCACCCCTCGACCCGACAAGGGTGGGGTACACATGGGAAAATATAGAATGTTTTTGCCCAGAAATTTGTACGTTTCAAAACACTGTGCGTATTATTGTGTTTTTTTTGAGATTTTCACTGTTACGAAATAGCAGGTTTGTTTATTTTTGAACTCTAGTAGGGATCTACCTGTTACTTTTTTGTTAGTTAGATTATTTAGAAATTAAGTAGGTAGTATTTAGTTTTAAAACTATATTATGAACTAGCAGTTGGCTACAGTTTTACTCGTATCTCAAAATGACTTTTGGAAAAAAAGTTGGCAGAAGTCCTTGTCCAAAGTCCAATCTATTCTGTCGAAAACATATCAGATCTAAGATATAATAAATTGTTAAGTTTAGGCGTAGAAAAACAGAACTATTTGTTCTGAGATCAGAAATTAATATTATCCAACCTACGAGTATTGACAACATTTAGGTATTTTTGTAATTTAGTTCAGATTCCGGTAGACTAAGCGTTAGGCAGAGGCGTACTAATGTATACCCATGTTCATCGGATGGTTTAAATACCATGTACATACATGGGATATAAACCTCAGGCTCGCTCCCTATTGCATAATAGGGAGCGAGCCTATTGCCATTAAACGGGTACAAATACCAAACTCTGCTACTGAGAATTTCAAAGAGAAACTAATAAAACTTTGCTCAACTTACGAATCAAGCATAGCAGTCGCACTCGGGACCACTAGGCATGAATAATTCTTAATTTTACTTTCGTCAGCACAAAGTACAACGAGGATAAACAAAGCCTCTTTTCTTCCACAATGTCGGTCAGTTGGCGAGGAATGCGGCAGATTGCCGTCCGGCCGGATTGCCGGAATCGGCCGGAATGCCACTGTCACTACGTTTATTGCGCCGTGTTAGGCGATGGAATGTTGGATTTTTAGGGGTGCCTAAAGATTGGCGGTTAGAGAGACTGTTCTCATTTATAGAGTTCTGAATGTACAAAGGGATGATTATGTCTATATAAGTTCTTATTCATAGAACTCTAAAAGATCTAATTACTATAATGTGTTTTTGTCTTATTTTCCCTGTCACAGAATACCTATCACGTGTTTTAAAATAAGTGTTGGTATGATCAAAAAATGTTATAAGTAGACTATACAAAATAAGCAAAACTGAAATAGTTTGCGATTGGATTTTGATATGATTGTAGTAGTTAGGTACTTAATTTTTTTTTGAACATGATCGCGTTTGGGTTATAACGAAACAGGGGTGTTTCGTTATACTAAATTAAAAAAGTAATGTATAACGCAAACAAGTTAGATTGATAATTGATCTTAAGGTGGTGATATTAAGATCAATTTTCTTAAAATTGGATGAAAATGATATTATTATTCTGATATTTTTTTAAGTGCCAGAGAATTCTCTTCCAAATTAGTGTCACTTTACAATCTCACTAATTCATGTAAACTATCTCACTTGTAAAGATTAGCCGCTAAATATACAACTCGTTATATTAGGGCGTTTCCGTAAATTAAAATTATTTCAAAAATCTCTACATAAGCCGACTCCATTCTTTTCCAGTTCCACTGAAGTATTATGGCACAGGGCCTTGAAGAATGCGAGAGTCACCGCGCTTATTGCTCGGTGACAATTGATGTTTGTAGTTTTGGGCTGGGGCCCTGGGGCCGACCCTTTGTTTTCGGGGCCCACTTTCAATCTGAATGCGTATCTGTGTAGTGTGTAATATTTATGTCACGAATTCATGAGGCACTAATGTAGTAATTTGTTATCATTATTAGTATGAGTAAGATATTTTAAATTGATAAAAAAGACAAATTAGCGCCATATGGTAATAGAGGTTTTTGAACGTAGATGAAGCGAAAGTGCCAGGATCGTAGCCAGTGGAAATCTATGGTCTCTGCCTACCCCAATGGGAGACAGGCGTGTAATATGTATGTAGGTCATAAGCACGACTGCTGACCTTGAAGTCCTTAAGTATGTTTAGGTCCCACATAAAAGGGTCAATTGCTAAAGAAAGAAAATTACACTGAAAAAAAAATTGCACTGCTCACTAGGAATTGAACCCAGCGTAGCAGTTGCGCTAGTGATCTATTGACTAATAAACCAGGTAGTTTTCTAAATTATAAGTTGCAAAATTCTCAATAACGCTGAATAGAATCTGATGTAGAATCTCGGGAGTATACTCTTTCATAAAAAAAAATGTTGAAATCGGTTCACAATTGACGAAAAGATCGGGGAACATACATAAAAAAATACATACAGACAAACGTAGATCCTCCTACTTTTTTAAAGGTCGGTTAAAAACAAAACAGTAGCAGGTTTTTTTAAGAACAGTTCCAAATACGAACCATAAATATTTATTTGATAAGTGGCTGACATAATGTGAAGAGGGTTTCAAGTGAGTTGGAGTACACTTGTACTGAGTGTACACTGTTGACAATGAAGTGATCTAATTGTTAAGTGTGTTGTTTTTAAATAGTGTTTTATTTAAGGGTTAGATTAGAAAGTGTGTTTCGAAATGATCAATAAAAATATAATTATGTAAAAAAAATATTTTACTTATAAGACCTTGTCCAGTATAAAATTTAATTACCTTGAGTTCTTACAAAAAGCCCTTAGAAAAGGCCCTTTCAATTTTCCGAGCAACTTTTCCAATATTTTCTTAAAAAAGCTTGAATATTTTCTTTGAAGCGTCGGTAGCCTAATGGCTAGGGCGTCGGACTTGCGATCATGTGGTTGCCGGTTCGAACCCCACCCATTGCACTACCGACGTGAACCCACTCGTAACACAAGCAATCTAGCTTAGCACGAGGGGTTAACAAGAATACTAGTAATGCGCGACCCGCATTGCTAGTAAGCTTTTTTTTTAAAAAAAAAAACTTGTTCGGACTATTATGAACATTTTAAAACTAAAATTTTGGAAATCAATTCAGCCGTTGTCGAGTTACGCTCGTACCAACGAACAGGATTTCATTTTTATTTATAGAAGGTAGGACAGTTAAATTGTTGTCTTTTGAAAAGTTTATTTTTTCTAACGTATCTACTCATTTAAAAATATTACATATGTATAAGAATCGTAGGCAACAACCAACAAGTCCGCATTATTTTTAAACCTTCTGAATCAGGGTATATTCTGCGGTATAAAATTAGTAAAAATAGAAAATTCAAAAGCCATACACGGTTTGTGTGGCATAAAATATTAATATTCTTCATCATAAAATATCAGCAATGACATCCATCCCCTTAATAGATGTACCATCAAATCCAATTGAGGAATATGACATAAATAAATTGGTACTCAAATGCAATAGACAATAGAGCAAGGGTTGGGCGTCATTGTGGCGGATTATCTGGCCTTAAGTGCAGAATATGATATTGTGGTTGTTGATTGAATATCATTGAAGAAGTGTACGTTCAATTCATTGATGTTGATCGAAAGACATAAGTGTTTAACAGCGTTTGTATTGCTGTTTTATTGATTTTGTAAACTTAAGCAGTTCCTGCAACCTGTCTGTTTTTTATATAAGTACGGATAATCCTCATGAATTACCCACCACGATAATGACAGGCTGTGGCTCGCGATCCAGCTTTTACTGAACCCCTTCAAGTCGGTCGACCAGGATAATTGCAAGTGATTGAGTCAGTCGGGAGTTTTGAATTGGTCGGTACTGACACACTCCCAAAAAATCTCAATATTTTAAGTAATAGTTTAGATTCTACAAATTTACATATACCTACAATTAGCGCTTTTATATTTTCAGAAGAAACTATGAATTTTGACATTGAGGTAATCTCAAGAAAATACGTAAATACTTAATTCTCAACTACAATGTTAATTGAACACATTATTTCGTATGATACACATAATGTATCTTATTATGTAGGTACTGCTATTTCATCTACGGTATTATATCGTACGACTACTAGTACTCTATTATCTTTGGTACCTACGACACAATACGGTAACTGGTTTAGTATCTCAATATTTTTCGAACAGTACGTCGCTCGTATCGTTACCGTGTCGTGTGTAAAAGGGTTTATCACCTATTACAACTATAAATCTAATATGACAGTTATTGGGGAGCGTGGCCAGTAGTTGGACCAGCGGCTTTGCATATATCTGTGGAATATTTGATGACATCTGCGGTACAAGAGATTACAGAGTAATAAACCCATAATTTGTTATTATTTTGTCGAAATGAATAGTTTTATTTCAATGTCTAATATTCGCGTAAGTGTCAGACACCGAAATGAATAGTTCATAATCTTTGAATATGAGATTTAAAATGGACCCATTTTATATTAAACTGGGATTTGATTTATTTATTTTATTTTGCATTTAGGAATAAAAATATGAAATGTATATATGAAACCAAGGCGCATGATAAAGAATTTTCGATATATATCATGATAGACAGGTAAATACCGGCTCATTAGTCTTGTGGTCGTAAGAACACTGCTACGCTAAAGGTTCTGGGTTCGATTCCTAAGTCAAACAAAATGGTATTGGCTTTTTCTATCAAATTCTCTAACTAATTGTAACCTGACCCCTCTTATTCTGAGGGACAGACAGTAAATGGTGGATGATGATTATGATTGATGATGTCTCAAAAAGGAATGAAAAGTTGAAATTGTTTATTCGTACTTGTTCGATCCTAATTACGGTAAGTTCAAATACGTATAATTATCTTTATAGTCAGTCAACTGCTTGAAGATTTGACTCTGATAATAGATTAAGACCCACTTGCACCAACTTCTTAAATATGTTTAAATTTTATTTGAACACAATTTTTCATAGAAATTTCGTGTTTAAGTACAATTTAAACACATTTAAAAAGTTGGTGCAAGTGGGCCTTTAATCATGGATTTTTCAAAGTTTAAAAATACAAAGAAGAGCTTGGAACGATGTTTCATAATGACCAAAACTTTCCAGAAATACGTCACATCCATATATGTTTATCATTGATGAGCATTTCACACAAAATATCCTTAATTTTTTGTAGAAAATCAACAATCATTTTGACCTAACACGATTATGTGTTATTTCAACAAATGCATCACATTTATCGGTATTATTTTTACACTCAAATTGCACCCGCTCTGCACAAAGCTATTACAGATCAAATTCAAACCATACAGCATTCAAATACCAACCATACCTACGTAGTTTTAAGGTCTAAAATCAGTAGCAGTCTATTGTTTTCTTGGCAAGCGCCCGGTTTGCTAAAACACTTGGACAACTGGCGCTATTGTCGCACCGTCAAATCAAAACACTCAGAAAGCGCGCGAAGCGAAGCACTGGCCAATCAAAATAGAGATAATTTGATTTTAATATGCGGTCTGTTTTGAAAATCGAATGGCACGTCTGTTTAATTTTCATCTATATATATAAAAGAAAGTCGTGTTAGTTACTTCATTTATAACTCAAGAACGGCTGAACCGATTTGGCTGAAAATTGGTGGAGAGGTAGCTTAGAACCAGGAAACGGACATAGGATACTTTTTATCCCGTTCCCGATACTTTTTATTCCACGGGGGCGAAGCCGCGGGCAGAAGCTAGTTTTAAATATTTCCAAGATTTGTAGCACGGACATTTTTATTTAATATTTTTTTGTTTTTGTTTTAACTAATGCACAATGCGGTGTATTTGTCATTGTGGTTATTTTCATCGAAATATTATTTATGATGTTTACCTAATTAACTGAATTCAATTTAGGCAATTAATTAATCATGTTTTACTATTTTTTGTTAAATTCAAATTATCTAAAATTACGTATTATTAGAACTAATCTTATAAGCCCTAAATTAACAAAATTGAACAAAAGAAAAGGCCAGAAAAACGCTGAAAAAACCGCTGACGCCACGCGGCCGTCACGCGCCGTCCGCGTCGCTGCCACACCCCGACGACGACCAATCAGTGAATTGCGCCAATTAATGTTCACGCAAACACATATGAAGCGATCATTATTTGAATTGTTGGTTTTTATAAAAATTAAGTACGTACTGAAAAATAGACCATCAGAAAAAAGTATGACGGTATAAACCTATATTAGAAAATCCTGGACTGAATTTGGGGAGGCCTTTGCCTATCAGTGCGACACAAAAGAGGCTACATTAAAAAAATGACACTAGATTGACCGACTTTTTTAAATGTTTTTTTTTTGGCAATACTTTTTAGATGGATAAGATACAAAATGTATACAAGACTTTCGCTGCTGCTGCTGTTGTTATCTGATCTTACAAAAAGATAACTACCTACTATATTATTTATTATTACAGTAACTAACCTATAAATCTTGAAAACATCAAATGTAGGAAGCTATATTTTGTTGCCGTGCCGTGAAAATCTCGTCAAGGACCATTAGAACAAACATAAACAGGTCAATAATAATAACTTTGACCACGGCGACGATTTAGGCCCACTTGCACCAACTTCTTAAATTCGAAATTTCTATGAAAAATTGTGTTTAAATTCAATTTAAACATATTTAAAAAGTTGGTGCAAGTGGGCCTTAGTCTTTGAAAAGATAAGAAGGTAATCCTTTTGTGGAAGGAATCCATGAAATTTATCACTATTCTAATCATCAACATAGGTAATTATTTCATCTCATCGTATTAATAATCGTCATCGATAGATTCATACAGTCTGGAGTATCTGTGGTCGAAGTATACTATTTGATTTGTGTCAGAACGGTCGTCCAATCGTCATAAAGATATGACATAAGAACTGTCAGATTTTGAAGGCAAACTGTCAAAAATCAACAATTCAATGATGGCGATTTTCACACAATAAATTAGTGGAATTGGGGCCTTGTCGTTTTTTTAATTGTAGATATTGTAACAGTGATATTAGTCACCATGTTTGTTAATAAGTTGTAATGGATTTACGGCAGGAAGTGTGGTGCGGGCGATAACGACAAAGTTTTTTAAGCCCACGTTTAAAACAACAATGAATACTTATTAGCCACTCTGTTTTAAATGAGTCAGTCCTCACAGATCATATTTGACTAGCTTACGCCCGCGACTTCGCACGCGTGGAAATATTAAAAAATGACGGACTTTCATACAAACTTTCACCCCCCTTTTCACTACCTTAATAGTACGGCGGACCGAATTTACCTAATCAGTGTGTTGTTATTTGGATTCCTATACTTCCTTCTCTCTTTATCGAAAATACCTACTTCATTGGAAATAAATGTAAGCAGATATAATTTTTGATAACTTTGCCAAGTTTGAAATTATTTTCCGGTTGTTTATTTCCAGTAAAGTAGTAATAGACGAAATGGTATGGTAGGAACCTAGATTAACGTTGTTTCAATCCTTATAATAAAACAATTTGATGAAATATTGTTTGGATTACGATTTATTTTGGTATTACGGTTTTGTGGGCAATCCAAGCTACGCTGGACCCTTGGGGTTGGATATCCAAAAAATCTTTCTTAGTGCTCGTCTAAAGTGCAAAAGGATCCAGCATGCAAACATCAGGGATCTAGCTCCTGTAGTTTCGGCTGTCAGTCAGGCTCCTCTTTTATATAATTATATTTATATACATAGAAAATATAAAGGATATTTTGTTTGGTCCTGCAAAAGCTTTAAATAAAAACTTTTTCATATAAAAGTTTCAGTGAATGGTGTTAAAATGTAAGTAAGTAGTGTTGTATAATGTAATTTGCATCTACATAATTATTATTTATCGTCTCTCATTACATTTTCATCTCATGCTATATTTACCTGACCAATTTTTTTATTCTAAGATCTGACATAAAACGATACTATTATTTTTAATTACCCTGCTAAGCCATACGACGAATTACTTAACTTTTTTTTTTCAGTAAAAAATTACGTTGCTCTACGATTCCGGTCTACGATTTTATCCATTATCGATGTTGCTCTTTACAAACGCCCAGACTCGGAACAAGTAATTGTAGGTCATACAGAATTTGCTCCATGTGATCGAACCCAGAACACGTGGCTTAGAAGCCAATCGCTCGGCCGCTACGCCAAACGTTTCGTCATTATTTAAAACTCCGATGACCAACACAGTAGGACCTACAGATAGTCGCAACCCTACAAATTAGAATAAAGAACTAATCATTAATATGGCCGAAATCAGCCGACGAAATCTGTCGTCCCTTCGGGAGTACTTCGGGGGCGCTCGGGTCGTTTCGTGCGCAGCGGGGGCGCGGGACCTAATCGCGATAATGTGTTTATTGAATTACCGGCGCGGCGCGTGCGATGCCACGCGTCGACTCCTGCACATTGTATGCTAGATCAGTTAAGTGGTTACTCGTTATGAGTGATAGATTGAAGGTGCGGTTTGATTTCCTTTTTTAGTTTAGAGGGTAGCCGTTTGAATTTTAGTAATGGATTAAAAAATGTTAATTCAGATTTTGTTTGAACCAGAATGAGAATATTCAAAGGAGTAGTTATCGTGAATGTAAGTAATAAACAAAAACGGCAAGCTTAACATTATGACTCCAATGGAAATTAATAGAAATTTGGAAAATCTTTTAATTTAAGTACAGATTATTTTGCTTTACTAACAAATATTTTTATCATGAAATAATCCAAATCAGAAGAAAACGTGTGTAGCTTTATCTTCATGACTGTGAACTTCAGTGAATTCAGTCATTCTATTCTCCCAAACAAAACATAAGAAAATAAAACTACGACGACACTGAGTGAAAACAATGCAGGTGTCGGATTACTGGCTACGGAACGTGGGGCAAAAGAGGGCTGAGGACATTAATTTAATTATCCTCCTCTCTTGGGAGCGTCTAATATTATATGGGAGTGAGGCGACCTCCCGGAATACAAATTCAACTGTCATTTTTTCGCGTGAGAAAAAAATCTCGCAAAACTGATTTTTTTCTGTTGGCATCCCCTGTGAGATCAAGTTGCGTGTGGAAAAATATATAATACAAATCTGAAATGTGATGTTTCTTTTTGGGAATTGAAACGGAGACAGAATTCGGAATGTTGATAAGATAGACTGAAATCATATTCAAAACTGAACGATAAAAATCACTTCGAAGGTAAATCTTAGGTACTGCAAAAATGTGTATAACCAATAAAGATCAAATATACCTGAACTTGAATTTAAGTAGGTGATGTATTAAATGAGAGTTCGCAAAGCATCTAAATCTGACGATAACGTAGTCTTGTTATTGAATATTATAATCATATAAACCATTCAAATCGTCACATGATTCCATTTAATAAAACGTTTTAAGGTATTAAAAGAAAGCACCACTAAAATCGAAGCATTCTAAGATCCAGATCCTTAATTAAACTCAAAGCACGTAGCACTCCTTGATTCAGTCCCCCCGGGCAGCGACACCTACCCCCACCCTCGGACCTCCCCCCTTCCTTATGGACCGCTTAGATTTCCTCCCCCAGGTTGTGTGGATGGAATACTTGAAGTCCTGAATCTTGTACGAAGAATTGGTTTCGAGAGATTGGAACGTTAGTTTTATATCTGTTAGCTTTTATTTTGTTGGAAGATGTCTATTTTTGGTAGCGGAACAAATAGAGAAAATTCTTATTGTAATTATTAAGATACCTCTTCAAGAAATTATACTAACTACATCTTCAAGATAACATAAAATTTACTTCATTGATATCCAATCGGCAAATTGCTGACTGAAATATTTCATAAATGCGTTAAAGCGCTTTTAAAAAGTCGAAGTAATTTAATCATATCTTTTGTATTCAATAATTATTCTTTCTGATT
Organism: Acronicta leporina; assembly: GCA_947256265.1. NCBI lineage: Eukaryota > Metazoa > Arthropoda > Insecta > Lepidoptera > Noctuidae > Acronicta > Acronicta leporina. The sequence goes on along the minus strand of OX366513.1, from coordinate 3,355,465 downwards.
CAATAGAACAAACACTTCATGTAATATTATCTTTACTCCAGTCTCCATTTTTTTTTATTGGAACCGCCTTCTTGAAACAATTGGAGCTATTATTGAGTCCTTACTACTAAGAAAAAATCAAGGGCATTTCTTTCTCATTTACATTTTGCTACAATTTTAACTTGAAATTGCTGTTTAAGAATCCAATTACAAGATAGCAAGCCGCTTTGGACTTTGAACATGTCTCTTTGGTATTTTTGAGTGTGAAAAGGCTTTAAAAAGTAATCAAAGGGGCTGTGAACAGAAAGTTAAGAACATTTGGCTCGGCTGAGACAATTATTAAGAGTTTTATGTATTCTAATTTTGTTCTTTGAATCTTTTTTGAGAATCTTACCAATTTTATCTTCTTTTTTAAACAAAATGCGTATCTTATAGAATCATTGTTATAATTTGTCAGATAAATGACTAATACTTTTTCATTTGTGTGGATGATTTCATTATGAATTTCACTTGATCATTCTTTTAAGCAAATCTATTCCTATTGACTGCAGAAAAATAAAATTGTTTGAATAATAAAAAGGTACCTACCTAACCTTTTAAAAACAGTGGTATTAATTTATTAAATTGGTATTGCCCTAACTGCAACTGGGTAAGTTCACATTTTAATTACATTTTAAACGCTATCTCAAACCAAACTAATTTTCCAAATGCTTTTTAAATTCTTCACCGCAAACCGGGGGTAGTAATGTTGGTTAAAAAGAAAATAACAGCAGAAGAGGCGGGAATACAGCCTCTGTGTAATTATTTCGAGAGTTAATGTGCCACTTGTTTATGCGTCGACTAATTAAGAGAAGGAAGAGTTTTAAAAAATACTTCAACTTAGCCTTTGAGTGAATCAAACATTCATGAGATGGAGTGAGAGGTACGTCTGTGTAATCGTGTTACATGTTCCCTCTTTTTTAATATTTTTTTTCTTAATTTCTTTTAATGGGTGGGCATTTTTTGACGAGAAAAGTTTTATAACTGTTTTAAAAAAAGGAGTACCGCAGGGAGCTGTTATTGGCCCTGATATATTGAATAGTCATTCTTACCTAAATGCATCAGGAATACCACTATTATTATAATGTAAAAGGGAAGGCATCGTAAATACAACAATTTCACTGAATGAATAATTAACTTCCCAATTAATAGCACCAACTAACTTGAAACTACTAACTCCGAAATGGTAGCTAAGTGCAGGTAGAGCCAAACTTCTGGGCCCAATTACACTCAAATTCAGTTCTTGAGGTGACAAATCGCGAACCGGTCCTCCGACGTTGACTAATCACCCGTTTAATTAAGCTGGCGTAATTATAAATAAAATTTAGACGATAAATTCTGCTGGGGTACATTAATCAAGAAGTTGGGACACTGATTAAAATACCGTTCGTCCAACTATTTGCTAAGTTGATATCGTTAATAATTTACTCGTTGAGGGTAGGTTTTAGGGTGAGATCAGGTGTGATGCGTGGTTTAATTTATTTGGAGTAGACACTAGGTGTATTTTGGCGGATGTGGAAGGCTTGTTGTGTTGTAAATGGAAGTAGGTGGTAGGACGTGACCTTTTTTGTGATATGGGTTCAAAGACCTTTTACTTTTTTATGTGGAGATTTGATTTGTCGGAAGATTGGTAAAAAATTTAACCAAACAATATCATCACGCTTATATTCCGCGAAGGGTAAGGTAGAAGTAATGTAAAGCAACAGTTCCTGGTATGTAAAAATAGTTCACACAAGGAACACATACTGTTATATTTTCATATTACATTTCAGATATCATAATGAAAAATATCGAATCATGTGTGGAAATGTAAAGTAGTAGGTAGGCATAAGACAATTTTACATAAATTGATAATAGATAAACCCCAAATTTTTTGACTGATTTAAAGATAATTATTTAGTTACGAGAATTGCCCATGAAGCTGGAAAAACTGAATCACTTTAAAATTTTCTCTAAAACATTTCATATGAAAATTTATTCATCACTATCTGCAGACCACCCTATAGCAGAAACATGTGCCCAATAACTAAACCAACCCTTCTGTTACATCCTTTTCGCACGTATTGTAAATTATATTGCTATTTCATTCACACCCACTGTCAAAGCAATGAAAACGGCGAATCTATGCGTCTGAATCACGGAATATCGCACCCCCACCCTTATCTTAAATGAACTGGGGAGAATAGTAGGTACTGGTGAAGGAACGAACGTCTTTTTAACTGTAAGGGATGTTTTTCACTATATAGCTATTATGTGGGAGTATATATATATGATAGCTTATATGGAGTAAGCAGACTGCTTACGTTGTGTGAAGTGATATTAGGGCAGCAAAAGCAAGCGTTTATCGTATAGTAATGTAAATAAGAGTATATTTCTGCAAAGAATCACTTAGGGAAAACAGATGTCAATTGACGTCAGTTCGTTACTAACTGACCATCTACCTATTTTCATAAAAAGACGTAAAGTGCCGCTAATCACAACGCTAGTCCTTGAAGGTTTAGGCAGAGACGTACTAATTTACAGAAACATTTCACCGTTATGTTTAGGTCACATGCAATAGGGGGCGAGCCTATAGTTAGATCCCAATCTCCGAGTTGATGCTGAGAATATCATAGAAAAATCCAATAACACTTTTCTCGGCTTGGAATTTGAATAGGACCTCTAAAGTAGCAGTCGCGCTCAGGACACAAGGCTAAAAAGGCAGTTCAGAATAAGAGGGATAAGTACTTAACTAAATAAGTATACAACATTATGACTGTTCTCCGTATTTCTGTTTGGTTTTATTAAGATAGACCATAGAGTTGATTTGATAGTTAAATAAATCATACCATCATACCATCACGTCTGTATTTCCCGAAGGGTTGGCAGAAGTGTACTAAGGTATACCCTCAGTTCACCGGTATGTTTAGGTCCCGTGTAATAGGGGGCGAGCCTATTGCTATTAAACGGGCACAAATTCCAAACTCCGAGCTGCTACTGAGAATTTCATAGAAAAACCCAATAACACTGCTCGATCTGGGAATCGAAACCAGGACCTCTAGGGTAGCAGTCGCACTTGGGACCACTAGACTAACGAGGCAGTTTTTAAATAAATCATAAACGACTTAATTACTATAACTGATGTGTTAAAAGTATCTAATATTGCTACTAGATTTTATGTAAAACAATACATCACACACACACAACTTTATCTGGACACTCAACAAGTCAAATACCCTGCTGAGTGAACCCTGCTGCTTGACAAATTAGTTAATAACAGATCAGCTGATGTGATAAATAATGGGGACAGTAAGTATTACGATACCAAAATAACGATGTTTTAAAGTTATTGGAGTAAGTAGTTTATCATTTGACATTGAACTTTTAACATTGAGCATATTATTTGCTTTCAATTGAAGCCTGAATCTTAAATCAGTCTCAATTTCAAAATTTCCTGTCATCTTCTAAAATGTCTTATAACTTTCCCAAGCGTAAACTTAAACCGAAAATTACAAGACAATAATTTACCACGGCACTTTCGGAGTCCATTTACTTATCCAACATAATTCAGGGAGTTATGCTGTCAAAACATCTTAACCAACCCTCCACATAATTAATGTAAGACGAGTTCCTGTTGTTTTATAATAATCGCGTAATGTCGCGGTTACATTATGGAGCGATTGGGTTACAGCTACACAGGGAAGGGAAAGACGGGGAGCGCGGATCGAAGGAACCATTTTAAACTGTAAATAATCTGAACACATGGATCTGAGTAACATTGTTACATAATTTAATTATGTTCTATTCTTTATGGACAATGAGTTTGAGTTTGTAGTGTGTTTTTTTTTATTATATCCCAGTATATTTTTTATAAAATTGAAGTGAGTAGGTATACTCAATACCAGAAAGATAAATTATCAATATCTACACTTACATACATAAATCTAAAATTTAGCTCAGTGAAATTCACACCCCTGTAAGTCCAAAACCCTTCATGAATGTAAGATGTTGTGGTTTACTACTATATGTTGGCGTCTCACTAACACTTAAGGCCGCAGATAAGATTCGTTGGGACTTTGTGGTACCTAAGTGCCATTGCGATTTCATTTAACCGTTCTCACTTCCACAACAGACTTGATTGTGTGTTAACAATAGTATTCCGGACCCGTATTAAATATTTATTCTAGTCTGAAAGGTGTGCTCAGAGCATTTTTGGCCCTTTGTCTCTGACAACCTAATATTGACGGTTAAAAGTAAGATCTAAATGGTGAAGAATATACCACTAACGTTTATGAAGCATACTTGTTGCTTAGTTTCCAACAGTCAATATAAAGACATAGTTTTTTACGTCGCATAAATCATAATATGTCTATGCTTATTTATAATACATAAATTTCAATTCACTGAACTGAATCGTCATGGTGCGACAGGTATGGTAAATGGTATCGTCGTGCGACAGGTCGTTAAGCTCTCTAAATAATGGTTGAGCTACACGATGCCTGATGTATGCGTGCCGTCAGTTAGGACAGGTCAACTCAAAGCTGCTATGGCTCTTTCTTCAAAAGGCCTGTCCAGATATTGCCCTACATCGTAACACTCGCATAATATCTAATAATATTATTATGATAAAGTTCAAAATAATGTATAACATTGACTTGTAAAAGTGTATATAAAAGATCTATTTACAGAAATAAAATATCATTTATCATTTGAAAGTATCGAAATGTTCTGAAATATACGATAATCCTAAATATTTAAAACTTACCAGTATGTATGTAAGTGTGCTTCTTCATATCCGACTTCTGATGGAACCGTTTACCACAATACTGGCAGGGGTAAGGCCTTGTGTCCGAGTGGATCAGAAGATGGGTGGACAGCGTGCTAGATCGCTTGAAGGTTTTCCCACACTGCTTACATTCGAAGACTTTCTCCACGCTGTGGACAGCCCTGGAAAAGAGGGGAATGAGTTACGAGTGCATTCAAAAGCAGTTTAAAAACGAAACGTTCTCAATATGTTTCAGGACTTCAAAACCTATAAATAGTACTTATAATATTATTATAGTACTAAAGTAAATACTAAAGTATATAAGTATTATATCCATTGTCTAGTACCCATAGTACAAGCTCTACTTAGTTTGGGACTAGATGGTGCTGTGTAAAAATGTCCCAGAATATTTATTTATTTATAAATTTTACTTTAGGATTTGGTTACTTTAGAATATCGGGTGATAGTTATACTTTAAATTCAGTAATTCGAGGGGCTTCTACAGTCCATCCTGAGATCTTAAAATTAAAGGTGACAATTATTGTAGCCATCAACGATACTAAAAATGAAAAGCAACTTTGTGACATACATTTTAGACACTCACCTATGCTGACTCAAACTGATCTCGTGTCCAAACGTCTTGCTGCAAAGCTCACAGGCAAAAGGCCGCTTTCCATTATGAGACCGTCTTGCATGCACCTCTAAGCCATGAGGAGTACTGAACATCTTTTCGCATTTAACGCAGGAGTATACATCCCCTAGCGGCAAAGGCCTGGATAAAGGACCAGGAGCACCAAGAACAGCTGCGCGGAGTCGCAAGAATTCAGGACCTGCTGCTTGCACAGCGTGAAGGTATAAGTTGCTGTATCCTCCCCAGTTAGGAAGACCAAGACTCCCAGCATCTCTCAGAAACTCCGCAAAAGGAAGTGGAGGATACAAAAATGGTCTTTGAGGCTGCACTCTTGGGGCATCAGGTCTTAGTAGTGCACTGACGGAGAAAGCTTCTGATCTTTTTGGAGGAGGAGACGTATCTGGAGGTCTTCTTGGGGAAGATGGTGGGGAGTCTACTTCAAGCTCGGGAGAACTGGAACGAACTGATCGTGGGGATTGAGGTGATGGCGCCCAGCAGGGACTGCCACAGCGGGAGGCTGGGGATATGCGTTCAGGTCGTGTCTCGATATGGTGTTCCTCTTCTTCATCTTCTATTCTATCCGTTCTTTCGCTAACTAAGCGGTTGATGCCGAATTTGATTTCTTCTGTGAAAAAAGTAAAACTCTGTTTTAGCTCGATTACTTCATGCTAGGTACTCTTTTTTATAATGTTTTTGTTAGTGAAAGTGGAATTCTTTTACATTTACAACCTAAGGTCAATACTTGTCAGATATCATTCTACACAAGTGACAGTTCTTTTTGAGCCCACCAGTTTCATGAATGATTAATTGTTTATTTTTGTTACTTTTCGACATCTGTCTATTAAATAAGATTCTCTGTATCGTATGTATGTATCTAAAGTTACATATCTCTAGTGGCATTTTTATCTTTACGTGATTTATATGAGTGTTTTTGATAGCGGAGGATTACTTGGTTTCCTGTTATGACATAAATTTTCGAGTGATTCATGAAACGAAGAATGCCTTAAATTAAGGTCATTGTTCACTCTTTGACTTACAGTAAGTATATAATGTAGGGTACGTAACACGGAATTGGGTTCGTTATGGTAATAATGTTGCGTAGACTGAAGGACCAAAAAAAAGAAAGCTACAAAAAAATATTTTAGCAATGATAAGAAAGTAAAATTATTTGTAATTCGTCTTATGCAGCAGTGAAAAAGATTCTTAAAACTAACTAATTATTTACCAACCATAGACCATTCAACCTCTTTACACGAACATAATTACTTTTTAAACTAAACAATCTGAAGCGTCATTAATCCATCTTTTGTCCGAATCCAACAAAAGCGGTCATCATCGAAACTGATGCAAATAATGCATCTAACCCTACAATTATTTGGGTCATAAAGGCCCCACTGCGCAGGTGCCACACTTGTCTCTCCGAACGAAATGGGCCGTATCATGTCGCTGGAGCAAATTGACTTTCATCTGTTTAACCCTCGAAGCCCAACCCCCGTAATTAACACGTCGGGTCGTTTCGGACCCCAATCTTTTTTTACAATTCACTAATCCGCGGGCGCGACTAAACTTAACTATTGCAGTTTTGTTTAGCTTTGTTGGTATTGTTCCATATTTGATCAAGGATTTTGGTTGTGAATAGAAATTGTCTTATTCAGTAGTGCTTAAATGGAAACAAGAAATATTGTGTTTCGAATTAAATATGTTATTTTAGTTAACTGGTTTATTACCTCGTATGAATTTAGTCTATGTTGGCTTATTCAGAACTTGTGTACCTTGTTATTTCAGTTTATGTTCTACATTAAGTACTAGATAATTTTAGATTGGTGGATAACGTTTTTTCTCTTTTCTAAAATCGAGATCACTCGACACTTATTGTATTCTGCCTTTATTTTTATTTTAACTCATTTAATGTGCTAGCCCTGCTTCCGATAATGTCAATAACATTATCTAAATTGACTTTCATTCGTTCTCAGTGGGATCTTACGGCAAATACTTACTAGGTACATCTTTATACCAAGTCTTGAGAGATATTGGGAATATTTATGGCAGTCAAGGAGCATGCTCCCACGAACCAATCTTATTTCCAATAAGCAACACTAGAACACATGGACCTACATGTGTTTAAAATAATATCAAAAACCAAGATTACATGAAATGTCCCACAAAATAAACTTCATACATCATCAACTAGCCATCAACACCTCGTGCTGTCCAAAAACAAACATCCATCTCGATGCGAGACAAGCTCCGCTAATGAAGAGCGACCCCCATCTGAAACGCAGCAGCTGTCGGCATTTGGAGCGGAACCAATCGGAGAACTTCGGTAAATATCGGCGAAATTCGGCAGTGACTTCACCGTCGGCGTCCCCTCGGAATATTTCACGCTCGGGCCTCTTTTAACAATGCCCAGCGTTTAAGGGTTGCTCCTACACTTGTTTGTTTGTTCCCTACCGACACGGCTTTATCACCCTATAGTATTTATTACATATTAATGGTTATTTAGATTCATTGTTACGCCCCGACAGTATGCTCGAATTTATAGCAGCGACAAATATTGAACAGGAACCCCAATGAATGCAAAGAAAGGCCTATTGTTGCTTTGTAATTATGTGATATAATTTTGGGTTTTGATTTATAATTTAATTTTGCCAATATTTGATCGTATGCCATACAAATCCATGGTCATGCGATATTTTTTGTTTAATATTTTAAATAAAACATCGAACTTATTTGAATATTTTTATTATTATTTTCAAATGTTACCTAATTTTAGAGTAGATAGAGTCTACACTCTACAGTGCTCTATTCTAAAAGACTTAACCCTCAAAATACAGCGATAATTTTTCTCATTTCACCAACGCTTTTTCAAAAATAAACATTCATTAAAAATACTCTCTAAATACTCTTGCATATTGTAACTACGTAATATAACTAAACAAGGGTTCTTATTAATCTTATTTTGACCTCAACCTACCAGACGTAAGACAAACAGTAACACTATCAACTGCAATCGAATTAAGGCATTTTTAGACGGAAATTGGATTACAAGCGGTCTGTTGCATTTTTTTCTATCCAAACAGAGCATTAGCGTCATTAATGTCGGACTATTTGCAGGCTTAATGCAATTTTAATTATAAAAGGCGAGGCTCACCGCAAATTGCAAGCGATGCATTCAGATTGTTATTTTTCTGAGAGCTTTTAACAAATTAAAAATATATATTGCGTATGTGTGCATGATTTATTGTTAGTGGAGGTTTTTTTATGAAGTGCTAAGTAATGTGAACGTGGAAATGTCGTTTAGTTAGTGAATAATGAAACATGATTCATGATAGTAGAATATCATAAAAAGGAAAAGTGGTGCCGATCAAAGTTGAGGTACTAGATTCGAATATGTGTTATTGGTTTTTCTATGAAATTCTCAGTAGCAGTGGCAGTTTCGGTTCGCAATTTAAAAATAAAACATACTGGCATATCAATATACTTTTACCAAACCCTTCGAAGATTCAACCAAGTTGCTTCATTTCAATAATGAAACTAATTTAATATTTATAATAAACTCCATAGTAGGTACCTCCTTTGCAGGAAACATAGGAGTGATATTAAACAGCTATTGATAGCGAACAAAATGAAATGCAATGTCACGTCCGAATCGTTAATCAAGATTTGTAGTACGTAATGAAAGTAAATCATACGGGGACCGTGACGAATATTTCAAATATTAATATAGTGTGGGTCTCTTTGACCCCGATGCGAATTTGTAGTGTTAAAATTTCAAATGTTTAATCTAAATTTGAATAGTGTTTTGTTCGAATAGTTCTTCTAAATTTGAATGTAGTTTGATTCTATATTTATTCGCGTACTCGACGAGTTAAGACACTCTTCTTCTCTGTCTTGGTTACACAGAAAATAATAGCTAATATTTAAGATTTATCATTGGCGAGATATTTTTAAAAAAAGGCTTAATATCAATATGGCTCACACTTTACTTGTTTACTTGTTAACCCGTCGTACTAATCTAAATGCTTGCATTACGAGTTGGTTCACTTCGGTAGTGCAATGGGTGGGTTTCGAACCGGTAACCATATAATCGCAAGTCCGATGCCCTAGGCATTAGGCTACCGCCGCTTGCTTTTGCTTTCTTGCTTGATTTGTCTAGACTAACTGAATGTTTTTTGTATTTAAAAACCATTGAGTCATTTGCGAGTAAATTGTCACTCACAAATATAAGTCAAAACAGAATACAGATTAATAATATGCCTTGTACAAAATTATATATCTTTGGACATAATTTGATAAAGTAGCGGCGCTGTGATCAACTGAAAGATAAAAATATTTACAACTGTACCTACTGATATCGGAAGATTTTAATTTATCAATATTGTACTTAATAAAATATACATATGTTAGCACATTTTTGATATTTATTTTATTTAATGTTACTTTATTTGGGAAACAAACATTAGCCCAAGAACGAACAACTATCGAATTCGTATCGTAAACGAATGAGTTTTTCGGCTAAAAATCTCATACATACATATACATATTTTCACATCTGTCTCTCATTGGGGTAGGCAGAGATTAGATAGATTTCCACTTGTTACGATCCTGGTACATCACTTTCGCTTCATCTACGATACAAATTTCTCCTTAATTACTCCTTCTGATACAAATTATTCTCGACTTGATACGAATATATTTTTTTTAATATTTTTTTTATTATGGCGCCACACTTTTTGTGTTATTGCCAGTGTCAAGTATTAGAGTAATCAAGTAATATTTTCAAAGAATATTTCCCATCATGGGATTGTATTATGGCACCACACATTTTGTGTTCGCCCGTGTCAAGTATAAGCTGTATAAGTTCAGTTGCCCCAATAAAACGGTAGAAACTTTATTGAGGCTTCAATGGAGGTTAGGAGTGAACCCAAAAAGTCACGATTTTCAATTTTATATCATTTGCCTACACTCTCACACGTTCACGAACACTTAGGGCCACTTGCACCAACTTCTTAAATGTGTTTAAATACAATTTAAACATATTTATGAAGTTGGTGCAAGTGGGCCTTAATTGTTAATTATCCACCATAATTACACATTAAACTTCGGAGAAATACAAGTTTTGAAAAGTAAAACTGCCTCAAAAGAAACAGCATTTTCTTTTAAGGCATTATTTATACAATTACATATTATACAAACTATATACTCTTTTCATAAAACTGTTATTCACGTTTTACTACATGAAAACGAAAATCGCCCTGTGGATGTCTTACACCTCTCCCTACCCCTTCGGGGAATATAGGCGTGATGGTATGTTATGTTATGATTGCGTATTCATACTGTGATTACTATAAATGTTACTTTATCTGTATATATATACATAATTATGTACCTATATGTCAATCTGTGACGTTTTTTATGATGCCTAAACACCTGAACCAATATGGATGAATTTTGTTAAGTATAGGTTTGTTACATATCTCCAGAAATAAAGTGACTTGACTTGTAGTTCTATGGAAAACCTTATTGGAAATGGGAGCACTAAAACACCTTGTTCACCTCTTATGATGTTTGTACGAGAATGGAACAGCCTCCGTACGAACTGATGAAGTTCTCTCCTCCAATTTTCATCCAAGCGCGGGCGTCCGACAGGGATGTATAATATCTCCGCTACTATTTAACGTATATACGGAACTCATCATGCGCATCACTTTAGAGGACTGGACCGATGGCGTCAGAATCGGTGGTTATAAAATTGCAAACCTAAGATACGCTGATGATACGACCTTGTTTGCCACCAGTGCTGAGTATATGGATGAATTACTTCAGAGGATGGAGCATGTGAGCCTTGAATTCGGACTAAAAATCAATCGTAAAAAGACCAAAGTGATGATTGTGGACCGCCTCAATTACAACTCCCCTAGGCTGACGCAACTAGCGAAATGTGAGGTTGTCTCATCCTACGTTTACTTGGGCGCATTAATCTCTAATAATGGAGGATGCATGGAGGAGATTAAGAGACGTATGGTGATGACAAGAAATGCCATGGATAACCTGAAGAAGATATGGAGGAACCAAAAAGTAACAAAGAGTACAAAAGTTAGACTTGTTCGTACACTTGTGTTCCCCATTTTTCTGTATGCCGCCGAAACGTGGACCTTGCGAGAAATCGAAAAGAAAAAGGTGGACGCTCTGGAGATGTGGTGCTGGAGACGAATGCTAGGAGTATCATGGACCGAGTTCAGAACTAATGTCTCAATACTTGAAGAACTCAGCATCAAAGAGCGTCTATCCGCAATCGTACAAAAACGTATTTTGACATTCTTTGGCCACGTGTCCCGAAGAGGTGAGGGATCCATCGAGCGACTGGTTGTGCAGGGCAGGGTTGACGGTACAAGACCTCGCGGTCGGTCTCCAATGAGATGGACTGACCAAATCAAGAAGGCAGTTGGTGGCCCCATAAGTGAGTGTACCAGGATGACGGCCAACAGAGCGAGTTGGCGGGACATCGTGAGGCGAATAACATCTGCCCCCAACTGACATATCTACATGACGGCCACGACCGCTCTGCCAAGAGCGAATCGGCTGAGAAGAAGACTTGTAGTACAAGGCCGCATAGAAGTCAAGATACCTCATTATCGATATCCAACTCGCTGGATTGACTTTATCGCCAAAGCCACGCAATCCATCGCAGTACAGTGTGCTCGCAATGCTGAAAGCCGTCAGAAGTGGAGACGCGCATCAGCTGTTGAAGCCAGCGGTGATGCCGAGATGCAACCCTATCCATTAACAGCCACGACCACTCTGTCAAGAGTGCCCGACTGAGAAGAAGGTTTGTTACATAGAACCTTGGAGCAAATAGGCTAAGTTCTGTCTCAAAAGTATATTGAGTTGTGAGAGAAACCGCGGGAATTACCTAGTTATTTATAAAGTCACTGTCGATACCATGTTGAAACTAAGATTGAAGATATAAAACTTCCGTTGGATGTTACAGCACGTGACATACAATCATTCATGGTACAGTCGTTCGTAAAAATATGTATAAATCAAATGTTATCATTCAATATGATTTTAATACCTTTATCAACTAAGATTAGTAAAATCAACGATAGATATAGATATAGATATTAGCTAGTTTTACTAATATTTTGAAAACTTTAACATTATCCTCCGAGCCTTTTCCCAAATATGCTGAGGTCGGCTTCGAGTCAACCCAGATGCGACAGAATATCAGTATTTTATACTAGCTGCCCAGCCCGGCTTCGCCCGTTTTCCCGTAGGAATGAAGCATTTTCCCGCGGTAAAAAGTAGCCTATGTTCATCAGGGATAATGTCGGCTTCTAATGGTAAAAGAATTTTTCAAATCGGTCCAGTAGTTTGGGAGCCTATTCAATACAAATAAACAATCAAATCTTTCCTCTTTATAATATTAGTGTAGATGAAGCGACTGCCATCAGACCTCCACATTTCTAGGCAATACCGATATTCGGAGATATAGACTGGTTGTCAGGCTTTTTTGGGCTTCTGACTACCACTAACAATTGCCATAGATGTTCGTATGACGACCGGGACCGACGGCTTTACGTGCTCTCTGAGGCACGGAGGGGTCTCGATGAGTTAAGGATGGTCACACACTGACCCCAGCTAGCGCAGCTTGACCTTCCAGATCAGCTTAGTAATTTCTTAGCCACGAGCCCCTCATATTGAAAACTGAACGGTAGCCTAAAACCCGCTTGATAATATGCAATACCAGTGGTATCACTCGCGTAAAGTCGCTTATCCCATTTGCCCAGTAATTTTGACTGGTTTCAGGAAGCATAACATAACATAATCAACCCATTATATGTCCCACTGCTAGGCACGGGTCTCCTCTCACAATGAGAAGGATAAGGCTATAGTCCACTACGCTAGCCTAATGCGGTTTGACAGGCTTCACACGCCGTCGAGAAAATCTCTCAGGCGTGCAGGTTTCCTCACGTTGTTTTCCTTCGCCGTTGCGCGTGATAATTAACAATTTTTACGCACATAACTTCGAAAAGTATGAAGTGCGTGCCTTGGATTTGAACTCGAGACCTTTGACTTGGCAGTCCAATGATCATATCACTAGGCTATCACTGCTTCTATTCTATTCTCAGGAAGCATAATCGAACATTACTCAACAAATCATTCTTTTCCTCTTTCATTATTATATCAAATTGTAGTTTTAAACATCCATGCTTAAATTTTGGATGAAGTTAATGACGTTGTAATGTTTTTCAAGTATTCAACCACATCCTTTTTTTATGGGATAGGAGCAAACGTGCAGACGAATTACCTGATGGTAAGCGATAACCGCCGCCCATGGACACCCGCAACACCAGAGGAGTTACAAGTGGCGTTGCCCGCCTTTTAAAAGGGTTTGGGCCTCCGTTAACCTCACTCACTCGGCGAAACCCAACGTAAGCGTTCTTTTACGTCGGTTTTCTTTGAGACCGTGGTATTACTCCGGTCGAGCAGGCCCATTTGTGCCGAAGCATGGCTCTCCTATAATCTCCTTCAAATCGAAACACAGTAATGCCAGTACAGTATTTTTTATCATACAAATATACAAAATTTAATTTTACTCAGGTTTTCCTGAAATTATTTAAGCTTACATACCTACATACATGACTAATATAACAACTGGATTACATCATTCTGGAAATGCACTGATTAGACTGATAATACTTATACTGGATTTTTAAATCCTTTATTTTATCGGACATAACGATGAATAATATTTCTATATAATATAATTGGGTTACATTTTTTGACTATATTCGCAAATTCGTACCAATTTATGCTAATTTTTAGTTTTTCAAAAAGCTTACTAGCAATGTGGATCGCACATTACTAGTATTCTTGTTAACCCCTCGTGCTAAGCTAACATGCTTGCGTTACGAGTGGGTTCACGTCGGTAGTGCAATGGGTGGGTTTCGAACTAGCAACCCCATGATCACAAGTCCGATGCCCTAGCGAATAGGCTACCGCTGCTTAATTAAAATTATATAAGAAAAAAACAAAGTGGGAGTGCATAATTACGCTTTTACCTAATTCTTCAGGTAATACAGGCGTGATGATATGATGGCATATATGTTTTTGAACTAATATTTTACCGTATAAACACTTATGACAGTCCTTCATTAACCTTGAGAAGAAAATTATGTAAGTAGGCAGAAAAATACAGTACCTACTTTAGTATGCATTCATAATTATGAATATTTTTTTGTAAAAAAATATATATCTCGATCTTATCGAACAATTCAACACAATTCAATTCATTTTCAAATCATCTAACTCGTCGCCTGCTTAGCAAAAAATCTATCTATCTTAAAAACCATTACCTACATACATTTCTCGTGAAACATCGGGTGTAATCTCGCAGGAATCGATCTGATCGAACAATTCAATACATGGAACAACTCATTTCCAAATCAACAAATTCATCGCGTGCACAAAAAAAAACTATATTAAAAAAACATTACATTTATCGCGAAACCTCGGGCTTTATCTCGCAGGATTTGTTGTTGTAATCCACGTTGGTATGGATTACACTAATCAAAGTTGGTACGTGAAGGTCTACGCAATTACCTCACCCCTCACCTGCCGAACTGTAGTGGCAAAACTCAAAAAAAATTAACTAGCCGTTCCCCAGGATTTCATTTACATCCTACAGTATTTTTGGGACCTTAAATCCTTCCATTGGATACAACCTATCTCTGTCAAATTTTACCGAATTTTTTTTAATATTTTAGGCATGAAAACGTAAGAAACAGACGTCTTTTTTTTCTGATATGCTGGTGCTTGTTCGCCATTTTGCCTGATGTTAAGCGACACTGCGATTTACGATGGAGCGTGCTTGCATAAATGAAGAAGACGATTCACTCGTGATTTAAAGACACCCAGAGTGTTTATAAAATTAGTTTGGATGTATATAAATGCAGTCATCATCTTCGCGTTGATGCGACTACCGATTTCACTCATGTAGTTACAAACTTGTAACATATTTATGATGATATGAGTGGCCTAAGTTTTGCCCAAGGTATTGCACGAAGTGACGACTTGCGGAAGGTAGCTGATGTGCTTGGATGAGGAAAGCTGAAGATCGAGCTATGTGGCGTTCACTAGGAGAGGCCTACTTCAAGCAGTGGACGAATATAGGCTAATGATGATGTGAATGTGACCGTTGAATTTGTGTAATGTCCATAATTCATTAAATATATATTTTGTATTACTCAAATAATGTATATTTGAGTTGGTGACAAATGGTCACCAGATGTAAATAATATTTTGTGTATGTTATTTGAAGAAATAGCCCACATTATATTTGACTCATTATTCTAAGCGATATCGTACTTTTTTGGCATGTACCACTACTCAACCAGCAAGCGTCGTACTCATATTACTTACCTATTGATTTTGTTATCCGTGTATCGAGCCGCTTTATCTTTACAGCTCTGTTTTACAAAAAATATCATTCAGCCTTCAAATTGCTGCTTATATTGTCAATGTCGGTAAATCACGTAGTTAACGTATCAGTTGTTGTTAACGTGAACTAATGAATGAAAGCCGGCTTGTCAATCCAATAAAATATGCTAGATAAGAACTATTACAATCATTGTACACTATTTTGTTTTGTTATGTAACTTTTACAAATGAATATACCTAGTTAAAATCTAAATGCTAGTTGATTCAGCAAGTCTCAATGCTATTTTAGTATTTGCCCAATGTATTTTTACTTTTATCGATCTAGAAGGAACGGCAGATACACTATGTCTAAGTTAAATAGGTAGTTACCTATGTGATAAGAAGGGAAAGGTATTGAGATTAGAGCTAATAAAGCTTTATTACGAAAAGGTGTAGATACCGAACTGGCTTCGAGTAAATTGGGATCATGTCTTTTTTTTTTTTTTATGGGAAAGGGGGGCAAACGAGCAAACGGATCACCTGATGGTAAGTGATAACCGCTGCCCATGGACACCCGCAACACCAGAGGAGTCGCAAGTGCGCTGCCCGCCTTTAAAAGGGTTTGGGCCTCCGGTAACCTCAACTCACTCGGCGAAACACAACGCAAGCGTTGCTTCACGCCGGTTTTCTGTGAGGCCGTGGTATCACTCCGGTCGAGCCGGCCCATTCGTGCCGAAGCATGGCTCTCCCACGTGAAAAAAGTCTTCTTCTTTTTCTATGTGCATATGTCCCATGTCTTTTGGGGTCGGTCCTACTAATCTTGTTTCGCCATTCAGATCGTATTTGCGTCATATCAGAGTGCAGTCCTATCGGATCACATACAGGTTGAAAATTATAGTCATCTTCATTGTCACTGTTTTCATTTGCAGTTCTACAGGTTCCTCTCAGAATAAGTTAGGCTATAAACTTTTGTTTACCAGTGGACCTCTATTGGCTGAAAAGATTTTATTGACAACCCATTCATCCTAGTACAAGATGGGCCAATGAATAAGGCAGATTAGACAGACGTATCTATCCTTGTATCTGATCTTACTGTACACCAAAAACTAAAGTTATGTTCCTGCTTCTAAGTATTAGATCTACACGTCATCGATAAAATATCTAAGTCAAGTTTCTTTGCAGAGTTTTTTCAGTTTAATTCAAATAATGAATGTTGATAAATTAATGATATACAACATGAATACGAGATGATAAATAACTCAGAAGTGCGCTTTGAACTCAAGGCCTATGACTTTGTAGTCCATGATCGTATCACGAATCTACACGTCATCGAAATAATCTCTAAGTCAGGTTTCTTTGCAGAGATTTTTTAGTTTGATTCAAGTAATGAGCGTTGATAAATTAATGATGTACAACATGAATACGAGATGATAAAAAACTCAGATGTGCGCTTTGAACTCAAAACCTATGACTTTGTAGTCCATGATCGTATTACGAGCAGGGCATTATTTGCACGTAAAATGTGCAAATATCTGAAAATGTATCCCAGATTACACGTAATACTACGTCACAATCTCCAAACAGTGGTATTAGCAGTGTCAGTTCTCATTCCACGATAAATAATGATAAATCAGGTCTTTCGGTACGATCTGAGGATTTTCTTCATATCTTACGGTGGGGATTATGGTGGTCACACCTAAAGTTTTGGAAAGATATCACGGAAACGTCACGCATACGTGGAAGATAAAAAAATCTGACATAGGTATTCCACAACTTATGTAAAAGAAGTTTACTTTGTGTCTGTTTAAGAGACATTTCATTTTTACCTGTATGATTAGTACCACCGCCCGTACTGTTTAATATTGCAAAATTTCACTAATATGGTACTGAAACATATTTGAAAGGTGTATCTATGGAGTTTCGGTTCTTCTTTAAAAGACCCACGTTTCGGTAAAGTGAAATTCGTTTTTAAATTTTCAAATATAATTAATTAATTAATTGAAATAAAACATTTGACTTGGAATTTGAATGATGTGAAAATTTCTGTATTATGTCTTTCTTTTAGTTATTTATATCTTCAAGTAACAAATAAGCTACAATTGCAATGAATATAAATTCTGTAATATAAACTTTACTATGAAGTTGTACTATTTAATAAATTAATGCAATATCCATTGTTCTAATGCCCCGAGACCCGTGCGCGCTTTGCTTAATTATAAAGCTTTTTTTATATCTACTCATGCTTACAGTCATGAACTCAAATCTTAATCACTTTTTCTATGATTCCATTATATCTTTGTTCATTTATTTCCTCCACCTTATGGCTAGGTTATCATCTATATGGTGACCCTCCGCTATGTCGGCGGCGCCTTTGTTTGCATGCCCCGATTTCTCTCCTTAATGTTTCTAAGAATTATTTGCTGAAACAATAGCACGCTTCACATATGTGATACATACCAACTTAAAACTGCAGTCAACATCATGCAGTTTAGAATTTCGACTGTGTAATTAAGGGTTAAGGTTGAAATTAGTGTGATGGGTATTCAATTAAATGTCTTTTGTATGTTTGTTTGTCTGTAAACGTTGACGAAACCGCGGTGTCTTTGAGATTAAACTCTCATTTGATAGTTGCCAGTCAACAAAGCGCCAAGAGTTGTGATTATGGCCAGTTTACGAGGTTTGTCTTTTAATGTTCTTTTGTATGTGATTGAGGTTAAATTCACAAACCTAATGCTTGCTAATAAAACATGGATTGTTTGAAAGAATATGTTAATTGGATTGTGTTTTTTTGATACATTGTCATTCTCAAATTGCGATGATACTTATAATCACATGTAGATAATCTAGCTATTTTTTATTATATTTGGCATTAACGTATGACGCTGACACGAAACCTACCTGAGATCGAATTTTCCTTTTACGTCATAACCCTTTTATATATTGCTACAAATAAAGCTACACTTTGTTTAATTCCATCGACTTTTAGTATAAAATGCACGCAGTATAAAAACACAGACGCCAATAGATTTTTCAGATTAGTCACCCTGCCAAGCTTGGCAAACAAACAAAAGCGACAGCAAAACAGAATAATGTCCAAAGAGACAAACATCAAACAATTTCCACGAGCAAAAGTCACGCTAGCAAAGGTTATCAAGACTTGGCGCGACTTGGCCGGACTTGGCAAACACTGTAGTGAATAATAGGGTAAACAGTCAAGCGGTGTCGTGACCGCTTGGCAAATATTGACGGTTATACCTGGCACGAATTTTACCCTTTGATTGATCGAGCACTGTGGTTAAACGTGGCCTTTTTGTAATTTAGAATCGCATGTCGCGTTTGAAGGGTTATGTGTACCTTGATTTATTATGGAATGTAAGCCAAATTATCAATTAAACTATAAATATTCCAAGCATTTTAATTACTATATATTTATTATAAAGAAACCCATGTCCGAACCGTGAAGCTAATGTTAAGTATCGAGATCTGGTTCTATAAACAAGTGTGGGGTGTGGTGTGGTGGTGTGGTGTGGTTGTGTGGTGTGGTTATATAATAATTTTCTCTTTATAGGTTATTTTATTTTAAACGAGGAAACTAAAATGGTAGAGTGATACATACGACTGCAGTGAAGGCGACAGCTCATCTGTAGTCAGCTATTTAAAATTTGGCAAGGAGAGCAACAAATTTAAATATTATTTTTCCATGTAAAATTGTGTTTAAAAACATTTAGAAATTCGTGATATGATCGATTATTTCATGATGTGCCTAAGCTAATTTCTTCCGAGTATGCTACAATGGCTACAGTTCTGTTTTGCTACCGCTAGCCGCTGCCGCTGCCGTTGCCACGCTCGTTTCGCTCGCTCGGCTCGTGCATCGTGTGGTCGGGAATTTAAAACCTGACCGAAAATCTCATTTCTTTCATCTGGTAGTTTTGGTACATTGTGATCTGCGTGGGCCTACGCCCATTAAGCGATCGACCAACGACATATTATATACCAGAAAAATGCTCTTTTAACACTGGATAACTAATCTAGGACAGCGTTTAACAATAAAAATCCTTCAAGGTGAAAATCGTGATCGAAAACTCGTGTAAAGCCACAATATGTTTTATTTAGAATCGGCCCCACAGTCCACACAATTTGTTCGTTTTACACACACACAAACCACATAGCCATAACCTTATCTTGTTCACTAATGTTTGCCTGCTAGGGTACACATGTCCAAATCGGATTTACAACGCCGAGACAACTGGGTGGACGGTCAGCAAATTAAAAAGGGTTTTGGAACCCTAAAAGTAGGTATATTTTTTAGTCACTGAAATTGACTTTAAGTTTTTTTTTAGTATATGTGAATTTGTTACTATAATTTTTTATTGTAATCAGGTGTGTAAATCGGTAATTAAAATAAGTAGGTAATACGTAAAATACTAGTTTGTCAGTTTTACGCCATCTTTGATTTTAATGGTGTCTGATAAAATCAATGCGGCAGTATTTAGTGTATTTACACGGTAAATATAACTAACTTAGAAAAAAATATAAGATTGTGCTATTGATAAAACTTAAACTTATGTAAAAGCATCATGTTACTATGGAATTAGATTACTTTATTATTTGATTTTTATCTTGGTTTTGTATATCAAGTGTTTTTTTTTTCATTCTCCAAGTTTTTTTACATAGTGATATATCGTTGACCCCTTCAAATAATACATTACCGACACACAGCAAACTCTATTTAATTTGCTGAATATATAGAAATGTTTTGAGATATTTGTCAAAGATTTGAAAGCTTTCATAAACACATTAATAGATCAACATTATCCATTGCATCATAACGTCACAAAATTGCCACCATCCATAAAACAAACTCATAACACTAATTCTCTATCCCTACCTTATCTATATCGAAATTTGTTCGACACAAAAATTACAAGTATCATAACATACACGTTTAAACTGTCGATAGAGAGGATATCGATATCGTTATCTCACCTTTGTCGTACCGCCAAAATCAAAGTCATAAAACAACGTAATTTTGCCAGTGATACGAGTTGACGTTGTCGATAAGATATGTCAGGCCCTAAATCTGAAGCCGTGGGATTTGGACACCGAATGTTATTGGACTTTCTACTGGTTATTAAATGTTGGGTAGGTACTTTGGTTATTTATAGTGGCCTGCACTGTAATATAGATAGTGGACGTTTTGTTTGGCGGTTTTATTTCAAACTAACGACCCGAGCCCGGCTTCGCCTGCGTTAATTTTTGCATCCAAATTTCATAACAAACACACAAACCTTGTCTTGACAATTACGAACACAAGTATTATTCAATTTAGTGCAGTCGTTCGGAACTTATGCGGTTACTTACATACATTTCGACGATTCATTTTATTTTTATAAGTAGATTAACTTTAACAGAAATTGTGAAAATATGGCGACACGTTTGGCGTAGCGGCTGAGCGATGGGCGTCTGCGACACGTGTTGTGGGTTCGATCCCCACACGGAGCAAATATTTGTATGATCTACAGGTAGTTGTTCCGGGTCTGTGCGTTTGTGTATGTGAGAATTTGTGTTTGTAAACGCACCCACGATACAGGAGAAAATCCTAGTGTGGGGCAACGTTTTTTTAAAAACAAAAAAAAACAAAAAAAAATTAAATTTGCAGCATTTCAATCACGTAAATTATTGTTAATCATCGAATTTGGACCGACTGCAACAAAATTGGATAAAGCTAGGATATTTTTAAACTTAACAACCCTCACGCTTGTATTCCCTGAAATGCTAGGTAGAGATCTACTAATTACACCCACAGTTCACCAGTATTTTCAGATCCCAAGTAGGTAATAAGAACCGAGACTATTAGGTACTATAAGCTGGCACAAATACAAAGTCCAGCGGTTACAGAACGCTGTCCGAGAATTTCATAAAAAAAAACAATTACAAACCAATGTAGGTATATATCTATTAAAACTATAAAGTTACAGTCATTATGATATCATTTCCAGGTTTCATTTTCTGTTTGGGTGCTTTCATGGAGGTGCCAAATTCGTACATTTTTATCTGCCTTGTAAAGATAGATTTCACTTATCTGGTTAGCGGAACATTTGAAATCTAGATAATTTGGGGTATATCTCAAAGGGATTTATGAGAGGTGATTTTGAAACGGGATTACATTCATGCGCTTGAGTGATGTTCTGACAGGCTTTGACACATTCACATTGCAAAAACGGAGTAAAAAAAATTGCAATTATGAAATTGGAATTGATAACTGAATTTGTAATTGCGCCACCGATTATTTTTCCAAATACAAATAAACGGATCGCAATGCCTAATAAATGAAAATAAATTCCAAGAAATCATTTTTTTTAACTTATGATTTTCATATTAATACCCATTGAATAAGTTCGCTGAAGTTCATATCCAGTTACCACTAGAATCACAAGAAAATTTTGCTAGTTTTACTAAATTAACAAGCTGTGGACTTGGTTCTAAATTCTTACCTCTGACAGGGTACGGGGTCTCGTGGCTATGTGGGGGAGGAGAAGCAACCATGGGCTCTGACCGACTGGCAGAAGCACCCCATAGTGACTGGCATAACCCACTCCGTAGTGCTTCACTGGCTGTTACTCCTGAGGAAGAAGAAAACCAGAATGTTGAGTTTTTCATTCAAATCTTCTCTCCTGTAAAGTTCCAAAGGGACGCTGTAGCATTTTTTAATGTGAAATTTTTCTACAGCTATCCGAAAATTGAAAATTATTTTATCCAAGTAAAACTGTAGGTAATGTATGTAAGTAATCAATCAAAAAAAAAAAACAAATCTGTTTTTTTTGTTAATAATGGGTATTAAATCAAGGTACACAATTTTTGTCCTAATTTAAAGCACTGAACTGTAAAACCTGTACGACTCCGAAAAAAAATCGGTGAACAAACGGAAAATGTTGGTAAATCATTCAATATTTATTAGTAGGCCACTTCCTCATTACCGGCTCGCCGTAATTACGAGCCGAGCTATGTGACTCACGCGCATCTGCCTGCTCTATGTGGAAATTGATCCCAGTCCTTATTCACTAAATCATAAGTTAAGGGTCTTGGGCGGCGCAAGAGATCAGTAGTTATGATTTTATTATGTGAGAGTTACTAAAAGCTTACGAGAAATAACCTATCTCAACGTGAAAATATGATCATTTTGCGGTTGTGAGAAAGAGATGACGCTATTTAATATGTAGAGCGCTATCCCTCTCTGTCAATCGCATTTTATTCGCAATACCACGTTGCGATACACACCTATGATATAATAGGTATGTGTAGCTTTTCCATAGTTTTTGAATTCTAACGGGTTGAATTCTCACGTGACCAACCAAGTTCAAACAAAAAGGAACTGGCGACGGAGCAGCTGTGTATCTAGATTCCAGGATTAACCACCAAGCCAAGTTATGTAGATATAATCCTGTTAAAGATTTGACTTGGCTAGTTTTCACTTACAAAATTTATCTTATATTTGGTTTATCAACTAATTTTCTTCATACCAATACGCAAGTTACTGTTTTTATATTGTAAAATTTGGTACGTTGGTAAAAAAGTTAAAACTACCAAAACCAAGTCAAATCTTGAACACGATTAGATTTCTACAGAACTTGGCACCAATTTTGATCTTTGATTCTTTTGTCGTCAACAATCACGCTGGACTTGGCTCGCATTTTCACATTTATGTTTAAGTTTAGTTATTGATGGCATTTAATAATACGTTGATCTATCAACAGAATCAACGATTTATTCTTATAAAAAATATAGCTAAGCTTTGGACTGAATAACGTCACTTCCTTCATTATTATTGTTTATGTCAGTTTTTTCGGAATCCTTGTTAAGAGGCCGTCCTAAAAATTCACTCGATCGAGTTTAGGTAAATTCTATGTTTGTGTGCGCTTTTCACGCACACATGGCTGCAGATCGAGCGTACGAGCCTATAAACAATGTTGATCCTTTCATTATTAAATTAATTTTCTAGTTTTATTCTCGTTAGTTTCTTTTTGTATTTTCAATTTTGTTTTTAATATAGTATATTTTTATACATACATTATTCAATAAACATCAAAACATAAAACTTTGAAGGCGGAAATTTGGGTGAAAATTGTAATTTTTGTAGCTACTCATTACTAATAAATACCTAGTGACGAGTTTAATGATTTATGGATTTTTACATTTTATGGGAAGGAAACGGGGGTTGAAGCCTGAAGGTTAATGTACTTATTAGTATGGGTGAATAGTTTTTAAAGGTAGGTATTTGAAAATGAGATATGTAGCTACTCATCATAAAAAATGTGTTTCAGGGATTTTGAATTTTCAAACTTTTACTTTGGAGGGTTGATAGTTTTATCTTTTTCTAGGCACTTCAAAATCGTAATATTTTGTTAAATGTTTATCAAAACACATTTTGGTCACGACTGAAACCGCTCGGTTGTATGTACCTACATCTGTGCTAATTGTGGTATGTAGTTTAACTTTGCTCCACTTCATCGTGAAAAGTGTGAGATGAGATTTCTGAAGAACTGGTATTTGTTTTTCATAATTTGCCATGCACGTAGAATGTGCCTAATGAAGGACCAACATAAGACATTAATTTTGTACTACAGTAGTAATCACGGCGATAACTACAATATTCATACCTTTGAATGTATTAAAACCTTTGCTTATAAATAATTTATTGTAAGATGAGGTTGCTTTTGACTAATGAACATAGAGCTTTGTAATAGGTGCTATGATTGTATAATGTTGGATTTCAATGTTAATATCATTTTCGTAATCAGCCCCTGAAAATACTTGAAATTGATACCCATATCAATTTATTTAGAAAAGCAATGTCCGCCATCTTGGATTTCAAAATTACTGTCATTTTCGTAATCAGCCCCTGAAAATCCTTGACATTGAAACCCGTATCAATTTATTAAGAAAAACAATGTCCGCCATCTCTTATTTAAAAATTAATGTCATTTTCGTAATCTAGCTGCCACCGAAATTCCTTGAAATTGACACCCATATAAATTTATTTAGAAAAGCAATGTCCACCATGTCGGATTTCAATAATTTTCATTATCAGCCCCTGAAAATCCTTGTAATTGATACCCATATCAATTTATATAGAAAAGCAATGTCCGCCATCTTGGATTTCAAAATTAATATAATTTTCGTAATCAGCCCCTTAAAATCTTTGAAATTGACACCCATATTAATTTATTTAGAAAAGTAATGTCCGCCATCTTGGATTTCAAAAATAAACATTTTCGTAATCAGCACAATGAGAAACTTGTACTACCCATACTTCCTACAAAAAATACCAGACCATATTATATGGCTTTTCTAGAAATAAGAAGTTATAAAATAATCAACGTATCAAGTTGTGTTAATCGCAGTATAATTTGGGAAAATATTTACGTCGAACACGCGCACGCCTGTGACACAAAGCGATACGTCCTCTCGCTGGGAAGGCCCAATCGTGACTGGCGCGAGCGGCTTTGCGCGCTCGATATTATAGCACAATTATAGGTCTTTTCATCTTTGATTTACTAAGTCAAAATATATTTTTTTTTTTTAAATAATTTTTGATCCTTTTAGAGGGATAACTGAAGATTATTAAGTAATTTAAAAAATAATCAAAATGTCTTTGTAAAAAATAGAAAAAAAAAACATATTTGTCTGCAAGTTTCACGAAAAATTACGTTACGTAAATATTTTTTTCCTGCTATATTTTGTATGAAAATTGAAAAAAGTGCTTCCGCTAGTGCCAAGTAGAGCATATGCTGGGTTTTATAGTATTTTTTAATATTCAGTAATACTAATATTTTCTTGTAAACCGATCATCAAACTTCACTCGAAACGCGTTTTTTGGGAAAAGGAGTTGTCAATAAAAGGGATTTACGATTATTATAGAAGTAAATTGAAAAATCCATTTCCGCTTGTGCCAGGTTTAAGAACAGTTCTTTTCAAATAATTAATAACTTTATATAAATTCTTTGTAGATTCCTCACAATCGGTCAACAAAATTCACTAAAATGCGTCAATTTTTAGGACGGCCCCTTAAGCATATCCACGAAATTACACTTCAATCAATCCTTATTAAAAGCTTCTAAATATAGACGAAGAGACAGCATAGCGCGAAGCTTATAACAAAGTGTTGATCCAAAGTAGTTATGAAAGCGCTAAAATATCGCATCGTGTATTTAATTAGTACTTAGAACTTTTTTTATACATTTGAGGAACCAAGAAGGACCAATAAGAGGAGGCAGGTATACAAATTATGTAAACTAGGGGCACATTGTGAGAGAACAAAGTGTTTTTGTATATTTTTTTTATAGAAAAACACTTTGTTCGATTAGATTCATGCCCGGTTAATGGCGATATGTTCAGCGTATTACGTGGGACCTAAGCACACCGGCGAAAATTAATTCGGAGAATATTATAGGCGCGTTTTATGTTTATAGCCAAGTTTTCTCGGGTCAACGCGGGGGATAATTGAATATATTAATACGCACATGATATCAAAAAATCTGAGGAGTACCATTGGATTCGATCTCAAAACTTACACTTGACTTTGTAATCTATAGCTATGAGTTCAAGTTCAAATGTTTTTATTTCGAATAAGCTTTGAACAAGCATGAAAAGTATACTCTAGTTGCACCGTTTCAAAAAACTAATCTTATAAAAAAGCAGTTATTGCTGTAATAAACTCATCAAGATAAAAAAAAAGTCCTTACAACTTACAATAGGCATGATGACTGATTTTCAAAAACTGTTCTAAAATATTCTTATGTATATACTATTTCCGAAAAATAAATTAATTCTGCAATAAAACATGGTTTTTGATACAAAAATGCGATTTTAATTCAATGTTTTTCTATTAGCGCGAAAACGGTCCCTGGTGTCATGGCGTCTGCTTATGACGTCACTTCGATGTTTTGGCATCGTACACAATAAGAGATTAAACAACTTATCATAATTATGATATTTTTGTTAATTTTTATTTAGACATGACTTCGCAAGTGTATGGTGTGCTGTTCCCCAGTGTGATAATACGTCAAAAAATACCCTGATAAATTATTTGTTTACGTGCCACACAACAAAACAATAAGATATAAGTGGCTTAATCTTGCACGGCGAGATTAAGCCACACAGTTTTGCAGCTTCCTTTTCTTTCCTTCCTTAATAAACTTTTCAAATACTCCAGTATTTAATTGCAAACTAGGTTTACTATTGGATAAATATTTTGTTGTAATATATTTCAATGTAGTCCAAACCCGAGATAGCTTTGATTTCAACCAGTAGCATTCAATGGATGTATCGGACGGTTCTTCGCTCCTATGATGGACCCACATGAGAAATGCAATGGCATTTTTGCAGCCCCCTTGTGAGGCAACACTGTCATGGCATTCTACCGATACAACTTCTTCCTTTACTTCGTCAACTATTAACGTCACTGCATATAACTTCGCGTGGACCTTGTATTCTGCGCAGATTTTTGATCAAACTATACACAGATTTCCATCGCGGTTTAACTGAACGTAGCTAATCGCGTCGTCCCCATAAGATGGCCTGGAGGATCTAAAACAAAGAAATCGATAGGTAAGCATATTTTATAAAATAAAAACATTATTAAAACTAAACATATGAAGCTGTGCTTTTTAAAAGTGATTTTATTTTTTTAACTATTGTAACGTATAGTTACAGTAATTTTAATATAGTTTTTATTTAATAATAAATAATACTTACATTGTAGTTTTAACATTTCTAAATTCTGCTGAACAGAAGTCTTTGTTTGATGCCAGGAACTGCCCCAGCATGCATTAACAAATCAACTCTGAGCAAATTAGAGCTGTTTGCCTTGGTAAACCCTTGTTCCATTACTTAATAAGTTCTTAACAAGTCGTAGAACAAAAAACTAAGTAATATACAATTAGGAAATACATAATAAACAATTTTTAAGCGCGGAGATCGTCGAAATTCGTACGAAATTTACGTGACGGTGGCAGTTCAACAAAGATGTGACGTAATTGAATCTGATTGGTGTTCAACTGAACATGGCGGACTTGTGTATTTTGGAGTTTTATTTTATCAAATAAATTAATAATCCCGTCTTATAAATAAAAATAAATATTTTTTTCTAAACGTATTAATTATATTTCAGTATATGAACATATTATTTTAGTAATTCTTGCTAACCGTCATCATGCCTATTCAATACTAGCTCACTATTTCAATACTGCTCGCATCGGCCCATTAGCTCAGTTGGTTAGAGCGTCGTGCTAATAACGCGAAGGTCGCGGGTTCGATCCCCTCATGGGCCATTATCACTTTTTATATTATATTATTTTTAGTCTTATTTGATAATTTTTCCGTGTCCGCTGTATGACGTAATTATGAACTGTAATGTTTATGGATAAGATGTTTTATTTAAGAAAATACTCTGCGTGTTACGTTACCAGAAACACCTTACAAAATCTTGCGCTATCTATGACTCCCTAAAGTTTTGTTTAGTTCATAATCTACAGTGTGTATTATAATGTTTGAATACAATGATTTCTTGTACTTACACATCTATATGGTTGATTAAAAAAAAATAGTTCTTGTGTTTTTAATACCATCAATACAACACCACAACGACCTAAACAAATGACAGACTCAAACCAGTCATGCTGACATACGCGTTGCAAATTGACTTTGTCGTCACTTATCTCTTGCCAAACGTATGGCAGGAGACGACACAAAGCGACGACAAGAATATGTCGTAGCATGCACGTTAGTTTAGTAAGCGATAGTCGCTACCAAATCCGTCAAATATTTTGTATCGAGAATTCAGAACATAGTTCCTAAGATGACCGCTAGAGGCGCAATCCGTGGAACCCATTGGGAATCTTAGGACGAATAAAAAGTAACAACTATTATTTTTTAATAAACGGTTGGGAGGTTTGCTTGTTCTAGTTCCTACCTACAGTCATCAGGCAAGCAAATTTCTTCAAGAAAAGCTTCATTTTAGTGGCCCACTTAACACGAAACAATTGAATGTTTGCCTTATCAATGAAATGGTCAGTTATGATTTGGTTCATGCCCTCAACACCACATCAATACACACGGGCACACATTACGCTATACATGTCCAATATACGCTGACCTTGAATTGAACCGCTTTCGGTATAATGAGGGGTCAGTATATACTGGACTACATAGCCAAGTAGATGGTGTAGCCATACGTTTCAAGTCACGAGGCGTTTAGTTGGTTTAATGACTCTATTGCATCCGTGCACTTTCTTTATTCATATTCTGTATTCTCAGAATGCTGTCCATCATTAATTCTTTCAAGGAATGGGTTTAATTGAGGGAATACTTATGTTTTTACATTTACAGAAAAAAAATACAATAGAATCAATTTCAGGATCAGTAGGTACGGATTCCTTTCGACTGGAGTGGACGATAATATATATCTTTCTTCTTCTACCGAAGCCTACTCAAATTTTGCTATCCTGGCAAGTGGCCTATATTTATTGTCAAGATTTCTTGAGTTTACTGATTACGCAATAAAATAAAAATATTCCACGACCCAACATTTAATGCAAATATGACATTAATATGCCTAGATTCGGCTCTGGACATGCGTCTAAACATTACTTATGGTGTACTAAGGGACACCCACAGTTCGCTGGTAGGTATGTTTAGGTTCCATGTAATAGGGGCAAGCAACTGGGCACAAGTTCAAACTCCGAGGTGCTACTGAGAATTTAATAGAAAACCCCAATATCACTGCTCAACCTGGGAATCGAAGCCAGAAACTAGGCTAACGAGGCAGACCCTAAAATCCCTGCAATTGAACCGGCACAAAAGTTACATAACAATATTAACGCAATTTTTAAAAAGCCGTAAAATTAACAGTCGGTACATAGATTATATCCTAAACAATTCCAAAAGGATTATAGATAAGTATTATCTGTACATGTATTTAGGTAATCACGGCTGTTGTTACAAGATATTAACATTATCGATTACATTTATTCTGTGTAATTCTGATAGGAAAAACTGATTAAGTAAGTAACTTATAATTTTTTGAGTAATTAAATAAATTTCGACAGTATGCGAAGTCTACAATATAAAATATAATAGGCCAAAATAGGCCAGCGTCGAGTACCACCTCTCTCGTTCTCTGAGAGGACCTACCTGTGCCCAGCTGTAGGACAGCCAATAGATGGATGATGGGTGTAGTTAGTAATTCTGGCTTCAATATTTTTACCATATCGAAATCGGTTGATTTCTGTGAACATAAATGGTGTTTGACGAAAAATGCAAAGAAAGATGCAAGAATCGTAGCAAATGGTGTTACGTAATTTCTGCCTACTCATATGGGTAAAAAGCGTTAATATATATAACCTTAGTTTTAGTATATGCGAAATCCGAGACACGTTTCTAGTATTTTTATGTAAAGAATCTATGTACAAAATTTCAAAACTGTATCACAAAAATCACACAATCACTGTTTATTCGTACAAACCCATGCTCTCCATGTCTCATTACCCTGCCCCCCTGTGCGCCCGCACCTAGTCCACCTATGATTTGTGTAACTTGTGTTGTGGGCGTATGATCACGGATAGATACACTTAGGGCCACTTGCAACAACTTAAATATGTTTAAATTTCAAATCAAATCCAATCAAATCAAAATTTATTTCAAATAAAATACACAGCATGGTTTTGCGGTGGTTACTGCACTAAGCTCGGGGCTTGTATCGCAGATACCAACACCAACAATGTTGTATGTACCTATTTAAACACAAAATTACAATAGAAAATTGTGTTTAAATACATTTTAAACATATTTAAGAAGTTGGTGCAAGTGGCTCTTCATAATTGTATTTAAATTGTATTTAAACACAATTTTTTATAGAAATTTAAACACATTTAAGAAGTTGGTGCAATTTTTGGGACAAAATATAACATGGTATAAAAAATATTGGAATCGATTCAGGTAGATACTTATTCTGAACAAACTATGTGGCTGTTGAGTATACGACTATCGACTAATGAGACACATTTTAATTTTGTATACATTTATTTTTTACTTAAATACGTATTAATTTGATAAGTAAATAGAACAGAAGAAGCAACAACAGAAGAATTTGTTAAAGGCAAACGCGATACCACGTACAACATTTTTTACGAAATAGTAACTAATTGTTGTTGTTGAATTGTTGAATTTTTATATAGATATTTTTTTTAATTGTTTTAATAATTCTAGATATAAGATTAATTTTATTTTGCTGTGCCCTACAGGGTCCACGATTGAACCTAGCTCTAAGCCATTTTGTAACACCTTTTATACATTGTGGAACGCAATAAATAATATGAATATGAATAATTAACTGTACTTACCATCGGTTATCGATCTACTTACATTTGACTTTCGTAACCACATCAATAAAACAACTCGCGATGATAAATTATGTTCCTAAAAGTTTCACAATAAACATTAACTTACTATTTCTACTAACATCACTTAACCCATCAGCTATTCCAAGCGTGATTTTGTCCACGTTATATGAACTATCTAATAACATGTATTGTTCTATCTTCCCGTCAGTTTGTTTGTCTGTTAATGCAGATGGATGACCACGTGATGATTACATGCGGATGGTTGTAAGTGAGACAATCAGTGCTCGAGAGGAAGCGAGCGATTCTCTGGCGCCAGGCGACCCTAGTTAAAATTGCCTTACGTCCAGGGCAGTTATTTTATTGTGTCTAATCGCCAATAACTTCACAATTGTTTATTTCTACTGTTTTGTCCATTAAATCTGTCAGAAATCATTTAGGGATATTGAACGACTCTGATAAAAATTTAAATAGTAGACTTGAAACCCATTATCAATGTAGACGTAGCTTTTTATTGGCATAAGGCAAACGAGCAGATGGATCGCCTGATGGTAAGCGACACCGGCTCCCATGGACACCCGCGACACCAGAGGAGTTGCAAGTGCGTTGCCAGCCTTTTTAAAGGGGTTGGGCCTCCGGTATCCTGACTCACTCGGCGAAACACAACGTAAGCGTTGTTTCACGCCGGTTTGCTGTGAGGCCGTGGTCACTGCAGTCGAGCCGGCCCATTCTTACCGAAGCATGGCTCTCCGACTGTTTAACGATAGCTACTTAGTAGAGTATCGCAAATCGATAGCAGTATCTAAAACAGCCTGTAACACACACACAAACACCTTAAACGCATATGTACCACTCCGTTCTGTCATGGGTAAAGTATTATCCTACGTCTACATTGATACTGGGGTACATTTCAAGTCTCCGATTTTGATGTTCTTTATCAAGTCTGTCATTTGAGAAAGTAGGTACATATTGTTTTGAGAAGGTGCCTTAGCAATGTAAAACAATCAGTACATGTTTACTATCAACTAAGTAAGATCTTAAAATATTATACCTCACTATCTTTTTGTAATTTTCATTTTGCATTTTTTATGCTAAGATTTATAAAGTTATATAAGTTTATATAACTCTCTTTTACACAAAACTAGACAGTCCTTAGCTACTAAACGTCTTTTAGGGGTTTCGTGTGAGTGGAACCATGGTTAACAGTTAGAGTACTACATATTTGACATATTATTCTATAGGCTATCGCCCTAACCTCCTGGTTAGGTTATTTTATAGTGTTTTACAGTTTTAACTAGTAGGTTGCACCAATTACAGATCCCACTGTTTGTCATATCAATGTTTAGAAACCTAGGAGATAAAAAAGACTGCTGATTCTAACTGAACGTAAATTTACTCCGCAAAGTAAAACGTCAAAGATTAGTCTTCACTAACAAGTCTCGACACCCAACGTTCTTAGTCATATTAACGGAAGACACATTAAGTGGTTCACCGGTGTTAAATTCGAAAGCCCTTCCAAATGAATTAGGATTGAAATGACAAAATAAGATCAGTAAGTTGGCAAGGACGGCCAATGTAGAGGAAGAGTGATTCAATGGCGCCAGCGAGATTAAAGTTGAGAATATTTGAGAATTGTTCTCATAAATTGAGCAATTTTGGATGATTTTTAAAGTGAAAAGTACTAAGGATGTTATTTCGTGAAACATGCTTCGTAAATTTAAACGGAATGAAAACATTTTCAATTAAATTTAGAAAAATGGAGCAAAGGACCAAATCATACACGATTATCAAAGTAAAAACAGTATGTGTGAGTGAGTTATTCATTCTTGAATAAGTTCTATTAGGCAACTGTCTTCCTTTTAAATACTTTATTGTGGAACAATTTAAACATTCCAAATCAGATGTTGTCTAACCTAATATTTTTATAAAAGATTTAAATATTGTTCTAGCAACGTTTTACATTATACTCTATGTGCATGATTGCTACAATATTTTCAACGTTAGGCAAGCTGAGATAGAACCGACAAGGACAATCAGTGCAGAGGAAGAGAGCGATTCGGTGGCGCCAGCGAGTGTTAAGGTCGGCTACCGGACACTGCCACCGGTAACGTCACAGATTACTATGGTACGTTCGTCTTTGGTCTTGTGCTGTTCAGACAGACTGGTCCTGCGACCCGCATGGAAATAGTTATTAGTGTATAAATATTGATAATTATATTACTTTCTAGTTAGATCTCTAATCTCATGATAAAGAGGTAAACCATATTTTATAGTAAGATATTCTCTTTGGACCGCTGCATTCCTTCAGCGATGTATCTATACATTATCATCGTACAAACAATATTTAACGCTTAAATCATTTTCTATTTTTCAAAGCTTTAATTTACGCTTACTGAAAAGTACTTTATCTAGCATTGCATGGCAAAATATTATTTCAATAAAGGTTTTTTTCTTAACGTTCGCTCATCTCACCCATCATACAATCCTACAAAAAGATTATTATTAGGTCCTTGTAAGCTTTTGTAACTTTTATGAACAATGAAAAAAATTAAGACCATCAAATGAACCAATGCCGCCGACGCACCAATGAAATTGTTAAAATTTGGAGTATAACAATTACTATAAATAGAAATAGATCGTCACTGTGTGAACGAGGATATCTATTTTTAAATGTATGTCTGCAATGATTCATATTGCTTAAATGCTTATGTACAATTGGTTTGACTATAACCTGATGAACCTGCAAAATAAACTGAATTGAAATTTCTCCCAGCTGTTTCGTTGGTAAGTAACCTTTTAGCAACATCTTTTCGGTAATAATTTAATACCAAATAGATACTCATTACTGTCTGTCTATTTAATTGTCCTATTTATTTGTACAATTCCAAACTAGCTCAATCAACCAATTAATAAAG
Organism: Acronicta leporina; assembly: GCA_947256265.1. Lineage (NCBI taxonomy): Eukaryota > Metazoa > Arthropoda > Insecta > Lepidoptera > Noctuidae > Acronicta > Acronicta leporina. Next base: position 3,321,340 of record OX366513.1, on the reverse strand, counting down.
TAAATCTAGTATTCAAAATAACTTTGACTTGAATAAAACCTTCCTCATTTCATATCACTCCAAGAACTTCAAACACAACCTGTCTCTTAAGTCCTTATCAATCTCAAAATTCAGTCGAATCACAAAACTGTCCTAACTCTTTATACACAAGTACAAAGTTAAAACAAAAGACTCGCCGAACGGCGCCAATGTTACGAGAATCAATGACCGTCGTCCGGGCGCGGGCAGATCATTAAATTGACGCTCGCCACGCCAATTGTGACATCGCTTCCTGTGACGAGTAGTAGGGCAAGTTACAGGAAGGTGGCGGTATTGTCAGTCAATATTTCATTCCCAGTAACTCTTTGGAGCTTAAAGAACAATTGAAAAGCGTCGACCGTCATTTGTTGAAGAGTGGAAATGATAACAGTAATTGTTGATTAATAATCATGAACTTTTTGGTAAAGACATTAAAAAACAGATTGAAAAATAGTTTCAATACCAGTGCATATTAAAACAATAACTTAGATAATTATAGATAGAGAAATCGGTGAGATTTGGTTGTATAGAGAAAAGCTCAAGTTGAATATGATTTAGTAAGAAGGTACTCTAAATGCAATGGATTGTCGTAAGGAGCTATTACTTATGTGATATGAGGCTTTGCCAGTGTATGAACTATTATATGGGGAATAACAGAAAACTTGGTTTTACAGCGACGGACCGTAACAATACTTTCAAATTGCAACTCGCTGTCGCTCGAAAAATATACCTACTAAGTGTCGCGTGCTGATTCTTCCATGTCGAAATATAACAGGGATTTATCTGAGACATTACTTTAATACGGCTTGGATCATACATTAAGTGTTTGTTAGCTTTGTATCACTTATGTTGTTGCAATTTGCAATTGATACTGTCTGCAAGGTTCCAATGACTGCTTTAACTGCAATCTTAAGGGGGTCTTCACTCGTCTTATTTATGATGCCTACGCAGTGGTTTCTATCTGCTTGTGATATTGAACTTCGCATGGGTTGATCAATAAATAGGCTTTATCAGCTTATGTAGATTATGGGAAATAAAAAATGGACTAAGGAATAAGGAATGGACATCTCATGGTAAAATTCATGGCTCTATAGGATGGAGATATTATTTGTTATGACAATTTTAGAAAGTTCCTTTAGTGAAATCAACAACTAATAAACTGTTAGAAGTTAATTTGACACTACCATTTCTGGAGTCCAAAAGACACTATAAAATCTTGTCTATGGTTAGGAAATTCTAGCGTAATACAAAAAATCTTGAATTTGTTAATGTGTCCTTCGTAAATCAATTTACAGAACTAAATATAATGGATACTTATCATCAGATCTATGCCAAACTAAAAATAAAATTGTTCTGCTGACATCTAACCAATGCAATTTAAATAAGAATAATCAACGCTATGAAGTTATATTATTCACTTAAACTTCGTTAAATAAACGCCGATTCTGATCGTAATAGCTATCTAGACCACACATTAGCACCTAAAATAAGAAATCTAGATATACTATCGCATCAAATCATGTCGGCTGACAGGCGCCTGGGGAACGGCGCCTCAAATATCACGCGTCCGGCTAAGGAGGATCGTGTGTCAGATTTTGCTTATTGAATAAGTTTCATATTATGAGTCTGTTGTGAATATGAGGATCGGAAATTAACTTATTTGGAGAGAGAATTGCAGTGGTTTTATCTATTTTAAAATTATCACCAATCATTTCTTGGAATAGAATTATTGTCGTCTAAATATTGATCAGGCCTACTACTTTCAGTGTATTGCCATGAATGGAAAATATCTATGAATTAGGATTTTATGTGTTTTAATGATTATTGAGCTGTCTAGTAATAAAAATTGAGGTTTATAGGCTTCATTTATTTTAATAGTTCAATATTCTGTTTTATTTTCTATGTTGCTCTATTTATAATGTATAAAATTAAAGCTTCAAGCACTGATGGAATTGCCATCATTTTTAGGATAATCCTTATAGCTGAATTCGAAATCTATTAAAATATAATTACTTGACTGCCTCATTAGCCAAGCGGTCCTGAGCGCGACTGCTACGCTAGAGGTCCTGGGTTCGATTCACAGGTCGAGCAAAGTGTTATTGGGTTTTTCTATGAAATTCCCAGTAGCAGCTCGGAGTTAGGAATTTGTGCCCGGTTAATGGCAATAGACTCACCCCCTATTACATGGGACCTAAACATACCGGCAAACTGTGGGTGTACATTAGTACGCCTCTGCCTAACCCTTCGGGGAATACGCCTGTATAGGCGTGATGGTATGTTAATGTTAAAATATAATTATGATGATCACAATTTGCTATAACTTTCCGTTTTATAAGTTCACTATTGAAGTGAAAGAAAATATTTATATCGAACTGAATAATAAAACCATCTGCGTAGTTACTTGTAGACTACACTATACTTACTCGCGTTATCACAAAAGGCGGCCGCTCCACATCAATTAGTGTCCACGGAACAATACTTCACTCAATGGTCGGGCGGCCATTCATTCGCGTATTATTAGATAGTAATGTGGTTCAATCGCTCGATAGGTTATAGGCATGAATAGAGTCGATTGTTGCTTGTAACTTTGGTCCCTTTTTTGTTCGGAAATCCTGCTATTCTAGATACAAAGTACCTAATCTGTTTTTTAACATTTTTTGTTGTCCGCACGTATGTTACAAAATAACTGGCAAATTTCGACATGGCGGGTGGGAATCGACTGTAGGTAGTGTCTATAATGTCTCAGGTTAAGCTGCGCTCGCCGCGGTCAGTGTTTGGATGGGTGACCATTCTTAACACATCGTCGGTCCCGGTTGTTATACGAACATCTATGACAATTGTTAGTGGTAGTCAGAAGCCCAATAAGCCCGACAACCAGTCTATCCTCCGAATAGACTGGTTGTCCGAATATAGTGGCTTGAGGACCACAATCTTGAAATAAATGCAAATAAAACCAAAATATTACAATTTAGATCATACAAAAAACAGCTTTTAGACTTAAACCTAAATTTCCAACGTACTCAAATAGAAGAACTAAACTCATTTAACCTTCTCGGTATCAACATAGACTCTCATATAAATTGGAAAGCACACATAGAACACATTAAATCAAAGATATCTAAATTCACATACGCTCTATTCCAACTTAAGCAAACCACAAATACCAAAACAGCCCTGTCTGCCTACTACGCGTATGCATACTCGTGGTTAAAATACGGTGTTATGCTATGGGGCAACAGTGTAAATATAAGTGAACTTTTCATTATTCAAAAAAAATGTATTAGAATATTAACACAAATAGATAGCACACAAAGCTGCAAACCATATTTTATAAAATTAAAACTCCTAACTCTTCCATCGATATATATTCACGATATATGCACATTTGTATTTAAAAATATTGATGCCTTCACCAAAGTAGAAGATACCCATGATATTAACACACGCCATAAAAAAAGACTATACTTACCACCCTCTAGAACTAAGATGCTAAATGAAAGTCCATACTACAAATGTCTGTAAAAATATTTAATAAATTACCAAAAAGTATCAAAACTGAAAAAAAAACCTAAATTATTTAATAAAATGTTAAAGCAATATTTAATTCAGAAATGTTTCTATTCAGTCACAGAGTACTTAAATACTTAAACCATTTGCCATACTTGCGCATGTACCCATTAGTTATTATTAATATAGAACATAAATATTTAAGTTTACTAATTAAGTGATGTTACTAACTTTTAATAATTGATAGGTATTCTAATTCAGAAATAATAATTTATAATTCATAATATTATTTATACATAACATAATCTAATAAATAAATACACTTTGTTATTAGAGTTAATAATTTAAATAAATAGAAATATTATTTAATTCGTATAGCCCTCCATATTGCAATCCTTGCAAAAGGCCGCTAAGTTATAAGTTCACTAAAATGTAATGTACCTAACACCTTAATGTACACTTAGTAAGCAATAAATCTTTGAATCTTTGAATACCGGAAATGCCCAAAAATTGAGTTGCGGAGTTCTGATGGCAGTCGCTTCGGGTAAAATACTGATAATCCGAATCTGGTTAGTTGTTTCAAGGGTTAAATCGTTTCCTAAATCTGACATAACATCTCTAACGAATAAAGGAGACCGTGAAACTACATCAAAACTAAGTGCAATAAGTCCAGAGACGGCCAGTTCTAATCCGGGTGTCGCGTTACCGTCCTGGGTGGCCGCGTACAGTAGGTACATTATTATAATTGGCCAAGAACAACGGTCAACTATCTACAATCTAGAGAATTCTCAACGGAAACTGATCGATGTTATGTCATGATTATATTAATATTATATTAATAACACTTGTTTGTTTAATGTTGATGGCCCTTCGTGTGATGCAGCTACAGTAAGTATCTTGGATAGTCTCAATCACGCAGTTTCGAAGTGATAGTTGAATACAATATTGATTAGAAAAGTACAGATATCATAGACAATATTACAAGTATTACCATTTTGACAGTTGAAATTAAGATAGTAGGCACCTCACGATTGAAAAATAGAAGGTCTAATTCAGTATTTCATACAACCGGTTTTTTTAATCACTGTGAATTGTAACAATGCTACTATATTATTTAAACTGATCTAAAAGTTAAAGTAAAAACACAAAGCTATACAGCTTATATTTTTTTTAATTCTTGATAGGTTTAGGCTTGTCGCTTGATGTTAAGCGACACTGCGGTCTACGATGGAGCGCGCTTGCCTAGAAAAAACCGATTTAGAAGTAGGTAGAGTGGAAAACATCCAGTAAATTTGTGATTACCCAAGGTAGAATGAAGGTAGAAGGTATAATGATTATTAGAACGTAAATCCAAAAGGACAAGTTAAGCTATAGATATATTCTGAGAAAATTCCTTTGGAACAAATTCTAGCAACTAACCAATTATAAATTACAAAGAAATTTCATCAGCATACTCAGGTCATTATAAAGGATACCATAAAAAAAAACAAGATAAACAGAACCGTATGACATTCTTATCTGGAGACAGGCGGTCTACAAGTCCCAGATATCTGAAACACTAAGCTTTTGTACGTTATAAAGAATCTTTCATTTTTAATTGCAAAACACGCGGGCCTTGGGTCAACGAGGTCCCCGCTTCCTCACAGATTAGTAACAGCAAAACATTTTTTGTTAAAGATAACATAGTTGCTAATTAAAATAAAGCTTGGAAACTAATGAAGGAAGTTGATGATTAGAAACGTTATTAACAAATTATTATTAATTTGTGAATTTGTAACAATTGTGTTGTGCACCACTCAGAATTCTTAATTAGGGCGCGGTGGAATATCAAATTCTATATTAATCTATTTAGTAGGTTGAATTAGAAGAAATCCAAGCTGTTTAAGCTGTGTCGCTTAAATTTTCATAATTATGTTAAAGTTTTCTTATTACTGTCATTGTTGTTTTATTAATAACTAATTAGCCTTCAAATTCCTCAACTTTTTGTAAAATACTATTTTTCAATGTTAAATTCGTGTGTTTGATACTTGAAACTTGAAAAAGCGTAATTATGAGCTCAAAAATTCTAGTTTCAATTTATCAATGTGATTAAGTAACATTGATTTATATCCTTTTTTATTTATTTACTTACCTTCCGCAATTGAAGAAAATAGCTTTCCGACTATCCTTCCTATTCAACTCTTTCCGCACGAGTGGCGCTTGTCCTACATTAGTCAGTCTTTGACTCATTGTTGACTAAGCCACTAAGAGTTCCCACGTTCAACCCGCCCACTGCCTCCGTTTTCAGATGCAACGTCCGTGATATCCAATCAACGGGTTTCCTTACTTTGGGAAGGTCAAGATTGAAATCGAAATTGATTTCATCGTTATTGTAGATTATGGGAGAGTTAAAACATTTTTGGTGATAGTGTAGTAAAAGTCAATAACATACTTTGAAATATAGAATCTAATTCTTTAAAAAACAAGGTAAACAAATATTAAAAAAAAATGTGATATAGGGTTCACATCATTACTACTGTCAGTACATTAGGGATCTCGTACGGAAGGACCAAGAAATCAACGGTAGTCAATTCAGTTGCAGCATTGGTCTTCTGATGTAAATTTATGATCCCAAACAAATCATACCCTGAAACACTAGATTCTTTGTACACGTCTGTCAAAATCAAGTCAAATCGTTTCCCACGGAACCACGCCACCTACGCGTGTTCTTAGTCATAGTCATGTCCACTGTTTGTCATCTGCCACTTTAATTGATCCAAAGAGATCTAGTCGTAAATTAAATCGTGGCTCGTAATGGTCGAGTGTGTGAATATTTTTTTATTAAGCATTCGCGATAGAAATGGCCTTGGGTTGCCTTGGCTTCGGGTAATGATGGATGCAGTGCTGCGTTATTAGATATTCAGAAGTAGCGTATTCTCATTATTTATGAGTTTAGGATAAAATTTATGAAAGTCATTGTTGCTTTGACATTAGTTAATCATCTCTGTGTAGATCAAATAGTCTCAATAATTACTAAAATCAATGGTAAAAAAAACATTAGTACGTTCTCAAAAAGGGATCTATTTTACACGTGGGAGAGCCATGCTTCGGCACGAATGGGCCGGCTCGACCAGAGTGATACCACGGCCTCACAGTAAACCGGCGTGAAACAACGCTTGCGTTGTATTTCAAGGCCAAGGCCCAAACCCTTTTAAAAGGTGGGCAAAGCACTTGTGACTCCTCTGGTGTTGCGGGTGTCCATGGGCGGCGGTTATCGCTTATCATCAGATGATCCGTCTCGTTGCCCCCTTATCCCATAAAAAAGGACATTGATTTCTTTTCTTTTAACATTGAGTACAACAAATATGTTAAATAGCCTTCAAAGTTTTTCACCATACCTATTTTTTACATTTCAATACATCGATGTTTCTTTCTGGCACTAGAACAGTATGGCAGCGATTAAATTGTACAATCCACTAGCTCGTGATTGGCGTGCGAACGCCGGAATGGGTTAAGAGGTGTTAATTGTGCGAGATTGAATGTTTTCTCAGGGCAGAATTTCAATTGGACGCAATTGTTACTTGGTCTGTTGCTACTTTTTTATGGAAGAAAAAGGTTTTGGTCAATTTTATTATAGTTTTGTTTCAGTGGAAGAAAATTATCATACGGCATTTCAATAAAATATCTTTTTCATCCAAACCACCGATTTATCGATCACACAATTAAATTAACCTTTACTTTAATTCTAAACATGATTTGTGTTTTAATATCTAAACAAATGAACCAAAATCCCATCTGAAATAGAAACTCGTGAGACCGGTCCCTCCTAAATTAGGGTCAAAGTCACCGTTCGGATAGTGTTACACTTCACATCTCAGTTTGTTTCAGACCTAAGAAACTAGGTATTAAAAGCTGGAGAAGTATTTGTAAGATACGATATTGAAATGGTCGGTGACAACGTGAAAAAAGGACATTATGAAATGCTCAAAATTTTCTAAGTTTCATTTTGGTAATATTAGGATTAGAACTCTAGAGCGCAAAAGTTTCTTCTTTTTTTTGTTCATTTAAAAATCTTATCAGACCTGTGTGAACTCAGATTTAGATCTGTAGGCCGAACAAAATTGGTCCTTTTACCCCGTAATCAGCGATCCGTAACACAGAAGTCTACCGCTCAGCTATATCGCATTATTTACATTTCAATATTGGCTACTAAAGTTACCAAACAATAAAAGCTCATCCGAATTCAGTACGTAAACAATACAAAAATTCTAACAATTTGGCCAGCCCGAATTTCCCAACTAACCGACCACACACTAAAAATTGGTCATCCAATCTAAACCTATCTACAAAGTTCACCAATTTGACTAAACCGCCAGAAGTCGGCATAATAAAAACAGTCTCAATCAATTCCATTGCCTATGATTCATTGCGCTCATTGGACAGTACCCGCTTTGAAGTCAGCCGCCCGTTTCGCAACAATTGGACACAGGAAGATTCTAATAAGGTTAAGATTTAAAAGCTTTAGGGTCAATCAAGAATGGAGTTTGGACTAGATGGTACAGAACCGGATATTTTTCGGTTGGTATACAATACATATTTTGTGATTGAAGATTTACTGATGCATTTTTCTTTGCAATCATTTAAGTTTTGTTTAATTATACATACCATCACACCTGTATTCCCCGAAGGGTTAGGCAGAGACGTACTACGGCTATTAACCGGGCACAAATCCCAAACTCCAAGTTGCTACTGAGAATTTCATAGGAAACCTCAATAACAATTTGCTTTGACCATTTGCGCTCAGGACCGCTAGGCTAATGAGGAGAGTATAATAATCTGTTAGTAAAAAAAATGATATCATAACACTCTTATCAACGAACGTTTTAAAAAACATACTTACATTTTATCTAATTCCTACCTAGTAATAATGCAGTCCCATTGACACTCAACTAGCAACATTTGTCCCAAATCAAATTTATCCTCACCGAGTCGTCCCTGATCTAAAACGTCTAAAAATCTCTTGCAATCAACTAATCATCTGCTTGTTGAGCCAACCGCATCAAAGGGTCCATTAATAATTAATTTGGGTACTAAATCGCCTTCACACGACGAAGGGATTTGCCGATCCTGCCACGTGTGCCCCATTAGCCTAATGGCGACCCTGGAATCTTTATCGTTTATCTAATCGTGAGATGAAGCTTCGTTGAAATATGGGACGAAATTAAAATTGTCTTGTGGGGAAATGTCAATTAATGATTTTCATTGTGAGATAGATTACAATTGTCTAGTAAATCAGTTGAATATTGAAGATGAAGATAGATAGAAGATGAATGCTAAATGATGAAAACGAAAGAACGAAGATGAAAACGAATAAATACTTTATTATTAAAAATAAACTTTATTATTTTAATAATAAAGTAAGCAATTTTGATGACAGTAAAGTTGTCATAATAAATTTGACAGAGCTGTTGGAGATGATGATTTGGCGGCATTTAGCGGAATCTCATATAAGTTAAAAATGGATTTGATCTTTGAATTAAGACTGTCAGAATACATCCCTGAATTTCGATCTGTTTCTTTGTGACATGTAAACGAATTATAATTTTTATTACCGCAACGCAATGATTTAATGCGTGCAACATTAACTGTGAGAAGCGGATGTAGGATGTTGTCAAGGACGTGCGATTTTAATGTCGTCGTTTTGTCACGAGCAACACATGTTCGTCTGCTCCGCAATTGATGCTTGGCTGTTTTTTTTAGTCATATGTCAATGGTGTAATAGACGCTCGAGTTATTACTGTGTATGTTTATTTTAGCTGTGATGCTTAAATATTGTTTTGGATCCGTGTTTACGCAGTTGAATCTCTGAAACATCACATGGACGGTGGCCCCTATAGCAATAAATTTTCTATTGTTTCTGTAATGAGGTTTGATGGATTTGAAGAACTGTTACCCAATAATATTTATTTAGTTATTCCAAAGAATAAAATTTATTCTTTGGAATAACTGGACAGGAAGCCGCTCTAACTAGACGGGAGGATGATGATGTTGATAATAGGTACCTGATGCATCTTCAAGTAAATTTATTATTGGTTTCGGAATGAAAACTATTTTTTACGGAGTTTATAGCGCTGCAATGGATCAAAAATTTCGGGATTTATATAATATCAATACAACGCGATATAAATATAATCCATAAAAAAACAGTTTTATTTCTATAAAATTATTATTTGTATTATCTACAGTAGCTTTTCTATTTCTTCGAAGTAAAAACTACAATTTCATTTTAATTTCCAAGCAATTTCTATACTGTGATTTCCTTCTATTGTATGGGCTGATGGCTGCATCAGATAACTTATAGTAACGTAAGATCTTAATAAATACATTATTATTATTCTCATTTATTATTTTAACTTACTTATTAAATACATTTTTAAATATTTTTATAAAAAAATTTAAAACATTTAAAAATATAAAAAATAGTAGCCCACCGGTATCGGGAGCAGGGTCCAAGCTACCGGTGGTCAGGGCCCCAGAGAAATGAACCTCCTAACAATGCGAGCCGTGTCCAGAAGCACTGCCTTCTGCATCAAGCCCTTGATCCAGCCATCCAATGAGAGCCTCCTTAGGTGTTAGCCCCTCCTTATTATTTATTATTATCTCCAAAGTTCTTGAACTATGTATTACGTTACGTTTTTTGTGTTGTTCAATTATTATCTTTTCTTTTGTTGTCTTTGAGGACCAGTTTCTTGTAGAAGTCCTATTTCCAAAATATCCTTATGAGCCTTATCCGTAATGATACCACCAAAGTTCTCTTTTTTGCACATATGTGTAGTATCACTTATGACATTGGTAAAAATAAATCGCATAGCTCTGTTACGTTCCGTGTCGGCGGTAATTCATTTAGGGGGACTGCTAGTAGTTGCCGAATGTAACAAATTAGATTTCCATCCAGAATGATGGATCGGCTGTACGGTGTGCACTTCCGCGCTCAGAAATCAGGCCTTCATACTGTGAATATGTAGTATTACTGGGAAGGTTTCAGTTATTTTGTTTACTTTTATTTGCTGCGATTCAACTTCAGAAAGCTCATTTTACTATATATACCTATTAAGCATCTGTAACTGAATTTGCTTCAACTAAATTTATTTCATCAGACCTAGAGAAGCTTAAGACGTTTCGAGAAATATTTTTTAACCACCGGCCTATATTCATCACCTCTTAGTAAGCGTAACGTAAGACAGAAGAGTCTATCTTAACGTTTATTTACGCTTAAAGCATGTATTCGAAATAGTAGATAATGTAATTAAAGAAAATTGTAGAAAACACATAAAAATTAAACAGTAAGAATTTTCACCTGTAAAGATTATTAACAATTAAAAGAAAGGTTAAAAATGCTTTTAAAAAGTGCTAAATACTCAACACTCGTTAAAACACAGTCCAGTGAACTATCCATACAAAATAATATCATTTTAAATTTAATGTTAAATTCTGTTAATGATAAGGCAACTATATTAATTATTCCACTATCAATAAAGTTTACTGATTTCTGTCAATTTTAATGTCAATATAATAAATCTGGTGTTCATATGCGTTGTCGTGGAAGTCTATATATTTATGAAAATTTCCCATCGTGGTAACCTCTTGGCAAATCAATATTATTTTACGACTACGATGTTAGACAGTTTATTATATCTTAAATCTTACAAACAGAAAACAATTAATAATAAGAGGATATTATCCGGATTGTGTGTAATATCTTCGTTGGTTGTCGAGACATCTGATCCCGGACATAATCGGATTTGGCTGATCGAACACCGGTCGTTATTGGGTTTGCCATTATTTCTGTACGACACGCAACTAGACATTGATTTTAATGAGATTGCGTGTACTCTTATTTCTATGGCTTATTTTTCTCTCCTATTTACTTCGAATCTGATATTTGTAATTTGGGGTGTGTTGGCGCCGACACTAATGTATGGTAGTGAAAGTTGGGTATGGCAGAAGAGACATGAAAGTAGAATAAATGCTGTAGAGATGAGAGCGTTGAGAAGTATGTGTGGGGTAACTTTGAAAGATAGAGTGAGAAACAGCGTGATAAGGGAGCGGTGTGGTGTGAAAGAAGGTATAGTAACAAAGATTGAGAAAGGTTAACATACCTTTCTCAATCAAGGTGGTTTGGGCATTTACAGAGGATGGATGAACGGAGATTGACGAAACGAGTATACATGATGAGTATGGATGGAAGAGTTGGAAGGGGCCGACCTCGACGAACGTATGACAACCAAGTTGCGGCCGTTCTTAAAAAAGGACAGGTTAAGAGCACCCTAAACCGACGTTCATGCATGAGGAGGTTAATGAACATAGATGAAGCGAAAGTGGTATGCAAGGATCGTAGCAAGTGGAAATCTATAGTCTCTGCCTACCCCAATGGGAGACAGGCGTGAAAATATATATGTATGTATGTATGAATCTGATATATCTTTCTATTTACTAATCTATATTCTGATAATATTATTTTCCTATAAATACCTATGACTTACCTTTTGTAAGTACAGATTTTCAAATGATTAGATATTATATTTTATGATGCAAAAGAACAATTTATTTCGTCCTCGAAACATTTTCATTTTCTTCTCTGTATCTAATTTGTATTGACTCTATTGATCAAATGTAGTGTCAAACAATCTGGCTTGTATTATCCGACGGGTTAGGCAGAGCTATGTTATGGTTGAAAACCCACAATTCCTTGGTGTTCTATAGATCCCATATAAAAGGAAAAGAAGAGGTCAAGCCTACTGTTGTTAACCCACTAACATTTTGTATGACTAAAAACGTATGTTAATTTTTCTCTTATGAAAAGTTTAAATAACCGTAAAACAATTACAATTTAGTAATCCTTTAATATGTTCGTAATTTAACAATTGGGCTAACACTCAGAATGCGGAGGGTTGGGCGCGTGTCGGGTCTAAGGGACCCGCCGGATTACAGTCACGGGGCTATTGTCCTCGCGGTACTTTTTGCCCTTTCGCGGCTGGTGCAGGGTTGATTGGAGTGCCGTTTTAGAGATTCTTTTTTATTTGTTGGTATTATTTTTGTGCCAGTGTCAATGAGGGGTTTATTTCTTTGACTTATGAATATCTCAATTTAGTGTTTATACTCACTGGTTATAAAATTGATATTAAGTAAGTAGCATGTTTCTTAGATGAGAAATGCAGCTGCCTCAAAAGTTATCAAAATATTGACAACTATTGAATAAAGTAGGTACATAAATACTTAGTAATTAAAATTGCTTTTATATAAGTAATTTAATTTCTTTAGTAGTAATGGTCCTGACCTCAACTGCTACGTTTGAGCCTCCAGTATCCTCACGCACTCGGCGAAACACGTACAACGTACTTAATTGTTGGTTCTCCCACGCTACTAACCGGGTATAAATCTAAACTCCAAGCTCTTACTAATAAAAACCACTGCTCGACACAGGAATCGAACCCAGGAACTATAGCAATTTTAATCACTAAGTATGTATGTAAGTACATTCAGTAGCGCTGTGATAGCCTAGTGATATGACCATTGGACTGACAAGTCAAAGGTCTCGAGTTTGAATCCAAGGCACGAACCTCTGACTTTTCAGTCATGTGTGTATTAATAGTTAATTATCACGCGAGTTAACGGTGAAGGAAAATATCGTGAGGAAACCTGCATGCCTGAGAGATTTTCTTGACGGCGTGTGAGGTCTGCTAACCCGCACTAGGCCAGCGTGGTGGACTATAGCCTAATCCCTCTCATTCTAAGAGGAGACCCGTACCTATAATGGGTTGATTATGTTATTCAGTACCTAGTTAGTTGTCAATGTACCACTGTGTTCGAATGCAGGCAATCGAACCCAGAACTTCTAGAGTAACAATCGCGCTTAGGACCTACCAAAGAACGACCATTCTATATTAAGATCTATTACATCAAGTTATATATTACATAAACATAAACAAACATAAACAAAATAATATTTTGTTTATGATACTTAATTTACCTACAAAAACATTTTAGAATTCTTGCTAATCATTTACAATAATCATAGGTATATTTTAATAACATTGTGTTTTTCTCAGAAATGTTTTGTAATTTAATAATTATTGTAATAATATTGTAGGTATTATACTACTTATTAAATGATATTAAAATATGGTAAATTGTCGCATGAATGTTATTATTTACATTTTTATTAAGCCTGTTAAAAATGATTTCTATTGATTTTTTATTTGCAGCTTGGAAAGAAAGAAACTTGGAAACGAGTAAGACACCTAATTTTCAGATTTATTCAAAAATAAACTATAATTAATTAAAAAATAATTTAAAGGCATTGCTTTATCTGACCTACAATTGAATTTAAAATGATTTTTTAAATTATTCAAACTTTTCTTCAAAATATATTGTATTCTTATACAAATTATAGATTATAATTTAACGTTGCTCGAAATTCAAATTGAAATTAATAATTCTGGTATGAAAAATTGAAGTCGTTTAATACCATTGAATGGAAATTGGGCATTAATATTTGGAATTCATAGAGTATGAGTATCCGGTATCTATTCCTTTGTGTTTCGGTATCGAGGTATCGTGTGAGAACTTTAATTTCCTTTGACCAATCAGAATTAGAGTCTGTATGATAACGAGTGGAGATAGGTCTGGGAAATGCAGCTATTTTGTTTTTGTAATTCAGCAATTTATGTGGTACCTATAGTACCTACCATTGCATTTATCTCAAGAAGGTTGAGTATGAAATAAAATCCAAAGCATTCTTTTTGTAAAATTTAAATTTGAGAACTAATAAAGTTATAATCATTTATATTATATAAATTAATAATAAATTAAATAATATCAATACAACGCGATAAAATCCATAAAAAGTAGTTTTATTTCAATTTTTTTTTTCATTTCCAAGAAATATTTTTCAGTAGGTAATAAGTTTAAAATTATTTTATTTAAAAAACTCGTAGGTTGAAATACAACCACTTTATGGATTTAAAAGTTAAAGTGGTTTTGTTTCAATATGACTAATATTCCAGTTAGTCTCAGAAATAAGTAGGATAATATGTTAGATATAGATCTAAAATATTTAATTTGTTATATTTTTTGATAACATACCATCACGCCTGTATTCCCCGAAGGGTTAGGCAGAGGCGTACTAATGTACACCCACAGTTCGCCGGTATGTTTAGGTCCCATGTAATGGGGGCGAGCCTATTGCCATTAACCGGGCACAAATTCCTAACTCCGAGCTGCTACTGGGAATTTCATAGAAAAACCCAATAACACTTTGCTCGACCTGGGAATCGAACCCAGGACCTCTAGCGTAGCAGTCGCGGTCAGGACCACTTGGCTATTGAGGCAGTTTTTTGATAAATTAGTATTATTTACCTACTACAGTTACTATTTTTAGTCTTACCCTCTATTTCTCTAATACTGTATTAGGTTGTTACTACAGATATTTTTAAGGTAGATATTATACCAGTATTAGCGGTTAAATAATACCCTCCGGTGTTACTTTAAATGATTTCAAATATTTAGTACCTACTCTATTGTAACAAAATATATTGCAACGGTGCGTAGGTATATATGAGAAGATGTATGATTGTAGAAAGATGATGACAATTATCTAAAGAAGTATGCATGAATTTTAGCAACTGGCGGTGAGTGTATGACGTATGTATTTGAGGTACCTATGTAACAAATATTTTTGTGACTTAAGGGGTTTCCAGTATCATATAACTAGTAAATAATATAAATACATTTTTCAAACACTTTATAGTATTATAATTATTAGCTTTTGTTATCATTATTGTAGGTACTTTTTACTTTTTAGTCTTGGCTCCTTTGATGATATATTTGGCACTCAGGGAGACTATCACTGTCATCGTATTTCCATTTCTGGTCATTTTTTCGGGGTTTTTGTTTCTGGTATAGTGAAAACTATTATATAAATAGAACCTGCTTAACTGCCTCAATAGCCAAGTGGTCCGGACCGCGACTGCTACGCTAGAGGTCCTGGGTTCGATTCCCAGGTCGAGCAAAGTGTTATTGGGTTTTTCTATGAAATTCCCAGTAGCAGCTCGGAGTTAGGAATTTGTGCCCGGTTAATGGCAATAGGCTCGCCCCCTATTACATGGGACCTAAACATACCGGCGAACTATGGGTGTATATTAGTACGCCCCTGCCTAACCCTTCGGGGAATACAGGCGTGATGGTATGTTAAATAGAACCGGATCTCAATATCTCTTGACGTGGGAGAGCCATGCTTCGGCACGAATGGGCCGGCTCGAACGGAGTGATACCACGGCCTCACAGAAATTCGGCGTGAAACAACGCTTGCGTTGTTTCGCCGAGTGAATGAGGTTACCGGAGGCCCAAACCCTTTTAAAAGGCGAGCACACTTGTGACTGCTCTGGTGTTGCGGGTGTCCATGGGCGGCGGTTATCGCTTACCATCAGGTATCCGTCTGCTCGTTTGCTCCACTATCCCATAAAAAAAAACTAACAATACCTTCAAGGGTCGGAAAGAGTTTTCTTAACACATTGAATATGCTCTAAGGACAAATACGAAATCTAGATTCAATGACTCATTCCCATACCAAGCTACCATATAACTGAAATTCCCAATAGATCACACATAACTTGATTATAAGTATTGCTGCAACCAATAACGTTATAATAATAGTCGGGTGTCAGTTGTTAAGAGGGGTGATAATTAAGTTTCCTCAGACAGTTGTATTGATTATGTGACCAGCCCATGATGGATAATTTTTAAATTGTAATTATAGATTACCGAATGTATGGGCCACTTGCACCAACTTCTTAAATATGTTTAAATTATATTCGAACACATTATTATAATGAAAAATTGTGTTCAAAAGTAATAACGCCTGTCAAACGCCGTTCTTAAATTAAACTACATCTATAAGGCCCACTTGCACCAACTTCTTAAATGTGTTTAAATTGTATTTAAACACGAACTTTCTATGAAAAATTGTATTTAAATATGACTTAAACACATTTAAGAAGTTGGTGCAAGTGGGCCTAAAAGTTTCTTAAATAATCTTGATGATAACGTATATCATAACATATTTTTATAAATATGACAATAATAGAAGAATATAATTAAAAAAAAATAGGTATACTCATTTCTAACTTTAAATTTAGAAATCTGGAATTAAATAATATCAATACAACGCGATAAAATCCTTAAAAATTAGTTTTAATTTAAATTTAAAAAAATATGTGTAAATAATGAAATAAGTAAGCATATTATGGTTAGGCTTCTAATCTTTTTGTATCTGGCACTTAGCTCTGCTTTTCAATAAGAGTTCTAAATTTTGGTATTTATTGTATTTGTATTTAAGGATTTATTACTTCAAATAAATCCTGAAAAGATTAGATTTTACACTATAGTATCAATTTATCAAAGATATGTTATGCACTTGAAATGTAGCAAACAATCAAATGACAAAATGACAATAAAACTCTCCTAAATATGGGTGTATTTGCTACAAAAATAAATAAAATATAAAAGTTATAATGATCGACCATTAGGTAAGTACCTACACTGTAAACTTGTACCACTTTTTATACTACCTAGCCATATTAAATTTATCGCTGTACCTACCAATAAGTTCAACTCATATCCGGCTCGACGGACCAAAAACTGCACGGTTTCGTACACATTTATGAAATATACTTGCCTACATGTTTACCGCAGTAAATTCCATATTCAAAAAGTTGTCTTAAGGCCCACTTGCACCAACTTTTTAAATGTGTTTAAGTTGCATTTAAACACAATTTTTCATAGTAAATTTGTGTTTAAATACAATTTAAATATGTTTAAGAAGTTGGTGCAAGTGGCCCTAAATATATCAATAGATAATATTATTTTATTCGCGTTGCCAGGATTCTTTTTTGTATAATATAATTCTTATCGGATTTTTATTGGTAGACCTCATTCTCCTCTATTGATATTCACCTTTGTAATAACGAAACTTGGCTACAATAATTTTGAAAAGTTTATTGAACATAGACAAGCATTTTGATAACAATAATTTTTGGAAAACGCATTGCAAGATTTTAACAATATTTTTTCATAAAAAGAAACCAATTGGGATCTAAACAGAATCAATTGGTTTTTATTAAATCTTGATTTAAAGATTTATTAATAAAATAATACACGAATTTATTATAAGTTTTATAAAAATATATTGAATCAGATTCTTATAACTTGACTTGATCACTATCAAGATTTTGTGCAATTGAATAAAATTATTCTTAGGTCTTATCTGATTCTGGTAGGTAAATAACTTGGTTATGTTGGTATTGCATTTGAAAATAACATATAATTTAATGTTTAGATAGCTTTTTATTAAGAAAAAGGGGAACTTAGGAAAGTATTTTCTGAGAACTAAGGGTTTGTATACAAAGTAAGATCAGTTTTGAAAAATTTTGGCGTAAAAGCACTATTAAAAACTACCTATATGAACAATGAATCAACAGTATTTTACATAAAGTACTGTAATCTGCCTCTGAATTGTCAATCGTTTTTATGAAGTCTCACAGAAGTCTTGAAAAGAAAATCAAAACAATAACAAACATTTGCTCTAACTGAATGTTATCTCCTACCTTTCGGCGTGACCACTCTGAATGCGCTGTTGGACACAGGCCTCGGGGATCCCTCCCGCATCGAACCAGGTGAACCACTTCCATTCCTCACCATAGAGAAGTCCAGCGGCATCGGAAGCATCGCACTTACTTCCATTGTCAAAAAATTACGGCCTCCGACGCATAACACTCAAAACCGACTTTAATTCTAAAAACTGACTTAAATTCTAAAAATTGAATTCGGATATTAGAACTTAAATTTGGAATACCGAATTTAAAAATTCGTGTCCGAATTTGGAATGGCGAGCGTGCGCCCAGCGCGGGTGGCGACTATGTTTTAAGGCAGACACACACTCGCGACGCGCTCTCGCGGCTTTCTGTTCTGTAAAGCCGAAAATCTCTAGAATCTCCATAGTGATTTCGACCTTATCGCTTGAGCCGTTTTTCTGTGGGCGTGGTGTGGTAAGCCCCGCCTCGGGCGTCGCAAGCCGCCATGTGCCCCGAGTGACAATCACTTTGTATAGGTAACACAATAATATGATTCGTGATGGATTTTATTGTGCTACCGATGCATTTATTCGCGAGCAATTTTTCGCTGGCAAAATTTTTAGGTTCCCCGCATGTATGTGTAAAAGTTGATTATATTCTGAAGTTTTTATAAAAATGTATAAAAAGTAGGTTAATAAAATTAAGAACTGACTGAATAATATAACTGATATGACTGAATAAATTGTTAACAACATTTTTGTTTCGACATAGAAATTTATTTAGTAGGTGAAGTACCTACCTAGCATCTAGTTTTAAATTAATACAAATGTCAATAAAAATAAATAAAGATTGAATTTTTTTGCTACTTTCTAATCAATCAGTAAAATGATAAAATAGGAAATTAAAAATATTTTGTCGTGTGATAAGTTAGTTAAGATAAGTTTTAGTAAGTATGAAGCTAGACATTTCCTAAAATTCTCAGATATAAATATAATTAGGTACCTATAACTGCAATAAAAAGTATATAGCTTTGGCAGCTACTGTATTAATTTACAAAATTAATTATAATATTAGTAGATAATAATTACGATAATATTTTTTTATATTATTTATGTTAAATTAAATTGTGATAAATGGGTTGATTAAAATCTTAGTACTACCCATTTCATCTAAATAATGTAAGTTATTTGCACAACTTATAAGCATAAAAATAAAGAATTAGGTACGGGTACGGGAAGTAACACCGATCGGTAATATCGACTAACCCTTAAATATTCAATCGACAAAAAAAACTCAAAAATCAGCATCTCCGTAAAAAAACTCGAATCGTAGCCGTTTTAATAACGCAGGGAATTTGCGAATTCGTCAAAAGATGATACAATTATCCGTGGACAGGCGCAGTAAGCTCGCCGTCACGAGCCGACATTTAAAACAATGAACGCTTCAATTTTTCACGGCGGATGCCCCCCGAATACGGGACTCTAATCCGGACGCGCCTACGCACGAGTATTCTGGTGACGTGCGATTTTATTCAAAATTATTTTTATATCTACACTAGCTTCTGCCCACGGCTTTGCTCACTTCAAGCTCAAAAACCAACAGTGATGATCTCTTCTTTGTATGGGTCTCTATACATTGGACCGATCAAGTTGTATCTCAGGTTCCGTTTAATTATTTGAGATAAGAAGTAGGTTTACCAGTTTTTAAGTTGGAGCACATACTTTCTAACAGTGATAACAAAATTAAAATCTATTCAGTAGTTTTTGCGCCAACCCGTAACAAACAGACAAGAAGTCTTAAAATAACATTTTCGGATTTGGAGACGTTTAAGTATATACCCTAACCCTAACCTACTTTTTTTTAAATATATTCAATGTAGGTACAGACACAGCTTTTTTACAATTTTATAATAGTAGAGATAATACACCTATGTGTAAATTAACGACTCCGGGGAACTTTAAGGGCCAGTCAATTAAAATACTGTAAATATGGATTTCTTAGAAATTATAATTGATCGAGTTTTTGTCTTTTATTTCCACTTCATGCAATATAATAATTGAATAAAATATCCGAGTATATTTTATTGCTATTTCCTCATTATTTTTAAAATATTTAGTTACGTACCTAGTTGTTAATTGACGACACGTTTGGCGTAGCGGCGATCGGCTTCTACGCTACGTGTTGTGAGTTCGATCCCTACACGGAGCAAATATTTGTGTGACCTACAGGGAATTGTTCCGGGTCTCAGCGTTTGTATTTGTAAACGCACTGACGTTACAGGAGAAAATTCAAGTATGGGACACCGTATAAAAAAAAAAGTAAGTACCTAGATCAAATTTTACCTTTATCAAAACTAGAAAATAACGTTTTTCCAGCAACTATTAAAAGTATAAGGTAAGCCATGCGAAAGCCTGATTTATAAGGAAAAGTCTTACAATATTTCTATAGAATATTCTTATAAAAACTGGACAAAGGACGTAAATCCCAGAATAAGGAAGCAAAGCTTGCTTTGCGAAAACTAATTACTCCTCCACTTCGCAATGATAAAGCAAAGCCGTCGTATAGAATATTTTTATTCGGGACAAAATGAAATTCCCTACC
This sequence comes from Acronicta leporina, assembly GCA_947256265.1. Classification (NCBI taxonomy): domain Eukaryota; kingdom Metazoa; phylum Arthropoda; class Insecta; order Lepidoptera; family Noctuidae; genus Acronicta; species Acronicta leporina. The sequence continues at coordinate 3,300,605 of OX366513.1, read as the reverse complement.
TTCTACCCAAAACGAATTTCAAGCTTGTCTCGAACATTTTAAGGTTGAATTTACATTGCCCAATATAACTGAGCGCTGGAAACATTTTTACTACGTACTCAGTGCAAAATAATCCTGGCATAATCTCGCAGCTAAATCCCATTATTTTGATCATCCCCTCGATTGTAGGGGATAGTCTCGGAATAAATAGGGAATATGAAAAAAGGTAATCGTAATTCGGTGTCCGGTCGACTGATTTACCGGCTTTCTTCTTAAAAGATGGCGGTGTCAAAAATCAGATTTTTTCGAAGGCTTTCGATGATTTCTTTCGGACCTTCTTTTGTTTCGATGTAAATAAAAAAAATAAACAAATAAATATAATTATTCGGAGTAATATAAAATCTGAGTCGGATGATACATAATTTCAATTAAATTCAAAAATAAATTTTATCCAAAAATTAATAAATAGTCGGATGATACATAGAACATTTTAAATTAAATTCAAAAATATTATACTTATTCTGTTTCGAAAATCGTTCGATACTTTCGATTCAAATTAAAAAAATATTTTCTCTCTTTGTAGAAACAATTGTTTTTTCTTATTTTAATTACCAGCGTAAGATTTCAACGACCAACCCTTTTTAACCGCAGTGGAGCTAATAAAATTTTGCGCAAACCATCAACCTGAGCACTCAATCCTTAGCGCATTTTAATACAGATTAAAATTCTAAATATCTGAGGGTCATTTACTCAAATAGCCACTCAAAAGCGAGTGTTAGAAACTCAGCAATTTTGTACGGGGCTATAAAGACGAAAAGCTTATAATAACCCTACTGTTTTGAAGGGTTCACGTTACGTTTTCCAACTAGACTGTGTGTGGGCACACTGTGTCGGTGTTGAAAGATTTTCAATGAATTAATTTAGTAAAAAAAAATATTTTCATTCCTTATTCATATAATAAAATCACGTTAAGTTTTTTTCTTCATTCTTTTTTTTTATCGTTGATTAATTAACCTATGTTGCTATTCCTTTTGCTTGAGTTTTGAGAGCCTATTTAGGTAAATTATTCTGAAATTTTTCGTGGTCTGTTAAAAGTATCGACAAAATTATTTTGGTCTGCGATTATCAAATTGAGAACATAAGCATAATAAAGGCTGCCCGCAAAACTACAATATTAACCCCACAAAACCCACACTAAAATTACTAATCGCATTAAACTAAAAAGGAACTTTCTTAATTCAACGTAATTGCAGTAGAGCTTCGTAAAGTTACCTATGTAAACCCGTATACGGATCGTACACGGTGTCCATTTAAAAAAACGTTGGAGGAGCGACCGGGCCAGTGTTGCGCATACCACTTTAATTATACTGAGTTAATTAATACGAAACATTACGAATGAGGCTTCAAAAACAGCGGACGGGAATGAGGCGATAGCGATGGTGTTGTGTAAAGGATTTTTAGGGATTACTATTTTACTGATTTCTGACATTATGCGACTACTTATTAGAAATAGAAATGAAAGTACTTTTTACGGATTTTATCGCGTTGTATTGATATTAGAGCAGTTTTACTTCGATTTCTATGTTTCTATTTTTCAGTGACGTTAAATGAGTATTTTGGCAATCAATTAATTTAATAAAATATGACTGATGATATGTATAGCGGAATTTCATTACTGAACGTAATAGAAGTGGTTGTGTTTTACCAGATAAAATTGTAAATCCCCAGTTAAAAAATAAAACACCGCTAGTATATTTTTTTGGAAAGATGTTCTCACACCCTCCATTGCGTCTGCATTCCCTAAATTAGAAGAGTAGGTAGACTACCAATGTAAGTATAGCCACAATTTGTTGCTATGGTTTGGTTCCATGTAATAGGGGGCGAGCCTATTGCTCACACCAAATCCCGAGCTTTTACAGAAAAAATCATAGAAAAAACCCAATAACACTTGGCTTGAACTGGGAATTGAACCCAGGAACTCTAGCGTAGATCGATAATTTCAATAATGCATTTAAAAGATCCAGTCACATAGTGAAGCGGATGTTTAATTATAAGATTTAAAAATCATTCCCGTGTTTTTAAAATCGCTATTACTGAGGCCCTACATTTACCCTCAAAAGCTTAACTACAAGCAGGTAGTTCTCTCAAAAATCATTTGGTCTTGGCCTACGAGAGGCGTTTTACAGAATTACCCGGTTCTAATGTTTACTTTTAATTCACAGTCAAAATTTTATTTCAAATAATTTCTGTAATTTTAGCGCTTTTAGTAAGGAGTAGCGCTTTTTATGTTTAATTATGGGGGATTTAAAGAACAAAAATATTTGGATAATTTTATACAAAAGAAATAGATCGTTTCTAAATATGTAGGTAAATATTTGTTTCAACAACTGTTTTGCTATTCTTCTTCAATTGATTTACATTATTCTCTACTCAAAATCATACATAAAAAGAAGGGAAAATAATATAAATATTCTCATTATTTTCTACTCAATGAAAAATTTACTCGCCTTACAACTGCAAAAGTACACAGTGCTCAAAGTAAAAGACAAAGTTTTGTCGCAACTAACTTGTTTCTAAGACATTAGGAACTTGAAATTAGGGCGACGCAGTGACAGAGTAACTACAGCCTTCTTTTAAGCAGTAAAAATGTATACGCTTTTTAAGTTTTTATGGTATTTTTTACAAAAATTATTTGCCTTATAACTTTTACTGGCTAGTTTTTTCATTCCCCCGTTAAGACGTCAGTCAATTTAGCTTTAATTACTGAATGATACTTTAGGAAGAAATAATTAAATTATTAATAAATAAGATCTTTAGTGAAGAAATAAATTGGCGTTATTTTTAAGGGTATAATGTGCCTGTATTATATAAATCGCTAGGGTAAATCTATGGGTAATATTATTTAGGTACACTTATATAAAATTGATTTTAATAGAATCTTTCACAGCTTATTGACTATGCCAACGACTGTCGACTCTCTTACTTAGCTTGTCTATCTTGCATATTACTAACAAACTTTTAAAAGGGATGATTCGAAGTTTTGAGGCAGAAATTCACTCAAAAATATTCAGAAAATAGCTGCCAATATCTTTTTCAAACGATATTTACAACAAATTTAACTAAAAGTGTCCAAGTGGTTAGCGTCACTTAAACAGGACTTTAATAAAAGTCTTCAAAAATAGAAGAGTTTCAACGTTAAAGCGTAGAAGCGGCTGAGCGGCCGCCCTTGCGGTATTTACCGCGGGAAATTAGAATTAAAATAAATACCCCCAGGCCGAAACAATTTGCATCTAGATGTGACATTAGTAGGAACAATTTTATCTTTTTGCAGCGGGTAGGTGAACAAATTAGAGACGAATTTGTCCGGCAGAATTTGTAGGGTTATTTTTGGTGCGGGCTGTTTTAGGGTTATTGGCTTCGTGTGATGAGTTGATTAATGTGTGGCCTTAAAACGTGTCATTTAGGTGATATTTTAATAAACTCTACCGCGTTGAACTCTAAATAAAATAATAACGAGTTTATGAAATTGTTAGAAGGAAACAGATTCTTAAAATCATTCAAATAACGTTTAAATTTGAACTCGTATATAATTACATCAGGAAGTTATTGACAGATTTATAAAATGTTTAACACTTTTAATAGCTATTAATATTATCTACAAAAAAATTAAGTAGATAGTTCGAAAAATGTTAAAACCACATCAAATTGATCAGAAGGAACTCATATCTAGAGCCTAATAAATTTGTGTTTAGAAAACAAGTACCTACGTAAGTATCATAAATACGATATTGTAAAGGTCATACACACACTTAGTAAATCTTCATTTTTTTTAAAAATCCACGTTCACATTCATTATATGTTTTATAATTAATAAATAATATATTTTAATACGAATCCGCACCGCATTCTTCATAGAATTACAAAAATAATTTAAAATCGAATGGAATTGTTAATTTATAATCTAACCCAACGAGCTCCGTGCATAATTTTAAAAGCAATTGGAACAAGTCTAGATGTTCTAGCGGGGGTCATCGACACCCTACCACATGTCACTTACAGACTTCCTGTGGTTTATTATTTACATGTGCGAATAATTCTATTGCTTTTAATGGAATTAATCTCGGGGAGCTTGAGACATGTTGCGTTTGCAGGGTTATAAACATGTGTACTGCAAGTTTTTTTCTCAATTTTATTACGTTTTTTTTCGTATGTTGTATATTTATAAACGCTGATAGATTAATATTCGTTAATTAGATATTCACCCAGTAGGGGATATAGTGTTGCCTGTTTATTTTGGTTTAAGATAATAAGATTTTGGCAGCTATAATTAATTTGATTTAACCGTGGGGTCCTCCAGTTTTTATCTTAACTTTTGGCATCTTCAGAAGTAAATAATGAATAAAGCAGCCATTTTACTAATGGGTTTTTTTAAGATCTCAATGAGATCAACTATTATTTCAATTCTTACTCAAACCAATGCATATTGGATTTTGTGATTTTTTCCTGAACTTTGGGTCGCGAGTGGCTCTGACCATAGCGCAAGAGAATGAAAGTTTTATTTTTACTAAATCCAAGTCTAAGCAAGTACCTACTAGGTAAGTCCATAATTCTACCGCCTCCGATGAAAGCGGAAGAATATGGACTAAGTATGGATGTGGATTTTCCACACTACCTATAAAAAAATATTTGATGACGATTCTTTGTGATTTTTTCTTGAGCGCGCAGTCCCGTAGGCAGCCGTAGTGGATTGATATGGTCTTTTTATCCTTTCGATTCTAAGAGAAGGCACGTGCACACTAGTGCCACAGTAAAGTATGATGCTGAAAACAGTAGATTTTCAATTTAAATAATTATATATTTTAATAAAATATATAATTTATAAATTAAACAAACTAATTTACAGTTACATAACGAGTGATTCGCGTCCGTCTGTCTGTCCCGATAAGTCGACACATGTTCGCAACGTTAATGAACTAAAGCGACTACAAGTGTTTCACACTATTTAACATAGAATTGGTATTGAATAGACAAGACACAGAGAATTTGAAATTCAATATTGGAAAATACCGTCGACATACGCTACGCAATGTTCTCAATCTCTTCCACATTAAAATTTGTTTAAAAAATAAGAGTTATGTAGCGTTTCTACACAAAATGTATTAAATATATTATGACCTTATTTATGAGGTATGAATGTATTTATTATGTGTAGTAGACACAAGATACCTTGGTTAGATATTCCATAGCTAAAATACAATCAAAAATAGTAAAGGAACACCGAATATAATTAAAAATAATGTTAATCTAGTGTTCCTTTAATGTGTATCTTTATTTCCTTTCTCTGTTGTTTTGAAATTAAAGCCCTGTACCTGTCTAATACTTTCATGATGCTATATAAGTATGTCATTAAAAATAAGGTTATGAATGAACGGCCAAACCGATAATAAAGTTTTCCTTGGAATAATGGTGAGCTGTAATTTATAAGAGTACTTATAGTATAGTATTTAATTTGATTTTTTCTTTGAATAATGTGTAATTAGTATCAAGTGATATTACAGCAATAAAAAACAAATATTTATTTTTTAACGTATTTAGTTGAATATACTTGAAAAAAAAATCCAATGAATATTAACTTTAATCGAAAAATACTAATTGAAAGCGCAAGAAATGCATTTTTGCAATTAAAAACCGTTTCAATAAAATCCGCTTCAATAAATATTTTAAACTAGGTAGTCCACTAATAAAAGTAAAATATTAATTCACAGAAATAAATATTAATTTCGTTAAATTAATAACTTATTACTTTTACAGAAATTATTCAGTATTTTCCATGACAAAAAAATGACCAGTATTTTCCAAGTCACAATGAGAGAGATGCTAGAAGCTTGAAGATCTTATTAAATTTAAAAGCAGAAATAAACACACATTTTACACAGTTCTATTCAAATTGATTTATTTTTTATTTTCTCTCATAAAATTTAACATCCCTCCCAACACCAATACCGAGTAGACAATGACTTGTATTTTTTTTTGTATTTGACAGACCAACAAATCGTCGCTTGTACGATATGATGTAACAGAAGCAAAACGTGAACGGAAGCGAATCATTGACATGTGGTGCCAAGTCGTCTCAAACGAATTGATATGAGTCCATTCATTACTTGTACACTTGTAGTTACTGCGCCGGAGTTATTATAAGCGGTTGAGCGTTTTTATTTAGTGAATTCGTCACGTTCGCGATATTCACATAAGTACCTATAGATAATATTTATACTTAGAACCATGCCATGTGAATGCTCAGTTTTAAAAATAGTTTTTTTTTTCTAATTGGTTCAACCTTCGACGTGATTAGTGGCCAGTGTGCTTTCTGACATCATGGCATATTTCCAAATGTCCACTAACTTTCGAAAATTTTTAGGCCTACAATAATATGTGTTCTCTATTTTTCTGCTTACCTATTCATATTTGTTTGATATCTGCTAAAGATAGAGAAGGAGCTGTGCAACCTTTAAAAAGTATTTTAACCCCCGTGATACGGCAGACGCAGAAATGAATAACTGTGTATCGTCTTTTATACCCCAAAACAATTCAAAATAAGAACGTCGCTAAACGTTTCATTTAGCACGTTCAAAAACGCGTGGCTTATAAAAAGAACAAGAAAAACATTCAACAATGGATTATTGTCGTAAAGAGAGGCAAGGTAACGTAAGTGTCGCGTTCCTGTTTAACCTATAAAGTTACCGTTTATTGTGGTTTTTGAATGCATCGTCGCGTTTAGCGTTTATAAACTCGCTTTGTGTAAACAAGATGTTGGGATGTGGTTAATGTGCTAGATGCTCCACTGTTTTAATCTTGAAAATAACATAAAATTTGAAAGTATTCAAAAGTTCGGTAGGTATTTTGAAAAATTCAAGAATTACTGAAAATAAAGAAAAAAACTTTAGGATAAAATATGTATTATACACACATTAGTGTTTTAATTCGTAGAATATAATAGGTACTCATAAAATAATATGAACTGGTATTATTATTTTGACCTATAAATATTGCTATGTAAAATAAGAAACAACATTCCTCAAAAAAACAGTTCGCATACGCAATTTTTATTCATAATTCACCCTCAAACTTCGAAATCATACAAACTAAAGGAAATCCTTCAGCCGATTTCTCAGCAACAGACATCAAAGTGGCGATAACAAAGGAACCCTAAAAACATAATGAGACGGCAATGGGCACAAGTGCTCCCGTTCGCATGGTCCCGTAGCAATTTTAGGATCTCATAAATATGTATAAGGCGGTACTCTTCTTTTCCTTTACTTATCAATTATGGGGTCGTTTAGGCGACACGCGGGATCGCCCCGCGGAAAATATGCTCCAGTATTGTAAGGGTTAACCGGTTTGAAGCTGTATTGTGCTTTGAAGATTTTGTTGGTTTTTGAGTATGGAGCTTTTTATCCGGCTGTATTTTTTTTTGTAAACACAATTTCGAAGTATTTTGTGGGTATGAACTTACTTATAAGTTAAAACTTTTTTTCAAAAATAATATATAACATTTAGATCGCTATATATTTAAAAGAAAAATCTGAAGTTATCTAATTGGTTTGCTAATTATATTTTCTGAAATTTTAATTTTTCGTTTATCAGTGTTGACGCAAATCATTTTTTTTACTTAATACTTCTTACTTCTTCTCTTGTATTATATAGTTAACAAAGTTAGTGCCTATTGAATATAATATATTGATATCATATAAAAGCTTCGAATTTACATAGCTTACCTGTAACCAACAGTATTATCCCTACTTACACGAAATCATTCAGAATACGTCAACAGAGCTCTCGTAACCCTTAACCGCTCGGGGCGTGAACGAACCCCTTTAAAGCTAGGGAGCAATTTTATTGCAAAAAATACTCGGCAATTTTACGGGCACAACAGACCCGATGTCCCTGAGGTAGTTTCGATTCAGACTCGATTATGTTTAGGGTTAAACGTCATTGATATTGCCGATCGGTGCCCACTGGAGGGTTATTGAATTTTTTTTGGGACCTCTAATTTGTTCGGTCTCATTCGAAGGGTTAGATTGAAATGATATTGTTTATTGATGATGTTTTAATTAAATTTTGTTATTTTTTGTTGTAAGTCTAAGTAAATAATATTTGTTCTGTGATGGATTTGCGCATATGTCCAAACTGAACTATATTTGTTATTATCAATGGAAGAGAAAGAGGCTGCTTGAATTACTTCCTGGGTTCGATTCACAGTACGAACAAAGTGTCATTGCGTTTTTATATAATATTCTCTTCTAGTAGCAGCTCGAAGTTAAGATTTGTGAACATTGTAGATAAAACACACAGTCGAGTAAGTTGCCCGTAAAAGCTGACAATCAGCTTAGGCTAAGGATATCGAAATAACTCACAAACGTCTGCTGGATATGAAGACGGCCGACACGAGTTGATTGTAGTTTTGGACCTTGACACATTCAACTTTTCACCCCACAGCAAGCTATTGTTTAAACATTACTTACCACCATACCTATAAAATTAATCAAAAATACGTTGAACAACACAAAAAATCCAATAACCCGCATTTACTAAAAAGAGCAATCTTTTTTAATCTTTGAAAAACTCGTAAAAGCATCGGTCGAATCAAACTCAACTGTTTTAGCAATTTACTGTGAATTTAGTGTCGGGGGCCTTTTTTACCAATTGGCCGTGGCAGGAGATCAGCAGATAACTGCTGGGGCCCGCATGTGCGTACACGCAACCATTGACATAGATGAGTTAGGAACGCAGATGCGTTACACTTCAAGTAGGTTTTTTTTTTTTTTTTATTGTTTGTTTGCGGCTATAATGTCACTGCGACCGAAAATGGTCTATTGTGATCGCCACTCTTTGAGTTAGAGTTCACCGCTGAATCCTGCAGCTACTATGAACTGCAGGATTTTCCTAGGGTAGGGTTTTTCAAGTAGGTAATAAAAATAAGCAAAAATTTTGTTTTTAGTATGGAGGAGCGTTTTTTAAGGGTTAAATATCTTCTGCGTAGTCATAAAAAGTATATTTCAGTCATATAGTTCACACAATATAAGTTTGTGTGACACAATCAGCTGCCAATATAAAACACTAAAATAAAAGGTTTTTTATGTTTATTTCAATACATTAATACATACATATACTCACACTTTTCTCCCACAGGAGTAGGCAGAAACTTCAAACCGCCACTTGCTACAATTATTACATACTACTTTAGCAAAAGTAGACATACCTATATTAATTAATTAATTTTGATCCTGTATGAGGATAAGATTGAGTGCATTAATTTGAACATCAAATAATCTACTTCGCAAACGTTGGTTGCTAAAAAACTGTCGCCTATAATGTGTCGTGTCTGTTTTATTATAATAATCTTTGCCTCCTGCCCTCTGCGCTGTCGCATCGTAATTAATAAATCGTTAACATCGAATGTATTGTTTCATGGCGGCGCGAGCGCAACTGTATCGGAAAGGTGCATTAAGATTTATTTATTTTTATTGACAGCACCATATGAGGAATTGGCTGTGTGGAGAGATATGGGTTGTTTTGGTAAAACTATTGTGATAATATTGTTATGTGGTTTGTAAGATGAGTATTTATGTAGGTAGGTACTTACTACTAAGTAGCTGTTTCACTCGCATCATTTTCATTTTTGTATGTGTTTTACCTATCAGTTCTCGATACAGATTTAATTCAGATAGTGACTAAAAATATGTGACTTGCTCGGTGGTAGGAACTCTTGATTGGCTGGTGACCACCCTCACGTCGGAGTTTGTCGTAAGGCACCTTGCTGTGTGTTTCGACTTTACTCGGTTACTGGGACTGTGACATTCTGCAGTCCGTAGGGGCTGAAAGCTTGACCGCATATCAGCAACTCCTATAGTGTTGCAGGTGTGTAGTGGGCGGTAACGACTGACGACTACTTTCCATCAAATGGCTCTTCAGTACGTTTGCCAAAATAATACAAATTGTATGAAAAATCTATTTAAGTCATAGCTTTTTCATGATATTCCAACAAATCAAAGATCACAATAATCAGTTCAGACGTTCTTGAGCTATAACTGGTGTAACTACCCGACTTTGTTTATTGTTTTATATATAAAAATGTGACTAGAAATACATAGAGTATAAAAATGGATTTCGTGGCTCGGTATAATGATGTTCTAAAGCTGTCCCGATAAATCTGCTATTTTGACCAGTTCAATGTTAATTAACGATAGAAAGAAAGAAGAAACAGATTTTTTACATACCTACTTAATTATTTTAATAAAGTTTTATAAAGAGTATCTACGGTATAATAAAAACAATTTATTATTGAATTCATTACGTATCAGGGACTATTCCTATAGAAATGAGAGGTGTCGGTGATAATTGACTGTACTGCAACTTTTTTTTTTTCATAGTAACTCTTTCTTGCCCATATAGGTACGGTAATATGGCTCCGAGAAAATGTCCCCCTGGTGCTATCCCTTAGCCACCACCCACGACACCCATGGGAGATGGGGTGATTGTAAACGAGAACTACTCAGCCAGAATGATGACACATTTGGTATAGTGGTTGATCTTCTTCAATCTTCAAATGTCGTGCGTTCGATCTTCATACGGAGGAAATATTTGTATGACCTTACAGATAGGTAGTTGTTCCGTATGTTACCGTAGGAGAGAAATGCTTCGGGACGAATGGGCCGGCTCGATCGGAGTGATACCACACCCTCACAGAAAACCAGCGTGAAACAACGCTTACGTTGTATTTCGCCGTGTGTGAGGATACCGGAGGCCCAAACCCTTTTAAAAGGCGGGACTGCTCTGGTGTTGCGGGTGTCCATGGGCGGCGGTAATCGATTACTATCAGGCGTTCCGTCTGCTCATTTGCCCCCTTTTGCCATAAAAATAAGTGATGCCGGTGGAAATGGCAACGAGAAATTGTACTCTTGTAAATCTTTGCATCATATATGTGACCATTACGGCAGTCTCCGCCTTTAAGTATTACCAATATGTCAATTAACATGTGTCAAACACACGAAGAGTCAACTAGTCAAAGACAGCCGCCGTGAGAGCGAGCTACTCGCTCCACATCAACTAATTACACGTTATTCCACTGATTAAAGCACAGCTTGCGACTAATGAGTGACTCATGAAACTATCGACTGTGAATGCCCTTTTTAGGAGACGATACGCAAACGATACGGATACGATGCCAGCATCCTAACTTGAAAAAATCGCAACTTTTATTTTAACACGATTTGTTTTAACATGCCTTATTATTACGACCTTTTTTATTTACGTATACCTATACACGTTTGATTGTTTATTGCAACCTTTTATGTAACTGTCTATTTTTTAAAGAAGATGTCATGCTTGGGATTTTTGTAACGCGGGATGGCGAAGTTTAATTATATTAATACTAGTGTTATTATTACTCATGTCCCGAGGATTCGCCCCGGTTTAGCTGGCCGCGGCCGCCGACGCGCAGACGGTCACGATTTTTTTCCATCGTGAGGTCGCTACGCTATCAATTATTATGTATAGGATACCTGGATAGCGGCTCCAGGGTCACCAGAGGAACTAGATTTTTATACGGGCCTCCTGATGGAAAGCAGCAACCGCAGCCAAGAGACGCAAGTAACACGGTAACACCAGAAGTATCGTTGTCGTCATGTGTTAATATTATGCTTTTCATCATTATTACATAGCAATACTATGTATAAATATCTAGTAAGATAAATTAAAAATTAAAAAAAACCCCCGACACAAAAATAAACCTGAATCCCTATAAAAAGAAAAAAATAATCTTGAAATTATAACCCTTCGTAAGTACGTATGAAGTTTTTTGATTAAATTTTGTCGCGTCGGGGGACCGCTCTCTAATTATGTGAATCCTTTCCTTTCCTTTTGCTTCCCGAACGTGAATCGCGCGAATTCAGAATTGATGTGGATGGCGCGTACATCGCCGCGACGCGCGGGAGGGCGTAAAGTGGGCGGAGCGTAACATATTCAAGTTTGGCGACCCGAGCGGGCAGACACGCGAGAGCTAGAGAGCGGTCCCCCGACGCGACAAAATTTAATCAAAAAACTTCATACGTACTTACGAAGGGTTATAATTTCAAGATTATTTTTTTCTTTTTATAGGGATTCAGGTTTATTTTTGTGTCGGGGGTTTTTTTAAATTTTTAATTTATTTTGTTATTTCACACTTTTTGTAGGGACTCCTTAGTTATTTTGTTTAATTTCTTTTATTTTCTTGCGTTTTAATTAGGTATTTTCTTCGTTTAGTTATTCAACTTTTGTACAATTATATATATTTATTATCATAGCTATTAGATATCTTATATCATAGTGTATAGTATTCTACTAGTCAAGCACTTTCATTTGATACCTTTATTGAGGGAGTAGTGAAAAAATTTAATAAATTCACCATTTCGTGGAGGCCGCCATGTTGGATTTGAAATTTTTCATAGTGTATAGTATTGTACTAGTCAGGCCCTTTCATTTGATACCAATATTGTGGGAGTTGTGAAAAAATATGTAAACCGCCATCTTGTGGCGGCGGCCATCTTGGGCCGATTTTCAACAAACATAGCTAAGAACACTCCCCACTTATTCACCTTTCAAACAAAAAAAACAAAATCAAAATCGGTTCATCCATTCGGGAACTACGATGCCACAGACAGACACACACACACACACACAAACACACATACAGACACGTCAAACTTATAACACCCCGTCGTTTTTGCGTCGGGGGTTAAAAACTTAAACTACTTACATACCTGCACTGATCTAATTTTTAATATTGAAATCAAAAGTACTTATATAAAATTAACGTCAAAAGTTAATCATAGTGAAGTGGAATCACACAGAAATGGTGAGCCATTACAAACTAAAAACCCAATTAAAAATTTAATGATTGTCGTAAACACTAAAACGCCCTTATAATCTGACGAACGTCGTTCTCACAGCCAGAAGTCATCTTTCTCAATCAACAACCCATCGGCCGTCTACGATTTTTATTGTTTTCGAACTGAAAACTACGGGCACACATGAGCGCGGACGTTTTTTCCTTTTTCCTTAACAACGATTGATTAATTAATTTTACAACTCCTTTATTAAGCTTAACTATCTTAAAATCCACTAAAATCGTTGGTAACCCGCTTTTATTTACTTTGTTATTGTTGTTTTTTTTATTGCGAATAAATTGACGTTTGTTGCTGGTGGAGTGGTGTCGTAAAAATATGATATTGTCCTCTAAATTGATTATTGTAAGGGTTAACTTTAGATACAAAGGAATAGAGTTTTGTAAGGCTATTATTGTTCTGTCAATATAACGTTATTGCTGAAAAAAAATAGTTTTTATGATTGACTAGCGACCAGCCCGCGGTTTCACCCGCGCTGCCCCGGTCCTAAGAGTCATAGCGTGATGTTAAATAGTTTAAAACCTTCCTCTTGAATCACTCTATCTATTAAAAAAAACCGCGTCAAAATTCGTTGCGCCCCCAAGGAGGTCATACCACAGAGCAAGTCAGATATTTTCTTTAGGTCTAACAAGATGCATATCTTAGTGGCAGTGAGGAATAGTACGTATCTACTCTAATGCGTCCCCAAAGTAAAGTAGGTAAGTGAGTCTAGTAAGTGCCAGATTTTTTAAAAAGGAACATGTTTTCTTCGCTATAAGTAATTAGTTTGATAGCAGCGATGATGGGTGATCAACTTATGGCTCAGTTATTATAATTATTATCTTCTCTACTATTATAAAATTGTAAAAAAGCTGTGTCTGTACATTGAAGAAAAGAAGTGGGTTAGGGTATATAAACGTCTCCGATCCCAAAAACGTGATTATTAAAATTATTGTCTGTTTGTCTGTTTGTTACGGGTTGGCGCAAAACCTACTGAATAGATTTTAATTTTGTTATCACTGTTAGAAAGCATGTGCCCCACCTGGTATACTTCTTATCTCAAATAATTAATCGGAACATGAGATACAGCTTGACTTCTCTAATGTATAGAGACCCATACAAAGAAGAGATCATCACTGTTGGTTATTGAGCTTCACGTGAGCGAAGCCGCGGGCAGAAGCTAGTTATAATTATATGAGTGAGCCACAATGTAACACAGTCTTAACAAATGGTTCGAATAGTTAAGGTTTAATACCAATCCTGTTTCTTATTTCAGATGTATTCCATCAACTAGGTGAAGTCTCTGAATTTAGACAATAGAATGTTCTACACGTTCCTCCGTCGAAGTATTATAGGTTGAAGAAAAATTTCATAAGGAAACCTGCACTACAGAGATTTTCTCGCTGGCGTGTGAGGTCTGCTAACCCACACTGGGTTATTGTGGTACACTTTAGCCTTCTAAATACTATAGGTATATATAGTACTATACTATACCTACTATATATAAATACTATACATAACTTGCTTTCAATAGATGTTACTGACGTCACCTTAGGTATGTTAGGGATTTCTCCACCCGTACGAAACGGGGCAGGCCGCTAGTATTACCATATAAACAAAGCACCCACGAATTGATTGTCTCATCAAGAGCTCTTAATAAGCAATCTGAAGCGTCACTATAATTAACTCTGTAATCAGTTTTAAGTGATAATAACGACATGCGGGTACAGTTGCATTGTTTGTTTTTTTTGTAAACCGTACATTCACCCTTTTGTCTTTAGTCTGATGACAATGAGCGTGCTTTTAGTTAATAGGGATCGCTTTATTCTCGGATAAGCATTAATTAGGTACTGTTGATTCCCGCAATATTTATATGAAACACGTACGTTTTATGAAAACAAACGCACAGAACAGGAGAAATGTCGGTATAAATGATTGCATCAAATATTACTAAAGATGATGAAGCGAAGTGACATGTATTGAAAAGAATACCTATGCTGGGATGGTTTGGACAAGTTGAGAGAATAAATTAGAGACGATAAACAAAAGGTGATTGAAAACGATGAATTCTATTTTGTATAACGCCTTTTAATAACTTAACAGACAGAAATGTGTTTGCTGGGGAGTTTGTTGCGCCGTTTCTTCTTCCCAGCGAAAACACTAGGAAGCGGTGAAGGGCGGGCGCTTTGGGGGCTGTCTATATTGTAAAAATGACGTTCAAAAAGTACTACCTAGTAGTCTATATTGAATAAATGATTTTGACTTTGACTTTGACTTTGAAAGGAAATATCAGCGGCGGTGTCGGTACTCGGAAGAGGTCTCCCTAGAACGTCTCCCCATCAGCCCATCAGTAGCAATAAGACAAGTATGACCACTTGTCTTATTGCTACTGATGGGGAGACGTTTCAAGAGGTAAAGTGGGTTGTACGCATATTCGTGTGTTTTTTTTATGGGATAGGGGAGCAAACGAGCACACAGATCACCTGATGGTAAGCGATAACCGCCGCCCATGGACACCCGCAACACCAGAGGAGTCACAAGTGCGTTGCCCGCCTTTTAAAAGGGTTTGGACCTCCGGTAACCTCATTCACTCGGTGAAACACAACGCAAGCGTTGTTTCACGCCGGTTTTCTGAGGCCGTGGTATCACTCCGGTCGAGCCGGCCCATTCGTGTCGAAGCATGGCTCTCCCACGTCAAAAAGTTTGTGAGAAGATGTATGAATGCGGAAGAAGCAAAAGAAGTATGTAAGAATCGTTGCAAGTGGCGAGCTGTAGTGTACTGCCTACCCTGTGGGAGATATTGGGGTGATAGGATTCATGACTTTGACCATGACAGGCAATAGACGGCACGTTTACGTAATGGCTGAGCGATGGGCTTCTACGCTACCTGTTGTAAGTTCGATCGCCGCACGGAATAAAAATTCCTATGACCTACGGGCAGTTGTTCCGAGTCTGGGTGTCTATGTATTTGTACCCTCGTTATAGAAAAAAAATCCTAATGCAGCGTTTTCTATACTATTATAAAATTGAAAAAAAGCTGAGTCTGTACGTTGAAGATATTTAAAAAACAAGTTAGGGTACTTATATAAACGCCTCCGAACCAGAAAATGGGATTTTGTAAATTCTTGTATGTTTATCTGTTTGTAACGGATTGACGCAAAAACTACTGAATAGATTTTAATTTTGATATCACTATTTGAAAGTATGTGCTGCAACTTAAAAACTGGTATACATTTTATCTCAAACAATTAAACGGAACCTGAGATACAGCTTGACCTCTCTAATGTATAGAGACCCACACAAAGAAGAGATTATCCAGCTGATAAAGTATTACTTATCTCCTAGAATGCAATGGAGTCGTTAATAAAATATTCAAATATGATACATTGCATTACCACCTACAAACCATCGGCCTACATTTTAGTTAAGGGGCTAACTAACTCAAACAACATTAGAAGCAATATTTCACAGCAAAATTAATATGTCGCTTAAGCTCTTGGGGCCATCAGTCAAGCGAATAACGAAGCGTATTAAAACGCTATTGTTTTTTAGTTCAGTCGCGTTCAATTCCCATTAGAATGGGCTAATGAATGGTGTTTTTTGTTGACTGACAGTCAGCGATGGCTGATGAATAAAATAGTAGCTTTTTTGGGTTATGTTGTGTCTGTTTTAGGCGATTTGTTTTTAAATCTTCATGTACGCTTTTTGTTTGTAGTTTTTTTTTGTATTTGTATTAAGTTTAGGGATTATTTTTTGTTATTCTGATTTTATAGGTAGGTACTTATATGCCAATGTGGGTACCTTTACAGGCTAGAAAAGCCGAACCCAGAACCCAGCCCTGAATTAATGTTCATGTATTTTTTTTTAAAGCTTACTAGCAATGTGGGTCGCACATTACTAGTATTCTTGTTAACCCCTCATTAGCATCATCATCATCATCAGCCTATAAAAGTCCACTGCTGGACGTAGGCCTCCCCCAATGTGCGCCATTTCACCCTGTCCTCGGCTGTTAACCCCTCGTGCTAAGCTAAATGCTTGTGTTACGAGTAGGTTCACATCTGTAGTGCAATGGGTGGGATTCGAACCGGCAACCACATATTCGCAAGTCCGACGTCCTAGCCAGTTGGCTACCACCGCTTATGTTATTTTAATGTTTTTTTTTTTTAAATTGAAGAGAGAATCAACAAGCGCGTCACCTGATGGTAAGTGATTACCGCCGCCCTTTGACATTCAAAAAACCAGAGGGGTTACAAGTCCGTTGCCGGCCTTTAAGAAAAGAAAGACTAAACTCACTTCTTGAAGGTTTCTTTTATATTTATATCTTATACAATTAGCCTTGTAAGGTTTCTTAAATAAGTAGGTATTAGACCAATAAGATTTATGCTTACTAAATATTTGCTTATTTATCGTACTTATACTGCCTAATCATTTTCATAACATACCTACTGATGTACACCCACATTTCACCGGTATTTTTAGGTCCCATGTAATAGGGAGCGAGCCTATTGATATTAACCTGCATAAATCCCAAACTCCAAGCTGCTACTGCGAATTTCAAACAAAAACCCAATAATACTTACTCGACCTGGGAAACAAACCCAGGACCTCTAGCGTAGCAGTAGGCTAATGAAGCAGTTATTTTGATCTTTAGCCGAAAATGTCATGTCATCTGCATTGATGCTAACGGTCACTTTAATTAATTACTTAGTTATATTACATGTAATCACAATATCACGACAATTCACTCGTCATTAGGATAGATTAGGACCCTCCCTGATGTAAATTTTGCGTGTTTTATAACTCGGATTGAGTGTAATCTGTTAATGACATAGGATTAATTTGAGGAGCATGATTTTATTTGTAGTTTTTGAATTAGAAATGTAAAAAATTCATTAAAGATAACCACTATTCACAAAGCGATTTGATGGAAAATCTTTCTGAAATACAGGCTCTAAAACTGTTCTCAGACATATAGATACATTGAATGATTCATATTCCAATTCACTTCAGTGTACATTTTTAAGTGGACTGCCTATTAAAAAAATAATTATTATTGACAAAAAGCTTCAATATGCAAGGTTGCGCGTGACACTATTACCGTAAACGTCACGTAAGGGCGAACAAATAAAAAAACATCCGCGACTCAGCAAACAAGGGTGAAATTACCCTCATTTTTACAATATTTTGATATATTGCCCCTAATAACAGCCGTAAGGGTGACCAGTGACGTTTTACAGTAAAAAATCGGACTTAAATGTGTTTACATTGTAAGGGAAATGCCGTTTAAGTGCGATAGCTCGGAATTATGTTTGAAGTACGGTGAGTACTTTTTGTTCTCGATTTAGGTTGCAAGTTGAATTGCAATATGATGAATACTTAACAATAATTTTATACTGCGGAAAAATACATTCTTTATTTTAAATAAGGAAAGACTAGTCGAATTTTGTGTTATTTTTTTTATACTTTCGAAGATTTTCATCGGCTTATGATACCTACTTAAAATGTAGGTATATCTAAGGAATCAACTTAACATAGTTTTGTCTATACAAATTATAGGTGAGTCTACGTTTATTCAGTCTTGTTGCTTCTAATTTGAAAGTTCTTTAACTAACTATCGCTTCGAAATTTTGATTCACTCGTCGGCGTGATTTTACATATTTTATAAATTATCATCGCCATAGATATCTTTAAACTAATTCTCATTAACCTTATTTTAATAATAAAGTGTTAAATACAGTTTTGTCTATAAATCTGTTAAATGGTGTAGGTTATTATTTAAATAGACTTAATTTCTTTTTCTCCTTCAGCGTTACTCAGAATGCATGAATGCATAATGCAGAATGAATGAATTCGTTGCAAATAATGTACATACTATAGGGACTCTTTATTTGTAGGCGACTTTTGATCGAGTTGAAACAATTAGTAGGTAGTTCCAAGCGTTTAAATTTTCCATCGGTGACCATTACGTTCTCATTGTTTCCGACAATACTAAATAATAAAACAAACGGTATTTGTACAGTCGGCACACGCCGGTTTTATAGCCACACCGCGTATGCCCACGATTGGACGGATATTTGCCTTAAACAATTTCCTAATTGAACGTTTTTGATGATTTTGAATTGATATTTTTTGCGAAGCACTTCCGTGTGCTTCCGTAAATTGATCTTTTACAAGATACTTATCCTTTTTTTTCAATTTATTTTTCATTTCTCTTTCTTTTCATATTTTTTCAATATCTGAATTAACATACCATCACGCCTGTAAGTATACCCTGAAGGGTTAGGCAGAGGCCTACTAATGTACACCCACAGTTCGCCGGTATGTTTAGGTCCCATGTAATAGGGGGCGAGCCTATTGCCATTAACCGGGCACAAATTCCTAACTCCGAGCTGCTACTGGGAATTTCATAGAAAAACCCAATAACACTTTGCTCGACCTGGGAATCGAACCCAGGACCTCAAGCGTAGCAGTCGCGGTCAGGACCACTTGGCTATTGAGGCAGTTAGATATTCAGTAATATCTGAATTCCAGCAAGGTTTACTAAAATAATTGTATTGCATGTTAAATTGACCAGTTTGTAATTAAATTATCTCATCTATATGTAATTTATGCTTTTAAACAACAATTCAATGTAGATAGACCGCAGGTAAAGTAACTTTACCAGCTAGTAACTATTAATTTAGCTGGTCTCCCTACTCTTGAATATTTTTTATGTAGGTGGGCAAACCAGCAGACGGATCACCTGATGGTAAGCGGTAATCGCTTACCATCAGGTGATCCGTCTATTCGCCGCCCATGGACACCAACACCAGAGGAGTCACAAGTATCCATACTCACTCGGCGAAACACAACGTAAGTGTTGTTTCCCGCCGGTTTTCTGTGAGGCCGTGGTATCACTCCGGTCGAGCCGTCCTCGTCCTGGCTCTCCCAAGGTCAATTGAATTAGAAATTATAGTTAAACCGTGGAAAAAAAGCATTTTTCTTAAACATTTTTCATGAGCGTTTTCTTTTCCCAAACTATCACACCCCATAGCCTGACTAATTGCCTGTCATTCAAAGCTATATGACATAATACCGAATGACCCATAATTGGACTCTGATATACCAACTATTAAAATTACAGTTCTCACAAAATAGTTCACCCAACCCTAGTTAATATACCCGATGACTCTATTAACCCTCACGATGTTTGCCTAATAGAATAACTACCTATCGTATAATAAATTGGGAGATTTCCATACCCGATAGCTGCCTACGTTTGTCATTTTAATACTGAAAGTGCCTTGGGACATCCTTCAATGACGTCATTACGAAAAACGGGCAACACTTTTCAACTGTCAAATTGGAACATTCGAATTTCAACTCAATTTTTACGCCCTCAAAGTTAAGTTTCGAATTTTTCTGTGATATGTAGGGCTGTCAAATAAAAGGGGGTTTCAAGTCCGACAAGGACGTGTTATTAAATTTACTGACGATGGCAATGTGAGGCAATGATTAGTAATAATGTTGTTACGAACTAAATTATGGGTTATTATGGTAGTATATGGGATTTTTTAGCAGGTGTGGCTTAATAGAGATTGCATAGTGCTATTGATTTTTATTGGATGTGAATAAAGAAGAATAAGAATTTTAGCCGCGACTGCTACGCTAGAGGTGCTAGATTCGATTCCCAGGTCGAGCAAACGGCTAATGAGTTTTTCTACAAAATTCTCATTTCAGCTCGGTGAATAAACATACCGATGAAGTGGAAGTGTACATTTATATACCCTTCGGGGAATGTAGGCGTGATGGTAATGGAAGTATATTATAAAAGAGTATTCGCAGTGAGAAAAATTAGATTTATAAAAGGCCCCGATAGGTGTAGGTGCATGTGTAGGTACAACCTTTGCTTAACCTTTCAGAGAAACGAGCATGATGATATGTTATGTTACTGAAAAGAAAAGAGATGAATGAAATATCTTAGCAACACCACATAAAAAAATAAAATAAAAAAAAAACACCACAGTCCCAGTCCCAGTCCCAGTTTATCATAGTTCAAAACGAACGCTGTTTAATTTTGTGCAAAAAGTTGCTTTGCACAAAACACAGCTCATCTTGCTCAATGTACGCTGCAGTTTCTACTAAATTGAACTTAATTTTAAAACTGGCCACACACTGTTTTTGTTTCTCGTACCTTGGCCAGCGCGGTAATACGGGAGATTATTTCGACGCGTGTCCGCAACACAAACACTGTAATTATTACAGCAATGTGTTGTAACGTGATAGAACGATGCTTCGGCACGAATGGGCTGGCTCGACCGGAGTGATACGGCCTCAAAGAAAACCGACGTGAAACAACGCTTGCGTTGTGTTTCACCGAGTGAGAGAGGATACCGGAGGCCCAAACCCTTTTAAAGGCGGGCAACGCACTTGTGCCTCCTCTGGTGTTGCGGGTATCCATGGGTGACGGTTATCGCTAACCATCAGGTGGTCCATCTGCTCGTTTGAGTTTTCATTGTCTCTGAAATGAGGGTCAGCCGACTGACGAAGAAGCAGCAAGTAACATTGTGTTACAAGTGAGTGACTCTGCTTGTTGACAAATTGATGCACAGATTTGCGCATGTTCAAAAGTCAAGTTGCTTACTTTTATGTACATAGTTGGCATGAGTAAAATAATGTTTCAGGTTGTGACTCAATCCACCTAAAGTACCTTCTTCAGCTCGTTGATCTCTGAGCTCGTATTTTCCGCTCAAAGACTCTTTTTTTCAGCGATTAGTCACCCAATAAGTCCCCGTATATTTCCACTCGTACGGAACGTAATTCAATTTGGGGGTAAAGCGGTTATTTGTTGTAACAGAAACTCCTGCTCTGTCTCATTTCGGGTCTAGTTAACCGTGCTTCAAAGTATAATCGACTTAATTGGAATTTTTGAGGGGCAAGCGTTTAAATAAACTGGGAATTGGCGATTAAAACTAGTGTAGCACTTACACCGAATCTGTCAATTTAATTATAGAAGTTCTTTAGTCTATTCATCATAAATGCGACTGCTACGCTGGACGTCCTGGGTTCACTCCCTAGAAGAGCAAAAATTCTCAATAGCAGCTCGGAGTATGGATCTCCTTAGGCTTGCCCCCTATTAATGTGACCTCGACGTTCCAGCGGACTGAGGATGTACATTAGTACACCTCTGCCTAACCGTTCAGGGAATACAGGTGTGATGTTATGCTATGTATGTTAAAACAAAATTGTATGTTTATCTATTAAATATATAGCTAGCACTAGGAAGTTGTGTAGAGACACGGCATTCGAAAATCGTAAGTTACGAGGGTGAGTTAAGATCGACAAATGCGTTAAGCTTTAGATTTGTAGGGTTGTCTCTACGCTTAAGTCGTGTTACGCCGAGTGTGAGAGGATATCAGGTCTCACAACCCCTTTAAAAGGCGGGCGACTCACCTGTAACTTCTCTGATGTTGCTAATATCCATGGGAAATCGCTTACCATCAGGCGTCGGCTTCGTCGTTCTATCCCATAAAAAAAGATGGGCTTAAAAGGCCACAGTAAGGAACCTCTCTGCAATCACTTCTTATTCAAAACTCATAGCAGATCCTTTCCAATTATCTAATGTAATCAAAAAGCTTTTTTAGCTTAGAACCTTCTAAGCACAGCCCTATTTGACATTTTTAACAGAATTGGATGCTCAGGTGCAGAACGGCTGTTAACTCGTGATTTTCGTTAATCAATGGATTGGGCAAAGTGATCGAACGAGGAAGCCGGAGAGTGAGGAAGCAATTTCTTAGCTTTTACGTACACACATGCGTTCTAGGGGTAATTCACTAAGAAGGGTTATTTTCCTTATGTTGGTGATTTGATAAAAGTGTGATTTTTGTTTCGTTAATTGATTGTTATGTTTGAAAGGAATTGAAGTTTATGTGATGGTTCCATTTTTAAGTCATACTTATAATTAGATGTTAAGTAAAATGGCTATGTTTATAACTCTAGCTTGAATTGTTATTTACGATTTCTTACAACATTTAGGCCCACTTGCACCAACTTTTTAACAATTTTTCATAGTAAAATTGTGTTTAAATAAAATTTAAATACATTTAAGAAGTTGGTGCAAGTGGCCCTTAGTTATTTAGGGACTTAATCAGCTTATAACGCAACAGCATTTTCATGGTGGAAGTTGAATTATACACATTTTATTTAAAGCTAGCAATACGGGTCGCACATTACTAGTATTTTTGTTAACCCCTCGTGCTAAGCCAAAATGCTTGTGTTACGAGTGGGTTCACGTTGGTAGTGCAATGGGTGGGTATCGAACTGACAACCACATGATCGCAAGTCCAACGCCCTAGCCATTAGGCTACCGACGCTTCAAACATTAACCACAATCATTTATTATTAATATTTATTTATAAAGTAACATTGGCCGACATTGTGAAAATTTATAAATACTATTGTTGTAAATACTTTTTTGTGTTATGAAGTGTCTAGTTCACCTAAAATACTTGTAGCATTAATTGTGGGTGTACATTAGTACGCCTCTGACTAACCCCTAAAAAGGTTTAGAAACTGTGTTCTTTCAGTTTCCAAATTTAAAAAGGTTGTTTCAATCGCGATACGATCACGGATTCAATTGGTAATGTCCTCGCGTCCCGATTACAGCCGTTTCCCGGGGATTTGTTATGATCCCGCTAATTGTTCGCATCCCGGTCGAGGTTCGTTCCTTCCTCATTAACGCGCGTGACATCACTGCGCCCGCGCAGCTAATTGTTATGTGCGAGGAAGTGATATTGGATGTGGGTTCGTTTTTTGCATCGTTGAGGCTATGATTAGGTATTGTGGAATGTGTAGTTTTTATTTGAATTTAGTGTGAAACCAATATTCCTGATGTGGATTAAATTCAAACCCGCTCTTATTTTTATTTATTTATTTATACTTCTATGCACAATAATAGTAGTACCACAGATAATAGAATACTAGTAGTAGTACATAAGGCGGACTTAATGCCATATGGCATTCTCTACCAGTCAACCTTTGGGTTTGGGAAATGTTGTAATAGGTACAAACAATAAATATTTGAGTGACTAGTGATAGACTAGGAATACACAAATAATTTAATATATACATACTTAAATACATAGGTATATATAATTTAACTATTTATGCCAGAGACGAAATAAATAAAGTAAGAAAGAATTAATAAATGAATAAAAGAAAGTACAGTTATTGATTCGCCGAATTGCGGTAGTATTCACATACTTTGCACTTGAATGAGAATTTTGTCGTAGCTTTTTTAATATCAAGTGGAAGCTCTTAAATATTTGAGATAATTTATTGAACAATTGTATACACTTAATAGCTACATAATATGTTATATTATGTATACACTTACTAGCTATTGCCCGCGACTTCGTCCGCCTATAGCCTTCCTAAATAAATTGATTATCTATCGCGTTCAAGAAAACAAAGAAACAAACAAACAACCTCTTCAGGTTTATATATTAGTAATATAGAGTATAGATACAAACAGTGACAGATAGTATTTTTATACTACTGAGGTAGCAAATATAATGACATCTGCAACACCAGAGGTGTCGCCAACCCTGTAGAAACCTACATTCCACAGGTTTCCTGCAGAATGAGAGATGTTGGGCTATAGTCTACCACACTAGCCTACTGCGGGTTGGCAGGTTTATACACCGTCGCATGCAGGTATCCTTCGTCGTTTACATAATTAATTTTTTTTATGGCAAATCATCAGACGGGCCGCCTGATCGTAAGCGAGATTTTCACGTGGGAGAGCCATGCTTCGGCACGAATGGGCCGGCTCGACCGGAGTGATACCACGGCCTCACAGAAAATCGGCGTGAAGCAACGCTTGCGTTATGTTTCGCCGAGTGAATGAGGTTACTGGAGGCCCAAACCCTTTTAAAAGGCGGGCAACGCACTTGTGACTCCTCTGGTGTTGCGGGTATCCATGGGCGGCGGTTATCGCTTACCATCAGGTGATCCGTCTGGTCGTTTCCTCCCCTATACCATAAAAAAGCGATTACCGCCGCCCATAGACACCCGCAACACCAGAGGAGTCGCAAGTGCGTTTGCGTTAGAGACCTTTTAAAAGGGTTCGGTCCTTCGGTATCCTCACTTACTCAGCGAAACTCAACGTAAGCGTTGTTTCATGCCGGTTAAAATAATTTTTAATACGTAGGTACATGATTTCGAAAAGGCAGAGGTGCCTTGCCATCGTATATATCTTATACGATGGCAAGGCACCTTTGACTTGACAGCGATGGCATATATGACAATAGTCATATATGACATCGCTAGGCTATCACTGCTTATCTACAGAAAACTACAAGTATACCAAGATATAACTAGCAGATTGACTGGTTAATACATACAGATGATGCTTCAAAGGATATCAGAATTGAATATTGCGCATAAAAAGATGTTGTGTGGTCCAAGTCATGAATAGAAGCGTAACAACAACTCTACACAAGGCTAAAAAAGCCACTTATTTTTTATTATTGCTATTGTTAAAACCTAGTAAATTCACATGTCGTTTTGCATCTCAATTATTTTCTTTAAAAGAAAATGCTAATTATTTTCAGCTCAATATTATTTTTTCGATCGTTATCGATGATATTGATTCTGGCAATTATTTTGTGACGTTGGCAATAAAACTGCTGATGCATAGATCTACACTGTGAGCATGATTGTGTTAGCTTAGTGATCTTTTACAGCACAGTAGTCGTCTCCCCACACCCTGTAAGTTAGGTCATTCATATCTAAGTACATAGAATATGTATTTGTAATTAATTGGTACCGGTAAATTATTCACAGAAATGTGGCCTCCTTAATTTAGTAACTCCGTCACTCACCAATCTTATAGCTTTACTAGCTTCTAGCCGCGGCTTCGGTCACTTGAAGCTTAAAAACCAACAAGATCTCTTTTTTGTATGGGTGTCTATACATTAGAGAGGTCTAGCTGTATCTCAGGTTCCGTTTAATTATTTGAGATAAGAAGTATACCAGTTTTTAAGTTGGAGCACACACTTTTTAACTGAATATTTGAAAAATATTAGAACGTCATTTGCCTTATCCCAATGTTAAGAATGCAGATGGTTCAAACTACAATTATTTTAATGATAACTTAAACTACCCCCCTGCAATAAAGCAAAAAATTAAAACAATTTGCAACTACTATAATGTTGAGAGAGGTGAAAAGAATTATTTACAAAATAATTTTCGAATATTTACCCAATAACGAAATTAAAATATTTATTTTAGTATAGAAGAAGATATAAACTTGCAAGACATTAAAATTTAACAGTCATTCCTAAAGACAACTTTCAATTAGAGTTTTGTAGACAATTATTATGTGTAGGTACTTACGCTTACGTACTTATGAAATCGCTAATAGCTGATCTCTCAACAAATACACCACAAACAAAAGCCGGGAGCGGTGCGGAACTTAAATTCGAAATCTTTGAGATTCAAATCGCCACAAACGTTGTTAAAACGGCAGACGGAAGGATTGCAAAGGAATTGCGGTTACTTTAAGCAGTAGATATATTATATAGCTTTTAGCGGTTGAGCTACGATGACAGATAGGTATCAAATATCTAACAATGTTATTAATGGCGATGCATAATACCTGTATTACTCGAAGAGTCAGGGAAAAATGCACTCATGTGTAACTAATGTAGATACACTCACAGTTGGCTGATGTTTTAAATCATGGGATTTAAAACATCAGCCAACTGTGAGTGTATCTGCTCGAAGTTTGGTTTTGTGCCCGGCTAACAGCAATCACCCTATACTTATTACATGGGTAATATAGGGTGATTGCTGTTAGCCGGGCACACATCCAAACTTCGAGCTGCTACTGAGAATAACACTCTAGTGGACCTGGAAATTTAACCTAGGACAATAGCCGCACTCCTGACCAGACCAGGGAAGACCACAGAAAATATTATTTAATGAGTTCAGCAGCGAATACTCAATATAAATAGGGGTTAAAAGGAGTTATGAATACTTGAGAGTGCCATTTATATAATGACTTCACAAATACAGATCACATATGTAGACAGTTGCCACAAGCAATAGAAGAAGCTTATAATGTTTAATAAAAGTTTGAGTTAGCTCAGTATGAGTAGATAAGTCCTACTCACCCACTCGACAAAACAAGCATACATTTGATCAAGATCAGGTCATGCGGTTGAAATTTGTCATAATAATTAAATGACTGGACAATTCTCATACCTTACCCTGCCCCACGGCCTATCCTGAGGGACCTGTTATAAATATGCCACAAACAAACCTTAGACAGTCCAAAAAAAACTCCATTTTGAAAAATCGTTATGAACTAGGGAAAAATCTCACGTGTATTATAAAGCCGGGCGCACACGGTATACATTTCATAAAAATAAACACTTAGGTAATGGGAAAGGCACGCACGCTGCCCCGTGCCGTTGCCGCCCCGCAGACGTCCCGCTGTCGCCCCGTCGGCGTACCGCATTCGGAATAATGTGAAAAAGTAAAGCGGACTCTGAACGACACCCTTGGGGACGAGAATCGGTTATTTGCCTGTGGATTGTTTTGAATACGGCAGTGCACTGGATTGCTAAAAACCTGGACATGTCATTTCCCTCACTTCGTATTATCAAGGAGGGTCTACAAAATTCATGTTGGCGTAATCGCGTCGTGCGATTTCAATTTTTCTTTTGACGGTTCTGAATTACAAAATTTCCTTTCCTAAAAAGTTAATAATTTATTTGGATCCAGCACCTCAGTGGAAGTAATTATAAGTATAACTAGCTTTTGCCCGCGGCTTCGCTCACCTGAAGCTTTAATAATAATAAAGATATAAAGATATAATAAGTAAATAAATAAAAATAAGAAAATAAAGATATAATAAGAATAATTTTATCAAAACGAACACAGATGGTCTCTTTTTTGTATGGGCCTCTATACATCAGAGAAGTCAAGCTGTATGGATTCATTTAATTAATTGAGTTAAGTAAGTAGTTCACCAGTTTTTAGGTTAGAGCATATACTTTCTGGTAACAAAATTACAATCTATTCAGTAGTTTTTGCTCCAACCCGTAACAAACAGACAGACAAGAATTTAAAAAAACACATTTTTGGATTCGGCTACGTTTATATACCATAAACCACTTGATTTTTTTAAATATCTTCAATGTACAGAAGCAGCTTTTTTACAATTTTGTAACAGTAGAGATACCAAAGGATTTAAATATTGGAACTGTCATTTTAATAGTTAATCTTTTTGTTAATTGAGAATGTTGTTCCATAAAATAAGCATATATTATCCTTGTTGCTAATACCAACCGTTAAACTAAATGTAAGCCAGAGCAGGACCACTTACATACATTCAGATAAATTTTCAATTACATTTCGAAAATTTCATTCTTATCCACGTTTCTACGTTCTACTGCTCACGCAATCGGCGTACTCCATGCGTAGTCGCCATTTATAATTCATAATACAAGACACAACTACACAAACTAACGTGTGCCTGTGTACTCCGGCCTTTGGTTTGCTTTTCATTTTTTAAACACTTCAATCGATTTTTTTTTGTCGTAAACTATTTATTTTCTTTAGTGTTCCTTTTCTAAAATGTACTTCCAGAATTTAACTGTTTCTATGATGACAGACAAGCGTAAGGGCCACCCGATGGTAAGCGGCAACTGCAGCCTTTAGACAATAACTATAGGGTAGTGGGCAAACGAGCAGACAGATCGCCTGATGTTAAGCGATTACCACTGACCAAGGACACCCGCAACACCAGAGGAGTCACAAGTGCGTTGCCCGCCTTTGAAAAGGGAGACCTCCGGTAACCTTACTCACTCGGCGAAACACAACGACAGCATTCTTTCACGCCGGTTTTCTGTGAGGCCGTGGTATCACTCCGGTCGAGCCGGCCCATTTTTACTTAATATTGTAAAGAGGAAAGGTTTGTATGTATGTTTGTAACGAACAAACTCAAAAACTACAGGGCCGATTTCAAAAATTCTTTCACTATTTGAATGCTACGTTATTCCAGATTAACATAGGCTATAGAATATTTTGAAAAAGTTAGGGATTTCTCCACCCGTGCGAAGCCGGGGCCGAAGTCTAATTCCATATAAATTACCTAATTATATAGGTAGGTA
The DNA here is from genome assembly GCA_947256265.1 of Acronicta leporina. Lineage (NCBI taxonomy): Eukaryota > Metazoa > Arthropoda > Insecta > Lepidoptera > Noctuidae > Acronicta > Acronicta leporina. The sequence goes on along the minus strand of OX366513.1, from coordinate 3,271,546 downwards.
CCGGAAGGTTCCGTCATTGCTTGACGCAAAACTATAGTGAAAAAAAAAAATTATAGTACCTACCTACCTAAACCTCTTTAAGATTATACCTACTTTGTTTCTCATTCAAAAATCCCCGTTAATTCTGAATAAGTACGAGTAATATAAAATAATCTCATACATTTTCATTTATAATGTAGGTACAAAGGAAGATTACTTTCTGCATGGGAATAATATTACCATAAAATCCATTTCCCAAGAAACGAACACTTGGCATCGCGATTTGTTACCAAGATTAAACCTAAGATTAACATACACGTTATATTTTGTTTTATTTATCGTTATTTTTGCGTATTTTTTCACTTTCTTATGTGGGTAGGCGAATATTCTGGAATTCCTTCGGGTTTTCTTTGAGAAATTGAGACTCCCCCTTATGTGTTAATTTTTCAATGTCTGACTTGAAAATTATTGGTTTGCAGTTATTGTTTAATACTCACGCCTTTTTTCTCATAGGGCTAGGCTTATGAAATTGTTATTAACATTGATTATTATAATAATTGAATTAATTTGTAGTGTAATGAAAACCTAGTGATACTACACTAATTGATATAGTTAATTATCGGAAACATCGTAGGGAAACCTGCATGTCTGGGCATTTTTTTCCATAGCGTTTAAGTCTGTTGACCCACATAAGCGTAGCATGGTGGACTATATAGCCTTACCCCTCCCACTCTGAGAGGAAACCCGTACCCTGTTGTAGGCAATTATTTATTTGTATATCAGAGACCCAAAACTAAGTACATTTTAGGTATAAATTATTTACCTACCTAATTGATATACCGATGATTCCTTGGCCAAATAATTTTATTTACTTACTAGCCTATGCCCGCGGCTTCGCTCACTTGAAGCTCAAAAACCAACAGTGATGATCACTTCTTTGTGTCTCTATACATTAGAGAGGTCAAGCTGTATCTAAGGTTCCGTTTAATTATTTGAGATAAGAAGTATACCAGTTTTTAATTTGGAGCACATACTTTCTAACATTGATAACAAAATTAAAACCTATTCAGTAGTTTTTGCGCCAACCCGTAACATACAGACAAACAAACAAGAATTTTAAAAATCACATTTTTTGGTTCGGAGACGTTTATATACCCTAACCCACTTGTTTTTTTTAATATCTTCAATGTACAGACACAGCTTTTTTACAATTTTATAATACTATAGAAGAAGATAGAGATACAGAATACATTTTGATGGTGTGCCTCCCCATTACTGAAGGCTGAACTCTTATTGCTGGATGGAAGTACTGATTTCGTTTTGAGCAAAGTTATTGGGATTTTCACTTATGTAATATTCTGAGTAGGAGCCCCCAGAATTTGTTGTTTGAAGGACGTCTTATCTGCGTGAGTATACCTATATTTTAAACAGTTATTATTTATTCAACCCTTTATGAGACATGTATAAAAAAGTTCACACAAGTTGCTGCAAATAGCCACGAAAAAATATGTTGACAATAATCAGAAAAAAAGGTCCCTAAATATTTCGCGCAAAATAAAACGCCAGTCCGGTTATAAAAACTATAACAATAACAATCAAGCTAACATTGTACCGATGGCAAAAAAAACAAAGTCATAGAGGAACTGAACGTATTTTCCTTATGGCTTTAATTAAGCCGCGTCCGCCGGTAGGACCGCCATTTTTGCGCACCGTACCGCTCGTGCAGATTGATTAAAAGTCTATGGCCCATGCTTTATAGTGTGTTTCCATTGTAATAGGTGTTTTTGTGTTGAAATGCATTTGCTGAGGAAGTACCAGCTAGAATGGGTTATACGAGTATATATCTAAGTACGTACTGCGACACTATAAAAACACAGCCCCCATACAGATATATTATTTTTAATTTCAATCATCCAATGAAATGTTGTCATGGATATACTGAATGAGAATACTTACATATGAATTTAACTTAACTTGTATGCAAATAAATCTCAATGATTTCCAACTTTGTACTATTAAATAAATAAATAAATAAATAAGCCTTTTTATTAATTTCTCATTTTACATGCGGTTTTTATATTATTCATTTAAGTAGGTACATGCAACAAATTGTTTCAAAATAGTTTAAGATAGTAATTAATAATACACTTAAATAAATCATTTCATTTGCTATCAATTAATTATTATATGCTTTTTTTTTGTTTGAATGAGAACCCCTCTGAAGGGTAAAGGCCTCCTCCAAATTTTTCCATTTTTTTCTGTCACGTGCCTCAGTTTGCCATTTGTTTCCTGCTATATCTTTGACATCATCGACCCATCTTTTAAATGGTCTTCCTCTTTTTCTTTTTCCCGTGGGACCTTCCCATAATACGGCATGACTCGTCCACCGGTCACTTTGTACTATTAGTTGGTAATCATTCTTGTGGATGCTCTGCTTCCCCAGGAGCGGCCAAAGTATGTCGGACTCGAACTGACTAACAACCACATTTGTCTTCCCTTACCTTCACTTCATGAAAATAAAATTTATTTATTTCTTCCATTAAAATTATATCTTTGGGAATCACCATCCAACCACTATCTAAATCTGAAGCTCCCGCCGCCACACCATATAGCATTACAACAATAATTAAGAACCGTCCCACTTAATACAAATTATGTCACTCATAAAAAAAATATCTTGCTACAATGGAACTGCACTCAACCCGTGTAGTGGGCAAGCAGCATCTAATTTATGGTCGAGGTGGGCTCCCGGCCCGATAGTTACTGGCGAGCGCTAATTCAGATAGACACGAGTTTGTTACCGGCTAGCGCTCGCAGGGTTAAGCTTTTAATTAGGTACGTTTGAATCGATTTACATATGTATTGCTTTGCAGGTAGCAGGAGATTGGGGATGATGATGTTTGAAACCCTCGTGATATTTAAAGGTTGATTTAAATAGGAATTTTGTTCCAGTTTTTCTTCTCATAGTTCGTCGATTACGCATAACATACATACCGGCGTAATTTCAGTAAGTACTGTTTATAAATAAAATGTCAACTGTTTCTTGAGGTGATAGAACGCTGCTGTGAAGTTCTTCGTCACCTGTCCGCTTGTCGCTTTCTTCTAGGTGGGCACAACGGAATTGCCATATTCTGCCGATGATAAGCAATTATTGTAATATAGCTATAATAAGCTTATATTTTTGTGTTGTTTGAAGGGAAATTGTTTTAATCCCTCTCCCCTCCGGACCGCGAAAGCGACTAGACGTGTGCACTTTACAAGTTTTTAATTTAAAAATAATCATAAATTTTAACAAAATAACAATTAAATTTTTGTTCGAAAGTACCAGGCGAGCATAACGCCTAAGTGATCGCAGAGTGTGTGTGCGGAAGAGACAGCAATTACTGCGACGGAGATAGCTCCGTAGACTTCGCCATTGAAGATTCACTTTGTCTGGCAGATGTCACTTGTCACCGGGCTGTCAACTGTCATCAGTAAATCACGTCGTGTTGACATAAATCATCAATGTCACAGCTAAGTGTTGCTACCATAATAATTACTTGTAAATAGTAATAATTTGTCTTTGTGAACGACTAAGACTTATTAGCTACACTACTTGAATTTTACTGCGCAAGTCCGCATAACATTGAAATACTTACATTAAGTTTATATAGTCATTGTGATGGCTGAGCAGAAAGCTAATATGGATACGAAGAAGTCGCCACCCACCTCAAATCTTCATACCACTGTATCTGAACCAGCTTTAAATCTGCAGTCGTCTGTGCAAGAAAATTTAGCTAGTATTTTTGTAAATGCCAGCCGTAGAACACGCCGACGACTCGACGATGACGTGTATGAACAAACGGGTACAGACAGCTGCAACACTATCTTGTCAGAAATCACCAAATTGTTCACAAGTTTCGAACAGAAACAAAACATCAAATTTGACGGTCTGAATTCCAAAATCACTGGTATTTTAGAACAGAATTCGAAGATTCAGGATTCCATTGCCTTCATCTCAGAAAAATACGACGAGGTTTTGGACCGTTTACAGTCGACTGAACGAGAAAACTCCGCTCTTAGGAAGCAAATGAATGCTCTGGAAGCTAAAATTAATCATTTAGAACGAAATTCTCGCGCCGCACTGATTGAGATTAATAATCTACCCACCATTACCTCTGAAAACAAAAACACCTTAGCCGAGACGCTATGTGATATTGGTTTGGTAGTTAACCAACCTATTCAACCATCTGACGTTAAGAATATTTTCAGAATGAAACCCAAGAAGAATACCAAGTCTCCTAGTACCGTGGTCGCGGAGCTCAACTCTGTCATACAAAAAGAACAATTTCTGAAAGCCGTAAGACTTCATAACAAGCAAAATCCAAACTCAAAACTGTCCACAGGTAGCATTAAGATGCCGTGTCCACCCACACCTATATATATTGCTGAATCCCTTTCTACATATGATAAACATTTGTTCTACCAGGGTCGAAAACTTCAAAAAGAGGGCAAGTGTGAGATTTGCTGGACAAACTACGGAAAAATTTATATAAAGATAACCTCCGACTCAACTCCTCAGTGCATTAATAATGAAAATGATTTATATAACATTTTGGCGTCTGTAAAATGACTATATCATCTTATTAGTTTATACAATTATATAACTTATAATACACACACACTTATCAACCAGTTATTAACATACCTCACACAAACATATTCATTTAAACAAACTAACACCCACCATTCTGCACACATATCAACTTCAATCAGCTGCTTTCTTATTAAAACCTCGTCTCTCTCTCACCCTCGTGCAATTATTAAAGCGTCATTCATGGTCTTCAAAATATCAAAATATTATACAAACTTCAATAAGCATGCAATTACTACGTTAAAGAACCCGCATTATAGTGATTACTTTGTTTTGTTAACTTATATTGTAATGTTAAATAATTCCTTTAACAATTCGGTAATGTAGACGATCTTCAAAAAGATATTGACCACGTCTCGATAGCAGAGTCGGCTTTTTGCAAGATTGAGGATTGCACTCAAATCTCCAAATCACACAAACTAAAATTCACACCTACCTCTTCATCTACTACACGACATAAAACACAGAATGAAGGCGTGACTGTTTACTGCCGCAGTCATCATCAAATATCCGTATCAGAGCCCCCCATACACGACGCAAACTGTCTACTATTAATTATCAATAAAGAGACAGCTGTTATCGCAGTATACCGACCACCTGCAACCCGTGATGTGTCTAAGTTTTTAGACTCTCTAAACGAGCTCCTTGAGACAGTGTCGTCCTATAAAAACATTATTTTGACAGGTGATATAAACATTGATATTTCGGTAAACAACAATGACTCGCGCTCAGAGGATTACCTTAACCTAGTTGCCTGTCATGGTATGTTACCAGGACATATACTTCCGACACGTCAACACAATTCCTGTATTGACCACTTAATCCTAAAGACTAAACTACCTGCTTCTTGTTACGTTGCAAATACATCCATTACTGATCATGACACGGTTCTACTATTCCTTCAATATGCAAATATATCCTCTAGCATTGCCAAAAAAACAAAAAACATCCTAGACTACGATAAAATTGAATCAGTACTAGTCCATACAGACTTTAGTACAATGTATACTACAGTTGACGTTAACGAAGCCGCAAACTTTTTCATTAACACATTAAACTCAATTATTGTCACAAATTCAATATTAAAATTGGTACCCTACCGAAAAAGACTAAGGAAACCGTGGATGACACCGGGCCTGCTCAAATGTTTGCGAAACCGAGACAATCTACACCTAAAACTTAAAAAGTCACCGAATGATGAAATATTATTGATAACCTTTAAAAGATATAGAAACTTCTGCACAATGCTAGTTAAAAAGGCTAAAATTAACTATGATAAGGCTCAATTAAATAAGGCACAAAATAATAGCAAAAAGCTGTGGGAGGCTATAAAAACTATAACGTATACAGCTAAGCAAAAAACTCAGGCTTCTGAACTATTATCATCAACTGACCCTCAGCGTTCGGTAAATGAAGTCAACTCATATTTTGTTAATATTGGACGAACCTTAGCTGAAAAGGTAGCCACTACCGCCCTTACACACGATAGGATAAATATTCCCTCGCATCATAAAACTTTTGTCATATATGAGACGGACGAATCCGAAATGGATCATCTAATTATGAACCTAAGAAGTAACTGCGCTGTGGGCTCTGACAACTTACCAGGCTCTTTCCTTAAAAAGTTTAAACATATTTTAATACCCCCGCTTATATTTCTGTGCAACCTTGCGTTTTCTACTGGGACTTTCCCAGATGCATTTAAACTTGCGATCGTTCAGCCTATTTATAAGGGTGGAGACAGAGATCGTTCGACTAACTACAGACCAATTTCTATTTTGCCAACCTTATCTAAATTACTAGAGAAATTGTTAAATATTAGGTTAGTAAAATACTTAGAAAAAAATCAAATTCTATCAGTTTGTCAGTATGGTTTTCGTTCAGGAATTTGAACAAGTAACGCCGTCTTAGATTTAACTAATAAAATTGTAACAAAACTCGACAAAAAACAAAAAGTACTCGGAATCTTTTTAGATTTGGCCAAAGCCTTTGACACGATTTCTGTCCCCACACTTATGGCTAAGCTTGAAAAAATCGGCATTAGAGGTACTCAGCTCTCCCTTTTCCATAGCTACCTAACAGGTAGACGACAGTGCCTCAAGATTGGCGAATGGACTAGTGATGAGCTGCCCATTTCTTACGGCGTGCCCCAGGGCAGTATTATTGGCCCCACGTTATTTCTCATTTATATAAATGATCTTTGTCAGTTAAACCTTTCAAATGGGTCTATCTTCACCTATGCCGATGATACTGCCCTCATATTTCACGGACCATCCTGGGAATCAGTTTTCTATTCTGCTCAATCAGGTCTTAATATGGTCACCAATTGGCTTAATAATAATCTACTTACTCTTAACGTTGACAAAACAAAGTATCTGACCTTTTCGTTATCAAGTTCTGGAAAACTTAACTCAATCCCATATTCCTTGGCAGCTCACACTTGCGATACCTCTCTCAGTAATACCTGTAACTGTCCTCTCCTCAGCCGCTGTAACTACATCAAATATCTGGGAGTAGTTATCGATGACTTGCTTTCTTTTCACAATCACATTGATACTCTTACCTCCAGATTGCGTAAATTAATATTTATTTTTAAGAGGCTCCGACATGTTGCAGACGTAAAGGTCCTTAGATTGGTTTATTTAGCTCTAGCTCAATCTCTTATACAGTACTGTATAGTCTCCTGGGGTGGATCCACAAAAACTCATTTGCTGAAACTGGAACGTGCCCAGAGAGCTGTTTTAAAAGTAGGATGGAACCTACCTTACATCTTTCCAACAACAAGACTATACACAAACTGCAATGTTCTCTCGGTTCGAAAATTATTCCTACTAAACTTGATCCTTACTACCCACTCCCAAACTCCATACAATCCCAATAAATTTAAAAATTCACGACACAAATATAGTGCTTGCCCTCAAAGTCTGGTCAATTCCAGTTTAGCTCAGCGCAGTTTTTGTTTCCTCAGTAGCTATGTTTATAACAAAACAAATAAAATGTTAAATATATACCCTATGTGCTTATCAGATTGCAAAAAAACAGTAATAGATTGGCTTCAAAAACTTGACTATGAAGAGACTGAAAAAATTATTACCCCACTACTATAGACCTCACAGCTGATTAATACGCACATACAAATGCACACTTACACGTACCGCACGCGCGCACACACATACACACACACACATTTACACAAAATCACTCATTAAATGTTACTAAGATTATTACATTCACTTGATTTCCTCTCATGTTCTTGCACAATGTATGTAATTTATCACGTTAGCAGTTTTAATTTTAAATGTTATAAGGAGTAAGAGAGCCTGGAGATCCGTCATACAGGCTCCGAACCTAGTACGGACTCCAGCTCTCAAAAAGTTACTTGTTATGCTAAAACTAATACCACAATTTGTAAAAGTGTACTTTTTGAGAGAAATAAACTTTTTTATTATATTATATTATTATATAATTAAAATTACTTGGCAAACGAGACTTATCGACTTATATATTGGCGCACTGGTGGTGTTGCTAGTGTCTACAGACTGTAATTGCCGCTTACTATATACCTAAGGCGGCCCCTAGGCCGGATATATTAATTCAAGAAAAAAAACATTATTCTCTGCGATTCACACTAGTAGGAAAATTCTGGTCATCTTCAAAATATAATTGCAACCTGATCAAAATGTCGTAAATCAGTCAACCTTTAGTGATTTTTCGTGGTTCAATTGTGTGATCTCATTATAAATTATAATTAAATTCTCGATATAAAATACACACTTTTTGGTAATTTAAAAGACCATGATTTATGAATACTGGTGCGGAATCTTATTTTAAACGGTCTTTGAGTAGGTTCCTTCTAGAATTCACGGCCTTACAGAAAACTTGCGTGAGTCTTACGTTGTTTCGCTGAGTTAGATATTAGTGAGGATACCGGAGGCCGAAACCCTTTTAAAAGATGGGCAGCGCACTTGCGACTCTTCTGGTGTTGCGGATGTCTATGGGCGACAGTAATCGCTTACCATTACGAGATCCGTGTGCTCGTTTACCACCCTATCCCATAAAGAATAACCTTCAGAGGCTTCAGATATCATCCAGATCCAAAGCTACAGATGACCACAAAAAGCGTAACATTAATCCTGGTATGACGGCGTAAGGCGGGCTGCACACTCTCTAGCCACGACGATTGACTGTGACAAATATACGTGTGAATCCAGCCGGCGTTTACACTATTCGCGGTTTGTGAGTTTCTTGTGGATTGTGTGGCCACTAATTATAGGAGGTAGCGATTGGAATTGCTTCCTTTTAAGTCGAGGTATATCACGTATTTATTTATTTATTATTATTTGACTGCCTCGTTAGTCTAGTGGTCCCAAGTGCGACTGCTACACCAGAGGTCCTTCCTGGATTGTTGGTCAGTTCAGTAGGACGGGTAGAATTACCCATTTCTTCTTTCACTTCATCTACCCAAATATACTCGTAGCACCGAACCTTCGAAATGTTCCTACTATTAAATTTAAAAAAAAATCGCCTTCTGATGTTCACCAGCCGCTACAGTGGCACGCTCGCTCCCATCCTGCCTGCAATATTATGATTACTGACCTCTCAAAATGATTACGCACTACTTTGCTGGTTGTAGTATCCTAACCGCCCACTTCATAGCCCAACAAAACACATAACATAGGCAACTATTAAGGTTTATCCATTTGTCACCCGTCAGCGCATCGTTTAGGTGACGGCCAACAGATGTCGCTAGTGCGATTATGAACCACTTTCGTGGTCCAATCGAGAGAGTGGGAAGCGGAAAATATCACTAAGTACCTAATGGTGGAAATTGGCAATTTGAAATGTTATTTTGTGGGCGAAAGAAGGAAATATATAGGTAGATTTTTTGGGAATCACGAAATAAACCCAATTGCAATATAACTCTGTCAATTTTTATCTTTGTCCCAAGACCCCAATAAACCTACGATTTGTATCTTAAAGATCACACTGGTTAGTAGTACAGAGTTACTTATCTATTCATGTGTTAGTAGTCTCCATTCTTTGTGCCGGGGTAAGCTTGTTTCCCCCAGCACAAAATAGGATCTGGCAAGATAGGTTATTAATTTCAGCCGACAGTCAGGACACCCTATGTTTCCACACGCCCTTGGTCTTCCCGAGATGAGTAGGAAATGGCTACCTTCGGTGAAGAGGTAGCTTAGAACCAGGAGACGGACATAGGTAACTTTTTGTCCCGTTCCCGGGGGATGTGATGACAGACCGAATTCCACGGGGGCGAAGCCGCGGGCAGAAGCTAGTAATACATACATACCATCACGCCTGTATTCCCCGAAGGGTTAGGCAGAGTCTTACTAATGTACACCCACAGTTCGCCGGTATGTTTTTAATAGGGGGCGAGCCTATTGCCATTAACCGGGCACAAATTCTTAACTCCGAGCTGCTACTGGGAATTTCATAGAAGAACATAACACTTTGCTCGACCTGGGAATCGAACCCAGGACCTCTAGCGTAGCAGTTGCGCTCAGGACCACTTGGTTAATTTGGCAGTTTCAATTCAATACCAAATAATTCCAATATGATGTCCAATATGAATTCTAATATGAAGCGGCTAGGGCATCGGACTTGTGATCATGTGGTTGCCGGTTCGAAACCCACCCTTTACACTACCGACGTGAACCCACTCGTAACACAAGCATTTTAGCTTAGCACGAGGGGCTAACAAGAATACTAGTAATGTGCGATCCACATTGCTAGTACTTAAGCCTTTTTTTTTTAAAAAGAAGAAAGAAAAGAAAAGAAAATAATAAGTAAAATGTGAACTCCAAGCTGCTATTGAGAATTTCATGAATATGAAAATCCATTGCGTGACATGATATCTACAATAACTAAAGAGAGAGTCAAGTTTATAAAAATTAATGCTTAAGAAAATACTAATGTTAGCTAATCTTTATATACCAAGGAGCTATAATTAAGCTGACCGTTCTGTAGGCCGAGGCAGAGAAACATAGTCGTCACGGACAAGTCATAAATCAGACAGAATCTTTTGGTGGGAACAGCCAGATGATGTGACGTCGCCAAATAGAGAATTGCTTTGGTAATAATGTTGAATACGTCCTAATTAAATAAGTACCTATATTACATCACTAGCTTCTGCCCGCGACTTCATCCGCGTAGCGTGATGATATATAGCATATAGCCTTCCTCAATAAATGGGCTATCTAACACTGAAAGAATTTTTCAAATCGGACCAGTAGTTCCTGAGATTAGCGCGTTCAAGCAAACAAACAAACAAACAAACTCTTCAGCTTTATATATTAGTATAGAAGTATAGATTACTATGCCCTTTAGTCTAGTAGTCACGGGTTTGATTCCCAAGTCGAGCAAATTTGTATTACCTACGTGTTTCTATGAAATTCTCAGGAGATTTGTACCAGGTTAGTCAAATGGCACCAGCGAATTGTGGGTGTAACTACCTACATTAGTACACCTCTGCTTATGCCTTCCTTCGGGGAAAATCCTTCGAGGAATACCTACAGGCGTGATGGTATATTTTTTTCATTATACCTACCTGCATATGAGCAAGTTTTTCAGGAGACTCATACAACTGTATAGGTAATATATTTTGTAGACTACCGAAAAAATCTATAACGTTGGTAGATATTAGGTAAGTATCATAAATGGTTAAATGTGTGCTGTAAAAACCTTTAATCCTTTTTATACCTTTCCATTCCATATCAACCTTTACTTTTTCTAACCCCTTTTTTAGATGTAAATAAATGTACCCGATAGGGTTGTCACCACGCCAAACCGCGGTGGGTGTTTACTTAGAAAACATGGGAGACACGTGAATAATGTTTACCTTGCTCGAACCTTTTACTTTTCGTTGATTGTGTTTTTAAATCATCTGGCTGAGATGAAAGAAGCAAAAATAGCGGGACTAGATCCTACCCGAATTATTTAAATTCTATGTTTAAACTCGTGGGTAGATAAGCAAATGAAAAGTACGTACTTCTAAATAGGGACTAGTTAATATCTAAGTGCTACTAAACGAGAGGTGTTGTAAGAGTAATAAAAGCCAACATGCTTGGTGAAGCATCATCCTATCACCCGTGCACCCGTTACCTACCTACCTACCTACCTACCTACTGAAAGACCGAAACCCGAAATCTCAAAAACCCGATCTCCTAAACCTAACAGTCTCTGTTTTATTGTCTGTCTTTATGCTTTTTCCATCAAATACTAAAGTATTTACTACTAAAGTAGTAGGTATCTACCTTCCTAAGTTAGAAATAAATACTATATATGTAGGCATTCAATAACGCAAATGCCAGGATGATAAGGAACAATAAAATAACCCCAGAAATAACATTAATTGCCTACCGTCAAATATTTAATAATTAAACATGAAAGAAATTTAAACTCTGAACATTAGATCATGTTGCGATAATGCTGCCATCTATCGGAACAAAACATGAACTACTTGGAGTAAAATAAGTAACTAAAATAGTGTTAACTAATTCTAAAAAAATTAAAATGATAGACATTATTTTTCAATGTTCACTTTTTTTCGTATTCGTTTATATAACGTAAAGTGTACATGTAATTTACGTAAAAGACTTCTTTTCTAAAATTTAAAAAGATAACTGACTGACAGATTACAGCTGTTTGTTTGACATTTCGGCTTGGTGTTGGTTGGGGTATAACCTATAATCTTAACATCGTCGGCGTTTGAGGTTAAAATCTCTTGTAATTTATAGATTTCTGTGTGGAAATACATTTATTTTTGAGTGCAATAGTGATAAAGTACAGTAAACGTTTTAATAGGACCCAGTAAGTGGGTCTTATGACCCGCGTGTGTGCCGTCTAAGTTATTTATATCACGGTGTAAATAAAACTTTGTTTATTATTTACTGATAATATCTAGATTAGTTTTCATGTTCCATAGTGTTGTGTAGTTTAGTAATTTTAAATTGTCAATAAATGATAAGTTTTATTAAAACCATAGCTAGTAAAGCAATTAGATTTAAAGTTAAGTTTTCCATATTACCTAGATCGTGTTTGAATTTAAAAAATAATCTAGCTATGGCCAGTGAAGCTTTAAAAAATAAAAGCGATTCAAAATTAGAACACGAGCCAACTAAAAAAATGAAGTTTGATAACTCCGAGCTTGATGGTGATAATAAACAATCTATTGTGACAAGAACTGTGGCTACTATGTGTGGGGCATGGAGGCCTGAAGAAGAATATGGAGGACTGATTTTCGTTTTTAAGACAAGGAAAGAGTGCCTTAGCCCTAATCCAACTAATGAAGCTGACTTTCCGGAGAATATTGAAGATTTTTGGGAGGCGACATTCCAGGCCAACAATGATGAACAGGTATGAATAATGAAGGTTTTATACTTTTAATAGGCTTTGCTTATTATTTTCCTTCTAACAGGGATAATAAAATGAATGGCATAATTATCTACTATTTTTTTTTTTTTTTTTTTTTTTTTTTTTTAATTATGGCGTCACACATTTTGTGTATTTGCCAGTGTCAAGTATTAGAATAATCAAGTAGGTAATAAATATTTCCCATCATGGGATTGTATTATGGCACCACACTTTTTGTGTTCGCCAGTGTCAAGTATAATGTTCAGTTGCCCCAATAAAACGGTAGAAACTTTATTGAGGCTTCGATGGAGTTTAGGTGTGAACCCAAAGTCACGATTTTCAATTTTATATCATTTGCCTACACTCTCACACGTTCACGAACACTTAATGGTTAATTATCCACCATAATTACACATAAAACTTCGGAGAAATTCAAGTTTTGAAAAATAATATAAAATCGACAATGTGCACTTTTCATTTTCCCGCCTAAACTCTATCTACTATTTATTTTAGAGGTCTGCTTTCATATTTTTATTACTAGCGCCATCTGTTGTAATTTCTAACAAATCATATACGACGCAAGTTTCCGTGTGCCATTGAGTTGTTTATTTATATGACTAGATGGCGCTCTATGTTCGAGTGTTTGCAATTTGGATAACATTTTGAAGTGTATACAACTTGTAACAGAGGGCGCAATATGTGGATTTTTTATATAAAAAACATAATAGTTACTATAATAATTCTGTACCTTCAGTGAAAAGTAAATTCAACTACAAAAAAAATCTCTTCATTTCTATTTAGGTATACCTATATACAATACACCTCTACCTAGCCTTAACGTAGTTTGTATACTTAGGTAGGTACCTACCTATTCTCAAAAAATGCCAGAATGTTCTGGACAATGTGTGTACGTGTGGTATTTCACGCTCTTTGTGTAGGTAGGTAGGTTAGTAGGTAAGTAATCTTAATCTAATCTTTTCAGTGCTTTGACTATCTATCTATAAGGACCCGCCTCTCATGATCATTCCCCTCTGTCAAGGTAGTGGATTAAAAAATCTAACGCGTTTATCAAAACTGTTTCTGAAATCGATTTTTCATTAACAGAATCGTTTCCGCTCAGTAAGGTCATCATAAATGCTCCGTGTAAATACCGATATACGTGCAGTTAATGTATCCAAAAAAATATCTAATATCTTATTTAGATAAAGATGGAGTTATTTTCCGCATATAAGTATTAAAGTTCATTTATTTCTATTTAAATCACATAATACAATTTATTAATAAAGATCGAGGACGTTACCGATTCAATAATCGAGTATAAAATAATCGTATAGTTCAAGCATGCACTCCCCACGAGACTACCCGCACTCCCCACGAGACTATCCGCACTCCCCACGAGACTAGCAAATTTTTTTTACCAACAATATGAGCCTTCTGCTAATAAGTGTAAGATTTAAATTTGAAATATCCATCAAAATGTCATTTTTTGATTTTCAATTATATATCATCCAATAGGATGTCACCATTTATGATTTTCAATTATAGGTCTTATGCAGAATTACCGTTTTTTGGCAATTATAGGCCTTATATATATTATGACATAATGCATAAAACTCGAATTTTAAAAAGTGTAGCGAGACTATGTCCCTCTTTTGTTTTGTCATTTTAATTAATGATGTGATAGTGTTTGTTTACGATTTCGAATCGATATCGATATTATTTTCTTGTTCAATGTAAGACCAAATTATAATAATTGCTAAAGATCACTAAAGATGTATATCATGAATTTATGATATCACTATATTTTTATAAAATTTTATAAAATAACATTTTTGGAAATGACGTAACTAAGATTATTGATTATTTTTGATATCCAGTGCTATTCGATATTTTATTTGTTACTTTTCAGATCTACAAAAGACCTTCATTTAAAATGAAGTAGGTGTGATTGATAAATAATAGCTTAAGCCGTTGCAGATAAATGTGTTGACAAAAGAATTTATAAATTAACATATTTAAATCGTATTTTAAAAATAATTGAAAATGATTTCTAAGATACAGTACGGTTTGAAGGTCTGGGGTTTCTTTTACCGCTTAGGTGGAAAACCAGCACATGGCCCGCCTGATGGTAAGTGGTTACCGTAGCCTATTATATGAACGCTTGCAACATCTGGGGTATCACTCGCCCGTTACCGACCCTGTAAAAATCTTTTCACACCCGGTAGACAACCCACAACACCGGTACCCCCCACTGCCAACATAACGCTTCCTCGCGGAGCTCTGGCGATCTTGCTCACCGTTAGGAACACAACATAGTACAGTGGTATGCTATTTGGCTACTATTTTCTGCAAAGTGTAGGTATTTCCCCAGTTGGGCAGCTCCAATTGTAAGTAGAGTTATTCAATTCCACTATGCCCTGCCTCTCGGGGTGTTTCTTCAAACACATTATTTTCTTTTTTCGATATCCGGCTCAAAGAAATAACGAGAGTACGGAACACGACATACCATCACCTCTTTATTCCCCGAAGGGTAAGACAGATGCGTACTTAGGGGGCGAGCCTATTGCCATTAATCGGGCATCAACCCTTAATTTTATAGAAAAACTCCAATAACACATTGCTCGACCGGGGAATCGAACCCAGGACCTCTAGCGTAGCGCTTCTGTTCATATTAACGCGCGACATAATGAACAAAATCGTATTTACTCCTACTTATATCTCGTGGGAAACAAAACGCTCTGTCTAGTGTCATTCCTAATATATCAGCCTGGCAAAGAATAGAAAAAATCAAAATCAAAGAATCAAACTAATTGGTATCAAAGTATTTGTAACAAAACGTCCCCAATATCCGCTCTATCTATACTAATATTATAAAGAGGAAAGATTTGTATGTATCAATGTATGTAACAAATAAAATCAAAAACTACTAGGCCGATTTCGAAAATTCTTTCACCATTTGAATGCTACATTATTCAAGATTAACATAAGCTATAGAATATGTATTTCGAAAAGTTAGCGATTTCTCTCACCCGTGCGTTTATATTCCAATTACATAGTATGTACCTATTTATCTATACCTAAATAGTTTCTTTGTTTTGTATTTCATTAGCATGCAATGAGAGCATTGCATTGAAAATAATTATGACGCAAGATATTAAAAAGGTGTGTATGGATGATTTTAATTTTGCAAATAAATAATTACATATAAAAATAATTTGTAATCGTTGTTACGTTTTTATCCATTCTTCCTAAAATAATCTATCGATATAAAATATCGACATAGTAGCTTCCTAATTATTTTTATTGTTTTATACGTTCGTATTGTCGTCAATTCTTGTATGTTGACGTATTTGACCTCTATGTGTGCGTAAATTGTGTTAGTGGTGAAGATTTTAATATGCGTGAGTTCGTAGCGATACAAAATGATTTTGAGTATGTGTGCAGCAATGTCTATGTAGTGTTTCCTCCCCCCGCACCAAAAGTGACAGACTTTTTTGTTCATAGAATTAAGCGCGTCACTTGTCCAGGGATAGATAGTCAAAGTTTCAGTGTAATAATTTTTAATATTATTGTTTATTATTATATTAGGTATTTATTTTAATATTAGGTACTTAAGTAAGTATACTTAATTCAAACAGAATTTAATCAAATTGTGGGTAGGTACCTATTATTATTCCGATTAAAATACCATTATTCAATTAAATTGTCTATGAATTACGATTTATTTTTGTACTTATGACGGTTATACGGACAAGTCAGCCGTTGATTGGCGTCTATTCTTGATACTTGCCTATATTAATTTTTCCTTTCTATTTAAATCTAAGAGTAACTGCCTCATTAGCCAAGCGGTCCTGAGCACGACTGCTATGCTAGAGGTCCTGGGTTCGATTAAAATTCAATAATGTGTCCCGAAATATATACAATTTCGGAGTATCGTTCGTGAGTATCAGGTAGGCTATGATGTTGCATTTATTTATTACCTGTCGTTTAAACGTATATCAAGCCTGTTGGTTGCATAGTAGTCAGAGCATGTCATGCTCACTAAGAAGTCTTGCTGATGGTGGCGTTGTGTGTCGGGTCGTTTTATTCCCTACAACATGGTTGAGTCAGACGACGCTGACACACACGTCATGTTCGTGAACGGGCGCCGTCTGTCGGGACTGGTCGGCTCTTGACATGCTATGGTAATGACTTTTCTTTTCTTTGGAAGGCAATTGATCGTAGTTTATTAAATTCAATTGTTATCAGCACATCAAGCTGCATGATTCTCACATTATAACAACTAAATTGTAAAATAAATCAATGTTATAATCTTTGTTGAAAGGAGTATCTATGGAGTTTCTTGCCGGTTCTTCTCCATAAGACCCACTATTTGGAACCGCGCACCTAGTTTTTGACATTTCAAAAGTACCTGTATTACTGGTCTAATTGAAATAAAACATTTGACTTTGACTTTGACTTTGACTTCGGGACACAAAGTGCTGTGCTGTGGAACGCGAATATTTGCCTCGGGTAGGACATCAACCCATGATACGCGGCGAAGCAGTATTGAACTTAACCTCTTCGCCTAACGTGCGAATAGTCGTTTTTTTATAGAATAGATCATAGGGGGCTAACGAGCAGACTAACAGCAGACTGATCATCAGATGGCAAGTGATTATCGCCGCCCATGGTCGCTTGCAGCACCAGAAGAGTCGCAAGTGCGTTGCTGGGCTTTGAAAAAGGTTTGGGCCTCTCCGGTATCCTCACTCTCTCCGCGAAACACAACGTAAACGCTGTTTCAGGCTGGTTTTCTTTGAGGCCGTGGTATCATCATATCATGGTCATATTTTTCAACAATAAGCAGTTATAGGGTCTAAGATCGAGAAAGTAAATTAACTTTTTGTGCTTTGGAATAAGGGAATTCTTTTTTAATATTTTCGTAAAGAAGTAAGGTGGCTTCTGCCATTTTAATACAGTTGTAAATTGTAATAAAATGTATACAGGTCACAGATATAATATTTGGGATATAATATAAGGGTTTGAACATACCTTTATGTAGGTAGTAAGTATCTCTTTTTAAACGAAAATGACTCACTGATTTCCATGTTTTATACAATCCCGTGTTAGCTGAAATAAAACTATTTTTATTAATGAAATTTATAGTTTTTTAATTATATTATCCATCCCCGTCGGATCCTTTACAGCATCCATGTTCACGAATTCGACCAGAAACATTTCTGATGTTAGGCAACCCTAAGGAGGAAACATGTGCAATTTTGTTCAAGCAGATGTTTACACACCAAATGAGCAATTAGTATGCATTTTGAATGCATGCCTAAGATATGGAGATAGAATTCTGACGAGAAGTGAGTTATTAGATACAATATGCAAAACAGCCTGGTTGCCAAGCTAAAATTGAGCTATTTTGCAAAATGTGAATGAATTTTGATAGTTTTACATAACGAAGAATTAGGTAGAAGCGTATTTACTATAGGCATACTACCTAGTATGCCTATAGTAAATACGCTTCTTAAATACGGTTATTGACAATAAACTCTTCCATACCTACCTAGGTATGGAAGAGTTTATTGTCAATAACCGAAGAAAAAATCCAATCTCCGAGCTGCTACTGAGTATTTCATAGTAAAACGCAATAACCACTAAACTAAACAGGGTTTTTTGACAGCTTTATTTCAGTACACAGACTCACCATCGTCAGTATTTGATTGTGAAATCTTTGTCTTTTTAATAAAACAAAGTCGGTTAGTTAAGTACACCACTTATAACTCAAATACGGCTAGACAGATTTTTATGATCTTTGATTCGCTCCGAATAGCAGATTAACTATTATTTTCGGGAAATCGGAAAAAATCCTTTAGGACTAGAGTGAAACTGCAAGTAACAACTAGTTATGTAAAACTTATTATAGACCGACCTATTTAGAGCAGCTCGTGGCTAATTGGGTAATAATTAAGCAGGTCAATCAATCTGCAAGGTTGAATAGCGCCTGTGGTTGGTGTCATTAAAAAAAACAATAAGTTTAGAACAAACATCTGTATTTTGAACGCGTTGTCAACGAAAATGTTATGACAAAGGCGAATTCTTGTGCCTTCGCTCCAGTACAAAATTGCAGGCATTCCCGCGAAACTCGACGACGTAAATTCTTTAAAACAACTTTCTGTTTTGTAAGGATCGCCGCATATTGTTGATTGTTGGCGGTATGCGATTGTCGATTACCATAGAAAACATGGCTCTTAGATAAAAATATTTTTTTATTTTCGGGCCAAAGTAGCCTGAAAATAAAGAAATAATAATAATTATTAATTGTATCTCCTTTTGGATATCACGATATGCCTTCCGTGAGGAAGACACCCAGTCCTTTTAAAGGCTTGCGAGAGAACATAGCTCCTACACACAGAGGCCCTTTGGAGAACTTTGATCTTATATAGGATGGGGCATACACCAGGCACTACACAACTTCCAGCAGGACTATTGTAAAATATGGAAATTAAATTTAATGGGACTTATAATTATAGAACCACTACACGTTTTTAAGAAAGAAAATATTCTCATCTATTCTTTTGTACGTACAATGTACCTACGGGGCGAGTTTATTGCCATAAACCGGGCACATTCCCAAATTCCGAGATACCTCGATCCGGAATCTCTGGACCTGGGAACAGCGTAGCAACTAAAAGTCTTGCGACTAAAAGTCGCTAATGCTCACTCTTCTCTCTTAAGTGTCTGGAGTTATTTAGCCAGATATTATCTGTACATTTTAATATGTGATAAAATAGAATTATCCAGAAATGTACCGCCATTTGCAAAAGTTTTTTATGTCAAATGTAAATTCTTGTGGGAATCCAAGTTATGGTCTGACATTTTACGTCTTTGTCATAACAACTGATAGAGCTTTAAAACCTCGATAACATAACCTTGCTGCGTTGTTTTACATTTCCTTATTCTATTTTTATTGTTCTAAGATGGTTAACAAGCATACATGCCGTTATTTTTTATGTGATAGCAGGCAAACGAGCTGACGGATCGCCTGATGGTAAGCGATCACCGCCGCCCATAGACACCCGCAACACCAGAGGAGTCACAAGTGCGCTGCCGGCCTTTTAAAAGGGAGTACGCTCTTTTTTTGAAGGTTTTAAGGTCATATTGGTCCGGAAATATTGCAGGCGACAGTTCATTCCACAGTTTTGTTGTGCGAGGCAGAAAGTTTGATGGTAAGCCAATAAACGCCAGCAACATTAGTGCAATCACTTAATAATGGTTGAGCTACACGATGACTGATGTTATATGTCGTCAGTTAGGACAGGTCAAATCAAAGCTGCTATGGCTCTTTGTTCAAAAGGCCTGTTTATATATTGCTTAAAACAAATATACCTACTATGTTATAGTACTACTTTCGGACTTAATAAGAGACTGAATATCTAAGTTTGTTATGGCAATTCTTCTTTGAGGTGCCTTCTTTAAATGTCGTCACACAAATTTCGTAATGTTTTGACTCCTCCATGTTCCTGACACACGTCATCACATATATAAGGTTTAGGGGTTTAATCATTAAGATTTTTACATGTGACCCCTCGTACCCCTTGTCAGTCTTGTCTACTTCCACCATGAGATGTGAAGTAATTTATGGACGGTTCCTCAGAGGTCCTAATGAACTGCATCTCAGGCACATTCTAGGAACTCACCTTCCCAACTATGGGGTTTCCAATCTAACCAGATACGGTTGAATATCAGTCCTTTACACGTAGCGACAAAACCCCACTTTCTATACAATCGATAAGTTGAGGATAGACTGGGTGTCAGGTTTTGTGGGGCCCCTAAACAGTAGCCTAGCTTGTCTAAAAGGCCTCTACCATTAATTATTACTTCTAAATTCATTTCGGGGGGACCTCTGGCTTTACGTCTCGGGGCCTCTTGCTGCCCGGGGCCCCGTATCATTCATACGGCTGATATGGCAGTAGAGCCTACGCCCCTGCTTCTAAAACTGCTAGTACTTAATCTTGAAGATCACCAAACTTTTCTTAGCCATCAGCCACTTAAACACTATCGACTATCACTCACTGAACTCCTAATTAACAACAGAACAAAAAACTTCATGGTTCATCCATGTAGTTTCTTGCCGGTTCTATTAGAACCACTATTTCTAACCGTGGACTTAGTTTTTGACAATTCAATACTCTACTAATACTAATTTGACTTTGACTATTACTTTTTTTTTTAAACGTTGCCCCACGCTAGGATTATCTCCTGTATCGTGGGTGCGTTTACAAACACAAATTCTCACATACACAAACACCCAGACCCGGAACAACTACCTGTAGATCATACAAATATTTGCTCCGTGTGGGGATCGAACCCACAACACGTGTCGCAGAAGCCGATTGCTCAGCCGCTACGCCAAACGTGTCGACTTTGGCACCATAATTCATTTAACAGAGTTCAGTCAACTATTTCCCGGTAAATTTTACCTCTCCCTT
Source organism: Acronicta leporina (assembly GCA_947256265.1). NCBI lineage: Eukaryota > Metazoa > Arthropoda > Insecta > Lepidoptera > Noctuidae > Acronicta > Acronicta leporina. The sequence goes on along the minus strand of OX366513.1, from coordinate 3,250,087 downwards.
CTACTAAACTAGAATCTGAACAATTCTAGCGGAGAAATGGTAATTCTATTTCATCAGATGTTTTATAAATTCTCTTTGAATGTGGCAAATTGACGGTAAGTCGTGTTTCTAGTTGGAAATGTAGCTGTCATCGCAAATTTTACTGCGAATTGATCGACGGTTACTCTTTGTACCTTTTACGTACATCTATTTTTCCTTTTTGTTCCATGTCATTTGCTTGAAATGTTGATGCGAATTGTAAGTTGTCATCTTCATAAATGGTTTCTATTTTGTTGACTAGGTGATTCGAGATTTATGTTGGTGAGATTTAAGTTTTTGGGGTTCGTGTTATCTTGACGTACCTACTACCTCAATGCATCTTTTACCATCACGTAAAGTAGTAGCCAATCGCAAGAAATCTTGTATAAATGCAACGTGTAGGCAATACATTATCAACTTTAGGTTTAAATTGTGTCCATTATCGTACTACCACGCCTGTATTCCTCGAAGGGTTAGGCGAAGTGTATTACTGTACATCTTCAATTCGCCAGTATGTTCAAGTCCAATGTAACAGGGGATGAGCCAATTGCCACAAATCCAGACTCCGAGCTGCTGTTACTGAGAAGGTCATAGAAAACTCAATTATAATTAGTTCAGCCGTTTTGGAAATCGAACCCAGGACCTCTTACGGACACTAGACGAACAAGACCGTTAATCTTAGATACTACAGCAGTCGTTATTGTATAGTGTGTAAGTCAGTAATTATATATAGGAAATTTAAACGGTTTCAAAAGGCCCCAATATTTTCATTACACACGGAACGTAATAAAATATTTTATTATACAAAAAGGGCAGCATATTGAGTGAAAAGACCACACAAATTTTAACTTTCTAAATTGAGGATCGTTAAGCCAGGATTAGGTCCCCAATGTTTGCTGATAACCGAAATTGACTTTATCGAAAGAAGATATATAATTTAAGTAGAGGATAAAACGGTATTGATTAAAAAAACTCAACGAGGAAATGGATTTTTGTTATTAGAAACCCATTTTTTAAAAGTCACCACATTCTTTTTTTCTTTTTCTTTTAGTCTTTCCTTTTTCGTGGCTACTAATTTTGGTATGGCAGGCAGCACTTGGGCTAAATTGTAGAAATTTGAGGAATTGACTTCCATAATTATGTTATTCCAAGGCTAAGTGACTCTTGGAAAGACGAAGAATAAAAATATTCATTCAAAGAAAAGAAAATCGACTTCAGGTATTTTGTAGTATATTTTCAAAACCAATCATCACACAACCAAATTTCTAACCTTCCACGATGGAGGAAGATGTTACGGAACATAGGTTCAACATAAAAAAGACGTTATTTTGAAATTGGTTTAAGTAAAATACCCAAAATCGTTATCGCTTATCACCTGATTGAATTTGCTAAGCACATTCTTTTGTTTTACGTCCCCTTGGGGATACCCTATTATTTTGATTTACATTTAGCAGAAATATTGCGAAACCTAATTTGTTGTTAAAATTAGTTTTTTTTTTCTAAAAGATAAATATAACCTGCGGCTTTATTCACAATTATACTGAAATAGCATGTTGAAACTACCACTCCAATTTCGCTGGCAAGTGTTTTAGGGCCAATTCAATACAATTGAAGTGTCTACCGCATTTTCACTTAGCAATTTAGTTACATTTGCGCTGAAAGTATTTTTCAGTTTACTAGCAATATTTTCAGGAGACCCGATGTTATGTAAAGTGGTGTGAGTTTATTGCGATTAGATAAACATCCAAATATCGAGTTGGTACTGAAAATATCATAGAAATAGCTTAGTTGGGAATCAACCTAGTAGTTCAATCAACTAGTTTTGACTTTATGGAAGTAGCTCTTGAATTGGCTTATTGAAATAAAACATTTTGACTTTGATTTTAACGCGAGGACCTCATGCATAATAGCCGCTTTTACGACTACTAGACAGTCCCCAAGTCTCAATCCACCAGAACAAAACAGTTCTCTTCGTAAAATGTAGAATATATTTTATGTCCAAAAGAAGTGAGATTTTCATTACTGATATTTTTATTATAAATCTAATTTATTACAAGTGAAAAATGTTATTTTTGACTCTTGTAATATTTGTCGAGTCATTGACTCGTGAAAATTATATACATTTCCATCTTCGCTGTCAAAATAAAATATGGAAGCTCTTAATGACAGTCTAGAATATTTTTAGGCCTTCGAAATTAATAGCGCCAGTTATTTTGATTTAGAAAGTTATGAATTAAAGCTATTGTAATAAAATAACGAACGAGCTAAAACAACCTATATGGAAGTCGACTAGTTTGCAATAAATAAATTAATAATTTGGCTTTCGATTCAAATGTATCCAAAATTGTGTCCTCTATTGATCTAAAAAAATCCAATCCAATTTTATCACCGGTAAAACCAGTAAATCATTTCATATCACTTCACATTCACAGCGAAGATCGCAATACAAATCTAAAACAAAGCGTTGTTCAAATCAAAGTAACACCCGACTTTCATATCAATTTCTGCCAACTCCATGTTCAAATCCTCGATGAATATACGATAGATTCACCTGCCAGGTTTGGCATCAATCATAGTGCCAATCGCTGTCAGCTGCCACCAATCTTCGGGACTCGCCAGTAAACTGGCATTGGCTGCCGAATTCGTGCCAATATCGTGTCGTGTTAATGCATTGGGTTCTCTCTTTTGTTTTTCCTCACGTCTTTTGTTTTACGAATTGGTTTCGTTAGAGTTTTGTGACAGTTTTGTTTTTTTGTTTGTGGAGTGATCGATTTGTCTTGGGAAGTGTTTGTTGATCGATTAATTGATTTACGACATGTTTGCTTGTTTATACACTATATCAAAGGTAAGAGGTTATCATAAGGTTAGGTAAGGTTAGTTAAGATTACCATAAATGGGGCTGATCTATAAAAAAGCAGTTCAAAAATAATAAATTTATAAACATTTTAATTGAAATGTCACCAACAACTTAGTCTACGTCTGACCATGGATGCTGTAAATGATAGGAAATGTCGGGAATTAAATAATATCACTTTAATGAAAAAAAAACATTGTTTTGGGTTCTGAGACGTTTATATACCGTAACCCACTTGTTTTTTTATATCTTCAATGTACAGACACAGCTTTTTTATAATTTTATAATAGTAGAGATACTACTCACTAAACCTGTTTGTTTTTAATAAATCAGCCACTTGTTACTCATTAAGAAATGAAATTTCCGTGGGAAATTAATCAGTGAATTCCAAGTACATACGAACTCTACAACTAATAAAACTAATAGTAAAGTGGCTTGATGACAATAACTTAAAAATTAACCTGACTAAAACTAAATTAATACACTTCAATCAACGGATTAATGTTAAGAGCAATCTGAATATACAATATGAGAATCTAGTTATAGAAGAGGTAGAAACAACCAAATTTTTAGGTCTCCATATAGACAAAAAACTTAATTGGAAACCTCATCTTGAAATGTTGTGTAAGAAATTAAGTACATCCGCCTACGCCTTGCACACATTGTCACATATAATAGGTGTGGAGGCATTACTTACTACTACGGTCTAGCAGAATCCCATCTACGCTATGGAGTCATCTTTTGGGGCAACTCAACAGAAAAAGATACGATTTTCAAGGCTCAAAAGCGATGCATACGCTCAATTTTCAAAATTAAACCTACTGATAGTTGCGTACCTTATTTTAAAAAATATGAAATACTCACTTTGCCGTGTCTATACATTTTAGAAATAGCTGTTTTCGTCAAAACTAATCCGGATCGCTTCAAACGATTAGATGAAGTAGTCCCGCGCAATAGGCGCGATAACAGTAGGATGTGTCTTCATACCGCGGGCACATCCCTTATGCGCAAAAGTGTCTTCTGTATGGCTCCTATTATATTTAATAAATTACCTAAAGGTTGGAGAGAACTGCCTTTGTCACTTTTTAAAAGTAAGCTGCGGATTTTTTTAGTTAGTAGAGTTTATTACAGTACTTTAGATTTCTTAAATGAAAAAGACTTTTCTCTTCCGACTCGAATACCTAATAAGTAATAATAGTAAATAGCTAGTTTTAATTATCCTTCGCCTTATCATATCATGAATATTGTATTATTTGTTATCATATCAGCCTATTGCCGTCCACTGCTGAACGTAGGCCTCCCCCAAAGAGCGCCAACCATCCCGGTCTTGGGCAGCTCGCATCCATCCGCTGCCAGCCACCTTCTTCAAATCGTCAGTCCATCGTGTCGCAGGGCGTCCCACACTGCGCTTGCCTAAACGCGGTCTCCACTCTAGCACTTGTCTGCTCCATCGATCGTCTGTCCGTCTGCAGACATGACCGGCCCACTTCCACTTCAGCGTACTTATTCTTCGCGCAATGTCGGCAACTTTAGTTCTTTGGCGAATGACTTCATTGCGAATTCTATCCACCAAAGAAACTCCAAGCATTGCTCTCTCCATCGCACGCTGAGCAACCTTGAATTTGTGGACCAGTCCTACGGTGAGTGTCCACGTTTCGGCTCCGTAAGTCATCACGGGTAGGACGCACTGGTTATAGACCCTGGTCTTTAGGGACTGTGGGATCGACGATTCAAAGATATCACGCAGCTTCCCGAATGCCGCCCAGCCCAAGCGTATTCTTCTGGTCACCTCCTTCTCGAAATTGTGCCGCCCCAGTTGTATAGTTTGGCCTAGATATAAGTATTCTTGCACAACCTCGATGGCAGTGCCATTTACGTGTACAGGTCTCGGGGTGATATGATCATTGTACATGATCTTAGTTTTATCCAGGTTCATCCCGAGACCCACCCGCCTTGAAGAATCGCCAAGGCTGTTCAGCATTACTTCCAGTTCCTGCAGAGATTCTGCCATGATGACAATGTCATCCGCAAATCGGAGGTGCGACATGTACTGGCCGTTAATATTTATGCCTCGTCCTTTCCAGTTGAGCGTCTTGAAAACGTCCTCCAACGCGTTTGTAAACAGTTTCGGAGAGATAACGTCTCCCTGTCTTACCCCTCGACGCAGTTGGATTGGTTTTGTACTCTGATCCTGTACTTGGACGGTCATCGTTGCGGCCTTATACAGACATTTCAGCACCTCGACGTATCGGCAGTCGATAAGGCATCTCTGCATGGATTCCAGCACTGCCCAGGTCTCTATGGTATCGAAGGCTTTCTCGTAGTCCACATACGCTAGGCACAGAGGCTGATTATATTCCTCGGTCTTTTGGATGATTTGCCTGAGGGTGTGTATGTGGTCTACGGTGCTGTAGCCTTTCCGAAACCCGGCCTGTTCCGGTGGCTGGAAGTCATTGAACTTTTGGGCAAGACGATTCGAGATAACCCTCGAAAACAACTTGTAAACATGGCTCAGGAGTGATATGGGGCGGTAGTTTTTAAGAAGCGTGTTATCGCCCTTTTTGAAAAATAATACCACCATGCTCCTGCTCCATGCCTCCGGTGTCATGCAGGTGTGGATGACGGAATTGAAGAGCCTAACAAGCTCTGTCAAGACAGGTGTTCCTCCTGCCTTGATTAGCTCCGTAGTTATCCCGTCGTCCCCCGGAGCTTTGTTGTTATGAAGCTGTCCGAGAGCTATTCTAATCTCACCCATGTCAATGTCGGGAAGCTCGTCTGTGAGGTGGCGTGTAAGTCTGGCCCATGGATCATCCGCGCCATGGGCCTGAGGTGGGCATGTCTGTTGAGAGTATAAGTCTCCGTAGAACTTTTCGACTTCAGCGAGGATCTCTGGCTTCGAGGTGACGGTAGTGCCCTGTGACGTTCTGAGTTTCGTCAGGTGACAACGGGAGGTATTTGGCCTGGCGAATACCTTCAAGCCTTTGTTTTGCGCTATGGCTTGCTCAATGGCTTGGGTATTCGCGCGCCGATTGTCGCGTCTTATCAGCTTTTTGACCTCCCTGTTAAGTACCTGACGCTCCGACGGTGTGGGAATGGTGAGTTCTCGTCGTTTCCTCATCAATTCCAGAGTCTCGCTGGTGAGCACCGACTTACGTCCATTTCTCTTAGGTCGAAAGTGTTTGTAGCCCACTTCGCGGATGACACGTACCAGGCTGTTGGTGGCGTCGTTTATGTCCTCTGTGGTTTCCAGCATGGCGAATCGGTTCTGTAGTTCCAACTGGAAGCTTTCGCAGCCAGCATCGACCTGGGGCAGCGTTGGTCTAAGAGTCGACCTCGTCAGGCGCGCTCGTTCAATTTTGACCTTTATATCCAGAGTGCCTCTTACTAGTCGGTGATCACTTCCGGTATTGACCCTGTTGATCACAGAGACATCTCTGAATATTTGGCGCTTGTTAGACATGATGAAGTCGATCTCGTTCTTAGTCACGTTATCGGGGCTTTGCCAGGTCCACTTCCTTTGAGGCTTTTTCTGGAAAAACGAATTCATCAGAAAAAGCCCCTGTACCTCGAGAAAGTTTACCAGCATTTGCCCCCTGTGATTCCTGCGCCCAAAGCCGAATGGACCCACCCTCGACTCGCCGCACTCTTGTACTCCCACATTAGCGTTGAAGTCACCCATAACAATTGTGTAGAATGCCTTGGTACGAGACATAGCTTTCACTATGTCTTCGTACATGGCCTCGGCTTCGTCATCAGGGTGTGCGGACGTTGGAGCATACACTTGTATAATCTTCAAGGAGTACCTTTCAGTTATTTTAAGTACAAGGTATGCCACCCTTGCCGACACACTGCCTAGTTCCACAACGTTGCCTTTGAGTGACTTGTGGACCATAAATCCGACGCCACCTTGGGATGGTTGGTGTCCTTCTCGGAAGTAGAGCAAGTGGCCACTATCGAGGGTTATCGTTTCCTCACCCTGTCTCCGGACCTCCGACAATCCCACGATGTGCCAGTTTATACGACTCAGCTCTACTTCCAATTCAACAAGGTGCTCGTTCAGCCGCAGAGAGCGTCCATTAAACGTCGCCAGGTTGAGGTTGCGATGGTGGTACCCTGCCGTCGCCCGGGGATTCTTAGCACCCCCCACTGCACCGTTACCGTGACCGGTACCATGGCCAGGAATAGTGCAGCTACCGGGAACTGGGGGCCGTAAATCTGGGATGCTACTCATTTTTGGGGGGGGAATTGCCATAGTCACCACGCTTGGCAGACGGGTTGGTGACCGCAGTTACTGGAAGGCTTTCGCTGATAGTACTGCTGCCCACTATCAGGTTCGGTATTTGGGTGCATTCCAGCTTACCTCATGGTTAAACCGCCATGTATCGGTTGCCGGAGCCAAAATGGTTGGGAAGATCTTACTATCCCATATTCCGGCTAGTATCCTGTAGTCGCCTTTTACGACACCCATAGGAGGAGAAGGGGTGGACTATTCTACAGCCCGGATCCACACGGGGAAGTTTGTTATAGAATATTATAAATTTGACTACCTATATTAAAGCTGATAAATTTAGTTTTTTTTTTTTTTTATTATTATTATTTATTTCATTAACAATTTACATTATGTTTGAATTATAGTACATATAATATTACAACTAAAATAATATTATAATATATATATATAATAATATAGTTTATTTTATATTAAAATAATATAAAATAAACTATATTATGTTAAATTATTAATGAGCATTAAACGCTTATTGATATTTTATTTTTGCATGCCGATTGGTAAAATATGGCTGAACTCTATCCATGTGTAACTTCATATTGTACCCATGTTTGCAAAATAAATTTTCTTTCTTTCTTTCTTTCAATATTTCCTAAATATTTTTTAGGTTTAAGTTTTAGGTTTAGGTTACAAACGGTAAATGGCAGATCAAGTTCAACACTTTTATTTTAGGTTGCGAAACATTAGAATCTCTTCAATATAACATGAGTTGTTTAACAGCAATTCCATCACAATTGTCGTCATTTGATCTTAATTCTCATTGAAGTCATTAGGGACTTGTTAGACAATACAGGGAACTCGATATTACGTAATCCGTTAAGTTTGGGGATAAATATTAATGCTGTTCCGTGTTCTAGCTTTAATTCCCCGGGGTATATGTGGCTAAATGCGACTATGATTATTCCGGGATGAGTAAATGAATGTACTAGTGAGTTTTGTTATGTGTGTATTATCTAAAGCATATTGCTTTAATCACAGTTTAACACCTCAGTCTACCCGTGACCAGGGATTCTGTAACCGAAACGTCGCGATTTAAATAATATAGGTTATTCGTAGTCCATAACTGCCTTAGCCATTAGCCTTGTGGTCCTGAGCGCGAGGTCCTGGGTTAAATTCCCAGGTCGAGCAGTGTTTTTTAGTTTTTCTATGAAATTCTCAGCAGCTCGGAGTTTGGAATTTGTGCCCGGTTAATGACAATAGTATCGTCCCTAATACATGGGACCTAAACATACAGGCCAACTGTCGGTGTACATTAGTACGCCTCTGCCTCACCCTTCGGGGAATACAGACGTGATAATATGTATGTTAAACGACAGACAATTTATAAAAATAAATAATAGCGTCTCTTAATGTTTGCCCGACTACTATCTAATTAAATTTTCCAAGAATTAATTGCTACAATATTGCCTCAAAGGTCCCTTCTGCAGGATAATGTTTAAAATTATTACCTGATAATTTTATTAGGCCTGGCAGACTGATTTACTTGAAAATAATAATAACTACATACATAGCTATCTTTTTTTTCGAAGTCATCCGTATTAATAGTTTATTACGTATCCCTAATAATTCGTTCGCTAATTATTAATAATTATAGAAAACATCGTAGGAAACCTACATGCCTTAGAGATTTTCTCGACGACTGAGAGAGAGAGAGAGAGAGAGAGAGAGATACTACTACTATCTATACTGTCTCCCATCCGCTGTGAGACAGTATAGATAATATAAGTTAGGGTTGATTGTGTTATCATATACCTATCGTTACAAGTATTGACATTAACAATTATTTATTTTATTTTAATATATAAAGCTGAAGAGTTTGTTTGTTTGCTTGCTTGAACGCGCTAATCTCAGGAACTACTGCTCTGATTTGAAAAATTGCTTTCAGTGTTAGATAGCCCATTTATTGAGGAAGGCTATAGGCTATATATCATCACGCTACGCGGACGAAGTCGCGGGCAGTTTATTATACATAGATTGAAACATTATTTTGCAGGTTATGTGGCGCATTGGCATCACATAACCTTTAACAGATTTTATCGCGTTACCTATATGTTTTCGGTTCCTTTACAGCGTCCTAAGTATACAGAACAAGGCACTAGTTCAACAGGCAAGAGCAGACCAATTTAGGAGAGTACCTATTTATGATGTGAAGGTTTTTTTTATGGGACAGGGGAGCAAACCAGTAGACGGGTCACTGTATGGTAAGCGATGACCGCCGTCCATGGACATCTGCAACACCAGAGGAGTCGCAAGTACGTTGCCCGCCTTTTTAAAGGATTTGGGCCTCCGGTCTCACTCAGCGAAAAACAGCGCAAGCGTTGTTTAACGCCGGTTTTCTGTGAGGTCGTGGTATCACTCCGGCCCATTCGTGCCGAAGCATGGATCTTCCACGGCAAAGGTATAAAAAGAGTTCAGAAGTACACATTACAGTTTTCATTTCGATATAAACTTTATATTTATAGTGTAGACAACGTGTTTAGTCATTTATATTCCTTTCATGTTCAACTTCACTATCTCTTATTTTATGATGGAAAAGTACTTACTTAGATAAATTGTGTTGTTTTAAAATTGATAGCTTTGAGCTCTATAATTCTGATGAAAGATTTACTTTTTCATCTTCATGAATCGTAAAAGCAATTTTGATTTATTTTGATTTATAATATAATAGTAAAACACAATAAAAATAATTTGTAGTTGTTTGTCTTATTTCTTGTTTGCTTAAACTTTAAAGGCAACAATTGAAGTATTTCGTAGTATTTGAAACGTAAATTAAAAACAGGTAAGAGTAGCTTAATTCAAAATTACGTTGAGTGTCTCTCATAAAAACAAAATAGGGGCGTACTATACTCAACGGGCGCGTGAGTTCGATATGGTACATGCGTTTCTCAAAGACAAACAGGTATACAAGAATTGTAACATTTTGTAGTTTCTGCTCACGCTTATCTAAGAAATTTCGTGAGAATATGTGCCACTAACTCTATTAAAAGTTAAAGGTACAGATATGTATCAAATTATGAAATATAAATAGGATTGAATTAAACATCACCAAACACCATTCAGGATCTAAATACCAGGATGAACAGCATAAATTCCTAGGACGACGTAACCTAAATCTAGGACATAATACATCAATAACCTAAATTGTTGGTGCCATTAAAACCGCGACGGGGCCTCAGCCATCAATGCCGACATTGATAGATACCCTCAAAGTTGGTACATAATAAATAATTAAAATTCCTCAAGGGAAACTCGGGTCGCTGAATAAGGTCCCACGCCAACGTAAATTTATAAGCAAATTGCCCTTTGCCAAACTTGTGTATATTTTTTCAAGAAATTTGCAAGGGTCTTGTGTGGTTAAAAAGATATTTTAAGGGAGAAAATCTCTTTCTTTGATAGTACTATTTGAAAAACAAAAACACTGAGAAAGAGAAACACAAGAGAATTCGTTGATGTTCGAGAAGAAATGCCCACTGTGTAGAACAAGTCTTTATTGATCTAAAAAAGCTATGAAACTACTTGAATAAAAATTAAGTATAAAGTATCGTCCAGGTTCAGCAAGGATAATTTAAAATTAATTATTGACTATGTTTAAATTATTGTTTCAGTTCTTAGATATATGTTTTTTTTTATGGGATAGGGGAGCAAACGAGCAAACGGATCACCTGATGGTAAGCGATAACCGCCGCCCATGGACACCAGCAACACCAGAGGAGTTACAAGTGCGTTGCCCGCCTTTTAAAAGGGTTTGGGCCTCCGGTAACCTCATTCACTCGGCGAAACACAACGCAAGCGTTGTTTCACGCCGGTTTTCTGTGAGGCCACTCTGGTCGAGCCGGCCCATTCGTGCCGAAGCATGGCTCTCCCACGTGAAAAAATGTATTCATAAATACATTTACCAAGTTCCGTCTTTTTATTCGTTAACTTACTAGCTTAACTTCTAAGAACAACAATAAAAAGAGTGGGAAAATATGAGCTGTAACTGAAGAGAAATAAATGGATAAATATAGTCTATATTGTAAACCTTCCCTATTTGGTATGTCATTCAATAATACTTATAGGACCATATCCTATACCTCTGAGATTAAATAACCCCCACAGTTGATTGTAGTGGTCATTGTTCAGATTGTATTTTTTTCTTCTCTTATTGCTTGACAGGCAGTGGTGTAGTTTAAGTTTCCATCATCATAATTGGAGTTTTAAATATCTTCTAAATTCTTAACTTAATTGGGATGAAGTTAATAGTATTCAAATGTTTTTCAAATATTCAGCCGCCAGTGGGCTGTCGAAAGCCTACCACTGTAAGCACACATGTACGCGTATGGACACAAAGGCAACCCGCCATGTTTACGCTCAAATAGCGCGTATTAATAGTCGACACAATCCACACAATTGTCCCTAGGTTATGCAAGAGGATAAACAGTAACTAGAAAACTAAATCTGCTACGAAAACTGTCCGAGCTGCTAACATCAACATTATATAGATAGACAGATTATATAGCTTCCGCCCGCGACTTCGTCTGCGTGGACTTAATAATTGGGTCCGACCTAGATAAAAAGTAGCCTATATGTTATTCCAGCCTATAATCCAAATTTTATCTAGATCCGTGCAGCCGTTCTGGCGTGAAAGGGTAACAAAAAACCATCTATACTCATAAACTTTCGCATTTATAATATTAGTGGGATGAATGAAAAATGGAAGTGTCACCCTCACCATCAATCATAGATGAAGAAGAATGCATTAATGCCTTGACTTAATAAGGACTTTCACAAAGGCTAGATTTTTCGATCCGCTAATCAAGCAATTAATCGCTAAATTATGGTCGTCCAGTGAAAATTACACCAGAACTGATAGATTTGTTAGACAGTACTGTTGAGACCGCTCAAAGAAGGCGATAATATTGTACGAATTCAACGATTCGGAAGTCATTGGGTCAGTCAGTCATTTTTGGGGGGCCTGGAGCTCTAAAATACAGGCCAAGGCTTAGTTTAGACTCCAGATCACCCACAAATTGCAAATGTAAGAAAATTGTCAACTTAGATACTAAATCTTATGTAATTTGTGGAGATAAATAAATAAACTTATTATATATTATTATTATTATATTATATATTGAATTTTGACACAATAAAATAGAAATTTTGGATGGGCCCCAAGGCCCTATTAAAGCATTGAGTAATTTGTATCACGATATTGAAGGTATAGACGTTGCAGATCTTATAATTCGATTCCAGGATTACGGGTCCCAAGGGATAGATATGGTTGGCATAGAAGAAAGGAGGTTTTTATATGCAGTAGCAGAGTAATACAGGTCGTAGATGATAATGATTACAGATTTTGGCTAGATCTCGCACAGAACATAGCTTAGGCTTTGTGGGCTTTGAACTATCCTTAACCATTGTCGTAGGTGTGTGATTGATATCCGATGGTTTTATGTGCTCTCTGAAACTCGGAAAGGTCTCGATGTGTTAAGATTGGCCACCTATCCAGAGACCGAGTAGCTTACCCTTGGAAATCGAATAATCAGCGTAGTCATTACTTACTCATAAAACAGTACCTACTACTGTAGTAAACATCTAAATGGAAGCAAAAAAACGTTTTTGAAAATGTCGATCGTCTAAAGCAGCCCTAAAGACTGACAGATGTTTCCAACGCTTGAAGTTAGGCGACAATTATCTTTTAGGTTAGCGGACGATTAAAGAGAATTTTCCGCCTTTTTAAAGCAAACTTTGTTAGAACGGTCCGAGATTCTGCTGAGAATCTTGAAAATTTTAAGTGATGAGTTTGTTAGTGAAGAGTTTTAAAAGTTTTTAGATTTAGGATGGCGATGATAATGTAAACAATTTGAGCTCGTTTTAGTCTACATTATTTCAATATTTAAGTGCATAATTATAGTCCACAAGTTTTAGTTAGTTATTTAGTTGTAATTTTTCACAAAATTTTGCAACAAGTTTTAAAAAATACCTTTTTGAATTAGAGATTCCATGCATATCTACTGAACGTCCGGTTTAAGAGAATTATTATTTCTAAGCTTATGTATCCAAAACTTCAGTAGCAATTCAGTTATGTGTGTAATTTGGATTGGGGTTGGTTAGTGGACTTAGGCTAGCTCCCAGATTACTTCGGAAGACATAGACTTTGTTACGTGTCTGTGCGTATAAAGAGATTTTCTGGGAAAAGTATTTAAAACTGGCGCAAAACTTCTTTGATTAGTTTGAACTTTTTTAACGAGGCATTTTACAATTCTAGAAGAAAATCCGAGTGGGAAAACGTTTCATTATTATTTTACTAATCTTCTAAGCTCTAAGTAATATCCCAAGACGGAACTTGGATCTCTATATTCAGTATCCGCAATCCAAAACACCATCTATATATAAAGGGATGTTTCAAGTTAAGCGTCCAATAAATATGCAATGAAGGAAGGAAGTGAAGTCGATCAATCTACGCCAGCCTCAAGTGAAAACTGTTTATCATAATCTTCTGAGAACATGAAAATTTTCGTGTTCTCTCTTGTCGATAGTCCAGCACGATTGATGGTCGTTTTCATGGACCGACAACGAACATATTGAAATAAAACTGTTTTGTCGTGTCTTTTGGCTTATCCTGTGTTTACTATCCTTGCTCTATCTTGATGATGTGGGTTAGGGGATATAGTCTGTGGATGTCATATCATAATCAGCTCGTTGTCGTGCTTCTATGTCGTACTGTTGCACGTGCTAAGTCGCCAATTCTTCGCACTCTGGCTGCGCTTAATGATCTCTTGGACTCTAATCAAACCGGCGATCTATTTGGGTAGACGAAGATTATATTGGTATGTCAAGTACTGTGAGAGGAATTATGAAAGTGTTGTTATCCAATTTTACTATACTTTGTATATTTTAATATGCTTGTTATAATTGTCTCTTTTTCTAATTGTAGTCACTGTAATTTTCTGTAACACAAACGTTGTAATTAAATAAATAAATAAATAATCGCGAGGACGCGGTTGCGTGACAACATAAATTCATGTTAATTGTTAATGTTAATTGGGTATTGGTCAAATAAGCTCATTTAGCTTGCCGGCAACGCCAACAACATTTGTCACACGTTCTGGGTATACAGCGTACAAGTACACCTACAGTTCGCCGGAATGTTTAGATTCTATGTAATTATAGTCGACCCTATTACCACTAGACGGGTACAAATCCAAATTTATTGTAGGAGAGCCATGCTTCGGCACGAATGGGCCGGCTCAACCGGAGAGATACCACGGCTTCATAGAAAACCGGCGTGAAGCAACGCTTACGTTTTGTTTCGCCGAGTGAGTGAGGTTACCGGAGGCTCAAATTCTTTAAAAAGGCCAGTAACGCACTTGAAACTCTTCTGGTCTAGCGGGTGTCCATGGACGGCGGTAATCGCTTACCGTCAGGCGATCCGTCTGCTCGTTTGCCTTCTATCCCATAAAGGAAAACTCCGAGCTGGTACTGAGAAGTTCATAGAAAAATATAAACACTTTGCTTGACCACCTTTGGACCCCTAACCTTTGGACCTACCTTTGGACCCCTAACGATCTGGGTTTATAGAGGCCATCTTTTGTAATAATTACATACCATCACGCCTGTATTCCCCGAAGGGTTAGGCAGAGGCGTACTTATGTACACCCACAGTTCGCCGGTATGTTTAGGTCCCATGTAATAGGGGGCGAGCCTATTGCCATTAACCGGGCACAATTTCCTAACTCCGAGCTGCTACTGGGAATTTCATAGAAAAACCCAATAACACTGCTCGACCTGGGAATCGAACCCAGGACCTCTAGCGTAGCAGTCGCGGTCAGGACCACTTGGCTATTGAGGCAGTTGTAATACTTACTGTGCAGCAAATCGTTTCACTGGCCGCTTCAGCATAAATTAGAATTGATATACTCGTAAACAAGTTTACGCGAAGCTTTTGTCGCCCATTGAATATTAATTTTATGTGAGCAGTTACTGTGTGTCCATTCTTAATGGCACATTTTGTTTGTCACAGTTAGTTTGGTGGGTGTTTTCTATATTTGTTGGTTTGAAGGTAGATTTTCTGAACCGTCCTACGCAAGTTGTCCTGCGGTGTTACTAGCTTAAATATTATAATTAGCAAAAAATATTTTATAAACTACAGAATATCTGTTTTAGCTTTTCTTATTTCGCTAGCCAAAGAAACCTAAAAAGGGCTAAAAATATATCAATAGAAACCAGTAATAAAAAGCCTTTACAAATCGTTCTCCGAATTTCGGAGCAAAAAATGGAATTCCACATACTTCATATGACAAGCGTTGGTCCAGTGCAAATATGAATAAACGCGAGTTGAATGTTCGAGCGGAGAATAGTGTAGGACTCATTTTTTTTTATTTGCGATGTTCTATTTACGAATTTGATTGATTTTTTTAACGTACTTAATAAACCAGTAGACATTATAACAATTGCTTTATTAGTATGAAGTCGTAAGCGCGACTGCTACGCTAGATGTTCTGGGTTCGATTCCCAGGTCAAGCAGTGTTATTGGAAGTTTCGGTGAAATTCTCAGTAGCAGCTCGGAGTTTGGGATTTGTGCACTTTAGGCTTGCCCTCTAAGTATTACATGAGACCTAAACATAACGGCGAACTGTAGGTGTAGGTATCTTATCTTAGTACACTAATATGGGCTTATTTTAAAAAGACAGTATACGGAGAATTTGTGTCTCGAAACACACCATATAGATACAGTTTTTTGACAAAAAAGATCGCTTGATCCGTGTATTTATTACTTGCCTTGAGCTAACTCAACGGCATGGTCCCGTATCAACTGTGACGCCACTAAATAAGACTCTAATCCATTAACAACCCTATTCATTACCTATTAATGTTGAAAGTCGATTGGCGTAAGCTAGATCGTTCACATTACTGTACCTACTTAAATAAATAATCAAGTTATTTTAGTGTTGTCAGCAATAAGTAATCAGTGGCCGAAACAATTATAGTAACAAGCTCTCTTAATGGAACTGTATTGTATTCGTCTGATTTATCTACTCATTTAAGTACAGAGTGACTTTGTTGTATGGTAGATGAATATTTAACATTGGTACGTAATTGTATTTCATAATTTCGGCCACTTAAATTGACAAAAGTCAAGTCTTACTTAACATCCCTTCTCTCACTCGCTGGCTAAAAAATCACACATACCATCCCGCTTTTATCCCTCAAGGCTTAGGCAGAGGCTCGCTGGCAAAAAAATGACACATACCTACCATCCAGCTGTTATCCCTCATAGCTTAGGCAGAGGTTCGTTTGTACATTTTGGTCCCATATAGGCTCCAGGAAGCAAGCCTATTGCCACAAATCTAAACTCCGAGCTATTACAGAGAATTCTATAGAAAAACCTAATAACACTTTTTTTATGGGATAGGGGATCGCCTGATGGTAAGCGATTATCGCCGCCCATGGACACCCGCAACACCAGAAGAGTGACGAGTGTGTTGCCCGCCTTTTAGAAGGGTTTGGGCCTCCGGAATCCTCACTCACTCGGCGAAACACAACGTAAACGTTGTTTCATGCCGGTTTTCTGTAAGGCCGTGATATCAATCCGGTCAAGCCGGACAATTCGTGTCGAAGTATGGCTCTCCCACGGCTAAAACACTGCTTGAACCCAGGATCCTCCTCGTAAATTAAGCAAACAAATCTTTAATTCACACGCACCTTGCAAATCATCCTTCTCAAACAATATTAAACCATAATTTGTTCTACATATCTTTCATTTTTATTTCATTAACCGTAATCGTAACATACGGCAGCAGTTTTCGGCACGACCCTACCCACCTAATATTTAACGGTTTGCCATTCCTTGTGCATTTCCGCGAAATTAATATCGGCTTGCTCCACGTGAGCCGAATCTTATGAAGCCTTACGTTTTCTTTTATGATATTTGGAAACGTTCCATTTCTGAACTTTAAAAAGTTATTTTTCGAACGTTATTTGAGTTGGAGTGGTTTGTATTTCGAATATAATTTGGTCGATGAATTTTGGTGCTTATATTTCGTACACGTGCCCTGAATAAAAATGAGCTATAAATTCTACTTTGGAGAGGTTGACTAGACGATTTTTACCAGATATCTACATTATATACAAAGTTTTTCCTGGGATCGATTCCCAGGTCGAGCAGTGTTATTGGGTTTTTCTATGAAATTCCCAGTAGCAGCTCGGAGTTAGGAATTTGTGCCCGGTTAATGGCAATAGGCTCGCCCCCTATTACATGGGACCTAAACATACCGGCGAACTGTGGGTGTACAATAGTACGCCTCTGCTTAACCCTTCGGCGAATACAAGCGTGATGGTGTGTGTGTGTATTTTTACACGTTTGGCCTAGTGGCTGAGCCATCGACTTCCACACTACGTGTTGTGGGTTCAATCCCCGCACGGAACAAATATTTGTATAATCTACAGGTAGTTGTTCCGGGTCTGCGTGTTTGTGTTTGTAAACGCACCCACGATACAGGATATAATCTATTGTGGTCCAACGTTTTGTTTTAAATAAAATGCCACAATAAATGTACCTTAAAGTTTGTTTTGCAATTATTGGCACCGATTTGAACCGTATAATAACATGGCTGATAAAGTGAAGGGATAATATGTTTATGTAAGTTGGAGGCCACACAGAAGACTCAATGTCTAGTTTGTAAGTATGTGTACTCCTCTCAATGGAAACAAGTTTAAAATATTTGCTAGAGTTGCAGGCTTTGCAGGAGTGCGCAACTTTGCTTTGGTTTGCTCAAAAAAAAGCAGAATAACTGAATGCAAATGTTTGTAGAAATGTGTTCAAGAGATTAACTGCCCAATGAGCCTAGTGATCATGAGCGCCACTGCTCCGCTAGAGGTCTTGAGTCCGATTCCCAGGGTGAGCAAAGTGTTATTGAGCTTTACTATGAAATTCTCAGGGGCTGCTCGGAGTTTGGGATTTGGCCCGGTTAGTGTTAATAGGCTCGCCCCGTATTGTATGGGACCTAGGAATACTGGCGAAGTGTGGGTCTACATTATTAGTACACCTCTGCTTTACCCTTTGGGGAATACAGGCGTGATGGTACGTGTTCAAAGATTTGCACACAACTCAAACTTCTGTGAGTTAGCGTTGGCATTAAGCTATGGTCAGGTTATAAAAATAAGTTTTGTGACTACTTCACTGCAAGCTGAAATAGTGACGTCAGTTTTATGGATCAGTTTTACGTCAAGCAAGTCAACTGACGCCTTTGAGCGAATCATTTTTATAGTAGTTTACTCTTCCTCATATGTCTTTAGTTAAAGTGTAGTATGTATACTTAAAGTGAGTGAACAGACACAAGCTTAAAATAATGTGCTTTATTACACCTTCGACACCACATAGAAACGCTCTAACTCCGATGCCTACTACATGTAGACAAGCGAAATGACGTTTGTTGTACACGCGAAAATAAGACGCGAACTAGGTTTCTTTTATTCCGGAGGCCATATTATAACGATTTATCGCCATTATTTTTTGATTGACAGAGAGGGATGCTGCTCTACAGATCAAATAGCGCTATCCCATTCTCATAACCTATAAATTACGGCGACAACATACAGCCCCTGATAGGCTTACGATATGATTTGATACGCCGTAACAAAGTGCAGGGGCAGTGAGGAATCGAACATAGGGAGGGGGGAGAGTGGCTTTCTCCATTAGCTGTGGCCTGCGAGCGGCTGTCTTGGGTAGTCTGTCGGTAGACCAGACAATGGCCCCAGTAGGTGGCGCAAGTACGGTACGAGCGCTTTAGAATAGGATGCAAAGCAATGCCTCGCTTATTGAAGGGTTCCAGCGGACGCCAGGTCATAGATTCTCATCGTCGTACTAATTTTTATTCTGTGGCTATCATCATTCACATAATTTTAGTGTCAAACGTGTGATAACCATGCTTCAAAACGAATGGGCCGCCTCGACCAAAGTGATACCACGGTCTCACAAACAACGCTTACGTTGTGTTTCGTCGAGTGAGTGAGAGGATACCGGAGGCTCAACCCTTTTAAAAGGCGCAACGCACTTGACACTCCTCTAGTGTTGCGAGTGTCCATGGGCGGCGGTAATCGCTTACCTTCAGGCGATCCATCTGCTCGTTTGCTCTCTACCATAAATTAAAAAAAAATGTGATGTGATACACAGATCAAAAAAGATTTCTATTTGCACGCTTTATCTTCTCAATTCCTCACAATGAGAGTCTTATCGGGATATTTACATTTTTTCTCGCACTGCGTTTGACGTGAAAACCCGAGGACGCTCCTTTCCACTTATTTAACAGGTTCTTTCAACAAAGTGGTGATATACACGGGCTTATGTTTTTGATTAAAAAACTGCTCCGTTCAATGTCTAAGAAAATGTATAAGGAGTTCGCACAAAGATTTTTAATCCCTTTTTGTACTACGTGTACTTTTATTTAAAAAAGGATAGCATTCCTGTATTTGCTATGCATATAGTAATATCGTAACATACATACCATCACGTCTGTATTCCTTGAAGGTGTACATAAGTACACCTCTGCCTAAGAGGTGTACTGTACGCCCACAGTATCGCCCACAGTAGCAGTACGGCCGGTATGTTTAGGTCCTGTGTGTAAGGGGGCGAGTCTATTAATCGGGCACAAATCTAGATTCCGAGCTGTTTTTTTTTATAGGATAGGGGAGCAAACTAGTAGACGGATCACCTGATGGTAAGCGATAACCGTTGCCCATAGACACCCGCAACACCAGAGGAGTCACAAGTGCGTTGCCCGCCTTAAGGGTTTGGGCCTCCGGTAACCTCATTCACTCGGCAAAACACAACGCAAGCGTTGTTTCACGCCGGTTTTCTGTGAGGCCGTGGTATCACTCCGGTCGAGCCGGCCCATTCGTGCCGAAGCATGGCTCTCCCACGTCAAATATTATGCTGCTACTGAGAATTTCACAGAAAACCCCCAATTACACTTTGCTCGACCTGGGATTCGAACCCAAGACCTCGATCATAGCAGTCGCACTCGGGACACTAGACTAATGAGACAGTCATAAAAATAAAAATATCGTAACAATATCAAAAGTCAAAATACCTCATAAATTTTCGTTTTACGTAATCATAACATCTTTTCAGGTTGTCATTCTGTTTCCATTTTACGTAGCGCGAATAATTGTGATTCTCGCGTACAATTTTAATCGCGTTTCAGTCGTTCTGTCTGCATGTACCAGATGAAAATTAAGTTGAATCCAGTACCGAATGAACACCTTAAGTTTTCCGCTTGAAATTAATATATTGCCGTGAGCTGTTTTTCTTACGCAATTGTCTAACCGAGACCCGTTTTCTCGTATAATTGTCACGCTGAGTTAAGTCTGTCTTAGAAATATACGTATGTGCTATGTTGATTAATTTTTGGAACGTAGGTGAGATTTATGAAGCCGGTTTTGTCTTATCAGTATTTAGAGTATCTGACGAGAAATTACTTGGATTTGTTTTATTCACACAGACAGTGGCAGCAGCCGACAGTATAAACACTTTTAATACCGATGCAGATTTTTTAATGTTGAAGTCAGTACCTACCTACAAAGAACCTGATCAATATTTTTTACCGTGGGAGAGCCAAGCTTCGGTACGAATGGGCCGGCTCGACCGGAGTGAAACAACGCTTACCTACGTTTTGTTTCGCCGAGTGAGTGTGGAAATCGAAGGACCAAAGCCTTCTAAAAGGCCGGCAACGCCTTTACGACTCCTCTGGTGTCGCGGGTGTCCATGGGCGGTGGTATCACTTACTATCAGGCGATCCGTTGGCTCGTTTGCCCCATTATGCTTTTAAAAAAATACGAAGCAAGTCAGGCAAAGTGCCGTGCTGCCGATCACTACCACTCTTAGTTTAGAATCTAGATTGAGTCTTATTATCATCATAAACCCACCATTATATTGTCTCTCTTTTGGCCATGGTTCTCAGAATCATAGGGATTAGGCTATAGTCCACCACGCTAGCCTAGCGAGTTGTCAGACTTCACACGCCGTCGAGAAAATCTCTCAGGCATGGTATGGCAGGTTTCCTCACGATGTTTAAGCTCGTGATAATTAAAATGACTTTGTGATGTCAGAGAATCGAACTTGCCCGTCAAATGGTTATATTACTAGGTTAGATTGAGTTAAGTCTGAAGAAGAAAAAAGTTACGTTTATTTTAACACTATTATAAGTCTCACGACTTTACTAAAACCCTGGCAGTAACTCATTGGCTCTTCTATTAGGAGAAAAGTTTATTGCTTCGAAACGGGCATAAGACGAGAGAGTCTGTTGACAGCGTTATATTTAGTAATTGATACCGTCGTGAATATAATAATTTTATGAGCCATGAAATACGCAGTAAAACAGTTTATCGTCTGTGACCAATTGCAGCTAAACATGTCTCTTTGTTTTAGTTTTAATTTGAATTTGAAACGGAATTACATAAGTACTTATTTTATGTGAATCTACTTAATTATATTTACAAACATCTTGCTTTTTGGAATACTTAGCTATCAAGTTTAATTGTGTGTTGTGCGGTTTAGGTGGTAATATAAAGCAAATGTCCTTACCAAACGTTTAATGTAAAATATTCATATTAATCGCTTAAGGGGTTTTTTTAAATTGTATGTATAACTAGCTGACCCAGCGAACTTCGTACCGCCTAACAGTCGATTCTGAAACTAACGTCACTCAATTGTTTTAGCTTCCCGGAACCCCACTAACACTTAAACTTTATGGTATGGTATTAAAGTTCAAATTGACTTTTAAGTATTATTACTAATCTTTTGTATGGGAATATAGAAAAGTGTTGTTTTTAGACTTTTTGAGATATTTTTTTAAATTTTTCTCTCCGTAAGAACCATCCTCGTACTTCAAGGATTATTATAAAAAAAGAATTAGCGAAATCGATTCAGTTGCTCTCGAGATTTGCGCTTAGCAACACATTTGGCGATTCATTTTTATATAGAACTAGCGACCCGCCCGCGGTTTCACCCGCGCTGCCCCGCTCCTAAGAGTCGTAGGGTTATGTTATATAGTTTAAAATCTTCCTCTTAAATCACTCTATCTATTAAAAAAACCGCATCAAAATCAGTTGCATAGTTTTAAAGATCTAAGCATACATAGGGACAGACAGCGGGAAGCGACTTTGTTTTATACTATGTAGTGAAGAAGATAAGGTATAAAGATATTTTTTTCAAGGACATAC
Source organism: Acronicta leporina (assembly GCA_947256265.1). Lineage (NCBI taxonomy): Eukaryota > Metazoa > Arthropoda > Insecta > Lepidoptera > Noctuidae > Acronicta > Acronicta leporina. The sequence goes on along the minus strand of OX366513.1, from coordinate 3,227,726 downwards.
TTTTTCATGACGAAAAGCGATGAAAAATGTTTCAAGTTTCTGAAACCCTGTATCACGAAATATCAAACATCCTTTACAGGAAGATCGCTATATATAAACCGTGAGAGGTTAAATTGTTGAGTTAACGAGCCTGTAATTTTATCTTATTCAGAAGTTGTTCACGGAAGGGTGCGCCCCTTCCGTGACGCAACTAGTTATTGTACAAAAGTTGAATTTCTATAGGTTGCCTCGCGAAATTTCCTGAACAATTTCTCAACATCAAAATAAATTATTACTGAAGTTAGCTCAATGGGGACCTTCGAGTTTCTTGTATATTTTCCATGGAAAATTGATTTTCGGAGTGATTTGGGCAATTTTTTAAATAAAATTGCAATTAAATTAGGTACAACAAGGCTACAACAAGTGTTATATTTTTTTTTATTTACTTATTAACTTAACTGCCTCATTAGCCAAGTGGTCCTGAGCGCCACTGCTACGCTAGAGGTCCTGGGTTCGATTCCCAGATCGAGCAAAGTGTTTTTCTATGAAATTGTCAGTAGTAGCTCGGAGTTTGGAATTTGTGCCCGGTTAATGGCAATAGGCTCGCCCCCTATTACATGGGACCTAAACATACCGGCGAACTGCGGGTGTACCTTAGTACACCTCTGCCTAACCCTTCGGGGAATACAGGCGTGATGGTATGTTATGTTATGTTTTTAACTTAAGGATTACTAACGAATTGACATTACATTATTACACCTAACAAATAAGTTTTGTATATCACTTAATGTTAACTCAATTACGTGTAGGTACATAATCACAGCGTGCACAAATAATCGAGTATACAGGCGAAAAGAAAATTAATTGCATTAAAATTAAAGAAGTTAAAACATGAATAAAATTATAACGATACATACAATAATAAACATTACAAAATAAGTTTAGTCAAACAAGAAAATAGTATAAAAATCACAATGAAAGTTCTCCATAAAGTAAAATTGTAAATGAGTGCTGTTGAAATTGAATATCTTATTAAAGTATTGGGATATCCTGTAAAGATATTGTAAGTGGTTTAAAATCTCTAAAATTATAAAATTGTAAAAAAGCTGTGTCTGTACATTGAAGATATTAAAAAAAAACACGTGGGTTCTATTTTATAAACGTCTCCGAATTCGAAAATGTGATTTCTAAAATTCTTGTCTGTTTGTTACGGGTTGGAGCAAAAACTACTGAATAGATTTTAATTTGATTATCACTGTTAGAAAGCATATGCTCCAACTTAAAAAACTGGTGAACTTCTTATCTATACTTCTATACTTAATATATAAAGCTTAAGAGTTTGTTTGTTTGCTTGAACGCGCTAATCTCAGAAACTACTGGTCCGATTTGAAAAATTCTTTCAGTGTTAGATAGCCCATTTATTGAGGAAGGCTATAGGCTATATATCATCACGTTACGCGGACGAAGTCGCGGGCAGAAGCTAGTCTCAAATAATTAAATGAATCGCGAGATACAGCTTGACCTCCCTGATGTATAGAGGCCCATACAAAGAAGAGGTCATCAATGTTGGTTTTTCATTTTTACTCCTGATATAGCTTCACGTGAGCGAAGCCGCGGGCAGAAGCTAGTAAATAAATAAATCTTAAGGTTATCCACTATTTGTTGCCAACGGGTCTTCTTAAAGCGTAGTTGTTGGTATTGATTTATTACTATCATGATCCCCACGTTTGTGTGAGTTAATTATCTTTGGATTTTTGCGGCTCTGAGGTAAGACGGGCACATAGAAGTTTGCGCTGTGCAAGTTACTTTTGTCTGTAAATATACCGACTGAGATAGGTAATAAAAAAATAAATGATTTATCTTATTTTAGTTTTTATTGTCTCGTCTTTTATTTCTTCTTTCTAACAGCTCTGATAGAAGAGTTTTCACTGTACGTTCTTGTATTTTTGTGCCCATCTTTGAAAAATCTATTTCTTTTATTCTTTTGTGTGTACATCGAAACATAATCAACAAAAGATCTTTTAGGCAGATTGCAACAACACACTTTAAGAGAAATGTCTGCCCATTTCCAACGTGTTTCCCACCTTGCGTACCTACATACCTACACATAAATCTTATACCGAAATACGTGTTTAATATAAGGCTTCGCTTCGCGCCTTATTAACAACACTGTGACACACTTTAATAAGCCGACGACGTTGCAGAAATTTGACAGGAACGGGGACATTGAAATATGGATGTATGAACGACGTTTTATTAAATCCTTGAGGCGGAATAGATTTGAAAGACTTTTAAGGCAAAGAGAGAATGAAAGAATAAATCAATGTGTCGCCGTGATCTCGTAACATATCATCACGCCTGTATTCCCCGAAGGGTTAGGCAGAGGCGTACTAATGTACACCCACAGTTCGCCGGTATGTTTAGATCCCATGTAATAACGACGTTTTGTGTATCAAGCGTCGGTAGCCTAATGGCTAGGGCGTCGGATTTGCGATCATGTGGTTGCCGGTTCGAACCCCACCTATTGCATTACCGACGTGAACCCACTCGTAACACAAGCAATCTAGCTTAGCACGAGGGGTTAACAAGAATACTAGTAATGTGCGACCCGCATTGCTAGTAAGTTTAAAAAAAAAAAACATAGGGGGCAAGCGTGATGCCATTAACCGTGCATAAATTTTGACTCCGAGCTGCTACTCAGAATTTCACAGAAAAACTCTAATTACACTTTGCTCGAACTGGGATTCCCAAGACCTCTAGCGCAGCAGTCGCGCTCAGGACCACTTGGCTAATGTCACGTGATAGCCTAGAGATATGACTATTGTACAGCACAATCGTACGTTTCGAGTTCATATCCAAAGCACGCATCACTGAGTTTTCGTAATCATTTGCGTATTCAAAATTAAAGCCTAATGGCTAGGGTGTCGGACTTGCGATCATGTGGTTGCCGGTTTGAAACCCACCCCTTGCATTATCGACGTGAACCCCCTCGTAACACAAGCATTTAGCTTAGCCCAATGTGCGAACCACATTATTAGTAAGTTAATTCGGCGTGAGAGTTCATGATACTGATTGCCAATATCCAACATGATTACATTGTTTTATTTATTAATTCTCTCAAAACTTTGTTTCATTTTGTTTACAGATATGTCCCTCAGAATAACAGGTGCAAAATTAAACACGAGAACAAAAAATGAACCGTCTGATATCACTTTTATACTCATGCCTTTTGCACAATTACACGCCCTGCAGCCTGGTCAACAGGCTTCTGGAAATAATGAAAATACATGCCTTTGTTAAAATATCACGGTAATTATTTGGATTACACTTTATTTTTGGAGACAAGCCATAATAAAGTGAGGATGTTCAGTTTTTGTGAATATTGTAATGAAACTTTACTTTGATATAATATTCTGAAATAAAACTATATTTTATGTTTATAAACTATATTTTTTCATCGCGTTATATTAAAATTATGAAATCCCGACGTTTCGGAATATATACATATTTAATTTAAACATACATATTTCTTCCCGAAATATTAACAATCCATATACCTACTTTAAGAATGCATTTCATCACAAATCATTTTACCTGTATTAAAAGATTTCAACCCTGTATGAGAAGATACTGCTGGCGGACTACTTCCATAGCCTTAAATCTAATTCTGTGTTCCTTTAGTAGTTGAGAGAGGTCTTTGTTTGCCATCTCTATTCCAATGCTTTACAAAGCAAATGAACGCAGGCACTCCAATTACTTTAAATTTCAATGCCCAAGATTATAAAAAAATCGGTTCTAAATTCAAAACGATTATTCAAGATAAGAACACGGATAAAATTTAAAGTGGCAGATACTGTATCTTGCCATTAAGTACACTCCATTCTTTTATATTACTATAACGAAAGTAAAAAAACGCTCTAAATTCAAAACAAAAATTCGATACAACAATACGGATAAAATAAAATATGGCTGAACCCTTTCCCAATTTCATGGGATTAAAAAATGTATACCGTTTGATTTGTTTTGCCGTCAGATTCGTTTAGGTTTTAATCACCAAAGATAGGTATCAAAAGTAAGAGGATATTGTATGTTCATATAATATTTATTTACAGAAGGTCAGGCTTCGAATGGGCAGGAGATTGAAATGGTTTTAAGTTGTTAGTTGTGGAGATAAGGGAGTCATATCTATACTCTATACTTTTAATATATAAAGCTGAAGAGTATGTTTGCTTGAACATGCTAATGTCAGGAACTACTGGTCCGATTTGATAAATTCTTTCAGTGTTAAATAGCCCTTTTATTGAGGAAGGCTTTAAGCTATATTTCATCACGCTAAGACCAATTAACTATTCCACGCGGACGAAGTCGCTGGTAGAAGCTAGTGTTTAATAATCCTACTTTCCTATAATTTTATAAATGCCCCAAAGTTTGTGAGGATGGTTTGATGGATGTTTGTTACTCTTTCACACCAAATCAGCTAATAGGATCTGGATAAAATTTAGCACAGAGATAGATTATAGTCTGGAATACATGGGCTACTTTTTATCTAGGTCGGACCCCATTCTGAAATCCACGCAGGTGCTTAGTATCATGACAATTTAATAATTATGTTATTCAAATATATGCTTCAAAGTATCAAATCAAATATTATAATTATCTTAAAGCCAGGACAGTATGCCTATAAAAACTTACCTACTATTCATCTTACTACTTACTAGGTCACTAGTAGCGTCATTTAGTAGCAATTTCTTATAGTCTTGACACGGCCGTCGCCTCATTGAAATCTCGTTCGCCTGAGGAAAGTAAATATCGCGTCAAGACAGAAGCGACAAGAGATAAGTATATTGAAAACAGCTTTCACTTAAAATGTTGTCAGATATTTCGTTGCAAACTCTGAACATGGTTAAGATGGCTGACTCCTCGTAAAAGGAAGTTATAGGCGTTTTATTGCAAATTGCATGTGTGGATTTTTCCGTCACAGAAAATCGATATACCTACAGCCTTATTTTGAGTATATGCGAAACCCGAGACACGTGTCTAGTATTATTATGTAAAGAATCTTGTTCAACGTTAAAACATAACATAACATACCATCACCTGTTTTCCCAAAAGGGTTAGGCTAAGGCGTACTAATGTACCGGAGTGGTGGATAGTAGATACATACAGCATTTCCAACCCCGTCAACAAAAAAAAAAGCGTACTAATGTACACCGACAGTTCGCCGGTACGTTTAGGTCCCATGTAATAGGGGGCGAGCCTATTGCCATTAACCAGGCACAAATTCCAAACACCGAGCTGTTTCAGTTTTCAGTTTGCAGCTTTTATGTCGGCAGGCTATCTTAATCTGCTACAGATGTAAATACTACCTACATCTGCCGGACCTTTATTTAGATCTTCAGATAGATCGTCTTAAATAACTTTTCATGAAATACTTAGTTTATTTAACCCTTATTCATAAAAATGTAAAACGATCTTATTAACTTCTTATAGCTATAATGTGTTTTGTCTCGGCTTGACACGTGATATTCGGTGACGGTAAGGTAGAAAAAACATCATTATTATTGTTTTAATTTTTTTATTAATAATGGGGTTAAATCTCCGACTTGGTGCACTTATATCATCAGGCGTATATATTCGAGTCAAATTTGGATTAATGGGAAGGCGGGTTACAAAGTGGCTCTTAAAGGATTACATAGTTAACAAAGTGAGTATCATAGGGGATGAAACTCTCTTAAGTGGTGAAAACCAACTAATTGGGAGGGTTTGTGAATTTACATTAGTTTTATGTAAGACTTTATAAACCTATATAGCTGTTTATCATAACATACCATCACGCATGTATTTCTCGAAGGGTTAGACAGAGGTGTACTAATAGACACCCACAGTTAACGTTATGTTTAGGTGGTACTATGTACCATGTAATAGGTGGCGAGGTTATTGATATTAAAATGGCACAAATCAAAATTCAGAACTACTATTGAATACTGAAAATATGATACAAAAACCCAGTAACATTGCTCGACCTGAGTATCAAACCAGGGATGTCTATGACACCAGCACTCTGGACCCCTAGACTAATGAAGCAGGCAGGAAGAGGCAGTTAGATGAACTGTAGAAGCAGACTATGTGAAATAATGGTTATCACTGATAATGTGACATGTCGCGATCTGTCACATTATAAGTGACATCCACAGATAATTTGTGTCATCTAATAGTTTTTTTTCACGTGTACTTATGAGACGTGAATCAGTCGCACTATTTTTACAACCCTGCGAATTCAACATAACATTTTTGCCGTCAATACCGCTAACCGTCTTATAACTACATCGCCCTCTATTAAGCGACACGGCTCAAAAGAAATAGTCGCACATCCTTTTCTCAGAAAATGAGAAACGAGTAGGTACTTAGGTATTTTTTAGGGTTCCGTAGCCAAATGGCAAAAAACGGCACCCTTATAGATTCGTCATGTCTGTCTGTCTGTCTATGCGGCCGTATGTCACAGCCACTTTTCTTCGAAACTATAATAACTATACTGTTGAAACTTGGTAAATAGATGTATTCTGTGAACCGCATTAAGATTTTCACACAAAAATAGTAAAAAAAACAATAAATTTTGGGGGTCCTCATACTTAGAACTGAAACTCAAAAATTGATTTTTCATCAAATCCATACGTGTGGAGTATTTATGGATAGGTCTTCAAAAATGATATTGAGGTGTCTAATATCATTTTTTTCTAAACTGAATAGTTTGCGCGAGAGACAGTTTCAAAGTGGTAAAATGTGTGTAACTGTAACTGTAACCCTGTAACTCCTAAAATAAGAGAATGATAAAACTAAAAAAAAAAATATGATGTACATTACCATGTAAACTTCCACCGAAAATTGGTTCGAACAAGACCTAGTAAGTAGTTTTTTTTAATATGTCATAAACCGTAAACCGCAATATTGTGTTACTTGCTGCTACGGAACCCTTCATGGGCGAGTCCGACTCGCACTTGGCCGGTTTTTTATAGCTAAGGTGCAATAACGCGTTAAAGAAAGTGTTATTAGGCGCGTTACATCGCGAAACAGCTTACTTTTACGTGTGAAGTAATGAATATGTGGAGAAGTAAGGTGTTATGTTCTCCCAATGAAAAGAATGATTATCCAGACGGGCGGTATTACCCGCCTTTTTTTTCGCCCTCAATATTATATGGGATAGTATTCTTACGGACTTTTATGGTAGATCCGACTGTATATATTTCTGTTACGCATTTTTTTAAAGTGAAAACTACTTTAGCGGCGCTGTGTACTTTTTGTGACGGGGAAAAATTGTTAAACTCGCGACAGATCTCGTGACAGATAAGACAAATGATATAATTATGAAAACAAATGTTTTCTTATACAGTACAACTGAACATTAACATTTATTGAAGTGAAATCTTCGTTAATATTCAAGTTTTCTTCTGCCGGCACTCCCGGAGTGCAACCCGTTGTTTTTTTTTTGCCCAGAGATACATTCGAAAGGTATAAAAAATGGAAGTGATAGTCCAGTGTTATAAAAAAAAACCCTGGCACACACCTTTTATTTAATGTATTTTTTTAAATAAAAGGTGTGTGTGCTACTCCATAGGTACTTTCAACCTTCATAGGTTGAAAATATGGAGTATACATTATGGTCGAATTTCGAGCACCGGGCGACCACTAGTTAATATTATACTCTGTCACCAAATGTGACAGTGAGTACCGCATAATTACACGATTCATTATTCTCCTAGTTCAAACTCAGAAGATAATGCTATACCCACGCGTCTTGACATGGATACGATATAGGCTGCTCACGCGCCACCGATTTGTTAAAACATGTTGTTGGCATGGGGTATGAAGGTATTATGAGGTTGGTGCACAGAGTAATGCGTTGAAATCGAGGGTGGTAGGTGAAGCATAAACACATTAAATTTAATTGGATTTGGAATGGAGAAATACGATGCTCCCATTGTTAATCCTAATCTTTCCCATTAACTTATCGATGGGTGGATATAAACCTTCTCGATCTTATTTGAGCCCTGTCATCCAAGGAGTTTAGCAAGCCTGAAGCGAAGAAAATTGATGAAAAGTTGTATGGAAGTCTCGTTATTTTTAGAGCTGGAAGCTTGAAACAAATTTTTTAGGCTGTTTTTCGATAAATAAACATGACATTCAAAGTTTGTAAAAGTTTTACCCTCAAGGGTGTTAAATAACAATAGGGAATAGGGGACAAAAGTTTATATGGAAATATGTAAGGTTTATGTGAATATTTTATCTTGCCTAAATAATTAAAACACTACCCAAAGGCATTGTTCCACGCGGATGAAGTCGCGGGCACAGCTAGTGAATACTATAGTGTGTGCGAAAAGTGATAAAAATTTGAAACGTATTTACAAATTCGACCTGCACACATCCACCATCCAACCTAACACTTGTCAGGTAACGTCAAAGCTTTGCCAGCTGACGTCAGAATGCGTCGCAAATTGCCACGTCAGTCAAACTCGCGTTGATCAAACTACCCTCTGTTTGGTTAACTGATGTGACGGAATTCATTGAGCCTATGTGTTCTGTTTAAATTGACGAAGGTAATCATTGATTTTTGGTCATTCGCTTTGAGAGGATGATTAGGCAGACTTTACACAGCGAAAGGCACATTGTTTGCGTTTTTCATATCCCTGGGAAGATTAGTTAGTGTCAATTAGTACTACTCTTACTCTCCCTACTTTGCAATAAAATTAACTTCTCGTCGAACTGTCTAGAAGCATTCACGACATCCGAACACTGGATTTAATTTTAATTGCAACTCCGCCAATTTCCAAGAGAATTTAATCATCGCATTTCTGTCTGCAGCAACGGAAAAAAATCTTCACAGACGAAGTTCGTCATAAAATAATTCTACTTTTCATTCGCTTTATGACGGATGTTGTGAGGCAGTTTAAAAATTCTCGACTCGGCTATAGTTTGGAAATAATAAAAACATGAAACTTTAAGTTGAAGCAGTAATATTCCACTGTTTAGTTCTGTTGCGAAGTTCAGTGGATGTGATTGTGTTGTATAGAAACTAACGACAGTAATGCACGTTTGTTACAAAAAAAAAAATTACTTATCGCTTAAAATAACGAATATATACTGATTCGTTGCTAATTGGCAGAAAACCTTACTCATTTATTTAAAACTGCCTCATTAGCTAAGTGGTCCTGAGCGCGACTGCTACGCTAGAGGTCCTGGGTTCGATTCCCTGGTCGAGCAGTGTTATTGGGTTTTTCTATGAAATTCCCAGTAGCAGCTCGGAGTTTGGAATTTGTGCCCGGTTAATGGCAATAGGCTCGCCCCCTATTACATGGGACCTAAACATACCGGCGAACTGTGGGTGTACATTGGTACGCCTCTGCCTAACCCTTCGGGGAATACAGGCGTGATGGTATATTAATGTTAATGTTTATTTAAAAAAAGCAAATAACTCTTCTCCCATTTCCAGTAATTTATATCTCAATTATATGCTTTTCCATGCATGAAGGAATACCGATCTTCAATTCTCGACGTATAACGTCATCTTGTCATATTATAAATAACAGCTATAACTTTATATAAAAGACTATAAACTTGAGCCTCACCTACTGTCGTAAAAAACATTGTAGGTACTCGAAAATATTGCTGTTAAAATAATTGGCTGTTAGGTTGAGAGCCGTTATGTATCTTTAGAGTAAGCGAATCATAGTGGAAAAGACGCGCCGTATGTCCTCGAAGGACATACACGTATCATATTTATGAGATCCTTCTTAGAAGTACACATGACCTTGACCACAAAAAGGAGGATTTTTTAAAAGTGAAAGCTAGCGTGGGAGATGCTTTGGCACGAATGGGCCGGCTCGACCGGAGTTCTACAATGGCTTTACAGAAAACCGTTGTGAAACAACGCTTACGTTGTGTTTCACCGAGTGAGTGAGAATACTGGAGGCCTAAACCCTTTTAAAAAGCCGACAACGCACTTGCGACTCCTCTGGTGTTGCGGGTGTCAATTTGTCATTTTTTGTGTCTTGTGTAATCGCTTACCATCAGGCAACTATCTGCTCGTTTGCCCCCTATGCCACAAAAAAAAATCGGTTACACAGTTACGTCGAATACTTACGGCCGCTTGCAACAACTTCTGAAATATGTTTAAATTAAATTTAAATACAAAATGACAATAGAAAATTGTGTTTAAATACAATTTAAACATATTCAAGAAGTTGGTGCAAGTGACCCTTAGTCTTCGTTATAAACAGCGAAAATTTCTAAAATTCATAAACAAAACGGTCGTGACGGCCTTCCGCTCTGCTGTGGTTGCCGCGACACTTCCTGCGGCGTACCGCATTCATCTTTATCAAATTTGCCTTTGATAAGACTTGATTTTGGAGATTTTCAAAGGTATTGTGTGATCTTTTCAATTAGCACTGTTTCGAAGTTTGTTATTTGTATTCGTGATTTACTACTCAATCGCTATTAGGTACTTAATGTTGCTATATAAACTACTTTGGTAGAAATAGGCTTAGAATTCTCTTAGGTTGTCTGGTAGATATCACTATTAGAGATAAGACCGCCATTTTAGGTACCGTTAGTATAATAAATCCTTTATTTTTGTTTCTTTGATGGTGTACAAAATAAAGATTTTAGTGTTACAATCGTATTTTATTCTACTTTTGAGACGTAAAACTGTCAGTTTAATACAATCTCGGGCAAAATTCGTGATATCAAATGCTTAAGTTCCAATCTGCTACGGCGTAGCAAGCGTCTACGTGTCCGCTACGGCGTAGCACAGTCTTGTTTTTAATATCTACTGCATGCGGTATGGAGTTGTCTACAGTTGTGTATGGTATGTTTGTTTATAGAGTTTGTTGCCTATTTTCTTTGGAACCTAGTCAATTGAGATTTGAAAAATTATTGTGGCTAGTGCAAAATAACTAATACTACTATATATAAAACGGTCAATTTTCGGCCGTAAACATAGGCATGTTGGATACCCCAACTCTGCTCACTGTTCTTGTTGTTTTCAAAGACTATGCTAAAATATAACCCTTCCTTTTGGCTTTGGTGTAATCGGAAAAGAATAAAGTCGTATACACACATGTGCGGGCGTCAAACATTATCTTCGTAAGTTTATCGTAAAGATGGATGAAAGAACTTTAAACTCTAGGTATTAATTCATAGAGAAGTAGTGATAGCCTACTGATAAGACCATAAGACTTATTAATTAATTATCATTCGCTTTAACGGTGAAGGAAAACATCTTGAGAAACCTGCATGTCTGCAGGGGTCAGTGCACTTCGATCCAATGGGCGTTTCCATGAAATTCTGTATAAAAAAAACCCGACCTTGCAATCGAACCCAAGCAGTCGTGTTTAGGAGTTGTCGATAATGATGATGTGTATCTTTAATACTCCTTTGTGTTATAAAAATTTCTTTTTCCGTGGGAGAGCCATGCTTCGGCATGAATAGGGCGGCTCGATCGGAGTCGTACAGAAAACCGGCTTGCAAAAGAGCTTACGTTGTATTTCGCCGAGTGAGTGATGATACCGGAGGCCCAAACCTTTTTAAAACGCCGGCAACGCACTTGCGACTCCTCTGGTGTGTAGTGATACGTCTGCTTGTTTGCCGCCATATCCCATAAAAAAAGCTATAAGCTAGATATAATGTAGCAGGTGCCTCTGTTAGCTCGGTCATTGTACTTTCTTGAACATACGTTAACATGACGTGTGGTAAAAAATTATAGCTATACGTGAGCGGATTTATCGCTGCTGATAGGGTTATGGTCTATACCACATACCTATTCTAAAGCAAGACAGAAAATAGTATTTAACTTTTTCTTAGCTTCGCATTAGTCTCAGATATCATCATTTTTCTTAGCTTTTAACATCATACGATCATGCCTGTTATTTCCGAAGTAACCCTTCGGAAAATACAGATACATAAGCAGAAGTATACTAATAAACACACTCAGTACTATTGCCATCAGCCGGGCAACAAACCAAACTGCGACCCGAATGCCTGCCGAAAAATCCGATCTGGGAATCGAAATCAGGATCTTTAGCTCTAAAGATCTACTTACAGAAATAAATATAATTTCATTTCATTTGATGATGATACTATCATAAAATAACTTTTGACAAAAAGTAAAATCGCCTTCAAAAACATTTAAAAAAATATATAACATACCATCACGCCTGTAATCCCCGAAGGGTTAGGCAGAGGCGTACCAATGTACACCCACAGTTCGCCGGTATGTTTAGGTCCCATGTAATAGGGGGCGAACCTATTGCCATTAACCGGGCACAAATTCCAAACTCCGAGCTGCTACTGAGAATTTCATAGAAAAACCCAATAACACTTTGCCCGACCTGGGAATCGAACCCAAGACCTCTAGCGTAGCGGTCGCACTTGAAACCACTAGACTAACGAGGCAGTAACTAAAAAAAATTATATTATGTACAAAACAGTTTCAGAAGTTGGTGCCTTCGAAAACTTAAAATGGTTGATATGTAGTTATAGGGCATTCACACGGCCCTATTCAGTTGATCGACTGCTAATTCGCATGCGATTCAATCCGTCTGAGAAGGCTTTCAATCACATTGAAACAACAAAAATCGATTCAATAAAAGTTTTCCACTTTTCTTGATTCAAGTCTCTTGTTGAAAGCGATTCGATTCTTTTGAACCGGTCGCGTTCAAGTCGACTTTGATTTAAAAATTGTCGAGGTTTTTTCTTGACCCTAATTTAATGAATTTAATTAGTTTTCATTCCCGACAACTCTGTTACTAACAAACAATAATATCCCCCCTAGTACAACATACTAGATATTAATCACTCAATTTTTATCTCCATACTACACGAATTAATCCAAAGTGCAGAACGTACAAACACAATATTATCAATCCATTGCGGACATATCCCATCAGTATATTTACTAGTTGATGCATTAGAGTAACACATCTATCCGTGCCGTACAACCTTCTCGCCGATTAGTGTCCAAACTACCAAATTACACAACCAAATATCATCCATGTCCGCAATGGAATATGGGTTGAAATTCTGTGGTAAGTTTTTGCCAGAGTTCGATAACTGTGTTATGGAGTGCTGGTCCACTGGGCGGCGACATGTCCAGCCGAATTAGTCAAGGGACGTTGCCATGTAAAATTTTGATCGATGATTGTGTTTCAGTAATTCAAATATATGTTTATCTATTATATGTTGCATGTTTCAAATGTGTCACTTGTGGGATTACAAGTTACAAAACTATGTTTAGTCATTTTTTTTTCTACAAAACTTTTTGCAGTTTTAAATGTGGTTCTAGATAGAATAAGTGTTACAGGACGCATTGCTACCATGCATCGCTTTAGCCTTAAGTCTTTCCAAATCACGGAATACCACGTGCCAAGATATGCATACCACTTTAGTTTCGTTCACGCTTATGTTGTTGCTACATAAACATACTAATCTACTTAATCCTCTAAGGAAGTTACATTTCTAATTCACACCTCTATGTTTATCAATATCTTGTAATTAATGTAGAAGGTAATATCTGTTATGGCGCGTACATTGTCAATGTAACCGTAAGCATCTAATATATCGTTAATGGATGACGTTCAGACACCCTTCACGTGTACATTGTCGTATCTTGGATGCGAAGTAGTTCCTCTAGGGACTTAATTTGATTATTATTGAAACTATCATAATGTATACTACGTTTACAAATTCTAAAAGGTGATAGGAGTACGCTGCTGAAGTTTGTCTGGGGAGATACCACCGTATTGTAAAATATTCTGCCGCTAAACAATATTTTTTATTTATTAGGGACAAATAACAGTTACATGCAGAGTGTTTCAGTAGGATCCTGTTCCTGTTAATATCTCAACATTATTGTGATACGTTTTGAAGGGCCATTAAAAAAACACAACAAACCACCACGCCTGTATTCCCCGAAAGGTTAGGCAGAGGTGTACTAAGGTACACCCACAGTGCGCTGGTATGTTTAGGTCCTATGTTATAGGGGGCGAGCCTATTGCCATTAACCGCGCACAAATTCCAAACATTTGAGAATTTCATAGAAAAACCTAAAATATTACAATTTATTCGACCTGGGAATCGAACCCAGGACCTCTAGTGTAGCAGTCGCACTTGGGACCAATGTAGGTAGTATTATCAGGCGTATAAGACTTAACAACTGAGGGCTCAAGAGGACGGCGCGGTAGTGACCCAACGGGTGTTGCTGGCATCTATAGTCTGTCGGTTGCTATATGGGCAAGTTTTATCGAAATATTACGAAGAAATTGAAACATATTTACTTAATTATAAATGCCTTATTGTAATTTCTTTATGCTTCAACACAATTAAAAATAAACTGAATATCTAAAAAGTTTGCTCTACCAAAGTACCTATAAAACCCGTGGCTTCTCATTCAAAAACCTTTTAACCACTCATAATCTTACATATAATAAGAATGTAAGTGAGCCGTGTCTGTACATTGCTTATATTTACAAAAAAACTAATTTGGGGGACTCAGAATCGGTAACACAACCCATTTCTATTATTTTTCGAACTTTTGTCTGTCTGTTTGTCTGTCGGTTTGTCTGTCGGTTTGTCTGTCTGTTTGTCTGTCGGTTTGTCTGTATGTTTGACCGCGCATCAAATGATAACTACTGAAGAGATTTGGAGGAAGTGGACAGGAATTCATAGCCTGTTTCTTGGATTAACATTTAGGCTATATTTCATTAAAATCGGTTCACTCTATCAAAAGTTATTAACATTTTAACGATTGAAAACGTAGAATTTGAACAATAACCGTTGTAGCAAATTTCCTTTTTAAGTATTTCCGTACTAGACTAGCACGGGTCAAACATTATAACATAATCAAGAAAAAAAATTAAAAAAAATACACTCACAGGTACTAAATAAGATAAAACAAGAAAATAAAACAAAGAAAACAAAAACAATTATTGTGAACGGGAATTGATTATTAGTACAGTTATTCTAACTCTACTTATACAAGGCATCACGGGACATACATAAGACTTATCCAGCGAGCATCAGCCGGTGTAAAAACTAAATATTTGAATAGGGTAAAGAAGTAAACAAAGAATGACAATTTATTCTCTAGAAGACTAACACGACACGTTATTACCTCAATGAAATTTGATTCCATAACAGGTGTCATTTTGAGTTGACAATTTTTGACAATCTTTCTTTTCTTCTATAGAGTATCCAGCTTTAAAGCAACTGATTTTATAATGTGAAACCTCCATAGTGTTAATTCTAAAGAGTTTCCATCTAATCAAATCATAAAATAATAAACCACGTATTCTACCTATGTATAATAAATAAAAAAATCGTTAATCTTTACTGATGCCGAAACAGATATTTGAGATTTTTATCTATGCAGGTAAGTCTGTTTATATTTGCGATCATTTTTTTAAAATTAAGTAATGTAAATTAAGTCAATGGCGCTATGTTTACAAATATGGAAAACCAGAATCCTTTTTCTATGAGATTTTTCGTGGTAGTTAGTTGAAACTTGGAGAGGACAACGTCTCTCAGGTCAGCTAGTATATTTTAAAATCGTAACTGTAGGCACACGATAATGACTTTCCTAATATGAAATTGTCAAGGAACGTAGAGATACAACTGCGTAAGAGCATTATCTCGTCACAGCTTCTGTTAATACTCGTAAAAGTTAAAAGGATTAATATAATCCGTTTACAATGTACTCTGCATTCGGATGCGCTTGAGTTGTTTTTGCACCTGTATTTGTTCTCATGTACTCTGATTCTTAGTAAACATAGAAATTTAGAAAATTGTGTGTTCAAAAGGCTGCCTTATTAGTCTGTTGTCCAAGCGCCACTGCTACAATATATGTCCTGGGTTCAATTCTCATGTGGAGCAATTATTGGGTTTTTTCTCTGAACTTTTAAGTAGCATCTGGGATTTTGGATTTGTGCCCGATTAATGGTAATAGCCTAGGCTCAGCTACAAAACATAGCGGCGAACTGTGAAGGTCACTTACAAGACCTCTGCTTCCCCGGGGATCCTGTATACCCCGAAGGGTTAAAAAGAACGTTAAAAAGAAGTGTGTAAGAATTTATTCTTAGAATAGAATAGAATAGAATAATCTTTATTGTACACCATAACAGAAACTAAATTAAAGATTTTTTAAGGCTAAGGGTACAATGGCGGTCTTATCGCTAATAGCGATGTCTACCAGACAACCTTTGGATGGACAGGAAAGATATGAAAAAGAGGGGTAAGGGTAGTCCATGGTGTACCTACATAACAGAAAGAGAGAAATAAATTCTTATGTATTATAAGTATGTATTTACAAAAAAAAAGTATATAAGTATTATATCCATTGTCTAGTACCCATAGTACAAGCTTTGCTTAGTTTGGGACTGTCCTGTGTGAAAATGTCCCAGAATATTTATTATTAATTATTTATTTGTGTATATTTGTGTGAGGTGTCAAGGGCGAAGCGAGCAATCGGAAAGGCACTGTCAAATACTTGTCTAAATTGATTATAAGGAATGGGTTAATAGTGTAAAGTTGACGTTGAAGTTGTGTTAGCACCGAGATTTCTATGGGATATTTTTAAGGAAAATGCACGATCAGAATTATTGCTTATATATATTCAAGCAGAAAACCAATTGACGTATGCCTTACAAATGATGATAACTAATTTTTTTTTATCACTGATAGGCTTACGCTTGTCCACAACTTGCCTGATGTTAAGCATCGAAGTGGTCTACGATGGAGCGCGCTTGCCTAGAAGGTACCTATTCACTCTCGTACTAATGTTGTAATGAATATTATCTGAAGTAAACACCAAGTGAATAAAGTCGGGTGTCGAAGCTAGTATTAGATAAAATGTTCGTTAATCCTTTTACCGAATGCGGGGCACTGATGCGAGATAACGGCTTTATCTCTGTATGGAAACACATGTTGAAGATTTGAAGATGGGTACTCATTTTATTTTGTTCTCAGATTTCCACCAGCGCCATCTAGATAAACTTATCAAAACATTGATTGGCTTGTTTATTTCAGATTTACATTATAATCATATACCATAAGGGTAAAACAGAGCTGTACTTATATAATATTATTAGAAAACAAAATGATGATATTATCATAGGTACAATAAAATATCCTTATCTTTCTAACCTGTACTATCTGAGTGGTATTATATTTTTGGGAGCAAACTAAATATTTAATTATATGTTCGAAAAAAGTGTTTTTAAGGTATTTCAAACTATGTTGTGTTAGTGATTATTGTCGTTTTCTCTTGGATAGTCTTCCGATGGGGGAGGTGGCAGGGTATTTTCGGCCTCGTACCGACTAAAATCATATATTATAATACCTTCCCTGGCTAGTCTTGCCCCATTCACAGCCATATTTATGACAATTGTCACGATCATAACGAGATAAGTATACCTACTCGATTATTTTCTTTTATGCACATCTTCTATTTTGACCATATTTTTTATAAGGAAAGGATAACTTATTCTTTTTTTATTTTTTTAAGTAATGGATAATTTTTTTTTATCAAAACCATTGCTTCTGTATGATCTATGTAATTAACATGCCATTATGTTATGTCGCTTGTTGCTAATAGTTATAAACGATTCTCATATTTATATAACCATAGGCACTTGGACCCCTGCCCAACGCTCATACCACAAAGGTTGAAGATAAATGAACAAAAGCGACAAACTCACGCGCCGGCGTGAATGTTTCCAAAAGTATATTTTAGTTTCTGGGACACTTGTCTGTTAAAACAAATGGTTCATCTATTTTGAACTGCGAGGCAGTTTCGGACGATATATATTTAGGAGTTAAAAAATATTGGGGGCTTTTCGAGTGGGTATATACCTAACAGCTCCGCTATGTTTTACAGCCAGCAAATTGGTTCTTAAATGCATAAAACTAAGCACGGCAATTTCAAAATCCCATGCTGTCTCGTTACTGCGACTGCTCGGTTACCGACATAAAAAGAAAAAAAATGCAGCTGTAGTGCTTATCGATGTATTAAGTACACAATTTTATTACACTCAAATTAAATCAATGTGATCGATCAACAATAAGAAGTGTTGACAGACGTGGTATTAAATATTGTTTGTAATATTACAAAAGCGTCATCATTGGCTGCCATCCAAGCATATCGATAAGGCGCCCCATTCAGTACACGATAAAAGTGAATTTTGTTTACCTGCTGTGGAAAATATTTTTTTTTTATTTAACATAACTACAATACCATCACGACTGTAATCCCCGATGAGTTAGGTACAGGTAAACTTATCTACACCCACAGTTTGCCAGTATGTTTATGTCCCAAATAATAAGGGGCAGGTCTATTGTCATGAACCCGACTCAAATTCAAACTCCGAGCTGCTACTGAGAAATTCAAAGAAACACCCAATGACACTGCTCGACCTCGACTGGGAGTAGAACCCAGGATCTAGCATAGAAGCCTCACTGTAGGCTTATGTGGCAATTTTTTTATGTAAAAAATTAAATATGATATTTTGATGCTCTTACTAGATATCTTATATCTCAATGCAATTTGCTTTTCTCGAAATGTTTCGCAATTGTTTCCTGAGAGACTCGCTGATGCGTCAAATGCAGCAACAAAATGTTATGATTTTGCATTCTGCATGCAAATCACGTCCTAGAAGCTTGTTGTTATGGTTAACGAAGCTTCACTGGTAGCTTTCATATCAACCCCAGTCTCATTAATTTTCGAGCTGCCTTTCAATACTGACGTCAGGGATGTGTTTGAAACTTTGAACCTTGGTTTAAATTGA
Source organism: Acronicta leporina (assembly GCA_947256265.1). Classification (NCBI taxonomy): domain Eukaryota; kingdom Metazoa; phylum Arthropoda; class Insecta; order Lepidoptera; family Noctuidae; genus Acronicta; species Acronicta leporina. The sequence goes on along the minus strand of OX366513.1, from coordinate 3,208,920 downwards.
TCAAGCTCTATACAACGTTAAAACAATAACCTTCTCCTCGTGCTGGTTACATGAGGAGAAGGTTTATATTTCTAGTCGATCATATTACAATTCTTTTAATGTGACTATGATGGTTAAGAATTTTGGCTCATTGCGTGATTAGCACTCGGTACTAAATGCATTTTGATTTTTAGGAATTCTAGTGTTATATCTCTTCGACGTTTTTATTTCGATTGTGTAAACGAGTAAAGTTTATGCATGGAACAAATTATGAGGTTTCAATGGAATTCGCTCATTGAGCTTGTCTCTGTGTGGAGAGCCCCATTCAAAATGTTCAATATATTGCCACGGGATCATAGTGTTGTTCTATTTTTCAAGTTTAAGTTCAGCTAACTGCATGTATTTTCGCGGGCATAGAAATACCCATCAATTTCGAGCAGTGGGACTGATACATCTATACTAATCTATACTCTATACTTATCTATACTAATAGAATCATAAAGCTGAAGAGTTTGTTTGTTTGTTTGCTTGAACTCGCTAACCTCAGGAACTACTTGTCCGATTAGAAAAAATCTGTCGGTGTTAGATAACCCATTTATTGAGGAAGGCTATAGGCTATATATCATCCCGCTAAGACTAAGTAACTATTCCACGCGGACTGAGTCGCGGGTGGAAGCTAGTCAACTGATATTTTAAACAGTCGCTATTATCAACTATTACCAAATATCAAGCCATGATCAGCATATTTGGCTTCGGTTCCTTTCTTATAAAAATTGACCCTTCGCTATTGGTTCATCCTCGCGGGAATAGTGGGTCTGGTCTGCTGGGTTCACGAATTAGGTTTCTCATGGTAGGTTCGACTTTTAAAATAAAATCCGACAAAAAGTCGCAATATTCACAAACAATCTTCAAACAAAGCTCATCTAAACGTCCGAGTACTTACATTACCCAGGGGAACGCTAAACAATTGGATATAATTCAATTGGAAATGTCAAGATGTTGCCAGATTTCTTAGTGACGTAGCAGTCTACGTATTTCGGACGTTGCCAATTCTCTGGATAATTGTGCGTTAAAATAGTCGGCAGTGTTCTGCGCAATCGCAATTGTAGTCGGGAATTCCTTTGACGTAACACTCTTTCTCGTGGTATGCATTTTATTTGTAGCAGAATCCAGATTTTACCGGTTTTAACGTTAACGTTCAAGTTCGCGACAATACGTTGAAGAAAATAATTTTACTTGATTCTTACGACTAAAGCGACCAAGCGACCTCTTTAATAGTTCAATAGAGGAGGAATTAGGTTCATATAAATGAATATAAAAATATGAATTAGGACACATTGTCTTCTTTTTCATTATAAATAAATCAGCAAAACGAAATCGCCTAAATTTCAAAACATTGGGTGTAAAGCTAAACTAAAACATATCACAGCTACTATTTGAGAAAAACATACATGCATTATCCACTAATAATTCTCTCGCCGAGGAAGTAAAGCATGCTCAATTTACGAAGATAGTTCATTTCCATTGAAATAAGAAGATGACTAATGCATAAACCTGGCAACACACTTTGACAAGAACACTTCTCTCCAAAGCACACACAGTCAGAACACAATCTCTCAACATTTACAATGCTATAAACCCCCACAGTACCGTCCCGCACAACTTTTAAACGACTCGCCTTTATGCAAATACTTATTTACATACTTTTTTCATGTTTTGGCTTCGTCCCAAACTCTGTGACAAATCCCGATCATATAATAAAACGTACGTTTCACGATGACGCGGTCTGCGTCCGTTTTGAGGGTAAAGGAGATTTATTTTTCAATAGAAGTTATCTTGATTGATTTAGCGTTCGATTCAGATGAATTGATGTGAACGTGTTTTGGGGCAGTCGAAAGAGCTTTGATAGACTTATCTGTTTACTTATAGAGAGTAGGTCTTATAGTGTCTTGTTTTTATTTTTAGATACCGGTGTCAGATTTATTAATTCACTATGAGAGTATATTATAATTGTTGTGATCAACCGAATCAATAAACTTACTAAACTGTCAATTTAACAAAACTCGTCACTCAAACCAGAACCACGCGTAGAGGACGTATCTTTTAGCGAGTACTACACTAGATAGAGTTATTGATAATGGGATACAATTGTGGGAATAGTATGAATGAATGAATGAATGAATGAATGAATGAATTTTTTTTTTTTATTGCCAAAGTTTACACAAAGAAATACACTTAACGTTACTAAAAGTTACAAAAAACAAAAACAAGTGTGTACCTATATATATCCTAATTGCTAAAGAATAGAAAAGGGAATATTATTTCTAAACGAGCAAATCAATTGGCAACTTTTCCTAAATACCTCCCGATAACTTTGTTACCTAGTAATCGCGAAATTTATTGAACTTTATCTTTTGGTTATAATGTTTGAAGAATTAATTTTATTATAATTAGCTTTTCAAGCTTTTTTTTTTCGTTTTTTGACAATAGTTGTTTTGTTGTTCGTTAGCACTATAACACTTGTTAGTGGATGGAAAATCTAAATGGATGAAATGTTTTTTAAAAATACAAATAAGAAATGCTACTAAAAAAAATCTGTATCGACATATCCGATGCTCAATCTGTTAAACGTCTTCTTTGCACTCCAACGATATATCATCGAGAACATAGAAAAATATGAAGTCGTCATTCATTCACTACAAAGTTAATATCACGTTTGCTGGCCAAATGTTTTCGATCTCCTCACATCTTCATTTATCTTTCTTATTCATTCACTTTATCCATTTTGCTTTGATCGCGCTTTGCCAATTTTACTATTTTTGTCATCTGTGGTCATTTCTATCTGAAATATTTTCAAGATCAAAATATAAGGTTACAGAAAAAAGACAATAAGGGATTGGTGTTAGTTGTGTAGTATTTGTTATATTAGAAAACGATTTTTTACTGTAATAGAGATTTTTTTGTTGAGATACCGCTAATCTAGGTTCCTACTGTACCATTTCGTCTACTACTACTACTTCACTGGAAATAAACGACCGGAAAATCGTTCCAAACTTGGTAAAGTTATCAAGAATTACATTCGCTTACATTTGTTTCCAGTGAAGTATTTTAGATTAAATTGTAGATAAGGATGCCAGATTAACGATACCAGAAACCGCATTTCCGAAACACTCATTAAATTTTGTTTAAATTACGATTTATTTTGGTATTTAGTTTATATTGAAAATTCGGTTCACCAGACTCTTAAGACTTCAATTGCATGCCCAGTGACTTAAAAAACAATAGATAAAGAAGAAAGATTAATATTTATACTTTCTTCGGCAGTACAATACTAAAATTGGAACAATAGAGATGAAGATTAGCATTATAAAACCAATAATACCATTTAATTGTTTAAGGATTTGCGTAGTGCCATCAAAATCATAAATATAAAGGCGCTTATTGTTTGGTTATCTACAGTATTTTTGACTGCTATGGACAAGATTTTTAAGGCTAATGAAAAAAGAATTTAAAATAATATGAATATTGTATCAAACAATGTACCCGAAAAGGAATAAAAATATTAGCCAAGCCTTCACGACATAATTTATATCTCATAAAATACTGTAATAACCGGACAATGGACTCTATTAAAGTAATAACTTTCAAACTACAGTTAATATTACCCAGTTACTAAATGGGGAGTCACAAAAATATTGTTAGGTAGCAATTTTACCTTAATTACGCTGGAATTGCGAACCTTAAAGTTGCCCGTACTATGAGTACGTTTCTCGTGTTGTTTAACGTATATCGGTTTCTCCTAGGCAAGCGCGCTCCTTCATAGACCGCAGTGTCGCTTAACATCAGGTTGCGGTCAAGCGTAAGCCAGGAATAAAAGATAGTTATTGAACACAAATCTCAAGTCAGCTGTAATTAATTTGTATCAATCATTTCACTTCGAAGCTATATTATCACCTTAATATGTTCAAGTTGATATTGAGCTGATCTGCAATATAAATTTGTGTTGTTAGGTTTACTAGATGAATTTCTCAAATTAATTATTCATTCTTCGTTATTCGATAGCTCTCTCTACCTTTCATTAAAGTAAAGGTTACTTATATTGCAATCTGATATTTAACTACCCAAGTATTTTCTTCGGTGCGATATTATTACGTAAACAGGGTAAAATTTTACCCTGTCTTTAGAAATCTATCCTAAGAAATAAAAGACTATAATCAAAGAAGGGAGATCTCTAAGATGTCATCAGCTTATTAACAAATTTATTAACAGTGAAAAATATAACTTTGGAAGTTTGAACAAAGTAATATTTTTCCTGTCCATCCAAAGGTTGTCTGGTAGTATCGTTACTAGCGATAAGACCGTTATTATATGTACCATTAGTTATAAAAAAAAGTCTTTAATTCTCCTATAGTGTACAGTAAAGGTTATTCTTTTTATTAGGTTGTTCTCTGCTAAACCTATCGTTTGGCAGCTCCGAAGTTTAAAGCGCAATCTTAGTAGGGTCCACAATAAAACAAAGCGGTAAATATCACAACTAGCAAAGGGACATCAGCATACGTTTTGGGAATTGAATTTGTTAGAGTCGACCGTCATGTTCGCGGTTTTGCGTACAAACGCCAATTGAATTAGTTGATGCAACGTTATATTACCGGTGAACGGTTGGCAGACAACTTGTTTACATCAAGGGAAATTATGTTTGATACCTGGAATTTTAGGGTTGAAATACTGTCATTTTGATGTAAAACTGGAATATGATCTTGCAAATCTGCTTTTATTGAGATGGTGGGATCCAAATAGCGTTTTGATATCAGTTAAGTACGTTATTACCTTTGACCTCTTCATACAACTAAACTCTTTGTGATTATTTCGTAGGTCAAATGCTAATTTTCTCAAAAAAATGGTCTTTGTGTGAAATATATGACGATCTTTGTGGTTTAGTGGTTCGAGTACCGGACTGCTGACCACGAGGTCGTGGGTTCGATTCCCACAGAACACAAATATTTATTTGATGTTTGTGTTCGTCTGGGTGTTTCATATGTATTATAAGTATGTATTTATTTAAAAAAAATGCATATAAGTATTATATCCATTGTTTAGTACCCATAGTACAAGCTCTACTTAGTATGGGACTAGATGGTGATGTGTAAAATGTCGCAGAATATTTATTTATTTATTTTTATTATATGTACGAAACAGTTTCTGAAGTCGGTGTCTTCGATTTGGTCAAGTATTTTGTTTTTGCTACCGGCATCCGAAACTATTATGCACATAACATATATTTTTGTTTGTGAAGTCGGTTTTACTGTTTGTTAACTTAAAAGTTTTTTAAAACATTTTGCGTCGATGGCGTTGTCATTTACTCGGTCGTTATGTGTTTCATTTTAATTTAATATTTGTGATTAGATCTTCACCAAATTTTAATGGGACCACCTCGGGAGTAAACTCTTTCATACAAAAAATAATGATTCAAATCGACCACAATTGACGAAATATCGGTGAACATACATAAAAGAAGAATACATTCAGACGAACAAAGAACCTCCTTCTTTTTCCAAGTCGGTTAAATATAGCAATATTCGTGTAATTATAGGTACAAATGAGATCTCTGTATTCTTAATGTAGTTAAGCATCACTCAAGTCGTTTGATACCTACTTACAAAAAAGGCTTCATTCATTTTCACATATCTCACTATATTTATAAAATAAATTCCATATCTATCTCAAGGATTCATCTAAGCATCGTCTGGAATGTTCAAAGTGCTTACGCCGGACTAGTTTCAAGTATTCCTATCAAGTATGGCTCGTTCAAAGGTTTGTCGTGAAAAGCGATCATCGAATCGTATCGTGCCCGCTATGCGTTTGAGTTATGATCTGAAAAGGTTTTGAAATTATTTGGAACTACTGGATGTCATGGGACTTGAGTGTAAGTAGTTCTTTAGTTGGGTGTAGAGTGTTTTTTATTGCCTAGGTGGGCAAACGAGCAGACGGATCGCCTGATGGTAAGCGATACCGCTGCCCATGGGCAACCGCCAAACCAGGGTAGGCAAGTGTATTGCTGGCCTTTTAAAAGAGTTTGGGCCTCCGATATCCTCACCTACTCGGCGAAACACAACATACGTATTGTTTTCTGTGAAGTCGTGGTGACACTCCGGTCGAGCCGGCCCATTCGTGTCGAAGCATTGCTCTCCCACAGTGGAAATCTTAATAGCCTCAATACTGAAGAGTTACTTTTGACTTGAATGATGCCTTAATTACTTCCACCTCCAAAACAGATGCTGTTGACGCTTATTAGCCGTATTGTCTGTTTAATATTCTCAAGTTGAGGACTTTATAATCTTAGCATGAAAAATGCAAAAAAAATTACACAAAGATAGGTGTTGTACTTTTTCTGTTTACTTTGTATATTTCGCTTCTATATTTTCATTTTGTCGTCCTTCTAAATTTAAAGGGGAGTGAAAATGTACATTATTTTTTACAAATGTCGCTTGATTAATATGAAAGAGGAAGATAACGAACGTTGACTGTTTGTTACGCGAATTCAAGATTCGTGTTCAGGCACGTTCTTAACATTTCAGAACACAAAACCGTAAAAAGATACAGGACTCGTCAAAATTTGAATATTTATAACAGACTATAAACACGACAGCTTTTGCTTGAAATTAGTCTTAGATTTTTTGTTTAAATATTTGATTAAATAACGAATAAGTTTTATTTTTATCGACTCTATTTTTCATGAGGATAAAATGTTATCTCAATTGATTTATCGGCAAATTTGATTCCGTTTTCACATTTGGTATTTACTTTTGGATAACCTTTCACAAAGCATTTTTTTTTTCACAAATTCATAAAGTTTCTAAATTACTTCACAGACATCCTCATGTCATTTGACGTTGAAATATTTACGATTACATTGTAAACCTCTTCTATAACTTACTTTATCGTGTCATAGTACATCAGAACATTTATCAAACTTATACAATATGGAGTCATTATTCAAAGTTCAGCGTTTGCACCTTTATTTGCAAAAGCCGCATTTGAAATTAGTTTCTACAACAGTTTTATAATCAGTTGTCACGGAACCACTTCAGTGGTGCCGAGGATATCGCTTTGTAAGCACCATGGACATAGATTAGGGAATAAAAACAGATAAGAACTGTCATTCAGTTATAAATTTCGTGTAAAGTAAACTAAAAAAAATTGCCACTTATTTCTTATTATTACCTAATACAAGCTAGTCTAGTCAAGATTATGGACTAAAATTAATTATTAGGGAAGAAAATGAGAGTATTACCTACTTGAGTTTTTATAGAACTCACTCTGATTTCTTCGATGGATTTCTAGAAAACGGCAGCAACTGGTTAAAAAATGCCGAAGATTGTGCTCCGTGGCGTTCACTAATAGAAGCCTACGTCCAGCAATGGACGAATACTGGCTGATGAGATAATGATGATTTCTACAAAGCCGTCGAAAAGAAATGCAACGTTGCGAAAATTCACCCCATCGATTACATGTCGAGTTTTGCGGGCACAAACATTAAGGAGCTGACGAAGGCGGCGACGAAGACAATTTTATGTATTTATGAAGAAATATCAGATCCCACTTATCAATGAATTGACATTATTTCTTTTTTATTAGCTCCCGATAATTTATGTCGCCAGAACGGTTTCACCTTTTATCATTTAAACGATCCGAAAAATACACAAACAGCGTACGACTACCATATAACTACGATTTCTTATTTACACGTGACACTGCTTTGTCTTCTGGCTAAAGAAAATGAATTTTGTACGACGTTGAATATTATACAACTGTGTATTTTATGTGGAGTCCGTTGCTTTTAGATTCTTTGGCATTTTTTGGCAAATTATGCCACGTATTTGGCTTTTGGAGTCTATTGCTTATGGTTCTGGATCACTTCCGAGTAATATTTTTGGCATTTCCTCTTAATGCGCTCGGAGATGCGGGATGGTTAGGTTATGTCGGGCTGTAGAGCCCGACATAATATGGTGATACCAGGCCAGGCAGTGCCAGGCGAGGCACCAGGCCCTACGGCCTGGTGGTTAGCATATCAACTACATTCACCAACATTACTACTTTCCGTATAGTGGTGGAGTTACAGGAATCGCCTCACGGACGATACCGCAAGCTACAGCGGCCACTCAAATGCGGGCTTCTTGGGCTAAGCTCGCAGGAGTAGCCCCTCCTTGCCGTTCTACTTAGCTTCGCTGTGGGCTACGATCCACGATTACTAAACCGTCGCGACAATGCGAGGACCCCTTGGGAGGGACTATTAAGTAGGAAGCAAGTCAAGGTCCCACTCCTTAATGGTTCCTTTGAATGCTCAACCACGGTCCGTCTTTGTCGTGGCAAATGTTACGAATCCCATTACCGTGAGAGCAAATCCAAGTGCGGTTGTTAGTTGTTAGTGTGTACGAATCTGACATACACTTCGGCCTCTATAGGTGGTCCAGGATCCGTGATGATTTCCACACCCCAAAGAAAAGTATTGTTACGAGCTGGGGTTCGGGATAAATTAATTAACGCTAATTTTACCGAAATAAACAAATACTTTAATAAACTTGACAACACACAACAGAAATCACAAATAAAGTCACTACACTATTACTTGTCGCACTGTACTGTCACACTGAGAATCACTTGTCTTCACTTTGATGTTCACTTCACCTTGTCCAAAACTAAACTGCGCTAGCCGACCCTCACGACGCCTTTTTATATCAGTCACGAAGATTCTGGAATCGAACAATTGCGAAAAGCCTACAAAATGCGAGTAGGTACTCGCATTACAGGTAGGTACATAGATCGTCTATTGTTTACGGGCATTGACCTTTGAACCTGACCTTGATCTATTGTTATTACGTGAGTACGTATTCGAGTACTTTCTTTCGAATATTCTACATGCTTCTACGATTTATCCAGAACCTTCGTGACCCATCCACGTCATTCTAATAGCTTCGCGGCGTAACACTGCCCCCTCCTAAGACATGCTCGTCCCGAGCATCATTGGATCCGTAATAACGCGCTAAACGATCCACATGAACGATCTTTGGTGCACCTCTTGTTCCTTTCTGTATCCTGTAGGTAACATCGTTGATCTTAGTCACGACTCGATAGGGGCCGTCCCATTTTGCCTGTAATTTGGGTGACTTTCCTTTACTACGCACTGGGTTATGTAGCCACACTAGTGAGCCCTCATCGAAGCCTCTGTTCATCTTTCGGTCATAACGCGTCTTCATTTTCTCAGAAGTTTGTTGGCCCGACTGTCTGACATGCTCATATATGTCATTCATTCTGGTTCGCAAGTCGTTCGCATAATCAGTCACACATTGGGGAGTATCTGGGGGTATACCGGTGATGAGATCTGCAGGCAACCGTAGCTCTCTTCCGAAGTTCGCGAAGGCTGGTGTCATCGTCGTACTTTCATGAACTGCACTTCGATACGATAGAAGGAATGGCTGGATGTGCTTATCCCAATCTTTCTGCCTACTTCCCAGAACTTTTGCTAGATATCTCTCTAAGGTCTGATTAAACCGTTCGACCATTCCATCAGACTGGGGGTGGTAAGATGTGGTTCTGGTTTTATGAGTACCCATTACTCGACACGTCTCCTGAAATATTTGAGACTCGAAATTCCTTCCTTGGTCACTGTGAATCTCCAAGGGTACTCCAAAACGACAGAAGACTTCATGAACCAATTTATCTGCGACCGTCGAAGCCTCTTGGTTAGGAATGGCGAACACTTCCGGCCACTTTGTGAAGTAATCCATCACAACCATAAATATTTGTTCCCGCCTTCACTCTCCGGAAATGGTCCTGCTACATCAAGAGCTATTCGTTCCCAGGGCGCACCAACATTGTAGACTTTCAATGCACCTCTGCTGCGCGTATGGGGCCCTTTTACAGCTGCACAGCTAGTGCATTTACGACACCAGTCTTCAACATCGTCCCGACAGTGGATCCAATAGAAACGCTCTCTAATCTTCAATAAAGTCCTTTTTACTCCTAGATGACCTCCTGAACATCCGTCATGGTATAGTCGTAGGATATCTGGCACCTTAGCTTTAGGGACTACCATCTGCAGATGACTCTTGTCTCCCTTAGCATTTTCCCATTTCCGGCACAAGACACCGTTATGCATCAACAGACTGTCCCACTGTGCCCAATAACTTTTTGAGACTGTGCTCAATGCTGCAACATCACTCCATTTCGGCTTGGAGGCACCAGCTTTCATCCAGTCGAGAATCGGTTTAACATCTGAGTCAGTCTCTTGTGCCTGCTGCAGGGTTTCTTTCCATTCATCACTAAGGTCAGTTTTCAGCATTCTCACGGGAACAGCTTCCTTAGCCTCTTGTCTGGAACAGTGCTTGCATATTTCCGGACAAGGTCTTCGTGACAACGCATCTGCGTTACCGTGAGATCTGCCACTGCGGTGTTCAATTACGAAATCGAATTCCTGTAGAAGCTCAATCCACCTCGCTACTTGTCCTTCCGGGTTCTTAAACTGCAATAACCACTTCAGTGCAGCATGATCTGTTCGCAGGTGAAACTTCCGTCCCAATAAATACTTGCTAAAATGTTGCAACGTCTTAACTATAGCGAGCAGTTCTCTCCTCGTGACGCAATAGTTTCTTTCCGGTTTTGACAATGATTTACTGAAGTAGGCTATGACAACTTCCTGATCTCCTTTTCGCTGTGACAAAACTCCACCAATTCCAGTATTACTTGCGTCAGTGTCCACGATAAATTCATTTTCAGTGTCAGGGTAGCCTAAAATAGGTGTATTGCACAAACGTGTCTTTAGCTCTTGAAACGCACTTTCGCAGTTTGCGTCCCAGCAGAACTGTGTCTTTTCCTCTGTCAGTTTGTGTAAAGGCTTCGCAATGTCCGAAAAATTCTTCACAAACCGTCGATAGTACGAGCACAAACCCAAAAATGCTCTGACTTGCGTCTTGTCCTTCGGAACTGGCCAGTCTTTCACAGCAACAATCTTCTCTGGATCCGTTTCAACACCTTTTTCCGACACTACGTGCCCCAGAAAACTTACTTGACGTTTGAAGAATGAACACTTCTTCGGACTTAACTTTAAATTGGCTCCTCGGATTTTTGATAGCACACGTTCGAGGTTTTGAATGTGGTCATCAAACGTACGGCCCACGATGATAATGTCATCCAAGTAGACCAGACAGGCGTCTCCAATCAGACCAGTGAGCACTAGTTCCATAAGTCTCTCAAACGTAGCAGGAGCATTGCATAAACTAAACGGCATGACTTTAAACTGCCACAGACCCTTTCCTGTAGAGAAAGCAGTCTTCTCTTTGTCATTGGGGTCAATTTCCACTTGCCAGTAACCACTTTTTAGGTCTAGGGTTGTAAACCACTTCATACCCGTCAGGGTATCCAGCGTGTCATCGATCCTTGGCAATGGGTAACTGTCTTTCTTCGTAACGTCGTTCAATCTTCGATAGTCGACGCAAAAGCGCATACTGCCATCTTTCTTTTTCACCAGGACCACCGGAGAACACCATGGGCTAGATGAAGGCTCTATCACACCATCCTTCACCATTCCCTCAATCATGGTCTCAACTTCTTTCTCTCGCGCAACTGGCAATCTTCTAGGTCGCTGACGTATTGGTGTCTCGTTGCCAGTATTAATTTTGTGCTGCACTAGTCCTGTCTTTCCAATGTCGGCATCATTTGTAGAGAAAATACCAGCGTACTGGAGCAATATCTTCTTAGCCTTGATCGCTTCTTCATCAGACAGATCATTTCGACAGTCTTCTAAAAGAGTTTCAACGTTAAACTTTGGATTTCGAACGTTATTATCAGTATACTGATCACTGCAACGTCGCATCCAAGCTACTTCTTCACAAGTACCCATCAATGTGCCCTTCTTGATAACTTTCTCTTTATCGCCTGGATTGAGTATGCGTACCGCTGATACATTGCTAGCTCTCACCAACGTTCGTGCCATCTTCCACGGTAAGTCATCGTCCAACCTCTCTATGAGAACACATCGATTTTTCTGCCCGGCATTCTGTGGCAGAGTGACTGGGACGATTGTTTCCGACTTAGGAGGAAGAACTATTTTCTTCAGACAGTACACCTTCCCTGTTGTTGCACCTTCCATGAAAATTTCTTCCGAACCGCACTTCAACACTCCTTGATTAACGTCGATCTCACAACAATGCTTTCGCATAAAGTCCAATCCCAGAATGCAATCATCTACTATATCGGCAACGATGACATTATGCCGATATGTTCTGTTACCAAACTTCAATTCCACCTCCTTCTCGCCTCGGACGGATATGTGCTGGCCAGTAGCTGTTACCAATTGTATGCACTCGCGATCACTGACGCAGTCCCCAAGGACCCGACGTGCCAGCTGGGAATTAACTACCGTGCGAGAAGCTCCAGTATCTAATGTCAGCTTACAGGGTGTTCTGTTGACTTCGCCTCTGATGATCAGGCTGTTCCCGTCATGGGCTTGTGAGATCGAAATCCTTGGGGCTCCTTTCACACTAGCCAGCACCCGCCCCGCAGTCCTGGCTTTTACTCGTTTCCCTGCTGCTCCTCGGTGGTGACGTTCATCACCCTTACTTTATCACCTTGAGTCTTTTCTCGCCACGAGGTTCCCTTTTGACAATTAGCTCGGAGGTGGCCCTTCTCTCCACAAATGTAGCATCTAGGTGATGCTGCACCAACCCTTCGACCCTCGCTGCGCTTCGGGCAACCCGCCTGGAAGTGGCCCTTCTCCCCACAGAGGTGACACGTCGGTAAAATGACCTCACGAATGCGGTGAGCCCGATGGTCTTGTCTGACTGCCTCCACTTCTAAGGCATGGGCTAAGGCGTCTTTTAATGTCTTATGGTGCCCAAGCCTCACAGCAGCTCTGACTTCTAGGTCACGAACTCCATCAACGAAAGCCTGGACCAGGTTACCGTCGATAAGTGCAGGTGTGGACTGGTAGGCTTTTCGGACCAGCTTTTCAACTTCTACGGCCCACTGCTGCAGGGTCTCTGAACCACGCTGTACCCGATCCTTCAGCTGTGCACGGAACACGTATTCAAGATGGGTGTCACCATATCTCGAGTCCAATGCCTCAATCAGCTGATCGTAGGACATCTCCTTGCCGAGGGCCTCCAGTACTGTCAAAGCCTGATCGCGGAGGCTTAGAGTAAGCGCGGTCTTAGCCTGGCCTTTGTCCCATCCATTTGACTCCATAAAGGCTTCAAACTGCATTTTGTATGCCGACCATGAGGAGGTTCCGTCAAATGGCGGCACTTTAAATCCGCGTAATGAAGAGGTCGTAGGTGCAGCAGCCACAGCAGCCTCAAATCCTTTTCCTGCCTTTAGGTCACCTAGAGCCTTCTTCATATCGGCCATCTCAACTCTGGTTTCGGAAATCCAAGTCTCGTGCTGTTCTACTTTCTCCTTTACTGCACCGAGCTGTTTGCCCAGAGTCCCGTGGAGGTCTTTTATGAGGAGCATCTGTTCGTCTTGACGGCGGGCCTGCTCCTCTTTGTCCTGCTGTAGCTGCTCCCGTAGTAAGCGTGCCTGCTCCTCCTGACGGCGGGCCTGCTCCTCCTGATGGCGGGCCTGTTCTTCCTTATCCTGTTGCCGCTGCTCCCGCAACATTGCCATCAAGGCTGCCAGGTCAACTGCTGGTGCTGAAGATGTTCCAGATGGACCAGCAACTGGGTCTATTGTTGGTTGTTGATGATCCGCAGGAAGTGCCGGAGAATCTCCAAATCGTCTCTGGTCCATCTCTTGCTGCCGCTGACTTCTGGTACGGATACCTTCCGTATCGTCCTTCGGCAAAACCGGCATAATTTATCCCAGTACTTCTGACACCAAATGTTACGAGCTGGGGTTCGGGATAAATTAATTAACGCTAATTTTACCGAAATAAACAAATACTTTAATAAACTTGACAACACACAACAGAAATCACAAATAAAGTCACTACACTATTACTTGTCGCACTGTACTGTCACACTGAGAATCACTTGTCTTCACTTTGATGTTCACTTCACCTTGTCCAAAACTAAACTGCGCTAGCCGACCCTCACGACGCCTTTTTATATCAGTCACGAAGATTCTGGAATCGAACAATTGCGAAAAGCCTACAAAATGCGAGTAGGTACTCGCATTACAGGTAGGTACATAGATCGTCTATTGTTTACGGGCATTGACCTTTGAACCTGACCTTGATCTATTGTTATTACGTGAGTACGTATTCGAGTACTTTCTTTCGAATATTCTACATGCTTCTACGATTTATCCAGAACCTTCGTGACCCATCCACGTCATTCTAATAGCTTCGCGGCGTAACAGTATTTATGACCATTGTTGTGTAGCCCATACCAAAATAATCGAAGAAAATGAAACTAACATACTGTAATTTATAGCATTTAATATCCAATTTAGTTTGGATAGTCGGATTATAGGTACGTCACCCTGGTAGACATACCGAAAATTTCTTCAACGCTGTTAGAGAGGGCCCTATTGACAAGGAACCATAACTAATTCTAGGTTGCTGGCGGAACATGGATGGATGCGAGGTCAGGGCGAAATGGCGTACATTAGCAGCAGTGGACTAATGAAAGCTGATGATGAGGATGATCTATCCAATACTGCTAGTCGTCTAGCTCGATTAAATAAAATGAAATCGAGTAAACATCGCGTCTGCTTTTTCCACTCTTTGTGGCGCGTTACGAACTTTATGAGCGATATCCGATTATTTTTCAACTTTGTTACATACAATTCACAGGAACTTTTCATTCGGCGTTCGATGCAGTGGCTTTCTACGAACATTAAATTGCTCTATCTAGTGTTCGTGTTTCGTGAACGTGCAAACTTTGATTACAATTTTAATTTTGCAACAGCAACCGAGCAACGAATGTTTTTGAAATTGGCTCGATGCTATTTTGTAATGGTTTTGCTTGGCGTAATCGGTTTTGTGCGAATTTATCGACGTTTCTTTGAAAAGTGGTGTAATTAAAGATGTTTTATGATAGCTAAAAAACTTAAATTGTGTAGTTGACATGGCATTCCAACATGCAATCAATTCTTTAGACTGACTTCTGTACCTAGAAGACAAAAGCCGACCTAGTGGTTGTCTAACCTGGGGAAGGTTAGACAACAATTTTAATGTCGTGAATGGAAAATCTTAGGTATTGTGAATTTTGCGTAGCGACAGATTGAGATAAAGATGCCGTATCTACCTGAAAATAGCACAGTAGTTATTAACGCAGTTTCCCAACTTTACCACTTAAATCGACACGTTTTTGTCATTTCTTATAATGTTCAATGTGTGATAGATGGTGTCAAAGCGGTCACATTGCATAGAGCTAGCGTAATAAAATTCAGTCTTCAGCAATTCCCAAATTATTAATTAATTAATATAATAATAATATGATTTATTGATAGCTATATTAGCCATGCTCATAAATCTTTTTAAAGAGGTTCTTAGTTTTCCGCTTAGGTACTTACATACGTATTTACCGTGCAGTAAAATACTGAATTTCGTACCGCGTTAATTTTATTTCTGTCCTTTTGTTCCCTTTGTTATAGATACCTGTTTATTTCTTACCCAATTTTCGCTTTTAAATTGATAGACGATTCAAGTCGCAACACTGAAAACCTTTCTCTAAATTAATTTATTTTTTGTTTCAGGTATGTGACTGAACTCTACTCGTTGGAGACAAAGGGTGACTACAATTTATCACGAATATAATACTAATGAAATGAAATGAAATGATGAAATGATATTTATTTCTGTAAGTAGATCATTAGAGACACTTTTACAAGTCAATGGTTTGTTTTTTTTTTATAGCTAGATGGCTTCGGCATTTCCTAACTGACGACCTCTGAGAAGAAACACCGAAACAAACTCAGAGAATCATGGTCTCTTTTAAAGTCCAGACATAAAATAATGTGAGTGGGACAATGCAGGGCAATGTCTGAAATGGCCTAACGCCTTTGGTGTTAAGTTCGGATTGGAGTGAACAGGATCCACTCTTATTGAATAGGAAGTTTTTGCTATAAATGTTTTCTGAATTATATTATTTTCTAGAGAACTTGTTTGCAGTATTTACTCATTGATAAATATTTTTGTCAACCCTTTTCTGTGTACTACTTAAATAGAAAGTGCAATTACTGAACAATAGCAGAATCTGCACGTAGTCGAATTTTCGACGGTTTTTTTTTATATTATCTAAGCGGAATCTTGGCCGTTAATAACACAGAATTCTTATAAAAGTAAACCGTACCGTTGCCCTGATTGGTCAAACAAATCATTAAAAGAAAAACTGTTAAATTACCAACCAACCTTTTTTTAGTATTCCGCATTGCAATAACGGATCTAATGCTTTTGCTTTCTTTTTAAGCCGGCTTTTCGTGGTCTATCTATGGATGGATCATTCTAAGTTTAATAGACCCCTCCATTCCTCAGAGAGCACGTTAATCCGGTCCCTGTTGTCATACGAATACCCTTGACAACCCTTAGTGGTAGTTAGAATAAAGCCCAATGAACCCCATAACCAGTTTGTCCTCAGGATATTAGTATTGCCTATTATTGGGTTGTCAAAGTCCGATGACAGTCATTTTGTGTCAAAATACGTTTGGCATATAATGGCACCGACGAGGTCCTTCTCCACGGTCTAATCTATCTCTGTACCAACGTTAACAGCTGAACGAATTTAGATGAACTCTGATGAATTTAGATGAATTTAGCTCCTTAAGGAGCTAAAATGTAACAGACAGACAGACAGACCGACAGAGTTACTTTCGCATTTATAATATTAAGTATTAAAGTACGGTTATTTTTTGGTATTCAACTCACGCTTGCCACTTTTTTCAACTAATCGAAGCCCGGTATTAATTACGTTCGATCGAACAGGATTCTCTCAACTGTAAACTGAAAGGAAAGATGTCTGCCAGACTCCGTTTAATTACCGTGAAAATCGCTGAAAACGACTGAAAACGTTTGCTGTACACGGACGTCATTATGAACGCACTTTATTTGAGTTTGTGAGGCCGGTTATTACTGAAACTCTGTATTTCAGCGTAGTTCATTTTGGTGCGTGGTGCAAGTAAAGGCGACAAGAAATATTATTTAATTGCACATATTTTCATGTTTTTTTTAATAGGCCGTGTCGGCAAACTCGGGACGCATAAGCCCTGAGAAATATTACCAAGATTATTATAAGACCAATTTATTAGAAATCCTACATGAACTTGTCTCTACATACTTACTACTACATACGAGTATCTATTAATCTATATCTATACTAATACTAACATTTTTCATCCTACCGATAACAATTCCTAACTACTCTGTCTCTAATGTTCATAATTCCGAAGCATTAAACTTCATAATGTCAGTAGCAATAAATATCTATTATACTTGAAATGAAACGTCACAGAAACCGCGTGAAACGTGCCACAGTTGAGCGTCTACCTGCTGTATTGCCATATGTTAGAGGAGTCACAGACAAGATTGGCTATATCTTGAAGCGAGCTTCAATCAAAACATACTTCAAGCCGCTGAAGAAGATTAGTCAGTTCTTACCACCTGTCAAGTGCCACATACCTCTTCAAGATGCAGGAGTATACAAGCTTGATTGTGATTGCGGACTCTCATACATAGGCCAAACTAAAAGAAGCATAGGGACCCGCGTAAAAGAACACATCGCCGATGTCAAACACCGCCGTTCCAGAAAGTCAGCAGTTTGTGAACATACCCTAGACAAGACCCAGCACTACATCAGATTTGATAAACCACAAGTCCTCGCAAAAGAAAACCGATTCCTACCCAGGATGATTCGTGAGGCTATTGAAATCAAAAAACACCCAAATTTCAATAGAGAAGATGGTTGGGTCTTACCAGCTGCTTGGAATCCCATTATAGAATCTATAAAATCTAAATCCAAGCCCAAAACTGCAAGACCAAAGGATACGGTGAGCTCGTTCTGCGTGAATCGGATCGCTAATAATTAACAAAAAAAAAAAAATGTAAGGTAGCTGTTAGTAATTTTAACATCAAGACGTCCAACACCTCAGTCTGCCCGTGACCATGGATGCTGTAAAGGATCCGAAACGTCGGGAACTAAATAATATCAATATACCGCGATAAAATCCGTAAAAAGTAGTTTCATTTCAATGTCTAATATTCGCGTAAGTGTCAGAAATCAGTATCTATTATACTTTTATTTGTTTTCCTATATTTTCTCAACATAACCATCTTTTACACTATTATTCAAGGTCATACATTTTTTGTTTAGATTTCTTTTTATTCATAATAATCAGTACTATATACATTGGTTTAGGTTAGGTTAGAACTGTGACCACAACGAAATTGGTCCTATAGTTATTGGTTTAGGTACGTTGTTACACTTGGTAAATGTTTCTTTCTGAGTATGAGTGAAAATATTATGGTAAGTATGGTTAGGGATAAAAGCGTTATGATAAAAAACAGTAGGAGTTTATATATATTTACATTAATGATATTATTAATTACAATTTTCGGAAATATGAGTGTTATGAACATCGCGGCATAGCACTACAAATAGTATGAATGAAAACTTTAGGATGAAAAATTTTAGGAAGAGTGATCATTCGGATTACAAATGATTAGGAAGAACAATTTCGGGTAAAGAACTTTAGGTGAGCCAATATGGACCCAACCAGAAGACGTGGGAGAGCCAATATGCTTCGGCACGAATGGGCCGGCTCGATCGGGAGTGATACCACGGCCTCACGGAAAATCGGCGTGAAACAATGCTTGCGATGTGTTTCGCCTTTTAAAAGGTGGGCAACGCACTTGTGACTCCTCTGGTTTTGCCAGACTTTCTCTTGTCACTCCTTTTGTTTTGGTCCATGGGCGGCGGTTATCACTTACCATCAGGTGATCTGTCTGCTCGTTCCTGCCGAATCCTGCCTGCGATATTTTTCCTTCACTAAATAACTTTATAATCTTAGCATGAAAAATGCAAAAAGAAATGACAAAAAGATTGTAAGCATTTTAAATAAAAAAATGTTACCTAAATCGCTATCAGCTTATAGCTTGAACAAAATAATTACAGAGTGTTATGTTACAAATGAGATAAATGCAGTGCCTACGAGCTACGTACATACGTTTAACTTAATGAAGTTATATGATAGCTGACATGGTTATTAAAGCCACATACGGGTGTACATGTATTTTGTTCTTCATTATTTACCCTCTGTTTTTGTAGAGAAAATGTGTGGTAATTTCGACTTAAAAAAGGTGATAGCTTGACTGCTTCTGCACCCTGTGGAATACCTGAAGGAGTGTAATGTGTTGTTGAACAAATGCAGTTAATTATAATAGTGTGAAATGCGAGCTATGCTATAGGGCTGAGTTCGATTCTTAGGCTGATTTAGGTGTTATATGAAATTCTCAGTAGCCAGTGGGAGCTTGGAGGCATGCCTTGTTTATGGCAATAGGCTCGCTTAACATAAACTGCGAGTTTTCTCGATATTTTATTGCATTCCATTATGTGTAAGTACAGATGTAAGGCTTAAAATTAAAGATCCAAAGTATCAATTTATAAACCTATTGGGCACAGCTAAGTTTATACAGTTATGTAAAAGAGAGTAGTGTTTTTTTGAAAATCTATCCAAACAATATTTTATCAAAATCTGTTTTTATTCAGATTCAGTTATCGTTAATCTAGGTCCCTACCGTACCATTTCGTTTATTACTACCATCACGCCTGTATTCCCCGAAGGGTTAGGCAGAGGCTTAGGTACTAATGTACACCCACAGATTGCCGGTATGTTTAGGTCCAAATATTGAAATTTTGAAACAATTTCTATGAAATTCTCAGTAGCAGCTCGGAGTTTGGAATTTCTGCCCGGTTAATGGCAATAGGCTTGCCATTAACATGGGATGCCACAATGCCACACCAACAATGCCCCTATTACATGGGACCCAAACATACCGGCGAACTGTGGGTGTACATTAGTAATTATCTGCCTAACCCTTCGGGGAATACAGGCGTGATGGTACCTATGTTATGTAAATTCCTAACTCCGAGCTGCTTCTGGGAATTTCATAGAAAAACCCAATAACACTGCTCGACCTGGGAATCGAAACCAGGACCTCTAACGTACCGGTCGCACTCAGGACCACTTGGCTATTGAGGCAGTTAGTTTATTATCCAAATCAATTCGTTTTAATCCACCAATCAGCATACCTAACGCTTCATCCAACTATAGGCAAAATAGTTACATGGTGCGTGCGAGTAGATCCTTTAATAGTTTATGTAAACAGCATGATATCGATCCCTTTGTTTGTAGTGTATCCTCGGCGAGAAGATGTTTAAGCCTTAAGTTTTTTAGTAGTAGTATGGTTTAGTAATAGTAGTATTGTTTAATTAATTACCGAAATAACTGCTGTGCTCTCACTTTTCTTATATTTTATTCAATTTCTATAAGTGAAAACTTGTAATTGGCTATCTGTTGTCCAAACTGATGTTATTTTATATTTTAAATTTAAATTAGCTGTAAGTTTTCCATGCAATATATATAAATAAATAAATAAATAAATATATAAATAAATAAATAAATTAATTACTACATTACTGAAAATATACCTATGACCGAAAAATAGTTCCAAACATGCAAGACTTGCATTTGTTCAAATTTATTTCCAGTGAATTTTGGACAAAATGGTAGAGTAGGAATCTAAATTAACGGTATACGAATCCGTATAATATCACAATTTCATTAAATTGTGTTTGAATTACGATTAATTTTGGTATTACGTTTGTATGGTTTGGTTTTATGTTTTATCACGTGGGAGAGCCATGTTTCGGTACGAATGGGCCGGCTCGACCGGAGTGATACCACGGCCTCACAGAAAACCGGCGTGAAACAACGCTTGCGTTGTGTGAGTGAGGTTACCGGAGGCCCAAGCCCTTTTAAAAGTCGGGCAACGCACTTGTGAGTCCTCTGGTGTTGCGGGTGTCCATGGGCGGCGGTTATCGCTTACCATCAGGTGACCCGTCTGCTCGTTTGCCCCCCATAGAAAAAAAATAGTATGGTAAATTCGGTCCGCAGGATAGGATGTTCCCAGTGGAGCTTATCGACTTACGTCAAATAAAACAAACTTCCCCCAGCTTAGACCCGCGACCCACATGAAAAATAACAGCTGAAACTTCCACTTTGAAAAATTTTCATTTTTATGAAAATTCCTCTGCCAAGAAAATATACAACCCTCTCCGCTCCGGGAGTTTTAATTATGTTTACATTCTTTTGGTGTAAAAACAACGCACTTAGCTATTTTTCATGGCAGTGGACGGGTTGCAACTTGGCCGGGTTTAATTTAATGAACTTGGTACATTTTTCAAGTGCAGAAAGTTTTAGGTAGATTTTATTTTATTTTATGGAGGCTGTAAACGGAGACCTTTGTGTTGATTGCATTTCTTTTTAACCGTCGACGCAAAAATTATAACAAGTTTAACGTGTGTATCGGTGTGTCTGTCTGTTTCGTCGTAGATCTCTTTTTAACCTTTCAAGGAACGAAGGCGTGAGGGTATGTGTTGTTATTATGGGTTTGATTTCATTGCATACATATTAACTAAAAGCTATTACAAAAAAATCGATAAGAAAACCTATTACTACCACGTTCACGTGAGAGAGCCATGCTTCGGCACGAATGGGCCGGCTCGAACGGAGTGATACAACGGCCTCACAGAAAACCGGCGTGAAACAACGCTTGCGTTGTGTTTCGCCGAGTGTGTGAGGTTACGCTTACCATCAGGCGATCCGTCTGCTCGTTTGCCCCCTTTCCCATAAAAAAAGACCATACTTGACTTTTAAATCGATTCGATGATCTTAATTTAATTATTTTTTTTAAATTCTGTCTTAATTATTAATATTATCAGTTTAAATTTAAACTGCATGTGTGAGAAATACAATTTCTCGTTATTAAAATGGAGAATATTGAAATAATGAACTTAACTTCAGTATGAAGACACCATGCCCATGTAATTTCAGCGCGTATCTCTCGGCTTTCAGCCAAGTTTGTGAATGGAGAAAAGCGGAGTTGTCGGCGTAAACTAACTTCACACTTCATAACTAACCTTCCGCAGTCAGATAACGTTTAATTAATTTTGTTGTTATAAACCAGATGGATGAATGTTTGTTTGTCCTAAGTTTATTATCACCATCCTTATTTGTTTATATGTAAACAATTTTACAGTATTTTTTTAAAGAATGTACATATAAAGCATACACTTATGTATTTATTTCCAGCTTCAGTGATATACTCCTTATAGTAAAACTGTTTACATTTAATAAAATTCAGGGCTACTTGCACCAACTTCATAAATATGTTTAAATTGTATTTAAACACGATTTTTCATAGACATTTTGTGTCACATTTAAGAAGTTGGTGCAAGTGGCCCTTAACTTAAAACAAAGCCAGAATAACACGGGTCAAAACAAGACAAGAGTTATTATAGCTATAAAACGTTTAAAAGACATTTTATTTTTATCAATAACTGCCTCATTAGCAAAGTGGTCCTGAGCGCGACTGCTACGCTAGAGGTCCTGGGTTCGATTCCCAGGTCGAGCAAAGTGTTATTGGGTTTTTCTATGAAATTCCCAGTAGCAGCTCGGAGTTAGGAATTTGTGCCCGGTTAATGGCAATAGGCTCGCCCCCTGTTACATGGGACCTAAACATACCGGCGACCTGTGGGTGTACATTAGTACGCCTCTGCCTAACCCTTCGGGGAATACAGGCGTGATGGTATGTTATTTTTATGAAAAGAGGATAAATCTCTGTAATAAAGTTGCCGATAAAGCATCGATTAATGGTGGACGATCCAAAACCCTGAACGAAACGCTTTGAGACCACTTTTGTCGTGCTTACCGCATATTGAAAGAGCCTTTTCTAGCGTCACTTCCAATGAGAACCGTGGGATAAACAGTATATAATTTTATTCATAACTAGCCTTTAGCCGCGAATTCGTCCGCGAAGTAAAAGTAGCCTACATTACTCCTTGTTACATCAGCTACCTGCCAGTGAAAGTCCCATCAAAATCGGTCCGGCAATTTCAGTGATTAGCCGGAACAAATAGAGAAACAAAAATTGAAAAAAAAAAAGTTTGGTAAGTATATGTACCGTGTATACATTCAACTCAATTCACATATAATTTGATACATATTCGTATGAGCAATTATGGAGTATTACGTACGCTTTGTGACTGACCACAACATGGAATAACAAATTATAGTTACGTCATTATGTAATCCACTTAATTGAATACCTAACTACAAACTGTAGGTATTCAGTCATTTGCTTGACAGATCATCTGTGAAATGGCTAATTAGTATTCAAACTCAAAGTAAATTCAAAGATGATCTTTACGTGACATTAGATTTTTTTTAAAAATAAAATCATTTCCTCCCTCTAGTTTAACTAATTGTCCCGAGCGGGAATCGAAATCGTGACCCGAAGCGCTGAAAACGGTCACTGAACTTGGACAGCGCGTTTTGTATTGTGGTAATACGTTGTTTATAAATGAAAAAACCTAAAACACTATGCATTTTTACGTAAATTCCAGTGAAATTAAGTAAAACAGATATTAAACTTTAAAAAGAATAACATACCATCATAACATATCACGCCTGTATTCCCCGAAGGGTTAGGCAGAGGCGTACTAATGTACACCCACAGTTCGCCGGTATGTTTAGGTCCCATGTAATAGGGGGCGAGGCTATTGCCATTAACCGGGCACAAATTCCTAACTCCGAGCTGCTACTGGGAATTTCATAGAAAAACCCAATAACACTTTGCTCGACCTGGGAATCGAACCCTGGACCTCTAGCGTAGCAGTCGCGTTTAGGACCACTTAGCTAATGAGGCAGTCTTAAATCTATAAGAAATTAAAAATAATTCTTTCTAATTAATTTCAAAAATTGGTTTTTAATTAACCTTAGAACATGCTATTTTCGCATTAATCATCCTCTGTTTAAATGTAACTTAACAGTTGATACAAAGTCCATAATATCGTAAAACCGCTAAACTTTACACTTCACTAATGCGTCACTTTATAGTGTGTAAAACTATATTAAAAGCTTTTATTAAAACATAATCTAGCTACTTTGTTGCATCTGTGGCTTATGCCTGACGGATAAGGATTATCTAATTTTACTTTACTCAGTCTTTATCGAGTTTTCTCGGGATTACTTGAACAGTTCGGTGTGTTGACCTAAGCGAGATGGAACGAGTTTTTGTGTACTTTAATCGAATCGATGCCCCGTGGATCACAACAGGGAATATTCTTAAGAAGATATCTTTAATAAAAAAAGAAAGAAGCTCATAAAATAGCATACCATCAGCTTGTATTCTTTTGTTTAAGGCAGAGATTAATATTAGTTTAGATGGTGATATTATATATAGGTACTATCGTCTAGCCAAAATCCAAACTCCTAGCTGAAATTAATACCTAGGATCTGATGCTCTGCAGTCGTGTTTATCAAACAGATGATGACAGCGTTTATCGTGATGTACGTTGGTATATTTTTATAAATATAAATAGTGTTGGTCCTTTTCTCCATAGGATAAGGGTAAAAGGACCAATTTCAATAATTTATGTTTACTTGAAAACTGTACGACACAAATGTATTTAGTTTTCTTTTTGCACATTCTCGCGTCAAAATGCAGTGGTAATTTAGAATTTAGCGTAATAAATATCTTCATATACCTATACCGTGACATATGGCAAGCTAGGTTAGAATACTAGAAGAAATATATAGTGGTAGGTCACGCGAGGTTTTCTTATACAAATGTTACCTACGTCTTTTTCAAATTATTTGTCCGAAATTCAAGGATGAATGCATAGAAGTTGAGACTGGTTTTTGTAATATTTTATAACTTGTGGTACTAGAGGCTAAATAATATGTCATCCTGCAATTAATTTTAGAATAAACTTGTGTAAATAAAAATTGAAAATAGAGAAACAAAAATAATATGCTTTACTTTAAATATCATTCATGATTTGTTTATAGTATTTTTTTCTAATAAACGCTTACCTTTGACAGTGCAATTCGTCAGTGAAAAATTCGCCAGTAAATATTTTCCCGAAGGTTTAGAGGTGTAGGTACTAATGTACAACCTTACTTGTTACCTTGTTATTTCTGTTTAATATGTTGAGGTCTCATTCAATAGGGCCTAAACATAGGGTGCATGTAATATGTCTATTGCCAATAAACGGGTATAAATCCAAACTTCGAGCTACTAAATACCAAACAACTGTTATATTGTTATTGTAACTTGTTAAAGCCATACAAACAACCAACTAAGTATTAAAAAAATAAAATCCGTACTGAAGCACCAAGAAATCAAAAACATAAAGACCACTAGAAAACTGGAGGGTGTTCCAACAGTTTATATATTTACGCTATCCATCAACCGTAGAGAATATGGACTCCTACCATTTGTCTCGCTGATAAACGAGTGAGTTTGCGGTCGCAAGGAATCCACATAATGAGCGTCAGAATCTTACGATAGTTGTGTGGAATCTTTGTGAGTTTGAAACAAGAATTTGGAGCTAGGTTACCTCATATTGATGTAAGTATTTCATCTTGTGGTATGGTATGAAGTATAATGATAGTAACAGGTCGTGTTTCGCCAAGAAGACTAAAGAAATCTTACTGTTGTATTTTTCGTTTTATTACCTAGTAGGTATTGGTATTATTTTTTTTGAAATCCAGACTTTCATTATATCATAGGATAAATACCATTCTCTCTTTACTAATCTAGTCTTTGCTCATAAGCGAAAGTATTCGATCACTTATCGGTACCGACTCATAGTACGAGATACCTTGGAGTCGCATGAATAAAAGAGGCCCCTAAAATCCTCGAAAACCCCACCGTTCGCACCTATTCAGCCTAGACAATACGTCTAGATCGGGGAATAAAACTCCTTTTGTGTACACACTGCCTATCCGAAGAAATTATGCTTTGTTTCTTTTATAAAAGAAAACCTACGGGAGCTTTAAGCCGATCGTGTTTTGTTTTTACTTTACATATTGTTTAAATATTAATTTTACCTCAATGTTAAGATTAATCTATAGGTGGTCCATCCAATCACTGCCTTCCACAAATCGTTACTTGGTTATTATATGTTTTTGTTCCACGGGAAATATTTTAAAACACTGGCCTTTGGGATAAGACCGCCGAGTGTGGTAGTCCTACTCAAAAAAATATCCATTAGTCTAGTGGTCCCAAGGTATGTTTAAAAAAAAATTGTGGTGTGTTTTAAAAACTACCCCATTGGCTACCATTTGCACATGGAATGTAGCTGTGTGACTATGTCCTACACTACCATATACCTAAAGTTTTTTGATCGAGCTAAACACGTAAATAAGGTCCGCAGTCAATATTCTATAACCGCTACAATAACCGCTTCCCTTTGAGAGACTAACAATTTCCGCTGACTGACGAGCAAAAGCAACTTATACAATAATGTTGTCTCTTTATACCTTTCTCTTTTTGAAAGTTTTCTACATACATACAAACGCTCACGACCGTTCCCTATAAGGGTAGGTAGAAAATATAGAACGTAACTTGCTACGATTCTTGCAGACCCCTTTTGCTTCATCCAAATTCATACATACGCGCAGGTTGCGAGTACTACGCATCTGACCTTTTTGAAGTATCTCACCTGTAAGGTCAGTATGTCTTTCTAGAGCGTCCAATTGTAAGAAGGTGGAATTGTAAGTCCTGTCGTTGTTGCTACATAACACGAATACCAGAGAGGACGTGAATGCGATTACGTCTCAAATAAATAATAATAAATATTCTGGGACATTTCTACACAGCACCATCTAGTCCCAAACTAAGCAGAGCTTGTACTATGGGTACTAGACAATGGATATAATACTTATATACTTTTTTTTTGTAAATACATACGTATAATACATATAAGAAACACCCAGACGAACGCAAACACTTTTTTTTTAAAGCTTACTAGCAATGTGGGTCGCACATCACTAGTATTCTTGTTAACCCCTCGTGCTAAGCTAAAATGCTTGTGTTACGAGTGGGTTCACGTCGGTAGTGTAATGGGTGGGTTTCGAACCGGCAACCACATGATCGTAAGTCCGTCACTTTAGCCATTAGGATGGCTTACGATCATGTGGTTGTTGTGTTGTAAAAATGTATGTGAAGAAGCGGCGGTAGCCTACTACCGCCGCTTCTTCACATACATTTTTACAACAAGATTTTTACGACAAGCAAGTTACTTTGCCAATAGATGTTACTGACGTCACCTTTAAGACGTAAGTTCAGAATGTGAAGACAAATTTTGACATGGCAGGTAGGACGCGCGGTGGCTTAGTGGTCATAGCGTCTGGTGTATCAAACCAGAAGACGCAGGTTCAAATCCTGCCTGCGAATCGAATTTTTCCTTCACTAAAATAACTTTATAATCTTAGCATGAAAAATGCAAAAAAATCACAAAGAGATAATCTATAGACAGTCTTTTAAAAAACATGATTACAGTATTATTGACAGGACTACATGGAAGCAAGTGTGATTTTCAATCGATTCGAGCCCGACAGGCAACGTAAGCTTCTAAACTGTCAGTCGCCGCATCTCTCGTCATCCTCCTCTTCCGGAGGTCGTCACTGCATCTGTCCAGTGGATGTCCCATGCAGAATCCGTGCTTGACGTGGTTTCCATTCAAGATCTAAATCTTTGGTCCTACCCAACTCACATCTCTTGTATTACGTATGGGATTAATTTGTCCACAAGCATTTCATTTTTGGGTCAACAATTACATGTAACGGAACGACTAAAATGAGATTATTTTAATGTACCAACATTTTCTGAAGTTCCGATTTTACAGTATCCATTTTCTCTTGCATCATCAATGATATTCAGAAGAGCGTTTCGCATACCAACGCCACATGAACGTTAAATATAATTACTCATCCAATTAACGATACCAATACCAATGAAAACTTGATTGCATCGTTATATTAAACGCAGTTTAACATTTATTCACATTTGAATGATCAAATTGAAGGACGATTTCGATTTAACAGTTATTTGTAGTGTCGTAATTTGTAAAGGGTAAGTGACGTATGTATGTGTGTTATTGTAGGTTTTCACTATTGATGAAAGTCACGATTATGTAGTGCGGTTTGGTTTCCAACGACGTTGTAATACTTACATTATTATTTTATTAATATGTGAAGGGAAAACTTTGTACCATTTTAAGCATATTGCGCGCATGGAGGTGTGTGAGATTGTACAAATTGTACATACTTAAAGTTTATTTGGAGAAGTGCAGAATTCTAATATTTTTTATAAAAATGAATAAAAATACATTAAATTAATACACACACTACCATGCGTGAAAGTATAGGGTATATTATGGTCGAATTTCAAGCGCCGGGCGACCAGTAGATATATATATAATTTATTTCATTATTCGATACGATTAAGATAAACACACCTTCCGAATTCCAAGTCAGTCAGTGAGAGAGACAGAAATTTAGAATCTTAGAGATACATATATAAGCTTGTTTTCTTAATAAAAATCTTATAAAACCCTCCTAATACAACTAACCTTCAACTTTATCTTAACATCAAAATTATATTATGTATATCTAGATAGAATGACCCCTAAAACTTAACCAAATTTCTCAAATATGTAATGTTTACATTTACACGACCGATAATTTTGGATTTCGTAAAGGTAGCTGTTAAAGGTTAGACAATACCCGAATTAGATCGAGCCCTTTGTAAAGGGTAATAACCCTTTTAAGGGTCGGTAACATACATTACTTATGGTTTTACTTCAGTGGAATATTCTAAACTTTGAGTTCTTGTTTATCTGAGAACAGAATCACACAGACCATTTTTGAATAGGTCTTTTATGTGCCTCATTAGCCTAGTGGTCCAGGACTGCTAGTCGTGCTAGTGACGATTTCCAGGTCGAGCAAAGTGTTATTGAGTTTTTCTATGAAATTCCAAGTAACAGCTCGGAGTTTGGAATTTGTGCCCGGTTAATGGCAACCGTCTTGCCCCCTATTAAATAGGACCTTAACATACCTACTGGCGAACAGGGGGTGTACATTAGTACACCTTCTTAGCCTGTATGCTGTATACATTATTTCCTTAAACCGTCACCAACATCTAATCTTAAAATAGCTCGAAGGTAATCGTGGATTTAGAACAATGACTGCTATAATGTCCTAAGTTCAACAGAATCTAATAAAAAAACCGTTTCTGAATTCTTGTCTCCTAGTGTGTGATGTGACATTTTAAGTGACACTCAACTGATTACCTACATAATAGTCTTCTATAAAGAAAAAAGTAGTTTCCAACTTCACTGAGAGAATACGGGAACGTATTTTGAGTGGAGACGCCCGGTTTGTTTTTGGTACAGAAATTATGACATAGGTATAGAAATATATTGATAGTGTGTCTTAGAAATATATTCTTTAGTTCCAGAGGACCTAACCTTTATTTTAATTCTTGATAGGCTTATGCTTCATCGCAAATATCTGTCAAATCCGACCTTATATAATTATATTTTGACAAGTGTATGACTGTTCTTATTACTTAGCGTAATAGTAGTCAATTCAACACCAGTCATCTACGCTATTTTGTGTTTCGGCAGCGTGTCTATCTATACAAATTAGAAACCCGTGTATTACGTTATATTTATCGCAACCCAGAAATTCACAACCATGAGAGACAGCGGTGTCATTAACAAAGATACCTGTCAATCCGTGTGTCAGTCAAGCAGTTTCCAACATAGTTTTATTTTTAGAGCAGTTCAATTAGCTTATAGCATTCTAGTGTAGGATTACTGCGTATGAGATACATAAGCGTGAAATTAGTTAAGCCCGAATTATTTTAATTAGAACGGTTTTCACAGCGTTTGGAATAGTGAAGGTTTATTATAATGATGTTAATAACGCTTTACAGCATGCCAATTATTCTTATGCTAATTTTATAACATACCTACATATCAACAAAACTCACACATTCATAGATTTATTCAAAATTCGAAACTATATAAACACCAATCAAGAAAAAAGAGTAAACAAACAAGCTTCACGTTTATAATCCTTTATTCCTATTATATGGTTAAATAGTCTTTTAATATATTAAAAATTATACTCTAAGGCCCACTTGCACCAACTTTTTAAATATGTTTAAATTGCATTTAAACATAATTTTTCATAGTAAATTTGTCGGTGCCACTTTATCGATGGATAATTTAAAATGGAATAATGTGGAAATGAACTTAATTTAAAATTTAGTTTGGTAGATATTATTATGGGCCATTACCTACACACTACACACAATTCTCAATACCCTTTGCGCGTACCCAAATGCCTTCGAGAATTTCAGCAATTCTCTTGTCTAGCGTTACCATTGCCGTGTCAGTATTGATCCCTCAATCCCAATTGCAGACAAAGCAACCCTAGCTTAACAAACACGTCTGTCACCACATTTCAAATGGTCTGGACGTTTGCAGATGTCCGCCTGTCAACGCTGTCAAGTGAATATGTGACACTTGCAATTGTTTTTTTGACAAGTACAAACGCCTAAAGAATTTTGGCGCTAATTGCGTTTTGTTTTAACTTCATTTTTTTAATAATAAATAAAATGTTTATTCATCCAAAAATAAATACAGATTTGACATAAGATGGTAGGTCATAGAAATTATTAAGCAAAATCTATACATCATGTTTTGTTAGTCGATTTTTTTTCAACTTATTCGTAAGGTTTTATGTTCCGTTGTGTTGCTAACAATACGCATTATATTCGATACGAGTTTTGGTCTTCTTAGACAGAATTATATTATACGTTGATTATAATCACACCGTACATAGTTTACAGTGAATTTCTTAGTCCCCATGGCTTTCCCTCGCCTAATCGCTACACTTACGATACTTCTACAGCCTGATCGTGGTGAATGCCATGGCCATAACTATAAGACAAGTATGGTTTCTATTCGGTACGAGTCTGATATACCTTGCCGTCTCCCCAGCTAACACATGATGCATAAGAATTTTCCGTACTGTAAAAAAAGCTGTCTTTAATCAATAAGTTGTGTGGCGTGCGGAAATAATAATAAAAAAGATTATTTTCATTCAATTTTATAATTTCATAGATGCCTCTCATATGAGTAAATTAAAATACCTAATAAAACGTGCGTGTACATAAAAGCAATATTATCCTATCAACATAATAGCTTGTTTGAAGAAATACCTCTTTACATATTCCATTACGTAGGTTTTTAGGTCCTTAAGTACGAGCTTTTCAGATCCTTTGAAGGTTTTTAAAACTGATTTTGGCTACTTGGTAAATAAATTATTCCGTAACAAGTTCGTTCTAAAGAGGCTTTCGTCGATTCGACTTATTTGTAATGACTTAGGCATAATTTAATATACTTCTTTTGCTTTGGATAAAGTTTTGGGTGTTTTTGGAGCAGTTCTGGGAAATATATTTAAGTGCCTACTGAGTGATCTAGTTACTCACTTTGTTTTACGTAGTGTAAACCCACAAAACCACACATTGTCCCTAAGATGTAATTTTATATCTAGGTACATATATCAACAAGGCTTAATAAATCACCTTCTTTTTTTTCGTGTGAAAATCCTCATAGATGTCCTCCGCCCCTCGAAAGAGAAGGCGGAGGGTTATGTATCACTCCTACCGACTGAAAACACACGGCCGTCCACAGCACATTGTGGAGGAGGCTCCGAGATCTCTAATGAACGCACCGGTGGCCTTCCTGTGCTTTGCCTTTGGCACGTCACGAAATATGCAGCTATCCTCCCGGGATACGGACGCCTCGAGTTAATAAATCACCTATGGCCTCCTATTTGGTGCACAGGAAGCTTTTGCCAATTAGTTACTGAGACCCCGTGATATCGAACTCTTCCACATTGTTCGACTTAAGGCGACGTCTGCAACATCAATTGACGACACGTTACTATGTTGGCAATGCTCACAGGTTATAAAGACCAGTGCAAGCTGTCAAAGACGCTACTCCATATATACGGCTTAGAGCCATCAAAAGCCCGGCCCTCCTCCGGACGGCTAATAGCCTTCCAACTTTCATAATAAGAGTTTATGTTTCAACCTACCCTCTTTAATGACTTAAAATAACAACAAATTTCGATGGCGAAGCAATTTGATAGTAATTTAGATGACGATGAAGCAACGCCTCGTGTTTTGAGCTTGTCTCTTAATTCTTGAATGGGTTTTAACAATTAATCTCCGATGTTACCTAATGCTTATCTACAACTTTTTTAGATTTTAGTAGTTGCTGTTACTTATAAAATCGGATCTATTTAAATACGGTCGGTTTTATTTTACGTTTACATTACATGGCATTCATAAATAAATAAAATTCTCGATTTCAGATTTTTAATATATTTTTATTACGAAACTAAAAGTTAAACATTAAAAGAATGATTTCTGACACTTACGCGAATATTAGACATTGAAACAAAACTATTTTTACGGATTTTATCGCGTTGTTTAATATTATTTAATTCCCGACGTTTCGACGTTTATAAATAATACTAGCTTCCGCCCGCGGCTTCGCCCCCGTGTAATAAAAAGTATCGGGAACGGGATAAAAAGTATCCTATGTCCGTTTCCTGGTTCTAAGCTACCTCTCCACCAATTTTCAGCCAAATCGGTTCAGCCGTTCTTGAGTTATAAATGGAGTAACTAACACGACTTTCTTTTATATATATAGATTAGTATAACGCGATAAAATCCGTAAAAAATAGTTTTATTTCAATTAAAAGAATGAGTTATAATCGAAATAAAGTATTTTGACGTAGGAGGGCCATGCTTCGGCATGAATAGGTTGGCTCGACCAGTGTGATACCACGGCCTCACAGAAAACCAGCGTGAAACAACACTTACATTGTGTTTCGCCGAGTGAGTGAGGATACCGTTGGCCCAAACCCTTTTAAATGACGGGCAATGCACTTGCGACTCCTCTGATATTGCGGTTATCCATGGGCGGAGGTAATTACTTCCATCGTGTCCCATAAAAAAATGTCCAAGCTCCAATTCAATTTCAAGAAAGAACTTGTAATCCTGAAGTCTATCTCATCTCTTTTCCCGAAAGTCACATTTTACATGTAATCTTGTGATGATGACACCACAATTGCTTTCACTGAATTTGACTCTGTTTTTTAATCGTTATCCTTATTTAATTAACTAAGTACAAATAAACATATACACATAAATTTTAAAAACAAGTTCTCTGATGTTTACACTTTGGTGGATCTAAAACTATTTCTGAAGAAGGCTTTTTTGTATTTGTTAAATCGCATGAAATTCCATAGGCGTAACACTATAGCAAGTTGTGACAAACTTGTGCAGCACTGGAGCTGTCTCTCACTGTAAACTTCGGAACAATAGTGAAGCAAAAACTGTGGTACGTGTTCCGAAGTCTCCTCACAACTTTGTAGTAAAATGAATCTATGAAAATGGGTCAAAGTGTGGTGTTGTTTAATTTATCATTTCATGTTACTGGATAGGTATTGTAGTTGGAATTTAATAAGTATTAAAGTACGAGTAGGCCATTAACGGGGTACAAATCAAAACTTCGAGCTGGCACTGAAGGTCTCATAATAAAATGCTATCCTATCCTATGCTATGAACCCAAGACCTTCAACTCAGCAGTAGTAACCACTAGACTAATACGTCATTTAAACCCCCTAAAACCTGTGCCCATTTTCGAACAACAACCTTTGACCTCCCTGTGAAGGAGTGATAGACTCCGATTATTCTGTTTTTTTTGTGTGTTTGTATCTGTGAAAATTTCAACTGTCTAACACTATCACGGTTTATGCCTACAGCCTGGTGACAGACGGTCGGACGGACGGCGGAGTCTTAGTAATCGGGGCCCGTTTTATTTTGCGTACGTTGTATTTTGTTTTCCCTTTGCGTACGGAACTCTAAAAATGCACTCGTCGAAAGAAATCGTACAAATAATTCCGTTAGCCAATAATTATATAGAAAACTTAGCAGGAAACTTAATTCTAGTTTCAATTACGTAGCACGTGGAGCAATTTGCAAGAGTTTTATAAACATTCAAAGAGTTTTCGCAACACTAAGTTTTACCAAGAAAAAAGGTTTTGGAAAAATATTAAGTGTTTGGAACTTGGTTGTTTATTTCTTCGTATTTGTAACAATATTTATTCTAGTTTAGGTTGCCCACACGAATCGTTGCTCAAAGAACTCATAGACTCATCCAAAAACTATGTTTACTAGAAAATCTACAAGTAGCACATACAAGCCAGTATGTCTCAACTTACCAAAAGTGTCGCCCAACTTCGCCAAAGTGGCCCAAGTATAGGGATGCTTCTGAAACCTAAAACCAACTGACAACTCTGAAATTATCAAGTTTATGCACAGTCTCAAAAGTTTTGGAACCGCAGCTAAGGTAGATACGGAGCATACAGTTAAATTGGACACAGAATGACTAAATGTTGAGACGTAACGTAGTGAGGAACTTACCTGGTAGATATTTTAGCATTAATTATAACGCTACAAAGATTTGGTTTTTGAAAAATTTGGTCCTTCGAGGCGCCATTGTCATCGATAATTTTCTATACGAGACTTTGAGTGTTAACAAAGTACTCAATAGTGCAAGCCTAGATCTACCCGAAGCCGAATGCTGCTATTTAACAAAGATGAGTAGCAAATCTTAGGCAGCGGTATGTGCTTGTTCATACATAATATACCCCTTCAATTAAATATACCGATTAACCTACTATTCTATCCGTCGTAGAAGTCCATAATCGGTTTGCGTAAAAGAAGGAAAACAAAACACCTCCTTCGTAACAGTGTAGGTACTATAAGGTGTCTATTTCTTTAGCATTCTGCTTTTTCTTGTTTCTTAGAGAAACAATCGAAAATTCCAAACAATATTGATTTATTCCAGTTTAATTACGATTGCAACATTAAAAACGTGATTATTTCCAACAAATTTTATTAAACTGTTATGCTGTACAATTTTTGGTTTTCCCTGTGAAACCGTAAAAGTACGTGAATCCAAAACTTTTGGAGGTCAAACTTTTATCGAATTGTTAGCTAATAAACTTTCAATACGGCAGCCAGGTGTACCCAGGTGACTTTCTGGAAAGCAATGGAAAATCTGTTGCGGCTGTAAAATTGTTTCGAAATATTGCTTGTAACTTTTTTTGGTTAAGTAGGTAGGTTACGTCTTGATAGGGATGAAAACGTGTTTAGCAACATTGACCTTCTTGGAAAATTCCGTAAAAAAATAGGTGCGTAATAGGTACTTTCAGTTGGAATAAGTGTATGAACGTAGACAAAACAAAATGTTATTCGCCGATAGCGGCACATGATGTTTTCTAGTATTTAGGTTGGCACGAGGGGTTAACTAGAATACTAGTAATGTGTGACGCACATTGCTAGTAAGCTTATAAAAAAAAACTTTTTTGTTGGAAAAGTTAAGGTTATAGACAGCTTCAAATAGGTACGAGACACGCACTTTTGACTTCAAATTGAAAATTCGAATTGAAATATTTATGCGAAGACTATAATGGAAAATGATTTTTGAGGAGTTGTTGAATGCTATTTTGGTGGGACGAGTTTGACTCCTACCGAAGGAACTGGCTTTCACTAGCAGAGAAACGAGATTTGTGGAAAAGGAAGAGGCGCCTTTACCTTGCAGTGTGACTATAAAGTCTAGATAGATAAATTGAATGTAGGAGGAGGTGCGATTAAATCAGAAGCGATTAAATTAAATCAAAATCGATTAAATCGTGTTACTCTTTTTCTCGCTCTTGGAAGCAAAAATAGGATGATTAACAGGCGTTGTGAGTATAATTTAATTATCATTCGTGACATGGTGTTAGATTGGACGCAAACGTGACGGTTATATCTGTTGTATGTATTTTTTTGTTTACTAGCTTTTACCTGCGATTTCGCTTGCTAGTCATTTGGCTTAAAAGACTTTTAGATGACAGTAACCTATTTCCTTTTCCAAGGTCCAATCAATCTCAATATCAATATTGTTTCAACGGTTTAGACGTGAAAAGGGAGCAGACTGACAAACATACAATTACTTTCGTATTTATAATATTAGGTTGGATATTATGGATGGAGGGATTAGCGTACGGCAATATTAGGTCGAAGACGTTTTAATAGAGGGAACTATGTATTTGTTTGTGGAAACTTCAATACTGTCTCACTTACAAACGCTTTGCATAGTTTTGAAATGCGGGCTGTACCAAACTCGAGTTTTGCACTGAATGCTAATTGTGGAGTTCAATCTCAAGTTATTTCAGCTCGTTTTACGTGCAAATTGCGATATCTTATTATCGGTTTTCGTGTAATGTACACGAAGATTCTCACTGCGTTCCTCACGTGGTATTCCGCCCTTTCTTCGTTCCTATGGGCATGTCGTTTAGCGTACCTATACGTTATGGGGATAAACGAGCAGTCAGTCTTTGAAAAGGGGTTTAGGGCCATTGGGCCTCCGGTATCCTTATACCGGAAGCCCAAAGGCCAAGGCCCAAGTAAGGACTCACTTGGCGAAACACAACAGTTAATAAATCCCAATAACTTAAACGTTTTATCGTATCATAATATTTGACGTTGGGAGATCCATGGTACGTACTTGCGAGTCTTCTAGTACATCATGGGCGGTGGTACTCGCTTACCATCAGTTGATCTGTCTGCTCGTTTACCCCCCTATCCCATAAAAAACACCGTAGCAAAATATGTTGAGAAGTTAGGCGTGAAACTGTACCAAGAAGTGTAGGGGTAAATACTCTTCGTATGCACCCCTTCTAATATAAGGCGCGTCATGGCGAACGACGTCATCGCGAAAATTAATTAAGTTGCTATATTATGCGCTCTGGAATTTATGAACGTGAGTAAACATGTTTATTGTATGATATTTTTAAAGCTATTAACACAGCGTATACCAATATATTAGGTCTTTACCTATGAAATTGCCGTTTTGTATGAAAAAATTTAAACGATTTTTTTTCATACAAAACGGCAATTATCGAAGTAATCGAAGTAATCACCCATGCAATCAATGCATCTTTGCCAACGCAGTAGCAGTTTATTGATGCCCTTCTTAAAGAAATCAGCTGGACGGGAGGCAACAAATTCTTCAAAAGCATTTTGTACTGCCTCTCGGGTATTGAATTTTTTTCCCGCCAAGAAGTTATCCAAATTCTGGAAAAAGTAGTAGTCTGTAGGCGCAAGGTCTGGTGAGTAGGGCGGATGACGGAGAACTTCCAACCCCAGTTCTTGCAACTTGGAGACCGTCGGCTGGGCAGTATGAGGTCGCGCGTTATCGTGCAGGAGCAGCGGAGACGAGCGATTGACCAATGCTGGTTGGAGATGTGCCAGCTTCTCCATCATTGTGTTCAGTTCTTCACAGTACACATCTGCAGTAATGCTCACCCCGTTTGGTAAGAAGCTGTGATGAATCACACCGGCGCTAGACCACCAAACAGTGACCATTACTTTTCTAGGGGTAAGTTTTTGTTTAGGGCATTGTTTAGGTGCTGAACCAGGATCCAACCAACTTGCTGAGCGCTTACGGTTATCAAACAAAATCCATTTTTCATCGCAGGTAACAATGCGGTTCAAAATTCCTTCATTTGTGTGTCTGTTGAGCAGTGCAAGGCACGTTTCGACGCGTACTTCGCGCTGGCGATCATTGAGTTCGCGGGGCACCCATTTGTCAAGCTTTTTTACCTTGCCAATTTGACGCAAATGGACCAATATTGTTTTGACGCTAACGTCGAAAGCTGCTGCTAATTCAGCCGTCGATTGTGTATCATCAGCTTCCACAATTGCCTTTAATTCGTCATTGTCGACCAAAGTCTACGGACGACCGCGAGGTTCATTTTTCAGGTCCAAATTCCCAGAACGGAAGCGAGCAAACCAATAACAGGTGGTGCATTGGTTTGTAGTGTTAGCTCCGTAAACGTCGTTAATGTTGCGTGCCGCTTGTGCCGCGTTGCTGCCACGACGGTACTCATATTCCATAATTACTCGAAATTTTAACGTATCCATGATGACGAAAAAGATTGAAATGCGATGAAAATGTAACACTAATCAATAAACAAATGACTACTTTTGGAAAAAGAATTCCATGTTTCACTACATAGTATAAAACAAAGTCGCTTCCCGCTGTCTGTCCCTATGTATGCTTAGATCTTTAAAACTATGCAACTGATTTTGAAGCGGTTTTTTTTAATAGATAGAGTGATTTAAGAGGAAGGTTTTAAACTATATAACATAACCCTACGACTCTTAGGAACGGGGCAGCGCGGGTGAAACCGCGGGCGGGTCGCTAGTTTAAAATAAAATTAATTTGAAATTAGAATTCTTAGCCAAACAAAAATTATTTTGATTTGAAATGGCCAGTACTGCAGAAGGGCAATTTCATAGGTAAAGACCTATTATATAAGACTCATATTTGAAGGACCATGGATATATCTTATTTTTACTGTGGGAAGGCCATGCTTCGGCATGAACGGCTCGACCAGAGTGACACCATAGCCTCACAGAAAACAACACTAACGTTGTGTTTTGCCGAGTAAATGAGGTTATACTGGAGGCCCAAATCGTTATAAAAGGCGGGCAACGCATTTGCGACTCCTTTGGTGTTCCGGATGTCCATTGGCGGTGGTAATCGCTTACCATCAGGTGATCCGTCTGCTAGTTTGCCCCCTATCCCATAAAAGGGGACCTATTGCTTTTTTTATTGTAGAACAAGTTTAAGCTCTAAATTCATATTAAACTGTCTCATTAGGCTGGTCCTGAGCGCGACTACTACGCTAGAGGTCCTGGGTTCGATTCGAAGGTCGAACAGTGTTGTAGGTTTTTCTATGAAATTCTCAGTAGCAGCTCGGATAACTAACCGTCTAGATTTTGTATGTCCATGATTCTCTGAATTTATTTCGGCAATTCTTCTCAGAACTATTATGTGAGTTGAGGTTCGTGCCAATAGTGGTTAATGGCAATAGGTTCGTCTGCTATTAGGTGCGACCTAAATGTACCGTACGTGTGTATATTAGTACACCTATGCCTAACCCTTCGGGGAATACAGACGTGATGGTATGTTATGTATGCAAAGTAAATATCTAAAAATTGACTTGTAAAAGTTCAATTTACACAACTCGTATCCCAGTCCAGAAATGGTTATCATCATCATATCAGAACTGAACAAGTAGCTCGCCAAAAGACTGTCACAAGGACCGGTTATTACCCATCTGCATCCAACGACTCCCAGCGACCTTACCAGGTCGTCGGTCCATCTTGTTGGAGGTCGTCCCACACTACGCTTCGCCGAAATCGTAATAAAATATTAAAATGGCATAATAATCATCCTTTGACATCTTTACGGATGTCAACAGATGCCTTTCATGGTCTAAGCCTTTCATCGAAAGTTCGAAACATTATCAACTATGTATAGAAGCCAGTGCAGTGCTCTCATGAATTTTGATGAGTCAAGATTAAGTGATGTGCAAATCATATCTTTGAAGTGAAAATGGATGAATCATCTTTTCATAACGGCTCTGGAGTACAAATCAATGATTTTCTTTCGTTTTATGACCAAATAATTCCTTAACGAGAGCACATGAAACGTTCCACCGCAGAATTGCTTTGTTTACACCTACTCTAACTGAAATAAGTACTAATTCACTCTTACAATAATAATTAATTTCACTCCAAGCTTCAACCTGTTGATTTATAACGAAAATAGCTTTTCGCCCACCCGCGCTGCCCCTTTCCTAAGGGTATTAGCGTGATGTATAATAACTTAAAAGCTTCCTCATGAATCCTCAGTCTATTGGTGAAAACCGCATGAAAATCCGTTCAGTAGTTTTTAAGTTTATTGCGAACACACAGATAGGTCTGGCGGGAGACCATAATTTCAATGAATTAATATTAACTTATAAGTTAAAATGAATTGGGTCGATTCGAATAGAAGTCATGCGGTATATAGTCGACAAAGGCGCTACTGTCACTAAAACTAAATGTAATTTAGCAAAAAGTGCGAAATAACTGATATTTCATCAAATAACTAGTACAACAATATTGATTACATAACACTTCAGGATATACGTTAAGATTAATTTAAATTCAATTTCATTAATATTAAAAATAGAAAATGGTAACAGCGAACCCAACTGTCATAATAATATGTCTGACACTCATAAAACATTTGCGATGTATAAAACGATTTTAGATCCAATTACGGCTATAGAGACGGGACATTATTGCGTCTCAAATAGTACCATTCTTTGGAGTGGTCCGTTACTTAAACATCCGATATAGGGGTAGATGCAACCGACCACTAATGGAACGGGTCCGTCGCGTTCACATTGCAATACCGTGAATATTTCAATTGGAACTAGATATTGAGATCGAGACTTTTAACCTGACCACTGATGCTGTGACCAATGGGTCCAACTGTCATTTTTAAGTACCATCGAATTAGAAATAGCGGTACCACTATTGTTATTTTTATTCGCCTTTCGCTCCCACGTATTGAAAACGTGAGGGTAAAAGCGAAATCCACTTTTGTAATTCAAATATTTATGTGAATGTGTAGTGTGTACATCTCCCTTGAATTGTCCTGAGTAAATACGAAAGTACTATTGACCACTTAAACTTCATCAATGATGCTATTTAGTTCCTTTGTAGTAATACGGTGTATCGCCAATTACAAAGCTCGTTTTTCTATACATTATTATAAGAGTTTTCTAGGCTTGGGAATAAAAGTCACTTCGATCAGCTCAGTCGAGCTTTGCTATAAAAGCGATGTAAATATTTAAAATAGCCCCCAAATGTATCTATTAATAGAGACTTTTCAAAGATTTTATTAATAGAGAATTATATTCGGAGTGCCTCCTTTTCAAAATACCGTCTTCATCAAAATATCATGAAGATTTAATTGGCATATTAAAAGATCACGACAAGTAGGTACACTTAAATCGACATCAAAGAGAATCACTTGGATAGGCCGCTATGGAGACATACTATGGTATGTCTCCATAGCGGCCTATCCATCATGTCTGTATTCCTGGAAGGGTTAAGTCAGAGGTGTACTGTACCCACAGTTGACTACTATGTTTAGATCCCATGTAATAGGGGTGAGTCTAATTAAATTAACCGGACACAAATCCAAACGCTAAGCTGCTGCTGTGGTAAGTGAAATCACATCAGCCCTGTTGCCCCCGTTAAAAAAACTTTTTCTCAATTTTATATAAGCAGACGTGCCACCTGAAGGAAAGTAGTCATTGCCGCACATGGATACCTGCAACATTAGAGGAGGTCCTGATGCGTTGCCGAGCCTAAAGAGTTCCTATGGACAACAGAGTTTCGATTAGATCTTATGCGTTAATGTCGAAACACTCCAAAGTGCTATACGACAGATACCAAGCTAAGTTTTGTCGCCCCCCAGCCAAAACCCTACCTCCCATGTCAATGACAAGACATGGCAAGTAAGATATTTTCGAAATCTTACAAGGTGCCTATCCAAATAAATGGCTGCGAGGAAACCCGCAGGGGCGAGACACTAGAATCTTACTGCAAATTTCTGTTGCGATCCTTAATCGGAAAGACACCACAAATCCTAAAGATCGACCCGAGAACTTAATTAGCCCGTGTCCTCAAAGATTGCAGATGTTAAGTTGTAATCATATATCAGCCCAAGAGACACTTCACTGTAATAGCGCTGTAAGTGAACGAGCGGAGTGGAAACTTTTCAAGCTATAATTATTTTTTAAGTGTTTTTCTGCATAAAACCTTATCTCGGTCTGAGTGCTAGTTCCGTATAAGAAGGCAGCAAAACTTGGGTGTTTTTGTTGAGAAGATTTTTTCGCTGAGATTTGGTTTCCGGGGCTAGATCTTGGGCGAATTGTATTAGGTTTCCTTTTTGTTGGTGTCTTTGTCTCTGAAAAAATATTACTTAACATTTTAAAAATAATAGCCTAGAGTTTGTTTTTGATCGTATTTTTTAATTCTTTTAAGTAGGTTACAAGCCTGTGTGTTTGTAAAACACAGACTCCTAACAAATATCCAAGGATACAAATATTTATCTCGATTGAGAATTGAAGTCAATACAGTCGATAAACTGGTAGTGCGAATGACAATCTTTACTGCTACACCAAGATGTAATCAAATTTTACATTTAGATACATGAAAGTTACTCATGTGTACCTTTCTAGATTATATGAGTTCTTGTATTATAATATCCGACGATCTAAATTAATTACAGGATAACGGAAAACCGTATAATTGCCTTGTAATTAGTATATTTAATTCTTACATCAGTCTACTGTTGTAATATTTAGTCTATTGAGTTGTACTATGACTGAAATAATAGATCCTGTCAAATTCTATTTTCCTCTAATATCTGAGTTGGAACAAGAGGTTAGTGAAAATATTTCATTCCGCAGTTGTGGCAATGATCCGTTGATCGAAACGATTATCGACCTGTAATTACCACCACTAATCGTCGTTCACATAATACAAAACAAGACGAAGGGAGTCGTAATGGAGTCGTTTACATGTTCCAGAAAATTCGCCTTTATTGACATTTTTATTTAGTACCTACTAGCTTCTGTCCGCGGCTTTGCTTATGTGAAGTTTTATTAGGATTAGAAATGTATAGAAAGATTGAATTTAATAAAAAAACAACAGTGATGATCTGTTCTTCGTATGGGTCTGTATACATCAGAGGATCAGGATCCGTTTAATTAATTGAGATAAGAAGTTAACCAGTTTTAAAGTTGGAGCATATACTTTCTAACAGTGATAACAAGATAAAATCTATACAGTAGTTTTTGCGCCAACCCGTAACAAACAGACAAGCAGAATAAGAATTAAAAAAACGCATTTTTGGGTTCGGAGAAGTTTATATACCGTAAACCATTTGTTTTTTTATATCTTCAATGTACAGATACACATATTAGAGATTTTGAGTCCTCGTTTGGCGTATAGGCACTATCCTTGTGTTGTCTGTCGGGGCTTCAATTTCCACCCGATGCAAATATTTTTGCGTTCTACTTATGGATTTTTATTTCTAGTCTCGAGGCTCGAAATGTACTGTGACCGCTATTTTTATGTTTATGAAGTCTCCCGCTACATAAAGGTTCTTAATTGGTAAAGTGTCGTCTTAAAAAAAAAAGATTTTTATTTGTTTGAATTATGATAGAATATTCTTAACATAAATGTACTTTTCCTTACTGTCGCTGAATAAATGTTTCTTTCTTTCTTTCATTTTGTATTTCATTCCCGACTTTTTGGATTGCTTACGGCATCCATGGGTAGACAGTTAGGATTGAAAAAGTATAGTTTTTTTTTCAAGGTCAAATAATACAAACGTCTCTATATAATTCTGACACACCAAAACCTTCATCACTATAAATAAAACTCAATATGCCACCCACTTTTATACAGGGTGTAAATTTTGTCGTGAATACAGTGTTGTTATTAATGTTCTACGTCGCTGCTCGTTACAATCCATTTGAGTTACATACGGGGCATTATTGTGAGCATAAATGTACGTGTGAGTGGTTTAGTATTATACGAAAATACATACCCTCACATCTTTTTCCTATAGCGGTAGACAGACACTACAGAATTTCACTTGTTCCGATTCATGCATACCTCTTTTGCTTCATCCACATTCATACATCCTGTCATAAACTCGTGTCGGGTGCTGGTACTACGCATCTGGCCTTATTGAGCTGATAATCACTGTAGAGGTTTCACTATTTGAAACTTTAAAGACGGCACTAGTTTAAAAAGCCTATTTACTTAAAAGATAACGGTTAACTTAATTACCAGACCCTTATTACTGTCTTATACAAGCTGCAGCGGTTTCGACCTAAATTAAACAACTGTACCGTAAAACGGGGTGAATAGATAGGTATTCGAACTTTGGTAACGATTTTCGTAACGTTGCAGAATTGGTACCCATTTTTTAAAGCATGTATTGTTTGAGTCTTAGGCCAAACTATTGAAATATATTTGTTTCTATTCGGATATGTTTGTAGTTAATAAGAAAAGACACAAAATATACGTGATTTCTAATTACCACCCATCAGG
Source organism: Acronicta leporina (assembly GCA_947256265.1). Lineage (NCBI taxonomy): Eukaryota > Metazoa > Arthropoda > Insecta > Lepidoptera > Noctuidae > Acronicta > Acronicta leporina. The sequence continues at coordinate 3,164,771 of OX366513.1, read as the reverse complement.
GGACAATAGACACACCTGAGGGGTGATTAGAAAAATTTTGTAGGGCTGCCTCATTGTAGTTTCCCTAAATATTTTTTTAGGATAAAGGCAAGCAAACTCGAGAAGGTATCTTTAAAGAAAAAATATATGTAATTTCAAATTGAAATCATCAATGATTAAAAAAAATTTAATAAATTTTGAGAGTATCACGAAAACAAAACTAAAAATGAAATGCATGTGACTTTAAAATAATTTTCTTTAAATTAAATCAGTCAGGAATTATAATCAATATCATTCAAAATCAACAATTATTTATAATAATTATTTATAGAAATACCTTATTAGTTTATATTTTTCATTTAAGAATGTATTACTTAAATTAAAAAAAATATTGAATGGGTTAAAAAATAATCAAGAACATTAAAAACGCTTTATGTAACTAAAAGTGAAATTTGAACTGTAGATAACCACTACAAACTTTGTGGAAGCCCTGACATAATCATGGCTAATCACCCCTCTTTCGTAACTAATCACCCCTTTGCTGTGTCTATTAACCATATTTGCGTGCCTATTAACCTCTCAGGCGTGTCTATTCACCTCTTTTGTGTATCTATTCACCTCGAAAAATTAAAGAAAACAAGGCTTACGAAATAAGAACAATTTTATATAATAATACATATTCTTACCTTAATAATTATAGCACAATATATTCATAACAGCACTGACCGTAATTTGGAGATAACTTTAAACTATTAAGACCAAAATTCACCGAACTAGGGAGGTTCAAACTCACTCGTACTTAACGACTTGTTTTTTTTGTCAACTTTGATATTGAATTTTGACGTTTTTACAGATGTTACCACAAATAAAAAGCTGCCAGACTAAGAAAAATTACACCAACAAATTAGTAAAATTTCGGGTTTTTTATTGGGGATACCGAGTTTGCCATAAAAAAACGTTAGAAATTATCTCAAGATTTTTCTCTATTCCCCCCGTCAATTCTATTCACCCCGTTTTACTATACTCGTAATCACAACTAAATCTTTCACACGCTCTGAAAATACCCACAAAAACCTAATTAAAGGAAACCGATTATTCAGATTACACATAATATTTTCATAAGCTTTCACTCACCATAAAATAACTATAAAATTCATATTTATTACTAGAACAATAGGGTGTTATTAGTGGCAACACTCGTCCGCCATATTGTTTAGTGTTACCAGTGAAATAATTGACGAAACAATTATTAGTTTATGACGGAAATTTCCTGGTGTATGTTTGCTTGGGTGTAGTTATAAATTTTCTGTTATTATAACTAGCGTGACTTTATTCTGTGTCAGTATATAATGCATGTATTAAATGAAATATGTAGTGTATAAATAATATATCGTAATTATGAATTTCTGTTATTTCATCCTGTTGACATTATCATCACCACCAATGAGCTCTCTTTTATGATTGACTCAGTCAAACTGCATAGTTGGACTTTTCTTCCTTTCACTGCATAGTTGCACTCGGTCAACCTGAATACCTTCTTGGTTAACGGTGTTTGGAGTAGAAGTAGCGTTCCCTTTTCTTCCTTAAATTTTTTCGTTACTTTTTTCGCGTTCTTCGCAGTATCACCAGAGTAAAGTTACTTTCTAACTGAATGTAAAATTTTGTCAGTTAATCAGCTTTTTGTCGTTCCATTCAAGTTTGCAGTCTGGTTCGGGAAATTGGCCTTTAGTTTCAATTGACACTACTTGCTTCCTTACTGCAATCTTTCGAACAGGATCTAAATTCAATCTGAGCCTTTTCCCAAATACATATGTTGAGATTTTTGAGTCTAAGAAGGAACCTAAGTTTGCTATTTCAATTGTATCCGAGTGGTCGTTCAGTGGCACTAAATGACATAAAAACTAACAGAATACCAGAATTTTATAAGAAGCGTCTGCCATCAGACCTCATCATCACAACTATGTTGGGGTAAGCTTCCAGTCTACCCTGATGCGGCTGAATATAAGTATTTTACACGAAGCGACTGCTATCACACTTCCGCTACCCCATTTCTGGGCAATACCGATTTTCGGAGGATAGACTGCTTGTCAGGCTTTTTTGGGCTTCTGACTACTACTAACAGTTGTCATAGGTGGTCGTATGACATCGATTATACGTGCTCTCCGAAGCACGGAGGGTTCTCGATGTGTTAAGAATGGTCACCCATCCACACACTGACCGCGGCGAGCGCAGCTTAACCTTGCAGATCAGTTGATCAGCGATCATTAGCTTTTTATTACTTTGGTCTCGATGTGTTAAGAATGGTCACCCATCCACACACTGACCGCGGCGAGCGCAGCTTAACCTTGCAGATCAGTTGATCAGCGATCATTAGTTATTACTTTGGTCTCGATGTGTTAAGAATGGTCACCCATCCACACACTGACTGCGGCGACCGCAGCTTAACCTTGCAGATCAGTTGATCAGCGATCATTAGTTATTACTTTGGTCTCGATGTGTTAAGAATGGTCACCCATCCACATAGTGACCGCGGCGAGCGCAGCTTAACCTTGCAGATCAGTTGATCAGCGATCATTAGTTATTACTTTCGTCTCGATGTGTTAAGAATGTTCACCCATCCACACACTGACCGCGATGAGCGCAGCTTAACCTTCTGATCAGTTGTTCAGCTTAGTTATTACTTAGCCACGAGCCTCTGGTAGTCTGCCATTGACCTCTGCAACACAATTACTGGTATTATACTGATATTCTAGCTTCTGAATTCCACTAAAATTTGTGATTGGTATTCGCATCAATAAAACTTGGAGGGGTACCGATGCTATAAGAGTAAACACCCACCCACCCTGATTGCAGCAAAGGGAGCTGATTATTTCTGGCCAATTGATCAGTACAGATTTTACTTGGCAGATCTCATAACTGCAAATATTTTAGCAGGCGATAAATTAGGTGAGTTTTCACGTGGGAGAGCCATGCTTCGGCACGAATGGGCCGGCTCGACCGGAGTGATACCACGGCCTCACAGAAAACCGGCGTGAAACAACGCTTGCGTTGTGTTTCGCCGAGTGAGTGAGGTTACCGCAGGCCCAAATCCTTTTAAAAGGTGGGCAACGCACTTGTGACTCTTCTGGTGTTGCGGGTGTCCATGGGCGGCGGTTATCGCTTGCCATCAGGTGATCCGTCAGCTCGTTTGCTCACCTATCCCATAAAAAAATCTCAACGTCGATTCGACTCCGACTCCAACTTTCATTCACCGAATATTCCCATTAGATATGGACTTACTTGGTACTGTTATTCTTGTAAAAAGACCTCAGTCCACTCCAACCATTATACACAATTCCTAACCGATCGACCTAACCTAGTTCACATCGGCAAAATAGAATTTATAACAGCGTTTGGTCACTATAAAATGCACCTGTTCTCCTTTGTCGATCCAAATATTATAAACAGATTTCCGATCGACTTGTTATATGCCACTTGTAGCGTTGGAGTTTCAATGCTTTGTACTTTGTCTTATGGTTGAATATATAACGGAGTTTTAATACGCTTTAGGGTATCAAAGTTAGCATGTGACCAGTTGGTTTTTAAGGGTTCGTTTGCACGTGATTTAAAGTATTATTAAGACAAGTTTTGGTCGTCATTTCAATGTTTTGATGGAGTTAATGAATATCACCTAAAAATGTGTTTTTAACCCTATGAGCTTGAACTATTGTGTTGCCGAATCTATATCTATCGACTAGTTTCGCTGTCGAGTTTACACTAACCTGAAATTTGGAGTGAACCAACCAACAGCATCATCCAATCACAAATCCATCTCATATTTAACATCGAATTTCGAGCGGGATTTTAAACATGTCTTGCCTTCCTGGTTAGCAGTAAAACTGTCGTAAAATAGTCTAACATGTCGTCTCTAGCTAACACAGACTTTAAGCAGAGATGGTAAACTCATAAACAATGAGAATGGTTGGACAAAGAAAAGTGCAAACCGCACCTTTCTCTATACAAACCGTAAATATATTAATATTGGAGGTTTATATTATTATACAGAGTTATAGTAAACTAGCTTCTGCCCGCGTCTTCCTCTGCGTGGACTTCAGAATTGGGTTCAATCTGGACAAAAGTAGCATATGTGTTATTCTAGACTATATTCTATCTCTGTGCCAAATTTTATCCTGATACGTTCAGCCGTTCCGGTATGAAAGAGTAACAAACATCCATACATCCTAACAAAATTTCACGTTTTCAATATTAGGTAGGGTTAATAATACCTTAACAACACAACCGCATAATGTTTGCATGTACAACAAAAACATTTAATCAGTTAAAAATGCTTTAAGTCCTAAGGTTTTCCATCTCTGTTTGATACCATCTATAAACGAGGACAGTGTTAGAAAATCTCATTCCGTTAGCTTGTTTATTTTGTTCCGAGTTCGCGGAACAAATTTTCGGTGGAATTGAAAACAGGTAGGATTGTAAAAGTAAAACCTTTGACCCTGATGGGATGTTTATGTTGGCGGATAGGCCAAAATTGTTCCTGAATACGATTACCTAAAAAGATATTTCTGTGTAAGGATTATAGTAAGCACAATGTGTTGATTTATTTATGTATTCCATTAGCACTGTCCTCGCGAAAATTAAAACAAGGTCCTGCAAGCAATATCGTGGTTCAGTAGTAGTTTTGCTTGTCCATGCCAATAAATATAATCGAAGTTTCTGTCTGTGATTTCAAAATAAATACCATAAGTGAAACCTGCTATTTATACGATGCCCAACCACAAAGGACCGTTTTTAGAATTTTTGTCTGTGAAAGGTTTATTTCGAATAAGTTCCCAAACGGCACAGCTGTAGAGTATTATAATAGAATATTACGTAATTAAGTATTTACGAAAAATTTAATCAAGTATCAAGTTTGGCTTATAAAATGATCCAACGTCTCACAAAGTTAGTTTTACATTTAGGTAATAACTTGGCAGAAACAGTTTTCATCGAAAGCTAATACAAACTATAAATTTGTCTTCAGCAAATAACTCAATTTAAGCAATAAAGCTAACAGTATAAATCTAAAAAGTTCTTGCAAATAACATCGAAATTTATACCATATCTGATTTCGTACTATGAACTCAAAAGAAGACGCGCTATTTGAACTGTTAAGTGAATTATCGAAATAAGACTGTTTAAGGATTCTACACAAGGCCACTGGTGGTCTAGCCATCTAAAAGCATTCACCTATCCTAAGGTTGTCATAACACACATTTGAGGACAAAATATTTTTTTTAGTTTGATCGGATTGCCGAGGATGGTATACACAATACACCCGATAGATACCCAACCAATAACAATTTCCTGATTGAGTGATTGTATTTAAAATAAAACTATTCCAAATTAAAGATTTCAGAATCTTCGAGTTTGTTAAAACTATTTAAATCCTAAGCATTTAGGCCCACTTGCACCAACTTCTTAATTGTGTTTAAATTGTATTTAAACACGAAATTTCTATGAAAAATTGTGTTTAAATTCAATTTAAACATATTTAAAAAGTTGGTGCAAGTGGGCCTTAATGGTGTAATCTCAGAATTTAAAGAATTTAGAGGCAGCCAAGCTAAACCACCTAAACCTGCAGTTGCATCTCATCGCAAAACGTTATTTGTGAAAACCCTACAAGAAACCGACCACAGCACGACGTAGATTTCAGTCCACTCTCAATTTGTAACTAATGAATAAAGAGAGTTACATGTTAATAAGTTGTTAGATTTTATTGCGTAAAAGATATAGGATATTTTCTTTTATTTACAGTGATTTTCGTTTGTGGAAAAAAAAAGTTGTTGTTTTTATTGTGTCCTATTTTTTTATTCTTGACACTATTGACGCATCATTGTCATCGGGCGCCGGATAAAATAACGAATAAAATGTGATAAGTCGAACTCATACTAAACAAAATTAAAATATAAATTAATGTTACTTTATTAAGAATAGTTCTTACACAGTCGTATTGAACCGTTTAACAGAAGAAAACACTAGTAAAACAATTTATTATCACCACCTATTACATTTAAAACGACTTCTATATTACAAAATCTATTTTGATTTAATCCAATAAACAAAGCGACAGCTGAGTAGTTGAAGTATTCATAAAATAAAGTACCATCAGACTATTTTAAAGACAGCCGGCTCAGTCTCATAACTTTTGCTATCCACTGTTAATTTCTGAAATTGGATAACAACTAGATGTCCTTCAATTAAGTTAATTCATTTCAACTGTCCATCTGTCTGTCGTACAATGACAATAGTTTGTTAGTTTTAGTGCTATTGACGTTTTTGTCAAGTGCCGTCAAACGTACCTTTTCTGTAATTGTTTTTGGAATACTGTTGCCGAAAGCCCCTTTGTTTGATTAAATATGTCTGTTAATGAGACGGCCTAAGTTCGTTTCATTTTAATGAGCCTTTGCTATAACTGGCATATCAGAACCTGTTGACATTATTTTAGCTTTAATCGATGAACTTGTTTGTGATGAAAAATTGTATCAGATTGTATTTGGATCCTTGTGGGTTTTGATAAAATAATAAATATAGAACCGATACGAAATGTAATATTCCATTAAATGCTTCCTTGTTTAATATTTATTTGTTAAACAATCAATAAAAGACGTACCGTTTAACACACTTAATAAAAAATGCAAACTGCATCCTAATCCTTTAACCCGAAACTGAACCTAAAGGAAAAACCAACAAAGAATAAACGCGTAATCCTTTAAGTTATTAAAAAAACCTGTCCATTTTTACCCTCTACAGATTTCAAATTCAGGGGTACAAAACTCGAGGAAGACCTCATCTTAATAAATTCCTTTGACACAGGTATTTCTCAGGAATCAACTTGCAAATTTTGCCAAGTGGACTCTTGATTTTCGCTTTTAACATTACTGCATGAAAAACAGAAATGTTTACAAAACATTGAGCATTTGAAACGCAAATTTGGAATATTTCGGCAGAATGTTTTTTTGTTACAATTACCCGCAAGAGTCTATGCTGGAATATTTCTTTGAACACCAAAAAATTTAGGTTGAATATTTGAGTTGCGATAGTTACTGCTACTGAACAAAAGCTTCCCCCACACAGTTTCTTAAGGTCCGGTTATACTCTGCCTGCATCATACGACTCCCAAGGAGCTTTTACCAGGTTATCTGACCCTGACTTGCTGGTGGAGGTCGTCCCACACTGTGTTCTCCTGTGCGTGGTCTCCACTCAAACCCTTTATGCCTCAGCGGCCACCAGTTCTATGTTATTACTATGTGCTCCGCCTACTGCCACTGCGATAAGATATAAAATAAAAATTATGCATGAGTATTAACTATTTTTCACAAATCCCTTGATTCCGCCCATAGTTAGAGGTTTAGGTCAGACAAGTTTATCAAGGTTTTAAAAGGTAGGTTTTCGACGTACCTTGTCGTAATCCCCAGGTGATCCACAAGGCATCCATGTAAAATTCCCACTTCCTAAAAAACGGAGACAATGAAATTTTGCATAAAGTAACGGAATAACTTCTATTTCCATTAAATTAATTGTTTTGTAAACTTATTACGATTTATAATTCAATACATTTGGGACTTAGTACTCTTTAATATTACGAAGTTATATAAAATGAATAATTCCAAACTAAATGAATTAAAACAATTATGTAACAATGTCGCCCTTTGAAATCTGTTTATAGTTATGGAATTGTTTTGTGCTCATTATATTGTTTTAGGTTAAAATTATATTTCCCAACCGAGATTTTTATAATAACTGCTGAACAAAGGTATAGCTAACATTGCCGCTACAAGCGGCCCGCCCCGGCATTGCACGGGTGGAGAATCGCTAACTTTTTCAAAATATTCTATAGCCTATAGATAGTAGCCGATTCTCAGACCTACTGAATATGCATATAAAATTTCATAAAAATCGGTCAAGCCGTTTCGGAGGAGTAGGTATGGTAACTAACATTGTAACACGAGAATTTTATATAGATATAAATAATAGAAGACGATTAATTGTCACTAGATCCCACGTTACTTATGTGTACGCTTAAGTTTTTTAACGAAAATAAACATGTTATCTTTAACTTCAGTAGGTACTTACTTGTGCTGAAGTTCTGTTCATTACATACCAATAAAAAGTTGAACTACGGTCCAGCAAATCTGATAAATAATCTGGGATGTTTTAAATTAATAACTACAAATCCCCACTTGCCAAGATTCTTGTACAGCTTTTATTCTTCTTTTTTAAGTTTTCTATGGAAAAAATCGGTGTGGTTGAATGATTGAAAATGGAATTTACTGAAGCCTTTTGCCAGATCAAGATCCATTATTCCCGTCCTTACGTATGTCCATGTCAAGCCGGATACATAACCTTTTTCCGGCGACTCTTTCCACTGAAGGTCCCGGCTTATCTGCGGGGCGTTCGAACGAATGCTCGAATGTGGAGCTCATAAAACTGGTTTATGTGTGACCACAGCCATCTGTACTATACAGATGATGTCTTAGTATTGTTTTATGATCTATGTTGCTGTTTTGTTAGGCGAATGTTTTGTTTATGGGCTTAAAACTTCTTATTATTTTACAATTTTTCATACAAGTCAAGCCTTATAACTGTTGCGTTTAGGATTAGTAGACTACTACCAATCCTAAGCGCAACAGATCTAGCGTAGCAGTGCTGGGTTCGATGTTAGGTAGAGCAGTGTTATTGCGTTTCTACTATGAAAATCTCAGTAGCAGCTTGGAGTTTGCTTACCCCGGACCATGGGTTTACCCCCAAATCTAAGTGCGAATTATGAATCTACATTAGTACACCTTTTCCTAACTCTTTGGGAAATATGGGTGTGATATTATGTTATGTTTATGTTTCCATACAGAATATCTTCCAAAATCTTAGCACAATTCCCAAAATGTATATTAGGTACTTGGTAACCTAAAATACGCGAAGAAAGACGCTGCATCGTTTTCACTACCTTCTAAAAGAGAGTCAGCTATCGCGATTGGCTCAACAAATGCCTTTGATCTTTTGTAATGAATAGGTGTTGCGTGCCACAGACGATATCTATCTTAGATTGTGAAGCGTATTCTCAGTATGAAAATAGAATTAATCTGATTTGGGTGGGCAGAAGTAATTAGCGATTTATTTTTGTGTTGAGACTGAAAAATTCCAGTAAAAGATAAAGAAAACTCGTGGATGCTTAGGCTTTCTTCTTATCTGCTGCATATACCATTGTAGTGTTCAATAATTTTACCATTTGACCATTTTTCATTGTAACTATTAAGACGAATGCATATAAATAACGTTGTCACCTAGAGATGAAATGATTTTAACTAAATGACGTGAATAAATATCGTTCGATTCAGTTTCGAATGTTTGTGCCTTTGACTTCGTTGGAGCTTTTGTTTTCGCTACCTACTTACCTACTACTAACTGTTTTTGTCATAAGTTTATAAAGTCAGTTAGAGTTTTTTATATATATAGAGTATCATATACAAATATTGTGCAATTCCAGTAATATCATCTTTTTAAGTCGGTTAAAAACACATATTGCACGGACTACAATAGTGCATTTGTGTTTTTAATTAACTTCGTAATATAAATTAAGTTAAGAGCAGGAGATTGATAATGATGAGTAACTCACATCCTCAATGTACCTACATCAATATTCGAATACTATACAACATTTCACGTTTCATGAAAACCATTTAATAATTAACAGTTCAATTAGTGGTAGTATTGCTGCATAATACAAGTGCTGTCGTGTTGTAACAGGCTGTAACAGGACGATCTGACATGTCATGCCACGTTATTAAATTAAAATGCCACGCCAGACAGGTGGAAAGGTGAAGAGAATTGCTGCAGTAATTTTGTAGTAAATAGTTTAGTTAATAATATAAAGGAATTATGACGACATTTACCGTGTTTACCAAAGCTTTAACTTCTTTACTTTCATTAGTGAAAATATAAACATTTTAAGTGAACCAAAACCGATTTCTTCTGAAGTTTTGCGTGTTTTATAATGTAAATGTCATCATGTAGATATTTTGATGAATTCTGATTTATAGGTATGCATTCAATGTTTCAAATCTTAGACTACCTAACCAAAGTCTCAGTATAAAATCATAAAAATACTTATAAGTCTAGTCTTGTTAGCTACATGACAAATCAAACATCTCGAAACAATCTTCTTTAGATTAAACAAAGCATGCGATGCTACAAAAAGAAGAAGATAAAAGCGCAAAAGGTTATAAAAAGATTCTGTTACACTTTATTCAATCGCATTTCATTCGATAGTCTCAGTGTAAACTATCGTTTCCATCGACACAATTCGATTCCACCTCGCGTGCTACTACAGCGCTATATCCAATAACAAAACCAGGTCTTTAGCTTACAATGACGTAATCAATAGTATAGAAATACCATAAAATAAATTAGAGTACAACAATAGAAATGGATATTCGATATCTGGTGACTCATGTTCGGGTTTTAATTCACGTTCACGACTCGCGAATCGTACAAGTAACTTGATAAGACTAGAGGAACTCACTTAACATACAATCCTATACACCACTTTGATTTTATAAGAAAATTAACCTTATATCACTATTCTAAAGTCGAAATTTAGTTGGTGGCAGATGTGGAATGACGTCAAAAAGCTATGGTGTTTTCTGTATGGCGTGTGACACGCAAAGTAAGGTGCATAGACTAGCTGCATCGCAGTAGATGTTGGCCAATATAGATTTCGCTATACTGATATACCTACGCAGTTATAACTTTTTTCATTAAGGTGGTGGTTGATCATGGATTAGTAGGTCCTATCTCGATTAAATTAAAATTGCTGAGTATGTTCTTTGCTTGTGCTGTGGGTGGTCTTTTGCTAATAATACGCTAACCGATCTTGTCGCAAATGGACGCTTGTCGGAATGGTTTTAAGTTAATGTGTAAGAAAGAAACATTGCTTTTATATATTAATTGATAGCTAACATGAAATAATTTTGATGTTCAAGGGATCCTCTAAGCTTAGGTCCATAATTGATAGAGTATTCATAAGATTTAGTAAAAAAATGCAGCATTATCATTAAAATATTGTAACCTTCTTCTCTTTGAGAACAAAACCTAGAAGCTTCGTAGCTTCAACTTTTTCCCATTTCTTAAAGCCATCACAATTAAAACCAATAGATTAAATTTTATTCTTCAACCATGATTTAATAGAAAATCTGAACGTAGCCACCCTTTCATAAATCCTTCTTTCAATAATACGGAGGAACTATCGCAGCAATTAATTAGTTCACCCCCTCCTCACTCCGTTGCCTTCCGTCTGCCCCTCGATTTATAAGTGGCATTAGCATACAGATTGGAAAGTTATCAGCCGTTTTCATTACTACTGAAGCCCGTATTCTATACTGTGTAACCATTGTTTTCTACTTCCTCGTATAAAGGAATACAAAGTAGAATGAAGTAAATAGATTCTTGGAAAATTGCCGTAAGTATGTGAAAACCTGAAATATGATACGAGACTTTATTTAATTCTTACTTTGTGTTTGCACTGTACGATATTTATAGGTACCTACTAAAAGAAAATTGAATGAGTGAATATATAAAAACGGCAAGGTATACCTTATTGTCATCCTGAATCGAATTACGGTCTCACTGTTGACCGTGCGTACAGCAAGTCCTGAATAATTATAATAGACTGTATAAAAATAAAAAGTAGTAATAGTGCAACTAGTGCGTGTCGTAGCATCTATCAAAAAGAGACGCCAATTAGCATGAAGCGACACCGTTAATATTGATGCAAATATTACGGAGTACATTCTTTTGGTGTAATGGAGATAATATTGTCGAAATAATTGTAAAGAAACACCTCAATAGATGCTATTAATTACACCTTTATGCCATCAAATGAGCCAGAACTTCGAAGTTAACTGTATTTTTCCCAAGCCCCTTAGCTTAAGAGCTAGATAAATTTCACCAAATTGTTGAAATCTAATTAGGAAATCTCCAAAGTTAATCAAGCGGAACCTCTCACAGGCGCCTATTAAACATTTTAGTTAAGGTTCATTGCTTTTAACAATCCTTTCTCCAATAAATTTCTAAGTTCGGGGCAATTATTTTTTTCCACAGTTACATCATCTTAACATTGATTAATTTTTTTATATTTTAACAATATTCTTCCAGTCCGTAAATTGAGATTGATTGCAATTTGTTTTGACTATGAAGTAAGTTTATATAAGCACAAAAGCGTCAATTTCTATAATGATCACAGCATCATCATTTAGCATTTAAGTAAAAAAATATTCTTTGAACAGACAATGATATAAGCAAATTTTATTAATACTTATCCCAAATCCTATATACCTTTCGAGACTATAAGACTCCTAACATTTGTATTAAATTCTCTTTTGCTTAACCAATCTACAAGGACCACAAAGTTATATTCTTTGGTCCTTGTGGGTTGGTCCTCAATGTTTCCGTTTCCACCCAAAATCTTAAGAGATACTTAAAATTCTCCGGCCTTTAATAGGTAGGGGGAGACTTCTATTCATTATTGAAACAATGGTCGATGGCCTCGCAAGCGCCATTTCTGCCGCTTTACTTGCTACTAAAACAATTAGCAACACTGACGGGCAACGAATGGTGTTCGGAAATTGAGACGCTATCGTTTAGAACGAGTAGATGGGTTTGGGTATCTATATCTATACTTAATATATAAAGCTGAAGAGTTTGTTTGTTTACTTGAACGCGCTAATCTCAGGAACGACTGGACCGATTTGAAAAAATCTTTCAGTGATAGATAGCCCATTTATTGAGGAAGGCTATAGGCTATATATTATCACCACGCTACGCGGACGAAGTCGCGGGCAGAAGCTAGTCAAAGATAAAGATAAACATACTATCACGCCTGTATTCCTCGAAGGGTTAGGCGAAGGTGTACCTACTATATTGAACATCTACAGTTTGATTCCGCGGTGGAGCAAAATAAGGTAATTTGGTTTTTCTATGAAATTCTCAGTTGAGCTTGGGCATAGATTCGTACCTCGTTAATGACATTTGACTCGTGAAGACAAATGCGTGTTCACATTTTATATGATAAGGGATTGCGTTAAACTCCATACAAATAACTTGTATATTAACTAAATTAATTATGTTAAACAATTAACCGAACTATAACCACTTTGAAACATCAGTCTTTGTATTAAATTAACCGACCGTTGAAGTCTCGTAATTGACAATGATGTATCGCTGACTAGGCTTCACTACAGCTGTTATTCATATCAAAACAAAGTGCAATGGACTGCGCACCACAAATCGCATTTTAAAAGCCGTTGTCATTTGTTATCTGCCATATTTGGTTGTTGGATTCGATGGTTGGATAAATGCTGGCTTGTTGATATTTGTGTAAAATAAATATAAGGGAAATTTACTGTCTGCATATCGTTGCCCTGTATAAGTTTAGCCTATAACCTTCTTATTGGATGTGTTGATTTCTGACACATTTCTCTACCGAATCTGTGGTCGTGTGTCAAATAATAGGCTGGGGCCTGTGCGGTGTTACATAATTATTGGCATCCATTGATTATTTGTAACTAACACATGATTAAAAGTAATTTGAATCTATATTTCTCAAACGTATGGCTTCTTAGGAACATCTTCAGAATACAGAGGCTGCACCGAAATATTTTATTGAGATCATTTTGGGATTGTGGAAGAAGGCTGTCGCTCTACATATAAAATAGCGTAATCTCCTTTTATTTTTGGGAAAAACTAACAAACGGAACAATAAATAATATTTCTGTAGGTACTAAAAACTGCAGTATTCCTTCCAGAAACCAATATCCAAACAAATACTACGCATAAATAAAACTTCCCCGTAAAACCTGCACTGGAGAAAACTCAAGCAGAATATATTTATTAAACGAGACAATTGAAATCCCTTTCCATTTTCCTGGTCACAACAAAATATTGAAACGCGTCATTTCCGCGGTAACCCATGAATCCCGCCGGGTTTGATCCCCCGGGTTCACCGTTCCGGATCCCGCGGTCACGTGCAGGATTCTAGTGGCGTGTCACCTCTCGGTTGTGTGAATTATTATATGACTGTAGAAATAGCCTAGTGGTATAATGGACCGGTAAAAGAAATCATATGCGTATGTAGTACATACGTAGTAATTAAAACAAAAGGGATTTATAAGGTAAATGTTAGCGGATCTGCGCTCTAGAAAGACATACACACAACGCAAACGATCGAAATGATGAGTATCTGCAAATGAACAGGTGCGTGGTACTCGTAACCGACACATGAATATGATAAGATGTACAAACGGAAATAAAGGAAAAAAGTATGCAAAAATCGTAGCAAGTGGCATTTTATAGCGTTTATTATCTGCCTGCTATTATGGGACAAAGGTGTGAATGAATATATCGCACCTTCGGTTACACAAGGGCATAATTGCAGTAACTGCAAAACTGCAATTATGGCGTCTGTGAAAATTAAAAGCCTTGAAGGCTCAGAGTTTCAGAAACATATTCAGCTTTTAAACACAAACTTTGCGGCAGTGGCTGAAATAGCACCAAGCACACAATTTGACACACCAGCATTGTAATTACCACCCGTTGTTACACTATGTATACGAAGTGTGACTTTAATTACACAGAGCTAGATATACTAGAAGAGGCCTATATAATCTGTGATGTGTGACAAAGATTTTGTAAAACATGACTTGCCTACCCACGGTTCCACTCGCATCTCAAATAACTGTTTGAGACAAACGGAGGTACTTATATATATTTCTACAGGGTCCAATATATCGGTATACTAAAATTCATTAATATTGATGCAGTGGTTTAGACGTCATACGTAAAAGACAGAGTTAATTTTGCATTTATAATTATAAATACTACGCTCTAAATACAATCGCCAGGCACGGTCCACTACAAAACTTTAATTAAAGCCTACAATAAAAGGCGCATTGACCTATTCCTACCGCTGAGCACGAGTAGGTACAATTTGCGCATTGTCTCTTTAACGAGACACTATTGCCTAAATAACCACATATTCATGGTAAGCGACACGCGAACATTGTGAGTTGATTGATGAAACGGCATTTCTGCTTCTGGAAAACTGAAGATCGCTAATAAACAAGCCTACGTGCTCGTCTAAGATCATAGATATTTATTAGCCCGGGTGATATATCTAAAGGGTCACCTCTCATCATATCATACCATCACGCCTGTTTTCCCCGAAGGGTTAGGCAGAGGCGTATTAATGTACACCCACAGTTCGCCGGTATGTTTAGGTCCCATGTAATAGGGGGCGAGCATATTGCCATTAACCGGGCACAAATTCCAAACTCCGAGAGATTACTGGGAATTTCATAGAAAAACCCAATAACACTGCTCGACCTGGAAATCGAACCCAGGACCTCACGCGTAGCAGTCGCGCTCAGGCCCACTAGGCTAATGAGGCAGTTTTGTTTTTTGTTTTAGTTTTAGTTTTTCTCATCATATCATCCAGTTTCTAACACCCTCCTACTATGTAACCTGCTCATCTTAGTGTTAAAGAGATGTGAAAGTTCTTTCAGGAGTTCATACTGAATTAATATCAGTTCCGTACGTACTAGTAAATTATTAATCCAGGTGTGCTTATAACTTCAAAAGAGGGCAACCTTTTCTTCAAACATCCTAATTAAATGTTTGCAATTAATTAAAACTTATTTCGCAACTCTTTCACGAGTCTAAGCCAAGTTTTTCATTTCAACAGCGGTCTGCGAGTTTTATGATACTTATCGTGTATTTTATAAATTTTATTCCCGCTAACTTAGAGCACTGTGATTTAGATGATTAAGACTCAGGTTATCATGGAATTGAATACTAGTTAGGATCCTAGTTTTGTCAAGTTTATGAGCTCGGGTGTATAAATGTGGCTTTCAATAATGAGTAACAAGTCTTACATTAAATACTATATGGCATCCTAATCTATAGTACCATCCACAGACACTTCATAATCTGTGATAAGTCTTCAACGCAACAGTCAAACAGAAAACAAAAGATCGCAATTTTCGGGTCGACTGAAATATATAAGATTTCTCGTCAACTATAGAAAGTCTATGTTTGTACGCCTGGTGACCCCGCCGTGATGTGAAAACCGCCAAAACTGCAAAGGAAAATCACTAATGATAGGAAATTATTTTTTAAACCGTTAATTTGCAGTTAAATATAAACCTTCTCGTATATTGACATCAAAAGCTTTGTCCAATTATGTTAATAGAGGGTGCTATTGTTGTTAGTTGAATTTTATTACTTCATGTTTCCAACGCCATTTCCAGGAGTTCTCTATATCTGGCTACAAAGTCAGCCGGTGATGCGTGGCGGCTATCTCGCGCGCGCACCCGCCCCGTTGTGTGACGAAACATGCCGAAACTGCAAACTGCACATACGTACTTATACGCCACTAATTAATTAACCATGTACTTCCGCACTTATGCGTTTGTGTTATTTAGCCACTTTTTTATTGTTATAAGCTGACAAACAAGCACGGGTCACCTGGGGCCCAAGTCTGCTATTTCAGTTGTATCAGAATGGTCGTTCAATGGCACTAAATGACATTAGAACTGACAGATTTCGTAGACAAAACCGTCAAAAAACAACAATTCTGAATCCTGAAGAATTTTGACACGACACAATAGCACTCTTGGGGCTTTGATGAAATGGTATCATTTATAATTAATAGGACTTCTCTATAATTATATCAATGCAGTAAATAACATTATTGTCTTCTTACCGGAAAACTATAATGTTATTTTAAAACCACAAAATGATAAAATACTTGTTCCTTATTCATACCAAATTGAAAATATTGTCTGAAATTCCTCTTTTATGTTTTATTCATAGCTTTTACACAAAACAGAAAATAAATATACGAGTAAGTTAGAATCGGTGCTTCCGATAAGTGCAAAATTGAGAACAGTTGAGCTCAAAACGCTCGCTTCCCTTCTTGAAATTAAACTTCACTCATCCTACTCAAAAACTTGGCGCTGACTTATCCCGTACTATGAGTTCTACTTTAAACCAGAATTTGAAGTGTAATATAATATTTTTTTTTAAGTGGGTATTGCTTTGTGTCCACAAGTTGTATATTTGTGAAGACAAGGCTTGTTCCCTAGTGCAGAAGGTGTCTTTAAAAAACTAATCGATTTTACGGTCCCGCAGTAGGTGACCTGCTTTACATGATTTCCTTTACATTCAGTTCACTGCTGAACTACGTTGCCTTACCTTTTTATTGTTCTACTATCATTTAATGTTTTTGTTAGTTTTAGATTTAGGTTTCATACCATCGCACCATCACACCTGTATCTCTAAACGGTAAGCAAAGATACCTATGTATGTTGATGCAGGTCTGCAGTTTGTCTGGACTGTCTGGATTTGTCAATATAATAGGGCTTTTAAAAAATCATAGAAAATCCCATTTCACTTAGTTTGAATAAGGAATCGATCCCAAAACTAGGAGCTCCGCATTCTCACGCTCAATGTGCTTGCGATCAATGTGTGATAGTAGGTACATACATAGGTCATGTAATAGTAATTATTAAATAAAATAAAAAGTAAAAAAAATAAAAAGTAGGGGTTGATGTCAGCCTTAGTTACTTACGCTCTAGTGTTTTAGTACACTGGACTCCAAAAGCACTCATTGTTATAGTGAATGAGTTAAAAGCTGGTATAAAGTAAAACATATATTTTTTTGGTTGAGGCCATATTTTTTTGTTTATGATTTGTAGGAACAAAGGATTCTTGCTTTTACTTGCCATAATGGTCGCATACATTGGGTGCCAACTAAGTTCAATTACGATTGCTGGCATTGCACAGCTTGACATTACTAGTACCTACTCAAAGTTGATTTCAATTCATTAAATTGTCGAATATAACGGTAACGTGGATTCAGAATGATCTGTCTAGAATATGTTCTAGTTACGTGGATTGCAGTTGTTATTTATTAGAAGTAATAGGAGGATTTTCCACACGACAACCACACACCACAGTTCGAGTAGTTATGCATAAAGGATGAACAAATAAAATGAAATATTATCTCTTTGTGATTTTTTAACAATGCAAAAAATAAATAAAGTTATTAAGTTATATTAGTGAAGGAAAAATGGGTAGGATTCGAACCTGCGTCTTCTGCTTAGATACACCAGACGCTATGACCACTGAGCCAGTAACATCAATTGAAAAGCAAGTTACTTTTACTTATTGGCGTCACCTTTAAGACGTAAATTCAGAATGTGAAAGCATATTTCGATATAGTGGGTGAAACTCGCGGTGGTTTAGTGGTCATAGCGTCTGGTGTATCTAACCAGAAGACACAGGTTCGAATCCTACCCGCAAGTCGATTTTTTCCTTCACTAAAATAACTTTCTTAATGTTTATATTTCAGAACATTAAAATTACCCCCGTGAATGACAAAGAAATGGGTTTGATAGATTATTTAAATTTAGACTAAAATCATTCATTTATTCTAATAAAGGAAGACTGAAGATCCTAAAAATATCTTGAAACAACTACTCAAACACTGAACCCTTTCCTCAAAAATTACCATACTAACTACGAATTTCTTGTCACTGCTCCACAAAGACTAATCTCGCAGGCACATTGGTATTCCGTCTTTGTCTCGAAACGTAAGGTCAAAGACCAAAAGCTGAATATAAACTATCTTGACAAATGGGGCTTTCGTTGATGTGATGGATAAGATTTCGGGTTTACTAATAAATCAAAGAGATTTGTTAACAGCACTGTTACTTGGAAAATGCCTTGATTGGTCGCATCGCGCTTATGGATATGGGGGCAAACGACGGATCACCTGATGGTAAGCGATAACCGCCGCCCATGGACACCCGCAACACCAGAGGAGTCGCAAGTGCGTTGCCCGCCTTTTAAAATGGTTTGGGCCTCCGGTAACCTGACTCACTCGGCGAAACACAACGCACGCGTTGTTTCACGCCGGTTTTCTGTGAGGTCGTGGTATCACTCCGGTCAAGCCGGCCCATTCGTGCCGAAGCATGGCTCTTCCACGTGTCCAACCCTTATAGGATTACATGCGTGATATTATGTTTTTTTTTTCTGTAATAAGATTACAAATAAGATACGTTAGTGATGGTAAGCGGCAACTGAAACCTATAGACGTCAGCAACACTAGAAGTTTTACAGCACGTTGTCATCTTGAGACTTCAGCGTGAAGTCGGATATGCCTAGTCATTTTACTTGCCACATTTTCCTTCAAGCCCAACCACAATAATGAAAGAAAGAAGAAAAGATGTCGTTCCAATTTAAGGACAAAAGAAACAGTATGCGACAAAAAAAAACAATAAAAATGTAGGTAATGTTAACACATTGTAATTCCATAGATTGTATTCTTAACTGGGGCACTACCTCTTAAGATACAGGAGATATCCTAGTTTAAGAAGTAGCAATCAGTCTTATAGAGATTTGCAACATTGACTTCAAATAGGTGTATATGACTAAAACATTACCGTATTTTATATGCTTAAAAAAAACTTGTATCGTATAGCTATAAGTGTATGTGTTTTGGATAAATACACGTTTATTATTATTGTTGGTTAGCGGCAAAATATTTGCCAATACGTATCCTAGATGAACAACTGCAGTAGAACCTCTATAATTTTTATCTGTCATGTACGTTAACATCGTTTCATATCTGCGGCCATAATACAGGCATACACGCTAACAAACAATTGCTTTAACATCCAAACGCACACTTTGGCAACTAGATTCCACTCCTGGCTATTATCCTACCGTGACGGTACTCGGCCTAAATTTTGGAATATTCTCTGCTATGGAAATTCCCATCTGCCGCAGAAGTGCCGGAGACAAGCGAATATGCTAATTGGAGTACTCACCTTGGAAATGTAAATCAATGTTTTTCGGTGAGTCTAGTGAATTTGATTTAGGTACCTCGATGAAGAGAAAATATTGCCGCGATATTAGAAAAACAAATGGGTGTTCATAATTTCAGAATTGATTAAAATGACGACTTGCTACTTATTGATACCAAATATTCATCCTAAATTGATAATTCTTTATAATTGTTTCAGAAATCAATATGCTGCAGTAGCAGTAGACTGATTTCTGAAAGTTTACATCCAATGAGCCATAATAAGTATAAGATATAGCGGATTGCTTGCAGTACACACATAGCCTTTTTATACGAATTTGATCCTTCAACACTTATATTAAATGCAAAAAAAACAGCATCAATTCCAGAAATCCAAATGGAAAGGCTCGCGTTTAAGTATGACGTCATCAGTGTAATCCCAAAATGTTTTGCTAACTAGTATTGCATTGCACCCAGGGGCGTCGTTAGCTTGTGCTACAATTGTATGCTCACTTGTAATTGCTTAAATAGTCGTTTTGGCTTTAAGTTTGCAAATGAAAGGCTAAATGCTAATAACACATTTTATTCTATAGTGTTTTCTATAGTATGAGCTATAATAATGGTTATTTTTATTAAAAGAATAAATCGACTGCAGGCAGTATTAGATACAACAGACGCTATGACTACTAAGCCACCGTAAATCCCACCCAACAGGTCGAAATTTGTCGAAATTTGGTCGAATTTTTTTAGTGAAGTAAAAATCCAAACATTATCTTGTTCCAGTTTGAAAAGCTCTGTAGTTGAGATAACAATATATCGCGAGTGATACTGGTAATGCAGGCGTCTAAAAGCTTTGGTTGCCGCTGACCTTCTAGCAGTCCATAAAATAGCGAATTTGATGGTCTAGATAATAAAAATTATAATAACAGTCAGATGTTGTATTAAGCTATATCTTTTACAGAATTGCAATAAACGTTGTCTGTCCTCAGACAACCACAAATATTTATCACAATATTTCACCATAAAAACCTTAACAACACAACAAATGCTCCAACTAAACCCTTCATACTGAACAATCTAAAATCCCAAGGCCAGAACAATAATGACACGGAGTAGCGTTTAACAACAATATATTTTCACCATTATCCCGCTCTCAGACGACGGAACAAGCTTTAATTATTAACATTTAACATAATATTGCGTGGTACGCTTCCAAATAAGGTGTTGTTCCAATGTCACGACAGTAGAATCGCAATAGTATGCGACATACGTAAAACTTCTACTGGTTATCATTGACACCTTCACACAAAGACATTCACCGACCTTATTGGTGGTGTCCTTCAAAAAGGTCAGGTGCATAGTCCTCCAGAAAGGTCAGGTGCTTAGTACTTGCAACCGGCGTGCGTATGACGTATGATGTATGAACGCGAACAAAGTAAAATAAGTTTGTGTGGATCGTCATGTGTGTTGCCTGCCAGTTAAAGAGAAAGTCGTGAGTATGTTTATATGTAAATTGTATGTTTGTTATATTTTAATTTATCTACTATGAACAATTTGCTGTGTCCGTAAATATAAGCAAATGCCCGAATGCTCTTTGCATTCTAAATAAAATTAACCAATACATTTACAGTTGACTGCTCATAAAATTTTACTCCCTGCAGAAAAAGGGCTTGAATACAAAGTGCTACAATTATTGAGTCGCATTTCCATTTGTCGGTGTAACGATATGCACCCTTAAAACGAATGACATACCCTTTGTGTAACCGACACTGTTCCACAAGTAAACGTTTGAATTAATTTTACTAACACCGAAAACTGATGGAAGACTAGCAAATTAAAGAAAACTGCTCCGGAATTCAAACATGTGCGCTGAAAATGTGGCAAATTTTATCAGTACTGTTCTGATCGGGGGGAAAAGGCCAATATTTAGTAAACTTACATGTGTATAATGTACAGCCACAGTTCGCCGGTATGTTTAGGTCTCATGTAATAGAGGGCGAGCCTAAGTTCGCCGGTATGTTTAGGTCTCATGTAATAGGGGGCGAGCCTATTACTATTCATTATCCGGGTACAATTCTCAAACTCCCAGCTGCTACTGAGAAATTCAGAAAACCCAATAACACTTTGCTCGACCGATCGATTTTTTTTATAAAATACTCAGTAGCAACTCGGCACCTCGGAGTTTGGATTAGTATCCGCTTAGATAAGATAAGAAATGATAAGAAAATAAGGTTAATGGCAATTGCCCCCTATTACAGACTTAAACATACCGACGAACTGTGGGTGTAAATTAGTACACCTGTAGAGAGGAAAACCTTACACTTACATACCATCGTGGTATCTAAGTGTAAGGGTTTTCTATTTTCCCTCGAGTCTTTTATTGACAAGACGCCATATTGTTATAGTTCGCGCAACGTAACTTGACCCAAAACTAAAGGAGAAGGGGAAAGTTTGCGTAGTGCATTTGCGTGCAAAATGTTCCTAAAATCGACCACTCAGGTTATTTTCCAGCAACTGTATTCTCGTTGAAACTGTTCGCGATTCGGCCAAAATTTTGTAAGACCAGCTTTGTATGCAAATACTCAGTTGTTGTGTAATTAGTATGCGCATTGTCTAAGTACAAATATTAGCTTAGATTCTGTTGTAACATGTGTATGTTTATGCGTGGCACACGTTTGGTTGCTGTTTACTTCGAGCCTTCGGGAGTTAGGTCAAGGTGAAAGTATTTCGAAGGGTATTTTGGTTATTGTTGAGTTGTTCACTTTGAAACTCATCATGCTGAATTCTATTTAAAGTTTCGTTTGTGTGCTGCTGCACGCCTCTAGATCCACGCTGAATCTTCACAAATGCTTACTTAAAACTTATGTTTACATAAAATTGTAGATAATATGACTGTTAATTCATTAAAGAAAGGTGATAATTTTATCAAACTAGCTTTTGCCTGCGCGAATAAATAAATTTGAATTGAATTGAAACACTAATACTCCATGTGATCATTCCCGAGTCTTAACTTTTCTTAGGTTATCGTACTGTTTCCATAAGACATTACCCTCTTTCATAAAATATCATAAAAATAACTTGTAAAGAGAACTTCCACCCATTGTAGAATAGACAATAGGTAAAGTATTATATTTCGCAATGCATTCGATTTGCCGTATCTTTATAGAATATTGTCTTTTTGAAGTTATCGCAGCTGCGACCACGATATTATGCTGTGTCTCATTTAAATTACGAGCACAAGTTGCAAGTATATTTGGATTTCAATTCCTATGCTTGAATCCGACTAGAAAGATTCTAAAATTTATGTTATTTCAAATACTATAACATAAAATACCATCATGGCCGTATTCCCTGAAGGGTAAGTCAGAGGTGTACTAATTTACACCTACAGTTCGCTGGTACGTTTAGGTACCATGTAATAGGGGGCGAGCCTATTGCCATTAACCGGGCACAAACACTTAACTCCGAGCTGCTACTGAGAATTTCATAGAAAAAGTGAATAACTCTTTGCTCAACCTGGGAATCGAACCAAGAACCTTTAGCGTAGCAGTCGGGCACAGGACCGCTAGGCAATACTAGCTTTATGTCATAGTAAGTTAATTATTTACGCTGTCATAGATTCTGATTTCATTAGCATAGCGTTCAAATTTAATGGATTCACGATTCTTCCTGAATAAAAAAAATCATGATACAAAATGTAGGTTGCTCGCGTGTTGAAATTCAACATCTTTAAATATGTGTTTTTTTCTCTCAACAAAATGCAGGGCAGATCATGTCAGGGCAAAGTTCAAAGAAGACCCAACGACACATACAAATAATAAAGATTGTCACATAAACGTTTACGCACCTATAAATCTCAAGTGGAGAGCCCTTAAAGCGAAGTTAAAATGCCATCTGCTCTGAAAGGGACAACAACAAGGCGACCCAGACAGAGACAATTAAAAGACAATAAAACCAAATGATTTCGTCACATGTAACATGTCAAAATCTTTTGAAGTACATATAAAACCCTTCATAAACCCTTCCAGTTAGTGTGACATTTATATCAGCTAAATATTGAAATAAAACTATTTTTTACGGATTTTATCGCGTTGTATTAATATTATTTAATTCCCGACGAATTATTAGTGATCCGATTCACGCAGAACGAGCTCGCGGTATCCTTTGGTCTTGCAGTTTTGGGCTTGGATTTAGATTTAATAGATTCTATAATGGGGTTCCAAGCAGCTGGTAAGACCCAATCATCTTCTCTATTGAAATTTTGGTGTTTTTTAATTTCAATAGCCTCACGAATCATCCTAGGTAGGAATCGGAATTAAATAATACTAATACAACGCGATAAAATCCGTAAAAAATAGTTTTATTTCAATGTCTAATATTCGCGTAAGTGTCAGAAATCAGTTTGTCAGCTAAATATTTTAAGCCACTGTATTTTCATGGCTATGAATACAACCTGGAGGTACCTGAATAAGCGCAAGTCCTGAAAGTAGTTTGTTCAGTTCTTTCTTCAAAGGGCCATTTCAGCCATTGTCTTGCATTGTAACTCACATAGATATATTTGCTCTAAGTTTTATATATTTGCTAAGCTCTGGACTTTAAAAGAGACCTCGACCCTCTGAGTTTGTTTAGGCATTTCTTCTCAGAGGTCGCCAAATAGGAAATGCCGGTGCCATCTAGTTAAAAAAATATATGAAAAACGTTGACTTGTAAAAGTGTCCTTGAAAGATCTACCTATTTACAGAAATAAATATCATTTATCAGAATCGAATACTGAATCGATTACGTGGTTTTTAGAGTGTTAATGTTCCCGAAAATATAATTGCAATGCCTGAAGCTATGGCCCCCTGATTCATCTGTGGCTCTAGTCATGGTAAATTGAAACCTACTTGTACGTATTGTTATTGTGTGCGTGTGCGCGCCGATCCTTAATCCCTAATCCATCTCATTGTGAGAGGAGACCCGTGCCCAGCAGTGGGACATATAATGGGTTGATTATGTGCGCGCCAATATCATAGTCGTTTTCGGTATGACTGCAGGACAGCCACGAGTTTTAGGTTTGTAGGTTAACTAATTATTTTATTAACTTATTACTAACTAGCTTTTACCCGCGGTTTCGCTCACCTGTAGCTATAGTAGGATTAGAAATTAGTTCCAAAAATAATTTAATTAAAACTAACAGTGATGATCTCTTCTTTGTATAGGCCTCTATACATCAGAAAGGTCAAGCTGTATCTCAGGATCCGATTAATTAATTGTGATAAGAAGTTCACCAGTTTTTAAGTTGGTTGGTTTTAGAAAGCTTAAGCTATGCTTACTAACAGTGATAACAAAATTAAAATCTATTCAGTAGTTTTTGCACCAACCCGTAACAAACATAGCTTTTTTACAATGTTATAATAGTAGAGAAGAAGACTAATATTTCTAAAAAAAATAGTATTACTAATTTCTAGAAAAAAATATGTTGGCATGTCTCAAAGTTACTTTAGGGATTCGTTATTATAATAATTAGTCGACATTCCAATTAACGTATTTGAGGCCTTTTGCTTACTCAGTAGAACGTTGTATAAGTTTAGTACTTCTAAGACTTCATGATACTAATACATGAAAATCTATTATGTTTTTTGTTTACGGGGTTGAACTTTTTGACGTATAGTAGAGTACAAATACTTGATGTGTAGTACAACTGGCAAGACAACCGATAATAATTTCCTTACCATACTATCAAAAACAAAATAGCCAACGCAACAGTTTGCCCGCGTCCGCACAAAAACAAAGAAACGAACTGAAATAACACGTTTTTCCAATACTTCAAGTCGGCACGAAGTTATTCCTCGACAAGTAAAGGAAAATGGAAATAAATCGGCCATACTGTTGCTCCAGTTATATTATTCAACAGCCAAGGTAGTTTAAGAACGTACAAGTTGAGATTTGGTACGGTTTTTTTTCTCAAAATCTGGATTTATTTCAGACGCGACTTATGGTCAGGTCAGCGCATGAATTCACGGTTACGAAATGACAATGGTATGTTTTGCCTAGCATGGGGTTTTCTGCCATAAAGTAGCCTTTGTTTGTATGGGGTAGGTGGGATTTCAAATATTGATGCTGAATTATTCATACTTTGAGTAGGAGGATTTTGGCAACAAGAAGAGAGAAGTGAATCCGAAAAGTCAATTTATTCAATATGCCACAAAAAGCCTTGGTACAATAAAATTCTTAGGAAATAATCAACCATAATTCAGTTTACGTCGATTGAATTAGGTTTATTAACTTACAAATTTCTCAATTGCATGCAATTGCAATAATTAGTTAGAAAATAAAATATTTAGTTTAAATTATTATAAACATTTAAAAAAGTTGCTATATTAATTTAATCTACATAATTTGTATAGTGTAATTGTTATTATTGTTAATTTGCTTTTATATTGCTAGAATTTATACTATAATTTTATTGTTGTTAATTTATTTATTTTCAATTTAATTTAATATTATTTCATCAACAATTTAATATGATTTAAAATAAGGCCTCATAGTGAAATGACAACTTGTTTGTTATTGACATCTGATTATTTGACGATCTCTGTGGTTTAGTGGTTCGAGTACCGGACTGCTAACCACGAGGTCGTGGGTTCGATTCCCACAGAACACAAATATTTATGTGATGAATATAAGTGTTTGTTTTCGTCTGTTTCTTATGTATTATAAGTATGTATTTACAAAAAAAAAATATAAGTATTATATCCATTGTCTAGTACCCATAGTAAGTACAAGCTCTGCTTAGTTTGGGTCTAGATGGTGCCGTGTAAAATGTTGTAGAATATTTATTTATTATATTTTAATGAAGTTCTATATTTTTTTGTACCTATATAAAGAAGAAGAATATTATTTTGTCTCTTTTCATGCGACACCAGTATTATGCTAAGTGGATTTCTCTGATTGTCAACCGTACATATAGAATTTTATATGCACATAAAAATCTTACCATATTTTATAAGGTAAGTACCAGTGCGAATGTGTGTTGAATATTATATGTAATGGTCTCGCCACGCAGCAGTTAAATTGAGAAGCTAGATTCTGTTTGAATAAAATATTAGAATTATAAACTATGACCTTATCTAATAACGTGAGCATCTCTTTTATCCCAATTTTGAGGGAATTTCCCTCAAACCCAATTAATGGTCATTAAGGCACTCTTAATGCCAAGCATCTAGACTATGCAGTTAAATTCAGATTAGGAACTACGAAAACGCAATATTTTACCTATCAATAGATAGGTAAAATATTGCGTTGCAATAAGATATTGTAATAATAAACTAGTGAAATTATTTTGTTACAAAAAGCGGTCATTTTTTATAAATATTTTAAAAAAAAAATGCTTACTAGTAATGTGGATCGCACATTACTAGTATTCGTGCTAAGCTAAATGTTTGTGTTACGAGTGAGTTCACGTTGGGGTTTGGAACCGGCAACCACATGATCACAAGTCCGATGCCCTAGCCATTAGGCTACCGCCGCTTCTGTCATTAGAAAAAAAAAGTAACAATCTGTCATTTAACTGTCAATGTAGGTTAAAGAAAATAAGTGAAGAAAACCCCTTTATTAACAGCATTGACTTAAGATATTATAACATCAACCTTTTCGGATTATTGAGTTTCTAACAATCCGTTCTATAAAGTAAAGAAGTTAATAATAATTCTGGGTTATTCACACAGCAAAGGTTTTTATGAAGTCATTCACTACTGTAGGTCGACACCCTACTAACACTATAAGTAAAAACCTTCACATGTTCAGTAAAGTAACCCCACCACAGCATTAACCTCCACATTTAGAATATACCCACTACTTCTTCAACCTTTCATCGTTAGCGCAACGACAATATAAAAAGACCTATATTTTCTTACAAAATAAACCGTTTCCAAGATCTATTGAAGTTAGTCGCCTTGGCTCCCCTCTGAGCCTTTAATGGACCTTCAGATTCAAGTGAGAAATATGACGTTTAGTAGAAATCATGTTATGTATGTTCCTTGATGTGGTTTTGAACATGTTTTAATATGATAATAAAGTTTTAGCGGATTATAGAATAAGTATATCTTTAATTTTGAATGATTTCATTGCTCTAGTGGACAAAGCGCATGAAATTCTGGGTTAGATTCCTAGGACGGACAAAGTGTTTGGATTTTACGTATAGAAAATTTCATTGATTATCTTGTGGGTCATGTTTTAGCGAGTTTTTTGAACACTTGGGGTCACTTGCACCAACTTCATGATTGTATTTAAACACGATTTTTCATAGAAATGTTGTGTTTTAATACAATTTAAACACATTTAAGAACGTACAAGTGGCGCTTAATCTCCCTGATTCCTAAATTTAATTCCTACGTCTGCCGTTTCGGATGTGTTTGATATGTTAGCTGTTTCCCCCTTAACCGACTTAAAAGTGATTTTCAGATTTGATAATATTTACGTCACGCCTGTATTCCCTGAAGGATTAGGCACAGGCGTACTTATGTACGCCTCGTACATAAGTAGGCCTCTTCCTAATGCTTCGTACTTACGTACGGCGTGTCTATTGCCATTAACCGAGAAGAAATTCCAAACTCCGAGGGAATTTGATAGCAAAACCTAATAAAACTTTGCTCGACCTGGTAATCGAACCCAGGACCACTATTTATTTGGACTTTTGGTTATTGTGCGTAAATTTATAATTTTTTTGTTTATTTTCAGGTACTGCTTCCCAAAGTTCATAAAGCATCATTGTAAGTATTGACGAATATGTATTTGGTGAGAAATTGAAGCCGCAACACGTAGCGCATGAGTCGATCGCTGAGCCACTGCGCAATTATGACGTAATTTTACACACACCCTCATTTAAGAGATGGTATGTCCTGTGTTCATGGTATTTTTAGGTCCATTTTAATAAAATTAAGACAATTCTCCGATAAACCATTATTTATAGGTTTAGTTGGTTATTTATTTAGTATATTTTGTCATTATCTTAATGATTTACAAAAAAATGGCCAAGTGCGAGTCGGACTCGCGCGTGAAGGGTACCGTACCGTTAGTCCGACTCGCATTTGGTCGGTTTTTTAGTATTTGTTGTTATAGCGGCAACAGAAATACATTATCTGTGAAAATTTCAACTGTTTAACTATCACGGTTCATCAGACACAGCCTGGTGACAGAAGGACGGACAGCGGAGTCTTAGTAATAGGCTCCCGTTTTACCCTTTGGATACGGAACCCTAAAAAGAACAAATATTTTGAACTCAAAGAGACATCGTTTACAATACATATTTAGAAAATCTCGCTCAAAGTCAAAACATGAATTATTTTCACATAAAAGAGGTACCTACTTACTTTGTGAACTTTGAGCACTTTTCCATTAAGGTGCCTACTTTGGAAGAGCTCCTTTTGCCTGAACATGTCGCTATAGCCGTTGGGGGCTGAGCACATAAATCAAAAACTTCTAAAATGACATTGAGTACGGCTGATATCAAACTTGTAGCGGTATGTTTGGGGTGACATAGATTTTGAGAATTGTAGGATATGTTCATCGCTTGAAAAGAGATGTGTTTTATTAACAAAATGATTTTTTATACAAAGAGTTGTTAAATTATTGCCTAGTCTTGTCTGCTTTAATTATTTTCTGCGTAAAAATACGCGACATTGAATGAAATTTTATCAAATTTGCCGTTGACACTCTTAGGTATTTAAACACAAAATTACAATGAATATTTGTGTTTAAATACAATTTAAACATATTTAAGAATTTGGTGCAAGTGGACCCTGAAACCGTCATTGTTAACAATTATTTTGTTAATATTATTGCGATACGTTATTTATTAAAATTCATTAAACCGTCACTCTCAAATACTCTAAAATAAAGATATTTTTATCAATGTGTTTAAATGTAAAGATTGTCCTTTAAAAAAAATAGCTTGTATGCTTACAGTCTCAAATGGTGTAAATTGTTTGACACGTTCAAGACTATCCTCCAACATCAAGCAGACATATGCCCTCTACCCTCAACACTAAGTCAACTGAGCCTCAAGTTTTGTGTATGAAATGACACAGTAGCCATATATTCACAGGCTTGGACAGTACGCTTTAGGTAAGCAAGATTTATAGTAATCATGACAAAGTATATCACTAACTTAGAATGCAAAAATATTTTTTCCGCACGAAGAACATTTTTATTTACGAATCAAATAGGCAGTTACTCCGTCTAAACAGCCGGGACTACTACGTCTACTATTTTTTGTGTCAAAATTGTAATTCAATGAGTTCAGAATTGTTCATTTTTGACAGTTTTTCCTTCAAAAGCTGTCAGTCCTTGTGTCATTTAGTACCTACCATTGGACAACCATTCCGATGCAATTTTGGATAATTCGTCCACATGATGCCTAAAAAGGTAATTTGATATGGCAAGAAGTCGCCGTCAGCTCTATAAGTTAACATTCGCCGATTTGTGGACAGAGTTAATCCAAGGAACCTCTTACTGTTTCATTTTGTACCAATAGAAATCAAAGCCACATGAGACAAAATTATATACATACATGTTCACAGCTGCGAATACACGAGCGTTTCTACCCATTCAGCCCTGCTGAATAGTCACATTACTCGAAAACCTAGAAGCTACGCTTGGCTAACCAAAGCATTTCCTCAAAGGTCAAATAGTACACGGTCCAAAGAATCAAAGCTAACCCTGTCATGTGTAACTTAATATTTGCTAATGACCAATGCACTTTTGACTCTATTACAACATTGCAAGGTATTCAACACTCAGCTTTACATAAATTACTGGTGCGATTCGACAGCGGTTCCATAGAAAACTAAGGATTCTCTGCTATGCAATAAATGGCTACTGGACAATTTTAGCTTTTAATTTGTAAGAGACCCTAAAACCACACATGGAGGTCTAAATGTTCAGTACGAATAAGACGAAGCAATCTAAAGAATCCTTTGGCGTATATCAGTACACTAAGCAAATGAGGTCACAGCCAGAAGTTAATTTCCACATACCGTCACGACAGCAGACTGCCGGTATGTTTAGTAGATTCATCAAATAGGGGATCAGCCTATTGCTAGGATGATTTTACCATCTGCTGAGCATATCTTAATCGAAAACACTTTCCCAGATCAGGGAATTAGTTAAGAAAAAAAAGTTAGTGGGTTCTTCTATGATATTCTCGGTAGCAGCTTGGAGTTCGTAGATTTGTACCCAGTAATGGTAATAGGCTCTTTTATATAGGACTTAAACATACTGACAGCCCTGCCCAATCCTTCGTAGAATATACAGAGGGTGCATAAAGAAATATTGGACTATAAAATATAGAAACAAAGAATAATCGAAATCTTTTAACCTATACAGCGTGGCCGCTAACTCAAACAATCAATCAACATCCTATTGCTGCTAAATATAGGGTTCTAAGTTCCAGCAGCCGGCTCCCAGCATCTAATCTTCCCGGAACGATTCAATCAAAATCGTCTGCGAACAGTACCTATACTACCTACTTCGTGTTAACGTCTCGGCATTTGAGCGTCAGTTGTGCACTAATTAAACTGCGCGGAAGCCGTGTAATACGTCTCGTCGACGTGGCTCCTCAATTAAGACTGCGCTTATAGATGTATAAAAATAGGTTAGGGGAATCACAGTGCTTTACGAGTTAGGAGTTTCTTATTTGATAAAATGTGTCGAGAAATTTACCAGTTTATCAGAGAAAACCATTTTTTTCCCTTGGTTGTAGCATCAGGTCATATAGGACATTTTGTTTTTCAGGAATAACGTAAGAAAAAATGGTTTTAATTTGACTTTTAGTTTCAAATCTTACCAGTGCCAAACTGCTAAGTATTACTTACGTTATGTTATTGAAACCGTCATAATACCATAAGGCTTTATGAGAGTGAGTGAGAATTTTTTATCACGCGATATCAATGCTTACCACGAACCATACTTTTACATAAAAGCGCTAACAACAATGCTACACTATTCTCAAACCCAACAAATGACGGCATAAGGCTCGTCAAAATTCAGTTGACATCCAAACCCTTTTACCAGTACCCTAAGGACCCTGGCTACCATAACGTAACATTCCACGGTACGGTATATTTCTAAACGTTAATTTTCCCATTACTGTTCTTCCACTCACAATACTCGGGAATAGGTTACAGTCAACTGCTAGGTACGCTAGAGGTCCTGAAATATTGTATTGAAGAAGGGCAATGTAGCTCGTGAAATTACTGGGCATATGAGACTTAAAAACTGAGGTTTCACGAGGATAACTAGTGTTGCTGGTGTCTATAGGCTGTAGTTTCCGACACCATCAGGTGGCCTATTTTTTTATAGATTAGGGGGGCAAACCAGCAGACGGATCACCAGATGGTAAGCGATTATCTCGCAATACCAGAGGAGTCGCAAGTGCGTTGCCCGCCTTTTAAAGGGCTTGGGCCTCCGGTATCCCCACTCGCTCGGCGAAACACAACGTAAGTGGTGTATCCCGTCGGTTTTTTGTGAGGCCGTGGCTTCGGTTGAACCGGCTCATTCGTTTCGGCACGAATGAGCCGGTTCAGCCTCTCCCACGGTAAAAACCCCTGTATGCTTGTTTGTCGCCTTTTTACCGTACTCTTCCACAAACAATTTGATTTGAAAGGTTCGGAGAATGGCCCCTCCTGTCTCCTGATACGGTGTAGTGGGCGGATAGCATAAATCTTTGCTATCTTCATTCCATTTGAACGGGAAATGACGAGCGCATGCTGCATGCATCCTCAGTGAGATGCATTCACTTAATTAAGGTTTGTGCTGATATGTACAATAATTAATTGGTATGGCATTGTAAAGGGCAACTTTGTAATGTTCTCCTATGTCTTATATTGATATATGATAAAAAATATTATTTAAAAAGTGGTTACTTTTATCATATCACGGTGAATAAGGCAAACATTATGAGATGTCAAACTTCGTTTTAGATTAGCAAAATAATTATTTTATTAATTAATATCAACTGACAACCCATTGTTTTGTTGACTCTGGCTCGGCATTTATAAAATCAAAATGGCTACGAATTTAATGTCACAGTGTCACTTTGTAATCCAAATTTATTTATATACAGATGTCTGTGTAATATTATTGGATAATACAATAAGTTAATTATACAACTGCCTTATTATTCTAATGGTCCTAAGTGGTCCTTCGCTACAAGCCCTAAGTTCGATGCCCCAGGTCGGGCAAATTATATTATTGGGTTTTTCTAGGAATTTTCAGCAGCAGCTCGGTGTTTCGATTTGTGACTGGTTAATGTCAATAGGCTCACCCTTTATTACATATATGGAGCTTACCTAAATTTACCGGCGAACTGACTCCACATTAGTACAGCTCTGCCGAACCCTTCTGGGGAAAACAGGCGTGATGATATATAAATTATATAATATGCACTAATGAGGCAGGTATATTGTTGAAAGTCGGTTATCGCTCGTCAAAGCAAAGTAGCAACTAAGTGAAAATATTTTATTTAAATTAGACCAATAAAATAAGTAGGTACTTTTGAAAAGTCAAAACTATGTTGCACTTGCCTTACCTACTCAATAAATAACGTTCAACGATTTACAAATTAATCAGGCGATCAACAGTATCGATCGATGTTTTATTGAGTGGTCGACAAACAGTTTATTAGTTGACAGCAATTAGCATATATCATTCTTGACGATCGGTTTTGTTGCGCGTAACCGTTTATTCATGCTTCTTCACTTGACTTCTTCGATGTTCAGTACACAGTCAAGACAAACAAAGATCGTGGTAGCTAAATCCATGCAAACGTAATACGAAAATAAATCGTAATTCACTTTACAATTTAATCAAATTTTGTTATTAATCGGATTCGGGTACCATTAATCTAGGTAAAATTTATTTAGGCTACAATTTTGTCTACTATATGTACCACTTCACTGGAATTTAACGACCGAAAAACCAGTCGGAACTTCTTAGGTAAAGTTAATAAAAATAACATGCACGTACAATTATTTCCAGTGAAGTGCCTATTTTGTACGAAATGGTAGAATAGGAACCTAAATTAATCACATCCGAATCCGATTAATAACAATTTGAATAAATTTTGTTCTAAATGCCTACGATTTATTTAGGTGTTACGTTTGTACGGACAATTTGGTCCGCGGGACTCTTAAAATACATACACAATCATTCAAGCTTCCCTGTGTTGCAAAACTCATGCAGGGTTCATGTACAAGTTCCTAAGTTATTTGCAATTTACATTAAGTGAATGTCGGTTCGAACATGGTCGTCTACTTGTACACGCTATTCTGAACCATTTGTGCTCTGCGCCATTTACATTGCTATTCCGCTTCATTCAGATGGGAGACCTGTGCTGATATTATGATTAAAGGTTGAATTTCATAATTAAGCAAAAATAACTTCATTCAATATTCCCTACGAAAACACGGCTTAGAATACAATATCCTTGCTGACATGCTGAGAAAAAACGCATGTTCCATAAATATACACTGCTTTGTTAGCCTGCTCTCAGTACGGGCGCTATCTGTTAATTTGCACTGTATCGATATATACCATAAACTATATACTTAGTTGAGAATTACATTTAGCATATTCTAGAGTCAGAAAATGAATGTCAAAACTAACCTGTTTCCTTTTTTTTTGCGTAGTTAACAGTAGTCCTCCAGGGAGACTGAAACTGCAAAGACACTTAGAATTCAATTATTTTAACACACGTACATCCTATACGTTTTCGCATACATCAGCAAATATATGTAAATGCTCTCCTAGCAAATACTCAGGTCATATTTGCAGACAACACACCCTTCCGCACATCGACGGCAATTAATTTGCCATTCTGCGCATATTGCGTAAACGCCGTGTCCAAGATATGTGACGTGTGTATTGATAGATTCAGCCCCGCTACGGTTGGGTAGCTATGAATGATTGATTCTGGGCCTTTGTAAGTTAAGGGCAAGCTAGATTGTATTTTGTTGTCGGTCTGATGGTATTTATTGCAGTTGCATAACAAAACAATATTATTTCGACAGTCGAGGTGCACCGACTGGCAAAAATGAGACTTCTTCTTATCGAATCGATAGCAAACCAAAAGAGAAGAGCAAAAGAAAAGAAATTATTGAAAAACCTTAGATTGGCCCAGTATGAGACTTAATGGCCTATAAATAATCTTACGGAGGTGACAAACCTCCATTAATAAATAAAGAATTAAAAAAAAACCATATGCAATAATGAGTACGAAGCGACCATAAGACATGTAACCTGATTTCCGGGCAATACCCACCAAATAAACTGGTTATTGAAACTTTTTGCGTTAATATGAACACCACAAATGCCACAAATGCAAAGGTCTTAACAGAACCTAGCAGATGTGTTGCATCCTCTTCGTTCATACTTTATTCAAGCGACCCTTGGTTTTACGATTTCCGTGTTTCTGATTTGATCCGTCACCCTAGAAAATGTTAAAATTTTCAAACCAAAGGGATCAGAGCGAGACCTTTGAAAGTTTAAACTCGAAGTACGTAGGTATTGTTTGGTAATTTATAATTTGTGAAGAAGTTTGAGGTTGGGAAATTCTTAATCGAGTTATAATAGCTTAAAGTTTGATATGGAAAAGTTCCAGGATCGCCACTCTTTACGTCTTCGGCACGTGCTACCGCGGCACGTGCCGAAGACTAACGGTTTTTTATTGAAACCAGCAGACGAGCCACCTTGACGTAAATATAGTCACCCCTGCCAATGGCATCTGCAACACCAAAGTTCCTAATGCTTTGCCGCTTCTTAAGAGCCCCTACAAAATACAGACTGCCTGAACACAGCAATCTGTGTAAAGTTGGCTGTTGCGGGCAAAAGCTGTAACACACACCAAAGTGCTTTACGACAGACTCCGATGCAAGGGCGGCCGTCAAGCAGATGACGACATGTTTGGCGTAGCGGCTGTGCAATTGGCTTCTGCGACACGTGTTGTGGGTAGTTGTTCCGGGTCTGGGTGTTTGTGTATGTGAGAATTTGTGTTTGTAAACGCACCCACGATACAGGAGAAAATCCTAGTGTGGGGCAACGTTAAAAAAAAAAAATCTTCCAATTCCAATCTACTACCAAGCAATTAAAAGCAGATATTTTCTCGTCGCTTGCCAGAAAATATGGGGTTAGGATAACTGTATCCTAATTCCATATTTGTCCCTAATCCCCATATATGGGGAAGAGTTGACATACAATTCTTTCAGATAGGCGTCTGAAGGAACTGTATGTCGATTCTTCCTCATACGGGATGTCGTAGTCATATATTCCAAAATTTCTTAACGTCACCTTATCATTGCTCGTTGAATTACTGTAAATTATTATAGCTTTACTGATAAAGTTAAACTCTAAGAAATAATAATTAACATTATATTGTTTATAGACATGGATAATTGAAAGATGCAATTATTTTTATGGGATTGGGGGGCAATCTCATCATGGACGCCCGTGACACCAGAGGAGTTATAAGTTGCCGGCCTTTTAAAAGGATTTGAGCCTCCGGTATCCTCACTCACTCGGCGAAACACAACGTGAGCGTTGTGCTTATGTTACAAATAGTTTCATTGTTTTGTAAGTAATCATTAGGATGTTAACGCGTTACGCAGTTTTTTTTCTATTGTGTCTCCAATCTTATGACATAAGTTTGCCTTCGTTGAGATCATGTATTCAAAAGAAATCGTAGCAGATTCTTATCAATTTGATAATGTGAATATTTTATCACTGTGATTTCTAGCAAAACCAAACATGTGATGACGTCATTCGCCCGACTTCAAAACGCGTCGATACATCAAACATCGATGTATTTGAAACGTGGACGTTCACTTCACGTTCGGTTGAACGCACACTGCATGCGCCACGAACCGCTTTGCGTTCCGACCCTCAAATATTAATCTAATCCGTGTACCGTTAGCCTGTATGTTGCTTTGGTATTTTATTGTTTTCTAGTTCCAGCAAAATATAGGGATTAATGTTTTGACCCTCAAGGTTTTGTCTGTTAATTACATACCTACCTACATATTTGATGCATATTTTGTTTATTTATTTTATTTAATAACCATTTTTTTCATGCTTATTCTTACAAATAATATGCCAAAATACATAGAAGTTTGTCGGCAAAGAGTTCTCTCTAATTAATTAAATTTTAAGATTAAGCGTGCAGAAAAAAAAATTAAAGTAAATTACCTACATATAATACGTATTACATTAATTATATCTATTATACTGGCTTCTGCCCGGGAAATCTGCGTGGACTTCAGAAATGGGTCTAACTGAGATTTAAAGCCATATATTCCAGACTATAAGCTATTTCTATATTTCTATACCCACCTACAGTCGTGTTCGGAAGAGACGTTTACCTTAAAGAAGTTGGTTTCCTTTGTCAAAATCGTCTCTTATCTAGAAAAAAGTTCCCTCGTCACAATTAACCTATAAATATAAGTATTTTCAAAAAAAAAATCTAGAAACCGTAAAGATAGCTATGATACATTTGTTACAAGACCGCCATTTTATTTAAGACGATATCTACCACCTTCGCCAGGTTTATGTTAATTTAACAGATAATAGTAGCCATTATATTGAATTATGACTAGGTTTAGTTTCAATGTAACCAGAAAGCCAGATGAGCCCGGTACTGTGCGTAATTATAATTTATCTGATGGACTTGTTTTTATGATTCAGCTGATAATACCACTGTATATTTTGGCTACTGAGGCTATACCTGCACCACACACTTCCAAAGGGAAATGGAAAAGGGATCCAAAATAAATTGTAATTCAAAGAGAATTTAATCAAATTGTGTTATTTATTATTCGGATTCCATTAATCTAGGCTCCTATCCTACCATTTCATGCAAAATACTTCACCGGATACACTACTATACTTAATTGTAAGTGAATGTATTTTTTTATAATTTTAAGAAGTTATGACCTATTTTCCGGTCGTTTTTTTCCATTGAAGTAGTAGTTAACGAAATAGTAGAGTAGGAGCCTAGATTAACAGAATCCCAATCCGAATAATAACACAAATTGATTAAATTATGTTTGAATTACGATTAATTATTGTATTACGTTTTTGTATGCAATTCAGCGTCCGCCGGATGAAAGACTCCGATAGATGAAAGAACTCACGGGTACAATTCACAATTACAATAATATTAAACTCTATGTCAGCCTATAATAACCACTAAAGTCAGGTGCTTCAGTGGATATTATAGACGTGAGCAATCATATTGATTGTCTTATGATGCTGTGTTTGAATGTGGTTTCAGTTAGTAATTGCCTCGTTTGTTGAAGGATTTGCGTCATAATAATGATGGTTATAAATAGTACCTACTTAAATTGTGATAAGTAAAATGCGTGTGTAAATAAACCATAAAAAATTTAAAGTGAAAAAATTTACCTATTTATTTTCATTATGAGTTATCCTCGGAACTTAGGCTCTGCTTTTTTTATGAGACGATATACCTAGTATGTGTTTATTTGAAATCCTAGGAACCACTTAAACGAGATATTATAATAACTAGGGACTTGAAATTATGCAATATCATTGATCAAGTGTCCATTATGCCAGCAACTTGATATCAAATAAACATGTTCAAAATTAGTTGACTTCCTCAACACTAGTTCTCTGACTCGTACAAATACTAAACTAATTCAAACGCAGCTCAAATCTGCCTCAAACACACCACGAAATATCTGCACATCCTGTAATAATTCACACCACTCGATTTTCTATCATATAGTAGATGAAATACAGACTATATTTTAGTGTATGAAATGTAGACTGAGAAACGTGTATTGGAGCGTGTGTTTCATTAGACACAATTAATTTGTAGACGAAGGGGTGGAGTGTTTAATCAGCGCATCAGCTCAGAGATGTCGTGGTCCTTATTACCAAAGGTTAAAGTTCAAATTTAGGACTATAATCGTCTAGTTATGCTGTGTTATGCTTGAAATATATCCTAAATTGATTTCTGTTTGTCCAATTATGGAGATCATAATAAGATACGTACCTAATAAAAACCTAATAAAGACCTTTTTGAGATAAAAGGTATCTTTTTCTAATGTTCATGCTATCTCTGTCCTACCAACGTTTATCAAAAATTGGTTCAACGATTCAGGCGTGAAAACGAAACAAACAAACAGACACACTTACATTCGTATTTATAATATTAGTATGGACAATATACAACATAGAACTTAACTTAAAACAACGGGTAACTGTACTCGGCCATCGAGGACACAAGCTTTATGGTTATGAAATAAATATTTCATGATATCTGACATTTGACTATGTAAAATTGGATTTTTCAATATAAAATTTATTTAAATTCAGGCGTCTTACGGTCTTATTTATGAACTTAAAAATGTTTATTATCTTGTTTTTACATGCGATATTCTGTGACAGGGAAAAAGAGACAAAAACTATATAGTGAGGTTTGTAAGACGTTTTATAAATAAAACCATTACGTTAAAAAGATTACGTTTTCTTTGAAGACTTTTCTCCTGAACGTTTTTTTTTAACTTTTTAGTACAGAATGCTTAACTTTTATTATCTATTAAGTTCGTATCTGAAAGATCTCGTCTCTGAGGACCAATGGTAGTGGCCGTGTCTGAAAGTGTTAGTTGATCTCGCTTTGTCAATCCTGTGGGGATTTCCCTAAATTATACCTACCGTCGTGTAAAAAAGCTACCTTTTGGGAAATACTAAGGGTCGGCTAGGGCAAGCGGTTAAGTATGTCTGAGTTATACGACCTAAATACTACACTCGGCACTCAGCTCTAACCCGCAATCCGTAGTAAAAAGCAGAATTGTCGACCAAAACTAATTTTGTGTATATGTATACTTGATGGTCCAATTATAGAGAACTCACACAAATTATTATTTGACTCCAAAATAAAACATCAGAAGGTTAGGTAAAACTTGTTGTCTATATTGTTCGGTAAATTAATAACGTTACAAACACTGCACACGAAAGCTGGGAGACGACTGTAGGCGCGGAGCGATCGCTTTGCTACCAGCGTTTGCTAACTTGCAACTTTGATTACGATTGTGTCGCTACAGTATTCCTCCCTTTTTTTTAAATTTTGCAAAAAATTTAAGAATACAACATAAACTCTAACATTTTAAACTTACATTTAACAACAACCTGTATATAGATACATTGTGCTTCGCAACGAAACTGATAACATTGGAATGTCGATGTATGAACACTTTACAATAACAAAAGTATTATGTTACATGAATGTTTTATGTTACAGAATTAGTTAACCGACATTATAAAAAAGGTAATGTTTGATGTTACAAGATGTACTATAACAACAAATTATGTAATAAAGTACTATTGATACAAGTTTTACATTATTTTTTTACTTAAATCCTACGCACTTTTCCATAGAGAGACAGTTTGATAAGCACCACCTAGTATGTTTGCTGTACTGGCTGGGCTGAAGGTTGAGTGACAATTACTGGTTGTGGTTGAGCCTGACCTTTTTCTAACGTGGAAACGATATCTTTCACTAAAACTTTTCTTGTCTGTCGTCCGCAGTATTTGCATCCTCTGAACATAATAGCGACCAATACGACGATGACCACCAGGATAGTAACAAAGCTGTATACTTCCAATTTTCCCTCTAACGTCGATGTGCTTGCTCCGTTAGCACCACTTTGCGCGATAACCACTTCCGAAGTCTTACTTTTCGAGTTGCCCATTTTATTAAAATTTAGGCTGTTACAATTATGAAAAACAAACTACTGCTATTAGCGCCCGTCTATGAAAATGTGCGAAAATAATAACTGTACTAACTTAAATACCAAACAGTATGCGCATACTATGCTAAACCTACTTTTACAAAAAATGACATTTTGTTAAAACTTCGGATTGTGCAAGTGATCAGTTTGCGCAATCCTCTTTAAACAGAATGAGATTTGTTGTAAAGACTTAAAAGATAATTAATTCTGGGTTATTTACCAAAGTACATTTAATAACCAGCATGTGTAACCTACTTTTTATCGACATGCGAAAACAATATAGTTGCATTCACTAATATTGTCAACTTAGCATTTGTCATACTGCAAATACATAACAGTAGTACCACTACGATGTTTTAACCTTACTTATAAACTTATACACTTATTATCTATAGTAACTAATCGTCATCGAAAAACCGTGTTTTCTTAACTACGCGACCGTAACGTGTAACTTTAGCGGTAGATTGCGGTTTATTGCTATTCTCGTCCGTTGGAACACTGTCTTTCGATGTCGACTGGTCCTTCTTATTTTCCTTATAACTACAATTATTGTCATTATCCGAGTCGTTTTCGTCTAATAAAAATGCTGGTTTCAATCTGTCGATTGAAATACATGCTTGTCTAACATTTAAGTCTATGACGTAATGTTTATCGCTCCTACTTATGACGCGGTACGGTCCGTCATATGGGGGCTGCAGAGGCTTACGCACCATATCATTACGTATAAAAACATATTTGCAAACCTTTAATTCGGGGTGTATAAACATAGAACGTGGTCTATTTTCTCTAGTAGAACTTCTAAATTTACCTATCGTGTCGCGCAATTTATCTACATAAGTATCGAAATCAGAGTTGTCTGTTTTTCCACAGTCATAAAAATCTCCTGGCAATCTCATAGTACGGCCGTAGATAAGTTCTGCTGCACTATAACCCGTATCGCTTCTAACTGCAACACGTAATCCTAACAAAACTGTATGTAATTCGTTAACCCATGACTCTGAACTTAGCGTAGCCATTAATGCTGCTTTTAAACTTCTGTGCCATCTTTCCACCAGCCCATTACTCTGCGGATGGAAAGCTGTAGTTCTTACTCTACTAATGCCTAATAATTTCATTAACTGTCTAAATAAGTTACTCTCGAACTGCCTACCTTGGTCGCTAGTAAGCTTAATAGGACAACCAAATCGCGAGATCCATCCATCGTACAGCGCCCTAGCAACCGTCTCGGCTGTTATATCTTTTAAGGGTATGGCTTCCGGCCACCTAGTAAAACGATCTATTATTGTTAGGCAATACCTATACCCGTCTTCGGTAATCGTTAAAGGTCCTATCAGATCAATGTGGATGTGCTCAAATCTATCACACTTTGTAAAATGACCTAAGTTCGATACTGTGTGCCTTTGTACTTTTGCTCTTTGGCAACCTATGCAACTTCTGGCCCACCTTGTTATATCCTTGTTCATGCTAGGCCAAAAATATCTTTGCGAGACTAATTTCTTTGATACCTTAATTCCAGGGTGACTAAGGTTATGGACACTGTCAAAAGCTGTTTTTCTAAAACTTTCAGGTAAATAAGGTCGTGCTACGGGTCCTGAAATCTCACAATATATAGGCTTATCCACTATAGGATTGCTAAGTTTCTTAATAACAACGTTACTGTTCTTATTATCGGAATTCAACATACTTGTAATATAAGTATCAGTTTCCTGTGCTACTGCTAGTTCTGCGAAATCAATGGTAGTCGGGCAGTGAATTTCCACGACACGCGATAGTGAGTCAGCAACTGTATTCTGCTGCCCGCTAACATGACGTATATCCGTTGTAAACTCACTGATAAATAATAAATATCTAGTTCGCCTAGGCGTTTCTGTATTACTGTTTAATTTAGAAAAAGCGTATGTCAACGGCTTATGGTCAGTAAAAACAACTAATTCTCGACCTTCAAATAATTTTCTAAAATACTGAATTGCCATATAAATTGCTAATAGCTCACGATCGTACGTACTGTATTTCTTTTGAGTATCTGAGAGCTTTTTTGAATAATATCCTAATGGTTCCCATTTTCCATCGATGCGTTGTTGAAGTACTGCGCCCACACATGTGTCAGACGCGTCGCACATAAGTGAAATCGGGACATTGTTACAGGGATACGACAATGTAACCGCTTTTTGCAGGCTGAGCTTACATTGTTCGAATGCTAAGTTTGCACTATTGTCCCAGGGTATTTTAGTCTTATCCTGTTTCTTAGAATGATGAATGAACTTATTAAGAACCGTCTGTGACTCTACTGCTTTCGGAATGTGTGGCCTATAAAAATT
Organism: Acronicta leporina; assembly: GCA_947256265.1. NCBI lineage: Eukaryota > Metazoa > Arthropoda > Insecta > Lepidoptera > Noctuidae > Acronicta > Acronicta leporina. Next base: position 3,121,797 of record OX366513.1, on the reverse strand, counting down.
TAGCATCCCTAGAAATCTGCGTAATTGCTCTACTGTTTCCGGTTTAGGGAAATTGACTATTGCCTGTACTCTAGATTCTAATGGCCTAATACCTTTACAAGAAACTTCAAATCCTAGAAAATCTATTTTCTCTTGACCAAATTCGCATTTAGAGACGTTGATAGTTATACCAAACCTACTTAATCTTTCGCATACGGCTTTAAGATGTTCTCTATGCTGTGATTCGTTATCGCTTGCTATGATGACGTCATCTATGTAATTAAAAATAAAATCCAACCCTAGTAATACCTCTGTTGTCATGAACCGTTGGAAAGTTTGGGCCGCGTTCCGTAAGCCAAAACTCATCCTATTAAACTCAAAAAGTCCGAAGGGCGTGATAATCGCCGTTTTTTCTACGTCATCAGGGTGAATGGGTATGTAATGGTATGCTCTGTTAACATCAATTCGAGAAAATATTTTTTTATTTGCTAACAAATAGGTAAAGTCCTGTAACCGGGGCACTGGAAAACGATCTGGTTTTGTAACTGAATTCAATCTCCTATAATCGCCGCACGGTCTAATTTCACCATTCTTTTTCGGTACCACATGCAACGGACTAGCCCAGGGACTCTTACTAGGCCTGCATATTCCCATTTCCTGCATAATCCTAAACTCATCTTTAACTTTAGCATACCGCTCGGGCGGCAGCGGCCTAGCCCGTGTGTATAACGGTGGTCCGGTCGTTTCGATATGATGAAAAACAGAATGTTTAGGGGGTTCTTTGAAAGATGTAGGCCTCGTAATGTCGGGGTAGCTAGTGATAATATCGTAATACGGATGGTTACAATCTAAAGTTTTAATTGATGATTGCAAACTACTTACAATTGATGCCGTAATGTTACATTCAGTTACCTGGTCAATCAACCGTTTCGTTCTTAAATCCACTAGCAGGTTGTGATAACTTAAAAAGTCCGCTCCAAGGATCGGCTGCCTGACGTCCGCGATGACAAAATCCCAACGAAAATTCCGCCGTAATTTTAAATTTAGCACTAAAGTTTTAACACCAAAAGTCTTGATTTCCGTACCGTTTGCTGCATAGAGTTTGAACTTGCTACACGATACTGTCCTATGTCTATTGTGCACTGGTATAACAGAAATATCAGCTCCGGTATCCACTAAAAAATGTTGACCGCTGTTCAAATCCGTGACGCAGAGGCGGTGTGCGGGAACAATGGTACAGATTTCCGCCGACGGCTGTACCAGCTTTAGTTTTCCGCAGGTTTCTTCCAAGCGCAGGGTTCGACGCATTTTCGTGCGTTCTCAGCATATCGAAAATGGTAGAAACATAACCAATTAGGGTTTCTGGTAGAAGACCGTGTGTTACTCTTAACCCGCGTTGTGCGACCTTGGCTGCGATTTCTATTACGGGACCTATTTCCATAAGTTTGTTTCTCGAGTTTCTCAAACCTAGCACTCAATTTGGCTATCTCGGCGAGAATCACGCTGTCCGTGGTTGACGCAGGGGCTTGCGACTCCTGGCTAACCACCGCGATGGTGCTGGCCTTGGTCGCCTCGTGCACGTCGTCTGCGATGACGGCAAGTTTCTCCAGGTCCTTATTCTCCGTGACAACTAACAAAGCACGTACAGTAGTAGGTAATAAATTCTGCCAAAGCACTCTTAATGTGTCATCAGGTATCTTGTCGCGCGCCAGATCTCGCATTCGCCTTAATAGCTGTGATGGTTTCTGGTCACCGAGCTGCATCTCACTTATTAATTTTTCAATTTGCCTATTTTTCGAGTCTTCAAATATCGAGATCAATTTATTTTTAAGAGCTTCGTATTTGTTGGTTTCCGGTGGGTTTAACAAAAAATCCGTTATCTGGTTTATTGCGTCAGGTCCGAGTTTCGAGACCACAAGGTCATATTTTGAGGCGTCTCCCAGCTTCTGTGGCGCCAACACTGCTTCCGTCCGTATAAACCACACTCTCGGCTGATGCGTCCAAAATTCAGAAATTCGTGACGACACCGTTATTGCTGCAAGGTCGGGGATCCCGGCGGACGGCGATGACGTGGCCATGGTAATTTATTTGAATTTCACTCGCTTTGCACCGAATACCGTTCAAACACGGGTCACCACTTTTGTGTATATGTATACTTGATGGTCCAATTATAGAGAACTCACACAAATTATTATTTGACTCCAAAATAAAACATCAGAAGGTTAGGTAAAACTTGTTGTCTATATTGTTCGGTAAATTAATAACGTTACAAACACTGCACACGAAAGCTGGGAGACGACTGTAGGCGCGGAGCGATCGCTTTGCTACCAGCGTTTGCTAACTTGCAACTTTGATTACGATTGTGTCGCTACACTAATATTAAAGAATCCTTAAAAAAGATAGATTTTCCTTCAATAACTTGTTTAACTCAACATTTCCTATTAATATAATAACAAATCACTATTTTCTCGAACAATTAAATATGGAAGCCAAATCCTACGAAAGTCATTATTCATATAAATGTTTATACAATAAGTCGTAAATTATATGGGTAATTGTTTTTCCTTATTTCCCCGACATTCTGCGGGTATATAGCGTAAGTGGTCCATTCCATTTGTAGGTACACTTAGATTCGTGTGTATTGGATAAGGCATGATGTTTACGTTCTACTGCCAAATATTGGAAGTGCTTACCTGTCAAGTGTTTTCATGTGATATTGGATAAGAAATACAGGTAGGTATTATTAAACGCATCTCAAAGTACCTACTTATTTTCCTCTGATAAAGAAAAACGTATCAATGCATCCCAAATTAAAACCATCTTATCATTACTATCTATTGCAGGTAGCAGTTAAATCCTTATGATATGGTCATGAACTTCAATTAAAATCATAAGATTATTAATAATATTATCGCTTGCTTAAACGATGAAAGAAAACATCGTTGAGAAACCTGGCTGCTTGATAGATTTTCTCAATGGACTGGGAAGCCTACCAACCCGCGCCAGGTCATTCTAGTGGACTATAGCCATTCTTAGAGGAGACCCTTTCTCTTCGATCTTCATCCCCACTATACTCACTTGCTTTTCTCTATGCAAAATCAATCACAAATTTATTTAAACAGATTACATTGCGCTATTTTCTTTCAATTGCGTGTCGTCTATAGCAAGCACGGCATCTTAATGTCTTAATCAATACAGAATTGAGTCGACAGTTCATTTTAATTCAGGATTGCGTGCAATCGCATAATGATTCGTCTGACTGTGAATAGCAATTATGACGTAAATTGACCCATCGATAGGGATTGCTATACCGATTGCGGTTTACGATGTACTTATCTATCAATGTTACACCTGTTAAAATTCATCACGTTATCATAAGAACAGTAATACATCCATTGGTGACTATAAACATAGACTCTCGAAACACGAAGAAAGAAAATTTAGTTTTAATAAATGTTCAATAGTTTTTTTTCGTGTCGTATTTCGCAATTCATTTTTTTTTTGGTAAAACTTTTTCCCACATTGTAATTTTCTCCTGCATCGTGGGTGTTTTCACAAACACAAGTGGCCAAACCCGAAACGACTGCCTATCTGTAGCGTTGTGAAAAATTTCGTGTAAAATTCAAAAAAGTAAAAATTAAATGCAAAAAGATACCCTGAACTTAAGTAATGAAAGGGTTACTGCTAACTTTACATCCGGAATTCAATTTGGTCAAACGCAAATATTGATATCGCGTCAATACGTACTTACAAAGCCTACAAACTTCACCCCAGAAGTGATTTATGCCCACAAGTTATCATAATAATATTTTGTACGACAAAAGCACCCAAAAAGTTTAACCCTTCCCGTGCCATATCCACGTTTCGATAACCCGCATGCGGTCTGCACAGTGTTCCGCGAACGAACAACAACTACGATAAATCCAACCTTTTGGCACAATGCGCACTATTGGGGTTATTAATAAGTGGTCGTGCTGTGAATGGTCCGCTTTAGGCTTGTTCGATAAGAGTGCAGTTCTGGATTAGGATTTTGGTGTTAATTGAGATACTAGGAAGGTTGATATAACCTTGTAAAGCAAGAGTTCCTCTTTGGGGCCTAAGTCTGTTATTTGAATAGTATCAGAGTGGTATTCTAATGACACTAAATAGCATAGGAACTTGAAGTACTTTTTTATTATTATTCCGCGGCATTTCACACAGCACCATCTAGTCCCAAGCTAAGCAGAGCTATGGGTACATGGCTATGGGTACTAGACAATGAATATAATACTTATATACTTTATTTGTAAATATATACTTATAATACATAAGAAACACCCTGACGAACACAAACACTTATATTCATCACATAAATATTTGTGTCCTGTGGGAACTGAACCCACGACCTCATGGTCAGCAGTCCGGTACTCGAACCACTAGACCACAGAGACCGTCTACTATTATTACGTCCGTAATAATAATTGAGATGCAACCATTATGGTTACGTCAATCAATATATAGTACATTGACTTAATAATTACGTTGCACAGGTTTGCAGCGGTATTTAAGTATTTCTAGTGTAACTAAACGTTCCATTTTCGAAACACAATAGAACAAATATTCAAAACGATAATTAAACTTATCGCCACCCGCCAGCACAATAAAACTTTTGAGCTATTAGTCAAACCTGTTCCAACTAAGTTTTATAAATTATCCCGAAAACAGGGATGTCACGACAATATTCTAGTAATAATCACCAGGGCCCATAGTCTGTTTGTTTGTCGTGTCAAAATCGTCACTCAATGAATTCAGAATTGTTGATTTTTGACAGTTTTGTCTAAGAAATCTGTCGGTTCTTATGTCATTTAGTGCCATTGAACGACCATTTTGATACAACTGAAATAGTAGACTTGTCCCCTGTTCTTCTACCTCAATGATTCGTGAAATTCAATAAAACTGTAGCGAACACGATATAAACGGGAGCTAGACTTCTGCCGACGCCCAATCGTAAACAAGTGAGCGAGTTTTAAATAGTGGCAGTAGTAATTGTAAGCTACTCTCGTTAATGTCAATGTTATTGATGCGATTTATTTCTATTTAATTCTGAAAAAAATATACAAGTAGATATTTGAACGCGAAAGGCCTAAATAAAATGTATTTCCTGGTAAAATGATTTCCGAACAAGTTCAAGTTTAATCATAAAAATATAATTTTGTACAAAGCTATGCGTTGATACTAGACAGTTTTAAATAAAACTTAAAATTCTTGAGAGGTCACTTTGTTATAATTAGTCGTGTAGGTTAGCGCACCCTTAGCAGTTAGCTGCTATATGGCTATTGCTGTCTAGCCATACAATACAGTTTACAATACAGCCAAGGCTGTTTAGGCAGACAAAAAAATACAATACGGGTGTATCTTGTTGGTTTTTTTTATGAGATAGGGGCAAACGGGCAGACGGACTTCCTGATGGTAAGATTACCGCCGCCCATAAATACCTGCAACACCAGAGGAGTCTACTAAACATTCACCTTTATCTTCGTCTTTTATCAGCCAGACAGCAAATTAATAGACGACTAAGATTTTTACTCGTTTTATCATTACTCGTGGAGGATACTTTTAACACTAAGTATGTACTTAGTGTTAAAAGGTTAGGCTAGGTTAACATAATTACAATGAAGAAATAAAAATATGTTAAAAGTATGAAAAGTTCATAGCACTTACTTTAATAACATCTCCAAAAGTAAAAACCCAAACACACAATCACTTCAAAACACGACAATTCTCCGTAACATCTATTACATTAACAATAATGGGAAACATGTGAATATATTCGGTCGCTTGTTCGATACTAAATTGAATCTGAGTGGAGTGCTGTGCCAAGATCTAATTATATTAGCCTTTGTTGTTAGACTGTTGTATAGGCTACCTAATGAAAGAGGTCGAATGACGAGACCGCATCGAGACTGCGAACCGAATATCGTGTTTATTATTTGTTGATTGATTTAAACGAATCAATCAGTCTTTAATCGGAGCTTGAGCTGTGATGAAATTAAGGTCGGATATTTTATTTTTATCGAATTAATATTTCGCTTTGGATATTAAACGTTGGCAGAGTATCCGCATTTACGATACATTATCTTCATGGTGTGATATTGTAGCTGGTGTGCCGCAGGGTGGCGTTTTATCCCCATTACTCTTTGCAATATTTATTAATTCAATTTCTGATAGACTTCTTTCATCTTACCACCTGTATAAAGATGATCTATAGGATAGTATGTTATGTAATTTCTTAAACGGTGAAAGAACACATCGTGAGGAGACCTGCATGCCATAGAGATTTTCTCAACGGCGTATGACTGCCGACCTTCATTTTGTCAGCAGGTGGTGGAGCTTACTTCTTCGTATTCTGAGAGGAGGTGCCTGTTGCTATCGTATAATAATAAAATAACCTTCTTAATTTAAATTTAATTGTCTTCTTACTCTAGGCACCAACTTTTTAAATGTGTTTAAACTGGATTTAAACACAAAATATCTATGAAAAATCGTGTTTAAATACAATTATGAAGTTGGTGCAAGTGGCCCTAGATCAAAGGTCCTCAAACTTTTTTGCTTGGTCGATAAGCTTGGTATATTTTTTTATTTTGGGTAGACCCCTGTTTTTTTAACTCATTTGCAAAAAAAATATTTCGTCTCACGGACCCTTATTTGTTTTCCACTGACATGGACCACTTGGAGTACGTCGTACGCACTTGGGGGTCGATATAGACTACTTTGGGTATCACTGCTCTAGATGAAAACAAAAACGACACAACACACCTTCGGGTTATCAGACACAGATTTTTATCAAAATTTCACAAAACACGCTCATCCTGCCCCCAGCTGTACATTTCACCGATCGGCCCTAATTTAAGCCGTATATAAATTAAAGGGTTGACAGGGCTATTAGAAGACAAATAGAACGAGGAGGTTCGTCGCGAGTTTAAAATGCGATTTGCGTGCGTTGTCTGTCGCACGATTAGTCTTGTTGTTTAATCGCGCTACGTTTTTAGTGCGGTCTTTGTTTTTTTTGTCTAGTGTCTGTTATGAATTGTCAATTATTAAATAGGTATTTATTTATTTATACTTCTATGCATAATAATTACTAGTATATAAGCCGGACTTAATGCCATATGGCATTATCTACCAGTCAACCCTTGGGTTTTGGAAATTTTTGTTATAATAGTTACAAAGAATAAATATTTGAGTGACTAGTGGTAAACTAAGAATAAACAAATAATTTGATATTATATACATACATACATATAATTTAACTATTAATGCCAGAGACGAAATAAATAATGTAAATTTAGATTATAATTAAGAAATAATGAATAAAAGAAAAGTACCATACAAAACCATTTAAGCCTCGCAGGTTGTACTTTGCGGGAAACGAAAACTCCAGCGAATAGTTCCAGTCTATAACAGTACGTAAGAGTAGGGAGCATGCATATGCATAATGCTTTACACTTTAGAGGAAATCTCTGCAACATACACTTTCCTCACGATGGGCAAATTCACCGTAATAACTAGTATGATTATAAAGTTATTTAGTGAAGGAAAAATTCGACTCGAGGGCAGGTTTCGAACCTGCATCTTCGGGTTAGGTACACCAGATGCTATGACCTCTAAGGGCCTCGCGGTGGCTTAGAGCCTTCATTAAATAACTATACAAACTGCATTTTATCTTCATCACTATTTCTGTCTACTGCTGAAAAAAGACACACAGCGACATACTTACTCCATGTCTTGAAATTAAATTCACAAAATTCCTTTCCACATACAACAAATTAGCAATACGGTCTAAAGTAGATATCCCTTCGTGAAATATGTAAAATACAGAGTTCCAATGGACTATTCATTCAGCGGTGTTACCACGATATCTCGCCGACCCATCTGAAACCGTCCCTGAAAGGGTCGCATGTTTGAACGGGTGAAAACGAAACTGATAAAGGAATTTCATAATTTTAATCTGCACGCCATCTTTGTTAGGTGCTGCGAATAGTTTTGAAAGTTCATCATAATACGTTAATAGTTAAGTAAGTTTCGGGAAACATAAATTTAGCTGTAGCATCCTGAAAGCACTTTGAAATCAAAGGCAGTCAATGTCAGGATGTAATCTATTCTATATATCTATGCTAATATTATAAAGAGGAAAGATTTGTGTGTATGTAATGAATAAACTCAAAAACTACTGGGCCGATTTCATAAAATATTTCGCTATTTCAATGCTACATTCCAGATTAACATAGGCTATAGATATTTTTTTTTAAAGTTAGGGATTTCTCTACCCGTGCAAGGCCGGGGCAGGCCGCTAATATATATCTAGTATATACAGCTTAATATTTAAAAAACTGTTCAGCAGTTTAGACGTAAAAAAATAACAGACAATTAGAGTTACTCTCGATATTTATAACGTTTGTGTACTTATAAAGAATTTCATCGTTATCCTACATAGGTAAATCCCAATTATGATGGGATCGGCTTCTAGTCTAAGCAAAATGCGATTGAATAGGTATCATGACTTTACACGAAGAAACTGCCATCACAAACATAATATGTGGCGATTTTCTAATGATAGACTGGTTGTCAGGCTGTTGGGGCTTGAGACTACGACTACCAATAATTATTATAAATGTTCGTATGAGATATAAAATAAATGACTTTTTTATGAGAAATTAGTGATGTACTGTTGTGTTGTGATGTGCACACGTTGCTATATAATAGAGTTCCATATGTGATACTAGTTCCAAATCGTATTCTTCCACAGAAATAATGTTCACAGACAATGTAACAAACGTCTGTCTTGCTGTCCACTCTACATCTTTATGTGACAAGACATTTTTCATCAACCAAGTATATCCTTACATATTAATAATACGCACTTATGAAAGCATTTATCATTTCAATGAGTTCTTAATAAATAAAGAACTATGTTTACCTGTCATTAAATATGATTCGGCGTCTGACCGAGTTGGCATGCGCACGGGTTGGCGAAGACTTGCCGTGGATGTTCCGAGATGGTTTACAAGCTATTGTTTTAGACTGATGAGTATTAGGATCAATTCTAGTATTCTCAACTCTATTTTTATTGAAATAAAATTACTTTTTGCTTATTTTATTTCGTTTCTAATCCAGTTCATGCAATGTCTTCATTTCATGATAAGTAAGAGCTAGAGGAATCCAATGAACATCCATTCAATATTATCGTACTAAGATCGTGTCTGCCGTAGAAGCGACGACATCAAATTTATAGCAAATGGTGTGATGTTACAATAATTTAAATAGTGGAAATTAAGCTTTGTTTCTATTTTACGTACAAACTTATACTCACGGCCATAGTGTAGGTGGAAACTACAGAATGTTTTTTTTTTATTCCTGATAGTCTTGCTTGACCTCAATTCAATTTTGCCCTATGCGTACACTGCGTTCTACGCTGGATCACGCTTGCCTAGTAGAAACCGATTCACTCGTGATTTAAAGACACCCAGTTTATATCTATTGGGGAAGGCCCACTTGGAAATCGCATTCCACATTTCAGCGTTACGCATCATAAAGGTGGACTTAAAGCGTAAATAAATAATAGGTACACAATCCACAGGATAGCAACTTAATCATCAGTTTAGGTGATTCTTCCTACGAAATCCATGCCATATTTCGCACCTTCGTTCGGTAAAACAAGGTCATAATTGCAGTAACTGCAAAACTGCAATTTTGACCTTGTCTTCATTGAGGCAAGGTCATAATTGCAGTTTTGTAGTTACTGCAATTATGCCCTTGTCTTACTGAAGGTGCGATTTGTAGAAAATAAAACGTCTTTCTGTACAAAAGAAGAGGCATTTAGGCATGTGTAAAAATTTGCCTTCGTTTCACGTCTCAATTATAGGTTTCACAGGGAAAGTTGGCCATTATGGCGGGTAGCATCACTACTTTTAATGGTGCAGTCGACTAAATCGGTACCCCATATACACCAGAAGGCAACTAAGAAGACTACATTTGCAGTTTTTCTTATACCAAGATTATATAAGTTGGCAACTTTTCACACCCTTTTTGAGAGGGTTGTGTAAAGATTAAGGAGGAATAGTTGAGTTGGCAGCATAGGAGACAAGAAGTGTGATGCTTAAACACCACTGGCCCGCCTCACTGCCAACACAACGCTTCCTCATCCTCACGGAGCTCTGGCGACCTTGCTCACCGTTAGTAAAACAAGATATCACGGAGCCATGTTATTTAGCTACCATTTTCTGCAAGGGGGTACTTCCTCAGTCGGGCAGCCCCTATTGAGAGTGGAATGATACAATCCCACTGTGACCCACTTTTTGGAACCGTGCAACTAGTTTGACTTTTCAAAAGTACCTTTTATTGGTCTAATTGAAATAAAACATTTTGACTTTGACTTTGTGCCCTACCTCTTTTGTTCGGAAAATTACCGTGAAGCCATATGAAGTACGGGCAAATTTTTTTTACAACTACAAAGTTAAGTTTGCTTTTCAGGCCGACTTATGTTTTCGTTAGAGCAATGTTCGCTGCTTTTATACCTTATAAACTTTAGTAATTTTAATATGATCAGAATCGCACGATTTTCTAAATGGTTGATGTAATACTACATTACCGCACACCTCTTTCGATTACTTAAAAAAATGAATATAAAATCCTACTAATATTATAAACTAGCTTCTGCCCGCGGCTTCGGCCCCGTGGAATTCGGTCTGTCATCACATCCCACGGGAACGGGATAAAAAATCCTATGTCCGTTTCCTGGTTCTAAGCTACCTCTCCACCAATTTTCAGCCAAATCGGTTCAGCCGTTCTTGAGTTATAAATGGAGTAACTAACACGACTTTCTTTTATATATATAGATAAGATGTGAGGATGGATGGATGGATGGATGTTTGTTACTCTTTCACGCCAGAACGACAGAACGGATCTGGATAAAATTTGGCACAGATAGATTATAGTCTGGAATAACACATGGACTACTTTTTATCTGAAGTCCACGCAGACGAAGTCGCGGGCAGAAGCTAGTAAAGAATATAAGTGTCATAAAATCCCCCATCTTTGTCCGCTCATTAAATTCCATCCATTTGAAAAGCCCCTCTCCAGATCACATTGGCGATACCGCCATAATTTCAATAAACGTCTATCGCACTCCCGAAACGTTTCAGTCCTTCCATTAGATGTTATCGGTCCAAGTGTTATTTTAGATTCAAAGTTCCGTGGCAGGTTTTTTACGGATATATTTTATGAGACTACCGTCGTAATAGAAAGGGCACAATATTTTAGGTGATAGCCTTTTAGATGAAGAAAAGGATTCTTTTAAAAGTAATTTTCAAATAATTTTTAAAACGAATGGTCAAACACAGACCAATTTATATACTGTACTCAAACAGTTACAAAATATATTATGGCTAAGATAGCTTTATAAACTACTAAATTATACGAACGCGATATAATTAGACTAATTGACTAATTACCTTTTATGGTGTCTTAAAAATGTTGATCCATAATTAAAGTGAAAAATAAAAATAATAAAATCGCTTCAACAATATTTACCTAATAACATTTTTAATTTGTGCTAACCAGTAGGGAACGTGCCTACTATAACATGTTGTGACGTCAAATAGTGCATGCGCCATACAAGTTTCACACTAACACTCGTTATGCGGGAACGAGATAGAGCACCCAAAAAGAGGGATCTGTGTCTTTCTGTTCTTAGAACTTTATCAGTCGATAAAATAAAATTATTTCGTTTTTTTACATAACATACTTACCATCACGCCTGTATTCCCCGAAGGGTTAGGCAGAGGCGTACTAATGTACACCCACAGTTCGCCGGTATGTTTAGGTCCCATGTAATAGGGGGCGAGCCTAATGCCATTACCCGGGCACAAATTCCTAACTCCGAGCTGCTACTGGGAATTTCATAGAAAAACCCAATAACACTTTGCTCGACCTGGGAATCGAACCCAGGACCTCTAGCGTAGCCGTCGCGCTCAGGACCACTAGGCTAATGAGGCAGATTTTTTAGTGTAGGTATATTAATTATTTTCCGTATCATTTATCTTTTTTTTTTAATAATAGGTATAATTTCCGATATGTTGCAGTAGGTAATTTTTACGTGCAACGAAACAAAAAAGTACGTATACATAATTACTTATTGTGAAAAAAAATCAAGTAATAAATTCATTCGCCAGGGACATAATAAATATTGCATATTGACTCACCCTACTTTTCCGTGAAAAAGCTAACTTCGTAACGTGTAACCTAAACTTGTTCCGAAACTGAAGAGTAGTATTCATTACAGTGCTTATCTCAGATCAGAGTGAGCGGAAACTTTCTAATTGAGATTATCAAGCGAAAATAAAAGTTAATTTGGGCCAAGTTCGCTCCCTTCCGATCTAAAATGGACAGAAGATGAATTAAAGTTATATAAATTAAGCTTCTTGAATATAATGCTTGGTAGGTGTTCGTATGTCTTTAATTATAATTTATAAAAAACTATATGGAACAATCAAAATAGTGTGTTAACCTTCTGGAAATTGAATAAGTGACTTCTTTTAAAACTCTCTACGTCTCAATAATTATTACTCAACTGCGCCAAAGTAGTTGAGTATTATATTAACTGAACGCTTTAACTACTATTACTGAACAGAAATTAAGTTTAGGAGTAGTAAGTACCCAGGAAACTGTTCCAAAAAGATGTGCTATGATCAGCTGAAAAGAATTCAAATAAACAAATGACATTCATAATTTATTACAGCATGTTGTTAATTAGTTTAGTTCTTAGCCACTTCCACGAAATACTGCTACACAATAATTATGAAGTACCTATACATTATGGAGATAAGCAGTCAACAACTAGTGGCATATGCTATAGGTGAGTTTTTAAATCATAAAATATTAACAGTAGCAATATGCAAACGACAGAAAATGACCAAGATCTTGTGACCTACTGTAGTGATAGGTTACAAAACGAACGTTCCTTTCGATTGCCTGCGAAATAGTCCAATTAATCTTTAAAAGCCAAGTCTCCAAGCCTGTCCTCTAAGGACTGTTAAAGCCAATTTTAGATTTCCTTTCCAATTCTCCCAATAATACGCCTCACTATTTCAGAACAAGTTATTAACTTCAAATGTTAACCTAAAGGTAAATTAGACATACTGAGTTATGCTACTACATAGACACGACATTACTCAGTTTTAGCTGCTTGATTTGTGGAATTGGTGCCACAACTTTTGGTGCGTCATAACCAACTGTTTTAAATCTTATAAAAATAAATAACAACCAATTTTCTTATTTTAGTAAATCGATAAAATTTAAACGACATTTGACTTCACCTAAAGGTTTACAGAGTATAGTAAATTATCTGTGTAACGTTTGAAATGAAACTACTTTTTACGGATTTTATCGCGGTATATTGATATTATTTAGTTCCCGACGTTTCGGATCCTTTACAGCATCCATGGTCACGGGCAGACTGAGGTGTTGGACGTCTTGATGTTAAAATTACTAACAGCTACCTTACATTTTTGTTAATTATTAGCGATCCGATTCACGCAGAACGAGCTCACAGTATCCTTTGGTCTTGCAGTTTTGGGCTTGGATTTAGATTTTATAGATTCTATAATGGGATTCCAAGCAGCTGGTAAGACCCAACCATCTTCTCTATTGAAATTTGGGTGTTTTTTGATTTCAATAGCCTCACGAATCATCCTGGGTAGGAATCGGTTTTCTTTTGCGAGGACTTGTGGTTTATCAAATCTGATGTAGTGCTGGGTCTTGTCTAGGGTATGTTCACAAACTGCTGACTTTCTGGAACGGCGGTGTTTGTCAGAAATCAGTATGTGTAACGTTTGTTCTCTAACACGCCAAATAGGTATCTCAACATAAGTCATTATGTTGACGCGAATTAAATAGAATCACTATTATCTCAATGGTTTGAAATTTAACGGTTCTGTCAATTCCACAAGTTTCAATAATGTGCCAACGATCTGATAAGGGACGGTTTCCATTAAGTTTTGTGGTTATTGGAGTTATTTAGGAAAAGGGATCAATGGTTATGGTAGAGGGAAGGGATCAGTAACATTACTTATGGCAAATCTGGGTTTTTGGCAATCATCTACTTCTTCTTCAGGACACCTAGCATGGCGAGCCATGCCACGCGATAGCTTGGCGAGCCATGGAAGAGGCATCATCCAACAGTGGACTGTTGGATGATGCCTCTTCCATGGCTCGCCAAAATGTTGACCATTTCATTTCAATATTTATTTTCTCAATATTTCAATAATTATGTAACTGCAAAAAAATATCATTTAATTTTCCACTAGTTTTATTTTCCATGTAATTATCATCATTCTACATAATATCTATGGGAATTTCACCTGTCACAAAAAACAATTTGGACGCTTTTCGCACAGAGTAGCCTCAGATAGTCATATACATATAAATATTAAGTGGAAGCAGATAGGGGAGATTTTTCCTTAGTTTTAGCATTATAAATAACAATAAAGTAAAGATGATTTCTCAAGAAAAACATGGCTTACGTTTTGTACAATTTTATTAAAGTAGCGAGGAAAACATAGTCTATAAACAAATCCTTAATTTAAACCATAACAGAAACAGCGTACCGAGTTCAGATCCGGAATACTTTTTACTTCTTTCGAATCAATAAGAAATTTAATTCTCACAAAAGAAGCCTGGTCTTCGAACTTCACAAACAACTTCAGATGTTTCTTTTTTTCTTGCTCATTCCAAATTCCCGGACATTGGAGCGCTCTGAAAGAATGCTGGAATCGATTCCCGGCTCTCTTATTAGTTTTATACTTTGCAACTTTTAGATTACATGGTAATAGAGCGTACTTATCGGTTTTGGATTATACCTGAGAGTATGAAATCATTTTTTGGGGAAATGTTTGACTCACAGCAGTTCAACATGATCTTGAAATCATTATATGTAAAGACAACAACTTTCCATTGGTTCATTCTATTTTTTATTGTGTGTTCCAATTGATCATTTGCAGCTCAACGAATTAAAGTAGGCTAAAATGTATGAAAATTAAACTTATGAACAGAACACCTTTTTCGATTTGTCGCATGCTGATGTCATTTACAAACAGATTTGGTCTCGATTCGTCACCATAACTTAATAAAATGTTGATCTTTCAAATTGTCCTCGTTCACAAAGCAACAGACGACATTTAAAAAGTATTAAACAACAAGTCGATGGCTGCTACGTAAATAATCGTATGCCACAATAATGCTATTTTTACTTTTTTGCATTTTCTAAATGAACTAGATAAGTAGTATAAACTGTGTAAATTTGGGAGTCAAATATTAAAAAATGAGAATTTTATATTTGAGTTTTCTATCGTATGTCGTTTCTGCATGCGGCGTAACATAACGTAATTACTCTGGCAACATTTTACGGGGGAGGATTGTGCGGGCGGGGTGAAGCGCCGCGCATCGTATGTATCACTTCCCGGTCGATACGTTGAGCGTACGCATGTTCTTACCTAAAACGTTCATTTAATTTGATGTGATCGTTATTGACAGGCCCGTATTTAGGGGGCCAGGGCCCCTAGGCACTTAGCATTTGGGGGCCCCCTCCCCCATCTCGAAATCATTCCCTTTTTATCCGGCTTCAAAAAAGAGGAGGTTCTCAATTCGTCGGTTTGAAATATCTTGGCAGTCGACGATATAGAGGAGGAACAAAGTAGGCACACAGTCTTGAGGGACACCAGCATTTATAAGTGTGGAATCCGAGCATTCACCGTCAACTACGACCTTCATGCTTCTGTCTGCAAGAAAGCTGGTGACTTATTCGCATAGTTTCTCGGGAAGCCCATAGGAAGAAAGCTTCGAAAGAAGCGTTTTGTGCCATACCCGATCAAAGGCCTTCGCCAAGGCTTCCCCCTTAGTTTCGATCGCCTAAGACTAACAATGTGTCAGGTATACCATATATGGTATACCTGACATATATGGTATGGTACGACTTTCGTAAGGGTCGATCGGCTGTTGATCTTCTATAGAAGATCAACAGCCGATCGACCCTTACGAAAGTCGTACTGCTGGTCACGAAACAGATCCTCTAAGAACCGAGGGAGCTGGCAGTTGACAATGGACTCCAGTAGGTATCTTCGAGAAAAGGCCTCCCTTTTCTTCTCTCTTCTCTTATGGCTATCGGTCTATAGTTTGAGGGATTTGAGAGACGACCATTTCCCATGTGTAGAGGTGAAAAGGATGGCTTACAGAAATTTCCTTCGAGAACTTTGGCAAGAGACCAGAACGCACGAGTTCCCGAAGGAAGGCGCTCAAGCCTCTCACCAATTCACTGATGTGCTCCGACTTCGACCATAAGTACAGGCAGAAATCGTGATAGGTCTTGGAGAAGTATCATGATTTCTGCCTGTACGTAGGTATGCAGTTCTATTACATCTTCTGAAGCTCGATAACGTGATCACAACCTGGATATCATGTTTTAATTTACACTTAGAGCCTCAGGAACTACGCGTTAGACCATGTTTATTAACCACATGCCTACAGCTAGAAGCATTTCTTGCCGGCTTAAATACGATACGACATGGTACGCGTGTTACGTAATCAGTTTAAATAAAGTTTTAACAGTTACAACCTTTTCTTTCTAAAAAACAACAGAAAATCAATATCTAACAATGTGATTTTTGTAGCCTTTCCAGAATTTTGGCACCATCATTTGTTTTTAAATAATAGGTCTTTACCTATGAAATCGCCGTTCTGCAGTAGTACTGGCCATTTCAAATCAAAATATTTTTTGTTTGGCTAAGAATTCTAATTTCAAATTATTTTTTTTTTAAAAACATGGAATTATTTTTCCAAAGGTAGTCATTTGTTTATTGATTAGTGTTACATTTTCATCGCATTTCAATCTCTTTCGTCATCATGGATACGTTAAAATTTCGAGTAATTATGGAATATGTACTGATATTCCATAATTACTTTAAGAAGTCCAGCTGATTTCTTTAAGAAGGGCCAATAAACTGCCACTGCTTTGGCAAAGATGCATTGATTGCATAGGTGATTACTTCGATTAATACAAATAAAAAATACATGAAAAAAATTCGTTTCAATTTTTTCATACAAAACGGCAATTTCATAGGTAAAGACCTAATATTTCGGTATAATTTAGTAAAATTAGCAAGAATAAAAGAGCTAGAGCCCTCAAACTTTTGTAGAAAGTTTTTACACTAAAAGTCTTAGTTAAAATATCCCTAGATTTTGTTGATGTGCTTATATATAACATCGATGATGATAACTATGGTTTGGCGTTGATCAAAATCTCGCCCAGGTGGTGTAAAAACCTGTACCACAGATAACAGAATACTAGTACCTGTACTGTATATTTTACGTTTCATGATGCTAAATTGACTACACGAAACCGAATTAGTTTTGATTTTAATATGAATCTACTCGTATGTTTTTAAATGCAAAATAATTCGCGAGGTCCACCATCCACGCATGCGTATTTATACAAGGCCAATATCTTAAGTTAAAATTTCAGGAATCTCCTACCTTTTAGCAAGAAGTTCATACAACATTTTACAATTAATTATGCGAGGAAAAACCTACCTGTACCTACATATGCGAACCGGCAAATTAAAAAGTTACTTTCAGTTTTAAGCTTTGACTATCTAAGCTAATCAAAGGTTTTAAGAGACACTTTCTGTTGCTGTGTATAGCCTAGTAAATGAGTAGGTACTTTCTGAATGTGTGCATTGTAAAGATATGTTAAAATGCACGCGCGTGCGAATAAGATAAACGTCCGTAACTCAACTCTTTCTTAGGTGACGTCTGTTTATTTGATAATTTGGTAGACGAGTCCTGGCAAAAGTGTGTCCACAATAAGACCACTAACTTTTAAATAGCTCGAATGCGTTATAGCCTTTCAAGACTTTAAAGAATATTTTCAATTAAAAGTTTCTTTATAGGCCAAGCCAGGCTTTTGAGCTTGTACGCAGGTTCCGCCACTGGAACTGGGGCCCCTAGGCTGGCTGGGCCCCTAGGCCTTTAAGCTTGTACGCAAGTTCCGCCACTTAAACTGGGGCCCCTAGGCTGGCTGGGCCCCTAGGCCAGGGCCTTGTGGGCCTAAGGGTAAATACGGGCCTGGTTATTGATTCGTTTTACTAGGAATGAGTAAATTGAATATTAAGAAATATTCGCGAGCACAAATGCTCTGTGATATTCCTTGTGGATCGGTCCGGAATGACGATAATTTTTGTGATGTTATACTTGAAAATGAAGAGGATCACGGCATTTCGAACAATTCTACTGAAAACAGACTATTGGGTAAGTCTTTCTAAATATGTTTATTATAGTTATCAATAGATTTGTAATGTAATCAATTTATAGTAATGGTTTTCAATGAAATCAAGTAAGACTATGGTTAGTAGTACATACGATTATGTACGTCGTTTTTAGCCTTTTAAAATATATCGTATGTAACACAAACGATTTTTTACTTCGTTAATTAAATAAAGTTCTATATAGTATCTAATACATACAATTATTTACTTAGTTCTCATAATAGTGTTTACTATCGTAATTATAAGTTAAAATTATTTACATCTCTCTATCTCTTATCGTAATTAACAATACAATAGTATACATGGGACTCAAAAAAAATAATGGTGTCTTATGTTAGATTTTCTTTTGTTTCAGACTCTCCGTTACCAAGTGGAGCCGACCTTATTGAAATTTCAGCTCTTTCTGAACTTTTGGCCGATGATTTTGTAGGTACGCCACCAACATTGACGACGCTAACTGTTTGTGATAATGGTTATTATCTTTAGTGTTATTTTAAAGTTAAGCATTTATTTTAATTTATTTTTAATGGATTTTGTATAGTGATTATTTTGCTTCGATTTCAGATGAAGAATTGCTCGATATTATTACATCTTCTTCGAATAGGCAGCAACTAGACGATACATCAGAAAAAAATGATACGGCTATAAATAATAACGTAACACCTCACCCGACCTCTCCTAGCTGCTCTATTAATCATTTGGATGTCGATTGCACTAACCATTTTTGTCCATACTTTATCGGTGCTAATACTATACATGAACCGCTATCAGTGCTTTCCGATTTCTCCGGGTATTCGACACCTCAAGCAAATACACCAATGTCTAGTTATTCAGTTGACTCTAATACTCCTGTTACTAGAAGAACTAAAGCTAGAAGAGATAAAGGCAATATTCGAAGAAGGCATGAACAGGAGTGGATCGACACAAAGAGAAAAACATTGAAAAATCTTGGTAAGGCATACTTAAATCGTAAAGGTATAACACAGCCCAAAAAAACCATGAAAGCCCCCTGTAACTGTCGTATGAAATGTTATGATAAAATTTCAAATGATCATAGAAAGAACATTTTTAAAGCATTCTGGAAAATAGGCGACCATCAAAAACAATGGATGTATATATCCAACTTGGTAAGTCAAAATATTAAGAGGAGAGTTTATACTGACATAGAATCTCGTCGTAAATACACAATTCAATATAAATTACCTTTACCTGCATTTGAAAATCATACTGATGCTCAATACGTCAACGTCTGTAAAAAGCAGTTTCTAGCGACATTTGCGATAAGTGAGCAGTTTGTCTATACCGCAATAAATAAAACCAATTCATCAACAGGAACCTTAGAAAACGATAATCGAGGTAAGCACGGTAACCATCCCCGCAAAATTACAGATGATGTGAAGAAAAGTGTTATCGATCATATAAATTGTCTGCAACCAGTTGAAGCTCACTATGTTAGGAAGGACTCTTCAAAATTATATTTAGATGGTGATTTAAACTTTCGAAGATTATTCGCTATGTATAACGAGTGGTTCGATCGCAGTATTTATCCCAGTAAAGCCGAAACAAAGCGACAATACAAAACTTGTGTCAATGAAAACTTTAAATTGAGTTTCTTTAAACCGAAGAAGGACCAATGTGACATATGCCATAAATACACGCTTATAAATCCCACAAATGAACAACGTGAGGCCCATAAAATTCATATTTCTAATAAAAACATAGCACGGGTGCTAAAAACAGCAGACAAAAAAGAGGCAATATCATCTGAAGGTAAGATTATAGCAGCCACGTTTGACTTTCAAAAAGTTTTAAACTCACCTTGTGGAGAAATTAGTGTCTTTTATTATAAACGAAAGTTAGGCACTATGAATTTTACTGTATTTGATCTTGCTAATAAGTTAGCCACTTGTTACATGTGGCACGAGGGTGAAGGAAAAAGAGGAGCAAACGAAGTGGCTAGTTGTTTAGCGGACTTTATAGCAAATGGCGTGCAAAATGGGGCAATGGAGTTTCGGTTTTGGTCAGACAACTGTACTGGCCAAAATCGAAACCGCATCGTATTCGCTGCGTATATGTTTTTGGCAGAAAAGTATAAAATAACGATCAAACATACCTTTTTAGAGAAAGGACACACTCAGCAAGAAGGAGACAGTGTGCATGCGTTAATAGAAAGAAATTCAAAAAATAAACTAATATATACGCCTTTTGAATGGTTCACATTGGTCCGGTGGGCTAAAACAGATGGCAAACCATATAAAGTTACTGAGATGAATCATACAAATTTTCTTGATTTCAAGTCTACGCTACAAGGTAAAAATTGGAAAAAGAATTTGCAGGGTAATACTGTTCAGTGGACTAAAATTAAGGAATTGAAAGTACTTGCGGGACAACCAAATAAACTTCTATATAAATATGATTTGAATGAACAGGAGTATATGACTATTGTGACAAAAATTAATACCCGGCGCCGACAACAAAACATTTCTGTAAATCCACTTTACGATAATTCATTGCCCATATCTCAAGCGAAAAAAAATGACTTGATTAGTCTTTGTATTAGCGGTGTGATTCCAACAATTCACCACAATTTTTACAAAGGCCTTCCAGAAGAACCTTCATCCTCTAGAAATATGTATGAGACGGATTCAGAGTAAGACATTATTATCTATGTTCTCATAGTATGTTTATAGAAAATACCGATTGTTCCTCATGAAAGTTACGAGATCTCTTTTTTCTTGTTTTTAAGATTATCCTAAGTACAATAAATCGTGTGATACTAATGCTTAAAGCTTAAAATTATGTTTTTAATTATTATATTATAGTAAATAAGCATAAATGTGATTTTTTATAGTTAATGTTATTACCGACTTTTAGATACAGATACCTACGGGTTAATGTTCCATAAGAAAGTTACCTACCAGATCTCTTTTGTAAAGACTGTTAAAACCTGAGACTGTTAATTAATTTAAAGGTTATTACGTAAAAATATGATGCTAAATTATAAGACTACCACGCTATATAATCGGTATAAGATTATCTAGTATATACATTAAGCTTTTATACCAAAATGTCATTGAGATTATAATTTAAAAATAATGAAGCCTATTTTGTTAAATATAACATTTTATTAATTGTTTCATGTAGGTAAGCAACACAGCGAATTTACCTTATTAAGTTTGTTTTTTATTTACCTTTAATTATTTTTGTTTGTATTCATGGAAAAAAAAGTGTGTTAATTTTCATAGTTAATTATGGAAAATTTTATAATTGTTTAAGAAACGTACCCACCTAAATACTTTAAAATAAATAAATATGACATAATAATTATATTTTTTGTTTTATTTAAATTTAACACTGTTGAACCATGATACCGAACATCCAGCTTATTAAAATGTAATGTTATTATATAAATACAATTTTATTAACCAAATTATCAGACACCTATGTTAAAATAAGTTTACTATATGCAAAGTAAATCATGGTATGTTTATCTTACGTCTAAATTTTACTTTAATAAGAACATTGTAAACTACCGTAAGTTTTATATACAATATTTCTATAAAATTTTAAGCAGGCCTAAAAAATCGTAAGTATCACTTACTATTTCTTCGCCATTTGCATTTCTGATGTAAATAGTCGTAACTGCAATATTTAAAAAACTAAAAATAATTCGTATTTTATTCCTACTTCATATTGAAGATTCCTATATAATCTATGCATAGTGTAAATTTTAAAACAAAAGGTTTAAATTCAACGATACAATGCAAGAAAACATCTTTAAAGCTCTGTCCTGAAAAGTTTGCATAAACACTATACGATTATATACGTAGGAGACATCGAAGTAAGTGGGTGCATTACAAGAAGATGAATGTACACAGGCTTTGCTTGGCAATTTTACTTGGCAGGCAGCCACGGCCAGCCAGCTAGCTATCTTTTGATACATAGACTGCAGGTGGTTAAGTACCTACGTTTGCTTAACTCCCTAGAGTGTAATCATGTTGTGAATTGCAGTGTTAAGAGAATTTGTTTTATATTTTTTTTATTTTATTGTCTTGTTCGTTAATTGAATTAAGTCCATGTGGACAACAATGATTGTGTTATAGCAACACGACACTAGGCTGTAAATTAAAAAGCAATTAAAAAGATCTCTCGTTTTTACGTTTACGGATTAGCGTGATGATATTGGAAATTGGCATTTTTAGGTAAACTGAGTGCTCTTTTAAAGAAGTTTTATAGGTTTTGTACCAGACGGGCGGACTCGAGTCGTATCGGTATTATAAACGAGCCGCTGACGTCCTGCACACTATAGGTTCGAATAGTGTCGGTTAAAAAGCACGAAGGAACACCACTACTGAACTACAATAAAACACACGACTACACTGTCACACTGTTCCTCGGGGTTCGGTTCTCACTTGAGGTGTGTCTTCTTCGGTGACTGGATTACAACTGCCACAATCGAACTAACGGCGATACCTTTTATACCACACAACCATTCGAGAAAAATCTGGCCTATTACCGAACCCTTTGGAACCTATTTATTTCTATAAATCCTTACATAAGGTACATGTTATATACATCATTGGATGCGTCTTGAACTGTACTATAATATAACATATACATAACAAATGTAACACTGATAACAAAAAAGTTTCTAGAACATTAACTATAGCTTGAAACGTTCTATTCACGAATTCTTTTATATCTATTAGAGATAATGCTATATTCGGTTATTTACTATCTATTAATTACTATCTAAGCAAGATTCAACTAATTATACTAAATTATAACGCGAAACTTGCGAAATAGCATTTCTCATTTCCAGAACTTTCACGTAAATAAGATCGCGTCGAGGGAAAATTCTGGCAACTTGAACCCGATGTGTTACATACAACGTTATCTTACTAGATCTTTCTATCATGGCTAAAATTTACATATCCTAACATGATTATATACCAAACTTACATACTTTTGTAGATATTTACCTATTATCACCTTATCAATTAAATATCAAAACCTATCATATTACTATAACAAATAGCAAGGAGGTGATAAGTACATATTAGGAAAATTCACTACAATATTCTAAACTTATCCTATGCCTAATTATTTCACTATAAAGCCTAGATTTAATTATATTATCACGAATATTCTAGAAAGGTACATCTATTCGATAATAGATGGCGCTAGCATGCCATGTAAAATAAGTATATAATCGAACCATCTATACCTATATAATCTATATAACTAATCAATACTATCTTTAACTCTTCTATTTGACGATAGATGGCGCCTACGTAATTATGACGCTAGTAAGGCAAATAGGAATATATTACTTATCTATTATATTATATACTACCTATGTTGTATTCTTCCATTCAACAATAGATCGCTTTAGCACGCTAGGTAAAGTAATACATAATCGAGCCACCTACCTACATAATCTATATATGTATAAGTAACCTAATATAGCTAATCATAATCTATATTTAACTATTCTATTCGATAATAGATGGCGCTTACATATTTATAAGCTAAAGTTAATAGGAATACCGATATTACTTAACTATTATTTACTTATGATGTACTCCTAAATTCTACAATAGACGGTGCCCATGTGCTGGCTAAGGTAAATACATAAACTTTATATTAACTATTATTTACCTACGTATTATTTCTTTTTTCGACTATAGGTGGCGCTAGCGTGTTACTGCCTACATAACTATTATTTGTATTTTCACTATTCGGCGGTTGGCAGCGCTAGTGTGTAACTTTCTTATCGCTATCTGATAATTATAGTAGGGTAAAATACCCAATTGTCGTCCCTTTGACGTAAAAATATAACATTGTTTTTACCACAATCACAGATCACACATTTTGATCTTCTGTCGCGAACATCTCTCCCGCCGTGCAGTATGGCGACGACTGGGAGCAGTACTGCATCATCCCGGTGAGGGACGACGTTACTTGGGAGGAGGGCGCGTTTCTTCGCCGGACGATTCAGAATTCCACCTGCTGTGCGCACCTCGACGGTCCGGATTTGACCATCCGCGCCAGGGCAGACCACCTCCGCCCGACCGCGAGTCCAAGTGTTTCGCGGTAGCTGCCCGTCTGCGATCACGATGGGGTCGCAGAAAGTAAGGGCCCCGATCATGAGGCTCCCGCCGGTGTTGCAGTTGCGGAAGATACTCTCGGAATATGTTCTCTTCTGTTCCCTTCTTTACGAGAGATTCTATTTGCTCTCCATATCTGTTCTTCAGGTTGAGCGGATATATCGATGTGTCAGCTTGTTTCGGTTTGGTGGCCAACGCGGCGATAGCGGAAGTGAACTCGGATATGAACGGTCGCAGCGTGCCAGTTCCTTCACTATATTCATTTTTCTGCATAAAATCCACTTGCGGTTTGCTTTCTTGATTTGCATCAATTACTGTGGAGATCGGTGCTACTGACAGTCGGCGCTCGGTATTCTTATCGGTATACTCCAGGAGGGGCGGCGGCGCGGAGTATATTTGTCGATAGCCACCATTCCCCTCAGCGGCGATTTCGGCTTCGACATCCTCTTGCTGAGGCTCGGAGTAGTCTTCAATAACTGTGGCGATCGGTGCTGCCGACAGTCGGAGCTCGGTGTTCTTATCGATATCCTCCAGGAGGGGTGGCGGCGCAGAGTGTACTTGTCGGATGCCACCATTCCCCTCGGCGGCAGTTGCGGCTTCGACTGTGGTGATCGGTGCTGCTGACAATCGGTGCTCTGTATGCTCGTCGGTATCCTCCGGGAGTGGCGGCGGCGCGGAATATACTTGTCGGATGCCACCGATCCCCTCGGCGGCGGATGTTGCTTCGACACCCTCTTGTTGGGGGTCGACGTTGTCTTCCAGCCACGATCTATTGTATTCAGCCTTCGAGATGTAATTTTCATCGCAGTCATCGTCGGAGACTTCCTCCTCTGCCTCCTCTAGTGCGATCATAGCGAGTTCCAATTTAATTTTTATAATTTCTTTACGGGCGTTCCGAACTCTTCGTCGTGACCGCTGGGTCCTATGTGACTTCGCACTTGTATCTATAGGTTCCCTTGATGACTCTTCATTGCTATTTCCCCTACGGCTAATAGTCGGCGGTGCGGGGTGCGGTGCGTGTTCCATATTTCGCACTGTTCGGTCCGAGTCGCCTACATTTCGGATCCCCCTTCGGTGGCTCGGCAGTGAGCGCATGTCTATAGCGGGTGCGGGGGGCCCCCCCTTAAAGAGCGGGAGGGACGGCGGCGACTCGACGCTGTCTGCAGTTGACGGTGAACGTAGTAGTTCATTTCGAATGGCGGCTGGCATGTCTATAGAAGGTCCGCCTCTGATGTCAACCACCCACGCTTTTCCTTGTGAACAGGTAATCGGCATCTTCACTGGTGAGGTTCAGGTAGTAGGTCCAACCAACGTATTGACTATCCGGCTCGAAGGACCAGCTAATTGTACCAGACGGGCGGACTCGAGTCGTATCGGTATTATAAACGAGCCGCTGACGTCCTGCACACTATAGGTTCGAATAGTGTCGGTTAAAAAGCACGAAGGAACACCACTACTGAACTACAATAAAAACACGACTACACTGTCACAACACTGTTCCTAGGGGTTCGGTTCTCACTTGAGGTGTGTCATCTTCGGTGACTGGATTACAACTGCCCCAATCGAACTAACGGCGATACCTTTTATACCACACAACCATTCGAGAAAAATCTGGCCTATTACCGAACCCTTTGGAACCTATTTATTTCTATAAATCCTTACATAAGGTACATGTTATATACATCGTTGGATGCGTCTTGAACTATTCTATAATATAACATATACATAATAAATGTAACACTGATAACAAAAAAGTTTCTAGAACATTAACTAAAACTTGAAATGTTCTATTCACGAATTCTTATAAATCTATTAGAGATAATGCTATATTCGGTTTTTTACTATCTATTAATTACTATCTAGGCAAGATTCAACTAATTATACTAAATTATAACGCGAAACTTGCGGAATAGCATTTCTCATTTCCAGAACTTTCAGGTAAATAAGATCGCGTCGAGGGAAAATTCTGGCAACTTGAACCCGATGTGTTACATACAATGTTATCTTACTAGATCTTTCTATCATGGCTAAAATTTACATATCCTAACATGATTATATACCAAACTTACATACTTTTGTAGATATTTACCTATTATCACCTTATCAATTAAATATCAAAACCTATCATATTACTATAACAAATAGCAAGGAGGTGATAAGTACATATTAGGAAAATTCACTACAATATTCTAAACTTATCCTATGCCTAATTATTTCACTATAAAGCCTAGATTTAATTATATTATCACGAATATTCTAGAAAGGTACATCTATTCGATAATAGATGGCGCTAGCATGCCATGTAAAATAAGTATATAATCGAACCATCTATACCTATATAATCTATATAACTAATCAATACTATCTTTAACTCTTCTATTTGACGATAGATGGCGCCTACGTAATTATGACGCTAGTAAGGCAAATAGGAATATATTACTTATCTATTATATTATATACTACCTATGTTGTATTCTTCCATTCAACAATAGATCGCTTTAGCACGCTAGGTAAAGTAATACATAATCGAGCCACCTACCTACATAATCTATATATGTATAAGTAACCTAATATAGCTAATCATTATCTATATTTAACTATTCTATTCGATAATAGATGGCGCTTACATATTTATAAGCTAAAGTTAATAGGAATACCGATATTACTTAACTATTATTTACTTATGATGTACTCCTAAATTCTACAATAGACGGTGCCCATGTGCTGGCTAAGGTAAATACATAAACTTTATATTAACTATTATTTACCTACGTATTATTTCTTTTTTCGACTATAGGTGGCGCTAGCGTGTTACTGCCTACATAACTATTATTTGTATTTTCACTATTCGGCGGTTGGCAGCGCTAGTGTGTAACTTTCTTATCGCTATCCGATAATTATAGTAGGGTAAAATACCCAATTGTCGTCCCTTTGACGTAAAAATATAACATTGTTTTTACCACAATCACAGATCACACATTTTGATCTTCTGTCGCGAACAGGTTTCTGTCTCTTTTTGTAAAAAAGTCTTGTAAAGAAAACATATGCCTATTACGAACTATTATTATAATAATATATAAACTGTTGCTGAGTCAATGTCATTAGTTCACGATCCTATAACGTATTTAGAAAAATAATAAAATTTCACAAATAAAATGGAGGGCGAACTCTACATGAAAATAAAACATTAATTACAGAAATGGCGTATATTTTCAGTTGTTCCACAATGAAGAGTCCGAACCCCACTTGTTCTAAGAAGTTGAACTTCTTTAACACGTAGCGACAAGATCTCGTGTTCCCAACTTCAGGCTTGCCATTGTGAACTTCGCTGATTACATTAATGTACACGTTTCCTTTTTAATTTTGTATATAGCTTTTTGCAATGCCTCCAGAAATAATTTTGGAGTGGCAAAATCAGTCAGCAGACATGGATTCTCGGTTCACATTCCAGTTTGAACAACAGGCTTTTGAGTAAAACTGTTTATGTGTATGAAAGATTTTTAGTAAAAGAAAAAAAATACTTAGACCAGAAATAAGAGGAAAAAATAAATAAATAATATCAAATCGAAGCAATGGAAATGCTCTGAAAATCAAGATGAGCTCCAATGTCCCTATAATTATCTATTGAAATGTTTTAATATTATGTAGAAAAACGAACAGTTTAAGGTCTAGAAGGATGAATTTTTGTACAGGAATTTCTTATATAACGATAGGTGGGATTTGAAAGATTCCCAGTGAGATTGGGATAAATTAGATCACCGTAGATACACAGCTATCTTTTATAGAAACTTAATTACTAAGTTCTAGGTTCCAGAAACAGGTGTTAGATAACATAACATACCATCACGCCTGTATTCCCCGAAGGGTTAGGCAGAGGCGTACTAATGTACACCCACAGTTTGCCGGTATGTTTAGGTCCCCCATGTAATAGGGGGCGAGCCTATTGCCATTAACCGGGTACAAATTCCTAACTCCGAGCTGGTACTGGGAATTTCATAGAAAAACCCAATAACACTTTGTTCGACCTGGGAATCGAACCCAGGACCTCTAGCGTAGCAGTCGCGCTCAGGACCACTTGGCTAATGAGGCAGTTTAGATAAAGATTCCAATACAAAATGTAATTACATTATGATAGGTTATGAAATCACGATGTAATTTTATAGGAACCGCCATTAATGTGGCATTCGATTCCTACGCGTCTCTTGTCTGATATTAAAAATCCAATGCTCTTTGTAAAGGCTATAAAGATGTGGTTTTAAAATTGCTCCGTTTGCATAGGTGCCACTTAAAATCCGTCAAAGGTCGGATACCAGATGATTTTGACGTTTACTTGTATGAACTTTACGTCTAAATCCTATCTCGGGTATGCATATCTACTGACCAGATTGTTGTCAATGTTAATTTGTTTTTTAATTAATTAATAAAAAAAATGTTTTGTTTCAGGTACGAAAATACGAATGGAGTTAGTAGAGAAGAAAGTCATTTCTGAATAAACTCCGACCACAACTAACAATATTATAACGTAAACTAGCTTTTGCCCGCAGCTTCGCTCGACTGAAGCTATATTAGGAGTAAAAATGGGTCCCAAAAGTAATTGAATAATAAACCAAATATCTATGTATGGATACATCAGAAATTTATTTTTTTAAATTTTATAATTACTAATATAGCTACAAGAGAATGGTTACCATTCCAAATAAAACAGTATTGAAAATCTCCATCCATTAAATACACCGACCTCTATATTACTGTATGCTGTGTACTATAGAGGATAGTATTACAGAGGTCTGTGGTTACACGTAATTCCTCTTACAAAATTATTTTCAATATTACATCCACGTTATACCACAAGCTTTAGGTGGGTAATCTAAACGTGTGCGTTACGATCCTCTGGGGACGTGTGCAGATCCGTCGCCTGGTATGTACCTAGTTACTGTAACGTGTCCGTGTAACTGGTTGCTGTAGCATCTGTGTAACTAGTTGCTGTAACATCTGTGTAGCTATTTAGGTGCTTAGTGAACGCAGCTATCTCAGTCTAGGGATTAACTCTGTGGAGAAAGTCTGCTTTTTCTTTAGATTTTTTGTTATGTAAGAACTTAGGGATGTTTTGTTGGTCTATAAGGGTAGTTTTCCACTAGAGATGTGCTATGATACGTCGATATGGATGCGTTTGATATCCACCAATCATATTAATTGGCTCAAATAGCTTATGTTTTTTTTTTTTTGATATTTCTGCTTCATGGCAATCTGTTTTCCAACAATAAGCCACTTCTTAGTTTGATTTCTCAGTTATGTTATCCTCAAGAGCCATACTTGAATGAAAATTCTTTTCACACGACTCTCTTGATGTCAAGTGGTAAATCTTTTATGTAGGCTCGGTATGTCACTTCTTTTTAGCCGGGTATGCTGAAGAGCGCCTTCTCCACTCAGAGCGTGTGCCAGGTTGTTTACATGGACGGTCAGTTTCTCCTGATAATTAAGGCTGTTTTGAGCTATTTCCTGGCGAACTGTTTTTAGGCCGAGGTCGAGGTATATGTATCTATTACTTATACAGTGAGGGATGTCAAACATTGTTCTCAGAGCTTTGGTCTGGAATCTCTCCAGGATATCTATATTACTGTTGCTGGCCGTTCCCCACAGTTGTATTCCGTAGGTCCAGATTGGTTTTATGGTAGTTTTGTACACTAGCATCTTGCTGTTAGGATTTAGTTGTGATTGGCGTCCCAATAACCAGTTCAGCGAACGCAGTTTTCCATCTAGTTGTTTGCGCTTTGTCCAAATATGTTTTTGCCATGTGAGTCTCCATTGCATGCCCAAGTATTTTGCGTTATTATCTTGAGGGATAACTTTGCAGTTTAGCGTTACAGGTGGACATTTTTCTCTCCTAAGTTACATGTACCGATTTGCTCTCATTGGCTTTTATTCTCCAACGCTTCAGCCACATCTCAACTTCTGTCAGGTGGTTTTGCATCTAGAGATGTGCTATGATACGTCGATATGGATGCGTTTGATATCCACCAATCATATTAATTGGCTCGAATAGCTTAAGTACTGGTGGAAACATTTTTTTTTTATGTATGTGTACCGTTTTGTGATCGTCGCCGCTCTCCTTGCCTTCTTTTATACGAGCCACCGCACAGCTACCTTACAGTGTACCTTCATGGCACATCTGGGTTTGTAGACATCGGCAATGTCAAGTTCGAATAGACAAACAAATAGAAACAAAATGTATGGAAATGAAACCTTGCGCTCGATTTGTCGAAAGCTTACGTCATTTGCATACATTGAGAATTCTATTCTATTCTATTCAATTAGCGTCTTGTCTACGGGCACTTAATCGCCCGGCAACATAACTTAGCATAAGTAGAAATGGTCACATAGTATCATAGCTTAGCTTTCACATCCTCGCAGCATAGCTGCATAGCACATCTCTGGTGGAAAATCACCCTGAGGCAAATTTTTGTAACTTAATCGCAAGCCATTTTTACATCGAGATATCTTTTAAGTCTACACAAAGTATCTTTTTTGTCATTTTCCATGTTTCACTTGAAGCCCATGCTCCACAAAGAGTATCAAATATTTGTGTCAAAGTATAAAGCAATGCCAGAAATGCCTTCGGTAGGAAAAGCTATAAAGAGATCTCTTCGTATGTTCGTATTTATAACCTTTACAAAACCAACATATCAGCATAAGTTGCACGACATATTTCACACCGTAAAAGTGGTGCTGGTAATAACGGTGTTATTGTAGTAGTTCATCAATGTTTATTACGTAGTTGCGTGACGAGATATCATCACGCATACACGCCCAGCACTGTGGCACTGAGCACGAGTGTGTAGAGCATATAAGAGGATGTAGATATTCGCCCATTAGTTGAAGCAACATTAAATTTTGTTTTTTAAATAATACTGAACTTAATTTTCAATGTTAAGTGTACATAAATAGTAAAAATTTGTTAAAGTAGGTATACTGAGTACCTAGATAGTATTTATTTCTGTAAAAGGATCTTTGGGGAATGGGCCGGCTCGACCGGAGTGATACGACGGCCTCACAGAAAATCGGCGTAAAGTAACGTACTTTGTGTTTCGCCGAGTTTTGCCAAACCTTTTCAAAGGGCCGGCAACACACTTGTGACTCATCTGGTGTTGCGGTACGTCGGCCAGTTTCCCCCCACTCCCATAAAAAAAATCAAAACAAAAAACTTTTAGTTACCTACCTAAGTCCACCCTAATTTTCCCAAATATCCGATATCAATATTCCTTAAACAAAAGCCTTACCATACAAGAAAATGATTTAATCCAATCCATTATTGAATTACCACACATAATGCTTATAAAGCGATCATAGTGAAGCCTCCACGAAATTCCCCATCGAATAGTAATACACGTAGAATGCTTACCGCCCTTCGTCACGACGCCGCCGCCCGCCCGACAGTGTTGCTATTGACCATCGAAACCGAAAAGATAGGGAGATTTTGTTATGGAATATTGTATTAAAAAAGCCTGCACAAAAATGGGTGAATCAGGCTGATTTTAATAAAAAAAGATACAAATAAATAAGATAAAATATGATATTGACAAAATATGATAACTTTTCTGGACATGGAAAGTGAACCCCAATAGATTTCTCGCTTAGCTGACTCGCCTTCGACTACGAGATCAATGAGACATCAGACCTACAATAATATTAGACACTATGCCTTGAATGTTACAAAGCACATTATTACTTAAAACATGTAACATGGAAAGATTTCTAGGGATTGTCAAGGTTTTCCATCTTTGAGTCACTTTGCAAGTATACTTTGTAAGCATACCATTACGTTTGTATTACCTAAGCGGGTAAGACAGATGTTAACACGCACAATTTGTATGTTTAGGTCCTATGTAATGACTGACTCTATTGTCATTAACCCAGGCTAACTGTTTATAGTACACATTAAATAATACAACTTCGTTACCATTTCCTTACCCTGCAGTATAAAACTATTCCTCCTCTCTTCGACCCACTCAGCTAGCGTTAGGTTGACAATATCATAATTCCTGTCTGCGGCTGGCAACACCGCCGCCCGCCTTACAGTACCCGCCACGCCGCCGCCCTGGACGCACGTCCGCCGTTTACCGCCCGCGTGTTAGTGACGTGAAACAACGTGTTACACCGTGTTTGTGTGTTTCTCGTGAGTGGCTTAAGCGAGACAGTTGCGAGATAAAGGTATGTGTTTCTCGTTTTTGGCTTCATCTTCTCGTATCAAGTTTGCGAGTTTAGTTTTGTTTACATGCGGTGTTTTATTTGTCTGTTGTCTGTGGTGTCAATAACCTGGACGCACAGATAACGCAGGACGTCTTCATCAAGATGTAGATTTCTAAAGAGGTTTCAATCGGAGGTTTTGTTATATAAAACAACCTCCATGGTAAGTATTTTTTTTTACATAGCAACAGTTTATTTGAGTTTAGAATTACAGAAAATCTGCAATAAATATTATAACATTCGTTATTTAAATATTGTAATTGTATTATTTGCGAACTGACTCCCACTCGGTTAGTGCCTCTTTCAGAGCCACTTTTGATATTAAACATGAAGTTCAAAGGTTTTTTTTATGTTGTTTTAGGACGAAAGTAATACGACTAATGTTATAACCATTAATTTACCCCTGGGGACGGAATAAGGGTCAGTTTTATTAGCCGTTGCCGGTGGTTGTACTCGCATTTTAACGGACTTTTTGGGATAAAATGTAGCTGATATCCTTCCTCTAAATTCAATCTATCTCCTTGCCCGATTTGATCAAAATCTGTTCAGTGATTTACTTTCGTATTTTCAATATTAGTATGGATACTTCGTTTTCCTGAAACAGACGCTTAAAGATAAATTGAAAGTGTGGAGACAAAAAATATTTGTTAGGTACTTTAATTATTGGAATACAGTCCTGGGTTCGATTCCCAGGGCGAGCAAAGCGTTTCTATGAAATTCCCAGAGTAGCAGCTCGAAGTTTTCGTGCCCGGTTAATGGCAATAGGTTCGCCTCCTATTACATGGGACCTACACATACCGAAGAACTGTTGGTTTATCTTAGTACGTATCTGCCTAACCCTTCGGGGAATACAGACGTGATGGTATATACCTATGCACTATAATACTTTAATATAAAAATTGTTTTTCTTCTTTGAATTAATCCTCTTTAGTGAATGGATCCCCATGTTGTTTACTGAGTGCATCAGACACGAAACTCATATAAAAGTTATACAGGTTACGACTGGTTATAAACCACCCCAGCGTTGGATGGTTAAAATGTTTAGTGGGAATAACTGCTGATCCAGTGAAATGGCAACACCTTGACCTTACTGTTGTTATTGTTTTCTTATTTTTTTTTACCACTAAGGTGGCAAACAAGCAAACGGACCGCCAGATGGTAAGCGGTTACCGTAGCCTATGGACGCTTGTAACACAGTATTACCTACATTATAAGGTTATCGAAAACATCTTTATTATAGCTTATTACGCTTAAATACCATAACTATCTGTTTAAAAATATCTTTATTATAGCTTATTACGCTTAAATACCATAACTATCCGTTTAAAAACATCTTTATTTATATAAGCTTAAAAACATCTTTATTTATAAGCTTATTACGCTTAAATACCATAACTATCCGTTTTAAAACATCTTTATTATAGCTTAAATACTGCTAAAGACTACTTATCAATCAATTCACATCTGCGGATACATTTTATAACATACCATCACGCCTGTATTCCCCGAAGGGTTAGGCAGAGGCGTACTAATGTACACCCACAGTTCGCCGGTATGTTTAGGTCCCATGTAATAGGGGGCGAGCCTATTGCCATTAACCGGGCACAAATTCCTAACTCCGAGCTGCTACTGGGAATTTCATAGAAAAACCCGCGCTCGGGACCACTAGACTAATGAGCCAGTTAACAAATAATAATACATTTTGATTAAAATGTATTTGAATTATGATTTATTTTGTTTAACATACAGCGTGACTGCTACGCTAGAGGTCCTGGGTTCGATTCCCAGGTCGAGCAAAGTGTTATTGGGCTTTTCTATGAAATTCCCAGTAGCAGCGTACCGCGAGTTCCACTCGCCATGTCGAAATTAGCTTTCACATTCTTCATTTACGCCTTGAAGGTGGCGTTAGTAACATCTTAGCATGGAAAATACAAAAAAATACCATTCGATTTTTTTTTCTAGAATACACCCCAAGCTTCCCTTTTGCTACGTATGTTTATTATATATTATTAGGCTGAAGTCGTTTATTTGTAATAAGCATACCAAAAATACAATCGTTTAAGTTCTAAGACAATAATAACGGCTTTATTTGAGTTTCTAGCAATCGTACAAATAGGAATCGTATTATCGAATCTCTTACTATTTTTTATACTTTGCGGTCCCCCACACAACTACGCTTTGGTTAAAATATTCTACTTAAATTAATTGCAGATAGACAATATTTAGATATTTTTTTTTTCCTTTTAAGTTTTTTTTTGTGCTGGGGTTTTCTTTAACAACAGCGGAATAGCGAAGGACTGACAAACTCATTTTAATTGCTCAATTTTGGTATGTTTCTGTTCACATCTCTATTTAAATTAGACCATACAAAATCATCTCCTATTGACCACAATCGATGCAACATTTCGACTATCGCATGTGGTTTCCTAAGTATACCACCCCAATACTAATTCAGTGGAATACGACCACGATATGTGGTCGCATGGTTGTGAGTTAAGTGGGAAATAAATTGCCTCTACTATCTTGAATGGGCGTTTAATATCCGGCTACCAGGTGCCTTTAGAGAGGTGTGCGTATATCTACTGCGGATTATATCCGCATGGTTTTTATGGGTTCGCCTATGTTTATTGTTTGGGATTTTATATCGGATATTTTGTACGTAAATTGGTGTTGTTGAATCGATTAACATTGTTTTACATACGAATGATTGTAATATCTTACGTTTATTATTGCGTAGGATCAAAAATTTTATTGTGACAGATCAGATAACAAAGGTATTGGTAGGTTTCTGTGATACTTAGCTGGAATTATATACTTCAAGTTCAAGTTCAAATGTTTTTATTTCAAATAAGCTTTTACAAGCGTTTATGAAACGTTGTGATTCTAGTTGCACGGTTCCAAAAGGTCGATCCTATGGAGAAGAATCCGGCAAGAAACTCCATGGACACTCTTTTAAAATACTGATACTAATCTCAATATTTCTGATACGCGAATATTAGATATTGAAATAAAATCCTGATGTTTCTGACCCTTCACAGCATCCTCGGTCACGGGTATACAATCAATCAATATGTAAAGCTACCAATAATTACCGTATTTCGTTGTAAATTACTTTATTCTTCCTGTACTATAAAATATTCAGTGCTTAACTTGTCTCCAATAGAGAAATTACTTTTTTTTCGTATATTCTCGAAAAGAGTGCTAAACGCAAGCACAACACTATTCTATATCACTTTTCAATAAAAAGGAGAAAGTTAAAATGCCAATGTATTAGCGAACAGGTGGTTATTTTTTTATAGAAAAGGAAATATAAAAAGTAGAGTACTCGCCTTTTGCGCGCTTTCTCTGATAAATTTAATTATTTATTAATAGGGTTATCGAAAAGTGTACGGTCCATTTATTTCGCTGAACTTTATTTAATGGATGTTCTTTAGTGACTTAATATAGATATGATATAACTTGGCCATCCTTGTGCCAAATTTATAAGTAACTAGCTGTTGCCTGCAGTTTTACTCGCAACCAAACGATCTTTTTAAGACAAAATTAGTAGTCTATTTATTGTCGAAAGTCGAATTTATCTCCACACCAAAATTCAGCAAAGTTGGTGCAGTGGTTTAGCCGTTAACACGTAACAAACAAGCAGATAGATACTTTCGCACTTATAATTTTAAATTTAAACCCGAATCATAAGATTTAGCAGATCTCTTAAGACTTTATCACTACTTTTTTGCAGCGGGAGACCCATGCTTCGGCACGAAAACAAGTAAACCGGCGTGAAACAACACTTACGCTGTGTTTCGCCGAGTGAGTGGGTATACCGGAGCCTCAAACCCTTTAAAAGGCAGCAACGCACTAGCGACTCCTCTGGTGTTGCGGGTATCCATGGTCGGCGGTGATCGCTTACCAGATGGTCCGTCTGCTCGTTTGCCTCCCTATCCCATGAAATTTTAGTAAAGGAAGAGCAAAGATAGCCTAGCGATATCATTGAACTGCCTAGTCGTAGATCCTGAGTTGAATCCAAGGCACCTTTGACTTTTTATAAATAAAGGTAAAGGAATACATCGTGAGGCAATCTGCATGCAAGATTCTTACCCGCATTAGACCAGTATGGTGGACTAGACCCGTTTTTTCGAGTGGGGAATCTGTACCTATCTAGATCTTTTTATCATTAAATGTACGCACATTTTCATATTCTTCCACATGTAATTAAATCCAACTGTCTCAATATCACAGATGTATGTTTGTTTTTCCAACTACAATAACTTCGGATATCTGACTCCTGAAACTGCTCCATTTGTTTTCTATCCGCATGCTTTTGAAATCAACTTCGGGGTAAATAACATTTCGTTTGTTATTACTTCGATTTATTTCTTGACTAGGTGTACCCCGCGACTGCTCCAGACTTACGTTTAATTTGCATTATCGAATTTATTTTTTTCTCCGGTGGGAAATGCTCCTAATGCAGGCCTAACCCGCTGCGGGGATACGGGACGGTTATGTCGGGCTCTCCGGCCAGGTGGTCAGCATACCCACTAAAACCACCCCCAATTCCACCTTCCGCATAGTGGTGTAATCTCGGGAATCCCTCTCGCACGGGGTTAGCAGAGTCCGATGTCGGAACCTCCCTGAAGCCCAATGCAATGGGTGACTGAATAACCCGAGGCCGAAAATATCATAAGGAAACCAGCACCAATCTGCACTTGACCGGCGTTGTGAACTAATACCTATCATTCTGAAACCAGGCTCAGCAGACAGTAAATAGGTTGATAATGATGTTTAGTAAAGAAGTACTAGATAATATTATCGAATATATTATTACCTTCATCCAATATTCTGTAAGAGTGCCTTACGTTAAATCCAAAATGTATATTTAGACCAAGCTAACCCCCATTTCCGGGGTCGTTTTTTGACAGTTTTCCTTGTATATCACCCGTGGGAATGATTGAAAAGGTTACATAGTAACAGATGTGTTACTACTGAACAGGATATCCGTTACCTTGCGCGTGTATATGATTTGTTTGCTACACATGTTTTAGCGTAAATTGATAATTACAACATTTAGGTTGTTGACTTGTATGTTATACATACACTCCAGCTTTAGCTAGGAGTTTTTTTTTTAACGTAGGAGAGCCATGCTTCGGCACGAATGGGCCGGCTCGACCGGAGTGATACCACGGCCTCACAGAAAACCGGCGTGAAACAACGCTTGCGTTGTGTTTCGCCGAGTGAGTTGAGGTTACCGGAGGCCCAAACCCTTTTAAAGGCGGGCAACGCACTTGCGACTCCTCTGGTGTTGCGGGTGTCCATGGGCGGCGGTTATCGCTTACCATCAGGTGATCCGTTTGCTCGTTTGCTCCCCTATACCATAAAAAAAAAGCTAGGAGTAAGCTACATACTGCCACTTACTAGTATTCTATCCAAGTAGAGCTTCGAACTTGGATTTGTGCGCTGTTGATGCCAATAGGTTCGCCCCGTATTACATGGAACGTGAAACATACAGTCATAATTGTCTCAGTATCACCGTTGGAATTACCTTTTAGGAATATAAAAGTGACGTACTACTATGTCTATGTTCAAAGAAAAAACAAACAAAGATAGACGAAAAACGGTTCACTACAAAACCAACCCACTTCATCCAATAACTGTCTAAATCAATTCGTATGTAAGTTTGAACAAAGAAAAAGAATATTGTGTGTATTTTCTCCACTCTAATCCGACACAGTAGATTTTGTGTTTCGAGAATATTACTGGTTAGAATAAAAAATGGTGTTAGTTGATTTGTGGATGGAAATTCAGACTTCATCAAAGTATTGGTGATAATCTTACTTGTGTTTTACTATAATCTATCTATATATATAAAAGAAAGTCGTGTTAGTTACTCCATTTATAACTCAAGAACGGCTGAACCGATTTGGCTGAAAATTGGTGGAGGTAGCTTAGAACCAGGGTCTCCTGGTTCTAAGCTACCTCCACCAATTTTCAGCCGGTAGGGTATATAACATTTTTAGGGTATATAACGGGATAAAAAGTATCCTATGTCCGTCTGGACATAGGATACTTTTTATCCCGTTATATACCCGTTCCCGTGGGCCGTGATGACAGACCGAATTCCACGGGGGCGGAGCCGCGGGCAGAAGCTAGTTTTAAGTAAAAATAAATAATACTCACGATAAAATTTTCAATTATACGATTAATCTGATCAATATTAAAACTATTAAGCACACGCACGAATACACACACATACATACAAACATAAGCACATACTAGCACACATGTTTCGTTCTCACACATACTCCCACGTATACACGCGCAAACACATATGTGTTTTTCTTTTTCTTTATTCTATTCTGTTCTAGTGACTGTGAACAGGATGAATGTTATAGATCTTTCTTCAAGAGGATATTTCAGAATTTGTCCTAGATTGTATCACTCACATAAATTGATACTATTATGCCTGGGCTTTGAAAGAGGCCGTAATTCTCTGAGTTTGTTCAGGTATTTCTTCTTAGAGGTCGTCAGCTAGGTAATGCCGAATCAAACTAGTAAGTACTTAAAAAAATTAAACATAAACTTTGACATGTAAAAGCGTATTTAAATGATATATTTAGTTACAAATATATCATTTATTATCGTTGGAGAGCCATGTTTCGGCACGAATGGGCTGGCTCGACCGGAATGATACCACGGCCTCAACCTCCTCAACCCTCAACAAAAGAAAACCGGTGTGAAACAACGCTTGCATTGTGTTTCGCTGAGTGAGTGAGGTTACCGGAGGCCCAAACCTTTTTTAAAGGCTGGTGACGCACTTGTGACTCCTCTGGTGTTGCGGGTGTCCATGGGTGGCGGTTATCGCTTACCATCAGGTGATCCGTCTGCTCGTTTGCTCCCTATCCCATGAAAAAAAATTCACAGGGTGATCTAATGAGATTTAATGGCAATGAAGAACTATATTCTTATCCGTACCCATACGGGGTAAATTTTAAAGTCCTAATGATACTATAAATGCGAAAGTTTGTGAGGATGGTCGGCTGAATAGATCTGGATTAAATTTTGGCACAGAGATAGATTATAATCTGGATTAACAGATGACCTATTTTTT
This sequence comes from Acronicta leporina, assembly GCA_947256265.1. NCBI lineage: Eukaryota > Metazoa > Arthropoda > Insecta > Lepidoptera > Noctuidae > Acronicta > Acronicta leporina. Next base: position 3,082,012 of record OX366513.1, on the reverse strand, counting down.
ATCTAAGTCGAACCCGATTCTGAAGTCCACGCAGACAAATTCGCGGGCAGAAGCTAGTACCTATATATCTTATTTATTAACCGTATGTAATCTACGCCTATATAAACAACTGATATTCCGTAGTATATTTACTAGTAAAGTAGAAGAAACGAGCGTGTGTACAACAAGAACTTGGCCGTTTTCATTACGTAAGTTGTAAGAGGCATTTCCTGTCGTGACAAAACTGCGTCCTGACCGACATACAGACTGTTTTATGTATGTATATATGTACGTAAGTATGTATTGGAGTCTCTCAACTTAATGTAGAAGGTCTTAGTATGTTTTCGCTCGGATTTTTTTGATAAATGTTTTAGTGTTCTGACCCTAAATATTGGGAAAATAGGTTTGAGAAAGTTTGTCATTTTGAGGGTAATACTTTTAATGATTGTTATGTGTTATTTGGAATTCATATCATGCCTTATAGACTAAAAAATAGGCAAAAGTTAATATAGATTTTCGTTAGTACCTATATTTATTATACATACTGTATTGTACACCAATAAAAAAACACAAATAGGACACAACAGTTTTACAAATTTACAATAAGCTGTTTTATCGCGGACTGCGATCTCGTCCAGGTAACCTGGAAAATATGCATCAAAATGTTTTTAGGATATTCTCCTGAACGCAGAGATAATATACCATCATTAATGTATTGCCCGAAGGGTTAGTCGTCGGTTTCGGTATGGTTAACTCCCATGTAATACGGGGCGAGCACAAATCGAAACGCCGAGCTGTTACTGAGAATTCAGTAGAAAAACCCATTAACATTTTGCTCAACCTGAAAACAAAATCAGGATCTCTAACGCCCTTACAACCAATACACTAATGAAGCAGATATTCTCCTTTCATCGTCATCATCAGTCTATATTAGTTCATTGCTGGACATAGGCCTCCCCTAATGTGCACCATTTCATTCTGTCCTCGGCTTGTCACATCCAGCTTCTACAAGCAACCTTTTGCAAACCATCATTCCATCTTGCCGGAGTAACGGAGTTTGAATATGCATATTATCTTCATATCTATCTAAAAGGTAAAATGCTCCATATAATGTAGAAATTCCATGTGTAATTTATACAATTTTCTGTTTAATTTATGTATGGCAGGCACGTGCACATGTTGCGGGTAGGTGTACTTTTTATGATTTCCACGAACAAACTAGTTTTCCTGAACTAGTTTATCCTGGAAAATAGGCTAAATAAGGTTAGAAAGAGCAAGTTATGTAAGTCAATAAGTGTTCTTTTATCGTAAAAGCTACATACTGCAATTCCATGCCGTAGTCATGTTTGTAGACAATGATTTCTGTGATTTTGTATTTAGTCGGTGAGTTTCGATATTATATAAACAATGAGCTCTTTAGATTATATTAAGTAGTAGATAATATAGTATAATCATTCTTTTCTGGAACGCTGCGCCGCTGTCTCTGGAGGTGGGCGTTAGTGGCTACGATGCCGTCTTTGCACTAATGTAGCTATTATCGTGCACTTTTTATTACTGTAAACAATGTTATGGTTCCAATAAATAAAATTTATTTATTTATTTATCATTCCAAACTGTTGGTTGATTAGTTGATAATTTGCTGTATTTTTTGTGGGGTGTGCAAATGAGCAGACTGATCACCTGATGCTAAGCTATTACCGCCGCACACGGACACCCGTAACACTAAAGGAGTCACAAGTATGTTGCCTGCCTTTTAAAAGAGTTTGGGCCTCCGGTACTCTCACTCACTCGGCAAAACACAACGTAAGCGTTGTTTTACGCCAGTTTTCTGTGAGGGCTGTGGTATCACTCCGGTCGAGCTAGCCCATACGTGCCGAAGCGTTGCTTTTCCGCGGTATACACATAAATCACTAATTATGAGCAGAAAATTAACCTTGGCATCGGTGGCGTAGCGTATATCAAATATGTATCTCTTCAGACAACACGTGTATTGGTCTATAACTAACGCTCTTCAAACTATACTATACTGGCTTCCTTAACAGCAATAAGCCTGGATTACATTAGTTGGAATTTCTTTTCCAGCAGTGAGATAGTAATTGGGTTAATAAGGAGGTAATAAATTGAGTGTAAAATAAATCTACCCTGGAATCAGCATGGCATGGTGTATCACAAGTATATACATTTCTTTCTTTTGACAGCACGTGTGCATTGTATGAGTAATGATGCACGCATGCATGCACATTAGATGGACACTCATTTCCACGAGTGAGACAGCAATCTCTTCTCTATCTCTACTATTATAAAAAAATATACAGGGTATATAAACATCTCCGAACCCAAACGTGATTTTTCAAATTTTTGTCTGTTTGTCTGTTCGTTACGGGTTGCCGCAAAAAATACTGAATATATTTTAATTTTGTTATCACTGTTAGAAAGTATGAGCTCCAACTTAAAAACTGGTATACTTCTTATCTCAAATAATTAAACGGAACCTGAGATACAGCTTGACCTCTCTAATGTATAGAGACCCATACAAAGAAGAGATCATCACTGTTGGGTTTTAGCTTCAAGTGAGCGAAGCCGCGGGCTGAAGCTAGTTGGGTTCATAAAAGTAAAAAAATTGAGAGCGTGAATTAAATCTCCCTTGAAATCGCAATGGCATAGTGTATCACAAGTATACCTTATACCTACTTCTGGCAGCACGTGTATTGTATCTGTAATGATATTAATAAATTCATCGGAACCACGTCAATTCGTTCGTGTAACACAATTTATGAAACCAAGTGAAACTTTTCTGTGTATTTTGTCTATCGAGTGGGTAGGGCTGTTGAGTTTTGGTATAATGTTGACTGTGAATGATTTCGTTGTATTATAGAAAATCTAGCTGTGGCCCGTGGTGCTACTTGTATTATGTAGTTTTTGCCACAATAGGATACTTGGCTAGTATTTGATTTGTTAAAAATAACAAACTCAGTGAAAAATATAATTAATATTCTGGAAAATAATTTGAATCGGCGAATAAAGTTCTAAGAATTATTTTGCACCACAGAGTGCCTACAACTAAGGTTTAAAAAATAACAAGCATGGCGAAAAATATAAATTGAATAATAAATTCTCAGAATTAGATGTGTGAAAGGTTATAAGTGGCGAAATACTCTAGACTACAAAATATTCCATAAACCTTTAACTATATGTGTCAGTTTGAAGTGTAGCGATAACCAAGTGATACGACTATTGGATTGCCAATAATGGCTTGGGCATCGGACTTTCGAATATGACCGACGTGAACCCACTCTGAGCTCAATGCTTGTTTTGCGAGAATACTAGTAATGTGCGACCCACATTGCTAGTAAGCATTTAAAAAAATAACTCAAACGCCTCAAGGTCGAACCCATGGCACGCACCTTCGACTTTTCGTAGTCAAGTGCGTATTAATAATTAATCATCACGTGCTAAACCAGTATGCCTGAGAGATAACCATAACAGATGCGATTATGTGAAGTCTAGAAACCGGCATTAGACCATCTTGGTGGTGTAATGCGGGCTTGGTGGGCAACCCCTTCTTCTGAAAGGAGACCCGTGGCAACATATGTTTTGATGATTTAACATGTATCATTTTGCATTTTCTCCAAAAGACTACCTACCAGACACCGTAACCGTTCTAACATAGCTATTATTATATTCCTTAACCAGCGTACTATTGTAATATGCACAATTATTCAAACCACAGATCCGAAATTTACATAAATTCTCTCGACGAATCTTGTAGAAATTTGCCAACCCGCTCCAGGGCTTTCGAACAACTGTTCCGTGTAATATTAGAACTACTAATTGATATGAAAATATTGAAATCATATTGAAAATATTAATCAGTTGAGATTGATTACCACCCTGATACTCAATTTAAAAAAAAAGCCATTGGCCCAGAGGATTTTATTCTGTATCTTGTGTGCTTTTACAAAAACAAATTCTCACATACACCAACGCCCAGAGCCGTAACAACTACCATTATGTCATACAAATATACTCCGTATGGGCTTATATACTTTTGAAATAATTCTTTACATTTCTCATAATCGATAAAGTTAGGGTGGGGATTATTATCATTTAACTGAGCACAAATTTAAACTCCGACTTGTTACTGTGGATTCCCTGAAAGAAGAAAATATTTGCCCGAACCGGGAATCAAGTTCAAAACCTTACGCTCAGTGGCCGTGCTCGTATTATAGGTATGCTTGGTTATTTGAAACACATTTTAATAGATTCTTTCCAACGAATCTTCTCGCTCTTGCCAGCCCTGCGCTAGGGCTGTCGAGTAAAGTTAAGAATAATGTTTGAGCTGCTGGAATTGTGCCCGTCTTAGAATTTTTGATAAGCTGAATACATGAACCACATTTATAATCGTAGAACAAAGATCAACATTGCATTGTTTGAAATTTAAGGGCTCTTCATATTTTGGGAATGCTCCGCGAGTTTTAGTGGATCTTGTATAAACTCGTAAATGCGTTGTCTTTATTCGACCATAATATACTTTCAACCTTCATATGTTAACCATTATCAAAAGATGGGTGTCAGTGTGTAATGGTAGTGTGTGGAATGTTTTTTTTTTTATTAATCTAATTATTTTTATGCATTAGTATAAAAAAATATTACAATTCTGTACTCCATATAAACTTTAACTTTGAATAATCTCACACTCCTCTATAAATAAATATAAATATAAATATTCTGGGACATTTTTTTTTTCTATGCGTGCTATATGCTTATAAATGAGTGCAAAGTTTTCTCTTCATTCATTATTTACATAGATAGTAGTTTAACTTACAATGTGTATGGATTTTTAATTACTTTCCAGCATATGCTGACCTCTTATTGAATGAAAAGCGCATACAGTCAGATGTCAGCTTATACTGGCGTTGTTGCTTATTCATCGAAAGTGACAATTTTAACCATCATGTATTTCTTACGAATAAAATCTATACTAATATATAAAGCTGAAGAGTTTGTTTGTTTGTTTGTTTGCTTGAACGCGCTAATCTCAGGAACTACTGGTCCGATTTGAAAAATTCTTTCAGTGTTAGATAGCCCATTTATTGAGGAAGGCTATATATCATCACGCTACGCGGACGAAGTCGCGGGCAGAAGCTAGTATCAAATAAATGGTTATTTTGCTAGTATTAAACTCGTATCTATTCACCGAAGCAATAGGAAAACTGCAACGGAAAATATGTAAGTAGTAGTTATGACATTGCCACACGTATTGACATTATCCATAATGTTGTTAACTGTCTCATTAGCCAAGTGGTCCTAAGCGCGACTGCTACGCTAGAGGTCCTGGGTTCGATTTCCAGGTCGAGCAAAGTATTATTGGGTTTTTCTATGAAATTCCCAGTAACAGCTCGGAGTTTGGAATTTGTGCCCGGTTAATGGCAATAGGCTCGCCCCCTATTACATGGGACCTAAACATACCGGCGAACTGTGGGTGCACATTAATAAGCCTCTGCCTAACCCTTCGGGGAATACAGGCGTGATGGTATGTTGATATTCATTTAAATTTATCTACTTCAATGGGACTAAAACTACCACAACCGTTACGTAGTGCGGTTTCATCCTAGACACAATTTTAACCGACTCAAATAAAACTATTTAGATCCAAAAGGAGGGTATGTTATTTGAGTGTGTACCTATGTACTTATATGACTTTGTCATTCTCTGTTGCCTAAACGGCTTCATGAATTTTAACTTGAGAGGTGTCGGTAGATTCGTCTCAATTGTGAGAGTTACCCTGGTTATATCATGTTCTTCAACAATATTTTTTATACAGGCTGTCCAAAAAAAGGGGGCATTTACTGAAATACGCCATAGTATAGCGTAAATACATCTCAATTAACATTCATTATATTATCATACACTAGAAATAACAGAGATACAAGGAAATTAAACATAACTTCGTAGGCGCTTCTCCTAAGAAGACTAATAAAGTCAAAGTCAAAATCAGTTATTCAATATAGACTACTAGGTAGTACTTTTTGAACGTCATTTTTACAATATAGACAGCCCCCAAAACGCCCGCCCTTCACCGCTTCCTAGTGTTTTCGCTGGGAAGAAGAAACGGCGCAACAAACTCCCCAGCAAACACATTTCTGTCTGTTAAGTTATTAAAAGGCGTTATACAAAATAGAATTCACATTATTGTTTGGGGTACTTATTAATTTATTAATTGCTACTGTCAGCTGGCGCACATGTTATTATTATTAATTTTCAAGCAGTATTTATAATATTTTTATAAATACTGTTATACTGTTCTTGTTACATTGATTGTTATAAGTACTGTTATACTGTTCTTGTTACATATTATAGGATTTATTCTATTTCTACGCGGCTACACCTAACGCCATTATTACTCAAATATGGTGTGACCATCGACACAATAAGAAGAAGAAGATAGGATTCAATTTACTGCAACTATTACGCAAAGGGATTACAAATAACTGGACTTAAATGACACAGATTCAGAACTACAAAATTGTCTTATGTCATTTATTACAATGTGTGTTTGTTTGACAAAGACATAACGCACTATTTCTATCGTTATTTCTACACATTTGCAATCGTAAATGTCTGAATATTAAGATTTTATGTGCGCAGATGTGCCGTTGACAAGATACTTAAGAATATCTGAATGATATTCCTAATATTTTAGGTATCCTACTTCCTATCCTACTTCCTATCCTACTTCCTACTAATATTATAAATAGTGTAATAAAAACTTTCACGCCAGAACGGCTGAACGGATCTGGATAAAATTTGGCACAGAGATAGATTATAGTCTGGAATAACACATGGGCTACTTTTTATCTGAAGTACACGGAGACGAAATCGCGGGCAGAAGCTAGTATATTATAAATGCGAAAGTTTGTGAGGATGGGTGGATGTTTGATACTCTTTCACGCCAGAACGGCTGAATAGATCTGGATAAAATTTGGCACAGAGATAGATTATAATCTGGAATTACACATGGGCAACTTTTTATCTAAGGCGGACCCAGTTCAGTGCTCTCTCGATACTTAACTCGATACTACTTAATCCAACACAACTATTATACAGGGTGCTAATATAGACACCTACACCCGCTTAAAGGACGATCCTCTCCCTCATTCCGACCAACTTTCCCCATGAAACCCTTAACCGATACGAGACATAAAATTACTTTCATACATGCCTAAATGTACACAAAGTAAATATCCAGCAGTATCAAGGATAAATGACAAAGGGCAATGATATGTTTTTCGATTCATAAGTTAGAAAATATAAAACAAACTAGAAACAAAAACAATTTTTGTTTAGGTAAGTTATTATCTTCGAAGATAAAAGCAATCTTTTAAACAAAATCAATACAAAATATTTTTATACAACTACCTACGAACTTTGTTCAGAAAAAAGTCTTCAAAAATAATAGCTGAAATATTCCTAAAATAAAAATGCTCAGACAAATTAAGGATGATTGCTCCCAGTAAGTTGGTGAGAGACAGCCCTCGAGGCCTTAAATGAAAACTTGCCGAGTTCACAGAGAGCAAGCTAGGGTTACCACTTAAAAGATTTCTGTGGGATTTTTTCTCCCATTCCGTTTTAATGATGTGAGTTTTGCTTTAAACTTTTTGAGGTGTGTGATATCATTTATGCATGATATTGAGGTACAATACGTAATAAACATTTTCACATAAACCATCACGCGTGTATTCATGAAGGGTCAGCAGAGGTACAGTAATGTATACCCACAGTTCGTTTAGGTCCCATGTAATGAGGCACAAAACCAAACAAAAATACTTAATTGCGATAATGAGAATCGAACTCACAACCTCCTTAACCGCTACACCAAACGTGTAGAGAAGGATGCCACTCTATAAGTTAAATAACACCATTTCTTCCTAACAGTGCTTAAACAATAGCTAATACTTTATAGTAAAGGCCCAAGAGACTAACATGCTAGCCGTGACATAATTTTACTGGGGCACTATCTCGTCTTGAGATGTACTCTCAACACGAGATACGCGACGACAAAGTTATTTCGTGTGGGTATATTGCATACCTACTACAAGCATGGAACAATTTTGCCGTTTGATTTCATAGATCGATTTATCTTATATCATGCGACCTACTGGCGCGGCGAAGATATATTGAATGTTGAGTATTTGTTACGGTGGCTGAAACTGGATAAAATATCTTTGCTTACCCTGAGGAAATAAAATAAATAACGCATTGGACGAGAGAATGCTGGGTGTTTCTGCATCGTGTCCTCTGTAACATACAAATGGTTCATGGTTACATTGTCGGCACAGGCAAATGATATTTAATCGACCCGAAGATAAGATTCATAATCCCCTACGTTTCTGACGTAATTGTTTAAAAAAATATTTGAAGTCGTTGTATTTGACAAGCGTGCGTTTATATGATGACTTCTAATGATATTAGTATAAGGAACAAGTTTAAATGATTCCAGCACACTGTGTTGTTAAAATCATTACTCTAACAACACAGTGTGACTTTACATTTTTTATTTTATAATTTTTTATATCGTGAATAAATGTAGCCGAAAAATAAACAATTTGTGTAGGTACTTTATATATTTTCTCTTCTTTGTCAATTTCTAAGTGCAAACTTTGTACATAAGTACATACCTATAAATCTCTACTATTATAAAATCGTAAGGAAGTTCTGTCTGTATATTGAAGATTACAAAATTCTTGTCTATTTGTCTGTTTGTTATGGGTTGACGAAGTTACTACTGAATAGATTTTAATTTTGTTATCACTGTTAGAAAGTATATGCTCCAACTTAAAAACTGGTGAACTTCTTATCTAAATTAATTGAACGGATCCTGAGACACAGCTTGACCTCTCTGATGTATACAGACCTATACAAAAAAAATCATTACAGTTGGTTTTTGATTAAATTATTTTTGGGATATATTTTTAATCCTAATATAGCTTCATGTGAGCGAAGCCGCAGGCAAAAGCTAGTTTTAAATAAAACCCTTTTGTACTACACCGTGGCTTTTTATGTTTATCCTCCCGGCCCTAATGAGCTAATGAGCCAAGCCTGAAACGTGTACACTTAATAAATATACAGTTTATTCACAAACGTAACTGTTGCCAGCTAAATTAATTATATTTAAGTGGGCCTGTTAGTGACTTTCATACGCTAAAGTGTTTACATGAATTAATTGCTTATAAATATTGAAGATTTTGCGCAAAATGTTTAGGTTAAAGTTCAAGGGAAATTCAATTAGAGCGTTCGTACGTGCGTTGTTTACAAGTACAATAATCCTTTACCTACAATGTATCTCTCATAATATTTAAAGCGAATTACCCATTTGCATTATGTTAAGCAGTAGTAACTGCCTCATTAACCTAGTGGTCTTGAGCGTGACTGCTACGCTAGGGGTACTGGGTTCGATTCCCAGGTCGATCAAAGTGTTATTGGGTTATTCTATTAAATTCCCCAGCTCGGATTTTGGAATTTGTGCCCGGTTAATGGCAATAGGCTCGCCACCTATTACATGGGACCTAAACATACCAGGCGAACCGTGGGTGTACATAGTATGTATGCCTCTGCCTAACCTTCAGGGAATACAGGCGTGATGGTATGTTAGCAGTAGTTTATACTGTCAATTGTGATAATAACCCAGTGTTTAAACTGTTCGCATCATTCCAGAGTTTTCAATCTGCTGTTTTATTATGTCAAAGTCATTCAGAATCTCAGAGACTCGAGTTCAGAATGATTGAATTTTGACAACTGTTCAACAATTGACAGATGTCATTAATGGCGGATATTTCAAAAATCCGGACGTAACGCTTTAAGTGCACTTTAATCATGCGTACTGCTGAAATGTGCAATGCGCTTCCTGAGTGAGCTGCCCCGATAAATATAATCTGGGTGTCTTTAAATCTGGAGTGAATCGGTTTCTTCTAGGCAAACACGTTCCATCGCAACGCAGTGTCGCTTAACATCAGGCGAACTGGCGGCCAAACGCAGGCCTATAAAAAAATGTCAGACTGACAGAACTCGGTCTACCAGATGTGTCAATCCTTGCGTCATGTATAATCATTCTGACATACAAATACCTTCGCATTGCGAAATACTCTGCCGTCAAGCAGCAATGTGCTAACTTTATTGTGTTCCGGTTAGAATAATAATGTCCCCGATTAAATTTAGATAGTGTTGCTAGCATATACAGGCCCGTGTGCTTGATCATTATCACACCTGTATTCTCCGAAAGGTTAGGTAGATGTGTACTATTGCACGCCCACAGTTTGCTGGTAACTATGTTTAGATCCCCTGTAACTTTTTGCCCGCATGATGGCTTGCCAAACAAAGCCATCAAGAGGGCAAAAATCTGAACTCCGAGCTGCTACTGAGAAAATCATAGAAATACACAATTACTTATATTTTACAATACCCTCGACAACATTCTTAAGACAAGCAAAGCTGTTTAAGTATGGTTCATATGTGCACTTGTAAGTAAAGGAACAAGTAAACAAACACACTCCCAAACTGATGACCAGTGGTAAGTCTTAATGGACAAAGTTTTTCCACCACAAATCCTGGCCCCAAGGTGGGCTTAACTCTTCAAAGTAAAGTTTTGTGGTCCAAGTCAAAAAGAAGGGAGGGAACGCCCAGTGTGTAGATAGATAGAATATTCTTTATTGTACACCACATTGTTACATTGTTTTGAAATTATCTTGTGTAGGTACTTAAGGCCCACTTGCACCAAATTCTTAAATGTGTTTAAGTCATATTTAAACACAAATTTTCATAGATTTTTCGTGTTTAAGTACAATTTAAACACATTTAAGTAGTTGGTGCAAGTGGGCCTAAATTGTGATTTATTTAAAACTGTATTTAAATTTAAATTGCGTAAACAAACAGGTTTTTCATTGCCTCCTATTTCACGTTAACCAATGAACTGTGGGTGTACATTAGTACACTACTACCTAATTCTTCGGGAAATAATGTTACTTATTCAGCAAGTTCAGGAAAATTTCTGTTTTAAACATGTTTTATTCAACGGTTTTGGTGAAAAGAAAAAGACAATCATTTATGAAATACTTGAGGACCTCGCACACTAGGTGGTTGCAACAGCCGGTGTCTGCCGTCGATGGCCAATTTGTCGTGGAACTGGTTCACACTACTTCAATATGACAACTGCCAAAAGTCTAAATCCATTACGTTGGCCTATACACAAAAGTGTTGCATGTCATCTTTTTACGACAACAACTTTTGCGTTTTGATTAAAAGCGGGAAATAAACCCACTATGCGGATTTTTATTCGCGTTGTATTTACATTATTAAAAACTTAATAGCGTCCATGTTCACGGGTAGACTTTAATGTGGTATTAATTCGGATGTGTTAGAAATCAGTATCAATTGAGTGTGATTGATTTTTTATGTTTACTGCATAGTTTTAAATCTTTACGCAAAACCATTTGTAATCAATCGCTTTAGCCTTGCACCGTACCACAACTCCATTCAAGGTGTAGTGTTTATTCACTAGTAGGGTCGGCTGTTTCCGTAGATTATCCATGAGGTCTACCTGCGACCACCATTCACCATGACGACCAGCGTTCTAACCATTAGTCTTAGGAAAAAGTAAATCCGTTTAACATGGGGTGATATTTTTGCCATCTTGTATGAAGACAGATTGGTGTGGAATGACTTGGCAGACTTTATTTTAATCACCAAGCTTAAAAAATCATGACACGGAAAGGAGTTAACTTTTACCGATTTTTACAACTCTCGCGCATTAACTCTTCGAGGATAGAGGCGGTGGTAGGTATCTATATGTTTTCTGGAACAGCCTTGAAGTTATTGATAGTAAGCTTGTTATTTTTTCTTTAAGAATAAAAAGACAATACTAGGGAACAAGCTCACAGAAAATCGGCATGAAACAACACTTACGTTGTCTTACCATCAGGTGATCCGTCTGCTCGTTTGTCATCCTATCCCATAAAAAACAAGCCCTGTGTCGAAAAGGACTTTATAAACATAAAAGTAACGAATAAAATACCGTCCTCACTGATGCCTTGACTTAGGCATCGTCGACGTCCGAAACGATTCAAACTTCAAAGCAAGGAAGGTTTCAACATCTGAATATTGACATCGACTTATACTGCACATATTACACATTGCATATTGAACTGCCAAGTCAAAGGTCTCAAAATTCGAATCCCAAGGTACGCATATCTGACTTTTCGACGTCATGTGAGTATTAATAGTTAATTATCACGCACTAACTTGTCTGAGAGATTTTCGTGATGGCGTGTGAAGTCTGCCCAAACCGCATTAGGCTAACGTGGTGGACCATAGACTAATCCTTCTCATTCTGAGATTGTGGAACGGTATAATGTGTTAATTATGTAAGACCTGCTTATATAGATGTACGATTAAAAAGTAATAAAAATTTTAGCTTTTTAAAAAGCAATATTGCCTCCTCGGTCTGGCACCTGAAATTTAATAACATTCCTTTTTGATGGCTTTGCGTTCGTCTACCTTTGTCCATGGCTTTACGTAAACATTTTGCGTTTCATAACTGGAGTTTTTAAAGCTTATAGTCCACGGAAAGAACTAAAATGTTAGCTTTTATCGCTTGCTGTATGTTTTATTTAACTGTTTATTGTCTTAAACTTATGTGTGTATTAATAGTTAATTATCATGCGCTTAAACGGTGAAGGAAAACATCGTGAGGAAACCTGCACGTCTGAAAGATTTGCTCGACGGCGTGTGAAGTCTGCCAACCCGCATTAGGCTAGCGTGGTGGACTATAGCCTAATCCCTCTCATTGTGAGAGGAGACCCGTACCCAGCAGTGGGACATATAATGGGTTGATTATTTTGTCCTAAACTAATGGAGTCGGAGTGACACTAACATTCTTCTAAGGTTTTTCTTCTATATAATATGTTATACTGATTTCTGAAGTCTACGCGAATATTAGACACAGTCTGCCCGTGACCATGGACGTCGTAAAGGGTCCGAAAAGGAACGGTCGGGATTTGATTTTTACTATTATAGCCGTGATAGCCTAGTGATATGACCATTGGACTGCCAAGTCAAAGGTCTCGAGTTCAAATCCAAGGCATGCTCCTCTGACTTTTCGAAGTTATGTGTGTAATTATCACGCGCTTAAACGGTGAAGGAAAACATCGTGAGGAAACCTGCACGTTTGAAAGATTTTCTCGACGGCGTGTGAAGTCTACCAACCCACATTAGGCTAGCATGGTGGACTATATCCTAATCCCTCTCATTGTGAGTTACCCCAACCCATTATATGTATTATATATGTCCCACTGCTGGGCACGGGCCTCCTACCCGTGCCCAGCCGTGGGTTGATTATGATTATATCGTGATAGAATCTATAAAGTTGTTTTATTTAATATATACGATATGCAATTATCAAAGGCGGTCTTTTAAAATTGTGCCTATGTTTCGAACTTTTTTAAATTACTTTAAAATATAGCCACGCTATAGCCTCCAACTACGACATTGGGTTAACGTTACAGTATTACCACATTTATTCGCAATGCAGATATTAATGAAAGGATATTTTGATTGCACTGTTATTTTACAACCGATTGCTGTTTACTGTGTGAATATAATTGCTTTATACTGTACCCCTACAGATTTGCCTGTAGGTCTTCAAGTTCGAAAAGGTTTTTATTTCAAACTAACTGCACCGACAGACTTCATTCTGTCCATAAATATTTTCCTCCCAATTCAAAATACAAGAAATACGTATTTTTAAGTGAAATCTTCTTTAGCGGCGCTGTGTACTCTTTGTGATGGGGAAAAATGTTAAACTCGCTACTTACAAATCATTTCGTGACAGATAAGACCGTAAGACAAAAGTGAAAACAAATGTTTTCTTAGACAGTACAACTGAACATTATCATTTATTGAAGTAAAATCTTCGTTAATATTCAAGTTTTCACTTACTGCCGGTACTCCCGGAGTGCAGCCCGTTTTTTTCTCTCCATCTTATGGAGAGAAAAAAACGGGCTGCACTCCGTTGCACCTTCGTTATGCCTTAAAGAAAATCTATACTAATATCTATACTAATATATAAAGCTGAAGAGTTTGTTTGTTTGTTTGTTTGATTGTTTGTTTGTTTGTTTGTTTGCTTGAACGCGCTAATCTCAGGAACTACTGGTTCGATTTGAAAAATTCTTTCAGTGTTAGATAGCTCATTTATCGAGGAAGGCTATAGGCTATATATCATCACGCTAAGACCAATAGGAGCGGAGCATCAATGAAGAATGTTTCAAAATCGGGATTTTTCCTTTTGAGAGCTTCCGATGCATGCGCTGCGTAAACGGTTAAAGTTTCGCAAAAATCATATATGAAAGAATTGTTCCGCTTTAAAAGTTCTAAAAAAAAGTCCGCGACAGCATATGTCTATCTTTTAAGGTTGGCTCACTATAACCGTTTTTATGCTAACTTTGTTCTAAAATTCGTTTTTTTTCCTTTTGAGAGCTTCCGATGCGTGCGCTGCGTAAACGGTTTAAGTTTCGCAAAAATCATATATAACAGAATTGTTCCTCTTTAAAAGTTAAAAAAAAAGTCCGCGACAGCATATGTCTATCTTTTAAGGTTGGCTCACTATAACCTTTTTTATGCTAACTTTGTTCTAAAATTTCAAATGCATTATTTGCGTAGGTGTTTTTATAAACATGATATTAATCCTTATCCAAATAAATACGTTATTCATCAGCCTTTAGAGCGTTTGTTTTGTATCCGTGTGGACCGAGCTTGGGTCCGCTCGGACCCAACAAACGCTCTAAAGGACATATCCTCATTTAGCGTTCTTTTATTATTCATGTTCCCGTGACATATTTTACTAAAGTTCCGCTCGGATACTCAATACTCAATTATCAACTAACAATATTGGCTATATCTTGAAGTGAGCTTCAATCAAAACATACTACAAGCCGCTGAACGGGATCATCATCTTCTTACCACCTGCCAAGTTTGCTTGAACCAGAACGCGATAATCTCAGGAACTATTGGTCCGATTAGAAAAAATCTTTCGGTGTTAGATAGTCCATTTATTGAGGAAGGCTATAGGCTATCATCCTGCTAAGACTAAGTAACTATTCCACGCGGACGAAGTCGCGGGCGGAAGCTAGTTAATATATAAAGCTGAAGAGTTTGTTTGTTTGTTTGTTTATTTGCTTGAACGCGCTAATCTCAGGAACTACTGGTTCGATTTGAAAAATTCTTTCAGTGTTAGATAGGCCATTTATTGAGGAAGGCTATAGGCTATATATCATCACGCTACGCGGACGAAGTCGCGGGCAGAAGCTAGTATTAAATAAAAAAATTGCTGAATTCTCGAGGTTTGCGCTTAGCATTTGGCGATTCTTTTTTTTTCATTAAATAAGCATTTATGAAACGTTATGCGTCTAGTTGACCAATTCTTAAAAGTTGATGGAGAAGTAAGAAATTCCTTCGACACGACTAAAATAGCTTGATAGAAAGCATAAACAAAAAACTGTGGTCCTGTGGAACCTAAGCCCTAAAGGTCAGCGCAGAACGGCGCTGTGGAAGTGAAATGAATTGTTTCATATCTTAAGGTTAGCATGGCAGATTGAACGCCAAGTAATTAATGGGCAACTTTAATTCCTTTAACATACTTCTAATGTTTATATTCCGAAACAGCTTGGCGCCGCTGTGCCAATGTATTTTTATTTTTTGATACTTATTCTAGCCTATGCCTATGTCAAAGGTATCAAAACTAACCTCGCTGTCACTCTGCTGGTTTACGATACTAGGAGCCTTTGAAACCGAAAAAAAAACACAAAGCAACTGTTTAACAGGAAATAATTATTTTCTCCCACTAATTATAACGTCAAAATTTCCTAACAGCTACTTTTTTCAACAAAAATAATGTCAACTTTAAACTTATTTAGTTTGTGCTGACTGTCAGCATATAATTTCAGGAAATTATTTGCCGTACCAATTTAAAAGTTAATGCCTTATTTACCAAGTCACAGCAAAACTCTAATTTCTGTAACAAGTAACGCTTGGCACTGAAATGATTTATGACGAGTTAACAATTTTCATGAATGTAGCAGTGAATGGAAAAATCCAGTCATTTGGGTAAGCGTCTAACAAAATCACATGGCAATTTTTCATGATCACTTTCGCAAACAATTGCATCGGCAATCGGGTTCGGATACGTTTATATACCTACCCTAACCCACTTGTTCTTTTTTAAATATCTTCATTATACAGACACAGATTTTTTACAATTATATAAAAGTACAGAAGAAGAAGTAGAGATGATATTATGACATTGGTTCGAGTAGCATGCTAATAGCGAAGCCTAGCACTTGTCTTGTTTTTGTGCTCTTTTCTTTCAAAATAGTATTTTGTGGAAACCCCTATTTTTTTTATTTGCTCACAACATTAATTTGAACAGGTAGCAAGCACTAATTACCCTTAACACAATATTCCGGAGGCATATAATATGTTAATATGGTTAGTTAGTCATTAATTCTAACACAAGCAAAACGCTACGTCACTCTCTAGGTAATTAGGGTTAGATTTTCTTAAAATAAGCCTTAAATGTTGGCACAATATCGCTGTTTTAGTTACATGGTTGTAATACATCACTGTGTGTTAGAGGCGTTACTGTTGACATATTAGATTAGATATTAATCTATTTAGTAAACATTGTTTTACGGTACTTAACTTATTTATAAGCGAAATACATCGTAAGTTAACATTGATTTCCGCACGTAACATAATAATTTGACAACAGTTAATGGGTATACATCTGAGACGTCAATCTGTATCTCAGGATCATTTTAATTAATAGTGATAAGAAATTCACCAGTTTGGAGCATATCCTTTCTAAAAGTGATAAAAACGCTAAAATCTATACAGTAGTTTTTGCGCCAACCCTATCAAACAGACAGACAAGAATTTTAATTGGGTAGTAATTCCAAACTTCGAGCTGATACTGGGAATTTCATCGAAAAACCTGGGAATCGAACCCAGGACCTCGCAGGGAACTAGCGTAGCAGTTGCACTCAGAACCACTAGGCTAATAAGTTAATTATAGGCACAGATGTATGTATGAATAACGCTTAAAAATATTATTTGTATAACGCTTTGTCAATAAATTTTACGGGTTATTCTTGACTAAATATACAAATACCAAAGATTGAAAGCTCACTATCAAAATCTAGTACTGGCCAATTAAATAACGAAAAAAAAATGAGAACGAAATTGACAACTAACTTTTTAATGGCACAAGGTCATTGAAAATTATGAACCGCTCAATTTATAAAAATAATGTTGAGTTAAATAAAAACTCCCTCGATCAACAGGAACGTGACGACAAATGACTTCCGTTAGAGGGAGCTGTTAAATGCGACGATGATAGTTTATGATAGATGTTTATAAAAGCGACTACACCTATTTAATTCTTCGTCTCCATAGAATCAACATTTTGGAACCGTGCAACTAGAATCGAACGTTTCATAAACGCTTGTAAAAGCTTATTTGCGATAAAACAATTGAGCTTGAACTAAATAAAAAAATCCAACAACATTTTTCTAGCACCCTTTTATACGCTAGTGTTAGTAGGTACATATATATACACTAGTAGTAATTTTGATGTTAAAAAAAACTATCTGGTACGCTACCTATTTTAATGAGAAGAAATTTCTGTCGATTTTCTACCGAGTAAAACCACACACCACTGCTATTTGCTATTCTCAACACATCAGGGGCTTTCGTTTCCCAGTGGAACGCATTACAGCGCACTGACGTCCTGAGCTCTGTAAGACTCAAACTTACATCATTTCCCAGAGCAAACAATTCCGCTATATAACGGACAAATACTAACAAAATCCCATTTATCTTCGCGTCGAATAGTTCTGAATTTAGTCTATCGCTGTTGCCAAATGTGTCGGGATACCGCGGCCGCCACACGTGAGTACGCGAAATCGAATTGTCTTGACGCTTTATTCTACCGATTTTCGGCTTTATAAAGTCACTAGTTTCATTTTGACAGGCTAGAAACAAAATATTCGGCTTTTGGGCTTTTTCTGCTTCTTTTTTTTATAGGATAGGGGAGGAAACGCGCAGACGGATCACCTGATGGTAAGCGATAATCGCCGCCCATAGACACCCGCAACACCAGAGGAGTCACAAGTGCGTTGCCCGCCTTTTAAAACGGTTTGGGCCTCCGGTAACCTCACTCACTCGCCGAAACACAACGCTCGCGAAATGTGACTGCCGCGATTCAAAGCATTCTATGTCACAACATAGAATGCTTTGAATCGCGGCAGTCACATTTAACAAAACAAGACCTCTGGACCTCCATCTCATCATAATCATCATCATGCAAATGAGGGTCAACAAGACCCCTTTGCACATATTGGTTCTGCAACTGCCTATCTGGATATGAAGTATTTTTATGATGTCAGAATAGATAGCTTTAAAGCTTTGTGTAATTGTAAAGGATTCCCACCACTTGTAGAAAACGAAGAGCTATGTCAGACGTATCACTAAAAACTAAAATCTTAATTTGGGGGGCGTAGACTATCCGTTCTGTTTTAAATACTGTTTATTCTGTGTCAAAAGCCTGGCATTCTATCAGAGAACTCTACCTCCTTTCTAATTTTGCTGCTTTTTGGATGCCTTAATTGCTCCTTCCCCAAGTCAAAAGATTAATGTTGCTACCTAGCCAAGAGCTAAGTTTACCTCTGTACATTTGTGCTGGTCACTCTTATTATATAAGTAGGAATTTGCTCTGCAGAAGAACAATGATAAGACTAATTGCAAGTAATTAATCTTCATCTGCCCAAGTGGATGTATTTGTAAAGGGTTTAGCGTCCGCACATTTAGCGTCCGTCAATGAAGACATTACCCGGAAGAAATTCATTGTAGGTCTTGCCAAAGTCTGTTGAGTTCTACACGCATACGATATATTCTCGTCGCACTATCAGGCCTATATATAAAGGTGTAAGCTATTGGGACATGAATGTTCCTATGGAAAATCCCCACGACCTATCCCTAGGTTTATAAACTGTCCATTCTACAAATACGTTCCGGTACAGTCAGTGTGTGCCCGCTCTTGTCACGTCACGGCGGCCCCAATACGCTGACTGACGTGCGCTTACGCATACAAACTCGCGAGATTTATTGCAAACCTGCGAAAACAGGTATTTGTTTGAACTGTACCGGTTTTGTTTTAGTTGTTGTGGTTAGTTTGTTTAAAGTTTTCGTGAAAACCCATTAGAATTTAACACGCAAATTTTAAATTCCAATGAACAGAGTACAAAAATTGCTATCAATTAAACTCTTACATTAAAACCTTAATAATAAATTTACATGAGGTGAAACTGTGAAATAGTGCCTTAAAAGTACTGAACCTTAAAGAGTGTCCTTAAAATCTGTTATGATGCAGTCCTCTTATGTGTGATCAGAGCCGTGAAAGAAATATAATTATGCTCGTGAATCCTATGTCCGGACTGTCTGGTTTGGTTTTCAAATTTGTATTCAACATACCGGCCTATTCCAGGAGGCGTTGGCTAATTCCCGAGGTCTATTTACTTTTGAAAAAAGTATTACTTTCTCTTCTTGTATTATTTTTATACATTGGCAATATATAATTTCTTCAACGTTACATAAATTCCCGGTTCCCAAACCAATGATTTTTTGTGTCTGCTAATCAGTAGCTTGACTATCAAAAACTCTCGTCTTATTAATTGTCTCCTTATAATAGCTAAATCGTCTTAAAACTTTTTTCCAATCTTGGTCTAAAGACAAACGTTTTCACGTGGGAGAGCTATGCTTCGGCACGAATGGGCCGGCTCGACCGGAGTGATACCACGGCCTCACCGGCGTGAAACAACGCTTGCGTTGTGTTTCGCCGAGTGAAGGGTTTGGGCCGTTTTAAAAGGCGTGCAACGCACTTGCGACTCCTCTGGTGCTCTGTGTTATCACTTACCATCAGGTGATCCGTTTGCTAGTTTGCCCCCCTATCTCATAAAAAAAAACAAGAGAGTTTCAATTTAGATCACATTACATTACCTACGTTCCACTTAAAGTAACTTTTCTCAAAGTCTAGTCCCTAATCCCTCGATCGCATGGGATAACACCCGCTTAGTGAATTTTTTTACCGATGTTACTCCCACGCTGTTCAAACGAGACACCTCCAAATCGACAAATATCTCCCCAAGTTTAATATGTATTAGTTCTCCTCAAAGGTTCCTTTATGTGACATACTCTTCATGTGACATTACACATAATTAGACGAAGATGCACGCGTGTGTTGACATAAGAAATTGAAAGCGTGGAGAAATGTGCGACATATTTTTTCATTCCACGGAAATATTTGGTCCTTCTAGGCGAAAATAATTGAGACGTGTGTTTTGCTTTTGTGGAGTAATGAGTGGTAGACAGATAATATATATATGAATGTTAAAGCTATCTTTTAAGAAGAGCTATTAATTTAAGAGATTTATCTTTCATTATTAGTTAAGAAAATTAAAGTCCAACTTTAATCTTATCTTATCTTCTTACATATAATAAGAATGTAAGTGAGCCGTGTCTGTACATTGCTTATATTTACAAAAAAACTAATTTGGGGGACTCAGAATCGGCAACACAATCCATTTCTATTATTTTTGGTACTTTTGTCTATCTGTTTGTCTGTCGGTTTGTCTGTATGTTTGACCGCGCATCAAATGATAACTACTGAAGAGATTTGGAGGAAGTGGGCAGGAATTCATAGCCTGTTTCTTGGATTAACATTTAGGCTATTTTAAATTCAAATCGGTTCTTCCTATCAAAAGTTATTAACATTTTAATTATTGAAAACGTTGTCTTTTAAAAATAACCACTGAAGTCAATTTCTTTTTCAAGTATTTCTGTACTAGACTAGCACGGATCAAAAATTATAACAGAATCAAGTAATAAAATTAAAAAAATACATTTACAGGGACTAAATAACATAAAACAAGAAAATAAAGCAGATCAATCAGAAACCATTATTGTGACCAAGAATTGATTAGTATTACAGTAATTCTAACTCTACTTATACAGGGAATCACGGGGCATACATAGGATTTATCCAGCGAGCACAAGCCGGTGTAAAAACTAAATATTTGAGTAGGTTAAAGAGTAAACAAAAAATTACAACTTATTTTCTAGCGGACTAACACGACATCGTTATTACCTCAATGAAATTTGATTCGATAACAGGTGTCATTTTGAGTTGACAATTTTGACAATATTATTGTTTTCTTCTTTAAAGCATCCAGCCATATAGTAACTCATTTTATAATGTGAAACCTCCATAGTGTAGATACAGTGCGCACACTTTATTTGAGAAACTAAAGAGTTTCCATCTAATTGAATAATTAATTAAGTACATAAATAAATATAATAATAAAAAAATGCAACGTGCGTTAAGCTTTACTGATGCCGAAACAGATATTTGAGATTTTAATCTATGTATGTCTATTTATATTTCCATGCTTCACGTCAATACAATGTGAACAAATTTTTGAAATTAAGTAATTTATAGATCAGAAATAAGGTATTCAGAAATCAATGGCGCTAAGTGTATTACAAATATAGAAAACCAAATTTTTCGAGGTGGTTAGTTGAAACTTGGACAGGACAACGTCTGTCAGGTCAGCTAGTAAATAATAAATTCTTTATTAGACTTTATTGGACACAAACATAGATTATAAATCGAAAAGATTTCACTAAATCCTGCACTAGTAAAAACTGTGTTGCAGGAGCTAGTGTCCTCCCCTTTAGTGGTAATTACAATTTTCCTTAGGAATATATGTTTATTTTCTAATTTAATTTCTAAATAATAAGTAATAATGAGTAGAAAATAGTAGCTATTAATTAAAAGAATCTGTTTGTGTGTGCTTGTGAGAGAGTTTGTGTGTGTCTATGTATGTGTGTGTTAGTAGTACTTTAACAGTAGCCTTGAAGTTTCGCAGTTATTATAAAAATCTAATTCAAATTAACCTTTAGAATCAAAAATATTATCTTAAAGAATAAGCCCAACATACTTTTTGTTACCTACTACATAAATGTCAGGTAAGTACTTATGTAAAACTACTATCAAAATAAAAACATCTCAGATTGAATCGCACCCTGCTGACACTCCAAACAGAATTGCGCGTTGATATTCAACGCGAAGCGTACCTCATTAACTCGATTATATTTCTACTTCTCCAAATCCTCCTAAAACTTAGGAAACTTCACGCAATTTGGACCATTATTACAAGGGGCAGAAAGGTGATATTACCTTGAAAGTTTTCAGGATAATTTCCGTAGTCCCGTAGGCACAGTTGTGAGGGAAAAATCGCAGAGGCCGTCTGATCGTTGTGTGGGCTTGTTTCAATGCTCCAGCGGTTATGTTGTGATTCTTTTATGGCTTTCAATGTTGAAACCTGAATTAGGAAGGCGGTTTTGGTACTTGCTGAGCTGAAGGAATATTTGAAGCTTAAAATAAGAGAATTATAGATTTATTTTCAGTGGTTTCTCTAGGATATGAGGCTCCTAATGAGCAGAAACATAACAGTATCGTCATCATTGAAAGCTTCCCTTTTCTTCCTAATTATTCTGATGACTCCGCTGCAAGTTGCAAATTGCTTCATTTTGGGGTAGGTAATAACACATCATGGATGTTTATACGATGATGATGATTATTATTATTATGCTGTATTAGTGATGTTCCGTATTTGATATCTGTACCTCTTGAATCCTATAAAAAAACCGACTTCAAAACTTAAAAAGTAAAAAATAGTAATGATTTAATATTAATTATATAGTACCTATTATTTATGTTTGTTATTTACTAATAGGTTTGAAGTCGGTGCTATTCCGCATCAAATAAAAAAATAATTACGTAAATCGGTTCAGAAACCACGGCGAAATCGGTGTACATATATAAAAAAAATATATATTCCGGCCGAATTGAGAACCTCCTCCTTTTTGCTTGAAGTCGGTTAATAAGGGATTTACAGTCACAAGGTCTATTTTCAAATGAATTATGATCCTATACATATCCCAGGTCTTTATGTCATAGAAACGCTGTGGAATGTCTCTTACCTAAAGAGGCCGAAGTTTCTTCTATTGAAAGTATCAGCTTATCATAAAGTTTTAACCTTTAAAATCTTTACTTTATGCAAGCTGCCTTGCTAATAAAGCTCATTATACATGTTTATAGAAATTCATACCTTTTTTTGACTTTTCATTACTTTAGAAGTTGGATCATCACGATTATCAATGCAAATATCGATTTTTAAACCGATAATATCACTTATATAGCTGCGGAAATCAAATATCGCAAGTCTAAGAATCAAAAAGCCATAGCTTTATTCCAAGAAAAGGATATACTCCGTTTTAGAACTTACTCGTAGCAATGTAATGTTTCAAATATGAGTCGAGTCGTTCGTATAAAGCACTTAATGTAGGGAGATGAGATACCGCTGAATTATGAGATCCTTTTCAAGATAATTTAAATTGGGCCACGCTTTCTCCCTACTGATATGATATGGTAATATTATGTTGTATTTAATATGATTTTGGTTAATATCTTTCCTGATATCATTGTTTACCTACACATACTGATTTGCTTAAAGAGAAAATAAGATTGAAGAATTTTAATTATTAATGTTGAAATTTCTACTGTAACACTATGTAGGTTTAATAAGAAAATACTTCTTGGGTAATTCACAATCCATTGCTATGTAGTAATGATATTTTACCTTTGATGTTTTACAGATTATCTGGAGAATCCTGATTTCTGAAGGAATCCTTCTGAAATCAGGCTTCTCCAAATAATGAAGTCTATGAATAGCTAGGGTTTCGCCGAGTGAGTGAGGGAGGATACTGGAGGACCAAACTATTTTATAAAGCGGGCAACGCACTTAAATCTTCTCTGGAGTTGCGGGAGTCCATGGGTGGCGGTAATCGCTTACCATCAGGTCAATCAAAAACAATCAAAGTATTTATTTACTCCGTTGAGAATGAATCCCATTACACAAATCGTGCAGTCTTTAAATCCAGTGACAATCTGCTAAATCTGCTAATCATAAGATCAAAACAATATCGAAAGAAACTTCAAATGACAGCTAAATAATATATTCAAACTAAGCTCCTAAAGACTATTTATTAATGATTAAAGATGAATAATTTACATGGAATACTAGGAAGATTTCCCAAGATTCTACATCAATTCTAATATATTTTAACCTCGTAAAATCTTATTTCATGACACTTATAAACTGTCAGCGTCGGAATCACTTCATATTACCTTCTGCCTGCATTCTAGATAAATTGGAATTCAGGAAATGCAATATTATCCAGTCTTTCAGATTGAAAGTTACTGGAAAATTTTGCAATTCGCCAAGTATTTGAATTTGTCACTTTGATAAAAAGTTTCTTCCTACATGATTAATTCCTTCCACTATTTAAGTATTTAAGACGATAGGTTTTTGACCCTGGCAGACCACAACCGCTTTTACCTTAATAATCCTCACTATAGCAATTGGCTCGTCTATAACTTGGCACTTAAAACATAACCTTGAAATTGTACTCTGCCTCACACTTCGGCGATACGTTATGTTATTTTATATTTCTTTCTCCTGTTTTTTAATGTAATACGATGACATCGCGGCAACCACAGATTATAGCTGTCAGCAACACCAGCATTATTTATTACCGCATTGTTATCTTAAGACTTTAGTGCGTCAGTCCCATATGCCCAGACCATACTTGGTAAGTCTAATGTGCCCAGTTATTTCACTGGCTACATTGCTCTACAAACCAGAACACAATATTGTTACCTCATAATTATCTTATCTTTTGTGGGGCCGAAGCTGCAAAGCCTCAATGCACATAAACTCAACTGGATCTTTTGTGCTTCCTCTAGATAATCTATTCCTCATCCTCTCCCAGTCCTTCAAACAGCTCCTTTATGAGCGTTATAATGAGGCCAATCTTGGATAAACCTGCCCCAAGAGGCACATTCGCTTTCTAGCCATTGCATCGCATGTACACAAAAGGTGTTTCTAAGCTCTCAATTAGCTCATAATTGCTTAGCAGCAGAATATCCAGCTGTGAAGTTCTACAACCCAAAAAAAACGATTCTATTGGTACAAAAATTAAAGCTGAACCCTCCGTTCCCCATTCCCCTAACTACTGGCAACCCACGTTATTCCCACGCTTGCAACCGCAGCGCACTTCCGATATATTTACAGACGATGCCTTTAGAGGCTCATCCGGGATCCTTTAGGAGAGCCCTGTACCATTCTCAGTGAAACTCACGTACGTTATTAACATCTACCCACATTTGGTAAATGCTTATTGTGATATTTGTAAACAATAGCAAAAATAATGAAATTATATCAGTTATATAAAGGCAAATGTATAGAAAAGCTCGCCTTGTTGCACTAGTTCGCTTAAGACGTCTTAAAAAAAAGAGTGTATAATCTACATCATACTACATCTAAACTAGCAATACATTGTCGATGTATAGCCAGTTTAATCAAACGTCATAGTACAATGAAAACGTAATAGAAATTATTTCAACGCACGGAAATTTCAGAATCCTATAAAATCTACCGAATCCTAGGATCCATACGCAAAATAAGAAACTGGCTATTCAACATTCCATCTTTACGTTCCTTATTTACAACAATTCCGCCGTAGAGAATTGAAATCTAACGCAGACAAAAGATTTTCAACTCCTGTTAGGTATATGTTTTTCCACGGAATCCGCTTAGCGTCTGAATAATAGAAATTGAAAGGACAGTCTGAACCGACGAGATTTAAGCGTATGGAGGTGGAAACATTGTATGGGTTCAAAGTGTATACACTCGAACCAGTATTTTATTTTTATTTATTTATTTGATGCACAAAACACATTACAATCGTTACTAAAAAAAACCTTAGAACTAAAAGTTTTGAACTATATAAGTATTGTTATATCGTTTTTATTCCCTCAATAGTATTAATTTTTCTGGATTGGGATTTCTGAATCATGGTGAATGGTATCATCATGAGTGGTGCATATAAGGCAAGAGAAAGCATGGGGTTTAATTTGGTATGAGTTCGATGTATCACCCCGTCGTCGCTGGCGGCGCACGACCCATGAGTACGTTGAGTTTAGTGCAATGAAAAAAAAAAATTGGATTTAGCCTAGATGATATTTATTTATTTATTTATTTAGTTTCGGAAAACCAACAGCAAATAACAGTGTGAATTAGGTGTACAAAAGTTATAGGCGACATACAGCCAATAATAGGTCTTCACATGTAGTGTTTGTATACAAATAAATGTGCTTACTTAGACTAGTTTATAACATAGTGAAAATATTAATAGTAACAACATTTTTTACCATTTACCGAAAAAATCTAGACTCAGTATTCGTCAATATGTTACAGGTAAATCTCATAACAGGTCAAAATGAATTTTGGCTGCAAAGATTAATCCAATTTAGTGTTGACTAAGGACGTAAGGACGTTGATCAAAGCTTTAATTTCTTCTGTGTAAGGAATAATTAACTAACTACAATTCTGTTCATCTTGTGGTCTCAGTTTTAACATAACATAACCGTTATTTATATTTCATCGATACCAAATTGAACCGGTAATTTTGACTGCGAAAATAACTCAAAACTAGTTTTGACCAAGAATGTTAAATTTGGCTGATTTTCGCAGTCAAAATTGCTTGTGACTAGTTATCAGTTTTGACTGTAAGAAATACACTGACGACTGGGTTCTGGCGATCAAACACAATAAATAGGTTTTCACGTGGTTGAAATGTTTTAAACCACTACTTTTACATACAAGACGAACTTACTTTTAGCAATAAGACCGCCAATTGTACTAAGCCCTAAATATGTTTTTATCCATAGCTCTATGTTGTCTTTTTTGTGTACAATAAAGAGTATTCTATCTAGGGCAAAGACCTCTCTACCCTTTTCTAACAGCTCAAGATTATTTGGTTTAATCTTTCCCAAAGAAGTCAAGCTAATCCCGCCATCTGCGTCTATCTCGTTAGTTACCATTTCACATTAGCATTTCTAAAAGATCGGCAATAGAAATTCTTCTAATTTTAACATCTTTGGCACTCTACCTGTGTACAGCAAATAAAAATATTTGATTTAATTTGATAGAGACTATATATAGACACACTTTTACTTGCTAAACTTGTCTGACCTTTAGTTAATCCTGTTTGCAGAAAATACCAATTTTTCCTAATATAACTACTAAGCAATTTTTCTGACAAAACGACGTGATTAAATGGTCTATTCATCTAAGCAATCTCAACGCCCACGGGCATTGCAATCGGTCGTCTTGTCGTCTAGGCAACCGAAATACCAATATCACAACTGATAAAGTCATGAGTAATCACTGGTGATTATCAATGCTTCCTGAGTCCCGTCACTGGCAACATCGTCAACAGGTGAGGTACTGGCGACAAGCCAGAGACTGTCAACCTGGTTCGGTGAACTGCTATTTTAAACCTTATTACATCTCAACAGTGTTTAAATTATAATCAAGATTATTAAGTGTCGGTTATTATCGTATAATGTATTTTATCGGAAAGCAATAAAATGTAGATTTGCATGTAGCAGATTAAAATATATCTGTGATCTCCTTCTAATAAATTAGGAATCCTAGTAAGATTGTGATAGAGTTGAGATTTGAGTGAATTGATTAACAATTAGTATTTAAATAATTCGATTATGACTGTTTTGGACGAATATTGAAGGAATGTGATGAAGATGTCTGGTTACTAAGAAGTAAATACTTATAGGTTTAAGTTCTATTCATGTAGATGACCTTTCTATGTGACTTGCTAGACAAAACAGATCCATAGTCAAGGTCAAGCAAAGGTTTCTTTTCATGCAAATTTATATCCTTGGAAATATTCAGTATGCGTTAATGCGAAAAATTATAACTGGTCTCTCTAACTGGACCAGACATCGAATCCCGAACGACGGCACATTTAATTAAACGTGTATGACTGTTTTGAAGAGATGTTTTACAGTTGACGATTCTTAATCTATATAGGATATTCTTTATTGCACATCAAAACTAATGCAAAAAATAATCATAACAAATGATAGAATGGTGCAATGGGTGGTTTAACCGCTACTGCGATCTCTTACAGACAAGACAACCTTTGGATGAACTCATAAGAAAGGAGAAAGTGATACCTAAATACATTAATTTCATTGACTACTTTGCCTTTCAAATCGGAACACAATGTAGCGACATCTACCACGCTACCTAGAAAACTTTGACAGACAAATCCTGAATCGCACAAGTGAAGTTTGCAACGCAACTTGCTTATATACCACCACCCGACATCAATATTTTAATTGTGGCCCGCCAGTCAGAAACACCAGCCTGATCGGAAGATCCTCTCTTTGGTTGGAGGAGCAACACAACTCGCTCCTCCACAACAATAATGTTAGCACATCAACCCATCTACTGGCCTACTGCTTGGCACTGGTCTACTTTCACAATAAGAGGGAGGAAAGATTCGTTTTCAATATTTGGCAGTCGGTAAGAGCCGATCTTAGCTGAGTTGTTCTACAGTTACACTACTCCCCAAAGGAATGCATACCGAATTTAAATCAAAGATCTCCGTAGCGCCGGTACATCGAAGCGTTGCCAAAGCAATCACGCGACAAAATCCATTATTTATCCACACCTATTGTGAAACGTGAACATTATACAGTTTCTGTTGTCAGTTGGCCTGTGGCCAGCTTACCACAGCAATGTTGTGGTGATGTGGGCGTGCCAATATACCTTCGATGGGCGAGGAGGGCGTTGCTATTGTTCGGCCAATCAATGGTAGCTAATTAGCGTGTCGGATTTTTAGCATAGGCAGCGTATGAGTCACAGTGTATTTACACAGAGACGTCTCTTAACCCAGCGATTTTGAGGCGATGATAATACTGCCAGGGGCGGACTAACTATGTCAGGGCCCTTAAGGCAATGACTCGGCCCCTTTATTTTCTAACTTATAATTTCTTTTTTCTACTAAAAAGCTCATGCACGCGATTTTGCTCGCATCCCAAATAATTTCGATAATAGCGCCTTCTCTCGGCTCCGATTATAGTAAGGATATTCAGGTGAAAAAAAAAAAAGTTTACAAGAAGTTTTTTCTCGGGGCGCGATGCCCCATAGCTGCTCTCTAGGCAGTTTACTACAATTTCTGATGGATATTCGGGCCCTGTACTGAGCTCCCGATAGAGAGCATAGCTGTCACTATTGGGGCCTGTTGATCAATACTTAATCTGAATGAATGACTTGACCGTTTGCTAGAAACCATTACAGGTTACAACATCAAAGACCACTGACATAGTTTCTTACTATATGAAAAGATAAATGGATGAGCATGCTGCATAGAACTCAAACCTAAAACCCAAATTAATCCGGACATGTGCAGATGGTGGCGAAGTCCACGATAGTGTCTGTGCTTCGGCTGCGAAAGCGATACTTTCTAGTTTTGGATGTAGTAGGACCCCCAAGCCGCAAACCCCCAAGCCATACTTTTTGCCTAGGCTTAGATTTATAGAACTAGAGCTTAACAAGTTAGGGGCTTGACTCGACTTGAGATCTCAAGTCACTCTCGTTCTATCGTAGAAGAATTGCGTTACGAGATTTTAACATTTTTGTACATTTTAAGTTTTGATGGCATCTTCGTTTCTATCTTGCGAAACATCTTTAATTTATTAGACTTGTCAGTTCATTTAATAACCTAAGTGCCTGTCTTTAAACTTTTCACTTTAAAAATTATTAATTATTTTGTCTTTTTTCTTGCAGGTAAGCGTTAATTTTACAAATCTCTACCAGTACCAAGACCTCATAAACTAGTAAGTACCTACTGAAAGTACACTGTTACCTTTCATTTAATGATAAACAAATGTTTATCTAATATCAGCTTGGGGAGTAAGTATTATTTATTGCTTTGTTAATTATTGAAACATTAAATTAACTTTTAATTTTATAATAACACTAGACACATTGTGGATATTTCGCGAGAATTCTTTAAAATTTTAAGAAGTTATTAAACTGATGATCATGCATCAGGAGGATAATGAACGTAGATGAAGTAAAAGTGGTGTACCAGGATCTTAGCAGGTGGACATGTATAGTGTCTGCCTACGCCAATAAGAGATAAGCGTAAAAGTAGGTATAACAAAGAAAGCTGACGATACTCTTAATCACTGACGATCATTTAATTGGCATAATTTGTTGCTAAACGGATTACTAATTATTATTTTAACAGTTCAAAAGAAGGTAACGCTTCATTTAATTAACTGAAAATCACGTTCCATTCCCTTTAAAATACTTAATAAGCGAATATTTGTCGATATTAAAAAAAACTCCCCAGCGCATAATTAGAAAACTCTGCGGTAATAAGCTTTAAAAGCAAACTTTCTTATATTTTCTTTGGGATATTTATAATGTAAACTTTGGGTTAAGTGATAGCCGTGTAGCGGATTTTCGTTCTCGCATCTTGGTTTATCTATACTAATATATAAAGCTGAAGAGTTTGTTTGCTTGAACGCGCTAATCTCAGGAACTACTGGTCCGATTTGAAAAATTCTTTCAGTGTTAGATAGGCCATTTATTGAGGAAGGCTATAGGCTATATATCATCACGCTACGCGGACGAAGTCGCGGGCAGAAGCTCGTGTACAATATAGATAAAAGTCTCCAAGTTCTTCTTTGATACTCTGATTTCTGTGGTCTTTTTGCCCAACAATTATGTTAAATTGAGATTCTGTAACATTTAATGAACCTACTCCCTGACCATTTAAGTTCCAATTTTGCCTTCGTTATCTCTTATGCACTCCCCGACTACGTTAGAAACTAACCATGCTTCTAAACTAATATCAGTTTGATACAATACGCCTGCCATTACCCCGATCCATGATTCTATCCTTCTAGACTCAACGGCTACATGCGTTGTTTGTCATAATCAGTGTTTCACACATAGACGATTTTTTCCTACTGCTGGGCAAATGCATCCCCGTTCTCTTTCAAAACTTCTCTATTTTGCGCTCTATTTGATTGATTTGCGCATTGATTTGTTCGGATTTTTTTCGCATATAGCATAAAGTATATATTTTTTGTTTTTGAAGGTGGTTTTACTTTTTTTTATTCATGATAGACTGACGCTTGATCACCAGTTAAGCGACACTGTTTTACTTTTTGTTAAATATTTTGAGTGGCGAATAGAATCTGACGAGCCTCGATGACGTAGTCTATTATTCGGTCAGTACGTGTTATTGCATTTTTTTTCTAAAAGAAAAACTCCCGATCAGTTCTTTACCAAATTTACTTACCTAAATGCGACGACGTCGGGAGCATACTTATTCTTTCAAACAATATTTTTCCAACCGGTTTATAAATGGATAAATAATCGCACAACAAACAAAAAAATATACAGATGAAATGAGAATCTCCTCCTTTTTGAAGTTTTGAAAATCGAGAAAATCATCTCTTACCGCGTCAGTTTGTGAGCTGCACCAAATAAAAAATAATAATTTATGAAGGCGTTTTAATCGTTTGCCCCTTTAACGTTCGGAAAAGAATCCGTCCAGTTCATAGAAGCAATTAATTAGTATCCAGACATTCATGGAACATTGTCTCCAGAGAATTTATAACTTTCAGCTGTTATTTCCACCATCAAAGTGAATTTCGATGGTTTAATGATCGCACTGAAATATTATGTCATTGTAATTAATCTTTCTTTTTTTAGTACGGCAACTCGTAAACCATTTCTTATTTTTTGATTAACAAACATCTGCGTTGTTTTATTACAATTTTATTTTGCATGCAACACATATTTTTATTTTTAAAGAATGGGACTACTCAATAAACTTGTATGATTTTATTTGTAACGTCATATCCGCTTGGCGATTGCTTCCTGTCCACCGGATGTCTTCATGATGGTCATCGCAAGCAGACCGCGATTAATGTTCGGTCACTAAAAAAAACTCTCAAATGTTAGCGATTCACTATTTATATGAAATTTTGCAGTACTCTGGAGAAAATGAAAGAGAAAAATATGAAGTTATATTATAGGAGAAACGGTAATAAGCGTTTGTAATTGTAAAATATGAGTCAAAGTATTTACGTCCATTCCCGGAAAAATCGGCTCTATTTACAGAAATGATTTTAAACTAATGAATTTATCTATTAACATACAATCACGCCTGTATTACCCGAAGGGTTCCGGTAACCTCATTCACTCGGCGAAACACAACGCAAGCGTTGCTTCACGCCGGTTTTCTGTGAGGCCGTGGTATCATTCCGGTCGAGCCGGCCCATTCGTGCCTTAGCATGGCTCTCCCAAGTGAAGAATATGTAGTCTGTCTATTTGGATTTTAAAATGTTTCAATAGCTATATTTAAGCTATATTTTTCTCGAACTCTTGAAAATTATTGCATTTCGTATATAAGTATGTATATGTTACAGTCAAAACTCACAACCAGTAAAACACTTTTGACTGTGAAAATCAGTCAAAAGTGGTTTTGATGATAACATGAAATATGTTTATATTTGTTAGGTTAGAACTATGACCAAACGATGCACGAGCCGAGCGAGCGAAGCGAGCAGGGCCGTGGTAGTGTCCGCCGTGTGCCAGAACCGAAATGTAGAATATTTTGCAGTTAAAAGTACTTTTGACCAACGTCCTTAGTTAAAAACACTTTTGACTGATTTTCGCAGTCAAAAGTTGTTTTGACTGGTTATGAGTTTTGACTGTAACATATACAGTATTGCAAACTTTATCATATCGGCAATTGATGGCCAATACTCTGCAACGGGTAACAAAATATTGAATGTTTATGAATGATGCTTTGAATATTGACGTAAAATATCGGACTCGATCTAACAGACAGCTATAAAGTTTGTTGCATACATTTTTATGTTTTATTTACATTTTACATCACGCTTAAGCCGGGTATCCACTATGTCCGCGAACCTCTTGCGCTCCGCGCTCCTGCAACTGCTCCACGTTGTGGATACGTTCGCGCTCCTGTAGCGTGCAACGGTGCGCTCTCCGCTCTCAGCGGGCTTCTTATGAAGATGCATGTACCGTCTCCATCAGAACCGTTGCAGATGCGCGGAGCACAGTTAGTTCGCGGACATATTTTTTTTTTATGTTATAGGGGAGCAAACGAGCATACGGATCATCTGATGGTAAGCGATAACCGTCGCCCATGGACACCCGCAACACCAGAGGAGTCACAAGTGCGTTGCCCGCCTTTTAAAAGGGTTTGGGCCACCGGTAACCTTATTCACTCGGCGAAACACAACGCAAGCGTTGCTTCACGCCGGTTTTCTGTGAGGCCGTGGTATCACTCCGGTCGAGCCGGCCCATTCGTGCCGAAGCATGGCTCTCCCACGTGAGAAATAGTGGATATCTGGCTTAGTATTTCTATTTTTTTTAGATACAGTGATAGCCTTGGGCTATGACCACTGGACTGTCATGTCGTAGGTCTTGAGTTCAAATCGCTTGCGTATTAATAATTTATTATCAATCCCTTACAACGGTCAAGGAAATCATCGTGAGGAAACCTGCATGCCTTAGAGATTTTCTCGACGGCGTGTGAAGTCTACCTACCCGCTTCAGGCAAGCGTGGTGAAATAAATAGAGCCTAATCCCTCTCATTCTGAGAGGAGACCCGTGCCCAGCAGTGGGACAGTATATGAGTCGATTATGTTATCTTCAACTTCTTCTCTACTATTATAAAAATGTAAAAAAGCTGTGTCTGTACATTGAAGATATTTAAAAAAAAACAAGTGGGTTAAGATATATAAATGTCTCCGAACCCAAAAATGTGATTTTTAAAATTCTTGTCTGTTTGTTACGGGTTGGCGCAAAAACTACTGAATAGATTTAAATTTTGTTATCACTCTTAGGGCCACCTGTAAGTATCAACTTTTTAAATAGGTTTAAATTGTATTTAAACACAAAATTACAATAGAAAATTGTGTTTAAATACAATTTAAACATATTTAAGAAGTTGGTGCAAGTGGGTCTTATTAAGTATGTGCTTCAACTTAAAAACTGGTTAACTTTTTATCTCAATTAATTGAACGGATCCTGAGATACAACTTGACCTCTCTGATTTATACAGCCTCATACAAAGAAGAGATCATCAATATTGGTTATACCATTTTTACTCCTCATATAGCTTCACGTGAGCGAAGCTGCGGGCAGAGGCTAGTATAATATATTTACCGCGAGATTAGGCAGAGATTCACATCAGTATCATCAGTATCATATCTGCCTAATAAAAATAAAAAACGGAAAGGTGTTAGTACCTTTCCGTTTTTTTATAAAAGTCAATTTCCGCTCTGAGGAACAAGCCCTGTGCTGAACACGGGCTCGAAAAAGTACTTGCTTCGTCCAAAAAATATTTGCTCCGGGTGGGAACCAAACCCACGGCATGCATCAGTAGAGGCGAGGGGATCACCTTAACCGCTATATTTTTTTATAAATACATCCCATTAAATAGGATGAATGTAATCATGACATAATTTAGCCTACATCAAGCATGGCCCCGATATAAAAGCCGTAAGATATTATAACATAACATAACATACCATCACGCCTGTATTCCCCGAAGGGTTAAGCAGAGGCGTACTAATGTACACCCACAGTTCGGCGGTATGTTTAGGTCCCATGTAATAGGGGGCGAGCCTATTGCCATTAACCGGGCACAAATTCCTAACTCCGAGCTGCTACTGGGAATTTCATAGAAAAACCCAATAACACTTTGCTCGACCTGGGAATCGAACCCAGGACCTCTAGCGTAGCAGTCGCGGTCCGGACCACTTGGCTATTGAGGCAGTTAAAGATATTATACTGAATACATATTTAACATCTATAAACTTAGACCAATTAAAAAAAAGATACAGGAAATTAAAAAATAGGTCGTGTTAATCGTTGACAAAACGCTGAAAAAATAAACGATAAAATGTTTCCGTCTAGTAAATTAACCTATGGAAAGAAATGAAAGCGATGCAATGTTGTTTTAAGAGAGAACAATAGAAATGTCAAATAAACTTCTATAACAAATTATCGTGACATGCCATCACGCCTGTATTCCCAGAAGGGAAAGGCAGAAGCGTACTAATGTCACAGATAATAGAATACTAGTACTAATGTACACCCACGGTTTGTCGTTATGTTTAGAGCCTACGTAATATGGTGCAAACATATTGCCATTATCCAGGCACACATCCCAAACTCCAAGTTGATAATTTAATAGAAAATCCCAATAACACTTTGTTCGACCTAGGAATCGAACCTAGAACCTCTTGGGTAGCAGCCATGCTTGGGACGAATAGACTAAAGAGGATTTTTTAACTGAAATACCGGTTGTCCTTCGTCCTAGGTGCGGGCGGCTGACTTGGGTAGTCCACCATGGGATGTGGGCCCAGTAGCGGTTTTTAGCCGGTACAAGTCTGACATAATTATGCTGCCGGTTCTCCAGGAATTGTTCTTCCTCGGAAGTATTTCCAACAATTTTTTCAATGATCTCAATTTATTTGTTACCAACAGCCATTTCGATATTTGACGTATAGTATTTCGTTCCTTGACAATTAGGTTCGATTCGAAATTTCGTTCGAAAATTCGATTCGAAAGTTTGAAATTTCAATTCGATGCGATACGACGCCTATTCTAAAACCATACGATCATACCAGCGATACATGATGCATTCATATCGCTGTAGAGAAGTGGTGCCCCAATTTGCTATTTTTTAAATTTTGATTTACAGTAATAGTATTAAATGTAGCGGTTTTTTATAAAAGCACATTAATCGAGTTAAGCGATTTAAGATGTAGGTACTAAAAATAGTAGATATTGATGTTACGATTTTTTTTTTTCTATTTAGCAACACGTGCTTACAACATGAGCGTAAAACTAAGTACTATAATTTTTACTTTTATTGCATCTATACGATTCAATTGTACAATTATAGAAAGACCCCACGTGTAGTCCACGTGCCTAGTCCAGCAGAGTCCTTATTGCCCAACCAATTATCTATTATAAATGCCCAAGCAGGAAGGATATTAAAACCTTATTAAATATATAAGTAAATCAAAGAACAATTCGTCCCAGTTATAAAAATAATAATTAATTCCCTCATCGTAAACGATTCATAGATTCGGTCATTCATACAGCACTAATTTAAAACAAACAAAATAATCATATGTCAATGACATTTACGAGAATACTTTACACACTACACGTAATCTTGAAATAGTTTAGAATTTTGCGTTCCATTTAAGCGCACGTGCGCTCGTCGTGTCTGAAGCAATGACAATAAAAAACATCCTATACTCCACCACGGACACTTATAGATGGCTGTGTTTAAATCTAGTTGGTATAGAAATAGGTTATCGAGCGATAAAATGTCGCATGGTTTCCGTTGCCTCTTGAAAATCGGAGATCACAAAGTAATATAAAATCGAGTATTTCAATCAATCTTGAAGTAATTCTTTAGACTGCGGTCTGTGGGTAGAATTAAAAACTATTTTTATGTAACACTATCCTCTGCCCGCGGCTTCGCTCACTTGAAGCTCAGAAACCAACAGTGATGATCTCTTCTGTGTATGGGTTTCTATACATTAGAGAGGTCAAGCCGGATCTCATGTTCCGATTAATTATTTGAGATAAGAAGTATACTAGTTTTTAATTTGGAGCACATACTTTCTAATAGTGACAACAAAATTAAAATCTATTCAGTAGTTTTTGCGTCAACGCGTAACAAACAGACAAACAGACAAGAATTTTCAAAATCTCATTTTTGGGTTCGGAGACGTTTATATACTGTAACCCACTTGTTTTTTTTTAAATATCTTCAATGTACAGACACAGCTTTTTTTAAATTGTATATCTAATATTATAATGATGATATCATTATGACTTTATTTACAAAGGGTTAGACACAAGTGTAGGCAATAATGTTCATGTATGCAAGCAACAGTTTTCCGGTATATTTACATTCCATGTTAGCTAAGGCTTATTGCCATTCAACGGGTATAGGTACAATCTCCGAACTACTACTCCTAAGAATTTCGTATAAAAACACAATAACAATTTAGTAGTGGTTACAATTGCGACTGCTACGCTCACTCTAAATTCAATTCCTAAGTCAAGTTGTGTTTATAGGGATTTAGCTATAAATTCCTCAATAGCAGCTTGGATTACATTTGTACATGCATAATGGCAATTGTTTTGCCCCCTATTATATGGGATCTAAACATACCAGCAAACTGTAAATGTATATGAGTACGCCTCTGTTTATCCCTTTGGCGAATATAGGCGTGATGGTATGTTATGTTACGTGCGGCATAACAGTCAAAGAAATTCAACCAAGATCACAGACGACTACCATTGACCAGCATTTCGCCATCTCACGCCAGATTCGGGTGACACGTGTTGAATTTAATCCCGGTTATACACACGTGCGTCTGCCATGTCACATGTAATGACAGTAAAAACTGTCTGTCTTTATGTAAACAAACCGAGCGGTCCAGAAATAGATTCTTGTTAGATCACATGGGGTATTTGCTTATGTGATTTTAGATGAAGATATCTGTACTACAGTATCAAACTTATCATAATTTACCTGTCCCTTTCTTATTTCGAGAGGAGACCTGTGGGGGGACCACAACACTGGCCTAATTCGGCTTAACAGACTTCACAACCCGTCGAGAAAACTCTCGGGCATGTTTTTTTCACCGTTTCTAGTCAATGAGTCAACGCACTTCTTTGTATGAGAGTCTCTTTAGTTACCCGAAAATACCAATTTCCTGCCCAATCAGTGGAACATTTACTGGGCAAATCCAACAAAGAGGTTGTCAGATCATGTTGCTTTCAAGAGATTTCCCAATTTACTAGCTTATTTAATACCGGCCAGGGTAACTTCGAATAAAGATTCTGTAGTTACTTTTCATAATAAAATAATATTAAGCAGACCTGTATGTGTATTAAGTCATGAACTGCAAAGGTATTAGTATGTCTTGAGTTAAATCCGAATCCAATAATTATTTATTACTCGCTCAATCGATGGAGGAAATTATCATGAAGAAAGCTGCTTGTCTGAGAGATTTTCTCGGTGGATAGCCCTAAAATATCAATTACGAAATCTTACATATTTAAATTGGAAATTCTTTACACTAACACTGATATTAGACATTGAACTAAAAGTGAATTTGTCACGTTGTATTGGTAAAATTAAATCTCGACATTTTGCTTCCAGGAATAGGGTTCTTTTTGCAATATCAAATCTTAGGTAGGACCCGTGCTGAATCTCGTCTAGGTGATGTTAGAAGTTCCCGTTTGATTAATTATTCTTCTTCTCCGTCCGGCGCAATTATCACCAAACTCCAAATTTCCTGATTGAAAGTCACACCAGTGACTATCCTAAGGATATGTTTTCATTTCTCCACTTTGACTGGCGCAGTGCCAAATGATCGATACGTTTTGGCATCCCTCCAGACCATATGGCGACAGACAAAAAAAAAGAATAGTTTACTTGTAGTACGTAATTTAGGATTCATTTGTGGACACTGATTAAAGATTGGCCTTTTGTTTGTTGGAGACGACATTGTATTGAAACTTTTTGTGATGTCGTAAGGTATTTTGATGACATTGATAAAGTGGATAGTGATTTTGGGGGACGAGCCCATTTCCGTTAACAGGGAATAAATATAAACTCCGAGCAGCTTAGGGAATTTTATAGAAAATGCTAATAACACTTTGCTTGATCTAAGAGTCGAACCCAGTATCTCTAGCGTAGCACGAACGCTTAAGACCACTAGACTAATTATTAGTTAATGGCAATTAGTATTTAATACTCTCATATTTTGAAATGTCCTCAAACTTTTGATAGAAGTTAATTTTGAATATACTTACTTTATGATCTGATCCGGACGTCCTATGCTACTTTTGCCGAGTCGCGAGTCGACATGGACCAAAATCTAATGTCTACAAACGAAGCTGTCATAATCAATAACAAATGAATTATAATCACGTGTGAGCTTATTTATGACTTCAGTAAATAATGCCGGGAACGAAATTATTGCGTAAGATCATGGACTCAAGGCCGCTAAATGGGACGTATAAAATATGAGCTTTTTACGCAAGTCGTGTAGATTGAGCGCGAAATCTACTACGACGACTTTTTCTAAAGTACATTTACAATAATTTTACGAACTAATATGATTTTTGGTGCGTGTTTTGTGCGTATTTAATCTGATCTCTATAATTTTTAGGCATCCCAACAGATTTAAGATATTCCGATATTATACCGGGTCACAGGTTCTTAATTATTACCATCGATGAACTATATTAAACGGCTGTTGTTTGAATTTTTTAAATGATACATGGCGCTGATGTTACCAAGCTGACGACCACTGAGAAGGAACGCCGAAACAAATTCAAAGGAATCTTGGTTTCAAAATATGAAAGACACAGTGTACGACAGTATCTGAATTGGCCTTTTGAAGAAAGAGCCACAATGGCTTTGAGTAGACCAGTCCCAGACAAGTCACAAATACATCATTCATTTTGTAACTCAACCATATTACTTAAAGGGAACTGAAAAACATAGTATCGTTCTATTGTACCTATCTTCTTATATCCACCTGTAGTTCTCAAAAAGACAGTTCCACTTGTTGTGTTGACCATGGAACCTGCCAACCCTGTCCTCCAACAAAATCCGGTAAAGAAACCAGTCTTCACTTGAACTGGAGTTCACCCATTTGGCAGGGCGCCATGTCTGTTACGAACATCGATCCAAACATTAATATT
The DNA here is from genome assembly GCA_947256265.1 of Acronicta leporina. NCBI lineage: Eukaryota > Metazoa > Arthropoda > Insecta > Lepidoptera > Noctuidae > Acronicta > Acronicta leporina. Next base: position 3,042,131 of record OX366513.1, on the reverse strand, counting down.
CGTTCATTTAATGCACATTCAATGAGAACACTCTGTTTTATATCCGCTTTAGCCAGACTGCGGTAAATATTGATAATTTTCTAGTTAAAATATAAACTGCCTCATTAGCCAAGTGGTCCTGAGCGCGACTGCTACGCTAAAGGTCCTGGGTTCGATTCCCAGGTCGAGCAAAGTGCTCGAATCGAATCCAGGATCTCTTTCAGGAGGATTCAGGATCGGGTTATTGGGTTTTTCTATGAAATTCCCAGTAGCAGCTCAGAGTTCGGAATTTGTGCCTGGTTAATGGCAATAGGCTCGCCCCCTATTACATGGGACCTAAAAATACCGGCGAACTGTGGGTGTACCTTAGTACACCTCTGCTTAACCCTTCGCGGAATACAGGCGTAATGGTATGTAAAATATATTCAGCTGACGTATTAGCAAAGACTGCAACGCTGAGCCTATTGTAATGTTTAACCTCAATTTTCTTGAAAACAATATCAATGTCTAAGTGCTAACAGCTACGAGCCAATTGCATTAAATGCCTAAGGATTATCCGAGGAGGCTATTGGATTAAACAACATTATAGTGCAGTCTTGCAATGTAACTCACTTAGTCATTTGCTACTAAATATTTTGTTTGGACTTTAATTAGATCATGATTCTCTGAGTTTGTTTCAGCTTTCATCTCAGAAGTCGTCATTTAGGAAATGTCGGTGCCATCTACATAGTAAAAAAACATAATATTATAGTAATAGCGTTTCCGGGTTCGATCCAATTCTGAAGTCCACACAGATAAAGTCTGTTGCCTGTTATTAATAAAACCAGACACTCCAAAAACTAGATTACCCTTAATTTATCCCAAACAGCTCCAACATCGATAATTTCAACTAGAAATCCATGCTCAAAAGTTGGACGTTCAATCCGACTAGCAACATAAAGTAACGTAATTTTTTGCAGTCAAAACAAACAATGCACTAACTGACAGTGAGTTAATGGTGGAATAATTTACGAAAGTTTACGGAGGTGTGTAGTTGTTCCTATGCAGTTGTGGGCGGTAATTAAGTAAATAATGTGGGGAATGCACATTTCTGAACAGTTATTTATGAGCCCGCGCAGCGGATGTAGTGTTTTGTGAGCATTTACTTCACAAATTGAAATCTAGTGTTAGTATCTTTAAACATAAGTTAGGGTAGCGGGGAGGTTGATCTTGAGTCTCATGGCCCCAAAGTGAGCTGTTCCAAAAAGGTTTCTAGTAAAATAATATATATATATATATATATACTAGCTTCTGTCCGCGGCTTCGCCCCCGTGGAATTCGGTCTGTCATCACATCCCACGGGAACGGGATAAAAAGTATCCTATGTCCGTCTCCTGGTTCTAAGCTACCTCTCCACCAATTTTCAGTCAAATCGGTTCAGCCGTTCTTAAGTTATAAATAGTGTAACTAACACGACTTTCTTTTATATATATAAGATATATATCTCAAACAAAGCGTTGCACCATTTATAAGTCAAGAACGGCGGGATCGAAAAAAAATCATGAAAAAGACAAAAAAATCCTCATACATTTGTATCGATAACGGATTGTACAGAAATAAAACACGGACAAAATGAACATGGCGTCGTATACTGTTTCGATACATCACAAGACACAACACTAATCTCTAACTTAATTTTTACCTTGAGAGAGCCATGCTTCGGAACGAATGGGCAGAAAACCAGCGTGAAACAACGCTTACGTTGTGTTTCATTGAGTGAGTTAAGATGCCGAGGACCGAACCCTTTTAAATGAACGGCAACACACTTGTGACTCCTCTGGTGTTGCGGGTAGCCATAGGCAGCGGTAATCTATAAAAAAATCTCAACTCGTTCTTCTTCGACTTCTACAACCAATAAAATCTCTCCAAGAAAATCGACATAACAACTGCCGTTTCAATCAACTCGTCTCCATTCAGGGAAGCATTTTCATTGCACTCGTGTCACAATTTCTTCGATTCAAAAAATCTTTCAATTCACTATCTGCTATCTCGCCTATCTACGTCGGCTCAACATGTGCGAAAGTGACAAAAAATCTAGCAGTCGTGTTCAACACGACGTGAGGGGGGGGGGGGAGGTTTCACAATGAAGCCCTTATGCAAATAGCGACGTAGCAAAAACGATCAACGATTGTTGAGGACGTTTGAATAAATACTACGACGGTTGGTGCTGTGAAACAATGGGAATGCCGTGGTGATGGTGGTTGTAGGGGGTGAATTATCTGTACATTGAGAGGTTTTAAAGGAAATTAGAGAGAAAAATCGTATCATACCTCCCCTGTATTCTCCGCAAAGGCGTACTGATGTTCACCCAGAGTTTGCTGGTATGTTTACGAAGCAAGCTAGCCTATTGCCATTAACCGAGAAGAAATCTCAAATCTCCGATCTGCTTCTCAGAATTTCATAGAAACTCAATACTGGTTGATATGAGAATTGAACCTCTAGCGTAACAGTCACGGTTGTAACCACTAGACTAATGAGGCATAACGTAATTATTATAATAAAGTAAATTATTTTATTTTTACAAAAAAGTTTGTAAAAATAAAATAAAAATATACCAAACATTTGAAAAAATTATAGGCCTCTCTATGATAATTGAGAACAACATGAATTCTTTTTGAATGGTTTTTAACGAGATGATTTCGTCTGAAAAATAATAAAATATTCAATAGAATAACTTATTTTCATGCTATTTTTTAACTGCATTCCCTGCTTTGCTTCTTCTTCAATAAATTTACAAACTTTTGCTGATCAAAATCCAGTTTGCGTGTATTTGCAATTCATCCTCAAACACTGACTGATTTATTGGTTTTTATTTTGTATTAATGAATACGAACAAGAGCAGAACTGTTAGATTATCAGGCCACCGCTATTTGGCAGTAATTACATTCCGGATTTTAGTGCAGCTGGATTTTCGATTGCGTGGGTTATGTCTAAAATAATTACGCGCCTGAATTTATGTGGTACAACTAGTAAATTCTACTATACAAAATATTATGTGGTGCATATATATTTATTTTTTATTTCCTTTCGTTAATAGAATCGCAGCATTCAGAAACGATTATCCGATTTTAAATGTAGGATAATACTTCACACGCTTCTGCTTTTTTTTTTCATTCTCAAAATAAGAATACAATATAGTCATACCATCCTATGAAGATCTTCAAGTCATTGAAAAAAATAATATTTGCTAAACAAACGAAAGTTTAATCGATGCTTAAATCACCAAGTTAAATATTTACAAAATATAAATTATCATTTTTCCTTCACTAAATAACTTTAACAGTAGGTACTCAATATTTCTCCCAATTTAGTATCGCATATTAATAGAAATTACATATCTATTATCGTGTCTGTGGCTTTTCAGAGCCTGAGAGTTTGTAAGGAAGTTCACACACAGTTCGCCATGTTTAGGTCCCACGTATGTAACAAGGGGGGTCCCACGTAACAACAACAACACGTAACACGCAAAAAGGGGGACAAGCCTACTGTCATTAATCGGACACAAACCCAAACTTGAAGCTGCTAGCTGATGAGACTTTCATAAGATAATCATTCCTCGACCTGGGAATCGAACAACCTAAACGTTATTTCACGCCGGTTTTCTGTGAGGCCCTGGTATCACTCCGGTCGAACCGGCTCATTCGTACCGAGGCACGGCTCTCCCACGGTAAATCTCCATTTGAGGCCAATTGTTCTGTCAACAACTCTACCGATACATCGTACAGTTTTAATCAAAAATTAATCCGCTGAAACCATTTTAATATTAAGAAGCATATTTTACCAGTGCTTCAGTTCTGAATTAAACCAGAATTTATAATAAATTAACTCACTTTCAGTGTATGAAATGTTTTGATTACTACGATGAGTTGTGTTTGAAAATTTAAAACTTTGAGTTATGGTAAACAATAAATAAATTTGGATAATATTGGTAGTGATCTAATGGGAGAATTAAACAGGTACTGTCGAGATTTTAGAAATATGTTTAAAAGTTGGTGTAATGACTAGATAGTAAGATAGATATATCACGTGGGAGAGCCATGCTTCGGCACGAATGGGCCGGCTCGACCGGAGTGATACCACGGCCTCACAGAAAACCGGCGTGAAACAACGCTTGCGTTGTGTTTCGCCGAGTGAGTTGAGGTTACCGGAGGCCCAAACCCTTTTAAAGGCGGGCAGCGCACTTGCGACTCCTCTGGTGTTGCGGGTGTCCATGGGCGGCGGTTATCACTTACCATCAGGTGATCCGTTTGCTCGTTTGCCCATCTATCCCATAAAAAAAAAAGATAAGTACACTGTCGTAAAAGTTAAGAAAATACAATCATCCTCTTCTTACTTGAATTATTTTTTTATTTGGAACTTTAAATGTTCTAGATGATGGCTTTTTTGTTGTAAAAGGTTGATTTTGAATCCGAGGCACGCAATGCAACTCTGACTTTTCGAAGTCATTTGCTTATTAATAGTTAATTATCACGCGCTTAAACGGTGAAACAATGTGCGGAAACCTGCGTGCCTTAAAGATTTTCTCGACGGTGTGTGAAGTCTGCCAACCTACACTAGGCCAACCTGGTGTGGTGGCATAACTTGTATCTTTTTGTGATTTTTTCGCATTTTTCATGCTAAGATTATAAAGTTATGTTATGGCACGTAGGACTCGCGGTGGCTTAGTGGTCATAGCGTCTGGTGTATCAAACCAGAAGACGCAGGTTCGAATCCTGCCTGCGGGTCGAATTTTTCCTTCACTAAAATAACTTTATAACTTGTATGTTTATCGCATTCGCAGGAACTTTTCCGATTATTTGAGATACTGTCCATCTCCTTTAAATTATAAAAGCCACCACTAGACATTTTCAAAGCCAATATATAAAATCGTTGAGTTCAACACAAGGATCCGCATAAAATATTTTATCGTCTTCACCCTGGTCCACAAGTGTCATTAATAGTTAGTGCACACAAGACGAACTTAAATTGAGATGTAAAGTCTCAAATAGGGTTGCCAGCGACGCGACGTGCCGATCAGGGACGACGAGACACTCAATATGTGGGTAGTTATAAGCATTTTATTCGTGTGTAGAATACATTACGTGATTTTATCATGAGATTTTTACTGTAGACAATAAAAGTGACAAATCCATACTTTCGTACTAATATCAAAAATGTATTCTGTAACTGCCTCATTAGTCAAGTGGTCCCGAGTGCGACTGCTAAGCTAGAGGTCCTGGGTTCGATTCCCAGGTCGAGCAAAGTGTTATTGGGTTTTTCTATGAAATTCCCAGTAGCAGCTCGGAGTTAGGAATTTGTGCCCGGTTAATGGCAATAGGCTCGCCACCTATTACATGGGACCTAAACATACCGGCGAACTGTGGGTGTACATTAGTACGCCTCTGCCTAACCCTTCGGGGAATACAGGCGTGATGGTATGTTATGTTATCAAAAATGTGAAAGTAACCGTCTACATTGTGTGTTTTACGCCAAAAGCTCTGATCTGACCCCGTTTGGGAACGGGTTAGGATACTGTTCCTCACTGCCACTGAGGAATCTCGTAAGAGGCGAGAAAATATCTGACCAGCTAGCAATCATCCATACTTCGGAGTCTGTTGTAAAGCTCCTTCCGTGCGTTTCGAATTTTGCGCGTAAGAGCCAACTCCTCCTAGGTTGCTGCGGTTCTGGCAGTCTGCAGTCTGTAGGGGCTGCAACTCCTCTGTTGTTGCAGGTGACTTCTTACCAACAGGTGTCACGTTGTTTGCAAAATTAATCAATCAAAAAAGGATAAACTTTGATGAATTTCATTTTATATTTTGATGAATTTTGATGTATACAAAGAAATTGGAACTTGTAAAAGGATATAGGTTACCTTTTGTATCAGAAAATATCTTGGGATGCGAGTTAGAACGAGCAGTTATTGTCCTTTAACAATGAATATTTTTATGCAGCCCGTTTAGTGTCTCACTACTACGCAAAAGCCTAGAGAAGGCAGTCAGTCATGCCCAGTAGAAGAACTACTTGGTCCAAGATCTTTCTCGCCAACGCCTCCTTAGTAGACGGACGATTAAACGTTCGATTTTTAACGTATCCACATTTTTGATGATCATATTCTATGCTCGTTTCGCATGCATCGATATAAACTGTATTTACAACTCGGTATAGATGGCGCCACAATTATTAGGAACATATTCATGGTACAGGTGCTATGTGTCACCTTGCTTGCACGTAGAACTTTATTGCAACACTACCCCCACGTATGTTTCACTAGACTCACGGAGCAAGAGTTAATCGGAAACTACACAGTACCGATATATCTCAATCTAAGTTAGGATTTACTTTACAACTAACGCTATTCTGTTAGTAGACCTTGTTGGTTGATCGAAGATAGATTGTGGCTTGAACGGATTCTACTGATAAACAATTGATAGCTCTTGTGTCGTATATGGTATAGGTTTTAGGGTGGATTTTTGATAGATAGGTAAGTGATTAAGAGGAATCATATCCATGTGGCTAGAAGAGAGACTAGTGAAAACAAACAGGTAAAAATATAGAGATATTAAAATTCATAATCATCCGGGAGCGGCGGTAGCCTAATGGCTGGGGCGTTGGACTTGCGATTATGTGGTTGCCGGTTCGAACCCCACCCATTGCACTACCGACGTGAACCCACTCGTAACACAAGCATTTAGCTTAGCACGAGGGGTTAACAAGAATACTAGTAATGTGCCACCCGCATTGCTAGTAAGTTAAAAAAAAAAAAACGGGTGCTATTTGTGACTAAAAGGAAGAACTTAGTCCTAAGTTTTACTTTTTATGAACTATAAACTATGAATGGAAAGGGAATGATAGAGTGACTGCTAACAGGACTGAGTGGACCCTAAATAAATTGGTGCCAGGCAGGTGAGGAGGATTGAACATGATGTATTCAGGATGATAAAACTGTGCTGCTAAGAACAAATAATAAATAAATAATAATTAATATTCTGGGACATTTTTACACAGCAACATCTAGTCCCAAACTAAGCAGAGCTTGTGCTATGGGTACTAGCCAATGGATATAATACTTATATACTTTTTTTTGTAAATACATATTTATAATACATAAGTAACACCCAGACGAACACAAACACAGTATATTCATCACAATTTTTTTTGTGTTCTGTGGGAATCGAACCCACGACCTCATGGTCAGCAGTCCGGTACTCGAACCACTAAACCACAGAGGTCGTCAAATGAACAAACATTCTGCCACTAATCAGTATAATATCGCAAGGTGGACTCGCAAATACATTTTCTAATTCCCTTCTTGAACACCATGCAAATTAAATGGCAGTTGATTCTTTAGACTTCAATCAAATCAATAGAATCAAGTCAAAAGAGTATAAAAATTGGTGTTTCGGGGGCTTCAGACTTGTTTTTGACACTTACATCAATATTAGACATTGAAAGACCCTCTAAAGGTATTTATTACCCAGTAATCCAACTTGAATAAATGCTTTTTGTTTAACTATGTACTGTGGTAATAGCATAATTAAGCAGTAAATTTTAAAATACAACACTTTAAAACAAATGTCCTTTAATATCAGCATCATCAATATATTTACTGTCACTATTATAGTAAGGCCATAGTCTAATTTGCTTTTATATTTTACAAATTATTATTTTAACGTGGGAGAGCCATGCTTCGGCACGAATGGGCCGGCTCGACCGGAGGCCCAAACCCTTTTAAAGGCGGGCAACGCACTTGCGACTCCTCTGGTGTTGCGGGTGTCCATGGGCGGCGGTTATCGCTTACCATCAGGTGATCCGTTTGCTCGTTTGCCCCCCTATCCCATAAAAAAAAAAAAACAAAATAATATATTTCTGTGTGTGACCATTAATTTCAATGTTTCCAATCTCCTTCTTTTGTACCAAACTAAATAAAAGAATCCTGAATTAATAAACGAAAATGAATACCCATTTCGAAAGCTCAGGTGTACCAACATTAGCAATTTGAAGTTTCAACGGTAAAAAACTTCCAAATCACGGGCCTGTCTCATTTAGTTACGCGAGTTGAGCAATCTTGTCTTGGATTGTTCTGACTTTGTTTACATTATGTACCTAAGTTCCGTGACACTTCCCTCCAATGTTGTTAATTTCTGAACTAAAGTTTGGAGGTTGAGTGAGAAAGAGGTTTCTGTCTTGGCATTTGATGGCCAAAATTGGGTTATTGTGTTTTAGATATTTTTATGAACAGAATACCTACATACTTCACGTGTTTCGTGATTTATTTTATCTTTAGAACAAAAAGTGTGATAATAATAAAATTTAACTCGGAAGTTTTTACGTAAAAATGACAAAATTGATTAACAATCGGCGAAAATATTGCGCAACATACAAACAAACAAAGTATTAATTTAGGATTTTCTCATCTTTAATGTCGGTTAGAAATTATTGGGTGGGCAAATAGCTGTCCGTACCGTAAATTCATCAATTTTGGTTGGTGAACGCGAAGTCTTTGTTTCAATTCTTCGTCAGACAGTTTTATTTTGTTTTATCTTGTAGATGGGATTTCTCGGCACCTAATGACAACATGATCAGTTGATCACCCCTTATTATAAGAGACCTCAGAATATAACTATGTTACTGCGAACTGTGGGTGTCTGTGTTAGGTAAGCATTACACCTTCTTGTCGATCTAGGAATACAGGCATGATATCTCTGCTGACTCAATAATTGGGTGAATTCATGCTAGCGTACAGTTGAAGCGAATCGAAGCATTATTAAAAACGTTAATATAATAAATGTACCCTTATCTCAACAACATGTCAATGCTCATATTTCTTCCGACGTAAAAATACCTACAAATTTGCTCGCATACTACGGAATACGCTCGTCTGCGGAAAACCAACGCTGTTGTAAATTAACCCTTAACAGCTACAAAAACATGTTCTATGCGTTCAGTTTATCAATTCGATACTATGTTCTATAGAAGCCTAGAAGGTAGATACCTACCTAGATACAATTCAGAGTAAATAAAACATGATTTTCAACAGCAAAATCGATGTATACAGCGAGAGGACTGCTTTCGCAATGAAATCGCATTTCATGCTCCGAGGAATCGAGGATGCGGGGTAACAAACTGGTCAAGTGATTCTGACTGGACCTCCCCTCAGGGGAATAAGGGGGTAGTACGGAAATTGTGTGCTTCCCACTAATACGGGCTCTATGTCTGGAGTTGTGTTGGTCTTGAAACATGGAAATAAAAAGTCTACTTGTAAAATAAGCAGTATTAGTTGTTACTTATCTTACAAATAGACGTTTTACCTGACATAATAATAATGAATTTATATTATGTCGAAGTCAATTAAAAATACCCACAATAATTATATTTAGATTAGTAATTTTGTGGAATTTTTATTTATATTTTGAGCAATTTGATTCCCTATACCGATTGCGTCATTGGATGCAAGCTGATATGGCCTTAGTCTATGGAAGTTTAAGAAGAAGGTTCTTCACCAATAGAACTCCTTTGAGTAAGTGTCAAAATTTCGTACAATTTCAATGAATTTGTGATCTTTTTTATCACGAAACTATTTTTACTCGCTCGATACATCAATTCACTGTAATATTGACGAATATTGAAAAACGTTGCAGAAATTGTTATATTCGTGGAGCAAAAATATTATACCTACGTTATTCATGGTTTGACTTTGATATCGGGTCTCGCATTCAGTGAAATGCTTGCTTTCTGCGTGGATTACATTCCTACGGAACTTCTATAATACTCATGTGCGCACATATTTTTCTGTAGCAGTCGGTTCCCGGGTCGGCTAGTGGGAGTAATTCAGCTCAGTATAACCAAGTATAACCGAGTATAACCTGCTAGGGTTGCGAGATCAAACGCTTGAGGTTTATGATGTTTGCATTTGTTTTTGTGCATAGTAGGCATTTGCCTTTGAATATAAAAAAATGGTAGGCACAGATATTATAAAGAGGTTATCATACTCGTAGTTTATGATAGGGTCAATAAATTACGACATTAATAAACAGTCACAGTATATAAGGCTATAAAACGTGAAATGCCGTGCGCGTTTAACGGAGTACTGGGCCAATCTAGTTTAATGTTTTTTTTTTCTAGGGCTCTTCTCTTTCATTTGCAGTCGATTCGACAAGGTCAGGCCAGGCCAAAAACTAAATTAATACTCACTATATTATATACACTGCATCAATAATTTATCTGGGGTACGGCAGTGCAAATCTATACTAATATATAAAGCTGAGGAGTTTGTTTGTTTGTTTATTTGAACGCGCTAATCTCAGGAACTACTGGTCCGATTTGAAAAATTCTTTCAGTGTTAGATAGCCCATTTGTTGAGGAAGGCTATAGGCTATATATCATCACGCTACGCGGACGAAGTCGCGGGCAGAAGCTAGTGGACGATTAATGGACAAGTCGAGCAAAAGCAAGCGGCACCGCCGTACCATCCTTTTCTCGAAGCAGTTCAGCCCATTTTCGAGCCCCTATAACTTCTATTTTTCTTTTTACTTACTAATAACTTAACTTGTGACTCGTCTGTTGTTGCGGGTGTCCTTGGGCGGCGGTTATCGCTTACCATCAGGTGATCCGTCTGCTCGTTTGCTTCCCTATCCCATAAAAAAAAATCGTATTCGAGGCATGCCATTTTGTATTCCAATTCGAACCGCACCAATTTGAAACTTGCCAAAAGTAAATTCGTCCCGGCGCTGTTGTATCTGAAATTTCTTAAAAAATAATGTGTGAAACTTAGATCATAACATATGAAATGTTGCCACGCCTAAAAACACAATAATGTCTATGTGTTGCTAGAACAAATATTACTTTGACTTTGAGAATATTCCGTAGAAGTTTCTTTTTATATTAATTCCAGACTGAAAATTTGTCGTGATTGTGCGAGTCTGAAATAAAAGTTTTTCTTTCTTTCTAAAAGGTTCATTTTTCCCGCAGCCAAACAGCAATTCAGAGCCGAGTAAAAAGTAAAAAAAAAACAAAGATAAAGGGAAAACATTGAAAAAATGTACTATTCAAAAGATTGTAATTCTTACAACAAAAAAGTCTGTTAGGATATTGTGTACAGGAACAAAATTGATTCTGCAAACTTCGGCCGACTGCGGCTAGTATTCGACCTAATACCCATATTGTTATGACCCTAACGGTTCTGTAACAAATAACTTTAATCAAACCATCTCTTTCTTACAAGTATAAAGTTTATATCCCTTATCCCTCCAGGGCTGTACTGATGAACCCCACGGTGTGCTAGTGTGCTTTAAGTCCTATGTAATATGCCATAGGCGGACAAATCCAAACTCCAGGCTCCTACTAAGAATTTCATTTAAAATATGCAATAATACTGCATTAATTTGACCTAAGAATTGAACCCAAGGATTGCACGCTCACCTCTCTTTTGCCTGCTATATCATTGAGACACTTTAAAAAAATCAAACGCAGAAATCATTCAGTTATTCTTAATTCCTCGAATTAAATTAAATTGAAGGGACGCTCAATCCATCCCATATTAAATCATTAATAATATAAAATATGGGCTTCCGTAGGTAATATTATTTAAATTTTGTTTTTAATTTGTAACATCGAAGATTATCCAAATTGCCGACGGCAACGTTAAAAATGTAGGTCGGGCGTAAACATGATTTAATTATATTTTACCTTATGTAACAAAGTTAAAAATTTCACGATGTATTCAGCTTCGAATATCAAAGTTAATTTTGAATATGAATTGTAGGGATATAATTTTTTATTGAAATAATTTTACATTTAAATTTACATTTGACGACCTCTGTGGTTTGAGTACCGGACTGCTGACTATGAGGTCGTGGGTTTGATTCCCACAGGACACAAATATTTATGTGATGAATATAAGTATTTGTGTTCGTCTGGGTGTTTCTTATGTATTATAAGTATGTATTTACAAAAAAAAAATTATATAAGTATTATGTCCATTGTCTACCACCCACAGTGCGATTTCCGAGTAACTGGCCAGACCATTTCTCATAATGGTAAACCAAAGCCCAGTTCGCTTTTGTCTCGGTGGATTGTCGAAAATCCACACCTGCCGCCTCAAACTGGCTGAAAAACTTCGATATATGGGGATTAGATCTATGCAGAATGAATGCCTTAAACAAGTATGATGACAGAAGCTCTTTATAATTATAAAGCAGGTGACAGAAATTCTAGACAACTCCCGCAGCGCGTCCAGCGCAAGTCCAGAGCTTTTCAAATTTTGGCCAGTAATAACCACTTCAGGAAGCTAAAAGGCAGCAATAAATTTCTCTGTCTTCAGTTCATATTTAGAACCCACAATAGATCTTTATGTAAGTACTACAAAGTACTACAACTGCTACTACGTTACTCAACAGAGTATATTTACTAAATTTGCCATTTGTACATAGCACTACATACCTATATCATTTTCTCTCTGACTGTACGCACATTTTCATATTTTTCCACATGTAAATAAATCCAATAACCGTCTCAATATCACAGATGTATGTTTGTTTTTCCAACTACAATAACTTCAGATATCTGACTCCTGAAACTGCTCCATTTGTTTTCTATCCGCATGCTTTTGAAATAAACTTCGGGGTAGATAACATTTTGTTTGTTATTACTCCGATTTATTTCTTGACTAGGTGTGCCTTGTGACCTTGGTATGATGTAGTTGGGTAAAGCATCAGCTACTTATTTTTTACCGTGGCAGAGCCATGCTCTCGACCAGAATGGCCTCACATAAAACCGGCGTAAAACAACGCTTACGTTGGGTTTCGCCGAATGGCCCTAACCCCTTTAAAAGGCCGGCAACGCAATTGCGACTCCCTGGTGCTGTGGTTGTCCATGGGTAGCGGTAATCCCTTGCCACTAGGCAATCCGTAAGCTCGTTTGCCGCCCTATCCCACAAAAAAAAATGCTAACCACCATAGAACCTTGTCACAATTGATCATTCCCAATTTATATTATCACATTGTAACTTAAATAAAGCTAACTATAAAAGAGTATCAAACTCGTTTAAATAAAATTTTGGAAATAAGTCACGAACTATATAAAGGCCACCCTGTCCCATAGGACCTTGTGTTCTTACAAAAGTCATGGGTTACAAGGTCGGCAGAACAAAAACCGCTCTCATGGGAGCTTTTTACTCGCTGGCAGCAAACGCGTGTCATGTTTCGTTTAATTTTACATAGAAAAATATATTTTTCTCTGCAGGTTTTGTTTTAAATATTTATCTCTAGCTGAAAACGTGGACAAATTGTGTCTACATTTTCAGTCTGAAAATGTGTTTCTACGGCAGAATTTGGTTTTTATTTTTAGCACGAAATTTTATCATATTCTCAGCACTTTATTAATAAATTATATTGCTGTGAATATAGTACAAGGGAAGGCAAGTGCCAGTTTTTGTCGGAACGAGTTCTACAAGCTATAAGCATTTTCCGTGCCACAGAAAGGTAGGTACTACCTACATTAAGCAAATTAAATTTTCATAATAATTAATATTCGTACTTCCTTTCGTTATAAAAAAAATCGTGGCCCATCACTAGCATTTTCGCCTGTTTTCTGGATATTTTTCAAAACTTATGGATTTTGAAAAAAACTAAAATTCCATTTCTTTATTTATTTATTATACTTTATGCACCGTTGCTATTGCGTATTATAATATACTTTATGTACAAAGGCGGTCTTAATGCTATTAGGCATTTTCTACCAGACAACCTTAAGGAGATACAGAGATATCTTTATTATTCCGCTATGAGAACACTTATTATCAAAGTGAAAAGCGCTACTAAAACTGGAGAAAACTAAAGATATTAAGGGCATCGCACACTACACGCATGCCACCAGCGCAACGCAGCCCAGATTTACGATGACATTCACACAGCTTCGACTAACGCGGCACTGTTTACGATCCCTGCACGTTTAAAAACCGTCATTACGTGAAAATGTGCATTGTGCGGTAAGTAATTTAGACAAATATGGCGTCCGTTTGTAACGAAAAATCGCTGGAAGGTCGCCGGGCCATTGTAATTGTAGCCAAAATGTCTCTCGACTTTCATTTAAGTATGTTACGTGCACCCTATTTGTATTTACGTGTGTGTGTTCGTAAGGAGATATGTAAATATTTATAGGTAGACGACCTCGGTGGTTTAGTGGTTAGAGTACCGGTCTGCTGACCATGAGGTCGTGGGTTCGATTCCCGCAGGACACAAAAAAATATGTGATGAATATAAGTGTTTGTGTTCGTCTGGGTGTTTCTTATGTATTATAACTATGTATTTACAAAAAAGTACATAAGTATTATATCCATTGTCGTTGTATTTGTACATTTGTTGTGTTTGTATTATCATTGTAGTACCTACCCATAGTTCAAGCTCTGCTTAGTTTGGGACTAGATGGTGCTGTGTAAAAATGTCCCAGAATATTTATTTATTTATTTATGTAAGTAACTTTTATGTAAAGGAAACTCTGATCTCTAAGATTTTCACTACTCTGATAATACTGTTTAATATAATAAATGTTCTGCAATTGTATATCTGGTTATCATACCGTTAGTATTTTAGTCTTTTATTTAAATGCAAGATAATTGTATCAGAATCCGTCGCAAAAAGCACATAAGGGTAAGCGCATACCCTAATGCGCTTTTTTGTTTGTATACCTATTATGATACACCTACATAAAATTCACTCAACGAAAAAAGAAAAACACTGCAACAATTCTCAAAACTCTCTAAACTCAATTAATATTTTAAGATCTTCTTGCTAATCAGCAAAAATATGTAGGCAGTACTATAGTAATAGTAGTAATTAATATAATAGCGTTTTATTAAAAAGCCTCGCAATGTATACACAGCTTTAGGAGGAAAAATCTGTATGCATTCAACAGATTACGTCATCAATACTAAGGAGGTATGATTTTACATTTAGGTACATTATATTTTGCGTCTGGCAACACAGATTGGCGGCAGTGTCACATTGATATGCATATTAATTCATAACGCGTCTACGGTATGTTTATTTTTGTTAGCATTTTAAGTTTGCCTACTTATGTGGCATGTTGGTTGTACTTGTTTTTTGGGAGAATATTGAATATTCTACCTTTTTCTCGATATGATTAGATTCTAGCTAAGATAGTCGGATTATATTATCCCAGTATCATGTTGCAAAATGGTTATGGCTTAATTTTAACGCCCGTTCGAAATTTTATAGAGCTGATGTAATTACATCAGCTTTATAAAATTAAGCCCTTGCGTGTGCGAAAATTGGAATATTGGATCTTTTTCTTTTTTGGAAAAATATTAAAGTAGGTAATATTTTTTTTAACTCTAACTCTTTTTTTAAGCTCATTAAATATATTTCCGCAATCATACGCGCAAAACACAAGTCATGGCAGGTCTTAGCGGCACTAGGTGCGAGCACACAGCGGGGCGATGCTAATAAGACGCGGTGAGCATGTATTTTTTTACAGACATCAACAATCTTTGTGATTTTTCGTGATACAATTTTTAAAAGACATAAAAATACTAGAGACGTGTCTCCGGTTTCGCATATACTAAAACTAAAGTTTTTTAAGGGTGAAAAATAATAATTATTATTATGCTTTGTTAAAACCAAGCCGTTCTCACTATCAAGTCTTAAGTAGAATTAGGTCTGTACTCACAGACGCTCATTAATTTTAATGAACCATTAAAAGATTGCTTGAGAGCGGCCATTACATCTTAGTACATTGGACTCAAACTAAAATTATATATGGAGAGGAATAATTTAACGAACAAATTGTCGTTTATGACTGATCGATCAACCTAGCCCACGAAATATTTTTTTTGTGACAATTATGTAACAAACTGCCTCATTAGCCAAGTGGTCCTGAGCGCGACTGCTACGCTAGAGGTCCTTGGTTCATTTCCCAGGTCGAGCAAAGTGTTATTGGGGTTTTTCTATGAAATTCCCAGTAGCAGTTTGGAGTTAGGAATTTGTGCCCGGTTAATGGCAATAAGCTCACCCTCTATTACATGGGACCTAAACATACCGGCGAACTGTACGCGAGCGAGTGCGGCGAGCTGAACATTAGTACGCCTCTGCCTAACCCTTTGGGGAATACAGGCGTGATGGTATGTTATGTATGTTATTATGTAGCAAATAAAGGAATAGGGGAGTAGGAGGGGCTCGTGGTTAAGTAATAACTAAGCTGATCAACTGATCTGTAAAGAAAGTATCAAAAGTAAATTTATATGTTGAAAAAAAAACCTATTTCGTGCTGCCTACCGACATAATAATCAAAATCTCAAATAAAAGCTCCTCACATACATGCCAATCAACACTAATAACTCTCAAATATAAGGGATGTGCTATAAACAAAACACACAAGCATAATGTGGGGCGCACACTTAAGACTACGTAACGCAAATATTTGAGCGGCGCGAACAAATCTTGGGCTCTATTTGAACTTACGATCGTCGCGTCTTCGTGGATAATAATAATTTATGACTCCCCCGCACTTGCGTTTGGTCTCTTTTGTTTTAAATTATGCTCGGTTATACAACACTACACTGAACTAAAATCTCGTTATTTTAATTCGAATAAAATTCCTACTCATCAGATCGTAATTGCCTCCCTTGAGGATTAATTTAAAGTAATGTATTATGCAATATTATGCTCCGAGCGGCCGCGCAATTGCGATCACATAAAATGTCACGGCTCAAAAATAACAACTACTTTTAACAGCCGGTAAAATAAGGTAGTATATATCTTTGATACTCACGCCCAGTTCGTAGCATTGTTGACGCATTCTAGTACCTAGTTTATTTTACTGCAATACCTATCCGACGATAAAAAGAAAGTTATGGCCAGAGAATGGTGTTATGTCATGTCACCTGCCATTTGTGTATGAGTAATTGCTGCACTAACAGAGTCGACTACAAAGCGTTTACTATGACCACTGACGATTCATGTTTATTACGTGTCGCATAGGCACTAGCTACCGAGGTAATTACTTTTGTCTAAGTATCTTCTATTATAAAGACGTAGAGATGACGAACAACATTAATAAATAGGATATTGGTAGACAGGCGTGAAAATATGTATGTATTTATCTTAAAAAATAGTATGTAGTATATATATAGTATAGTATGGTCGTTGAGCACGGTATGCTATTCTACATAAATTGCAAGGATAAATAATTAATTATACTTAATAAAAACTTATTTATAGAATATATAAGACTAGAATATACTAGTTTACCAGTGGCAGCTGATCGCATTCCATGTTCCCAAAAACTCGCTGATTACCCAAAAATAATTTATATTCAATAACGTAGACTATCTAAGCGATGTGATCAACAAAACAAAGCTTTAATAACAGAATGACGTCAATATGTTTTATATTGACGTCATTTCCATCACATCAGAGTATACGGCACAAGACATAAAAATGTTTACGTGGTCGTTTAAAAAACGCGGCGACAAATCGTTCTTGTGCGCCAGCCCTATTACGGATTACGATGTAAGGCGTAAGATTTGAATGGATATTCCGTTTTTACGCGCACCGCACGTTGACACGTAATAGTATGAATAAGAATGTACTCACAGCCTGAATTTCGGGAAATGTTTTTATTTCCATTATTTTTCAGAAGAAATGTGACTTTATCTGCGTATTTCTGAATAATATTTTAAGCTGCGTGTTTGACTGTTTGTGAATAATATTTGATATGGCTATGTTCTAATGGCATCCTTCTTACTGGTTTCTGATACTTACGCGAATATTAGAAATTGGAATAAAACTACGTTTCGGATCGATTTCGTTAGGCAAAGGTGTATTAATACACACCAACATTTCGGTATATTTAGACCCATGTAATACAAATAACCGGGCACTAACGCCAAACTGCGAGCTACTGATAATTTCATAGAAAACTCAATAACACTGCACCAAAATAATTCAATAACAACCATGTAACCACTGTCCCACAATAAATGTCTTTGACTTTAACTTTGACTTCGAATTAGGTATTGAATCCAGGACTTCTAGCGTAGGAGTCGCGACCACTAGACTAATGAGGCAGTATATATTTTTTATTTGCCTCATTAGCTAAGTGGTCCTGAGCCCGACTGCTACGCTAGAGGTCCTGGGTTCGATTCCCAGGTCGAGCAGTGTTATTGGGTTTTTCTATGAAATTCCCAGTAGCAGCTCGGAGTTAGGAATTTGTGCCCAGTTAATGGCAATAGGCTCGCCCCCTATTACATGGGACCTAAACATACGCGCGCACTGTGGGTGTACATTGGTACGCCTCTGCCTAACCCTTCGGGGAATACAGGCGTGATGGTATGTTATGTGTTATTTTTTATTTAATTTATAATTTTTTATTTCACTTAAAATTTTACAAGGCGGTTTGGCCTTTGGACGCTTACAACACCAATGAGTATTATTACCAGTGGTATTAGTAGGTATCACGCGCATGATGCTAACCCTGCAAAAATCGGTCGTTCACTTGTCATCCTTTCTTAGTTGACTGTATGATACCATCAAGGAAGGTATACCACGATTGATATAATAAAGCAACAACAAATAAAACTGAATCATTTCAGACATTCAGACCGTAACCATGAAAAGTCTCCGTTTTACGCGTAATACTACGTTGATGTCCATTTTTATTCCGCCATTGTTGTTTTTATTGGACAATACAAATGTTAGGAGTTATTGCATTGTACCTACAAGCAACACGTGACGTTTGGATAATGTCTATAGACATGCTCTTTGACAATTTTTCAGCTACTTGTTTCGAAACCATGATGTTTGCATTAATTTTTCGACATGAGTTTTAATCATAGATGACTAATTGGTGTACAATGCCACCAATAGAGGGCGTAAACGACAATTGCAGATTATAGATGCTAGCAATATTGTGGTATCACTTGTTGTCACCTTGAGACATATGACATTACCTTATAAACAAATACAAAATAATGTTAGTAGGTACATTATTGCTTAGCGGCAGAATCGTGGATAATGTAGTTGTGTTGACCCGGTTTACCCCATTACCCCAAACTCAGTAGTAGAGTTCTACCACTTCAAATCAGAAATAAAGAAAAATTGGGATCTTTAAAAAAATCACGACTTATTATTCATGAACAGTGATGATAGAACGCCTTCTACATATTTTTGTTGAACTTCATGCGTATAACTCCATTTTGGTTGGCAGATAGTGCTATAGTACATCAATGCCAACAGGATTTAAGACGGGCCCCGGAATTCAAGTTATTAAAGTTGCTTCTCGGTCTCTGCCTCACACCACCCTGTATGGTGAAAGACGGAACCCACATGGCGGAATACAGTAAAACCACTTGGTGCCAGTGTTGTATGAGTTGAACTTACCAGGCGGATCATAGATCCTATCCCAAAGCGGTACGGTTATAATTATGTGCTTAAAAATTCAAAAAAGGAATTAATTATTTTTTTGGAAAATATTTAATCGCTATCCCGTTGTTTAAATCCTACTAATATTATAAATGCGAAAGTTTGTGAGGATGGATGGATGATTGTTACTCTTTCATGCCAGAACGGCTGAACGGATCTGGATAAAATTTGGCACAGAGATAGATTATAGTCTGGAATAACACATGGGCTACTTTTTATCTGAAGTTCACGCTGACAAAGTCGCGGGCAGAAGCTAGTGTTTCATATAAATATCTTTCTAACCCACGCTTGCATGCAGTAAAATTTAATACGAAAATGTCTAACGCCATTCATCTGTCTTTATTATTATTATATCAAGCGTAAACATGATATGTAAAAGTAATAAAATAATGTCATAAAATCATTTAGCACTGCAATTCTGGTCTAGAAACTGGAAAATGAAATCAAAATATTAGTATTTTTCATTTTCATTCATAATTTTATTAACATATCAACTTCAGACATCACATGAATAATCAATCAATTTTATGGCCGCCATCTTATCAATCAGAATAATTTATTAATTTAAAATGTTGTAACTGTTAAATTAATCTTAAAATATCAAACTAACAGACTTTTATTTTATTTCTTATCTTTGGTGCCCCATTTTATGATAGAACTATATTTAATTTACAGAGACTAAGGGCCACTTGCACCAACTTCTTAAATGTGTTTAAATTGTATTTAAACACAACATTTGTATGAAAAATTGTGTTTACATATAATTTAAACTCATTTGTGAAGTTGGTGCAAGTGGCCCTAAGAACTAAGTTATTGTGTTCAAGTTTAAATGTTTTTACATACATACCATCACGCCTATACAGGCGTGATGGTATGTATGTAAAAACATTATCGGGGAATACTCCCCGAAGGGTTAGGCAGAGGCGTACTAATGTACACCCACAGTTCGCTGGTATGTTTTAGGTCCCATGTAATAGGGGGCGAGCCTATTGTCATTAACCGGGTAACAAATTCCTAACTCCGAGCTGCTACTGGGAATTTCTAAAAAATGTTTTTATGTCAAATAAAAATACAATCTTTTATGAAACGTTGTGATTCTAGAGGCACGGTTCGAAAAGGTTGATCCTATGTAGAAGATATTCTAAAAGTGTGTGAATTTTAAAAGTTTTATTTAAGTCCAACAGAACCCACGCAAATAAAAATAAATACAGTCGCTAAAAATCTCAAATTTAGAAGTTATCTGCTGTTAAAAATGCATACAGATGCATTCAAAAAACTTAACGGTACCGTTGACAATGAACAAAACACATCTCATGTGAAACAATGATTCATTTTAATTTACACCAAGCAGTCCAGAGTTTAGTAGGCGTATCCCCCTACCACATGTCCCGGTTATTGTTCACAAACTTTCTGTGAAACTATAAACTGTAACAATGTTCGCATTTACAGCGAACGTCAATATTAAATACCGTTACGAAATACGAAGATTTATGTGACTTGCGTAGTACCGGTTTAGAATGCTATTCGAATATTAAAGGACTCACTAAATGAATTGTTACAGGAGTTACGCGTAAAGGCACTTCTTATTCTGACATATTTATTACAATGTCATTACCAACTTTAGAAAAAGAGTATGATGTACTAACCCACAACTCGCTATTGTCCATTAACCGGGCACAAATCCAAACTTCTACTGAGAACTCATCTGGGAATTAGGGTTATGTTTTTGGACGGCATTTTTGGACGGCAATTGCCTTCCAAAAATAATTATTAGTCTTGATCTATTCCTATCATTCACATCAAACTAAATTATTCATGAAATATAACTTTTTACGGATTTTTCGCATTGTATTAATATTATTTAATTCCCATTCCTCTTTATAGCATCCATGGTCACGGATAAACTTTTGATATTGTCTGAGATGTAAGGCAAGGGGGGATCGATTTAAATAAAAAAATACTTCTGTATGTATCAAGGTGTAGACGTATAATGGAAAATTACAATTTTAGTTTCCCACAAGTTAGAAATGCTAACTCATAACAAAATATGACACTTACTATTATAAAGGAGCGTACTCACTAAATAAACTAAGGGAGCATACTAGTCTATGGTAATAGTCTATGGTCACGGATACCATCCATGGTCACGGGTAGTTGTTGGACTTCGTAATTTTACAAATACTAACACCTACCTTATATTTTTGTTAATTATTAGCGATCCGATCCATGGAGGACGAGCTCACCGTATGAAAGGACCAGCCATCTTCTCTATCGAAATTTTGATGTTTTGTAACCAGAAGAAAAACATTGTAAACATTTTAATTTTTAAATGAGTATCTATGGAGTTCCTTGGCGACTCACAAAAGACGCGCTATTTGGCGCCCTGCAATTAGTATACAATATAAAAAAATTGTGTTATTGAAATAAAACATTGACTTTATCACATCGATAAAAGCAATAAAAACGATAAAAACCGAAACAGAACATAACGTTATTAGATCTCACAACGATTCAAACAGTAGCTAGTTATACACTAATTGCTATTTAGTCAGTGTGAGTTGGCCATTAATCAAATCCATTTTAGATTAGCTTGACTGATTCATGTTCATCCTACAGCTAAGAGATAGAGCGCACTGTCTGAAATTGTTTGAGAATAATGCTCATTATTGAGTATTATTATAACCATTAACTGTTATTGGTTTTTATATTATACAATTCAGTTACTCACTTCCATAGGCATTTCGCAAGAGGCGAGAAAATATCTTACTTGCTGATGTGATGGTAGGTACTCCTGGGGTCTGATTGGCTGGCAACCACCCTAACGACGGAGTCTGTTAGTCAAAGTCAAAGTCAAAATCATTTATTCAATATAGAGTACTAGGTAGTACTTTTTGAACGTGATTTTTACATTATAGACAGCCCCCAAAACGCCCGCTCTACCGCCTCCTAGTGTTTTCACTGGGAAGAAGAAGCGGCGACTCCCCAGCAACACATTTCTGTCTGTTATTCATTGTTACATGTCAGCTGTTATATCATAAAGCACCTCGGGAGCCAAGCCAGTTTCCTCTTGTTTGCTGCAGTTCCGGCAATCTGCAGTCTGTAAGCTCTTAAGGCTCGGCAATGCATCAGAAACTCCTCTGGGGTTGCAGATGTCCATGCACGGCGATGACTACCAACCATTGCCCACTTCACGAATAAAAAACCTATGCTTGTAATTCGGATGTATTCTAGTCATATGATATATAAGGAGCATATTACTTAAATCGATTAATTCTTCAGAAGAATGATCGATTTGTTTCATATCGACATAATATTGCCATAACGTTAACCAGTGACGTAAATAGCTTAACGAGAAACCCACCAATCAATTCTCCAAAGATCCGATTCTGCTAAGTCGTAAACTAAAATTGGAAATGATTTTGCACAGAGCTTCGGTAAACATTTAGTCATCATAACGTCTAAACAAGGAAACCTTAAAATAATATTTATTACACAGATATATATATATATTTTTTAATTATCCTGTATAGTGCCACTCACGGGCAAAGGCCTCCTTCATTTTTTCCACTTTTTTCGTTGCTGTCCTACTTGCTCTCAATATTTCTAGAAATCCAGGTTATCCCCCAAGCTACAATATTTTTTTATACTGAATTATATTTTTGTGTTTCCGTCTGCTTGCTTTTATGCTGCGTATGTAACTGAAAAAGCTTGCTTAAAATCTGGTGCATGATTCATCTTAATATATACCGCCTAGTTTGTAGTAAGTAATAGACCCACCCTGACCCTGAAAATAAATGGGGTCCATTTATTTTGTGTCAATTAGGTAACTTGTGTCAAAAATGCCCTGGGCTCAAAAATACTGTTTCTCAAATTGAACATCATATCCCATCTCTATCCTACCTACCTACACAAAATAAAATTTGCATTGAAAAATAAATGTAAAATATGTATACATCTGTCCAATTCAACAAGGCCTCCTAAATCAATTTTAATACGAGCATTTTCTTCATCTTTTTATGAAAATGGCGGACCAAGTTACTTCGGATGTTGCTGTTTGCTTGAATACACTAATGAACTAATTTGTCTCGGGTATAATGGACCCAAATCTGGTCCCGGATGCCAAATGGTGCCTCTGTAATGTTGTAGATTATGTTAACGTGAGAATTCTGTTACAGACGTGTGGGAATTGGGGAACTGTATAAAAAATGCGCGTTTTACGTGAAAGGCAGGTACGGACTTCAAGCACGAAAATAAAATAGATGTTTGTAAGGACGCTATTTTGGAATGTCTATAAGATTGCTAGCGAAGTAATAGGATTACATTTAGGTCGTAGTCAAAGCCATATGTTTTATTTCAATTCAATTATCATTACCGGTACTTTTGAAATGTCAAGAACTAGTTGCACGATTACTAATTGTACTGTGGGTAAGAGCCCACAAATATTGGGTATTATGGAGAAGAATCAGCAAGTTACTCCTTAGATAGATAATAAAACGTTTATATTGCTTATAATTTTGTTCTATGAATGTGAAAATTGTGTAGCTCCATGTGAAAGATAAGAATATATAGTTCTTTGCGGTTTTGAGTTGTCGGTTGGCTAATGTGTCGCGTGACACATGTCATCTATCAATGTTTCCTTAAAGTCAAATGAGGTTTTTAGGAGAAAACAAAATGGAAAAGATTTGCAGGATGTTTGAAAATTCTAGAAAAACCGAGTGCTTTTTTTTGTGTGGTTATTTTCTATAAACTCAAGATAATTCAAATTTATAAAGGATAAAGTCTGTTGGGTTAGCTAGTTTACAATGAATATGATAAGTCTATGCACAATTACGAGTATAGATATGTATACACTTGGCAGAATTCAAAAGTAATTTTTGCTTAAAGTGTGAATTGAAATTTTATTGTGTTATAAACACAGTATTTTTGAACCAATGCTTTAATGAGCTATCTCAAACGGTACAATCATTCATGAAAAAAAATTCTTTCGAATTTTAATAATTGTATACATATTTATGCTTGAAACTGTACATATACAATACGTATACATATGCTATCGTTGTATACAAACAATATTACAACATTTCTTGCACAGAAACGTTAACATTTTGTTTGAAAAATAAAAAGCTGGAATAGAGCAAAGCGCTCATTAACCCCTAGCTCGCGGGGCAAGTAGTCGAGCCCCCTCAATGGGGGTTAAAGAGGACAGAGGAAGCGAAAATATTACGCTAACCAACCCAGTTGCATTGTGTTTTTGTGTGCACTTTTGAGGGTTAACTTGTGGGGCTTATTGTTGAGAATTATTTTTGTGTTGAATTAAGTGGTGTTATAAATTTTATACCTACCTACAACGAAATTAAATATGAATAAATAACCAGTTATTGAGCGCTGAATATAATTTGGCGTACAAATTACAATTAGTATTGAATTTTTCAACCTAAGTCGTACATTGGAGTCCTAGATTTGCAATCAGCTATCTTATAACTTCTTTAAATATCTATAGACTGAGGGATATTTTTTATCTAATTTTTTTGGTAGATAAACTTCTTCTGCACTGAAAATATTAATTAAAATACATATTAAATCTCCCATAATACCCACGTGAATTTGCTAGTAACTTTCTTAAAGGGTTATTTTTCAATTTACAAAATCTCTTCTCTACTATTATAAAATTAAAAAAAGCTGTGTCTGTACATTGACGATATTTAAAAAAAACAAGTGGGATAGGGTATGTAAACGTCTCCGAATCTAAAAATGTGATTTTTAAAATTCTTGTCTGTTTGTCTGTTTGTTACGGGTTGGAGCAAAAACTACTGAATAGTTTTCAATTTTGTTATCACTGTTAGAAAGTATATGCTCCAACTTAAAAACTGGTGAACTTCTTATCTCAATTAATTAAACAGATCCTGAGATACAGCTTGTCCTCTCTGATGTATAGAGATCCATACAAAGAAGAGATAATCACTGTGGGTTTATATATTTTTTTTTTTGAAATTCATTTCTAATCCTACTATTGCTTCAGGCGAGCGAAGCCGCGGGCAAAAGCTAGTTATCTTATAAGAGCGTTGAGACGCCTGTGCTTCTAATTACTAGAAAACTCAAATCCTTTAAAACCTCAACTTCTCACAAGCCAACGCCTTTCAAAGTGACTGACAGACCAAAAAAATAAATAAAACCATATCTTTAAACTACTACAAAATTGTATGTGGAACATTCTAGAAAATAAAATCAGCCTCGTTAACTGGAGGCATTGGAGCAATAGCTAACATACTGAATGGACTCTTAGGCCAGCGTTGGTGGCTTGGGGTGGGCAGAAATAGAGGGCAAAGGACAAGACGCAGTTTTTAACTTACTTCAAAGAAGAGGAGATTCTTAATTCGACTTTACATTACACTAGCTTCTGCCCGCGGCTTCGCCCACTTGAAGCTCAAAAACCAACAGTGATGATTTCTTCTTTGTATGGGTCTCTATTCATTAGAGAGGTCAAGCTGTATCTCAGGTTCCGTTTAATTATTTGAGATAAGAAGTATACCAGTTTTTAAGTTGGAGCACATACTTTCTAACAGTGATAATAAAATTAAAATCTATTCAGTAGTTTTTGTGCCAACCCGTAACAAACAGACAAGAATTTTAAAAATCACATTTTTGGGTTCGGAGACGTTTATATACCCTAACCTACTTGTTTTTTTTTTAAATATCTTCAATGTACAGACACACAGTTTTTGTACAATTTTATAATAGTAGAGATTACGTGATTTCTTCGTTGCACCGATTTCGATATTTCTTGCGATATCTGATAGTATATACTTCTTGTATTATAATGTATATATATATTCTTAGTATATACCTAGTATATAGTATATAATCTTACCAGATACATTTGTTTGGTGTCTGATATTCAGTTTTGAAGATACACCAGAAAATGCATGATATAGGTTGTGTTTTTCCTTGAATTGAATTTAAACAATCAATTAAAACAACTCTTACTCAATGGTTTGTTTGTCGGTTACATGAATTGTAAACAATGTGATCTTATTGAATGATTTCTTTGTCAGTTACAGTGTTGTCCATTGTATACAAAAACGGATGTTTATAAAATGGTATTTCGTTTTAAAGCTTAAGCAAAAATATTTAGTATAATTACGTATAATAAGAAGCCATGTGGTCCTGAGCGCGACTGCCACGCTAACGGTCCTGGGTTCGATTCCCAGGTCGAGTAAAGTGTTTTTGGGATTTTCTATGAAATTCCCAGTACCAGCTGGGAGTTAAGAATTTGTGCCCTGTTAATGGCAATAGGCTCGCCCCCTATTACATGAGACCTTAAAATACCGGCTAACTGTGGGTGTACATTAGTACGCCTCTTCCTAAACCTTCGGGGAATACAGGCGTGATAGTATGTTATGTTATGTTAATAAGATTAATTTATAAATTACAGTCAATATTTTGAAAGTGGCGGTCTACACGGTATTGACGGCACGTTTGGCGTAGCGGCTGAGCGATCGGCTTCTGCGCACGTGTTGTCGGTTCGAACCCGACACGGTGCAAATCTTTATATGTCCTACAGATATTTGTTCCGAGTCGAGTGTGTATGTGAGAATTTGTGTTTGTCAAAGCAACCACAAAAGAAAATTCTAGTGTGGGGCAACATAAAAAAACTAAATTTATTTATCTATCATAAACCTTGTTTCAACATTGAGCTTTTAAAATTACGTCTATATAAGCTTTTGAATATATCTCCTAAATCAAGCGCAACTCAAAAACATTCATACGAAACGCGTTACAAACATCTGTTGATGTACGACATTGTAACTATGCGTAACCGAGATAGTTCAAATGCATCCGTTAAGATTTATTCGCAGTTTTAACGTCCGGAACCACAGTTACTGTTACACAGTAAATCAACTTTGTATCGCCTTTGTATACGGAGTTATGAAGGATGTTTGTATGATGGGTAGTTTTAGATTATCGTTTTGAAATGCGACGGCTTTTAAGCTTTTAGTGTCAGCTAGGATACTTAGAATGTGTTAGTGCTATTTTTGTTTATAAAATATGTTTGTTATTCGTCTGTAAAGAAACATAACTTTTGAAGGGCAAAACGAGTTGTTTTAACATAAATTATAAGGTACTTTTAAAATTAATATATCCAATATCATCGCGCCTGTATTCAGCTGAGTGTTAAGTAGAGGCGTATTGCAGATATACCTAAGGTTTGCTGGATCGTTTAGGTCCCATGTAATAGGGGGCGAGCTTATTTTATTTTTTATTTTTTTGTGAGATAGGGGGGCAAACGAGTTAACGGATCACCTGATGGTAAGCGATAACCGCCGCCCATGGACACCCGCAACACCAGAGGAGTCGCAAGTGCGTTGCCCGCCTTTTAAAAGGGTTTGGGCCTCCGGTAACCTCCATCACTCGGCGAAACACAACGCAAGCGTTGTTTCACGCCGTTTTTCTGTGAGGCCGTAGTATCACTCCGGTCGAGCCGGCCCATTCGTGCCGAAGCATGGCTCTCCCACGTGAGAAAATTATTAGTATTTTTAGTATAAAAGTATTTTTTAGTATAAAATTATAAGTATTATTATAATTATTTAGTTATTGCTATTAGCCAGGCGCAAATCCCACCTCCGAGATGCTACTACTGATAATTTCATCGAAAATCCCATTATCACTGTTCGAACCCTCTCTCCTTCCTTCCTGCTATAGCGTAGCGGTCGCAGTAAGGTCCACTTAACTAATGCGACAGGTATTTTTTAAAGTTATATATGAAATACTCTTGCGCCTATGTTCCATGAAGATTTAAAAAAAGGTTAACTGATGTAGGTACGCTTACAGTTTGCATATGTTTTACTTTTTCATCCCCATATATTGCCCCCATATTATTGCCATTAACCGGGCACAAATCCAATTTATTACATAGTCATGTACTGCGGCAAATTGATAATAACATAAGCAAATATCTACCCAACCCTTTCGGGAATTCAGCCGTGATGATATGTATGTGTTTGTTTTATTTCCAAATAAGTAAATGTTGTTTCTTTCACAATTCTTACACGGTTATGTAAGAGACTTTTTCTTTAGAGATTATAATTATTGTCTACCTACAATTCTTCCATTTTATTTTCAGTAAGTACCTACATATATAAATAAATTGTGGCGAAACAAATTTCATAACAGCACTAGCTCCTATTTTAGAAGGCAAAACTTAAATGCAACTTATGAAAATTATTAACGGAATTGTCTTTTGTTTCAGGTAAAAGGATTTTCAGTCCGCCTTGGGAAGTTTATTCTGTGTTACTTGAACTGTTAAAATTGGATGAGGTAAATTAATAATAAACGGTTAAAGTTTATTAGTTTAAGTAAATATTATTTTACTTGGAAAGTTTTAATTGAAGGCTGTGAATTTTGAGGTAGATACGAATTGTGTTTTTTATAATAGCAAGTGATGCAATATATGTATATATAACTGGCTTTTGCCCGCGGCTTCGCTCACCTGAAGCTATATTAAGATTATTAATGGATTCCAAAAATAATTTAATCAATAACCAACAGTGATGATCCCTTCTTTGCATGGCCCTCTATACATCAGAGAGGTCAAGCTGTATCTCAGAGTCCTTTTATTTAATTGAGATAAAAAGTTCACCAGTTTTTAAGTTGGAGCATATACTTTCTAACAGTGATAATAAAATTAAAATCTATTCAGTAGTTTTTGTGCCAACCCGTAACAAACAGACAAGAATTTTAAAAATCACATTTTTGGGTTCGGAGACGTTTATATACCCTAACCTACTTGTTTTTTTTTTAAATATCTTCAATGTACAGACACACAGTTTTTGTACAATTTTATAATAGTAGAGATTACGTGATTTCTTCGTTGCACCGATTTCGATATTTCTTGCGATATCTGATAGTATATACTTCTTGTATTATAATGTATATATATATTCTTAGTATATACCTAGTATATAGTATATAATCTTACCAGATACATTTGTTTGGTGTCTGATATTCAGTTTTGAAGATACACCAGAAAATGCATGATATAGGTTGTGTTTTTCCTTGAATTGAATTTAAACAATCAATTAAAACAACTCTTACTCAATGGTTTGTTTGTCGGTTACATGAATTGTAAACAATGTGATCTTATTGAATGATTTCTTTGTCAGTTACAGTGTTGTCCATTGTATACAAAAACGGATGTTTATAAAATGGTATTTCGTTTTAAAGCTTAAGCAAAAATATTTAGTATAATTACGTATAATAAGAAGCCATGTGGTCCTGAGCGCGACTGCCACGCTAACGGTCCTGGGTTCGATTCCCAGGTCGAGTAAAGTGTTTTTGGGATTTTCTATGAAATTCCCAGTACCAGCTGGGAGTTAAGAATTTGTGCCCTGTTAATGGCAATAGGCTCGCCCCCTATTACATGAGACCTTAAAATACCGGCTAACTGTGGGTGTACATTAGTACGCCTCTTCCTAAACCTTCGGGGAATACAGGCGTGATAGTATGTTATGTTATGTTAATAAGATTAATTTATAAATTACAGTCAATATTTTGAAAGTGGCGGTCTACACGGTATTGACGGCACGTTTGGCGTAGCGGCTGAGCGATCGGCTTCTGCGCACGTGTTGTCGGTTCGAACCCGACACGGTGCAAATCTTTATATGTCCTACAGATATTTGTTCCGAGTCGAGTGTGTATGTGAGAATTTGTGTTTGTCAAAGCAACCACAAAAGAAAATTCTAGTGTGGGGCAACATAAAAAAACTAAATTTATTTATCTATCATAAACCTTGTTTCAACATTGAGCTTTTAAAATTACGTCTATATAAGCTTTTGAATATATCTCCTAAATCAAGCGCAACTCAAAAACATTCATACGAAACGCGTTACAAACATCTGTTGATGTACGACATTGTAACTATGCGTAACCGAGATAGTTCAAATGCATCCGTTAAGATTTATTCGCAGTTTTAACGTCCGGAACCACAGTTACTGTTACACAGTAAATCAACTTTGTATCGCCTTTGTATACGGAGTTATGAAGGATGTTTGTATGATGGGTAGTTTTAGATTATCGTTTTGAAATGCGACGGCTTTTAAGCTTTTAGTGTCAGCTAGGATACTTAGAATGTGTTAGTGCTATTTTTGTTTATAAAATATGTTTGTTATTCGTCTGTAAAGAAACATAACTTTTGAAGGGCAAAACGAGTTGTTTTAACATAAATTATAAGGTACTTTTAAAATTAATATATCCAATATCATCGCGCCTGTATTCAGCTGAGTGTTAAGTAGAGGCGTATTGCAGATATACCTAAGGTTTGCTGGATCGTTTAGGTCCCATGTAATAGGGGGCGAGCTTATTTTATTTTTTATTTTTTTGTGAGATAGGGGGGCAAACGAGTTAACGGATCACCTGATGGTAAGCGATAACCGCCGCCCATGGACACCCGCAACACCAGAGGAGTCGCAAGTGCGTTGCCCGCCTTTTAAAAGGGTTTGGGCCTCCGGTAACCTCCATCACTCGGCGAAACACAACGCAAGCGTTGTTTCACGCCGTTTTTCTGTGAGGCCGTAGTATCACTCCGGTCGAGCCGGCCCATTCGTGCCGAAGCATGGCTCTCCCACGTGAGAAAATTATTAGTATTTTTAGTATAAAAGTATTTTTTAGTATAAAATTATAAGTATTATTATAATTATTTAGTTATTGCTATTAGCCAGGCGCAAATCCCACCTCCGAGATGCTACTACTGATAATTTCATCGAAAATCCCATTATCACTGTTCGAACCCTCTCTCCTTCCTTCCTGCTATAGCGTAGCGGTCGCAGTAAGGTCCACTTAACTAATGCGACAGGTATTTTTTAAAGTTATATATGAAATACTCTTGCGCCTATGTTCCATGAAGATTTAAAAAAAGGTTAACTGATGTAGGTACGCTTACAGTTTGCATATGTTTTACTTTTTCATCCCCATATATTGCCCCCATATTATTGCCATTAACCGGGCACAAATCCAATTTATTACATAGTCATGTACTGCGGCAAATTGATAATAACATAAGCAAATATCTACCCAACCCTTTCGGGAATTCAGCCGTGATGATATGTATGTGTTTGTTTTAT
Source organism: Acronicta leporina (assembly GCA_947256265.1). Classification (NCBI taxonomy): domain Eukaryota; kingdom Metazoa; phylum Arthropoda; class Insecta; order Lepidoptera; family Noctuidae; genus Acronicta; species Acronicta leporina. Next base: position 3,010,582 of record OX366513.1, on the reverse strand, counting down.
TTCCAAATAAGTAAATGTTGTTTCTTTCACAATTCTTACACGGTTATGTAAGAGACTTTTTCTTTAGAGATTATAATTATTGTCTACCTACAATTCTTCCATTTTATTTTCAGTAAGTACCTACATATATAAATAAATTGTGGCGAAACAAATTTCATAACAGCACTAGCTCCTATTTTAGAAGGCAAAACTTAAATGCAACTTATGAAAATTATTAACGGAATTGTCTTTTGTTTCAGGTAAAAGGATTTTCAGTCCGCCTTGGGAAGTTTATTCTGTGTTACTTGAACTGTTAAAATTGGATGAGGTAAATTAATAATAAACGGTTAAAGTTTATTAGTTTAAGTAAATATTATTTTACTTGGAAAGTTTTAATTGAAGGCTGTGAATTTTGAGGTAGATACGAATTGTGTTTTTTATAATAGCAAGTGATGCAATATATGTATATATAACTGGCTTTTGCCCGCGGCTTCGCTCACCTGAAGCTATATTAAGATTATTAATGGATTCCAAAAATAATTTAATCAATAACCAACAGTGATGATCCCTTCTTTGCATGGCCCTCTATACATCAGAGAGGTCAAGCTGTATCTCAGAGTCCTTTTATTTAATTGAGATAAAAAGTTCACCAGTTTTTAAGTTGGAGCATATACTTTCTAACAGTGATAATAAAATTAAAATCTATTCAGTAGTTTTTGTGCCAACCCGTAACAAACAGACAAGAATTTTAAAAATCACATTTTTGGGTTCGGAGACGTTTATATACCCTAACCTACTTGTTTTTTTTTTAAATATCTTCAATGTACAGACACACAGTTTTTGTACAATTTTATAATAGTAGAGATTACGTGATTTCTTCGTTGCACCGATTTCGATATTTCTTGCGATATCTGATAGTATATACTTCTTGTATTATAATGTATATATATATTCTTAGTATATACCTAGTATATAGTATATAATCTTACCAGATACATTTGTTTGGTGTCTGATATTCAGTTTTGAAGATACACCAGAAAATGCATGATATAGGTTGTGTTTTTCCTTGAATTGAATTTAAACAATCAATTAAAACAACTCTTACTCAATGGTTTGTTTGTCGGTTACATGAATTGTAAACAATGTGATCTTATTGAATGATTTCTTTGTCAGTTACAGTGTTGTCCATTGTATACAAAAACGGATGTTTATAAAATGGTATTTCGTTTTAAAGCTTAAGCAAAAATATTTAGTATAATTACGTATAATAAGAAGCCATGTGGTCCTGAGCGCGACTGCCACGCTAACGGTCCTGGGTTCGATTCCCAGGTCGAGTAAAGTGTTTTTGGGATTTTCTATGAAATTCCCAGTACCAGCTGGGAGTTAAGAATTTGTGCCCTGTTAATGGCAATAGGCTCGCCCCCTATTACATGAGACCTTAAAATACCGGCTAACTGTGGGTGTACATTAGTACGCCTCTTCCTAAACCTTCGGGGAATACAGGCGTGATAGTATGTTATGTTATGTTAATAAGATTAATTTATAAATTACAGTCAATATTTTGAAAGTGGCGGTCTACACGGTATTGACGGCACGTTTGGCGTAGCGGCTGAGCGATCGGCTTCTGCGCACGTGTTGTCGGTTCGAACCCGACACGGTGCAAATCTTTATATGTCCTACAGATATTTGTTCCGAGTCGAGTGTGTATGTGAGAATTTGTGTTTGTCAAAGCAACCACAAAAGAAAATTCTAGTGTGGGGCAACATAAAAAAACTAAATTTATTTATCTATCATAAACCTTGTTTCAACATTGAGCTTTTAAAATTACGTCTATATAAGCTTTTGAATATATCTCCTAAATCAAGCGCAACTCAAAAACATTCATACGAAACGCGTTACAAACATCTGTTGATGTACGACATTGTAACTATGCGTAACCGAGATAGTTCAAATGCATCCGTTAAGATTTATTCGCAGTTTTAACGTCCGGAACCACAGTTACTGTTACACAGTAAATCAACTTTGTATCGCCTTTGTATACGGAGTTATGAAGGATGTTTGTATGATGGGTAGTTTTAGATTATCGTTTTGAAATGCGACGGCTTTTAAGCTTTTAGTGTCAGCTAGGATACTTAGAATGTGTTAGTGCTATTTTTGTTTATAAAATATGTTTGTTATTCGTCTGTAAAGAAACATAACTTTTGAAGGGCAAAACGAGTTGTTTTAACATAAATTATAAGGTACTTTTAAAATTAATATATCCAATATCATCGCGCCTGTATTCAGCTGAGTGTTAAGTAGAGGCGTATTGCAGATATACCTAAGGTTTGCTGGATCGTTTAGGTCCCATGTAATAGGGGGCGAGCTTATTTTATTTTTTATTTTTTTGTGAGATAGGGGGGCAAACGAGTTAACGGATCACCTGATGGTAAGCGATAACCGCCGCCCATGGACACCCGCAACACCAGAGGAGTCGCAAGTGCGTTGCCCGCCTTTTAAAAGGGTTTGGGCCTCCGGTAACCTCCATCACTCGGCGAAACACAACGCAAGCGTTGTTTCACGCCGTTTTTCTGTGAGGCCGTAGTATCACTCCGGTCGAGCCGGCCCATTCGTGCCGAAGCATGGCTCTCCCACGTGAGAAAATTATTAGTATTTTTAGTATAAAAGTATTTTTTAGTATAAAATTATAAGTATTATTATAATTATTTAGTTATTGCTATTAGCCAGGCGCAAATCCCACCTCCGAGATGCTACTACTGATAATTTCATCGAAAATCCCATTATCACTGTTCGAACCCTCTCTCCTTCCTTCCTGCTATAGCGTAGCGGTCGCAGTAAGGTCCACTTAACTAATGCGACAGGTATTTTTTAAAGTTATATATGAAATACTCTTGCGCCTATGTTCCATGAAGATTTAAAAAAAGGTTAACTGATGTAGGTACGCTTACAGTTTGCATATGTTTTACTTTTTCATCCCCATATATTGCCCCCATATTATTGCCATTAACCGGGCACAAATCCAATTTATTACATAGTCATGTACTGCGGCAAATTGATAATAACATAAGCAAATATCTACCCAACCCTTTCGGGAATTCAGCCGTGATGATATGTATGTGTTTGTTTTATTTCCAAATAAGTAAATGTTGTTTCTTTCACAATTCTTACACGGTTATGTAAGAGACTTTTTCTTTAGAGATTATAATTATTGTCTACCTACAATTCTTCCATTTTATTTTCAGTAAGTACCTACATATATAAATAAATTGTGGCGAAACAAATTTCATAACAGCACTAGCTCCTATTTTAGAAGGCAAAACTTAAATGCAACTTATGAAAATTATTAACGGAATTGTCTTTTGTTTCAGGTAAAAGGATTTTCAGTCCGCCTTGGGAAGTTTATTCTGTGTTACTTGAACTGTTAAAATTGGATGAGGTAAATTAATAATAAACGGTTAAAGTTTATTAGTTTAAGTAAATATTATTTTACTTGGAAAGTTTTAATTGAAGGCTGTGAATTTTGAGGTAGATACGAATTGTGTTTTTTATAATAGCAAGTGATGCAATATATGTATATATAACTGGCTTTTGCCCGCGGCTTCGCTCACCTGAAGCTATATTAAGATTATTAATGGATTCCAAAAATAATTTAATCAATAACCAACAGTGATGATCCCTTCTTTGCATGGCCCTCTATACATCAGAGAGGTCAAGCTGTATCTCAGAGTCCTTTTATTTAATTGAGATAAAAAGTTCACCAGTTTTTAAGTTGGAGCATATACTTTCTATCAGTGATAACAAAATTACAATATATTCAGTAGTTTTTGCTCCAACCCGTAACAAACAGGCAAACAGACAAGAATTTTAAATATCATATTTTTCGATTTATAAATCTCATTTTTGGATTCCTAACCCACTTGTTTTTTTTAATATCTTCAATGTACTGACGTAGTTTTTTTACAATTTTATAATAGTTGAGATAACCCGCTGTCATCTTTTCTGAATAGTCCAGTCCGAACCTAGATCACGCTGGTAAACACAATTGATTAAATTGTGTTTAAATAATGATTTATTTTGGTATTACGTTTTTACGGGCAAATCAGCGTGCACCGGACCCTTAAGCGACATTTATAGATCGATTTCATCCATGGTTACCACAAACAAATTAAAACAATAAGGCAATGCACCGTATTCATTACCTAACGAACTGAAACTGAATTTCCCTCTTCTGACACAAGCTAAGTCAGACATTCTTATCCTGTTTTGCGCAATCTAAGGTCAAATGGTAGCGAAAAGTCTGGATATAACATCGAGCGCCGCTGTAGGTACCAGTCTGAAAAGTTAAGACCTAACTTCAAACCAAACAGCGGACTTAATCCACTAGAAATCGTTACATTTGTAGGGACACTGCTGACTGACGCATTCGATTTGTATACAGGTATATTAGGTACTGTATAAGCGCATATATATTTTTGGCTCAGGTGACGTACTTTGAATCCCTCACCACGTTCAGGATTCTACTAGAGAATTCCTCACTTCGCCCTGGATTCAAAAAAGCTCCCTCGCCGTAAAAATATTATTTTGCTCCCTTATAATACAATCTAGGTACTATTAGATATTATATCAAAATAATAAACCCTCATTTAGTAAACTTCCATTAACAAACTCCACACATTTATTGTGGTACCTACAGTAATATGTGTTTTATGTATTGTATGTTCAACAAATTGATATCTTTACAATTATTTAACATGCGTTTATGCAAAATATATTCAAACATAAAAAAACAACTTCAACGTGGCAAGGCTGTAAAATTACGGTCTATTCTATGTCGTCGCGTAACATCTATATAATTATTTAGATTTCCTTTAAATAAACCCTAAAAGATAAGTTGATAAAGAAAGAGGCCGTATGTTCAGAGAACACGCATCGTACGGAGTTCGAATGTATTGAAAAAAGTATTCCTACGTAACACCGAAGACTTCTCGCCGTCTATATTAATTCTTGCCGTAATAGAAACACAACAATACACTCCATCACATGTTACACCCACAGACGAAAGCCCTGAACAATTCAGCAGGCTCTCAGAGAAATGCTACATTTTCTTGGATTTCCAAAAAATATTATATGAATAGAGAAGAATTTTTGAGTAGTTCAACTACCATTATTTATGACACTCAACTTTTTAACATAACATACTATCACGCCTATATTCCGTGAAGGGTTAGGTACGGGTGCACTGATATACACCCGGAATGTTTAAGTTACATGGCCACAAATACAAACTCCGAGACTGGGAATTTCATAGATCCAATAAAACTGCTCGGCCTGGGAAGTAAATCCAGGAGCTCTGGCGAAGCAGCGAACCGAACCTGCGAACAACGCTTAGGTAGTGTACAAATTTGAGTGTGTACTGTGTCTAAACCAATTTCTTAATAGATATCGAACATCAACACCAACGCCAGCAAATATTTGCCAATACAACGTGAGAGAAAACAACACTGTTTATCCAAAGGATTGCTTGAGACCTAATTCCGTTTGGCGGGCCAATAAGATCATTTGCAATACAGTCAGACAGAATAACAATTTGTAATTGAATTGGTACGGTCTATTATAATGTATGTGTTATTGGAATATTTGCTTTGCGACTTTAGAATTGTCACTAGTTTGTATTATTATTAAGCGTTTCAATCGAATTAAAACTTTGGTATATTTTTAATGCTTTTTTGTTGTTTTTCAGACAGTGTTTTTTTCTAATGTTTGTAAGAACTAATTAAACAATTTGCAGTCGCTTGGTGCGGATCTGTAGCCTAAGCAAGAAAAACTATCGAATTGGTATCGTAAACAAATGAGTTTTTTTCTGATACAAATCTCATATATACAATATACATACATATTTTCACATCTGTCTCCCATTGGGGTAGATAGACTACACTTGCTACGATCCTGGCACAATACTTTCGCTTCATCTACGTTCATTAACCTCCTTCTCATACAAATTATTCTCGATTTCGATACGAATACGTTTTCGAAAGTGTTCGTACTTGGGATACTGGTCGGGTAATTTCGGTCATAATAGTAATAATTAATAGGTAGGTAGTAATAGTATACACATTCTACCAAATCATAATAATTTCTAGAAATATCACACTGTCATTTCATATCCTCGTACATACATTCTACGCCCCTCGCGACACTTTCAAGAACACCACTGTTTCTGAAACAGCAGACTGTCAATTACATTACAGACAACACTCTCCCGCCTCCCAACAACATATCAACAAGTATTTGAAAATCGAATGGAAACAACAAGAGCACAGACGCTTAGGCCGCATCTACACATACCTATGTTTTTTTGGCAGCACTTACGACTACGGTAGGTACAGCGTCTCTGAGACTCACTGTGCCACCAGGGGAATCGATCGTCGCTGCTAAAAAACGCGGGTGTATAAACGGCCTTAGGCAACAACAAATTTTATACATTTATGAAAACATCTCCTGCTTTATTGGTTCGTCGTAGGTACGCAATCTCGGGGAACTGTATTAAGGAAATTTCCGGGTGATTCTTAAATTGGTTTATTGGTAACATGTTTATTTACGTGATTTTCTATTTGTGTGTTGCAGTTAATGAAAGAATCGTTTTTTTTGTCTGGTTTTTTGTGTGACATCATTACGCCTGTATGTAATTACCACTACATACACTTGTAAACCATTGAAATAAAACTACTTTATCGCGTTGTATTGATAGTATCCGCAAAGTATGTACTTAATTTCAATGTCTAATATTGGCGTGTCTTTTTTATTCCTTGTTTATTCTTAACTAATGTGTAAAAGAGGCCGTTGAAGTAAATTCATTTAATTTAGCCGCAAAACTTGTTAGCCCATTTTCAGTATAATTTTGAAACTCACGTCACTTGGTCGACCAGAAACCGTACATTAATTATTACCATTAAACTTATCTGATGTAGGAGGGGTAAGTGTCAAAGTGTTAGCGACTTGTGACGTCAGAACGTCGCGTCGTCCTGTCACACTTATTACCGTGTTCAAGTACCAATACTTCTAAACATTTGTCGTGTACACAGCTTGTTGGATGCGAATAAGGGCGGTTACAGACGGAAAATTTGTTGCGTTTGTGATTTGCGGAATGAGCAAGTAACGAGTTGATTAACTTTTTGACATACCTAAACGGTCGCTCATATCACTTTCAAGGTCCAATCTATACCAAAATTTGTCAAAATTTGTTTAATGGTTTATGTGCGAAAACGTAACAAACACATACCTATACAGAGTTACTTTCGTATGTGTAATATTATCACTATGGACTGATTAACACCTACTCTCCCCGTTATTAAATATTTTTCATTCACCAAAATTCTAATACATAAAAAATATCATAGATATTAATAATTTCATCTTAAATAATTATGGTGTGAAGGTACACAAAGTATTGTAAATGGATTTACTCAGAAATTTATATAAAATATTCTGAGGGTAACATATTCTGAGAAATGAGAAAATATGTAAAGTATTCAATTTATTTCAGGAAGAAATAACACAACAGAAATGCTATTTTCGTTCAAATATTATGAAGTATGAATTGAACGAAAGTTCTTAGAATACTCATTGATCTAAGTAGGTAAGGTAATGATTATTTTTACTTAATTTTCTTTTACAACATCGTCTTTTTCTGCTTTGTGTCGCCATTAAAATTGCCTATAGCATATTATTTTATTTACATATTTATAACAATGCTATAGTGATATTTTATATCAACAGTACCTTGTAAGTGATCATTAGTTATGTGGGTTTAATTAGGAACTATAGGTTCCACATTGGTTATTAGATCAGAAAATTTTCTGCAAAATTGCTTAAGAGTGTGGATTTGTCTCTGATTGATTCGTATTATTAAAAAAAAATGTGGACACTAGTACCCACCCCTCTACCAAATTCGTCTTGGGATTTAAGTGTGAACAATGTGGTAATGTTGACGATTTTATTTATCCTGCCACATGGCCGTCGCACCGTCTGAACACGGCGTTAACCATGCGTTGACATAAGCTGTCAAAGTTAGAGGTTGCCTGATATCTCTGCTCGCACGAGTTCGCTTTATTATTGTTCTAAGTGTCCTATATATTCTATATGCTCATCTAAAGAAAAGGAGAGCCTTACACTTAACTTTTTGCATTTACGATTAGAACTTTTGCAAGATCATCGAGCATGCACAAAATTAGGTGTTTAGTTGGTGTCCATAAAGATTAGAATAGTACAATGCTACATAAAGAGGTTTAGATTTTTGTTGATGTATTGCAAAGTAAATTCCATTTAATAATTGTCGTTTTGCTTTCTGTTCTAAGAAAGCGAGTTGTGCGTAGTAAAACATTTATTTAAATCCATCCACTAGCTACGTATTTCGATTTCGGTTGTTGCATTAAGCTTTTGAAATGAAACAAATGCCATGAGGTTGAATTTTAAAATCAGAACATAACTGTTTTTTTTTTAAAACCAAATTGGTGGATTTTTAAAAGAGGTGGTTGACGAATCGCATAATACCATTCCATACTCTATTGTACGTGTATTATCTTTGGTAGCTGCGTGTTGATTACGGCATTAAGGGCTTATTCCACTGTGCGATTTGGCATGAAGTGAAAATAGATGGACTTAGATTGTGATGTAACTGGTATTAAAAATAGCAATGTTGATGCTATTCGTTAGATTATATATTAATTCTGATTTTCTAGCGAGCTTATATCATGTGCAATAAGAGGAATAAAAAAAAATCTCGTGCATATCGAAATTTTCAGAATTTCATTCCAATACACTATTTTTTTTTGTGTTTTTGTTTATTAGTTCTGTATTGGCCCCGTAGTTAGTGTTATCGTACATATAAATATCCCTTTCCAGATTTATGTAAAAAAATAAGTTTGTATGAATCTCTGGCACAACCGGAGCAAGTAGCTTTTAATATTCCATCCACGGCATGAACTAACTACAGTACTTACTGACTAACTGAAAAGTTCATCCTGACAGTCTCCAGACAAACCAAGATTAAATAAAGAAACATTAGATCTGATTTTTGCCTTGATAAATTATTACTCTCTTAGAACCCTGAGATCTCAGCTCGAAATATTTTATTCGTATTTCAAGAACCTCCATTATATAGGTACCTAAGTCAGGAAGATCCCAGGTATTTATCTGTTGATATAAATAAAGACGCGCCAGTTGAAGGCCATCGTCCGACTAACGATAGATTCCCTAGATCGCGAGCGATATTGTGGTGAGCAAAACTTGTAATACAGCCATGATTTTGAAGTAATGGAAGACATTACTATTGATGAGAAAGGAAAGTACTAGTTCATATGAATGTGTGGTAATATTTTAGTATTTTTTCTATAATGATCGGGTACTCATTACAAGATGTGTTTTACAAAAATATTTGATGTTGCGGCGACGATACCATATCATCAGTAACAGTGACAGGCTATATGGTTCTGTATTTGTTGGACCCCTTCAACGGAAGAGGCCTTGCCTCGCATACCACCTGTAGGCACATGTATGGCAATCACGTGCACTGCCTTCTAGGGCCATTATCTGGAGTATTTCCTAATAGCGTTCAACAAGTTTGCATTGCAACGGTTGCCAATTATTATTGTGGATTGCAAAGGCTTATTGCGTTTAGAACGACATTTAGATATTTCTATATAAAGACATAAAATTATTTTAGTGGAGGAATATAGAAGGCAGGACTCTAGGTGGCTTAGTTTTTATAGTGTCTGGTGTATCTAATCAGAAGGACGCAAGTTCGAAACCTGCTCGTAAGTCATGGAAAATGCAAAAAATAAATACAAAAAAGAAAAAGACAACTGCAAATTACTATAAAATATGATATTTAGGTACCCTACACTTTACCATATTTTATATTGTAGATAGTAGGTATCTCTTTTGTTTTTTATTTAATAATAACCTAAAATAAATCTCACAAAAAAAATCTACGTACACTAAAGCAATTATCTATTCGTTAAATTATATTATCTACAAACTTAATAAGCCTTAGTGTAGCCGTGGGCGTCAATTTTCTTCAAATGTCTGACATAAAACTTTAATTCTCCAGAGAGGTTGTTGATCTTTTGACCTTATTCAAGTACACAGGTAGGTTATAACTTGGTGTACAGTACTCATCTTGCAAATACTCGGCCTGGAGTGCTTCTAATACTTACCATATTTTTGCACTATCTAGATAGAGGTAATTTTCTACACATGTGCAAGTTTATTGCCGATATCCTTGAGTTCAAATTGGTATAACCCTTAAATGGTCTGCTTCGCAATAAGAGATGGTATTAACACTTTAGTAATGCTATTTATTATGTAATAAATGTTGTTTCTTTATCTCTAAATAAATAAAATATATTTATGTTATTTACATAGTGCTAAACTGTCTAAATAATTGAATTCGGTATTTAATATGTTTTTTTAAATGTAACCATGTATAGGCAGTATTTAATATGATTTTCAGACAACTTTTAAATTGCCATTTACTTTTAAGTTTTAACCAAATTTTATTTATGTCTCATTAAACTCAAAAAGTCTGGTCACCCCACCTGGTGAACGAATTCAGTCAACAATACCACTGCGGTGGACAAGAACTGTCTTAACTCCGCTCAGCTATTTTGAACTCCTTCAAGTCCGTTTATTTAACTAACTATTGAGGATATTTCGAATAAGTACATTGTAAGGTTTTGATGAAGAAGTTTTGGAATACCTACACAGTTCTCCGAATTATGAAGTATCAGATTCTTGGGTGGAGGGAAATTGGAAGAGGCAATTGATTAATGTGTGTGAAATCTCCAAAGTCGTGGGGTATTTAGCCAATCTTACTATTATATTGTATGAAAATCTTCATTCAATAACTTCAAAATATTGATTTTTGACAGTTCCGTTTCTGTCAGTTCTTATGTCATTCTACGATTGGACGACCATTCTGACAGAATGGATCTATTAGATTACGGCCCCTGAGTGACACTGAAACTCGTAGCTTCAAAAAGATCACGTAAGAAATTCCTGAAATGACGCTAACGCTTTTCGACGTAGAAAAAAATTGAATTGTCTACTTAAAAAGGAGGAAATACTCCTTTGGGCTAAAAATAACAACATACAGAAAGAAAGGTATATAATTACTATTTTTCCCATGTATCTCAATCGTTGTATATTATTACTTGAATTGTGTTGAGTGCCATACATAATGAAGACACGTTTTTTCCATTAAGCTATGTATCTGATATTCAATTAGATTGACATTAGTCTGGTGGTCTGGTGGTCGCAAACGCGACTGTCTAGCGTGTGGCTCGATCCCAGGTCAAGCAAAATAAAAAAATATTAGGATCTCCGATCAGAGAACTCTCAGTAGCAGCCTGGCGCTTGCGTGCGTTAGTGGCAGGTTTTTGGTTATAATGAAAAACACCTACAGACCTTCCGGGAATTTATTTCCGAAAGGTAGATACACTGGTTGACCTGAAAATCGAACCCAAGACCTTATCAGTCGCACTTGAGACCACTAGACTAATGAGGAAGTTACCATATTATATAGTTGACATAGATTTGAGTAGTGCAAAATGTACCTATGCCTATGTATAAATGAATATAATACTAACAGCTCGGTAAATAATGTTTTCATTTCGAGAAGATTCCAGTAGCGGGTAGTAAATATGAATTTCACTAAATAGCCATTGAAATCCCATTTAATGGGACGTTTTAAGGAAAATCGTGGGGATGAATTTAATTAACTGTTTCAATTCAATTTTACTGGGTCCCTTGTTTAATATAAAGGTTCCTTTGCGAGCTAAAAGTTTTTAGTGAGTTCGGCGTCGACAACCCTTGTTTTTGTGTAGGGCTGTCTTCACTTTTAATGTGTACTTATAGAGAAAGGAAACACGTTAATGTAGTTTTTTTTGTTTTTTTTTTAAATAAAGCTTACTAGCAATGTGGATCTCACATTACTAGTATTCTTGTTAACCCCTCGTGGTAAGCTAAAATGCTTGTGTTACGAGAGGGTTTACGTCGGTAGTGCAATGGGTGGGTTTCGAACCGGCAACCACATGATTTCAAGTCTGGCGCCCTAGCCATTAAGGCTTTAAAATACCGAAGCTTTTAAATTATTAAATTTAAAAAAATAGTGTAAATATAATGCTAGTTACTATATATTTGACAGGTAAAACTGCCTCGATAGCCTAGTGATCCTGAGCGCGACTGCTACACAAGAGATCCTGGGTTCAATTCCCAGTTCGAACATTATTTATTTGGTTTTCTATGAATTCTCGGCTAGTAGTAGCTCCGAGTTTGGAGGGTGCCGGGTTAGTGGCAATAACTGACCCCTGTCACATGGGACCTAAATATACCGGCGAACTATTGCTGTATATTGGTACGCGGAAGTGGAACACAGATGTGATTTGTTTTTATGATAATTATGTTGAAGTAAAAGTTTGGATTTGTAAGTTATGAATAAAGTCTTCTTTCTACACTTAGATACCTTTCCCATCTCTGAGGAAAATAAGAAAGTAAAATATTCAGTTTATAAGAACTAAATACTTTGTAGCTACTTAATACAGATGTAGCAATAACTTGCTAATATTCACCGAGTAAGTTTCATTTGAGAATATTGCGAAGTTGTTCAGTAGTTCTTGTGTGGCAGCCCTTTTCCAAATATAGGGCTGACGCTGCCTTCGGAATTGAAAATTATAATGAAAACTCATTTCCGTTTGAACCTTAACATATCGGCGAATTGTAAGTCTCTACCTCTGCCTAATCCTTCGGGTAAGAAAAACTACCATTCTAATGAAAACGTAACCCTCCATTGACATCAAACTGTGACCCATTCGATGTCAACCCTTTGGATAACAAATGTCTTTTTCAACACTTTGAATGCAAGCCACGGGTATTATGTACCCCCAAATCTCGGCGGCCTCATTCGTATGCAGCATTCAGCTTATTTACGTACTTTTTTCCTTACTTCCTTAATTAGAGGGGTTAGCGAAATTAAAAATATTATCTTTGGAAATTATCTAAGGGACTGTTTAGATAGGCCTCGAGTATGTTATAGGACCGACATTAGGCTATTTTTTTGTAAGAACGTGGCACTTGTCCGTCATTAGGGCTGAGCTCTGTTTTTAGGTCTGTAATTATAATTTAAGGGTTAGGTCATGGGTATTTATTATGGTAAAAATTGTTTCGTCTCTTGGTAACTTTTATTTAATTAAAACTTTGTGCATCTTTAAATATATTTACATTAGTGGAATGCCTTTAGAGCAGGTGCAACGTTGTACCAAAAACGAAATGAAGACATAATTGCCATTAAATAACATATTTAAATAATGTTATTATTAAATAATATTACCGTATTTTACCGCGGGAGAGCCATGCTTCGGCATGAATGGGCCAACTCGACCGGAGTAATATCACAGCCTCACAGAAAGCCGGCGTGAAACAACGCTTACGTTGTGTTTCGCCGAGTGAGTGAGGATACCGAGAGCCCAAACCCTTTTCAAAAGCGGGCAACACAGTTGCGACTCCTCTGGTGTTGCGGGTGTCAATGGGCGGCAGTAATCGCTTACCATCAGGTGATCCGTTTACTCCTTTGCCCCTATCTATCTATACATATAAAAATGAATCGCCAAATGTGTTGCTAAGTGCAAATCTCAAGAGCATCTGAACCTATTTCGCTAATTCTTTTTTATAATATTCCTTGAAGTACGAGGATGGTTCTTACAGAGAGAAAAATATAAAAAATTGCCTGAAAATGTCTAAAAACAACACTTTTCTATATTCCCATACAAAAGATTCGTAATAATACTTAAAAGTCAATTTGAATTTTAATACCATTCCGTAAAGTTTAAGTTTTAGTGGAGGGGAAGGCAAAACAATTGAGTGACGTTAGTTTCAGAATCGACTGTTAGGCGGTACGAAGTTCGCCGGCTCGGCTAGTATCCCATAAAATAAAAACCGTGCGGCCTGACAGACGCGGTGAGGAGACTCTTTGTCTTGATGTGAGGATGTCATTGTGTCTCCACTGTGATATTTTCAATATTTGTACACAATCTAGAAGGTATTTGATAAAGAACAACTTAAGAACAACATAAGAACTCGACTTAACTTTTAGGTAGTAACAACATAACGGAGGTATACGTAAGCTTCACGCCTGTTTGGCAAACCCCTAGACAAGAAACGGTGACGGCAAAGTTTCTTCAGTTTGGCGAAGTATATATAAGCCCAAATGTGGGTCGAGGTATTGGGCAAAATTAGGGTACATTTTAACTTGTTTCTAAATTGTTGGTTTTATTTAACAGTACATAACATCACGTCTGCATTCTCCGAAGAGTTAAGCAAAGATGGAATAATGCACATCCATAGTTAGCCGGAGGGGCGAGCCTATTGTCATTAACCCGTTATGAAATATTATTTTGTAAGGTATTAGGTACCGATACCGATACTGAAGTTCACATCTAGGTTGGCTCCAAAAGATTACCAAATATCATAATTATCGAAGATTATGTACCTACCGGTTTGACGGGTAAAGTAGCTAGAAAAATTAGTGAGCATATATTAACAACTGAAGTCTCAAGATGACAACGTGGCAGTGATACTGATGTTGTTTACAGGCTGCGGTAGACACGAATTGAGAACCTCCTTCTTTTTGAAATTGGTTGAGAAGAAGACAAAATTTTCAGTCGAAGACGTAAGAAAATTTAGCTGCTTTGACCATGAGAAATACCATATTTCCCTTAATGTTTCCATTAGAAACACAAGAGTTAGTAAAATTCCACTGTATTTCTCCAGTTATGAACTTCACACGGATGTCAGTAGGCGCAAAAAGATGGAATGGTGCCAAAAGAGGCGAAAAACCCCATAATAGCTAATGGAATATTTCTAGGTGGAATGGTTTTGAGGGCGCAATATGATCCCTTTTGCGTTGTGTATGGAAATATCTCTGAAAAGTGTCACTGTGTTTTAATATCAAAGATGTACGTGTCAGATGTCAGTGCTACGTTGCTTGTGAGTCGAAGGGGTTTTACAGTCAAAACAACTCTTAATTGGTCAAAATTAATTTTGAGTACGGACATCAATCAAAACTAGTTTTGTGAGATATCCTTAGTCTAAATTTTGACTGATTTTTATCACACGCATTTTAATTAAGTATTATAGGTACTCCCAATCAAAAGAGATTTTCACTAATGATCTTATTTTCCCGAGACTTAGGTAGATCGAATATAAGTCCATGAAACTTATTGAAAATTTCATGTCGTTAGAGCAGTTTTCGAGATCACGATTACATAATAATAATAAATATTTTATTGGTATAAGCACATGTTATATCTATATCTATACTAATATATAAAGCTGAAGAGTTTGTTTGTTTGTTTGTTTGTTTGTTTGTTTGCTTGAACGCGCTAATCTCAGGAACTACTGGGTCGATTTGAAAAATTCTTTCAGTGTTAGATAGCTCATTTATCGAGGAAGGCTATAGGCTATTATATCATCACGCTAAGACCAATAGGAGCGGAGCATCAATGAAGAATGTTTGAAAATCGGGGTTTTTTCCTTTTGAGAGCTTCCGATGCATGCGCTGCGTAAACGATTAAAGTTTCGCAAAAATCATATATGACAGAATTGTTCCACTTTAAAAGTTCTAAAAAAAAGTCGGCGACAGCATATGTCTATCTTTTAAGGTTGGCTCACTATAACCGTTTTTATGCTAACTTTGTTCTAAATTTCGTTTTTTTTTCCTTTTGAGAGCTTCCGATGCGTGCGCTGCGTAAACGGTTAAAGTTTCGCAAAAATCATATATGACAGAAATGTTCCTCTTTAAAAGTTCTAAAAAAAAGGCCGCGACAGCATATGTCTATCTTTTAAGGTTGGCTCACTATAACCTTTTTTATGCTAACTTTGTTCTAAAATTCCAAATGCATTATTTGCGTAGGTGTTTTAATAAACATGATATTAATTCTTATCCAAATAAATACGTTATTCATCAGCCTTTAGAGCTTTTGTTTTGTATCCATGCGGACCGAGCTTGGGTCCGCTCGGACCCAACAAACGCTCTAAAAGACATATTATCCTCATTTAGCGTTCTTTTATTATTCCTGTTCCCGTGACATATTTTACTAAAGTTCCGCTCGGATACTCAATACTCAATTATCAACTAACAATATTGGCTATATCTTGAAGTGAGCTTTAATCAAAACATACTACAAGCTGCTGAAGGGGATCATCATCTTCTTACCACCTGTCAAGTGCCACCTGCCAAGTTTGGCGATAATCTCAGGAACTATTATTGGTCCGATTAGAAAAAATCTTTCGGTGTTAGATAGTCCATTTATTGACGAAGGCGATAGGCTATCATCCCGCTAAGACTAAGTAACTATTCCACGCGGACGAAGTCGCGGGCGGAAGCTAGTACTAATATATAAAGCTGAAGAGTTTGTTTGCTTGAACGCGCTAATCTCAGGAACTACTGGGCCGATTTGAAAAATTCTTTCAGTGTTGGATAGCCCATTTATTGAGGAAGGCTATAGGCTATATATCATCACTCTACGCGGACGAAGTCGCGGGCAGAAGCTAGTATATATATATGGCCGAAGTCTACTATGTCAATTGTGTCAGAATTGTCGTACAATTGTTGTTCTTGTCCCACTGTGGGGCACGGGTCTCCTCTCAAAATTAGAGTTAGGCTTTAACTCACCACGCTAACCCCTATATGCCCCTATACCCCTGTATTGCCCTACATCGTAACACTCGCATAATATCTAATAATATTATTCTTGTAATATCAACTATTATTGTCTGGACTTTAAAAGAGACCATGATTCTCTGAGTTTGTTTCGGTGTTTCTTCTCAGAGGTCGTCAGTCAGGAAATGCCGGCGCCATCTAGTTCAAAAAAATGAAAAAAATTTACTTATAAAAGTGTCTTTAAAAGATCTATTTACAGAAATAAATATCATTTATCATTTATAACCTAATGCGTTATGGCAGACTTCACACGCGATATTTTTTTCCTTCACCGTTTAAGCTCGTGATATTTAACTATTATAATACGGACATAAGTTCGAAATTTCAGAGACTCGAGACCATTAGACTGCCAAGTCAGAGGGACTTGGCAGTCTAATGGTAATATCACTACAAATGATGATACAATTTTACATATACACTAATAATACTACTCTTATATAATACAAACATGAGACATATTAATTAAGGGTTTAGTGTTACAATAAAATGGCCGCGTTGACATTGCGGTCCGCAATAATAATTGTGGATTAAAAGCTTTCTGGTGACGTAAAAATATTACGACCAGCCCCGGGATCATGTGCACTTAGCTTAAGCGCTGTTGCCAACTTGTTTTCATTTGTTAAATATATTGTCTCTTCATTTTGTTTAGCCTTTTATGCAGCCGCAGGTTTTTGGCAATGGTAAATTTTGTCTCTATTCAAAACCTTTACATCGTGGGAACGCATATGCTTAGGCACGAATGGGCTGGCTCGACCGGAGTGATACTATGGTCTCACAGAAAACCGTCGTGAAACAATACTTACGTTGTGTTTCGCTGATTGAGTGAAGATACCTGAGGCCCAAACCCTTTTAAAAGGCAGGCAACTCACTTCTCGCCTCTGGTGTTACAGGTGTCCATGGGCGACGGTAATCGCTTACCATCAGGTGATCCGTTTGCTTGTTTGCTCCCCCCACCCCATTAAAAGGAATCGAGTCCAAGACCTCTAGCGTAGCAGTCACGCTCAGGATCACTATGCCATTGATACAGTTCCATGAACTAATTGAGCTAAAAATACTCAATTAATCCTTAGAGCGATTATCAAGACTTTGTATTATACTCTAAAAATTGATTATCAATATTTGGAATCCCCAGATTACCTAAAAATAGACTGAGCTTCAATCAGTCTAATTTTATACCGTTCAAAGTTTGAAGCCTGAAGGAATATAGATTAAATTCTTAGATAAAAACCATTATAATGGTACCTAAATGATTTTGAAAACAAAATTGGCTTTCTTTGTGTATTATTATATAACTAACTCATTGGTATTGCCTCAAGATCGATCCTGAAAAATTCGGGTTTTTGTCTGAAATTCTCAGTAGTAGCTCGGAGATTAGATTTATTACATCGATTCTAAGCATAATAGGGACCTTTAGGTGTACATTTGTACATCTCTGCGTGATGCGTGAGGCGTGATTTAGACAATAGAAAAACAGGAAAATCATTATTTTAAATGGTGAAGGGAAACTTCGTAAGAATACATATGCCTGAGAGATTTTCTCGACGGTGACCCGCATTTGGCTAGCGTGGTGGACTATAGCCTAATCCCTCTCATTCTAATAGAAGACGCGTGCCCAGTAGTCAGACAATATACGGGTTGAAAATAAAGATGACTTATTAATTTCAAGCAAAGTCATTGTCAGACGACACGTTTGGCGTAGCGGCTGAGCAATCGGCTTCTGCGACACGTGTTGTATGTTCGATCCCCACACGGAGCAAATATTTGTATGATCTACAGGTAGTTGTTCCGCGTCTGGGCGTTTGTGTGTGTGGGAAATTGTGTTTGTAAAATGCACCCACGATACAGGAGAAAAGCCTAGTGTGGGGCAACGTTTTAAAAAAAAAAATTCAAGCAGCAGCCAGGCTTATAAACACCCTTATGATTCAGATATAAAACACCACGCTTATAAAAAAATTAACGGTGCAAAATATTTCCTATGTAAAATATTACGGGCTATATTCGCTTATCAAATGCACACTAGGGATTTTAAATTGATCCCATAATTCTTAGAACCTTTCCCTGATTCCTCTGACTCTTGAATAATATCGCATTTTATATTCTGAGCAGGTGGGGGATGACTAATAAATATGTTTGAATAAAAATATTTATTCAATCCTTACTTACTAAAATTATAAGTGCGAATTCCTGCATAAACCTTTGAACTAATTAGGATGAATTTTGTTAAAGAAATAGATTGTACCTAGGAGAAGAACATAGGCTATCTTTTGTTGATACCCTTTGAGATATAAGTGAAATATTACTTCTTATACCCTTGCCTAATCTTTACACTTACAGGCGTGATGGTATGTTATTTACCTGATTTTTCTAAAGAACAGAGCAAAAATTATAACTGCAGTGTAAAATGTGCATTCTGCTTTCCTTTTGCATGGATGCCCGCCATTTTTTATGGGATAGGAGGGCAAACGAGCAGACGGATCACCTGATGGAAAGCGATTACCACCACTCATGGACACCCGTGAAACCAGAGGAGTCGTGAGTGCGTTGCCCGCCTTTTAAAAGGGTTTGGGCCTCCGGTATCCTCACTCACTCGCCGGTTTTCTGTGAGCTCGTGGTATCAATCGGGTCGAGCGGGCCCATTCGTGCCGAAGCATGGCTCTCCCATTCCCATCTCACAACTTTGGTGAGGTTTTCTTGAATTTAATGGGAAAGTTTAAAAAGCATTTAGAGTACTTTTAAAACATATAAAACACAAATTTTAAGTTTACAAAATACCTACTGTCTATTGTATTAAGATGAAGAAGATACATAGGTTTTCAAAGTATTTTGAATGACCTTATTCTAAAACAACACTTAAAACCTTAAATGAAATGAAATGATATTTATTTCTGTAAGTAGATCTTTAGAGACACTTTTACAAGTCAATGGTTTTTTTTATAGCTAGATGGCTTCGGCATTTCCTAACTAACGACCTTTTATTTACCTATGATTTTAAATATTATATTTAAAATACCTGTCTTTGTCATTTTGATCTCAATAAAGAGAGAATATTAAATTTAGTTTAAAGAAATACGCTAGGGTGCGCTTCTTATTATTATATATTTTTTTAAGAAATTCTGCAGTGCGTAAGTACTTAGCATTTCGGATTAGGGAGGTGCTTGGCTAATAACGGTAGGGTCGCCCCCTGTTACATGGATCAGTATCCGAAAATAACAGCGAACTGTGGGTGTACATTAGTATACATACATACATAAATATATCCGCCATCCGCCACTCTCAATGAGGTGGCGGATATCATTAACATATTCACCTGTACACTGAGTGATTTCACAAGGGCCACATACTGTGTAGCATGTAAGGAATAGTGTGATAAAATTATTGTTTTAAGTTAAAGTGTCGCATTAGATTTATATCTGTAATGGCAAAAGCAACATAATATGTATGTAAAAATAAATAAATTAATAAAGTAACGCCTCTTTCCCGTAGGGGTAGGCAGAGACCACAGACTTCCACTTACTACGATTCTGACATACCTCTTTAGCTTCATCCACACTCATCAATCATACATGACCGTCAGTTTAGGGTACTCTTGACCGAGCCATTTTTCAGAACGTCCTCAATCTGATTTCTGAACGTTCACCGCGCCTTCTCCTTCCTACATTCCCATGGGAGTGTACATTAGTATGCCTTTGCCTAATGCTTAGGAGAATACAGGCAGAGGGGGTTAGGCAGAGGCGTACTAATGTACACCCACAGTTCGCCGGTATGTTTAGGTCCCATGTAATAGGGGGCGAGCCTATTGCCATTAACCGGGCACAAATTCCTAACTCCGAGCTGCTACTGGGAATTTCATAGAGAACCCAATAACACTTTGCTCGACCTGGGAATCGAACCCAAGACCTCTAGCGTAGCAGTCGCGCTCAGGACCACTTGGCTAATGAGGCAGTTAAGTTAGTATAACATTGAGAAATATTACTAAGGCCCTTCACATACCTTGACACAACAAAATTGCAAGTAGAATGGACGTACGGAGGACGAGCGGCCATCTTGAAATTTATGCATTTTTGTCCAATTTTAAACTCCACCTCGGTATTCCGTATTTGTGTTACGCTACGTCAGGAGCTTGCATTTTTGAAAATGTTATCTACCTCTGAAATATGCGTTACTTATGGAGGGGGGATTTTTCACTACTAAGATCAACAGCTAGATGTGGCAAGTAGAGAACAGGGTGAGATAGCGCACATTTGGGGAGCCCTACGTCCAGCAGTGGACTGTTATAGGCTGGTGATGATGATAATGATTAATATACCATCATCACGCGTGTATTCCCCGAAGGGTTTGGCAGAGGCGTGCTTAATGTACACCGACAATTCGGTATGTTTAGGTCCCATGTAATAGGGGGCGAGCCTATTGCCAGCTACTTCCAAACTCCCAGCTGCTACTGGGAATTTCATAGAAAAACCCAATAACACTTTGCTCAACTTTGGTTAAGTAATGATTAACTCGTCAAGTAATTACGGGACCAGTATTTTAATATCTAACAAATAATTTGCTAATTAGGAAAGTTAATAGAGCAATCTTTATTGCCTTTAACCGGGTACAAATCCAAACTCTGAGCTGTTACTGAGAATTTCATATTAACTCCCAATAAAACTGCTCGACCTGGTAATCGAATACAGGACCTCTGGTTTAGCAGTGATGCTAATGATCATTAGATTAATTAGGCAATCAAAATTGGATAAATCGTGATACTTATGCGAATATTCTTAATGAGAAAATAAAGTTCTTAAACCTAAAAAAAATATTAGACATAAATAAAACTACTTTTTACGAATTTTATTGCGTTGTATCAATAATGATTATTGTTTCGAATCTTTTTCATTTTTGTTTGTCAAATTGTACAGCATCCGTCGTCACGATTATATAGTAGATTTATTAAAATGTCTAACATTCACGGAGCATGGAAACAGACAAAACAAAAATATTGTTCTAAACCTAATGACCCTACCCTAAAATAACACAAATGATTTCCAGAAAAAACAGTTTCATAGAATCTTTCCCCATAACCGCGGGCGGATATTGGCTTTGTATACCCAACAAATAAACCAAGTCTATTTGATAGACGTTCATTATCCCACTAATTGTTTAGTTAAAAGCTCAGGATGTTTTAGTAACATCGGGAAGTCAATATTCTGTAAGACATGGCGTACAATATGCGACACCACAGCTCGGCGACTAAACGCAGCGATTTGCTGCGGCTGAAAGTTTTCGTATATTTTGCTCGTAGCTCCGCATACTCTACGTCTTTGGCAGCGACAAGACGCATAGTCTGCACTGCCACTAGGGTAAAAGGTTTTGAATATGGAACAAAATAAATATTAGACTTACCTTATTCATGAAATTGCCGATTTTTAATACTGGCTGGTTTGAAGTTCGATATCTTATATTTGACTAGGAATTCCAGATTTAAATTAGTGTAATGGTGTTCTTTAGAAATAAATACTGTTTGTTTATTTGTTTTTCCGCTGTTAGCTGTTTTTCTTGATTTGGTGACAACGGAAAAAGAAAAATTCGCATTATTTTTGACTATATGACTTTCGTGTTAGAAAACCGCTGCGCGGACAGCACACAATCTACACTGTGGCCGACCCGAACCCGACATTAAAACTCTATCGATACCTTTGTTGTATTGCAAGAAATCCTCATGGATCTTCTACCACTTAGAGAACTGGCTCCCAAGCAGCAGGAAGCGGGGAATCATTTGAATCCAGTTCCATACAGGCAACTACAACACGCAAAATCTGTAAACGCGCTTAAGAAATATAAATAAAATTCCGCTAGCAAAGGCATACAAACGTTTACTGCCTCAATAGTCTAGTGTTCCAGTGCGACTGATACGTTAGAGGTCTCGGGTTCGATTCCCAGGTCGAGCAAACTCTTATTGGGTTATCTATGAATTTCTCAGTAGCAGCTTGAAGTAGGTAGGTATGAGATTTGTGCCCGAATAATGGCAATAGGTTCGCTCCTATTACATGGGACAGAAACCGGCAAACTGTAGGTGCATATTAATTAGTAGCTACACCTCTGCCTAACTCTTCGGGGAATACAGGCGTGATAGTATGTTATGTACAAACGGTTACCATTCCAGATTTAAAATTAACTTTAAAATCTGGAAATGGTGTTTCAGGATCGTAGCAAGTGGAAATCTAGTCTCTGCCTACCCCAATGGGAGATATGCGTGAAAATATGTATGTATGTATTTGAAATCTGAAGCAAGTACTGAACTACATCGGAGTTCCAAGCAGACAAACAGCAGGCCAATATATTACAAACAACAAACGCAGTAAGTACACAAATCTAGTTGATTGGTGGCGTGTTTGCCCGTGTCTACAAACATTGTGTTAAACTTTGCTCAAATAGTTTGCAATGTTTTGTCTACTTATTGGATTAAAAAGGCCAGTTCTGATGATTTACAATGAATCATATTAGACAATGCGATGCAATGGGACTCGTGGCTATATAATAACTAAGCTGATCAACGGATCTGCAAGGTTAAGCTACGCCCGCCGCGGTCAGTGTTTGGATGGGTGCCCATTCTGAACACATCGAGACCCCTTCGTGCCTCAGAGAGCACGTAAAACCATCACCAGCCACGTTGTTAGTGGTAGTCAGAAGCCCAAAAAAGCCTGACAACCAGTCTATCTTCCGAATATCGGTATTGCCGAGAATTTTGGTTACGGAGGTCTGATGGCTGTTGCTTCATGTAAAATGCTGATTTTCAGTCGCACCTGGTTAGACTGGAAGCCGACTTCAACGTAGTTGGGAAAACGCTCGGAGGATGATGATTAGACAATGCGACAGAGCTTTTAAATAACATACTATCACGCCTGTATTCCCCGAAGGGTTAGGCAGAAGTGTATTAATGTACACCCACTGATCGCAGGTATGGTTAGATCCGGTGTGAGAGGGGGCGATCCTATTGCCATTAACCAGTCACAAATCCGAGCTGCTACTGTGAATTTAATTTGAAAAATCCAATAACATTGCTCGACCTTGGAATTGGACCCACAGGACCTTCAGCGTAGCAGTCGTGCTGAAGACCACAAGACTAATCGGGCTTGACCCCTTGGCGCTGCGTAGAGATGTGGCTTCGCTTTGCATCCTCTATCGCTTATACTATGGGGAGTGTTCCGAGGAATTGTTCGGATTGATCCCTGCAGCCTCTTTTCGCCATCGTTCTACGCGACAACAGTTCCATCCCCATCATCTTGATGGCTGGCAGTCCACAACTGTGCGTTTTTCTAGAAACTTTCTGCCTCGCACAACAAAACTATGGAATGAACTGTCGCCTGCAGTATTTCCGGACCAATACGACCTTCAAACCTTCAAGAAAAGAGCGTACTCCCTTTTAAAAGGCCGGCAGCGTACTTGTGACTCCTCTGGTGTTGCAGGTGTCCATGGGCGGCGGTGATCGCTTACCATCAGGCGATCCGTCTGCTCGTTTGCCTGCTATTACATAAAAAAAATGAGGCAGTTAGCTCGTTCGTTAATAAATAATCATGACGTAAATAAATCATTTTAAACAGTTATCCAATAAAATATTTCAAAATAATATACGACTGATCTGCTACATCGAAACAGCTGACTCATATAACGTAGTAGGAGTAACGCAGCGAAAAATCCAGCAAACGTAACGAAGAGGAATCGCTTTCCATGTCATAAATCAAAGCATATTGTATTACTGGACATGTGGATACTACTATTGTTGATTTCGGTTGGGTTTCGAGTACTTGAGAGTAATAGGCGCGTGTTTCTCGTGAGAGCGATCCGTGGTTACTAACTAGCCGTTAATCGCGGAGGAGGCTGGATATTTTTTATGCCATAAATTAAAAAACCGCCAAACACACACCTTAAAGGAGCACACCGCCTTAACTTAAAACCTGCAGTTCATAGTACCTGCAGGATTCAGCGGGGAACTCTAACTCAATGAGTGGCGATCCCAAAAGACCGATTGGAGTCGCAGCGATAATATAGCCGCGAGTAAATATAAAAAAAAACTAGCCACTCTTAATGATGCTGTCTCAGAAGTCTCAGTCAGTGTATTACAGAATTACGACCAATACCGTGCGATCGTATTGGTGAAGTAGTGGAAAAGGTACTGTGGTTTGTTATCAAGTAAAAAAGTACTAAGTTGTGTTTTTTTTATTTCAGGTAAGCATCTTACAACAACTAGTAGAAATCGATATGGGAAGAATGCCGTAAGTCTGAATAATATAATTAGAATGGACAAAGGACGCTGGGAATAGTTGGATGCCGGCGACATAAGTGTTTTCACGTATCAAACATGATTCGTTGTTATCAAATTTCTTTTGAATTTGATTTATTAGGTCTCCCGGCAGACGCAGCTTTGTTCAATTTTTTATGGGATAGGGGGGCAAATGTGCAAACGGATCACTTGATGGTAAGCGATTACCACCGCCCGAAATACCAGAGGGCGCAAGTGCGTTGCCCGCCTTTTAACAGCCGGTCGAGTCGGCCCATTCGTGCCGAAGCATGGCTCTCCCACGGTCAGTAGTCCTCCCATAGGTGAAAATCAAAGACACCTATGGGAGAAGCACTTATATATTTTCCTGAACTTTCCGGTATTTCGGGTAAGTTTTGCATTATTTTTCTTTCTAAACTTAATCGGACTGTCACGTCTTACAGTTTTAAATAAAATAATAGTTCTTTTTTTAAATATAGTAATGTTTTTTGCTAACTCAGTTAGATATATGAAGACATGTTTTTATTTATTTTTGTTAGACCAAAGGACACAGCTCATTCTGCGTGATTCGGATCGCTAACGATTACACAATAATGTAAGTTAGCTGTTAGTAATTTTAACATTATGACGTCCAACACCTCACTCTACCCGTGACCACGGATGCTGTAAAGGATCCTACATGTCAGGAAATTAATAATATCAACACAACGTGATAAAATCCGTAAAAAGTAGTTTCATTTCAATGAATTGAGTAACTCCTAACCTCCTCCGCGGTGTTTTTTTATAAACTGGATTAAAAGTAGGGACTTTTAATCCAGTTTATAAAAAAACACCGCTATTCTGAAACTCACAAAATTCTCGCTTTTACCATTAGTAAGGGGTACTGCGTCAACAGATGGTTCGTCACCCAACATTTCCAATATCGCAGTATTGTATCGTTTTGATTTTCGTCTACGTTCATTTGTTAACTGTTGGCCACTGCGGGAGTCCAGAGTTTTAGTGATACAATAGGTTTTTTATTGTTTTTCTTTTGGTAAAAACTGCCTTATTAACCTAGTGGTTCCGAGCGCGACTGCTCCGCTAGAGGTCCGGGTTTAGATTCTCAGGTCGAGTAAAGTGTTATTGGTTTTTCTATAAAATTCTCAGTAGCTGCTCGGAGTTTGGGAGTTGTGGCCGAATGGCAACAGACTCGCCCCCAATTACATGGGATCTAAACATACCGGCGAACTGTGGATGTACATTAATACGCCTCTGCCTAACCCTTCGGGGAATACAGACGTGTTTTTCTCTTGGTAAAAATATTATACCTATCTATAATATTTGATAATATAGATATTTATTTGGATATATCCTAAATGACAACTGAAGCCAAAGTTTTGAGGCAGTACCATGGATAAGTATTGCGATTTAGAGAGAGGGATGCCGCTGTAGGTACACAATAGTGTTATATATTCTCAAAATTTAAAAATGGTCGCGTTGATATCCGATTTTAAATGATTTCTCCTTATTTGAACTCAATAATTATTATTGTAAAAGCTTTGTCCGAATTATTCAAAAGGATGTTTACATGATGGAGTTTTTTATTTTACATTCAGAGTGCTTATTACATACGATTAACGGTATTAATAACAAAACCGATATCAAAGATCAAATTTCAAAGTTCCATTTTCAAAACGTGATAGTTCAAATTACGAATGTGGAGTCAAATTTTAAAATTTCAAATAGAGAATATTTATTTTTAACGCCAATCATTAAGACGTCCGACCTCACAGGCGTTTTACGAGTCGCTTCTGTGGCTATTTGTTGCCCGGTGATTTATTTTAGACGGACGCACCGGCGTTTAACTTGTGCTGTTCAAATAATCGTATCGATGTGGCACAGAATAGATGTTTTATGATGGAAAAACAAATGAAAATCGTGTGATAAGCCATTTTGCGGTTGGCTCAGTGTCTTTTTATATCAGTATATTCCATAATGTGATTTGTCACTGTGTCAACTATACTGAAATGCGAAATTGACTATGGCCTTTCGTTTTCACACCAAAACAGCGAAAACAATTTTGATGACTTTGGTTTTATGGATAGTTGCGGGACCTTGAATAAGGATAAAGGTTACCTTTAGTTATAGAAATCTTTAGCATTTTGAGTAAAAATATATTTGTAATATAAATAATTGTACCTACCTGTAAATTTGGTATGCCTATCGGCGGGTCATAGAGATACTGTATTTTTTTATAATTTAATATCTTTTTTTAAACTAAGTTCACAAAATAAATAAATTTGAATTTGAGGAGCACCCATGTGCTAGCTTGATCTCCTCAATGGCATATTACGATAGCAGAAATTCCAGCCTTCCAAAAAAGACGTTTCTCAAGGATAAAAAAGTTTGCGATACAAAATTCAGGCCCAAACAACGTCCCAATACATTTTCAAACAGTATAACATTAGCCTAACCTCGCCCGACATTTCGGTCAGGCCATTTGACGGAGGCTAACTGAAACTGTATGAAACGAGAACAAACTAGTGAATAACAGATTCCGCGTCTGTCCTACAGGCTATTTTAATATCCTATGTAGTTTCACGGCTACAAGTTGGTGTAAATATAGCACATATAATAGCATAAGCTACCTGAAAGTAGTCTGTCCAGAAGCGATTACAATGGTTCTTAATAAGTATGTGTTAATTTTTCCCGGAAAGACAATAACAATACCTGAAACTATGGCCCCCTGATCCATCAACAGCTCGAGTTAAGGAACCTATTTTCACATATCAATATACCATTACGCCTGTATTCCCCGATGGGTTAGGCAGAGGCGTACTAATGTACACCCACAGTTCGCCGGTATGTTTAGGTCCCATGTAAAGGGGGCGAGCCTATTGCCATTAACCGGGCACAAATTCCTAACTCCGAGCTGCTACTGGGAATTTCATAGAAAAATCCAATAACACTTTGCTCGACCTGGGAATCGAACCCAGGCCCTCTAGCGTAGCAATCGCACTCAGGACCACTTAGCTAATGAGGCAGTTACAAATTGATAGTACTTGCGTATGCGTTGTAATATCATACTCGTTGTGGGTACGACTGGTAGTATAGCCACCAGTTTTGATTTTATCTGAAAAAATATGCTTACGTGTCTTCAAATAACGTTAGGGTTTCTTTATTATAATTATTCTCTCTCGATATTCTAATTCTAATTCGATATTCTAATTGACGTGTTTTGCCGATATCATATTCGTTGTGGGTACGACTGTAGTAAGTATAGCCACCAGTTTTACATTTAGATGATATAACGAATTTCTTGAGCTTACGTGTCTCAAAATAACTTTAGTTTCGTTATTATAATTATTCTCTCTCGATATTCTAATTGAAGTGTTTGAGGTCCTGCACATATTCAGTTACAGATTTCAATTATTATCTGTTGAATACTTAAAAAGCTTCTGCGTTACGAGTTTTGGGTTAGATCCCCGCACTGAACAAAAATTTTAATGATCTACGGGCAGTTGTTTCGGGTCTGGGTGTTTATGTATGTTATACATAAACTAAATAGCGACAAGTACGCTTAAAATCCTGTACTGTTCTTTTGTACGCAGTCATCTCGAATATTGCTCGCAAGTCTGGAATCCTAACTATAATGTGTATGTTAACCGTATTGAGAATATCCAAAAGAAATTTTTAAGGTGCATCCAATATAGGTCTAAAACTTATTTACCTAACTACATCAGCCGCTGCAAAAAATTTCACTTTCTCCCTCTATCTGAGCGCAGAAAAATGGCTGATTTGGTGTTCTTGTTTAATATGGCGAATGGCTTAACTGATTGTCCTGAGCTATTGAGCCAAATTGGGCTTCGTGTACCATCAGCGTTGTTAAGAAAGCATCAACTCTTGCATATTCCCTCTGTAAGGTGCACATATCGACAAAATTATTACATGGTTAGAGCTTGCAGAGCGTATAACGCGATGTATCAGAGTATAGATATTGATTTATATTCCACCAGTGTTCCTAGACTTAAAAAAAAATTATGTAACTGTTTTTTCAATGATCACTGAAATATTCATCAAAACTCCTGTGTGCTTTCCTTTTTACTTATATATTATTTTCTTTTCTTTCAATCCAGTGCTGCTGTCTACCACGTTACTTGTCAGCGTGAGCCCAGATGGTGTAATTAGTTCTCCTTTTTTTCCTTGTATTTTTATTTATTAAGTACTTAAACTTATGTAGGTGTAGCATAGTCTTGGCTCACGTCTAAGCACTATTTGTGAAAACTTGTAATTGGCCCTCTCGCAATATTATTTTTACTATCTGTACATTAGCTGTAAGTTTTCTGAAGCAATAAAAAAAAAAAAATACTTTGTGTTTATAATCGCACCCACCCACGATACACGAGAAAATCCTAGAGTAGGACAACGTTTATTTATAGAAAAGAATGTTATCGACCTTAAGGTATTGATTATTGCCACGCCAGTCGTCCTATGTGTGAGTGTTACGCTAGAGATTCTAGGTTTTATTCCCAGGCCGAGCGGTGTTATTGGATTATTGTATTAAATTCTCAGTAGCAGCTCAAAGTTCGGTTTTGCGCCCGAACCATTCCTACCCAGATGGGTTAAATTTCCAAACATTCATGGCCATATTATCCCCGGTGGTAAAATAAAGCCTCGTAAGTGCAACAGGTAAGTAGGATACATAAACCTAAGTATCGGCACTCGTGTGTGGCGAGCCGCACGATCGGCTCCGTGAAATATGAATGCAGCATGCTTTACTGTATGAGAATATGGAAAAATACCATTTTGCATACAATCTAAAATATATCTGGATAAATATTTTCTTAGATATGGAATGATTATATTTAGTCAGTATGAACTACCTACATTATAATAGTGCATGCGGTCAGTTAGTACAGATCAACTCAAGGCTGCTATGGCTCTTTCTTCAAAAGGCCTGTTCAGGTATTGCCCTACAACATAACACACATATCTTTTAATTCTACTACTACTATCTGGAGTTTAAAAGAGACCATGATTCACTGAGTTTGAGAGGTCGTCAGATAGGAAATGCCGGCGCCATCTAGTAAAAAAATGTAAAGCATTGACTTGTAAAACTGTCTTTATATGATCTATTTACAGAAATAAATATAATTTATCATGCGGAAATAAAAGAATTTGACCTTCGTAAATTGATTAGGAAATTAAACTTTTATTATTCACATTTATAACTGTCATAAATAAAAGAATAATTTATCATAACAAAATAAATAAAAATCAATTTAAGCACACCCCTAACTCAGAACTCCGCAAATTGTGCGTAAACTTCGCGAGGCCAGGTTTTTAAATTTTATATTTAAAGCTCGAGTTTTCCTTTTTTAAAACTGTTTAAATTTAATAAATCCTCAAAGCTTCTCGTTTTGTTTGCACTGATATTGTGAAGGGACTTTGTTTGTCTGTTTGTTCGGTCTCAGTGAAACGTATTTGTGATGTTTGTTTTTGGAATTTTATTCTTTTTTTTGGGATCATGATAGGCTGAGGTGTGAGAACCGTGTACCAGTGTTTTATTAGCATGTTAGTATGAGAACTTACTCACAGTAATACAATTTACATTTATAAAAAAGGCTGAATAATACGCTTATATTTGGTTTTAATAACGCCACGCTGGATTTTCTCGTATTGTGAGTGCATTTATATTCGTGGGTACATTTGTTCAGTGCGGGGATCAAACCCACAACCCATGGCGCCGAAGTCAATCTTTCAACCACTACGCCAAACAAGCCATAATTTCCGTTATTATAAATATCTTACAAAACGCTTTTATTTCTGTTAAACGTCTGACAGTGGATGCTCTAAAAGTTTCAAAAATATTCAGCATATATAAGCAACTAGCTTCTGCCCGCGACTTCGTCTGCGTAGACTTCAGATAAAAAGTAGCCCATGTGTTATTCCAGACTATAATCTATCTCTGTGCCAAATTTTATCCAGATCCGATCAGCCGTTCTGGCGTGAAAGAGTAACAAACATCCATCCATCCATCCTCACAAACTTTCGCATTTATAATATTAGTAGGAAGTAGGATAATAAATTCAATCCCACAACACTTTAAAGTCGAGTTTCCAATATCAATATCCTTATCCTTTCATAGCCACACTACCCTTTTCCTCAAAAGAATAAACCCACAGGACAAAACAAGCGTAACGTTTGACAACAAGTAAATAGCATTACAGTCCTTATCATCAAAGGACCAATATATCCCTTTGAATTCAACCCCTTTCCACTGTGTGCGATCCTCAAAGCAAGGAATAGTGGAGGAGTATGTTTATTTGAAAAGGATCATGTTAAGGAAATCTGGGATAAATATTTTAGAAGGTATATAACGTACATACATACCATCACGCATGTATTCCCCGAAGGGTTGGGCAGAGGCGTACTAATGTACACCCACAGTTCGCCGGTATGTTTGGGTCCCATGTAATAGGGGGCGGGCCTATTGCCATTAACCGGGCACAAATTCCTTACTCCGAGCTGCGCTGCTACTGGGAATTTCATAGAAAAACCCAATAACACTTTGCTCGACCTGGGAATCGAACCCAGGACCTCTAGCGTAGCAGTCGCGCTCAGGACCACTATATAACGGAAGGTATATAATGTAGTATAAATAGGTGGTAGAATTGTGTACTGCCTATATACGTGATACCTCAGTTTTAGCTTAGTATATCAAGAGGCAGTGCCGGATTTTCGCCTAGGCCTACAAGACCCCGGCCTGGGGCCCAGCCAGCCTCAGGGCTCAAAAGCCTGTCTTGCCTCGAAGCTTGAAAGGGCTCCAAATGCCAAGCGCTTATGGGCCCCTAAGTCCAGGCCTGTCAAGAAGGCCACTACGGAACAAAGGTTTTCTGATACATTTACAAAAGGTCCTGTTATACGCCAAACTTACCAGATCTTCCGTTCATCCCATTAGATGCTGTTCTTCGCTGCATTTTGCGGTACTTGGTTTTCACTCGAGGAGCATTCACCACTCGCTTGCGAATCCTTTGACTTACTTTATGTCTGAACTGGCAGATGAATTGCCTGTTGGTAAGCGACCACCGCTGCCCATGGACACCCGCAACACTAGAGAAACCGGCCTTTTAAAAGAGAGTACCTACACTCTTTTCTTGAAAGTTTGAAGGTCGTATTGGTTCAGAAATACTGCAGGCGACAGTTCATTCCACACTTTTGTTGGCAGAAATCAGGATCAAGCGATCAAAGACTGGTATCAAAGTTTCCAGGGAGGTTCATGATTCATATCCCTAGCAACTAGGCGGCTTGTGTGAAATGTGTTTATCCCACGTCTCGTTCAGATCCGGATTTTGTACCGGACTACATCCTAAGATCATCATCATCATCAGCCTATATTAGTCCACTGCTGGAAGTAGGCCTCCCCTTATATGTGCCATTTCACCCTTTCCTTAGCTTGTTGTATCGAGCTTTCGCTAGCAATCTGTCGCAAATCCTCACTCCATCTTGCAGGAGGTCCTATACTACGTTTGCCAAGTCGCGGTTTTCATTTAGAAACACGTCTACCTCAGCGGTTATCGGTTCTTCTACATAGTTGAATTGAATATCACGTAGTCTATATGGCAAAGGAAGGAGTATGCAGTTTTTAAGTCGGTGGGAGTTCGATGATCCATCAAAAAAGGTAAAATTGAAGTCAGCTGCGCGTGATTAGTGTCTTGTGCCTTATCCGTCAAAGAAAGATCCTCTGGCTAAGAACTATGTTAAATTAGAACGTCTTTAAACAGTACATGTATGAGCTTGTGGTGCAAGATATTTAGGTCACACTGTCTTACTAGTTCTTGCGAGGTTCGTAAAATGGTAGGCACCTTTCGTTGTCTTTTGTTTTATAAAATAAAAAATTGTTTTATAATTTGCTATAGAACAATAAATTTCATAACAAATAGAAATAATTGTAGTTTTTAACTTCCCCAAAAGTCTACCTAAGGTAAATCTTATAGGTTTTGGATCGTAAGTAGGTATATAAAAAAATATTTAAAAAACTGGAAATATTAAAAAGTAATAAACTATTGAAATAAAACTATTTTTTACGTATTTTATCGCGTTGTATTAATTTTATTTAATTCCCGACATTTCGGATCCTTTACAGCATCCATGGTCACGGGTAGACTTAAAATCCGTAAAAAATAGTTTTATTTCAATGTCTAATATTCGCGTAAGTGTCAGAAACCAGTAATAAACTATTTTAATATTAGTTTTCAATGCACCCCTGTCACGTTTTATTAACAGTTTCAAACGCACATTGCAAATTAAAAAAAAACTGTTATTTCTGTCACATCCCTAAAATGAGAATCAAACATTACGTCACAATTTTCACCGCACAAATAATAAAATCCGCCACACACAATAAAAAAAAAGAAACCCATTTCGACGCATTCCGATTCGTTTAACCCAATCTGTCACAACATTGCTGTAATGAAAAACCAAGTAACAAAAGCAAAAACGTTACAAACTTGCGATTTGTCAGACAATGCATGCGTTCAAGACTTAGCGCCGCACAGTATTGTGCGAGTAATATCTACTGCTCCTGAAAAGGTTCCACAATTGAAAAGCCAGAGGGATTAACTGAGTTTAAAAGGAGGGATTTACTTGCTCGTCCCGACCTACATTTGGTGGAATGGCTGACAGTGTGATACTTTTGTTTAGTGAACGATTTGATATTTAAAATGGTGAATACTTGGTTTTTATTTGTTCAAGATAATGCACATAGGCGTGACTCGTCTTTTTCATAGCATTGGGTGTAAACGGTCAGACGGATCACCTGATGGTAAGCGATATCGCCATCCATAGATACCCGCGACACCAGAGGAGTCGTAAGTGCGTTGCCGGCCTTTTAAAAGGCTAAGTTTAAGTTAAGGCTTCCGATACCATCACTACTCGGCGAAACACATGCGTTGTTTCACGCCAGATTTCTGTGAGGCCGTGGTATCACTTCGGTCGTGCCGGCCCATTCGTGCCGAAGCTTGGCCCTCATTAATCGGGAAGAATGGACTAAAGACCTTTGCCAGTGGCATGATTTCGATTTATAACTGAGGTGTCAAGATGTCAACTCGCTAGTGAGACTAATGGTGTTGCTGACGTCTATAAAGTGCGGTTGCCGCTTACCATCAAAGAGCCTGGAGGCATGCTTCTTTGTCATATTATTTAAAAAAAAAGCTAATTCATTCATTCATCAGTTGCAGTTGTCGGCACAACTGCAACTGCTTTAAATATAATACTAAGATGGACTAAACCTAGTTTCAACCGGTTGAAACTAGTTTTAGCCGCACGTAACTCGTTTGCCGGATCTAGGCGAATATTTATGTACACTAGCCTCTAGCGGATAAACTCGGACACTATATTCGCACGTGGTGCAACCAAAGCATCTTTCTACACTAAAACAATATATCGGAATAAAAAAAAATCGTAAACAAAATTCGCACACAACATAAAATAAAATATGAACTGTTTCAATGTTTTCAAACTATAGTTACTCGATCGGTAAACATTTCACTTTTCTTGCTTCCAATTTTTTTTATTGTGAATTGTTTTTTTATTTATTTTATTCAATTATTATAAAAATGTAAAACATTGCTAGATATAAAAAACGTGTAAGATAGTTCAATCAGGTTTTCTCATAGGTTACCTGTTTGAACTTACAACTTAACAAATCACAAATTTTATATTAAAAGTTATATTCAAATGAGTAATTTAGTCAATTTAAGTTTATTTAGTTCTATTACTCATATATAACTTCCAACCGTTTATTTCTAGAATAGTAACAGTCATATGTAGAGATATTGGGTACAACCTGTAGTCGCTATCACTCTACACGAGTATTGTAATTATCTTTTTGTGTTTTTTTGTATTTCCACAAAACAAAATTCTAAAGTAATTTTATTGACGAAAAAATTTGACTGCAAGCAGGAATCGAAGCTATGACCACTAAGCCACCGCGAGTTCCACTCGCCAGGTCGACATACCTATTATAATATTATTAAACTAATAAGAAATGTTACTGGCTAATATAGCGAACTGCATTCCATATTTTAATTCGAGTTTCGAAAGTAGCGTTGTAACAGGGCGCCTGAATGGAATTCTGACGTCACAACCAACGATCTTGATTTATGATATTTTAAAAAAGTTTTTTCTTTACGCCCATGGGCCATGGACCGCTTCCAACGTACACGTTCGCATCACGCGAGTACATCATGACAACACCTCGAGTGATGACGTAGGGATGTGGCAGACTGGTATTGGTTCGGTAATTTGATTGGAAACTCGTGTAGGAAGATTTTTGTCTGTGACGTCGACGCGAGGGAATAATGTGTTCTGTGTGTAAATTACGAGTGAGTTTTGCATCATGATGTGGTTTACAGATTTTTTAAACTAGTGGTCTAGTGGCATGATGAGTTATAGGAAGACCATTTTCGAGATTTTTGAAGAATTATAGTTTAAACATACTGACACAATCTACGCGATATGAATTCTCAATGTACGGACATTGGAATTTGTAGCAGTATGATAAGTAAAATATTTTTTTAAAATAAAAATTGTTAAAATCGCATATTGAGGGATATTCTCCCATTCTTCTTCGATAGCAGTTTTCAGAAAATAAAAATCATGTAATTTTACTTTTGTAACTTTTGACATTTTATAGATTACCTACCTTACTACTGAGAAACAAATTCTAAAATTTTTAATAGTTTAAATTGTGTTTTGAAGACAAGTCATTAAATATAAATAAAAAGTTTGTTCATGTAAGTAGGTTATTTAAGTTCAATCAATTTCGTTCATTCTTACATCACCTCACTATCATTTTTTAGTCAAAAACTGGTAACCCTTTAACTGTCAAGTTACTGAATACAATAAAAGTCGAAGTATAGGTTACCGGTGGCCTATAAAGTATCCGTATATCTATCAATGCAACGAGATAAAATCTAAATATAAGCGTAAGTATCAGAAACCAGAATAATATCAGTATTTTTCAACACAAAAGCAACGAAGTACTGAAAATAACGAACTATTCCACGCGTGTTATAATTAGATACGCCTTCAGAATATTTTTGTAGGACTTATAAATGATGGGTGTTCCTAATGACGTGTGGCAGTGTAACTGTGACAGATGACAAAGAAAATACTAGGTATAATAAAAAATAACCGTTACCATTCCACGTCACGGCTTTGATGTTCTGAATAATTGAACATTGCGCGCTTCCCTAGTTTGTTGGCAAACGGACTTTTACGAAAACCTAAAATTATGACAGTTGTTAAAATCTTGATTCTGGGTGGACTGGATTTTCATATTGCGACTAAAGTCTTTCTTGTGTTATATAAAACACAGTGACTATTGGATTGCCAAGTCAAAGGTCTGGAGTTCCAAACCAAGGCACGCACCGTTAATTATCACGCGCTTAAACGGCGAAGGGAAACATCATGAGAACACCTGCATGCCTGAGAGACTTTCTCGATAGCGTGTGAATTCTGCCATATTAGACTAGAGTGGGGGACTGTAGCCTAATTCCATTCATTCTGAAAGAAGATAGTATAGTAGTTTGATTTTAGTATATTTTTATAAGTGGTCTGCCTCGTTAGTCTAGTGGTTTCAAGTGCGACCGCTACGCTAGAGGTCCTGGGTTCGATTCCCAGGTCGAGCAAAGTGTTATTGGGTTTTTCTATGA
The DNA here is from genome assembly GCA_947256265.1 of Acronicta leporina. NCBI lineage: Eukaryota > Metazoa > Arthropoda > Insecta > Lepidoptera > Noctuidae > Acronicta > Acronicta leporina. The sequence continues at coordinate 2,973,873 of OX366513.1, read as the reverse complement.
AATTCCCAGTAGCAGCTCGGAGTTAGGAATTTGTGCCCGATTAATGGCAATAGGCTCGCCCCCTATTACATGGGACCTAAACATACCGGCGAACTGTGGGTGTACATTAGTACGCCTCTGCCTAACCCTTCCGGGAACACAGGCGTGATGGTATGTTTGTTTATGTTTATAAGTTGTCTAAGCCAGGAAGTAACTTACATTTCTTATGAAGTGTTATGGCCGATTAGGGGTAAGTTCCGGGGGGGGTTCCGTAAGTTTCAAAGCATGCATGCAAGCATGGCGTACAGATTCACGATTTCTATGTTCCGGACGGTTCTCCGCATCTGACATACTTTGCCATATCGCCTGGGGCTAGATGATCCATGAAAGCTTGCCGTACTAAAAATTAAACAGAAAATTAATAAAAACTTAATAACATATTTGAAACCCCTGACTAAAAGACTTACCGATTAATGCAATTACAAACCCGTCAAGAGCACATGTAGTTCTACGAGACGCATACAAGATTTTCTATGCTATATCTTAATTGAAATTCGTAGGAGATGAGAATAGCAGTATCAGCAACGCATACCTTCTCTGTCACACCGTGGGTATAAAAGCAACAGCTCTCGATAGAGTGACAATCATCATCATAATATCAGCCCAAAGATTGCTGAACAATGGCCTCCCCCAAAGACTTCCAGCGATCGTCACGGGACCTTCAGTGAAGAGTGACAATGTGTTGACATATCAATATCACGCCTACGTCAGTAATGTAATCCAGACATACGATGTGACCTTCACCTGTCCGTCATTCAAAGTCAAAGGCTTTTTGCATCGATTTATAATTCAAGACGTAATACATATCCTATTTTAAGAAATTTTTGCTTAACAGACACTCAAAATTTACATAGGTATCACGTGGGAGAGCCATGCTTCGGTACGAATGGGCCGGCTTGATCGGAGTGATACCACGGCCTCACAGAAAACCGCAGTGAAACAACACTTGCGTTGTGTTTCGCCGAGTGAAGGAGGTTAGCGGAGGCCCAAACCCTGTTAAAAGGCGGGCAACGCACTTGCGACTCCTCTGGTGTTGCGGGTGTCCATGGGCGGCGGTTATCGCTTACCATCAGGTGATCCGTTTGCTCGTTTGCCCCCCTATCTCATAAAAAAAAAATAATAAAAAATATCCTATTTTAAGAAATGTTTGCTTAACAGACACTCAAAATTTACATAGGTATCACGTGGGAGAGCCATGCTTCGGTACGAATGGGTCGGCTCGACCGGAGTGATACCACGGCCTCACAGAAAACCGGCGTGAAACAACGCTTGCGTTGTGTTTCGCCGAGTGAAGGAGGTTACCGGAGGCCCAAACCCTGTTAAAAGGCGGGCAACGCACTTGCGACTCCCTGGTGTTGCGGGTGTCCATGGGCGGCGGTTATCGCTTACCATCAGGTGATCGATTTGCTCGTTTGCCCCCCTATCTCATAAAAAAAGGTATTATACATATGTACATACATAAAGTCACGCCTTTCTCCCACAGGGGTAGCCAGAAACTGTAGACCGCCAATTGCTTACGATTTTTGCATAATTCTTTTGCCTCTGTCACATTCATACATCTTCTCATACATACGCGCCAGTTGTGAGTCCTACTGACCTGACTTTTTCTGAAGGACCTCGCCAATAAGATTGGCGACCTTTTGCGAAGCTGCCGCTGACATTCGCCCAGTAAATGATTTTCGTTAATCGTCTTTCATTCATTCTCTCAACATGACCAAACTCTCAGCATATTCTTTCCAATACATGTTACTACATCATCTCTCAGTCCGCAACAAAATGTATTTATGTAGAAAATGGTTAGAATGAATCCTAATTCAATTAAAGATTCAAAACCCAATTGCTTGTATTGTTGAATGCCAAATTTGGAACCGGAAAGACACAGGACGATCTCAGGGAAGATCAGACCCCTGAGATCGAATTTTCTATCTTTTTGTGATTTTTCATTATAAAGTTATTTTAGTTGCGGTGGCTTAGTGGTCATAGCGTCTGGTGTATCAAACCAGAAGACGCAGGTTCGTATCCTGCCTGCGAGTCAAATTTTTCCTTCACTAAAATAAAATCGAATTTTCTTTTCGCTAAAGTTGTATGTTTAAAAATATTTGGCATACGTTATTCGAAATACATCAAAAATAACTAGTAAAATATCTATACATACTTACTTACACTTACACCTATTATCCCTCCTTCATACTTTCCTTTTTTTAGCAACGCCAACATTATCCCGTATCCCGAGGGATACATTATTTTTAGAATCGAAGGATATTCCTATCGCTTTTGTGATCTCAAGATGTCAATTTCATTCCGGTGGTTCCGATAATTCTTTGACACGTGACGTATTTCCGCTTTCTGCTGAATCAAAGAAAAACACTGTTATTTTAACTTGGATTACCGGTTATTTCTCTGGATATCAATTAGGATTATGGAGTGACTGCTGAAGTTAATTTAGAGATTTGGATTTTGATTTCGGGTAGCTACGTTTAGGCGAGGTATCCATTACGCCTGTATTCCCCGCAGGGTTAGGCAAAGGTATACTAATGTACTAGAGGGCACCCATGTAACAGGGGGCGAACCTATTGCCCTTATCCGGTGCCCGATTATTGCTCTTATTACTCTTATGCCCGATCCACAAATCCCAAACTCCGAGTTGCTACTGAGAATATCATAGGTAAATCAGCACTGCGACTATTGCGATGACTCCACGTTAGCCGTGGTCACCTCGCTACGTGCGCCTTGCACCGCGATTCGTGGATTCAATTCCCGCTAGGGGCAAATATTTGTGTGTTCTACGAATACTTGTTTTGAGACTAGGTGTTATAAGTCCGTTAATATATGGAACCGGCACTGATCCCTGTGCAGGAGTTAGCTTTAAAAAAACACTCCAGAGACTTTCCTATGCGATCACCGGAGATTGCAGAATAATAGTTATCTATAGGTACTAATATAAAAAGCTGAAGAGTTTGTTGGTTTGTTTGCTTGAACGCGCTAATCTCAGGAACTACGGGTCTGATTTGAAATATTCTTTCAGTGTTAGATATATATCATCACGCTTAGACTAAGTAACTATTCCACGCGGACGAAGTCGCGGGCGGAAGCTAGTATAAAATAAACACACCAATCCAGTATCTCAATTCCACATAACCCAGATTAAACAAAGTTAAAGAAATACTAGAAATACTGCATTAGGTTACTGTAAAAGCAAGATAAAAACAAAAGGCGCAGAATACCACAGACGCGCTTTGTAACCAGCCCTCTTAATGCAAATGCTTTTACAACGCGGAATGTGCCTCCTTTAAAAAAAAGATAGTTGGAAAATGAAGAAGGTCTGTTATAAATACACCTACTAGAAAAACATGGCTGACTTGCTAATAAGATGGGCCTGAGAATGAATAATTAGGTTAGGTATTGATATTTTTTTTATTCCATCGGATAAAGCGACTAAAAATAGGTTGGTATTGGAATAATGTGACGAAGATGTAAGTGAAGCTGTAAGTGGCAGCCGAGAACATATAGGTACATACATACATATTTCACGCTTGTCTCCCATTGGGGTAGGCCTTTTGGATATACTTATTATAGTCAAAGGGGTAGGCGGAGACGATAAATTTCCACTTGCTACAATCCTGGCACACCACTTTCGCTTCAATTACTTTCATACATTAATGAATGAATGATCGTCGGTTTAAGACACTCTTATTCTGACCTTTTTTAAGAAAGTCTGAAATTTTGTTGTGTTACATTTGCCGAAGAGATGTGTTAATTGAATTAGACGAACAATTTAATCAATTGCCTAATAAATCTGTTATATAACAATAATTCATTAAAGGGGTTCGTGGCTAAATCATCAGCACTAATCGACCGATCTATAAGATGAACCTGCGCTTCCTGCATTCGGCCTCTGGATGGGTGACCTAGGTGTCTAGGAAATTTCTAAAATATGATAAAATCAACATAAGCTTTCGTATGTTTGGCACTTAGGGTCAGTGTCGCTGCCAACATAAATACATACTGCCATAAATACAATACCCATAGATACTTGTTAATGAATTGAACATATAACGTGACTGAGTAATCCATTCTCAAGATCTTTCAATATTTCCAATACTCTCTCACTGTTCATAACCTGTTTGAAATGCTAGGCAGCTAACAAAAGAAAAAAATAAGAGCATTAGTTGACATAATATGCAACGGCAACTAATCATACAGCCAGGTTGTCAAAACAGCCATTCTATCTGTCAAAATATTTACAGAAACTGACATTCTCGATATTGCAAACACAATTTATGATGTTCGTAACTGAACCACGTTGTGTTTAACGTTTCCTGCTATTATTAAACTATTATTTTAGATAAGCACAATGACAGAAGTACTCGCAGGGTGAGATTTGCATTTGTTAATTTTTAAAATTCGATTGATAGTAAAATTTAGTATAGCTTCTAAACTGACTGAACAAGTTCTGACCCAGTTTTGCTCAGAAATATCGTCAATATCACACCTTTTACTGTTCCTTGCTAGGCATGTTTCTCCTTGTCAGATTCATCTTTTGACTTCTTTCCTTGTTTTTATTATGACTTAAAATTAGTTCGTTAAGAATTGACTACTGAATTGATTACAGTGGGATTTTTCTTCTTCAGCATCATTGCATCCGCTGTCGGACGTTGCATGGTTCTCCAACGAGATCTAGATGCGGCAATTGTCGTCCAGTTCGGCCATTCCGTCTTTGCGAGTAGCCGGCTTTTAATAAGTGTTAATTTTTCCTGGAAAAGTTTTTTTTATGGGATAGGGGAACAAACGAACAGGCGGATCACCTGATAGTAAGCGATAACCGCCATGGACACCCGCAACCCCAGAGGTGTCACAAGTGCGTTTCCCACCTTTTAAAAGGTTTTGGGCCACCGGTATCCTCACTCGGCGAAACACAACGCAAGGGTTGTTTCACAACGGTTTTCTGTGATTACAATACTATGGCCCCCTGATCCATCAATGACTCAAGGTAAAACTAGAAATGTTGTTGTGTGCGTGTGCATGTCGATATCGTAGTCGTTATCGGTAGGTAAGTAAGACTGCAGTGTTGCTCTTAGCGTGTATAACTTATTTCTTTAAAAAAATATGCGTGTGTCAAAATGACTAAAGTTTCGTTATTATAATTTTAACTAGCTGACCCAGCGAACAACGTACCGAATCAGATTTTTTTTCATATTTACTCACCTTTTAAACCTTCCCTGGGCTTCCACAAACATTTCAAAACTAAAATCAGCTAAATCTGCCCAGCCGTTCTTGAGTTTTAGCGAGACTAACGAACAGCAATTGATTTTTATATATAAAAAAAATAGATATGACTTGAAAATTTTAATTTATTTATTTATTGCTCTCTCTAACTGCCTCATTAGCCAAGTGGTCCTAAGCGCGACTGCTACGCTAGAGGTCCTGGGTTCGATTCCCAGGTGGAGCAAAGTGTTATTGGGTTTTTCTATGAAATTCCCAGTAGCAGCTCGGAGTTAGGAATTTGTGCCCGGTTTATGGCAATAGGCTGGCCCCATGGGACCTATTAGTAGTACGCCTCTGCCTAACCCTTCGGGGAATACAGGCGTGATGGTATGTTATGTTATGTTATTTATTTATTGTCTCAAAAAGATACATACAAACAAAGGTATAACACATGAGTTATAATTGACGTGTTTGTGGTCTAGCACTTATCCAGTCACGTTGTACCTATACATTTTGTTAAGTCGAGTAATGTTCAACGTTAAAATCTACCTCGTACCTTTAGGGGAGTTTCCTCGATATTTTGAAAGAATCCAAGAAATCATTCGGTTTTAGCTAGAAATAGATTTGGACTAATGACTATTTTCAGCCCATACAGCGTTTAGCTCTTACACGATGTGAATGGCAAATGAACTATTTATAGATACTATCGAGCCTGTATTCCCCGAAGACTTAGGCAGAGGCGTACTAATATAATGTACACCCACAATTCACCGGTATGTTTGGATCCCATGTAATAATAGGGGGCGAGCCTATTGCCATTACGACGGACACAAATCCAAACTCCGAGCTCCTACTGAGAATTTCATAGAAAAAACCCAGTCACACTTCGCTTGACCTAGGAATTAAACCTAGGACCTGTAGCATTGCAGGGCCACTCATTTTATTAGACAGTTTGAGGTTAAACTTTAAATTAGTCATATAATTTTAAATATTGTCGAATTTTATTCCTCGGTAATGTTAATAAAATAAACCTCATAGCTCATAATAACGGTATAAAAATGGTACGGCAGACGTCAAAGTTAGTTTATCTGCCAGTTGTTTTATTGGAGCGGCCTGTGGGTGTCATATACAACCCGAGCCTATAATGTCCTGCGCGTACAGTACAACAACGCCTTCAGGATGCTGTTGCGGCTGCTGTGGCGCTGCAGTGTGTCTGGCATGTTTACGGAAGCCCACACAGATGGCTTTCACGCTATCATGCGTTAGAAAGCGGCTTCCATGGTGCAGCACCAGCATAGCAGTCGGAACAGGATTCTGAAGATGATTGCTGAAAGGCTAGATTGCCCCTTCCAGAAACACTGGATGGAGCTAGGAATGGGCGGGCATAATTAAAATTAATTAAATAAACTACTAATATAGAACATAAGCACAATATATTACTAACACATCGCTAACAACATATGGACTGTAATGTCTGACAATAAAGTATATATTATTATTATAATAACAGCAAACACTTTGCCCTCCATACATGGTAACTTTTTCCATGAGAAACCAACCAGAAACACACTATGCCTGGCAAAAATATTTTCCTCTTCAAAACAATAGACTGAACACCATAAAAACGGCCATCCACCTTGTAAATCGCCCTTATTACCATAACGTCGTTTCGTGTAATAAAATCCATGGTCTTTTTTTCTTTCTCTCTTGGGGTTGCTTATATTGCTGTGTCTTTCTAAAGTGGTGTGTTTACGACGGTGATAGTGCTACGCCTCTTAGCATATAACACTCCGATAATTATGTTATTATGTGAATGATAGCTTGAATTGTTTCATGGCTCTAGGCCTAACGCCCTCTTGCGGCACGACATGGCAATGGATTCCTAGGTCTCACGCCAGTCTCCCACTGGGGTAGGCAGAGACTAATTATTTCCATTTACATCCTGACACATCACTTTCGCTTCATCTGCGTTTTTTTATGGCATAAGGGGACAAACGAGCAGACGAATCACCTGATGGTAAGCGATTACCATCACCCATGGATACTCGCAACACCAGAGGAGTCTAAAGTGCGTTGCCCGCCTTTTAAAAGGGGTTGGGCCTCTGGTAAAACATAAAACACAACGTAATCGTTGTTTCACGCCGGTTTCTGTGTGGCCATGGTATCACTCGGGGGTTGAGTCGAACCATCCGTGCCGAAGCACGGCTCCTAATACATGATCGCCGATTTAGATTGCTCTCTACATTTAGGAAGGATCTTCTACTCAACCAACCCTAACTCCTCGAAAAGGCGAGATAACTTTTACTTTTCATCATTTGTCATTGTCTCATTCTGTACCCTGCTCAGCAGAAAGTCATGGGTTCGATTTCCAAGTCCAGCAGTGTCATTGGCTGTTTCTATAAAATTCTCTTATGGCAATAAGCTCGCCCCTAAAACATACCGACAAATAAATTGTTGGTGTAGGTACCTACCTTACCTCTATGTTTTTTTGTTTGTCTCGCTTTGTTAAAACAACTTATGAAACTAATTTCTTGTAAGGCCAGGACACACAATACAAGTTTAATTAGCCAACTAAAGCTACTGCAAATTAAAATGTTATCTACACCGATATTATAAAGAAAGTTTTTATTGTTTGCACATAAAAACTGCTTGCTTCGGTTAAGATAAAACTTTTATTATTTGTTTAGTTTTCTTGGAAATACAATATATTAAGTAGTTTACTTTGGAGGTTAAAGCTAGGCTTATTTAAAAAAGTGTGCCTATTTTTCATTTCAACATTAATTTATAGTAGTTAATTAATAATAATTAATATTTAACAGCGTTGTGGTAGTTGTGTTTGAAACCGCGACTATAACTAGTTTTCTTCGATTTTTCTTCTCTACTATTATAAACTCAAAATCTGGTGAACTTTTAACCTCAATTAATTGAACGGATCAAGAAGTACAGCTTGACCTCTCTGATGTATACAGAACTATACAAAGGAGAGATCATCACTGTTGGTTTTGATCAAATTGTTTAAAGGATGCATTTTTAATCCTAATAAGCTTCATGTGAGCGTAAAAAGCTAGTCTAAGATAAAATTTAAACAACCATACCAGCACACCTGTATTTCCCGAGGCGAGAGCCAGAGGTGTACTAATGTACACCCATAGTTCACTGGTATGTTTAGGTCCCATCTATGCAAGTCATTAATCGAGCACAAATCCAATTCCAAATTCCTTGCTCGAACTGGGAATCGAACACAGTACTTCTAGCGTAGTACAATTCAAATAAGGAAAATTTTGTAGGTACATGAACTCAAGTGTGAGTAGTTACTTACAAAAGAATTATGAACCATTAACCCTTCATTTTTGAATTTTCAATGTCAGCCCTCGAAAATTTCATAAAACAATTTCAATTTAAACAAATCCTTCGTTCACAATGATCCTTTGTGTCGCTTCGTAATACGTCATACGTGCGAGCTCATTATTCATGACGTCATGGGCGGACTGGTGACGTTATTCGCGTGATACAGATTTTAGCGTCAATATTGACATTGCGAAATTAAAAATGAAATTTCATTTTGTTTTTGGATCGGATTAACGAAATTAAAGGGTTAATGTTTAAGCTTTTTTAGAGGTTAAGTAGGGGTTAATTAATTTTGTTTGAATTCTAATTGAATCTACAAAAGAAAATCTTATATTTTTTTGCTTAGGTTGTATTTTTAATTGACTTCAAATGTAGGTAATCAATTTGAGTGTACTTATACGTTATTTGTCTATGAACCGATTTATGATTTTGTGATATATTTAGTCCTTATACCGATATACTCCATAGGCAGTTCTATATACATTTCGATTGTGTCTATCCATCGACTTATTGCTTGGAAACGCGTTCCTTTTCATAAAAGTTAATTTCCGTAGGTACTGTTATTATCTAGTAGTCCTATATGTATAACTAGCTTCTGCCAGCGGCTTCGCCCCCGTGGAATTCGGTCTGTCATCACATCCCACGGGAACGGGATAAAAAGTATCCTATGTCCGTTTCCTGGTTCTAAGCTACCTCTCCACCAATTTTCAGCCAAATCGGTTCAGCCGTTCTTGAGTTATAAATGGAGTAACTAACACGACTTTCTTTTATATATATATAGATTAGCTAGTTTAAAGCCACTGACTTAAAAAATAATGATTACATATAATAAACCGCCTTTATGACTGTCTATTTCAGCATTTCCCAAACTGTGGTACCTACTAGTGGTATGGTAATATTGGATGGGACCTAAAAAAAACATTTTAACAGTCTTTCATTCATATAATTATGTCCCTTTTGTCAATAGTCTAGTAATACATCTATTACAAGACAAACACTTAAAAATTTGAGACGCATCCGTCTCGTATTTGTAAGTGTTTGTGAGATGGGTCTCAACTTTTGGAACCACTGACTTATCTTGTCTATCTTGTGTGTGTTTCAAAGCATGTTTGCATTTAAAATTTTATGGAAAATTAAAAAATCAAACAAAACGACTCCTGCAGCCGAAGTCAAACTTTTAATTGAAGTCGGCTACCTTTCACGTCTATACGCGAAGTTCTTTAATAATTACTGTCTGTGGTTTCAGACTTGGTCTAAGTTATGCGACGTCGATTCATAGTGGACATTCCAAAAATCTAATCAAATGCCTGTTTCATGGGTACTGCTGAAATGTGGAAAGCGCTGGAGTGGGTCTTCCCTGATAGATATAATCTGGGTGTATTTAAATATCACGTGAATCAGTTTCTTCGAGGGAAACGTGCTACATTGTAGATCACTTAACATCACGCGAACTGGTGCTCAAGCATAGGTCTATTAAGAATTAAAAAAAACAGCGACCTAACACAAGGCCAAATACTCAAACGCTACTTAATTTATGACGTCATTGACATCGACACTGGAACTGAAAGAGCATGATGCTATGTGCTAACTCTTTTACTTCCAGTTTAACTGACTGTGACAACAGCATACTTAACTGAGTCATTAAATTAACGGCCGATCCCAACAACAAATCCGTGGGTAGATTTGCTAACTAGAGATAATATTTTGACATTTAATAAAGACTATACAAGCAATGTCAAAATCATACCTCTGGTAAGCATATCTACCGACGGATTTGTTATTGGCAATGGCCGTATGTAGTGTTCGAGTAATTGGCCATAACACTGACTGACTGGAAGTTATGGAAGTTGCGTAGTAACCGCTAGTCGCTTATAGAAATGAAGAGCGTACTGCCAGGAATATTTTGAGAAGAGAAGGATATCAAAGAAAAGGTGAATGGGCTAAGAGATGATATGATTACAAAGTAAGTGGATGACGAGATGTCTCGGCTGATAAAGATGTTTGGAAATGAGGATGATGAACAGACACCTCGAACCGACGATGGTTCTAGAATCATGCAATTTTCAAGTCCCCATGTGTTTAAAACTGTATCATAGACTTTGATGGGCAGAATCCAAGAAACGTTCTGACGTACGCTTCACTGATGACGTAAAACAGACATGTGATAAAAACAACATATTTAGTTGCGCCTGAGCTGACATACTTTTTGAACGTTGATTGATAGAAATTGATGCTTTCAATGTATTATGCAGGAAATTGCACGTGATTGCAATCACAAACTTATTGGTTCAATTACAGGTATTTATTTTAAAAAGTCACTTCGAAGACTTGGAAAGAAATTGACTGGTATTAGTGATTGTCTTGCAAAAACTGTAGTGTGTCATTAGCCAATGCCGTATATTATAACGATGGATGTTCGTAAATAGCCAGATTATCGTGAAGATTGGAACACGTGTCTGTAGCTACATTTTTTTCTTTAAAAGGGTTTGTGCCTCCAATATCCTCACTCACTCGACGAAACACAACGTAAGCGTTGTTTCACGCCGTTTTTCTTTGAGGCCGTATCACTCCGGTCGAGCTAGCCCATTCGTGTCCAGTAAACAGTAAACTCTATTCCATGCTTATAACTTTACAGGTAATAATATCATCATATCAATACTTAAGTAGTCCAATCTCTATATTTAACTATAAGAGTTATTATTCTATTTTGGTCTTTTTGTAAATAATTTTCCTTGTGAATCCTTCATAGCAACACCAAAAATTGAAGATCAAATTTCTAAAATCTAAGATAATTTTACTTTATCATACTTTCAATTCTAGTTGGCTGAACACCATTAAACTCAAATAATTGTGTTAAATTATCCAGAGTAGCTTCAAATATCTTCAAACAAGCCCATTACTAAATAGATCTGACATCAATTTATAGACTTATGACGGACAAATGTTTCTTATTATATAGTAGCCGTCTTATATTCGCAATGTTTATACATTCATTAGCTTTGAGTGTTTCAGAACAGTGTAATGTTAATATTAGCATCCTCTTTTCTTTACCATTACATTTTTTATTGCTATACCTATAGTTACACGTGGTTTGACCTGCGTCGATTTTGGAGATAACGTCTAACCTTAACGGTCACTTAATTGTGCACATAACATAAACTTTTCTTACAAAGAATTTCAAAATATATATTCGAATCAAGAATAATTTTCTCTGTGATAGAATAATCCGATTCTAGGCGACGAGGATCCCGGTACTTTCATGCTCTCTGGATGCTTCTGCCAATCATGCTACCAAATTCGATACAAATATTGTTTTGACTGATAAGAAATCAGTCGAATATATCTTCATCATTGTCGGTCTTAAAGTGTCGTCAGCAATATTATACATAATATTGCGCGACTGCTACGCTAGAGGTCCTCGGTTCGATTCCCAGGTCGAACAGTGTTATTGGGTTTTTATATGAAATTCCCAGTAGCAGCTTGGAGTTAGAAATTTGTGCCAGGTTAATGGCAATAGGCTCACCCCCTATTACATGGGACCTAAACACGCCTCTGCCTAACCCTTCGGGGAATACAGGCGTCATGGTATGTTATATTGCTTATTCATAAGTTGTTTAAGTTAAATATTATGTTCAGATGAGACTATTTTCTCGCCTCTTACTTGATTCCACGGTATAGTCTCACGGTACCCAGGCCATTTGTTTTAGTATTGTCTTTAATCTTGTCATCTTGATTTTTTATGTATATTGCGCGATTATTCTCATCTGCATTGCTTGGCTTTAAAAAATAAACTCAAGTACAACCTGCGTTCATAGCTACAGCAAATCTAGTTTCTGAGTGCTTCAAAGTAGTATAATACTAATATTTGAATTCTCTGTTCCATATTTAGATCACTCACATCACGCTGTTATGATCTTTGTAAACACAAAAACCGATTTCAGTCTGATGTTCATTCAGTTCAATCGTTTCAGTCTGAACTGAGGCTTGGATAAACAGATGTCTGTCTATCTAGCTTGCTGATAATATTTTATTTAGACCTATGGCCTTGCGTAATTTATTCGTTGAAGTCTACATTCGATAGTTGTTAGGTACTTCTGAAGCGATGTACTGAATGGTACGACAAGTTTGTACTTTGCTATATTATACAGACACTAACATATGTTTTAAGTGAAAATAGACTCAAAGGCAGTTTTCAGCTGAGCTATGAACACCGAATTGACTCTAATGCTGCACTGGCGAAATATACTTCTTTGGTAACAGAAGGTTTCCGTTCGTGAGGTGCCGTAACGTCGTGCGTTCAAATAAATAAAAATAAAAAATAAATAAATAAACAGTTTATTTGTCATCATAGTACATGGATGATGTAAAACAATATTTCGAAACCCGTCCTAATATGCTATGGAGACCATGCATTTAAGTTGGTAGTGTTGACATTACCTTTCCCAGATAATTATAGAGAGATGAAAGGCGTCCATAAGGATTTTCACATGGAAAGCAAAAAAGAACTATTTTTTATAAACTATAGAACTACTATTATACTTCTTTTGCTTCATCCGGAGATTCTTTATGATTCTGAGGCCCACTTGCACCAACTTTTTAAATATGTTTAAATTCCATTTAAATACAATTTTTCATAGTAAATTTGTGTTTAAATACAGTTTAAATATATTTAAGAAGTTGGTGCAAGTGGCCCTGAGAGTGTGTGGTAACGCTTAACAGTATGTAGTTATCCAGGAGACACTAGAATTTAAATTAATAAATATTTTGTAAATACTCATATCGTGATGATTTATTAATTGTAGCAATTAAATTTGAAAGATGATTTATTAATTTTTAAAGATTAAATATAGCGGCGGTAGCCTAATGGCTAGGGCGTTACAAGCATTTAGCTTAGCACGAGGGGTTAACAAGAATACTAGTAATGTGTGACCCACATTGCTAGTAAGCTTTTTTTAAAAAAAAAAAAAATATGCAAATTATTTTGTATCGTCCTCCGCTCTCTTCCGCCTGTGTTTTAAACCATACCATTCTGGGTTACGGTAAGCTGATATCCCACCGGGAACAGCAATTAAATTCCGAACCTATCAGTGTCCGGTTCAGGGCACCACTGAAATTCACTCCATCTTCGAGATCATTATTGATTTGCCTTTTGTCTTTCAGACGAAGAAATCCGTTCTTTGAGGTAAGAATTTAAATGAAGACATTACTTATTACCTTAACTAAGAATTTATATGAATAAATCCTAAATGTAAAAACATATAGAATAATCCTAAATTACGGCTTGTTTTTGGATGTCGTTTAAGAAAAATAAATATTTGCCAATCAATAAAAGCAAGTTTTAGAACGCTGACGTCTCTTTTACTAACATGACATTAATCTATACTCTATATATATATACTAATATATAAAGCTGAAGAGTTTGTTTGTTTACTTGAACGCGCTAATCTCAGGAACTACTGGTCCGATTTGAAAAATTATTTCAGTGTTAGATAGCTCATTTATTGAGGAAGGCTATAGGCTATATATCAACACGCTACACGGACGAAGTCGCGGGCAGAAGCTAGTGATAATTTAAAATAGTAACCATGATGTGTACTATGTTTTTAGATGTTTCTAGTTCTTCTCCAGGAACGATTTATTTGGAATTGTCCACTTAAAACTTCATATTTCAGAACCTGTAAATGATTTCTACAATGAAAATAAAATTTCGAGTTACAACAACGAAAGTTGTAATGACGTGCAGGGTCCATTGTAATATAAAGATGGGGCATAGAGTAGCCATTCTTTACTCTAAAAGAAAATTACTAAAAAAAGGCTAAACAAGCCCCCAAATTCTCCGAATAGTGAGAGTGCATCAATGCGTTAAAGACAAAGTATTGATATAATAGTCCTTACCTAATTTTTTTTTTTTTATATTTCTGCTTCATGGCAATCTGTTTTCCAACAATAAGCCACTTCTTAGTTTGATTTCTCAGTTATGTTATCCTCAAGAGCCATACTTGTATGAAAATTCTTTTCACACGACTCTCTTGATGTCTCCTTACCTAAATAGCAATTAATTATTAAAAAGTAACGAGCTATGCTTAATACTTTGCTCATTTATTAAGAAGAACCGCTTGTGGGGAATATTGATTAAGTTCTCAATGAGGGCTTGAGGACTGTTCATTAACATTTTTAAGTTCTATAGCAGTAACCAGGTTATGTAGCTATGATACTCGTATTTCTTACCTTCTTCTTTTGTAAGAATGTTGGAATAACGCTTTTTGTGCTGTTGATCCTAGTATTACCTGATAAAAAGCTGTAAAATACCCTTTCGGGGTATTTTTATTGAACACAGTTAAACTGTTTGACAGTGGTCTTACAATAGGAGTCGATCTGCCAATATGAACTAATCTGACAATATGAGCCGGTCTTACAATATGAGCTGATCTTATAATATTATACAGTCATACAATATGAGCTGGTTTTACAATATCAGAAAGTCTTACAATATAAGTCGGTTTTACAAAATGAGACAATCTTATAAGCCTGGTATCAAGCTAGGTAAATTATTAGATGCTGGGGTAGATGCACATGTTGAGTTCCGTTGACTTTTACACCGAGCGTTTATATGCACCTTGCGAAACCAAGACTTATAAAAGTGTCTTTAAAAGATCGGTCCACGTATGTTTAGGTCGTATCTAATTGAAACGAGCCTATTGCCATTAACCGGGCACAAGTCCAAATCCCGACTACTGAGAATTTTGTAGAAAAACTCAATAGCACTGCTCGACCTGGGCATCGAACCCAGGACCTCTAGCGTAGTACTCACGCTTCTTAACAAAGTAGTATTTTATTTCAGTCCCACAAAACCTTACACCAACGTCTGTCATTAATATAATCATGTCCCATTCAAACATCGCTCTAATTTCCTTTCGACTGAATGTAGACTTTGCGAAATTACTTCAAAGTCTTATTCACTTTGACACAACCTCTGATTATGTAGCCTCAGACAAATTAAAGGGATTCGTTTGTAAGAAAATAAAACGAAATTTTACGTTATAAAATTGAAAAAAGATTGAATTATTTTGATCTCCATTAAAAAAATGAGAATTGGAGTTATATTTTTTTATGGTATAGGGTGGCAAACGAGCAGACGGTTCACCTGATGTTAAGCGATTACCGCAGCCCATGGACACCCGCAACACCAGAGGAGTCGCAAGTGCGTTGCCCACCTTTTAAATGGGTTTGAGCCTCCGGTAACCTCACTCGGCGAAACACAACGTACGTGTTGTTTCACGCCGGTTTTCTGTGAGGCCTTGGTATCATTCCTGTCGAGCCGGCCTATTCGTGCCGTTGACTTCTTATTATACTTACCATTTTTATTTGCATATTTCCTCATTAGTCTAGTGGTCCTAAAACTAACTCAGATACTCTGGGTTCTATTCCTACGGCAAGCAAAGTGTTATTGGGTTTTTCTATGAAATTTCAGTAGCAGCTCAGAGTTTGAATTTGTGCCAACGGTAATAGGCTCGCCCTCTATTACACGGGACCTAAACTTACAAGAGGACGCTGGTTATACTATTACACCTTTATCATATATATTATCTACTATTATATTGTTCTTTTCTTTTCTTTTTAATTAGACGTGATTTTCCCACTGCTTGGCAAAGACCTCCCCAAAGTATTTCCAGATACACTTTTTAACATGTTTAAACCATTTATTTTGCCACACATAACAACAGAAGATTAATTACAGACAAAATGTAACTTTATAGTAATAGGTATGTGCAGCCAGGAAAACAGCTCAGTATTTGCTGTGCGGAAGGCACAGCACTGATTTTCAGCTGGTCCACACACAGTAACAACAATATATTTTTTTTTTGACTCGCACACAAAAGCCAAACTAAATAAAATAAACGCCCCCAAAAATAAGACTAAAAATGTTAATATGTACTTAATAATTAATCAGAATTAATCATGTGTTTTTTGTCTTTGTTTCAGGTGCGTTTATATTCAACGATTAAGCAGAGGATATTGCGGTAATATGGAGTTTTTTCTTGTAGTGAGAATTTTCTTATCATTATTTTTATATATCTTACATATTTTCACCTTCTTTTTACCGTTTGACAATTGCTTTGCTTAATGGAAAGCAGAATCAGGGTATAACACAGAGTACGCAATTCAAGTACATACCCTTTCAGTTTCTGGCTCTCACTCGTAATACAGATAAACTGCTAAGCTTAGTCGAGAGGTACCTAGCCTGGCGGATGCATAGATTCTAGATTCACCACCAAGCCTGGCTTTTTGTTAGTCAAAGGTGTACATCATCACACTTCTGTTGTGTGTTATGTGTTATGTTATATAGCTTAGTAGCTAGATACCATAACACATATGTTATGTTATATGTTATACACATGTGTTATGTTATATAGCTTAGTAGCTAGATACCATAACACATAACATCGTGAAGTCAATGACAAGAGATTACACTAAACTAAGTTTTACTGAAATGTAACAAAATCCTTGACGACAACTTTTCATTAAACTGAGCTTTAGCTATAATAATGAATACTAAATCGGTACTCAGAACTGGTAACTATGAACTTACAGGTTGGGCTAACTGTAATTGCAGCGTTAACTTAGAACGCTCTCGAATGCTATCGGAAAATCATCTTAAACCGGGAATTGGAATCATGACAGTGAGATTATGACTATGACTTTGGGAATATGAGAATACTAGTTTCTGCCCGCGACTTCATCTGCGTGGACTTCAGAATTGGGTCCGGCCTAGATAAAAAGCAGCCTATGTGTTATTCCAGGCTATAATCTATTCCTGTGCCAAATTTTATCTAGATCCGTTCAGCCGTTCTGGTGTTAAAGAGTAACAAACATCCATTCATACTCACAAGCTTTCGCATTTATAATATTAGTAGGAAGTAGGATAATACTAAGTGGATTGCGAATCAGAATTACGGTGAACAAAAATTATTTTATGCTGTGAAGACTTCCTCATTGGTTGTAAGTGTGACTTCGGTATTTTTAAATGTAATAAAAAAATACAGTCCCTGGCATAAATTAACTTAAATAGTAACAATGCCCTTTAAAGGCCGGCAACGCACTTGTAACTCCTCTGGTCTTACAGGTGTCCATGGGCGATGGCATCAAGCAATCCATCAGCTCGTTTGCATGTCTACATTTTTTTTTATCATTTATAAAAAATTCTTTTAGCAAAATTTAGTAAAAAAATGCTACTGAAATATACTTATAATTTTTTTCTCTGATAATAATAAAACGTGCAAACTCTTTGATGCGTCGCTTCCTGTGAAAAATAAAAAAGTGTCTAAAATGTCATCTGTCAACTTGCATTGTTGTTTTACGACAAGATTACAAAAGTATGTTAATATTACAGCATTCATGAATACTGGTTGAGTTTTTAAAATTATTTAAAATATAAAAGTACTTACTTTCAAAGTTTTATGATGATGCAAAGGAAATGAGTAACTATGGCACTTGTAGAAAGAGCTGGCATGCTTCCAATTTACTTTGCATTTCTTTGTAAAAAATATCTTATTATAACATGACATTAAAGAAACTATACAATATATTTTTTAAATCATTACTATTTACATGAATCACATACCATTCTGGTACCGATGGTAAGCGGTTACTGTAACCTATGCACGCTTGCAACAGCAGAGATATCACTCGCGCATTGCTGAACCTGTATAAATCTTTTCACACCCTTTTCGAAAGTGGGGTAAAAAAGATTAAGGAGGAATAGTTATGACGGCAGTATAGGAGACAATAAATGTGATGCTTAAACACCACCGGTCCCCCCACTGCCAACACAACGCTTCATCGCGGAGCTCTGACGACTTTCCTCACCGTTAGGAACACAACATAACTTGGAGTTATGTTATGTTCAATATAATATAGATACCAGATTTTTACTTATTTAAATCTCCATTTTTATTATTTTTTAAATTCATTACTATTTACATGAATCACGTACCATTACCTCTATATTCCCCGAAAGGTTAGGCAGCGGCGTAGGTACTAATGTATACCCACAGTTCGACGGTATGTTTAGATCCCATATAATAGGGGGCGAGCCTATCGCCATTAACTAAGTATTTCATAGGAAAATCCAATAAAACATGTTCAATCTGGGAATCGTACCCAGCACCTCTAGCATGGCAGTCGTGTTCAGAATCACTAGACTAGTTAAACAGCAAATAGGTAATTACTTTTTTTATTAAATTACTAAAGGAGGTATATTAATTAGGTGCTCAATTCGACAGTATTTTTTCCATGCTTTTTTTAAATTATACTTACGGATTTGTTTGGTATCTAACTATTGGTTTTCTAGATACACCACAAAATGCTTCAAGGCAGTTTTCACGACATTCATAATTCATTTATTTCCCAGGTACAATATAGTCATGTTTTAGTTACAGTGTTTAATTTACGCTAAGCTCGGAGCTTATCAAAGCCAATAAAAGGCAAATAAATACAAAATTCAATTATGTTAAATAATTATGTTTTGTATTTTTTTTCTCCTGGTAACAAAAAACCCAGTAAAAAGTTTTTATCCAACTCCAAATCGAACAAATTACAAGTATACTGTGGACGAGCGTGTCCAACTCACATTTGGAAGCGAGGATCACGCAGCCAGGTCCTATTAATTTAATGTCTGCTACTAAACACTGAAGTTCTAAGGCCAGAAAACGTATACTAAACCTAATGAATGTAGAACAAGATATTCCACTGCTTCTGTTGTGTTTTTAAATTCTCCTAAATCGTGAATTCGTGAAAATTTCATTGAACATATTTCTTTTAACATAATGAACGAGTGGCAGACAAACATTTTCCATCACTGAAATTAAAAAAAAACGTAAAAGCCGATTGCGGTCTCACTTACCGGCTCAAATAGTGAATGCAAACCATACAGGGATGCACTTGAACATACACAAAAATTTAACCAAAATCACACCAGCTGCCTCGGAATAGTTCGGATTCGGAAAATGCACACAACGCCATCCGCCGCCGGCCTTACCGAAACAGCATACGACTCCATATTCATTTTTGTCCATTTTTTCTTTTTCTTAAATCAGTCAAAAGTAGTCATACAAAATGTGCATACCATCACGCCTGTATTGCCCAAAGCTGCTGCTGCTCCAAACCTGGGAATCGAACCCAGGACCTCTAGCGTAGCAGTCTGACTTTTTCGATGTTTTAAAAGATATTCGGGCCCCCACAAATCAAAGATTATAAAAATCGGTACAGCCATTTTTGAGTTATAAACGGTCTAACTAACCCAAGTTTTTTTTATGTAATAAGTACTCAGATACATACATACAGACACGATAAATAAAAATCTTGCGCTATCATGATCGCTGAAAGAAAACAAAATCTTCTATTGTAGACTGTGACAAAAGGCCGGGTAAACATTGAGGTGACAAAGTTAATAGGCAGTGATAATGGTATATAGTGATAAGCAAAGCTGCTCTACAAATACCGTTTTAGGCCAGCCTTAATGATAATGACTCAGAAAATCATAATATAGGGCGTGTTTCACAATACGCTGTTAAAATTCCGTGAAAGACTAGCTGAATTCCGTTGAATACATTTTTCTTATCCCGCAATTTCCCTGATAATTACTTAGATGAACGTCTTGACAGGTAGGTTACCTATAAGTAACCCACCTACCAGGTTCCAGGGTCGCCCAGCATAATTTTGCAGATCGAGTAATAAGCTGAGTTTTTGCCCCCGTAGTGTAGTGTAATCAGCGTAGTTACTAAATCGCTGGAGGTCCTATAGTGTAAACTAACCAGCGTATTTACTGCAAAGCTGCAAGCTACGTAGCGTACCCTAAGCAACGTAGTTACTACGTCGCTACGAGCCTGCGCGCCCCGTAGCGTAGCCAGCGTAGTAACTGCACTACTACGTGTCCCTGTAGCGTAAACAGCGTAGTTACCCAGGTACAATTACCATTCTAAAACTTAAATAATTGTATATACAAAATCTAGGCATAAGTATATATATAACTATTAATGGATCTGAAATGGCACACTGTAGGAAGTCCAGTCCATTAGGTACTCATGCGCATATCATTTATCTTAATTAAAGGGGAACCGGGACGTCCTGGAACTAAAAATGTTTTGACAAAACCCTAAACTTGTATAATTAACTGGGATTGATGAAACAGGCTCTCAGGCTCACTGACGAAGGGTGTATTCAAGTTTGAGCCTTATCTTGATTTAACATTTAGTGTACTTATATTTTGATGGTGTAAAAAATAAATAAATCAAAAGTTGTACCAATAGCAAAACTATTAAGTATAAGAGTTTTGAATTTTGAACAGTATTGATTTACAACGTGATAAAATCCGTAAAAAGTAGTTTTGTTTCAATGTTTTTTTTCTCAATATTCGCGTGTCTCAGATAGCAGTACCTGTCTATTTTGAGCAGTATTTGTAAGATATAAATATTTAAATTGATTTCATTTATAAATTGGAAGAAAAGTGGTGCTTAAATTTTCTAAAATCACGTACCTGTAGCAATTTGGACTTTATTTCATCAATCATATAGAGTCATCTTTCCTCAGGGATTTTGAAAATAATGTTACCCGATTACGGCAAACCAAGAGGAAGGGTTAGGTATTTAGCAGTCGTCCAGTGTAGCAGTCGCTAGACTAATGAGTCAGCAATTAATTCAATTTTTAATTAGTTTAACACTTCAGACTATATATAATAATGACTACCTTTTAGTCTAATTGTCATAAGCGTGACTGTTGAGCATGGCGTCCTTGGTTCTGTCCTGGGCGTACCGGATCGTTTTTTTTAAATAAAGCTTACTAGCAGTGTGGTACGCAACAAACAACGCACATTAATAGTATTCTTCTTAACGCCTTGTGCTAAGCTTAATGCTTGTGTTACGGGTGGGTTCACGTTGGTAGTGCAATAGGTGTGTTTCGAATCGGCAACCATATGATCACAAGTCCTGGTCATTAGACTACCGCCGCTTTAATTATTATTAATTTCTAATTATTATAATTAGAATTTTACAGCCAATAATTATTATTGGCTATTGAATTTGGATTCATGTCCGGTTAATGGCAATAAGCTCACTCCCTATATATAAGCTAAACATACTGCAGTTGTTTGGCGGTACACCTCTGCCTAACTCTTCCAGGACTTCAGGTGTGGTCGTATATTACGTTCATGTTAGTTCAGATATTAAAGTGGAAATGTCCGAGATACGAAGAAATTTACAGTACAAGCTAACTTTATCGGCGCAAGAGACATTTTTACAACTGTTTATCAGTTTTATAGACGTCGTAAATGATTAAAATACTATTTACTCGTATGTTGATGCTAGATAGTACACTTTGAAGTGCCCTACTGGTGACAATTTTATAAATATAGGTAATTTTTTTTAAATATAGGTATGTCACGCCTTTTAATAATTTGCCGGCTTTATGAGAGCGATAATTCTATTAGTTTTATCTACATGGTTATAAGCGCGGGTACTAAACGTTCGATTTTCAGTAGCTCAAGCACGAAAAATTATCGAATTCGTTTAAGATACGAATGAGGTTTTTTCTGCTACAAATCTCATACATATTTTCACATCTGTCTCCCATTGAGGTAGGCAGAGACTACACTTGCTACGATCCTGGCACACCACTTTCACTTCATCTACGTTCATTAAGCTCCTTCTCAAACAAATTATTCACGATTTCGATACGAATACGTTTTCGAAAGTGTTCCTGGTTGGGCTACAGGTCACACATATATTAGATTTTTATCCGCCTTTAAATTCAATAAAAGTTAATTATACCCTATATTTTTGCACACCTATATAATTATATAGGTGTGCAAAAAAGGTAGCAAACAAGCTTATGGCCCACCTGATCGTAAGCAATTACCTAGCCTATGGACGCCTGCAACACCAGAGGTGTCGCTCGCTCGTTACCGACCCTGTCCCTGACCTGACCTCGAAATCCATTTCACTCCTTTTTGGAGAACCCCATGCTGTAGTCGGTTGCCTCTGTGTATATTTTTTGTATGTATAAAATTTGGCAAAAATAACTTTTACTATTTTAATTTGACTTTGACTATGACTGCTAAGCTAGAGGTCGGGCAAAGTGTTATTGGGTTTTTCTGTGAAATTCCTCGTAGCAGCTCGGAGTTTGGAGTATGCGATTTGTGTGTAATGGCAATAGGCTTACCACATATGACATGGGACCTAAATATTATTTAAAACATTAGTAGGCCTCTGCCTAACCCTTCGGGGAATACAGGCGTGAAGGTATGTTATGTTATTTTTTACTTTTTTTTAAATTATCAGTAGCGGCACTTAGTTTGGATTTGGAAACATTCCTAATTGTTACAATCTAACAGTTAGGTAGGTACAATTATTCTGCAATTATCGATAATTCTATTTTTCCATTCAAATTAATTACTGAGATCCTCAAAGCAACTTGCCGTTGTAATATCTTAATATCAGGTTTTCCTGCGATTATAAAAACCTTTAGAGCGACCTTGCTTTGTTCTAAGCACAGATTCATATTATTGAAAGAACGACGCAAAGGAAACAATTACGGTAGCAATTAAGTTTTGTTGCAGTTTTTGTTGTCCAACTCTTGTACCAAATACGAATAATACTGAATTCATTAACACTTTTTTAAACTTTTTTTTAACCTTAATATCCGTAGGTACATGGTGGCTTACTTTAGATTTAATAACTATAAATTAACTTTTCTGAACATAAAGTTATTTTAGTGAAGGGAAAATTCGACTCGCAGGCAGCATTCGAACCTGCGTCTTCTAGCTAGGTACGCCAGACGCTAAGCCCTCTAAGCCCTCGCGGGACTCGCGGTGGCGAATCCTGCCTGCGAGTCGAATTTTTCATTCACTAAAATAACTTTATAATCTTAGCATGAAAAATGCAAAAAAAATCACAGAAAGATAGTTTTCTGAACATTTGAAAAAGGTAGGTATTTCATTGCATTGAGAGTTACTTCAAACTTCCAAAAGTAACACTATAGAATATGAAAGTTACTCTCTGTCTGTTTTTTATTTTTATTATATTTTCATGACTAAACCGTTGAACTAATTTAAATTAATTTAGGTATATAGGATAAATTGGACTAAAAGTTCTTTAGGGGTGCGAGTGAAACTGAGGGTAGTGGCTGATTAAAAATAAAATAGTATCGTTGATAAAACTTGAGATCGATGAGTTTCAAAATAGTTTCAAGAAGGAGAATTTCACTCAGTGTTATAAAATACTAGCTTCTGCCCTCAACTTCGTCCGCGTAGCGTGATGATATATAGCCTATAGCCTTCCTCAATAAATGGGCTATCTAACACTGAAAGAATTTTTCAAATGGGAGCAGTAGTTCCTGAGATTAGCGCGTTCAAGCAAACAAACAAACAAACTCTTCAGCTTTATTATAAGTATAGATAATCTCATCCTCTCCACACCAAATAAGTCTTCTAAAATTGACTTAATAATGAGTTACTACGTGCATCTGTAAAGAACTATTCATTTACTCACACTGTCCCCTACGCCACTTACTATTCAGATGGTTCCTCATTATTTTCGTTAATTGTACATAAACACAACTTTAACTACCAGAAATAAAAGAGTATACCTATTCAGTCACTAGAATGCAATAATGCAATGTTATTATTAGAAATTAAAAAATAAATAACAAAAGCGAGTTGTTTCAAAATACAATTAAAAAAGTACCCGCAGTCGGGTGTGCTGTGTCCACGTAACTTGTTTTCAAATTTTCTAAATTATACAAAAACAATCGTCTCCGTGAAATTGTTTTTTATAAATTTTCCTAGAGAATTTATAGGTAATTATAAACAGTATGTCTATCTTACCCCACGTAAATTATTCAATACTGGTCAGTATTGCGTGTCCTTAAAGCTGATAATCCTCCCCTAATTCTTATATTGCACTAAAATGTTTAAACCACTCAAATATATTATATAACGACCGTCATTACAAATATTCCCAGTAACTACGCACGCTACGCAAATTACTTTTATAATAATACGCCAACAGCTTTATACAACCATGAGCAAAAGTATTAATAACAAACCTGCAATATGAATTCGAGAGTATTTATAATCTTAAGGGGCCGTCCTAAAAATTGACGCATTTTAGTGAATTTTGTTGACCGATTGTGAGGAATCTACAAAGAATTTATATAAAGTTATTAATTATTTGAAAAGAACTGTTCTTAAACCTGGCACAAGCGGAAATGGATTTTTCAATTTACTTCTATAATAATCGTAAATCCCTTTTATTGACAACTCCTTTTCCCAAAAAACGCGTTTCGAGTGAAGTTTGATGATCGGTTTACAAGAAAATATTAGTATTAGTGAATATTAAAAAATACTATAAAACCCAGCATATGCTCTACTTGGCACTAGCGGAAGCACTTTTTTCAATTTTCATACAAAATATAGCAGGAAAAAAATATTTACGTTACGTAATTTTTCGTGAAAATTGCAGACAAATATGTATTTTTTTCTATTTTTTAGAAAGACATTTTGATTATTTTTTAAATTACTTAATAACCTTCAGTTATCCCTCTAATAGGATCAAAAATTACTTTTTCAAAAAAAAAATATTTTGATTTAGTAAATCAAAGATGAAAAGACCTTTAATTGTGCTATAATATCGAGCGCGCAAAGCCGCTCGCGCCAGTCACGATTGGGCCTTCCCAGCGAGAGGACGTATCGCTTTGTGTCACAGGCGTGCGCGTGTTCGACGTAAATATTTTCCCAAATTATACTGCGATTAACACAACTTGATACGTTGATTATTTTATAACTTCTAATTTCTAGGAAAGCCCTATAATATAATATGGTCTGGTATTTTTTGTAGGAAGTACAAGTTTCTCATTGTGCTAATTACGAAAATGTTTTTTTTTGAAATCCAAGATGGCGGACATTACTTTTCTAAATAAATTAATATGGGTGTCAATTTCAAAGATTTTCAGAGGGTGATTACGAAAATTATATAAATTTTGAAATCCAACATGGCGGACATTGCTTTTCTAAATAAATTGATATGGGTGTCAATTTCAAGGATTCTCAGGGGCTGATTACGAAAATCATAATTATTAATTTTGGAACCAGAGATTAAAATTTGGTTAATTTTTTTCAAGTTAAATATGAACTGTTAAACTATTTGTGATTTTTTTGCACATTCCTAGATATTATTATAAAGTTATTTTAGTGATGGAAAAACTCGACTGCGATCAGAATTTGAACCTGCGTCTTCTGGTTAGATAAATCAGATGCTATGATCACTAAGCCACCGCGAGTCCCACCTGCCAGGTCTAAATTTACATTCACATTCTGAATTTACGTCTTAAAGGTGACGTCAGTAATATCTATTGAAAAGTCACTTCTTTTTTGAAGAACATCCTATAGCCTGATTGTACTTGGGATGTAGTTCCTTTGGAAACGTACAGTACAGTAGTTCCCAATCTTTTTGGCCGGGCAGAGGTTACACCCGCCTTCGTGCGCATGGTACAGTCAAGTGGAAAATTACTAATGCAAATATCCTATTTAGTATTAGATCAGTAAGTAGATAGATTTTTATTTTATACATAGCATAACATAATATACATCAAAAAAATATATTTATTAATAAAAGCAGGCGTAGTAAATTCTCAGTAGGAGCTCGGAATTTGAAATTTGTGCCCGGTTAATGGCAATAGTCTCGCCCCCTATTACATGGGACCTAAACATAACGGCGAACTGTGGGTGTACATTAGTGTACGCCTCTGCCTAACCCTTCGGGGAATACAGGCGTGATGGTATGTTATGTTCGAGGTACTTACGACTGCGACTGCGTGTGATTGCGACATTAAGTATAATACCTATAGCTCTCAAGACTCGGCCACCGAATTTCTAATACAAACGTAATACCAAGTTATATCGTAAGTAAAACACAATTTATTGGATTACGATTTATTATGGTATTATGTTTTTGCCGGCAATTCAAGCATTCAAATTTAGACAGCGCAATGCTTGGTAATTAGTAGCTATTATAACGCTTTATATTTTACTAGCTTCTGCCCGCGACTTCGTCCGCGTAGAGGAGATATAGGAGATATATGAGGATATATAGCCTATAGCCTTTCTCAATAAATGGGCTATTGAACACTGAAATAATTTTTCAAATCGAACCAGTAGTTCCTGAGATAAGCGCGTTCAAGTAAACAAACAAACAAACTCTTCAGCTTTATATATTAGTATAGATATAGATTAGTATAGATTTAAAATATGCCATTAAATGATATACATTACAAACAAAATTATGCAATCATAGCACCTATTACAAAGCTCTATGTTCATTAGTCAAAAGCAACCTCATCTTACATTAAATTATTTATAAGCAAAGGTTTTAATAAATTCAAAGGTATGAATATTGTAGTTATCGCCGTGATTACTACTGTAGTACAAAATTAATGTCTTATGTTGGTCCTTCATTAGGCACATTCTACGTGCATGGTAAATTATGAAAAACAAATACCAGTTCCTCAGACATCTCATCTCACACTTTTCACGATGAAGTGGAGCAAAGTTAAACTACATACCACAATTAGCACAGATGTACATACAACCGAGCGGTTTCAGTCGTGACCAAAATGTGTTTTGATAAACATTTAACAAAATATTACGATTTTGAAGTACCTAGAAAAAGATAAAACTATCAACCCTCCAAAGTAAAAGTTTGAAAATTCAAAATCCCTGAAACACATTTTTTATGATGAGTAGCTACATATCTCATTTTCAAATACCTATCTTTAAAAACTATTCACCCATACTAATAAGTACATTAACCTTCAGGCTTCAACCCCCGTTTCCTACCCTTAAAATGTAAAAATCCATAAATCATTAAACTCGTCACTAGGTATTTATTAGTAATGAGTAGCTACAAAAATTACAATTTTCACCCCAATTTCCGCCTTCAAAGTTTTATGTTTTGATGTTTATTGAATATTGTATGTATAAAAATATACTAAATTAAAAACAAAATTGAAAATACAAAAAAAAAACTAACGAGAATAAAACTAGAAAATTAATTTAATAATGAAAGGATCAACATTGTTTATAGGCTCGTACGCTCGATCTACAGCCATGTGTGCGTGAAAAGCGCACACAAACATAGAATTTACCTAAACTCGATCGAGTGAATTTTTAGGACGGCCTCTTAAATACTATATTTAATCATTTTAGTACCATTTGAAAATAATGTTATTACCTCCATACTCCTTAGGTACATTCGCAATTTACTTGTTTACAACTGTGTATCGCATAACAAATAATAATAATATATCCTCAAGTTACTTTTGCCTATGACTGTATCATTGTATGACGTATAAAGCACAGGGTGTTTCTTTCTGCGTTTTTTTACGGCACGCTTCCGACGTGTCACGGTAGGTCAACATTAGCATATTACGCACATTAATACGTGCCACGTTTTACTTTGGTACTGATGTAAATTTCTTAATCGAGCAATCTGAGTGCAGGGCCAATTTATTACATCAAAATCGTCGTTCAGTATTTCTTGATAGACTTGATCGCCACTTCGCCTGATGTTAAGCGACACTGCGACCTACGATGGATCACGCTTGCCTAGAAGAAACCGATTCACTCGTGATTTAAAGACCGATATTATATCTATCGGGGAACCCTAACTCGGGAAGCGCATTCCACATTGGCGGTATGCATGATGAAAGTGTACTTAGTGTTTCTGGTATTGAGAATTGTTGATTTTTGATAATTTTTGTCTACTAAATCAGTCAATGCTTACGTCAATTAGTGTCCATTTGATAACCGTTCTAATATACCTAATTGAAATAGTAGACTTGGGCCTCTGATTTGATGGTATTACAATTAGGATTGATTGACAAGCAAACTCATGATAATGATTATGAAATGATGATACTGAAAGCATGAGTTTGATAGATTGATTGAAAAAAAATTTTGTTGGTGTCTCTAATACGATCTTTTACATGTATAATTGAATATTTTTATTGTAATTTGAAAGAGTAACTCTACTGATTTCTGACACACGCAAATATTAGACATTGAAATGAAACTACTTTTAACGGATTTTTGGCGTTGTATTGATATTTGTTAATTCCCGATATTTCGGATCCATTACAGCATCCATGGTCACGGATAGACTGAGGTGTTTGACGTCTTCTTCCCGCGGCTTCGCTCACGTGAAGCTATATCAGGAGTAAATATGGAAAAACCAACATTGATGATCTCTTCTTTGTATGGGCCTCTATACATCAGGGAGGTCAAGCTGTATCTCAGGATTCGTTTAATTAATTGAGATAAGAAGTTCACTAGTTTTTAAGTTGGAGCATATACTTTCTAACAGTGATCATAAAATTAAAATCTATTCAGTAGTTTTTGCTCCAAACCGTAACAAACAGACAAACAGACAGACAAGAATTTTAAAAATCACATTTTCGGATTCGGAGACGTTTATATACCCATAACCCACGTGTTTTTTTTTAAATATCTTCAATGTACAGACAGCTTTGTTATAATAAATAATAAATAATAAATAATAAATAATAAATAATAAATAATAAATAATAAATAATAAATAATAAATAATAAATAATAAATAATAAATAATAAATAATAAATAATAAATAATAAATAATAAATAATAAATAATAAATAATAAATAATAAATAATAAATAATAAATAATAAATAATAAATAATAAATAATAAATAATAAATAATAAATAATAAATAATAAATAATAAATAATAAATAATAAATAATAAATAATAAATAATAAATAATAAATAATAAATAATAAATAATAAATAATAAATAATAAATAATAAATAATAAATAATAAATAATAAATAATAAATAATAAATAATAAATAATAAATAATAAATAATAAATAATAAATAATAAATAATAAATAATAAATAATAAATAATAAATAATAAATAATAAATAATAAATAATAAATAATAAATAATAAATAATAAATAATAAATAATAAATAATAAATAATAAATAATAAATAATAAATAAAAAAAATAGTAGACATTAGCGATCTGATTCACACAGTAATGTGTGACCCACATTCCTAGTAAGCTTTTAAAAAAAAAATATAAAAATGAGAACAAAAGAAATAACAGCGTATCTTGCAAAAATATTAATAAGTATGTGTTCTTTGGCTAATGTAAAAATACTTGATTTATGAGAGCTACGAAAGATAGATTACGAGTATATGGTTATCGGTATATTTAATCAAATTATCTTTGGGATTAAAGTGATGTAGGTACCTACGTCTTTCGACGTTTACTTTTATGACCATAATAGTCATATTATCATTTATCAATAAGAGTATCGTCCATTGAAGAAGCAATATGACAGGCGTTTAATGTTTGCATTTTGAGACGAATAGTTTTTTTAAGGGATAGGAGGCAAACGCGGAGACGGATCACCTGATGGTAAGCGATTACTACCGCCTATAAACACCCGCAACACCAGAGGAGTCACAAGTGCGTAGCCAGTCATTTAAAAGTTATTGGGCCTCTGGTATATGTAACAAAAAGTAAGCCGTTGTTTTACGCCGATTTTTCAGTGAGGCCGTGGTATCAGTATCACTCCGGTCGAGCCGGTCCGTATTGCTCTACCACGAGAAACTTTTACTTTTAATTTTGGTGTGGTGGGATTGCAGTATCTAGATATACTAAAATCCCACCATATCCGAAGAATATTCAAATTCAAAACATTTATTTCAGACTTTTTGGTCCATATGGTGTTAGTATTATAACGGGATAACTTAAGGCTATGTTGGTAAGTATCCAATGTCTCCAAATAGGACTATGGATGTGTTTGCAATTACTTACAGGTAGCTGTTGGGACTGCCCCTCACCCTCCGCATCAGCGATGCTACTCTCTTGCTCTAGAATTGCATGAAAGCCGTCAACTCGAACTTCGGTAAACATCACCGATGCACTGCAGTAGCAAGGCAATCCCTTCAGCCACTTGAAAGCATTGTTGTATTGGACCGCAGGGCACTGACGCTTTGCTGCGTGTAGCTAGTCCACAGACTACAAGTTCAAAAAGACTGACAGTATGCTCTGAGTAGTGTCATCTTTACTGCCTTTGAACACCGGGCAAATCTGCGTAGGATAACAGAAAAATATCAAATGCAGTGCTTATACTTAGGCGTCTAACCTTAATCTCTACTTCTAATTAGTAATTTGAATATGTACACTTTTTGTCAATTAACCTTCAAAGGAGGTTAATTTACATTTAATGTTTGTAATAACTTTACAAGGCAAACTTTTAAGTTTTTTAAGTGTTTTGATTCACAGTCATGTGAATCAAAACACTTAAAAAACTTAGATCGGTACTTATCTGTATTACGAGATATGAATTAAGCTTAGTAACTTTGAGACGAAGGCCTTATATTAGATAAGCGCAGCTTCGCTTCTTTAAATTTTCCCAGCCAAATTTCTGATTTTTGCCGATGGGTTTTCAAAAAAAAAACAGCCTTGTCCTAATAATTACGAACATAACAAACAGTATCGGTCGAACCGTTCTCAAGTGCTGATTTCTGACACTTACGTGAATATATACATTGAAATATAAATACTTTTAATTATTTAATAACCAATTTTTACATGCATAATCTTACAAATAATATGCCAAACTACATAGCAGTTTGTCGGCAAAGAGTTCTAAATTTGTTTTAAGATTGAGCGTGCAGAAAAAAAAAGTAAATTAACTAAAGTATTTTAAATGACTGTCTCATTAGTCTAGTGGTCCTGAGCGCGACTGCTAAGCTTGAGGTCCTGGGTTCGATTCCCAGGTCGACCAAAGTGTTATTGGGTTTTTCTATGAAATTCCCAGTAACAGCTCGGAGTTTGGAATTTGTGCCCGCTTAATGGCAATAGGCTCGCCCCCTATTACATGGGACCTAAACATACCGGCGAACTGTGGGTGTACATTAGTATGCCTCTGCCTATCCCTTCGGGGAAAACAGGCGTGATGGTATGTATGTTTAAATGATAACATATAAATGAATGAATGAGACGCAACCTGCAACATATCTCTAAGAGACAAGGAAATATCTGACTTGCTCGGTGGTTAGACCTCTTGGGATCTGACTGGCTGGCGACCACTCTTCCCTCTGAGTCTGTCGTAAAGAAGATTCGTGTGTGTTTCGACTTTTGCGCGTAAGAGTCCGTTCCCCCTCGATTGTTGCGACTCTGGTAGTCTGCAGTCCGTAGGAGCTCTTAAGGGTCGGCAACGCATCATAACTCCTCTGGTGTTGCTGGTGTGGCACACCATGTGGCTCGTCAGCTCATTTGCCAACTTAATCCATAAAAAAATCATCAATCTAATATATTACAGAGAGTGTCTTACTTTTGTCCTTATCCCACAATAAACTTATACAAATACGCATTTTCTTAACAAAATGCCCGAAAAAAACGGTAATATTATTGCGTAAATATTCATTACACTGAAGAGCCTTGACTGGCCAAAATTAATGGGAAAAAATCTACGACGACACACAATGGCCGACCTTGGGCCATTTCGAACGAGTAATTATTTTAACGGCACCATTCTTCTACTGATAAAGACATCATGCTTTTGTTGGTACGGTGTTAGCAGATTTGAATGCGAGTGCTATTAATTAGTTAGCTTTTACCCCAGGAGAGCCATACTGCAGCAGTCATACTAGTACGTGAGTAGACTTATCTCAACTGACGGCAATCAATCAGTCATCGTGTAGCTCAACCATAAATAAGGGAGCTCAACAACCCGTCGTAAAAAAATACCAGATCAGAAGGACATTCGTGTAGATCAAATGAAATTCTCAAAGCTTATGGACTATGGTAATGAAATATGGTAATAATGCACGTGGGAGAGCCATGCTTCAGCACGAATGGGCCGGCTCGACCGGAGTGATACCACGGCCCCACAGAAAACTGGCATGAGACAACGCTTGCGTTGTGTTTCGCCGAGTGAGTGAGGATACCGGAGGCCCAAACCCTTTTAAAAGGCGGGCAACGCACTTGTGACTCCTCTGGTGTTGCGGGTGTCATGGACGGCGGTTATCGCTTACCATCACATAAAAAAACGAATGGTAGGTCGAACTCATAAATTTACCTAAACGATACACCTAAACAAGATTATATTCCAAGGCCACTTTTAAGATATTACTTATATATTGGTAACCACTTCAATTTAGCAAGACTACATTGAATTGATGGCTATATACCTCAATGTAAAACACACGACTGGAAGAATTCACATGTAAGTACACTGCAATTTACTAGTAGCGATCGTATCGCTGTGTCAGAACACTTGATGGATTAACAGCACCATATTGTACACGGTTGAGTGAGCAAAAATAATTGTAACAAGACGGTACCTTCGTTTGTATGTAGGTAATTTTTCAAAGGGACCTTGAACACTGATGTTTGATTGCACTTTGGTGAGCAACTAAGGTCACCTTGCCACTACCGTTGCAATCAGTCTCCTTAGATTTTCATTCCATTTCTCCCCGTGTGGGGAACGGGTTAGATTACTATTTCCTCACTGCCTTTCAGATAGGCATCTTGTAAAAAGCGAGAAAATATCTAACTTGCTCGGTGCTAGGACCTCTTGGTCTAACTGGCTGGCGACCACCCTTACGTTGAAGTCTTTCGTTAAGCACCTCTGTATGTGTTTAGACTTTTGCGCGTTGCTACGGCTCTGGCAGTCTGCAATCCGTAGGGCTTCTTAAGGGTCGGCGCAACGCATCTGCAGGTGTCCATGGGCGAAGACGAGTACTTACCACCACGTGGCTCTTCAGCTCACCTGCCAACTTATTCCATTAAAGAAAACAGTAACCCATATTCGTATGATCCACTGATAAATATTTGATTTAAATCTGAAGCTTAATTTTATTCTGGCAGTGAACTTAAATAATGTTCAAATTAATATAATTCCAGTCGAATTATAATACTTAAATTCATGATTCGGTGATTTTCAGTGGTTCAAGTTTCTAATTTCATGGCTATATTAAACTAGTTTTTGACCGCGGTTTCACTTGCATCAATTTTCGAGACAAAAGGTATCTTGTGTCCGTCTCCAAAGTCCAATTTATCTCTATGCCATCATCAAAATTGATTCAGCGGTTTAGGCATCAGAAGGTAACAGACAGATGAAGTTACTTGGTCGCTACAGTGAGCTTTTTCTCTATTACGGGAGTTTAGTGAACAAAACTCATATGCTAGTGTCTTTTTGTGATTTTTTTGCATTTTTCATGCTAAAACTGTAAACCTTTAAGACGTAAGTCTAGAATGTGAAGGCAAATTTCGACATGGCAGGTGGGACTCGCGGTGGCTTAGAGGTCATAGCGTCGAGTGTACCTAACCAGAAGATGCAGGATCGAATCCTGCCTGCGAGTCGAATTTTTCCTTCACTAAAATAATATCATATGCTAGTGTTTCGGGTAAATTTTTAGCATTCCGATTTTAGCTTCTCAAGTGACCGCTACTGGACTGACTATAAAAAATTGATCAATCTTAATTTCCGGTTTTACTTTTATCACGTGGGAGAGCCATGCTTCGGCACGAATGGGCCGGCTCGACCGGAGTGATACCACGGCCTCACAGAAAACCGGCGTGAAACAACGCTTGCGTTGTGTTTCGCCGAGTGAGTTGAGGTTACCGGAGGCCCAAACCCTTTTAAAGGCGGGCTGTGCACTTGCGACTCCTCTGGTGTTGCGGGTGCCATGGGCGGCGGTTATCGCTTACCATCAGGTGATGCGTTTGCTCGTTTGCCATACCATAAAAAAAAACTTTCATAGATTCTATCGGAAAATTAATTTCAATTTAATACTTTAAAACTCCCAATGTTGCAATCATAAGATTACTTTTAATTTTTATCCTCAAACGTCAATCAAAGTGAAGTTAATTGTTTATGCGCGGCCGCGTGGATAATTATTCTCATTGTTTTACAATATGAAGTTCCCACGTAAAACATAACAATGATGCGATATCCTCGGTACAACTATCATCAATGTCAGAATTTGATGTTATAGTCTTCCTAAGTTCAATATCGAAGTTGTATTTTATTAATATTGATCGCGTTTCGCGTTGAACTGCCTCATTAGCCAAGTGGTTCTGAGCGCGACTGCTACGCTAGAGATCTGGGTTCGAAGCTTTGAAGCGGCGGTAGCCTAATGGCTAGGGCGTCGGCCTTGCGATCATGTGGTTGCCGGTTGGAAACTCACTCATTGCACTACCGACGTGAACCCACTCATAACACAAGCATTTAGCTTAGCACGAGGAGTTAACAGGAATACTAGTAATGTGCGACCCACATTGCTAGTAATCTTTAAAAAAAAAAGCGTTGCTTCACGCAGCTTTTTAAATGTTTCCACCGGTACTTTAAACCCGATTTAAAAAAAGAAGGAGGTTTTATTTTCGTTTGTATGTAATTATTATATATGTCAAAGTTTCGGCTATTTCAGTAGACCGGCCCACTCAACTCAAGCATCAGTCATCGTGTAGCTCAACCATAATTTAAGATCTCCTTGACTATAATCATGTGAAGGTCTAAATATTCACGGTTAATGTATAAATTAAGTTTAGTCCTAAAGTTCTGAGTGTAGTCTTAACGTATTTATGAAAATAACATGTTGTTTAAGCTGCTTCCAAGTTCAAAGTTAACTAAGTACTGACAAGATAACTTGTTTTAAGAGCGACGTATTAATATGAGCATTATTATGATATGATAACTGCCTCATTAGCCTTGTGGTCCAGAGCGCGACTGCTACGCTAGAGGTCCTGAGTTCAATTCCAAGGTCGAGCAAAGTGTTATTGGGTTTTTCTATGAAATTCCCAGTAGCAGCACGGAATTAGGAATTTGTGCCCGGTTAATGGCAATAGGCTCGCCCCCTATTACAACGGACCTAAACATACCGGCGAACTGTGGGTATACATTAGTAATGCCTCTGCCTAACCCTTCGGGGAAGACAGGCGTTATGTTAAATAAACTTTAAAGATATTTTGAAGTGATTTAAGTAAATGAACAACGCCAGAGTAGTACTGATATCATTGGCGCGTTCATGTTTCTGTCACTTTCACGTATATTACTCACTAGCTTCTGCCCGCGACTTCGTCCGCGTAGCGTGATGATATATAGCCTATAGCCTTCCTCAGTAAATGGGCTATCTAACACTGAAATAATTTTTCAAATCGGACCAGTAGTTCCTGAGATTAGCGCGTTCAAGCAAACAAACAAACAAACAAACTCTTCAGCTTTATATATTAGTATAGATTGGAGTAAAACTACATTTTACAGATTTTATCGCGCGGTATTGATATTATTTAATTTACGACGTTTCGGATTCTAATAGTACGATTTTTATCCATGGTAACAATCCGTCTGCTCGTACCCCCAAATCACATTAAAAAAGTCTATATAATCTTATATATAAAATTCTCGTGTCACAATGTAAGTTACCATACTCCTCCGAAACGGCTTGACCGATCATTATGAAATTTTATATGCATATTCAGTAGTCTGAGAATCGGCTACTATCTATTATTTCTTTGTTGAAATTTTCGTTAAATCCCGTGAGAAGCCGGGGCGGGCTGCTAGTAAGTAGTATATATCTTATCTATATATATAAAAGAAAGTCGTGTTAGTTACTTCATTTATAACTCAAGAACGGCTGAACCGATTTGGCTGAAAATTGGTGGAGAGATAGCTTAGAACCAGGAAACGGACATAGGATACTTTTTATCCCGTTCCCGATACTTTTTATTCCACGGGGGCGAAGCCGCGGGCAGAAGCTAGTATATTTATAAAGGTCTTTTTGGACAATGGATTGTCTTTGGAATGGATTGACTGTCCATAGCCTAAATTAAACATGACCTTTTCTTAAAATTATTACAGCAGGTGCCAATTAGAATATAATACAAAAGACATTTTAGACAATTCATATTGAACTGTTTCTTAGAATTAATAATTTTCTATTGTATATTCTTGTAAATATTTTTAATTCTTTCAAGGTTTCACTTATTTGCTTTAATGAGTTTCTTGTTAGATGTTATTCGCTCAGTCAATTTATTTTAGGAATTAATTTAAATAATATTACCTAAATTCAAGTTGCTTGTAGGTATAACCACAGATAATAGAATACTAGTAGTATAACTAAGGTTTTTTGTACCACTGAGGAGGCAAACAAGCTTACTGCTCGCGTGATGGTAAGCAGATACCGTAGTCTAACGACCTCTGTGGTTTAGTGGTTCGAGTACCGGACTGCTGACCATGAGGTCGTGGGTTCGATTCCCACAGAACACAAAAAATAATGTGATGAATATAAGTGTTTGTGTTCGTCTGGGTGTTTCTTATGTATTAAAAGTAAGTATTTACAAAAAAAAAGTATATAATGGATATATACATAAGTATTATATCCATTGTCTAGTACCCATAGTACAAGCTCTGCTTAGTTTGGGACTAGATGGTGCTGTGTAAAAATGTCCCAGAATATTTATTATTATTTATTTATCTGCAACACCAGAGGTATCGCTAGCGCGTTGCCGACTCCGTAAAAACTCTTTCACTCCTTTTTTGAAGAAATCCATGCTTAGTCTTTTGGGAAAACCTGCAGGTGATTTTTATTCCATTGTTTAGGTATTATTGTATAGGTATTCAGGGCATAATAGTACACCAGTTTATAAACAAATTTCAATGTGAGACTTTACAACATTGCATTATTTTCTTTGCGAAAAATGTATACATAAATGATACGCTGACTTAAGCAAGTTAACTATACTTTTAATGTATTACTGAACGAGTTTATGTTGAATATGTACCTAACATTGTAAATGATCTAATTACTCATAGAACTCAGGATACTCGCGGGGAAATTCCCAATGGGTAGACGATTTTCCCGATCAATAAAAACACAGTTTATTCATTCCTTCATTCAATTATGAATGCGTTCTTTATTTAAAATGTAAATGCATGAACTGCCTTCTTGATCGAGCGGTTGTAAATATGTCTGATAAGGTTTAGATTGGATTCCCATCTCAAGCAAAGTGTTATTAGCTTGGAGTTTAGATTTATGAGCGATTGGAGGCCATCAGCTCGCCTCCTATTACATATGACTTAAATATACCGGTGAACTGTGGGTGTACATTAGTACACCTCTAGCTAACTCTTCGAGGAATACAGGCATGATGGTATACTACATAAATAATCCTAACATTTCCCCGTGTTAAAATTGGCTTCCAGTTTCAGAAAATAAATACAAGTAGGTACTTATAATTTTACTTTTGAAAAGAAAACTTCGTTTTTTCTATAAGAGTTTCCCACGAGTCATAAAGAGAACTCTAAAAACAAGAAAAACCGGTGGAACTAGTTAGTATGGATAACAGCTGTTTTTTAACCGCAAATTAGGTACCTACACATAATTAGGTCGTAATGCGCAATGATTCTTTGAAACGTTACATCACGCTCTAGACCGGCTTTGTAGGCACCTTTTGTTTATTTATCTGGCTAGTACGTCTTTTGTTTTATTCAAAACTTAAGTAATTACTCAATACGCTGAATTTTTGCAGATTTCTAGCACTCATATGTATACAGGGTGAAATAATAATTGAATAGACGCGACAAATTAAAATATACCTATGATACCTCGTGTGACAATAAAATAAAAATCAAAATAATAAGACTTTTTCAGTATTGTACAGAGTTTGACAACATCTCGTGCGCTTTAACTGCTAGTTTTCTAGTGAATTGAAAAAAATAGTTAAATTACAAAAAGTGCAAAGCGTTAATACTTCACATAGTAACTTTCAGCATAATGAATTGATCAAGCGCGCCGCGCCAATATTTTAATAATTACTGAAAATTATTTATTATTATTATAAAATTAATCAAAATTTATATTTTTCAACTTTAGAGAATTGAAATTGCATTTTAAAATGAATACGTATTCGGTACTGTTACGAACGCAGCCGTAACAATATATTTACGTTCACGTAGGATGCGTCTTTAACTCTTCTTACCAAAAATATAGACATAGACAAACTTATTCATTCCTTATTCAAATTTGAATTTATTTAAAGTTAGTCTTAAAGAACGATTATACATAATTAGCACACAGCAAGCAACATTTTAAGCCATTTCTTGTATGTATTACAAAGCAATAATTATTGTATTTTCTATCGTACTAGCGCCTTTAATAGATATTACAATAATCTACATCTACAAGATCCAAGAATATACATTTGGTCCTTCGATCCGGATTGTTACCGCCCACTTAGATTTGTCACATGTTTTGAAAGTCACCCTGTATAGTGAATAGTGATCGTAAGGACTTGACTTCGATTCCCAAGACGAGCAGTGTTACTGAGTTAACATGCTATTGTGAAAACTCAGCTTTATTAGTTAGTTGAAATTTTACGGTACTAAAAACTAAACTGTTATTGCTGTTTTAGTTTACGTGAAATAAAACAGTACTAGGGTTTGAATAGTATTTTAAGTAATGGTTAACTAATGTTCGGAAAATGAGGCTGAGACTAAATTAAGTGGTGTTCTAGAATGTTGTCGTTATTGACCACAAAGTAATTAAAATTTACACTACATCACGCCTTGTATCCCCGCAGAGTTAGGTAGAGGTGTAGGTACTGAACACTGATAATTTAATGCAAGTGGTGAAGGATCCGGCGGAGCCCATAACGTCTTGAAACTTCATTTATTACAACAAAATAAATTATTAAATACTTCTTTCTCATAATTACATACTCCTTGCACACCGAAAATCGCCATGTCATACCTATTTTTTTCATTAATTTCATTCATACCTGTCATTTTATTTATTACTCATTCATCTTGCGTTCCCTACCATCATAAATTCTTTTATTTTTCCTACATATATTATGTGAAAACATCCTCAATTTAATTGGCACTTATCGTATGTATATATTAACTCTGTGTTTCCCTATTATATAAATTGACAAGGACAACATAGTATTCTCATTTTAAATCTATAACAAACTAGTATTTATTTATTTCCGTATACAAATATCCTTACAGACCCAACACGGTGTTCTGATGAGTGTTGGGCACTAACTGGGCATTAATCAATAAAAATTTCAATCAAGTGCAATTTTATTAATTGTAATTGCAATTAAATTAATTCTAACTGCAATAATATTAATTTAATTGTGTTTAATTTTGAATCAATTTGAATTTTTATTTGTGTAATAAACAACACTGATATTGACGCACATTAGAAAATAAATCAGTCACAATTTCCATAGTAACTTTGATACACTGCTGATACGGTATCTATGTCGAAGTTGGATTGTATAATACGCTGTTTTACATAACCGCTAGCAGTATTACAAAACAGCTCCGTTATGTAACACAACTATGCAACTTCCAGTTTGTCATTTTGGCGTCCGTGCCAAATTTTATCCAGATCCGTATATCCTCCTATACATCCTTACAAACTTTCACGTTTATAATATTAGTATGAATATCTTCTGTTATCGAAATTATAAGTATCGACTAGGGTTTCACTTAGAAAATGAGTAGGATTTGATTGATCAAGATTAATACTTCACACACCCTAACTGGCATAAAATATGAAGTGGGTAGTTGTAAAATGTTACAACAACTCAAAATAAAAACTCGCAAGAATGAGCAAGAAACTTGTTACCACATTTTGTAACATAATAAAAAAAACCTTTTAAGAGTTCGGGCAACGCACTTATGACTCCTCTGGTGCTGCGGGTGTCCATGGGCGGCGATTATTGCTTACCATCAGGTGAGCCGTCTGCTCGTTTGCTCCCCTATAAAAAAAGTAATCACGTCATAATTGAAATTTAGATTTTCCGATTTCCGAAAGAACTATTAAGACATTAAAAACTTTTTCTTCGCAACTAATCACAAGCGATCGTTCCCGTTAATATTAAAAAGCCTTAAGTTCATTACCATAACGAGGCAGTATCAACGAAAATGTCACATTGACTTTCCTCACGGACAAAAGTTATAATTCAGGCTATTGTCCCAGTCTTCATAATACAAAATACATCCCTATTCATTCGCAGCTTTGTACCGACGCGCCCCTTTCCTCAAAACTGCTTCACCCCCCTTAGTAGGTACGGAAGCACGTGTATCGTATATCCTGCTCTAGCTTGTACTATCTGTAATCTCTCTGTCTCGGTCTACCGCCACCGAGCAGCGCACGCATTGCAGGTGAACTGGTGATTTCTGCTCAGTCGTGTTCTGACGGTCGCGTGGGTGGAACGTTGTCGCGCGCTCTCTATTTCCCGCGAAAATTTACGTACGATTTAAATTGCAATTTTCACAAGAAAAGACGTTGATATCGCGTCCCGCTATTGTTAATGTTCAGTTGATGTGTGGCTTTGATTTATTTGTTTGAAATTGTACTGTGGTTTAAGAGTATTTTGTGCATCACCCACCAGGAGCGGCTGAACGGATTAATTTTTTCGTGTCAATATATTAAAAGTAAGTACCTTACCATGCAACTGCATTGATTACTGTGTATCTAATTAAAAACGTATCTATTTGGATCATTGTAGTTATTTGCAAAAATCTTGTTGGAAATGTGTTTAAACATCTTCCAACAACCATGTCAGCTGTTAAGGATGCCGAAACCGGAATTAATATTATCAATTTAACACAATAGTATCTCCAAAAAGTTTTTATAATTATTGCCATAGAAGGCCTCTTTAGTTTTCCACTATCTTTGCTCCTGTACCAGTCTAATCCATTTAGTAAAAGTATATTTCTTTCAATTAAAAATATTCGCGAAGTTTAAAAAAATCCTTCTACCAATTTTTTTTTCTAACCTATTGTGTAGCTAGGTACCTACTTGAAATTTCGGTTTGTATACACCTCAAAATGATACTAATAAAACAAGCAAACGATAAACAAGTTACAAATGTATATTTTTTAAACCCAAAGACATCAATTTATAATATGACAGCAATCAAATATTCATCGGTGTACCCCGAAAGTTTACTTCATCAAATATTTACGCAGTATCTCCGCGGGGTCGGTTCAAAATTACCCTCTAGACTTAATAAGGATCGTAAAAAAAACCGAATTAGGATCCACAAACGCTGTGTACTGGTAAATAATCAAAATAATTGATATAAACTTTGAAGCCGTCTCGCTGTACGTCAATTCTTCTTTGAATAATTTTGATTCCAAACTCAAACGCGACTCTACCAACTGACGGGTAATTCAATTTTGTTTCATTCCATGTTCTATATTCAATTTCAAAAATTGAATATGAAAATAAGAACATACATTTATGTATTGTTTTTGGTTAAGTTGGTAAGTATGCTTTTGTCTACGATGTCATATTATTTTAATTCTATTTTAAATTTCTAATTGGTGAGTCTGACGGGCTACCAAATTAGTTTTATTCTTTTTACAGAGCATTAGAATTCTGGTAAAGACTGCAAATGTTTTACATTATTCTGCAATTTCAACGTTGAATTTGCGTAATTAGTGCAGCTTATTACCGAAACAACACTCGTTCGAATCGTATATTGAAACTATTTACATTAGTTTAAAAACTCCTGTCTGTGTTGATAATAGAATATGTAAGTAAAGTAACTTGCGTCATAGATAAACTACAAAATTAGAGCGAAAATTTTTGATACAGCTTAAGACGTTATGCGAAACAATGATGCCTTCCTGGTCTTCCTCTTGATAGTCAAATTCAACTACCAAATTGTAATTAAGTATTCTTGATGTTAAAGAGTCCTAGTCTTTATACAATAGGTACTTTTCACGTAAAACAGTGAGGAGTCGTCATTCTTATTCCACCTCGTCTAAATTCATTAGTATAATCATACGAGCTCAACTGCGATTCTCGCCTTATTATGAACACTCGACGTAGCGAATTTTTCTTAGTATGTGCTTCATTTCTATTCCCGTCTACAGTTTATTCACTTTTTGTTACAAAAAAAAACTGGAAACGTGCTACCTATTATGTTACTTTCTTGGTCAACTTGACTAGGTTGCGTTAAGTGTTACGTTCTTTTTTGTAATGTACATACTGTATATAATGTACTAGTTACCTCATTAGCCTAGTGGTCCAGTCCAGTTCAATTCCCAGGTCGAGCAAAGTGTTATTGGGTTTTACTATTGTAATTTCCAGCAGATCTGTGATTGGTATTTGTGCCCGGTTTATGGCAATAGGCTCACCCCCCTATTACATTTGTCCTAAACAAACCGGCGAACTGTGGGTGTACATTGATACGCCTCTGACTATATGGGAATACAGGCGTGATGGTATATTATGTAGGTATGTTACATACATTGTGTAATTTCGTTGTCTTTCATTGATTGATTGTAAGTCTATGTACAGTTGTTAGCCTTGAATATTGCAATAATTTAATTTGCAAGCCAATAAGGGAAAATAAATCAGTGATTTTCGAATATTCAGCAGTTCAAATGCGGTCGTTAAAGTCTCAGAAACGATTCGACAAAAAAATAAGGAAACGAATAATGAAAAAGCGAGCTAACCACATGTTTGTACTGTCGAATTCATTATACTATA
The DNA here is from genome assembly GCA_947256265.1 of Acronicta leporina. Lineage (NCBI taxonomy): Eukaryota > Metazoa > Arthropoda > Insecta > Lepidoptera > Noctuidae > Acronicta > Acronicta leporina. The sequence continues at coordinate 2,930,650 of OX366513.1, read as the reverse complement.
AATAACAATCGGTACACGAGGAGCAGACGGACAAAAAGACGAACAAAATAATACTAATGCATGCCTAACGATTGTCGGTTTGACTTGTAAAGTCGAACTAGAAACTCGGTCTATTTTGGACGCACATCCGACTAGTCCACGACAGATAGTTGGCCGTCGCCAAAGCTTCAGCATTTTATTTTCGTTTAAAAAAAAATACATTCTTCTGTCCTCAAACCTTTTGTTACAGCATTAGTCTTTATATTTTTTCACGTGACCACGGTGCCAAGGAATAGTTAAATTGGAATTGTTGGAGAGATTTACACTATAATTTGTGAGGTATACAGCTGCTACCCTCATTATTATCTTGAAACACTAATGATCTTGATTGCTCAACGGTTTTGTTAATACTCAGATAAATTAATATGTAAAATGTAAGAATACACTTGTCCTGACATTAAACTGTCTGTATTGATGTATTTAAGGGACAAACACATTGTTTTAACGTAGTGGATTGATACATTGTTGACTACAACCCAAATACTAGTCGTTTTTTATTCATTTCAATTGACGAAACGTCTGAACTAAGTTTTTGTATAAACTCTTTTATCTTGTGTAATTGTTACATTAAGCATTTAGAAATAAATGTAGTTAAAAATAATGTACTTATACTTTATATCCATACAAAAATAATCATAATCAGTTTTAGTAAAATTTTACTCAGATTCTACATTTTTGTCGAGTTTTTATTTTTCGTTCTAATTCGAATACGAAATTCGAAAATAGTATTACACGGAATCGGTGTTTATTCGAACGAATATTTAAATAGTCCGAAAGCTTTTTGTGTCAATACCATTCCATGTCACGATTACCATGATCTGATTCGCATTTTTGCCATAAATAATAATGAAATTCGAACGCAAACGCGATTCCCATTCAAGTATGAATTCGCTCAACCAATTCCGGTCGTCGGTATCAAAATTGCAATAATGGCGTTAAACATTAAACCCGGTTCACAAAGATATCTCCGGGAATTTGGACCGCTTCTATTTGCATCCCAAGACTTTGATGTATCATTGAAAACGATCCAAATCATTTCGGAAGTTACTTTTATTACGTAAACAAACTGCGAATTAAAGCGCAAACGAGAAGATATTTTAACTTTGATGTCGTAATATTATTAGTTGGAAATGTAAACCAAATATTGATGTGATGGGTTGATTGATCGAAATATCACTCGTCTGGAAGTACACATACAAATGTATTGATGGATGGCCCACGTTTTTAAAATACTTGACTTGACTGCATTATTAGTCTAGGGGTCCCAAGCGTGACAGCTAAACTTTATGAATAATGTTCAACAACACAGATAAAATAACAATATTATTTTAATAAAAACATTATCATCAAATGAAATTGCCAAAGGCAATCTCAAGTTTTAAAAAGTATCTTGCTACCTCATTGCGTTCGTAAAAGAAATCGATGTCTATTTATTTCTTTATTTATTTTTCTGATAACTTTTTTTAAGAAATGTCAATGTCAACGTCAAACATGATAGCCTTATTGTCTTTGGAATGGGTGTTTGACGGTTTGACGCCTCTTCATGTATGACAAACGGGAAATATAAACTTCAAATAAACTCGATTGTTTAGTTGGCTTTGTTGGAAAATTTCGATCTTTTGACGCAAATAGTTGAGTTAATATTCATCCAGGTCAATGTTTTTTTGCTGATCAGTTTCGAGGAAATATATTCAGAAGAATGAGCAATATTCTAGTTTTTTTTTCATTATCGATAATAAGCATACAATAATGTAAAATTTCCTGTTAAAATCAAAAACTCAATTATAAGTACATAAGCAGTATTTAGTGATCTTTTAAAGGAAGCACAAGATAATGTTATCAGATATTTACAATGTTATTTAAATAACAATTAATTGCTTTTACTGTGTATTGATTTTCACTGTATCGTGGGTGTTTTTTTCAAAAACATAATTTTCACATACACAACGCCTATACCCGGACCATCTACCGGTCATACAAATATTTGCTCCGTGTGGTAATCCAAACAACACAACACATGACGCAGAAGTAGATCACTCAGCCGCCAAGCCAAACATGTCGTCAAAACAGTTGCAATCAAGAAATTATTAATAAAATACTTTCCTCATACAAAACATACGTGATGATTGTTGAGTTTATTGATTCTCATGTCGTAATATTGAAGTAATTAATCCATTAAAATTCATTTCGCCATACGTTTAAAAGCCCATTAATTGTTATTCAAACACGATATTGTGTACTTTACGTGTTTCATGTTTATTTCAACGATCTATCACATCCCATAAACGCGCGTCTACTGTGCGCGTACGCATTTAATGTAGAAATGTTTATAAAATAGAACGTTTTGTTTAGATATTTTCGGATTTTGTTTTGTTTTTACCTGTCGTGGTGATTTATGTTTATTTTGTTTGAAGTAATTGGTTTTAATAAAAATGTTGAGTAAATGCGAGGTTGAGGATGGATAATATTTGGATTAACATGTAACTTGTAACAGGATATTATGTTGCAAAATAATATTTTATTTTGTGGTAAATTGAACTCTTTTTCTTTAAATTATGTTTGTCTTTTTGAGTATGAAAGTATCTTATTACTTGTCATATAATTTCGTGCACAATTTTTTATTCCATCTGGTTTCAAATTCGCCTTCAGATCTTGTGGTTTTTTTCGATCAAGATCGTTTAACGATATAATATCCTGTGTTTTAGTACGGTAACGTACGGAACCAATGTGTTTAGTGTCATTTCTGCTAATCATTTCCTAATCTCGAGCGTAAACATAGACGTTACTTTGCTTAACCTTGGACGGACAAATACTGAATCATATTTACAACTTGGCTTAGATTGCCAAGCTAAAAGATATCTTTTTTTAGATAATACTTATTAATTTACTCTTTAATTAGAGTCGGCTTCTAATCTAACCAGATTAAGCTGAATATCACTTATTTTACACGAAGCGACTGCTATGAAGATATTTTTTACTGGTTTGTTAGAATTTAGGATGTTGTTTATTTATTTATTTTAAAACACAGCCATTAACTAGAATAGGGCTTTTTGGTCTCCTAAGTACCACTAACGAACTTCATAGATGTCCATACAGACTGCTTACTATACTATACTATATACGCTCTGATATAAAGAGATTTCGTAAATATATCATCATCGTCATCCATCTTCCACTGCTCGACAGAGGTCTCTCCTAATCAGGTGGAGTGACGACTTCCGGAAAGCAGTTGACAGTGACTGGATGAGGAAAGCCGAAGATTGGGCACTGTGGCATTCACTAGAACTGTAGGTACCTATATAATATTTATAAAATATGGGACCGTGGGAGATCCATGTTTCGGGACGACTGGGCCGGCTCGACCAGAGTGATATCACGGCCTCATAGAAAACCGGCGCGAAACAACACTTATGTTGTGTTTCGCCGAGTGATTGAGAATACCGGAGGCCCAAACCCTTTTAAAAGACCAACAACGCACTTGTGACTCCTCTGGTGTTGTGGGTGTCAATGGGCGGCGGTAATCGCTTACCGGTGATCCGTTTGCTCGTTTAATCCCTATCAAAAAAAAACTTATTAGTCATTTAAAATTGCATTTTTTATATCAGTTCTTCTACTAGGATAGGTTCGTGTGCTCATAATGTAATTTGGCACAGAGCTGTAACAGGTTACAAGACGCCCACCATCGCAGTAGTAACCTATTTCAGAGCTAGTCTTATAGACTACATTGTGTAAACAACTGAGGAATTTGTGAATGAATATTCCCGTGATGTAAGAAGTTTACTGTAGACAGTAATAAAATTTACAGATTCAGTTAAGGTAAATAAGAATTTTTCGCAATAAACAGCTGTAGACTCTAAAAAAAATTTTTGGTTACTTATCTAGAATGATTAAAGAATATTTTCCAGGTTAATATTGTAACAACTGCCTCAATAGCCAAGTGGTCATGACCGCGACTGCTACGCTAGAGGTCCTGGGTTCGATTCCCAGGTCGAGCAAAGTGTTATTGGGTTTTTCTACGAAATTCCCAGTAGCAGCTCGGAGTTAGGAATTTGTGCCCGGTTAATGGCAATAGGCTCGCCCCCTATTACATGGGACCTTAACATAACGGCGAACTGTGGGTGTACATAAGTACACCTCTGCCTAACCCTTCGGGGAATACAGCCGTGATGGTATGTTATGTTATTTTTTTACACTTCTTAAACCAAATAGGAACTGTGACCATAGCAAAGAGCACATTACCTGTAGTTTTCAATGATTACGTATTTACAATCAAGTTCTGAATACTCCAATCGTCTTCACCTAAGACCATTCAAGGCATTTAACCAAGAAGGTAGTCTTATATCATTAAAATAACTTCACCAAACGACTCCGTTGCACTAGCTTATTGAAGCACTTTAAAATGTACACACAATTTTCCATAAATATCTTCTTAGAAATTTATGGAGATCTTTTGCTTGCACTCTGGCTTTAACGTCTTTATTTATAGCTCTATTATTACCATTATCTAGTGCAACAACAACGACAACTATTTCTTTATAAATTAAACAGTTTGCAATTGTAAAGGTTGGTGCACATTTTAGGCTGTGACTTCGAATTATAAAAGTTTTTGAAGCCAATTTGTTGGATCTATTGGTGGGTTAGCTATTTATCCAGCCTGTGTTCCCAAAAAGTGAGCCTTTTGCCAAAAATCGAGTGCAAACCCAAAACTAGTTTAAATAAGTACAGACTAATAAGTATAGAAAGTAAAGACTTTTCGCGGGTTAATAAACCGTCGCCATAGAATGCTACTAATTTATACTTAATCACGTAATTAATTTAATATTTTATTTTAATTAGGCAACGCGCGCTTGCCCATCAGGCGGGCCGTAAGCTTGTTTCCCACCTTAATGGTAAGTATAAAAAAAAAATACAAATGAAGGAAAAATTGAGAATGAAGTTGAAACAAGAGGTCAAACAGAAGACAGAGAATAGAGAACAGTGGTAATTGCTCATTCGACGAAAGTAGACCTAAATTAAAGAAGAATACAAAAATATTACATGATGATATTATAATGACATAATATTAGTGTAAGTGTTATTAAATCTGTTTGTCAGGAATCACAGCCTGTTTTTGTCCATTGTAATTGATGCTAAGAATACACTGCCAAAATTGGCTTCAAACATTGTTCGCACCAAAAGTTAAATTGACCTCACTCTATTTGCCTCATAATGAAATAAGCGATTAAAAATATGGTCAGCAATATTAGTTTTTTCGTCGTTAAATAGTCCGGGCGATTAAAAAGTTACGTGCTTCTCAGTAAACGCGGAGCTAGCCATAAAAGTTTGTTTAGTTGAATTTTAAATTCGTACAATTTTTCAGCATTAAAAACTTTTTTATATATATAAGAAAATATAAATGATGTACAACCATGTTTATGGTAAATAAATCCGTGGTATTCGTTTTAATAGGCTTTTTGCACAGAATAGTTACATATATTTGAGATATGAGTACTAAATGGTGCTAGAAATATAAAATTGGGGATTAACTACGTGCCTACGTGACTAAAAGAATGTAAAAGGGCTTGCCAGGCTGAAAAAATAAACAAATAAACGACAAAACTTGAGTATTCACTAAACATATCACCCATAAAGCTGAGCTTTAATTCAAAATCTAGTTAATTAAATGTAGCCTCTTTTAGTTTATCTTATATATATTATCTATCTATATATATAAAAGAAAGTCGTGTTAGTTACTCCATTTATAACTCAAGAACGGCTGAACCGATTTGGCTGAAAATTGGTGGAGAGATAGCTTAGAACCAGGAGACGGACATAGGATACTTTTTATCCCGTACCCGTGGGATGTGATGACAGACCGAATTCCACGGGGGCGAAGCTGCGGGCAGAAGCTAGTTTTAAATAAAATTGTTTATTTACACAGTTACATATTCACTCTTATGAATCATAGTTAAGGTGTCTGTCTGTAAAAATATATATTATACTGGTGTGCTATCACCAGTATAATGTGTATTTTTTATTCTTACTCTTCTGTGGGTATACCCATAGAAGAGTGACAATTTAACAGAAAATCCCAATAACACATTTCTGAACCTGAATACAACCTTGAAAATGAGAATGTTTGAGGAACAAGAAAATTTTCTGTCTATAAAAACTGGACAAGTTGTGTTGTTAAATAAACAACATGATTTGACATTTATTTGTTGGATTTTTTATAAGAACATGCGGTGTTATAAACCAACACTAGACAGACTAGACACTGATAAATAAAACTATTTATGTAGTGATGTTCGACGGAAAACGTCGATAATACGTAGGTTGCGACATTTACTTTATATCATCGCATATTGTACCTATCGATTGTCAATCAAAACAAAATAACTTCAGACATAAATATTGTAGATAAAAGTTGATAAATTTCATACATCCCTGAAATAGTACCTATGTATTTTTACATCTTATAAATGAAAAAGTTTGTTCAAGCAAAGCCAGTTATGTTTATAAGCAGGTGATCGGCTAAACTGAGTGTTAGCCGCTTTCGCACGCATGCGCTAAGCTTAACGTCTATTAATAAAATACCTATAAGGAGTTAAAAGAACTATATATTATACGGACATTTTGAAATATTTTATCCAACGTACTGGAATACCTTTAAGGCCATTTCCTTCAGTTAATTGGTCCTAGTCGCATACCGTTGACGATAGAGATGGGAGTTAAGTTAAACCAAAAAGTGAAACCAATTATAATTATTATTCGATTTCAATTTCATTCGATTCCAGCGAACGTCGAGGTGATTTACCGACTATTTGAAAATGTATAATGTACTTATAATAATATGTCGTACTGTTTCATATTATCATCTTGGACCAATCGAATGATAGTGGCTGTTATTGATATAGGTTTATACTCACTAATAATAGTTTACTTAATATATCTATAGGTCTGTATTTCGTATTTTTTCTAAATTCGGCCGCATATCGATTAATTTATCTAGGTATTATTGAATATTGACGTAAAATTGAATCTAGTAAGGCAAAAGTTCCACAAAACCACATACATTTGTAAGCTGTTCGTTTTTCAAAAACGTCACGCGATGTGTCACGTCACTGGCCCTAATAAAATATCGATTAAAAAACGAATGAATACATGGTTGACAGATATATCTTGACAGCTTAATAACAGTATTGCATGCAATCTGCGTCCGTGGCATATTCTGTCCTTTATAATTAAGGACAGCCCTGTTAATGAGTCGTGCAATACATGGATTAAAAAAAACTGAGTCATCAAAGGAAATCAATGCAATACAAATCTTCTCTACTTTATTTGATTGACGTTCACGATTCACATTATTCGGATGCAGTAGAAATTTCATTGTCATAAAAATGTTCATAATTCGTATCTAGGGATTTAAACATTCAAATTAATCATAATATTTCCATTTCTAAATATTTTTTTTATTGTAGTGTTGCAATAGTAAACAATAAAAATTATCTCGAGTTTTTCAAGTCTTTACTTTTCGGTTATCTTTTATCTTAGTAGGCTTTTTAAAATTATTTGTTATTAAATTATTTTTCATATTCGGAATTACTCGAAAAACTCGACGTGCATAATGTTCCCATCACTATTCTGATAATAGTTTGCACAATGTTGCTAAAGCGAGCAATAAATACCCTTCTAAGTTGAATCGTATTTCTTTAGATCAGATCATTAATTATTGCGTTGATTCCTTGACTAATTAGTTAGCTTTATCGGTTTCACTTAAGCACGCGTCTTTGAATGAGGTGGTAATTTTTTTCTTTGATAGGTATGTGAAGCTTTAATAGAAATTCTAGAAACAATTTTTATAGCTTCTTTTACTTTTAATTTATTGAAATCATTAGCTCAGTTTCATTAGCTCTGTATAATCTTATGCTAGCACACTTATTTTGTTCTAAATTATTTGGAGCAGGCAAAGTAATATATTTATCAACACAGTGTCGGTAAAAAGTTACATTCTAATATCATTTTATATATTTAAAAAGAGTGATGAAAGGGTTAATCAACAATTTTATAAAAATACCTCTCTCTAGTCAGCACACATATTTTAAATTTTAAACGCTGTTTAAATAATGCAACATATTGTATCTATACTTACTAATATATAAAGCTGAAGAATTTGTTTGTTTGTTTGCTTGAACGCGCTAATCTCAGGAACTACTGGTCCGATTTGAAAAATTCTTTCAGTGTTGGATAGCCCATTTATTAAGGAAGGCTATAGGCTATATATCATCACTAAGACTAAGTAACTATTCCACGCGGACGAAGTCGCGGGCGGAAGCTAGTTTATTATATTAGTGGTCGCCTGGTCCTCCAAATTCGACCATATTAAACTCCATACTTTCAATCTTCATACGTTAACCATAATCAAAAGGTGTGTGTTAGTGTTTCAAACGCATGGTATTGTGTAGAGTCCTCCATGCGAACAGTATCCTTAAAAAGGGGTACGGGAGTGCTTAATACTAGCTTCTGCCCGCGACTTCGTCCAAGTAACGTGATGATATATAGCCTATAGCCTTCCTCAATAAATGGGATATCTAACACTGAAAGAATTTTTCAAATCGGACCAGTAGTTCCTGAGATTAGCGCGTTCAAGCAAACAAACAAACAAACTCTTCAGCTTTATATATTAGTATAGAGTATAGATAGATAGATGTGAGAAAAGTTCTCACGTATTAATATAATAACCAATCGGTCGGTAACGATTTAAGCCTAATTTCTTCTATATGGCAATAATTTAGATCTAATATTGTGTAGTGCACAGTTGTCGACTGTGGTTTCTAGTATATTTTGTTATCTAGCAATAAATTCATAAACGTCATGTTAAAAAAATCAATATATTGTATTTACTAATTAAACAAAGCTAAGAATTACCCCTATGCATCATTATTATAATTATTTATTATAATTCTTGCAGCTGTTGAAACAACCTGCGATGTGGCTTATACGAAAGATATTAATTACCAAGTGTTGTTCATAATTAAATAAATATCATATTTAAATATAGTGTAAGTATAAAGAAAATCTGTATATTTTTTTCTACCATCAGGTTCATTGCGCCATTAACTTCAAAGGGTACAACATAATAATATATTTCAATACTAATGATAATAGATCTATAAATTACCATTATGTAACCAAAGCACAAATTCAAATTACGAGTTGCTCTTAGAAAATTTCTAATCGGTTGTAGAAAAGTATTAGACCGGAATTTTTCACGCGGTAATCTGCATTTTTTTTTTCAAACTTTTTTGGTCCCTAAATTCGATTCAGTTATGTTTGTTGGACTGCACAATTTTTTTTCGTCATGTTTTTTGATTACCGAAATTAATATAATATTTTTTGGTAATGAAAAAAATAATAATTTTTTTTCTTTGTTCATTATTTTTTTCCAATTTTATTTAAAAATATATTTTATTATGATGATTGTTTCAAATAAGGAGCGCGTCATGAGACTAATACAATTCATTATTTGAATGACATTTTGCATTCAATACACGCACAATGCTACTTTATTATTTTATTGTATAAATTGTAATTTATATAAAAATAAACAATAGGAATTAAATGAATAACGTAAGCAGCTGGGAATCAGAATAAATAACATCAGCTGTGCAAATTAAACGTCACTGGATTTTTGCAATAACTTATTCTAATATTATTATTAATCTAAATATTAAAACTAATAACTAACTAATACTGATTGATAAACGAAAACACACAGTCGGTCGGTGGGTTAAAATTAAAATTAGATATCAATGAAATTTGGCACAGGAGTTTCGTATCTCCTCTTTTTTAATTAAACCTTGCCACACTAAGATTTACTCTTGTATCGTGGGTGTGTTTAGAAACTCTTCTCACATACACAAATACCCAGACAATATTTACTCCGTGTGGGCATTGAACCTACAACACGTATCGCAAAGGCCGATTGCTCAGCCGCTTCGCCAAACGTTACCTGCGTTTTACGTATCTAAGGGAGCACAAAGATTTTGGTAAATTTTCACGAAATTGGAGAAAAATTGAATTCCTTTGCGAAGTTTTTTTAATTTTTTAAACATTTCTGTTTTCTTTTCTAAAATCCTACGTAAGCCTCAAGTAGGTAATCCTACGTAAGTAGTCAAGTGGTCTTAAGCGCGACTGCTACACAAGAGGTGTTGGGTTCGAGCAAGGTGTTATTTGGTTTTCCTATTAAATTGGCACTAGCAGCTCGGAGTCAAAATTTTATGGGATGGGACCTAAACACACCGGCGAACTGTTGGTGTTCATTGGTACACCCCTGCCTAACCCCTTGGCTAATACAGGCGTGATGATACATTTGTATTATAATTTCGAGACCACACGCAATACTATTGTTTCTTAAAATTTTATTACCAACGATTACCTACTATAAAAATAACATAAAAATCAATAACACATCACCTTTTTTTAAAATCGTGACTTATAAAATTTTGATATCATTTATCAAACGCGCCGCCCTTTAATTAAACTTATTTAGATTCAGTTTATCGTTGGCGTTAAAAAAAAGGTTAAATGTACAGTCACGGTCTAACGATACGAGTAACTTAAGTAATTAATCAAGTATTTGGAAGTTTTTTTTTTGAGTTAGTGTAAGTTATAGGTAAGGCTTTTTGTAGCTAGACACGTTGTAACATAATCAAAGGGGTTCGTATTAATAAATATTATATATTACTAGTTCTGCCCGCGGCTTCGCTCACGTGAAGCTATATCAGGAGTAAAAATGGAAACCAACATTGATGTACTCTTCTTTGTATGGGCTATCTATACATCAGGGAGGTCAAGCTGTATCTCAGCATTCATTTAATTAATTGAGATAAGACAGTTTTTAAGTTGGAGCATATACTTTCTAACAGTGATAATAAAATTAAAATCTATTCAGTAGTTTTTGCGCCAACCTGTAACAAACAGACAAGAATTTTAAAATTCAAATTTTTGGGTTCGGAGACGTTTATATTATATACCATAGAGCACTTGTTTTTTTTAAATATCTTCAATGTACAGACACAGCTTTTTTACAATTTTTATAATAGTAGAGATTCTAATAAATCACATTAAAAAAAACAACAAAAACGTGAGTTTTCTGACATTACTGCGAATATTAGACATTGAAATGAAACTTCTTTTTACGGATTTTATAGCTGCTTGTGGAACCCCAATTATAGAATCTAATAAATCTAAATCCAAGCCACTAGGTTAGAGTGACTCTTTTTTTTACTTTTTTAAAGCTTACTAGCAATGTGGGTCGCACATTACTAGTATTCTTGTTAACCCCTCCCCTCGTGCTAAGCTAAATGCTTGTGTTACGAGTGGGTTCACGTCGGTAGTGCAATGGGTGGGTTTCCAACTGCCGGTTGGAAACCCACCCATTGCACTACCACGTGATCGCAAGTCCGACACCCTAGCCATTAGGCTACCGCCGCTTTTATTAGGTGCTATTTTTGTTAAATTTGAAATAACTAAAAAAAAACACAAAAAAAATATTTTATAACATACAAAACATTAACCGTAGTATATTAATTCTGTATACCGGGCACTCCAAACTGATTTATCTATTTTAAAATAGAATAAATGGACAGACAGACATCTCTGAAACAGTTGTTCGTTTATAAATAGGCGATAAATAAAACTAATCACTTTCCATCGACGATTTGTTGCTGTAATTATATAAAATATAGGTTAAATTGTACTTGTACCTATAAGATAAAATTATAATAGCGATAAAACGATGTAATTAATATTTTAATAAATAAAGTATTTTTCAACAATTATTACAATATTCCTATAAAAATATTAGCGATTATAACACACTTAAAATTTGTATAAATTATAATTATTTTAAAGGCGTTTTTTTTAATAATTAATTTAAAATAATAATAATCTATTTTTATTTATTTATTTAAACTTTATGCATCTTAAAAAAGGTACATCATTCTATCTTTTTGTATTTATTTGCATTTTCCATGCTAAGATTATTATTTTAGTCAATGAAAAAATCAACCGATTCGATTCGACGATAATCTAGTCTAAACAATATTTTAAGTACATATGTTATAATCGCTAAATAATTATTATGTTATTCCTGCATTCATTTATTGCATTATATCTATAATAACATTTAATTATTTCTGATATTAAAATTATTATTCGTTTTGTTTTTATAAATATACCATTTTACCTACGTAATTTTCTGTATAATATTATGTTTGTATCTTTTTTACCGAGGCTTTTTTTTATGGGATAGAGGAGCAAACGAGCAGACGTATCACCTGATGGTAAGCGATAACCGTCGCCCATGGACACCCGCAACACCAGAGGCGTGCGTTCACAAGTGCGTTCCCCACCTTTTAAAAGGGTTTGGGCCTCCGGTAACCTCATGCACTCACTCGGCGAAACACAACGCAAGCGTTGTTTCACGCCGGTTTTCTGTGAGGCCGTGGTATCACTCCGGTCGAGCCGGCCCATTCGTGCCGAAGCATGCGTCTCCCTTAATATTTTTCCTTAAATTATCTACAACAAAGAAACAGCATATCGCACATCACATTTCGTCCAACCGGCAAACATATTTCACATGGTGTATATTTCACATGGTGTATATTTAGCTACCCACGGTGCATGACGTTAGAATTTACAACCTAACGTTTATTTCTTTGTACACAAACTGTGAATCTTCTGTGATTTAAAACTTGGACGTCATAATATACGACGCAGTGACTGGTTAATTCTGGTTGCTTCTGGTTTTAAAGATGATGACTTGACATGTCTGAAACTAAAATGCCCTTTGCCAATCATTACTCACATAAATTGTCCCAAATGGTTTTTAATGTTGTTCTACTAGACATTTCACATAGTTCCAGAATCAACGGATACAGAAAATTTCTTAAGAAAAATCAACTACACTTTGCTCTACCTGGGATTATAAATCTGGAACTGATTTCTGACACTTTTATCTGAAGCCTTTACCAGGTGAGACGGAAATTGGCCTCAAAGTTCTTATAGCACACGCTTCTTCTAAAATTATGTTTTTTTATTATTATTCCTCCCATTATTATTAACCTCTCAATGAAGTGTTAGGTTAACTTATGTATAATTTATAATTTTTGACGTGCCTCTAATTACTCCGTGTCCTACATAAACTGGCACGCTATTCGACAAGTATTTAATGCATTTGCCATTATTTCCTAATCTTTTTATAATATTTTATTAATTAACTCGAGATTAAATTTAAAATGTCTAATAATAATTTTAACTGCCATTTTTTAAGATTTTTTTGATAGCTGCACTTTTGTTGTCAAGATGTTCGTACTTACGATAAAAATTATGTAATAACTATCCCTATCATACGAGTAGATTCTATGACGAATGGTTAAACTAAGAACCCAGTGGACGCAATCGCGACTACTACGATAGACGTCGTCGGTTCAACTTCCAGGTTGCTGTGGTTATGTTTTATTGTTTAATTCTGCAAACGATCTGAATAGCCACCTGGTAGTTAGTTGTCATTGTTGCCCTGCAACACCAGAGGAGTTGATGCAGCAATGCCAACCCTTAAGAGCCCCTACGGACTGCAGACTACCAGAGCCGCAGCAACCGAGGGGTTACTTGGTTAATGTTACTTACTGAGTTTTTCTATGAAATTCTTTGTAGCTGTAAAAAGATAGGTAAAGTTGCGATAAATAGATACGTACATAAATAGCTATACATATTCTTAACTAATTACTGCAATAAGAATTTGTATTCGTGTAAAAATGTACATAAAATTTTAGAATTAACGAAACAGGCCATTGTTTGTTAAAAAATGTCAAAAGAAAAATAATAGTGGTCAAACACGAGCGACCCTGTTTGACAAACACGCATGCCGGTTTGATGAGTATGTCAAACACGTACGTTTTACAGGGTGTGTTGACAGGCCCACAGTGAAACGGCAAATAAGGATGATCCATATTTGTCCTTTGTTATAATACTTTGAAGTACCTATGTATCTAGAGATGCGGCAGTGTCAAGCCAAGTTTAAAAAAGGAACAGGCGACACAGCAGCCGTGTGTAAATTACTCGAAACATTTCGAACAACTTTTGACTCCTTCACAAATCGAAAACTATTTAACCTACATACATGAAGTTTCAAAGTCAAACCTTGAGCAGGATTATCAACAGAACTTTGCACTCATTTAGATTATAATTCTTTTATTTTTTATATTGAACTTGCCTCCCAATTGCACATTTATATTTTTGAGATATTTGTTACCTCATTCATCTCACTTAACCTCAGGCTACTGAGCATGAGATGGTCCCAGGTTCGATTCTTAGGTCGAGCAGACAGAGGCAGGCAGGTTTTTTTTTTTCATTCTCCTGTATGTTGTAGGTATCGTAAAGGGGCGAGCCCATTGCCATTTACCGGCTATAAATCCAAACTCAGAACTACCTTTTCGCTCGAACTGGGTTTTATTCGAACCAAGGGCCTCATGATCAATACCTGCGTTTGCAACCAACTAAATCAAGAAAACATTAAAAAAAAGTTCCATAAACCTTTCAATACTGGCTAAACATTAAAAAGATTAAAGTTTTCTCATTAAAATAACGTACGAGTTTGTATTATAATAGACAGATATTGATGACAATATGGGCGATTTCTTTGCTTATCTTGAGAATTCCAATGAGCGCAATGTAGTGTAAAAAAAGCGGCAAATTATTTTCGTACAATCTTTATTGACCTATTTTTTAAAGGATATTTTTTTATCGCAATGAACCTTGTGACAAGTTTTTAAAGCAATCAGTGTAGAACGTTTATAGATTCATTTATTTATATTTATGAGATTTTTAACAGCGCTTGTGTTGAGCTTGGCTTTACTTCCGTCACCATTGGCAAAAAACGTTCTAGCTAGCATTGATAATAATGATATTTTTTTACACATTATTAATAATATGGTACTCATGTTTTTTTTACAAATGAAGGTAAGTATCTACAAAAATTAATTAATTTTAATTTAAAATATTCATTTTAATATGAATACATTTTTTCGTCTCTATTAAAAAAAATGACGCTAAAAAAATATTTTTTCGATAGATTTCGTTTATGACACCATATCTGATTTAGTTTCTGCTGTAAAAATATAAAATGTTATCTTCAAGGCAAATTGACACTTCAAAGAAAAACATACAAATTGAAACCCCATTAGTCACATGATCAGATGACGTAGTAATAGATGTGAAATTACTCGCTGACGTCAGTAGCGCACGCGCCGATCCCCAAACCAGATGTCGGCTTGTTTGGTTTGATAGTTCTAATACATTTGTTTTTATTTTATTTAATGTAATTAGAGAGGAAAGTTAAATAAATAATAGCATAATGTATACTGAAAATGTAATTTGGTTAATGTCTTCATAAAATCTTGGAATTATACCTATCCTACTGGAAATGCTAAAAGTAGGTAACTAGGAAATGTATGTAAATAAATAAAACAACTACTGCAAATCATTATAAATGGAATTTTTAAATAAAATTTGTTTCCCTAATAGTAAGGTAGGTACGACATAATTACTAAAATACACAAAAAAGTATCTGTAGACATTTTTTTTTACTTTTTTTCCTTGTGTGATATTTCGTCGGCCGCTGCAGAAACAGAGCGCCTGGAAAGGACACCATATAACCTTTTTATTGGCAGGTCCTAAATTTTAGAACTCGCTAATTAAATTAAATTTATTGCGGTACTTAAAGGAATCTTTGTCAATACCCTCAATACATTTAAAAAAAATCTAATTAGTCGTAAAAGCGGCTGTTACGCGAGAGTTCCTGGGCTCGATTCTCAGGTCGAGCAAAGTGCTATTAGGTTTTGTCATTGGGTCAGCTTGGATTTGTGCCTAGTTAATCGCAATAAATAGGCAGGCCTCCTGATACATGGTACTTAAACATACCACACCTTTGCCTAACTTTTCGCGAAATAGTATATCATCTCACAACTCAAATAATTAAAATCTATTCAATTAATGGTCAGTCAATATCGTTATCTATTTGTGATTTTTTGTGTCCCAGAAAATAATACATCTGGAAGAGATCCAGTTCTTCCTAAAGTTTCTTCCTCCGGTTATATTTATTTTTACAATTCCCATAATAGATTTAGCTATAAAAGAGCCCGAGAATCGTTTCAAGAACGCTCATCAGTTATGTTTCTATTTTTGTGACTAAATTCGGTAATAGCGTAAATTTACTAAAGTTCTTCAAAAAAAGGAAAGTAGAATCGATATAGGATAATAGTTTTTATACCACTAAGCTGGCAAACAAGCCCACGGTCCACCTAATGGTAAGCGGTTAACGTAGCCTATGAACGCTTAGAATACTCCTGCGTTGCTGATCCTGTAAAAAAATTTTCATACCCTTTTTGAGAGGAGAAAGATTATGGAGGAATAGTTAGGCTGACGGTATAGGAGACAATAAGTGCGATGTTTAACCACCACCGGCCCCCACTGCCAACACAACGCTTCCCAGCTCTGGCGACCTTGCTTACCAATGTTTTTATTGTATCAAGCATCTCAAACACATTCCACCAGTATTTTTTATTTTATCAAGATCTAACTAGGGAATTTCCAATCTAATGAAATTACCTAGGAAACTAAACTAGAAAAAGTTTTCCATCGTCGATAATAACTTCTACAAGACGGTATTAGGTTGAATCATGCTACGGCGCACAATAAGCAGTCAATTATGTTACAAACTTATCACTACATATTATAAAACAAAGTCGCTTCCCGCTGTCTGTCCCTATGTATGCTTAGATCTTTAAAACTACGCAACGGATTTTGATGCGGTTTTTTTAATAGATAGATTGATTCAAGAGGAAGGTTTTAAGCTATTTAACATCACGCTACGACTCTTAGGGACGGGGCAGCGCGGGTGAAACCGCGGGCGGGTCCCTAGTTATAAATATTCATTACTAGCCTCTGCCCGCAGCTTCGCTCACTTGATGCTGAGAAACCAACAATGATGATCTCTTCTTTGTATGGGTGTCTACATTAGAGAGGTCAAGCTGTATCTCAGGTTCCGTTTAATTATTTGAGATAAGAAGTATACCAGTTTTTAAATTGGTGCACATACTTTCTAACAATGATAACAAAATTAAAATCTATTTAGTAGTTTTTGCGCCAACCCGTAACAAACAAACAGACAAGAATTTTAAAATACACATTTTTATGTAACCCACTTGTTTTTTTTAAATATATATTTAATTTACAGACACAGCTTTCTTACAATTTTATAATAGTAGATTCCGTAACAAAAAATATTATGAGGTCATACAATATAAGAAGACATATTTATTATGACATAATAAAACCTATGATTTTTTCCCAAATATTCTTCATTCCGCCAATTATAACATAAATAATGATATGCGTGTCCACAAGGCCTAAAACGCCATACCAACCTTTGCTTATCTCTCAAACGACATCATTATTTCAAAGGGACAAAGGTCACGGGCTTTACTTCGAAAGATTGCATTTTTGACCTTTGTGTTCCTTTGAATAGATAATTCCTTTTCATGGTTGAATAGAAACTGGTATAATATACGGAATTAATGTTTGTATGTGCCCGCAATACGATTCCGGTTCGATTTTATCTCCAGGAATGACATACATGGCGCTATTCGTAATGTGAAGGTTGATAAACATCGCGTTTAACGCAGCAATGGATGTGATTCTTTAGTATTATTTCACTGTTTTCTGCACGTTTAAAAGTTGAAGCCTCGAATGTATTGATATTATAAGATTTGTCTTAAATAAGGCAAAACTTGCAACTTCTATTGCAAGTTTTGCCTTATTTAAGGCAATAACATCCGCAACAAACAACATATATGCAGAATTGCTTTAATGGTCAGACCACGCTTCAACTAAAAATAAAAATGCAATTCTTTCCTTTCATATGTGTACATATTATATTAACTTCTGTGAGGCATGTTATTGATATTTAAACTACCATTTATAAATATATGGTACAATATTTTATTAGTTTCTTATCGAAAATAAATTTAGCACTTTTATTAGCTACATATTTTATGATATGGTTACATAAAATACTTATAGAATATTTATTGGGTGATGCGATAAGGGATTGTAAAATTAAATTGAGGGATACATTTTATTATATAGCTCACAGGCCATGAATTAACAATCTGATATTATTTTATTGTTTTAGATAATGGTTACTTGGAGTCCTTATTATTTTTGCTCTACACGATTACAATAAACATGATATTTACTTACATCTACTTTATTCGTCATTGTTGCGTTTATGATGAAATTTTATTATGTAATTTTGGTTTTTCTAGAAACTGTTTGCTTCTCATTTGAAAATATTTTTTTCAATAGGCTCGCCCTCTATTAAATGAACTAAGGGACTGCCTAAATACCGACAAGCTGCTGTGTACTTTGGCAAATTATTTATTAGAATAAGCATATTAATAAATAAAAAAACAGCAAGTACACCTCCAAGCCCAACCCTTCGGGAAATACAAGCGTGGTGTTACGTTATGGTGAGATTAATATTTTTTCATTTCAACTTTTCTCATTCATACAAAACCTTCATTAGAAAGTTAAGTCACTTCCAGAAACTCTATCTCCGCGCAGTGGCCATTTCGCGACATTATGCCACTATTTGGGTCACCGGCGCAGTCTGCTATGACACAGGGTGCGCTTTATTGTTCACCTACCCTACATTACGTACCTCGCTACATTTTGTGATATTTTCTTTTTTTTTGTCGTCCACCGAACTTCGCTAATGGATGATATGTGGGTCAAGACTTTTTGTTGAAGAACTTTTTTATGGTCGTTGACCTTTTTATGGCTGCCACCGTAAAATGAGGTTACGGGTTCTAGTTTTTATTGTGATTGGCATGTTGTTCAATATAGATAGATTCTATACATATACTTATCTTAATCCGGTTAGTTTTAGCTTAGGTTATCCGACAGAGAACTAAAGTTACCGACATAGCTCAAAGGATAAGCAAGTTGAAGTGGCAATGGGCCGGTCACATCTGTCGGGGAACCGACAATCTCGAGTGGAGACCGCGACTAGGCAAACGTAGTGTAGGGCGCCCGCTGGCCAGGTGGAGTGACGACTTGCGGAAGGCAGCTGGCAGTGACTGGATGAGGAAAGCCAAAGATCGGGCTCTGTGGCGTTCACTAGGAGAGGCCTACATCCAGCAGTGGACGAATATAGGCTGATGATGATGACTTATTATCTTAATATACTTGGGATACAGCTATACCTATAGCTATATATATATACGTACTCAATAGTAGGATTAAATGGACGATAACATGGACTTTTAAAAGTTACTGTAATGTATATAAGATTTTTTTTATTCATTAGCCACAGAACTCTAGAATTTCTAAGATAAGTTTATTTTTTCGATATGATCATTACGCTTGTATTCTCCGTAGGATAAGGCATAGTTGTACTAATGTACACTCACAATCACTAGGTATCTAAATCCTAACCTTACGCAAGTCTAAACTCTAAGTTCTTGCTGATAATTTCATAGAAAAACCCAATAACACTTTGCTCTACTTGGGAATCGAACCGAGGGCCTCTAGCATACCAGTCGTTTGTCATTAAAACTTTATATTTTTTATAAAAGGGGCCTCTAAAATTAATCTAATAGTCCAGTGAACCCCTGGCTTCAGCATCAACATGATAATTATTTTTCTAAAATAAAAAAATATACTTATTCCCTTTTGCTTAAGATGCAAGGACTCAACTCCCGATGTATCTCAAGCATGACCGACACACTCCACGCGCCTACAGGTCAGGATCAAGACTCTAGAGGCACTTTCAACATTATTCGGTTCAAATACACATCCTGTATAAAGGTTTATTCGCAAAGGGTGGTTAGTATCAAGAGTAGATTCAATCCTGTGTTTGCGCCGTTCCTGCTTGACCATTTGTGATTTTATGTCTGTTACTGTAGAATTTAAGTTTGTTTTTAAACCACTGAGATGGCCAAGTACCTAGCTTACTGCCCGCCCGGCAAGTAGTTACCGTAGCCTATAACGTCTGCAACACCAGAGGTACAGCTCGCGCGTTGCCGATCTTGTGAAGACCTTTTCACTCCTTTTTTCGAAGAACCCCATGCTGTAGTCTTCGAGGGAAAACCTCGCAGGTAGCTCTTTCCACAGCCTGTTTGTACCTGGCATGAAGTTATGCAATGTTCATTCCTAATAATTATTATTGTTTTTATCAAATGAACTTTGGTTCAACAACTTTCTGATGAATTTAAAAAATATTTTTCGTGGGTCCGTGCAGACTCGACTAAGTTAACCTAGATTATTGACAATTTGGAATAGAAATTTCACGTTACAGGCAGAGAGTACAGTAGAGCGGCGGTAGCCTATTGGCTAGGGCGTCGGACTTGCTATCATGTGGTTGCCGGTTCGAAACCCACCCATTGCACTACCGACGTGAACTCACTCGTAACACAAGCATTTAGCTTAGCACGAGGGGTTAACAAGAATACTAGTAATGTGCAACCCACATTGCTAGTAAGCTTTTTTTTTAAAAAAAAGAAAAATGTTGGGTACCTAGTTTATTAGCTAAATTCAATGTCAAAATGTACCAAATGACCATAAAAATAAGTAGGTTCTTTTAAAAAGACAAAAACTCGTTTATTGTCTAAGGCCCAAGTCAAAGTCAAAATGTAAGTACCAAAAGACCATAAAAATAGTAACTTATGAAAAGTCAAAACTAGTTGCAAAAAGAACGCAGGTTCGAATCTTGCATTATCAAATATTTTTTTCCAAATTTTGTATGTAAATAAATAAATAAATAAATATTCTGGAACATTTTTAACACAGCACCATCTAGTCCCAAACTAAGCAGAGCTTGTACTTTAGGTACTAGACAATGGATATAATACTTATATACTTTTTTTTTGTAAAGAAGTACTTATAATACATAATGTCTGCAAAACCCTTTTTTTTATAGGTAGTAACTTTATTGATATTTCGGGTAGAAGCCTCATGAGTGAGATCCATATTCAGTGTATATACATGATTACACGCGATGAACCAGTTAATACACTAAGGGCCACTTGCACCAACTTCATAAATATGTTTAAATTACATTTAAACACAATTTTTCATAGAAATTTCGTGTTTAAATACAATTTAAATACATTTAAAAGTTGGTGCAAGTGGGCCTAAGTATATATTTCTTACATTCCAAGATTAGCATGGCAATGCTGTTCATTATATTATTAGACGGTAGTTCTGTTACTGGCTACCCGCCAATCGATACACAATTGTATTATGTTTTTACGCACACGTATAATGTTTTAACTGTCCTTCTGTTTTAGTGTTATCACACAGATATAATTACTATAATAAAGGTAAATTATGATACAATTATGTTACGGAAAATTATGCGCATGATTAGGGTTGTCAATCTTTCATCAAAAGTGTCTAATTTATCAATTTCACACGTTAATTTTTGTTTAAAATTTATTAACACAGTGTGTCTGTGCAAATTTGAGATGTAATAAAATAAAAACAATATCAAATATAAAAGTCTTGAACGGTATAGTTCAACACTTTGTAGGTCTCTCTATTTTTTGTACTGCAATCTAGAAATTACTCATTTATTTATACAACACTAGCTTCTGCCCGCGACGTCGTCAGCATTGGGCGGACTTGGATTAAAAGTCTAGTCAAGCCTATGTGTTATTGCAGACAACAATTTATCTCTATACCAAATTTTATCCAGATCCATTCAGCCGTTCAAGGGTAAGAAATATCCATACATCCTGACTTTCACGTTTATAATATTAGTAGGGTCAAAAGAAATGAGTAAATTCTAGAGTGCCCTTCGGTCAGTGGTGAAATAGACAACCCTAGGTATGTTAAATGTTTCAATCGTCTAGACCTATAAATTAATGTTTCTTTTTTAATTAGTTTATAACATTGTTTTCATTTAAATAAATATCGTATTATTTGTGTAGGTAAATTTAATTTATTTCATAATAATATGCGAAGAACAAACATAGTCATAACAAGTCAATTACTGTGATCACAAAGTTTTAGTAAAAGTAATTTGACTGTAAGAAATTGTGTCGCAAATATAATACAAATTAGGAACCTATCTACCATTGCGTTTGTATCCCTCAAGGTTTAAACGTAAGTGTTCTGATTTAAACACACGCGCCACCTACAGGGAACATTTCATGGATCCTTGTGTATTTCATAGTCATAACTATCCTTATGTCCTTTCGACAGCAATGCGGTAACCTATTCTGAACAGAACTTCACAGGCCACACAAATCAGTATGCCCATTAAATGTCAAAATGCCTTAAATTACTAATGGCTGCACCATTTATGACTTGATGACAAACACTCATATCATATTTAACGTAAGTCGTATTTCTTGTCCATTTGCCCGACTTTATATTCATATGCTGTAATAAATTATATATCTAACAATAGAGAGAAGTGAGAGAATTCGGCTGATATTAATCACGAATTGTGTTCAAATTGTGGTGTATAAGTTGCGCGAGCGATTTTTTAGTTGCCCGTCTATGTTTTAGATTTTTAGCGCAGATATCTATCTTTTGTTTAAAGAGAAAAGTATGGCTGCTTAACATCAGTAAAATGGTAGATATATTTTTTCGGGATGGGTTTAGGATTTGTGACCAGCAAATAGTTAAAAAAAATCTTAACTAACAAAATCTTTGAATAAAATGTTTATTTATATTTCTTCTTCGACTGCTACGCTAGAGGTCCTGGGTTCGATTCCCAGGTCGAGCAAAGTGTTATTGGGTTTTTCTATGAAATTCCCAGTAGCAGCTCGGAGTTAGAAGAATTTGTGCCCGGTTAATGGCAATAGTCTCGCCCCCTATTACATGGGACCTAAACATACCGGCGAACTGTGGGTGTACATTAGTACGCCTCTGCCTAACCCTTCGGGGAATACAGGCGTGATGGTATGTTATGTTATATTTCTTCCTTACTATTTGGAATTATTAGTTTTACAAGTAGGTTTCGGCAAACAGGTGTCGCGGATAGATGCAATGTGTAGAAGTTATGAACTACCTTACACTATAAAAGTGTTTTCAGCATTCTCAAATACATAGCACTGGTTTCAATTGACAAAATCCTTTCAAATATGTACTTTCCGTTATACGAAAGAACACAATTATAAAATTATTTGTGCAGGTAGAAATAAAACAATAAAATGTATATCAGTACTGATAGAAAACTACTAATGCTACGTGAGTTAAGAACAACAATTTGAATATCCAATAAGCAGCTTGTCACGTAATGTTTATTTTTCAAAGATTCCACAGACATACATACGTGTGTGATCTTCAAATCTATTATTTTAAATTCAATAAATACTTAGATAAAAAAAATACGTAAATAATTAGATAGATAGATAGATAGAATATACTTTATTGCACACCAAAATAATGCTAAGTACAAGCTTCCAAGTATTAATCCTAGAATGGTACAATGGGCGGTCTTATCGCTAAAAGCGATCTCTTACAGACAACCTTTGGATGGACTGAAGAGAAAAGAAATCATTAACAAGGTAGTCAGGTGTACATAATAGAAACAAGAGAAACAATAGAAACAACCTAGACTTATAATAAAACATGCAAACACATAAAATAAAGAAAAAAAATAGTAATTCCTAATAATTAAATGTATACGTATATATGCTATATATAAGAAATAAATATATATCTATAATAAATAAATATATATATATATCGGAAATGGGGGTACGCCGTTATTTTTATAAAGGGCAGAACCGTCGATTCCATATGAATCATCGGTTCTGCTATCTTGCAAATTATCCATATTATCCATAAGCAATAAAGCTAAACTAGTAGGGTTTTCTAAAACAAAGGTTTAGTGTTTATCTTGAACACACAGAACAAAATAAAGACCAATCACAGGTTTTATAATTTGTAATAAATATCACAATAAGAAAGAAAATAGATCAGAGGTAAATGCTTACGACCTTCCAGCTCGACGCTCAGGTGCAAAGTGAGTCGTTGTCGAGCGATCCGATCGAATGTAACGCCAATTGAAATCATTCGCCAGTTGACAGTTCAGTTCATTCACATTACTGACAGCTGACAACGTCAATGTATTAACTTCATTCATATGAATGACATTACGTTCGTTCGGATTAACAATAGAATATTTAATTAAATAATTTACTAAGTATTATTATGATTTATGATTGACTAAGTATTAGTAAATCAATTACTGATTATAACAAAGCTAAAAGCTCAATTACAAAATAAATCATAGCAACAAACTTACTTTTTGTCTCCTTGTTTAAAGCAAACACTAGGTGGTCAATTTGACTTCTTATGACGTTGAAGTAACGAAGTAATACATACGTTCATTAGAGGAAATCATCAGAATTATAGGCAAGTACTTTAAAGGATATTAACGTTAATTGGAATCGGTGATCGGACTTTGAAATTTCGGCTTAAAAACTAGATGCGGCGACATATATATATTTATATAATTATGTTATACATCAATGAAAATTAGTAAAGTAATACTATAATGATAGTAGGTAAAAAATATGGAGAACATGTCAACTACAACGACAGATAATGTTCCTTAACCATTTTTTTAAATGTAGCCAATGATTGTGCACGCCTAACTGACACAGGCAAGGCATTCCAAAGCCGTACAGCTTGCACGGAAAAAGCCCTGTCAAGGAAAATCGTGGAATGCAATGGCATCTCGAGCCTCAAATTTTCCGATGATCGCAGATATCTAGTATGTGTGTCATGAAGGAACTGAAAACGTTCTTTAAGATAAAGGGGAGTAGAAGGATTGAACAGAACACTGTAGAGAAGGAACAGTATATGTGAATTCCGGCGAAGACGTATTGGGAGCCACTTGAGTTTTTTGCGAAAATCCGAGACATGATCATATTTGCGCAAGCCAAATATAAATCTTATGCAGAAGTTCTGGAGCCGCTCAAGTTTATTTAGCTGAACTTCGGTGATATCGAGATAGCTGACATCGGCATAATCAAGGATAGGGAGTAGAAGGGTCTGTGCTAACGCAATTTTGGTGGCAGTTGGTAAGAAGTTACGTAACCTCCTTAGCGATCCAGCTGATGCGAACAATTTTCCACTGACTTCCTGTAGCTGAGGACCCCAAGAAAAATTTTTGTCGATGAATATTCCCAAGTTCCTAACCTCATTACTGATTGGAATGTTATTGCCGTCGAAACTAACTTGTGGGATCCGAGTCCAGTCTATTCTTAAATTCATTCGGGGACTGCCAACAACGATGACCTGGGTTTTTGTTGGATTAATCTTAAGTCCGTGGGCTTTACTCCAATCGTTGATGGAAACTAAATCTTTATTAATCGCATCAAATGCATTTGGCAGCTCAGACAGGGAAGCATGTTTGTAAATTTGCAAATCATCTGCGTATAGGTGGTAGGAAGAAAGATAATTAATACATACATACCATCACGCCTGTATTCCCCGAAGGGTTAGGCAGAGGTGTACTAAGGTACACCCACAGTTCGCCGGTATGTTTAGGTCCCATGTAATAGGGGGTGAGCCTATTGCTATTAACCGGGCACAAATTCCAAACTCCGAGCTGTTACTGGGAATTTCATAAAAAAACCTAATAACACTTAGCTCGACCTGGGAATCAAACCCAGGGCCTCTAGCGTAGCAGTCGCGCTCAGGACCACTTGGCGAATGAGGCAGTTAAATAATTAGTATGAGTTCAGTACTTAAAATATAATGTTAATTACAAAGTTATTTCACACAAAGGAAATCGCACTAATATAACAATTACAGTTTCAAGAACAGTGGTAGCTCCAACTACTGACTTAGTTATGTAAACAAAACATGGTTAAACAATAATATTATTGTGGTATCATCTCATTGTCATCGCATTATCTTGTCTTTAGCCATGATTTCAACACGAAATATCGTGACCCGCATGTTATCCTAGCTAGCCCTGTTTTCCATGCATTTGAGATCAGCTTAATAAAATGTATGTTCGTTATCTTTAAGCTGATACATATCAAGGTTGACTGCTTAGCAGACTGATAGCTTTGACTCCCCTTTAAATCTACCGTTTTGGCATCGAATCTTTCCTACTACCTATCTTACATACCTACCTATCTTACCTACTCTTCAAGCACACCTCAATTACTAAATTTCTCTCACCTTCTGCACACATTGTTTGACACACTCGTTGTTAGATCTTCTGATTGTTTTCCCAGATGGGAAGAGCCGATCCCATCATAGATATGTTGAGGTCGGCTTCCATTTTACCTAGATGCAGTTGAATATCAGTATTTTACACAAAGCGACTGCCATCAGACTTCTGCAACCCAATTTCTGAACAATACCGATATTCGGAAAATAGTTTGGTAGTCAGGCTTTTTGGGCTTCTGGCTACCACAAACAATTGTCATATGATGTTCGTATGACAACCGAGACCGATGGTTTTACGAGCTCTCCGAGGCACAGGGAGTCTCGCTGTGATAAGATTGATCAACTTAATTATTGCTTAGCTACGAGCCCCGTTGTTGGAAAATGTATAGTATAAAAATAAGGAGTATAAAAATTACAATAAAGTAATCGTTCGTATAAATAAACTGAGCAACTTTTTTGTAGCCCTACTGTTGCGCATGACTGGTTCGTCTGACCTTTGAATTTTGACATTCCCCATACTTTGTATAAAATTTCCTTTGTATTTCTAGCACGCGATCCAGCTATTAAGTTACGTGTCAATAACTAGAATTATGTAGCGGTTTTGTTTTGTGTCCATTGATGTTTTTGTTTGAGTTGTGTTTTTGTTTATCATTCATTTTCGGTAATGGACTGCGGAGGTTTATTTATAAATGCAACTTGATTTCACGCTTATTTACTCACGTGGGATAGTCTTGCTGTGACTATGGCTTATGTCAAAATATAACCCGTTTTAGTTTTTTGAAAATCCTTATTGAAGCGGCAGGGTGTGTCGGAGTAGCGACTCGTCGACAGGCGTATTATTAGAGGCACACCTACAGTTCACAAGTATGTTTCAATCAGGCACAAATGCCTCTGGCGCAAAGACGCAAATCTTTGAGTTGTTACTGAGAGATAGAAAAACCCAGTAACACATTATTAAACTTGGGAATCAAAAGCAGGACCTCCAGCGTAGTATTCGCACTTGGGACCACTAGACATTTTACAGTCCAAATATTGTTATTATTATAGTTTAAAGTGATTCAAAGCACTAAGCTTCAACAACAATATCAATAAACTTCGCAAGCAAAACCAGATGAAGATTATCTTCTATTCTATATCATTGATCCGCCTTTTGATGTCCAAAAATACATCCTATAAAATTTCCATTCAGCAATTACTGGCCTCAATCTTTTTGAAGTGCACCTATTCAAGTGGCAGATCGAATGTTTTACGATCGACGGGAATAGAACCGTTTTGTGGCTAATAAATAGTTGCAGAACAATTTCTTGGTGTGTAATTGTCAAAATAGCGGTGTTTTATGCGAGGATGTACGGGGAAAGTCAGCTGTGACGAAATCCCAAGCGATTTCTGGATGTCAAATCCCTGGACTAAATGATTATGTACACATATTACACTTACCGACAAGAAGATTAATCGGGGCTGCCATTCCCATTTCTGTTCTGAATTTCAATTGAAATATAGTGTAGAAATGCTAAATGCATGCCCTGGCGAAATCCGACACGACTTTTTTTAAAATGGGTAAATTCTTCGGTTAAAATGCCTCATTAGCCAAGTGGTCCTCAGCGCGACTGCTACGCTAGAGGTCCTGGGTTCGATTCCCAGATCGAGCAATGTGTTATTGGGTTTTTCTGTGAAATTCCCAGTAGCAGCTCGGGAGTTAGGAATTTGTGCCCGGTTAATGGCAATAGGCTCGCCCCCTATTACATGGGACCTAAACATACCGGCGAACTGTGGGTGTACATTAGTACGCCTCTGCCTAACCCTTCGGGGAATACAGGCGTGATGGTATGTCTTCGGTTAAAATTCTACTTAATATAATATTTATCTTGTAAATGTGTATTTTATACGGTAAACCGTGTCTCAATCGGTCAAACCGCTATGGAGATAAGTAGTAACAATCGTTTGAACGTTCGTTCGCACAAACAAACGAACAAACACCCTCTCACTCCAAAACAATACTACCACGTCATAGGTACCGAATCCAAGGCACACTAGTCTTTTATTCCAGAGACAAATTGGTATATTTTATGTCTATACAGAACACCAAATAGCAACTTCGAATTATTTATTGACAAACTTGAACTATTATTATATAAGCTAACTATTCGTTCAAGAAGCATGGGTAAAAACATTTTTATTTTAGGTGATTTTAACATAGACACTCTTTCCGTGAGTACAAAAAGCAAAAATTTCATTAACACTTTGGAAAAATATAATTTAAAATTAAAAATAGATAAACCCACAAGGATAACTTTACATTCTGCTACTTGTATTGACAACATAATTACAAACCATAAAAAAAGTAAAACAGACATTTTGGATTTAGGATTATCAGATCACACCGGACAAATTGTTAAGATACCCTGTAGTTTAAGTTTTAAAGAAGAATTCTGGTTCACAAACAAAAGAAATATTAAAAGAAATAAAGAAATATTTCTAAAATATATATCCCAAATTACTTTTAGAGAAGTGTACCAGGAAACTGATGCATGTTCAGCTTACAATAAATTTATGGAATTATTTTCTTTAATTTTTAACCTATGTTTTCCTATTAATAAAATTAAAATAACCCATAAAAGAAGGAAAACATGGAAAAGTAAAGGCATAGTTACTTCAAGTAAAAATAAAAGGTATTTGTACTTACAAACAAAAAAAATAGATTGCCCAACAAATAATATTAAATACAACAAATATTGTAGGATTATGAAAAGAGTTATAAAGGAATCTAAGAAAAATTCAAATATAAAATATATAAATAACAGTGACAATACAACAAAAGCTACATGGTCATTAATAAAACATGAGACTCAGCCTACAAACGTAATAAAACCCACAATTGAATATTTAATTCATAATAAAAAAACAATAAATTCGCCCATTGATATAGTAAATTCTTTTAACAACTTTTATATTACACAAAATTACAGTACTTCGATACATCAACAAAACATAGTTAAAAATAAAAATCCTAATTCAATCTTTCTTTTTCCCACCGATAAATGTGAAATAATAAATATTGCAAAAAATCTAAAAAATAAGATGAGTTGTGGAATTGATAATATACCTGTAAATATTGTAAAAGAAAGTATTACCTATACTGCAGATGCTTTAGTTCATATTATTAACCTTATGTTGGAAACTGGTATATTTCCACAAAATTTAAAAACAGCCATTATTAAACCATTATTTAAAAAAGGAACTAGACATGATATTAATAATTACAGACCCATTGCGCTATTGCCGAGCTTTTCCAAAATATTCGAGAAAATTATTCATACTAGATTAACTAAATTTCTAGATACTTATAACATTCTACACACTAGTCAATTTGGATTCCAGAAAAAGAAAACTACATCATTAGCAATATTTAAACTTTTTAAAGACATTTGGGAAAATATGAACAAAAAAAAGAGATGTACAGCGCTGTTTCTTGATATGTCAAAAGCTTTTGACTGTGTTAAATTTGATATACTTTTGAATCAATTAGAAAATATTGGTATCAGAGGTACAGGCCAGAAACTAATAAAATCTTATCTCGATAACAGGATGCAAGCCACAGTCATTGACACTTATGACAAATCGATTAAAACAATTGTTTCAGTTCAATCAAGTTTCGAAAAAGTATTATTAGGTGTTCCACAAGGAAGCATCCTAGGCCCATTATTATTTTTAATTTATGTAAATGACCTTCCTAACATAACCAGTCATCCATGTGTTATGTATGCTGATGATGCTACCATTTTTATATGCAAGGATGATTTAAATGACTCCGAATATAGAACCGAAATAAATAACACATTAACAAACATAACTAATTTTCTAAAATCAATAAATCTAAAAGTAAACCTCATAAAAACAAAGTTAATTCAATTCAGAAATTATAAAAATAAACCATCACAACTAAATATATATCAATCAAACACAAAAATCGAAGAGGTAGAACAAATTAATTTTCTTGGTGTCACAATAGATCAACACTTAAATTGGAAAGGCCACATAGAAAAAATTAATAAAAAAATTTCAAGTTATTGTTATGTTTTATCTATTTTAGTTGAAACAACTTCATTACACATTGCGAAATCTGCATATTTTGGTTACGTGTACCCCCTTCTAACTTACGGTGTCATATATTGGGGCAATTCCTGCGAGGTTCAGTCCACATTCGTACTTCAAAAGAAATGCCTACGCGTTATCTACAACACGCAAAACACTGAATCGTTGAGATCCATCTTTTGTGAAAAGGGTTTCCTCACTCTAACTGGTATATATATTTTAGAGCTGTGTTTATTTGTCAAGCATAATATTCACTCCTTTAGTCCTAAGTGCATATCTAAACCCAATGTACGTAATAAATACAAATATGATTTAAACTTGCCAAATATACATAATATGATTTATTATAAAAGTACATATATCACAGCCATACGAGTATATAACCACTTACCTGTAGATTTAAAAAAACTAAATGGTAAATTATTCAAGGGAGTTTTAAAAAAGTGGTTAATCAAAAATGTTTTTTATAATATGCATGAATATTTTGCCAAAAAATAATAATTGATATTTATTGTTTTCAAGTCTGTTTATAAGAATGTTAGCACAGACACCTATGTTTATTAGATTTTAATATTTTATATTGCTACACCCGACTGGGTAGACTGTTGAAACCTACCAAAAATTGTTAAACACCATATGTACACAGTTTTAAGCAATAAATATCTTTGACTTTGACTTTATGATTCAATAATTACATAGTTATCACTCGGTGAACGAAAACATCGAAGGGAGCGAATCAATTGCATCATAATTTATTTTTAAAACTCCAAACTAGATCTTGTTTTTTCCGATCTAGTTTGATGGTCTGCTTGACATTTAAATGCATAATATATAACACTTTACCTTGACCTACTATTATCAATAATGATGAAAAGTTACGTAAATGTAACATGATTGTTACGCGTGTGATGGTGTCATGCAAAAAAACATAAACACCATCACGTCTATATGGCCAAAGAATTAATTAAGGTCCAAAGGGTTGGGCTGCGACTATGTAATAAAGGGCGAACTTTTTGTGGTATCCGCACACAAATTCAATCTGAGCCGTTGCTTATAATTTCAAACAAAACTGCTAATAACACTTCGGTCGACCTGGGCATCGAACCTAGATCTAGATAATAACTTATTACATTTCTGAGTATCTTACAGTGAAACTGTATTCGTACATTCCCTGAAGCCCTACAAGTTTCTCTATAAATTAAAATATGTACCTTTACCTTTATTTATAAGATGCTATTAAGTACATATGACCTCAATAACAACATTTAAATGTAGTCTCATAGTAAAACCGGACAAAAGATTCTCATTCCGATCGTAACCCACATACGGCCAATGTCAGCTGTCACCGATTACGCGTCGTTACGCAACCTGCGCGTACGCAAGACCCTCCCCGCATTTCTACTGACCTCGAAGCGACCACTTTCGCTGGAAACCGCCTGTGTTGTGTACTAGAAGTGGTCTCTGCAAAAACGCAGTTAATAAAATGTGCAATTCTATCTCTGTTATCTCAAAAATACCTCTTCTACGGGAGATCCGAAAAAGGCGACCAGATTGTGGGTGTGATAGCAAGCGATTTGAACAGATGTAGACGTCTTTTACCTGATATTAAGATGATGAATACACTTGCGACTCGACTCCCCTGGTATTGCGGATGTCCATGGGCGGCGATAATCGCTTACTTTCAGACGATCCGTCCGCTCGTTTGCCCCCCTATCCCATAAAAAAGTCATTATCTTCTAGTTCTATAAAAAAGTATTATCTACTAATTCCGCACCAAGGCAAATATTTTTGCAAGTCACTTCTAGT
Organism: Acronicta leporina; assembly: GCA_947256265.1. NCBI lineage: Eukaryota > Metazoa > Arthropoda > Insecta > Lepidoptera > Noctuidae > Acronicta > Acronicta leporina. Next base: position 2,898,466 of record OX366513.1, on the reverse strand, counting down.
AACATTGCATTTTTGTAGTCACACAAACTTGTATTACAACTACAAGTAGCTTGACATTCAAAGAAGCACGAACTGTAATAAAGAAGGTGTACTGCTAGGGCAGCCCTTTTTTTAAGAAAAAATACAATCGTATTTAGTACTCTGTTTTTTTTTTTAAATATCATTTGAAAATTTAATTTTTGCATTGTATGACCGATTTCTCGTAAGTTCATGTTGTTTTTTTTATTCCACTGAGATGGTAAACAAGTTGACGGCCGGTGATGATGGTACGCAGTTAACTCTATGGACTCTGCAACACCAGAGTTGTCGCTCGCGCGGTGCTCATCCCATAGAAACCTTTTCACTCCTTTTTTGAAGAACTCCATGCTCTTCACTTCAGTCTTTTGGTAAAACCTCGGCAGGTAGGTCATTCCATAGCCTGATTGTACTCCAATAATGTTGTAAAAATAACATAAAATATAAGTAATTGTTATTCATAGATGATAAGTAAAATATATATTTATATAATATTAAAAAATATTGAGATAGCTCTCCATATTGCAATGCTTGCAAAAGGTCGCTAAGACATAAGTACTAAAATAAAATGTAACACCAAATTATGTACACTTAGAATGCAATAAATCTTTTGACTGACTTTGACTACGTGGAATGAAGTTCCTCTGGATGCGTACTGTACGCCGTGATAGTTGTTTTAACTTGTGAGGGTGAATCCGCTGCCAATGGCGAGAGGTGCAATGTTAAAAGTGGTGACCATTCCTCAGAACACAGTCCATTTTACAGGTGATATAGGTTGATATTTAATTTTGGTACGTACCAAAGAGGACTTAACCCTTGGAATTGCGGGTAATAGCTGATAATATAAAACGAAATATTTACAAATAATGTTACGCGCTACGGTTTGCTAACTCATCGTCACTCGTAGTGGTAAAACCGGTTGTTATATTACGCCGATCATTTGACCGTAGCGATATGTTCAATATATTTCGAACTGTCTTATGTATTTCTGGTTTTAGTCGTTTGATAAAGTAACTGTATTCATTATTACATTAATACGTGAGGAAACTTTGTACCCCTTTTTAAGCATATTGCGCGCATGGAGGAGGTTGTGCATAGTTAAAGTTTATATGGAGGAGGATTGCAGATTGCTTATATTTTGTTACTAGCTTCCGCCCGCGACTTCGACCGCATGGAATAGTTACTTTGGTTTAGCGTGATGATATATAGCCTCTAGCCTTTCTCAATTAATGGGCTATCTAACACTGAAATATTTTTTCAAATTGGACCAGTAGTTTCTGAGATTAGCGCGTTGAAGCAAACAAACAAACTCTTCAGCTTTATATATAAGTATAGATATAGATAATAATGCTTAAAAAATACATTAAAATAATACAAAAATCACTATACACACTAAATAATAATAATGCGTTTGACTGGCACACACCATTTTGTTATGGTTAACGTAAGAAAGTTGAAAGTGTGGAATAATATGGTCGAATTTCGAGCACCGTACGACCACTATTATATAATAACTAGCTTCTGCCCGCGACGTCGTCCGTGCAGCGTGATGATATATAGCCTATAGCCTTCCTCAGTAAATGGGCTATCTAACACTGAAAGAATTTTTCAAATCGGACCAGTAGTTCCTGAGATTAGCGCGTTCAAGCAAACAAACAAACAAACTCTTCAGCTTTATAGATTAGTATAGATAATAAAAATAATTATAATGTACTTCTAAAACTTTGTCCAGATAGTTATGTAACATAATATAGGTACCAGCGCGCCTGTATTCCTTGTAGATATGTAGAGTAAGTGTACCTATTAATGTACACACATATTTCATCGGTATGTTTAGATCCCATGTAAAAGAGGGCCATTAATTAGACACACATCCACTGATTTTATAGAAAAACCCAATAATACTGCTCGACCTGGGAATTGAATCCAGGACCTCTGGTGTAGCAGTTACGCTTACAGCTTCTAGGCTAATGCGAGAGATTCTTCGGGGACACAGTTATGTGGAATTAAAATATGTTCAAAGTCATCTTGAAACCAAATTATGAAATAAAACATTACGTGCTCATTTCCAATGCGAACATTATTACGTCAAAAAAGAAATAAACTAGTATTTATTTATAAATTTTGCATAAAAACGAATATAAATGATCTTGTGTGAACAGACGAGAATTTTTCTGCTACTGGTAAAGTCAAGGCTATACTGTAAGCGGAAACGTTACGGTAAAACGCTGTAAGCGTTGATAAAATAAACGTTCTATAGTGTAACGGTTTATTGACATATCTTTCTCATTAGTCTAGTGGTCTGAAACGCGACTGCTGCGCTAGAGGTACTGTGTTTGATACCCAGCATCGCTATTAGTTTCTCAGTAGCAGCTTGGAGTTTGTTTATGGCAAAAGGATCGCCCCCTATTACATGGGACCTAAACATACCGAGTAACTGTGAATTTACATTAAGACACCTCTGCCTAACCCTTCAGGGACTACAGGCGTGAAGGTAATTGTACCTGCCATAACAGGTATTAAACCATCAACAAGTGGTGAGTCACGTGAGCACTTGTCGAAACCAGTTCACCTTTTATTTTGTCCTACAGTGATAAACCTGATAACCGACACCACTTCTTCAATTGAAACAACTTGAAGCCCTTAATCTACACATTATTTGCAGTCTGCACTAGCTCCTTGAAAGAAAGATAATTGCAAACGGTACCTACATGCATTATTGTTACAACTGCTATGGCCGTTTAGGGTTAGTTTACACTATAACGAACAACACAAAAGCGGCCAGCGAACAGTATCAACATTAAAGTATTATAATAAACTTTTACTTTAATTCATTAAAAAAAACTTATCTTTCCTCTACATAACAAAGGTCCTCGTCTTGCTTCTTTCTTTAAATTAAATTAGCTGCCAATCCTTTCTAATAACTATACATATTATGCTTGTCTCAAAACACATACACATTTTCAAAATAAAATAATAAATCTTTTTTTATTGTCATAACTTTAGGTATATTATAATGGATTTTCCTGGCCCCTAGCTAGTGTACGCTGTATTACAGATAATATAATGCCTGCAGTGTAAAATTTTATGCATTGTGAAAATTCGACACAGTTCTTTTTGCCAAGTGCAGGTGTCTTAAAAAAGACAGCGATGGTCCTTTTTAGTGAAAAAGATTTAGTTACACAAAATCGCAAGCGCTTGTTGTATCACGATGCTTTATTTTTCCGTTTGTATGAACAGACCCTTACAGAATAATTACTAACTTCTTAGAAAACAATTTTGTAAGTAGTTTAACGGCGAAGAGCACTCTGCAAGAATACTAGATAAATTAAAGAAGTCTAATTGATATAAATGTGTTCGTGAATTTCTAGAATGTTCCGTTTCGCTGGCACACATTTAGTACTTCAAAATAACCACTTCAACTAAAGCACTGCCGTAATCTGATCTAGATTTGGTCCACTTGTCTACATACTTGTACTAGATACTAGGTACAGAAAATATGTCACGCGAAAAGCTAATAGGCATAGAAAACATAGGAATGAGAGATAACAATTAATTGTAGACTACAGATGTCCCAAGTGGTGCGTTTGTCAATCTTTGTCACTAAAAAAGAAATTATACTGATGATGAGATTCAGCTGAGGCAATAGATAATCTTTTTATGGCCCCCATTATATTAAAACTAACCTTTGCTCTCGATATCACTCGCATCCCAAAGAACTATTTCAGACAAAATGTAGCATAAATGTCCTTCTCCAAAATCATAACTATGTCTATATCAAAGTTCATCAAAACCGGGACAGCGGTTTAGGCGTGAAAAGGTAACAAACATACAAACAGATAGTTACTTTCGCATTCATAATATTAGTATGGTTATAAACATTCTTGCTTTGTTATTAAGGACAGCAGGGGATTATTATATTGTATAAACAATAGGAAATTAAGCTGTGAGTTTTCTGCTATATGAATTTGATTCATTTCTTCCATTTCTCGCTCAGCTAGTTGTATAGCATTGGGTCAAATAGAATGTGTCAGAAATATCGCGAATTCGTTTTCTACACTAATTCAATTAAAAACTAGGTAACAGTATTGCGTGCATTTTTTGCAAGTCGACACCGTCAGTCAGTGTAATGGATGAGAGGACTTATATTTGTTCCGACAAAAAGTCGCATCTGTCATTTACATTCGGAGTCACATTATATTTCTTTAAACATTATTTATGCTTCAATTAACCTTGGCCATTATTACATCGTCGAGGAAGAAGAATATTGTGTATTATGTAAATACTATAAGAATCTTATTTGCCTGACGGTACTTATTGTTTATTTTTCTTCATACAAGAATACAGAGGTATTATGCATCATCACGGTTTTGACTTGCGTTTTCATTTCAAATTGCGAGCCAACAATGCTACCGCGATCTCTGACGATGATGTCCGCTATAGTGCGTAATAGTCTTAATCGGAGGATGAAGGTATCGTTCCCATTTACAAATTAAGCTATATAAATTCTAAGTTAGGTTTTTGTTATTTGATGGAGCCTTTATTTAAAAACTGGCCGTCTCGATGGTAGTTCGGGTACATAAAAAATCTTCAAAATGTATTTACAATCCAAACTCATGTCGTAAATGTAGTCAAAAAAAAATCCCAACATTCATTGATTTTTGGCTGATTCAATTTTGTGTGAAGTCTGTACATTATTTGTATCTATTGCCCGTGGTTTCCCTCGAATCTCAAATGATATAGACGTTGACATAACACAATAAGGATAATTTCAAACGAAATAAAATATCAAAAGGTCAGGTTAAGAGCACCCCAAACCGACGATCATGCATGAGGAGGTTAATGAACGTAGATGATGCGAAAGTAGTGTGCCAGGATCGTAGCAAGTGGAAATCTTAAAGCCTCGGTAGCCTAATGGCTAGGGCGTTGGACTTGCGATCATGTGGTTGCCGGTTCGATACCCACCCATTGCACTACCAACGTGAACCCAGTCGTAACACAAGCATTTTAGCTTAGCACGAGGGGTTAACAAGAATACTAGTAATGTGCGACCCACATTGATAGTAACCTTTTTTTTTTAAAAAAAAACCATAATCTCTGCCTACCCCAATGGGAGACAGGCGTGAAAATATATATGTACAAAAAGATACCTTATTATTTCTATAAATAATATTAATATTATGAAAAAAAAATACATTCATATTTCCTAGGTGTGCCAAATTTGGGCCACGCACCCGCTCACCGCTTCTAATTCGAGCCAAACAAACTTATTACAAAACAAACGATCGAGTCGAGTTTTGCCTCACCGAACATCTGTTGAATACTTTGCGCTAATAACGATGCCATGCGCGTGCATTATGTGCGGCACGGTCAATGGTCAAGCATTTCGACTGGTAAGTATCGGGCTATTTTTTGTACGAATAGATAAGTATCTACGTAAGTATCTTGTTAGACTCGTTTGTTGATGCTACTTCAACTTTTATTAGCCGGAATATACAGATACATGGTTTTTTTTCGTGATTGACACTTGAACTTTTATGAAGTAAAGTCTGGAAATTCCTCGTGTTATCAGCGCGACTTATAGTTTATGGTATTATTATCTGGATTAATATAGTACTTATCTACCTACCTATAGAAAATTTTCACAAAGTTAACTACAGGTAAATTCAATAGGTACATGATTTAGGCTCACTTGCACCAAATTCTTAAATGTGTTTAAGTCATATTTAGACACAATTTTTCATAGAAATTTCGTGTTTAAATACAATTTAAACACATTTCAGAAGTTGGTGCAAGTGGGCCTTAATGTATAAGATTACGTACCGCACTTATTTTAAAATGAGACTCCAATATTAATTACATTTTTGTGATTTTGTTGAATTTTTCATGCGAAGATTATAAAGTTATTTTAGTAAAGGAAAAATTCGACTCGCATGTAGGATTCGAACCTGCGTCTTCTGGTTCGATACACTATTACCTCTAAGCCACCGCGAGACCCACCTGCCATGTCGAAATTTGCATTACCATATTTAGAATATTTCTATGTATATTAAGATTTGTGACAATATTGAATTCAGTTAGCGATATGAACATAACAGTACTTAGCAGCTTCGACCTTGGGCTCGATTCGAAAAGAAAACTATGCTTCTTCTAATGTTAAGTATTTAACTGGATGACCATTCTGACAAAACTAATTATGGTAACTTAGGCAACAAACATTGCCGTGAGCTTCTTTGCCATTGAGGTAAAAAAACAATCGAATTCAGTCTCATTTCGCTTCAAAACAAGCATTACATCAAGCAAATAAAATAAAAGCTACCGAGAAAATCAACTCGGAAAACATCCGACGGTCGCTCGTAAAAGTCGGAATGAATCCGGACCCCGGATAGCATTAGCCGTGACAAAGTAATCACCGTCCGGGGTCCATATCACACACCTGACATATTCAAATTTAGCTCATAATGTATTGCAATTGGGACAAATAGCACGCTTAAAATGACGACGTGCTGTTTTTGTTTACGCCCGCATGCATATATTGCGGGTTCTATGACACAAATGGGATTATGCGGCTGATAAAATATGATAACATTATTTTGTATGCTGGCTTTAAAAATCATGTCGGATTTTTTCGTTCCTTACGTTTTAAATTATGATATTCAGCCGCATCTGACCCTATACACAAAATATGACATGAAGGCTAACAAAATAGAATAGAATTCTCAATATTTGCAAATGCATAAGCTTTAGACAAATCGAGCGTACACAAATGTCATCTCCATACATTTTTTTTATTTGTTTAGGAAATTCGTACTTCAGATTTCAACTTGTGTACAGGCCCTGAGTAGGCTGGATGCTGACTCCTACATAATTGGGAAAGTTTAGAAAGATACCTACTTAATCTTGCTCCACCTCTTTTTTTTCTTAAACTGCGCTCAAGGTCTTCTCTTTAGGATTTTCCCGAAAATGGAACCCTTTTTAACCCTTTAATCTCCTGAAACATATCGTAACTAAAATTAATTTTAAGAACACAAAATCAGTTAATTCCTAATTTAAAAAATTTAGTTACTTATGTCAATTAAGATTAACCCACGGTTTTATTAATTTACACCGTGTATAATCCATTAACTTCAATCATGTTAACTTGTACGGGTTGATTAACTGCCCGTTACTACGATTATAAACAAATTAATACTTAAAAAAAAAACCATCCATTCATGAAGTAAATAATTATGACTTGCGAGCCCGCGACTTCTGCGTGAACTTCAGAATAATGTCCAATGTGTATTTCAGACCATAATCTTTGTGCCAATTTTTTGCAACATTATTTTTTTCTTATTTAACTATGACTTTAAAAAAGGGTTGCCACTTGCACCCCTAACACAAATTCTCACATCATCCTCCTAATTCCTACATCGGTACAATACTTAGGTCATAAAAACATTTATGATGTGCGGGAATTGAAAACACAACCTAGTCAGCCACATAATAATATAATAAAAAATAAAACATAATAATAAAATATTCCGCAATTCGTATAATATGTAAGTATAAACGTAAGCATAATAATGTGTTATTCAAACAGTCTTCTAGAATATTTTTCTAAGATCTAAAGTGTATTGCATAATGACATTGAAATCGTTTGTTTATGTAGCATACAATCTCCACAAATCTATATTTGTTATTACGATTCTTTCAAGGTCATAAAGGTACGTTTACACTACAGCACAAAGTTCAAAGAATGCGGACATGACAGCTGGTAATTTGAATGAAATAAAAATAAACAATAAAAACTTATTTTAGGTATTTATTTTTTGTTAAAGAATCAAATAATAATTTGCTATTGACTGTTGGTATTGTTGTAGATAAAATTATCTTGTTAATTTAGATTTAGTGTTCATTTCATAGTGATAAAAAGGATAGGGGGCAAAAGCAATAAATTATCATAATTTATTCATAAATGTGACATCAGTTACGGAAAAAGGCACGATAATAATGAATAATATGACAATACGTTTTAATGCGCACGTGTTTAGATTCACTATTCAATGTCTCTTTCATTCCACGTTTGTTATCGTCTTGCAAATATAATTAAAATTAACAATAAAAAAAACTATCTGACTTGATAGTCTAAAATGTTTACCTATGTAAATGCAATATTTAAGCTTGATGATCACTACCTATCTAAATATTACCTGACCAATCTATAATTACACTACGAATTGCGGTCAAATAGAAAGTAATTATTGCATCATAAACATAAAATTCCTATGAAAAACCACATATTATTTTCCCTATCTATGAAAACTCCTGTAAAGCTCATATATCAAAAATAAGAGGCAACTCGAAGACCCTGCATATAGCGGATTATTTTCTGACCTTGAACCCGATGTAGGTGAACGATGAATAATTCAGGCAGCTCGCTTTTAACGCGGAAGCGAGCCGAATCTAACTCATGCGGCATAACAGTGTGAGCATAGCTTTATATTTGAATTCGTATTAAATATTTAACATAATAAAAGGCAGTAGTAATGCAATTGTAAATATTAGGTATTGATTTAAGTACTTAGTGATTATTGTTTTTCTTAAATGAGATATCTAGTGATGTCCATTCGCATTTAAAATTAAATAGTAAGTAGGTTCTATTAAAAAAAAAGAACCTATTTAGATCTTAGACTTAAATAGAACTTCAATATTAACGAAGATTTCACTTCAATAAATGATAATGTTCAGTTGTACTGTCTAAGAAAACATGTGTTTTCACTTTTGTCTTACGGTCTTATCTGTCACGATATGATCTGTCGCGAGTTTTATATTTTTTCCCCATCACAAAAAGTGCACAGCGTTAATAAAAAATACCATGGGAAGGACTCTTAACTACATCCCTAGATATGGTACACAAGATAAGTAGCTAACTAAGGTGCAGAACCTACGATATTGAATTTCGGTTCCTTATATCGTCCGACTTGAGATGACAGGATATAAGGTTGGCCAGAAATTGGCTTACAGTTGTCTGATGCCAGTCACTTTGTGTAAAATACAAATATTCAGCACTACCTCCGTACCTCGTTAGACTGGAATCCGATCACAATATACGTAATAATCAGAAAGATGAATTTCAAAGTAGTCCAATGTCATCATGGACATTATGATAACCAAAACCCACCACGGTGCAACGGGCTCTCCGAGGAGATAAAAGAAGATCTCAACCATTATAAGAACGGCTACCCATCCGTGAAAATACAAAGACCAGTGCAGCTTGAACTCGCAAATCCATCTTAATTTGGCAGTAAGCTTCTTAAGCGTGTGCAAAATTTTTGGACTTAAAAGAAAATTATGATGCTTAAAAAAATCTCAACTGCGAAGAACGGCTACGCATCTGCGAAGATACAAAGACGAGTATATCATAACCCCGAAAATCCATTTTATTTTAGCAATAACACTAGTATAGGTAACACTGTGCAGTATTTTGTTGTACTTGTAAGGAAAAACCAATGACACTTAACTAGTGCAGGGACGAATATCTATCGATAATCTAGGTGCATCTTTTTTATGTGCTGTCTTGCACATCGAGTATCAGACAGGTTTGTCAAGGCCCACTTAACGAACGAGATATGCGACATTCATGCTGTACTCGATATAATAGTCCTAGATATAACTACAAATAACGTTAGAATTGGCCATAATACTTGTTATAAACGACTGTTTGTTCGATTCATGCACTGCATGACTTCAAGTTAAAGATAAATAAATATCGAAATCGGTTCACGATTAGGGAAGATATCGCGTAACATACACACAAAAAAGTTAATTAAAAAAAACCATCTGTTTTAATATTGATTTTTGAAAGATGGAGACAAGACGGCGGTAGCCTAATGGCTAGGGCGTCGGACTTGCGATCATGTGATTGCCGGTTCGAAACTCACCCATTGCACTACCGACGTGAACCCACTCGTAACACAAGCATTTAGCTTAGCACGCGGGGTTAACAAGAATACTACAACATTGCTAGTAATCTTAAAAAAAAGACCTCTTTCTGTCTACAAAGTTGAGATCTCATCGAATCGAACAATCTCATGCAGTTGTAGGCAATAATTCTTTGTAGTTTAATTTACGGGGTATCCATATCTGAGTGCTATAGTTTTAGCTAAATTATATTCACATAATTATTTAACCAAGAATATACACTAAGGTTAATAACTATTCATGTACCATAACATCACACATCCTTCATTTAGCAAACCAATTAAATTGAATAAAGATAATCTTTGCGTTGAAGATTTCTAAATAATGATGATCCAACCTTGATGTTTCTAGTACTAAGTAGTAGACGTAGTCACGACTTCCAAGCGTCTTTACTTTATCACTATGGGATTATTCTTCATCATTAATCAGCGCAAGGTAAATACCTACCATGAGGAAAATCCTTATTATTTCTCGGAAAAAAATATTATGTATTGAGGTTTTTTCTGCACACCATAATTATGCTTAGGCAGTGCTTCGATGGTGTACATTTATCTATTAATAACGTCTGATTAAAGCCGGTTCCCAATAACAAATCTGTCGATAGATTTGCATACTAGAGGTAGGTTTTTGACGTTACCTGTATGCACCATAATGTCAAAATCCTATCTCTAGTAAGCAAATTCACTGACTGATTTATTATTCGGAGCGATCTTTAGTACGCAAGGAATAATAATCTTTGTGGGATTCATTGCCGATCAATATTTATTTTATATTTTTTTATCCCATTTATCATGAAGTATCTTTAATCTTATTAAATCTGAGTATTTTTTTTTAAATTTTAAACAATATTATAGTTAAACTAATCTAAACCTCAAATCAAAACATTGTTCATATTAAAACTTCGATTAAATTGTTATGGAAACTAATCAAACTTTAATTAATTATTGCTTAGTTTTAATCAGTTTTCCATCACATCCGGGCATCCGTTTAAAACCGAAATACGGAACAATCAATTAAAACTAATTTTTGCGCCACAGTGGCCCCTATGTCTGGCAACTTTTGGCCGACAATCAGTTGCATAAAAGTTGCTCGAGTAAATCTAACATTAGATAACAATCTATTAATGTCTACTGTATTTCTGTATTTTTAATGTAACATTGTTTAAATCTAGATACTTATCCACCTAAGTCTAGGTCAGTTAGGACAATGAAAGACAAATAAAATAAATATATCTAGCCAATTCTCACGCAACTAAAAGTCGCTTGAAGGACATACAATAGGTTACGTTAATGGTATAGAAGTCATGTTATTATGACGGGGAAAAAAATTAACGTTAACACAGAATAGCTATAAATTAATTACCTCAACATAAAACCTTACATTATTGCTAAACTGGCAGTGTTCATGAAAACATCGTCTTCCTTAATCCAATTATTTTCGTGTGCTGCTAAGTATTGCTCCCCTCAGAATTGAATTAGGCTATAGTCACCACAGAGGGCCTTATTTCTGCTTCCCATCAGAAAACAGATTTTAATGCCTGCAGATATTTGTTTTAGGCCTTAGTGCATGAGCGAATTTTGTCTGTAAACTTACCAGCAATAGAGGAGAATATAGTGATATGGAACAATAAATAAATAAAATACAATTATTTTAGACCAGTATTTGTCCAGTAAGGTAAGTCATGTCGGTTGAGAGGCAAAGTAACTTGCTTGTCAATAGATGTTACTGACGTCACCTTTTCGACATGGCAGGTGGGACTCGCGATGGCTTAGTGCTCATAGCGTCTGGTGTATCAAACCAGAAGACGCAGGTTCGAATCCTGCCTGCGACTCGAATTTTTCCTTCACTAAAATAACCATGTATTGTTAGTCACATACCATCGCGCCTGCCGAAGGTTTACACAGAAGTGTTCTAATGTACCTACACCCATAATTCTCGAGCTGCTACTGAGACACTTGACACTGAGACACACCACCTGGAATCGAAATAGAAAGTACCTCTAAGTTAGCAGTCGCGCTTGAATTTACTAGAATAATGAGGCAGCCTTGTTGTTAGATATTGATGTCTCAAGATAATAAAATTTATATTTTTCTTATAAAATAAAAATAAAAAGGGCAGCTTTAAATAAATACTTAGTCATTTTCATGTCATTCAATGTTTCTTACGAACAAAAAGTCTTAATGTGTATCTTAACATTATGAGTAGGTCTAGTACCAACCGCTAGGGTCATTTAATACCGCATTCGCAGCAGTACTCGCTATACAACCGCATGTATTTATCCTCAACTAGTTTTTAATTGATTTCACTGAAGATCCAGTTTCATAAGGAATATCTTTGATACAGGATCAAAGAGTGAACGAAGCTGTCTATGCGTCTGAGAAAGTAAAAGTTTAAAAAGGGAAATTTTAAAGAAACTTGTATTTATCAGTGTTAGTTTCAGTCGGGTTATCAGTGACGTCAGAGTGACAACTGTACTTATAGAAATTAAAAGTACAGATGGGAAACCTCAATAAAAACAGTATTGATTCAATTCTGTACACAAAGATATTAGCTACAGTGTAAAATTTTATGACATTCTCTGGCAGTTGAATTTGGGGTGAGGTAGACAGAAAATTCAGAGAAAAATGCACAGATTATAAAATGTGGGGTTCTATTTGGATCTTTGATATTTATTTATAGGATTGAGATAAAGGATAATTTATATTTATTCTCGTAATAAGATCCTTTAAAAACATTTTTTAAACAACACTGCCATTTCCTAACTGAAGATTTTTTGAGAAGAATCCCTTATTAGGACGATATCATTTATTTCAATAGAAGTATCCAATTCTTCAATAATTCTTCTCTAACCGCAAATTAAAGCAACACGGACTTTGCAGGACACAAAAAACGTTGAGCTTTCATCGATGCATAAATCCTATGATAGCCAATAATTTTCTGCCCGCTCCTGCCTAGCGACTGGGGTGCAGGGGTTGGGGCTATTTAAACCACCAGAGTTTGAACTTATTCTTATATTAGGCAAAAGTGTCTTTCATATAAAAATTAACCAAGTAACGATAAAAAAATAAGACTATACTATAAAGAAGGCCTGGTAAAGACTTAAAAACTGATTAAAACAGTACTTGTCACATTTTCACAATGCATCATAAATTTTGAATGCTAGTCTTTCAAAATATCAATCAACGTGTAACGTGAATAATTTAATATTTAAATGTAATGATATTATGTGTATCACAAAATTGAACCATCGAATCGAAAAATCATCGTATGTTGACATTTACGACATTGAGATTAAATTGGAGTTATGATTTGAACATTTTCTGAAGATGCGTATCGTCAGAAGGGACAGGTTGACGCAAATATATTAGGGTTATGTTAAAAATGGTCACTCTTACTTTATCGATGAATTTCGTATATTTCCCTTCAACGAGGTTGTAATTTGTTACTTCGAAATTAAGAAAGAATCCGGCGCACGGATAACGTATCATATTGCTCCTAAATAAACGACTTGCAAGTTAAAAATAACATGGAAACTGCTGATAATTAAATTTCTTGTTTATTTAAGTCAGGCCACGGCCTTTATAATGTGCAAAATTTATAAATCTTCACTGACAAATTAAATATAAAACAAGAATATATTCAAATAATTATGTATGTACCTGTAATACCTAATAAATATTAGCATAGGGGAATGGGATGATTAAGCTTTGCAAATTTTGGTGAGTTGATATATTTGCGCCTGCAAAAGTTTTTTTTAATGAGAAAAAAGTAGAACTGCAAAGGAGGTATAGCAAGACAGGCACAGCTACTTTGAAATAAGGTGTTAGTCTATGGATTCTTTTTCTAAAACCTTCGCTGCAAAAGAGCTGTATCAATATCAGCCTCATTAATCGGATCATAAAAACTTGCAACAAAAAACACCATCGTTTCACTTTGCCAATCGATCCCGCCTCCACCCTTGCATTTATCGCCACACCATGTATGGTTATGTCTGCTAGTCTCATCTATCAATAGTTTTTTCTTGTATTTCAGGTAAGTCCAGATCCACTCAGCAGACTGGCCGCGTCCCCGGTGTTTATGCGAGAGCCACGCAGCTGTTCGCTCGCATTTATGCTAATATTGTACGTTTAATATTTTATGTTCATTAATTCCATTTTGTTGTTGGTACGCTTTTTAATAAGCAGTTGTTTGATGAGAGGCTTGCATTAATAAATGTGTCGGCTTAAATTGAACGGGTATACTCTGTCTCGAAGTGGGAGTACATGTAATTATAGCTATTTAAATTAAGCCTCATATTAAATTTGAAATCTGGACCTTAAAAATTATAAACGTAAAAATTATTTACAAGGTATTAATTTTTGCTTACCCCTGTGAGAAAAGAGCGTCAGTTTATGTATTAGTATTATAATTCAAAACATTATAAGCAATATTTCAAATTAATCTTTCAAACACCTTTACTTCGTCATAATTATTAAAGTAACTATTGCATTATTTTTAGTAATATTACATACAACAAAATAACACATTAATATATATAGGTACTATTAATAATAAAAGCCATAGGTAATTATGGGTATTCCATTTATTTGACAAGTGTAGTTGTTTTTCCGCGCCATAATGTCAGCTGTCAGAATGATAACGTCAAAACTGACATATTTTATACACTATATAATTTACATATCAGGCTTAAAGTGTCATATTTATGCATACAGTTCCAGAGGGTAAAGAACCCTTCAAATTAATGGCAACATTTTTTCTTTCTCTATAAAAGGAGTGGCATAAAATGCCTTTAAAGGTTTTGAAGCAAGTTTTTCTGCTTCTCACTTTCAATTTAAAATCACTCGTGTGAAACCCAATCTTTATAGTAATGAACTACTATTTACATGGTTTGTGTCACAAAGTAAGTAATTATGAGAAGTTTTATTCTTTACAATATTACCACTCGAAGCGTTTGGGTAATCCACGTTTAGTTTTTCTTAAAATTATATTTAAATTTTCAGAAAATGCAATGAAAAAATGAAAGTGGAATTTAGCTCAAATTAACTGCCGAGTAATATCACGGGAACTTACTCTGTAAATAAATAAACCATTCACCAACATTCGTAAAGTAATTAACTGAAATATTTATTTTTATTTTATTACCTCACTGGTTTTCTACACGTTTGGTTTCGCTGAGTATTATGGGTTCAATTCCCAACTGAAACTTAGGGCCACTTGCACCAACTTCTTAAAAGTAGTTAAACTGTATTTAAACACAACATTTGTATGAAAAATTGTGTTTAAATATAATTTAAACACATCTAAGAAGTTGGTGCAAGTGGCCCTAAATCTTTGTGACGAACAGACCTGTTATATTTTTCATGTCTGGATGGATGTATAAAATATGTTTGTTAAATCTCTCGCGACACTGAGCTTGTTCCACAGAGCAGGAAATGTTTTTCCTAAATGAAAACATAACGAAATATTTATGTTTTGAAACTTCTGCATCTTTTTATGCTGTGGCTTCTTACTTAGAACGATGGTAATCTCCACACTCGGTACTTCATACAATACAGTATCTACTATTATATTTCTTACTTAACTATTTTTATGACCCTACTTCTAACACTTAATAATTCTAGTGCAGTGATAAGTTAACCGTTAAGCGAGTTTTCATTTTGATTCAGGGTTATAACGTTGTTAAAAGGGTTGTTATTTTTTATTACACAAAAAATGGTGTGACTGCATTTTTAATGAAATTCTCAGCTATAGATTTGCTCCCCCCCCCCCCTATTATTTATTTATTTATTATTTATTTGGAAGACCAACAGCAGAAATAATAATCTAAGCATTAAGAATAAAAACATTTAGCCATTAATAGGTCTCCGCGTATAGACACTGAATACAATTACTAAGTTGTGGATATAAAATTAAAAAACAACACTAGGTAGTAAAAGTAACACTTAACTAGTAATATTTGAAAAAGAAATCCTGACTAAGTGCTTGTCTCACCGATTGCAGACTTGATTCAAATATGTCGAAGTTAAATTGTTTACATTTCTTGTTAACAGTACTGCATTATACGGCACTTAAATACGTATATTGGCGTACTGTAGGAGTTTAGTGGTACAATTCTGTCGTGGTATAACTCTACGGGGAACAGAGGCGTGATGTTATATTATGCTTAAATATCAGTAAAAACGGATTTTTGTATATGATGTTTCCAGTAAGAGATTTGTGAATAAATTATTCTTATGGCTATAGTAATCTTTCGAATATTTTTGTAAGCAAAAAAAAGTATTTTAATTGTAATTTAATTTTAAATAATTAAGCTGCATTTATTCCTGCAAGACACACACATTTCTTGTAGGTAAGTGAATATGTGTAGGTAGTCATTTAGTCGGGGGTTTCGAAAAAGTTATTTAATCCTTTTACAATGTACATTCGTTGCGGGTATTTTCAAAATGTTTAATTTTGTGTTTATATATGCTTCAAAGTACTTTTTCATTCAATAAATACCGTATTCTATTAAAAATTCAGTTATCCATTAAATTTCCCGTGTTTATCGAAATGGACAACGCAAAGCTCCTGTCTTAGAGCTCTGAATCATTGCCTAGTTGTAAAACGTCTTCATCCTATGCAATCCTTAGAATCCTCCTTAGAAATAACCAGCCCTTTATTAACTGGCTTTTAAATTATAACATTCTCACATACTAGCATTTAATACGTGCGCTAGAACCAGTTCCAAATTGATTTATCACAGTTAACTGTTCTCTGGGCTTAATTTAATGTTACTAGCTACTTGTTGCAAATACTCGCTTCTAGTGCTCGACCGACTCGCTTTAACTGATGGGTAGGGCTGCCAAAATTGTGTAACAAACTTCATTTCTTTAACTTCATCATATTTTTTTATAATCGATACTTTTGGCATAGCGGCTGAGCGATCAGCTTCTGTGACACTTATTATGGGTTCGATCCCCACACGGAGCAAATATTTGTATAATCTACAGGTAGTTGTTCCGGGTCTGGGTGTTTGTGTATGTGAGAATTTGTATGTGTAAACGCACCCACGATAGAGGAGAAAATCTTATAGTGAATAGTGGCAACGTTGAATGAAATTGACAATCAATTAAAGTCCTCAAAATTATTCATATTTTTTATTTTTTTTGTGTATTTATTTTGAA
The DNA here is from genome assembly GCA_947256265.1 of Acronicta leporina. Taxonomy (NCBI): domain Eukaryota; kingdom Metazoa; phylum Arthropoda; class Insecta; order Lepidoptera; family Noctuidae; genus Acronicta; species Acronicta leporina. The sequence continues at coordinate 2,881,325 of OX366513.1, read as the reverse complement.
ATCTATGTGCTTTATTTATAAATTAATAATCTAATCTACCACTCAGCTGGCATACCAGTATGGCAGAGCTCATAATCTTTTTAAATCTGTGGCGTGCTGGCTTAAAAATATAATAATATAGAATACATTTTTAATTGGATAATCTACCACCGTAAATGCTTCACGCATTCCAATCACTTTCTGAGCTATCACTACATGCGACTCCTCACAAATCACTCGTAAACTCGATTGACATGTTTGATTACATTTGATTAAATTGCTTTACAAGGAAAAAATGGCCGCAAGGAAATCTGTAAATAAAAACAATTAATTAATTAAATGCCTTCGCGACTGAGATATGTTGAGATAAACTCGCATGAGACAGCCCTGCAATGGTTAGGACTGGTCGTAATTAATTTTACTATGCCATTAAAACGTTTAATTGCAGTGGCCAATGTCAGTTTATGCACATTTCAGATAATAATGCTTTTACATTTAATTCCTTGAATAAAAAAGATTTTCAAACAATTTATGTACTAAGTAGTATATATTAGCACTGAAGAAAATCCTTCACATGCTTATTTCTTTTAATTTCCAACCTAAAAAAATCGCATATTATACTTTGAACCAATACAACGGTAAATTCAAAATCAGAACCTCTTAATTCTTTTTAATTTAATTTTTTTCTTAAAAATACAGGCACGAAGCCTTAGAGCCAGTTACTAACGATCCTTAGTTAGACCCTTTAGCTCTCAAATGGCCAATAATCATCGTTGATACATGTTAAATTGATAAGAAAGGGCTATACCACATTTAAGTACTGGTAGTGACTGAATGGTTTACCTAATACAGGGGAATGAGAATTATACGCTTTGAAACACTTTAAAATTGTTAGGTAGGGAATAAAATAATGTTGTAAGAGGGTAATTTTGCCTTGAGTTAAGGAGAAATGCCAATGGGTAAGTGATGAATCACATTAGCTTCGGAAACTGCATTAGCACGGAGAAAATTTAATCGATATGGAACCTGCACCGACCATCATGAACCGAGTATTTAGTAACAAAATATAATTATTAAAGTAAAACTTATGGAAGGAAAAAATATACTGCCTACATTGTTACTGCATATATTGTCTGTATTTAAAATCTCATTTTGAACTTATTTACAGCGCCGTATCATACTGATAACCTGCTGAGAATACAAAATATATAAAATATATAAGTCCTCTTGGGATCTGCCAACTTAGCCTAGTGGTCCTGAGCGCGACTGCTACGCTTGAGGTCCTGGGTTCGATTCCCAGGTCGAGCAAAGTGTTATTGGGTTTTCTATGAAATTCCCAGTAACAGCTCGGAGTTTGGAATGTGCGCAGTCCATAGTCCGTCCATACTCACCTTCGTAAAACGTTAGGGTAAATTCACACTAGCGCAGAGTTGAGTCAAAGCGAAGCGGAAAATTCTTCAGTAGTTTTGGAGCATCTTAGTGCGACAACCTGCTGGCCGCTTACCGACATTTTTGTCTCAATGGAATTTTGTTCATAATTTTTCTGCAGATGGTCGTTCAATTGCATATTAATAGCCTATCTACGCTGACCTATATTAATAGTAAATAATTTATTTCAATACCAGGTGACTCTACAATGGGTTTTTAAATATTACATACAAGCTGGAATATATAAACCCAAACTAGGTTACAGGTTACCTGTATATTGGGAGTTAATGTTACTTCATAGGTTACAACATTTCAGTACTTATTTAAACATGTTGAAAGAAAACGCTATTAGGTACCTAATGGTTTTGAAACTAATAAGTTAATTATTCTACATATTTTTTTCTACTATGGGTTTTTGGGAGTGAGTATGCGCGTTTAGCCGTCCATCTGAGTGTGTTGGATTGAATGTGTATTATATGTAATTTGACGGTTTTAAAATATACCGTTCAGTAATATTACTTGGAAATAAGGATAAGTCTTGAACTGGAGACTCCACAAACACTACTCCTCTCATAGCATTTATCAGGACACTACCTGCACAGTTATATCTTACAGTGAGGTGATATAAACACTTCCTACAAATCCATTTTGCTTCAATGCGCTTCGGCGCTTCGCTAGTATGAATCGACCCTTATTTAACAAACTTGTTTTCCTGCATGACATGACATGTGATTTTGAATAACAAAAACAACATTATCATCTGTAGTATCACGTCGTAATTTTAACCTTGTCTCAACCGTGTTATAGTCGGACGATATTATAGTTATATAAATGGTCAAGTATCCATAAGTGGTTAAGTACCTATCATATTATAGTGCGCGTGATTCGATCATTTATGTCTTCGTAGTGATATTTTAATACTAAATAATCTAGTAATGTGTTTGTCCTCTATGTATTTTTTTTTATTCTAAGGTAGTCGTCATCGTAGGCATGAATACCAGCAACAACACCAAAGGAGTTACTGATGCCACTGTTTTTCAATAAGCATTCCTCTTCTAAGCAATAATGTATACAGACCGCCCTTAATGTATGTCTAAATTAAAAAGTTTCACCGTGGGAGAGCGAATCACTCCGGTCGAGCCGGCCTATTAGTGCCGAAACGAATAGGCCGGCTCGACCAAAGTGTGTCGCTGAGTGAGTGAGAATACCGGAGGCCCAAACCCTTTTAAAAGGCGGGCAACGCAATTGAGACTCCTCTGGTGTTACGGGTGTCCATGGGCGGAGGTAACCGCTTACTATTAGGCGAACAGTCTTGCCCCCCCCTATCCTATAAAAAGTGACTAATTCAAGTCATTTACATCACTAATGAAGAGCAAATAATTCAAAAACAAAATTCATTCTGAATTCAAACACGTCCACTACAGAACGCACTCTGAACTCTCTGACGTAAGTTCGTAATTCGAACGTCCCTTCAAGCCTACAAACTGCGCTCAAGCGGCGGTAATGACATTCTTCGGCCAGTAATGAGCATGAAGTAGCTATACTCTTTGTACCAACAAGTAGAGAAATGATGTAATCATCATACAAACCTATTCTTTGTGATGTCAGGTCACGGCCACTAGAATGAATTAGCTTCTATTACTTACATTCAATTTAGTATCATTACATTCAGTTTTTACTGCATGCTACTCGTCAGATTTATTACTAGGGGTACCTAATTACAGTATTTTGTTGAAGATGCTTACTTGTTTATTATCAAAATTTCAATACTGTTTATCTCTTTCAATCTTATTTAAAAAAGATTAAAGAAAATAGTTTGTTTTGGTATTTGTAATGCATAAAAAACAAATTAAACTACCTTATTGATGGTAAGAGCGGTTGACGACTGTGAGGTTGCGATTCCTAGGTCGAGCAAGAAGTTTTTTTTATGAAATTCCCACAACTCGGAATTTCTGTCGTGTGTCCCGGCTAACAGCAATAGGCGTATTCCAACGTCAAAGATGGGCATCGTCCTAGTCTTTTTAATTGTATTCGGCATCAACGTATGCTAAAGATTCTCTAAGATATATCCTCCCTGAGATCAACTTTTTATTTCGCTAAAATATCTATCATCATATTATGTCCTTCCTCTATCATACCACAAATTACACTTTTCATAATCTCAGAATTGACAAAAATATTATATTCACTGTCTCCATGTTTTTCTTCTATGTATTTTTAAGGGATGTCCAACATTTATTTTTACCGGCCAATTTGTTTAGCTTTGTTATTGATGCTCGATCTTTTGACACATTTTTTGTTTCATACGTGTGGTGAATTTTGATAGCCAATGGGTTTCGTGTTTTGATACTGAAGTTTGCTTTCTGTGTCGTTTTTCTGTTTACATGTTGTTTTTCATCAATCATTCATTGGTCTTCTGTAATATGTATTGTATTTGTAGCAGTTAGTTCTAAATGTAGTAAAATCAAACTTACTTTTAGGGTTGAAATTTTTCTTTGTTAAAGATTTAAGTATGAAAAATATTTCATCGTTTTACTGGTCATCTCTCTTCTCGGGTGTTTCACTCTCTCTCTAAAAGTGTCTAGAATATAATCCATGAATGCTGCGTAGGTAGTATTATAGAAACAGTTTATTGTTCTATACTATATAATTTAAACATTACAAATGTATTACTCGGATTTTCTTTTGTCCAATAGTTTGGTTTACGCTACACATGTTTACGTTTATCTAAAGACAAATTCTTACATATACCTAGTTCCAAAACCAGTACAAAAGCCCTGTAAAAAAATGGAATCCTTTAATCTGTAGCTTATCCATTGCTTACGAAGTCATTGATATCGTCAATTTTATTTGTTCCAATATGAATATCGCACGCAATCTATTATATTAATTCAGCAATACCCTCAAACTTTCTCAATTTCTTAACAGAATGGAGTTTAGCAACTTCCGCCCACATAATCGCTCGTTCATCGACTTATTAGTTTATCTTAAACATCTTAAGTTCTCCGCTTACATAATATCCTTCAGATTCTTTCGCAGCGATATTACTAAGTTTTCCTTCAGCTTTCATCTGGAGTTTTCTTTTAAGAGCTTTGTACACTTCTATACTTTGTTTCTGGTAAAGATTTGAATGAAGTTCACCTAAAAGGTATTTGATGTTTTACTTAATATCATCAACCAATTCTGCGTTTAAGTTTCCATAATAAATATTTTTTTGGAAAAAATACTGTCTCCAAGTATTTTACGGTACCTACTTCAGTGAATGTGTTTTTTTTAAGTGATTGGGAGCGGAGTGGCTACATTCTGGCAGATTACTTAAAAAAAAAACACTGGACAAAAAGTGTCATACGTACCCTTTCGTTCAATGAGAATGTTCCACGTTTTTAAATCGATTCAAACTATTCATATCGTAAATATAACGTAATGTACCTACGTCAATATAATCTATTCTCTCTCTCTCTATTTAATATACTCTGTGTGGCGACTTATTAGTATACGGTCTTTTATTGCCATGTCAGACCTAGCTATCTTGTAAAAGGCGAGAAAATATCTGTCTGTTTCGTTTTTAGCACTTCTCGGAGGGTCTAACTAGTTGATGACCACCCTTACGTCACCATTAACCATCGGAGAGTCATGCTGCTGGCTGGGAGTGACCTCACAGAAAACCGGCGTCAAACAACGCTTGCGTTGTGTTTCGCCGAACGAGTGAGGACACCGGAGGCCCAAACCCCTTTACAAGGCCAGCGACGCATTCGTGACTGCTCTAGTGTCTTCGTGTCCATGGGCGGCAATATCGCTTACCATTAAGCGATCCTTCTGCTCGTTTGCCCCCCTATGCCATAAAAGAAGTCTGTCGGGACGTAAAGCACCTCGGTGTGTTTCGATTTCTGTTTTGTTAGATATCCAGTTCTCTCTCACTTGCTGCCGATTGAGCAGTCTGTCCGTAGGGGCAACGCAGCAGCAACTCCTTTCGTACAAAAAAAACTAAGTATTCTCTACAGACATAGTCACGGAATAAATCTACGTAGTAAAACAATACACAAAGGTAATGATGAATCCAATGGATCCTGGCAAGGAGCCCAACAAACACGGGAACCAGCTACGAATACTAATACTGCATCTTAATTATTGATCATTTGACTGCCATACTGTCTTAACCTTATCTGAAGCAAACTGTTATTTTTTAGAATTATTGTTTTTTTATAAAAATCTCAGTGACAGCTCGTAGTCTGGATTTATACTTTAACATGCAAAATAAAAAATTAGGTGTGTACGTAACTAATTAGCCAATTGGTGCTGAGCGCGACTGCTACTGCTACACAAATTCCTAACTCCGAGCTGCTACTGGGAATTTCATAGAAAAACCCAATAACACTTTGCTCGACCTGGGAATCGAACCCAGGACCTCTACCGTAGCAGTCCCGCTCAGGACCACTTGGCTAATGAGGCAGTTAGTTAGAAACACGAAAATTTTAATTACAGTTTCTGAGAATAAATAAATAATGACGTGTTCGTGTAAGTAAGCGATAGTATGTGAATGTTACTGTAGAAGTCAAAAAGATTTTATTTTTCTGTATCAAAGGTTCTTTCACACCAAAAATACTTTGTTTGTATAAGTCTTATACCTCTATAACTTGCCCATATCAATGCGGTTCATCAAATTTTACTTTCTATATTACTTCCTCAATGAAGCATGTTTTGAGAAACGTCTCCTACGGAATGATAAACATTTTGTATACTCTATTCAATGATAGATTACATACAAGAGTGTACGTGTGTTACATACGGAAATGTTTTGTAGGAGTCTCGCTTTGAATGTTTTTAACCTCTGGATTTTGAACTTTGCAGAGTTGGTTGGGTTGATATGTGAAACTTTGAGAAAACGATATCAAAAATGTTGTGGTAATCAAAACCGATAGACACCATACAAATTTATATCCAACCGTTTTGAAATAGCTTGCATTATGATCATGACTTTATTATCACTATTCCAGTGCACATAACATAAAGATACCATCACGCCTGTGTTCCCCGAAGGGTTAGGTAGAGGTATATTAATTTACAACTAGGTACAAATCGCTAATATTCTTAGGTCCCATTTAATAGGGCCCATTGTCAATAACCGGTCACACATCCCAAACTCCGAGCTACTACTGATAAATTCATAGAAAACTCAATAATACTTTGCTCGACCTGGGAATCGAACCCAGTACCTCTAGCATAGCGTAACTGTAAAAAATTATTACTCCATCGACTCGCATGTCAGCCAATTTTCTGCCATCAATCTGCATCTTGTATTTAATAACACCCAAAATAGTAAAACACCCAGAACGTAAAAAAAACCCGAATCTCGAAGGTCTGCACTCTCATAAATCCGAATTTAGAATCCGTACCATGACGTGTTATTACGATCGTTGCTAGATTGAGAGAGAGGGATGCCGCTCTACACAATACATAGCGCCGTCTCTTTTACTCAACCTAACAAAGATTACGGTATCACTTCGTGGTGCAGCCTCAGATCTGGGAGGTTCCACCTTAACGAGTTTATGTCCGACGCTCAAGGGGATTAGTATTCCCGTCCCGTTCACTCACGGATGGATTCCTCTATGAATATAAACTGATCGAAATATCGAGGTTTAAATATTTGTGATATTTTTTATCAAATATGTTATTTTAGAAGAATATGTTATAAAGTATCAATAGTATTATGTACAAGTATCTCGGCAAGTGGATCTGTAATCAAAGTACGAATGGACCGACGAAACACATCGAGACTCCACTGTGCCTTGGAGAGTACGTAAATCCGTCTATCCTGGTTGTCATACGAAAACCTATGACAATCAGATCAATGGTAATATATGGTAGTCAGAAGCCTAAAACCCTGACAACCAGTCTATCCTCAGGATATCGGGTTCTGACAGGTCTGATAGCAGACGCTTTGTGTAAAATACTGATACATAACCAACATCTGTTTGGATTAGATCCCAAAATATTTCAGGAAACGCTAGGACAAGAGTGTAAGTCAGTTTTGTAATAAGTATTACAAAAACCGGAAAGTAGGAAGATAAAGGGATTCTAAATTATCAGTTCTGACGATATTTTATCGCTGATTTAATTTATGGCTGATAAATCGATTTTTAAACCATGCCATGTTGCTCTATCAGAAATAACATTTTGATATATTGATCTCCAATCTATCAATATATTTCAAACAGTAAAAAAAACCACTTATCGATGATCAATAGGTGTATATTAAGAAAAGGTGTGATTTAATTAGTCAATCGTCGATCTTCAACTTAGGATAAAACATGTAAGTAATAGTGAAATTTTCTCTAGTAAAATTTTGGTCCTATGAGGCGAGAATCATCGGGACCAAAACCAAACTCCAAGCTGCTACAAAGAAAATTCCAATAGAAAATCCAAAATGTCACAAGGTTTCAAGTTTAGAAGGTTACAAGATCGGTAACACGCGAGCCACACCTGTGGTGTTGCATACATCCATAGGCTACGCTAACTGCTTACCATCAGGCGGGTATAAAAAAAACATAACAGAATACCAGGAGATGTCCTGGGATCGAGGTGTTTTTTTTTCGAGGTCGCAGGACCAGTTACTAACCGTGATGACGCTTTGTAATAGCTCTTGCGACACCTAGACTCAAAGTTCAAAGTTCAAATGTTTTTATTTCAAATAAGCTTTTACAAGCGTTTATGAAACGTTGTGATTCTAGTTGCACGGTTCCAAAAGGTGGATCCTATGGAAAAGAATCCGGCAAGAAACTCCATGGACACTCTTTTAAAATCCGAATCGAGAATCCGATGTCATTTCTAAATAAAAAACTATGTGGTAAAAACGCACACCATCAAAGCGACAAATAAAACTAGGTGTCTACTTAGACAAGCCACAACGTACACACATTTAGTTTCTGTTGTGGTAAACAATACTTTCCATATGAAGACATCTCGATATGTAAATAATATGGAATCTGTTCAAGCTATGTCCATCTACTTATAAGGTTCCTACTATAGCTACTAGTAATGAAATTCAAGTAAATAGGTATTAAACAGCTTACAAAGATGGAACACGTCCATAACTGACTACCTACATGACACCCCCTGTAGTAAATTCACAGGGGGCGAGCATTGATAAATATCAATGCCCATACTGAACATCGACGATATGTAATTAATGATATACGATATGAAATTTTATTTTCGACTGATACCTAAATATAGTATACAGTACCCCATTGAGCTTTGGGCTCTAGCATGGCCATAATGTAGTATGGAATATAAAGATAATTTATTAATTGCAAAATCATGTTAATAGCAATCGTTATCGAAGACACGGCAACACCCTGTCGGAAAAAAATCTAAATTTTCTTTTTTAGTTTATACAGACAGGCAACTTATTTGTAGCCCAGCTGTTGCACTGGAGGAAGCTGACCAAGCTGTTTATATTAATTTATCGATACAGGTGACGAAATTGTAGCAATTACTTTGGCATAACATAATCAACCCATTATACTGTCCCACTGCTGGGCATGGGCTTTATATAATTTCTCTAAATTAATTAATATTTAAAACCCATGGTAGGTAATTACGTAACACTTTTCTAGTGAATCTTTATTATGAGAGCTCCAAGAGCGGCCTTTTTCCCACATTATAGGGCAATGATAAAGACTAAATGCTATACAGTTCTGAAATCATTACATGGCAAATAATACTATAATTTTATTCACAATTTCCTCTTCACATTTTGTCAGATTTATAACCTTATTTAACTCGGAGTTTACAGCAAATTACCACATAGGTCAGGATCAGATTCTAAGTGTATGAAACACATATAATTTCATACACGAACACGTAGTAATATTTTTATTAGACATTAAACTATAACGGCCTATGGATATTCGATAACAGTTACTAAAGTGCACCACATAATGCGGATGCCGTTAAATTCAGACATAATTATGTTCCGTATAAGATTACATATTCAGCCCTGTCCATTAATATTCAGCGATTTTTATTTTAATTATAATGGCGTGTGTGTGGCCCTAAGTTGCTCGTTTGTACCCAGTGAATCGATGTTCGGCTTCAAACTGCGTTCGTTATTGTAATTAAAATTCTGTTCATTTGTCCGCTTGTCAGCTTTAATATATGCAACCTTTTTTGTTTCTTATTATGTTCCGGCCACTAATGTTTATTTTTAAAGTATAGTCATTAATTATCTATTACTATTACTTATTGTTCAGTTTCGAGGAATGTTATTATGACGTAGGTATGTACTAAAACTATGATATACTTACACGTTAGTAATTACGATATCGATTCTGTGGTTTCGGCAACCAGAAAAATAATTAATAGGTTTTCTTTTAGTCAGTCAGCCAAATTACAAATCACTACATATTATAAAACGAAGTCGCCCGTGGCATCACCTGTTGGTGTATAAAAATAAATAAAATTTGAACTGTATAGGTACTCCAATTTATCATTATAATATCGCCATTTCTTGTCCCTGACCATCATATTGCAAGTCTCATAATGGCCAAACAAGTCATTTCTAAGCAAGTATTTGATTTCAAAACACAGTTTATAGTTACTAAGTGTAATGTAAATCACGTGTAACCTCTTGGGGTATCATCAGGCTGATTGCTCTATTGAGCAATTGTAAATCTCGCACTTGATACAAACAATAAAATTGTCTGGCTGCCTCTATTGGGGTCATGAACAATTTATAATATAAATTGATGCACTGGTTTGAGCAATTGTCGTCCTTATAGTCCTTGTGGGAGCAATTGTATTGACTGACTTGAAATGGGAGGATCCAATCTGTATCTTTAAGTGTTTTTAATAGATGGTTATTTAAAGTTGTATTAAAAAAATGTTCTAGACATGTTTTTTTAATGAGCTAAGGGGGCAAACGAGCAAACGGATCACCTAATGGTAAGCGATAACCGCCGCCCATGGACACCCGCAACACCAGAGGAGTCGCAAGTGCGTTGCCCGCCTTTTAAAGGGTTTGGGCCTCCGGTAACCTCCTTCACTCGGCGAAACACAACGCAAGCGTTGTTTCACGCCGGTTTTCTGTGAGGCCGTGGTATCACTCCGGTCGAGCCGTCCCATTCGTGCCGAAGCAGGGCTCTCCCACGTGAAAAACTACGCTTAAGCTAAAAGCTACGTTGACGATACGATTAGCACAGTGGTCAAAAAAGGTGGTCAGAAGTCGCTCCACGCACGTATACAGGGTATTGTAATAGACAATTGAATAAATATACCCGTCGTACTCAATAATTTTTCCTAAGGAACTCATACCCAATTCGTGTTCGTGCTACATCATCACATTATTGACAGACCTCATTTAGGCATGATAAAAAGTCGTCATTTTACCCGACTGTGCCAGAAGGAAGGTTATGATTATTGAGTGTATGTATTTACATAAGTATGCACGTATGTATGTACAGACTATATGTATATTTCTTCGATTTAATGGATTTTATGGCTTCGTTAGATTCGTCTCAATTGTGTATGTGTGTAAAAAGTTTAAAATAAAAAAGTTAATTAAAAAAAAACCATTTTCGACTGACAAAAGGATGGAAGCAATCTCATGCAGTCGGAGATCTTTGCAGTTAAAATTAACTCACGTGTCAGTTACCTATATAGGGAAAGTTGGCCAGTATCACGAGTAGAATCAACCTTTTAACGAATGAGGGTGACTAAATCGACACCCTGTATATATCTCGTATCTTCATTTTGTTTATACTTAATAAAAAACAGTGTAAGTAACAAACTCAGAAAACAACGTAAAGGCATCTTGTAACACAGAGCCGTCATACGACCCACACACAAAATTCTTAATTAAACAAAACGCTGGCGAAAATTCTGAACACGTTATTTAATTTACTTTGCAATGAAGTTATTTTTATTGCGCCACCCCTGTCGTTGGCACATGCAGGCAAAAGTTTAGATAAATCCTCTCCTGGGGGCGATTCAACTCGTAGAAAATGGAAATGGTGTTTATGCCACTAATGTTACCTTAGATTGTTTACAGAGAAAGCTTTTATATTTTTTATTGCTATGTTGGTTTTTTTTTCTTTGTTATTGATATATAATAACACAAGCTTACAAGCCCGAAAGACAACTAGATTATCTTTGAGACACCGGTGTTGCCGAGAAATTTTGAGGAGGTTTTATGGCAATCGCTTCGTGTAAAACACTGATATCCACCCGAATCTGGTTAGAATGGAAGCAGACCTCATCATATTTGTGAGCATAGGGTTATTATAAGGTAATTTTTTAGTTGAAATGATAATTAACAGTTAATTAATTCCAGACATAATTAACGGGTTTGATTGCCCTTATAATATGGTAAATTTTCTCCAGTGTTACCTACGTTTTTTTATGGATCAAGTCGGGAAAGGGACTGACGCGCCACCTGGTGGTAAATAGCCATCGTCGCCCATGGACGTCCCAGTGACAGCCAAGCGGCACTCATGGCCCTGACCTCCTACAGGATCGATTCAAGGCTGACCATGGACGCTGCCCGAACTCTTAATGAGCTGGGAAAGCGAAACAAGGTCAGGCTTGTTTGGGTCCCTGGTCATAGGGGTATTGTGGGCAACGAGCATGCTGACGAGCTGGCTAGGGAAGGTTCTGGAACCTCACTAATTGGACCGGAACCATTTGTAGGACTGGCCCCAAGCACAGTCAAAACGGCATTTCGGGAGTACGCAAGGGCGAGGCACATGGATGAGTGGTTGAGCCTCACGGGACTTGCTCACTCCAAGAAATTCATAGGTTCCTCATCGAAATGGCAAAATGCCATTTGGAACTCAAGCAGGCGGCAGGCCCGTCTTTTGATGGGGGCGCTGACCGGCCACTTCGGGACTAACGCTCTCCTACAAAAGATGGGTCTGACGGACACATCAGCCTGCAGGGCCTGTAAAAGGGAAATTGAGAGCATGGAACACCTTCTGTGTACATGCGATGCACTGGCTAGAAAGCGAATGTGCCTCTTGGGGCAGGGTTATCCAGGACCAGAGGACTACAGACTCATACCCCCAGGCCTCATTATAAAGCTTATGGAAGAGCTGTTTGAAGAACTGGGGGAGGATGAGGATTAGGTATCTAGGGGAAGCACAAAAGATCCCATTGGGTCGAAGTGCTCTGAGGCCTTGCTGCCTCGGCCCCACACAAGATAAGATAAGATGGACGTCCATCTAATTATTCTTAGTCCCGTAGCAACTTCACAAAAGCCTTTCTTATTGTATTCATAAAATCATCATCATATCAGTCAAAAGTCGCCCACTGCTGAGCAAAATGCCCAAACGTCCCATGTCTGCGTTTCCCGTAGTCTCCACTCGAGAACTTTTCTGCCAAGGTGACCAGTTCTACGAGTTGTATACTAAGATATAGTGAATAATAATTAAACTGCCTCATTAGCCAAGTGATCCTGAGCGCGACTGCTACGCTAGAGGTCCTGGGTTCGATTCCCAGGTCAGGCAAAGTGTTATTGGGTTTTTCTATGAAATTCCCAGTAGCAGCTCGGAGTTAGGAATTTGTGCCCGGATATTGGCAATAGGCTCGCCCTATTACATGGGTACTTTTATATTAGTACGCCTCTGCCTAAACCTTCGGGGAATACAGTCGTGGTGATGTATATAATAATGCCTTTATCTTATAGAGAACCCAACTGCCAAATATCAAGTTTCAAGGCCTTTTTCCTTTAATTTCGTGCTTACTGACAAGCGAAATACATATGGTAATTTATATGGTATTTCGCTTTTAAATGTGTAAAATAATATAAAATTCTAGTAATATGCATGATATTGACCTTCATTACCGAAATAAAGATTTTATAGTGCATATTTTGTTTCTATTTTGTCTGTTATTCTGTGTTGCTTGAATAACATTATTTTTAATTACTCATTTTATTAACAAACACGGCATCAATCTCCTCATCCCCTCCTCTTTGTCGAAATTCTTGGAAATATAAGAAAATCGTCAAGGAATGTCGAAGTTACAGTAAAAAGTGGTTTTTACAGGGTCGGCAACGCGCGAGCAACACCTCTGGTGTTGCAAACGTCCATAGGCTACGGTAAAGGTTAATTGCGATTAGATTAACCCTCTTGATTTAAAGTCGGTTTATGACATCTATATCTATATATATAATAAATCTATATATATATAGAAAGTCGTTTTAGTTACACTATTTATAACTGAAGAACGGCTGAACCGACTTGGCTGAAAATTGGAGAGTTAGCTTAGAACCAGGAGACGAACATGGGATACTTTTTATCCCGTTCTCGTGGGATGTGGGCAGAAGCTAATCGGGTATAATGTTAAGTTTGGAACCTAAATATTAACTCGCAATACAATGAGTACATGACCGGTATTAGGTAGGTATGAGACAAATAAACAAACGGATGTTAGACTTTATAATAGTTTGCACATGTTGCAGCCTTGAAACTACTTATTGCATTATACTTGTTTAATGCTATCAATATATATACTACTAACTTCTGCCCGCGGCTTTGCTCACTGGAAGCTCAACAGAGAGGTTAAGCTGTATCTCAGGGTCCGTTTAATTATTTGAGATAAAAAATCACCAGTTTTTAAGTTGATGTTGATGATTTTAAGTTTAAGATGTTTATACTTTCTAATAGTGATAACAAAATTAAAATGTATTCAGTCAAGAAAATCCTAGTGTGCGGTACTGTTTTTTTTAATATTTTTGATTGCTAAAGTAATGTTTGTTCTGTCTTTCTCTTTGCTTGTTGTCATAGTAATCCTACTTTCGTCTTCAGACGCAGGTGTCTCACTTGGTCACCTATCCATAGATTGACCGCGACTATTACAGCTTAACGTTGCGGGGCTATTTCAGCATACTAGTTACTACGTAGTCCTAGCCCTTCTTACTAGTTCTTTCCCTTTCTGTATCACCGAAAAAACCATTTATAATAAAAATATCTATTCTTCAAATGCAGATCCACAATGGAATTATAATTTTGAATACCTACCTAAATAAAAATTCGACTTTAATTATTCGTAAATATAAGTCGAGCTGCACGTTTGCGGTTTTATCTTAACTAAATTATAAATTTAAATGTCTTTGTTCATAGCCTTGCATTATGAAAATGAATCGTGTTTGTTATTCGAGTTTTTTGTCTACATCTGGTGCACGGCTCGATTAAGTATTGCTTCAATGAGATGTATTTTACGACGCAGATAATAAATTGCGATTTTTAGTCGCATACTACTACTGCTTGATACCTTGTTATTGTCGTATTTGCTACAATGTAGTGTGGTAACAAGTGGTTAGTTTTAGTACCTATATTATGCGAAACCCGAGATATGTGTTTAATATGTTTATGTAAAGAAGCTATATACAAAATTTCAACATGTACCTATCACGAAAAATTATAACGTTATTAGATTGTTATGTTACCTGGTTATTCGTACAAAAACATGCTCACCACGTCGTATTACCCCCAAACCCTTTTAAAAGGCGGGCAATGCAATTGCGACTTCTCTGGTGTTGCGGGTGTCCATGGGCGACGGTAATCGCTTACCATCAGGTGATCCTTGTGCTTATTTGCCCCCCTATCCCATAATAAAAATCGCATTACGTGTATCCACTGAGCCGAATATTTTTATTTATTTATTTAATTGGAAGACCAACAGCGTTAACAAATTGAATAATTCAAAACATTATGCAACATACAGCCAATTACAGGTCTTCACTGATAGGTATTATATTACAATATCAAACCGTGAGTGTATGAACGAATATTATACAAAACATACAAATACAAGAATACATATTTATAAAGAAATACTTTTTTAAATCTAACACCAAGTAACAACTATCCCATTATTTTTATCAAGTGCCAAGTGTTGCAAACATAACATAATGTAAGAATTGGAGCTCAATACATAATTCTATTTGTTTGCGATACAACATTGCTAGTTAACTTGTATATGTAAAAAAATCGCAACAAGACACGTTTTCTCCTCAGTCGTATAGTGTGAACGGACACTTACGACACAATACATAATGTCCTCACCGATATGCATCTGGGTGTGATGTATTTATGTATTCGTTCAAACACAAGGACTTTTCTTTTGTGTAGGTACACTATTATCAGTTTTTCTTGTATTTTGTTCTCCAACCGTTGAGGGCGAGCCGACGGAGATATGACTTGTGCCCGATTAATGGTATTACCATTAGCCTATAGGTAGGATACCTATAGGGATTAGTAGCAGTATTTGTACTGCCTATGGGTAGGGTTCCTATAGGCAGTAGTAGTAGTAATTTCACTGCCTATAGGTAGGGCACTGTAGAGACCAGTGCGAGGAGGTTGAGTATTATATAGTTGGTCGGTATATTATAAATAAACAATCATTTTGATTTGACAGATGTAGAAATGTCTAGTGTGTGTGAGAGTGTTTTGACAGAATCCGTCTGTAATAGTCAAGAAAGTTATATTATCTTATCGTATTAGTATTAGGTTAATTGAATGAATGAATGTAATACTAAAACAAACTGTTTTTTTATTACGCCTCCCTTAGAATTTAGCTCCCGACTGTACCTATAGGCAGTGAAATTACTGAATCCGGAACAGAACTATGTAAGCACATTACTGCTTAGCGGCAGAATATTTAGCAATGCGGTGATTGCCCCCAAACGAACACAGAAGCAGATTTCTACTATCTCAGATGTTTGGTTTTCTTCTTTTTTTTACCTACACCGCTCACTATACCTAATATTGTATATATCCATATCTTTGGTCAAGGTGGATGTTATCTCTTGTAATAATTCTTCCGTGATAATCTTTATTATAGGGATAATCTCTTTATCATATATCTTTGAGTAACTGTTAACTGCACTATAATATTTTTAGAAATGTGGCTTTGTGCGATGAACTGTATGATGTTTATCGGACGAATAAGCATGAATATAATGCACATTTTTAAAAAGTAATAGTGCCCCATTGGCCTTCAATTGGGGTTCGATTGCCAGGTCGGGCAAAGTGTTATTTATGGGTTTTTCTATCAAATTCTCAGTAGCACTTCGGAGTTTTAGGGGCAATAGGCGCACCCCTTATTTTTTGGGACCTAAATATACCGATGAACTGTGGGTGTATATTTAGAAAGTACACCTATGCCTAGCCCATTATGAAATACAGGCGTAATGGTATGTAAGAAATAAAAGTAATTATACATTCCATTAAATCTAAATCCAAGCACAAAACTGCAGTACCAAAAGGACACGGTGAGCTCATCCAGCGTGAATCGATCTCTAATAATTCCAGCTCCTCTACAAATAAAAGATACTGCAATTTAAAATATTTTTTCCTTTTATAGAATATACAAACATGGATGTGTCACCAGATGGTAAGCGGTAACCGCAGCCTATAGACGCCAACAATGCCAGAGGTATTACGTCATATTTGAGTTCTTAAGGCCAATTTACCCAGTAATTTCACTGGCTGACTACAGAAACTGCCTCATTAGCCTAGTGGTCCAGAGCGCGACTGCTACGCTAGAGCGAAGTGTTATTGGGATTTTCTATGAAACTCCCAGTAGCAGCTCGAAGTTTGGAATTTGTGCCCGGTTAATAGCAATAGGCTCGCCCCCTATTACATGGGACGTAAACATACCGGCGAACTGTGGGTGTACACTAGTACGCCTCTGCCTAACCCTGCGGGGAATATAGGCGTGATGGTATGTTATGACTACAGAAAGCTTCAAATCAGAACATTAATGCTTACAGAATACTCAGCTACAACCCTTGTCTGGGTTTCATCAGCATCAGCAGCATCATTGAACCGCAGAGTACTTTAAAATATGCGAGAAATAATGTAATCCACGTGACCCTAGTGATTTTTGCATACCATCATCCTTGTATTTTTCCGAAGGGTTAGATAGTGGCCTACCACTGTACACCCACAATTCGTCAATATGTTTAGGTCCAATAAAATAGGGGGCGTACCATTAACTGGGCAGAAATCCCAAACTCCGAGCTGTTATTGAGAATTTCATAGTTTGGTAGTGGTTGGTTGAATAAAGTCAAGATTAGACCCAGAACAAAGTTTATTGCAGTAATTACAGAGAAAGTTAGAGACAGGAAAAATGTTAACTAATTAATGTATTACAAGAGAGTTCGTCACAGGGGTAGGCACAGCACGCGCGACGCGACCGAACCGCGCGAAGAGTTCTCAAGCGTAGGCGCGGGGCAACGGGGTGCGCGTGCGCAGGGCGTAGATTATTCGAGAAAACGTTTAGGGATGCGACCGCGGGTCACTCGAATAGTAGAGGGGCCCACATTTTCATTTACTACAATAGATAAATCCAATAACACTTTGCTCGATCTTTGAATCGAACCCAAGACCGTTACCATAGCAGTCATGCTTACAGCCCATTGACTAATAAGGCAGTCATTGATTTCATCAACTTCCCTAAACCCAATTTAGGAATTACTTTCTTACACCACCAATACCTGCATAATTAGTTCTGACTGACCTCAAACGAGGATTCTAACTCCCATTCTCGTCACGACCCCACTGGCCTTGATTTAATTACTAAATGGGCAAGGTTGTTGATACCAAGCAATTAAACAGGTTCGCAGTGCATCTATACTGGATTGATTTTGGGTTCCATACCGGTTTGGGTCAAGATTTTTGCGCTGGGTTTGTACAATCAACAAAATAGTTAATTATACAGGACAGCAAACGATAATATATTGCGTTATAAATAACCAACAGTTTCATTAATATCTCGAACAAATATTACTTTTGCATTTTTTGTTTTTGCTCTGCCTCATTAGCCAACTGGTCCTGAGCGCGACTGCTACGCTAGATGCCCTGAGTTCGATTACCAGGTCGAGCAAAGTGTTATTGGGTTTTCTATGAAATTCCCAGTAGCAACTCGGAGTTTGGAATTTGTGCCCGGTTAATGGCAATAGGCTCGCCCCCTATTACATGGGACCTAAATATACCGGCGAACTGTGGGTCTTATTAGTACGCCTCTGCCTAACCCTTCGGGGAATACAGGCGTGATGGTATGTTATACATGCGTAGGTTTTATTATATGCAAAATGTTTATAGTTATCCATCAGTTTCTAATTAGTAATCTGGCAAATAACATCAATTGCGTTTCATGCATATTGCTTGATACATTATTACACAATCTTTGTCAAAACACGTTATTAGCTATATGTATACTTAAACCTTTTGTCGACTGTACTTACATATCTACTCGAATCGAAAACCGGATCTCGTTATTTCGTTGTTTCAGGCGTTGTACGTCATGCTGTGATGTAATTATTGGTTCGTGTGTTTGTTATGCTTGAAAAATCCATCTATAATTGGTTGATAAAAAAACCTTATGTAGGTATGTTGGTTAGTGGAGAATATATTGTTGGTGAATTCAATTTCCTCGTCTGTAGTTTGGTATTGATATTTTGCTCAGGAGTCGAACTCAGGCCTCCAGCGTAGAAGTCGCGCTTAGGATCACTAGAATAATGGCCTCATTAGTCTAGTGATCCTAGTGAGTGATAGGATTACTGCCTAGTAATCCTACTAATATTATGCATAAATGCGAAAGTTTGTGAGGATGGATGGATGGATGTTTGTTGCTCTTTCACGCCAGAAAGGATGAATGGATTTGGCGCAGAGATAGATTATTGTCTGGAATAACACATAGGTTACTTTTTGTCTAGGTCGGACCCAATTTTGAAGTCAACGCAAACAAAGTTGCAGGCAGAAGCTATATAGTATAGGTACCTATAGTTTAGAAAAACCAAAATGCATAGATAGATAGATAGATAGAATATACTTTATTGCACACCAAAATAATGCTAAGTACAATCTTCCAAGTATTAATCCTAGAATGGTACAATGGGCGGTCTTATCGCTAAAAGCGATCTCTTACAGACAACCTTTGGATGGACTGAAGAGAAAAGAAATCATTAACAAGGTAGTCAGGTGTACATAATAGAAACAATAGAAACAACCTATACTTATAATAAAACATGCAAACACATAAAATACAGAAAAAAAATAGTAATTCCTAATAATTAAACCGTGAATTCCAACTGAAAATCTTTTTCTGGGTAGTAATTTTACGGGTTGAGAATACTATTTCTCACTGCCTTTTAGATAGGCATCTCGTAAGAGTCGAGAAAATATCATCACTTGCTCGGAGGTTGGACCTCTTGGGGTGTCACGGGCTGGCGACCACCCTTACGGAGTCTGTTGTAAAGCACCAAAATTTTTTTTTTTTAATAAGCTGCTTGCAATGTGGGTCACACATTACTAGTATTCTTGTTAACCCCTCGTGCTAAGCTAAATGCTTGTGTTACGAGTGGGTTCACGTCGGTAGTGCAATGGGTGGGGTTCGCACCGGCAACCACATGATCGCAAGTCACACATGATTGCGAGTAAGAGCCAGATCCTTCTCGGTTGCTGCGACTCTGGCAGTCTGCAGTATTCAGGGGCTCTTAGACTCGGCAACGCATCAGCCACTCCTCTCGTGTTTATGGTAGACGATGACTACTTACTTACCTCCAGATTACGTTGGAAGAAATAACTTTTATTCCTTACACTGTCTTGCAAAAATACATAGAATATAGCTCAATATACTAGGCATTATGCAAACTATACAGGAAGTAGTATGAATAGCAAGTTATTTTTTATGCTCTGCAGTGTTTTAAGTGAACGACATCAGTTGCCTATAGTGCTTCAACAAAAACCTACTTTGAACCTGCTTTTTGAGAGACAAATGACTTTTACACTTGAGTTTTTTGTGACCAAATGTTATTGTAAATACGTAGATATATGTCTCTATGATTTTGTTGGAAGTCATCTAGCTTAAAGCACAGGTACGGTTTCCTGTTAGAGTGAGCAAACTTCATTCGGCATCGAAAAAATTGCTAGGGCTTTCAGATTGCTAAACAACAATTCGCCGTTATGTTCAGGTCCCTCGGGGCGAGCTTATTGCCATTATCCGGACACAAATACAAATTTCGTGCTGGTAGAATTGTTGATAATTTTATAGAGAGAGATGGGGAAACGATCTCTAGCGTAGCAGTTCCGAATATCACAAGACTAATTAGGAAGTTTCTGAACTTTCAAGATCAGTAAAATGTATTACTAACTAGCTTCTGCCCGCAGCTTCGCTCCCGTGGAATTCGGTCTATCACCACATCCCACGGGAACGGGATAAAAATCCTATGTCCGTCTCCTGGTTTTAAGCTACCTCTCCACCAATTTTCAGCCAAATCGGTTCAGCCGTTCTTAAGTTATAAATAGTGTAACTAACACGACTTTCTTTTATATATATAGATTATAATCTACAACATATTATAAATTTACATACTATCTTTACAAAGCTCTTAGGCATTAAATGAGCTATGTTGTCGCTTTTCGAATTAATCTTTGCTTATGTACGTAATAATAATACACGCGTGTTGAAGTTTTAGCGTGCTCTTAATGTATTTTATGTTGTTTCAATGGATTTCTTTGTTCGATATATCAGGGCTGTCAAACTGGTTAGTGAGTTTAGTTGAGTTTGGTTTACGCTTACGTTATAACTTACACAAATATCAATTATTACATATTTTCCGATGTGACCTTTTTGGTCGTGTTTCGTTTTGAAATTCCGTATGGATTGTCTGCGTGTTGGGAAAGCAGTACGTCTGACTTATACCGACTTCCCATGCCCAATGCAATTTTTTTACATAAAATTAAAATGTTTTTACAAAAGGTTTATGTACTTGCCTTAAATAAAAATTCGTATTTTTAGTGTAAGTAAGTACATAATAATTATATTTTATGTAGATACCTTTAACTTTTCAATATCATCAAAAAGACTGGCTTGTCGAATCTAATGATACTCTATATCTATAATATCAAGAATATATTATTTTTAAATGAAAAGTTGACGGGGGAGCGGCGCCTTTGCTCAGGAGTGCCAATAAGCTAATAAAGAATCAAAAACAAAACTGAAATCATCACAACACAGCCCTAATGTGCTATAGTTATTAGCATCTTATCATCGAACAATGGAGGGAACAAAAAACTAAAGAGCCGATGTTAATCTTTGTAGTCATCTTGCTAGTGATACGCCCACGACTTTGGCCGTCTTTTTTGTGTAATATCACGCTTATTTCTTTCTTCTTTCGCAGAATTATATAGATTTCTTACAACATTGGTATTATTCAACATATACCGTACTGCCTCTTTAGTCTATTCGTCGTCTCTTATATTTTCGGGCAGAGAAAAAAAACGACATCGACTCATGGTGAACGTTTAAAAACCGAAACGCTTCAAGTCCACTTTTATCTCTCTATGTTAGGTCTTAGATATAATCTAGGTGTCTTTGATACACAAATGAATCAGTTTTTTTAGGCAAGCGAGCTCCATCGTAGTTCGCAGGTACGTACCTATTTTTTTTTATTTATAAACCTATGTTAAGCACTGTACGCCTTTGCGTAACTTTTGAAACAATACAGGCGTGATGTAAATAAACCTATAGGTATGCTTATATTTTTTTATTTATGGAATTTAACTCAACGTATTCAACACGAATGGTTTACGTAGTTTAGTATACTATAACGCTACGATTGCTTTTTTTCCATAATAAATAACAAAATAGACAGTACAGTCACGAGCACAGATATGTATACACTTGGCAAATTTCAAAAGCAATTTTCTCTTAATGTATTAATTGAAATTTTATGATGTTATGAACATAGTATTTTCGAACCAATGCTTTAATGATATTGTTATTATCTCAAAGTTTGCAATCGTCATTTCATAAAAAAAACGCTTTCGAATTTCAGTAAGTGTATACATATTGATGCTCGTGACTGTACATACTAATTATATAACAGAGGTGGTAATAGTTTTTATATCGGCACGTAAAGAAAATCAAATTACACCTGATACGATCAAATCAAATAGACATGGACAAAAAAATCTTAAATGCCAAATTTAACCTTTACACTGTAACGAATAAAGTTTAATATCGCATGTATTAAGACTACCATGACGAATAATACTATGTGTTTCGATCGGAATTAAAAGTTATTCTATGTTGGGCAAAAAATACGGGCTATAACCATATATTTGAGCCCGAAGCGGGCACAACAAAGAGATCTAATTACTTAATTCAATTAATGGACTATATATATATCGTTGTGGTAATTGATAGCGCAAAAAAATATAGTACTAACTTCTCCTTTTGTTGGCAATAGCTGATGCTTAAACAGTTAAAAAGTTAGACATGATTTGTGAATTTTTGTGAAAACCGGCGTGAAGCAACGCACTTGTGACTGCTCTGGTGATGCGGGTGTCCATGGGCGGCAATTATTGCTTACCATCAGGTGAGCCGTCTGCTTGTTTGCTCCCCTATCCCATAAAAAAATATATTAACTTAATACACCATCACGCCAGCATTCATGAATCCGAAGGTTTAGGCAGATTTGCTACTACTTATGCATACATACACTCACGCCTTTTTCCCACAGGGGTAGGCAGAAACTATAGACCGCCACTTACTACGATTCTTGTTTCTTCCACTTTCATATATCTTCTCATACACATCTCTATAATCATATATATATATCTATCTCTATATATATATATATATACTGTTCTGTTTGGTATATTAAGGTCCCATGTAATAGGGTGCGAGTCTATTGATATTAATCGGTCACAAATCCAAACTTCTACCGAGAATTTCATAATTGTAGTTCAAGTTTAAGTTCAAATGTTTTATTTCAAATAAGCTTTTACAAGCGTTTATGAAACGCTATTATTTTAGCTGCACAGTTCCAAAATGATGATCTTATAATAATAATAAATATTCTGTGACATTTTTTACACAAAACACCATCTAGTCTCAAACTAAGCAGAGCTTTTATTATGGGTACTAGACAATGGATATAATACTTATATACTTTTTTTTAGTAAATACATACTTATAATACTTAAGAAACACCCAGACGAACACAAAGACTTATATTCATCACATAAATATTAGTGTCCAGTGGGAATCAAACCCACGACCTCGTGGTCAGTAGTCCGGTACTCGAACCACTAAACCACAGAGACCGTCAAATGTTAACCGTTAAAAGTTACAACTAGAAATGGTACAACGGGAACCTAGATTAACGTTATTGAAATCCGAATAATAAATTGACGACACTAAATAAATTATATTTGAATTAGATACGATTTTTTGGAAATGCGGTCCGGACGGCCGGGCTCTTAAGAAAATAAGTAAACTACTTATTTGGTAAATACTCACATCATCAAAGTTGGTATATAAAAGTTGTCTACTTAAACATGCTTCACGTGGGAGAGCCATGCTTCGGCACGAATGGGCCGGCTCGACCGGAGTGATACCACGGCCTCACAGAAAACCGGCGTGAAACAACGCTTGCGTTGTGTTTCGCCGAGTGAAGGAGGTTACCGGAGGCCCAAACCCTTTAAAAGGCGGGCAACGCACTTGCGACTCCTCTGGTGTTGCGGGTGTCCATGGGCGGCGGTTATCGCTTACCAACAGGTGATCCGTTTGCTCGTTTGCCCCACTATCTCATAAAAAAAAAAAAGCTAAACTGTACACACATTTAGTTTCTGTTGTGTGCCACATGTAATGAGAACTAAATGAGTCATACATTCTAAACATTGACCTGTCTTCATTGCAACCTTTGTGATTAAAAATCACCCCAAAATCTCACCGAGCACAAGAAGCCCTATAAATGTAATCACAACACATTGAATTAACGTCCCTTAAATAGGGTAAAACCACCCGCCATCGGTAGCGACCGATCGATGTATGACGTCAGTTGGCTCATTATCACGCGATTAACGCCGTCATGCGGGTACGGTAGAAGGAAATTAAATAAAAAATGATGCGTCTTGGCAGTTTTGCGATAAATTCAAATTCTTTTATACAATGCGGAGATGAAAATACAGCACATAAAAAAGGAATTTTAAGTGAGAAAATAAAATTCTGCCTCATTAGCCAAGTGGTCCTGAGCGCGACTGCTATGCTAGAGGTCCTGGGTTCGATTCCCAGGTCGAGCAAAGTGTTATTGGGTTTTTCTATGAAATTCCCAGTAGCAGCTCGGAGTTTGGAATTTGTGCCCGGTAAATGGCAATAGGCTCGCCCCCTATTACATGGGACCTAAACATACCGGCGAACTGTGGGTGTACATTAGTACGCCTCTGCCTAACCCTGCCCCGGGGAATACAGGCGTGATGGTATGTTATGTTAAATAAAATTCTCGTTTCTATTTTTAATTAAAAATAAAATTCGTTATATTTGGTTGGATCTTTTGTTTACCCCACTGACTTCCGAATCTGTTGCGTACAAACATATTTTTTTATCTTATTAGTTATTAATTGAATAAAATTTTTTTAAGTCGATTTAATATTTAGAAATTGCACTATTCCCTAAGTTGGACCTTTAGGTAGTCTTATATTTTTTTCAATCCGACTTGAGTATAGTTTTTGATATATATGTGCGGACAAACATGCATTCATACAAATATAGGTACACTTGTGAAATTTGGCACACATATTTAGAAGCTAGTACATAATAGACTGATGACTGAACAGTTTTTGTATACATACATATGTATGTATACAAAAACTGTGAAATTCTGACAATATTACATACATACGAGTGAAATTGATAACATCCTTGATGAAAAATGAAACCACTGTTAAAAAAAGCAAAAATAAATGTCTTGAATATGGAATTTTGAATTTATGTTTCAAGACATTTATTTTGGAAAGGCGAAGGATAAGGCGTACAAGATGTGTACAATGTACTCCCACAATTCGCCGGTATGTTTGGGTCCAATGTAATAGAGGGCAAGTCTATTGCCATTAACCGGGCACAAATCCCAAACTCCTAAGTCCGAGCTGCTACTGAGAATTTCGTACTCAATAAGCGTCGGTAGCCTAATGGCTAGGGCGTCGGACTTGCGATCATGTGGTTGCCGGTTCGAACCCCACCCATTGCACTACCTACGTGAACCCACTCGTAACACAAGCAATCTAGCTTAGCACGAGGGGTTAACAAGAATACTAGTAATGTGCGACACGCATTGCTAGTAAGATTTATTAATTAAAAAAAAAATAACACTTTGCTCGACCTGGGAATCGAACCCAGGAATCGCGCTTATGATCGCTAATGAGGCAGTCGTTGGCAATGAGGTAGTGCTTGTAGGTACGTATGAATCATATCGCGTTTTCCATTCTATTCAACTTTTCTTGTTTAATATATCTACGTGCGTTATCCAAACTCATGCAACACGACCATGCATGCCTTAACATACATTAAAGGTCTATTATTAACTTTATTTACTTCATTACTACACACATAATGTAGGGTGAAACCACCCGTTATCGTGCTAGCGTTCAATCAATGTGTGACGTCACTCGATTCATTATCATACGATTAACGCCACCCTATTGTTGTATGTAAAATACTGACTTTTAATTGACATCAAAAAGCGTTTTTAATTTTATTATTCCAGGTATTTAACATAGATTTGTTCTGTTCTAATAACAAAATGTTAAATAGGTATTTTTTATAGTGTACACAATTCTGATTCTTAAATTCTTTTCCTGACTTATACACGGCAGGATACAATAAAGCTGTTTAGCGAGGCATATTATTAGATCCTACCGTCAAATACTTAGGTGTATTGTGTCAATATTTTATTTTATACCAGAATTCTAAACATCTCATTTTTTGGGTTCGGAATTCGAATCACTTGTTTTTTTTTATATCTTCAATGTCAAAACACAGATTTTTACGATTTTATAACATCAATAATGATTATAGGCGTAGGTTTATCCACTTAACTAGTTTTCAATTAATTTTAATAAACCTCATCTTACAGGATTTGTTATGGTTAAATTTACTTTATACAAAATTTGATAATTGCAATTACTCCTATAATTATCAAGTATTTATTGATGATGTAAAAGCTTTGTCTCAAAGGCCGCCGATTAATTACAATGTTAATTGGAATGTTTGGTAAAACATATTTGATGTTCTGTTTTTGTATGCCTTTTTTGTATTGTAGATCAATTAGCACCCAGTTCTGTATTCAAAGTTTTGAATTAACGTTCGTTCGATGCTCATTTTTATTTCCTTGTTTCAACATACGTAAATTCACCTTTTATCAAAAAAAAACTTCGTTTAGATTCAATCCCGTGATGGGCGAACTATCTACATATAATTTTGCACAAAGCTTTCTGTACTCTAACAAAAATATTTTAAATGCTCCAAAGCGAAATAAAATCCGTACGTGTAATATTCTTACGAATAGGCACATTTACAGTGAATATTTATAACGTCGGAGTTGCTAACCCAATATTTAAGGGTAGAAACATCCTGCCAATTTCGCACGGTCAGTGTATCGAACCTTTTTGAATCGATAAATATGTCTATTTATATTGCGCCCTTCCGGCAACAGTGTATGTCACCCTATATTAGGTCCTTAACACACAACCTTCATGTAATTTATTCGGGAATTCGGGTCTTTTTTACCATTCATATTTACAATATTTTTAAGGTATCTGTGTATAATGTTTGTATTTCGCAATTTATTTATTTTTTGTTTCATTTTTAGCCTACCTAGTTACATGTATAACGTTTTTGATGTGCAATTTTGGATTACAATATCAGTATCTTCATTACTTTAGAATTTAAAGCTCAAAATACATTGTTTGGTCTGCTGCACATATTAGCATAAACCAGACATCCTTGATTTTAGTGATTTTCATACGTAATAAAGTATTTTAGGATCTTCATTTTTAATTCTTATTCGTAATAAAAATATTCCAAGGTTTTAAAATTAACATCTAATTTATTGTTAAGCTTGAACTATTAAAATTTAAAATTAGTTTTATGTTTGTTTTATATACTAATAACAAACATTGTTGCGTAAGACATTTATAATCCAATGCAATTATTTGAGAAAAATATTATTCTAGGTATATCAACTATTTCTGCAATTTTGCAACTAATTCAATTAGTTTTTAATTTTTTGTTAAAACTTAGCATTAAAGTTTACATAAAAGTCTGTACTAAGCCACAGGGATCATAAATACAATCACGTCTGTATTCTCCGAAGGGTTAGGCAGAGGAGTACTAATGTAAATCCACAGTTTCGGAGCTTGAAGCTTTGGGTTTGATTCCCAGACCGAGTTAAGTGTTACATGGCTTTTCTATGAAATTCTCAATAGCAGCTCAGAGTTTGGATTTGTGCCTGATTAATGGTAATAAACTTTGGGTGTACTCTGACTAAACCTCCGGAGAATATAGTCGTGATGGTACTATATTATGTTTTTTATGTTATTTCAATAACTAATATTTGGATAATTGTCAATTGTTAGGTATAACAACTAATAATGCCATTTCTATTCTTTCACAGGTAAGCGTCAATTGAACTAAAGTCTCTACATCCGAACTGTTGTGAGTACCGAAAACTTACCTCTCAAAGGCTTCTTTGGCCATTTCTGGCATATTGCCAAACTATGATCCGAGTATCACGAGTCTGTAAAGAAGTACTTGAATAACAACAATACTTACATGTGGACTGGAGCTTGCTAGCCGGCCAAATAAAAAAAATGAATCGTTCTCAGTTTTTAACTCTTTGTCATTTTGAAGCGGCGGTAGCTTAATTGCTAAAGCGTCGGACATGCGGTGGTCGGTTCGAAACCCACCCATTGCACTACCAACGTGAACCCACTCGTAACACAAGCATTTAGCTTATTTATTTATTATTTGTCTAAAAAAACGTTGCCCCACACTAGGATTTTCTCCTGTATCGTGGGTGCGTTTATAAACACAAATTCTCACATACATAAACATCTGGATGTTTATGTATGTGAGAACCCGGATCAACTACCTGTAGATCATACAAATATTTGCTCCGTGTGGGGATCGAACCCACAACATGAGTTGCAGAAGCCAATTGCTCAGCCGCTACGCCAAACGTGTTAGCACGACGGGTTAACAAGATTCTAGTGATGTGCGACACACATTGCTAGTAAGATTAAAAATATATATATATATCTTACGTCATCGAACTCCAAGGCCAGCCGTCCATAGACACCTGAAACCCCTGAAAAATAATGC
Source organism: Acronicta leporina (assembly GCA_947256265.1). Classification (NCBI taxonomy): domain Eukaryota; kingdom Metazoa; phylum Arthropoda; class Insecta; order Lepidoptera; family Noctuidae; genus Acronicta; species Acronicta leporina. Next base: position 2,852,750 of record OX366513.1, on the reverse strand, counting down.
AGCTCAATGTAGTAATAACAGTATCTTTATATGCATCGTAAACACCCCATGTCATGTTACGGGTTGGTGCAAAAACTGCTGAAAAGATTTTAATTTTGTTATCACATGTTTTGTTGTTTGTTAAAAAGTAATATATTCCAACTTAAAAACTAGTGAACTTCTAATCTCAATTAATTAAACGGATCCTAGAGATTATCACTGTTGGTTTCTGATGAAATTATTTTTGGGATCCATTTCTAATCCTATATAGCCTCAGGTGAGCGAAACCGCAGGCAAAAGCTACACAAAATCCAAGAGGTATGTAATCTACATTATAATATTGACTCACCTAACCACAAGATTCACTTTTTATGTAAAAAATACAGTCTTATGCGCACAACCTTACCAAGGTGTAAACACCAGTTAATGGCCAAGGAAATAAAGTCGTCCCTATTTATTTTTGCATTGAATGTAAATAATCGAAGCACATTTATCACAGGCTGCGTGCGAGCGATGACTTCATGGCGCAAGTTCCCATGATAGCGTCATTCAAACCACGATCATCGTAATTCCTTTTTATAATAATCCTTCTGTGGTTTATAAAGGAAAAAACAAGAGAATTATCATCGTTTAGTTGTTATTAATGTCCCTTTAATGCTAATAAGTTATGAATTATCTTTGCTCTGCCATGAAGTTTATTTCTGCCAAGTGCCTCCTATTTCTCAGCAAAGCTTTCTCTCACTGCTTTGGGATCAGCTTCAGTTACAGATGTAGCTGAATATGAGACCTCCGTAACCCAATAGCTGGACAAGTTTACCAAGTATTTTGGGTTCCGACTACCACTAATGAGAGTAATTTGCTTTTCGTGACATCATATTGTGCTCTCTGAGATACAGGGGTGAATTTAAAATGAGTATGTATATTTTAATCCCGTCAGTAAATATAATCCCTAATTGATTTTTTACACCCATTTTCTTTTTGTATTGTTAAGAAATGACTTTTCACTTAGAAGTACTGAGCATTTTGAGACTTATGGCCAAATACTTAAGTGCTACTCAATTTTAAGAAGCCGTTTAATATCGAGCTGTCTCAGTCAGTTTTACTTAAAGTGATAGAGACCGCACGAGACTTAAGGGTCTGGCGGACCGAATATTTTGTATGGTAAATACCCTAAAATGAAATCGTAATGCAAACACAATTTATTTAAAGTGTGTTATCATTACGATTTTATTATTCGGATTCCGATACCGTTAATCTAGGTTTTTACCCAACCATTTTCTCTAGTACTACTTCACTGAACATAAACAACCCGAAAATTTGGTACGTTTGTACTCTCAATTCGGTCCGCCAGACCCTTAGGTGCAACTTATAATTGAGTAGGGTTGAGTATTTGTCCTGTAATACCTAACAGAGGTCCCAAGATGATAACCAGCTAGTGAGACTAATGGTTGTATCTGGTGTCTGTAGGCTATTTATTCTAGATAGGCTTACGTTTGCCCGCCAATTCACCTGATATTAAGTGACACTGCGATCTACGATGGAGCTTACCCGTGATTTAAAGACATCCAGATTCTATCTATCAGGGAAGACCCACTCGGAAAACGCATTTCACATTTCGGCGGTACGCCTAAGAAAAGTTGATTTAAAGGGTACGTGGCAATTAAAAATGTAAGTTTTTTTTCCAACTAGAAGACCACACACAGTACTTGTCCTATTAGCAATTTAGATAGGAAGGTTCAAACGCGTTGGATGTTAAACTAAAGCATTAGATGTCTCAAGTACGAGCTGTAATTACTAGAAACTGGCATTCCTGTTTACCTCGCCAAGGATTATCGTGATGTGATCACATTACCAGCACTTTATATTCAAGTCCAGAATGTTAGGACGCGCTCAATTATTTATTGCGGTGATGTTACTATTGCAATAAAATAAAATTATGTACCTACAATCTTCATGCCTCGTTCAGTACTGTCAATGCTTGCTCGCCTGTAGAAGTGTAACTCCTAAATGGATGAACTGATTTTCATGCTGATTTATGCCTAATGGATATGCCGTGGGACTTGCGATCATGTGGTTACCGGTTCGAAACCCTACTATTGTACTACCGACGTGATCCCACTCGCAACACAAGCATTTAGAGCACGAGGGCTTAACAAGAATACAAGTAATGTGCGACCCAAATTGCTAATAAGCTCTAAAAAATAAATAATAAGGTAGCACTAATTTCAAACTCCGAGCTTTATTATTGTGAAATTAATAGAAAAACACACCTTATTACATTTTGCTCAACCTGGGAATCATACCCAGGACCATGAGGCAGTTATTATCTCCTCGGAGTTTTATTTTAATAAATAGTAATATAAGCAAAATAAAGAAACCCATTCTCCACACACCATGAACTTAACCCTGCGTAATCTTTCGTAATAATAATTATTATTATCGATCTAAATCAATGAATTAATTGTAACTCAATTTATCAAGAGGTTGATTCAGACTCGTTATTCAATTAATCGATTTGCATATTGATTTGAAATTAGTTCAATAAATGTCCTTGCTTTTGTAAGATGACTAGGCGATATAAGTAACCGTTCCACATTCTTGAATAACCAATTGCATATTAACCCTAATTATTGGAAATATTGTTAAATATGATAAAATTTTATTTTTGCAATATTTTTTAATCCTATAAAAGTTTTAAAAATAAAAGAATAATCAGCATTTCGCTGTCGATATAAAAATAAAAAAATTTAATCTCCTGAAATGAAAGACAAAACATGGTTTGAAGTTTCAGGTGAACATAGTAACGGGCAATAGCTAGTACTTAACTGTATGTAACAATTCTTTATTTCCATTCTACTAAACACGAATATTATCAACGCAACCTATAATATTTCCAAAATGACTTAATACATTCCCCTATCATTAGGTAGGGTGAAAGCCCCAATTTTCGTCACACACGTCCCGTCATTTTCGGTCACAGCGTAACAAGGATGACGTGAAACATGTTGATTGGTACTTAGAAGTTTTGTAAGTACCATTATAAATCATTGGCTTGTAGTACAGAGCGTGTCTAAGTCTCACGACTTTGAGATAGACTGTTTGTGATGCTATTATGTGTAATCTGTTGCGTTCATGTAGGTATTGTTGGCGTGATAATACGATATTAGTTTGAACCGGATGTAGCGATTGAGGAAGAAAAGGTATAGTACTTACCTACCTACGCCGCCATGTGCATGACGTGAAGCAAATCCATTTTTAGAAGACCAATAGGTACATTTTATTGAATTACTTAGAAATAGATAATTATTCTGTGCAGCATTTTTATCATAAAAACGTGTTAAAAACATTATTTAATTCTCTGAATTCTTTCTAAAAACCACAGTAGAAACTGCGTTGGAATCGTAATTATGATTTTGTAACTTTTTCAAATTGTAATTACATACTCAGCTACGCATTATTTACAAAATTACGAATGTTTCCCACGTTGAAATTAGTGTCAACTTTAATTTTTATTTTATCGTAATTGTTAGCTTAATTTTATTTTATTATAACCTTGGCCTTGTACTATTTCAGATGATTCAATACAATAAGTTATTATTGTAAATAAACACTTAATTTATTTATATTACATGTATTTGACGACCTCTGTGGTTTAGTGGTTCGAGTACTGGACTGCCGAACACGAGGTCGTGGGTTCGATTCCCACAAAACACAAAAATTTATGTGATGAATATATAGTGTTTGTGTTCGTCTGGGCGTTTCTTATGTATTATAAGTATGTATTTACAAAAAAAGTATATAAGTATTATATCCATTATCTAGTACCCATAGTACAAGCTTTGCTTAATTTGGGACTAGATGGCTGAAAAGTGTCCCAGAATATTTATTATTATTTATTATTTTATCGTCATAATAAATTAGCAACTAGATTAGTTTAAAAATAACTACAAATAATACTATAATAGTACTTATATACATACAACTGGTTAAGAGAACAAAAGAGATGTAATTATATTTAAATTTAAAACTGAAAAATAAAATTTAACAACGTGAGGAGAAATGACAAATTACTTATTAGCAATACAGTGGCGTCACTAGACGTCAAATATTCTAAGGCTGATGATTTTATTTTCACATATTTAAAAAAAAATGCTAGATTTTTGAGAAACTGTCAGTCGTACATTTTAAACTTAGTTATGTATGTTTACTTTTATGAATATTTGATGTTTTTTAATTTTATTTTGTAATGTGATGGGAAATTGTTATAACCCTTTATAATCTTAAAAGTTTTTTTAACATAGTGTATAAAAAGTAAGTGTACCTCGATATGTAATTACAGAATTAGCAAAACCTCCTACAAATAGAATTAACGACAATAACATGGTTACAAAGATACAAAAAGAATAATTTCTCTCTCGAATAACACTTACTCGTCTGTGTGACGTCATTGGGACGTGTTGATTGCACCTCATTACTGCGTCCCATGTCGTCTGTAATTGAATACATGACGACAATATGAGCACTCACCCTGTCCCTTAGGAGTGATCACTGTGATTAGGTTTAATTTTATTTTCGTTTGTATTATTGTGCGGATTTATTGGAAATGATATTTTGTCTTATTTTTTCTCGAGTTTGGTCTGGTGGTTTTTTTATATTTTATTGTTATTTGAAACCAATCTGATTTAATATTATGATATTTTACCCACAACGGAATGGAGACTGTATATGCGTTTTGGGGTGAGAAGTTGAGGTGTTGTTGGTTTTTTAAAATATTTATGACTAAAAAAAGATTACTACCTTTAATCTCAAAATCGTGCGGACATGGTTCGTCTCGCAAGTTGTCCAGTTTTATTGAGTTTTTATATCGGGAAATTGTCAGTCTAAAGTTTGAATTCTTGCCTCTAGGTGGAACATTTTAACCAAGGTAGAGTAACAGAGTAAAAAGGTTACGGAAGGTTACGGAAGGTTACGAGGTTGTTATTTCCTATATTGATAAAAAAAACGATGTTTGTGGAAGTTTTAATGCATTAATTTTATTTCAGTACGCATTTTTAAAGTTTTTACATTACCTAAATAAGAACACGTAACACTATTACTAGTAGATATAAAAAGGTTACCTCTCTAGAAAAACAGAGCTCACATAATAATATGTATCTATGCTTAATATATACGGGTCAAATTAACCTTCTCGGTTGAAGAAGGTTAACAAATTGCCCACTTATCTTCGCACCAACTCGTAAAATCGGCTGAGGGGGAATTGGGTCAGTGTTATGGTAGGCCTCGAACTGGCGGCCATACTCCACTAGTAAAAAAAAAAACTTTTTATCTTTGCAAACCAAAGAAGCATGTTTAGGTCCAATGTAAATATGTAATAGAGGTTGAGCCTAATTTAAATTAAATGCTTGGAGAATAATTAAAATTATATATTTACGCAGATATAGCATTATAGAAAGTTGGTTTGTAATTAGGTATAGATATTCACTAGCTTCTGCCCGCGACTTTGTCTGCGTAAACTTCAGAATTGGGTCCGACTGGGGAAATCCATAGAAAAACCCAATAACACTTTGATCGAACCCAGGACGTCTAGCGTAGCAGTCGCGCTCAACACCATTTGGTCAGCCATGAGTCGTTAGAAAGAGGTAAAAATGACCTATTTCTGTCTAGAACTATAAGGCACCTCCCACAACATTAATATGGATTCATATGGCGCTGCGTAATAAACTATAACCGCGCTCGGTTTTGCTCGTAAATTGTTATAAAATACACGGTTTATATCACTTATGAACCCGTTAATATAATTTTGTGCCGCGAAATTGTTTCAATAAATTATACGGGCAATATTTTGTTAACAATATTGGTGTTTGTACGTAAAATGAGATAATTATTGAACAGTAAATATGTATATCGCGGTAGGCCGTAAAACCACAAGAATTTGAATAACGAATGATGAATGAAATGAATATATGGACGAAACGTTTGGTATAGCGGCTGAAAGATTGTCTTCTATGACACGTGTAGTGGGTTCGATCCCCACACGGAGCAAATATTTTTATGGCTAAAACTTAGTCATAAAAATATTTTCCTCGTCTGGGCGTTTATTGAGTGAGAATTTGTGTTTGTTAAAGCACTCTCGATACAGGAGAAAATCAAAGTGTAACAACGTTTTATAAAAAAAAAGTAATAATACAATATATACCTACTTATTATTACTCTAAAGCCGCTATGGCCCTTTCTGCAAAAGGCCATTTAAAACATTGTCTCACACATATTTTTATTCTATGGACTTTAAAGAAAATATTAATGTCTGAGTTTCTTTCGATGTTTCTTCTCAGAGGTCGTTAGCTAACAAATGCCGGCGCCATAACAATATTAAAACATTGACTTTAAAAGTGTCTTTATTAAAAGTTCTATTTACAAAAATAAATACAATTTCTTTACAATATATTGGTTCCACTGAGTTGCTCAAACCTTCTTAACCATTTTAAAATAAGAAATTTCGAATTCATTTGTAGATAATTACACAACGTTTTTGTATGATGTGCAATGATTTTGACCGTTATTTTTATCTAAAGTAGAATTAGTCAGTTTCAGTTACATAAATAAGTTTTTCACCCAATTAGTCTGTGAAAAACTGGTAAAGGAAATTCAATAATTCCCTTTATTCAGAATTCTATTTTTAAAATTGATCCAAGCAGCGGCTTTTGAAATAAATTATTTTATGACATCAAATCCCACAAACCTTCTGCATATTCATTAAGTTAAACTTCGTATTTCGATATTTTTACGACCAAACCATTTGGTCGCAAAAAAAAAAATTTCGAACCAACATGTTTTCATTAAAATGACTTCGAAATTTATGATCGACTAATCAGAATCCCTTAATGTTGTTCCAAAGTCCTACTGTTAAGAAGACTGTAACCATTTTTTTTTTATTTCATTGATTTTGAACAAATTAAATTGCTTATTGTTCGATGCGTGTAAAATTAGTTATAACATAACATAGTCGTTGACCCCAATTTTTCCCGCATTCCATACAATTTTTGAGACAAATGGTAACTTATATCCTTCCTCAGAAAGCAATGTGTCTCCTTTTAAAATTTTATCGAAATCAGTTTAGGCGTGAAACAGTAACAGACACTTCTACAATATTAGACAATAAAATCAAACTACTTTTTATGTATTCTGTTTCAAACCCATTACAGAGTGGAATACTTGCCTTAAGTAGCGTCGATATAATCGGTAAATAGTAGATTTATTTCAAAATCGGTAACAATTTACTCGTGAAATCACTTCTTTTAAATAAAACATGAACAGTATGTTTGTTTACCTATCTCTTTTTGTATTTATCTTCTCAGCCGCATAGACCTTTAGTTTTATGCCAATTATCTCGCCTCTGTGATTTATTTGCCCATTTAAGACTGTAAGAATCCAGTTATCAGTGTTAATGAAGACACTTAAACAAGCAGTGACTCTTAATAATCATGCTAGACCAGTGGTTCCCAACAAGAAGTCCACAAGAGCTTAAATAAAACGGAACATATTATGATGTTAAAAACTGTTTTAATTTCAGAGACACTGTTTTAATTTCTTGTGGTTCCTGCTGACAAATATGAAACCAAAGTTTTTTTTTAAAGATTACTAGCAATGTGGGTCACACATTACTAGTAATTCTTGTTAACCCCTCGTGCTAAGCTAAATGCTTGTGTTACGAGTGGGTTCACGTCGGTAGTGCAATGGGTGGGGTTCGAACCGGCAACCACATGATCGCAAGTCCGACGCCCTAGCCATTAGGCTACCGCCGCTTAAAGTTGTCTGCAGTCAAAAAAGGTTGGGAAGCCCTGTGCCTACCCCTTAAAGCTGATGCGGTCACTTGGCCCGCCAAATTCAAATTTATTTGCTTTTTCGCAAAGGACCAATTGCTCGTGCATAAAAATAATATTAGCGACAATAACTACATTATATTCATAATGTAATAGTGTAACATAGCTAATGTAAGGTACAATCGAGGTATCCAAATTTGAATATTTTAACAGTTCAAACTATTTAGAGTAGGACCAATCCTATTTTTATTTATTTAATCAATTATTTTATTGATTATTTAATTTATTATTTATCCTCCTACCAATTTTCGAAAATACATAACCTAATTGAATTTGGCATGCCAAGCGCAAGCCTTCTCCTTAACTCTAACCAAGAGTAAATGTCAGACCTTAAATTTATCTTAAAAAGTATACATATTGTAAATTATTGTATGCGAAATAATTTTGGAGGCAAAAAGTCGCTGCGACCGGTCGCAATTTGCACACATTATGCATCACCCCGTTCCGATTTACGAGGCGACGCCATTTTATTTTGTTTTTTTTTCAACCCATTGTGTTACCTAATAAGCTGGATAAAGGGCGAAAGGGATTAATAAGTCCCCATTTACTTGGCACAATGTGATGTTATACCTAATGCAAATTCAAAATATCTCTCAATCTGTTTCTCGAGTGGAGACCACGACTAGGCAATCGTAGTGTAGGGCCCCCGCTGGCCAGGTGGAGTGATGACTTGCGGAAGGCAGCTAGACTGCTAGCTGCCTTCCGCAAGTCATCACTCCACCTGGCTGTCTGACTGGATTTGGAATGCCGAAGATCGGGCTCTGTGGCGTTCACTAGGAGAGGCCTACGTCCACCAGTTATATCTTACCAGGCCGTACCTATATAGTTACTAAATGAATGCAATCGGTTTCTTCTAGGCAAGCGCGCTCCATCGTAAGTCGCAGTATCGCTTAACATTAAACGAACAGGTGGTCAAGCGTAAACCTATCGAGAATAAAAAAAAAACTATGTCGAAGGATGAAACATACCCACATGAATAATAATAACTAGTCAGCACTTAAGTTCTTGCTTCCGTTACCCTTGGCCGAACACCCGACCCTGGTAATTCCAAAGCTTATATTATTAGTATTGCAACATACATACATGATGTTTTCCGGCGCTACCTGGTATTTTAACAAGGCTTCACGCGTCAGTACACGCCAAACCTCTTTATTATGTGACCTCTATTCGACCGTTATTATGACAAAGAGGTGTTTTTCGTAAGGAGTTTTTCTTCATTTTTGTTTCCGACCTTTTTTACATTTACCTCTGTAGTACCTAGGTAATGTCAGTGTTGTTCTATTGAAAGACAAACTGTTTTTATTCTGATTGAAAGAAGAATTAGTCACTTATTGGTCGAAATTAGCTGTAATTAGTAACTTATAAGTTGAAATTAGTCGTAGGTAGTATTTCCTCAGCGGAAACTATTGTTCTAGATACTTAGCTCATGTCGATAGAAAAATATTGATAACTTAAGTTGAGACTTACATATTGTTCGATTTTCAAGCTTATCAGCTTTCATGCTTCGAAGCCTGTACTAAACGTCAGTTTATGGTGTGCAATAAAGTATATTCTACCTATCTATCTTAGCAAAGGATTTCATTTGGTACTTATATGACAGTCCTACTTTTGATTAATCATAACCGGTATGCTGACCTATAAGTGTATGAAAAGTCTTTGCAATGCGAGGTCAACTTATACTAGATATATATGGCATGTTGTGTAGCCGATGTCTGTGATTCATAAATTGACTAATTTAAATTAAAGATTTGAGCCCTCCAGGTTGTTGATATTTCTACTAAGAACAGCTTTGTACACGAGTAACATTATTTTTAAGTACCTATAATCTACCAAACGAAAAAATGAAGAATAATCAACATCGATTAAAAATTCGCGTACCAAAAATACATTTGAATTGACAACCTCCTCCTGTTTGAATTCGGTTAAAAATAGTGACCCTCCCACGGTGTACAAGTACTAGTAAACATTCAATTTTGTTTTTGAAATATTTGTGTCTAAACGTTTTTATGACTTTTCTTGTTAATAACATAAGAGGCCCACAAGAAATCTACTGGCATTGATAAAAAAATATACCTAACAAAAAAGAAGCCCAAAAAACAATAACGTTCATTATTTTCATATTAATCTTCCAATAAAATTCCTTCTACTAACAAGCAATAAAAATTGTTTCTACAATAAAAATATGTTTAAGAGAATTGCTCTTACAAGAACATCTTAAACAAAATTACAAGGGCACCTCTAAATCCGTTCTTTGCCCTTCGATATTAAAAATAAAACGTCGTAAAATCGAAGCGAATGGTCGAAAATATTGGTGTTGACCCATAAAGTACTGGGAATCGTTCCCACGATTTTTAATTATCAAAAGAATGTTATACTTACTATTCCACATTGTTATGTGGGAGGAACTGGCCATAAATTCCGCTCCAATAATTGTACCGATCCCCCATTTGTAACCGATTAGTCGAATTTCTAAATCGATACATCGATTTGGTGATACGAATCGGTGAGGCGTAGCGGGCATTTAAATTAAATCGAATTGCAGCACTGTTCTTTATTTAAATTTTATAATAGGCATATAAAACTGTCATCACTGTCGCAATAGTTTTTTTTCTATGGCGAAATACCTACTGCATTCTCATAATGAGGTTTTAATACTGATTGACAGGACATATTATTAAACCTATGATATTGTTGATTTAAAATTTGGTTACTTATTGGTTATTATACAATTCCACTAAAATTATCACATTAGAAATGATACAATATTTAAATTAGATATGGGTGTATCCTACTTCTCTGGTATTGATGGACACCCATGGGCGGCGGTAATCGCTCACCATGAGGCGATGCGTCTGCTTGTTTGCCCCCCTATGCCGTACAAAAAGATCTACTATATGGAACCAATTTCTTCTTTGGATCTACTAATTAAAATAACAAAATGGAGTTTTAGTTTAAGTTTGTTTACAATCCCAGATGAGTTTTTACCACCTAGAAATCAGTTAACGTGTTCAGTACCTTCGACAAGGATTCCACAAGTTTTTTGTCAATGTGCCAGTATCACTTTTAGTTTAACCTATTACCCTTAATTATCTGTTAAATACAGACACGAGTAGTAACTATTTTATGTCCGATTTACAGGGCTCTTAAGAGTAATGTATTGAATCCATGCGTGCATGCATGGAGATTACTTCTTAATTGTGTTCAGAAGCGTCTGTTTTGAACTGCACTGTATTTATTTAAATTGCGTGTGTAACTCGTGGAGCTTTGGAGTGTTTCTCTAAAACTCCACGTCACACTTCTCTCGTACAAATAATATTTTCTTTAAACTATTAGTGTCATTAACCCCCGACGCAAAAACGACGGGGTGTTATAAGTTTGACGTGTCTGTGTGTGTGTGTGTGTGTGTCTGTCTGTGGCATCGTAGCTCCCGAATGGATGAACCGATTTTGATTTAGTTTTTTTTGTTTGAAAGGTGAATAAGTCGGGAGTGTTCTTATCTATGTTTGATGAAAATCGGTCCAAGATGGCCGCCGCCACAAGATGGCGGTTTACATATTTTTTCACAACTCCCACAATATTGGTATCAAATGAAAGGGCCTGACTAGTAGAATACTATACACTATGAAAAATTTCAAATCCAAGATGGCCGCCTCCACAAAATGGTGAATTTATTAATTTTTTTCGCTACTCCCTCAATAAAGGTATCAAATGAAAGGGCTTGACTAGTAGAGTACTATACACTATGATATAAGATATCTAATAGCTATGAAATAATTGTACAAAAGTTGAATAACTAAACGAAGAAAATACCTAATTAAACACTAAATTCCCTGGATCTTAAAACGCAAGAAAATAAAAGAAATTAAACAAAATAACTAAGAAGTCCCTACAAAAAGTGTGAAATAACAAATTAAATTAAAAATTTAAAAAAACCCCCGACACAAAAATAAACCTGAATCCCCATAAAAAGAAAAAAATAAACTTGAAATTATAACCCTTCGTAAGTACGTATAAAGTTTTTTGATTAAATTTTGTCGCGTCGGGGGACCGCTCTCTAGCTCTCGCGTGTCTGCCCGCTCGGGTCGCCAAATTTGAATATGTTACGCTCCGCCCACTTTACACCCTCCCGCGCGTCGCGGCGATGTACGCGCCATCCACATCAATTCTGATTTCGCGCGATTCACGTTCGGGAAGCAAAAGGAAAGGAAAGGATTCACATAATTAGAGAGCGGTCCCCCGACGCGACAAAATTTAATCAAAACACTTCATACGTACTTACGAAGGGTTATAATTTCAAGTTTATTTTTTTCTTTTTATAGGGATTCAGGTTTATTTTTGTGTCGGGGGTTTTTTTTAATTTTTAATTTAATTTGTTATTTTAATAATACTGTAAAACTACTTGGTTATTATAGATTTTTTTATTAGGTATTAACTCGTGCTAAAATTCACGCTATAATTTATATTTATAAGAGAATTAAATACTGAAGAATACCTAAGGTTGGTTTCATTTATTAATTATTTCTGATTTCTAATCGAGGATTGGTTCATTCTACATGGTCCATTCCTTCTTTCTTCGCGTAAATTTTGAATCTTTTGTAAATTTGTAAATTTAAAGCCTAAAAACTGCCTCAATAGCCAAGTGGACCTGACCGCGACTGCTACGCTAGAGGTCCTGGGTTCGATTCCCAGGTCGAGCAAAGTGTTATTGGGTTTTTCTATGAAATTCCCAGTAGCAGCTCGGAGTTAGGAGTTTGTGCCCGGTTAATGGCAATAGGCTCGCCCCCTATTACATGGGACCTAAACATACCGGCGAACTGTGGGTGTACATTAGTACGCCTCTGCCTGACTCTTCGGGGAATACAGGCGTGATGGTATGTTATGTTAATCCTAAAAACTCGTAACTTAATCCTACGGGGATTATCTTGAATTCTGTAGCAAATTTCAAGTATGTGGACTTTATGCTTTCTGAGATGCCTTGGTTGAAATTTCGCTTTTATATACATAGATTTTGAATTGCAATTTGATAAAACCACGTTCCGTCACAAATAAATAAATAAATAATAATAAATATTCTGGGACATTTTTTACACAGCACCATCTAGTCCCAAACTAAGCAGAGCTTGTACTATGGGTACTAGACAATGGATATAATACTATTTTTTTTTTTTTTGTAAATGCATACTTATAATACATAAGAAACACCCAGACGAACACAAACACTTATATTCATCATATAAATTTTTGTGTTCTGTGGGAATCGAACCCACGACCCCGTGGTCGGCAGTCCGGTACTCGAACCACTAAACCACAGAGGTCGTCGTAAATAACTGCATCAGAACGATACGGCTCTAAATAATAGAGATGCAAACAATACGATACCAAATAATGGATATTGAATCAAATATCGCGGTCCTCGAACAATACCCGGTACCGACCTCTAGCGGCATTTCGCCGTATTTAGCATCCCGTAATGAAAAGACCCAATCAGGCACGTGAAGTATGATCCTAGGTAATTGGGTACCGGTTTTGGTTTCCATCGATATCTACCCTATTGTTACATAACGAATGAATGATTATTTTGAAATGGAATTCGTGGGATCTTTGGACTTTATTGGACATTATTTTTTAAGGTATGTTTGGACAAAGGAAGGGTCAGCGGCAGCGTATCTATTTGAAGAATTCTTTTGGATAGTCTTAGTAAAATAAGGTAGACTGATTTTAATGGTCTTTATTATACCCAGCTTTGCCTCAAATAGCCCGTTATCCATTTTGGAACATTCTTCCTTGGTTTGACCAACTTCTAAAAGATCTCAATTCGTATAATGTTTGCTTTACGGGTATGTTAGGTGATATCTTAGCCGTTATATGTTAACCGATTGAAGTGTTTTTGATATCTGATAGATAAAAAGATAATTTTCGTCTCCCAGATTTCATCATCAACTAATTTTTACTGTTTCACTACTAGCCACGGGTATTCTATCAGAATCTGTCACACTTATGGCAAGTATGCACCGACCTGATTCCTCGTAGGATTAGGCAGAGATGTACTAATGTAGACCCACAGTTGTACACACACAATTCATAGCCTATTGCCATTAACCGGGCACAAATCCAGACTCCGAGCAGCAACTGAGAATTTATAGAAAACCCAATATCACTACTCGACCTAGGATTCGAACCCAGGACTTCAAGCGTAGTCGTCACGCTCGGGGCCACTAGACTATTGAGGCTTTCTAACACAATGTGGATTTAAAAAATATATAAAATGCACCCAATTCAAATTTAAAAATATCGATACCATAGGTAACGTATGACATGGACATTGGACATCCCTACGACTGATTTAGCTTTTGACATAACGTTGCGTCCAACAAGCGAACAAAACTCCTATTGTCCTGTTAATAGCCTATCGATTTGTTAAGTCAACTATAACCGATTGTGGTTATTTACACTGACTTCCGAAATGGGCGAATTTTATATTCAAAGTTACAATAGCGTCATAATTTGTATTGTTACAATTTATATGCGTATTACTGCTTTTGTTCGGTGGTATTATATTGTTTATACATGGCAAGCCTGTGAATCATTTATAACATACCATCACGCCTGTGTTCCCCGTGGGTTAGGCAGAGGCGTACTAATGTACACCCACAGTTCGCGCGTATGTTTAGGTCCCATGTGATAGGGGGCGAGCCTATTGCCATTAACCGGGCACAAATTCCTAACTCCGACCTGCTACTGAGAATTTCATAGAAAATCCCAATAACACTGCTCGACCTGGGAATCGAACCCAGAACCTCTAGCGTAGCAGTCACACTCAGGACCACTTGGCTAATGAGGCAGCCATTTAATCATTTATAATCAACCTTTTTACTGTCCCACTCCTGGGCAAGGGTCTTCTGTCATGTAAGAGATGTAAGTATATGTACTAGTTTCGACGAGATGACATAAGAGTCAGCGGAATTCTTTAAATTCCGACAGCCAAGCAACTGAATTTCTTACTTCTAGCCCCATCTCTTTAATTGGCGAAGTACTATCTATGTTTTGTTATTTTGCTGCATGCCCCATTGAAATAAATAAATGCAAATCTTTTTTCTAGTAAATGAACTCACAAAAGCACGACTCACCAAAAAGAGTGAAAGTTTTTATATTCTCTATATTCCCACTCAAAACAAAGGGCAGTTTTATTAAAAAAACTAGCTTCCGCGGCTTCGCCCCCGTGGAATAAAAAGTATCGGGAACGGGATAAAAAGTATCCTATGTCCGTTTCCTGGTTCTAAGCTACCTCTCCACCAATTTTCAGCCAAATCGGTTCAGCCGTTCTTGAGTTATAAATGGAGTAACTAACACGACTTTCTTTTATATATATAGATGTAATTATGTAGTAAAATTTCTATTACTGCATGAATGAAGGAAAAACAAACACTTATTTTCCTCACCTGTATTTTCCCTTCATAAATCGCAAGTTATTTATAATCGTGCAAAAGCTATAACATCCAGCGAAGCGACACAAGTCGTTATTATAAATTATTACCATGCTTGGGAATGAAGTGGCAATACTATAGCTTATAGAAAAAGAAATGCTGTTCCATTCCTCCCCGTTCCAATTATTTTTTAGTAATGTGAATTTGCTCTCTTCCGTTGAAACTCATAACATACTGTTACCACATCTAAACAAATTAATGTAAAACAAACAACCATCACCCCTGAATCGTGCTTAATGCCTTGGGGAATACCCCAAAGGCTTTGACTATCTATCCCTGGACAAGTGACGCGCTTAATTCTATGAACAAAAAAGTCTGTCACTTTTGGTGCGGGGGGAGGAAACACTACATAGACATTGCTGCACACATACTCAAAATAATGTTGTATCGCCACGAACTCACACATATTAAATTCTTCACCACTAACACAATTTACGCACACATAGAGGTCAAATACGTCAACATACAAGAATTGACGACAATACGAACGTATAATACAATAAAAATAATTAGGAAGCTACTATGTCGATATTTTATATCGATAGATTATTTTAGGAAGAATGGAGAAAAACGTAACAACATTACAAATTATTTTTATATGTAATTATTTATTTGCAAAATTAAAATCATCCATACACACCTTTTTAATATCTTGCGTCATAATTATTTTCAATGCAATGCTCTCATTGCATGCTAATGAAATACAAAACAAAGGAACTGTTTAGGTATAGATAAATAGGTGTAACATACTATGTAATTGGAAAATAAACGCACGGGTGAGACAAATCGCAAACTTTTCGAAATACATATTCTATAGCCTATCTTAATCTTGAATAATGTAGCATTCAAATGGTGAAAGAATTTTCGAAATCGGCTTAGTAGTTTTTGAGTTTATTTGTTACATACATTGATACATACAAATCTTTCCTCTATATAATATTAGTATAGATAGAGCGGATATTGGGGACGTTATGTTACAAATACTTTGATACCAATTAGTTTGATTCTTTCATTTTGATTTTTTCTTTTCTTTGCCAGGCTGATATATAACACTAGACAGAGCATTTTGTTTCCCACGAGATATAAGTAGGAGTAAATACGATTTTGTTCATTATGTCGCGCGTTAATATGAACAGAAGCGCTACGCTAGAGGGTTCGATTCCCCGGTCCTGGGTTCGATTCCCCGGTCGAGCAATGTGTTATTGGAGTTTTTCTATAAAATTAAGGGTTGATGCCCGATTAATGGCAATAATATCTGTCTAACCCTTCGGGGAATAAAGACGTGATGGTATGTCGTGTTCCGTACTCTCGTTATTTCTTTGAGCCGGATATCGAAAAAAGAAAATAATGTGTTTGAAGAACACCCCGAGAGGCAGGGCATAGTGGAATTAAATAACTCACTTACAATTGGAGCTGCCCAACTGGGGAAACACCTACACTTTTCAGAAAATAGTAGCCAAATAACATAGCACTGTACTACTAGTATTCTATTATCTGTGACTGTACTATGTTGTGTTCCTAACGGTGAGCAAGATCGCCAAAGCTCCGCGAGGAAGCGTTATGTTGGCAGTGGGGGTACCGGTGTTGTGGGTTGTCTACCGGGTGTGAAAAGATTTTTACAGGTTCGGCAACGGGCGAGTGATACCTCATGTGTTGCAAGCGTTCATATAATAGGGTACATTAACACTATATATACACTTACCATCAGGCGGGACATGTGCTGATTTTCCACCTAAGCGGTAAAATAAACCCCAGACCTTCTAACCATACCGTATCTTAGAAATCATTTGCAATGATTTTTGAAATACGATTTAAATATGTTAATTTATATTTTAACAAATTTATCCGCAACGGCTTAAGCTATTATTTATCAATCACACCTATATCATTTTAAATGAAGGTCTTTTGTAGATCTGAAAAAGTAACAAATAAAATATCTAATACTGGATATCAAAAATAATCAATAATCTTAGTTACGTCATTTCCAAAAATGTTATTTTATTAAAATATAGTGATATCATAAATTCATGATATTCATCTTTAGTGATCTTTAGCAATTATTATAATTTGGTCTTACATTGAACACGAAAATAATATCGATATCGATTCGAAATCGTAAACTAACACTATCACATCATTAATTAAAATGACAAAACAAAAGAGGGACATAGTCTCGCTACACTTTTTAAAATTCGAGTTTTATGCATTATGTCATAATATATATAAGGCCTATAATTGCCAAAAAACGGTAATTCTGCATTAAGACCTATAATTGGAAATCAGAAATGGTGACATCCTATTGGATGATATATAATTGAAATCAATAAATGACATTTTGATGGATATTTCAAATTTAAATCTTACGTGTATTAGCAGAAGGCTGATATTGTTAGTAAAAAAAATTTGCTAGTCTCGTGGGGAGTGCGGATAGTCTCGTGGGGAGTGCGGGTAGTCTCGTGGGGAGTGCATGCTTGAACTAAACGATTATTTTATACTCGATTATTGAATCGGTAACGTCCTCGATCTTTATTAATAAATTGTATTATGTGATTTAAATAGAAATAAATGAACTTTAATACTTACATACGGAAAATAACTCCATCTTTAACTAAATAAGATATTAGATATTTTTTTCATACATTAACTGCACGTATATCGGTATTTACACGGAGCATTTATGATGACCTTACTGAGCGGAAACGATTCTGTTAATGAAAAATCGATTTCGGAAACAGTTTTGATAAACGCGTTAGATTTTTTAATCCACTACCTTGACAGAGGGGAATGATCATGAGAGGCGGGTCCTTATATATAGATAGTCAAAGCCCAAAGGGTACCCCATAAAATGTTCATCGACACTTTGCCGATATGTTTAGGTCCCATGCAATAGGGCCATTATCCGAGCACAAATCGCAACTGCTAAGGACTAAGAGTTTCATAGAAAACTCTAATAGCACTTTTCGCGATCTGGCAATCGAAACCAGGACTCTAGTGTAGCAGCAGCTAAAACTTTTAGGTACCTACACCAAAAAATGAGATAACATTTTGAAATTTTCACGCATCCAATCCACGCCTCGTTACGGCAGTCTGAATCGACCTTTTTAAATAAAATCTAATTGAAATTTTCTCAAAATTATTTGTTGAGAATTATGTAGGTGTTCTTAAAACAATTTTCTTTATAACTGGCATCCAGTTCTTAACCTTGAAATATTTCTCGGGCATAATTAATAAATAACACTAACGAACAGCTTCCGCAATATTGCCTCAACACAAAAATACTACATACATTGTTTCTGGCAACACCGTAAAGTAATCAAAGAGCGACGTTTATGGCCGCCATTTTGACAAATAGGCGCGAACTGTGAAACATGTTGTAACAATATAAATATTTTTTTTAAACGTAACCAAAGAAGATGTAGTAGTTTATTTTTTTACAACAATCTAAATTAGTTTTCTAACAATCGCCCACACACAGTATTTTCTTTACCTGGCTCCGTAAAACAACATCAGTTAAAAATGTATTCTGGGTTATGTATCCTATTACATCCACAACTCTTTATGTCGTGTATGTCATTACATACACAATTATCCCCTTAATCCGTGCTAACTGTGCCAATTAGCTTCGTATCTGGTTATATTCTGCAAAAGTACAGTCGTGACAAAAAGTGTGTGTCAAACAAATTAAAAGCATACAGTCACGCTGCTAATTGGAGTCTCTTTCAATTTCACCCGTTTAAAGCGTAGATATGTGATGCCAGCGACATCATAATAAAACAGAAAACAAACGTAAAACTTTTGAAAAAACGAATGTTTTTTTTATAAAACTCGGGCTTAATTAATGCTACAAGATGAATTTACAAGAACATATATGCTCATTCGTGGTAAAGAACAATGGCAAGTTCCATACAACAAAATACCTGAAAACTATTTACAGCGTCTATGTATGAAAAAATGTTTAAACCATAGGGTTCCTATTCCTGAAACATAATCACCAAGATTTTTTATTTAAGGAGGTCACAAAAAAAAGATATTTGCATTTTTATAATGGAGAGGTTATGTCAATATGAAGTCAAGATTGCTGATTGCAAGATTGAGGTCGCTAATATCGCACCTGTGGTAACCCGAAGTACTTTATCTCAACAGTTTTTGATACCTGTTATTTTTGGGGATATGATCCCAATCCAAAGTAAGCGGTTTAGTCCATCGGACGCTACGCAAACACCATGGTAGATTTCAAAGTCCAGTTTTAACAATGTTGGTTTTTAGTTCCAACTGTCACCGCATCTTTTTTGCCAAGCTGTATGTGCTATGCTAAATCGTGTGTAGATCAAGACTTATACATAAAAATAATAATAATTTTGTTATTATTATTATAAATATATAAAGAAAAATCAGAATCTGATTTTATGATCTCGAAAATCTCTAAAATGAAACCTTTTTTATGGTTACCTTACCTGATACTTAGCTTACCTACTGTTATGTAGCGTGATAAAAAATAAGCTCTACTTGTAGCGACCTTTCGACCTATTCATCATTTAGGGATAAAATAAAACAGATTTCCAAGACTTTAAAATATTTATTCTTCCTCTCTTATAACTATGTCATATAGAAACTGCCGGTGCTTGTATATTATCTCGATGTCTGGCCCATCCGAGATACCAAACGAGGGTCATTATATGTGCGCAACACCCTACAGTACGCCGACCAACTAAACAATTGAAGCAGTATTCAACAATGCCTGATCTGCTGGAATTATTATTTTCTATTAAAATATATACATAATACTGCTTCCTTGAAATATGTCGTGATTTTATTTTGCCTCTTAATAAAGTGGTCTCTCCACTGCCTCTAAAGTTATATTCAGAAGAATTAATTCTTTCACTGCATACTTCAATCCTATATCCACCATGGAAACGTATATGCTCGCCATAATATGAGCGAGCTTGACGTATCTGATACGTTCCCAAGGCGAACAAAATGAGGTCTTTATATTCTAGTAGAGGAAATACAATAACATTACTTCGATCTGCTGTAATGCTTTGGAAGTTAGCTGATCGTTGGTTCATATTATAATCTTCTATCATATCTGCCAGATCCGGGGGCAATGCAAGGGTCAAAACTAAAGATAAAACAGCAAACTAGGGAAAAAACTGCGCAAATAACATCCAACTAAACTGTAGAACAGCGGTAGAATGAATCAAATTGAAAAACGTCAAACAATAATTCATTGTCATTGTGACAAATGATAATGTCACTAAGTGTTGCCATTGCATTTTATTTCTATTACAATTATTAATACTCGTGACTGTGTAATATAATAGTATTTATTGTGTCTTTTGGCTGTTGTCTACACACAAAAAGCAAAGTTGCTTTCCAACAAGCCTAGGTAGAAACCATCATTTTGAATCGGGCGTTGTCAATGGACATTAAGATGAAGCCATGTTTATAATTACTACAAAAATAGGGTATTTTTCTATAGTGGCAACTCTGGTGGGTTTCGCTAACACTGGATATGGATTTAATCAAATAAAAATCTATTAATTGCAATATTTTAACCGAGGCCTTTACACATATAACTAAATATGTATAAAAAATCAACTAATTCAAATAACAAGTTTTGCATAGGTCACATTTCAAGACGCTTCGTAAAACACTCAGGTATAATCTTGCCATTGTTCTTTAACATTATAAATTATAGAGCCTCGCCTGAGCTGTCAAAAATTTTCTTTCAAATACGCTTTTGGTATCGTTGTTAACAAAATTTATTTACCGTCAAACTGTGTAGTATATATACCTCTTACCATCTTCTCCACCTCCTGAAATCTTCTATTTATTATCTTTTAATAACATAGCCTGACAGATTTGGTAAACAAACTTACACCTATTCTGAAGACATTGAATGACGATTTAGATATAATAAAATATCCATGGAATATATCTTACAGTATAACGTGAATACTCGTACTAATCTTAATTAAAATATATTTATTATGCATTTCGTTTAGGTATGTTTGTATTCAATTTTTTTTTTTCATTACAAGTTCTAATTTTTTCGAAATTATAGTGATAACACTCACAAATTTAAATAGTTATTAGGTACTCCAAAATATATATATAGGTTTTTTATAAAATATTTTTGTTGTATGATATTAATATACCCTAACTTCCATTTTAGTTTTCGTGGACATTCTTTAGAGTTTCTTTGAGGAGATATTGTAAGACCACAGAATCTAGACTATCTGTAAGCTATGCAAATATACCTTCCGTCTTAGAATCAAAATCATGCGACCTGGAACGCTAGAGCAATCATTCAGCCGTCAGAGAACAGATCAGTCGTATTTTATTTCAGTCCTCCAAACGGTACGACTTAAACTGCTATCTATCCTATACATTGACGCGCGTATTTCGAGCGTTTTCTTTCAGCTTTCCGCTCCAGTAAGCCGCACGCACTGACAGTCGCAATCGCTTTGATCTATACGAATAGACGTTTCCGATATTATGCTAACAAATGGAATAGGTTTGTGCTTATTTTGGAACAACCTTTAGTTGGTGGAAAGGTGTAATTTTTAATGCGTAACGCTTTTGCGTTTGATGTTACTTTGCTAATAGAATACTGCTTGAGTGTATTTTTAACTTTGCATCTCTGAAAAAATATCGTGCAACCATAAACCGTAATCATTTAAGTCACTTCATACAACTAAATATGCGGGTGTATTTCAGCACCTAGTTCATTTCATATAACATTGAACTGCAGCTTAAGGGCCTATTTCACTGTCTGTGTATCTGCTACTCACCGAATAAATTAAACAAATTGTAAGCAATTAGCTGACTAATTTATTGTGAACTTATTCGGAGTTAGTGAAATGAGGCCTAAGTTTTAATCCAGGTTTAAGCAGAATTTGATCAGTGATCGTAATTTAGAAGAGGAGTTTATTGAGTAATTTTAGACAGCCACAGGATAAGCCGGTGACCTTTGGGTCCAACCTGTCGCTAAGCAATGGATTCCGTCCATGATATCAAATTCCTCATTTGACGTGTATGTCAGTAACCGTGGCGCCATCTATATTTATTATCTGGTTATACAATTTCTTTTACAACGTGCACGTGAGAACTGAACGATAAACATCCATGGAAGTAATAAATCCAAAGATTCACATCTAATGTGACAGATTAGCGATGTGGTGAAGGTATTTCTGTAAAAACTAGTTCTTTGTCATATGCTTCTAACTACGACAAATTCTATAAAAGGTGATGTAGGCAAACAGCCTGACATCTCACTATAATCAATATTCTATAGAAATCCGCATCGATTTATCGCAATTGCCATTTTACCGTGGAAGATCCATGCTTCGACACGAATGGGCCGGCTCGACCGGAGTGATACCACGGCTTCACAGAAAACTGGCGTGAATCAACATTCAACAAACACGTTGTGTTTCGCTGAGTGAGTGAGGATACCCTAAGGACCAAATCCTTCCTATACTGTAGTCAGGCACCTATTACACAGTTAAGTGAGTGAGTAGAGCGAGTTTTGGTAATTCTTTCTTTTTCAATTAATTTCATCATGCATGGACACAATAACATATACTGTGTCTTTTTTAGGATATTAACTGTGATAAGAAACGGCGTTGTTGTTATTATTCGGCATTTCTTTCTTAAAAAGTTTGATTTCCAAAGTCTTAGGGTTCCAAAAATAACTGATCTTTTAGGGTAAGCTCCACTTTCCACGTCTGTCTATGGATGGAACACAAGGCCATCAACCGTTATTACTTTTTTAATACATAGGTACCTCCACAAATTGACATACCATATTATTGTAATAATATTCTCTACTAACAAAATATTTTCTCTATTTCCAGGTACTAGTGAAGTGTTTCCAATATATGTCAACAAAAATCTCTCGCGGATACCAGTGTTAGTGTTGATGTGGGGTGACGGTAGCTGATCGCGCTGGCGTGGTACGGGCCCGGGGGGGGCGCGATGCAGGCGGGAGGGGGATGGTTCCTGCCCTGGACGATGGGCCTGCAGAAGTTTGCAGTCGCCCTGCCCATGGGTGGGGTGGTGCCGTTGGTACCGCCGCTGTTAGCGGCGCTGCCACAAGCACCCCCTCCGTTGAGGCTCATTGCGCCGCCTCAGTTGCCTCATCAGCAGCCTGGCAGAAAGGTACGGATGTTAAAGTGTATAATCATAGGTTCTGACACTGGTACACTGTCATATTACGAAAATATATCAACTGTTCCATATAAAAATGCTATAAGTAACATTACATAAAAACACACCATCAAGTGTAAAGTCTCAGTTGGCTTGTATGTTTAGTTAGTAGGGGACAAGCCTTGTACCGTTAACACGGCATAAATCCTTCGACCAAACAATCAAACAGATGATATTATTTTTTTCTACATTTCTTCATTTGTTGATTATTATTATCAGATCAACCCTCTAAACGCATGAATACCGCCGTGGTGAGTTGGCACCAAATTCCAACTTATACTCATTTTTCATACTGAATGCCAATATTTTCACTTGTGGCTATATTGAGGTCAGTCAACGACTTCTCACCCTTGTAATGGGGTATTTAAGTTTTTATGATAGTACATCATTCAAAAAACATTTGACACTTTATATCGAGAAGAAAGATTCGATCAAAATGACCAAAGAGATCGTCTAGATAGATTAGTAAACCTCTTTGGGGTTTTATTGCCTTTCTGGACTCAATGATATATTACCAAACTATATACTCGTGATATCCATTTTTGTTTATTCTTTTGATAAAAGAAACCCGTTTTAAATATAATGATAAAATAGCGCCATACTCATCATAATTATAATATTACGTAAGTAATACTAAAATCCTGTTCACATTATATTTTTTTTTACGTCGGCAACTCTTATAGAAATGAACCTTTAACAGAATTGTCGCAACATTACCACAATCTAGGCATTCGAATTTCAAAATCAAAGAACGGAATTCGTTTCCAAGAACAATCTGTTATCGTGAACTACCTCATTGGCTCTGATTGATACGAAGTGACTTGCGATTTGTTGAAATCGTTTCAGCATTTGCGAGTTAAATAATTGTTGGCATTACTAAGTACTTATTTACTTTGAGATTTTCCTACAGATTCTTTGGGTAACTGTTGCTATCCAATTATGAGATACTAGTACCTACGATAACAACATTGTTTACTAATGATAGATAAGTTGCATGTCGTGCGTAACTAGTTTTTATCCTAGTAGAATCATCATTTATTTCAGCAAGACGATTGCAATTTTATTGGATGAAAATTTTTGGTAGAGAATTCTAGGTGAAACTTATTCAACAGAACCCTAAAAGAATATTTCTAGGCGATTTAGCTCTTTCTCTTAGATATTCTAAAGAAAGCAGTAGAGCACAGAGTAAAAAACTATACTAGAATAAAAAAATATACTGTACCAGCAGTTGCCCATGGTTTCGCTCGAATTAAAAATTTTCAAGACAAAAGAGATGCAATCTATATTGTTACTATGTTTGCTCGAAATCTGTCCAGAGATTTAGCAAAGTTTCAGAAATATACGAATGTATAATATTAGTATGGACACCGGGGGTCGATATAGTCCATATTGTGTGGGGATGTGTTAGAATACAATCCGTACTGCCATTTAGGCATCGTAAGGGGCGAGGAAATATCAGACTTCCTCAGCGGTGGGATCTATTGGGTAATAACTGGCTGCCGGCCACCCTAACATCAGAGTCCGTCTCAAAGCACCTACTAACCATCAAGTGGCTCATCTGAACATATGCCGAGAAAATCAATAAAAAAACTAGTAAGCTGCTAGAGAGAAACCTGTCAAAGAGCTATATATATTTAAAAAAAACAACTCACTTTATCAAATTCTTTCAGCATTTTCAATACTACGAGAATAAAAACCTTTATCTCAATGCCCTACCATTTACCAACTACAAATTCACAATTCCACAGACAATTTTGTCTATTTTCTGAAGTCAGTGGTTAAGTCTAATAGAGAAAGACGTCGCCTGACGTGGGTCTAGTATCAATTACTATCTGTAATTTAGGTCTAGAATACCTGAACTGGAATATAGGACTTCGATAGGACAATGGATATCTAAAGAAGTGTAAATTACCAAGGTTGAATGTTTTTTTGTCTCCATTTCTTTCTGTCTAGAAGTCTTATTTCACCTACTCGATTGACAGTAATCGAACTTTTCATCGAGTCTAAAAACCCAAGACAATCGATTGATGAACCTCATACAATTGTGACTAGAATTTGCCTTGATTAACATATTGTAATGTCATAATACTGATCACATTCATAAAAGTATTCTTTCTCGATTCTTCTCGAATGATTTATATCATTGCTGAAATGTGAAATCAATTCGAATTTTATATGTACGTCATTTTGTTCGATACTGCAACTTTGATTTGGACACTTCGACGACCCGTCATCCACCCTTTTAATTATTTATCAATTATGATTTGATGAAATTATATATTTTTTCGCCTGTGAAATTTCACGGTCTAATAAATAATCTATATACTAATATATAAAGCTGAAGAGTTTGATTGTTTGCTTGAACGTGCTAATCTCAGGAACTACTGGTTCGATTTGAAAAATTCTTTTATTGTTAGATAGCCCATTTATTGAGGAAGTTTATAGGCTATATATATATCATCACGCTACGTGGACGAAGTCGCGGGCAGAAGCTAGTAGCTAATATGCCGCTAATATAACCTTTATTCTTACCTATCTAAAATTCTTAGAAGCAGCTCGTAGTTTCCAT
Organism: Acronicta leporina; assembly: GCA_947256265.1. Classification (NCBI taxonomy): domain Eukaryota; kingdom Metazoa; phylum Arthropoda; class Insecta; order Lepidoptera; family Noctuidae; genus Acronicta; species Acronicta leporina. The sequence goes on along the minus strand of OX366513.1, from coordinate 2,826,627 downwards.
TTCTGCCCGGTTAATGCCAATAGGCTCTGCACTATTGCAATTGAAGCAAAAAACAAAACATACCAGCGTAATGCGGGTGTACAGTAATACACCTCTTTCTAACCATTCAGAGAATACGGGCATGTATGTTTTGTTTATGTCGTCAGATATTTTTAAAAACATTGCCAGTTCCGTGTGGAGGCTACACCAAACGCGTCGTCAAATTTTCACTTCATTTTATTGTGTCGAATGTATTAGAAACTATACGACCTTCATCTAGGGCTCCACTGTTTATGAGTCCTCCTCTTATACTTGCTTACCTGCTACTCTCACTTTTACTTACGTAAAAAGTGAAAAGGGAACAGGTTTTACTTGTGTCCTCATTGTGAGTGTACCTTCCTTGTATTTATTTTATTTAATCTGAACTGTTCCACTTTAGATATGGAGACACTTTAGATAGGGGATTCCCAATTTTTCGTGTTATTTTATTGTTGTGTGATCTCAATGCAGATTCTGTAATTGAATCCTAGAATTATTCAACGTTTTTGTCCATTACTAACTCGATCAAATCCAATTTCAAACGTTTTTATTTCAAGCTATGAATCTATTTGCATGGTAGTGATTTCATGGGTGTATTAATTTTCAAACACAAATCGTTTAACACATACATTTATTCTAGCTTCTGCTTGCGATCCCGGTTCTCATACGATCAATAAATTGTTAGTGGTAGTCAGAAGCCCAAAAAAGCCTAACAGCCAGTCCATCCTCCGAGTATCGGTATTGGTCAGAAATTGATTTGCGGAGGTCTGCTGGCAGTCGCTTCGTGTAAAATACTGATATTCAGCCGCATCTGGTTAGACTGGAAACCGACTCCAACATAATTATTTGGGAAAAGGTTCGGAGGATGATGATAATATTTGGAGTGATCCGAATATCAATATAAAAAAATATATAAATTTATATCAGTGTAGGACTGTAGGTAAATTCCTAGTAAGTTGAATTGCATGTTTACCACATTTATGTTTCGATATGTAAATACCCGTACTTATGTAAATGTGTAGACACATTAATTCTCACAAACGTTGCGTTTGATTGGGTTTCAAATTAGCCTTGGTATAATCAGTTGTACCAAGGCTTGTACCGTCATTTGTTTTTAAAGGAAATCATTAGAATACTTTTAAAACCCGGTGCCGTGAATCAGCAACTCGCAGGCTGTTTTTAAATTATTTTAGCTCAGTGGATGGAGAGTAACATGACTCAGTTCCTCTGGATTGTACCACCATTCGGTGCTAAGTCACAATGAGCTTTGGGAAATATATGTGGGGTAACCTTGAAAGATAAGAGGAGGAACAGCGTGTGGTGTGAAAGAAGATGTAGTAACAAGAATTGAAAAAGGTATGTTAAGGTTTTTGTTCATGTAGAGACGATGGGTGAACGGGGATTGACATAACGAGTATACATGGCATGGGTGGAAGAGTTGGAAGGGGCCGACCTCTATTGTCAGTCTAAGAGCACACAAAACCAAGGATCATGCATGAGGAGATCAATTAACGTAGATGAAGCGAAAATATCAGAATTAAAAATATTTGACGACACGTTTGGCGTAGCGGCTGTATGTGAGAATTTATGCTTGCAAACGCACCCACGATACAGGAGAAAATCCTAGTGTGGGGCAACGTTTAAAAAAAAAGTATGCCAGGAACGTAGCAAGTGGAAATCTATAGCCTCTGCTTACACCAATAAGAGGCAAGCGTGAAAATATGTATGTACACTATGTGCTAACTATAAAAACTACATAACATGTTACGTTTTTCACGTGTTTTTTCACAACGTGTTTGAATATTACGTCATTTACGTATTTGCATAACTGCCAAAATTTTTTTTAAGAATTTTTTCCGTGGTCCTTAACTATTTGTTACGCGTGTGTAAGACAAATCGCAATTATTACGATACAGTGTCTAAAGATAATATTGAGGAAGTAATTATAAAATGTTGGTTATCCCATGAAACCTACTTATTTATACGTACCTACGTAGGTACAAAAAGTTTAGCTCAAGTTAAAATCCACGTTGTTATGTCATGCAAAGTTATAATCATCATCATCAATATTCTGCAAAGGTCTTGACTGAGGGAAAGATGATAAAATTAAAATTGGCATACATTTTTCGCGTAATACCCAGTTCCCCTTTGGTTGCTGCGGCTCGGGCAGTCTGCAGGCCGTAGGGGCTTTTAAGTCTCGGCAAAGTATCAGCAACTCCTATGGTGTTGCAGGTGTCCGTAGCTGGCGTTGAAAACTTAGCACAATTCCAATCACTGAGCTTCTGCTGGATATTTCTTAGACCCAATAACACTATTTCAACTGGAAGTCGAACTGAAGCAGTCACCTTTCTAATATCGGATGGCTAGAAGCACAAAAAACGATATCGATTCATGGTGGATATTCCAAAAATCCGATCGAAACGCTTTATGCCCACGTTTATCATGCATACCGCTGATACTTATGTACACGGCGCTTCCCGAGTGGACCTTCCCCGATAGATATAATCTGGGTGTCTTTAAATCACAAGTGAATCAGTTTCTTCTAGGCAAGCGCGCTTCATCTTAGGTACTGCGACCTAAGATGGGCGTCTAACATCAGGTGAACTGGCGATCAAGCGTAAGTTAATCAAGTTTAAAAAAAAAAAACAAAAAAAAACACCAATAATAAAACAGAGGAAAACAACTGATTTAAAAAAAACATCATTCTATATATACTACACTTCAATTTCACGACATTTTATATAAAAATGAAACAACTATTTGATACATCGAACAGGTCCTAGCTACGATTTTACATAAAATAAAAATAAATTTTAGTAATAATACAATACATACAATATGCAAAAATGAGCAGCTGCAGTACGTTTATATTTATTCCATGCTAATATTTTCTATTCAGTGTTAAGTAAAGCCAGGTGCATTACCTGTCAAAATACGCCAACAGCGCGTCTGTCACACTATAACCAGTATAACTTGATCTGTGGCAATATATGGTACTATGGTTAAAATAGATAGACATCTCATTTTTTACGAACAGTTGGATCGCCTGATGGTAAGCAATACCGCCGCCTCTTGCGACTCTCAACACCAGAAGAGTCGCAAGTGCGTTGCTGGCCTTTTAAAAGGGTAAAGGTATCCTCACTCACTTGGCCAAACACAACGTAAGCATTGTTTCACGCCGGTTTTCTGGGAGGCCGTGGTATCAGGTGGTGGAAGTATGGCACTCCCACGGTATTATATCCTAAAAGTTAATAAACGATCCATACTTAATATTATCTATAAACGCGAAAGTAACTCTGTCAGTTTGATACGCTTTGATATCTTATCAGCTGAACCAATTTTGCTGAATTCTTTTATAGAGATAGATTGGTTGGACCTTGGCGCAGGACAATAGGTAATTGATTTCTAGATACAATACAAAACCGATATTCATTTTACCCCTTAACCCTACTCCGTGGGTCAATGATGTCTTTAAATAAATACTCTTTAAATTTCCCTTTGCAAGTGGCGCCACCACAAAGTGTCAAGTTATTCTAGCTATTCTATACAACAAATGTATCATTTTATCTGAGCAGAGATTGACAAAGATGTGTACTGTCCTCCCCATGCTACTCCCTCAACAGGCAGCTGTCTCTTTCTTTTTATATTCCGTCTCACTTCTTCAATGGTGTCATGTTTGCTATTATTATCTGTGGGGCTAGTTTAACTTGTACAGAAATTAGTGTGGTCTGTGTCATGAGTGAGAGAGGTTAGAAATAATTGCAGTGATAAAATTTATTTTTTTATGCTAAGTAAGAAGAATTGTTTTTGAAAATATGGTAAAAGTTTTATTGCTTGAAGGAATATTTTTTATTTCGAATACCTACCAAAATCTACTTAATCTTATAAATTTGCTTCTTAAAACGAAACATTTTGATTGACAATAGCAACCATCTTTTTGTTATTTTATTCATTTTTCTTGTTTTTCAATACATAAAGATAAACAAAAATAATATCAATTAGTAAAATGGTAACAGAGCTTCTACTTAATAGTACTAAATCACTAAAATCAAATAAAAAACTCGTCCCACCTCTTTTTTTATTCGTAAAAGATTATTTACACTCTCTGCCTTACAAACTACACCACGCCATAAGTAATTGGTTCTAGTCTAGCCCACGTGAGGCGTTTAATAGTCCCAGCATCGTGTCATCGGATTAACTACGTTTGTATACAGCCTCCCCTTAATACGGCCAAGACTGTATTGTATAGCCTTTAATGGCGCCACGCTGTATTACATTGTTGACAAAATAAATTCGGTTTATCATGGGTGTTTAACTTGGCCGGTATCACTTCCGTGCACGCGTTTCGTCTAATTAAATTATGGTCAAGGTGTTGTAGGTAAAATATAAATATGACATACCATCACGCCTGTACTTCTTTTTAGCTAAGGAAGACATATACAGATACACCCACGGTGATATTTAGGTCCCATGTAATAGGGGGCGATCCTATTGCCATTAACCGGGCACAAATCCTAAACACCGAATTGCTACTGAGAATTTCATAGTACATATAAATAATAAATAAATAAATATTCTGGGACATTTTTACACAGCACCACCTAGTCCCAAACTAAGCAGAGCTTGTACTATGGGTACTAGACAATGGATATAATACTAATATACTTTTTTTTTTTGTAAATACATACTTATAATACATAAGCTAAGCATAAATAAACTAAGCAACACACAAATTAATTTATTGTTACTATTAGATATGCTTCTTGTTTTTTTTTTGGCACAACTATAATCTCAGGGAATGGAATCCAAGACCACCAGAATAACAGTCACGTTAATGAAACTACTAGGCAATATGGTCGCCCCCTATTACATAGGACCTAAAAAGACCAGCTAACTGTGGGTGTACAACTACATGTCTCTCTAAGTCCTGGGGAATTTTTTTAGGTTTCAAAACTGTTATTGAAATTTACGCCTCTCCACTGCGTTTTAAAGTCCAAATTTGAAAAAATCTAATTTTCACTACATTCCATTTTGCATTCTTTATTATCTTTTTTCTTTCATTAGAAATTCAGTCTAAAATTAAAATGTTACTGGATCCAAGTTGCCATACACTGTAATAAAAGCAGTGTTTACATCGTAAATCATGGGGTAATTGCCCCCATAGGACCTTACTACGGTCATTAACCAACTCACTTGCAAATTAATGGCAGGTGCTTTCTTTGGGATGGATACACTTTTTAATATAGGCCTTCTTAGTCACGAGTGAAATCAACGTTTAGACTTGTAAACAGTTTATGGTGGTCATTAATTCATAACTAAAGTAAACTGCCTCATTAGCCAAGTGGTCCTGAGCGCGACTGCTACGCTAGAAGTCCTGGGTTAACTTCCCAGGTCGAGCAAAGTGTTATTGGGTTTTTCTATGAAATTCCCAGTAGCAGCTCCGAGTTAAGAATTTGTGCCCGGTTAATGGCAATAGGCTCGCCCCCTATTACATGGGACCTAAACATACCGGCGAACTGTGGGTGTACATTAGTACGCTTCTGCCTAACCCTTCGGGGAATACAGGCGTGATGGTACTTATGTTATGAAATGTTAACTCATTACTTTTGAAGAATTGACAATTTGGCTTTCCATACAACGTGTAAGACCTCAAACACATCAATTAGAACATGAAGTCATAATTAAAACTAGCTTTTGCCCGTGGCTTCGCTCACCTGCTATAGTAAGATAAGAAATGGATTTAAGAAATAATTTATTTAAAAACCAACAGTGATGATCTCTTCTCTGTAGGGCCTCTCATACAGCAGAGAGGTCAAGCTGTATCTCAGGATCCGATGAATTAATTGAGAAAAAGTTCATCAGTTTTTAAGTTGGAGCATATACTTTCTAACAGTGATAACAAAATAAAAATCTATTCAGCAGTTTTTTCTCCAACCCGTAACAAACACAGCTTTTTTACTATTTTACAATTTAACAATGTATGGTGTGCGATTTTACCACATAGTTTGTTTATTATCTAGAAATGACATCGGCTTCTCAAATAACGTGAATCTTCGTTTAATATAGTCGATCTCGGTCAAAGTTGGACATCCTTCAACGTCCGCACATCTTGTTATCGCAATATTGTACCAGTGAAGACTGCAACATAATTTATTTTAAAAGAGTGTCCATGGAGTTTCTTGCTGGATTCTTCTCCATAGGATCGACCTTTTGGAACCGTGCAACTAGAATCATAACGTTCCATATTGTTGGTTACTTTTCTTTACAAATTGATAAAAACACACAACATTACAATGTGAATTAAACTACTAAGGACTTTGAAGTACAAATAATAGCTTAAATTTTAAAACACCTTTCGTAAAAAAATTATAGTAGACTCACCTATTACATTTTGCAAGTAAATATAATAACAATAAGCTTGAATAAAACTGCAGCATTAAACCTTAATTTGAAGAAAAGTCGAACTAATTTTTATAAAAATTAAATTGAAATAAAAAATTCTTCTACAAAATTTTACTCAGCATCAAAAGTATTAAATTGCACGCTTCTAGACGTGAACCAAATAAAATAAAACCAACCAGTGTGTTAAAAAATCTTAATACTCCACCGCGGCGGCTTTATGGAGCGTTATTAACGATTTTCTCACAAAACCACGCCTTTTATAATCTAAGGGTGACTGTACACGTTCAGCTCTAAGGAACAACTATATCAAAGATCAACAATAAAATTTGAATAAAATCCGCATGATCAAAGCCGTTGCGACGAATTGAGTAACCACCACGGAAGTTACTTGCATGGGCACAGTGCAGGTCCCAAATGTAATATTTAAATTGTATATCAGTTTTCGTCCACTAAATTGTCATAAATCAACAATCCCAAAATCATATAATAATGATTTTGGTGGTTTTTGATTTTGATAATAGTAAAACCAAAGTTTTACTATTATCTCTACACTATCGAATGGACAAATTGACAAAATCCTACCCGGCCGTGAAAAAATGTTGTTTTCTGATTTTCCGTCAGTTCAGTTCAGCGTCAGAAAACGTCTGTCAGACAGAACTTTCTAACAATGTGTGTCCGTGCTTCATATCTATAGATATAGCAATTGAACCGATTTATCTCAACATCTCGAGCAGTTAGTGACATTGGACAACCGGATCAACCGGTTCGTGTAAAGCCATCCTAAAAGATTAATCCATTTAATTCCAACACTGTTACACATCTATTAAATGAGTGTTGTTTTAAAAAGTCAACTCTATTAGTGATGGGGGTTTAGTGAAAATAAGTTGACTAGCAATATGAGTCGACTTATATTGGACCAGACATAACTTCAGTTTTATGAAGTCGCAGGTAAGTATTTAAAACCAGCCAATGACGCAAGTTTAAGTACCCAGTTGATGCTTGCGTTTAATTAATAGTGAGTGATTAAGATTTAAACTTGTTTAAACGTGTAATATTAAGTAAAAAAACAGATTGCGCAAAATGTAAGTTAACGGCAGCTAGTGATTGCTATTTTGTTGTTTTAACTCTTTATTTACACTATGTTGCAATCGCGCGACTACTCATTGTGAGGTCTGGCGTTTGATTCCCAATTGGAACAAAGTGTTGTTATGTTTTTCTCTAAGAAATTGGAATGGTTTTGTACCTTGTTAATGCCAATTTGCTTGCCTCCTATCACATTGGATTTAAAAATATACCGATGAAGTAAAGGTTCAGGCGTTATAGTATGTAATAGCAATTGAGATATTAAGATAAATAAAAAAACTTGTTTATATATTATTATCTTGTGTTGAACAATCCATATAAGTGTATTAAAAAAATAAACATACAGCACGCGAAAATACATCACCTTTGGTTTCTGCAAGCACGTAAATATAATAATTATTCACATTACTATGTAAATTTTAACAACATGAAACAGATCCTACCTCAACATAATGTCTCCATTCCGGTTCTATAATGAATAACAAATACATTTTGAAAGAAATCGCATAATTCTTTTCTTTTTATGTGGCCCACCCCTATCGTCCAGACATGTCCCTTGCTCAGTTTTAAAAATAACCACTGTATTAATTAGCTGTGCCAATGATCGTGAGATGAATTGTTCAGATATGGAGACCTAATTACGAGAAATATACCTGTTTTAATGATAAAAAAGTAATCGTGTTTACAAGTAAATATAATTAAAACAACACAGTAAACATTTTTTACATACTGGTCCCGTACTATGTACCTCCACGAATAGGGTTGCCATCACCTAAATAGCCGAGGCCGGACAAAAACTTAGAAATCTCCGGAGATTTAGGTGGAATTGAGCTTTTTTCTGGACACCCCTAAAAATATTTTTAAGCAGACATAAAGAATCAAAATATTTTTTTGCTTCTTGCTTATCTTACAGTTAATTTGGATATCCCTGACCCCTTCCGTACGCTTCCTGGACGCCCGCTTAACTAGGAAAAATCCGGGGAAACCCGGACGGATGGCAACCCCACTCACGAGGGGACTTTGTGTGCAATTAAGTGTTGTAGGATTGATCCCCGGACGGAACAAATATTTGTATTACCAAATAGTTGGTCCGAGACTGGGTGTTTATGTTTGTGATAATTCGTGTTTGTAAATGCACCTACGCCACGATACAGGAGAAAATCCTAGGTGACTCATATAATACGTAACCAATACATATTTCTATATTTAACTAGCTTTTGCCCGCTATCGCAATTTTGTACCTGCGTGAAGATTGCAACATAATTTATTTTAAAAGAGTGTTCATGGAGTTTCTATCCGGATTCTTCTCCATAGGATCAACCTTTTGGAACCGTGCAACTAGAAGCATAACGTTTCATAAATGCTTGTAAAAGCTTATTTGAAATAAAAACATTTGAACTTGAACTTGAACCCGCGGCTTTACACCCTTGAACCTATATTAGGATTAGAAGTGGATCCCAAAAATAATTTAATCAAAAACCAACAGTTCTTTGTATTCAGAGGATCCGTCCAAGTAATTGGGATAATTTAAGTGCAACAGCTTTTAAGTTGGAGAATATACTTTCTAACAATGATAACAAAATTAAAATCTATTCAACCGCCAACCCGTAACAAACAGACAAGATTAGAAAAAAACAATTTTTTTTTTAAATTTTTGAATAGTAGAGATATTATAGCCCATGTTTCTGGGTTTCACTTCATTGCTTACTCGAAGTATTTTACATAGCTTGATAGCTAACTTGTTCAATTATGTAAATGAGAAATATTGTGCACATTTATTGTGTGATAACAGACAGACGGACACATTACTTGTGATTACTAAAGCGATTACGACTAACTGGAATAATTCTAGTAGAATACGAATATTGGTTATACGTTTTATAGTGCACATAGACATATCTTTTTTATCACCTGGGAATCTTTGTGGACACTCGTCTGGGAAAGTAAGATCTGTCCAGTGGCTTGATTGTCTAACTGAGCGTCTAATCGCAGGTTTGATTTCTACGTGTATATATGTACGATTTGAATTTGGTTTTTATAGCAAACCTTTAAAATATTATGAGCTCCCTAAATTATGGTTGAGCTACACGATGACTGATGCATGCTTGCCGTCAGTTAAGACTGGTCTATGCAAAGCTGCTATGGTCCTTTCCTCTAAAAGCCATTTCAGACATTGCCCTGCATTTGTCCCACTCATATTATTTGCATTATTCTATGTCTGGACTTTAAAAGAGTTTGTATCGGTGTTTTTTCTCAGAGGTCGTAATTTAGGAAATGCCGAAGTCAAAAGCTATAAAATAAACCAAACCATTGACTTGTAAAAGTGTTAAAGACAAACCAAATATGTATGTTGCGCTTTTACACAGTGGTACCAACAATAGTAAGCCTGGTTTCTAGTACCTACGCATTTATCATCATCAGCATAACTTTAATTGGTTAAGAAGCCTATATACATTTTAAAATATTAGTAACCTCAAATAATCCTAAGTTAATCTTAAACGAATTCATCAAAAAATATTATTCAGCTTCGCAAAAAATATTATCAACTTAAATAGTTAGCACCAACAAAATTAATTCAAGATTAATCTAAAGGAGACTTGTCATGTCTATCTTAACCTTTTAAACCTATTGATTTTTATTTTAAAGTCACCTTAGCTAGTACATTGACTTCGATTTTCGAACCTATTCAGGCAAAAATATTATCAAGATATTATAAATAACAATATAACATAACATACCATCACGCCTGTATTCCCCGAAGGGTTAGGCAGAGGCGTACTAATGTACACCCACAGTTTGCCGGTATGTTTAGGTCCCATGTAATAGGGGGCGAGCCTATTGCCATTAACCGGGCACAAATTCCTAACTCCGAGCTGCCACTAGGAATTTCATAGAAAAACCCAATAACACTTTGCTCGACCTGGGAATCGAACCCTGGACCTCTAGCGTAGCAGTCGCGCTCAGGACCACTTGGCTAATGAGGCAGTTAAATAACAATATTGTGTATTTATAAGGTACATTTTGTTTGACAAAATCTGCATCATCATCATCGTCCTGACCTTTTTCTTAATATTTTCAGCACGTCCTTTCAGCCGTTATCTTATGATTCACTTCCTTTCCCATCATATCAGCTTTAATACAATCAATTCATCTTTTCGTTGGTCTCTCTTTACGACTCCACCCCTGCACAACCATATTCACGTTCTTTTCAACCCTCTTCTCTTCACGATTCCCTTTCACTGGCGCCACTTCCAGACTTCCTCTAATATAGTATATTATATAAGAGGAAGCCGTTCCTTATTTTCTCTAGTATGATTGAGTTTTTTTTTTTAAAAAAGCTTACTAGCAATGTGGGTCACACATTACTAGTATTCTTGTTAACACCTCGTGCTAAGCTAAAATGCTTGTGTTACGAGTGGGTTCACGTCACTAGTGCAATGGGTGGGGTTCGAACCGGCAACCACATGATCGCAAGTCCGACGCCCTAGCCATTAGGCTACCGCCGCTTCAAATTGAGATTTGAAGAGATCTTCTTTCATATAATATAATGATAGGTAGGTAGCAACATCTTAGGGAACTTGCCTGCTACCCCGCTTCTCGAGATATACGAAAAGACCCTTTTCCACGTATTTAATACAAAAGTCCTGATATATAATAATTTTATGAATTATATAAAAAAGCATTGGCTTTAAAATATTCATCCCCGCTTTTTATTCCAATATTACTCCGAGAATACTATACACAAAGCAATTATTCAATATTTTGATACCAAATTCGAATAGCTATTTAAAATTCGAAACGCATTCGTTCCCAAACGAGCGATAGGTTAACAAGCGAGAATCGAGTGACGAAACGATTGTGAATCGGTATCGTTAATCGATTGATTCACACCGCCTAATTGCGTACAACCATGTTTAATTAGAATCGAAAACGCGATTTGGGGTTTACGATTGTTTAATGTGATAACAAATGTTCCTATATTAAGTTGTTGGTGTTTTTAAATAAAGTTTCTGTTCGTTTCAAATGTTGGACATACTTATAGTACCTAGGTTACGGAAATAGTTAAATACTAGATAAACTACCTGGTGATTTAAGTAGGTACTTGCAAACAGCATTAAGCACTTTTTGCCATCATCATTGTCAAGTTCAAAGCAAAAAAGGAACAATTAAATATCATTTAAAATGTAAACACTTTAACGTCTTTGGTGACCTTACTTCCAGCACGAAGTTAGGTATAGGTATGCTGACCGGACTTAGGCTTTGAGTCATACTTTCTGTACTAAAAAAATAATAATGAAACTGGCTTAATAGTGGAACGGGCATTAAACCATTCCAAAACGTAGCAAGAGACGGATAACGGCACGACAAGAATGGATCACTTTCCCCCTGAAATAATCATGGTGGACAGCAATGAATGACATTTTCATTAAATGCATCGTACAAACACAAAGTGAATAACATTTCAATGAAAAACCTCTAATACAGATAATATTAAATAATATAAACGAACATCCAATTAATTTATCCAAAATAATAATTTGATTTAAATAAAGAATCGATAATGCGAACAGCAACTACGACTACGTTCGAACTTTTTGAATTCACCGATATTTATATAAAATGGTTCGACGAATTCTCATTATTATGGTTCATATTTCTCTGTATTCATAAATTTACATTTTGCCGGTATTGGAATTCGGTGATATAAAATATGGTGCCATAAATATCTCGTGTTGTTATTACGGTTTTGATATTGAACGATAACTTTGGCTATTATTTTTTATTGAATCTACGCTCTCTCTATTAAAATAGTATAATTTGAATGTGACCTGTCATTGCTAAGTACTTTGTAAATATATATATTTTTTTAATAATGTTTTATTGGCACAACTTTTGTAAATATATTTTACTCTGTTACTGCCCGTGAAGTAAATATAGAGTACAAAGATTTTAGTGTATTAATAAAATGTTATTGTGGGGGCAACATTTCTAAGAAAAGATCGATATTTGTAGAGAAGTCATTCTTGATATTTATCGATATAAAGATCGATATTTGTAAGGGTTTGTTCCATATCGTGGGTGCATTCACAAAAACTTTTTTTAGATAGATGAACACCCTAGAACCTGTATGCCTTACAGATATTTGTTTTTTATGGGTATTAAACGCTCAGCCACTGCGCCGTTTATGCCATCAACTTAGATAAATAGATCATGAGCAGTTTTTTTAAGAGTTCCTACATTTCTGGGCCTTCTTTGTCTTTGAGCAGCAGATAGATACAATACGCACCTTACCTACTATTATTTCTACTATGAAATGAAATGAAATAGTATATTTGACATAAAGAAGTACACAGATACAGGTGACACTTAAAGTAAGTATATAACTTGTAGGTACACAAAAATGTTCAATGACCCCTATGCTAGGAGAATCCTGTGTTACAGGGGTCAACCATATGTACGTTCAATTCGTATTGTTATTTACTATGACAATTCTACTCTTAACTGTAAATTATTACTGCTCTCTTTCTCTTGTTCGGTTCAAAATACTGTTATACTGGATAGTTTGCTTAGCTTGTATTACTATAAAACATACATTCCCATTTTGAAATCAATTTCATTTCGCCCTTCTATCGTTTCCGTGTATTACATGCATCATAGGTTTTTCAATAAAACATTAGTAATCTGTCATTATATCTCATTGAAGTGGGCCTAACCCATCCTGTGCTTGCGACCAACTTAAATTTGCATGACAAAAATCACTGTCACGCCTTTATTGCCTTTGTATTAAACGTCAATGTTGAATGGTTATTTTTTGGTGGGGCGCATGTTTATCGCGGTCAATCGATACAAATCGCGGGAAGCATTCATGGGAGTCGTGTGCTTGGAAACCAATTTCCTGTTCTCTTTCATATTGAAATGTAAGTGGTGCCCTTCAATGTGTACAGCAGACGTTGGATTTATCGTCCTAGGTTCGCGGTTTTATATGCAACTTTTTCTAGACCGCTTTTATAGGGTAAACCGTTCGGTACTGAACGGTATGTTTAGGTCTCTTTGCCATTAACCGGGCATAAATCCAAACTACTAGCTGCTACTGAGAATTCCATACAAAATCTTTATAACACTTTGCTTGAACTAGGAGTCGAACGTACTTACAAATGGCGTAGACGTAGGCGTGATTTCCTGGACTATCAAATGATTGCGAATATTTTTCCGAATCGCATCTAAATCAAGTCTCACCTATCCTAGTTATTACTGCACCGCTGTAACTAACAAGAGAATAATTAATTCCAAGGGTAGAATTAGCCAAACCACGTTTTTCACGTGGGAGAGCCATGCTTCGGCACGAATGGGCCGGCTCGACCGGAGTGATACCACGGCCTCACAGAAAACCGGCGTGAAACAACGCTTGCGTTGTGTTTCGCCGAGTGAAGGAGGTTACCGGAGGCCCAAACCCTTTTAAAAGGGGGGCAACGCACTTGCGACTCCTCTGGTGTTGCGGGTGTCCATGGGCGGCGGTTATCGCTTACCATCAGGTGATCCGTTTGCTCATTTGCCCCCCTCTCTCTCTATCTCTATCTCATAAAAAAAAAAAACCATTTATAAAAATTTCCCATTGAGAAGAGGATTTTGGTTGCGAGATAGTCGGTAATGTTATCTGTGAGATTAACATGTAGGACGCTTCAGTCTCCTCATTTTCTTTCATGGTTTAAGGCTGTGATTTTATTGTTTGTTTGTTAGGTTCTGTGTTGTTTGTTTGAATCGTGATATGACAATACACTGAATCACTGAGTAAATTGGATTTGCTAAAATGCTTCTTATTTTTATCGCTAGTAATACTAATTTCTAGAGCGTTGTCTCGTGAAACATTAGTTGTTAAGTCTCATATGCCCTGTAATGTCACTGGCTACATTTTAAGTATGAAGGGTAATACCTTCAAACTGGAACACAAAACGCATTTATTCATATGTAACGGAATATTTTTGGCATTGCGGTGGTGCCACCGTAGACATACTCCAGCAGCAAAATCCTACCATATTTATAGGTAGGCTAGTCGAAGGGTTAACCACATAATCACTTAAAAAAATGGTGGACAGACTAGTCTCATATACCCAGTAATTTCACTACATATCAAACTGGAACGCAATAAATAACAGTGATTATTTCTTAGCACTACAGAAACATACACAACGGCAACCTCAGACGTACAGTCGACCAAAGAGTTTGGTATTTAGGTGGGCAAAAACATCTATGTTTTGACAAATATTATGTCATAACGTTATCACGTATTACGTTATGTTACACACAATATATATCGACCCGCGGGTTTTGTTAATCACCTACACATAAAACCCTTTCAATGCAATCTACCGGAATATTTTTTATTCAGTGCGCAAACTTTGACAATTGATATTTAAACGACTTTTATTAAACACCAATTTGTTATTTTGATATGTCTTAGTACAAAATATCGAAGTTATCGTTAACGAAAGATGTTTACTTTGAAACTGATTTTATGGTTACTCGCTAGCGCACGGCAAAGCGCGCGCGTCTTAGTACCTACATCAGCTGTACACCGGCGCGTGAGTCGGCTGGCACACGTGCATATTGTTATTATTGCGAATAGATATTATGTGTCCATATTTTGCTGATTTCAAGCCGGATAAAAATTTAAAAAAAAGTTTTGAACTAATAATGGGAATGTGTTCTATTACTGATACTGAACTACCAAAATTTTTTTGCGCACTGCTTAAAAAACATTCCTGTATATCGATGTCGAGACGCAGATGTTATCCACCTGTGTACCTCACTTCTTTGTTGACTGTACTCTAACGGCGGAGTTCTACCACATATATGTACCTACTATTAACGGGCAAGCTAAGCAAAGGGTCGACCGAATTGTCGCCTAAAAAAAGTGATATAGTGCTTACAGACATAAAAATATAATATTAAACCATACCGTTAAAAATTCCCGTTAAGCAAAACAAAATAATATAAAACGCGTAATACCTACAATATTACTTTGACCAGGTTCTTGCGCCTCAGGCAATTTGCGAGATGTATTCAATATAGCCCATATACTCGCGATGGGCAATTTGTTCCTTTGATCATTCAATCTATCTCGTCCCGCATACGCCTTTGTTGAGATTATCAATCGGCTGCCGATCCTCGCGTGGTCAGTTTTGATTATATGGGAATAGATTGTAGCAGGCCATAAAAACGGTATTTTCACAAACAACTTCGAAGTAACTTGCTTTTCAGCAGTTGTCACTGACGTCACCTTTAAGACGTAAATTCAGAATGTGAAGGCAAATTTCGACCCACCCGCCGCTGGGACTCACGATGGCTTTGTTTTTTATTTCTAACTAGCTTCTGCCCGCGACTTCATCCGCGTAGCGTGATGATATAGCCTATAGCCTTCCTCAATAAATGCGCTATCTAACAGTGAAAGAATTTTTCAAATAAGACCAGTAGTTCCTGAGATTAGCGCGTTCAAGCAAACAAACAAACAAACTCTTCAGCTTTATTATTAGTATAGATAAGCTTTTACAAGCGTTTATGAAACGTTATGATTCTAGTTGCACGTTTCCAAAAGGTTGATCCTATGGAGGAGAATCCGACAAGAAACTCCATGGACACTCTTTTTTAATAAATTAAGTATGTTCAATCTTCACTGCTACAATAATGCGATAACAAGATGTGTGGACGTTGAAGGTTGTCCAAGTTTCACCAAAGTCGATAATATTAAACGAAGGTTCACATTATTTGAGAACCGAATGTCACTTAAGATAATAAATAAACTATAACTGCCTCAATAGCCAAGTGGTCCGGACCGCGACTGCTACGCTAGAGGCCCTGGGTTCGATTCCCAGGTCGAGCAAAGTGTTATTGGGTTTTTCTATGAAATTCCCAGTAGCAGCTCGGAGTTAGGAATTTGTGCCCGGTTAATGGCAATAGGCTCGCCCCCTATTACATGGGACCTAAACATACCGGCGAACTGTGGGTGTACATTAGTACGCCTCTGCCCAACCCTTCGGGAATACAGGCGTGATGGTATGTTATGTTATGTTAAAAGCACACACCATTGAAGCGACAAATAAAACAAGTGTCTAATTAGACATGCTTCAACGTACACACATTTACAGGTTCTGTTGTGGAAAACAATACTAACCATAATTTAGTGGTTATAGCGTCTGGTGTTTCCAAACAGAAGACGCAGGTTCGATGACGCATCAGCAACCACTGAGGTGGCTCATTCCCTCGTTTGCCGACGTAAAAAAAGCAAAAAAACTACTGCAGTATTCCACATAATAGTTAATTCCATCTTTAATTAAGCAGTTGGCACGTAAAGCTAAAAAGTGCTGCAAAGTAAAACTTTGAATAAAAACGAAACAGTTTTAATTTTAAACCATAATATACTTCGTGAACTAAGACTATAAATAATCAAGAATGTAACTTATATCTCTCATAAACTTTACATAAACTACTGACTTTAAAAGTAAAGCATAAAACTTCAACTTTTTTAATGGATAGCGGAATGTATTCGGATATCGAAAATCGTATTTTTTGGAATCGTTTGTGAAATGCGTATTGGGGTATTAAGAAAACTTTTTTGTTAAAAAAAGTTGTATTGTCAACTGTTTTGATTATTTCGGGATTCGAGACACGTTACTTTATAATGTCGATTAATAAAGTTCTCTGAGATGCGTGATAAACGTTTGCACTGTTTGACAGAGTATTTTTTAATTAATCTGTAAAAAAACGATTTATCATTGGATGTGATATTTCTATTGTATGTGTGTTTCGATTGCGTGAAATAGTGACTAATATTATGATGTTTCGATTTTCATGTAGAACGAAGTGCTACTGGATTTTTCTATGAAATGCTCAATAGGCTCGCCCTCATGCATGGGACCTAAACACAGTAGGGAACTGTAGCTGTCGATGTACACCTCTACCTAACCCTTCGCAGAATACAGGAATAATGGTGTGATATTTGTTAAAAAAAACAACGCGCAGGAACACAGTTATTGCGAATTCATAAAAAAAATATCCGCGTATTCTCGCCTGAAAGTTGGTAAAAAGTCGCACAAAACGGGGACTCACGACAAAGGACGCGTTCTCCGATAAGGGTCCAGACTCCAGCGATACGCCCTTCAACATTTTTTTCTTTCAACTTTTGCTAACCAGACCGCGGACGTGTTTTTGTGCCACAAAATGTCGGCCGCAAAGTTTTGGCGAGAATCCGGGCAGCAGATTGTTCGACTCCAATTAATTTCGCCACTTTTTAGCGTCCTGTACTGAAGAATATACCTCAATATTTTTAACCCTCAATGCTAAAAAGAGGAGTGTTATACGTTTAACGTGTTGCATCGTAGCTCTCAAACGAATGGACCAATTTTGATTCGGTTTATTTTTAGTGAGATTGAGAGCTATGATTTAGGATAATCTAGCCAGACGTTTGAAGACGTTTGAAGTTCAGCTCATTTCTAGTTCATGAAGGGATGTGAGGAACTCCCACATGTCTGATCGATTTGAAACTTGGTATCCTGTTACTTCAACTTCAATATTGCAAGAATAGTCATATGAACACTTATAACAACCGATATAGGTAATCAGAGGCCTGAAATCCAGACAATAACTTATTATATATTAGGTATGTATTGCATATAGAGGTCGAATGGCAGTCGTTTTATATAAAACTAGCTTCTGCCCGCGGCCTCGCCCCCGTGAAATTCGGTCTGTCATCAGATCCCACGGGAACGGGATAATAAAAAAACCTATGTCCGTCTCCTGGTTCTAAGCTACCTCTTCACCAATTTTCAGCCAAATCGGTTCAGCCGTTCTTAAGTTATAAATAGTGTAACTAACACGACTTTCTTTTATATAATACTAGCTTCTGCCCGCGGCTTCGCCCCCGTGGAATTCGGTCTGTCATCACATCCCGTGGGAACGAGATAAAAAGTATCCTATGTCCGTCTCCTGGTTTTAAGCTACACATTTTTCAGCCAAATCGGTTCAGCCGTTCTTAAGTTATAAATAGTGTAACTAACACAACTTTCTTTTATATATATAGATGCTGATATTCAGCCGCATTTGGTGAGACTGGAAGCCATAACATTAGAAAAATAACTCAGTAGGATGATGTTAGGATGTTCATAATGACAGGTGGTTACGTAAAAATTCTTGTACCTACTTCATTCTTGAACTCCTAATTACGATAATCACCACCAATCATGTTTCCCTTTGACGAATAACATGTAAAAGTACGAGTACATCTTTAAGAATTGCCGCCATTTTTTGAGGGCGTTTTAATGGCCGCCGCAAAATTTTCGCGGGAAGCCGAGGTTAGAACAGAAGTTCCATTTGTACTTATAAATATATTTTTATAAGTACAAATGGAACTAGAACTAGTTATCTGTATATATATCACACGCCACGGCACGGCAGTGTAGATTGCTCGAAAACGGAGCTAATCGCATGAATTAATGTGATCAATAATATCAAATACTAGCTTCTGCCCGCGACTTCGTCCGCGTAGCGTGATGATATATAGCCTTCCTCAATAAACGGGCTTTCTAACACTGAAATAATTTTTCAAATCGGACCAGTATTTCCTGAGATTCAAGCAAACAAACAAACAAACTCTTCAGCTTTATAGATTAGTATAGAAGTATAGATTAAATTTTGAACTCTCTGAATTATGCTATTTCTGGTATTAATTACTCTTCAGCTCACAATATTGTTTGAATTCCGAACAGTTTCCATCTGAGTTTTAATTTTTTTTATCGCTACTGCTGTGTGATTGGAATTGGTTCGACTGAAATTTTCATTTTATGTTATGGATAAAATATTCGCGATTCAGTTATTTGTAGAGAGCTTTTACAATGTAGTGTTGCACAATTGGAATGTAGTAATATGTAAAAAACAGTAAATACGTTCAATAAATGGAGGCTATTACAGAACTTTACTAAGAGATTTTTACGTAACATTACATACCATCACGGTTGTCCCCGAAGGGCTTAGCAGAAAGTGTTATAGGATAGTTTATTGTATATGCTCTACGGAAGGCACAGCACGGATTTTCTGATGGTCCCTGCTAGTTAATTTCTTTTTACCGACACACACGGCAACCAAAACTAAAATAAAATATTTAGAAAAGTGTTTTTTTTTTTAAGTTTTAAATTAGAGATCTTAGCTTATCATGTGTGGGGCCGAGGCAGCAAGGCTTCAGTGCACTTCGACCGAATGGGATATTTTGTGCTTCCCCTAGATACCTAATCCTCATTCTCTCCCAGTTCTTCAAACAGCTCTTCCATGAGCTGTATAATGGGGCCTGGTGGTATAAGTCTGTAGTCCTCAGAGGCTCAGTCGCTTTCTAGCCAATAGGTACATGGTATGTACACAGATGGTGCTCCATGCTCAAATTAGAGATAGTATAGAGTATAAGGATATTACATTTATACTGTTATATTATACACTGAAACTGAAACTTAACCAAACTTAACCGTATCAAATCGTAATTTAATTGAAGCTAGATACCGAGTTATAATAAACCTTTATGTATGTTGAAATTCTCTAATTTCAATAATAATTGTCTGAAACCAACATTAGTGTTTAAATAACATTCCGTCGATAACAGCTGTTTATGAACAGTCGACTGAAAGGAATAATTATAGTATAATAGAGCTCCTATTTTAAATAATTGAAACTATTGTGTTAAACTTGAAAATAAGTTCTTAAAATAAAATGCAGATGGCGATGTTGTAGATTTAAAAATAAATATTAGGCAGCATTATTTTCATTAATCACACTGTGTAAATATATTTATAGTTAACAAATAGCTTTATATCCTTCCTTATGAACGATGCATTTACTCCATTTAAAACCCAATTGAAAAAGGAGGAGGTTCGATTGGTACGTTTGTAATTTTTTTTATGTTCATTTGTATATTTTTAAGTTTAATAAATTTTATAGATGGTTAAGAAAAACAAATATAAGTACATACATGTAATGTATAGGTATATAACATCACCCTTCCTTGAATCTTTCGAAGAGAATAAAAAACAAACAACAACAAGGAGTCTCTTACCCTGTCTCTGTTCTGTAAACGATCCACTCATAATTCGATTAATTTGTCTGATTTCAATTAGCCGATTCTCGATTCGCAGGATCGATTTTTTATCGAGTCGTCTCGATTGCGCTGGCTCGCAAATCGGTACGTGATTGTATTTGACATTGCGTTTGAGCACTTTTGAAAGATATGCTGTTCCTGTTTGCAATTGGTCACTGCTGACCAAAGGCGACACGTGTTGTAGGTTCGATCCCCACACGGAGCAAATATTTTTATGATCTACAGGTAGATATCCCGGGTATTTAGTGTACGTGAGAATTTGTGTTTGTAAACGCACCCACGATACAGCCAAAAATCCTAGAGTGGGGCAAAACTTTTTATTTAAAAAAAAAAAAATGACAGGACCAAGCCACTCATAGCTAAGAACTACCCTCATAACATTCTGACGCTGCAATGCCTTTTTTCTCTTTTAACTTACTTCTTAATCAAAGTTTCATCGTAATCGAATGGATTGTACCTTAATGAATGGATGGAGAGCAAAGAGACAACTATTAGATGTATAAATATTATATCTTCTTTGAAATTCCGAAAGGGTAAGTAGTAGTTTTAAAAATGTTGTGCGTTAATGTTATCTTACTTACTAGCAAATTCACAACAATTCAACTTTCATTGACAATTCAATGAAATTCAAAACACATTGATTGTTTAAAAAATAATCAAATATTATATATAATATTATATATTTTTCACGTGGGAGGGCCATGCTTCGGCACGAATGGGCCTGCTCGACCGGAGTGATACCACGGCCTCACAGAAAACCGGCGTGAAACAACGCTTGCGTTGTGTTTCGCCGAGTGAGTTGAGGTTACCGGAGGCCCAAACCCTTTTAAAGGCGGGCAGCGCACTTGCGACTCCTCTGGTGTTGCGGGTGTCCATGGGCGGCGGTTATCACTTACCATCAGGTGATCCGTTTGCTCGTTTGCCCCTCTATCCCATAAAAAGAGAAAAAATATATATAAATAATCAATTATTATTGTCAAAATTTTTTTTTTGGGAGAATGTCGATATTTATACCGATAAAAATTTAATAAGTATTACCTCATTGTTAGACCTGTCAAAGAACAACTAGCAGACCCAATAGAAAAACAATTATTACGAGTTACGACCATCTGAAGGGTCACTGTTCTTTAATGAATTAATAACATCACTGGATAGATGAGAATAGTAAGTTGCTTTCATTTAATTATTGCATAACACGCCCCTAAATCCCAAACCACGTTCAACTATGTCCGTTATTAAATAGAGTTCATATTTGTGAGACACATCCCATGGGACCAGCTACCTCCAGATAAATTAAACCATAATGTAAGTGGAAAAGTTTGTAACAAAGTTAGCTCAGAAACTGAAGTAAACAACCGTGAAACGCGTCTGGGGTCATTAGGACCAAGTGGGGTGGAACTGCCAAAAAGATTGCACCTATCTTGTGAAATATCTTCCTTAAATGGAATTTTGTTTGGAAGTGGGTAGTTCGATCTTACGCTTGGTCGATGTAGAGGTATTCTATTGAACAGCGTCACGTTTGTGAAATATATATTCCAAATAAGATCTTATTTTATGCGTAAGAAAATATTTTTCGTAAATATGATTGTCTATAAAATAGTTCGAATTAGGAAGGAGAGACATTGCTGAAAAAATTAAATATAAATCGGACCGATGTGGGAATTCTCCAAACTGTATTGGGGGACCCCATATCGGAGATGGCTCGAATGTTCTTTAGATTACTACCTCCAATTCAGCAGCAACTCTCCCAATAGTATCTATGTGGCGATTTTCTTTTGATTTAACTTGATGGTTATTGTATGATGGAGCTAATGTTTCCTTGAAGGAAAAAAGCTCCGAAATAAAAAAAAATTGTTCGATTTAAGAAATTCCTTAAGATTTATGACATGACAGCAAAATCACAAAGAACTTATAATATTTTTTTACATTTTCAAATTCAGAACAATTTTTATTCAGCCACTAGGGACGGGAAAGTTAAAATTCGAATCGATGAGACGAATAACAAAAATCGTCGAATCGCCTATCTCAATCAGGGACACAGGCACAATTTCGCAGAAGCTCGCAGTATACATACTAAGAGTATCTTATCTTATTTTAATTCCTCAGCCGTCGTCACAGTTTAGCATTGTTGACTTTTTTCGGCTTTTCAAAGTCGTTAGGCACCGAAAATTCGTATTTTACGTTTTTTGCGACCGCAGTTCGCCGACGTCGACTTTCGTATCGAATGTCTGCGTGGCGGTTTACTTTTTGACTTTTTTCGCGCTCCCCCTTTGTTAGATATTTTTTTCTCGATTTTTGCAATTTATTGGCATGAATGTGAGCGTGTTGTGTAGTAATGAAACAAAATGTTGTTTGTTTGCTATTTTTTTCGGTGATGATAAATGGATTATATTATTATAACATAACATAACATACCATCACGCCTGTATTCCCCGAAGGGTTAGGCAGAGGCGTACTAATGTACACCCACAGTCCGCCGGTATGTTTAGGTCGTATGTAATAGGGGGCGAGCCTATTGCCACTAACCGGGCACAAATTCCTAACTCCGAGCTGCTACTGGGAATTTCATAGAAAAACCCATTAAACTTTGCTCGACTTGGGAATCGAACCCAGGACCTCTAGCGTAGCAGTCGCGGTCAGGACCACTTGGTGATTGAGGCAGTTATATTATTATTATTGTATGTTTATTTAGCAAATCGATGTTATATCGAAGGCTCTAAAGGGTTACAACTCTAGTTGTTTATTCCGAAATTCTGGAGTCATTAATCACTTAGTTATCTTATCTATATTAAGTACAAAAAATATTTCCAAGTTACTAGAAGTCTAGTTAAAGTCTAAAGAAAAAATAAACGTTAATTAGTTAATTATTTTTCTTATTGTCTACTTCAGTCATATTTCTTTAACAAGTCATTTAACGTGTGTTTTATTTTCTAGAAACCTTTTTGCGTCCATACGGTAAAAAAAACTATTATTATTTCTATCTTGTAATATTTTTTCTTATATAAATTACTGAAAATTACAAAGAATCAATCCCATCTCTATTTTATTATGACATAAAGAGGAAAAAAAAGAATTTTCACTAAAGCACGATACATTTGTGGTTACAAAAACACAAAAACCAATTGGAACCAAGGCCAGACTCATAAAATATAATATTTTTGTACCTACATACGTCATAACCCTTTTCTTGCGAAACGTTAAAACTGATTTCTCGGTTTCTTAAAATTATCGCCTTTTGTCAGTCGTTCCACACTACTGAAACTCACTTTGTTATCACTCTACAAATTTACTTATTAATTAAAATTGGATTAAAACGAAAATATTGATTTGATAGTCAAACAGTACCTAGTTCAATTCAATTACTAATGAGACATAATTATTATTTTATATTTTTTAGTTTACTTGCAAGTCCGTTTTTAGATTTTATTTGATAAATGTATTAAAAAAATAACAGTTCTTAGCTGCTATAATTGGTTATATTATAAATTTATTTTAGTAAAGGAAAAAATCGACCGCGTGCAGGATTCAAACTTGCATAATCTTAGCATGCAAAAAGCAAAAAAAGCAGTAAGATGGTTATATTATTTTTACACTTCTACTAAAAACTATTTGTAATTTGAATTTCCATAGTAATTAATTTTAATTATCATGCATGTCACGTAACTCAAAAAGCTATTATTTTTTGTTAAAACCTATTTTTATTACGTAGCATTTCATTAATTTCCGAAGAAAGTAATTTGAAATGAGTTCTCGTAGTAGTGGTAACACCAAAAACCCATTGTTCAACAGAGTCCGACAGGGAACCGCAATGGCTCACAATAATGATTTTTGCTTAATACCACATTGTTCCTGCCATGGAAGACTTTTGGGTCGTAACTCGTAAAATTTTCTTATGGGTCAAGTTGTAAAAGGAAGATATTACTAGATATTATATACTACATCATAATATTTATTGCTCAGATATTCTCGGATAAACTTGGAATCTTCGGTGTTTGTATGTTATGACCGTGAAGCAAAAGTCTGATAGTCTGAAATATACTAAATTACAATAGTTATATAATTTTGACCGCTCGCTGTTAATATAGAAACGTGCTAAGTAAATGTAGAGTTAATATAATTATTTTACCCAGAGTTTATTAATTGTCTATGCTAATGTTACCCAAGAAAGTTAAATTCAATTACTTTTTAAGTAACTAGTAACCCTTTGTATGTTTTGATTTCAGTTACCTAGTCACAGAATTAAAAGTTTCCTTTAAAATGCCGATCTAGATATTCTATCCACTTATCTTGTAATTGTTTAATAACTTTATACCGTAAAAATATTACCATAGTAGCTATCTATTTATATAATTGTTTTAAAAGGGGAGCAAACGAGTCGAAGGATCGCCTGATGGTATAAGCGACTACCGCCGCCCATGGACATTCATAACACCAGTAGAGTCGCAAGTGCGTTGCCGGCCTTTTCAAAAGGATTAGGGCCTCCGGTATCCTCCCTCACTCGGCGAAACACAACGTAAGCGTTGTTTCACGCCGGGTTTCTATTTAATGTAAACACTTTTATGTTGAGTACCGACATCTTTGATCCATATTTTATCACGATCATTGTCGTGTCGCCTTCAACCCGTAACTTAGACCATATTACAGCTCTCCACTCGTCTCCTTGACCTTGTCTGGAACAAGCGTCAAGACCACACATTACTTCACACTTATACCCACCTCTTTTACCCCTCAAACGCTCGTCGCATATTACGACCGCGGGGTCAAACGTTGAAATTAAATATTTACGCAAAAAAGGGGGCTATTATGTTTCAACTCTGCGTATATGGTGTCATATCTCAATGCGTTTTTTTATTGGTAAAAAGTTTTATAGATAATAAATTACTATAAATTCTTGCTCAGGGTGCCGAGTCTGCTATTTAGTTGTGTCAGAATTGTGATTCAGTGACTTCAAAATTGTTGATTTTTGACAGTTTTGTCTACGAAATCTGTCATTTCTTATGTCATTTAGTGCCATTGGACGGTCATTCTGAGGCAATTGAAATAGCAGACTTGGGCCCCAGGACTCAACCCTGTTTTTTTAAATATGCTTTTTATAAAACAATTGATGTTCAATTTAGTAAATAATAACCATGAACCCGTTTTTTTTTTTAAATTCAAACGCATAACTACTGCTTCGATATAAAAGTTTCAAAGCAATTAACACTTCATTTTCGGGTGCAATCGTAACAAAGTATAAAACAAATTGTACCGTACGATATTTTTTCATTCGTTTGGCCAGTCGACGCGTTAAAATTCCATGTTTTTGCAACATCATACCGGGTGCGGGTTAACTGGGGTTTTCATAAGCTACGAGTAGCCATGCATTGTGGATTCGGCAGGGTGACTAGCTAAGGTGGCGACTGTTTACAATTGCGAAATCGCGTCTGTCATACTCAAATTTGTACCACACCGACTATGCTTCCCCTAGTGAGAAACTGAGGCCCTGCGGGTCAAGCATAGAAAAACCGGTACTTAGTACTTGCATGATTCGTTCTGTTTCTATTTCTATTTATCTAGGTACTACTACTACATAATCAACGCATTATATTGTCCCACTGCTAGGCACGGGTCTCCTTTTAGAATGAGAGGGATTACCTAGGCTATATTATAGTCTAGACCATGCCTAAGGACCTGCCTTTACACTTGGTAGACTTGACACGCCTTCGAGAAAATCTCTTAGGCATGCGTTTGCTCACGATGTTTTCTTCACCGTTTCCGTGCATGATAATTAACTATTAATGCACATATGACTTCGAAAAGTCAGAGGTGCGTTGGATTCGAATTCGAGACCTTTGACTTGGCAATTCATGTCACTAGGCTTTCACGGCTTACCTACTATGAAATGTAATTGATTTTTGTAGTACCTAAAAAAGACACAATTACACGATAGCGCTACTGTTCCAGTAAAAAAATTACAAATCTTTTCAATATTATTGTAAAAAGAACTCTTTGAGATGAAATTGCGTCTATTGCCTAATTAAATTAAGATAAAGCGTTTATTTACGAAAAAAAGACACATTAAATACATAGATCTAATTCTATCACATAACACATAGCTAAACTATTTAATTTCAGCGTCGATCAATAAAATGGGAACAAAACCAATGCGTCTGCGCACCTGATTATTTAGAACACAATACCTCTATGGCATACCTTCATGGTATGCCATGTATTTGACGGTGGCCTAGATAAACAAGTCTATTCCCGATTAGACCTGACGATTGACGATAGTATTGCATTGACAATCCTATAACTGCCGTTTAGATTCTTCTAGAATCTAGATTCTTCTTTGATCATCTCTGGTATTCATTGTTCCGAATCGATTTACATAACACAATCAATCACGTCTGTTTGACATTGTTTCTAGTTCAGTCTATAATGGTATGCCGGACGACTCGATTCCAGCAGCGGTGGAGACATCGACTTCTGCGCACTGGGTGGCGAGTTCGATCCCCAGACAGAACAATTATTCGTGTTCGAGTCGTGTGAGAACATTATTTGTATGAGTAAATGCTCCCAATTTACTGGACAAAATCCTATCATGGCAAAAATCACTCATCTTGGCGCATGTCACGAATTCCAAGATAACAAGGATAAGGATATACAACATTATTTTTATTATATACGAAACTGAAATCGATTATAATAATTGAAATTGAAAATAAATTGGGCCACTTGCACCAACTTCATAATTGTATTTAAATTGCATTTAAACACGATTTTTCATATAAATTTTGTGTTTAAATACAATTTAAAAAGTTGGTGCAAGTGGCGCTAAGTATACTTTCAATCATCCACGCACAACCCAAGGCTTAAGGCGCGGGCGCACAGCGGGGCGGAGGTAATAAGACGGTTTTGAAATTTTGTACATAGACACACTCTTTACATAAAAATATTAGACACGTATATAAGGTTTCGGATATACTAAAACTAATGTTGTCTATGAAAGGCAAGTGCGTTCGTGTTTTTAATACCGACTAAAAACACGAACTTCTACCGAGTTATATGACAGAGTGGTACGACAGATAGTTAGCTAACATTCAAGTAATCAATCAAGAA
Source organism: Acronicta leporina (assembly GCA_947256265.1). Taxonomy (NCBI): domain Eukaryota; kingdom Metazoa; phylum Arthropoda; class Insecta; order Lepidoptera; family Noctuidae; genus Acronicta; species Acronicta leporina. The sequence goes on along the minus strand of OX366513.1, from coordinate 2,798,894 downwards.
AGTAATCAAATATCTTTTTGTGATTATTTTGCATCTTTCATGGTAAGATTTTAAACTTACTTTAGTGAAGCAAAAATTCGACTCGCAGGCAGGATTCGAACCTGCGTCTTCTGGCTAGGTACACCAGACGCTATGACCTCAAAGCCACTGTGAGTCCCGCCTGCCATGTCGAAATTTGCCGTCACATTCTGTAATTACGTCTTAAAGGTGACGTCAGTAACATCTATTGAAAGGCAAGTTACTTTGCCTCTCAACCGACATGACTTACCTTACGGTCAGTTCTATGTCGTACGAAGCTACCATACCTATTAACTATATTTTTGTGATTTTTTTGCATCTTTCATTCTAAGATTTTAAACTTATTTTAGTGAAGGAAAAATTCGACTCGCAGGCAGGATTCGAACCTGCGTCTTCTGGCCTCTAATGATCATATGAAATGACCTCTAAGCCACCGCGAGTCCCACCTGCCATGTCGAAATTTGCCGTCACATTCTGTACTTACGTCTTAAAGGTAAAAGTGTAAAACAATAAGTAAAAATATTAATTTGAGCATTCACATTAGACATATTAATTTAATATATATAATTTTAATTGAATTTGATTTTGATTTTAACATTAAATGCAAATGAACAAGTTGGCGATCGCTATTATAAAATAAAATGTTATCGCCGGTAAATAATGTTAACTATTTATTAGCACATAACATCTTTTAATTACTCTCAATACTCATCTAGAAATGCAATTATTGGCAACACTAAGTTAAGAGTAATTTACTTTTAACATTTAGGAAATTAAATGGAGTTTTATGTCGGCCTCATAAAAAATATTGATCAATAAATTAAGTGGTTTTGCTGGCGCTAAAAATAACGATAATAGTTACTAGACAGTATTTTTACGCTATTTATTGGCCACTAGCGGCCCGCCCCGGCTTCGCACGGGTGGAGAAATCCCTAACTTAAAATATTTTTAAGCCTATGTTAACCTAGAATAATGTAAAACCAAATGGTGAAAGAATTTTTGGAATCGGCCCAGCAGTTTTTGAGTTTATTCGTTACATATATACAAATCTTTCCTTTATGTTAGTATAGATTTTAAAGTTAACTTAAAACTATAAACGCACTCAAATTAACAGTAATAAGACTTACCTAAGAACTAGACACGGATAAAAAAATTGGTGTTCTATATTTTGTGGAATATTGCGGTTTAAGAAAAACACGAAAGAAAGATTGAAAATAAAATAGATTGCACTAAGAACAAGATTTTTAATATTTTTAGGTTCTTTGACACTATTTTACAACAAATAAAGTAGAAACAAAGAAATAAGTTTTGTAGAATAAAAAAAATACAGAAAAAAATATCTAACTATGTTTGTTTCCGTTTTATGAGGGTGAAGTGACGGAAAGCATGTTTCAATTTCCATATTATAAAGAGGTACGATTTGATTGTTTGTTAGTTTATCAAGTTGGTTGTATTGAATAAACTCAAAATCTACTTAACCGATTTTACAAATTCTTTCACCTATGCAAAGCTTCATTATTCCGGAGTTGCATAGGGTATATTGTTAATCAAGTCACTTTAGGTCGCGAGTGAAGTCGCAGGAAACAGATAGTGTAAATACACTGTGTTACAAACGCTGTCCGATCCGAAAGGCATAGAGGCATACCAATTACATCAATAAATAAAATACGAGAAATGAAATATTCATCAAAGTTAACTGCCTCATTAGCTTAGTGATCCTGAGAACTGCTACGTTAGAGGTCCTGCGTTCCATTCCCTTGAGAAAAGTGTTACTGGGTTTTTTTCATAAAGTTCCCAGTAGCAGCTCGGGGTTTGCAATCTGTGCCCGGTTTATGGGATAGGGGAGCAAACGAGCAGACGGATAACCTGGTGGTAAGCGATAACCGCCGCCCATAGACACCCGTAACACCAGAGGAGTCACAAGTGGGTTGCCCGCCTTTTAAAAGGCTTTGGGCCTCCGGTAACATTCACTCGGCGAAACACTACGCAAGCGTTGTTTCACGCCGGTCTTCTGTGAGGCCGTGGTATTACTCCGGTTGAGCCGGCCCATTCGTGCCGAAGCATGGCTCTCCCACGTCAATGGCAATAGGCTCGCCCCCTATTGCACGGGAACTAAGCATACCGGCGAACTGTGGGTGTATATTAGAACGCCTCTCTGCCTAATCCTTAGGGGAATACAGGTGTGATGGTATGTTATGTTATGAAAGTTAACATATTATTGAAGTATATTAAAAAAATACGATATATAACATATCTACTAAGATCGATGTTGCTATTATCACAGTTTAAAAATTTGCTAGATTTCGTGGTATTATATTTGGGGACTATAGCCAAATCCCTCTCATTGTGATTGGTGTTGATTATGTTGTTATGCGGCCCCAAGCCGAATTTCAGTCGAGACTCGACCGAATTTCGGGCGTTACAATTGGAGACGCAATGGATTAGTCTATTTAAATGACCGGCAATTGGTACAAGTATGTGTGCCTTGGTCCAGCTCACCTTTAACAAAGGAATATAGAGTAACAAGCAGCCAGCAAGGAATTGTGTCAGTTTTTTTTTATTGCGGACATTAATACCTACATTCGGCCCTATAGAGTAGGTAATTTAAATTTAAAAGAACATACCATCACGCCTGTATTCCCCGAAGGGTTAGGCAGAGGCGTACTAATGTACACCCACAGTTCGCCGGTATGTTTAGGTCCCATGTAATAGAAGGCGAGCCTATTGCCATTAACCGGGCACAAATTGCAAACTCCGAGCTGCTACTGGGAATTTCTTAGAAAAACCCAATAACACTTTGCTTGATCTGGAAATCTAACCCACGACCTCTAGCGTAGCAGTCACACTCAGATCCACTAGGCTAATGGACCATTAGCCTAGTGATTATGAGTTCTGAGAAAAATAACAATTATAAATTAAAGTAAAGAAAATTTAAAGATGTGCTCACAGCTCAAAGAGTGTCACATGATATTTCTAGAGGATGCCGCGTACCTACCCACGTGTCGGCGCCCGCGCCGCTTTGAAACCATGTTCCAAATTCAAAAGAAATATGCGTACTACAGTTGTGAACCAGTAACATTTAATCGGAGAGTTGGCAATGGAATCATCAGTGGTTTTTAATAGGACTTCCTTAATAAAATGTAAAACTATCAATTCGGTATGTTGGCAGTACTCCAAGTCGATAGGTCAGGTGGCATGCTTTGCGACAGATCATGTATTTGTCTAGACCGCTTATTTAGGAACGACATGAAAACCTGGATTGTATCGTACACGGAATTTCGTCATTATATGACATATGAATGGTGTTGACATTTATTCGAAACTTCTTCAAAAAAAATTTACTAATAATTAAATATATACCGTGGGAGAGCCATGCTTCGATACGAATGCTCCGGCTCGACCGGAGTGATAGCACGGGCTCAAAGAAAACCGGCGTGAAACGACACTTACGTTGTGTTTCGCCGAGTGAGTGAGGATACCGGAGGCCCAAACCCTTTTAAAAGACAAAACGCTTGCGACTCTTCTAGAGTTGCCGGTGTTGATAGGCGGCAGTAATCGCTTACCATCAGGCGTCCGGTGGCGCCGTCCTGACAATTGGTACAACCAATTCGATCGAGCCGTTCTCAAGTGATGAATTTTCATACACGCTGAACGGAATTACATTGTGATTCATCAAATGTATCCCCAATACATACCCATTCCCCGTCACCACAGGTTTTGGCAATAAATCATTCAGTTGGGAGCGCCAGGCTCGTGGGGAATGCTATTGGCATACGCCTTGTGGCTTCAGACCGCCAAATACCGATGCCAGCGTAGGCTAGACAGTCTATGATCATCGCTTCAACATTACTGGGTCACTGTGGGACATGCTGGTTGAAAAATCAGGGCCTGCAGGCCTAGCCAAGTTTAGAATCTACGATCGCTAACGCTATAGAAAACTATTAAAATGTATGGGAAGTAGTCACGTGGTCAGAATTTTCCCCTACATTTTAATAGTTTCCTACTGTAGACAAATGGCAATCTGAAGTTCGAAGAGACAAACGAACAGCTACAAAATGTATGGAGATGACATTTGTCCACTCTCGAATTGTCGAAAGCTTGTCATACATTAAGAATTATATTCTATTCTATTCTATTAGCGTTCATGCTACTCGACTACAGACACAAGTCTTCCTATCGAATACTTATGTACTGCTAAATTAAAAGTTGTATTGTGTCATCAATAGATGTCGCTGACGTCACCAAAGTGGTAAAGAAATTCTTGGTAGAAGCAGTTGGCCTGCTTGCGAATGCAGAGTTTGAATCCAACGTGAGATTGAATTTATTTTTCGCCTAAAATATAGGTGTATCTTTAAAAAACGTTTTAGCATGTTTTAATGTCAAATACGGGAAGGGGTCGAAGGGGTGTTATTAGCAATGACACGTTTCGTTATACCTACTTAAAAACGTTCATATTTTAATAATTACGTGTGTAATTTACTAATGTCGTGAAGGAATGTCTTTTACCTAAAGCCTGGTTATTTCCCAATACCTCTACGGCATTACATGGCCTAAGAGTATAAGCATATAATTATATTAATTACTAGCTTCTGCCCGCGACTTCGTCCGCGTAGCGTGATGATATATAGCCTATAGCCTTCCTCAATAAATGGGCTATCTAACACTGAAAGAATTTTTCAAATCGGACCAGTAGTTCCTTTAGATTAGCGAGTTCAAGCAAACAAACAAACTCTTCAGCTTTATATATTAGTAAATATAATTATATTAATTACTAGCTTCTGCCCGCGACTTCGTCCGCGTAGCGTGATGATATATAGCCTATAGCCTTCCTCAATAAATGGGCTATCTAACACTGAAATAATTTTTCAAATCGGACCAGAAGTTCCTGACATTAGCGCTTTCAAGCAAACAAACAAACAAACTCTTCAGCTTTATATATTAGTAATAGATGTCTACACTTTTTTAATTATTCATTAAGATTGAATTTGATTGGATAAGATAAGGATTTTACTTTTTTCAACTTTATTGTACACAAAAATAAATCTTAATACAATACAACCCGCCCACTGTTGCATCTCAATAGAATTGCTGGCCAAAAAAAAACTTAAAATAAAATTAAAAATAAACATAAATTGTTTTAATTGTGTGCGTTTTACAGACTACCCACGTCGCTTTGTCTCGATAGCCGATTACAAGAAACGATAAATTGAAATCAAAGCACGTTTGCTTGCCCGTAAAATAAGTGGTAATGCCGCGGCAAATAAACGACGGTCGCTAGCACACGAGAGACTTTTTTGTTGCAAATCGAAAATATATCTTTTTATTGATTCGGTTAATAGGCAGTTGCCTATCGAATCGGTTTTAAATCAATCCATTTACTTAAATAATTAGAGTATTGTAGACTAATTAAATATTACAGGCATCATTATTGTCCAAGAATTTAAATTGCAATTTTAGCACAGCCTATTCAATATTGGTAAACAGAATAAAACCGATAATTTGCAAATCAAAATACGCACATGAATTCGTGAAATTAGAAATACGGGTCTTGGATTTGAACACCTATGATTTGGCAGTCGTACAAGACAGTGATGATGATGTTCACATCACTAGGCTATCACTATACTGTACCTACGTACCTAGTAAAACAATACATTCAACAACATATTTTACATATTGTAACGTTACTTAGATAACAACAAATATTACTAGTTTTTACAATCATTTCATACCAACTAGTATTATGCAAAATGTAGTACCAAAATAAAACTCGAAATAAAAACGCGAAAGAAATAAACACAATTGCCAAAAATTCAAAAAAAGTTAAGTACGCATGCGTGAAGCCTAAAAAACGCAACTACTATTATGACACCCCACCAATTTGGTACCACAGTGCATGATTAAACTAATCGCAATCCGCTACAAAATAACACTTAATTACTGGAATATTCGCCTCATTATATCATGAACATCAAATGGTACGAAATTACACAGCCAAACGATCAATGATTATCTAAATACGCGTACTCATCACTACAAAACAAAACGAACATCGTTTTGGGATGAAAAACTTATTTTTTGCATAAATGGATTTATTTTTATTGATTGAAGACGTTTTTGCAGCGATGATTTTGGTAAATTAAAGAGAAGCTTTTGCGTAATTCTGTTTTGTTTTTTCCGCGGTTTCACCCGCATTCCAAGAACTTAAGAAAACAGTAGCCCTAAGATTCAATGTATTTTCATACCAAAATTCAACAAAATTGGTTTTAGCAGTTTATGTATAAAAACATAAACAAAGAAATAGACGCATCTACAAAGTGATTTGGGCATTTATATTATTAGTATTGACAAGCCTTTCGCATTACAGGATGTAAACAGTTTGTGTGCATAAATTACCACTGTGCATTTTTGTTTAATTTAAATTTTATAATTTAGCAAGTCGTGTTCACCTGTCATTGGTTATGCAGTAATGCAAATTTTGTAATTAGTCATAAGACAACCATATAAATAAAATAAATAAATTTCTTCGTTATATTAAATGCCTTTCAGTAATACAAGGTGTGGGTAAAAAAAGGTACTAGATTAATTACCATATTTCCCTACACAGATGTTATATACATATGTTTATTTAACAATGTTTCTCGAACTACGAACGAATATATACAATATACATAAGAACTAAATATTTACAATTTACTTAGTGCACAGGTAGCAAAGATGGTCTTGAATTACTTGGGCGTCCAAAATTGCGCATCGGATGTCGAAATTGCCTTTCTGTATTTAATGAGCGCGCATCACGGGCGTCCTTAGGTGTGGCCCAAGTTAAAAGATTATCACGAATTTATATTATTTGATAGTAGATAATTTAGCTAGGTATCATCTTTTGATCGAAATAGGAAGTCAATTTGATATTTTAATTAAGTTTTGGATTATTGAGCCAACTCTAAGGGCCACTTGCACCAACTTCTTAAATGTGTTTAAATCATATTTGAATACAATTTTTCATACAATTTAAACACATTTAAGAAATTGGTGCAAGTGGCCCTAAGAGTAAGTTTTTATCACGCTTAGTCTTTTTATTGATCCAAATTTTATGTCTTAGTGTAACAATTTTTTTTTTAAATCGTTACTCCGCGTTTTTTTCTTTATTGTGAGTATTTTTACAAACACATACGCCTAGACCCAGAGCAACTACCCAGAACAAAGAAATATTTGCTCCATGTACAATCTGCGGGCCAGAAGCTGATCGCTCAGCCGCTACGCCAAATGTGACGTCAGAATAATTATTGTTATTTATTTTTTGACAGCTTTTTAATTTTCCACAACAACAACTTCTGACTTGTACCATATAGAGACTTGCTGATATCTTAAGGTATGGAGTCACGCGATTTTGTGTGATCAGGTGTCTTTGAACTGGTGCACGAACATGCTCGTCCATGTTCGCGTCGACACCGACAAGTTTCGGTTACTTGCTGTCAAACAGTAGCTGAAAATATTAATGGCTCATTTTGTCATTGATTTATAGCACTGTGGTCTGCTTTTGATGCCAAAAAAGTTAATAGTTATTTTTTATCTATACTAATATTCTCGTGGGAGAGCCATGCTTTGGCACGAATGGGCCGGCTCGACCGGAGTGATACCACGGCCTCACAGAAAACCGGCGTGAAACAACGCTTGCGTTGTGTTTCGCCGAGTGAGTTGAGGTTACCGGAGGCCCAAACCCTTTTAAACGCACTTGCGACTCCTCTGGTGTTGCATGGACCACGGTGGTCCACGGGCGGCGGTTATCGCTTACCATCAGGTGATCCGTGTGCTCGTTTGCCCCCCTATCCAATAAAAAAATAATAATAATAATATACTTCATACTAAATCTATACTAATATATAAAGCTGAAGAGGCTGTTTGTTTATTTATTTGTGTCAACAAACAAATGTTACCACTTATCTCAATAACTGAACGGTTTGACGATTGAGACGGTTTACTGTAACACATTATAAGTGTGCCTCCATTCCGTCATACATAAAAATAATTTTATAAGATGATAATGTGTGTAATGTTTTTATAGATAGGTATTTTGTCTATACAATCTCGCTAAGTTCTTGACCTACAAATCAGTATCGTATTCACATAGAATGCAATGTCCATTCTAAGTCAAGTGTTCACTAAAGTGTGGTTCCAATACTGCGATTGGTCAACAAAAAGTTTTTATTCCATAACACTTCGACAGAACTTCTTGAACTTTAAAAGCACCAATGCACAATGATACAGGAAGAATTCCTAGTGTAGGGAAAGTTTTTTTTAAATTCAACGTAGTCTCCGTCTTGTGTATAGTGCGAGCATAGAACCTTCGGCATCGATGACATAACATAATGTATTTTTTTAAGGACCGATGAAGCATATGACAGCTTGTAAATGTCATTATAATGTCAAGACAATTTGACGATTTTTTCCTAAATTGTCGAGATTTTATACTTACTAGTATTTAGCATGAAATGTTTAGACATTACTAATTATGCGAACAAATTTATCGATCTTAAAATTCCTCTGCCGTTTACGATAAAATTGACGAGTTTTGATGTAGATATCGATATTTTTAATGATTTGGTTCCAAGCTCGATGTTGCGATATAAACAATGTTTAATTCAGACAATGCTTCTTAGATTTATTATCAATAATATAGATAATTCATGAGTCGCCCTGACTTCTTAGAATCTCTTCGCGATGAGCCAATTTTGTAGACACAATCCGAGTACCTTACTGTCTTTATGTTTTAACTAGCTTCCGCCCGCGACTTCGTCCGCGTGGAATAGTTACTTAGTCTTAGCAGGATGATAGCCTATAGCCTTCCTCAATAAATGGACTATCTAACACCGAAAGATTTTTTCTAATCGGACCAATAGTTCCTGAGATTATTGCGTTCAAGTTCAAGCAAACTTGGCAGGTGGTAAGAAGATGATGATCCCGTTCAGCGGCTTGTAGTATGTTTTGATTGAAGCTCACTTCAAGATATAGCCAATATTGTTAGTTGATAATTGAGTATTGAGTATCCGACCGGAACTTTAGTAAAATATGTCACGGGAACATGAATAATAAAAGAACGCTAAATGAGGATATGTCCTTTAGAGCGTTTGTTGGGTCCGAGCGGACCCAAGCTCGGTCCACACGGATACAAAACAAACGCTCTAAAGGCTGATGAATAACGTATTTATTTGGATAAGGATTAATATCATGTTTATAAAAACACCTACGCAAATAATGCATTTGGAATTTTAGAACAAAGTTAGCATAAAAAAGGTTATAGTGAGCCAACCTTAAAAGATAGACATATGCTGTCGCGGACTTTTTTTTTAAACTTTTAAAGAGGAACAATTCTGTTATATATGATTTTTGCGAAACTTTAACCGTTTACGCAGCGCACGCATCGGAAGCTCTCAAAAGGAAAAAAAAACGAATTTTAGAATAAAGTTAGCATAAAAACGGTTATAGTGAGCCAACCTTAAAAGATAGACATATGCTGTCGCGGACTTTTTTTTAGAACTTTTATAGCGGAACAATTCTTTCATATATGATTTTTGCGAAACTTTAACCGTTTACGCAGCGCATGCATCGGAAGCTCTCAAAGGAAAAATCCCGATTTTGAAACATTCTTCATTGATGCTCCGCTCCTATTGGTCTTAGCGTGATGATATATAGCCTATAGCCTTCCTCGATAAATGAGCTATCTAACACTGAAAGAATTTTTCAAATCGAACCAGTAGTTCCTGAGATTAGCGCGTTCAAGCAAACAAACAAACAAACAAACAAACAAACAAACAAACAAACTCTTCAGCTTTATATATTAGTATAGATATAGATTTCAATGGGTCGATTGGCGAAGTGGTCGAGCGATCAGCTGCTACCATTAAGGATTGTGGGTTTGATTGATCCCTGCACGAATCAACTATTTGTATGACCTACTGTTTGTAACGTTTTCTTGCTAAACCGGTGAACTATAAATGATGGCATAAAGACAGAGAAGGACATTTTTTATGGCTTAAGGGGGTAAATTAGCAGTTGCATCGATCTGTAATCGATGGTAAGCGATTACCGCCGCCCATGGAAACCCGCAACGCCGAAAGAGTCTCAAGTGCGTTGCCCGCCTTTAAAACGGTTTGGGTCTCCGGTATCCGCAATCACTCGACGAAACGTAAGCGTTCTTTCACGCCAGTTTTCTGTGTCGCCGTAGTATCACTCCGATCGAGCGATAATTTGTAGAAACATGCATACCTTTTGTCTTAAATCTCTTTTCGGATGTGAGTAAATCCGCGGGCTACAGCTAGTATTTTACACTTTTAAGTCGACATTCTTGTGTTAAACACTTCTCAAACCGCTTTGGCAGTAATTGCTCGTTCCTAAAGGAATAATACGTAAGGTTTTATGTGTGTTTTGTCTGTTTGTTGGCGAAGTCTTGAGTTAAGCTGAGCCATAAAATCATTACAGCCACAAACTTCTGCCGTAACTAGCGACTGTTTGTAAATAGCCACGCATTTAAGACTAGCGTTTGCCTCGGCATTGCCACCCTGTAGTAAGTGGATTTAATTTTGGCAACGCTTTACGTAATATGAAATGTCATCGCATCTGATGTTACGTCAAATTGACATGTCTGAAGTTGTACACAAATGAAGTTTTACGACAATAACCCAATACATTGTTATAAATGTAATGACAGTTGTGGTCGTAAGTTTCGCATTCGCAATTCCTTCTACTCGGTTTTTACAGTAAAACAATTATTTACTGACCTGAGCCGTTCGGAACAGTTAACTTTAAATTTCCACAACTGTTTCATATGTACCACAGCATCATACTGTATATGTTCTATGTTCTAAATACAAGCTATTCAAAGAGCGAATTAGCATAGACTAATTAATAAGCAGCTTACTTTTTTATGAACTCCACTCATCAAGCCTCTTCCGTAAAACAAAAGGTGGTCGATTTAATAATATAGGCATAACAATATGTCACACATTCCACCAACTCTATTTGAAAGGAGAATTTAATTTCAGAACGAAATTTAAAATATTCTTTTTTTTTCATCGAAATAATTTGAATGATAATTTTCGGCTGTCTGCTCACTTTTATTTTAAATAGCTCGTACACAATTCTAAGAACATTCGGCCTGATTAGATGAAGCTTACTGTTATGTCATTCTATTCCAAAACTATTGTTATTTTTGGCCGCGACGCCCTTGCATAGTCGACTTGTTGATTGGTTAACGAGACAGAAGTATATTCATCTCTTTCTTGCGTAGAAAATTTATAGGCCTCAGCTGTTTCCTGATTTTAATGTCGTATATTGAAGTGTGGACAATGGTTTTATAATGTTCCTATGCATAATTATCGCTCTGTCTCTTTTTGGCATAATGAAGTTGATTCATTTTGGCACCATTTTGGTGAAGGTGGAGTTAGGCAGATTGCCTCATCAATGAATAAACCCGAAATGGATATATTGAAAACTGTCGCATCTCTTTATTGTATCACCTTTGACGTTTTCTTATTTCTCTCCAATTATAATTACAATATAGCTGATTTAAACTGACCAGACTTTGAACCATTATCTACTGATCTACTAACTGTATTAACCCGTTTGTATGGAACACAAGATCATGTACGTGTACTTTAGTCAACGTAATGTTGTCATGATGCTTTTCCAGGATCCATTTTGGTCTTCCTGATAAGTTAGCTTTAAAATATTTTGTCGTCCCATATCTTGTCCCAAAATTATGTCCACAGACGAGATGATGCCACGACATTGTTGTGTCGCGGGACACATGCTAACTCCTTAGCCCATTTCCCATTGATCCACTTTGTGAGCGTAATCAAACATAATAACCCTTTATATTATATAGGCTCATTTATAGCCAGTGAATAAAAATGAAACAAAGAACAATATCTTGTATCTACTTTTGTCTAAAAACAAAACAATACTAATTTACTTTTCCGCCTGATATGTTCCAAAAACCTACGTCATTCAGTCTGGAAGAAGACAGCCAACATTTCTCTATTTCTTTCATCTGTCATTCACATGTTGACACAAAAATATCACAATGAATAGTTTATTTTAATACCGTTCGGAATCCTTTTATGAATTCTAACATTTTGGTTAGCAACTTACTTAATAATAATATCTATTAAAAAAATAGAAAAATAAATTTGATCTTATTGTTAAATAGAATACTTGTGGCTGTAGTACGGTCCTGTACGATCTTAGACTATTTAAAATTTTTAACCAAATATACTAACGGCAAAAATTAATACCTACACTGTCTTTTTAAAAAAAAAAAACTTACTAGCAATGCTGGTCGCACATTACTAGTATTCTTGTTAACCCCTCGTGCTAAGCTAGATTGCTTGTGTTACGAGTGGGTTCACGTTGGTAGTGCAATGGGTGGGGTTCGAACCGGCAACCACATGATCGCAAGTCCGACGCCCTAGCCATTAGGCTACCGCCGCTTTGTCTCCGGATTGTATTGACAACTGGAGATTGAAATTTTACTGATCCATAGAAGTAATGTCAAATCCCGGTCCCCAGTAGGCAAAAAATTCCAGCGATAAGTTATTAATTTCGGCCATGAGTGTTCGATATACTTTTAAAGTACGATTTAAAAATTTATGGTTGTAGCTATAAAATAATGTACTATTCTGTTTTGGAATATTTTTTTATTCTCTCAATGGCAACGTTTCTTATTTATTGATTTTGGCTTTGAGTGGGCGATATACTTTGTTGCTATTTGGAGTATTATTTAAGTTGCCAGACAGTCTATTGTGAAATGTTTCTTTAAACCTTGTATAAATAGAAAAGTACTTACATATTTTCGAAGAGGTACAATTTTAGCGAAAAAAAAAATGTAATACACTGGCTTGCAAACGTTTTTTATTTTTAATCTCTTTAATACTTAGTGTAATAAAGAGATTTAAAATAAAAAAACGTTTTATAGCAAATTTTATCAGCTTTCTTCCAAACTAACTAAACAACTCTTATTCAAGCCCTTTTTCTTTCGAAGGTTTATCTTGTGTACTTGAAATATTATTGCAATTGCAAAAAAGTGTGATACTAAGATTTGCATGCCAGTGTTTTAATGGATCAGACGTATGAAGGGATAGTCAGAGGTGTAATAATATACATTCACAGTTCGCCGATAATTTCCTGATAGTGGACGAGCCTAATGTCATTAACTGGACATAAATCTAAACTCCAACACGCAACTGAGAATTTTGTAAAAACACCCAATAAATAAAATTGCTCGACCTGGGAATCGAATTCAGTCGGGCCAATCCACTAGGTTAATGACGTAATTTGATGTATTTTGGAGGTATTTATCTCTTTCAAACATATTTTTTTATAATAACAATTCACATTACAATAACAAATAAAAGATACAATAAAACATCACCATATAAGTGTATTAAGAATAGAATAGAATAATAATAATATAAAAATAAAAAATAATAATAAATCTCTATTCTATTAAGTAACTAAAATTTCAAAGCGCCTATCGTTTTCCCATAGCACCGCGCAAATAGATATCAATTAATATTACTAAAGGCGCCTGTCTAATAAAAACGCGTCGTGTTGAAGCTAAAATTAATCAAACTGAACAAACCTTTCGACGTCTAAAGACTTAAACTTGTTTGCCTGGGGTACCAATTTGTCAATACCCGAAGTTTGAAACAGCGTTGCTCAAAGATGCACCCTTATTTTTTAATAGAAACACTGACCGTTTCTATGACGGAAAAATTTACGTATTTTTTGTAGCCTCTTCTATCGCAAATTGCCGAGTAAAGGATAATTAACTCTTATATTATTATTATTAATATACTAATATTTTCTTTAAATAAACCGAACTAAACATTTTTTTTATTAAATCAAAAGAAGATAGTCGTTGTAGGAAAACAAGTACCATATTTATATTTATAATCATATGTATCGCGCATTAACTCACGTAAAACTTATAAATTAAAATAATACTAAAACACATAGAAATTATATTTTATTATTATTATATATTATAGAAATTATATTTGTATTTATTTTTTGTATTATAAATGATTTCTCATCTTGCAGGAAAATATTTAAAAAGGTGAACATTCAAATAAATAAAAAAGAATTCAAATATTTATGAAAAAATATATTCTAATATAAAATGAAAACAATGATCCCAAAATATAAATATGTCTACATCGCTCGTTACGCCACTTTGACAGCCGCTGTCAACCGATATCTATCACAGAATTCATTAGGCCGAGTTCAAACTCTTTCAATTAAAACTTACCAAAAATTGATGTTGTTTTCATACTTTCTCGACTCGGTTATTGAATGTTTACATTGACAATGGAACGACCGCCGAAATAAATTATGCTTTCAAATTGTTTGAGTAACTTTGGATGTTGGGTGATGCGTTTGTCATTCGGTTTTGTTTGTTATTGTGATCTTAATTTATCAATAGAAGGTATTTTGTAAGTTTTTAAGTAATTAGTTTTAACAACAAACGAAATGCTGTGATTGATCTATCCGCTACCCTTCCCTGTCGGGATTGAATGTCAATTCAAGTTCGAAAGACTTGATTACAATTAAGCTCTTATAAAAATGAAGTATTTAGATAGATGTGTATGAATGCTGTCTTGAGTTATTGTTTTTTTTTGTTTTGTTTTGTTTATGGAAAATATTATTCTGGAGTTAATAAATATTATACCTATTAGTTTCTCGGGAATAATTAATATTAATATGACATTCGTTACCTTTAAATATATTAGTTTTAATCTCAATCAAACTCAACGTACCTATTTTAAAATCAAATTTTAGAATAAATAATAAAAATGTTATTAACGAAGAAAAATTTTACAAGAAATTTCATGGATCTTATGATTGATCTTTTCTAAAACTATGATGTTAAAACAAACAAACAAACACCCTCTCACCCCAAACGAATATACGGTCTCCGTTCCGTCGCGGGTAAAAATCTTAATTATGATTGTTAAATACAGTTTAATTCATATCTATTCTATCTATCTTTTCTTATAATTTTGTGTTTTTTTAATAAGACAACATAATAAATGAATTTTACGAAAAACCTTGTTATTATGCTATAGGTACTATTACTCTATTACTACTACGATTACTGTCATGTGTCATTGGATTTAAATTAAACAATTTACTTTCCTGTTTCGTATGCACGAAAGTGTAATTTTAATAAACGTATCTGCAAAAACAGTGTCACGGTATACACATATTTACATTGTTGTAATGTGCTTCGTACAAAACAGCACTGTTCGTAGCTCGGCTACGCTCGTAGCGCGTAGGGTGGCTCGTAGCGTATTGATCGTAGTAGGGCCGCCCCAAGCGGCTACGATTCTTAGCTTTTAATAATTATATCGGTTGTAGGGCTGCTATTCTTTGATTTTTACGTTTATAACTTTATATTCTTAAAAAAAATAGTTAAGCCTTGTGGTTTGACCATTGTCTTTGACTGCTACTGCTAAGGTCTCAAGTTCAAATCCACGCACCTCAAACTTTTCGTAATCTTGTGTGTATTCATTTTATTAATTACAACAACTCCCTTAAACGGTGAATGAAAATGTGAGGAAACCTGCACACCTGCGAGATTTTCTTAAAGGCGTGTGAAGTCTGCCAACCCGCAGTAGACTAGCGGTGTGGACTATAGCCTAATTCGCAGCCTGAGAGAGAGCCGTGCTTGGTAAAGATATAATATATTTATCAAGGCTCTAGACATCTGCCATTGTGCAATAAATCAAGCCTGAGTGAGGGTCAGTAGGGAATAAATCTAGACGTAATGAATTAAAACAGACTGGGAGGCTGGGAGCAGAATGACCCAACGTCAAAGAAAGTAAATAAATATTTTTAAGCTCTTTTAACTCTGGTGGTTGAAGTGAAGGTCGTTACTTGATATACTACATAATTTACTGTTACCAGTCACAAATATATATTATAAAAAATCGCAAGTCACTACGCTAACACAATGCAATTCCATCACGCCTGTATTCCCCGAAGGGTTAGGCGGAGGCGTACTAATGTACACCCACAGTTCGCCGGTAGGTTTAAGTCCAATGTAATAGGGCGCGAGCCTATTGCCTTAACCGGGCACTAATTCCAAACTCCGAGCTGCTACTGGGAATTTCATAGAAAAACCCAATAACACTTTGCTCGAATTGGTAATCCAGGCCCAGGACCTCTAGAGTAACAGTCGCGCTCAGGACCACTAGGAAAATCAGATGTGTCTTTTTTTTGTAATTGGCTGAAGGTAAACGCCAATATTTTTAATATTATAACTTTTTTATGACTTCAGAGATATTTTTTTAGCTCAAATGCTTATACATAATTGTTGTCTTCACAAAATTTAATAGAAAATCTCAACCTGTCAAAAACAATTCATTGACTGAAGTTGAAAAACCATTGTGGTTTGAATCCAGGGCAAACCCTGGATTCAAACCACAGTAGTTTTTATCTAATGACGCCGAAGTTACAGGCCATAATATTTTGCGGCCAACGGTATGAAATGACAAATAAATTTATGTTGAAACTAGCTTCTGCCCGCGACTTCGTCCGCGTAGCGTGATGATATATAGCCTATAGCCTTCCTCAATAAATGGGCTATCTAACACTTAAATAATTTTTCAAATCGGACCAGTAGTTCCTGAGATTAGCGCGTTGAATTAAACAAACAAACAAACAAACAAACTCTTCAGCTTTATATATTATAAATATAAATAAGTAATAAGTATAGATATGTTTTTGTTAATTTTACTCTACTGAATCGTTTGGAAACCGCTGTAACCAATAAACACTACCTAAAATAATAAGCTAAATGGCCGCAATAAACAAGCTCAATATTAACGAAAAAGGCCATTAGAAGGCAATAAACAAGAAAAAAATCTTAGAAACAGAAAAACAAAAGAAAATGAACCATTATTTTCTCATTTTAGTATTCCAGTTTTTATTCAGCATCCTAATTTAGCATACTGTACGGTACGTCATTATCAAAATAAAATGGTACCGAAATATCCAGCGATATTCCTGACGATAAATCATGTCAGTAATGCTTGACAGTAATTCTTGACAGTTCTGCTTGACCCACGTATTGTGCCTTTCTGAGTCTTTGCGAGGTTGATGGATGAATACGTAGATAGCTTTTGTTGAGGGTTGTTTATAAAGCTTTGAGAGCATGAAATATGACTCTTATTACACTGCCTTAAGATATAATGTGGCAATTTAAAAGTATACTCAGAAATGTATATATGGCAAGCTTTTGTTCTCCGTATACCATACAACCCTAATTACTTCATTGGTTTAGTGTTTTCAAGTGACCTGCTTATCGTGAGGTTGCTCAAACAAAAGTTTCAATAGATTGTTACTAGATTTTTCTATCAAGTAGTTCTCAATACCACCTTCGAGTTTGGGTTTGTGTATAAAGACAAGAGAGTCGGCCCCAATTACATAAAAGTTAAAATATACCGGCGGACTGTGCCAGTACATCAACATAACTCTGCCTAGCCCTCTGAGGAATACAAGCTTGATGATATAAAACCAAGAATCAATCTTACCGTAGCCTTTATGACCTAGCAACACTAGAAGTCTTGCACGTTGTTTTACGCAGTAACTTCACTAACTAAATTCCTCTTCAAACCCCCACTACCTATGAATTCACCGGCAGAGTCCTACAAACCATTCGGTTGAGTTTATTCAAAATAGGAGCATCCATTTTCTCTAGATGACTCAATAAATGTACGGTATTGCCATTTTTATGTTACCTATTTATTTAATTCAAAACCCTTTTGACAAGTAACCCTAAAACGTCAACGCATTCACTCAACCCTCCGCGGTTGACACGTTTGCAATCAACGGACTGTTTGTCAGTTTGTTCTTCACAAATTGTGACACGCAATGAAAGTACACGCGGTGCGCTTTTTCAAACTGTCAGGGTTGTCATTTTAATGGCAGTTAAATGTTGTTACGTCACTCCATATTTATAGTATTGCAGTATATATAAATTACACTGCAGAGCAAAAAAATTGTGTGATATATCGATAAGGTTGCAGTATATTTGCTTTTTTTTATATTGTGAATATAGAGCTGTCATATGGGTATGGTAATAGTGAGAAAGAAAAATATATTTAGTTATTTTAGTGACGGAAACATTCGACTGTGGGCAAGATTCGAACCTGCGCCTTCTGGTTACACCTGACGCCATGACTACTAAGCCACCGCGAGTGTCACAAATGTCTTCACATTCGGAATTCAAATCTTAAAGTTGACATTTTCACTAAAATAACTTTATAATCTTAGCATAGAACATGACATACCATCACACCTGTATCCACGAAGGGTTAGGCAGAGGCGTACTAATGTCCACCCATAGTTTGCCGGTATGTATAGGTCCCATGTAATAGGGGGCGAGCCTATCGCTATTAACCGGGCAAATATTTCACACTCCAAATTTCATCATATATTTATTTTTTTATTCTTTTTATATATTTTCCAGTAGAAATAGAAAGCCATAAGCACAATGAAAATCTCCCCAGAAATCGACAAAGTAATATGAAAATACAAACCCAATGCAATTTGTTAAGCAAACAAAATTGCGATTGGAAACATTTTCGCTTAGTCGACTATTTTCTATCATTTGTCTGCTATCAACCCTGGGTTAGTAAATATCCAATTGTTTTCGCTCGTGCATTTTGATTGGTGATTCCAATTGGTTTCAAAATTCGAACGTTGTAGGGAGATATTTTTTATGCGAATTAAATCGGGTTAATTGGTTGTTGATACAGGAGTGTCGGTATGGTAGGGTTATGTGTTTTTTTTTTCTGAATTGTCTAGGGATGTGCAATTTGAAATGGCTTCTGATACCAATGTTAATATTATGATGTTTTCGTGTAGGAATACGATTTTAAAATTGGTCCTTTACTAACAATGCTCTATTTACAGATTCTGACATTTTTATTATAAGTTTTATACGGTTGTTTCGAAAATAAGTTCAGAAAATCATAAAAAGAAACATTTTTTTGTCTAGTTTCAATACCTACTTGTTTTTATAATATCTATTAATATGAAGTTATTTCGTTATTGTTTTTAAAGTAATTAATGTTATTTTATTCTTCTTTACAGGGAGAAAAAGACAACGGGAAGAACTGCATATTATCCTGTGAGAAGAGAAAAGCAGATGACACTGAAATTAATAAGGACTTGAAAAAGGTAAGACATATACGCCGTTTTTTCATACGGTGTAGGCAGAATCTACAGAATCCCAATTGTTAAGATTCTTGTATAGTTGTCCTGCTTCGTCAACATACAGACACGCCGGTTACGAGTATTAGGTACGCATCTGATCTACCGATTTGGTACAATAGACGCTATTTTTTAAGAAAATCAAAACTCAAAATTAATTTATTAAAAAAAATTAAGACACCACCAATTGTCTCGCTCGTAAAATTTACCTCAACACCGTACACTTCGTGCGTATAAATAAAGACATTACACTGCCGAGCACATAAAGACAGCATTACTACACATCGGGACAAAATAACTTCGATCACGCGATCAGATGTGGTGGAACGGTATTACTTGGAGTGGCCATAAAATGCGACCACAGTAAGTGTGGAGCACGCTGAATTATAAATTGTGACCACAGCACACCACAGTTAATGTTTGTTAAATGTGTGTAAATAATGCAGGTATTGCGGTCGGATAAGTGGCTTTCGCTGTTTTGAGCTCACGATGGATAGACGTTTATTTGAACGTAAATTAAAATTTCATTGCCCGCTTTTCTATTTCGCGGTTCAAGATTCTGTATTGCAAAAAGAAGAAACGGTGCAAGTTGACATAGGGGTCATTAAAAGGGTTTTATTGACTTAAGTTCTATAGGGAATTTTATTACTCTATAAAATGAATGCGTTAGATCAAATAAAACAAGACAGAGTAGAGTCCCGGGTCCCAAGTCTAGTATTTTAATTGTATTAGAATGGTCGTTCAATGTCACTAAATGACATAAGCACTGACAGATTTCGTAGACAAAACTGTCTACTATTCTAAAGCCGGTTGACGGTTTTAGCACTATAAAACGGAATACTTGGTGCCCTGGTTGGTTATGAATGCACATGAAGCAATTGTAACAAAATCAATTCATATTTTATATAATATAAGAGTTATACGTACTATATTCATCAAAAGCGTATTAGCCTAATCAAACATTTTTTTTTTATATAAATATGTATCCATACTGGGATTTTATTAATTCAATAAAACGAAATAAGAATATCCAATGAAAAGTTTGTACCAATGTGCGTTTACAAATTTTACATTCACCCAAACTTTTGTATCTGTGGGGCTTGAACCCACAGCCCGTGGTGCAATATCCAATCGCGATCAATCAGCCATTACTCTAAACATTGCATTAGTACATTAGATGTAACGTGACTATAGCTTTTTCACGTAACTTCGAAGTTGCATTTCCAAGTTGCAGTAGAAGGAACTTTTCCATGTGTTCGGTCACGTGCACTTTACGCGACATCCGTTTTTTTCCACTTTACGGAAAATGTGAGCCAATAAGATTGGACGTGGTTCAATAGTATAAAGTTGTGATGGATATTTGACTTTTACTTCAAATTCATGTCTAGTGGCCGTCATCGTAACCGTTGAGTCTGAGATCCTGGGTCGATTCCCAAGTCAAGCATCGTTCTTGAAAAAAAAAAGTCAATAGTATCTTGAAGATCAAGTTCTTCTTCTTCTTCACGATCAAGATCAATGTCATATTTATTGTATTCTTAATCTTTCATTACAAATGGAATGTATAAAGGTCTTCGTTTGAGGTTAATTTACCCACTACGTACTATCGCATATACTAAAAATAATGTTGTATATGGATGCAAGATTTTCATGATCATTTTTCTAAGATAAGTCAATCAATTTATTCAATACGCATTCGCAACTCTATATAAGTACCGTAGCGTTCTAACCGGCGGCGGAAACTTAATACCTAGCTTAATTAAAAATCAGAGTTTCCAACTAAGCTAAGAACCTAATAAAGCCTTAACAATACTTAAATAAAAACGTCTCAGACTCCAACTTTTCGTACTCTCCAGTCGCGGTCATTTTGTTTTTATTATCTCCGCAGAACGGCGTGTAGAGGGCGCCACAAATTTACGACAAAGAGTGCACTTCACTCTAATTTAAATACATTACTCGTTCTTGAAGACTCGGCTGTCCGGGCCGTGGTACTAGATAATAATTGTACTCGGAACAGAAGGAAATCTCCACTTAATTCGTTTGTCAGTTAGATGAAGATTTGCAATATAATTGCGATTTTAAAGTAGGTTAAGTGAGTTAGTGTTTGTGTGTTGTTTTTGAGCGCGAATTGAATTGTTTTTGGGTTGGATTGTTTTTGTTGGAGGATCGATACAAAGCCGTGGAACATTGTCGATACAAACAGTATAAATAAACTACCTATTAATTGTGTACCGATGCAGTTGTAGTTCAATATACGTGTAGGTACTTGTTTGGTCTTGTCTTTTTTAACAACTTAAGAGGCCGTCCTAAAAATTCACTCGATCGAGTTTAGGTAAATTCTATGTTTGTGTGCGCTTTTCACGCACACATGGCTGTGGATCGAGCGTACGAGCCTATAAACAATGTTGATCCTTTCATTATTAAATTAATTTTCTAGTTTTATTCTCGTTAGTTTTTTTTGTATTTTCAATTTTGTTTTTAATTTAGTATATTTTTATACATACAATATTCAATAAACATCAAAACATAAAACTTTGAAGGCGGAAATTGGGGTGAAAATTGTAATTTTTGTAGCTACTCATTACTCATAAATACCTAGTGACGAGTTTAATGATTTATGGATTTTTACATTTTAAGGGTAGGAAACGGGGGTTGAAGCCTGAAGGTTAATGTACTTATTAGTATGGGTGAATAGTTTTTAAAGCTAGGTATTTGAAAATGAGATATGTAGCTACTCATCATAAAAAATGTGTTTCAGGGATTTTGAATTTTCAAACTTTTACTTTGGAGGGTTGATAGTTTTATCTTTTTCTAGGCACTTCAAAATCGTAATATTTTGTTAAATGTTTATCAAAACACATTTTGGTCACGACTGAAACCGCTCGGTTGTATGTACATCTGTGCTAATTGTGGTATGTAGTTTAACTTTGCTCCACTTCATCGTGAAAAGTGTGAGATGAGATGTCTGAAGAATTATATATAGAATTATATTTGTTTTTCATAATTTACCATGCACGTAGAATGTGCCTAATGAAGGACCAACATAAGACATTAATTTTGTACTACAGTAGTAATCACGGCGATAACTACAATATTCATACCTTTGAATTTATTAAAACCTTTGCTTATAAATAATTCAATGTAAGATGAGGTTGCTTTTGACTAATGAACATAGAGCTTTGTAATAGGTGCTATGATTGCATAATTTTGTTTGTAATGTATATCATTTAATGGCATATTTTAAATCTATACTAATCTATATCTATACTAATATATAAAGCTGAAGAGTTTGTTTGTTTGTTTACTTGAACGCGCTAATCTCAGGAACTACTGGTTCGATTTGAAAAATTCTTTCAGTGTTCGATAGCCCATTTATTGAGAAAGGCTATAGGCTATATATCCTCATATATCTCCTATATCTCCTCTACGCGGACGAAGTCGAAGGCAGAAGCTAGTAAAATATAAAGCGTTATAATAGCTACTAAATTACTAAGCATTGCGCTGTCTAAATTTGAATGCTTGAATTGCCGGCAAAAACATAATACCATAATAAATCGTAATCCAATAAATTGTGTTTTACTTACGATATAACTTGGTATTACGTTTGTATTAGAAATTCGGTGGCCGAGTCTTGAGAGCTATAGGTATTATACTTGATGTCGCAATCACACGCAGTCGCAGTCGTAAGTACCTCGAACATAACATACCATCACGCCTGTATTCCCCGAAGGGTTAGGCAGAGGCGTACACTACACAATGAGGCGTACACCCACAGTTCGCCGTTATGTTTAGGTCCCATGTAATAGGGGGCGAGCCTATTGCCATTAACCGGGCACAAATTTTAAATTCCGAGCTCCTACTGAGAATTTACTACGCCTGCTTTTATTAATAAATATATTTTTTTGATGTATATTATGTTATGCCAATGTATAAAATAAAAATCTATCTAGTTACTGATCTAATACTAAATAGGATATTTGCATTAGTAATTTTCCACTTGACTGTACCATGCGCACGAAGGCGGGTGCAACCTCTGCCCGGCCAAAAAGATTGAGAACTACTGTACTGTACGTTTCCAAAGGAACTACATCCCAAGTAAAATCAAGCTGTAGGATGTTCTTCAAAAAAGAAGTGACTTTTCAATAGATATTACTGACGTCACCTTTAAGACGTAAATTCAGAATGTGAATGCAAATTTAGACCTGGCAGGTGGGACTCGCGGCGGCTTAGTGATCATAGCATCTGATTTATCTAACCAGAAGACGCAGGTTCAAATTCTGATTGCAGTCGAGTTTTTCCATCACTAAAATAACTTTATAATAATATCTAGGAATGTGCAAAAAAATCACAAATAGTTAACAGTTCATATTTAACTTGAAAAAAATTAACCAAATTTTAATCTCTGGTTTCAAAATTAATAATTATGATTTTCGTAATCAGCGCCTGAAAATACTTGAAATTGATACCCATATCAATTTATATAGAAAAGCAATGTCCGCCATCTTGGATTTCAAAATTAATATAATTTTCGTAATCAGCCTCTGAAAATCTTTGAAATTGACACCCATATTAATTTATTTAGAAAAGTAATGTCCGCCATCTTGGATTAAAAAAAAAACATTTTCGTAATTAGCACAATGAGAAACTTGTACTTCCTACAAAAAATACCAGACCATATTATATTATAGGGCTTTTCTAGAAATTAGAAGTTATAAAATAATCAACGTATCAAGTTGTGTTAATCGCAGTATAATTTGGGAAAATATTTACGTCGAACACGCGCACGCCTGTGACACAAAGCGATACGTCCTCTCGCTGGGAAGGCCCAATCGTGACTGGCGCGAGCGGCTTTGCGCGCTCGATATTATAGCACAATTATAGGTCTTTTCATCTTTGATTTACTAAATCAAAATATATTTTATTTGAAAAAGTAATTTTTGATCCTATTCTCTAATAGGATAGGATAACTGAAGATTATTAAGTAATTTAAAAAATAATGAAAATGTCTTTCTAAAAAATAGAAAAAAATACATATTTGTCTGCAATTTTCACGAAAAATTACGTTACGTAAATATTTTTTTCCTGCTATATTTTGTATAAAAATTGAAAAAAGTGCTTCCGCTAGTGCCAAGTAGAGCATATGCTGGGTTTTATAGTATTTTTTAATATTCACTAATACTAATATTTTCTTGTAAACCGATCATCAAACTTCACTCGAAACGCGTTTTTTGGGAAAAGGAGTTGTCAATAAAAGGGATTTACGATGATTATAGAAGTAAATTGAAAAATCCATTTCCGCTTGTGCCAGGTTTAAGAACAGTTCTTTTCAAATAATTAATAACTTTATATAAATTCTTTGTAGATTCCTCACAATCGGTCAACAAAATTCACTAAAATGCGTCAATTTTTAGGACGGCCCCTTAATAGATATAAACTGCTTCATTAGCCTAGCGGTCATGAGTGGGCCTGCTACGCTAGAGGTCCCGGGTTCGATTCCCAGGTCGAGCAGTGTTCTTGAATTTTTCTATGAAATTCGCAGTAGCACCTCTAAATATATCTGTATAATACTTAATTTTAAAAATACGAATGTTTTGATGGGTGATTGTTACACAATCACACTAGAACATTCTAGAATAGCACATAAGCTGTTTATCCAGGTCGGCTCCAAATCTGTAGAAGCTAGTTAACCATATTATTACATCTTCTTTTTTATGGGATAGGGGGGCAAACGAGCAGACAGATTACCTGATGATAAGCTATAACCGCCGCCCATGGACACCCGCAACACCAAATGAGTCACAAGTGCGTTGCCCGCCTTTTAAAAGGTTTTGAGTCTCCAGTAACCTCACTCACTCGGCGAAACACAACCAGGCATTGCTTCACGCCGGCTGTGTTATCACTCCGGTCGAGCCAGAGAAGCATGGCTCTCCCACGTGAAAACCTCTTTTCTGAGCCACAGCGAAGCGTAGTCACGTACAGCTACTAAATTATATTTAACAAAATAATCATAACCATTTTAAACTACGTGCAATAAATTGAAACTTCCAATAGAAGCTGAATACAGAATGTGAACATTTCCATATTACGTTACGCGCATGCGACTAATAAATCAGAGGAAACACCTAACTTATGTGTGTTGTTGACTCGGCGGAATAAATTGAGCAAGGGTGATGCGAAATATTGATAGAAACTTTCACAATTATTTGTATGAATTTTGTGACTGCATTGAAATAATTGAGTTGATATAAAAGTTACTGCCGACAGACTGCCTCATTAGCCAAGTGGTCCTGAGGGTGACTGCTACGCTAGAGGTCCTGGGTTCGATTCCCAGGTCGAGCAGTGTTATTGGGTTTTTCTATGAAATTCCCAGTAGCAGCTAGGACTCTAGGAGTTAGGAATTTGCGCCCGGTTAATGGCAATAGGCTCGCCCTCTATTACATGGGACCTAAACATACCGTGTGGGTGTACTAAGGTACGCCTCTGCCTAACCCTTCGGGGAATACAGGCGTGATGGTATGTTATGTTACATCCTCATCCTCCAAGCCTTTTCACTACTGTGTTAGGGTCGGCTTCCAGTCTAACCAGATGCGGCTGAATATCAGCATTTTACACGAAGTAGAAATTGGGTTGAGGAGATCTGATGGCAGTCATTCTGATGACTGCCATCAGATCTCCTCAACCCAATTTCAAATTGGGCAAATTTTCTGGGCAATACCGATATTCGGCGGATAGACTGGTTGTCGGGGTTTTTTGGGCTTCTGAAACTGCCCGCTTATTGTTCCATGATGTTCAAATTAAAAAGCAATATGGCGGTAATCCTGGTGATATGACGTCAGAGTTGATCGACCAATCAGCGCTAAGCCCCAGCTGTGCTCAGTTTTAATCAGGGTAGAGATGGTCTATGTATAACTGTAGATAATTGTTTTCTGGTTCAATGATAGATTTAAAAAAGTTATTGTTTATTTTTTATTGTATATTTTGGCATGATAAGAATGAACCTGTGGAGAACACAGATTGGGTACACGAAACGTTATATTCAACTAGTAGATTTAACAGATTGGAATGAGTTCTTATCATTAGAAACTTAATGACACTATACCTACTTAAATACTATTTAAAGTACTATCAAAACGAGCCCACAGAGCCGAACTTATTTCTCCCATTATTCCAATTACAACCTTCATCATCTCGATTTTAGATATAAACGTCATGTTATATGTTATACACCCCGGTCATGTTATTGGTCATAACACAACCTTCAACCCGAAAACTAATTACTCAACATAATTCTAAACAAAGTTTTCGGTTCACCTTCAGACCATTAAACTGGCTTATCAACAAAACTTCGATATTAAAAACTAAAACAGAACTCCTAAACTATCTTCGAACCCAAAACAAAGGAATAGTTTTGAAACACGAATCACGAACGACAAAACAATTTGCGACTAAAAATCGATAGGTGGACGTGTCGCCCAACGCTTTTACGCCAAAATACAATACAATGTCAATGCTGAGTGAATTTGATTTAGAAGTAGGTAGGAACCCCTCCAAGCTTTTTTCGTGAGAATTCCAAATAAATGCTGGGGAAACCGAAGAGGCATTTTTAGCTAATGAAGACTAAAAAGAGATGACTAAAAACACTCTTTTAAAAATACCACTTGTAAGTACGTTAAAGCAGAAAATTATTATAAATTTAATTAAAGCCTTGAGCGCCTCTGTAGTTGATTATTTTGACGGCCTATATAATACACGAGCAAGCGTTTTTAATTACAAGAAACTCATGAAAATTAATATGATAGATT
The DNA here is from genome assembly GCA_947256265.1 of Acronicta leporina. Classification (NCBI taxonomy): domain Eukaryota; kingdom Metazoa; phylum Arthropoda; class Insecta; order Lepidoptera; family Noctuidae; genus Acronicta; species Acronicta leporina. The sequence goes on along the minus strand of OX366513.1, from coordinate 2,771,799 downwards.
TTACGAGAGAAAGTAACACGTAGTCATCACAGTGAACGCTTGACGCCAGAACGTCTAGACTGTATTATTATTTGTCCAATGCGGTGTCATTGTGTACACATAAACACATAAATACATGGAGTCAACCTTATGATTTTTTTTTATTACTTTAGAAAAGTTAGAGGTAACAAACGGATATAATAAAAATATTGGACGTGAGAGAACGAATGAAATACGATTAAGGATCCGGCAGAGCTAAAATTGCCCACAAAATTTAATACATTTTTTTTTATCCAAACTATATTTTATCTAATTGCATTACATAGTTGGGTACAGGCTCGGAGGATGAAGAAGTCATATCCACCCTGTATACATATTATGTAGGTGTACACGATGCAATGGTCTCTCAATAGTGCTACATGAATCAATAAAGGTGCCGTACCTAAAACATAGTTGATTGTTTCGCTTTAAAAAAAGAAACTTTTCTAATTTTCTCGTCGACCGACACGACGCGTCCCTGTGGGTTGAAGTTTTATCCTTTTTCGTTGTGTGTTGGCCCAATGTGTTGGGTTGTTGTACAATTTTTATTTGACATTTCAAAAATAGAACGGATAGTATCGACAATGCTTGAAAATAGCGTTTAGTAGTAGTAATATTAGGTACATAGGTAAATTTTTGAACAAGATCTATATAGGTACCTATGATTTTCTCATCATACGATTCCACAAATATATCTTATTGATTCAAAAAAAACATCAAAATCATCTACACAGATGATTTAAGCAATGTAACAAAATGCAGCAAGCAACCTACTTATTATACTAATAATTTGAACTCTATCCTATCTTTAAAATTGATTATCTATTTGAGTTCTTTTAAATTTGGTATCTACATTAGATAATAAGGGCCATTTTCACCAACTTCTTAAATGTGTTTAAACACAATTTCTAATGTCATTTTGTGTTTAAATTCAATTTAAACATATTTCAGAACTTGCTGCAAGTAGCCCTAAGACTGTCTTTATTTCTGAAATAGATATTTTAAAGACACTTTAACAAGTCGATGTTATATATTTTTTTCACTAGATGGCACTGGTATTTCCTAACTGACAACTTCTGTGAAAAAACGCGGAAACACTCAGAGAACCATGGTCTCTTTAAAAATCCAGACACAGTACTTAGTAGTGAAATGTCTGGACTGTTAGTAAAAGCACAACTACCTATTTTAAAAGCCAAAATAAAAACAAAATGTCAATATAAAAAACTTGTAGCCACCTGCCTACCCAGTTTACTCCCTACCTAATATGTAATTATCTACTATATATTTATACTATACATTATATTATTATTAACACTCAAAATCACAATACACATTAATTATAATAAATAATATTTACAATATAATATCTTATATATACACATACATAAAATTAACAGTAGGTACACATAATCTTAATTATAATTATTTCATATTTTATTATAATTCGCGTATGACGCGTCGCTAACTCAATGCAATGGAGCCGCGACCACCTACGAGTCGATGACGTACACGCCGTCCGCACTGTGTGGTGGGAGCCGTCAGCTGGGCGCGGTCATTGACTTTCTAACGACCTCAGTCGAGATTCGCTATCGCGACGCGTAGCCTATGCCACTTTTCTCCGCTAACACCGCTTACTGCTACCGCCTTATGTGCTATTATAGTAATTATTCACCCTAATCTGTGTACGCGCCTGATTTATAAACTGCTTGTAAAACGCCTTGTGAACTGTGACTGTTTCTATATCCGTGTAAATTCCTGTGACTATCTTGTAACTTTATATTCTCGCCTATCTCCCTTCTGACTATCTTTGTGTTCTGTGTATCGTGTTGTGAAACATTATAAGGCGAATTACGTGAGTACACTTGTGTGTTTGATTTCTGCTCGCCCTCAAAAACACTACAGAACACACCAAATTATAGCGATCGGGTATAGACCGCACCCACTTGCTAAACTGGGGACCCACGCAAAAGAAACGCGCCAGAAGGGCTCAGGATATAATATTTATACATAATATCGCACATTATTAAAATGGGAGACAGCAGTGATTCTTCAAAATCGTCAAGGAGTACCCGCTCCAGCAGAAAATCGGTTCGACAGTGCGTTTCCATTGACGCATCGTCCGACATTTGTCGTGTCACCGTGAAGATACCTCCATTTTGGCCTGATGATCCAGAGGTGTGGTTCGCACAAATTGAGGCGCAGTTCGCGAACGCGAACATCACCAATGACGCAACCAAATTTAACTACGTCATCGGTCATTTGGAACACCAGTACGCGAAGCACGTAAGAGATATTTTTCTTTCTCCGCCTTCTCAAAACAAATATGAGAAACTGAAGTGTGAGCTGATCAAACGACTATCAGCCTCGCATGAGAAAAAGGTAAAGCAGTTGCTTATGCACGAGGAGCTGGGTGACCGCAAGCCCTCACAGTTTTTGCGGCACCTCCAAGGTCTAGCCGGACCAAGCGTTCCAGAGGAGTTCCTGCGGACTATCTGGAGCAGCCGCCTACCGAGCAACGTTCAGACCCTTCTTGCGTCGCAGGCTGACAGCTCCCTCGAGACTCTAGCCGACCTTGCAGACAGGGTGCAGGATATTGTGTCCCCTTGTCAAGTCGCAGCAACATCTTCAGCCGGCCCAAGCATACAAGAAATGGCTAGTGAAATCGCAGAATTGCGAAGGGCTGTTAAGGATCTCACGATACAGCTGAACAGGAGATCCCGCTCGCAATCCCGTTCTTCAGGCAGCCATCAGCGTACGCGTTCCGGCAAACGCTCCGACTCCAGCTATCGCCAGCACCCGTTATGCTGGTACCATGGCAAGTTTGGGGCTAATGCTAGCAAATGCATAAAGCCATGCGACTTTCAGGGCTCGGGAAACAGCAAGGGCAGTCAATAATGGCGACTCACGACTGCCTTACCTCTTCTGGTCGCCTATTCGTCACCGACCATCAATCGAAGACTCGTTTTCTTGTGGACACGGGAAGTGATCTGTGCGTATTTCCTAAATATGTGTTACATGAACAGCGTGCAAAGTCAAACTACCAATTGTCAGCAGCTAATGGTACTGTAATAGACACGTATGGGTACGTACAATTAAATTTAGACCTCGGATTGCGTCGCAATTTTCCTTGGCAGTTTGTAGTTGCCGATGTGACGAAGCCGATTATAGGTGTTGATTTTTTAAGTTTTTATAATTTACTTGTCGACATCCGCAACAGGCGTCTGATTGATAATACCACATCCCTGTCTATTACAGCATCCATCGCAAAAGCATCAGATGCATATTCTGTTAAAGTCTTGACTGGGGATTCACGATTTCATAAGGTATTAGACCAGTACCCTGAAATTACCCGCCCCGCTGGCAGACCACACACTCCTACACATAGCACACTACACCACATCCGCACTACACCCGGTCCCCCAATCTCTTGTTCCCCTCGCAGGTTAGCTCCCGACAAGCTTAAGATTGCGAAGCAGGAGTTTGAAATTATGCTGAGCAACGGTACAGCACGCCCCTCCGAGAGCCCTTGGTCTTCGCCATTGCATTTAGCGCCGAAGAAGGACAATAGTTGGCGTCCTTGCGGCGACTATAGACTCCTCAATTCTAGGACTATTCCGGATAGGTACCCTATTAGGCACATACACGACCTCGCCCACAGCATGTCTGGCTGTACAATCTTTTCAACCATCGATTTAGTGAAGGCCTACAACCAGATACCCGTGAGCGAGGAAGATATACCTAAAACCGCCATTACGACCCCATTTGGTTTGTACGAATTTCCGTACATGACCTTCGGTCTGAGAAATGCTGGTCAGACTTTTCAAAGGTTTGTCGACGAAATGACTCGTGGCCTAGAATTTTGCTATTGCTATTTAGATGACTTCCTAGTATTTTCTCGGGACCAGGACCAGCATGAGCAGCATCTCCATCAACTTTTCACCAGGATGAAGAAGTTCGGTATCCTTATAAATACTTCCAAGTCGGTATTTGGCGCTGAAGAGGTGACGTTCTTAGGATACCATATCTCCACAGCCGGAACCAAACCTTTAGAGTCTAAGGTGGAAGCCATTAAGGATTTCCCTGTGCCCAAAACCGTCAAACAGCTTCGACGCTTCTTGGGTATGTTAAACTTTTACAGGCGGTTTATTCCGCAAGCCGCAAAGTTTCAGGGTCCTCTTAACTCCTTATTGACTGGTTCCGTTAAAGGCTCACACCCCGTTGATATATCCGGCGAGGCGCTAACGGCTTTCAACCAGTGCAAAGAAAGCCTTTGCAACGCTACACTGCTAGCCCACCCTGACTGCCAAGCAAAACTCGCGTTAGTGACAGACGCATCGGACTTGGCAATGGGCGCAGTTTTGCAGCAGTGCAAAAATAGCCAGTGGCAACCACTTGCCTTCTTCTCGCGTAAGTTGAACCCAGCCCAACAAAATTATTCGCCTTACGACAGAGAGCTCCTTGCAATTTATGAAGGAATAAAATACTTCCGCCACATGCTCGAAGCCAGGCATTTTACCGTCTACACTGACCACAAGCCGTTGCTTTATGCTTTCCATGAGAGGAAAAGCAACTGTTCACCTCGTCAGTATAGACACCTAGACTTCATATCTCAGTTCACGACGGATATACAACACATTTCCGGCAGGGACAATGTCGTTGCCGATACGTTGTCTCGGATCGATGAACTGGAGACACCAGTCGATTATAAAATTCTGGCCGAGTCACAAGCTTCTGACCCTGAGTTGCAGCGGTTGATCAGCGAAGGCACGTCACTTCGTTTAAAGAAGTTACAGCTCGGCAGCAGTAACGTGGCGATATTCTGCGATGTGAGTACCGCAACGCCAAGACCTTTTGTGACCAGACCCTTACGCAAGAAAGTGCACGATAGCTTACATGGTCTAAGTCACCCTGGTGCGAACGCAACAGCTAAGCTCGTCGCACAGCGTTATGTTTGGCCGGGTATCCGCAAGAACTGTCGCGATTGGTCACAAGCTTGCTTAGCATGCCAACGCGCGAAAGTAAATCGGCACGTATCAACACCATTAGGCACTTACGATTTACCCCGCGCGAGGTTTACTTTTGTGCATATTGACCTAATAGGTCCGCTTCCTCCATCGCAAGGATTTCGCTACTGCTTGACGGCCGTGGATCGTTTCACCAGATGGCCGGAAACAGTTCCGATTGCGGATATTACTGCTGAGACAGTCGGTAAGGCATTACTGACGGGTTGGATTTCTCGTTTCGGCTGTCCTACTGATATTGTTACAGACCGCGGACGACAGTTTGAGTCCGCACTGTTTCAATATCTAGGTAAAATAGTAGGCTTCCAACACCGTAAGACCACTGCTTACCACCCAGCATGTAATGGTCTGGTGGAACGATTCCACCGTCAACTCAAGGCTGCAATTATGTGCCATGCTGACAGCAACTGGACAGAATCCCTGCCCTTAGTGTTACTGGGCGTCCGGAGCGCGTTTAAAGAGGATCTGCAAAGTTCTTCTGCAGAACTTGTATATGGTGAGCCGTTGCGTCTCCCCGGAGATTTCTTCACACAGACGGATATTTGTGGAACTACGGACGTCACCGACTTCACAGCGCGCTTACGCTCATTTGCGGCGAAGCTCCAACCAGCACCAGCCGCGCGGCATTGTAAGGATAAAGTTTTTGTTTATAAGGATCTCGCTTCCTCGAGCCACGTTTTTCTAAGGGATGATGCTCTTCGAGGTTCCTTACAGCCACCATACACCGGCCCGTACGAGGTAGTGGAAAGGGGTGATAAGGTTTTTAAAATATTAATAAAAGGTAAGCCTGTCACCGTTTCCGTGGACCGGATCAAGCCAGCTTACATCATGGTCGACAATCCACCTAACACAGTACCTGACCCAGTCATTGACCCTGTCATAGAGGATGACACAACACCCGCTGACACCACGGTCAAAACAACCAAATCGGGTCGTAAGGTCCGGTTTCCGGATTATTATCGCCCGTAGCCCGGTCTCTGGAGGGGAGTGATGTAGCCACCTGCCTACCCAGTTTACTCCCTACCTAATATGTAATTATCTACTATATATTTATACTATACATTATATTATTATTAACACTCAAAATCACAATACACATTAATTATAATAAATAATATTTACAATATAATATCTTATATATACACATACATAAAATTAACAGTAGGTACACATAATCTTAATTATAATTATTTCATATTTTATTATAATTCGCGTATGACGCGTCGCTAACTCAATGCAATGGAGCCGCGACCACCTACGAGTCGATGACGTACACGCCGTCCGCACTGTGTGGTGGGAGCCGTCAGCTGGGCGCGGTCATTGACTTTCTAACGACCTCAGTCGAGATTCGCTATCGCGACGCGTAGCCTATGCCACTTTTCTCCGCTAACACCGCTTACTGCTACCGCCTTATGTGCTATTATAGTAATTATTCACCCTAATCTGTGTACGCGCCTGATTTATAAACTGCTTGTAAAACGCCTTGTGAACTGTGACTGTTTCTATATCCGTGTAAATTCCTGTGACTATCTTGTAACTTTATATTCTCGCCTATCTCCCTTCTGACTATCTTTGTGTTCTGTGTATCGTGTTGTGAAACATTATAAGGCGAATTACGTGAGTACACTTGTGTGTTTGATTTCTGCTCGCCCTCAAAAACACTACAGAACACACCAAATTATAGCGATCGGGTATAGACCGCACCCACTTGCTAAAAACTCTTAGGTAGGTACTGTTACCTGAGTCGTTATCCACACACGTTTACATACCCTTTACAGTTAGGTACTCGAAAGCCTATCTCTGCACAATTCACACAACTGTAAAGGCTCGTTGAGTACAATGGTTTTATTATTTTTCCTTTTGTTCTAGGCAAAGTTAGAAACAAAAGCTTTGAAGGCAAAAAGGCCTGGCTTCACAGATGACCGGTACAACGAAACATCTTATTATATGGAAAATGGTGAGTGATTTTGTAATACTATTAAAATTAAATTGTTAAATGTCTCATTAGCCTAGTGGTGCTAAGCGCGACTGCTACGCTAAAGGTTCGATTCCTGAGTCTAGCAGTGTTATTGCGTTTTTCTATCAAATTCTCAGTATGTAGCAGCTCGGAATTTGGAGCTGTGACCGGTTAATGGCAATACGTTCGCAACGTGTTACACGGAACCTAAACACAACAACTACAACATCATGACCTACACCTCTGCTTATCCTTCGGGGAATACAGACGTGATGATATATTTGTTAATAAATTGATAGCAGGACTAGTGGAGGCGTTCCAATTTTATTCAAACGAAAACCACTTTGTTGAAGTACGACGTACGTAATACCTGTCAGCTTGTATATAAAATATACCTATCTCTTGCAAAAACCCTCAGAAAGAAACTCCGGAAATCCTCCCATCTACAGGACAAACCAAACCCAATCATAAAACAAAACTAATGAAAGTAAAACACAAATAAACAATTCAGTAATAGAACATCATGTTACTCCTATAAATACTATTTCTCGGTAATCTCCGAACAAATCCAACAACGTCTTTCGAAATATCTTTTTTATTTCCTCTAAGAACCGCGTTTTTACAAACCTCGGTTGATATTGGATTACATGAATTTCTATCTTCAATAACGAATCCGTTCCTTTAATTTTTTTCTGCCATTGATTCTATTCTTATCCATATTCTCTTATTTTTTTTCCTCATCTCTATAATGTACCTAAAGATATTTCGTGTATCCAATTTAATTGGAATAATTTCGTAATATAATATCCTTGACTTTGTATCATCTGTGTTGTCACTAATGGCATTCCATAATGAAGGTATTTGAATTCCTAAATTATAAAAAAATTAACTTACCTCATAAAAATTCATTTCATGTAAATAATAAATAGAAACTTTTTAACATTACGTAACATCACACGTTGACATTAAGTGGATGAAACAGCGGCCACGCTAGTTTTCAATATAGCTAATGTCAGAAAGGCCCATTACGATCTAATGGGCTTAGTCATCTAACCGCAATGGCGCTTTCTTCATTCAACCCCCGTTGTGGTTTACGGCTATGCAGATATTTCGAGGTAACGACTTATAAATTGCCGTATACCCGCCTTTTAAAATGTTGGAAATGTTTCTCTAGTCTCTCCATTTACGAAATTTGAGTGAAGGCTCTTTTATAAATTTTGGTTAGTTTAATCGTGTAAAGTGAGGTGAAAATTATACTCTAAATGCTAAACATTTTGAAATTTTAGCTAAAATAATTCAAATGAAAATTAGGCCACAGAAAACAAATTTAAAATACGCTTGAAAGGTATTTTTCATTTCGGAATGATAATGAATATATTAATGTGGACGATTGGTGCTGCTAACTGCCCTAATGAATCAATATTTCAGATTAAATCTAGTATCAAAACTTCAGTTATATTCTATGCTCATAGCTCTTCCAAATTACAGGACTCAGGAAAGTCTACCCTTACTACTTCACGTTCACAACATTCACCAAAGGAAGGTGGGTCGGTGAGAAAATTCTCGACGTGTTCGCGCGAGAATTCAGAGCCCATCCTGCGTCTGAGTACGAGAGATGCATCAGAGCGGGAACGCTTACCGTCAACTATGAAAGGGTTGACCCCGACTACAGATTGAAGCACAACGACCTTTTGGCCAACGTCGTCCATAGGTATTACATTATTGTTTTAGACTTCAGACTCAACGGTATCTAGTAGACCGCTTAAGATAGCTACAGCACCTTAGACCCAATTCTACACAAACCCCAGGCTACAATCAACACTGACATTTTTTGTTCCACACAATACTCGTACAACCTCAAATGTTACTTTGATTTCGGTATTGTAAATATTAACTTTATTTTTCTCGCCTTATATGTATTTATTTACCAAGTCTTACATACTATCACAGTTACTCTAACTATAAATATTTTTTATAATAATGTGACGTGCGTCGAAGCTTGTTTGTATTTCAGGTCTAATTTGTATTTAGTCCACTGTAACACAAATATAATCTTCAATAACGATATCTTAAGCACCGAATGAGCATGCGAGTGTATATTGGCCGTTTTCCAAAAGAGACATAAGGTTCTGTATCACTTGATATGTTTAAAGTTACTAAATAGTCCAACACCGTGTCTTCTTGTGAGCGGCACGCATCTCCACACGATACATTTTACAATTTCGCTCACGCATGATCATTTGTTGTTTCGTTCTCGTCTAATCTTTTTTCATACGTCACGAGAACCGATATTCAAACGGACTCTGAGCAAAAATGATCGACATTCACACAAAAATCATGATTGAGAAAACATTACCGTTGGTGATATCGTGGTGTTGCTCTGGTACCTACATTTTCATATTATAAATTGCACAAACTCAACACAATTACAATCATATCAATGGAAACCTCAAAACACTACTAAATGTTATCTTAACTTTTCAACTAAAACCTGTTTTCTTACAAAAACGATAAAATCGTCTAGATAAACGAATGTTTTTGACACAATTGGTGTTGCTCCGAGTCCGTTGTCCGAAAACCGTAAGCCTGACGTGTGTATCGTTGCAGGCACGAAGTACCGGTCACCAGCCAACCGATCACCCTCGTACATATCGACGAGGACATTGTGGTTGTCAACAAACCGGCCTCTATCCCCGTAAGTGGCAAATGAGACAGCCATGTTATGTATACGCTTGTCATACATTGAATACTTGTATGTCACCCTTACATGTTGCATGTTCTAATATAAATTCGTAGTGCACTAATCAAGCTTTCAAATATTTCGACTGTAATTAATTCATCAACGTTCTTCATTGTAATTTCAACATTTTACAAGTGACTAAAATATTATAATTGTAAGTAGAGCTTTTGACCATCAATTATCGGTGTTTCAAAGTATTATAACTAAAGGAATCTTTATTCAAATCAAGATAGAAAGGCTCACAAATTGAATTCCATTATAAAACGCTATAAATTATACAGATGATAAAGTCACCGCGTATTATATCTAAAATTTAATTCAGCTCGTCCCACAATTTTAGTGCGATCATATTAGGCTTCCATTTCTCTGAAATCCGCTTTCCTGCCCCTAAAAGCTAGCTTCTCACAAAGTCCTTTGCGTGAACATGAAGCGGTCCCTTTTGCAAGAAATTCTCCGCAACGTTATATGATGAGGACACCTAATATTATGAAGCACTTTCATACCAGCTTCTACAGAATATAGAAATAGATGTTGGAACATGTATGCAAAGTTGGCAAAGACATGCCAAACTAGATTTTGAAGAATGAGACCTTTCCAGATCTTAGAAACCGAAATACGAGTGATGTTATTGAATTGCGTTTTGTGTAGTCAAATAGTATTGATATCAAACCTAACTCGTATAACACGTTTAGTTGTACTTAGAATCAATTTAGCACTTGATTGATTTACTATATGCGGCTTATTATCGGAATAGATATTAATATTCACATATATTGTTAGGTTTATCTTATAAATATCGATGGAGTTTCAATTACCTTCGGCGGCAGACTGCTATAAACCAGTTGATAGCCAAATGAAATTCATAGTAAGCTCTATTTAATGTGCAAATTGTATTTTTACGATTTGTTTCTTTGTTACCTTTCAGAGGAACCCATCTTTCCGTTTTGTTTGTCCCATAAAAGGGATTTTTGTCAGTCAATTTACTGCCTATTTAAATTATGTTTCGATTAAATTGAGATCTTAAAACCTTCAATGTATTTTCTTACAAATACTTTTAAATGTTTTTCACTCCGAAAAACTTTCTGAATTGATTCCTTTACAGATGTAGGACTCTGGCGGTATAATTTAATAATCCTCACTGTGAAACTCATTGGTTTGGTTATCATTCAATAAGCTATTATTATTTAGGAACATAATATATCAGCCTTTTCACAATTTCACACCCAAATACTCAAAATCCCTTTCAATCTTTAACGTACCCCCAACGCTGCCAAAATGAAACAACAATTCGAACTAATTACTAGAGCCAATGTGTTTCTGGGAGGTCCTCATTAACCCTCTTGTTACACCAATACAGTAAGCTGTATACATAGCCAGACTTAACACATGTTCGCATTTAGCTCCCTCCTCACGTTCTGTTTTAGTAAAGTGGAAATTTGATGAAGGATATTGCATCACGTGTTTTGCCCGTTTTATGTGCCACTAATTGAAATATAAAACGAAATATTGAGGATAATTTTAGTAATTCTATAAAAGATTTCCAATAAGCTAAGATATCAAATTAGGTAAATAAACGGTAACATTGCCTTCGGTAATATATAACAACAGAGCTAGGGAGTAACACGATTAAATAAAATAACCTTTGCAAAATTTCAGATTGTATAAATTTGCAATATAGCAGACAAGTAATATAAATTTAATGAAAGCCGTACAACAGCTTTGAAGTAAAATTGCAGCAAATAAAAGTAAGGCTTTTGAGAGTTTTATTACACAAATTTTAAAATACCCTTCACAATCTCATTTGTAAGTCGTACATTGTGGACCAAAGAAAGAAATCAATATAGATTTATATCTATGTAATTGTTAGGCGGATAACGTAGAGAAGAAATATTTCTTCAGTTTGAATGTAAAAGGGTCCAAATGATCGACCGTCCCCCATCACAGTGATTGATATTACGGCTCTATGCTAGATCCCTACTGAGCGGTGAAAAGTAAAATATCGCACTTATTTTCAATGACCTACATTTGCCCTTATACAACATGGCATTCAATGGTTGAATATCAACATTTCGTAATTCTACTAGTACTTCAAACATAATTTTATTTTAGTCACTACTACTAATGCACTTAATTTAAGTATAATTAACTATGATTCTATCATTTAATTTAATTGCTTGTCTTTCGACTAATATTTTTCTTCTTTTAACATTTGTTCTAATACCACAAGAACCACAATACAATATGTTTATTCATTTACAAAATGACATCAGGTTAAATAAAACTTAATAATTTCCCCAACTCGATTTTATTACCATCGTATCTTTCACACAAAAGTTACAATCTCAACACAAAACCCGGAACACTCTCGAACTTATTTTATGTGTTAGATATGAGAATCCCGCCATCAAATCAACCGGGATTAGTGCCCTTAGAAACTCGTAAATAACTCGCACACAGCTGAACATTCGCTCTTTGTGTAAAATCCTATTTTGATACTGCACGGCATTCCAGTGTTCTTTCAATTATGCTCAAGAAACATTTCCACCAACAAAACCATTCTCACAGGCTACAGAATTTCCAGATTTCTAAACTTTTAAAATATTCATGCTTTGATTATGTGTGTCACGTGAACGTGATTATGTAATAAAGAGAACCATTACGTACAGAACAATTTCTGCAAAATGTCATGCATAGAAAAGTAGGACCCTATATACTGCTGTGTCCAATGTATTAAGTATTTATATTGTCTATGATGTTGTAATGCACTTTGAGTATCTCATTAATTTTAATGCTCCGTCCCCTCTATACATATTAAAATAAGCCATTAAAATCATCTTTGTATTGTTGTATTATACCCTTAATATCCTTACATTTTCTACCTGTCTCAGTAGATTGTCCCAAATTTTGCTTTTAGAATTTCATAAATCTTCTTGGACGGTCTGAAGTTACGCATTTTCAGACCTTTGTATTACTGGGCTTAGCACATAGTTCTAATATACCAAAAGGCAAAAATAATAAGCCCTAAAAATATCCTGTACATCAATAAACTTTGCTTTAAAGTCCAGGATTCTCGATATATATATTATGGAGCAGATTTTTCTGCATTATTAAATTCTCCAGCAGACTCAGGAAAAGTAGTGACAGCAAAGAATTTTTATTAAAACAACTTTGAATTGTGCTTACCGGACGAATTCCTGTTTTCGACCAAAGATTTTGGATTACGTTGTAAGAAAAAGTGTTCCGACGTGATAGGTACAGTTGTTCTCAAAGGCAATTGCAACATCATAAGACTATGAAAAGTCTGTAATGAAACAATGTTGTGTCCGTGGTGGGCCAGGCACGAGACTCCAGTGCTCGCTAGTCCTTTGCGCATCATACACGTGGATGAAGAGCTACTCGTGCTAGACAAGCCTTGCTCGCTGCCGGTGAGTCATGCGTTGGGCCCATTTTGTCTTCATGGTCGGGCTCTGACTGGCGTTTGGACCCTGAAATATTTTTTATTAAAAGAACTGCAAAATTTTTAATAATCATTTTCTTTCCGTGCAATATTGGGGCTGACAAATGGTAAGAAGACAGAAAATCGTTGGAATTAAATGATTCCTCCTCGCTGTAATATCTTTTTGTAACGTTATGATTTTTTCAACAATAGAAGTTTTCGTTTTATCCAACAAAAAGGAATGAAACGTGAAAAAAAAGACCGTCTAAAGTACAATGAGAAAGAAAATAAAACTGAGCGGAGATAGCACCCAGATATTCGTGGGGTTAATTTTTTTCTCGGTCCAAACAAAGTACGCTGTCAGAGTCTGACTAGATTGTGATCTGCACAAAAGTTTGAAACATTATACGAAGAGCGTTGAAAATGTGCGGTCTTGTCGAAAATCCCACTTGAAAGTGGTCCCGAACTTGAGCATTGCGAGCCCCAAATACTTCTTTCTTTATTTCATTTTTTCAAGCGGGTACCGTGTTATCCCAAATATTTAAACCTGATCCAATTTATTTTGTTCAAAAATAACTCTCGATACTTTGTATTACATCCATGTAAATTGAGTTGTAGAAGCCTACGTTTCTTCAATTAGGAGTTTGTAAAATCTGAAAAGCTATTACGCTCATAATGTTTACAATTAAAAATTTTGAGAATGCTGCTAAATTAAACATAGGTACTATTGAGATAAATAGAGATTTAGAAACGATGGATTAAGAGAAATCCCTTAATCTTAAATGAGAACTTATTAATTTCTAAGTATGAAGTATTCCAAAACGTTAAAACAGGTTCATAAACTTAAATAATACAATATTTAATGTCGAATAAAAGCTTATTTTTTCGTTTCCGAAATTTGACTCATTTATTGTGTCTTATTTCAGATTTTCATTAAATTTAGCAGCTTTTCGAATATAAAAAACAAATATTTTTAATACCCTATTAAGTTTAAATTTTAGAGCTCGGTACTCGCTTCACTACAGTACTTACTATTATTCTTTTACTAAAGTTTTGCTTATCCACTATCCATCTCTTGCATGTAAATTATAAAGATATTGGATTTGCAATATTCTGTGTTACTACTTTAATATAAGTACTTACATCTTTTTGACCTACAAGTACTTTCGACTACCTTCGTTTGTTTGCATTATCATTTTATGTTAGTTCATGGCTTGCTTCATTACCATTGCTTTATTTGTTTACGACTTAATTTTTATTGACAGCAGGGTCTGTGTGCGTAATGTTTAATTATAAATTCAATTTTCAGAAATTAAATAATGTAACGTGATATTAATTTGTCATCACAGTGAATAATAAGTTCCTAGCCAAGTCCTTTTGACCATTTCATTTTCAAATTTGAAAGCATGATTAAGTTCAATCTCAAGACAAACCATACAAAGTTGAGGGTTATATCTTAAAAATCTAAATAAAATCAAATGTTATACAAATTATTTTACTAGGTGCATCCATGTGGAAGATACCGGCACAACACAGTCGTTTTTATACTCGCAAAAGAGTACAACTTGAAAAACTTGAGGACCATTCACAGACTCGACAGGCTGACGTCAGGTGAGATTGCTCTAAACGGCGAAATCTTTCTTCACGGCTTCAAAAGGAGCCTTTTAAAAAATTACACTTGCTGAATTCCACTGGTGTAAATGTACATTTTACTTTATAATGAAATATGGCACGGGTTTTTTTCTTTGAGTAAATGGTGATGTTCGTTAGTCGTGAATCTAGAAAATTGGTTTTAAATATACTGTATAGTATATGTAAAACTATTAACCTTGGTGTTTATGAAATTTTACTATTTTCCCCAGCAAAAATTTGTTGATTACTTAAAAGATAATTAGCAGAACCCATAAATTTGCAATTTGCACGCAATGTTGTAATCTAAATACGATTATCTCTACAGTTTTTATGTTATAGTAGTATTTTTATAATATTAATAATATTTTCACACAACCAGGACTTTTACTATTCGGGAGGAGTCCAAAGAAGGCGAGACAGATGGAACACCAGATTCGGAACAGACAAGTACAGAAGGAGTACGTCTGCAGAGTGGATGGCGAATTTCCTGAGTGAGTATCCTCTTTTCGAGTTACTTTTTTGACTTTACTTTTACGACAAGATATGTAGTAGTACTTTCTGACGTAATATTTAGGATATGAAGACTATAAAGTTAGATGGAAAGTCACTTGCTACGTTCAGTACCGAAACTTATGAAGACAGTTTCTTATGTATCGATGCTTTCCAATCTTTAAATCAAGTTTAAGTATATATATCAGTACACTCCACTCCATTAACATTTAATTATTTACAGTAATAGATACAATCCAGTCTTCATTCCTGGACTCTGTCACATCATCGGGAGTATGCTCCTCTTGTCTGCCTCCTCCATCCATTGATCAATTTATTCCTCCTTATCACGTCTTTCAAACCCACGTCTCTTGTTATCTTTCAAATCTATTATTATTATATCATGACTCAGAAGACTTGACTTAGTAATGAAATTGTGATATTTCAACGTTCATCGTGGATTTACGATAATCTCTTGAAATAACATTCATGACGAAACATATAATTTACAAGTACAGGACTTTAAATGCTATTTAATCGCAATATAGTTTAATTTTCTGTATTCGCTATATAACTACGGTAGTCTTCACTACTAGGCAAATCCAAATGTTTATTTATTTATTTAAGTTAACAAAATCGCAGCCTGGCATGTTTAAGTTCATCTTATTATTTATTTATTTATAACTAAAGGAATATCGATGAGATCGTCGTTTATTTGCTTTTTACTAACTGAGCATTACTCAACGTTAAAATTATTGATGGCATTATGATTCTTTATCTTTTTTTAGGAATAAATGTAGAGTACTTTATTGATCATGGTAATAATGGATTTAAAAGTTGTATTGGAAAATGTAGCCACGTTATCGGAAAGCAATTCGTTCTAATTTATTTTTTTTGAATTGTCCCTCAGTAGCAAATTTTCAGTAGTTTTACAATCTTCCACTTCAATCAACAGGTTCGAGCTAGATGGAAATTCACGTTTAACGGTTTGAAAATTACAGTTGACATTTACGAGGCAAGAACTATCTTGGAACAAAAGTAATAAGATTATAGAGAATTAGAGGTAAAAGAGACTTATCCGCAGGAGGATTATCGCATAAAACTGCCTCAACGATGTAGTGGTCATAAGCGCTGTTGCTAAACATAATAAGGTCTTGGGTTCGATTCCTAATTCAAGTATGTTATTGAATTTCTCTATGAAATCATCGGTACATCTGTCGGGGGTGGACTGTAAATATTGTTGTTCTTTCTTCCAAAATAAAACGGCAGTGCTTCAAATTATCTTCCGTTTAATTATTTCTTCTTATTTCCTTTTCTTGATGTTACCAGGGCGAGAGCTTGAAGCGAAGTGCATGCCGGCGTATTTTTTTTTTTTTTTTGGAATGGACATTAGCTGTTGATTCAGGGAATCTTAACAGCGTAACCGAACTTGGTGGCGAGGCACCGAATGCCTCCAGCCAGTATGCCGGCGTATTTTTTTTTTTTTTTTTGAAATGGACAATAGCTGTTGATTCAGGGAATCTTAACAGCGTAACCGAACTTGGTGGCGAGGCACCGAATGCCTCCAGCCAGGAGCAACTTAAAATTAAGCAACAGCAGCTAAGGGCGTCCCCTGCGGGACACGGGCCTCGGCTTAGGGCGTTGCTGGGGGGGCAGCTAGGGACGGCTGGATCTGGTTTAAATTATTATTAGGGACTAATTTAAAGCTACTGGCTCGGCGCGGGCCGGCTCGAGCAAGGGTCGGGGGGGGTTACCATTACTGGGTCTTCGCGACGGGCCTCGCCGGCGAGGACGGTAAATCGGGCGGCGTTTGTGCGAGTGTATTTTGAGAGTGCTAGTCTCTCTATTCGACTCTTGTAGGACCGTTATAGGGTCGTCAGGGTAAGCTAGAGCGTGCCTTGGACGGCGAGTTCTACTAATCTGGGACGGGATGTAGTCGACGCTACTGACCACCAGGGGATTGGGGTGATGGGGGGCCCTATCGAAGTAACGCTTGGAGGCGCGTTTCATAAACTGCTTGATGGTAGGCAGTTTTAAGTCTAAGTGGAGTTCCCTGTTACGCACGTACCACGGAGCGCCCGTGGCTTTGCGCGTAAATCGGTTTTGAAGAGTTTGCATCCTATGGATTCCAGACCCTTCGATGTGTGCGAACACAACGCTAGCATAGGTCATAATGGGACGGATGCACGTCAAGTAAATTCTCACCTTATATTTAAGGGATAATTTACTGCGTGCATTGAGCATACTGTGGAGACGGCCGAGAGCGAAAGCGGCACGGGAGCGAACCGTCTTTATGTGCTCTCGGAACGAGAGTCGGTAATCTAGAATCACGCCCAGGTATTTGGCCTTCTTTTCCCAAGGGATAGGTTGGCCGTAGAGGGAGATGGGTCGGGCTTCAGTGGAGCGGTCGTTGCTTTTATGGAAAAGAACGGCCGCGCTCTTGGATGGGTTAACCTCGATTCTCCATTTCCTAAACCAAGTGCCGATGGCATTGACCGAGGTCTGGAGGATCTTGGTGATAGCAGGGAGGGATTTGCCGGAATAGTAGATAGCCGTATCATCGGCGTATAGGGCCAACTCCGACTTGGAGCTTTTAGGAATATCACTGGTGTACAGCGCGAAAAGGAGAGGGGAGAGAACGGAGCCCTGAGGGACTCCGGCTCTGATTGGATGTAGGGTCGACAGAGTGCCGCCCTCTATGCGATAACGAAAGGTGCGATTCGACAAAAAGTCCCGTATGATGAGCACGAGACGATCGGGCACATTGAGCGAGTACAGCTTGTAGATCAAGCCGTTGTGCCAGACTTTGTCGAAGGCTTTCGCCACGTCGAAGAATATGCCGGCGTACAATTGGCCTCGTCTTTTATACTATTTCACCCGAGAAATGTAAGCGCTCTGATTGGTCGACCAATCAGAGGCCGTGAATTTCGGCCAATCACCGCTCGGGTGCGCGGGCGTGCACTGAGCTTATTAGGCTCCGAACTCGACCGTAACGAGAGCCGTTAGCCCTTTTTCTATTTCTTTAATCTATTTCTATATACACGGTGGAAGCCCTTTACATAATATTAGCGCTTCCTTTAATACAACTTACGAGCTACTTACTTACTACAAATGAAGGGGTGACACATGCAACGTTTATTAATACTTAGATCTACCTATTCTAATGTACGAGTCTACATATCCCTAACCTTAAGTATTCATTTATTTATCTACAATGTACAATTATTTCGTCGTCCACTACAACATCTTTGATGTGAAGTTTAGATTCGTACCCGGGTAATGACGAAACTGCCCTTTTTTACACAGGCTTCCAATAGGCCGATCGAGATCTGCCTAGGCAAGATGTGCCGGCATTTCGTGATATGGGCGATTATTTCATGATGTTCCTGACCTAATTTCTTCTGTGCAAGCATGTACAATGGAAAAAAATTGGTTCTGGCATTGTGTGCTCACAGTTCTAACTTGTATTATATTTCTTCCATCCGGCGTATCACGATATTCCCGGGCAAATCTCATAAATAAAAGATATCAAATAAAGAATCAACAGTTTGCCTACATTAGTGCACCATTTCCCAACCTTACAAGAAATACGATCGATTGATTTATTTATTTATTATGTATATACTAATTAGAGTGATGAAATCTTAGTAACTTTATTATTGCAATTCTAACTCGATCCTCAAATTGCAGTGATGAAATCGAATGCCTAGAACCAATAGAGGTGGTGAGCTACAAGATCGGGGTGTGCAAGGTGTCTCCAAAGGGCAAAGACTGCTCGACGGTGTTCAAGAGGCTGGGGTACAACGCTAGCAGCAACACCAGCGTGGTGCTGTGCAAGCCCAAGACTGGCAGGATGCATCAGATCAGGGTGCATTTGCAGTACTTGGGTAAGTTGAAAAGGATTTGCGTAATTTAGATTTCGCTGGCATAAGTAAAGGCTGTACTTGAAGAATGGCCGCGATTTTTCAAATCTCACAAACGCTCTTAAGATAATATCAAGGAAGAAAAGACATGGCTGTACAGTGGCAGCAGCTAGCATCGATATACCACGCGAGCATGCACTGAATTCCACGCAAACAGAGTTCAAAGCTACTTGGTAATAAAGTTCGTACCCAATTGGTGACAAAAATCCCTTCCCTCAGGCTATCCAGTGGTGAACGATCCTCTTTACAACCACCCGGTATTTGGGCCCCTGCGCGGCAAGGGTGGCGACACGGGCGGCAAAACAGACGAGCAGCTGGTCAGAGACCTCATCGCTATCCACAATGCGGAGAACTGGCTTGGTGTTGACGCTGCTGATGATGATCTACTGTTCTCGAAGCCGGTTCCTGATGATAAAGGTATATAATTAAGGTATTTTATACAATGTTGAGAGGTTTATACTGGAAATTTATTGATTTGTGTGTAGCCGTTCGTACTTCTAAGAGATCCAACCCGGATTACGCCAGTTGACAATCTAGCCTAACCCTCTTACTCTAGACAGTCGAGAAGTAAATGGATGGTTGTGCATGACTCACACTATAGTTGATCTAGTAGCAATAGAGTCATCTGCTTGTGCTGATGAATAATCGCCCTTATTACAAGAGAGATACAGGCTTTAAAATAGTTCCGTCTCATTGCGATACGATATCAGGGATAGATGGAATATGTTTCAAATCTTTGATTGATCTCAGAATTAAACCATGTATTTCTAAGGTGACGTCAGTAACATCAACTGAAAAGCAAGTTACGGTGACGTCACCTTTAAGACGTAAGTTCAGAATGTGAAGGCTAATTTCGACATGGCACATTTGAGACTCGCGGTGGCTCAGTGGTTGTAGCGTCTGGTGTATCTAACCAGAAGACGCAGGTTTAAATCCTGCCTGCGAGTCGAATTTTCCCTTCACTAAAATAACTTTTCCAGATATTATAATTATTTTAAATGACAACTATTTGGTATCTTGATACTACCTTTATTACTTTGAAGGTTGGTAATGGCCAGTTCGGGGGCAAAGTTAACAATGTTCAAATCAACAGTTGGTGAGGATGACTGCGACACGGGACCAGCCTCTAGGGAGTCTTCGCCGAGGCTAGAGTCTCCTGCGCCAGGAGTCACGCCTTCCACCATCATGACCCGTATGTTTTTATAACCTTAAACTTTTATCTTAAATATGTTTTGATTAAATTAAGGGATTTTATTAGTTCGTTTAAATATGTTTTTGCTTTTTTAGTCTTCATCAATAAAATTATTGTTTTTAAAATAATGTGATTTAAATTGCTTATTAGCGAAGCTTAAAAACGGTAGTTTAAAAGAAAAAATCATCGTTTGTTTGACAATAATATAATTTAAATTTGTTATTTTCATAAACAATGATAAAAAATACAGTTACCAACATTACAGTATTCAACCGGCTTCAAAAAGGAGGAGGTTGTCAATTCGTCTGTATTTTTTTTGTATGGTTTCTACGCTATTATTCGGCCATTTATTAACCGATTTGGGAAATGCTTTTTTTGTTTAAAATAATATACTTCCGAGGTGGTCCCATTCAAATTTGGTGAAGAACTGATCACAAGTTTACAAAAAAATTGCAATAACACGTACTGACCGAATAAGTCACAACGTGTGGATGCTACTCGCCACTCAAAATGCTGAAAGAAAATAGTAGTATATAATTAATATCAATCTATAATTATAAATTAGCCTAGTGGTCCTGAGTGCGACTGCTACGCTAGAAGTTCTGGGTTTGTTTCCAGGTCGAAAGTTAAGAAAGCAAAGTGTTATTGGGATTTTCTATGAAATTCCCAGTAGCAGCTCGGAGTTTGGAATTTGTGCCCGGTAAATGGCAATAGGCTCGCCCCCTATTATATGGGACCTAAACATACCGGCGAACTGTGGGTGTACATTAGTACGCCTCTGCCTAACCCTTCGGGGAATACAGGCGTGATGGTTTGTATGTATGTATTTAAATAATACGAAGAATTTTGTAATTTCTATCAGATAGTTTTAGGGCCACATGCAGCAACTTCTGAAATATGTTTAAATTGAATTTTAACACAATATTACAATAGAAAATTGTGTTTAATACAATTTAAACACATTTAAAAAGTTAGTGCAAGTGGCCCTTAATCACTAACTTCCATTTTAATCACCATATTCTTCATCAGCAACTCTCCCGAGTCCGTCAAGCGGCGCGGAGGCCCCACTGGAGGTGATCTCTCCGGCACCGTGTGCCATGGCTCTGTCACCTGTGGCATCGCCATCACTAAACGAGGACTCCAACGATGCTAAGGTATAAACAGGATCTTATACAGGAAATTTAGTTACTTGTACCTGTTAAACTGGTCATTCTACCCGTAATACAGACCAAGTTCCTCTGGGAAACCCATGACTGATACTAGAAAAAAAAGAAGACTTCATACATGTATTAAATTTCTTATCAGGCGAAACGTCTGCTTGTTTGCCCATATCACATCTATCCCAAAAAAAACGCCGGATTCGCCAATAATTAAATATTCAACCAACAATTGCATCGTACCATAGAATAAATAAATAAATAAATATTCTTCGACATTTTACACAGCACCATCTAGTCCCAAACTAAGCAGAGCTTGTACTATGGGTACTAGACAATGGATATAATACTTATATACATTTTTTTTGTAAATACCTACTTATAATACATAAGAAACACCCAGACGAACACAAACACTTATATTCATGACATAAATATTTGTGTTCTGTGGGGATCGAACCCACGACCTCATGGTCAGCAGTCCGGCACGCGAACCACTTTAACCGCTTTAACATCAGCTGAAGGTCTAATTATAAGATCCTTACGAGTTTTTGCTAAATTAGCTAGATTTAAAAATAGCCTAAAATACCTATGATAGTTATAATGATATGACAAATAAAAAAAACAGTATTGTATTCATATGAAGTCGATGGACTCACCGAAGGGTTAGGCAGAGGCATACTAATGCACACCGACGCTACACTACGCTAGAAGTCCTGGGTTAGATTCCCAGGTCGAGCAAAGTGTTATTGGGTTTTTCTATGAAATTCCCAGTAGCAGCTCGGAGCTTGGAATTTGTGTCCGGTTAATGGCAATAGGCTCGCCCTCTATTACATGGGACATAAACATACCGGCGAACTGTGAGAAAACATAAGTCAGAGGCGTACTTAGACGAACCTAACCCTTCGGGAAAAACAAGCGTGATGGTATATTTGTATGTAATTTTATAATGATAACTTAAATGGAAAATGGCTGAAAATCTATTTACTAAATTAATTTACAAATATAATATTACATTACACGCATACACGTGAAGAAATCCTTTTCCGTGTAGTTTTGTAGAATATAATAATCGTCCGCATGGAAAATGTTTAGTACAAAGTTTCCAAATACTGGACTCACCCAGCCATGCTATCTTTCCATACACAGTCAGACAAAGTGACGGTAGCGACGCAGACTGGCTGCTCGCCGGCCGCTTCTAGCCACGCCAGTGGCCTTGCGAGTAGCTCGGCCAGCGGCTCGACCGACGCGCTGTCCTCTGACCCCCACTGCTACGAGTGCCGCGTCAGGTACAGGGACCCCCGGCCCAGAGACCTGGTCATGTACCTACATGCTTGGAAATACAAGGTGAGAATTATATTAGTACTAAAGGAAGCCTACCTGATTCGCTGAGTAAGTGAGGATACCGGAGGCTCAAACCCTTCTAAAAGGCCTGCAACACACCTGTGACTCCTCTGTGGAGTTGCAAGTGTCCATGGGCGGCGGTAATCCCTCACCATCAGGTGATCCTTCAGCTCGTTTGCCCCCCCCTATCACATAAAAAAACGAGCAGAAGATTCATATTGAGAGTTTATTCACTAACCGCGTTATTCATATACTACTATCCTCCACATACACTTTAACCTAACTTTCTTAGCAGTTAGAAAGTCTTGCAAAGATATACAGGGTGGTGATTTAATCACCTGCATCCTTCTAGCAGGTGAATCAGACCACGAAATACTACACATATAAAAAAAAAAACAGACCTTAATTTTTCATCAAAATGTTTTTTTAAATTTTGTATGCAAAGATTCAAAGACATAGCGCGGATGTTGAACTCATTGTAGGTATGTATCTATCTAGAGATAGCGAGTCAAGCAACTAATTGATCTGACCGTCGGCATAAGGTCAACGTACTGCAGGGTGCATATCGTTTTATGAAAATTTCGAATAATTATCAAGTCCTTTACACGGGATTGCTTAAAGATACAAATTATAAATTATGTCTAATATGTTATCAATACTACACCATGTTGAAGCAGTGCAGGTGATTAAATCGCCACCCTATATAAATAGTACTATAACTTTCCTAATTTTCTTAATTTTATGTTAACAGGGCCCCGGCTGGGAATATGAAACTGAGCTGCCACAGTGGGCCAGCATCGAGTGGGACGAGCCAGAAAGCTCATAGTTACAGGAATTGACACCACTGGGGAACCGCCTCGCTGCAACACTGTTCATCACGAAATAGAAAAATATTTTAAATTCATGACAAACTCCTTACGAATTCATTTTACCTGTCCTTGTCATTTTTATGGCGAATTAGTGAAATGGCAATACCATTTGTATCATGTGAATGATGGTTTAAATCTTTATTTTAAATACTTTTGTGGATATTTTGTTGGTTATTTGATATATATATATATATAATAGCTTTTATCCTCATGGCGTTATGGTACGAATAGACACGAAATTTTAAAAAATAATCCACGAAATTATCTGAAAAATATTTTAAATTATTGAACCTACACACATAATGTTAATTTAGGTGCTATTATAATTTTCATGGAATTATTTGCGTACTGGCGTCAAATTACAAATAAAAAAGTAATTTAATTTTGCGAAATTTTCGCTGTATAATTTTTAGTATATTATTCAATAAATAATTCAAATTAATCTGTTGTTGATTTCCGTATATGTATAATTGAAATGACTTTAAAAATGGCTTAAGTTTTCTTTACTATATCTATACATAACTCTTTAGAGACAAAAGTAGTGTGATCATAATTATACCAAATTGCGAGGCGCCCTGAAAAAAAACTAACTTGGCTGTTACTACACAGTGCTCTAAGGTAAGTTTTGTAATTTAACATAAGTGAGAGTTAGTGTAAGAATACCTACAGTTATTTTATCAGCGTTGAAAATCGCAGTTCTGAAAAGAAAAAAAATAAATTTTAGTCGACTTTAGAGCACATTTTGATTCTCTCTGTAGCAATTTCATTTTACTATTCTTTTAGATTATCATTTTGTCAGTTTAGTTCCTATCGGCCTAAAATTATTTGGTCAAGCTTTTAGTGACGTAGATATTGTAAGGAAAATGTAACAATTTGTAATATGTACCATTAATAAATAGTTATATCGCTTAAACGAGGCAGGGTCAGAACCACAATCATAAATGAATTATATTAAAATTATAATCATTTTTAAAAAATAAAAAGGAGACAATGGGATAGCTCTTCTAATGTTATGACGGAATTTTGTCGAAATTTTTACAAAGTGACCCGCAAAATGTAATTTTATTAATGACGAAAAGGCAAAATATAATAAAGTAACGATTAAATATTTTTTCAAGATGGCCACTGTACATCTTTGACATTTGATGTACTTACATCTTTGACGTGAACATTTTGATATGTCATTTTTAAAATAATGTTTGAAAGGGTCGGATAAATTGATTTTAATTGTATATTGGACCACTGCTATATTTTTTTATTATCTTAACAAAGTAAAATAGGACCACTGTTTAATAGAAAAGCTATCTCTGTAATATTAGATGCGTACGTTTACAATAAATGCGTAAGAGAAGAAAATAAAATAAAGAATATTATGTCGCATTTTGGTCGGCGGCGTTTCTAGCAACGTCGCCACGTTTGGCTTCCATAGTTTCGAAGTAGTGATTTAAATATTTGGAAATAAAAAACCATAAAATTTTGTACTTTACATACATCAAGAATTTTTAACTGTTCATCACTGAGGTTGAGGTCAGTTGTGATATGCATTTAAGGTCTATTTTACTTAACATCTTTAAAAAGACAGCTTTCTAAACGGTTTTTACTTTAAACATGCCTTAAGACAGTGAGAGGGAATTCCGCAGTCAGTTCAAAGCAGCAGATCCTAAAGACATAAAAATCGTTTGTTTTTATTTTTCTTTTTTAAGTTTTTCGAGTGTGTAGCGTTAAGTTAAAGGACATATACAGTTTTTGATTTGTAGGTAGTTATAAATTAACCAAATATTAGGGTTCATTGAACTCGTGTATATGTCCTTCCAGTTCCAGTTTTCGGATTTATTTTTCAAAATTTGGAATGTTTTGGTTTTGGAACGCGGGAAGTGTATGATCGTTTTTTGTATCTCTTAGTGTACTGTAGTATTAAAAATGTAAAAGACATTTTCTTGTGACACTGATATTTTTGAGTGCGACGCTTTTTATTGATTTAAAAGAAATCGGTAGAAATTTATTATGTCATGTTATCTTATATAAAAAAGCTATCGATATCGAGCGACAATCGATAAGGGTTTCGTATCGATATATCGAGTGAACTTTGAAAAGCGTCGCGTTTAAAAATTACATAATATATTATTCTCACGAGCTTTCATAAAATTAGTTTATACACAATATATATATATTTTTCTTACTTCTAGTGTAGTGGTAGCGAGCGATATAATTATATCATTTTGTTATTTATTATGAAATTGCGTATGATTTTGGAATAAAATAATTATTATGTTCACTTATACCTTTTCGTTTCTTATTTGATCAATGTAATAATATAACTATGATACATAGTTAAGTATTTTTGTTAACACAAAATGTTTTTACTTAGTTTGTCTTAACTACTTTCTATGACATTAAACCTTTTTTTTGTTGGCCCTCATTCCATATCATAGCAATTTCAACGTTATTGCTATCGGCTATAGTGTAAATACGCTGATTGTTAATCTGTGCTTTCTGTTCGAGCTACAATCATGCTGGCAAATCATAATCTGTTTTGGGAACAAAACCATTGATATATAAGAGCAGTAACGTTTGAGAAAAAATATATATTAAATCAGTCAAATAAAATACCTCTGTTTAGTTGAATAATCCAAATATTTGTGTTTTAATTTTTATATAATATAGAAACATTGTAAAAAACGGTAGTGTGTACAAAATAAGATATTGTCTGTGGCATATCACCTAGTGACACTTCAGTTACTTGACTTGTTGATTGTAAAGCAAGGAGGCATGATTGTAGTGGATTTGTTGACATGAATCAAACTAATTGTGTACCGTATTACGTATTAAGGAGTTTCCAGCCGAGTGTCCAACAGTTGCCAGATATGAGAACGTGAAAAAATATTTTCTATATATGATACACATATATAAATATTTAAAAAGCGGCGATAGCCTAATGGCTAGGGCGTCGGACTTGCGATCATGTGGTTGACGGTTCGAAACCCACCCATTGCACTACCGACGTGAACCTACTCGTAACACAAGCATTTAGCTTAGCACGAGGGGTTAACAAGGATACTAGTAATGTGTGACCTTACTAGTATGCTTTTTAAAAAAACCTGTATATCTATTAATATCTGAGTAAATAATATCTACTGGACTTTTAGACCATCTGTGAGGGGAACAATGTTAATTTTTATCACCAAGAGGTTTCTGAAAAAAATATCATGTGTCTATTAGCTTTAGCGATCAACATGTCAAATAATTTGTATCTGAAAATATATTGTTGTATTTTTATATAGTATGTAAGGCCCGTTCATAATATATATTCTGTTAATCGTTAGGTGAATTACAAAACGATAATTGAGCTTGAAGAAAGGCTGGCGACGTGTTTGCGATTTTCTTTCAAATTGACACTTGCGACTAATTTGTCTATACCACAGATTAAAAAGAAAATATAATTTACTTTCGCTTTTTAGTGAAAACTAGGATGATTTTGAAATCTTATAAACTTATGTTTTTGTTCGTCGCGCTGTCGATTCATTTATTTATAAGAAAATTTTCATGTGCCTTCTCAAGATAATGGTTATAAAAAATAAAGATAAAATTGTAAAATGTTTTTGATTACAGTTACATATAATTGTTACACTTTTAACATAAGTAGTTACATTTGGCACTGACGAGCTTCATGTTATAAAATTTAGGTAGAGGACGACGTACCAACCTTCTAAATTATATTGATATATGGCCGTTTAAAATCACAGACATTCAATATAAAGACCGCTTTCGGTGACAGATGCAACGCTATGACGTGTGTGTAACCTTCATGGTCTTGAACCTCATTGATCGTTAAAACAGCTATAAAAAAGTAAAAATGTCTAACTTCAGGGTCCCATAATCCATTTGCTAATTCTTTATCAATTGCTATTGTTAATTACACACAAAATTGCGACTCGCAGTGTGCAGCGCTTGGAAGCCTTAATTCACGTTTATTTCTGAATTGACAGATGAAACTTTTTACCAAAAAGTTCGTCCTCTACATAGCTTTAGAGAAAGCTCGGTTTTCGGCACAATTTTGCAAAAAAAATCTATGTTCGTGATTATATTTTGCATAATTTACGACTTTATTTAGTATTCATTGTTTTTTTTCTGTATTTTTTTATTGTCATTGTGGTCGTAATCGTGCCATACGAAATGGCTTGCGTTTCATATGTTGACTCAAGTTGTATTGTATTATTTGAACGATGACAAAATGAAAGACAATTTGTTAATTTAATAAGTATTTCTAATTAAGAATATAATAGTGTTTCCTTCTTTAGATTCGTGTTATAAGAATTCATGTTTCCACTTAAATTTAATTAGAATAAAAGTCATCATTGAATTTTGATGTTTTATTTCAACCCAACTAGAAAATAGGTACCTAATGCCTTGACCAACAGTGCAGTAATGTACTACATATTTCAGGATGTCGGATCTTGAAGAATATATTATGATAGGCAGCGCTCAACGCTCTCTTGGATTCCAACCCAGACTTTAATATGGAGATGGATGGAAGACGATTCTATAAAAATGCATGAAGTATTTTGAGGAAAATTTGTATGAATGTGTTGCTTGTATTTTTAATAGTGTACGTGGTTTCGGCCGTTCTGTTTAAAGTAAATGAATAAATAAATCGCAAAAGACGAGACGAGACGCTGAAACAGACCAAGTAAGTCAAGTCCAGACAGTAGTAGTAGTATTATAACGTAGGGCAATATGTGAAGAAGGCATTTTGGAGAAGGAGCTATATCGGCCCTGGGTTGACCTGTCCAAAAAATGAAGGCAAGGAATAACATACCATCACGCCTGTTTTTCCCGAAGGGGTAGGCAGAGGCGTACTAATGGACACCTACAGTTCGCCGGTATGTTTACGTCCTATGTAAAAGGGGGCGACCCTACATCAAAGGCAAGGAATACTTCAAACGAATTTGAAGACACAACCACCAATATACTAATATGATAGAAGTGCTCTCTTTTTTAAAAGCAGTCGGGTAAAAAGGTCTTCGTGAACATGAAACTAAGTACGTAATACGTTTTCCAATAGTGTCGGATGACACTACTCGCCCTTATCTCGAAGGGAGAGGCCCTTAGCTTCCCATTTCAATTAGGTGTTCGATTCAAGGGTGCTCCAAATGAAGTACCTTTTAGAGAAACGTACATCGATATTTAGGAGATTCTGGGAAAACCGGTCCTTCACAAACAATATAGAATGTCCTATGTTGTATTTTTAGGCTTCTCCTTACTAAAACTGAAACCTTAGCGGTTCAGGGTCTGATATGTTTTACCATTTCAACCTATTTTCATCGGGAAAAACACGAAATAAAGTACTAATTTTTAGGCATTTTCCATGCTAAGATTAAAAAGGTTTTTAGTGAAGGAAAAACATCGACTGCTGGCAAGATTCGAACCTGCATCTTCTGGTTAAATACACCAGACGGTATGACCACTAAGCGACCGCGAATCCTGCCCGCATTGGAATTTTTCGAGCAACGTAAGTATTTCTGCTAACTGTTTTTCGATGGCCCACCCCTTACTTAACCTTTCGAAGCTCCTCGACATATCTAAGACCACTCAATATCGAGTTAAGAACACCTTTGTAAGGCTACAGTCAAGAGTCGATAGGTCAGTCTGATAAAATACCTCGAAGTGCGATCTGGTCAAAAGGAGGTTATAACCGTTAGGGACTGAACGTTGAGTGGTTAAAAATCGAAAATAGGTACCTACTTGGAGCTAATTCATCGATTTCCACGGCTAAGCTGCGTTTGATGCGGTTAGTCTGTGGATGATAGCTACAAGGGACAAGTTAGTCTGTAAATCCTACGTAGAATTATATATATTATGACGTGACGTCCGCGTGGAATAGTTACTTGGTCTTAGCGTGATGATAAATAGCCTATAGCCTTCCTCAATAAATGGGCTATCTAACACTGAAAGATTTTTTCAAATCGTACCAGTAGTTCCCGAGATTAACGCGTTCAAGCAAACAAACAAATAAACTCTTCAGCTTTATATATTAGTATAGATGTATGATAGTTTCACGTGATTCTACCATTAAAAATTAGTTAAACTAACTTCAAGTATTCAGTTAATTATCTTCGAGTATCAAATTATGTCACTCAAATTATTTTAAGGCGGGCAACGCACTAGCGACTCCTCTGGTGTTGCGGGTGTCCAGAGAGCGTTAGAGACGTCACAAGACTTAAAAGCGTCCTAAAATTGAGTAGCATTGAGTATTTGGTCACAAGGCCAATGTCAGTGATATGTTTTAGGCCTGAAACTGCGTTAAGCGCGCTTGCGACGGAAGCATGCACGGAGGCACGCGCGGGACCAGCCAGCAAACACGAACGTTCTAACTTAGTAAATAACGCTATGTGCTTGTCGTCGTTTTGCTACGAAGTAGTATATTAAGTTCTCCATAGACACGACTGGACATGCACACTGTTAAAATTGAACTAGGGACACTGCACTATCCGGTGTTCACGGCGGGTACCCGCGATTGGCCACGTTGCGTACCCACGGGGCTCACGCGCGTTTAAGAGCGCTCGCGCACTTGTGATTTTTAGTCGGGCGATAGTTTGATCGTTCTGGGATTCACTATGGAGTTATATGGCAGTGCGCGCATTTGACGATTAGAATTCGACATTAAATTATACACGACTAACTACTACAGCGACTAAACTATCGGTAGACTAAAAATCACAAGTGCGCGTTAGCCCTAAACGTGCATATAGAGTTGCCAAGCGTCCGAATAAAGCCGGACATAGGCTTTTTGATTGCGTGTCCGGCCAAAATAAACGGTGTCCGGCTTGTCTGGCCTTTGATAGGCTTTTTAACATTTCGGAAACGAGCGAGCCCCAAGTGTGGCCAAGCACACGCGAGTGTCGCGACTGTCGGTCGCTCCCGCAGGCACAAATTCCTCAATAATGTACGGTGTCCGGCCGTTCTACCCAAATGTCCGGCCCAACTGGCTGGTGTGTCCGGCTATTAGGTTTGGCGACCTGGCAACCCTACGTGCATAGACACGCGGAGGGTATCACTCGCGGGCACCCGTTTAACGCAGTTTCAATCCTTATATCAGAACACAAAGACATCTTCACCATACAAGCATACTCATATGTTTTACCCTTAACAACGTCAGCGTCCAGAAAAACGATGACCTTAACCGGGCTACGTCACCTGTCAACCCTACTCAACTAGAAAATTTAAAAAAATAAAGAAACGCCGTCATATTTTCTGGTAATTTGTTAAAAAGAAATGAAATACCGAGATTAATGAAAGGTGTTGGGGTGTAAAAATTGAACAACTGAGGGTTGCGTGACCAGCCCTAGAGGAAGTGTAGTGATGGATGACTACATGGTTACTATGCATGTTTATTTATTTATTGTTTAATGTAGGGCTGCCAACCAGCTTTGAGCCAGCGTGGTGGTATTTTTAGAACAAACCTGTCCCTCATTCTGAAACGTGTTTTTTATCTAAGGCCCGCACCCAAGACAAAAGAAAAACACTAATGATTGACAAAACGGGTTGGGTGGAGAAATGTTAAAATCCTCTGAAGGGTCCTCATCTATGTTTATTAGTCCCTTTCCGGGTATATAAGCGATAAGCGATAAGACCGCCCATTGTACCATTCTATGATTTATAAAACTGTACCTACTTTACATACATTTTTGATGTGCAATAAAGAATATTCTATTCTATATATGTCACACCTATAAACTTACTTATAGGCATGGTGACACTGCCAACATCGCAACTGACAGCTGTCAAGACAAGTTGACCGCTGTGTCCGCTAGTACTTGCGTATGTGTGACAGAGTCATTATATTTAAATAATTATAGAAACACAAACACTACATCCTTCATTTAGGACATGCCTAAGAAATCGGTACGATCATCCAGTTGCTGTTATATTATAAATGAAATTATTTTCAGCGATACGAATTAACTAACTATTAATTATCTGCCTCATTAGCCTAGTGGTCCTGAGCGCGACTGCTACGCTTCAGGTCCTGGGTTCGATTCCCAGGTCGAGCAAAGTGTTATTGGGTTTTTCTATTAAATTCCCAGTAACAGCTCGGAGTTTGGAATTTGTGCCCGGTTAATGGCAATAGGCTCGCCCCCTATAACATGGGACCTAAACATACCGGCAAACTGTGGGTGTAAATAAGTACTCCTCTGCCTAACCCTTCGGGGAAAACAGGCGTGATGGTATGTTATATGTTATGGTATGATACGAATTAATGCGATCCCTATCTTAAACAAAACTCCCAAATGGACAATCTAAGCTGCAATTTGCATCTTTTTAAATGTCATGCTACTGGTAACAATACATAAATAATTAATAACGTTAGAACACCGTCAAATGTCATCTTGTGTACACAGTCACAGTACTTTGATCGAATTAATCAAGTACTGAATAATTTAAAATTCGTTATAATTGGTCTGAAATATTTGTATAATTGTAGAATGCAGATCTTACATAAATGTCACAAAGATAGTATAGAAAGCTTCACACGTATGAGCTTCACATGTATGCAAGGTCAAAATAACACTTAGGTATACAAAGTGTACCCCCCCACAGAATTAGTGAAAGCAGAGATAGAAAACTCTTTCACAGAATTATATAAAGTTATAGAGATGGACAAAGGACAAAGAGTGGCAGCCCTATTGTAACAATACTTAGGGCTGACATAAAAAAAATCGTATCACAATATCTTAACACGTCAAATCATAATCAAAATGTTATGTTTGTTTTAATAATGTTAACATGAAATGGCTAGTAAACTAAGTAGCTAAAATACACTATTTGTGCCAGAGTAAAAAAACAAGAAGGTTCTCAATTCGACAGTATTTTTTGTGTCAAAAGATCTCTTACCCTTTCAACATCCTTACATGCTGCTGCTCGCCTCATAAGCCTCGTTATTCTAGTGGTTCCAATTCCAAGTGCGATTGTTACGCTAGAGGTCCTGGGTTCGATTCCCAGGTCGAGCAGTATTATTGGGTTTTTCTAAGAAATTCTCAGTAGCAGCTCGGAGTTTCGAATTTGGGCCCGCTTAATGGGCTCACCCCCTATTACATGCGACTTGCCGGTGTGCCTTAGTACACTTCTGCCAATCCCTTCGCGAAATACAGGCGTGATGGTATGTATTACATCCTTACATAATTATTATTGAACCAAGTCCCCCGCCACGTCTGTCCGTCTGTTTGTTCGCAATAAACACATGTTTTCACAAATGGTCGGAGTGATTCATGAAGAAGCTTTTAAGCTATTTAAAATCACGGTACGACTCTTGGGAACGGGGCAACGCAAGTGAAACCGCGGACGGGTAGTTATAGACAAAGCACCTTGGTGTGTGTTTCGAATTTTGCGCGTAAGAGCCAGGGGGCCTAGACAAGTGGCGATCGTAATTCATAATTCATTTATTTATTGCTTGTCACAGGTGAAAAGAAGATCTTACAATTAGTATTATTGTATCACTGTAACATACCCATGGGGTGTACAATATTTATACTATGTATGTCAATATAATTGGCTATGTTAAAAATAATATTACAATAAACATTCATTCTTACATAATTATTATTAGGGACATACAAAGTCAAAAAAATAAGTTTAACATTGTCAATTTTTGTTAACCTCATCAAACATTAATAGACATAATTATTTCGGTCTTGCAATTTACATTATCATTAAATAGGTAGGTACAAATAGATTTAGTCAATAATTCGGTCATTTAGAAATTCATTAATTGAGTAATATGCTTTACATAGGAGAAATTCTTTGAGCTTTGATTTAAAAACTTTCAATGATGTGATATTCTTGATACAGTTTGGGAGTTTGTTATAGATTTTAACTCCAATACCAAATACACTCGATTTAATTTTAACTGTTCTACATTGAATGCCTTTAAGTTCAGTTTTGTGTCTCGCACTTCTGAACGTTTCATACTTATCTTTATCGCGTTTTATCATCATTGCCGCTTCAAATATGTATATTTTCAACCTTTTGAAAACCGCAATCGTTCCGTGTCGATTCGATTTCGAAGATCGATATCGCTTGTGAAGATCGATAAGCGTTCGCTAAGTTGTCGATCGAACTATTCGCTATCTCAGCGATGTCGATGGTCAAGACGCCACTTGTCTTCGCATTTGTATGAAATTAATCGATCAAGTCATTCGATTTCGTCATCGTTTCGTTACGCAATTTGACATTGTCCAACACAGCGATCGAAAACGATTGATCGCGTGACATTACGAAAGCTTGTGCCAATCCCATACATTTCGGACTTGTCGAACTTCGTTATCGTTAATAAAAACGTGACTTTGTATAGGCCCCCAGTTCCTCCTCGGTTGGTGCGGCTGTGGCAGTCGGTAACACTCGCACTTGGGACTAGTAGGCGTATATGGCAGTTAAATATCCCTGGGAAATATTAACAAGCTGACCTACTAGGTATAAAAATTACTTCTGTTCCTATCTTCTGATCTAACCTAATTACATTGCCGATCGTGTCCTCTATGGCCAGTATTCAATTCAATAGGAAAACCGCTGATTCTGTCATTTACATGAAACTACGCAGCCTAAACGAGGCATAAGTTATCAGTAGATTATTAAGGCAATGATTAATGGAATTCAGATTCAAAAAGCCTGACCTGAAAGCATTGAGAGATATATTTTCTATCGTACTTGTGTACTCGAAAACGTTTTCCTATTACAGCGTCAAACGCATCAAAGTCTAACAATAAAAAGAGTTTTCTTATCTTTCTTAGTCTGTTTAGTTTTTATAATGCAACCTCAATATTAAATTTAAAGCTCAGGTTAGGCGTTAAATAAGATTTCAAGATTAATCAGTGAGTGGTGTTTAGCTTTTCTATAAATACACAACATGTAATTGAAAAAGCGTAAGACCTAAAAGTGGTTTGTTCAAAATCAACTAGTGAATCGAGCAAATATAATAAACTAATCTAGAAAATATTTGCAGCTGATTTAATAATAATAAAGTAGAAATTATTTGCAACTGAGTTGTGGCGCCTCCTCCACAACGCATGGAGCAACAATTCGCTTCGTTCATCTATAACAGTATAATAACTCAATTTCTCGAGGTAATGACTTGATTGATGACATTACATTCTATAAGATTGTCGCCCTAGATTATCTTTTGTAGTTTTAGGTACCTTACCTCAGGTATTATGTCCTGCGGGTAATTTCCCAAAGCAACCTTGGGACGATAATATGCCTTCAAGCTCGGCGAAAATTGTTCTGTAAAGAAGAGAATAGCAGTTACTTCACTGACAATAGGTACATATAACACAGTAGGTAAGCTGTAATTTGGAAAAATAAAACCGACTTCAAAGATGTGTTGTATTTTTAAAACCGATGATTAGTCTAGTGGTTCTGAGTCCTAAGCCTGGCGCGACTGCTAGGGGTCCTGAGTTCTATTCTCAGGCCGAGCGAGTGTTATTGTTTTTCTATGAAATTTTCTGTAGCAGCCAGAGGCGGCTCGTGAAAAATGGCTGTTCACAAAAAAAACAACCGAATTGAGAACCCTGAGCGCGACTGTTACGCTAGAGGTGTTCTATGAAATTCTCAGTAGCCGCTCAGAGTTTGGGATTTGTGCCCGGTTAATGGCATTAGGCTCGCCCTGTATACATGGGACCTAAACATACCGGCGAACTGGGTGTTCATCTCTACCTAAGCTATCGAGAAATACATATAAGCCTGATGGTATGTTACGAGTACTTTCATGCCCTGACCAGTAAACAGTAAATTAAAAATCACCATGTACCTAGAAGCCTTTAAACAGGCACACTGTATCCACATCAAACAAAGTTTGCGATGACTGAAAAATATAAATAATTTTTGTTATTTTTTCATAAAAAATGAAAAGTAGTTTTATTTTTTAATTTCAAAATATTCTACCTAAAGAAAACACACAACAAAGATTTTTCTTGATAAAGTTCAATTTAAAAAATTATATCAACTTAAGCTAGTGATTGCAAACTTTTTTTGATGTGTGTACCTACTCCAAAAACAAAACACACATAACCTCAAAATATAATAAGTAATTACAGCTGTTTTAGAAGACGAATTACTCGCGTACAATTTAACCGGAGTGCCGGCTCCGGGCGTGAGGTCGATGAAGCGGTTACTAATGGCCCCCGGACGTCCGGATCAACCGGCAAATGAGCCGGACACAATGCCGGATGGTGTGAACTAAATGGTAATTACACCTGGGTATAATTAACATTTAGTTTAGTTAGTAGGTAACTCTTAAAAGGTGTTATCAAACTGATTTCTGACACTTACGCGAATATTAGACATTGAAATGAAACTACTTTTTACGGATTTTCTCGCAGTATATTGATATTAAACCCCATAATAGAGTCTATAAAATCTAAATCCAAGCACAAATCTAAATGACCAAAGGATACGGTGAGCTCGTTCTGCGTGAATCGGATCGCTAATAGTTAACAAAAATGTAAGGTAGCTGTTAGTAATTTTAACATGAAGACTTCCAACACCTCAGTCTACCCGTGATCATGGATCCGAAACGTCGGGAATTAAATTTAATATCAATATACCGCGATAAAATCCGTAAAAACATTTCAAGGTGTTATCAAAATAGAATTAAATTTATCTTTTTTTAAAACGTATGGCAGGCGAAGTAACATAAGATTTTTATTTTTTATTAGCAGTTTAAAGGCATTATCTATACAAATAAATAAATTTGGAGGGTCTGTTTGTAATATTAAAATAACAGCTTTTACTAAGTGCATTTGGATGTATAATACACATATACCAAAACAATATTATTTAAATTTTTTGTCTGTCTGTTCGTTCCGGCTAATCTCTGAAATGGCTGGACAGATTTTGACGAGACTTTCACTGGCAGGTAGCTGATGCAACAAGGAGTAATAAAAGCTACTTTTTTTTAAATACCACAAGGACGAAGTCGCACGTAACAGCTTGTCTTTTATTAAATTTTGAAAAACGTTCAGGCAAGAATCCTGAACGCGACGAGCTACGCTACAGGTCCTGGGTTCGATTCCCAGGTCGAGAGTTGTTATTGGATTTATGTAACACATAACATACCATCACGCCTGTATTCTCCGAAGGGTTAGGCAGAGGCGTACTAATGTACACCCACATTTCGCCGGTATGTTTAGGTCCCATGTAATAAATAATAATACACCCGTGATTTTATGTTATGTTTAGTAATAATTCAGTTATTATTTCAGTACTAATCAGTAGTCACTACCACCAAATAAGCATAATACTTCACAGAAAACCGGCGTGAAACAACGCTTGCGTTGTGTTTCGCCGAGTGAGTGAAATTACCGGAGGCCCAAACCGCTTTTAAAAGGCGGGCAACGCACTTGTGACTCCTCTGGTGTTGCGGGTGTCCATGCGGCGGTTATCGCTTACCATCAGGTGATCCGTCTGCTCGTTTGCCCCCCTATCACATAAAAAAAATAAGAATAAAATATTCAGTTTATCAACTATCTTCGTTGGTCGATAACTTATCAATCCGTTATCGCCGCTGTCTTATCAGCCAGTGCTGTTTTTACTGTCCGGTATTATAGCGCATCAATATCATAACAGAATATTTTGTTGTAATTATTTGCTAACATACAGTTCATTTGTGATCAAGTGCTTTTTGTGTCTCGATTTAATTTCGTCATAATAATGGATGAAAGTACCCCGGACATTAAAGGATTTAACCTTAAACCTTCAAATACGAGGTAAGCCTCAGCCTATATTGATCCATTATTCTATACTCATGATAATTGAATGTAAGTACATATAATAGAATAGAAAGAAAATAAATTGAACGCACACACCATTGTGTATTTAAAACAAGGAAGTAAACTAGGTAGGTACATAATTTGCGAAAGTATGCGTCACATCCACGCAAAACGGCCAATCGCTCAGCTTTTTGTTATGACTCGTGCAGGGAGCAGAATCATAACACTGGTTTTCAGCGACAGCCGGTGTCGACGTCTTGACGTCGGAGAACCCGAGCTATAATAATATAAATATTTTTAATAATAAATTAATCCGAGAGCAATTTTTATTGTCTTCAATAGTATTTGTATTTTCATCATTTGTTTCTATGATAAAAATGACCAAAATTTACTGACAGACAACGCACTCATATGTAAGTATTGAATTTTATTCGAAATGTCAAAAATATATATTATTGATAAGTATTATCAACCGACTTCAAAAAGTAGGTGGTTTATTATTCGCCTGTATTTTTTTTATATTTTCGTTACGCAATTTTTTTATCAGTTATATACCTACCGATTTGGAAAATTCTTACATACATACATAAAGTCATGCCTCTTTCCCGTAGGGGTAGGCAGAGATCACAGATTCCACTTGCTACGATTCTGGCATTTCCTCTTTCTTTTCTCAAGCTTCTTCATCAATCTTTTCATACATGAACGTCGGTTTAGGGTACTCTTGACCGAGCCATTTTTCAGAACTTCCTCAATCTGATTTCGGAACGTTCACCTAGGCCTTTGAAAATTCTTTGTTTAAAATAATTTACTCTCAAGGTGATCCCATTCAAATTTGGTGAAGATCTGATCACATCTTTAGAAAACAAATAAAAAAAACACGTAGGTACCAGCCAAGTAAATCACAGTCTAGTCGGTACTTTTTTTTTATTTTTATACTGTGACCCTGCTGTAGGTCGAATAGTTTTTATTCTGTATGCTGATTGATACTTGCTTAATGTAGGTGTTAATTTTCAGTAACCCACTGATGGTGCCAGATGATGAAGGTCCAAGATTCGATCGCGAAGCGATATACTACGACATGAGTGGCAAGAAATACCTCATTATATTGAA
Organism: Acronicta leporina; assembly: GCA_947256265.1. Lineage (NCBI taxonomy): Eukaryota > Metazoa > Arthropoda > Insecta > Lepidoptera > Noctuidae > Acronicta > Acronicta leporina. The sequence continues at coordinate 2,733,151 of OX366513.1, read as the reverse complement.
TCAACACACCTTCAAAAAGACCAGATATTTTAAGTAAGAATCACAGCCAATGAACATCATTAAATATCGTAGTAAGTAGGTATCATCAGGGCACGTCCTGCTTCAATGAGTTGCTTTACATTTTAGTTAGGTACAGTTCAGTTTATTTATTTAGACAAATTTTATTAATATAGATAAAAAATAGGCTTATGGCTTACTTCAATGACCGGACAGTTGCCAAAGTAGTTGGTGAACAGCGTGGTATCGACAGTAGCCGACATGAGTATGATGCGCAGGTCCATAAAGATAACCAAGTAAGCAGGTATATGATCATTAATTTTTGACAAACATAAGTTGTCACTTTTAAATAAATTACAGGTACCAACAGCCAGCGACAAGAAATGGTACTGAAAAGGATGTGAAGAGTTTAAAAATGGTGTTTGGAAACCTTGGGTTTGAAGTTATGGTGTTTAATAACTTGGAATATGAGGAAATCATCAAGAATCTTAATGCGCGTAAGTAGAGTAAGACCTTTTTTTGAAGAGTGCTAAAAATCCTGATGTATCATCAGCCACATGGGTAATGGAAAGGTATATCGTACCAACTTAAATCTGCACTATTGGTTTTCCTTGCCTAGTCACAACCACGGGATTCGCTGCATGCGCCCCGACTGTATGTAACAAATTAACCGTATTAATTAATTCCATAGTTTTTAAGTACAATAAGTCATAGTTTCTGAAAAACGTTCCAACCCACAAGCAGCTCAATAAGGAGGAATATTTAAATCAGTAAGTAATAGGAGGTTTGTCAATTGTGTTGCCAAACATGAACGATTGTGGTCATGATTCCCACGATCCCCCCCCCCCCCAGGGCCACCTCAGGATCGGCATTAAAGTATCGCACAGGGGAAAGTGACCTTTCCGTACGTAGTTCTATTATTAGTAACTTAATTTAAATAAATTCTGCATTCACTATCCATGAGCGTATCAAAGGTAGGGCAAGATAAGACAATGTTGTCTCTCCACATTTCAGTTGCCACAAAAGACCACACGAGGACCTCATGCGTCTGTATAACAATCCTAACTCATGGAGACAAAGGTGGCGAAGTACACGCGGCGGACCGACCTTACCTGCTGAGTGACCTCGTGGCCATATTTGAACAGCAACAAAGCCTTGTCAGCAAACCAAAGCTGTTTTTTGTCCAGGTAATTCCTGTTTTACTATGGAGAAGTATACGCCATAAAGTGCAATGATATATTGACCATTGGACTCGAAGTCAAATTTCTCGAGTTCGAATCCAAGGCACGCACCTCTGACGTTTCGAAGTCATGTGCGTATTAATAGTTAATTATCACGCAAGGAAAACATCGTGAGGAAACCTGCACGTCTGAGACATTTTCTCGACGGCGTGAAGTCTGCCAACCCGCATTAGGCTAGCGTGGTGGGCTATAACGTGGTGGCCTCATCCCTCCTATTGTGAGAGGAGACCCGAGCACAGCAGTGGGACATACAATGGGTTGATTATGATATGTCATAAAGTGCATATTAGCCTAGTGATTTGACCATTGGACTCCAAGTCAAAGTTCTCGAGTTGGAATCCAAGGCACGCACCTCTGACTTTTCGAAGTCTTGTGCGTATTAATATGTTAATCAATAAGGAAGGAAGAAAAGCATCGTAAGAAAACCTGCATGCCATAGAGATTTTCGGCAGCGTCTGAAGTCTGCCAATCCGCATTAGGCTAGCATGGTGGACGATAGCCTAATCCCTCTTATCCCGAGAGGAGACTCGTATCCAGCAGTGGGACAGTAAAATGAGTTGATTAATGCCATATAAAATCATCTATAAGTAAATAGAACTGCCTCATCAGTCTACTGGTCGCAAGCGGGACGCGGGACGCTAGACGTTCTGGGTTCGATTTCCAGTGAATAACATTTTGCTCGCTTGGGAAAGGTTCCATTCCCATTTGCAGGAGAGCAGTATTTTTTTAAAGATATTTTTTGTCCCTTCAGGCTTGCAGAGGTCCCAGCATGGATGCAGGCAACACTATTTACTTAGACAGCGAAAGTGACTGTATTCTGACCATACCCACTCATGCCGACTTCTTAGTCCTGTGCTCCACTGTTGAAGGTATTTTTTTAAAGCTTGCCATGCCTTTACACTAGAATTATTTCCTGTATCGTGGGTACTATCATATACATACACAAACGCCCAGACCCGTTCTCTTTTGACCTTCTCTTATCAGTGCACCAATTACCACTGGTCTCTATCCTTTGACTTCTGTTGTCTTTCTTATCCTATCAAATCATTTTCAAGTCATACAGAAATCAATCTGTAACTGACATGACTGATATCGATAATGCTACGCTAAAGGGGTCAGGTGACGTCAGGTCGAGCAGTATTACTCGGTTTTCTATGAAATTCTTGTACCCGGTTAATGGCAATAGGCACACCACATATTAGATGGTATAGTATATTTCTGCCTTCTTAAGTCCCTCTTCAGGAAATACAGGCATGATGGTATGACATCAATTTGAAACTAGTTAATATGATATTAGCCATTTTGAATGCTCCTACCCTTACTGGACTCGTCTTTAATTAATGGACAAAATGTCTAATTCTGAATGACATTTCACAGACTACCTATCCTACAGAGACGCAAACGGATCCTGGATGATTCAAGCCCTGTGCCACATCATTCACAAGTATCATGAGGATTTGGATCTTCTGCACATGATCACTCTGATGAACAGGAAAGTGGCCTATGAGAGGTCCACCTACACCCCCTCCAATAAGTCGATGGACAATAAAAAGCAGATGCCGGAAACTAGGTTCACTTTGACGAAACTGCTGAAATTTCGAGGAAGTATCTGAACCAAGCCTGTCTATGTTTTGTGGTTGCCGGTTATGTTAAAAACAACAAATTATAATCTTTTATATGTTTGTATATTTTGGTATGTTATCGTATTAAAAGTATCGATATAATATTGATTAGAATAATTTTTGTATGTATTGACATACAAAAATTAGCGATATTAGAAAATAATCGGTCATTGGACCGATTATTTTCTACGCTAATATAGCTACAAAATTTCCCGCGAGGAGTAAAAAACAATTCTTTGGACGGATAAGATCCAACCTTTCCTTTGCTAATAAATTGCGAAGAAAAATAATCATTTAAAATTGAAATAAGAATAGTGCGATATACTATAAATGTATAAATAATGATAGATGATATAAAAATGTAATGTAAAATGTATAACCGTAATATTATGTATATTTTCTTATCCTTAATATTTAAATTGCCATGCCTTAACAGGAAACTAAGTTTTAAGGACCTACCTATTGTTAACATCTTCAAATCTCTGTACACTTAGTTCGCAATAAAGAATTTGTATTGAATACTTAGCCACAAACTTCTCATCCAATCTGCTACCTACTAAGTAAAACGTTTTTTATTACAAAGAATTTTACAACATTTTATCGAAGCGACCGTAACAATAGCTAAATCTAATCACATTATCGTCCCATTTAAAATGGCGGACTATGAAAACGCCAGGAAATGAGTTGCCAATGGAACTGGCACATCTAATACTAATCAGAAAAGTGCACAGTTAAAAAAGAAAATGATGTTAATCAAATTGTCATCAATCAAAAAATGGTCCTTACTCCGGGAAGAAGTTATATCCGGGGAGGAAATCAAGTTAGTTATCGGCGGTCGATTACCGGGATAGGTGGCCCAAAGAGAGAGTTACAGGCGATTTAGATCGAGAAATGTGGCGCCTAGATAAATATGTATGATTCGTCAGGCAGGCAATGACGATATTAAATCAATAATAGAAGGACTCTTCTAACTAATCAATATTAATTGTAATGCTTTAAACAGTCAAAATGACAGTTGGCCCAAGTGGTCACTGTATCAGTTGTGAGGGTTTGTTTATTTCTGGTCTGTTATACATTTTCGTGTAACTACAACACATCATATTGTCGCTGGAAACCCACCCCAACATGGTTGAGCAAAATCTAAGATGATGTGAGTCTAAAGTCTAAGATGATGAGAATTGGACTGCTCTTATATTGCACACAACCGCCAATGCAAATAACGAAATGTGATTTTGTTTTTTTATTTTACCACACACAGATAGTACCGGTCATGCTTGCGCTAAGAAAGAAAAAGAAGGTTATATTGAAGGTAAGAACCTCCTTTGATTACTGTTGCAGTTACGAAGTCAAATCATTAGTTCAAATACTCAAAATTTGAATCTACAAGAAAAATAAACAAAATGTAGAGAATTGTAATCTATTGAAAAGTCCGGAGTAATTTATAAGGTTTCGATTGGAAAATCTGTTTGCAAGGTACGATTGTCAGTCGTCATGGATATTTTTTCGCTATAAGCTTATAACTTAGACAAAGAGATGGACTAACAGAAGGAAATGGAAAGTACGCGGCTCCGTGACAACAATCAAACCCAAAATGATCACGTCATCGCAGTGGATCTATTATAATGTTCCTATATAATAATAATAATAATAAATCTTTATTGCAGACTCAAGATCCATACAATATTACTTAAAATAAATACAAAACTAAACATCAATATCTGACTACTTACTCACTTTTACATTTAATTAACATTTTATCTCTTTTTCTACGCAGCTATTTCCAGCCACCGCTTAAATAGTCTAGTAGAATATATCCTATCTCCTAATTCCTTAATTATACTGTTTCTACACGTATCAACTCTGTTCATGAATGACGCAATTCGATTCCTCTGTATAGCATTGAATGTGTTCAGCCGAGCCTCCGCAAACATTCCGGAGGCACTACAGTGTCGCTCCAACCCCATGAGGTGTCTGTAGATGTTATTGTACTGAACACGAATGCCATCAAAAGACCTCTTTGTGTACTCAGTCCAGAGCTGACACGTGTAGAAACTTTGACAATACGTTCTGAATAGATGAACTTTCGTCGAGGTCTTGGCCTTAAAAAATCTTCTGGCTATCATATTCCCAACCACTGATAGAGCCCGACGCTGGCGATCTATATCAGCATCATCCTTCAAATCTGATGTCATTATGTGACCAAGGTACTTGAACCTGTCCACTACCTTCACAACTTGGCCGCCTACCCACACCGGTGGTACATGATCGGGACCCCTACCAGACCTAAATATCATCATTTCAGTTTTTTTTTGCATTGTAAATTAAGTCATGTTCTTTAGCATATCGTTCGCAGATGGTTAGTAACTTTCGCAGACCCTTGATCGAGGGGCTGAGCAAAACCATATCGTCGGCATAGCTCAGATTGTTGACATATCTATCACCCAATCTCAACCCAACCGGCGCTCTGCTCAGCTCCTTGATCAGGTCATTTACGTAAAGATTAAAAAGATCCGGAGAGGTCAGCCCTCCCTGCCTAACACCACAAGACAACTTATAGTCCTCAGACAGCAAGCCCCCCCACCTGACGTTGTTCAACTGATTAGAATACCAATATTTAATAAGTCCAACAACGTCAAATGGCACATAGCTACTTTGAAGCTTCTCCCACAGAAGGTCATGGTTAATGGTGTCAAAAGCCCGACTCAGGTCTAGAAAACAGGCATACACAGTAGTACCCTGATGAACATACTGAACAGTATATATATCATAATACAAAGATTTGCCAACGATTGTCATAGCTGGGGCGCAGGTCGGTTATTTTAATAGAATTAGATTGGTCTTCCAATAGCACTAAATAGAATATGAACTGACAGGAAACTGTCAAAAACCAACAATCCTGAAGTAAATAACATACCATCACGCCTGTATTCCCCGAAGTACAGTACACCCACGGTTCGTCGTATGTTTAGGTCCCATGTAATAGGAGGCGAGCCTATTGCCATTAACCGGGCACAAATCCTACTCCGAGGTGCTACTGGGAATTTCATGGAAAAACCCAATAACACTTTGCTCGACCTGGGAATCGAACCCAGAACCTCAAGCGTAGCAGTCGCCCTCAGGACCATTTGTTAATGAGGCATGAAGGCCAAATAAGTAAATAAATTACTATTTTGACGTAATAAAATAATAGATCAGTGTGACCAATTCTGGCAGATTTCTGGCATTGTGGCAAATTTGCCTTAATCGGCGTAGTTATTAGTAGCCACAAAATGGCAATGCCAATGACCCCGAAAATATCTAAACGCAAAATAGCGCATAATAACTTGGTTAAAAATGACCCCATTCAATGTAACGTGGACGTTAACGTCAGTGAATAAGTAACAACGGCAATTTAACTTGCGATATGACTTCAGAAGCGGCAACCCTAGGGAGCTAATGTTGAGTGTTTAGTTATCAGAAATTATATTAACGTGTTATTTAAGCGGTTGGCAAACCCTGATTACGAGGGAGAGAATTGGGTTTGGGTTTTTGACCCCTGATGTGATATAGAATTCTAATAAACAACGAGAATTCGCAATGTTGGGCATCATACATAGATAATTGATTCCATACATTGTACTGATTTCTGAAGCTTAAGCGAATATTAGAAATATTGAAATAAAACAACTTTACGGATTCTATCGCATTATATTAGTGCAGATCAAATCCCGAAAACTGCCTCATTAGCCAAGTGGTCCTGAGCGCGACTGCTACGCTAGAGGTCCTGGGTTCGATTCCCAGGTCGAGCAAAGTGTTATTGGGTTTTTCTATGAAATTCCCAGGTAGCAGCTCGGAGTTAGGAATTTGTGGCCGGTTATTGGCAATGGGTTCACCCCCTATTACATGGGACCTAAATATACCGAAGAACTGTGGGTGTACATTAGTACGCCTCTACCTAACCCTTCGGGGAATACAGGCGTGATGGTATTTATATGTCAAATTCCGACGTTTCGGACCCTTTACAGCGTCCATGGTCACGGGCGGTGAGTCTGCCTGTATCCATAGATGCCGAAAAGTTGTTTATTTCAATTTCTATACACTGTGGACGCAAATCTCTTTAAAATCATTACAATACTATGTCATGTCATGCTTCCGATTTTTCCTAAAACTTTCTTGTTTAATTTTTCATTTAGCAGAACACAGTTTCCGATGATGGATGTATTTCGGAAGTTAATGGGAACAGAGAAAAGACTGGTATGATATGAATATCACCAAGTGATAGGCTATATTGAATTGTAGTAACATCTAAGCTCGGCCATAAGCTATTTTTTTTAAAGCTTACTAGCAATGTGCGTCTCACATTACTAGTATTCTTGTTAAGCCCTCGTGCTAAGCTAAATACTTGTGTTACGAGTGGGTTCACGTTGACAGTGCAATGGGTGGGTATTGAACCGGCAACCACATGATCGCAAGTCCACGCCCTAGCCATTAGGCTACCGACGCTTATATAATGACATACCTACTAAAAAATGAATAAAATATATTCAACGCGTGTCCTAAAGTATATCTTTCCATGTAAAGTAGGTATTCCACGCGATAGCGATAATTTCGGTACATTAAAAGCTATGGGTGTCGCACTCATAGCTTGGCACGAATATGACCACTGAATTACTAAGAGGATGCGAATTGCAAACAGCGCGTAAATTGGAACGGATTAAAAATGGCTACAATCACACCGTAGTGTAACATGACCATATTATCCACAGAATAATTAATACGAATTAGTGCTTGTACTATTATCTATTCTGTGGCAAAAGCAGTTTTGTAATATTCTAAATTGTATATTTAGATAACCGGAATTAAGCGAGTACAAATTCTAACTGTCATTAACGTGTCCAGTTCTATTGCCATTTACCGGGCAAAAATCTACGCTCTGGACTGCTACAGAAAATTTTCTTACATAAAATGTCAAAAATATTCCTGCCGTACAAATTTAACCTAAAACACCGCTTATGAGCACTAAGTAGTTTGTAACTATATTACAATGAAAAATTGTGTTCAATTGGCCCATAAAGTTTATCTATATATATAAAAGAAAGTCGTGTTAGTTACACTATTTATAACTTAAGAACGGCTGAACCGATTTGGCTGAAAATTGGTGGAGAGGTAGCTTAGAACCAAGAGACGGACATATCTATTATTACTTTTTATCCCGTTCCCGTGGGATGTGATGACAGACCGCATTCCACGGGGGCGAAGCCGCGGGCAGAAGCTAGTAGTATTATGGAAATCAGTGTTGTAAACTAACAATCTATAATTTAATTTTGTTTTTGTCATACAGGTCCCGAGCCCAATATAGACTCCAGCTCTCACTAAGGTTTAAATTTGCTTATAACCTAGATACTATATACTAAAATATTACCTCTTTGAGATAAATTAAAAATTACTATTGCTATTACCCCTCTTTCTAAAACGAATCCATTGCCACAGAAGCACCGATATCATATAAGGTTCAACAATTTTCTTTCCACTTTACCAGAACTTCAATTACAACATTCATGAAATTCAGTGTCAGAATTATTCCTCGCTCGTTTTACGGAAGCAAACGAGAACGCGAAAAGGGTTTACCACAGTATTTCAAGTAGAAATACGAGATTAATTCGAGAGGAGCTGAGAGCATTCGCCAACCGCCGTATTTGCTTATGAAAGTGAGTCTGCAACTTAGATTTAATAACTAAGACATATATTCATGCTACTATAATTAAATCTAAAGATGTTAACTTGTTCTCCGAGTTAAATCTTGAATTGTTTTGTGACCGGTGTCATTGGTTACGCAATAGATTGATCATCTATCGCTTAACTTACGATTTTAATATTGATTTTTTCTTAATTTTATCTTTTTTCTTAACCCCTCGTGCTAAGCTAAATGCTTGTGTTACGAGTGGGTTCACGTCGGAAGTGCAGTGGGTGGGTTTCGAACCGGCAACCATTAGGCTACTGCCACTTTATTTAACATACACTAATACCAAATACAATAAAAAGCTAGGTATTAAACATAGTTATGTAGATAAGGCAAAAGGGATACAATACAGGACACCTAAGTAATTAGAACAGTGACAAGCTACGCATTTAACACCGTAATCTAGTAGGGATTAGTTAGTTTGCAGCGAGCTTACTGACCTGTTTCGATACGGATAAGATTGAATTGTAGTATCAATGAAGACTCAATCAAATAGTAGCTAATAATAGCAATACTTACCATTTAATAGGTAAAAGTATGGTTTTTAGGATTTTACAGTGACATCTGCACAAGTAATGATACAAAAGATGACTGTTTTAACTGTACATACGGTAGTTTGTTTATCGACTTCGTTCAGCTTTCAACGTCCACACATCTTGTTATCACAATATTGTACCAGTGATGATTGTTGCATAATTTATTTTAAAAGAGTTCTTGAGAGTTAGAGGAGTTTCTTGCCGGATTCTTCTCCATGAGATCAACCTTTTGGAACCGTGCAACTAAAATCATAACGTTTCATAAACGCTTGTAAAAGCTTATTTTAAACAAAAACATTTGTTTCATAAATACGGCAATTCAGATTGTTTGATATGGCAATCCTTATTTTAAGGATAGCAAAGCAACACTAGGATGGATGGAACTGTGTCATAAATCATAGTTTAAATAAATAAGTGTTTAATATTGTTATTATTACATAGCAGCGTAACATAAAGTCTAGCGTTAACTATGAGCAAGACAAAAAATCTGCTAGCCTATCTGCATTGCGTGAAACCTATTAAGTGATGCACCTCAAATAAGTAAGTATGCTGATTAACTTGAAATTTCTAGTTCCAACCGGTTAAAACCGGCTTAATCTGGCGCCTGCACCTTTGTCTGTGGTTTAATACGTTCTAATATTTATAGTCGTGAAAAAGTGTGGTTTTGTTAGTTTATGTTATGATACAGGATGCAACGTTACCTCTATCATTGGTTATTTTTCTGTAATGGTTTTTTATAACTACCCAACAAGAAAAATCGCCCTGGAATCTGTTCACACTTAAGGACGCTATCACAATTTTCTACAAATATCAGTGCTTTTCAGGTACCATTTTAACGAATTAGGAGCACAACTGCGAGGATATCTTGGTTTCAAATTAAAGATAATATATTCATCTTTACAATGATTCCATAAAAAATGTATAACCCTATACAAAATTTTCACACAAATACGATTTCACCATCACACTAATCGCAAAAAAAATCGAAAAATGGGGTCTGAATAGGTACCAGTATAGCTAAATCCACTGCAAATATAAACATAAAAATAATATAAAAACGTTGCTTATATAGTCCTCTATACGAATAGCTAAAAATTTTGTAGCCAAATGAATAAGTTTTTAATTTATGAGAAAAAAATGAAACGCTCTCAAATTTCTCCATACAATTTCTACTCGCCGTTCGTCATACCGCGCTCAAACGCGCTCGTGGAAGGACGGGTGTATCGCATGCTGTCAAAAAAAATAATACGTAAAAAGAGAGTGCCGTGTTGTATACTCTGGTTGGACGAAGTTGATACTTTTTCGGTCCGAAATAGAAGTAAGTACAATTATTGAAATTTGTTTTAGAAATAAATAGGTACATAGTTGTATTTATAATGGATGTAGATTACGGATAAAGATTTATATGAATAATGATATTATCATCTACAGGAAAATAAATTGCGTAAAAAATATTTTTGAGATATTCGATACCGTATATATTAATAGTCGATTTTGGGATTTTTGGGGGTGGTGATTACGAGTACGCACGGCTACACATTAAGCTATACAAAACCAGTTTAGGCTGGCCTCTTATTGCATAGAAAGTCTATAAAGTGTAAGATCAGCTTAGACTGGTTTTGTATAGGTAGACCTGTAGCCGTGTGTACGTCATTCATGTTTTAATTCAAAATGGCGGGGTTATTTTTTTTAATCTATATATTGTTATTGTTTGTGTAGGTGATGTTTATGAATATACCATCATATTTTTGATTCAAGATGACAGATGTAATGTTTTTGTGATAAATCGATTTTTTTCACTCGATATTGAACTTAATCACCAAATTTACAGCTTTGTATAACCTGATGTGCGTGATGTGTGGCGTTTGTAAATGAAACAGGCGCATGGCTGTAACTTTTGATACCAAGTATGCATTTTTGTTGGGCATTGCTAAAATATTGAAATTTGTTGTTATAGATGCCAGGACTTCGGAAATTTGGACAAAGAGCAAAAAAAACTGCACACATAGCAATTAAAAAAAGGAATGAGACTTTGTAAGTATGTAATCAGAAATAACAAATCTACTCTGGAGTTTTGTTATGCCATACCTTATATTAGAAAATATAGTAGGTTTTTTTATTTAACAGGGAGTGCAGCTTAGATGTCTCCGTAGGTGATGATGACCAAAATTATATTTCACTTGAAAGTGTTTAGAAGCGGCGGTAGCCTAATGGCTAGGGCATCGGACTGTGGTTGCCGGTTCGAACCCCACCCATTGCACTACCGTCGTGAACCCAATCGTAACACAAGCATTTAGCTTAGCACGAGGGGTTAACAAGAATACTAGTAATGAGTGACCCACATTGCCAGTAAGCTTTTTAAAAGAAAAAAAAAGTTATATCAACGATTGTACCTACGTAATTTTTTTTATTTGATTTTCCTTAGGTACCTACTAATGTTGCCTTTTTATTTTCAGGAGCAGGAATTCGCGATAAAGGAATATAAGCCAAAAGGCAGAAGAATAATCGAGATTGATTATCTTTTTGAGCAGCTCATCCGTATAGGTAGCTACACTTCTCAGAGATCGTCAGATTGAAAATGTCGGCGCCACCTAGTTTTAAAAAAAAGTAAATAATCGACTCGTAAAAGTTTATTTAAAAGATCTATTTACAGAAATAAATATCATTCCATTTTGGTACACTGCTGTATAATTTTTGTAACTTGTATCCTGCCTATATACAATATATTATACTGTTTACTACCTACTTTGTTTTAATTTTTATCAAAAATCTGTTCTTGTGCCCAGTCTCAGTAAATAAAATACATCCATAAGAGAATGATTATTTTTAAATATCAAAACGAAAATCTACTATAAACTCCCAGGCTAATATTTGAATATATATTGATCCAACAATTGTCAGCACATAAGTACTTACATCTTTTCAAAATGGGGATCGTGGGTTTTCCTTGTAGGTAATAGCAAAATGGTCGTTAGATTCTTAAGAATATGGTAATTAGTCCATTTATTTTGGATACCTACATTATGTACGTAATGAGTATTGATAAACTCCAAAAAATACTGAAAACGTGATTATCACGCAGATGGTACTTGTTAATAAGTACCATCTGCGTGATAATCATGTTTTCCATGGTTACCAAATTCGATTGCAAACTTATTACTAATTTGACTCAATACCAGTAAAATAAAAAAATAATACCTTCATGTATCAAGATTAGTTAAGTTACGTATAAAATCGAGCGGACAGCGGTTTCAATGTGTGCGTGCGCGTAATGTTGTTGTGTTGCAAATCAGATACCTAAATTTGAGCAAGTTCAAAATGTGATAGCGTCCTTAATAAATGTACCTACCAAACTCTTACAATTTACAAATCTTAGCTAAGTTATTAGGAGAAAAACTTATAAATTGTTTTATAAGAATTTAGACTATATTGGCCGCTGCACTGGGGCAGAAATGTTCTCGCGCGGAGACCTCGAACCGGAAAACTCAGTGTGGGGCGACCAACGACGAGATTGACGGACTGACGGAAGGATTTGATTTGATTTGATTTGATTTGACTACCTGGTCAAGGTCGCTGTAAGTCATGGCTTTGTATACATGCGGCATACAACCGGTCCTTGTGAAAGTCTTTGGGGGAGGCCTTTGTTCAGCAGAGGACTTCTTTTGGGTGATATGATGATGATGATGAACGACTAACAAAAAATGGTGTGCATCTTCTCTTCTTCTATTATCTATTACTGTTATAAAATTGTAAAAAGCTATGTTTGTTACGGGTTGGAGCAAAAACTACTGAATAGATTTTAATTTTGTTATCACTATTAGAAAGTATTATGCTCCAACTTAAAAACTGGTGAACTTCTGATACAATTAATTAATCGGATCCTGAGATACAGCTTAACCTCTCTGATGTATAGATACCCATACAAAGAAGAGATCACTATTGGTTAAATTTAAATTATTTTTTGGATTCCATTTCTAATCTGGGCCGTCTTTATCCAATTGGAGGCAATGGGCACATTAGACTAAGGGGCCTTTATGACAAGGGATTTTTTTTAAATAACAAATGCAAAAAAACAAGACTTTCAAATTGGGGGCACCCCTTGGATCGCGGGGCCCCGGGCACTTGCCCATAGTGCCCAGTGAGAAAGAGGGACCTGTTTCTAATCCTACTATAGCTTGAGGTGAGCGAAGCCGCGGGCAAACGCGGTAGCCTAATGGCTAGGGCACCGGACTTGCAATCATGTGGTTGCCGGTTCGAAACCCACCCATTGCACTACCGACGTAAACCCACTCGTAACACAAGCATTTTAGCTTACCACGAGGGGTTAACAAGAATACTAGTAATGTGCGATCCACATTGCTAGTAAGCTTTTTTTAATAATAAAAAAAAGGCTAGTACTGTATATAACTAAATACGGTGTGAGAATAATGTACTCAAATCAAAACTACATAAGTAGGTAGATACAAAGACGTTAATAAAACAAAAACAGAACTACAATTTCTTAAGACAGACGAAATCAAAACTATTTTTTTTATTTAAGGTCAACGTCCCACAAAACAGAGGTCCGTCGTGGGTCCTGTACGTGACACTTTACAAATTATTTACTCCTGTCCTGAGAGTTAATTACTTTCTTCAGAATACCAATTTGTCTAGGAAGACAATGGCTGGACAGGGACAAAAACGTGCAATTTATTTATACGTCTGTATATTGAAACATGTATTTTAGATAAGCATGTAGATATTTATGTTTATGTTAGAGGGGCTCCCGGTTAAATAATACTTAAGCTGATCAACTGATCTGCAAGGTTAAGCTGCGCTCACCGCGGTCAGTATGGGGATGTTGTGACCATTCTGATGGTGATTCTGAGATGGTGTGCACATCGAGACCCCTCCGTGCTTCGGAGAGCACTTAAAGCCGTCGGTACCGGTTGTCATACGAACATCCATGACCATTGTTAGTGGTTCAGAAGCCCAAAAAAGCCTGACAACCAGTTTATTTTCCGAATATCGGTATTGCCCAGAAATTGGGTTGGGGAGATCTGATGGCAGTTGTTTCGTGTAAAATACTGATAATCAGCCGCATCTGGTTAGACTGGAAGCCGACTTAGCTGGGAAAAAGCTCAGAAGATGATGTAGATATTTGTATATAACCCAAACCTATATATACACTAATTTTTTTTTTTATGTATCTTAATTTATTGAACAGGACTTTATCGGTTAAGAGTCCGCTGAAGGACCGAATTTCCAATATAAACATAATATCATCATAACATAATTTAATCAAAGTTCGGATTCCGGTACTAAGCACTCTGCTTAACCCTTCAGGACTAATAATAATCTTTACACTCTATAGATTAAGAAAATACATCTCATAAAGTACCTATATAAGATCGCTAGGCTCATAACAATAGCCAAGTAAAAGTTAGCAACTTCTCATTGTCCATTCCACACATTATGTGTAAGTCACATAAACTTAACAATTGTGTGCACATAATTCCTGTGGACGAATGACGTCACCGGGTGGACAAGTTGTACAACTTGTGCCTCTTACTTATGATACCTCGCGAAAGAAAAGGAACTACTATGAGATCAAGTGGCCAAAGAGAAAAAATACTGGCAATTCAGGCAGATTTGAAACTCAAAAAAAGAACATTCGTAATTTTAAAATATAATTATTTTATGCTAAAAGCACCAACATGAAATCGTAAGTCCACGATCGAAGTAAATCATCCTGTCCTTACGTCATGCCAGAGTATAAGTAAAAGTTATTCCGTCAAATGCTGTCGAGTAGTAAACAGAGTAATTAGAAAGAAAAAGAAAGAAAGAAAATGTTTATTTAAAGTCTCGCACAGAACATTATATACATAAATAATATAACTACAAATTAACACAACCCTGCGCGAGGCTAAAAAAGGGTCCCCATCTCAGCATAAAGCTGTGACATTCCGGCACATGCTCAGATGTCACAGCGCTGGTATGGTAATTGATTTTAACTATCGAATAGATAATCGAATAATAATAAGTTTTTAAATAAAGTGATAACAATGGTAGGGTCAGAAAACGCAGCTAAAGTAGAAATCTAGGTACGAGCTGCGGGAAACCAGATAAGCACGAAGTTTATGTCCATAGAGTTTGTACCTGAAGGGCTTTAAACTTTTTTGTTGACAGTACACGCTTGCGGTAGAATTTTTTAAAAGCGTTATTTTTTGTTTACCGTACGCGTGTTTGCCTCAGCTTTTTCAAACAGATTTTGAAGTCAAACAACAACTTTTTTGTTGGGTTTCGGATTGGTTAAATAAAGTAATGTAGGTAATAATTTGACTAATCGCTTCATACAATAAAGACTCAATGAAAATGTTTTTTGTTAACTTTATAAAATGTATGAAAATTACTACAAAATAAAGCATAAGCTTACTATACTAACATTTGGTTTCTCTTCATTAGTCCTAAGACGTTCCAACGTTAGATTGCAACGTTTACAAACGTTAGTCGCTATCGCATCTGTCAAATGTCTAATATTTTGTATGGGAATCTTGGATAGCACATCTAGCAGCCACCATTATCATAACCTCCATACATCATATTTAACAGATGCGACAGAGATATAGTCCCCCACCTCAAATATACCACATTAATAATACTGTTCGTGATAAAACCTTATAACACTAGGTATTTCGGCTTGAATAAAACTACACGTACAAAATAATTTGTAAGTAACGGAAATCCTTTCCTTCCAAGCCATAATCTTATATTACAATTACATTTTACACAATATTACAAGCGTTCGATATATTTTATAAATTAATTTTATGCGTGTCCCTAGCACAAAGTAATTTTTTAAGATTACAATCATGATCAAAATCTGTGTAATTTTACGAATCGCGGCACAATTAGTGTCAAATTAAACGACTATTAATCATATTATAATTTCCTTTATATGGGTTTATGTGGGAAAATTAATATAAAAATGCGTACATTATAATGACTTATACCCTTTTTATGAAATATGAGTATTACAAAACGAGACTTGATGTCGAATAAAGTAAAAAATGATATTATTATAATTAATTTATAAGGATTAGATTTTTGTCTGGTGTATGATTCTTTGAGTGATTGACTGATACGTTTATTAATGGACGCTTCTTCCAATACTTCTAATTTATCATCCTAATATAGAAATCCCCCCATTTTAGCAAACGTCTATGAATTTACGGTATGTATTTCTTTATGGTTGTAAAACGAATTTTACGCCTCAAGTGGAATTGGGCCGAACACACAACGAACTAAAGACGAAAAAAAAACATCAATCTACCTAAGAAAAGTAGGAAGAACACAAAAAGATGCGAGTGACGATTTTATTAGTGTCACTTGCGAGAGAGATAGTTCAAGTTCAAGTTCAAGTTCTTTATTTGCATTCATGTGTTACAAAGATGTTACAAAATATTGATCAGTTTCAACATGAAACCCGGTAAGGGTACAGCAATATAATTAGTTAAATTATAGGTACTTAATACTTTAATACATACATACATTCGTTTTCTAATTAATCTAATTGGTACATACAGTTCTGATAAAATTTTATGTTGAGTAGGTAGATATTTCTTAATCTATTTGGAATTATAAATCTATATTGCATAATTTTTGGATGAGGTATTTAATAAATTATTAGATAATAGGATTATTTTAGATTTTTGTAAGCCAATTGAATATGAATTTTACTATATTTTAACGTAATGTATGTTTTTTATACAATATGTAATATTTTACATAGAAGAGACAACACAATATTAATCATTACATTTTATTATTTATTATTATTTATATAATTCAGTATTTGGTCATTTATTTTCTAAATATTCTGTTATAGAGTAAAAGCAATTTTGTATTAAAAAACATTTCAATTTTTTATTAAATAAAAGAAAAGAGATCTATACGCAAGATAGAGAAAAGAATTAGGCTTTGGAAGGTTTCACCGCCATTGGCGGCCCTTACACAGCATCTAGTTCAACTAAAAAAACAATAAGTAGAAAACTACCACTCAAACGAAAACTTATCGCTCTAATCTAGGTACCTCTACCTAATTAATATAAAACGAATTATCTGTAACTGTAGAATTTAATCACCGAAACTATGGAGTTTTAATAAAGCATAAGATAATAAAAAAATCGGAAGAATAAAAACATGTGTAATTCGATGTGTATTTCCCTATAAAATATCTCTTATGCAAATAAGAATTTATTTTCCATAACTTAATTTTACTTTAATCTGACATGGTGGCAACACTAAAATAAAACGATAATCCATTCACGATCTGGCAACACTGACGTCGTATCCGTCCGGCCCGGAAGTGACGCCATGTGCGCATCTGTTGACATCAAGCCAAATGCATTGTAAGCGAAGCTCTACCATATTGTATATGGTTTATTAAATATTCATCCATATTGCGTGGTAGGATTAGTGACAAGACTGGTTATGCAGATGCCAGAGATAAATGTTATATGCTCACCATGCCTTGAGCTCATGATTTAATACTGGAGGAAATGATTAAACCTCTTTAGTCAAGTCCTATATTTTGAAAGGTTTAACCAGCTGATTAACTGATCTGCAAGGTTAAGCTGCGCTTGCCGCAGTTAGTGTGTGGATGGGTGACCATCCTTAACACATCAAGACTCCTCCATGCCTCGGAGAATACGTAAAGCCGTCGGTCCCGGTTGTCAGATGAACATCTATGACAATTGTTAGTGGTAGTCAGCAGCTCAAAAAAAACCTGACAACCAGGCTATCCTCCGAATATCTGTATTGACCAGAGATTGGGTTGCGGAGGTCTGATGGCGGTCGCTTCGTGTAAAATGCTGATATTCAGCCGCATCTGGAAGCCTGGAAGCCGATGCGGGATAAATATGTATGTGTATCTTTAAAAAAATGTATAAGCACCTACGTTACAATAGAAAATCCTAGTATGGGGCAACTATTTTATTATAAGAAAAATAAACGAATTTATAATCGGCCCCACTTTGTAACTAACGATTGCAGTAAACAATTTCTACTAAGACCGACACCGCATTTAAATACGAATGGTTGATCTGCGCCAGTGTTGCTATAACAAACTTAAAACTACCATTCAAGAAAAAAGAACATATTAATTTGAACTGTATGCTTTGTGTTTAAAGTTCAGTTTTCGTCTTCGCATTTTGAGAAATAAAATGGTTGCAAAGCATACTCCGACGAGGTGAAATCTAGAATGAAATGTAAAATTTTCGAACAAAAAGTACAGGTTCCCATACTGAGCGCTTTGGAGCGTAGTAGTCAGAATAAATAAAGTTGCAACTTGAATTTATTACTACCCAAATAGAGATTAAAACTTACATTTAGAGTATAGTAATTAAAACCTCAAAAAATGAACAGATGATTTTTATTACATTCAAAATTTAAGAAGCCCTCCGCAGCATCATTTCATGTTTGCCATGTTCTTGCAATATCATTGAAATATCTCCAGTATCGTGGGTGCATAAACTAACACAAATTCTCACTTAAATATATAAGTGAGAATATACAAACACCGAGACCTTTCGGGTGTGAGTGTTTGTATATCTGATTACAACGGGCAACGTTTAAATAAAAAGTTAAATTAAATGCCGTCTCCCTAAAGCAATTTAAAGACAAAGACACATAACATGACCCAAAACCAAAATGGACGCTTGTACTCTGAAAAAATATCTTAAAAGAAAAACCAGCATGCGGAGTATGAATGTGCAAAGTAAGGGTTCCGTAATGAACAGTAAAGCGTAACGTGGTGCTAAAACCGATTCGATTTTATACTTAGGATAATTTCGTTTCTACAATTTCAATAAGGAACTTTATATTGATAGAAAAACGGAGACGGTTTTCAATTATTCGAGAATTTTTCGATATCATTGCCAATCGGGAACCAACTTCAAATCAATGTCTCTTTTATATCTGATAGAATATAGAACTAATTCAACACAACTAATCATATAACTAACGAACTAATTTAACTAACTAAACAAATTCGGGGGGAACCACCGCTGGTAGCCGTGGTTATATGAGCATATTATATATTTTTTTAAATTAAGTAGGTAAGTACATACTTAGCGTTTGTCTGATATTTTATTCTTCTGAAATCAACTATCTGTTCCAACAATATCCTTACCGAAACACGCTTGGGTTCTGTTTTCTTGTTCTAAAGAGGTAAGTATTTTTATCCCACGTGTACGGTACCCTAAAAATATACATTTTCCGAAAAAAACTAAATACATTGTAACTTACACTTCCCTAGGGCTTTCTGCGTAACTTGGGGTATTTTTTGTGTATATTCTAAGTAATAAGCGTGATTTTCTAAGAAATTAATGGTCCCTGAGCTGCAAGCCATAGGCTACTTGTGCAAACAGTCTGGTAGATAAATAAAATAAAATAATCATTTATTGTCTCAAAACATTACATTCTTACATGGTCAATGCCCTAGGGCCTAGATCATATCATGTATAATAATAGGTACCTATTGGTGTTGTGTGTGTGAAATTTTCTTATCAGCGTCTGAAGGAAGTCTGCCAACCTTCAGTAATCCAGCGAGGTGGACTAGTACATTATAATAAGCGTTACGCTGCTTTAATAGGTTAATATTTATTTTTTTATTCATTCACCATATTGCCAATAAAATTGGCAACTTGTTTCGGTATTGAAATATTGGTATATTTAATACTTTTTTATTGGCTAGGCTACGTAACTTTTTTAATATTTCGACAAACTGCCAAAATGTCTTTGTTGGTTTATAAATGATATTTTTTTTGTTATTGGAATAAAGACTGTCGATAAATAAATCTTCCTGTAAGGGCTCGTACACATGGCATTTACACTGCACGTTTCTTGAAGGATAAATCTTACCGAATACATAGAGCCAGAAGCCAGAAGCATTCAAACGTTCTTTGTATTGCAAGAAACGTACACAGCTTTATATTTTCGGTAAACGTATTGCATTGTGAATTGATTCCAGATTCGAAATTTGCAGATTATTAAAATTGATTCAAGAGAAATTGCTTAGTTCTCCTGTTTAAACTTCGAACTAATTCGATTCCATGATATTTGCACGAACATGACTGTTAATTCGACGTGATCATTGACCTCAGCCGATGTAGTGCTAAAATGCGTATTCTAAACACGATTCCAAAAACGGTCAAATCGAATATCAAACCCAATATAAATCAATAGAAATATAAAACCAACTGATTAATACTCGTAGATTAAACTAAAATCGATATATCGTTTAAAACCAAACCATGATTGAGCTTAAACTCCTCCTGTAAGTCGCTAGATCAATTTAGCATCGTTTAAAACATGAAAAATCTAAAATGCGGGCGCCGAAGCTTATAATCAGAAGCGGTACTTCGGGTGACGGTCGGGAGAGCTTCCGGGAAAATGGGAAATAAAGATGACAGAAGTTTTGCTTTGACGAAATATTACCTTTACGATTACATTATAGAATTACGAATTCAAAATTGTAGTAAATATAATTCTGTTCTTATACTTGCTCACCTATTTTGGTTTCTGACGACGAGTTAAACCAAGGGTGCTGTAAACAAACCGAAGCATTGGGAATTAAAATATATAAATTCACTATCTTGGCAAAATTATCAGATAAAGGAAAAACCCTCTAGAGAGTCACTGTTCTTTAATGAATTAAAAGGGAGCTATTGGCGGCCGCCACATTGATTCTATACTAAATAATACCTACTAAGGGCCTGTTTCAACACCTCCGGAAGAGCACTATCTACCAGGATAAATTCAAAATTGGAACAGGATTTGTATGTTATTTTGTGTCACATAATTTACCGGGAACTATCAGAAGGCGGTGAAACAGGCCCTAAACTACTACGTCAGTATTTAAGCGGTAATCAACATAATCAGATGTACTCTCTCTATCTGCTACTAAGAAATTAATTTGATACTAGCTAAACCCGATCACACTTCGCTGTAGCTCAATCTAGCGGTATGAAATGTATTTTACGACCTAATTCAATCCTACCAAATATACATAAAAATCGATCTAGCCGTTTTGAAGGAGTGCGACCACAAACACTTTTTTATATAAAATCTATACTAATCTAGGTATACTAATTATAAAGCTGAAGAGTTTCTTTGTTTGTTTGTTTGCTTGAACGCGCTAATCTCAGGAACTACTGGTCTGATTTGAAAAATTATTTCAGTGTTAGATAGCCCATTTGTTGAGGAAGGCTATAGGCTATAAAATCATCACGCTAAGACTAAGTAACTATTCCACGCGGACGAAGTCGCGGGCGGAAGCTAGTATTAGATATAATGTGCGACTTACTCACACCATCCGGGAGAAATGAGAATTTTGTTTGTTTGACAAATTACTGTTTAATCTTGCTCTAGTTTGCATTCAAAAATCTAAAGTTATACTTCTGTGCGTTGCCTGTGACACGCCACGCCCTTGATCTCAACAAATTCACGAGATTTTCGTACGCATTTTCACAAGCAAATACGGGAGGAAATTGTGCTTTTGTTACATTGCTCCTATTACTTTATATAGAGAGTAGGTGATAGATTTTCGATGAACTTTACTAGGAATTTGCACACATTGAATAAGTATACCAGTTGCCTGTATCATCCGCTAGGGTCGCTAGTTGCATGTTAACCAATTAATTTGGTTCACTGTACCTATATTATACTATGAATCCTGGTAAGCATTAGGAATTAGTTTTGAAGATTGGCACTCGCACCTTGATATCTTGCGACCTCAGTTGTTAAGACTTATTTGCAAAGTAATTTTACTGGATACATTATCATTCAAGTCAGAATACGATAATTTTAGAGACAACATTGGTAATACATTATACCTCGCGGTGGTATGAACCCAGATGAATTCAGCAGTAGAACTCTACCATCTGTAAGACTTGTAGGTAGAGAGAGAAATAACGAAAGAATGATGACATGAGTCCTACCATTCTATAAGGTTACCCCAGCAAGAGGACAGTAGAATAAGCGGATGAAGGCCTTACTTACATAATCGCACATATTTTCCGACCCCAATAGCAATTTAATCGTTTCCATACAGTCCACCAGAACACAAAGAGCACATTTTATCCCGATTGAGCTTGGACAAATCCTGGGGTTGTAGCTAGTATGTGGCACAGGTTAACGAATGACAACATAAGTCTACAAATCAACCAATAAGCCAAGGATGGGGGTAGAACCGGCGTCAGAGCCGTGTGACATTTGCTTTGGAGCCATAAGAAAAGCGGACTATACCTATATCAGTCAGTTTTGTAGAGCACTTGGTCTAGATAGGCTTATCTGCATATCTAGTAGTAACCATTCTTAACACATCGAGTCCCCTCTGTACCTAGATGGTTTAAAGTCGTAGGAATATATCATGTTTCATGCTTCATTTTCACCTGTCTTTTTTCTTTTTAATAAACGTTGCCCCACACTAGGATTTTCTCCTGTGCCGTGGGTGCGTTTACGAGCACAAATTCTCAAATATACAAACGCCCAGACCCGAAAACGCTACCTGTAGATCATACAAATATTTGCTCCGTGTGAGGATCGAACCTACAACATGTGTCGCAGAAGCCGATCGCTCAACCGCTACGATTACGATTTTTATGGTAGTCTGGGTTTATTATCACATGCATTTTCGTAGCCTATTTTTTAATTAACAAAACATAATTGTACTTCAAATAAGTTGCGAGCGAGTGTAAGAAATGCTCGAATCCAAAGGCACTTCATTTGTTACTTAAAATCAACTAAAGTTCGGTTTCCTTTTTTATATATCGTCGGCCATCTTGTTTAAAAATTTAGAGCCTATTAGATAAAGACGAATTAATCAACACCTTAGTTGTCAAAATTTGATCAGTTTGTAGTTTTTGAGCTAAGATCGAACATATACATATACATACATAGACCGTTAAACTCATCCCCTTCCTTTTTCGTAGTTGACCTAAAATATGTGATCCGGTGTTTTCATAGCCCCACTTTGAATGAACCCACGTCCAACCATCTTTGACACGTACCCAGTTCGACTCAATCTTTCATACTATTGTGAAATTATTGCTTCTGTTTGTATAGCTCCTTAGAATATGATTGAGGTACACAACTGATCGATGCTTGCCGTCTACCGGAATAGGTCAAATCGAAGTTACTATGGCTATTTCTTCAAAGGCTATGTCACACAATGACCTACATTGTCACACTCACGTACCTACCTAATAATGAATACCTACATATCTATAACGATGAGCATTAGGTAATAGCGATAATGATTCTGAAAGGCCAAAAGCAATCAATAAAAATGTCTCAAGTTCGTTCTACAATTGTGACCCAGTCTGGGCATTGATTTTCTATTCAAATATCAACTGTTTCTATTGTATCTGCTAATTGTACCTTAAAAGATAAAAAGATATTTATCTAAACTAGCTTCCGCCCGCGACTTCATCCGCGTGGAATAGTTAGTTAGTCTTAGCGTGATGATATATAGCCTATAGCCTTCCTCAATAAATGGGATATCTAACACTGAAAGAATTTTTCAAATTGCAACGTTTACTTAGCAGTGCTGCTTGGTTGGGTTAAATTATTTTAAAACTACCCTACGAATTCTCATTTATTCAATGTATGTGTATGCCGACCAGTTTTAAATATTTGTAACTAATATTAAGTTAAGCAAAATGTTCTCATGTGAGTGAATTGTAAAATTCTTATGAGTAATAAATATGGCTCAAACCTCAAATCGGACCAGTAGTTCCTGAGATTAGCGCGTTCAAGCAAACAAACAAACAAACAAACTCTTCAGCTTTATATAATAGTATAGAATTATAGATTATTTATACCAATATAAATGTTATTTAGTTCGTCATAATTTATTCGTTCAATTAGATACTGATGGTTCTAACTAATATATTTACATCCTCCATCATCCCTTATTTTATCCCCATGGGGGTTGAATTTATCAAAATCTTATTTAAGCGGACGTCTTCAGCATAGTAGCTCCAATGGTTAATTTAATTTCAGTTCAATCAGTCGAAAATCTAAGAAGATTTATACAAACTTTCATCCCCTATTTTATCCCCTTGGGGGTAGAATTTATCAAAATCCTTTCTTAGGGAATGCCTACGTCATAGTAGCTATATGCATGCAAAGTCTCAGCCCGATCGGTTTAAAATTAACAAAGTTTCATACAAACTTTGATCCCCTATTTTATCCCCTTGGGGGTAGAATTTATCAAAATCCTTTCTTAGCGGATGCCTACGTCATAACATCTACCAAATTGCATGCCAAATTTCAACCCGATCCCTCCAGTGGTTTGGGCTGTGCGTTGATAGATCACTATGTCAGTAAGTCAGTCACCTTTGAGTTTTATATATTTAGAAGAAGATATCATTTTAATTAATGCGGGTATACGTTAGTACGCCTCTACCAAACATTTTGGGGATGTCAGGCGTGATGGTATGTAGGTTATGACTTATGTTATTTATAAAAACAGGTCGTAATTATGAAATAATACAAAAAATATATTAGTTTTTTCCGATTTTTCCAATTTTCCTGGCATTATTTCAATATTTCCTGAAAAAAAAACAATAAAGCCCATGCCTATCTTATGCGATTAACAAGGAAAAGGCTCATAATTTTATTTTTATTGTCCATTCAAATTCAATGAATTTGGTTAGCTGACAGAATTACTACCAAAATTCTCGCAGTTTGCAGTAGCAAGTCAACAAAGTTTCAATTACTTTATGATTTAAAATTCGAATCTCATTCGATTGGAGAACAGTGAGTTGCGGCCAGAATCGCGGCCAATCGCAATTAGCTAATGGGTACGGTGCCAATTGAATGTCGCTCTGCGGGCGACACGAGATTTTTTGGGTTTTGGTTTAGGCGGGAAAATGAAAAGTGCACATTGTCGATTTTATATTATTTTTCAAAACTTGAATTTCTCCGAAGTTTAATGTGTAATTATGGTGGATAATTAACGATTAAGTGTTTGTGAACGTGTGAGTGTATAGGCAAATGATATAAAATTGAAAATCGTGACTTTTTGCGTTCACTCCTAAACTCCATCGAAGCCTCAATAACATTTCTACCGTTTTATTGGGGCAACTCAACAACTTATACTTGACACTGGCGAACACAAAAAGTGTGGTGCCATATTACAATCCCAAGCAATCCCATAATGGGAAATATTATTTGATTACTTTATTACTTGACACTGGCAAATACACAAAAAGTGTGGCGCCATAATTAAAAAAAAAAATCGCGGCCAATCGCAATTAGCTAATGGGTACGGTGCCAATTGAATGTCGCTCTGCGGGCGACACGAGATTTTTTGAAATTCGAATTTATTTTATTGTTTTAAATCAGCATTCCATTTATATATTCTGAATTCTCAGCTCTTAAAAAAAGTATGGTTAGTTTTCATTCACCTAGGACCCTATTTTTTCTAATTTGTTTTTAATATTTGAGATTTAGGTATTTACGCAGATTATTTTGTTAATATACAATACCATATTCAGCAATACAATCTAATTGCACACAAATGACACAATAATAATTCAATATGTGAGTAGGCAATATCCATTAATTAAACCGTCAAGGAATCACTAGACATATTAATTAGTCCTGCCTCTAGCGCAGCGGTTACCTTTTACTAATAATGTATTAATTAAGCATTTTTATTGTGTAGCCGTTAATAATTAATATTAACAGGTAATACCATTACCCGCAATATTTTTCTTATATCTATATATACAAAAGAAAGACGTGTTAGTTACACTATTTATAACTTAAGAACGGCTGAACCGATTTCGCTGAAAATTGGTGGAGAGGTAGCTTAGAACCAGGAGACGGACATAGGACACTTTTTATCCCGTTCCCGTGGGATGTGATGACAGACCGAATTCCACGGGGGCGAAGCCGCGGGCAGAAGCTAGTTTATAATAATAATAGGTACAAAATGTATAGATACTATGGCCGCAAATAAATAATAATAACCCTATGAAATTGAATTACTAATAATGTCTCGACCATCCGTTACTATCTTGTAGACAAAGGGTTTTACATCGAGAGCTCTTCAAACCGAATGAGTTGGTTAGGTAGTAAGTGACTTAAGGGGCTCGTAAGTAGCCTGAGTGGTAGCCAAGGACGGGAAGAAGGAACGTCGGTCGTCCGGCGGCTAGACGGTTAGAAGAAACTGTTGATATTTTTAAACAACATCGATTAATTGTAGAGTGAGATATATCGATATTACATCGTATTTTTTTTACATAAATACCTACCTATTCATAAGAGCGCGAGGAACATGTACCTAGAGTTTAGGCGGGAAAATGAAAAGTGCACATTGTCGATTTTATATTATTTTTCAAATCTTGAATATCTCCGAAGTTTAATGTGTAATTATGGTGGATAATTAACCATTAAGTGTTCGTGAACGTGCGAGAGTGTAGGCAAATGATATAAAATTAAAAATCGTGACTTTTTGGGTTCACACCTAAACTCCATCGAAGCCTCAATAATGTTTCTACCGTTTTATTGGGGCAACTGAACATTATACTTGACACTGGCGAACACAAAAAGTGTGGTGCCATAATACAATGCCATGATGGGAAATATTATCTACTTGATTATTCTAATACTTGACACTGGCAAATACACAAAAAGTGTGGCGCCATTATAAAAAAATAAATAAAAATAAGCATGTACCTAAGGATTTAGTCGTTTCCTTTTGTAGTTCGCTCTTATTTTCTGAAAAGGTGTTCTAGTAACTGAATTACAGTATTGAAAACTCACCCTTAGTGTTATCAGGTATTTTCTTCTTCGCTCATCTGCAGGATGCAAGCAGATTATCCACAGATATAAGCAGGCACAGCTGGCGAAAACACATACATCACAGTTTATATTTTGAAAGTCAAAAACAAGCAGTTATTTTAAAACACACAACTCACAACACTCATGCGTAGATACCTAATGTACCTTCATTAGGTATCTGCGCGTGAGTGTTGTGTATGCAAATCATAATGCACAAAAAAAACTATTTTATAGGGAGGAATATAGACGGACGCTAACATTTTTTTTTATTGACCCTCAATTTACCTTCACAGAACAAAATCTGAGTAAGTAAGAGATTCAATCTATTTTTAGAAAATAAACTACCTACCTACCGCCATATATTTTTTCTTACGTCAAGTAATAATCATTTATCCAAAGAGTATAATAATATATAGGGAAATTTATCGCTGTCAATTATTATTATCATTGCACAATGCAAAACCTTTTGTTTAGGTTTCCGGAGGTTTTCAGATTTTTTCTACAAAATTTAGTAGATACCTATATAAGCTAATTATAGTCCCTACACTTTATTTACTTTCCGATTTAATAATAAATTTCCATTGTAAAGCCAGAGAAGTAAATAGGTTTTACAACCGGCAATAATGTTGTAATAAAATCCAATAATCATACTTCAGATTTGTTTTTTATACTTACAGATAAAATATTGAGTCTTGATCAGCAAAGCAAATATTTACTTAATTAAGATTTAAGTTAAAGTATCTAGGTACTCTCTATTTATATAAATTAAGAGGACAACACAATTGGTTTAAACTATGTGTTGCGGACGCCACCGCGCCTTAGTTTTATAAGTCTGAAGAATAGATTAAGTAAGATAATAAATAATTATGAATGGGTGTACTTTTATTTAGTTATAAGGCTTAGATTTAAGTAAGACTCTTGTTTTGTGTCAGTCCCCCACACTATGCATTAAAAGCTATACAGACACCTCCCCTGGGCGCCGTAAACAGACTAAGTTCAAAGCGTAGGTATACGATTTCTATTGAGGCCGGAAACTAACTGTGGCCGATTTAACTTAGTCTGTTCGGTAAAGTTTGTGATCATTTGCAAAGCACGGCTTAGTCACAGGTCTCACGTGAGACCGCGTTTGTATTTTGCTGTAGAGGTTAACAAGGTTTGACAGCATCAGGTTTGGTCGCAAACCTGCGTTATGCCTAATGTGTTTTTTTTAAATCACCTCTTGCGCTAGGGTGCAAGGCCTACGTATGACTTCACATATTATACAATTAGCTAATACAAAACCCACACACTGAGATGTAACTACCCGCGTTCGAGGTGATTTCTTTGATAATTTTGTCCAAACAGCATCGAACCCAAGTGCTAAAGCTCAGCAGCTGCGCTAGTAACCACTAATTAGACAATTTTCGCTCGACGACAGCAGATGACACTTTTAAAGCAAACTAATTGTAATTGCCTCTGTTACAATTAGTAGCAAACTGCCTCATTAGCCAAGTGGTCCTGAGCGCGACTGCTACGCTAGAGGTCCTGGGTTCGATTCCCAGGTCAAGCAAAGTGTTATTGGGATTTTCTATGAAATTCCCAGTAGCAGCTTGGAGTTAGGAATTTGTGCCCGGTTAATGGCAATAGGCTTGCCCCTTATTACATGGGACCTAAACATACCGGCGAACTGTGGGTTTACTAAAGTACGCCTCTGCCTAACCCTTTAGGAAATACAGGTGTGATGGTATGATATGTTATGTATATCAAAATAAATACTCCGCACACACACACACACAGATTATAAAATCAAAAGAAGAACCAAACTACCAACATGACAACAAAAACGCGGCACGTTGTATAATTAATTCAACACAAGTTCTGCAAGCTCAGTGGCGCGCAAAAAGATACAGCTGTTCCCTCTAGTCCAAACTAGCTGCATTTATAACTTTCTACAACTTTTCAAAATATTTCCAACAGTATGACGCGAACATAATTTCAGTGTACTTACACGTTTGAAGGTGGCCATGACCAAAATATTTAGGTTTAAAAAAAAACAGCTATGTTCTGCGCTGTCTGGTCTAATATGGATAATTCAAACAATAGGTGACCATTATTCACACATCTCGGTATACCAATCAGAGAGCACGGAAAGCGGTCGTTCTTAAAATTATCGAACCATTTTATATGTAATCCGTGAGAAGAACCAAGAATGTAAGAGAGAAACGATTTATTTATTAACGAACATTCCGTGTATTAGACTAGTGCCTTTAGTTCCAATTACGGCCACTGGGATTAGATAAACTTGTCGCACTATGCTCCGCATACATAATAGGTAGGTACTTTACAAAGACTTTTTTCATAGTTACAGCCTTTTCCATAAAGATATTGCATTTATAACATAAAAAATAACGGCACCATTTGCAAAATTAAAGTAGCTTAGAATATTTTAATGAGAGTAGGAATGGGGCGGCTCAGTGGAGCGAATCGAATTTTTCTTACTGCCTGCTTTCTACAGCTGTTCGTTCCTAAGTTATGAAAGACATAATATTTTCTTCAAGAAGAACGCCAAACTAGTCACATAGTAGTTTATTTAATGCCGGTGCATGAGATTAGAAAGAGCGGATAATTTTTTTGTACCACGCAAGATAACAAAAAAAGTTACAAAAATAAGAATTAATACAAAAGTGTGAGGGCAATCTCAGCTGACCATACTGCTGCCAACAGAATAGTTGCTGTAACGATTTACAGAAAGGCCCAACAATATGAGTGTAATCTCGGATGCAGTCCTTAAAAATCAAAAACAACGATAGACACAATACATATTCATTACGACACGACAGTGAGAAAAATAGCCATGCAGGACATTTTCAATAAACATTCATTACAATAAAGCTTTTATTCCCAACAATTACTTAAGAACTATTTCCGACATGACACGCCTAAGTACAGGGTCCATGATTACAAAAATATTAAAATATTCCTCGTGAACACACTTTACTGCCTACAAAATAGAAAAACCATATGTATTCATTTAAATTAAACATTAAGACTCTTAATGCAGCTTTGCTTTGCTTTAGGGAAAACTAATTTAATCTATAAAACAATTAGGTACTTTACTCAAATTCGGGTAAGTATAGCCGGTAACATAATGTATATGACAAGGCATTCACCTAACCAGGACAAAATAAATGGCGAATTCCAGAAATAACCAATTTTATAATATGTTTTATTTAGTCTAGAATAGTAGACTTAAAGAAATATTACTTAAACAATGAGCAATTCACTTTTTTTATATCTAAAGTTGATTCGACAAATCGTTTTTCACGTGGGAGAGCCATGTTTCGGCCGAGGATCAGGTACGTTCGTGCTTCGGGACGAATGGGCCGGCTCGACCGGAGTGATACCACGGCCTCACAGAAAACCGGCGTGAAACAACGCTTGCGTTTTGTTTCGCCCAGTGAGTGAGGTTACCGGAGGCCCAAACCCTTTTAAACGCACAACGGGGCAACGCACTTGCGACTCCTCTGGTGTTCATGGGCGGCGGTTATCGCTTACCATCAGGTGATCCGTCTACTCGTTTGGGCAGCAAACGAGTCGACGATCCCATAAAAAAATCTTTTTTTTTTTATTCAAAGACAAAATGATGTAATGATTAACGGTGATATCCTATGTGGTGTAAACTGCATGACAGCTATTATTGCTCTCCACTGATTCGTAAAATAATGTATCCTCTTTAACTAAACAGACAGACAGACACTTCTATTACTGCATATTACAGAGCATATACAGAAACGATAATAATTATAAGACATTAAAACAAAGTTTTAAGCAATTACACAACGCTGAAACTTCAAACATTCATCGACTATGCCGCACAATTACTTTCTGTGGCTATTAAAAAATGTATACATAACTATAAGCTGTTCAAGCAATTTGTTTGTTTGTCTGTTAAAAGGTTTTGTAAATGACTACTATTTGTTTCCAAGCTTTGCTTTGGCGAGGATAACCATTTTTCTCGCTACTCTCTTCGGACATTTTAAGTTCCGTGAAAAGTAGAGACTTTTTTGTTGTAAGTAATTGTCTATGCTTCGTTGCATAGAACTCTATTTTTACCCGACTTTAATAAAAAGGAGGAAGTTCTATGTTCGTGTGTGTTTATTTTTATTATCATTTAACTTACATAACTATTTTAATTTTTATAGCTACTGCAATAATTACATTAAAATGTTACATAACTTAAATAGACTACAAACGAAAACCCTCTGCACACGAAAATCGAAAATACATATTAAATTAAGTCACATAGTCCCAAAATACTGTCTATAAATCAATTAGGGTGGCAATATTTTACCAAAATTCAAGTACCGAATGCTATCGCAAGATGGCAGTACTTCCTGTGGCAGTTTGGTAGTACACCGGAAACAGTAAACACGGTTGCAACCTGTTGAATAATTCATGGACACCCTATATCTTACCCGGAGTTCCGTCATAGATTATAATTTTAAATATTATAGACGCGATATACTTTATATGGTAATCTGGAAATAGAAAAATATTGTACTTATTCTTTTTTCCATAACTTGGCGCGAAACGGGGTTATTTTTTTGGATTAGGAACGAAGAATTTGGGTGAACTAATGACTCCTGATGATTTTAAAACTGTTTCTATTCTTGGTTTTTGTTTACCTAAATTCCCGGGCAAAAAACACCGAGTAAGAATTTTATAGAAAACCTCAATATCACAGCTGTACCTACCTGGGAATCGAATTTAGGATCTTATCCGCATATACGCAAGCGAGGTTAAGGATAACCTCGCTTGCGTCACACGTCAGTGAGATAGTCATTTTCTCTAACACTAGCACTAACTGTTGCTCGCGGTTTCACTCGCATTCCAAAGACTTGGACACAAGAGATAGCCTATTTCCTTCTCCGAGGTCCAATTTATCTTTATACCACAATTCATCAAAAATAGTTTAGCGATTTAGGCGTAACAACATAACAAACAGACACAATTACTTTCGCATTTATAATGTTAGTCTAGATAACACTATTTTTTTTTCAATATTTTATACTTGAAACACAGCTTACATTCAAAAAAAGATATTGCATTCCTCAGAACTTCGTAACAAGTGTAAAATATCTTTTAAAGAAAATCTTAGGTGACACCATATCCCGAGAGTACTTACCCAAGAGAACAACACAACAGGTGTTGAATTGAAAAAATCTGTTAGTTGTATTCTGAACTTTGTGTTTCAGTGTTCGGGTTGATTTTTGTGCTGTGACTTTGATAAATTTCTTTTAATACACTATGTGTCAAGGCCGTGGTTTCATTTAGCAGTTTTGAATGCAAAGGAAGTTTATGTAGGAGAAGATCGGATAACAGTAACTTCCACATTTACAGTAACTATTAGTATAGATATGTTTAACTTCTATAACTTGAGCCGTCGTAAAATAACCATCACCGAACAAACATGAATTCTTTAATCAAAATGGCCGCGTTACTTTTAAAGACCGGTGTACGCTTTCAGAGCAAGATGTCCGGCTAAATATTATGAATCTGTGTCCGGCATTTCCCCAACCCACGATGCGAAACTCCCGCTACCAATAAAATTAGGTAGTAAGCTTGCACATAGAGGAAACTAATACAACGGGTAGGCTTGCATCAGCTAGTTGAACTTTATAAAATACGTTTAATAAAATAATATTGTTAATATAATAATTATAATTTGACTGACTGAAACTGCCTCATTAGCCAAGTGGTCCTGAGCGCGACTGCTACGCTAGAGGTCCTGGGTTCGATTCCCAGGTCGAGCAAAGTGTTATTGGGTTTTTCTATAAATAAATAAATATTCTGGGACATTTTTTACACAACACCATCTAGTCCCAAACTAAGCAGAGCTTGTACTATGGGTACTAGACAATGGATATAATACTATATACTTTTTTTTTTTTTGTAAATACATACTTATAATACATAAGAAACACCCAGACGAACACAAACACTTATATTCATCATATAATTTTTTGTGTTCTGTGGGAATCGAAAATACGACCCCGTGGCCGGCAGTCCGGTACTCGAACCACTATACCACAGAGGTCGTCGATGAAATTCCCAATAGCAGCTCGGAGTTAGGAATTTGTGCCAGGTAATAGGCTCGCCCCCTATTACATGGGACCTAAACATACCGGCGAACTGTGGGTGTACATTAGTACGCCTCTGCCTAACCTTTCAGGGAATACAGGCGTGATGGTATGTATATAGAATTTGACGAAAGTCCAATAAAAATAAAATTCACTAACGTAAGGAAATGAGACGTGAAAAGTCCTTTGCAAAAAAATACATTTGTACACAAGTACATTTGCCAGTAATATATAAGGGTTCATATTATATACTGTATGAACCCTTATGTAAAGACCAATAACACTCTATTAAGATGTGGCAGTAAATTTCATGTATGAATGTTCAGTGACGCATGAAGATAAGGCCTGGCCTTGAACGAGGGTCTAACTCCGAATGGTATCGCTTGGTCCTTTCATCCGCGTATTATTGTACCTACATTTAAATTTGAATTCATCATTGACAAACATTTCAATGGGTGAAAGAGACAAAGGTGAGAAAATAGGCTATCTCTACAAACTTTCTAATACATTAGAAAGACCCAGAAATTAGTAAGAAGACAAAAGTTTTTTATTAAAAATGTAAAATTGGATAGGGAAAGATTGCAGTTATTAAACAAACTATATATTTTATCTTAATTACAAAATAATACAATACAATTTAAGAACAAACAAAAAATTTAGAATTAGAGCTAAAAAGCTTTCATGAAACACATTGACTTGTAAAAGTATCTTACAAAAGATCTATAAAAAAATATTATATATTTTATCATTAATTATCAAACTGTTTGAGAATTGTTGAACTGTTTGTAAATGAACCCGCGAACAGGAAAAAAGGATAGTGTGGGGCATTTATTAAGAAAAAAAATAACCTAATAATTTATTTAAAAAAACAAAAAGAAATACTTTGCTGGTATGCGTCAAAAACTAATTCACACACAGTTCCTTCCAATTATTACCAGTATATTCAGTCTTATGGAGCAACACCAGCTAGAATTTTGATAGATAGTGCCTTATTTCAATGATTTTAATTCATTGTTTCATGGCCCTGGAGCTAGGGTGCCAGGACTAAAAATAGAAGAGCCGGACACAGATTCATATTTAGCCGAACATTTTCCCTGAAAGCCTGACACTAGTTTCCCAAAAAAACGGAAATCTGTCAAACACAATAACAATAGATTTTACCTTTTTTGTCTAAAATTTATTAATACACGGGTTAAGTAATTAATGATAACAATTGACAATACATACATATATTATACCTTCAGTTTATATTTTTGATTCTAATAATTTTTTCGGGCATCATTAATATTGGCGCAATTCAAAGCTAAACTATCAACTACCTACACAATGAAAGATTTTTAAGCGAAATTCTCACTATAACTCAGCATGTCCACACTAGTTGTTTCCATACAGTGTAAATAAATCGCCAGTGTCGACGGCCCGTGTCGTGTTGCGTCAAATATTGGTGTTGCCATCAATTCTGATGTGGGGCCCGCACTGTGTGTCATCTGTACGACATTTGACTAACATTTACCGAATTATTTAAAATACGAATTATTGATTGACAGAGTAATTTAAAAAAGTATTTCCGCGATTCCTGAATGCTGGCTGGCCTAACTCGTGGGCAAATTTTCATGCTTGACCTTTTCTGTCAGTGAGTACCTAAGGAGTGTTATTATAAACATTTAAAAATGAAATACCACCAATTTCATCATTGCTGCCAACATCACCAAAGTAAAAAGATATTTAAAAAGATGGAAGTTTAAATCTTTTTTGTGCTTACATGCAACATCGCTATCATCGTTGAGAAACGAGGCTTGAGGCCTCTCGAGGCAAAGTTTCTAAAGCGCGTTTTACAAAAAACCTGTTTAACTAGGATACTTTTTAAGTGCCAACTTTTTGTTATGATTCTTATTGCAGTAGAATAGGTACCTATTAAAGAAGAAAAAGAAGGTTAGCTCAGATCATTATCGCGAAATCTTATGAGTTATTTCCTTTTTTGCGATGTTAATATCCTAGGATTAATGTGATAGCCTGTTTTTATGTTACTCTACAACATAATTGTGTAAGATTCTCATGATAGATTTCTTACCATGGAGAACAAAGTTACTTTTGCTAAACCATCGTGTTCTGTACCTACTTGAAGAATACACGGAACACTCATAGTATTTACTTCATAGAAAGGAAAGACAAAAATAAAAGTTTATGCAGATTACCCAAAAAAAATCCGCAATTTTTTTTCATCCGTAGAAGCGTAGGTCGTCATCGTCTTGGACATAGAATTGAGAACGAAGATGATGGTAAACCTTCTACACAGTTTCATTTCATGCTATAATAAAAAGTTCGCATTGTTAAAACAAACAGCTGTTTTAGAAAGAGATAACCGGAGCAGGGCCGAACTCTACACAAAAAGTCATAAATAAACTCTTTAACAATTAAACGGAACAAAAGTAAGGAAAACAAAGTGCTGTTTATGTTAATTACTGTTTTGGACTATACAATAATTATAAAAATTGTACTTTAGAACTTTTGATGGTAACGCGTTTGAATTATGACAGTTAATATTCGCATTTTGAAGTTATCTTTTAAGAGGTTAGTTTTAAACAACAACTGCTCTTTCCTAACTTTGTATAAGGTTAGGCTTATCTTCCAGAAGTTTCTAGTTAATTTACAAGTATGCAATATAATTTCTAATGACACTGCAGTATAAATCAAACTTTAACAAATTTACGCGCACTCATAAAATTCATCAAACATTCATGGAACTAAAATCTAAATGTCAGAATTTAGTAGATAATAGCAAAATACTGCATACTTAAAACAATTATCAATAATTCTATAGCTTCTAACTTACCGTTACGATTATACATTTGCACAATATCACATAGGTACTGCTTATCCATTTATGCTAATATTTCCATAATAAGAACGAAATTGAAAATTAATTCTCGTTTTATATGGAGTTTCTTGCCGGATCTTCTCCGTAAGACCCAATATTTGGAACCGTGCACCAAATATTTGAAAATTCAAAAGCACTTGGGTCTAATTCAAATAAACATTTAGTTATTATGTATATATTTGAGGAGCATTTTCTTTGGGTAAAGAAAATACTGCTCAAATATATAGGATAAATAGTTAAAATATTTAATTAATTAAATATAGATATTTTTTTATGAAAAATGTTCAATTTAGTAGGTATGTACCCACCTACTAAATTAATCATTTTACATAAAAAATTACCCATTTTTTCCATCAAAGAGGAATTTATTCAAAAAGGTTTTCCTACACAATAATTTACATGAACCCCTCTAATTTTGCATGCAATCGATTTATTACGCGAACTTCCGGTACAGATACATCAACGTCACGGGATAGCTCCGGCGAAAGGTGATTGATTCCTCGACTGTTGCTGGCACGCTAGCCAGCACTTTACACAGTTATCTATCTGTTTAAAATGCATTACATTACAGTCTACTCGACTTTGCGAAATTGGAAAAGGTTGATGCAGATATATAAATATATTAACTGCCCCGACAGACTTTATTCTGTCAAAAGTTATTTACCTTGCACCTTTCTTAGTTTTTTCTTTGATATGAACCCGCTAGCGAACACAACAAAAGAAAAGAATTAGCGAAATTGGTCCACTGGTGTTGCAAGGACCAAGGGAAATAGGAATTAATTTTTATATAAATAGATTATGTAATTACGTGCAATAAATGAGAGTTAGACGTGTAGGTACTCTCATTGAGAAGAGAAAATCGTAGTCCACTGGCCCAGAAAACGCTATCGGAAAGTCTTGGACGCATTGGAGATAAAAAGAGATACAGAGAAGGGACAGATCTTTATTCAGCAGAGAGATTTAGGAAAAAAGGATAGACTATTTGGTGCCCCGTGTATTATCGAATCAACAGCCATGCTAGACCTAATGACCCTAAATACTACTAGAATTGTAAACAAAACCTCTCTCTGCCTCTGTAATGTAACTAGCAAAGAAAATGAAATAAAAGTAAATATGAAAATAAATTAACTACAAACGTATTTAATGAACTTTGAAACTGAAATCACAGATTCATATATAAGTACTGAAATACTAAAACATGTTTCCAATGATAAAACAGTTACTGCTCTTCCTTCAAATACCACAGGCGTGATGTAACACGTAATAGGTATATTAACGGGGTCCCTAAATAAACTGTTATGGCGAGGACCCCGACATTAATGCATCCCGTAAAGTTTGCAGAATGGACCATAACGTTATGTTTGGCCCATATTTTGCATATTGAGGAGGAAATAGAAAGAAGTTGATATTATTGTATCTGGAACAAAAATGTGTCTTATAACCTTTAGCTTTATTCAGGCAATATTAAACTACCAACTCTTTAAGTAAATACTTCTAGAATTATAATAATAATTAAGAAAATAACAATAATTTAAGTTCACGTATTTTTTTTCTCTTTATACTAGTTATTTACTTTTATGCATTTCAATATTTTGAAAAATGCACTCATCGAAAATCCTGTAATTTTAGCAAATTCATTTAGGAAAGTAAAACAAAATAATTTAATTATCCTTGAAATAATATTCTCAGAAAACTTCTTACGATGTCGTTACTAAGTCCGTCCCTGGAAGCATTGATAATAAAAACATCGGATTTAATAAAAACTGCCTCTCATGTCGAAGTTAGAAAACAGCGTTTCCCTTTTATATCGAGTTTTGTTTGCTATATTTAAATAACAATAAAAATTATACGAAGAAAAGTTCTTCGGGGCTGTTGAATAATCGAGAAATGTCATTTAGCGATGACGTAACGTGATCGATACGATAGGGATACGATTTGAAATAAACAATAATGTTATTCTTGACGACCTCGATCAATGCAAAACCAAAGTCCAGTCTGTGAGAATATCAGACGCGTAAAATAACAGAAAATCCGAATGGGAATTAAAGCATTCTTTTGATGTTACATAACTTCACTTGCAAACACCGTATTATTCGACTTTAACATAACTTCTTACACACTATCGATATTATTTTAATTCTATGCCAGTGGTTCCCGGTAAACCGCGACCCATCCCATAAAAACTTCCATGAAGAAGAAGAAAAGGAACAAGGGGCTGCTTAAATTATTTTTTCGTGGTCCAGCCAATGTTCGTTTACGAGCCCCCAATACCTACGTCAAACAATGAACCATAGTTTGGGAAATGCTGATTTGGGCTAATGTTATATTAGATTTTGAAGCCAAGTTCCTAGTGAGCTTGTTCAAAAACTTAGGGCCACTTGCACCAACTTTTTAAATATGTTTAAATTAAGGTGCAAGTGGGCCTAAGTCTGTCCTTATTGAGTATAAGAAAAGCGCTAATTATATTTCGGACCTCAAATTGCATTATCTTCCGTTCACTTTCTAAATTGTTGTCGTGAAGTATAAACGCGCAACAGAAAGTTTTAGAATTCAAATTCTTCTCCATGTACCTACTCTCCTTTAAATGCGGCACAAAATTATAAATAATTGGTCCTCGTTATATAAAAACTTGAAATATGAATGTTTCTTCTAAAAACAACTTTATTATATTAAAATTTTAGTTGTTTCTTATCATTGTCTTTGGGTAATTTTGGAAGCATTTTATAGTACTAGTATACAACCTAAAAACACCTAGCTATCAGAGGAAAAAAATTCAAGAAACAAAATTTTTCAAAACTAACTCCATGGTACAGTCGCCAGCACATTAATTAAAATTTTGACAAACTGTCAAAAATCCCCAATGAACAATTAAATCTATTGTTTGGACATTCCATTGAAAATCTATTGAAGAAATTTGACAGTTTTGGATACGGTGCTGGCCACTGTACCTAACACTTCTTGTTGTGTTCAATGATAAACTGTAAGTAATATGAACCTAGAGTGAAATCTACAAAAGGCTCAGAAATCTCTTGCGCATCGCTATCACCTGGAAGAGTACTCTAAAGGCAATGCATATAGGCAATGAAGCCGACGTTGGGTGTTAGATACCAACCCCTCTCTTTATTCAATTGCTCCCTCTACCAGACGCCGTAATTGTGATTCTTCTGACATCATCTTTCTCATCATGGCACGGGTCTCCTGTCAGGGCGCGTGATAATAAAATGACTTCGAAAAGTTAGAGCTGGCCTTAGGTACGAACTCGAGATCTTCAAATTGGCAGTGCAATGGTCATCACTCTCTAGGCTATCGCTCCCCACAAACCTAAATCTAAATACACCTTATGCCAAACAAGAAATGCTTTTGAACCACACCTATCTTGAACATAATGCAAATATATGCATGATGCGACGCAGTACACGTGTCGCTATGATTATGTGGGGACCACGGCTTGTCGATATTCAAAGGCAATAGAAAGGCAGCCTCTGAATACCTCGTTACTGGGACCTTCTTCTTGCACAGAGTAGTAATAACCAGATACTTCGTGAGAAATCTTTGTCTATACCTACTAACTCGGCGCCACGTCATCACAACTTAAAGTTGTCTTACGCAAGTTTCTTTAGTCTCCCTCGTCCCTTTTATCCGAACTACATTGGTAATATGAAATACTTTTTTAAAATGAAATAAAGTGATAGAGAATATTATAAACTCCTCCCAGTTGGAAGTCAATAAACACGCTGCAATCTTCAAAATATTTTAATATCTTTATTATCCAGAAGTTACTGTATGTAAACCCTATAATTTTCTGCATTTACAACAGTTATTTGCTTTGTGGTGTTTTCAAAATTTGCCTGACTATAACTGTACATATTTTCTCATCACTTTAGTTAGTTTTCAAGCTATTTTCATTAACAAATTTTAAATTTAATTTAATAAAAATGGTCCTATAATTCAACTAAAGCTATGGCAAATTATACGCCTAGTCAAACATTTCCTGCAACTGGCCGGTACTAATTCTTTGATTCATTAGATACTAATAAAAAACCTAATGTAATTAAAATAATCAAACTAGTTGCAGTTATTCTTTTTTATCATAGTGTTTTATGTCTTCTTATAAGCAGTAAAGAAAACAATCTTTAGTAATAAAATGAAATCTCTGCACTGTTTCACTACTCTACATTTTGTAGAGGCGCAATGCAAACTACATACATAGGTAAAGACTGACTTCGTAGCACCCTTTATGTATGGACAGCTTGCATGCTCTATATTTTGCTTTACAGTCGAAGTATCCACAACTTGAGCCCGAACTTCCTCGGCATAGGGATGAAATATAGTCATAAGTATACTGGTTTCTGTTCACAACTCCATCTTCGTGGCAATACCCCATAAGGGGATTGAATATTTTGACTGTAAGCTGGCCGGTTTAGGTGATCCCCTCACCACAACCGTTGTTTCGTGTCGATGATTTAATTCCCACACGAAAAAATATTTAGGTATGTGTTCCGGATATTTGATTTGATTCTGGATGGTTCGTATGTTTGTGAAGCCCACTACGTATCAGGATTCATTCCCTAGTGCAGGAAGATACTTTTAAGAATAGGATCAACCTTTTGGAACCGTGCAACTAGAATCATAACGTTTCATAAACACTTG
This sequence comes from Acronicta leporina, assembly GCA_947256265.1. Classification (NCBI taxonomy): domain Eukaryota; kingdom Metazoa; phylum Arthropoda; class Insecta; order Lepidoptera; family Noctuidae; genus Acronicta; species Acronicta leporina. The sequence continues at coordinate 2,692,554 of OX366513.1, read as the reverse complement.
TAAAAGCTTATTTGAAATAAAAACAATTGAACTTGAACTTGAAAAAAAAAACAAGAAAATAATTGCGAAATAATTACATTATGGAAATCAAAACTTTAGAAGTTTTCGGTTAAAATCCACGTTGAATTTATTATTTATTGTTTTATTCTATTTTATGAGGTATAACAGGTCTTATAAAATAGTGCAGAGTCCCATAAAACTGTACAAACAGTTTGTCTGTTGTATCAATAAATATGTAATCGTCTCATTATTTAGGCACAGATAATAGAATACATTTAGGTAAGGATATGGAGTGCGTAATAAATATTGTACGGTATGCCATAACATGTTTCTTTTTATAAATAACTAGCTGCCCGGTCCGGCACGGGTGGAAAAATCCCTAAAGTTTTTCAAAATATTCTATAGCCTATGTTAATTTGGAATAATGTAGCATTCAAATTCGAATTTTTAAAATCGGCACAGTGGTTTTTGAGTTTCGTTACATACATAGACACTTAAATACAAATCTTTCGTCTTTATAATATTAGTATAGATTTATTTTCATTAGTTACGATTGTGATGACTGAGATTACCCGAAGTCATCATCCTCGTATTGTAATTATAAATAACATATATCTTTTTATGACGAGTTATGCCCTTGTCATGGTTATTATGTAGTTACTATATCAATAACTAGCTTCTGCCCGCGACTACGTCCGTGTAGCGTAATGATATATAGCCTATAGCCTTCCTCAATAAATGTGCTATCTAACACTGAAAGAATTTTTCAAATCGGACCAGTAGTTCCTGAGATTAGCGCGTTCAAGCAAACAAACAAACTCTTCAGCTTTATATATTAGTATAGATATAGATATCACGATTCCAAAGTCTTGACCATAGGTCAATAATTGGGGTTTTTGACGGTACGAGTCTGACTTACCCTGCCACCTTTTATTCTAAGATTATTTTATTCAACGTATCTCTATATTCTGTTCTATTTCTCGTCAAAGTCATTTCATAAATAATAAATCACTCTACAATATTTCTGACGGAAGTGGACAGGTGTCCTAGTGCAAGTACTTCGCATAAACGACGGAGGATGGCCCGGTAAAATGAGGTTTCATGCACCGAATGCACTAGTTTTTATATTTAGCTACACATGTGGAATAGTAAATGCACTAAGCTTGACCATTTCGTCTACTACTACTTCACTGGAAATTACATAACATACCATCACGCCTTAATTCCCCGAAGGGTTAGGTTACTAATGTACACCCACAGTTCGCCGGTATGTTTAGGTCCCATGTAATAGGTGGCGAGCCTATTGCCATTAACCGGGCACAAGTTCCAAACTCCGAGCTGCTACTGGGAATTTCATAGAAAAACCCAATAACACTTTGCTCGACCTGGGAATCGAACCCAGGACCTCTAGCGTAGCAGTCGCGCTCAGGACCACTTAGCTAATAAGGCAGTCACTGGAAATTAATGATCGGAAAATCATTTCAAACTTAGTAAAGTATTCTATTATCTGTGGTAAAGTTATCAAGATTTGCATTCGCTTACATTTATTTCCAGTGAAGTATTTTGGACGAAATGGTAGAGCAGGAACCTAGATTATCGGTATCGGTATCCAAATAAAAACAAACTTATAAATTGTATTTGAATTACGATTTATTTTGGTATTACGTAACTCTTTCACCATTTGAGTGCTACATTATTCCAGATTAAACATATCTATAGAATATTTTTTTTTAAGTTAGGGATTTCTCCACCCATGCGAAGAGGGGCGGGACGCTAGTTTAAAATAATTTTGGAACTCCTGTTTTGCTATGATTAGGTATTGCTAAATGTAATTGTGATATGTGACGTCACAATAGGGGTGGGATATCACAAATGTGCCGACGTGTGACATGGACAAAATGGACAAATCATGAAATTCGTGTGACGTAAATAATGGATGGCGCGTTAAGTAGGAACTCGTAGTTCAACAGAGGTAAAGCAGAGTTTATACGAAGCCAGTAATGCTGGCGCCAGTCACTGGGGCGCTCTATTCTTGCCAGCGTTGGAAACCAGCGCTGGCTTGGCTTGAAAAACTGTTTACACAAGGCAAATAGTACTGCCAGTCAGCCAGCGATAGCTTCGTGTAAACTAGGCTTAAGCTTGGGTATATATTGTTGTAGGTACTTACATCTATAGTTTGTTAGTGATGTACCATATACCATCACACCTGTATTATCCGAAGGCTTGGGCAGAGGCGTACTATTATTCAAACAACAAAAATTTCTTTCGTTTTATTCAATCCTTTAATTTTTAGAAAGGAACAATAAACTGGACGCTCTGAAATTCAGCTGGCTACAAGCGAAATTATTTCAGGCAAATCCGACACCGCACTGTTATATGTAATTATACCCTCTGAATATTCATGTTATGCCGAACTGAACAATTAATCTTTGTCTATACCTACTATTTAATTGTCCATGTTTGAAGTTTTCTAGTGAGCTTGTAGCTAAGTTACCAAGGTTAAAATACGCTTGCCACGGACATTTTTGGATGGGTGTCCATGTGTCATCATCTGCACGCATGTACAAATAGCACACAAGAGCCAAGATATAAAAAGACTATGCCTTCATTTTCCTTTTGCCTCTTTAGCCTAGTGGTCGAAAACGCGACTGCTACGCTAGAGATCCCGAGTTCAATTCCCAGGTCGATCACAGTGTAGTGTATCTTTGTAATTCTTTGTAGCCGCTCGGAAGTTTGGGGTTTGTGCCCGATTAACGGCCTAACCCTTCGGGAAAACATCGTCAAGCTACAGTGCTGCACTGTACTCGACATTATGCTGATTTGGAGACCCATTCGGCCGCGTCATGAGACATCCACATTTAATTCATTTTCTTATTTATTTAACTCACTTTTTGTTCATTTTATTACTTTTTCAAATTTTGAAGTGAAAACTTCTTTAGCAGTGTTGTTCACTTTTTGGGATGGGTAAAAAAAGAAAATTTGCGTCAGGACACGTGACCTGATCGAAAATTCGTAAGACGGTTGTAATAGTTCTGAAGTTACATTTTAAATGTAATATAAATTTTCATGTTTGTGTACGATAGCGCAATAAATGAATATTATATTTTACCACATAACTGATAGTACTTTTATACTGATAATTAAAGCAATTCCTGCGAAATTATTCCCTAACCATTCCAAAATATCAATAATGCACAACGTTAATGTTTAAGCTTTTACTTATCTACTCCTGGAGTGCAACCCGTTGCTTTTTTTTCTTCTAAAAGTCTAACGATTTGTTTTAAAAAATAATTGCTCGTTCATACTTTCTTCTTTCAATACGTGATTTTAATGCCTCCATTTCAAAACAACACGAATATCATAGAGCAGAATTGTGCAAATCAGACATACACTATGCAAAACCACTTTGGTTCCTGTAACAGTACAAATTGCTCTCAAATTGGTGGATCCCCAAAGTTTTACATTAATTGGGAAGGCGCCCAAATTGTTGGCATTCCACTGGATTAGTTACGCCCGACCGCGGCGAAAGTTGGGGATCCTACCCCAGTAATTGTAGGCACAATGGCCCACCTTTCTTGGGTTTGAAGGAAAAGTCGTACCTATGGTTTCTAATGTAGAAGACGTGTACTTGATATGTATATATGACTTGAAAAGAAGAGCTGAAGGATGTTTTAGAATATCTAAAACATCCTACTAAAATTATAAATGCGAAATTTTGTGAGGGTGGTTGTTTGTTACTCTTTCACGCCAGAACGGCAGAACGAATCTGGATAAAATTTGGCACAGAGATTTATTTATTTATTTATTTGGACAACCAGTAGCTGTTACACTGTTTCATAAATCAAAAATATATCTCTATAATATAAGTAAATGTACAGCATTTTAAGGTGTCACAGCATGCATTAAATAGTTACACCGGTAACATTGTAATGAAAAATTAAGAATGAAAAAATAATAATTAAACAGCACAGAAGAAAAAGAAAAAAAACAGCAATTAATCTAATAAAAATTAAATACTTAAAATAGACTAAAATAAAATAAAGATAATAGTCTGGAATAACATATGGGCTACTTTTTATTTAGGTCGAATCCCATTCTGAAGTCCAGGCAGACGAAGTAGCGGGCAGAAGCTAGTACTTAATTACTATTATCAAAACTATTAACTTGTGTTCTATAAGTTGTTTGAGGAATTCGCATAAATACCTATTAGGGGACAGGTTAGAACTCGGCGGAAGTCCATGAGGATTTCCAAACGTAAAAAAGACTATAGACGCCAGCAACAATAGTGCCACTTACATTGCGTTATCTTGAGATCGCGGTTCCACATTTCTACTGTGCCTCAGTTACCCCTCAAACCGTAACACATTAACGTCAATTTATTGATTACATAACATAATCAACCCATTATATGTCCCACTGCTGGGCACGGGTCTACTCTCACAATGAGAGGGATTAGGCTATAGTCAACCACGCTATCCTAACGCGGATTGGCACACTTCACACGCCGTCGAGAAAATGTCTTATGCGTGCAGGTTTCCTCACGATGTTTTCCTTCACCTAATTAACTATTATTATGCACATAACTTCGAAAAGTCAGAGGTGCCTTGGATTTGAACTCGAGACCTTTGACTTGGTAGTCCAATGGTCATATCACTAGGCTATCACTGCTTGTGTTATTATTGATTAGCGGCAGAATATTTAGCATGCGGTGATAGCAACAAAATTCTACGACCTTTTATTCGACGATTTCGAGAAAATAGTAAAATAAAATGTAGGTAACACCTACGCAAAGGTTAATAAGGAACTGAAATGAATATTATTTGACTACAATCTTCACTCAAAAGTCGTTATTTCTTTAAAGTAATAACAGTCACAATGACGTTATGACAAAATTAGTACTTATAGACTTACTAGCTTCTGCCCGCGGCTTCGCCCCCGTGGAATAAAAAGTATCGGGAACGGGATAAAAAGTATCCTATGTCCGTTTCCTGGTTCTAAGCTACCTCTCCACCAATTTTCAGCGGAATCAGTTCAGCCGTTCTTGAGTTATAAATGGAGTAACTAACACGACTTTCTTTTATATATATAAGATTTTCACGGTCAAATTTGGTCTAGAGACCCACTAAATACAAGACATTTTCAGTTAAAATTCCTCTTCAATTTTCTTGGTTACAAAATAAGCAAGGCATTTCATATTCTCTTTTCAGGAAGGAAGCAACTAAAATATTTTTCACCATAACAAATTAAAAAATCACCCCTGCCTTTTAGGGTCACTGACATTAAAAAATACCACCAAGAGACCCGACTAACACCGCTATAAATAAAATTATGCGGGGTGCGAAGTGGATTCATAGTTTAGGGTTCCGTTCACACAGATTTAGATATCCATTAATTGATACTAATAAGTTCTCTGGTATTATAAAATCGTATAAAATCTACACAGTTTTGAAAATATAAAAAAAAAAACAAAAGAAGATGATGAAGATATTTGAAACTGGGTTACGGTATATTAACGTTTCCTTTTGTTACAGGTTAACGCAAAAACCAGTAGATTTTGCGTTCAGAACAGATTTTAATTTTGTTATCACTGTTAGAAAGTATAATGCTCCAACTTAAAAACTGGTATACTTACTTCTTATCTCAATTAATTGAACGGATCCTGAGATACAGCTTGACCTCTATAATGTATACTCCATTATACTCTTTAAAAAAAAACACAACAATATACGCTTTAAAACTTTGTTTTAGATAGTTGCTGAGAATTATGCAGTGTTTGCACATCAAGTAAATCTCTGTCTGTCTGTTTGTTACTTTTTCACTCCCAAACCTTTTGATCAATTTTGGTAAAGAGCTAGATTGGACCTTGGAGAAGGCTATATTCATAATACATTATCCGAAGCACTTATCGTTTCGTTCGGTCGTGTGGGTATTTAGACACTTGTTAACTTATAGCATGTAAGCTAGAATTAACATACATAGGTACATTAAATATATTATATGTTCAATTAAATAAAATTGTACCCAACTCTCATATGTAATAGATATTAACCTTCTACGTGCCGAGACCCAATGTAAATATTTACAAGCGTACATCCAGATTCTTGCAAAGAACAGCGTGGGTAATTGGTGTAGAACGAATGACCTTAAATGAAAATAACTCACGGACCCCTAAAAGCCTCGTTATTAATGTTCAAAAAGGGAGCGATGCAAATTTGCCCACAAATAGAACTTCCTCTCATTAACCCGGGTTTAATGACGGTTTTTTTACTAAAACGGCGGCAAAATAAATGCGCAGCTTTAGCTTAGCGACTAATGCTTAGAATAAATAGTAAGGACACCATGTATATAATAGGGTATTTTACACCATGTAAGAAAAAATATAAAAATGCAAGTTTATGTTAGATTTTTAAAAAAGTAAACGGGAAACGTTAGTATTTATTTATAAAAATGCAACGTAAATTTTATAATTTAATTTCAAGAATCGTCTTTTTTAATCTGTTTTTTAATTATCTAAAACGCCATCCGCCATATTGGATTCCGACGTGATGTCACTCCGATAGTTACTTGACGTTACTTGGTCTTTTGTAGTTGTATTGTTTACTAACGAAGTGACGTCACGAGCCGAAGTAGCATGGCGGCTAGCGTTTCCGCGCGAAAATTCAAAAACATTAATTAAAAATAGTTTTTAAGGCATATTTCGGTTTTATAAAAATTCTACTGGTTCATTACGATCTAAGGATTAATTTAAAACAGTTTTCAAAAAAATGTGTAATACCCTATTATGCTGCTGTTTAATATATGCTGAGTTTCTACCATACTTAGCCAAGTGGTCCTGAGCGCGACTGCTACGCTAGAGGTCCTGAGTTCGATTCCCAGGTCGAGCAAAGTGTTATTGGATTTTTCTATGAAATTCCCAGTAGCAGCTCGGATTTAGGAATTTGTGCCCGGTTAATGGCGATAGGCTCGCCCCCTATTACATGGGACCTAATCATTACCGGCGAACTGTGGGTGAACATTAGTACGCCTCTGCCTAATCCTTCGGCGATTATAGGCGTATGGTACGTTTTATATTAAACATAGTTTAAAAACGCAGCTCATAGAAAATAACTACAAATTTTATTATAAAAATACTGAAAAGAATCTCACTGCTGCAAACATAAAATTAAACCGCTCATTTCAGAAGACAGAACCTTCTAATTTGGACCGCAAAAAGTGTCACAGTCACATTTAAAAATCTGTGCAAAGCGTAGCGGAGTTTCCGTAAAACCGTCTCGGTAACAGTCTAACACGGAATAAAAAGTGGCGACCGCTTCATTATTGACAACAACGACGTGCGAACGGTTAATGTGGAGTAGGTATTTTTTTCTATACCACTGAGGTGGCAAAGAAACTGCCTGCCTCATGTTCAGCAGTTACCGTAACTAATGGACGTCTGCAACACCAGAGTTGCCAACCCTGCTTTTTGAAATTACATACATACATATCCTCACGCCTTTCTCCCAAAGGGTAAGCAGAAACTATAGACCGCCACTTCTACGATTCTTGCATACTTCGTTTGCTTCTGTCACACTCATACATCTTCTCATACATACGCGCCGGTTGCGAGTACTACGCACCTGACCTTTTTGAAGGACCTCGCCAATGAGATCGGCGTATGTCCTTCACAATCAAAATTTTTGTTACAAATCATAAATAATAGGTAACTTGTCTCTGGAATCAATCATAGCTTTAGCGACTCCCTATTACGTGCGGGACCTAAGCATTACAGGCGAAATGTGGGTGTGCATTCGTACACCTCTGCCTTATCCTTCGGGGATCACAGGCGTGATGATATGTTATGAAATTACTGGGAAATAAGACTAAGAGTATAATGAGCAAATAATCAATGAGTGAATATGACGGCTAAAACGCTAATTCCTCGTAATCATTATTCTAGCTATGTCTTTCTTCTGTGCTTAAGATGTTTCATCATCAACTCGTATACTATCCCGCTGCTGGGTACGGGTCTCCTCTCAGTGAGAGGGGCTAGTTTATAGTCCACCATGGTAGTTCACTAGGAGAGGCCTACGTCCAGCAGTGGACGAATATAGGCTGATGATGATGATGATGATGATGATGGTAGCCTAGTGCCAGTTGGCAGGCTTTGAGAAAATTTCACAGGCGTGCAGGTCTACTCGCGATGTTTTCCTTCACCGTTTAAGCGAATGATAATGAATAGGCACATGATTTCGAAAAGTCAGAGTTGCGTGCCTTGGGTTCGAACTCGAGTTGACTTCGCTTGTCGGTTATACCACTAGGCTGTACTACTCACGAATTCCTCAAGAGGTTTTATTTGCCAGGCTCTATACTCCCCCTGGCGTTGCTCGCGTCGTTGACTACTATTTAATTTTTTTATAGGCAAACGATCAGACGGCTCACCTGTTGGTAAGCGATAACCGCCGCCCATGGACACCCGCAACACCAGAGGATTAGCAAGTGCGTTACCCGTCTTTTAATAATTTGGGCCTTCGGTATCCTCACTCACTCGTAAGTGATGATGACGTCACACAGCATAAGTGTTATATCACGCCGGTTTTCTGTGAGGTGGTATCACTCCGGTCGAGCTGAAGCATGGCTTCCACACGGTAAAATCTATTATCTATTTACTAATTTATAGCTGAAGAGTTTGTTTGTTTGCTTGAACGCGCTAATCTCAGGAACTACTGGTCGGATTTGAAAAATTCTTTCAGTTTTAGATAGCCCATTTATTGAGGAAGGCTATAGGCTATATATCATCACCCTAAGACCAAGTAACTATTCCACGCGGACGAAGTCGCGGGCAGAAGCTAGTTTAATCATAAATTTAAAGTACTATATTGTCAATTAAATAGGTACCTTTATCTACTAGAATATTCTTCGCAGCTCCACGTCTCGGCTGTAGGAGCTCTTTAATCTCCAGCGATGCACCGCCGTAAAATTTAATATTAATCTGTAGGCAGGCGACGCCGACGCACCGAGTCATACCTTGTTTAAGTAAAATTGAGATGATAAACGCGTGCCATTAATTGTGTAATGGTTACAAATAATTAATGTTGCCGTATAAGTTAGTAGCTTTGAATATGTTACTGAGGGCTTTCTACATAATTTAATGGAAGAAGTTATTAACACAAAAGTGGGATTAAACTCAGGTCCTCAATTCAAGCAGCCGTGGTGAATTTAGGATTAAAAATAGCGTCTGTGCATATGATATATTATAACATAATCATAGAGTCATCATGTTTTATTGTTATACTAGCTTCTGCCCGCGACTTCGTCCGCGTAGCGTGATGATATATAGCCTATAGCCTTCCTCAATAAATGGGCTATCTAACACTGAAAGAATTTTTCAAATTGGTCCAGTAGTTCCTGAGATTAGCGCGTTCAAGCAAACAAACAAACAAACAAACTCTTCAGCTTTATATATTAGTATAGATATAGATTAAAAAAGAAAATATAATTTACACTGGCCTGCAAGTACTTATCACACTTTTAAAATTGCAATAACTTTTTAAGTACACAAGATAAACTTTCAAAAGAAAAAGGACTTGAAAAAGAGTTGTATAGTTCCCTATAGTTTCGAAGAAAGCTGATAAAATTTGCTATAAAAGGTTTTTTCTCTATAGTTTAGAAAAAAAATTGGTGTAGTGTAGGAATTACTTATACCTACTTCCTACTTGCAGGCCAGTGTATTTTCTTTACTTTCTCATCATTGTCAGTTCTTCTGCTTCTACTGTCCGACTGCTAGGCACGGGTCACCATTCAGATTGAGAGGGATTAGGAGAGCCTAATCCCTCTCAATCCCGAAAAATAAGTAAGATTCTATAGTCTAGTCTTTGCTGTCTGCTACAAATTATATACCTAGAACATAATCAAACCATTTTATTGTAGTGCCCAGCGATATCACCATTGGACTGCCAAGTCAAAGGTCTCGAGTTCGAAACCAAGGTTCGCACGTCTGGCTTTTCGAAGTATTAATAGTTAATTATCACGCGTTTAAACAGTGTAGGAAAATATCGTGAGGAAACCTGCATGGCTGACGGCGCGTGAAGTCTGCTAACACGTGGGTGCTAGGACTATAGGCTAATCCCTCCTAATAATATCAGCGGTGGGACAGAATAATAGGTTGATCGTGTGTATACATAGAAAATATTTACTCTGTGTAGGGATTTCATTTAACCCTTGACCCGCTGCATAGAAACCGATGTACAAGAATTACTAAGGAATCGATACTTAACCCCAAAATACCAACGATTATTTCCGAATATTCGTTCGCGCGATAATAAATACATTACCTACTTCGACCTAATAAGTTCGGAGATCATAAAAAAATGCTATAAGTATTCGGAATACAAGGTTTTCCAACCCTTGGGAAATCTAAAGGCTTTTACTTATTTCAGCAAATCATATTAAATAAACTGCTGCCTTGCTATATTTATATGAATGGCTGTTTGTACTGATATGATGGATGGTGAGATGAGATTTTAAGATATAAGTTGCGTTTTTTTATGGTGTTTATAGAAGATTACTCTTGAGAATTTTCCTATGTTACGGACATTAAATTAATGGTCGATGAGTTTGATAATATAAAAATCTGTAGGACCTGCCTATGTTTTTTGGTTTAGTACCTAATATCACTATAGATTATTATGTCACATTCAACAGTATGTTTGTTTTTATAGACCGGGGGGGACTTTGGTCCCTGAAATTAATTCCTATCTCTATACCATAGCCCCAACCCTCCCCCCCCCCCAAATCCTGAATCATGTCCGTTGAAATGTCCTAGGTTTATGAGCCATACGAATACTTACTTATAAACCCTGAAGTGAATACTTACTTATAAACTAATATATTTCTTATAATACATATTGCTATGGTGGTAACAACAAATCTTACTTCCTACAACCAATTTTTCTTAAAGCAAAACGTAGAAAAGAGCTTAACAAAGGATAAAATATGATACCTTTCAGCCTCTAAGTTTACACGGGCAAACACTTCTCTCATGATTTTTCTCACCTAAGACTATCTCAAAATAACCAGAGCCAAACAATGATATACGAGTGTCTCGCAGAATAACCTTGTAATAGAACCTGACAAAATATAAGGAGCTAAGGTATTTACAGTGTTGCCAAATCCCGGATTGACATTATTGCCAATATTATCCAGCGGGCGAGGGGTTAATAGAAAATTTAATACCTTTATTTTCTTAGCTTGAGTTTAGCAGACTGTGGTGACCAGGCAATGGGTATAGGTGAAACAATAAATATTAATTTCAACCATTGGACTCTGGCGATGACTGGTGAATAGCCCTGTTTATTACTTATCTCAAAGTAGCGTGAAATAACACTTACGTTGTGTTTTGCCGAGTGAGTGAGGATACCGACGGCTCTAACCCTTTTAAAAGGCGGGCAACGCACATACGACTATTCTGGTGCTGCGGGTGTCCATGCGCTGTGGTAGTCGCTTACCATCAGGTGATCCATCTGCTCGTTTCTCCCCTATCCGATGAAAAAAACACTCAGCAGAGCTAAAACCGTTGATTTTGGTAATCATAACATGATTAACACTAGAAAATAAATTGTTAGGTATGCATTGATTTCAGAGTGGCTATTAATTTTATATTGTAAATCATAGAATGAAACGTCAATATTTTTTTATGAAAAATTATTGACGTTTGAAACTAAATTGCTAGGTAATCAAATTAGGGCATAATAACGTAACAAACAGACCGATGACTAACTCTCGCATTTATACTTTTAGTATGGAATGTTTATACCAAACTCCTGGTCACTCTACTTCGTCGTGCTGAGCCAAGATGCGCTCGGCTTAGGGTATCGTGTGGGCCCCAGATTAACCCCAGTGTTGACCACAGCGAAATATACCGTTACCGGCTTACTTTCGCTAATATTACATATCGGATTCACGAGGAAAAGTAAAAGAAAGTACATATTTGTTATGTTGATGGAAATGGAGAGATATGGAATTGATTCGCGGGTGCTTACTCGGCGAATTAATAATCTGTGTGCGCATAATCAGGGATTTATAAAGTAACATAACATACCATCACGCCGGTATTTCCCGAATTGTTAGGCAGTGCAGGTATCTACCATCACACCCTCAGTTCGCCGGTCTGTTTAGGAAACTCAGTAGCCGTTTCTGCCTATTAGGAAAGAGCTCGAAGGTCTTCAATAGGATGTCCTCGCGGCGGGGGTGCGTCTTAGCTGGGCTAGGTTCTGGAAAAGTTGAGAGAAAGATAAATGTAATATAATGCGACAAATTGATGTACCTACAACTAGTCGCGATTAGTACATAACTAACATGCCCCCATCACATAAGCCCTAAAACATACCGGCAAACTGTGTACATTAGTACACTTAGATGATCATTTAAACAAAACAAGTATTAAGTAATTTTATGTAAGAATAACGATAGCGTTAATATTCTTGTCATACATTTACAGGGCAAGACTACGTAGGAAAGGACTCTTGAAATAATACCAAGAAAAGAAATCCTAATTACAGTTGTTGTCTGCTTTGCTAGGCTTCCTTAGTTCTGTTCCTAGGTTGAGTAAAGTGCTGTTGGGTTATTCTATTTAAATTCTTAGTAGTAGAAAGAAGTTTGGTTTTGTGCCCAGTAATTAATGGCAATTGGGTCGCTCTCTATCACATGGGACCTAATCATACCGTCGAACTATGGGTGTACATTAGTATAATAGGCCTCTGTCTAATCCTTCAGGGAATACAAGCGTGATGGTAACAGTTTCCTTTCTCTTGATCATCCAAAGGTTGACTGTAAGAGATCGCTTTTAGAGATAAAACCACCCATTGTACCATAATCTATGATTGATAACTAACTTATACTTGACATTAGTTTTTGGTATACAGGATAGTCTATTCTATTCTAGGTTATTTTATGGTTATGGAAAAAGTCATCCATATTATACTAAGCGTAAGTAACATTGTTTTACCACATGGTACATATCATGTACCTATATCAATTCGTTTTTTTTTTCAATGTAATAAATAACACAGAACAGATAACACTTGCATCTCCGGTTTGGGGTATAAAGAATAAAAAGGTTCATTGGGTCAAAGATACCGATAGATAGACAAATGTTTTCATAATGTGATAAAAATTGAATAACATTGAGATAAAACTAGGCGGATGTGTCTCTCTGTGTCTATAGATATAAATATTCAGGGTGCCAAGCACTTTTAAAAAAACGTTGACACAAGGATTTTCTCCTGCATCGTGGGTGCGTTTGCAAACACAAACGGTGCGTTTACGAAAACAGTTTGAGAAACAGTTTAGAACTGCATGCAGTAGGCATGCAACGCACTTGACTCCTCTAGTGTTACGGGTGTCCATGGGCGGGAGCATGCAAGGGAGCTACCACCGTCTCAATGCTCCAAGTCAACCTCACCTGCTCGTGGTGCACCCTGCTAAATAACGAACGAGGCTCTGACGACCGATGGATGGCGGTATAACCATCATAATACTGGCGTACTTAAATCACACCGGCTGGTGACGGGCAGCAGCGTTACCAGTGCGAAAAAGGTACGTTCTGCGGTCGCCAACCCGCATGCCCAGCGTGGCGACTATGGGCAATTACCTTAAATGAACACCACAACTAAATGGCCCCTAGTTCCCGGCCGCCCTGCTATTCCTGATCATGGTGGCGGTCATGGTAACGGCAGGGCAGGGGGTGCGAAGAATCCCCGGGCTACGGGAGGCCACCACCCACAGATGACCTTAGGCACGTACAACGGACGAACGCTCAGGCTCGACGATCATATGGCACAGCTCGAAACGGAACTTGAGAAGATCAGGTGGCACATTCTAGGGTTATGTGAAGTCCGAAGAGAGGGCGAGGATACTATAACCTTGGAATCGGGCCACCTGATGTACTACCGGCAGGGTGATCAACTATCGCAAGGTGGCGTAGGGTTTCTAGTCCATAAGGCCCTCTCTGACAACGTTGTTGAGATATCCAGTGTGTCGACCAGGGTAGCGTACCTTATACTTAAACTAACCGAGAGGTATAGCCTCAAGGTTATACAGGTATACGCACCGACGTCGACGCACTCGGATGATGCCGTGGAAGAGATGTACGAAGATATCTCATCGGCCCTTCATAAGACCAAGAAGGCGCACTTCAACGTTGTCATGGGGGACTTTAACGCTAAAGTGGGAGTACGGAGCAGAGGCGAATGGAGAGTTGGTCCACACGGCTATGGCAGCAGGAACCACAGGGGGCAAATGCTCGTCAACTTCTTAGAAAAAGAGGGGCTCTTCTTAATGAATTCATTCTTTAAGAAGCAGCCCCAAAGGAAGTGGACGTGGCAAAGCCCCGACGCTGTGACGAAAAATGAGATAGACTTCATCATGACGGATAGGAAGCATATATTCAGAGACGTCTCTGTGGTTAATAGGTTTAACACCGGAAGTGACCATCGATTACTACGAGGCTCTCTGAATATCAACTGTAAGCTGGAAAGGTCCCGTATGATGAAGTCTACAATCCGACCCAATCTACTCCAAAGCGCCGTGGGATCAGAACAGTTCCAGCTCCAACTGAAAAATCAGTTCGCTGCTCTGGACCCCACGATAGACGTGGACGAGGCCCTGCAACAGATTATGGGGATCCTACGGAAGGAAGGTTCAAAATTATTTCAGCAGCAGCGTACGGGTACGAAGTCCAAACTTTCGGCAGAGACTCTCCGACTTATGGACGAGAGACGTATTGATGTCCAAGCTACTACGTCAGAGAAGCGGGCCCTCAATCGTAAAATAAGCAAGCTGGTGCGTCGAGACCTCCGACACTCAAATACACTCCAAATAATGGAGTCTATTGAGCAAAATCGGGGGTCAAAAGTCTTTGCCCAGAAATTGAGAAGGCCCCATCTGACGAAGCTGAAAACATCAACAGGAAATACCGTCACCTCAAAGCCGGAGATTCTCGCCGAGATCGAGGACTTCTATGGCCGATTGTACGACTCGCATGCTCCACGACCACAAACCAGACGAGAGGATTGCCGAGCCACCTTGAGCCGCCATTACACCGACGACTTGCCAGAAGTCAGCCTCGACGAGATAGAGAGAGCCCTCAAACAGCTTAAAAATGGAAAAGCCCCTGGGGAAGACGGAGTCACTTCGGAGCTTCTGAAAGCGGGAGGTAGACCTGTACTCCAAGAGCTTCAGAAGTTGTTTAACTGTGCCCTCACCGACGGGAGAACTCCAAAGGCGTGGAACAGAAGCGTGGTGATACTGTTCTTCAAAAAAGGAGACAAAACTCTCCTAAAGAATTACAGGCCCATCTCGCTTCTGACCCACGTCTACAAGCTGTTTTCAAGGGTGATCTCAAATCGTCTAGCAAGGAGACTCGACGAATTCCAGCCCCCAGAGCAGGCCGGATTTCGAAGGGGTTACGGGACCATAGACCACATCCACACAGTGCGGCAGGTTGTACAGAAGACCGAAGAGTATAACCAGCCCCTATGTCTTGCTTTCGTGGACTATGAGAAGGCCTTTGATTCAATCGAGATCTGGGCTGTTTTGGAGGCACTGCAGCGATGCCAAGTGGACTGGCGATACATCGAGGTGATGAGATGCTTGTATGACGCTGCGACCATGTCCGTTCAAATACAGAACCAGCAGACTAAACATATCCTGCTGCGCCGGGGAGTGAGACAGGGGGATGTTATATCCCCTAAACTGTTCACCAACGCCCTGGAAGATATGTTTAAGACGATAGACTGGAAAGGAATGGGCATAAACGCGAACGGCGAGTACATCTCACACCTGCGATTTGCCGATGATATAGTCCTTATGGCAGAGTCGCTGCAGGATCTCGAACGGATGCTGGCCGATTTAGCTGATGCCTCTCGACGCATCGGTCTCGGGATGAACATAGATAAAACTAAGATTATGTACAACAATCTTATTACCCCGAGGCCGGTTATCGTAAATGGGTTATCTCTCGAAGTTGTTCAGGAATATGTCTACCTCGGGCAAATTATGCAATTGGGTAGAAACAACTTCGAGAGAGAGGCCGATAGGAGGATTCAGCTGGGGTGGGCAGCATTCGGCAAACTTCGTCGAGTCTTCTCGTCATCCATACCACAGTGCCTTAAGACGAAAGTCTTCAATGCGTGCGTCCTACCAGTTATGACCTACGGAGCCGAAACGTGGACTCTCACGGTGAGACTGGTCCATAAGTTTAAAGTCGCTCAGCGAGCTATGGAGAGAGCTATGCTCGGAGTCTCTCTGAAGGATAAAATCCGAAACGAGGTTATCCGACAGAGAACTAAAGTTACCGACATAGCTCAAAGGATTAGCAAGTTGAAGTGGCAATGGGCCGGTCACATCTGTCGGAGAACCGACAATCGTTGGAGCAAACGAGTTCTCGAGTGGAGACCGCGACTAGGCAAACGTAGTGTAGGGCGCCCGCTGGCCAGGTGGAGTGACGACTTGCGGAAGGCAGCTGGCAGTGACTGGATGAGGAAAGCCGAAGATCGGGCTCTGTGGCGTTCACTAGGAGAGGCCTACGTCCAGCAGTGGACGAATATAGGCTGATGATGATGATGATGATGATGGGCGGTGGTGATCGCTTACCATCAGGCGATGCGTCTGCTCGCTTGCCCCCATCCCAAATAAAATGCAAATGGCATATATGGCAATAAATTAATTAATTAATCTTATATCTATATCTTATATATATAAAAGAAAGTCGTGTTAGTTACTCCATTTATAACTCAAGAACGGCTGAACCGATTTGGCTGAAAATTGGTGGTGAGGTAGCTTAGAACCCGGAGACGGATATAGGATACTTTTTGTCCCGTTCCCGATACTTTTTATTCCACGGGGGCGAAGCCGCGGGCAGAAGCTAGTATCTATCTATATATATAAAAGAAAGTCGTGTTAGTTACTCCATTTATAACTCAAGAACGGCTGAACCGATTTGGCTGAAAATTGGTGGAGAGATAGCTTAGAACCAGGAAACGGACATAGGATACTTTTTATCCCGTTCCCGATACTTTTTATTCCACGGGGGCGAAGCCACGGGCAGAAGCTAGTTAAAGATAAAATAAAATAATATGATGTTAAATGCACGCAATAACTCATGCATGCCCCGGATTTGAACTTAGAGCAAAGGTGAGCTCATTATTCGCGACGTAGGTATCTATCACCGCTACACACTTGATTGTTTTTAATTATTACAAATAACTACATAATACTATTCGGTAAATAACATTCATACTTATCCTACTAATATTATAAATGCGAAAGTTTGTGATGATGGATGGATGGATGTTTGTTACTCATTCACGCCAGAACGGCTGAACGGATCTGGATAAAATTTGGCACAGAGATAGATTACTGAGCTACTTTTTATCTAGGTCGGACCCATTCTGAAGTCCACGCAGACGAAGTTGCGGGCAGAAGCTAGTCTAGTAAATATTTCTAACAGATCAGGTATTAAAGATTTTTAAATTAATAAATTATTCTTTATTGACATTATTCGGATGTGAGATTTGTAAGGCCTTGATTCCAGAGCTAGGTTAGTAGGTACCTGTGCTTCAAGAGTCAAGGTCATTATAATAACCTACCTATAGAAAGTGTTTTTTTTTTCTTTTTGATGTAACAAATTTGAAGTTTTTCGACGAAAATTTGACTGACATAAATGAAACTTACATAACATACCATCACGCCTGTATTCCCCAAAGGGTTAGGCAGAGGCGTCCTATGTACACCCACAGTTCGCCGGTATGTTTAGGTCCCAAGTAATAGTGGGTGAGCCTATTGCCATTAACCGGGCACAAATTCCTAACTCCGAGCTGCTACCTTTTGGGAATTTCATTGAAAAACCCAATAACACTCGACCTGTGAATCGAACCCAGGATCTCTAACGTAGCAGTCGCGGTCAGGACCACTTGGCTATTGAGGCAGTTGATACATAAATGTATCTGGACAAAAACTGTGAGAATTTAATCTAAACCCATTTTTTGAATCGGGATATTATATTGTAAGTAGTTACTTCGGACCCTATACTTATAGTGTGACAAAATTTGGCCAAATTCGCCATTTACAAGTTGGTTACATTTATAAAGGCGTCGTATACCCAAATAGAGAAATTTTAACCAACATTGGTCATTGACTGAGTTGAACCGTTGGACCGATAATCAACAGTGTCATACGACACTGAGATCACAAAATAATAATCATCGTTCCATATTCAAACAGTGTTTTAAGAGACGTCAATCGATACGGACGGATTTGACAGTATTTAAGTGTTCGTAATTAATAATTAGTATGATACTAATATTCCATGCGTCGGTTGTGAGTTGGTATCTATATACCATTTGGTACGATCAACAGTATGTGGACATTCAATTCCCCGCGAAAGAATTCGAACACATACCATTCAAAGGTCGAGCGATTTTCTTCACTTTCTGGAGCATAGTGAGTTTTTTAATATTTATTTTTAAAGCGTTCTTATATAACTTGCCTACCATTACGCCTGTATTCCTCGAAGGGTAAGACAGAGTTGTACTAGTGTTCACCCTCACAAAGTTCGCCAGAATGCTCAGGTCCCATGTAATAGGTACGAGGCGAGCCAATTTCAACCAGACTGAAAATTCAAAAGAAAATCGTAGTACGTAACGTGTAGGTAACACTGCTTATCCTGAGAATCAATCCCGGGATATCACACTCAGCAGGCTGCGCTTGCGATAACTAGACCCATGAGGAAGTATCATAGTTTAGTAAACTCGTGGATCTAGTTTTTAACTAGATACCTATACCTACCGATATTTGAAAATTTTCGGCAAAAATAATGTGTAATTATGGATATGTACCTACCTACTATCTATTTTAAAATAATTCCCCAACCTACTAACTTAAACATAACATACCATCACGCCTGTATTCCCCGAAGGGTTAGGCAGAGGCGTACTAATGTACACCCACAGTTCGCCGGTATGTTTAGGTCCCATATAATAAAGGGCGAGCCTATTGCCATTAACCGGGCACAAAGTCCTAACTCCGAGCTGCTACTGGGAATTTCGTAGAAAAACCCAATAACGCTTTGCTCGACCTGGGAATCGAACCCAGGACCTCTAGCGTAGCAGTCGCGCTTAGGACCACTTGGCTAATCAGGCAGAACCCAACTAACTTAAAGTTTATAAACTAGCTTGCTCCCACAATTGAAATCAATTTATTTTTAATTGGTTTCAATACCAACTCATAATATTGGTTCTGATCAATTGTTATTGGTAGATAGATACAATCTAGGCACACTAGATTGTAGGTATGTTACGTGTATGAGCTGCATCAAAATATGTTATTGTAACTGCTTTCATATAAGTATTTATATATATACTTATATACCGTATTAATGTAGGTATTTAAATACCTAGTACCTATTTATACTAAGTAGGTATGTACATATTAAATAACAAATCAGCCACACTAGATTGTCTTGTAGAATGTGACCGCGTGTGATCTATTCGTTCCGTATGTCTGTCTTTGAAGACCTTTTTCTCAAAAGCGTCTGGACTTTTCTTGGATCTATAAAAACATGAAGATTTTAAGTCAACGCAATAAAAAGATACGACCATTAATGTCTCATATTTCCATCTCAAAAGAATAGATATCTATTCTAAGATTTCAGCACTCGCAATGTAGTAGTGCAGTACTTTTACATCAAAATCTACAGACACTAATACCTGAACCATGAAATTTGGTAATTAATAAGGTCCTACAGCCATTTCAGTCGTGGCCATTTTGAATATTTTTAAGTAAGCGGGATTCTTTCGTCGAAGGCGGGAAATAAGTACCTAAGTACTTATAAAAAAAATGGCGGCCGGCCAGACTACACTTGCTTGTGTCACCTGTACCCTCTTGCGCACCTTTTTCGTCAATTCCGACTGTATCTCTTAGTAGTCTGTGATTCCGACCGAGTGGCCGACCACACTTTCTTGAAGTGTTATCAACGCCTCCGTCGCACGGTGCATGGGGGGGTAATCCCCGACAAGAGGGACTGAGTGTCTCGCGACGTTTATATTTTGCTAAGAATCGGGAAGTCTGGTACCTACCTAATGGGCAGCATTAGGTAGGTACCAGACTTCCCGATTCTCAGTACAGCCACAGCAAGTAAACAAAAATACGTAAACTCACAAACCATGTTTGGTTCTTTCATGGCTGATAAACAGCACCTAATACTGATAGGTACTCGAACTTGTCCGGTTATGTATTTAAATTAGGCACACTAATAATAGGTATCCTTCTTTTTGTCCTCAGGTACTCCAAACAGTGTACTTCCTGGTCGCCATCTTAAATGACATCATCGGGACCAACGAAGCGACCAAAAAGCCACCTTTCATCCGAAAATTAAAAGACATTCTTTTCACTGTCACGCTAACTACGGCATCCTATGTAGTCCTAGTATTTTGGGCTTTCTACACGTACGACAAATCCATGATAATCCCCGACGGAGAAGCAGAGAGCCAAATACCCAGATGGATAAACCACACATTGCACACGTTTATTCTTCCTATAATGTTCGTTGAATTGCTAGTCACTAAAAGAAATTATCCATCAAGAAAAACCGGATTTGCTATAGCCCTTTGGGTGACTGCTATCTATGGAGCGTACATACATATTGTCTACTTCAAATATGGAATATGGCCTTATCCGTTTTTATATGTGGTCAGTTGGGCCACAAAATTCTTACATTTTGTTTTTAGTGCTACATTCGGCGTATCATTTTACGTGTTCGGTGAGAAATTGGATAGTTTTGTTTCTAAAAATACTATAGTAAGCTATGTTAATAGGACAAAGAAGATACATTGATTAAAATTTGTTCTATTAAAGATAATTTTGTTTCATTTTGCTGCCTATTTTGACAATTATATCGAGTGAGGTCCTAGTTTCAAATCCACCAAGGCATGATATTGTGTCAACTATGCTTCGATGATCGAATTTTTTTGCAATTTTTTTGTAATTTGCTGACGTAGATTTGTTTATTTTAACTTATTTTTTTGTATTTTCTATAGATTTTGATTTTAGTTCAGTAAGATAGCTTATTTAGTAGCGATTCAAACGATATACAATTCATATACAGTTCGCATACAACAGTTTCGAGATATCGTTATCTTAATGACCCGCGGCGGACCACCCACGTCGTTTGGCGGATGACGTAACCAATGCGTCATCATTGCGCGAAATTGCCGTAACTCAGGAGAGGTTAGGACAAAAAAAAAATGTAGCTAAATCATGCCTGTATTTCCGAAGGGTTAGGCGGTCATCAGAGGTGTACACCTGTGATGACCGCCTAACCCTTCTGACTGTGGGTGTACATTAGTACTAATATACACCCACAGTCCGGTGGGATGTTTAGGTCCCATGCAATATGGGGTGAGCCTATTGCCATTAATTGGGCACAAATCCAAACTCAAGGTTTGGCTGCTACTGAGAATTTCATAGAAAAACTCAATAACTCAAGTTCAACCTGGAAATTGAACCCAAAACCCCAACGGTAGCAGTCGCGCTTAGGATCACCAGACTAATAAGGTAGTATAAAAATACAGTAAGTATAAAAAAGTATATAATCTCAAATATAAACCTCTGATTCAAATCCTTTTATAATAAAATTGATTTCTTCTTCTTCTTTATTAACCTTCCTCCTCCGTTTCTTCTTACCCATCCATTTAACCGTCGTCAAGCCCATTTGCTCTGCACATTTTTCATAAATAGTACACAAGCTCTTATAAAACAACAACACAGTTGTTGCACCTCTAAGGTACTGATCGATAAATATCTTCGGATCGATCTGATTCTCCAATTTTACAGCAATATTATACACAAAGGTCCCATTAAAAGTTTTTGAATATTTTGTTCCCTCAAATAGGTTCCTGCAAAGAGTGTTTAAACTATTTAAGTGATGTAAGCAACACTGAAACTGAGCAAAAGAATGCATCTTTCTAACATCATAACTTTTAGGCCTTTTTTTAATTTGATCGTCTAATTCAAAATGTTTTAATAGAACATTGGCGGCAATTAAACTGTCTTCATATTGTACTTTGTTTTTGTTTAAAAACAAATTGTTTTCGTCGAACTGTTGGGTAGATATATTATTTTTGAGTTCTTCAATCTTTTTGGAATATTTATTATTAAATTGATAATGGCCCCTAAAAGTGCCTGTTTTGTCGTCAATAGCTTCTAGCATCACATAGCACAGTAGGAGACTGTGTACATTGCCTATAGGCACTTCACATTTGGAAACCCACCACAGCATAGATATTAAATACAATCTGAAATTGGATGGCACTATTTCTATTAAATCCAAATCTAAATCTTTCATTTGTACTTTCAAAAAATGTTCAAAACATGATTTTAATTCATCTTCTGTTAATTCACAAAATGGTGCATCAAAAGGTCTTGGTATGCTGAAGTCTGTGCCAACAAACAACCTTTTGTAATTTGTACGGTTTTCTCTGCTAACATAAACACAATGCTTTTTCGAAAAATCTGTTAACAAATCAAAAGCAAACCGTAATATAGGCAAGCAGCATAGACAAGAGTCTTTATCGTTAGAATCCTCAGCTTGGGGTGAGCAGAAGTGCAGATGATGAGTGTAAAGGTTGATGTACGTTTTTGGGATGTAATTCTGACGAATTCCTTCTGCAAACCATTCTGGTACACCCAGAACTAGCCGATCATCCTCAATATCAATGCCTTCTTCAAGTTCATCATTATTGGATAGTTCTTCATTATTAGATTCTTCTTCATTATTAGACACTCTTTCTTTATTGGATACCTCTTCATTGTCTGAAGAATTATCATCATTTTCTGATTCTGATTTCTGTTCATCATCATCTGAAACATCATCTTCAAAGTTCTCAGGAAACTGCCAGTCTGATGTGAGTGCTTTTTCCTCACTGATATTGAAATATTGCAGTGATCTACAGTGCTGACTGTGATAACCATCAATACTCTTCTTAATGATTGCAAGAACTTTACCCTTCTGCCTCTTTTTCAATCTGCCCAATATTTTTACAATGGCAGACTCCAAATTCTCATTTTGAAGCCACTGGAATAAAGCATGAATGCATTTTTGTTGATCATTGGTTTTCTTTCTTGTCTTTGGTATCTTTAAATGTGAAAAGAACTTTCTGAACACATTCTTCTTAACAAAATCATTACCAAGTAATGTTGCTAACAAAGGCAACAACTCTTCTTTTAGACCACCAAAATTTTTAACCATGTATTCTACTCTATAGATTTTACATTCCATGACAATTTTTTTTGTCCCATCTATATCTACCGGCTTAGGTTTGAAGTCAAGAGTGTTAAAAGGAATATAGAGAACATTGTAAATAAAAAAATCTGAGTCATAGCTTAATACAGGACAGTTTAGATGCCTAGCCATAGCTGCAATTTCATCATCAGCCTCAAACTCACAGACTGTATATGGAACATTCATGTCCGAGATAGCTTCTATGAACACATCACGAAATAATAGCGGGAATATCTGTAGACTACCTTGAGTGACTGGATCCAGTTTAGAAGCTCCATATATTTTCGACCTAAGTCGGTTATACACTGTCTTCAATTTCCTCCGCTCATGGCTTCCGTCGAACAAAACATATGGAGAAATGTTACATTTTCTCAGGTTCTTAAAGAAATTACGAACATACGATCCGTATTTGTCATAATCTCCTCCGAACGCAGAAAAACAATTTAGCAATCTGTATAATTGAGCGCAAAGACTGTGTCCATCGATGATCAGGTAGCAGTCATGAAGTAAGTAGTATTGTAAAAATGCGTCTTGCTTGTAATTAATGTAAGTAGTCAAACCTCGAACTCCCATGATGTAATTAATAATTATTTGCAAGACATAGCAGTAAATAAAGCACGCACGTTATATTTTCAGTTCAATGAAGTAGGGTTGTTTTTTTTTTACATTGACATTTGAGTGAATTATAGAGTTGTGTAGTATAAATTGACTGACACTGACAGTCTGACAGGGAGGAGATGGACCATAGATGGACGCAGTTACTCAGTCGTTCACCGAGAATTCCCCACTCAGTCCATTCACTCCATTCTGTCCATTCAAATACACAGATGGATGAGACAGATTTAGCAAAATACAAATACAACATTATCTAGCATGATAGTGTTGTATTCTTATTTTGGCAGACCATTTTTGTCCAAATGGCTTAAGTTATAAAAATCTTAAAATGTAACATTCTTGGCACGAGCATTACAGATCGAGGGCCAAAACTTCAAAACATGATTTTATTAGAATTATTCATATAAAAAAACAATTTATACTGTTTTAGACTTTCAGAACGATGCAACTAATGTCATTTTTCCCTCAGCGTCTCCCGCTCCCGGTTACCCCCCGCCCGGTGCCCCTCTACCCCCTTCCCGTCCTTCAGTAACTTCAGTTTGAACCGGCCGCGTGTGGTGAAATTAAAACACGTGTTTGCATAAAGATTCTCTTGAATTCAATTGAAAAAAGGTTACAGTTTCAAAGTTATTACAAGAAAACGCAATTTGTGTTTAATTATTCACAGTAAAAGAAGAGGTAAGTGTTCTAATCGATGGCGCCATTTTCTAGTTCTGAATGCGCGCGCGTGGAGTTTTCTTACATTGTTGTGAATATTTTACAGTTTGATAATAATGACTGAGGAAAAGGAAGTAGTCGCTGATAGCAATGGGCAGGAGAATGAAAAGAAAGACGAGACGGTGGAAGAGGAAACAGAGTTGGAGACTGGCATCATACGTCAGGTGGAATACTATTTCGGTGAGTAATAGAGTATGCATTACCGCTGACGTCGAGTTACGTAGAACAGACGTATTTGGAACAAGGTCTTGTACATGCATACAAACATTGTTTAAAATGCATGTACCTCATAACATCACATGTATTGCTAACCAAATAAATTTGTCTTTACACACACAGTTGTGCTTTTATGCAACGTAAGGGTGAGCTTATAACTGGACGCCTATTCATTCATTTAATTGCTCAGATAAGCCAAAACATCAATAAGTCAGTATCAGTGGACCTAGGAATAGGCCTCTGACTCGCGGCTGGCGCTATTTTTATTGAGGTTTCTATGAAATTCTTTGTAAACTATGGTTGCACATATGTTTTATTTTTTAATAGCCTACTAGCAATGTGGGTTGCACATTACTAGTATTCTTGTTAACCCCTCGTGCTAAGCTAAATACTTGTGTTACGAGTGGATTCACATTGGTAGTGCAATGAGTGGGTATCGAACCGGCAACCACATGATCGCAATTCTGACGCCCTAGCCATTAGGCTACCGCCACTCTAAATATGAATATATCTGCCTAATCCATTTTTATGAACTCAACAAAACAATATATACATATTTCCAGGTGACCTAAACCTCCCGCGTGACAAGTTCCTCCGTGAGCAAGTAACACTGGATGATGGATGGGTGCCACTGGAAATCCTCACCAGATTCAACCGTCTTGCCAAGATGACTACAGACACTGATATTATTGCTAAGGCACTCGGCAAGTCTACCAATGGACTGTTAGAGGTATTTTTTTACTTTTCTTTACAAGTTGATTTAGGACTTGTTGAGTTGACAGATATTATAATATTATACAAAGTTATTGATAATCAATCTTATAATGCAAAAGGGCTATACTCTACTATATTCTCTACACAATTTTAAATTTATGTAAATTCTAAAAAAATTATTAAAAAAATATTTAATTCGTTAATATTTTTTCCCATACTAAATTAAAAAACTTAAATCCTACACAAAATGTATCATATTATACTATATGGTAAGACTGGTAATCACTGCGGATGTCAGCTGTGTTTGGTCAAGACACAGGGCATGGTGTGTGCGAGCCCTGCTTCTGAAGAGAGCTGTGAAACATCAGAGAGTACCAGCAAAACTTCAATTTTTATTGATTATCCATAACCCTTGTAGAATAACATGGGTTGACAATACAAAAACGAATATCTGCAATATACATAAAATAAAGTAAATAAATTTTCACAGATCTCTGAAGACAACAAGAAAGTCAGAAGGAACCCAGAAGTGCCTATACCGGAGATGAATGAGGAACGCAGGAAAGAACTCAGCAGCAGGACCATTTATGCTAAAGGATTCCCCAAAGATTCTACCCTGGATGACCTTCTGAAGCACTTCAAACAATATGAACATGTTGAGAATATCATCATGAGGAAATACCAGGACCGTTCCACCAAGAAAATGTTATTCAAAGGATCCATATTTGTTACTTTCAAGACTAAGGAACAGGTATGTTGTTTTTATGTTGAGTAAACTATATTCACATATTATACACAGACAATTTGCCAAGTCACCAATATTTTAATATAATGTAGTTCAGAGATTTTATAAATATATAGCTTAGATTTTTTTATTTCAAGGATCTTTGAAATAACAACAATAAAGATATAAATTGTCTGTCTTTTACTTAGAAAGTAAAAATCAATCTCATGCAATGTTCAAACCTGCTTTTCTGGTTATTTACACCTGCTTAATTCTTCAAAGTTCCCTCAACAATGAAGTTCAAAGAATTCATAACCCATATTATATTCAAACTAACCACAATCTATACAATTTCAGGCAGAAAAGTTTGTTGAGGGTAAACCACACAAGTATCAGGACACAGAGCTAATAATCTTATGGCAGGAAGACTACAAAGTGCATAAACAAGAAGAGTATACCACAAGGAAGGAGCAGAAGGATAAGCGAAATAAGGAGAAAGACAAGGAAGTAAGTATTTTACAAATTGTTGTCCAGTATGTTTTAAAACTTTATAAATTTGATTGGAAGACATACTGACCGGTTATCCATTGTATTTTTGGTATTACAATGTTCAATAATTTTTTTTTTTATTTTTTTAAACTTTAAAAAGTTTACATTTTGTAAAAGGAATGTGTGTTAACAGGCTTATAATAATAATTCTTTCATAGGTTGAAAAGGAGGAAATAAAACTGCCCACTGGAACAGTACTTCACTTCAGTGAAGGCACAGACAAGATGAAGAGGGAGGATATCAAAGAAGCCCTTGAAAAGCTAGGTAAGAAATGATTTATGTAGTTTTTTCATTATACAATACAATAATAATAAAAATGAATGTTTTTCTTCCGTGTGTTCCTAAACCATTTGTCCAATTGCTGTATAGTTCGCGCCAAGTAACTTGACCCAAAACTAACGGAAAGGGGGAAAATTTGTAAAAATCGACTGCTGCGCATCCACTATTTTGATTCAATTTATTTTGCGGCAACTGTAACATATTATAACGTTATTGCAACAATTCTTAGATTGTGAGAAAGAATGGCACTATATAATGCGTAAAGCGGCATCCCTCTCTCTCAATCTCAATAACACAGCAAGTTTGACTTAGTATAGTATGTTATGACAAGTAATGTTCAGTCCTAGTACTTGGTTAGGCCTTAATTTAGCCTTACCCAACGCGGTATAATACGCGGCGCGGTCTCAGCCTATTTACGTTAACGCAGTTGCGTTAACGTAAATAGGCTGAGACCGCGCCGAGTATTATAGCGAGGTACTTCGCTTTAGATATTTTGCAAATCCGAGATAAAGGATGCCACAATGTACCTATAATACCGTACTTTTAGTCCCATGTTAAAGGGGGCGAGAATGTTTTCATTAAATGATATTAGTTGAAAGCAATAATATAATTTGAATATTATTTTGGCAACAGGTGCAGATGTAGCATACATAGACTTCAAAGTAGGCGACAAAGAGGGATGGGTGCGTCTCACGAAAGAAAACACCGCTAAGGAAGTAGCAGAGAAAATGACAGACAACAAACTTAAGATAGCTGACGCAGACGTCGTTTTCAAGTTATTGGAAGGAGAGGAGGAGACGCTATACCTACAGAAAACTGTGGATGAAATGACCAAGCGACGAAAAAATATGAAGAATTTCAAGAGCAATAAAGGCAGGAAAGGCGGTAACAAATACCATGGCAAGAAACGACGAAATGACAATGAAGACGACGGACCACCCAAAAAAGTTAAAGCTGCCGACAGTTAGTTATAGATGTCGCTGCCGTGCGCCGGCTCTATGCCTAGACATAGACTTTCATTTTTGCTTCTATGTATATTATTGATAATCTTTATTACAAGAAGTATATACTGTTTGTTAATGAACCGAAACTGTGTTAGCCAGAAGTTTCATTTGTTAATTAAAATATTTACTACTAAATTGTATCTTATAAGGATTAAATGTAATGTTTTTTTTTTGTTTATCCTGAATGACATAAAACTATAAAAAAATCGAAAAGGGGCGCTGATTGAAATAGGAGTATTGAGAATCCAAAGAGTTATTATACACTAAAAAATACACATGGTTCCCAGTTTAGATTAAAATGTAAGTTATATTACATGGTCCTCCGACATCCTGAGCGGGACAACCTTACGAAACTGAGTTGAAACAAGAAAATATTTATTAGAACCACAGATAATAGAATACTAGTTAGAACCCTGCGTTTTCAGCGAGACAGCACATCATGGTTGTGTTTTTGGTCTAGAATAATGGGTAGCGGTGCCTTCCATTGGGTATACTCGTACCTACACGTGAATTATAAACTGAGTACTGTGTAAAAATAATACTAGAAAAAATCTGTATAAAGATGTCAGCAGAAGATAATTTTACAAAACGCTCATACGTTTCTCTCATAGCGCACTGCACAAATTAGTACCCCAAGATATACTCCGTTAAACTATCAATATTATTATAAAGAGGAAAGATTTGTTTGTATGTAACGAATAAAATCGAAAGCTTACTCGGCCGATTTCAAAATTTTTTCCACCATTTGAATATTATATTATTCGAGATTATCATAGTATTAACTATAGAATATTTTGAAAAAAGTTAGGGATATCTCCACCCAACCGGAGCGGGCCGCTCAGAGTATAATAATTAAGTTGTACGGGCCGCTAGTCCTAGATAATTTTCTTAGTGTGTTGTGCCAATTACATGCCTTTATATTTTTAGTCATATATAACAACAATAACTATTATAGTAAATAATTTAAACCTTACACCTATTTCTTTTAGACGCAACCATCAATTTTATATGTACCGAAAAGATACCAATATGTATTTATTAGAATTAAAATTAAAAGTTAAGGAAAATAAAAATAATTATTTAACTGACTTCGTAAACACTTTAAAATCGATTGACTAGGATTGAATGAATGGCAATGTCAAAATGTCATTTATTAGTGGTAGTGCCGCGCCTTTTGCCGCGCTCACTCCCATAAATCGGAAACGGAAAGAATATACAATAGTTTGATCTTATTTTATTGATCGTATTTTTGCGAAGGGTGCTATTTCCAGTGGAGTTATTTTTGGATTTTTCAAGTGAAACTTGCAATTTATAAAGAAAGTGTTCACTTAAGTACTATTAGGTATTCTGTAAATTTATTTATTTACAACCAAATGAGCGATATAATCGCGCCATACATGACTTGAATAATATTCGCTAGAGAAAATTTAAATAGTGGACCTTCTAATTTCCTATCCCCTTTTCTATCTGAAGAATGGCCAAATATAGACCTACATCATGCATAAACGGAGAGACAGGAGACAGAGGGTCAGGAGGAGGTAAATATAGTGCACCTCCGAGTATAGATAGAAAAAAGGCAGAAATTGGAAATGAAAAAGAAATATTTCCTAAAAATTGCGCTCCTAATTTATATAAAAGCGCTTCAGAAGATGTACTTACTGAATATCGTGCTCCTTGTGGGATAGTGAAAGGGGAAATATTTGATAAATATAAAACTCCTTCAAATATACAAGAAGATATACAAGTTGAAATTTTAAACCGTCATAGTCCTCCAAATGGGATCAAAGGAACGTTAGAAATGAGTAAGTATGCTGAATGCCATGCGCCTCCTTTATGCATATTTACTTTAAAAGGAGATACATTTTCTGAATATCATCCTCCTACAAATATTTACATAGGAACATTGGAAGGAGACAAAATTACTGAATATAAAGCTACTCAAAATGTATTCAAAATAACGCCTAAACCACTTAAGGATGATCAATATTCTCTTCAAAATATAATTAAATTTGAAGATTTAAAAATTTCTGAACCTACATCTAGTATAAATAAATATTCACCTAAGAATGAAAAAACTGGTTTTGGTGCACAAAACCCAAATCATATTGAAATAAACAATGAATATCCTATTCATTCGTCAAACAAAGGCTCTGAAGAAGAAGAAGAAGACGTATTCAAGTACAGTGCACTGATACCATGGGAAGCGATTCAGAACAGTAAAGATTTTAAAATACCCGAGCTTCCCACCTCAGACATGAGAAACCCAGAAAAAGAAAAATATCCTTTTCCCCCTATTCTGTGTAGAAGAAAATCTGGCGAAACAAATGAAGATGACTGTTCTCTAATTTTACACCAACCGAGAGACGCCAAATCTTCAACCACCGCTGAGGAAGCAGACACCGCATGTAGTATGAATGTAAATGTACATTTTACTATATTTTCTTGGTAAAAATATTTTTCATAACTCACTTAGGACAACTAAATGCGAATCTACAGTCAAACTGCCTTCCTACCTTCATGTGTCGTTGTACTACCTAGGTACATAGTTATAAAATTCCTAATCAAGAAATTGATTAAATTAGATTGAAATGAGGAAACTCCCGTTTTAGATCACATGGAGACATCAATAAGGACTAAAACATTTCGAATATAGCAGTATTGAATTGTGTTAAAGAAACCATGATTCTCTGAGTTTGTTTCGGTGTTTCTTCTCAGAGGTTGTCGGTCAGTTCTCAGAAGCCATCTAGCTATAAAAAAAACCATTGACTTGCAAAAGTATTTAAAAGATCTATTTACAGAATAATAACATTTCATTTCATAATTTCATTTATATCATTCGATAATAACTACTAAAATAACTAAAATAACTACTTTACTCAAAAAGGCTTGCAAAGGTGTCGTTTTCAAATGGTTACTAGGCTTAAACTATGCTCAAACTGAGGCCATTCTGAGCATACCAAAATAGAATACACACAAACAGTATACAACTAAAATAAACACACATGACCATACACATGCACTCAGACATGCACGCACATAAACACATGTATACACTAACGCGTACATGCACACACAAATTACACACACGCACAAAACCACTCGCTCTCACACACGCAGACACAAGCACACACACACACACACACACACACACACACGCACACACACGCACGCACACACACACACACACACACACACACAAAGACACACACACACACGCACACAAATAAAAATACACCATATTATCCTTTTGTTAGTTTAATTTTTATTTCTCATAATTCACACTGTAGACAGATACTTAATGTTCACCTATTTGTGCCACGTACTATGTAAACTGGGCTGAAAGAGACTAGACCCCACGACACAGGGAATCCTAGTGTGGGGTCTAGGGCTTTATCTGTTACTGTAAATTTAATATTTTTGGTACAATAAAAACCTTTTTATTATTATTATTTATTATTAAATATTTGTTACCTATATTTGTCCTATCATTATCATCTTGAATTATTTTAGGTGGAATGTAAATGCCAAAAAATCCGAGGCAAATATTATGATTATTACCTGCAAATGAAGGAGAAGGAATATTATACCATGTATCCAAAGGGGAAGTGCATATTGCCTAAAGGTACCGTATTGCATTTCACTGGAGCTCCAGACAACATGAAGAGGGAAGATATAAAGGAGGCTCTTGGAATTTTAGGTAGGTAAATATGCATCTATAGGTATGATCCGTCTCAAACTTGCGAAGGGTTTTAGGCATATGTGTATTAACGTAACCCTCTGTTTGCCGATATGTTTAGGTCCCATGAAATAGGTGAGGGTGAGCCTATTGCCATTATTCTGACACAAACTCCGAGCTGCTACTAAGAATTTTAGAGAAAAACTCAATAAGACTTAGCTGGACCTGGGAATCAAAACCCGGACCTCTAATCAGGCACTTACAGTATTTATTATGCAAATAATATATTAATTATTACCTAAACTTAACTTATTAGGCTATACAAAATAGAAAAACAAATTAATTTTAACGGCCCTCTAGGGGTACCTCCCCTTTGTTAAATAATTATAATAAACACAACGTAATTTTATTATTTCATGTAACTTCAGGTGCAAAAATAGAATTTATTGACTTTCAAAAAGGCAATAAAGATGGCTGGGTGCGCCTCAGTTTTCCACATGAAGCAAGAATAATAATAAAAAAAATGACAGATAAAAAAATTAATGTTGGCGACGCAGAGCTAGTCTTCAGAGTTTTGTCCGGAAAAGAAGAAAAAAGATACCTAAAGAAAGTAATAGAAGACATTCATATACAACAGCAAAAGGGAAAATGCTTAGACAAGTTGTTGAAGAAGCGTGGTTACAAATATGTTAAGAATATTAACTAATGACTGAAAATATGAAATAGGTGCTACTAGCAATTGACCAAAATCGCTACTATTTCGAATTTAAATTATGTTAAGGTTTAGGCAGGTACTTAATAATAATGCCATACTTGGACCTGTAAACAAATATTTTGGCTGACTGTACAAATTAACAGAAGATAAATAGGTACTTAAGTAGTTTAATTTTATTAATGACATATGTACCTAGTAGAAATCGATATGAATAACTTGACTGCATTATCATATAAGTACTATGTAGGTATTTTAATTATCACATTGATTATGTATTTGTCTCCGTCGGAGATGATTACCCATTTTCATTGGAAATAGAGCTTAGGTACAGCATAATCTGAATACATCAGATGGTCATTGTTGACAACATAGGTACAATATATAGGTAAAAATTTTTTTAGATAATACAAATGTACTATCAATTAGATGAAGAATAAATTTTAATGTAAGTATAATTTAAATAAGTTTAGTTGCTTTTAATTTTATTTTAGGCCACAATATTCACTGTGTCGTTAACATCGCTTCAGAATTTCCTCACCCTCAACCTATCATCCGTTTATGAAAACGTATTTGAATGGCAGGCTAGCTCAAGGCTAGCTCTATTAAAGTGAAATCGTAGTTCGGCTACTTAAAAAAATGTACTGCGTTATCAGTAGTACATAAGTTACGTAAAGTCCATTTCAATGGAAACTACTCATAACTTAAACAATCTCTTAAGTTTTCTTTAATCTAAATCTTCAAAGGCACTGTTTAAAATAAAATTTAAGAGTTCTGCACGTAAATTATAAACAAAACCATATTCCTACCTATTTAATTTAATTTCAATTTATCTAATGATATAACTACGATAAAAGACAAGTCAATATTGTTTACATTCAGTTGTGCACAGTACGACCGAAATAACTGTGCGCTTCTGAAGTTAACCGTTCCGAAAGGTTAGGCAGGTAAAATCACTTACATCAATGTATTTAGCAAAAATATGGACATCAGTAAGGAAAATAATCACGAATGTTAAAACATTTACGACTTCGAACCTTTAGGTTCACTAAGATTTTTTATTAAAATTGACCACTGCGGGACCACTTGCGTTGTTTCAGACATGCGAAATTATTTCGATGGTAGGTAATGGATTATTAACCTTCACCAAAGTGAAACTTTGACTAGGGATATTATAGTCAAAGAAAAACAATAGAATTTACCTTCTACAACAGAGGAATGATGAGCAATAAGCTAGATGCTAACTTGAATCGTCGGTTTAAGAGTATTTTCTTGAATGTACCTAAGGGCCACTTGAACCAACTTCATAATTGTATTTAAACACGATTTTTCTTAGAAGTTTTGTGTTTAAATACAATTTAAACACATCTAAGAAGTTGGTGCAAGTGGCGCTTATCTTGAGTCTTCCAACCAAAGCTTAACGATTTATATAGCCCCCAATAGATACTGCTAGTTGTCAAGGAAATTCATTCATATCGGACGGTAAGTACTTACTACCTACAACATACTAAACACAACTATTGCTAACTTCATAAACACCTAAATCTTTAATTCATTTAGTTCATTCAATCATCAATGGGTCTTTCTTTGATCTTTCCCAGAGGTCTTTCCTTTTCCCATTGAGATATACTTACAACTATATTATTATACTCTTTGGATACACTCAATGCTCGTTCCAAGAACGTAGCCCTAACTTCTTTCCAAAATTTTCCTTTAGTATACTAGTATCTCTAGGTAGTCTGTGATCTTCCTAAACCTAATTCCTTTGTTCTTTTCTGTGATCTGTCAAGAATTAATGTCATTGTTCGTTTTGTAAATAATGGTTGGTTGATGATTGTTGTAGAGTTGTGAAATTGTCGAAGTTTTAGTTTTACAACAATAGTTAATGCAGCCCATGTGTATTGTAACGGAGAATAAATTGTTAGCATAATGAAGCCAGAACAAGTGGAGGAATCCTTTGATAATGAAAATTCAGCTCCTGTAGCCGGCGATGTGATAGGCGACACAGCTTACAGTGAACGCTTCGTGCTCAAAATTTTATTAAAACTCGCCAATTTAGACACTTTAAAAGAAGAAATAAAGGAAAAAGCGTTTGAAGATGACCTGTGCGTACTGTGGGATATGACTGCTGAGAGAGATGTTGTATTATTTCTTCAAAAACACGATGTGTTAAAGCTATTCAATTTCGCATTACCAATTATTGAAGTTCCGAGAATAATTGAAATAATCGTTGGTATTATTGGTAATATCTGCTGCCAGAAAGAAGTTGTGAATGTGTTGATGAAGATGGACAATTTATTATCTATTCTAATTGATTACATAAACACTGACGACAGTTTAGTGTTAGTTCAGCTGCTGCGACTAATTAGCGCATGTTTGTTTCTAGCGAATGACGACGAAGTTGATATTTGGATGGATTTATTCATTAACATCGAATACTCCGCTGCCTTATACTTTATATTGAAAAATTCATCACATAAAGTACTTTTGCTCACTGCCTTAGAGAATATAAATACTGTGTGTTCATACTGTAATACTGAGAAATTTAGGACTAAATTCTTCACACATTTCGTGACCCCGGAAGCATTGGATTCACTTATTACAGCTTTCACTGAGATTACAGTGAATCAGAAAGATCTGTGTGTCAAAGAAGAGTTGGAAAGAATTTTAGTTGTTAGTCTTCAGATAGCTTTTAACTTTGTTGGGTTTGAGAAGTCACAAGAGATTTACAAGCACAGTACTGAAAATGTTGTGAATATGATAAATGTGATATTACATTATTATGAGAACAAATTAGTCATTCATAAAGAAACTGACACTGATTTAGTTGATATTATTGAGTCAACTAATACTATTATACAGGCATTGCAAATAATTAGTGACCCTGATAAGTTTTTAAAGCTAGGATACAGCATATGGAAAGCCTCCTGTTCTATCATAAAATCAGACAAAAATGGCTCATCATTTGAAGAAAATGACAAAGAGGAATTAAAAGAGTTTGTAGCAAAAGTAAAACCGCCACTGGCTATATTGATTTGTTATTATTTGTCAAAATGTACAGACAACAATTTGCTGAAAGTATTAGATCAAATTGGAGCTGATTATGAAGAAATAATTAATTCAGTTACAGATAATGAGTTGAAAACAAATGTGTGCAACAGAGCTACTAACTATAGAACCAGGTTGAAAGATAATGTGGATTCATAATAAAATAATATATCTAATATTTAGTTTTTTATTTTTAACATTATAGTTTAAGGGTCTGGTGGAGCTTGAATTGCCCTAAAAACATAATACCAAAATAAATAGTAATCCAAACAATATTATATCAAATTCTACTAATTAGGTTTACACCATACCATTTTGTCTACTACTACTTCACTGGAAATATATGACTGCTAAATCCTTCCAAACTTGGTAAAGTTATTAAGAAAGAAGCAGACAAATCGTCAGATAGTAGGCAATAACTGCCGCCCAACACCCCCAGTGTTGGAGTCACAAGTGACGCCTAATATGTGATTGAACTTAATTATCTCCACTCTGCTATGGATGTCTCTCAGATGGGTCTTATTGCCAGTAAGTAGGTACAACTATCATTAGAGAAAGATTAGTGTTTTACCGCTTTATACTTCTAAATAAAAGATGTAATGGTGTGAATGAGAAAAGTTGTCTGCAACCATTTGATTTTGTTACCAATAATAATAACTTGAGAATTAGGTAATAATACTTTTGCCATTATCTAGAGATGGGATTATAATATACACCAGTAATGTTTTAGTAAATTTAGATGGTTTAACTAAAATAGGAAAATTGGAAACTGCCTTTTGTTGACATAGAAGGTAGAAGAAAAACTACAATATGTATATAGGATTATATATTTTTTTTACACATTATGAAGCAACATTTACATTACCATAAACGAGTTTTACACCGTCGCGGGCGCGGCGGACTAAAACTACTCGAATGTAACAGTACATAGTAACAAAACAAAGCTCACTACATCCATGCCTCACATACTGTCACACAATGATATGCTCCTCACATAAAAAAAAAACGACACAATACTGAAAAGGAAAAAGGAGATTAATAAATTTACATATATTAAATGTACTTATATACTAACTAACCACGAGCCTACGTGCCCCACAACGAGGCAAAAAACGCACGAACTTTTTTAATTATCAATTTGTATATAGTATACATAATATATCGTTAGAGATAATAAAAACAGGATAAAGACTAGACTTTACACTGATCAACGACAAATTGGCTAACAGCAACATATCGCGAGGGGCGTCTCTGTGCGGGCGACGCGAGCCTATTTAATTAATAACATAAATATTTCACGTCATCTGTACAGTCGACGTCGTCAAATTCATAGACTACACAAAAATATTCCAAATTTTTTGTTACGTTGTGCTTCTTAGTCACGACCCCGTCTGTACTTATCGAACACTGATCCTACATAAAATAAAAACAAAAAACATGTGACCGTTATTCTGTCGCCCGCATAGAGACGCTTCATAACATACATATAAAACGTTACATGTTACCTACTCAATAAGTTACATAAATAATTTGAATTTAAAACGAGTCTTAGGCTTCTGAATAACATAATTATAGCATGTAGTACCATGACAAAACCCAGTTTCGCTACGTACCTACAGTCATCTAAGTAGCGACCATGTTGTGTTAGGACGGTTAACCTTTACAATTTAACGCAGCCACTATATATATGTTGTAATTTTAGTTTTTTTTTTAATCTTAAAAGAACAATATTATGCGCAAGAGGCAACTTCGCATTATAACTGAACAGATCATGTAAATATGCAATGATCGTTCATATCGCTATCTTAAACTAACGTCAGCTAAAGTCAAATACCTTATAAATATTCAAAAAGTTAGAATGTCTATATTAACTGAACGATATAATATATTTGTGTATGGTCTACAATACTTAACGACACTCACAACTTCACATAATATATAAACACATTACTCAGGTACATGTGAACATTTTTACATAACAATCCGTTCGGGCCTCGCGACTTATGTCCCTAGAGTTAAATTGTAAAGGGTAACTTATGGGACATGGTCAGATAATTAGGAGACTGCATAAAAATTATATTTACAAATAAACCGTAGCGGAAAAAGCCGCGGGTGATACGAACGCAGGTTTTACCCCTTTGTACCATCAGGGATATGTTTGCATGTACTTTCTGTACACATGTTGACGTAACCGACTGTACCTACACGTTGCCTGCATTGCATTACGATTTTTTTTTAATTTTTAAACGGTGTTCGTTTGTCGGAAGAAGTGTCGGGATATCAATAAGCAATATTTTTAGGGGAAATAGATGTTTAATAACGCACTGCGTCTTAATCTTTTCTTCCATTACAAAACCTTCCCATTTTATGAAACTTTCTGATAGTGTACTTTTGTTTTTTATACTTTATTACATAACGCTTTAGTTTTCGACGAACGAACACAAACAATACAATAAACTTGAATCATTTCGACACAATTCATCTTCGATAAAAACTTATTCACTTACGTTTCGTCGATAAAAAAATACAATATGCAGAAAATACTTTTACATACATAAATTTTATGTAAAAAGAAATACGACCAGATTGTTGATCTGTTTTGAATCAAGCCAATTAGTATATGGTCCGATTTTGGCACATCACCTTCGAAATACAAATTAAATAATACTATTTTGACTGCGATCAATGGCAGTGTTGAGTTGAACCTATTCTCTGAGTAACTCTTTTCCTGATATAAAGATTGGTATATATTATTATATATTTTGTTCGCAAACACGATGTCAATCATAGAACCATGGTGAGCATTTGTGTAAATTTTGGATGTACTTTTTATATGAAGTGCAAAACATATCGCCATGTTTCTATGACACGAAGCATCTACAAACATAAAAATCATTCTACGATAAACTCTTTGGTACATTTTTGTGAGCAACGACAATATTACTGTGAGTATAAATCCTTACACGCGATTATGAACATACTATACGATACCAAAATACTGTTGCTTGGACCGAATTTAATCTTACGTCAAACTAAAATTGATTACTCACAATGAGATAACGATGTTCTGTGATAGTAGCCGATCGCGTTGGAGTCTTATGAAGTCAAATCACTGGAATGTTCGCATCGACCCCGAAACACCGAGCATTCCCACCGCACGGCTGAGCCCCACAAATACATATTGCTTTCATAAATAAGCGTATTACTTTAATCCATCAAGAGTAGGTAAGATACATCCAAAAATTTTTTTGTACTTACACATTCTAAACACGAGTAAATATTTAAACAACCTACATTTCCCCGTCTTCGTTGTCTTGAACGGACAGCTTGAATCGAAAAGGACATCTACGGGGTCCACACAGAGATTAACTTTGTAGAATAAATATTAGGAATACATCTACACAGTCTGTTATAACGGCAAAGGGTGATCAATACATCTCATTTGTGGGGGATTTTCACTGAAATATGGTGAGCGTGAGCAGTGGGTACGCACTGCGGTATACCGCGTCCACTATAAAGCGATAAAGTGTTAAGATTGGCGAGATAATGTCGGATGCGTTCATGAAAATCCCTTGCGCAGAATCTATTGATAACCTCGACCGGCTCGCACACGCTCACACGCAAGCGCTCGGCCTGGCAGGCCCGAAGCGGCGATCACAACATTTATCACACGAGGGGGATATGAAATTATCGTGATATCGAGATTATTCCACTCCTGGAGGGGCCTACGCCCCGGAGAAGCCGTACACTTCGAGCACTCGGATCTCGAAGTCCCCGCTGGGGCACAGCGGCGGGTTGTTGAAGGTCGAACAGCGGTCAGTCTTGCCGAACCTTATGTTCTCATCCATCCATATCGCCTGGCCGTCACTGCAAATTATAATACAACATTTAAAGTTACGTTTAGGTTTTGAATTCAGTAAACGATTGGCTCATGTCGTCCGAGAGCTTTTACGAATCGATGAAAATATGATGTTATTTGTGCTCAACATTGTTATATTCAGTTCACATGAAACAATTCAATTCAAACGGTTAGACAAACAGTGGTTTAATTATGGTCATTTATACAGAGAACTGGGTAGGGGTGACAAATGACAAGGAGCTAAAATCTGATATTTCAATAAAAAATGATCATATGAATGATAGTGCAATGACTGTAAGGGTTAATTTATATTGTCGCGGAATGGAAATGAACTGTCGAGCAATTTACTAACTAACTTGTATATCTACTATTTAATTCCGAACTTTATCTCCATTGTGTAGCGTCCAAAATCGATGAAACCAAACACGAGTCTCGTGTCATCAGTCCTCAGCGAGTGCTGCCAGCGACGTCGAGGGAATCAGAGAACTTTAAGCAATGGAGTTAAAGTTCAAAATGCTGTGTATAATTTCGGGCCAAAATTTCCTTTCCATTCCATGGCTATACTAATTGATCCTAAAAGACACATAGACTGACAGATGAGATTACTTTAAAAATTGTTATGAACTGCAGTCATATTATGACATTACATATGACAATTTGTATACATATGGCAATTTTGACCCTAAAATAGCAGACTGGCTGTAAAAAAATGTAAAAAAGGAACAGTTTGTCTTCTAAAATGTTCTAGACTGGGAAAAGGGTGACTTTGAACAAATACATGCTTATAAATTCATCAAATGTTGGAGAACATTTTACACACTGTACAACACTGTCACACGACATACCCTCCACCGATAGTGATCATAGTGTTGTCAGCGGCCATGAAGAGAGAGTTGGCGTGGGGGGTCCTGGCATCAGCCTCCCCCTCCACTTTGTTGTCCTCGAGGCAGCCCACCCACGGGTATTTGGCTCGAGCCGGGTGCAGGCTGTAACGTGAGTATAGTGAGAACGTGGCACTGACCCTCCGCCGATGGTGATCATCTTGGAGTCTGCAGCCATGAACAGCTCCGAGCCGTGCGCAACCCGCTCCTCCCCCTTGCCGTCGGCTCCCGTCGTGCATCCCACCCACGGGTACTTAGCGCGCTCCGGGTAAAGGCTGCAAGCGAATCACGGGTTGATGCAACATGCTATGGCTTTGTACAGGGTTACATGTGACGAGATTTCATGGATTCCATTTGATTTATAGGTTACATGTGGCAGGGTATCAATTACAACACATTGTCCTTAAATGGATTCAATTAAATTTATGAGGTTTACTGAAATTCATGAACGTTCTGAATTTGCATGCGAATAAGGTTTATTTTGGTGTGACAAATGAAATTATATCGATTTTCAATGAGGTCCATAACTGACAGTTTATTTTCACGCTTTAGTGTGCATTGTAGCATGTGGGCAATATAGTATTTTTTTATTGTGTAGACTATTCTTTTTTATATGCAGACAGTAAAGCGTGAACTTAATGTTGGATTAAATCTATACTTAATATATAAAGCTGAAGAGTTTGTTTGTTTACTTGAACGCGCTAATCTCAGGAACTACTGGTCCGATTTGAAAAATTCTTTCAGTGTTGGATAGCCCATTTATTGAGGAAGGCTATAGGCTATATATCCTCACGCTACGCGGACGAAGTCGCGGGCAGAAGCTAGTTTTAAATAATTATAGTTAAAATTTGAAAGAAATTATGAAGACAAGTGTAACAATCACTATTTTCTCCAGTATGATTCGTGTTTCCATGACTATTAAACATACAAATAAAATCGGCATATGTACTAGGCAAAATTAATATCAATGTATGAGATTAAATGAAAAAATCGCTGAACGACAAGAAGCTCCAGTGTTAAATTGCCACACAAACTATACATATATTACAAAAATAAATATATTAAACCAAATAAACAGTAAGTCCAGCATTTACCCGAAGAGCGCCGATATACATATTATAAATTGTACACAAATATAAATAATCACAAAAAAATAAACAGTAATAATCTATATCTATACTTCTATACTATTAATATATAAAGCTGAAGAGTTTGTTTGTTTGTTTGCTTGAACGCGCTAATCTCAGGAACTACTGGTCCGATTTGAAAATTCTTTCAGTGTAAGATAGTCCATTTATTGAAGAAGGCTTTAGGCTATATATCATCACGCTACGCGGACGAAGTCGCGGGCAGAAGCTAGTGTTCACATAAAATATGTAGTGATGTTATTAAAATGGAATAAAATGTAATGTAAGGACAACTTAGTCATTAAAAATTGTATAGGAGAAATACATAAATGTATTTTTTCTAGAGACATTAATAATGAGGGGGTTCCCTTGCTGGTGATATTATATAAGCTGTCTGCTTATAAAATTCCTCAATTTTGTCACAACTTTTCAAATATTTTATAACATTGGATCGAAAGAGAAAAGCAATGAATAATGAAACATACTGAAACCTAGTTATAATTATTTTATCCACAACCAAATTATATTTTCTATCAAAGACTGCAAATAAATTATTATTGTAATCAATAAAAAAAAAGTTTGCAGCACTTACAATACACTGCAGAGGCAAATTACTAGAGAATTTTCACACGGGCAATAGTGACCTTATTCCGACAATAAAATATCGATCTTATCAAAACCAAATAAGGTTGATATTTTGTTGTTAGTATGTTTGTATTGTCCGTAACTTTACTATAGTATGCTTACAAAGGAATAATGCTTTTTTTAACTCTATTTGTATAGTACAAGGATGAATTTTAATTGTCAGCTTAAGAAGTGGTTGCTGATGATATTTCAAGCATAAATTTAAATTATTGTATGAGTACTGGTGTAGTGTTTGGTACCTAAAGAGGAATGTCTCCCCGGTGCCGAAGTAAGCCTGGCGGTTGCCGCGTTCATCCTTCTGGTTGCGCTCAAACCATCTCGTTGAACAATAAGCACCGAATACCTGGAAATGTATTAAGAAAATATTTTTAATTTATGTGACTTGCTCCCCTAATACAATAAATGAACATGACATAACTTCGCCTGTATTCCCATAAGGGTTAGGCAGAGGTGTATTACTAACTAGCTTCTGCCCGCGGCTTCGCCCCCGTGGAATTCGGTCTGTCATCCATGACATGTCGTTAATCCCCCGGGTACGGGATAAAAAGTCCTAAGATCCTATGTCCGTCTCCTGGTTCTAAGCTACCTCTCCACCAATTTTCAGCCA
The DNA here is from genome assembly GCA_947256265.1 of Acronicta leporina. Taxonomy (NCBI): domain Eukaryota; kingdom Metazoa; phylum Arthropoda; class Insecta; order Lepidoptera; family Noctuidae; genus Acronicta; species Acronicta leporina. Next base: position 2,649,867 of record OX366513.1, on the reverse strand, counting down.
AATCGGTTCAGCCGTTCTTGAGTTATAAATGGTGTAACTAACACGACTTTCTTTTATATATATATAGAAGAAGATGTATACCCACAGTTCGTCTGTATGTTTAGGTCCCCTGTGATAGGGGCGAACCTGTTGCTATTGTCCGGGCACAAATCTTTAACTCTGAGCGGTGTTAGGTTGACTTATAAATCCAACTTGGCATATAATATGTAAGGTTATTTATTAGGTGGAAGAAAAGAACGTTCTTCATAAAAAAAGAAGTAAACTACAATATTGAACTCACCTCGTTGTTACATGTCTTGATCATGAGCAACGTTGGTTCGTGATGCTCGACGCGCACGTAGAAAGTGGTTAGCGAGCAACCATGCTCTTCGGTAGTGTACAACAACACTGGTTGGTACATCGTGATGCGCACCGGCAACCACGACCATAATGTGAACAGCTGCAATTTGAATATGTTTTAGAATGTATTCTATTTTTTTTTGTGAAGCATAAGGTTGCTACACTATTATAGTTAATGGTTATGGTTGCTAATAATCTAGCTAAATATTTTTTGCTAAATAATGTCTAATATCTAGTCATACTTTATGAAAATGAGATAATTAATTTTCTAATGGAAAGTTTCAAAATACGTAGGTACTAAAAAAATACATTACATAATTGCTTCTTAGATATAGGTCATTTACTGCGTCAAAAGCAATACGCAATAACGCACCCGTTATTATCGGGTATTTTTATTGCAATTAATTTTAAAAACCAAATTATATGCTGTATAGAGAATTTTTAAATTAAAAAATATATTTTTCAGAATTTTCATCTGGCAACATCGTAATTACGTCACAGTTAGTGGTGTTGTATTAGTAAACGTGAACAAGTGACTAGTGCTTATTGTGCGGAGTCTAAACAATATAAACACGTACCCCTTATCACAAATAATTAAATGGTTTATGCATAGATAATATTAATATAAAATATATAATTTTTACACGTATAGACGCGGCTATTTTAAAAACTAGTATGTATTAGACCATTTTTTGTAACAAGGGGGATACAGTTTGGTTTATTATTTTATTGGCGAAAGGGCAATATCTCGAAATGAGACAATTTACGACAATTACTCTGATACCTTAAAAAATGTGAGTTATAATATTATAATTATATATTTCCTAATTTCAATATTGTGACTGAATTGAAATGAGAATTATTTTATTACACTGTCATAGTTCAATAATTCCCCGGATAAGTCATCAATTTCATATTAAAATGTGTTTTTAAAAATCAATTTATATCTTGTAACTGAAACAATATCCAGCACTTAATATCAATTGACAATTTTCAACCTTATTACCCTGTCATTACGAGTTATTGCACTATCACCGATACTGTAATGTACACAGTTTGAAATAATGACATGTCATGCAACATTAAATATTGGAATGAACAACAAAGTTAAATAGCTCGAGTTAGAGCCAACTTCACAACATCGATTATGGAATAAGCAATGTTTACAGGGTAAATAATATGTTATGCTGCGTATCGACTATGCGCAAGTGGCGCGCGTAAAATGTTCGATCGCGGCAAACCTGGAGGCCGATTCAATAAACTGTCAATCGCTATCTAAACAAAGTTTGCGAAGAAAGTGGCAGCTTACTAGGTAGTGTTAGAGTTAGTGTTAGAATTCTATATTTTATTTGCATAAGAACCGGTTGATATTTAATTTTCATGCAATGTAAAAAATACTACGAACTCAAAGAAGTACTTGCTTCCCTGTTATTAAAGAAGTTAATTATGGTTCACTTTCTTATATCTTTTTAAATAAGCTTCTACAAAACTTTTAGATTGATTTGAATTCTTTTTTCATGTTCAACTAAATACCATCGTTCCAACTGTACTTACGTAAACGTAACTTGTATATTAGTTGAATTGGCCTCCGGAGGCCCATGTGTGAGTTTCATTTCACCAACTCGATTTTACGCATCGACCGCGTTCTGTGTGCTGATTGGCGTGATCCGTGACCTTCACCAATCTTCACCAATCAGAGAGCTGAACGCGGTCGCGAAAAATCGAGTTGGTGAAAAGAATCTCACACTTGGCCCGCATTTAATTTGCCGCGCGAGCAATGTTCGACGATATCGAGACACGGCTTTATGAAAAATGCTTTGTTACTACTTTTAACTTACGGTTACTACTGCTTTTTCTTGCAAATTGGTAAGTACCTTTAAAAATGTTAATTTCTTGGAATGATAATAGCTCTCATACGTTTTACCTACACTACTTAACTTAAACTAATAAATAGTAAGTAAATACGTTACTACCTAATATTTATTTATTTAAACATTGGGCTACAAAAATAAATTAGCAAGATTCTTTAAGATTACTGAACTTTCCAACAATTATTTTATTTCACAACTTTGTGAATGATAATAATTTCTGTGAACAACTGTCTCTCTCTGATCAATGAGAGAGACGGCATATTTTCCTAACTCACGAAACGGCGAAACAGATTGAAAGATAGTCTCTATTTTAAGACGTTATGGTTGGAATTCTGTGTGTAACAATAATAACAGCCAACTGTAGAACAATGCCTGGACCGGTGTTTGTAACAAAGTCTTTGTCCTTCCACGATTTCTTTATAAAGGAGAATGACGTATGATATACAAGAAATACAAAGTTCTTTCAATATTATTCTATTATTAATATTGATGGTTATAATGTTTTGCCCTCTTAAATTGTTTTACTTCTTTTTTATTACTTTTACATTTTACCTATACCTAGTGTCAGGCACAATTTAGGTGCAATTAGATACAGTGGTACATAATGTGGAATTTATAGAAACATGCATACAAATGTGGGGTTCCGTAGGTGAGAAAAAACTGCTTATATTTTTAAAGTAGCTACTGGTTCTCAAAGATGTAGAATCTTCTAGTTCTATAAGTAGTGATAACTTGTAAATATATTTAATTAGATAGGTACCCATATATTATTTATCTTTTTTTTTATGTACATATAAATTCATTGCGTTACTAGACAAAAATACTTTATATTTCTTACTTTATATTTTTATTTGGTATAATATATTGGGGTTCTTCATTTGATATCTGATGATTAATACATTGGGATTTATTTTAATTATAATGTTAATACATGGGACACAAGTTTTGACTTCTTTATCGCCTAAAACCGTACGATGGCGATATAATAAGTAGTTTTTAGAAGTCCCGTGAAGTTGCACATCCCAGAACGATTCGTAAAAGGCTATAGCGTACCCTCTGCACACAGTTACCAGAAAACTAGCATGCATCATTACCAGTAAACTAACGTTTATTTAATTCTAACAATAACCTTCACGTTACCCGTTCAACTTTACATCAATGACTCAACAATCAGATCAACAAAACAACCACTGACCTACGGAACCCGCCAATTTAAAAACGATCTACTAAAGTGCTCAAATGAAATAAATCTACAGTTACAAGTGCCACCACGACAACTATCCCCTGTTACAACACTGTTGTGAACAGAACAGCACATCTGTCAAACCTTTTGCCTCAGATCTGATGCGTGGTGGTGTTGGTCCTTGAATACGGCGTTAGGGAATGGGAACCACAGGGCCAGATGGGCGGAGCGAGGGCTCTGCGAACACCGATGACCACGGTGGGGTAATGATACTAGTGATCAAATGTAGTCGATGATGATGGGAACAGTTTGTGATGACGTATCTCTGGGTAAGTTACACCAGTGTCGGTGATGAGAATGATGTCATAGCAGCGATCTATAATTGAGCAAAGATCTAGAACTGTCATAAATACGTCAGTCCAACGTTACTCACGTATAGATCACCGCTCGCGCATTCTAAAATACAAATTATTTTTATGAAGCCTCCCTACATTATAAGTTCACACATCTAGAACTTAATCTTTATTTTTGCATGGGTATAAAGTTATCTTATTATATTTTATTCTTATTTAGTTTTAGGAAGTTATTGTATTGGCACTGTACAAAATAAACATGTAATACAACAATAAATAAACAAACGAACGCACATTAGCCGTCATGCACACTAGCTTACACTTACTTACCATAAAAACGCAAAATAAAATGTTCAAATTAATAACAAGCTTATTCATAAACTTGGATCTTCTAAAGCTATGTCGCTTTAAAAGAATAAAATAAATAAAACACCTAGTGACAAGCGGTGCATCTAAACATCGATATAATGTCGCAAGCTCTCAATAGGGGCGACACATATTGGTGACTTAATACTTGTATCTTACTTCACTCTGGTCTAGAATCTGCGACTGTATCGCTTGGATTGGGAATACGCCCATCGATAGGGCGCGCGGGCCCGGCGAATGTGAGCCCTAACGGGAAAATCGACACACAGTTAGCACTCACACAAAACAATCGATTACATGCGACCTTCACATCACTAATTATCGATATTCTCTCAACATTTGTTAATTTTTCAAGCTATGTCCACTTGTTATGGCATATATTTTATAAATCTGTATTTGACTCCGGAAAGTCCAAAAAAATATCACACACATGCCAATCAAACACATTGACATACCTATATCTTCAATTATTGTGAAAAGAAAATATATTGTACATAGAAGAGAGACACACTTAAAACAATGAGAGAAACATGAATAAATCAGACATTCAAAGCGAATGATATGAGATTTTGATATCCTTCATTCGTTTTAAATTAACTAATGAGAATTAAAATCGAATCGTATGATAACATCGACGGACAACAATATATTCATTCACAGATGTTGGCTACACTGACCGAACATAACATAACGGTGGTTTGACAAACGAAACAATATGTATCTGACACAATATGTATCTGACATAAATATATTAGACTGGAATATCGAAATTGTGTCACAATTCGATTTATTTGTTAGTCGTGTTAGGGTTGCAATCGAATGAATTTAATGATAAATAAAAGCCAAAGCCACGCCTAAGTCGTCGTAGTACAATACCATTTGTTTGCACGTTTCCTCAGACATTCTCTGCGAACCAAGTAAAATAAACCGATATACAAATATATTCTTGTATATATTTGTGACTGTGCAGTGTGTAGTTAGAAGATATTCATCGTGACTGTTAGCATCAAAGCTACCCGTAAGCAGTACATATACCTATACGTGGCGATTACATTTTAAGATTACGTCATCATTTCAGTTTCTTCAAAGACCAAAGTAAACTTATAATCCAAATATATATAAATATACATAGATACACAGGCATCTGCTGCAAAATACATACAATAAAATATCATATTATAATGATATTAGTACATTAAAATATCAATATTTATCTATTAAAATGCTTCAAAACAGTATATCGCATATTTTTTTATACCACACCCACACAATTACCCTTCAAAACACATATTTTTATCCCTAGCATTGTTGTACCTGTCAAAGAAATGTCAGATTGAGTAAAATTGACAGTTATGAAATTAAGGTTGGTACACACCTCGCGGATTGTAAGTGTGTGCGACATCATCTGGATGTTGACTTGTGACTGGCTGGTGGGCAGGTTGTCGGAGGACCGGGAGCGAACGAGCCGGGAGCCAGTGATCACCTGCTTGGACTTTAGCGTCATTTCCGTTTTGATGAAAACTCGGGATATGTACTGTGAACTGTGAAAAACACATTCGTATATACATAACATAATCAACCAATTATATATGTCCCACTGCTGGGCACGGGTCTCATCTCACAATGAGAGGGATTAGGCTATAGTCCACCACGCTAGCCTAATGCGGGTTGGCAGACTTCACACGCCGTCGAGAGTTTCCTCACGAAGTTTTCCTTCACCGTTTAAGCGCGTGATAATTAACTACGCACATAACTCCGAAAATTCAGACGTGCGTGGCTTAGATTTGAAGTTGAGACCTTAGACTTGGCAGTCCAATGGTCATATCACTAGGCTATCACACATTTATTTCATAAAAAAGGTCTCTAAATAGTTTAAAAATGAAGGCAGTTGGTCATTTAATAGCACGTAAGACAATAGAAATAAATTCATTAAAATAATAATTACGAGTTCTTTAAATATACAATATCATAAACTATTCTCCCACGACAATTCGTATCTTTTATAATCAGTCTTCACTACATTATAAAAAAATCCCGTCGTTTTATTACCAAAATGCTTCCTAACTTAATACAGATTTATAGCTGACATCCAGCATTATAAACCCAAAGTAAAAGAGCACATATCTTCATTAAACTGACTTCAAAGGTAAACAAAGCATAATATTAACCACGGTACAATTCCTGCATTACCATATCAAATCTAATTCGTACCTATATTCAGTATTCTCGTCATTTGCATACTCAGATTGAGACGAATTAATTATGCATTCGACTCGCACAACCCTCTAATGAACCAAATTTTGTGAGTAACGAAAATTTTGCGTTGAATAAATGGTGATTAAGAAACCGACGTTGATTGCTAATGTCATTTTAAAATTTGCACTTTCAACCACTCTTTCAAATACTATTGTAACAAATCTAAATTTTTTCTTCGCATCTTTAGCGAATAAAAACTTTATGAAAATTATACTTAATAATTTTTTCTCCCTCGGAAAAACATAAGGACTGTATTTTTATGGCATCTTGTCATCTCGGCCGGTTTCAACACCTCCGGATAAGCACTATCTACCAGATAAATTCAAAATTGGAACAGAATTTGTATGAATTGTTGGGTTTGGGTCAGAAATTTATCGGGAACTAATCAGAAGGCGGTGAAACAGGTACTAAGCTTTTTTTTTATTCTTGATAGGCTTACGACTTACAGCCAATTCGCCTGATATTATGCGACACTGCGATCTACGATGGAGCGCGCTTGCTTATAAGAAACTATTTAATTTACCATTCGAATAGAAAATCTGATGATGGAAAGCAGGATCAAAAATGTTTTAAAGGTGTAAGTTAACGTCTCGCTTACCTTAACGCCCTTATACTGAAAGCAGTCCTTAGCAGTTTGGTGGGCGATGCAGGCATGTTCCTACAAAACTTGTCTATAGCGTGATCGACGCCGTTCTTCGTTGCTTCGGCGTACCATTCAGAGTTCTGGTTCGATGCGTGCTTGTTGAACAGGATGAGGATCGATAACGCCACCCTGTAGAATACCTGTGAAAAAAAAAAGTTTTAGGAATTAAATTTTAAGGACACGATCCATCATTAGACGCCTCAGGAACTTGTAGGTAGATAGACGAGTTCGAATTGGAACAGGAACTTCTTGGAGGAATCAAACAGTTCTCGCTATTTGCCATGTTCTTCGTTGTATCTATCGCTGGAGACGACAAATGACAGACGACAGACGATACAATCTATGGAGATGACATTAATTGTGCAAATATGTCGACACCAAAAGCTTATATCATTTGCATATATATTATTTCTATTCCTTTGTCTATTCGAGCTTCAGATTGCAATTTGTCTAATGTGTGTCTATAGGCCCTTAAGTATATATGTTACAGTCGAAACTCATACCCAGTCAAAACCACTTTGACTGTTTTGTTGCAGTTAAAAACACTTTTGACTGCGAAAATCAGTCAAAAGTGGTTTAGATGATAACATGAAATATGTTTATATTGGTTAGGTTAGATTAGAACTGTGACCAAACGATGGCCAGAACCGTAATGTAGAATATTTTGCAGTTAAAAGTACATTTGCCGAACGTCCTTAGTTAAAAAGACTTGACTGATTTTCGCAGTCAAAAGTGGTTTTGACTGGTAATAAGTTTTGACTATAACATATATACTGATCGAGTGCTGATTTAGTACCTATCTGTTATTTGTTATAAGCTTGATTTTACTCATCAGTAGAGCCTGCCCTGCTAATAAGCTACAGTTTTTCGATATGCTACCTTGATCCCTTCATGGAAGAAGCAGTCGAGGACTCGCACGAGGTGCGGGAACGGCAGAGCAGCGAGGATCCACCACTGCCAGTCGGCGTAGATCCGCTCGGGGCCGATCGCTCCGGACAGCCTCGACAGATGCTGCGCAGCTGACTTCTGCAAACAATTTCTAGCACTGTACGGAAACTGTATAGATATTACGAAGATCGCGTTGAAACTCCTGAAACTTTGACTGGTACATTGGAGCATGTAGAGCCTTTAGCATAATGTATACCTAAATAAATTGAATAATTATATTACTATTCTAAAAAATAACAAACACAAAATAAGTTAAGGCTATTTGGTAGGAGAAGGAAAAATGAAACCTATTTTAAGTTGAAAGAAAATTTTCCTTTTACAAGTCCGAGCTAATATCTAAAGTTGTTATGACTTCGATTTATATATATTATGTATGATACTCATAAAGAAAGTGGCTGCTTCCTTACTACCATATACAACATAAACAAATGATCGAAGAAGGTCGATTGCACTCGATGACACCAAAACCCACGATTACATGCAATGAGTCACAGGTCTGATGCAACCCTTAGCACAAACCTCAACTTGCAATTAACATTTATTTTTATCGAATAAATCGAATAAAGTTCAAGAGAACTGATCGATTTTACCTCAGTGGTCGTTGCCCTCGATATTAATTATTCACAGTCGATAAATAGTGGTGTGCTCTTCGTGATATCGCTATCGATAATTTATTGTAAGATCACGTTGGTAGTGGTCACATGACAAGTGTGAAATAGACGCGATAATTATGTTCCTTACATAATAAAGTCGTTTATATAGTCGTAGTGATGCATTCTGATTTTGTAGTAGTAGTATTTTTTATTGAGAATTATTAGAAGCGTGAGTAGCTTCTGCTGTAACAGTACGCATATTGTGTGAGCTAAGAAACCAAATTCAAATATTACTTACAATTGCGTCTGTTTGTAACATTTTCACACCTGAATCGCTGAACTAATTGTGTTAATGAATTCTAGTATAGACATAGATTAGATAATGATAAGATCATAGGCTACCTTGTGTCTTGAAAAGTCTTTTGGGATCCGAGTGAAACGGCGGACAACAAATCGGTACAAAAATATATTCACGTGATTAAAACAAAGAAATTCCCACAAGGCACCCTAGTTGCGTGTCCCCCAGTTTATAGTACAGTAATGGGCTCGATAGCGCCACTTGTGGGCGACTGACACGCGATCGCTTGTGTTTAAGGGGTACCTACATACCACCAACCACCCCTTTGCATAGTTCATAGGAATTCGACCAATAAATCATTGCTAATACTGGAATTTTATATTTTAGAACTGATTATGTATCAGTTCTAAAATATAACATACTAGCCTCTGCCCGCGGCTTCGCTTACGTGAAGCTATATCAGGAGTAAAAATGAAAAAGCAACATTGATGACCTCTTCTTTGTATGGGCTTCTATACATCAGGGAGGTCAAGCTGTATCTCAGGATTCATTAAATTAATTGAGATAAGAAGTTCACCAGTTTTTAAGTTGGAGCATGTACTTTCTAACAGTGATAATAAAATTAAAATCTATTTAGTAGTCTTTGCTCCAACTCGTAACAAACAGACAAGAATTTTAAAAATCACATTTTCGGATTCGGTGACGTTTATATACCATAACCCACCACGTGTATTTTTTTATATCTTCAATGTACAGACACAGCTTTTTTACAATTTTATAATAGTTGAGATATAATATGTATCATTGTTGAAAGGACAATTACATCAAGAATCAGTAAGACAAGAGCGTCTTGCACCAGCTCCATGTATTTGTTAACCGAAGTCTGCACCGAATTCTCGGTATCGACTGGCCCTAGAAAAAGTCGACCAGCGGCTCAAGCGAGGCAAATAGAATTGGATTGGCCACACGCTCCGAAGGGCCTACACCATATACCTAACCAAGCAACGAGTTGCGTAGACTCCAGAATCTGATATGAGTATACAGGCGTGAACGTATGTTTGTATATTGATTTAAATTGTTTCCACCGAAAGTAATCATAAACGCAAAAAAAGAAACTGGACATGCCATTTTGTTTGGTCCTTGGATACGTTACTCTTACTTCGATACCAAGGCTCGAAGTCTGCGAGTTCTAAGTTCACTAATGAAACAATTTAGCTTTTTCTGTCTAAGCCAAAGTATGTATAATTATTCTCTCTTAATATCATGCTACGCAGCTACGCAAGGTATGGCAGAGCCTTAAGGAATAATTTGAAAGGCAGATTTATTTGTTTGATTGTAACTAAACGCACGCAACCGCCCCCTCTAGTATGAAATTCTAATATTTCTAACAGAAACACATAAAAGCCTTCTTTTATAGTGTGGAAAATCCTCACACATCGTTGGCCCCTACAGGAACCGTCAAGTGTTATGTACGTTGGACTCATACTGAGTCCAAATAAAATCAACACTTGCCCTGTGACCGGTGATGAAACAAATTGGCCTAACATAATTGGAATTTTAAAAAAATATAAAAAAAGAATGAACCCGACGACCAAAAAACAACGACAATAAAGCGTGAAACGAGACAATATCCCTATGACTATTCTGTCAACTTCCTGAATTCCAACTGTCTATTATTATATTACATTCTAGACTACGCTAGTTGTTTATTTAGAGCTGTTTTATGACAACTTTTATAATAACTAAATAACAATGATAATAACATTATCTAATAATTTACCTATAACTAAATTAACATATATAACAGTTGCATCAAATGGCCAGTTAATTTCTAGATAAAGTTAGATATGCTAGCGTAGCGATGTGCCAGAATGTTCTAGATTGCAGTGTTCTGATTCTGCGTGACTTTAATTAAGCTTTATTCTTGTAAACTTTAATCTCTGGGTCAACATAATCGATCATTATGTCTCAACAGTATAACCTGTTTACTGAATATGCAACTATAATGTCACAGTTTATTGCCCTGCGGTTAACTGGGTTATGCATAACTATAGGGAAAATCTTAATTGAATGATAAACTAGTTGTAATTGATCTTGTTTATGTACTTAAGTGATTTATTGGTATTTTTTTTCACGACATCGCCTTAAGATGTAAAATATAAGTACTGAAATGAAATTCGACATCACAAGCAGCAGTAATAAAGGAGAAGACTGTCTTTTGGGTGATAAACAGCGTTGCCAGATTTTGAATAGAAAAGCAGGACTCCTTCGTCGAAAGTTTGACCTAATAAAAAAACATTGCCTGTGTCACCAGCACCTCCAGCACAGCTGAGCACTGTCATAGTTCGGGACATTTATTTTTTTCCTAAAAATCGGGACAATTGGCAACGCTGGTGGTAAACCTCTACTGCCCAGTTCATCTGGGTACTAAACTAATGTCAAGTATTGAAATCTAGTAAGAACGATCATGTCGCCAATAACATAACATATCATCATGCCTGTATTCCCCGAAGGGTTAGGCAGAGGTGTACTAAGGTACAACCACAGTTCGCCGGTATGTTTAGGTCCCATGTAATAGGGGGCGAGCCTATTGCCATTTACCGGGCACAATTTCCAAACTCCGAGCTGCTACTGAGAATTTCATAGAAACCAATAACGCTTTGCTCGACCTGGGAAACGAACCCAGGACCTCTAGCGTAGCAGTAGCACTTGGGACCACTAGACTAACGAGGCAGTGTCGCCAATAAAATTAATTTAATTAAGTCTCTAGATGATGACACATGAGTAATGTCCCTAGTGTTGCTCCTATGCTTAGGCTACGGAAGAGATGATTCTTCTTCTAAAGAAGAAGAATCATCATCATCATCATTTTAAATTCCTTATCGAAATTACAATGAACGATGCACTCGATTCCACTTATTACCACTTGTAACTCGGAGAAATATATCAGACATACGGTTCCTAGTGAAAATAGCACAATCAAGGATCGACTGCCCAGAACTTCTCTCCAAGCTGTCTCTCAATATTCCACCCCGGCGATCTCGTTTGAGAAATCTTCTCTATGCGCCGTTCGCACGCACAGTTCACCGTAGCAATTCATATATGATTCGCGCAGTCAAATCAACCAACGCAACCAAATTATTAAAAATGAAAACTCTTCAGTTGATCTATTTACAAGCAGTTTAACATCTATGAATACCATTATTTCTAAAGGTTATATTGTTTCCGATACGAAGTGAGTATACTTTTAAGCAGGCACATTTATTAATTTAATTAAGTTCCAACCATTACAACAGTCTTTTTTCTAATTGTCGAGGCTTGTAAATGGCTTTTCGTCGAACATTCCACTATTATCTCTGTGTTGTTAGCTGTAAGCCCCTCAAATAAAATAAAATAAAATAAAATCAGCCAATAGAAGTCCACTGCTAAACAAAGGCTTCCCCAAAGATTTTCTACAAGGCTCCTAAAGAATAAAGGACTATGTAAAATGTCAACTTACGGCATGTTTCTTAGCGATCTGCATAACAGTCTTCCATGTAACTTCGTTGAGTAATTTCGTTTGCGTGATGAACATCTTCTCCTTGGACGCCACCAAGCTCGCCATGCAGTGATAGCATTCTTCCTCTGTGAACAAATAAATACATGGGGTTAGAATTATTTTTTATGCATTTATTGATTCACTGCTGGGCGCGGGTCGGATCTCAGAATTGGATGGGTAGTGTCCACGGCTCTGTTCCAGTGCGCGTTGGCGGACTTCACACCTTATCAAAATATCTCAGGTTTCTCAGGATGTGAAGTTATGTATATAAAGCCAATGATTATTTATTTCGTATGACTGTCTCGTTAGTCAAGTGGTCCCAAGTGCGACTGCTACGCTAGAGGTCCTGGGTTCGATTCCCAGGTCGAGCAGTGTTATTGGGTTTTTCTATGAAATTCTCAGTAGCAGCTCGGAGTTTGGAAATTGTGCCCGGTTAATGCCAATAGGCTCGCCCCCATTACATGGGACCTAAAAATACCGGCGAACTGTGAGTGTACCTTAGTACACCTCTTCCTAACCCTTCGGGGAATACAGGCGTGATGGTATGTTATGTTATTATTTATTTCGTAATAAGTAAGCATATAGGTACCTAACCAATATTAGCTTACTGAATGAAGAAACTACATCAAGAAAGATCTTCAAGATCGGATCATTGAATACTGTCCCTTAGTCAAACCTCTCTCGATCTCACATTTACATAATTTAAAAATATGGCCACATCACTATCGGCAAAGCAGTTTTAATGTTCAAATCCATTTCAATGTATACTTTGCGCACCTACGCTAAGAAGTAAATAAGCTCTTTGTTATATACTAGATTGTAATATATAATGTTCAGTGTTGAATAATATATGTGCTATGTTTTGGCCGTACTGCCAAATGGTTGGTTGTAACGCATCTAAAGGCAGTAATGGTTCTGTTCAGTTATAGCCGTAAAGTGGTTGCATAATTGTGTCATGATTATTTTGGAAACGCGTTGGAGAATGGGAAATGATGGAAACTTTAGCAAGTGGTTAAACAATTTTCAAGGGCAGAATATAGCAGCAGACTATCGCGTGATTATGAACCATTTGTAAAGTTTAAAACTCAGTAATAAATATGATAACAACAATTCATTTAAATCTTACCTAAATCATCAACCAAACGGTTTAGCCAAGTCTAAATTTTTTTAACAAAAATTAATAATACAGAATTAAACAGTCGAAACCTTCGTAGCAATTCAGGGTGTGCCGACATAGAGTAAAATATTTCTTTAAACGAGAAAAAAGCAATAGATAATCATAGTCAAACGTGAACCTCATATTCTAAAACGCTAATTATACAACTCTTAATTAATTCACAATTAATCTTAATCAATTCATGTCGTGTCTATGCCTTGTCGCTTGACAGGTTAAATTTTGATTTATCGGTACACCTGTCTTTGTCATATCAATTAAATATGATGAACGTTTTAGTTAACTTTTTACACATATTATCATCACGGCTGTATTTGCCGAGGTCAAGCAGAGGTGTACTAATGTACATCATGTTTAGGTTCCGTATAAAAGAAGACCCGCCTGTTGCCTTTAACTAGGCACAAATCTAAACACCGAGCTGCTACTGAGAATGCCTGGAATTCGAACCCGGTACCTCCAAGTTAGCTGTTTTACGACCACTAGATTAACGAGGCAGTTAGTTAACTTTTTAATAAGTGTATTACTACTCTTAAATGGGAAACTATTTTAAAAGCCATCTTCAAATATTAAGGTTGACATAAAGTTAATTTTCTTTTAAATTAAAATCCAAAAACTATATTACAACATTGTATACCGTCATACTGTGTAGTATGTACATTAGGTTAGTCTGTTTGTCGGTCACTGACCTGTCGCCTTGTTACTGACACAGTTTTACCTCAGGTGATTCTTACAACGCGCTACTAAAGATAACAATGTGTTCACGTATTATTTACGTCGAAAAGAACTGTGGAGGTCTATATGTAATATTGTGAGGAGTTTTTAATAAAATCACTTTCATCCCAAAGGATTTTTCGAGAACAAAAACCAAGCAGCCCTCGAGGAATTTTGTTTGTGTTGTAATTATATTATTAGGTAGAATAATATGTAACTTTTGAGTCGACGGCTTTGCAAAAAAAAATCCTTTTTGATTACATCCGTAGTTTTTTTCTTAATAAATTTATTGATTTGCAGCTGAATTATCAGTATTTTACACAAATCTACTGCCGTCCGCAACCCAATTTCTCGGCAATAAAGTAAAGAGATAGACTCGCTTTCAAGCCTTTTTGGGCTTCTGATTACTACTTACTGCCAGTGGCATACTAGCACGGAGACACTGCAGCTAGCAGGCTATTAAAAACAAAACGCAATTTAGAAGCATCCAGGTTAATTGCTGCTGGGACCCACCGCACTCTCCCACTGTAACTCAATTAATAGACGCCTGGCAGCGTTGCTGCGAAATGGAAATAAAACAAAGCTATAGAAACTCCGGTCCAATCCCACCGGAATGTAAAAAACATTTTGCACTAGTGATGTCTGTAGGTATCCCGGGATAATAGTAGGTACTGTAATATAAGAAAATTATAACTGTAAGTCTGTACAGAGCAGATATTTGAGAAAAATAATATGAGAGGATTTGGAAAGAGAAAGAGAAACCAAAACAATTATCTACGTATTGATTGTCTGTTTGTACAGGCATCACGCTATCCGGATGCAATTTTCAGTTGTATTTCTGGAGGTGAATCTTAAAATCTGGATCAATTTTCATCTTGATACGCCTGAAAGCCGAGTCATAGTAATTGAATCCGTTTGAAACGCAAGTAAACCGGGTGCAACGGCTAGTTTGGCGAATATAATTTAAAACGTAAACATTATTTGTGTACGCACCGTAGCAGTTGAAAAGGTCAGTGGCAATATCAAAAGGGTACCTGCGGTTAAATTTAATAATGAACGAACGATAAAAGCTTGAAATATTTGTGCCGAGGAAAAGGGATATATTTTTAGGCTTGAACGGATACAGTATTATGGACAAACAAACTCCGGCCGAAGATCATTTATTAAAAGCAATAAAATCTATATTAAAATGACCTCGCCAACTCTTTACGAATAAGGATGCAACACTTTATTTGCAAACAAGTATCAAAACTTGATTCAATCTCCACATCTGACCTACTTTGTAATATAGAGGACGGGATACACGGGACGTCCTGTGATTTTCCCGTCACTAGTTCCTCAGAGCTTGTACATGACAAATTGGAGTGAGACATCCAATTTGCAATCGACGCTACCGAGCACCCTAGAGACAGAAATTGGTTTCCAATAACTGATGTATTCGTTGAATTTATTGCTGCACATGTTTCATGATAAAATATTATGTAAAGGAAAACATTATTAGTTATGTAATAGTTGATAGCTCGAGTTTATATTTTCTTTGCAGTTACAGTAGAATTTTCTTGCTACGATGTTTTTTTTATTTAATATAAATGTTGAAATTGGTAAACTCTGATACTAGATGCATTAGAGATAAGGTTTCAAAAAGTGTAGGTACATATTTTGGTGGAGTAGCCAGGGAATGTCATCTCCTATGACGTATGGTATAAGAAGGCTAGTTTGGTTTGTAGTCATTACGAGTTATTTTCGGGTAAAGAGAAATCCATTTGGTGCAATACTGTCAAATTAAAAAAAAACAATACTAGGTAAGATTGAGCGTGTAATAAATTGCATTATGATAACTGCCTCATAAGCCAAATAGTCCTGAGCGCGACTGCTAAGCTACAGGTCCTGGGTTCGATTCCCAGGTCGAGCAAAGTGTTATTGGGGTTTTCTATGAAATTCCCAGTAGCAGCTCTGAGTTAGAAATGTGTGCCCTGTTAATGGCAATAGGCTGGCCCCCTATTACATGGGACCTAAACATACCGGCGAACTGTGGGTGTACCTACATTAGTCGCGCCTCTGTCTTACCTTTCGGGGAATATAGGCGTGACGGTATGTTATGTTATGTTTTAGCTATCTATCCTGAAGCCTTTATGGTAAACGAATCGAATCACGAAATATCTAATTTGTACCCATTTTTAATCGGAATTTCAGTCGGTATAATCTTTAAAAACTTTCTACACTGAATGACCAAGTCAGATTAAGTTGTAAAACGTAAATATAAATGGTCAGACCAGAGCAATCGGAACAAACACAAATCGTTTCACTAACGACCGGGCGGTTGTAATTAATAGCCGCTGAACCAAGCTCTTTGAATTATTTATCGAGATGAAAACGCTCGGGTTTTATAGTTACAGTTTACTATTAGCTATTAGTTTAATGTGGGAACGATTAATATTGCATTTTTACCTAAGAACATTTCTCATTAACGTCGATTCTCAATTTGGTTGTACGTTTCTTTTTTTTAATATATATTACCTCAGAAATCTGTCATTCATATACAGTAAAATACTTGGAAAATTCTTTTTGACTTGCAGGAGTATACTGGAGGTCTTTTTTATTTCAAAGTTGGTAATGTTATGTGCAAAACAGTTCCGTAAGCCGAAGTTGGTGAAAACAAAAGAGCCAACCAAATCGAAGGCACCGACTTTCGAAACTATTTTTTTTATTGTTTACCAGAGGAGTTGCTGATGCTAATGCGTTGCCGACCCTTAAGAGCCCCGAGGGACTATCAGGACCACAGTAACCGATGGGGAACGAGCTTTTACGCGCAATAGTCGAAACACATTCCAAAGTTCTTTCAACAGACTCCGACGTAAGGGAGAGCCAGCCAGTCAGACCCCAAGTGATCCTACCACCGAGCAAGTCAGATATTTTATCGCCTATTACGAGTTGCCTATCTGAAAGGCAGTGAGGAACAGTATTCTAACCAGTTCCTACGGGTTAAAGGGGGAGAGGGGTGTATTGCACATAACATTATTTTTAAAGCGGTTTTACTTTTTATCCTACACTTGTTTTGACAATATACACTATTTCTTTGTATTATTTTTTGCATTTTCCATGCTAAGATTGTAAAGTTATTTATGTGAAGGAAAAAATCTAATGTGAGCAGGATTCGAACCTGCGTCTTCTTCGTTAGACGGTATGACCACTAAGCCACCGCGAGTCCCATCCGCCAGGTCGAAATTTGGCTTCACATTCTGAATTTACTACTAAATCATGTGACATTTCGATTCCAAGTTACAACGTTCATAAAAGACCTAAGTGGTTTGTGCGTTTGTATTGTAATATACGCGTTATCCACGTGTCAACACAGGTGTTTGATAATGCTGCGTTGTGGCTGCGGTCACTAATTAATTTAATTAACAGCTCGCAGTGAAACACCTTAGCGTATGTGATAATGTGGATTGTAAATCGTCGCACCGTCATGCTATGGTAATGATGTGACTTGATTCATGCTTAATCTCTACTATTATAAAATTTAAAAAAAGCTGTGTCTGTACATTGAAATTTAAAAAAAACAAGTGGGTTAGAGTATATGTATAAACGTCACCGAACCCAAAAATGTGTTTGGCTGTTTGTTACGGGTTGGCGCAAAAACGAAAGAATAGATTTTTAATTTAGTAATCACTGTTAGAAAGTATAATAAGGGAATAGGCTCGCCCACTATTACATGGGACCTAAACATACCGGCGAACTGTGGGTGTACCTTAGTACACCTCTGCCTAACCCTTCGGGGAATACAGACGTGATGATATGTTCTGTATGTAGTTTTTTATAAAATGCTTTCGAGCTCTTGACTTAGGTAAAGATTGATTGCTCTCTACAGCGTGTTTATTTTAGTATCTTCGACTTTTCTTATCTTTTAAAAGACAAATAGATAAATGATAATCTAATTTGATTTGACATTCAAATTAGCCAGAAACCAGTATCACTCAGACTAGTATCACAGAGACCCTATAACTTAATTAAATACCTAGTTTTTTGCATTACAGGTATCTACTCAATCCTACTAATATTATAAATGCGAATGTTTGTGAGTAGGGATGGATATTTGCTACTCTTTCACGTCAGAACGGCTGAAAGGATCTGGATAAAATTTGGCACATAGATATTTTATATTAAGACTTTTTATCTAGACCGGACCCAATTCCGAAGTCTACGCAGACAAAGTCGCGGGCAGAAGCTAGTACTCAATATTTATTGCATTCTACAATGTGATTTATACAATCAGATGGTAAATTTAAAAATAAAATAGTTCATTATGGACTCCGTAGGGCACGCAATGTAGCACCTATTTAACGCATTCAAGACTTCCAAAGCAATAAATTTTAATGGAAGAAACTTTCGGCCTTAGGCAAAACTAAAGCGTCTCTACTTAACCGAAGGGACGCAGGTTCGAAACCTGCTCCCGAGCCGATATTTTCTTCAACTAAAATTTATATTTAGGGAAGCAATTATATTAGAATAGGGCCCAAAAAGGGTTCATCTAGGTCTCCGGCCAACCAATCTGACTTAGATGTGAGTGCTTTTGAGGCAAGTGTAAATATGAAACATCTACTTAGCCTACACAAGAAAGCTTTTAACACCCAACGATATAACACAATTATAGAATCCCGGGGCTTCCAGAACGGTAAGTGGGTCTCTGCTCGAGGATAAATGCATTAGCTGAGGTGATGGAAAAAGTAATGTAATTGTGTCATTGGGAAAGAGAAGCAGACCACGAGGCGATGTCTTAATTGTCACAATAATATAATATAATGGATTTTTTTGTTACCCAGGTTGTATAAATCCAGTATTGAGATAGTAGTCAGCTCTTTCTACGAAATAAAAAGGTAAAACCACCTTCGAAAACATACAAAATAATGTTGTGTACACAACAATAACCATACATACACTCACGACTTTCGGCAGAAACTATATACTGCCACTTGCTACAATTCTAGCATATCTATATATATAAAAAAAAGTCGTGTTAGTTACACTATTTATAACTTAAGAACGGCTGAACCCATTTGGCTGAAAATTGGTGGAGAGGTAGCTTAGAACCAGTAAACGGACATAGGATACTTTTTATCCCGTTCCCGTGGGATGTGATAACTGACCGAATTCCACGGGGGCAAAGCCGCGGGCAGAAGCTAGTTATTCATAAAGCGAACAACAGAATGTCGCTTGGCTACGTTGAATGTTCAACAGTAATCCTTCAAATAAAATGAGAATTTTCCAAATACATAGGTTCCATCGTAGGTGGCGCTGTTGCTTAACATCAGGCGAATTAGCGACCAGGCGTGCACCTATCAAGAATTTAAAAAAAAATGGCGGGATCATTGCGTAACTAACATACAAAAAAGACAGTCAAAATAAGAACCTCCTTCTTTTTGAAGCTGGTTAAAAAGGAAACTCACACTAAACGCCTACTTTTTTTGTGGTAGTGTCCAATCTCTATAAAGAACGGGCGTTCGTACGAGACCTTAATATCTCATTAATGATACAACGATTACTCAATTAATGTCAATGGTTATCTTCGGGGAAACCCAGATGTCTGAATGTTAGAAAATATTGTATAATTGGTGACTAAATATTATGTATAAAGGAATGTAACAACTCATACAGTTTTATGTTTTTTGTAATGACTCTATTTGTATGGTATACGGTGATTTAGATGGTTGAAACATAGTTTGTTTTATTTGCTATTGTAAAGGAAAACTCTTGCAAAAAACAATGCTCCATTATATATAAGGCTATATTACCAGCTTTCATAAAATTACTTTAAATAGTAAGGCTATTTACTAAACTCTCGTGATTATAAATTGAACACGAATAACGCATACGTACACATCTAATTACCTGATGTAAAATTAATTTTCTCATCGGTAACATTAAGGCCCACTTGCACCAAATTCTTAAATGTGTTTAAGACATATTTAAACACAATTTTTCATAGAAATTTCGTGTTTAAATACAATTTAAACACATTTCAGAAGTTGGTGCAAGTGGGCCTAAGTATCTAATAATATTAACTAACGATCATTTTGAATTGAATTTACTGATATAACTCTTAACTCTATTATTATAAAATAACTCTACTATTATAAAATTGTAAAAAAGCTGTGTCAGTACATTGAAGATATTAAAAAGAAACACGTGGGTTATGGTATATAAACGTCTCCGAATCCCTAAATGTGATTTTTAAAATTCTTGATTGTTTGTTAAGGGTTGGAGCAAAAACTATTGAATAGATTTTAATTTTATTATCACTGTTAGAAAGTATATGCTCCAACTTAAAAACTGGTGATCTTCTTATCTCAATTAATTAAATGAATCCTGAGATACAGCTTGACCTCCCTGATGTATAGAGGCCCATACAAAGAAGAGGTCATCAATGTTGGTTAACAATTTTTACTCCTGATATAGCTTCACGTGAGCGAAGCCGCGGGCAGAAGCTAGTATAATATAAAATGACTACATTACATACTCATTTTATACTCTTTTTGTTCTAATAAGAATCAGAAGGTAGGTATATTCTTTTACTGTCTTTATTTATTAGTCTAGTGGTCCTTACGCGACTGCTACGCTAGAGATTCTGGGTTCAATTCCCAGGTCGAGCAAAGTGTTATTGGGTTTTTCTATGAAATTCCCAGTAGCAGCTCGGAGTTACGAATTTGTGCCCGGTTAATGGCAATATAGGCTCGCCCCCTATTACACGGGCCTAAACATACCGGCGAACTGTGGGTGTACATTACATTATGTACGATTCTGCCTAACCCTTCGGAGAACACAGCCGTGATGGTATGTTATGTTATCTTTCCTCTTACTGAGTCGACACGGACCCAGCAGGGGGATAGGATATGTGTTGATGATGAATTAATTAAATAAACAACCGCGTATTCTATTAGTAATATTCTACGTTCCAGCTTGATTTTATCAACAAACCGATCAAAATTCAGTTCCCAATATAGCTCAAAATGTAGCCCGTCTGAATATCGATCGCGCCTAAGTTCAGCAGAGCTGCTCGAGTCATGAATAAGTGAGCGCTGTATTAGTGTATTACCTTGTTTCAGCACGTTCACCCCGTGACCGCTATACTTACGTAATACTACGTTCAAGTTCTATGTTACTTAGACTTGAACTTTGTGGAGATAGGATAAGATAATCCTCTTCTAAAGGCATAAACTACAATAACAATTCATGCTGTATTACTTAACATTAGCTTAACAGCGGTATATGAAGCGGTAAATATGGAAACGAATATTTAAAAATATCAATTCATTCAATAGTATAAAATGTCCAAAATTTAGGTACAATAATAATTGTCTCGATGATACGACGACATTTAGAAAGAAAGAAAGAAAGAAAAATAATTTATTTCGTGGTCAAGAGGACACACAACACAACAGACAAAAATTAAGCTAGCATTTACATGACGTCCAAATGCTTTATCGTTCGGAAAAAATATAAAATACGGTATTATATCGATGTCGACGGTTCCATGGTCGCACAGAGTTGATATATTTCACGCAAAATAACTTGACCCAAAACTAACGGAGAGGGGGAAAATTTGTGCAGTGCAATTTACGTGCAAAATGTACTAAAAATCGACTACTGCTCATCCACCATTCTGGTTCAAGTTATATTGCGCC
Source organism: Acronicta leporina (assembly GCA_947256265.1). NCBI lineage: Eukaryota > Metazoa > Arthropoda > Insecta > Lepidoptera > Noctuidae > Acronicta > Acronicta leporina. The sequence continues at coordinate 2,627,915 of OX366513.1, read as the reverse complement.
AACTGTACTTGATAGTGAGTTAATAGCGAGACTGGGTGCTCAGGGTGTGCCAAACGAACATTTACGAACATGTACGTCACTCGTGTAGGCGATCATTTAGTGCTGTGCTGCTGAAAGTGGTCTATATCGACCCCTAGGGGTCAACGACGATCTTCAAAGGCGTCAATGTCAGCGGGAAGAAAAATTTGTGTCCACGAAATCTCAAATGGGTATTTAAAATGACGTAAGAAGTGGGTCTACGCAAACCCGAATAACATAGCAAGTGGTCAACAAGATAAAAAGTTTGGGGACCTTTGTATTTCACCAAGATATATACAAGCTATTGCACGCGGTATCATTTGCATCCCAAAGGACTTTTGTGGACAAAGGGACTATTCCATATATAAAGTCCAATCTATCAGTCGTCAACCTATTATATTTTCACACTACTCTACTAGGTCTCCTTTCAGAATGAGAGGGATTAGGCTAATCTTCCACGCCGGCCTATTGGTTAGCAAACTTTACACGACTCCGACAAAAACTCTCAGGCATGCAGATTTTGTTTGATTACATAAATGTATTTTTGACATTCTGGACTGCCACATTAGCCACGTCCACAACTTTAGGGCAAGCGAAGTGTGGTGTTAGTCGTAGGAGTTTGACATAAGATGCATAAGAACTGTTCCTTACTATAAGAAAGGTATTTCGTTTCAACCATATGGAGTAATATATGTATAGAAAGCACAGCCACACAGGACTTCGACCATTGTAACGAACAAGCTTCATAAACCTATCAAAAAGTCACAATTGTTTTAAGTTCACTTTTAACATAAAGCAGACATTCGACCAGGTTCCTGTAAGTTACTATGTTTATTAGTGAACGGAGAATCGAATGAATCTTAACGATACAACTAAATTAAAAGTTTATTCGTTTTGTTGGCAGAAATAGTAAATTTTGGAGTACATGTAAATAAACAACTAATTAATGTTCGTAAGAATATCTTTTTTTAATAAACCGTATGATGGGTAAATAGAAACTTATTCTAGGGCAATTAAGATAGGTACTTTTACTTAAATAAAAACGATGTTTTTACTTCGTCAAGAAAATAAGCACACGGATCGACAACTTCCTCCGAACCCAAGACTACAAACAATACAATACCCATCTCACACGTCGCCCAATCAGCCAACGAAGCACGTAAAAATATCGATGGAAAACGCCCAATTAAACAAGAAATTGGCACCCTTTTGGAGTACCCGACAACGTAAAACGCAATAACTTCGCTCGAAGACTATTATCGTGGTAAAGAACGCACGTTTACCGCGGTAACTTATGTACCGGTCGATCCCGGTAAACGTAGCAAACGATACATCAATGCCACTAACAGAATGTTTTCGTATTTTTTCTATAAGTCTTTCGTTATTTCGTAGTAAGTCGCCTACGGGCTGGCGAGTGGAGTTCCGTGCCAAAACAGATTGGTATTGGCTGAAACAAACATTGTCAAAACAAATTGAGTTGGATGTGTCGCCAGCGATTTAGAAGGATTATGAAATAATAATATGTTTGTGTAAATCCAAATATTTGTTGGAGTTATCTAAGATCTAGATCTAGATATTAATGAGCATTGGAAAATGTGAAGGAATATAGTACTAGAGTTTAACGTGCCTTTTTTTGGAGTTGGACGTAGGATGTTGAATGAGGGATTCTTTACAGCGTAACCGAGCTTCGTGGCAAGGCACCGAATGCTTCCAGCCTGGAGCATCTTTTAAGCTAAGCAACAACAGCTAAGGGCGGCCCCTAACGGGACTCGGACCTCGGCTTACGGCGTTGCTGAGGGGACAGCTAGGGATGTCTGGGTCTGGTTTAAATCGTTTAAGATGCCATGTAATTATGCTGTTATGTATAAGTATTTGAAGTTATCTACTCTCTAAATAAAGAAATCTTTAGCTTGCGCGTGATAACATATTGCTGAATGGCGTCGAGGAGTTTGTCGCAGACACGTCGCATCTTTATACAACCGAATTGATGGGACAATGATCCGGATACAGATGCGGAAGATCCAAGACCTTATTAACGGTGTCCATATGAAAAGACCTTCAGCCAGCGCAACATATTGTAAAGATATCGAGATTTTCATCGGGGAGAGCATTATAAAATTGGTCTTATTTCATCGGAAGTTTACGTCTCGTACGGTCGTAGATCCTTAAAATTATAGTGACATTGAGAATTCTGCACCACATAATGCATATCTTCTCTCTATACAAGATATCAGGATAGGTCACCACGAACGACGTTTTTATGATTTCACAATACAAACATGTCTGACCGATCTATCGGTACAAGAAACAATAAACGTTCTATTGGACACATAAAACTTCTTATTGCGTACATTGCGGTACATAACGCAGCTGGGGGTTTACGAGGCCTCTCCCACATATTGCTTGTTACAACATTAGGTACTTATTTGTATTAAAAAAATAAACAAATTTCTAGGAAAATAAAACCTTCTTCAAGCATTTTGCGGTGTGTCTTCAGATAGTCGTACATAAACTGACTAGGAAATCGGAATCGGAAATTTCGCGTAACATACACACAGAAAGACATACAAACCTAATGATTTTATTGTTACTGTTAGTTATTAGTTTATAATTTAATTAACTCAGTCTTGTAGTTATTACTTTCCTTTATTAACACTTATATGGTTATTTGAACAGAGAATTGATATTAATGTGAAAAGGTAGAATCAGACATGTGCATAGACCTATTCTATATAAGTAGAATTGTCTTTTCGCTTGTCAGAAGTACAAAGATTAAATTAAAGTACACGCAAGAGCAATAAGCTATAAGACAACTGGATGGATAATTACGAATTCAAAACAGGGTATTGGTTTAACGAATTAATCATGTTACCAAGATAACACTAATCAGACATCATCAACTAATACATGAGCCAAATTAAAAAAAAAACATATCTTATCGTTAAAACGAACCTCAACTTTTTAATTTACTCACTAATTAGTGGTTCACGTAACACGAAACTTAGTCGCGTTAGTGACGTCATTTTGCTCGTAAACAAAACACATATTCGTTTAATGAGTCTTGTTGGGTACTAATTAAAAGTTTTCATGATAAATCACATAAGTACTGAGGTTTGCTTACTAACTGAGCTAGCTTGCACTGTCATGCTGGTTGGTATACGTTTTTTCTCACGAAGCCGCGTGATTATTGCTATTTCAACCTTATGACCATCGCCATAAAAGTTACAGGATCCACCATCGTGGGACAAAAATTCAATATTGATTAAGAAATCACTAGAAATATATAATATTACTAGCTTCTGCCCGCGACTAGCGACACGCGTAGCGTGATGATATATAGCCTATAGCCTTCCTCAATAAATGGGCTATCTAACACTGAAATAATTTTTCAAATCAGACCAGTAGTTCCTAAGATTAGCGCGTTCAAGTAAACAAACTCTTCAGCTTTCTACTCATTCATTAGTATAGAGTATAGATATACTATCTGAGTGTAAATTTTGCAATAAATAAATATACGGATTGACTAACCACAACTTGTAATATGGGCCGTAAATATCTAAATATGACCAACCTAAACAAAAACATTTTTTTAACTGTCAATAGGTTTTAAAGCAAGCTGCTCTGCCGTTTCGAACCACGAGCTGATCGGACGACGTGGACGGTGCGAATCGATGAAGTTCAAAAAGTATTCGCTGTTTCACGCCACAGTCACAGATGTGGTGCGAAACGACGAAGCAAGCAAGGCTACCGCTATAATTCAAAGGTACATAGATAGGCACGTAAACCAAGAATTTTAGAAATCGTATAGTGCATCATTTAACGTTGAACAAGACGTCATTCCATAACATCACAAAAACAATCATCCTTTTGAAATAAAAACGTAAAAGTTTTAGACTTCATACTCTGACCTCATATAAATAAGGGTTATCTGGTAAAGACAAAACAGCTATAAGGCGGTTATTTTACTGGAATGAGTCAGAAACTATAGTCGATTTGTCATTAATGATATCAGCGACTAACGTAGGTCAGGATCATCAGGAAATTCGGTTTGACAAAATTACGTCAAAGTTATTTTGCTTGTCATGACACCTCGTTATGACGAGCTAAATAACTTATCTGACTTAATTTTCCTGACTGGATTATTCTAAATGGGATACTTAGGTCTATTCCATTCAGAATATGTATAAATCGAATATGTAAAAAAATATATATATAGGATGAATTTGAAAACATGAGTATAAATAGAAATTGGAGGTTCAGTAACCGTAGTCATTTTAAAATGTAATTTCTTTAATCTAAATTGTAGGATCTTGTCTTGTGTAAACTAAGGTATTGTCGTAAGGAAAGCATGAATTATCAGTATTTAACTAAAAACATGCATGAATATTTAAACCTGTGACTGTACAATGTAAAGCCACAGTGCATAAAATACTTGCAAAATACAGGAAATGTTATGTTAAAATGCATGGGTGTTGTAGTAGCAGTTTAACTTTCCTGTAAACTTACTGCGCAAGTAAGTAGTGTTCATAAGGAAAACTCATAAGCTCGGCCGAATATATTGCGTTCCTTCATAGTACTTATTGCTGCCAGCTGGCGTAATATGAGAATTTTACACCAAGTTTCGTCGAGTCGAACATTTTTATGCATTTTAGGAAAAATGGTTTGGTTGGACAAAATATTTATCTAACGTTATGCGTTTACTAGTGCATGGTAAGCAGTAGACCTATTGTATTCTAATAGCTTATCTTATCTTATGTGGGGCCAAGGCAACAAGGCCACAGTAGGACCCATGGAATCTTTTGTGCACCCCCTAGATACTTAAACCTCATACTCTCCCAGTTCTTCAAACTGCTCTTCCATGAACTTTACACTGAGGCCTGAGGATATGAGTCTGTAGTCCTCTGGTCTTGGATAACCCTGCCCCAAGAGGCATTTTCGCTTTGTACCCATTCTAATAGCTCATTTTATTATAATACTAGCTTCTGCCCGCGACTTCGTCCGCGTAGCGTGATGATATACAGCCTATAGCCTTCCTCAATAAATGGGCTATCTAGTACTAAAAGAATTTTTCAAATCGGACCAGTAATTCTTGAGATTATCGCGTTCAAGCAAACAAACAAACAAACTCTTCAGCTTTATATATTAGTATAGATAATTAAAAAGTGCATGATCAAGTCACCAAGAAATCTTCAAAATTACAAAGCTTTGTAACAACATATTTTTTCCAGAAGGCTACTCACTGATCACTGTTGAAATAAAACTTATTTTTAGGGATTTTATCGCATTGTATTGATCTACTATTTAATTCCCTACGGTACGTTTCGGATCCTTTACAGTAGCCATGGTCACAGGTAAAACCGTAAACGTAACGATAAAATCCTTTATTAAATCTATATATATAAAAGAAAGTCGTGTTAGTTACTCCATTTATAACTCAAGAACGGCTGAACCGATTTGGCTGAAAATTGGTAGAGGTAGCTTAGAACCAAGAGACGGACATAGGATACTTTTTATCCCGTTCCCGTGGGATGTGATGGCAGCCCGAATTCCACGGGGGCGAAGCCGCGGGCAGAAGCTAGTGTCTAATATTTGCGCCAAAGAAAATTTCGTGAACACATTATGGTCATAACTGAAATTCAATTGGAACGGTAAAGTAGTACCTGGTACTTTACCGTTCCAATTTAATTTCAGTTACGTTTTTCTTCCTTACGACATCGTGCGTTACGCGAACGCACGTTTATATTTAGAATTTATCACCAGTTCCGAGCGGAGGAAAACATCGTAAGGAAACTGGCACTTTTAACAATAAACAAACATGAACGAATTTATGGTGCAGTTCCGATAGATGGCACCACCTGTTGTTGGACTGAAAGTGTAGGGTATACTGAATAATGAACGACATAAGTACATTGCCCTAATCTGTCCTTGAATGGGGATTAATATGCTGCTAGCATTGCTGTTATGTAATACGTGTGACATCACCAGGAGCATAATTATAAGAAGTAGAAATAGCCATATGATAAGCTATCACGCTTCTATTCCCCATAGGGTTAGTCAGAGGTATACTAATGTACACGCACAGTTGGCCGGTAAGTATGTTTAGGTCCCATGTAATAGGGGGCGAGTCTATTGCCATTAAGCGGGCAGAAATCGCGGCTACTGAATGTCATAGAAAAACCCAGGAGTTAGAGTCTATTGCCATTAACTGGGCTGAAATCCAAACACATAGCGGCTACTGAATTTCATAGAAAAATGCAGGAAGTCTATATATCATATCATATCATAACAGACTTAGACCCACTAGAGTCTAGTGGGTCTAAGCGTGACTGATATGTGGCTGATTAGTCTAGTAATCAGTTAGTAATGAGGCAGTTATGGCCTGAAAAGCTAACTTGCCAAAATCATATAATTATCATAAACTAGCTACTGCCCGCGGCTTCACCCCAGTGGAATTTGGTCTGTCATCACATCCCACGGGTACGGGATAAAAAGTATCCTATGTCCGTCTCCTGGTTCTAAGCTACCTCTCCACCAATTTTCAACCAAATCGGTTAAGCCGTTCTCAAGTTATAAATAGTGTAACTAACACGACTTTCTTTTATATATATAGATATATAACTAGCTTCTGCCCGCGGCTTTGCCCCCGTGGAATTCGGTCTGTTATCACATCCCACGGGAACGGGATAAAAAGTATCCTATGTCCGTCTCCTGGTTCTAAGCTTCCTCTCCACCAATTTCCAGCCAAATCGGTTCAGCCGTTCTTAAGTTATAAATAGTGTTAATAACACGACTTTATTTTATATAATTATATAAGATAGATTATAAAGATTGACATCATTCGCTTAAACCGTAAAGAAAATCATCTTGTCAGAAATCTGCATTCTTGAGCGATTTTCAATTCAATTTCATTCTGATTTTCAGTGGTCTTTGGATACAGAAATCTACCAATCTGCACTAGACTTTCGTTGGCGAGTGTCTGCTCAGAAAAGGATTAGGGTATAAGTCCATTCTGAGAGGAGACTCATGCCAAGTGGGATAGTAATTGGGTCGATAGTGACATCACATTTTTATTTCCTTTAGGGTCGGAGAGACCACAATTGCCGGAGTAAATGTGTTATTCTACGACTAACATATGCATTGACGTTTGTCAGGGAACCAAACCAACCAAGGGACCAACAGACTACAGAGCCTGTGCATTTACGTTTAAAGATGTCGTAGAAATGCTTAGTCCTATACACATCACACAAAATGTAGTTCCTTCTCAAGTACAAAGAAAGAATGAAGAAATAAAGAAAGAAAATACTTTTATTTGCGTCGACATGACGCACGAAAAAATAAAGATGACAACAAAAAGAATAAGAAATAGGTCTATGGAAAACATGCGTCACACCCATGCAAAAATATCTTGCAGTAGATACATTTCTTAACCTTAACTTTGATGGTTATCAATACGTACTTATACCGTGAATGCTCGACTAGCGATCTCAACGCATGATCTGCTCGCGTTTAAAAACTCGAAATTTATTGGGCAACCACGAAACATGATCGCAGATAAAAGTCATAAAATACCAGTATTTCACGGAAGTAATAAAATATCGCTTCTGTATCAATAAATTTGATTCTTTTTTCAAATACGTGGGCTGATCGCTTATAGCTGTTGCAGTCACATTACGATGCTTAACAGCTTTCACCACACTCACCACCTACCCAATGTCCATTGTTTATATATCTACCAGTATGTAGGACATTCTAGATGTTCCCCAGGTCATTAACCTGCAAGCTGCGGCAGATAACCGTGACAAATGCCTGTCTAGGAATTACTCAACTTGATGACAATCGTAAAACATTTACGCCGCACTAAAGTCGGCGTTCGCGATATTTCTTTTATCAGCGCTAGGGATGGGAAAATGTTTTATCTTTAGATTGTAGCAGCGGTGATCTTGTTACAATTTTTTATAGCTTATAGGTATAATTTGTCGGTCAACAAAACATGTGTTAGCTACAATATAGGGTCTTTACTTTATTACTTTATTTATTAGTCTACAGTATTTAACTTGTTATTGAGAATGCATATATAAAAACCTCAGACCTGTGAACTATCCGTAATCAATCAATGAGTGACTCATTGCGCTAATCTTTTTTTCTTTCTTTTCTCAGTTTATTCGCCAAATGCTTCAGTCTGGCTTCTTATCCTTGTCTGTCACCGGTCCTCTCATTCATGTCATTATTAGAGAAGAACATCTGTCTTTACAATAGCAAAGTAAGAAGCATTTTGAAACTTCCCACTGGAAAACCTTCGGAAAATAACAAGTTTCCACTTCAGATTGAAAAGCTCTTGATGTTGTGTTTTGTTTGTCATTGTCTTAACAATCTAGTTTTATAATAGTACCTACTTACTCGAGAAATCTAGAAGCTTCTTCGTCAGATTGTGAAATCTTCTAAAAATAAATTCTGCTAAGCTTCCGATTTGAAAGAACTGAGTGAGATAATCGAAATAAAACAAACAGAATTTACAGTCAAACGACTCAAATTTGGGTGTCAACAGCACAAAAGACGTCACCCAATACTGCGCACCAAAAAAAATAAACGGGCGCATTAAGCTTTCTAATACAAGCTTGTAATCAAACTGATACACCCGATATTATAAACCAATATAGAACATTTTGCACTGTTCATTTATTACACGGGATTCGAACCTATATAAACTCCCATAACTCAACAATAATTTGCAGGAAATTCTCAAAAACCTCTACCCAAAATTTCTCTGTATTTATTAGGCGTTTTATTATAAGAAGTGTTCTTGTTGCCTGTTTAACTATCTAATTGAAAGTGACGAAATTCTGAAAACAATCTCTTTATTTGTTACAAGTTCGCATTTTTGACGCATTAACAGATTAAATAGAGTCTGAAGTACAGTTAATAATAATTAACCTGTATGACTTTTTTACGTATCTAACGGAATACGGAACGATATGCCTACCAATACTTAATAGTATCCATGATACTGATGTTTTATCTTTCCAATCGACCAAATGCAATTTCTAGACTTTAAGAGCATTGTAACACGCAAATATGGTAATTTTACACATATCTAGAGAAAAAATTAAGAAAGGATCAAGTTAAAAGTATCAAAGGGCGTTATATTCCAACATCAAAGTATAGGCAATACGCTACGAAAAAATAATGTTCACAATAGCGTTCTAATATACATGCTTGCTGAAACGCCAGCGTTGATAATACCTAAAATGAGACTATAACTCAGGTTGAATGTGAAATATTCATGGAATTTGCGAAAGGGGACAAAATTAATGTTAAAAACTCGGCAAGCGAAAGGAACTTTAGGGAAAAATTCAATTTTGATGAAGCATTTTCATAAAGCTACTGTAACGCAGTGGAAGTTAATTAAATATTGTATAACCCATCAAAAGAGCAGAAAGGTGTTTTACGGTGTTTTATGAATAATGGAGAGGAAGATAGAATTGTTGGAATATATATTAAAACATTTTACAAATAATATTTTATGTATAAAAGCAGTTAAAATCTAAATTTAAATGAGGTTTACATTCCACTGTAACCTAACACGTAATCTAATCTATATCTATCACGATTATTCGTGGGCTTTGAACCTAAAAATTTCATTTACGTTGCTAACCGGTGCCTTTGCACTAAGCATGAATGTCACTGCTGTCACAACGCTAACACAATGTAAACATTGTTCATTCATAGGCAACAGAGGCATTTGAGCGGCAGTCACTGGACGAATGACAGACTGAATTCAGCACGTCGATCGAACATTCATAAGGAAGGTTATGTCGTTTGAGAATCTAATGAAGCAACTTCAAGTTGGAGAACAGTTCCATCTCAATGCCTTACGCCAGATTGATCAGCTGTATCGGAAATTGAAACCATTTCATTAAACCGTCTAGTTGCCAGACATCTCATGACTCAATGAGATTACATAGCAAAAATCATTTCCTAAAACTTGTGAAAACAATAATCATTAAGGTGACTAACAATTCAACTCATGATTTCTGTAATATGGAATTGAAACGAAATACAATCTTTATCAATTTCACGGTAGATAAAATTAGTTCTCTTTATGGCACATGCTTATATAATGTAGACTACATGTCTGTAAATACGTAAATATTTAATCTAGTAATGGTATTAAACTTTCTGAGACAATACGCAGGCGGTTTCACTTTTATCACAACGGTCGTTGAGCTCCGTTACTAATGTTTGAGCTACACGATGACTGATGTATCCGTCAGTTAGGACAGGTCAACTTAAAGGTGCTATGGTCTGGCATTTGCCCTACATTGTAAGACTCACATATCTGATAATACTGCTGCTGTCAGGACTTTAAAAGAGACCATGATTATATGAAGTTTGTTTCGCTGTTTCTTCTCAGAGGTCGTCAGTTAGGAAATACCGGCGCTATCTTGATAAACAGTATTATGTAACAGATCGAATTGTTAAAATGTCTCTGATCTATTAACAGAAATAAATCAGTTTGTGATTTTTGGTCACTTATAATTTATTAAATAACATGAGAAATTGAGGGTAAGTAAAAGTGAACGTCGAGTTGATGCAATAAAATTACATATGGATTATAATAATCAACACATCTTCGGAACAGAGAACAACTGTAAAAACCTCAAAGTAGGCCTTCACCCCGCAATGAGACAGCACCAAATAGGTATAACGATAGCCATGACTAGACAATAAAAGCTTTTTATCCTAAGATGACTAAGGGAGGAGTGAAGTGAGTCATAGCTCGACTGAATTGAATTTTGTCGACAGACAGCAAGGGGACTTTTTCGGAGTCCGCAAAAACCCAGTACCAATAAATTAACCAGCAAAGTAGACTGCTGGTTGTAGGCTCTCAATATACCTACAGTGTGAGTAGTACACTCCTAAGGCATAGATAAAATCAGTACAAAATATAATTATGTATCACAAACACAGAGCCCTTAGAAAGATATTGTCTCGTGAGGTTGCAAAAATTAAGTGGGTATACGGAGCTTATCTCTTCCATCGAATATATTGTAAGCTAGGGAGAACGCTAGAGCACCGTCACCGTCAATTTAACCAGTATGTAAGCGAATTCTAGTGGCATGTTGTATATTTTAGACGACAATAAAGATTGATTGGGTTTGTGTTGTGTTAAGCCGTTTCATGTGTAACGATCTAGAAATTACCGTATTACCACAATCAGAGACAGTACATATCCGTAGTGAGATAATTACAGAGCTTAATGAGCGTGCAAATCGACACGCCAACACTAGACCGAGCCAATTTAATACTGCAACCTTTACGCCCATATATGTTGTTATTAAATTAACAGATACATTCTAAAGGTCAGAACATTAATCTGTGTTATTCTTTGACAAGTAGATTGTGACAGAAATAATCCAGGTAATTTCCAAGCCGTTCTAGTTTTATAATTGTATATCGAAAGAGCTTTAAGGAAAAGCCTTAACGATAATTTTCTAGAGAAAGATGAACTTATGGACGACAAAAAGATGAAAGCGCTAAAGAGAGATCTTGATTATTAGAATCTTCGGTTTACCTCATTCACCCGGAGTTTCAGAAAATTTCCGATACGATTCAGTTGACAGTCAATTAATTCAGCATCGGTATTAGTGACAATAGATTTTGCCTGTGTCTGTAATGAAGTACTTGAAGGGTGAAAAGGCCCGTAGCGTAAGAACTAACAACGATTTTATACACTATAGCTTCTGCCTGCGACTTCTTGCGCGTAGTGTGATGATATATAGCCTTCCTCAATAAGGACGGACCAGTGGTTCCTGAGATTAGCGCGTTAAAGCAAACTAACAAACTCTTCAGCTTTATATATTAGTATACACTATAATGATTAGTGATGTGCAAGACCCGTAGAATAGTGACATTTAACGCCACACACAACGTTACGCATGACTTTCAAGGATTTGTTACGATGTTTCCACTCGGTTAAACATTTACTTTGTAAGGAATATAGTTACTGTATAGAACAATCGGTTCATTATAAACTGCAACGAGCACGACTACGAACCGTTAATGAACTCGGGTTGAGATGGAATTTCAGATCGACATTGTAACTAGATTTTTCTGATAGCGAATCGAACAGTGATGTCATTAATCTTGCAAACAAAAAACTTAATGATTCCGTTTTTTTTATGATCTTTGCTTAATTTAAAACTAGCTTCTGCCCGCGACTTCGTCTGCGTGGACTTCAGATAAAAAATAGCCAGATATAATAATGTGTTATTCCAGACTATAATTTATCTCTGTGCCAAATTTTATCCAGATCCGTTCAGCCGTTCTGGCGTGAAAGAGTAATCCTCACAAACTTTCGCATTTATAATATTAGTAGGATAGTAGGATAGTACGAAGTAGGATAGGATAGGATTTAACTTTATGAAGTTTTTATAAAGGTCATGTTTTATAGAAAACTAAAGGATAGATAGAATATTTGTCAGCTTTTACAATATATATAATTTTCTTTTAGTAGGTTTTTTAAATACAGCAACTAACTCTCATAACTGCTGTAGTCATTGCCTTGAGAATGAAGAAGAATTGTTCATAGTAAACAGTGGGCGTCTGATACAAAGTCGCTGCCTATCCATTAGCAATACCAGTTATGATGATATCTGGTGTGGCTGTACCAAAACTATTTCCAAGCCCACACGTGTTCCCACCACTCGAAGCTAAGTATAGAGATAGCATATCTGTTTAAACGATTGCAACAGTGATAGATTATGCGAATACCATAGTAACGCATCTCTCTGAATTTACTCTTACGATCGGTGTTAAAGGATATGCGTCTTTCTTGTTAAATATATTTAAACATTGATTTAAATGGTTTTTGACGTTGATTGAGGGGTAAGAGAAAGACAAGATGTGGATACTGGAGATTTCAGTTACTAATCAATACACGCATGTTTTAAGAGCAGACAAGGTCGATAATGAAAGAATAAACCCAACCATTCATGAAAATATTTACACAAAAATTGTTAATGCAACGTGTTTCACATGACTTTGTAAATCTAAGTAAGGTTACATCAAATTAAATATTTGATTTGATTTAAAATCATGTCAACAACTCACTAATTTGTATGTAAACGTTGTTGCACGAGCTGTGGCGCATGTTTTACGAGAGTTTTAAATTGTACATCAACGTTATTACTGAAGTTAAATGAGAATTTTAAACTTTCAAGCTGTGCGATAGTTTTAAAACTCAATTACGGGCGACACTGCGAAAGGAAGTAGCAAAAGCAATTATAAAAAAAATGACAGTGTTTCAATAAAGTGTTTGATACGAAATAATTTTCATTTTAGTTCGCACCAGTCACCAGGTAACAAAAAAACTCTAGGAAAAGCGCTTGGGAATAGTTTGGAAAACTCCAAGCGCGGATATGAGTTTCTATCCGTTGAATAAAGTTACATCGCGCATGTCTTCATTGGTGAATCTTAAGTCAGTCCATTCATTCTACATGTAAATTTTAACACTGGTATGCAAAGATATTTAAATAGGATTAAGCAATTGTGGGTAAACATTTAGTATTTGTATAATGCTTTATTCTTTGTAGGTACTTAGTTATTGAGGTAAGAAAGCGAATGTCTACCTAATTTATTGACCCAAGATGTCGACTGTTTTGTGTATTATATCCATAAAAGTTACAATCAAAATATTATACATTTACATGATAGGAAAAAGCTGCCAACACAAAACTGACTCATACTTGAAAACTATCCAAATTTGTTGTTTACACAAGAAAAATGCGAGCATAAAAAGAGAATTACAGGACAAATCACATTGATGTTAGCAGAGAGCCCTTTCATCTAAGTAAATCTTATTGACAGATACGATATGATATGACGTAGTTGCTTCGTTACGTGTCATTTTTAGAGTATCTTTACGAATGTATGGACGTAAGCCATATCAAGCATTCAATGTACGATTTGATCCTCTTTAATGCTGCCTCGTTGACGCAGGCTACGTGTGTAGATAAAGGTCCAAAGTAAATAGCATAATTCTCTTTGTGTTTATTGTTTTTTATGATTTCGTAATTTTGCAGTTACATGACGTAAAAGTTTTGATAATGTACTTTCTAATTTATCTTAATCGTGTTTATATATTTTTTATTATAATTATCATTGGTTTTTCTCTTCATATTATCTTAATCCACGAGTTTTAAACTACAAAAGTCAATTCACCGTCATTTACTACTAACTTAAACAACATAATTTTATTAAGAAAGTTTCTGAAATTGTCAATCCAGTCTTCAAAAATAAGCTTGTCTACAAAGATGACTTTTAAAGTATGTTAACACAAGTTTTTTCAGTACCCTTATTTCTCAACTATACTTGCTAAATCAACGGGAAGTGGCAGACGGATGCCCCGACGGATGCGTTTATACGGTTTGTCTGCCAACCCGATCAAGAGGGGACTACCAGTTCTACGTCGCTCACTTAATTGAATCCTCCACGAGATAACTGAATTAAATTGAATATCGTTAACGCTTTGAAGATCAACGTGGGTAAATTGATATTTTAACGTAATAGTTGAACACGTAAAGGGTTAATTGAGAAAGGATAATGTAATTTGTCTTTAGAAACTTTAATGAGAAATGAAGTTGTCGCCTTGTTGTTTGCTCTGAGTATTACGTCAGTTGTATAAGGACACTGTGAAACTTAGAGAGTTACAGTTCCTTACTTTCATAAAAACATCCATGACGTACTTCTAAAATCTACTTAGGGTTTTCTACAAACCGAATTTCCTATATATATGAAACTGACATAGGTTTGAAGAACCTGTCACCGCGGTCCGCAAATTGTCTCCACTCGAGGGTCGGTTGATATCAAGTGACTCTTGACTTGTGACCTAAAGGTGTTTTGGCACTGGGAAATATGAAATTAATTGGATTTGTGGACGGGAATTTTAAAATTATAAACCTGGGCTAGACATTCATTATTAAAATTGGAAATTGCTGGTGTACTATTATGTATATATGATCTTAACCGACAAAAGATATGTTAAACATATTTAAGCGATCCTGTCGAAGAAATTGATAATAAAGATGATTTCAGTAAGCTATTGGCAGACGCCAGATGTGTTAGTGGAAAGATTTGTTTGTTCCGGCACGCCCACTGGTCCAAGCGAAGTTGAATGAGTTTTGACACATTTACATCACTACATATTATAAAACAAAGTCGCTTCCCGCTGTCTGTCCCTATGTATGCTTAGATCTTTAAAACTACGCAACGGATTTTGATGCGGTTTTTTTTAATAAATATATAGATATAAATATAAATATATAGATAGATTGATTCAAGAGGAAGGTTTTAAGCTATTTAACATCACGCTACGACTCTTAGGGACGGGCGGGTCGCTAGTTATATGAGAGCTAAAGGCCACACTTACAAATAGGTTTAATGTGTCAATATTTGTACGTCAATTGTGAATGGTAACGAAGAAATGCGAAGTATTTTATGTATCTCGAGAACATAATGTTTCCTGTGAAAAACATTTGTAAAGTATTTTATTGGGAATGAAACAGATTGTAGTGTGAATACCCTCTGAATTTTATTTTTATCTCTACTATTATAAAATTGTAAAAAAGCTGTGTCTGTACATTGGAGATATTAAAAAAAAAACAAGTGGGTTAGGGTATATAAACGTCTGCGAACCCTAAATTGTGATTTTTAAAATTCTTGTCTGATTGTTACGGGCTTTTTGTTTGTTGTTTGTTATCACTGTTAGAAAGTATGTGCTCCAACTTAAAAACTGGTATACTTCTTATCACAAATAATTAAACGGAACCTGAGATACAGCTTAACCTCTCTAATGTATAGAGACCCATACAAAGAAGAGATCATCACTGTTGGTTTTTGAGCTTCAAGTGAGCGAAGCCGCGGGCAGAAGCTAGTTCTTAATATTTTTGAACTCATTACTTGTCACCATTACTTTTATGTTGTACGTAATGAGACTAGACTCTTGAGAGAGTCTTGAGCTATTTTCTATCGAAACTAAAAAAAACCATTTACATGACGTTAAATTCTTGAAGATCCTACCTAAGTACCTATTGTGAAATAAGAAAGTTTTTTCTGATATTAAGTTATGTAATGTCTATCTTTTTTTGGTAGACTGCGAGTAACTGGCGGCTATTTTCGTTCGAGGTTTTCAGTATCTAAATATGTTTCAAGTACAGTTTACAATAAAATTATCAATGATTTGACAAATATGTGCTCTATCCGTTGGTCCGGAACAGTCAATAACCCTGAATTTAAATTGAAAAAATATAATATAACTGAATGAGTGGTCACAGATTTTGTGATTCAATTATGAGAAGACTCTTTTATTATAAAAGTACTAAAACGGTATTAACTGCATCTATTTCTAGGCACGTGGAGTCTGGGGAGTCAAACTAAAATAACAGTTTTTAGTTTGAGTAATAAATCAACAAGAACACATAAGAAAAACCAAAAAACTGCAAACTACTTTCAACTATAACAACCTCATTAAAACATATCCACTTAAACAGACTTCTAACACCTTTTCAAAACTTTCATACGAGAACTTGCGAATAACTCGGAACTGAGCCGCCAAGTTTGCTCATCATCAGTCAAGGTAGGAAGATACCACCGCCACTTAGAAACGAAATTAAACTTCTATATTGAATTGGAAATCTCATTAAGAATGTGTGTCTAACATTCGCTCGAGTTTATACCAGCAAATCTGATTGAGAATCTCGCAAGATGAGTAGATGGAAAATTGTTATTTGAATTTTCTTCATGCGTAAAATGTCGATCATGTAATATTATGGGAAAAATATTAAGATACCGAGATTATATTGATGAATTTACACGGCGAGGAGATTTATTTTGGTTCCATTTTTCATTTTTCCTGCGTAGTAATATATTTGTTACTGATTTTGGCACGTCTATTATTTCAGAACGTCAATGACTCCGTCAATGACAAACGTGTAGTCATTTTATTCTTGCATACAAAGAACGTTCCAAAATCTGTGTTCATATCATTGTTGATTAAACTCAAAACAATTTTGCCGATTTCACAAATAAATAACAGTTTATAAGAAAGCATTCAAATGTATGGAGCAACATACAACCTTCACCTGCCACATACCGTGAATACATAATATATTCCATATTCTTTTCAGGTGACAAATAACTGCTTTAGCTATAGTTGTGATATTACCAGGTTTAGCTATATTTTTGAAAATTGCTATTACAACCATAGATCAAATAATGTTTAATTAAATACTTAACATCTTCGTCCGGATAACAGTTACAGCTATTTAAATTTCAGGAAAAAATATCGGGATTTCAATATAGGTGTTATATGTTATAATGAAACTGCAATAGATACGCATATCCATTATAAAATCAATGACAAAAAATATTTGAACGGTCTAGTGAATGATTATTATGCCAACTGTCATGCCATTTGGCAATTCAAAGAACAGTGTGACCTAGCTAGATCTAACGAACGATTATACTCGTAATATATGAATATAATTAAATATGGTGTACAATAGCAAGCGCAGCAATGGTAGCATTTGCGTTAATTGTTTACAAACATAATGAAATGGAAAAACCAATATGTCTTTATTAGAATTAAGTTTCGCTTAACAAGCGTTCCTTTATCCATAATATTATATTAGAAGTTAAATATATCATCGGCCACAATAGATCTTTGGTGATCGAGTTACCTAGCATCTAGTTTTTGGTTATTATTATAAGGTTCACACACGGTTGTATTGGAATTATTCCTAACTTGATTGTTGTCCGCGCGTTTCCCTCATATCCCTAAGGATTTTTACGTATTATGTTTTTGTATTAATAGAAAAAACAAACAGACAAATATACAGAGTTGCTTTCGTATTTATCTATAATATTATCGATGCAAGTATGGATCTAACCAAGACAGGTTCCTTTCATTCTGGACCTAAAATTGACCTTTAGGGACACCTCTCAAAGATATAACCTAACGAACCTTTTGGTAAGGATATCAGAACTTACATTTTCTCTAAGTACGGTAATTTTGTTTCGTTTCTGATACCATAAATTCTAAGAAAAATCAATCAATGCTATCTTCATAAAATCATTTCGCGGACGTGCTCAAAAGCCTAACATTGACATCTGCCAAAAGTACAAATGTATTGTGTTACACACAGCAATGACCTGCCAGTTTGGGGCACAAATACTAATGTATGCTCTCTTCATTATCACGTGACTTGTACCTACTGTTAAGCAAATAGATTTATTCAAAGATTTGCCTTGGTTGTGTTGTGACTAAAATATAGGAAAATTACAATGAAGTTAATTTTAGGACTATTTTGTTTATTCATTATGTTAGTATCGTTAAGGTCAGTTTACGGAAATACAAAATTAATGTTTTTATCAATCACTCATAATTAACTTTCTTTCTTTGGGAAGTCTGGAGCATTGTTTTTGAATGTATTTTTGAGTTGGGTGTTGATTGCTGCGCCACAGTATTTTACTTTTGTGTCTATCTTCGTTGTCCTTTGTATTTATCATAACACCCATTTATAACCTTAAAGATAAATGCAGGGAGCCAGCGATATGGATGGGGTGGGACCTTTGGCTAATAGTAGCACAAACACAACATTACACACATGAGTAAATCTTACGTATTAGTAAAAAAACGCAATTTACCAGATAGGTATCCTATAGACAGATGTAATAACAGCACAACAAAAGAAACATTAGCATTGACACAATTATAGATAGTAAACATTTCAGTAATAAAACGGACATTATAAGTAAAAGTCCTTGCACCACACCGACTTGTAATAGAGGCCAACTACCTATGCGATTGCAAACTATAACGATATCACATGAGTTTCTATGAATCACTGTATAAATATAGCAGTTTGAACTATATTAGAAACACTGTAGGTAACACTAGTAACACGCTGATAGAGATTGCAGGTAAAGAAGAGCTACTCAAACGATAACAATCATAGCTGTAACTTGGATTGGAATAATTAGAAACTCTTTGATGATCACAAAATCGTAAGATCACGAAAGCCACATACATGGCCCAATCATTTAAAACATATTTGGTAATACAACCAATTATCAATTTCTTATTTTTTTTTCGTATTGTTGTAATTAATACCGTCTGTGTCCGTCTTAATACAATAATACATTATTATACTTTAATAGCTTATTTATCATTCAAAATCAACATAAGTACAATTTTTGACGAAGTTTTTCCCTTCAAAGGAAAGTGATGATATAAAAAGTACAAAGCACTAATTGGCAATTGGAAATTATCAATACAAACAATATAACGAAAGAAATTTATTTGGCTTCATTGCTACATAGGTATATTAGTTAGCCATAACTCCGGCTAGCGTGGTTGCAATTTGTGGTTGAAACGATGGTCGTAAAACCAGTAGCTTTGATATACTGCTGTCGGCTGTACAAAATTTAAAGAAAATAAAACGTTGCGCGTACCGTGTAAACAAGAAATTTTATGGTATATATTATTTCAATAGTAATTATAAGTAATTTGCGTAATGTACGGAGCGGTGCACTACCTATTTCTTGTTTGTTCGGCTTATACTCAATGTATCGATAAACTTAATTATACTATAAACTTTGATCGATCGGAACGCTTAAGGCAATAATTTAAAGCATTCTAATCAGATTTTCATTTACTTAATTGTGTATATGACAGTTCTAGGAGGCACAAGATGAAATATTTGGTTTCTTTTAAAGACCCAAAATATCGTGATACTACAGCTAATGCACCGAAATATCGTATTAAAATAAATAATCATCCAAATAATATCAATACACAGATTTCTGTAGCAAAAACCGACATCCTGTCATTAATCAAAACAAATTTATGTGAAAAATATAAATTATATTAATGTACGCATTAAATTCTCATTTCCTGAGCTTTACATAATTTACCATCCCGGAAAGGTATTGACAAATGATTCGAGGCCCGTACACCCATGATGACAAGATCTATTTACTCACAAAAGCTCGACTGTGTAAATTGTGAGGGAGAACATACAAAGCACGAAATAGAAGGGAGCTTAAACAAAGATCGTGACCTATATTCCTTTTGCAAGGGTCGTTGTGGATTCGGGTCAAGAACTTATAAACTCAAAGAATGCTAAGCTACATTCTGACATCGCTTGACCACTAAACTACTAGCTATGAAATGACGATTATTTTAGTTTCAAATATAGAGGGGTGCTAAAATAAACCTGCTAGTAATAAAACAAGATTCAAAGTAGTCGCGATACGTGAGAGGTGTTTCAGTTTATTGTTGACAGTGTAAAACATAAAAAAGATAGAAGTTTATGTCTCTTCAAATAGTTCTGCGAATTAAGATCTCTTATTATTCACAGAAATATTTGATGAAACTTTCTAGAAAATTTATAAATTTAGAAAACAATTTCGATACTATAAGGCAAGTGAGACTGTTGTTTGGTGCATTTACGGATACCCATTGAAAAAGTAATTAAATGATACAATAGCTAAAGTTAAAACTACGGATGTCTAAATGATTCAGAAAAGAAACGTTGCAGTTAACTCTATTGAGAATAGCTGACTGTAAAGATCTGTAAAGGCTGTACGAGTCTGTCGGCACAATGGCTTGACCTACATTCACTAAGTGAACGAATGCTAGAGCATTCAGACGTTTTATAAGTTCTAGAAACACATAAAACCAAGACTTTAGAGGAAAAAGAAACAGAACCTAATTTCGTTAGAACGACCTCAGCAGTGCAAAACTATAAGGCTAGACTAGACCATTTAGAACAAAGATTCTAAATGGTTAGGTACAAATGAATTAATTTGAGACTTCAATTTTGAAGGAAAAGGTCAGATATTCCAACGAAAGAGAATATGAGGGTGGGAAACATGGTAACACATCGATCGTGTAGTCCAGAAATAGACAAGAGTTTAGCCAGAGTGGTGTCTGTTACATTTTAAACTGGCTATAGACGTCTTACATATAGGAAGAGGGAAATTCTTCAGTAAATTTTAGTTATTTGAAAGCACAAACAAAATATTCCTAATTGCATCTCGACTAGTGAGATATTTGATGACTAAAAAATTCTAGCAATGTAGTAGACACTACAGTAAGTCTAAGTACTTCATGTCGACGGAAATATTAGATATTAGCGTCAATTTCAAAGAACATTCTTATTGGCTAATTGTGAAACCCCCGCAACCTTTATAACAGACGTTTCTAATAAGACCTTTATTATTACAGCAATAACAATATATACGACAGAGAAAGTTGATATTATTAGCCTCCGGAAAAATTGGAACAACGTCTTGTTATTCTCTATTCAATGTAATTTACAGAACGCATATATAATTTGGCACACGTCTTTTATTGCATGATACAATTTGGTATTGGCCATGCTGCACCAGCTTTCAGTTCTAAATATAATAGTATGTATTTAATTTGCTATCATTCACCTACACTGCAGCATTGCTATGATATCACTTGTCTGTATGACTAGTGACATTGTGTGGACCTGAACTCGTATGTAAATCGTAGCGGCCTTGTGGTCTACAGTGTTGATTAGATCTCACGCAATAAATCTCGTTATATAAAACAAAAATAGTGGCCGTATATTCAGCAGTAAAATGGACACAAATAAGTTTCTGAAATAAAATGAGTTGGTTGCTACCGAGTAGGGCATTTTATTGATGTATATCCAATGCCCCATATCGATAGCAATTTACAACCTTGTCTGTAGAAGTTGGCGCATAAAAGGGAGGTTCAGTTTCGTATCAAATGGATATTGGATGTTCCTTGCAACATCAAAAAACGTACAAGTTTTTTCCGATTCTTGGCAGAACGAGGTACATCGAGTTTCTAATCTCTCAAAACTCCAAATTGTATTAATCAAACATGGTTTTTTTTATATAGAAATTGTTTCTTAAACAATATTGCTAGGCTTTATCTTTAAGTTGGACAAGAGTCTTATTGCCAACTTTGACATCGCAATCAAAGGAAATAAACTTTTAGTATATAGTCCAATGAAATAAATAGCTAAAAGTCACAAAATTTTATTCGAAAGTTATGAAAACAAGATAACCATTGTAACTGAAGCAGGAAAAGTTGATTAAGTCTTATCTACGTGTCACTAGTAACATAAACTGTTTGTGAAGTGCGAGAACGGAACAGGAAGCCCCTTCTCGCTTGAATGCTTATAGAAAACGAACAAACAACATGTAATGAGAGTTTTATTCAAGCTTTTTGTGCGGCCCTTTCGACCTTTGTGTCGGCCGGCATTGTGGTGAACTGAATCGGGTTACAATAGGTACGTATTTAATTAAATAGTCGGGAAATTTGCGCTAACTTTCGATTTAAATTAAATTTTAATCTAGATACAATTAGACTAATCTTTAAAGTGTTGATAAGGAAAGACACGTTACTATTGATAAGCAGGGAGAGGCTTAAGAGCATATTTCTTAACGGTCACACTGATCAATAGGCAGCTGCTGGTAAAGTTGCCAGTTTTCGGATCGATATCAGGGGAGCAAATACTGGCGGGGAGCCAACCACTAAAACACGGCACGCCAGAGTTTACGTCGACGCTTTAGACCGAATCACAAACACTAACTTTATTTATTAGTACAAAATCAACTTGGACGTTATGACGTGGAGCACTCGATTGTTATCTGGTTGAAAGCAGAGCGGGTAGTGATAACGGTGAGAGCGGCCAGTGTCACGGACGTATGTCTGTTCGAAATTAATATGAACGACATTGACACACGAGTGGAGAGGGACGACAATAAAAACATCGTTGAACACGACTGATTCGTACGTTTGAGAGGCACATGTGACCAACTGGCGTCATGAACTATTTCAGTTTAATAACATACCGCGGAGCAAACGTGACCGACAGGTTAGCTCAACATAATACTATGTGCAGTCCCGGGAGGTTTATAGAAACAACACAAATAAGTCCCATAGAAACAGTATTGTTCTATCTACCGACTGGGGATTCCGTGTATTGTCTTTTAAAGTCAATTGGTACTTTTTAATCACGAGAATAGAATTGACATCGTCCTTATAGACACAAGAGTAACATTACATAATAAAGTGGGAGATGACAGTGGAGGAAATTGTCACTTTTGGAGGCATCCGGCAACTAAATTGACACCGTGTCTCCGCCTCTTCACGACTCAAATTATCCGACCCATGATAAATGGTTAGTATAACCATTATTTATAAAGGTGCAAATGGTTATTTAGTAGTCACAACACAATCGTCAAGCATAGGTCTAAAGTAGAAATTAATATTTAATATGATATACAATCTAACACGTATTGATCGCAATCGCATATGTTCGCATTCCAGTCATTTATACAAAAACTTGATGCTGGAGAAGTGAATCGTATGAAACTGACAGCGTCACGGACGCAATGCAAATCTGTGGTGTGCCGGCGACATCCATTTATCGTTTTGATCACGTCAACCCAGTTAGATTCATGTCGAAGACATACCAGACTCTGTTACGAAGTACTAGAGTTCATTTTAGATGTTGATAAGAAAGATCAGGGATACGAAATGTGGGCAAAGAATAATCGTTCATAATACAGAGATGTAGAGTGCGTTTTCAGTTTTTTTAAGGGTAATCGTGATATAGACGGGAGAGACTGGTCTAGCAATTTGCCTATTGCTGAGTTCAATTATCGCCCCCCGCACTCATTACTGAATTAAGGCGAGAGCGACTGTAAATTTTGTGACGCCTCTGCTCTAGAATTGAGAATACTTTATGAAACCGGTTGTTACCTGACTATATCGGACAGTCTCATTGAATCAACTGCAAAATAAACACTTGAGTCGATAGGAAATTTTACAATAAGTTAAAAAACAGCATTACCAATGAGATTAAACACGAGCTTTAATCAAATACTGGACCGTGAGCATACTACGTAAAGAAGAAGAAGATAAAAGTGACGTGGAACCAATTTATCGGTCATATATTGGCATTATAATAAATTTCGTAATAATACTAGTAATGACAATCAATAAAACTGTGGCAGCGGTCGTAAAAAGCGTGCCACAGTAATAAAATAACAGCTTCAAGAGATAGCTGTAATACTAATTAATAAAACCGCCTTCGCATCGCCCGCGGAAATTGATTGTTCATAATGATTTGGTATTCTAATAGGTAATGGAAACATCGGATTTCCCAGATGTTTTCATTTTATCATCAATGAAATCGTTAAAGATTACAATGAAAAGGACGAATTTTATTGCCAAATTATAATAAAATAAAAATATATTACAGATTTCGCTATATATAATCTAATAATAGATTAGACTTTTGGCGTGTTTCGTAATCAGATTTTTCCAAGAAAAGAAGCCATGATTTATATAATTACTCTGCAGCTTTTGTTCGTCTATGTATTAGTTTATATTAAATTCTAAATTATATAATTAAATATAATCTAAATTATATTAAATTCCCATTAAAATATAGGAAGACTAACTCGAAATGAGCCGGATTTTCCTTAAGTAGTTACGTTTATCAACTAACGATACAGAAGACTCTTTAAAAGGGCTTAATCTGTAATTAGTTTTATCAATACTGGAAAAAAACTAATGATTCCACAAGAAATATAAGTAATTCGAATTTGTCCGTTGGAAGATCGATCAATAAGTTTCAACGAATAGCAACTTACCAGGCATGAAGTGCAGTAACGCAGCAGTGATGGGGTACAGGCTAGGGCTGTATGTGATGTCCGGGCACGCGTACCCGAGGACCGAGACCACCCTGTCTGCCACCGCCCGACCCTTGCGAGTCAGATGGTAGCCAAGGCAGTGGGTCGCCTCCACAAAAGGTGGCAACATGATCGGCTTGTCCGGCAGCTCAACTGTGCCGAACACCTGCAATAAAAAACACATCAGATTAGAACCAGAAAGATGCCAATACAAATCTAAGTAAAGGTTATGTTGGAGAAGATAAAACACAAAAGAAAATAGACAGCTTTTTATGTGGTACATCTGTTTTTAATATTTCCAAGGAGCATGTTTGAGGGTTGGAAGTCAAACGTAATCCGTTATATAACGTAAAGAATTGTTTGTTACACTTAAGATTATACTGATCTGCATTAATTTGTATATTTCGAAGAGGAAAAATGAGCAGTATCACGGGTTACTAGGTATACTTATTATTACCATATTCCATAAAAAAAACCCTGATCCAACAAAAACATTCTTACGCCAATCGACTGCAGAATTTAGATTTTATATCGAACCAAAAGAACAATGTGAATTCTAAGAAATATTGCCAGGCTGGTTTATTTTTATAAGTCCACTTATTGTTACTAGATATAAGTCTATCAACATAATAAAATACTTTAAAGAGAATCATACCAATAACGATTTTTTATGAACTATTTGACGTAATAACTCGCTAGCTCTTCTGGAAAACGAAGAAAATCATAACGAATGTATTGTTTTACATCTTGTTTCATATTGTTTTACATATTGATGTCCAATCTGAGGAAATTTTATAAGGTGTTTTTTATGGGATAGGGGGGAAAACGAGCAGGCGAATCACCTGATGGTAAACGATTACCCCCGCCCATGGACAGCCGCAATACCAGAAGAATCGCAAGTGCGTTGCCTGTCTTTTAAAGGATTCCGGTATCCTCACTCACTTGGCGAAACACAACGTAAGTGTTGTTTCACGCCGGTTTCCAGTGAGGCCGTGTTATCACTCCGGTCGAGCCGGCCCATTCGTGCCGAAGCATAGCTCTCCCACGGTAAAAAGAAGCTTCTCAAGAACTTTCAACATTTATGACCACTTGGAAAGATGATAGTTCAGAGAGATCATTTAGTAAAGATTCGGACTCAGCAGTGATTGATGCAGTAGTAGTGTTTAGTAAAGACTTCATGCGTGCCGCTCCGTGAGCATTTATTATTCATATTATGTAAAGTTCGTATGGAAAGTTACATGAATACGCAATAATAACAAGTATTCCTAATTAAATACACACGGTACAACAGTACCATAAATTAGTTATGGTATATTCAATTAGTGATTCTTCAACAAATTGCGCTCCTCAAATTGTAACACCAAACAAATATGTAGGATGCTTTTAAAAACGTAAGAGATTCGCAAATTAGTATGCACGTACGAATTTGTTATCCAATCTGTCGGCGACATGTTCTGTGGCTCCGTGATTATCCAATTTACGGCAAGGACAAGATGAAGTGAAGCGCACAAATTATATACTTTAGCTTTACGTGATGGTTTAGATACATACTACCCATGTCGGTATATACCTAACACAAACTTAAAATACCCACAAAATCATTGCTTTACCCCGTTCTTGTAATAGTAACAGGGTACCAAATGGATCAAACCTGTGGAAGTTGCTCACATCCTTTCATGAACAAGAGCTGATAAATTTCAAACGAAAGGAAACGTAAGAAAATTTGACCAGCCAATTTTCTTAAATCATAGCTAAGAACAATGTCTCTCAAGTCAACTTTCAAATAAATAAAACTGAATCAGAATCGGTCCATTAGGAGCTATGATACTACGAACGACACATAGATACTTACACACGTTAAACTTATAACACTCCTGTTTTTGCGGTTAGTAAAAGGGTAATAAAAGACAAATGACAATGCTATGAAAATAGAATTTCTGATCTGCAAAACAAATTCCAATGAAATTGTAATTTATGAGGGAGAAATTGTATTTTTAATATTCAATTGATGTCAGATTACTCCAGACAATATAAGATCAACATTTACAAAAGGTTGACCGGTAGAGAATGCCATATCGTATTAAGTCCGTCTTATGTACTATTATTGTGCATAGAAGTACAAATAAATAAATAATTAATCGAATGCAACATACGTATACATTCGTTACAAGGGAATTTATTTGGTAGTCTTTGGTAAACAACAAGAATCTATGAATGGACTAATTTGCTTGTTCTAGAATAAGGCCGAAATGTAAATTTGGCTAGTAATATCCCTTCTAGTTCTAGTAATTTCTTTACGCATATATGTTGTCTTAATCATTATTGTGAAGTTGTAAGTAATCTCCCTGTCACGTTCCCTGACTACTTAATTATAAACAAAACAATGTATTCTTATTATCTCAAGTTCTCGACATGCACTAACATTCTTGGATCAATATTTTTGCACAGTAGATAAGTGCAAACATACATTAAAGTGTTTTGGTAGTGTTTCGTTGAAGTTTTATAACATTATTTAATACTAGCTGACCTGAGAGACGTTGTCCTCTCCAAGTTTCAACTAACCACCTCGAAAAATTTGTAATACACTTAGCGCCTTTGTAGCCCAATTTGTAGTAACTTATAGGTCAGAAATACGGTATTCAGAGGTCCATACCTCTGAATACCGTATTTCTGACCTATAAGTTACTTCATTTCAAAACTGTTTCGGCGTCAGTAAATTAAGATTAACGCACGTTGCATTTTTTTATTATTATTATACATACATATTTGGTATATTCTTAGGGTAACTATATTACTTATTTAATTATTTGAATAAATGGAAACTCTTTAGTTAATTTCTCAAATAAAGTGTGCGCACTGTATCTACACTATGGAGGTTTCAAATTATAAAATAAGTTCTATATGGCTGGATGCTATTAAGAAGAAAACAATAATTGTCAAAATTGTCAACTCAAAATGACACCTGTTATCGAATCAAATTTCATTGAGGTAATAACGATGTCGTGATAGTCCGCTAGAAAATAAGTTGTCATTCTTTGTTTACTCTATAACCTACTCAAATATTTAGTTTTTACACCGGCTTGTGCTCGCTGGATAAATCCTATGTATGCCCCGTGATTCCCTGTGTAAGTAGAGTTAGAATAACTGTACTAATTATCAATTACTGGTCACAATAATGGTTTCTGACTGATCTGCTTAATTTTCTTGTTTTATCTTATTTAGTCCCTATAAGTGTATTTTTTAATTGTATTACTTGATTATGTTATAATGTTTGATCCGTGCTAGTATAACACGGAATTACTTGAAAAATAAATTGACCTCAATGGTTATTTTTAAAATTCAGCGTTTTCAATGGTTAAAATGTTAATAACTTTTAATAGAGAGAACCGATTTGAATTAGAAATAGCCTAAATGTTAATCCAAGAAACAGGCTATGAATTCCTGCCCACTTCCTCCAAATCTCTTCAGTAGTTATCATTTGATGCGCGGTCAAACATACAGACAAACCGACAGACAAACAGACAGACAAACCGACAGACAAACAGACAGACAAAAGTTCCAAAAATAATAGAAATGGATTGTGTTACCGATTCTGAGTCCCCCAAATTAGTTTTTTGGTAAATATAAGCAATGTACAGACACGACTCACTTACATTCTTATTATATGTAAGATTACCAACCAATTAGCCCTGCAATATTAGCAACTCGTAGTTTTCAAGCATTCGTGGCAATAGGTATGTATCTTGATCTGATTCTGAGTATTATAACCTACTTTGATAATCTGGACTACGACAAAATTGAGTTTGTTTGTTGTATAGTATAGGTTTATATTTTATCTAAAGATCATCGAACTGCATGCAGGCTAAAGAATGCATAATTATATTACATTTCTCGTCATTAATTAATTTCAGCACTTTAGAACTTTAGTTGGACAAAATCCGTATGGCCAATTATAATATGCGTATATAAATTAGCCAATATCGCACCAGGTTCACTGAACGATATAATCTCGAGCACTATACGGATAGAAGAATGAACCCCACCAATTGCGTAAATATCGAGAAGCCAACGAACCCAATGTTTGTAAATCAAACGTTACGATAAATAAAATAAATACATGCAATAAACATTTTTCACGGAGACAACAGCCGGTCCCGGCGACATGACGCCAACTGACTAAAATTAGACTATCAACAAAGCTCGCTCAAAGGAAGATCCAGATAATATTCGCATCAAGAATACAGCTTCAGCAGCCAGTGATAATTTTAGTGCAATAAGAATCCGTGCCATTGTTTCTGATTGCTTGACGGTTCTAACGCCAATTTTATTCGTCAGACACATGTTTTTTTTACAACATGCGATCAAGATAAAGAAGTTATCTAGATTCTAGACTCACTGAAGCTTAGATAGGTACGTTTCTGGCACTCGTTATTATTTTCATAACGCCAAAACAGCGCCAAATTACGCAAAGATTTACTTGTAGATTCATGAAAAGCCATTCGCATTAAGTCTAAAACAGCTCTGTACAATGTTATGCTTACAAAGCGTTTATGCGAAAGCAGCTTCGCTTTGAATCACAATGGATTACGTAGACTAAGTAAGAGTCTAATGAGAGCACACGAAAATATGAAAACAAGACAATAATATAAAGATTCTTGATGATCATCTGTCATTCTGATTAGAAAAAAATAATTTATCGTGGATGAAACGCAATAATGAAACACATAGGTTACATTATAGGTATAGATTAATTCCAACACATGAGAACTTGTAACAATCCAATACAATCAAAACAATTTTCATAGCTGCTAAGAATTCTATTTAACTTCATTGTAAGGAGTTTAAATTAATAATGTGTTTCTTTTTTTGTTTTAATTATGTTATTTCCAAAGAAAAGTTTAAATATAATACTATTTTAAATAGATAAAAGCTTTAATAAACAAATGTGTAAAAAGGTATAACTTATAACCTAAGCAAAGTATTTCACCAAGCAATCTTGAAAAAAAGTTATCCATTCTTTACACAGCAATACTTTTACCTACATCATCTAGCAAATTGTTTGTGGGTACAAGATGACACTACACATTTACTCAATGTCATATCAAAGCATAAACAGATTTCACAACAAAAATAAATAAGAGATCTTCTTTGCAGAGACAAAAAAACACGCTAAACGGAACCGAATTAGCAACCGCAAAAATACACACTTAAATTTAGATTATCCCACAATCCAGCGAACAGGAATGTCAGTCTGCGATGTTGAGCTTATGAAAATTTTCTACTATTTTTAATATGAAATGGTACAAAATTCAAAAATTCAAAAAATTCAAATCTTTATTGCTATACAATAGGGGTTTCTGAAAACCCCGGGTCTTAGGCAAGTCCGCTTATATTTGAATGCTCTATTCATTATTTCTACCGCGTACCCCACGTCCGGGAGTCTTGAATAATGAATGTCGTTGTTCGTCTACCAGTTTTTGTTCACCAGTCCAGTCGGTTAAACTGTGCTACGCGGACGAGGAATATTTACTGCACCATAATGAAATTAAACTTTATCTACGTGCGAAAACAAATAATGCCAGCATTGCGAAATCAGAAACCGTATCATAATGGTTGTTGTGTCTATAGTTTTAAATATTTTATATCGTTATACCAGCTGTATTACATCAGTTTTCATTAGAATCTTTTGATATAGTATTTTTTAAAAGTTCATGGGTTTTATATTCAGTAACATCATTATTAGTCGTGTATAGTACAGCAAGAAAAGCAGTGTGAAAAGTATTAATATTAAACATGTTCATGTTTACTTTTAGAGCAAGAAAAAGCAGCATAAGAAAAAAATCCGCAACCATCCATACGTGGATCGCGTGTGTGCCACGCCCCCAGCGCGCGCGCACGCTCAGCCGCGCGCCGGCCGTCCTTCGCTTAGTCAAGGCCGCCCACGCGCTTAGAACGAATACGCCAAAACCTGATCCCAGCTCGTTTTGTTTATAAACGAAGCCTCAAAACAGGTTTGACCACATTTTGCACGTGATCTCCCGGGTAAGCATATTGAGCATGACTGTCTTTACAAACATTCATTTTCATGTTTACCGTGGAATATAATTACATAACTTTACCATAATCAAGTACACAGCAACAATAATACCTACATAAAAATTGTGATTGATGCAAATGGAGAAAAACAATCTGGTGTCAGTCACGTAGACAGCGTCGATAACGGTAATCTTAGACATTAGTTATGTTGGAACGAGGTGGAATTAGACAATGACGAAACGCAGAAAAATAAACTGGTTGCGGTTGCTGATATCGAAATATAATGTAGCTAGTTTATTATGCATTTGCTCACGGGCATGTAATAAGAATACGAAGATAAATATAAACAGAATGTTTGTATTGCCAATGCGTTAATAGTATTTAGGTCGCGCACGTAGACTGTCGGGCCCATCACTCAGGCCTAATGCTGGATCGGTCCAAATCCAACGGAATCCATCTGTGTATCTACTATATCCAATTTCAACTTGCACATTTGCATTCAACCTTGGTGTTTGACATGAATAATGTAATGAATTATTGAGTGTTTTCAATGAGTCCACAATTTGACGCACTACGTCAAGTGTTGTTTTTAAAACTGATAGCAAGTGTATCTAGATTTATGTCATCTTCATATTGATAATTTTCAAAGGCAGTATAATGATATTAAACGATATTCAAACGTAGTCACTGGACGGAATGATTCCAAGAACCACTGCTCAAGATAAATGACAAGACAATTGGACAATTGTTCGCATGACATGTCATAAGGTGTACTCTATCTGGGCAGGGATTATAGGTATATGGTGCGACAACAGGCACGTCCGTGGGAGAAGCGTTAAGGCCCTAATTAGTACAGCCAGAACCCGACGCGACCTCTTGCCACTAACAATCAACACTTAATTGAATAAAGTGGACCGACATGAGCCAAATTGCAAATTTGATGCGCTTTATGTACGACGTTTGATCACAGCTCTCAGAAGATTATATGATTAAATCAAAAAACCATTCATAACTTAATTTACTCAGCACGCTGTACTTCTGACGTAATAAAGGTAGTGAATTTATATACATATATTCAAAGGTTAACAAAGGGCTCCTACCGACATACCGCATGGAGCATAAATATGTAAATGAAGTCAGAGAATAAAACAAATCTTTTTCTATATTCCGTTGTGTAAATAAAAATGTGGCCGCTGTAATTCTCTCTTGCGAATAAGATCGATGATACTATTTTCGGCGGAGCAAATCCACAAGGCGGATTCCGTCACAAATAACTTCGTGTTTTACCATCCTACTGTGCGCGACTGTAAATCTTTCTTGGCCATATATCTATTGTGAAAAACACTTCAGTTATCGACGAGGCCAGATATTAGCATCGAGTAGAGTAGATACGACACTAAAGCACTTAGAACCCGAAGCCGATGGTGTAATTTAAGATATAGTTAAAGCTATAACAACAATTTACGAGAAAAAAGCAAAAGTAAAGAGATATAAGACAGACGCGTCCGTTGAGAGTACATAAACTATAGAGAAGCTAAGATACTGGACTAACACGCAACTCGCCGGCATGTAAATGACACATGAATGGACTAGGGTGGAAGAGATTGATTAGCATAAATACAAAAGTAACATCTGGAACAAGACGCGATGAATACGCTGACTTTTCAGTAACACGAACGGTCTTTATATTTGATTATTTCGCTGTGAACGCAAATATCACTAAAAAAGAATATGATGCTACCTGAATAAAAACAGACGAGGTGTTAAATACTGTAGATAAGGAAGCGGTATTTCAGTTTCATATCACAATTACACAAAACATTTTAAATCGGAGTGGCACTTTAAAGATAATAGTTAAATACACAAACATAAGTCTAGTGTAGGCAAATTCCATTGGCCTATTTCGATAGATCACATAACAACAATTAAACTCGAACGTGTCATATGTAAAGACAATTTCCGTATCTAGCCTGCAGTGCCTTTAAACAGTGTTCATCTGATAACCTCATGTCAAGCCTGTTTACAGTACCTAGTTTGATTGATAATGTGATATTAACAGACGACCCCGGGGTTATCTTGCGAATGTAGTGCTCGAATAAAGCCATTGCAGAATGATTTTTAATAATTCATCAATTTCCAAAGGTCAACACAGGAAAGATTTTTAAATAAATAATAATCATGTTGATCAAGTTTTCACCGGAACAATACAACAACATTACATTGTAACAAAATTCTATGGAAAAATAGAAAATGTCAATAAAACTAAGTAAAAACAGCTGCCAAATTATATCACAGTATCGAAGACTGGAAACCTTATCCTTCGAGATTAATTAGTCGAACCTTTTTAAATCAACTTTCTTTTTATTCTGAAATAGATAATATACTGAAATAGATCGACCTAATAAATAGGAAACGAGTGTGTGGTTCCTTTGCGCAATATTTGCTCTGACACGGATGTGAATGTGAACAGTTTCTTGCACAACATATGCCATTAGAATAAGTTGTTAGTGCACCTGTTAGTGATTTGTTTACTAAACGTTTCCGTGTCTAAAAATGTTGCTGCAAACAGTTTATCAAAACTGACTTGGACTGGACATACCGCTTGCTGCAAAAACACTCCCAAAATCATAGTCAACCATAATGAAAGTAGTTTTTGAGTTTAACAAAAACATCCTATTTTTAATAATTCAATTAGTAAGACATTTAACACCTAACCAAAAACAGTTTACAACCTGAATCTAAAACATGTGTTTCGACATTACTGAATTCAAGCGAGAAATGTTTCAATTGATCGGAAGTAGACTATTCGATTCCAAATAAGGTAAAGTAAATGATAATACAATACAAGGAAATGAAAAACAGTAAAAACACAGCTATAAGCGAAATGAGCACGAAAATACCCAATAACTAGCTCGTAATTAACACTATCAATAAAGAGCATAACAAGGGACACCAGCGCATAATTCTTGATAAAATTCAAAACAAAATGACCCTTACTGGGTTCGGGGACCTGATACGATAAATTATTAATTAAAACAGCAGTAAACATCTTGGCGACAGACACCGAGCAGGCGATAATAAGACAATGATACGAACAAAGTTCGATTTCATTTCTTACTTATCACAACGTATTGTATTTTGTATGTTTACGTGCTACCGTATCTTTGTATGATATACCAAGATTTACGAGACTAGTGGTAATTGTGATTAATTACTGTGGGCTCATAACTGCATCGTGTTTTAATTGGTCATTAATTTTTGGAGTGATTTTATATGTTCTGTTGTCCTAGTCTCGTATACGTTAGCCACTATTGAATTTAATTTTTATAATACCATTCACCATACGATACTAAACATCCCAACTATGTTGGGGTCGGCTTCCAGTCTAACCAGGTGCTTTACACAAAGCGACTGCCATCAGACCACCGCAACTCAATTTCTGGGCAATACCGATTTTCGGAATATAGAATAGAAGTCAGGCTTTTTAGGCTTCTAAAAATTGTCATAAATGTTTGACAACCGGGACCTTCGACTTTACGTGCTCTCCGAGGCACGGAGCGGTCTCGCTGTGTTAAGAATGGTTACGGGTATCCACAATGACTGCAGCAAGCGCAGCTTAACCTTGCAGATCAATACTTAGCGTAGCTAGCTTCTGCCCGCGACATCATCTGCGTGGACATCAGAATTGGGTCCGACTAAGATAAAAAGTAGCCCATGTGTTATTCCAGACTATAATCTATCTCTGTGCCAAATTATATCCAGATCCGTTCAGCTGTTCTGGCGTGAAAGAGTAACAAACATCCATCCATCCACACAAACTTTCGCTTTTATAATATTAGTAGGATAGGATAGGATTATTGTCATTATTTTATTAGCTTGTTCCCTTGAACTGGTTTTGCTTTATTTATGAGAATAATTCTAATTAAATTGTGATTTTCATAATAAATCTTTGATTTAAATTAAATGTGTTATATACAAATATAAATAGGTTTCATTAATGACCTATCATTGTACATATAAATAATGATGACGAATCATGACTCACTGGTTTGTTCTGCATTTGTGTATGATTGTCTTGATAATGTTTCCTTATTTACTGAGGACTTATGAGAAGTAGCACTATCTTAGATTTTTTCTTTCGAGTTCCTTGCTGAGAGGATGGAAAGGAACCATACATCGGTCCCGGTTATACTTCGAATACTATGATAAATGATGTTTATTTCTGTAAATAGATCTTTTAAGGACACTTTTAGGAGAAGACTCCGGCAAGAAACTCCATGGACACTCTTTTAAAATAAATTATGTTACAATCGTCACTGATCCAATATTACGATAACAAGATGTGTGGACGTTGAAGGCGGTCCAAGTTTGACCGAAGTCGATAATATTAAACGAAAGTTCACATTATTTGAAAACCGAATGTCATTTAAGATTATAAATAAACTATGTGGTTGTGTTATGTATTCGTAGTACGGTCACAGATAATAGAATACTAGTATCTCGGTATGAGACGGTAGTGGACAGACTCCTTAAAGAATCCTTATGTCTAGCTGTAATTAAACAAGTAGGTACAATAACACACGTATTACATAATCGAGCAACATTATAATTTTAGTATGCACTTTAATAGTCATGCATTGCATACATTACTAGGCGATAACACTGTAAGCCGTTATCGTCGGTGCGTGCCTCAGAAAAATACAATTGGGTTAGGTCGGTTATTATAACTTAGTGTCATGTATTGCTCATTTGTACTTCTAATTACGTCTAATACTATAGACAAGTCAATTCTGCGTATCGACATAGAGTATTACAGAGGCTAATCCTGCCTTAAGATGGATTGTTCGACCTCACCCACCATATTATGTAGCAAGATAACGGCTCTCAAGCAAAGGTTTAAGTTGATTACGCGATTAAACATAACATACTATTTCGCCTGTATTCATCGAAGGGTTAGGCAGAGGCGTACTAACGTAAACCCACAGTTCACCGGTATGTTTAGGTCTCATGTAATAGCGAGCCTATTGCCATAAACCGAGCACAAAAGTCCTTGGTGCTACTGAGAATTTCATAGAAAAAAACCAATAACACTGCTCGAACTAGACATCGAACTCAAGATCTCTACCATAGCAGTCACGCACTCAAAATAAATTATCAATACATTGTTTAACAAAATGATTGCAATATTAATTACTATTATCTTTCCTGACAAGCAATTGTGTTGGGTTTTAATTCCTATCATGGAATTTTATTGATAATGTGTGACATTGAATTCATTCAGTCGTATCACCCTGTATAATAAAAATTCCAAAAAACATTATCTACACGGTAACATTGGATATGTATACTAAAACGTCTTTCAATTTTATTTCTGACTTGAAGAAAATTGGTGGTCATATCCGTATCAGCGTTTTAATTTAATATGGATAACAGAGGACATGTTTGAAAAAAATATATATTACATCAAGATGCCTCTGTGCCTCGAAGAGCACGTTAAACTGTCATAAATTCGTAGTTAGATGTCCGAAAAGTCTGACAACCAGTTTAAATACATTTAGGATTTGTTTTTTATCGTGTGCTTGCGACTATTGTATTAGATACTGTGATTGCCACTCGTTAAGTTACGAGTTCACCGCTCAATCCTGCAGCTACTATGAACTGCACAATTTTCTTAGGGGCGAAATCTTTTGAATCATCCGGGCTTAAGGTAGGTTTCCATAGATGAGCGCTACGCTTGTGTATTAGCGATCCACATTCCCTAAGAAGGTGCAGTGGCGTTACATCAACCTCCTCACAACGTCGACAGGTTCGCGTATCGCTCAAACTTGAACATGAGCGTGTTTAAGCAACAATGTCCTGATATGACTTTCGTCACAAATTCACAATGCGCAGATTGTTTCATGCATTTAAGATATCGGTATTGTAAAGAAATTCGGCTGCAGTGTTCTGAAGGTAGTCGCTTCAACAATTATGGACATGCTGAGGATGACAATTATTATCAGAGTATCATGTCTCATAACTTCTTCTTCTTCTTCTTGGCTCAGCTAAGTACGATAGTGGACGCTATCTAAAGTCTTAATTAACAGCTGGAGTTTAAGCATAATGGGATTTAAATTACATAAACAATTATTCATTCTTCACGTTGAATATCGTCAGTCTAGAGGAATAACTTAATTTTGTTATGAAGTACGTGATGTTTTCACTTGTGTAGGAATAATTATCTTTGTTTATAAAACTGTTTTAGCGCTCAATACATTTATTTATTTACAACTAGCTTCTGTCCGCGGCTTCGCCCCCGTGGAATTCGGTCTGTCATCACATCCCACGGGAACGGAATAAAAAGTATCCTATGTCCGTTTCCTGGATCTAAGCTACCTCTCCACCAATTTTCAGCCAAATCGGTTCAGCCGTTCTTGAGTTATAAATGAAGTAACTAACACGACTTTCTTTTATATATATAAGATGGGTAGGTTCCAAATCGGGTATAATGTGTCTTATCCAACTTATATAATCAAATGTTTTCATAGTATATGCGAAACCCGGAGACGTATCTAGTATTTTCTACGTACAAAATTCCAAAACTGTATCACGAAAAACAAAGTTATAAGCTTGTTATGTTACCTGATTATCCGTACAGAAACATGCTAACCATACCCCCTCTAAGCGTAGAGGGGGTATGGTTAGCATGTTTCTGTAAGTCCGGCGACTAATCTGTAAGTAGAAAGTAGTACTTACGGATTAGTCGCCGCTATAAATGAGTAAGCATTTTATCGACCGTCATCTTGGAGCAGAATATTTCGTATAACATCAAGTTTTGTGTTCAGTAATACAATCTATCAGTTCACATCAAGGAAAAGCGGCCCCAACTATTAACAAACAAATCCATTTACTAAATGAGACCAAATAACGAGGATGGAATAAAACAAGGCCGATTTCAACCGGTCCAATTTCCGTTTGTTGTCAGAAACCGAAGGTTGGAGATAGAAAAAACGAAAATGAGATACGAGAAAAGGTCTATAAGACTGGAAAGCAATTACTGGTAAGTACAAGGACGGAAGACAAAATCGCTTCAAGCAAAATACTGATAAGTATTGATCAAGACAGGCTGAAAGACGAGTCTAATAATACTTGAGAAAGAGGTTACATGATCATAACAACAATAAAAGAAGATGTAAAGGCAATTATCACCTCAGTTACTAAGCAATTATTCAATGGCCATGCGAGCTGCAACATTAATTGGTAGCAATTGCGCAAACTCGATTAGACGGACTGAGCCACAGGTGCTTTGGTTTGGTGCATTCGAGCTATTCAGCCATCGATGTGGACTTTGCATTAGTGGCACTTGTTGGGCGTGCCAGTTTAATACCTCTATACATTTCCTTTCCAATCCAGAAATTCACGTGGTTGGCAAAACCGCTGCCGATTTGGGTAACTCTCTGCCTCGTATGGCGGTTTGCAAATTTTCAAACGAGTCAGGAGACGTAGAATCTAAGGTATTTATGTGGGTTGATAAGAGAACGTGACACCGTCATCGTTTTTGTAATAATTATATTGTATTGCTAAAGGTATATAGAGGCTATCAGTTTCAATCTTATCACAATAGTACAATATGTTATCGATGTAAATTGCTTCCATCCGTATCAACAAATACCGCTAAGCGTGAACTATTCATATATTCATTCATTCATTACTATTCCATTGGACTATTTTCCTTCGTATCAATATTATTGCAACTGTTCTCCAGTATATTTTCGTCTCCAATCATATTTGGACGCAGTTATTAAACTTTACATAGTTACCCAACAGTTTCTGCTCTGACTACTGCAATTTCTATTTTAAGCGCAAACATAAATTCCATATGCAAATAAACCTGTTTTTCAGCGCTAACATCGAAACAATGGTAGTTGCGCAAATCAATAATTATGTGATAGTTTTAAATACCATTTGTGGTAACTGGATGAGTGGATTAACTAGATAAACGCTCAAGGTCGGTGGGGCGTGCATGTGAATACTTGTAAGTGCAGGAAATAGATTCTATCTGTCTGTATCTTTGTGTACTTCCTGTGATCGCAGTTCGGTTTGGTCATAATAAGTAATATTCTCCGGTCGGCCGGTCAGATCAGCTGACTCGAGCACAAGGACGTGCCTCCTCAAGCGTGTAATGCAATTGTTTTCACATGTTTTTAATGCCTTTTTTTGTTGAAGCTAGCGTGTTCACCTTTCTTTAGAACCTGTAATATTCTTGATCCAAAATCAATGCTGCGTCACAAAAATTTTCCTCTTCACTTACACAACAAGATCCGCAACCTACTTAAGTATGCATGTCTCGCATTTTTTCCTAAGTCATTGTTCTTTTATTTAAACATGAGCTCAGGCTGAAAATACATCAGTTATATAAAGTTGAATAAAAATTGATGTTCTACTCACGTGACCACAATGCAAGTAGCAGAAGGTGAGAAAAACAAAATGGTTCTTGTCTATTTTAAGACTTGGCTACCGGCCATCGTGCGCACAGCTTTACCTATGTAAGTATATCAATTATCGGTACGATATGATTTTATGTCACAGTAAATCAAAGTTGGGCATTTTAACGACAAACGCTGGCCATCAGAAATATATAACTGGTCGATAGTAAAATTCAAAACTGTATCATAATTCCATGTACTTCATAATTATTGACGAAAATAAAAGTGTTTTCATGTTATCAACGATAAGAGTTTATAACTACCATAAAGAAGACATTGGTGCAATAAAAAGCCATAAACTGAGTGTAGAAAACAACACCACGTAGACTGTATACTTGATCGTTTTGACACACCTCCTTCGCGTTATCAGCAGTCATTAATCAGGCATTTCAATGCGCACGCGCACGAATAAAACAACGGTGTTCGTGAATTAGCGTTAGGACTTTAGCAAAGACCTAGCGCACATTACAAAAGGTATCCATTATTCCTTTATCAAACGATAAAAATAATTCGTATTAATATAGCACTAACTTGATATTAATCATATCTATGACTTTAATCCGCCATTGAGTGATAATACGATATAATTAAATCTACACAATTAATTTACCGAACCAAAGGCTTCATCCAAGAGAGTACGGTATATGGTAAAATATTTTTCCTCATTAGAGCCAACCGTCTCTTGAGAGTAGAAGATACGAAAATAAGAATGAAAGATCCCCCCTAAGCTCATTACGGAGTTTTCCCAAATTAACGTTTCTATTTACGCAAACATGTAAAGCCCTCGGAGATTTAATTAGAGTTGTTTTTAATATGAAATAGCGGGACGTCAGGCTGTCGTCCGTCATAATCGGATTTCGGGTAATAAGATTACAGCATGACGCGGGTCGTCGGACTAGCTCCTAAATTTATTTGAGTGTTCTGTTGCTAGGCAGTTCAAAATGACGAATGTATGTGTAGCAAAATAGGCACTTACGTTAAAGACCCCCGAGGGGATGAAACTAAACAACGAAATGCGACGAGGTTTCTTAACAATTTAATTGACATTGAGTGTCAAGATAGCACAATCAAATGGCCGTACTAGGTAAGTACCTGTAATTATTATATTTAAAATTAGAGAAACACTGCACAGACAATGTAAGAGTGATTTCTCTTCCGAACTATTCATTAATAATCAAGAATCAAAGTCCATAAATATCTCGTGTTGACAATCTGATAGTCTCATTAAGGCGTAATGTCTAGGTCATGAAGACCAAGACGCAAGACATTCGGACACTTTCGTTGGCTTTCTCCGTCCTACTCGCACACATAGTATGACAAATGGCGATATCGTTGAAAATACACCGTTATCGGTGAGTGCCAGCGTGTGACGGATTGCGAGGTCAAGGCGCGTATGTCGTTGGCACTGCACCAGAGTTCAGACGACGAGTTCCTGCGAACGACCCTCGAGCAAATTTCACGGATACCTTCGGACTCGCGCTCGTTAAGGTAATGAATATGTTGTTGAGATGCTTAATTACATTTGGTCTCCTGGAGCTGAGAAATGTTGAGTTCATTTAACATCATAACACGCTTATCACTTTGAAGGAGCTACTGATTCTTTGTGTACTGCCAAAACGCCTCAAATACGCCATCTCATACACTGTCCCACGAAATGATTGAGAAAATTGTTGTATGTTAAACTATTATAAGTTTAGGTTATCCATGTTACAGTAGCAAAAAGATCAACACGAGAGAGAACGAAGTCCATAAATATGTTTAGTAAACTAGAAAAACTAAATATTCAGATCTTGCTCTTATTATATTCCAGTTACACGAAACCAAATTCTTAATATAATGCATTAATAACCCCAGATGTATTACAAAGTATTCGTTGCTTTGAAAATCTGAACTTAATAGATGCGAACAACAGTCAATTTGCGGTCAGGTAGACTCAGTAGTAACTGGACTGGAACCGCAGACAACTCAAAAACAATGCCTATTCCTTGATAGATTTTCTTTGTGAGTGATGATTTAGCTAGTCTGACTAAGGGAATACATACTGCCATAAAATATGTATGTAGATTACGTACATAGAAACAAAACCAACCACACCTATAACGGATTTATAAAAGATGATGTTTTAATAAGTAATAGACAAGGCGGCAGCTACAACAATGACAACTTAGAATCTTGTGGTAATAACTATCAAAGCTCGGCACATGTATATGCATGTACATAAATAAACAATTAACATTGCAGTTATTGAAGTCATTGGAAATTAAGATAAACACTATGAGACTACTGGTTTCTGACACTATGACACTAGTAGATTATGGAAATATGACAAATGAGGTACTCGGATTGATAGGTCCTGAAAATGACAAGGTAAAAGATTCTAACGCTGATGAAGATATAACAAATTCAGAACATCCAAAATAACTTCTGAACATTCGATTTGTATAGATAAACTTCCTAGCTTACATGACCCACACAGAAATTTTCCAAGCCATGAATAATGTCGATTTGCCACGATTGCCAAATGTTCACGCAAGAACACAAAACAAAACAAGTACTAAGGAGATCGGTATTAGGTATTGCAATCCGGCAACGTAGGATGGTAGTGATGTTGCGTTTATAAATATTCTGGCGATGTTAAAATTAAATAGATACTCGTACTGCTATAAACAAAGTCAAAACCATATATTCTGGATAGACTACACGGTAGTACTTTTTCAATGTTATCAAAATCAGCTAATTGAAGTCTACTGCATAACAAAGGCCACCTCCAAAGACTTCTATGAGGACCGGTTATATGACACCTGCATCCAACGACTCCCAGCGACCCTCACTAGGTCATCCATATTTGAATAGAGTTATACATAGATAGTCTCCAAAACGACCGCCCGATTCGCCTGAACGAAGAAACGGCGCAACGAACATCCCAGCAACACATTTCTATCTGTTAATTTACTAGCTCCAAAAGTAAAATTCAACCAAATTTTAATTATTGCTTTGAGGGTTTAATTAATTTTGTAGCGCACACATTATAGTAGCAAGCAAGCAAACGGTGAATTGAGATTACAATTCAAGGAACCTGTCCATACTAGTTATGATAACACTAATTTTGATCATACAAACGTTCCTGTAATATTGGTCTAATGGTAGATAAGTACATAGACACACGCTAAGGTAATTTAGGATTAGAAAATTTAATACAAGCAATAAATGACTATGTACAATTTTCCCAAACAATGAATAATATAGAAACTGTTGCCAAACATTCAATTTGTAGGATAACAACAAAACATACACTAAGATGTTCGGTATGGGATTCCTTCTCGGTTTCTGAGAAAACCGGAACACTTGGCGTGCTACCTTGGGCGGCACGTGGACGTCCTACTGAGTCACCCAGTCATCCCACTTACATCGAAACACGTTTTAATGAGTACATTTGTTACGGGGATAAATTAGGTCAACGTGTTGGACAATAAGGGTTTCTGAGAAATTGTTGAGGTGTCAATGATATTGAGAGAGATTAATGATATGTATGGACGTGTTTCTATAGTAAGACCGTTGCAAAGACAAATAATGTAAATATTATGGCTACTGTCCAAGTTGGCATAAGTCATTTTTTGAATTTCATTGATGAATTACTTATAGCATGAATTAATTGTGAGCGTGAAGCAACTGCAAGTTTAGGAAATTTCTCTTCCGATATGGTCATGTAAAGAAGTATGTTTAGTAAAATACATTAAAGTCATTACATAGATTCTTTGTTTTATCGATGATTAATTTAACTATAAAATATTTGATTCGATGTAGAATAGTTTCATAATTATGTACATTTATAATTTATTTCACCTAATATGCCTCTGTTATTTTAATTTAAATTTCGAAAAGGAAGTGAAGGCACATCGTTAAGAACTCTTCTTGCTGCAAAAACAAGAGCTGATCGATTATCGTTGAAAAAAATAAAATAAATTTCCTATTAAAATATGGGTGTCTAATAACAAATAAATAATGTCAAAAACTCCATATCTATACTATAATTCTGTTACGATTACTGGTCTCAAGCCTCAATCAGCAAACGTGGCGAATTCTGCTCGGTCGTTCTCTGCTTGAGAAGAGGAGACATGGAAGCAGACAATAAACAAGCTGTCCTTTTACATTATGAACAAGCTATAAAACCGGCCACA
This sequence comes from Acronicta leporina, assembly GCA_947256265.1. NCBI lineage: Eukaryota > Metazoa > Arthropoda > Insecta > Lepidoptera > Noctuidae > Acronicta > Acronicta leporina. The sequence goes on along the minus strand of OX366513.1, from coordinate 2,584,456 downwards.
TGTATGACTGAATACTCCAAATCTAGATTTAAAGATCTAATCGGAACAGATAATGGCCCAAACCTACTCAATAATAAAATGAAAAGCACTCGTACAATCTGGAAAGCTCTTACAATGCAATCGTTAAGTACACCCACATATGCGTATTGTGCATATTAACATATTATGTGGGGTAAGCGACGCGTGCGCAGTGGCGAAGGTGAGCGAGCTAACTTGATGCCGTGCCAATCTCTTACGTGCATATTAACGACGTCGTTTATGCATTTCGTACACGAAGAAACCCGAAAATATTGGATAAATAACAATATTTTTTTTGTTCACTTACGTCCAAATTCAGTATTAACCACACAATGACATTATAAATGTATACGTTAAAAACAATAAACTCATATATTCACGGTACGTATTCATTAGCTACAGCCACCTGTCGTATAATTAGTCTACCATTGTTAAGCTGCTGGCGGTTAATTAAGATGCGCGAGAGCTCCCATTGTGACGCGAGGATGCGTGAGCGCACGTTGCTGTCGTATACAAGGACCAGTTTACTGATAGACAAGCCTATGACTCGAACAAATTTTGACTAAATAGAAGTAGCTAAGTAGGTATTTGGCATATTCCACATGACACTACTTCGGCCTCGTTGGCTAGATTGATCTTTTTATTGACAACTTCACGCTCATTTGAGTTACAAGGACAAGTTAGGCTTGTGTGTGTGCGCTTGTGGTTAACAATCGACCACGTGACACGAATTAGAAGTGCCACCAGGACTTATTGCTAAATCTAAAGAGAGCACTTGAATAAAAAAACGCGGCGAAAACTCCGAGACCTTGATGGGCACGTCACTTTCCTATCTGGGGGCGCGATATCTGACAAACATTTGGGCGGCATTTTGTAAAGTAAATAGACATGACCTTGGAAATATTAAGTGCCCGCCGGTTTTGCGAGATAACGCTCTCAGTAACGTTACCTTGCGAGTTCAAAAAGAATTTATTTACGTGCGAAACAAGTCAGTGAAGTTGGTCGCACACCTTGGGAAAAAAACCTATCGCCGTCGCGTTGCGTAATTTGAAAGAGCACTGACCTGTGTAACCATGTCCCAGTAGAATCCGTCGAGCATAGACTTTCCATGTTGATGTTGCCTGCAGAGGGCGGGCCACAGGGAGGCGCGGACGGGGCTGTTGATCGGCCAGGAGTTCTCTCTGATGATGAGCTTGAGCTCGCGCTTGCGGCCCTGCTGGATGAGGGGCTGGATCTCCTCGAATGTTTTGAGGGGTGCTTTCTTGCCTGCGAATAACGGAGAGGGTAAGCACTGCGTCCAGATATGCGAGGGGTCGGAGCTAGCGAGGGACTCCGCGCTGGGTGCGCGGAACGCGGCTGGTTCTATGTACATCGCACTGTTGGCGCGGGGCACATGCTTTCGGTGCGCGCGCGCCGCCGGCACTGCCGCCCGCCGCCGCAAGCTTGCCAGCCTCCGGAAAATGCGATAGCGCGCCCCAACACTGTCACACTTCCATTGTTTATTTGACCATGTGACGCGCGCGCCGGTACAACAGACCAAACATTATTATAATTTTCCAATTAAAAATACATTAAATTTTAACGACAACGTTACTTGATTTAGTCTAGCGGACATGGAGGAACAGTGCGATACGCAATTTAGAAATGGATGTACAGTTCTTTTTTGTTTCCCTAATGATCTTAGGTAGATCGTAGATCTTATCACATTAATTTTACAAAAAAGATAATCATGAAATCTCAGTACATTGGTACGTCAACTGTAAACAACTCCTAGATATCACACGATAACAACATGAACAGTCATATAAATAGTAACAGAATCAAAGCAAAACGCAACGATTTGGACGCACGCCAATAAAACGAAATTTTCGTATTGCATACGTAATCGTAGGTTAAGACTTGTGAACGAAAAGGAATAACATGATTGAACATCTGAAGATGCGCCCTTTGCCCGACCTGACACATGCTTTAAGCAACCCGTATTTGTTATGTCAAGTTGGAAGTTCATAATAAATCACAGGTTTCTTAACCCTCTATTAGCAAACAAGTGGTTAATAATGTGAATCGTTCGAGGGGCATTGGACTGGATTAATAATGTACGACGATTGATTATCCATCAGCCGTGGAAAGGACACTGAAATAGCTTCGTATAACTTCATTTAACGTAATCTACTACGTAACCACCTCGGAGTATAAGTTTCACACATTTTAGATTGCTTCAAAATCTCTTCAATAGTTAACTAGTTTTTTTGTCTCGTCGTAGTAATAGTTATTTTTCTTTTTTTGTTATTTAGCCATAACTGTCCCAGTCTTGTACAAAGGCTAAGGTCATTTTCAGGTAAGTACTCGTTTATATTATCCGATCTAACTTAAGCATTCAGGACTTTCTCCATAGGAACAACCTTTTGGAACCGTGCTACTAGAATCATAACATTTCATAAACGCTTGTAAAAGCTTATTTGACATAAAAACATTAGAACTTGAACTTGATAGTCATTTTAAGTTCCAGGTTCAACCGACCGCGATAAGTCAATTTTCTTTCCTGTTCTTACAAATTCAAGAAGTTCAGAAGATATTTAATCATAAAAATACAGTGTTTCTATGTCCCACCGATTAAAAAAATATAGGTACAATTTATAGTAAATTATTATTTGTTTTCGTTTGAAATTTACACTAATTACTACATGGGCACTACTCGTATATGGAACACCTTTATTTTTTTTATGAATTGTACATTTTTAACAATCATCATCATACTGTAGGGTACCACAATTTCCATACCATTCAAGGATTTTAACTCACCGCTGATAAAAAAATATCTATATAAAATATATATGTTTTTCAATATCAAAAAAATCACCAACTTGGTCATTCGTACCAATATTAAACATTTAAGTGTTAAGTAAACAAGTGTGATAAGACGAGGTTATCTACAATGCAGTCGCCGACCAACCACTGCGATTGACAGACATAGACGTTATTTATTTCACTTATAACTTACATCGTGATTTGTGATTTGGTACAACTTATAAGCAACTAGACAATATTTTATAACCAAAAAGAATATCGGAAAACATCTAGAATTTGCAATCTATGGTGGGTGACAATGTTTTGTTCCTGCATTCATAGGGTTAAAAAAAACTATATTATTTTTTTTATCAGTAGAACTAGCTGTAGCATAGGCTATGGTAGCATAGGAAACATGGAAAGACAAATGCGTGAAACCATAATTCTAATTACACGTTTGGCGAAGCGGCTGAGAGATCGGCTTCTGCGACACGCGTTGTGGATTCTATCCCCACACGGAGCAAACATTTGTAAGATCTACAGGTAGTTTTTCCGGGTCTGGGTGTTTGTGTATGTAATAATTTGTGTCTATAAACGCACCCACGATACAGGAGAAATCCTAGTGCAGTAACGTTTAAAAAAATATTACACAATAAAATGCAAATATTCATTCAGGCAATGATTGCAATACATTGTGACAGATGTATTAATTGCTCACAATGATAATAAATTTTCATAATAATCTCGAAATACCATTAATACCTTTAATTTAATCTGAAGGGAACGTTTAGCTACTCAATTAATTTCCGCCACCTAGCTTGCGTGTAAGTGGTTTTTCTTCCGATATTGATAAAAGAACCGTTTCATTCAGAACGACACAGTTTAAATATTAGGGGTCAATTCACTGACATGTGATTGCTCGATTTAGAATAAATTTAACGTCTGAACGTAACTGTTTTACATATATTATCCGTAAGAAACTGGTTGTAAAAGTCCACTGGGTTCATAGGTCATTGGTTTTGCAATAAGCCTTATTCAACATTTTATGTGAAGCCCCCAAATCTATTTTCTATGAGAAACTGGACAATATCGGAAGGAGAAAGTAAGTTTAATATTGAAAAAGCACTGGCAAAGTCGAGTATTCACCAGAGTTAATACAAGTTTGTATACAGAATATTTTTTGTATAATCGAAATTAATTTATTTTATTGTCCACAACACCATTTTCACAATCAGATATTTCTTCCATTAGTTCAATATTAGATTTAATAACCTTGTAATGATTACTGTAACCTATGAAGTTAAATAAATAAGGTTTATGTTTCCCAAAAACATTTTTCACGCTGTACTTTTTTCTGCGTAAAAGAAAAAACGGAATCTGGAATCGGTCCATTCTTTTAGGAGGCCACCGACACACGTTAAAATGACAACGTCCCCGTTGCGTAGGTGGTTGCAAAAGAAATCCCTCTCTGCACTGTCATAAAAAAGGATTCTAACAAATAAAATAAATACGACAGTCTTGTGCCGCAAAAATCGTAGACAAAAACAACTTTCACGTTTATTATAGTTCCTCCAAGAACTGATAATGGTGATTATGACGTCAGTCCGCAAGTACCTACGCTCGCATACCGCGAGTTAGTTTATTATTGAGTTTAAGATACCGTTTGTTGTATCAGATGGAGTAATTTTGGAGCTATTTTCAGTTTGTTTTTATCCAGATCATCTGCTATTTTCCCTCATTTAAATAGATAAGAGGCCAGTGATTTGGAGCAGACATAGAAATTGTTCATGAATAGTTCAATTTGGAAGACTGCTACTGAATTGCTACCTATTTAGTTCTGAATCAGTTTCTTTATTCTAGAGTCTATATTCAAAAGAGACTTAAATCACGAGTGAATCGGTTTCTTTTAGGCAATCGGGCTCCATCTTATGTCGCAGAAAGCCTATAATCAAGAATTAAAAAAACAGACCAAGCGCAAACTCAAATGTTTTTATGTCAAACAAGCTTCTACAAGCATTTCTGAAACGTTACGATTCTAGTTGCACGGTTGTAAAGGTTGATCCTATGTCGAAGAATAGAAGAGCAAGAAACTGCATTGACACTCATTGAATTTCGAAGTTAGTCGATAAAATTAAAAGAAGGTTCCCAACATTATAGAACTCGAAGTCATTTTAAGGATATAAACTATGATATTATTGTCTTGACTCCGTGACACATCTACGTCATTCTAATAGCTTCCCGGCGTAACAATATCAATATAGACGGACAGTACATATTTTTATGTATTACTAGCTTCTGCCCGCGGCTTCGCTCACGTGAAGCTATATCAGGAGTAAAAATGGATAAACAACATTGATGACCTCTTTTTTGTATGGGCCTCTATACATTAGGGAGGTCAAGCTATATCTCAGGATTCATTTAATTAATTGAGATACGAAGTTCACCAGTTTTTAAGTTGGAGCATATACTTTCTAAGTGATAATAAAATTAAAATCTATTCAGTAGTTTTTGCTCCAACCCGTAACAAACAGACAAGAATTTTAAAAATCACATTTTCGGATTCGGAGACGTTTATAAACCATAACCCACGTGTTTCTTTTTAAATATCTTCAATGTACAGACACAGCTTTTTTACAATTTTATAATAGTAGAGAAGAGAAGAAGAAGAGATAGAGATTTTGAACAAAAATTGGTAAGCCAATCTTTTAAGACCTGAATAAAGTTAATGCAAATAAATATAGTTTTTCTTTAAGTAATAATTTTACTTAACATACCATCACGCCTGTATTCCCCGAAGGGTTAGGCAGAGGCGTACTAATGTACACCCACAGTTCGCCGGTATGTTTAGGTCCCATGTAATAGGGGGCGAGCCTATTGCCATTAACCGGGCACAAATTCCTAACTCCGAGCTGCTACTGGGAATTTCATAGAAAATCCCAATAACACTGCTCGACCTGGGAATCGAACCCAGGACCTCTAGCGTAGCAGTCGCGCTCAGGACCACTTGGCTAATGAGGCAGTTACTGTATTTATTATAATTTTAAAGTATAATTTTACTTTAAAATCAATATCACAGCCCTGTTGTACCAATTCATCGCCATTTTTAATGTAAAGGGGAGAATAAGCGTAAACGATTCTGTTATTATCAGCCTTCAATAAACTGTTTTCTGCACCCAGATTGAAATGCAACAACCCATTGATATACAGTGTTTTAATAGCAATTTTCCATGGCAATTTGGAAATGCTATGTAATACTTCAGCTCTGTATTGTAACAACAATGGCTCGTTTCTGCTTATCATCACGTGAAAATTACTATTAATAATTTGAGTAATTAGGAGTCGAATGAGAAAACGTGCAATATAATGATGAATTAAAACTCTTTCTGAACTGAATACTAATATAATACTGAAGGGATAATTTTTTGAATTATGATTACAAACTGTCTGTCATCACTTTTTTTAAGCAAAAACTAAATATCTTAACCGAACCGACTCGGTCTCGAGTTCAGTACCAAAGCAAGCACTCTTGACGTTTCGAAATCAGGGCCTGACAGACAGACAGACAAGTGTAAATGTTCGAATAGACCAACCAATAAAAACAAAATGCATGAAGATGACATTTGTCCACGGTTGATTTGTCGAAAGCTTAAATGATGTGTGGGGTAACTTTAAAAGATAGAGTGAGAAACAGTGTGATAAGGGAGAGGTGTGGCGTGAAAGAAGTTGTAGTAACAAAGATTGAGAAAGGTATGTTAAGGTGGTTTGGGCATGTAGAGAGGATGGATGAACGGAGTTTGACGAAACGAGTATACATGATGAGTACGGATGGAAGAGTTGGAAGGGGCCGACCTCGACGAACGTACCATAACCAAGTTGCGGCCGTTCTTAAAAAAGGTCAGGTTAAGAGCACCCTAAACCGACGATCATGCATGAGGAGGTTAATGAACGTAGATGAAGCGAAAGTAGTGTGCCAGGATCGTAGCAAGTGGAAATCTATAGTCTCTGCCTACCCCAATGGGAGACAGGCGTGAAAATATGTATGTACATATTTATGTTAAATATGTCATTTACATACATTGAGAATTCTATTCTATTCGATTAGCTATCATGTCACGTGTCTACAGGCACATGTACGCTTGATTAAATGGCGAAGGAAAACCTCGTGAGGAAACCTATGTACAATTGTACATATCTGAGTTATCAGTACCTGACACTCTTCATTCCGAGAGGATGAGGATAAAAGGCCTCCTCCAAACATTTCATACACCTCACTATGCCGCTATACAGGCGATGAGGATTTTTAAGGTAGTTCCTATGTCTCCACGAAATTTACAACATGAAAAACCATTGGTCCCGAAATAGTGATGTCTGTTCTCCAAATTCCAAATAATAACTCGCATGATTCATTCGCCATGTATCAGTGGTAGTCTAATACACTCTGCGAATTGCGATACTGTGTGTATTTTTATCTTTTAAGATTGTGCAAACCCACCGTGCGTCTGTTTACAAACGTATAGCTACCGTAGGGCTGCTACAATTCGTTCTATGAAGCGGTCTATCATATGATATAATTAAGTATATCCTTAGTTTTCTAACACTTTAGAAAGAAATCTTGAATATGCGGTTGCCTGGATTTATGGTTTTATCTACCTTAAAACTGTCTATTATATTATTTACTGACCTTAATTAAAGAAGAAATTAAGCAATCATTCTTCTACATTGCACACAAAGTACCATGTTGCTCTTCATATCCCGCAATATATCTTGCGAAAAAAACACAAACTAAGTACCTAATAAGGGCTAAGTAATACTTAGTAATGTTATCTCAACACAAAGAAAAATCCAATTGACTCCATCCAATTGGCAAGATATGAAAGTAGGTCCTTCATAATAATATTGTATGGAAAGTAGAGTTTGGATTGCCATAGAAATGGAAATATAAATACCGCATTCTCGCAACTCTACAGCAGATTTATCGCTACTATAGTAGCGGCCCGGTATACAATCATTAATAAAAACCACTGACACACTCATTAATAAATAAAAAAACTTAGCCAGTATCTAGTTTATGACGTCAGACCTACGTCAATTAAATCCCGCACCGACGTTTGCGTACCAATGGGTTAATTTGTTAACAAACTTGGCAACTACCAAAGCATATTTCGTTGCTATATTTACCAATTCAATAATTTACCGCTTGCATGAAGATATCTGAACATTTCATAGAATGCGCTACGAGACCTGTAGGTCTAGAAGTATGAAATGCAACGCAGGAGTTAACATAGGTGAGGACATAAAAAGAAAGAGGGTTTTGAGAAATTCCTACGGGATTGAATTCAATTTCAACATAAATACATTGTATAATAAGAATATTTACTAGAGTCAACCCTACATTGAAAAACACGCATACTAGTGAGCAACTCTCGACTGACATCTACAGAGGTCGGATGAGATTCAATGCAATTAAATCTATTCGTTGTTTACTGAGAGTTGGCATCACTATTGACAGATGGCAATACTGTATTACTTAGCTAATGTTTATTGTTTTGCTTTCAGTTGCTCGCGCGCATCATACACTCTTGGTTTACTGGTTGTTCAGCCGCTTTGATCATTCATTTTGTTTTAGATTATTTTTACATTTTAGCTGTATCTATTAAGTATAAAGGGTAAACCAGACACCATAACTTACTTATGCTCTTTAAATTGATGTTAGTCTGTGATTTATATAGTGTCGATGAAAAATAAAAATTAATGTATCTTTGCATGTTTATCCTCTACTCGTTCCTAAACCATTCATCCCATAGCGATGAACCTTTGGTAATATGTTATGAACATCTGAGCGAAAGATTGTGAACTAATATCTTTTTTTATCACAGGCAGATGGATACAAGAGGTTACAAAGGAACAGGGTTGGGCATTCACCATTTATTACTGACCATATTTCAGAACAAAAGTGCTAACCCCTCTGTTGCTTAGGCACTGGTTAGTCGGGGAAGAAATGATGAAAAGGGTAAGTTAGGAGACGAGTACAATATCTTAGGCGTATTATTGAGCAGTCGATATGTTGTAAATCACCAATGGATTATATCAACGGCGTGATTGTCAACACGACATGACAGTATCGTGCCATTTAATGTATTATCTAATGAAGGCTTTACTTACGTGCGTTTTGTCACGATTGGCTGAATACTTTTTGGCTCTATCGAGGCTCTAATCGATAACCATGCGTCAGCTGGACGCTTCGAGAACTAAAAAATACTTCCATCGTGACAAAATGTGCATTTGTGTAAATTGTGGGCGTGGGCTCTCGGTGCACGGTAGGGCCTTTTAATGTTTTAAGGACTACGGAAATCGGACAATGTATTTTTATTTATTTCGACTTAATTTATGAAATAGTTAAATGAAAACAGTCCAAGACGCTTCAGAAATCTTATGGATTATATTAATGAATTTCTTATTCCGTAAAACCTGTCGTATTGTAACCTTGTCGCCTACTTAAATAGTATTCTTATAATTATCACTCAATTACATACTTAACTCGGCATTTATCATACAAATTATAGATATAGGTACCTACCTATCATAGTATCTATATTCTTTACAATACGACTACAATACGATTCAGACGTGATTGAGATAATAGTGTAACGTATAAATTATTAAGTACTTATAGTGTAAATATAATCTCACTATTCGGATCGTCAAGAAAGGAGCTGATAAGAATTATGTTGTTGATTTGAAGTATATATAGGTCTTCAAGATTGATATTAAGTATATAAGGAAATTATAAGATCAGTAAATGTCTCATATACTTAATTTTCCTGTTGAACGTCACGTCACCAAAAACGTAAGTTCCCGTTCCAAATATGTAGTTTCCTCAATTCTAATAAGGAATTAATTATGTTATTATTTGTAAGCGCGACTGTTTCCCTCGAGGTCCTAGTTGCAATTCCCTAATTTAGCAGCTTTCATTGTATCTATATTCTGTCTCTTAAGGTACAGGATACCCTAGTTTAAGAGACAGAGTTTAATCTATTGTGTACAGATATCTGCTGCATGCATGTTTTATGTAAAGCTCTCTGACCTACGTTCATAAATTGTAATCTTATAGTATGTACAATGATCTGTATTTTTTGGGAAATAAAGAAATTTATTATTATTACTAGCTTCTGCCCGCGGCTTCGCCCCCGTGGAATAAAAAGTATCGGGAACGGGATAAAAAGTATCCTATGTCCGTTTCCTGGTTCTAAGCTACCTCTCCACCAATTTTCAGCCAAATCGGTTCAGCCGTTCTTGAGTTATAAATGCAGTAACTAACACGACTTTCTTTTATATATATAAGATAGAAGAGCGGCTTCGCCCCCGTGGAATTCGGTCTGTCATCACATCCCACGGGAACGGGATAAAAAGTATCCTATGTCCGTTTCCTGGTTCTAAGCTACCTCTCCACCAATTTTCAGCCAAATCGGTTCAGCCGTTCTTGAGTTATAAATGGAGTAACTAACACGACTTTCTTTTATATATATAGATTATTATTCTTATATATTTTCTATATTTTTTAGAGGTAGGGCATAGTGGAATTAAATGATTCCACTCACAATTGGAGCTTGCAGAAAATCGTAGCCAAATAAAATAGATCCGTGCTATGTTGTGTTCCTAACGGTGAGCAAGGTCGCTAGAGCACCGCGAGGAAACGTTGTGTTGGTAGTGGGGAGGACTGGTGGTGTTTAAGCATCACACTTATTATCTCCTACGCCGCCAGCCCCTATTCCTCCTTAATCTTTACCCGACCCTTTCAAAAAGGGTGTGAAAAGATTTTGTCAGGGTTGGCAGCGCACCATTGACACCCCTGGTGGTGCAATCATCCAGAGGCTACAGTAACCGCTTACCATCAGGTGGGCTGTATGATTGTTTACCTTAGTGGTATTAATTTCGGATTTGTGGCCGGTGCATCTGTCTTGGGCAGAGCTCGGCAGCCCAGGTACTTAACTACTTACTTAATCTAACACAAATCATTTCAACAATGCACTTAATTAGTAACATAATAGACCAGGATCATATTTAAAAAGCAGAACGTAGAAAAAATTAACAAAATTTAAAATAAACTGCTGAATAATCTTAAGGAAAATATCTTCCGATTCTCTGAAATCAGGAAGGAAGTTCTTTTGAAAAGCGTCCAAAATTAGCAACAAGCTCGACTCATGCGCATACCCAGAATGCCGATCCCGATGCATCACGGAGAGACGTAATTAAGATTTACATGCGACTTCTAATGACGGAATGAGGTGCTTTCATATTTCAGATTACTAATTGTTTACGTTGGGTTTGTTGAGGATTCTGAGAATTCAAAATGACCTTTGGTCGTAAATCCTCAAATATTAATACTTCAAACGCATGAAGGTTTACTGAACTCATTGAATAACGTAATTACAACAATAATATTGATTAATAATATTGGCTAAACTTTAGACTACGGATCTATAATTGAGCAACCTGGAAGTCTCTCCACATACTGCAAATTGTGTGAAACTGTTGGCATTCTCCAATTGCTCTACCTTATTCTGTAAGTCCTTTGAAGTAGGGATATGGCACATATGTACACATCAAGTCCTAATGGCCGCTACAGACAGGCCGCACGCGTAGCAGAGTACCTACTGTGTCAATCTAGTTTATTTCATTAAAGAACCATGACCCTCCAAAGGTGTACAAGGACGGTATAAATGTATAGTCTTGCACGTAGACTGCTCTACAATAGTCGCCTTACTTACAATACTAATTAACTATCGACAACACTTCATTTGATTAAACATAACTACCTACATAAATACAAGAAGAAAACCACACGATTAAGCTTGGCAACCGTGTAAATAAACAACAAAATAAAAATATGTTAAATAACTCACTCTTGGTCCATTCGATAACCCCCTCCACAGTGGGTGATTCGCAAATTTTTTGAACAACCAACGTCATAGTATCACTCCAGAAGAAAAAATGTGTTCAGTGACACCATGAATGAACCAATTTATCGTCCCAAGTATGACTCAAACACATAATAACCACTGTAATAAATCACATTTATCTTGTCACTAAGATAACACTTCATGCAATATCTTCTGGCGAACTGACGACGGGATAATTAAGCGCGTTATGATTTTCACTAAAGATTTGCGACATAGATTTTCTAATATCACCAAATGAGGCCTCCGAACTGGGTCAAACGGTAATTTATGCGACAAATTAAACAATTAATAATATTTTTTAATGTTAAAACTACAACGTAAGCTTGACTGATAGGTTTTGAAGTTGGATAGTGACTAAGCTGATCGCGAATCATACCCTGCATTTTATATTGAATATTCCTCGTGAAATATTACGAATAAGTTGAAAATTTTAGAATAAATTCGCTAAGTAAAAACTAAAAAGTGTAATTATGCAGACTCACTGATACTTACAAACTTTGGGAGACTAAAATACCCTTGTATTTATTTCAACAAGTTGTGTAATTAAACACGCCATGTGTCTTGAGAATTACACGACCCATCGGACTTCTTGCGTCATTCCTATGAGAAGATTTGAAGGGCAATTTCGTTTTAATTTCTATTCTTTACAGTTTTGACGTCATAATAGTGGTTAACAAATAGGTCGATTTTTGAGGACGTAAATTTTTACACAGTTAAGCCTTCATATAATTAATGTGGCTAAAATGTCTTTCGTCATGCCATGACTACGTCAATTTTGTCATTATCTTACGTGAAAAAGATAAGAGTTTCCATGAATTGATCAGTTAATATTTTCACATATAAATCCCGAATTTTCCTTCTCTCACTCAACACGAAAAAACATTATAACATGATCACGCTTGTATTCCCATAAGGGTCTAGCAGTGGTCTCCTGATATACACTCATAGATCGCAGCTATGTGTTCAGGTCCCGTGTAACAGATGGTGAGCCTAATTGCCTATTGCTCCTAATTCGACGACTCTTCAACCAGAGAATCTACCCCAGGACCGCCAGGCGAACAGCTCAGCAGGTGAACTTCCGACCACTAGCCCGTAGTACCTTATTGTAAGTTTTCTTTTTGTCTAAAATTCGCACATAAAATCTATGAATATACCGCGATAAAATCCGTAAAAAGTAGTCTCATTTCAATGTCTAATATTCGCGTAAGTGTTAGAAATCTCAGAAATCAGTCATCATTAAAAAAAAACAGAGCAACATAGCAAAGTGTGGCATTGATCATCATTCAAACCTATAATTATTCAGAAAATTAATAATGAAGGTCGGACAGCAGACTGCACCGCAGTGTCTGGAGTCACGTAGACCACAATAGACGGATCTTTCACGGAAATCCGGAGATAAACCTCTTTAAATTATCAGAAATATTACTATAACGCACACATATGATTGTACGGATATTTACTGAGTCATCTCCCTGAATCAACATTTTCCCCTTTTTGAACTCGAATTAAGAAAGAAAAGGGTTTATCATAATCGCCATTGATTAAAAAATAAAGCCCAAATATTATTTAAAAAAATCCCAACCAAAATTCTCACATACACAAATGCCCAGACCCGGATCAAAATTATTTGCTCCGTATGGTAGATTGCAACACGTGGCGCAGACGCCGCCGATGTCTCAGCAGGTACGCCAAACGTCTCGTTCAATTGGTCCTATCCCTAATCCTAATAAGCAAAAGCTGTGCAAATATTTCAACGATAATTAACTAATAACACATTACGTTACATGATATGGCTCCTAGCTCTTTAAAAACCTTCAAGAAACTATCTATTAACAGATATAAAGCAAAGTATAAACATAGTTATTTTGTTTCTTCGTTCGTTTTCGCCAAATTGGTTTGCTCTCCAAAATTCATTCAAACGTAGTTATTATACGAAAAACAAAAACATCTCAATTAGGGTTTGTACTTTCGCCAGGTGGCGTGTAAGTCCCACCTTGCGCAAGCGCATGGCATGAGAACGCCTCTTTCATTGGCCTTGTTATTGCAGTAGCTCACGCATCGGGTACCTAGACAGAAGTTTATTCTACGTATTAGTTAAATTTAATTATTATTAAAATACCAGTTTACTATTATATTTCACATTAAAAAAAGAAGAACCTAGAGTTTGAAAAGGACAAGAGGTCGATACCCTGAACAAGCATTTTCATGTAAAAAATCTCAATCGAAATTAATGAATTTTATTTTAGATCTACCTGACTCAATCCCCTAATCATTCGAATTGGTAGAAAAATTCTGGATAGGTATGAGGTAAAATAGCAAATAGAAACCAGCTCATTTAAGATTTTTTAAATAGTAATAGGTAACTAAGCTGACACCCACTTCTTTGCCAGCATAAAATTAAACATGGCAATACTATTACTTATTTTGGGAAATGCCCTCACGTCTTCGCGTAACCCTTCGAAATAGACAGGTGTGTAAACAAAAGCGGTTGTTCACAAAATCATCTGCGTTAGGGTCTATATCTGTACTTTCGCCAGGTGGCATGTTACCCCCACCTTGCGCAAACGCACGACATCGGACCATCTCGTCGGCGCGGACGCACCGTTTTGCTGATCTTAACAAAGCGCTAATCACGTGATTAAATTGCCTCATTCGCCGTTAGCTCGTGTTATTTCAGTGTTTATCGCTATTTACTTGGATTGTTTTATATGCTTTATTTTTGTTTCTTACACTAAAATTTATCTTTGTATTTATATTTTTCAATGGTAGGTCATAATTTTCGTGTCTTAGATTATCCGATTTACTATCCCGGGCCGCTGGCCGTGTTTTTTGGAGGATATCTAGCTAACTATAAGTATTATCTTAACCCATCCAGGGAGCTTAGCTATTAAACGTATAATCCTGTTTTGTCGAATGGACTACTTCCTCGACCAACCAACAGTCTGACACACTCAGTTTTAATTTATTGTTATTTACACTATAAGGCATAAATCTTAGAATCCAGTCATTGTCTTATCATGTATGCGAATAATAAAAATAAGGTAAATTCTGTCGAATGACGTTGCAGGCCCGGTCAGATGTGTAATAGATTATTTATGGCTCATAACAATAAACAATGAACTGCAATAAGTAATATGTATATTGTGAATAAGTAATGTGTATAAGTATTTTACACATGACATACCAAGTTATTTTTAAATAAATTAATCTTGCTGAGAATCACCCAATCATCATTCTAACCTTGACCCAACAACTGTTGGGATTGTTTTTTATTTTCTAAGCAGATGCGGTATCTAGCGGCTGCTATCGGCCTACCGCAAACCAGTTCTTGGGCCGATTATACCCTAAGAATAAACGGGTAGTCTATTTTGCGAGGTTTCACCACACTAATGAAACTTATATTTTGCTATGACAACCAAGACGGGGCGGCTTTACGTGCTCTCTGAGACACGGAGGGATACCGATTCCCTAAGAATCGTCGCCATTCCATGTGGTCTTATGTCTCGGGGGAAGACAATGAGACAATGTGACGAGAAAATTATATCGCGGGACTAGAGTGGCCATGGTATCTGGCATTGTTTGTGACTCGCGACAAGTAGTATCGATTCTTTGTAGCGGTTTTAAAAAAAGGGCCCTACTTGAAGTAAGGATTATAATATGTAACGTGACGTTTTGGTCAGACCCAGTCTCAATTGCGAGCCAGCCATCTCCCTTCCTTTCTTAGACTAAGAAGATTTCTATGATGAGTTTTATCTCCATGGCACGAGGCATTTATATGCTTAAAAGGCGACGCCATCAACTAAGTATTTATGTACCTACATGTGTAATAAGAAAATAAAATAAAACAATGGAACCTCTGAAGCTTCTGTTGCCATTATTATT
Organism: Acronicta leporina; assembly: GCA_947256265.1. NCBI lineage: Eukaryota > Metazoa > Arthropoda > Insecta > Lepidoptera > Noctuidae > Acronicta > Acronicta leporina. The sequence goes on along the minus strand of OX366513.1, from coordinate 2,568,809 downwards.
TTTAATTTTCATTTCTATTGGCCAGATACATAAGTGCATATACCTATACGCTCAAAAACTAAGGACAATCCAAAATAGCCTTTAAGCACTAGCAAATATATCTTATTTTCAAAATATCTCACTGTGACTATGACGTAAAGGACTTCCCTTGCGTGATTCATTAACGCTAACAAAATCACATGTTACGTCATCAACAGACTACGAGATATTATTATAAAAACAGATATTTTCTTTTCTAAAGATAATCCCGTTTACGGTGGTTAAGAAAACTATAAATTCACACAGTTAAGAGGTTGTTATCAGGAGTACTTAAGATATAAGTGTTATCACTGGCTCAGATTTCTTCACTGATAACGCTTATTACTGAGATGAGAATTGTTTGCCCGCTCTATTGATAACAAACATTGTGCTGTGACCTAGATAGCACTTGACTACTAATAGGCTGTTTTGTTTTAAGTAGAATGTTCTAGATATAACTGCATGGTATTATAATTATCTTAAGGTCCAGTTATCATGTTGATTCTATTTTGGTATCAGTAAAGTGCCAACATTACGTCTGGTAGAGTAACGAGAATTGCAGCTATTTCTCATTTTCCTTTTTTTATTGTTTGAACTATATCAAAATATAACGGTATAATACAACATTTTTTTTTCCCGAAAATCTATACTTTGCAAGAAATAACAAAAAAATGAGACAAACAAGACGACTGATAACGGAGATGTAGGCTCCAATTTGCGCTAAATAAAAAATTACGTAGCTGGCATGCAATATCCGCCGGACATTACAACTTCCAAATTAAATCATAAAAAATAGATTCGTAAATGTTTAGGTATCTATTCACGAATCTACCAAAATTTCATAAACAATTTAGTCGCTACTTCTTATTTTAGTATTGGCAACACTGGTGTAAACAATTGCATCTATTCTCAACCTGAGGTTGAATAAATTACAGTCATCTAGCACTTATTATTCATTAGTAAGAACTTTCTCCTATCATTTGTCTACAACAAGCGCATCTTGGCGAAAACATTGTGTAATAGTATAAACATTGGTGTAAACATTACTCGAAATTAAATAAGATCGTCTAAATATATTCCTTAGCATCAGGACATGCAAATATGTTCAACATGTTCCTTTATTGACTCATCAACCCATTTACACGCATTTCCCCACTTGGTAAATGTTAATCAAACATGTTTCTTTTTTATTCTGTGGTATTTAAATAAATTATAGACAGGCAAAAACAGCGGTAGAGCCTAAAATGAACGCGAAAGGAAAAGTATTGTTTGTTATTACTTACTGCGTAATAAAAAGAGATAACAAATCTAAATATGGCGCGAAATTTTGTTTCACGTTGCCCCATTATCTAAACATCATTCCCGCTCTTTTTATAACAGCAATAACAGGGCTTTATTACAGATTTTATCATCAAGGAATCGCAGCTTTAATAAGTCAAAAAATTTTTTTTTTTCTTTAACAAATCTTTTCGACAGCCTCGACAATCTTGGAAAAAAAATACAAAACTTGTAACATACATTTTATACAGTCAATACACATTATTTTATATACGTTTTATTTATTACCAATCATATAGACATTATAGGTATTTATTATTCTCAGTAACAAAATAGTGTTGCCAGCCTAGAAAAAAATCAGTGTTGCCAAATCTAGATCCAACAACACACATAATTATTGCAAAAGAGTTCCGTGCTAAAAATACGAGTAGTTGCATTAATTATAATTTCGGATAAATTAAAGATCACCCGCTTATGATTAGCAGAAATATTAAGGTACTTAAATATTTATTCATTAAGATTTTGCACATTTCTTTTACATTCCAAAAGGTACATTTGTCCGTTTACATAAAAGTATCATAAACACTTACATAATAATAAGTAATTGTGTACTAGTCAACTTTAGCCGATTCACATCGACATTACATACTGTATACCATCACGCCCGTATTCAATGAAGGGTCAGGCAGAGGTGTCCTAATGTACACCATAGTTCGCGTGTATTTAGGTCCCATGTAATAGGGGCGAGCCTATTACTATTAGTAACCGAGCACAAGTCCAAACGCATAGCAGTTAGGTACTGATAATTTCATAGAACAACCCAATAATCGAACCAAGGACCTCTAGCGTAGTGTCGCAGTAAAATCATGTGGCAGTTGGATTCACAAACGTTATCAAATAGCAATCGCATAAAAATATCTTCCAATTCCGTTGTAAAGCTTTTAAATATTGTAATCCAAGATGATATATTTTTTTAAAAGAGTATCTATGGAGTTTCTTGCCGGCTCTTCTCCATAAGACCAACTTTTTGGAACCGTACAACTAGTTTGACTATTCAAAAGTACCTTTTTTAATGGTCTAATTGAAATAAAACATTTTGACTTTGACTTTGTTTTTGGACCTTCTAAAAGACCAGCACTCTGACAGTCTGACCAGCTGCTATCAATGCCATGTTTATAATAACGATTGGCACATATCACATAGCTTGATGATCGCATTATGTTGTTATTCAGGAAGATTTTGTTTCACTTCCTACATCGTTTTTAATCGCGTGTCATAAGAATCGACCAGTAGACGCTGCCAGCAGCAATTGCTTGCCAATGATGTAGGTTCTGCCAAAACATGGCGTTATGGAGGGTACTAGATACTTTGTAATAAATTATAACTGATGCACTTTCGATTTAGCACATTAACCAGGGCGTTTCAGATTGTGAAACTCACCTACCTAATTAATACTACTATTGTCACGACTTTAATGAGTGTGACTCTAGGGAGTTTGTTTCGGCGTTTCTGTTCAGAGGTCGTCATCTACGAAATGTTGGCGCCATCAAATGTTGACAATCTTAAACATTTGACATGAAAAAAAATTCGTTAAAGATACCATTAATCTAGGTTCCTGTCCTCCCTTTCGTGCAAAATACTTCACAATAGTTTCGACCGATTCACCGGTCGTTTATTTCCAGTGAAGTAGTAGTAGACGAAATAACGGATACCGATACCGAATAATAAGACAATTTGATTAAATTCCCTTTGAATTACGATTTATGTATTTCGGAATTACGTTTTTATGGGCAACTTAGCGTCCGCCGAACCCCTTAAGAACTTATCCAGCTCCTCTACGCCCACATATTAATACCGGTGTTAATACATAGAACCGGTGCTAACATGAACTTCATTCGCAAATGTTAAGTCACTATTGTTACGGCTAAGAGTGTTTAGACAGCGCAATGCACAACACGCCTCTGTTTCACAAACAATGACCCGAGCATTACACTCATTCAGCGAAACTCGCCGACCACAGCAAACATGAAGTCGATGAACATAGCGCTCAATGGCGAAAGCATGGAATGGAAGTCGATCAAAAGAGATTTGTAGCATTTTTTTTTAATTAAGTATACTTCGCGTGACCCATGAGTACCTTTCGGAATCGAAATTAATTTACTAAAGATTTCCGAATCCAGTCCAATTTCATATATTTTATTTGCCGTAATACCCTTTGTGTAGAAGACCATCTATACATGTGGATTGGAAGATCTGATGATATTAATTATTTAAAATTTAAAAGCTAATGTCTAGTAATCTTAATCTCATGTAAGGTCTATCAGTATCTCCTCTAGACATGATGAAGACTTCTAAGCAGATTGCCATAATAATTACAGTTCCACTAATCGACTTCGATGTAATCGGTCTAATGAGTTTTATCAGCCGGTTTTCACCCGCATGTTGCGAGTTTTCAACCGCCATCTTCACCATTATCTTCCTCCGATAAAAATGACTACAGCGATAATGTTAGTGATTCGTACTGAATGAATAACGAGAAGGACTGATGTGAACTGACAGATATCCTAGACGAAACTGTCAAAAGCATTGTTGGCTTTTCTGTATTCATTGAATGACAATGCTGATACAATAAAACAGACGACTTCTGTCACTGCTTGTATTTTGATCTCAAACTAGGACAATTAGTGAGCAAGCGCTAGCCACAATCTTGTCAATAGTGAATGCACAAGTGATTCCTGAGGATCCGACAACAGAGGCGACAACAAACATGACGTTTCGATCGGGAAAAGACCGACATAACTCTTTTTTTAACGTTATTTATCCAAAACTGATGATAAAGCATTGTGAAATTAGCCAAAAATAGATTTATCCATTTATAAATCTAGCTGGGAGCTTGTTTAGATTACAGAATTCTACAAAATATTTTAAGACGTTATAGGTTTTCACTCTCTACTTGAGAAAATGATCACTGCTCTTTCCTGCAGATTTATGGTCCTACAAAATCTATCTAACGGTTTGATCTTCCGTAGATACTTTTAGTGGTGAAAATACTACGGTAAAACCACTTGTACAGATACATTGCGTTATTAGTGTCGTGTAGCTGTATAAATTTAAGTGTCTTAATTTTAGAACAGAATCTTGAAGGTAGACAGGTGAGGATTCTGGCGATTGGGACCACAATTAACTCGGACCATGTCTTGGTCACGGTTGGCAGTTGTTGTGTTGGCTTGAACAATATATTTCTATATACATTTATGGGTGATCCCAGTATTAAAAATATTTAAATTAAATGGAACCGGTAATGGGACCATGGTCCGAGTTAATCGTGGTCCCCGTCGCCAGAATCCTCGATAGGCAAAACCCATAGGGCAAAACGATTAGGTACTGACATTTAACTTATTTGACAAAACGTACTGACAATACATGTGGTATTGTCAGTACGTTTTGTACCTTAATCTACAGACAAATGACGTTACTTTTAAAAGGCTTTATGCCTCCGGTACCTCGATGACTCGGACTCAAACACAACGTAAGTGTTTCACGCCGGTATTCTGTGAGGCAGTGGTATCACTCCGGTCGAGCCGGCCCATTAGTGCCGAAACATGGCTCTCCCACGGTAAGAATTATTAAAATCACTGATGTTTCAAATTCACTTCAACTTGCAGATTCACACTTGGTTTCCTCTCAAAGTGTGAAAATACAATGTCTTTCAAAAATTAAACTAGGTAGGTACCTATTTTCATGCACGAAATCAAAATACTGTCTTTTTAATACTTCAATAGGCAAATTTGTCTTTTACGCACCAATTTCTATTCCTTGAAATTATCTTTAAACGCATAATTGGCTAAAAAAATTATAATGACAATAAATTGGCAATTGCAAATTAAAATGGTTTATCACGCTATTGTGTTAGGTGGTTACGATAACGCGGACGTGATAGAGTTTACCCGATGCTTGGCTCTAGTCTATTTTCTAAGCAATTTCTTATGTTTGATAAACTTTTTCTTTGAGTTCAGAAAAATCATATATCATCTGTCTGTTCCGCCCACTCTCACGTTTGGCGATTTACACTTCAATTTTAATGTTAACATTTTGTTTACAGTTTAGGTGTTTCTCTAACATTTGATTTCCGGTAAGTATCTACTTTGGGAGTTTAGCTTCATGGCCACTGGGCCGATCTAAAAAGTAAATCCAACAATTTAGGTATTTTAAAAAACGTCATAGGTATTTATATTTACGCATCGTCTATTTAAAACCAGACCTACCTAATTTTCCTGTTACTTTGTTAATAATTCAACAGCGCCGGTAATGAAACCTGGAGACCAAGACAAGAGATTGTGCAGTGTAGATCTACGGGACTTGATGAGTACTGGAATAACAATATAAGAACCAAGCCATTTCGGTTTAACTGAAAAAAGCTGTAAATATCACATGAAGAAAAAGCGAACGAGCAGACGGATCACCTGATAGTAAGCGATTACCGCCGCCCATGGACACCCGCAACACCTGAGGAGTCACAACTGCTATGCCATCCTTTTAAAAGGTTTTGGGTCTCCGGTATCCTCACTCAACGGCCAAACACGACGAAAGCTTTGTTTCATGCCAGTTTTCTGTGAGGCCGTGGTTAATACCACAGCCTCCTCCGGTCAAGCTGGCCTCCACGTTTATATTTTTACTAGCTTCTGCCCGCGGCTTCGCCCCCGCGGAATTCGGTCTGTCATCACGGCCCACGGGAACTGGATAAAAAGTATCCTATGTCCGTTTCCTGGTTCTAAGCTACCTCTCCACCAATTTTCAGCCAAATCGGTTCAGCCGTTCTTGAGTTATAAATAGAGTAACTAACACGACTTTCTTTTATATATATAGATTATTTAGTTCGTGGAAACTCAGTGTCCAAAAACGTCCTTAGGAAGCTAACCCATTCAATCAGATCTAGTGGTCAAAAACATGCGTGTCGTTTATCCCTCATTTTTATGATCAAAATATTGAAGAATTAAGTTTGGGAAGTGTTCAGTAGTGACTAGTGAGAGTGACATCCAAGCAGGGAGATATGTTACCAACTGACGACATTGATTGTATCCACTTTTATACAAAAATTAATTAGTTAGGACTCAATATGTAGCTTTTTATGACCATGAGGAAAATCTCATAACTAGTCAAGCCATTACAATGTCCCACTACTAGGCATGGGTCTCCTCACAGAATGAGACTGATTAAGCTATAGTCCACCACTCTAGCCTAATGCGAGTTGGCAGACTTTACAGGCAATTCATATGAATACAGTCAATCTCATAAAAATTAGGATTTCTACCAACCAATAAATCTGTCTCACATCTCATATTTATTTCATACACAATATTTTATTTCATGTTTGATAAATTAACAGTGTTGTGCAAAAAAAGGTGTTGTGAGCATAAAATATAAATTGATAAATGAGGCTCTAATTATAGAGATAATTTTATATAGAAAACATATTCATTATCATTATTATGTAGACTGAAAACTTCCAATTCAAATGTATTTTGCCTAAATGGCAATAGGTATTTTCCAGATTCAGTTTTTTTTTAGTTAATTTCTGGTTAACTAATAGTCTTAGGAGTGAGTATTTTTTGTTTAAGACACTTTTTTACATTGACTTTATATTCAAACACATTGTTTATTCAGAAGCAAATAAGTAATTTTTTCAGTGATCATTTGTCATTTACCATCACACCTGTATTCTCTGAAGGGTTAGGCAGAGGAGTCCTAAAGTACATGTCCCGTGTAATAGGGGGCAAGCCTATTGCAATTAACCAGGCACTAATCCCAAACTCCATGCTGCTACTGAGAATTTCATGAAAAAAAAACCCAATAACACATTTCTCAACCTGGGAATCAAACCCAGGACCTCTAGCGTAGCAGTCGCACTTGTGACTACTAGATCAATGAAACTGTTTATGATACACAAAAAAATAATTCATAACCAACTTCTGGAATCCTAAGTAATTAAGTTTTTATGAATAGTGAAGATAATAATAAAATAGCTAAATTAGGTTTATATTAAATTAAAAAAGCACTGAACTGAAATGATTTTAAGTTATTTTAAACTGATTTAAAAAATTTTCAATTAAAAGCTAAGGTGACATGTGATTATAATTGTAACCTTCACACATATTATATAAGATCTTTGTAAAACGGATAAGAGATTATATTATTGCAAATAAAAATAAGGATTCAGTATTTATTTAATCACACTGGCAGCCAGCTCTAGTGGCATATTGTTAAATGAAAAATTACTGGCCTTTTTTATATAAAATGTGGACCATATAATTAATAGGAGTGAATTTAAAATCTTACCTGGTGGACTATCAGTGAGGATAGTAATACCGGTGGGATCAACATGAGGTGGGAACGCCTCATACAAATCGGGCTCCTCTTCAAGCACCGCTGACAACATGACGGAGGGCATCCCGGCACCACCGTCACTCACACACACACTATGACTAGACACTGCACAACACTACACTTGACTTGCCGAGTGTCTGTAGCTCTCCCGGAGCTCACACCAGTGAGCCACCCCGAGCCATTACCGACTACCACTTCAACATATGAGTCTGACTTCTCTAAGTCAAATCTTGCTGCACCATTTTTAAATCTGCAAAAAGGATAAAGTTCAAATCACTGAAAATGTGTCAAGACTGCCACTATATGTAACACTTTATCTGTGAGATAACACTATCAACATTATAATAATCAAATGATTAAGTTTGCGGCGATAACAAAATCTTAGTCTCCCAACAATCAGTTACCTAATTTGTTATAATTAAAACGCTACAGATCAGCTGATTGCTGCGGTGCCAGGCCAGACTTGACATTTTATAGCTATTTTAAGACTAACGGGCACCTGATCGGACTGACTTCAATGTCAGATGCCAAGTACGAAAATTCAAAACTCGCGTCAATCCCTACTCTTTATAACTGTATGAATAGGTGACCGTACCGCGTCGGCACCGTACTCACCGCAATCCTGACGATAAATGATGCGAAGCAGGATCTGCGCCTCCGTATTTACCGCTTTGGAGTCCCCGCGGCGACTAAACCAAGTGGCCAGTTCCCGGCCCAACGTAATCACGAATAGGATAATAGTCTCGAATGGGAGCCAACGCTTTTGCTTTGTCACTTAAAACGAACCACACAGTAAATCACACAGTTATATCGGTAACTGACCCTATGCACGGATACATTGTGATATAAATTCAATGATGAGTATTTGGGAAAATTTGCGAGACCCCTTGCTTTCGTTAATCAAATTATCGATGTATCCGGTGAAAGTCGTTTTGGTCTTCATGCGGTAATGCGCGAATATGTGGAAAATGGTGTTACAAGTTTTAATTTTCGTTTTGTGGGAAGAAATCCCTTTCGTAAAATGAGATTGCACAACTACGATATCCACGATTTGCGAGAAGTTGAGAACACGATTCTCTCGTCGCACGCCCGTCGGACCGTCGAACAAGAAGAGCATAGACTAAACAATAACTAAATAAAACAGACAGTCAGAAAAGCCGTATAAATATTTGGATATTTTTTACTGCCTAATATTATTACACAGAGAAGAATTTGTAGTTACTTATGAAGAAGAAACATCGAGAGATAAATACTTACTATGATTCTAGAAATGGTTTTTAAAATATCAAACATGAGAAAATTTGGTATAGGTACTGTAAAAAGAACATAATTATGGAACTAATTAACTAAGCCAGTTGTTTGAAGTTAATTAATTTTTTTAAATTAGTTTAGTTTTAATTACTCAATAGATCAGTTACAACGTTGGAAATATTTCTGTATTTCCGTGTACCTATCGATAAGGCACTTTAAGTTTTAATAAACATATCAATCTATTGCAATTATGTTTTTTTTGTAAGAAAACTATTTTAATTGGGTTGGCTCTTATTATATATACAACTAGCTTCTGCCCGCGACTTTGTCCGCATAGCGTGATGATATATAGCCTATAGCCTTCCTCAATAAATGGGCTATCTAACACTGAAATATTTTTTCAAATCGGGCCAGTAGTTCCTGAGATTAGCACGTTCAAGCAAATAAACAAACTCTTCAGCTTTATATATTATTTATATATTAGTATAGATTCCTCAATAAATGGGCTATCTAACACTGAAAGAATTTTTCAAATTGGGCCAGTAGTTCCTGAGAGTAGCGCGTTCAAGCAAACAAACAAACTCTTCAGCTTTATATATTAGTATAGATAATTATGGTCGTTTAATGAAAGTATCTTCAGCTGTTTTAGTCTTACAGCATTTAAATGTGCTCGAATTTAGCTAGGCTTGGACTTACGCGTAGAATTTGCATTGCTATTAAATTAGGGAAGAAAAAAAAAATTAAAATAGGAAAGGTCGTGACCGGTATACCTAATATCCTGTCTGTAATATTTTATCAGATTTGTCAAGCGTTCGTAATGTCTTTGTTTTCTGATTAATTATATTTCATTTGGCAACATTCAATTTGTAATGTCAAACAATTAAGAGGAGTTTTCAATAGCAATAATCACTACCATTCAATGGTTGATGTTTTAGGAACAATAATGAGCCATGAATGAGCCCCTAATCAGTAGGTATGTAGCAGTACAATATGTTTTCCCACCTTTGACTAGATAGTCAAAGTTTCCCACCGGCCACCGATTACCCTATATATTATTCTTTTGCCATACGTACGTATGTACCATTTTTGTGATAATAATCATTGCTTTGATATTACTGAGATTTCAATAAAATACAAGTTTGTAAAAAGGTGGCTTTAAGTTTTCACACAGTTTTTTTTCCCAATTTTAATAATTATACCGATTGTATAAACATCTAGTGTAAACAGAGCTTTACGTAAAATTAATCACCATAGACAATGAGAACTATAAAATACTTACCATTTTAGTAGATATTATTCTATGTATTTTTAATTCAATTTATACTTTTTTAATAAAATAGCACGATTTAAACTCCTTATGATCCGATTTATATTTACCTCTAAGAGCTATTTCCTATAAGAAGTTAGCAAAGTTGGGACAAATACATATTATTAAAATTAAAAATTATAGTTTATACCGTCTATTTTTATAAGTGAAGTTGTTAATATAACAATTTATAATTAAGTACCCCAAACCAAAATTAAAATTATATTAACGCCTTAGTAACTTAACAGACAGAAATGTGTTGCCGGGTAATTTGTTGCACCGCCCGCTGCCTCTTCTTCCCAGCAAAATACTAGGAGGTGGTGAAGGGCAGGCATTTAGGGAGCTGTATCTATTGTAACAATGATGTTTTACTTATACAAGTATATCTTAGACGTCTGTGCATATAACTCCTAGAAGTCTATCTAAAATGACTTTGATTATTTTATAGGTTAAAGTAAATATATAATGTTAAAATTGAAACTACTTAAACTTTACACTAAACGTTAATCAATTAACTTTAACTCATTAACTTCAATCAATAGCTGCTTTAGTAATATTGACAATAATAATCTAGTAACACAAATTTTAACTGTCATTGTGAATGTGTGTGACGCATTTGGCGCACAGCTGTGTCATGTTTTCGTTTTAATTCACAGATTACCGTCTACTGAAATAAGGAAACTAAAAGGAATAACCAAATTATTATTGAAAAGTTCAAGGATATGTGATTAGGCTATAATGTCTTCATCAAAATCCGAATCCCTCAAAGGTAATAAACACGAACTTTTCTTTGTTTTGCTTGTACGGCTTCGAAGTGCTATAAAAAAATTATATATATTTTCATTTCACAGATACAGTGACAACGTTAATAAATGCTGTTGGCGATAATGAGAACTCCGTGAACAATGTTGTGATAAAATCACTGACTAAAATAGCGAATACCTATCCGAATGAAGTGATTGAAATATTTTGCGAGTTCTACACGAACACTGTGAAGGTAAATCCTGCACAGCTTGGGAACATCGTTAAGTAAGTAATATTCTTGTTTGCAAATGTCATGAGATGATATGATTCATTGATTTATTTGTTTATTCAAATCAATAAAATTGCTCTGGTGAGTAGCCTGTCTGACATGAATGACTAATATATCACACACATCAAACTATTATGTACGTTAAGCAGATACTCCACATTTGTACACTGTAAAAATATCACAAAAGAATAGTTACTAAAATGATGTATAATGGCCGATACCTGCCTGCTTGTGATCTGGAGTATTGTCCAGGAGTTCCTTAAACCAGATAGGCTAAGGAGTATTTTTTTGAGAAATTCCTATAGGATTGGGAAAATAAGATAATAACTGGACACATTAAAGCAGTTTATATAGACAATAAAATAACAATAGAATTTACATAGAGATGCTTGTATTATACAAATCTATCTGCATCTTACTTAACCTCTCAATAATGATCATGCCATGGTAACATTATTTATGCAACACATAAAATGTAAATGTTATCAACTTTAAATATATGTAAATTATGTAGGCATAGACAATAATCCAGATATTCAACCTTTGTTCTACGAAACCTGTTTTCAAGCAAACAAAACTGCATTGAATTTACATAACATACCATCACACCTGCATTCCCTGAAGGGTTAATCAGAGGTCCCAAGCAATAGGGGTTGAGCCTATTGCCCCAAACCACATTAATCCTAAACTCTGAGCTACTACTGACAATTTCATAGAAAAACATGAGATTTGAACCCATGATTTCCAGCATAGCAGTCTCACTCAGAACTCAAAAAATACAACATTTTAAATTGTCATGTACCTAAGCAATGAGATATTTATGCAACTCTATTTTTGTGCAACACCTAATAACTTAACAGACAGAAATGTGTTGCTGTGGAGTTTGTTGTGCCGCTTCTTCTTCGCAGCGAAAACACTAGGAGGCGGTAAAGGATGGGCATTTTGGAGGCTGTCTATAATGTAAAAATGATGTTCAAAAAGTACTACCTAGTCGTCTATATTGAATGAATGATTTTGACTTTGACTTTGTATTATTAGACTACTTAAGTTGAGAATATTGAATTTACTTAATTGATAATTGTTTTCCTTTTCCTTAAGATTGTTTATGCAATCGGTTTACTCTCTAGTACATAGGACTAGAGAGTAAACCTAGAGAGTAGGTTTATTATATTATAGATTATTATAATATAGATATTACACATGTACAAACAGTGGCTAAATACATCTGTACTGCTTTATATTAGTTTGATGTGGTATAGAGGCTGCTATCTGCAACTCAATGAAAGAATTTTTCGTGCATTCTAATTAATAACTTAGCTGTTCAACTAATCTGCAAGGTTAGGCCGTGATCCCTGCGGTGTGAATGGTGGCCATTCTTAACACATAGGGACCCCTCCATGCTTCTGGGAGCATGTAAAGCCGTCGGTCCCGGTTGTTATACGTATTGTAGTCAGAAACCCAGAAAAACCTGACAACTAGTCTCTCCTCTGCATATCAGTATTGCCCAGAAATTGGTTTACGGAGGTCTGATGGCAGTCCCTTGTGTAAAATGATGATATTCAGCCACATCTAGTTAGACTAGAAGCCAACCCCAACATACTTGCGAAAAGGCTTGGAGGATAATGACATTACATTAGAAGGAGTATAAGTGCTATGTAATTTCACAAATAAAATATTTCGTTGCAGGGTTCTAGAACAGACATGTGTGAATCAAGTGAAGAGATTGGAGGCTTCCACGGCCACCAACCTAGTGACGGCTATGCTGCGAGCTATGATGGAAAATGTGATGTACGAGCCTATCGTTCAGATGGGGGCATCAGCTGTATTGGTGGCTGTGGGACATGAGAATCTAGACCTAGTAAGTTATATTCTATAAGTATAGCAATGTCTCTTCCATCTTAGTGGACACAAAGTAGAGATATTTAACCTAACTATATAATTTCATACTGATTTATCGTCATAAACTTTGCCGGCACTCTCGTAAACAACAAAAATACACAAATACATAGAACAAACTGTGGAGGGCAAGGTGTGTTGCTCCTCCAGCCAAAGGGAGGGTCCTCCGACCAGGCAGCTGTTTCTGCCTGTCAGACCATGGCCCAACGGTTGATGTCAGGCAGTTGTATACATGCAAGATTTGTTGCAAATTTCACTTGCGTGATTCAGGATTTTGTGCGTCGGTTTTTTATGTAGCGCGGTAGATGTCGCTACATCATTCCCTTTTTAAATATATTTAGAAAAGGTTTAGTTTGATGCGGAAGGAGGAGAATAAAGTATTGTTGTGGACATTAAAACAAGCTTTGCCTCACCTCGACAGTTAGGAAGATTTAAAAAACCAATCTAACCATTTATATCATATCAATAGTTTGCTATATCAAAATGTTAAAATAATTACTGAGTAGGTACCTTTTTCGAAATTGGATAAAGATGATTTACATAATTTGAATGAGTTCATTTCTCAGTAGAAAATTCCATCTGATTAGTGACTGAGGTTGAATGTACAATGTATTGCATTGTTACATACATTTTTTTACATTTACATTTTTATTAAACAGAGCAGGCATTAGGAACATACCTAAATATTTTGAAATAAGATTCTCCTTTCATTAGGCTATTACACTATTATCATTAGGTAAATTGTTATGGCTTTTTTTATATTTATGTAACTGTTATAAATAACTGTCCTCATTGATATAGTTGCTTCTGAGCTCGATTCCTAGGTCCTGGGTTCAATTTCCAGGTTGAACACTTATTGGGTTTTTCTATGAAGTTCTTAAAATGTATGAAGTCACGTTTAAGACGTAAGTTTAGAATGTGAAGGCAAATTTCGACATGGCAGGTAGGTCTCGCGGTGGCTTAGTGGTCATAGCGTCTGGTGTATCTAACCAGAAGACGCAGGATCGAATCCTGCCTGCGAGTCGAATTTTTCCTTCACTAAAATAACGAAATATATTTTCGAAATAATAGTACTTAGGTGAAATGACTTCATCCCACAAATCTTGTTACCTACCCAAGTCTAAGTGGTGTCAATGCCAAATGCGTCATCCAGTTGCAACAGTAATCTGTTGAGTTTATGAATACAAGTACCTAAATTGGCGCTACTATTGCCCACATCCTGTATCACAGATCAGTAACATGAAGACAAGAATGTATATTTTCTTCTATTTGTTATGGTAAAAATTACGAGTTTATTCTATTGTACTACCTGAAATATAAATAACTGCTTTCTCACAGATCAGTAACATGCAGACAAGACTATATTTTCTTCTATTTGGTATTGGAAAAATTGCGAGTATATGCGATTGTACCACCTGAAATACAAACTGCTTTTCAACCATATTATTAAGAGCATAAGGTTCAAATGCAGACTATTCATCAATGTCATCCATATTTATATTCAACTAGCTTCTGCCCGCGGCTTCGCCCCCGTGGAATTCGGTCTGTCATCACATCCCACGGGAACGGGATAAAAAGTATCCTATGTCCGTCTCCTGGTTCTAAGCTACCTCTCCACTAATTTTCAGCCAAATCGGTTCAGCCGTTGTTGAGTTATAAATGGAGTAACTAACACGACTTTCTTTTATATATATAGATAAAATTAATCAATGGAGAATAAAGTTTAAGTAGTTTTGGGCAAAGGTTAGGTCACAAAACATCTTTACTTAACAAAACATTTCAGAATTTTAGTCTGTCTGAAAATTGGTCTCAAATAGATTTTAATGGTAATTTTAGGGATTAGCACAGGCATTTAAATTAAAAATTTCTGTAAGATTTTCTTTAATTAAATTAAAATATTCTCCAGAAAATATAATGGAATGCTCTATGTTGATATCTTGCAGGTTTCAGAAGTTTTATAAATATTTTTGGGATTACAAGTATTTACAAAAAAAAAATATAAGTATTATATCCATTGTCTTGTACCCACAGTACAAGCTCTGCTTAGTTTGGCACTAGATAGTGCTGTGTAAAGCGTCGCAGAATATTTATTTATTTATTTAAACCACTCTACTGTTATGATGCTACTCTACTGAGATGAGAATGCTATAAATAATTGAATTCCTCAGGTACTTCGATCGCTGATCAACCAGTTGTCTCCAGCTTCCGTCCCGCACTACACGATCGCACATACCTTGGGCACGCTGGCCGCAGTCAACACACACGGTGTGGTACCGCATATAAAGGAGATTCTCAGCAAAATGCTGCCTCTCCTCTCGTTGATCAAGGCTGATGGGTTGAAGCAAGCGTTTGCTTATGGTAAGACGATTTATTTTACCTTTTCAGTGATGTAGAGGGCACACGATTATGTTCCCAAGGACCCAAGCCTTTTTTGGCGGAAAATAGGTAGTACGCCAGTACGCCACTTGAAGAGGCGGCAGCGTGTATTAGACTCATACCACCTAAAATCCGCTCTTACCTTTCCTTCTCTATAGACTCGACCATAGGATTTGTGATATTAACCACAGCCAAGGAGCCTGCCATTTCCATTGAAAAAAAAATAGTCGTCTAGTGACGTATTTTTGACAAACTTGTCAATAAGAACTAAATAACTGTAAAACTGCCCCGTTACTCTAGTGGTACCAAGTGCGACTGCTACGCTAGAGGTCCTGAGTTCGATTCCCAGGTCGAGCAAAGTGTTATTGGGTTTTCTAAGAAATTTTCAATAGCGGCTCGCCCCTATTACATGGGACCTAAACCTACGCCTCTGCCTAACCCTTCGAGGAATATGGGCGTGATGGTATGTTGTGTTACTTTGTTCTTAAGGAAGATATGGAATCACACAAGCCAATGAGCCAGCTCAATTAGCGCACCGTTAATTGTGTTTTCAGATTTCATATACAATATTACATTATTTTATACTATAATGCACTTGCATAACCACTGTGCTAATTGACCGGCCAATGTAGTCAAACCTGTAAGCATTCGTTTTCTAATGTAAATATGAAATCTGCTCAAAGTGCTAGATACTATGGAATCACATGTTGTAACAACTGATATAAATAGCAGATGTTTCATGCATTATCGCAATTAATTGTATTTTCGCTTAAACAACAATGTTGTAATGACTGGTTGTTATCGATATTGGTTTAAAATTACACATTGTGTTTATAAGCTTTAATAAGGCTCGTCAAAACTGGTTTAGTATAGTTATATTGTTGTAGTGTTTTATGGCACTTGGCACATCCCATAATTTACTAACTGTGGTAGAAATACCTACTAATCGGTCACATCCAGTGATATTTTAGGTAAATATAGATAAATGTGTTAAGTTCATAGCAGAATACATTTGTTATTTGCGCTCCATATAGCAATAATGGATGCCGATAATGGGTGTTGAATTACTCAACAACTACCCTACGAAACCCAATGGCGAAAAATGGATACATTTTCCTATACAAAAGTGGATTTACACAGAAAATCTATATGTTTTTTAAGGGATAGAGGGCAAACGAGCACACGAATCATCAGAGATCCTCACTCACTCGTATCTATCCGGTCGAACCGGCCCATTCGTGCCGAAGCATGACGCTCCCATTGTAAAAATGTATGACAAGTCTTGTTTTGGTAACATATCAGTTATGGGTTTCATAGGAAAGGTTGGTCAGTATGACGGGTAGAATCTCATCTATCGGGGGTAGGTGACTAACTGCGGGTCCCAATAACAAATCAGTCAGTAGATGTGCTTACTAAAGATAGGATTTTGACAAGGTTCATACAAGTAATGTCAAAATCTTAACTCTAGTAAGCAAATCTATCGACGGAAATTGAAATGTATCTGTAGATACAGGAGATAAAAAGAGTCGAACAGTTCTTCCAGATGAAAGGCGTCCACGCTCCTAGTGTATAAAATTAATTGAGTATTGTTTGCATCAGAAACTTGATACAGTTAATTACTCATAGCACTACGAACAAAATGGCCACTCCCCGCCTCTCCCTACAATTGATACCTCACTGACCCCGCACTTTGTAGTATCGATTGTTGTCAGACAAACATATTACGCACACATTTGCGCGTGTACAAACGACATCTCGCTTATAAAGTTGGCAAAGAAATCGGAGTTTCTATCGAGTGTACGAGGTCTGATATAGGCAGTACATGATGTCTTATGTGAAAAAATTTATCTTTCCAGCTTTCGGCCATTTCGCAGTCGCCGTATCTGAGCAAATAGGTGACAACGTAGAAAACGACAACATAACATCTATAAAAGACAATTTTGTCACGGAATTTACCATAATATTTGACGTACTATACAATCAGTGGCTTGCTTCACACGAGCCTAAAGTATCCGAGTCTGTTTTGGAAGCTTTGGGGCCTATCACGAGACTCATATCAGAACGACAATTCAACGAGACTGTCAACAAGTTCGTGCTTTCACTGCTCTCTTTGTACCGCAAGCCTGCAATCAATTATTACTACATAAGTCAATGTATATCGTACTTATTGTCTCCGTCGCCTTTAAACCCAAAACTGAGTTTGAGTGACAGCGTTATCAACTCTATAAACCACGTCTTGTTCAACTTGGTTCTTCTAGAACCTGACTATGACCAGCCTCATACTGTCAAGAATCATTTTGAGGTTCTCAGGTGCTTCGATCATATGGCTGGGCAGTTCCCTGAGACCATTGAAAGTCTCCTTCATCAATGTAAAAACAATCAGGAGAAGGATAGAATGAAGGCTGTAATAATTCTTACTCATCTGACCACATCCTCTCAAGTTTTCGTCGAAAATTACGCGGCGAAATTCATAGCCTTATTGAAAGTAATGACTGTTATGGAGCAAGGAGTAAAAATGAAGAAGTTGCTAGTGAAGTCTATTGTAGGACTAGTGTATAGGAACTGTATAACGACTCCCGAAGATTTCACCATGGTAGAGTTTATTATTAAACACTGCGGTTACGAAGCACCCGCAAACGCTTCTAAATATGACGTTTTAGATTTGCACGACACTTGCAAGAGCTCTCTGGTTCTCATGTGTAACACAGTAACGAGCATACGATCTCAGTTACGTAACTTGCTGCTGATAGCATTAACTGGGGAAGAATTTACACCTTCTATGGCCACAGTCTGCCATTGCCTCACTTCACTTCTCCAAAATAACTCTGACGTGATCGCAGAAGGACAACCAGATAAGGAAATTGAAATGAAATGCTCTCCAGACTTAGTTTTCGTTAGGTGCTTAACACATGTGGTAGATCCGGAACAAGTTGAGAGAAACAAGAATATACTAGTTTTCCTTGAAGAATATTCTGGAGATGTACATAAAAATCTGAAGAATTCTTGGACTGTAGAAATACAGAGATTGTTGAAGTTTGTTGAGACATTTGAGTCTAAAGAGCAGTGGCATAGTATGTTACTGGACCTTCTAGTATCAGCTATAGAACAGGTTAACAGCAACAAATGGGTGGAATTTATTGCTACGCTAATATCACAGCAAATTATTTCAAAAAAGCAATCCCCAATTATTAAAGGCGTCTCTCTACAATACTTGGCGGTATTATCATGTCATATGTCTAATGCTGCTGTAGTTGAAAAGATCCTAAAGATAATATTACTTGCACTGAAATCTATACCAATGGAAAGCAGTAATTATGTCAGCAAAGCCGTAGGAATCGCTTCGAGACAGCATGGAGAATTTATTCTGAACGAATTAGACGCGATTTACAAGGAGAATGAGTCTAAGAGGGGTAGCAAGATACTAAATTTCTTGTCATCGAGACATTCCAAAACAGAGGCTGAGTTAGGTGTTGTTAGGTATGCTGTGATCACGTGCTATGGCAAGGTAGCCGTTGACTGTCTAGATGTCCACGTCTTAGCGAGGTTAGGGGATAACGTCACATCTGTTATCTACGACATTTTGAAGTCAAGCCCTCCTTTCGACCTGTGCAAGGCAAGTGTTACAACTTTATACGAGATAAGCAAAGCGTTACATCCAGCAGCACATCATAACGTTGTTCTTAGAAACCGCTGGCAATTGCTAAACGCAGTCCTTGAGCAAATATACAATTCCAATTTGGAAAAACGTAATGTTGAACTTTACCCCATCATCGTCAAGGCTTCTAAAGCACTCACCAAACTGCAAAAGGGAATTTTACCTGAAGAGAGGAACACGATACTTAGGGTTCTTTTTAACAGCATATTTGGAGAGCTTTCTTCCTTCAAACGAAAGTATGAAATCGAAGGCAACGGTGACAAAAATGATAATTTGGCTAAAACGTTAAACGACAGTCTGTCTCTTCTTCATCAGCTGATCAAAGAGTTGATCATTCAGTCCACCTGTTTAAGTACCATCGATGATTTAATCAGCTTACTGATAGAATGGATCCGTCATGACAATGATGAGATAAGAACTGCATCAGTTATGATCATACAAGTGATCTTAGATACCTATATCAAGAATGTGAAATTAAATTATGAGACTCCGAGCAAATTCGGCCAGATGGGTTACTTATTAGGGCTAATAATTCCTGGAATCGCAGACACCAATTTCCCAGTTAGATTGACGACTATAGATTGTATTAAAATTATTATCCAAATCCAGGATCTTTACGAAGGACATGTAATAGGCCCCGATGACGAATGCATGTCCAATTTGGGCCACTTACAAAACAATATCTTAACGAATGATTTGAACATGATTAGTGACTATTGCGTCGCTCTATGTGATGCGATATCTTCAAAAATACCTCACCATCACAACATGCAGTTCATCGAAAGCCTTCTCGAAGGATTTGATGACCAGGAATTGAGAAGTGTAGGCGTTAGCTCTATATTAGATGCTTTCTTCACGAACAAGGGTCAAGATTTGTACCAGAGTATTGAGAGGATAGTGGAAGTGATGTTGATCACCATGGAGCAGGTTGGGGTTGAGGCTCGGCAGAAGCTGATGAAGCCGATGACATCACTGACGCGTCATCACTCGAACTCCGTGACCGCTGTGCTCTTGGCCCAGAAATTACCGTTGAAACAGTAAGTATATACTATATCATTATAGAACTAAAATCTTCGCTACTCGATTAGTTTTCCCGATAAACAGATAAATAAAGGTTTTTCTCTTAAGGAGGTAGGCAATCCGGCAGAAGATGTGCACATATGTAGCTCAAATTCAAAACTGTCCTAAAAACAATACAACTGTTGCTACTAGTAATTTTTTTATGTATTTCGCATTTACATGCAGGCCTACATATTATGCGTGCTTAGTATTTAAGAAGTAATCTATTAAATAACTGTCAAAAAAGCCAGCTATCATGATAGGTAGCTAGATACATATAACAGCAACGCTTTAAATTCAAAACAGATTCTGCTCGTAAATAAAAAGGATGTTCAATAAATCCTTACGTTTCAGGAGTGTGCTAGCTTGTTGGCGAAGTCTCGCCCGCGATGAAGGTCTCTCCGCAACCATTACGGACAACTTCCTGAGGCTGATGACGTCAGTGGAACTGTATGAAGACCCTTACCACATCACAGAGCACCACATTGCTGCTCTCCAGCCCTTAACTGTAAGCTATTTGAAAATATCATATTGAGAGTATGTACTGATTGCCAATATTTATCCTTATAATTTAAAGTATAAGATCGAAAATTGGTTAACTATCAAAAATTTTCTTCATACCTGTTGTTAAGCTAGGTGAGCCCCGCGACAAGGACTGCATTAAAAAAACCTTTTTCTATTATATTTTTTTAGGTCCAACAATATTACTTTTTTTCGTTATATGCTAAGAAACACGTTAATTTGGTTAGTTATTATTTTCTTACTTAAGTTCATAATTTGTTTACAACTTTAACCAGTCAAGTAACAAATTAGAGACACAACACAAAATCTATTGCTCTCAGGCATCTCTTATTGTTTAAATAATAAATCTCCCTTATGCATTAAACGTTCATCCGTGACCCAATGTATCCCTAACATTTTCAGCTCATAAGTGCTTTAGGAGAGATGTTGCAAGAAGACGCGATGAAGCCGACTTGCGTCGCGAAGTTCTCAGATTTATTCTCTGTTCTCTACACGACGCTCGCTTGCTACATCGACGCAGAGTCTCCTGCGTACTCCATCCCTGCCAATAAAAACCACGAGCGGTTCGGAATCATACCCAACCGAGAAGCTATCAAGCTCTCCCCGGGTAAAATTACGATTCACACTTTCAACGCTTTCTTGGAGCAAGCCGATTGTCATAAGGTAATTTTTTTTATATATCTGTGTCTTTACGTAGGAAAGCCTCTTTAATAGACTTCCCAAAATAAGGTTTTCAATTCGATAGTTTTTCATTTCCACTTTCTTTGTTATTTGATAGAATATACTTCCGAAATGGTACTACATGAATTTGGTTGGTGCTTCAATATTTGTCCTAAAGACACACCAAAAAGGTGTCTGTAGTAGTTTTCTTATCCTAAAAATGTTTGTCTTAATATAGTATTTAGTCTTAATATAGTAATTTTCGTTCGCATCAACGATACAGGGGACGACCTGGACATCCTCACCGATCGTCTGCCATCTGAGGAACCGGCATAAACAATAATAACTTTTATTTGCCATAAAGGAGTAACAAAAATATGACGAAGTTCTTACAAATTATGTGTTTAATGCCTCCATGCTAGGATATCGGATCCCGTGTTATGGAAGTCATCCATCCGTCCGTTATGAATTGGTGTGCTTGTTACATTATTTATAATTAATATATGCATGTTTATGGTATGTCGGACTCGTACTGACAAAAAACCTTCATTTGCTTTCTAGACAGGGCCATTAGATTCGGGAGTTTAGCCACGACTATGACATTAAAACAAATTAAACTTTCCTACAATCACTATGACACACAATTTTCGTCTCTACTCCTACGAGATAAGACTCCTCTGTATAGTCGATCGGTCTACAAACTGAAATTGCTTCGTAGGTTCGGGAGGCGTGTTCATTATGCTTGAGTATCGAACATAGTGATTCTTCGACAACGTTACTGGACCTAGCTCCGATACTGAGCGGGGCCCTGACTCGCGAGTGTCCACAGCATCTGTCTCGTCTCGTGTCTCGTATCGCGCAGTACAGCCGCTGTCCGCTGCCGCCGCAACGATGTGCTGCGCTTGCCCTGTTGGCTGATCTACTCAACTACAGGTATGAATGAAGAAACAGTATGTAATTTACCTCTAAATAAAATTACTTCTTGATAGAAAGAAAGAAAATTTATTTTCGTCCAAAACGACGCACATAAATTTTAGCCAATGGCAAATGTGTTGGTTACACACTACAATAACAGAAACAAAAACATCTGACAACACTGGCAAGTGACAACTAAGTGCCAACACTGCCAACATAACTAGTACCCGACCCGAATCATATCTTCTACTCGATTTCTTTTTCATTGAACTTAGTACGCGCGTGGTCAAGTGTCATTCAATAACATCAGACTTAGCGATTTTAGGCAGATAAGTCAAATGTTTTATTTCAATTAGACCATTAAAAAAGGTACTTTTGAAAAGTCAAACTAGTTGCACGGTTCCAAAAAGTGGGTCTTATGGAGAAGAGCCGGCAAAAAACTCCATAGATACTCTTTTAAATAAATATATCAACTTGGATTACAATATTAAGCTCTACAGCTTTGTTTTTAAATACTTACTGAGAATGATGCAGTTTGTTTTACTTTGATTACTGAGTGATTGATAAGTCTAACAAATTATAATTCTCAGTTCTCATAGCATTTAACAGAAAGACAAAGGTTATTAATTTTGGGACCCTGATTAAATGCACACCCCGATTTTTTCCAATTTAGGAAACTTATCTATCTTGCTGCAAAACCAATTTGCTCTTAATATCACTACTTTTCTCCTTCTAGATGTAATGATAATACAGTCTTAATAGAGACAGTGCTGGCCACCCTAAACACTGGGTGGAAAGATGAAAACGACCGTGTCAGGGCGACCTGCCTCCGAGGAGCGGCCAACATTGCTCAGCTGAAGCCGGAGCATAGGAACCACGCGCTTCCAGCTGCCTTAGCCGCTCTTAGCCAAGGAGTGGACGCGCAAAAGACACAGTGAGTTGTTAGAAATTTGTGAATGCCCAGATGTTTGCACAATCTGAGTCAAAATATTAACATAATAGATAGAAGCGATGACATAATAATTATGTCAATAAACGAAAAGACTTATTTGACTGACTGACTTACAATGCCGTAAAATAATATGTTTAGAATTTTTCCGAGGACCCCCTCTCAGAGATTCTCCGATCCTTTCACTTCAGTTAGCTTTCCAAACATCGTTATAGCGTTCGTTATCTCTCTAAAACAGGTGCACACAATTACAAATATGTACAAAACCATAATTATTTCACTTATATCACGCACACAGACTTTCGAATTCAAAGAAATCCTTCTGGGATGAAAAAATCAAATTGTATTTTCAGGCCGCCATCAGACAACGTGCCTCTAGCCGCCATTCAAGGCCTAAGCCGTCTCCTAACAGAACTGGATAAACTTGACCAGGAATACGACCGGGAGTTGCTGTCAATATCCCAGAAGATACGCCCATTCATGAACACGGAGTGCGCGCAACTACGGGAGAACTCCATCAGACTGTTCGGCATTATCGTCGGGAGGGTAAAGTCGGACGCGCTGGTGGACCAAGGTGTTAGCTCCCTGCCTTGCTTCCTGCTACATCTGTGTGATAATAACCCGAATGTTGTGAGGGTAAGGCTAATTTCTCTTTTGCTTTTTGAACTTTTAAAAGGTTTTTATTTGCCTCGAAGTTGAATAAAACGTTTGGGTGCAATAAAAATATAAAAAGTGTCTTAGTCTTAGTGCCTTTTTTATTGTTTGCTTGCGGTTATCACTGCGACCGAAATCGATCTATTGTGATCGCCACTTGTTGAGTTAGAGTTCACCGCTGAATCCTGCAGCTACTATGAACTGCAGGATTTTCCTAGGGGTGAGCTCTTTTATTTCATCCGGGATTAAGGTAAGTTTCACTAGATGAGCGCTACGCTTATGTATTAGCGATCCACATTCCCCAAGAAGGCGTTTCATCAGCCTCCTCACAACAAATAGTGTAACACCAAATCGAACTCATTACTAGAGTTCTATAATCCTAATATGTTGTTAGTTGAAATCAATCTGCCTTGCCCCACAGGCCAGCAAATTCACACTGAAACAAGTATTCAAAACGTTCAACGTGAAGAAATCCAATGACTTAGTGCAGACGCACCTTTTGGACGAAGGTAGACTGTACCTGGATGAGTTTCTGTCGGCACTCCTGAGGCAGCTGGCTGACGAGCTGCCGTCCAGCGTGGCGCGGTGCCTACAAACTGCCGTCAACTACCTGCACTGCGCCAGGGAGGAGATCAAACCGCACCCGCCACTGTTACTTGGTAACTACTACCTGCTTAATACAGTAAATGGTTGATTAACATAACATACCATCACGCCTGTATTCCCCGAAGGGTTAGGCAGAGGCGTACTAATGTACACCCACAGTTCGCCGGTATGTTTAGGTCCCATGTAATAGGGGGCGAGCCTATTGCCATTAACCGGGCACAAATTCCTAACTCCGAGCTGCTACTGGGAATTTCATAGAAAAACCCAATAACACTGCTCGACCTGGGAATCGAACCCAGGACCTCTAGCGTAGCAGTCGCACTCAGGACCACTTGGCTATTGAGGCAGTGGTTGAATAACACTCAGTATTTTACATGAAGTAATTGCAACCCAACCTGGGACTCAATTTCACGTGGGAGAGCCATGCAGGCTCAACCGGAGTGATACTACAGCTTCACAGAAAACCGGCGTGAAACAACTTGTGTTTCGCCGAGTGAATGAGGTTACCGGCGGCTCAAACCATTTTAAAAGGCGGGCAACGCACTTGTGACAACTCTGGTGTTGCGGGTGTCCATGGGCGGCGGTTATCGCTTACCATCAGATGATCCGTCTGCTCGTTTGCTCCCCTATCCCATAAAAAAAAAACTGGGTAATCACCAATTTCCTACCTATTGAAATAGATATCGGTTTGATATCCGGAATCGATGTCTTAATTTTTCCAAGTTCTTATAATCAACAAGTTTCTCGACTTATCCCTTGTGATTTTCTTCCAGGACTTCTTTACTCGGAATTGTACCGCATACGTGAGAAGAACCCAGAGGAGACAGAACTCGATCCCGACATCACGAGGACAGCTCGCACGCGCTTGCTGCAGCTGATCAAGGACCCCAACCCCTTGGTGCGGCAGAACTCGGCCATGGCTCTGGCCAACATATGCCTGGTCACCGCTATGGACGGATGACCGAGAACCTTGAGAATCTATGTGGAGGATAGGTATGTCATGAGACGATTCTTGTTTAATTTTCAACTTACCCCTTAAGCTTCCGCCTTTTTAAAATTGATTGAAAAATTGCGCCAAATCGTCGTATAAATTGTCTAGTGTATTTGACATGAAACCGATATGTCGGTGTTTTTGTTCATAAATCTCAATGTTATCCAATGAAAACTGTTTCATTCCAAAGTGTCAATTCTTATGTCGAATTAAGAAATTTTGTTAGACTTCATGTATTACATTTATTTATTTTACAGATACTTACAATTTAAAGTACTAGATGGCTCCGGCAATTAGTTTCGGTAATGATAAAATGTTGATAGAATATGTTAGACTGTTAGAGCAAATTGGTCAGAACATGTTGGGAATGCCGGTCATAGATATATAATGAATAAATCTGTGTTAGCTAAGATCCGGCATTAAAACCAAAGTCACCTATAATCGCGTTTGTAATTTGTTGTCGTAAATGGTGCCTCACAATTAAAATGACCTCCCGAATGATACTAAAGCTTACTAGCAATGTGGATCGCACATTACTAGTATTCTTGTTAACCCCTCGTGCTAAGCTAAAATGCTTGTGTTACGAGTGGGTTTACGTCGGTAGTGCAATGGGTGGGTTTCGGGTGCTAGCCATTAGGCTACCGCCGCTACATTAACAACACAAAAAATATTCTAACTTTTGAATTTCTTCGTATAGTTTAATAGTCATCCTTTATTTAAAAATATTGTACTTCCTTTTTTAGTAGTTGTTACTTATAGAAAAAAACATTTATACTTACCTATGGTTAAATGTTTAATTGGACTTAAATTAAGAGACTGATAAAATATTATAAACAGTCAAAAAAGTAAAAAAAAACCCATGGAGTTGTATGAATGTTTGTATAATGTGTACTGTTGTTTAAAACTGTGTTTCTTATAATCTTGCTCAAGCAATTATACATAACATCTAAAAAAAATTTGCTGTGCAAACGCTTTCAATGCGTCTTTTGGGATCAATTTATAATAGCGAAGAGTCGAGTCGAAACGACGTCTTCATACTTTCGATTTTGTTTAGCATGGAGGTGCATGAGATTGCGTGAATTTAAAAAAAAAACATGCACTATCCGTGGAAGTTGCTCATTGCCACCCACATTCGTTGGGATCGATATTTTTTTTTATATTATATTGTGGACCACATCTTTCAAAATGCCAAGTACAATAAATACATCTCGCTTCGATGCGTTTCGACTCTACGTGTAGTGTGAATTGACCCATAAGCTGTGGTGCTTTCTTAGCAAGTTACTTATTCTACCACCCGATAGCGTACATAACGATCCATTTACATAATGCCGTTATTATGTAACGCAACATTATCGATCCTAATAAGGTACAGACAGCATCAGATATAATAATCTGGACATACAAACTGTTCGAAATGCTCTACAACTAAGAAAATCAAAGTATCGACAGCTATCAATCATTCTAACATGCGTTTTATTTCATAGATATAAAGTTTAATTTTGGATACTCACGAATATTATGTATATTTGATGCTGACAGCACATAGTAACTCTATAAAAGTTTGCTTGATCAAGATTCCGTCGATAACATAGTCAGTGTTGATGTTAATTGATGTGATATTGATTTGTTTAAGTTTTAGTTGTAGTATGTAGTAGGCGAACAGTTTTGTTAATTGCACTCTCAGACTTCTGTACAACGATAATCAGTAGCCCAAGCATGAACAACTTGCGAAAACGTATTCGTATTGAAATCGAGAATAATTTGAATGAAAAGGAGGTTAATGAACGTAGATGATGCGAAAGTGGTGTGCCAGGATCGTAGCACGTGGAAATCTATAGTCTCTGCCTACCCCCCAATAGGAGAAAGGTGTGAAAATAAGTATTTAATATGTATGAGATTTATAGCAGAAAAAAACTAGATACGTTCACGATACGAATTCGATAGTTCTTCATGCTTAGGCTACAAAACATGCGTGTGTGGGAGCACAAATGTTGCGATAAATTTTTTCGTTAGTTAAGTATCTCAAAGAAATATGGACTAGATACACGAAGCACGAAAGTGTATTTTGATATGTCCATAAAAAAATTATCGACATTAGAGGTGTCCCCCAAAGTTGACTACTTGATAAATAATAGTTACGTAGTTCTAAAAGGACATGTGCAAGTTTATAGCTTTTATTAATATACCAGGGGTAGACTAGGTTTAGTTTTTTTATCTTTTGAATGATCTTAAAGTAACAGAAAGGAAAGAGACGAAATATTAATTAAATGAACCCAGCCGACACCCTGTTTATTAATGATGGTGGTGAGTTTTTTGTTCTAGCATAGTTTTGTTAAGTATGATTTTTATTTTCGATTTTTCGATGATAAACTTTAAAGAAAGAAAATAATATTTGCAAATCAATTTATTTACTTGAATTAAATAAAGCTACAAGCATTTATAATATTATATATACGCTTTATTAAATAAAAAAAAAATCTAAAATAAATAATGTATTAAAAAATAAAATGTTTACCCAAAATTAGATTTCCATGTTTATAACCTGTTTGCATTGGGCCAATGCTGTTTATAATATTACGGAACAACTATTCGGCTCGGAAAGTTTAAAAGTTGTCTTATTATAATGCACTTCATATTCCGCTTTCCACAATTTTCATTAAATAGAAATATTTCAAGACAAACACTTTTTGAACTGAACTTACATACTCAAATTGTTGTTAAATAGTTTGATATATAAATGCTGCCTTACTATAGAAACTAATTTTAGGTGCAAAAGTGATAATCGCCAGAAGCGGAACTAATTTTAAAATATGAGAGACATTCAAATCATTTTATCGAGGTTGGTAGATAGATGAGATTCAGGGGAGACCCCTTTACAGTCTCCCCAGGGATGTGCCCAAACAGGCGTTGCACAGCCCCCCTGTGCAACGCCTGTACTGGGGTGGTCTTTTAAGAGGGCACAGTGCCCCCCGTTTTGTGCTGATGGTGGCCACCGGGGTGGTTTTAGTGGGTAAAAATCCCACACTCCCCGGTCTTAATCCCCGAAGACCGGTTGCATTTTGAAGGTTTCCCCCCGTAAAAAAAAAAAGGTACATAGAACGTCGTAGAAAAGTCAAAGAGACGAAGCGATCGCACGTCAAATACCTATCTCTGTCTTGCACAGACTACTAAGAGATGCATACAGGTAACATCCGCTCCTGCAAGGCTGTGACGTGACCAAACATTAAAAAAAAGCACTGGTCGCACGCTCCCTTCGTCTCTCTTAGACTTTTCTGTCAGTATTTAGGTACTTGTCAGCTGAATACGCATAGTTTATTCTCTCAAATGAAACCTCATGCCCCATTTAAGGCAATATAGTCATAGACCGACTAAATGATTATGTACGTAGTTATATGGTTGAGCTGTCTATATTCTTTGTTGGAGGTCCAAAAAATATATATACCTAAATAAATAAATACTCACTAGGGAGGCGGTCTGGAAAGCCAGAAAGTCTTGGTCGGTTCAGTGTAGGTCCTCATCTGCCTGTTGTCCCACGACGCGGAGTTCATGCGCCACTCCGGAGACACGTAGGGCTCCAACAATGGCTCGATTGCCAACTGCAACAAGATTAAGGATATACATGTTTTTACTGTCATATATTACAGTAACTTTTGCCCGTGGCTTCGCCCACCTGAAGCTATATTACGATTAGAAATGGATCGCAAAATAAACAAAGACCAACAGTGATGATCTCTTCTTTTTATGGGTATCTATACATCAGAGAGGTCAAGATAAGAAGTTCACCAGTTTTTAAGTTGGAGCATATAATTTCTCCTACCCGTAACAAACATATTGACGACCTCTGTGGTTTAGTGGTTCGAGTACCGGACTGCTATACATCAGAGAGGTCAAGATAAGAAGTTCACCAGTTTTTAAGTTGGAGCATATAATTTCTCCTACCCGTAACAAACATATTGACGACCTCTGTGGTTTAGTGGTTCGAGTACCGGACTGCTGCCCATGAGGTCGTGGGTTCGATTCCCACAGGACACAAAAAATTATGTGATGAATATAAGTGTTTGTGTTCGTCTGGGTGTTTCTTATGTATTATAATTATGTATTTACAAAAAAAGTAAATAAGTATTATATCTATTGTCTAGTACCCATAGTACATGCTCTGCTTAGATTGGGACTAGATGGTGCTGTGTAAAAATGTCCCAGAATATTTATTATTTATTTATTATATATTTTTTACAATTTTATAATAGTAGGTAAGGTAATAGAGAAACAGAGATATTACATGTCTTTCGTATTGAGATAAGTAAGAAAATACTAATAATCATCAATACTCGTGTAGGTACTGTTCAACAACTCCCTCAGATTTCTACAAGACAAGGACGGGTTAAGAAAATATATGAAGGGTCTTTCCAAGAACAGTAGGTACAGGCCTTTAGGATATTTGTGTCCCTTTGTATCTTTGTGCGTTTATCACGAGGAAACTATTGCACAAAATTGGATGTAGTTTTCTCGGTTGTATTACTGAAGGTTTATCTTAAAACCTGGAGCATGACTTTTTATATCCCGCCTAGAAGCCGAACTACCGTAAATCTTTTTGGGGCACGAGTAAAACTGCGGGGAAACAGCTAGCTATCTAATAAAATAAGGGTAATGCGTGTTAGTAGGTGAAGAAGTATCTTAATCAGATTCTGTTTATCTTACCGGGTTACTTGGCGCGTATACTTCGGAGAGCGGAGCCCTTACATCAAGCTGATGTTGCGCCACAGCTTCTCTCAGCGCTTTTTCTCCCACCGACACATATATGTGGTCCACGAACATTTGACGGCTCCTAAAGAGTACAAGTAAGAGTCATGAAGCTGTAGACTAACCTCACCACCGTCTGATGATGGGACATGTGGGTCACCTCAAAACCTCAATGGCGTTAGTCATGGCCGCGAAGAGATCGTCTCTTAACTAGCGACCAACCCGCGGTTACACCACCGCAGTGTTAAATAGCTTAAAACCTTCCTAACGAATCACTCCGTAAAACCACATGAAAATCCATTCAGTAGTTTTTGAGTATATCAAACAGACGGACGCAGCGGGGGACTTAAACTAAGCATATAATTACCTAAGCATGAAACAGTACTTCTAGTCGTTCAAACGAGATGTAGGTAAAAGTTAGCTAGACGGGACAGTATTCTATTATCTGTGACGGGACTGAAAATATTTTTATTGCATAACATACGGTTCCTCGACGCTGTCTAAATCCAGTGCTGGCGTCATAACGACCTTGGGTCGCGTCTTTTGGACCTCTGCGCGATCTACGTCGGGTAGTCTCTCCTGCAAGAAGTGGTTTGAAACGTTCACTGGTAAAATAAGGTAGGTACGGATTCGTGAAGAAGATTCACAGGTAAGTTTTTATTTACAAAAGACAGATGTTAAAAATAAACATATGAAAATTTGGATTATTAGGGAAACAAAGTTAGTAAAGATCCAAAATTTCATCACGGTGAAAGGGAATATGCATAATAAGCATAATTATGGGGAAGGTAAATCAATTACCTAATGACCCATTAATAATTTTTAACTAACTCCTGAATAAATCGTTCTAAAATCAGATGTAGGTAAGGAAACATGTTTACTCTAAGTCACTCAGCGAGCAATACGAGAGCACCCATGACATATCTCTACGAGATTGAGACAGAAATGAGCATTGAGTAGGTAGGTACATCCGAATGACTAAAAATTGACGATATAGGTGGTAGATAGTGGGGTAGGTAGGTACTCGCAGAAATTATTTCGGAAAGATTCCCGAAAGAAGACCATTGTACCAGAATAAATCAGATCAAATTAGTGTACCTACCTACCATAGATGTAAAAAAAACAATGATATACCTATGTACTTACATATTTTTTCCATTTAAAAACTAATACTTAGGTGAGTACTTACGTATCGCTTTTGAATAATGTGTGGATTTGTCTGTAGTATCGGTTCAGGTTTGTGATACAAATTAAACGGCACTTTCGTGTCTTTCCAAGCAGTGAGAGCGTGTATGTCCTTCAATGGCACATAATTGGAGCTCGGTCGCGTCTTTTTCACCCTGTAGGTAGTTTTCACCAAAGGTCTTATTTGACCATACCGGTAATCATTCCTGTAAGTCGATTCAAAATTAAAAAGCAGGGATTCGCAACGCCTCATGCTATCCGGCATTTTAACAAAAAATAATTCAAAATAAATACATAGAAGAACCGCGGACACTGGACGAAAATAAACTCGTACTGTCATTTTTGTTCTGTCTGTCATTTTTTTTTCTTTTTGATGCAAAGAAGTTCCGATACAAAGAGTTCACATTTGTCATCTGTAATCGCAAAGGATTTCGTGACCTCAGGCACCATCGAATATCATTTTCTTAACCAATTCAGCGAAAGATAGTGGAGGCCAGGGTAAATTCGATCCTGCACTCGTATGAATTGTTTAGGAATTAATAGGAATGGACTCTTGCTCAGCAGTTATCTACAGTGTTATCATAAAAAACGCGGTTATGTTTACCAATTTATTTAGAACTTAATACAAAACAAAACTTGAAATCTAAAAGCTAAAATACAATCCATAAATCTATATAAAATGATGCTTTAACTTTCATCTCAATTAAATTAATAAAAAATTAAGTCTATTCGTAATTAATGTGTATGACATTGTTTCTTCTACTCATAAGAAAAAAAAACCATTAATAGTTAACTAGGTAGGTATTATTTAAAACAAATATTTTATAATAATTACCCTATAATATTATTATGTAAGTTAATTTATTTTTATTAATTTAACTCTGCTTTATTATAATTATGCAATTATGAAAGCAGAAAAAATATAGGTACCCGACTATAGAATATTTAGGTAGGTATTTTTTCCAGGTGCAGAGGAGAGAGGTTCTTTAAGCACGCTGTCCAGGTTTCATTTGACAGTGAAGTTTTCTGTTAGCTTGAACAATTTCTGTCTCCCTACAAGCTCGGCAACTGTTGAAATAAATGAATATTTTATTTCCTGATTCCGTAAATACCTACTAATAGGTACCTAAATCTTGGAAACCACTGACATTTTATTTTTTAATTCTAGAAAGCACCAATCGGCGTTTTCTATAGGACTAGCTCGCAGAAGAAACGTAGGCAACTATGCCTAATTTTGAAGAGATTGTAACATCGAAATAAAAAGTGTCTACGGGCCGCCATGCTTCTTGCTAGGTACCGATAAAGTTTTAAATCTGAATGCAAAGGCAAATTGAACTACAAGAAGAATGCTAACATACGGTGGCAATTTTTCCCTAAGCCAGAATTCCTTGGTTGGGTCACAGTAGGCCCTCAACTGCTTGCGGTCCCATGAAATGGTCTCCATCCTCCACTCAGGAGACACGTACGGCAACTGGAGTGGAGGCAACGTAATCTGAGAAATAAATAAATCAAAATCGAATAATAAGAAAGAGTCAAATCAAAAACGAAGCCCAAAACTGCAAGACCAATAGGTAGATACGGTGAGATCATTCGGCATGAATCCAATGACAAATTATTAAAGTAATAGTGAAAGGTTTAATGGAGGGTTAAGCTGTCAATAAATACAACGATCAAGACGCACGATACCTCCCCGCCCCCGCCGGCCCGCGCCGAGCCAGTAGCTTTAAATTAGTGCCTAATAATAATTTAAACCAGATCCAGCCGTCCCTAGCTAGTACCTAGTAGTAGTAGTAGTAGCCCCCCAGCAACGCCCTAAGCCGAGGCCCGTGTCCCGCAGGGGACGCCCTTAGCTGCTGTTGCTTAGTTTTAACTTGCTCCTGGCATTCGGTGCCTCGCCACCAAGCTCGGTTACGCTGTTAAGATTCCCTGAATCAACAGCTAACGTCCATGTCAAAAAAAAATTTCATGGCAAAACCCAATAACACTTTTATCGATCTGGGAATCGAACGCATGACCTCTAGCGTAGCAGTCGCGCTCAGGACCACTTGGCTAATGAGGCAGTTATTTTATTTCAATATATTTTTTATCTGTTACAGTAGCCGTCTCACTCTGAGAGTCGACCCGTGCCTACGAGTAGGACGATGGGTTGATGATGGTATCCTCAAAGGTAGTTCCAGCTCACCGGATTCGAAGGCGCCGGCAGGCCCGGTAGAGGCGCCTTCACAATGAAGTAGTCAGCGACCGCCTCTCTGGTCCCGCTGGTCATGGTGCTGGTGTAGATGCTGTCGCGGAGGATCTCTCGCGTCTGAGGATTGTCGATGTCGTCCATGCTGACCGCGGGCGGCATCACCAGGCGAGGACGAGTCTTTCTCACTTGATCCCTATTCTCATCCGGTTTTTTTACCTGGTCATTAGAAAAGCTTTTAATTATTTTTAATGTTAGCACTAGGGTTTTCTCCTGTTTCGTTGGTGCTTTTATAAACACAAATTCTCACATACACAATCACCTGTAGTTTATACAAATATTTGTTCCGTTTGGGGATCGAACCTACAACGAACCTAACGTGTCGCAAAAGCCGATCGCTACGCCACTCGTGTCAAACGATGAATGACAAGAATTCAGTTTTTTATGTTTTTTAAAGTCGTTCACGTTTACCTTTACAGAAACACACACAGAGAAGAACTTGTAAGTATGGCAAATATTTTCTCCGTGAGGGAATCGAACACATAACTCGTAGCGCAGCATTAGTTTGCTTAGTCATTTGGCCCTTCGCGCTGTCACAGTTCCTGGTATAGATATTCTATTTGACGAAGACCGTTAAATTATTGAAATTTGAACTTTAATTCAATTACATAAAGGTCATCATACAGAACTTCGTGAGATAGAATGACTATTATAACTGAGATGCAGACTTCTAATTTTCATATATAAATTGGTTGACGCCATAAATTACATGGTAACATAATTTGCTGTTTTAAATATAATTTAAACATATTTAAGATATTGGTGCAAGAGATCCTTAGGCCCACTTGCATCAACTTCTTAAATATGTTTAAGTACAATTTAAACACATTTAAAAAGTTGGTGCAAGTGGGCCTTAGTATTTAACAAATAAGATTTGTTATAAAAAACATAACATAACATACCATCACGCCTGTATTCTCCGAAAGGTTAGGCAGAGGCGTACTAATGTACACCCACAGTTCGCCGGTATGTTTAGGTCCCATGTAATAGGGGGCGAGCCTATTGCCATTAACCGGGCACAAATTCCTAACTCCGAGCTGCTACTGGGAATTACATAGAAAAACCCAATAACACTTTGCTCGACCTGGGATTCGAACCCAGGACCTCTAGCGTAGCAGTCGCGCTTAGGACCACTTGGGTAATGAGGCAGTTATAAAATGTTATACCACCATGTGTTATATATATGCAGTCAACCAACACAATTATAATGTAGGTATACCCTGACTATTGTCTTTGGCAATATAGTATACTACTTCTGCCCGCAACTTAGCTCACTTGAAGCTCAAAAACCAACAGTGATGATCTGTTCTTTGTATGGGTCTCTATACATTAAAGAGGTCAAGCTGTATGTCAGGACCCGATTAGTTATTTGTGATAAGAAGTTCCCCAGTTTTTAAGTTGGAGCATATATTTTCTAACAGTGATAACAAAATTAAAATTTATTAAGTAGTTTTTGCTCCAACCCGTAACAAATATAGCTTTTTTACAATTTTATAATAGTATATAGAGATTGATTATTGAATACTTACATACGGCTCCTGTACTTTTGTGGGATCCGTACCGATTATGGGACGCGGTTTGTGCATCAGACTAAACGGCACCGGTTTCGTCTTCCAAGCGGATAGTGTGTGCAGGTCCTTGAGGGGTGGAGGCCTAGGCCTTACACACGTCGGCTTCTCCTTGTACAAAGTGAAAGTAGGAGGCTTCACTTCGCCCCTGCGATAGTCAGTCTTATACGTCGTTTGGTAATCAAAGAGCATCAGCTCCATCCTAGCTTCGTTATCCGTCATTTTGATTGATTTATGTTAATTGCTAGATTTTAAAATCATAAAAACACTTCAGCTTCGAGTAAGCCGTCAAACTGTCAAAGTGACTGTTTTTGAGAGGTTTATATTAAAAAAATATATTGCAAAGACAATTTACAGACAGCATTTATATAAAACCTCCTTGAACATATAAGAAGATTTTGCATAATAAATAAAACAAAATAGGCTATAATTTAAATAATTTATTTTAAAATTCATCAATAATTTACACCATGGAATAATATTTATTCAGACAATACCACAAAATAAAACATTTAATTTATTATCACAAAATTGATAAACCAAAGACATTATAAAATCTCTGGTTCGAGTAACATCTTAAATGGACCCCATAAAATACCCAAAAATAACATAAATAATATATACCTATAATTTATTTATTATTATCGAAGGACGTTTAATTTTATGATTTCAAATATATTTTCCATTCATTTAGTTTTTTTTTGTAAGCCAGAAAACGTTTTTCAGTTTTTAGTATTTTTTTATCATATCTTAAGAAAATTTGTTCAGCTGTTTAAGAGATAGAAGCAGATAAATAAGCAAACAATTAGTTTTTTTAAACTTTCAAGAGTATTGAAAACATTTTAATATTCCTAAACGAGATCAAAATCACATAATATAAAAATATTAAGTAGATTTTTTATACATCTTATTTACAATACGTATTGACCGCCAAAATATAATACTTTTATTGTTTTATAGAATGCGATAATTTCTTACATTATTAATTGCATTTTAAGAGGAAGAACACAGCGATCTAGAGTTCGAAATACACTTCTCAGTGCTTGCTACCCAATAATGTAAAAGAGTGAATTTTCAGGTGATTATAGAGACTAAATATTAAAAAAGCGTTGTCCTTGCTCCCACTACACCTGAAATACAGGCGTTTCTGCTGACATTCGCATTACAAATTCTATTCTTCATTTTCAATGTCAAAATCCGCAAACTATCTCCCAATATTATTTTCAATTAGAGTCACTACATAGTCTTTCTAATGGCAACGTCGTCTTATCATCCTATTTCTCAATCTATCATGCGGAATTTTGAACAATGTTTAAAGGAACGCATTTCCGCACGGACAGCACATTATCATGCTTAGCTGACTGTTTTGACATGAACTGGTTAGCCATAACTGCATGGATACTTCGTCACCTGCACCAATCTTACCATCTGTCTGTATTAAAACATTTCAAATAAATAAATGTACTCATACCATTTGTATAAACAAATGTATGAAAAAAAAATCTTTGTCAGCTTTAGTTCCTTCATCAATCACAATCAGTATTCCTATAAATGACGCTTATTTGTTTTTATTATATTTTTGTTTTTCAATTTACAGTACTACATAGGATCACAACGCAGCAAAAATACTCTCAGCCAGCTAAAAACATGGCGTAAATATATAATTATATAAATATGGTTGTACATCAGTGTTTTATGCTTTGTGTGATCTATTGCATTAACGTAAGGTTCGAATTCGAAAGCTCATTTAATTATTTTCCAGTAAATGACAATGTACAAACTGTATTCAATAATTTCTGTCCGTTTTTAATTTTTTGTGTAGCAAATATTTAATTATGATGTGATTAAAATAGTATTTTTTTTCGATTTTGGAGGTGTGAGACCAATTAATATCAAAGACACGATGTGAATTCAATTAGCGAATACGAAAAGACTATCGTCTACAGCAGGGGTGTCAATTTGTACCCCGTAGTGAAATATAATACACAATAATTTACATGAAGCGACTGTCATCAGAGCTAAGGATAGACCTTTGGTTGCCAGGTTTTTTGGGCATCTGACTACATATCAATAACTATTGTCACAGGTGTTCCTATGACAATATTATAGTTTGCGTTCAGCGCTAATTGTATTTACGGAATCTGAGGACCAGATAAAAATAATTTAGAACTATCCACCTATTGAGATGCGTTTAGAATGAACGAATATGGAGAAAGGAAACAAGTATGAATCGTTCAAAAATCGAATCCCAATAAAATATGCTAAACTGTCCTTTAACTCAAATCGTTTAACTGAACGCACCGTTACTTTGGAAGTTTATATCATTTCCCCACAAGTGTTTAAAACGCGAAAAAAAACAGTAATAAAATATAACAACTACCTACTTATCCTATATCCAAATACTACGTTTTATTTACATAAATATTATACAAATTTACTTAATTTAAATAGCTCAATGATGGTAATTCATTTAAATTCAATAATAATTAAATATAGTTTTCTGATAGATATTCACATTAGCCCGGCAATGCTTTGGTCGGACAATGTAGAAAAATTGGACTGCATATTATATTTTGGTCCTAACACTACAAATATAAACAGGTATTTTTGCAACTGCATAGTATAGTATAAATAAACACAGCAATTATCGGTTAAAGATTCGTCTACAGAAAAACCCGATAATCCATTCGCTATTATTTTCTTTAAAGATTAACTAAACGCTATACAAAACCCCACACAATCGAATTAGGACAAATATATTGAAACCTAACACTTAAAACCATAATAGGAATAAATATATTTTGACACCTTAAAATTGACAGGAAAATTGGCGCCAAATTTGACGTTCTAAAATGGCCGTTTAGGGTCAATTGAAATAGAATTGTAATAACACGACAAGAAGGCATTGTATTAAGAGCAGAACAGCCGACAATACAAAATTAGCTAGATTTTTGTTAATACCATCTATTTTCGTTTGTTTTTGTCAATCTGGGACTTTAATTTCGGCCCAGATTGGGCAGTAAGGCGACGCAGGGCCTCCCCAAGACCAGCCTCGGGGTATGGCTAAGTGGCTCAGTCCAGTTTTGATAGCACCTGAATGTCCGTTGAAATTGGTGCCGTCGAGCATCCCGGGACATAGGATGCCGCTTTGCCCCGTAGCTGTGACGTCGACCGTGGTAACTATGTCTTCGCTTAGTACAGATTGGCAGGTTTTGAATGCTGGAAAAAAAGAGTATTATGTTTATAACCGTCGTATTCGTTCTAGCTTTATTTAACACTATTACGAGTATTCTTGTATTATTTCTGTAACTTATTACTGATGTTTGCTATTTGATTGGCGTAGCTCTATTGAACAGCGTAGTTATTATATTAACAGTATTATCCCAGGGGCGTACCTAAGTCTGTAATAATGCCATAAGAACTGGCAGATTTCGAACACAAAACAGTCAAAACAATTCTAAAGTCATTGAATGATTTGTTGCGGATGAGGGGTTGAATTCATAAAAAAACGTCTCTGTTCCTAATGTGTTAGAAGTTAGTAAATCCAATTGTTTACAAAATCCTACAGTTCAGAACCGGACGGCAGCTATCGAAGCATACACATTATCAAATTAAATTCGCATACCTACATATAATCCTCTTCAAATTTCTAAGTATTTTTAAATAGGC
Source organism: Acronicta leporina (assembly GCA_947256265.1). Taxonomy (NCBI): domain Eukaryota; kingdom Metazoa; phylum Arthropoda; class Insecta; order Lepidoptera; family Noctuidae; genus Acronicta; species Acronicta leporina. Next base: position 2,529,849 of record OX366513.1, on the reverse strand, counting down.
CACTTTAATGTGTTAAAATACTTTGGCGTCTAGGTATGACGTACTTACAGTTTAAAAATATAATAAAAGATGACAGGATTAATATACGCGCCGGTTTAATTTACAAATCGGTACAGACAGAAAATGTATTATCTTAAAATATGTTTCCTGATCAAATTAAATTAACGATGGATATTCCTTATTAATTTATTGACAACAAAATCTGTTTTTGTTTGTCAATGTGACATTACCAAGGTCAAAGGTTACCATTGTCAGGGTCTTGTCAAAGATTTCTGTCAGAAAAGGACTTCTATTTAGTGTTTCGGAGATACAACATTATTCTTGCTTTATTTTTGAAAAACTTGATTTAAGTTGTTGTCGAATATTTTATACTAATCATTGCCCGCGAGTTTATTTGCATCCAAAAATAACTTTTTGAGACAATCGTAGACTATGTTCTTCTCCTTTCAATGTTTCTATCTCTATGGCAAACTTCATAGTTAGTTCAGTGGTGAAACGTAACACATGTATAAACAGACAGAGTTAGTTTCACACATAGTATTAATGGATTTATATTCACTTCTCTTGACAATGGCATAGCTTCTTGAAGGTAGAAGTCAAAAACCAACCCTTGGTCCATTATAATCCCCACAGTCAATGATATAATGTCATTGCCAACAGTGTTAGTAATATCCACAGATGCATTACTTTACAATTCCATACTAACATAGTAAATTAAAAGAAAATATCCCGTACCGAACTATAAATAATATTAACAATTTTTCGAAACACACTCCTCTCTTCTACTAACTTGTATAAACTTTGCTGTGCCCGACAGGATCCAAATTAAAGTTTCAAACTTTAATTTTAAGCCTTACATCTGTATACATTATGGAATGCAATAAAGTGTTGAGTATATCAAATGCAGACAATACCATCACGCCTGTATTACGCCGATGGGCGGCGGAGTACTACCTAAACTACAATCAATGTTTTGAGATTCTTTGTAACAGAGAGTGAGCCTATTACTATTATATAATACATAGAAAATTAACAACAATTTGCATAATTAGGTATGTAAATGTCGACTGTGTCTCACGTTTTTTTCATGTGTAGAGATAATTTCGATAAAACTCATTGATCATTTTAATGAACTGGATTGAACGATAAACTAAATACATGCTTGCATATCATTATAATCCGGTGCGTTTATCATCTACAGTGTTGCTCAAGACTGTTGTTGTTATGCGGAGTATAGATATCTATATCTATACTAATATATAAAGCTGAAGAGTTTGTTTCTTTGCTTCGTTTGCTTGAACGCACTAATCTCAGGAACTAGTGGTCCGATTTGACAAATTCTTTCAGTGTTAGATAGTCCATTTATTGAGGAAGGCTATTGGCTATATATATCATCACGCTAAGACCAAGTGACTTTTCCACGGACGGACGAAGTCGCGGACAGAAGCTAGTAACATTATATACATACCGCTGACTAGTGTTGTCAATGACTCAGTTGTTTAAGTCCTTTAAAATATGACTTAAACAACTAGTTCAGACTAAAAAGACTATCTTTAGACTAATAAGACTATCTTTAGACTAATAAGACTATCTTTAGACTAATAAGACTAGCTTGAAGACTTAAACAGCTTAACGACTCAGTCCTTTAAGAAAATGCTTACACCTTAGTCGGTTAATAAAATCTTATACAGCTAGCCTTTTAAGTCTTTGTCCCAATGATAATAACTATCCAGCAATATTCGTGGTTAATAAATCGCAATAAACCTTTTTCTCGGTCTCCTGCCGGCCCTGTCGGGCATACAACATGTTTATTATATTAAACAAGTAAATTTTATTTTATATCGAGTATCTACCCGTGACCATGGATGCTGTAAAGGATCCGAAACGTCGGGAAATAATAAAATTTAATACAACGCGATAAAATCCGTAAAAATAGTTTTATTTCAATTTATATCGAGTATTTTATGCTAAACAAAACTGAAACGTCGCTTATATAATTTTAAAGTTTAAAATAGTTGTACGCTCTTGCACGTTACGTCTACATTGTAAATACACTTGTCATGAGTAGATAGCTGTTTTGCAGACCTTTTGATGAATGATAAGTTCAATGTATACTTATTTAATAAATTTAAAAATCTTTATAACTAAAAGATAGTTTTACAACTTAATATGGCAATTTTTTTTTTACTTCTAATGAATGATACAAAAGATGTAGGATTTCTGTTTATATTGGCTGTCCAGCCTTTCTTTTAGAGTTTAGCTAGTGCTTACTGCACTACTGTACTAGTAGTTACTGCAATGGGGATTAGTCTTTATGATAATTCTTAAAAGATGGAGTAAATTTATATCTATATTATATTCATAACTAATCAATCATACACGAGTTACACGACTCCCTAGGTGAGTCTTTTTAGTTCAAACTTAAAAGCCTTAAAAGACTTACAAGCCTTATAAGACTAACACGCCTTATAAGCCTTAAAGCACTAGAGACTATGCTTATTCTACGCAAACCTTAGTCGAGAACTAAAAAGACTTAAGAGACTAAAAGCTAAGGGTTTAAAGGACTAAGTCAGTCTTTAGCTGTCAAAATGTAGTCTAGTCGCTTCTTACACGACTTAAACGACTGAGTCTCTTTCATCACTGCCGCTGACACTCACGTACCTCTGAATTTTCGAAGTCAAGTTAATTATCAAGCGCTTAAACGGTGAAAAAAAAAACATTGTGAGGAAACCTGCACGCCTGAGAGATTTTCTCGACAACGTGTGAAGTCCACCAACCCGCATTAGGCTAGCATGGTGGCCTAATCCCTCTGAGAGGAGGCCCGTGCCCAGCAGTGGGAGGGACAGTATAATGGGTTGACAATATTATTTTAATGCCTATAACATATTATACGCATCACTCCGAGCTGGGAATTTTATAGAAGACTTTCTGGAGCAGTTCGGCGTTTGAATTTCTTCTTGGTAAATGGCAACATGGTTGCCCGCCTTCATAAAGGACCAAAACCGGCTCTGTAGATGTAGGTATATAAATACACCTCTGCCTAACCCTTCGGGAAATGCGGGCGCAATGGTATGGAATATGTTGTTTTAAAATTGCGTCATAGGTGGCCTTCGTTTGAAGCAAACTAAACTATAATAGGTACAGTCACGAGAATAAATATGTTTATATTTAATGGACTCGCGGTGGCTTAGAGGTCAGAGCGTCTGGCGTACCCAGCCAGAAGACGCAGGTTCGAATCCTGCCAGCGAGTCAAATTTTTCCTTCACTAAAATAACTTTAAAATCTTAGCATGAAAAATGCAGAAAAATCACAAAAAGATAGTTAATAGGTATGGTAGCATCGTACGACATAGAACTAACCGTAAGGTAAGTCATGTCGGTTGAGAGGCAAAGTATCTTGCCTTTCAATAGATGTTACTGACGTCACCTTTAAGACGTAAGTTCAGAATGTGAAGACAAATTTCGACATGGCAGGTGGGACTCGCGGTGGCTTAGAGGTCAGCATCTGGCGTACCCAGCCAGAAGACGCAGGTTCGAATCCTGCCTGCGAGTCGATTTTTTCCTTCACTAAAATAATGTTATCTACACTTACTAAAATTCGAAAGTGATTTTTTTTCGTGAAACGACGATTGCTGCAAGCTTTGAGATAATACCGATATCATTATCGAAACTACTATGTTCATAACACCATAAAATTTCAATTAATACTTTAAGAGAATATAGCTTTTTAATTTTGCCAAGTGTATACATATCTGTGCTCGTGACTGTACATAGCTCCTACTAATATTATTTAAATGCGAAAGTGTGTAAGGATGTATGTATGTTTACTCTTTCACGCCAGAACGGCTGAACGGATCTGGATAAAATTTGCCACAGAGATAGATTATAGCCTGGAATAATACAAGGGCTACTTTTAATCTACGTCGGACCCAATTCTGAAGTTCACGTAGACGAAGTCGCGTGCAGAAGCTAATCTATACTAATATATAAAGCTGGAGAGTTTGTTAGTTTGTTTGCTTGAACCTTGAACGCGCTAATCTCAGGAACTCGGTACTGGTCCGATTTAAAAATTCTTTCAGTGTTAGATAGCCCATTTATTGAGGAAGGCTATAGGCTATATATCATCACGCTAAGAATAAGTAACTATTCCACGCGGACGAGGGCGGAAGCTAGTTCAAATATAAAACAATCGATGTTTTTGACACGGTGACGTTGTAAGCACTTCAGCTGTCAGTTTGTAACCTTTGGGTCACCAAAATGTCACCACGGTAACGCCCTTCAGGGGTAGTGAGGGCATTAATATTTCATTTAGCGTGTAAGTTACAGTGGAACTTTTAGACTGTTTTATTACGCCTACGCTTGTTTTTTTTCGTGAGTCCGGTGAACCGAATTTCCTATACACATAAATCGTAATTCAAATTTTTTTTTTCTAATTGTCTTATTCGGATTCTGATACCGGTTAATCTAGGTTCCTGCTCTACCATTCCGTCCAAAATACTTCACTAGAAATAAATATAAGCGATTGCAATTCTTGATAATGAAAAAATATATATATTGTAGGACATTTTTACACAGCACCATCTAGTCCCAAACTAAGCAGTACTATGGGTACTAGACAATGGATATAATACTTATATACTTTTTTTTTATTATACCAAATTTGGAACAATTTTCTGTTCGTTTATTTCCAGTGAAGGAGCAGTAGACGAAATGGTACGGTAGAAACCTAGATTAACGGTATTCTTATTCGAATAGGTAATAACATTATTATGTCAAAATATTGTTTGGATTACGATTTATTTTTGTATTAGGTTTTTGTGGGCAATTCAAACTCGTACGGACCCTTAAGATAGAAATCTAAGCTTAGGTACTTCATGAATCTAAGCTTAAATTCCTCGCATTACCTACTATACAATTCTTTAGCCAACAATAAACGCCAATCAGCACGCAGAACGCGGTCGATGCGTAAAATCGAGCGGGGTGAAATGAAACTCTCACTTGGCCCTAAGAAAATGGCTTTAGGTCCCGCCACGCTATGACCTTGAACGATGCTGGCCATCGACGACTGGCTGGCTAATTTCCTAAATACTTAAGAATCAACACGTATAAATCGGGCACATTAGTAGTAGTTGCAAATTATGAGTGCGTGTCGAGTAAACTTTACAAAAATCGTATAATATTAAGAACTAGCTTTTGCCCGTGGCTTCGCTCACCTGTTATTGTAAAAAAACTGTCTGTACATTGAAGATATTAAAAAAAAAACAAGTGGGTTAGGGTATAGCCTATAAACGTCTCGGAACCCAAAAATGAGATTTTCTAAATTCTTGTCTTGTCTTGTTACGGGTTGGCGCAAAAACTACTGAATAGATTTTAATTTGTTATCACTGTTAGAAAGTATGTGCTCCAACTTAAAAACTGGTGGACTCTCAAATAATTAAATTAAACCGGAGGTACAGCTTGACCTCTCTAATGTATGGAAACCCATACAAAGAAGAGATCATCACTGTTAGTTTTTGAGCTTCAAGTGAGCGACGCCGCGGGCAAAAGCCTTAAATTATTATATAATTTTTCTGTATGTGTTTGTCAATCTCCATTTATGAAAACGTCTGAACAGATTTGATGAAATTTTGTGGTTTATGGTGGTGTTTGGTGATGGTTTTAAAATTCAGTTGAAACCCGGTAGGTGAAGCTGCAGTTGGATTCTAGAACTCTATTTATTCTCAGGGCAGGATAACGTCTGATGGGTCTGTTGTTGTTTTAATAATTTTCTACTCACTTCGCACATTACTCCTGGTCCTGAACTCTCCGATGAAGACGAGCTCCATGTTGCTGGTTTCCGCGAGGTCCGCTATACTCCTGAGACTGGTGACGTCACTGGCATCCAGCTTCTCCTTGACGTGCACGTTCACCACGACTATAGGTCTACTGCATAGCAGGAACGCTGAAAAATAGAGTCATTTTTGATTTATTAAGAACACGTCTAAGGAAATAATAAAGAAAATGAAGAGACATTTTAGCGAAAGAACAAGTCGACCTTAGGTAGAAACCTGTGTCCTCTGATGGTACACCAGACATTTTAGCCAATTAAGCTATCGGGGAGATTAGGTATTAACCGTGACCTTAGTAAGAAAAAATTGACTTTTCTTGGCCCTAGCCAGTCTTCCCAGGGAGGTTCCCCAGCAGGAGTTGCAGAGAGGGTGGAGTTCTGGGTTAGTCTTTTAAGAAAACACAGTGCCCCCTCTACATATTATGCTGATATTGGCTACAGTGGTGTGTAAGAAGCTAATCTAATAAAAAAAGTCTAATTCCCGCAGACCGGTCAACTTATGAAGGTTTCGCCCCGCAAACAATTAAATGGCGCTGGTCACTGTGAAGTCTATATCCACCAAATATCGTAATGTGACAAAACAAAACTGAAACCAACCTAAATCTAAAAAATAAAAAAATATTGTAATGTGAAGCAATATTATTAAACATTTCTCCAACTTCGTCAGCTAGTGATAAAATTGGTGGAAAATACTATCAAGCCACATTCAAATAAATATCATTGAGTTATATCTTATCACTGAAAATCCAGTAAAAACTAAATTTTCCGTCGCAAATGAAATGCTATTGTAAATATTGTCTGATGAGAATCGTTGACCTGTGTCTGAACAACTTATAGTGTTAGGTTTTTTTATTGTTATTACTAGATACAAACTTGCGCGTTTTTGTAATTATTGTAAATAGACTGACTGAGTGGAGAATTCTATGCAATAACATTTTTAACAGAAATTAGGCACGGACGAAAACTCGCCAATTAGAACTTATAGAACAATTTCTATTCCATTTCTGTTGCGCAAGCTTGAAACATTAGGTATAAGAGGTACTCAGCTAAAACTCTTTCGTAGCTATTTAGAAGAACGTTCCCAATGCGTAAAAATAGGCAATGTTCTCAGCGTTGATGAAAAAAATACCTCTTTTGGTACCCCACAGGGCAGTATATTGGGTCCTACGCTGTTTTTGGTTTACATAAATGACCTTTGCGACCAAAAACTAGACCATGGCTTAATTATTTCATACGCTGACGACACTGCCCTCCTTTTTTCGGCTGACTCAGAAAAAGAAGTCTACAGGCGTGCGCAACACGGATTCAATATTGTTATTAAATGGCTTCAGAATAATTTACTAACATTAAATGCACAAAAGACTAATTATATTAAGTTTTCAATGCGCAAACAAACATCATCTGTAACTAACCCAAAATTGTATGCTCATTATTGTAGGGTACCCAGTGATAACCGATGTATGTGTCCTGATATCAAAATTACAAATAATATAAAATACCTGGGTGTCATAATAGATGAAACTCTTTCATTCAAACAACATATTGCGGCATTATGTAGTAAAGTTAGGAAGTTGATATTTGCCTTTAAAAAGTTGCGCTATATTGCTGACCCAAAGATAATTAGGCAAATTTACTTTGCGCTTTGTCAATCAATACTAACTTATTGCATTGCATCATGGGGTGGAGCGGGTAAAACTTTATTACTGACTATTGAAAGAGCACAAAGAGCAATTCTCAAGGTGTCCACATTTCGCCCTTTCCTGTTTTCCACTAGGCTCCTGTATAAATCCTGCCAAGTACTAACTGTCCGACAGCTATTTGTAATGATCATAGTATTAAAACAGCACTCATCTCTACCCTTCAGCACTGAGTTCACAAAAAAAAGACGGAAAGATATAGTTTGCCCCCAACCTGTAGGAACTAAACATTCTTTCATATCCAAATTTTACGTGTTTCTGGGGCCGCTCCTTTACAATAGACTTAACGCTATAAAGAATATTTATTCTCTAAGTTATAGCACTTGTAAAAGACATCTACAGGAAGCCCTCCAGAGCATGTCGTACGAGGATACAGAGAAATTGTTAATTGTGTTAAAGTAGGCATTTATTGTGTGTTATTTTTTACTTAATTTTTACTTAATTTTTTAGTTTATTATTGTTATACTTAATTTTGGTATATTTATGATTGTGTGATTATTTTAGTCCTTAATTGTATTTATATTTCTCGCCTGAAACACAGGATTACCTAGTTCAGGCACATAATGTAAATAATATAGTACCTAAGTAAGATTTTATAACTAATTTAATCATGTAGTACTTATTTAGATTTGAATAAATGATTGATTTTGATTTTGATTTGATTTTTGATAGATAACAAACAAACAAATCGTTTTTATATGCATATTAGATTACAAGGATATTCGCTACTGGTGTTGGTAAAGAAAACCGTGTTAAATATTGCTGCTTCACAAAGCAAGCGAAAAGATACCGCACCCATTATTTTGTCGTCGCTTATCTCGTGCCAAAACTGTGGCCGGAGATGAGATAATGTGACGACAAAATTATGTCGCGACATGCATGTTAGCCCTGATGCGCGTTTCGTGAAACGTCATACAATATCATGCGGAATACCGCTTATACTTTGCTTATTTCTAGTAGTATCACTTATTTCTAAAAAGGCCTCTAATATCAAAATAACTCAGAGAATATAGCTGCAAGAAGATAATGTGGAGATTTTGAATTAATTACAGCTCTAGATAAGATATGACATGACATGACTAATGACACATTAATGAGTAAACTACAGCTGTTAAGTACTTAATTGTTGCTTTGTTCGTCCGTTTATAGAATTATATTCATACGCTTGGTAATTTCTGCATAATAGATAACTGTTTCTGAGGTTAAAGGGCATGCAAATGTATTGGATATCCCAGAGTAGAATAGAATAGAATAGAATAGAATAGAATAGAATAATCTTTATTGTACACCATAACAGAAACTAAATTAAAGACTTTTTAAGGCTAAGGGTACAATGGCGGTCTTATCGCTAATAGCGATGTCTACCAGACAACCTTTGGATGGACAGGAAAGATATGAAAAAGAGGGGTAAGGGTAGTCCATGGTGTACCTACATAACAGAAAGAAAGAAATAAAATATAATAGGAACTTGAAAGTGCTTAAATTAATAACTACATAAATACCATTCGATATGTATACCTACTTAGACTTACATGTAATAATATAAACAAACTAATAAATATATAAATATAAAATAAGATATACTAATGTATATTAATATATTATACGTAATATTAAATAACCTTAGCGAAAAGAAGTAGTAGCGTGCATACAGTATAAGCAGCAATACTCATCGATAAAGAAGAAAGAACGAGAACGGATAAGAAAGAACAGAGAAAGACTTGATAGATTGTTATAAAAGGAAGGAGCAGTAATTAAAGTGACAGGAAATGGTCATGTACGAGCTTTTTAAAACTAATTAATGACTGGGCACGTCTTATCGATACAGGCAATGCATTCCACAACCTCACAGCTTGAACGGTAAAAGATTTATCGTAAAATTTTGTAGAATGCATTGGCATTTCAAGCCTCAGATTTTCCGATGATCTCAAGTACCTTGTGTGTGTCATGAAGGAATTTAAAACGTTCCTTAAGGTAAGAGGGGGCTGCAGGATTAAACAAAATACTGTAAAGTAATGATAAGATATGAGCATTCCGACGAAGGCGAATTGGAAGCCACTTGAGCTTAGTGCGAAATTCGGAGATGTGATCAAATTTACGTAAACCAAATATAAATCTGATACAAAAGTTTTGAAGTCGCTCAAGTTTATCTAATTGTGCTTCAGTGAGGTCAGGGTAGCTGGCATCGGCATAGTCAAGAATAGGTAGGAGAAGGGATCTGGCAAGCTCAATTTTGGTGGCAGTAGGCAGGAAATTACGTAATCTTCTCAAGGACCCCCCCGCAGCAAAAAGTTTGCGACTTAATTCCTGCAGCTGAGGCCCCCATGAGAGATTTTTGTCTAAGAATATCCCCAAATTCTTGACGGAATTGCTATATGGAATTGTTGTACCATCAAAAACAATCTGAGGAACTCTAGAGAAGTCTATCCTGGGTATCCACGCAGGGCTACCGATAATGATAACTTGTGTCTTTATGGGATTTACTTTTAATCCATAAGCTGCACTCCACTCAGATATTCGTGCTAAATCAGTATTCACCATCTTAACCGCTTCTGATAGTTCTTCTAAAGGTGCTTGAGAATATATTTGCAAATCATCTGCATAGAGGTGGTAGGATGACAAAAGTTTATTGGAAATTGAATTAATAAAAATTGCAAAAAGAAGTGGAGATAGAACGCCCCCCTGAGGTACGCCGGCAGACGTATCGGACCAAGAGGAATAAGACCCTTCGATACAAATACGTTGACGGCGGCCAGACAGGTAACTACGAAACCAATCATTCGCTGTTGGAGATATGTTTAGAGAGCTTAGTATACCAATAAGGATATCGAAATCGACGGTGTTAAATGCATTGCTAAAATCAAGTAAGGACAGCACCGTCAGATTCCCATTCTCCATGCCCATTCTAATCTCATCCGTAATGTGGATGAGGGCAGTGGCCGTACTATGTCCACGACGAAATCCGGATTGGAGAGGATTTAGGAGGTTGTTTTTACAAAGGAATATGCTGAGCTGGTTATGGATTAGGCGTTCTAGGACTTTAGACAGGAAAGGCAAAATGGAAATGGGGCGATATTCGGAGAAAGTCTTTGGATTTATTTTTTTAGGCAGAGGAGTGATTTGGGCGTCTTTCCACATTGTTGGAAAGACGCCACAGGATATAGAATAATTGAGGATATGGTTAATCACTGGGAGGATCTCGTCAAGGATAGGGAGTACCATCTTACGGCTGAGGGAATCACTCCCTACAGCGTTGGATGTTATAGATAATATGCTACTCTTAACATCACAATCAGAGAAATTACTAAAGAAAAATGGTGAGTAATCAGGAGTTGGAAGAGATGAAAGGTGATTAATTGTATTAGCTTTTGTTGCCCCATTACATTGGGACGAAGAAGAGAAGTGTTGATTGAGCAAATCAATTTGAATATCCTTGGGAACAGAGTTTTGGTGCGATTTCCCAACTCCCATAGATTTGAGGAATTTCCAAACCTTGGTAGGATCTCCATCTTTGACGGAATTATGAATGTGGCGGCGTTGGGCATCCCTACACACCTTATTACAGTGATTGCGGATAGCGACATACTTTTCCCAGTTCACCGGGTTGGGCCGACATTTATAACGACACTTTGCGGCAGCTTTTTTCTGCATTAAAGCTCTAATATCTTGCGTTAGCCAAGGTGCCGGAATGTGCTTAATCTTAACAGGGCGTACTGGAGCATAAATGTCGTACAGCTGGATCAAATTTGATGTAAAGTGATCGACCTTGACATCAATAGAACTGGCAGATATTAGACACGACCAGTCGATCTTACCGGCAGCCTCACGCAGACCATCAAGGTCCATTCCACCAAAATTGCGCTGCATGAGTATCTTGGGTTTAGACTTGGGTGGACGAATTTTATATGATAGGAAAATAAGATCATGGTAAGAGAAAGCGTCAGCTGAGCATTGACCATGCTTAGCAACATGTTGAGCTGAAGAAACAAGGATGAGATCTAAGAGTGATGGAGTTGAGTTAGGAAAGCGATGAGTGGCATCTAATGGAAGAATGGTCAAATTACAAGACTGTGCAACAGATTGCAATAGTGATGAACGGGAATCATTTTTCAGAAGACAAGTATTGAAGTCCCCCATTATGATTGTATGACTGTAAGAAGGTGCTAACTTTTCAAGGATATTTTCGAAAGAAGAGAAAAAGGCAATGCGCATAGACGGACAATAGTAGACACCAAGCAGTACCTTCATATGATGGAGGCTAACTTCTAAGAAGAGATGCTCACCGGCATTTGGAGGTGATGGCTGTGATGACATATCTATAACTGAGAAAGGTATGTTGCCTCGAAGATATATGGCAACACCGCCACCTCCCCCACCCGTGCGATCATTCCTTATTAGTTGGTATCCGGGTAGTGAATATGAAGTGGAAGGAAGGCATGGTTTCAACCACGATTCAGAAATAAGGATTGCATGGATATTCTTACAGTCAAACGCAGCCAGCATATCATGGAAATGTGCCGGAATGCTTTGTGCATTAATATGGACTACATTCAGATTCTTGGGAACATCGGAAAAATGAGACTCAAGTGTATCGGCAAGAGATGGGATGCTACTAAAGCTGTCATTGCTACTATTCGCTGAGAAAAAGCTATCATCGTCAGTAAATGACTCACAGTCGCTATCATCCATTTCGCTCTAAATAATAATTATACTTAAATAATGTTCTAATAATATAATATATACCTTTATATACCTATATATAGGTATATAAACTAAGTAACAAAAATAAAAATAAAAAATAAAGCTATGTCCACCTGCCAGTTGTGTGTTACAGAGAATATTATTTCTAATAAATGGAAATCATCACCAACGCAAGAACTGCAATCACTGCAATAAAATCAAACACATCTTGCAACGTCCGGGCAATACACGCATAATGCGTGCTGAACAGTTTGAATTTGTATAGAATACCTACAAACCAGTTTCTGGGTCAACACTTCAACAGACAAATGCAGCAATTAGGCACAATATGTCATGCTAACACAGCTACATGGCTACGAAACGCCATTGACATTTACCAAATGTCAAACTGACAGTGAAAACAGTTGTCAACAAGTCAATGTTGGAAAGTTGCAAATAATTCAATGCACCACCACTTTAAAAATATAAATAATTATGTTGTACATAAGTACATGAAAAGTAGAAAAGAACACGATAGAGAAATATTAGCAGATACGGGTAGAAGAAATAAACAATATTATAATATACCTACGTAATAAATTGGTACTGAAAAATGAATTTGTTACCCGAACGTTGCAACCTGTATTCATGCAGTGTTCTACTTTATTGTGATTACTTTTTGGTTGCTGCACGTTGTCTTCGAGGAGCACTTGCAGGTGCTACTTTTTCGGCATCCGGCTTAGGCACAGCGATCGTGTTCAGCTCTACGAAGCTGACCACGCGATGACGGGTTCCATCGGAAGCCAAGACATAAATGTAGCCCTGTTTCGTCCAGCAGCTTGCAATGCCGAACTTTTCACGTGCGGCCATGAAAATCTGATGCCGCGACCTTGTCAGGAATTCCGACAGAGTAATGCCAGAACCTTTTAATTTGGTTTTGGCATACCAGATGTTGTCCCGGACATCCATCTCTTGAAGCTTCAGAAGTATGGGCCTGGATCTACCTGCAGCAGTTTGATGTCCCATTCTGTGACACCTTCTTATTAAATTTTCAGAAAAATCTAGTTTGAGACGATCCCGTACAAATGCTACTACAACCTTGGCTGTATCTTCCTTGGGTTTCTCTTCAATACCGTGAATAAGTAGTATTTTTCTACGCCCCCTCATCTCTAGTGCGTCAACGTCACGGGCAAGAGCCTCCATCTGGCACTGAAGACAATTCAATGCTTCAATCATAATACCTTTGAATGAGGCAAAATCAGCCGCCATGTCGCATGTGCTGTGTGTTGATGGGGGAGCTTTCTGCAGCTCTGCCTCAAATTTTGACATTCTGTCATGAAATAGTGTCATCAACTCGGACATTGACCCCTTCAGTGACTCCATTGTGCAGTTCAAGTGTTTAGTGATGTGACAGTGAGATAACACCAAACCAGCAAGTGCTTAAGGTCAGCAGTAAATATTCATAAAAATATATTAATAAAAATTGAAATAAACTATTTTATTTTAATTTAAATAAGGGACCACAAAATTTTCGCACCTACTCTCACACTATGAACACAGATTACAAACTATCACGCCTGTATTCCACGTAGGTTTAAGCAGAGGTGTACTTATATACACACCCACAGTTCACCGGTATGTTAAGGGTCCCATGTAATATCGACGAGCCTATTGACCTTGTGGAGGGACGAGGCCCCGGCCCAACGGTCGATGTCGGGCGGTTTATATACGTTTGCGTTGCAAACTTCACTTGCGCGATTCAGGATTTGTCCGTCGTTGTTTTGTATGTAGCGCGGTAGATGTCACTACAACCTTAACCAGGCAAAATTTCCAACTGCGAGCTGCTTCTAAAATATCATAGAAAAACCCAATTCCATTTTTTCTCGATCTAGGAGTCGAACCTGGGACCGTTACCGTACCATTCGCATTTTGGATGAATGAGGCTATCCAACACAGATTCATCATCAACCCATATACTGTCCCAATTCCGGGCACGGGTCTTCTCTCAGGATGAGAGAGGTAAGGCTATGTAGGCTATAATCCAATGCGCTAGCCTAATGCGGGTTGGCAGACTTCAAACACAGATTACCGTATATAATAATATATCTACAGTGTACACAATATGTTTATCCGTATCTAGAATGTCACAAGCTCTCCCAATCGTTTGAGCCATCAAATCATATCGCTGCCAACACTTGAATAGGTTTAAATATAGCAATAATAATCACCAACAAACACCTACTTAAATTTTTGTTTCTTCTCTAGTGTTTGCCTGTATTTAAATAGTAGAATAACCATTGTAAAGTGGATTACGCAATAGTCAGTCATTAATATGTTAGACAATATGAATTTTATGAATAACTTTGTGGCAAAACATTCACACTTTAGAATTGGATAAATGCTTATCAAATTAAAAATGAAATCGGTGTCAGTTGAATAATCATACTTGTCTAACTATTAAGGGAATTTAATGTGTAGGTATTTTGATAAGTCAAAACTACCTGATATACTTTGGGTATTTTAGGCTTCATAGATTAAAATTGATGTGACCCTAACTACGTAGCCAATCTACACTAATATTATAAAGAGGAAAGGTTTGATTGTTTGTATTGAATAGGCTCCCAAACTACTGGACCGATTTGAAAAATTATTTTACCATTAGAAGCCGACATTATCCCTGATGAACGTAGGCTACTTTTTACCGCGGGAAAATGCTTCATTCCTACGGGAAAACGGGCGAAGCCGGGCCGGGCAGCAAGTAGTATTATATAACTGCACCTGTAACGCGGGAGTGATACCCTTGTTGCAAGCGTCCATAGGCTAAGATAACCGCTTACCATCAGGCGGGCTGTATGCTTGTTTGCTAAGGTGGCAAACAAGCATAAGGCCCGCGGTACTGCCAGCGGTATAAAAAAAAAAAAACTGTACACTGAAACTGACAAATAAAGCACTCCATGCTTTATACGACGGTTACCGTCGGATAACGCATGGAGTGCTTTATTTTTAAAGTTTTAATTGGATTATATGAGATAAACTACCATGGAGCATAATCCATGTTTACAAATAAGTCTTAGGTCCAAATCTAGGACATCCTTTTCAGCCTTTCAATACAAAACCAAAGCGAGCCAATAAGAAATTATAATATAAACATGCATGCCTATCCGTTTCACTGACACCGTTCACCTTCACCGAATCAACGACAAATATGGCTGACGACCGTCAACTTCGCCGATTTCGGCGAACGAAACTGACCTTTGTGATGAAAGCAATAAGACTGTATGCGTGAATGTCTACACTTAACATATGGCTCGGTAATTAGCATTGGTGTTTATACGCAACGATCCTGTTGATATGCTGTTTATTTTAATAGCGTCTGTAGGCTGCGGTTGCCACTAACCATCAAGTAGTAAGTACCTACTCTTGTTTATCATCTCATTGCAATAAAAAATCGTTACGGTTAACGTTTTATGATTATAGGACAACTAGCTTTTGCCCGCGGCTTTGCTTACCTGTAGCTATATTAGGATTAGAAATGGATCCCATAAGTAATTTAATGAACAACTCTTCTTTGTATGAGTCTTTATACATCAGAGAGCTCATGATCTGTATCAAAGTATCCGTTTAATTAATTGGCATACGAAGTTCATCAGCTTTTAAGTTGAAGCATATACTTTTCAACAGTGATAACAAAATTAAAATCTATTCAGTAGTTTTTGCGCCATCCCGGAGCAAATAGACAAACAGACAAACATTTTAAAAATCACATTTTTGGGTTCGGAGCCATTTATATACCATAACCTACCACTTGTTTTTTTTACGAATTTATAATCATTATTAGAGAACAACAAACTTTGTCGGTGGCAGTATTCCGTAAGTGTTCCGTTTTGCCAAATTTGTTTGTCAAGGTCGTATTGCATGATTGCCAAAACCAATATTACATTACTTTTAACAATGTACAGCATCGGAAATATTTCCGGTTATATGTGCCAAGAAAAGGTCAAGGAATGCACATACTTACAAGAAGAAGACAATAAAAAGCAATGACTGCATTATACCTCAATGACAGAGTCAAGACCATTTCTCTACGGTTGGCAATGATAAAGATGTTGTTGAAATGAAACTACTTTTTTACGGATATTATTTAATTCCCGACATTTCGGATCCTTTACAGCATCCATCCAGGTCACGAGTAGACTGAGGTGTTGGACATCTTAATGTTAAAACAGCAACATTAAGACGTCCAACACCTCAGTCTACAGGTACAGTAAACAGCTACCTTACATTTTTGTTAATTATAAGCGATCCGATTAGCGCAGAACAAGCTCACCGTATCCTTTAGTCTTGCAGTTTTAGGCTTGGATTGGGAGGGTTATTCTATAATTGGGGGTTCCAAGCAGCTGATAAGACCCAACCATCATCTCTATTGAAATTTGGATGTTTTTTAATTTCATCCTAGGTAGGAATCGGTTTTCTTTTGCGAGGACTTGTGGTTTATCAAATCTGATGTAGTGCTGGGTCTTGTCTAGGGTATGTTCACAAACTGCTGACTTTCTGGAACGGCGGTGTTTGACATCGGCAATGTGTTCTTATGTTATCAATTATCATACGTCATCAATTAAATAACGCCTGTATTCTACTTCCACTAAGGGCAAGGCAGTTGTGTACTAATGCAGTTACATAACAGTTCGGTATGTTTAAGAGCTTATTCTAGTCCAGCTGATATGGGCAGCGAAAGACTGTTTATTTTTAATATGACTTGGTGTCTTTATATAAAAGCGGCATTCGACATTTTTTTTTAATTAAGTACATATTCATACGCGTAATTGTTATCGTATATAACAGATTTGGCATCCAGAAGGTTCTGGTTGAAAACCAGCGCCAGGCTAACGTCTGGCCGATGCTGAACCAATTCAACACTATTTAGCAGAACCTTGACCTAAATTTTTTTATTTGTACCTAGGTACTCATTTTTATATGGAATGGTCAGACGACGGCTGTCAGGGATGCATGGAAGAAAAGGACATGCTACGCCGACCCCAAATAAATTGGGACAAGGGCAGGAAGAAGACTCATAACTATATGTTTGAGGTGTGTCACAAACTCGCAATTGGGAGGTACCCTGAATTATTTTTCTTTCTATCTACATATTCGAATAATTCTGCAAATCATATTTCCTATTAGGTCCAACAGATATCGTAACATGTAAAAGGCTCTACGGAGCTCATTGACGCGTCGCACCGCAACAGAAGACCGGTCCGCAGGTAACTCGGACAAGTTAAAATTAGACCACACGACTAACAGGTCGTGTTATTGATTCACTTGCTAATTATTGTTTACGAGTTAAGTTAGGTATTGTATGTTTGTGGATATCTGTCTGACGGAAAACTAACGGATATGAGAGGCTTATCTTTATACTAGCGACCCGCCCGCGGTTTCAGCAACACTGCCCCTTTCCTAAGAGTCGTAGGGTTATGTTAATTAGCTCTAAACCTTTCTCTTGAATCACTCTATCTATTAAAAAAATCCGCATCAAAATCTGTTGCGTAGTTTTAAAGATCTAAGCATACATAGGGACAGACAGAGGGAAGCGACTTTGTTTTATACTATGTAGTCTTTATAAGTATATAATTCTTCTTCACATGCTGTGTTGCCTAACTCCCCCTTAAAATGTTGTGTGTATATTTGAATGTTGTATGGTTTGGGAATAGATTTATTTATGGATCAAACAAATCGCTGAACGAGCTGACGAGCCACGTGGTGGTAAGTAGTAGTCCTCAACCATGGACGTGACGTGGTGCGTTGCCGACTCATAAGAGCCCCTAAGGACTGCAGACTGCCAGAGCCGCAGCAACCGAGAGGGAAGTGGCTCTTACGCGTAAAAGTAGAAACACACACCAACATGCTTTACGACAGACTCCGATATGAGGATGGTTGCCAGCCAGTCAGACCCTAAGAGGTTCTACCACCGAGCAAGGCAAGATATTTTCACGCCTCTTACGAGATGGAGTACCTAAAAGGCAGTGAGGGACATTATTCTAACCCAACCCCACATGGGCCAAAAAAATTGGACACGGTATGGTGGCGGTGCAATCGGGTTCTAGGGACATTTTTATTTATCTCTGCTGCACCCGCTAGTATTATGTGAAATTATTAAAAACTGTGTCTGTCTGTTTGTTACGTTTTCCCACCTAAACCGCTGAAACAATTTGATGAATTTTGGTTAAGAGGGAACTCTAGTCGGTAAAACAGGTATTTGAAGAAACTATTGCCGTCGTCGTTACTCCAACCTCCACCCGTAAAGTGGGAAAGGGACAATTGCAGCTCAGCCTGATTTTACCTACAAAAATCTTGACTAAACATCGTTTCGTATTCCGCTGTTTTCTCGATCAAAACTGGACCGATCCAAAAAAATGTTATATCAAAATTTAGAAGAATAGTATATCTATGCTTCTATTTTTTTCCTTTTTGTAAAAAACTTACCAAATTTGTCTGATAGTCGTCTAAACATTGCAGTAAAAACGGGCCTTTTTTTCGAGTTTTTGGATTGTTATAATTCTTTTAGTAATTATCTTTTTGAAAAAAGGAATTAATAGGGGCATGTAATAGCACACCCTAGATTTTTTGGGAAAAAATCATTGCTCTAGAGCCATTATCCACGAAGAAAACAGCGGAATACGTTTGTATGGAGAAAGGCCCACTAGAGTTCCCTCTTAATTTAGAGATAGATTGGATCTTGGAGAGGAAGGCTAACTTCTGCCCCAAAAAGTTCTTTAGGATAGATAGCGGACAAAAGCTAATAATATAATACTCTTATTAATATGAAATCATAATAGATATTGTTAGCTATGGCCTTGTTCTCTTTAGTATTAAATAATAACTTTTCAATCCATTGTCTGGGTAATATCCGTCTAATAGAGTTGTAACTATAGCAGTAATATTACGGCATCAATTTAGTCGGAGAACTTGGGTAGAATGGTACATTGACAATACCGATAAACTTTGTTTGAGATAGATCCAAAGTTGCAAACACGCGATAGATGTTAAGCGATTAGTCATGTGTTACGGCTGGTTTCTACATCAAATCTGTCACAATTTTTTTAAACATTAAAAATCTGTCAAAAATCAACGAACCTGGAGTTACTGAATAACAATTGATTGATTGAACATTGTAGTTATTTATTTGTAACGATTCCTTCCTTAAGTTTCCACAATAACAAAGTAATTAAGGTTTTCCTATAAAAATAGTAGGTAGGTAATAAAAAATAAAGTCGCCATTGGCTGGTACTGGTAGCCTTGCATTAAAAATGATTGTGCTTGCAATTTAAATGCGTGTATTGCAACGTGATTTCGCCCTAACTAGTTTTAAAGTTAACGCTGATATTACAAAAAGTAGGTACCTATACGTTGGTAGATATTGCCAAATACAGTTATATGAAAAAAGCTTTATCAATTTAAAGTTATCCATACTTCTTCTCTACTATTATAAAATTGTAAAAAAGCTGTGTCTGTACATTGATGATATTTAAAAAAAAACAAGTGGGTTAGGGTATATAAAGGCATCCGAACCCAAAAATGTCATTTTTAAAATTCTTGTCTGTTTGTCTGATTGTTACGGGTTGGCGCCAAAACTACTGAATAAATTTTAACTTCGTTTTCACTGTTAGAAAGTATATGCTCCAACTTTAAAACTGGTGAACTTCTTATCTCAAATAATTAAACGGAACCCGAGATACAGCTTGAGCAACCATACAAATAAGAGATCATCAATGTTGGTTTTCTATTTTTACTCCGAAATGTAACTTCATGTGGGCGAAGCCGCGGGCAGAAGCTAGTATACTATAAATGAGAAAGTAAGTAGGTAACTATTTATTTCTCTGTTTTAACGCCTAAACCGTTGAACCGTTGATAAAATTTGACAAGGACAGATTGTATCCCGAATGGACATAGGCTACCTTTTGTGCTTTCCAAAGTATTTATGTCCTTATAGATATATGAACGTATTTATACGAAAACGTATTTAATAAAATAACAGGCAGAATTATGTCGCATTTAAAATACTACTATAGATGTACAGACATCTATTAAGAGTTTTACAATTACGAATTTATGACCTATGCATTTGCAGCCTGTACAGTACACTGCTCCAGATATCAATTTTATTTTCCAATGAGTCGACTAACTCCAAATAGGTGACTACTTGTGGTGTTAATTTTGTGGTAAGATCATCCTTATTTTACACCAGTCTTAAATAATTAAATATTGAACAATATTTTTAGAGGTGAATGAGTTTCGGTAAACAAAGAAGTGACTAATACTGTTTTAGGATCGACTTGTATCATCGTTTTGCATAATTAGAGCATCAATTAGCAGTGTAAGCCGCTGAAGTTGCCATAGAGGCAGGCAGCCTTGACAACATTTAGGAGGTAGGACAAGAAAATTTAATGAAATAATCAAGAATGAATACATAACATAACATAATCAACCCATTATATGTCCCACTGCTGGGCACGGGTCTCCTCTAACAATGAGAGGGATTAGGCTATAGTCCACCACGCTAGCCTAATGCGGGTTGTCAGACTTCACACGCCATCGAGAAAATCTCTCAGACGTGCAGGTTTCCTCACGATGTTTTCCTTCGCCGTTTAAGCGCGTGATAATTAACAATTAAAACGCACATAACTTCGAAAAGTCAGAGGTGCATGCCTTGGATTTGAACTCGAGACCTTTGACTTGGCAGTCAAATGGTCATATCACTAGGCTATCACGGCTCATCTATATTATCGGCTATATCGGCTATCAAGAATGAATGGACACCGATAATAGTGGTTCGGTTTGGTCCTCGAGTAGAGATTAATTATCATCATCATCCTCCAAGCCTTTTATCAACTATGTTCGCCGCTCTGGTTAGACTGGAAGAGGACTCCTCTTCCAGTCTAACCAGATGCGGCTGAATATCAGTATTTTACACGAAGCGACTGCACTCAGACCTCCGCAACCCATTTCTCGGTAATCCTACCGATATTTGGAGGATAGACTGGTTGTCAGGCTTTTTTTGGGCTTCTGACTACCACTGACCACGAACGGGAAAATACAGCGTAGGCCTATACCGAGATGGACGAATGACCTCCTGGCATGCAGGCGGCATATAACCGGACTTGTGGAAGTTTATGGGAACCTTTGTTCAGCAGTGTCTAGTGGCAAATTTTATGAATTAACGTTAATAAATGCGCAAATTGATAACTTTTTTCTCAGTCCTGTTACCCTCCATTATTCTGTAAGAGTATGAGACAATGGAATCTGTCTTAGGATCTCTTATTCCAACTGTCAATACCATATAGAGGTGGGGTCAGCCATTCTAATCTTTCTGCACTTCGCTCTATCTTTAGTAGCGAATTTTCAAGTTTTCCAACACAGTTGTTATGGATTACTTACAAAAGATAAAAAAACTATTATAGGTAAACAAATCCAGTCTTAAATCTTTTTGTGGTTGCTTGTGACATGATGTGGACCTTTTCAATCTAGGTTTAGATGGCCACACCAGAGAACAATACACTACTATATTCTCCCCGTCGGTGAAACTACGTCAGCAGCTAGCAATAAATGTCGACATGGGTCGTATGAACTTGTATGTCGTATGAATTGAGTCAATTATGCAGATTTGTACGAGCGGCGTCGCTTATTGTTAGGTCAAATCGACGCTCAATTTAATGTGGGCTTGGAATTCTGCTTGGTTTGAAAAATATGAGTATTGATAATAATAGTCTTCTTCTTAAAGCGAACATGAAGTTTCTATTTAATTATACAGCTTTATGACAATGCCGTTAGTTCGTATGCTGTAATTAGCAATTTATAACACACAAGTGCTTGTTTTAAGGTTGCAATTCGCAAAAACATTCAAGACTCTGATATAATTAAGTTACGTAACAAATTACATTGTATTACAAGCTTATCCAGTTGAAACTCTATTGGATAGAAAAACAACTGAACTACATTCTCATCACCTTCCCTTTTTTGGGGTGCAGGAAATCGTCCGCGTTGAGATGGCAGGGTAGGTATATGATATATAGGTTTAAAGAATTTATTCTCAAAAGAACAATATTACAGTTCACTTATATGAGAAAAATGTTTACAAAACAATATATAAATAAGTTGTCGCCTAATGACAAAGCATGCATACATTTAAAGTTAGTTAAATATATTTATATTTATTAATTACTACAACGTAAAGTGCAAGTAATAGAATATATACGTGAAAGAGGGTAATTCTACAATAATGTTAGCTTCGGCCGCTGCGTACGCGCGCGCTTGGTTGATGTTTGTTTAGGCCTATACCACAGTAGCTGCGCGGGAGCGATTTGGTTCATGATTTAGGTAAGTACGTTTAGAGTCTTCCCCTTCTAGAGCTTTTATTTTTATTAATTTAACTAGGTAAATGACTAAAATGTTTTTTTATTGCTTTTGTACTGCTTAATATAATTATATTATATCCATATATTTATGCGTTTTTTTCCTATTTTACATAATTTTATTCTAACTTTAATTAAAATTTATTAAAGTTTGTATATATATTATATCTATGTATATCTTTATTTGTTATTATTATTGTAATTTTTTTTCTATTTTTTTTTTCCTTTATCCTGTCGGAGTGCATGACAACAATGAGATGGGAAACGGTAGCTACGTATTATAATTATATATTTATAATAAATATAGATATAAACAAGCCCGAGCACAGCTAGAAACTGTAATGAGTGAGCAACCTTATACGTTATTCTGCCAAAGTAGTTTAGGAGTTTGATTTCTTTTTATACCATTTATATTTTTTTTATTTTTTTTATTTATTTATATTTTCCTTTACATCTGGTTTTAGTAAATTTAAGTATTTTTATTTTAATGTTAAATTGAGTATTTTATGTCTAATTGCACTATGTACGTAATTTTTGTAGGATATAATTTCTAAGTCTTGTTTTGTATAAATTAATACTTTTGCATTCTTTTATTTCATTTGGAAGCTTATTATATATCGGAAGCATACCGACAAAAAGGTACTTGGCTTGGCCATGAGAATTGTAAAATTCGCTTCCACGGAAGGTATTATCCATCCTCCTTGACCTGTACCTACTCAATAACGACACCGACCAAAATTTTCCATCGCCAGATGAGCAAAAGATTACATAACACAATTTTAAGTATTCACTGTTTCAGTGCAATTCTCACCGGTTCGGCTTATTTACCAAACACGATGTAAACATTCACGCATGCGCAGTTCGAGGAAACGCAAGCGCAGCCGTTTGGTTACGTGCACTCGCGTGCGGTAACCAAACTTACTGTTTACTCCTACAAGTAGGTATAAGAGTTTGGAAACCTTGAATAAATACAGAACAAATTGGCGACTGCTCCTTCAAAACAACAACGATCTTTTGTCTTTTTGAGACGTCTAAAAATTTAAATAAACATTGAATAAAATGAGGGTCATTAAAGAATCAGCTGTATTTATTTATTTATTTATTTAGTACATGGAGGACTTACAGCTGATAAAAGTAGACAAAAAGAAGAAAACCATAGTCACCAGAAAGCCAATTACAAATCCTCACGTATAGTCATATAATAATGATTTATGGTGTGAGCAGAAAATATAACAAAAAAGAAAACACATAATTCAATTAATTAAAATAAGAGTTATATAACTGGAATAGTAGTTATAAAAACAAACTGGCAATACAACCTACCGCTGCTTGAAAAATTTGAGGCTTAAGCACCTTCTGGCCGAATTCACACTAATTGTGAATGGATCAAAATCATACTCCATGCATATATCATTGAAGTTTCTGCTTGCTCGCACAATATAACTGTTCTGCCTATAGTTCGAAGATGTATGAGGTACACATATGGGTGGGTTGAAACGAAGTATTTTGCTTGGTACAGTAAAATTAAATTTTGACAATAACTCTGCGTTATCAATGTTGTTATTAAGGATTTTCAGCAAGAATAAGCAGTCTGCTATTTTACGTCGTTCCACCAGTGGTAAGAGATGAAGCTTTTTACAGAGTCCAATATAATTCGTTGACTGATAAGGAATCTTTTGATGAAAGCAAAGATATTTTATAAAACGTCTTTGGATATTTTCAATGCGGTCAATGTATTTATGATAACACGGATTCCATATCTGAGATGCATACTCTAGATGACCTCTCACAAAAGTGCAATACAAAATTTTTAGTGTAAATTTAAATATATAGCCCAACTAATGATTACCTTTATTATTCTCTTTAAAGGCTTTTAAAAGAAATGAGATAATTAGTTTGAAAAGTCCTTCATTTGGAACTAATTATGTTATTACAATAGCGGTTGCCTGCATATTCACATGAGTAGTAAAAGTATTTACTTAATTTACCCAGTGACAGCCCCGTCAAAATCCGTCCAGCCGTTTCGGAGATTCACAATACAGACCCAGACAAATATTAAAGATGATTGTATTTTGTATTAACAACTAGCTTCTGCCTGCGGCTTCGCTCCCGTGGAATTCGGTCTGTCATCACATCCCACGGGAACGGGATAAAAAGTATCCTATGTCCGTCTCCTGATTTTAAGCTACCTCTCCACCAATTTTCAGCCAAATCGGTTCAACCGTTCTTACGTTATAAATAGTGTAACTAACACGACTTTCTTTTATATATATAGATATAAGATATAGATAGATAAGGACGAGAAATGCGTATGCTATTCCATGACAATGTATAAAATAACCCTCCTTTTAGCGCAGTCGGGTAAAAAACATCCACTCATGATTCGGTTATCCTCTTACCTAATCTTTTAGTATTACCTGATTACCCGTATCCTTTAGACGAGTGATAAGCTAATCCTTAGTCTCACAAACAGTTAAGTTGGACTTTAGATTTGATAGTGACATCTATGATTCATTGTTGACGAATATTGACGATCATACTGCAGCTATGCGCAAGCGCAAATAACCGTTTGCGGTTTGAGATAGGATGATTGTCCAAGACCCATACATACATTTTTCTCTGTAATTCTGTTTAGACTTAAGTAATAGAATTAATTTGAATTAATAAGAAGTTGTGGTATATAACCCTTTTATATTGTAAATTCTCTTTAGTGATTAGACTATGACTAATTACATAAATATTTGCAAACTTAGGGATCCTGATGGCAAGGCATACTGTGAATCTTTACAATTTAATTACCATGTAACATAACACCTCATTTATGATGTTTATAGCAAATAAAACAAACTGTCGTTTTAGCATAAGTAAAAGAAGCTAAGAGAGGAGAACACAATACTTTCAGAGAACTTCTGCTGATGAGAAGGGACAAAATACTACCAACACTACTATATAGTAATTTTACAACTCAATCAACATATCCACAATCCATTTCAGCTATAAAAACACTCAACAATTTCCACTCACCTTGCGGAGCAGCAATAAATCGTTCGCTTCGCAACGCCGTCAGCTCGCTGACCAGACAGCGAGCGTCCGCCGCCTCGGTCAGTAGACACACCTGGTTCAGGTCTATGTCCTCGATGGTGATGCCCCTGTTCACCGAGTCGTATATGAAGCCCAGTTGGCGGCTGCAACAATAACATTACTGTTAAAAAAAATTAGGAAAGGAGGCGGTATTAATCGCGGGTACCTACAGGACTTCAGTTTAGGGAGGTGGAAAAAGAAACAAACAAAGATTGGCGAGCATGAAAGGAGTCCCACTCCCCTCTCTTTCATTGTTCATGTTATTTGCCGCCTATAATTGATAAGCTGATGGAAATAAAATTAAAAAAATAATGCGTCAACTCGTAACTAAATTGGGTTAAGGGTAGGAAGATAATATTAATCATTGTATTAATTAGATTTTTATTGTTGTTGGTTTATCTAAAGATAAAGACAACACGGAGGTCAAAATTTATTCAATTAAATTTGTAACTTCGGATGATATCGAGATATCTTGAAGTCAAACAAACATACAAAAGTTTACTTGTTATATTAATAATACGATCCAACTAACAAATTAAACATAAGCAATTACAATTAAACACACTGTTAGCTGCCAAATGACAATAAAACATATTGATAACGTAATTTGTTATCATTGCCAGCGATGTTTATATTTCAGTCGACCGGCTATTATTGTTATTGGTGTCAAAGTTCAAAATATTATTGTGGGCTAATAGCCGGGGATCCTCCGATAGCCGACTGTCTGTGGGATTTTATTGGGTGACTCATATTCAACTGATTGGTGTTATGGATGAAAGAAAAAAGACAGGCTCCCGTTACAAACATTTGAATCATTCGTTATCATCATTGCCAAAAGAGGTCCACTGCTGAACAGGGTCCTCCCGTGAGTCCAGGGGACTTCCACAAGAGCCATCAGTTTTTAGTCAAAACTAATTCTTTGAGTTATGTTAGCTACTGGCTCTTCAATGGATCTCCTCATTTCTGATTTGATCTCGTAGGGAAATTCCAAGCATAGCACTCTCCATAGCTCGCTCAATGGCCTTGAGCTTTCTTATGATATCATCAGTCAGCAACCACGTTTCTGTGCTATATGCCAACACTGGTAACACACTGTTTTAAGACTGTCTTTAAAAATGGTAGTATGTGAATTCTAGTGAGAATTTGAATAGCTTTTCCAAATGAACAAAGCTCAAAAACAGGACAAGTGAGAGATATAGTGTATCTCTCCACTCAAATGGCAATTATGTTTGTAATAAATAACAGTAGGTATCTATGTTGAACCAAATTAATCGTAAAAAAACCTTTGAAATTCTGACACCGAATTATTTAAACAGCTCTATGGAAATATTTTTAGTAAACTTCCGAAAAATATTGCAGATAAGATTAAAATGTCACACGGATGGTTACGTATTATGGTTTATCTGTTAACCATAATACTTACTAGTGTTCATTTTATTACTAGTTAGTACATATAATTTAAGTATATACAGATAGTCAAAACGTGAACGTTTGTGTTTTAAGTATTGGGTTTGTAGATAAGAACTGCTACTTATCCAAGGCTAGGCAATCGCAGTAAAGTGGTGATAATTTTTTTAAAGTCCGAATTTCCGTAATACCATTTTCCATAATAATATTATAAATGCGAAACTCCATTTATTGTGTAGTGTGTTAGTGAATAAATACTATGGTACATTGTTTGTAATCAAGTGATCGACGATGCACGTGTTTGATAAGATTACATAGTGCTTCATACATAGCGAAAGATATTTCATACTAAATGTTGCCAGTGATTTCTCTCGCATCCCAAAGGACTATTTCAGACAAAAGGTAGCCTCTGTTCTTCTCCACACCCCAATCTATTTCTATACCAAAATTCATCAAAATTGGTTTAGCGGTTTAGGCTTGAAAAAGTTACAAACGGACAGAGTTACTTTCGCATTTATAATAGTCACTAGCTTCTGCCCGCGACTTCGCCTGCTGGATTTCAGGATTGGGTAAAATTGGATACAAAGTTGCCTATATGCTCATGCAATTGAATAGTGAGCTGACGACCGATATTTACTTATAGGAACTTCGTGTAACCTTAATTTTTTACACATAAACATAGTTGAATGTTCAGTGTCAAAGGGATGTCAATAGTAACCTAAATTTTCTAACAAATAACAAAATGGCAGCCAGCGCACGTCAAATACAAGTGTCAAAGGGATCTCCACAGTAACCTAAATATTCATAGTAACAAAATGGCACTGACGTCAAATAAACCTTTGATGTCTCCTTAAACATCAAAATGATTCACTTGCTGTTTGTAATCTTTACTAGGTACACGATCCACTACACACACACACACAAAACGTACACTTACACAAACACTTTCGATGAAAGATATCTTGACCTTTTTTTTCAGCCGTTATCGTCCCACTGCAGCGCAAAGGCCTCCCTACCGTTCTTCCACTCCTCACGGTTTAGAGCCTTCTGTGGCCAATCCTTATAATAGATGTCTAGCTCATCCCGCCATCTCCTTTTGGGCCTGCCGCGACGTCGTTTAACGTTATGTGGGTTCCACTCAGTTGTAAGTTTTGCCCACAGCTCGTCTGACATGCGGCAGATGTGACCAGCTCAATTCCACTTTAAGCTTGCAGCTTTCTGGCCCACGTCGGTCGGCGACTTACTTTAGTGTTTTTTTTTGTACAAGCTATTTATTTTCTTTTTTAAATGTACACCTTATTAGGGTAACTTTGCTACTTTATTACATGCATAATGGATGGATGGATGACCCCAGTAACACAGGATCTTCCTGGCATAGGGTCGTTGATATAATTTAAGTGTCACATTTGTTTTTGTGGGATAGGGGGGAAAACGAGCAGACGGATCACCTGATGGTAAGCGATTACCGCCGCCCATGGACACCAGCAACACCAGAAGAGACGCAAGAGCGTTGCCCGTCTTTTAAAAAAGTTTGGGTCTCCGGTATCCTCACTCACTCAGCGAAACACAATTAAGTGTTGTTTCACGCCGGTTTTCTGTGAGGCCGTGGCATCACTACTATCCAATTCGTGCCACAGCATGGCTCTCCTACGGTAAAAACATAACATACCTACTTCTTAACGTCAAATAAAAACTTATTTTTACAGCGCGGAACATCCACATGGATCGACTGTAGCGTCGTCCTGAGTAGGAGAGTTTGAAAAATAAAAACAATTGACACTTTATGTGCCATACACAGCTAAGAATGGAAAGATTTAAAGTGCATTCGCTCGAGTGCGTCTGTATTTATGCGAAGAGCAATAAAAACGCAGCGACGGCGACATTTACTTGCAGACAGAGTGCCCTAGCAAGGGAAGTACAAGGGCGTCTTTAATTAGATACGAAAGGACACTATACTGTTAATAAACTCGTGACTCATTAGATGTGCTGTTTCTATGCAGATATGGCCAGTGTATAAGAGCGTTAACTGAAATTGTTTATAAATTGTATACATTTTTGTAGAAACCCAGATATTTCTAGCAGAATATTCGAGACACAGGTGTATAATTAATACTAGCTTCTGCCCGCGACTTCGTCCGCGTAGCGTAATTATATAAAGCCTATAGCCTTCCGCGATAAATGGGCTATGTAACACTGAAAGAATTTTTCAAATCGGACCGGTAGTTCCTGAGATTAGCGCGTTCAAGCAAACAAACAAACTCTTCAGCTTTATATATTAGTACTAGCTTCTGCCCGCGACTTCGTCCGCATAGCGTGATGATATATAGCCTATAGCCTTCCTCAATAAATGGGCTATCCAACACTGAAAGAATTTTTCAAATCGGACCAGTAGTTCCTGAGATTAGCGCGTTCAAGCAAGCAAACAAACAAACAAACAAACTCTTCAGCTTTATATAGTATAGATAGATTATAATTTGACTTCATTTTTAATATTACCCCGTGTCGAAAGCATCTCGTAAGAGACGAGAAAATATTTGACTTGCTTAGGGTCTGACTGGCTGGCGACCACCCTTACGTTGGAGTCGTAAACTCGTAAAGCACCTTGGTGTGTGTTACAACTTTTGCGGGTAAGAGCCAGTTTCTCCTCGAGTTCCCGAGCTGCGGCTCTAGCAGTGTGCAATTTGTTGGGGCTGTTAGAGTTGCGAAGGCATCAGCAACTCCTCTGGTGTTGCAGGTGTCTATGGGCATCGAAGACTATTTACTACCAGGTGGCTCGTTAGCTCGTTTATTTTTTTTTTTATGGTGGATCACCTATAAGCGATTACCGCTGCCCAGGTACAGCGCTTGCGGCTCCTCTGGTAATGCAGGGGGCATTACCAGAGCCGGCCCATTCGTGCCGTAAAAATGTTCATTAAAAAAAATCAATGTCTTTACATACTATGTCAACGGAGTAATAAAATCATACTGTTGCATGATGTATACAGCTCAAACGTTAGCAACGTGCAAGTGCACGTGACAGCGATTTGTGTCGCCTCCTAACATGCGTTATTGCCATCAACAATCATTGTAGGTATTGTATGCAGGTTTTATGGCAAGAAGTTTTAATGGTCGGAGACTTTGTTAAGCCTGAAACATTCATATTTGGTACTTATACTTCCTATAAGAGGTAGCAAATAAACAGGCAGGTCAATTGATACTGTCTCCTTTGGGATTAGTGAAACATGATGGATTCTGGGGACTTGTGTGGATAATCCTAATGGATTGTCTCCTACCACCTAAAGAGGCAACAGGGACGGACTAGTACCAAGAAAAAACCGCATTTGCCTTCCATTACAGTCAGATATAAACAAACATACATACACAACATATAAACCTGCCTGTAAGTAAAAGTGTACGACCACAGTTCGCTGGTGTGTTTAGGACCCAAGTAATAGGGCCCAAGTCTATTGCCATTTACCGGACAGAAATCCCAAACTCCCTCAATTTATAGAAAAATCCAATAACACATTGTTCGACCAAGACAGGACTCGGGACCCCAAGCTTAGCAGTCGCGCTTAGAACCACTACACTAATGAGGCAATCAAAAATTAATGCCGCTTATAAGTACCTAGTTCATTATTAAGATATTATTTTAATACAGTCTCCATATTGGGACTTCCTGGCACAACTATGTAAATAAGTTTCTGTGACATGGGTCGGTAATTTACCTAACGTCCTGTCTGTATAGATGTAACGGTGCCATTAAGACCGCCTTTGTACCAACAGTGCATAAAGTATTCATAAATAAATAAACGGTATATTATTTATTTCATTAACAATTATCAAGTTTTTGACGGATTTACTTGACGGATTCTATCGCGTAATATTCACATTGTCAAATTTTCGTTTCCGACCCTTTACAGTGTCCATGGTCACGGGCAGACTGAAGTGTTGTGCGTTCTCAGAACTCAGTATATTACAACGTGTTCTTTAGATAATTTCTAGTAAACCACCATTTCCCGCGAAGCCACTTACAATGCTATCACTACTTTTTGCCACTCCGGTAGGAATTTTCGCAATTTATCTCTATTATTAGTAAGATTTCGTGATTATTGAGTGACTAAATGTGTGGTACTAGCTTTTAGATATTTAATCCATTACGCCGTGAGCCTTCATTATTTAGTTTTAGAACACTTTTGTTCCGTTAATTTTAAGTACTATCACTACTTTTTTTCTATAGCTTCCCCATGTAGTATTTACAACCTGCTTTAGTATGCAACAGGTAACATTGAACAACCTCATTAGGGTAAGGGATTCTAAACACCGTTGGCATATCCGGCTCGCACGCTTGTGCCTTGAGCTTCTATTATACTACACGATAAGAGCCGTGAAATGTATGAGATTTGATTTAAGAATTTGACTCGAAAGGCTATTAGGATATAATATATGTATGACCTTCATTTCAACTGCCTCAATAGCCAAGTGGTCCTGACCGCGACTGCTACGCTAAAGGTCCTGGGTTCTATTCCCAGGTCGAGCAAAGCGTTATTGGGTTTTTCTATGAAATTCCCAGTAGCAGCTCGGAGTTAGGAATTTGTGCTCGGTTAATGGCAATAGGCTCGCCCCCTATTATATGGGACCTAAACATACCGGCGACCTGTGGGTGTACATTAGTACGCCTCTGCCTAACCCTTCGGGGAATACAGGCGTGATGGTATGTTATGTTGTTATGTTATGACCTTCATTTTTGTTAAACTTTACTCTGCGATAGCACATCCTAATATGAGGCAAGCTCCTGTGTCCGAACCCGTGGCGTATAAGCGGATCACTCAGCCACAATACGAAACGTGCTGAGTGCCTCTCGTATATATCCTTGTCTGAGTGTTCCTGAATTTATTAATTAATACTTAACGCTGCTACTAGACTCTAGCCGAGTTTACAATACAATAGAAATTACATTGATAACGATGAAATAAAAAAATAACATAATACAATTGCATGTTAGCGAGCCATTAACTGAAAGCCTTCGTGAGACCCAGTCCACGTTAATGTAATGTCAGCGTGACATCGCGTAACTGAATCGGTAGGTGGATACTACATGTATAGATAGATGCAGATTCCCTCATTGGTCTAACTATGCTAGCCGCGGCCGTCCGGTTTTTAGGTTAACCTAAGTATTTTTGCGATTTGCTATGAAATTAGCAGCTCGGAGTTTTGTAGATGGTTAATGGAAATGGGATCGCTCCTATTTTATGGGACTTGAAATACTTCTTTACACTAACCCTACTACTTCTTCTTGGAGAATACAAGCATGACGCTTTGTAGAAATCGATTTTACAATATTTCTTCTAGTGAAGCGTAAATAAATTACTTTTCGATTTCGATTTAGTTTTTATCTGTGAACCCTTAGGTAAATAAAACAATAGCAAAACTACGCGAAACTAAACGCGATCTATTGATATTTTGCCACATTACGTTCGTCAAAACATTTTTTTATGATTATGGTGGGTTTTCTGACTTGTCGTTATTTTAAATCCTGGCTTACAGGAGTTGCAGTACACCTTGAGTGTGCAGACTTGCCATAAAAACGTAGCCTATTTAACCTTTTGTTTATTCCAACTCTCATTAAAAATCAAATCTATTGCAACTTTAATGAAACAATGTCACAAACAATCTTATCGATCCGAACACTTGTTATATCTGGATAGCTACACTGATATAAATTCTATCTCATGAAAGTCAATAAATTATTGAAAAATGAACATTATTTCTATGAAATAAAGGTCATCATTATGTAGCCCCCGAAGATAGAATGTTGATATCTGTAAATACTTAGAAACACGTATTTTTTACGATGACGTTGTGTTCAAAGCCATTTCAGACACGCAAACAAGTTTATAGTAGATACTATGTAGCCTCCATATTGTATCAGCAAAAGTACCTAAATCAATTTAGTATTGAATTAGTTATGTGTCTTGTTCGAAAATCGATGCTTAAAAAAAGGTTGGTTCAAAACATGAGTCTTTTTCCAGAATGATTTATTAGTGTCGAGCTAATTTCAGGTTTAGAATGAAGATACTGAATACAGAATGGGGATACTGGCGTTAAATTTGTTGTAATATCACAGGAATTTCTTTGAATCAAAGTCAAATGTTTTATTGCAAATAAGACGTTAGCATTATCTTCACCGATTTCTGCTCAGCTCGCATTTTGTTGTATAACAAATATACAATAAAATCTATCGCGTTTCCATCTCGCACAACATCAACTATAGTTAATATGGCAATATTTATAAGTTATATTAAATGCACATACCTTTCTATTTGTTCGGACAAGCAGTACTCCCAGCGTTGGCTATTGCACCTCCACTCTTTGACGCGTCTCAAGGCTGGCGAGTTCAGTTCATCACATATGATCTTCAGCGCCGCCTCCTCCAGCACATCTTGTACAGCTATTAACGATAACCTAGACACAAGGTGTCGATTAGATTCAAAGACCTTCAGATATTAAAAGGAGTATGGGGAGTTATTTCTCCTATTTCCTGGTGTAGAGAAATTGAGCATACTGCCTTCTGAAACTTTCGATTATCCAAATTTGTAGCGTCAGATTACCTGTGACTTCATGGATGCTTTAAGTTTAAAGGATCAAAAACACGAGGATTATGGTAGGAACATAATGCGATGACACTCGTTAACAAAGAGTAGATAGTTTTATTTCAATGATTTCAACGAAAGAACTTGTTGCTTTTGGTACGAAGTTATGCAGGAAAATTTGCGTCCTGTTTCCGGCGTAAGAAAAATCCGGGTGTTGCTGAATATCAACATGCGAGGATTATTATGATTCCGAAAAGTCTGAGGTGCCTTGGATTCGAGTTTGGGAACTTTGACTTCGCAGTCCAAAGGTCATATCTGAGGTCATATCACTATATATATGTCAGGCAGACAATACACACACGATAGTGAAAGCCAAAGACAATCACGGTTATAAATCATACATACAGAGCAAACAATCTCTATTATACGATAAAGATATTTGTACAAGACTTCGAAGGACTGGTGATATATAATATAATTTATTTATATATTACACAGCAAATTATGTAATTTCCCGTTTAGAAATTATTTAATCGGGGTTAACAAAGCACCAGGTTTATTGTTTTATTTTTAAATAGAGCAATGTTCTTTTGCCCTCCTAATTTAACACTACCAATAATATTGGTGACTCGTGCGATGCGCATTTCCGCATGCCTATACGATAAAATTCTCCATACATACGGCAATTTAGTTTATTTGTATAGATTTGGGACATCGAGTTCTGAGACTTTTGCAACTATTGTCCAAATACGTTTTGGATTCTATCGCGTTATATTCACATTGTCAAATCCCTAATATAACGTAATAGAATCTGAAAAGTATTATTACTTAGATAAAGTGGTTTAATTTAAATAGATTTCGTCATCACCAATTTGCATGTCTATCTTTACTTATAGGCAGCCCTACTGTATTTTTTTTTTCTCGCAATACACGCACGCAATCGCACTATATACAATCTTACTTCTTAAGTTATGGAGTACCTATCCAGAGTTGGTAAATTAATAATATACTGTTATCTAGACTTGATCATTTGAGCATATTGATAAATTTGATAACATCATTGAATCCCAGATTGAGCAGTGTTATTGGGGAGAATGGTGGTAATAGGTTCGGTCCTTATTACATGAAGCCTTTTTTTTTTGGTGTGAAAATCCTCATGGATGCCCACCGTCTCTCAGAAGGAAAGGCGGAGGGTTATGTCGGACTCCTACCGACTAAAACCACATGGCAATCCATAGCACATTGTGGAGGGGAGATCCGAGATCTCTAACGAACGCACCGGTGATTACATGAAGCCTGGTGAACTGTGGGTGTTTATTAGTACACCTTTGCCCTTCGGTAAATACAGGCGGGATTTGGGTCAATTGGGTAATGTGTTGGGCCATAATGAGGCAATTATGTTTTGAGGATTCCTCGAATCCCTTTATTACAGAATGAATGGTGGAAGAGAATAGATTCTTTGTTTTATAAAGCTAAAATAGTATATACTCACTTATTTTCCAAAATAGTCCTGCAGACGACCTCCCTGACTCCAGGGTTCGTGATCTTCTCCACACTGAGCTGATGAAGGTTCCACGAGGCAAGTCGACAGCATCTCACGCCATCTCTTTCATACATAAACATTTCTTCTACTATAGGTCTATGGGAGTACGCAGAAAGTAAATCTAAAATATCATTAACTGGTACTGTGGCAAATCCATTTGGCAACGTCATTGGGAACTTGGTATTTGTTGGCATAGACAGACTCTTTCTGTGTGGGGTCTTCGGCGTGCTCGAGACCCCATTTGGCATACACTCAACGTTAGCCCATCCGTTAACGTGTCCATTTGTTAAATGCTGTACACTCTCACACTTTCTAGGTTCCAAACTTAAATGATGTTTAACTGTACTTAACCTAACAATGTCCATACCACGAACTTTGATTAAATCGTCTAAGGATTTGAAAGGCCCCTTTTTGTTGCGATAGTCTACTATGTTGGCGGCTATTTCTTGATTAAGGCCAGGCACACACTGTAACTGGAACACACTTGAGGAGTTCACCGAACACAGTTTGTTTTCGGACTGCACACGCACACTCTCTAACGATTGTGTCAGTGAACTTGCTCTTGATATTTGTTTCCGTGTATTTGTGCATATTTCTGGTCTCAGTAATTCTAACTTTTCAGCACCAATCCCTGGAAGGAAATTGCTTTATTAGTAATATACTTTAATATTTCCAATGATGAATATTAATTTAAAAGTACTAAAACCATTCCAGAAAAGTTATAATTATGATGGTGATTCAAATATAGCTCAATAATTTTATGGTTAGCAATGAAGGATTCAGTTAAAATTAGGAAATAAATATAGATAAAATAAAATATTTTAACAAAACATTTATTAGCAACAGCAAAACTTCCTGATCATTCGGAAATGAATTGATAATTATATAAATTACGAAAAGTAGGTTTTATAAATAAGAGTAGTATTGGATTTTGTTTTTAATAAGCTTACTTTAGTTTTTTATTGCTAGGTACATTGAATTGATAATAATCTTGTCTTGAATATATTTAAATAAGGTATAAAAAATATATAGTCTTGTTTTTATAAATAATTGAAATTATATGTAAATGTTTGCACATTTGTATTGGTGTTTATAACCAGATATACACAGGTGTTCACCCATAATTTGCTGGTACCTATGTATTAGAGGGGATCTCATGATCCTGTAAAAGGTAGGTAAAAGAGAGTGAGCCTATAGCCAAATCCTAACTCTGACTTGTTATTGAAAATTTGATAGTAAAACTCAATAACACTTGAATTTTATTTAAAGTATCTATCTTTATAAAATGTAGCCTAGGTGGATCCTAGGACATTTCTTGGGAAATCTCAGATTGATTGATGCTGTGCTGTAAGTACATTAAAGATAACAATTATCTAGTCTTTAAACACTTCATTTAGTGCTATCAAGTGATTATTAATAGTATTGCAACACAGAAAAGATAATTGCATTTTGTTTTTACTGGTGAGTGTTAAACACTTACACTTTATGATCGAAGTTTGTCTACAGGCATAACATAGTACTTGTTTTTGATATGACTCTAGCTATCTAGTACCTCAATGGATACATTGGGTGATACACAGGCATTGTTTTAAATGGTAACATTTAACAATTGATTGTTCAATGCAATAGCTTGAAGTCATAATAGAATTGTAACATTTTTATTATATTTTTTTCTTATTTTACACTGAAGTTGGTATACTACCTAGGTGGGTGCTGGGTGAGGGGAATCTGGATAAGACTGGCGCAAAAGAGGCATGAATGGTGTTAAAAGGCTTATGCCCTGCATTGGGCCGAAAATAGCTGTGAATGATGATGATGATGGTATACTCATATCATAGCAATGTTGCACTTTTTTTTATTTTTCAGGATACAAACACTGCATTCTAAAACAGCAAATAACCCGTCAAGTACTAAATTACCTTATAATTATGACTAGCTTCTGCCCGCGACTTCGTCCGCGCAGCGTGATGATATATAGCCTATAGCCTTCCTCAATAAATGGGCTATCTAACGCTGAAAGAATTTTTCAAATCGGACCAGTAGTTCCTGAGATTAGTGCGTTCAAGTAAACAAACAAACAAACTCTTCAGCTTGATATATTAGTATAGATTTAAGTACCTACCTAGCGAATTATATTTTTTGGAGTATATTTTATTGACTCTTCTTTCTGCCTCATTGGCCTACTATACAAGAGGAACTGGGTGCGATTCCCGGGTCAAACTAAGTGTTATTAGTTGCATCTCAGAGTTAGAGATTTATGTCCCGTTGTTGGAAGTAGACCCTATTACATAAGACTTATTAAACATACTGGCAAAGACCCTATTACATGTGACCTAAAAATACTGGCTATCTGTGGGTGTATATAAGATGCCTGTCTAGCCCTTCAGGGGATACAGGTATGATTGGATGTTCTTTCAAGGTGAGTGGGTATAACTAGTAAAACAGTAAATAGAGCAACATAATTACCAAAGCCATTGCCAGGAATTTATTTCTGGGGGACGAGCAGACACAATAAGTAACAACATAATGAATATAATATTAGGTACTACTTAAATACAGTGGTAACTCAATTAATTGGACTAATTATTGTCATATGAAATATTTAAAAAAAAATATTATAGGTAATTCATTAATAAATAATTATATTATAAGTAATTCTATGTCTGTGCTTGCATGGATTCAAGTACATAGTATAGAATTTGATCATGGTTGGTACCAAATATTTGCAAGTCCATATAAATGAGGGCCAGATAATCAAGTCTACTGTCTTATAAAATGGTGGGTTGGTTGAGGCATTACAACACATTTATAAGTACAAGTAATTAGTCAGTACCTACTAAACATTTATGTAACTTGTAATACTGTCAGAGAATATAGAATTTTTAATTTAATTCCTAAAACAACTATGTTTGCAGACTCTTGCATATTCATGAGTTGAACACTGTTATTGTCAAGTCACACTCATGGATGGTTTAAAGGCCAGTACTTCAGGCATTAAATACCATACCATCTCCACCTCTGCTCTGTCATGCCCATGACAGATGGTAAAAAGTAGTAGACGGTATTTTTTTTTTCAAGTCAGACTAAAGTTAGTCAGTTATCAAAGTGCTTATTAACAATTATCCATGCTTGAATAGAGACCTTGACATGATTGCAAGGAAACCCTACTAAACTCCTAATAAATAGTCATACTCAACAAAACAATTGTAATTAATAAAATAGTTCTTTGTTAGAATAATTTCACTGAGTCATGCATGCAAAATTTTAAGTAGAATTGCATTACTCTCGAGGCTATTGTTAATATTTACCTGAGACAAGTGCGAGGTCGTCCACTCGTTTGAATCGGCCTATCATTTGCCGATGCCGCACTATTTCTCGCGCCAACTGTCTGTTCACCCCCGGCAGCGTCATCAGCTGCTCCTCCGTCGCCGTGTTCACGTTCATCAGCTCTGGGTAGTCTTCGGAAGGCGGCAAACTGAACGTATGACTCAAACTGGATTTGTTCAGTTTACTTCGCCGCACGAACCTCCGGTACGAATGCCTCCGGCCGCTCTTGCTCAACACGGAGCTCGTACCTTGCCCCATATCGTTAGCCGCCACTTCGAAATTATATATCGATCATAACAGTAACTTTAAATTTCACTAGACATTCGATGAAAAAGAACTATTTATAGATTCTTACGTTACTCAAAAACACTCGATTGCTCACGGACACAAAGATATCGTGTTAAACCACCTACTATTTCACTTAACGCGATAATTATCTCCGTATAATCATTAGAATTATTACGGTCTTAGTTTTAAAACACTACATTTTATCCACACAGCTCCCCGTCATCAATAAATCGCAACAATGAAAATGAAATGATCACATGAAATGACATGCATGACAGACACGATTTGACAGCATGACAAAGATAACACGGACAAGAGACGTGCATTCACTGTTATTCGAATAAAGTTACAATCGATATTATTGAAAAATCTATCATTTTATTGATATATGATACATCGTGGAAAAGTCATGCTACGATCATCGTGGGAGAGTTATACTTCTGCACGAATGGGCACGAATGATACCACGGCGTCACAGAAAACCGCCGTAGGCGTAGGCGTAGTTATGCCGATTAAATAAATAAATATGATTGATCAAATATATTTTTATTTATATTGTACAAGGGACCTCTTCATTGGTTTCTAATTTATCCGATTCATTTGAATCGGTTTAAAAATAAATATATATGATAAATCGCTTAGACGCATGCAAAATTCATCAGTCAAATTTATCAATAATTCTATCGCTTTCCTTATCCATTTATTTTATACTTTATTACATAATGCCTTCCAATCTGATAACACGATGCTGACACATAATAAGAAAACTCTGAACAATAATAACAATAACGGCAAAGATTAAATGAATGATTCCGAACTCGACTGTATACTGTATTCTCAGAACGCAATGAGCGTGTGGTTCACGTGCAGTTCAATAAAATTTCCGATATATTTTGCCTGAAGTATTTTGTTGCACAACTCTATAGATCCCTTTGAGATTGACTTCCGAGGGTGCGTTTATAAAATAAGTTACAACTTAATTTTATCATTGCAAAGTATTACAATTTAAAAGTATTATGAAATGTATGTAACTGTAGTAAAAATAAAAATATGTAGTTATTATTTTAAATATCATTCTATCCAAATAACGGCTTCCCAGAGTTCTTGAAAGTGGCAGCTTCGCGTCGGAAGAGTTCGTCCTAGAATAACCTACTTACATCGATCTTATTGGCGAGTGGGTGAGGTGCGTACTTGGTGCGTAGCACTCGCAACCAGCGCGTATGTATGAACGTGTGGCAGAAGCAAAAGAAGTAGACCATTGAAGAATCGTAGCACATGGCGGTTTTTCGTTTCCCCTGTATTAGAAAGGCGTGAATGTATGTAGTTTTAACATAAGTAGGTACCTTTTTATGTTAAAACAGGGTAGGTGGTATCTTGGGTAACATGGGATTAGGAAGGTGACCTACAGAACACTGTGCTTCCACCTGTCTCTGGCTGGCCTGTTTGTAGTAGGTACCTACCACTCGCATGTACCTATTGAGTGAGCGGGCATCATACTTTTTCTGATAATGTGCCGCTGGGCTTAGGACTGTTAGGTTTGATAAATAAAA
This sequence comes from Acronicta leporina, assembly GCA_947256265.1. NCBI lineage: Eukaryota > Metazoa > Arthropoda > Insecta > Lepidoptera > Noctuidae > Acronicta > Acronicta leporina. The sequence continues at coordinate 2,489,472 of OX366513.1, read as the reverse complement.
CACAAAACTGTTCAGAACAGTTCCCGTGCTAGTTTATTCAAATTATGTACAGTATCGCCTGTAAGCTTATACTAAGATATAACTGCTGCTTAAATGATAACGTGTTTATTTCACTGCATTAGCTCTGTAAAGGAAATATATTTACAGAGATGAGTGTGCGGTAAGATTTACGAGCTCTGTGGGTAGTTGAAGTAAGAAAATATTTATTCTGTAGAGCACTTTATTTGGTTATCCGGAAAAGCATTTATGTGGAAAATTTTATAATGTGCAGCCCAGCTATATTTTTAGGTGTCGAAATTTCCGTCCCTCTGGATCAAAGCTTTTGCTTTTTGATGCTTCACTTGCGTTCGCACCGCTCGCAAGGTGCTGTTACTGTTTGCCCTAGTAAATTTGACTGGTGGAGGCATTCATTCATCAATGATGATTGGTAATAAAGTTTTGTAAGTATATAAAAATATGAAGCAATCAAGCAATCAATTAATTATCCCAGTCGATTTCGGATATGGTGACTGCTACATTAGCAAAGGAACTAAGATCAGTTCTAGCATGTGCCTTTTTTTTTTTAAAAAAAAACTTTGCCCCACACTTGGTGGTTGGTGGTTGGTGACTACAGTACCTATCCAACTCTGTCAGTAAACGTGCACACACATTGTCTGCATAGTAGGTAAGCTTGTGACTAACATTGCCCACAAAGCTCCTTCCAATAATAAGTTACACCCAAATAGTGAGATGGAAAACATAATGAACATGTCACCAGTACATATGGATGCTCACTGTCTGTTTTTTTTATTACATTTTTAAAATTCAATATTATTATAAATACTTTTTATACACTCAAATACAATTAAATCGTTCGATCTTTACCATCGAGCATCGCTTACAGATTAGTGTTTTTTTTAAATAACATAGTTAAACTAAAGTGTTTTTGCTATTCAATATTGGAATCTAACCTATTGCAAAGCGTAACAAAAACTATATTTTGAGAATCTAACTAATCACTAAGCCTTATAGCTCCAACTGTATTAATTACAACCGAAATGGCATTGTTTTTTTAAACAGCCAACTATTTATTAGTCTATTTTTAAATAAATACTATTTAATTTATAGCGGAAAATAATGAATAAAATATATTAAGTTAGATTGTTTTATTATAAACTAAACAAAATTCAACAAAAGAAAAAAGGAATTTGTCTTTCATGTAACAGTTGAGCGGGAAACATAAAATCTATGCCTATATGAGGATGTTATGTGGCTAATACATTATACACAGATTACAAGGAAATTATTTTGTTCTACATAAAAAAATATATCACAGAAAGAGATGTAGGTAGTCGTTAATCAATATAAAACCAACTGATACTTGACTAGTATAAAAATGTTAAAAATAGAAAATAAATGAGCAAAATTTTTCTGAATATCGAAATTTCATCAAATTACCATGGTAATTATAAGACAATAATTTTACAATAATGTTAGACTTATTTCGGTTTGCCAAGGGAGTAAAGACACAAATTCATAATGTAGTTATATAAAAATACTTGATTATTATCCATAATAAATATACGTATAAATAGACGACCACGTTAACTTGGAATTATTTCAATAATATTAGACCAACATTTTCGCCAACTTCCCCATTAAGTGGTCGAAGAAAGTTCTCACAGTTCACAAATATGTCTATGTTTATTAAAATTATGCATTTTAGCCACTTAACATTTAACCCCTTTATAAAAATAGACAATAATCCAGCCTTTAGCTTCAAACCACATTTTGCTTGTACAAATATTTCATATCAAAACTTGCCAATACTTCTCCATTATCATACAAATGAGTTTATTATTACATATAAAATATATGTGTTTTTTGACAAACTTATTATACTCCATCACACAGCAAAGAAATAATGAATAGGTTCGCTTTTATGACTTTAAATTTGTAAGAATGATACCATTCCCAGAACTAAACGGGGGATGTTTAGAAAAAAAGGGAAAAGAAATATTACGCTGTAGCATTTATTTACTTATAATACGGAAAACCAATAATTTTAATAATACTCATTATGCCTTATACCTTCATAAATATAACAAAAATATTATGAATGTATGAAAAAGTCACCACGTCTCTAGCTGCCAAAATCCCCTCGGTAAATTCAAGATCAGAGATCAAATCTAGACGCAATTCCCATAAATTTGTCAAAAAACACGTCACTAAAATTAATGATTACCTAAGCTATTCATGTTAATAAGTTATGTGTGAAAGATATTTTATTAATCGATATAAATACTTTTATATTTAGGAAAAGCCATGCTTACTTCTTTTATTTTCATTTGGGATTTGCTAAATTGTTAAGTACTCTAGGATATGATTTCGTACTTATCTACTTTTACTGATTGTTTAGTTTAATGAATAAGAATGTTATTTTGGAATAATAGTGACCTTTAATGCAAAAGGAGTTACTAACCGAAACGAATTTAGAAGAGAGCATAGGCAAGATACGTTAAATGAAACTCCATTATAAGTAATAATAATTTTACTATTACAATAAGCACCAAACCAGGTTTGGAATGTTCAGTATTGCACCACATGTGAACAAAATCCAATGTAATTACAGTCACAATGTAAAAAAAAAGTAAAAAACACAGTACATGAGGGTCGGGAAAGTAAAAAAATATTTCCAAATAATTAATATATATTTCCATAATAAATAAATTCGGTTACCACAACACAATAAAGGTCACCATTGGGTCCAATTGGGAAAGCGAATCTAAAATACAGAATGGTGAGCAATTAATAAAAAAAGGTTTTATAACGTACATAGGTAATTATTAGCCATACACTGTTGAATGGTTTGTACAAATAGTGACTTCATTGTGCATTAAACCATGTATCATTGCACCGCCAGTCTTCACGGAAGATCACATTAATGGGATCTCCTTAATCTCAGATGATAACAAAACCTTTCACTAGGATATTGTTTCTTGTCGTAATCAAAGTAAGTGCTGGTTTACATGAAGCATCGAATTTTTTCAGCTAAACGTCTCATTTAATTTTTATTCAGCCATTGGATAATTTATAGGCATTACTCGATTAGGCAATTTATAGATGTTTTATAAAACTGTTTTTAAAAAGAGCCAATCTCGTCGACAAAGCAGTTACATCCCTGTCAAACAGTAGACACCTTTTAATGTCAACAAAAACAGGCCCCTTATTGCTATGAATAGTTTTGATCAAATAAATATTTTTTCAATCTACAAAATAAAACAAATATTTTTAAGAAGAAAAAGCAGGTGTTTTTAATATTTATAGTACATTAAAAATATAAACTTGAAGTTGCATGTGTACCAGCACTTACTTAAAGACTTCTAATTAAATAAATACTTATTTTAATATCATAAACAATGTTAAAAATAAACGTATCGTTTTAATTAAAGAAAGTGAATTAAACTCTCATTTAGTTTCGATAGTAATGGAAATGTATGAAAAACCTTGTTCCTATACCTAGGGCAGGGACATTTTTGGGTTTTAGATTGTACATAACTATACTATTTACAACAATTAATTAGGTCCATTGTTATACAACATTAGTCTAAAAGAAGGTACTAAGCATAACCACTGAAGGCACTAAGAAGTTAATTATCGACATTTGTCTATTACACTTTTGGAACCATGCAACGGGTTTTGAATTTAAAAAATACCTGTATTGTAGTTTGTTTCTCAATAAAACCTTTAGTCTTTGAATAGAAAGATAATAAGGCTGATTCCACCACCATATGAAATTTAATGCCAGGAAGAGAGGGGGAGAAGTATTAAAGTTATCAATGTGTCTCTTCTTCTTTAATTTAAGAGCTCAGCTCTTGTCGGTGGAGCAAACGCCACTGTTCTCTATCTTCTGCTTTCCGTTTTACCTCTTGATACGACTCGATCGCAATCCTTTCCTTCACTTGTTCCACAAAAATTCGTCTAGGTCTACCCCTTCCTCGTTTTCCTTCTAGTATAGTTCTGAAGAAGTCGTGTATCATCTCTTCATAAATAACTTTCGCTGTAGAATTTACTCATAAAGTGAACAGTCTTTCTCCTATAGAGTAATCAACCCGGACATTTTTAATTTTAATATTTGCCGTCAAAAGTAATCAGTGATATTTTGTATGATTTTTAGTGATAGTACCTTGTTTCAGACTAACAGAGATGATATTGCGAAATTTCCAATTTATTATTCTTTTGTTGTTAAATGGTGAGTCAAGTTCTACTGCATAAATTAAACAAATGCGTTTGTAGGCTTGTTTGCATAGATGCTTATTTTGATGACTAAGACCGACAACACACCAAAGCAATTAGTGTGTATACAATTTTCTACGACCGTGAAAATTTCCTAGGAGGTGTGTATATTTTGTTTATCAGGGCACCACTAGAACAAACATAAATAGGTCAATAATAATAACTTTGACCTGTTAATATTTGTTCTAGTGGTGCTTGGCGGGGATTTTTTCCCAAAAAAATGAATGAAATAGGAAGCTATGCACGGTAACGTTATTGAGATTTTATCATCTATTTATTGAATGTATTAATTGACCAGTTTTAAGCGAAATTAAAGCTAAATAACACACATCACATTGGCATTATGTATAGTAATAAAAGGCGCGTGACACAATTCAAGTACTAATGAAATAAAATCGTGCAAACAAACCATAAACATACTATCATGAGTTATTTCAAAATACTGATGAAGGTAACTACATAATTTTTTTTTTTCAGCTATATAGAACTATAAGTTATCACCTAAACAGGCTAAACATTGTTATACAAGTGTAGTCTGTATTTTCTTAGCTGCCTTTCATGTAAACTTTTATAAAAATGTGATAATATTGTCATATCTAGAATTCATAATTGCTTTTTTTTTCAAATACTTTTGTGAAGTTTATTTACTGTTTCATATAAAAAAATGAAAGTTGTTGTCATACAAAACAGCTAAGGAAAAACGACCTACACTTTATATATAACTTCAACTCTAAACAGTAACATCTTATTCCCAAAATGCCTCTGACCCCTTCGAGTTAATTTTACAATTAATATAAAATCTATGTTGTCGTTACATAATACAATCACTTATCGCCGGTGATGGTTATTGAGGCGATTACAAGCCGTGGCGTGCCGACGGGAAGTACAATACTGTGTAGGTAATACTTAGGAATGGAGAGATTTACGACCGGTTTCTCTTTCAAATCTGTCAGCAGATTTGCTTGCTAGAAATAAGAGTAGCCTAATGGTTAGGGCGTCAGACTTGCGATCATGTGGTTGCCGGTTCGAAATCCACCCATTGCACTACCAACGTGAACCCACCCGTATCTCAAGCACTTAGCTTAGCACGAGGAGTTAACAAGACTACTAGTAACGTGGATCCACATTGCCAATAAGCGTAAAAAAGTCCTGTTTCTAGAAAGAAAATTTACTGACTGATTGGAGCTTGCTGTTACAGTTTTTTTAAGCAAATGGCAATAGCTATGATGCCTTAAGAGCCTATGGCATCAAAATACTGACTGTCTATAAGTTCTTTTGAATAGATTTTCACTTATACAGATATCTACCACAAAGTTCATTTCCGTGGTTAAAAAAATCGTTTAGATTAAATATATTTTATGGAAATATGATACTAGGAATATATTTTATTCAAAGAAAGCAATGACCTTGAAAAGCTGCTTGGAAATTTTAATAAAAAGCAACGGCGATAATGGATAAGATAGCTGGTCTGATCTTAAATAAGTCACTCCACTTTACTTTTATGCATATTTTATAGTTTTACGTCTTTCATAGACTACTTGTAAAAGCTTTCAGTAGAAAAGAGCATCTTTTCGTGGTTCCAATGAATGAATACATAGAAGAAAGGATAAAATATGCATAAATTGAAAATTAATGGGCGAATATTAGACAATCTCATTGCAACACGATGGGCCAAATCATTGGATCGACTAAAAATATCACTTAGTGACGGACAATTAGAACACTCAGTCGGAATTTTTGATGAATTTCCAGAAATGTTTATAATACTTTTTATATAAATTATGTGAATTGACGACTATACACAGTAAGTACTTCCCCGTCGGTATCTATTACGGTTTTTGAAAGACTGAGTATTCAAAGCTGCCTTACATTATTAACAGCTAGTTCTATAGACCATTGTCTGTCTGTGTGCAACACGAAAATGCTGGACCGGTTTCGATGTATTTACGACTATCTAGAGATTCTCTTGATGGGCGGGAATGGCCTAAAAATATTGAACAAGTACAACTTTATCGTATGTTACTTGTACAGCGCTAAGCTGTGCTAATGGGGAGATGCAAAATTGATATTTATGTTAAATATTTAGAAACTATTCACTATTTATTATGCGTTGGATAGTCCAATGAAGATACTTTTACCATTAGGATACTTCTAAACTAAAATTCTCTAAAATTAAATAGCCAATCTTTCAAAAATCCGCGGGGCGGCTCAATTTTACCGCCATTTAAGTATAAACCGAATACGTATGTCGCCAGTGTAAGCCACTTTTAGAAGTATGTCTTGCGTCGCGTGGGCGTTAAAGCGGAACGTTCGTAGGGATGGGACGCTTACCATTGCGTGCGCGGCGCTGCGGGAACGTTCTGAGGCGCCGTGCGCATGCGCCCGCACCGGCCGCGGGAGGCCGCGCCCGCACTACTATGTACCTGTTGATGGAGAGCATCCCTCTTAGTTTCCAAAGTTCAGTCTCATGTACTATGAATTTTTTATTCATTCGTTTTCAAGTCAGCCATTAGTATAACAGGCTCCGTGAATAAAAATAATTAAATACAATTCATATTTTAAAAAACAATCTAACGTTAAATCGGCTAATAAAGTTCCAAGATATCAGCATTTAAAATTTTTGGTGGACTGCTATGACTCTTTTCCGCAAAATGAGTGTTATAGAATTTGCATGGCAAAGTGAGCTGTTACGTCAAAATTCTCTAATACTTATTTTTGAACCGATTTTAATTTTGTTTAATTTGAGTAATTTATGGTATCTAAATATTTTTATGAGGCCATAATGCACTTATAACTCCTCTGGTATTGTGGTGGTCGTGTGTAATCGCTTACCATCAAGCAATACATCTGCCCCCTAGCCCATTAAAAAAAAATTCAATAAAGTAGACTTGGCCCAGCAGACGGATGTAACAAACATCCGTCTGCTGGGCCAAGTCTGCTAATTTGTCGTGTTAAAATGGTCACTCAATGGCTTCAGAATTGTAGATTTTTGACAGTTTTGTCTACGAAATCTGTCAGTTCTTATGTCATTTAGTGCCATTGAACGATCATTTTGATACAACTGAAATAGCAGACTTGGGCCCCTGGTCTCATAACGAAACCGGCCAAGTGGGAGTCGGACTCGCGCACGAAGGGTTCCGTGCTATTATCGAGTCCGACTCTCACTTAGCAGGTTTTGTGTGTTTGTTGTTATAGCGGCGGAAAATTTCAATTGTCTAGCTATCGCGGTTCTTGTGAGACTGGTGACAGATGAAGTTTTAGTAATAGGGTCCCTAGGTTTTCCTTTCGAGGTACGGAACCCTAAAACAGGCAAATAAGTAAGTGAGTTACGTACAGAGAGAGCGGTGGGTAGATGTTGTCGGCTAGCACTCGGAGGAGGAGTTGAGGTCGAGGGGCGGGGGCGGGGCGGCGGGGCGCGCCTTGGCCCGCGTGAGGCGGTCCAGCTCGGCCGCCGCGTCCGAGCGCGCCGCCAGCGCCGCGGGCGACGCGTCCGCTCGGCCCGCCGGCGACCCGCTCTTCTTGTACAGCAGCGAGTTGAAGAAGTTGGCCAGCACGCCCTCGTTGCCCGGCGTGCCGGGGCCCATGCCTATTTTTGCGCCGTCCAGCTGTACCAAAAGATATTGAGATGAGTTTTAGGCAGTGATATAAAAATGTAATTTTTCGAACAATGTTTAATCACCTTGTATACAATTTATTGAGTATCACTAGACCTGCCATTAGTAGAATTAATTAGCACGGATTGCCCCACGACCAACTAACGTCGGAATCATCTCTTCTGATTTCATCTTCATGGCCCAAATCCTTATTATATATGTTCAGTCAGCTTACGATGGCAGGTGTAACTTTGAAGTATAACTGGTTGTCATGCGCCTATACCTCTACAACTGTACCAGTGTGCCAGTCACTACACCATTACCGCCTACGCCTATGTAGGTATACCTGTGCGGCCAGCTGCCGCTGCAGGACCGCCTGCTCGTCCTCTTGCACCTGCAGCTGTAGGTATACCTGTGCGGTGGCTCTCTGCGTGACGCGCAGAGGCGAGTCAGCGCGCGGCGCGGGCGTGCCGGCCTGCAGCGCGGCCAGCTGCCGCTGCAGGACCGCCTGCTCGTCCTCCTGCACCTGCAGCTGTAGGTATACCTGTGCGGTGGCTCTCTGAGTGGCGCGCAGGGGCGAGTCAGCACGCGGCGCAGGCGTGCCGGCCTGCAGCGCGGCCAGCTGCCGCTGCAGGACCGCCTGCTCGTCCTCCTGCACCTGCAGCTGTAGGTATACCTGTGCGGTGGCTCTCTGAGTGGCGCGCAGGGGCGAGTCAGCGCGCGGCGCAGGCGTGCCGGCCTGCAGCGCGGCCAGCTGCCGCTGCAGGACCGCCTGCTCGTCCTCCTGCACCTGCAGCTGTAGGTATACCTGTGCGGTGGCTCTCTGAGTGGCGCGCAGGGGCGAGTCAGCACGCGGCGCAGGCGTGCCGGCCTGCAGCGCGGCCAGCTGCCGCTGCAGGACCGCCTGCTCGTCCTCCTGCACCTGCAGCTGTAGGTATACCTGTGCGGTGGCTCTCTGAGTGGCGCGCAGGGGCGAGTCAGCGCGCGGCGCAGGCGTGCCGGCCTGCAGCGCGGCCAGCTGCCGCTGCAGGACCGCCTGCTCGTCCTCCTGCACCTGCAGCTGTAGGTATACCTGTGCGGTGGCTCTCTGAGTGGCGCGCAGGGGCGAGTCAGCGCGCGGCGCAGGCGTGCCGGCCTGCAGCGCGGCCAGCTGCCGCTGCAGGACCGCCTGCTCGTCCTCCTGCACCTGCAGCTGTAGGTATACCTGTGCGGTGGCTCTCTGAGTGGCGCGCAGGGGCGGGTCAGCGCGCGGCGCAGGCGTGCCGGCCTGCAGCGCGGCCAGCTGCCGCTGCAGGACCGCCTGCTCGTCCTCCTGTACCTGCAGCTGTAGGTATACCTGTGCGGTGGCTCTCTGAGTGGCGCGCAGGGGCGAGTCAGCGCGCGGCGCAGGCGTGCCGGCCTGCAGCGCGGCCAGCTGCCGCTGCAGGAACGCCTGTTCGTCCTCGGCCTGCACCTCGGCTTCACGATTCGCTCCGCTCTGACGAAAACAAACAACACTCATATCCATCAACGAACAATATCACTACCCTGAACCCCCCCAATAATAAACAGAACTTAAATGCTGCATCAAAAGAAGAAAGAAATTTATACTGTTTCAAGAAGAAAGCACAGAAAAATAATCAATGTAGGCAATTCAGGATCAAGTGTGAAAGCAATCGCTAAACGATATATCCTGTGTATAGGAAAACTCACTTTCCGTATAACAGGCTGCACAATAACGTCCCTGTAGTAATCGTCAGGCTTACAAGACTGCATGTTTTCGTATAATATGCTAATTTTCTTCATGCTGTCCCAGCCAGCGGGTCTGTAAGAAGATAAGTAGTAAATACATTTATATTAGTCGTTCAGTCGTTTCGATAAGCTTAAACTTTGGCGATGGTAGAAAGTGGGAGCCTGTTAAACTTTGCACGATTTACAAGTGGACGTAGTTATACAGAAACGTTCCAACCCACAAGCCACCCGAAGTCGAGATGGTGTGATCAAACTACCTTTTGTGACACTTCGCGTCGAATTAGCGGGGGGTTTCAAGATATAAGTCTTTTATAAGTCTTATATCTTGAAACCTTTTTGCTAATCTGACGCAAAGTGTCATACAAGGTAGTTTGATCGTATTGTCTTGATTTCGGGTGGCTTCTTGGGGTAAAGGAGATAGGGGGGCATTTCAATACCAACGTAAAACATTATCATCACGTTTGTATTCCCCAAAGAGCTAGGTAGAGGTGGAAGTATTGCATATTGACACAAATTCAAACTCCAACCTGCTCCTGAAGATTTCATGGAAAAACCTAGCAACACTCGGATCTAAGACCTCTAATATAGTAGTAGCACTTACGACCACTAGAAATATGTGTCAGACTGCCTCATAGGAATCATAGGTTAGTCTAGTTTCCCTGTTCTACAAAAACTTAGGACTTAAGCAATGGTAGAAAGTGTGAGGTTGTTAAACTTTGCACAATTTACAAAAGAAATGGGGGAAGACTTGTGTGTTGAAAACTTTGAGTAAAAGTCTGAGGTAAGGGGCTTTGATGATAATGTGCTCTTAGGACAAGATTGCCGAAATCATTTTGTTCTCCATGCGATCAGTTTCTGTGTAAATGTTTGTGTCGCCAAATAATCTCAAGTGTAGGTAAACACTAACAACTTCCGTATGAATTCTACTGCTCGTAGGACAGGAGCTGCGAACCCATTCAAACAATCTCAAGTGTAGAATTAAACATTAACTTTCGTGCAAATTGTAAGCATGGTATCTCAATCTCTTCTCTGTCTATAAACTTGGTATTAACAGACAAAAGAAACATTTATTTGGTAACTACCTCATTTCCAAAGCCCCGTGCCATTGGTACCCCATTATTGCCCTAGAAAGTCTTATAACTCACATAAGTACTGCATCCTTTTCCACGATGAGCGCGGGCGTCCGGAACGGCAGCCCATATATCCTGTGCGTGAGATACTTGTACAGCAGGTCGCAGTTCTTGTCTTCCTTAGCGCTGGTGTAGAAGAGGGCTGCGCCGTACTGAAGGCAGAACCGCCTGATCCACTGCTGCATGAAGTCAAAGTGCTCGTCGCGGTAGTCGTGCTCTTTCTCCAGGGTGCTCATGTAGTCAGTCTAAGGGAGATGGTTAGGGCTGATTCAATAATGAAATAATTTGCACTACTGTTAACTTATTCTATTGCTTATGCTATTTTCATGATATGTACATGAAAACGGAACAGCGCATTTTCTATGCTACACACAACAGCTATGCTATTACAATAACGTAGAAGCAATTTAATTTAAGACCCTCATCCAATCTTTTATTTACATTGTTATTTTTGAAAATTAATCAGAATGAGCACAATTATAAATCAGCCAAATCGGTCGAGCCGTTCTCGAGTAATGATTATACATGCATCCAGAAATTGATTTAAATTTATAATAGAAAGTAAAAATCTATGTTATGAAAAACATTGTTTCTACGTATTATATTGAAGAGAGATGGTTAGTTTCTTTTATTCGAGGGCAACCTACTTTAATAAAAATCGGACAAATTAGAAGTTATTTTAGTGAAGGAATAATTCGACATGCGGGCAGGATGCGTACCTGCGTCTTCTGGTTAGATACACTCTGGTGTATCTAACCACAAGACGTAGGTTCGCATCCTGCTCGCAAGTCGAAATTTTTCGCCATGACCACTAAGCCACCGCGAGTCCCAAATTTGCCTTCACATTCTTAATTTACGTCTTAAAGGTGACGTCAGAAGTGTCAACTACAAGTTTCGAGCCAGTTCAAATAGCAAGTACTTGAAACGAAATATTAAAAAAATGCATCTATAACTGTAGTCCTTACCTTAGTTGCCACAACTACAATATCAAGTCCTAGATTGGTAGTAAGTACGGCCTCAGGCAGGGGGCTGTCGTCATCATCCCCATTATCGAAGTCATCCGATAGGTTCCTCGAGGATCGCTTCATGGGGGAAGACGCCGTGGGCTCCAGCTCGTCCCCCGGCTCCGTATACCTCTGCCATTTCTGTACTTGTTGCTTTTTACTTTGTAACCTTTGTTCTGTAAAAAGTTACGTTTTTAATTAACATAACATACCATCACGCCTGTATTCCTCGAAGGAGTATCCAAGGCTGGAATAATGTACAGTTCAGCGGTATTTTTTTACCTAGGTAATAGGGAATGAGCCTATTGTCAAACTCCGAGCGGCTACTGAGAATTTTATAGAAAAACCCAATAGTATTTTTTCCGACCTGGAAGTCGAATCCTATACTTCTAACGTACAGTCGTACTAAGGAGCACTAGACTTATAAGGCAATTAAATTAATTAATTTTGAATTGTTCAATTATTTATTCAAATAGCTGTAATAAGCGAAACATTCGCATGGCTGGATTGGATTAATAAATGAATGGGCAAATGTAAATATTCATTAGAGCAGCTTTCATTTAGATAATCAATCAAATTAAACTGTAGTCCGGAGAAGGATTTCCTTACACGCGGAGAAGTACAGAAACTTCTAAACTACACCATTAAAATATGCAATTACACATTTAAACACATCCTTAATTATGATGATAAAATATAATTAGTACAACGGAAATGTTTTTTAAGTATTTTATATTCTAGTACACTAAAACATACACAGATGAATGAGCAAATCATATTATTCTATCCACAGCTAATCATAAAACCATTTCAATGAGACTACAATTAAGATTCCATTTCGCATAAAAACTAGGAAATTAATTCAATACAAACACATTCGCACTTATTAACCAAAGTCTTTGAGAACGGTATTTCGTGCAATTAACATTACTAATTGTGCAGGCGAAGTGCTGCAAATACATTTTACAGAAATGAAACATTGAATCTCCGCAACATTTGGTAACTGTCATAACTTTCTTCGGTTTCACGCATTTTTTAGAATGTAATAAAATATTTCAATTCGTCTGGGCTACTGTGAGTCGTTAGACGTCTATATCGGAAGTGAGTATTTTTTTATGGCATAGGGGGGGTAAACAAGCACACGGATTCGCCTGATGGTAAGCGATACCGCCGCCCATGGATACCCACAATACCAGAGGAGTTGCAAGTGCGTTGCCAGTGTTTAAAAAGAGATTGGACCTCCGGTATCCTCATTCACTCGGTGAAACACAACGTAAGCGTTGTTTTACGCTGGTTTTCTGCGAGCCCGTGGTATAACTCCGGCTGAGCCGGCCTTTTCGTGCCGGAGCATGGCTCTCCCACGGTGAAAATAGAATATAGCAAGATGTGAAACTTATACAATCAGCCATTTTGAGAGACAGTACAAAAACGAATATCAAAAGACACCAGATTGAAATGGAACTGGGCTGGTCATATTTGCAGTAGGTATGTCTGACGAATTGTGGACAAAAATTACAAAAGCACCACAGAACTTTAAAAGACGTCGCAACTGAATAAGATTGTTGGTCGACTTGACGCATACTGCAAGACGTGTCGTATGAGTTAAGAAAATATCGACGCCCCCGGGGAATAAAATGGTTATGCGCTATTACCACTTTTTTAATGTTTTTGCATTTTCGGCATCTATGGTGTCGATATAGACCTACTGATTTTTTTTAGATTTTTTGACGGAAAATTCATAAAGTTATAACAATTTTTATTTTTATTCTACGGAAATCATGTAACAAATTCTTCCCGTAAAAACATCGTAGTCGTTCATTATGGAACGAACGCATGTCGCGAGAAATCGGTAAGGCCTTATACGATTTTATTCACGTAAATAAATTGATTTGTTTATTTTATTTAAATTTTTACAATATGTAGGTACTGACTGACCTAGTGGTATTACAGTAACAGTGTTACAATAATTTATAACCAAAATTCATAAACTTTAATGCATATTACGGTGAACTCTCTAAGCACATTTATACAAAAACAAAGTCGTTATATAGCTATACGAAAAAAGACACTGGTAGCTTTTACAAGAACAAAATCGTATTAGTTTATTACAATTACCATTCATTCATGAAAATACTGTAGAAAAACATCGTAATGTAGGGATATAGTTTTCATGATATTACAATTTCACGAGAATAAAATCGTTATGTGCCGTTACTTAGGATACACTTAAATATAAAATCAGTATTATACATCTTTCGTAATAACTTTAAAAGTATACATTATATATTTTTTTATTATATTATATTATTAAGAAAAAAAAAACTGAAAAAAATGATGTATTGTATGTTAATATAGGCCGGTTAGTTTATGAGCTAAAACAGAATAACAGTTTTTTGCTCGTCCTGTAAAATTTTCTTTTGTCTATTACGATTTTATTCCCCGGGGGCGTCGATATCTCGTCACCTTCATCAGGTCCTTCCGTTTGAGCTTTCTGTAGGAAGAAGGTGGAAAGGAAGGGCTTGCAGTGGGAAGTTCCAGGGTGAATCTATATCTATACTTCTATACTAATATATAAAGCTGAAGAGTTTGGTTGTTTGCTTGAACGCGCTAATCTCATGAACTACTGGTGCGATTTGAAAAATTCTTTCAGTGTTAGATAGCCCATTTATCGAGGAAGGCTATAGGCTATATATCATCACGCTAAGACTAAGTATTCCACGCGGACGAAGTCGCGGGCGGAAGCTTTATTAAATACGATCCACTCCCACGGGTCTCTCAATAATCAAAAATAACGCAACTGTACCTGTTTTAAAAGCATTTCATTACATTCAGCGTCCAAGCTTCGGATTGTGACGTGGCGCTTCGTATCGATCGCGGCTGGCTCTACTTGCGAGTATTTTAAGCCTTTGACGGAACGGAAATATTTTTGGGACGAGACTGCAGATTTATATAGCCTTTATTTGCATTAAAACCTCGTTTACACTTCCATTATAAGCATTTCAGGGGGAATCGAATCTTTTGCTTCCATTTGTGTGTAGTCAAAAACATCTATCCGACAGACTGGTAGATTTTTATTACATTATCACCCTCCAAATCTGGACACGTATACCCTAAATGGGTGGAAAATTGGAGGGGGTGGCATTAAAAAAAAACCGGCCAAGTGCGAGTCGGACGCGCGCACCGAGGGTTCCGTACTTAAAATATTTTTATTATATGATGTAACTAACAATTTATGCTTTTCGCATTTTTTCCTTTATCTGTACTTTATGACGTTGCTTCGTACCAAATTTCAAGATTCTGAGTTCACGGGAAGTACCTTGTAGGTTTTGATTCCCTTGCGAGTGTCGAAAATTTGCGGCATAAACGGTTGTATCTTTTGATTGCGTTGGCTTAGAAGTTTGATTTTCACAGTTCCAAGGGACAGCAAATAAATAAATAAATATTTTAGGACATTTTTACACAGCACCATCTAGTCCAAAACTAAGCAGAGCTTGTAATATGGGTACTAGATAATGGATATATAATACTTAGATTTTTTTTTTGTAAATACATACTTATAATACTTAGGAAACACCCAGACGAACACAAACACTTATATTCATAACATAATTTTTTGTGTTCTGTGGGAATCAAACCCACGACCTCATGGTCAGCAGTCCGGTACTCGAACCACTAAACCACAGAGGTCGTCAAAAGACCTGAGTATTTGATATAAAGCGTTCCTGAGAAAAAGGGTCTGGACAGACGGACGGACGGACGGACAACAAAGTGATCCTATAAGGGTTCCGTTTTTTCTTTCGAGGTACGGAACCCTAAAAAACTCCTTAGCAAATTTAGAATCAAAATACGTTTTGCAAGATCAAGATCAATGACACAATGACAGCAAAGTATAATAAAATAAAAAGTTATTAATAAATTATTAAGTAATATTGATCACGAGTAAACACAACAGCAGTCACGCACGGTCACGCACTAAGGTCGTGTTGATATAACAGCCCACTCATACTGTATTTCTACGTTAAGTAAGAACATGAACTTTGGTCTTAAAACGGGTAAGAAAAGTGTTGAGGGACTAAGAAAAAAACTATGCCCAGAGGCGCGACTGCTACGCTAGAGGTTTGCTTCCCAGGTCGAGCAGTGTTATTGAGTTTTTCTATGAAATTTCCAGTAGCAGCTCGAAGTTTGGGATATGTGCCCGGTTATAATGGCAATAGGCTTGCCCCCTAGTACATGGGACCTAATCATACCGGCGTACTGTGTATCTACCAATAGTACGCCTCTGCCTTTCGGGGAATGAGGGCGTGATAGTATGTCTAGGTCTATCCTATTTAGTATCGTATACAGGGAAAGATTTTTAAAAGTGCTATTTACTGAGTTTTCTGTCAGAACTAACAGTAATAGGTACATAACATACCATCACTCCTATATTTCCCGAAAGGTTCGGCAGAGGTGTACTATTATACACAATTTATTTTTATAATTTTCTCTTGTGATGTGACTTAGATAGTATAAACTTCCTTTCTTTTAATACATGAAGTTAACGGTAGAATAATCAAATACAAATGTTGACCAGAAGATGTTACTTTCGAACGAAATAATGAAGCATCTCACAATTTCCCGGTGCAAATCGGACACAAGACACCACGCAGGTACTAAATGACAAAATAAAATCTATACACACAGTTTGGCAGAGTTTAAGCAGCCACCCAACCCCTTTTACTAACCTAACCAATAAAGAGAACCGATCGAATCGCCCGCACGTTATGCTAAGCCCACACTGCGAATAACATCGGCGCGATTTTTATTCCGTGTAGGTATGGAATTTCACCAAACACTCTCGCGATTTTTGTCAGCTCTATACAGTTTTGGAGTCGAAACGCATGTCTAAAATGGACAACGGAGGTCGTATCATGTGTTATTGCCACTATTTTCCGATTGAAAGAGAGAGATGCCGCTCTACAGATTAAATAGCGCTATATTCTTACAACATAAAAATGACGGCGATAACACGTCGTAATACAACCCCAGAACTAAAATCTTGATTTATCTGTCACTAAAAAAATGTCAGCAACACTTGAGGAAAGGTTATTTCGCTATGCGGAGAGTAACATACAATTTCATACTGCACAAAATGTTCCCGCAAAAATTGTCGCACAAGTTTTTTTTTAAATCGCCATGCGTATTTATTCAAGTTCAAATTTCAAGTTCAAATGTTTTTATTTCAAATAAGCTTTTACAAGCGTTTATGAAACGTTGTGATTCTAGTTGCACGGTTCCAAAAGGTCGATCCTATGGAGAAGAATCCGGCAAGAAACTCCATGGACACTCTTTTAAAATAAATGAATTACAAACTTCACTGGTACAATATTGCGATAACAAGATGTGAGGACGTTGAAGGATGTCCAAGTTTGACCGAGGTCGACTATATTAAACGAAGATTCACGTTATATTATGAGAATCCGATGTCATTTCTAAATAAAAAACTATGTGGTATAAACGCACACCATCAAAGCGACAAATAAAACTAGGTGTCTACTTGGACAAGCCACAACGTACACACATTTACAGTTTCTGTTGTGGTAAACAATACTTTCCATATGAAGACATCTCGATATGTAAATAATATGGAATCTGTTAAAGCTATGTCCATCTACTTATAAGGTTCCTACTATAGCTACTAACTGACCAACATTAAAATTAATAAGCTTATATTAGTCTCTAATAATCAACAGTTTCATTTTGCCAGGGAGGCCGCAAATGCATCCGTATCTAACGACCACACATTCTTATCGTTAACATAGTCCTTGGTTTTGTAATAGGCTTTCTTAAGAAGAACAGATTTGACGTGTCTTTTAAATTTCTTGCCAGTGAGATCGGTGACACATTTTGGGAGTTTATTATAGAAACGCACACAATTTCCTAGAAATGATTTATTTGTTTTAGTTAGTCTAAATTTAGGTACCACTATTTTATGTTTATTCCTAGTATTAAGGTTGTGAAAGTCACTATTGACACTGAACTTCTGCAGGTTTTTGCGCACATACATTATGTTTTCAAGGATGTAGAGTGACGGCATCGTAAGTATATTGATGTTCTTAAACACTTCTCTTAGGGAATCGCGAGGGCCCATATCGTAGATTGCGCGGATGGCCCTTTTCTGTAAGATAAATATGGAATCTACGTCTGCAGCTGATCCCCATAGCAGAATACCGTACGACATAATGCTGTGAAAGTAGGCAAAGTACACGAGTCTGGCTGTAGCTACATCAGTGATCTGCCTAATTTTTCTCACTGCATATGCAGCGGAACTTAACCTGCTAGACAGGGCCGATATGTGCGCACCCCACTGCAACTTACAATCAACCGTAACACCTAAGAAAACAGTTTCATTAACTAGGTCGAGTTTGCTGCCTTCAAGAATTAGATTAGGTTCAATTTGTGGTACATTTGGTAACGAAAATTTAAGACATTTAGTTTTGCTAGCATTAAGTAGTAGGTTATTAGCAGCAAACCATTTGGATAAGGATTTTAGACTCTCATTTACATTATAGAGATTGCTATCATTTCGATCGATTTTAAATATAAGTGAGGTATCGTCAGCAAATAATACTATATTCGATATCTCAGACATCATATAGGGAAGGTCATTAATGTACGCTAAGAAAAGAAAAGGGCCTAAAATAGAACCCTGTGGAATACCAATTCTAACTGCAGACCCGGGAGATGTGACTCCATTTATGCCCACTTTTTGCAGCCTCTTAGAAAGATAGGAAGACACAAGCTCCAAAGATAGCCCTCTTATACCGTAGTAGTTCAATTTACGGATAAGCGTATCGTGATCAACGCAATCGAAAGCTTTGGAAAGATCACAGAAGATACCTATAGCATCCTGTGAACCCTCCCAAGCCTCTAAAATGTGAGAGACTATTATTATTACTATTATAATTAGACTATTATAATTAATAATAATTAGACTATTATAATTATTCTTCCTTGCAACTATCGTAAGTACCCAATGCGATAGTGAGTTCTTTTATAAATAACTAAATATTAATATTTTAAACATAATACTACACTACTGTTTGTCTTGTCATAGGCATGTGATGGGAAGGGATGAAACGCATGTGACTAAAAGAGTGATGAATATGAATGTGCAGGGACAGAGGGGTAGAGGGAGACCAAAGAAAAGGTGGATGGATTGTGTTAAGGCCGATATGATGGGAAAGGGAGTGAATGGTGAGACGACGGCTGACAGGGATGAATGGAAGAAAAGGACATGCTGCGCCGACCCCGAGGAAAAAGAAAAAGAAGAAGAATACTACTACTACTTGTATCTATTACTTAAACCCTAATTTAAACGAACAAAAACTATAATTATATTCAGGTATAACAAGTCGGTTTATATGATTTCATGTGTTACAGAAGGTACAGAACTGCGATAAAAAATCCACGCGGTTTATATTTACAGCGCGGGCTTAGCCTTATAAGTTTGTGTTTACGAGAGCGCAAACATAGAGCTAACGTTTTTTTTATTCCAACGTTCAAGGTTGAAAAGTTTGTCAGAGGTCAAGAATATAACATCATAATAGGTATATTATGTCCAATTAATCCATTCTAACATTATAAATGCGAAAGTAACTGCGTGTGTTTGTTTTATACATAACTAGCTTCTGCCCGCGGCTTCGCCCCCGTGGAATTCGGTCTGTCATCACATCCCACGGGAACGGGATAAAAAGTATCCTATGTCCGTCTCCTGGTTCTAAGCTACCTCTCCACCAATTTTCAGTCAAATCGGTTCAGCCGTTCTTAAGTTATAAATAGTGTAACTAACACGACTTTCTTTTCATTCGCGACTTAAAGTGACTACATACTTATAAATGTTAAACTCTATCTTACTAATATTTTAAACGTAAAAGTTTGTGAGGATATATGAATGATTGTTAGTCTTTCACACCAGAACGGCTGAACAGATCTGGATGATATTTGGCACGACGATAGATTATAGTCTGGAATAACACATAGGCCACTTTTAATTCAGGTCGAGCCCAATTCTGAAGTATACGCAGACAAAGTCGCGGGCAGAAGCTAGTTAACAATATAGCCTTTGTTAGTAATAAAAATATTTCACTAAGAATGCTACATTCTATTATGTAGTGAAAGAATTTTTAAAATCTGTCCCATACTTTTTGAGTTTATTCAGACCATTTGAAAAGACAGAACTAGTTACACGGTCCCAAAAAGTGGGTGTTATGGAGAAGAGTTGGAACTCCATATGTAGATACTTACTCTTCTCACACGACTTAAAACATTATATAATTTTTAGATTAGGTACCTTATAATTAACGGTTTAATTTTTTTTTATTGGTTCAATTTTCCATTTTCACCCTAATCACGAACGTTAATCCGTAATAGTATCATAAACACTTTTATCAATTTGAATCAATTTACGGTCAAGTGTCCTTGGCATAGATAAACACATCGCCACTATCATAAACACACAAATCTATGCATAATGCTTTTACACGGGAATAAATTAACACCTCTTACGGCTATAAAAGTTTTGATTAAACTTTAGTCAAACATATCCGCAGTTTGTCGATACGTTTGCCGTAGAAGCCGATCGGCTTCTGCACTTCGCCGGTAAGATTAGGTCCCATGTAATAGGGGGCGAGTGGACATAAATCCAAAGTACGAGCTGCTATTGAGACGCATTTACGGCCACTAAACTAACGAGGGAGTTAATTACAATAAATGACACACATACTAATTACAATAATTCTCACATAGAATACATTAGTCTGATCTAAATTATAATTTGTAATTAATGTATAAGAGTACCAGCGGGTTTGACCTGCCGGCGTCCAAATTGTTTTACTATTGAGAAATGAGAATTGGTATTGTGAATGAAATAGGTTTTTAGAAAATCACACCGATTAGAACCTCATAGCATTCCTTGCAATGATGTAAACACAATTCTGGTTTTCTAGATCCATGACAATGTCTTTAGCGAATATTTGTCACCATTTTAAACGACACCATAAAACCAGTTTCCGGACCTCAGGTGTTGCGACATAATTGATTAAAATAAAAATGTAAACTAATAACAAACACTAACCATGCTGATCTGTCCGCTTTATATTCAACGTGCGATATACAGCCGAAGTGACGTAAGATATGAGTCATGAACAAGAAATAGATATTACCGGGGAAGCTTTTAAGTTTATAAGATTTTCATCGACACGACACGACTTTCGTTATCAGTTAATAAGGATCTAACTGTTACTGTTATTTCGTTGTTCCGAGTTTTCACGGCCAAGACGGTCGTGCTCTTGTGAAAGCGCTTTATTGATTTTTTATCCGGCTCCGCTAAACTAAAGCAGTGTATACACGTTGATTTCTGAAGCTTACGCGAATATCAGACATATTGAAATAAAACAACTTTACGGATTATATCGCGTTATATTAGTATCAAATAGAATACAAATCCCGACGTTTCGGACCCTTTACAGCGTCCATGGTCGAGTCTGTCCGTGACCATGGACGCCGTAAAGGGTCCGAAACGTCGGGATTTGTATTGTATTTGATACTAATATAACGCGATATAATCCGTAAATTTGTTTTATTTCAATAGTGTATACACGGTTGTACTGTAAAGTATAATATCCGGACTTACAACATTAGTTTTAAGCAATGATTTCAATTTGACGTGACCAATCTGAAACTCTAGGGGATATTTGAAAAAGGTTGCTTTTCGTCTAGCAAACTAAATGAAAATAACGGCAATACTCTTGGGCTTGCTTCGTCTACGTATTTTGAAGTATCTTAGAATTGATTCTATCAAACTCCTTCAAATTTATTTCGAAGATAAATATTTAATCAAGAATAGCAAAAGCTCGTATTTGTTTACCTTTTGTTCAGGTAAAAGAACGTCAAACAGGTGCATTATCGACAGGTGCTATTAGGAGGAAGCTGGTGCCTAAGTAATGCGTCTTGCGTCCACATTTGTATCAGGTTATATTCCCGACGCGCGAAGCTTGACCTCGGCTGATTGGCAGAATGTATGTTATAAAATATTAAGGAGGACGCATGCAATCCTTACTGACTATGGCACGTTGCAAAAAGAATATACCGAGATTGCTTAAAAGCAGTGTTTCTTAACCTGTGATCCGTTTATGCAATGGGGTCCGCAGTTTCATCTATGGACTATTTAACCGTATCTAAAATAAATGGTCCAACATTTATTGCTGTTCTTTCTTTATTAAGGGGATCCTTGAAATTGCGCTTGATTTCCTAGGGGTCCGAAAAAGGTTAACAAATTCTGTTCTAAAAGATTATTACTACAAGCTGAAGTGGCCCTGGGTTACGTTCTTTCGGAGAACTAATTAATGCTGGAGCAAATGAGTTCTCGAGTGGAGACCTCAGACCGCGACTGGGCCAGTAGAGGGCCAGGTGGCGTGACGACTTGCGGAAGTTGGCTGGCAATGATTGGACGAGAAAAGACGAAGATCGGGCTCTATGGCGTTTAATAGGAGAAGCTTACGTCCAGCTAATAAATATAGGCTGATGATGTAAGTAGCACTTACAAAGCTTAGATATGTTCTACGGGTGATTTTGTACTCGCGCGAATTCAACTTATAATTATACTGCTTTCAAAAAACAGAACAATCCCTTTAGAAAGCGTTGATACCGTCTGTTTTCTTCGCATCTTGGCTAGACAGGGCACGTTCTATTGCACTAGCTGCATACGATTGACTATAAATGAGTAACTATTGCTTAGAGGTGCATTTCAAATATAATGTACTGGTCGTATTGGATAAAAAGTCTTAAATATTTTGCCATTGCAATTGCAATGTTTCTACGTAATAATATGTTGTCGGAAAAAGGTGAACCGTGTGAATAGACAATATTTTTATAAATTAGTGAACCAAGGATCGTACTACCTACCCCTGTAGGAAAAAGGGGGTAATAGATGTATGGGTGTAGTGACGTGTGGATATATTGAGGGGCAATTCAACCAGACAATCTTTCATTTACGTACTTATCCTAGATTGTGTGGGCTTTTAATCGGGGGCTTCGCAGTACAAAATAGTTTTTAGGGTTCCGTACCCAAAGGATAAAACGGGACTATTACTAAGACTCCGCTGTCCGTCCGTCGTTCGTCCGTCTGTTACCAGGCTGTATCTCATGAACTGTGATAGTTAGACAGTTGAAATTTTCACAGATGATGTATTTCTGTTGCCGCTATAACAACAAATACTAAAACAGAATAAAATAAATGTTTAGTGGGGCTCCCAAACAACAGAGATGATTTTGTCGTTTAATATTTTGTTTGAACCCTTCGTGCGCGAGTCCGAATAGCACTTGGCCGGTTTTTATTTACTCAAGTGTTCATTATAAGGCTTCAGTAAAAGGTGGAATTCCGGGCGTGACAGCCTCTCAGAGTTATACGAATAGGGGTTGACTTAAAAACCAGTTTTATGTCAGTTGATAGAGGTCAAGAGGACAACAATGCCAGTTTTTTGTCAATAAACTCGTATCGTTACCACGGGTGAAGTCATACGTAATTATATGTTGTTTCTTTTTTGGTTTAATGAAAGGTTTAAAAGAAAGATTATGTATAAATCCGAGAAGGTTGAGATCTCAATTCTGAATGTTTTTTTTGTACCTCGTTAGCTGCCAGATATTGAAATGAAATGAAATGATATTTATTTCTGTAAGTATATCTTTAGATACACTTTTACAAGTCAATGGTTTGTTCTTTATTTTATAGCTAGATGGCTTCGGCATTTCCTAACTGACCTCTGAGAAGAAACACCGAAACAAACTCAGAGAATCATGGTCTCTTTAAAGTCCAGACATAAAATAACACCAATAATGTGAGTGGGACAATGCAGGGCAATGTCTAAAATGACCTTTTGAGGAAAGAACCATAGCAGCTTTGAGTAGACCAGTCCTAACTGACGGCAAGCATGCATCAGTCATCGTGTAGCTCAACCATAATTAACCATAATTATTGTCTTTGCTATAGATATATTAGATTAGAAAAAAAAAACTTGTCTTATTTATTGGTAAACAATCGATCAGAGTCTTCTTTAATCTATTATAGGCCTATGACAATGATGTCAAGGGACTATATTATAAACAAATGCAAAAAAAAAACAAAAGGTGTGGGAACTAGAGGGCTCCCTTGATCGCGGAGCCCTACCCCGCTATATATTTTGCTATAGCCGGCTATATATTTTGTTTATAGTATAGTGCCAAGCGTTTAAAGCGCTTAAATATATACAGCGCTTGGCTATAGTTCCCAATGGAAGAGGGTTGATGCGTGGTCGGAACTGATGTATGGAAGAAACGTATGGAAGTTTAGGTCATTTTACTGTGTCGTTAGAGTCAAGACGTAAATAAGTACATTTAGAATATCAGCTAATCACTACATAGTATAAAACAAAGTTGCTTCCCGCTGTCTGTCCCTATGTATGCTTACATCTTTAAAACTATGCAACTGATTTTGATGCGGTTTTTTTTAATAGATAGAGTGATTTAAGAGGAAGGTTGTAAACTATATAACATAACCCTACGACTCTTAGGAGCGGGGCAGCGCGGGTGAAACCGCGGGCGGGTCGCTAGTACCTAATAATAAACAGTATATTTTCTGGCAAAATCTTCGTAGAATAAAATTTTAACAGTTATCGTTAATTTCTTACAACATACCATCACGCTTATATTGCCCGTAGGGTCAGGCAGAGGTGCAATAATGTACAAACACGATTCGACGGTATGTTTTAGGTCCCATATAATAGGTGGCAAGCGTATACCCATTTCAGTATTCAAATTCAAATTCTAGAGCTGTTATGGAGAATTTCCTAGAAAATACCAATAACATTTTGCTTGACCTGGGAATCGAACCCATGACTTCTAAGGTAGCAGTAGCACTTAGGTCCGCTAGACTAATGAGGCAGTTATACCTTGCGAAGGGACAGATAAGTACAGCAATTTCAATGCACACTACTTCCACCTTGAATGTTTAATAAGGATGCAGGCTGAGTTATGCTTAGAGATAATGACAGATGCGATCATGCGACACTCTTTGTTGCGTCTACGCATCTTTTTATGCACATACAATTGTGTAAAGATATTAACGCTACGCTTTCCGGGTTCAATACCCTGCATCAGCTAATCAGTCGCTGAAAACCCTTTTTTTTATTGCAAGCTTTCCTAATGTTGACGACAGACTTCGTTTTCGTATTTTCTCGCCATTACGAGATGTTTATCTAAGTGGCAGTGAAGAATTGTACTCTTACTCATCCCCGTTAGGGGGGAATTATACAGAATTAATACTAAAAGGTTCACTTACCAGGAGTGAGATCTAATTTGTCTATGTGGTCGCCGAGCACGGAGGCCCAGCTCTGCAACTGGTCTAGTATACCCCATGGAGTGGTCATGGCCACTGTGAGGAGGACCAGTGTGTGGGGGAATGTCTCCTCGCTGAGAGCAAACTTGAGGAGGTTTGTGTGCCCTGGATCCCCGTCCAGCACCCATACACTGAGACGTGTCTGATCTGTGTAGAAAATATAATTATTATTAATATGTTAATGGAGAGCCATGCTTCGGCATAATGGGCTCACTCGACTGGAATGATACCACGGCTTCACAGAATACTGGAGTGAAACAACGGTTGCGTTGTGTTTCGCAGAGTGAGTGAGGTTACCGGAGGCCCAAATTCTTTTGAAAGGTGGGCAACGCAATTGTGACTCGTCTGGTGTTGGTTTGCTTGTTTGCTCCACTATCCCATTAAAAAAAATGTTGAGTAAATCAAGCTATGTACAGACAAGAGCAAAAATGTGTATACACTTACTTAATTTCGAAAGTAATTATTTTATGAAATGACAAATGCAATTTTGAGATACTTCAATGTCTTAATA
Organism: Acronicta leporina; assembly: GCA_947256265.1. Classification (NCBI taxonomy): domain Eukaryota; kingdom Metazoa; phylum Arthropoda; class Insecta; order Lepidoptera; family Noctuidae; genus Acronicta; species Acronicta leporina. The sequence goes on along the minus strand of OX366513.1, from coordinate 2,463,817 downwards.
CTAAGTTTTACACCCAAAAGGAGAATTGCTTTATAATTTGGCAAAGTGTATATATATTACACACATTAACCAAGATAATAGTCACATTCTGAATATCACTGCTATTGTAAATGATTACTAAAGTAGTTCCTAGATATGGCACTTTGTTAGCGGGTTCCTCTTGCTTGCATGTCCTGACAGCCATATAACTTGAAGCATGTTATTGATAAAGGTGGCCCATAATATGCATCAAAGTGCCCCTTCAACAGGGGTGCAAAAACATTAACTTAAGTTAACTATTTATTCTACAATAGCGTTCTGCTTTTTCTAAGGTGACATCCTCAGTGACAGCGGCTGTGATAGTAACATTACATACAATCTAGGATTCCAAGCATTCCATAATGTATTACAAAGGTTGGACTTATTATCAAAAGTGATCATTATGGACCCTGTCGGGCACAGCAAGTTTCTTTTTTTTTAAGTTAAGTTTGTTTGTCTTTGGCAGGTTTTTCTTATCAGCTAGTGATTGGAGCCTCCTTTTAAGCTAAAAATAGCCTGTGTTAGGTGACTCCAATCTTCCAAATCAATATTTTTACAAATTTAAGAACCCACTTGAATATAAATAGTTATGTTAATATTAGAAATAATATTAGCTAAGTCTCCCGACAACTCAGTTACAGATGTTTTTGAACGGCAATTACCTAGAAGTATTTACTAATAACTAAATTTGCCGAACAGCTAATCAAGGTGGGCATTTTTTTCTCTGGCTACCTTCTTACCAAGATTCTTCCCTTCCTTACTCTTGCTGATTTTATAATAAATATTTTTAACTAATGTCAATATAGTTGTTATCAAAATTTATAGTGACATTATCATTATCAGAAAAGCTATGTGTGAATTATTTAACTACACAATTCTTGGAACAGGACGCTAGACAATGCAAATCACAGATGATTCATCATAAAAAAATCAATATTATTGACATTTAGTCACAACAGATTCTAATAAGAATATCTTTTGTTAATTTATAATATAGGTACACAAATGGATTCAAACCAACAAATTATAGATCATTCTATAGATTTACCACAATAACAATGGTTTGTTAATGTGTCACACTGGACACTGTTTTAATTTGTGTTTATCTTGGATAAATGTTTCGGAAAACATTTATACATTGTTTATTTACAAAATGTAGCTTGATATGTGACAATAACACAGACTTACCATCTCGATATTCATCTCTAACGTCTATATACGCGTATTCGAGTGCCGAACCTTTCTTGGGGTCCTCAACACCTTGTAATTTCGCTACCAAAGTAGTTTTACCAGTCTCATTATCACCCAACACTAAAACATTTTTGTTTGAAGGTAGTTTTGTGTTCCCTTGGTTTTGGACCTCTTCTAGTATCGAAGACCTGAAAATTTCGAGCATACAGTATTTGCTGTCATCAGTATCATGAGGTTTATACTATGACGGAAAAGTGTACAGAAATGGATATATTGTCACCCCGTGAGAATGTTTCGCTGTTATTTTACATACAAAGGTAGACAACGCAGCTAGGTCACATATTTCTCAGCTTCATAGCTTGACATCACGTAGGTGTGACACATTGGATCCCTATATGGGGAGTGCATGTTACCCGTAAAATTAACAGTGAACCGTTACCATAGGTTGTCCTTGACGTCTCCGTTTTCTTTCTTTTTTGATTTAAGCCCATTAGCCTGGCCGTTTGTCTCCATTCTTCAGGTACGATAGAAGATAACAACGGCACAGAAAGGCTTTTCTTTCGTTTTCGTCTCTTCTGCCGTTCATACGTCACTCTCGCGATGATGTAAGTGTTGCCAAAGCTATTAATTGAATGTATACTGTTAGACGTGTTGAAAGTATATCTTACAAACTTTAGTTATAATTTAATTTTTGAATTAAACTTTGAAATTAAAATTCAACTAAGCGGTTTGGTAACTAAATATGTGAATATTTAGATATTTACTTATGTAAAAAATATTTAAGATTCTTACTTGCAATTTTAATATTTACTTGACAACATTACAAACTTTTTTAGCGTGTCTAACATGGAGAGGTGCCATTTAACATCGACTAACTAAGCTATTTTAAAGCTTTATTGGATAACACAAATATGAAGTAAGATTATCTGAATAAATTTTAAATATCACAAAATATTACAACAGACAAACTTTAAATAGATGTCAGAGCATGTCGTAATCGACTAGGTATCAGTATTTGTCATTTAGTAAATTACTGTAATCACACTACTCTATTCACTGATTTTTTTTTATTTTAGGCACTGTCAGGCAAGGCAAAATACACAATAGTCAAGGAATTATTTTCTAAGCTGAATCAAACATAAATCGTTCTACTACAACCGTGTTATCATATGGTAAAATCTTAAATATTGTGTATCTTTGGTTTTGAAAGTTTGAAATGTCCAGAAGACCGAATTCCGGTAAAAAACCTAATTTGTCTCAGGTGAGTCATACAATCTTATTATTTGCTTGTTCTTAAGGTCTCATCCGGTTCTATTTGCGCAACTAATGATAGTTTATATATAGGAACAGCTCATAAGCGTCAGGGTACAGTAAGTATTAATTTAAGGTTAATCTACAAAGTATGTCAGCTGATTACGATTTTGTAAACAAAGGGTCTCTTGTGTATATGTTTGAAATATATTATTGTGTATAGTCCTTTGTATTTAGATATTTAAACATCGTTTCTTTATTGGAACCCACTAATGTAATATGGAATTACTGTATAGTCAATACATAACAAAAACTACATTAACAATTAAAAAAAAAATGTCTGCCATCAAAATGAAAACGTGATTAGGTTTCTCCCCAAATACTGCTATGTCCGGAACTTGATGCTATTACAAATGTAATAGTGTACATTATCTGGAAGTAAATACTGAATGTAAATAATGCTGTTTGATGCGAAACAAAAATTTAATTCACTAGAACGATACCTGTATGTAATACAAATGTACAGTACAGTTACTTACAAATGGATCTAAACAGTCCTCAGCCTACAACAAATCACAACATGTTGGTGTTGCGGTTGAGCAATCAACTTTTCAGCCACATGTTGTGGGTTTGTTGTTCCCCAACTGGAGCGGTCATACAAATATTTGTATGTCCTACAAGTAGTTGTTCCGGGTCTGTGCATTGTGTATGTGTGAAATTTGTCTCGATACAGGAAAAAAATCTAGTAAACATTATTTTAGAAAAAAAAACTTAACTAATTTGGTTCTTTACTTATTAGGATCTCCAACAGAGGTTACACAATTGCATACAAGAAATCAGATATAGGGACCATAAACAGAGTTCTCCAATTATAGGAGACCACATCATGCACTTATAATCTAAGTCTATCACTAACTAGTTTGACAAAAATAAGTTTTAACAAAAAACTAAGCAACAACATTATTAATAATCATAAACTTACATAATAAATAAATAATAAATAAATATAAATATTCTGGGACATTTTTTTTTTACACATTTAGTCACCATCCCAAACTAAGCAGAGCTTGTACTATGGGTACTAGACAATGGATATAATACTTATATTTTTTTATTTGTAAATACATACTTATAATACATAAGAAACACCCAGAAGAACACAAACACTTATATTCATCACATAAATTTTTGTGTTCTGTGGGAATCGAACCCACGACCTCACGGTTGGCAGTCTGGTACTCGAAACACTAAACCAAAGATGTTGTCAAACATACATTAAAGTTTATCGTTTATTATGGTTTAATGATTAAACCATAATAAAAGATTAATTGTTTATATGATTGATTCTTTGTTTTCTACAGTTTGGCCTCTTAGACATACCAGATATCAACAATGATGACGAGCCTCTCGACTTATCAGACGATGACTTTGACTTGGAGGCAGAGCTGGCTGCTATTAGCGGGGGTGCTGGCAATAAACCAAAGCCCAGGAAACCTCCACCAGTACCTGCGGCAAACCTGGATGCTATGATAGCGGAGAGCTTGAAGGATGTGCCCTCAGATGATGAGGGTTCTGGTGAGTAAAAGAAGCAAGTCTTATACCGTAAATTAGCTGTGTTAGCAACCTATTACTGATCCCACTGTTGTTGTGTGACTTATCAAACTTGGAGATGTCAATTAACATACTAAATAATTAATTAATAATGACCAATATATCTTTGTACCTACACTGATAAAGTCAAAGTCAGAATATTTTACTTCAAGTAAACCATTAAAATAGGTAGGTACTTTTGGAAAGTAAAAACAAGTTAACAGTTCTAAAAAGTGGCTCATATGGAGAGGAGCTGGCAAGAAATTATATGCATACTCTGGCACATATGGAAAAATAGGCCAATATAATGTATATGGCCAGCCATTGGGGCCAATGTGTGGACATTGGCCCCAATGGCTGATTGACATCAACAATGCTATTCAGCCAACATGTAGACCAGTAAATAGCATTGGTGCCAACACCCATGTAGCTTGCTAATGCATTTTGATTGGTTCAATTCGCTTAGCGCCAACGTTGGTCGGCTCGTAGTGTCCAACATGTAGAGCCGGTGTAACAGTCACTGTGAGCTGATGATTTAATAAAATTATTTGATATCCCTGAGTGCAGAATTAAGGCCCACTTACACCAACTTCTTAAATGTGTTTAAATACAATTTAAAAGTTGGTGCAAGTGGACCTAAGACTCGAATTGAGGGAGAATGGACATAAATAGATCTTAAATAAAAATAGTTCTTATGTCAATAAAATAAACTAGTAAACTGCCTCATTAGCCTAGTGGTCCTGAGCGCGACTGCTACGCTAGAGGTCCTGGGTTCGAATCCCAGGTCGGGCAAAGTGTTGATGGGTTTTTCTATGACATTCCCAGTAGCAGCTCGGAGTTTGGAATTTGTGCCCGGTTAATGGCAATAGGCTCGCCCCCTATTACATGGGACCTAAACATACCGGCGAATTGTGGGTGTACATTAGTACACCTCTGCCTAACCCTTCGGGGAATACAGGCGTGATGGTATGTTATGTATGTTATGTCAATAAAATCTGAATGATAATGATGAGTCGTGATTAATGTTGCCGAAAAGGAACGGTGGGCTGTACTAGTGTCGGCGTCAACACTAATGTATAAGTTTGGAATGGCAGAAGAAAAATGGAAGTAGAATAAATGCCGGAGAGATGAGAGCGTTGCGAAGTATGTGTGGGGTAACCTTCCAAGATAAGAGTCAGAAACAGTGTGATAAGCGAGTGGTGTGGTGTGAAAGAAGATTTAGTATAGTAACAAGGAGTGAGAAAGGTATGTTAAGGTGGTTTGAGCAGAGAGGATGGGTGAACGGGAGATTGACGAAACGAGTATACATGGCGAGTAAGCATGGAAGAGTTCCAAGGGGCCGGCCTCCACGAACGTATGTTAACCAAATTGCGGCCGTTCGCAAAAAAGGTCAGATTAAGAGCACCCTAAACCGACGATCATGCATGAGGAGGTTAATGAACGTAGATGAAATGAAAGGTGTTGTGCCAGGATCGTAGCAAGTGGAAATCTATTGACTCTGCCTACCAATGGAGGACGGGCGTGTAAATATGTATGTATTATTTTATTATGTCCTATAGGGGATGACGACGACCCAGATCTGCTAAACGAGCTGCAAGCACTCGCCATTGACGATGACGAAGCGCCTCCTCCCCCTTCCCGCGCATCCCGACCCGCTCCTCCCCCTCCCGGTGCCCCGCTCAGCACTGACAGCAGCACTATCAGCTTGCTACAAGACAGGATCACAAACTACACTGTGGCTGAGAAGAATGCTAAGTCGAGTGGAGAAAGCAGCCGCGCTAGAAGGTAAGAATAGAGCTAGAACTTCGAGTGCTACTGGGAATTTCAAAGAAAAATACAATTACCGTGGGAGAGTCATAATTCAGCAAGAATAGGTCGGCTCGACCGGAGTGATGGGTCGCTGTCGAGGTCACCAACACTTGCGTTGTGCATCGCCGAGTGAGTGAGGATACCGGAGGCCCAAACCCTCTTAAATGGCGGGCAACACACTTGCGACTTCTCTTTGTGCGGAGGTAATCCCCCCTATCCCATAAAACACTGTTCGACCCGGAAATCGAACCCAAGACCGTGACAGTCACGCTTTTATTCATTAACCGTTTAAATCCCTGCGTAAACAGGTTTCACGTTGTTTGTTTTGTCGCTTACATTGATGTAACCAGTTCGACTTAAAGCCTAAAGTATTTGGGCTAGATTGTCCCCTAGCCTACTCTAGCATATCCTGACACGCGTAAACCGGGTTGACCTAGGACAAACTAGTTCGGCCTCAAATCCAGTTTGCCCGGTAACGTTGATAATGAACCTGTAATTTACATTTAACTCTATTTTTATTGAAACAAACACATTCTACATTAATTCTATTTGTGATTTAATTTACATTTAGTAACAGTTAACGTGTTAATTAAGTTAATTAGCGTTTATTAAAATGACATGAAACGATAAGCGACGTTATTTGTAGATGCATACACTATATCACATTACTTTCAATAAAAAAAATTAAATAAGAGAAAAATAAGTTTCAAAAGGAATAATAGTTATGATAAATAAATGATATTTATTTCTGTAAATAGATGTTTTAAAGACACTTTTACAAGTCATTGTTATTATTTTTTTAAAGTAGATGGCGCCGGCATTTCCTAACTGACGACCTCTGAGAAGAAACACCGAAACAAACTCAGAGAATTATGGTCTCTTGTAAAGTCCAGACGTAGTAGGAGCAACGATGCAGTAGACCTTTGAGGCAGAACTTTCTTATAGTGTCCCAACTCTCTATTCACGTAAAAAATGCAGTTATCAATAATGTTTTTTTTTTTACATTATTCTTTATAAATGTTAGTGAAGAAGAAATTTAGTGAAGGAAGAATACTTCTGCAGGATTCGAACCTGTGTCTTCTATTTCGAATCCATTCTGCAGTCGTATTATTCCTTCAGTGAAATAACTTTATAATCTTAGCTTGGAAATTCCAAAAAATCTACAATAAGATATGTTCAAAAATGTGCTCACTAATAAAAATATAAGTACCATGAAGATGAAAAAATAACTCAATACAGACAATAACAATAGATATTATGTTATTGGTCAAGTCGTACACATATCATATAAGTAGTGTTTTTTAAAATAGTTAATATATAAGTAGGCTTAGCTATCGAATTAGGTTTCCAAAACCTGTAATGATAGTTTAAGAGTTTTAAATAAATAAATAAATTATGTGAATTGCGTAGTTACACAAGGCGAATGAAGTTGTGAGCGACGCGAAAGTGCTGAAGACTCCATTGTAAGGGCCACTTGCACCAACTTCTTAAATGTATATATATTTAAATTGTATTTAAACACAAATTTACTATGAAAAATTGTGTTTAAATATAAACATCTTTTTGTGATTTTTTTGCATTCTTCATGCTAAGATACGCTAAGACACCAACCAAACCATGGTGTATCAAACTAGAAGACGCAGGTTCGAATCCTGCTTGCGAGTCGAATTTTTCCTTCACTAAAATAACTTTATAATTGAAACATAATAATATTTAAAAAGTTGGTGCAAATACCGCCTTTGTCTTATGGCGGATCGTTCACCTGAGCCCGCCAAATTCAAATTTCAATTGGTTTTTCGCAATTTGTAGGTCTATAACACATTCTAGATTCCTAGCTGTAGTAATTGCGGCAAGCTGTAGTAATTGCGGCATTAGCTATACAATATTCACAACTGAGCATTAAAAACTTTGCTTGTAAATCGATATTGTAGCTAAAATTAGGTACAATCGTCATTTTTGGCCAAAATTGACGACGGCTCAGGTGAACGATCCGCCTTAACTTTAAGGGCCACTTGCACAAACTTCTTAAATATGTTTAACTTGTATTTAAATACAATTTTTCATTGTGATTTTGTGTCTAAATACAATTTAAACACATTGATGAAGTTGGTGCAAGTGGCCCTAAGCCTAGGACGATTTAACTTTAAAGTAAGTACCTGCTTACGCTGTTTAGACAATAAAATAATTGAATGTAATTTTTGGTAACTTTCGAGGCCGTAGGTAGGTAAAATGGTTGGCTAGCCGAATAATAACACAATTTGATTAAATTGTGTTTGAATTACGATTTATTTTGGTATTAGTTTTCTATGGGAAATTCAGCATGTAAACAGTGACAGCTATATTTCAAGAAAGTTTTTTATGTAAATATGGAAACAACTCCAAAAAGTTTTAATGCAAAGTATGGTAACCGGTTAACTCTAAACAGTGAAGCCACATTAGCACGCTAATTGAAGTTCCCGCCGCCATTCATAACTGTGGTAAAATATAACTCGTTTCTAGAATACGTACATATACTTAAATGAGTCACTGTTGTATGGTAGCAAAAAATAACCTCGTTAATTGTTAAATGGTTTTCATCACTAAGGATAAGATCTCTTAAGTCGTATATCTTAGTTGCATGTTCGTTTCGCTGTTCGTTAAAATCATTTTGCAATTTAAATGATGATGCAAAAAGAGGAAATCAATTTTAGGAAATGACGGCCTGATGGCTGTCGCTTCACGTAAAATGCTGATATTCAGCCGCATCTGGGTAGACGGGAAACCGACCCCAACATTGTTGGCAAAAGGCAAGTGTGTTAGTGAGAACTGAAACATAACAATCACACAGACATAAATATACTTTCGCGTTTTTAATATTACATTGAAACGGCTCCCTGCAATTCATTCGCTTTCCAAGATGGAACCACCCTTGAAGAGTTTAAACGTGCTATAGTACAGACACACGAAGCCTTCACTCTTTAAATGATAAAAAGAGTGTCTTGTAAGCCAGTTTTTAAATCAAACGCTGAAAAAAAATCCGTGTCCAAATTATATCAAAGTTAGGTAAATGCGTAGCTTTCCTACAAAATGCACGTTGCCGCCATTATAGAAATGTTAATAATCAAGATGACGTAATATAGTTGGGTGTTATTGATCTATAACTGCGCCTGGCTAAAGCTCAGAATTCCTTGAATGAATGTTTCTAGCCGCCCGTGAACTGTGTTGGCCCGGTATGACCTAAATTACCTCTTTCCACTTTGTCATGCGCAACAAGTAATGGACACTTGCAGTTTCAGTACATTCATCGTTCATAACTTTTGTAAGGGCTCTTTCACACTAGTGTATTAAAAACAACACTTAAAAGTTGTTGCGAATTAAAAAATACCTAACTTACGATGTGTTTCGCCGTTTTATAAAGGCTTTTAAAAAGGCGGGCAGCGCACTTGCGACTCCTCTGGCGTTTCGGGTGTGCATGGGCGGCTGTAAACCCTTGCCATTAGGTGATCCGTGTGCTCGTTTGCCTGCTTTTTATGGGAATTGTAGCTTTGTAGTTGAAAATTTTATATCTATCTACATCAAGAAGGAGTAAAAAACGAGGGATGAAACGCATGTGAATAAATCGAGTGGTGAATATGAATGTGCAGGGACAGATGGGTAGAGGGAGACCAAAGAAAAGATGGATGGATTGTGTTGTGTTCAGGCCGATATGGACGGAAGGGGAGTGAATGATGAGATGTTGGGTGACAGGGATGAATGGAAGATAAGGACATTCTGCGCCAACTACAAATAAATTGGGACAAGAAGACAGGAAGAACAACAAGCATTGAATATAATATGATATGGTAGAGTCGATTTTGTGAATTTTTCCCCGTAAAAACTTACCGGGCATCGGGACTAAAATAATGTTCTTTTATAGAGCTTTTATCGTTTGCTATAAACTTGCAACCCTAAAATTGACATGCAATATTTTAGTATGGCATGCCTCCAGGTGCAGTCTTAAAAGGCTCGGTTCCAATTATGGTGTTTTTATTTACGTGACGTATATTCCTGTTAGGTTATCAATCTAGGTCATAGGTAGGTTATCTAGGGTCCGAGTCTAACAGTTCAGCGCGGTGGTCGGTCGCGCGAACACCTGGTGTTCGGACGCGTTGGAGTCCATATTGTTGTTGGAGTCCTACATCATCTACCGATCCGAATCTAATTAATAAAGATGAGTATATTTGTTAACATTTCTGAAAATATATCTGCGATTTTATACTGTATCTATCATAATTATTTGCGATATATATTTAACGATTTTTTTATCCTGCATCTATAAATAGAACTCACCCCCGGGCGTAACTTGATTCCGAAGCAATGTCTAGTCATAATGCAATGCGATTTGTGAAATTCTAAACATATTCTTTGAAACTATTTTATATTGATCTCAGAAATTATTAGATTAAATTATTTTCGGTTTACGATCGATGTAAATCGGTGGGATTGGAGATGGCGCCCGATTTATCTGAAGCTAAGTAAAACGGTTGCTACGCGGTACAATCGTGGATCTTCGGGAAGTGCGGAATAGAAATGGTTTTTGTCTCTGACACATCTTTCATTAATTTATTGCTTTTGTCGTTTTGTACTTATACAATTTTATGTTGATTGTTGTTTGGATTTTGCGTACCTACTTTATTGACTTAAATTTTAGTACCTAAGTCGGTAACTTTTTAGAAGAAGTCACTCCATATCTTTTGTTCTTTAAACTTTGGCCTTTAAACTTTGGCGTCACAGGGCGAATCTAATATTCTGGAATAAAACTATTCTACGGATTTGTCGCGATATAACGCCCGCACCTTTGAACAGTGTGAGAAGTCCGGCTACCGAGGGTGGCGTCGTACGATATGTATAAAGGACGTAATTTTTTGAGGCTCTTTGAATGCTATTACTGCTGCCATTTTTACTTAGGTGATTTTTCTAATAGTAAATGACCTGATTATTATTTTCGTTTTACGGTCTTAGCGACCTATAAAATAATTATATAGATAGTAGTCGGGCTAGGTCGAATTATCCTCTTTAATTAATTTGACGACCTCTGTGGTTTAGTGGTTCGAGTACCGGACTGCTGACCATGATGGTTTGATTCCCACAGGACTCAAAAAATTATGTTATGAATATAAGTGTTTGTATTCGTCTGGGTGTTTCTTATGTATTATAAGTATGTATTTACAAAAAAAAAGTATATAAGTATTATATCCATTGTCTAGTACCCATAGTACAAGCTCTGCTTAGTTTGGGACTAGATGGTGCGGTGTAAAAATGTCCCAGAATATTTATTTTATTTTATTTATATTATGTAAATAGTAGGTATAATAAACCAAATTATCACACATTCAGGTTTGGACGGGGTATCAAAACTCTGAACGAACTGCTGAAACAAGCGAAAGCGGGGAAAACAGTCAAGAACGAAGACATCCCTCCTCCGGTCATGGTAGGAAAGCCTTCGGACGGACCAGCTCCGCTCGACCCTGTACCCGAAGCTCCTCAGCCACCTCCTCGCGCGGAAGTCGTGAGGCCGCCCCCAGATGAGCCCCTGATAGACTTTGGGCCTCCTGAACCCAGCCCCCCTGAGCCTAGTGAACCTGCACCTAGCCCGCCTGAAACTAAACCTGAATCAAACGATCCTGCGATGGATGAGCAAAGGAAAAAAGAATTACAGATCATTTTAGGTAAGAATTTTATTATTAGATATTCTTGTATGTTGTGTTTTGTGTTTTGTTTGTCGTAGTTGGGAGACGAGTCTCTTGATTTTAAGTAGTCATCGCTGCCCATGGACACCAGCAATACCAAAGGAGTTTCTAAGCCTCAAGAGCCCCTACGAACTGCAGGCTGCCAGAGCCGCAGCAACCAAAACAGCAACAAAAAAATTCTCAGAATCCTAAGCTATCGCTTAAAACATGGCTGAACTAACTTAAGTTATAGAGATAGACTTCTGAAATTTAAAATTCAGCCATTAGAAACCAGACGCATAATTTTCGATTTAGTATACCTTCTTTTTGTGATTTTTTTTTGCATTTTTCATGCTAAGATTATAAAGTTATTTTAGTGAAGGAAAAATTCGACTCGCAGGCAGGATGCTTAGTGGTCATAGCGTCTGGTGTATCAAACCAGAAGACGCAGGTTCGAATCCTGCCTGCGAGTCGAATTTTTCCTTCACTAAAATAACTTAGTAAACCTTTATAAAATCATCCACTCTATTATAGATTCTCCGAAATTACTGTCTCACATAAGCCTTAATATTAAATTTAGTGCCCGTAGATCTAATGTAGTTAATCTCTTTTCCTTACAAATTCATAAAAACAACATTTCGTATTACAATCCTTTGACCAGGATGGCTCGTCAATATAACGAGATGGCTAAGAGCAATAACAAACTTGTTGATATATTCAGTCAAAATATTCACAAATTTACCTCCGTTATTAAAGGCATTCTCCATTGGAAATTGAGTGAGGATCCTTCTGGCCTGGGAATCTACGCCTGATGGATCTGTACCCACACTTATTGTTAAAATTACTAGTGTTGTCATTCGACACATAATGTTTTCCTTTTATTAGTTCTAAATTGTATGAGCTTTTTACTATCTTATTATTGTGATTTCGTAGTAGGTATGCATATAGTGTTACGTTACAATCTAGGTCAAAATGTTTAATTTTTATGGTGTTTATATTATGATTGTAATGTGTTTTGTGCATCAAATAAATAAATAAAAATAAATAAACCGAGGCCAAGGGAACCGGTTCCCAGAACGCAAAAGTAGAAACAACCAAGGTACTTTATGACGAACTCCAACGTAAGCCTGGTCATCAGCCATTCAGACCCCAAGAGCTCCTATCATATTATAACATGGTGTATTTGTGTATGAGATAATGATTTTTTTGTAAACCATACAGTCAAGTCTGCTACGCTGGAGGTCCTGGGTTCGATTCCCAGGTCGAGCAAATTGTAATTGGGTTTTTCTATGAAATTCCTAGTAGCACCTCAGAGTTTGGAATTTGTGCCCGGTTAATGGCAATAGGCTCGCCCCCTATTACATGGGACCTAAACATACCGGCGAATTGTGGGTGTAAATTAATACGCCTCTGCCTAACCCTTCGGCGAATACAGGCGTGATCGGCGCCGATACGACGCGAGGGTCCATCTACCACAACGGTCTTCGAGCACACCCGCGCCGGTGTAAAGCACTCGCCGATAGCTTGTGAACCGATCGCCACCAATCCATTTGTGTTTAATTTACGTAAACATTTATCTTAAATTCATATATTCTAATTCTTGATAATTTTACCAAGATTGGAACGATTTTCTAGTCGTTTATTTCCATTGAAGCAGTAGTAGACAAAATGATACGGTGGAACATAGACGGCATCTCTAACCGAATAATAACATAATTCGATAAAATATTGTTTGGACCACGATTTATTTTCCGCAAAATTTACCTCTTTCTAGACCGTCAAAACGAGTTTAAAGCGGCCGCACTCGCTGCAAAGAAACGCGGGGATAAATTTATGGCGCTTGGTTATTTGAAGATCACGAAGCAGTTCGATATGGTGGTGGAAGCTCACAAGAGCGGGCAGGTCATGGACCTAAATGAGCTGCCTACCATGGAGATGATAACCGCTGCGTTAGAGCAGGATAAGGCTCAGCAGGAAAACGCGCCGGCCGAAGAAGGTGAGTTGATAACCATTTTTAATTGTCTTGAATTCCTTGGACCTAAGGCCGTAGCTGGGAATTCGTTTGGGGTTCTACCCTTTTTTTAACGACATTAGTCTGTTGATTCAGGGAATCAACTTCGGTCAAACATGGACATCCTCCAACGTTCACACATCTTGTTATCGCAATATTGTACCAATGAAGATTGTAACTTATTTTATTTTAAAAGAGTGTCCATGGAGTTTCTTGCCGGATTCTTCTCCATAGGATCAACCTTTTGGAACTGTGCAACTAGAATCATAACCAACGTTTCATAAACGCTTGTAAAAGCTTATTTGAAATAAAATACATTTGATTTGATTTGAATCTTAACGGCGTAACAGGACTTGGTGGCGAGGCACCAAATGCCTCCGGCTAGAAGCAACTTATAAACTAAGCAACAGCAGCTAAGAGCGTCCCATTACAGGTCTTAAACCTCGGCTTAGGGCGTTGCTGGGGAGACAGCTAGGGACGGCTGGATCAGGTTTGTCGTATTTAGGGACGAATTTAAAGCTACTAGGTCAGCGCGGGCCGGTTCGAGCAAGGGTCGGGGGTCCTGGCTATAGAACAAGGGAAATAAGTATCCACTTTATTTTAAACTAGCTGCGTTGAAAGGGGGAGGGGTCTAACCCCTAAAGAAGCGGCCCAATAGAGGAGAAAAGAAAAGTTATTAAGATTCGTTATTCAGCTCAAGTTCTTTTTAAGTTACATTCTTTACAAGTTTTACAACTACGGCAGGTCCCAATCACAAATGCGTAGATGGATTTGCTTATCAGAAGTAGGATTTATACATTACTAGCGACCCGCCCGCGGTTTCATCCACGCTCCGTTCCTAAGAGTCGTAGGGTTATGTTAAATAGCTTAAAACCTTCCTCTTGAATCACTATCTATTAAAAAAAACTCCATCAAAATCCGTTGCGTAGTTTTAAAAATATAAGCATACTTAGGTAGAGACGGACAGCGGAAAGCGACTTTGTTATATACTATTTAGTAATTATGTATGGACCTTATGTCAGAATTCTGTCTCTAGTAAGAAAATTTACCGACTGGTCATAGTGAACTACAGAACGAAAAGCTTAGACAAATTCAAATTCAACTGTTTTTTATTTCAAATAAGCTTTTACAAGTGTTTCAACCTTTTGGAACCGTGCAACTAGAATCATAACGTTTCATACGTTATGATTCTAGTTGCACGGTTCCAAAAGGTTGATCCTATGGAGAAGAATCCGGCAAGAAACTCCAGGGACACTCTTTTAAAATAAATTATGTTAGAATCTTCACTGGTACAATAGTGCGATAACAGGATGTGTGGACGTTGGAGGATGTCCAAGTTTACGCGAAGGGGGCCGCAAAAGGCGGCCCGCCACTGTCGGGTCCGCGGACGAATGCTACAGCGCTCCCGTAGGCCCGGCACCAAAGTGGTGACGCGAAATGCCGAGGTTGGTTTTAGTCGGTAGATCGCTCTTTTCAGAGCGGAGTCCGACACACCCCACCGCTCTCCCCGGAGTGGTGGATACCATGCATAAAGCATTTCGAACCCCGTCAAAAAAAAAAAAAGTCCAAGTTTGACCGAAGTCGACAATATTTAACGAGGATTCACATTATTTGAGAACCCGATGTCATTTCTAGATAATAAATAAATTATGTGGTAAAAACGCGCACCATCAAAGTGATAAATGAAACCTTAGATATGCTGCAACGTACACACATCAAAAAGGATTGCGATCATTTTTTATATTGAACTTTATCAAGAAAAAATCTTTGTTGTGTGTTTTCTTTGAATAGAAATACCCTGTTTGAAATTAAAAAATAAGATTACTTTTTTAATGAAAAAAATTGAGTAATTAATCATAATGTAATTGTAAAAGATTTAGATTTTTCAAAGTGATCGCAATCTTTTTTTGATGTGTGTACACACAGTTACAGATTCTGTTGTGGTAAACAATACTAACCATTTGAAGACATCTCGATATGTAAATAATATGGAATCTGTCAAAGCTATGCCCATCTACTTATAAGGTACCTACGATACCTACTAACAATCACATTTTACCATTAGCTCCAGCAGAGGACACCACTGGCGGCGGCCTCATCACTGCAAGCAGCTTGGGAGAAGGGCTACAACAGAGGCTTGAGGCATTTCGCGTAAGTACTTTTCTGCTTAACTCCTCGAATGTTCATACAGATGTCAGAAGAACCATCAAGAGTCTGGCGCACCAAATTCCCGATATAAACGTTGTATAAAATAAATCGTAATTCAAACACAATTTAATCAAATTTTATTAATATTCGAATTCGGATACTGTTAATCTAGGTTCTGATAACTCAATTTACGGCACTCTAATTTTGATTAATCTACGTTCATAAACGTCCTCATACATGATCGTCGGTTTTAGGGTGCTCTTAACCTGTCCTTTTTTTATGGGATAGGATAGGGGAGCAAACAAGCAGTCGGGTCACCTGATGGTAAGCGATAACCGCCACCCATGGACACCAACCATAGGAGTCACAAGTGCATTGCCCGCCTTTTAAACAGATGGTTCGCCCCGGTTTTCTGTGAGGCCGTGGTATCACTCCAGTCGAGCCGGCCCATTTGTGCCGAAGCATGGCCCGCCCACATCCAAAAAGTTTTGTGAGCATGTCCACAATTTGTTCCCCGAGGTCGGGCCATTCCAACTCTTCCATCCGTAGTCATCAATCTGCGTTCACCCATGTCCAAATAACCTTAACATAAATTTAAAATAAACATACATACCAACACGTCTGTATTCCCCGAAGTGTGAGGCAGAGGTGTACTAAGGTACACCCACAGTTCGGCGATAAGTTTAGGTCCCATGTAATAGGGGGCGAGCCTATCGCCATAAACCGGCACAAATCCCAGACTCCGAGTTACTACAGAGGCCGCTATGGCTCTTTCTTCAAAAGGCCATCTTAGACATTACCCTGCATTGTAACACTCACATATTGCTAGTATTATGTCTGGACTTTAAAAGAGACCATGATTCTCTGAGTTGGTTTCGGTGTTTCTTCTGAGAGGTCGTCAGTAAATAAATGCCGGCGCCATCTAGTTTAAAAAAAAAGGACTATGACTTACATGAAATACTATGACGTAAAATTTAAGTGTCTTTAAAACATCTATTTACCGAAATAAATATATTTTATCATTTAAACCACAATAACACTTGGCTCGACCTAGAAATCGAACCCAGGGACCTCTAGAGTAGCAGTTGCACTACCGAGGTAGTTAAAGTTTAAATTTAAGTAACATTATATTACAGAAACAAGAAGCTAAGGCCCAAGAGGAAGGAAACTCATCTAAAGCACGCCGCATGCAAAGGATTGTCAAGCAATACATGGATGCTATCAAACAGCATGAGGCTGGCCGGCCCGTAGCGGTGGACGAGCTCCCCACACCTGCTGGCTACGGACCTCTGCCTACCTCTGGAGTGAGTATATAAATTACCCCAGAAATCATGACAAAAAGCATTACTTCTCTGTTTAAATACAAATGTTTTGTGTGCGTCTTGTCTATGTAAATAAATTAGAGGTGAATAAATTGGGGCTTTTTCTTCGGAGATCAAGAATATTACTTTTTTATGGGATAGTCGGGCAAACGGACACCCGCAACACCAGAGGGCCACAAGTGCGTTGCCGGCCTTTTAAAAGAGTTTGGGCTTCCGGTATTCTCACTCACTCGGTGAAACACAACGCAAGCGTTGTTTCACGCCGGTTCGCTGTTACTCCAGTCGAGCGGGCCCATTCGCGCCGAAGCATGGCTCTCCCACAAAAGTTCACTCAACTCCCCAAAACATACCAATAATAAGAGGCAGTGAGATTTTCATAAATATGAGTATCTCTTCCTCTTGAATTTCCCCTAAAAATTACAGTAAATAAAAAGAAAGTTGTATATTATTATAATTGTATGTTTTCTGGTAGGGTAATTCCACCTCAGCATCATCGCGTCCCGCTCCGGCCGCGCCTCAGCCAGCTCAGCCCAGCCCCAGCACTGGGCAAGCCGTGCGTCGCGACAATGTACTCGCCTTTCTCATGAAGAAACAGAATCAGTTCAGGGAGGCAGCGCTCTACCATAAGAAGAAGGGTAATAACACTATCTGCGATATGAGTTCCAAATTCAATAAAAAAAAAAAACCTAATTTGAATTGAATTGTCTAAAAACGAATTAATACTTCATGCACAGTTCCTACAATTGCGGTATTAAAGCCATAGGCATTTTGTACTAGACAATATTCGTTTTGAGTTGTACAGGGTGCACCACTGGCCTCTTTGCGCTCTTTTGAAGAAAGATCCAGAACTTTAAGTTGACCTGCATAATTAATAAAATTCTTTGTCCCAGGTGAAGTAGATACAGCAATACAAATGCTTCGGAATGCGAAGCGCTTCGACCCGCTAATAGAAGCGACGCGGGCAGGGAAACCCGTCGATTTGAATAACCTGCCGTCGCCTCCACTACCTATCACAGGAAACCGATTTGCGTAAGTAAATCATTATCAGGGGTCGGAATAGGTCGTCCGTCTTGTCTTTATATGGACATGCCTTTTAATACCGGGAGTGATAGTATATCGATAAAACTTGTTTTCTAAAATATTAATAAATATATGTCTTCTAAAACTCTTCTTTCCTATGTTAAACATAAATTAAGTAGCGTAAAATACCAGGTACCTGGCCTTCTTACGGCCTGACCACCAAACCTTTAGTATGACATTTTGGATGGGTACATAGTAATTTCTAATACAAAATTAGACCAGCGTGGAATGGAATTGAATGAAAAATGAATGAATGGAAATTAATAAATGTAAATTTCCGAACCTAGGATTAAAAGGCATATCCATGTTAGGATTTCGTAGGGTATTTTACGTCTTTATGTACTTAAAAATTCTATCTACTCCGAACCTTGATAATTATACATATAAGAAAAAAATACAATATTAGCTAGAGGTCCTGCGTTCGATTTCCAGGGAAAGCAGTGTTATTGGCTTTTTCTATGAAACAGTAGCAGCGCGCAGTTTGGTATTTGTGCCCGTACTAAAGACGAACCGTAGATGTAATTAGTTTGCCTCTACCTAACCCTTCGGGTATACAGGCGTGATGAATATAACGAGTGATGGGTAAGTTTTTTTTATGGGACAGGGGGGCAAACGAGGAGACCGGCCCATTCGTGCCGAAGCATGGCTCTCCCACGTGAAAAAACCATCCTAGTTATCATTAATGTTTATATTATTGGCCTAGGTCGGAGTCTACTCAGAAGTCAGCACCAGAATCTCGTGTCCGCGACAGTCCAGTGCTCGATGATGATGAAGCCTCTGGTGGGTCTGACGGCTGGGTGGAAGTGGGGACGGTGGCGGGGGGCTCCACAAGTGAAGCCTTCACCAGCCTGCAGCAACAGCTGGAGTCGCAGGCCAAGCTGACCAAGGAATACATGAGGCATTGCAAGAAAATGGGCCATGTGGCCGAGGCGAAAATGTATGAGAAACTCCACGAGCGCGTTAAAGAGGACCTGGATATACTGCGTGTTGCTACGCTGTAAGATCTCTACTATTATAAAATTGCATAAGTGGGTTAGGGTATATAAACGTCTCGGAACCCAAAAATGTGATTTTTTAAATTCTTGTCTTTTTGTTTGTTGGGTTGGCGCAAAAACTACTGAATAGATTTTAATTTTGTTATCACTGTTAGAATGTATGTGCTCCAACTTAAAAACTGGTATACTTCTTATCTCAAATAATTAATCAGAATCTGAGATACAGCTTGACCTCTCTAATGTATAGAGAGCAATACAAAGAAGAGATCATCACTGTTGGTTTTTGAGCTTCAAGTGAGCGAAGCCGCGGGCAGAAGCTAGTATATAATAATAGTAGCTTCTGCCCGCGACTTCGTCTGCGTGGATTTCAGAATTGGGTCCGACCTAGATAAAAAGTGACCCATGTGTTATTCCAGACTATAATTTATCTCTATGCCAAATTTTATCCAGAACCGTTCAGCCATTTGCGGCGTGAAAGAGTAACAAACATCGATCCTCACAAGCTTTCGCATTTTATAATCTTCTTTTTTTATGGGATATGGGGGCAAACGAGCATACGGATCACCTGATGGTAAGCGATAACCGCCGCCCATGGACACCCGCAACACCAGAGGAGTCGCAAGTGCGTTGCCCTCCTTTTAAAAGGGTTTGGGCCTCCGGTAACCTCTTTCACTCGGCGAAACACAACGCAAGCGTTGTTTCACGCCGGTTTTCTGTGAGGCCGTGGTATCACTCCGGTCGAACCGGCCCATTCGTGCCGAAGCATGGCTCTCCCAGGTTTTGATTTTGAGTCAAACCATCTTACTATTGTTATAAAAGCTAAAGTTTGGATGGTTACTCAATCACGCCACGGGTCAACGGATCTGGATGAAATTTGGCACAGAGATATAGTCTGGAATATCACAAGTGCTACTGTTATCCAGGTCGGACCCAATTTTAAAGTCCACGCTATTGTGGGGTACATTATTTTTTTTTAACCCCGGATCCTGGATTTAGTTTTACAAACATTTTAATAATAATGAGCTGTGTAGTGGGATCCGAATCTGTCATATTATTTGTCTTTTTATACATAGGAGCGCTAGAATTTACATAACATATAGATTGACTTTTAAGATTGGTACTCCTAAATACTTAAAAATATTTTTTTTTATTTTTATTTCAGTAATAACCGAGGCTTACCTAACTTCCATTATGTGATGCGCGAATTTTCGATCGCACAATGCAATACCGACCTTGGCGTTAACGATTTAGAGCTGACAATCGTACGCGGCATAGCCTACAATATGCCTAAAGAACTCGATACTTATGTCAGATTCGAGTTCCCGTTTCCACAGGTTCGTAATATATTTTTATTTGTTTTTATATTCTGAACTGTGAAATATGACGTCATAATGATGTGGTGTGACGATTGAGCTCCTTTTTAAAGTTTAAATTGCGTGGCATGTGTAATTACCATTTTTTATATAATTCATAATAACTGCCTCATTAGCCTACTGGTCCCGAGCGCGACTCTAGAGATTCGATTCCCAAGTCTAGCAAAGTGTTATTGGGTTTTTCTATGAAGTTCCCAGTAGCAGCTCGAAGTTTGGAATTTGTGTCCGGTTAATGTCAATAGGCTCGCCTCCTATTAAATGGGACCTAAATTTACCAGCGAACTGTAGGTGTTAATTAGTACGTTTCTACCTAACCCTTCGGGGAATATAGGCGAGATGGTATGTTATGTTAATTTAAATAAAGTAATATTAAAAATAATTTTCCAGGAAATAATTAGTAGGGACGTTTGAGACTTTATATAATGGACACACAGCTTCAACATCGCCAGTATATGCTCATTATATGAAATCCTTATAGGTACAATGAGAAGTCGGCTTATATCTCTTATCTCTTCTCTACTATTATAAAATTGTAAAAAAAGCTGTGTCTGTACATTGAAGATATTTAAAAAAAACAAGTGGGTTATGGTATATAAACGTCTCCGAATCCGAAAATGTGATTTTAAGGAATTCTTGTCTGTTTGTCTGTTTCTTACGGGTTGGAGCAAAAACTACCGAATAAATTTTAATTTATTATCACTTTTAGAAAGTATATGCTCCAACTTAAAAACTGGTGAACTTCTTATCTCAATTAATTAAATGAATCCTGAGATACAGCTTGACCCCACCTAAAGTGGCCCATACAAAGAAGAGGTCATCAATGTTGGTTTTTTATTTTTACTCCTGATATAGCTTCACGTGAGCGAAGCCCCGGGCAGAAGCTAGTTGAAAATATAATTAGTAGAAAGTGGGTGTTTTAGCCTGATCTTAGCATATAACCGGCTCCCATTTCAGGAGGCTCCAGTGTCAGACAGGACGGAAGTAGTGAAAGCCACCAACTGTCCGGAATATAACGCCGTGTTTCCGCTGACGATCGCCCGCAACAGAGCGTGCCAGCGAGTGTTTAAAAGGCACGGCATCAAACTGGAGGTGTGGAACAAAGGGTAAGTTGGCTCATATTAAAATTTGGTGGGGAATGGACCTTAATTTTTGAGTGCGAAAGTCCTTAATTGCAAATGAATTATTATTATTGAATAATAATATTATTATATAATATTATTGAATTGGTTTTTTTAATAATAATATTTTGAAAGCAATCTTTTTGAAACTACATATCTTGACAATGCAATGGTCAGCGCAAAGAAGCTGAAGAAAATGTTCGAACAAGTTAAAATATCAAATTTTAAACAACTAATTTGCTTTTCCAGTAACCAATTTTCAAATTATTTTCAAATTAACAACTTAGAAATAGTGCAGGCAATTATAGACCTTATAATGCTAACTATTTTTAATCCCTGACTGTACATAGTTAGAATCTAGTGCTTTATAGAAATAGTTTAAAAAAAAGTAAATAATCATGAATAAAGTAATAACTAGTATAAAGTAATAACTAATTAATGACAAGATAAAATTATTTAATAATATATAAAGAATTTTATGGTCCAAGAGCCGTTGAAGATCCACCTTCACCCATCTGATAACCAGATGAGACATATTTTTTATTAAGTATTATTGCTTATCAAATAATAATATGCCTATGTTATCTTGCCTATCGAAGTGTTCATGGCTAATTTTTATTGAATTCTAATATTTTATGAACGGTTTTTTGCAGGCAAGCCTACCTAGGCATAATTATTCTCTGTGTTAAAAACTATTAGTTGAGATGAAATTCATTAAGTTATCAAAAGATGATGATAAAAAAATTAATTCATTTTCGATAGGCAAGTTATCATAGACATGTTTGTTAATCAATAATATTTGATAAAAAATATGTCTCATCTGGTTATCAGATGGATGAAGGTCGATCTTCCACGTCTCCCGCACTATTACTCATTTCACACGTTATCCCCGTCCATCATAAAATTAAAAATATAAACGTCTTATAAACTACCTACTTATAAAAATATGTACTCCTTTTCGGGTCGACATGACTATAAGACTTTTATATTTTTATTTTTAAGGGGGTAAGTTTTAAGCACTGTTTGGTCGTTAATTTTTTAAAGACACTTTATGTCTATATCCAACACGCTGGCCTATTGTGGTTTGGCAATCTTGTTAACGAGTAAACTTCACATGTCAATGAGAAATAATAATATTTATTTATTTATTTATTCGGACTTCTTGGCCTAAACTAGGCTAGACTGCTTTTTATATAAAATATGATTTATCATTCATGCCAGCATTGACGACTGTTTTTGGTAAATTATCACATCAAATTGTTAATATAAGCTTTGGTTTTATATGTTTCATACTCTGCGAAAACTGGCTGCTTATCTGTTTGTCTGTTACCATTTCATGTCTAAACCGCTGAACACATTTTGATAAACTGGCAAAAAGATAGCATAGTAGAATAATAAAGGTATTCTCTTCCCATAATGCCCCATGGTGACGTCACGAGTGTCCCGATCAGTGTTGTCATTGATTCACTAGAGTAGGAAGATTTTGAATTCATAATAAATTAAAAATAGATTGCTTATAAGTTAGCTAGATTTTCCATTGCTGGGCGATCTACATAAGATTTGCATGATTGCATAAGGTTTGTTCAGTAAATGTTTATTTCACTAATCAATCCTAGGACTTATTTATGTGAAAAATATATACAACGTGTTTACGTTGTTTAAGACATATTTTTTCCAATAAATTGTTATATCAGCCAAACGACTGCTACGCTAGAGGTCCTGGGTTCGATTCCCAGGTCGAGCAAAGTGTTATTGGGTTTTTCTATGAAATTCTCAGTAGCAGCTCGGAGTTTAGAATTTGTGCCCGGTTAATGCCAATAGGCTCGCCCCCTATTACATGGGACCTAAATATACCGGTGAACTGTGGGTGTACCTTAGTACACCTCTGCCTAACCCTTCGGGGAATACAGGCGTGATGGTATGTTATGGTATGTTACCAGCCAAACGTAAAACTCGTGGCTGAACTTCAGTCGTACCCACAATGACTACGATATCGGCGCGCACACGCACATAAGAACAATTTGTGCAAATAGATTTTAGGTTTCAGTTTTCCATATGCTATATTCATGTTCGTGAACGGGCGCCGTCTGTCGGGACTGCTCGGCTCTTGTCATGCTATGGTTATCACTTTTCTTTTCTTAGGAAGGCAATTGATCGTAGTTTATTGAATTCAATTGTTATCATGCACATCAAACTGCACGATATTCACTTAAAACTTTAAAATTTCAATGTTATAATCTTTGTTTAAAGGAGTATCTATGGAGTTTCTTCTCCATTAGACCCACTATTTGGAACCGCGCACCTAGTTTTTGACAATTCAAAAGTACCTGTATTACTGGTCTAATTGAAATAAAACATTTGAATTTGACATAACTCGACCCACTGATCGATCAGGGGGCCATAGTTTCAGGTATTTCAATTATCTTTTTGGAAAAAATGTACACATATTAAAAACCACTGTAATCGATTCAGTAGTAGATTTTGAACAAACTACTTTCAGGTTTTGCGCTTATTCTGTTACAGGTTGTATTGGTTACAGGTTGTTTATGTATGTATGTAGAGCATCGCACGTCTGCTTATATTTTTATGTTCCCTGTACATAATGGCTAAATTCCAATAAAATCTACACGTTTGTTGTTTAATACGAGCACCCGTGCCCCCGCGTTTCTTAATTATAAGTAAGCTGATCGTCCGCGAGTCAGAATGTCTATAAATTAGATGATAGATCAAATGTAGAGTTCGATGACATTAGCTTTGTGAGGCCTCTTTAATTTACTAGTTTGAAACAAAACGATAAATAGAATGGTATATGAGTTTTATTGACAAATCTATATATATAAAAGAAAGTCGTGTTAGTTACACTATTTATAACTTAAGAACGGATGAACCGATTTGGCTGAAAATTGGTGGAGAGGTAGCTTAGAACCAGGATACAGACATAGGATACTTTTTATCCCGTTCCCGTGGGATGTGATGACAGATCAAATTCCACGGGGGCGAAGCCGCGGGCAGAAGCTAGTATTACATAAATAATCACAAATTAAATTTTTAGCTTTGTCTATGCTGTAGCCACTTACTGCAGACTGCCATTCCTATGGTCTTTTGAGCTACATATAAGATATTAAGTACAGGGTGCATCACAGATTCATCATTTTGAATGCCACGCCATGATAAACTAATTATTCTTACCACGGACCAAGGCTAGGCTGAAGCTTTTTCGCATTAACATCTGAAATAGTTTATTATCGGTCTACAAAATGTCTACGTAACTACAAAGAATAATTTTATTAATACTGATAATGATAGTATACTTCAGGTACACTCGCTTACGTTTTGATTAATTTTTTAGTGTGTCTGTAATATTAAGACAGAACTCTGAAACTGAGTTCATCTGGGCTAGCACTGACGCATTGCCTCTCGCCTCATTATCATATCCTCATTATCTTGCCTCGTTTTTGATATGTTGCAGTTTTAATTTGTGTCCGGTTAATTTTATAATCAATTGATTAATACCGCACACTGATGTGTGGTAAATTAATTCAAGTAAATTCAATGGCGTGGCGTTTTAAAAGATGAGGTAGTTCACGTAGCGTAGTGGGTTAGATGAGGTTGGCAAAGCATGCATGTGTGTTACTGCCGGGTCCGCGGACGAATGCTACAGCGCTCCCGTAGGCCCGGCACCAAAGTGGTGACGCGAAACTCCGAGGTTGGTTTTAGTCGGTAGATCGCTCTTTTTAGAGCGGAATCCGACAGACCCCACCGCTCTCCCCGGAGTGCTGGATAGTGCATAAAGCATTTTCGACCCGTCAACAAAAAAAGCATGCATGTGTGTTGTGTTGTGGTGTGCCGGTGTAGTATGGTGTACGTTAGTGGTCGCGCAGGGGCGGCGGCTGCGCTGACGCGCTGGTCTGTTGCAGCGGCTGGTTCCGGAGCGACTCGCTCGTGGGCACCGCCACCGTCAAGCTGGCGCCGCTGCAGGAGGAGGTCACGCTGCACGACTCATTCCAGGTCACTTTACCTTCAATTTTCTTTCTTTCTCTCCCCTTCTCTCTTTATCTTCTACCCCTCACTATCCTTCTCTTTCTCTCTCTTCTCTTTCTCTCCTTCCCTCTATCTCGTTATTTCACTCCTTCTCTATTTCTCTACTTCTCCCTGTCTCCTTCCCAATCTCCTTACCTCTCTATCCTCCTTCTCTGTCTCTCTCTCTCTCTCTCTCTCTCTCTCGCTCCCCCCTGAACACGGACCGTTCAATTAATACAATTACATAGAAACGGAAGAACGAAAAATTTATGATTTTTTATGGAGTCTGTAGGACATAAACTAATCAGAAAAAAGAAGTAGCTTCTTCTATTCTGCTCTTTATGTTCCTTAGTCTTGAAGCGGTGATTGTGATGATGCTAAATTAATATGCAACGATTATAATGTATCTGAAATATGTAAATATATCTCTATGTGCCACTCTGAAAAGGAACGGGGTTGAATTCATGTCGTATTTCATACAAACAATGGCTCAAATTGACGACCCAATGTGCGTTACCGTCTGCCAATAAGTGGGACCACTTATTACGCCAACGCCTAGACTGAAATGATGGGATAAGCTGGACTCTTTGTAAAAAGACCGGTCCCTAACAGCAATAGATTGAGAGAAGTAGAAGAAGAGTGGGGAGGCCTTTCTTTGCAGGGGGAAACTACAGTTAATAAAGAAACTATAATTTTTCTTTTCTGTCTTCTTTTTCATACCTAGGGGAGAGTGAGAAAACCAGTCATATCATTCTTAACCTTACCGAAATACAAATACAAAAAACTTACCGAATTTATTATCATTCCACAGCTGTTCGATGGCCGCCGGCCCGTCGGAGGCTCGCTGGAAGTGAAGCTGCGCGTGCGCACGCCGCTGTTACAACAAGAGGTCAAGTCTTCAAAGCACCGCTGGCTCATCCTAGATGATGTTGAGATGTTTTAAGATACGTGACAATGAAGGATTTTATCCTTTAAGAGCGTATTATTACTACGAGAATAAGAAATATGGGCAACTGTACTCACTGCGATACATCGAACAATACAGTTTGCATTTTGGACCGCCCTTATTGCGTCGTATTAGTGGAGATTTTTGTAGAGCAACTGTGTAACTTGACGCGTTGTGTGTACCCCTGGTGCTTATAAGTCAACGTTGTTCTTATTCAGGATTCAGGTTTCTGTAGTCTTAGTTCCTCAATTCTAAATTCAAATTATTTGAATGTAAAAATATTTCCTACTAAATGAGATGTAATTATTCGCATCAACCTTGTCACTGTGGTGGCATATTATTAGTCTATTCTTGGCTTTATGTTATTAGATTTTTCGGAGGACAAAAACATACTGGATTTCTGTCAAAAAAAATAAAAGTGATGTCATAGCTAAAAGTGATGTGATATAAGCGTATTATAATAGGAAATATATTGTAATATCGTAGTATTTAAAGACTAACAAATCCCAAAAAATATGATACAAAAGAGGTTTCATGCGATGGTAAAAAGTTGATATCTGGACTGGCCAGATTGTGCCTGACCAAAATTACACAGTTCTCAAGTAGGTATTTCTGTGACCAAAATTACAACTTGCAAGTAGGAATTCTGTTACTTCTTACGTCTAAACGGCTGAACGGATTTCGATTAAATTTGGCAAGGAGTTTGATCGTGAAGGATGACATAGGATACCTTTAATGTTTACCAAAAACTGTGGGACACAGCCATAATCTAGGTATCTTTGACATGCATTAAGAGTTTACGCAAAGAACACAGTGTACAGTACCCCTCAAATTCCCGTCCGAAGTTAGCCATTGTGAACAGCCGTGCAGCTCAAATAACTTAGTGTTCTTATGCAAAAATATCGAAGTAAGGACCAAGCCTGGACTGAGAGGTTTAGGGCCCCTAGTCACTTGGTATTTGGGGGCCCTTCAAGCCAGGCTATTGAGCTTATTGGTAGGTCCCGCCGCTGGGACTGGGGCCCCTAGGCGGGCTGGGGCCCTAGGCGGAAATCCGGCACTGGGAAGTTCAATAATCACGAATGCGAAACCTTTATGACCCCAACTGTCTTGATACCGAGGTTTCATATTCAAATAAAGACAGACAAGAAAATAAATAAAGACGAGCAGTGTTATCTCAAATAATTTTACTTGTTTTTTTGTTTTAAATTATTTGTCAGATCATTCTGGTAATATTTTCGTAATGATATCAAAAATAATCCTTTTGATACTTTGAATTCAGTGACATTAATGTACAAAATACATAAAATATTGTAACCCCACGGTTATTAAAACAAACCCCTAATACTTTAGGGGCGCTATAAAATATAATGTTAAGGTAATATAAGAATACTCACATAATATCTTCAACTTTTACGAAAATTTTAAAGGCATGCGGAATTGAAACTTGTGTGCTAAGTTCAATCTTGTATGGAAAAAGATGGATGATTTTGAACCGTCAATCCTTGTACATAAGAGTCCTAAGGCTCAAATTTCGACTATATAATGTTAGGGAGAGTTTAAAACTATTTGGTTTTGTAAATATTATAGTTGCACGTATTGATATCACGTATAGGCCCATTAAGAATCCAGCCCTAAGGTTCCCTCACACATCTGCGATTTTCATACACACAGTCTGCCTCCTGAAAATACTATAACGCCTATCCATCATCAATCCATTTGGATGTTTGCATGGGATGTACGCACGCCTAATGTGTGATGGCAGACTTCACATACCGTCGAGAAAATCGATGTTTTTCTTCACCGGCTTAAACGAGAGTACCTTAACTTGCTACTTTGACTTCGATTGAACTCGACACTAGATGTATTACGCGATAATTTTAACTGGTAATACAAACCTGTTTGGGGGAGATTTATATTTTAAAACGGTTTTATGCACTTGTCTTTAAGACATTAGCTTTAAGGAGGTGCGTACAAATTTGCTCGATTTTGATGAAGAATTGAATTAGGTACTTGTACTCAATAATTGAAGTCAGGGTGAAATGGCGCACATTGGGGGAGGCCTACGTTCAGCAGTAGACTAGTATAGGCTGATGATGATGATGATGACTCAATAAATTGTTTTTTTTTAATTTTTAGTATGTATATAAAATTTAATAAAATGGGGGGACTTTATTCATTACCTATATCTACACTAATATTATAAAGAGAAAAAATTTAGTTTTGTAATTTTGATTGTAATGAAAAAACTGAAAGACTACTAGATCGATTTTAAAAATTCTTTCATTAACAATAAGTAACATAAGCTATAATGTGACAATGTTAATTGAGTTAAATAACGTCATTTTAAGTCAAGGGTTTTTTATCATTAACTAGCTTCTGCCCGCGGCTTCGCCCCCGTGGAATTCGGTTTGTCATCACATCCCACGGGAACGGGATAAAAAGTATCCTATGTCCGTCTTCTGGCTCTAAGCTACCAATTTTCAGCCAAATCGGTTCAACCGTTCTTAAGTTATAAATAGTGTAACTAACACGACTTTCTTTTATATATATAGATAAATAATGGTTTTCACTCGCCCTCATGGGACGTAAACATACCGGTAATCTGTGGGTGTACATTGGTATGCCTCTGACTGCCTAACCCTTCGAGGACCATAGGCGTGATGGTATATGCTCTGTTATATTTAAAAAAAAACTTATCCATTTCAATCTATCATTGAAATCGAGCAAACATAATGTATTCAGCTTAGGTAAAGCCGTATTCGTCCATAAAAGGAAGTTGTGACTATTGAATTATAGTCAACTATTATTGTAAATTATGAATATATTTGTGTATTATAAATGTAATTATTAAAGATCTGGTTGATCGTTTCTATGTTGTATTATTTTATTCCTAGCTATATCCTAGTATTTGTTGATTTGTAAAGTACAGCAAAATGTTACCCAACAGTTAATTATTTTTCACAGATGCAGGTTGCTGGATTGGTCTTATTATATTGTACAAATTTTTGAAAATTAAGTGAAATATGAAAGAAGTTTGAATTCTTTGAATTTGAAAACAAAAGTAAGTATTTTATTAATTTTGATTTATGATTTTTTTATAATTTTATTTTTAGACATAAATCGGCAAGTAAAACTACCTAAGCTAGTAATCGAAGAGACCCAAAATCAGGCATGGATTTTGTATCTGTATATTGTATTTTATTAAATGTAGGTATTTATCCAGATTCTAGAACAATAATTAGCTCAGTTCAAGCTCAAATGTTTTGAAGTGAAAACTTCTTTAGCGGCGTTGTGCACTATTTGGGATGGGTAAAATATGTTAAACTCGCGTCAGGACCAAAATTCGTAAGACGGTTGTAATAGTTCTGAAGTGTTAAATTTTTAATGTAATATAAATGACTGTCATGTTTGTGTACGATAGCGCAATAAATGAATATTGTATTTTACCACATAATTAATGATAGGGCTTTTAGACTGATAGTTAAAGTAATTCGTGCGAAATTATTCCCTACCCATTCCAAAATATCAAAAATGCGCAACGTTAATGTTCAAGTTTTCACTTCTGCGGCACTCTCAGAGTGCAACCCGTTGTTTTTTTAAAATTTCAAATAAGGTTTTACAAGCGTTTATGAAACGTTATGATTCTAGTTGCACGGTTCCAAGGTTGATCCCATGGAGAAGCCGACAAGAAACTCCATGGACACTTAGATTATGTTACAATCTTCACGTAGGTAAATCCGGCTCGAAGGACCAATTTATGTACGGGTAGCGTACATTGGCTGTAAATGATTGATAATTTAATTTATGATGATTCATGAGTACCTACCGATACGCTTGCTGAAAGTGAACTAATTAAATGGTTACAAAGTTAACTTACGTCGCGGCGGACGTAAAGTGCTGATCGCGGCAAATGTACTGTCATTGGCTCGTACCTACAAGTAGAACCTACATATAGCAAAGAGATGTTTTAGATAAAATATTGTAAGAATACGTATAAAAAACAAAATGAATGAATGTAACGAAAATTCAAAAAGAAGTTGTGGCCCATGAGGGGATCGAACCCGCGACCTTCGCGTTATTAGCACGACGCTCTAACCAACTGAGCTAATGGGCCTGTTGTTGATGTCGTCGAAAACGTCGAGTAGCTTGTTTTGTGCTTACGTAAGGATGGGTGCGACTTGCATCCGGTTTGCTCATTGTATAAAGTCATAAGTATTATTTAATAGTTACATACCTACATACAATAGTTTTAGAGTGCAGAATTATGATTCATTTTGCATGCATTTGTGTGTTGCAATGGATGATTAATAAATATCAATCATGTACCTACCTACACCTATATAATCACGTCTTTTCGTCACAGGGGTAGTTTAAAACGCTATTTTCTATGATTCTTGCATATTATATTCATTACGGTTCTTTCTTTTACTCCATTTGCGCTAGTGGTGTACTACGTATAACCTTTTTGAAGGGCCTCACTGGTGAGTGCTGGCTGGGTTTCCTCTGAATGTGAATATTTTTATGTCACTGTTTCCTCTTTCCCGTCAATAGATGGCGTTCGTTGTAGTGCATTGAATTTTTCCTCTCACTTGTAATGAAAGCGTTTTGACTCTTGGTATAAAAATATTAACATAACATACCATCACGCCTGTATTCCCCGAAGGGTGAGGCAGAGGCGTACTAATGTACACCCACAGTTCGCCGGTATGTTTAGGTCCCATGTAATAGGGGGCGAGCCTATTGCCACAAATTCCTAACTCCGAGCTGCTACTGGGAATTTCATAGAAAAACCCAACAACACACTGCTCGACCTGGGAATCGAACCCAGGACCTCTAGCGTAGCAGTCGCGCTCAGGACCACTTGGCTAATGAGGCAGTTATAAAAATATTATTATACCAAATTTATCAACTTATAAGTACTTATTTTAAAAATTTTAATGTAAAATGTGTAAGTATAAACATTTTACTTGAATAACAAAAGGTTAGGTTGTAGTTTTTTTTTTGTTTTTTTTTAAGCTTACTAGCAATGTGGTTCGCACATTACTAGTATTCTTGTTAACCCACCCGTCGTGCTAAGCTAAATGCTTGCGTTACGAGCGGGTTCACGTTGGTAGTTCAATGGGTGGGTTTCGAACCGGCAACCACATGAGTCTGACGCCCTAGCCATTAGGCTACCACCGCTTTATATCATTTAGAATCAAGTATGTAAGTACCCTGGGTAGGTACCTGATATTTGAACTTTTTGTTTAACGCTGTTAATTCATCAGCGGATGCCTCCCCTGGGGGTCTTCGTCTTCCAAGCGCGGTGTTGCACTCGACGGGTTCACTCGTGGTGAAGCTCCCCCGTCGCCTGCGCCACTGCGGGCTGTTACGCCCCCGCTAGCCGCTTTTACAACCCCTGCATTACAGGTGACTGAGAAGCGCCTCGGGCGTCTAACTATACCCAGAGAAAGGTCGGTCTTGTTTGAACTTGCTTGATATTAACGGTTCAGTTGGTATCTCAACTGAACCCAGTTCTGGAAAGACGCCCGGGGCCGACTGAGTCCACCCATTGAAGGTAGGCCACGGCTAGTGAGTCGGTCGATGAAGCGACCCCAGGGGAAGACCCATGATTACTTATCGCTGTCTCTATATATGCTACACTTCGAGAAAACTTCACTTGCGCGATTCAGGATTTAAATTTTAGATCAAGTTTTCACACACACCACAATCTTTTCGTATTTCATTTTCTTATCAGAATTTTATGGTTATTTTACTCTTTCGACTGGTGACATTGTTATCAAAGGTTTCTTTTATCAAAACGGAGAATTAAACTTCTGATTTTTAACGCGTTTCGTGTTTAACTGACCAATAGTAGAGCGCTATTGCAGGGGAAACACCGTCCAAGTCAAGCGATAAATGTTTTATTTTCAACTCCATTCCTTATGTCAAGGTTATTAAGGATGATATTTTACTGTGGGCGAGTAAATCAACTGAGTCATCAGTGGTCAAAAATATTTCGGTTGCACAATATCCCATTGTTATTTAAGTAACCAGTGTTTATATAGGTATTGCTCGTATTGGGTTGGGAATGAATTAGTTATAATAATGTTATTTTAGTGAAGCAAAAATTCGACTTGCGGGCAGGATTCGAACCTGCGTCTTCTGTTTAGGCTTGATCTCTCTGATGTATACAGATCCATAGAAAGAAGAGATCATCACTGTTGGTTTTTTTTTTAGATCCATTTTTAATCCTAATATAGCTTCACGTGAGCGAATCCGCGGGCAACAGCTAGTTATTATATATTATGGTAATGACGGAATTCATCCTGGCTCCGTCTGACGTCATAGCTATCACGTGCTAGCGTGACGATCACGGGCGACAGGTGAATGCTGCAACCGACAGGGCAAACATGTTTGTAATACTTTAAAATATAACAATACCTATTATACAACGCACAATTTGCTAGGTCAAAGGTATCTAGCTCGAACCTCTGACTTTTCAGTCATGTGCGTAGGTAGGTATTAATAGTTTAATAACACGCCCAGGAAAATATCTTGGAGAAACATAAATGACAGGGATTTTCTCGACAGCGGCAGCGCCGGCGTGTGAAGTCTGCCAACCCGCTGTAGGCTATAGCGATGTGGATATATATAGGATCTTTTTTCGAGAGGAGACCCTTGCCCAGCAGTGGGTCAGGAAATGAGTTGATCATGATGACATTATGTCATTTGATTTGATGATTACGGCCTTCAGAATAAAGCGTTGACTATTATACGTCACGCATTCCTAATTACTTAAACATACATAATATTAATTATATAGAAGTGCAGAACTTGGCATTTGTGTACATATTTCTCATAAACAACTGGTTTTAACTGGTATTCTTGGCAGACTATCACGACACGCCTCTGTCTGATCACATAACGTATTTATATAAAACATAAACGGCAAAATTTGTTTCTGTTACCAATTTACGCTGTTGACAGATCGTGATTCCGTTTTCCGTAGGTAAATAATGGCGAATCTGTCGAAGAGAATCCTGTTTAGTTTGAATGTAACATATTATCACGCCTGTATCCCCCGAGGCGTTGAGCAGAGGTGTGTTATTGTACCACCTGTTTAAAATCACAGTGCGATTAACCGAGCATACAAAAAAGTTAGTTATACGTAAAAGTTATAACTTATGTCAAGTGAAGAGTGGACAAAATTAGTTAACGTCGTTCTGCGATGCTTATTGGTCAGTTATGTTCCTTGACTTCACAAATTCGAAGAGGTCGCCCGACCGCGACATCGAGAAAACATTATGCTTTACCCAGCGGTGCCCTTCCTACGCGACATAAGGTCACGTGCTGACGTCACGGGTTTAGGTCACGTTATCCCCAGAAGGGTGGGGGGAGGGGGGCGTGACGCCAATAATCCCCCAATGGTAAAGGTGTCCCACTTTTACCAAATCAGGGAGTTTCTATTTAATTAGGACTATCCGTGATATACCCCTGTCTCATTAGACTAGTGTTCGTAAATACGACTTTAATTGAAGATATAGGTTGGGCAACATAGTTTTTTTTTATTTACTATGTTGGCAAACGTACCGACGTGCCACTTATGTGGTTGCCGATCTTCAAGATCTGTTAGAGCCCGAGCAACTGAGCGGGAACTCTCACGCGCCATTCTAACCTGTCCCCACACGTGGGTGTTACTTAGTATTTGATAACTACCTACTCTTAAAAGTATTAATATTTGCAACATTTCTTTACTAACAGCTATGTCATTCATCTTTCATCAAATAATACCTATCTAACTATACTTTACTAGACATTAAATAACCAGGACTTTCATTCACAACGTGAAAGGTAAACAGTAGCGGCCTCGGCATTGCGGACTCTCGCGAATCGATACAGCCCACCGAATGTCAAGTTGAAGGGGGCTAAGGGTATGGGGGTGGGGGAGGAGGGCGAATGACGTCAGGCGCCCACGCGACTCCCGCTGAAGAAGGGCGTGGAGTTAGGGCGCGGGTGGAGTGCCAGCGAAGTCTTACTATCAGTAAGTCTATTGGGAAGGATATTTACAGTAGTTCAACTGGTAAGACTACTGGGATTTGACCAAAAAAACCGCCCTCCAGTGGGTAGTTTGTGAGAATCTTACTCTTTTTAGATTCTAGAGTAATAAGTTGATTACCGAGCTCTTAATCTGTGGAAGTACGTACTACAAACAGTCTATTATGTTCTGATTTGTAACGTTCCTAACGTTCGTTTACGGATTAATTTTTTCAAAATCCAGTTTGACACCCTGTGTGGGGATGGGTTTGAATACAATTCCTCACTGATAAATGAGATAAGCATCTTGTACGAGGCGAGAAAATACTTTGCTCGGTGGTAGAACCTCTTGGGGTCTGATGTACAAGTGACCATCCTCACGTGGGAGTCTGGCGTAAAGGACCTTGGTGTTTGTTTCAGCTTTAGTGTGTGAAAACTATTTCCTCCTCGGCTGCTGCGGTTCTGGCATACCTTCTGCAGTTTGTAGATGTGGAAACGCATCAGCATCTCCTTTAATGTCGCAGGTATCTATGGGCGACGATGACTACTTACCATCACGTTTGCCGACTTTACCAATAACTAAAGTCCTTTCTTGCTCTTCGAAGATCTCGTCGCTGTCACTGGTGCACATGCTTGCTAACCTTAAACTGTAGAGCCACAAGAGTTTTGCTTGACAATGTATAATACCGCGATATTTGAACTAAGCCATCCTTGAGTTTAATAATAGACTTTTATTATTTTTGAATTTAATTTCCAGGAAATGTTTGGAACATTTAAACAAAATATTTTTCACCTCACATGTTCGGAAAGATTCTGTTTGTCATTCGAATCCTGCGTGCAAAAGTGCATTTTGCCCCCTAGCGTGGAAAGAGTTTTTAAAATTCGAACCTTTTCTATTCAATAATTTTCTATACCGCCGGGTCCACTGAAAATGCATAAATACTTATTTGATGTCAATGCGCCAACCACATTTTTAGAATAATCGCACTGGCCAGTAAGACGACCGCATAAAAAAAAACTTAAAATTTTCTTCTCTCTAATCAATTCACTTACCATCATTAATTATAGATTGTTTTTTGATAAAA
The DNA here is from genome assembly GCA_947256265.1 of Acronicta leporina. Classification (NCBI taxonomy): domain Eukaryota; kingdom Metazoa; phylum Arthropoda; class Insecta; order Lepidoptera; family Noctuidae; genus Acronicta; species Acronicta leporina. The sequence continues at coordinate 2,428,157 of OX366513.1, read as the reverse complement.
TCGTAAGACATCTCATAATATGAGTGAGTCCAGTAGCGACGAAGATATAAATTTAACACCTGCAGAGTTAGTGCAAGCGGTACATAATGCCGAATTGAGTTTTCTGCCGGATAAATCGCGCGAAAAGTACTTACAAGCGTACAATTTGTTCAATGTTTTTCTTACAGCTAGCATTTTCCTCGCTGTAGTGAGGTGAAAAGTTGTGTGTTGCGCTCGGCAGCAAAGTTATTCTGCGTCTCGTACCTTTGCAACCCTCGCAACGCTCGGGATTCTATACAAGCACTCGCGCCGAAAAACAACTTTGCAGCCTTGCATAACAAATAACTATTTCACCTCCCAAGCTCGGAAAGATTCTGTTTGTCATTCGAAATCTGCGTGCAAAAGTGCATTTTGTCCCCTAGCGAAATCAAAAATGGTGACATCCTATTGGCTATTAACAAAATGTCTCGCTACACTTCTTAAAATTAAAATTTTAAGCCTTATATGTTTTTTCAATAAGATTTATAATTGCCAAAAAAATTGAGAAAATTGTAATCCTGCATTAACATATAATTGAAAATCAAAAAATGACAATTTCAATTTCAAGTTAGTACAAGTTCAATTTTAAATCTTACGTTTATTAGAAGAAGGCTGATATTGTTAGTAAACAAAAAATTGCTAGTCTCGTGGGGAGTGCATGCTTGAACTAAACGATTATATATTTTATACTCGATTATTGAATCGGTGACGTCCTCGATCTTTATTAATAAATTGTATTATGTGATTTAAATAGAAGTAAATGAACTTTAATACTTACATATGGAAAATAACTCCATCTGTATCTAAATAAGATATTAGATATTGTTTTGCATACATTAACTGCACGTATATCGGTATTTACACGGAGCATTTATGATGACCTTACTGAGCGAAAACGATTCTGTTTATGAAAAATCGATTTCGGAAACAGTTTTTATAAACGTTAGATTTTTTCATCCACTACCTTGACAGATGGGAATGAGCATGAGAGGCGGGTCCTTATAAATAGATAGTCAAAGTTTAGTAACTACCGACAACGAAAAAAAAAAATGAAGATGCATACATGTTACACACATGGTGTTCAGTTCACAGTGAGTTGCTATAAAACGCAAGAAGGACCCCATAGATAGAGGATCTTGATCCTTGTGCTGCGAACTTTCTTCTTGAACTGATAGTGAATGTGTTATATGTGATATGTGTACGAAGAAACCAGCACCTAAGGAGTCAGCGGAGGACGGAGGCTGAGGTGGCGTTTCGGGTAAGTCGACACATCGATCGATTCTTTCGTCATACTCGTTATTTTTGCTTGTATTGCTATATTAGCTCGCATGCGCTATACGATTTGATAGGGGCGATCGCTCTATCCCAGGGGCGAGTTCTTTCGAGGCACCATTCATTTTGCCTTCTCCTATGAGAGCGCCGACATCTTTTGTTGCAAAGTTGAACGTTTGTGATAAACAAATTTCGATAAGATAAGCGATTTTTCTCATGAAATATTTACCTAATACATAGTTCATTGCTGTATTTAAGTATATACATAATGTTACAAATTGGGATACATACGGGTAGGTTTTGTCATATATTGAAGACATAATTTATGTATTCAAATTAAGAACTAAAGGTGAATGACCTCGGCTTTTCCATTTCCCATGAACTATGGTTAATTTTTGCGTATTTATATACTTACCGCTACTTACTTAAACATAATTATAAAAAAATGTGTATTAAAAATGTTTATTTATTTAATTTTTATCACTAGCATTATAAAAAAAAATAAACGTTTACGGAGTTTGCTTCATAGTTTTTTTAGTTCCAGGTCTGGGCCTTTTGTGTTTGTGTAAAAGTGTGGGGGCTTTTACATAAAGGGGAAAATCTTAGTTACTAGTATTTTATTAACTGTGGTGTACATTTTGGAGTACATTTTCAATGTAGGTCTTCTGATAATTTTAAACAACCTAGTCTTGGATTGGTCAAGATGTCTAATAAGTATTTTGGAAGAATTTGCCTCTAGGAAAATGTATATGGTAAAATATGGCTCAACAAAAAAAAATATCAAACGCCTGACATATTTAGAAGAGCTGATAGGTGATGAGTTAAACAAATTCCATTAACTTTTGCACAGGATTTTAGAAGTGATTATACAATGTAAGGCTCCTACTTAAATGTTATTTTTAATCCTGTTATGATCGTTATTCCATTTTTTTTCTACCGAAGTTGTCGGCATTATATTAGGTATATTATATTATTATCTTTCTGGCATTTTAGTTGATTATTCCAACTGCCTCATTAGCCAAGTGGTCCTAAGCGCGACTGCTACGCTAGAGGTCCTGGGTTCGATTCCCAGGTCGAGCAAAGTGTTATTGGGTTTTTCTATGAAATTCCCAGTAGCAGCTCGGAGTTAGGAATTTGTGCCCGGTTAAGGGCAATAGGCTCGCCCCCTATTACATGGGACCTAAACATACCGGCGAACTGAGGGTGTACATTAGTAGTACGCCTCTGCCTAACCCTTCGGGGAATACAGGCGTGATGGTATGTTATTCCAAAATAGTAATCAGACTTAGCCAACAGGAGCAATCAAGTTTCTAATTCTCCTAAAGTAACTAAAGCCCTCGCCTAAAGAAAAAAAAAATACTGTGATTTATTCATTGATTAAACCGTAGCTATTTCCCCTTCTGTAATTCTGAATTTCAGCGCTACTTTATTTCTGCGATGGAGTTTATAAGTGTTAAGCTATAAACTAAGAGCGGTATTATTTTATATTTTGTTTTGTAATTTGTAGATGTAAAGTGAGCGTCAAGAACACTTTTTATGCCATGTGGCGTCGGACTTGCTATCATGTGGTTCGAAACCCATTCGATTCCCACAGGACACAAAAAATTATGTGATGAATATAAGTGTTTGTGTTCGTCTGGGTGTTTCTTATGTATTATAAGTATGTATTTACAAAAAAAAAGTATATAAGTATTATATCCATTGACTAGTACCCATAGTACAAGCTCTGCTTAGTTTGGGACTAGATGGTGCTGTGTAAAAATGTCCAAGAATATTTATTTGTTTATTTATTGCACTACCGACGTGAACCCACTCGTAACACTTAGGTACTTACCACGAGGTGTTAACAAGAATACTAGTAAAGTGCACAATTGAGATGCACTAAACTAGTAAGCTTCTTTAAAAAAAATGAATGTTCTTGGGCCTGTGTGTATTGTGGTAAATTGATGATAATAGCATCAAGTTGACGTTGTATCGACGTTGATCCTTGGTTTCGTATGACGTGTCGACACTAATATCGATGTTGAGATATATATTTAAATATTAAGAATGATAAAAGGGACTTCACAAACAAAATCATAATCACACAAAGTCTAAATTTAATAGTCTCCTAATTGCTTACCAAACAAATCGCTTGTGTTAGATATATGACACACGACAAAGAGAGGAATCTTATCAACTCAAGGCCAAAGATTTTGTATGAAAATGTTTCCAATTCCTGATCTATAACCATTTTAGATTTATTTGATGTGTGGGTGTGATAAATATATAGGTAATATTTTCATATATAGTATTGCTCTTGTATCAAAATCAAAATACTCACATCTCTTATAACATAGGCCACACACATCCCTCAGCGGATTTATCGACCAGGTGTAAGCATGAATGGCGTTGACGTCACGGGCACCGGGGTGGGGGGAGGAGGGTTGGCAATGCTGAGGGTGCAGCCTTGAACTTGCTGTATTGATTCAGAACCCTGCACTTGAACGACACTGAACGAGGTCCGCGTTCGTTCATTCGTTCGCACCGGGAGCGGAGATGGGAGTTTGATAATAATTTTACTGATGTTTTGGAATGTAAATGTTTTGCAAATATTATAGGGGTAGGCTGGTTGGTGACGTCATACAGGGCTTTCGCCTGTGGTCTTCTAATATCAAATTAGTTCTAGCGAGGGATATGCTTATGCTGATCGAAAAACCTCGCCTTTGACATTTAGTGGTAGAGTAAATAGCATATTCTCTAAAAAAATACTGACTCGTCGTGTTTTTAGATTTGCCCGAGGAATGTTAGTGAAACGGAGGCCTGGTTCAGGACTCATTCTGTTGCTAAACAATCATGACCTTTGTTGGGTATAACAAATTACATTAAATAATGCATAGTACCTATAGGTACCTATGTACAATTATTTTGATTTTTCTTATTATACAATTTTAATAAATAATTTACAATCTATGCACACAGCTAGGTATTTACATTGACATAGTCATTTAGGTACCTACATAAAAAATATACTTATAAAGAAATTCTTATACTTACATCAATTATTTAATCTTGTCATAGAAGAGATTTCAAAACGTCAACTCACTGAAATAAAATGTAAATTATTTCCGAACTAAGTCATGATGATTAACAATTAGGAAGAAATAAAAATCCCTTTGCTTCGGCGTCATTCGCCCTGCGGATGCGGGTGCGCTCGTCATGTTGTCATTCGTCAGGCGGTGACGACGAACGCGTCATGTTGGCCGCGTCATGATAAAGACGACGTCACTCGATAAGACAAGTCGAAAAGAAAACTGGAGCGTTTTTCTTTTATCCATAGATAGATACGTTAATGTTATATAATATTTGCATTTGTAAAAAGAGAGTTCACTTTCGAAAAGTATTCGCTTCGAAATCGAGAATATTTCGTATGAGAAGGAGGTTAATGAACGTAGATGAAGCAAAGTGGTGTGCCAGGATCGTAGCAAGTGTAGTCTCTGCCTAACAGATGTGAAAATATGTATGTATGTATGAGATTTGTAGCAGAAAAAAACTCATTCGTTTCGAATACGAATTCGATAGTTGTTCGTGCTTGAGCTACTGGAGCGTTTTTCTTTTATCCATAGATAGATACGTTAATGTTATATATAATGTTTCCATTTGTAAATTTACTACATACTACATACCATCACGCCTGTATTCCCCGAAGGGTTAGGCAGAGGCGTACTAATGTACACCCACAGTTCGCCGGTATGTTTATGTCCCATGTAATAGGGGGCGAGCCTATTGCCATTAACCGGGCACAAATTCCTAACTCCGAGCTGCTACTGGGAACTTCATAGAAAAACCCAATAACACTTTGCTCGACCTGGGAATCGAACCCAGGACCTCTAGCGTAGCAGTCGCGGTCAGGACCACTTGGCTATTGAGGCAGTTTATGTAAATTTATGAGAGTTATAAATTACAAGTCATAAATTTAAGAGAGGTACCTATGCCATTGTGGAATTGAATCATTCCACTCACAATTGGTGCTGCCGGACTGGGGAAGTACCTCCACCTTGCAGAAAATCGTAGCCGTAGGTGAACGGTGAGCAAGGTCGCCAGAGCTCCGCGAGAAAGCATTTTTTTTGGCACTGGGGGGAGCGGTGGTGTTTAAGCATCACACTTATTCTCTAGGTACTGTAGAGACCGCTCCAAGAAGGCGACCATATTACGGGTTGACTGGCTGGTTAAAGAATAAACAATCCGTTTGAAATTTCATATCTGACGTAGAAGTGTCTAGTCTGCGAGTCCTGACAGACTCACTTGTAATGAATTAGGGCTTCGCCCCGCAATAAATACGAAAGTTCAACTATATAACTTTAATATATAATCTTTAATATAATCTTTATTTTTTCCCAGAAAAAAAGTACAATGCTATCCTAAATGCTATTACAATATAGACAGTGTTATGTACACAAAAGTTTTAGCATCTGGAGCCGAACTAGGATGTACCTGTATTTCGGCTTACAGCGCCAACACCCTCGAGTTACATTAAATGAGGTTTCTTAAATGCTAGCATTTACATTACTAATGAGTATCTATTTAGGAATTAGTGGTTGAGTTTGTTTTGGGTCCTCTCTTTGTGTGATGTGCTAAGGTGAGTGAGTGAGTGAGTGTGAGAGGGTGTATCTATTGTTGAGTATGAGTGTGTGTGTGTGTGAGCTATTTTGATTCGTATTGAGACTCCTTTTAATTGTATTGTAAGCTCGGTACCTCGACAGTACTATGCTGCCAGCCAACTATTCCTCCTTAATCTTTACCTACCTTCTCAAAAAGTGTGTAAAAAGAAAAACTATCTTCTATCTCTAAAAAACTTTTTACAGGGTTGCCAACGCGCGAGTGATACCCCTGGTGTTGCAAGCGTCCATGGGCTACGGTAACCGCTTACCATCAGGCGGGACGTATGCTTGTTTGCCACGTGTTATAAAAAAAAAAACGCTCACTGTATGAACATGCACAAGGCATGCATTGGACATGTATCTCAGTAATTTTAAATCAGTGATTAAAAAGTGGTTATCGCTCTTGTCATTTCAATGTTTTTAAGGATAATTTATTATCAATTCATAAAGGCATGATTGTAATCATTTTAGGTACTTTCTCAAAATTGACACCAAATGAAGAATGTATAAAGATTGATATGAGTGACTCACATACAATTTAATTGATTGAATAAAGTAATTTTAATGATAATTTATGTCGATCGTTAGGTGATAATGTGATATGCAAATAAATTATTTAGTCAATAAATTTCTTCGGCTTTGATTATACTTGAACCATAGTAATTGATTAGGATTAGCAGTTCGAAATTTGGATATATCCTCCACATATCCAAATTTCGAACTGCTACTATGAATTTTATTTTTATAGAAAAACCCAATAAAACTTTGCTCGACCCGGAAATGAAACCCGGAAACTAACGTTAACAAGTCGTCCTCGAGACCACTAAACCTATGAGAGGTTTAGTGGTCTCGAGGACGACTTGTTTCTTAGCTTAGTGATGATGATTACTTATTTTTTAAATTATGAATACCACGGACCACGTTACGATGAATTCACTATCACTTTACTTATTCGAGTGCTAAAATCTTTTAGGTACACATATACGAGTATCTATATCTATTAGGGTGTCCCTTATATGACCAAAAAAAATTTTTTTTTGAATTGCGCAATGCATACCCTCTAATTTTTTTATAAATGTTAAAACATACTCAAATATGAAATTTTATCTTTCTAGCGTGACGGCAAGTCGTGCCGACTAAGCTACAAAGTTTATTAAAAATCGTATTTCGTCCTGTTATTTTGGTCTGCTGTAAAACTAATATAAATGTAATAAAATATGTGTATAAAATTTTATATAAAATAAGATAAACATTAATCTTTATTTAAAAACATAGAATAATAACAATCAGCCAGGTTAACTTCTTTTTAGCGTAGTTTTGTACAATCTGGATACAAGATTTTATGTTCCTGGACACAGTGCAACAAGAACTGGGTTTGATCTTCTTCAGCCGTGTAATATTGACAGCCCTTTTAGCAGTATCATTTACAACCGTCAAACTACTTAGGTATTCTTCTTCTAACCTCCAGGAAAGCAGTAGTAATCATATCAAGAAGATACATCATCCTGAAGAAAACTATCGTCGATCTCCATACCTATGAGATAGAAATTGTTTTCCGATACAAAATGATCCCGCGTTTTTCTCTGAATGAAAAAACAAGTTAATTAATATAAAAATACAACAAAAAGTAAATTAAAAAAATACGAACAATTAATTTAGCTTACCAAAACAACTTTTCGGTCAATTCTGCCTTCGAAGGGATTAGCCTGAAAGCATTTGCCAAAATCTAAGCTTTTTTCTGTTTAAGTTGGCAATCATTTTTATTTTAGTTTGGTTATCAGCTTCATCATCAAAAAGTGATAGAATTACTGTCTCTTCACATAAGTACCACCACCATTAGTGAAAGCTAAACTTGATTATGCATAGAAGCTTTAGAAATTGTTGCGTCAACTTTTTCGTACTCCTTTAACACCTTCAAGAAGCTCAAATCTCGGTTAGATGGCTGTCTTTAGTTGTCAATGTGCACTCAAGCCTCTCTCTCTTTGTCTTACATTCCTTCCCTCTACTACCAATTGTTATTGTGTAGATCTTTCTTCTTTCTCCGCCAATTTTTGTTTATACCACCTAAGAAATCTTGCCGGGCGACCTCGCTCCCTCTGTTTCTTTAAAAAACACTTTGTCTGACTCTATTTTCTTTCTCTCAAAGGAGCCGGCATGCGCAATATAATGTTATCAGGGTCAATTTTAAAATTATTTTTACGGTTCTTGAAAGTTACGTCAGTTTTCTTAAATTTTTTTGCAGTTCTCTCCAAACATGATATAAATCGACAAGTTTCGTCACGCAGTTAGGTAATGCCTTTGTAGGAATTCTTCATTTTCCCCAAAATATAATGCATTCCCTAATGACATGATTTGCTCTTTCATTGACAGTTACCTTGACTTCAAGAATATTATAAAATAAGACTGCGAGAACTTGGACACTTGAACTCGATTACATGGTAATTTTATATCATTTATTTGATGGCTAGGCAGTTCTATTAGGAAACTATCTTGTTTATCACTCCGCAAGCTCACTAGCATCTTTATACAATAAACAATAGCACACTAATAATCTTAAAAATCGCGTATGAAATGACAAATGAAACACATAGTTACAGGTCGCAGCGCAGTACCCGCGCAATTTGTATGGACAAGTTTAAATCGCAAGTCGGCACGGGTTATCGTTTATAAAACGGGCTAATATTTTTGTCTATACAGTATTGGGTCATTACGAAAGTTTTAAGAAGGTATGCGTAAAAATATATCGAACTTAAAATTTAAGGGACACCCTAATATCTATACTTAATATATAAAGCTGAAGAGTTTGTTTGTTTGTTTTTTTGCTTGAACGTGCAAATCTCAGGAACTACTGGTCCGATTTGAAAAATTCTTTCAGTGTTAGATAGCCCATTTATTGAGAAAGGCTATAGGCTATAAGTCGCGGGTAGAAGCTAGTAAATTATAAAAAGTCCTTTACCTACCTACCTACCTACAGTGTTTTTTCGCACACTGCGCTTATTCTTTTATCAACTATTCAAAGATATGCGCACGCGCCGATATCGTGGCGCACGTCGCCGCTGTCACGTAGGCGCAGCCCTTCGTAACGTAACTACACCTTGCATATACATCTAATTGTTTGAACGGATATATGAGATAAAGGAAATTAGTCTATCATCATAATAAACACTGTGTGGCTCGTGGTCAAGTAATAATAACTCAAGGTTAAACTTTGCTTGCTTCGGTCAATTATTGGATGGGTGACCATTTCTAGCATATCGAGACCACTCTCGGGAAGAACGTCGCCATCGAACATCCATGATAATACTTAATGGTAGTCTCTCAGGATTGTACCGAACAGGAATCTGATTTGATCCCAGCATGGTAGGGAAAAAAAAAAAATTAACAATAAATTAATTGTAAAAATCCATTTTTAGGAACAATCTTTTATTTAAAAACTAGCTGACCTGACAGACATTGTCCTCTCCAAGTTTCAACTAACCACCTCGAAAAATATGGTTTTCCATATTTGTAATACACTTAGCGCCCTTGACCTCTGAATACCTTATTCCTGACCTATAAATTAGGTACTTAATTTCAAAAATTCGTTCAAATGGTGTTGACGTGAAGCATGGAAATATAAACAGACATACCTACATGGATAAAAATCTCAAATAACTGTTTCGGCATCAGTAAAGATTAACGCACGTTGCATTATTTTTAATTATTATACATACATACGTGGTATATTCTTTGGGTGTATTATTTAATTATTTGATTAGATGGAAACTCTTTAGTTTCTCAAATAAGGTGTGCGCACTGTATCTACACTATGGAGGTTTCACATTATAAAATGAGTTACTATATGGCTGGATGCTTTAAAGAACAAAACAATAATTGTCAAAATTGTCAACTCCTGAATGACACCTGTTATGGAATCAAATTTCATTGTCATGTTAGTCGTCTAGAGAATAAGTTGTAATTATTTGTTTACTTCTTTACCCTACTCAAATATTTAGCTTTAACGTTACGAATAAGTCCTATGTATGTCCCGTGATGCCCTGTATATGTAGAGTTAGAATTACTGTACTAATAATCAATTCCTGGTCACAATAATGGTTTCTGATTGATCAGCTTTATTTTCTTGTTTTATCTTATTTAGTCCCTGTAAGTGTATTTTTTTAATTGTATTACTTGATTCTGTTCTAATTTTTGACCCGTGCTAGTCTAGTACAGAAATACTTGAAAAAGAAATTCACTTCAATGGTTATTTTTCAAATTCAACGTTTTCAAAATTTTCAATGGTTGAAATGTTAATAACTTTTGATAGAGAGAACCGATTTGAATTAAAAATGGCCTAAATGTTAATGCCTATGAATTCGTGCCCACTTCCTTCAAATCTCTTCAGTAGTTATCATTTGATGCGCGGTCAAACACACAGACAAAACTTCCAAAAATAATAGAAATGGATTGTGTTACCGATTCTGAGTCCCCCAAATTAGTTTTTTTGTAAATATAAGCAATGTACAGACACGGCTCACTTACATTCTTATTATATGTAAGCACCTCTACCTAACCCTTCGAGAATACAGGTGTGATGGTATGTTATGTTATCATAATTATATGTAAGATAAGATGAGAAAACAGCAACCATATCATGGTAAAATTCTAAACCAGCTATGATAGCCGGTTTAAATTTTGCGTCTGTTTTGTGAATCGCTGTGGAGTTCCCTCACAAGGAGTCATCCTTGAGTGCAATAACCATCATGGTAAAACTTAAGACCAGCTATCATAATTGAATGTGTATACAAAAGGAGAATGCCCATCTTACTACTGACCATAGTTGCGCATTAAACATTTTTGTATGATAGCATAAATTGGACATAAAAGAGGGTCGAGGTCGTACTTTCAAATGAAATAAAAATTATTCATTTATTTTGTGGGGTTTTTGTTATTTTTTGATTTTCGGTTCATCCTGTCTGCTATTTACCGGAGAAGAGTTCCTTTTAGGAGCTTATCCTGGATATCAATTTAGGTCAGGCTTACTATAAAAATGCATTATTCTTGGAACCGAATCAACATGTAATTTTTTTTACACTAGAGCAGTCACCAGTGCTTTCCGAAACACAACGTAAGTGTTGTTTTACCTAAGTGTTTTTGACTCGGCAAACGTAGCGTAGGACGCCCTGCGGCGAGATGGAGTGATGATTTGCGAACGGTTGCTGGCGGAAGCTGGATTGGACAAGCCGAAGACAGGGCGAAATGGCGCACATTGGGGGAGGCCTACGTCCAGCAGTGGACTAGTATAGGCTGATGATGATGATGATGATGATATTTATATCACCGGTCGAGCCAGCCCATTCGTGCCGAAGCATGGCTGAAATCCGTAGGGATAGGAGGAAGTGGTTAAAATTCGGCTTGCAATATTTTATCTAAACAAACAAACATATAAACATGCAAGCTCATTAAAAGCTTGTAAAAAGGGTTTGCCTTGAACATTTAAGAGGTCATGATGATTTCTGTAATCGGTTTACAATGGTTTTAAGGTCACGATAAGATAGGGACAGAGCCACACTCTTTGTTCCATCCATTCCATCATAATTTATAATTAATTAATAATTATATATATTAATAATTATATACTTAAATAATATACTCGTAAAATTCATTCTTGCCGTGGGAGAGCCATGCTTCGGCACAAATGGGCTGGCTCGACCGGAGTGATACCACAGCCTCACAGAAAACCGGCGTGAAACAATGCATACGTTTTTGTTTCGCCGAGTGAATGACTGTACCTACTGGAGGCCCAAACCCTCTTAAATGACGGGCAACGCACTTGACCCTTCTGTTGAGTTGCGGGTGTCCATGGCGATGTTCGCTTGCCATCAGGCGATCCGTCTGCCCGTTTGCCCTGCTATGATGTAAGAAAAGAACATTATTTCAGTTTTTCAGTTAATCTTCCCTATTTAAAATCTTTAAACTTACTTTTCCTCGTCTAATACTTATGATCCTTCACCATAGTTTATACCTACACTACTACAGAACATGTAATTAATTATCTCGAAAATCTTTATCACCGGATATATTGATCATTATTAAAATTAAATCACGCAGTGAACTCGTGAACCGAACTCTAATCCCGACATCCGTGATAAAATGCACGTGATAAAATCCGTACCTAATCCTTAAACATGAATATCACTCACCAAATAAATATTAAATATAGGAAAACAGATATCACAAAGAAATTTTCCCACGAGCGACGCTGTTATCAATCAAGCGATATTTATCTCCTGGTTTGTGTCGAAATAGTAGATTGACGTAATATTGTGATACGTTTATCGATGATACCACTTGATATTCTATCGGGTGTAAAGATAAAGAATGTTCTAGTTAAAAGTGGTTTCAAAGACATGATATTTAAACATAATAATATTGAGTCATTTTCACTAAATTCGTTATGTAAAGGATGTGGTTAAAATCATTGTGTGCTTTTTAAGGATTTTTTAGGTCTTAGGATCTCATGTCTGTGTATCATTCAATATACATAGACCTATATGTATTTTATAGAAATAAAGAATTGCCACGCTATCTATCAATTTGGCCTCGTATTTTAGCAAACATACTATCCACAAAATACTGAAATACCAAACAAAAGGTATTTAAATACAAGATACAAATGAATTTAAAAAAAGCTGTACTTATAGATACAAGATGAAAATACGTCTTTTGTATCTTGTATCTGTATTTCAGATACTTGTATCTTAGGTAAGTTACATCTCTGATTACATAAGTGGTAACCTAATATTTTTTTTAAAGAAATTGTACATACACCATCTTCATTTTGCAAGTATGAAAGTTTAAGGCGAATAGTAGGTACCACATGTAGATTAGCGTCGGAAAACAACGCGTGCGTGCCTCGATATCTGGGGATTAAGCGACTCCTGCGCAAGTGTAGGAGCGGCACCGTATCTTCCTTATCAGATAACCACAGGTGGAATGTTACCTAGCACGTGATTTTATACTTTACGTTTACACTGATAGGTGCCATTAATTAATGACCAATTGTTATTATCATCATACCATCACGCCTGTTTTCCCCGAAGGGTTAGACAGAGGCGTACTAATGTACACCCACTGTTCGCCGGTATGTTTAGTCCCATGCAATAGGGGGCGAGCCTATTGCCATTAACCGGGCACAAATTGCTAACTCCGAGCTGCTACTGGGAATTGTTATTATGACTATACGAATCTCAGGTTCGCAATAGTAACTTGACTTGTATCAAGAAAATGGCAAGAGGCTCGCCCTCTATTACATGAGACCTAATCACATCGGCGAAACATAAGTGTACATTATTACACTTCTGCCTAACCCCTCGGGGAATACCGGCGTGATGGTATGTTATGTTAGTTCATGGTTTGGTCGTGATATTTTACCAAAACCTTGTTTTCAAACTGGAGACAGCAGACTTAGCTGTTCAATAGTCATATTACAAAGAATGGAGGTACGACAAAAAAAACCTAATCAAAGAATTCCATTTAATCTTTGAAAAAACAAACATTAGGTATTTTCATTGATAAATAATACCTAATCAGATCGGCCTTGTCCGTGAAAATCGACTGAATATCACGCATTGGCCACGCATCGTACGAGACATTGTGGCGTGAATATAATTGTATAAAGGGCTAGGTAGAGGTGTACTAATGTAACCCACATTTTTTTCATTTAATATATGTAATAAATAGAGGCACATTGATGCCCCTCCAAATGAATATCAACTCAACAAGACCCTATCAAACAAAGAAAAAAGTAAGTTAATAATATGTACGTTCATCATTTTATTTCATCATAGCTTCTGCCTGCGACTTCGTCCGCGTAGCGTGATGATATATAGCCTAAAGCCTTCCTCAATAAATGGGCTATCTAACACTGAAAGAATTTTTCAAATCGGACCAGTAGTTCCTGAGATTAGCGCGTTCAAGCAAACAAGCAAACAAACAAACAAACTCTTCAGCTTTATATATTAAGTATAGATTTCATTTCATCATTTCATTTCATCATTTCATTTCATCATTTCATTTCATCATTTCATTTCATCATTTCATTTCATCATTTCATTTCATCATTTCATTTCATCATTTCATTTCATCATTTCATTTCATCATTTCATTTCATCATTTCATTTCATCATTTCATTTCATCATTTCATTTCATCATTTCATTTCATCATTTCATTTCATCATTTCATTTCATCATTTCATTTCATCATTTCATTTCATCATTTCATTTCATCATTTCATTTCATCATTTCATTTCATCATTTCATTTCATCATTTCATTTCATCATTTCATTTCATCATTTCATTTCATCATTTCATTTCATCATTTCATTTCATCATTTCATTTCATCATTTCATTTCATCATTTCATTTCATCATTTCATTTCATCATTTCATTTCATCATTTCATTTCATCATTTCATTTCATCATTTCATTTCATCATTTCATTTCATCATTTCATTTCATCATTTCATTTCATCATTTCATTTCATCATTTCATTTCATCATTTCATTTCATCATTTCATTTCATTTCATCATTTCATTTCATCATTTCATTTCATCATTTCATTTCATCATTTCATTTCATCATTTCATTTCATCATTTCATTTCATCATTTCATTTCATCATTTCATTTCATCATTTCATTTCATCATTTCATTTCATCATTTCATTTCATCATTTCATTTCATCATTTCATTTCATCATTTCATTTCATCATTTCATTTCATCATTTCATTTCATTATTTCATTATAATAACATAACATACCATCACGCCTGTATTCCCCGAAGGGTTAGGCAGAGGCGTACTAATGTACACCCTCAGTTCGCCGGTATGTTTAGGTCCCATGTAATAGGGGGCGAGCCTATTGCCATTAACCGGGCACAAATTCCTAACTCCGAGCTGATACTGGGAATTTCATAGAAAAACCCAATAACACTTTGCTCGAACTGGGAATCGAACCCAGGACCTCTAGCGTAGCAGTCGCGGTCAGGACCACTTGGCTATTGAGGCAGTCATTTCATAATTAGGTGTTAGGATGTTGTTGAGTTCCCTAGATTATGATTGAGCACAATTACTGATATCTACTCAAAGCCGTTACAGCTCTTTTTTCAAAAAGCCATCTCAGACATTGCCTTGCAATATGCAACACACACACATATTACTACTGGACTGAAAGAGATTGCTTCTCAGAGGTCGTCAATTAGGAAATGCAGGCGTATCTAATTTAAAATAATAAAAAAATATACTTATAGAAGATCTATTTACAGAAATAAATATAATTTACAGCCTTAAAACATCAGGTGAGCTATTATACTGTCGGCTATCTCTGTTGCCAGTTGTCTTCACCTTCGTGTCGTCACTTTTACACGTGGATTTAAATACAGTATTTTGGCGTGAATACTTCCTTCTGGTCCCATGTTTTTTAAACATGACGTTTTATACGTGGAACCTTGAGATCAAAGGTTCAAATACAAGACAATAGGAAATTGGAAATGATGAAATGAATGAGTAACTAATTGCGATATTACCTTTTGCAATGGCTTTGAAGAATGAAGGCTTCTCATTGAATTAAAGTTGATACTTTTTACAGATATCATTAATGTCAGAAACCAGTATCAAGGCTTTTCCTTAAAGATACAATGATGCTTGGAGTTTAGGCGGGAAAATGAAAAGTGCGCATTGACGATTTTATATTATTTTTCAAAACTTGAATTTCTCCGAAGTTTAATGTGTAATTATGGTGGATAATTAACCATTAAGTGTTCGTGAACGTGTGAGAGTGTAGGCAAATGATATAAAATTGAAAATCGTGACTTTTTCGGTTCACACCTAAACTCCATCGAAGCCTCAATAAAGTTTCTACCGTTTTATTGGGGCGACTGAACATTATACTTGACACTGGCGAACACAAAAAAGTTTGGTGCCATAATACAATCCCATGATGGGAAATAATTATTACCTACTTGATTATTATAATACTTGACACTGGCAAATACAAAAAAAGTGTGAAGCCATAATAAAAAAAAAAGATGCTTATATTTAAATTATTGATTGTATGACCTCACTCTGAACTTTGTGAATACAAAGGTGACTGCCCTCTAACTTTTCAACATTACCCCACCCGAAAGATCTTTCGTGTCACTATCGTTACCACTTCATAACATAGTGGTACTTTTTATCACTAAAAGTGCCACTAGAAGCTATCGATCGAGGGTAAAAGTCACATTACGTAAACAAGTTACAATAGTTTTCCATCACGCTGCAGTCTCGTGGTATACCTACGTAATACGTACAAGTTATATACCTAGGTATATATTTGAATACGCGTTCGGGATAAGATATAACACATTGATTGTTAGATAATAATGTTCAACAAATATTAAGTACATGGATTACAATGTTGTGTTGATACTGTTGATATCTTGTTGTTATGTTATTATATTTGATCACTATGTTGAGCTGTTATTCAAATTGTGTATATTTTTCAGCAAAAAATCACCTGCAGGCTGATTGAAAATTAGCTCCGTTTCTTACTAAATGATTAGATAAGTTCAATTTATATAGCCTGTATTCCCCGAAGGGAGAACCATCAGTTCACAAGGGCGAGCCTTCATTAAAAAAAACTTTGCTCACTCAGTTTTACGGCCATGTTTACCAACCGTCAGTAATTAACAAGTTAGCTAGGTATGGTTCTTTTTTAACCGACTTAAAAAAGGAGGAAGTTACGTATCTGTCTGTAGATACATTGACATACACTTGAATTCCCCACCCACAGTTCCCCGGTATATTTATCCCATGTACTATTACCTGCCATTAACCGGGCACACATTCCAAACTCCAAGCTGCTGCTGATAATTTAGTAGAAAAACCCAATAACACTGCTCCACCTGGGAATCGAACTCAGAACCCTAACGTTACAGTAGCGCTCAGAACCACTAGCAGACCACTATAACTGCCTCATTATAGTATCATAGCACCATGAAAAAATATGGCGGTAGAATTAATGATTTCTATAAATTGTTGTCTGCCTGTATGTCCGTTTATCGTTTTGAATCTTATGAAGGTAGGTGAGGGAGGTATTCTACGTGAGCGAAGCCACTAGCAGAAGCTAGTTAAATGTAATTTTCTTAAAGTTTTAAGGTCATTATTAACATTAATTAATGACCTTAAAACATCTCCTTCTTCTCTACTATTATAAAATCGTAATAAAGCTGTGTCTATACATTGAAGATATAAAAAAAACAAGTGGATTAGGGTATATAAAAATCTACTCACAAAATCTATATACTTAGGCCCACTTGCACCAAATTCTTAAATGTGTTTAAGTCATATTTAAACACAATTTTTCATAGAAATTTCGTGTTTAAATACAATTTAAACACATTTCAGAAGTTGGTGCAAGTGGGCCTTAATATACTTACAAATCTTATCACTAATTTGGGTTCCGAAGCCAAAATAGTGTTTGTTACGGGGTGTTGTTCTCTGTTAGAAAGTAGGTATAGGTTCCAACTTAAAAACTGGTAAGCTTTTTCTCTCAATTAACTAAATGGATCCTGAGATACAGCTTAAGCTCTCTGATGTATAGAGACCGATACAAAGTAGAGATCATCAATATTGGTTTGTGATTAAATTATTTTTGGGATACATTTCTAATAGCTTCAGATGAGCGAAGCCGCGCGCAAAAGCTAGTATATCTATATGATCAAACTATATTCTATCGATTTCGAGATAACTCTACGATAAGGTCATTCATTTCTGTAATATACTACGCACATGAAGCGAACTTAAAATAGATTATATCAAGAGCAGATTAAAATGTAATTAACTGCTAATTAAAGTCATTCAACCTATTCAAATGTGGTGCATGCCCCAGTTACTGTGATGTTTATAAAATGTATTTTTTTTATTCACACCACGCATTCTATAAACGACATGACAGGCAAGATCGAAGGCAGAAGACCAAGGGGAAGGAGCCCAATACATTGGTCTGACCAAATTCGCTCAACATGCGACTCCAGTGTGACCGACACCATACATGCCGCAGAGGATAGAGCGAAATGTAAGTCTATCCAAAACTAGTCTATACAAAACTGTACTGTTTCATTATAGAGATCACAACCCTCAGTAGTGAGGAGAACTCAAGGAGGACTTTACCGAATCCAGGTTACCAAAGGGTGTTTGACGTCACTCGTAACTATTGACACATTTGTACAACTACATAAATAGGGTTGTTACCCCTTTATTCAGTCCCACGCCCCCGTTCAAGTTAATTTAGGTTTTCGCTACACTTTATTTAGTCATGGACTATTTTGCTCGTAGATTTACGAGGTAAGTGTACGGTAGGCCTATTTTTGTGGGGGTTAAAGGGGGTCAATGTGCAATTGGGGATTTGTATCACGATATTCGTAGAGATATGCGATGTAAGTAAACGGTGAGTGAAGTTAAAGATAACTTATCAAAATATGGCTGAGATTCTAAGCTATTCTCACCGTAAACTTGCTTATATGCTGCCAAAATTCAGTACGAATTGGCATATTGGAAGCGTTAGTCTCTGAATATTATGCCTGTGTCTTTTTTCACCAAAGCTAAGCGGTGCAGAGAAACGGGTAAGATGTGCTATGTAGATGAGCTTTGCTAAGAAGTCATGATCTGCGCCGTACTTCACGTAGCTTGATGATGATAAAATATATGCCTGTTTCGGCTGCGGCCTACCCCTTGCTTATTCCAGATAGTCTTACGCTTGACCGCTAGTTCGCATGATGCGATCTACGATGGAGCGCGAATAGAAGAAACCGTTTCACTCGTGAGTTTATCTTTGTATTTTGTATTCTTTATGAAAAACGTTGGTATAACTTAGTATTCTATTAGCTGTGGTATAACGTTGTTTTTACCAGTCTAAGAAATAATTTTTTAAACCACTTCCTGTAACCCATTATATCGCATTAGGTTAGCGGGGTCTAAGCAGAGATAGGGGTCCTAGTGTCATGATCTTTATGTTGCCACGATTTGATAACTCGCGATTATGATATAATTTATAATATAGTATGACATGTGATTTACATAACATTGACGTGATTTACTGTTATTTATTTACAATTGTTGTAAAGGTTTTATCAGGCTTAATTTATTATTATTGAAGTGAAAACTTCTTTTTCATTTCTCATACTCGGAAAGTACTTAGTGTTTATTTGATCTGAATAGCGGGTGGAAAATGCTACTTCTCACCCTTGGGCGGGAATAACTCATATTAATTATTTTCCTCCCTAGGGTGGAAAATAATTTTAAAAATAGAACAAAATTAGGTTAGGCAGTCAGCTGTAAAAAATATAACATAATTAAGAAAAAAAATGCTGCGGTCTTGTGTGTTTATAAACGGCCAACGTGAATTTAAAAAAAAACGCGTGCGGCTGATCGAGGCAGTGACGCGGTGTGTTCCATAATTGAAAATTTAAATAGACTATGACAATATATAATTTGGTGGGATACTTATTAGCTTAACTTTTGCTATATCGAAATCTTTATTAAATATGAGTTCAAGTGATTCTGACATGTTGACCCCAGATTTTGTTAAAGACGAGGCAAATACAGTAATCGAAACTGTTACTATTTTGCATTATTAATTTTTTTAAATTAAATTTTAAACATTAATAGCATATTAAAATTAATTAATTAATACTGTTACTATTATCAATACATATTTACAAAAAACTACTATTTTTTACTTTCCTTACATTCGAAATGAAAAGTAGAGTGCTTAACTCGGGTGAAAGACATCAATTCCTACTCGGACTATAGCCGCCCTCGCTGCGCTCGGGCGTCTAAATACCTCGTATAGGAATTGATTCCTTTCCACCCTTGTGTAACATTCTACTATAGCGGCGCTGAGCACTTTTGATAATGGGGAAAAAAATTTAAACTCGCGACAGATCATATCGCGACAGATAAGACAAAAGAGAAAACAAATGTTTTCTTGGACAGCACAACTGAACATTATCATTTATTGAAGTGAAATGTTCGTTAATATTCAAGTTTTCATTTCTGCCAGCACTCCCGGAGTGCAACCCGTTGTTTTTTATAGTATTTTAACAGTGGGAGAGCCATCCTTCGGCTCGACCGGAGTGATACCACGGCCTCACGGAAAACCGGCGTGAAACATCTATTACGTTGTGATTAGGCGTAGGCGGGCAACGCATTGCGACTCTTCTGGTCTTGCGGGCGTCTATGGGTGGTTGTAATCGCTTAGCATCAGGCAATCCGTGTGCTCTATACCAATAAAAAACTCAATAAACTGAGAACAAAGAACCGCCTCACTAGTGGTCCTGAGCGTGACTTCTGCGCTAGAGGTTCCCAGATCGAGCAGTGTTATTGTATTAGTATATTATTAGTATAATTCAGCAAACCAACACCTATGTATAGGAGCTGCTGTCTAGTTTATAACAACTTTTGTATAATTAGCGCAGTACCATCATACATACAATACACACACACATACTTAGTTTTTCGTAGTCGGATAAAGAGTGAATAGCGGAGATAACACATACTATGGGGTCTATAATTCGATTCTGTCATATGTATTTTTATCCGATATGTATCAGTGTTTTGCTGATTGTAGGAGGCAGGCCAGGACCCCAGATAGCAAGGCGGTTCACACCGGCTAAGGTGGTGGCGTCTACGCATCTTTGTGTGTTCGTTATGATTACTGAGTTTTGCATCACTTGCTTGTGATTGGCGGGATTTTATTTGTAGGTAGGTACGTAATATGAAATATGTATTTTTTTGCGAGCAGTTGGTTGAGAAGCTTTCTATAACTTCGACTTTTAATTGTATTCAGTAACTTCACAGTTCGAAAAGAAATAATGATACCACACTTCAATTAATAGTGTTGGGGTATTGAATGACTTTGCGTAAAGAATGAATGATATTAAAAATGGTTTAATATAAAATAAAAATTCGTAAATAAATTTCGTGAAAGTTTTATTTATTGGGTTCAGAACAACAGGTTTACAAATAAAGTGAAAAGTTTAGAGCCATACTTCAGCAGGAATGGACCGGCTCGACCGGAGCGGGCTCACAGAAAACGTGAGTGAGGTTACCGGAGGCCCAAACCCTTTAAAAGGCGGGCAACGAACTTGTGACTCCTCTGGTGATGCGGATGTCCATGGGCGGCGGTAATTGATTACCATCATGTGATCCGTCTGCTCGTTTGCCCTCCTATCCCATAAAAAAAGGAATACTTATCTAAAGGCGTTTCTTGCCAGCTTTTCTCCAGACTCTGCTTGTCTTACTATTTTTTTTTTTTTTTTTTTTTTTTTTATCTTTTAAAAAAAAAGCTTACTAGCAATGTGGGTCACACATTACTAGTATTCTTGTTAACCCCTCGTGCTAAGCTAAAATGCTTGTGTTACGAGTGGGTTCACGTCGGTAGTGCAATGGGTGGGGTTCGAACCGGCAACCACATGATCGCAAGTCCGACGCCCTAGCCATTAGGCTACCGCCGCTTAAACTATTATATGGAACTGTTTATAAGTTACCTACTAGTAGACATTCCAAAAGACTTTATGAGACAAGAGGTATGCCAAACACGCACGACTAAGCCTATGTCTTTTTCTAAGGTCCAATCTATCTCTGTACCAAAATTCATCAAAATTAGTTCAGCGGTTTAGGTGTCAAAATGGTATGTATGTAAATAGCATGGATTCTGTGCTGGTACTATCATTTATCTACGAAATTCTCTATATCAGTTCGGAGTGATTTATGCCCGATTAATGGCACTAGGATTGCCCCCTATTACATGGGATCTAAGACTTAAAATACCAGCGAAATGTGGGTATATCATTTCTATATTTGTACATTAGTACACCACTGCCTAAATCTTCAGGGAATACAGGCGTGATGGTGTGTTTGCAAAAACATTTTAATAATATTTCGTTTTTCCATGGTAGTTATGGAGCGTTTGTTCCGACTCGCACTTGACAATTTATTGTTATGATTTACAGAGCAAAGGTCGTGATACGAATAAATTATGTATATTTAGATAAATAATTGCAATTTAGAGCAATAAATTGTGCTAAGTGTTGAGAAATTCTACACGAATTTGTCAAGTAAAAAAGTCAAATATTGCACTTTCAAGGAAATGCGGAAGTTATAAAACGAAAATAATTTTCACTTACAAAAACATTTTTATGATGCCGAATTCTGGTGGCATCATTAAAATAGTGGTTTTTCAGAATTTGTTAAAGAGTCCGGTGGGCCAAATTTCCAATCCAAACGTAATACCAAAATAAATCATCTTCTTCTCTCTTCTCTTCTTCTTTTCTCTCTACGATTATAAAACTGTAAAAAAGCTATGTTTGTTACGTGTTGGCGCAAAAACTACTGAATATATTTAAATTTTTGTTATCACTGTTAGAAAGTATATGATTCAACTTAAAAACTGGTATACTTCTTATCTCAAATAATTAAACGGAACCTGAGATACAGCTTGACCTCTCTAATGTATAGAGACCCCTACAAAGAAGAGATCATCACTGTTGGTTTTTGAGCTTCAAGTGAGCGAAGCCGCGGGCAGAAGCTAGTCATTTATAATAATAATACAGCATATTTTCATAATCCCGTAGGTAGTTATGCAATTCAATTCTGTAAAAAAAATTGAATAATCAAACCAAAATTAAAGTTTTCTAAAAACACAAAAAGGAATTTATGGCCCATGAGGGGATCGAACCCGCGACCTTCGCGTTATTAGCACGACGCTCTAACCAACTGAGCTAATGGGCCGCCGCAACTGTATGCTGAAAATAGGGTGCATATGACTGTCGAATTCATCTCGAGTAAAAAAATAGAAAAAATCTGCGTATGTTTTGCTTCTGCGCCCACTAATATTTAAAGTAGTAAGCTCCATCTCTTTAGTTACACATTTATGTACCATGAAGCTTCACCGAGCGACTTTTCAACCGTATATCTTATACAATAAGCTTCAAAATTCAATCGGCAACGTACTTCACCGAAAGTTATGAAGAAACTTTCTAAACTTGCAAAAAATCGTGGATTGTGGATGTCATGTGTGTGGGGAATCCTATGTAAAACTCTTTAGTGGGATGACAGGCTTTTTTCGACAAAACTCACTTTTGCTCAAGATATGCAATTTTATTACCTATATATCATTCTGCTAGTGGTTTCTTTTGGGAAGGTCGCCATAATTACGAAAATAAGAAATATTCCGGCAATTTTTTTTGTGGAAGTGCCAAGCTTCGGCACTAATGGGCCGGGCTCAACCGTAGTGATACCACCTTATAGAAAACCGGCGTGAAACAACACTTAAGTTGTGTTTCGCCGAGTGAGTGGGGATACCGGAGGCTGAAACCCTTTTAAAAGGCGGGCAACGCACTTGCGAATCCTGTGGTGTTGCGGGTGTCCATGGGCGGCGGTAATCGCTTACCATCAGGCGATCTGACTAACGGGTTGCCCCCTAATCCCATGAAAATCAATATAATGAGCCATGAACCAGTAAAACGGCCATGATAACTAAGCAAATATTGGTGATATAGGCTTACCATCAGGCGACCCGTACGCTGTGCGTTTACCATTAAGGCTCTAGACAGAAGGACCGTATTTCAACTGCAATCCAATGCAGTTGACACAACTGCAATAGAACTGCAAACCAAACGTGTAGTCCGATTGCAGTTCAATTGCAGTCGGCGTGCAGTTGCAGTTGAAATGCGGTCCGTCTGTCTAGAGCCTTAGGACTATAAAGTGAAATTGAAACACCGTCAAAAATGTCACTTCCTTAGTGACATAAAACCGTGAGGTTGAAGTCTGACCTCTTTACTCAGCCTTTTTTTTAATAGTACGGAAAATTATCATGGATCGTCCGCCATTTGGGGGTCGGCGGGGTATGTCGGACTCGTACCGACTACAACCCGTACTTGCCATACCTTGCCCTATAGCCACGGTCATGGGAACCGTGACATGCACCACGACATTCTTTATTCAGCCTAAGATAAGCTCAAGCTATTTGATATTGGAAAATGGTATCGTTAAGCTTTTTCTAAGCTCCAAAGAAAATCCTGCTCAGCTTTCTGGGCTTTAGAGTAAAAAAAATAAAAATAACGACACGTGCTGTAATAATAAACAGCTTGTTATTATCACGCCTCAATAATGAGGTAGGCATTAACAGATACGTGGGGGTTATCAAACGAATTCATTGTTTTATTATTTAAAATGTTTTAATCACAAACACATGACTTCGCTGATAGTCCGGTTCCTGTTGTGTTGTTGTTTTTGGTATAATTATTTGTGAGTATTATTATTTTAAGTATATTTGTTTTGTAATATTGTCTTATTTTTGCTAATATTGATAATTGGCAAACAATTTTTGAGAAATGTTTGGTTACAAAATAATGCTTTTAAATTATTGGTGAAAATTGTATATTAATATTGGTTTCTCTTGAACCTTTGAACTAATAATATCAAGGAACTGCCTCAATAGGCTACTAGTCGTAAGAGTTACTTCTACACCAAAGGTCCTGAGCTCGATCCCCAGGTAGTGCAAAATGTTAAAGGTGTCACATCGATCGCACATTCACCAAACACAAATTCTAACAAACATATCTAGACCCGGAAATCCCCTGTATATTATACAAATATTTGTGCCTTGCGGGAATCGAACCTATAACCCTTGCTCAGCCGCGTGAAAGTATGATTAATAAAGCGTAATAAATTACCACATACGCAGCGAGATAATTATAATCGTCCGATTGAACTTAAAGTACAGTGGAACTAAGATATAGGTAAGAATAGTAACATAAAATTCAAACAGTGCCATGACCCCAACTGGCAGACACGTTATCACTGTTGACACTTGCCAATCTCGCTGTGGCAGGAGGCATTTGCGTAAGCGCACTATCTGAAACAATAACCAACACATCTTGACCCCTGCCTTTCAAATAAACACTCCTCTGAAATCCTATTCTATGATACAACGGGGACGGAGGTAGATCAACTGACGCTGGTCGCCATATCAGTTTAGTAGGTAACGTGGGGGGTTTATAGATTTCACGTAGTCAGTCGGTGACGGATCGTCGCCGACTACGGACGCTCCGAGGAGAATTTATTAATTTAAATCGGAAATTTTTTATTATACTTACATTTTTACTAGAAAAAAACCAAAACCTATTACACTACTACTTACACTATTTACATAAAATTTAAGTCGGAAAATTTATATTGAAATCCTTATCAAAATTTAAGGTTTAACACACTTTAGAACATCCAGAAAAATAAAAAGTAGGTACTGAAAGTTATAACAGAATGATAGCATAATTAGACTACCTATATTTATATACTAAGTACGTAGGTACCTTCTTTGTTCCTGTTTATTAATTATACACTAAGAAGCCAAATCATTAATTTTACGAATTATTTCGTAAAAAAAAAGAAAAACTTCAAAATAATGACAGATACAGGTAATAAATAAAATGTATTTAAGTTTACAGTTTTTGCGCATAATATCACCACCTAATATCTTCCTAGCCAACTAGGTACTAATGCTATGTAAAGAAATAAAAAGAAAACTTGCAATTTATTTGATATTATGTGCGTAATTAATTTGTGTATTAATTTATTTAATAGTGAATATCTTGTCGGCGTTTACATAAGTATAACTATTTGGTCTGGCGTTGACAATGCACTTATCAGTTTACACAACTTAAATAATTAATGTACCTACATTGATTAATTAATACTGTAGTTGTGTATTATAAATTATTATTAATCGTTGCTCCAGTTTGCAGGTGCATAATTGTTGTAAGTACTGTAGAGACCGCTCCAAGAAGGCGATAATACTATGGGTTGACCGGTTGGAAACAGATAAAAAATAAAAAATCATTTTTGAATTTCGTACATGTAGAACTGACTAGTCTGTGAGTCTTGACAGACTCACCCTGTATGAGTTAAGGTTTCGCCCCATAATAAATACTAAAGTTAAACTATATCTCTAACTAACAATTACCCTGGTACCTCGACAGTATCTACACAGGTCTAATTTGATATTTTTATGAATCAATTTTGATGGTTTATATTTATTGAAAGATAGTGTTAATTAACAATTAGGTAATTTATTAGTTTCAATATTGTTAGAGAGAATAATTAATTTGATTAAAAAGGTTTTATTCTTCTATCTAGTAAGTAAATTGATAGTGATGTTAATGTGCAAATACAATGATATCAATTAGATAAACACTTAACTTGTATTCAGGAAGGTTCAAATTAGGAGGTATTTGCTCCTTAGAAGCCAACTATGTATTTTATATTAAGAATTCGAGGTTTTTTAAACACTTATTTTTAACTCTAATGTTATCTAATTTTATTGAATATACGCAAAATAGTGACAAGGGTCAAGGGTCATTGATGTCAAATTCTTAATTCAAATCTTAATTTAAATAAACGGGAAGCCATAGAGAACTGTAAACTTCTAGAACTTTAATAAATACGAAAGAATTTTTTAAATAACAATTTGCACTTTGAACCTACTAAGTAAATTCGATAATGTGAAGCAAAAATAATAGTTATAATGCGCCATTATTTACTGTATCGTGGGAAACGATTAAAGAAATAAATTAAACAATCATCTTAACTTTACCTATACTTTAATTAAGTTAGCGTACTCCAATTAAAGTTTTACAACCGAAGTGATAAATCGGAAAGCATACTAGTACACATAGTTACACAGATAAAGTGAGTAAGTAGGTACCTATTTAAAACAATAAAATGTACACGATGTAAATATGTGCGAACGGTGTTACTTGTCATTATCTGAGCAAAACAATGCCACGAGGGGAGCGCGTGGCGGCTGCACGACTACAATTTAAAAATAGACTCGCTGACTAGCCATCATAACCTGACCTTCTCTCCCCCGGCCAACCTCAACAAAACAGACGATAACCAATGCTTAGTTCGTATAATTACAGCTCAATATTGCTGGTTGCTGCTGTACTTCATTTATTCACCAATATATCCTGACCTTCCCACCCCTTCCAAATCTTTATATTAAGGACGAAATTGCGGCATGATGTCGTACAATTAGAGGTCAATGATAAACTGGTCACGGCAGTTCTTTAACGCCTTGCTTCGTAGGACCACGCCCTGATGATGTGTTTGATGCGTCTCGCGTTCCAAATTCCAATTCTTGGCACCGTTGTTGGGAGGTGGAATTTTGGCATGTAGTTTGTATGAATTGATGGTAATATATCTTTGATTACGTTAATTATGGTACCTAATAATAGTAATATCTTCATAGTATATCTGAGAAATGAAAAAAATATGAAGTCCAATACGGTAAAATAGTTATCGGGATATTTGGATGAATCTATACTTAATATATAAAGCTGAAGAGTTTGTTTGTTTGTTTGTTTGTTTACTTGAACGCGCTAATCTCAGGAACTACTGGTCCGATTTGAAAAATTCTTTCAGTGTTAGATAACCCATTTATTGAGGAAGGCTTTAGGCTATATATCATCACGCTACGTGGACGAAGTCGCGGGCAGAAGCTAGTGAAGTATAAATCAAATTAATGCACTCAGTTGCACCAACTTCAAAATTATATTTAAATTGTATTTAAACACGACTTTTTATAGAAATTTTGTGTTTAAATACAATATAAACACATTTAAGAAGTTGGTGCAAGTGGCCCTAAGAAGGTTATTTTATAGTTTAAATTAGCTGGCATTTATCAAAACATACGCCTTTTTTTTTGTTGACGGGGTTGGAATTCCTTTATGAACATACCTGTGCCTAGAGCAACCCATTATAAAAATAACGTCCTTATGCCAGTTATTTATCTGTGTCGGAATGGCATTCTAATTTTAAATGCGTTCTAGAAGTCGAGTTACGATGCAATAGCGTATATTGTCAGGGCTACCAATTTATGGCTTGATCAGCGATGTAGGAACCTTTCTTACTTCCGATTCTTCATGCAAAGCTCTTTATATTATATCCTAGATACTCCTCTGGTGTTTCAGGTGTCCATGGGCGGCGATTAGGTATTACAATGAGGTGACTCGTCTGCTCCTTTGCATCATAATATTTAAAAAAAACGGAAAGTACCTTAAAGGTTTTGTGAAAAAGGTCTTGACAGATCGACAGACGGACAATCATCAGACAACGAAGTGATCCTATAAGATTTATGTTTTTAATCGACTTCAAATTAAAAAAGGAGGAGTTTTTACGATCGCTTGTATATAGGTACAGGTCCCAAATAAGTTAAATTATTTTAAAGTTATTTTAGTGAAGGAAAAATTCGACTCGCAGGCAGGAGTCGTGACGTCATGTTTCAACATGGCAGGTAGGACTCGCGGTGGCTTAGAGGTCATAGCGTCTGGCGTACCTAGCCAGAAGACGCAGGTTCGAATCCTGCCTGCGAGTCGAATTTTACCTTCACTAAAATAACTTTAAAAAATCACAAAAAGATAAGTTAAATTAAATAAAATGAACCCATAATTGTTGCCTCGTCCCATCATATGGAAACTACGCAATTGCTGTTTACACAAGTTCCTCGTTATCTTTGCGTAATATTATTAATAGTTATTTAATTATATAATGTTTTATTTTCTCTCTCTCTCTCGCTCGAGTTTTCTTCATCTATAGAAATTAACTGACTTTTTAACTGCTATATTAGGGTCTAGAATCTTGAAAATTTAGTAGATCGCTTCTTTGAACAGCGTAGACATTTGCTAAGACAGGATTTAGGGTATCGTTATTGGGATTTTTGACTTTGAAATTCTATGTAGGGTTTGAGTTTTGTTTTGAGTCCGATATATGGTACTTGTCTTCCCCCTTATGGTGGTGCTGCTGGCTTTTACAATATTCTTTACTAAAAAACCTTGTCTGATCTGAAAGGTATATAACATAGGTATCAAATTTATACCATTACCTTGATTGATAATTTTATCTTCTCTACCTACTATTATAAAATTGTAAAAAAGCTGTGTCTGTACATTGAAGATAAATTTAAAAAATAAGTGGGTTAGGGACGTTAGGGTCTATAAACGTCTCCGAACCCAAAAATGTGATTTTTTAAATTCTTGTTTGTTTGTTACCCCTAAGAGTTCATCACTTGGTTTTTGATTAAATTATTTTTGGGATCCATTTCTAATCCCAATATAGGTTCAGGTAGGTAAGCGAAGCCGCGGGCAAAAGCTAGTTTACCAAATAAAATAAGGAACGTTCGATATTCATGTCATTTATTGGCACTTTCATTCTTGCATCTATTCCAGGTGCGCAGGCGTTCTATGTCGGTTAAGCTATATCAGCATTTCTCTATGTGATTGGCTACTGTCGCATAAGACAATTCTAAACTTAAATATTTATAGAATTCCATAAGGAATCAACAACGTAAACATATTTTTTATAGACTGACCGAGTCCTTGAATGCTTGCGCGTGAGCAAGCATAATGTGACCTCGGCGGGCCGCCATATTCAATATAAGTACGTACTCTCATATAAATGATTATAATAGTGGAATTAACTGTGAATTATTTTAAACCATCATTTGTGTTCATACCGCAAGTGTGGTTACTGTAGATAATTGCGTGGTCTGTTCATATGAATGACATTATAAATAGGCAATGGTAAATTTTATGTAGTCTTCACTCTTATGCTGTAGAAAAATATTCATGTTCTTATTCTCAGCTAGAGAATAGACTCTACATTTCACATTTACTAGAGAAATGTGATTTAAAGTTGAGAGAGAAAGCTACAGAGCTATACGAGGAGTTTCAACTATTGTCTCTGGCAATATTTTTGATTGCTGAAGTAGACTAGACGTTTTATGGGTTTTCATAAATAATATATTTTTTACCATAGATATGTCTGTCTATCTTTAAAGCTCCTCGAAGAGCTGGGGTAGTAAAATACCATGATGTGGGATTGCCTTGGCTACGAATCAGACCCACAACACACGGGGACACACAGGTGACATTTTTTTTTATGTGATAGACGGCAAACGAGCAGACGGATCGCCTGATGGTAAGCGATCACCGCCGTCCATGGACACCTGCAACATCAGAGGAGTCACAAGTGCGCAAACGGCATTATAATGCCTCATAGATCTATAGATTGAAGTGCAAATTAGAGTTTTGTGAAACAGTTCATTCAGAAATTGAACTCAGGATCTTACTATCAATAGTTTATATAAGAGGTCACTTTTCCCGATAGATCATCAAATTTATGGTCCTCACCAACGTTACTTACCTGTCATAAAATAACTCCTACAACCTCATTCAACAAATCCCAAATAAACCCAACGTTACTTCGATAACTGGGTTTTACAATATCGCAGCACAACAGTAATTAGCATACAATTATGAATACAACTGGCCGTACGTCCGTGACTCACTCTACACTCTATGATGAGGGAAGGTGCGTCATTAGCTGACTTGTTATGATGTTTAAAATAGATTTGTATTGAAACCTGCGAATTCGAAGGCTCCCTTCGTTGATGGTAAATGATTTCACCTGGGTTTGCGGGGCGAAATAAGTCAGTAAGGGATGAAACTAGTTTGCATAGGCATGAAACATGATACAATGAAGTCAATATTAAAGGTTTTCAACCAAAGTTTTTTCTTAAACTGGTGTAAACCGGTTTCTCTAATACTACTAGTAGCCCTTGATTTCTCTTCCTCACATCGGCGGTACAGACAGGCTCATCTTTCCTACTCGGCAATCTAAGATGGCTATTTCCCAATTCTTTTGTTTCAGAAGCCCTACCCAGTATCCCGTGGTAAGTGCCCAAGGTCTCCAATAGTTTTTAAAACACTGCCCTGGTTACAGCAACGATAGAAAGGAATATTGTAGATTAATAACTGTTAATTACCGATTGGATAGAATGGAAAATTTATTTGAAAATAAGGTTTATACCGGTTACTAAAAACTAAATGAAATATAATATTCACAATGATGTATCTGCGGTAAAACCGGTTTCCGAGCCTAGGTTAGCAGTGTGGTCAAAAAACCGTGCACGGCTCCCTCGGGTCTATATGTAGATTCAAGTTGAAGATGTATGAAGAATGAAGATGTATTTTAGTAAGTAAGAATTCGACATGTGCTTACACCTTGTCGTGTCTTTTTAGGTACGGATAAATATTGTTTCAGGCTTTGATAGCCTTTTAGATTCTTCTAGTTAATGTGGTGTAGCTATTTACAACGTTTGTTATTATCGGAGAACCTTCTACAATACAGGACAAATCCTGTGTCCATGCAATAGACATGATTTGTGACCGCGAATCGTATTTTTTTAAATTCTGTCTTCATATTGTGTCCATAGTGGTTTTTCCGCGTTTTACTTCAAACGCGGACAGGGAATATCGTAGTACAGATTTTTTATTGGTTCGTGTTAGACTCTATAGCTGTAGTCAGTAGCTGAGATGGGAAGTAGTGCGTTCTCACAGATTGCCAGTTTAAAGTAGCAACCTGTTACGTTTGACTGGGAGAAACGGAAGCCAAATCATCTTCCAGTTCTTAGAGGCTGGTCTTCGTATTCTGAAGATTCCTGGTGTTAGGATGTCTCTGACTTTACTATCAGGTAAATCGTTTGGTGGTTTTGTAAAGTGATTTTAAATTAACAGAAGCAGGAAAGTGTTAAATCGTTGAGTACATCCAGACTACACTGTTTTTAAATAAAGCTTTATAAGTTTCTGAGAAATAGCATGTTATTCAGAAGGTCAAGGCGACACGATGCCTGTTCAAACATGTGGCGTCTAGCTGCACATATTTGCGACAGCATGCGATTTGCATCCAGTTATGAGAACATTATTATAATATAATCTTCTGTTTTCAAACATGATCTCATACTTGTGGTATGGATTGGATTGTATAATCAGCTGTCTTTTGGGTCCTTCGAGGGTTTGAGTATCTTATGGAGTCCTGGAATGAATAGGAAACCTATACGATCGTCCTCAATCCTCATAATATATTATATCGTAGACCTGTGTGTACCGCCACGGTTTGTTGGTATGTTTTAAGTCCCATGTAATAGGGGGCGAGCCTGTTGCCATCAGGCACAAATCCAAATCCAAACCCTAAACTGCTACTGAGAATTTCACAGAGAAATCCAAGAACACATTGCTTGATCTAGGAATCTAACACATGATCAACACGACTAATGGGGAGTTTACGGGTCGAAAATTGGATCTAGCTAAGTCTACATAACATACAATCATAATGAGCTCATTCTTCTGTCCCACTCTTGGGCACTTCCTCTCAGAATGTGAGGGATAAGGCTATAGTCCACCATGCTGACCTAGTACGGGTTGGTAGGCTTGACACGCCGTCGAGAAAATCTCTTAGGTTTCCTCACGATGTTTTGCGTCACCGTTTAAGCTCAAGATAATTAGCTACTAATACGCACATGACTTCAAAAAGTCGTAGGTGCGTGCCTTTGATTCTAACTCGAGACCTTTGACTTGGCAGTCCAATGGTCACATCACTAGGCTTTCACTGCTTTCATCTAAGTCTAATTTATAGAAAATCTTGTTTTCTCGAAGTTTTCACACACAGCCACAATCTCGACTTGCTAGCTTGATATATTACATCAGTCCTATGTAGAGCTTAGTTGACCAGACACTATTTAGTTCAAAACAGATACTGTTTTAACAGAAAGAGATACTACTTTTGTTTCATAACGAAAACAGTTTAATGACTGCGAACGACGTCCTAGAACTTATTTATGCTGAATATCCTATCTACCTATAAGGATAGGTTCCGTTTGGGAGACTCCAATTTAAAAGACCCTGATGCCAAATTTGCAGTAACCTTTCAAAATAAAGGCTACACTGACCATGTTCGTTCGGAATAAATTGTACAAGCAATTGTATTTTTTATTAATGCAATTATAACGATTACGATAGCATGCACAAAAATTACAATAACAATTAAAATTTACTACCTATTGGATACTAATTTATTTATTGAAAATGATTCTTAATACAATACTTTTAAAGATTCATATTGAATCCATAACAATATTATAAATGCGAAAGTAGCTGTCTGTTTGTTTGTTACGTTTTCATGCCAAACCGCTGAACCAATTTCGATGGATTTTGGCATAGAGATGGGGGTCGTGGCTAAGTAACCGCCCGTGGACACCCGCAACACTAGAGGAGTCACAAGTGCGTTGCCCGCCTTTTAAAAGGGATTGGGCCTCCGGTAACCTCATCACTCGGCGAAACACAACGCAAGCGTTGTTTCACACCGGTTTTCTGTGAGGCCGTGGTATCACTCCGGTCGAGCCGGCCCATTCGTGCCGTAGCATGGCTCTCCCACGTGAAAAATTATTTAATTAGAATTTTTAAAGAATGGTCACCCATCCCCTCGTTGACCGCGGTGAGCGCAGCTTAACCTTGCACATCAGTTAATCAGCTTAGTTATTACTTAGCGACAAGCCCCTTATTTACAAGTTAATAGTGGAGGTTATTTTATTGCTACTATTGCACATACAAAGTATGTAATTGTGATTTTTCATATCCGCAGCTGATAGCCCCATATAAACAACTCCATATACTACATAACTACCTATCTGTTGGCACAATGGCACGAACCAACTGCATGGCATGATACTCAGTATCGGTATAAAACGTACTAGCTTTTGCGAGCGGTTTTACTCGCATTTTAAAGGTCTTTTTGAGACTAAATCTAGCCTATATCCTTCTACAAAGTCCAATCTGTCTCCATGCCAAACTTCATAAAAATTGGTTCGGCGGTTTATGCTTAAAAAGTAACCATCAGGCAGAGTTATTTTCGCTTTATTATTAACTAGCTTCCGCCCGAGACTTCGTCCCCGTAGCGTGATGATATATAGCCTATAGCCTTCCTCAATAAATGGGCTACCTAACACTGAAATATTTTTTCAAATCGGACCACTAGTTCCTTAGATTAGCGCGTTCAAGCAAACAAACAAACAAACAAATTCTTCAGTTTTATATATTAGTATATAGATGAGTACATGGATGTTAGTATGGTGTTACTGTTAGTCACAAAGAACTATGTTGACCACAATTTATAATAGCCAATAATAGGATTTTATGTCATGGAATGAGCTTGTTTATTTTATAACTTCTAGCAAGTATTATCTATTATAGTTTCAAATACAAATTTGTTTCTATGTACATTTGGGGACATTTGTTATGTTAATTACAATAACGGCCAATTTAATTACATATTCATAAATTAACATTGTCAATAGCTGTTGCTATTCACGCCTATTCCCTATAAGGATAGGCAGAAATTACAATTTACAATTACTTAGAAATTACTACGCGCGCGTTTTATAAATCTCTTTCGGTAGTCGCATTTATTCAATCTATTGTCTCTTGATATACTGAAACCATTGTCTTCCTTGTTACTCTCTTTTCGGCTCTCTGATTATTATTTTAAAATCAAATTGTTACTTAATTGTAGGTACCTCAACAATAGCTTTAGACAAATCGCGCGTAGATAAATTCATTTTATTTCGAATTATTCGTCGATTCCACGTAATTGTTACAATATGTTGTGCCTGGATATCCGGCAGACTAAACTAGAATCCAAGGATAAAGCAAGCGTTTTGCGAGCGAAATGCTTAAACGTTGCATGAATAAATACGTTGACTAGAATAGCTGTTCGTATCGAGGCGAGTCACTGTGCCGGTGGGCTCGTCAGGCGGCAACCACGCGTCGACGGCGTGCCCGCTGACGTCACCCGCGTCACCACACCGTCAAAACAACGTAGCTAATCCCAACACATACAACTTTAAACCTTAATCCTTTACAATAAGAATGTCAATGTTCTCTTATTTTGATACTGCAGCCGTAGTTTTCCGTTCGCTTTGCGTAAGTTCACGAAGTGGTGTTGTAATTTTTTCTCGAACACACGCGCCTCCGTGTGATATCGCGTACTTTGAGTATTCAAAATTCGAATTTGGAGGGAATTTGAAAAAAGAGTTTATGATTTATTATTTTGGCTGTTTATCGATACGTTTAGGAACGAAAAGTTATATGTGGACATCGATGTGTTATCGGAGCGTAAATATGTCATTTTATCAGTGCGCACCGAGGGTATAAAAGCGATCGCACACATCGCTCCACGCCCAGTGCGGATCGCACGGGCACACTTTAAACATGACTTTTAAACAGAAAAAAAATGTTAAATAAAACCTCATTCATGTAGTTACTTTGTATCAAGATGCTGATATGTGTCAGTTAACCATGAACTTAAAGAGCCATTGTTTCCGAATGACTAAATAAACGTGCTGAATTCCGAGAGGTTATCTTTAAATATACTTTGATAATAATCAATAAACAAACAAGAAAGTAATAAAATTAAAATATGTAATTACCTCAAGTGCAATAAACTTTATAATAATAAAATAATATTATGAAATTAATTATGCAAATTAAATAATAAATTATCTTACTGATATAACATTTTCAGAATTGGATGACAGATAAGTCTTAGGTGGTATATAAAATAAATAAACAATATCAAATAAATAATCGATTATGATTAATGGCTAGGAAATACTTAGAAGTGTAGGTCATGGATGCATGAATCATGAAAATATTGCAGGTTTCTTAGAAATTGTTATGATTTTCCACTACCACACGAGTTCCGTCAAAGTATTGATTGGAAAATTAATTAAAGAATAAAATAACGATAAGAAAGGAAACTTCGATATAATTTGATCGACTATACTGTAATGAAAAATGCATTTAATAAAAAATAAAATAAAATATTAACGGATACTTTGATACCTATTCGGATTAATATCAAAGTATCCATCATAATGTATCGTCATGCCCTTTTAAAAGGCCGGCAACGCACTTGCGACTCCAGTGGTGTTTTGGGTATCCATGGGCGGCGGTAATCGTTTACCATCAGGCGGTCCGTCTGCTGGTTTGCCCCCCTATCCTATAAAAAAATGATTAAATGGAATTACGTCATTATAATAGCTAAAATTATATAAAGTATATTTTAAAAGAATAAAACCTCACTGAAATAAGTTCAGACAGACGGTGCTACAAACATACTTACACATTATAATATGGTTAACAGTTCGCACCCTCTTTTTGCGTCGTCGCTTGGGGCTAAAAATACAGATCCACAAATTAATATCTTTGTTTTGACTTCAGTAGCCGCTTGTAGTTCGGATTTGTCGCTGAATATTGGCAATAGACTCGCCCCTATCACATAGGATCTGTCGGGAAATATAGACGTGATTAGGGTTGCCAGATGTTTGTATTTTTATAGTTAGTAACGTTAGGCCAAATATATGCACCGCGGCCTGACCGGCTTTTGTTAAGCTTTTTGTGAACCACGCCCCGCCAAAAGAAAGAAAAAAGGACGCAAGTGACTCAAGTAAATAACATAACATACCATCACGCCTGTATTCTCCGAAGGGGGAGGCAGAGGCGTACTAATGTACACCCACAGTTCGCCGGTATGTTTAGGTCCCATGTAATAGGGGGCGAGGTTATTGCCATTAACCGGGCACAAATTCCTAACTCCGAGCTGCTACTGGGAATTTCATAGAAAAACCCAATAACACTTTGCTCGACCTGGGAATCGAACCCAGGACCTCTAGCGTAGCAGTCGCGGTCAGGACCACTTGGCTATTGAGGCAGTTAAAGTAAATCAAGTAAATAAAAATATTCAAATAGCATCTTTAGGTCAAAATGTCCGGCTAATTATAGTGTCTATTTTAGGCCTAGCAAACCAAGCCGTGGTTGACATACCTACTATGTTCATTTTCAGATTTTCAGTCACTTTCCGATGAGTATGGAAAGATACAATACAAACGCCTTTATTGGGATTGCAAAGGACTGCATTCAAGAAATAAGGAATTCCGCATAAAACAAATACTGTTTTTTTACATTGAACACAAAAACATGACCTTCGTTCACAAATGCATTGACAAAAACCTTATTCGCTTATCAACAATTTGTACATTATATACTTGCCACCTTTTGTGGGCTCGTGGTTAAATAACAACCAGAAGAGGAGTTAAGCCATGCTTGCTGCACAATTTATAGATGGGTGTGTCTTCATTACCTACGCGCATAACTTTTCGTGTCGTGTAGGGAAATAATATTGTGAACTTCGTAACAATGTACATTATGTACAACAATAAATTTGTTTAGTTCAGTAAGATATGTAACTATGTAGTCATATATTTCATAATTTATTCATTGATAGGACTGCTATGAATGTCGGGCACGGTTCTCCTTTCAAAACGAGAGGGCCACGATGGCTTAGCAAACTTAAGATCTTGAATTGCCCACAAAATCGTAATACCAAAATAAATCGTAATCCAACAATAATTTATCAAATGTTGTCATTATTCGGATTGAAATACCGTTAATCTAGGTTCCTAACGTACAATTTCATCTACTAGGTACTTACTTCACTATAATAAACGACCGGAAAATCGTTCCAAACTTGGTAAAGTTATCACGTTATTGCATTCGCTTACAATAATTTCCCGTGAAGTATTTTGGTTGAAATGGTAAAGTGGTAAAGTAGGAACCTAGATTAATCCAAAGGTATTGGAATCCAAATAATAATAATACACTTTGATTAAATTGTGTTCGACTTACGATTCATTTTGGTATCATGTTTGTTTAGGAAATCGCCGTAATACGCCATTGTAAAAATCTCTCAAATTTCCTCGCGATGTTATTAATACGCACACGCTTTCGTAATGTCAGAGGTGCGTGCCTTGCATTTGAACTCGAGACCTTTGACACGCTAGTCATATCTATACTAATATTATAAAGAGGAAAGATTTGTATGTATGTAACGAATAAACTTAAAAACTACTGTGCCGATTTCAAAAATTCTTTAATCATTTGAATGCTACATTATTCCAGATTAATACTTATAGGCTATAGAATATTTTAAAAAAAGTTAGTGATCCTTATGAAAACTTCGATAATGTAACTCAAGGTGTGAGAAAGATACGCTAGAGGTCCAGGGCCAGGACCTCTGCCTCAGGCCACTAGACCAATAGGCTAGACAAATGTGTATGAATTAATTATCATCTGATCAATAAAAATTCTGCAGTGTTTTATCGCTAAACCTACTTTTTAAATACGCAGTATCGTAGTAAATCTAGTAAACACATCGTCCATGAAACTGTTCTGGAATATTTTGTACTGCGCGTGCGTACCGTCATTGCAGGCGATTACAACATGGCTGATACCGGCCTTCGCGTCGTACTTATAGTTCCTGCATTACCGTATCAATTGTACACATACAAACAGAAAAATAATGTCATTAATTGTGAATTTGTGATTGTCATTGCAAAACCTAAATGGGGCGATTTTATCGGGCGATGGAGCCATACATACCATCACGCCTATTTTCTCCGAAGGGTTAGGCAGAGGTGTACTATACACCCACAGTTCGCGCGTCGGTATATTTATTTAGGTCCCAAGTAATAAGAGGTGAACCTAACCTATGAACCGGGCACAAATCGAAGCTACTACTGAGGATTTCATAGGGAAATCTACGAACACTGCTCGACCTGGGAATCGAACCAGGGACTTCTAGCGCAGCAGTCTAACGAGGCAGTTACGCGTAGCTTATCGTGTAGAGTTCGGTCCTGAAACTTTTATACCGATTTGGTATGGTTTAATTCTTTATTACACTAGACAGAGCGAATGGTTGACACTGAGGATTGCCTTTATCATAGAGGGCCTTTATGTAACAAAATAAAAGATTAAAATTTAACAATTATTCGTGTTGTCATGTATATTGCTGGTTATCTTTAAACATCTTTGTTGTAAACCTAAGAAAAAAGACTTCAAGAAAAAAAACAACACCAAAAAGTATACATTTTATTTAAAGGTTCTTATTATTCTGATTATTATTGTGAGTCAAACAGGTTGAAGGAGGAAAAGCGTTATATGTGAGATAAAACCTCATGACCAAGACAAAATACCTTATTAGTTTGTCTTCTTCGTTCTGCATGAGGTTAATAAAAAAATTAACTAAGGGTTCTCCAATTTTGCGATTTAAAAATAATTACTTACTTACCGATATTTTTGCAATACTTAAAACTCTGCATCGCTAATCGGTGACAGTGTTGAAAATACACAAGCAATGAGTAAGCCAGCACGCTAGTACAACGTGGTTCACTGTGACGCGCGCGCATTTCTCATTGCGTCACATTTTGACGGACACGTCATGTGTCAAATTTCGCGAATGACAGAAGTGGGATGAGCAATTTGTAGAGTTGACGCAGAAGCACGAAAAAAGTTTGGGATGCGAGTATTTAAACAACTTGTTCTATTTTTAAATTATAAAAAATACTTGTAGTATTTTTTAAGAACTATAGATTTGTATAATGGGTATAACAAAAGAATTACTTGTGAATTTGAAGGCCCTTTCAATACATGGTGTATTGTATATTTCTACACTAGCTATTGCCCGCGACTTCATCCGCGTAGATATTTGAATTATTGCGTAATGAAATAAAACAACTTATCGGATTTTATCGCGTTATATTTATAAAAGTCAAACAAACGTTTCGGACCCTTTACAGCGTCCATGAGTATCCGTAAAGTTGTTTTATTTAATTATATCTAATATCCGCGAAAGCTTCAGAAATAGTTATTGCCTATGTGATAATCTGATGTAAGAGCTACATATTCTAATATTGTAAAGTTTTATTTAAATCCATACAGTAGTTTTTGCGTGAGAGAGTAACAAAAGACATCAAAAATCCATACATCCACACAAACTTTCACTTTTATGATATTAGTAGGATATTTAGTGAACTAATGTTAACTAACGAACGAATTTAATGACGAAATATACCAACTAAAGTATACCAACAAAGGTACCATACCATCACGCCTTTATTCCCCGAAGGGTTAGGCAGAGGCGTACTAATGTACACCCACAGTTCGCCGGTATGTTTAGGTCCCATGTAATAGGGGGCGAGCATATTGCCAGTAACCGGGCACAAATTCCTAACTCCGAGCTGCTACTGGGAATTTCATAGAAACACCCAATAACACTTTGCTTGACCAGGGAATCGAACCCAGGACCTCTAGCGTAGCAGTCGCGGTCCGGAACACTTGGCTATTGAGGTAGTTACCACAAAGGTACCAACCAACAAAATATTCTGTAGATATAGCTGGGTGAATATTTGAAAAATATTAGAACGTCATAAATAAATTCATAAATTAAATAGTTATTTTACGTGCTGAACTCTTTAATTTAATTTTATGAACAGTGCCTTTGAAGATTTAGATTAAAAAAACTAAAAAGATGAATTACATTTTAAGAACATTTTATTGATATGTAAATGTAGTTTGATGTTAAAATAATCTTGTAAAATAAATGTACCTTGCTTGAAAGGCGTAGACAGCGAACTCGGTGCTCAAGCTATTTTACTGTGACACAATCGTCAGTCAATGACTTCAAAATGTTGATATTTGACAGATTTTATCTAGAAATCTATCAGTACTTATGTTATTTAGTGCCATTGTACGATCGTTCTTTTAAAATAGACGTCATCATCTAAACTCGAAACACTTCCTACCAAACTGTAACGTCACAGAGTGAAATTAAATTAAAAAGCGTTACCTTTCGTTGCTATCGTGTACTTATACTTTTAAACTGCCTCATTAGCCTAGTGGTCCTGAGTGCGACTGCTACACTAGAGGTCTTGGGTTCGATTCCCAGGTCGAGCAGTGTTATTGGGTTTTTCTATGAAATTCCCAGTAGCAGCTCGGAGTTTTGAATTTGTGCCCAGTTAATAGCAATAGGCTCGCCCCCTATTATATGGGACCTGAATATGCCGGCGAACAGTGGGTGTGTATTGGTATGCTTCTGCCTAACCCTTCAGGGACTACAGGCGTGATGGTATGATGGTACTTATACTTTTTTAAATTCAGCGTGATCAGCGTCATTCAGTATTCAGGTGCGCCCGCGCTCTGAGTTCACTCAAAGTTCCTAAGTTGAGGCATCCGCCATAGTTGAGTTGGTGTAATCGCGCATGCGCGGTGTAACGCAGTGTTACCCATCTCTAAAATATTCATTTGTTTAATTCATCGTTTGGTTAATGGCGCTGCCTATGCGTCCTTATTATGGCTAACGACGTTTGCACAATCGATTTGGATTTCACGATATCGAGTAATACTGAAACTAATTGCTATTTTCAAGAAATATCTAAACAGATGTGGGCAAAAATATATGCAAATACGATAATATATTAGGTTTTGATGCCAAACAGCATCGTCCATATCAGTCATAACGATGTTTCTGATTTTATGTGCAAGAGTCGCCTCCTTTGCGCCAAGTTTTGTCAATAACTTGCTCAGTTTATGGCTGGCAAATTTAGTATCGTAAACAGCGACATTTTGTTTTTTCGCCTGCAAGGGACAGCAAAATGGCTAATTTACATTATCTATACGTTCTCATGGATAAAATAAAATTGTATCTGCTTATAATTTAAAATACACCTGTATTCTCCGAAGGGTTAGGCAGATGTGTACTTATTTAAGCCCACGGTTCGCCGGTATGTTTAGGTCCTATGTAATTGCGGGCGAGATTAAAACTGCTGCCGAGCTGCTCCTGAGAATTTAATAAAAAACCGTATAAAATGTTGCATTTGCGTGGAATCAAAGCACTGCTACAATAGTAAAGGTCCTTTTACTGTTAAATAAGTCATATATTGTTAGTGAACAATCAATATACTAATAAGGCAGTTCTTTCGTAATTTAGAAAACATAAACTGCTTAGAGTGGTCTACTGGTTCTTAGAATCATAATGTGTTTTATTCCCTACAATATGGTTGAGTCAAACCACGCTAATACA
Organism: Acronicta leporina; assembly: GCA_947256265.1. Lineage (NCBI taxonomy): Eukaryota > Metazoa > Arthropoda > Insecta > Lepidoptera > Noctuidae > Acronicta > Acronicta leporina. The sequence goes on along the minus strand of OX366513.1, from coordinate 2,386,333 downwards.
CACGTCATGCTCGTGAACGGGTGCTGTCTGTCGGGGCTGGTCAGTTCTTACTTGCTGTGGCAATTCCTTTTTTTATATATGTATAAGTAATTAATGGATCTTGCTCATCAAACTGCATCATTCTCAGTAACTATTTACTAACAAAATCCAAGTTAATATTTTTTATAAAGGAGTATATATGGAGTTTCTTGCCGGCTCTTCTCCATATGACACACTTTTTGGAACTGTGCAACTAGTTTGACTTTTCAAAAGTACCTTTTATAATGGTCTAATTGAAATAAAACATTTTGACTTTGACTTTGTTGATAATTATTAATTCAATTCAATATATTTTAATTCAGACATGAGTCCATCCATGTGACCATTAATGAATGGTCATCCAAATCAAAGTTTCAAAATTGCTGACGTTCCAACGACGTAGAAAAGGGGCGTGACAGAATGTAACAGTGTCTCTGTTATATTCTGTCACGCCCCTTATATGACGTGTGTCTCTGTTCGCCCATCGTGTAACTCCAGAGAAGATGGTAGGGGTGGGGTTACGCGTTACCGTTGAAAGTGAGGTCCAGGAGAGACCCCTTTGCAGCTTCCCCAAGGATATGCCCGAGCAAGCGTTGCATTGGGGGATTCTGGGAGTACCGCCCGCAGTTGCGTAAAATTTCCACACTAATCCACAATAATTCCCCGGTCTAATCCCCAAAGACCATTCGCGTTTTGAAGTGTTCCCCTTCCATAAGGTAGTCTGCAGTCCGAAGGGACTCTTAAAAACACCTCTAGTTTTGCAGGTGTCCAAGGACGGCTATGATTACTTACCGTCACACCTTACGAACGTTACCGACATTAACAACAATGAAATACAGCTATATATATTTCTGTGAGTATAATATAATTGCCGCCACATTGCCAAATATTCTGCCAGTAAGCAGTGATGTCATAGAGTTATTGAGTAATGTAGCCAATGAATTTACTGAGCTAATGGTTTCAAGATCACAAAATGTGTGATACCATTGGGGTTGCCCGCATGCTTGTTTGTTATTAAGACTGCAGACAAAAACACTATCATGGTATTACATGATTATAGAAAGTAGTTACGACACTGAAAAACGGAAAGGTCTCGAATATATGCAGTCGCACGCGCATGGCGCGGGCTCGAGCGATAATACGGTTTGCAGGCACACGGCCGCGGCGGCGACGCAATCTATGTGTGTGCTAGTCGCTATCGTGGATTGCAGTGAATGGTCACATAGTTTTTCACCAAAGTTAAAGTCAAAGTCAAAATGTTTCATTCCAATTCTAATATTAGGTAATTATTGCAAAGACAGCCCGTGCCACGATTTCAAGAAATGGATCTTATGGATAAAAAATTTCAGGAAACTCGATAAACTATTTTTCAGTAGCTCAATGTCATGCCGATTACCGCCGCTGCCGATAGCAATATAATTGCTTCTATTGTAATGTGCAGAAAAAAACGGATGTCATTGTAAATTGATTTATCATGACAAATTTACAATGACATCGGTGAACTCTAGAGCTGTTCAACAGAACATCTCTGCCCTGACCTTCGGAGAAAACGAGTGTAAATTTAGTACTCAATTATCTAGCAGAAGAAGCTCATGTCCCACAAAAAGCTGAAAGAAAAGCAAATAAAACTTTATTTTGGACTCACATATTGTCTATTTAATAGACAAATTTAAATACAGCGACTCTACGAGAGGTCAAAATTGGCCCACTCAATATACCTATTGATGTGACATTAAGAAAAGCATAATGCAGCGCTGATTTTCAGATATGGCCACCGATGATTATGAAGCCACTGGCAGCCACAACCACGACAACTAAATACTAGATACTGATAGCTATTGCAAGTAGCCATTAGTATCTTGTACCTACTGCATACTCGTATAACTTTTGCATATTTCTAAGTATGTACCAATATATACACCACCAACTGCCCGTTCCTTCTTCTTACATAATCTGTGTCCATCCAATGGTTGTCTGTAAGAAATCGCTTTTAGCAATAACACCGCCAATTGGCCATTTTAGACATCCCCACTCACATTATTTGCATTATTTTATGTCTGGACTATAAAAAAAGAGCATGATTCTCTGAGTTTGTTTCGGTGTTTCTTCTCAGAGGTCGTCAGTTAGGAAATGCCGAAGCCATCAAGTTATAAAAAAAACCAAACCATTGACTTGTAAAAGTGTCTCTAAAGATCTACTTACAGATATAAATAAAAAAATATACATTTATTAAAGTACTAAGCAATAAACATGTTTGTATATTCTATCTATCTAGATCTTTCTAGTAGTGAACTGGAATTTCTGAATCTCATTCTACCGTTTGTGTGTCAATGTTCGTTGCGCAGGTGCGGGCGCGGCGCTGACGTCATGTGCGCACGCGTCGCTCGCGTGGCGCTCACGCCCACCGACGCGCAATTAAATTGCTGCCCAGTGTGCCAACTGTGTACCGGATTTCTATGACATTGGTAGACGATGTTCAGACGATTTTGGATTATATTATCGAATAGTTTTATTGAACTGTGTGAAATTTTCAGATTACATACAAGAATATATTTAGGTGTCTGTGTTTTTCGTTAGCTTCAACTTTTTTTAACAAAAATAATAACTAAAATTTGCATATCTACTAAAATTTTCCACTCTCATTTCCGCGTGAGTGCCTCATTAGTATAGAGGTCCTAAATGCTACTGCTACGCTAGAGATTCTAGGTTCGATTCCCAGGTCGAGCAAAGTGTAATTAGGTTTATCTATGAAATTCTCAGTAGCAGCTCTGATTTTGGATTTGTGCCCGGTTAATGGCAATAGTCTCGCTCCCTATTACATGTGGACCTTCAACACTTCTGGATCTGGGAATCTAACCCAGGACTTCTAGCGTAGCAGTCGCACTCAGGACCTTATTGCTGCAATGCTGTGATACCAACCTAGACGAAACTCTAGCATCAAAGTCCTACCACCTTAATGGTCAATTTCTTTTTAAACAAAGCTTACTAGCAATGTGGGTCGCACATTACTAGTATTCTTGTTAACCCCTCGTGCTAAGCTTAAATGCTTGTGTTACGAGTGGGTTCACGTTGGTAGTGCAATGGGTGGGTATCGAACCGGCAACCACATGATCGCAAGTCCAACGCCGTAGCCGTTAGGCTACCGACGCTTCATCAATTGAAATAAGCATGAGAACAGATGAACCAGTTTACGGTACAGATAACTAATTGTTTAATTATCGTATTGCTGTAAGAGGTGAGTAACGCGCTATCAACGCCTTTACCTTTGTTCTGAAACCCTTCCAACGTGACGTCATCCGCTTTGTTTTTAATGAGGATGTAGCCAGTTAGTCATGAATGCGTTTGTGATTTGGTCCGAATACAACATAAATAATATATCATCACGTATAATGTATTCCTCAAAGGGTTAGGCAGAAGTGTACTGCTGTCTACCCGCTGTACACCATAATGTTTTAGCTACCGAGGTTACCTAAGGATACTGTAGGCCTAAATCTTTTTAAAAAGCGGCTTGCGACTCCTCTGGTATGAGGGTGTCCATGGGCGGCGGTATCGCTAAACTAAACGCTTTCGAATTTTAGTAAGTGTATACATATTGATGCTCGTGACTGTACACATCCGTCCAAGCCTCTTGACTCTAATTATTCTTAAATAAATTTTCCATTTTTCTTTTGCTTCGGGTACCTCTCCATTACTGGAGGTTAGCCGTCAGCTCAGTGAACTTCTCCGATCTTGTGCCAAGCGAAACAAATCTTCGACGCTGGCAATACTAGTCTGGTGATGTTTCGCAACCAAGACTTTTCTCCGTCCAGCACGTCGCTTACCATCGATTTTCCATTAACACATCATGTTAATAATCTCTAGTTTTTCTTCCATTATAATAATTTATATCTTTGTTCTTCATTATGTTAACGCGATGGTATATTATGTTATTAACTAGTAGAAACAAGGTACGATTCCCAGAAATCTAAGCAAGTGGAGCGGCGATGACGACACTTCCAGATGTCTGCCGTACGAGCCACACCTAATGTTTTCCTATTATACGATACTAGCTGTTACCTAAAGTTTCTCTCGCAATCTAGAATACTTTTTGAGACAAAAAAGCTAGCCTATGTCCTTTTCCAAGGTCCTATCTCTATACTAAAATTTATCGAAATTGGTTCGGCGATTTAGGCTTGACAGACAGTCTCGCATTATTAATATCACGCCTGTATTCCTCGAAGGATTAGGTAGAGACTATAGGCGTACTGATGTACACCAGCAGTTTGCGAGTATGTTTAGGTCCCGTGTAATAGGGGACAAGCCTATTGCCATCCACCGGGCAAACACTAATCCCCGAACTGTTATTGAGAATTTCATAGAAAAACCCAATATAACTTTGCCCGACCTGGGAATCCAGCCCAGAACCTCAGCGTTCAGGACCAATATTCTAATGAAGCAGCTGCTATGTAATAATATTATGTTATGATTTTATCTAGAGATTTTTATTCAACTTACCATCTTTAACTGCCTCAATAGCCAAGTGGTCCTGACCGCGACTGCTATGCTAGAGGTCCTGGGTTCGATTCCCAGGTCGAGCAAAGTGTTATTGCGTTTTTCTGAGAAATTCCCAGTAGCAGCTCTGAGTTAGGAAATTGTGCCCGGTTAATGGCAATAGGCTCGCCCCCTATTACATGGGACCTAAACATACCGGCGAACTGTGGGTGTACATTAGTACGCCTCTGCCTAACCCTTCGGGGAATACAGGCGTGATGGTATGTTATGTTACCATCTTTAAACGGTTAATGCCGTAGAGGTGTGAAAACTTAATAAACAAACAGACAGATAGTTACTTTCACATTTATATTATTAGATATACCTAGTATTTATACTGGATATGGATGAAAAATCAAATAGTACAGTTTCAACCAGTTCCCCAGTTGACGTGGGTAGTGTAGTTTTGGGGGAAATACAGACGATCTTGGATAATGAGTGGCTAAAAGAAATGAAATAGTCACGCGTCACCTCGAACACGTAAATTTAGAATGTGAACGTAAATTTCGACCTAGCACGTGGGGTTCGCGGCAGCTTAGTGGTAGCGTCTGGTGTATTTGACCAGAAGACCACCGAAGCTATGACCACGGGTTCTGTTCTAAAGTAAATAAGTACTCTTAACCGACTTATATAACTTACTACTGATACTGAGATACGCCTTGATCTCTCTGATGTAGACAGACCCATACAAAGAAGAGATCATGACTGTTGGTTTTTTTTATTTTTGGGATCCATTTCTAATCCTAATGTAGCTTCACAAGAGCAAAGCCAGGGGCAAAGGCTAGTAATTTAATAATATTGTTAGTAATTACACATACTTATAATAATGCACAACAATAATTAATATTAATTTATGAGTACTTATGTGATAATGTATAATTAATTCATAAATAATACTTAAAGCTTCATTTTGGTAAACGGAGTCGAGAATTATTGGAGTTTGGACTTGTATTCGTCTTACAGGCAAAAAATAGGGTTGCTCTCTGGTGTGTGTTGTCTCTTAAAAAATACCTGTGAACTGTGTGTGTACATTGGTACACCACGGCCTAACCCTTCGGTGATAATGATGTGTTAAATAAATAATTGGTCTTTCTTTCCATTCCCACAATATCGGCACAGATTGTGCGTAGTGCATTCGTGATAAAATTAACTTGTTTTGTCAACTTTAACAGTGAATCAGCGCAGTTAAAATATTTAACATGTTTCTATTTTAGTTACAAAGCGCATAAGGTCGGATTCGAACCAGTGTACTGCGCCGTAGCGGTGTCATGGAGGGGAGTGGTCGCCATCGCACGCCTCGGCTGCGTGCGCGCAAGTTCACGTGCCTACAATGTGCTCTGCGCTGGGCCACGACGTGGTATTTTATAAACTGTAGGTAGGTATTAAATTGCTTTTGAGTAGTCTGCTGTATTATAACAATGCTGATTATAAAACTGAGGGTGTGTAGAACCAGAGCTAAGACCATGGGGCCAAATATTACATGGTGGTAATTGGACTCATAGTTAGAACTAGCTGTTAACCGCGACTTCGTCCACATGGTATTAAAAAAAGTAGCCTTAGTTACTCCTTGTTACATCAGCTATCTGCCACTGAAAGTCCCGTCAAAATTGGTCCAGCCATTTCAGAGATTAGCCGGAACAAACAGACAGGCAGACAAACATTGTAAATATTGTTGTTTTGGTATATTATTATATACCGTGGTGTATACATCCAAATGCACTTAGTAAAAAGCAGTTATTTTAATAGGTATTGAAAACAGACATTCAAATTTTATTTAGGTATTTGTTGTATAGATAATATTATTTTCTTAATTTTTAGGCATAAAGTGTATTTTAGATTTATGGCTGTTCTGTGCCCAGAATGATATGGACGTTAAATTATAAAAAAAAACAAACTAAGTAAATAAGAATTTTCCCTAGCAATTTTATTAATGATGAAACTGGCAATCAAATCTATGTTACTAAGTAGTTGTGTACTGTTTTGTAACTAAAATAGCACCAAAGAGGTGTAAAGTCCATCGTTCGTCGGCCACACCTCTATATCTAGCGCACGCTATTTTAATCCGAACTCGTGTTGTCTACTCTAGTTTGATTCAATCCGTTTCATGGTACAAAGATTGGACGTAAATAACCAGGTATCGTGAAAAAATTGTGGGCTGAAATTTTGTAGAGGCCAGCCTTTGAGAAATATATAACAAAACATATATAACATGTATTGCCTTAAGAGTTAATCAGAGGCGTACTAATGTACACCCAAGGTTTGCAGTTTAGGTCCCATGTAATAGAGGGCGAGCCTGTTTCCATTAATCGGGCACAGATTCCAATCTCCGAAGTGCTTCTTGAGAATCTCATAAAAAATAGCTTCCGCCCGCGTCTTCTTCCTCGTGGAATAGTTACTTAGTCTTAGCGTAATGATATATAGCCACTGAACACACTGAACACACACTGAAAGATTTTTTCAAATCGGACCAGTAGTTCCTTAGATTAGCGCGTTCAAGCTAACAAACAAACAAACTCTTCAGCTTTATATATTAATATAGATTATTAAAGATAACATTTTGACATATTAAGAACCCAGCAAGTTCAAGACCACTAGGCTAATGAGGCAAGATTTGACGAAAACTGTATTTTACGAAAAGTGGAAGGTTATAATATTAAATGCCAATAAAAACATAACTTGTAAAAAGAACCAAGTCTCGCAACTCAGTTCTTTTATTGTAAAATGTTGTGAGATCCATGTAATACCAAGTCGGTCAATTGATTCAGTCCTTATTCTTCACGAAAAGTGAAGAATAAGAAGAAAAGTTATAATATTATTTACGTCTGTTTTGGAATGACAGATGTACTGACGTACAGTCTCGGATTGCTGATCCGTTTTAGGTACCATGTAATAGCGGAAAGCCTATTGACAATAACCAAACAAGTCACCTGGAGTCTGACGTAATAAAATATTCTGGGACCTTTTTTCACAGCACCATCTAGTCCCAAACTAAGCAGAGCTCGTCGTACTATGGGTACTATAGACAATGGATATAATACTTATATACTTTTTTTTGTAAATACATAAGAAACACCCAGACGAAGACAAACACTTATATTCATCACGTAAATTTTTGTGTCCTGTGGGAATCGCACCCACGACCTCATGGTCAGCAGTCCGGTACTCGAACCACTAAACCACAGAGGTTGGTGTGTGTTGTCGACTTTTGCACGTAAACAAGAGCCAGTTTCCCTTCGGTTGCTGCGGCTCTAGCAGTCCGTAGGGGTCTCCAACGCATCAACAACTACTCTGGTGTTGCAGGTTTCCATGGGCGACGATACTTACAGATAGCTCATCTGCTCGTATACCAACTAAATCAATACTACACCATATTTATGCGTGTGTAAAATTTATTGAATGTAAGTATAGTTCGCGCAAAATAACTTGACCCAAAACTAACGGAGAGGGGGAAAGTTTGCGCAGTGCATTTGCGTGCAAAATGTACTAAAAAACGACTACTGCGCATCCAGCATTTTGGTTCAAGTTATTTTGCGCCAACTGTATAAGATAACATTACAACTCATTTACAAATTCTCCGTAGTTAGTGTAGAATTATTAATTAGAATCAGTGCAATCGATGTCACGTTGCCAGGTTGGACAATAACAAACAAACATGACGAAATTATTGCAACCAAAACCTTTGTTTACATTAGTAGGTACCGTTTCGCGTGAATGAATAATATTGTGAAATTATATATGGAATTGGGGCGAGCGTATTTTTAAGCTAAGGGCTATAGCACACACGACGTTTTTAGCACGATGATCCGTGATTAAGAGCAGTGATAGACTAGAGATACTACCATTGGACTGGCAAGTCAAAGGATGTGAGTTCGAATTCAAGGCTTCCTCTGATTTTTATTATAAATTGCGAAGGAGAACATTGTGATTAAACCTACATGCCTGAGAGATTTTCGACGACATGTGAAGTCTGCCAGCTCGCATTAAGCCTGCATGGTGGACCACGGGTAGACTATGGACTTATCCCTCTCATTCTGAAACTTTGCCTGTGCTCAACAATGGCACAGCTATACTGCCCACTGCTGAGCACAGGGCAAGCCCCAGGGTTGATGATGATGATGATCATCGGCGACTGTTCTTTTAGGGACTGCATCACAACTAATTGCGTTCGAATGTCCGCAAATGTCAATGCTTCGACTGGCATTCATGTGTGTGGAGTGTTGCGTTCAGACGCTATATCCACCGTCCAAAACGCCAATTGATTGTTGACTAACGATGCTAAAAGTAGCGAGTGTATTTTTGCCCTTAGTCACTTCCAAGGAAGGCAGGGAAATCCGTACGATTAACGGTAATTCCAGCTTTGAATCTTGACCTATGTATCTCGATTGCGCAGTTATGTTACACTGTGATGGTGTATGTAAATAATATTCTTTTTATGAACGGTCGGTCATAGCATAGCATAACATACCATCACGCCTGTATTCTCCGAAGGGTTAGGCATAGGTGTACTGAGGTACACCCACAGTTCGCCGGTATGTTTAGGTCCCATGTAATAGGGGGCGAGCCTATTGCAATTAACCGGGCACAAATTCGAAACTCCGAGCTGCTACTGGGATGTCATAGAAAATCCCAATATCACTTTGCTCGACCTGGGAATCGAACCCAGGACCTCTAGCGTAGCAGTCGCGCTCAGGACCACTTGGCTAATGAGGCAGTGGCGGTCGATCATTTATCTGGTAAACACTCCAGCGTACTGTGAATGTACTTCAGTTCACCTCTGCCTAACCCTTCGGAATATAGAGGCGTGATGTTATTCCAGTTCCAGCTAAAGCCGAAGTCGAAACCACAAAACTTATTTTTATTATGTAAAACTTATGTAAAATAACAAATATATAATTACAGTGATACAGCATTATTTATTGTCACTTAATACCATCAAACAATGATAGCGTTTACACGTGATGAGCACATGCAGTTTAGTCATGATTTTACTATCATACCTTAGATTAAACAGTCACCTAAGCCTAACTACAGGTTTATTGAAAATTAGGCACAAATGGATTTTCATCAAGATTAAGCTTGCTGCGGTCAGTCTATGCATCGGTGACCATTTGTAGCTCCGTATCTCAAAGACAGTCATACGTCATATAATAATGATCGTTAGCGGTACTCAGAAGCGCGTAAAGCCCGACAACAAGTTTACCATTGATATATTAATTACCCAGTAATAGAAAGAAACACTAAAGAAATAAAGTTTAGTCGTTAATTTCTTATATTATCCTGCGGTAAAGCGACTTACTGCATCATCCTAAAAAGCCTATGTATGTTGTTTTTATTGAAATAAGTTTGGTACAACAATACAATTTTATAATTAGGGAAGAATCATCAAATCAAGACAAAGTAAGGATCTGATATCCTGGATAAGTTACACAGTAATTTATATAAGGTTTTATTTCCCACAAAGTTAGTAGAATTATAAGCTGCTTTTAGTAAGCTGCAATTTAAGTTTAATATATTGTATGTTGTCATACATAAAGGATTTTTCCTAAACAATTTACTGTAGAATAAAGTAATATACGTTTGTCATTCGGTTTTCCTTACGACGAGCCGTCTACGTGAGCGGAGCCTCACACCGCGGTTTCTCACGCTAGGTAAACAATGACGCTCTCATCGTAATAACTATACTGGCCGTCTATCCTGCCTTCGCATTGAGTGCAATATTCTAATAATATGCATGTATTAGTCTTTTAATAAGAAATTATATACTGTATCTAAATCCGTTGCGTATTTCAGACAGACACGGATAACGACTCTTTTTTATTTGCTTTTGTTTGACGCTTATATTCCTTAGTTTAATGGGATTCCCCCTGTCACAAAAGCGTCCTGCGTAATTTTTGTAAGCCCCTTCTGGCTCCCCGGACGCCCGCTTTAAGGACTAATCCGGGGAAACCCGGACGGGAAACTCTACAGTAGTAGGCCTTTGAGCAGGTTGCTAGTGTCTCGGCATTCGAAGGTGTTCTGTGACAGCTGAACCACAGCCTGTCACGGTACGTGTCAAATGTCACAGAGTCCCATTGCCGTGACTTTAGCGCGAGGGAAGGCAAGTGGCGTTTTTAGTCGCTACGATTTGGGATTTTAGAAGCCATTAAAAAGGGCAGATATTAATAACCCGACTATAGCTGCTAAAAGTGCAAGTGCCGCAGTGCAAGATGCTTTAACAATCTTTCGCCGGAATTAAAGATTGACCTATTTTGTACTACTGCTAGTTCGATCAGAAGACGACTAAACAATGAATTGTTTAAATAAACCCACTAATGGTGCTCAGGCTGCATTCTCCATTTAAATTTAAAGTTTAATTTATAATCATTGCCATTAACTTTGCTCTTTTTGTTTATCTCTAATAGCCATTAACTAAGTTAAAATCTGGAACACGTTTACTTTTTTCCCTAAAACCTGTGTTGTGGTAATTTATTTGTGAAAGCTTGTAATTAGCAAAATGATTACTCATGTGTATAATCTACGATTGTAATTTCTGTGAGCTTTCCTAAAATAAATAAATAAATAAAATAAATAAAACCAAACTAAACCATTATCAACCCAATTACCGTCCTACTTCTGGACACGGCTCCCTTCGAAATTACCTCTCTTTATTAGATAAGATTAGCCTATAGTCCACCTTGCTTGCCTATTGACATAATCAAATCAAATCAAATCATTTATTCAAATCTAAATAAGTCTACATGACTAAATTAGTTATAAAATCTTACTTAGGTACTATATTACATTATGTGCCTGAACTAGGTAATCCTGTGTTTCAGGCGAGAAATGTCATGGTTGTGACGAAACCTGCATGCCTGAGAAATATTTTTGCTGACGTATGAAATCTGCCGAGCCGCAGTAGGCTACTACTAGCTGTAAGGTCCCGAATTCGAATTCAAGGCAGGAATACCTGACTGTTCACAAATTTAATTTTTAAAAAAACCCCACTAGGATTTTCTCCTGTATCGTGGGTGCTTTGACCAACAAATTCTTACATACACAAACGCCCAGACCCAGAACAATTATCTGTAGGTCATACAAATATTTGCTGCATGTTGGGATCGAACCCACAACACAAGACGCAGAAGCCGGTCGAATCCATTGCAGTACAGTCATACAGCGATCGTTAGGCTATTACTGCTTATTTTTTTAAAATTATTTGTGTTAGCCAAAAAGGGCATGGCGATCGATAAACCTTAAAATAACTCTGTAATGTGTATTTGGTCGCCCTACGCTTCCTTCGGTTTGTAGAGACTAAAAATGACCAGGGCTAATGACGTCATTCGCCAACCGGTTGCGACCAACCCAGTATAAAAATTCCCAAACAGCTGCAGTATTTTTTCCTCCATAACTTAAAGGACTGGAGGTTCGAAACAATCTGCGGTTCAAAAAATCACAAAAAGATAGTTTATAGGTATGGTAGCATCGTACAACATAAAACTAACCGTAAGGTAAGTCATGTCGGTTGAGAGGCAAAGTAACTTTTTAGCAATGTAAGATTTTTTTCCTTCACTAAAATCTATACTAATATATAAAGCTGAAGAGTTTGTTTGTTTGTTTGCTTGAACGCGCTAATCGCAGAGTTATTGAATCAAACATGGACGCTGCACTTCTTCAAAATGATCTAAACAGGCTAACTCATTGGTGTGCTGACAATGCTATGAATCTTAATACCAAAAAGTGCTATCATGTTCGGTTCTCTAGAAAAAAAAAAAATTGGTCCCTTCAATGTATCAAATTGGCCCTGATATTATTCAGCAGGTTGATCAAATTAGAGACTTGGGTGTTCTATTTGATAATAAATTAACTTTCGTACCTCACCTAGAGAACATTATTAAGAGGGCATCAAGGATGTTGGGCTTTGTTATTAGGAATGTGCTGAGCTTTCGATGCAGTAAAACCAAAATCATGTTGTATAGCTCCCTGGTGCGTAGTATTTTGGAGTACTGCAGTACTGTTTGGAGACCTCACTTCGCTACTCACAAGCTGAGACTCGAACGCATCCAGAAAAGGTTTCTTTGGCACTTAGCATATTCATCCAGAGTTGCAAAAAAGAAGCTTTCGTACAAATCAAAACTCTCCCATTTCAAGATGCTCTCTTTGGAGAATCGCAGAAATGTTACCGACTCCCTTTTCTTATGTAAAATCTTACACGGCAAGATAAACTGTCCCCAGCTCTTAGGCCAAATAAAATTCAGAGTGCCCGCTAGGTACCCCCGTGCTTCCATTACTCCCTTGCATCCTCCTCTTCGTAGGACTGTACTTGGCGCCAGCTCTGCTATTCCACGGATATGCAAACTGTTAAATGGTTGCAGTGATCTTGTTGATATACACGCTGATTCACTTGTCAAGCTCCGTAGAATTATAGGTGGCATTGAAATAGTATAGGAATAGAAATTGAACTCCTAAGTACCTGCTTTGCTGTAAGTTTTAATATTGTTTAGGTGATGTATTGCATTGTATTTTTTATTATTAAAGTTAAGTAAACCTATACAATACGTACTGTACCTACTTATACAATTTGTGTATGCGGTGCTTACCTGTAAGAGATTGTAACACTCGACCTGATATAAGTGCGTTTTTTTTTTTCTGTAAATTTACTGGTGTTAACAATTGTTGGTGAGCCAATAAACAAATAAAAAAAATAAAAAAATCTCAGGAACTACTGGTCCGAATTGAAAAATTGTGTCAGTGCTAGATAGCCCATTTATTGAGGAAGGCTATAGGCTATATATCATCAAGCTACGCGGACGAAGTCACAGGCAGAAGCTAGTAACTTTATAATCTTAGCATGAAAAATGCAAAAAAAATCACAAGAAGATATATAGTGAATAGCACTATAATTTTTGTATCTGTATTCCTGAGACAGTCCCGTCGTGACGTCAGATCACGGGACAAGTGCGTGTAACACACGTGGCGCACGTGTGCACGCTCAAAGCTTGCACGTCAAACAGATTTGGACGTGTGACGTGCCACATATTGATAATAGAATAACTGATAATTTTGTTTATTTTCGCAGCTGATGCTGACGACATTTTTGATTCTTAACTGACTTAATTGTGTCAGTTTATATTTTTGAGATCTATCTATCTATTCTATCTATATATATAAAAGAAAGTCGTGTTAGTTACTTCATTTATAACTCAAGAACGGCTGAACCGATTTGGCTGAAAATTGGTGGAGAGGTAGCTTAGAACCAGGAGACGGACATAGGATACTTTTTATCCCGTTCCCACGGGATGTGATGACAGACCGAATTCCACGGGGGCGAAGCCGCGGGCAGAAGCTAGTAGTATATATTTTTTTGTTTAGTTTTCAAGTTCGAACCTCTGACTTTTTATAATCATGTAACAAACATTACTCGCTTAAACAGGGAAGGAAAACATTGTAAGGAAACCTGTATAACTGAGAGGTTTTCTCGATAGCGTGTGAAGTCTGCCAACCCGCAATGAACTAGTGGACTATAGCCTAATCCTTCTCATTCTGAGAGGAGGCTACTCAGAGTTACAGATTTACTGAAACATGCATTATAATCTTACCCCCTTATTCATAAAAATATTTGACTTCTAAACTTCTTACAGGTTCTTCTTCTTATAACATAACATACCATCACGCCTGTATGCTGCCTGCCTGTTCGCCGGTCTGTTTAGGTCCCATGTAATAGGGGGCGAGCCTATTGCCATTAACCGGGCACAAATTCCTAACTCCGAGCTGCTACTGGGAATTTCATAGAAAAACCCAATAACACTTTGCTCGACCTGGGAATCGAACCCAGGTCGCGCTCAGGACCACTAGGCTAATGAGGCAGTTCTTCTTCTTATACTATGTTTATAAATCATTTTAATTTTTATGAATGGGGGTTAGATTATATTCTTAGGATAAGGCATTTCCCTAACCGTGGGAGAGCCTTGCTTTGGCACGAATGGGCCGGCCGACCGGAGTGGTAGGCTTCACAGAAAACCAGCGTGCAACATCGTTTACTTTGTGTTCGCCGGGGATACCAGAAGCCCAAACCCTTTTAAAAGGCTGGCAACGCACTTGCTACTCCTATGTTGTTGCGACCTTATAACTGAATGTGGTTGTTGCTTCTTTGGCCAGTTCATTGGCCATATCTTCAGATGTAAGAGCTCCTTGAAAATGCTGATCATCCAGGGCCAAGTTGAAGGAAGACGAGCTCCTGGCCGATCTCCAACTGGACTGACCTTATTGTGAAAGTTACCCCGACCACAGTGGTACAGTGCTCTCGTAATGCCACTAATCGTCAAAGTGGCAAAGCATTTCGAAAGCTGTGACACTCAGAGGAAAGAACGATGCCGACGAGAACCCAGCGAAAACACCACGACCATTCTGACAAGAGTGCCAGACTAAGAAGAAGTTGCTTTACCGAATAAATCTCATATATACTTAGCCCTGGATCTAGCTAGATCCCGGCTTAAATGTCATGCTTAGACGTACTTACTAACTACCAATGACTCATGGCCATAATGTGTCAGCTGTCACTTGCTTGTTGGTAACTAAGTTTTAAGCAATATTATGTCAATACTGTCATTGTTTTGGAATAAAATCGAGTTCAGTTGTGGAACTTTACAAGGAGACATAGAGTCATTGATTTGGTCATTCAAATGGCGTGGTGGAATGTCAACTTTCCATCACGATCATGGAATAATTCCACATTGACACAAACATTTGTGAATAGAACTAGCTACACTAAATTAATTTTGTGGTTAAGTATTAATTAATAAATAAGTATAATTTAATTTAGTAGGTACCAGTGGTCGTAAGTACGATTCCCAGTTTTGTCAATGAAAACCTGACCATGGAAGAGCCATGCTTTGGCACGAATGGGCCGGCTCGACTGGAGTGATACCACGGTCTCACAGAAAACCGACGTGAAACAACGCTTACGTTGAGTGATGATACCGGAGGCCCAAACCCATTTAAAAGGCCGGAAACGCACTTGCGACGCTTCCGGTATCGCGGGTGTCCGTGGGCGGCGGTATCGCTTACCATCAGGCGAGCCTTCTGCTCGTTTGCCGTCCTATGACATAAAAAATCTTAGTAGCAGCTCGCGGTTTGGAATTATCGCCCCCTTTACATTTGACCTAATCATATCGCCGACCTGTGGGTAACCTCTGCCTAATCCTTCAGGGCATACAGGGAAACTTGTATTTATGTCATTTAAAGTAAAGTCAAAAAATTTATTGCATACTAAGTGTACATAAATTGGTGTTACATGATATTTTAGTACTTATGACTTAGCGGCCTTTTGCAAGCATCGCAATGTGGAGGGCTATTTCATTTTTTTAATGTTTTTTTAATAGTTTTCTGTATAACAATTATAATATGTGTATTTAATTGTGTTATGTATAAATAATTGGTAGGTATTATGAATTATATAATATGGATTAATCTTTCAGCATTTGGTATAACTACTACTAGTTTTAAATAAACTTTTAAGTTAACAGACTACTTTAATTTAAATTAAATGTACGTCAATTTATTGTATAATATAGGTACCTAATTATTAGTTTTTTATTGTATTTTACTTACTTACTACAATAATACAACAGCTCATATTGATCTCCTTTGTGCCATTCACACGTTTTAGCAGTTTATTTGTGTATGTTATAAAATTCACGGCACGAATTGCTAAGTGAATACCGGATAATTCCAACACTCGTACGACAAAAAACTGGTGAAGTACTTGACGGGTCGTGAGTGATTTGATTATAATCATTAAAATCGATGATTCTTACATATGATCATGCAAGGTTTGATCCGGTTTGATTGATGATTCTCAAGGCTTGAGTGTGTGCCACAAATAAGAGATCAGGATTTCTAAACATACCACATTCAAATTCCTCTGAAATCTCAAAATTAAATTTGTGTTCCCAAACAGAAATTTTCATACCATCCTGCCTGTTTTCCCCGAAGGGTTAGGCAGAGATGTACTAAGGAACAAGCTCAGTTCGCCTGTATGTTTAGGTCCCATATTAACAGCCATATTGCCATAAACTGGGCACAAGTTCCAATCTCCGAGCTGCTACTGAAAATTGCATAGAAAATCCCGATATCACTTTGCTCGACCTGAGAATCGAACCCAAGACGTAGCAGTTTGTAGCGTAGCAGTTTGGAACCACTAGACTAACACCTTTATACATATTATATTTTCTTCTACGAGTATGTGGGGATTGAAAGCACATCATGTTTACTATTTTTAAAATTATCATATAAAGTAAACACATCTTTTGCACAACGCAATAAGTTATGAAATTACGATTCAAATACCGGTTGTGGATCCGTCAAATGCTAGGTTAGCAACCTGCTACGATCGCTGCGCCCGCGCAGCCGGTAACATTCGGCCAGTGCGTGCTACGCAGTCACGTGTTGCTACGAGACTAAATAGTGTTGGTATTTGTAGGTATGTTGTCCTGTGTGAGTAGTTGGTGTGCGTTTGCGCACGTTTCTTCTCCTAGGATAGGAGTGTAAGGTAATCATTGTTGTAAAATATTTGCTATTTCCAGAATGTGTTTCTATTTCGTTGTGGATATGACATGGCTTCAAAGGGCCGTTTCAGATTTTGGCCTACACTGTTAATTGTGACTCACCTATCTTTTTATATTTTTCTCGCATTTTCCTGCTAATAATATAAAGTTATTTTAATGAAGGAAACATTCGAGTTGCGGGCAGGATTCGAACCTGCGTCTTCTGGTTAGATACACCAGACGCTATAGCCTCTAAGCCGTCGTGAGTCCCATCCGCAAGTCGAATTTTTCTTTCATTCAATTATCTGTATACATACATACATACCATCACGCCTGTATTCCCCGAAGGGTTAGACAGAGGCGTACTAATGTACACCCACAGTTCGCCGGTATGTTTAGGTCCCATGTAATAGGGGGCGAGCCTATTGCCAGGGCACAAATTCCTAACTCCGAGCTGCTACTGGGAATTTCATAGAAAAACCCAATAACACTGCTCGACCTGGGAATCGAAGCCAGGACCTCTAGCGTAGCAGTCGCGGTCAGGAACACTTGGCTATTGAGGCAGTTAATTATCAATTATCTGTAACTCACCTATTTAGTAATAAGTATCTACTACTACTGTCTGGACTTTAAAAGAGACCATACGCACAGATAATAGAATACTAGTACCATAATTATAGGCCAGGAAATGCTGGCACAATCTAGTAGATATTAAAAAACATCTTTTTGTGACTTTTTTGCATTTTTCATGCTAAGATTTTAAAGTTATTTTAGTGAAGGAAAAATTCGACTGGCAATGCGTCTTCTAGTTATAGTTAGATACACTAGACGCTATGACCACTAAGCCACCGCGAGTCTCACCAGCCATGTCGAAATTTCAAAGGCAAATTTCGAATCCTGTTTGCGAGTCGAATTTTTCCTTCATTAAAATAACATTCATTCTTAGAGGTAAACTGCTACCAGCATCATCACCTTTTGAGCCTTTTCTTAACAATGTTGGGGTCAGCTTTCGGTCTAACTAAATGATATACAGCCATATCAGCATTTTTACACGAAGTGACTGGCATCAGACCTCCGCAATCTATTTCTGGGCAGTACCGATATTCGGAGGATAGACTGGTTCAGGCTTTTTTTTGGCTTCTGACTACCACTAACAATTGTCAAAGATGTTCGTATGACAACCGGAACCGACGGCTTTACGTACTCTCCGATCCGGTCTCGATGTGTTAAGAAAGGTCACCCATCCACACACTGACCGCGGCGAGAGCAGCTAAACTTTACCGATCAGTTGATTAGCTTAATTATTTACCTGTGCCCAGCAGTGGGAGTATATAATTTGATAGGGACTAGGTACTAGATAAAAAAAACCCGACTGCATAAAAACACTTAAAAAAAACTAAAAAGACATAAACAAGTCTAGTAGTCCAGACCTATGTAAAGTAATATTGAATAACTACACCATTTAAATGTTTTCATGATCGATAAATACATAAAATAATAAATTATAACGTAGAATAAAGTCAATCTTGTACATGAAATTAAAAAAAAAACAAAATGGCGGATTTTATGCGCTTTAATGCGTGGGCTGAAAAATATGTTTTGAGCATTCCGTATCATGTATTCTCAAATTTTCGGTAGCAATCAGCGAAAGCATTACATTACTTTATTGTTAAGGGATTTGTAGGAAATCATCTACTTTTTCATATAAATAATTTTTCGTAGTTTTGCACTAAAAATCCGGAAACAAGTTACGTAATTAAAATAACTAAAAAACCCGACTGCATAAAAACACTTAAAAAAAACTAAAAAGACATAAACAAGTCTAGTAGTCCAGACCTATGTAAAGTAATATTGAATAACTACACCATTTAAATGTTTTCATGATCGATAAATACATAAAATAATAAATTATAACGTAGAATAAAGTCAATCTTGCCGTCGGGACCCATTCAAAATCGTGACCGTCTCTAAAATTCCCAGTAATGGGTCCCGACTGCAAGATTGACTTTATTCTACGTTATAATTTATTATTTTATGTATTTATCGATCATGAAAACATTTAAATGGTGTAGTTATTCAATATTACTTTACATAGGTCTGGACTACTAGACTTGTTTATGTCTTTTTAGTTTTTTTTTAAGTGTTTTTATGCAGTCGGGTTTTTTAGTTATTTTAATTACGTAACTTGTTTCCGGATTTTTAGTGCAAAACTACGAAAAATTATTTATATGAAAAAGTAGATGATTTCCTACAAATCCCTTAACAATAAAGTAATGTAATGCTTTCGCTGATTGCTACCGAAAATTTGAGAATACATGATACGGAATGCTCAAAACATATTTTTCAGCCCACGCATTAAAGCGCATAAAATCCGCCATTTTGTTTTTTTTTTAATTTCATGTACCCAGTGACACTCGTGCCATCAAGACAAATCTAATGAGGTATCATTTATCTAAATCGGTTGCACCGTTGAATAGTTACGAGCGGACATAGGAACGGACATACATACATACATACATACATACATACATACACGTCAAACACATAACCCTCCTCCTTCGGCAGTCGGGTAAAAATACATGAGGAACTTGCACTTCGGATGCAAGGTAATATGCCAATGATGTCGGTAATAATGACGAGACAGTCTCGAGATCAGCAAGTGACGGTACTGGCGTCAAAATCATGGATGTGCATTTGGCAACAGTTTGGCAAAGCGAGGGAATCCGGAATTCTCCTTGTGCAATACTAAAAGATATACGAATATTCATAAATGTTCTTTGTTATATTTTCGTCTTAGAGTACATTGTGTCTCACGGAGGGGCTTGTAAGCCAACTGATCAAGGGATCTTAAAATAAACTAAAAAGGTTCCTCCTGGTTTCTGATGGTCCTTATGCGAATATTAGACATTCATGGTCACGGGACTGGTGTTGCTGGCGTCTTTTTTATGGCATAGGTGGGCAAACGAGCAAACGGATCACCTGATGGTAAGCGATACCGCCGCCCATGGACACCCGCAACACCAGAAGAGTCACAAATGCGCCCTTAAAACTCTTTTAAAACGGTTTGGGCCTCCGGTATCCTCACTCACTCGGCGAAACACAACGTAGACGTTGTTTCACGCCGGTTTTCTGTGAGGCCGTGGTATCACTCCGACCTCGTCTATAGCTAGTTATCGCTTACTATCAGGCGGCCCGTATACTTGATTATAAAAAAAGAACGTTCAGTATCACTATAGAGAGATAGCGCATCACTGCATCAAAAAAAAACAACAGAGAAAGACATTGACATGTACGATGATGTCACTACATCAGAATCATGACATGATAGTCACGGCATTCGCATGTGACGTTGCTGGCGTCAAAATGACAGTGTGTAATAATAATTTCCAATATCATTTGGCAATGGATAGGTACTTGTTAGCACGTAGTTACAAGCTTTTTTATTTTATTGCGATAAGGTGACAAACAAACAATCTTGACAGGCCGTTTGATGGTAAGCGGACATATAGACAGATAGACAAAAGAGACACCGGTAGTATCAATGTCATCTTGAGACCGTATGCCCAGCAATTTCATTGGCTACATACATACTTACTCTTTAAACCGGAACACAATACTGTTAGAACATATTGCTTAGCAGCAAAATTTTTGGTCAATACTTACTCAGCGGTAGAGCCCTTAACACATCAAAAACTGCATTGAAACGTCAAAAATGTGTCTGATATACAGATTTCGGAGTTTTAAGAGATCAGTGACTTCCTGCACGATTTTTTTACTTTTTTATTGCCACAAGTGTCAGTTGAAAGTGTCAAACGCAACAGGCATGCAACAAGTCGTTCATAGCCAGCGACGACGAAGGAAACAATTTGCTTTGAAGATCAAAGTTTATGTAGTAAGTTTAGTAAACAATGATAATTATGTTCTATGTGGAGAAATGCCTTGCTCGCTGACAAAATAAACCTTCAATTCTTGTTCCTTTGCGTTTACAAAGTTTCTATACAAGCAATAACTCTTGTTGCAATAATAATTATCTATGATTATTGTTTATTTTCACATACATTGAGTCTGCCAAATCGTGTACAGTTCTCACAATTTGGATGTAGATAGGTACTCCGATTCTAAGAATTATTGTTTTTATCATCATTTAAGATGATGCAATTATTTTGAAAATTATTGTATCTAGTCTAGGTAACTGGTAACTACTGCCAAATTACCTTGTATAAAATTTCCTGTTACTGTATTTCTTTGTAAATCTGCACGTCTTTATTATTTGTTAATTACGCAGGTACTTATTTATATTAATGACTAATATCGACAGCTTTATGATTAATCGATTGTTCGACATTCCGTTTATCTGACATATTCTAATTAGTATGTCTTTTAAATTTGAAATGTTTTCGGCGCGATATCGGAAGAGATAAGCGCGGCCAGCTTTGTTATCGGAGCGTGTTAGTGGCAGTGCGGCTGGCAGTCCGCGGGCGGTCGCCGGCCGGCCCTGCTCGCGGCTCGCCCAGCCCGGGCCCGAACACCGTACCGCTCAATTGTATATCGTGATCGTTAGTCACGCGACCGCAGTGTGCCTACTCACAACAAGTTCCTGCGCTATAACCAATTCAGGACGTGTCGGTGTGTGAAGTGTATAGTGATGCAATCAGTGATGTGCAAACAAAACAACCAACTTGTATAAAACATTCAGTTTAATCATTTGGAAGCTTAGCGTCGCTAACAATAACATATTCTTACATCTAGATGCTACTTAAGTAGTCATAGGACAGTCTTAGAGATGAGTAGAACTATAATTAGGTAACGATCATGAGATCTAGATCACAGTCGAGGAGTCGTACCGCACAGGGCCCTACTGTGCCGGCGCGACGGAGGATACCGGGAGCGGTAAGGCCACCGGTGGCGATGGGAGGAGCTTGAGGACGGGCGCGGGAGGGATGCGTTCTTTGGCGTGTCTCTTGACGTGCTTGGCGAGGTGGTCAGAGCGCATGAAGCGGCGGTTGCACACGCGGCACCCGAACTTCTTCTCCCCTGTGTGCGTGCGCTTGTGTCGGGATAGCTCGTCGGAGCGGGAGAACCGGCGCTCGCATCCAGCCCACGCGCATCGGAACGGCCGCTCGCCTGTATGTGTTCTTGCGTGTGCTTTCAAGTGCGACGATTTGAAGTAATTTTTCCCACAGCCGGGGTACGAGCACTCGTAGAGGCGTCGTCGTGCGGCCGGGGCGGGCGCTACCAGCCACAGCGCGGTGGTCGGCAGCAACGTGCCGGGCACGATGACGGCGGGCGCGGGCCGTGGGGCCAGCGGCACCCAGCCCGGGGTGGCGGCCGGTGACGGCGCCTGGGGCACTCTTTGTTCATCGCGCACCTCGTGCTTGGTTTGACACTCAGGGTGTGGCGACGGCACGCGAGCCTCTTCAATTTTGGGTGGTGGGCTCGGGGGATCCACTGTGATTGGTGGCACAAATTGAGCTTGCGTCGCAATGTATTTTGTTTGTGAGTAACTGTGTCCTCTATTCATTTTGAATTTGAGCGTTTTGAGGATGTTCATGTTGTTGTCCTGGGGTGGCGGCGGCGGCAGCGGCTCGGGGCTGCATGTGCCGTCTTTGTGCGCGCGCATGATGACGGACGGGCGGTAGCAGGGCTCTGGTGGCGGCGTGGTGAGCAGGAGTCGCGCCAGCTCACACCGGGACTTCTTGCTAAAGTCATCCTCACCCTCCGAGTCGGATGGTTGAGGTGTGACCAGTCCGGTGGGCGGCGGCGACTCCCGGGCTCGTTTCACTGCAGCCTTCTTGTAAGGTAACTCGACCTGTGAGACAAAGACAGATGCACGTAAGTAAACGGTCGCTAGCTGTGTGAGCACGCGCGCGCTGCGTGATCGCGCCGCGCGCTCTTACCGTACTTTCGATTGCACAAATGGCACTGAGATTTTTTTTTGACAGGAAAAAAAATATATGGGCATGGTAATTTTATTTTTCTAATTTTTTAAAACTTTTTTAATCGTAATTATTAAAGAAACTCACTTTGTTTTCCATCAACGGAGGCGTTGACGGCGGTGAGAGGGGTCCACAAACTTCGAGCAGAGTCGACATTCTGATTAAATTAATAACATTCAACGTAATAAAACTTTCTTGTTTAATTCACAAAACTTGTGTTTTCGCTCCGCGCTTCCGCTGTTGGGAGCCGTGTGGTTCAGTTAGCGGGCGACAGACGAATAAACCGTTCAACGAGCGCTCGACCGACGAGGCATGCGAATGTGGGGTGAAGGGGGGGCGGGTGTCCAATGGGAGCGGGCGGCTCGGCTGCGCGGGCCAATGGCAGGCGAGTGATCACGCAGCCGGCGCGTGTCGGCGCGTGGTGTTCACGTGCACGTGGTGTGACGGCGAGGTCGGCGTGACGTCACCGGCGCGCCCCCGCATGACGTCGGCGGAGGGGCGCGGGCGCGACAAGGTCGCCGCTGCCGACTCGGCTGCATCGCACAATCAATGACACTCGTTTGCATCTAGTTCTACTATTTTGACAGTTGCGGTTCGATGACCTGCGTCCGACATTCGCAACTTTCCACGACTTGCAAGTCAAACGACACCTTCCTAAGCTACCGTTAGGAATCTACAGTATAATATTTCGTCTAATCTGTTGACATTTATGTTGTATAGAGTAGTGCAATGTTGAGATAAAAGTTATCAGAGCAACAAGTGAATTGTTTCACATAGCTGTTGTTGCTATTTTATCACCGAGGCGATTAGATATCTGCCCGAGTACTACGTGTCTAGGGTAAAACACTAATAACACATTGCGAACTACGATGCGTCATTAAAGTTTTATAAATAAACACTTGTATTTTTAAAGTCCGAAGTGCCTATTTATATTTAAAACTTTAAGTATATGACGCACTTGATAAAAAAAAACCTTTTTCTCGGTGTTATTATGATATCTGTGAATGTTTGACAATATTAAAAATCATCAAATAGTCAAGGAAACTCGTAGCAATTTTTTTTTTTAACGTTGAACGTCCTCAGGATTCGTCGAGTGGTAGGCGAGCTGTCAGGCTCGTACTAATAAAAAAAAATTTTTTAAAACGAATAAGTGTGTAAATGTTTTTGTGACGTGACGTTGACGTTTCATGTGTAGAATAAATTGTGGGTTTATTAAATAAAATACTATTTTAATAAACTGTTTGTTTTATTTTTTGTTACAATGCATACTTATTTGAGTCTAGCACTTAACATGTCTCATATATATATTTTTTAATTTCCGTTTTGAGCTACTTGTGCAAGTCAACGACCTTCGCAAACTGAATTCACAAACACGAACAAAATACTAGTGGTGTAGGTCAGCCTGCATTCTGTAATAACATCTTGGTTTCTCTTGTGCAGACACTGTTTCGCAAACAAGAAGCATTTGACAAGAAATACTGGTTTAAATCCATACGTACCTAGTTTACAAGCATTGCTAATGATAAAAAACATACATTTTTTAGTTTCTACTTTGCATATACATATATACGTATAAATGATAAATTATTATATTTTTACGTGGGAGAGCCATGCTTCGCCACGAATGGGCCGGCTCGACCGGAGTGATACCACGGCCTCACAGAAAACCGGCGTGAAACAACGCTTGCGTTGTGTTTCGCCGAGTGAGAGAGGTTACCGGAGGCCCAAACCCTTTTAAAAGGCGGGCAACGCACTTGCGACTCCTCTGGTGTTGCGGGTGTCCATGGGCGGCGGTTATAACTTACCATCAGGTGATCCGTCTGCTCGTTTGCTCCCGTATCCCACAAAAAAATAGGTATATTTATTTCTATAAAGAAATCTTTTAAAGACACTTTTACAAGTCAATGTTTTACTTTTTTTTTCTAGATGTCGCCGGCATTTCTTAACTGACGACCTATGAAAAGAAACACCGAAACAAACTCGGAGAAACACCGGTCTCTTTTAAAGTCCAGACACTAATAGTATTATGATAATAATATTATTAGATATTATGCGAGTGTTACGATGTAGGGCATAATTATAATTCTGTGAAGGGTCCTTATATAAAATAATAAGAACAAACTGTGGTATAGTACTCGTACGTTAAATGTGTCAAGATTTGTGTAATTAATTACATTGATTAAAAATAATTAAAATAAACTGAGTTTTGGAATTGCGCCAAAAAACTTCGAAATTCTTTTAATAAGTCGAGTTCTAAATAAATTAGGACGGTTCAAAAACGCGATGCATACCTACATCGTGATTTTTCATATTCATATTTATTTATTTGCAATCCATAATGTAATACAGGTGGTACTTAAGTAAGTATAATATTCAGAAACAATTAGGGACGCTGTCGGGCCCAGCAACATTTATAACTAAGTAGGAGAGAGGAGGAGCTCTTTTTTCTTTAAGCTTACATTCAATATGTAGTAATTAGTGTATATAAATGTAGAATATCCTATTTCAAATTAGGTATTACAAGTCAAAGTAAGTAGGTATGATTATTTTCAATAATTCTGTTCATTTAAACTTGCTGACGTGATGACATAAACTTTCTCTATCTCTTCTTGTTGTGCAAAATATATTTCTCTACTTCAGTGATAAAAAATATACCTAATTTATTCTAAAATGAATATCCTAACTAAATTGATTACTTTATAACCTGTTTGATTAGCATTTCAGAATCAGATCCGTTTGTTTTAATTAATTTTAGGTTTTATTTCGTTTTATTGACCTGATTCATTGGCAGGAATTGTTTTAATTATTTTTGTGATTAAAACATAAAACATACACACATACCATTACGCCTGTATTCCCCTATGTTCCGGTACGAGCCTATTGCCATTAACCGGGCGTAAATACCAAAGTCCGAGTTGCTACTGGGAATTTCATAGAAAAACCCAATAACACTGCTCGATCTGGGAATTGAACCTAAGGACTAGCGTAGCAGTCATGCTCAGGACCACTAGGCTAATGAGGCATAAAACATACATATTATGTGCAGTTTTTTTGGTTGATCATATTATAGTCATTTAATATTATATGGCCCCCTGGTAATTTTCTAATTTTACAAAAATTAGAAATTAATTATTTAGTCTAATGTAAACATTATTATGATTATGAACTGTTATAAAGTAATATGCTTTAAGGGTCAGATTCTAAAAATGTATCATCATCTCCAAAATGTATTTATTTTTATGCTTAAGGCGACACTATTTTTGGAAATCACACACCCAATAAAGCGGGCTGCGTATTTTTGAACTGCAATACAAAGGCCAATGACCTTTCCAGGCCAATCCGGATCAAAAACAGTTGTTTGTCAAAAGTCCACTAGAATTTTCTAAATTTCCTATAAAATAGTTACTCATATGCTAATTTCCTACTCTGTAGTAACGGTTACGGCGGCGCGGCTACCTACGTGAGTAATTACGTGTGTATGTGTGAGTGAGGTATGCGCGTGTTTGGGTGCGCTGACGCATCGCTGTGTCGAGAAAGTGTGGCGCACGCGCAGCCCGAGTGATCGGGTGGGGAGCGAGTTAGACGAGAGCGCGAGGTCACTGAGACTTGGACTTTGAACTTTTAGTTGTGAAGCAAATTTACTAAGATAATTTTATAAATGCACTAAATGCCTATTATTGTCGAATTAAAAGGTTAATACTCCTAAGAGCTGCTTACCATTTCGATAAAAAAAAAATATTTTGTCAAGCACTTCATTCCATAAAATATGGCTTTAGTTTATATAGATTAATAACGTTTCAGAAATGCTTGTAAAAGAAAACTTTTTGCAAAAAAAACGAACTTGAAAATGTACAAAAGATAAAGGATTGCATCACCGGCTACAAGGGCTACGACGTAGCTACGTGAAGACGCTACGAAAAGACTACGAAAGCGTAGCCTTGCCGTAGCAGAGTTATCTCTACTATTATAAAATTGTAAAAAAGCTGTCTGTACATTGAAGATATTAAAAAAACACGTGGGTTATGGTATATAAACGTCTCCGAATTCGAAAAAGTGGTTTTTAAAATTCTTGTCTGTTTGTCTGTTTGTTACGGGTTGGAGCAAAAACTACTGAATAGGTTTTAATTTTATTATCACTGTTAGAAAGTATATGCTCCAACTTAAAAACTGGTGAACTTCTTATGTCAATTAATTAAATGAACCCTGAGATACAGCTTGACCTCCCTGATGTATAGAGGCCCATACAAAAAAGAGGTCATCAATGTTGGTTTTCCATTTTTCACGTGAGCGAAGCCGCGGGCAGACACTATTACTACATAAAACTTTACATTTTCAGTGTAAAAAAATGTATCTAAAACATATAATTTTTTTTACTGTGTGTTGTTTACTGGGTTCTCGACAGGAGTTATACTACGACCTCACAGAAAACCGGCGTGAAATAACGCTTACGGTGTGTTTTACCGAGTGAGTCAGGATAACGGAGGTCCAAACCCTTTTAAAAGGCGGCCAACGCGCTTGCGACTCCTCTAGTGTTGCGTATCCATGGGCGGCGGTTATTGCTTACCATCAGGCGATCCGTCTGCTCATTTGCCCACTATCCACTATTAAATTAATCAAATAAAAGATATTAGGTACCCGCTGGTAATTTGTAACTTGTACCACACGTCAACTCCACGTGTGTGTGATGTAAACAAACTAGTATTTGCGTATGTGTGCGTCTTGTTTGGGGAACACGTCGCGGTCGCCGACTCGCCGCCCGCGCGCCCGTCGCCGTCGGCCGGTGACGATGCGCGATAAGCGGGCCATTGTTATGATTACGGCGCTAGTATAGGGTTGGCATAACAGCCTAAGTACTGACCGGGACATTAGCAGTAAGCGACTGAAAGTATCTTTACCAAACAAGGAAATGCATTTCTAATTTACGTAGATTTGTGAAACCGAGATAGGAAGAAAGCTCGTTTGACATACATTCCAAATGGAAGCGGCGGCGGTAGCTAGTGATGTGCGACAAACATTGTTAGTATTTTGTTTAAAAAATCAGTCATAAAAAAATGGCCACCTTAGACTTGCTGCCCTCTCGATCAACACGGCAGAATAAACGCGTCATAAAGTAATAAATGCATGTTCTGGCAGGCGGTAGCGAGCGGCAGGGCCCGCCGCACCGGTCTGTGATGTACGCGTATTACCTACACGTTGCAATTTGAAATACCGAGACATTTTGTAGATCAACCGGGACAGAAGCTCTAAACCGGTGACATGTCCCGGTGTACCGGCAAGGATGGCAACCCTACGCTAGTAGCATGCGCAGGAACAGCTTGACAACATAGACAAGGGCAAAGACTATTACATAGTTTAACGCAACTCCACTAAGTTATGAGTTGTGTGTTACATATTCATTTTTTTTATTCGCTGGTTTTAAAAGTTTTTTAAGTTTAAGTTTTAAGTTTTTTAAAAGGGTTGTTATTCTAAATGAAATAAATATATAACCGCTTTTTTATGGACTCTAATCTATCGACAAAAATTACTACTATAATGCATGAGCAATACTATGATAAGTGCATTTTTCATGCTAAGATCATAAAGTTATTTTAGTGAAGGAAATAGCTGAGAATGTGAAAACAAATTTCGAACTGGGCGGGTGAGCCTCGCAGTGGCTTAGTAGTCAAAAAGTCTGGCAAACTAAAAGACGCAGGTTCGAATTATGCCTACAGTCCAATATTTCCTTCACTAAAATAATTTTATAATCTTAGCATAGGTAGAAAATGCAAAAAAAAGAAATACAAAATAAGTATAATAGATTGGAAATATATTTAGATTTTTAAATATTAGAATTGACTCAATTTAAACCAAGCTAGGCTATCATGAATACAAAGCATACAAGAGATTGACACAGAAGCGATAAATGTATGTTTCATTCCGCATGATAAATTAAAAGTTCGATCTATAGGATCGACCTTTTGGAACCGTGCAACTAGAATCATAACGTTTCAAAAACGCTTGTAAAAGCTTATTTTAATTAAAAACATTTGAACTTGAACTTGAAAATTATTTATGAAGATAGTTACTCGTATTAGTAGGTATCACATATTATTGCGTCGCTTACCCACAAAGTGTCAGAGTGCCATCGAGTCACTAGTTACGATGGTACTTGAATGATGAAATAGTGGCAAGATGGGAATGCGTATATCTGATAAAGAATCATCCGAACAAGCGATTGTACCTATTACTAATTTTATTGTGTGATAACTTAGATTATGTTATAAGTAAATTATTATTAAACTACTATACATATAATTCGTATGCCTGTCCGGCGGGACATAGAGCACATTATGTATTGTATTTCTTCATGTAACATCTTTTCTAACCTATGTACACGAATTAAATGATTTGATTTGATTTGATTTGATTTGTGCACGAGAATTAAGTACCTAATCAAAATAAATAAGTACCTACCAATATTTTTAGGTATATTGATAACAATAAATGATATTTATTTCTGTAAATAGATCTGTTAAAGACACTTTTACAAGTCAATGTTTTTCATTTTTTTGAACTAGATGGCGCCGGCTTTTCCTATCTGACGACCTCTATGAAGAAAAGCCGAAACAAACTCAGAGAATCATGGTCTCTTTTAAAGTCCAGACAGTAGTAGTATTAATTATAAGATATGTGTGTTATGATGTAGGGCAATATCTCAATATCTGAACAGGCCTTTTGAAGAAAGCGCCATACTAGCCGACCTTTTTTTTTTTTGACGGGGTTGGAAATGCTTTATGCACTATCCACCACTCCGGGGAGAGCGGTGGGGTGTGTCGGACTCCGCTCTGAAAAGAGCGATCTACCGACTAAAACCAACCTCGGCGTTTCGCGTCACCACTTTGGTGCCGGGCCTACGGGAGCGCTGTAGCATTCGTCCGCGGGCCCGACAGCCTTGAGTTGACCTGTCCTAACTGACGGCACGCATACACCAGTCATCGCGTAGCTCAACCATTGATTAATACTAATTGTTTAGAGTTGAAATGTGCAAAAGTAGGTAATAATTCTATTTAACTTGCAAGGACTGCCTCATTAGCCAAGTGGTCCTGAGCGCGACTGCTACGCTAGAGATCCTGGGTTCGATTCCCAGGTCAAGCAAAGTGTAATTGGGTTTTTCTATGAAATACCCAGTAGCAGCTCGGAGTTAGGAATTTATGCCCGGTTAATGGCAATAGGCTCGCCCCCTATTACATGGGACCTAAACATACCGGCGAACTGTAGGTGTACATTATTACGCCTCTGTCTAACCCTTCGGGGAATACAGGCGTGATGGTATGTTATGTTATGTGTAACCTGCAAGGAACATTATAGGCAATACTCACTACCATTCAGATAAGCATCTCGCAAGAGGCGAGAGAATTTCATAGTTGATCGATGAGTCGATGGTGGGACATCTTGGGTTTTGACTGGCTGGACCACCCTTACCTCGGAGTCTGTGGTAAAGTACTACCTTGGTGTGAAAAGAAGAAAGAAAAAGAAAAATAATTTATTTGCGTAGAATACAGGTGGTACCAGATATAAAATTGGTGGTTTTGGAACAATACCATATTCTGCCTACATAAAGCATGCAAATTAATTTAACATTTATATTCATTATAATTATTGAGTTAATTATTATTAATATGTATTATTATTATTTATAAAACACTAGACACAATAAAATATAGAACCACATTTATACAAATCAGAGACAGATGCTTTTACATTAGATTTTTAGTGACAAACATGCTGTAAAAACTCTTGTACAGTATAGAAACATTTATCTATCAACCATTTACGTAAATCTTTTTTAAAATATTGGGAGTTCCCTTAAGGACTTTGGCAATTTATTAAACAGTGATATACACATGTGATAGACATTTGACTTATTTAACGTTGTTCTACAAAATGGAATTTCTATTTTTGACGGATCTCTCGGTCTGTACTTTGTATAACTGTCAGTTAGCTACTACTTTGTGTTACTGTGAGTTTCGACCATTGCGCGTGAGGACCAGTTGCTCGGTTGCTGCGGCTCTGACAGTCTGCAGTCCGTAGGGGCTCTTAAAGCTCGGCAACGCACCAGCAACTCCTCTTGTGTTGCAGTAGGTGTCCATGGGCGACGATGACTGCTTACCATCAGGTGGCTCATCTGCTCATTTGCCACAATATTCAATAAAAAAATGATTTCATAGAAAATCCCATTAGCCTAGTAGTCCTGAGAGTGACTGCTACGCCTGAGGTCCTGTGTTCGACTTCCAGGTCGAAAATGTTATTGAGTTTTTCTATGAAATTCCCAGTAGCAGCTCGGAGTTTGGAATTTGTGCCCGGTTAATGGCAATAGGCTCGCCCCGTATTACATGGGACCTAAACATACCGGCGACCTGTGGTTGTACCACATTAGTGTACGCCTCTGCCTTACCCTTCGGGGAATACAGGCGTGATGGTATGTGAAAACCCGATAACACTGCTAGATCTGGGAATCGAACCCAGGGTATCACACTGCACAGCCGCGCTTGCTACTAGAAGAATGTGGCTACAACCATGAGAAAAAAAAGAAAATCATATTTTGATTCAAGTAAATCTAAATACGTGGTTAAAAAAATTGAATATCTATCGAACAAGGAAAAGGAAAACTGATATAGTACTTTAACATGCATGGCTGCACGCGATGCGTTGGTGTTGCGTGCGATTGCGCAGGCTGCATGTGTGTGCGTGCGCTTGAGCATGCATTGTGCACGTGTGTGTGTTGGGTGTGTCTGCTGACCGCGCCTTTGTTGTAGAGCCAGACGCGCAAAAAATTGATACATATTGTGCGATGTTAGGTATATTAACTGTAAAAATAATTAACAGTAAAAATGCCTCAGTAGCATAGTGCTCTTGAGAGCGAATGATAAGGGTCCTGTATTCGATACCCAGGTTGAGCAAAGGAGTCAATCTCGTTGGAGGTCTTTCGCTGCGTTTTTTTTGGTCATGGTTTCCACCATCTTTTTGGCAGTGGCGGTGAGGATACCGGAGGCTTAAACCCTTTTAAAAGGTGGGCAACTCACTTGCGACTCCTCTGGTGCTGCGGGTGTCCATGGGCGGCTGTAATCGCTAACCATCAGGCGATCCGTCTGCGCGTTTGCCCCTCCCCCCAGCCCATAAAAAAGCGGCCATCAGTTCATCGGCTTATATGCCCCGCCAACTGTTAATTCTTGTATATTTAAGTATCTATTTTGTCTTTTTCATGCTAAGATTACAAAGTTATGTTAGTGAAGGAAATATTCGATTCGATTGTGGGCAGGATTCGAGCTTGCGTCTTATGGTTCAACTATATCATAACCATATGCCAACTAAGCCACCGCGAGTCCCGCCCACCAAGTAGAAATTTGCCTTCTCGAATCTCTGAATTTGCGAGAAGTGGAATGGAAAACAGAAAAAAAAATTGTATTCTTTGTTCGTCTTCTATGCATTCCTTTAGATATCATTTGTAATACTTACTTACGAGTTACTTACTTACTTACGAGTTGTTTGATACTTAACAACTCACAAGAGTTGTTTGCGCGCCCACGAAGGTATCTGACAAAAATAATAATTGTTTCAAATGAAGGGAACATAATTATTAAAACATGCTAAAATTTAAATTAGGTTGTATAAAACCCTAAAGTAAGAAATTCTAATCTATATGAAAGTCGTGTTAGTTACTCCATTTATAACTCAAGAACGGCTGAACCGATTTGGCTGAAAATTGGTGGAGAGGTAGCTTAGAACCAGGAGACGGACATAGGATAATTTTTATCCCGTTCCCATGGGATGTGATGACAGACCGAATTCCACGGGGGCGAAGCCGCGGTTAGAAGCTAGTTTTATAATATTTATCAGGCGTTCATGATTTCATTAATTAATGTGACTGCACATTTCAGCGTGTTTTATTTAAATATAAATTGTTCTTAACAAAAACAGGAAACCATTTCAGTTTACATCGTTATAATTGTGATGAGCAATAATGTTGAGATATGGTGAGCGATAAACATAACATAATAATTATTGTGTCATTGTGAAATAATGATAGCGAGACATCCATATTTTACTACAATTACATGGTACTAATTCGCACACACTTATAATAATAATTATCTCTTAATTGGTAATATAATTTACCTAGCTTTTGCCCGCGGCTTCGCACACATGAAGCAATATTAGGAGTACAAATGGAATAAACAACATTGATGATGTCTTCTTTGTATTGGGCTTTATACATCAGAGAGGTCAAGCTGTATCTCAGGATCCATTCAATTAATTGAGATAGAACTTCACCAGTTTGAGCATACTTATACTTTATGACAGATAACATTATTTAAATCTATTCAGTCGTTTTTGCGAAACACACACCACATTTTTGGGTTCGGAGAAGATATATCTTCAATGTACACACACAGCTCTTTTTTACAATTTTATAACAGAAGAAAACCTAAACATCAATTACTTATTTAAAAGAGTACCTATGTATGGAGTTTCTTACCGGCTCCTCTCCATATGACCATTGAAATCGTGCATGTAGTTTTTTGACATTTTAAAAGTACCTGTAATATGGTGTAATTTAAAAAAAACGTTTAAATTTTATAATGAACTGCCTCATTAGAGGCCGTGAACGGGATTGCTTCGTCCGAGGTCTTGGAATCAATTCCCATTGCGAGCAGTGTTATTGGGTTTCATGGTACGCAAAGTTCGTATATAAATAATATGAGTGTTATTCGATGGAGTTTCTTCAGACAAGAAACATAACGACTACTCTTGGACTGTCTAAGAGAGGACTACGAATATTCATACGATACCTTTCTTTTTCTGTCCGTCTTGGCTCAGAAAATAAATTCACAAAATGGTTATTATAGTCAAGAATATAACATAACGATAACGATATTTCTAACACAAATACACGCTTCTTAAGAACGTGTTAAAATATTAATTTGCACTCTACATAGAAATTGTATTACAGATCGGTATAACAGCCGTATTGTATTATATTGTATGGTTTTTGTAATTGTAATTGTTCCATGATGATACGGTTTATTCTAAAGCCCTGCCGAAGCAAGGCTAACAAAAAATTGAGTTAGACTCATTTGAGTGTTCCCCTCCACGGAAATCTTTAGTAAAAGGCGAAAGATTTATACGTTTTGAAGGGAAACCAGAGTGACCATAGACACAGATTCGAGTTGACCCAACCAAACCGCGGAGAATCTTAACACCGCGATTCAGATAACGGGCCGAATTGCACAGTGACATCTATTGGGCAGTATTGAAACTAATGCCGTGTCAACTTGAGCTTACATTGTGTTTCATGAGCAATGCTAAGATCTAAGAATATGCTATATCCCTGCATTAAATGACTGTTAAATTATTAGGACAAAATTGATTTCATTAAAATTGTCAGTGATACTTATACCACAGTTCAAATTTTCTTAAAAAAATATTGGTAGGTACCTAGTTGTACTTACATTTATTTCACACAATTAAAATATTTGTTTCTTATTTCTTATATTCTAATGAGTTAAAATAATGTCTTCTACAACAAAAAAATATTGTCGCAGATTGTGTCTATTTTTTATGCCATTCTCTGCTAATCAGGTACTTGACCGAATAAATGAGCATGTTTTGTTTAGATATCAATTGTTAGGTGAAGTATGAAACTGCTTTTAATACGCTTAATTTCTAATTAAATTTAAATAACCAGAACACAATTTATCATGCAAGTTCTGTGAATTATGGTTTAAAAATATAGCCGTATTGTAAACAGCGCCATCTATTAAAGCTAACGCTCACTACGTTCATACCTACGTATCAGGAGTACCTACTAACCGTAGCAGCGTTCTAATTATAAATGAAATACTTGAACTGTAGCAGTTTACGTGAATTACCCAGAAAGTTATAGGTGGCGCCGCTTTCATCATTACAGTAAACTGTTCTCTCTCAGATTGAAACTTGAATAAACATTATTGATATAACGCCCGTTATCTTAAAAGGTGCCAGCAGGAATGCGTAGGTACCTACATTATATTAAGTTTGTATTTATAGTGAGATTCAATCTGTACTACCTATAACTGTTTTTTTTTCACGATGTGGAAGTTGTCCTTTTTTTATTTTTTTGTGCTACTTCCGGAAAATCCTCATGGAGTCCTTTTTTATTGTGTTTTGTAACCTATTATACACCCCCACAGAAAAATCAAAATACTTTATTTCAATTAGACCACTTCAATAAGTACAGTCAGCGCCAAAAGTCGCTGAACACGATGCAATCTTCAAAACATTTTTACATCATTACTAACCAAAAAATTCTGACCTGAGAAGTTAGTACCAGTTTTCTGCATATAAGAAAACAAACGTTTTGAAGATTGAATCGTGTTCAGCGACTTTTGGCGGTGACTGTTCTTTTGAAAAGTCAAAACTAGTTGCACCGTTCCCAAGAGTGAGCAAAGAACTCCAGATAAAATGTTGCTTTAAAATGTTGTTTTAATACTTAGATAGTTGGTGAGAATTATGCGGTTATATGTCTAAGATTTAGGTACTTATTCATTATATAAAAAAAAGTACCTACCTATTGCCACAGCAAGTATGAGCTGACCAGACACAGGCATACATAATTACTCTTATTTTGGATCTTCATAATATTTTATTGTCTATACATAACATACCATCACGCCTGTATTCCCTGAAGGGTTAGGCAGAGACGTACTAATGTACACCCACAGTTCGCCGGTATGTTTAGGTCCCATTGTAATAGGGGGCGAGCCTTTTGCGATTAACCGGGCACAAATTTCTAACTCCGAGCTGCTACTGAGAATTTCATAGACAACATAACATACCATCACGCCTGTATTCCCCTAAGGGTTTGGCAGAGGTGTACTAAGGTACACCCACAGTTCGCTGGTATGTTTAGGTCCCATGTAATAGGGGGCGAGCCTATTGCCATTAACCGGGCACAAATTCCTAACTCCGAGCTGCTACTGGGAATTTCATAGAAAAACCCAATAACACTTTGCTCGACCTGGTAATCGAACCCAAGACCTCTAGCGTAGCAGTCGCACTTGGGACCACTAGTATAGCCTGCAGTCTTATGTGTCCTATCTATCTAGTTATTCCCTGAAGGGTTAAGCAGAGTTTTACCTACTAATGTTGTACACCAACAGTTCGCCGGTATGTTTAGGTCCCATGTAATAGGGGGCGAGCCGAGATAATTTCATTATAAAAAGCTAATAACACTCCTCAACCGGGGAATCGAACACAAAACCTCTAGCGTAGCCGTCGCGCTCAGGACTACTGGGCTAATGAGGCGGTTCAACCTCCGTTTTAAAGTGGGTAGCGTTGTATTACTATCGCGAAATACGAATATAGATCATTGTTTGAATCAAGATATGCCTATACTTGGCTTTAAGTCAATAAACACTTATACATAGGTAATAAGTAAATAGCTGTAAATCTATCAGGTAAATAAACAGTGACAAGTTTTGTGGCTAATAACAAAACTATGACTAAGATGTTTACGTATTATGATTGGAAACTTTCTTATAATGTACGTTTTACGAGTAGTTTTAAAGCGGACTGAGTCCCAATTTAAGAAAATGAGGGTGTCATCGTGAAAGTCATCGTCAGTAAACATTTACTGTCCCACTGTTGGGCATGGTTCTCCACTCAGAACGCTGGCTTAGGGCTAACGCGCACTTGTGATTTTTAGTCTACCGATAGTTTAGTCGCTGTAGTAGTCGTGTATAATTTCATGTCGAATTCTAATCGTCAAATGCGCGTTGCGGACTGAAAGATGATGTAGTGACACGTATTGAAAGGAATATGCTGAGATGGTTTGGACATGTTGAGATAATGAATGAAAGACGATTAACGAAAGGAATTTATAAGGCGCATATCAGCGGCAACGTCAGAAGAGGTCGTCCTAGAAGGACCTACACCGATCTTATTGCCGAAGTCCTTCAAAAAGGTCAGGTGCGTAGTACTCGCAACCGGCGCGTATGTATGAGAATATGTATGAATGTCGCAGAAGCAAAAGAGGCATGCATGAATCGTAGCAAGTGGCAGTCTATAGTTTCTGCCTACCCCTGTGGGAGAAGGGCGTGAGTGTATGTATGTATGTAAAAATCACAAGTGCGCGAGCGCTTTTAATGCGCGTTTGCAAACTTCATAAATCCCCGTGTGGGGATGGGTTAGAACGCTTCTCCTCACTGCCTTTCAGATAGGCATCTCGTAAGAGGCGAGGGAATGTGAGTGTGTGGATGTGTGACCATTCTTAACACATCGAGACCCCTCCGTGCCTCGGAGAGCACGTAAAGCCGTCGGTCCCAGTTGTTATACTAACATCTATGACAGCTGTCAGTGGTAGTCAGCAGCCAAAAAAAAGCCTGACAATCAGTCTATCCTCCGAATATCGGTACTGCCCAGAAATTGGGTTGCGGAGGTCTGATGGCAGTCACTTCGTGTAAAATACTGATGTTCAGCCGCATCTGGGTAGACAGGAAGCCGACCCCAACGTAGCTAGGAAAAGGCTCAGAAGAAGGAAGCTCTAACTGCATACAGGTTTGATCTCACGATGAATGTAAAGGAAAAATAAATTAATATTCTGGGACATTTTTACACAGCACCATCTAGTCCCAAACTAAGCAGAGCTTGTACTATGGGTACTAGACAATGGATACAATACGTATATACCTTTTTTTTTGTAAATACATACTTATAATACATAAGAAACACCCAGACGAACACAAACACTTATATTCATCACATAAATTTTTGTGTTCTGTGGGATACCACTTACAGAAAACAGAAAACCAGTGAGGATACCCCCAAACAATTTTTAAAGGCCAGCAATGCACTTATGACTCCTCTGGTCTGGAATCGCTTACCATCGACTGATCTGTCTGCTCGTTCCATAAAAAACTAGTCAAGTATAAAACGACATATAATTTTGTTTTGTTTTTTAAATTGAATAATGATACACGATATAAAGATAAGTCAATATTGTCTACATTTTGAGTAGTTTTGATTGAAATGGACTATAGTGCAAACCACGATTGCTTTATCTTGATCTTTTATATACATAAATCTGGGAAAAAGCAGTTTTGTTCAATTGTGATCTAAATATATTAATATTAGCTGGCTCATCAGACGTTGTCCTGCCCTGAAAATAAATAAGTTCTAGAACCCGAGTGCAGCGCCACCTACCGGGTGCAATTGTATTTTCAAACCATCCCGGGACTCACTCAAATTTACACACAAAATTTCATCCAAATCGGTCCAGCCGTTTAGGAGGAGTTTGGTGACAAATACACGTACAGAAGAATATTATATAATTATACATAAAGATTATTAAGCTGAAGAGTCTGTTCGTTTGGTAGAACGCGGTAGGTAATCTGAGGAACTACTGTAATTTTCTTTTTGGTTTAGTGTCCATGTATCTAGGAAGGTTGTAGGCTATAAAACATCACGCTACGACTAATAGGAGCGGAGCATCAGTGAAAAATGAAGCGAAATTTGAGAGCTTCCGTGGGCGAAGCCGCGGGCAGAAGCTAGTTAATTTTTTTTAAATTCAATTTTCTACGTGTAACGCCACATATAAGACACCAGCAACACAAAGTATCAATATCACTTTGTCATTTTGGAATCTCAGTTGCTAAATCTCAATTGCGCAGTAATTTCTCTGGATACTTACATTCAAACCGAAACACAACAATGTGAGAGCTGTACCTAACCTATAATAGTAAATTCAGAATGTGAAGGCAAATTTCGACATGGTGGGTGGGACTCGGGGTGGTTTAGTGGTCACAATGTCTCACCAGAAGATGCAGGTTCGACTCCTGGACGCA
This sequence comes from Acronicta leporina, assembly GCA_947256265.1. Classification (NCBI taxonomy): domain Eukaryota; kingdom Metazoa; phylum Arthropoda; class Insecta; order Lepidoptera; family Noctuidae; genus Acronicta; species Acronicta leporina. The sequence goes on along the minus strand of OX366513.1, from coordinate 2,347,468 downwards.
AGTCAAATTTTTCCTTCACTAAAGTATTTATAATGGGAGTACATTATTATTACTTAGCGTCATAATAAGTACATGGCATGCGATGGTAAGACCCCAGACGAACGAATTTAAAACCCCACACAAAAATTCTCTCTATACATTGATTCGAGTGTATTTACAAAAACAAAACATCCTTCCATAATTTTGGCCACACAAATATTTGTAAAGAGCGGGAATCGAACCCTCGACCCGTATCGCAGAAGTGAAATTATCAACCACTGTGCCAATAGCGCCATAAATGTACCGGTAAAATTTCTAATAGTAAACATTTTACAAGATTTCGTAGCAGGGTCTACAGAAGACAGGCATCTTCCGTAGTCAGTCACGGCTACGAGCTACGAGTATTTGCTACGACTTATTGTAGGTTCTGACGCGGTGACATTAATTTTAAAAACAAGAAAATTTAAATTAAATTAATTTAATTTATTTTGTTAAATATATCATTGCGTTCATTGCGTAGAGATGCTAGTAGGTACGTGTGTAGACCCATAGTTTGCTGGTATATTGAGGTCCATTTCAAGGCGGCGAGTAGGTAAAGCAATTCTCAGTGACTGAGAATTTCATGGGAAAACTTAATTAAACTGCTTGACGCGAGTATCAAACCCAGGACCTATAGTGTAGCAGTTCCTCTTACGACCACAGAATAATGAGACCACCATTAGTAACGACATTAATTATTCAATTTATAAAATGGAAGCGTATAGGTATATAGTTTTTTATATTATTTTACGGATTTATAAAAAAAACTAGCTTTTGCCCGCTCTCCTGAAGCTATTATGATTAGAAATGGATCCCAAAAATAAGTTAATCAGTAACAAACAGTGATGATCTCTTCTTAGTATGGGTCTCTATACATCAGAGAGGTCAAGCTGTATCTCAGGATCAGAATATCAGACCGCAGATATGTTTACAAAGGTATTGAGTCAAACTCTGTTGTTGAGATTTAGAATAAGTGCGGTTTACATTATATGTAAGACTAGCTTCTACCCGCGACTTCGTCCGCGTAGCGTGATGATATTTAGCCTATAGTCTTCCTCAATAAATGGGCTATCTAACACCGAAAGAATTTTTCAAATCGGAAACAAACAAACTCTTCAGCTTTTTTTTTTTTATTTATTTATAAGCACACCAACAATACAATCGCTTAAGCTATAGGACAATAATAACAGTAAATTTGAATTATTAGCAATCATACAAATAACAGGTATGCATGACATTTAAAAATGAAACAGAACAGAGACTATTTATAGTACTGACACTTTAGTAGGTATTATAGATAGGTATTATTCATATCATAATTGTTAAATAACAAACTATATTATTCTTAAATTGCTTTAAACAGGGCGTGTCTGTATGAACCGAATTTCATAGAAAAAATATCAATAGGGTTATCTATTGCATTGGACCTTTCGTTATACAGCCTTGCCATCCGTGTTAGAGGACTGTTAAGTGTGGTATTTAAAGTAGATGTAGGAATATCAAAAATACGATGATGACGCTTACTGCGCAGACTGAGTCTAAATTTAAAGTTATTTATTAATTGGGCATCCATGAGGCCATTTATAATTTTATGAAGCACTAGTAAGTCAGAATTATTTCGTCTTTCCTTTAAACTTAACATATTAAAGTTCTTTAATCGGCCATTATAGTCTGGAATCGTTTTTCTTATGCCATACTTTACACATAAATATCTTACAAACCTAGCCTGGATGGACTCCACGTCATCTGCATAAGTTACATAATAGGGAGACCAAATTGAGGAGCAGTATTCCAAGGAACTCCTTACCAAGGCATTATAGAGCAGAATAATGCTACTGCTGTTACGAAAAGGTTTGGACATACGTATTATAAAACCAAGCTTCTTTTTAGCCTTCGTTACCACCTTATCTATATGTTCGCGGAAGGAGAGAGATGTATCGAAAAGTACCCCCAGGTCCCTGATGACAGGAACTCTATTCAAAAAAAATCCTTCTATATGGTATTTAAACGAAATGTAGTTTAATTTATTTGTAAATGTTATAAATTGGCATTTTTTAACATTAAGCGTCATCCTGTTATTGATACACCATTGCTGAATAACAATAAGATCATTTTGTAACTTAATACAATCATCCAACTCTGTTATATTACAATAAATCTTAATATCATCAGCATAGGCTAGACAATTACTATTTATCTTTATATATTAGTATAGATTTGTTTTGTATTTCTTGTACCTAGTTATGTAGGTATGGATGTATTACATTGAGGGGGAGTGTTAGTATCAATGTAATACGGAAGATACTTGCTGGTTAATAGATACTTCTTGGTGTTTGTGGGTTGCATACTCTATGATAAGATGACGATCGATGACGACATACGATCACAACGTTCTAGAGTAAAACATGAGAGCGTTCCTACAAAACCTAGTACCTAATATCCAACAACAGACACAGCTTTTTTACAATTTTATAATAGTAGAGATAATGTTTAATGCTTTTTTTTTGCTAACCTTACCTACCTACTCAAAATTTCTTGGAGTGCGCTGGAATTAAAATATTGAAATATTTTATTTCTAAAAATTCTTGGAGCGCAGTGGAATCAATGTATGAATATTAAAATTATGAGAACGATGGGTTTTGGAGCGCACTGTAATAACCCTATAAATATAATATGAGGTATACTTATTTTAGTGAAAGAAAAATTCGACTCGCAGGCAGGATTCGAACCTGCGTCTTCTGGTTTGATACACCAGACGCTATGACCACTAAGCCACCGTGAGTCCCACCTGCCATGTCGAAATTTGCCTTCACATTCTGAACTTACGTCTTAGAGGTGACGTCACGTAATAAGTATGAGGTATGTTAAGATGGTTTGGTCATGTTGAGAGAATGAGTGAAAGGAGACTGATTAAACAAGTACCTATACAAGAGTCAAGTGAATGGGAGTGTAGGAAGGGGAAGGCCTGGGCGAACGTTCAGAAATCAGATTGAGGACGTTCTGAAAAATGGCTCGGTCAAGAGTAGGTACCCTAAACCGACGCTCATGTATGAAAAGATTGATGATTCGAGTATAGATGAAGCTAAAGAGGTATGTCAGAATCGTAGCAAGTGGAAGTCTGTGGTCTCTGCCTACCCCTACGGGAAAGAGGCGTGACTTTATGTATATGATAGTTAAAGTTGGTTCAATGCAAAATCATCAATTGATGTTTTCACCTATATCTAACAAATAAATTTTACCGTGGGAAAGCCATGCTTCGGCACGATTGGGCCGGCTCGACCGGAGTGATATACCACGGCCTCACAGAAAACCGGCGTGAAGCAACGCTTACTCTGTGCTTCGCCAAATGAGTGAGGATGCCGGAGGCCCAAACCCTTTTAAAAGGCCGGCAGCGCACTTACGACTCCTTTGGTATTTCGCGTGTCCATGGGCGGCGGTATCGCTTACCATCAGGCAATCCGTCTGCTCGTTTGTCCCCCTATGCTATTAAAAAAACAAATAAATTATTTCGATTTTGATGTGATGTGAGTTAGATGTTTTATATTATAAGTTTTTTGGAAGCTGCCTCGTTAGTCTAGCGGTCTTCTACGTTAGAGGACCTGGCTTTGATTCCAAGATCGCAGTGTTATATAATTATTAATAAAACAAGCTGTTTCCCGCTGTTTCACTCGCGTCTCAATAGATTTTGCTCACTATAACTTGTCTTTTAGACTGCATAACAATATAAAACATCCATTGGGTTTTCAGTAAATACAACTGTGAAAAGTGTACCCAATTTTGTGTAGGTAGTTATTTTTGCTTGATGAGCAAATTGAGACAATACAAAAATCTAATTACCTACGCGAATATTAGACATTGAAATAAAACTACCCACGTTTTACGGATATTAGTTTGTATGGATAATTATTTAAATAATATCTAATTCGGTCTACCTATCTATTGCTTTTATCTCATATTATAAAAATGATAAGCTTATATCAAAAACTATAACATTCGTTGGAAAATTTTAACACACATAATTATTAAAAAAACAAATAGGTATTCAAACTCAAAAAAGTTTCAGTATGTCTACGCGGCTACGGATCTACGCGCTACGGCGGGGCGGGGGGGGGGGGGATTAAAGGGGGCGGCGCCAAACCCAGCCCTCGAGTGACTCGCGAATTGGCACCAACGTGCTCGAGTCCGCCTCCGAGCCAGTCGCGTTCCGACCTTCGCAGGAGCCGGTTGCGTGTCAGTGGAAACAAACTCGTATCGTGTGTAGTGATTGTGTGTGTCATGTTGGGAATCGCTGGAGCCCCGTGCTAGGTCATGTCACGTAGGAAGCAGAGCAACCCCAAACCGCTGAAACGTGAGTTGAGCGTAGTTTTTAAGTTTGGAAAGGTTTATTTAAAAATATTTGAATTTGGAACCTAAGTTTGTTTTTCGAATTATTTTGGCGGATTCTTATTTGAATCTTGTTATTTATGTTATTGTTTGTGAACGTAAATAATACAAAGTATTTTAAAATTCTTCATTTGTTTACCTCTTACTAAAACTAAACAGTTTATTGACTAACTTTTATTAGTTGTTTACAAATTGTTTTGTAACTACACAATGTGTTAACTGAGTAAGTGTTGTTTGTAATTATCGTTTCTATATTTGTAGGAAAAGTAATGTATTATTACTCCAGTACATTGAATTTAAATATAATGATATTGTTATCTATCGCTTGTTGCATATCATACAGTTACTTTTAATAGAACTTTGCTCTTATTGTGTAGGTATAGGTAAACTTTGTTATTTATAAGTAAAATAGATGCTTACGATCGATTTGGTTTGGTACCTACCTACCTATATTAAAATGTGCTCCAACTTTAAATTCAAAGTGCATTAACTCATGCATCATTTCAATTAAACCATTGAAATATACAGGTACTTTTAAAAGGTCAAAACTAGTTGCACGGTTCCAAAAAGTGGGTCTTATGGAAAAGAACCGCCAAGAAACTCCATAGACACCTACTCCTTTTAAAGAAAAATTCATGATTGCTATATTAAGCTTTACAAATCTGTTTCTTTACAATTTTCTTGCCTACGTACCAATTTATATTATTTATTAAAAAGTTCATATGTTCGACATTTAACTTTGGACATATAGATATAGGTATTCCCATAAAAAAATTCTTTAGTACACTTTAAACTTCCATTACTACAGTTCCTTTATTCATTTTAAAGTATTCAAGTAGATACCAATTCAATTAAATGTCTAATTGTCATATTAGAATTATATAATACAAAGTGTGAAAACAAAAACGGAGTCTTAAGCGACGGGATACGGAAAAAACACGATATACCTACCTACTTATGATAATCAAAATCATATTGATTAAATAAGCGGTGAAAGATTAAAAGGATCATAAAACAAATTCTTAACTTAATTGAAATTTAAATATTTTATTAGGTAGGTATTAAAAACAAGAAAAACACTACGACGTACTCAAATATTATAATATTTTGAAATTACTCACTGATAAGTTTTGAAGAGTTTTAAATATTACTCTTTGCAAGTCTTCAGTGCCTAGGTACCTACAACCCGAAACATTTTGTCCATTAAAAAATAATTTAAGAAAACAAATCAAAGATCTGCTTTCAGAGTCTTCTCTAAACCAATTTGAGACCTAGAAAAAAAGTTTAATACAAAAATCTGCACAAAAAAAGTTTATTAGGAATAAGAATTTGAGAACAAGTTCACGGAATCTTAAATATTACCATAGGCTGGATCCTTCAAAAAATAAGTCTTACAATTCGGCAATTACAAATAATGACAGTGTACTTAGTGTATGTAAGTACAGTTTAACGGTAGGTAATTTAAGTACCTACTCATATTTTATAAGTTGACGGATTCTTAAACATTATTAGCAATCGGCATTACAAATAAAGACTGTAAGTTACAGTTTAACTGTAACATTAGTACCCATATAATTATTCTCAGGTGTAACAAATAATAAGTTGGCGGATTCTTCAAGATTATCACAGAACAATTTGCCGGATCCTTAAAAAAAGTGTCATTAACAATTCGGCAATTACAAATAATGACTGTAAATTACAATTTAACTGTAACATTAGTACCTATACTTAATTATTTTTTTGTTTGTGCGCCCGTACCAAAGAACACAGAGTTCGTTAAACCATTATCTCTTGTATTAATATTCTTTGATTGTTTACTTATCTCTGTACCGTAGATAACTTTAAGTTATAACTTTAATTATAGTGGAAATGTTCTGATAAATAGCTCAGCGATCACGTAGGGGTGGGTTGGGGTGGATGGGGAACGACGAATGGATTCTTATGGGGTATTTGATTAATGTATGAAGTATTTACCCAAGATGACTTTACCATCATGCTTTTATTTTATTAGGGGAAAGGCAGCGGTTTCTTCAGCAGCTCGTGTGCGTGCGTGTTACTCGTACAAACACACAGACCGACCTGTGTGTTTGTACGAGTAACACGCAAAAACTACTACATTAAATTAGATGCAGTTTTCATAGTTGTATTGCTGGGGCTCTAACTTAGAATCTGGTTTGGTGTTTCATCCTGACACGCCAACTAGAAGCCGAGTATAGTAAGTAAATCATTTTAGGATGCGAGTGAAAACGCGAAAAACAGCTAGTATAGATGACATTTTGCACGACCATTCATTTCGATGAAATAAAAAAAAATCGCAAAACAATTTAAATATTAATAGGACCACTCTATTCTCTATAAACATTTCCTATTGCAATAAAATTGGAAAAAAAAACTTTTATACAATAATACCATTAAGGAATCTTGAAATATTCTGCATAAATTAATAAAGAGATTATCTGTATTTTTTTACGGTTTTTAATATAAATGTATAAATGTATCGTCACTTCTGTGTTCCCCGAAGTATTAAGGAGAGGTACCTATATTGTTCACCCATTAAACTGGAACGTTTTAGGTCCATTTCAGGGATGGTTTATGGAATTAGGGTCGCTCCCTAATGCTACAAAGCGGGTACAGATCCAAAATCCGAGCTGCTATTGAGAATTTCATAGAAAATTCCAATAATTTATACATTGCATACAATAACTGAGAATGGAAGCTAGAATCTCAAACTCAGCATTTGTGCTTGCGATGAAATTTTCAACAGTAGCCTGGGTTTAAATGTATACTCTATACTAATATATAAAGCTGAAGAGTTTTTTTGTTTGCTTGAACACGCTAATCTCAGGAACTACTGGTCCGATTTGAAAAATTCTTTCAGTGTTTGATAGCCCATTTATTGAGGAAGGCTATAGGCTATATATAATCACTAACGCGGACGAAGTTGCGGGCAGAAGCTAGTATTATATATAGAACTAGCTTCTGCCCACGACTTCGTCCGCGTAGCTTGATGATATATAGCCTATAGCCTTCCTCAATAAATGGGCTATCTAACACTGAAAGAATTTTTCAAATCGGCCCAGTAGTTCCTGAGATTAGCGCGTTCAAGTAAACAAACAAACAAACACTCTTCTGCTTTATATATTAGTATATAGATAAACCGTAAAATGTTATGTTATGTTAATTAGTTTAATTTGTGAAACTGGAAAGATGCTGGTACTTACCTATATCACAGATAATCTATATTATGTGCCAATAGAACATTAAAATTCAGATTTTCTGAACCGACATTGAGTTTATACTACTGTACCTACTTGTATTTGGTACTATTCAAGAATCTCTTTATTTATTTATTATATAATACCTTCCAAACTACTTTGAACATCAATAAATAGATACCTACACTTTTGCCTAACCGTTCGGGGAAACAGGCGTAATGGTATGTTTATGTAAATTAAGATTGTAAGTAGTTATTCAAAAGAATGTTGTTTTTATTAAAAACAATAACGAGGTGCTTTTTGGAGTAGGTAATTTTTTTATCTAAGTATTTTAACTATCTGTCCAAACTATTTTGACATTAAATTGGACAGTAATTAACAAGAACATGATACAAACAGATACACATGTTGCTGACGTAATACTCAAAGTATTTTATAACAAGTACAAGTAGAAAGTAAATGATTAATATAACTGATACAGTATCTCGGGTGACCTGTTATCTTACTGCGAATGTCAACACAGATTCGATCGTTATTCGTTATTTTTAATATGCGCATTGACAGTTATTGTTAATTTTATCACATCACTAGCAGCCGGATAGTCTTCACGATAAAATAACGACTTTGGAGTTGTCAGTAAATTTGTACTCTGTGTTCAAGGCTACATTGTTGATTTAAAAGGAAATTGTTTTAGTAAAATTATTACATTAAACATTTTACTTTTGAGTTTATTTTAAGGGTCTCGCGGAGCTTGAATTTCCCACTAACATCATATCCAAATACTTAAATCCTAACTCAAGCAATGTTTTATCAAATTGTGGTATTTTTCGGATTGAGATACCATTAAATCTAGGTTCATACAGTACCTACCATTTTGTCTACTACTACTTCACTGGAAATAAACGACCGGAAAATTGTTTGAAACTTGAAAAAGTTATCAAAAATTGTATTTGCTTACATTTATTTCCAGTGAAGTATTTTGGACGAAATGGTAGAGCAGGAACCTAGATTAATTGTATCACAATGCGAATAATAACACACATTTTGTAAATTGTGTTTGAATAACGATTTATTTTGGTATTAAGTTTGTACTGGAAATTAGATCCGCGCAACTCTTAAGGCGAAGCGTACCTCAATAACTGTAAACAAAAAGTAAAACCGCCTTAAAAACATAGAAAAATAATAATAAGTGCAAAACACTTTCAGAAGTCGGTGCCTTCGATTTGGTTTTGTGTCACAGACTTTCGAAACTGTTTGCACATACTATTTATTTTTGATTTTTTTGAGGTAGTTGTCATGTATAAGTGTTATTGTAATAGGCTATTTGACGTTGCGAAAAATAAAGTGTCAATTACTGTTATCAGTATAAATTAAGAGTTTAAAAATGATTATTTATTACCGTAACTAGAAAATAATATCTAAGTAACTAATTTATTTGAAAATCTGTAAATAAAAATTGTAGCACCATGTTGTCAAAGTAGCGTTTTGGCGCGCTATTTAAATATCACATTTTTAATTTGATATTTTTCAGCTAATATGTAACAGTATTTAAAAAAAATCTTTTACAGGGTTCCTTAAACTCTACTACTTACTTATCTAATGTAAAATGGGTTTTAAAAACCTATCAAATAGCCTATTTTAAAATAGTCATCGGATCTTTACCTAATTTTAATGGGTTCACCTCTGGATAATTTTCCAAATCGGTTTATAAATGGCAAAATAATCGCGTAACAAACATACAAAAATAAAATACAGACGTTTTAGAAGTCGGTTGATAAAATAAAAGGCTGAGACGACGTGTATTATGCAAGATATTAAAAAAAATTGAATTATATATTTTCTCACAACATTTTCAAAATGAACACTTCCACCCAAGAACCATGTTTATAACTTACCTACTATTTTGCAGATATGAAAGCACACAAGTTACCAACTCCATTCCCCGTCTAGATATTTAACATTCCATCTAAAAATACATGTTTATAAATAGGCTATATTCACAACTAGTCTATATTATTATTATCGGCGCAGGAGTGGCCCAAAGCTGTTATCAGCACCATTACATTGAAGTGGTACACCACTTGAAGATATCAATGCTGAATAAAATCTGTATTACACATAGCAATTACATCTTGTTATCTGCCCAGCCCCTCGGTATGCGGGATTGAAACATGAAATCGTAGTGCACTTTAGCGAAATGGTATATCTTATGACGTCCGCCATATTAATAAGTGTGAGTCGGAATTTTTCTTAGTGTTGGCTTGATCCGTCTCTAATTTTGAAGTCGATGATACTGTTAATAGGTTATAATTTTGAAGTTGATTATTAAAGTGTTATTGTGTTATAATTTTGAAGTCAAGTAAAGTGTAAGTAATTGGGTTTTAAATAAAATCTTTTCGAAAAAACTGAGTTGCTAGTGAGAATCTAATAGAAAAACCCAGTAACACTTTGCTCGATTTGGGAATCAAACCTAGGACTTCTAGCATTAGCAGTCGCACTTACGCCCACTATACTAGAGGCGGTTAAACACAATTTCTCTTAAACAACGAGAGAATGTTACAAAATCTTATATTTAATTTACTTCAAAAGCTTTATCCTTGAATCTTCCCATCCTCAAGAAGCAAGAGCAAGTTAAAAACAATGAACCAGGAACAAGGCGGGCGCAGCGTATTTCTGTCACCGTTGCTGCGCCCGCGCCGCCATCATTTGCGTACAAGCAAGCTCACTTGACGCACAATACCCTTTGGTCGTGCCGCGCGGCATAATTCCAAGTCAGGTGGACGGCTAATATCCTCGTATGTTACACAGACAATCGTAAATGCATGTAAACAGATGTATATTTGTAGTTTACTTATGATTTCCACGTATCTGCGGACAGATCACCTGTAACTAGTGAAGAATCGCGGCCATTTTGAGAATTGATGCCCGTTTACTATGTGTGTCTGTGTTCATACAATTACTGTTTTTTATGAAAGTTACGAGGGTATTCGTAGAAAGGAAGAATACATTCTTTGGGACTTATAGTTTTGTATATGTCGTGAGCTGATTGTATAAATGGGTCGATCGAGATCTGCCTGGATAGATTACGATGATCATTGATCATATGATCATCATTGATCATATGATCATCATAGAGCATTTCATGATCGATTATTTCATGATGTACCTGAACTAATTTATTCAGTGTAAATGATGTAAATGGCAATAATTCGGTTCTGGCGCTCGCCAGCCGCTACCGCAGCCCCGCTTGCTTCGCTCGCTCGGCTCGTGCATAGTGTAGTCGCATTTCTAAAATAACCTAATCGATATTTATATTTCTTACATCCGTCGTATCGCAATGTTTCCCGACAGATCTCGATCGGCTCATTAAATGATCGGCCCTCGACACACAACTAAGTAATACTGGAGTGGTGGAATGGTTCGAGGAATACTGGTGTGGATGCTTCTACACCACGGATTGTTCGACACGCAATAAAAAGGTATTTGTATGACATACAGATAGTTTTTCCGGGTGTGTGTTTGTGTATGTAATAAACGATAACTAATAAACATTACAATATTTTAGGTTTTGTGACACTAGATTTCACAGCCGGCGTTTCTCTGACTATGACAAGAACCACCGCAACATACTCTGAGAAAACTATAAAACAGACTTGATAATTGAATTAGAGATCCTCTTATTGAAATAAAACAACTTTACGGATTATATCGCGTTATATTAGTACCTACTATATACGTGGTTACCATGGACGCTGTAAAGGGTCCGAAACATCGATTTGATTTGTACTAATATAACGTACGATATAATCCGTAAAGTTGTTTTATTTCAATATGTCTAATATTCGCGTAAACTTCAGAAATCAGTATGTTAGAGAACCTCTTTTTAAGTCCAGACAAATAGTATGAAATATGTGTGTCACTAAGTAAAGCAATATCCGAAATGGTCATTGAAAAGTAACGGGTAAATCTATATTACTAATATATAAAGCTGAAGATTTTGTTTGTTTGCTTGAACGCGCTAATCTCAGGAACTACTGGTCCGATTTGAAAAATTCTTTCAGTGTTAGATAGCCAATTTATTGATGAAGGCTATAGGCTATATATCATCACGCTACGCGGACGAAGTCGCGGGCAGAAGCTAGTAATTATATATTTTTTGGGGACGGCTCTCAAAATATGCTAGTTGTTTGAGGTTATAAATATTTAGTGAACACTCATAATAATATATCTTGGTAGGACCTCGTGGGGTCTGATTGGCTTTCGACTTAAGCGCGTGAGAGCCAGTGCCCCTCGATTGCTGCGGCTCTGACAGTCTGCAGTGCGTAGGAGCTCATAAAGCTCGGCAACGCATTTTGTGTTGCAGGTGTCCATGGGCGAAGATAACTACTTACCATCTGTTCGTTTGTCGACCTTATCAATAAAAAATTAACCCCAAAATGTCCAATAAATAGTTTATCCTTATGATAAGAGTATTGCCAAAAATGTTGATGCGGTCGTGTGGTTATCATTGTGTGTCTCGCCTGTATCCTTGTCTAACAATGTTCATAATATTTTCCAATGCCTATAGTTTTTTCCTCTTTACATCATGGAATATTACACTGAGATAGAAGACCGTTCAAAGAGTATTAATTCTTTATTTCCGAGTATATTATTGAGATAGTAAAATTACCAATAAACTTGAGTCAAAAATGAATCAGCTTTGATTATAATCCAGGTCATCATTGTTTATAGCGATGCCACCGGTTCGATTCTCGACCGGTGAAGTCCTATGACACATTATTATGTCTTTTTTATGACCACAACGGTAAGTACATTTAGTGAATAACAAAGCTTAGTTTTCCTTATGAGAATTAGCTTTTGAGAGCAGAAAATTACTTGTCATGGCGTGTAAAATCATTAAGGAGAAAAATTCATTCATTCCTTCTGTGACTTCACGTAACGTATGTATAGTTTATTTTTAACTAGCTTCTGCCCGCGGCTTCGCCCCAGTGGAATTCGGTCTGTCATCACATCCCACGGGAACGGGACAAAAAGTATCCTATGTCCGTCTCCTGGTTCTAAGCTACCTCTCCACCAATTTTCAGCCAAATCGGTTCAGCCGTTCTTGAGTTATAAATGAAGTAACTAACACGACTTTCTTTTATATATATAGATTATTCAAAAAAAATACATTGCCCCACACTAGGTCACCCGTAGGGTACAAATTCTCACATGCACAAACGGCCAGACTTGGAAAAACTACCTGTAGGACATTGGATTTGTTTCGTGTAGGGATCGAACCAACAACACGTGGCGCAGAAGTCGATCACTCAGCCGATACGCGAAACGTGTCATCTACGTTTACATTTGAATATTGAATATAGCGAGAGCAATGCTTGGTATTTCTCAATGTGGAATTCGCTTCCCGAGTGGGTCTTCCCCGATAGATATAATCTGGGCTCGATTGCTACGATACTGGTCCTGGGTTCGCATATCAGTCACTGGTGCAGGGCCTACGGGAGCGCTGTAGCATTCGTCCGCGGACCCGGCAGTGGCGGGCCGCCTTATGCGGCCCCCTACGCGTAAGGGGAGACAGACGTAGTACGCGTTCTATCTCAACGTCAGTGAGGAACTGTATTATAACCCCTTCGTATACGGGGAAAAAGTTTCTGACTACGACTAACGATTGGTATAGATCTTCGTATGTCAACCAGGACCGGCTTAAAGAACGTGCCGTCCGAATGTGTAATGTAGACACGATATTAATTAAGAAATATTGATAATATTGAGTAATCTTTAAATGCAATAATTTTTAGAACACTAATATCGAGGTGTAACACGCTGGCCGTTATCAGTCATATCTCTGATTGTGTTGTGTTCAAGCAATTACATTAACTATTGCTGTTTATTGATAACAGTTATTTGACGCATTTAATTAATATCAAGTTATAACTGAGTTAAAAAACGGCAGTTCCTGTGCGCGGGTAAGCTTGAAAAGCCTGGCAAGCCATCGGTTTAGCTCAGAAATTGGGTTAGTTTTATAGTCTTGTAAATATTTGATATTCAGTTGCATTTAGTCCGGTTAATGGCAATAGGCTCGCCCCCTATTACATGGGACCTAAACATACCGGCGACCTGTGGGTGTACATTAGTACGCCTCTGCCTAACCCTTCGGGGAATACAGGCGTGATGGAATGTTCAGTTCCATTTGATTAGACTGGAAGCCGACGGCATCACAGTAAGAATAAATAAATATTCTGCGACATTTTACACAGCACCATCTAGTCCCAAACTAAGCAGAGCTTGTATTATGGGTACGTACTAGACAATGGATATAATACTAAATACATTTTTTTGTTTTGTAAATATATCCTTATAATACATAAGAACCAGTACCCAGACGAACACAAACACGTAGGTATATTCATTACATAAATATTTGTATCCTGTGGGAATCGAAGCCACGACCTCATGGTTAGCAGTCCGGTTCTTGAACCGAAGACCGAGAATGGCAAGTACATGAATATTTTAGGTAGGTAAGTGCCAAAAACGCAATAGTTAATGCCTTACTCCTGGATTTTTTAAATTTTCGGTTAATTTATGGCTAACCATATAGGTTAAGCTATTATATCTAACCATATACATAAGTACCTATCCAACTATATCAATCTATCCAATATATGAATCGTCTGCTCTTTTGCTGATTACACAAACAAGTTTATTTATTCTACGATGGAACGCCCTTGCCTAGAAGAAACCGATTCACTCGTGGTTTAAAGACACCCAGATTATATCAGATTTTTTATCCAGTTTATCTATATCTATATATTAGTACTAATAGATCTTAGTAGACATACACACATAAGAAAACATACCTTATTCTTATAGACGTAAAGTACCTAACATATAGGTAGATATATATATTTTCCCTTATATAATTTCTGTTGGTATAAGTACTTAATTAATTAATAAATAAGTGAGCTTTATAATTTTTTTGGAAACGTCAACAAGCTCTCTTCATAACCCGCAGACGCTCTGGGGACGCGGACGTTCGCGACCATACGTTAGCGGTTAGGGTGTCAACCCTCCGTGATTTTTCTTGTCACCCTTGGTTCCCATGGTGCGCGCGTGGCCCGTTTTGACTTCGGGGGTCGATGGCGTTAAAATAAAGCGATGAGCCCCAGTGACCGTGGAGGGTTATATTTCAATTAGGGTTGGTTTTTTGGAGGATTATTTATATTTTGTAGATCTAAAATGTTATGAAGTGGTTGCGAACTGCAAGAGGATGTAGTGACATGAATTTTAAGGAATATGCTGAGATGGTTTGGGCATGTTGAGAGAATTTATTTTAACGTGGGAGAGCCCTGCTTCGGCACAACTAGCGCGGTTCGACCGTTGTGATACCATGGCCTCACAGAAAACTGGCGTGAGTGAGTGATGTTACCGAAAGCCATTTTAAAAGGCGGGCAATGCACTTGTGTCTCCTATGGTGTTGCGGTATCCATGGGCGGCAGTTATCGCTTACCATCAGGTGATCCGTCTGACCGTTTGCTACCCTATACCATAAAAAAAAATTAATGAAAGAAGATCAAATTGTGTTATTATTCCAATTTTGATACCATTACTCTAGGTTCCTATCCTACCATTTCCGTTAAATTCTTCACTGGAAATTTGATAAATTTTGATTTATGATATTTTTCGACAGTTTTTCCTGTCATTTATTTCCAGTGAAGTAGTAGTATACGAAATGGTAATGTAGGAACCTAGATTTACAGTATCCGGATCCTAGATATTAACACAATTTGATTATATTGTGTTTGAATTAATATTTATTTTGATATTACGTTTCAATTCAGCATTCGCCCACAGATAACTCTGCGGGCACAGATCCCATACTAGAGTTGTGTAGTACATGTACTATGTACTAATAGGAATTAATTCCCGACACGGACTAGTACGAACTATTCCTTTTCCTTTTTAGTACATCATTCATTTAGTACTTCGTTCGTCTTCCGCTCTGTACGAACTACGAACTGAGCGGGAATGATATGGAAACAGTACACTAATGAGTGAGCTATTTTGAACTTTATGTTTATAGTAACACTGATTATTTTTGTTCACTATTCCTTCATTGAGCTACTATACTAATAGTACTAGAAGACCGATCTAGTACACTTGAAAGATTGAACTAGTACGGAGCGCTCTGTTCAGTCAGTGTCCGAGCAAGAACAAGCCTATCCCAAACCCCGAGCTGCTACTGAGAATTTCATAGAAAAACCCAATAACACGAGTTCGATTCCCAGGTCGAGTAGTCCCAGCGTAGGAGTAACGTTCAGGACCACTCGGCCATCTTCTATTTAATGATTACATTTTAAAAAAGGTGGAACTACGTCAACCGCCATAGAAGTTCCTCGAATTTTATGAGGAAAACTCTGTCATTTCAATTTCAAGCAAATAAATTTATTTTTCAAAATAATATGATGTTATTATCACCATCAATATGTTGTTACAATTACCGCGTATTTTCCATAACACAATGTTTAACTACTAAATACTATGTGTTAACGGAAGATGAACTAAACCTTTGTTTAGTGTTAGCAGATTGTAAGATTATTTTTTGTGTTGCATCAGGCTAATAAGAACGTTTTGCAGATTGGAAAAAAATAATAATTAATAACTATACTATAGTTAACTATAATTAAGAAATTTATTTTAGTGAAGGAAAAATTCTACTCGCAGGCAGGATTCGAACCTGCGTCTTCTGGCTAGGTACGCCAGACGGTATGACCTCTAAGCCACCGCGAGTCCCACCTGCCATGTCGAAATTTGCCTTCACATAGCGTCTGGCGTACCTAGCCAGAAGACGCAGGTTCGAATCCTGCCTGCGAGTCGAATTTTTCCTTCACTAAAATAACTTTAAAATCTTGGCATGACAAATGCAAAATAAACACAAAAAGTATAAGAAATTATTTTAAAAATAATTAAGAAATTGTTTTTAAAAGGAGACAATTTTGCTTGTTCAATGAATAGGCCCCCTATAAATTTCGGTGTATAGTAATCTATTACTAATATATAAAGCTGAAGAGTTTGTTTGTTTGTTTGTTTACTTGAACGCGCTAATCTCAGGAACTACTGGTCCGATTTGAAAAATTCTTTCGGTGTTAGATAGCCCATTTATTGAGGAAGGCTATAGGCTATATATCATCACGCTACGCGGACGAAGTCGCGGGCAGAAGCTAGTGAAACATATATTGATCTATTCCTTATAATCTTTAGTTTACAATGGTATAGTTAGATAGACATGGTTTAACCGGAATACTGAAAAATACGACAAAAATGTGAACATCAAAATAACCTAAAAATCAGATCTAAACTAGAGGGCTTGTCAAAAATACCTAATAGCAATCATTATAATTTCATAGTCGTCTCTTAAAATAAGTATTTCATGTAAATACTAGCCAGGTAAGGTCTTGTAAGTAAGTACTTAGGTCTGTTTATTATAAGAAGAAAAAACACATTGTTTAGGTAAGTATGTAACATAAATATTTATTAATTAAGTATCATCATTTCTTGAAAGTAGTATCTCATCCAAAAATGATGCAGGTGGTTCAACCTCATCTTGATGCCGTGCCCACGATAAATATCACACTACAGACATTACGTGTGCACAGCAGCCAACAGTACCTACGTCTACCCACCAAACAATTGCAACAATATCCAGCAAGAGCAGCTCTAGTGTTCGAAATCAACGGCTTTCTGGAATATATGCCGAAGATGCCATATTATAATCTTTGAAATAAACCAATGAATTATGAAGAACACTTTCACGTAACTTATAAGAAACGGAAAATCTGAATTCTTTTTTGACACTTGACAGACAACACAAAATGACAGATGCATTTGCACAAATGACATTTGTTACTTCATTCCGTTCCACGGTAGGTAATATTAACCTACTTATTGCTAAATTATTTTAACATAAATAAAATAACTAAAATGAGGTTCATCTCCCCAACGGATATATTTTTATTTTACTTTTCGAAAGCCGATAATTACTGTTACTATAACGCATTGCAGTACAATATTTGTATTTTCTCACATTAATGTTAAAAACAATGGTTCATTACACGCATTGTTTGCAATGATGACCAGAACAGGATACATCTAACCGCAAAATGTATCAAGTTTTCACCTTTTTATTATTATTTTATGATCTCGGAATAGGATCTCAAAATGTAACTAATTTATTATGGAAAACAGGGCATATTTTTTTGTAAAGTCTAACTTTACAAAAAAATATGCCCTGTTTTCCATAATAAATTAGTTACATTTTGATTAGCATCACACGGTTAATAAACGTCACCATATCCAGTGGGCCTAACAAAAATTGTCTCCTTTGTTTTTGATTATAGTTAACCTTAGTTTAGTATTAACAGATAATCAGATTATTTTTGTGTTGCATCAGGCTACTAGGAATATTTTGAAGATTGGGAAAAAATATAAATACATAATAAATCTGCTCATTTATCCAACTGCCTCGTTACTCTAGTGGTTTTATGTACCACTGCTACGCTAGCGGTCCTGGGTTCGCTTCTCAGGTCGAAGAGGAAAAGTGTTATTGATTGTATTTATGCAATTCTCAGTAGCAACTCGGATATTAGATTTGTGCCCGGTTAATGGCAATAAACTCGGCCCCTATTATGTGGGATCTAAAAATTCCGGCGAACTGTGAACGTTAGTACAGTACTGCCTATCCCTTTGATGAATGCAGGCGTGACGGTATGGTATAAAAACGAAACAAGACATCTTATGTATATAGTTATCTCTCTATCTCTCCGACCCGAATATTGAAGTATTAATGGATTTATGTTTTTAGGGTTCCGTATCTTGAAAGGAAAAAACGGAACCCTTATAGGATCACTTTGTTGTCCGTCCGTCCGTCTGTCGGTTTGTCAAGACCCTTTTTCTCAGGAACGCGTGGAGGTATCAAGCTGAAATTTATATCAAATATTCAGGTCTACTATCCCTTGGAGCTGTGAAAAAATAAAACTTCTAAGCCAACGCTATCAAAAGATACAATGGTTTATGTCACAAATTTTCGACACTCGTAGGGGAATCAAGACCTACAAGGTACATGAACTCAGAATCTGGAAATTTATTACGAAGCAACGTCTTATAGCACAGATAAAGGAAAGGCATACATTTTTAGTTACATCATATTTATAATAAAATTATTTTTAAGTACGGAATCCTTGGTGCACGAGTACGACTCGCACTTGACCGGTTTTTTTATATGATAATTTATTACTATATTAAAAGGCACCACTGAAATATTAATGAGAGTGATAGTCTAATGCGTTCCCAATTTTAATTAAGAGGAAGTCATGATAGATTGATTTAAAAGTAATATGCTTAAAAAAACATGTGACAAAACGCAAAACCGCATTTAAAAACCTATAAAATAGCCTAGTGGCCTGCCTCATTAGCCTAGTGGTCCTAAACGCGACTGCTACGCTAGAGGACCTGGGTTCGATTCCCAGGTCGAGTAAAGTGTTATTGGGTTTTTCTATGAAATTCCCAGTAGCAGCTCGGAGTTAGGAATTTGTGCCCGGTTAATGGCAATAGGCTCGCCCCTATTACATGGGACCTAAACATACCGGCGAACTGTGGGTGTACATTAGTACTAACCCTTCGGCGAATACAGGCGTGATGGTATGTTATGTTAAAATAATTTTATTTATGTGCAAAACTGTTTCGAAAGTCTGTATCTACATTTGATTTGGTCGGATCTTTTGGTTTCCGTTACCTACTAATCAAACAATAAAAAAAACCATTTAGTAGAAGATCCTCCTTTTTTAAAGTCGGTAAAAAATTACATGCAGACGAACATATACATAATTAACATTTCAAGCAGTGTTAGGTATTGGGTATCTCAGTAGCAGCTCGGAGTGTGTAGAGCTTAACATGTTATATCTTGTTAAATGAACTATTGCTTACATGGGGCCTGCCTTAAATATACATGGGTACTATTAAGACCCACGTAGGTACTATTAGTACCTACATTTCTGCCTAACCTTTTAGAAATACAAAAGAGATTATATGTTACTAGCTTCTGTTGTTTGTATGAGTCTCTATACTTTAGAGAGGTACGTTTAAGTATTTGAGATAAGAAGTTCACTAGTTTTTAAGTTGGAGTAAGTACATACTTTCTAACAGTGATAACAAAATTAAAATCTATTCAGTAGTTTTTGCGCCAACCTGTAACAAACAGACAAACAGACAAGAATTTTAAAAATCACATATTTGGCTTCGGAGTCGTTTATATACCCTAACCCACTTGTTTTTTTTAATATCTTCAATGTACAGACACAGGTTTTTTACAATTTTATAGAGAAGATTATAATAGTAGAGATGAAAAAATAAAGTAAAAGTATTTAATAAGTAGCAATTAATTATCTCTTCCATTCTTCACTACATAGTATAAAACAAAGTCGTTTCCCGCTGTCTGTCTGTCCCTATGTATGCTTAGATTTTTAAAACTACGCAACTGATTTTGATTCGGTTTTTTTAATAGATAGAGTAATTCAAGAGCAACGTTTTAAGCTTTTTAACATAATCCTACGACTCTTAGGAACGGGGCAGCGCGGGTGAAACTGCAGGCGGTCCTACTAGTTTAGAATAAAATAAAATAAATCTTTATTATATAGCAACGAAATGTCTGATTAGCTATTGGGTTATTCTATGAAATTTTCAATAGCAGTTTGTTTAACATAACATAACATACCATCACGCCTGTATTCCCCGAAGGGTTAGGCAGAGGCGTACTAATGTACACCCACAGTTCGCCGGTATGCTTAGGTCCCATGTAATAGGGGGTGAAACTATTGCAATTAACCGGGCAGAAATTCCTAACTCCGAGCTGCTACTGGGAATTTCATAGAAAAACCCAATAATACTTTGTTCAACCTGGGAATCGAACTCAGAACCTCTAGCGTAGCAGTCGCGCTCAGGACCACTTGGCTAATGAGTCAGTCAGACCAATAAAATAGATATAGAAAAATCGTTAAGCCTACCTGCGAACTGTGAGTGTAAATATCAGCAGTAAATATCTGCCTAACCCTTCGGCACACGAGGGTGATGGTCCCCAACCTGAAAGACATTTGAAAACTCTGGAAGTGTACCGGGTATTTTTAGAACAAGTCCTACCTGGACAAGCTCATGCCTGTGCAATAACAACAAGCCCCAAACTTCGGAACACATCGTTCAGCACTGCCCCGTGTTGAAGCAATCAGATATATACACAAAATGATATAGGTAATAAATAAATAAAATCTATACTCTATACTTTAATATATAAAGCTGAAGAATTTGTTTGTTTGCTTGAACGTGCTAATCTCAGGAACTACTGGTCCGATTAGAAAAAATATTTCAGTGTTAGATAGCCAATTTATTGAGGAAGGCTATAGGCTATATATCATCACGCTACGCAGACGAAGTCGCGGGCAGAAGCTAGTAAATAAATAAATCATTTAATTATTCTCTCTTCACAAATGGTTGATTTTGAATGTTATGTTACAGTTAGTGCGGTTTCAACTCGATTCCACCAAATATGTCACAACTATAAAAAAACCAATTCAATAAACAGTAACTTATAAAGAAGAATCAAACATTTCATCATTGAATCAATTTGTTGATTAAATAGCAATTAACTATCTCTGTCACGGAATCTTGTAGCATTAATGGATAATTTTAAAATTAATTTCTTTATTTAATGCCATGGAGGAATGCTATGCTCAGAATAGATTACTACCTGACATTAATATATGATAATGAAGATTATCTATAATTCTATAATAAATAACCTTCCAATTAGGCGAGAGTTGGTGTGAGAATGTGTGTCTTAGCACTTATGTGTATGGGTCTTCGCAACTCCAACGCAACTGATCAATGAATTTGTCATAAATCAATCGAGCTTATCGCGACCATACTCTTGGTATATCGACTAAAATGTCGCTGTGTTTTTATCCGACTGCCAAGGAAGGGTTATGCTTTTCTCGACTGATAATTAACTTTTTCTATTGATTTAAGCGATGTTGCTTGTTGTCACCACCATAGGGAGAGCCTTGCTTCGGCATGAATGGGCCAGCTCGATTGGCGTGAAACAACAAATTAAATTTAAGTAAATTCAATAAAAAAAATAGCAATAAAACTTAAATTCACGTAAGAATGATAATGTCCGTGTACTGTGTTTATTTTGAAACATACTCACTGAAATATACGATGTCAATTTAGTCACAGTTGAAGGGCGATTCTACCCGCCGGCCGTAATAAACAACTTTTCTTAGGAAACCTATTCAAGAAACTAAAATTCATGAAAAAGCGGCCGCTTCCTAATGGCTAGGCTGTCGGACTTGCGATCATTAGTTGCCCATTCGAAACCCACCCATTGCACTACCGACGTGAACCCACTCGTAACACAAGCATTTAGCTTAGCACAAGGGGTTTATAAGAATACTAGTAATGTGCGACCCGCATTGCTAGTAACCTTTTTTAAAAAAATAAACTTCACATACAAAAGTAGACAGACCATACCTACCTATATTTATACATGTACCTAAATATATTATGGCTTTTGTTTTCACGTAATGGTTTCAGTAATGGTTTCATAGGAAATGTTGGTCAATATGGTGTGTATGTGTGATGTATGATCGGGGAAGAAGGCCGATCAACTTAATTAATTAACCGCACGTACAAGGCCTACCTGAAGTATCTCGATCGGAGTTAGGCGATCAGAACGATTAATACACTCGGGTCGGCTTTGTTGGTCAAAAAATTTTATCGAATAGAATATCCCTATACCCTCTCAGGTGTAGCACGCCTTAGATTGCACATCGGCATGGTACAGGCTGTTGACTTTTAGAACCAGATTATTAATTAAAACTTAATTTATTTCGTTTTCAATAAGCACATATGGTGAAAAAAAAATCATAATAATTCCATTTATCTAAATTTATCTGATAAAATAAACATAGGAACAGGTAAAGTAATTTGATTCCCACGAAATTCCTCAATATTTCCATTTCTAAATTAATTTAATAGAATTATATTGTAATTTGTAACAGATAAGCAATTTTATTCCGACGAAATTCCTTATCTTGATAAAAAAAATTAAGCAAGTTGTTGATAATATTTTATCGATGGAGGATTAAAATCGCTAGGCTACTCGATAGCGATCTATCGATAAGAAGTTGTCGATATAAACGCACACTAATGATGCCTAGATAGACTACTGGCTGCGTACACCTGCAAGGAAAATTGGAACATTTAAATCATGATTTCATTCGGCATCTTGAGATAACTTTTGATTTAATTAACAAGTTAAAGTAAATAAGTAATGTTCGATAAAGAATGAAAGTGTGAGTAATAATTACTAACACTAATTATGATCACCAATAATTCAATTGAGTTGATGTTTTTAAAAATCTCTTATTACACAATTTTGGTACCACCACATGGTATCAATCAGAGTAGTTTAAATGGCATGTATTTTTCATATAGAAATTCCCAGTAGCAGCTCGGAGTTTGGAATTTGTGCCCGGTTAATGGCAATAGGCACGCCCCCTACTACATGGGACCTAAACATACCGGCGAACTGTGGGTGTACATAAGTACGCCTCTGCCTAACCCTTCGCGGAATACAGGCGTGATGGTATGTTTTTATGTTTATTCAGTACTACTGACTAACGACCGTTAGTACTGATTAACAGTCAGAAACAGTTTCCTTGTTCAAGAGAGGTCGCGACAGTATTAACTGTTACCTAGGTGCTTACCGGGAGGTGTTAATAACCTGCAATCCTTGGAAAACAGAGAAAATATAACGGTCATACAATAATTAACTTTCCACCGATAATCACTGCGATACTGGACATGCGGGCATCACGCGTCACCTGTCCCTCTCCCTCCTATTAAAATGATGCTTTATCTCCCTCTAGCTTATCGGCTAGCTATCGGATTAACAATCAAAACACATCAAACTGCATAATTCTCAGGAACTATTTAAAACAAAGTTGTAAAGCTTAAGTTATCATTTCAATTGTGATATATTTTGTGTAAAAAAATTAAATATATATTCTTACCGGCTCATCTCCATAAGACTCACTTTTGGAACAGTGCGACTAGTTTTAACTTTTCAAAAGTACCTGTTCTAATGGCCTAATTGAAATAAAACATTTTGAGTTTTGACTTTGATTTTGAATAATAACAATAAAATATTGACATAGTCGAGGACACTGCATAGAATAAATAACATAGGAAAAAAAACTAATCAACTAATACGATTTAATAATTCTAATCAACATATTTTAGATAAATGGGATTAGATGATAGGTAACACATGGTTTTAGAAAAATATTTTAATGATTATACAATAGAAAAAAGAATTGTTGTATGTTTATGTTATTTATTGGTTCCTACTATTCAACCTGTAAGTAAAAATACGTACCTACATCACCGTTTACATCAGTCTAAATCCAGTATGTTTTCTAAGTGTACTCTTAGTAAACATACAACATCCATGTAATTTGATCTATATCGGGTCCCGTAATCACCTGAGCCTGGTTTATCGATAACTGCTTGATCGATCATTTTCAGATATACATTAAGATAACGATTTTTAATCGATAAAGGGAGATTTATAATTTTTACCTTCAGAACACGGCTTAAGAATTCTGGGCTATAGTGATTTAGTGTTGTATTTTTTTATTATATCGATAGTTGAAAAAGGGTTAAATTTTTTGGTAAATGCTTCCTAGGTAGTTAGGGTTTCTTGTTAAGATAAATTAATGATTATCTATTAACTAAATGATTATAAAGATTAAAAGAATCTGATTCTACAGTGTTTTTAATTATAATTATGTGAAATTATTTTTGAAAAAATTAAAATGAATTAAGTTTTAATAATTAAAAAATATTTATGAAATATACGTAAATTTTATTAAATGTTATCTGACAGATATTTTTTTTATTATAGGTAGATACTGTCCGCTTATACAATTAAATTAAATTTTAGTCGTTAAATTTCAAACACAATTAAACCTTTTTATTGATAATGAATAATGAAATATAATTAAAGTCCCATCCAACCGTTAATGGATCACTTAAGCCTAGGGACAGGCCTTCGCTAAAATTAAGAATAGATATTGAGATGTTAATTAGCTATAAACTGAAACTCGACATTTCATTAAAAAAAACATGGCGTTTGTGTGCGCCATGAATAGATGTTTTGCTTTGATTTTAAACAACCAAAGTATTACTAATTCAAAGTTGATTTTTGGTCATTTTATTCAGAGTTCGCTAAATGAGATGTTTGCTAAAGGTCGCATGTTGGTAACAATGTTTCGTGACGATGCAACGCTACTTCTCGAAACCCTAAAACTAAAATATCTGAGACAATCTCTGTAATCCGATCTCAATCTGACCAAAACCTTTTATAAATACAACGCCATCTCGTGATGCATGTCAAAAACAAAACAAGAGTGACCACATCTTCATCCCACGTCCTTGCAGGACACATGTTAGCTACATAAATCGCTTTCGACTGATAAAATCAAACTGTTTATCAACGTGAGGGTCGATAAATTAAGTATATCTAGTTTTGCGATCTAACCTGATGAGGTAAAGTTAGGTTTAATTGAGCTTGCATGACGTGTTTGCCAATCTAAAATGTATTAGACTTTTTTTTCTGGCAATTAATATCAAATAGCGGCAAAAGTAGTTGTAAAATAAGTACTGTTGCCAATTATACCGAATTTTTTGCAATATATTTATTGCAATTGTTTTATATCTAATCTATAACAAAGGCCACAATTATTGCCAGCTTTAAAAATATGTATGGGGTAATCTTGTATATAAGTATGTCTAGCTTCCGTTTTTTTTAATAAATTCAGCAATTTGAAGAAATACTCATCTATCGATCACAGCGGCATGCACAGCTTAACTTTAAACCCAGAACCACTAGACTAATGAGGCAGTCATTACTAATAACCACTAAAATTTTACTATTATTTGTAAGAAATCTTCTCTATTTGTTTGAGCACATGTGAACATCTTAACACTACAATATTTTATTTTTTAATTTTATTCTTCCTCGTATTTATTAAGTGAAATAAAGACATTTTAAACCGAAATCAAAGGATTTCCAATCTCAACTACTGAATCCAAATTACACGAGCAAATAATAAAAATGTATAGGTAAACACATTGATTAGCTATCAACACATGTAATGTGTGCTTACGATCGCTGTATGCCCCATCGTGATAACAGCGTGATGATAACAAAAATTATCACTAGATCGGGTGCTACCGATGTCTTGATAACAGTTTACAATTTTATGATAATAACTACTAAATAACAGCACATAATTATGTAGTTTTTACGTATCGTTATCAAATTGTGTTGAAAAATACAATGGAGAATGTATTTTATAGTAGATTTAATTATCTGTAGATAACATAATTAGATTAAATTTGAATTTATGAATTGACAGTTCGTATCTAGATTTAACATTCAACCTCAATTTTCAATTCGCAGATCTTAGATAAAGTATTAATTTAGTGTTTTTTTTTTTCTCAAGAAATTTATGGTCCCTCTAATTGATAGTATCTGCGGCTAATAATTGAAAATAATATGTTTTCCGTGACGAAAAACATAGATTTAACATTCAGGCGTCTTGATTTGCAAGTCGCAAACTTCAAATACTTAGATAAAAAAATACATAATAATGCGAAATTTATGATTTCTCTAATGGTTAACGCTTATCTGTGACTATAGCTGACATGATTACCATAATCGAAAAACATGCAGGCGGACTGTGCGTGTTATATTAATTTGTATAGTATATCTAGTGTGACGTGTTTTTGAGCCAGATTATCGTCTAGCTACTCAATTGATCTGATACATGTGTGGTCTGGAACTGGTCTACTCTCTACTCTCTACTCTCTCACTCTACTCTGGTCTACAACGTGGGAGAGCCATGCTTCGGCACGAATGGGCCGGCTCGACCAGAGTGATACCACGGCCTCACAGAAAACCGGCGTTTAACAAAGCTTGCGTTGTGTTTCGCCGAGTGAGTGAGGTTACCGGAGGCCCAAACCCTTTTAAAAGGCGGGCAACGTACTCGTGACTCCTCTGGTGTTACGGGTGTCCATGGGCGGCGGTTATCGCTTACCATCAGGTGATCCGTATGCTCGTTTGCTCCCATAACCCATAAAAAAAGCCGCTATGACTTTTTATTCAAAAGGCCATCTCAGACATTTCCCTCT
The DNA here is from genome assembly GCA_947256265.1 of Acronicta leporina. Taxonomy (NCBI): domain Eukaryota; kingdom Metazoa; phylum Arthropoda; class Insecta; order Lepidoptera; family Noctuidae; genus Acronicta; species Acronicta leporina. Next base: position 2,320,553 of record OX366513.1, on the reverse strand, counting down.
ATTGTAACACTCACATATTATTGATACTACTTTGACTATTTATCTATAGTCAAAGTGATACTATGACTAGATTTTAAAAGAGACCGTGTATCTCTGAGTTTGTCACATAAAAAATGCGGCGGCGCCATAAATTTAATATATTGACTAGTAAAAGTGTCATTAAAAGATCTGTTTACATAAATAAATATAATGAGTTATCATATCGCTACGCCAGCCGGATGACACAAAAGGTTGAGAGGTTTTAAAAGAGAACGGGAAGGTATACTTATGTGCCCAACAGTGGGAAATAAATTAGGCTATAAACAAATCGCTAAGAGCAATACGGGCGCGATGGTATGAAACGTGTATTTTTTATGGCCTATGGGGGCAAACACTGATCGCCTGATGGTAAGCGATACTGCCGCCCATAGAGACCCAAAACAACCAGACGAGTTGCGAGTGTTGCAAGCCTTTTATAAGGGTTTGGGCCTCCGGTAACCTCACTCACTCGGCGATTTAAAACACAAGCGTTGCTTCACGCCGGTTTTCTGGAAGGCCGTTGTATCACTCCTGTCGGAGCCAGCCCATAGCTTTCCCACGGTAAACAATTGTGGAACGCTTCACGATTTTGCGTGTCATTCTTGCGCAAGGATCATACTAAGACCAAACATACATTTAATGTAAAGAAAAATAAAAGCTCTAGACTTTTCCTGCTTTGACTCTATTCCGCAATGTGCCAACCAGTCCCAAGTCTGCTATTATGTCGTGTCAAAATTGTAATTGGCTCCAGAATTTTATTGTTGACTAGCTTCCGCCCGCGTCTCCGTCCGTGTAGCGTTATAATATATAGCCTATAGCCTTCCTCAATAGATGGGCTATCTAACACTGAAAGAATTTTTCAAATCGGACCAGTAGTTCCTGAGATTACCGCGTTCAAGCAAACAAACAAACAAACTTTTCAGCTTTATATATTAGTATATTATATACTAGCTTCTGCCCGCGGCTTCGCCCCCGTGGAATAAAAAGTATCGGGAATGGGATAAAAAGTATCCTATGTCCGTTTCCTGGTTCTAAGCTACCTCTCCACCAATTTTCAGCCAAATCGGTTCAGCCGTTCTTGAGTTATAAATGAAGTAACTAACACGACTTTCTTTTATATATATAAGATAGCTTCGGCCCGCGGCTTCGCCCCCGTGGAATTCGGTCTGTCATCACATCCCACGGGTACGGGATAAAAAGTATCCTATATCCGTCTCCTGGTTCTAAGCTACCTTTCCACCAATTTTCAGCCAAATCGGTTCAGCCGTTCTTTAGTTATAAATAGTGTAACTAACACGACTTTCTTTTATATATATAGATTATATAGATTAGCATTGATTTTTGATGGTTTTTCTACGAAATCTGTCAGTTCTAATGTCATTTAGTGCAATTGAACGACCATTCTGATACAACGGAAATAGCAGACTTGGGCCCCTGGTATCTCACAATACTGAGTCCCGTTAATTTAAAAGTCAAAGTGATGTAGATGATCAGGATCAGATTTCAGCGTGGGCTAATATTCGTGCTATATCTGTGAGTAATGGCGCCTGGGATGCTGCGCAGATAACGACATTCTCACATCGCGTACCGCGCAGGCGATTGGCTATCGACGATTATACTGTGGTGTATCTTTGGCGGGTAATAATTAGGAAAACTAATATAACGACGGACAAAACAAGTGTTAACAATATTTTAAAAGTTAGTGAGAATGTAACATCCATTGGATTTGGGTAAAAAAGTGGTTCATTATTATCATGTTCTTGCCCTTGTCCCAATTTATTTGTGAGCGTTGCAGCGTGTCGTATTCTTCCATTCTCTGTGGTTTAGTGGTTCGAGTACCGGACTGCTGACCATGAGGTCGTGGGTTCGATTCCCACAGAACACAAATATTTATGTGATGAATATAAGTGTTTGTGTTCGTCTGGGTGTTTCTTATGTATTATAAGTATGTATTTACAAAAAAAAAGTATAATAAGTATTGTATCCATTGTCTAGTACCCATAGTTCAAGTTCTGCTTAGTTTGGGACTAGATGGTGTTGTGTAAAATGTCCCAGAATATTTATTTATTTATTTATTTATTCATCCTCATCAGCCGTCAACTCATCATTCGTTCATCATAGTTCTGATGTGGAAATATATTCGCTCATCAAAAGGGCACAACTTTTCCTAGGTGCAACGATTTCGTAGTATTGCTCGTACCTACTTGTTTCTAATAAAAAAAATACGTGTGGCACTCGGGGACTGCCGCGGTAAAGCAATTGCATAGCATTTTTTATCAACTTATGCAATTACTAGCTGACCTGACAGACGTTGTCCTCTCCAAGTTTCAACTAACTAGTCAATCAGTAAAGATTAACGCACGTTGCAATTATTATTATTAAATTCGGTCGCCGCGCTCAAAGGCCGCGATAAAAGCTATGCAATAGCTTAAAAAAAGTTGTCACACTACAACAACGCCTTAAGACACGCTAAGTCAAAACGCGCTAAGACAAAATCACAAAACAAACAAAAAGAAGGTGGCACGTAATTGCCAATATAATAATAATTTTATTATTATTATATTGGCAATATTTTTATAGTTAATAATTACGCAGTTAGCAACTAATTTGTCAATTATGTAAAAAAGGAATAATTTGTAATCAGATTTCATCAGAATACAACATATAGGTACTCAGAATCGTCACTTGCAAATGGTATTAGCAATCGCTTATCGCAGTTGTAAATACCAGCCGCAATAATTATGATATTTTTTTATGCGAGAAATTATCATTAGAGCCATATCAGAGCGTTTAGTTAGTTGCATAAGACAACTTCAATAATTTTTTTTTTCGAAAATCGTGAGTGAAATGAAACATTCTGCCTCGCACAACAAAACTGTGGAATTTAACTGTCGTCTGCAGTATTTCCGGAGAAAAGGGCGTACTCCCTTTTAAAAGGCCGGCAGCCCACTTGTGACTCGCCTAGTGTTGCGGGTGTCCATGGGAGGCGGTGATCGCTTACCTTCGGGCGATCCATATGCTCATTTGCGCGGTATACCGTAAAAAAATGAAGATTTTAAGATGATATAAAAAAATATGAAGTATAAACGATACATAATATTTTAATAATAAAAACATAACCATTACATACCCACATCCATTGTGATTTCAAATGTTTTCGTTTAGGTACATTTTCCAATTTATCCTTCGTATATAATATTACTAGCTTCTGCCCGCGACTTCGTATATAATTATATAGCCTATAGCCTTCCTCAATAAATGGGCTATCCAACACTGAAAGAATTTTTAAAATCGGACCAGTAGTTCCTGAGATTAGCGCGTTCAAGCAAACAAACAAACAAACAAACTCTTCAGCTTTATATATTAGTATATATAGATTATTATTATATCAACGGATAGCCAATTGTAAGCTCCTGTAAGTTGTTTACATTAATATCCTAATATAAGAGGTTTATTCAGTACTAACTGCCTCATTAGCCTAGTGATCCTGAGCTCGACTGCTACGCTTGAGGTCCTGGGTTCGATTCCCAGGTCGAGCAAAGTGTTATTGGGTTTTCTATGAAATTTCCAGTAACAGCTCGGAGTTTGGAATTTGTGCCCGGTTAATGGCAATAGGCTCGCCCCCTATTTCATGGGACCTAAACATACCGGCGAACTGTGGGTGTACAATAGTACGCCTCTGCTTAACCCTTCGGGGAAAACAGGCGTGATGGTATGTTTATTCAGTACTACTGACTAACGACCGTTAGTACTGATTAACAGTCAGAAACAGTTTCCTTATTCAAGAGAGGTCGCGACAATATTAACTGTTACCTAGGTGCTTACCGGGAGGTGTTAATAACCCACAATCCTTGGAAAACAGAGAAAATATAACGGTTATACAATAATTAACTTTCCACCGATAATCACTGCGATACTGGACATGCGGGCATCACGCGTCACCTGTCCCTCTCCCTCCTACTAAAATGATGCTTTATCTCCCTCTAGCTTATCGGCTAGCTTCGAAATATAAAAAATAAAATAATGAGCGGTATCGTTATCGGGGCGGTACTATCGGGCAGCATCCGCCTGGGTATCGCAGATGATAATGTAACATCTGTCGTGTCAATGGTCGCTGATTTGTATTCTATTTCTGATTACGACTTGTGTTTTGCACGAGTTTGTAATCTCTGATGTCCTGAGGTAGTCAATATTATTTTAACTTTCAAATGGATGACAAGAAAAATATCAGTCAAATCATACAAAGGCTTTAGATTTCAACAACTATCAGTTAATATACCGCCAGCATTCCACTTTTGTTTTAATTCTTGATTGCTTTACTGATACAGGTTTATCCTAGTTTAAGAGGCAGGGTTTACCAACCTTGAATACAGATGTTGCAGTTTATTACCTCATGTAAAGTTTTCTACCAACTTATTATCTATCTTACATTGAAACCTTGTAATAGTATTATTAAGTCTGTATTTTTTTGGAAAAAATAAGTTTGTTTATTATTTTATGTATTTATTATTTTTTATGCCCAGTTCGCCCACTGCGACCTACGATGGAGCGCACGCGCCTAGAAGAAACCGATTCGCTCGTGATTTAAAGACACCCAGATTATATGTAAATTAAATTAAAATCCAATGAAACTTTGCTCGACAATCGAACCCAGGACCTGTAGCGTAGCTTACGATCTGTACTTACTAATAGAGCAGTCTGTAAGGTTATAAAAAAATATTTTCACTTACCTACGTAAAAAACTTAAGTTTGTCAATTGAGTACTATCGACCCTTAACGTCATTTTTAATCTCGCTGTGATAACCGTTGAACCGAGATAAACTTTTCTCAAGATAATCAGATATGACCACATAACTGTGTATGACACAGTGACTGTGGCTACGTGAACGTGGTCACGTGGGCTGTGATAGTTCTTTTTTTCAAACATCACAAATATCTGATTCTGAGGAATAAAAAATACAAAAATTGGTCTATAAACAACAAAGTTACGCGCAAACACACATAATCGCGCGATCATGTGATTGCTGGTTCGAAACCCACCTATTGCATTACCGACGTGAACCCACTCGTAACACAAGCATTTAGCTTAGGACGAGGGGTTAACAAGAATACTAGTAATGTGCGACCAACATTGCTAGTAAACTTTTTTAAACACAAAAAAGTCTCTAAAACTACCGTTAACATCCTGAATGATACATAATATACCTACTAGCTTCTGCCCGCGACTTCGTCCGCGTTAGCGTGATGATATATATAGCCTATAGCCTTGCTCAATAGATGGGCTATCTAACACTGAAATATTTTTTCAAATCGGACCAATAGTTCCTGAGATTAGCGCGTTCAAGCAAACTAACAAACAAACTCTTCAGCTTTATATATTAGTACAGATTTCTGTAAATAGATTTTTTTCAATTAATTCGGCAAACAAGCAGATGAGCCCCCTGGTGGTAGGTAGTCATTGCCCCGATGAACACCTGCAACGCCAGAGGAGTTGCTGAAGCGTAGCCGATCCTTAACAGCCCCTACGGACTGCATATTACCAGAGAATCCATGCAGAATCCCATGGCTAAGACTACTCTGCCACTTTCCTGGGTAGTAAAGTGCTGGCTGGTATTGCCAGAGATTCCATGCAGAATCTCATAGCCGAGACTAAAACGAACTTGGTACGTTTCCGACATTACTCTGCCGCTTCCCCGTGTAGTAAATTGCTGGTATTGCCAGAGAATCCATGCAGAATCTCATGACCGAGACTAAAACGAACTTGGTACGTTTCCGTCATTACTCTGCCGCTTACCATGCTGGTATTTTATAATACGTCATTGGGTATTTCTCGATTTTTGGCCGAGAAGCATAAGATCTGAACTGAAGCATTTTAGGTAAAATATAGGTACATCTCTACCTTAACGTGACCGAGATCATGTTGATATTACATTATGTTGACCCAGTTTCACCAATTTCTATTTAACAAGGCATTAACTAATCAGCATTTAAAATTAACAAAGCTGTTAAAATAAGATATGTCCCACCACGAAAATGTAACAGTGCGTTACTAAATCAAGCATTTATTGAATGATACACAAAGCATTCACTCACATTCTAATACGACCAAAACAGTAAGTCATAGCAACGTATATCAATGATACTGATATGTCAAATATTGTAACTAGTCGTATAATAATGTTATACGGCCGAATTTATTACATCGTTCTTTTTCTCTAATTCAAAAGCAACCGGGGTATTTATAATTTTTATAGATAAAACGTCAACAATAAATTGTCAATAATCATTTTTGTGTTCTGTTGTGCGGATTTTTTTCATATTTTTAAATTATAATCTCTGTGAAAAGTACCTTCACCCTTAGCCCTCGCCATGAGAAATATCTAAAAAACATTCACGCTGAATTTTTCTTCGAACGAGAACTAAATTTTTGTATGTCTACAAAGATGTTATGAAGAATAAAATATGATGCAACTGCAAATAAAAACGAAGATTGGAGCAAACCACAATCACTTCTTCGAGCTTTTTCAATACCATGGTACTCAGTGTCATGGAACAATTCAATCATGTGGGGATAATATACAATATAATATTCTCAACAGGTAGGAACTAATTTTGAGTTATCTATATGAACTAAATGTTTATTACTATTTTATTTCAGTGTTTATTACTGAGGTAAAATGTTATTGCACCTTTTTCAGATCAGATTTAAAACTTCGATAAATGACGAATTGGTGCAGAGCAAACTGAATTACTTATTGATGACAAATCATGAAAAAACATGAGACTGAGGCAGCGATGACACAGTAGCTAAAAGAAAAATAGAAATAACAGAAAATGAAGAATGAAATATCTACTCCAAATTAATTCGAAATAAAGTCGAAAATGGCTGATAATAACATAAGCAATTTTATTTATTTTATATAATAATTAGCTTCTGCCCGCGACTTCGTCCGCGTAGCGTGATGATATATAGCCTATATCCTTCGTCAATAAATGGGCTATCTAACACTGAAAGAATTTTTCAAATCGGACCATTAGTTCCTGAGATTAGCGCGTTCAAGCAAACAAACAAACTCTTCAGCTTTATATATTAGTATAGATTATATCTTTACCAAACTATAAAAATAATAAGTATCCTACACACCAATAGGCCTTCGCAAAAAACTTCCTGTTTAGCCTAAGTGTTGAGCTAAGTTAGTAGGTCCTAAGCACGATCGCTATGCTACAGGCTATGACATCGATTTCCAGGTCAAATAAAATGTTGGCTTATTGGTTTTTTCTATGAAATTCTCAGAAGCAGCTCAGAATTTGGATTTGTGCCCGGTTAATGGCAATAAGCTAGTTCTCTATTCATCCAAATTTTCTAAAACAATCCAAAATAAAATGATTCGCCTTAATCAGACCTTCATGAAAGAGTCTCCTTTGTTCTTTTAAAACGATTTTGACAGTACACAAGTCATAGTAACAGTGTGTTAAAAATTTAACAGACCTGCAGAGCAGTGATTAGATTTAACAGCTGATTAAGCAATTTAACAAGCCATTAGCATGTGGTGGGACACTCACAAGCCTTAACAGTGTGTTAAAATATTAACAGGCTGTTAAATTAACAAACATAGTATGGTGAAACTGGGTCTAAAAATAATCTTTAATTGTTAACTTTTAATCTTGGATCCATTAAATCTCATCAATATTAACTGGGTAAAGTACAAAGGTGTGAGGTCAAGATATATTCTTTAATTTGTATGTTGTCCGTGATTGTTTTTATTCAGGTTAAATACAATTAACAATTATATAACAGTAACTAGCTTTTGCCCGCGGCTTCGCTTTCATGAAGCTATATTAGGATTAGAAATGGATCCCAAAAATAATTGAATCACAGACCAACATTGATGATCTCTTCTTTGTATGGGTCTCTATACGTCAGAGAGGTCAAGCTGTATCTCAGCATCCGTTTAATAATTGAGATAACAAGTTCCCCAGTTTTTAAGTTGTAGCATATACTTTCTAACAGTGATAACCGAATTAAAATCTATTCAGTAGTTTTTGCGCCAATCCGTAACAAACAGACAAGAATTTCAAAAATCACATATTTGGGTTTGGACTTGGAGACATTTATATACCCTGACTTGATTCTTTTTAAATATCTTCAATGTAGGTATAGACACAGCTTTTTCACGATTTTATAATAGTAGAGAAGAAAAAGAAGAGATAATTAAATAATTATGCTCTCTGCCTGTGTTCCAGGCATATGCAAATGCATGTATTTAACAATTGTCTGCATTGATCAAATAAAGATATTTCTATTCTTGGCAATTAGGTACGGGTTTTAGTTCGTTAGGTGATAGTGATGTTACCATACAAAAAAATAGCAGTTTACTAAGCCCCTGCTACATCTAGTGGAACTAATAAAAAATATTTGCCGCCATTTCAAGCTTACATTACTTAAAACTAAGTTGCGTGTGTGTTTGTACGTGTCTTATCTCAGAAACAGTATCGGCCGAGACAAAGCAACTTGTGATGTGGCTATGCATTTAAGAACGCTTATCGGTTTGTTATCGTTAAAAATTAGTTACATAGTAATTAGAATCCGGGTGACGATAGAGTATGTTACTATGTTCAAGAATAAGGTCTAAGACCCAGTTTCACCAATTTCTATTTAACAAGGCATTAACTAATCAGCATTTAAAATTAACAAAGCTGTTAAAATAAGATATGTCCCACGAAGAAAATGTAACAGTGCGTTACTAAATCAAGCATTTATTGAATGATACACAAAGCATTCACTCACATTCTAATACGACCAAAACAGTAAGTCATAGCAACGTATATCAATGATACTGATATGTCAAATATTGTAACTAGTCGTATAATAATGTTATACGGCCGAATTTATTACATCGTTCTTTTTCTCTAATTCAAAAGCAACCGGGGTATTTATAATTTTGATAGGTAAAACGTCAACAATAATTTGATAGGTAAATTGTCAATAATCATTTTTGTGTTCTGTTGTTCGGATTTTTTTCATATTTTTAAATTATAATCTCTGTGAAAAGTACCTTCGCCCTTAGCCCTCACCATGAGAAATATTTAAAAAACATTCACGCTGAATTTTTCTTCGAACGAGATCTAAATTTTTGTATATCTACAAAGATGTTATGAAGAATAAAATATGATGCAACTGCAAATAAAAACGAAGATTGGAGCAAACCACAATCACTTCTTCGAGCTTTTTCAATGCCCTGGTACTCAGTGTCATGGAACAATTCAATCATGTGGGGATAATATACAATATAATATTCTCAACAGGTAGGAACTAATTTTGAGTTATCTATATGAACTAAATGTTTGTAACTATTTTATTTCAGTGTTTATTACTGAGGTAAAATGTTATTGCACCTTTTTCAGATCAGATTTCAAACTTCGATAAATGACGAATTGGTGCAGAGCAAACTGAATTACTTATGATGACAAATCACTAAAAAACATGGTGAGGCTGAGGCAGCGATGACACAGTAGCTATAAGAAAAATCAACACAACGGAAAATTAAGAAGGAAATATCTACTCCAAATTAATTCGAAATAAAGTCGAAAATGGCTGGTTAATAACATAATTATGCAGTTTTATTTATTTTATATAGTAATTATATCTTTACCAAACTATAAAAATAATAAGTACCTACAAAATGTATAGTATTTAAAACTAGTATCCTACACACCAATAGGCCTTAGGCAAAACTTCCTGTTTAGGCTAAGTGTTGAGCTAAGTTAGTAGGTCCTAAGCACGATCGCTATGCTACAGGCTATGACTTCGATTCCCAGGTCAAATAAAATGTTATTGCCTTATTGGTTTTTTCTATGAAATTCGCAGAAGCAGCTCAGAGTTTGGATTTGTGCCCGGTTAATGGCAAAAAGCTAAGTAGCTCTCTATTCATCCAAATTTTCTAAAACAATCCAAAATAAAATGGTTCGCCTTAATTAGACCTTCATGAAAGGATCTCCTTTGTTCTTTCAAAACGATTTTGACAGTACACAAGTCATAGTAACACTCTGTTAAAAATTTAACAGACCCGCAGAGCAGTGATTAGATTTAACAGCTGATTAAGCAATTTAACACGCCATTTGCATGTGGTGGGACACTCACAAGCCTTAACAGTGTGTTAAAATATTAACAGGCTGTTAAATTAACATAACATAGTATGGTGAAACTGGGTCTAAAAATAGTATGAAATCCATATTATGCAAAGTAACTCTATTTATCTGTGTCACGCATAAATCGCTGAACAAATTCCGATAAAAATTGGCAAGAAGATAGAGTGATAGTTCTTAAGAACCTTGGCCTATCGACTTCATTGTTCATAAAGCTAGGGTCACCTTCTTTTAATCGACTTCAATGGAGGAGGCTCCTTTCTTAAGGTTGATCGTGAGGCGAGTTAAGCACGTTTTTGGCTTAATATGAATTTTTAAGTAAAGGTTTTAGTTTTCAGTTGTGAACATTATATTATATAGTTATCGCAATTACTACTGCTATGAATCTAAAATATGTAGATAGACTATGTATGTGGACCTAAGAATTTCGAAAAACCGATTGAAATTTGAATTTGGCGCGTTTAGTAGCCCAAGGCGAACACTTTCGAAAACGTATTCGTATCGAAATCGAGAATAATTTGTATGAGATGGAGGTTAATGAACGTAGATAAAGCGAAAGTGGTGTGCTAGGATCGTAGCAAGTGTAGTCTCTGCCTACCCCAATAGGTGGATGGTGAGGAGATGTGAAAATATGTACGTATGTATGAGTTTTGTAGCAGAAAAAAACTCATTCGTTTACGATACGAATTCGATAGTTGTTTGTGCTTAGGCTACTGGTCAACGATCCACCTTGAAATCGATTCTCGATTCGACGTTATATTTTTTGTATGTAGTTATATAATTATGTAGGGATATCTTCCCCGATTTCGATGTTTCTTCTCTCATAGCATATAATACCTCCTAGTTGATCCTATATAAATTTGATTGGTATCTGACAATTAAGCGTTTATGGCCGTCTTATGATGGGGGCGCCGACCGGACATTTCGGGACTAACGCTCTCCTAGAAAAGATGGGCTTGACGGAGACTTCAGCTTGCAGGGCCTGCAAAAGCGAAATTGAGAGCAAGGAACACCTTCTGTATACATGCGATGCAATGGCTAGAAAGCGAATGTGCCTTTGGGGTCAGGGTTATCCAAGACCAGAGGACTTTAGACTCGTACCCCCAGGCCTCATTATAAAGCTCATGGAAGAGCTGTTTGCAGAACTGGGAGGGGATCAGGAATAGGCTATCTAGGGGAAGCACAAAAGATCCCATTGGGTCGAAGTGCACTGAGGCCTTGCTGCCTCGGCCCTAAATAAGATAAGATAAGCGTGTATGGCGTATTATGGCGTAACAACCATTTGTTGTTGGGTAATGGTTTCCTTTTCAAAGAGTTATTTGTAGATCAATTTGGGTACCTTACCTTTAGCTCCTTCAGCTATTAGGTATTTTTTACCAGGGACTGAAACAAATTAATAATTCTAGAGCTACAAACATTTATACCGTATTTTCCAGAAAAAAATACAAATTTGATTGCAATTTAATTCAAATAATTAAATACAAATTTAAAATACGTCATGTAACGATGATTTGGTGTGGGTTCCATCTGTCAGATAAGCCGCTGATAACGGCAGATAACACTTAATGGACCTCGTTGTCTCGATGATAAGAGATATATGTTAGTAATGAATCTCTGTGTTTATTTCTCGGACCAGAGCAATCGTTATTAACGTACCCGGTACTAATCTGACAGGTTTTCCTAAAATAGGTTGCCTAAAATATTGGGTTCCCACCAGAGCTTTAGGTTGTGTTAGCAGCAAAAATAACCCTGTCCGTCTGTTTGTACCGTTTTCAAGCATAAATCACTGAACAGATATCAATAAAATTTGGCAGGGAGATAGACTGCATCTTTAGGAGGGATATAGGTAGGTTACACTTTACTTAAAAAGTCCCTTATAAATATGGATATAAGTTTAGAAAGGCCAGTGATGATTTGGCTCGGTGGCATTCACTAGGACAGAGCTATGTCCAACAATGAACGAATATAACCTAATGATGATGATGATTAAGTAAACCTGACATACCATCACGCTAGTATTCCCCGAAGGGTCAGGCAGAGGCGTACTAATATACACCCACAGTTCGCCGGTATGTAATAGGGGGCGAGCCTATTGCTGAATTAGGCGCAAACTTCAAGCTGCTATTGAGAATTTCATAAAATCCAATGACACTATTGCTCGACCTGGAAATCGAACCCAAGATCTGTAGCGTAGCAGTCGTGTTCAATATTACTAGGTTAAAGATGATGCCTAGACCGCAGCAGAGATAGGGTTGAGTCTTTTATACGCCTTCGTATTAACATCCTCCATTCATCCTTCTGATATTTGATCTAGAAACCCGAGTTACTGCACGGCACGGTTTGGAGAGCCATGCTTCGGCACGAATGGGCCGGCTCGACCGGAGTGATATCACGGCCTCACAGAAAACCGGCGTGAAACGACGCTTGCATTATGTTTCGCCGAGTGAGTGAGGTTACCGGAGGCCCAAACCCTTTTAAAAGGCGGGCAACGCACTTGTGTGTCCATGGGCGGCAGTTATCGCTTACCATCAGGTGATCCGTCTGATCGTTTGCTCCTCTATTCTCTATTCTCCATAAAAAAAACCTTACCAACGATAAACTGTTTAATTATTTAAAACGTAGTTTATACATAGTAGTTTTTGTACAAATAGTCAGATAAACAATGGTGCAATCGGACGCTGTTGATAAGACACGTTATCATTAGCCGATGTTGTTAATTTGTTTGATGTTTAACTATGTACTCGTATGTATGAATACATCTTTATTCTGTGACTAGCTTCTGCCCGCGACTTCGCCCGCGTTAGCGTGAAGCCTTCCTCAATAAATAGGCTATCTAACTCTGAAAGAGTTTTTCAAATCGGACCAGTACCTAGTTCCTGAGATTAGCGCGTTCAAGCAAACAAAAAATCTCTTCAGCTTTATATAATAGTATAGATGATTATTATCGGGAGGAGCGGAGAGGGATATGATGGGGTATTTTTGATGAAAGGGAGAAAGAAAGAAATGAATCATAATATGATTCACGGACTCACGACTTCATAACGTGCCGTAATTTTAGTATTCAGTATAAAAGATTTTAAGCTAGAATTATAGTACCTACGTTCTACGTTACGGTACCTATGTATACTATATATTGATATGTCTTTGATTTTCCCGTCACGGCTATATTCCCCGAAAGCTTAGGCTGAGACGTACTAATGTACACCCACAGTTCGCCGGTATGTTTATCTTGTGTTGGGCATAAATCCTAGGACCTCTAGCGCATATTTCGCGCTTGTGACCACTAACAATATACCATAATTAAGATAACCTCTGAGTGTACGAAAAGTCTATGCAATGCGAGAGCTTAAACTATAAAATTACGAACCGTTTTGTGATGCATGAATAGTATTATGATTCATAAAAAGTGATCATTTTGGCTCCCAGTTGTGTTAATGTCCAAGCTAATCATTAGGTAATCAAATATACAAGTATTTTGTACTGTATCTTCAGCACGATAGTGAGATATATATGTATATAGTAGTAGTAGTAGTAGGTCCCATATATATGTATTGTTACATATATATGGGACCATTTCCGAAATAATATATTCTATCAGATAAAAAAAGATAAAATCAAAACCGGTTTTCAAATCCGCGCAAGAAATAGCGTTACATAAGTATATTATACCAAATAAAATACAACGCCTTCTTTTATTTAAATACATTGTATAAATAAAGTTTTAAACAGCTTTAAACACATTTACCGTTCCACAACGCTCAAGAACACACAACTCCAACTTTCTGATGTTATCTGCAACCCTATTACCAGGCCGTGATTAAACAATAGCCGTATAATCGAAAAAATAATTTGCCCAATTTGTCCAACCGGCTGAGTGATGCCCCCGCAATTAATACCAACAGATAGAGATGCCCCGATTGTTAACTTTAACCAAACGTAATTAGAACTATTTGTTTTTGCCGGGTTATCGTGCTCCATCGCCGCCCGTGGAACAATAGGAAAGTTCGAATTTTGAAATAATTCGATTAAGGAACGCGGTGATAGTGATTTGTTGAGGTTAATTATTTTTGTTTTTTTTCGGCGTAAAGGTAATTTGGGTTTGGTTTTTATTTGGAGATAAAACTGTTCTAAATTACCTTTAACATGGCATGGTTGTTGGTTATCTACGTAATTGAAAACTTAATTAAGCACTAAGATATGTAGACCGTATTTAAACTAGCAATGCCAAGACTTTGCAAGACAAGTGTCATGCAAAGTCTTGGCATTGCTTTCCTGTTTTACAATTATCCTATCAATAAATTCAGTTGCCTCCTGGAAGTTATTAAGGTCTATGTTTGTGAAAAATATTTAAAGCCGAAATAGTAAGTAAGTACTAAAATATCACTAAATTATATTTAAAAAATCAAAGCTTAAAATAATTACCTATCGTTTTAACTGTAACAAAATTTACATAATTATGCCGGGGGTATAATTATTAACTGCCTCATTAGCCAAGTGGTCCTGAGCGCGACTGCTACGCTGGAGGTCCTGGGTTCGATTCCCAGTTCGAACAAAGATTTATTAAATTGGGTTTTTCTGAAATTCTCAGTAGCAGCTCGGAGTTAGGAATTTGTGCCCGGTTAATGGCAATAGGCTCGCCCCCTATTACATGGGACCTAAACATACCGGCGAACTGTGGGTGTATAATAGTACCTACGCCTCTTCCTAACCCTTCCGGGAATACAGGCGTGATGGTATGTATAAATAATTATTATTTATTGTGTGAAATAAAAAGATAAAAAGAAATCTCATAATCGGCTCATAAACAACAAAGTTATTCAGGAACAAAAGTTTAAAAATATCAAAAGGAGACAGAATTTTCGGTTATAAAAATGGATACCCTAACGGTAGCGACATTCAAAATTTAAATAAAAAGTCAAAACTGACAACTCTGACAGTTATTACAAGTATTACAACCCAATAAGTAGCAACTGGTTGCTTCAACCAGAGTTTGTAATTGTTGCGACGTGCGACCACCCGGGCGCTACTGAGAAACACACGTGGCGTGTTCGGTTACAATACATTAATATCAGATGCCTTATGATTAAGTAAGGTGCTGTATAAGATAATGTTGAACCAGAAGGCCACCGGATTAGTGCCTAAAGACGAAGCGTCATACTTTTGGCCAGCCTTTCTCAAAGTGGACGATAGGACCCCCTTGTGGGCTGGAGGCCTACTGGTAATGGGCTCAAAGAAAATTGGTGAAATTTGGGGAAAGGGAGGAATATTTAATGAAGATATGGTAAAGCTAAAAATTTAAGGGGTACGCTAAAAATAATTGATTTTCAGAGTGAGCCGTCAACAAAATAAGTTGAGAACCTCGTTTTAGGCATTCACGCTTCACAAAAGCTTTGACATTGACATTTGCTAACGTTCTATCGCATCATACGTGCCAATCGCATCAACGTAAGATTGTTACACTTAGTTGAAGTTACTGTATAAATTCAAATCAATTGGGAATCTTGCGCATGGTAACGGATGGCGTTTGAAATAGTGGTCTTGGTTTGGACGTGGACAGTATATAAGATTTTATTTAAAATCCGTCAAGCAATAAATGAATATTCACGTAGGTTTAGCTCTACATTCCAAGAAACAGCCACATTTCCACTAGTCTGTCCTACAAACGTCACTTTTACGAGTGCTAGTACATTTTCTAACTAAAATTGATTGAATATAAATAAAGCGAATGTGCAATACACGTCATAGTGTTGCCACAACTTCTGCGTTTCTAAAAGCATAGCAGTCTAATCACTTGTCTCATCTCACACTGAGCAATTGTTCCTTAGGACGTAAAACAATTGAAAACAAACCCTATTTTGATTTGCAAAGGGTTGGTTTCTGATTGAAGGCCAATTCTTTCTCGACCTACGGCCTCACGATCCATTTCATCTCTTCGAAGCATAAACTACATTATAGGCGTCAATTGTTAACAACCTTTCGATTCTCGTGAACCGATAGTATCGATTACGTCGCTTATTTTCTCGCACTAGCGACTCGATTGTTTTATTCGATTCTCACCCTGAGGCTTAGATCATGCGTTATTAAAATGCGATAGTACGAGTACAATTATTTTTCAAGTGTTATATGAATTGAGTCTTTGATTAGGAATTGGAAATGTATTTACTCTATTAGGTATTAAAAAAGCAATATAAAACAAAACCCTTTTTCCAGCATCAAACAATACTACAAATATATACCTGTTTTTGTCATTTTGAGGTCAATTAAAGAAGGTTCTAGAGATATGCACACTCGGTTCCCATCTCAACATTTTAGAAAAGGGGATTTTTCCTTCCAGGGAAAACGTAACGGGAATTTAATTCGAATAATCAAATAGGGAGACTGCCATGTATAATACTTTACGTAGTATTCTACTGAACCAACTATAGAACTATCTAGAATCAATTGAACTACCTTATCCAACTAAAAACGTGAGCAATACATAATATTTTGAGGTTAGGATTTTGACACTTGCATTCGATATCGATTCATCTCATATGACGGATGTTATTAGCTACAATCAAATGACATTTAGAGCCTTATATCTTCACTTTAAGGTGTGATATTGTGTGTAGGTTAGTGGGCGTACTTTTTATGGGCTTATTGTTTAAGGACAGTGTTCGTTTGTTTTGACAGTCAGTGTTCGGTTACGGGTGACTACGATTATGCGATTGTGTGGAGCGTTTTAGATCGACAGATAACGTGAGTGGACACACGGCTTTGTAGATTGAAAAGCTTACAAGGTGTTGGGTATGATTCAACAATGATTTATGAGTAGTTATAATAGTTCTGGAATCTAGATTTTGGGACTTGTTTGGTCCTTTGAGGGAAATGAGAAATGCATGAATTAAATTAGATAGATAGTGATAACTATAAGTAGAAGCTACATTATAAAATGAAAATGTTAAAAAGTTTTGTACATTTAGGTATTTTCTAGTTTTTCACGAGCGAGGTCATGAACTCTAGACCATATGACCTGTCGGAGAAATAAAAGTATTATGCAATCGGAAACAGCGGCTATAAAAATAAATTTTGATAAGGTTTTATACCTGTAAAAAAAGTTGATTATTTGTATTAAAAACATATTTGCAGTAGATTTAATTCTTAAATTATACATTATTTATGTAAATTACGCCTTTTAAGATAGACGGCGTGTCGTTATGAATATTACAAGTATTTTATCAAACTTAGTCATCATTAGCACTATATTATACAGATTTCAATGTGATAAAATCTGTAAAAAGCAGATTTTTTTTAATCCATTCCATATTTACTATATTAATATACTAAAGAAGAAAGTTTATTCTGTCTGTTTGTTAAAATTTTCACGAATTATTTTATTTCGATGAATTTTGGCATACCTCATAGATTGGACCTTAGAAAAGTAAGGTATGGACTACTTTTTGTCTCAAAAAGTTTTCTAGGAACGAGTAACAGTCATAAATTTGTGAGTGTCAAAAATTAGCTAAATTATCAAGTACTGACTTTTCTCATCAATCAATTTTTTTTTATCAATTAATTCAGAGTTCTTGGTGGTGATAATTAAGTGTCTATTGTGCCCTAATTTTATTCAATTATTTTTTTAAGTCCCGAGTCCTTGGTGGTGTTTTGTCTATTGTGCCCTAATTTAATTCAATTATTTTTTTAAGTCCTGAGTCCTTGGTGGTGTTTTGTCTATGGTACCCTATTGACATTCAGAGTCCTTGTTGATGGTAAGTGTCAGTGGTGCCCATATTTTTTCACATATTATTATTTTAAGCTCGGAGTCCTTGGTGGCCGTATATCATAAAGTGTTGTACACACATCGGGCAGCGTCCGCCTAGTCGTGTTTTTGTGGTACCCGTTAATGGTCCGATGTGCTGATAAGATAACAACACAATGTTTTACTTTAATTATAGACGTGTTTGTGTTATACAACTATTAATGATTGTTATTACTTCGGTGCGGCTACTTGGTGATTAAGGAATAGTGATTGGGTTTGGAATTGAAAATGTTGGCTGTTGGGTGTTGAACGGATTTAATTTTAATCATTTATTAAGAATTTAACTATTCTTAAAAACTAACATAGTTTTTTCTTTACTATTTTCGTGACCATGAATAAAGTTTTGTTTTTTTTAAATTTGCCACAGAATTTAGGGCTGCCATCCGTCCGGGTTTCCCCGGATTTGTCCTAGTTTGAAGGGCGTCCGGGGGCCTCCAGCAGGGGTTTTTAAAAGTGTCCGCTATGACAAATTTTGTAATATCTATTATTATATTATGTAACTTTTTAAACTACTGAACCTGACCATATTGTTAGTGATGAGCTCACAGATAGGATCCATGCCTACATTACAATGCCTAAATACATACATACTACTTTTTTATGTATTTTGCGGTATGGGCACAGTAGTGAGTGATTAAAACATTACACAGTTATGACATACCATCAGACTTCCTCGCAGCGTAAGTGAGAGATGTGCTTAATATGCACACCCACAGTTCGACGGTATATTAAGGTATAGTTTGCTAGTAAGATTTTAAAAAACAATTAAGGGCAAGCTTAGCCGGGAAAAAATCCAAATTTCGAGCTGCTACTGATAATTTCACAGAAAAAGGCTACTACAGAAAATTTCAGCCTGTAGAAGGAGCCACCTAGCGAGGTTTTCCCAAAAGACTATAGTAGTAGGGTTGTTCAAAAAAGGAATGAAAAGGTTGTTACACAATCGGCAACGCGCGAGCGACACCTCTGGTGTTGCAGTGTCCATAGGCTTCGGTAACTGCCATCAGGCGGGCCGTATACTTTTTGCCTCATTGGTGGTATAAAAGAAAACCAATATCACTGCTTAGGCTCTACATCGTAACACATATATATTATAATACTACTACTACTGTCTGGACTTCAAAAGAGACCATGATTCTCTGAGTTTATTTCGGCGTTTCTTCTCAGAGGTCGTCAGATAGAAAATGCGACGCCATCTAGAAAAAATACTGTAAAACGACTTGTAAAAGTGTCTTTACAGAAATATCATTTATCATAACATACCATCACGCCTGTATTCCCCGAAGGGTTAGGCAGAGGTGTACTCAGGTACATCCACAGTTCGCCGGTATGTTTAGGTCCCATGTAATAGGGGGCATAAATTCCAAACTCCGAGCTGCTACTGAGAATTTCATAGAAAAACCCAATAACACTTTGCTCGACCTGGGAATCGAACCCAAGACCTCTAGCGTAGCGGTCACACTTGAAACCGCTAGACTAACGAGGCAGTATCATTTATCATAGGACATAGGGATATTGTAATATCATTAAATGCAAAATCAGAGCAATTAATCCACAGAAATACAAAATTGTATTTAACAGTATAAACAAACCGATTGGAGTTCGATACTTGCGCCTTAATCCTCGCCTACGCACAATTGTCTAAACCGCGCAACGTTGCGTACGCGCAGATAAAATCGTTTGTACCGAGAACAAAAACAGTGTGCACTGGCTTTATAAGGATAGTGGACGAATCCTAAAACGATAGTTGTGGATTTATTTATCTTCAAGCAACAGCTGTGTACGGTGTAGGCAGGATTGGAAAGAGCTAAGTGGAGTTGATTGGCTTCCTTTCTGTGAGAGATATTGGAGTCTGTTAGTGGAGACTGACATGCCAACTTTCCTATTCTGGTAGGTACTTACATATCATTGGCTTTCAAGAATTGTCAAGTACTTATAGTAAATTATATGCATAACATACCACAGAACAAATAATACATACCATCCAACTGTATTTACCGAAGGATTAGGCAGATGTGTGGCAATGTACATAGAGCTTCTACTGAGAATTTTAAAGAATAATTCCCGAATATTCCTGCTTGACCTAGGAATCGAATATAAACTAGAGGGCGTAGCAGTCGCATGAGCCAGTTTAGATTGCTAAAATATATTATTTATCTACATAATTATACTAACAATTATACAGACTCGGTCCCGGTTGTCACACTAACATCTATGACAATTGTTAGTAGTAGTCAGAAGCCCATAAAAGTCTGACAACCAGTCTGTCCTCCGAATAACGGTATTGCTCAGAAATTGGGTTGCGGAGGACTGATGGGAGTCGCTTTGTGTAAAATACTGATATTCAGCCGCATCTGGTTAGACTGGAAGCCGACGAGAGAAGAAGTTAGTATAAATATTTGTAATAGGTACATCAAGTAGGTAGTAAAACAAGTTATAGGTGATAAGGCTTGGAGGATGATGGTTATGGTTTAAGTAACCCCGATAATCGCATTGATCTAGTGTCCAGGGCCGGACCGTGAGTTTAGGGGGCCCTGGGCTAATAGTACTTAGGGGCCCACCTAATTACTCAAAGTATAGAAAAAAATTAGACAGTAAAATATTTGATTTATATTATAACTAGCTTTCGTCCGCGTGGAATAGTTACTTAGTCTTAGGGTGATGATATATAGCCTATAGCCTTCCTCAATAAAAGGGCTATCTAACACTAAAATATTTTTTTTAATCGGACCAGTAGTTCCTAAGATTAGCGCGTTTAAGCAAACAAACAAACAAACAAACTCTTCAGCTTTATATATTAGTACCTATAGAAGTATAGATATCCATATAATTCACGGGGCCCTGAGCTGAAGCCCAAAACCCCATATGGTAGATCCGGCCCTGCTAGTGTCCAATCATAGCTGCTGAGCGTAACTTCCTGGGTTCTATTCCTAGGTTGAGTAAAGTTTATTTGGTTTTTCTTTGAAATTCTCAGTAGTAGCTCGGAATTTTAATAGAAACCTACTTAATTGTTGACATTGGACATAAACAGTCCTTAATTAAACCATACACGTACACCCCTGCCTACCCTCCGTGGATGGACAGGCGTGTAATTCTATATCATTATCTATTTTGTTATTAATTTCTTTTTTTACATGTCCATAGTGGCACCTATCGGAAACATAGACAATACATTTTTACAATAGCCGAAAGGTAGATTTTATCGCAGTCATTATTGCATGTTGTATACATACCTACCTACGTATTTACACGTCATTATATATCAAAATGGCTGACAATTTGCCTTTACATGTCAATGTTGTACAAACATTTAATCAAACATATTTCAAAATAAGTACCTAGTGTTGTCAAAAAGCCGATTTTAATCTTCTGAAATTATCGAGTAATCGACATTACGCTGCGCCCGCGCCGGATGCCAGACCAAAGCTATAAGATGAGACAAACTTAGTTCGAAATACGAAAAAACCGGTACTAAACCTTGATGGTGAGGTAGTAAGGTTGAAAGTTTAATAAATAGGGTGCAAAATATAAGGTTGTTTGTGTTTGTGTCATAATAACAGTAACCTGTCATAGTGTGACATTTTCATAGATTAAAATCGCGCTATTAAACGACGGTGCGATGGAATACATGATAAAAAGATGGTTTATTTAAATAGTGGACGTGTTTTTTATCTAATGGTTCCTTCAAGTTATGTGTAATGCCATGTTTTACACTTCAGTACCGGTTCATATGATTAATCTACCATGCACTGTCTTTTTATATAATATTTCGGTAACAAATCAATCCTAAAACATTACCATAGCAAATTCTATTACCCAAGATGAGAAAAGCTACAATATCGCCATCTGTTGATCTGAATTTCTACTACACACTTCTAACGTAACCAATAGAGGTCGCTAAACTATAATTTAGTTTCAACAAGGCGATTATTCGACTGACTTATGTGATTGTTGTAAGCCCTACACTTTGTTCGAATTTCGATCGATCAATTTACGAAGCGTTTGTATGATTTAAGGGCTGGCGAAGGGTCGTGCTGATGCAGGATAGGACAGCGCAGCTTATAATTAATTTTTGTTTTTGTTTCAACGTTTGTTTGAACTATAAAACCAATAAATGATACTTGTTTGATTTAGAAGCGTATTTTATTCAGATAGTATTTGTTTTAGGATTCGTATTTTATGTGGTGGGTTGTGCGTGAGTCTAAGTTGAAATAGAGATGGGCTATTGTTTATAGTTGCTTAGAAATGAGTATTTTGTTTTTTTATTTTTCTAAGGCACTGACATCTTTAATACTAGCATAGAGAAATATAGAGATCAGTGATCTAAGGCATTATCATTAGCTGTCATAGTTTAACTCCCATTTATGGCCCTAGATAGGGACAATGGATGAAATCGATTAAGTGGAAACACAAAGCTACTTCTTTTTTTTTTTTTGAGAGATACCTAATTTAATTATTTGTATATCCCGTACCATTGTCCTTCAATACAAATATTGAAAACTGTTTATACTTCTTATACGATCTTATCGATAGACATTCCTTATTAAAAGACTAAAGATTTATCAACGACGAAATAGCTGCGTCTTAATCTACACGAAGAAAAAAACGTGAACAATGCTTCAATATTAAACTTATAAACACAGTCAGACCAAGTCTTGGAATGCACAAAATAAGTAATAAGAGAATTACCTGTTGGCAAATGTTACCGATACGGGGCACCACAATCAGCTCACCAGCCCACAATCTCACCATCGGTAATTTGGTAATAAAATGAAAATACGTTCACTTCTTATCTATAATCAACTCTATATAAATATCCTTTACTATATAAACATCCACAGAACCCTTCAAAACAACCCAACAACCACACATCACCTCAATCGAATATGAACCTTTACAACCAAATTGAATCTTGAAACAGTCATTATCGAACGTTAAGTACTCGTTCGAAAGCAATAAGGATCATTGTTGTATAATCGTCGAACCGCTATTCACCTTTCGCGGATTCGTTTCGATTTTGTGTGGCTGCAAATTTAATTTTCTTTAATAAGCTGCTTATACTTTTGGTATTGGAAATCCAACTTTGAGCAGAGAGATTTAGAGTTTGTAGTTGCTGGATGTGTAATCAAGTGTTGGAAGGCATGTATCTCGATACGGAGCATGTTTCATCGGTCCCGATGCAAGTGCAGATAGGGGCCCCGCCCATGCTTTTTTCGTGGTTTCTCCTAAGTAACAATGGGGTGATCTGCTAACTAAATAACGAGTGAGATACATCTTGAGGAGGCGATGTGCGAGAACAATGTTCGCTTTTATTTTCTTCTGATGGTGAGCTCTCTGATGGGATGGTTCGACGAAACGAAACCAGTTTTAGATTTTTATAGCGGTTTGTTTTAAATGATTGAGGGATGGCTAGCTTGTAAGGCTTTTAAAACTTAGGTGATGGAATCAGATTATATTATATCAATTACTGTGTTGTTCGACTTTGCAATATTCACAGTTTCAGTTGGGTGCAAGGCCTTAGAGGACGCAGTAGGCCCAGGTAGAGATGGCGGGATGAATTGGACTCCTATTTGAGAAATTGGGCCGGCAAAGCTTGAAACCGTGTGGATTGGAAGAAGAGTCGGTAGGCTTGGGCTGTAGTAGGAGAAACTAGACTGATACTAACACAAGTCTCCTGGATATTTTCTTGAGTGACTATGTTTTCAGCCGATTTTATAGGAGGAGGTTCTCAATTCGTCGTATTTTTTTTGTTAGTTTGTTACGCCATTATTCGGCCATTCATAAACCAATTTAGAAAATTCTTTTTTTATATGAAAAAATATACTCCTAAGGTTCTCCAATTCACATTAATTTGGTGAAGATCTGTTCAAACGTTTAGAAAAATGACAATAAAACTTACTGTCCGAATTTATTATGCGTAACTTCCTAGCAGGAACTCAAACGTAACGGTTAACTGGAACTAACAATAAATACATAACACAATGCATATTCATAATTATAAATAAAGCGATACGTTACAAATCCCTTTCAGCAATCATGAGGAAACTTTGTATTATTTTATCGATATATTCAACATTTCATGTTTATGATTTTCCATTAAATTGGTCTTATAATAACCAACTATTATAGTTTTAATTAAGCGTATTACCTTTCCTGTTTTTATCGTGTTTGTACGTGTTTGTTTGGTTGCTGCGATATGTCGTCTTGATTCACGCTTGGGAAGGAAAACCGCTTGATACCTACAGATTGTAATGAGTCGGTTTGAGAGGTACCTATATGGAGATTATTCATTACCTATTCCGATCCTTTATTACGGAAAAACATACATACACTCACGCCTTTTCCCCATAGGGGTAGGCAGAAACTAGAGATCGCCCCTTGCCACGATTCTTGCATACCTCTTGCTTCGTACATAATCATACATCTTGTTACACAGATGCACCTTTCGAAGTACTACGCACCTCACCTTTGTGAAGGACCCCACCTGCTTATAAGGTCGGTGTTATGACCCCCTAAAAAGACTTTTAGGGCGTCCTCCACTGTCATGTTGTATAAATCCCTTGTTCGATATTTTTTTCTTTTTCATAGGTACATTGCTTAGTGATCGGATTTGGGAATAAAGTGGTGGTTTGTCTTATCTAAGTATCCATAAATTAATTTTTTGCTCGAAATGTAATTGCATAAATTAGTATTTTTTACATAGGAAGCCGAAGCTACTCTAATAAAACCTTAAATTGTACCTAAATGCCAAACAAAATTATATTTCGGACTGACCTTTATAAGAAAGTGCTATAACTAGTTGTAGGTATAATGGTCTTCTCTAGGCGTTTAAACATTAATAAGTTCCTACCGAATGGCTGCCATAGGTAAAAAAATAACGCAACGCCATGGATAAAATAAACGAGTAAAGGCGTAGCGGCTTCTGCGCCATGAGTTATGGGTTCAATCCCCAAACGGAGCAAATATTTGTATGATCTACAGGTAGTTGTTCCGGGTCTTGGTATTTGTATACATAAGTGAGAATTTGTATTTGTAAACGCACCCACGATACAGGAGAAAATCATAGAGGGGGCAATGTATTTTTTAGCAAAAAAAAAGTAATTTAATATCTTCACAAAAAAATATGCTGGTGTTTATTTTCCAAAATATTATGAGAGATACCTGTTGCGTTGTTTGTTGTTTAGTTTCACATGTTTAGTTTCATTGTGCATTTTGTGGTCTTCTATAAATAAAGGAGTGAACTTATAAAATACCTATGAAGGTTTATTTCAATAAAATTGAATACTTAGTTTCTTTAAAAACAACAGTTGCCTAACTCCTTCTCAAGGTTATGTTACACTAAATTGAATAACAAGAGCTTTTCACACGACATCAATACAAAAAATAAACCGACCCATAGTTCAACATCAATCAATAAGAAATTATCTTCAAACGCGTTAATAAACTTGCGGCTGGGTTTCCCGCGCAAAACACAGATGTCGCTGGAGTGGTTCCCGCCAAACCAGTCGGGCATCATGGCTGGTGGGAGGGGCATACCGAGCCTCCGCCCCCAAGCACTTCAATGTGCTTCATCTTCAAGTGTAAAACTTGATATTGTTTCATGTCATGACGTGCTAAGATCTTTTAACCTTTTTTTGCGCGTTCTTTCTCAATTAATTTGATAATTATTGCAGGAATTTATGGTATACTGTGTATCTGGGTGGCGGTTTTATGTAACCTAATTATTTATTATACACAAAACTTTATATCTAGTATCTATATAGTCAATATGTTGCAATGTTTAAATCGTCAGTTGGCTCCCTAGATTAGGGTCGAGCTACACATTAATGACTGATGCATGCGTGCCGTCAGATGTGACTAGTCTACTCAAAGCCACAGACTACGGTTCTTTCTTGAAAAGGCCATTTCAGACATTGCCTTGTATTGTAACTCAGTCTGGACTTTAAAAGAGACCATGATTCTCTGAGTTTGTTTCGGCATTTCTTCTCAGAGGTCGTCAGTTAGGAAATGGCGGTGCCGTCTAGTTAAAAAATTATATGAAAAACATTGACTTGTAATAGTGTCCTTAGAAGATCTATTTACAGAAATAAACATAATTTATCAATTATAGTTAGGAAATGCCTAAGTCATTATCATCAAGTTTTAAAGGAAAATAACTAATATAATTTACTTTTAAAGTTATTATCATTATCATTTCATAATATTTCCATTGTTGTATTCCTTATGGATATCTATTAAATACAATTTAAAATTAGGCAATTCCCAAATCGAGCAGTATTGATAATTGGGATTTTCCTTGAAATAGCAACTCAGTAACCGCTCGAAGTTACGATTTGTTCCCATATTAGACCAATCTAGGGAACCAATAACATACCAGTGCAAATGTAGACAGGTACCTAATGATGGTGTATATTAAGTAGGTAAACCTCTGCTTTATCCTTCGGGAAATACCGGCGTGATAATATGTTTTAATGAATTAACCAACAACATTTTAATGACATAAATATCTATCTAGTTCAAATTTTCCGCTCATGTCAAAAATATGATTCAACACCATTGATCAGGATTGTTCAATATCGTTAATATCCTGTAAAAAACCCAGTCAAATTTCCCAGATGATTCCCAATTTAAAAAGTCAACTTTCCTCATTGTCAACACAGTGATCCTCGCGTTATTGATCAATGGTGTTCGATGTTGTACAAACAAATTAGCGCCGGGGGCGACTTGACATCGCTGTTATTAAGAAATGAATCGCGACCGACGGCTAAGGTTGCCACTTGATGAAAAAGAAAAACAAGTTAAAAATAAGTATATATTTTTAGGAGTTACAAATGTCGTGTTGTGGAATTTTTACACACTAATCAACTTTACAATGTGTAAGTTACACTTCAATTTAATTAACGTTATCAGCCAAAATTCATGTGGCATTATTTTGAATTTCGAATGTAAATAGATAATGGCCGAATTCTCACGTTGGAGTTCCCGCTATTCATTAAATAAATTAAAAAATAAATAATGGAAAGGAATTTCTAAATTTGAATTTTACTGCTACGTAATTGTTTTTTTTTTCATTTCGCAAATATGTTATTACTAGCTTCTGCCCGCGGCTTCGCACACGTGAAGCTTAATCAGGAGTAAAAATTGTAAACCAACATTGATGACCTCTTTTTTGTATGGGCATCTATACATCGGGGAGGTCAATCTGTATCTCAGTATTCATTTAATTAATTGAGATAAGAAGTTCACCAGTTTTTAAGTTGCAGCATATAAGTACTTTCTAACAGTGATAATAACATTAAAATCTATTCAGTAGTTTTTGCTCCAACCCGTAACAAACAGACAAGAATTTTAAAAATCACATTTTCGGATTCAGAGACGTTTATATACCATAACCCACGTGTTTTTTTTTAATATCTTCAATGTACAGACACAGCTTTTTTACAATTTTATAATAGTAGAGAAGATAATTCTCAAATCCTACAATACAATACCTGCCTATCATTCATAAATTTTATTCCTCTTAATCAATTCCAAAAATAGGCTTGCGTCGCATTACCTCCATGGGATTTAAGCCTACCGGCGAATTGTAGGTATTACTTGAGTATATACCTCTGCCTAACCCTTTGAGGAATTCAGGCCTGATGGTATGTTATATCAATAATAAAAGCAAGTATTTTTTAATTAAATAAGACTTTTTAATATCCAACTGGTGCTAACCCTACAATGGGCGTGCGACGGCCCGCGGCGTCGCATATAAATTAAGGATTTACACATAATGTTTCATTTTTCAAGTCGGTTAACGTCCCCCATTGACACGCAGTCGGACGGATCATAAACGATTCTCAATAAGATAGGGAAATAATGAATTTACTGTCAGCACTGTTTGCTTTTGACAATATTAACTGTAGAGGGTTTTTTTTGAACGAGTATATGCGCCAGAGCAAATAAAGCAGTGATCTCCTTGTGATATGGCCATTGGACTGCTAAGTCAAACTTAGCAGTCTTATGGTCGTCAACTTAGCAATCCAATGGCCATTATCACAAGGCTCTTAAGTTCAAATCTAAGGCTCGCATGTCTGAGCTTTCGACGTTTGAGTTAATTATCAGTCCATATAATCGTGAGGACAATAGGCTCGCCCCTTATTACATGGGACCTAAAACATACCGGCGAACTGTGGGTGTACATTAGTACGCCTCTGCCTAACCCTTCGGGAAATACAGGCGTGATGGTATGTTATATTCGGAAATCGAATAAGGAAATCTGCCTTTAAAATAAAAAAGGAGGTTTTATTATTAATCTTTTCAGTGCCTAGGATGAGTTTTAAATCAAAGGGTAGGCAGAGTATACTTGTGAATAGGGGTATTATTAGTTATTGTCGCAAATACTATTGCCATATCTTATGAATAGGTACGGTCGTCGTGATATAATAATCTGAAAAGTCCAAACTAGTTGCACGGTTCCAAAATGCAGAAGACAAGGCCGACATGAAACTCTATAAGTAGCTACCTAATATTTTTATAAAGAACTAGCTGACCCGACAGACGTTGTCCTGTTGAACTCGAATTGGCAAGTATTTCTAATTGCAGCGCGCATTTTGTCAATTGCGCTATCCAAGATTTGGCGCCATCTGTCACATAACCGGCAGTTATGTCAAACGCCATCTATATAGATAAAAGAAAGTCGTGTTAGTTACACTATTTGTAACTTAAGAACGGCTGAACCGATTTGGCTGAAAATTGGTGGAGAGGTAGCTTAGAACCAGGAGACGGACATAGGATTTTTTATCCCGTTCCCGTGGGATGTGATAACAGACCGAATTCCACGGGGGCAATGCCGCGGGCAGAAGCTAGTAAGGTTATAAAAGGAGAAAAGTTTAAAAAAAGGTTCTAATAAAGTCAGAACAGTTAATGTGATCGTTAGGTTTTCTTAAATTTTCTAATGTTCCACGCAACTTTCTTAGTTTTTTCTTTTTTAAGAACCTTCTCCTTACAATAACAAACACAAAGAAAAAAATTGAAAATTGCGAAATTGGTCCAAAAGCTTTACAACTTTGTTTTAAATAGTTGCTGAGAGTTATGCAGTTTGATGTGTAAGATTTATTCATCTTCTCTATCTTCTTCTTCTCTACTATTATTAAATTGTAAAAAAGCTGTGTCTGTACATTGAAGATATTTAAAAAAAAACACGTGGGTTATGGTATATTAACGTCTCCGAATCCGAAAATGTGATTTTTAAAATTCTTGTCTGTTTGTTTGTTTGTTACGGGTTGGAGAAAAAACTACTGAATAGATTTTAATTTTATTATCACTTATTTTAGTGAAGGAAAAATTCGACTCGCAGGCAGGATTCGAACCTGCGTCTTCTGGTTTGATACACCAGACGCTATGACCACTAAGCCACCGCGACTATTATTATCACTGTTAAAAAGTATATGCTCCAACTTAAAAACTGGTGAACTTCTTATCTCAATTAATTAAATGAATCGTGAGATGCAGATTGACCTCCCTGATGTATAGGGGCCCATACAAAGAAGAGGTCATCAATGTTGGTTTTCAATTTTTACTCCTGATAAAGCTTCACGTGAGCGAAGCCGCGGGCAGAAGCTAGTTACTTATAAAAACAAATTGCCACATTGAAAAAAAAACAACAACAATAAAATAATTTGGTGGGACAAACCATAGCTTCTGCTATAGGCGACGTTTAAAAAAGATGCTCAACACTAAATTCTAATAGCCAACAACACAATCTCAAAACATCATTATGTTAACTGCTTAAAATTCGCGATGATGTTTCCCGCGCGATTTGTAAACATGACGTCACATCCGGTGAGGCCGCGGCGGAAATTCGACCTCCCATCTTAGGGCGGGCCGGAGGGGGTGATGGAGAGTGATCTTGCTGTATCATGGGGTTGTATGAGTATTGGCTACGTTTGTTTTTGAAGGGTAAATAATATGATTGTTAAATAGTCTAATAGCATCGTTAGTCTAGTGGTCTTAAACTGCGACTGCTATGCTAGAAGTCCTGAATTTGAAACTTAGGTCGAGAAAAGTGTGATAGTGTTTTTCTATTCTATTTTTTTTGTGTTGCCACTACGAATTTCTCCTGTATCGTGTGTGCGTTTACTAAGATAAATTATCACACATACAAACACCCAGACCCGGAACAACTACCTGTAGATCATACAAATATTTGTTCCATGCAGGGATCGAACGCACAACACGTAGCGTGAAAGATGATGGCACAGCCGCTATGTGGTGTCAAATTCTTCATAATTTAGATCTGTGCGCGGTTATTGGCTATAGGCCCGCCCCTATTATATGGGACCTTAATGTAACGATGAACTATGAGTGTGCAACTATAGTGTGCAAGAAGTATACCAGTTTTTAAGTTGGAAAACATACTTTTAGCAGTGATAACAAAATTAAAATCTATTCAGTAGTTTTTGCGCCAACCCGTAACAAACAGACAAACAGACAAGAATTTTAAAAATCACATTTTGGGATCGGAGACGTTTATATACCCTAACCCACTTGTTTTTTTTTATATCTTCAATGTACAGACACAGCTTTTTTACAATTTTATAATAGTAGAGAAAATAAATAATAGAAGCAATGGACTTTCCTCCGGATCGCAGATAAGTAAAAAGTTAATCAGCCTTGTAATAAAATCTATCATGCATATTTACTAGATAACAATCTCGCCTTGTACAAAAAACAACGATTTAGACATTCCTGTTCATAAATACGTACACACTCCAGGAAAACGGTGTAAAACGAGAAAAAATATCATTAAGTTAATTGGAAAAAACGTCTAAAAACGCGTTATAATTCACAGCTTAATGCGAAAACCGCTTTCGTTAATGTTTCACATTGGGCAAGAAATAAAAAAGTTGCAATTAAAAATATAACTGCCGCGGTTGTAGTCATAATGTCTTTGCGAAGATTATTATAACATTGTTCTATTAATATATATTATTAAGTTATATAAGATGATTAGTGAGTAATTTTAATCTGTGATAGCCTTGGTCTCGAGTTCGAACCCAATCATGTGCAGATTAATAATTAATTATCACTCGCTTACAACGGTGAAGGAAAACATCGTGAGGAAACCTGCATGCCTGAGAGATTTTCTCGACGGCGTGTGAAGTCTGGCAACCCGCATTAGGCTAGCGTGGTGGACCATATGATAGCCTATATCCCTCTCATTTGAGAGACCAGTGCCCAGCAGTGGGACAGTATATGGGTTGATTATGAGTGAGTAAATCAAGTGCATAGTTTGTTTCTAAACATAGTTCAACATATTTATATTCAGACTAGCTGTTTCCCGAGGTTTCACTTGTGATCCTAACTGTCGTTATTTTCAACTCGATTAACAATATAGCCCGTGTTACTCAGTGATAACGTAGCATTCTAATGGTGAAGGAATTTTTGAAATTGGTCCAGTAGTTTTTGAGTTTATTGGTGACAAAATTACACATCTTCTCCTTTGTTGCACTCGTGTCTATTATTCGTTTTTTTAGACATACCGTAGTAATTAAATTGTTTCTCAGGATACTATCTAATTACAACTTACTGTTCCATTTTGGGCTTTAAATTGTCCTAAACAAATCTAATATCCATATCCTAATATCATAATATATCCGATACTATCCGATTACGATATCGATCCGATCTGAAATCGATAAAATATTAATCGTATTGATACAGATTCGAAATTTTATATCCTCAGCAACCCAGGTATATATTATCATGGATCGAATTATGTTCAGATGCTAGAGGTTACCAGAGTCACCACCAAGTGGTAGTCTAACCTGACCCTCTTTTCCCAGAAGTGGGACATTGATGGCAATGATAAAGGGTTTAGACATTAATTAGATGTATTTTTTCTTTTACAGGTAAGTGAAAAGCCGTAGTATCGTCAAACGAAATTTACAGCGATGTAAGTATGTAACTAACACAAAGTTTCAGGGACTGTAATTATCTAACCATAGTTTCAGGGACTGTAATTATCTTTTCGGAACCAATTAACACACACATTAATTTTAGTTTTAGTTTATATAATATATATTATATTAATTTTATGTAAATAGTCTAAGTGTATAGTGTAATAGGATTTAGTTTTTTTTACATATACTGTAAAAAGTAGTTTTAGTTAATATTTATTTGCTTAATGTTGAATTATCGTGACAATAAAATTAACACATACAACCACTGTAATCCATTCAGCAATTGATTCTGAACAAACTTTATATTTTCTACTACATAATTGTTTGAAAATCGTTATACAATCGTTGTTTTCCGTGGGAGAGCCATGCTTCGGCACGAATGGGCCGGCTCTATCGGAGTGATACCACGGCCTCACAGAAAACCGGCGTGAAACAACGCTTGCGTTGTGTTTCGCCGAGTGAGTGAGGTTACCGAAGGCCCAAACCCTTTTAAAGGGCGGGCAACGCACTTGTGACTCCTCGGATGTTGCGGGTGTCCATGGGCGGCGGCTATCGCTTACCATCAGGTGATCCGTCTACTCGTTTGCTCTCCGACATACATACATACATACATAAAGTCACGCCTCTTTCCCGTAGGGGTAGGCAGAGACCACAGACTTCCACTTGCTACGATTCTGACATACCTCTTTAGCTTCATCCACACTCATCAATCTTTTCATACATGAACGTCGGTTTAGGGTACTCTTGACCAAGCCATTTTTCAAAGCTCTCCGACATCCCATAAAAAAAATCAATGATCTCGGAATTGTTAATTTGTGACAGTTTTTCCTTCAAAATCTGTCAGTTCTTATGTCATTTAGAACCACTGGACGGCCATTCTGACACAATTGAAACTCTTTCTTCAGCCCCACGTCTAGCATTTATTCTGTTTCAAGTTTATTACCATGTTGTGACTCAAATAAACAAAAATTACTGCTCACATAATTAAAAAAACTCAACAGCGCAAACTAACTTTCCCAACACAATGCTCAGATAGCCCACTTCGTATGTTTTAGCTGAGCCCGCTTAACTATTGTTCGCACCCGACGTCGCTCGCGCATTATGCGGCGCATTTGAATTGTCTGAACAGATTAAAAAGTTTGCAACATGTGAGCTCTTTTGCGGTATTGATTTTGTTGATGTTTGTTCGTTGAATTGTGTTGGTTTGTTTTTTTTTTTTTGCATCTTTATCTGTGTGTGTTTTGTGTGGGGTTAAGTTGTTTGTGAATTATTGATTGGAAGAGTGAACAATATTCAGCATATTCCCTATTATGTTATGTCGGGGTCGACTTCTATTTTTCCGAGACACGGTGTGGTATCGATAACCTAAGAATGGTGATCCATCCATAGACTGACCGCGGCAAGCGCAGTTTAATCTAATCAGTTATTAATATAATCCACGAAGCTGAATGCTGATTGTATCTTTTTTCTGAGCCCAATTCCTAATATATTTATGGGTATGACAAACTTTAATTCAGTAAGCAAATACTAAAATATCTAAACAAAAATTACAAAAACCTATCACCTTTATATTGTACCTACACCTACTTCAAAAACAAATTACTAAACAAAATCCAGCTGTCATGTCCGTTCATCATCTATCTCGGAGGCGTCCAAGCGTGCCGCAACCGTCCCGGTGTCGTGCCGCGGCCGTCCCGCCCCCGGCCCCGGATCGGGCCCGTCTCGCCGAGGAAATTAACACGATACGCGTTCCGCATACGAATTGCGTCCGCCGTGTGTTCACGCAAAAACTTAATGATTGGGATCTTTACACATCTGTTGTAGGAAGTAGGTGTTGGGAATATGGGATCAACCTTATGGAACCACTACGAGAATCTGGGGGCACGGCAGTGAGTCAACGGCCAAGTCACACAACATTAACTATAAATAATAAAGAAATCGCAGTAAGGAACCTTAGACTTGGCACGACTTTGTCTAGATTTCATTACTTTTTAGAGATAAAGAAGCAGCTCCATCGAGACTTGGCTAGTTTTTTACAGAATGTTTTTGATGGGATTGTAACTTTCACAAACGCTTGTAAAAGCTTATCTTCTCTACTATTATAAAATTGTAAAAAAGCTGTGTTTATACATTGAAGATATTAAAAAAAACCAAGTGGGTTAGGGTATATAAAACGTCTCCGAAACCGAAAATGACATTTTTATTAAATTCTTTTCTGTTTATCTGTTTCTTACGGGTTGACGCAAAAACTACTGAATAGATTTTAATTTTGTTATCACTGTTAGAAAGTATATGCTCTTACTTAAAAACTGGTGAACTTCTTATCTCAAATAATTAAATGGATCCTAAAATACTGCTTGACCTCTCTGATGTATAGAGACCAATACAAAGAAGAGATCATCACTGTTAGTTTTTGATAAAATTATTTCTGTGATCCATTTTTAATCCTAATAGCTTCAGGTGAACAAAGCCGCGAGAAAAAGCTAGTTTGAAATAAAAACAATTGAACTTGAATATAAAAACCCACAGGCAAACTGTGGATGTTTAGAGAAGGTTCTGTTTAACCATTTGAGGATTCAGGCGTGAGGGTATGTCAATATAGCATTAAAATACCCTTCAATAGTACTGTACCCTATCACAGCTACGTTCCAAGCCCCGATAAAGTCATACAAACTCCGCCAATTTCTTCGCCACAGCGAAAACAAAATTGCATATTTTTTTTACAGTGCACTGTATTCAAAGCGTGGTAACTGGTGCGACTAGTACAAATAACTGCACGGTATCCAAGTCGTGCGATAACGTTGCGATAACGCTGCGATCACGTTACGCTATCGCCAGAGTCACATTGTTCGATATCGACGACGTGCACTTTCGCTAGATACGTAGGGGTGTGAGATGATAAAATGGATTTCTTAAAGTTTTTTATTACAGATTTCTTGCACGTAGTGCATGCCGCAACAGTGGTGTTAAAGCTTCGTCATGGAGAAGGAGTTGGAGAGGTACAGTCGCGAAACTTGGCGGTCGACCATTTTTCTAACAAAATCCCTTGAACAACTCTCGATACGTCAGCCACAACCATAATTATTTGACTTCCGCCAATTAGGATAGTTTAAAATGCGAAAACTCATTATACGATTTAATAGAAATTCAAAGTATCAAGTAACGCGCATAAAGCTCAAGGGGATATCGGCGGGGTGAGGGGAAGGTGTGATAACGCACAGCACGCCCGCGCGCTCAGTGCAAGCGATTTTAGCCTTAAGGGTGGTTCACCGCCAAGATTGTCGATAGTACTATTGCACCTCAATTAGGATATCCATATTTGACAAGTACTCAAGCAAATGTCGGTCACAAAACTCCTGGTTAGACTATTGTTCGAAGAAGTCCCGTTTGGGGATGGATTAGAATACAAATACTAACTGCTAATGACATAATCATCTCGTAAGAGTCAAGTAAATAGCTGACTTGCTCGGTGCTCAGTACCTCCTAAAGTCTGATTACGTCGGAATCTGTCATAAAGAACCTTGTTTCGACTTTGGCGCGTAGAGAGAACCAGTTCCTCGTCGGTGGGACTCTTAAGGCTCATCAACGTACCAGCAATATCCATGGACAGCAATGACACTACTGCTCGTTTGCTGACTGAAACAATAAAACAAATGGTATGGTAATCGTACTGTTTAATTGAACTCCCTAAAATAATGGTTGAGCTACACGATGCCTGATGCTGTAAGACGTCAGTTATGACAGGTCAACCAAAAGTTACTATTGCTCTTTCTTCAAAAGTCCTATTCAAATAATGCCAGACATCGTAACACTCATATAATTATCGGATAATACTACTACTACTGCCTGGACTTTTAAAGAGCCCATGATTCGCTGAGTTTGTTAGGCGTTTTTCTCAAATGCTGGCGCCATTGAGTAAAAAAAACTGATGTTAAACAATAACTGATGAAAGTCTCTTTAAAATATCTATTTACAAACATATCAATATCAATTCTTTGCTCATGGAAAAACCCACGCAACTTAAAACAAACCAGCTTATCACAACCCTAACTTGATGCAACTTACAAGCGATAGTGCATTGTCCCCGATATACTTGTTATTGGTTTGATAAAGAGAAAGTGAGTATCGACCGCTTATTTGTAAATACGTCTCTTAATTAGCTCCACTGAGGTGACATTATCAAGATGTTGATGTCTGGGTCATCTTTAAAATTGGAGTTTTTCTACTTTTGTAGATATATTTATGTTGTTACGGAGATTGTTCTAGAAATATGTTGCACAGATCATAGTCGGTAACAGATAGATGGACACTCAAGTGATATAAGCGTACAATTATGCTAATGTCAAGTACATCTTCTTCTATAATATAAAAACTAGGTAAGGTTTATTCATCTTCTTTATCTTCTTCTCTACTATTATGAAATTGTAAAAAAGCTGTGTCTGTACATTAAAGATACTAAAAAAAACACGTGGGTTTTATGGTATATAAACGTCTCCAAATCCGAAAATTGGATTTTTTAAATTCTTGTCTATTTGTCTGTTTGTTACGGGTTGGAGCAAAAACTACTGAAAGGATTTTAACTTTATTATCACTGTTAAAAAGTATATGCTCCAACTTAAAAACTGGTGAACTTCTTATCTCAATTAATTAAATGAATCCTGAGATACATCTTGACCTTCCTGATGTATAGAGACCGATACAAAGAAGAGGTCATCAATGTTGGTTTTCCGTTTTTACTCCTGATATAGCTTCACGTGAGCGAAGCCGCGGGCAGAAGCTAGTCTATAATATAAAAATGAATCATCAAATGTGTTGCTAAGCGCAAATCTCGAGAGCAGCTGAACCGATTTTACTAATTTTTTTTTTAAATATTCCTTAAAGTACAAGGATGGTTCTTACGGAGAGAAAAAAATATAAAATTGCCTGAAAAAGTCTAAAAACAACACTTTTCTATATTCCCATACAAAAGATTCATAATAATACTTAAAAGTCAATTTGAACTATAGTACCATACTATAAAGTTTAAGTGTGAGTGGAGGGGTTCTGGTAAGGCAAAACAATTGAGTGACGTTTGTTTCAGAATCGACTGTAAGGCGGTATGAAGTTCGCCGGGTCAGCTAGATATACATAAAATTGAAAATCGTTTGAAGACATTTGACAGTTTTGGATACCATCCTTTTTTTCTTTTATTGGCGCCTCACAATTTTGTGTATTCGCCAGTGTCAAGTTTATAGAGTAATCAAGTAATAATAGTTCCCATCATGGGATTAGTATAATAAGGCACCACACCTTTCGCGTTCGTCATTGTGTCAAGTGTGCAGTAGTTTCAGCCCCATTAAAATGGTAGAAACTTTATTGAGGCTTCGATGGAGCTTAGAAGTGAACCCAAAAAGCTACGATTTTCAATTTTATATCATTTACCTACACTGGCACACGTCCACGAAAACTAAATGGTTAATTATACATTAAACTTCGGCGAATTAAAGTTTTGGAAAATAATCTAAAATCGACAACGTGCACTTTATATATTCCCGCCTAAACTCGGATACCATCTTTATTATTTTTTTTTTATTTTTTTTATTATTATAATTTATATGCTGCACCAAATAAGGCCTAAAACCTGATGTTAAGTAGTCATCCTCATGCCTGAACACATGGAACATCTGAGGAGTTGATGAGTTGAGCCCCTACGAACTGCAGACTGGAAAACCGCAGTAAGAGAGGGGAGAGAGGAGAGGAGAGTTTACTGACTCTTAAGATCAAAATACATTATTTTGAACCTATAATACCTCACGATTATCATGAGTGCGTTGTACGTAAAATATCCATGTATTAATCAGTTTGTTTACGTAGTTATCATTAAGGATATAATTAACAATTTTAAGGTACTTAAACTCCAACGATGAAAGATTTATTAGTTCGAAGCTTTACTACGTCTGTTTGTTACTTTTAAATCCTAAACTGATAGACCAATTTCAATGAAATTTGGTTTTTTTAAAGCAGATTAAATGATACAAAGTTTGATGCTATAGTACCAATCTCAAAAAAGTCCGGGGCAGGTTTATTTTTAATTTTACTGCCACAATTCTTTGCTCGGCCACAAATGGCGTTACACAGTCCACAATACATTCTAAGAAGTCCAATCCGTAATAACCATTAGCTAGCAATTGATAACGTGTTTTGACTCGGTTTATTTTTTATCAGCAGTCGAGAAATGTCTGCAACGCATTACTGATAGTAGAAAAGAATTATTGTTTGCGTGTGGTCGCGTTTGATCGTAAAAATAATTATAACTATTTATTTATAGATACAGGTGACAGCCCTGGCCTGGTTCAATTTATTTCTGTGGGACAAGGTCACCAAATAACTGGTGGAGTTTTCATACACTACCTGTAGAGCAATAGCCCAAGCACAAACACTTTCGAAAACGTATTCGTATCGAAATCGAGAATATTTCGTATGAGAAGGATGTTAATGAACGTAGATGAAGCGAAAGTGGTGTGCCAGGATCGTAGCAAGTGTAGTCTCTGCCTACCTCAATGGGAGACTTAAGTGATGAATTCGTACCGTAAACGTATCAAGTTTCTTTCTGCTACAAATCTCATAAATACATACATATTTTCACGCCTGTCTCGCACTGGGGTAGGTAGAGACTATAGATTTTCGACTTGCTACGATCCTGGTACACCACTTTCGATTCAGCTATGTTCATTAATCTCCTTCTCGATTTCAATACGAATACGTTATCGCAAATTGTTTGTGCTTGGGTTACTGAGGCCTTACTATGTTGTGTTATTGTGATAATTTTTACTCGACTACGAAAAAAACCCGACAGTGAAAAAAAACCAACTGAAAAGTATGAAACAAGACAATTTTCCTATATCCAGGAACAGTGGTGTCCATTTTATAGCCTTGGTTGCATACTGCTGTGACCTGTTGGCTATAATTACGGCGGCATACAAGTACGGCTATAAACTGGATAATGATTTATTATTACAATGGAGTAAGCAAGTGGAAGGAGTGCGCAAAGAGAACTGTGCAAAGAGTTTGTACGTGGGAGAGTCATGCTTCGGCCTGAAATGGGCCGCCTCGACCGGAGTGATACCACGGCCTCACAGAACACGTTGTGTTTCGCCGAGTGAATGAGGTTACCGGAGGCCCAAACCCTTTTAAAAGTCGGGCAACGCACTTGTGACTCCTCTGGTGTTGCGGGTGTCCATGGGCGGCGGTTGTCGCTTACCATCAGGTAATCCGTCTGCTCGTTTGCTCCCCTATCCCATAAAAAAAAAGAGAATAGGTATAACGAAAACTAAAAAAAAATTAGCGGCTTAGGTCAAACAATTCACCTTAAAAGAAAACATAATCAAATGTACGGACATTTAACTCAGTCGAGGTCGTTAGGGGTTGTATAAAAATCGCAATAATCTCCCGATCAGTTAAGGCCGGTGTAATGGCGAATAAATCAGTCGGTATCAACGTTACGCCGCCTCTGTCAATAGCTCTGAGGTGGCCCTGCCTGTTGGATTAGTGAGGATCTCCCGGATATGATTTTGTACACTCACTATACAACTTTATATTTAGTATATTTGAAACTCGAATGAATACGGTTTATTCAGAACTAGCTTCCGCCCGCGACTTCGTCCGCGTGGGATAGTTACTTAGCCTAAGCGTGATGATATATAGCCTATAGCGTTCCTCAATAAATGGGCTATCTAACACTGATTCAAATCGGACCAGTAGTTCCTGAGATTAGCGCGTTCAAGCAAACAAACAAACTCTTCAGCCTTACATATTAGTTAGATATGCGAAAACTGAATGAATACGGTTTATTCAGAATAAGTAAGTAACTGAATCGATTCCAATAATTTTTATACCATGTTATATTGTGCCTCATTAGCCAAGTGGTCCTGAGCGCGACTGCTACGCTAGAGGTCCTGGGTTCGATTCCCAGGTCGAGCAAAGTTTTATTGGGTTTTTCTATGAAATTCCCTGTACTTAGCAGCTCGGAGTTAGGAATTTGTGCCCGGTTAATGGCAATAGGCTCGCCCCCTATTACATGGGACCTAAGCATACCGGCGAACTGTGGGTGTACATTAGTACACCTCTGCCTTACCCTTCGGGGAATACAGGCGTGATGGTATGTTATTCTTTACATAGTTGCGAATCGAACCCAAGACCTCTAGCGTAGCGGTCGCACTTGAAACCACTAGCCTAACGAGGCAGTTAGGCTAGTGCCGGCAGATATTTAGGATATATCTTCCAGAAATTAGATTGCTGATAACGTTTTGTGTAACACACTGGTATTCAGCAGCATTTTGTAAGATTGGAAGCTGACGTAAATATAAGTAGTTGGGAAAACGATACTCATTTGTAAATTAATTATTTGTAGATTTTGTTTGAGTGCTTATTTGTGTCTGTACCTCCTCGTATAATAGATGAGCGGTTGAGCGATCGGCTACTGCACCACGTGTTGTGGGTTCGATCCCCACACGGAGCAAATATTTGTATAACCTACAGATAGTTGTTGTTGTAGCCATAGCAGCTTTTAGTTGACCTGTCCTACATTTAACTGTACGATCTCGACTGTAACACTCAAGGAATCAAAGAACTGTATAAATTAGATCAAACATGTCATGGATCACGTACTTAATTTTTAAACCTACGCTATTCAAATTTATGTAGGTAGGTATAGTCATTCTAATGTAACTAAAATGTAATTGAAATAAAGTTCAAATTTCAATAATTTAACAGCCTTCGTGAAATAGAATATCTATATCTAAAAATAACAATGATTTTATTTGAGGAAAATTATAATGGATTTGTTTCTAGATAACAAATGGTCTTATAAATATTTAAATTAATTTCAGAATATGTTGGAAAATTAATAATAATTTCAATGATAAAATTAATCTGCTATGTATTTGTTTTGTTTTTGTTTGGTACTACATTATTTAATGCCTATATAATAAACTTACTTATATATTATGAATATTGGTAGCATAATAACTCTTACGTAACTTACTTAATGTTTCGGGAAATATCTTAAATCTATACATCAAAATAAGATGTATACCTACATCCATTATTATCTTTTATTTTTATAACATAATTTTTTTTAAAGCGGTGGTATCGGTGTAGGCTCGAATCGCCCCTTGGCTCTTGCCCCTAATTGCCTAAGTGTATCAACTCGCCCGCTTGAATATTTTATACCCAAAATCACCCCCGATTGTTAGTAAGTTAAAAGTACCGTCAGCACACAAGTTTTGAAATATTTCAAAAAGTATTAAAAAGCCTCGGCAAACAGCCTCGTCAGTCTATTGGTTTCGAGTGCGACCATTACGCACTCGTAACACAAGCATTTAGCTTAGCACAAGGATAGCAATGTACGACCCACATTTATAATAAGCTTTTTAAAGAGCAAAAAAAAAAGACAAACGAATCAAAAATATACGTTAC
Source organism: Acronicta leporina (assembly GCA_947256265.1). NCBI lineage: Eukaryota > Metazoa > Arthropoda > Insecta > Lepidoptera > Noctuidae > Acronicta > Acronicta leporina. The sequence continues at coordinate 2,279,192 of OX366513.1, read as the reverse complement.
AAAAATATAAGTACAAAGGTTTAACCTTGCGCCGTATTATTTATTACTGTATTTTAGGTAGGTTTTTAAATACAACTTTTCTCATACACAAATATAAAAACCCAGAGTGGATCGTACCCACAACCCGTGGTGCAGATGCCGCTCACTCAGCCAGTACGCCAAACGACAAAAAAAAAAAAAAACAAAAAAAAAATGGCAAACAGTCTTATCCACGCTATGCTATCGTCCGTATGAAGTCCATTATCGAGTGCTGAAGATCGGCGGATAACGCTCATAATTTGCAATAAATATAAGGGCGGAGGTGTCGCCGCCTTTGTTGCCGGTTCGATTCCCAGCTGCGGTGGATTTTGTGCCAGGTTATAACTTTTAGATGTGAGATAAGTTTTGTCCGGTTATTGATAACGTTTGGACTGCAAAGTGGTGGTGAATCAGGGTAGATTTTAACGATATTATAACAGTTTGTTATCTGTTATTTTAGTGAAGGAAAAATTCGACTCACAGTCACCGGCAGGATTCGAACCTGCGTCTTCTGGTTAGATACACCAGACGCTATGACTACTAATTTACCGCGAGTCCCACCTGCCACGTCGAAATTTGCCTTCACATTCTGAACTTACTTACGTCTCAAAGGTAGATGTTTCAATACATGTTACAGACGTCACCGCCAAAATGCAAAAACATCACAAAAAGATAGTTTGTTATCTGTATCAAGGTAGACAATGGTAATTAAAAACATCTTATATTGCTTAACTGCGTCGTTAGTTTAGTGATCCGAAGTGCGACTGCTACGCTAGAGGTCCTGGGTTCGATTTCTAGGTGGAGCAAAGTATTTTCTAGAGGTTTCCTCATGATGTTTTCCTTTACCTAATTAAATATGTATCATCATCCTCCGAGCTTTTTCCCAATTATCTTGGGGTCGGCTTCCATCCAATTTCTGGGCAATATCGGATATTCTGAGGATAGACTGGTTGTCAGGCTTTTTTGGGCTGCCAAAGATGTTCGTATGACAACGGGAGACCGTCGGCTTTACGTGCACTCCGAGGCACGGAGTCTCGATGTGTTACGAATGGTCCACGCACAGACCGCGGCAAGTGCAGCTTATACTTGCAGATCAGTTGATCAGCTTACTTATAAATTAGTCACAAGCCCCTTACCTAATTAAATATATATAAGACTCCGAAAAATTAGCGGTGCAATCCAGTGTAATATCTTATCTAATCCTCATCTTCCCTCAGTTCTTCAAACAGCTCTACCATAAGCTTTGTAATGAGGCCTGGGGGTATGAGTCTGTAGTCCCCTGGTCTTGGATAACCCTGCCCCAAGAGGTACATTCGCTTTCTAGCGTGAATCGCATGTACACAGAAGGTGTTCCATGCTCTCAATTTCCCTTTTACAGTCCCTGCAGGCTGATATCTCCGTCAGACCCATCTTTTGAAGGAGAGCGTTAGTCCTGAAATGTCCGGTCAGCGCCCCCATCATGTGACGGGCCTACCGCCTTCTTGAGTTCCAAATTAATGACATTTTGCCATCTTGATGAGTGTACTATCACTATGATATTAAGTAATGTTTTGATAATTAATCTCTGAGGTCTTTTAAGACAGTAAGTGGATACCCATATAAATATATTTAACATTGAAAAACAAACCGTACTGTAGAGGCCGGGTTAGATATAATGGGGGGTTTTTGCGTTTAATTAAAGAAATGCACAATAAGAGCGAATACTGCGCGTTTATTACTCAAGCGAAAATTCTTATAGAAAGACAATAATCAAATTCTTTCTAGACATTTTCAAACTACTTACTTTTTTGTTCTAAAGTACTACGTGCCTGGGCGCGCACAATAAAAACTCCTTATTTTAAACTCTTACATCAGCTACGCCCCTGCATTTGGGTAAAACAAGGCAATGAAACACAAAAAAAAGTTTTACCCAAATAAAAACAAAAAAGTAACTAACTACCTGCCTATGTCCTAACTCGAAACATTAACAGGCGAAAATAATTCACTTACAACCATACATGAGGCTCGCCCCTCAAAGCAGGATAGTCTATGGCATGTGTATGGTTAAGTTATCATTAAAAATTTCATAGTTAATAAATACTACACGCCATAAACTTTGACGCACCAAAACGCCTGAAAAAGATGCGCCACGGCCTCCTATCCAATGATGCTTCAAAATTAATTACATTGAAAGCTAAGCATCATGCCTGAAGGGTTAATGAGACTGAATATAAAAAGAATCAATATCATATGCAAAAACTTTAACTTCTTCACGCGCCTCCACCAACTTGTAGAGGCCGGGTTAGATATAATGGGGGGTTTTTGCGTTTAATTAAAGAAATGCACAATAAGAGCGAATACTGCGCGTTTATTACTCAAGCGAAAATTCTTATAGAAAGACAATAATCAAATTCTTTCTAGACATTTTCAAACTACTTACTTTTTTGTTCTAAAGTACTACGTGCCTGGGCGCGCACAATAAAAACTCCTTATTTTAAACTCTTACAGTACTATCTCGTAAATAAATCAATTATTAAGTTTAAAGCTTTATAAGAAGTGTACGCACGTCTCAAAAGCTTCTCTATACTTTAGATAAAACCATATCAAAATCATAACAGCATTTCAGTAGTACGTCGACACAAACGGACATTGATATTGAGCTACAAATACAGATATGAGTCAGTACATTAGGTAATTGCGTCTGCCAGTCAAACGATAAACATGTGTGATAACTATTTTAAGTAAATGACGCATTACTGAATCAATTAATTGAAATAACACTTAATGCTCAGTGTAAGTTTTTGTATAGGAGTTAGTTAGAGCTTATAAATACAATAAAAATCTATATAAATAAGAAATTAATACAGTTTGCAAATTTTCTCATTAGTCTAGGGGTTCTAAATGCAACTGCTATGGTAGTGGTTCTGGGATTGATTACCAGGTCGAGTAAAGTGTTATTGTCTTCTGGTGACCCGTAACACAGGTATTTCTAAACCTATCTTGGGCACCATGGAAACTACATGTAGTACAAAGGCCTCCCCTAACTCAGTCCTGGATATTCTATCCTGGGCTTCATTCACTTCACCACGTTGACAAAAATCGATTGAAGTCATCTCGCCAACGACTCCTAGACCGATCTCGACTTCGATTGGCCTTAAAATAATCCTTTATGCAAAATTTCGATAATGGGGCAACATTTTTTTACAGTGATCAGGGGGGGCGCTTAGGTTGAATCCGGCCCTGAACATAGGGTTATCCCAAGGAGGTCAAATCCCCTGTTAAAAGCTAAAGAAGCGATTCAGAAATCAGAAAGGCATTCAATTGAAAGTAGATAAGTTAATCTAAAGACTACAAAGTATGAACTCGTTTATTGCCTTACACTGTTGAATATGGCTGTGATTCAACAAGCACGTCTATAAAAAATATATGTAATTCAGTGATAGCGTAGTGGTCGAAGGTCTGAAGTTCGAATCCAACGCTCTAACTTAAATCTGTATACTTAAATCATTTTCTCAAAGGTGTGTGAAGTCTACATACGCTAGCGTGGTGGACTAAAAACCTATCCACTCTCACCCTGAGAGAGATCCGTGTCGAGCTGTGGGACAGTAAATGAGTTGATGAGTATGACTAAAGAAATAAACTGTATCTCAATGGTGATAAAATTCATTTCAGTATGACAGATGTAGTGTACTGTTCCTTCTGAGATTATATGATTTTTAAATAACAGTTTTTTTGTACGGTGTGGACTGTTAAGAGACGTAATTATTCGACAACCCTAGATAAGATATTATTCAATTATAGAATAACAAAAATATTTTTCAAAAATAATCTTGGCCTTTACCTAAAATTAATACCCAAGATTATTTTCTGCAGTTGGTAGCATTTTCAAAAATAATAAAAGGCGTTTTATGAACACATGTGTATATTTCATTTTACTTATTTTTTCGAAATAATGTGATTCTTTTTGCAGTTCGATTCATGACTAAGTAACTTAAAATATTCTGTAAACTAGCCTCATTAAAAGTTTATAGCTAATAATTGTTTCTTGGAAATAATAGGCTTCTCCTAAAAATAATTAAATAATCTAAAAATAAGCGGCGGTAGCCTAATGGCTAGGGCGTCGGACTTGCGATCATGTGGTTGCCGGTTCGAACCCCACCCATTGCACTACCGACGTGAACCCACTCGTAACACAAGCAATCTAGCTTAGCACGAGGGGTTAACAAGAATACTAGTAATGTGCGACCCACATTGCTAGTAAGCTTTTTTAAAAAAAAAGAAAACAAACGAAAACAAATTAAATAAAAGGGTTGTACATCCGAAAAATACAATATAATAATTGATAATAATAATGTGTTCTTTTTTCAAATCATCGTCGCTCGGTTCAAAATAAGAAGATTGGCGCGGTGTTTTATTTTATCAGTTTGGTACTACTGTACGCGTTTAGCCAAGCGTGCTCTATCGGCGTTCCATCGCACGTTACGTTACAAAGTTGCACATCTAATGTTACGCTGTAATGTTACTGATAAGCAGGTGTCAGCTATCAGGGTTTGGTTACGATCTGACTAATATTATGTTATGTTTTTGTAATGATTTCTTTGTATGCATAAATAAGTCTTATTACAACACCTGCCTGTATTACCCGAAGGGTTAGGCAGAGGTGTACACCCACGTATCGCTGGAATGTTAAGTCTCATGTAAAAGGTGGCGAGCCTATTGCCTAATCTAAACGCCTAACTACTACTGAGAATTTCATAAAAAAACCCAATTAGATACCTGCGCCGGAGACATTTTCTCAAGAGCGTGTGAAGTCTGCCAATCTGCACTAGGGTCTAGGCCAGCTTGGTGGACTACAGCCTATCCTCTTTAATTATGAAAGGAGACCCGAGCCTAACAATGGGACAATAAGTGGTGGATGACTGCGCAATAGAAGGTATCTCTTCAAAATGATGATGGATATGAATGAGATACATATCAGTAGAGTAAGTACGTAAATCAAACTCTTTTTAAATCAAAACATTGTAGATAAGTCATCTATCTACCATACAGCATTCACTTACTGTTCCTAACTTAGTTAAACGATCATAAATATCTCAAATGGACATGTAAAGCCACTTGAGTCAAGCCTACCTGTGCTCCGTCAATTAGACTCGAAACTTAGCACGCTTGCATAGAGTGCCGACTGTATCGCGACGGTTAATGGCGCGAAAATCGCTGATAACGCCCCCCCCACTTTCACCCCGCTCACCCCAGCACCCCCCATTTCACCCCGACGCCTCCCGGTATCAGGGGGCTAGAGATCTCCGATCGGTGTAATTGTGTGGTAATAGATAATACTTAGTTCCGACTTTGCGGATGATTTTTGATTTGCGAGTAGTCGATTAAATGTGTGGTGTTCATTTTGGATTGGATTGGTTTTCAGTTGATTCCAACGATATTAAAGGTCGGGATTGCTTGAGATGCAACTGCCTGATATTTAACTAGATTTATGTGCATATTCTAGGTCTAAAAAAGATAAAATATGACTATGAAAGAAAAAAAAGGAAACATGTATTAGTATTAGCGACCCGCCCGTGGTTTCACCCGCGTTGCTTCGTTCCAAATAGTCGTAGCTTGATATTAAATAGCTTAAAACCTTCTTCATAATTCACTCTATCTATTAAATAAAACCGCATCAAAATCCGTTGCGTAGTATTACAGATCTAAGCAAACATAGGGACAGACAGACAGGGCGAAACGACTTTGTTTACGATAATAAGTACTATGTAAGTAGTGATTTTAGATGAGTTATTTTTGCCTAAAACTATCTTCTGTTATGTAACATCTTTGACTTATATAAGTTTTATGATACAATTTAACGAACTGAATATAGTTTGAAAACTCCAAGTAAAACAAAAACCAACACAAAATATCAAAACTGCTTGGTCCCGCTACGATTGAAATCGGATCTTCTCACGTTCAGCAATCTATATTTTGCGAAGCCGAAATTATAGACTCATCCACTAAATAATAAGGTTATATTCCACCTATATTGGTATACTATATCTATACTATTTTTTCCGCTCAGCTGCTTTTCAGTGGCAGTCGACCCGTCTTCCATTCGCTCAATCATCCCTTATCTCGTCGGCTATCAGTAGGTAATACATTGTATCACATTTTCATAAGAGATTCATTTACCTTGAGTTTTGCTCACCCTTGAGTGGGTGCGTTTCCATTTCAGCTTTAGGATGATTTAGATTAAAATATTATTAACATCAAATTCAAGATACAGCTGTTTTGGCTGGTTGGATTTATGAACATGTGTTTTTAGCAAAAAAACACGCATTTATAATTTGTATAACACGTTTAGTGTATAGATAGTCTATCTGTCCTGTGTATTACCTACATTGTTCGATAATTATGATTTCTCTGTCTCGTGGCCATTTCCCAAAATAACGTAATATAGCACCTGTCGTCAAGTTCCTCCACAAGATTCAGTTGATAGGTAAGTAGTTTGTTAAATTATAACAGACTATAAATAAGATTTGGGATGATTTTTATATAAAAAATATATAATAATTGAATTAAAATTATTACCTTAAAACCGCCGTATTTTATCAATTGTTTACTTATTCGCAAAAATAAATTAAGATATTTTGAAAAATATGGACCGTAAAGTACCTACACTGATTTCCGGAAAATAGCAACTCATACTCAATAATATGGAATAAGCTGTCAGTCATGAAACACAGCCTATTATCTAAAAATCTCGTGTCGTATGACAAGGTGGACGCGCGCGGTGGGTGGAGAGGGCTGCTGCTCGCGATAGCGCCCTTACCTTTGTTCTGACGGCTATCTCCACCCGAGGATCACACTAAATTATTTATCCTTTTCCCAGGAGGTGAAAACGATCACGAGGAAACGGATGCGGAGAAAATACTTTATGATATGAAAGTACTATCTTGCAATTTTTTAAAGGTACTTAGGTATAATTAAAAACAAAACTGCCTCGTTAGTCTAGTGGTCGTAAGCAACTGCTATGCATGCAGGTTCTGGGTTAGATTCCCAGGTCGCTCAGCTGTTATTTGGTGTTTCTATGAAATTCTCCGTTTGGATTTGTGCTAGGTTAATGGCAATAGGCTCGAACTATAATATATATGGGACCTAAACATATATTCGTTGGATGCCGGTGGCATATAACCATACCTACCATGTGAAAGTATTTGGGGAAGACCTTTGTTTAGCATTGAACGTCTTTTGCCTGATATGATGATAAAACATAAAAAAAATAGTTTTAAGATCATTCATTGATGTGAAATGGGAAGCCCATTTCATTCAAAACTTATTGCCAAAAGAAAAATAGCTGGACGTTCAATAAAACTGAGATAGCGTCATTCATACAACACTCATCTACAATTCACTATAAAACCATTTACATACAAATCAATCACCAAGAAATTCAACACCGCCGATTCACGTCAAAACGATTGTCAGAATCGATTGCCGATTCTCGATCCTCAGGTATCAATTACTATCGGTACTCGATCGGAACTCGTTTTCTCGCCAGCGAGTCGCGACCGCCCCGCGCGTATCAGAGGCGATAACGTCACCTGTGATCAATCTGTAGGCCCTTCTCAAATGTAATCTCGTATGAAATATTTCTCGTTCCGCGAGGTAGCGAGATACGATTTGTATCGATGGAGGGTTGGTCAAATATGGAGGATTGTGTTGGCACGTGGGGGTTAACGTGGTTTTGAATTAGCTAAGCTTTGGAATAGTTTCATGTTTAAATGTTTTTGTTTCAAACTAGTGACGCGTGCGCTACATTTCCTGCGTTAATTTGCCCATACGAAATTAATTCGGATACAATACGACTATAAAAAATACATGCTTTTCGTTTTTCGTTTGAACGCCACCTCGCCTATGTTAAGCGACACTGCAATATAGTCCAGTGGTCCCAAGCGTGACGGCTCCGCTAGAGGTACTGGGTTCGATCCCCGGGTCGAGCAGTGTTATTGGGTCTTGAAATTCTCTGTGAAATTCTCAGTAGCAGCTTGGAGTTTGAGATTGACGCCTGGTTAATTAATGGCAATTGGCTTGCCTCCTATTACTTGGGACCTAAAAATACCGGCAAACTGTGGTTGTTCATTCACGCCTCTGCCTAACCCTTCGGGAATACAGGCGTGATATTATGAAGGCATATTATATTTTTAACTAGCTGTTAGCCGCAGTTTGGCTTAAATCCCAAAGACTTTTCAAGACAAAAGGTAGCATATGTTCTGCTCCAAGGTCCAATCTATCTCTATATCAAAATTCATCAAAATTGGTTCACCGGTTTAGGCATGAAAAGGTAACAAACAGACAGACAAATTGAGTTACTTTTACATGTATCTATTTGTGTTTTTTTTTATTATTTATCTACTTGTCGCCACAATACCACGGCTAGTACCTACCCACTCAATATGCTTATATCCTTAAGGTCCCTATTCTAAAAAACAGAAAAATCTAAAGTTTACGATCGCAAAGCTGCTATCACCGATGTAGATGTCGGTCGTTAGTTCGAACGAGGCGGTCGGTCTCGCCAAATTGCGCGTGACGATAAACTCCGTAATATCACACCTTCACAGAATAAGGACGTTTTTAAAATCACTCGAGTGAATTTTTGAATAGGCTTAGGTGAAAGGAAGTTTATGGGACGCTTATAATAGGCTTTTTAGGTGTTTTGGGTGGTACTGTATGTGGTGGAATGGGGGAATCTTGGTTTAATTTTTGGTACAATGGTCGCAAGCAGTGCTGCTAAGTGTGAGGTTCCCAGGTCGAGAAAAGTGTAATTTTACCGTGCTTCAGCACGAATAGGCCGGCTCGACCGGAATGATACCACGGCCTCACAGGAAACCAGCGTAAAATGACGCTTACGTTGTGTTTCGCCGAGTGAGTGAGGATACCGGAGGCCCAAACCCTTTTAAAAGGCGGGCTTTTACTTGCGACTCTTCTGGTGTTGCGGGTGCCCATAAACGGCGGTAATCGCTTACCTTCAGGTGATTCACCTAATCATTTTGACGACCTCTGTGGTTTGGTGGTTCGAGTACCGGACTGCTGACCATGAGGTCATGGGTTTGATTCCCACAGAACACAAAAAAATATGTGATGAATATAAGTGTTTCTGTTCGTCTGGGTGTTTCTTATGTATTATAAGTATGTATTTACAAAAAAAGTATATAAGTATTCTATCCATTATCTAGTACCCATATTACAAGCTCTGCTTAGTTTGGGACTAGATGGTGCTGTGTAGAAATGTCCCAGAATATTTATTTATTATTTATTTATTTGCCCGCTAATCCCAAATAAAATAGTTTTCTGTACTAAAGTAGTAATCTAGAATGTGATATAGATCTACAAATTGCGAAAAACCAATTGATAAGTATTTGCTTATTCTTCTATTGTCTTCGCTTAGGTGAACGGTCAGCTTTAAGCGAGAGATCTCGAGATCCTACCTCTAGTAAGCAAATCCAATGACTCATATGTTATTGATTCGATGTCCAAGAAGAGCAATTTTATTTTATTTTTTCTATGGCATTCTTTGTAGCAGTCCAGAGTTTGGATTTGTCCGATGGTAATAGGCTTGCCTTTTACATGAGACACAATTTTCATATTGACAGTGTAGATATGTGCTGTAGATTTGCTTTTATTACCTCTCCTCCTTGTGTCGTTCACCTCACTACTGAGGGTCGTGATCTCTATGCAAAAGTTCTTCTGCGGCATGGATTGCGTCGCTCACACTGGAGTCGCATGTCCTTCCCTTTGGTCTTCTTCCTTTTATTACAGCTCTGTCTAATTCTCAGAGAGGGAAGTTGAGAGATAGTGGAAGTACTTTTAACCGTATATAATTATGAGGTATATTTCGACAAATTTCTTCTTTCGTAAATCAAAAAACAGTTGCAATCGCGAGGATACCTACGCATCGTGATTGGTCAGTTGTTTCTGACGTCATAATATGATTTACCCATTAGTGGATAGATGTCGCTACAACAAGGTTCACTGTTTTTAATAGTTAAAATTGTCATTTAAACTACAAGAAAGGAGGCTTGCTAAAATTATAAATACTGCTTGAAAATAATAACATGTGCGCCAGCTGACAGTAGCAATGAATAAATTATTAAGTACCCCAAACAATGATTTGAAATCTTGTATAACGCCTTAGTAACTTATCAGACAGAAATGTGTTTGCTGGGGAGTTTGTTGCGCCGCTTCTTCTTCCCAGCGAAAACACTAGGAAGCGGTGAAGGGCGGGCGTTTTGGGGGCTGTCTATAATGTAAAAATGACGTTCAAAAAGTACTACCTACCTAGTAGTCTATATTGAATAATTGATTTTGACTTTGACTTTGACTTTGACTAACTATGTATATTTTAGGGTGATTGTACCAATAAACGTCGCTGAAACATTACAGTCACTAAGGTAATACTTACTAAACATGGATTACAATGAAATCTAGATTACAGTATTACGTATAGAGTTACAAATTCTTATCTGTATTATATTCTGTAATAGATTACAAGCAATTGCTGTTGAAGCATAATGCTTGCTTAATATTTCAATTGTGACGTCATTGTCGCCATATGCGGCTTGTCTGACTTTACCTAAGCGATTATTAACCGATTTGCAACTTAATGTGGCACGTGGGAGAGCCATGCTTCGGCACGAATAGGCCGGCTCGGCCGGAGTGATACCACGGCCTCGCAGAAAACTGGCGTGAAACAGCGCTTGCGTTGTTTCGAAAATAATTCAAAAATAATTTAATCATAAACCAAGAGTGATGATCTTTTCTTTGTATGGGTCGGTACACATCAGAGAGGTCAAGCTGAATCTTAGGATCCGTTCAATTAATTGAGATTTATAAGAAATTCACCAGTTTTTAAGTTGGAGCATATACTTTCTGTAAGTGATAACAAAATTAAAATCTATTCAGTAGTTTTTGCGCCAACCCCGTAACAAACAGACAGACAGACAAGAATTTAAAAATCATGATCATGATGTTTGTATAATAATATCTAAACCCACTTGTTTTTTTTTTTCTTCAATGTAAAGAGACAGATTTTTACGGTTTTATTGTAGTAGAGATTTTACACTTTTTCTGTCCCCGAAATCAAAACACACTTAGCATACGTTACGCTTTATTTCGTAATCATTGAGCTGGGGATCGGTGAAGTCGTGGACGATTACTAGATAAACATTTTGTCTGTACAGCGGTTGTAGGTACGTGTATCGTTAGCGGCCCAATTGGGCGTGACAGTAGATAACGGGATTACTACGTACTTGTTGTTGCGATGTATGCTCGAGTTAATATGGAGCTTCCTTGTGAAAATCTAAGAACCTCACACAAAGAAGCTCCATAATAAGTCGTGTTTGAACATTAGGTACTAGAGGTTACAGAAAAAGATTTCTAAGATTTCACATCGTGGGAGAGCTCGACCGGTGATACCACGGCCTCACAGAAAACCGGCGTGAAATGATGATAAATTTAACATGATTTTTATTTCTATAAATAGATCTTTTAAAGACACTTTTACAAGTCAATGTTTTACATTAAGATTACTAGATGGCGCCGGCGTTTCCTAACCTACCTGACGACCTCTAAGAAGAAACACCGAAACAAAATCAGAGAATCATGGTCTCTTAAAGTCCAGACAGTAATAGTAGATATTACCTTTTGGAACCGTGCAACTAGAATCATAACGTTTCGAAAACGCTTGTAAAAGCTTATTTGAAATAAAAACATTTGAACTTGAACTTGAACTTGAGCTTGAAATTACAATAATAGTATTATTAGATATTATGCGAGTGTTACAATGTAGGGCAATATCTGGCCTTTTGAAGAAAGAGCCATAGCAGCTTTGAGTTGACCTGTCCTAACTGACGGCACGCATACATTAGGCATCGTGTAGCTCAACCATTATTTAGGGAGCACACTCATTTAGAAAACAACGCTTACGTTGTATTTCGCCGAGTGAGTGAGTATACCGCAGTCCGAAACCCTTTTAAAAGGCCAGCAACTGGTGTCTGGTGTTGCGGGTGTGGGCATCGTTTGCCCCCTATGCGAAAAAAAAATTGGATACATACTAGCGGATTTAAAAAAATAACTACGTTACAAATAAAAGAATAACGTGGATCACGTCTGTTTCATCCCTAAGGTTAGTCGCAACTGAAGGTGGTTTCGCAAATAAAAGTATTTTCTTTCTTTCTTTTCTATATGTGAGAATACTGAGAATTTCTTAGAAAAACTAAATTCAATTCTGGTTGACCTGGGATTCGAAGCCAGTTGTGCTTAGGACCACTAGACTAGTAAATCAGAATTAGTGTATTTACGAAGATTATTAACAGATAAAAACATAATTATACTTCCTATATTGTCCTTTAAAAAATGCTATATGCAATGTTTTTTTTTCTAAAAATGATATTAAAAATTAATATCTACACATAAGCAAAACATTGCATTTCATATCAGTAAACACCTCTGAAACTGTCGCCCCTTTCATTAATAGTAGGCAAGACAATTTTCATACAGAATTACATACATCAAAATTCATATCGGTTTATCAGGGGTGGGAGCGGTGGTGGCTTGCAACGCGGAGATAACGTTTAAAAGTGAAGTAGGGCTGTTTGCTCAACACATACTAGGTTGGCAGCTCGGGTTTGCTTCGATTTGAAGTATATATATTTCGATCATTTTATCGGATTGACAGATTTAAATTGGGAGGTCTACCTCGTTAACTTAGCCGGAGTGGTTAGAGGTCCTGCGTTCGATTCCCAATTCAAGCAAAGTGTTATGGGTTGTTGTATGAAATTCTCAATAGATGCTCGGAGTTGGGGATTTCTGGTTGGTTATTGCCTTGCCCCCTATTAAATAGGAACTAAACATAGTGAACTGTGGGTCTACATTAGTAAATCTCTGCCTAAAACTTCGGAAGATACAGGCGTGATGGTATGCTATGTTAAGTTGGATGGTGTGCTAATAAATGTACTAACATCCACGATTCGGTACTTTGTGTGGTCCATAGATATTGAATATCAGTGATACCTCGTCCAATAAATAGTGAGCAAACTTATTTTCACTACTTAGTAAATAAAGATTCCCTGTTGCTGACAATTTCATAGAAAGACACTGCTTGACTCTGGAATCGAAACTTGGATTTCAATTCTTGGCATGGCGAAACTGAATCCAAATGGTCTCTAAGAATGACAGGGATTCGGCTGTAATCCACCATGCTTGCATGCCTATTGTGTGTTGGAAGTCTTACACGCCCCGTCGTGGTCGAAAAAATCACTCAGTCATACCTGCAGGTTTCCTCATGTTTTCCTTCACCGTTAACATACATACATACATAAAGTCACGCCTCTTTCCCGTAGGGGTAGGCAGAGACCACAGACTTCCACTTGCTAAGGTTCTTGCTAAGGTTCTTACATGTATACCTCTTTAGCTTCATCTGCACTCATCAATCTTTTCATACATGAACGTCGGTTTAGGGTACTCTTGACCGAGCCATTTTTCAGAACGGCCTCAATCTGATTTCAGAACGTTCGCCTAGGCCTTCCCCTTCCTATATTCTCATTCACTTGAATCTCATATATTTGTTAAATCAGTCTCCTTTCATTCATTCTCTCAACATGACCAAACCATCTTAACATACCTTTCTCGATTTTCATCACTACATTTTCATTCCCACCCCAACGTTCCCTTATCACACTATTTCTTATCCTGTCACTTCACCGTTAATCGCATAATAATTAACTAATAATTCGCATATCTATACTAATATATAAAGCTGAAAAGTTTGTTTGTTTACTTGAACGCGCTAATCTCAGGAACTACTGGTCCAATTTTAAAAATCCTTTCAGTGTTAGATAGCCCATTTATAGAGGAAGGCTATAGGCTATATATCATCACGCTACGCGGACGAAGTCGCGGTCAGAAGCTAGTTCTATCATAAAGCACCTTGGTGTGTGTTTCGATTATTGCTCGTAAGAGCGAGTTCCCCCTTGGCTGCTGCTGCTCTGGCAATCTGCAGTTCTAAGGGTCGACAACGCATCAGCAACTTCTCTGGTGTTGCGTGTGTCCATGGGCTACGATGACTACTTACCACCAGGTTGCTCGCCAGCTCGTTTGCCGACATCCCTACTAATCCCTCCTAATATTATAAATGCGAAAGTAACTCTGTCTGTCTGTCTGTTACGCTTTCCCGCTTAAACCTCTCAACCGATTTTGATGAAATTTGGCACAGACTATCTTTAGACCCTGAGAAAGGACATAGGCTACCTTTTATTGCGATCATCACGCTATAGGCTATATATCATCACGCTACGCGGACGAAGTCGCGGGCAGAAGCTAGTAATTCATAAAAGTGACTTAATCCACCTGTCGTCTGAGAGCTTCGGCACGAATAGACCGTCTCGACAAAAGTGATATCCCAGCCTTACAGAAAACCGGCGTGAAACCACACTTATCTACGTTGTGTTGCGCCGAGTGAGTGAGGATACCGGAGGCCCAAACCCTTTTAAAAGGCGGGTAACGCACTTGCTAGTCCTCTGGTGTTGTGGGTGTCGATGGGCGGCGGTGATCGCTTACCATCAGGTGAGCCATTTGCTCGTTCGCCCCCCCTAACATGACTTCGAAAAGTCAGATTTTGGATTGGATGCATTTTACCATCACGCTTGTATTCCCCGAAGCGTTAGGTAGAGGCGTACTAATGTACACCCACAGTTCGCTGGTATGTTTAGGTCCCATGTAATAGAGGGCGAGCCTATTGCCATTAACCGGGCACAAATTCCTAACTCGAACCCGAGCTGCTACTGGGAATTTCATAAAAAAACCCAATAACACTTTGCTCGACCTGGGAATCGTACCCAGGACATCTAGCGTAGCAGTCGCGCTCAGGACCACTTGGCTAATGAGGCTGTTACTAGGATATGACCGTAGATATTTTTTTGTTTAAATAAACGCTTGCTTGCTTTCTTAATAGCTACTCCTTATCACCAAAAGAGCCAAAAAACTCTTATCAGGGCTAACGTAATGCAAAGAAAAGTATTTAATTACGAGAACCAGTGGGTAATTTGGCGAATTACAAGGTAATTCCTGATAGAGGGCGCTAGGGTGATGATAGAGAGTGGCAATATCCGTTGAAGCAACAGGCTGTAATACAGCTTCAAGTTAATATCGTCTCTGTTCTTTTGCGTCTAAGGTTGGAATTTGATTGTTAGACAGCCAAGAGATGTATTTATCAGGTAATTTTTGTTGTTAAATGTCTGTGAGTTTTGGTTTGGTTGATTTTTATCGATTTCTATGTTAACAATCTATAACATATTCTTCCTTTCAATATTTTTTGCAAATACATACAATGAATATGATTTTATTGGCCAAAGACATAAATTATATGTATTGTAATTGTAATTATAAATTAATTAATAAACCTTCACAACGTAGTTATAATATAGTTGTGTAAAGCTGACCCTGTTTCACATCAAACATATCTAATAATGATATTAAAATTTCATAAAGAAATACCGATAACACGTAATGCGAAAATAAATAGTAATTCAAACAGTATTACTTTTAAATTTTTTACACTATTCACATAAATTACATAAAATTAAAAAATATATAATATAAAACCACACAACCATAAAAGACTGACAAAAAATTCTGAAGTCATTAAGTGTGATTTTGACACAATAAAATAATACTACTACTATAATACTATTTTTATCACCCCTTGTCTACCAAATAACAAACCACCTTACACGACAAACATTTTATCTCTCTCACGCAGACAAAGATATAATCAATTTAATTATAAACAAACATGGCGGTAAAAATTCACACAACCCACGTCGAGACACACCCGTATCATTGTAATTAATTTAGGTGTTTTACATTATGTGACGTCATTCTATGCCTACGCTGATTACTATTAGATATAAGAATATTTAGAAAATTATTAGAATAATATGGCCAGTAAATAGATCGTTGATAGTATCAATAATACTATTCAATAGACCTATCGAATTGTCTCGAAAGAGAATTCGATATTATTGTTATTTCGGTAAGTTCGAGTTTTCAATACAAACGTAATACCCCAATTAAATCGTAATTCAAATACAATTTAATTAAAATTTATTATTTTTCGGATTCTGATACCGTTAATCTAGGTTTCTGCTCTACCATTTCGTCCAAAATAATTTACTGGAAATAAATGTAAGCGAATGCAGTTCTTGATAACTTTACCTAGTTTGGAACGATTTTCCGGTCGTTTATTTTTAATGAAGTAGTAGTAGATGAAAGGATACGGTAGGAACCTAGATTAACGTTATCTCAATCCGATTAATAACACTACTTGATAAACTATTGTTTGGATTACGATTTATTGTGGTATTACGTTTTTGTGAGCAATTCAAGCTCCTCTGGACCATTATAGAATAATATAGTAAGTAAACATATTTATTTTTACGTAGTGTCTTGCCCGCTACACGGTTATTTTTGACTTTTGTAAGTATTCCCCTTGTTATGATGGTCTAATTCAATTCATACATCATTCAGCGTTTTAGCCTCTATAGCCAATTATGTTGGAGGGATCATAATTTTCGATGAAATTGGGCAGAGATAGATTGCATCCAGATTAAATGATAAATTATATTTATTTCTGTAAATAGATCTTTTAAATACACTTTTATAAGTCAATGTTTTACTTGTTTTCAACTAAATGGCTTCGGCTTTACCGAACTGACAACCTCTGACAAGAGACTCCGAAACAAACTCAGAGAATCCTGGTCTCTTTTAAAGTTCAAGTGGTAATAGTAGTTAAGTGTTATCAGATATTATGTGTGTTACGATGTAGGGCAATATCTGGACAGATATTTTAAAGAAAGAGCCATAGCAGCTTTGAGTTGACCTGTCCTAACTGACGGCACGGATATGTCAGTCATCGTGTAGCTCAATCATTATGTAGGGAGCTCAACGACCTGTCGACCCGTTGAACCTTGATTAGCAAGACAGTTGCATAGGTTATGTTAAATAATCAAAACTGTCAGAAAAGCGTTAATATAAATTTAATCATAGTTAATAGCCTACACAGTACTCACATTTACATTTATGACAAATACAGAAATCAAAATAAAACAGATAATATATGAATTAAACATAATATAATATATCAAGGACATAGACTAACTTTTGTTACAAAAACTCCCTTTGGGATTCGCGTAAAACTGTGAGCAAAGTGGACTACATTTGAACGACAATACAAATAAAATATTCGAATGTAATCGATACGTAATGCGGAAACGGTAATCGATAAAAACAAAAGGACTGTTGGAGGTCGATATAATTTCCTGGTGCGATACCCAGCTCTGTCCTTAATGATAGCAGACAACCGATGGTAAATGGTTTTGCGTTGATACCCAAACAACTTTGCAATAATTACGACGTTTTTTACTGTATAAGGTAAGCGCAGGCCACACCGCCAGCTAGCGAATGAGCGAGCTGGCGGGCGATGCTAGGCGAGAGTATCTATGAAAACTAAGGGAAGCTTTGGCGGGCTAAACTATGTAGATTCACACCGAAAACTACGGATGGACGGACGAGCGAGCGGGCAGGAGAGTGAGGGGAGCGTTCCGTCTCATATGATTCACGCGCAGTTGCATAAAGCCGTCTTTGGCTCACACCGCGAGCTACAGAGCTTATACTACGAGGAGGTGAATAAGCATTGCTGGCATCATCGGATATTTCTTTCGCATCTTTTGTATCGCTGACGTAGCTTATCTCTGTAGTTCGGGGTGCGAAGCGAAGTACGGAAAGAGATGGAACGATGATCGCCCGGCTCGCCCACTCGCTCGCTAGCTGGCGGTGTGGCCTGCGCTTTATGCATGAAGGACAACGAGTAACGTGTCTTCAATAGATGCTGCCGATGACTTCTTCAAGAAGAGAAATTCGACATCACGATCACTTTACGTGCTCTCCGAGGCACGGAAGGGTCTCGATGTGTTATGAATTATATCATCCATCCACGCCGCTGACCGCAGCGAGCGCAGCTTTTGCCTTGAAGATCAGTTGATCGGCTTGGTCGATTAATTTTAGATACGACTTTCCTACGTCCATACATTCCATCACACCTTTGTATGTTATACGATAAAGGCGGTAAACGGCGGTTCCCCTCTACTTACAAAAATAAAAACATCTTGAAAGCTATAATATGTTTTATCTTATTTATACACATATTCTGTGACAGAAAAAAAGACAGAACATATTCAATAAGGGGATATTAGGGGGGGATATATATAAAATAAGGGGGACATAATAATATGAATAAGGGGTTTGCTTGGATGTGGAGGTCTGTGGCTTTCGCTAGAAGAGACCTACGTCCAGCAGTGAACGAATATAACCTGCAAAATTATAATAATGAGACTTTAATAAAATCTTAAATTTATTATGACAACACTATAATAATACAAAGCAAATCGCAATTATAAGCGTACAGTGTAAAGTGTACAAATAAACCTGTCTATGTGTGTGGGGTGTCAGTCGATAAGGATGTATTAGCACATTCCGCCGGCGAGCCACTGTATTTATTCTTATCCGGAATAAGGCAGGTTATACCCCTAGTGACGGGTTGATATCGATAACGTTTGTTTGTAAGAGTCGTGTCGGGCTGTGGAGTGTGTATCGATGTTTTTAGATGATTTATTGTTAGTTTTTTGGCATGATCCTCGTTGGCAAGGGCTATTTAAAAAAAGTTATAAAAAAGGAGTTTACTCAAGAATGGTTATGTCGACTGAAAAATCTATACGTTTATTGGAGTTATACAATGTAAAATTACAGCAAGAAAATATTCAACACTATTATATAAAAATAATAACCTCCAATTAGATAAATTATAAGATTTACTTTATCAAAGACAAAAAGACAAAGACATCAAAGAAAATTCAATTTTGTGTTGAGCTTTTTACATTGTTTCCTGGTTTTATACTTTACTGTATTCATATTTTTTAATATTCTTATTAAAAATAAATAAATAATATTTATCTTATAATATATACTCCCTAAGTATAGGTTGCTAATAGTATCTTGACTTAACTAAGAGCATGTCGTTAGTTGAAATTCAGGCGGGTACGCTTAAATTTACGTAGCAATTTTGTTACAAAAACTGAACCACGACTTTTGTACATAACATACAAATTACATAGAAAATTAAATAAACCAAATAGTGATACAATTATTATTACAAACATCGATACAAATAAATTTAACCATAAACAAACAATAATTATATTAAAATACGTACAACAAGCTTTCTGACAGTATTAAATTGATATTTCAGTAACATTTTAACACTATCAACAAATCACAACACTTATTATGCTACCACTTCATAAAAATAAAATAAATCACAGTATATCGATATAGTTTCCCATCCCTACTCCTCACAGAAGGGGGTGAAGCGTCGCTTGGCGCTGCGAGATAGCGGCGATAACATCGGCGGGTGGCGGCCCTGATAGTACGAATAATAATAATTTTATTATCGCGATCCAGGGCTGCCACCTTTGTTATTGCTGGAATAGTGACACTCGTGAATTTTAAAGTTATGGAGTGGAAGGTTTCTCTTATGATGTGATAAGGATTTTAATAGTGTCACGTCTGTCTGTTCACGGAGATTGTGACGATCTAAATTCAAATTCGAAGTACTTAAGTGCAGTTAGTATCTAAGTCTTTGGTTTTAGGGTGCAATTTTGAATGAACAGATAACTTATAGTTCTCCCAATATCAATATAGATAGGTGAGTGGAGCTTTTTTCATGAATTCTAATATGAAAAAAAAACAAGTTTTTTAGATTTTCGACAATCAACACGAGTCGGATTGCCTATAGCTTTAACCCCTAGAAAGAAAACCAAATGTCTAACAGTGGTACAGTAGCTATATTTATCTTATTATAAAAAAAATACAAAAGTATGAGACCACATTTTGGAGAGATTCTTTAAAAAAAATATACTTAGAAAGAACTTTTTAATTTTAACTTATAAAGGTACTTATTTAATACATTTTTAAATATTTTTTATAAATATAGTAGCCCACAGGGTCCAAGCTACAGGAGGTTAGGTCCTCAGAGAGAGGAACCTCCTGACAGTGCAGGCCGTGTCCAGGAGTACTGCTTTCTGCATCAAGCTCTTGATCACGCCACCTAATGAGAGCCTCATGTTGTTCGAGGCTCTTGGCTATTAAGCCATTGGCTGACACAACGATTGGTACAATGATCACTGAGTCCACCTCCCATATGTGGACAACCTCGTGAGCTTAATCAAGATAGGTACTAACTTTATTTCTTTTTTAATTTATCTAAGTATTATAAAGTAAAGTAGGTACTATCCTCAAGCTTCATCCTACTCCCATCTTTCCAAAAGTAAATAAAAAATACAGATACGCATTGACCGTCAAAAATCATCCTCACATCCGGCTTAGCCTCGGAGGGAGATCTCCTCCCGGGGGGCCGGAGGGAGGGAGGGCCTTATCGCAAAGTCGCAGATTGAATATATTTCATGTGTGAGTTAATACGAACTCGTATACTTGCGAGATTCTGCTCAGATTTGTACCAAATACCGTGTACCTATTTATATTTTTTTAATAGACAGGCAATTATTCTGGTCTTAAAAAAATACCAAAGGATTTAAAAACATACTTGATAAACATAATGTCATTCACACTAGAAAATGTATTTAGTATGATCTTATGAAATCATCCAATTTAAACGAGTTGCTGGTGATGCCAGTGCCATCTAGTTAAAAAAACGTAAAACATCTGTTTGTCTGTTCTTGTGTCGTCTGTTTTTTACGTTTTCACGTATGATCTGCTGAAGCAATTTTCGTGAATTTTGGTATAGAGATAGATTGCACCTTGAGGAAGGTAAGGCCCATTTTCCTCATGAGGAAAAAAACTGACATAAATAACAAAAGAGCGATGATTCCTACCTAAATAACCTCAAAAGCATGACGTTTCAACATTATAATCACCAGTGAAGCCAAGGTCTTCACCGATTCAGCCTTGTTTTAATTGCCGCAGGTGCGATAGCAGTATCGCGCGGGTTCGATCCCGGCGTTTGCTCATTAACTGATAGTTATTCACTTAGTTAACAATGCCGGTACGTGATAACTGGTACAAAGATAACTTGCACGTGTGCAATTAGTTTTATTGTTACGTTTCTTGGGCCCAAGTCTGCTTTTTCAGTTGTATCCGAATGGCCGTTCAATGGCATTAGAACATAGAAACTGATAGATTACGTGATAAAACTGACAAACAACAAAAATTCTGAAGCCATTGAGTGTCAATTTTGACACGACAAAATGCAGACTTGGGGCCCTGGGGCCGAAGTCTTCTGTTTCAGTTGGTGGGGGCCGAAGTCTTCTACATATTTCAGTTACAATGGTCGTCCAGGGATTCTAAATGACATACGAACTGACAAATTTCGTAGTCATAACTGACAAAAATCAACAAATTCTGAAGCCATTCATGACAATTTTGACTCGACAAAATAGCAGACTTGGTGCCCTGGTCTTAGGTTTTGTAGGATAATTTGCAGTTACGGTCGTTTATATCGGACTTGTCTATACTAACCCTACATTATTTCACCTGTTCTTCTTTCTCATTATAACAACTACTAACTAAAGAGATCACACAGACATCGTCAGGCCCAAATTTCAATAAATCATACAAAAATACCACAGAAAAACACTCAGGTTTTTCTCAAATTTTCAAGTATATGAAGATCCTTGGAAAGGGTTGTCCGGAAGTAGACGAATATAGGCTGATGATAAGGGGATCCTCCAATTTTTCCTTCTCTGAAAACCTAGCTAGGACTCAACCAATCATAGGTAATATCTTTATTTGCGTAATATGGCTACATTATGGTGTTAGAAAAGCTAATAGAAGAATCCAACTATTTTTTTCTGTTTGTTACATGTAAGTATGGCTAGTCCGAATCTTATACGTAAGGTATTGCTTGTCATGTATTTAAACCATTGTAAATAGAAAAAAAGTTATTAAAGGTAATGTATGTTAGTAGGTACGAGTATGTTTAATTCAGAACAAATTTTAAAACATAAAAGAATAACTAGACACCGTTATATAAGCCGCTTCAATAAAGCTCATATCGCGAGATCTGGCACCGTCCTATTCTGGCGCGGCTGGATTGGTGAAAAACGTGAAAAGTGACCGAGATAACGGGGTTTTGGCCGCGCGGCCCGAGCGATACGGCCGCCTACGGGTGCTGCGATTGTGGTGCGAACGTTATAGTGCCTAGTGCATGATCTTTTCTATTTTTAGGAGGTGATTATTGAAACTCGATTAGTGGCATTGGAGTAAGCAACCAAATCTTAGCATCTATTGACTTAATTTACTTTCGAATTTCCAATACCTACAAACTTATTAACAAAATAAATCGTAATTCAAATATAATTTAATCAAACTAGTAGTAGTAGACGAAATGGTACAACGGTATCTCAAACCGAATAATAAGACAATTTGATAAAATATTGTTTGTATTAAGATTTATTTTGGTATCTACTATGTTTGTATGGGAAATTCGGCCCGGACTCCATCGTTCGACACATGCACTGCACGCCTCTGCTTCTTCTACTCTTCGGAACACAGGCGTAGTAGTATGTTATGTTGCTATTATCAAGCAATAAAAAACTCCTTCGTAGAGTCCAATCGATAATACATTTGCAACAAAAAAATTAGTTTTATGTTCCTTGAACACAAGAACATGGGCCGCGCGTGTGCAGACCACTATAGATGGCGCGATAGTCGCTGATTTGCATAATACCGCAGATTTTTTTTCAACAGTGCATACGTATAAACATTGTGCGCTAATATGGAGAGATGGCGCCACGAGTCATAAGAGCCGAGCGGTTTTTATTATACAACATTAGTTTTATTATAATATGCGAAACTCGAGACACGTGTTTAGTATTTTTATGTAAAGAATCTATATACTTACAAAATTTTAAAACTGTATCACGAAAAAACACAATGTTTTGAGCTTGTTATGTTACCTGGTTGTCCGTTCAAAAACATACTCACCACGTCTTATTACCCCCACCACACTTCTGGGTCCTGGGGGAAGGGAATTGGCTTGCTCTGAGTAAAATCTATACTGTAATTTATATAAAAGTTAATCCCTATATCCCCTGGCCTGGCTCTGTCGCATTAACTTAGTGGTCCTGAACGCGTCTGCTATGCTAGTCCTAGGTCCTGGATTCGATTGCCCAATTAATGGCAGTAGGCTCGCCCCTTATTATATGGGGCCTAAACATACCAGTTAACCGTGGGTGTACGTTTGTACGCCTCTGCCTCGCCTTCGAGAAATACAAGATTCGGCGGAATCATAGTCTCTTAAAAGTCCCAATAACAGTATCAAATATGTGCGTGGAATGAAATGCATGTTTAGATTTTTAGATAGAGGACACGCGTGCAACAGTCATCACTCAATAAGTATTAATCCAGCAAGTGAATCGCAATACTAATGTAATAGGTACCAAAATTAATTGGATATTCTCAGTAAATTGTATCTATCCATTATTCACATTAAGGGCCACTTGCACCAACTTCTTGAATTTGTTAAAATTGCATTTAAACACAATTTTACTATGAAAAAAATTGTTTAAATGCAATTTAAACAAAGTTAAATGCAATTTAAATGCAACTTTAAAAAGTTGGTGCAATTGGGCCTAAG
The DNA here is from genome assembly GCA_947256265.1 of Acronicta leporina. Classification (NCBI taxonomy): domain Eukaryota; kingdom Metazoa; phylum Arthropoda; class Insecta; order Lepidoptera; family Noctuidae; genus Acronicta; species Acronicta leporina. The sequence continues at coordinate 2,255,446 of OX366513.1, read as the reverse complement.
AAATGTGTGTCCCGCGGCCGTGCCATATAGGTCCAGTTCAGCTAAATGCCAGACCACCGATGAGCTGCCTGGCGCTGGTTGGTTGACATTCGAATACTGATTTCCTTCGAAGCAATTTTATCCAAAATACGTCACAAATTGTTAACCTCCAATCCGCTACCGCTTATAACTTGACACTATCAGGTCAATCGCAGGTCAACCCACCGTCACCTCGTAATGATATTATAATGTAATTTAATTTCGCTTTTTTTTCTTTCAGGTAAGTAGGTCATCTGATGTCATTATGTACTGCGCATTTGAGTGGCCAACATTCGACTTTACGAGCTAATTGGAAGAAAGAGGTTAGTAGCGAATTAAAAAAAATATTAAATACGATTTTATACACACATTTTTCTGACTAGTTAGCGACCATCCTGACCGAGTCTGTCGTAATGCACCTTTGTGTGTGTTACGATTTTTGCGCGTAAGAGCCAGTTCCCCCTCGATTGCTGCGGCTCTGGCAGTCTGCAGTCCGTAGAGGATCTTAAGGGTCGGCAATGCATCAGCAACTCCTCTGGTGTTGCAGGTTTCCGTGGTCGTCGATGACTACAATACCATCAGATGGCTCGTCAGCTTATTTGCAGACATAAACCCCAAAAAATTAGTTAACATTAAATTAGAATTAATAAACTGCCTCGTTAGTCTAGTGGTCCCAAGTGCGACTGCTACGCTAGAGGTCCTGGTTTCGATTCCCAGGTTGAGCAAAGTGTTTTTCTATGAAATTCGCAGTAGCAGCTCGGAGTTTGGAATTTGTGCCCGGTTAATGGCAATAGGCTCGCCCCCTTTTACATGGGACCTAAACATACCGGCGAACTGTGGGTGTACAGTAGTACGCCTCTGCCGAACCCTTCGGGGAATACAGGCGTGATGGTATGTTGTATGTAGAATTAATAATTTAATTAATTAATATACCCTGCTGCCTCCCCTCGATGCAGACGATCCGGTAACCATTGAGATGAGATTTTGGGAAAATCCCATGGGATTGTGAAAAACCAGAGCACCGTATTACAATCGTACGTTTAATAGAAACATCCTTGAAATGAAGAATGTTATTTTTGTCAGTGTTCTTTCACCAATAGGTAGTTTCCTAGATTATCCCACGAAGTATCACTTTACAGATTCTATCGCGTTATATTCAGGGATTTGATAACCGTCAAGTGGTTTTATTTAAATAATGTCCAAAATACGCGTAAGTCTCAGAACTAAGGCCCACTTGCACCAACTTCTTAAATGTGTTTAAATTGTATTTAAACACGAAATTTCTATGAAAAATTGTGTTTACTTAAGACTTAAACACATTTAAGAAGTTGGTGCAAGTGGCCCTAAGTATAGTTTTTGGGGTGTTTTATATTTAAGTTTGTGTTTATTAATGCATTTACGAAACAGGAGAAAATTTTAATGTGGAGGAATGTTTAAAAGACATTATCATGTCCCACGGTCACGACATTAGGTATGTAACGGGTCTTCTCTTAGAATGGCAGAGTCCATCAAGCTGGCCTAATTCGAAAGAACCTTTCAGGCATGCAGGTGAGTAATAATTCGTATGCAGGTGTTAATGAATATGCATAAGATTTCAAAAAGTCAGAGGCGCGTGACTTGAACTTGATCTCAAACCTTGACTTAGTACTCCAATTTTCATATCAATGCTATAAAAAGACAATATCCCAACATAATTAAGTACAATAATATACCTATTTTCACTTTTTCACAACTAAGATTACTCCAAAAGTATTTTTATATGAAAATCAAATGCTTCTAGACATTATCACACGCACAAACTTCTGAATGTATGTAAGTGCCGAGGGGTGGAAGGTTGCGGGGCGGGGTGGGTCGGCAAGGGGGCTGGAGGGGGTGCGGGGTGGCACGTTACAAACACAGCAAAAGTTCACGTCCGTGTTATCTCATCTGTTTGACGGATTCGTACCGACAACGCTGCGTATTCATATTTTATATAGAGTAGTTTAGGGACAGAGGCCGTGCCTCGGAGAGCACGTTAAGCCGTCGGTCCCGGTTGTCATATGAACATCTTTGACAATTCTTAGAGGTTGTCAAAAGCCAAAAAAGCCTGACATCCATTCTTTTCTCCGAATATTATTGCCCAGAAATTGGGTTACGGAGGTCTGATGGCAGTTGCTTCGTATAAAATACTGATAACTTCCTTAGAGCCTTTTCCCAACATAGTTAGGAAATGGCTCTAAGGAAGAAGTTTAGGGACAGAGGCCATGCGAAAGTAGATTAATTTTTTTCTTTAAATAAATGGCTATTTATTTTAAAAAAACCTACCTACTGATTTTAGATAGTATCCCCATATGGGGATGAGTTAGAAAACTAAGATAGGCATCTCGTAAGAGGCGAGAAAATATCTGACCTGCCCGGGGTGGTAGGATCTCTTGGGTTCTGACTCGCTGGCGACGAAGTCTGTCGTAGTCGAAGTCGAAGTGTTTCCACTTTTACGCGTAAGAGCCAATTCCCTCTCTGGCAGTATGCAGTCCGTTGGGGCACTTAGGGGTCGGTAACGTATCAGCAAGTTCGCTGGTATTACAAGTGTCGATGGATGACGAGGAATACTTACCACCATCAAATAATCTAATTAGGAGCTGACTTCTGAGTTTCTGACGAACTAACGTTTGTCAATAGTTTACATATGATTTTCAGAGACACCGAGGTCTCGATGAGTTAAATATGGTCACCTATACATAGACTATGCGCGGCAATCGATCTTCGATTGATCAACGCGGTTATTACTTAGCTACGATGTGTAAATCTATAATAAAAATTCACATTAAAACCTCTATTCTCCCTCATTACTCTGTGCTTCCCAAGATCGTCGACTCCCGCTACTGATAACACGAGCTATTTAATCACAGATAACATCTGTAGGGCGGGCGGCGCGTTATCACCGCCCGCGGCCGCTTATCGCCCGCCCGCCCAACCTTATCGCTCCCGTATATAAATTCTTATCCAGAATCGCTTCAAGGACGAGTTTCGTCATTTCTTTATTTTGACTACAATTTTGTGTTGTATTTTGTTCTGAGATTTATGTATAGAAATTTGTGTCGGTTATTTTAAGTTCAGTGCGAAGGAATAAATACGGTGCGTGTCGTGTTTGACGTTGTTCGCAAGTGGTGGCGCCACTTTTCTACAACAGTATACCTTGTCTATAACAGAGCAAATATTGCTCTGTTATTTCCGGGTCTGGGTGTATGTGTCTGTGACAATTTGTGTTTGTAAAAGCACCCACAATACAAGAGTAAATTAAAAAAAAAATGTTTATTCACAAAACTTTTTACAAATTATATGAAGTCCCTGACTTCTGAGGTAGGTAATACCTGTGTTACAGAAGTCAGTGCCCTCTCCCAATTTTGTTTTATACAATGTTTGTGAATAAAGTAATTCAGTATGTACAGTACTAGATGACTAGTGTGTGTTTGAGCAGTATTGTGTGGTTTTATACATTATGCGTGTTTTGCGTGTTTGGTGAGTGAGTGAGTTTGAGAGAGGCGTGTTTGAGTGTAATAAGTTTTCAGATTGATCACGGTAAATCGGTCTAGTTGGCGCCAAACTTTTTTTAAAACATCCTACATAAAACCACAGACATTCACAGCTGCTTCGACCGAACGAACTTCATAACAAAATGATAGGTATACTGAACAATACCGGGTGGGTTAATAACACAATTATTAAAAAAAAGATCTTTTTCTGGGGTTTCCCATTGCGATTATGTTCTGCCAATAGAGCGGAACACAAAAGCATTTCCTCCGTTGAGGCAGGAGTGGTGGGTGGCTTGTCTGTTCCTTTGGTGTCATCATAGGTAATATTTCAAAAATATATAGTGAACCTCGTTTTATAATATTGGATCCCAGTACGTGAATCCAGCAGCCCAAGCACAAACACTTTCGAAAACGTATTCGTATCGAAATCGAGAATAATTTGTTTGAGAAGGAGGTTAATTAACGTAGATGAAGTGAAAGTGGTGTGCCAGGATCGTAGCAAGTGTAGTATCTGCCTACCCCAATGGGAGACAGTCGTGAAAATATGTATAGATGTATGCGATTTGTAGCAGAAAAAAACTCTTACGTTTACGATACGAATTCGATAGTTCATCATGCTTAGAAAGGCTAGATCTTTAAGTAACACTAAAACCATGACAACCGTAACATAACATACCATCACGCCTGTATTCCCCGAAGGGTTAGGCAGAGGTGTACTTAGGTACACCCACAGTTCGCCGGTATGTTTAGGTCCCATGTAATAGGGGGCGAGCCTATTGCCACTAACCGGGCACAAATTCCAAACTCCGAGCTGCTACTGAGAATTTCATAGAAAAACCCAATATCACTTTGCTCGACCTGGGAATCGAACCCAGGACCTCTAGCGTAGAAGTCGCACTTGTGACCACTAGACTAACGAGGCAGTACAACAGTAGGCACCATTTTATCGTATTTTCCAGCAAAAAAAGCGCTTCAAAGCTCCATTCCTATAAAAATACATACCGAACTACCCACACAGCGGACTCTATCTACTGCAGAGCTTATCTCTGCCGTATAAATCCAGCGGAGATCTTTATCACCGTTTTGCTGCGATTTAGCGCGCTTTTTATCGTTATTATTTATGTTGATGGCATTAATTTTAGTGTCGTGATGGAGAGAGAGGTCAGTAGTGCTTTAATGCCAAAACACTGCCTTATTGATCACTGTGTGACTGCTGCGCGATAGGATTTATGTAGAGCAATACAATTCGGATGAAATAACTGAAAGGAACAGAGGCCGAAGTCTACTCTTTCAATTGTCACAGAAATGTAGTGCATTGGTTCTAATTTTTGAAAGAAAAATTGTCAAAAATTCAAAATTCTAAAGTAATTGAATAATGATTTTCATACAATATAATAATAGAATTGGGGGCAAGCAGGTAAAATCACTGAACTATTACTGATTAGTCATTTTGTGCAAATATCATACTCAATACTAAATTCGTTTTGCATTCCACAATGTTAACAGATAGTAAAATTATAATAAAAGTATCTATTGTGGACCCAATCGGGCACGGAAATGTCGGAGAGAGTAGGAAGCCTTATATTTTGTCTTGTATATTGTATAGTTTATATTTTATAATTTCCATTTATTTATTTATACGTAAATATATATCAGTTACTTGCTAACCCAACAGACGTTGTCCTGCTGAAGAAACACCGAAACAAACTCAGAGAATCATGGTCTCTTAGTCCAGACATAGTAGTAACAATATGTGATTGTTACAATGCAGGGTAATGTCTGAGATGGCCTTTTGAAGATACAGGAGAAAATCATAGCGTAGAACAAGGTTTTTTAAATGAAAAAAAAATTCTAAATTCTTTTTTTTCTGCCTTTTTAAATATTTAAAGTTATTTCGTAGGAACCGGGTATTTACTTATTTAAATATTCTCATTAAGTACTTTCAGTAAAGTGTAGAGCAATAACTTGACGACACTGTTGGCGTAGCGGCTGAGCGATCGGCTTCTGCAACTTTGTTGTGGGTTCAATCCCCACACAGAGCTAATATGTGTATGATCTACAGGTAGTTGTTCCGGGTCTGGGTGTTTGTGTATGTGAGAATTTGTGTTTGTAGAGAAAATCCAAGTACGGGCATCGTTTGAACTAACTTTGTTTACAAATCCAAGGAACTTTCTACTAAGCTTGATGTAACGAAGAATTGTTATCGGTAGTCATAACAAATTTTAGCGATGATCAATAACTACTCTCTACGGTCGGCTATCTGTTTGTCAGCGCCTTGGCTATAAAACTGCGCTATCTTAGCTTGATATCGGGCTATAAGCGGTATAAATAGTTTTTATCTTTTTCTAGAAAGCTCCTGCAGAGATTTTATGCAGGCATAACATAGTAATGCATTTTGGATTTGAGGTTGAAGACGATTTCTATGTAAGGCGCAATTTTTAGAATTATGTTCATCGTTGGGCATGGGTCTCCTCTCAGATTTTTTTTATGGGATAGCGGGCAAACGAGCAGACGGATCGCTGATGGTAAGTGATCACCGCCGTCCATGGACACCCGCAACACCAGAGGAGTCACAAGTGCGCTGCCGGTCTTTTAAAAAGGAGTACGCCCTTTTGTTGAAAGTTTGTCGGTTGTATGAATGAGAGGGATTAGGCTATAGTCAAACACGCTAGACTAATGCGGGTTGGCAGACTTCACACATTATCTATGTACTAGCTTCTGCCCGCGACTTCGTCTGCGTGGACTTCAGATAAAAAGTAGCCCATGTGTTATTCCAGACTATAATCTATCTCTGTGCCAAATGTTATCTAGATCTATTCAGCCGTTCTGGCGTGAAAGAGTAACAAACATCCATCCATCCATCCTCACAAACTTTCGCATTTATATTATTAGTAGGATGTATATAATAACCAAGTGTCACGGTGTTTGTGTCACTATCCAGCAGAACGTTTGCCGGGATAGCTTGATCCCGGGAAACGTTGCCAGACGTCCGGATAAAGCCGGACATAGGTAGGCTTTTTGATTGCGAGGCCGGCCAAAATAAACGGTGTCCGGCTTGTCTGGCTTTGACATTTCACAAAAGCGTGAGCGCCGAGCGTGGCCGAGCGCAGGTGAGTCGACTGTCGGTTGCTCCCGCAGACACAAAATCCTCAATAATGTAGGGTGTCCGGCCAAACTGGCTGGTCTGTCCGGCTATTAGGTTGAGCGACCTGGCAACCCTAGATATAGGTATAGCTTAATCCTTCTCATTCTGAGAGGAGACCCGTTCCCAGCAGGGGACAATACAATGGGAAAATGATAACTAAAACAACATAGTACCTAAATATCAGTGTGGTTTACAAAATTACGTAATTAGCCTTCAAATCACACACAATTGTGTCAAAGAATACAATACCTATATCTATAAATAATGATTGTGTACCTAAATAAAATAACAGAATTATCTTAATGTTAAGGAAAACATCATGGAAAACTTAACTTCATAGCACATTTAAATTAGAGGAGTAAGCCGTGATAGCCTAGTGATGTGACCATTGGACTGCCAAGTCAAAGGTCTTGAGTTCAAATTCCAAGGCACGCACCTCTGACTGAGGAAACCTGCACGTCTGAGAGATTTTCTCGACGGCGTGTGAAGTCTGCCAACCCGCATTAGGCTAGCGTGGTGGACTATAGCCTAATCCCTCTCATTGTGAGAGGAGACCCGTGCCCAGCAGTGGGACATATAATGGGTTGATTATGTTATGTTAAGTCTTTAAGTAATGATAACCATTAACCGGCCATAAATCCATTCGACCGACCGCGGCTGCTAAGCTTGAGGTCCTGAGTTCGATTGTCAACGAGCAAACTGTTACTGGGTTTTTCTATGAAATTCTCTGAGCAAGTACCTTAATAGGTAAGTTCTAATAGTAGCTCACACGTGTATATAAAATAATTAAAATAAATTAACTAAGTACATATCCCACTATCAGGATTTCCTGTTGGTTCAGCCTGGTGCAAGATACTGTCGATTCTATCGGCTCGCTAATTAGGATTATCGTAGACCAATTATTTATAAGTGTAGCTTATCGTTCAGCCATTGTTGTAAGTTTGCGCTGCGTGACACACGGGTGGAGCGATTAGACAGCATGTGTGCCCGAGTAGGAATGTATAATTATTTTAAAGTTACAACTATCATTACATTACAAAGTTTTTCGATAATTTAAAACAATAGCAGTAGGTTAATGACAGCTGATTTAATGTTTGAAGTATTTGAATTGTACTAATATGAATGCCAAAAAACGGTTCTTGGGGGAAAATATGAGGATGCTTTTGTTCAATGGAGTACAATTTTCAAACTCAAAAATAAAAAAAATATCTGTTTATAAAAAGACGGTTACAAAATCTTATTATCTATATAAAATCTAAAATGTCACTGACATAAAAAAAACCTGCCTGCACATTGCACATTTGAATAAATCAGGTCAATTGTATGTAAAACACTGTTGTATGTTTTTAAACGAACAAGCTCGTAGATATTATTAAAATAAACACTGCAGTAATTAGTGTTATTTTTTTAGTTTAAAACTGAACTTTCTTGACAACAAATTCGATTGGAACACGCAAATTATGAATAATCAAATCCTAAAAACCTTGTTTAATTAATGTAACGATATCAAATAACTGCATAAGTGTGTTTTTAAATTATGTATTTAACTTTTCATTTTAACATAAGGGTCAATTAAAAGAAGGTGTTCCATCAATTTTTTTTTTCATTTTGAGCGTCCCGGTTGGCTGACAAATAATTATTGGCTATAGCCACACCACGGCCACGCTAAGGTCGGGATGAGCAGACAAAAAAAACAAACCTCATTTGTCAGATGTCCCGACCGTTGCGTAGTGTAGGTACAAATATTAGGTAATTTAAATAAACAAATTTAAATAAACAAATTTTAATGTAGATAATTTAATATTTCCTATCCTATCCTTCCGTGTGTCTGTAAAGATACACCAACAACACAACATATTAAATTTAAATAATAATAATAAAATTACTTGTGATACTTACCTATTAATGTATATTGCTGATTTTCCTTCACATATTAATGGTAAATAATAATAAATTACTTGTGTTCCCTTACTGTTCTAGATAATTTCTATCTGGCTGATAAAAAAAAAGATTAAGCGAAACTTTTTAAGGGTTGTCGATAAACATGTGAGACTTATATGGAATGCTCCAGAACAACTGTTGGTGAGTAGGTAGTGTGGCTGATAAGTATCAATGTTGTAAGATGTGAGTTTTCGACATAGCTGAGAAGTAATTCAATTGTAACTATATTAGTACCTATACCTACCTCTGTTTGAGGGCTTGAAGCTTGAATTGCCCACAAAATCGTAATCCAAACAATATTTTATCAAATTGTGTTATTACTCGGATTGAGATACCGTTTATCTAGGTTTCTACCGTACCATTTTATCTAATACACTGGAAATAAGCAACCGGAAAATTGTTCCAAACTTGGTAAAGTTATCAAGAATTGCATTCGCTTACAATTATATCCAGTGAAGTGTGTTTTGTAGAGCAAGAACCTAGATTAGCGGTAGGTATGGGAGCAACAACAGCGTTGCCGGCCTTTTAAAAGACTGGCCTCCGGTATCCTCACTCAATCGGCGAAACACAACGTAAGCGTTGTTCCACGCTGGTTTTCTGTGAGGCCGTGATATCACTCCGGTCGAGCCGGCCCATTCGTACCGAAGCATATATCTAAATTAACATAAAATCGAATCTCAATCAGAATCAAAATAGCTCACACACACACTCATACTCAACAATAGATACACCGTCTCACACTCACTCACTCACTCACCTTGGCACATCACACAAAGAGAGGAACCAAACTAAACTCAACTACAAATTCCTAAATAGATACTCCATAGTAATGTAAAATGCTAGCATTTAAGAAACCTCATTTAATGTAACTCGAGGGGGTTGGCGCTGTATGCCGAAATACAGGTACATCCTAGATCGGCTCCAGATGCTAAAACTTTTGTGTACATAACACTGTCTATTTTGTCATAGCATTTAGCATAGCATAGTACTTTTTTCTGGGAAATAAAGAATATATTCTATAGATTAATTATATATAGGTAGCTCTCCCACGAAATAAAAAGAGATAATATGGTATCGGAATATACCTACAGGTATCACGGTATGACAACCATATTTAATATCTATCATATATAGGTATTTTTACACTAGGATATTATAAATCTTTACCATATATCCCCACATAATTACTTCTACCGAGAACCCTAAAATTTTAACCTTTCAACGCTGCGGCACACATTTTCCGTTTTAAAACTACGTAATCTCCTAATCACCAGTTGAACCTATAACAAAGGAAAAATACATTAAATCCGTATTCCCTCGCCCATCAATTGTCCAGAGCAACGCTTGCACTGAATATATGGCCCATAAAAATGTTAATACTGTAATGCAACTGCACAATTTTCTTGTATGTAATTTGCCATTTTGGGCACTAAAATACGCTATAGGTTGTATGGTGTATAGCTCGAGCGGTGAGCGGGTTAATATCATCCCGCCAATTGTACTTGTTGGTACATTAATTTCTGTATCCATTTTTAAATTGTATTTACTTATTGGTGTATAACCATTCCATATAATACAAATTACAAAAAGTCGTGTCTGTAATTGCAAAATAATTGGAAATAAATAAGTGGAGGAGACTAATTGAACGATACTGAAGCTGAATTAATGATTTTTAGAATTGTTGTATGTCTGTACGTATGTCTGTATTTCCACTTATACCTCAAGATCTACTTGACGGATCTCTAGAATACTTGTGTTCAGTGATTTTAGTGAAGGAAAAATTCGACTCAAAAATGACGTCACCTAAGACGTAAGTTCAGAATGTGAAGGCAAATTTTGACATGGCAGGTGGGACTCGCGGTGGCTTAGTGGTCATAGCGTCTGGTGTATCAAACCAGAAGACGCAGGTTCGAATCCTGCCTGCGAGTCGATTTTTTACTTCATAATCTTAGCATGAAAAATGCATTAAATCACAAAAAGATACTTGTGTTCAGGTAGATTATGATAGATAGTTGTTCTCATTGTAACCTTTTGGTGTTTTTTTAGGTAGCCGCATTAGCTAGTGAAACATATATAAATTTAAAGATATTTGTGAGCGAAGCCGATTCTCGTAATTTCTCGCTGCAGCTTATAACTTAAACATAATTGTTAACGTTGATTCGATAGCAGTGTTCTTGAAAACTGCTATGTAAATGTAACATGTAAAGTAAGGCATTAGTCGAGTGTGGCCCACGATACGATCACGATACGACATAAAAATATTACTCTAATGTTCATGCTAACGTTACCAACTTTTAAAGTTTTCAGACTTAGTAAGAACTTAGTCCTAAGAATTATACTTAAGTGTAGATATTCTAGTTTATTTGAATAAAGAATTACTGAATTTTATTAAAACCGTCTCATTGGTGTAAATGTTTCAATTGGTGTTTTCACGTGGGAGAGCCATGCTTCGGCACGAATGGGCCGCCTCGACCGGAGTGATACCACGGCCTCACAGAAAATCGGCGTGAAACAACGCTTGCGTTGTGTTTCGCCGAGTGAGTTGAGGTTACCGGAGGCCCAAACCCTTTTAAAGGCGGGCAGCGCACTTGCGACTCCTCTGGTGTTGCGGGTGTCCATGGGCGGCGGTTATCACTTGCCATCAGGTGATCCGTTTGCTCGTTTGCCCCCCTATCCCATAAAAAAAAATAATAATAATGTAGCAAGCAAATTTGGTTGATGAGGTCCAGGGACTCACTGAATTCGGTTCTCATGCACATTGGTCTAAATGCCCGACTAATTACATTTAGTTATCTTTAGTTATTTTTAATTATATTTAGTTATTAGTGGGAGAGCCATGCTTAGGAGGCCGGCTCGACCGGAGTGATACCACGGCCTTACAGAAAACCAGGGTGAAACAACACTTACGTTATGTTTCGCCGAGTAAGTGAGGATATCGGGTTTAAAAGGCGGGCAACGCACTTAAGACTCCTCTGGTGTTGCGGTTGTCTATGTCGGGTTGCTGCTGTAATTGCTTACCCTCAGGTGATCCGTCTCCTTGTTTGCCCCCATCCCATAAAAAAATACAATAAGCTAGCCCCGTGACAATAGAATTCAACCTTTTGAGACTAAGAAGAATATTAGACATGGAAAATAACAACTTTTACGGATTTAATAATGTCAATGTAACTGGTTAACTCAAATCAAATAATTTATTAATTAATTCCATTTTGGGTATTAAAAATTCGAAAAATGTTTTTTATCTGTTTTTTATGTTAGGTTTGAATATTTTTTAAATATATGTTTTATCTTGTTCATTTTTGTTAATGCATGTTAAACATTTACAAGATAATAAAATAAATATTAGCGACGGAAAAAAAACAAGATTAAATTTTCTATCGCTAAATATTGTATCTTTAAAAAATAATATTATCTTGTTATTTTACTGTAAAACTTGAATTATAATCATTTATATATTTTGATTACCTAGGTATAAAGTTTTCTAGACTGGTCAACTTAACAAATCAGCTATAAGTTACTTAATTAGTAGTAAAATTATTGCAGTGTTTTAAATAGATAGAAAAGCGGCGGTAACCTAATGGCTACGGCGTCGGACTTGCGATCATGTGGTTGCCGGTTCGAACCCCACCCATTGCACTACCGACGTGAACCCACTCGTAACACAAGCAATCTAGCTTATCACGAGGGGTTAACAAGAATACTAGTAATGTGCGACCCGCATTGCTAGTAAGCTTTATAAAAAAAATATATATATTGCACAATTTTTTTATACTTTACTACGAAAAAACCTGACCGGTAAAGTACTTACAAATTTATTTAGAGGACATCCATCAGTTGAACTTACGATTTTTTGTTAATTCTAGAAACTAAATTAATGTTAAAAGTTTTAACCCGTCAAGTAACAGTTACAATTATAGACACAAGAATAAAAACATTGTTCTTGGTAATTTATTGAAGATGTAACAGGAGGCATTAATGTGTAGTGGCAACATATGATATTTTTTAAATATAGGTATGTCATTGTAGAATTGCTAGATATATGCAGAAATATTTATAACACTTATTTACCCCGAAGTAGAGCAACACAAATAAAAGATATACCTAATAGGTAAAAAATCGACAAGTTTACGATAATCGTCGGATGTAAATAGTGAACAATAAAGTACCGGTCTGAGGGTTAACGCGGCATCGAGGGGTTGCTTGCCAAAATGCGCCAATGTATGACCCCCATTTACTTGTGCCAAAAAAAAGTTGTGAATAACTTACATGATGCTTTACGTTTCATGCTAATTATGTATCCGGGGGATATTTTATGTAGAATTTACAGAAGTTCGGGTGAAGGTGAGGCGAAGTAAGGGTTATGGACTAAAAGTAGCCTATATGTCACCGACAACTTTAGCTTGTTGACCACGATGGTCAGGAATTAAATTTAATAAAATGAAAACGTTCTTATCAAATCATAAACGAGTTTTTTTTACAGGCTATGAAATGACCTTGACCTTTAATCTATTATAATTATGTATTGTCCCACTGCTAGGGGGTGGGTGGTAGGGCTACTGGGTGGGCTCGTAATGAGGGGGTTATGGTATAGTCCACCCCGTAGGCTTAATATGAGTTGGCAGATTATTCACGTCGGAGAGCCATGCTTCGGCACGAATGGGCCGGCTGGACCGGAGTGATACCACGGCCTCACAGAAAACCGGCGTGAAACAACGCTTGTGATGTGTTTCGCCGCGTGAATGAGGTTACCGGAGGCCCAAACCCTTTTAAAAGGCGGCAACGCACTTGTGACTCCTCTGGTGTTGCGGGTGTCCATGGGCGGCGGTTGTCGCTTACCATCAGGTGATCCGTCTGCTCGTTTGCTCCCCTATCCCATAAAAAAAAGATTCAAATGCCATCGAGAAAATCTCTCAACTGAGTAGGTCTTAAAGATGATTTTCTTCTTTCGGATAATTACATATTAAATACGGACGTGATTCCAAAAATTCAGAGTCGTTTGCTTTTGATTTCAACTCGAGATCTTTGACTTGGCAGTCTAATGGTCTGCCAACACCTTGGCTATTCAAAAAAAAAACAAGCATCACATGAGACGCATTCACAAAAAAGTGACATTAGTTAAATATTGGATTTGAAGCACTCAATAGTAGGTAAAGAGGTCTGCTTTTATTTGATAAGATAATGATAATTATTTAATTCTCCGATAATCTATCTGCAGACGACGGCTTTGGCGCCAACCTAATGTATTTGGGGTAGGTCGGATCGGCGATTTTCGACGGCCTTCGGAATAGATCGGGCGCGCTAGGGTTTTGTGTTCACCAAATCATTGGTAGCTCAAGTTCAAAGTTCTTTTTTTAAATTCTTTTACAAACGAAAGATTATGTAATTTAGGTTAAAAAAAAGACGAACCAATAAGAAACTCCTCAGCGCTCCTGTAAAATAAATATAAGGTACATAAACGTAATTACAAATTACACTTATATACAATACACAAAAAGCGAATCGAAGAGACAATGTAGTTAAGTTGAATAGTTCATTATAATAACGAACTAGCTCCAGCAACAACATACCAGAGAACTCAGACATCCAAAACTCAATATCATCAAAGATTTATGATTTCTGCTCCCTCAATAATAGCATGTGTGTAATAAGATTTTTTAAATGAAATTGAATGAAAACTGCCTCATTAGCCTAGTGGTCCTGAGCGCGACTGCTACGAGTACGCTTGAGGACCTGGGTTCGATTCCCAGGTCGAGCAAAGTGTTATTGGGTTTTTCTATGAAATTCCCAGTTAACAGCTCGGAGTTTGGAATTTGTGCCCGGTTAATGGCAATAGGCTCGCCCTCTATTACATGGGACTTAAACATACCGGCGAACTGTGGGTGTACATTGGTACGCCTCAGCCTAACCCTTCAGGGAAAAACAGGTGTGATGATTAAATGAAATCGTGATGATTAAGGGCTATGATTATATTTATGATGATAGGCTATCGCTTCCATTAGACTGTGAAGTTTTAGGTTGAATTTATAATCGAGAATGATCCTGTTTTAAGGTCTAATAAAATATACATTATACATATCTTGCAGAAATCTAATTCCTCCATTCTCTCTACATACGAGTACCTTGTTTTCAAAATCCATGACCCCAAAAACATACATTTATTTCATAACAAAAACTGTTATTACCTAGATTACTATCCGCCACATACTTTGCTCATCCGAAATCTGCAATCTGACGTCATAAATCTAAGGCTATCTGCACACGAGCTTACAAATTTTAATTCGCGAAAAAAGCTTGAGAGCACGTTCTAGATAAGAGACCGTTCGCTGCAGAAGATAACTTGAGCTAGATAGGAGATATTGAGATGGCTGTCCTTTGATTATTGCAGCTACATATAGCTACAAAGTACTATATATATTTATATATTAACTGCCTTATTAGCCAAGAGTGGTCCCTAGACTTTGTTTTATATTTATATTATATAAATACAAGCTCTTCTTAGTTTGGGACTAGATCGTGCTGTGTAAAATGTCGTAGAATATTTATTATTTAAATCTCTTAAAATATCTCGGATTAAAATGTTATAGTTAGATGTGGTTAGTCATATTATCATTTTACGACTGAAACGATAATCTAAAACACTCATTTGACATACTTACATGAGATGATGTTCTTTAAATTGCCATAATATCTGGTAATAGCAATTTCGATTTTATTTTAATTATATTGGATTTTAATTAAGTAGGTACTATGAGTTTTATTAAAAATCCCTATAATATTGATACTATATGCATTTTATTGTTAATTTTGTAAATTATAGTATTATTTACGCATAACTAGCTTCTGTCCGCGACTTTGCCTGCGTAGACTTCAGAATTGGGTCCGACCTAGATAAAAAGTAGCCTATGTGTTATTCCAAACTATAATAATAATAATCTCTGTGCCAAATTTTATCCAGATCCGTATAGCCGTTCGGGTGTAAAAGAGTAACAAACATCCATCTATCCATCCTCACAAACTTTCGCATTTAATTAGTGGCAATTTAGTGGAAATAATTACCTATATTTTACTGGATAACATTATTTGAAGTACACACTTAATTAATTAATTGTTTTAAGACTGGTAATGGTAGCTGGGAGTTGTTAGAAGCAATCGGAATATGACCGGGCCTTATTGAACTCTATGGAGTAGGCCTTTGTAGACCTAGTTGACCTCTTTTGGCTAATATGATGAACCACTAAATCCATTTGTTTCCAAGAGTTGTAACATGAATTTTGTATTGAAAAATCTATATATATAAAAGAAAGTCGTGTTAGTTACACCATTTATAACTCAAGAACGGCTGAACCGATTTGGCTGAAAATTGGCGGAGAGGTAGCTTATAACCAGATGACGGACATAGGATACTTTTTATCCCGTTCCCATGGGATGTAATGACAGTCCGAATTCTACGGGGGCGAAGCCGCGGGCAGAAGCTAGTACTTAATATTATTTTGAGGCATACCTACATAACACATTTCATAGCTATTATTTAATCATTCTGATACCTACCTACTTCGTGAGTTTCGTTACTCGTAGTAACGGAACATAATCCCTAATAATATCCCTACTAATATTATAAATGCGAAAGTAACTCTGTCTGTCTGTCTGTCTGTTACGCTTTCCCGCGTAAACCTCTCAACCGATTTTGATGAAATTTGGCACAGACAATCTGAGAAAGGACACCTTTTATTGCGCTACCTTTTATTGCGACTATATATCATCACGCTACGCGGACGAAGTCGCGGGCAGAAGCTAGTTATTAATAATAATACCTATGTGCATTCCAACCAATTCTCAATAAGCTTGCCCCTATTACATCAGTTCTACCTAATAATGGGGTTACAGACGTGTTGGCAACAATAGCAACTTGGCAAGTGCAAGTATGTCTAGCCAATTTTAGTGAATATTTTTTTTATTGATAGGATAGGGGGCAGACGAGCAGACGAATCGCCTGATGGAGAGCGATCATCGCCGCCCTTGGACACCCGCAATATTAAAGGAGTCAAGAGTGCGTTGCCGTCCTTTCAAAAGGGAGTAACGCTCTTTTCTTGAAGGTTTGAAAGTCGTATTGGTCCGGAAATACTGCAAGCGAAGGTTCATTCAACATTTTTGGTTTTGTTCCTCAGTCCAATTATCGGCGTATTTAATGTGTGGATCATAATGTCATTTAAATACCTACATCATATTAATGGGTTCTTAATATTAATTAATTCCAGAGGAATGGCTTAATTAGATTAAATTAGCGTTTTAGGTCCCCCTAATGATTTTGAAAACATTAACTTAATATATTTTGATATCATAAATAGGAACATAAAATTTTATGAAACCTTTTCCAAAAAGGCTCTATTAAAATTTAATGTTATTTAGCTATAAAACATACATATTACAAGTTGTAAAAAGTTATAAAGCATCACTTAACTTAATCTAGAAACAAGACTTAAGAAGATTTTTAATCAGCCGGCAGTTTTATTTGATATCCATAAATTCGTATCGATTCAGTCTCGATTGACATATTATCTATGGATGAGAAAAAAGGCGTAACAAAATATAACATAAAGTAACGCGAAGGCAAACGACGGATAATAAATACTCTGAGACTACCGGCGCGAGCGCATCTACTAACAAGCGCAGATAAATTGAACTGCACTGATTTGTACCGATTACATTGACGGCTACACACGTTGCTGTGTGTTTGAAATGAGAACAAAAAGAGTGATGTATAAGAAATTGTTTCGTTTGTAGATCTAAATGGTACGACGTATCGACATTCGAGCTGGCCGATTGTCGCCATTATTTTCTTGTTTATTGTTAAAGTATAAATTTAGACGGGATTATTTATATTGAAGTAAATAAAACAAACATGATCTCGTATCTGGAATGACTAGTTTAATTGTTACTTAGTTATTTTGCCGTTTCTTTTCTCTTTTCTCTAGGTTTTTTATTTTTTAACATAATTACCTATCTATTAAAAGTCAAATCATTACAATAACAAATAATTAAACAAAGTTAGACCCTACAGCAAAGTGTTATTTAACGGCACGTTTGACGTAGCGTTTGAACGATCGGCTTCTGCGAAACGTGTTGTTGGTTCGATGTCTACATGGAGCAAGTATTTGTATGACAAACGGGTAGTTGTTCCAGTTGTGTATATTAGAATTTGTGTTTATAAACGCACCCACGTTACAGGACAAAATTCTAGTGTGGGCCAAGGTTTTGTACATAAAAAAGCGTTATTACAGTATCCCTGATGAATTGCAGTGTACTGTGTACAATGGTTTTGAAAAAGTTTACAATGGCTTATAAATTTGCCATTACGTAACAAACAGGATCATCTTTTCTCAGAACTCGATCCTTAACTCTTTCAAAATCAAAGGTAACTTGATCTTAACAAAATACCTGACCTTATAACAAATGTGTTAAACGTTTTGGAAATATAAACACTAGGAGGCATTGTTCTTGCGATAGCTATCTGTAACACAAAGGACTGACGCGTATCGTGGTAGCGGGGTCCACTTGACAAATGAGATCTGCTTCGGCCCACCCAACGAGAGACCTGTATTATGCGACACCTATTAAGCCATTCGTATGTACTCCTCTGAAATGATAGTGAGGTGTAGTTGTAAAGATATTTTGAATGATTCGAGGCTTGTTTTACATTTGGATGTAAAGATGATAAAAATCTTTGTTTTATTGAACAATACTGTCCGAATTGAAGATTTAAATCATATAAATAACTATTTGAATTGAAAGGAAAAAGGCACGTGAAAAAAACATTACCCAAGACGGTTAGTAAATTTCTAGGTATTGAATGAGTAGTTGTAAATAATTTAGATTAAAATTCAAACAAATACAGAATAGGTGTATTTTTGAATAAGGATCTTTGAATTTGTAACACATTTTCAATAAACATGCAGAATGCAAAACATTTACGTCACTCATAAGAAGATTGTAGAGTCATGTCAAGTCATGGAGACTTATTTAAAGTTTTTTTCTGTAACTACAGTAGGGACTATTTAGTTAAAATACTTTCAAAATCTTGGTCCTATGTTCCCAATTTTAATATTTTATGGGTAATTTTTATGGGTCCCAATAAAGACCCTTGAAGCAGACCAAACGCCATTGCTTTATGTTGATGTCTTTAAAAATCTTAGAACAAGAGTGACAACTGGTAGGAACCTGTAGGTATCCGGCATAAATATGAAGAAAAAAAGTGTACCTATTAAAATATCAGTTTTAATTCTAACTCCCTGCAATTGACATCAGTGTACAGTGTCCAACGCTTATGTAGGTTCCGTCTCTTGACTATCAGAGGCGGGGATCTTGTTTAAAGTAATAGTATCGTCGCTCGATAGTGTTCGGCCATTTTTCTTGTGCACAACAAAGGATGAAATCGACCGTGTGTTGTTGGTTTAACCGTGGCTGAAGTTATGGGCGATCGCGATGAGAGAGATGCCCTGATTTTGTTGTAGTCTAAAACTTAGAAATTTATATAAATACAAAACTTTTGTTTTGTCTGTTGTTTTTAAATACAAGGTCAATAAGAATAGAAATAAAATATTAGAAAACTATCTATCTATACACATAAATGCTATTATTTATATCCACGTAAGTAACTCGGATTTCATTTAAACTACAAACCGTTTCAACATATGATAATAAAATGAATCTTTTGTTACATTATCTCTGCAATGATTTTATTATTGTCTAATAAACAGACATTTACAAGTTTTTTACTATATAAACAATAAACATTGAACGCCTAGTTTTCGTTTATAGTTTTATTATTTTCTACAGTCACATTATTATTATTTTCATTATTTCTTATGGGACCAGCTCCTTCATTAAGAATTTAGTACTTCTTTCTTTACCTTTTTAAATTAGTTGCAGCTGCAAACAAAGGCTTAACATGACGTCTCACTGGGATCATTTTTAGGGAAGAGGATAGCACTATTTAATGTGTAGAGGAGATCTTTCTCTCTCTCTCAATTGCAACAACATGGTACGGCTACGGAGGCCCAAGTGTGTTTAATTTCGTACCATTTCATCCGAAATACTTCACTGGTAATAAATGTAAGAGAATGCTTGATAACTTTACCAAGTTTGAAACGATTTTCCAGTCTTTTATTTCCAGTGAATTAGTCTGTAGTAGTAGTCGAAATGGTACGGAAGGAATTTAGATTAACGGTATCTCAATCCGATTGATAACACAATTTAATAAAATATTTTTGGATTACGATTACTTTTGGTGTTACGTTTATGTGGTTAACTGCCTCATTAGTCAAGTGGTCCTGAGCGCGACTGCTACGCTAGAGGTCCTGGGTTCGATTCCCAGGTCGAGCAAAGCGTTATTGGGTGTTTCTATGAAATTCCCAGTAGCAGCTCGGAGTTAGGAATTTGTGCCCGGTTAATGGCAATAGGCTCACCCCTATTACATGACCTAAACATACCGGCGAACTGTGGGTGTACATTACCAAGCCTCTGCCTAATCCTTCGGGGTATACGGGCGTGATGGTATGTTATGTATGTTTTTGTGAGCAATTCAAAGTCCTCTGATCTCTTTTGACTTGAACCCGTCGTGGATATAGTGGGCGACGCGTCACCTCCGCCCTGAATCGAGTGTTTAATGATTCACTCGATCGCCCAGATTACTACTTATTATAAGAAATATGAATAAAGCAGATAAGATTAGCTCTTAAATGGATCGAATTACGTTTGCTAGGTGCGAGATTCTGAGGTTAAGCAATTGTCTGGTGTTTACTCTTTAAAAATAGTTTTATTTCCATGTCATATATTAGCTTAAGTGTCAGACAGGTAGTGATGGTTAGTTTTTTATTATAATTGTCTTTTTTAATTAAGGGTAAGTAAGTATGTTAGTAGGTAATTATTATCGCCTGTTTTAACATAGAACCTCCAGTTCTTTCATCACTAGTTTATAAACGTGAGATTATGATGCGATTGCCTCATTAGTCTGGTAGTCCCGAGGGCGACTGTTACGCTTCAAGACCTGGGTTCCCTTCCCAGGTCAAGCAGTCTTATTAGGATTTTCTATAAAATTCTCAGTAGCAGCTCGGAGTCTGAATTTATGCCCGGTTAATCGCTTACTACAACATACCAGCGAACTGTGGGTAAACATTAGTACCTCTGCATAACCCTTCACGGAATACAGGCGTGATAGTATGTTATGCGTTGTCATGTTTTAGTATGATACGTAAACCACAAGAGATTCTATAATATTCTAAATTTGTTAGAAGCGGTTAAAAATCTGAGTCATTTTACCGCCATCAAGACTGAACTGTCTGATACAATTGTGTTTGCAATTTTGTTATATTGAGGATGTGATAATAATGCTTTAATTTCAATTTAAATAGTGTATATCGCGGTTTAGATTAACACGCATTACTTTAATAACAAAGAATAACGCAAATTATTGTTGATACGCAATTAGGTATTTTTGTTTACCGTAATAAAGACAGAATATCCTATATATGTAGGTATTATTATATGGTACAGAGTCAATAGGTATTTGTTTGTAATCATGTTTTCGAAACCAGTTCTAATGGTTTCTATAGAAATTACTATTTTTTTTATGGGATAAGGGAAAAACGAGCAGACAGATTACCTGATGGTAAGCGATTACGGCCGCGCACAGCACCAGTGCATTTTACACGAAACATCAGACTCCGCAACCCAATTTCTGGGCAATACCGATATTCGGAGGATAGACTGGTCGTCAGACTTTTTTGGTCTGACTACTACTTACAATCATTAAAGATGTTCTTATGAAAACCGGAACTGACGGCTTTACGTGCTCTCAGAGGCACGGAGGGGTCTCCATTTGTTGAGAATAGTCGCCATTCTTAAACGCATTCTTAGATCATTTGATCAACTTAGCCACGAGAATTGGAATAAATAAATAGGTATTTAATATAGTAATTTAGGTCTCATTCCTATAGATTTTTTTATAAACATTTATAATATCTATATATTAGATTTATATAGATAGACGTTTAAAGTTTAAATAAATGTTGATGCGGTTTTTCTTTTTATTAAATCACTAGCTTCCGCCCGCGACTTTGTCCGCGTGGAATAGTTACTTAGTCTTAGCGTGATATAACCTATAGCCTTCGTCAATAAATGGGCTAGGTATCTAAAACTGAAAGAATTTTTCAAATCGGACCAGTAGTTCCTGAGATTAGCGCGTTCAAGCAAACAAACAAACTCTTCAGCTTTATATATTAGTATAGATTATTATATTTTTTGATGAATAAGTTCTATTCTCAGGTCGAGCAAAGTAGATATTATTGGGATCACCTCTATTCCTGCTCTTTAATAACTGCCTCATTAGCCAAGTGGTCCTGAGCACGACTGCTACCCTAGAAGTCCTGGGTTCGATTCCCAGGTCGAGAAAAGTGTTATTGGGTTTTTCTATGAAATTCCCAGTAGCAGCTCAGACTTAGGAATTTGTGCCCGGTTAATGGCAATAGGCTCGCCCCCTATTACATGGGACCTAAACATACCGGCGAACTGTGGGTTTACATTAGTACGCCTCTGCCTAATCCTTCGGGAATTACAGGCGTGATCGTATATACTCTATATATATATATACCTCTATACCTTAAACCATAAAAAATAGTACATAATACTTAATACCTCATTGTAACCAGAAATGAAATGTTACTTGCTACTATAATTATTTTATGTCTAGTTTGTCTGCCTGTGTCATGCGGCTACTTTGTCTGCTAAATGTCACTTACGATAAAAAATATCTCGAAACACTTCCTATCGATCCATATCAATTAAGACAACACTGTGGAGTTAGAAATAAATATACTCACAGAATAATTTTAATTAAAACAATTTTAAGTAACTTGAAATGAAGAAATCTTCAATTTCCCTGTACATACCTGTAGTACCCATATTTAACATAACATAACAACATTCACACCTGTATTCTCCGAAGGGTTAGGCAGAGGCGTACTAATTATACACCAGCAGTTTGACGGTATGTTTCAGTCCCATGGTAGAAAATAGGGGGCGAGCCTATTGCCACTAACCGGACACAAATCTCAAACTGCGAGCTGCTAATGAGAATTCACTAGAAAAACCCAATAACACTGCTCAACTTGGGAATCAAACCCAGGACCTCTAGCGTAGCAGTCGCGCTCAAGACCATTAGACTAATGAGGCAGTCAGTTATTAGGTACCTATATTTATTAAATCAAAAACTTTTTCGAACAGCACCGCAGGTAAAATCCGTGAATAAAGTGTTTTACGCAAAATATTGAAAATGACTAAGGACAATATTAACTAAACATCTTCGAATATAGGTAATTGTCTTAAACATCGAGTTTTGATAAAAAAAAATTGTCACTGCAAAACGATTTGCTGACAACTTCACCCCGCACAGATATTTCCACCGAACTGTCATAAATTTTATTGATTTACATTAATAACATTTTTAAAGTGCATGAACACGTAAACAAAAAAGAAAATGTCACTTTTTTATTATAAAAATGGTCTTTCATCTAACGTAGTGCCTGCGGATAAGTTGTTTATCAGTTTTATTAAAATATACTTACAGGTGTTATTACCTCAATAAAAGTAAAGTGAGAGTCGGACTCACGCACCGCGACGGCTCCGTACCTTCCTATACAATAGATATATAAGTATAAAGATTAAGTAAGTGTCAGAAACCAGTATATAAAGATATATATAAAGTTAGTATTTACTACATCAATGATAAAAAAACGCATAAATAATATAGTTTATATAGAATTTTCGATGATTTCTGAAAGCTCCGTTCTAAACTTATATCAACTGTAAAAAGCTGGCCTAATATGTTAACTGTTTGAGATTGTGTTGTGCAAACGTGTCTATTTTCTATGAAAACTAACTTACCTGAAAATTTCGTTTGCATTAAAATTCGGTAAGCAATATTAAAAAAAACTAAACACTGGATTATTACTAGCTAATGTCGATACCATGACAGATGAACAGATATGGATCTCATCGTAAGAATGCATTATATACGGAACCCCGACTAGTAACTTAACAAGGTGTATCTCAATGATATGGCATATCGTTCAAATGGATCTCGCTCCTCTAATTAAAGTTTATGCACCTTTTTACAAAAAGATTGTTATCTACATCGCAACAGTCACGATATGATATTAATTTTATTAAAGCAATGCTATTAATAACGAGGTTATCATTGTAAATATTGTTGAGATATTATAAAAGAGAAATAGATAGGCTGCTGCTGTCGGGTTAGGAAGGCAGTGCTGAGATAACGGGTGATAGAGATGCCTGGAAGACAGTATTGTGTAGTGTCAAACTAAAGTATGTGCATGTAAGCGATGATGAGGAAGGAGTAACTTAACACACTATTTGTGTACCCCGAAGGGTTAGTTAGACATAGACAGGCGTAATATACACCTACCTTTCTCAGGGGCCAGGATTATTTAGGTTATTATTTAGGCACTATATTTACTATCGAAATTTCTGGATGTAATTTTTTTTTAATTCATGCCCTGATATCGCAGCAACAGCGATGAGATCATTGGACTGCTAAGTCAAAGGTTCAAATCCAAGACACACATCTCAGACTTTTCGAAGTCATACAGTATCAATAGTTAATTATCATGCGCTTAAATAGTCAATGAAAAAATTGTGAGGAACCCTGCATGCTTGAGAGATTTTCTCGACGGCATGTTCAGTCTACCAATGCGCAGCGTGGCCGATAATCTAATGTCTCTCGTTTCGAGAGATCCGTGTCAAATAGTTGGACATTGTAATGATATAATTTACATTATTTATCTCGTTCTGATATACATAAAAACTGTTAGTTCGGTCGATCTATTCTCTAGTAGGTAAATAAATAAATATTCTGGGACATTTTTACACAGCACCATCTAGTCCCAAACTAAGCAGAGCTTGTACTATGGGTACTAGACAATGGATATAGTACTTATATACTTTTTTTTTGTAAATACATACTTATAATACATAAGACAAACCCAGACGAACACAAACACTTATATTCATCACATAATTTTTTGTGTCCTGTGGGAATCGAACCCACGACCTCATGGTCAGCAGTCCGGTACTCGAACAACTAAACCACAGAGATCGAGGTAGGTATTATTCTTACAAACATGCGGCAATTGATTTTAATTTATTTAGGTACCTTATTATATTTAACGTAAAGCCGTTGGTCCGGGTTGTCATACGAAAATCTACGACTGCAGTTGTTAGTAGTCAGAAGCCCAAAAGTCTGACAGCCAGTCTATCCTCCGAATATCGTTATTGCTTAGAAATCTGGTATTCTACTGATATTAGCCACATCTTCTTAGACTGGAAGCCGATCCCAACATACTCGTAGTTGGTAAAAGGCGATACCTATGAACGACGAGGAAAATGATAATACTTAGATTGTATGGAAATCTGACACATGGAAGTGTAAATTTATGCTTAGATTCCTCTTGCCAAGACTCCAAAGCTGTTTTAAATATCCTGGTGAGTCAGACCCAAGGTCCGAGGGCAGGGTTGTCACAGATTGAGTCCCGATACATGCAGTGTTCCAGGGAATCAACACGAGCGAATAACACTCGATCGGGACCAATTTCGCAAAAACTACACAACGCGATCCGTTGTTCAGATCGCTGATAGCCAAGTAGGGTTGGCAGATGAGCGGGGAAATATGTGACCTAATTGTTTCTCATTTTTTTTCAATAAACAGGAGATCTGTACCTATTAGGTGAGAAGCGCATTTTTGTAGGCAGTTTCTTTTGTCTAGCTTACATTATGAAGCGATGATGATTGCTTGAATTATTTACATTATAGTTTACAGTTTAAAATTTAATGAGGGAATGTTATATTATAACAGCATACCTACTAATATAATATAATATTTAAATGATGGAGCATTTTAATTAAGTCAAATACATTGGCCCAGCGATCAATAACAATCGATTTTTCCATGTCTGTATTTTTTTAGCTTATACAATTATTAAGGACTTACCTAACTCGTTCATTTACAACACAAATAAAATCAATCTAGTTTTCATTAAGAGAGTAAGTTTAAAGTAAACATCTAAACAAAATATTCACCTAAAATTAGCTACTATAAGAAATTAGAATCACCCATCATAAAACTATCACCAAATCAAACAAGACACTTACCTACAAAAAGCCTTCCCCAAAAATTGTGTCTTTACTTGCTATCGGTACAACCACAGCGTATCGTGCAATCTAATATTATTCTGGGAACGGCCTTAATAAGTCACTACAGAATGTTATCTGTACCATTTTATCGGCTCACAAGATAAGCATCTCTATCCAATTAGCCTCACAATGCAATATGGGCCGCCTCAGCACCGGTTATGATGGGCAGCGTGTGTGTTTTCAGTTTTATGCGCCTTTTATGGTCCTTATAGCCTGTCAAATGATCCTTCTGACAGAAGGACCTTTGACGTCATCGTCATGACAGAACTTTGACATTTGGCAGCTTTGGTAGGTACAGAGTCGACGACCTCTGTGGTTTAGTGGTTCGAGTACCGGACTGCTGACCATGAGGTTGTGGGTTCGATTCCCACAGAACACAAAAAAATATATGATGAATATGAGTGTTTGTGTTCGTCTGGGTGTTTCTTATGTATTATAAGTATGTACTTATTTACAAAAAAAAACGTATATAAGTATTATATCCATAGTCTAGTACCCATAGTACAAGCTCTGCTTAGTTTGGGACTAGATGGTGCTGTGTAAAAAATGTCCCAGAATATGTATTTAAAAAAAAAAGTGAGAGTCAGATTTTCTTGAGCAATTGGCTACTTAAATTTTATAGCCTCATGAAAAAATATTAAAATAAAAGCGGCTAAGTGCGAGTCAGACTCGCCCATGAAGGGTTCCTTAGCAGCAAGGCACCTATTACAGATTTATTAATAGAAAATAATGGTTCACGGTTTATGCATAAGGTTTATGTTTATGAAATTATTTTTTATTTTTATATTTGAGTTGATTTAACGTAAGGTGCGGTTTGTCGGTGGAAGTTCGCATGGTAAAGTACATCATATATTTTTTATCATTCTCTTACTTTAGAAGTTAAAGGGGGGGGCACATTTAACCACTTTGGAAGTGTCTCTCGCGTTAGGTATTAGAAATTGATATTAGAAACCTCAATATCATTTTTGAAGTAGGTCTTATGGATAGTTTCCATAGATCATATGGGTCATGATGAAAATAAGTTTACATACCTACATGTATAGTCTTATAGTTTTGGAAAAAAGCGTGCTGGTCCCATAACCACTTAAAGTTTATTAGTGGAAGAGAATTAAAACGTTAGTTTGCAGACATCCTATATTTAAACAAAATCATAGTCTAAATAAAACACCACAGACAAAGACACATATCAGCCTTGAGAAAGAGGTTTCATATCGCTACTTCAACACCTTTGACATACCGACGGATAGACAGACAGACAAACAAGAAGAAACGATAAGAGTTCCGTTTTTTGCCATTTGGCTACGGAACCCTAAAACGGCAAGTTATTTCCAAGATCTAATCGATTTCTATAACAAAAAACATACAGTTATTTTCGCATTTATATTATTATTATGGATTAGAAAAAAAATATCGATTAACATTGACCTAATGTGACAGGTGTTAGGCTAAGAATGAGTCATAATAACCTTATTTGACCTTATTCCACATTAATTGCTAATTAACTGATACAAGTTGTCTGTAAAGGCGAACAGCTGGTATTCATTTAGAAATATTTTTCTCACTAGATCCTTGCGCCTTAAGGCAGTGGGACAGCCCGACAAAAAAAATGTATTTTTCTTTTTTAAATTTGCTAGCAATGTGTGTCGCACATTACTAGTATTCTTGTTAACCCCTCGTGCTAAGCTAAATGCTTATGTTACGAGTGGGTTCACGAAGGTAGTGCAATGGGTGGGTTTCGAACCGGCAACCACATGCTCGCAAGGCCGACGTCCTAGCCGTTAGGCTACCGTCGCTTCAAACCCAGCAGCCTTTATTCCTTATTAGTCTAGTGGTCCCAAGCGTGACTGCTACGCTAGAATTCCCGGGTTCGACTCTCAGGCTGAGCAGTGTTATTTGGATTTTATATGAAATTCTCAGTAGCAGCTTGGAGTTCGAGATTTGCCTGGTTAATGGAAATAGGCTCGCCCCCTATTACATGGGACTTAAACATATTGGCGAACTGTAGGTGTATATTAGTACGCCTCTGCTTAACTTCGGGGAATACAGGCGTGATGGTATGTTATGTTATTGATACCACAACTATTTTTGGTAACGCCACCTAAAACTTTATTATAAAAACAACCTTTAACTTAGATAAGAATCAAAAAGAAACAAAGAAAAAAAACATCTGCTTAAAATCAGTCTGTGGTGAGATCAGATTACATTACAAGGTGTTTTAATCAATGTAAAAAACATGTAGTTTCGAGGAATTGAGTATTTTTGGAGTTTAGCGGTTTTAAAAGGAGTCTAGCTTTAATTCAATCTATTGCAATGGTTATCATTTATAATTTATTTATAGAAAAAGCCAATAACACTTTGCTCAACCTGAAAATCGAACCTAAGACCTCCAGCGTAGCAGTCACACTTAGAACCACTAGGCTAATGACGCTGTCTACAAAATCTCAAATTTTTATCTACTTACGTGAGAAACTGACCCCTCTTTAGGGATTTAAAAAAATACCTATTTGGTCTTCTACTGAGGCTCCTTAGTAGCCAGTGAATCATCACACCTTATAGGAGCTTGCAGGCAAGATGACGCCGACGGTAATTCGATCGGCCGATTATCAGTACCAGCTCACCATCACATACCATGTTGTAGCGACAGAAGAAACGGTTGACAGATAAATAAATAGCTGCCTCATGAGCTTATTGTTATGCGGGAGGTCTGTGGTCTGTCTGTTCGGTTCCCAATTCTCAGTACCACTTCGGAATTTGGATTTGTATATTCGTACGCTTAGGCTTCATGGAATAAGATCGATTTTATATCGAGATCTTATATGGAGTTTGGCTATCTTTGGAGGAGGCCTTTACCTGCAGAGAGGTTCTTGAAGAGAACTTTACATAACAATAAATTTACCTTATGATTATTCTTTTTTTAAATCTAAACTAACAACTAAGCTTGAGAACTAAACTTAATTAGGTACCATTTAGGTAACATTTCTTTTTATAATAATAACTTTTCATGGCAGTTTTTCCTTAATTCAAATTGACCAATATAAAATACCAAGCCACATTTTTGCTGCCATTACATCCAGCACCTGTGGGGGTCGCGGGTGAGGGTAGAGGGGGGCAGATGGTGCTGATAACGTATCGATTGACCGCCTATCGCTCCATCAACGAAACGAAACGCATCAAACTCGATACGTATCGATACCTATATTCGTTTGGTTGTATTTTCTACTTTGTGGTCACGTTGTACTGACATATGGGTGTGTTCAGCTCAGCTCAGTGGAGAAAGAAGATGTAGTAGTAGTATGATATCTTGTGTGGGGCCGAGGTAGCAAGGCCTCAGTGCATTTCAACCCAATGGGATCTTTTGTGCTTCTCCTAGATAACCTATTTCTCATCCTCTCCCAGTTCTACAAACAGCTCTTCCATGAGCTTTGTAATATAGTGGACCATATATACAAGATTTAATGTAAGGAAATCTTTTCTTACAATATAATAGAGGTTCCGGTGAGCGTTGGCAATGTGCTTGCGCCGGTGGATCGCTGTTGCGAGTTCCATTTCGCGCGTGAACAGTTATGAGCAGCAGAAATGCAAGTTGACAGGAATCTTTTTAGGCACCATGCCTATACTCCCCGAAAAAATGCATTGGATTATGTTGGCAGAAATAAAATTTTGCTTTTGCCGACATTTTTGGAGTTGTAATTTGTACCCGTCAAATGGCAATAAGCTCGGCCCCTATTATATGGTACTTAACCGTACTAGTGAAATGTGGGTGTACAAAAATACATCTCTGCCTGACACTTCGGTAAATACAGGGCCCCAAGTCTGCTAACTTGTCGTGTCAAAATGGTCACTGGCTTGGCTGGTAAAATGGCTTCAGAGTTGATTTTTGACAGTTTTGTCTACGAAATCTGCCAGTTCTTATGTCATTTAGTGCCATTGAACGATCATTTTGATACAACTGAAATAGCAGACTTGGGCCCCAGGTGTGATGGTATGCTATGTTACTATCGTACTCATTATTATTCCCAAAAGATAATATGGGATTTATGCACCTATAATCGTTTCCAGCCTAAAAATCATTTGGTTTCTTTTTAATTAAATTGACAGCAACTTATAATTATTATGCGTCTGTGACTATAATTTTTAAACAATAAAATACATTGAAAGTTCAAATTGCAGACAACAAGTCCACAATTAAAAGTCATTATGTAAATTTAATTTTACACAATTGTTACCGGCATTCAAATGATACGGAGATCAAAATTATGGATACGGTAGTTCACTTCGATAATCATCTAGATGGAAACACGAACTGGGGAATTAATTTTAGAAACACTACTATATTGAAGAAAATCGAAGAAGGGGAATAGCTAGACGCATAACGGGAGGAAGGGAAATACCTAGACGAAGATAGAGACCAAGTGAAGGAAAAAGTCAGAGTTGAGACGTATCAAGAGAGCAAACAGAAGGCACAGGATAGAGAACAGTGAAGTTGGAGAACCGACAAGGGCTCAACTCTAAAAATTCAAATAGACAAATGTTTTTATTTCCAAATAGCTGTGTCTCTTGCCAACTAAAATGACGTTACTTTTAACTCTAATTAACAATATAGATAGCCTATGTTACTCCGGAATAATGTTATGCTTAGGTGATTTTTTCTTAAATCTTTAATGTGAACATAATAATAGAGGTCGATCAATAATTGCCTTTCAAAACTATAAAGTATTAGAAACCTGGTTGCCACGGTATCTAGGAGATGACATTCAGGAAGATTGGTATTTTTGAGTTACTCCAAAATACAAATGATAAATGTAGGAAATTTTTTGAAGCAGCATACGGATACTTTTGATCAAACCTGAAACAATTTGTAAATTCGTATTATTGAAGACAGTGTATTTAGTGATTCGATCGCGCATCTCTGAAAGTCTCTCTTAATGCGATTATTGGCATCGTGGAGAAATCTCTATTTGGTTCAGCCGTGAGATATGCAAACATGTCTTTTCATATCACTAATTATGTTGATGTCTACCTACGATACTATATCAGTATGTAAGTTAGTAGGTACTGTGTCTTATATGCTGTGGCTAAATAAAGCTTTATTTCTTTCGACTACTTATACTATAAAAAAAAAACAAGAATACTAAAATACTATTCCAAATCTCTACCAATCAAGTTCAATGTCTATAGAATGTACGGGCATCGCTCCTAATTTGGTCTCGTCAGCGCATCCGATCACTGTCGGCCGTCCAAAAGTCCAAAAATGGCGCGAACACACTTAACAAATTCACACAACAAATGAAGGGCTTCAAACATTCTCCGTCCACATGACGACCGCCGCATTAAGAATCCATTAACTCCGACCAATACTGATTAATGTTTTATCTGCCCTTATCACTAGGCACCGAGACGGGTTGATTTATTCCGGGACTTATCAACACATATGGCCGGCGCCGGCGCGTATCACACTGGCCTTTCTTTTATGAATTTTCGAGTAGATATGATGTACTTAGCGGCTGCCGTTTGATTTGTGTTTTGGAACTTGGCTCTGTTTTTAAGGACAATGTTTTGTTGTTTGGAATAAATTAAGTTGTATGACCGAAGAAAATTGACGAACAAACGTGATGCAATCATTAGAATCCGAAAATGACCCTTGAACATATGATACATTAGTCCGATTCATCTGACAAAAAATAAAATTAAGTATTTACAAACGATACACAAATTAACTAAAATTGCATCAGGCGAAATTGACACGTTATTTTCCGGTTGGGCGGTTACATTAAACCTTTTAATATCCACCACGTGGGAGAGCCATGCTTCGGCACGAATGGGCCGGCTCGACCGGAGTGATACCACGGCCTCACAGAAAACCGGCGTGAAACAACGCTTGCGTTGTGTTTCGCCGAGTGAATGAGGCTACCGGAGGCCCAAACCCTTTTAAAAGGCGGGCGACGCACTTGTCTGGTGTTGCGGGTGTCCATGGATATCCCGGTTATCGCTTACCATCAGGTGATCCGTCTGCTCGTTTGCTCTCCTATCCCATAAAAAAAAAACATCCCACAAACATAACCTGCACTCCCTTTTCCGAACGACTGGATTTAAGATTCCCAGAGGATAAATTAGAATAGAATAACAACTTCACGTTCTAGTATGAAGACATGAACCTGTCATCTATTCAAAGTTAAATTCTCCACATTTAATTTCTATATCAAAACTAAGTTTGGGCGTTCTCATGATCGAACTCAAGCCAAAAAAGAATACAAAATGAGTTCGCTTCAGTAACTGGTCTCATTCCAGCTCATCTTCCCTTTTTGGAGGCTTACTATGAAAATTGAGAGGCAAACCTTCAGTTCGAACCCAATGATGACTATAGTCTGAACCCTGTCATTCAGAGAAGAGACCTGTTGATTATGTGTATGTTTTTATTGAGGAGATTGAAACCTGAGGCAGTATCATGTAGTGTTATTGCTATCAAATTCCGATTGAAAGATAGGGATGCTACTCTACCGATTGTATACTATTCCATTCTCACAACCTAAAAATTATGGCGATGGTCAAACAACTAAATAACGTTTACTAGAAATCAAAACGTGAAGATCTTATCTATCGTCGTGTCCTAAATGTACTCGTTGTAGGAAAACGTGCGATCCGTCGGCCGAAATTTCGCATTTCGTTCTACGGAGTACATCCCCAGAACCCTTTGCGTAAACGTTGTATGGGATTACATCACAATGTGCAGTAGCATCTTGTACACAATGCGCACTGATGACATCATACTACAATCAACAATCTGCATTCTGGGTGTAGTTGCTTTGGTTTTATCCGTCAAAGATCAGTTGCCGTCGTCGTGATTTATGAAGACGAGCTGATCTGTTAGGTGGCATAGGTACAAAGTATGTCTGTATTATTAAAATTCCTAAAGATTCTTTAATAACCGCTTCTTTTTTACCTCATTACTTTAGTGGTCCTAAGCGCGACTGTTACGCTAGAGGTTCAATTCCCCGGTGAATTCTCAGATACAGTGAATCTGATTTTTAACAGAAAGTTTTTCTCTACTTTTTCATATTATTATGTAAAATGGCATGTCTTATTCCTCTAAAGAACAAATCATCATCCTCACTGGCCCTTATCCGAACTTCATTGGAGTTGGCTTCCAATCGTCATATGCGGCTGAATATCATTATTTTGCTTTCAGACTACCCTTAGAACTTATTAGTATTGGGAACTGGATTAGTTTCCAATACTAATAAGTTCTAAGGGTAGTCTGGTTACCAGACTTTTTTTGAACTTCTAACGACCAAGTCAGAAGTGGCACCATTAGCCAACAAATATAAGATGGACGTACTGTTTCATATTAAGGAATATGAATTTTTAAGCAAAAGAAACTTAATGAACTAAAGGCAAATTAAAGACAACAGAGCGTTGCATTTAAAATAACAAAATATAAAAAAAAACTCACAAAGCTATGACTTATTATAGCGCACAGTATCACAAAAAGTTAATCGATGATAGAAGATAAACATGGGCGAAAAAATAATAGTTTTTATGTAAATGAACGTTGCATACGAGATGTGAGATAAACGCAATCTTAGACGGGGATCGCACACGAGAGTCGCCCTTGTGTGCGTGTAGTGGTTGCAAGTGTAGGTATGGGACAAAAACAAATGTAGCCTAATAAACAAAACTTGGAAGAAAACTAGGTAGCAGACATGTTGCAATCTGACATTCGAATCGATGCAAGAATCGAAATAAAATGTATCGAAATGACACAAGCTTTCTTTAAATCGGACGTTCATAACATACATTATTTTCGATTCGATTGATATTGCATCTTGTGAAGGAACATTAAAAAAATACTGCCTCATTAGCCTAGTGGTGCAGAGCGCGACTGCTACGCTAGAGGTCCTGGGTTCGATTCCCAGGTCAAGCAAAGTGTTATTGGGTTTTTCTATGAAATTCCTAGTAGCAGCTCGGAGTTTGGATTTTGTGCCCGGTTGATGGCAATAGGCTCGCCCCCTATTACATGGGACCTAAACATACCGGCGAACTGTGGGTGTACACTAGTACGCCTCTGCCTAAGCCTTCGGGGAATACAGGCGTGATGGTATGTTATGGTAACATGACAAAAATGTGGCCAGTGATTTCTAAAAAATATTTAAAATGCTTTCTACATTCGTAAGAGTACCTATATTGTTAAAAATAAAATCGATATTTTATTAATAAAAGTACCGAATGTCCTTTTGAACGCCCCGTTGCTCTCGGAGGGATTCATAGCGCATAAATCAGAATTCAGCTATCGTGCAACTTCCTGATGACAGCGTAACGTGATATCTGATGACGTGAGCTAGTCATTGTTTCATAGTTAACATCTCCACAAAATATATCGTAGAATTTGTATCAAGATACTATACTTACCGTTTTCCATAATGAAAGAATTCCGAAAAGCATTAACATTGTTAAGCACTCTAGGAAAAGATATGCCTTGAGTTTTTTTAAACTACACTGATTCGACTTTTGAAATTCGAATATTTAAATTAATTGTTGAAAAATTTCGATTTTTTAAATCAGAATAAAAAAGATTTCGTCATCCTATTTGTGTACGTTTCCCCTCACTACTGTTCAGCCACCTGCGTTCGTATCTAGTAAATCATAACCTTGGTTGCTATCGGTGGATCAGCACCGAATCTTAGACTGCTATTAACTGCGCGCTTGTGCCATATATGCGAATAAATGTACAATGAGAAAAAACTGTTTGTTTAAAACTGTTTTGATATACTTCAGAAGTTTGATCATAGTTGTCTTCGAATAAGGAGTCAAGTATTATGAGCGATAGAAGAGCCAACATGAATACTGAATGAAATATAACATGAATGACAAAGAAAGAATCAAATCAAATCTAGATCAATGTTTTCTTTGAAAATGTTTCAATAGCTGCTCGTTCCAATGTCAGTTTTCTTGAACATGGATCAGTTCATTTGCCAACATCAACGGCTGTGGCACTCCACTATCGGAGAAAAACCATTCTTAGGCTCGACATCTAGTCCTGAGGCCGTAATACATCGTGTCGTTTTTAAGTTGTGAGAGAGAGACGGTGCTATTTATCCTTAGAGTGGCATTCTCTTTATTAACCTCAAAATTATTACGGTACGAACGCCGCATAGCAGCATATACTTGCTCCAAATTAGCAGTGAAGAGAATTATTGTTTTAAGGTAATATTTATGTGTATGTTCTTTTCCCATGTTTATCGACGATGATAAGTTGATTCGATATCATAGCGAAATTGTGACTTGTACTAAATCTTCCGAATCGATTTTTAGAACCGTGATTAGCACACGGCACAATTTCTACTTGGTATAAAAGTGGTTACAAGCAAAGGTATTCCCCCTTTCCTGTCTATTCTGGAGACTTCTATCGTGGTCTTCGTATGTTTACTTCAGGTGACTAGGTACTTCAAAAAGTTTTCCTCAAAGTCACCGTCTGACTATATCTGACTCACAAAACTCGTTTCCATAAACAATTGAACAAGAATATTTAGGAATACAAGTATTTTTATATATTTTTGTCACATAACAATAATCTTTTAGAGTACTTAGTTATAAATTGTTTCTCTGTTTCAGGTAAGTCCATTATGCTTTCCGAAGTAAAAGAAATAGGTGTACTTACACTTAAATTAGACAACAATAACAGCAATTGTAAGTATAATTCAGGTAAGTTATGTACATACAATAGTACCAAGATGGGCGATTAAAAATATATAGGTATCGCCTAAGTTACCAATTTAAAATATTTTCTGGTAATGTAATACCACTTTATATATGGTTTATATTACGTTTCATTTTTTTTTCTAGTGTTAAGCACACAAGAAGAAAATGCCTACCTGTTTAAAAGTAGTTGTAAAACCAAGATTTTCCATATTTCCGAGACCTCATAAACGGATTCTGGAAATCGTAAAGCTTGTCTTGCCTGACTTCCGACATCCCAGGGTCTGCTATCAAAAAATCGCCGCTAGACAGACGTGTATGGCGCGCAGCTTTTTTATTTGACATTATTATACAAGTTTATTCAAAGAGCGATAATATCGGTGACTCTTATCTTTCAATGCAACGTTACCGCGAGCCCGGACTGATAGCATCTGGGGCCAGCCATTGCTAGTTAAACCAACCTGATAAGGGATCGGCTGCGTCTGTGTGCGCGCGTGTACGTACACGGTGCGCTCGTGTGCGGGGAGGGGCGTTCGACTCGCCGGGCCAGTCACTCACTTTATGCGGCAAAAGTATGACGGCTGAAATGTCGCGCGCACAAATATACACAAAATAAATACCAAAAAATAGTGCTGTGCAGTGGATATTATGTTATTGTGGTTGCGGTATCTGAAGCAGCTGGAAGTGGCGGCCGGAGACCCGCCGCCAGGTGGCGCTGTCGACTTCAAAACAATGTGTAAGATTTGTTTACATATCGGTCGTGTGTTCGAATATTTTTATTGCTTTGTTTTTCATATTTTGGAGATTTTTCTAAGAGTTTGCCTGATCTTTTGTTTCATTTAGCCCTTGTAATCTTGATATTGGCTTGTCTCTTCAATCTGCGATAGGAATCAATGAAATATCTCGCGAATAGATAGAGATACCGATTATACGCATCAGTCTTCAGTGTAAGTAGGTTCTGAAGGCGCGGTGAACAGACGATGTTTAGGTATTGGAGGGGGTGAAGCAGGTACGTGGGGCACAACTCAGCACAAGTAGGCCCGCCCACTGCGGGGCGCCTCGGACGAATTTTGGCGATGCGCGACGTCCTTTTAATATAGAAACGTAATTTCGAAACGTTTGTTAGATGTACGATTGGCTTAGCGCGCCGCTGTCCGGCATGACACCGCATATCGCAGACACTAGATACTAAGTTCGAATCTCATGATACATAATATTCCTTTTTATCTTTTTTTTAAATTTAAAAATGTACTATCTAACTACTCTTTTCGTATTTTTTAAATAGTAAATCAATTATTATTATT
This sequence comes from Acronicta leporina, assembly GCA_947256265.1. NCBI lineage: Eukaryota > Metazoa > Arthropoda > Insecta > Lepidoptera > Noctuidae > Acronicta > Acronicta leporina. The sequence goes on along the minus strand of OX366513.1, from coordinate 2,218,571 downwards.
TTCTAGAAATTTGAATAGAATATTGAGAAAGTTTTAACAGATTCATCAGATGAGTAATAAATAATTAATCATTCAGAAATAAAATGGCTTGGGCGTAGAATTGCCAATTCTAGAAATGGCAAAGTGACAAAATTGTGAAAAATTTATATAAACAAGCATTTTTATTCCCCAGACTAGCCCCTGCCCGTGGCTTCACTCACTTGAAACACAAAACCAACAGTGATGATCTCTTCTTTGTATGGGTCTCTATACATTAGAGGGGTCAAGCTGTATCTCAGGTTCCTTTTAATTATTTGAGATAAGAAGTATACCAGTTTTTAATTTTGAGCACATACTTTCTAACAGTGATAACAAAATTAAAATCTAATCAGTAGTTTTTGCGCCAACCCGTAACAAACAGACAAGAATTTTTAAAATCACCTTTTTGGGTTCGGAGACGTTTATATACCCCAACCCATTTGTTTTTTTTTTAATATCTTTAATGTACAGACACAGCTTTTTACAATTTCATAATAGTAGAGATATGCATTTTTTTCAGAATCTAATATAAAAACGGTCACCAAGCCCGATGGTTTATTCGGGAGAAAAATAATATAGGTACCGACATGTAGGGTGTCACAAAAGACTGTAGTAATTTGAAAGCAAATAAATAGCGCAAGCCATAGCACCAACCAACAGCATAGCCACACAAACAGCTGTTTAGTAGGTAAGTACATATTTTCTCGACATATGTCGTAATTAGGGTTTCCGGGCGAGAATTCCCGAAGCGAGAATTCCCGGGAAATTTTGCTTTATTCGATTCGAGACGACAAAAAATGGGTCGATAGCTTGAGAAATCTGAAGACTATAGAAAACTTACAAAATTAACTAATATCGTACCTAAATATGAAGATATGTATGTACACACATCAAAAAAAGTTTACGATCACTTTGAAAAATCTAAATCTCTTTTTTTATGGTAGATTATATTATGATTTCTTCTTTAGTCATTTATTTTTTAATTTCAATCAGGGTATTTCTATTTAAAGAAAACACACAAAAACATTTTTTCTTGATAAAGTTGAATTTAAAAAGTTATATCAGCTTAAGCTAGTCGCAATTTTTTTTTGATGTGTATATAAATATTAGTGCACGAAAAATCGACTCAAAATGTTTAGCATGTTTTAGAACAAAAAATAACCACTGATTTCTAAAGTTTACGCAAATATTACACATATTGAAATTGAAAAACTATACGGATTCTATCGCCAAACAAAAAGAAGTATAGGGACCCGTGTAAAGGAACACATTGCTCATGTTAAGAACCGTCGTCCCAAGAAGTAAGCAGTTTGTGAATACATAGTTGACAAGGCCTAGCACTATATCATATTTGATACCACTTTGGAGGAAGTCTGAGATTGGGGCAGACCTAATATGGTCCAATTTAACCCGAAAAAGACACATATATGCGTGTTCACTGCAAAAAAACTGCCGTTGGTCGTATTTTTTCGTTTTGAGAGCACCCCTTAATTGCCTCAGCCAATATTGGAATATTTGGTGTTGACATATGAAATCAAGTCCATTTCCGCGGTCATTTAGAGGTTAAGGCTAAGTTAGTCTCGAAGAAGCTTGGCGTGCTTAATAGATAGAGACGGTATTTCACTCGGGCCCACCGCCTATCTATACTCTATCTATACTAATATATAAAGCTGAAGAGTTTGTTTGTTTGTTTGTTTACTTGAACGCGCTAATCTCAGGAACTACTGGTCCGATTTGAAAAATTCTTTCAGTGTTAGATAGCCCATTTATTGAGAAAAGCTATAGGCTATATCTAATAACCAGAAAAGCTAAAAAACCAGTAAAGTAGATCAGTCAGTTCTTACAACCTGTCAAGTCTTATATACCATTCCAGTAAGACAGTCGTACCCCTGACAAAGCCCAGTACTATGTCAGATTTAATATACTGCAAGTCCTTGCAAAAGAAAGCAGATATCTGCCCAAGCTGATTCGCGAGACTATTTAAAATACAAAATTTCATTACCTGCTTGGAACCCCCTAATATGTAGATTCCATTAAATCTAAATCCAAAGACAAAGGATAGGATTTGCTCATTCTATGTGAATCGGGTCGCAAATACTTAACAAAAGTTAAAGCTAGCTGTTAGTAATTCGACATCTGAATCTACTGGTGACCATGGATACTGTAGCCTATAATGGATCCAAAACGTGTGTAAATAAATAAAATAAATAAATATTCTGGGACATTTTTACACAGCACTATCTTGTCCCAAACTAAGCAGAGCTTGTACTATGGGTACTAGAAAATGGATATAATACTTATATACCTTTTTTTGTTGTAAATACATACTTATAATACATAAGAAACACCCAGACGAACACAAACACTTATATTCATCACATAAATTTTTGTGTTCTGTGGGAATCGAACCCACGACCTCATGGTCGGCAGTCCGGTACTCGAACCACTAAACCACAGAGGTCGTCAAAATAAAGTAAATATCAATATAATACTTGTCTTCATAGATTTTCTTAAAGTCCCGGGAATTTTCGGGAAATAGTGATCGAGAATTCTCGATTCCCGAGAAAACAGATGTCGAGAAATCAGAAACCGAAGTCGCAATTGAAAGTGCTGTGCCAGGGTTCTCGTGCTCAGAATCCTTTTGTAATCGAAAATTGACTTTTTGTGATTTTTTTGCATTTTTCATGCTAATTTTATAAAGTCAAATTTCAAATTTCGACATGGCAGGTGGGACTCGCGGTGGCTTAGTGGTCATAGCGTCTGGCGTACCTAGCCAGAAGACGCAGGTTCGAATCCTGCCTGCGAGTCGAATTTTTCCTTCACTAAATAACTTTATCGAAAATTGAGATTAATGATTTTAAATTTTGAAATACTACTAGGTACTAATTTTATATCATGTGATTTTTTTGATAAATTTTATCAACATAATTATATTGTGGCCATCTGCTATCGTCTAAACTATAGTTTATTATTACTGAACTTATTACTATTTCGCCTTCAAAGTTGTTCATATAATGTCATTATAAAAAAAATACTATGGCTCCCTAAAATCATGAAAAATAATCTGCCGCTCCTCAGTGACCTCCTATCGAATTACTAGTTGTTACTACCTATAACATGCTGTAACACAATGTAGGTACATAATTATTATATGCTTATGTACTCATAAGAAGTTATCTCCGATGGTTCATGAATAGCCCGGTAAACTTTTATTTTTACTATAAAAAAAGTTAAAAAATGTATTAAAAAACAAAGAACAAAAAAAAACAAATTAAATAATAATCACTGAAAAATTATTTCTAAAAAGAAAATGAACAAAAAGTTAACATATCGAAGCGGGGTTTGAACTCACGCTTAGTCGCACATAACGCATATCTTCCTACTGCAGAAGACCGCTAGACCAACCGAGCTATAGAATTACGCATCGAAATAAAGTATTTATAGATAATCAGGCAGGTATGTGCTTACTTTACAACTTCCACCATTTATTTTTGTTTCATAGAATAAAATACAAATAAACAATACATAGAATACGAATACGATACAATCAGATACAAAATATTTTTGAGCGGCGGGCGGAACAAAATGACACAGGTCCATCAGGCAGCGCGCCTCAGCGATCACTGTCGCTCCACCTAGAAATGAAAGAGAAGCGAACAGACGCCTCGATGGCGCGGTGTTTCGTTCGACTCGTGAGAGTTATTTATCATGAAATTTATTAATTATTAAAAATATCTTATTTCAATCGATAAATAAAACCGCTAGTGTACTTTATTATTATATATTACGTCAGTGTTATTAATTTTATCAAGATTTGTTTGTAAATAATACAGTTACAATTGCAATAATTTTGAATTCAATGGTTACTTTATGATTTTTTTCTATCGAGAAAATTTTCCGCAAACGTGTTTTGGACCGGTTAGTGTACTCATAAATATGATCAAGATTAACATATATTTTTTTCACTGCTTGAAACTGTATACTTTTTGCTATATAACTGCTTTAAGAAGCCTATTTTGACTATTCACAGCGCCTGAATGATATGTTGAACCAAATAATATAGTAAGTTGTTATTGACCTGTACTATATGTAGTATCATTATCTGCTCAACTTTGACATTTTTATTCATTGCCCAATTTCCGAATGCTTGGAGTTTACGGATACAGATGTATTTTTAAACTTGTTTACAACTGTTGGTTAATTGGAAACTAACAAGATTATCCAGCCATGTTGTAAGTTTTGGTATACTTAAGGAATATAATACTAGTACCTACGTTGTAAATCATTCATCATTATCATCAACCACAGATAGAATTCATCCATAACGGATAATGGACTTCTTTTTGTAATGCTAATCTTTATGCCTCGTTGATTTGGAGAATTTCTTATTTCTAATATTATAATGCGAAAGTAATGCTGCTGTATGTTGTTACCTTTCCATACCACAACCATTGAACAGATTTTGATAAAAATTAGCAAAGAAACTCAAAAACGAGTCAATAGGTAGTCTTTTTATACAAATGCTTGATAGTCTAAATTGTACATTAATTAGATTAGAAACTTAGCTCCTTCTTAAAAAGAATTTGTTGATGTTAGATAACGATATTCTTGGAAATAACAACATCGGAACACTATCACTATCACTGATTGGTATCACTATTCCCAATTAGTGTCGAAAGGGCATTAACAACACTTCTAACAACGATAAAGCGGGTATTTTTCTCCATTTTGTAATACTTTTAAATATATAAGCGTTTAACACGGTAGACAACTAGATACTTTATTATAAACGGGTGCCACTGCTAAGTGTGCGAAATATTTATTTATTTATTTATTTGACCATAATTTTATATTGGTTGGTCATAATTTTAGTTTACACATGATACCTACAGGAAATAAAACAACATTTTTACGAATTTTATCAGTTATAATTATTATATTTTTTATATATTTATTGATATTATTTCATTCTCAATGTTTCGGAACCTTTACAGCTTCGTATGGTCACGAGCAGACGGTCCATTTTTATTACATATTAAGATAAATTAAATGAATCACGTTGGTTATATGATTGGTTCAATGACCGAAATGCTGCGTTCTCGCAGTCTATCAGCTATTCTCTAATTCCCTCAGACTCACTAAAATAGGTCTTTCTAAAATGTGGGTAAGGTAAGGTTTAAAGTAGTTTAGAAGAGTTATTGTCATTTATTTTTAGATTTCAAGCAGTTTAAGTCCTATAAGCTTACGCTTTTTTTAGTTTTAAAACAAAATACTGACAATTCATTGACATCAGACTAATGAAATTATCTTCGTCTTCATCATTTCACTTGAATCTCCCTTAAATCCCAAGAGCTTTAGTTAGTGATCAAAGCTGCCAGTCATTTCATACCGCCATGAATGATAAACAGGTTCGTTCAAAAATCAAAACAACTAAATAAATTTTGGAGACAACGTCTTATATGATAGTAGTTTTCTCTGAATTCGCGATAAGACGTCGTTAAGATTGCTGGCTTTTTATCTTTCGACAGATAACATATACAGTGGGACTAATGTATTATATAGGATTTTTATTGCCCTGTAGATACATTATCAGAACACGAACGCATGTACATCATTGATAAAGTGTAATTACTATCAGATATCTTAGATTTCTACTTTTAGAACTTATATTTCGGGCTTTTTCGTACATTTCAAGGCTTGAATTTTATGTAGTATCATTACTAATCGATTTAATGAAATATAATTACATTAATATATAGTACATAGTAATAAATTTATTAATAATACATACACACCAACTTATTTAATTTTAATTGAACTAGAAACTTCTAAACATGATATAGTGAGGTGACATTAAAAAAAATAGATACCAATCTAAAGCCGATACCAAATCAAGCAACGACATCGAATCCATTTTTAAATACCGAACTCGTGAGGCATGTTCCTATTTTGACAGCCCCTGTCAATGTCAACGATGTCAAAATTTTAATAGTTGCGTTAGAGATGTATCTTGTTTCTTCATCGGTATAACGCAGTCGGGTTGTCAGTATTAGAACCCGATTTGTGATTGAAGAATTAATATTAACTATAATACTATTGTTTCTTGAGCTTTTTTTAGTATATGGTCAGGTTTTATCTATAATACTACAATTACCGTAGGACTCTCTGAGGAAACTGTGCTTCAGAGAATAAATCAAACAAATTATAGGTACCGTATTCGTGCCTATAAATACTGGTAGCTGCTACTGACTACTGTGGTTGAATATTAGCTTTTTTTTCTTAAAAAAAATAAAAAACACTATCCATCAGCCCCACACTTAGACAATCGTGGCTTACGATAAAAATGACGTGTGTTCCGACTCAATGGGACCCAGCCTCCCGATCTCGCTGATAAGGCGAGGGAGAAACGTTATCTCTGTTCTGATTCCACGTTCATTATCAAATTGTGCGCCTGTGTGCGTGAGAAACGGAGAAACACTGAAGAATGTTTGTGTGGGTGCCATGTGTTAAAATGGGGTGTGATTATTTTGAAATTCGAATGAAGACAGGGTGACTTAGACCACCGCGCACCTCACTAAATAGAATTATAGCGACAAACGTATTTAATACTTTATTGGAATTCCGTATATTGTTTTAAAATGATAGAGATGTAGTGATGTTTCAGTACATAAATATTACCACAGTTTGTAGGGATGCGTTTGGAGAGTTGTGGTGAAAATGATTAAGGTATCTTTTTTTTATATGACATTAGAAAGTGATAGATTTATTTTAAATCTCAGCTTACTTATTATTGGTTATTCCATTAAAATTCTTTAATGGAATATGGATGACCCTCGGAAGAATTTTACTGTTTTTCTATTGTGATTGCTAATAATTATAAATCACCCTTAACTTATGTGAGACCAAGGTACATTGGATATACGGACTGTATGAAGTTATATTTTTAATTGATCTCCGTTCCTTTGTTTTATTTGCGTTTCGAAAGTAATAGGTATTGCATTTAGTAGGCAGGTTTGCTATTAAAATATCTTAATGAGTTATCGGTTTAGAAATAACAGTTGTCATTATCATATATATCAGTTTATTTGATAATTAAGATATTGGCTAATTATTTTCAATCGGTAGATAATAATTTACATAAATATTGCAACTAAGTCATGCAGATAGAATATCAGATATTTATATTGGTATATTAATGAGGGTACGAACGAGAATTTAAAATAACTTATTCAAATTATAGCAGAATATTCGAATAACAATATAATAAAAACTAAATGTTAACTTTCAGAGTCTTGTGCAATCGGTCTTATTAATATTATTATAAAACATTTAAAATATGTAAAACATTTAATAACTGCCTCATTAGCCAAGTGGTCCTGCGCGAGACTGCTACGCTAGAGGTCCTGGGTTTGATTCCCAGGTCGAGCAGTGTTATTGGGTTTTTCTATGAAATTCCCAGTAGCAGCTCGGAGTTAGGAATTTGTGCCCGGCTAAATGGCAATAGGCTCGCCCCCTATTACATGAGACCTAAAACATACCGACGAACTGTGGGTGTACATAAGTACACCTCTGCCTAACCCTTCGGGGAATACAGGCGTGATGGTATGTTATGTTTAATATAATGTATGTCCTTTAGGTATAATATGTTTGATTTTTTTTCTTGTCACAAAATATCTCATGTCACAACTAGAGAACAGAAATTATAGCTATAGAAGGAAAGACGTTTTGTATTTATTATTAATAGTTTGTCATCCATCAGAAATAGAATCCGGCGGATCGTTAAGACTAATTTCACTTATATGTACTGTTCACTGTTTTCTTATAATTGGATACAATAGATGATAGGATTGCATTGACTTACCGGACTCTAACAAATCAACTATATGACGTAATAGGTCTAATTTTTTTAATGTCAAATGGTGCCAAACGAGCTGACGTATCGCCTGATGGTAAGCGATACCGCCGCCCATGGACACCCGCAACTCCAGAGGAGTCTCAAGTGCGTTGCCCGCTTACTAAAAGGACTTGGGCCTCCGGAATTTTCATTGAATCGGCGAAACACGTAAGTGTTGTTTCACGCCGGTTTTGTGTGAGGCTGTGGTATCACTCCAGTCAAGCCGGCCTATTCCTGTCGAAGCATGGCTTTCCAACGGTGTACATACTGCCTTCTTAATTTTCCTATAGGTAAACTGCACTCTATGCACTATAAATGCAGCAATGTCGAGGAGTCCTACAGGACTACAAAAGGATGGTCCTTGGACCAAATTTTGTTGCTTAACTAATATGGAAGTCGTAATTTTAAAAAACAAACAAACTATTTGCCCTAAAATTTGAGGTCATTATTTAATCTCGAGATATATCAAGCCATATCAATGTAAATTGACTCACCGCTAATAGGTAGGTACCGTATAATGTTTTACCGACAGTAATTAGCATACAGAAATAATTGTATCTCATTATAAATAAGTAAATAACCATCAGTATAATGTGTTAAAAATTAATTAACCATTTACTTTTTGAAATGGCTTCGCAAATGAGATATCTTGGAACTAGTGATGACGTTTAACAGTCAAAAATAGGTAACACTGGTTACCTATTTTTATTTTAACTGGCAGTAACGCAAGCTTTAACATTTTCAAATATTTTTATTTTTTGAAAATTCGAAACTACGTTCTTCTAGCGTCCATGATGTGGAAATGTTCTTGGACAAAACATTACACATTAAAAAATGTGTAATGTTTTGTTTTGTGACTTGTAAGTACTTCAACTTTTTAAGTTTAAAAAATACGACTTTAAATGGTTGTTGTTGTTGTGGCGAATATTACAAAACTTCATAGCCATCTATAGAGCATGGGAAGGCATGTACAGCTTTAGTCGGTACTCTGCCTAATAAAAAATAATAAATGTGCTAATAAAAAAAGTGTTGCTTAATTAAGCGGCGGTAGCCTAATGGCTAGTCTTGCGAAACCCACCCAATGCATTACCGACGTGAACCCAAGCATTTAGCTTAGCACGAGGGGTTGTCAAGAAAAATAGTATTGTGCGACCCACATTGCCAGTAAACTTTTATTAAATAATTACTCAAAAACCACGAGTGTTTTAACTCCTTGCCTTTCAAAAACGTCACAACTAAAAATGCGTGTGTTGAAACAACAATAGGGACGCACTTGATACTGATACCGAATTAATTTGGTCTCCGCATATCAATTAGGCAAATGTCTTATCGCTGGATGTATGTTATATTTCCTCCGAGATAAGCGTTCTGGTAATGATATTACTTTGTTGACTTTTTAATTAGCAAAGCGCCTAACAGTGTAATTTATTTTATCGGTTCAACGGATAAGAAAATGGTTTTTAAATCGAAACAAACATACTATTTTCGAATACTGGGATTCATCGTAATAAACATTGAGAAATAACTATGATGTTAAACCGGCGTGAAACAATGCTTACGCTGTGTTTCGCCGAGTGAGTGAGGATACCGGAGGCCCTAACGATTTTAAAAGGCCGTCAACGCACTTGCGACTCCTCTGGTGTTACGGGTGTCCATGGGCGGCGGTATCACTTACTATCAGGCGATCCGTCTACTCGTTTTCCATAAAAAAGCAGGTTAGCACTTAAGCAGTAATGTCCTAACTTGTAGGTATCATAAATATTTTGAATTAAAAAAATACATTTATGTCTACTTAATAAAATCAGTTAGATTATAGTAAGTGGTGTTAAGGCCAACTAGTTATAAATTTAAAATCAAAATCAAATTTGTATTTTTTATTTTTCAAAAAATTCCATCTCGAAAACTTGATTCTAATACAAGTCGTAAATCAAACTCAAATGTATTATTTGAATTAGACCATTATTGCTGGTTGTTTTAAATTTTCAAACTAGGTACCTACACGTTTCTAAGTGGCTTATGGAGAAGAACCGGCAAGAAACTCCATAGGTACCTACTCGATAAATAAAAAAGAAGAATATCATAAAATAACGGTATGTTTAAATAGCGTGTAAATAAGTGGCGAGCCTATTTCCATTATTCGGGAACATTTCTAAATTTTGAGCTACTACTGGAATTTCATAGAAAAAACCTATAACACATTGTTCGACCTGGGAATCGAAACCAGGAACTCTAGAGCTGGGCTTACCGCCACTAGACTAATGAGGCAGTACTAAATATAATACCTAGATAATTTGAAAAATATTTATTTATATCTGTACCTATATCTGTCACAGATAAAAAACTTTCTATTCCGTTGGTAAAAAAATGACCTAAATTAATTCCTACAAACAATGCCATTGTTTAACTTTAAAACTATATTTTTTCGACCGAAATAATAAAGTTTATCTAAGGAAAACATCGCCCGACCGGGGAATCGAAGCCGTTATCACGAGCTTATATCTACACCGCTGCGCTGTTGTGTTATCTAAGAGATCTCTTTTTGTAAGCACCTTGAAGGTCTGTGGTCCAAAATATTGCTATTATTATTTCACTTTTTTAAATAAACACGTTTTATTTTACTCAATTATACTTTTAAAACAGTAATGGCATATTATTAATTAACACTCTTTTCCGCAAGTTTATTGAGCCAACATATTTGAGTGACTCAAAAATCTAGAATAAGGTTTTTTTTTACTAAGTATAATTATCTTTGAGTAAATTACACTGTTTATGGCTTGGTTCCTATAGTGGAGTAGCTTGGTTGCCGTGGGAAACTATAGGCTAGTCGGTACCGAAATAGGGCATCTAAATCTTACGCCAAATAAAACGTAGTTATCCAGACGAAAGTTTACTATTAAAACTATTAAAATGTATTAGGTACTGGATGATAAGGTTTCACGTTATAAAACAATATTTGAAAAAGTTGAATTTAAAATATTCTGTTTCTAATTCAATTTAAACAGAAATCAACCGAATAAAAAGTCAGCCTGAAAGACACATTACATTATTTCACAATTATCAAAATTTCGATTTCATTTTGAGTAAGTAACAAACAAACTGGATAACATTTTCGATCAAAGTTGCACGTATCATAAATTCCCGTTTCGGGGTCAATCTCGTTTACCATCAATTTATGCGCCCGCGCCGTGGGCTGGCCGAATCACGCGCATGCTAATTGATTCCAGATCGGAGGGGGCGGGGTGACGCGGACGTAAAGGTTGCGAGTTCGTTGCCAGATGACGATGACGGAACTGTGAAAGTTGTGTTTCGGTTAAATTATTTAGTAACGAGCTATGAGACTATGGGTTTCGCTATTCCTTGCTTTTATTTTTATTTTAGTCACATTTTCTTTAGAAAATTAGGTTTTATTATGCATAATAGCCTCGTAGGTACTTATAACATTTTTTTTTTTTTATAAAAGCTTACTAGCAATGTGGATCGCACATTACTAGTATTCTTGTTAACCCCTCGTGCTAAGCTAAAATGCTTGTGTTACGAGTGGGTTCACGTCGGTAGTGCAATGGGTGGGTTTCGAACCGGCAACCACATGATTGCAAGTCCGGCGCCCTAGCCAATACAAAGCTACATAAAAAAAGTTTTAATTGCTAAAATACTCAGCAATGAACTCCGAAATCTTTCGAATATGGCTTTACATCGACAGTAGGTAGTATTAGTGTCAGTTTTTACAGTTTAGTGGTCAACACTTTTCTGCAATTGTTTGGAACGAAAACACACGTGTAGAAATTCCGCCCAACACAGCTCGCGACATCACACGTCCGCGTATCACACCGTCACGCTCGAATCCACCTTCCATTTATTACAACGGATCGTAATCTAAGATGGAGAGCGGGCGTCTGATAAGAAACGCCGCGACGCGCGACGCCGCATCGCGATAAGCGGGGTGTGTTGCCGGTAGGACGTCGCGAGCTTCGGTGTGAGGGGGGGACGGTAATTATAGGAGAGAATGTTATCACAACATCTGTGATTTAGTGACTAGATTATTTCGTATGAAAATAGCGCTATGTGTGTAAATTATTTGAATTTTGTTTTATTTTATTTTAATATTTGTTGAGGTGCAGTTATTATATAGCTAATTAAGTTATGCTCAGCATGATTAGATTTTATGTTAGATAAATATGCATCAGAAGTTAGAAAGTGATATTAATTAAATGAATAATTCATGTAAATTATATATGGATAAATTCTACTAACAGTAAATTGATAGACAAGAAAATATTCCTACTTTAATGTACTGTATATCACTTTTCATTACATTAACAAAAATACAATACCAATGTTGTACCCCACGTCGAAAAGGCGTCTAGCGAGCATTGTGGGAGGGGGAGGGGGGTGTTTTATCGCCCAAAATGCTCCCGATCGCAGTGAGATTCGCCCGCGCGATATAGACCGATTGTTCGACGCGATAACAAGCCCACTCCAGAACATGCCTGTATCTTTTCAAAAAGGTTTTTGTCTCTAATCGCTTGCCAGAATCTAGTTTTAATGACTTTTTATAATAGGTTTGCGCGGGTGGAATATTTATTAGTTATTTTTTTATTTCGGAATTTCTTCAGGTGTTCTTAAACTCATGGGAGTTTGGTTTCAGAAAAAAAGGTTAGGTAACTATGTATTTTATAATGTCAAGAGTTATAAAGTGATACTGACGGCATTTACATAAAATATTTATTTATAATATTAATTATTACTAAACACAATTATTTAATGTTCGTCATATGTAAATCTGACTTTTTCTCCCACTTCGAACCGCTACTTTTTTATAAAATTAATTTAAAATTCCGCTTCACCTGGGTATCGAACCCACGCGCTTAATAGCCGCACTTGCAGCCAATTGATAAATATTTCAAAATTATTTTAAGTTTTTTATTAATGAAACTAATAAAAGTTCAGTGAAACTTTTTGATTTGCATTTTAAAAATATTTAAACAGATACATAATACACGGGATAAGATTGTTTTTATCTGCCACGGTTAAAAGTAAAATTGACATTAGTATTTTTTTTATCAGTGAATAAAGGAACTTTCCATTAGATTATTAAAAGCGCTCTAAGCCACTATTTAGCTAATATATGCTAATAATACACAGTGTATAATTGTTCTTATCTACTGCGGCGAAAAGAAGTATTTTTTTTTTAAAGTGAGACTATAGAAACTTTTTGAGTTGGGTCATTATATTATTAAAAGAGCTTCAATAAGCCACTATCTATTTAGTATAATAATGAATACACAGTGTATTATTGCTTTTATCTACCGCGGCGAAGGGTAAAATCGATCTAAGTCAACATTATTTTTTAGCAGTGAAACTAAAGAAACTTTTTGAGTTATGTTATTACATTTTTAATAGAGCTTCACTAAGGCACTATTTAGCTAGAACATAATAATACACGGTGTATTATTATTTTATCTACCGCGACGAAAAGTAAAATCGACCTAAGTCAATTTTTTTTTTTTTTATCTGTTACTGTAGAAACTTTTTAAGTTGCGTCATTAAAGAGCTTCACTAAGCCACTACTTAGCTAGTATACGATAATACACGGTGTATGATTGTTTTTATCTACCACGGCGCATAGGGGCCGTATCGTTGCGATGTGCCGCACCGCGATATCTTGCCCCTATGTGACTACAACTAACAGATTAGTTATATCAAATATGTATGCAGCACTGATGTTTACTAAATATGGGTAGCCACTTTAACAAATAGTGAACGTATTATATTCTATACATCACGTCTTTATACTCCGAAGAGACAGACAAAGGCGTATTATTGTACCTACACAGATACACCTACCGTATTATTGTACACAGATACACCTACCGTATTATTGTACACAGATACACCTACCGTATTATTATGTACACAGATACACCTACCGTATTATTGTACATAGATACACCTACCATTTGTGTGTGATAAACAGAGACCAGAATAGGAAGAGTATATCTACCCAATGTTTGAAAGTTTGAGTATGATATATGAATATGTATGTATGTATGAGGTTTGTAGCAGAAAATAACTCATACGGTTACGATACGAATTCGATAGTTATTTGTGCTTAGGCTACTGATTTGGGATTTAATATTGGTGTGAGCGAAACTGTAACTGTGATAAACAGAGACCAGAATAGGAAGAGTATATCTACCCAATGTTTGAAAGTTTGAGGAAGTAAGTTACATAGATTAGATAATACCTCCTCTAAAATACGGGATCATAAACATGACGAATTAAAACCTGGGATTTTTAAAACATACCACCACGCCTGTATTCCCCGAAGGGTTAGGCAGAGGCGTACTAATGTACACCCACAGTTCGCCGGTATGTTTAGGTCCCATGTAATAGGGGGCGAGCCTATTGCCATTAACCGGGCACAAATTCCTAACTCCGAGCTGCTACTGGGAATTTCATAGAAAAACCCAATAACACTTTGCTCGACCTGGGAATCGAACCCAGGACCACCACTTGGCTAATGAGGCAGTTTCAATTTTTAAAACATGAACTTGAATTAATTAAAAAACGACTACAACGTAGGTTTCAGTACCTATTCCATTCCTAGAGGCACTGGTGGATTATAGGGCCATAGTTTCAGGCATTGTTATTATCTTTTCGGGAAAAACTAACGCCTAATAAAGACCACTGTAATCGTTTCAGTAGTCGATTCTGAAAAAACTGCTTTCATGTCTTGCGCTTATTCTGTTACAGGTTGTAGATATAGTATAGGTAATGTACTATATTTTATTATTTTATTATACAAACTAGCTTCTGCCCGCGACTTCGTCCGCGTAGCGTGATGATATATAGCCTCAATAAATCCTCAATAAATCCTCAATAATTCCTCAATAAATGGGCTATCTAACAGTGAAAGAATTTTTCAAATCGGACCAGTAGTTCCTGAGATTAGCGCGTTCAAGCAAACAAACAAACAAACAAACTCTTCAGCTTTATATATTAGTATAGATAATAGAGTGCTAATATAGATAAAGACTACGTTTGTTTTCCAAAATATATAAAAAATACACTTCGTTTTTATTTACGTTTAGTGTGTTGTTGTGTTGTTACACAAGAAATGGAAGTCTTCAATATTTCTTTTAATTTTTTTGGCCAATTCTGTACAAGCCTAGATTGCGCTAATGTTATTCTAATAAATATGACGGATCTGTAGCCCAAGCGCGATCACTATCGAAAACATTATTTTTTAAATCTTACAATGCGGGTCGCACCTTACTAGTATTCTTGTTAACCCCTCGTGCTAAGCTAGATTGTTTGTGTTACGAGTGGATTCAGCAATGGGTGGGGTTCGAACCGGCAACCACATGATCGCAAGTCCGACGCCCTAGCCATTAGGCTACCGCAGCTTCATATTCATATCGAAATTGAGAATAATTGGAGGTTAATGAACGTAGATGAAGCGAAAGTGGTGTGTCAGGATCGTAGCAAGTGTAGTCTCTGCCTAGCCCAATGGGAGACAGACGTGAAAATATGTATGTATGTATGAGATTTGTAGCAGAAAAAAACTCATACGGTTACGATACGAATTCGATAGTTCTTCGTGCTTATATTTGAAATTCAATATTGGTGTGAGCGAAACTGCAGACTGGAACTAGTTGCTTTAACGTTTTTAAGTATTGTAACATACCATCACGCCTGTTTTCCCCGAAGGGTTAGGCAGAGGCGTACTAATGTACACCCACAGTTCGCCGGTATGTTTAGGTCCCATGTAATAGGGGGCGAGCCTATTGCCACTAACCGGGCACAAATACCAAACTCCGAGCTGTTACTGGGAATTTCATAGAAAAACCGAATAACACTTTGCTCGACCTGGGAATCGAACCCAGGACCTCAAGTATTGTAACTGAACATTTATTCTTAAATTTTAAACTTGTTCAAAAGGAGATGGAAATGTTATCTATTTGTGAGTACCTACTAGGGGCGGGGTAAAAAAATAGTGACAGAGTTATCTAGAATACTGTTCTATACCAGTTAAAATTAAAATATGTATAAATCGCTTTTTAGTAACATTCCGCACTATGAAAAAGATCAAGGTAAACATAAACATAAATAAAATAAAACTAGTGGGTTACTTTACAACTTAATCATGTATTTAAATTGTTATGCGATACACTTAACTTAATCTATTAGTGGTAAACTGATTAAATATCTTTTAACTAACTTTAGAACTATTTAATTTTGTACATTATTCATTTTAGTTAAATTCTTTTAAGTTACCTATCGCTTCCGTGTCAATTTTAAAGCTGCAATATCAATAACTTAATCTGTATTTTTTCTTAAAAGGCTTATTACTACATTGCTACATGTGTGCCACACATTACTTATATTCTTGCTAAGCTAAATGCTTAGAACCGGTGTCCACATGATCGCAAGTCCGACGCTCTGTCCATTGGGCGTTTTTTTTTTTTAAAGCTTACTAGCAATGTGGGACGCACACGACTAGTATTCTTGTTAACCCCTCGTGCTAAGTTAATGCTTGTGTTACGAGTGGGTTCACGTCGGTAGTGCAATGGGTGGGTTTCGAACCGGCAACCACATGATCGCAAGTCCGACGCCCTAGCCATTAGGCCACCGCCGCTTAATTTAAACCGCCGTTTGTGTAGCTTTCGTGTTTATATAAGCACCCATGACATAGGAGAAAATCCTAGTTTGGGAAAACGTTTTTTTAGAGTAAAAAAAGATGAGCGCATATTTTAGATTTGAAGAAGAACATTATTTTATTTTAAAAGATGTGTTTGACGATGACGTTGCTGTGATTTTTGTTGAAGAGAAACAATGATTGATTTTTTCGTTTAAGAATTGCATAGTTTGGGGAAGAAATGAAATGAGAGAGCTCAGTAAAGACACTTTTACAAGTCAATGTTTTGTTTTTTTTTTATAGCAAGATGGCTTCGGCATTTCCTAACTGACGACCTCTGAGAAGAAACACCGAAACAAACTCAGAGAATCATGGTCTCTTTTAAAGTCCAGACATAAAATAATGTGAGTGGGACAATGCACGGCAATGTCTGAAATGGTCTTTTGAGGAAAGAACCATATCAGCTTTGAGTAGACCAGTGCTAACTGACGGCAAGCATGCAAGACGGCAGTCATCGTGTAGCTCAACCATAATTAAGGGAGCTCAACGACCCGTAGGATCAGTAGGATATTCGTGTAGGTCGTATGAAATTCCCAAAGCCTCCAGACTATAAAAACTGGTATAATAAAATAAAGCCTACATGGTACTCACATGTGTAGTGTGTAGTGTGTAGAAGTGGGAATCAAAACACTATTCATTTTTTTATGGGATACGAAGCAAACGTGCCTATGGCATAGGAGACGGATCGCCTGATGGTAAGTGATCAGATTCAATACACTCTTTATAATGAACACTAAAACAAAAAGTTAAGACAGAAACATTCAAAGCTTATAACTGTTCAATGCCTACTTACTTACCACAACACACGTTCGCAATCCGAAGTATCGCTATCGCATGGTTATCGCATCGCTCCCGGAAACGTCGCCGGCCTTATCGATAGCCCAACATTACGCTTATGTTATATGGGGGTATGTGTAAGTGTATAGTTTTTTTTTGTTACTCTAAGTAACTACCATGTCGCAACTGTATTGACAAAGACAAAGACAAAGACAAAGATATTTATTGCTCAAACTGTGTACAAACAACGGCGTTATATGAAATATAATAAGTCTCAACAGCCTACCCAATCGGGTGTAGCAATTATAATAATAACTAATATATCTATTAATGTTCTTATTTATTCACAAAGTATTCGTTCAAATTATAAAACACATTTTTAGTTAGAATTTTTTTTAAAGCATTTTTAAACGATTTACCGTCCAGTTCTTTAATTTCTACTGGTAAGTGATTGAAAACTCGTATTGCTGTTATGTAGGTGCTTTTATAGTAGATCATATTATTTATTTGTGGTAGATTTAGGTTATATTTATATTTATTGCGTACATTTGGCTTAGATGAGCTTTTGAGATTAAAGAACTGTTAACAGGCCTTGTATGTTATCTAACATAGATATGGAAGAGGGAGGTCTTCTATTACAGGTTTCCTATTCTATTACACATTTCCATACTTAAAAGAAGACCCCCTACAACGTTCTACTTTAACTGCACACAACAATTCCCTATTGCCGTGTGCGGTGTTTCTCCCCTTAACAATTGCAGCACAAAAGTGTTATAAGACCAATTTTACCAGGAATTCAATACTGTCACATTTAAGATATCCGACGGCGAATTCCTGTTAAGGGTCCGGCGGAGCTTAAATAGCTCATAAAAACGTAATACCCAAAATAAATTGTAATCTAAACAATAATTATTTTATCAAATTGAAATACTGTCCATGGAGTTTCTTGACGGATTCTTCTCCATAGGATCAACCTTTTGGAACCGTGCAAGTAGAATTATAATGTTTCATAAATCCTTGTAAAAGCTTATTTGAAATAAAAACATTTGAAATGTGAATTTTGAATAATATAGGTTTCTATCGTACCGTTTCATCTACTACTACTTTATTGAAAATAAACGCCAAGAAAATCATTCCAAACTTATTAAATTTATCAAGAATTTTATTGTACATTATAACATATCTGCCTTACCCTTCGGGGAATTAACAGGCGTGATGGTAACCCAAGTTACTTGGGTTCGCCGCAGTCTTTTTGTTACTTATATCTCTATCAGCCGTCATCTCCTGATTCACTTCTTTTGAAGCCATATCATCTCTCACACAAGCCATCCATCTTTTCTTTGTCCTCCCCCTAAACTTACCTACATCCATCCACATACATAGAACATTACACTTCTGTGCTTAGCATAACTTTAGCAATATCTATACTATAATATATAAAGCTGAAGAGTTTGTTTGCTTGAACGCGATAATCTTAGGAACTACGGGTCCGATTTGAAAAATTCTTTCAGTGTTAGATAGCCCATTTATTGAGGAAGGCTATAGGCTATATATCATCACGCTAAGACTAAGTAACTATTCCACGCGGACGAAGTCGCGGGCGGAAGCTAGTATCATATAAAAGTAAACTCTAACATGTTTATTTGATTATATAACCGATGGGAAAGACTCAATCCTTCATTACTTCCCATAATCAGTTGTACGAAAGTTACAGACTTGTATAGTTCTGTTGAAAAACTTGCAAAAGTCGCTAAGGCTAATATCTCATCTAAATAAAATCTCGGACCCGTATACAAGGAACTATGCAAAACAAATACTAAGAAATGATTCCACACCTTTGTTTTCTTCTGGAAATCGTAACAGCTTGTTTGTTTCAGTGAACCTTCACACAAATACAAAACTAAGCTCTTTCCAGCGCAAGCGATCGGAACAATTCTAACAGATAGTCCATCCGCCATTTCGAACCGAAACATTTAGAAACAACAGACCGACGACTTTATAATACACGGCGGAACAAAACGTGGGCGCACTCACGTTCTAAGGTGCGACAATAAAATCGCATGCGATCTCTCTGGGGCGTTAACAAGCGGGCAAGACAAGCGCGTCGTCGCCTTGTCGCGATCGCATCGCGCCAATTTGTACGCACGTCCTCGGTTACGATTTATTGGGCACGCGAGGAGCGCTCATTGCTAGAGATAGGCCACTCATAGGTGGCCCTGTCTGGGCGCAAGGGATTAGCTTGGGTTGCAAGTCCAGCACTTACTGTTGCTTCACAACTAAAATTGTAATGCAAAACAGTAAAATATTTTGAATTAGGCCGTTATTCTTCTTTATTTTTTTTTGGTTTGAGTACATGCTGTCATAAGTCTAAGTGCTAAATGTGAATATTAAAGTTGAGCTTTACAGATAATTAAAAGAACAATATATTTACTTTTTCAATCTCTAAATCATCATGTGACAGCCACCAATCACGAACCATACAAAAAGAAAACTAAACAAAAAGTCAAAATATAATCTTCAAACAATTTCTCTAAACCAAAGACCATTCGCGCCAATTAAATCCGTTGGGTTTACAAGCGCAGCGCTCACGCCGTGGAGAGTGAAATATAAACGTTAAGGTGCGCGTGAGTCGATCTATCGGCACACGGCGCGGCTATCGGCGGCTGCGATCGCGCCGCGCAATATCATTATTGTACCCCCCACCCCGGGTATGGGACTATCGAGGACAGTTGCTGCCAGTGAGAAAAAATTCAACCAGATTTTTAAGAAATTGTTTATTGTCAAAAGAATTAATTTCTAAATTCAAATTAAGAACACTTTCAAAGCCTCTATAATTTAATGATCGAATCAATAATAGGAATCAAATGTATGGAAATGACATTTCGACAAATTGGGTGATCATAAATGTCAACATAAATGACCGTTTTCAGATTTTTTTGTATGTCTAAAGTTTATTTAGAATTGGCTCCAAAACGTCTCAACGAATTTCAATTTACATTTCAAAGATAAACCTTTTTCGTGTATGTTCTTTGGGCCAGAAGCTATTGATTTAAACATGGGGTATGGTTTAAGTAACGCGTGCGTACCTATAGCTACATAATAATATACCATCACGCCTGTAACCAGCAAAGGTGAGACAGAGGTGAACATCCACAGATCGCCGGTATATTTTACCGTCTTCATCATCAACTTAATTACTGTCCTTATGTTGGGAACGGGTCTCCTGATCTCCTCTCAGAATGAGATGCTATGAGACCAATGCTATAGTCCACCACGCTGGCCTTGTGTGAGTTAGCAGACTTCATACGCCGTTTAGAAAATCTCAGACATGCAGGTTTCCTCACAATGTTATGGTTTAAGACATATTTGCTCGGCTAGGTTGCTTATATTTTAATTTTATTGCTATATCTATAAAAACATACATAAGTATGTTATTCCTAATTAGTAGCAGAAGCTTAATTAAAACCGAAAGAACGTATGTTGCCAACATGTAATGATGTGGATTTCCAAACATAATGACGTTTAAACAGTAATAAAAAATTTTTAGATTTTAACATACAAATGGGGCTAACGATGAATAACTAACAGGTTTTTCGCTATTGTATAATGATTTAAGATATAACTTAATATCGAGAAAATAACTTAAAGGTATTCGCACATTATACATACATATTACGTACTCCAATCCGGCTCGAGTCTCTACTAAATAATTTAAATATGAGCTCTTTCAGAAAGAAGGAATTTCTTTGGTACTCTAGTAACACAGCAGGATTAGTCTTTGTATACAACGTGCTAAGCAATAAATATCAGATCCGTGAAGGTATTTTTAGGTATCGAGATATCATTGTCAATTTACAAGAAATAAACCCTGAAAAAAAATTATAAAACCAGGAAACTGAGATGGCAAAACTATTTATTAAAAGCTATGATGATTTTACCTTTTATAAATTGGCTGGATTTTTATTAAACTCCATTAGTATGTTTATTTTAATGAATCATTAATGTTTCTTATTAAAATTGTATTTGGTTATGTGATTGGAATACCTATAAGTACCTATGCCCCGTTCAGCAGGATTTTTGAAAATAGTGTATAAAATACCGATGTGCATGCGCTCGTAATTCTTCATGTCCTAAAAGGCTTGACTGATTTTATGATTTTTTCCCTTACGGTTATTGTAATAAGACACGGTAGGCGGCGCTGTTTATGACATCCTTGGAGTAAAACCACAAAGATTAAATAATAAATTTAAAATCGGAAACTCAAATTGATTAAATCACTTTTTATCGCGGTGCACAACTCAAGACAAATATATTGCTTTACTGTGCTTAGGAGACAGGTTGATACATTGAGTATATATATACGCTAGTACTAGTACTTACACAGAAATATCATGGGGAAAACTTTACTCGGAAAGCGTGAACATATATTAAAAAAAAACTTAATGTTTCTAAGGCTTGCACCAAGGACTCGATAAATACGAAAATAGACACATTTATTTGTCTAAACAAACACACCATCATGCATGAATCTCTAAGACAATGGTATACAGATGTAAGTACACCCACAGTTCAATGTATTCCTGTATCCTTCAACGCACACTGTGGTTGTGGAATAAGCTCCCCGCCGAGGTTTCCCAAAAAGACTTCAGCATGGGGTTCTTCAAAAAGGGTGTGAAAAGATTTATACTGGGTCAGCACCCCTGGTGTTGCAAGCGTCCATAGGCTTCGGTAACCGCTTACCATCAGGCAGGGTTTTGTTTGCCACCTTAGTGGTATAAAAAAGTAGGTATTTTTGCCGATTATCATTAAACCTAGCCTAAATCCAACAACTTGCAAGCGTCCATAGGCTCGGTAACCGCTTACCATCAGGCGGGGTTTTGTTTGCCACCTTAGTGGTATAAAAAAGTAGGTATTTTTGCCGACTATCATTAAACCTAGCCTAAATCCAACAACTATAGACATTATGGGTGTTTTCAGGCCAAAATTCCTGCCTACGCTCAATTTCTAATAAATAGAGTATAATTATTGTAGAGTGATTTTCTTGAAATAATGACAGTGACACAAACATGGAATGCCTAAAATCCTCTTATAGATAGCTATAATTCAGTGCAGGTACTTCAAAATAAGAGCAACCGCGACCAGTAGTACTGCTATAAGTTTTACCACCGACTGTACTGACAGATAAAGGTTTAAAATGTAAATGAGACGTGTTGAAAAAGTATAAGATTATCTCTCTATTAGGTATAAATTAAGGGACGGGGAGTGAGGTATGCCGTACAATTATATTGTCACGAATGTGGCGATCGTGGTCGCACCTGCGAGTGCAATCGGTTCTGCAATCGGCGCGCGCGCACGCTAACTTGACGGGAGGGGATTTTTTTCATTTTGAGTATTTAAATTTCGTAATAAAGCATTTTTTGGTAAACAGTAATTAGATGTTTTTATTTTAATTTTTATTAGCAACGTTTGTTATTAATTAACCTACATCAGCTTAATTAAAAGAATTATTAAAAGGATCTCGAATTTATTTAAATATCTTAGTATTCAAAGTATAAATTGTTTTATATTTTAGTTTGTGTTTATGTCAAGGTTATACATCAATGGTAGATAAGTAAATTAAAAGATTAAAATAAATATCTTTAAAATCTGTTTTTTAAAAAGCCTCGTATTTTAAATAACAACAGAATCAATATTATTGCTCACCAATACTGAATATAAAAGTGCTTAAAATCGACACGATCACATCACTACCTAAAACATTCGACATTCAAAATTAAAAGGACACAGCAACTGCGATAACATCCAAACAAAATCGACTAAAAAACTAAATTACCGACTTATTCACATCACTAGCGAAACCATCGACACTGCCGCCCGTAATCGATACTGCAACGGACTCACCATATTTTATTGTGTGCCAATTAAAATTATTCCCTTCCTTATGCATTGTGAGAAGTTAGTCTGTGAAACTGGCTGTACTATTTGAAATATAGCGTCCACAGCGTGATGTATAGACGGAAAAATAATTGAGTCTGTCCGTTCAGATGTTACTAGTTGTTTGTCAATTGTGAATTGTAAAACAAGTTTGTTTGAAACTGTTTGTCTGTAGTGTTGGCGCGTTTTTGAAGTCTGTTGATCACAATTGATGTTTTGAAGACGAAATAGATTTACAGATGTTAAATTAGGTAAACATGTGTAAACTTTATAGGTTCATAGCCTCATTACGAGTTATCTCATGTCTGTGACAGCAGCTGTCATTTTAAAATTTGCCGCAATCACAAGGGAGCCACGGGATGCTAGAAGGTTGATCATTATAAAGAACAGTAAGTACTATATCGGAGTATGGGTGGTAAAATTCTACGTATCTTGGTTCTGCTTGCTTGTTTTTTCAGGTTAGGGTTACATACGTGGGTATGGCCTGTAAATCTTTTAGGAGATAGATTAGAATGTTGCCAGCATTAATTAAAAAACTGTGTTACTATAAATAAATTTAAAAAAATATAAACTTATTCGTCATTAGTGATTTTCTTTATACGCAACCCGAGGCTATGCTATTTCTTAATTATTACGAACTAAATTATGCTTAGGTTCTTTATATTAGTTAACTGGCAAAAGGATAATTTAAATAAAAAGGTGATAATCCTTCAGTTTTTGTCAGAATGATAACAATTATATTATATTTTCGGTTTGATGTTAATCTTTTAGCTATTCCCAGAAGTTTTTAAAATAGGTAATGTGTTATCTTATATGACCTATGTTCTTTGGCTACGATTTTCTGCAAGGTGGAGGTACGGCTAGTCGGCCAGCTCATTGTGTGAAATTATACATTTCGACTATTACCTACCTGACTCTTAATTAGAAGAAGAATCATTCATCAAAGTAAAAATAAAGCATCAGATTAGATAACATACCATCACGCCTGTAATCCTCGAAGAGTTAGGCAGTGGTGTACTAACGTACACCACAGTTCGCCGGTATGCGTAGTTCCCATGTTATAGATGGCGAGCCTATATTACCTATTTTTTACTCAGGAACGCGTGGAGGTATCAAGCTAAATTCGTATCAAATACTCAGGTTAACATCATCTATACTTTACTAATATATAAAGCTGAAGAGTTTGTTTGTTTGTTTATTTGCTTGAACGCGCTAATGTAAGGAACTGCTGGTCCGTATTGAAAAAATCTTTCAGTGTTAGATAGCCCATTTATTGAGGAAGGCTATAGGCTATATATCATCACGCTACGCGCACGAAGTCGCGGGCAGAAGCTAGTATTATAATAAAAATATTTTTAAGTACGGAACCTTCAGTGGGCGAATCTGACTCGCACTTGGCTGGTATTTTTATATATCAATGGGGTGGCAAACTATCAAGTTAGCCACCCCAGCCTCAGGCTATGAACGTCTGCAACACCAGAAGTATCACTCGCGCGTTGCCGACCCCATAAAAAACTTTTCACTCCTTTTTTTAAAAACCCCACGCTATGGTCTTGTTTGATTATTTTTACAATTAGTTTATAGGTGTCCTTCAAAACGAAACTATAGGCAGTTAAACACTCGACGTGTTTCGTTTGCAAGCGTTATCAGTTGCTTATCACTTCGAACTCATTAGCAATGAGCAGACACCGTAAAATACAACTCAATTATGCTTCTCGTCAAACAAATAGAATTTAGTTACGAAAATGCAAGAATGTACCTTTTTTTTTTTTGTGGGATAGGGGGGCAAACGAGCAAACGGATCACCTGATGGTAAGCGATAACCGCCGCCCATGGGCACCCGCAACACCAGAGGAGTCGCAAGTGCGTTGCCCGCCTTTAAAAGGGTTTGGGCCTCCGGTAACCTCAACTCACTCGGCGAAACACAACGCAAGCGTTGTTTCACGCCGGTTTTCTGTGAGGCCGTGGTATCACTCCGGTCGAGCCGGCCCATTCGTGCCGAAGCATGGCTCTCCCACGTGAATAACCTACTAATAATAATAGTTTAATCATTTTTCTATTCCACGTGGAAGTCCTCATGGATATCCAATGGTTATGTCGGACGGCTGGCATCAATTACAAACCAGTCAGTAGATTTGCTTACTAGAGATTAGGATTTTGACATAAGGTCCATACAAGTTATGTTAAAAGCCTATGTCATTAATCCGAGCTACTACTGAGATTTATTTATTTATAAAAAGCCCAGTAACGCTTTGATCTACGTTGAAATCGAACCTACGACCTCTAGTGTGTCAGTCGCGGTAAGGACTACTACGTTATTAAGGCAGTTATCGTTGAAATTGTCATTGTAATGCTGTGTAGGACTGCTTACAGTTATAATCGTGTGAAAATGACAGGTTATGCCGAAAACCTTAACTGCTTTCTCGTTATGGTCCTGTCTTCCGCTACCATTATTAAACAGACACCTGTTTTCCTCCGGCGTTCTTTATAAACGCTATGAATTATTTAAAAAAGTCCACTCACACGCATCTGGTTCCGTTACCGATCGCCGATCGTGTCGATTTTTAGAATTGGTCAGTCTGAGCACGTGTAGACTCGCCTTTTGCAACATTAGTAGTATTGACAACAAAACAACACAACCACCAACCTGGTTCAAAGGAAAACCAAACTTAGAAGATAGCTATAAAGTAAAAAATGTACTAGCACAGAATTTTTGAAATTCGCAGTTCGTGCACTGCATTCGATTCCAATTTCAAATGCAGCTGAGTGAGGTTCATTATTCGTTTAAATGATGTTACATCCAAATAATCAATCTTGAACTCTACGTTGACTATTGACGGTTGAAAATCCAATGTTAAAGAATGATTCTTATAGGGTTTCGGTAGTAACAAGGTTTGTTGGCGCGAAAGCAGGTTGCGTACGCGCAGATAGCCATTACAAAGCGGCTAGACGGTGTACAGACGGTGCGTGTCATCGGAATGCGGTATCTTTCACTCCTGCTTGTACCAGGAGGTAATAATGATTAAGAGTTATATCCTGAGCAATATTTTTGCCTTTAATAGAAATGTATCCTGAAAATAATGAGGGGGAGTGCCTTGCTTCGGCACGAATGGGCTGGCTCGACCGGAGCGCGTCACAGAAAACCGTAAAACAGCGCTTATGTTGTGTTTCGCAGAGTGAATGAGGATACCGAAGGCCCAAAATCTTTTAAAAGGCCGGCAACGCACTTGTGTCCCCTCTGGTGTTGCGCGTGTCCATGGGTGGCGGTAATCGCTTACCATCAGGACCCCATATAAAGGATGCATTTGTCTACAGCATTCAGAAGCACGTCCATGACTAATGAAATGACGTCATCCAATTATATACCTCCTTTCTAATAGCTCAGCCGTCGTTTATCCTCATGACGGAATAGCTACGAAAGCAGAAATGCTATAGATCAACGAAAGCCAGCATGCTTACTGGTATGGATTTCAGGCTAGCTGCTACATCTACAAGCCAAAGCTCAAAAGGGCGTGCTAGATTCGTGTGCTCCATCTCAGACCCTGTTTATCCCGTCCAAGAAGTAAGCAATGTTATTCCATTTCCTCAAAACAAAAGATTTTACTTGTTAAAGCTTATTTAACTGCCTCATTAGCTAAGTGGTCCTGAACGCGACTGCTACGCTAGTGCTGGGTTCGATTCCCAGGTCGAGCAAAGTGTTATTGGGTTTTTCTATGAAATTCCCAGTAGCAGCTCGGAGTTAGGAATTTGTGCCCGTTAATGGCAATAGGCTCGCCCCTACATGGGACCTAAACATACCGGGGAACTGTGGGTGTACATTAGTACGCCTCTGCCTCACCCTTTGGGGAATACAGGCGTGATGGTATGTTATGTTATGTTATGTAAAGCTTATTTCATTATTTGGAATAAATCCAATGAAGTTGGACTGAGGCGGATCGGATGTATCAATATGGCAGTTTGCATTTTGATTTATACAAAATAACTGGTTCATTGAAAATTGTAATTAAATATTATTCATATTTTGAAAAAGCAAACAAATCGACAAATAAAGTTCTAAAATGCATTAGTTTTTGCAGGATTGAGAGCGAATGCTCTGTCCCTTTCCTGCAAATGTCACGTCACTGTTAAGTATATATACACTTAATATTCTCTGTCCTTATTTTCGAACAGATTTGAATGTTGTTTTTGGCCATCAGCGCTATTTATGGTAAATATTTTCATGACGTCATAAAAAATAATCTGACAACTAGCCTATCAACGCGTCATTAACTAATAGTGACCAGCATAACTTGGTCTACTGACTACAAATTCAAATACGGTAAAATATACCAAGATAAACTAGCTATTGTTAACGAATGATATAGGTAAGTATTTTTTTTTTATGTAATAGGGGGGCAAACGAGCAAACGGATCACCTGATGGTAAGCGATAACCGCCGCCCATGGACACCCGCAACACCAGAGGAGTCGCAAGTGCGTTGCCCGCCTTTAAAAGGTTTTGGGCCTCCGGTAACCTCAACTCACTCGGCGAAACACAACGCAAGCGTTGTTTCACGCCGGTTTTCTGTGAGGCCGTGGTATCACTCCGGTCGAGCCGGCCCATTCGTGCCGAAGCATGGCTCTCCCACGTCAAGTATGTATTTACGTGAATTAAGATAGTGATGACCATTGAATTGCCAAGTCAATGGTCTCGTGTTCTAATCCAAGGCACGCACTTCTGACTTTTCGTAGTTATTTGCATATTAATAGTAATTAAGAAGCGGCGGTAGTAGCCTAATGGCTAGGTCATCGGACTTGCGATCATGTGGTTGCTGGTTCGAAACCCACCCATTGCACTACCGACGTGAACCCACTCGTAACGCAAGCATTTAGCTTAGCACGAGGGGTTAACAAGAATACTAGTAATGTGGAAATATACCTAGTCTTAAATCTGCCAGCTAGCATGGTGTATACTATAGCCTAATCCCTCTTATTCTGAAAGTGTTCCATGCCCAGCAGTTGAGGGCATTATAATGGGTTGATCACAATATCTTTGTGGCTTTTAATCCTCGTTATAAGATAAGAAAAAATAATAGTTTAATAATAAATAGATGACTAAGGTGGTAACGCTGTCAGCTGCTTGTGAGTCAACAATGCGTGTGAATCAGTGATGCATCGATAACTACCCACACATACATACAGACAAAGATATCGCTGATATAAACATACTTACTTAGTAACTTATGTTACTTTTATGTGTGTCTTACTGCGCAGTGTGCAATTGTTACCCTTTTTTATGCAATATTAGCGATGTATGTATATAAATTATAACCTATAACCTTCCCAAATAATGCCTTTTTCTATTGGTAAAGACCATATGAAAATCTGCACCGTAGTCTGAGATGAGCCCGAACAGATTTTAAGTCCACGGGGACTTTAATATATACGAGTAGGTACCTATTATATAGTGTAAATGGAATACATCAAAGGAAAAGAAAATATTAATTAAAACAAAACATAAAGGAATGGACATTGCATAACTTAAATTCTACAGTAAGAGATCTGTAACAGACACATGACACAAATCACAAGTGGTGAAGTGGGGAACAGCGCAAAATCCAGCCCCGTCCTAGGATTTAACCTGTGATAAAGGTGCCTACTTGGTGATTGCTCCCTTGGACCTCTCCAACAACATGGTTCGATCTATTCTGTAACCTATCATCTAAACATAAAAAAGTTCTATCGGTATCTACAACTCTATATTTGTCCTATATCTTGTACTCCTTCAGTAATAGCTTCTCAATCTTCAGTCCAAAGATTTTCTCCTTCATACATATATGTACATGTAAAATAATTAAATAGTCACACATCTAAGGCTGGGTATCCACTCGGGGTGACGGGGTGACGGGGGATGGGTCAGATATTTCAATTCTCCATCGGATATTGGCGGGTGTCGTGACAACGCATACATCTGCGATCGGCCCCGCCTTATCGTAATATTAAAATCTTGTGTGTGCAATGTAAGTTATGACGGGTTAGTTTTATATACGGATGTTGGGCTTGCAAATATATTGGCTTTTTTAGGGTTAGATGTATACACGCTGGGAGATGTATTCAATCTTGGTTTATCAAGAGTTTTACCCTCACACCGCTGATTCTGAAAAAAAAAGCCCTAGAGTGAAATTTTTTTCTACCTAAAAAAGTAACTAATGGTTAAAATGATTTAAAGTATCCTAAATGTTGACTAAACTCATAATCTATCTGTATAACAGATTTCATCGAAATCTGTCAAGTGACGAGTTATAATTGGATTTGTAAACATACATACTTCCAGACAGACAATAACTCTAAAAATCATGATCATTTTTTTATCCCAATTAGGTATTTTTGCACATACACCGTCTTTTCTACAGACTTATTATAAGTATTGATAACACTTTTCTACTTACGACACTATTGAAGTAAATGATGTAAACCTCCATTTAGGTACACAGGTGTTATCTGCTGATTACCATCGAGTGATTAAATCCTTTGTAATAACTTCATTGAACACCTGATACATATATACAATAGTAAATGATTAGATAATTATATTGTGCGTAGATTACTGAAGGATTCTATTTCAAATTTAACTTCCAAAAAAGGTTTATTATTTATTTATTCATACAGGAAACTTACAAAAGGTTTAAAAAAGTGTTAGTTAAAGCAAGTCACTCATCTTCATCAGCAGCCCGCATTCGAACTACTACTACTACATGCCACTCCAAAATATCAAAGATCTAAACAGGTACAGTCGGCGTCAAAAATATGTAGTGTATGAAACGCAACAAAATATTGAATAACATTAGTATATTGACGCGTTGACAAGATCCCGCGATCTGGTGCCGCAATTTCCTATTCCGTCCGTCCGTCCGTCACATTGCCAATGATGTTTATTTATTTCCTTCTAACATTTCATGACTATTTGTATCTTTTGATATCGTTTTATATAAAAATGTTTGTGACATGCAGAAAAGTCTTTTTCGTGTTAGTAAATATTACGATTAATATTTTTGCCAAATCAAATAATTGAGATTAGAATTTTACTATGGTTTTAAAAGTGAATCAAGATATCGAAAAAATCAAAGAACAAGAATTAATAAGAAAAGAAAGATTTAAAAAGGTTTCTGGTTTGAAATTTAGACTTATCGATTAGTAAATAAATCTTTAAAAAAAATTACAATTCCTGACTGATTCTTCAACTCCAAGCTAAAACCGCTGAGGGTTAGGAGTTATTAATCTCTCAAGGTACCAATTAATAATAACACCAAAACCTCTATTGATCTACACCTCTGTCCAAGTATATACATAAAAAAACATCAGGTGCCTTCTTGAGTCTGACGAAGCATGCACGTCCCTATCTAAAACTGGATTAAGATTCTCATTGTGAAAAACTATAAAAAAGTGGGTAAATCCGTGACAAATAACTAAGTAAATAATATACAAAATTATGATTAATGGGAATTCAACAAAACGTGTTCTAAACATACAAAGCTACGGGATATTTTACATCAAATACCTTATTCCCATCCCAATTGATTAAACACTAAACAGATAAAACGAAATTGAAACCAACCTTTATACAATCTAATAACGGATCACAACTTACAAATTCAAATTTCGAAACAAAGGGGCATCATTCAAACGAATGAAGTGAACGAGCAACGAACGAGTGAACAGATTGAGTGAACAATATCTTATTTTGCAATAATCCGCTAGGAACTGTGGTAATTTCCTGAAAGAGATGAAACAACGCCAACTGTACCGTTTTAAACGCAAATGTTTACAATAAATGATCGTTTTTGAATACGTAATGGGATACATTTGGATTTCGAACTTACCAGATGTTTTGCTTTTTCTTCATCGATATTCGATCATGGTTTTAATTTCTTTTTAAAACTGCATGCTGTGTCGACTATTGAATGACAAAGGCAATACAATTTCGGAAAACCCGATCTCTTTAATATTTGCAATGACTCTTTTTCGGTAAAAAATCAATAAAATTAATTATCTAGTTAAAATGGTTGACATAATTATACTTCCTTAAACTTGCAGTAAATTTTTAGATTTTTGGTACATAAATACATGCATGCAATGGTACATGCATTTTAAAACATGTAACATGTGTTCTCCTTGGACTGTATCTACATGTTTTTATTAATTACATAATTTAAGCTAAGACGTAATATAACATACCATCACGCCCGTATTCCCTGACGGGTTAGGCATTTACACTGCTCGATCTGGAAATTCTCATCATCCTATTAGACTCCAAACCCAACTAAAGGTAAAATATCTATAGTTATATTGTATCTCCAACTAAGGAAATTTAACATAACAACATACCATCACGCCTGTATTCCCCGAAGGGTTAGGCAGAGGCGTACTTATGTACCACCCACAGTTCGCCGGTATGTTTAGGTCCCATGTAATAGGGGGCGAGCCTATTGCCATTAACCGGGCACAATTTCCTAACTCCGAGCTGCTACTGGGAATTTCATAGAAAAACCCAATAGCACTGCTCGACCTGGGAATCGAACCCAGGACCTCTAGCGTAGCAGTCGCGGTCAGGACCACTTGGCTATTGAGGCAGTTAAGGAAATTTAAAGTTAAATAAAAACATAACACTACACAAAGAAAAGTAAATAACACTATGGATAAACGCAAGTCGCTTCCTTAATCATAAAGAGAACCGTTTTACATTATAGTACGCTTCAACAAATTCAGTTGTTTACTGTACAATCAGTTGTTTTATTCAATTAAAAGATGGCAGCACTCGCGCTTGATCAACTTTATACTTGTAAATTGGTTTCCAAGTTTACAAGTGTTTATTTAGATAAGATACCTTCATAATTATTAGATTTCCCTGGTTGAGCAAAGTGTTATGTTTTTCTATAAAATTCAAAGTATCTCGGAGTCAAGTTAGAAACCGATTAATGGTCATAGACTCGCTATTTTTTATGGGATAGGAGGCAAACGTACAGACGGATCGCCGGATGGTGCGATTACCGTGCACCGACACAAGTGCGTTGCCAGCCTTTTAAAAGGGAGTACGCTGTTATCTTGAAGGTTTGAAGGTCGTATAATATGTAGAAAAGACCCTTCTACATCGAACCTAAGAATATTACGGTCAATTATTTGTGTCCTTTAGTACACCTTTACCTAATCCTACGAAGAATACTTACGTGACGGAATATATATATTCCTCTTTGATTGTGGCAAGACTTGCCGTAAGGAACCGCTTTATAAAGACGGAAGATATGGAAAGATATAACACACCTCTCAAATAAACACACTTTCCAATCTCTTACGGGCTTTCGTAGTCCACTTTTTAACATGTTCGTATAGTTAATTATTGCTAGACAATTTGTCGCAAGTTAATAAAGACGCAAGAAGTGGCAAGTTCTTTGTATGATGCTGGATTTATCGGTTTCTCCCGGGCCCGCTTCATTTCCTGAGCTCGCCTCTTGTCGAACTTACGCGCGACGCAAGGTGCAAGATGCAGCGGATGTTACAATACGAAGCATTTGTTTTATTGATAAATATGCAGGTCGTACTCAACAACTTTTTCTACCAAACTCATACCCCGATCTTAAAAAATAAATACATCCTCTCGTACAAAAGTAAATAGAAAATATATAACTTTTTTCATCGGGAAATTTGAACAGTACGACGGATACAATCACCCTTTTTAAAGGTGCTACATACATAACATACATACTATCACGCCTGTATTCCCCGAAGGGTTAGGCAGAGGTGTACTAAGGTACACCCACAGTTCGCCGGTATGTTTAGGTCCCATGTAATAGGGGGCGAGCCTATTGCCATTAACCGGACACAAATTCCAAACTCGGAGCTGCTACTGAGAATTTCATAGAAAAACCCAATGGTAACACTTTGCTCGATCTGGGAATCGAACCCAAGACCTCTAGCGTAGCGGTCGCACTTGAAACCACTAGACTAACGAGGCATTTGCCGGTGCTACATACCCTGTATGATATTTATTTAAGTAAATAGATTATTTAAAGATACTTCTTCAAAACAATGTTTTACATTTCTTTAATTAGATTGCACCGGTATTTCCCAATTGATGACCTCTGAGAAGTCACACCGAAACAAACTACAAAATCAGAAATAATTTGTTTCAACCATGTTCTGTGTACAGACATAGTAGTAGCAATAGGCGAGTATTACAATGAAGCATAATAAGTATCTGAAATGGTCCTCTGAGAAGAATTTGATTCTCTTTTATAGTGAGCGGCAAATGAATGAAAAGGACGGCTGTTGCAGCGCAGTACGCGCTGTCACACGTCATTGTTCTTGCCATCTCTTTTTTTTCTTTCTCCAAGATGTTTGCTCTAGGTATCTTTCATCCATATCCGTTAAACCGTGGGAGAGCTATGCTCCGGCACGATTAGGCCGGCTCGACCGGAGTGATACCGCGGCCTCACAGAAAACCGGCGTGAAACAACGCTTACGCTGTGTTTCGCCGAGTGAGTAAGGATACCGGAGTCCCCAACCCTTTTAAAAGGCGGGCGAGGCACTAACAATTCCTCTGGTATTGCGGGTGTCCATGTGCGGCGGTTAATGCTTACCACTGGCGATACGTCTGCTATTTTGCCCCCCTATGACATAAAATAAAAATGGCGGAGGTTTTAATCCGCTCGTAGCTTATTACTTGGGCCTCACTAACACTACAACGCAGGGATAATCGCATTGTTTTGTTTTTGATTCATTGCATTTGTTCTCGTAAACTTCGTATTTATTGCGTTTCTTGCACCGATCGGATATTTCTATGTTCTCCTATGATTTACGTATTGTATATATTTGATAGGTTATTATTAAAAGTTTATACCTAAGTACTTATTTGCTTTGAAATATTGATTTGCGGTATTGAGAATTGTTCTCAAAGAATGTAGAGATTCTGTTTAATTACCTTCGTTGTGTGTGGTTTTCTTCTGCAGTTTTCATATTAATTCACCTTTCTCTGCTTCGTGTCTTAGGAATAGGAGCGAATTTCCTTCTATTTTCTGCAATTTAACAAGTTACAATTAATTGGGAATTTCGATATAGTGTCTTTTCTATGACTACGTGTATGAACGTGGAAGAAGCAAAAATAGTAAAAAACAATATACAGCCATGTTTATTCATTATTTTGATAAAATAATTAATATTGTATTTTTTTCTCTTTACAGGTAAGTTAACACAATAATTCAAATACGTGGCTCGGGCGTTTACAGTTTTATACGACAATTTATGTAAGTAATTTATGCGAGGTAGAGCCATGCTTCGGCACGAATGGGCCGATCTCGATCGGAGTGATACCATGGCCTCACAGAAAACCGCCGTGAAACAACACTTACGTTGTGTTTCGCTTAGTGGGTGAGAAGACTGGAGGCCCAAACGCAGTTGTGACTCCCTTGGTGTTGCGGGTGCCCACAGGCGGCGGTATCGCTTACTATCAGGTGATCGGTCTTCTCGTTTGCACCCTTCATCCCATAAGAAAAAGGTACTATGAACTTGGAGATTAACTAAGGAGCTAACTAACTTCTAAGGAGACCACTTAGAAGTCCAGTATTAGTGATACAAATCAAATAATTGTGTATTTTACAATGTAGGGCAATACTTTCTAATGGTCAATCTGAAGATTTTGTCTGCTGCCTGTATAGGTGTATACTTAACTCTTTTGTCGACTGTACTTTTTTCAAGTCTTCGACGTACCCTCACAGATATGGAAAAAGGCGAACTTTTCAAAAGCGCTCGAGCCTCATCGACGAGCTCGTGATGGTAGATTAGCCACTCTCGCGCTTTCATGCCGTCCTACTCATACTCGAAAGAGGAAAAGAGATGTTACATGACACTCGTTACATAGAGTATTATATTCAAACTCGTTGACTCCCTAACTGCCTAATGTATCTGGTAGTTTTAAGCGCGACTGTTAAGGTAGAAGTCCTGGGTTCGGTTCGACCAGTTTTAACATATTATCACGCCTAATATACACCCACAGTCCGCCGGATGTTTAGTATCTCTGCCTAACCCTCCGGCGAATACAGTACAATACATACTTCGCTCGATGGTAATCAAACTCAGGGCTTCTAGCGTATCATTGGCGCATAAGGCCACTATGCTAATGATTCTTAAACATACTTAAAAGGCCGGCAAAGCGTTGGTAGAAAAGCTCTACAAAGTCGCTGATGTCCTTGGGCGGCGGTAGTCCCTTACCATCAGGTGATAGGCCTGTCCCTTTGCCCCCTCTGATATAAAAAAGGCAGTCACATTCTAAAATAAAAGAATCCAATTCTTAGAATTCCATAAAATCTACAGGTTCTTTACAAGTACCTAACAGTTTAATAGCAACAGTTTCTAAAATATCACGTATTTTCTATCAAAAATACCGTTAGCAATACTATTTTAGATAGTAAGACCCAGCGTGGGAATATCCTAACATTTGTTCCAAGTTGCCCAAGCGCAGGATCTAATCGAGATATTAATCGAGCTGGCGAGTTACTCGATTGCGCGTTATCGATTGTGGAATGAATGGTACATTACAAGCAATTAGAGGTTGACGATTGTACGCTTGATGTTTTGTGAAATTTGTTTTATTCCAAAAACTGGCAGAAAGCATTTTGTTTAGATAAAAGTATAATTTACATACATTCATGCCTTTTCCTCATAAGGGTAGGTAGAAACTACAGATCGCTACTTTTCTGCTTCTACAGACTTCATAAATTGTGAAATGTACCATTAATTAATTTAGTCAACGAAATTAATCCCCAAAACCCACATAATTATCAACCCATATACAAGATCACTGTTGGGCACGGATCTTCTCCCATAATGAGAAGGTTAAGGCCATAGTCCACTACGGTAGCCTAATGCGGGATCGCAGACTTCACAAGCCGTTGAGAAAATCTCTCAGGAATGCAGGTGTCCACACTGTATTCCTTTACCGTTCAAGCAACTGATTATTAATATTTAATAGTGTCTTGGTTTCGAACTCGGGACCTTTTACTTGGCAGTCCAATGGTCATATCCCTGGGCTACCAACAGACCATGAAGCATATATAGATGATATCGCATAAAGGCATAACTCTTAACTGTTACTAACGAAAATATATTATATGAATTAACACTTAAACCATATCATTTACCGAAGTTAGCAGAACGTGAGCTTCAGTCTGATCTAATTCCTCTCAATACTAATTGTCGAACAGCCTCTCAAAGGCGATCGTCTGCTGAACTCAGATTAGGCGCGCTCACCCCCTTGAGCCGCTGGATGATGGTACTTGTGAGATGATTGTATCGGACCTTGCTCTTTCCAAGCCGGGGTTATTGATACAGCCATGAGTAGAAGAAAATTATATTGTATTAAGCTTCAGGATAGATGGTTGGCGCTTTTTGAGGAAGGTCTACGTTCAGCAGTGGACGGCAATTGGCTGATACGATGAAGCTTCAGGAACTCGACTCCTAAGCAAGAGAACTTAGGTTTGATTCCCAGTTTGAGCAAAAGAATTCTCTGTCACAGCTCGAAGTTTGGATGTATACCCGATTAAGTGCAATAAAACCATTCGGGCAAAGCATTACTGCTTAGTATTCAATTTGAAGAAGTTAAGTTTTATCCCAGGTGCTCTATCATCATAAGCCTATCCTGGTCCATTGCTGGACGTAGGCCTTCCCCAATCTGCGCCATTTCGCCTTATCTTCGGCTTGATGCATCCAGCTTTCGCCAACAGCCTTTTGCAGATTATAATTCCATCTTGCTTGAGGGCGTCCTACATTACGTTTGCCGAGTCACGGTCTCCATTCGATCCCACGACTTCCCTTATCGGTTCTTTTTGTATATTCGGGTTATATTGTAAAAATGATCACACGCATATTTTTTTATTTAATTACATCATCCACAACCCAATTCCACTGACTTTTGAGTACGTATAATATGTCCTTTAATCTTATTCATAATTTACCCCTTCCATAAATAAGGTGCACATCTTTGCACTTTTTAACGTTTAATTCAAACATTAGATTGTCAAAATTTAGTTCAAAATTTAAATTTTGGACCCAGACGTTTCTCCGTGGAGTACAAGCGTATCTCCTGCAAGCACAATCTCTGTATTATCTATGCGACCGGGAGGCTACAACCAGTTGACAAACTGCACTACGTGATATTGCAGCCATTACTCCTGGTGATTCATATCGAACACCCCCTGACTCCCCCTAGCACACCCAACACCCGGCTTCCTGAGATAACGGCACGCTCAATATACCTATTAAAATTTAACCTGCATCCAAA
This sequence comes from Acronicta leporina, assembly GCA_947256265.1. Taxonomy (NCBI): domain Eukaryota; kingdom Metazoa; phylum Arthropoda; class Insecta; order Lepidoptera; family Noctuidae; genus Acronicta; species Acronicta leporina. Next base: position 2,180,943 of record OX366513.1, on the reverse strand, counting down.
AAGTAGGAACTAACTCGTGTGGGTACTAATTACTTATTCAATCAATTAGGACCGAATTAGAACTGAATCATTTTCTTACCTAATATAAAATATCATTAATGCTAAAAGCTCTTTTAGATAGTAGGTAGGCTTCGTTTGTTAAAAGCTAGTCCAAATTTGTGAAAACAAGTGTAAAATAAAAAGAATCATATCGTGAATTTAAAGTAAATTAGGTGTTCAAATAACCTTTTTTGGTTTTTCGACTGGTTATGCCAAAAAAATACTGTTGTGTTAAAAAGTTGAAACGTCAAAGTGACAGTTGGAGAACGCGCCAAAACTACCATTGACAAAGCACCGGTGAGCCGAAACAATCAACAAATTCACATCGTACAAACGGATCGGACATTTATTGTCCGCTATCGTTACATTCCACCTCTGTTGTTTATAACAGAGACGCCCAATTTGCTAGGGAGAGACTTTTTATCTCGTTTTTTTGCTATTTTTTTTCGGTACACGTCGAACAAAGGCGATATGACAGGTCTCCGTGTAGGACGGTATCGCTAGTCAGGCACGACGAAAAACGAGAATGGAGTAATCGAGCAATCGAGTAAAAACAGAAGGAGAGGGTGCGAGCCCATCGGCCCGTGACAATTGCATCTGCAGTCGAATTGCAGACGCCATGTTGGATTATTGCGCACCTCTATTTCGATTAAGTGTCTCGACGGCTTTGTTTTGTCCCCGTCCCATATATGTCTTCATTTCCTTTGTATTTTTTCTGTGTATGGTTTTATAAATTAATTTACTAACATAAGTTTACACCATTATGTTAAAATTAAATTTTGACACGGTTGGTTGATAACTAAAAAAACACAGTATTTTTCTAATGAAGCACATTGTTTTGTAAACATCTCACATGTAATGTATTCACAGCTTTTTGAATGCCATATCAGCTTACAACCTTTCTCAGAAGGTCTGTGCGCCTTACAATAGTGTTGTGCCTTAAAATATTCTTATTTTAATCGAGTAGGTGTATGTATCGAGGAAGCGAATATCGGGAGCGCTCGTGTGGAATATAGATAGTGACGGACGGTGGACGGCGACCACCGATACGATACAAGGCGCGCCACGCCAGAAATCTATTCATATTTTTCAATTTTCCAATTTTGAGCGCAGGTGAAAGCTGTGAATCTCTAGGTTGACAAAAAAACTCTAGGTTGTCGTAGGTCAGAACATTTTGTACAATTTTGAAAGCCTAATGAGATAAGATACGAATAAATTTCAACACGTTTATGGAAATTGGAATATACAAATTTAAATATTTATGAAAAAAGAAATTAGATGCTATACCAAAAGAGACCGTCTAAACTGACGAGCGTCATCGACGAAGCTGTCGAAACTCCAATTCGGAATCAATCAACTCGATCCTCTGACGTACTTCACCCGACTTTGACAGTTTACAAAAATGGCGAAGGAACCAATCGGGTTGTGACGTCGGCAACAAAAGGGCGCGCGTCAGCGACGATGGATTCGAAAATTAAAATCTCGCGTTAGTTGGCAATGTTGGCAGTGGTGACGGCTGTCGGCAGCCGCCGGCCGCACTGCCAACCAGTTCGATTTCAGGCTTGTTCTAAATATGTCAACACTTCTTTGTTATCGAGGGACGTGCGCGCGGAAATGAAAGTCCATCGAGTAGACGAGTCTATTATCGCATCGCATATTAAATGGGAGCGTTGTATGTAGCAAATTATCGGTAATTTACTCAGTAACAGTACTTATCTACTCATGTGGTAACAGTTACATTATCAATGCTGAGACCTTGCTTTGGCATACTATTTTCGAATTCAATATAATTCGAACACAATGTGTGAAAATTAAATGGGAAATTACTAGAAACCATATTTCGAATATTTTTAGAAACCAGTAGATCAATTTAATGCACTGTTAGCATCTTTTAAACTTATCAATACCCATAAATCGTTCGCATTAGTAACGCATGAATACCCACGATAAAACCTAACCCGTAACCCACACATTAAATAAGATGAATGACACATGATTAAGGATCAACTTACACGGTAAAGTTGGTACCTAAGGATAATATCTACTTCATATTAAAATTCTTGAATGACAATATCGCCAAAAGACATCGCACAATGCTCCAACCGCGAGCCCTCCTAGCAAAAAAAAACACAAAAATTCCAATTTCAACTTCTATTCGATAATTCGCGGAAACGCGAAGAAAACTTACATGAGTGACGTATCAGTATGCGGCAGGCGGCTGCGAGATATCCACGTATTTACCTACGTACCTGTCGTCGTCTCGTCACCGTCGAGCTAAGCCCGCTCCATTCTGTGCCGAGTTGAAAAACTTTTCGACTGCTATGTGTGATAGCGGTACCATTCACACTAGAGTTCAGAACAAAATAAAGAAGGTTTATGAAAAGACAATCGAGATGAACTTTCCGACCCGGAAACTTGCTTCATGGGTTTTAAAAATGTGTGAGTTGTAACTTTCACATTAAAGGTACAGCATTGGAAACTATAATAGGTATCTCCTCATATAATATATAGCATGAAATTTTATTCATAATAAAACTAAATTACGTTACGCGATTTTTTGGTATAAAATATAACGTGTTTTTTCTACGGGCACTGTATCGTCACACGTCACCTGTCCGAACAGATTCCGATCGCGATCCGCGCGACATTATGTTTGCTCAGTCGTCAAAAATTCTTTTGTCCCCACGAGATAAGCTACGCACCACAGTGCCACACTAGCTATCGTCGTGCAATTTTTTAAACTAATGTTGTATCGTTTGAGAGATGTAGTTTTTTATGTAGTTATTTAATTTTTTTGCTATTTGTATCTATTTTTCTTATGCCCTTAGTAATTATGTATGTATTTTAGTTTACCCTGTACCAAGCAAATTTTCCCTTACATCGAAGTTATTGGCGTACATAGACGGAACATAAAATTGTATGCAAGGGTTTTATGTAGTGTCCTGAAGCTACTTCCTAACACTCTCTAAATGACAAAGGAGTTTACGGGTGTGAGTTTGGAACCATCGACATCGATATTGCTATATATATTTATGTATATTTTAACATTTTATCGATCAGTAAAGCTTTTGACAGCTTGTAAACAAAACAATGGTATAATATTAGAACGATTTCCAAATAAAAACCGACTAAGTTGTCTCGGCGCCAAGATTAAATACCTATCAACAATTTTTATTGTAAATCGTGAAAATGGAACTTAGACTTTACCATGTCGACAAAATTATCGATCATAAAATTATGAAGTTAGGTACATGCTACCGTTTACGATAAAATTATCGAATTTATAACGATTTGGTTCGATGCTCACAACGCAGATGTAGGTACCTACCTGTATCTCTAATTATAAAACTAATGAATATACATTATCATGATATTGTTGAGCTGTGACATTTTCAGAGCGCATTATTTCAGGAATTTCCTATTTAATTCATAGATTAACGTATAAAACCTAATTATTTATACAATTGGTGTTTCATTTTTAAAGTTATCGCTGTTTCGAGGGCAATATTAGGCGATAATAGTTCCTATATCTACGCCAGTAACTAGTTATACGTTATACAAGTTATTGATAAGCTAATTCAGCCTTGTTTGCGAATAAAAAGTGATATCTTTTTCGGTAAAAGTATAGAGTTTTTACGCTTGTTTAGCGTCAGTAGTGTTTGTTATTTTGTTCTCTTCACACCATAAGCACAGTATATTAAAACTAAAAATCTTTCCGTAATACCTGATAAAATACTTGCATTTAAACACTCTGGTAAGTCTAGTTTTATAAATTTTACTGTCGTATTTAATTCTAAAAATACAGGATACAATGTTTACCACAAAGCAGTTCCTCTACCTTATACTCTTAAGAAACGTGTAATTCTGTTATTTCTTATGTTTAAATTAAGAATTTGATAATATTAAAGCCTCTTTATTTTCTGACTGATAAACTTACAGGGGTTTGAACTAAATTATACTAAAATTACACATACTTATATTTGCACTGTTTTATACTTATTGTCAAGGCAGCTAAAGTGTATACGTATAGGCCTGCTCCAATAGCTTCCAGGATTTTCTTGTCCAATCGTTTTCAACATAGGTATTTGTTAATCTCTGCTTCCCAGCGTTCCTTGGACGGCCACTAGCCGTCCTATAAGGAACGCTCTTGCCACTTGAACCTCCCCAATTTGTAGCCAAATACATCTTAATACATCTTTCATCTATCAATCGTGCTACGTGGCTAGAATTTAGTAATGAGTGATTAACATTTTTTTAATTAACTAGATCAGAATAGCAACAAAGGAGTTTCATAATGTATTTAGTTTAAGATTGCAAGGAAGTGGCTTTAGATTGGAAGTCATAATGAATCCATTTAATACTTCTTTTAATTGTTCGACTTAAAGTCCACCATGAAAGCCTAATGCAAGTTGACAGACTTCATATGCCGCTGAGAAAGTCTCACATTTCAATACTTAAATATCTGTACAGTTTCACTTGAATAAATAAAAAAATAAGTAGCAATCACACAAACATCAGGCAATCAGATTTCTTTAATCAGGAAAAAATAACCATCCAACTATAGTGTGTAAAGATAAAAATCTACACAGTGCTTCTACAATAACACTGATTACTATCAGTGTATGTAATCCGGCATGTCGTTTGATAAAAATCGTAAAAATCGCGCTCGATTAAATTTTTATCGGTTTTTTCAACGATAAGAGTCGCGCTTCGACGCAAGCAGTTAGTGCGCGCTAGTTTGTCGAGGCGAAACACTGTGCATGTGATTAAGTTTGAAACACTGCGCGATATGAACTGGAATTACTGGTGGTTTGTGTTATTTTTATATGTATTATTTTTTATGGTAGTGATTTGGCCGGTCATTCCACATTAAGTATTTATGATTATATTCTATTGATATGCTTACAACTGGTGTATTTGGACTCAAATACTTACTTTTGCAGGGTTGTTCTCAAGCTCATGCCTACCCCACATTTGTATTTTCATAGCAATTGATCACAAAAATAAGATTTAAATTATTATAAAAGACTAGCTTCTGCCCGCGACTTCGTCTGCGTGGACTTCAGATAAAAAGTAGCCCATGTGTTATTCCAGACTATAATCTATCTCTGTGCCAAATTTTATCCTGATCCGTTCAGCCGTTCTGGCGTGAAAGAGTAACAAACATCCATTCATCCATCCATCCGTCCATCCTCACAAACTTTCGCATTTATAATATTAGTAGGAAGATTAATTTCTTACAAAAGAAGTAAGCACCTATCACCTACACAGTCATGATAACCAAAATTAATTAATTCAATTATTTCAATAAAAAAAATAATTGTTATCAAATGTTCCATGGCCAAAAGCCTTCAAAGAAGCCAAAAGAAAGTATCGCGACTGAAAGACTACAGCTTTCAATCATATGTCCTTTATTACAATTTAAACGTACGTTTACTTAATACGAATTGAATTGCTTCTGGTTAAGTTATTAATAATATTTATTAAAAATCGAAGAGCCAATACAATAGTCAGTGATCAGTGCTAGAGTAAACAGATAAACTGACAAGTTGTTTTGTTTTTTATTAAAAATCAATCAACAGAGGATAATATTTTACTGGGTTAAGGATATGCCCCTTTGTTAAACAACCGGTTGTTATAATAACCATCTGACACCTAACTTTTTCTCAAAAAAAATAGAGATTATAATCATTACTCAATTTCTTTTATACATATATGTTTGTGTTTCTACTGCTTAAAGATAATTTTAAAACATTTTGTATTCTGCAGTAAAAATAAAACAAAATAATAATCAATAAATAAAGGTTGGTGAGCTAGCGGCCACGGGTACTCATTAATATTAATATGTCGTTATTAAAGAAAGGTCAATAAAATGATACCTATTTAGTATTTTTCCTAGATGCTAAAATTACAAATATATTAATTAGGTACCTACATAGAATTTAGCAATTATTAAAATTTCTACACAGATTGAAAATTATGCGGACATTTTGAGCTTGTTCCAAATAATTGCTGTTAATAAAATAATTTCAAACAAAAATTAATATAGCCGGTGTCGCCGTCGATATGGGTTGATATTTTGTTTTTTAGCCACCGACTTCCGAACCTGTTTTGCATAAACCTATATTATTGTTTAGAAGTCGATTTTAATTTTTCTTGAAAGTTATTTTATCTTGGCAGCTAGTTTTTGTGATCTCCTGTTATACGTGTCTCGTATAATTTTACATAAGTTAACGATGTCATTCTTTATTATTTGCTCGATTGGAACAGTATGTGTTAAATGTTGTTCTGTCGAACATTTTGAATGGCGCGTACAATAGAAGTACTAGCTAGGCTTCCTGTATCGTCCAACACCTACAATAATTCAAGCGGCGGTAGCCTAATGGCTAGGGCGTCGGACTTGCGATCATGTGGTTGCCGGTTCGAACCCCACCCATTGCACAACCGACGTGAACCCACTCGTAACACAAGCATATTTAGCTTAGCACGAGGGGTTAACAAGAATACTAGTAATGTGCATCCCACATTTGCTAGTAAGCTTTTAAAAAAAATATAATATATCATAATGCCTGTGCTATCCGTCAAAATACATACCTATAGACGGAAATGAATCCTTCTCTTACTTTTGAAGTCGATTTAAAAAAAGGATAATACCTATATAAAGTTGGTAGGAGCAATATTCTATAAAAACGACTTTTTCTAAAATTTTCAAGTTTAGAACTACGTTAGACTGGTAAGAATTAATCAAGATAATCTATACAGGTATATTTATAAAATAAATGTATACTTATACTATATTTACACTTTATTTTTATCTTCGCACGTAAAATTGTTTCAGTAGCAATGATAACAGATATACGAGCTGTTATCGGCAAATAGGTACATTGCAAATGTTTGACCCAACAGTATCACAAATATTGGTGACCAAACTACTCGTATAAGCAATTGACGCAACAGCTGAACAATTTGTGTTTTCAAGCGCAAGCGCAAATTGTTGTTGGGTGAAAGTTCAACGTGAAAAAAAAAGTAAAAATACTGCCGAAGTACCTACCTAGCCTAGTGATCCCAAACGCGACTACTACGCTAGATGTCTTGGGTTTGATTCCCATGTCGAGCAAAGTGTTATTGAGTTTTTCTATGAAGCAGCATGGAGATTTGGATGTGTGCCCGGATAATAGCAATAGGCTCGCCCCTAATTACATGGTACCTACCTAAACATACTGAAGAACTGTGTGTGTACATATTAGTACACTGCCTAACTCTTCAGAAAACACAGGCGTGATGGTATGTGTTACAAGTAAAAATACTTCCGGGCTTTGGTTGTCATATACCAACACACGACGGAATCGCATATCGACGAATTGCTAGCCAAGACTATCGTGTGACGTCAGAGATTCTATTTCCACATTGGCCACGAACATATGCCACCAACATTGGCACCAAACGCCTGCAGAGTGCATTTCACCGATTTTCGCGTGTTACCACACGATAAGGTCGATTTCTTTCTTATCTCTACCCCTCCCCCCGCAACAATGCCTCCCCCTTCACCCCCTTTTCCGATAACCAACGCGTTACTGGTTACGTGATGTTTTGTTTTCAATCAATAACTAGTGTTATGATTTATTTCTAGTTAAGGACTTGGAGGTATGCGTTTATTATACCGCGTCTGCTTTATAATTTAGTAAATAGTTCGGACTACATTGTCAAAAGATGTACGTTTTATTTAGACAATAATTTGAAACTAGGTACCATGGATAATATCTAATATTATCAGCAAGCGAAATGAAAACTTCGGAAGTGATACAGGGCACTTGCACCAACTTCTGAAATATATTATATTTAAATTGTATTTAAACACAAAATTACAATGATAATTTGTGTTTAAACACAATTTAAACATATTTAAGAAATTGGTGCAAGTGATAACTTTTTAACCAAAACTTTGTCTACTGTCTCGACAAAATCGTAGGATAAACGGTATCCTAATCCGAATATTAACACAATTTGATTAAATTGGCTTTAAATGACAAATTTACGATTTATGTTATATTTATTTTTAGTACCTATTACATTTGTATGGGCAATTCTGCGTCCGACCCTTAAGTTAAAGGACATATTGTACTAAAACGACATAATTTCATTATCTCAATGTTATTAAAACTATCTTTGATAAAGCAAAAGATAACGCAATCTTAATTAATGGGGTGCAATATCTTGTTATCAATGATAATCATAATAAGTAGTGTTACAAAAATTGTAATATTTAATCAAATTACAATTATCGAACATTGCGTAACTTCTGTTTCTGTACTTGCGTAACGTTATTGTATTAAAATACAAATTATTGCAAAAATAATCTTATCGGTATTGTAACACTAATAGAATAATACTATGACAAAATTATTGTACAACTACCTGATGTTATTATAATATATGTAGATTAAAATATGCACATAATCTAGATTGAAAAAAAGAGAATTCTATTAATCCCAATATTATCCGTCATTTATCACAGATGCTAGGCTAGGCTTCTGAGTTGACAAAAATAAAAAAATAAAATCGTCGAAGAGCAACTGCCAAAAATATTGGTAGGAGCCTGATGTTATTCAAACATGTCCCATTCAGACGGATGCTACGTCAGCTACTATATCCAAAACAAATTGTTTTTCGGACCAATAGTAGGCTGTATTTTATTCATTTATATTCTTCAGTTTATTTCGAATAAATACAAGTTATAAACCTACGTGTCGCCTTTAAGTGTTGAAAAGATTAACGTAATTTAATACCCACAGTTCGATCAGAACAGAAATCTCTCAAATGGTAACAAAAATTCAAAAAAATCCGTTTCCAAATCGATTAGTAATCATTTGATACGGATTTGATTGTAATTTTCAATATCGATTACAACAGTTTTATCGATTATATGATGTTGTACCGATTAGTATTTCCCAACGATGGTAATCCTTACTATATTTCCTTTGATATTATTCTGAATTGATGTAACCATTTTAAAATTAATATTCACACTAAGCTGGTTCATTTGACACCTCCGAGGTTATTAGCTTGGGTGGTGGTCGTGAGATAGAATCTACCGAGGTACTTCTGAAGTATCAGATGACATTGATAGAATCAACATAGGCTGTTTGGTCAATTTTATTAATTTAGTGTGGGTTTCCATAAAATATAAAGTGTGGTGTTGATATACCAAATAATTTTAACCTTAAATCTTAACAATATGCTATCGTTAGATGTGTATTTTTTATGGGATGGGGGGGGGGGGGGGGGCAACCAAACAGACGGCTCACCTGATAGTAAGCGAATACCGCCGCCCATGGACACCCGCAACACCAGAGGAGTAGCAAGTGCGTTGCGTATCCTCACTCACTCGGCGAAACACAAAGTAACGTCAGTTTTTCTGTGAGCCCGTGCTATCACTCCGGTCGAGCCGGCCCATTCGAGCCGAAGCATGGCTCTCCCACGATGTAAATGAGACCCATCTCATTTACATCGACTAAATACACATAAGGCCCCAGCCTTATGTGTATTTAGTCTTATTCCAACTTGTTGAAACCAAATTCTGGTAAAGTAGACCTCACTGATTTTGTACGCCGAGCCTGGAATAAGGACTTAATAAGGTTTTTTGGAAGATCTTGCAAGAACACCTTTGAATTTGACACACTGTCAATGGTTTTTGATAATTGTGTATGGATCTCAATTGTTAGGAATATTAATTAAATAATTAGCCAATATAGATGATTCCTATGAATATTTCATAACTAAAAAAGCAACATCTGAGTCATCAAATTATACATAGTCATTTAAAATTTCTCCTCTACAAACAAACAAGAGACGATTCAATCCTCATCAATATGTGAATGAAACAAACACATGTATCTTCTAAGGCTCTTAGATCAGATCATTTGTGTAATTGTACAAATCCGATGTATACCAATTAACCTGTAATTCGTGCTGTGAAGATAAAACCATGAAATGTCACCGTTCTAATTCACATGAGTTTTAAACTGCTCGTGAATATTATCGTGCAAATCTTTGAGAAGAAAAGCTAAGTGTACCAAGTCCTTATCTAAGTGTCAAGGAGTCAGTGTGTATCGCTGGGGGTTAAGAGAAATCTGTTGGTGCATTGTTGATCTAAATCACCTTGGTTATTTTGGGTTGAAAAGGTGCACAGTGATTTCTAGGGCTGTCAAAAAAGCAAGAATCCGTACTGATTTCTGACACTTACGCGAATATTAGACATTGAAATGAAACTACTTTTTACGGATTTTATCGCGGTATATTGATATTATTTAGTCCCCGACGTTTCGGATCCTTTACAGCATCCATGGTCACGGGCAGTCTGCCCGTGACTATGGATGCTAGATGCTAGGTAAATTCCGTAAAAAGTAGTTTCATTTCAAGCAAGAATCCGGTTTTGTTTCAACAGTAATTGGTCTTTATTGCTGAAGTTTTACATACATACTTTTGACATTCCATACCATCACGCCTGCATTTCCCGATGGGTCAGGCAGTACTAATGTACACCCACAGTTCGCCGGTATGTTTAGATCCCATGTTATTGGGGGCGAGCCTATTGCCACTGACCCGGCACAAATTGCAAACTCCGAGCTGTTACTGAGATTTTCATAGTCCAATGAAACTACTCGACCTGGGAATAGAACCCAAGACCTCTAACGTAGTTTGACATTAATATCTGGAATTTAATAGCTGATATATGTTTTTAGCACCAAAGCTTTTATTCGATTTTCCAGAACCAGCGCAAAACGGTTGATTAGCATATTTTTTTTAAAACAAATTTCTTAAATCTTATACTAGTCAACGTAGTTATTACTTAGTCACGAACCCAACGGTAGTATATTATGTTAATATATTTCATTAATGGGCATTAATCATAAATGAATACCAAACAGTAGCGAGGAAACATAATACTCTCCCACAAGACAAAAATATCAATTCAAAATACGAATATAATAATGTAATAAAATACATGATACCCAATTTAAAAATCTACATATTTGTTCCTAATCGGATAAAATTCGGTTGGAATGCCTAACAAGCTTAGAGAACAACATGTCTGCCACTTATATCACCGTTACAGCCCACCCGAATATTTACTAATCGATTAGGAAAATCGATTCCCGAATGAGAAATTCGAAAAATACTATATAGATTTATCGGTACGATCTACTCTCGTTAAATATCATTAAAGCTCCCGACTCGATTTATTACTAATCGATAAACGTGAATTATTTGTTTTCGTATAGATTTTTGTGATCTGTTACCCGCTTGAATATTTATTGAAATTATATTTAGTTAATAGGGTTGTAGATAGTATCAATATTAGTTACAGTTATACTCCTGGTATTACTGTTAATTATAAGAGTTATTTGTTATAATTAGATAAGCTACAAAAGGGAATGTAAAAACCTTCAATGGTAAAAACATTTACCACAAACTGTCAAATTTCAATTAAAGAGATTACCTATTATCCATTCGGGTTTGACAGCTTGTGGTAACTTGATGTTGTTCGGAGAATTGAAAATCGATTGAAGACTGTTTTGGATACTAAAACTATACCTACATCAATAGCAATAATATATTTTAGACAACATTGAAAAACTTTTTCGCAAAGGTCCACTGTACATAATTATACAGTTATTTACTGAAATTTGAAATATTTAGGCCATTGAAATAAAACTATTTTTTACGGATTTCATCGCGTTGTATTAAATTTTATTTAATTCCGCGTTAAATAAAATTTAATACAACGCGATAAAATCCGTAAAAAATAGTTTTATTTCAATGTCTAATATTTGCGTGAGTGTCAGAAACCAGTATATTTAGGCCATTTAAAAAAACTGCGCATCGCAGAATATGCTAGATATATATCTAGTGTCATTTAATTTCGTTTGATAACAAGAAAATAATTATAGCTGCTGGCAACATTAATTTACACATATTACAGAAAAAGATAACGAGATAGAAATTTAAATCAGCTGACTCTACATTTATAAATTTAATGGTCTTATGTCATTAGAGATACTATCTTAATCAGAATACCAATAGATGAAAAATATTATAATATTCTAGGCTAAAATCAGGAAGTTTTAAGTATCAACGCGTGCGTCGGTTGCCACTCGACAACTTCTAGCACTCTTGTGCTGCCAGTATCCTGGTCATTATGCATAACAGCCAACACGTGTCCCAAAATGTATTCGATTAGAAGCTTTTAGATAAGCTTAATATCTTCTGATAATGTAGTCATAGTAGACAGATTAGAAAATATTTTAAATGATGACTTCCGTTATAAATATTCATTCGAATTATAATTTTGATTCGCGGATTCAATAATATCTGCTAGATAGCAGTGATAGCATAGTGATATGACCGTTAGACTGCCAAGTCAAAGGCCTCAACTCTATGCGAATCCAAGGCACCTCTGACTTTTCAAAGTCATGTGCGTATTAAGAATTAATTATCACGCGCTTAAACGGTGATAAATTGGAATTTTGAATAGTCGAGTCGCTAAATATACCAAGTACGGTTTTTTTTATAGGTACCAATATAAAACACCCGTAAAACTAATTGACCCAGTTATTGAACCCGGGATATCACACCCACAGCCGCACTTGTCGACTAATCCATTGAAATAGTCACAGTTCCGATAATCGAGGACATATTTTATAGAGTCCGAATTTCCCAAACAAATATCTAATACCAAAATAAATCGTAATTCAAACATAATTTAATCGAATTGTTATTATTCGGATTCGGATACCGTTAGTAAAATTTATTTTTAATATAGGTTTCTTCTCTATCATATCGTCCAAAATACTTCACAGTAAATAAATGTAACATAACATACCATCACGCCTGTATTCCCCGAAGGGTTAGGCAGAGGCGAACTAATGTACACCCACAGTTCGCCGGTATGTTTAGGTCCCATGTAATAGGGGGCGAGCCTATTGCCATTAACCGGGCACAAATTCCTAACTCCGAGCTGCTACTGGGAATTTCATAGAAAAACCCAATAACACTTTGCTCGACCTGGGAATCGAACCCAGGACCTCTAGCGTAGCAGTCGCGCTCAGGACCACTTGGCTAATGAGGCAGTTTAAATAAATGTAAACGAATGCAATTCTTGATAACACTACCAAGTTTGCAACGATTTTCCGGTCGTTTATATCCAGTGAAGTAGTAGTAGATGAAATGGTACGGTAGGAACCTAGATTAACGGTATCTCAATCCGACTACTAACACAATTTGTTAAATACATTGTTTGGTTTATGATTTATTTTGGTATTACGTTTTTGTGGGCAATTCACACTTCGCCGGACCCTTAACATTCTACTTTTAACCATTAGCACAGATAACAGAATACTATTATCTCTAATGGCTATACTATACTATGGCTCTAACGTAGGAGAGCCATGCTTCGGCACGAATGGGCCGGCTCGACCGGAGTGATACCACGGCCTCACAGAAAACCGGCGTGAAACAACGCTTGCGTTGTGTTTCGCCGAGTGAGTTGAGGTTACCGGAGGCCCAAACCCTTTTAAAGGCGGGCAACGCACTCGCGACTCCTCTGGTGTTGCGGGTGTCCATGGGCGGCGGTTATCGCTTACCATCAGGTAATCCGTTTGCTCGTTTGCCCCCCTATACCATAAAAAAAAAACTATTACAATAGACACTTTTCTCACTTTTCTCAAAATAAAAAAAAATCTTTAAATGTATTTTTTTCTTTACAGGTAAGTTCAATTGAGCATACATCATAAACGCAGACATCATTAGCAGGTGTTATATCATGCATTACGAGTGAAGCCGCGCCAAACAAGATGTATGACAGGAAACATTAGCCATGTGAGTCGTATATTAAGAATATTTTTGGAAAATATTTGTGTAATTTTCTTCATAAATCATTGATTTGCGATGAATAATGAGGTTGGTCTTTACAGTCTTCCCAGTGATGTGCCCAAATAGGCGTTGCACAAAGGGGTTCTAGGGTAGTCTTTCAAGAGGGTACAGTTCCCCCGTATTGTGCTGATGGTGTCCACCTGGGTGGTTTTAGTGGGAAAAAATCCCACACTCTCCGGTCTAATCCCCGAAGACCGGCAGCCTTGGAAAGGTTTCCCCCCATAAACAATATAACATAACATACCATCACACCTGTTCTCCCCGAAGGGTTAGGCAGAGGCTTACTAATGTACACCACAGTTCGCCTATTGCGATTAACCGGGCACAAATTCCAAACTCCGAGCTGTTACTGGGAATTTCATAGAAAAACCCACTAACACTTTGCTCGATCTGGGAATCGAACCCAGGACCTCAAGTCTAATGAGGCAATAAAAAACAAAAAGTTACATAAAGGATAAATATTTTTTCCCATGTGGATATTATACGTCAGCTTTTGCCAGTTTCCCCTCGGTTCCTGCTACTCCGACGGTCTGCAGTCTGCAGGTCTTAAAGCGCGGCAACGCATCCGCAACTCCTCTGGTGTTGCAGGTGTCCATGGGCGACGAATAACAAGGATACTAGTTTGAAAAAAAAAGCTAGACGACCAAAGTTCGATTGGGTTGAGAAGTGATAATGAGATTTTTTTTTATAAAATTCTCAGCGGGAGTTCGGAATTTGGATTTGTGGTCAATGTAGGCAATAGGCTCACTCCCTATTACATGGGACCTAATCATATCGACGAACTGTGGGTATAATAGTATCTGAACGTTTCGAGAAATACAAGCTTGTGCAGCGCAAAATTGGATTTTTTTGTTGGTACGAAAATATACCCCGAGACCTTCCTATCCCGCTCCGTAAAGAACACAAGCCAGCTAATCTGAGCGGCCCACATCTTGTCACAAGCCCAGATAAAGTGTCCCACTCCACAGCGACCGCAAGACAAATCTGAACAATTACTTCTGGCGCTAATGACGCCGATACCGATGTCGCACGATTTATTGTCGCCACATCGGTGGCCGGCTTTACATACATTTTCATATTTTTAGATAGCCGCTGAAAGGATTTCTTTTGCTTCTCTGTGATTTTTCTCGTGATCTCTCATTTTTTTTTAATTACGTGGCATTTAGTGATTTATTGGTTTTATGCCTTTGAATATAAATTTTATTACAGTCATTATTAAATTAAGTGAATATACTTTGCTATAGCTTAGACTACTGATAACATGCAAGCCAATAATTTATTAAAGAATTTCACAGAAAAAACTAATCACACTTTGCTTGATCTAGATATCGTACCGATCCTCACACTCCGCTGTGGCGCTCACGACATATATTAACATATAATGAGGTAGTAGATACAGGAAATTTTAAAATAAAGTTTACTTTTTCATATTATTACTACGGAACTGTAGCAAAAGTAGTAGCAAAACTACCCAAAAGAATTCAGTTCTACATCTAAACTTATCTTGAATCACAAATCTTTAAAAAAAAACCAGTCAACTGCATTTTAAACTTATCGTACTGTCCAATTCTGTCAGCTCAATTTCTTTACTGTTCCAACCAGTCCATCAGGGGCCGCCCGCAGGCATCAACAAGTTAACCTGAACTGTGCTTAAACTCAGTTTAATGTATTAACCTCATTTAGCCGGCTGACTTATCGCACGACAATTTATCCGCAGAATGTACTCGGAACTCGCAAAAAATTGCGAAAAAGTTTAATAAAGTCACTTTGTTGAGACACATCGCGGAGATATGACGAGTTTTTGGGATTATATAATTGTGTTATCCAGAGAAAATAAATATGGCTGTATTTTTTTAAATATATTTTTGGTGGAATCCGAAATGAAAATCATTCAAATGATGATAATGTATCTCCCAATCCATGTTTAACAAATAATTATTGTGTGATAATTAAATGAACCCAAATAACAATAATAATTTGAACGTTACTCGGTTGATTGTTTTATTTATATGAGGTGTTTAGCACTTAAATTCTTTAGGTTATATAACACATAAGCTGCTAAGAAAAATATACAGCAAAATGAGAAACTGTGTCTATTTAAATATAAAACTTCAGCTTATACAATAAATAGACTTCTGTCGTCAGTTTCTAAATACACAATGCTTAAAACGAGCTATAAAAAAGTATCTAGTCCGTATCGCTGATCCGACAATCAGGTTCCCAGAGAGCAATTACTAAAGTTTGCGCATCCCCATGACAAATATCTACTCCACTTTAACAAATACGGTTCGGGCGATTTTTTCCTTTTATCTCGTCGCCGCAGGGCACGGCCTCAGATACACAATTTTTCAGGGCGATATAAAAGCTGTAGCAAGTTGAGTCTTTAAAAAGTTTATCGTTGAAAGTTCGCGCACCTCGCCGTGTCGCGAATGATATATCGGGCAGCATTAATCTTTGTTAAACGTTAGTTAAGTAGCCGTGTGGTGGAGTCGGACCTTTTTTGCATTTCTTTTTAAGAGGAAGTCGAGCTTTATCTGCAAAGGTATAGCGGGTTATAATGTCACTAGAGTTATATGGATTGCCCTCGCTATGATACGGTTCTTTAAGCTGTCAAGCTAAATCCTTTCACGAGGTTATGTACCTTGCTGTGCAATTCACTGCTCAGCTAGTTTCTTTAACAAATTACAACTATTGGTTTAAAGCGTCTGTTAAACCAATCAAGTTAAATAGCAAATCTAAAGTCTAAAATTTCGTTCACAAATAAGCATTATTAAATCTACTAAATTGATTGATGTGCAAAAAAATATTTCTAGAAAATAAACATTATGAAATGAAATGAAATGATGAAATGATATTTATTTCTGTAAGTAGATCATTAGAGACACTTTTACAAGTCAATGGTTTGTTTTTTTTTATAGCTAGATGGCTTCGGCATTTCCTAACTGACGACCTCTGAGAAGAAACACCGAAACAAACTCAGAGAATTATGGTCTCTTTTAAAGTCCAGACATAAAATAATGCAAATAATTAAATTTTAAACAATGTTTATACAGACTAACAAGCATACGGTACATCACTAAACACAGAACACTTCAATCACCCACCGCATGTCATCAGCACACATACTACAAAGCACGCCATTGTAAATTAAGATCCCGTCGCGATACGCCCACACACACACATACAAACTCGGTAACCTTTTAACGGATACCGCTTATCTCCAAGATCAGCATGTATGAATGATCAACCCCCTCTACAAGCATTATTTATTGAGTTTATCGGATACGGTAAAAAATAAAATGTTAAACTGTCGACACAAGAACTACTAGGCAGTGACAATCCGAACAATAAAAGAAATGGACACTCCGTTGAGCGATTGGGCTTTATTAAGAACTAGCTTCTGCCCGCGACTTCGTCGGCGTGGACTTCAGATAAAAAGTAGCCCATGTGTTATTCCAGACTATAATCTATGACTGTGCCAAATTTTATCCAGATCCGTTCAGCCGTTCTGGCGTGAAAGAGTAACAAACATCCATCCATCCTCACCAACTTTCGCATTTATAATATTAGTAGGACATGCGGTCAACATCACCGTGGGAGAGCCATGCTTCGGCACGAATGGGCCGGCTCGACGGCGTAATACTAAGGCCTCACAGAAAACTGGCGTGAAACAACACTTACGTTGTGTTTCGACGAGTGAGTGAGGGTACCAGAGACCCAAACCCTTTTAAAAGGCAGCAACGGCATCGCAGCTGTGACTCCTCTGGTGTTGCGGGCGTTATTGGGCGGCGGTGATTGCTTACCATCAGGCGACTCGACTGCTCGTTCCCTTTCCCATAAAAAAAACTCAGTAGTAACTTCGGAGTATGGAATTGTCCTCGGTTACAGCTACAGACCCACCCCTTAATAGATGGGAGCTTAAAACATACCGGGCACCGGCGAATTGAGGAGGATATCATCCCAATTCGACCGTTTTTTTTGGGTGGCCACGTGATGCAATGTTTTTGCCGATTGTGATATAAATATATAATTTAGTCTGACCATGAGTTCTGAAGATAAATAAAAAAAATGGTTGAAGTTGCTTTTTTAAATAAAAATATAATTTCAATGTCAATGACTCAAACTTTGTCGTACCGTTAGCCAGACTGATTTTTTTTTAATGTCTCAAACAAGGTGAATTGAGAAGACTATTTTTAAGTTTTATCAATAAGAGATACCAAGGCACTGCCATCGGTTCTCGAAACATTAAAACATTGCCTTATTCGGAATATGCTTATCGAGTGAGGAAGCCCGCACACTACGTCCAATTTCGGCCTCAACGAGATAGCCATCTGTCTCGATTTTATTTATTCGCCCCGTATAATATTCGCTAGCTAGTATCGAATAAATTATTCCAAAAATCGAAATCTATATTATACTGCATATCTTGATGAGGAGATATTGTCTTATTTATAGGAACTGGCATCGCTTTCGTGATGGAAAACGGTTTCTAGAATATTCTATTTAATAATTTTATGAATTTGCTTTATTTTTATTATTAATTTTCAGGTTTGCCACGCGATGTCACTTATTTTAAATGGCATGTTTTATCGATATTCCATTCATCTGAGTTTATTTTATTGTAGCATAAATTTTAAAACTGTTCTCTCAGAGAGATTTCTTTTTTCAAGTTCAAAACAACACTATGCCGAAGTCTATGCAGCTTTTCTACCATTTTTATCAGCATACGATTATGGTAGCCCCAATGTCAAAACATCAATTAACACCCAACATTCCGTAGAGAAAACAAAAACCTTCGAAATGTAACGAACATACTAATGCATAATGACGGCACACCGCATTCTCGGGACCTCTCCAGAACAAGAAAGTATCAAATATTAACCATCGGACACACCTGAAGCCAGACAGCCTGGCATGCATATGAAGAGGACAGATACATTCCCACAAACTTTACGAAGTACACCCGAAAATACAATCTAACCCCTATCTCTGAGTCACAAGACCCAACTCCGTATAAAACGCGATTTCGGAACAGCAGAAATAAAATTGCAGCACTGCCAGAGATAGTATCATTTCGTACGTTAGCAAGAAACACATTTCAAGCGAAACATGGACGATGTTGGGGTCGAATCGAAACAAAGCGTTGTGACATCGAGATAAAAATCGATAGGCTCGCGAAACGTCGCGCCAAAACGCACCGAACAAATTATCGATTCATAAAAACATCGATTTTAAAATATTGCCGCGAGTTTATCGCGTCATTGTTCCGATAGGGTGGCCAGTATAATGTTAATAAGTTGCCAGTATTAAAAATTCTTCGCGTGTGTTGACTTTGCGTGCCCTTCAAATTCTTGTCGCTGTTTTAAAGCAATATTTTTGGTGCTGCTAATTTATAATTATGTGATTGAATGGAAATTAAATTTCAATGTTTATATAAAGGTTAATTGGACTGTACATAATTAATTCGAAATCATGTTTTATTTTATTACTTTAATAAATTATTTCTTTAAATCAGTATCCCATACATAATTTTACTGTTACTTTTTACCACTTCGAACTTTTAATTCCTATTAAAATGAAAACTCACCTGAAAAATTAGAAAGAACATTATTTTTTAACTTTTTTGTAGGTACGTGCCTACCTGTTGGTAATCTCTAAAATACTTCGCCTTCTTCTTTAGTAAATCATTTACAAACCACAAGTTACTTCAAAATCAAACCCTCAGATTTGAACTGAGACTGGCTAAAGCTGTGTCTGGCTAAAGCGAGCTTTAGTTAGCCATTAGGCATTAAAAATAAATCACTTTCTTTATATGTGGTCAACACATGCCCACCCTGCGCATGCGCATATCTGCCCCGTCCGTCATACAGTATCGCGCGATCGTCGCCCCACCGTCGCGCGACTAGTGAAATGAGCTTTTGTTTGGCACTTGCTATCGATAAATTCAATGTGTATTGCCATTGCTAAAAATATTTTATACTGATATCAAAGAACGAGATCAGATGTGAAATATGCGAGTTTTGAAGGATGCAAATTGAAGCACTAGGCCTTACTTTATTGTGTTAAAATAAGGCTTTGAATGATTTCAGAATTGTTGATGCTTTAACAGTTTAGCCTTCAAAATCTGTCAGCCCTTAGATCATTTAGTGTAAATGGCAAGGACGGATTTGATATCTCGATTTTCTAAGCTTACAAAAGATTTCCGCCCGCCCCCTACTGACCATCATCACGATTGTATTCCCCGAAAGGTTAGGCATAAGCGTACTAATCTACACCCACAGTTCGCCGGTAATGTATAGGTCCCATGTAATAGAGGGTGAGCCTATTGCCATTAATCGGGCACAAATCCCAAATCCCTTCGATTTGCTTCTCAAGCCTATGACCTGGTTGGACTCACTTAACGGATAATATTACTACTTTAAAAGAGACCATGATACTCTGAGCTTTTTCAGGGTTTCTTCTCAAAGGTTATCAGCAAGAAAATGCTGGCACCATCTAATACAAAAAATTTAAAGCATTGACTTGTAAAAGTGTATTTGAAAGATCTATTCAAATAAATAAATTTAATTGTATTTTATCATCATTGCACAAGGATGCTTAAAAAATCCGAGACCCCGGAAATTAAAATTCCGTTTTTTATTATTTTTCTTGGATTATGGGCTATATTGTGCTTAGATGGAAGTGGACCAATATAAACAAGTTATATTCTGCACCATTTATGCGTAAGGACTATTCATTATAGTACCTATGTACTATCAAATTTTATGGGATTAATCACTTGATCAGACAGCGCATTTACGAATGTCAATTCACATACAGACAGACTTACACTACATTTTCAATATTTCCATAGTTTTTGTAAACGGTAGAGAGTTCTTATTAGGGACTAATTATTTTAAAAAATACTTCCAACAGAACTGAACCAAAACTATTTCACGGCTGAAATGTTAACAGTATTTATGTACATTAAACACCTGTTGCAGCAATCAGATGGCGACCGCGTCCATTGCGCGCTATCTACGATCATTACGAACGCAGCCCCTTCTCCGCCAGTAATGGAAAGTAAATATTGAAATAAAATCTGTGAAATATAGAATTTTGAATTCATACATACCATCACGTGTATTCCCCGAAGGGTTAGGCAGAAATGTACCAATGGGCACGGTTCCCACCATGTATTAGTTAGTAACCTATTGCCATTAAACGGGCACAAATCGGAACTCGTGAAACAACACTTATGTAGCATAACTTATGTCGCGCATTGAGTGAGGATACCGGAGGCCCAAACCCTTTTAAAAGGCCGGCAATGCTCTTGCGACTCCTCTGATGTTGCGGGTGTCCATAGGCGGCGGTAATCGCTTACCATCAGGTGATCCGTCTGGTCGTTTTTTTTTTTGCTTTTTTTGGACTTTTGCTGGACCTGTGAATCCAACCCAGGACTTCTAGTGTTGCAGTCACTGTCTGTTTTGTGTCATACTCTTATTACTCAATTTCAAACACGTTTAGTGAAATTCTATATAATATTCCGCGAGCCTTATCAAGAGGTCGTGCGGTGAGGCTTCATTTCTAGGAACGAACAAATCTTCAGGCTCCCAAACCTACAGGCTCCCTGAGACGGATGCAGGCGAAATTAAACTTTGAAGACTTGTTATATGAGTGAGATTGGCATTTTTCGTGGTGGTTTGTATGCAATGGCAGCCTGTCACACAGTAGTTATGTGATATAGTATTTTACAAGATGTTTGTTGTACCATTTAAGCTACGTACCAGTTAAGTATTATTTTAGGAATTTTAATTTTAAATTAAATTGATAGATATTTGGTTAAAAATTTTAGTTTTGGTAAAGCAGTGTCATAAATCAACGTCAACATTAAAGCAAAGTTGATATTTCACCATTTACTTATATAGACATATTATAAAGACGTCGCAATTTTTTTTAAATCTCTGAAGCTTTCTTTTACTTGAGGTCTAGTATTCTTGTCGGATTTTTCTAGGAAATTCTCAGGAGCATCTAGAAATTAGTGATTTGCACGCTCCCTATACATACCGACGAATTACTGTGGGTGTTATTACGCCTTCGGCGAGCAGGCCGGGAGGGTATGTTCTCCTTAATGTTGACGCGAACATTCGCTTTGGTGTAACGGGCATCCTTTATCGCGATATCGCCGCGCGGGGTGGCCGCGCGTCGCGCGATCCTCCGCCGCGATTACACGCGGGACGCGCGCGATATTTAGCGGAATGACACGACAATGTCGCGTCGTGGGTAGCTGTTTATTGTGTCGTGAATGGACCGCCTTATATCGTACGTTGCGTTGAATATATAATAAAATAACATATATTATGTTCGCGATATTTATGTATTGAAATGCAGATTTGTGGATTAGGTATAAGTAAATATTAATGTTATTGATCAATTCAAACGTATTTTTATGTAGATTTAGTGAGTCGAAAAAAACGCAGATGGCGTGATAGCACGTCGTAAAAGAATAAGGTTGCAATAATTTACAAAAAATAATTCCAAAAAGAACAGATAATTATCTGATGATAGAGAACCAGTAACGTTAATCCATTCGCTTATTATAATTTCATAGATTATATGTTTATTTTCTGCTTAAATTATCTGTATAATGTATTTTGCATTTTAATGCCTAGTTCGATATTACCTACTAACACTATCTTAATAATGACTATCAGATTACAGATAAGTATTTATTAACACCATATTCTAAATTCAAATATCGTTCCAATTCTAAAATTTATACTAACTTTTTATTTAGCAAAACTCGAAGGTGTTGTGATCAGAACTAATCATGGATCAATCCAAAGAGGATGATCTTTATAGCACTACCTACATACATGCAATTTATTTACATATTAGTTATTAAAAAAAAATTTGAATTAATAGGCGGGATTAAAAAAAAATTTTCTTTAGAAGTATGAAATATGCGTATAAAATTTACATAGGCGCAAAATAGGTACCTACATATAGAGAAAATTTTTAGGTCTCCACTAATGTGCGCCATTTTACCTTGTCCTCGGCTTGTCGCATGCAGCTTCCGCCAACAACCTTTCTCAAATTACCACTCCATACCAGGAGGAGGAAAGAGGACCTACCTATGTCCATCAGAGGACTATAGACTGAGGATGATTAGGTAAATTTACGTACCTACTTACCTATACTTAGATACATTTTCGGTGTAATATATTTTAGACATTAATTAATCGTTTTTAGGGTTCCGTAGCCAAATGGCAAAAAAACGGAACCCGTATGGATTCGTCATGTCTGTCTGGTATGTATGTATGATCTACATTACCATGCAAACTTCCACAGAAAATTGGTTTGAACAAGATCTAGTTAGTACCTATGTAGTTTTTTTTAATACCTACGTCATAAATCTTTACGATTTATGACGTAGATATAATTATGACTGACAAAATAAGAAAGTCGAAAAATTGTTCTATTTTTTTATTGGCCTCCTATAAAAATGTTAGTTTTGATTTGTGGTAGTTTTCTTTTGAAGCAGCGATTTATAAGTCTGATATTTTATTCATCATTTGAGGGTTTGTCTCATAACCCCCTATGAGACAAACCCTCAAATGATGAATAAAAAAGCACTGATAATTATAAACAAACTTCAGTTTCTAATCATATACGATTAAATCTGAATAAAAAATCACTGTGAATATTAATTATGAATAACATTAATTAATTATATTTAATACCGTAACCGGTTCTCGTATGTTACGGTATTTTGTCACCGCCGTGCTCAATTCGGAAGCCGGATCATAGAGTCAGTTAACCCTGCAATGCTGTTGTTAGCGAACAATTTAGCGATAGTATGCGCACCCAAGCGACCGCCTCGCTAGATAGCACGTCACATTAGACCGGGTTTAGCACGCATTCGACGGGTTAAATTAGGGAAGTGCATCGTAACCGATGGGGTCTACGTGATCGCTCTGTTAGAAGGATGAGACAATTATCGCAACGGTATTATCGAGTGTCGCAAATCATAATTACGCCTCCCTACTTTTACATTGTTTTGGTGTTAATTATCAAAACTAAAATATTAAAGGTACTTTTAAACTGCCAACACTAAACGTATGGTTCAAAATAGTGTGTCTTATGGAGAAGAACTGCCAAGAATCTCCATATCTATAAGTAAGGTAAGCATTGCAATGTTTTGTTCATATAATTTTAAAATCATGTAGCTTGATGTGCAGGATAATAATATAATTAGACAACGATCACTTGTCTTACAAAAAGAAGAAAAGTGACTGCCATAAAATGTCAAAAGCCGACTAGTCTCAACAGACGAATCATAACTAGGCCAACATCTCAGATCCTTTATGGTGTGTCTCGTTTTAATAGTCATAGTGGCAACAGCCACTATTAAAACGAGATTATTGTCGTATCAATACCTATTTTGGAAATTTCTTTCAACAATCTCTTACTTCCGGGGTCCAACAACACAAATAATTTGCTCTAATATTCGTGAGCAATTTGTAGCCTAGCTACTGAGCGTGGTTCTAGCAGTTGTAAGTAATGCAGGGGCACATGCATCACGCACATAGATCGACTGGTTATCGGCGGCCGCCCGATAGCGCGGCGTGCGCCCGCCCGATAACGCCCGCTCGACTCGACTATATTTCACACCGCACTGGACGGTTGGTCCAAGTTGTGGGACGAAAATTTTTGCGGGAAAATGTTGTCCAACTTCGGCTAGCTTTGCATGACATCTGTAGACAAGGGCATTGTTGAGTTTTTAGTCGATAAACAAAACCATTTTGATGTCTTATTCTTTGGAGTAACACCACGGTTATTATCAACTTCACTGACTGTTGGCCTATAAATACGAAATTCGTTGGTTTATTTTTTATTTCTAGAGAAAATCAAGTCTTTTTGGGATAGAAAGCTTGTAAAAAAATAATAATCGTTAGCAATCATCTAACATTTTTTTTACCAATTTTTATAAATAAAATAATAAACAATTACCGCGAATTTGATCAGTCTGTGGCATGAAAACAATACAGAACCAAATAACCATACTTACATCTTAGCGATACATCTTTAATCCTCAAGATTTTCAATTGTCAACTAAAAACGTAAAACACCCGCCATTTTCTCCCAGCTTGCGCCTCAAAACGCCACGGCGACGACTAATAAAACGATTTAATATCCACTTCCGAACGCTCTGTGCACTCCACATCGTAAACCTAACGGTCTTCTACTTAGGTTATAAAATTAATAACCACATTTAAATAAGCTCTTACGATCGGGAACTGTATTGAACGAGTTTGTTATGTAAGGAGCGTCTATCGTTTAAACTTTAAAGATAGCACTGTGTCTAGGTACTCGATCAATGATAATCTTTTCTGTATCTCAGATAATTGCTAGAGAATTTTCTATACATGAAAATCACTGAGACTTTAGAACCTTTAGAATAGAATAGAAATGGGGATTTACAAGTCTAAGCCCCTGCTAAGAAGGGTAGAGAGACATTAGGTACTTGTGCTACAATAATTGTTTATAGGTATGTATAATTGCATAAAAAATAAAACAAATAATCTTAAACGAAACCTTAAAATCTAGTAGGTTCCTATTCAACAAAAAAGACCATAGGTACCTATATAAGCTGATCGCGACTAATAGCGAGCAAATGGTTTTTTTAGTTTTAATTTACATTGCTGTTTTGGGATAATATATAGGTATTTAAAACAGTTATATTGCCATCAGTATAAAATTCCAAAAAAACCGTGAAGACAAAACTTTCAACGCTGGGTGGCTTAAAATCGTGTAGGTACTTTCTACTACTGAATTTTATATAACAAGAAAATATATTACTTACTCACTGTTATTTATTAAATAATGCAGCACCTTGTTAAAGTTTCATTCATTTCATCGATAAAAAGCTCGATTCCATTACCAACCAGCTGTGAGCTCCTGCAGTAGACGTTAAAACATGCATTCCGTATCAATTTCTTTCAAACGCTCCGATCCGTTTACGGTGCAAACAGTATCTGCGTGAATCGGACCGGCGCGGCGCGACATATAGCGCGGTGTCGCGCGTTATCGCGCCGCTGCACTCCCGATATCGCGGCAATAGGGCTGCCGCGAAAACAAACTAAATAAAATGTTGTTGATTCACGGATGTTTCGTTTTTATGCGATTTCAGGAATGGGTTAGGGTTGTCCTGAAATCATTTGTTAGGTTAATATTAATCTGTGTTATAAGGCTTATTGTAGGTAAATCACGTATTTTTATTCAATAACTGGCTGACCCGGTGAACTTCGTACCGCCTAACAGTCGATTCTGAAACTAACGTCACTCAATTGCTTAGCCTTCCCGGAACCCCTCCACTAACACATTTTATGATATTATGGTATTAAAGTTCAAATTGACTTTCAAGTATTATTACGAATCTTTTATATGGGGATATAGAAAATTGTTGTTTTTAGACTTTTTCAGGCATTTTTTTATTTTTTTCTCTCCGTAAGAACCATCCATCGTAGGTACCTACTTCAAAAAAGAATTCGCGAAATCGGTTCAACTGCTCTCAAGATTTAGCAACTTATTTAGTGATTCATTTTTATATTATAGGTATAGCTTCGTTTTGGCTTATCCAACGTAGCTACAAAAGCTATTTGCCAAAAAAATAAAACAAAATGAAGGTCATACTATAATTCAAGTTAAATTATTTGATTTCAAATATTTAAAAAAAAAAAGTTATGTTTCTAGTTGCAAACGATTCCTTAAGGCTGATTCTATGGAAAAGAATCCGCCAAGAAACTGCATAGACACTATTTGAAAATAAATAATGTATATCAACTCATATACAATGTCATTACCGACAAGTGGGTATACAATATTAACTCAAAACAAGTATCAAGTTTATCACTACCTTCCCACTATCTCGTAAGTAGCACTAGCTACAAATCTTTATCAAAATTCATAGAGTGCACAGAATCACAAAACCCGGGAGATACAATGTTCGCCGGCGATACGGCGGGTGTTTGAAGGCGATAACGAGTCGCCTGCCCCGCTTGGACGCCTCCCCCCCACCCCTTAGTAGTGGCGCCACGCTGCGGAGAAAACACGAGACATGTGCACTTGAAACCAGTCTCTGTTTTTCTATGATAAACAAATGAAACTTTAGCCGAGGGCATAAATAACTTTAGACATAATTTTAAAAAGATGATATTGTATATCGATACGATGGGAAATATGTAGATTAGTTAGCACCTACGGCAAAGTTAGCAGCGAGATGTCTGTGAAACAGCTTTAAAAAACCATAACTCTAGTGAATAAATGATTCATCTTATTATTCTTCTATACAATATTTATACTTCTATTATATTAATCATCCTAGAACGTTCTCAGCCAGAAGAGCTGAGATAATTAAAGAAAATTATTTAATGCAGCAAAAGAAAAATAGGAAAAATTCAGTTTCTAATATTTCATCCAATTACAATAAAACATTTGAATGCGGAACAACGAGTAATAAAAATAACTTATTTTTAATTTAGTCTTATAAATTTAGATAATGGTGCTAATTCTGTAGTGGCAAACTAAACTAAACTAAACTAAAATCCGACTAATTTTAGTTTAGTCGTCATTGCTATTCAGATAATACGCGACTAAACTAAAATTTGGTTTGACAGGACTAATTTAATTTTAGTTACTCAATTTAGTCTAAATTGTCATTTTGGTATTCTGTTGTACATGTTTTACGTCAAATTACGACTTAAATTGGAAACGTCAAACTAATTTTAGTCGTCATAGAATTAAGTGTCTACTAAACTAATTTTTATAGTCGTAGGCGGACATTTGTAACAATTTGTAAAATGATCAAATTAATTTGTTCTCAGTAAACATTTTTTCGTGATTATAATGGCAGAACATGTAATTGTGACATTCATAGAGGTAAAATACTCAATAATAATAATAATAAGCGTTACCTCATCATGAGACTAACGTCAAACTGGAGGGTAGATTAGAATCGCTTTTACAAACCTTAGACAATAAAACAAAAAATGTGTCATAAGGTTAAAAGAAAAGCGTACAAACCGCAGGGCAGCTTGTGGCGAGCTGATGGTGAGTGGCGACACTGCGGTCCTTATTGCCCCAGAGAGCCGGTCAGGGCCTCGTCTCCAGTTTGCCCATATTGGGTAGCTGGAGTGGAAACCCAAGAGCGCCCGCAGGACTTTCAACTCTGTCTTGCCTTAAACGGCTGGCCAGAGGGGGGCTGCCAGAGCTATATGCTTGGGGGTGAAAGTGTCTAATGGCGTAATAGCGGGGAAACCCAATCCGGGTCTCTTGGAAACTCGCGATGGTGAAACCGGGGCCACACCTCTCGACACCCTTAGCCGCTCACGCCGCTGTTGCCGCCTTTTGCCAGTACTGGCAGCTTTTCGGGGGGCCCAGCTAGTGAGTTGGCGAGTCACCGTCTGCCATCCCTAAGGATATTTTTTCGAGGGTCAAAGGCAGACGCCGTTTTCTTCCGGCAATAGAAGTTATCGGTCCACCAAACACCTCACCCATAATCCCATTTTTTTTTTATTTCCATATTTTACAATAGTCCTGCACCCGCCCGGAATACTTCATGACTGTACTCCCATAGTACAGTTGTGAAGTGTCCCGGGTGTATGCCCCATCCCATATTAGATCAAAGCTCTCCAAGGGGCCTCTGCGCGTTGGACCTGTGTCCCCCCCGCAAGCCTTCCAAAGTACCGGATGTCTCCCTCACGGGGGGCATGCCGTGATACCCAAAAGGAGATACAAATAATAATAATAAAAAATAATAATAATACTCAATTAATAAAAAAACGGAGTTGATAATACTTTACTTTATTGATAATAATTTAAATTATTATCCATCAAGTAATTATGTAGGTACCTACTACTACTTTTAATATGGCGCCACACTGCTTGTGTATTTGCCAAATTATAGGCTAATCGTTTACCTGAGCCCGCCAAATTCAAATTACAATTGGTTTTTCGCAATTTGTAGATTCTAGATTGATAGCTATAGTCATTGTGCCTATAGCTATACAATATTCACAACTCAGTTGAGAAATTGTATAGCTAATCAGCTCAGATCTACAAATTGCGAAAAACCAATTGTAATTTGAATTTGGCGGGCTCAGGTAAACAATCAGCCTTAAGTATTTGGAGTTATCAAGTAATACTAGTTCCCATCATGGGATTATATTATAGCACCACACTTTATGCTAGTTATAATATTTTCACAAAAAATATTTTCATTAAAAATTTTCATTTAAGATTGTCATTCGTTCATTACGATCTTTCATAATCAAGT
Source organism: Acronicta leporina (assembly GCA_947256265.1). Classification (NCBI taxonomy): domain Eukaryota; kingdom Metazoa; phylum Arthropoda; class Insecta; order Lepidoptera; family Noctuidae; genus Acronicta; species Acronicta leporina. Next base: position 2,151,656 of record OX366513.1, on the reverse strand, counting down.
TCTTAGATAGTACCGTCTGATCGTGCCGAAGCCCCATAAAAGTAAATTATAATACTTAAGACTGGCAACATCATATCATAGTCAAGTAAAATAAGGCTTTAAGGACATGTATCCAGGGCCGTTAAATAAATTAATAAAAAAAAGTCAACTAAATTAAGTCGTGTCAAATTCGATTTTGGTCGGGCTTTTAATTTAGTTCGCCGTAACAACAGAATACGTTTTAGACTAAACTAAACCAAAATTGGTAAAAATTTAGTTTGGTTTAGTTTGGTCAGTTGAACAACAGAATTAGCACCAATATGTCTCTATAAATGTCTTAAATTGTAGCCACTACAGAGTGGACCGCTGCGGCCTGCGTCTAACAGATGCAGTGTCTTGCGTCGCAGGGCGGGCGGGAGATATCACGGTCAACCAAACCGGTATCTTGTCCTATCAGCCCGCCTAACATCCATCAAACACATCAAACATAACATCAAGCACAACGCCTATCAAATGCTTATATTAATTTTACTTAATCTCATGCTTACCAAATGTATAACCTTCATCATAGTGAATTATTTTTTTAAACTAGCTTCTGCCTATGACTTCGTCCGCGAAGATATTTGAATTAAATCCTATGTGTTATTCTGATTTATGAGCTATATTATTTTAAAGTTTCATTAAAATCCATACATCAACCTGCATCATCTGGTGTACCTAACCAGAAGATGCAGGTTTGAATCCTGCCTGCGAGTCGAATTTTTGCTTCACAGTAACCTTCGAATCCTGCATGCGATTCGAATATTTCCTTCACTAAATAACTTTATAATCTTAGCATAGAAAATGCAAAAAAATCACAAAAAGATAATCCGTATATACTTGTTAAAAAAGATAAATTATTTTTTTTAAACACTTGGTACATCCTATGAAACGTCTTAAATTGTAGTCACTACGGAGCGGACGGCTGCGTCTAACAGATGCAGTGTCTTGCGTCGCAGGGCGGGCGGGAGTTATCGCGCGCGCCCAGCCGGTATCGCGTCCTATCAGCCCGCCCCAGCCGCTTTAACTTTTCTAACGCGATGTGTGAATGTTTTGATGTTTATTTTATAATTTTATGTACGTAAATCGTGGATCAAAAGCTGAATAAAAGTTTACGAGTTACTATTGAGCTTTTTTCAGTTGCAATTTTAAGTTTGTGTGTATCTTTAAACTTGTATTTTAATACTAAGGGCCACTTGCACCAACTTCTTAAACATATTTAAATTGTATTTAAACACAAATTTGCTATGAAAATTTGTGTTTAAATGCAACTTAAACACATTTAAAAAGTTGGTGCAAGTGGCCCTAAAAGTTTGAGTGATTTTTCAGCAATGTGTTTACACATTTATAAAATGCTGATAGTTTAATAAACGCAGTATCTGAGATATTTAGCAAATATTATCTCTTCTTCAATTCTCCGGGTAGGTTAAAAAAATACAATGAAATTAGAAAAAGTATAAGAAGAGGAATTTAATTATTAAAATATCCAATAATTATTATTTTGTATGAATTTAATTATTAAAATATCCAATAATTATTATTTTGTATGATTAATAATGGTCACCCATCCACACACTGACCGCGGCGAGCATAGCTTAACTTTGCAGATTAGTTGATCAGATTAGTTATTTATTAGCCATGAGCCCCTTCTCCTAAAATATATCGATTATTACAATATAATTGATATTCATATTATGTGATTTAAACTTAAATTCCCTTTCTTTAATTCACAGATTGAATCAAACAACGAATTATAGAGAGAATCATAATAATTGATCAACAATCGAACAAACTAAGAATACTTATTGCAAACCAGCATCTCTACTCACATCTCAATTGGGAAACAATGTTATCTATTGCAACGAAACTTTACATCGGCCAAACAACTTAAAACCAACCTAATATTACAAAGACAAAGTCTAAACTGCATTGCAATTGTTTTAAATAACAAAACCTAACACCAAGCAATATGACGTAAGAACAATAACTTTGAGATTGAAATTGATTTTTAGTTTACGATGAATACGGTTGATAGTCGTTTGCGGGTGGTTTGAAGAAATATCTATTTCGTAAAGGGTAGATATTCGCCTCACAACGTTTAACAGCGTGCGCGTTAGAAAATTATCTTTATTAAGCTAAGTACGTGCAAACTTGCCTTCAGGCGTGTTCTTGTGTGGCCTATACCTAGGTGACTCCCATTTGTTCGGAGAATGGTCATAGTTTCAACTACCTATCATATTTGCCTGTTTCTGGTAGGTATTTCTAGACTATTCGTTTTGTTTATAGTTCTTTGCTGCAAATTTGTCTTTAAATTAGCACACTTCTCAGACATGCTGTAACTATACAATGTGTATACTATTGTATACTAGTCAGATATGGAATTACTGCACTAGGGAAACTTGATCATTTGAAAAAAAACTGCCTCATTAGCCCAGTGGACCTGAGCGCGACTGGTACGTTAAGGTCCTGGATTTGATTCCCAGGTCGCGCAAAGTGTTATTGGGTTTTTCTATGAAATTCCCAGTAGCAGCTCGGAATTTGAAATGCCTGCCCAGTTATTGGTTAGACTTGCCCCCTATTACATGGGACTTCTACATAACGGCGAACTGTGGCTGTACATTAGTATATATAGAGTTAGCCTCTGCCTAACTCTTCAGGGAATACGGGCGTGATGATAGTATGTTCATAATTTTAAAATGGTATAAAACATATAAAAAACCTCTTCGGCCCATTGTTTAAAATCTTAAGAAAATAGTTTCATTAGGTATGAAATCTTTTTGGCTCGTTCTACAAAAATGCTTAAAACCTAAACCTTTTTAGATAAGTCCTTCAAAATTCTTAGAAAATAGGTTTTATAAAGTTCGACGACATTTTTGGCATAGTGGCTGAGTGATCAGCTTCTGCGCCACATGTTGTGGGTTCGATCCCCATATGGAGCAAATATTTTTATGATCTACAGGTAATTGTTCCGTGTATAGGCGTTTGTGTATGTGAGAGTTGATGTTTATAAAATCATCTACAATTCAGGAGAAAACATTAGTGTGGGGCAAGGATGTTCCTAAAAAAATGTATAAAACCTTTTTGGGCAATTCTTCAAAAGTAAAAATAGTTTCGTAACGTAGTTTTAGTCATAAAAGCGATATCATTTGATAGCGCAAATGACATTGCTTCTCCCCTTATCTCAATGGCAATTATAATTATATTTCGCAGCAATGCACCCGAGGGCATACGACATTATGTTCTGCATTCTTTGCAAAGATAACACACATAGTGGGTGCGAGTTTGTTTTTTTTTTATAAGATAAGCGAAAGAACTTGCACAATTAGTTTCAGTTTATAAAATATTATTGTCCCTAGGGGCTGTGACGGCCTCTAACATCTGCATACATTATCTATATGTATATCTGTATTGCCTAGGAATTGCGCTGCGGAAGACATAATTAAGAAGTGATACCACGGCTTCACAGAATCCGGCGTGAAACAATGCTTGTGTTGTGTTTTGCCGAGTGAGTGAGGTTACCGGAGGCCCAAACCCTTTTAAAAGGCGGGCAATGCACTTGTGAGTTCCCTGGTGTTGCGGGTGTCCATGGGCCGCGGTTAGCGCTTACCATCAGTTGATCCATGTGCTCGTTTGTTCCCCTATCCCATAAAAAAAATCAACCCCATTTGGTTAGAAGTTGTTTTTAAGGACTTTGCCCCATACTAGGATTTTCTCCTATATTATCGTGGGTGATATAAACACAAATCCTCACATACACAAAACATCTAGATCCGGAACAACTATCTGCAGGTCATACAAATATTGGTTCTATGTGAGAATCGAACCCAAAACATGTTTTGCAGAAGCCTATCGCTCAGCCGCTATGCAAACGTGTCCTCGTTGTTAGTTCAACCTAATGCGGCCGCTACACTATGCTCCTTGCGCTGCTCATCGCTATGCTCCTCGCGCTGCCGCTATGTGCCGCGATGTTGCACTCTCTGCCCACACACTGCTCTACTCGCGCAATTAATAGCGACGCTCCTCACTTGTCATTTGCCTTTGTTGGACAATGGACGATGAAACTGTGTCAGCGTGCGCGCTACGTATTTTTAGTATAGCTTATTATATAAATGTAGTAAAAGAAATATACATCGTCGTCGTCGTCCTCGCTAACGGAGATGGTGGATCACATCTATTCGATGCGGACTGCGACCGCGCGATTATATGGCCAGTCAGTCGCGCTCGTATTGCCGGTCCTTTGACTCGCGCGCAAAAAACCGACAATATAGGGAGCGGTGGGCACGACGAGGAGCATGACGAGTAATGTTGCCACACAATGTTATTGCCTCCTTTCACGTTACTTCCCATGCCACTCGCCGAGTGTGTGGCAGGCCCATCAGATAGTTGGGAAAAGGTATATCGATAAATGAGATATTATGTGTTACGATCCTCCATTCCTAGATCTGTCCTGAGTTGATCATTCCTTACACATTAATCATCTCAATCCAATATACACCGAGTATCAGAACAGTCACAGTACAAATTGGCGTGACACATTTAATCCCAGTAACTCAACAAGTGTACACAGGCACACAATGCGACGTTAGACAATCTACAATACGAAAAACACTAATAATTCCGAGTTTTAGTTTGTTTGGTAAACCGAGACGGTTTTAGGTTTAACATGGATGTAGAGACAGACTGGATGTGACTTTCTTAGGTCCCAATAACAAATTGGTCAGTGGATTTGCTTATTAGAGATATGATTTTGACATAAGATCTATACAAATAATGTCAAAATACTATCTCTATTATGCAAATCTGTCGACGGATTTGTTATTTGGAACCGGCCTAAAAGCAGCATATCCCCGGTGCTATCGATCCTCGTGTTTGCTACATAGGTACCTTATACGATATCAACTCGAATTCAATCATTAACACAAATCTCACATATGTATCCACTCCAAGGTCAGTTTGTATTCATGTCTTTTGTGCAACGCACTTGTGACTCCTCTGGTGTTGAGGGTATCCATGGACGTCGATAATCGCTTACCATCAGGCGATCCGTCTGCTCATTTGCCCCCCTATGCCATAAAAAACGCGATAAAATCGATAAAAATGGTGTTATGTCAATGTTTCATATTTGCGTAAGTGTCAGAAACAGCGTAATGTTAATCATCAATGTCAAATATACATACCACTATTAATTTCTCAAACAAAATAATATAACGACTACTATTTCAACTCTCCTTCAGATAACTCATTCTCTTAGCCCCAAGAGAGCGTACTCTCTCCTTTTCTGTCACATCTAGCGGTGTATCTCCGTGGCGTTACGTGCCGTATCTCGAGGTTAGCTCACGCGCCGCTAACGATTTATTTAGTAACGCAGTAACGACGTTTGTTCTGCCAGCTCCACACGTCACGGCCCTAGTTGCGTTTTTATCGCGTGATAACATTTCGGCGTATTTCAGCTTTTGCTTGGTAGCTGGCGATCTTTTGCGGATTTCAATGTGGAGGGCGCAGAGACGGTATTTCGCGGTTCTGACCGCTTTAAATATTTAATTATTTTAAATGAAAGCTATAAAAAAAATTGGCCAATTTTGGTATCGCAGGTGGACTCTCGCTCTGCCAGACTCTTCATCTATACTAATATATTTAAAATATTGATAAATTATAACTAACTAGCTTCTGCCGCGTGGAATAGTCTTGGTCTTAGCGTGATGCTATATAGCCTATAGCCTTCCTCAATAAATGGGCTATCTAATATTAGTATATATAAAGTATAGATTAATTACAAAAATAAACACAGCAGAAGTTTATTATCTATCTATATACTAATATATGAAGCTGAAGAGTTTGTTTGTTTTTAGTTTACTTGAACGCGGTAATCTCAGGAACTACTGGTCCGATTTGAAAAATTCTTTCAGTGTAAGATAGCCCATTTATTGAGGAAGGCTATAGGCTATATATCATCACACTACGCGGACGAAGTCGCGGACAGAAGTTAGTAAATTAATAAAAGTAAGTTCTCAAAAAACATGTTTAAAAAAATGGCTGGTTCTCGATGCCAAAGTGTGGACTTGACTTCTAGCTGGGATTTCAGAAGGGGAGCATTCCAATTGTATCAGAATGATCGTTTCAAAGACACTATATGTGTGTAAGTGTCCTTAAAAGATCTATTTACAGAAATAAATATCATTTGCACAGGTGTGATGGCAGTGTCAAACACCGATAATCAGACGCATCTCAGATTAAACCAAAAGCCGACTCCCAACGTAGTTGGTAAAACGCTTCGTCATAATTATGTAAAAATATTGTAAAAACTTAATAGTTATCGATAAAACAAAATAGGCAATGGTTTTAAATGAAGCCATAATGTATTCATCCCATAAAATGTTACGCGTTTTCTTGTGTAAAGATTAAATATCTTCAAAAGCGTATTAAAAATAAATTAGTTTCCGTAATCGTCAAGTCTGGCTCCTAGTCACGGCTCCCACTTTGACGCTTTACAAGACAAAGTTTAAGTCAAGGCACGACTTTGAAATAAAGTCGTTTCAGAAAATAAATTGCGTAATGTGTTTATTAGTTTAGAGATGAGATTTATTTTAATATGAACCTGAATTATATGATAACAATGTTGTTAACTCATTAAGTTTATGGGATAGGGGAGCAAACGAGCAGACGGATCACGTGATAGTAAGCGATTACCGACGCCTATGGACACCCGCAACGCTAGAGGAGTCACAAGTGCGTTGCCCGCCTTTTAAAAGGGTTTGGGCCTCCGGTATCCTCACTCACTCGGCAAAACAACGCAAGCGTCGTATCACGCCGGTTTTCTATGAGGCCGTACTATCACTCCGTTCGTAGTAGTATCACATCTGATATAATATAAAAAATGATAGATTTTATATAGAAATAGCATTTAATTGAAATTCAATCCAATTAACATTTAAATCCATCGACTACACAATCAAACTGAAGATGTACAGTCGCAAGCATAAATATGTATACACTTGACTGAAAAATTCTAAAAAAAATGTTTTTCGTGAACCAATATCATTAAAGCATTGGTTCGAGAATGTTTTTATCACGCCATAAAATTAAAATAAATACTTAAACAAAAAATCGTTTTTGAATTTTGCCAAGTGTATACATATCTGTGCTCGTGACTGTACTCCATATTACTAATTTATTCTTTCACACTGTCAATTCACCGCTAAAACAACACCATATAACAGGCAATTAGCAGTAAAACCACTCGCTCTGACAGACTGCACGCATTTAGTGGTAGGCGCGCTATCTGAATTAACATAAGAATTCTGTTTAATCAACACTTAATGGTAATAAGTGTGTGCCGTGTCAGACTCGTCGCAATTAGTTCTTCCTCACTTTCTTTGGTTTTTTTTAACGGCAGCTGTTGAGATGACGTCACGATTGGAGAATAATCGACTTTCGTTTTCCGTTAGTTTTTTTTTTATTGATTACTAGCTTTTGGCTGCGGTTTCGCTGACCTGATGCTATATTAGGATTAGACATGGATTCCAAAAATAATTTATCAAAAACCAACACTGATGATCTCTTTTTGCATGGGCCTCTATACATCAGGGAGGTCAAGCTGCATCTCAGAATTCGCTTAATTAATTGAGATAAGAAGTTCACTAGTTTTTAAGTTGGAGCATAATTATACTTTCTAACAGTGAACCCAAAATTAAAATCTATTCAGATAGTTTTTGCTCCAACCCGTAACAAATCGACAAGAATTTTAAAAATCATTTTTTTTATTCGGAGGCGTTTACTTTTTGGTAAACTCGGTTTTTTTTAAATCTTCAGTGTACAGACACAGCTTTTTACAATTTTATATTAGTAGAGATGTCGGAAAACAAGCTGAGCACCTGGTGCTAAGTAATCATCATTGTTCATGGAAACCAGAGCATAGCAATAGGCTCACCCCGTATTACATGGGACCTAATCATACCGAGGAACCGTGGGTGTTAAATTAGTACGCCTCTGCCAAACCCTTCGGGGTATACAAGCGTGATGATATGTGTTGATCTCTATGGATAAAATTGTTATAAAAACGACATTTTATTAAAAGAATCGCATCTTTGGGAAATTTGTTAATTATAATTAATATTATGTGTTTAAGTATATTATCAGTGTGTAATTTAGTTTTACCTAATTACCAGGCACCTTTGAAGGTGTAGATTATTGAGATCTTAGATACATTTAATAATTATATATATTTTTAATTAATTAATTATTTAATTAATTAAAACTGCCTGCCTCATTAGCCAAGTGGTCCTGAGCGCGACTGCTACGCTTGAGGTCCTGGGTTCGATTCCCAGGTCGAGCAAAGTGTTATTGCGTTTTGCTATGAAATTCCCAGTAGCAGCTCGGAGTTAGGAATTTGTGCCCGGTTAATGGCAATAGGCTCGCCCCTATTACATGGGACCTAAAACATACTGGCGAACTGTGGGTGTACATTAGTACGCCTCTGCCTAACCTTTCGGGGAATACAGGCGTGATGGTATGTTATGTTATGTAATTATTTAAATAAGGCTGACATGGAATTGAATGCTATGCATTGTTGGGCTTCGTTTACATTCTGTTATATCACCTGTTGTTGAAGGGTATATTTAGGTTTTATCGGCGAACTGTTGGAGTACATCAGTACACCTTTGCCTATCCCGTCGGAAATACAGCTGTAATGGTATATTATATTTATGTATGTAACTAATTAGTTTTTTCTATTATTTGCAGGTAAGTACTTCGTGGCATAAAACAACATAATTAAAGGTAACATTAAGAAAATTTGTCGTTGGTGTTTTGACCTGGGCATCGAACTTCAGACCTCATAGACTAATGAGGCAGTCCCCGCAGTAAAATGATTATTAAAAATCCTCTGGTATGGTTAAAGCGTAATAGGATAAAGTATTTTTCAATAAAACGGCATATTTGACAACCAAGTTTTTCAGTGTCACTATAGCAACTGAAAATCGATTTAAATATTTTATTCAATACACAAATTGTAATTTCTAGTTATATTAAAAAACGTTAGACTGCCTCATTAGCCAAGTGGTCCTGAGCGCGACTGCTATGCTAGAGGTCCTGGGTTCGATTCCCAGGTCGAGCAAAGTGTTATCGGGTTTTTCTATGAAATTCCCAGTAGCAGCTCGGAGTTAGGAATTTGTGCCCGGTTAATGGCAATAGGCTCGCCCCCTATTACATGGGACCTAAACATACCGGCGAACTGTGGGTGTACATTAGTACGCCTCTGCCTAACCCTTCGGGGAATACAGGCGTGAAGGTATGTTATGTTGTTATGTTAAAAAAACGTGCGTTTACAAACACAAACAAAACGCCCACACCCGAAACAACTACCTGTAGAGATCATACAAATATTTGCTCCGTGTGGGAATCGAACTCAAAATACGTAGCGCAGAAGTCAATCACATAATCGAGCGGTCCAAGTTCACATATTTTTTTATTTTGAATACATCAAATAGGTACCAGCCCTAGGGTAGGTCCCTATTCTCATAATTAATGAATTATCCATAACCAAATCTTCATTCCTAACTAGTACACAAACATTGTTCAATAACAACACAGCCTACAGAACACGAAATTAAAAGGTGTTAGCATCCGCCCGCCCAGATGGTATCGCCGCCCGCCCAGCTCTAATTGAATATATATCGACTCAGGTGCGCTCACTAATGGTCTGATAGTGCCCGCCCTAGCTTGTAGAGTAGATGTTCGGGAAATTATTATAGAGAAAAAAATAGTTTTCGTAAGAATATTTTTTTAGAAATTCTCTTGAATTCTCGAAAGGTTAGGCAGAGGCCTACTGTACACCCACAGTTGTTGTATGTTTAGGTCTCATAATTGGGGGCGAGCCAGAGGGGCTCGTGACTAAGTAATAACTAAGCTGATTAACTGATCTGCAAGGTTAAGCGTTTCATAGAAAACCCAATAACTTTGCTCGTTTTGAGAATCGAACATAGGAACTCTACTGTAGCAATCGCGCTTGGGACCAATAGACTCATGAGCACCTGATCGTCCGATTGTTGATGCGAATCCGGTATACAACCGCCTACTTGAGCCGTTAACTGTTATGAAAATTACCCAGACTTTTTCTCTGGGACAGTATTAGCTGTCACACCATAACCGACCATCAAATTTAACTGAAGACCCTTAAAATGCCGGAAGCATACACAATAAACATTTACAACGCATTTAAAATCCAGAAAAACAATTTTATATAACACCAGCTGACCCGTGGGTAGATAATAATCTTAGGAAACATATCGGGGTTCCCAACAGGAGAATAAATAAGTGCGGATGCATTAGGGCGGGCGGGGCGTTAGCCTCAGGTGATCTTCCGCCCGCCCTGTATCGCTGATAACGTACGTTAACGGCTGTTAACGGGCGTTAGCGGGCGTAACGACGCCGTTAGTAGAGGTTACTTCCTCGGCCATTGTATGGAGTGGCCGAACTTTCTAAAATGGTCGCTTGGATCGTAAATTTGTTCTGCGATCAAGACTATGTTAAATTTTCTGTTATCTCTGATGCGGTTCCTTTCAAGTAACATAACATACCACCACGCCTGCATTCGCCAAAGGGTTAAGCAAAAGTGTACCTACTAATGAGACACATCACTCGCTAGTATGGGCACAGGAGGCATGGCATTAGGAGGCGAGTCTTTGCTATTGCCCGGACACAAATCTAAACTCCGGGCTGCAACTGAGAATTTCATAGCAAACACTGCTCAACATGGGAATCGAACTCGGGACCTCTAGGGTAGCAGTCGAGCTTAGGTCCACTAGACTAATGAAGCAGTCAGATAATAATTAACATTTAACGCAAATCAGACACAGTTCTAATATTTTAAACTCTTAGGGCTACTTGCACCAACCTTTTAAATGTATTTAAATCATATTTAAACACAATTTTTCGTACAAATTTTGTGTTTAAATACAATTTAAACACATTTAAGAAGTTGGTGCAAGGCTCCCTTAATCATGATAGAATTGTAACTGTATTGAATAATATTTTACTATCTCTAAATTGGGAATATTCAATGTCAGACGAACATAATTTTACAGACGTTCAAAACGGCTAGATATTGTGATTTAGATCATATCTAGCTAGATATTAATATTAGACAATGTCCATTAAAATGATACATTTCAGCGATTTGCCCGCGTGTACAACGATACTAGTAATTTATGAGATTGCCTTTATTTACAAAACTATAATTTCAATTGGTTTTACGAGACAGCAATTTAAGCTGCATTTCATCAAAATGGTACCTATTGTAATTTAATTTTTATTACATTACTAGCTTCTGCCCGCGACTTCGTCCGCGTTGAATAGTTACTTGGTCTTAGCGTGATGCTATATAGCCTATAGCCTTCATCAATAAATAGGCTATCTAACACTGAAATATTTTTTCAAATCGGACCAGTAGTTCCTGAGATTAGCGCGTTCAAGCAAACAAACAAAAAAGCAAACTCTTCAGCTTTATATATTAGTATTATATATATTATATATTAGTACTAGCTTCTGCCCGCGACTTCGTCCGCGTAGCGTGATGATATATAGCCTATAGCCTTCCTCAATAAATGGGCTATCTAACACTGAAAGATTTTTTCAAATCGGACCAGTAGTTCCTGAGATTAGCGCCGGGCTTATTTGTGAATCTAAACCATCCTCGAATCCACTTGAATCAAAACACTCAAAATAAATTATTCAAATCGTTCCAGCCGTTTAGGAGGAGTTTACTTTCAACACACGTACAGAAGAGTTATATATATATATTAAAGATATGTAAGTACTATCTGTTTCCCGCAGATTTTTCCACCGTGATTTTCCCCATGTTTTGATAGTTATTCGGTGAAACAAATCCAACAAATCAAAGATCATAAAAGCGGCCAAGCCGTTCTGGAGCTATAAATGGTGTAACAAATTCGAATTTGTTTTGTTTTATACCTATAAATACATATATAAATTAATTTGAACGCCCAAAACTGATAACCATATTGCTCTTTATGTAGAGACACGTTGATTTAAATTTACGAGGATATAAATCTTGTGCCTAATTATTTTTTGTTAACATTTAGCATTTACAACTATTTTATGCCTACATTTAAAACTCGTTTAGTATAGGCCTTTAAAGTGTCCACAGATTATAATTATGCTACATGTGTTACGATTCTATATAATTTATATTTAGTTTGACTGGTGTTAGTAAATTCCAAGTCGTAAAATTGATGTAGACATTTAAAACCAAGATTTTATAGTTAATAAAAACATTAAAACTTAAATAAAATGTGGATCTATGGTCTGTTGGCTTCTGTTGCTCTAATAAAGACCCTCCGTATTAGTTTTTCTTCAATATTTATAATGTACAGACATCGGCCCGTTTAAATTTTATCATAAGATATCTATTTACATTCGCAAAAATAAAATCATTTTTCAGTTAATACATATTTTTACAAAAATAACATAATATTAAAAAATATAACATTTACATTGTAGTCCACCAGTATCAGGAACAGGGTCTAAGCTAGCGGTGGTGGTCAGGGCTCCATGGAAAAATACGCTATCTTTTTGTGTTTTTTTTGCATTTTTCCTGCTAAGATTATAAAGTTATTTAGTAAAGGAAAAATTCGACTCGCAGCCAGGATTCGAACCTGCGCGTTCTGGTTAGGTACACCAGACGCTATGACCCCTAAGCCACCGCGAGTCCCACCTGCCATGTCGAAATTTGCCTTCACATTCTGAACTTACGTCTTATAGGTGACTTCAGTAACATCTATAGCGTCAGTAACATCTATATTTAGTATATCATCAGTAAGCGGCGGTAGCCTAATGGCTAGTGCGTCGGTCTTGCGATCATGTGGTGGGCGGTTCAAAACCCACCCATTGCACTACTGACGTGAACGCACTCCTAACACAAGCATTTAGCTTAGCACGAGGGGTTAACAAGAATACTAGTAATATGCGACCCACATTGCTAGTAAGCTTTAAAAAAAAACGATTGAAAGCAAGTTACTTTGCCTCTCAACCGACATCACATATGTAACCGACGACATACGCGCCGAATCCAGGAGTACTACTTTCAGCATCAGGCCCTTAACTCTGCTAATTAATGAGAGCCTTGGCTTTACAAAGTAATTTATTATTACATTTTCTTTAGTATTATATTGTAACTTATTATAACATATTTAGAAGCCGTGATAGCCTAGTGATATGACCATTGGACTGCCACGTCAAAGGTCTCGAGTTCAAATCCAAGGCGCGCACCTCTGACTTTTCGAAGTTATGTGCGTATTAATAGTTAATTATCACGCGCTTAAACGGTGAAGGAAAACATCGTGAGGAAACCCGCATGTCTGAGAGATTTTCTGTGTGAAGCGTGTGAAGTCTGCCAATCCTCATTAGGCTAGCGTGGTGGACTATAGCCTCTTCCCTCGCATTGTGAGAGGAGACCTGTGCCCAGCAGTGGGACATATAATGGATTGATTATGTTATAATATTTAGACATTTAAATAAGTATTACAACAATTATTTTGTAAAAATCTTGTTCATAATATATTATTTTATATGGGTAATTAAATATAAACAACGAGGTAATTCTGTTCATTATTTGTTTTATCACATTTGTTAAATATATCTTACAGTACATATAGTAATATCTTAAAAAAATCAAGTTAAAACAAAAATGCTACAACGATTTGTAAACTTTGGAAAACTAGAACGAATCTCAACAAACTATCTAGTATCTAGCTACGTTATCTATCAAACTATCTTATTTACTTTAAAATTCAGAACAATTCGGCGAAATCTGAAGCATCCGAGTTCGCAAGTTGGTATCGCGCTCGAATATATCAGGGCGCAGTATCTCGCTTTAGTGTTGCCAGCTACGATACAACTTACTCCAGTATTGCCATATACAATACGATAGTTATAATAGCAGGAAATATACATACGTGCTTCTTTGAATGTATCCATAAAATTAAACGTACGAAACATACCATGGATTTCTACAAAAACATATCAAATATATACTTTGATAGTCATAAATTAAAATTATCGTATCATTATAATTATAAAAGATTCATTGACATTAAAAAAACAAATCCATTGATAAAAATATTTTCCAAAAACTCCCATTTTCCAGGGAAATTGAATGCTCCGGACATTGGCAGCACTGGCTCGCAAAGTAAAAGTTTTGGAGGGAAGTGCAGTGCATCGCGATATACACCCAGATCTCGGACGTATAAAATTTTAAACTGCGCTCTAAGCTGCTCAACATTTTTCATCCACAATGTACCGGATAAGGCCAGGAGATAAAACTAGCTGTGATACATTGGGCTGCGCGAAGATTTCGATCAGTAATTTTCGCTTTTTGCTGCACCGTACAGACGCAACGTTCGAAAGTTTCATTTGTAGCGTCATACCATACCATCACGCCTATATTCACCGAAGGGTAAGGCAGAGGCGTACTAATTATAAACACAGTTCGGTGGTAAGATTAGGTTTGATATAATAGGGAGCGAGCCTATTGCAAACCCTGAGCTGCTACTGGGAATTTCACAGAAAAACCAAATAACACTGCTTCACCTGTGAATCGAACCCAGGACCTCTAGCGTAGCAGTCACCGTCGGGACCACTAGGCTAATGAGGCAGTTTAATCTATACTTACTAATATATAAAGCTGAAGAGTTTGTTTGTTTGTTTGCTTGAACGCGCTAATCTCAGGAACAACTGGTCCGATTTGAAAAAATATTTCAGTGTTAGATAGCCCATTTATTGAGGAAGGCTATAGGCTATATATCATCACGCTACGCGGACGAAGTCGCGAGCAGAAGCTAGTATTCTTATATAATCAAGCAAGAGTACAATACTTGCTTATCCTTTCCCCTTACAATATAGATCATGATAATCTTGAGTCACAAAGACACACAGTCATAACGCGGAACATTGTACTTGCAAACGTTCACAGTAAGACATCGAGTACGATACGTTTGCCGATACGACCAACTTCGCAAGATCCAATACGAAACACCAAAAGTTGTTCTAAGTGTGTTTGGTACAAGTGTAAGGCGGTAGCGGGGAAGAGTGACATCTATATTTTCCAACATAGAGTAAAATATTGCGTGAGATATTTTCGAGCTCTTTTACATGTTACAAAAACCAATTACACTTTGGTAACTTTTTTTTTTGCATTTTTCATGCTAATTTTATAAAGTTATTTAGTAAAGGAAAAATTCGATCGCAGGCAGGATTCGAACCTGCGTCTTCTGGCTAGGTACGCCAGACGCTATGACCTCTAAGCCACCGCGAGTCCCACCTGCCATGTCGAAATTTACCTTCACATTCTAAGAGGCAAAGTAACTTGCCTTTCAATAGATGTTACTGACGTCACCTTTAAGGCGTAAGTTCAGCATGTGAAGGCAAATTACACTTTGGTAGATTTAATACGCCACCCCCAATTTTTAAGACAAGAAAGGGCTATGTTAATCAATACATGGAGATCCATGCTACGGCACGAATGGGCCGGCTCGACCGGACTGATACCATGGCCTCAGAGAAAACCGGCGTGAAACAACGCTTGCGTTGTATTTCGCCAAGTGAGTGAGGTTACTAGACCGGACCTTTTAAAAGGCGGGCAACGCACTTGCGTCTCCTCTGGTGTTGCGGGTGTCCATGGGCAGCGGTAATCGCTTACCATCAGGCGATCTGTCTTCTCGTTTGTCCCCTTATCCCATAAAAAAATCCTACATAACCCACGTCGGGACGTGTTATTGGGATTTTCTTTGGTTATTTCAGTAATGACTGAATTTTTCTAGTCACCGCTCGCACCTTGGCCCAAACACCGCCTACATTGCAACTAATACGGTTTAGATGCACTTCTAATTAAACTGTTATGTTAGTTTGTGTCTAATGTGGCGGGAATGTCGCGCCAATGTTTCGCTAACGCTACGTGAGATAGCATTGTTTTACGAAGAGACGCTGGACTATTTGCATACGTGGTAGGGTGTCGATGGATTTTAAAGGACATTATCATTGCGCTGATTAAAATCTCCATAGTGGTTTGACCTCATGGAATTTAAAAATTTTATCAAGATTTTTGTTTTATCTACCTTATTACCTAGTCTAGAGTTCCTAAGCGCGACTGCTAACAATCAAATCAAGGACATAACAAGCTCGAGTATATACCAAATTTTCTGTCAAAACATCAACTGCAACATCAGAAAAAAGAAAAAAATTTTTTTATTATCTTTCAATTTTATGTGCCTTGGGGAAAATGTATGTTGCCAAAGTGTAAAAATTTTATTGACAATAATATAGGTTTAGAATAAATCGCTTCATAATCGATTAATGGTGAGCTACAGGTCCTGGGTTCGACTCCTAAGTGTTATGTCCGGTTAGTAGCATTACGCTGGGCTCGTCTCCTAAAAACATAATGGCAAGATATAACACTACAATACAACTGTGCTTATCCTTGTGAGGTTAGGTATAGGTATGTTATGACATTAACATTAATTGACATTATATTAATTTGACATTACAGACATTGACATTAATTAATAGGATTGTCACTTTTGTCATATAAATCAAAAAAAGAATCACTGTTCTACCGTGTTAATCAACCTACAGAACATAAAGCCAAAACAAATGAAATCTAATCCTAGCAACCTAATTACCAACATTCCTCTGCACCTAATAGCGACAACAGTTTATCTGAGTGATAGTCGACTAACGCCAAAGCATTAATTTAGTGCCCCCTTACACGGTTATCTGTGAAAACTTAAAACATTCGGATAGCCGCGAGACAAATGAATCACTTCGCCATTATAGCGGCGAGTGCTGTGTGAAGAGGTCTTAACGATTTTGAATGAACGAGTGAAGGTTTAAGATGTGTCTTTATGAGCGAGTGAATGATTGAAGTTATCATTCTATTGTTGTGTGTGGTTATTGGTTGTAGGTGTACATTATTATAGATCCAGGTGTTGGTATGTATGTTTGTAAATGTATGAGTAAATATCTGTATTCAAATGAATAAAAGTTAATACAAAACACTTAATAAGTCCGGCAAGACCGGTCACAGACAAATGGTTGTTTAAATTATGTTCAACGTAGATTATCTGATAATTTAATTTAATTGGTACAACTTGTTCTTAAATCTTTTCCGACTGTTGAATATTTCATTACTATTATAATAATTATACTTAATTTAATCTTAACTATTATTTATTCCTTAGTTATTTATTCCATGTCTACAGTGATAGATACTGAAGTTTTAATAAAGGAGTTTTTATATTATTTAAAAAAAGAACTTAGGCCCACTTGCACCAAATTCTTAAATGTATTTAAGTCATATTTAAACACATTTTTTCATAGAAATTACGTGTTTTAATACAATTTAAACACATTTAAGAAGTTGGTGCAAGTGGGCCTTAGTATTACTTTTTTAGCTATGAAGATTTGTTTACCAAACTTCAGCGGAGGCCTTAAGTAGGGATATATTTTATCTTATAGTATTTAAGACCTAATTTCTAAAACAAATAAGAATGTTGTTCGAAGACAATCACAAGCTGAGTCTTTTTTATATCTTTGTATTGACACATTCCTAATTCAAAAATGCGTCACTTAGTCGTTGAAGCCTCCGCAGCTCGTATGCCCCAGCCTTTACCAAGGATATACGCATAATATTATGTGAGATTGCGCCTGACCCGATAACGGAGAGTGCTTTTAAAGATAACAGCCCTTCGTGAGACGAAACACCGAGTATGATTTAAATAAATATCTGTGATGCCTGTTCCTATCTACAGCGAGAATGTCAATGCTTTATTATGAGATTGACTTAGGTGTGTGCTAAATGCTATTAACACAGTATGACTAATTGAATCCGAAATAACTTAATACAAATATTTGTATGATTCACATAAATATTTGTTGGGACTTGTATCTGGTCAGGGTGTCCAATATTTTTTCAGCTACATAAAAACATACCATCACGCCTGTATTCCCCGAAGGGTTAGGCAGAGGCGTACTACTAATGTACACCCACAGTTCGCCGGTATGTTTAGGTCCCATGTAATAGGGGGCGAGCCTATTGCCATTAACCGGGCACAAATTCCTAACTCCGAGCTGCTACTGGGAATTTTATAGAAAAACCCAATAACACTTTGCTCGACCTGGGAATTGAACCCAGGACCTCTAGCGTGGCAGTCGCGCTTAGGACCACTTGGCTAATGAGGCAGCTACATAAAGTAACGTTATTTTAAAGAGATTCAAACCTGAGTCTTCTTCGGTTAGATATACCAGATGGTTAGGGACCGCTTTTCAATAGATGTTACTGACGTAAGGAAGGCAAAGGCAAATTTCGACCTGGCGGGTGGGACTCGCGGTGGCATAGCATCTGGTGTGGTGGAGCGTGTGGTCGTGTGTTCGAATCCTGCCCGCAGTCTAATTTTTCCTTCACTTAAATATTATCTTTATAATTATATCATGGAAAATGCAAAAATAAACTGCCTCATTAGCCAAGTGGTCCTAAGCGCGACTGCTACGCTAGAGGTCCTGGGTTCGATTCCCAGGTCGAGCAAAGTGTTATTGGGTTTTTCTATGAAATTCCCAGTAGCAGCTCGGAGTTAGGAATTTGTGCCCGGTTAATGGCAATAGGCTCGCCCCCTATTACATGGGACCTAAACATATCGGCGAACTGTTGGTGTACATTAGTACCTACGCCTCTGCCTAAGGGCTAGACAACGCATCAGCAACTCCTTTAGTGTTGTCTATGGGCGGCGATAACTTCTTGCCGTTGCGTGGCTTGTTTAATCACAATTTTGAAGTGAAAACTTCTTTAGCGGCGTTGTGCACTTTTTAGGATGGGTAAAAAATATTAAACTCGCGTCAGGACACGTGACCTGATCGAAAATTCGTCAGACGATGGTAATAGTTCTTAAGTGTTAAATTTTTTATGTAGGTAATATAAATTATCATGTTTGTGTACAATAGCGCAATAAATGAATATTGTATTTTAACACATAAATGATAATACTTTTATACTGATAATTAAACGAAATTATTCTCTAACCATTCCAAAATATCAAAAATGCACTTTCACTTCTGTCAGCACTCCTGGAGTGCAACCCGTTGTTTTTTTTCGATTAGGTCGTTGCTTCGAATCGTAGGCATTGTCACAGTAACGTACGACAGTAAAAAAAAAAATATTAAAACAAAATTACGATTGAGATTGACGTCTACATTCCGGTAGCCTAGATTAAAAGCATTAAAACTCAATATTAAATTAACACCACATAAAATAAATTAGTAGGATTAATTTATATAAATATTATTTGCTTATTTTTACAAAGTCGAAAACTTGCTTTTATCGTTTAATTGATTTTCGATATCATCTACAGCAATTATTTTTTTTTTTTTTGTATACTGTAACCAAACTCGCGCAAATAACTGCGTTGTTAATATATCAAGTTTAAATGGCAATAAAGTAGATTATGGATATTGTTTTAACCGGTAAAATCTTAAAAAATATATCTTCTATGTAAAATACGGATTTTTTTCTGACGCAATTTTGATAGTGGATCGAATTATTTTTTACATTAGGTAAATTTAATGGAGTTTATTTTACATAATATCAATTGATCTTAAATCAATCAATTCAAATACAATTTTGGAAAATCACTAGACGCAATAAAAACTGTTGTTTATCTAAATGGATTAGTTAGTATTATGATTGTTAAAATTATTAGTTAATCTTGTTAGTTTAGTGGTCCCAAGTGCTACGGTCCTGCGTTCCATTCCCAGGTCGAGCATTGTTATTGGGTTTTTCTATGAAAATCTCAGTAGCAGCTCGGAGTTTGCAATGTGTGCCCATTTAATGGGAATAAGCTCGCCCCCTATTACATGGGTCCTTAACATACCGGCGAACTGTGGGTGTACCTTAGTTACACCTCTGGCTAACCCTTCGGGGAATACTGTTGTATTGCTGTGATGATAATATGTTACCTATGTTTTAATAACCGAACCAAATTACTTTAATATAAATTTGCTTTAATATAAATTTGTAATATATTGAAATACTTAAATAAAATGTATTATGATTTATAAATTTTAATATTGCATAATATCTTATTTTGGCATTTAAGTAAATCAATAAGTGTGTGCAAATAGCATCTATTATTCGTAAAAATCAATAATATTTTTCAATTTCATTTTTATGTCACAATATTTTTATATTAAATTATATTTTATAGAATATACAAAAAAAAGACTGGATATTTAATTAAAATACCAATATTAATAACACTTACCTAAATTAAATACCAATATTAATAACACTTACCTAAATTAAATACCAATATTAATAATACTTTAAATAATTTTCGAGTATTTTCGACTACATTTAAATTACAACTTGCCAATTTTAATCCATTATGGATAAAAATTGGCAATGGCAAAACTTTTTTCTATTTTAATTGATAATTATTAATATTTATTGAATAGATAAGTTTTGATAACAGCGATCCATTTCCGGAGGATATAGAAGAGATAAAGATTAATAGTTTCGACTAAAAAATATTTTTACCGGTTATGCGGCTTCTAGATGAAGGCGGTATGATTAGTAAGTTTTACTTAAAATACGGGTGGCAAGTGCTGTAAGCCATTTCTTAAAAAAAAAACTTTAACGGACAAAATATCTCTTATACATCACCTACTCGGAAAGTGACCCACTACTACTGTAATACCAGGGTAGAAAATAGCGATCTTCCCCTCCCCCAGGGCTAAAAACTGCTAGGTACCTATGTAAATCCATTATTGTTTTGATTTTTTTTGAATAGGGATAAATTATTGAATTTTGATTCTGTCAACTTACGCTCTAGCGGTTACCGCCGAAAAATTATTTTCAGATAAATGTTTATATTGCTTATTTTTATTTTGCTCGTCTCAAATACGCTCAGGGTAAAAGTACCTACACATTACAAACTTGTGTGGTGCACATTCGTTAATAATGTGTCATTTTCGTCCCTTGGTGAACAATCTACTATTGTATTCATCGTAAAATAACAGAGCTTATTGGACGCTTACATGGAAGTAACAATGGCGTTCTAATTATCATTGTTGTGTTATAATAAACTAGCTTCACCCGCGACTTCGTCCACGTGGAATAGTTACAAGTTAGTCTTAGCGTGATGATATATAGCCTATTAGCCTTCCTCAATAAATGGGCTATCTAACACTGAAAGATTTTGTCAAATCGGACCAGTAGTTCCTGAGATTAGCGCGTTCAAGCAAAAAAACAAACTCTTCAGCTTCATATATTTAAACTAGCTTCCACCCGCGACTTCGTCCCCGTGGAATAGAGTCTTAGTCTTAGCGTGATGATAAATAGTCTGTAGCCTTCCTCAATAAATGGGCTATCTAACACTGAAAGATTTTTTCAAATCGGACCAGTAGTTCCTGAGATTAGCGCGTTCAAGCAAACAAACTCTTCAGCTTCATATATTTGTATCTTAGACTAGTATAGATTAAGTAAAAAAAATTAAAAAATCTTCAAAATATAATTCTATCGTGTTTCAATAGCTTTTCAATCTAACCAGATGCTCATAAATCCTAGTATAATTTCTGGAGGCAGCATTCAATCACGCACTGCGTCAATGCCAGGTTATCTTGCCGCCCAGCACCAGTCTATCGCTCTATACATCACTTGGGCGCCGCCCGCCCTTATCACGCCGCCGCACGCCGACTCGTTATTTTACTACACACCACGTGAACTTGTGCAAATATTAAGTTGTGTAAAATTTTATGTGTGTGCTAGTTTACGTGGTGACATTTTTACATGTAGTTGAGGTAATAAAACGTATTTTAGGAAACAGATGGTTATTATAATATTAATAGTAACATAAATATTATCTATATTAATGGTAAACGAGGATTTGAATAAAATAACAGTTTTAGGAACTTTAGGTTAAGAAGTTTTAAGTTCTCTGCCTAATAGGCTTTTTACAATGGCAGATACTTGAGCCGGTATAAAGAAACCACAGACAATAATGGTAGAATTTTCAAAAGTAGGAAAGTAGGTACCTACCTATCTTAATAGATATTGTACCTTTATGTAAACTTAGATAACAGAAAACGCTACAATATTGTCTTATTAAGGGAGATTACAAACAATATGAAGTTATTTCAACGTGTGTTTTCCTTTTAGCCGTCAAAAGGTGTTATCAGTATGGTGCATCCATCATAGGCGAGGGATGGGTTGCCAGTATAGAATATAATAATATTATTTTTGTATACTTAATTTACAATAATTTGGTATGAAAATATATAAATTTAAAGTACTGCCTCATTAGCCAAGTGGTCCTGAGCGCGACTGCTACGCTAGAGGTCCTGGGTTCGATTCCCAGGTCGAGCAGTGTTATTGGGAATTTCCGGTTAATGGCAATAGGCTCGCCCCCTATTACATGGGACCTAAACATACCGGCGAACTGTGGGTGTACCCTAGTACACCTCTGCCTAACCCTTCGGGGAATACAGGCGTGATGGTATGTATGTTAAATTTAAAGTAGTTTCTTAATATAATGTCTGCTCGTTATCTCATAAATAAAATAAAATATTAAAAATCTTCCTGTAGATGAAACCTGTCCGACAATTAGCTTTATTGGCTAGGGATAGAGTGTTTATTGACTGAGTACTAAAAACAATCTTAACATTCCCTGTAGTTTTTTCTAAATCCAATTTGATAAAATAATAACTGCCTCGTTCGTATACTGATCACAAGCTACCGAGTTTGAGAAAAAAAAATACCCGAATTCGATTCTCGAGTCGTTTTTGAAATAATTTCTCAGAAGCGCTCCGTGTTTTGCGGAGTTGTAGTATTGCCTCGCTTCTATGTTATCTTATGTTTTTTTAAAGTTAGTAAACAACAGCATTTGCACCTCCAAAAATTCTAAATGCTACCACCAATAAACAGAAGGATTCCAAATTCAAACATTCTAAACCAAACGAAAATCCATAGACACAAAAACGTAGTGTAGCAACCCCGCGCGACACGGCACGACGGCGCGCGACGCGGCTCGGCGCTCGCCCGCGTTATCAGCACCAACCACCCGGCGTTTGTCGCGTTTTATTTCAGACTACCTATAGCCTGTTTAAACTTCACACTCCCAAGCCTTTTAATGCTTGAGGTCAAGTCAACATGCTTTGTAACATGTTTTTGGAAAGTGACGCGTCTCGCGTGTTGTATGGCGCTTTAGATTTTTGGGTTATCTGCGCGCTTGATTGTTTATGGTATTTTGACGCATATTCGCGTATATTTCGCCTATTGAATTGGTACCTACCACTTGCATACCATTGTGTTCACTTGGTTGGTTTTTGCATTTATCAATCCTCTTAGAAGCATAGATTATAATTTATACCTTGAATTCTAGCTAGACAATTTATTTATGTCATCTGAAGTTGAAATTTCAACGATAGTGTATCTATAACATCAAACCATTTACTGATTAACTCGCTACTGAAATATTGGGTATCTTCTCCAGAAATAAGATGTGTTATGCGTTCACGCAGTTCTGAGAGATTAACTTAGGTACTATCAGCCAGACAAGTCAGAAGTGCATAGATTCAAAATGAGGTTGTAATTGCGGCTGTTAAGTAGGTATTTTATGACGGAGCAAAACGTGTCTCTTAAGTCAGAATAGATGGAAATGTTACATTTGCTAAGTGCATCTCGTTTCTAAAGTGTGACATTACTGTTAAAGTTGACTATACATAGACTTTAAAGATGAACAAACATGTTTTATACCAATAAAGTGGTAAGTAGACTTTAGTTCTATCAATTTGGATTGTAGATTCTTAAAGTGGTATTTGGAATAAGGAAATAGATATCATATGACCGAATCGAATCTTTAATAGAATGGAATTTAACCTAAAAAAATAAAAAAAAGAGAAACGATTTTGGTAAGAAAGAACGTATGTCATGTTATCGTAAATACGTTGCGTCATAAGATAAATAATTTAAAAAAAAAACATAGTTACCTAATTCAAAACAAATCAATACATCTCGCAAATCAAGAAGGATGAAAATAAGTTTCATTACTATATTTACTAATAAAATGCTTAAAAACAATAGTTTATAAATAATTACGTAGGTACTTAATAGGTACCTACCTCAGTCCTCAATACATCATACTCGTACCTACTAAATACCTAGTTGAGATATTTTGCATTTTTTATAAACGTAGAATTCTCACTTATCTGAGATATTACCTTTATAATTATTGAGATATTAGTTTTCGTAGTGTCGCACGTAGTTTTAACAAAACTTTAAACACTTCATAAATTCTAATCAACACAATTATTACACAGATAAAAAATAATATTCATAGACAAGTCGTCATCTCACAATATTCCCGCCTTTATCCAACCATAGATTATAAAAAGGTTTCTGTCATGTACACCGGATAGCGAATTGCTGCATAAAATGCCATTTACTGCATGATATGGGCCCTAATTAAATAGTAAATATTCTTATCTTGAAAGAAGAGAACACATTCATTGCTATCTTTCGCTATGAAAGAAACGAACGCAATCTGTACATCTCTGCCATTACAGATTATAATACACTAATCATAGACCCTTTTTCAACCGTATGTCGTAATTAGCCTATTAATTTAGTTCTTATCTAGCGAACCCTTTGCAATAATTTTAATATCAGATATGTTCAGTGGCTTTATATTATTTGTTTGATGTTTTTCCAACTCGATTAAAATAATAAATGCCAATAAACACGGTGGTACTCACAATCGGATCTGATACAATCGATTACTTTTGTTAGGCATGATGACGGTTAGCAAGAATTACTAAAATAATATGTTCATATACTGAAATATAATTAATATGTTTAGAAAAACATATTTATTTTTATTTATAAGACGGGATTATTAATTTATTTGATAAAATAAAACTCCAAAATACACAAGTCCGCCATGTTCAGTTGAACACCAATCAGATTCAATTACGTCACATCTATGTTGAACTGTCACCGTCACGTAAATCTCGTAGGAATTTCGACGATCTCCGCGCTTAAAAATTGTTTATTATGTATTTCCTAATTATACATTACTTCGTTTTTTGTTCTACGACTTGTTAAGAACTTATTAAGTAATGGAACAAGGGTTTACCAAGGCAAACAGCTCTAATTTGCCCAGAGTTGATTTGTTAATGCATGCTGGGGCAGTTCCTGGCATCAAACAAAGACTTCTGTTCAGCAGAATTTAGAAATGTTAAAACTACAATGTAAGTATTATTTATTATTAAATAAAAACTATATTAAAATTACTGTAACTATACGTTACAATAGTTTAAAAAAATAAAATCACTTTTAAAAAGCACAGCTTCATATGTTTAGTTTTAATACTTAATGTTTTTATTTTATAAAATATGCTTACCTATCGATTTCTTTGTTTTAGATCCTCCAGGCCATCTTATGGGGACGACGCGATTAGCTACGTTCAGTTAAAACGCGAAGGAAATCTGTGTACATATAGTTTGATCAAAAATCTGCGCAGAACACAAGGTCCACCCGAAGTTATATGCAGAGACGTTAATAGTTGACGAAGTAAAGGAAGAAGTTGTATCGGTAGAATGCCATGACAGTGTTGCCTCACAAGGGGGCTGCAAAAATGCCATTGCATTTCTCATGTGGGTCCATCGTAGGAGTGAAGAACCGTCCGATACATCCATTGAATGCTACTGGATGAAATCAAAGCTATCTCGGGTTTGGACTACATTGAAATATATTACAACAAAATATTTATCCAATAGTAAAACTAGTTTGCAATGAAATACTGGAGTATTTGAAAAGTTTATGGAAGGAAGGAAAGAAAAGGAAGCTGCAAAACTGTGTGGCTTATATCTTATTTTTTTGTTGTGTGGCACGTAAACAAATAATTTATGGTATTTTTTGACGTATTATCACACTGGGGAACAGCACACCACTTGCGAAGTCATGTCTAAATAAAAATTAACAAAAATATCATCTGATAAGTTGTTTAATCTCCTATTGTGTACGATGCCAAAACATTGAAGTGACGTTTTCGCGCTAATTGAAAAACATTGAATTAAAATCGCATTTTTGTATCAAAAACCATGTTTTATTGCAGAAATAATTTATTTATCGGAAATAGTATATACATAAGAATATTTTAGAACAGTTTTTGAAAATCAGTCATCATGCCTATTATAAGCTGTTATCGACAGCCTCATAGTTTGAGGTTATCTTTACCTGCAATAACATAACATCACGCATGTATTCCTAAAGAGGTTAGCAGAGGCGTAGGTAGTATCGAACTTCTACATTTCGTCGGTTTGATTAGTTCTCTGTAACGAACGCGAGCATATTGGTATTAACTTAATAAATAATATTAAATATTCTGGGACATTTTTACACAGCACCATCTAGTCCTAAACTAAGCAGAGCTTGTACTATGGATACTAGACAATTTTTGTAAATACATACTTAGAATACACAAGAAACACCCATTAACTGGATATAAGTACGAAATTGCGAGCTTCTATTTAAACTGCTTGACTTGAGAATCGAACCCAGGGTCTCTAGCGCAGCAGTCGCGCTTACACACACTAGACTCATAAGGCTTTACCTACAGACATCACTAATGCTAAGGGTTTCAGCTAATTGTTTTCACAATATTCGGTCGGTCGTGAATTGGTTGCATAATGGTCGTGAAAGCCCAAAGTCACAATATCTTCCCATTTGTAAGTTGCCACAGAGAAAATAGGGTGATTTTCACATACTTGCCATCATAAAAATCAATCATAACCTTCATAATCAATAACCTTATTGCCACATTTTTTCCACATGACAAAAGCCAGAAGAGGTTCAAAAAAAGAAACAAATAAGTTTTTCACGAGAACTCCGCCATATCTCCGTAATCGGCGCTCTTAAGGCAATCCTTATCCCATTTACGTGTCTCCCATTACCATTAAAATCTGAACTTATCTCGCTCAATAAAAACATGAACCGGTTCAATATATAAATAATATATCTAAAGAACAATAACGGCTGGTAATTAGGCAATAAATTCTTCAAGCAGATATGAGAGATATGAGAAAAAAGGCAACGTTTGATTTCTTTGTGGATGACTATGTGTGGTGCGTGTGCGCTTATTCGTACGACACGATTTTTGACGTAGGTAGACATTTTCTTATTAATTTGGCTCCATTTTCAGTCTTTCAAATCTCCTTCGAAATCATCTTCCAAGTCTCCTTTTTCTTTAAAACATTTCTAGGATTGAACTGTATAGGTACCTACCTGATGATTGACGTTTATTTAATGTGCAGGAATAATGAAGGTTTTAACATGCCTTTAGATAGAGAAGTGGGTATTCAGATAGAAACGACGGCATTTTCCTATTATCACAACAGAAAATCTAACCCCCCATTTACTCCACATTCTTTATTTATTAATTGGACATCCAGTAGTTGTTACATTTTTCTTAAATTCTAGTGACATATTTATAACAATACTGTGTTAAATGCACAACTTTTTAAGGTGTCACAGCTTGCGCGATTTTGAGGTAGTAACACTTAATTATTTTAAATTTAGGCCTTAACTAATAAATGTTCAATATAATCTTAACTTAAAAATCTTAACTTAAAATAAAACATTATAATAATTCTAACTTGCAAAGAGTATAAAAAAAGAAAACGAAGAAGACAAGTGAAGTCTGAAAATAATTATGACTTCAATGATTGCTCATGCTGCGATCTTTTAACAGCCTTAACACAACTGCCTTGAATTAAAACGATCGTTAAAAATGTCAACATCTCTACTGACCAGATTATAAGTTTTTGAAATTCTTGATATGGTAGAAAATTGCTTTAGATTAAAATCTAATTAAGAAAATTTGAAGCTGATCTGAAGCTAAGCACACTACTTAGCTACTCATAATAACTCCATAATCCAAATATCGTTACCATTAATCACTGAAAAAATTGGTAGGTACTTGACTAATTCGAAAGGTATAATTAAACACATTCAAAAATCTTCAAACACGTTTATATTATAGCTTTCAACAATCGTATCGTATCTCACAGTGTACATTCCGTCCCAAAATCTCGCGATAAGGCTTCAGTTTTATATTTACCTTGAGATAAGGGCCCAGGCTGCGAATCGATTAGCTCACTCTGACAAACGATGCCTATCGGTCTGGTCTGGCCATCCGCTTAGCATACAGACATGTACCAATTTAATGCTGCTAAATAGTTTTTTCGTGTACAGTGATTAGGCATATTTAAAGTAGTAGTTGCTAAGCCTGTGGATTCAATTCTTGATTGACAGAAAAAAATACTTTGTCTATGGTCTAAAAAGTTTTTGTTTCGGCAAATGTCAAAATTTTCCCGCGTAATTATGGAAATTGTATTCTTGTCATAACTCATAATATTTGCGAAGTAACATGCTCCTCCATGCTCCATACATGCTCCTCGATAAGTAATTTTGCCCAATCTTATGTTCCATTTAACTTTCTGCTTAAAGCTCCTAAAGATTTACTTTACGTCCTTCAGTTAAAGTGGCTGAAAAGATTTACTTTACGTCCTTCAGTTAAAGTGGCTCGCGGGTTGCTAGCCTTAAATAAATAGCAGCAAGTTATCAAGCCAGCCATTTGACCGTCAAATTCACATTCCCTTCAACTTGGCATTTCAGATAGATCGGCCACCCACGTCCGTCAGATAGCACAGGACACACTCGCCGATAGGTTCGGGCGCGCTCGGGTCGCGTCGGCCAGCTTCGGCCCCGCTCGTAGATGTTCGCGATTGTGCCCACGCGCACACAGATTGAAGTGTGGAAATTTGTAGCTTTGTCATATTCTGAGATTTAGATACTCGATACGGACAAGTTATAGCGAATTGTTTGCGAATATTGTTTTAAAGATAATATTAATAGAGACAATGTTTCTTGAAATGAACTGCGGTGTAATATATTTATCTACGAATAGAGTAGCTGTACTACAAATTGATTTCGTTTTAGCTCGAAATGCTTTGGCGTCTGATTTACACATCTCAAATCATAAAATAAAATATTTGGTTTCATGTCTTTTTCTTTCTATGATGTTACCTTAAACATTTTAAAATTTGTACCTCCTACATAATCAAATCATTAAAATTGAAAGTAAAATAAATCCATATTTTACATCAGATATTTTACTAACATAATTATCAGCGGCTCCAAATATCTAATTTTGAATTATTCTCGGCTGCACTACGTGTGTAGGATAACGAAAGTTCGCCACCAATGGGGGGTGCGAAAGGGGTAGGATGGAGGGTGATACCGATCGCCTATTGGCCGATACACCAGATTTATGTAGTAGTAGTAGTATATCTGCACCGTCTTCCTTTACGAGACGATAGTCTGTGCTTAAATCGACAGAATCTTAAAAAAGATGTAGAAAGATTGGCGTTTTGATAAGCTATTTTCGTCTTTTTGTTTGAAGCGCGAGTGTCCAAATTTCAAAGACTTTTTTTATTCTCAAGGATTTTCCCCCATAAGCGGAGGCTGTGTGGTATATTGGACTGAATAAAAACCAATCTTGTGTGTCCTGTAGCCATGAGACATCTAATCTGAAGCATGAAATTGGAAAACTTATAACATCTACCTACCAACCCAGAATAAGTTTGTGTAGACTTTTACTCAAGAAAGGGTGAATGTTATCAAAAACAGCATAAAACTATTTTTGTAACGATATCGGCTCGCGAAGCAAATATTTTTATAGACATTTTGTGATTCATTCAATAGGATCAGTAATCATACATAACACTTCAGACAAATTCTAATATATGGACAGCTTAGAAGCCCAGTGATGTAACTAACATTTTGGCCAAAATTTACTTGTGTGCATTTCGGCTTTTAGGAAATCCTTATAATTTTTTTCGTTTAATCTCTCGAAAATTTAAAATGTCAGTTAGATCACTTTACTTCTAAGCTATCTTCAATCTAACTATATACTGAATCCAACCAGTCTAGACCGAGCTTATCACAACACGTGTTGCCCGTTCCAGATGCCTTAGATATGAAGCTTTTAGCCTGAGATAGTGAGCACTCGGCAACCATCGCACTCAATCTTGTACTCGTTAAAAATAAACCCGAGTGGTAGATACGTGGGGCCATTTACTATCTCTGTAGAAGCTTGTTGGCTTATAGGTTATTAGCAAAAGATTTTTAGTGCAAATTATATCGATGCCATCATGCCACTGAAAGAAATTGCTTGAAGATCGGTAGAGGCCGGCGCAATAAGTATTTATTGCGCGACTTCTGCCCGATCACGGAAGAATAAACAATTATTTTGACTAAAATAATAGTTTCTTGAGAAAAAAAACCACGTCGCCTAGACAAGTGACGTGTTGCAAATAAACGTTTAAATTTCGAACGAGCGATTTGAAACAAAGTGTACTTATATGTTTTGAAACAAAAGTACATTTTTTATAAATTCCTGATTCAAATTAATTACGAGTGCAATGTTAATTGAAAACCTGACTGTTGTAAGCTTATTTCATTTAGTTAAAATATAATATTAAAATCAGGCAAATGGTAACATATCGTTTACAGAGCAATGTTATTTAGAGAATAAAATAATCTTCAAAATTGCAGATACTGGCATGGAATTTTAAAATTTCAAAAATAGATCTCTAAGAATCATATTTTTTTTTTATCTGTGACACAGATAATAGAATACTAGTATTTATGATATCTAAGATAATATTTAGATACCTCATAGAATGCTATGATTTAAATATCATTGAATTTTGACGTATCAATATGTCCGTATATCAATCACTTTTGAGAACCTATGTAATTTGAACTGAACTGAAACTCTTGTACAAACAAGAGGAAATTGCTACTAGGTACTCTGCTACTAGAATTTTATAGACGAACCCAATAACACATACTCACTCAACAGCAGATCTCGCGTCTGCTAGGCCTATGTGCCAGTTAAACTAATCTCTACAGTAATTTTATTGTACTGAACTACCCATTAAGGTTCAAGTTATTACCTATTAACCTTTTAAGGTTTTACTGTCCGTATTAATTTAACGACTAGTCGAACAAGAAAATATATATTCTATACATTCTTAATCTTATTTGGATATTCTTTAAATTTGATGATGATGGCAATAGGCTCGCCCCCTATTACATGGGACCCAAACATACTGGCGAACTGTGGGTGTACATTAGTACGCCTCTGCCTCTCCCTTCGGGGAATACAGGCGTGAGGGTATGTTATTTTTGATGATGAAAAACATAGCCTATAGACGCCAGCAATACCTAAGTAGTATCACTCGCGCGTTGTCATCTTGAGACCTCAGTTGTTAAGTGTGTCAGAGCTTGATTTGACCACAAAAACGTATTACCAATATAAATCGTAAACCAAACAATATTTTATCAAATTATTGATTGCTATTATTCGGATTCAGATACTGTCTACTACTACTTCACTGGAAATAAACGAGCGGAAATCGTTCCAAACTAGGCGAAGCTATCAAGAATTGCATTGGCCTTAATTTATTTCCAGTGAAGTATTTTGGAGGAAATGGTACGGTAAGAACCTAGGTTAACGGTATTGGAATCCGAATAATAATACACTTTGATTAAATTGTGCTTGAATTACGATTTATTTTGTTAGGTACTTATTACGTTTGTATGGTATGGGATTATCGGTCCGCCGGACAAGTCTCATATTTAAGTATGTTTTTTTTTTTTCAAAAGCTTACTAGTAATGTGGGTCGCACATTACTAGTATTCTTGTTAACCCCTCGTGCTAAGCTAAAATGCTTGTGTTACGAGTGGGTTCACGTTGGTAGTGCAATGGGTGGGTATCGAATCGCAAGTCCAACGCCCTAGCCATTAGGCTACCGACGCTTATAATATTCCCAATAATTTCACTGGCTACACTGCCCTATAAAACTAAATACAAATTATGTCAGTAGATACACTATTACTGCATTCAGTGAAAAAAAAAACAGAATTCTTTAGTGAAAAAAAAACTTAATTATTGTTACAATATCAATCTAAATTCAAATTTTTCAAAAGGTACTCGATAAAAAAATGAGTCGCCGTACGTTACGTAGTAATATGGTAATTTAGTGTTGCCACAGTTTATTATCAAACAGATAAGTACAGGGTGTGTCTGGCAAGCCTGTTTCTATCGTGCACGATATGAACGCATACTTAATTAATACAGGCCTACTTTGTTTACATTCTAATTATATTTGAGCACTAGTGTAGAAAAGGGGTGCTTATGAAACGACCATTTAGTTTTTTATAAAAAGTTATTTCAAAATGTTGTCATCGGATTTTTATAATAACATAACATAATCAACCCATTATATGTCCCACTGCTGGGCACTAGTCTACTCTTACAATGAGAGGGATTAGGCTATAGTCCACCACGCTAGCCTAATGCGGGTTGGCAGACTTCACACGCCGTCGAGAAAATCTCTCAGGCGTGCAGGTTTCCTCACGATGTTTTTCTTCACAGTTTAAGCGCGTGATAATTAACTATTAATACGCACATAACTCCGAAAAGTCAGAGGTGCGTGCCTTGGATTTGAACTCAAGACCTTTGACTTGGCAGTCCAATGTACATATCACTAGGCTATCACTCCTTGTAATGTCGACTGTGGATGTGCGACTTTTTATAATGAAAATTGTTTTTTTATATGGCTTTTTTAGTTAATACAAAATTATTAGACTCTTTTAAATCATTTTCATTCGGTTCCAGAGATAAAACAAAAAACAAACTATTCAGATGTATTATATTAGCGACTCATACGCAACTTCGCCTGCGTTAATTTTTCCATAAGTAGGTACCAATTTTCGACTTTTTCCGTGGATATAAAAACAAATAATTTCATAGATGCCTCGGTTATACATACAAATCAGTCGATCCGATCTCAAGTAATGATCATTATATACCTTATTTAATTGCCTCAATAGCGTAGTGGTCCTAAGCGTGACTGTTACGCAAGAGGCCCTGGGTTAGATTCCCAGGTTGGCAGTGTTATTGGGTTTCTATTTTTTTTCTTCCACAAAAATTCCCAGTAGCAGCTCGGAGTTAGGAATTTGTGGCTGGTTAATGGCGATAGGCTCGCCTCCTATTACATGGGACCTAAACATACCAGCGAACTGTAAGTGTATATTAGTACGCCTCTGCCAAGGCCTTCGGGGAATACAGGCGTGATGGTATGTTATGTTTTTTTCTTTAAACTCTCAGTAGCAGATTTGTGCACGGTTCATGGCAATATTCTCGCCCCCTATTGCGTGAGACACCTCTGCCTAACCTTCCGGGAAATATAGGCGTGATGGTATGTTATATTACTTATAGAAGATAGATTTACCCACGAAACTTCATTTCGCCAAGTAAGCTTGCATGTATTGAGTGCAGCTCGGATAGATACGCACCGAAGGAGCTGTGTCCACGCGTGGACAATGCCTCGATTCGTATCTAGCGCCCACACTAGCCATGTCGCCACCCTCTGAGCTTTAATACGTTTCTACATTCTAAATACCGTAGGGTATATTGTCTATGTGATATCAAAGGATTCCGTTGTCAAGATATTCCTACACTGTTAGGACAATTATTTCATATTGATTTATCCTCCAAACAGCAATTATAATTAATTAGGGTGGCGCTACAGTAGCCACAGGGTAAATTTCGAAGAGCAAAATAAACAAGGACAGCAGAATTTTGTCAAAACTAGTCGATTACGCACATAAATATGAAAGTTGAGGAGGCTTGGCAGTCCAATGATCATATCATTAGGCTGTCACTTGCTTATTAGGATAATTCCGGCAGACCACGACAAAAATAAAAAAAAACAGGATCTGACAACTCAACCCCCTTCTGATTGATCGTCACATGTACGCATCAAGTATGTAAAAGCCCGAAAATAAGGTGCGTTGACACGCCACATTCGCGTCACGCGTCACGCATGACAATGCGTGTCAGTCGCGAGCGCCGATGGCGTGATAACCGTGATAGTACGCACGCGATGCGTACAGCCTTGCTGAGAAACTGATAGTAGGCCCTTTGGGAGCGGCCAAAGCGATGAACCTAACATACAAAATATTTATTCTTTTACCATTATAAAAAAACCGAAAGACGCAGATTCGAATGCTGTCTTAATTACTGATTTTTCTGTCATAAATATTTAAGTAACATACAATCACGCTGGTATTTCCTGGAAAATGGTATGTTTAGTTACCATGTAATAGGGAGCAAGCCTATTGCCATTTACCGGGCTTATCCAAAATCCGATCTGCTTCTGAGAATTTTATAGAACTTTACAGGACTATCAGACTAATGAGTTCAGAATCAATATCTCTATAAATTTTTTACGGCTAGTTAAATCTAAGGCCCACTTGCACCAATTTCTTAAATGTGTTTAGATTGTATTTAAACACGAAATTTCTATGAAAAATTGTGTTTAGATTGTATTTTTTATTATTAAATACATACCAAACATATTTAAGAAGTTGGTGCAAGTGGCCCTAAATGTATGTACCTTTTTTGCATTTTCCATGATAAGGTTATAACGTTATCTAGGAGAAGGAAAAAGTCGACTTGCGGGCAGTATTCGAAACCGCGTCTTCTGGTTAGATACACCAGACGCATACGACCACTAAGCCACTGCGAGTCCCACCCGCCATGGCGAAATTTGCCTTCACATTCCGAATTTACGTCTTAGTTGTAACCTGTTACTCACAACTACTAGTATTCTATTATCTGTGCTCACAACTATTGAAAAGACCGTCCAAAATTTTGGTGAAAACACCAAGATTTTCTTGTGGCCCGCTCTTCCGCCATCACAAACACCACGCGTAAAACTACTCATATTTCTCTGTCAACAACAAAATCTTATGAAACGAGTTTCCGATGTTAATATACGAATAGTTTTAAGTACTACCACGCGGTAACATAAGTTATACTATCAGCAGTTATATAGATAACATATACCACTTAACATCAAATAATATTCGCCGCGTTGACAGTTTCATACGATTTTATTAAGATTGCTTTGATCATTAAATTAATCTTAAGATGGTGACGAAAAATAAAGAGGTCGTATTACCTGTTATTTAATTAATTCAGGCGTCATTGACACATATTAGGTGCTTCCGCAAGGTTGACTATATACTAATATATATTACTAGTTTCTGCCCGCGGCATCACTCACCTGGAGCTCAAAAACCGATGATGATCTCTTCTTTGTATGGGTCTCTATACATCAGTGAGGTCAAGCTGTATCTCAGGATCCGTTTAATTATTTGAAATAAGAAGTATAGGGCGGGATTTAGGAAGAGTATGGGGTGTGTATGTATCAGGTATTTTCTTTGCGATGCGTAGCTGAAAAATTTTTGGCCAAACGCCAGAGAGTCTACTGCGCATTCGTGGATTTAGAAAAGGCCTATGATAGAGTAATAAGGAATGAATTGTGATCAGTACTGTCTATGTATGGGGTGGATGCCAGCCTGATTCGTGCACTGAAATCTATCTATGAAGATTCCAGTGCATGTGTCAGGATAAACGGGACCTACACTGAATGGTTCAGCATCGATAAAGGTGTTAGACAGGGATGTATAGCGTCACCGTGGCTGTTCAACTTATTCATGGACAGTTGTCTGAAAGATTTGAAAGACAGTGAATGTGGTTTAAGAATGAATGAGTTACTTGTCAAATGTCTCCTCTATGCCGATGATCAAGTTATCCTTGCATCGTCGGAGGAGGAGTTACAGGAGATGGTAACAATTATGGATGACGCTTTTAAGAATAAGAGAATGAAAGTGAATGTAAGTAAGACGAAAGTTATGGTTTTGAAAGGGAAGAAATTATGACAGTGTGCAATATTTTGATAGGTGGCGTAAGAGTGAAACAAGTAAAAGAGTTTGTATATCTGGGTTCTTTGTTTATGGATGGTAAGCATGAGAGTGACATTGAAAGGAGAGTGAGTGCCGGTAATCAAGTGAATAGTGCGCTACACACTTTCATGAATAGCCGAAGAGTGTCCGAAAAGGCACGGCGGGCTGTAATTAGGGGTGTGTTGGCGCCGAAACTAATGTATGGTAGTGAAAGTTGGGTATGGCAGAAGAGACATGAAAGTAGAATAAATGCTGTAGAGATGAGAGCGTTGAGAAGTATGTGTGGAGTAATTTTGAAAGATAGAGTCAGAAACAGTGTGATAAGGGAGCGGTGTGGTGTGAAAGAAGGTGTAGTAACAAAGATTGAGAAAGGTATGTTAAAGTGGTTTGAGCATGTAGAGAGGATAGATGAACGGAGATTGACGAAAAGAGTATACAAGATGAGTACGGATGGAAGAGTTGGAAGGGGCCGACCTCGACGAACGCACGTTCTTAAAAAATGTCAGGTTAAGAGCACCCTAAACCGACGATCATGCATGAGGAGGTTAATGAACGTAGATGGAGCGAAAGTAGTGTGCCAGGATCGTAGTAAGTGGAAATCTATAGTCTCTGCCTACCCCAATGAAAAAGGCATGTTATTTCATAATCATAATTAATTAGAAATGTTTACATAATATTTAATATTTGCAAATATATCTGGCACTGATAAGTATCGGTATTCTATTCTATTGTCTAAAATATTGCTATAGGATACTTGCCTACGCGTATATTATTAGAATTTATTATATTAAAATAATGACTTTTTACGCAATTTTGTCGCGTTATATTGATAGTATAGAATATTGCCTTGCATTGCTTGACTGTCTTCTATCGATAAACAAACCGAAATCAATGACAACGCATTCTAAAAGCACAAGTTTTCATACTTTCCCCTCATGATCAAGTATTTCACATAACAACCAATAAAGTGTCACGAATAGTGTGTGTTGTTGACAAAAGCGTGTAGTTTTATTGACACAGGCCGACTGCGTGTGGATAAGGATCTGCTTCCACTTCCTCGCTCCCTGTGAGGTTAATGTGTAGGTGACATTGTGTGTCAGGGTGCAAACTTTGACATACTTTAGGTGCTCTAAGTGTGTCGCATTGTATTGGTAATTTTGTACGACGAACTTTAAAATTCAAATTTTAATTTAATATTATAGTCATGATTGATCGTGTTTATTACTTCAGTAATATTTAGATCACGGTTTGTTCTACCTAACTACCTTATAGTCAAGTGGTCCTTGGTTCCATTTCAGAGTTGAGCCTTTATTATTATTGGTATTGTTTTTTCGAAAAGTAGCTCAACGATTGAATTTGTCCCCGGTTTATGGGAATAAGCTCGCCCTTGATTATATGGGACTTAAACGTACCGGCGATCTGCTGGTGGACAAAATATAATATTTGGGTCGACTTAGGAATCGAACCCAACATCATAGGCACGTGAAATGTAGTTAGTAAAAATAAGCTACATAGGTACCTACTACTGTTTACAACAATGGCAGGCATCTTGACGATTTAAAAAAAAGTCAGACTATGTTGTTAAGTTGACCACAACGCCATAAACCTTGTAAGCTTTACCATGAAACTAACCATCCATTTTATTTTCAGGTAAGTACACCAACAAACGGACGAGATAAACAACTCCATGTAAGGTAAAGTGCATATTAAACGGGCATTCTGCATAATGCCACCGAACTGGACAAGATCCTAACGACCGCAAAATGTGTTTTAAATTCACTCCGGCCAATAGTCGGGGCCTACACCTTACAGTATAATGTAACATTAATCCTACGAAGAGTCCATTCAATTTTAACCGTAAAACAGACGCATAAAAATGCGAGGTAACATGCCGAAATAAATATCGATTCATAACTAGGGTAACTGCCTCGTTAGTCTAGTAGTCACAAGTGCGACTTCTACGCTAGAGGTCCTGGGTTCGATTCCCAGGTCGAGCAAAATTCTCAGTAGCAGCTCGGAGTTTGGAATTTGTGCCCGGTTAGTGGCAATAGGCTCGCCCCCTATTACATGGGACCTAAACATACCGGCGAACTGTGGGTGTCCCTAAGTACACCTCTGCCTAACCCTTCGGGGAATACAGGCGTGATGGTATGTTATGTTAACTAGGGTAACCAGATATTCTCTGTTATAAAAATTTGTATATAAATATGTCTATTATTCTCATAGAGATTAAATTTCATGACAAATAAATTTTAAAAGACTTTTAAAAGGTAAACCATTTAAAATTAAATAGTTAATTTGTTTAATAGGCTAATATTTTTTGTTATTCTACAGATTAATAAATGATACTAATTTGCAAATTGTAGGTAGGTATTCAATCAATCAAATAAACTTACTCGAATATTATGTTTAATATTCGAATTTGAAACACAAGTAATTTTTACGGTTTTTTTTTGTATGTCATTTTATTTTTACGAAGGGTCGATACGTCGGAAAAAAATAATATTATTATTAAAAATACATTATAATAATCTAATATATTTTATTTAATACATTATAATATAAAATAATGTAAAAATATAATTTGAAAGTTTGAAAATAATTCCGTAATAAGTAAATAAAATCAATTACATATCCAAAGTCAGATGAGTTTAGGTCGGAGGCACATCTAACTTTTCGAAATCAGTGCTTAGCGATTTCGAAGTACACTCACAATGAAGGAAAACATCATGAGGAAATCTGTATATCTGAATGACTTTCTCAACTGCGTGTTAAGTTCCTAGATTTGCCAGTAAATGGGTAAATTAATGATAATTTAAAAAACCCTTATTTGGTTCACAAATTTTTAAAAATTACACATACAAATCTATAAAAAATAATCGTATAACCCTATTCATAATAATACAATACAATCTGGAATCGAGTAAAAAGTAAGGGTGACCACACATTGAGTATCTCGAGCGAATATCGCGCCGACGTCCGTTTATTGTCATTCGCTTTATCGCAGTTGCGATCGCGAATTTCGATTCGTACGCGAAGACAGGTCAACGCGGACTGTAATGATACCATCAGTCAAAACGCGGCTTATAAGTAGATGGAATAAAAGACATGTCGTATGATGTCGTGGTAAATGTCGTAGGGAATTTGAAACTTGTATAGCGCTCACGGCGACCACTACCTACTCAAATAAATCCTATTGACCACTAGGTTATTAGAATAAAATACGAGGTTTAGGGTCCGGCGGACAAAATCATTACATAAAATTGTTACCTATTACAATCTTAAAAATAATATTATAGGAATAATAACTAAGACTGACTTGGTTCTTTGTGTAAGTTTCCACATAAGAGGGCTGGGTTACTTACAGGCTATCATTATTCAGGATACTGTTGTTACTGCTACGTAATCTGCTTAGCAGTAATTTTAATATATAATTTTCATAAAGATCCAGCGGACGCTGAATTGCCTATACGAACATAATCCCAAAATAAATAGTAATTTAAACACAATTTTATCAAATTGTATCATTATTCGGTTCAAATCCCATTAATATGTGAATGCAATTTTTGGAGAACTTTGCGAAGTGTTGTCGTTGGTTTTCCGGTTGTTTATTTCCACTGCAGTAATAGTAGATGAAATGTTAATGTAGGAACTTAGATTAATGATATTCGAATTCGAAAAAAAAATCCAATTAACTTTGAATTAATGATTACTGAAAATACGGGACAAAATCTCAAATAAGGAGATCATGTAATAAGTATATTAAAAACAGATAACTACTCAACTCAATAAATAATAATAATAAAATAAATAAAATAAAATAAAAATAGCCTTTATTTTTTTTTTCTACTACCGAATGAAAAATGAAAGTACATTAGAGCTTAACTTAACTTAACCTACTATGAAATATTTGTTACTTAATTTTAATGCTAGATGTATGTATGCATGTGTGTGTGCATTAATTTATGTAATTTTGTATGTTTGTGTATGAGTGTATGTGTATATGTAAGTATATATAAATTTACGTATATATATATTTTTTTTTTTAATATTTATGTAATTATGTATGTATATGTGTGTGTGTATGAGTGTATGTGTGTATGTATAAATGTATGTACCTACTGTCTATTATGTATAAAGTAATTAGTGCATGTTGGTAGTAGTCGCCTCTGCGGCG
The DNA here is from genome assembly GCA_947256265.1 of Acronicta leporina. Lineage (NCBI taxonomy): Eukaryota > Metazoa > Arthropoda > Insecta > Lepidoptera > Noctuidae > Acronicta > Acronicta leporina. The sequence goes on along the minus strand of OX366513.1, from coordinate 2,111,520 downwards.
TAGGCCTCTCCTAAACCTTTCCACACATTTCTTTCACGTGCCTTTTGCATCCAATGAGATCCACATCTTTGGCTGAAAATGTCTCTCCATCTTTTACTTGGTCTCCCCTTTCTCCTTTTCCTGTCTCTGGGTACCCATTCTGTTAAGCGTTTTGTCCATCTATTGTTGTTCATCCTGCAAATATGTCCTGCCCAATGCCATTTGAGTAGTCTAATTCTTTTCCGTACATCTATTAATTTTGTTTTCCGTCTTATACGGAATATAAACGTCTTATAATGAACACATCATTGCAAATTTTATCTGATAGCTTTATTCCAAGCATACTTCTTTCCATTTTACGTTGGCAGATAGCGATTCTTTCTTCATCCTTCTTTCTCAATGACTTCAATCAATAGAAATATTACACAAGAAAAAAAGACCATACGTCAGAAAACATTTGAAAAATTCATAAGTAAATCAGGAGCTCTACGCAAAGCTTATAAAGAGCTGAGTGACAAGTCAGAGTGGACAGGGAAACTGAAAAATAAGCAAGGTATAATACAAACTAGACGCCCAGATATTATAAACGAAGCAACAACATTCTACACAAAGCTCTACAATATCGAAGACGACACCTGACCTCCCGTATCATATTATTACACAAAACCGAACGATCATAACATAGTTTATGGAAGTACAGAGACACCGAGCATTCTTAGATCAGAAATCGAGCACGCGATAAAATCTCAAAAAAACGACAAGACCCCCGGAAGTGACAACATTACCAACGAAGTCCTCAAATCGCTATCTATTTCACTTCTGAAACCACTTCAAGTATTATTCAATAACATTCTTAGAACAGAAGCCACACCAGAACAATGGTCAAAGTCTACGATTATACTTCTGCACAAGAAAGGGGATAGAAGCGACCTAGGAAACTATAGGCCAATTAGTTTAACGACGAATTTATATAAAATATTCTCAAAAATATTATTGAACAGAATAACGAATAGACTAGAAGAACACCAGCCACGTGAACAAGCAGGTTTTCGCAAAGGGTATTCCACTGTAGATCATATACAAGTAATAACACAATTAATCGAAAAAGCAAATGAATACAAAAAAAAATTATATATGTGTTTTATAGATTACACGAAAGCCTTTGATTCCTTATATTTTGAAGCTATATGGACATCTTTAACACAACAAGGCGTTAACCCGAAATACATAAATATAATAAATAGTGTTTACTCAAAATGTCATGCCAAAGTGCGTTTAGAACGAGAAGGTACAGAATTCCCCATAAAAAGAGGAGTAAGACAGGGAGACCCACTCTCCCCAAAAATATTTTCAGCGGTGCTCGAATATGTTTTCAGTTGTCTAGATTGGGAAACGAAAGGAGTAAAGATAGACGGAGAATTATTGAACCACCTACGTTTCGCGGATGACATAGTGGTATTTGCGGATAATGCGGCAGAACTAGAGAGTATGATCAATGAATTAGCAATAGAAAGCCAAAAGGTGGGACTGTCATTGAATTCAATGAAAACTAAGATCATAACCAATGGAGAACAACAAGACATTATAGTAGCAAACAAAAAAATTGAATATGTGACAGAATATATATATCTAGGTCAGCTAGTATCTTTTGAAAATAATACTGGAAAGGAAATACAACGTAGGATAACCTTAGCCTGGAAAAAATACTGGGGATTGAAAGAGATAATGAAAAAAAAAAAAATACAGTTAGTTTAAATATAAAGAAAAATTATACGAAGTAACAGTATTACCATGCCTAACATATGGTTGCCAGACGTGGTCATTGAGAAATAAATAATAATACCAGTGTTTATTAAATCAAAAATAATTTATTTTATTATAGATTATACTGAGAGAAATGGCTAAATTATTCATAAATATCACCATATTAATAAAGTTTGTCTTAATTATTCATAAAACCATAAGATATTAATCTATTAGAGTCAAACATCATGTTATTAATATTATATTTTTGACATAATTATCATATCCATATTAACATACTGGACAGTAATAAAATATTGTACACTGAGGTATTAGATCAGTACTAAAATTACTACAGCACCATATTAGAAGGGGTTAGTCACCTTAGAATAACTATTATTTTTTCTAGTTATGTTTAATTTTGAGACTGCCTCATTAGTCTAATGGTTTTTAAGCTCAACTGCTACGCTAGAGGAACTGAATTCGACGAGTATTGATTTTTCTATGAAATTTATTCTTCTTATAATTTGGATGTGTGTCCGATAATTGCAATAGGCTAACCCGCTAGTACATCGGACCATAGTGTGTGCATTTTATCTCAATGTCGACAATTTTAAAAATAAACTTAATATCTCACATTTGTGATTTAAAAATAATTATAATTACTTACATATTAAGTCTCAAGTCTTATCTGCGCAAAAATCTTAATACATAATAAATAGAACCTGCTCCTGTAAATATTTATATGTTAGCAAACGCCATTAAATGTACGTAATAGTGACCTTGAGTTATGTATACTTAACTTATTCCAAATTCCTACAAATTCCCGTCCGAGCAACTTTTAACAACTTGTAACTGTAACACATCAACTCACGCAAAAAAGCGAATATATTTGCCAACTATCTCGTTGCAGCAATTCAGCATGGACACCCCTAATTGCCCCCGCGAAATATCGTTGACATCCCTATGTACCAACAATCAAAAACCACGCTACGTAATTCGGAACCTTTGCGTTATGAAAATAAGGTTCTCTTCAACAGCATGAAAATTCCAAAGTATGTCCGCGGGTCTTTCTGGAAATTTATCCGCTACATGGCATAAGATATAGTGAGGTTGGCATTGTGCGGATTTGTAGTCGATTTGCTAGCTTTGTGCGTTTTTTAATGTCATTCGCTGTTTCTAGGATTTATTTGAAGCTGTGATTTTTTATGTTTTTGAATCTTGTTTTTATTTTAAAGTTAAGGTTTTCGCCGGGGTTGCCAAATTCAAATTTCAATTATTGATGTTTCATAATTTGTTGATCTGTATTACATTCTAGATTCAGACAATAGTACAATATTCAGAACTGATTACTAAAATTTTCGGTAAAAAATTCTGACACAAAAAAAGTGTCTTTTTGTGATTTTTCTGCATTTTTCATGCTAACCTTTTAAAGTTATTTTTACTTCACTAAAATAACAAAAAAAGTGACGTCGAATTGGATAGAAGATATTTAATAAGACAAGTTGGGGATTAGTAGAAAATCCTACTTTTGTACTCACCTTCATTGTGACTCTATATTATAGGTACCTAATAGGAACTGACTTTTATTTGCAATCAAAAACGTTGTCCGTCGATCCATGCTTTAAGATTATACAACAGAGGTCCTTAGAGTAAATACGTCTACCTCGAGAATTATTATATTTTAGCGCCCCTTAATTTTTTTACCTTTACCACATCTTAAACCGGTGCATCAGCCCCAATTTTCTCTGGGCCCTTTAACCTGTAGAGCTCCAGCGCACCCAAGAGGGCTTTATGAAACCTGTAACTGAAACATGAAAAAAATTACGACTTTCATACATGCCACAATGTTGTCTACTTTTGTATAGGAATACCTATTTATATTTATTTTTCACGAACAAATGAGTATGGGTTCATATGAAAAGTTTTTGAGTACCTACGACAGTATCTCTTTTATGGGCTTAGGAGGTTTATCTAACACAGTATAAATAAACGTGACAATTTCATATTGTCAAAAGTCAAAGTCAAAATGCTTTATTTCAATCTTTGATCCTTTTTATTTTTGATCCTCATAAATCTATTTAGCCTATGGTAAATGACTATTAAAAATAAATGATGGATTTCTTATTTTTAATCCTTATATTAATTACTAGCTTCCGCCCGAGACTTCGTCCGCGTAGCGTGATGATATATAAGCCTATAGCCTTCCTCAATAAATGGGCTATCTTACACTGAAAGAATTTTTCAAATCGGACCGGTAGTTCCTGAGATTTACGCGTTCAAGCAAACAAACAAACAAACTCTTCAGCTTTATAATATTAGTATAGGTAGATTGCGTCCATATTAGTTGATGTACGGATAAAGTATGAATGAACTGTATTCAAGGTAACGAAAGAAATATAAACATCGGTCAGGTTAGGTTGGAACTATGATCACACAATGCCAGAACCGAATTGTAGCCATAGTACATATAAAAAAACATTGTCTTAGTTTTGATGTCCAACAAGTAATCATTTCTATATCTCAAACATAAAAATGTTTACCTAGTTCTGAACAGATTAAAATATCGATTGATTTAATTTATATCATGTCTCAGAGAAAGAGCTGTCTCTATCTTAAAAAAGAAGACCGTTTAGATATTTTTACTTGATGTTTTTGCTAAATTAAAACGTTCATTTAATAAATATTTCATAAACGTAAACAGAAGTCATCTCATAAATTTTCACAACCCGTTGAAAGATTTCTAATAGCGTAAACATATATAACAGAATTATTAAAATTTATTTAGATATAAATTATTCAATAAAACATAAATTATTTCATCTTAATTCTAATCTTGACTAATCTTGAGAGATACGTGTGAAACGGAACTAATATGGCCTGACCATAAGCCCAATATTTTTTTATTTCTTGTTTCTCGTTTTATAAGCCTATTTGTAAATAGAAATATAGACGTATCAAATATCATGACCACAATAAAATTGTTTTTTGAGAGCCCGTTGGCCATTTGTATTTATTACATACTGTATAATGAGGTGTTGAAATATAACGACGAACTTCATCGAGTTATATTGATATTTATTAGGTTATTTTTTACTACTAGCTGACCAGAGAGACGTTGTCCTCTCCAAGTTTCAACTAACCACCTCGAAAAATATGATTTTCCATATTTGTAATACACTTAGCGCCATGGACCTCTGAATACCGTATTTCTGACCTATAAATTACTTAATTTCAAAAATTTGTTCACGTGGTATTGACGTGAAGCATGGAAATATTAACAGACATACCTACATAGACAAAAATCTCAAATATCTTTTTCGGCGTCAGTAAATTAAGATTAACGCACGTAGCATTTTTTTTTATTATACATACATATGTGGAATAGTCTTAGGGTATATTATTTAATTATTTGAATAAATGGAAACTCTTTAGTTACTTTTTCAAATAAAGTGTGCGCACTGTATCTACACTATGGAGGTTTCAAATTACTAAATAAGTTACTATAAGGCTGGATGCTTTATATAAGAAAACAATAATTGTCAAAATTGTCAACTCAAAATGACACCTGTTATCGAATCAAATTTCATTGAGGTAATAACGATGTCGTGTTAGTCCGCTAGAAAATAAGTTGTCATTCTTTGTTTACTTCTATAACCTACTCAAATATTTAGTTTTTAAACCGGCTTGTGCTCGCTGGATAAATCCTATGTATGCCCCGTGATTCCCTGTGAAAGTAGAGTTAGAATAACTGTACTAATAATCAATTCCTGGTCACAATAATGGTTTCTGATTGATCTGCTTTATTTTCTTGTTTTATCTTATTTAGTCCCTATAAGTGTATTTTAATTTTATTACTTGATTCTGTTATAATGTTTGATCCGTGCTAGTCTAATACAGAATTACTTGAAAAATAAATTGACTTCAATGGTTATTTTTAAAATTCAGCATTTTCAATGGTTAAAATGTTAATAACTTTTGATAGAGAGAACCGATTTGAATTAAAAATAGCCTAAATGTTAATCCGAGAAACAGGCTATGAATTCCTGCCCACTCCCTCCAAATCTCTTCAGTAGTTATCATTTGATGCGCGGTCAAACATACAGACAAACCGACAGACAACAGTTCCAAAAATAATAGAAATGGATTGTGTTACCGATTCTGAGTCCCCCAAATTAGTTTTTTTGTAAATATAAGCAATGTACAGACACGGCTCACTTACATTCTTATTATATGTAAGAAGATAAGATAACCTACCTTACATTTTTATTACTTAATAGGGATCGGCAATTGAGCTCATATTTATTTTAATGTCTAATATTCGCTCCTGTAGAAACCAGTGAGGTCTAGAATTTTTAATAATAATAAAAAAAAACTTATATAAATAACAACACCTACGTTATTGCGTAATAATAATAATACTTAATATTTTTTTATTTACTTATAGGTATGCTTAGGTTCTAGTTCAAGCAGTAGGTAGTACATTTTAATTTCATTGTATAAAAATAGAGAGCTTACAACTTAATTTTTCTTGGTATAAGTCTGGAATGAGAAGATAAAAAAATAATAGGAACAATGGATAGTCTGTCAAATAAGCAAACGCTAGTGATGGGCGATCGCAAAGCAATCGATCGATTACAAATCGCCTATCGATACTCGATACGGCGGATTCCCGCGGAATTGCACAATTTCCCGCTTGGAGTCGACAAGGCTGGCTAATGAGAGCGTGGATACCAGTACCATTGTTTATAGATGCGATCGCGGTGTTATCTCAGCTATTTTTGTACGGTAGCCATGTTTCACTTTATCTGTATACATTCGAATACGATGTTCGTCGATTGTTCCCTTGTTTTTCGTCAGAGGGATCTCGTTATTGTTTCGCGATTCTTTGATATTAATCAATGTAGGATTTGGATGGCTGTGTAATTATTTGGATTGTTTTAATACGTATGATCGCGATATGAGATTATAAACAAATGATCGTTAGCATAATAAATTTGCCGTGACGGTTCGTCTTCTTATACAATAGCGTTTAACTGACTTAATACAAACTTTCATCTCTTCTGTGCATGTGAGTATAAAATAATGTTCAACTGACAACGTATTTTTAGTAATGTGTAAACTGCAAGTTAACAATCCCTCTTTAATATAACTCATTATTTTAATGGACTTAAATAGAAGAGTTTGTTGATTCCTCTAGATAGGTACCTACAATATTTTAATAAAAACATGTAATTCTTTAGTCTAATCATCTCCACAAAGGAGTGAAAAACAGTAATGCGTTAAAAATTACTAGAAAGGTTCATAATAAGTTCCACATATCAATCACCTCTCATTATACTAAGGAGAACTTTATATTTTTACCCTGGTCAATGCAATAATACGATTATTTGCAATAAAACCGTATTTTTTTAAATGCAGACAATAACTTTAGTTATTGTCTGCATTATACAGCACCTGTTTACAGGTGCTGTATAAAGCACGAAGCAAATTAGGGTGGGCGAGATGACGCGATAAGGCGTCGGTCGCGCGTCTCAGCGGCGACACAAATCGCGCGTCGATCACGCGTCAATCGTGGCGCGTAACGAACCGAGTATTGTATGCAAACGCCAGCGTTGATATGTCCTAACTCAGATATAGTATCTTTTACATACGATAATAATGTAACGTTTATTTACGTTGCGCATTGTCTGCATCCATGGATTGTTGTTTTACGTTATTTTATCGAAATAAGTGCATGCCACTTGTTGATTTGAAAAATGTATATCGGTATTAGCCTCAGCAAAAGTATAAAACTTTATTTTCCAAAGAAAAAAGCAATATAAAATCCACAATTTGCGTACAAAATTCTTATTATCAATTTTTCCGCAATCACCCATATTATAAGTTCCATTGTGCAGCCGCGATAGCCCCAGGCTTCGGCTCAAACTGATCCTTTCCTAAACCGTCCCTCCAGCCTTGTAATCCTGTACTAACAATTCAAACTCGACTCTACAAGCGTTTATTCTTGTGCTCATAATCGCGAGCTCCATTCTGACTCATATGACGTTCCGTCATTATGGTTGGCCTTCTTTTCCCGCGTAAACGCCAGTTTGACCAGCTCCAAACCGGATTTTAAGCGCCTTTTTCGTAAGGTTCGTATTTGAATGGAGGCCTTAGATTCTATAAGGCATTTGTGCCATAGCTTTGCTGGCGCTATCAGCATCACCTTAATGATGTCTCGATGGTGGATAGCCATTGTGTTGGATGTAAATTTGTAGCCGTCGGCGCGGGTAATGATGTGAGAACAAACTGAGATCCCGATAGCCAGATCTGGATCGCTTTCGGCCCACTGTGCAAGGGATTGTATTCAACTTTCGGCGCTCAAACTCAGCCCGTGCGATCTCATTGTTGTTTTATTTTTCGAATGTTGAATAAGCATTGTTTTTTAATGTCCACTGTCTTGTAAATCATAAACTGTATCGATGTAACGATCGTTTTTTTGGATTTATTGGAACTTGAAAGAAAATTGCCAACTAATATTCTTTTATATATTTTGGTAAAGGGACAAAGAGACAGAATAGTTGAACCTTTTAACAAAAACTGGTCTGTTCGGAACATTATCTAGGACCCTAAACCTTTTCATGCTATAACACAACGCAACTTAACAAACAAAACGTTACAAATTCAAAATGGCTGCGGGAAAATGGCGACCGTGATGGCGTCATTAGCACAGTTATCGCACTATTTTGTCGAATAGACAAAATTTTCAGTCTTTCAACGTGCGTCGGCGTTATGAAAGCGATGTAAATGATGTTTTGAGGAAAACACGATAAATAATAAACCCACTAAAATGAGGTTGATGAAAAACGACACGAGCGATGCGGGTTATTAATTTTGGAGGGAAATTAGACCGCCATTTCGTTAGGGTAGTGAAGTGACCCAATAGTAGAATGTTTAATCGACCGATTTAGAAACAAGTTGACCGAAAGGATTACATCTTTATTTATAGGTAATTATGTACATACTCATTCTTTCGATTAATTTTATCTTAGGTATTAACACACCTTGTCGTGTGTAAAGCTATATAGTTATTGTATAATTTGTTTTGTTTTTAAGTTGCTTTTAATTGTACCTAACTATTTACTGTTTTATTTGTGGAAGATAATAAAGAATTAATTTATTTATTTATTTAATTAATTTGATAGAGTTTTAGTTAGAGAGAATTAAGTAAAATTCCAACCTTATCTGCAGTTTTGTATATTGCAAATTGAGACAAAATCTCTACTATTATAAAATTGTAAAAAAGCTGTGTCTGTACCTACTTTGAAGATATTTAAAACGTCTCCGACTCCGAAAATGTGATTTTTAAAATTCTTTTCTGTTTGTCTGTTTGTTACGGGTTGGAGCAAAAACTACTGAATAGATTTTAATTTTATTATCACTGTTAGAAAGTATATGCTCCAACTTAAAAACTGGTGAACTTCTTATCTCAATTAATTAAATGAATCCTGAGATACAGCTTGACCTCTCTGATGTATAAAGACCCATACAAAAAAGAGGTCATCAATGTTGGATTTCCATTTTTACTCCTGATATAGCTTCACGTGAGCGAAGCCGCGGGCAGAAGCTATTACTTACCGATAACTATTAAAAATACATATTATAGATTATTAAAGTTTATATAACAGTAATATTTACTTAGTTTTTTTTCTCTAAAGTCACTAAGCCATTAGCTGATGTGCAAATTTTTAATTATATACACTCACAATTAACACAAGAACATAAAATTTGTAAAACAATCAACTTGTTTTTTTTTACTTAGATACATGATAAGTATATTCCTTCGTCCATTGGCTGCCACTTAGCCAACATTATCTCATTTTTGTAACCAAAACATAAAACAGAACATCTGCTTAAAACATTTTTAATCACAAAATTTATTACCCCACGTAAACATAGCAAAGGAATCTACAATTAAGTTACTCGACTACGAAAACACGCCATAACATCTTTATCAGGGTTGAATCGATTCCTTTTTCTTTTAAATCGACTAAATACAATCTGTATCGAGCATGGCGCCGGCCGATCTGTTTTTATCGTTGTATTATCGAAGACTAATGCACTGGCCGAGATAACGCGGACATAAGAGCGGGAGCCGATAAACTCGGTGTGGCCATGTTAAAAATAGTTTACACGCTTAGTTTGTTCTCTGGTAGGGTTATTGGTTTAGTATTGTAATGTATTCCTGTTTTTATTGGGACAAGTTTTTTTACTAGAATGATGACATACTACACGCTTAAGTCACAAAATATATTCCTTAGAGGTCGTTAAAATCCTTCATCGAACGTAGCATACAAATGGCATAGGTACTTCACATTTACATTGTGTAGATACTATTTTATTGATATATATAAGCAAAGTAATACGTTTTCTTAAAACACATAAACCTAGCGTAATTGTTAGAAATATTGGATAAGATCACATAAATAAACACAGTCAATCGGATAAAGTAATCGTACATTATACCAATTGTACAAAAATATGCACAACCCTACTCAAAACTTACCACTTACAAATTTTCTAAATTCAAATCCCGGTTATCGTTAGGAACGAATACGTCTTCCTTATTTAAATTGTCATTACGAACTCTTTCGTTCGGCATTTATCGGCCGCGGCCGGCTCGGGGAGATGGCAATAATAAAAATTATCTATACAAATGGGCCCGGATTACTCGCCGACATAAATTTCTACTCGCCCAATGAGAGCTGCTACAGAAGATAAAGGGTCAACGATTTTTAGAGCTGTGTTTTTGCTTATTTTTTATAAGTCGTTCAGTCATTGGTAGTTTTTATGGAGCTGAATATAGACTATGATAAGTTTACAGATCAATTATAAAATTATACTCCAAAGAAAGGCTGAGGGTGGGCTAAAAAGGTTGCTTGATAAATTACATTATGATTATGATTTAGATACGATAATTGCTAAATATCTACTAAGGGTTCCAATTATGAATTGATTACAGTTAACATAAAATGAGGAAGCATATCATAAATTGAAAGCAATTATCAAGCAGTGGCCTTCCCACTAAGCGTTTTTTCATAGAAAAACTATCCTTGGCCTCACTGTAACCTACAAACATTTTAGAGATGTGCACAGTTCTATTCTAAACTCGTAAAAGAAGTGATTGCCAAAGAATAGAGAAATATTTTAAAGTCCAATCCAGTTAAAAAGTGTAAAAAAGCTCAGATTCGGCCAGCTCGTCGGTATCGGGTGCTCAGCGAGACACCGCCACAGAGTTATTCGACAAAAATGCTAATTTTCAAATCTCCAACGCGTTCGCCCGCCCGCGATCCAAACGACACCGCACACTTTTTATTTTAAGAAACAGACCGATTTTTATCCCTTAACCCTTTGCGCTTACAACACTACTCTTTATTTTTAAACGGCAATTTGAGCGGTAATTTGACGCAATCGCCGATAAAAGTCACGTTATTCGATTAACATCGTATAAGTATTCGATCGCAATCGCAAGTTTTCTTTAATTATATAATTTACATTGTGGAGCTCGCATCGATGCCATCTCCCGAACCTCGCTAGCAATTTCAAAGATACCGGATAGCGATTAAACGTGAATTTATTAAAAAAAAAAATACCGCCGCGTCCTCGTGCGACGCTTTCTCGCATTTATGAAACAGCTGTAAAAAATATTATGTCGCGTTGATAACAGTGCGGGACAAGTTTATGCGATTTATTCATGAATTCAATTGATTTCTTTCGATTTATCTGGTATCTGTTATTGTGCGGTTGCACTTGGATACACAGTCGTATGTTAAGAAGGGTGTCAGGTAATAAAGTGTCATAAAAACAGTGTATAGGTTCATGAAAATTGTAGTAGTGTTAAGAACATCGTATTAGATTGTTGCGCGATCCATCAAACGCTCGTTAACACGTTCTCGGGCGCGACGACGAGGCTCGGCCGACTTCTTTTTTCAAACCAGTCCCGGCTAGTGTTGGGCGCCTGTTTTTGTGAGTGGATCGATTGTCGGTAGTAATTGGTATGGGAGTAGCCGATGTTAAACATGATGTTTGACGGTGAACCGAGTTAATTATTTTCGTGTCGTAGGCGTGCTGTGACTGCTAGATGCTATCGAGTATCGAGATTGTGCCGTAATACAAAAAGGAAATGGATCGGTTTGACATGACCGTTTCACTGTAACAATGGTTTGTTAGTTTAAATTTAATTCGTTTTATTTTATTACTAATAGGCCTCTCGTATTGTCATGTTCACATGAATAAAACAGACGGTACGTACACGGAATGCAAATAAACCAAAATCAAGATCACTCGATGTTAGCAGTTATAAATTGTGCTTTTATTTTTCTCAGTTGGCAATAACTATCTTGCATCTTTTGCGGAAGACCCTTATCGAGTGCATCTGTTTCGCGGAATGTCGCGGACTCAAATCAAATTACGCATTCGAAATTCGAACGGCGGAATCAAAGGCCAGACCGTTGATATCGCCGCGTGCGCAATCGATATATTAATATTCGATCTATAGGCGTCTCGATGTTCTCTATTCGTATAATTAAAATCGAGATCGATCCGATTGGATGTCGGATTCCGTCACGTTATTCATCATAAGTACCGCCTACTTTTGACGCCTCCAGCGATGCGTGGACGCAACTTTTAAGCTGTTTATTTATGTACATTATCACTTTATCATCAATTTCGCCGTTTATTACCAGAATTGATACTAAAATGTATGTATTCAAATTATATTTTAATCTGGTCCGCGGTAATCCTGGGTTATTAATCAAAGCGTGGCACACTTGGAGTTATGGGGGGACGTATTATGAAATCGCATGTGTTTTTACTGAAGGCGCGGTGGGGGGGTCGACTCGTGAGCCCGTGCAACGTATCGTCGCGTTTTGCATAGATTTAAAAACTCGATAGTTATGCAAATGTCGAGACTGCCGTGTTTACTTGTTTCTGAGTTACGGCGTGCCACGGTAATAGACCCGCGCCTATCAGAATTAGACTTTTTTGTGTGTTAAACAGTTTTTAATGTTTCTGCGACTGTAGATTGCATGTCGAGAGGACATACGAATCTAATATTAGGAAATTAAAAATGTTAACATGCACGAAAATTGAAGATTTGCAAGAATATTACACACAAAACATTATCGTGGGGGTTTCCCTAAACCAGCTTGGAAAAAACCAGTACTTACTGTAAATCCTACTAATATTATAAATATGAAAGTTTGGTTAATTGGTTACTCAATTACACAAATACTGCTGAATGCATTTGCTTGAAATTTGACACACAAATACTAAGAAGCAGCTCGAAGTTTGGATTTTTGACCGGTTTTTTAGGTAACCGGTTGAACTGTGGAACAGTTCCTTCGGGGAATTCCTACGTGATGGTTGGTACCTATGTTTTTTTACTTCAATGACGGAAACGTCACAAATTAAACCCATCTCAGTATGAAATCGTCAAATTCCGACTCGAGACTTGTTTGGCAGTCCTATGGTCTCACTAGGCTAGCACTACGCAATCTTCACTAGGTACTTATCACTTTAGTTTTACAAATCTATATTACATAATAATATATTATCATATAGGTATTCCTTCTAATGGTTGCTTGTTATAGGTTATAGGTTGTCACCATCATCAGCATATACTAGTCCACTGCTGGACGTAGACCGGATATAGGTAGGGGTAATTTTAATGACCCCATAAAAATAACGCTTATTCTGTCGGTAAAAATCTCTGCTGAGACCAAATCATACGCTCGATGCAGCGATAAGCTCTTGATATCGTAATGGGATCTAGCAGAGTAATCGACAACTATAAATGTGTGCGAGCACACCCCTATCAGTTCAAGATTCCACGGCGAGTGATTTACATTGAAAATTATTACATCCTGAACAATAATTATTGATGTTTAAGTATGTATGTCTTTTACAGTTTTTCTTAAAGATTTAATTAGAAAAATGAAGGCCTCTGAGCCAATGAGTGGTACCTACTGATTCACAACGTAAGACAGATGATATTCTAAAACGTAAGTAGGTACTTACCATTTTTTTGTGTGTGATGAGGACACCTTCAAAAGGCTGCCGGCCGAGGTGTGTTGGATTTTTACCGCACCATAACCATCTTCAGTAGTCGGTGGCCGTCTTCAGCATAATATTAGAAGGATCCGGGAACTAGTTTATTCTTCCGGATCTCTTCATGTCCCACGCCTATAATTCCGTCTCAGGGACTCCCTAACCAACTCTGTGCAATGCACACGGCGGGACTTGACCACAACGTGTCACCGTCATCCCTGAGGTCGCTTAATTGACGCCCAGAGTCCCCACAAACATTTTTCTGTGAGGCCGCACCCGTGGTATCACTCCGGTTCACTTAATGATAGTGGTATCACTATTATTATGTGTATATTGTTCCCTTTTCCATGATTTTCTGTCAAGACAGCCCAAATCACTGCGGCACAAGTAATATTGTCAATCGATAATCATTTTTGGAATCCTAAAACATACCGTATCTTTCCATAAAGAAGAAAAATCTATTAGGTGAATAACAAAGAAAGCAAAAGAAGCAATTACTTGTGAAATGTTTAATTTCCCCAGTCATATCTACGTCGGATCAAGGTACTTAGTTGTGTTTTTAAATACGCACAACTCGTAATTAATGGATTTACTGCGAAAGTATGGATACGGCATTTTATTGTAATAGTTTCAGGTTTATTTTTTAAAAGCCTCAAGTATTTAAGAGATAATAAGGTAAAATAATACGGTTATAAGCTACCCAAATTTACTCTTCGCCTTACACTACTTCGAAACATTTTAAGAAGAAATGCAATGCTAATGCATGCTTCGGTACGAATGGTCCGGCTCGACCAGAGTGACACCACGGCCTCACAAAAAACCAGCGTGAAACAAACGCTTGCGTTGTTCGGTAAGGGATTGAGCCTCCGGCCTCCGGTTACCGGAGGCCGGAGGCTCAATCCCTTTTAAAGGCGAGCAATGCACTTGTGACGCCTCTAGTTTTGCGGGTGTCCATGGGCCGCGGTTATCGCTTACCATCAGGTGATCCATCTACTCGTTTGCTCACCTATCCCACAAAAAAAAGTAATCCTATCTTGGATTCAAGTTAACACACAAGGTTGTAAAGTTTTAATATTCTTAACTTTTAGAACCATCAAACAGTATAATTATTTATTACTAGCTTCTGCGCGCGACTTCGTCCGTGTGGTCTTCAGAATTGGATCCGACCTAGATAAAAGTAGCCCATAGACTATTACAGACTATAATCTACCTCTGTACCAAATTTTATCCAGATCCGTTCAGCCGTTCTGGCGTGTAAGGGTAACAAACATTCACCAATGCATTCATCCATCCATGCTCACAAATTTCCCCTTTAAAATATTAGGATTAGAATATCCATGTTTTCAGATATCCATTTCTTCTCAAAGTTCTAAGGTATGATTATGTACCCAAAAGTACAAGAGCATAGGTACCAAATACCACATCAAACGTACTAAACCTACCTCCTCACACATGTGGCAACACCTCATGAATATTAAATCCCACATCAATCATACATGGAGGTTAAGATTTCGCTAAAAGATTACGACCACTCGTTTGCTGGCAAGGGGTTGCTTTGACGATATTTAGTTAGCAAGTAAAACTGGGTTAATTAAAGTGTGTAATTAATATTGTATAAACGTGTTGCTGAAGGTACTTCAGTTTTGGGTAATTACAATTTTTTTAAAGAAACGAGCTTCCTTTTTTAACTGACCCCAGAAGGATCTATGGAAATCGAAACTTCTTGCATGCATAAACAGCAAATGCTGCTATTTATGCATGAATTTTCGATTGGACTTTTGGCTGACACTAAATATGCAATGCCTATGAATGCATAGGCATTGCATATGTAGTGTCAGCCAGTATTTTTATTTATTACCTGTAAATTTTTTGCAATATTCTGTAAGAATCTTGGGCCAATTCCTACCTTACGACATCATATTTTTTCTGCAACAACACCGAAGATAACGAACTAAGCGTGGCAACATTTATCGCGGTCTCATACCAACATCGCGGCTGTACGTTACTGTTATCGCGGGCGGCGTGGACATCTAGATTTATTCGTCATGAAGCAGGACGTGGACACCACTAGGAAATGTTTATCTACTACGTACTACGCTTACTTACCAACGTTTTTGCTCGACACGTCTCCATTGTGAATGCAAAGAAACTTTTTATGGAATTCAATGCTAGACTTAATATTGAATATTGATCGGTGGTCATAAATACATAATACGTATTTTGACCTGTCTCTCGACTAAGGTAGGCCGGCAAGCTATAGATATTTTTTTTAGGGGATATGGGAGCTAACGAGCAGACGGATCACCTGATGGTAAGCGATAACCGCCGCCCATGGACACCCGCAACACCAGAGGAGTCACAACCACAAGTGCGTTGCTCGCCTTTTAAAAGGGTTTGGGCCTCCGGTAACCTAACTAAGATTTCCAATTGCTATGATTTTAAATTCAAACACATAAAAATAATCTTGAAAATCTATGATTCGTCATTTGAAATTGTATCGATTGTGCAAGACAGTAGTGATACTGACGAAATAATGATATAAGTAATTGGACGTCCGAAATTTATTTTTGCGGTACGCATGATAGCCAAGGCAATCTTGACCACTGGTCGACAAAATTGTTTGAAACCGTTAGCAAGCTTCAATTAGTATAGATACGTTAATGCAGCAAACGTAGCGTAGGACAAGATAAAGTGATGATTTGCGAAAGGTTGCTGGCGGAAGCTGTATGAGACACGCCGAGGACAGGGTTAAATGGCGCACATTGAGGGAGGCCCTACATCCAGTAGTAGACTACTATAGGAATTGACGAGCAAACCAGTTTTATGGCGAACAAACGGCTGCAACTGATATGGCGATGTTAGAGTCACATCTTAGATTATGCACGTTTGAATATTTTTATTTATTTATAGGTAACGATATCTTTTCATAAATACTAACCAACTCGTATCGTTTGCAAATGGGCACTTTCCCCACAGTCAGAACAGCACAGGGCGTAACGATAGCGGAATCGAACCGGCGATATGTTAATGCGCGTCCGATCGTGACGCACGACGTTCATCCTGCCGGACACTTTTGTAGATCACCACCTCGATACGTACTTGAGAATATTTTTTATGTGTAAATAGCGTGGATGCGAGTCGTTGGAAATAGTATTCAATGAGTTTGTCAATTGGATTTAAAAAGTAATGAATGAAATGTGCAGTATCAATCTATCACTTCTAGGCCGGTGCCTAGAAGTGATAGATTGATACTGCACCTTTCAGTGAAAAGCCTATCAAGCAGACTTAGTAAAAATTGGCAGACCTCACACGATGTAAAACCTTAGTACGGGGCAGTTTATAAAAAACCTCAGAGTGGTGTGTAGTGAATTTGAACTCAAACTCAGACAGCAAGGCGGACCAGAAGTATCGTTCGTTATTTATATGTTAAACTCATAAGACCGGCTATATCCAGATGACGTTATCTATTATCTTTAATTCAACTCCAAAATAAGCTAAACGTTTCTCTATCAGGTTCCAACAGTAACTGAACAAAAAACATCCACTACAATGCACAGTTCGGAAACTTATCTAAATCGCGAAACCAGTTACTTACAGAACATCAGCTTTATTCAAATCATTCCCGCTGTAACTATTAAACACCTATGATATTATCGTATGGTCCACACGCATGATAGATGTACACACTCCGTAGCTCAACAAACACAAATAAATCAAGATGTGTGTAACGATAATCTTGTCTGACTTTGTCACTCAACTCTTTGTTCGTGTGTTTTTAGTAGCTTTTTTTATTTGAATCTGGCAACACTGGTAATGGCGCTCATAATGTTTTGTAGTGACGTTAAGACGACGTGTTTTTCAAAAGAGAAATAGTTTAATATTAAGATGTTTTAGTTTAGATGAATGATTACTTTCCAGATTGTCTTATTTGATTGACATTTTAATAATATTATGATTGTAAACTATGAGACTATATTCTAAAGTTGTAAGCTTTTAATTAACATAAACTTTATTTCTTTCTACTTTGGTAACATTAGAGATATTATATTCCAAAAGTAGAAGTGTCAAAACATTATAAAAGACTAACATTTTAATTTTTTATTCCTAAATGTTACTAAATCACATAATGCACACGCCGTTCCTTCGTCCACGATTGTGATTAATATAGAGTTATAACGAAAACCAGACCTTGCTAAGGTACCTACTTGATAATTAATACACATGAATCAGTAGAATGAATTATATAAAATGGAAATCAATCATATTCTATTATTATATAATCCAGAATATGCTTTAATATTTCCCTTTACTTTATCCAGATTATTTCATCGACTGTTAATTATTACATAAGTATAACCTCTTTCTCTATACTAACCGTGCCCACAAAATAAAAAAAAATTAAGTATTTAAAAAGCACCCTACGTTCCATCGACGTTATTTGAAATACGCAACATGTACCTACTGCCATCTAGCGATACAAAATTTAAGTTAGGGGACTTTAAGATTCTAAGGAAAAGGACAGTCGTTGATGTAGAGCAAGATAATAATAATACTTAGACATACATTAATATTCAATGAATAAGTTTTTATCTCGCTTATCAGACAATCAGTTCAGTTCAAGGTGTATGTCGGTCGCCTGGTATTCAAATGACCGCTACCATTGGTTGAAAAGCGAGATTGATTTTGCTACGTACCTACAAAAAAATCTTTTATTTTTGTTGTTGTCCTATACATTGTCTTTTTTAAATAAATTATAATAATCAGACAGAACGACAAAAAATGGTATGGAGTCGAGTCGTACCTACCTATTTTAGCCGATCATTTGGTATGATAAATTCTCAATTCATGTAGGTTTATTCATTTCAATAGTTTTATGCATTAGAAAACTGAAGAATTTCTAAATAACGTTCTCGTCTGACTAATTAACTTTGCAAAAGTTACCTACCTACTTGATGAAATGTAAAGATTAAAGTACCAACAACTGTGAAGGACTCCACAAAGTCAATAGAAAAAGTATTCCATCGTTAACTACTAGGTACTTATCTAAGTCCTTACTTCTTTATTTATAGTCATAGTACCTAAACAAATATTTAATAAGTGTCCATATTTATTTATTTTACTATCTGTAGATAACGTTTAGAGTGTATAATGATTACGGTGAGTTATCAATCGAGATATGACGAAGGAGCCGATGGTAGCGCGAGACCTAGGTGATCGCTCACGGGCGTCAGAATCACAGATTTGTATCACTGCGATTGTGACGCCACCGATGCACGACTATTTTAATTGGGCCCTGATCTCAGACACGATAAGACCTCAACAAGATGGCCGCTTTGTTTTTTTTCCCTACGTGTGTAGGCACGTGTATGACGCTTGTCGGCCTTGTTTCACCCGACATTTAATTCCATTGCTTAATTCTATGAATTTTCATACAAGAAAACGCAACATGCATTGTTCTGCTGCATTCGTGAGGCAACTTCACAGTCAAAGGGTACCTAATCTAACCAGCTCATTGTGAAGTTCTAGTCACAACTATGCGGGCTAGCTTTCAACGAATACATGAGTCGCATGTTTCTCTCTTGTACGAACGCAATGACATGTTTATAAAGACAAAGGGCACAGATGTATATCATTTAACGAATCGACGTTCAGTTCGCGAGCGCTGCATAAACGACACCAAGTCACGCCATCTATCTGATTGTCCGAACAACCTTTCGCCGAGCCAACAATCACAAGCTTATAACTTATTTAGCGAAAAACAGAAGCTGGAGCGAGACTAACGAACCACGATAAGCTCGCGTTCGGTATGACGCTTACATTAAGCTGCCAGATAAAGGCAGCATTAGTCGGCCAATCGCGCGTCACCGAGCAATCGTAATGACCAATCGGAACGCGCGCACACTAGGATAGCGTGACCCGAACGCAATCCGATTCAAGCAGTGTTCGTTACCGCGAGATGGCGGTCGGTGCGCGGCCGCACCAATCGTCGCGTCCATCTCGCTGTCGTGCCCATATAATGATCTTCACAGGGCCAGGAGAATGAAGTTGAGCCTCTCATTAATTGGCGTTTTGAGTCGAGATCGCTGTGCGAAAGATAGGTTAATTCCTCGCTCGGTAGAGATCGTTGTCGCTCAAAAAGGAAGGTGAGCGAGCGTTTTCTGGAAATCAGATCCAATTACAACGGGGTCCGTTAAGTTTTTGTTCTGTTTGGCCGCGGGCCCGTTCACGATATTGATGGACGAGCATCGGCCGTAATGACGGATCAACCGTCCGGGTGCGCGAACTTAATCTCGTCCACATTTCTCGCATTTGTTAAGACGAGTGGCCGATGCTCGCGCCCCACCCACGCGGCGACATTTACATAGCGCGGCCACGTCTCAATTAGGAGCGCTAATGTATGCCTCGACTCGCGAGGGCTTCATCTGACTGACGTCGACAGATACGGGCCGAAACGTGACGAGTGACGACTATCGCGGGACATTGCTGCCAACTCACCATCGCACAGCTATTAACAACACTAATAAGAACCGATATGGCGTGTATTCTTTTTGCTAAAACATTTTGCACTTAGACTCTTAGCCAATAGATTCTGACTTGTATTATTTTTGTTTTCAGGTGAGGACGAGGAATGGGGAAACGAGAGCGAGGCGATGCCGGGAGAACCTCGCACGCCGAGCTCAGGGGGCGAGCGGGCCGCGTCCAGTGGTGGCGCCTCACCCGCTTCGAGAGGCTCACCCGCCGCGTCGCCGCCCCGTCTGCGCCTCAACACCAGCCTCGCTACAGATCCTGCGCTTGCCCCGCAGGCAACGACACTCAAACATGAGCCACCCTCGCCATCTCCACCCCCGCCACCGGCACCACAAGCGAGAGACTATCTGGCTTTAACGGCGGCTGCCTTCCCAGGACTTTTTCCTACGTCTACTGCACCCAGCTACATATGCAAACCCTGCGGCATTCGCTACTCGTCTCTCAGCACTTTGCAAGCCCATCAGGAACATTACTGTTCTAATAGACTTCCAAAACCAACTGAAGGGACGAATACTCCAGCTGATCAAGCTGCGGATGAATCTAGCAGTGATGCCAAGACTCCGCGGCCTGCGGGCAAGCAGTACGCTTGCACTTACTGTTCATATAGCGCCGATAAGAAAGTCAGTTTAAATCGACACATGAGGATGCATTCTTCATCGCCAGTGAGCAGTGGAACTCCAGCACCAACGCCTACATCTAACGGTGAAGTCACAGAGGGTCCACCAGTACAGGATCGCTACTGTGCGGACTGCGATATTCGCTTTAGCTCTATCAAAACTTACCGAGCCCATAAGCAGCACTATTGCAGTACAAGACAGGTTGTAAAGCAGGCCTTAGCTGCAGCAAGAGGTGGCTCAGCTACTTCAGGTTCTGCGCCACCCTCGCCTGGCGCCACTCCTCCAGCACAAAACCAGAACCAGTACGCACTAGCGTTACCTACGAATCCCATTCTCATTGTGCCCTACTCATTGTTACGGAGTGCTAGTACTCTTCCAGGTGCTACACTGCCTGACCCAGATACCCCTTGCTTTTTGTTACCAAATGGGACATTCCAGCCAATCAGTCGGGCACTGTCAAATATGAACGCGGACGGGAAAGAACCTGAAGTTTTAAAATCAGCTAATCGGACCCGTGAGCCATCACGAGATGGTGCGACGCCTCTGGACCTCAGCGTACGACGGTCACCGGAGTCTGTAGTAACTGATGAGCATGAAAAAGAAAATAGAATGCGGTCTACGACTCCTGAGCAAATCGTTTGCGCTCCTTCGTTACCAGGATCTCCAGGAACACCGTCTCCCTCTCGTCAGTCTTCATCGCCAAGCGGAGAAAGTTCACCAAAACGACGGCGACGAAACTCCAGAGGTCCAACTCCAAAACCTCCAAGTGTACCTTCACCTCCTGAAGAGAAATTCACCCCAATTGTACCTCCCACGATTCTGCCGCCCGCCCTAGCATTACGTCTTGCATCAGAACTGCCAGTAACCGTGGCTTCTCCTCAAGTGTTGGTGAAGCAAGGCGTGTCGAAGTGCAAAGAGTGCAACATCGTGTTTTGTAAATATGAAAACTATCGCATACATAAACGGCATTATTGTTCGGCGGGTGGCGGTGACGAACGCGCAAGTCCCGCGCCTCCAGAGCCTGGTCCACCGCCACAGTATCGCCAGCTGATCTGCCTGGCGTGTGGCATCCACTTCAGTTCGCTGGACAACCTAACGACTCATCAATCGTTTTATTGCACAAAGCGAGAGACTCGGTCACCTAGAAGCGTTCCTGAAGCTCCGCGACCGACGTCGGGTTCTGAGGGTGGATGGAAGTGTCCCTGTTGCGATGTGGTGTCGCCGACTGCGGCCGCTGCCCAGCGCCACATGGAAGCTCACGCTGGCGTGAAAGCGTTCCGCTGTACTATCTGCCGGTATAGGGGGAACACCCTTCGAGGCATGCGCACGCATATACGTATGCACTTCAATAACAAAAAGCCTGCCGATTTACAGGTAAGTTGGTATCATTACACATAATTACAAATAGAAATGGATAAACTTAAGTCGAACTTTTGTAAAAAAGGCATTAGAAATCATTATTGTAAAGCCCACTTGCATAAAATTCAAAAGCAAGGATACATAAATAAACTTAGTCATCTATAAAACTGCAGATACCACACATAAAGTTGCTTTGACGGCACGATTAGCGGAGCGATCGGCTTCTGCGCTAAATGTTGTGGGTTCGATCCCCACACGGAGCAAATATTTCTACGACCTACAGATGTTTGTATATGTGATAATTTTTGTTTAAAGATCTACTGTAGGGAACGCATTTTTAACAAATACCGAGAAGTTGTATCCTAAATTCTAAATACAACTTACGTTTTCCAGGAGGAGAGTTACATTGCGTGCGTGGTGGAAGAGGACAGCCGAGAGGCCACCTCCCCCAGCCCAGCGGTGGCCGGCGAGCGCGTGCACCGCTGTGGCAGCTGCGCATACACCTCCACATACCGCGGGAATGTTGTGCGCCACGCGCGTCTCGTGCACGCGACTGACGAGCCAGAAGAGGAGCAAACCTCCCCCATCCCAGCAGTTGACATCAAAAAGGAACCAGACACAGAGCTCGAAGAGACCCCCAACTACTGCAAGTCGTGCGACATATCGTTCAAATACGTGAACACTTATAAGGCCCACAAGCAGTTCTATTGTACTGCTAACAACCAAGACGCAACTGCAAATAACAACTTGCCCACCCCCGCAAGGGTGACTGATACACCTGTACTATGAATTTGATATTTAACGGTACCTTGCGTATCTGATCTGGTAAATACGTCACTGAGAAAGGCAATATTTATGCGTAATACGCTACCATTTCATCAAAAATCAAAGCAAGTTTCGAAGTAGACCAAGAAAGCCAGTTAAAAACAAGACTATGAAAATATTGCTTAGCGCTAATCATAGAATTGGTTCGTCTTTTTCTCTAAAAATAATGAAATGTATTTAAACAACATTTGCCTCTTCAATTCTTTGCAAAAAACTGTTGACATTTGATGAGATTTAATGGAAGCATAATGGCGTTTTAAAGTTCTGATGAGAATAATATTACACTTTAAAAATATTGCTCGCAAAAAACATAAAATGCTTATGTTGCTTCTCCGGAATTTCTTGTAATTATTCTAGAATAAGAATGTATCCTCTCGTTTTCAAATAAAATATAATTAAATGTGCAATAAATTAATGATTATTAAAATTAAACTTGTACTGCATATCAATGCCAAATCGATGTTTGACATTTTCGATTCAAAGTTATTATAAAAATTAATATAAAAACGCAAGAATAATAATGTAGGCTTCAGTTACGCCGCGTGTTATGATCGACCTACTAATGGCGTAGCTTAAGCCCAATATATTCTTTCTAACCCTTCACATCTTCTTGTCCTCAAATGAATGCAAGTTCGTATTCATTTGAGAACAGAAACATAGAAAGCTATAATATTTTAATATATTGGCTAATGTACATACAAGCCCTCAATACTTTAAGATTTTTGTTACTCTGTTATTGTAAATTCCTAGTTAAAAGTTAAACTTCGTCTTTGTATTAGTATACGGTTAAAAAATATTACCAAAATTGTAAATATATGTAAAGATATTACTAAATATTATTACCATTCGTTCTAAGTGATTGTTCGATTTTTGTTGTTAATTTTTGTTTAATATTAATTAATTATTAGGTGAATTTATCTACTCTTAATGCAGGTGCTGATTCCATATTACATGCGGTTTTGTTTACCAGTGTCATTTATACAAAAATCTGTAGTATTCAATTGCATAATACTTGTCTACTCAAGCTTACCTGTCATTTCATGCATTTAAATACCAATAGTTTACCTATTAATATTAATCAATTATTTTTTAATCGCGAAGCAACTCAAAAGATATTCTTTATTCGCATGGACACGAGCTCTAGACATTGGGAAATGTTTTTACTCTCAATTTTAACAGAAAACATATAACATACATTCACAGTAAAAGTACTCCTAGCACAATTCTCCAATCTCCATTTAAGTATAAACCGAAAGTTTTCGTAAAAGTCAAAAGTTCATTCTTTCAAGTACAGACTACTTTTTTAAATTTAAGACATTATTTAATACCTGTGTAAGAATTAATGTTTTTTTTTTATCGCCCTCTATGGTTTTCTGTTCCATTCATGTTTCATAAAACTTAAGCGAGATCTGTTTGCGCCCGCGAAGGTTTATAGCAAAAAAAAAAGAGAAAAGCGCCATTGCTAATATAGCTAATACTGATATACCGTACCTACTCTAATTTCAAAACTAATTGAGTAAGTTTACGAATTTTTTTACGAATTGGTAAACTACAATTGAATATTACAGGTTTCATAAAAGAAATGCTTAATGCTTATTAAAATTTCCATAAATTCGGTAATTCCAATAATATGTAATGCAAAGTACATCAAAATATTACTTTTTAATGTAAATGGCTACACAGTTATTATCATTCCTGAAATTTAAAGTATCAAAACGTATTGTGTAAAAAAAAGTGCGCCCAATGTGTCTTCGCTCGCGGCGAATTAAGGAACTGAATTCAAATAAAAAGCTGTTAAAGCAGCTGTTTTTGCTATCAGCGCCACTAACAAATGTCAAGATATACTGGGCACTAAAATACCATGTTTTGTCAATGCCAAAGCATCGCTAGATTAATCGTAATTTGCATTTATAGTTATCTCATTAATTATAGTTGTAGATTAAGTGACTACAAGACTTGTTCCCTACGTATAGTTATTGTAATTTGTGTAAACTTTTATGTTTTGTCTGTCTGTAAAGGAATGATTCTCGAATCAGTGTTGCGATTAAAAAAATAGGTACAAAACAAAAAATGTTGTTGATCTTCCAATAAGACGTATTAGATAGACAGTCGCTGACAGAAGTGATATTTTGTTTAAATACAATAATGATTTAGTTATTTTGTTTCTGTATTATAAACAACATAAATAGTTTAATATATGATTATTGTAAAATAAATTCTATAATTTGCATGGATGCAAGTGGATGAATGTAGTTAGTCTTATTGCATAGAATGTTCAATTTACCATGTAAACTGAATAATAAGACAATTTGTTCAGGACTTCAATAGCGTCGCGTTTGAGTACAGTTGGCGCAAAATAACTTGAACCAAAATGGTGGATGCGCAGTACTTAGTCGATTTTTAGTACATTTTGCACGCAAATGCACTGCATTACCTACGATGCATTATTCGCGATGGCTAACTAAAATATAGCCTACGATTGAACAAGTCAAATAATAAACATTCATAATTTAGTACCTAAAACCGCATTGTTGAAGACGTCAAACTGGTGAATCAATGTACCCAAAGAGGTCTCAGACATAGCTAGATTACTTATTTAAAAGGTATCGCTTTTTTCTCTTTAGTATAACTTGTATCACTTCTGGAAACGACGGTTCATTGAGTAGAGTAAACGTAAAAATCATGACATTTTATGTAAAAACAAGTAAATAACGAAACACAGCATCTGATGTTATGTGCCATAACTGTGTTCTCAGTAAAAACATAGTTTTTAATGTAGGGGCGTCATCTCGAATAAATACAAAATAAAACCTTTGTTTCGTTTAATAAATGGATTTCTTAAATTATATTTTCAATACACACATGAAATTAAATAAGTGACTAAAATTTATTTAGTCAAAATGCCAACCAATATATCTAATTATATTTAAATTACGATTTAATAAACTTCTCTAAAACTATGTGTACACGTCTGTACCGACGTAGTTACTGGTAGAAACTTCAGAATGAGGCGACGCAGTAAATATATATTGCAATATAAGTATTTATTGAGGTAAAACTATGTTAAATTATACTTCAAATATAATTTAAGACATCCATTATGTACCTACCAATGTTTAAAATGCAACATTATTATAATAAGACGTTGAATTAAAGTGATAATAACAATTAATGAAAAGTAAACTGATGTAGGCATACAATGATATTGTAAAAATACCGCCAGACAATAAATTATTTATCACATAATATTATTAATCCTTTTTTATTTGTAACCCTGGATGAATTCAAAATCAATTTGACGTTTCGAGACGAGATTGTACGCTACGAGTTGTGGGTTCGATCCCCGCACGGAACAATTAAATAATTGTATGTATGACCTATGATATTTTTTTATGGGATAAGGTACTAACGAGCAGACGGGTCGCCTGATAGTAAGGGATTACCGCCACCCATGGTAGTTCCCTACTCTAGGGACTTCAAACTTAGCCGCTGTTACGGACCTGGTGCCATGTTTATGCGACACTAACGAGTACCTAAAGCTCCCAACTGCCATGACTGTTTACAAGTAGAAGATATTTATGTTTTAAACTTACAGGAAGTATTTTACAGAGTTTGAACAACTTATTATAATCGCTTTCTCGTTTTTTTATTTACAAATTTTTTAAAAAATCGTCATTGTTGTGCTTCTAGTTTGTCTAAGTTGGTTTTGAAAGTAAGGCCAAAACAGTCGAGTGCGTAACCTAATATTGGGTCTACCAAGGCTAAATATAGGCATTTAAGGGTACTACTAGGTACTTTAAAGCTTAGGTGGTAAAATTTACCTAACTACTAGCGTTCTAAGTTTATTACATAGGTAATCTTTAAGATATGACCAAGATAAGTTCTTCAACTTGACTTTGACTCCTGGGTAAGTAGGTAATACTTTTTACTCGTTCTATTGGTTTACAATTACATTTTTGTTCATTAACTTTAAATTAACTGCCTCATTAGCTAAGTGGTCCTGAGCGCGACTGCTAAGCTAGAGGTCCTGGGTTCGATTCCCAGGTCGAGCAAAGTGTTATTGGGTTTTTCTATGAAATTCCCAGTAGCAGCTCGGAGTTAGGAATTTGTGCCCGGTTAATGGCAATAGGCTCGCCCCCTATTACATGGGACCTAAACATACCGGCGAACTGTGGGTGTACATTAGTACGCCTCTGCCTAACCCTTCGGGGAATACAGGCGTGATGGTATGTTTTTATTCATTATGAATGCATGAGAAACTAAATAAATACAATATAAATAAATAATTATTAATTATTATGAATGCATGAGAAACTAAATAAATAAAATATAAATAAATAATTATTAATTATTATATAAATAACATTAAATTTAAAATCCCGCAGCATCATGCATGAAGTTTCAAATCTACCTGTGGAAGGTTTTCACATCCCTTCATGAACTAGAAAAGAGCTGATAATCTTGAGACGTCAGGCCAGATTTTCATGGATAGCAACACTCGATCAAGTCACCTTTCAAACTTAAAAAACGGATTCAAAATCGGTCTAATCTTTTGGGAGCAAAGACTACAATATATTAGAGGAGATTTGGAACACGCGTTAAATTTAAAACACCCCTTCTTTTTTGCGTCGGTTATAAATTACGAAATTGGCGCGCTTCTAGCAAATAGGTATTTGCGCGCTGATTGGTGTTCTGAGGTCACCAGACTTTGAGGAAAACCCAACTAATAATGAATGACACAACATACTTACTTGTGTGTTCTTTCTTGTAGTTTCCAATGTGTCTTTTAATAAGCATGCAGAATAATTTATAGAAGTTATAGGCAGTTTATATTTTCAAACTATGGCATCTGAAAACGAGAAAATTGTCGACGATAATCAATGGAGAAGTCATGCCTACAGGCGAGCTGTGGTGAATAAGATGTAAGTGTTTTGTACTTTTTTTTTCTAAGAATTCCAAAACTGTGAACTAAGTTTGTAACCTAAGTAGGTAGGTTGGTACGTCCTGTGAGACACCTCTCTGAGTTATGATCTGAAGCACTAAGATTTTAGTTATTTAAATACCTACCTAAGTAGGTAGAGTACCTATAAGTACTAGTATAGTAGGTACCTATACAGAAAAAAGACTTCCTAAATGTTTTGTGTGGTGTAGGCAGATAGCAATCTTCAGCTAGCAATGTTGTCAGTGTCCGGTAGGTAGGATATTCTATCAGATAAAAAGAGAAAGTCGACTGCGTTTCACTTGGTGAAGATATCTAGTAATATACACTCAGTAAAAAAATAGAGATGAATTGGAGAACCTCCTCCTTTTTTTAAGTCGGTTAAAACCCGTATCGGTCCTGGGGCAAAATATGGATCTCATTGTGTCCGTATTTTGATACTTGAAGGGAATTATCCAACTTAAATCCATCCATAAAGTGCAAAATCACAAACACAATGAGAGCTACATTAAGACTTGTGGCGACATCTATCGAGAGATATAATAACTACAATGTATTTTTATTTTGCTTCAAATACCTAGTTGAATGGATACTTTCCCGTACCTACTGCTGTGAAAGATCCCAACTAACCATTTTTACAGAATTAACATCAACCCATTTACTACATCACTGCTGGTCGAATAATCGACAAAGGTGGGTCAGCTCAAGGGCCGCCGCGGAGACTATAAAAAGAATCATAAAAATTATTCACTATTTTTCCATGGTCTACCCGTGACCATGGATGCTGTAAAGGATCCGAAACGTCGGGAAATAATAAAATTTAATACAACGCGATAAAATCCGTAAAAATAGTTTTATTTCAATATTTTTTACTTTTTAAACGTGCAAAATCATAGATTTATATAAAGGGCCCCGAACTGTGTTATGCCCAAGGGCCCATGGATGGCCCAAAACGGTCCCGGCTATAGGTACCTACCTACTTAGTGCGCTCTGCCTAGCCTAGTGCGACTTGAAAGACTTCACACGCCAAACAGTTTCCGCAAAACGGTTTCCCTCACCAGCCCCTTGAAAACTTGGAGGTTAGCCACTTTTACCTAAACATTGTGTATATCAGGAATATTCTACGTTTAATCATTAGGTTCTTTTGGCAAATAATTTTAAGTGATAATTACATAAATAGTAAGTTACGTACACTCATGGAAAATAGGGTGCATTCCTTAGATCCGAACTTGAGACCAATATTTTGACAGTCTATCCTACGCGAACAGACAAGCGCGGCGGGGGTTTTATAAGGCTCTAGACAGCGGACCGCATTCAACTGCAATCCAACCGCAAATTGCAGTTCGGATGCAGTTTTAATGCAGTTGACACGACTGCAATAGAACTGCAAACCAAGCGTGCAGTCCGATGGCAGTTCAATTGCAGTCGGCGTGCAGTTGCAGTTGAAATGCGGTCCGTCTGTCTAGAGCCTAATATCCTCTCAAGTGGCTAAATAATGTTTCCTGCAATAAATAAGTACGGCTTTATTACCTCTCCTTTTATCCCAGTGAGTCGACAATTCATGAGACTGGCGTCCAGTTTCATGGTTCACAAAGCAGTGCCAGCGAGATAGAGAATTACATTTATACAAAAGTCAACGCTCGTCACGAGTACTTGATAACGATATCTCAACTAATACTGCAATTAAGGAAAAAAGGTAAGTGATGTACCTACCTACTTCGAAGTAAGACAAGCATTACACAGAAGCATTTATTTAAAGTTAGGTACAATACCTTTTAATACCCGAAGTGCCGGCTAAACAATAACTATCTACAGGCACAATAATATAACTTAGGATATTATCAAAGAAACCTCCAAGGAAAAGGTATTTTTGGATATTTTTTTATAATACGTACGATTCGTAACCGTGTAGTACGTAGTACCTAGCAGTACCTAGTAAAAATTAAATGATGTGGGTACATAATTATAACAAAATGAGATAAAAAAAGAAAAAAATACTGAGAGTACGGTCAGGCAAAGAAACAACTCATACAGCCAAGTCAAAAAAATAGTCGCTAAAGAAATATTATTAGGTATAAACCAATCGTGTTATTTTTCCATTGATTGAAAATCGTTTCTAAATAAAATAATGCGGTAACACAACTATAAACAAACATTCATTTACTTATGTTTTTTTTAAACAAAGATAAGCGAAACATTGTATTCTATGAAAGAAAACAACATTATTGTATAAATTTCCTTTTTCAGTCACATTCCCCGTAAATTTTTATTTAGTTTTGACATTTGCTCAAAAAAGCTTATAATTTAATTTTAATTATTTCAGCATTGCAACATCCAAGTCAGGTCCAATCGGTCCAATTGACTTCTGGAGGGTTCATCGACCTTAGTGAACTTACAGAGGCAGCTAATGCTCTGAAGGACTTGGTCTTGGAATAAAATAGAATAAGTTATCAACTTTATTTTCTGAACAAATATTAAAACAATAAACGACATTGACGCTGATTGGTAGTCATTTGTTTTCTTTTAGTATCTATTTGTTCCACTCTGCTGGGAAATGATTTTCCCTACAAACCTTTGTTAGGTAGTAGGTCCTTGATCCTTTCCACACAATAATGTTATGCTATAGGCTATTATCATGAATATTTATACCAACGCGCTAATATAAATCCTTTTAATAAACTCACAACCCAGGGCCGGATTCACCTAAAGGCAAATAGACTACCTTCGGTTGGTCCCTGCGATTTGAGGCACTGTTTTTTGTACGAGATGAAAACGTGACTTATTTCAAGAGTTGCTTTGCCTACCGGCCTCTACATGGCTTAATCCGGCCGTGCTCGAATATTAAATTTTAGGGTCAATTCATACTATTGCAGAGTCGAATCAAAATTGTAAAAGTTATTCACCCTTATCTCTCAAACGTACATATTTCTGCCGAGATTAAAAAAATAAGCGCCCATTTCGCAGAATGCCTGTCTGCAAGCGACCAACTCCGCAGATTATCTCTGCAGAAGATTGAGAATTATTGTCTGGGGATAAGGCTGAATTTGCTATATTATATTAACTTTAAAAATTTCCTTTTGACTGTGCTAGAATGTATAAAGTTTATATTTTGCTATGGGACGTGCTTCCTATTCATTAATTATACTCTGGATTCGCTGCAGCCCAGTTGTAATCTGAGCATTGGAGCAATCTATCTATACTAATATATAAAGCTGAAGAGTTTGTTTGTTTACTTGAACGCGCTAATCTCAGGAACTACTGATCCGATTTGAAAAATTCTTTCAGTGTTAGATAGCCCATATATTGAGGAAGGCTATAGGCTATATATCATCACCCTACACGGACCAAGTCGCGGGCAGAAGCTAGTCCTTACTAGTGTCAGCAATTGTTACATTAAAAGCTACCTGTGATTAGGATCATATTCGTTCACGCGTCTACAGTTGCGTGTTGCGGTAATAATTCTACTGTTTAACCTACATTTTTAACAGTAACTTTCCAATACAACAATAAAACTCAATATAAAAATGTAATAAACATTTATTAAATGACTAGTGAACCAGACTTCTAGTTCAGTCTGGAACATTCTCATCTGAAGAATCATGTCTATATTGTTCCTTGTATTGCTCCGTATCTTCGTCTTCACCATAATAAAACCCATCATCACTATCGTCCTTATAACCTTCGTCGATGATCCTTGTACAATGTACCAGGCTTTTGCTGTCAGAAAGATCAGGGTTCTCCGAAAGCACCTTAGCTTTGTACTTGGCGTATGCTGCGCCATATCTCTGGACATCTTCGTTGAGTAGATCTGGTGGATCATCATATATTTTGTCTTCTCCTGTATCGCTGGACAGGTCATCCTCTGGAAGATTAAAAATGTGATGTAATTTACATAGATAAAGTTATGATTATGAGAACATAGGCTTCAGATAAGCTATAATGTGTAAGGTCTAGACACCATCTTCAGACATCATCTTCAGACATCATCTTAAAGGCTGTTAGAGGATGTTCCTACCAACGAAAAATCAAGCTTATTGTATTTCTTATGATAATGGGTAGCAAACGAGCAGACGGATCACCTGATAGTAGCGAACACCGCCGCCCATTGACACCCGTAACACCAGACGCGTCGCAAGTGCCTTGTCAGCCTTTTAAATGGGTTAGGGCCTCCGGTATCCTCATTCACTCGGCGAAAAACAACGTATGCGTTGTTTCACGCGGTTTTCTGTGAAGCCATGGTATCACTCCAGTCGAGCCAACCCATTTGTCGTGTAATCAACTGCTGTTGTGTGTACTTAGACTAAGAGATTATGATTCTTTTTATGGAGAAACTTACCAATATCTACCCTCTCCATGGCTTTTACCATGTCCTCTAATTCTATACTGCTAGGCTCCGAGTCAGGGTAGTCATTCCTCCAGTTGTTCTCATCATTAGAATCATCATCATCATCTGCTGCTGGGTCAGAATCTTGGCCCTGGTCATAGATGGCATCATTTACCGTTTCTACCCTAGAATGGTAATACACCATAAAAATAAGTTCTTAATGTGGACAAAAAATATTTAATCTAGAGATCCTGTATGTTTCCCTGACCAAGCAGTGTTATTGGTTTTATCTGTAACAGCGGGGAATTTGAATTTGTACCTGTTTGATGTCACTGTGGAGTGTGGGTGTACATTAGTACACTTCTATTTAGCACTCAGGTATGCTATTATGGTATATTATATAGCCTTAGGCAGCCTGAGGCAGTTAATATATAATACCAGGTTTTGCCCGCGGCTTCACTCATCTGATGCTATATTGTGTTTAGAAATGGATCCTAAAAATAATTTAATCAAAAACCAACAGTGATGATCTCTTAAATGGGTCTCAATACATCAGAGAGGTCAAGCTGTAGCTGGAACCGTTTATTTAATTGAGATAAGAAGTTCATCAGTTTTTATACAACAGTAATATGATAATTAAAAGCTATTCAGTAGTTTTTGCGCCAACCCATAACAAACAAACAAACAGACAAGAATTTTATAAATCTCATTTTTGGGTTCAGAGAATTTTATATACCATTTATATACCTAAACCCACTTGTTTCTTTTTAAACATCTTCAATGTATGATTTTTCTTTGGTAGGATTTTATAATAATAGAGATAATAGTATGTTATTTAACTGCCTCATTAGACTAGTGGTCCTGAGTGCAACTGCTACACTTAGAGTGTAGAACCTGGGTTTATTTCACAGGTTGAGCAACATGTTATTGGGTTCTTCTATTAATGGAATTATTGGAATTTGTGCCCAGTTCATGGCAATAGTATTGCCCCCTATTACATGGGACTTAGACATACTGGTGGACTGTGGGTGTACATGAGTACACCTCTGCCTGTGGGGAATACAGGTATGATGTTATGTAATGACAAAATGTAAGTTCAACCTTTTTGACAGCCCTAGAATGGCAGTATGCACCTTTTCAACCCATATTATATAACTAGCATCTTACAATCACTAATTCTAATAGTACTACTGAATAATATACCATTAAGAGGTTAAAACGCATCAATCTGTAGATTGATAATATACATTCAAAACCATTAAAAGCTGTATAAGGGCAACAATATTTGATTGTTTGATTGTTCTACAGATATAATGTGTTTTGTCTTTTTTTGACATGCAATATTCTGTGACTTGGGAAAAGAAGTCAAAACATATTTATAGCTATATGGCTCTTTGGGCTTCAGCCCAGGGCCCTGAGGATTGTATAGATATTATAATATAAATCAAATATTTTACCATCTAATTTTTTTCTATACCCTAAGTAGTAAGGCCCCTCAGTAGTATTAGCCCAGGGCCCTCTAAACTCACGGTCCGGCCCTGATCAGAAGTTTTTAAGACAATTATATTTTTATGATTATGGGGTGTCTTAATACAGTTTTTTTGACTGTATATCTTAAGGCTTGAGAGTCTCTGAATAACTAAAAATGCAATAGGTTTTATATAAATCCTGAATTCATTATCATTGAGGTACCTACAAAATCATAATAGTACACAAAAATCAAAGGTGCTCACCCAACAAAATTATCCATCATTGATATGTCAAATTCTTGCTTGTAGCATAAATAAACATCATATGCATACTGTACATCACCATCCTTATCATCAGTCTTCTGCAGATCAATTAAATTCAAAACATCATCACTATCTTTACAATCTTCGTTTTCTTTCAGTCCTCTGCTGTAGTTGACTACTTCATAACGACTTTTTATTGCAACCTCCTTCCGCTCTTTCCTCATTTTTTCTACAATGTCAGCAACATTCGGCACTGTTTGAAGTTTTATATCAGTTTTTGGTAATAAGCTTTTTACATGTGTGGCTTCCTGTAAATTAATGATTGATTGATTCTAGAATTAGGATCCTTTGTATCATAATCGCTACAAAATTAGTGTCCAAATTAAATTAACCAAGCAGATATGAATTGGTTTTCACAAAATTCTAAGTTCCATTCATAAAGCTGATCCTTGTATATATTATTATAGTTAGATAGCAAACATTAAGAAATACACCAAGACAGTAATTGTGTTAGATGGGCTTCTAGCACAGGGCAGCTTATCTTATAATATTCACCAACATATGGATGAAAGTGGCTAGTTTCCGAACAATGGGTAGCAATAACGTCTTCATGGTTCCTCACAAACCTCATGGAAACAATAGGCGGGAATTTGTGATAGGTACGATACGAAAGGATGGATATGGATACTGTAGCGTATTTTGATTTTTACCTGACTATCTACGGTTCCCCTGAAAACGAATAGGGATGGTGAAATTTCTTCTTTGTCTATTTTGACTCGTTTGCACATGAGTACCAATGCATCTTGTGGGTTCTCCTCAAGTCTTCGCTTCACCCTTAGCACTGTCGATGCAGCCATTATTAATCAAATTTTTTATAACCTGATTACGGTTTTATTACAAGACAACTAGCTATTGTGCAAGTATTTTTTATTTCTACTGTCTAGCTAGAAAAAAGTAGAAATAATGTTTTGAAAAATCGAGCAGATCACAAGCAGTTCCACAATGAAGAATTGACACACTGACTGACAGCTGACAGACAGACTGACAGACGACAGTTTACATTTACAATAGACTTGACAATATATCTTTTTTTTTCATAAGCCAGGTGGCCACCGGGGTAGTTATATTGGGTAATTAATAATCCCACACTCCCCGGTCCCCGAAGACCGGCCGGATTTTGAAGGTTTCCCCCGTAAACAAAAAAAGCTAGGTACTTAAAATGCTTTTAAGGGGTTTTCACATTCAATTCATGCTTGTAATTAATATTTGCTTAGGTATATCCTGATAAATAAATTATTTCAAAAACCATTTTATATGTATTATCCATACTATGTTATTATAGTTGGAACCTCAGAGTATTTTCCAAATAAACTGTGGGTAGTTAGCTATATGAAATATGTATTTACGGTATAATTTTACAGTTTATTCGACTGTATAATTAATTCCTGGACTGAATCTGTAACTAAGTAAGGTAATTATTACATACACCTGCGAACCTGCGAAACACTATCTAATGTTGCCAGTTTTGGCCGTTTTGGGCTAAATTACTTTCATTGCCTGTTCTGTAGTTTTTCTAACGAAAAGGATCTACTATAAGATAGAAACGTCAAAAATATTAATAATCTGTAACTGTAATTCATTAAAAACAAAGCAAAAGACAGACAACGGCGTACTGGCGTAGGCGTAGCGCTTCGGTATCGAGCGTTTTGCAGTTGTACCTATTTCAAGAATCATTTTTGTTTTTATTTTGTTACAAATGCGTTGATAAAAGCAGCATCATTCATAGTGTTTATAGCAACGTATGGATAATCTGAAACAATTCAACAACATGGCTTCAGAAGATAATTGGAGGACTCAGACATTCAGGCAGAGTGTGGTGTCTAAAATGTAAGTTTTGCAATATTCTGCTCTTTTACATGTAAATGATTTACAAATCCATTTATTGGATGCTTATAAGGAAACAAATCCGGTACCTGTTGCCATTCAGTTCTTCTAGATTTAGGAAGTATAGTTTACACTTCTTTATTTATGTATATACCTATATTTTGCATTATGTAGTTATGAAGTTTTTTTATCTAATGGGTCTAAGGACCAATACTGATGGATGTTCATAGGTCAGAGAGTCGTTGGAAATCAACAACCAATTAAAAACTTTGACAAAACTTTTGCATCATACTTTTACAAATGAGTCATACACATTTGCAGCAAAAAATTCCATGAGGTTGATGAACTCAGAATCCCATAGTGACAGTATATTCAGAAGAGGAATTGAAGCTACTGATACTAGCCTAAAGAGCTGTTTTAGGCGTAAACTGAAGCCTTCAGACTCTGGTTCTTTTGCTTATTTCTATGTTGCCATACAACTGTTTGATTATGTTGATTCTGCCTTCTATTTATTTCATCACTCCTTAACTTTATCTGTCTTATATATTTACAAGTTTATGTTATTAGTTCATTCAGCAATGCCCGCAATGACCCCTGGAGGTCAAGACAATAGATTTTGTATTGTATCTATACTTTGGGACTTGATGGGCTCAGTAAACAACAAAGGCCTAAAATCAGTAGGATTATTTACATTGAATCAGATTTAATAGAACATTATTGATTTGTATCCTAAATTTTAAATAGCTTAGGAATATGAATATTAGACATTCAAGTGGTCTTGATTTCATTTTTTTTTTGTTTTTCTTTAAAAAAGCTTACTAGCAATGTGGGTCACACATTACTAGTATTCTTGTTAACCCCTTGTGCTAAGCTAAATGCTTGTGTTACGAGTGGGTTCACATCGGTAGTGCAATGGGTGGGTTTCGAACCGGCAACCACATGATCGCAAGTCCGACGCCCTAGCCATTAGGCTACCGCCGCTTTCCTTTCTTTCTTTCATATTGAAGGCTTACATTATGAGTTCAAATTATGGGGTATGAAGTCTGCCAACCTGCAGTAGGCTAATATGGTGGACTGCAGCATAACCATTCACTTGCCAAGGAGACAATAAATGGGTAGATGACAATCCTAAATTAATTAAGCTAAATAAAACATCTATTGCATAATATTGTATTTTCTCTGTATTCAGTGAGGAGGTGATCCAGCGGGCAGGTGTCCAGGTGGCCCGTAACAGCAGCGAGATGGAGAACCATGTCTTCATGAAAGCCAAGACTCGAGAAGAGTACATGAATATGGTGGCTAAACTGATACTGCATGTGAGAGAAATGTGTAAGTATTATCATGTGCACTTGATAAAATAGTTGATCCATGACCTGCAGGTCAAAGGAAAAACCCAGTATAAAAACATAAAATGACTGATTCATCACAATGAGGTACATTTGCAATGATAACTTATTAAAAACCACAAATGGAATAGGTAATAAAACTTAACCCAACTTAATAATAAACTTTGAAATGTATGATTTTGTAACATATTTCAGCACAATCCAAACAAAATCAAGGTCAACCACAAATGCAAGGCCCCAATCAAGGACAGCCAGGTCCAAGCCCCCAGGTTCAAGGTCAGCAAGGCCAACCCCAACAGGGGCCTAACAACCAGGGCGGCCACACACCCGATCCAATCAATGCCTTGCAAAACTTGGCATCTCAGGGATCACGAAATCAAATGATGACTATGGGCCCCCAAGGCCAAATGCAACAGCAAATGGGCCCTAATCCTGGAATGGGAAGCATGCAAGGCCAAATGGGGCAGCAAGGACCAATAGGTTCCCAAGGACCACAAGCTCAGACTGCCACTAATTTACTGCAGACATTAAATCAAAGACCACAGATGAATATGCAGTTACAGAGCAAATTGGGTGGACCTATGGGTATGGTTGGTAACCAAGGACAGATGGGAAATAACATGGTTGGAGGTATGGGAGGAATGGGCAATCCAATGGGAAGTCAGTTGCAGAACCAATTGGCGGGAGGTATGCAAGGGCAGATGATGCCCAATATGTCAATGCCCAACTCCATGCAGGTTCCCATGAGTGGTGCTAATACTATGGTGGGACAGATGCCGTGCAATCAGGTCGGAATGGGGGGACAGATGGCGCCCAACAATATGCAAGGACAGATGCCTGGACAAATGGGTAAGACTGTACATAAATATTTATGTACTTTTTTGCTTTTACCATATAACTTTGATAAAATTACCGCAGTGACTAAGACCCACAGCTTTATCCTAATCGAACCAATTAAAACTTTTAATTTTTTTTTGTAGTTGGAGGCATGGGCAACAGCCAGATCGTGGGCTTGAATATGCTGCACATGGGTCGCGTAGGCGTGGGCAACAAACAAGAGGTAGGCGGCATGCTCGGCGGCGCATACGGGCCGGCCCGGGCACCGCCGCCTGCGCAATTCCTGCGCCAGAGCCCTTCGCCCTCGGCACCCTCTCCTAACATGGGCGGGCCGAGCCCTATGGGTGAGTACAACCTTTATGATAAATAATACAAATTTCCTGTGATTGTGTCTCTAATGGCTACATTAAATCCAAAATGGATAATTCCTATCTAAATTCTACAAAATAAGTGGCAATAATTTAAAGTTGACAAATGAGAAAACACCTTTCCATGTTTCCACTTTTCTGTAATTTTGAAATCACAGTAAACTAAAACCATATAAAGAAACATTTATTTATAGGTTATTCATTTGAAATTACTTACAATCTTCCTTAGATTTAAGTAATTAATTAATTAATTTTAGATCAATCCATCAGATCATCTCTATTGATAAACATTTCAATAGGTCGATTTAGAATTCATTATTTACAAATCCCTCACATAACATCGAAAAAAATAACAATTTGATAAATCATACTAATACCGCAATATTTAATAAAGGGTGAATCAGTCCCACTTCAACAAAAAATTATGGTTTCATTGATAAAGTATGAAATTTTTCAGACCTAACGGATCGACAGCGCAATGCACTGACAGTTAAATTTAAGAGGCTTATCAATGGTGTTCCAGATGAAAAGCTATCAGCTATGTGGAAGCAGGTCGAATTCATGGTCAAACTGTACACGCCGGTCAAGTTAAATTAGGGTGTTTCGATTGCGTATAACGACACATTGACGATTCACCATGTAGTAAAAAATCCGGTTATCAGTTGATACCGATGGGGTCCGCACAGCAAACATCGAAAAGTAATCTATTTTTTTTTTCAATTGTGGGTTAGACTCATACTGGAGCAATAGTGAGCCTCGGATTTTAAACGAAGTGTAAAAAACTGGTCGCGGATCTTAGAAAATTCTAGGCTAGCCTCGATAATATAGTTTATCTTTATTAAATAATACCTTGTCTTACAATTTCATCTTAAATAAAATGTAGGGTATTGCATTTCCAAATGATATATAAGTATATTTTGTCTTTAAAATGTACAAAGGTCTCTCTAATATGTAGATTTTCGTACAATAGGATCTACAAAACTCTTTATTGTAATAGGTGTAAAAAGATCTCATTATAAGTTAGACATAGACAATATTTATGCATTTTAGGCTAATTGGGGATATTTTGGAGATACCCCGTGATATATATATATATATATATATCACTGGGACGATATTGATCAGATTTTATCATCGTTCTGTTACTAACTACGGCTGTGCATTTACGATTTTCTTTCAATACTCTCATGAAAGAAATAAAACAATGTGTACATAGTTTATAACTAGGTAATTTAAAAAAATCAAATAATGGTTTGACTACTACTTAAATGTTTTGACTATTTTTACATTGTAATCATAATTATTGCATTTTATTAAGTTAGATTATTATGGAATATCTTTATCACAATTATATTTTACTTGTTAATAAAAAGTCATTGTATTTTAAGAGCTGTTATTTACTTTTCGTTCACTAACAGTTCGTTATATTTCAGAATACAACTATTTAAAAATAAACTATATATATCCTCTTAATTATTTTTTTAACATGAAATATATTATAAGTTGTCTTTATGAATTTTATATTGAATATAAATTGTCACTCACGAAGACCGTTTTTTAAATTCATGCCACGCCTTTTCCTGTGGATGAAAGGGGGTGGGGATGGGAAGATGTACTTTTTAAACCATAATATCTGATGCTAAAGGAAGATACTAAACGTAGTTCATGAATTTTCAATCTTAATCTCTCAATACAATACCTATGTGCTTCGTAAACTGAAACAGTTTGGAAACTGGCTAACCTAACCTAGTCACGGCCGGCGTAACTGGCTAGTCTAAAAAATAATCCACGGAGCAGTTGCTTTTAAGAGCAACATGAGCATTTCAATTTCCATAATGCTTAGCAACCTAAAGCGATCTGATTTGCTTTGTCAGTCCACAATTAAAATATTAAGTGTAGAACTGGCACCTACTATGAAAAAGTTTTACAAATAAGGTTGTTTAAAAAAAACTGAAAATACTGGCTACTCATAAGAAATCTGAAGTCAAACAATCTCTATTCTAAGTTTGACCCTAAAACTGTTGCTCATGCCAGGTGTTATGGGCGCTACCATGACTTCACCGATGTCGTCAATAGGCGGGCTGGGCGCCTGCGGCAGCGTCGGCAGTCCTTCGCCCTCGAATCCTGCACATTTAGCACACCACGTCCAACAACCGCAGAGGTATGTATTATGGACAGAATAGTGTTAAAAAGGACCACATAATGGATCGATTGTTCGATTTTTGAGTCTGACTCAAAGGACCAAAATAATGGTATGAGTACCATTAATTTGGTCCTTCGAGTCAGACTTAAAGACAGTCTCTCAGACAGGTTGAGA
Organism: Acronicta leporina; assembly: GCA_947256265.1. NCBI lineage: Eukaryota > Metazoa > Arthropoda > Insecta > Lepidoptera > Noctuidae > Acronicta > Acronicta leporina. The sequence goes on along the minus strand of OX366513.1, from coordinate 2,070,631 downwards.
CCTGGCACATATCATGTTACAGACACAATGCAAAAGGAGGCCGCTGGGTCAAAAAAGACGACCCGTTTGGCGTAGCGGTTGAGCGAATCGGCTTCTGTGCTACATGTTGTGGGTTCGATCCCCACACGGAGCAAATGTTTGTATGACCTACAGGTAGTTGTTCCGGGTCTGGGCGTTTGTGTATGTGGGAATTTGTCAAAGCACCTACGATACATGAGAAAATCCTAAAAAAAGGTTCTCGAGAGAGGAGACCACGCACCGGAAACTGCAGCATAGGCCTCCAAAGAGATAGACCAACGATCTTGTGCAGTTCACTGGGAGTCTTTGGATAGAGGCGGCATATAACTGGTCCTTATAAAATCTATGGAGGAAGCCATTGTTTAACAGTGCAATGAAATTTTGGCTGAATCGATATTGAGGAGTTTAGATGCCAAAAAAAAACAAATCAATCCAAGCGCAGTGCTACGCTAGAGGTCCTGGGTTCGATTCCTGGGTCAGGCAGTGTTATTGAGTTTTTCTATGAAATATCAGTAGCAGCTCGGAATTTGGGATTTGTGCCCGGTTAATGGCGAACTGTGGGTGTACATAAGTGCTCCTCTGCTTAACCCTTCGGGAATGCAGGCGTGTGTAAAAATGTTTACATTGACTTTCTTCTTCTCATAATAATGGCAATAGGCTCGCCCCCTATTACATGGGACCTAAACATACCGGCGAACTGTGGGTGTACACTAGTACGCCTCTGCTTAACCCTTCGGGGAATATAGGCGTGATGGTATTTTATTCATTTATTCATGGAAACAATTTTACAATCGTATTAAATGTTATAAATTTTACAGTGAAACTTAATAAATTTAACAATAGAATTTGACATTTTTAAATATAGTTAAGTAAATTAAAAATAAGCGTTCATTATCTGTTCTATAACAAAAATAAGAATAAGTGCATTGATATGAGAATGGTATATAAAAAAAAGATAACAATAATAATGAAATATATATTATTATATATAGGTATACGTCACAACACATGCAAATCTGAATTCTTGAATTTATTAAATTGTAATCATGTCAATGCAGAATTAAAATAAGTATAGTATCAAAATTTAAAATCGTCTACAGAATAAAAGCACCCTTCCAGCAAAAGCTTTTTTAGTTTACTTCTAAATATGTTTGGACTGTCAATAGTTTTTAGTTCAGTAGGTAACGAGTTATATAGTTTAATTGCTTGATACCGACAACCATGCTTTACCACATTTAATCTCGGACAATGAGGGGTCTCCAAATCTTTCATTCGCGTTTTTAATCTTACGGCTCTTTGTTACGGCTCTTTGGTATGTTATGTTCTTCTTCTCAATGGTATAAGGAGCGGCAAATAACTTGAACAGTGAAGGAAAAGGACAGATAGTAAAGCGTAGTACCTACACTGTCACTGTGTCACTGTTACACACACTGTCACACATTGTTCTAGCCATCTCTTGTTCGATCCGATTAGATCTGCTGCTAGCTACACTTATCTCCAAGTGCTATAATATGCTGTTTTTGTGCTTACATCCGCGCTAACAAAGAACGAAGAACTTACATACATACTCTCACGCCTTGGGATAGATAGGGGTAGGCAGAAAATACAGAACGCCTCTTGTTAAGATTCTTGCATACTTCTTTTGCTTCATCGACATGAATACATCTTGTCATACACGCCCGCTAGCGAGTACTCCGCACCTGATCGTTTTGAAGGATCTCACCGATAAGATCGGTGTATGTATTTCTAGGGCGTCCTCTCCCGGCGGCTCCACGGACGTTCAGTTACTATAATATAAAAACTTTTACCGTGGGAGAGCTATGCTTCGGCACGAATGGGCCGGCTCGACCGTAGTACCATGGCTTCACAGAAAACTGGCGTGAAACAACGCTTACATTGGGTTTCGCCGAGTGAGTTAGGATACCGGAGGGCCAAACGCTTTTAAAAGGCCGACAGCGCACTTGTGACTCCTCTGGTATTGCGGGTGTCCATGGGCGGCGGTAGTCGCTTACCATCAGGTGATCCGTCTGCTTGTTTGCTCCCCTATACAATTTTTTTTATTACGTAATATCTTATTTGCCGTCTCGATCCCGCACGGGATAAATGAATACATGTATTTTTTACTATCTTGCTTATAATATCCCCTATTGTCTGAACTTACTGGTCGCCTAGGGGCGTGGGGATGGGAATGGTCGCGTCACCGTCGTCGTCGCTGAACACGCCTGTAGGCGCGAGTGTGGCGTCCCCGGGCGGCGAGGAGGCCGCCTACCGCGAGAAGGTGCGACAGCTCTCCAAGTATATCGAGCCACTCAGGAGGATGGTCCATCGAATGGTCAGCGAAGGAGAAAGTGAGTAATATCCGTATAAATTTGTGAATTATACACATACCTGAATATACATAGATGGTTAAAAACATACCCCTTTCTTTTAGTTTTGTCGTAGTAGGGAAAAAAAATCACACACAATACCGACGCCTTATTTTGTGTGTCTATGTCATTATTGTCTTCAAAATAATCGCAAAATTAAACTGTAATCATTGAGATACTTGTCCATGCTCCATAGGATGTTCTTTGCGAAATAACTGGTTACTTTTACTTTAAAAATTGAAGAAAGAAGCCATCTCACATACCAAGTAAATACTAATGAGTCTCGATGAGTAGCATTGGAATATACTTATATAATAATATGTTTATTATATATAGTTATTAAATAATAATAACTATATTTATTAAATAATAATAACTATATAATAATAAACGTTAATTTAACTCAACTACAACTAAAAAAACTGGTCACAAAAATATATCGATTTTCAAAGTTGTCCTTTCTAAGCTGGAGAAAAGGCATAGTCTTTATTACTCAGATCTCTAGTCTATCGTCGGCGATGAGTAAAAACCTCGTAAGTATCTGACTAAAACAAAAATGTTACAAGTAGCAGAAATCCTGTAAAAATTTTTGAAAGAAATTTTATTACTATACCGACATGACACTTTCGCGCTTCGCTCGTCAACAACGTGATATAAACTTGTAGTTCCGAACTCATGTCCTCCAAAATTGACAGACGTGGAGAAACTGACGAAGATGAAGAACTTGCTGGACATACTGTCGAACCCTAACAAGCGGATGCCGCTGGAGACCCTCATCAAGTGCGAGGTGGTGCTAGAGAAGCTGGACTTCAAGCGTAGTGAGGGAGTCGTTGTACCCAGCGCTGGGAAGGTAATCACATTAAGTCATAAATTAAATTTTAACTTAGGTTAACTCATACAACCGCTGACGCCATCTTTTGTGGCTATATTTAGGCTTATGTATGTATAGACAACACATATGTATGGTAGTGAATGTTGGGTGTGGCAGATGAGACATGAATAAATATTCTGGGACATTTTTACACAGCATTTTTACACAGCAGGTACTAGACAATGGATATAATACTTATATACCTTTTTTTAATACATACTTATAATACATAAGAAACACCCAGACGAACACAAACACTTATATTCATCACATAAATTTTTGTGTCCTGTGGGAATCGAACCCACGACCTCATGGTCAGCAGTCCGGTACTCGAACCACTAAACCACAGAGGTCGTCAAATGCGTACCTTGCGAGGTATGTGCGATGTAGCTCGGAATGATAGATTGAGGGATAGTGTGATAAGACAATGTTGCGGACTGAAAGATGTATTGAAAAGAATATGCTGATATGGTTTGGACATGTTTTTAATGAATGAAAGACGATTAACTAAAGGAATTTATAAAGCGAAGTTCAGCGGCAGCGTCGGTATACGTCGTCCCAGAAGGCCGATCTTATTGGCAAAGACCTTCAAAAAGGTCTGGTGCGTAGTACTCGCAACCGGCGCGTATGTATGAGAAGATGTAGAAAAATGTGGTAAAAGCAAAAGAAGTATGAAAGAATCGCAAGGGTGGTCTATATTTTCTGCCTACCCCTGTGGGAGAAGGACGTCAGTGTATGTATAAATTACCTTTACAATCACGATAATACTATTGTCGCTAACACTAAGGTACTAAACTGCCCAAATTTCACTTGTACCTATATTTCGAGATGGACCTTTTATTGGACACAATTTATCTTTTTTAGTAAAATAACACTAATTGATTGCTAAAGGCTTCGTTTATTTGGCCCCAATACGTTGTTTTTATAATGCGAAAAATAGCATAAATACTGCAACCGCCTCACAATTCCTTGCCTTCTCAAATAGGGTAAAGGAAGGGAAGGCAAGCGAAGTTTGTCTTTCTTAGTACAGATTTGTGAACAGATTCACAACGCCTCGATGAAACCTAGATCCTGTAGTAAAACGCCTGTAATATTTCGTGTTCAGGAACAGATCTTCAATCCTTTACTGGAAGTGGTGAATAACTGCTTGCAGTCACCATTAGCCAATCACACACTCAAGCGCACGTTCGGATCTGCACTCGACGCACTCAACGGTCCGGAAATGAGGTGAGTAAAATAAGCCCAGGTGGACACGGACCGAAAATCGCAGTGTGGGATGACTTCCAACGAGGTGGAAGGACCAGGCATCAAAGTCTCCTATTTCAATTACAGCATAGTCGACCACATTATTTTTTTATGGGATAGGATTCAAACGAGCAATCGAATCACCTGATGGTAAGCGATTACCATCGTCCATGGACACCTGCAACACCAGAGGAACCGCAAGTGCGTTGCCCGCCTTTTAAAAGTTTTTGGGCCTCCGGTATCCTCACTCACTCGGTGAAACACAACGTTGTTGAACAAAAGACTCGCCCGCTATTACATGAGACCTAAACATAGTGGCGAACTGTGGGTGTACACGAGTACGCCTCTGCCTAACCCTTCAAGGAATACAGGCGTTATATTATGATAAGTTATTAATATATTGATGACCAATGTCTCGTTCTTTAGAAATCTCCCAACACCGCAAAAGATCCCTAAATTGGAGGAGCCACCGCTGGAAATACCAGATGTGTTGCAGGGTGAAATTGCCCGACTGGATTCAAGGTTTAAGGTGAGTACTTTATAGACCTTGTGATGAGAGATAGAATATGCTTTATTGCACACCAAACACCAATGAAATACAAAGTAATATCAAATTAACTATTATATTTGATAGGTTGATGGCAAAATGTTGTTTATTCATTTATGATTTCGATGTTCATTTAAACTTTTTGAGATCCATTACAGCATCCAAGGTTTACACACTAGTAATAGTAGTAGTACAGTCTACCGGTGACCATGGATCATGTAAAGCATCCGAGACGTCGGGAATTAAATAATTAATGTCCATAATAAAAATAATATTTGATTCACTTGTCAAGCTCCGTAGAATCGTAAGTGACATTAAAATAGTAAAGAAATAGAATTTTTAAGTATCTGCTTAACTGTAAGTTTTGTACAGTCAACTGTACAAATCTGCACTCTCAGCGTTTACATGCGACACACCGTTGCAGCGGTGTACAGCGTATCATTTTAAGGCGATAAAATCAGTGTACTTTCATCACTCAAAACCGGGCGGTTTTATTATCATTCCTGATCGACCCCTCTATTATATCTGCATCATAGTATCATATCAATAGTGTATGGGACCACTATCAGGACCATACATTTTTTGGTCCTTCGAGCCGGATAATATTGTTTAGGTGTAACAATTATTATAATTATAAATAATAATTCCTATAGGTAGGTATGGTAGGTGGTGTATGCGGTGCTTACCCGTAAGAGATTGTAACACTCGACATGATATAAGTGCGTTTTTTGTAATTTTACTGGTGTTAACAATTGTTGGTGAGCTAATGAACAAATAAAAAAAATCAATTAACCCATTAAAATATTGATTACAACGACGTAAAGTTTTAGGGTAATAGGGAAGTTTACTGTTGTTTGATTTATCAAAAATAACTGTTGGAAAGTGTTATTGAATATCTTTAATATAACATAGTAATATTTAATAGTAATATGAAAAAATAATTGAAATTCGCTATCACGATCATTACGACCCACCTTTTTAGACTGGTCGTCGTGAGCTTCGCGTGAGCGTAAGTCATGACATCATGAGTGACGTTTTCGCCGCGACCACAATGACCGCAGTCGTTATGTGGAACGACTATCTAAATAAGCATATTGATCGTTGTGGGCGCTAAGTGGAACGGACTCTGTGCTCTATACTAGGGGTGGCCAACTTGATTAGACCCAAGTTCTCCTGTTTACTAACGAACCCCTGTGCGATTTACCAATTACATACTTATTGAAATCTTAAATGAAACAGCATAGTTCAGTACAAAATCATATAGTTTATTTTATCTTATTAGAGAAAAAACATCATCATCATCATCATCAGCCTATATTCGTCCATTGCTGGACGTAGGCCTCTCCTAGTGAACGACACAGAGCCCGATCTTCGGCTAAAAAAAACATAAATGTTTAAAATTATTCTTAGTAACTACTTATTTACCACCCCTCCCCCGCGTCCCACACGCTTCCTTCTTATTAGTCATCACGAGCCGAAAACAAAAGACTATACTGCGTAGAATAGAGGATAAATAAAATATATTATGATGTGTGCAGCAGTTGGTGATTACGTTGCCGGTTGCGCAGTCTGTTCTTTAATACGCCACGATCGATTGGACTAACCTGTTGGCCACCCCTGCTCTATACCATATTTATTGACGGTGGGTGGTTGTGCAGGTGTCTCTAGAGCCGATGTCTTGCGGCGGTGCGGGGGGCGCGGGAGGCGCGGGCGCCATCACGCTGGTGGCGGCGCTGGACGAGCCGCGGCTGCCGTGCGTGGCGGGCGTGCACGTGGCCGTGCCGCGCGACTACCCGCGTCACGCGCCCGTGCGCCTGCGCCCGCGCGCCGCGCGTCACCACGCGCCCGACTCCTTCCTCGCGCGCCTCGAGACCGCCATGGACGCACGATGCGCCAGGTCACGCATATATTTGTTTCTCAAATAAGGGCCACTTGCACCAACTTCATAATTGTATTTAAACTGTATTTAAAACCGATTTTTTATAGAAATTTTGTGTTTAAATACAATTTAAACACATTTAAGAAGTTGTTGCAAGTGGCGCTTAAACATGAACCTATCTTTTGCAAAAGGCTTTTGAAAAAAAAATATTTATTTTAAAACGTTTTTGGTATTGATATTTATTGCAAAAAACTTAAAAAAATACTTAAAATTAAAAATTAATGAATTATTAATGAAAATCACGTTACTAAAAACGCGCCGCACTGCGTTGTGACGTCATAATGTTATACAACTGTACTTACTTTTCACTCATTGCGGCTTAAACAAAGATATTAAGGTCCACTTGCACCAACTTCTTAAATGTGTTTAAATTGTATTTAAACACGAAATTTCTATGAAAAATTGTGTTTAAATTAACTGCCTCAATAGCCAAGTGGTCCTGACCGCGACTGCTACGCTAGAGGTCCTGGGTTCGATTCCCAGGTCAAGCAAAGTGTTATTGGGTTTTTCTATGAAATTCCCAGTAGCAGCTCGGAGTTAGGAAATTGTGCCCGGTTAATGGCAATAGGCTCGCCCCCTATTTCATGGGACCTAAACATACCGACGAACTGTGGGTGTACATTAGTACGCCTCTGCCTAACCCTTCGGGGAATACAGGCGTGATGGTATGTTATGTTATAAGAATTTGGTGCAAGTGGGCCTTAATCTCTGTTTGGACTGCAATGTATGAAAACTAACATTGTGACGTCACACGCACATTTTTTATTTTATAAAAATAAAAGTAGTTTCGCTATAACACTGAAATGATCTCATTTCATTTATTTATCCAATAACAATTTACATTGTGTCTGAATTACAATATTTGATACATTTAAATTTATTAAGTAAATACAATTAAATTAAATTAATTAATAATACAGATAATAAAAGCCAACCAAATTTACATCTTTCAATTTATCAAAATTTAAACTTGGCTAGGCCTGTATCTTAGGCACCAAATGAGTTATTATTGTTTGAATCATGTATCATTATTGCAGTCACTTCTACATTATTTTTAATAATGCGAATCCTGAATAAATAACTGAATCGATTCCAATTATTATTACACCATGTTATATTTTGTCCCAAAAATATTTAAAAAGGTTACAAGTGGGACATTTTAGCGACAGGTACAATTTTCCGCAATTATATTCAATATAATGTTATAGCTAATATTATGGGATGAGAATGAATTAATTACCTTTCAACAAAATAAAAATAAAATAAAATAAAAAATACATTGTAACTGAAACCGGATTGCTATGGCATGTAAGGGTTGTCTATTCATTCACCAATCCAATGTCCTAGCAATTTTCACAAACTTTTCCTAGTAGCGGCTAACATTTCGTAACACGACAATAGTGTCAAACGCCATAGAAGTTAATGAAATGCTTACAGTATCATAGAAAAATCAATAGTATTATTTTAATCGCAAAAATCAGGACCATAAAAGGCCTAATTTTCCCAATTCGCAATCAGTATCAAAAGTCTTTACATTAGCCCATCCAGTAACAAACGCTGGTTGGCTTCTTAATAGGTAACACTCCAAAAAATTTACCAACGTTTCCTAAGTCTGAATTATGTAAGATTCCTATACTTACAGCACATACTCCGAAGTACGTTATTTTTTAAAATTGAACAAAGGAGTTGTCACTTTTGTCCTAACAACACAAATTATCATTCGCAGGTTACCAAAGAGCTGTTCGGTGGGGCAGCTCTTAGATGCGTGGGAGATGAGCGTCCGACAGGCCTGCGCTCCCACCCCCGTCTCATACGCCCCAGTACCGGCGCTAGGACTGTAAACACCATGTCTCAAGTATAGATATTCTATTTCACGAATGCTTGAAATTTGAACTTTATTTCAATTACATAAAGGTCATCATACAGGACTTCGTGAGATAGAATGACTATACCACATATCTATTTATTTAGTTGTTGATGTTTGAACAAAAAATCGCAAACGAAAAAGCCTTTTCTTCATCCATAGAAATTTCATGTTTAATCTACTACAATTGCAATAATTTGAAGCGGCGGTAGCCTAATGGCTAGGGCGTCTGACTTGCGATCATGTGGTTGCCGGTTCGAAACCCACCTATTGCACTACCGACGTGAACCCACTCGTAACACAAGCATTTAGCTTAGCACGAGGGGTTAACAAGAATACTAGTAATGTGCCACCCACATTGCTAGTAAGCTTTATATTAAAAAAAAAAATCAATTGTCATTTCAAAAATGTTGTTGATTAAAATCAACTTAGATTTCACACAGTTAAAGTTGGTATTTGTATGTAATAGTACACAAATCAACGCCATGAACGAATATGAACTTTAAAACTTAAGATACAAAATAGAAAATCGGAGATTTGTCGCTTGCGATTTTTTCTTTGAACAGAATTGATGTTTAGGCGAACAAAAATCGATCTTCACGATTTGCAACAACTATCAAATAAGATAAGTACACTTTCACTTGCAAGACTTAGTCTTAGCTCGAAAAAATAATCTCTAAAACTGAAGAACCCTACCGTACCGCCTGTACCCTATTTTAAAAGTTATTTTCTGTCAGAAGAATAATCCAATTTTTGTTTATATTTTATGTGCTTTGTTAGATAATAAACTTAAGTATAATAACTTCGGGCAATGTAACGCATCTGAAGACTAAGTTTTAAGTTCCGTCAATATTTTATGTCCCGCTCATCCGGCGTATAAGTTAGTCGGGGCCATCAAAGTTTCGCTTTCAAGCCTAATTTACGCTATCTTTGTAAAAAACAAAAATTTATTTACCCGACTCGAATTACTAGTATTTGAAAGCGAGCAAATGTACTCTATATATATATAAAGTTCATTTGGAGGACTCATTTCAAGGACCTGACTCGAAGGGCCAATGAGGATTGGTCCTTCGAGTCAGGTCCTTGGAATCGAACCCACTCGGCCAAGACCTAGAGCAGTGTATTTAGGTCATTTAATGCTATTATGCATTTTTATATTTTGGAATATTTTATTACACATTTTTAAAGACGAAAACCAAGATGTTTTGGAATGTCAATACAAAATTATACCTTATATCTGTTATATTGAATTAAATGGATTAACAAAAATGTGGGTACTACAAAATTTGTTATAGAATTTAGATCTTTCCACAATTGATGTAAGGTCTAATATTGTATGAGCTGTGAGGAATAAAAATATTTTACCCATTTCTATATACTCTTTGTGAAATAGATTTAAGTATAAAGTAATCGAGGGATCTTCTTATTTTAAAAACATATTTTGCAGATGTGATATTTATCTGTGATAATTTGAGAAATACACTTATGATTTTGCACCTTCATTTAAATGCTTCAGTCTACACAGTACTGTATCGGATATATTGGTTCAAATTTATCTGAAAATCTAAGGAAATTAAAGTTTATCTCAATGATGCAAAGCATGTTTTAGACTGAACACCGTACACGGCAGCTAGCGTTCTAACTTGTATTTTATACAATTGAAATAAAGTTTAATTTCTTTAGTACCTTCGTGCCGATATATTTGATGCTTAGGTACTGTATTTATGAATGACGAAACTCAAAATATGTAAAAGATAAAAGGTTTTAATAAAACCACTTATTTAAAATTTTAGATCCAAAGTAATCTAGCAAAAATTTTAAATATATTAACAAACAAAACAAATTATGTCACCGAAAAAAAGAATTTGGTATTTATCTTTGCTAATTTACGAAGGCTATGACGTCACTGTTTAGACTGATTATGACATCATCAATGCATGATTTTTAATTCTACGTATTAGAGAATTTTCTATGCTAAATTCGCTCATTGATGAAATTTTCTAAAAGCGTCATAAGAAAACTAAATGATTTTTTAACGATAATGCGATAACATTATTTTCTTAACAATGCTCCAAAATTCTATCTTATCAAGCGATAAATATACGTCGAAGCTTTTCGACTGCCTGATCAGACTATTGCATCGGACACACTCAATAAGTATGCGCTTGTCGGCTGGTCCCATTCAGTGCCCGATTTTTTTCATCTTGATTGTTTAACGAAAATGCATTTTTTTTTAACTATAAGTCTTATCCAATATTAGGATCATTGATGCTAAGATTAGGATTCATCAATAGCGGACTTTCAATATTGGATGTGTTGAATTACAAATGTATGAGGCAGGAAGCCGCCCAATAGTCCGTTCAGCTGTCAGAACCGACTATGAAAAAGTCTGACAATTGTTGCCAGCTTTAAATGTTTAAAAACAATTAGGGATCAATTATATCAAATAAATTAAATCAAATGTTAATCTTGTGTTGAAGGTTTTATTTTTATTTTTGTCATGGAGGTCCCTTTTTGATGGAGTTTATATCAATGTAATTGTTGTAGTATATTGAGAAAAGCAATAATTTTCGTGTTTGTAATTTTAAAATAAAATGTAAATTAATTGTATTTTTGGTTTAATTTCAAATTAATAATTAACTGCCCCATCATTTCAGCCTGATACATATCCAAACCAGAATTAAAAATTACCAATAGTTCTTTGGGGTTTGTTCGTTTTCTCCGTCCATTGAATTACCATTCGATACACAAATTGATGTCAATTAATTATGACATTAATTTGTGTATCGAATCCTCAGTTTATGATCGAATCTATGCAGATCTGACGTAGACCACAGAATAACTAATAAGTGGGGTATTTCACGTCAAGCGGACAACCTAAAAAAAATGAGGTCGTGTATTTTGTTTAAACTCTGGTCAGTTATAGGTAATTCTAGTAGAGGTGGATGGACAAAAAAAATTAAAACGTGATCGCCAATAGTTTAAGATTTAGAGCACATATAGAGTACCTACATACACATAGCTATGAGCACTTTCTAATCAATCGGGTTTATACGCTAACATGCTGAAATACTACGCTACTAATATTTTTTCCTTCATTCTTAAATGCAAATATATAAAAACTAACGATTTTTTTTAAATAAAATATAATTACGCATTTGTTATAATAATGACAAGTTCAAACAAAATAGTAATTTCAAGTGTATGTACTCTATGTGCTCTAAATCTTAAACTATTGGCGATCACATTTAAATTTTTTTTGTGAAGAATAAGTACATTTAAAGCTTTAATTCAAGTTAAAAAAATTAAAAAAGAAAAGTGTCGAAGTTACTCAAACATCGATTTCAAATTTTCACTTCCGGTTTACTATAGTAAAAAAAAACAAATTTAGAATTCGACAAAAAAATTAAAAACTTCAACTTATTTACTATATGAAACAATACGTTTTAGTTTTTTTTACAAATTAATTGATACTGATAATAAGCATCCAAAAATTCATGACTTCATTCTTAGACAATTTTTAAAAGCGCATAACTTAGCCATAAGGCATCATACGAAAAAAAATTTGGGTGTACACATCCACGTCTACTAGAAGTATAACTGACCAGAGTATAAACAAAATTCACGACCTCATTTTTTTTTGGTTGTCCGCTTGACGTGAAATGCCCCAAGTACAAAAATATCTATAAGTTCTGCCAGTACTCTCTGATATTTCTTAGCTTTTTAGCTTTACCAAGCGCAGCGATCACCCGCAGCATCACCCGACGTTCGGTACGAACCGCGCTGAGTCGTACCATAGATTTATAAAAGAGTGTAGACATTTTTATATAGAAGTCGTAGAACAAAAGTTTAGAGAAGTAAGCCTTTTGCATTTTACGATTGATTACCGATAACCCAGTAATATTAAAGATGGTGAATTAAGTAGAATAGAATATCCTTTATTGTACACCAAAATTTAATGTCAAGTATAAGTTATCAATCATTGAATAAATGGTACAATGGGTGGTCGCTTATAGCGATCATTACAGACAACCTTTGGATGGACTTCAGAGAAAGGAAAGGCGAAAAATAGGTAGTCTGGCGTACACAAAAGAAGTAACTATTCAATATCCTACTATTATAAACGTGGAATTTTGTGAGAATGTATGGATGTTTGTAACTCTTTCACGCCAGAACGGCTAAACGGATCTATAGATTCCAGCCTGGAATAACACATAGGCTATTTTTTATCTAGGTCAGATACAATTATGAAGTCGACGCAGACGAAGTTGCGGTTGGAAGCTAATATTCAAATAAAACGACAATATGCTTGAACATTATTTTAATCTATGTGGTTACTACAATGAGAACTGGTAGAGCTGAGTGTTGGGGCGCGCAGTGCGCGTGCGCGTGCAGGCGGCGTCGCGGCGCGCGCCGGCGCAGCACGACCAGTGCCGCGCGCCCGGCCAGCCCGCGTGCCCGTGCCCGCACCCTGCGATGTGCCATCTGTTACTCAATATTCCACCACGCTTATAAACTAGTCTAGAGTGACAACTGTTACCAAGGGAGGCAAAAATTATAAAAAAGAAACTGTTTATCACAGAGTAAATATACTTTACATATAAACTGGGATGAAATACCTACCTATCTATAAGTACTATCTATGAAAGACTTCACTACACCTCTGTGACGTCAGCCTCTGCCAGTTTCCACCATTCTTTGTCGTCAGGTCCACATCTTTGCCTACTGCACGAAAAACTATAGTTATATAACTAGCTGACCCGGCGAACTTCGTACCGCCTAACAGGCGATTCTGAAACTAACGTCACTCAATTGTTTTGCCTTCCCGGAACCCCTCCACTAACACTTTAACTTTATGGTACCTATGCTATTAAAGTTCAAATTAACTTTTAATTATTATTACGAATCTTTTGTATGTCTCTCCGCAAGAACCATTCTCGTACTTCTACACTTTCATTATTAAAAAAAGAATTAATCGAAATCGGTTCAGCTGCTCTCGAGATTTGCGCTTAGCAACACATTGGCGATTCATTTTTATATTATAGATATAGTTGTTCGTGCTTGGGCCCCCTCCCTACCCAAAAAATAATCGCTAATCGCTTTGTAGCGTGTGAGCGTGCGCGCGAGTTGGTCGTTACCTTTGTACCCGCCGGGCATGCGCGCGCCGCACGCGCAGGCGGCGTCGCGGCGCCCGCCCGACGAGCAGAACGCGCAGCAGTGGAACGTGCCCCAGTGCGCCCCCCCGGCCCCGGCCCCGGCGCGCGCGCAACACGCGAACGGACTGCCCTGACAACATTAAACAAACAAACAAGTTTATAAACGGTATTCTGGAGATCATTCTAAAGCATTTTTTCTCATAAGGGACCCATAACATCAGAGGTCGAGTCACAAGTACATTGCCCACATTTGAAAATGATTTGGGCATCCGGTATCCTCACTCACGGCGAAACAACGCAAGCGTTGTTTCACGCCGGTTTTCTGTGAGGCCGTGGTATCAGTCCGGTCGAGCCGGCCCATTCGTGCCGAAGCATGGCTCTTTCTCTTAATTATGTTCTTCTCTTAATTTTATTGCTAACTAGCTTCTGCCCGCGGCTTGGCCCCCGTGGAATTCGGTCTGTCATCATATCCCACGGGTACCGGATAAAAAGTATCCTATGTCCGTTTCCTGGTTCTAAGCTACCTCTCCACCAATTTTCAGCCAAATCGGTTCAGCCGTTGTTATGTTATAGATAGTGTATGTAACTAACACGACTTTCTTTTATTTATATAGATTCCACATTCTACTGATTCATATAACTTCATTATCATCATCATGTCCATAAAAATTGTTTAAAATAAACACAAGCACACTACACACACATGTCATATCAAGCTATAGATACCTACCTACTTACCTTATAGTGCATACTTCGTACTGACTTTCGGTACAATGAATAGCCTACCTATTATAATACCCTTATGAGAAAAAAATGCTTGATTCTTAAGCCGTTTGATGATAGTATTCCCAGTAACCTTGATAGGTGTGTTGTTAATGGTGACAGCGAGCAGGTACGCGCCGGGCGAGCGCGGCGTGACGCGCAGCGCGTAGCGGCCGTCCGCGGCGTCCGACACGCGCGCCGCGCCCGGCCGCGCGCTCGAGTCGCGTCGTCTGAAATAGCCGGCCACCTGCCACACCCGGACATAGAACATTCTATTAGGATTTAGCGACCCACCCGAGTGATAGTCTAGTCATATGACCATTGGTCTGCCAAGTCAAAGGTCCACATACCTACATAGGTACAAATCTTTATATTATTAGTATATTTTTAGAAGAGCATTTATTAAGAATATTCTAGGTCCCCACCTGTTCGCCACCGCACCAGACGCGTTCGCCACTGCTGTCACGTAGCTCCAATGTCACTTCATGCTCACAATCCACGCGAAGATCTTGAAGACCTTCAAACATGAAGTAGGACCCATTTGTATGTATGGTTAATGAAACTTGGCATTTGGCACTCACAAGTCAAAATACCAAATTAATTAATGATCTACTAGGTACTACCATCTTGTCGGATTTGGCGTATTCGATTTGACAGTAAGTTAGGGTTTGCGAGAGCCATGCATCGGCACGAATGGGCCGGCTCGAACGGAGTGATACCACGGCTTCACAGAAAACCGGCGTGAAACAACACTTACGTTGTGTTTCGACGAGTGTGTGAGGATACCGGAGGTCCAAACCCTTTTAAAAGACGGGCAACGCAGTAGCGACTCTTCTGGTGTTGCGGGTGTCCATGGGCGGAGGTTATCGCTTACCATTAGGTGAATCACATAAAAAACAGGTTTGTGGCAAAAAATAAGACATAATCCGACCCGAAATTACCTTCTACAATCGCACACTCTACATTCAAAAACTAAAAATGTAACGGTCAACTTTCTCTTTTTTTCATTTCAATATTGTTGGCCAATAGTTCTACAAATTCACCTACCTTCAGTATTAACCACACACATTTCCGGATCAGGTGCATGCGCGAGTAGTCTGCCAAATATCGTGGGGTCATGGGTGGCTGGAGCTCGTGGGGCGAAGCGAAGCTCCATGCGCGGGGGCTCAGATAGCGGCTGTAGCTCTGTCAGCCGTTCTAACCGACGCAGCACCGACCCGCTGAGGGATAGCACCTCATCTTCTTTTCCGTCTGCTAGGAGCTATGGATTAGAAGAATATATTCAGGTCAAAAAACATTATTCAAGATAGACTAATAGGCGGTGCCTACCTACTTTATATTAAAGACGTTTTGGGACCCCCAAACCTCCCTACACCGCCTCCTAGTGTTTTTGCTGGGAAGAAGAAATGGCCCTAATCTCCCCAGCAACACATTGTTACTATGTTCTTTCTTTATTCTTTAATGTACACGACTCGATAATTGTAAAAAACAAGGGACAAAGGTTAGCCATGTCTAACTAGGTACTAGAACCTTAGCAATTTTCGAATTGAATCAAACTAAGAAACTAATACTTAATACCGATCTATAACATTCTTCAACCAAACTATAAAGTACTGTCACCTGCCTGTCACTTGGTGGCCGATATAGGTTCAGTTCAATACTTTTTTTTATGGGATTGTGGGGCAAACGAGCAGAAGGATTCAGGTAAGCGTTTACCGCCGCCCTTTGATACCTGCAACACCAGAGGAGTCACAAGTGTGTTGCCCGTCTTTTAAAAGGGTTCGCCAAGTGAAAGGGTATCCTCTTTCACTTGGCGAAACACAGTTTCGCGCCAGTTTTCTGTGAGGCCGTGGTATCAATCAGTGCCGAAGCATGGCTCTCCCACGGCAAAAACTTAATACTAGATACCTCTTATTTGGAAAAGCCCTTAGTTTTACTGAGTTTAAGCTTGTCATCAAGTTCTTACCTCCTCAGCGAACCTCACAGCATCGACAGCATGTCGTGCCCTGTCTTCGAGCGCGCGGCTCTTCTGGTCGACCCGCTGCTGGTGTCTCTCCCTCGCGCGCGCTGCGCTGGCGCATAGTGTGCGTGTGTGTGAGTCTACAGCGCGTCTGTACTGGACCGCCCACTCTTGTACTTCGCTCTCTACGCGGGCTGCTTGACACTGTTTAATGGTAAATTTAAGTACGTCATTGTGTTGCTATTTTTTATATACTTAAGTAGGTAAACTAATTATTATAGTCGCCTCCAGGTTAAATAGTCCCCCCCTAAGTAGGCACTTACAGGATCTCATACTCATTGTTCTATGAAATTCTCAGTACCAGTTTGAAATTGTGCCCGGATAAGCTGGCCCGCTATTACATAGGACTCAAATATGAACCGGCGAACTGTGGTTGTATACTGAGGTACCTATACTTACAATGAGACCTATGGGTTTTTTTTCCAGAACTGAAAATATTCTTTGATCGTCCGCCACCTGTGGGGCATGGGGTACTTATGTCGGACTCGTAGCATCTGAAAACCGTACTTGCCTTTACTTGCCTTACCCATAGCCACGGTCATGGGATCCGTGACATGCGCCATGACCGTGACAGGCTATGCTCCAGCATGGGCTGGACCCCTTGAGAAGGTAAGGCCTCGCCTCGCATCTGGCCATCTGGCCCGCCAACTACTGGGGCCATTATTTGATCGGACGACGGACATCCCAAGTCAGCCGCCCAGCCTATAGGAATACCTACAGGCGTGATTGTAGGTAGGATGTATGTTACATAAATCACGCTGTAGCATGCAATGTAACGTAACGTTTCTAATAACGTAAAAATTCTAACGTCAGCCTCATAGGCGTGCGCGCCAAGATTCTTGGCGGTTCTGTGCACGAGGTCGGGCACGAGGCTGGCGCGCTCACACGCGGCGCGCAGCAGGCGCGCGCGCTCTGCGGCCGCGCGCGACGCGCTGGCCAGCGCGTGCCCGCTGTGAGACACCACGCAACAGTCGCGGCATATCACCTAGGCAAGGGGAAAAGAGGAGATTAAACAGTAACATTAAGTTCCTCTCGAATATATGTGGTAAAGACCAATATTTATGGCGGTAACAAACAAACGAGCCACACCACTTTGCCCATGAATACCTACACAATACACTGCAGCACCAGAGGAGTTGCAGATGCGTTCCGAGACTTAAGAGCCTCTACGGAGAGCAGACAGGTCAATCACATAAAGCAGACTCGCGCGCCAAAGTTAAAATACCAGAAAGGTGACGTTGGTTTAGAACAGATTTGGCATAAGGTTAGTCGCCAGCCAGTCAGGCCCTAGATGTCTTACCACCGAACGAGTCAGGCCCTAGATGTCTTACCACCGAACGAGTCAGGTATTTCGCGCCTCCCGACATTTAGATAACAGTTTTCTAATTTAATTATATTCATACGTTATTAGGTTGTTTGGGTCGTATTGGGGATTTAATCATCTTCACCTTGATCATTACTGACCTGTTGACACGTAGCGCAGTAAACACTGAGGTCCGCTTTGGGGTGCTGGCTGCAGTACTTGACGGGAACAGGCTCCAGAGGTTGCAGGGAGTGCCGCGCCGTCGCCTTCTGCCGCCCGTGGGCCTCTCCACATGACGTGCATATGCTCACCAGACATTGGTTGCACCTGGTTTCTGCCTGCAAGTAAAACTTACTTAAACTAATTTTCGAGGTAAAGTAAGCTAGCTTAGGTGCGGCCAGCCCTTTGTCCCCCAGAGATATACTTTTACTAGAGATAGGATTTTTACTAGAGATAGGTTTTTAACGAGATGTAGGTTTTTTACTAGATATAGGATTTTTTACTAGATATAGGTTTTTTTACTACATATAGGATTTTGACATCTCTTGTATTTTTTTTTTACTCTTGATAGGCTTACATTTGACCAACAGTTCGCCTGATGTTAAGCGACACTGCGATCTACGATGGAGCGCGCTTGCCTAGAAGAAACCGGTTCAGTCGTGATTTAAAGACAACCAGAGTACCCGTATCTATCGGGGAAGACCCACTCGGATCTTATGTCAAAATGCTATCACTAATAAGCAAATTTATTGGCAAATTGGTTATTGGGATGAACCGTGTGTGTAGTAAACTTACCTAAACTTAGAAATGAGTAACCTTAACTATTTTCATTCGATCTACGAAACATCCTTTGTCTAACTCATTCCATCAAACTTAATGAACTGAAAATACTTCTTACGGCACTACACTACCATAAATACAATTCCATGAGATACTGTAAGAAGTTCAAGTCAAATGTAGTGGAACGGAACGAATGGTAATTTGTTGAAATCTCACGTTTGAGGCGTGGATCTCACGGTTGAGATGCTTCACGTGTGTTACAATATCTTAAAATAAAGTAAGTAGATACCTACCTATTATTATTTAATTATTATTCAATGCTAGTGGCCCGCCCGCGGTTTCATCTGCGTTGGATCGATCGAATCAAATAGCTTGAAACCTTCCTCATGAATCACACTATACCGATGAAAACCGCATGAAAATCTGATCAGTTGTTTTTAAGTTTATCGCGAATAGCCAAACACAGCGGGGGACTTTTTTGCACCCCTTTTTAAGGGTAGTTTTGAGAAGTCAATTACAGCGATTTTTTTACTTTTAATAAAGACTATTTATGTACTGTGGTTTTGAAAATGCTACTAGCAAAAATAACGAAGTTTCATATAAATTTATAACGCCCATTTAGCACCTTTAGATTTCAAAATGCTTTTTTAATTTTTTGAAAATTCCTCCTCAGCATTAATAATTCCTCACCTAACCCCTTGTCTGTCAACCGGCCTTTAAAAGGTCGATGTCAAAAATCCCTTGTCTGTCGACCGACCTTTTAAAGGCCGATTGCTACCTGCGTCACTATTTCGCGTTATTGTTTATGTTATATGTTCTCTATCCTGCTCTAATTTGCATGGAGTGTAGAGAAAAGAACAAGGAAGGCAAAAAGCCACATGTTACGTGTCTACAACTCACTAGTCATTAGAAAAAAAAGTTTGAATCAAAGCGTCAGTGTTACTTTTTGGAGTGCTCACGTCGACTTGGTTGTTCATCGTAAAAATATAATTTTTGTGTTTTAATAGTGTTTTAATCGTTATTAAATCTATTGTTCATCATGAATCGGTAAGTAAATAACGATTTTTAATTCATAGAATGTGTATTTGATAATGGTTTGGGTCAGAAATACTAATTTCATCAAACATCAACAACATTTTTCGCGCCATGGTCATATGTTTCCTCTTATTTATAATACTAAATACATTAATTGTAACAAACTATCGCTTGAAACATAAGGAATATTTGTGCAACATTTCATGCTTCTAGACCCAGCGGTTTCAGCTGTCCGTTGATATGTCAGACAGTCGGTAAGTTAAGGTTTTTCTTTCACACAAATAATAAATATCTAAAGATGATTTCTATTAAGCGCAGGCCACATCTAGGGTTGTCCGTGTATCATAATATGATTCACGGACCCAGGAATATTGAGATACCTAAGTACGTATTTTGTGGTGACGTATTTTTATGGTGGTTGTGTTGAGTTGGATGACATGCGACGGTAGATAAAAATTGCAAAGGCCCAATGAAGACCAGTGGACAGCTGGGTTGATTATGTTAAGTAGGTTGTCATTCACGCCTTAAAACAGATTCTGTATTTAATCCTCCTTACTATCACCTTATTATCACTGCTGCAAAGATCACAGAGCACGTGGACTCCCTCGCTGTCCTGAGCAGCCGCCATCTTCCTGAGCAGCACATAGTTGAGAGGCAGTGCTGATATGCCCCCTAGAGGTAGCTGGGTCTCGTGCCCACAGATTGGACATAGCAGGAACTGGACGCTTTTGCCTGATACCTAGGACAATGGTGGATAAATTTAGAACTTAGTGTTTATGTCGTGGGACAAGGCAAAAGATGTACACAATATTTCAAGTAGACTAGGCCCAAAGATAAAGACGTGGTCGCTCATTCAAAGTTCAAGGTCACTTTGGACGGCACGGTTTGTGTATAGTGGCTGAGCGAACGGCTTCTATGCTACGTGTTGTGGGTTCGATTCCTGCTAGGGATAAATATTTAGAAAACCTACCGTTAGTGTTTCCGGGTCTGGGTGATTGTGTATATGAAAATTTGTGTTCCTAAACGCACCCACGATATAGGAGATCCTGATGTGGGGAAAGATTTTCTTTTAAAGATAGAAAAGAAACTCAATTAGCTGTGAAGAGTGTTCTGCTACTCTTGGCATTTTTCTACGCAACTAAATCTGAAATAAGCTTCGAAAAAGAACCTAAGTTTCCGACATAGCTCCGAGAGGTCCAAGAGGTCCAAGGGAGGTTCTGGTTTTGCCACCAGAACGCCGTCGAGTAGAATGCGAGGCAAGGCCTTTTCCTTTGAATAGGTTCAGTGAGCGATAGCTCTGGTATTCAAAATCAGTTCATGAACAAGAATTATGCGCTATTGAAATATTTGCAAACCTTCTTATTGATGTCTGTTACTGCCTACCAAACCCACCATAGGACAATGCGATGATGCAATGCGATAGATTCCATTCTGAGAGGAAAGACCCGTGTCCAGCAGCGGGATAGTAAATGGGTACAATATGTAATGAGAAATGTCTGATCTAATTTTTTTTTTTTTAAATAAGCTAACTAGCAATGCGGGTCGCACATTACTAGTATCTAAGCTAGTTCACGTCGGTAGTGCAATGGGTGGGGTTCGAACCGGCAACCACATGATCGCAAGTCCGACGCCCTAGCCATTGGGCTACCGCCGCTTCGTAGAGTGCAAATGAAATAACTAACCTTTCTAGTTAATATTCCATATTTATGTTGTTTTTGGTCCCAGCTGCCCTCAGAACCCGAGTGTCGAAGGTCGGTCTCATACCCAGAGCCTGCGGACCCAGCACCGGAACCTGATCTTGACCCGCCAGGATCTAGCTGGATGGAACCTGGAGCAAGAACAGGACATGATGAAACGATCAAATCATAATATGATTCACAGACACAACGGATGCACATCGTATAAGCTGGCATGGTATTTCTTTTCGTATAATGAGAGGTCAGCTTATAGGTATCGCTTGGGTGCTGGTACAATGTACCTACTAAGTATTCATATTATGATTCACCATAAGTGGCCCTTTTAGCCCCTGCTGGGCTGATGAATCATAATATGAATAGAAAATTGTTAAGGATCGGTCTCTAATTCTAAATACGAATTGATTGTACTTAGAGGAATTGTTTAAATGACTCATTTTTGTGCAAAAATTTACCAATTCCTCTGGAATTAAAATAGGCACACATTTATTAAGTGCTTACCTATACGATAGAAACAATGTGCAATCCCAACATTATAACATGAATACGGGTCGAGTTCATATGAGTTTTTTTGAAGGCGGTTTATAAAACTACTTATCAGCGAAAGTTGAGACGCATTATGCATAGCTACGTATCTGGGATTTGGCCGAAATCCCATCGGTGCAGAATGAGGAATAGTTCTTTTCTGTAAACACCAAAAGTGCGTAGAAAAACAGAGAAGTGAAAAAATTACTCTCTTTGCCTTGCAATATGGTGAGTCAATGTTTTTGGCAGAGAATTAACGCTTGGCGGAAGATATTACGTGTTTGACATTGAGTAGCGTGATTCATTTGCTATTAATAATGTTCCTAGTTACGATATTATTGCGAGGGAAATGTGTCCATGAACTATTTAACCCAGGGATGAACTAGGGCATATAAAATGGTTACCTGCATGGTAAAAAATACTAATGACAGTAAGTATTATATAAACTTCAATAATTATGTAGTGATTACAAGTGCTGCGCTCTAGGTTCGATTCCCAGATCGAGCAACGTTACCTATTACGTTTTTATGTGAAAGTTGAGTAAAGATTTACATAATTTTGTGGCCGTGGTATTACCACACACACGAACTTTAACTTTTAGAAGTTACATTGCTAAAAGTTTCTTTGAATATTTTTACTTATTTATTGTTTTATTTATTAGCCTTTTACAAAAATATACCATCACGCCTGTATTCCCCGAAGGGTTAGGCAGAGGCATACTAATGTACACCCACAGTTCGCCAGTAGGTATGTTTTTAGGACCCATGTAATAGGGGGCGAGCCTATTGCCATTAACCGGGCACAAATTCCTAACTCCGAGCTGCTACTGGGAATTTCATAGAAAAACCCAATAACACTTTGCTCGATCTAGGAATCGAACCCAGGACCTCTAGTGTAGCAGTCGCGGTCAGGACCACTTGGCTATTGAGGCAGTTTTCTAATCTAATTCTAAAGATCATTGAATTTTATTTTTATTCGTGTGCATGCTTAATGCTCTTGTTAGTTGTCCTAGAGTACGGTAACCGCTTACCATCAAGCGGGCCGTATGCTTATTTGCCACCTTAGTGGTATAAAAAAAACAGGCCAAGTGCGAGTCAAACTCGCGCACCGAGGGTTCCGTACTTAAAAATATTTTTATTATGTGATGTAACTAAAAATGTATGCTTTTCGCAATTTTTCCTTTATCTATGCTATAAGACGTTGCTTCGTACCAAATTTCAAATTTATGAGTTCACCTTGTAGGTTTGATTCCCTTGCAAGTGTCGAAAATTTGCGGCATAAACGGTTGTATCTTTTGATTGCGTTATTGGCTTTGAAGTTTGATTTTTTGACAGCTCCAAGGGACACTAGACCTGATTATTTGATAAATTCCAGCTTGATACCTCCACGCGTTCCTGAGCAAAAAGGGTCTTGACAGACAGACAGACGGACGGACGGACAACAAAGTGATCCTATAAGGGTTCCGTTTTTTCCTTTCGAGGTACGGAACCCTAAAAAACTAAGGATCTACATCCACAGGCATATTTAGGTCCTATTAGTACCTACATCTCTACCTACCTGAATAAATAAATACCTGTTAGGAGTATACAAGCGTGATAGTATGTTACATTTACATTGCATCTCGCTGTTTTCTTTTATTTTTACATAAACTAACCGCAAGAGAACGAAACTAAACAACGCCGGAGAAAAGCATCAACCTTTATAAACTCAACACACCATCTGGGTCGCGGTAGATATTAACCATAAACTCTGATTTTATACACCATCTTATAAAAGATTATTCCGTGAATGATAACACAAATAAACTTTGTCTGTTTATTAATTCTGCGTCTGTTCATCTTCTTATTGTTATGATTATAACTATGGGGGCTGCATCATGAAACTTCAAACGCTTGAGAACTCGAGAGGATTTGTGGCAATCGAACGGACCAACGAGCTCTTGAACCGTGGGCTTGATTGATCAACGTTTGATCACGAAACTGTTTACAGCTATGACGAATCATTCGGTTGTCAAAATTGTTTTACCTCATTGGAAATGTAAAAGGTAAAGTATAGTCTTGTGGTCTTGCGCGACTGGGTCCTGGGCGAGGTCCTGAGTTTGACTACCATGGAGGGGTGGAAAAATCCTTACCTCTTTTTGAAATATTCTATAGCCTATGTTAATCTGGAATCATGTAGCACTTAAAAGGTGAAAAAATTTTTGAAATAGGCCCAGTAGTTTTTGAGTTTATTCGTTACATACATACACATGTATACAAATCTTTCCTCTCTAAAGTATAAAAGTATAGATTATACATAATAAAAGCTCACTCAATTGATAAAACTGGAGTTTTAGTCTTATTACTCAATCATACCATCACGCCTGTATTCCACGCATGGTTAGGCAGAGGTGTACTATTGTACACCAATGTAGTTACACCAATGTACACAAATGTTAAGGTCCCATGTAATAGGGGGCGAGCCTATTGCCATTAACCGGGCACTAATTTCAAACTCCGAGCTGCTAATGAGAATTTATAAAAACCCAATTACAATTTGCTCGACCTGGGAATCAAACCCAAGACCTCTAGTGTAACAGTCGTGTGACCACTAGAAAAACGAGTCTCTCAGTTAAGTCGAGATACTCTTTTAGTCCTGCGCGATTTCTACTCAGAGTTCCTAGGTCCGACTCTCAGGGGTCCATCCATTTTAAAAAACTTGGGGTTTTTTAGGTTTTTAGTCTAATTACTAAAAAAAAAAATTGTTCCCAAATAGGTATAAAAATCTAGAAATAAAAATTAACTTAATATAAGGATGTAAACATAAAGACTCTATTGTCGGCGTCTGTGTACGTTTGTTTGTAAGTCCTGTCATAGCGCGCCGGGTGGCAGCCCTTAAAATAGAAACACATTAGCTTAGTTCCTGCGTTCGAATCAATGAGACATACACGAGGTTACATTATTCTGTCTACTACACGAGTATGGGGAGTCTGTTTGTTTGTGCGGTGAACAAAAAAAATATACAGGTACCTACAGAAAATACACAAGCTTTTTTGATTTTATGATTAACTAGCTTCTGCCCACGACTTCGTCTGCGTGGACTTCAGATAAAAAGTAGCCCATGTGTTATTCCAGACTATAATCTATCTCTGTGTCAAATTTTATCCAGATCCGTTCAGCCGTTCTGGCGTGAAAGAGTAACAAACAACCATCCATCCATCCATCCATCCATCCATCCTCACAAACTTTCTCATTTATAATAATATATTAGTAGGATAGGACTAGCGAGCCGCCGGCGGTTTCATCCACGCTGCCCCTTTCCTAAGAATCGTAGGGTTATGTTAAATAGCTTAAAACCTTCCTCTTGAATCACTCTATCTATAAAAAAACCGCATCAAAATCCGTTGTGTAGTTTTAAAGATCTAAGCATACATATGGACAGACAGACAGCTGGAAGCGACTTTGTTTTATACTACGTAGTGATAGTCAAGTCAAAGTCAAGGACAACTAGTGTGCTTATGTTGGATATGTCATATTTCATGTCTACGGTACTAATATTAAATCAAGTTTTTTTATACAAATAGCTTACTTGCAATGTGTGTTGCACATTACTAGTATTCTTGTTAACCCTTAAATTGTGCCTAAGCTAAATGTTTGTGTTACGAGTGGGTTCACGTCGCGGTAGATAGTACAATGGGTGGGTTTCGATCCGGCAACCATTGGTCGCAAGTCCGTCGTCCTAGCCATTCGGGTACCGCCGAATCTTATGTATGCAATGAAATTTCATACACAAGATGAGATGATATTAAGTACATATCGTTATATGGCGCAATGAATTGGACTCTTAAATTTCAGATATGATACTTCAATGTCTTAAATACACCTTTTGTTTATGGCTAACATTTAGGGTCACTTGCACCAACTTCTTAAATATGTTTAAATTGTATTTAAACACAATGTTCCATAGTAAATTTGTGTTTAAATACGATTTAAACACATTTAAGGTTAAATTTCGAACACGGGCGATCACTACCTACTCTAGTACTATGAAATAGATAAATAATACTTTATGTTACTATACTGTTACTAACTTGATTAGAAACCTTGGAATGGATGGCAATGATAGGATTATGTGTAGCTAGGTCAGAGGTCAGCCTGACGGCATTATATGGCTTCCTCTCCTCGCAATGTTGGTAAATTGGCTTCAAGCCTCAGTGGACTTCAATACAATGTGTGTTGAATGGCTAACAATGTGGAATTTTGACATGGTTACGCTTTTTGTTGTTGGTCAATATCATGCTGATTTTTATTATAAAAAATAAACATACCAGCAAGCCTGTATTCCCTATAGGGTTAGGCAGAGATGTACTTAATTTTTATTATGGCATAGGCGGGCAAAAACGGACGGTACACCTGATGTTAAGCGATGTAGGTACCTAATTCACTTAATGTACACAAACCCACAGTTTGCCGATATGTTTAGATCCCATGATATTGGGGGCGAGCCTATTGCCATTACACTAAAATACATACATACCATCACACCTGTATTCCTCAAGGGGTAAGCAGAGGTGTCCCTACTACTATAACTTATAATTCGTCAGTAGGTATGTATACTGTCTCTTAATGACGAATATTTATTCCTTTGTTTTCAGCGATTGTCGTGTTTCATAGCCCAAGCACGAAAAACTTGCGAAATTGTATCGTACATCGTTTTTCTGCTAAAAATCTCATACGGTACCTAGGGACTATAGATTTCCACTTACTACGATCCTGGCACCGCACACCGCTTTCGCTTCATCTACGTTAATTAACCTCCTTATCATACAAATTATTCTCGATTTCGATACGAATACGTTTTCGCAAGTTGTAATGTAATTGCTTGGGCTACTGATAGGTACAAAGACGTGATAAACCTATTAAGCGAGCTTATAACGACTGACAAAACAAATGAGTGTTCACTATAGATGAACCGGGCTATTTGTATCGACCTATTAATCGCCAATAATACTATTTTGATGGCTTCTTCAGACGTACTGGCACTCAACTAAGAACGAAACCATTAAAACATCGTTTTATTAACGTAAATACACCGGCCAGTATTAATAGACCTCTCAAAAAGTTTTTTTATGAACTTTAATGAGTGAAATCTTGTTAATAAAGTCTCTCATAAAACGGTCGGTGAAACAGACACCCTTAATATAACGGCTATTTAATGGGTTACCAGTTTACGTGAAATAAATGATGTGGTGTTGTGCAACCAGTGAAGTATTTTGGACGAAATGGTAGAGTTGGAACCTAGATTACACTTTGAGTAAACTGTGGGTCTATATTAATACGCTTCAGCCTAATGGAAGGGGAAGGAAGGAAGGGGAAGGAAGCCTGGGGAAGGGTCCCCATACAGGCGCGATGGTTGCCCCCGCACCTAGATCCCTAGATTCGGCCCTGCTCTGTCGAAAATTACCTATTTATGTTTTAACATGTGTGATGTGTGACTTTAATAGTTTTATTTTGCATGTAATCAGAGCAGGTCAGTTCGCAAATCATAATGACAGTAGAAAATGGATCAAAGCGAGTCTTTAGGAGTCCGGTGCATCGAATTGCCAATATTAAAATGAATCGTAATTCAAACACAATTTAAACAAAGTGTCAAATTCCGATACTAGGTACTAATCTAGTTTCCTGCTCTACCATTTTCTCCAAAATATTTCAATGGAAATAAATGTAAGCGAATGCAATTCTTGATAACTTTACCAATTTTGGAACGATTTAGTAGATGAAATGGTACGGTAGGAACCTAGATTAGGGCCCACTGGCACCAACTTTTTAAATATGTTTAAATTGAATTTAAACACATAGAAATTTCGTGTTTAAATACAATTTAAACACATTTAAGAAGTTGGTGCAAGTGGGCCTAGCAGTATCTCAATCCGAATAATAACACAATTTAATAAAATATTGTTTGAGTTACGATTTATTAGATCTTACGATTTTGTCGGCAATTTTAGCTCCGCAATGACATTTATTGGTTGTTATAAGTACTTAGTTCTAGTAATTATGTCAAAGATTTGCAATCTGTCGACGTAACTAATACAGGCAGGTAACTAATTACAATGATAGGTATTAGAAATCAATCGGTAGGTTTGCTTACTAGAGGACAGAGATAAGATTTTGACATTTTATTATCGCGGGTTGTCGCAGGCATATTTGCTTTCTTCCAAGCTGTAGTAATTGCGACATCAGCTATACAATATTTACAACTGAGCATTAAAAACTTTGCTTAATAAACGTTAAAGAAGCTAAAAGTAGTGTCAATCGTCAATTTTGGGCAAAATTGACGACTGACACTACTTTTAGCTACAATATCGATTTACAAGCAAAGGTTTTAATTCTCAGTTGTGAATATGGTATAGCTGATGTCGCAATTACTACAGCTAGGGCTCTAGAATGTGTTATAGACCTAAAAATTGCGAAAAACCAATTGTAATTTGAATTGGGTTCAGTGAAACGATCATCCTTAAAGAATGGGTACTCATTAATATTAAAGCAGAAACTTACCACCATCAACTTCGCTCCACACGTCCGCTTCGCCTTCTTGGTGCAAACCTTGAAGGCATCTCGTGCAGAAGTTATGCAAGCACCCCAAAAGCCTCGGCTCAACCAGCTCCTTCTTACAAATCCCGCAGTCCCATTCTTTCACCTTACTCTTCTTTCCATCACTGTAAGCTGAAGTTCGAGGGGCTACATTCAGGTTTTGGCTTACTGGACGACGGGAACCCTTGGCATGGAGCGGACTGCTACCAGCGCTCAGGGAAAGCTGCTCCAAAGACTTCCTTTTATCTTGTTTCTTGCGTGTAAAGCTGCCGAAAATGTAAAGTATACGGTCCACTTCCATATTAAAAAAAAGGAACCTGTGAACCATCGACCATATAGCCCTATGGTCGATGCTGTGAACCTTTTTGAATACGAAACGCGCGTTATGTAAAAAAAAGTGATGGCGCCTTTTTTACACGATTGTTTTTTTTTATCAGTGATTGTAAACTTGATCTATATTTCGAAAGCGTCCCGATCGCGAAGGGCGTTGTTATTTATAAACGTGCGTCCGCTAAGACGTGCGATACCCGACTGAAACACGTTTGGGACAAACATAATATGTGTAATGCATGGTGGCTCTCTTTTTTATTCTAATGTCCTGACGTGATCTGTCTATAAAATCATCAATGTATTGGCTATCTGCGTGAGCCCTGTAAGTTACAACAGCAATGGCTTAGGTACTTTTAGGGTTCAATCTCATTTATAGAGCGAAGTATTACAGGCTAAGGTACTAATGGAACCAAAATAAATAATCTGGGTTTACGTAAAATTTAACAAAATGTAAATTTTAAATATGAAGGAATTTGCGGCGTTAGTTCGCATTTTTTATAAACTTAGGTAACGAATGCAAGTAGTACCTAACTACCTATGTATAATGTACACAATATACAATTTTAGGTCTATAATCCATTGCAGGCCCCTCATTTCCAATGACCATTTCCAGTATTAAAATTCTAACACAACAATGTGACTTGGTACGATAAAATTATAGTAATTAGACTAGCTTTTTTCCGCGATTTCACTCGACTTCTAGATGGAGTATCGATATAGTTAAGAAAATAAAATATAGCTAAGTATTTTATGTTGTCTTTGAAATATTTCTGCTCATGAAAAAGCATGTTTCGTAGAACTCATTGATTAACTTGGAATCTATAAATAGGTAGTTTAAAGAATATAAGTTGGCTTCCTTTCATAACTGGCAGTAGCAATTATGCGTGATGCATGCCCCATCCAATTTCCTCGCCGAGGGGTGAGTCGTGTATCGAAAAGCTATTTTTATTCAACGACCCCTGCAATTTCTCATTTCCTTCTTCTATGATCTGGTTTAAATTGCCTACAAACTTGTACTATAATCAACAATTTTTATTAAATAGGTACCTAGTTGAAGTTCAGACGTACAATGTGGAAGAAAAACAACAACTAAGTATTTTCCCAACTTATGTTATTTTCCCAACTTATGTTTGGGATCCATTTCTAATCCTAATATAGCTCCAGGTGAGCGAAACCGCGGACAAAAGCTAGTTAGTTTATAAAAATAAATAAAACGACCCAATTTTTTTAATTCTATTCTTCATCCTTTACTCAACCCCTTTAGACTCACCATCGAGTTTATTATCGAAATGTGATATCGAATCATTTATAGCTCCGATCGATACTACTCGTAGCACGTGCAAACTCAATCGAGATCCCATTATGACCGGAAAAGGAACCAATAAACTGCATTTGTATGGCCAAATACACGCAATACTATATTCGGTATAAATCCTTATTGGTACGCTTTAGGGTGTAGTTTTGAATGTGGCGTCAAAAATACCCTATCCGGTCTTTAATTATATTAAACTTATTAGCGAATTAAATAAGTAGGTAGTTCAGGTTTGTTTCAATAAAAAAAACGGATGAATTGGATATGGTCAGGGTCAGTCTAGGTATATAATATTTAAGTATTTATATGTACGTTTTTTGTTGCGAAGTCAATCAATGCAGTGAATAAAATTGAAGTTTCGCAGGTTCGGTTCCCACACGGGTTTTTAAAAGATTGCAGGGAGGTATAAAAAACGGAACCGGAAGAATCTGACTAATATGAAGTGTCTTACATTATACGTCATGGCATTTCTATTCTTTTTAGGTTGTACTCATTTCGATAAAGGTGGTCCTAGTGTAAGTACACACATGAAGACAGCTTGCTCTTTAGGCCGCCAGATTGCGATGTCGCAAGTGATTTTTGTAGTGCAACTGTAAAGCTTGACGTGCTGTCATGTGTTAATAAACCATATAGTTAAATTATAGAATTACCAAAGATGTGACATCACACAATAATTACATTAGTTACACACAAGAACATCAATATAAATCGGTGAAACTCTGAACGTTTATATTATTTCACGTGTTAATTGGAACGCGACGGTACGGTGACCCACATATTGGCGGGAAACTAATGTCAGTCAGTGCTATTTTTCGCGCGCAACCCGGGCGCGTGGGGCGGAGGACCATCGGATACTGAGGTGAGATATTATTGCAGGATTCACCTTGGAATGTTGTCGAATGTCCGTATTTCCTGTGGATTCAGCTGACATTATTGTCAATAATTAGTCACAAGCACGCATCATTTGGAGATAATATAGTATGTAGGTACCTAGCTGATCTCCCTTTGTAGGTAGGTACCTATAGAAAGCCTACACAATGGGAGTTCAGCTTTATATTTATTTTTAAAAAAACCTTGCCCTATAGTTACTTAGATTTTTCTCCTGTATCGTGGGTGCTTTTACAGCAAACATAATTTTTCACATACTGAAACGCCCAGACACGTAACAACTACCTACATAATACTTATTTGGTCCATTTCCCAGCATCCCCATACGGAGCAAATATTTCCAGGTCTGGGCGGTATGGCGAAGAGGAACTGAGGCACCAATGTAATATAGGTAGGTACAATTTAAGTAAACGGTTGAAACGCTTCGAAATTATTACCTTTCTTTCATGTTTCATAAAAGTAGGTAGGTACTTTGTTACTTTTTTTTATGGGATAGGGGGGTAAACGAGCAGACGGATCACCTGATCACATCAACAACAGAGGAGTCACAAGTGCGTTGCCCACCTTTTAAATGGGTTTGGGCCTTTTAAAAGGGTTATGGTACCTAAATAGTCACCGTCGCCCATAGATACCTGCAAGTCTGCAACACCAAAAGAGCTGCTGGTGCATTGCCGACACGCAGCCCCTAATACGGACTGCCAGAGTTGCAGGCGCTGCAGCAACCGAGGAGGAACCTCTGAACAAACATAAGAAAAAACAAAGTCTTTCCTCGACTAATTCCATCATTTTATTGGAGATTTTTTAAAACCCACCTGTAATAAAACAATACCTCCTCAATACAATCGTCCACATGGAACGACGAAGATGACACAGACTAATAAGAGATACTAGTATTGAAGAGGAAAAGGTATGCAAGAAGTGTAGCAAGTCGCTTTCCTTATTTACTGCTGACCACAGTTAATAGAATACTAGTACAGCTGACCTACCTCTAACTCCTCTAAGGGAAAAGGCACATAATGTAAGTAGTAAGTAGGTACCTACTAGGTACTTATTCTAAAAAAAAAGCGCTGCAAAAACTTGTTTTATTTATGTTATTTATTCTCACGTGGGAGAGCCATGCTTCGGCACAAATGGACCGGCTCAACCGGAGTGATACTACGGCCTCACAGAAAACCGGCGTGAAACAACGCTTGCGTTGTGTTTCGCCGAGTGAGTGAGGTTACCGGAGGCCCAAATCCTTAAAAGGCGGGCAACGCACTTGTGACTCGTCTGGTGTTGCGGGTGTCCATGGGCGGCGGTTATCGCTTACCATCAGGTGATCCGTCTTGCTCCGCTATCCCATAAAAAAAAATTAGGTATAATTGTAACATGAAATAAAACTGCCTCATTAGCCAAGTGATTCTGAGCGCGACTGCTACGCTAGAGTCCTGGGTTCGATGACCCAGGTCGAGCAAAGTGATATTGGGTTTTTTATTTGTGCCCGGTTAATGGCAATAGGCTCGCCCCCTTTTACATGGGACCTAAACATACCGGCGAACTGTGGGTGTACATTAGTACCTACGCCTCTGCCTAACCCTTCAGGGAATACAGGCGTGATGGTATATTATGTTATGAAATAAAACGTTTCTCCATCATTGTCGAGCGACAAAATACCACCAAACACCAACATATAAGATCGATATTATTTGAAAAAAATTACGGAAGTTAGACAGCCGCAGGGAGGAGGTTGGAGGTACAGAATTAATTTGTACATTTTGTACTACACCTCAGTGTAACAATATTACACTTTACACTACAAATGAGAATGACATTCCAATGTTGACATACGCTTGAGTTGCGTATCATAGAAAATGTAATCAATAGCTTCAAATATCATGCTGTCTTTTTCTAACAAGCACAAAGTAGAAAGGGAAGAACAAATAGAATGCTAAACATTATATTATAATTTCTAATGTAGTGTTGGAATTTTATTACATGGCGTTTGTCGTCCGAGCACGTCCGAGTACAACTATATTATTATACTCTTTGCGTCCGAGCTCCGAGAAACTATTTTTCATTTTTACGTGTCCCAAATAATGTTTATTTATAATGTACACGGGTTTATTATACCAGTGCTGATTTCGGCGTGAAGTGGCACGGTCCGGGCGCATACCGATATGTTCAACGTAAACAAACTATGTCTGTTTTCTTGCCTCTGTATTATTGTTGTTATTGTCCTTTATTTTCAATCGGAAATCACACGTTTAGAGGACAGTTATCGAAAACTAGGTGAGCTGGAATATCTGTGATGCGTTTAAAATAAGTTTAAAGGAATTTGTGGGTTGAATTTCTGTTTAAATTTCAGAGTACAGGTTGGTACAAAGTCACTCGGAATCTCGCCAGTTTTTCCCTAAAAGTTTAGAAAGAAATGACGATGACACAGTAGTGATATACAACAGGGTCCCGAAGACGGGATCGACGAGTTTTGTGGGTGTAGCGTACGATTTGTGCAAGAGGAACAATTTTAAAGTGCTACATATCAATATAACTGCTAACAGACATATCATGTCTTTGAATAATCAGTATAAGTTCGCTCAAAACGTGACGCGATGGTATGAAGTGAAGCCTGCTTTGTATCATGGTCATATGGCATTCCTGAACTTTGATAGGTGAGTAAGGAATCAAGTTATTCTGTTACTTTCAATTGTCAGAAGAATAATACAAGGTATTACTAAATTGGTAAAAGAAAACATGATTATGGGAACCTGTGATAATGTGATACCACATAGTTTATTTATTATCTAGAAATGACATCGGGTTCTCAAATAATGTTAATCCTCGTTTAATATTGTCGTCTTCGGTCAAACTTGGACATCCTCCAAAGTTCACACATCTTGTTATCACAATATTGTACCAATGAAGATTGTTACTTATTTTATTTTAAAAGAGTGTCCATGGAGTTTCTTGCCGGATTCTTCTCCATAGGATCAACCTTTTGGAACCGTGCAACTAGAATCATAACCAATGTTTCATAAACACTTGTAAAAGCTTATTTGAAATAAAAACATTTGATTTGATTTGAATGTATGAAGTCTGTTAATTTAAACTGGATCAATGTGGTGAACTCCAGCCCTTCTCATTCTTTGAGGAGACCTCTGCCCTCCACCGGTATATGAATTGATGGTGACAATAATTATAATTATTATTAGTTAACCATGGAAGAGCCATGCTCCAGCACAAATGGACAAACCCTTTTAAAAGATGGGCAATGCACTTGTGATTCCTCTGGTTTTGCGGGTGTCCATGTGCGGTAATCCCTTCCATCAGGTGATCCAACTACATGTTTGCCTGTCTGTGCCTGTGAAAAAACTGTCTGTTCACATACTCAATAAATAATCCA
The DNA here is from genome assembly GCA_947256265.1 of Acronicta leporina. NCBI lineage: Eukaryota > Metazoa > Arthropoda > Insecta > Lepidoptera > Noctuidae > Acronicta > Acronicta leporina. The sequence goes on along the minus strand of OX366513.1, from coordinate 2,036,025 downwards.
TTTGTTTTCCTTATAATGTGCTAAAGATTCTTCAGTTCTTGGGGAAAACCTAGTTAAATTTATATTATTTTGCTATAAATCAGTTCATTTGTATTCTACTGCTACTACTACTTCCATATTTGTCACAAGGTTTAAACATCTGTATATATTATAAGGTTTTCTTATTCCATATCTATACTAATACATAAAGCTGAAGATTTTGTTTGTTTGTTTGCTTTAATGCGCTAATCTCAGGAACTACTGGTCAGATTAGAATAGTTCTTTCAGTGTTAGATAGCCCATATAGAGGAAGCCCTTATTGAGGAAGGCTTAGGCTATATATCATCACGCTAAGACCAAGTAACTATTCCATGTGGATGAAGTCGCGGGCAGAAGCTAGTTGTTCCATATGACTGAAGTTCAAGGATACAACACAGACACAGTATGTGGACCTAGCACTTAGCAGTGATGACATCACTTTGCAGCAAGGTCTAAGAGATAATGTCGCCATTAACTTATCACACATTGAATTACTAAAAAGACTGGATGATCCAATTTGAACTTTATTATGTGTATCCTAAAAATTATTTCGGCATAGTTCACACTGATCTTTCTTGAATTAACTGAACTGTAATGGAAGAGTAAGAAAAATATGAGATCATTTATTTATTATCACTGTCTTGATGTGGGATTCTATTATATAACTGTTGTTCTAAGGACATTATGACAATGATATAATTTTTTTATTGTAGGTATAAATGAAATTATAAATTACAAAATCATGTTTTTTCTCCTGGTATCATAGTTACTGTATTATAGTTTACAAACAGAATCTTTCAAATACACAAACACACAGACATGATTCAACTGACTGAAGGCCATAAAATTATCCTTATTAAATATTACTAGCTTTTGCCCACGGCTTTGCTCACGTGAAGCTATATATTAGGATTAGAAATGGATCCCAAAAATAATTTAATCAAAAACCAGCATTGACGATCTCTTCTTTGTAGGGGTCTGTATACATAAGAGAGGTCAAGCTGTATATCTGGATCCCTTTAATTAATTGAAATAAGAAGTTCACCAGTTTTTAAGTTGGAGCATATACTTTCTAACAATGATAATAAAATTGAAAGCTATTCAGTGGTTTTTGCGCCAACCCGTAACAAAAAGACAAACAGACAAGAATTTATAAAATCTAATTTTTGGGTTCAGAGACGTTTATATACTTACAACCCACTTGTTTTTTAAGAGACAAAGAGACAAGAATTTTGGGTTCAGAGATGTCTATTTACCCTAACCCTATGTTGTTTTTTTTAATATCCTCAATGTACAGACAGCTTTTTAACGATTTTATAATAGCAGAGAAGAAGAAGAGATAAAACATTTCCCTGCCGCGTGTGTCTGTTCGCGATAAACTCATAAACTACTGAACGGATTTTCATGCGGCTTTCACTATGGACGGAGTGGTTCACGAGGAAGGTTTTAAGCTATTTAACTTCACGCCACGGCTCTTAGAAACGGGGTAACGCGGGTAAAACCGCGGGTAGGGCGCTAGTATTTTATATGTGGAAATCAAACTTATGAACTCTAGCAGAGAAACTGATTATTCAGCCACTGCGCCAAATATGCCTATTACATGTAAAACACTAATATACAAACATTATCCTTTTTCAGGTTGGGAGCAGCATCAAAACCTATATTTATTAATTTAATAAGGAAACCTCTTGATAGATTAGTATCATACTATTATTTCTTAAGGAATGGTGATAATTACAGACCTCACTTGGTCAGGAAGAAACATGGCGATAAAATGGTAACTATCTTATTTTATAATTATGCTGTGTGTACCTACAGTATCACCTGTGATGATTTTGATTATGAATTTATGACGACATTTATACTACAGTGGAAATTTCCTAAAACTTCTAAAGTGCTTGACGTTTCGGTTCTGTTGTTGCCATATTTATTATTTTCTATTCTTTACAAACTTTTGTATATTTTGATGTCTGGGGTAAAAATTCTGATTCTATTTGCCATGCATTTGGTGTATGATCAACAGGGCTGAAATAATTTTAGAAAATTAATAGTCATTTACCGTAAAAATCCATTAAAACTTTGAATTAAGACTAGACCAATTGAATTCTTCAAATTCAAAGTATGCTATATTTTTTTATACTATTGAAAGTCTTGTTTAAAATGTAAGAGCCATTTATCATTTGTAATTATAAGCACAAACACGGATCTTAAATTAACATGCAAAATTTTAGTTGTATGTTATTCCTAATATAGATAAGTTCTAGGACTTGTAAATAACAGACTTATCTATCTCACAGACGTTTGATGAGTGCGTGGAGCGGGGTCAGCCGGACTGTGACCCCAACAATATGTGGCTGCAAGTGCCCTTCTTCTGCGGCCACGCTGCTGAGTGCTGGTATGTATTTAAATGACAAATCACGCCTGTATTCCTCTAAGGGTTAGGTAGAGATGTACTAAGGTAGCAACGACAGTTCCCATGTAATAGGGGGCGACCTATTGCCATTAACTGGGCACAAATCCAAACTGAGCTGCTATTAAGAATTTCATAGAAAAACCCAATAGCACTGCTCGACCTGGGAATCTAACCCAGGATCTTTAGCATAGTAGTCACGCTACTAGTCTAACGAGGCACTAAAATACTACAATATGATCAATTTAAATATTGACTCGTAAAAGTATCTTTCAAAGAAAGATATTTGTGTACTGAAATAAAGTAAGCTAGTAAAGTATATATAATAAGTTAAGAGAATAAAAAAATGCAACGAAATCGGATTAATTACTTATATTAATTTATAGTCTAGGTAAAAATAGTACTTAAATATTATCTATCATTTTAATCTTATCTTTTTCTTTCAAGATAGTCCTTGTCGAGTTAAAAATAACTGCCATTTTTGTACGGTCGACAGCACATAGATTTTTTTTTATTGATTTTCAATTTAATCTCGAAGTATTATAGTTTATTATCCACTGGGCACATTTGACAGTTTATTGTAAGTTGTTGTGCTGTTCGCTGTACACTTTATGTATTAGTATAGAGTATAGATGAGATACTCGCGCGAGTTAACTTAATAATGTTAAAAATAAATTTAGATACTAAGTATTATGTTTGGGATTCATTTCTAATTCTAATATAGCTCCATATGAGTGAAGCCGCGGGCAAAAGCTAGTAAACAATATTATTATTATTCAAGAATGCTATTGGACGTCGAAGATTAAATTTCTAATTAAAATATAATATTTTTCACGTGGGAGAGCCATGCTTCGGCACGAATGGGCCGGCTCGACCGGAGTGATACCATGGCCTCACAGAAAACCGGCTTGAAACAACGCTTGCGTTGTGTTTCGCCGAGTGAGTGAGGTTACCGGTGGCCCAAACCCTTTTAAAAGATGCGCAACGCACTTGTGACTCCTCTGATGTTGCGGGTGTCCATGGGCGGCGGTTATCGCTTACCATCAGGTGATCCGTCTGCTCGTTTGCTCACATATGTATCCCATAAAAAAAAATTGGAGCTGTAAACTAATATTTACAATAGTTCAAGACCAGTTAAAAGTAAAAATTGTTAACTGCCACCATTTTATTGTAGGAAACCCGGAAATCAATGGGCGTTAGACCAAGCGAAACACAATCTAGTCACCCACTACCTATTAGTGGGCGTAACGGAACAAATGCTCGACTTTATAACAGTACTGGAAGCCACATTACCTCGCTTCTTCAGAGGAGCCACCGAGTACTACCTGAACAGCAACAAGTCACACCTCAGACAGACCAGCTCTAAAATAGAACCTAACATACTCACTGTACAGAAAATCCAACAATCTCCAGTATGGAGAATGGAAAATGAACTGTACGAATTTGCACTAGAACATTTTAATTTTGTTAAAAGAAAATTGTTGGTGCGAGAGGCCAATAATGTAGCACAAATATATTTCTACGAGAAGATAAGGCCTAAGTGAGTGTTCCTAGATTGATATATGAGTGTTGTTAGGGTTTGGACACATGGTTACCTTTTTTTAAGGTAAGTAATCATTACTTATTTTTTTATTTCTGACGGTCGAGTACTGAAACGCTGATATATATATTGCAGGGTGTATCAAAAAGTAATAATATTCTCGTACCAAAAGCGTGTTGTCCGTTAATGATCGCGTCACGGCTTGTTCTTGTGCGAGAGGTATATTTTTCAAAAGAAAAAAAACCTATTTTCATTTTATTTGTTAGAATGTAATACCTTTCATTTTAAACAAACAAGACAAAAAAGACACAAATTCCACAGTACAAGTCTACTTTTTCAATAGGGTATTACACCTTTTTTTGAAAACTGTTTTAAATTAATCCTTAGATCGTAATGAAACAGTAGAATTTTTATTTCAGTTTTATAAAACCGAAAAATGCCTTAAAAACTATTTTTAATTTATGATTTTGAGTTTTCGCGCGGAAACGCTAGCCGCCGTGCTACTTCGGGTCGTGACGTCACTTCGTTAGTAAACAATACTACTGCAAAAGACCAAATAACGTCAATAACTATCGGAGTGACATCACGTCGGAATCCAATATGGCGGATGGCGTTTTAAAACAGATTAAAAAAGACTATTTTTTAAATTGAATTATAAAATGTATATTGCATTTTTATAAATAAATACTAACGTTTCTCGTTTACTTTTTTAAAAATATATCATAAACATGCATTTTTATATTTTTTCTTACATGGTGTAAAATACCCTATTGTATCGGAATTGAAATTCAATGGCACTAAACTCAATGAAATATTCCATAGAAAAAAACTGAAAAATCAACATTTCTGACGTCATTGAACGACGACTTTGACATAATAAAATAGCAGACTTGAAGCCCACTAGTGGGAATGTTTAAATGTGACGTATTATAAGCGCTTAAACATATGTGGAACCTAAATATAATTAGCGTTTCTGTGTTCAGCCATAAATCTGCCGGCAAGATTTGTTCTATATTTTGTGTACTAATATTTTTTGTTATCAATTTATTTAGTTACTAAGTATCTGATAATCCATGCTAAATTAATTTATGATGATCATTCCAAGAGTTTTATCTGTAAAGACATTGGTTATATTAATGTGTGAACAAGGAAGGTAGGGTAATTAGTAATTATATGGCTAGGGTTTGTGGCATGAGTAGTTAAATATTTTAACATAACATGTTGCTGTTGCTATCCTACCTAGTAGTAGGAGATGAAACTACTACTTCACTGGAAATAGACGATTGGAAAATCGTTCCAAACTTGGTTTTCCAGACATGACGAGATCCACAAATATCTTGGTGATCCCACTTCTTTCTATTCAGTCTGAAATTTATCAATTTATGACTGAATAGAAAGAAAAAGAATAATAAGAAAATATACTGATCGGCTCTTAAAATCTTCCTCAATGATGAAATGGCTGAAAAAGAAGGATGTGCTCTAAAAAGGCAGTCGGGACATTGGTCTCCTCGCCTAAACGCCATATTCATTCAACCCATCTGCTCATAGACTTGCTACTGGTCGCCGATTATAATAAAAAAAAACACAGTTATATCCAGTGAAGTATTTTGGACAACATGGTACAGTAGGAACCTAGATTAACGGTATCCGAATAACACAATTTAACTAAATTCTGTTTGAATTACGATTTACTTTGGTGTTAAAATTGTATGGGCAACTCGGTCCTACAGACCCTTATTAGGTCTTTTGACAGATATTAGATTTGCTCTAAGTATTGGGGAAAATCTCAATCAGATTTGCCCAGAAATTGGGATTTATCAGACTGCCTAACTGGCAGCCGACCTCTACGTATTTGGGAAAAGCTTTGATCTATCATTAAAGCTTTTCTCAAGACTGTTATCCTAAGTATAAACTATTTGGTCTTCAAAGATTTTTCTGTCATATCCGTATGACAACCAAGGGCACAAAATTGCTACTTCAATTGTATGAGAATTCTCGTCCAATGGCACTAAATGACAAAGGAACACAGCTTTTGAAGGAAAACTCAACAATTCTGAAGTCATTGATAGACGATTTTGACACAAAAAATTTGTAGACTGGAGACCCAGGTATCTATGGCGTAGCATCTGTCATATTCTTTTCAAAATCGTTGCCACACCCATTAGCCGCAATCCTTGCTGGATTCTAGATAGAAAAAACATTAGCACGAGCCTTGTAGGTATAATTTAAACAATATTTCCCTTTTTTCTGTCAACACTAAAACATAATATCGTATGCATTTTACAAGATTTTTTGAAAGATGGCAGATTATGTAAAGAAATGCTTGGACATTTTCCCACTGATAAATTAAATGATTATCATCTTAATCAACTCGTAATAGAATTTAAAATGGTATGTAAACTAATCTGGCTGATATGTGCTAAAGCTTAAGCTCTCTCATTCTATTTTCTCCTTTGACTGCATCATATAAGGTTGAATTTAAAAGAATGTCAGTGAGAAATATCTCGAGCAGTTCTCTACTCCATCGGTTTTAATTTTAATAACAAAGAAAAAATACAAAAATATTGTTTAAACTATAAAATGTATATTTTAGGTACTGAAACTTAGGCCTTCTAATAAATTAGATAACGAAATTTAGCTATTAGTAACAGTAGGCCTTAATACTTAATAGACAATCATAGGATTTAGTTCCATAACTAATCGAATTGTAGGGTTAATTTGCAATGACAGTTTAAATGTTGCTCACGTCACGTGTATGAAAAGACATTTTTTTTATATTTATTGCACTGGGTTGCAATATTTAAATTGTTGACAATTAATAAAGTGAATTTGATTAATTTATGCAGAGTAAAACTTTACACATAAAATATTTAAATTTAAATTATGATTTTATATGCCATTCATTGAAAATTCCTTTCCTAATGTTATTTGCACATCACAAATTCATAAGGTCCGATTTCGCTTGCAAGACAAAACAAATAAGCATCACTTTTATAGTGTCTGTTTAGCGAAGTTTTCATAAGCTAGTAGTTGTTGAAAATAAATAATTATGTTCCTTGACTCATCGCAATAGAGTTTAAAATAGTATGCAAACCAAACTTAGTACCAATCAAAACAGAAAGATAACTTGTTCTATTTTCAACTGTGTCTGAATAGGGTAGTTGACTGGTGAATGACTGTGTTTTGAATAAAATAACTTGAATTAGCTTACAAAGCCCACTATGTTCGCGAACTAACTGTGCTCCGCGCATCTACAACCGCTGTGATGGGGACGGTACACGCATCTCCATAAGAAACACGCTGAGCGCGGAGCTTGCACCGTTGCACGCTACAGGAGCGCGAACGTATTCATAAAGTGGAGCAGTTGCAGGAGCGCGGAGCACAAGAGGTTCATAAACATAGTGGATAGTGGCTTTAGATCCATTTAAATTTTTGATGGGATTTTCCGCTTATTGTCTAGCAAAAAATTGAAATGGTAATTTTCTTATATACCAAGCGATTTAATTTAATATTTTTTATTGTCTCTTTTTATGATAAACGTTTTAATGACGTCATAACTACTAATCAGTCAACTAGTCTATTAGGATGTTTTTTTTATTATTATAAAATAATAACTTGCTATTTTTTATTTAGGACTACAGTAACCAATGCTATGTCCATCGCTGTTTACACTTTATAAATATTTAATAAATATTATTTTCCTATTTCAATATAAATTGGTGCTAGTGACGTCATTAGCTCTGCAATATGGATTATTATATTATTTAATAAATATTGTGATATTTTTAAGTCCATCCAACGACTTGTTATTTCAATTAGATACTATATTTTAATTGTTGTTTAATATCCGCCATTGTTTTTTTGTTGAGTTTGAAATAAGTTGCCGATTTTGCCCACTAGGTGACACTACTTGGACCAATGTTAGGGAGTACTTGTGTACACATTTTAAAATTGAATTTGGTTGAATTGAAAGTCATTATCTATTAAATCAGCTAAAACATATTGAACAATTGCCTATAAAGGCTTACACAATAATTCAGAATCTAAGATTACATCTTAGTGTTACTTACTCAAATGACTGCTTTAGTTCCCTGTAAATTAAGATGATTTTTGTGGGACAACTTTAAACTAAAAGGTTCAAAATAAATTTTGGCAGCTAAGGAATGTGTACTTTGTCTGTAATACAATAAGTTTGTAATTTTATTATTATCTAAGTTAATGAATTCAAATGTAGTTGAACGTGGTAAGTTTTCAAAGCATTTTATTCGCTAAAAGGTACCGCTTTTCTGCTTATATTATTTACATCAGTCAGTGATAATGATAAAACTATTTTTGTTATAATTATAAAATATATTTTGTTCATATCATATTTAGTGCTTAATATTATAAGGGCCACTTGCAACAATTTCTTAAATATATTTAAATTATATTTAAAAACAAAATTACAACGAAAAATCGTGTTTAAATACAATTTAAACATATTTAAGAAGCTGGTGCAAGTGGCCCTTAATGCTGTAATTTTTATTCGTAGTTTAAACCTAGCACAAAGTTACAGTTAAGGGGAAGCATTTATTACAAAAAAAAACAATATAATAAGAGTGGCTTATTTCCTCAGGCCTTTTTCGGCCTTAAAAAGCTATAGAGCTCTTACTAAGTACTAAGATGGCGGTGTTCAGTATTGTGCACTACTTTGGAACATGGATAACTGGCCGTACGGTTTTGCAACCGTATCAACAAGCTTAATATCACATAACACTGCTTCGGGTCAATAAGGTCACCACTTTTCGTTGGTGGTACACGGAAAACGTAAATATTTACGGTGAAAAACGTAAGTTCACATACGGCCTTAGGCCTTTGGTACACACCCCGTGCTTACTTACGGTTCACTCGCCGTGTTGGCACGGTCTTCGGTGTTGGATGTATGACTATGGAAGTCAGAAGTCAGACAGCAGGTAAAAATCGTGCTCGTGATGGTAAAGAAACCGTGCTGTGAACAAAAAGCCTAACAAGCTTCCCCTTAATCACGAATCTTATGAGATTCATAATATTGGTTGTGTAATTTCTTATGATATTTTAATTCTCGAAACTTTTAATTAATATATTCGATAATTTTTAATTGCATTGATTGTTAATTATTATTATAGCTTTTGTAACTTTTTCATTTTACCGAAGTGGATTTCATTAGATATATTAAATTATTTCTATTTTATATAAAATATTGATATGGAACGGTTCCAATTTTCTTTAATTTGTGCTATTAGTGATTTTAATGTAGCATCTTTTTATGTTTAAACAGATTTCGATGTTTTGTTCTAAAAAATTCAAAGCATGTGATTTACGTGTATTCATATTCAATAATACATACACTCACGCCTTCTTCCTACAGGGATGAGCAGAAAATTACATGATTCTCTCTTTATCTATGTAACGGGTGCTAGTTTCATCACGAAAATAGTCCAATAATAATTTTCAAACCAATGACATGAAATTTTAATTTCAAGTTTGGTAAAAATGAAATCCATTTTGATGTTCATATTTACATATATTTTTCTAACAATTTACTTTCATACTAATCAGCTTTATTTTTTATTTAAAGACGTAATCAGTTTATACAATTTAGAAATAATATACTCACTCTAATGCTGACTTTTTTGTTAATTTGCTATATTTGCTTAAAGTAAAATCAACTATTTTTTTCAAGCAAGAATGTTATTTTGTAAATGTTAATTAATTAATTTAAATAGTAATATGCATTTATCTAGTGTAAGTAAACTTGTTCTTCCATTCGTGTTATGTAGTTAGCTAATCTTGCGATGTACATAATCCTTTATGTAAATAAATTTATGTATTAGAATCCTATAGATAATAACAACAGCGATGTTATTTTGTTTTGAAGCTTATTGATTAGAATACAAAATACTCGTGCTATAAATCACAGTGAATATGGTTTCGGCGAAAAAAGGAAATTGTGGTTTTTAGTTGGTCTAATATAGTCGCCATTTTCCACACAATATTTATAAAATACAAAACAAGATCAACTTTGATTCTATATTCAAAAATAAATGAGTAATTTTGTTTTATGTTCTGAATATCGACTGGTATTATTAGGGACCTATGTCTGAGTAGCCGCTATTCACCGAATAAATAAATAATGAAACAGAATTTGTATGATATTAACTGCCAATTAATTGAATGGGAACTTACTCTGAGTTCATGAAATCCTGAGTATTCATGAGCCGCTTCAAAATCCACTAAAAATAAATAAATTATGATCAGAGCATTGTAAAGAAACATTTTAAGACACGATTCGTTTTAAACGGTGAATATCACTCGATAATATCGACAGTTTAGCTAATCGTAACGATAAAATGTGTCGATATTAATTATATAAGTATCGTAAATATAATTTGTTGGACGTAACACACAACACATCACACAAAATATCGTCATAGAGTTACACATTAATATAAATTTTATCATGACTGTATTTAGAATTCTTCCTTAATATAGGTTATATTATTATTAAAAAACATTGAAACTCTATAAATAATTCGATCAAATACCATTTTTTTTAGCTATCGTTGAAGGTATGGTTGCCCGTACCGTGACTGTACATTGTAATTATATTGTAGCAATAAAATTAGTGTCGTGGTTTAAGCTGTGAGTCTGTGTTCAGTTGCAGTACAAGTTGCGACAACGTATTCGTATCAAAATCGAGAAAAAATTGTATGAGAAGGAGCTCAATGAACGTAGATAAAGCAAAAATGAAAATATGTATGTATGAGATTTGTAGCAGAAAAAAACTCGACACGTTTACGATACGGATTCGATAGTGCTTTGTGCTTAGGCTACAATATTATGTAAAAAATGAAATTTTGTAAAGTCACAATGACGTAATAACATTGTTGTTACTTCAACGAAAATGTACTTAATTCGAAGAACAATCACACAACTTTAGCTTCTAATTACTTAATTTTAAGGTTGATATTTATATAATTTATGAAAAATTGTGATTATATAGAATCTGTTATTTTTAATTTGATACTGTTCCGAATCTCTGCACTCTAGTTTATTGTGCAAAGGTACTTTAAAACGAAATAAACTTAATGTTTTATAAAACAAATGTTTTCTTTTTCTTTCAATTTAACAAGTTTTAATTTTTAATAATATGAAACAGCAGAACCTTGTGCAAACAACAATTTTATCAAAGATGGCTGGCTATGGCTATGGCTTGGCTTATATTGACACATCCCAAAAAGCTGGCATATTGGCTTGGCAGGTGAAAAGTATCAATATGGCTTGGCTCTGGCTGGCTGGCGCGTTAGCTGACCTCATTCGTTACAAATAGTTTTAATGGCTAAAGCGTCGAACTTGCGATGATGTGGTTGCCGGTTCGAAACCCACCCATTGTAGTGTAATGGGTGGGGTTGCGACGTGAACCCACTCTACACAAGCATTTAGCTTAGCACGAGGGGTTAACAAGAATAGGTACTAGTAATGAGCGACCCACATGTAGGTATACGTGGTCTGGCTCTTGAAATCTTTAAAGATTATCTCTCTGACCGTAGACAATCCGTCAAGATCGACAATACAATTAGCGCAGAGGAACGAATAACCTTCGGGGTCCCTCAGGGAAGCATTCTGGGCCATTCCAAATCTATATAAACGACCTTTGTAATCTGCCTCTCGTCAACTGTGACATTTTCACTTACGCAGACGAACCTGCACTAGTGGCATATGGTAAGAATTGGGATGACGCTAAATTGCATTCGGAAAACGCATTGCGGAGAGTAGGTAATGCACTGGTTAGCAAGTAATCTTTTAACCTTAAACGTTGATAAGACCAAATTTCTACGTTTCATTCTACCGCATACATCAAAACCAGCTGAAGAAACCGGAAATCTAAAAGCCCATAACTGTCAACAAAAGACAGAAGCTTGTAAGTGTCTCTCATTGTCTATGGTGAAATCCATACGATATCTCGGAGTGTTCATCGATGAGAAACTAGTCTGGACTACTCAATTGGAGTCATTAACCTCTCGCACCAGAAGACTAATTTATATTTGTTTTAAATTTAAGGTTTTCAGCGGATAAAAATACTCTCCGTATGGTTTATTTGGCCCTGTGTCAAACAATCCTGATGTACTGTATCCCTGTGTGGGGTGGGACTCATAAAACTGAGTTATTAAAACTAGAAAGAGCTCAAAGGGCGGTTCTAAAAGTAATTCACTTCAAACCTCGCGACTACCCCACACATATGCTATATTCAGAATGCAAAGTCTTAACTGTTAGAAAATTGTACATCTTAAGATCCATCCTCTACAAGCACTCTATGATCTCGTTCAATAAGCAGCTTGTCAGTCAGCGGCGTCGTGGCTTTCCTTTATGCCCTGATGTCTCTTGCAGGACTGCCTTCGCAAGACGTCAGTTTAATGGGCTAAGTGCTAGGCTGTATAATAAAGCCCAGAAACAATTAAATATTTACGCCTTGACTAAGGGCGAGTTAAAAAACAAGCTTAACTCTTGGCTACAGATATTGACATATAGTGAACCCGAAGAGCTTCTGACCACTGTGCAGTAAAGAGATAGGTTTATACACAGAACACAACATATCCACCTCCTCATACACACAGGCATGTAAGCACTCCCACATACACACGCATGCGCACACACACATACACCTAAACACACACAACCACACACACGCCCATACACACACACACACACGCCCACACACCCACACACACTCATGTTTTTATTTCCTCTTTTGTTCTTTTAATGTTTATACTTTAACTTAACATAAGTACGCTAACGTTAACTTTGTTCGCCTACTGCACGTACCAATATTTTTTTGTAACCGTAATAAGACTCACTGTGAATGGATACTCTTTCCTAAGATACAGACAGATTTTCTGCCTAGTTTAGGAAAGGGAGTCCTATGACCCATTTTATATATGTTGTACCGGTTCTAATAGGCATGATGACGGTTAGCAAGAATTACTAAAATAATATGTTCATATACTGAAATATAATTAATACGTTTAGAAAAAAATATTTATTTTTATTTATAAGACGGGATTATTAATTTATTTGATAAAATAAAACTCCAAAATACACAAGTCCGCCATGTTCAGTTGAACACCAATCAGATTCAATTACGTCACATCTTTGTTGAACTGTCACCGTCACGTAAATTTCGTACGAATTTCGACGATCTCCGCGCTTAAAAATTGTTTATTATGTATTTCCTAATTGTATATTACTTAGTTTTTTGTTCTACGACTTGTTAAGAACTTATTAAGTAATGGAACAAGGGTTTACCAAGGCAAACAGCTCTAATTTGCCCAGAGTTGATGTGTTAATGCATGCTGGGGCAGTTCCTGGCATCAAACAAAGACTTCTGTTCAGCAGAATTAAGAAATGTTAAAACTACAATGTAAGTATTATTTATTATTTATTATTAAATAAAAACTATATTAAAATTACTGTAACTATACGTTACAATAGTTAAAAAAATAAAATCACTTTTAAAAAGCACAGCTTCATATGTTTAGTTTTAATAATGTTTTTATTTTATAAAATATGCTTACCTATCGATTTCTTTGTTTTAGATCCTCCAGGCCATCTTATGGGGACGACGCGATTAGCTACGTTCAGTTAAAACGCGATGGAAATCTGTGTATAGTTTGATCAAAAATCTGCGCAGAACACAAGGTCCACGCGAAGTTATATGCAGTGACGATAATAGTTGACGAAGTAAAGGAAGAAGTTGTATAGGTAGAATGCCATGACAGTGTTACCTCACAAGGGGGCTGCAAAAATGCCATTGCATTTCTCATGTGGGTCCATCGTAGGAGTGAAGAACCGTCCGATACATCCATTGAATGCTACTGGATGAAATCAAAGCTATCTCGGGTTTGGACTACATTGAAATATATTACAACAAAATATTTATCCAATAGTAAACCTAGTTTGCAATTAAATACTGGAGTATTTGAAAAGTTTATTAAGGAAGGAAAGAAAAGGAAGCTGCACATCTGTGTGGCTTAATCTCGCCGTGCAAGATTAAGCCACTTATATCTTATTGTTTTGTTGTGTGGCACGTAAACAAATAATTTATCAGGGTATTTTTTGACGTATTATCACACTGGGGAACAGCACACCACTTATAAACTTGCGAAGTCATATCTAAATAAAAATTAACAAAAATATCATCTGATAAGTTGTTTAATCTCCTATTGTGTACGATGCCAAAACATTGAAGTGAATCATAAGCAGACGCCATGACACCAGCGACCGTTTTCGCGCTAATTGAAAAACATTGAATTAAAATCGCATTTTTGTATCAAAAACCATTGTTTTATTGCAGAAATAATTTATTTTTCGGAAATAGTATATACATAAGAATATTTTAGAACAGTTTTTGAAAATCAGTCATCATGCCTATTATATAGGACAACAACTTTGTATACCATGTACAAACTACTTATATTGAATAAACTTAAACTTAAATTTCTAGGAAGCTTTAATCTTCATACTTTTAGTATTTTTCATGCTAAGATTATAAAGTTATTTTATTTAAGGAAAACATCGACTCGCAGGCAGGATTCGAACCTGCGTCTTCTGGCTAGGTACGCCAGACGCTATAACCTCTAAGCCATCCGCGAGTCCTACGTGCCATGTCGAAATTTGCCTTCACATTCTGAACTTACCTACCTAGCCAGAAGACGCAGGTTCGAATCCTGCCTAAGAGTCGAATTTTTCCTTCTCTAAAATAAGCTTTAATATCGTTTTAATGACGAATTAATAAATATATATAATGTATCAATTTGTAAAGTTATACAACGCGTAATTGAATAAGTGCAAGACCTCAAACACGTAATTAGAATATCGAGTCCATAGGTAATTTATAATAACGAAACCCTAAAGTCAGTTTGAGACACGTAAGCATATTTTTTCATGAAATTAGTGAGACCAGCTAAAGGCAAAAGTGGTGGCTGCACTACAGTCCTACCCATAACGACGCGCACGCGTTCACAATAACAATTTGTGCATATAGGTTTCTGTTTTCAATAACTCCAGCCACTGATGGATCAGGGGGCCATAGTCTCGGGTACTGTAATCATCTTTTCGGGAAAAAATATCACATCAAAAACTACTCGAATCGATTCCGAACAAAACACTTTCAGTAGTCCAAGCTCGAACGATCGTTTTTTTTTTATAAATAGTCTGGGACATTTTTACACAGCAACATCTAGTCCCAAACTAAGCAGGGCTTGTACTATGGGTACTAGACAATGGATATAATACTTATATACTTTTTTTTGTAAATACATATTTATATATAATACTGAAACACCCAGACGAACACAAACACTTATATTGATCACATAAATTTTTGTGTCCTGTGGGAATCGAACGCACGACCTCATGATCAGCAGTCCGGTTCTCGAACCACTAAAAGATAGAGGTCGTAAAAATTCGTATCGTAAACTAATGAGCTTTTTTCTGCTACAAATCTCATACAAACATACATATTTTCTTGTCTCGAATTAGGGTAGGCAGAGACTACACTTGCTACGATACTAGCACACCACTTTCGCTTTATCTAAGTTCCTAAAGCTCCTCATACAAATTATTCTCGATTTCGAAACGAATACGTTTTCGAAAGTGTCTCCTCATACAAATTATTCTCGATGTCGATACGAATACGTTTTCGAAACTGTTCGTTCTTGGGCTACAGGTCTTGTGCTTATTCTGTTACGGGTTGTATAATATGTACCTACGCTTTACATTAATTCGATCGCGATCAGAGTTCCAACTTACTTAACTGCGTAATAGGCAAAATTGGCGGCATTGAACTAACTGCTAAGTAAACCATATCGATTAGAGGACAAATAACATGTCATCAATAGATGTTAGTGACGTCATCATAATGCTGGCCCCACGGCTTGTTTTAAGACAAGCCATGTCGCGCTTAACCATTTCGACAGGCCGTGGGAACCGTCACGTCTGAAGAGACCAGGTGTGGCCTCTCGTCGTCTGACCAATCGGTATGTTAAAAAACGTGGCATGGCGCGACGAAACGAACAAGTACCTACTGGGCTGACATGAGCTGGGAAAATTGATCGACACGGGTGACGAGTTGGCAACGGACCCCAGTTGGTCTGGAATACTCCCATGAGGTCTGTTAGTTAACGGGTCGTAGGAATATGGACATTGTGGGAAGTTAAATTAGGCATCATTTGCAGAGGCCTCGATAGCTGTCTTACTAAACCGAAGCACCCAGGTTCGAGTCCTGCCCGCGGTAAGATTTCTTTCAGAAAGTCCATTACTTTTAATGCCCTAAACAATGTTCAATGTTCTTCTATATTGTCACAGCTTGCAAATATTGAATTATATTCATATTTATTTATTTATTTATCCTTCAATGCACATTTATGGTACATAAGGCGGACTTAATGCCGTAAGGCATTCTCTACCAGTCAACCTTCGGGTTAAAATAGAAACAAAAAAAAATAGGGTACCTATGGAAAAATAAATTTTCAATTTTTACATAATACTATACATACACATACAAATACTATATATATAATGTAACACATATGAAATATATATAATTATAAATAAATACATCAGCTTGACGAAGACATACTCAGAAATTAGGGGTTCAAAGATTTGTAATAATATTCTCGAACGTTCTCGTCGTGCTCGTCGATTTCTTGATGTCAAGTGGTAGCACATTCCAGAGTTTGATAGCTGAAACAGCGAAAGAATTAGAGATAAAACCTGTTCGGTGAGAAGGTATTTGAAGAAGCAAATTTTCAGAAGCGCGAAGGTTTCGATTGTGGAAACTGCCCAATACTTGAAATAGAAGTTTAAGATAATCAGGAGTATATGGATCGTTCGTACTAGAAATTATTCATATATTTTCGTACTAGAAATTATTTCCAGTTTTTTGAGTAACATTGTGATTTGTCCAGTGCTGCATTTACCAAAATGTCTTTATAACAAAGTCAAGACAAGGGCACGTGCTCATTGTATCAACAAAAAAGTCCAAGGAAACTTTGCCAATGAACGAATAGCCATGAGCCATCGATGAATCATATAGTAAAAATTTAATAAGGTAATTACATACCAGCTCAAAATTCTACTTTATAGAATATTTACCGATCCTACCTAGTAATTGGAAACATACTTTTCATAGAATTTCAAAAGTTTCGAACGTGACAATTATCGAAAATGTAACGGTCATGAATAAAATAACACTGCCTTGGGGCTGTCGATCTGAAAAGTTGCTATGACCCTAATCGAAACCATTTCTTAGTCAACTAACATCATCATCAGCCACTTGCAAGAGCAACTCTTGCATTTTATACAGTAATTACTCTGTTTCATTGAGGGGGACGCAGTTTTAATAATTCAGTTGGTGACCTGTCTCCTTCACGCGCGGGTGTGGATCATGTGATAGAGCGAGAAGGACAGTGTTTTGTTACTCGTGTTGGTATCCAGAGGTACTACTTTCAGTCGTGTGTGAGAGCTGGGACGGAGCGGTTGGCACGCGATGCCATTAAGATTCAAACCGCTCGCAGAAATGCTTTCACGAAGGCACAACTTCCGAATAACTCAAACGAAGTTGATCAGTTAAAAGTTTTATAAGATGAGATAATTTTCAATTTAAAGAGTTTTATGTTTAGTTTCGTTTTGAAGTTCGTCCACGAAGGTCGCGTCCTTCAATCGATAAACTATTAATTGCCGCGTGTGATTGCCCGTGGCCGGTAGACAACGGAACTACACGCGTGTTTTGGATGTATATTTTATTTGAAAAGTGCCAATTAAAAACATTAGATAAGTATATTTTTTTATTGAGGACCCTGCGTCGGAAAGTTTGTTGGTGGAAAGACTTTGAATTTAATTCGCATCTTCATGGAATATGGGCATCTGTTTAGACACTGGTTAGTAAGATTTTATTATAGGTATATATCATAATATTAATTTAGTTATAACTATATAGGTAACTGCCTCATTAGCAAAGTGGTCCTGAGGGCGACTGCTACGCTAGAGATTCTGGGTTCGATTCCCATGTCGAGCAAAGTGTTATTGGGTTTTTCTATGAAATTCCCAGTAGCAGCTCGGCAGCTGGCAAAAGGCTCGCCCCCTATTACATGGGACCTAAACATACAGGCGAACTGTGGGTGTACATTAGTACGCCTCTGCCTAACCCTTCAGGGAATACAGGCGTGATGATATGTTATTAATTTAGTTACAGCTACGTTTGTAGGTCCCATGGTGGGCGCCAAAAGTAATGGAACCTATTAGATAATATTACCAATAGTTCAAAATTGGATAAATATAAGACATTGTATATAAAGAGATAAAATCCATTTCAATATCATAATAATATGTATACACTACAGATAGATATACCTACCACAGTGTTTATTATAGTTTATCTATAAACAACGTAGGCCCCACGTTGGGCGCCACGGTAAATATCGTGATGCGACAAGTACCGCGAGTTGTGACCATGAATGTCTGTGGATCCGCCTTACGGTCACAGTTCAAATCCGAGCGAAGCACCTGGAGAATTTCATGTTGGCATTGAGAGTGTAACATGTTGAGGTACTTGTCGCATCTTAATGAAATCTGCATGCTTAGGAATGGAAGTAATGATCCATTGAACATAGGATATATTTTAAAAATATATGAACATTGGTTGCTGACAAGGGCAGGTTTTAATCAATATTGATAACACTGGTCAACAAAATTTTGGAACAAGGAAAGTATTTAGAAATCTTGAAATACGCACCTACCCTAATCATATAATAGGGGGCGAGCCTATTGCCATTAACCGGGCACAAATTCCAAACTCCGAGCTGTTACTGAGAATTTCTTAGAAAAACCCAATAACACTGCTCGATCTGGGAATCGAACCCAGGAGCTCTAGCGTAGCAGTCGCGCTCAGGGCCACTCGGCTAATGAGGCAGTGTGGCATGGCTAGTGTGGGGCAACGTTTTAAAAAAAAATGTTTAAAGTCCAACCTGGATAAAAATATGTATTACTCTAGGTTATGCACTATCTGTGCCAAATTTTTCAAAATCCAGGTCCAATCCTAGAGCAAATTTTGTTTCACATAGGTACAAACTTTTAGATTGGGAGTTTATTTATGTATTTGAGAAATTGTGTTTGTAAAAGCACCTACGAAATTCTAGTGAGGGGTATGTTTATAAAAACATAAACAAATATCGTAGTCGTCATAGGGCCATATCTCATCTCTTTCAAGTCCTTGTCCTGGGTTCGGTTCCTAGATCGAGCGGAGTGTTATTGGGTTATAAGCACGCACCCCATTACACGTAAGTGTACCTACATTAGTAACTGCCTAATTCTTAGGCATGATGGTACCTATGTTATGATAATTATCAGACAAATGGTTGATGCTCAGAACAAAAAAATGAAGAGTTGGAGACGACGGGCGGGGATAGAAGCCGGGGCGAGAGTGCGTGGGCGGGGCGCGCCACGCCGTCTGCCGCCGCCTTCCCCATGCAGAACTCCAGCCACGTCAAGTTCGAGCCGCCCAATGTGCCTGTCATATTCGTACTGGGTAAGTAATGGCAAATTAATAAAGAGTTTAGGCGGGAAAAAGTAAGGCGCACGTTGCCGATTTTATATTATTTTCCAAAACTTGAATTTCTCTGGAGTTTGATCTGTAATTATGGTGGATAATTAACTATTAAGTCTTCGTGAACGTGTGCGAGTGTAGGAAAATTATATACCTAAAATTTTAAATACTTAGTGACTGTTTGGGTTCACTCCTAAGTTCCATCGAAGCCCTCATAAAGTTTCCACCGTTTTAATAGGGCAGCTGATCAACTGAATGCTTGAAACTGGCGAACACAAAAGAGTGTGGTGCCATACTACTTATAAACCTATGATGAGAACATAAAATATTACTTGATTAGACCTTATACTCGATACTGGCAAATATCTAGACAAAAAGTGTGGCGCCTTATTTAAAAAAATGTCATATAAAATAACTGAGCAGTGCCGGATTTCCGCCTAGGCCTACAAGGTCCCGGCCTAGGGGCCCAGCCGTGGCGGGTATACAAATAAGCTCAAAAGCCAGGCTTGCCTCGAAGCTTGAAGTCAAGTGCCTAAGGGCCCTGGACCTGTAAGACATATCATGGTCGTGGATGTTATGAATTCGATAGCAATAACTCGGCTTTTAGTCGATATGTCAGACCTGGCGGCAGTTTTGCTAAATAACTAAGGTACTATACATTATAGATAGTACCTATCCTACTATAGATTAGACCAAGATACCTACTATCCCCCTTATTCATAAAATGTTTTATCTTCCTTCAAACAAGACAAAACACAATACAGCTATATAAGGTATGAATAATATAGTATAATGTATGCTGCTGGAAAAATATACATAGTACCGAAATCTACTAATATTTTAGACACTTAGCAAACAATCAGGCAACAATAAACTCAGAAAAATGGACCTTGAGTCTTGAGTAATATAACACCTAAAAAAATACTTTACTCTTGTAACTCATTGGCAACACTACAGAGGACCTGTGACGTTATTCCTCATCCCTAAAAAAATTGTTAGTCACGATTTTCCTTCCCCAAAAATGGGTTAATAGTCGGAACTGAACTGACGTTATATTACCAGGAGGACCCGGCAGTGGGAAGGTGACCCATTGTGACAACCTCATGCAGGAGCGGCGTGGCGTGGTCCACATCAACATGACCGACCTGCTACAGCAGTACGCCATCGGCAACGGTACTGCCAACCCCGGTTTGCTCTTTATGTAGTTTAGAAATAGAGTTTAGTTTACACTGTAGATAACGTAGAATATAGGTTGTTCTGCACCCAAAAAAAGGATGGATATTTGAGTGAGAAATCCTCAACATCCATTAACATTAATCTGGCATCGTCATGCGACAGGTTGTTGAGCTCCCTAGATTGTGGTCGAGCTACACAATGACTGATGCATGCGTGCCGTCAGCTGGGACTGGTCTACTCAAAGCCGCTATGGCTCTTTCTTCAAAAGCCCATCTGAGACATCGCCCTGCATTGTAACACTCACATATTGCTACTACTATGTCTGCACTTTAAAAGAGATCATGATTATCTGGGTTTGTTTCGGTGTTTCTTCTCAGAGGTCGTCAGTTAGGAATGCCGGCGCCAACTAGTTTAAAAAATAAATAACAATGACTTATAAAAGTGTCTTTAAAAGATCTATTTACAGAAATAAACATCAATTATCATTTAAGATTCTAGTTATAGTAACATTTTTCCTGACTACTTTTAAATTTTTGCGTTTTTAGCACTTCAATTCTATGATTTAAAAACATAACCATTTGCAGTTAGGCGAGCCGTGCCTATGATTGTTTGTAAACTTAAACCTTACGTAGCCTATGGTCGCTAGCAACCTATATCCTAAGCCTATAAAGACAGGGACTTCATTAAATTGCTCTTGTAAAATCTACTCAAGGCGGCTACACGTAAAGTTTAAAATAATAAGTTCGCAAAGCATCAGTAAACTAGCTAAAAATTATGTTATTCACTTAACTAGTACTGAGTATGTTGCAAGTTCATGGATGTCGTGACTGTTACAATTAATGTATGAAAGCATACTGCAGTTTAACTGTAATAAGTATTAAAAAATAACACGACGAAGGCCATTAACGGACGTTGTTAAATTCAGTAACGAATGTGTGTTAAAATATTTAATTATACCTAAGTTAAATGGAATATTATTTATGATTGTTTGTAATGAAATCGATTTTTAATAAATGAATATTTATGTTTGTTTGAATTACAAACCGAACTTAAAGATATTGTCTCTTTTAAAGTCCAGACAGCATCGTTAGTAGGAGCTATGTGAGCGGAACAATGTAGAGTGAGAGAGTAGAGCAATTTAGATAAAGAGCAACTCTTGTTATTCTCTCGATAATTTGACATTCGTTAAATTAAATCTAATTGATAGTTTGAAATTTTTATCAGTCCCTTACGTTTTAAATTATGGAAAATCGACTGTACTGTAAATACAGTACAGTTTACTTTCGATAATTTGAAACTCAATTTGGCTAGCCTTCATTTATATTTAAGGCTGGCCAAGTTTTGTATTACAAAACTTATATAATTATTATTATAATTTCCTGTACATAAATGTCCACCTGTTACGATCCTAGCACACCACTTTCGCTTCATCTACGTTCCATCTCACGCATGATTGTTGGTTATGTGGATCTCTTTCCCTGGTATTTTTTTTAGAATGATTTTAAATTAGTGTAACACGTTCGCCGTAGTTCGGCCCCTCCAACTCTGCTATCCATTCTCACTTTTTATACATATTTCGTCGCCTATTTCCAATAGGATTAGGCAGAAACTACAGAAAGCCACTTGCTATGTACCTGTATATATTCTTGCATACCTCTTTCGCTTCTGCTTCTTCTCTTCTTGTTCACGTGTCTGTCAAGTCTGATATTTCTTGACACGTGTGAGATACTTGTACACACTAGCAGAACATGCGCGTTTCAAACGTGTATAATTTATTACAAACTGCGACTCTGAAGACCGGTGTACATCTAGCTAGAGTGTACAAACACCTCACATATTTCACGACGTTTAGATTGGGCTAATGTGGTCTTTATTCCTATTTAACATAAAAGCATTTTTATCTTGCGACTGAATATGCTACGATGCGTAGCAAAGTGCTACGCGCCGTAGCTGTGCTCTACGCCGCGTAGCCGGGCTCTGCGCGCCGTAGTTGGGCACTACGAGGAGAAAGGATTTCGTAACCGGCTCATACGCAATGTCATACTTCACTCTCATGAAAATAATCCGTATTTTCCTTAAAACGTCAAGCAACAAATTACAGACGTGATAGGAAATAAATTAGGTACCTATTACGTAGCGGAATTGAAGCCCTCATAAAAGGAGGTGTTTCATCCGCCTAATTATATATGTTTTGTATAAATTTTGTTCGCGTAGTTTTTATAGCATCCCGAAATGGAACCCTATAAATTAGCTAGTGGCTATTTTAAATTTCTCAATATATTTTTCTGTTTTTTTTAATAAAATTTGCAAGTAACGCGAACTACGCAGTGTTTGATGGTTGCTTATCAAATTTAAAGCTTTGATTAAAAGAAATTAAAGCTAACAAAGGGAAACCAGATAAGTTTAATTGGTATTCTTCCATCTCGAATCAAACAATTCACCTGTTGGCCTACTGCCGCATACATTCTTTCTTTGTCTTAAAAAAACGTTGCCCCACACTAGGATTTTCTCCTATATCGTGGGTGCGTTTACAAACACAAATTCTCACATACACAAACGCCCAGACCCGGAACAACTACCTGTAAATCATACAAATATTTTCTCCGTGTGGGGATCGAACCCACAACACGTTTCGCCGATTGCTCAGCCGCTACGCAAAACGTGTCGTCATACGAGAAGATAATATGAATCAAGCCCTTGAAACCATATTCCACGAACACAATTAAAAACAAAATGTATGTCTTCGTTTTAAAATTCAAAATCGATTGATAAGTTCCAAGTACACGTTGTATTTATTGAAAGTTGTAAATAACAAAACGTCATGTTTGTTTACTAAGAAATATTATGGTACTTTATTGTATGTTTGTTTGTATATAGAATGACTCATAAAGTAAGTAAGGGTTGTATGATGATGTGTGTTTTGTGTGAATACTTGATGATCATTTTGCCATGCATTTTCCAGCCTTAACTTCTTTTAAATAATGGTAGATACTTTTCGAGCATTTAGATTGTATGTCAGTCAGTATCCTGAAAAGCCATGATATCCAATTTATTCTTAGGATATTGCTATTGGCCAGAAATTGTTATTTGAAAATGTCTAAAGGGCTGTTATCACACCTTCACAATGCAATGTGTGAACGGAATAAAGAAGGTAAGACAAAGTATAGGGAAGATTTTCTGTCGTATCTAGTTATACAGGAAGCCGACCCCAAACGTTTATCGTCATTATATATACTTACATACATACACTCATATACACACTGACTTTAAATGTAGCCATGCACGAAATTCTGCATATTCACATTAGTAGTCATTTAGCTAGGAATTAAAAACAGTTTCTATTTCTATTTTCAAAATTAAGTTCAGAAATCTGCCAGCACTTACCATTTTTACTTATCTATACTAATATATAAAGCTGAAGAGTTTGTTTGTTTGTTTGTTTACTTGAACGCGCTAATCTCAGGAACTACTAGTCCGATTTGAAAAATTCTTTCAGTGTTAGATAGCCCATTTATTGTGGAAGGCTATAGGCTATATATCATCACGCTACGCGGACGAAGTCGCGGGCAGAAGCTAGTGTTAAATATACTCAAACGATAATGAATTTTAGGACGACGAAATTAAGTTTCTGTCACTTTACATCAAACTGACTTTGACAGCACGAGATTTAACGGCACCTAAAAATTGAGTAGCGTTTGAATCAAGAATGTTATATTATCATATTTAATACTAGATTTAAATATACTAGGTAGCTTCTGCCCGCGACTTCGTCTCTGGAGACTTCAGAATTGGGTCCAAAAGAAGCCCATGTGTTATTCCAGACTATAATCTACCTCTTAGCCAAATTTATCTAGATCCGCTCAGCCGTTCTAGCGTGAAATAGTAACAAACATCCATCCATCCA
The DNA here is from genome assembly GCA_947256265.1 of Acronicta leporina. Lineage (NCBI taxonomy): Eukaryota > Metazoa > Arthropoda > Insecta > Lepidoptera > Noctuidae > Acronicta > Acronicta leporina. Next base: position 2,011,358 of record OX366513.1, on the reverse strand, counting down.
TCCATCTTCACAAACTTTCGCATTTATAATGTATGGACAAATTCTAATTTCAAAAACTGATCGGCAGACATGCAAGACTTCGGGACGCTGTCTAGTAAGACGGTGACGGAGGTCCTGATGTTGGAGATGAAGATGGCTCCCACAGCCAAGACGTATCTCGTGTCCGGATACCCGCGCTCCATGAGGGATGTTGCCGAATACTCAGATAAGGTAAGCAGTTCATAGGTAAATGTTACGACGAATAAAAACATTCGAAGTATTTATTCAAATAAGTATTTTTTTATATTCATTCATTCATTTATTTTTGCACTCATGTTGTTTACAAAGATGGTAAATACTATATGGTATCAAACATGAACCCCGTTAGGGCACAGCAATAGCTTAAAATTAAATTAAATTATACAAGATTAAAATCACTGTCATGACTATGTTGAATTAATCTTATAACTAATTGTACATTTTATAATAATAGTAATTAGTGACTACAATCTGAATGTCTATGTAATATGAACCATGTATTCATGTTATAAAATGTCATATCAATATTATTTTTATTTATTTCTAGTATATTATTTTATTTATTCTATAATAGTATTTATTTATCAGTAAAGAATTCAGTTAGGCTATAATAACATTTTAATATCAAATATTTTTGTAATTCGTTTTTAAATTTATTTTCATACTCAATGGTTTTTATATTTTCTGGAATTTTGTTATATATTTTTACACACATTACCAACGGACCCGAATGAAATAAAGCTAATTTTGAGCTTGGTAATGCTAGTTTATTATGGTACCGTAGGTTTCGTTGTTGCGGGCGTTGATCTTTTGCTAAAGGAAAAAGTAGCGGATGGTTTTTGACAAATTTACAAGTTTCTAATATATAAATGCTAGTTAGGGTGAGCAGTTTATATTTAATGAAGTACGGTTTGCAACTCTCCATGGGATCTGTAATATTTGCAAGTATTCTAACGCATTTTTTCTGTAAGATGAATAATCTTGTTACGTCTACTCCATTACCCCATACCACAATTCCATAGTTCAACCATGAATATGCATAAGCATAATAAGCAGACATAGCTGTTTTTAAGTCAGTGGCTTTTTTTAATTCTCGTAATGCATATATGAACTTTGATAGCTTTTGGGCTGTTGTTTGAACATGGGCCTTCCAGTTTATATTTGTATCCACGGTTAAGCCTAATAGTGTGAATTCATTCACGCATTGCAGTTTTACATTATTATATGTGAAGTTAATATTTAAGTGTCGCTTTTGGTATGGTCTATACTGCATTAATTTAGTTTTCGTAAAATTTATTTCTAAATTATGTTCGTGCAACCAGAAAACTATTTTTGAGAGTATATTGTCTAGAATTAAGTTTAGGTTAGTGTTCATTCATTTATTCATTCATTTATTTTTGCACTCATGTTGTTTACAGAGATGGTAAATACTATATGGTATCAAACATGAACCCCGTTAGGGCACAGCAATAGCTTAAAATTAAATTAAATTATACAAGATTAAAATCACTGTCATGACTATGTTGAATTAATCTTATAACTAATTGTACATTTTATAATAATAGTAATTAGTGACTACAATCTGAATGTCTATGTAATATGTACCATGTATTCATGTTATAAAATGTCATATCAATATTATTTTTATTTATTTCTAGTATATTATTTTATTTATTCTATAATAGTATTTATTTATCAGTAAAGAATTCAGTTAGGCTATAATAACATTTTAATATCAAATATTTTTGTAATTCGTTTTTAAATTTATTTTCATACTCAATGGTTTTTATATTTTCTGGAATTTTGTTATATATTTTTACACACATTACCAACGGACCCGAATGAAATAAAGCTAATTTTGAGCTTGGTAATGCTAGTTTATTATGGTACCGTAGGTTTCGTTGTTGCGGGCGTTGATCTTTTGTGAAAGGAAAAAGTAGCGGATGGTTTTTGACAAATTTACAAGTTTCTAATATATAAATGCTAGTTAGGGTGAGCAGTTTATATTTAATGAAGTACGGTTTGGTGTGGATTTTCTCTTTCTAAAGCCATTTTGGCTCTCATTGAAGAGTTTAAATTTCTCACAATAATAATAAAGACGTTTTGACATAGCGGTCTCAAAGATTTTTGAAAAAGTGGATAACAGTGCTATGGGGCGATAGTTGCCTGTGTCAGTTTTGTCCCCTTTCTTGTGTATGGGCTTTATTATAGATATTTTTATTAAGTCAGGGACTATACCTTCGGTAAAGGATTGGTTGATTAAAAGGGTAAGTGGATTTATTAGTTCTTCAACGCAAAATTTGACAAGGGTTGGTGGTATTTCATCATACCCGAAGCTATGTTTATTTTTTAACTTTAGAATTATAAATTTAATTTCGCTGGGATCAACGGGTCGTACAAAAATAGAGTTTTCGCTTGAAGATATAATATTACGGCCTGACGGGCAACTGGTTCCATTCGTTGCATTGGTTTTCCCTACCGATACAAAATAATCGTTGAAGGCGTTTGCAATAGTATTCGCCTTATCCGTAATATTATTATTTATACGTAACTTAATATTATTTCTAGTTTTTTTTGGTAATTTATTTGTTCGCTCTTTTATTATTTTCCACATGGTTTTTGATATATTATCAGATTTGGTCATTTCATGGATAAATTGGAGTTTTTTAGATTGAGTCACGGTTTTTTTTAAAGTTTTCTCGTATTGTTTGTAGTATTTTTTTAGTATTGGGTTGTTAGTTTTTGTGATTAAGATTTTTAGTAGTCTCTTATGTTGACACGATATTTTTAAACCTCTTGTTAACCATGTTTTTGATGTTTTATCTTTGAGTTTTGTTTGTTTTTTTGGTATATGTAGGTCTAATAGGTGTTGTAGTATATCATGGAATTTCGTATAATTCTCGTTTGTGTTATTGTTTTTGTTTATGATGTTATTCCATTCCAGTTTACTCAATTCTGTTCTAAATTTTGTTACGTTATACTTGTTAAACCTTCTTTTTTTAATATACCATATTTTTTTCGCTTCGGTTAGAGTATTATCATTTGGTACGGTGATTAAAATACCTTTGTGGTCTGAAAGTCCTAGCTCTAATATCTCTATATTGGTTTTTTGTAGGAAGTTAGTAAAAATCAGGTCTATGCATGTAGCGCTTTTGACAGTTACCCTAGTTGGTTCTGATATTACTTGATTAAAATTGTAACTGCTCATTGTGTTTAATAGAGTAAATGTGTGCATACTTTTTTCCATGATATTCACGTTGAAATCTCCCCCTATTATTATTTGCTTTCGACTATCCTTAATATTCAAGAACTCTAGTAATTTTCCTAAAGAGCTATAAAATATTTCTGCTTCCCTATTCTTTTGTGGCCAGTATATAACAACTATAAGAAGATTTAATTTTGGTATCTCTATTGCACAAGTTTCAAATATGAACTCTACGGTTATGTTTAAAATATCTTCCCGTTCCTTGTATTCTATATTGTTTTTTAGGAATATGCAAACACCGCCGCCTTCGTAGTTTTCCCGACAATAATTTGACGCTAAATTGTAACCTTCTAATCGTAGTAGATCCTTCTTTATTTCGGTGATCCATGTCTCTGTTAAACAAAATACCTCTAGCATATTTGAATTAGTTATCGATTCTAATAAATGGCGTTTATTTTTAAAGCTTTCCATATTTTGGTACAATACTTTTATATTATGGACGAAAAGTCTTTTTGCCGGATTGTTTATTGGCCTCGTAATATTCGTTTATTTTATATGATGAACTGGGCTTTTTTATGAGTGATTGGGGTTTGAAGTATTGTAATATGGTATTTTGTCGGTAATTTTTTGAATTTTTTTGAGTGTGTGTGACTGATTTTGTAGTGTTTTGGTGCGTTTTGGTAAGAAATGTTGTGCTATATTGTTTATGATCTATCTCGACATTCAGTTTGAAGCACAGCGCTTGGACATAGTTGTCTTTGAAGTAATACTTATTATGTCCTTTATTTTCGTTAATATCTATTAATTTACAATTTTCATAGTTTTGAAGCAACAATTTAATATTATTATTTAATAGATCTACATTTAGAAATGGGTTATGTTTTATTTTAAGCAAATATACTTGTTTACACATTCTTAATTTGTTAAGGGCAATGCATAATTCAGAAAAGAAAATATAAGGGTTTTTTTCATTTGATCCCACTGAAATGGTTACTATATCTTGTTCGGTTAGGATAGGGGTATTACCTAGAATTTGCGAGGCTTGTGCTCCAGGTTTACACAGCGATGAGACAGTATAGCGATCGTTCCATGTGTTTTTCCTGCTTTCTATCAGGTGTCTAGCCAGTCCACGTATATATTGGTCCCCTAATATTATTATTTTTGGTTTGTCCATGGCCTTTTTGTGGGAGGATAGATCGTTTCTTAAAAGCTGTTGGGCATCCAAGTTTGTTGGCTCTATTGAAATTTCGGAGATATTATGGGCTACTTGTAAGTCTGTCTTACAACTCTTTTCGATTCCTGCGGCTTTGTTGTTTAACATTCTTGCATTTTGCTGTGAGGTTCCGTTTTTATCAAAGTCCAGCGTTTTTTTACAGGTCATACTCTTCTTTTTTAATGTTGACAATCTTTTCTTATTAGGCGTTGGCGTATTGATGCAAATAGATTTAAGATAGGTAATTTTGTGCTGTTGTTCCTGTGTAATCTTGTTTAGGGAATTATTTTCCAGTAATAATTCATCAATTTGATTGTGCGCACTTTCAAGTTGAAGTTTTAGGTTTCTAATTTGTTCTTCCATTTCGTTTATAGCGTCTCTCTCTCGATATATAGTATCTAGGTCTGGTAAGCTATCTGCCATTGAATAATTTGATGACGGGCTGGTGGTAAAGGAATCATTATTTTCACTTAATGGTACCTTTTTTTTTGGACGCAACGTTATATTATCTAGGCTCATTTTGTACGTTGTAGCTTAGATATTAAATTTGAAGTTATACTAGAATAATTAAAAGTTATTTAATTGGCACAGTTTGATAAGCAGCATGTAGCGCCCTCTATTATTTCAGTTTGTGCATTAGACGTGATAGTTGTTGTGTGGCTACTTGACAATAGATGTCGCTGTTATCTATAAATTTATGAGAGATGGATCGATAATTTAAAATATATTTTGAAACGGTAAATTTTGTTCTTTTTATTTTATTTTACTTATTTTAGTTTTTCACTGTGGTCTATAATTCAGTTTTAAAGGTCTTTAGCACTATGCACTGTTTTTTAAGTTTATTTGTTCACTATAGGGTAGAATAATGTGTTTTCAGAGATTTGTTGTTGGTTTTGTTTTTGTTTTAATATATTTTGGTTTTTCGTTTTATCACTGTTGTAGTCACTGTTTTATCTGCCGAACACAGTCACAGTAGTTATTTAGCACTTTTGGCGTATATATTTCTATTAGTTTATTTATTAGCAATTAAAAACTACAGAGCGTCTAATATCCAATGTTTACTTTGCAGCGCCACCTGGCGGAATGGCATTTATATGATTGATAGCTTAATGACTGCCTCGTTAGTCTAGTGGTCCCAAGTGCGACTGCTACGCTTGAGGTCCTGGGTTCGATTCCCAGGTCGAGCAAAGTGTTATTGGGTTTTTCGGTGAAATTCTCAGTAGCAGCTCGGAGTTTGGAAATTGTGCCCGGTTAGTGGCAATAGGCTCGCCCCCTATTACATGGGACCTAAACATACCGGCGAACTGTGGGTGTACCTTAGTACACCTCTGCCTAAACCTTCGGGGAATACAGGCGTGATGGTATGTTATGTATGATAGCTTAATGATTTGAGCATTGGACTGCCAAGTCAAAGGTCTCGAGTTCGAATTCCAGGCACCTCTGACTTTTCGAAGTCATGTGCGTATTAATGTTCACGCGCTGAAACGGTGAAGGAAAACATCGTGAGGAAACCTGCATGCCTGAGAGATTTTCTCGTCGGCGTGTAAAGTCTGCCAACCCACACTAAGCTAGCGTGATGGACTAAAGCATAATCCCTCTCATTGTGAGAGGAGCTTCGTGCCCAGCAGTGGGACAGTATAATGGGTTGATTATGTTATGTTGATATCTGAAACAGTAGGCATGAATCGTCATAATAAGAATTATCGTCAACTTAATCGCTGCTATTGCTCGCTTCTATAAAAAATACCATAAATTGGAGTGCGGACTTCTTAAATGTGTTTAAATTGTATTTAAACACAAAATTACAATGAAAAATTGTACAAGTATAATAAACAATAAAAAGTTGGTACAAGGGGCGATTAGTGTGTAATTTAGATTTTGAATTTATTTACAGATATTTTTAAGTTGGATATCAATTACAGTAAGCTTAGTGATCTTAAGGACCTTCAGATAATTATTTTTGAATCCCTTTTCACTTAAATTTGGATTAATGACTAAGAATTTAAAGATGTGGCTATTACCCTGGCTATGTCCCGCAACTTCGTTCGCGTGGATATATATTATATATTATTCGAAGATTTGAGTTTAGGAGCGAAATAATTTCCAGAATCGAATTATTATTTCTGCAAATTTCAGCAAAGGATCCGAGTTGAGATCGATATTGAACACGATCGGATTCATACATTCTAAAAATAGAATGTATTTTTTTATAAAACGTAGACACCCCACACTATAATTTTCTCCTGTATCGTGTGTGCTTTTTCGAATCGAACACAAATTCTCACACACACAAACGTCCAGACTCGGAACAACCATCTGTAGGTCACACAAATATTTGCTCCAAGTTGAGATTGAACCCACAACACGTGGTTGTCCTCGATTATTTTATAATTATTTCAATGTAATTGTCCTATATCCTATTTTTTGCTATACCATAGTCTAGTAATCATAGATACTTGCCTAATTATTACTTTGTTGATTTTGGTAGTCTTATTTTGAATGAAATCTTATTTCATCTATTAAAATGTTCAGTATTTGTAGCCAAAATGACACATTACTTTGCCTTATAAGCTTGCCTTCCAAATATGTCCACGAAAGGGCCAATTTAAAAAAATACAGGTATTTTTACCTAGTTTGGAAGTGAGGTGTTCACTTAGTTTATAAGCAGCCGACTCTTTTAGTAATTAAATAATTAAAAAAGTTCCTACAAAATTGTATTTAATTTTTATTTATATTCAAACAATAAATAAATATCGTTATACCGACACCATTCTGTCACCCTGACACCATTAATATCGAGATGTAATCTCCTAATGTAATTATTCCCAGAGGAGAGTTGAGCTACACCCGTTCCCTTCTTTATTGTTACGTGTGTACAATATTGCCGATCATTGAAAGGTTAAAGTTCTTAATGATTAAGTTTGAATTGAATTCTGTGAATTGTATTTAACTGTAGTGTGTTATATGTAAAGTACCTGTCGCTCAATACGTCCGTATTTTTTTGTATGTTTGTTACACGATTCGGCCATTTATAAACCGATTTGGAAAATTCTTTTTTTGTGTGACATATTAGACTCCTGAGGTGTTTCTATTCAAATATGGTGAAGATCTCATCACAGGTTTAGAAAAATTTCAATCATATGTAGGTAATGACCGAATAAATGACAACGTTGCGTTCGTCGACGTACGACAGAATCTACTTGCCACAATTTTGGCAGTCGGTGGCGAAAACAAAAGATCTGACCAAATCAATGTAGGTACTTCAAAACTGTTCGCACTTAACATTTTTTATTTTGTTTTTGAAAGAGGTTTTATTTTATCTTAAAGGTTTGTTTATTAATTGTGTTTATATGCCTAGTGGTCCTAAATGTGACTACTCTAGAGCTCCGCTAGAAGTTCAAGTCCCAGGAAATTCGCAGTAGAAGTTCGGAGTTTGGATTTGTACCCGGTTAATGGTAATAGGCTGACCCTCTACTATATGGGACCTAAACGTACCAGCGTACAGTGGATATTCATACACCTCTCGGCCTGACCCAAACGTGAACACTATCCATGAGGTCCTGGGTTTGAGGTGGAGCTATGTGTTACCTATTGGGTTTTTCTACTAAATTCTCAGTAGCAACTCGGAGTTCGTGTGTGTCTATCACTAAATAAATATGTGGAACACGTCATTACCACACACGTGAATATACATGGCAGCTGTGAACCATGACACACGACGATGCGTTCGTATGTATATGTCGCAGTAGAATTGTATAATTCGCTATTTTACATAGTCTCTAGCTGCTTTACAAAATAGCTCCGTTATGTAAAATAGTGAATAACGTTCAGCAGTTTTACATTATTGGTTTAACACGCGTTCCTTGGTCCGTAATTTTTTATGTAAATAAATTCTTCACCTTAACCAAAGGATGAATCATTTGCGAACTAATGACTATTTTGGCGAATCATGACTAGTATCTATGTGATATTAAAACCAACTTAGATTTCGACGGAAGGTCTATTCAGAAACGCTAACCTTGAATGTAAGCTACTTGTTAGAACATACTGTATTCCCCGAAGGGTTAGGTAGAGGCGTACTAATGTACACCCACAGTTCGCCGGTATGTTTAGGTCCCATGTAAAAGGGGCGTGCCTATTGCTATTAACCGGGCACAAATTCCTAACTCCGAGCTGCTACTGGGAATTTCATAGAAAAACCCAATAACACTTTGCTCGACCTGGGAATCGAACCCAGGACCGCTAGCGTAGCAGTCGCGCTCAGGACCACTTGGCTCATGAGGCAGTTTAGTTTAGTTTAGTTTTACTACTTGTTAGTCTTTCCACAAAGTCTTTTAAAAGCTACACGTTTGTTTAAATAAATCAACAATATCAACATACCATTACGCCTCTATCCCCCAAGGATTAAAGGACCACTTGGCTCATGAGGCAGTTTAGTTTAATTTAGATTTACTACTATTTAGTCTTTCCACAAAGTCTTTTTAAAGATACACGTGCGTTTAAATAAATCAACAATATCAACATACCATTACGCCTCTATCACCCAAGGGTTAAGCAGGCAACTCACCTTTTGAAAGGCACTTCACACCAATGAGTATATCGTTCTGTGGCGAACTTTCTCAACGTTTCTGCTTATTATTATCAACCCACTATCGATTATTGAAGCGGCGGTAGCCTAATGGCTAGGGCGTCGGACTTGCGATCATGTGGTTGCCGGTTCGAACCCCACCCATTGCACTACCGACGTGAACCCACTCGTAACACAAGCATTTAGCTTAGCACGAGGGGTTAACAAGAATACTAGTAATGTGTGACCCACACTGCTAGTAAGCTTTTAAAAAAAGGAAAAAAAAAAATATAATATTTTCCTAATGCTGGGCACGGGTCTTTTTTCAGAATGAGAAGGGTTTGGCTATAGTCCACCACGCAGGCCTTATGAGGGTTGGCAGACATCTCAAGCCGTCGAGAAAATCCCCCACACATACGGGTTTCCGAGCGAGAGCCATGCTTCTGCACGAATGGGCCGGCTCGACCGGAGTGATACCACGGTGTCACAGAAAACCGGCGAAAAACAACACTCACATTCTTTTTCGCCGAGTGAGTGAGGATACTGGAGGCCCAAACCGTTTTAAAAGGTGGGCAACGCACTTGTGACTCCTCTGATGTTGCGGGTGTTCTTGGGCGGTGGTAATCGCTTACTATCAAGTGATCCTTCGGCTCGTTTGTCCCTATTCCATATAAAAAATAAACTTTTGCTTCAGCGTTTAAGTATATCTAAGATAAAAACCCCAAAATAAAAAAAAAGATAAAAAAAAAAGCGTTTAAGTCATCCTCTAAAATTCAGAAGTACTTTGGCCTTTGGCAGTCTTATTGTCATATGACTAGGCTATTACTGTTTCTGCTTGTATTCATATAATCACACCTGCATTGATTAAAGATTTAAGCTGAAATGTACTAATGTACACCTACATTACTGCATTTTTTATTAGTTTTTTTTTCTAGTACATGGGAGGGAAACATACCAGCGAACTGTAGGTGTAAATTAGTACACCTCTGCCTAACTCTTTGGGGAATACAAGCGTGATGGTATAACAATTATTGTGTTCGATTCCCTAGATCCAGACGATAAACGGTGTGGTGCTGGTGAGTTGGCGCCAGAGGGTGCTGGAGCGTCAGATAGAGTACGGAGCACGTCTTGGCCATGTGGTGCTGAGCCTCGCCAGGATGGAGCTCAACAACTTCTACAAGAACGTGATGCCGGTAGCCGACTACTTCGACCAGACCAACATGCTGATCGCGGTGAGTCCGAACTTGGCGATATTTTTTAGGGTTCCGTACCTACAAGGTACTTCCCGTGAACTCAGTAACTTGAAATTTGGTAAGAAGCATGAACATCTTATAGCACAGATAAAAAAAAATGCGAAAGGCATACATTTTTAGTTGTATCATATTATTATAATAAAAATATTTTTAAGTTCGGAACCCTCAGTGCGTGAGTCCGACTCGCACTTGGTCGGTTTTTTTCATTCTTGATTGGCGTAAGCTTGACCGCTAGTTCACCTGATTTTAAGCGACACTGCGATCTACGATGGAGCTCGCTTGCCTTGAAACCTATTCAGCCGTGATTTAAAGACACCCAGATTCTAACGGGAAGACCCACACGGGCTGCGGGCTTGGTTACTAGTGAAAACTAGTTTTACAGGCAAACAGCAATGTTTTGGTCATTCCAATATTGTAGGAATAAGTTAACCTCCAAAAAAGCCTTTTCAACCTTGACCAACATGTTTGTCCTGTATTTACCTACATGATTATGTTGTGCAAGGTCACCCCGAAGAAGCTCATCGAACGTTAAGGTCGTTTTTCGAACTACCTAACTACATGTGGTTGAGTATTAGGAAGTTGAGTATTTATGATAAGCGGCGAACATCTGTTTGGAAAAAAATCACTCATGCTGTCACCTCTATTACATACTGTTCTAATGATTGGTTTAATTTAGCATTTATCATTATTTATGTATTTTTTATTCTTTGGATAATTTTAACATATAAAGTCTACATATCCGTGAGCAAGCCCTGGGTACCCATACAATAAGGATTACGCAGAGAAATCCCTCCTCTCTTGAAGTAGATTTACTGTTACGAGTCATATAAATTTAAACGCAAAGTTCGGGAATATTATTACAAATCTTTGAACCCCTAATTTTTGAGTATGTCTTCGTCAAGCTGATGTATTTATTTATATCTAATTATATATATTTCATATGTATTAGAGAGATTAGAGAGGTAGAGAACGCCTTACAGCATTAAGTCCGCCTTATGTACCATCAATGTGCATTGAAAAATAAATAAATAAATATAAACCCTACCACCCATGGTGATGAATTTATATTATGGATGTTTTGGAACTTGTTATGCTGGCGTTACTTACCTACAAGCGATATTGTTAGGGAACCCCTCAAAAGCCTGAGCGCGTGAAGCAGTTTACTGCGGTGTTTACAACAAAGAGACGTACGTAAATAAATATTCTGTTGGGGAAACACTTCAAAAGGTCACTGAACTTGTATTGGTTATAGTTTGATGAGTCAAACTATTCCACTGGGCTTTGCATAGGCATACGAGTTCATTGAATGGGAGGCCTTAATCATAGATACTATAGAAAGAATTCTCAAATCTTTAAAAGCGGACAAGTACCACCAGAAACACAGTGACGTAGTGTGAGTGAAGTGTATTTAGTTTTAAGTTTATGTACTTCCTAGCTTCTGCCCGCGACTTCGTTGGCGTGGACTTCAAATAAAAAGTAGCCCATGTGTTATTCCAGACTATAATCTATCTCTGTGCCAAATTTTATCCAGATCCGTTCAGCCGTTCTGGCGTGAAAGAGTACCTAACAAACATCCATCCATCCATCCATCCATCCTCACAAACTTTCGCATTTATAATATTATAGTAGGAAGGATGTACAGTCAGCGCCAAAAGTCGCTGAACACGATGCAATCTTCAAAACGTTTTTACATCATTACTAACCAAAAAATTCTGACCTAAGAAGTTAGTACTTACCAGTTTTCTTATATGCAGAAAACTGGTACTGCTGCTACTGGACTGTACCTACTTATAGTATAATCTGATCTGAATTAAAATATTATAAAATACATAATTATGTACTTAAATTTAATAAATCCGGGGTCTGCAAACGATGACATGTAAAACCACAAGCAGGTACAAATTAGTCTTGGTCATAAAATATCGTGATGTGACTCACAATACATATTTATTATGTCAGATTAGTAATTACTTACTTATCCATTTTTTAATCAATATATAACAATATTATATAATGTAAAGTAGTAAGTTTTTTATCAATCTATCTATCTGTGTCTTAAGATATCCAAATCCGTCCAAATCTATTGTTGTAGATATTTATTGTAGGTATCCAAAATATTGTAGATCCAAATCTATTGTTTCTATCGTAGGTACTAAGATGTCAAACAAGCATACCTGAGGACCGTATGATGGTAGATAATTGCTGCCTAAATAAAGTTGCTATAGGGATGCCTATAGCAACTTTACTAGCGCAGTGTCAAATCAAAAAACCTCACTTGTTACCTATATCACTTGTTAGATTTGCTTACTAGAGATATAATACCTACTGATGTCTGACACGTTCGCGAATTTTAGACATTGATTAAATTAAATGAAATGGTGAAATGATATTTATTTCTGTAAGTAGATCTTTAGAGACACTTTTACAAGTCAATGGTTTGGTTTTTTTTATAGCTAACCTAACCTAACTTTCCTAACTGACGACCTCTGAGAAGAAACACCGACACAAACTCAGAGAATCATCCAGACATTAAATAATGCAAATACTTTAAGTGGGACAATGCAAGGAAACATAGCAGCTTTGAGTAGACCAGTCCTAACTGTAGTCCGAAAAAGTAGTTTCATTTCAATGCCGTTGAGCTCCCTTAATTATGGTTGAGCTATCAACCATAATTAAGGGAGCTCAACGGCATTGAAATGAAACTACTTTTTCGGATTTCATCGCGTTGTTTAAGGATCCGAAACGTCGGGAATTAAATTATATCAATACAATGCGATAAAATGCGTAAAAAGTAGTTTCATTTCAATAGAGATATAATTTTGACAATAGTTGTTTAGACCTCATGTCAACATCCTAAGCAAATCTACTGACTGATTTGATATAAAAGCCGGCTTTTAAACCATTAATTTCAATGGTTACATTGACCCTTCAAGCCGGAACGCAATTATTTAGCGCATTTTTGACCGACAAACTCTGCAGAGCAGAGTTCTACCGACTCAAAGATCTACCTAATAATACATAATTATACTTAAATAAAAAAATTAAATCCTTGAAATCGTTCCAATAAGATCTTTAGTAGCCAAGTAATAACGTATCTTCTTCAATAGTAAAGATTATGTAAATACATAGATTTACGCATGCAAGCTGCAGTTTATGTAAGAATTGGAAACTGGACAGATATTTCGAATACTCAAACGTCGGCCCATTAGCTCAGTTGGTTAGAGCGTCGTGCTAATAACGCGAAGGTCGCGGGTTCGATCCCCTCATGGGCCACAAATTTCTTTTTGTGTTTTTATGAAACTTTGTTAAGGTTACATACTAAAAGATAAATTATTTTTGTGTATTGTATATAAGTTCATACTGTTCTTACAATACATCTTAAAATTTCATACATAATAATTCCAAAATGGTCTGGGTGGGAATAGAATTCTCTAAATAGTATAAAGCAAAGTTGCTGTTTCTTAATTTTGATATGGTTTTAGCCACGTAGCGGCTGCGAGATTGGTTTCCACGACACGTGTTGTGGATTCGATCTCCACACGGAGCTAATATTTGTATGTCCTACAGATAGTTGCTCCGGGACGTTTGTTTCTGTGAGAATTTGTGTTTGCAAAAGCACACCTGAGGAAATCTTAGCGTGGAGAAATATGTATTCTTTGTAAAATCAATTTAAAAAAAACAGCATTTTTCTTATGTAGCATAACTTATGTAGCCACACGATAGTAGGCACTAAGCTTAGGACTTAAAAGCAAGCTTACAAACTAGGTATTATCCAAATTGTAGGTTATTATAGTCGTAGCAGCGGCCATTTGCATTCGTAATGGGATAATCACCGGTTACCTGCCCATACTACCGTTAAACGTTATTTGCAATGTGACTATAATGTTATGTGGTCAAATGATGCAACATACATTTTTGAGGTGAAAACTTCTTTAGCGGCGCTGCGCACTTTATGTGAGGGGGGAAAAAAATTTAACTCGCGACAGGTCATATCGCGACAGATAAGAACGTAAGACAAAAGTGAAAAACAAATGTTTTCTTAGACAGTACAACTGAACATTATCAATTATCGAAGTGAAATATTCGTTAATAGAAGCCGTGATAGCCTAGTGATATGACCATTGGACTGCCAAGTTAAAGGTCTCGAGTTCAAATCCAAGGCACGCACCTCTGACTTTTCGAAGTTATGTGCGTACGTAATTATCACGCGCTTAAACGGTGAAGGAAAACATCGTGAGGAAACCTGTATGCCCGAGAGTTTTTCTCGACGGCGTGTGAAGTCTGCCAACCCGCATTAGGCCAGCGTGGTGCCTATAGCGTAATCCCTCTTATTGTGAGAGGAGACCCGTGCCCAGCAGTGGGACATATAATGGGTCGATTATGTATTCGTTAATATTCAAGTTTTCACTTCTGCCGGCGCTCCCGGAGTGCAACCCGTTGTTTTTTTTATGCAATTACATTATAGCTAGTACAGATATAGCTAGCTAGCTGTAAGTATACATATTATGTTTAAATAACATAACATACCATCACGCCTGTATTCCCCGAACGGTTAGGCAGAGGCGTACTAATGTAACACCCACAGTTCGCCGGTATGTTTAGGTCCCATGTAAATACGGGGCGAGCCTATTGCCATTAACCGGGCATAAATTCCTAACTCCGAGCTGCTACTGGGAATTTCATAGAAAAACCCAATAACACTTTGCTCGACCTGGGAATCGAACCCAGGACCTCTAGCGTAGCAGTCGCGGTCAGGACCACTTGGCTATTGAGGCAGTTGCATGTTTAAATACTTAGTTAATATTTAAATTCTAGATCATACTAGCTTTTGCCCGCGGCTTCGCTCACCTATTAGGATTAGAAATGGATCCCAAAAATAATTTAATTAAAAACCAACAGTGATGATCTCTTCTTTGTTTGGGTCTCTATTACATCAGAGAGGTCAAGCTGTATCTCACAGCCTCTTTGACCTCTCTTATAAAATTAAATAACTAGACAGATCCTATCTCAGGATCCGTTTAATTCTTAGAGATAAGAAGTAGGTATAGGTACCAGTTTTTAATTTAGAGTTTTAGAGCATATACTTTCTATTTCTAACAGTGATAACCAAATTAAAATCTATTTAGCAGTTTCTGCGCCAACCGGTAACAAACTGACAAGAATTTTAAAAATCTCATTTTTGGGTTTGGAGACGTTTATATACCCTGACCCACTTTTTTTTAAATCTAAAATATACAGATGCAGACTTGAAAACCATTCATACATTTGTATACAGAAATCCATTTGTACCCTTCATTGTACAAATGGATTTCTGTATATTTTCATGAAAATTCGGTAGCTATATTTTCCTATTTTCCTTTTCTATATTATGAAGTGTTTTAAATACCTATTGTTTGACATAATAATCATGGCAGCGTAGTTCAAAGCTTAGTTTCCGCAAGAAAGTAAAAAAAGGTTTGTGTTAGAATTATCTCTATATACCTATGTAGAGTCGATAAACCATCAATACAATGACAAAGCACATTTTTATTGAATTAGCTAATTAATACCACGTCCCCTACTACCGAAGCACGAATGAATAAATAACTAATTATTGGTGATTCGTCACTCATAATCATTATGAGTGATAATCTGTGGTACTTTTAATAAACACGATGAATTGAATGCATTGCATCAATTATTAAAAAAAAAACGATCCGTAATAAGTATTTCCTGACCAACCAGTCTGCGGTCAGTCATAAGATGGGTGACCATTTCATACACATTCAGTTAAGAGTCTAAGGAGGCAGTCACTATTTTTCATTTTTTTTTCATTATGTATAAAAAATTATACATCTTTTGTTTACGCATTTATTTATGCATTTATAATTAACTACTCATAACTTCTGTCCGCGAATTCGGCTGCCTGGAATTTAGAACTGGGTGAAAAGACCTGAATAAATAGAACTAAGCATACTTGTTAAAATTCCAGATATACTTATGTATCTATCTTTGGGCCATATTTTATCCAGATCCGTTCTGGCGTGAACGGCTGAATCCTCACGTTTATAATAATTACTTACCTATATGTGTTAGGTAGTTGTTGATCTAAAATATTTGCAACAAATTTAAAGCTGCCTCAATTGTCTAGTGATCCTAAGCGCGAATTCTACGCTAGAGTTCCTGGGTTCGATTTCCAGGTCGAGAAAAGTGTTACAGGGATTTTCTATGAAATTCTCAGTAACAACTCGGGATTCAGATTTGGGCCCGGTTATTGGCAACAGGCTCGCTCTGTATTATTTGGTACCTAAACATACCTTCGAACAGTACGTATACATTACACTTCTGCTTAACCTTTCGGAGAATATAGACGTGATGATATTTAAAAAACATTTTAGACTATTCCAAACTTCAAGAGGTTTCCTTACCGTTCAAACCATCTTCGCCAAACAGAGTGGCATCATTAGAATCATTACGTCGGACATTGACAACAATCGATGTTCTTGAATAAAACACAGCGGTTTGTGTCGCTTGCCGCGTATCGATCCGGGCCATAACGGTCAATGTACAATGTCACTCTTCATAGATAATAATCATTTTTCCCCGAGTGGGAACGGGTAAGAATACTCACTATATACAAACTAGCAGACGGATCACCTGATGGTAAGCGATAACCGCCGCCCATGGACACCCTCAACACCAGAGGAGTCACAAGTTGCCCGCCTTTTAAAAGGGTTTGCGCCTCCGGTAACCTCACTCACTCGTCGAAACACAATGCAAGCGTTGCTTCACGCCGGTTTTCTGTGAGGCCGTGGTATTTATTTATTTTATTCTTTTGCACACATAAATAGTACATGGCGGACTTAACGCCGCAGGCGTTTTCTACCAGTCTACCTTCGGATCGTGCAGAGATAATTGTGGCAGGTGCTTAAGCATTAACTACTTACTTATCAATAAATAAAAACAAACAAACAAACGATAATGTAAATAATATACATAAATAATATAAATCTACATGTAGAAGTATTAAAACAAATAATATATAAAAATATATAATATACTAGCTGACCTGAGAGACGTTGTCCTCTCCAAGTTTCAACTAACCACCTCAAAAATTTGATTTTTCATATTTGTAATACACTTAGCGCCATGGACCTCTGGATACCGTATTTCTGACCTATAAATTACTTAATTTCAAAAATTTGTTCACGTGGTATTGACGTGAAGCATGGAAATATAAACAGACTAACCTACATAGACAAAAATCTCAAATAACTGTTTCGGCGTCAGTAAATTAAGATTAACGCACCTTGCATTTTTTTTTATTATTGTAAATACAGTAGTATATTCTTAGGCTATATTATTTAATTATTTGAATAAATGGAAACTCTTTATTTACTTGCTCAAATAAAGTGTGCGCACTGTATCTACACTATGGAGGTTTCAAATTATAAAATAAGTTACTATATGGCTGGATGCTTTAAAGAAGAAAACAATAATTGTCAAAATTGTCAACTCAAAATGACACCTGTTATCAAATCAAATTTCATTGAGGTAATAACGATGTCGTGTTAGTCCGCTAGAAAATAAGTTGTCATTCTTTGTTTACTTCTAAAACCTACTCAAATATTTAGTTTTTACACCGGCTTGTGCTCGCTGGATAAATCCTATGTATGTCCCGTGATTCCCTGTATAAGTAGAGTTAGAATAACTGTACTTATAATCAATTCCTGGTCACAATAATGGTGTCTGATTGATCTGCTTTATTTTCTTGTTTTATCTAATTTAGTCCCTGTAAGTGTATTTTTTAATTTTATTACTCGATTCTGTTATAATTTTTTATCCGTGCTAGTCTAGTACAGAAATACTTGAAAAAGAAATTGACTTCAACGGTTATTTTTAAAATTCATCGTTTTCAATGGTTAAAATGGTAATATCTTTTGATAGAGAGATCCGATTTGAATTAAAAATAGCCTAAATAAATCCTATGTATGTCCCGTGATTCCCTGTATAAGTAGAGTTAGAATAACTGTACTTATAATCAATTCCTGGTCACAATAATGGTGTCTGATTGATCTGCTTTATTTTCTTGTTTTATCTAATTTAGTCCCTGTAAGTGTATTTTTTAATTTTATTACTCGATTCTGTTATAATTTTTTATCCGTGCTAGTCTAGTACAGAAATACTTGAAAAAGAAATTGACTTCAACGGTTATTTTTAAAATTCATCGTTTTCAATGGTTAAAATGGTAATATCTTTTGATAGAGAGATCCGATTTGAATTAAAAATAGCCTAAATGTTAATCCAAGAAACAGGCTATGAATTCCTGCCCACTTCCTCCAAACCTCTTCAGTAGTTATCATTTGATGCGCGGTCAAACATACAGACAAACCGACAGACAAACCGACAGACAAACCGACAGACAAACAGACAGACAAACCGACAGACAAACAGACAGACAAAAGTTCCAAAAATATTAGAAATGGATTGTGTTACCGATTCTGAGTCCCCCAAATTAGTTTTTTTGTAAATATAAGCAATGTACAGACACGGCTCACTTACATTCTTATTATATGTAAGATATATAAATATATACTTAAATATATACAATTAATTGTTGTGATAAATCTGCTAATTTTCTGTGAAGGTGCTCACGAAGCTTTAACTTGAATTTAAAACGGCTATTAGCCATCCTGATTTCCAAGGGCAGCTCATTCCATAAAAGAATAGCTTGAATGAAAAACGAAGAGTGCATGAAGTCAGTACGGTGAGATGGACAATGAAGATGACGATTATTAGACGGTATCACTCCGGCCCGTTTGTGCTGAAGCATGGCTCTCCCACGTGAAGCCTTTGAACGTGAAGATAGGCATCTCATAAGAGGCGAGATAATATCTGACTTGCTCGTTAGTAGGACCCAGTTGCTGCGGCTCTGACAGTCTGGCAGTGCGTAGGGGCTTTAAGGGAGGCGACGCATCACTAACTCCTCTGGTATCAGGTACAGGTGTCCATGGTCAACGATGACTACTGACCACCAGGTGGATCGTCAGTTCTTTTGCCAACTTAATCCATAAAAATTATGTTTCCTCCGATTACTCCTAACTTTAGTGCACAATAAAGGAGTTAGTGACATTATTTTATTGTGAAAATTACTAATAAGCGTACGAGACGATGATGGTAAGCGGCAACCGCAGCTTAGAGATTAGCAGCAACACGGTGTCATTCTCGTGTTATCATCTTAAGACCTCAGTTATTATACCCAGTAATTCAAGTTCAAGTTCAAATAAGCTATTACAAGCGTTTATAAAACGTTATGATTCTAGTTGCACGGTTTCAAAAAGTTGATCCTATGGAGAAGAATCCGGCAAGAAACTCTATGGACACTATTTTTTAAATAAATTGTGCTACTATCTTCACTGGTACAATATTCCGGTAACAGGATATGTAGACATTGAAGGTTATACCCAAGTTTAACCGAAGTCGATGTCATTTTAAGAGAATAAATAACTATATGGTAAAAACGTAGGTACATCATCAAAGAAGGCAAATGAAACTAGGTGTCTGCTTAGACATGCTACAATGTGTACACACATTTACAGGTTCTGTTGTGGTAAACAATACTAATCATATAAAGACATCTCCATATAAATTTATAAATAAATAATATAAAATCTGTCAAAGACATGTCCATATACTTAATAGGTGCCTACTTACTAACTTCGACTAGCTGAATTTAAGTTTTATTCGTATACTAGCTTTTGGGCGCGACCTCGTCCGCGTAGCGTGAAGCTATTTATTGAGATTAATATAGCCTATAGCCTTCCTCAATAAATAGGCTATCTAACACTGAAATAATTTTTCAAATCGGACCAGTAGTTCCTGAGATTAGCGCGTTCAAGCAAACAAACAAACAAACTCTTCAGCTTTATTTATTAGTGTAGATAGATACATAAACCATATAAGTACCTACAAACACTTTTTACACGGTTCCAAATTAGTGGTTCCATATGGAGAAAAGAAAGCGCAAGAAACTTCATTAGATAAAAACATTAGCTTTATGAGTTAGCTTATTGAAAAACACGGTTTCGGATTCTTTACCGCCGATCTTTACGTGTAGACTAAGGTTTGACGCCTCAATGTTACAGTTACTAACAGCTGCCTTACATTATGGTTAATTATTTTTAATTCTTTGTTAAAAGAAATCATTTTTTTTATTATAAAACGTTGCCCCACTCTAGGATTTTCTCCAGTAGGTATCGTAATTTTTAATGTTGTTTGACGTCCTTGTAAGTTTCATGCCGATAAAGTGAGTCGGCACTAGAGATGATAGTCGGATATCAGAATTGACAGATGTCAGAATTGACAGATGTCACAATCTATGCGTTTTTTGTTATCATTCTTCATAATATTTTCAATTATTAACTTACCACACAAAAACACAGCATTTTTCAATGACAACCGATCAAAATAATCTAATCATTACGGTGTTCATTCCAATACAAAAACCACTAAATGAATTTACCTATTAAACATTCTGTCTACAAAAGACACATAAAACTGTCAATAATCAATATTGATTCTTAAACTCTGAAGTTTAAGGTTGAAAATTTATTAAGCAAACACGTTAGACCAATTACGAACTGCCTTCATGCATATTTTAGAGATTCTAGGACTGAGTATGACGATATTATCGATATAGATTGAAATGACGGTTTGATTTTTTATTTATGTACCTATGTAGGTACCCGGGTCTTGGTGAAGGACAAATTGCTTTCGACCGATAGTTATCTAAATATTGCGTAAGCCATTTCCTTTTTCGTACTGGAAGACTCTTTTTTAACTTTTACTTTGAAGCAGTCTCTATAAAAGATCTCAATCATACTTCATGATCATCTTTCTGCTTTTCAACCGACTTCAAAAAGTAGGAGGTTCTCAATTAGTTTGTTTTGTTTGTATGTTGGTTACGCATTTATTCGGCTATTTAAAAACCGAAATCGGAAAATTCTTTTTTCTATGTGAAAGAATATCGAGGCGATCCTATTCAAATTTGGTGAAGATCAGTAGCCCAAGCACTAACACTTTCGAAAACCTATTCGTATCAAACTCGAGAATAATTAGTGTGAGACGGAGGTTAATGAACGTAGATTAAGCGAAAATGGTGTACCAGGATCGTAGCAAGTGTAGTCTCTGCTTACCCCAATGGGAGACAGGCTTGAAAATATGTATTTATATATGAGATTTGTAGCAGAAAAAACTCAAAAGCAGAAAAAAGAAAACGTCGTCGAGATACATCAGATTCTACTCGCCAATTAGTGTTGAAATAAAATAACTTTTAACAGAAACAAAAAATAAATTTATGTGCGAAACATAACAGGAAGTAAACAAAACCTACGTATAAAATAAAAGATTTCAACTAGCACTTTACAAATTAATGATTGATCAATGATCAGGTTATGACAATGTTATCGCTTTTTGTTTCTGAACGCACCACACTAACGGTCAATAATTGATGGTAGGAAGTGATTGATGACGTAAAGCTATTACAATTAAAAAAAACTATGTCTTTTATTTGTTTATGCTCTAACACGCTTCTTAAGAGCGTTTGTTGGGGGTCCGAGCGGACCGAGCTTGGGTCCGCTCGGACCCAACAAACGCTCTAAAGGAATCCGAATAAATCGAATCTTTTCGAAAAAAGGACGATTGTAAAGGCCTGGATAGTTGAAATATCCGAGTTATTTTCAGTACCTAATATCGTATTATTATAAACAGGAGTTTGTGAGCACATTGTAGCATGTCTAAGGGTCACTTGCACCAACTTCTTAAATGTATTTAAATTGTATTTTAACACCATTTTTCATAGTAAATTTGTGTTTAAATACAATTTAAACATATTCAAGAAGTTGGTGCAAGTGGCCCTAAAAGGACGCCTTGTTTTTTTTTTAATAATGACATTTACTTCTTGACTGTTGGGAACCTTCTTTTAATACTTAATATCGACTTCGGTCCACACTGCGTTTCCGTGGTCTCCACTCGAGACCCTTCTGCCAAAATCTTATCGCGGCACGAATAGCCCAGTTCAACTGGCTAAAATGGCAACTATGATTCATGAAATGTTGATATATTAACCTCCCATTTCTAAGCGTAGATACTATGACACAGAACTTCATACAAACACTTCATGTTGGTGATTCACCAAGACTTAAATTACTAAAGGCGGAGTGACAAACACACCTGCGCGTTCCCAGGCATGCTATTATCATGCTTTTAATATTAATTATTTCTACAGCTTTCATTAGATGATGAAACATACATATGTAATATTAGTTCTCACATAAAACTTGCATGAACTGTTTTCATGAATTGTTTCGTAGTGGCCGAGCTACATGATTTTAGGGTCCATTGCCGAGTCGAGTAGTGATAATGGGGTTTGATATGATTCATTGCACGTTTTTCGTAGCGGCAACTCGTCACTAGGTACTGTTGCGCCGTGTGTAGTGGTTTAGATTCCCGTCCGAGGCAAATATTTTTGAGTTCTACAGAAATTTGTTTTGAGTCTGGGCATACTTTTTATTTAGTTTCTTAATTGTAGGTTCGTGTAGTCTGTCACGACACAGGGCTTGATCCCTAGTACGGAGGTAACTTTATTCTCAATGGCAGCTCGAAGCTTGGGATTGTAGGTACCGAGGATTAATAATAGACTCGCGTCTTTTTTTTTTATTCTTCCTTTTTTAAGGGACTTTGACGCTTAGCGTATGCCAGCCCCATCGTAACCTAAACATATATTAATTCTAACGTCTTCGATTACACCACATTCTTCACAATTAGGGGAAGTTGTTTTCTTCATCATGAAGGCAAATTTCTTGCATGGAATGTGTCCAGATCTGGAGTCTGTGGGCAGTAACAATTAACTCTCTACTTAAGTTACTATTTTTAAACCAGGGCACATGAAAGGGCTGACACTGAATGGTTTTGTACCATATTCGACTCGCGTCTTATTAAGCAGGTACCTAATCTTCAATCAGTGATCTGTTCCGAAATTCATAAACAATTTTCTTGTAGAGTAGAATACCATCACGCTTGTATTCGCCGAAGGCTTAGGCAGAGGTGTAATAATGTACCTACATCCTCCGTTCACTGATATGTTTAGGTTCCATGTAAGAAATGGCGAGGGTAGTGACATTAACACAAGCTGCTATTGAGAATTTTATTAAAAAAACTTCTTATTACCTTGCTTGACCTGGGAATCGAAAACTGTCCAATCGACCACTAGACTACAGAGGCAATTTGTAAAATGGATATGTCTGTAGATTATATTGCTACTAATGATATTGACTACGACTTATATTATGCAGCAGCTTGTTTTACACCCACTACAAAAAACAACTTCGTGAATTAAATATAACCGTTTTGTCGTGGGAGCGTTCGAGTGTTAGTGAAGGGACACTGAAAATTTCATACATTTCCAGTTGATTGCACGCTACACAGTGGGTATGATGGTCGGGAGGCGTGCACCATGCATGTTTCAATGTTTGTGGCGGACAACACTATTTGTCGAGCATTAGAAATGCGGTCGCAATTGATTTGCGGTAAAAGTTGGAGGTCGAGTTGTTTTTCTGTAAATCTATTTATTCACCCGCACCCCAGAGTACTCTTATGGACAAATAGACAAAAGGTAGCCTAAGCTCTGCTCCATGATCTTATTTATTGCTGTTATCTCTTGAAACTTCGTACATCATTAGGACAGTTAAAGGTTAAAAAAGATAATTTAAAAAATAAAAAACCCGACTGCCAAAAATATGGAAATAAGATGACCAATCTCTTGCAGTCAATACATCAAAAGACCTAGCGCCTCCGAGTAAGACCGACTGAAACCGACCTCATAAGATTATTCATCATGGTTTTCATCCATTTTAGAAGGTTTTTTGAATTATTAACTTTTCTTAGAATTACTAACTTAGTTTTTAACATAACCATTCTTCAGGAGCAGTCGGGTAAAAATGTTGCCCTAATAAAAGCCCGGAACCGAGGCAGCGGATGTAAATGAGAATGCAATTCAACTTTTAACGGTACGAATCAGAGGTCGACATCGGGAGTTCAAGCTGTATCTCAGGATCCGATTAATTAATTGAGATACGAAGTACAGAACAGTGATAACAAAATTAAAATCTATTCAGTAGTTTTTGCGCCCACCCGTAACAAACAGATAAGAATTTTAAAAATATCATTTTTGGGATCGCAGACTTTTATATACAACCCACTTGTTTTTTTTAATATCTTCAATGTGCAGACACAGCTTTTTTTCAATTTTATAATAGTAGAGAAGAAGAAGATTAAAATTATTTAGGTGAAAACAACAAGAAAGCGTCGAAGGGAGGAAGGGAAGGAAAAGCTATTTTTATAGATGCCAATCTATAAAAATAGCTTTTAACCATATTGATCTTTGTTGGTGTTGCCAACAGATCATACTACGCTCTAGTTTTTTTATGGTATAGGGAGGCAAACGAGCATACGGATCTCCTGATGGTAAGCGATTACCGATGACCATAGACACCTGCAACACAAGAGGAGTCTCAAGTGCGTTGCCCACCTTTTAAAAGGGTTTGGGCCTCCGGTATCCTCACTCACTCGGCAAACCACAACGTAAGTGTTGTTTCACGCCGGTTTTCTATAAGGCCATGGTGTCACTCCGGTCAAGCCGGCCCATTCGTGCCGAAGCATGGCTCTCCCACGATGAAAAAGTTAGTTAAGACATAACTAATATTTAGGTCACTCAGGTGTTTCACAAAACATTCATGAAGGCCTCTAGGTAACGTCGGCCGCAGCTTGTGGCTTTTATTTATTCATCTTATGATTAGTACCTTCAGTTATGAAGTGGAACACTCAAACTGTCGTCAGGTGTTTTTTATTGTATTTTTATTGTAGTTTATTATTTTGTATAGTATATTATATTATGTAGCTATAGTTTCACTGCCGGTTGGACTCACGGTAGCTTAGTGGTCATAGCGTCTGGTGTATCTAACCAGAAGACGCAGGTTCGAATCCTGCCCGCAAGTCAAATTTTTCCTTCACTAAAATAACTTTATAATCTTAGCATGAAAAATGCTAAACAATACAAAAAGATGAAATATATGAAATGAAATGATATTTATTTCTGTAAGTAGATCATTAGAGACACTTTTTCAAGTCAATGTTTTGTTTTTTTTTATAGCTAGATGGCTTCGGCATATCCGGCATATAAGGATATAAGGATGGATATGAGTCAATTGCCTTTCAAACGGATAGAAAATCAATTTCTTTTAAATATTGTTGGTTTTCCCGACTATTACGGTAGGGAATTAGTTACACAAAAAAATAATTCTGACTCTCACAATGCCAACTCCCATGGGTCCCGAATATGGATCTCGGGTCATGTAATTTCTTCTGGGTCACATTTATGATGTATGACTCCTTCGGCCCGAATAACTGTGTCAATGGGCGTGCACCTTAAATGTCTCCTTGATTACTACTGAATTAGTGGTTTTCATGAAATATCAATTATATAAGGCCTAGTTTAGTAATTTCCTTCTTTAATAATCACTGTTACCTAATTTATAACGTGTTATGTTTTGGGTAAAGTAAAGTAAAATAAAGTAGGATATAGGAAAATAGATAAAGATAATTGCAATTTTGTTGACGACGGCACGCCTTTTTTTTTTTTTATTACTGATAGGCTTACGCTTGACCACTACTTGCCTGATGTTTAAAAGGCACACAAGTAGTATCACTAGCGGGTTAGAATCTGGAGTCCTTAAAACCAGAACACAATAATGTTAACATGCATCAAGGTACCAGGATCACATAAAACTGTATGATTTATATCTTACTAGCTTCTGCCCGCGACTTCGTCTGCGTGAACTTCATAATTGGGTCCGACCTAGATAAAAATTAGCCCATATGTTATTCCAGACTATAATCTATATCTGTGCCAAATTTTATCCAGATCTGTTCAGCCGTTCTGGCGTGAAAGAGTAACAAACATCCATCCATCCATCCATCCATCCTCAAAAACTTTCACATTTATAATATTAGTAAGATAAGATTTATCGAATCAAAAAGGCTGCAGCATCGTTCAAAGGAATATCATAATCTACCTTTTGAAGCTAATACTTGTTTGTTATCATTTAATATAGTAATTTTCGCTTTAATCTGTCCATAATAATCAAGCCAATATACTGTGCCACTGCTGGCCATGGCCGGGTCTCCACTCAGAATGAGACGGGTTGGGCTCCACCACGCTGGCCTGCGGGTTAAATCTGCGCATAAATACTTGCTCTCTGATTATACTCATTCAGAACTTACTAGCTTTCTGTCTGTCTTTATAGGCTGCTATTACTATCAGCCATGAAGTTTCTCTAAAACGGCCCAAAACCACGAACTATATTAACGTCCGGTCTTCAATCCAACAGCTTGAACATATCCAACTTCATTTTCTCAGGTCAACGGCGAGCGAAACCCAGATGAAGTCTACAAAGACTTCAGAGCGGCTGTTCTCCAGATCTTGGGAGCCACAGAAGACCAGTCTACAATGAACGGCGTTAGTGGGGTTGGAGTTGGGGCTGGGGGCATACCGGGGGAGATCGTGGGCGTGGAGCCCGCGCCGGCTCAGGAAAGAGAAGGAGATAGGGAGGAGACTGCAGGGCAGCCCGTCATGCCGATCCCCATGCCCATCCCGGCCGCCATGCCGATGCCGACCGCCATACCAGTGCCAGTATCCATGCCGGTGCATGACACGGGGACAGACAGGGTTGTTACGCCGAAGGTAAGTTTACAAATGCTGAAGAGTTTGTTTGTTTGTTTTTTGCTTGAAGGCGCTAATCTCAGGAACTACTGGTCCGATTTGAAAAATTATTTCAATGTTAGATAGCCCATTTATTGAGGAAGGCTATAAGCTATATATCATCATGCTACGTAGACGAAGTCGCGGGCAGAAGCTGGTACTACAATAAAATGGTAGAACAATAATAGTTAAAAACAAAATAACAAATAAGCTAAGCGTGAATGTGTAGGGTTTTTCTCACTTTTCTATCAGCCCTGCACCAACGGGAACCTCATATATATTTGTCATATGCATAATTACAATAAACGGAATAGATATCCTGAAACAATGACGTCAATGGTATATTTTGCCGAAATCCTCGAAGCTGAGAAATTCCGTCTTTTTCAGCTTTGGAAAAAAATACAGCAGTTATTATTGTAGATATTAATTTTTAGCGACGGTATTGATATTACCTATATTATATTTTGCATTTTAGTAGGTACTAACAAACTACAATATTATGTAGTATGTATATCTTGAACGAAAATCTCGTAGGAAAGCAAATTAAAATGAATTTGAAAGGAGAAGAGTACGTACCTAGTATCTAGGTACTAAAGGATGATTTAGTTAGAAATGACCGTAAACATTTGCTTTCTTCGAAAAATTACTTCAAATATTGCCAAAAACCTGGTTTTAGCACTTTGAAATTGGTATTTCTCCAAATTTTGACATCCAAGACCAATTTTGTTGCCGGATTACGATTAAGCATCAAAAAATCTGCAAGGAATTATGTGCCTCAGCCCTGCGACTTTTTTGTAAACTAGTGTTATCGGTAACAAGCATGACCTCTGCTTTCTTTGACGATTCAAAAACGTCGATAAGTGGAAAAATAAAGCCACAGCCAAAAAGCCTTAAGATAGTGACTAGACAATTTGTTTTGTGCTTTGATCAAGTTTTTCAGTGAATGGGAGAGGTCAGGACGAACGCAAGCGCCTTGACCTAATCACAGGTTTTGTGGATTTCTCTATAAGGTTTTATGTGATTAGAATTGTAGGTGATTGTTTTTTGCACTATAATAAATATAGTCTGATTTAATTTTGTTTCTTTCATGATCAAACTAGTGTATCCAAAAATACATTAATATCGTTGCCTTACCATGCCTGTTTTCCCATAAAAATTAGGTAGCAGTGTAGGAACTTATGTAGCTATAGTCACAATCCACCGATGTTTAATCCCATATATTATGAAAATCCAAATTCCAAGCTGCTGCTGAGAATATCATCAAAATCTTCGCGGTACCGCCTTGCTTATCTGGAAATTGAAAGAAGAACATACGCTTAGCAATTAGTGTTTTTTTATACCAATGAATAATAAAAATTGGAATAAATGTACTTAAGTTATAAAGTTCGTTAGGGGAATCGTACTTCAAGTTGAAGTTCAAAGTTCAAATTGCTTGTCTCACTTCAATGGTTCAAATGGTATTTCAAGCGTTTAAACACGATATGATTCTAGTTGTACGGTTCCAAAAGGTTGATCCTATGGAGAAGAATCCGGCAAGAAACTCCATGGAAACTCTTTTAAAATAAATTATGTTAGAATCTTCACTGGTACATTATTGCGATTACAAGATGTGTGGACGTTGAAGGAAGTCCAAGTTTGACTGAAGTCGACAATATTAAACGAAGGTTCACATTATTTGATAACTTTACTTGCTTCATTAGCTAAGTGGTCTTGAGCGTGACTGCTACGCTAGAGGTCTTGGGTTTGATTCCCAGGTCGAGCAAAGTGTTATTGGGTTTTTCTATGAAATTCCTAGTAGAAGCTCGGAGTTAGGAATTTGTGACCGGTTAATGGCAATAGGCTCGCCCCCTATTACATGAGACCTAAACGTACCGGCGAACTGTGGGTGTACATTAGTACGCCTCTGCCTAACCCTTCGGGGAATACAGGCGTGATGGTATGTATGTAGGGTCATTAGTCTACTGAGGCAGTAATTGTTCAATTGATCATAAACTAATATTGTCTGTATCCTTCTCAGCCTGAATTAATACGAGTCCGCGGCGAGTCGACAACTCCGGCGCTGCTGTGGGTGGTGGGCGGTCCCGGCAGCAACAAGGCACAGCTCTGCCAGCGAGCGGTGGCGCAGCGACAGGGTTGGACACATTACAGGTATTTAATAATGACCCTTGAGGGCTTGCAAGGTTTTAGTTAATCAATTTTGGTTGCACATTTCTTGTAGCGACATCTACTGCGCTACATACGAAACCGACGAACTAATCCTGAATCGCGCAAGTAAAGTTTGCAACGCAACTTGCATATACACAACCACAACACACTTGTATATATACAACCACCTGACCTATTTTGATTTTGTTATCACTGTTAGAAAGTATATGCTCCAACTTAAAAACTGGTGAACTTCTTATTACAATTAATTCAACGGATCCTGAGATACAGCTTGGCCTGTCTGATGTAACCATATTCGTGCAAAGAAGATATCATCAATGTTGGTTTTTCCAAGTTTACTCCTAATATAGCTTCATGTGAGCGAAGCCGCGGGCAAAAGCTAGTAACGTGATAAAATACATAAATTGGTTTTATTTCAATATTTTTATTTCAATGTGTGCCTTAGATTCAGGGAAACTACACAGTTTCTTTTACAGTTTTTTTTTAGTTTTCGATTCCCAGGTCGAGAAAAGTGTTATTGGGTTTTTCTATGAAATTCCCAGTAGCAGCTCGGAGTTAGGAATTTAACGGCAATAGGCTCGGCCCCTATTACATGGGACCTAAACATACCGGCGAACTGTGGGTGTACATTAGTACGCCTCTGCCTAACCCTTCGGGGAATACAGGCGTGATGGTATGTTATGTTATGTTTAATATTACCCAAAAGTCCAGACAACAAGAAACATACTTTCATCCATTTCCACAGCTTGGGTCAGCGTCTGCGGAGTCTAGCTGACGCAGGTGGGCGTCCAGCTTCGGATGGCGCACTAGCACGCTCCGCCATCAGCGGCGGCGAGCTGGCTCCCAAGGAACTGGTCTCGAGGCTAGTGAGGGCTGCCGTCTCCGAAGCAGGCCGAACAGGACATGGCCTCGTGCTTGATGGATACCCTCGAGACCTAGAGCAGATGGAACAGTTCCAGTCAGAAGTAAGAAAATATATTACTTGGTTTTCATAAAACATGTTTCTCGCAGGGTTAGGCAGGGTGGCGTCACATATGGTTGTACCTAGGGTTGCCAACTTTTTTTTACAAGAAATAAAGAATATTTAGGTCTGTCAAGGAAAATAAATAGTATTTGGGAATTTAAATGAACAGTGTTGTACCGTGTTCTGAAACGCCACTATTGTGACTACGCTGCACTGATTTAGTGTGAGCTTAGTGTACGGTATAGTTTACTATAGTAGTGCATATTTTGATGCTGAAAACAGTATTTTTAGTAAGGTAGAAGTACGTATTTCCGGCAGCGTCCCAATATCCGGTAACTAGATAGTTTTTTTTGTTTTCCACCTTTCTACCAAGCACAAATTAAAGTTTGTAAATTGTAACACATTCTTGGTAATATTTTGTACAATAATAATTGCAACACTGATCAAAAAGTTTGATGGTGGCAAAACTGTGTAACCTTAAAAGTGTGCTCTCCAAAAATATTAAGAAAATTGGAGGTCCGGTCTCTAAACTGCGAGATCACCCCGTCGTACTATTCAGCTTGGCATGCTGCTACGGATGACCATACGGTAAGGGTGTTAATTTATTGAAATATTTGAGTGAACTATCTAACGATATAAACTATAAATTATGGTGAATCTAATTGAGAAGTATTTATTTTTGCATGTCACATTTATTGGTACGCACTAATCCCTAGTTGACCCAGCAACCGGCACATATTTTCCATTTTTTTTTTTTTTTTTTTTTATTTATTATGGCAAACCAACTAAATACACACAAAAACATTCATGGCATATATCATTTACAATAAGATAGAATTGCATGCATCTAAATTAAAGGAAAGCACAGCATTTTGGTTTAGATCTCGTATTACAATAATAATTAATATATTTTAATATACTATACCTAGAATAACAAAGAATTAAATTAAACTAAACTAAATAAGTTAATTATACATTATTGAGAACTACTTATTCTTTAAGAAAATTACAAATTATTGAACACAGCTCTTTTAAACTTAGTGATGCTGAATGAAAACATGTCCAAGTCACAATCGTGAAAAATGTCGTTACACCTTCTGAGAATATAGGAAACAGGAGCATTACTACCGTACTTGGTTTTGCGGCTACTGGGAGCAAAAGGCTTATAATTGTGAAGTCTAGCTGATGACCGGGGGATATTAATGTTAATTGACGATAGAAGCTGTGAGCAATCCACGCCTTGATTTAATATCTTGAATAAGAAAATTAGACCTGCAAAATCTCGACGCCAGTGTAAAGATTTCATTTTAAAATAGTTCAGTCTATCTTCATAGTTTTTAACTGTATTCCTTATACCTGCCTTATAAGAGAGTCTTTTAATGAATTTTATTTGAACTCTTTCGATGCGTTGAATGTGGATATTATGTACTGGGTACCAGATGATAGAGCAGTATTCTATATGACTACGGACTAATGAAGAAAACAAAATTTTGAGTGCTGTTAAATTACTAAATTGTCTTGTGTTACGGTTTAAAAATGCTAACATTCTATTGCTTTTATTTATTATAATTTCGGTGTGTGTTTGAAATTTCATTTCAGAGTCTATAATGATGCCCAGATCTCTAACTTCACATACTTTATTTAATCTTTGGTTCCTCATAACGTATGTAGAATTGAATTTGTTTTTTTTGCGTGAAAATTTAATATGATAACTTTTACCAACATTAACTTGCATGCTGTTCTTCTCACACCACACACAGAGCCTGTCAATATCCTTTTGCAGCAAAGTTTCTTCGTTTTTTGTCATTACAACTCTATAAAACTTTAAATCGTCAGCATACATTTCGAAATGAGAATTCTGTATGGAGTATTTAATGTCATCTATAAACATCGTAAATAATATTGGGCCCAGATGTGACCCTTGTGGTACCCCAGATGTGGGAGTGAAGGTATTGGATGAGTGTCCATTTACAACCACTCGTGCTGTTCGGCCGACTAAGTAAGACTGAAACCATTTCAGAAGTGACCCATGAACACCGAATGTGATTTTGAGCTTTTGTAACAAAATTCTATGGTCAACCTTGTCAAAAGCTTTGCTGAAATCGCTATATATGGCGTCAACTTCCTTACCGTTACTCATGTAAGCTAGAGTTCGTTCGACAAAGTTGGCCAAGTTTGTGGTCGTTGATCTATTTCTAACGAAGCCATGTTGGTGTTCTGTAATAGAGCCTTTGATATGCCAGTTCATGATGGGACACAAAAGAGATTCGAAAATCTTTGCCAAAGTGGGTAGTATACTAATAGGCCTGTAATTGCAGATATCAGTCTTATCCCCCGATTTTGGAATTGGTTTTACTATGGCGTCCTTCCAGATCTCCGGAAAAACCCCTTCAGACAAAGATCGGTTGTAAATTATATGTAATGGCTTAGATAAAACATTAGCACACTCCCTAATAAACAGTGGAGGTATATCGTCAGAGCCCGGCCCTTTAGCGACATCTAAGTTCTTAAGTTTCCTCTGTATGTTACTTTCAGATAGTGTTAATTGATGTAAGCTGTTACTATTGTTGGATGGATAAATATGTGAAGGGTCTAGATCACTGCCAGAAATAGGACTATATACAGACGCAAAGTTCTCCGCAAATAAATTTGCTATGCTCGTACCGTTAGTCGCAGTTTTTTCATTGAGCTTCATGTATCTGGGTATAACGTTTTTGCTATCGCGTTTGTTTTTTATGTATGACCAGAAATATTTTGGATTTTTTACCACATTACTTTGTACATTTTGTAAATACTTTTGGTACAATTCTTTTATTTTTCGGTTAGATCGGTCCTTAAGTAATATATATTCATATTCATCTCGTTTATTCTTATATTTTTTCATTCTCTGCCTACATTTATCTTTTTCTTTAAGCATTTTTATTAAACTATTATTGTACCAGATGGGATATGAATTTTTACCAGCATTCCGTTGAGGGACCAATTCAGTAATAATTTTTCGTAATACAGTGTAAAAAGCAGCAACTGACATATCAACGGTATCCGATTTTAAAATAATGTCCCAATCTGTTTTCTCAAGACGATTCCTAATTTCCCTATAGTCAGCTTTATGAAATGAATAAATCTTAATCGTTTTATGTGCAAGCGTCTTAGGAAGGTTGAGATGAATGGTGATCTGTAAAGGTGGGTGATAATCATCGACTTTTGAAATGGGATCACAGGACCGAGTTACTTCAATCGGATAAAATAAATTAGATATGACTAGGTCTAGAATCCTATTCTGTTTATTTTTGATTGAGTTATACTGGTGCAGGTCGTTAGAGGATAAGAATTCAATAAAGATTTTACCTATATTATTGGTGCCGATATTTGGCTCCGCATGTTGGTGTATTGATGATTTTGTCCATTCTACGTTACTTAAGTTGAAATCACCTATTAGCATTACGGGTTCATCATTAATTACACTACTAACTCTATTTGTGAAGTAGGTTATAAGATTAATGTTTACCGGAGGAGCCAAATAAATGGCGCACAAGTGAATTTTCTTTGATGTTTTAAGAGCATAATCAGTTGATAAGTCTAGTGTCACCCATAAATCCTCACAACAGGACTCGAATGCTGTGTTTCTGTAAGCATTTATTGATTTATCAACTGCGATTAGCACACCGCCACCCTCCTTGCCCGCAGAGAAAGTTCCCGACTGTCTATCTCTTCTAAAAATTTGATATCGATTGTCAAAAATTTCTGATTCTAACACATTTTCATTCAGCCAGGTCTCAGTAAGCACAATAACATGAAAGTTCATAGTTAGCACATTAAAAAAAATGGTGTCTAATTTTCCGCGAATACTTCTAGAATTTTGGTAATAGAAATTTAAATGATCGAATTTTAAAGATAAACTATACTGACAATGACTGTTTAAATTTGAAGTGAGTGTGATTATTCTAATTTTTTAAGACTTTCTAAACTTGTTATTACACGTGTTAATGAGCCTTCCTCTTTCCTGATAAAAATTTTTCCATTTCTAACCCAGACAAACTTGTATTTCTTCTCTTTGGCTGCGATTCTGGTAGCTGCATGTAATGATTTGTTAGCTAAAGTGAGGTGTTCGCTTACATAAACTGGGGATTGCTTGTCTCCGTAACCCAGTAACTTGGTGTTCAATTTATTGTTGGGGTTCGATCTGTTGTATATGTAAATTGCCCCGAGCAGATTATCGCGCTTAATTTTGCTTGGTAGCTTGCAGATAACAGCTCTAGGTTGATTCGACGTCGAGTTCAGCTTTTGTACCCTAGCGCAAGACAGTATCTCATTTTCTGCTATAGGATAAGACACAACATTGCTCAATTGTACTATTGTTTTGACCAGGTTCTCTTGCTTATGTTCTGGTAAACAGTGTATTTCTATATTGTTTTGTCTGGCATCTTGCTCTAATTGCCCAATTTTAACTTCCATTTCTGTCACCTTCTTAATCAAACAACTATTTTCATTGCGCAGACATTTTATCTCTTCATTGCATACTTTAAATTGGGCCGTCATATCTTCGAAGTCAGCGTTCATAAATTTAATAGATTTTTCAAAACTAAGGATTTCCTCTTTCATGGACGAAAATTCGTCATTCAGAATTTCCTTGATAGCGGCGCGTGTTTCTGTTCTTATAATCTCTATAATTTCAGAGCGCAGTATTGATTTTGAATCCTCACCCTGATCGAAGTTCTCTCGTTTCCTTTTGTAGCGACAAGTGACATTCATCGTTGATGACTCGTAATTAGGTTCAGTAGTTATGCTTATGTTTGGCTCCGATTGATGGTGAACAATAGGTGACTGACGCTGCTGCCCTGAAGAATTAGATACAACAGGCGAGATAGGAGGTGTCCGATTTAACGGCATTGTTTCTTGATACCGTATTTATTTGTAAACAAACAAAAAAATATATATTTAATAGTGATTATTATTTAAAAATAACTTCGCTTGAACTGGGGGCTTCTTGTGTGGCATAAACAATAATTTTGAAAACGCAAAAAGAATATCGTTTCGAGAGGTGTGAACCGGCGGCCTTATAATCGACCGGTAATCGTTGTAGCCACACGACTAAACGAACATTAAGATAGTGTATGAAACTTGTGATCCCTTCTTAGCAGCTTGTTAGGACTGGGTGCCAGTGTTGATCGGTACCGTTATTCACACAGTCCGAAGTTCACTTTTACGTTCCTTTTTAAACTTCATACGTGTTCGTTATTTTATTAAAATGTTGTTTTGAAATAGTTCCACTATGTATAGCTCAATAATATTTTCACAGATTGTCACATATGTATTGCACTTTATATTAGTGAATAGTTTATAGCAGATAAGTAATTTTAAACCACTCTTTCAAATTAAAATTGTAAGGAGAACTGATAGCAGGTCTGTACGCGGTAACGCACGGATGACAGATTTTCTACCGGATATTGGTGCAAGCATCATACCGGTAATATCCATTGTACCGATACCCGTTATTGTATCCTTATTGCCTTGCAATAGGTCTCTTTTTCCTTTGAAACTGTGGTATAAGATACTACTAGGGTACTAGGACGTATATTAACAGTTGCACCTAAATCCGTAATGATTCTTATTGCGTTAAGTAAGAGCTTATTTTCCTTTGACTTCAATTGAAATGACTGTGTACGTTCTTTTAAAACCACATGGATTGGATTCCTTTCTGTATTATTTTTAAATGATTACGCCTATTACTATACCCCTTATACCACGCACCTTTCATACAAGATAGTACTCAAAACAGACATTTTAAAATGCCTTATTGTAATAAAAACTCAGCTGAAGGTAGTTTTGGGTATACAACACATCATGTGCTCAAACATTGAGTCGTTGACTGGTATCAGTTTTTAATCAGCAAGAGCTGACCAGTGGGTCAGCTGTTACTTGCTGTGGCTATGGGTCTCTATACATTAGAGAGGTCAAGCCGTAGGTATCTCAGGTTCCGTTTAATTATTTGAGATAAGACCATATTATGGCCTGACACAACTGGTCACCACGCCCACGCGAATCCCAGATGTGGAGAGCCAGAAGCCTTCAATGCTGGATCTTCTGCTGACTTCTCATCCGGACGGCTATCATGTATCCGTAGGTGCCCCGCTTGGTTCGTCCGATCATTGCCTTGTCCGGAGTACAGTGCCTCTCATGTGCTCGTCGCGTTCGCGAGTTGTACGTAGCCGCAGTGTGGCATTACAAGTCAGCAGAATGGGATGGGATGCGGTCATTCTTTACGTCCTACCCTTGGAGACAGGTTTGCTTCTCGCCGAATGATCCCAACGCCGCTGCTGATTTTGTTGCTGATGTGGTGCTGCAGGGTATGGAACTTTTCATTCCATCCTCTGTAGTCCCCATTAGTGGCAAATTTCGACCTCGGTTCGGTTCGTCTTCCAAAAAGGCCTCTCGTCGGAAGCAGGAAGCTCATCGAGCCTGGGCTGATGCGGTGGCGGCAAGGGATGTAAATACCAGCGCATTAAAAAAGAAGTATAACTTTGCCTCTAGGTCCTTCAAAAGAGACATTGCAAGGGCGAAGTCGGTGCAAATCGGTAGAATTGGTGAGAGGCTTGAGCGCCTGCCTTCTTCTCTCGATCTTCTGGGCAAACTCTTTGCGTCCAACTCAACTTTGGATGACGGGGGAGAAGAGCCGCCTACCATACCGCGGTTCGTTGGCTGTATGCCGGATATCCGGTTCCACCACTTGCACTTAGCACTTGTATCCCTCGATATCTAAGTCAAGTGGGCCTGATGGAATCCCTCCTATTGTGTTAAAGATGTGTGCTCCAGAGTTGGCACCAGTTTTAACACGTCTTTTTCGGCTCTCTTACTCTTCTGGCGTTGTCCCAACATCATGGAAGACAGCATTGGTCCACCCGATCCCTAAAAAAGGCGACCGCTCAATTCCATCCAACTACAGACCGATAGCCGTTACCCCCCTTTTCTCGAAGATAATGGAGTCCATTATCAACTGCCAGCTCCTTCGGTACTTAGAGGATCACCAGATGCTTTGTGACCAGCAGTACGGCTTTCGCAAGGGTAGGTCGGCTGGTGATCTTCTGGTATACCTGACACACCGTTGGGCACAGGCGATCGAGACTAAGGGGGAAGCCTATTAATATAATTTTATCATAATGATCTCATTGTATATCTCCAAATGTTTGTTGCAAAGATGTTTGTTAAATTTGTGTCATTTTAACAAATTATTCAAGCTGTATTTACAAAAACTACCAGATTTGTATTCTCATTCTAAGATTGTTAAGTTTTAAATGTTGGTGCAATTTTTTTTCGCATGTAAACCTATTGAAATTGAGGCTTTAATGTTATTCAAGCATAAATTCAGAGTTTAGCCATAAGTTAATTCATACCTTATTTTACCTATGTAGGTTATATACCTACCTGGTTCCAATTTTCTAATTATAACATTGAAATTTATATAAGTAAAATTTTCTGAAAATAATATTGATAAAGACTGATTTTATTAAAAACTTTTATATTTTATAAAATATATATTTTCTTTGGATACGTATTATAATGTGAACTTTAATATCAAGCAATAGAGTTCATATTTGCGATAAAAAATACCGGATTCTGGGACAATATAACGATTACTAGTACAAATCTAACGGATACTGGTACAAATGACCCTTTTTAATGATTTTGTTGTATTATTGTATATCAACGTTTATATTAATTTTGAAAATAGTAATCATAAAAAACAAGAATAAATTTACTATCTTTAAATGTAAAAATAATTATTGTAAGTCTTCTAGTTTTAGCATAGCAGACTTGCAAAGTCAGCGAAGTTCAAAACTTAACGGTTACTGGGCCGTTTACCTTATACATTATTTTTGTTAAACATAACATACCATCACGCCTGTATTCCCCGAAGGGTTAGGCAGAGGTGTACTTAGGTACACCCACAGTTCGCCGGTATGTTTAGGTCTCATGTACTCATGGGCATAAATTCCTAACTCCGAGCTGCTACTGAGAATTTCATAGAAAAACCCAATAACACTTTGCTCGACCTGGGAATCGAACCCAGGACCTCTAGCGTAGAAGTCGCACTTGTGACCACTAGACTAACGAGGCAGCTTTTTTGTTCAACAGTAAAAAGTATAATGTAGTATAAAAGAGTATAATACTATCTTTTTGTGATTTTTCTGCATTTTTCATGCTAAGATTTTAAAGTTATTTTAGTGAAGGAAAAATTCGACTCGCAGGCAGGATTCGAACCTGCGTCTTCTGGCTGGGTACGCCTGGTCACCTTTAAGACGTAAGTTCAGAATGTGAAGGCAAATTTCGACATGGCAGGTTGGACTCGCGGTGGCTTAGAGGTCAGAGCGTCTGGCGTACCCAGCCAGAGTATAATACTGTTTTTGACAGTATAGTTGGGAACCCTAGTTGTTAGTACCTAACATGTTTAGTTAGGATCATAAGTAAGATATTTATTATCTGTGCGAAACGTTGCATTCATGTTATAGTTCGCGCAAAATAACTTGACCCAAAACTAACGGAGAGGAAGTTTGCGCAGTGCATTTGCGTGCAAAATGTACTAAAAATCGACTACTGCTCTCGACTCGACTACGGCATCCACCATTTTGGTTCAAGTTATTTTGCGCCAACTTTACCCTTAGTATACCTATCAATAATAGCGAAGGGGCTCTCAAATCTGAATCGATAATCGGTCTAAAAAGTTGTCGTATAATTAAACGTTCCAGTTCCGCGTCTCTCCTCGCATGGTCCTCCTGGACTGCTCCAAGCTGCAGCTGGGTCGTGGGCGGCGCGACGACTCCGTCGCCGCCTTCCGTCGGAGACTGGAGGTGTTCCGGGAGCTCAGCCTGCCCATGCTCAAGACTTTGGACCAAGATCATCGGCTTGTCATCGTTAGTATAGAATTTTTATACGATTTTTAAATAGTGCCTCATTAGCCAAGTGGTCCGGAGCGCGACTGCTACGCTAGAGGTCCTGGGTTCGATTCCCAGGTCGAGCAAAGTGTTATTGGGTTTTTCTATGAAATTCCCAGTAGCAGCTCGGAGTTTGGAATTTGTGCCCGGTTAATGGCAATAGGCTCGCCCCCTATTACATGGGACCTAAACATACCGGCGAACTGTGGGTGTACATTAGTACGCCTCTGCCTAACCCTTCGGGGAATACAGGCGTGATGGTATGTTATGTTATGTTTTTAAATAGTTAAGTCTGCCCAGTCGCACTAGGCCAGCATCCATATCCAACTAGGTACTTGTAGCCTAATGCCTTTCTTTCCTTTTCCAAAAAAGACCTTACTCATGGCTAAGTGGCCTTATAATTTAAATAGATAAGTATACTGGGAGCTAAATAGGCTACAATTAGAAGTTGCTCTGGAATCGATTCCTATTAAAACAGCTCCTTGCCAATTTTTTAACGTGAATGATTGAATGAATGAAATACTTTTCCCAAAAAAAATCACAAACACATACACCCAGACCCAGTACCCGTATGACTTACAAAGCCGATCGCTCAGCCGTCACACTAAACGTCGTTTTTGTTACATTATTTTTGGTGGATAGAAAACAGATACGCGTATTTCTAGGTGGACGGAGACACGGACTCTCCGGATGTCCAGACGGAGTTCACTCGCGTGCTGCTCGAGGAGATGGAAAAGGCGGAAGCCCTGGCCAGTATACAGCAGCATCAGGATCAACCAGTTGCACGAACAGGTAAAATCACACCAGTGATTACCGAAGAGTTAGTTTAGAAATAAATAAACTTACTAAATTCACCACTATGCCTTATGTTCAGTTTATCGTTGTTTTGAAATTAAGCCGAATATGATTGACATGAAGTTCAAATTTCAATTATTACACACATTACATATGATCACAGGACTGCCAAGTCAAAGGCACTCAAAGTGAATTCAAGGCACGCACCCCTGAGTTTTCGAAATCATCAACTTAAACGGTTGAAGACATCTTCAGGAAATCTGCATGACCTTGAGATATTTTCAATGACATAATTATGAAGTCTGCCAACTTGCATAAGGCCAGCGTGGTGGACTATGACTTAATTGCTCTCATACTGAGAGGAAACTCGTCTTCATCTATGGGGATATACTGCCCCACGGCTAAGCAAGGGACTTCTCTGATCGGATTGAAGATGACGACTGGTCTTATTTAAAAATACGGTGCATAAATGTTCTTTGTATTGAGAAGCAATCTTTCAAAGTGTGTGTGGCCTCTTAGATGTATCAAGCACGCAGCACTTCGCGTCGGCGGTGATGAGAATGGGCGGCGGGCTGGCCAACGGCCACGCCAACGGCTCCCTGCCCAATGGGAACGCACACAATGGCGGCATCGGAAACGGCTTCATCAATATGAGTAGCAATAGGGTAAGTTACGGTACTCAAGGCACCTTGAAATTATGGGGGTTTTATTTTAATGAAAAAATGCTCAATTAATATTGATAAGACTGTATTAGAAGAAAATCAAGAAAGGAATGACAATCTTTTTTCTGCACGTCACTTCTTACACATTCTACTTCACAGTTTGAATGTTTGTTCTTTAGTCTGCTACCTGCCAGTCAACCCTTAATATTAACTCCTTCTTGGAGTAGTCTCTACAGTACCACCATATGTGCAGACGTGGATATTTTTGCTGATAAGTTGCCAAATTAAAAAAAAAGTGGTTTTGAGTTTCTTGAGAGACAAAAACTGTCCGACGCCGACTGCACGACCAACTTGCGAAAACTTATTCGTGTCGTAATCGAGAATAATTTGTATGAGAATTTTATGAACTTAGATGAAGCGAAAGTGGTCGCCAGGATCGTAGCAAGTGGAAGTCCATAGTCTCTGACCTCAATGGGAGACAAGCGTGAAAATATATATGTATGAGTTTAAATATATTCTTTTCGATTACCGTTTATGCCATTTGTCTACAGATACTCGAATCTAGCCCGCTGACAATTTTTTCCTTCACTAAAATAACTTTACTGGGAGACGTTAATAATCTGATCGTTCCAGGTAAAACCCATGCTGAACAACGTTTCCAAAATCCCGACGGTATCTCAACTGACGCATGACGACGTGCGCGCCCTCTATGAGCAGAGCTCGGGCGAGATCACCATGAACACACACATTTAAACTACATTACTTTTTTAATTAATAACAAAAAAAACATAGTTCGATATTCTTTGATTGGGTCAGGTATGATTTAGGTACCTATGTAACGAAAAACCTTCGTCAATGACTTCGTGGAACAGTTATAAAATCAAAATAGCAGTGTCTGTCTGATTATCTGTTTGTTCTTTTCACGCCTCGATAAAATTTGACAAGGAGATATGCGGAATGCGAGTAAAACCACGAACAATAGATAGTCAGTTTAAAAAACTATTCGTTTCAGAATAAGTATGAATATTAACTAACAATATAGCTGCTGTTTACAGGTATATATAATGCCTATTAATTGGTATATAATATCAATATGAAGGACTCTTTAAGAGCAGTGAAAGTGCCGAATAAAATAAATTTAGATATAAAAATAAATATCAAACAAAAAACTGGGATATAAATAAATAATAAGGAAAATATGTTTTAAGTAAAATTTAAACGAATTAAATTTATTTAGATGACTTGACTATGTTTGATATAGTCAACTTATTAATAATAATAGAACTGTTACTTGACATTATTATGGATTTAACGCCGCACTCACAGATATCCATTTAATTTATGAACCATTAACGCACCTATTGCATGACAGTGGCTAGTAGTAAAATATCTTGGCATACTAAACACATGTTTTATTAATTAATAATAATTTTATTATATATATTTCGTAGTTTGGAATTTGTCCCCTATTACATGGGACCAAAACATACCGG
The DNA here is from genome assembly GCA_947256265.1 of Acronicta leporina. Taxonomy (NCBI): domain Eukaryota; kingdom Metazoa; phylum Arthropoda; class Insecta; order Lepidoptera; family Noctuidae; genus Acronicta; species Acronicta leporina. Next base: position 1,969,297 of record OX366513.1, on the reverse strand, counting down.
CGAACTGTGGGTGTACATTAGTACACCTCTGTCTAACCGTTCGGGGAATACAGGCGTGATGGTATGTATGTAGCTTCAAGCAATAACGCTGTATTTTTGGGCTTGATTATCAACCACCTAAAGGGCTATCTTGAGAGTATTTTTGCTTTATTTTATTTTATTTCGATTTTTTTTATTCATTAACACAATTCACATTCGACTGCTACGCTAGAGGTCCTGGGTTCGATTCCCAGGTCGAGCAAAGTGTTATTGGGTTTTTCTATGAAATTCCCAGTTGCAGCTCGGAGTTAGGAATTTGTGCCCGGTTAATGGCAATAGGCTCGCCCCCTATTACATGGGACCTAAACATACCGGCGAACTGTGGGTATACTAAAGTACGCCTCTGCCTAACCCTTCGGGGGATATAGGCGTGAACCTATGTTATGTTAACACAATTCAAGGCCTATACCTCTGAGTAAGTACCCGATATCTTACTTGGCAGTTAATTTCATACAAATTCTGTTCCATTTAGCTCAGACCGTGAAAATACGCTGTAATAATAATTTAATTTAATGCTTACTACTTAAATATATTTGATTCATAAATATAGATGACTTCAGAATGATACGACTCATCCTTTTTTGCTGTTGGTCGAAATAAAACCCCTATTCTACCATCTGACAAGATAAATCTACTAGCCACCTTGATGCTATGATTCTTATTAATGTCAATCCATTTATATGTTTGAGTGCAGTCATTTGTCAGTAAACTCAATGTAGTCCAATCAATAGTCGTACCTTGACGACGAAATAATCTTAATTGGCTAATCAAACAATATTTGTTAGTTGACTAATCAAATTTAAGTCGAAGTCTGCACAATATAAGGTATAAAACACGTTAACAACAATATAATAATTATATTTTATATCAAATATTTTATAAGAACGACGCACACACAATTATTGTAAGAAGTGCCTTAGTTTAAGATGTGTAGATATTTTTAGAACTATTTAAATAAAAACATACTGTAGTTAAAATATATTTAAGTAAGTACTTATCTACATAAATGTAAGAAGGTAATTTTTTTAAGATCTAAAATATTAAATGTTATTAATCACTATTTTGACGTGATTGTGACAACAATTCTTTTAGTTAATCACATTATAAGTTTTATTTGAAAAGGGTTTTGGAGACGAATCAAAATCGTATACCTCGTATAATTTATAAGCATAGCGTGCATCACATTTACACGTACAAAAATATAGATTTATTTAGTGCCTGTTTTAATATCGTTGTGTAAGTTACATTTAACTTAAAACAGGAATCTTTATTTCCTTGGAGTCAATCAAAAATTTTCTACCATACTGATAACAAGAATTTGCTCGAGCAATCAGTAAATTGTACGTTTTAACGTTTTTTATGGATTTAGTCGGCAAACGAGTTGACGAGTAAGTAGTCACTGTCGCCCATGGACACCTGCAACACCAGAGGAGTTGCTGGTGTGTTACTGACCCATAAGAGCCCTTAAGGACTGCAGACTGCCAGAGCCGCAGCAACCGAGGGGGAACTGGTTCTCACGCGTAAATGTCGAAACACACACCAAGGTGCTTTACAGATACGACAGACTCCGACGTAAGGGTGATCGCCAACCTGTGAGACCCCAAGATTCTATTAACCTTTATATATATTAGATTCTTTCGATATTGAATTACCTACATTTTTTATATTTAATATCTTGATTACCTATCGAAAAATGCCCCAGTGCCGACCTAACTTACTCAACGAATATGCAACAGGCGTTTAGTCTTATAACATAGACAAAAACACGTAGCTATTTAGTATCACTAAAGAGGCCAATTTAGAGTTAGTCGACTAGAAAAATACAGATATAATATAGGTATTTAAATGTATTGTAGATAGTTAATATTTTCACATATTATAATATTATCATGCACACATTTTATATGAATCGTCATTGTTATGAAATGATCTATTTAGGCTGTAAAAAGTTAACTAAATATTTTGTTAATGTCGACAAATCTGAAAGTAAGAATTATTTCATAAAAAATATTGATGCATTGCAATAAATAGAAAAAACAGTTTACAAGCCATCTAGGTACGTTGAAATCTTTGTTTGTCAAAACATGTTTAAAAAATATGTTTAGACGTCAAAATTTGTTATTTTTAACATTATGTTTAATAAGTTATCAAGCTCATGTTTAATTAATATGTCAGTTCAGGGTGCCGAGTCTACTATTCAGCAGAATTGTGATTCAGTGACTTCATAATGGTTGATTTTTGACAGTTTTCTCTACGAAATCTGTCATTTCTTATGTCATTTAGTGCCATTGGACGGTCATTCTGAGTCAATTGAAATAGCAGACTAGGGCCCCGGCCTTTTTACAAGTTCTACACATCATTCGTTTTCTTGTAAACTATCACGTTAATTAATTAGTTTTATATCATTTTTTTTAAATATATTTGAAGGTATTGCGTATAGTGGTTTTGTTAAAAAATATAACACTTTATTATTATTATTTCGAGTAGGTACTCATAGACGTGTGATGTGATGTGTGTGATGTTACAGAACCACTAGTGAACCATTACTGAACTGACAGAATGCACTGACCAAACGTTATCTGTATGAAATTTAAGGACGGAATATTGAACCTAAGTACCACTTTGGGAAGAACAAGGGACATTTAGGTACTCTAAAATGGGACAATCATTACGATGATATCCTCTAAATTTATAAAAAAGGATTTACGTAAATAGTGATTCAAAATAATCTTCAGGACACTATGGTTCATTAACATTGTTCGTCTGTGGGTGTGACCTTATGTGATGTTTGTTAATTTAACGCTTACATTACATTTAAACGACTTAATTATATTATGTTTGTAGAGAATTATTTTCAAACAAGAAATAAAGGAGCACACTTTTTATATTTTGTTTTATTTTAATTTTAATACAACAAGGGTAAGATTAAGTAGGTCAAAACCTACCCTCAGCACATAAGGAATTACGATTTGAGGAGTATGATCTTTGATTATCTATCTATGTATGATCGATGTAAAGTAAACCATAAATAGGGGATAGATAGTCAAAGATAAATAGGTATAATAAATGCGACCTCATTAGGCTATAACTTTTTAAAGCTTTACTAAATATTAAACACTTTTTCATATTTATTTTTTGTTTCTAAAATTGGAGAATTGGATACTCAAACAATTCTTTGGGTAGGTTTTCCCGCAATTATACCTGCACACGGATCCTATTGAAGGACGCTATTTATAGTAAAAAAATATTGATTTATGAATTAGCTGAGTTTTAGGACTGACACTACGTGGTACGCTGGGTAATAATAAAAAATAACTGAATAATTAATATCGAAGTTTTTAGAAGGCCGACGCTTCTAGGTTAGGGCGGTGCGCCGAGCTGAAAACGTTTCCCGCCATTGCCGGAGTTTCCCGCGCTGTCACACGTCGATTATTGGCTGTTGGCACAGTTTCCATGCCCTTGACCGGCCGCGGGACCGCAGTTGATCCGCATAGCTCGCGGCGGTCGGACGTGCCAGTGATTCTGCTTACAAAACCCGTGGATTACGCGGCGATTTCAAATTAAAATGGTAAGTTTTATCAATGATATTGTCATTAGTATACCTGCTATGCCCACCAACGATGATGTGCTTAAAGATGGGATGTTAGATTACTATTGTGTAATTCGAGGGCATTTTCCATGGATTTCAGCTGGTTTTCAGTCAGTGTTACGTCACTTAACGTAAGAATAGAAAACGGTGCGTTATCATACGAGATGTTTTTTATGCAGAAATAGCTTGTAACGATGTGTAGTTTTTTATAGCACTTACGTAAAAACGTGATCAAAAATAATTGCGTCTAATACTCTAGGCCGATTTTATATAATAAGTAATTTAAACAGCTTGTGAGGAAGAATTTAGGAAAACTCAAATTGTGCCGACCCGAATAATGAATACATTTACAGAAATATTTGAATTTAGGTACTTACGATCTAAAATAAATGCCAAAAATAATGACGACACAGGTACTTATCTAGATAATTCAAGAGATTGAGTTTCCAATGCTAATATTACCAAAGATAATTTTATTTTAATAAGATAATTAATTCAAGATAGGTAAATAATAACGTTGCAATTTTACACTTAAATATGATAATAATTTTTAGTTCTGCAGCACGATAAACATGCAAATCGATGAATATCGATATCCGTAATCGCGGTCTTCTCGAAACAGCAGGGTGAGCATAGGTGACTATCCCCTTCGAAGCTTTGATTAAGTTTATAGTGTATTGTATAGTTTATTAGTAAGTGTATTTTGCAAGACATAGTTGGTTATGAACCTAGATTATTGGTAGGTATTTGAATCCAAATCCGAATAATAATAAAATTTGATTAAAGTCGCATGTAGTGTGTTTGCACAGTGTATTCTGTCCATTAGTTTCGCGAAATCAAAAATTTGACTCTCACAGCATATCCAGTGGGTTTGAGAGCTTCAATGGCCACGTTGTGTTATTATAATAATTTAAACCTGAAAACTGATAAAAGATCTCTAATATGAATGAGTTAGAAATAATTGAGTGTCCAAAGAGCGTCATACGATCACTTGCTGGCTATGGTTTCTTAATACATTTGTAGCTTTTTAAAAGTTAACTGAATCGCCTTGTAGGTTCTAGTTATGAATATTATCATTGCTCGTGTAGGCAGGTTCACTTTTTTAATAGTTAAAATTGTCATTTAAACTAAAAGAAAGGAGGCTTGCTAATATTATAAATACTGCTTGAAAATTAATAATAATAACATGTGCGCCAGCTGACAGTAGCAATGAATAAATTAATAAGTACCCCAAACAATGATGTGAATTATATTTTGTATAACGCCTTTTAATAACTTAACAGACAGAAATGTGTTTGCTGGGGAGTTTGTTGCGCCGTTTCTTCTTCCCAGCGAAAACACTAGGAAGCGGTGAAGGGCGGGCGTTTTGGGGGCTGTCTATATTGTAAAAATGACGTTCAAAAAGTACTACCTAGTAGTCTATATTGAATAAATTATTTTGACTTTTGACTTTGACTTATATATTGAAAATCTGAGCTGTTGGAGTCTTTTTTTAAATCGTCAATATCGATTGTTTAATTGCTCAGAACCTACCTTAATTTAATCATCTTACCAGTCATTAGATGGTAGGTAGATAGATGACGGCCGTCACAGTGAGTAGGAGACTTTCTCCAAACGTAACTTATCCTTCCGTAACAATTTCGTTGGAATTTCCCATCTTAATTGATTCCTAAGTCAATATAAGGAAGAAAATATGCCCAAGTTTCTATATACGAGTAGGTACTACATTTTAGCATATATTTATTGATAGCAGATGGGCTTATCTGCAATCATAGTTACAGACTAGTTTATTACTAAGTAAAGGTACAAGGTCATATAACCACTGAATGACCCTGTATTTTATACAGCATTGTGTTAGCGCAGTGAAAAATGTTATATAAATACGGAGAAGGTAACGGTCACGCGACTTTTAAAAACTGAATAATACTTTTAAACGGTTACTTATAACAGTTATTTTTTTTTCACTGTGTTTAGAGGCAACTGATTTTTAATTATATATATACATATACCTACTTACCTTCCACATTTTTCCATAAGGGTAAGCAAAACGGCACTTGATACGGTTCTTGCTCTTTGAATTTTTAACAGAGTTATTAACTTTCCTTATAGTTATTCATTATCTCCTACAGAGCAGTAGGTACCTAATTGCCTAATGATGTGACCATTGACTGCCAGATCAAATGGCTCGAATTCGAATCCAAGGCACCTCTAAATTTTCATAATCATGGGCGTCGAAGGAAAACATCGTAAGGAAACCTGCATGCCTGGGAAATTTTCTCAACGGTATATATATGATCTGCCAGCCTGCATTAGGCCAGCATGGTGGACAATGCAGTAATGTCACACCGCTGGGTACAGAAACTGATAATTGATTAATAGTCTTGTACACAGTTTACGTTCGTTTGTAAACACGCATATCGATAAGATCGATTGCATTATAAACAGAGCAGAACTGAAATAGTCGTGGAGAAATGTGTATCGATTGACACACACCACAATGTTCTGATATAAATATTAATTTATCAGCTAATTACTATAGGTCAAGGTGAGCAGTGATTGATTTTAACCCTTTTTCATCGCGGGAGAGCCATGCTTCGTCACGAATGGGCCAGCTCGACCGGAGTGATACCACGGCCTTACAGAAAATCCGGCTTGAAACAACACTAATGTACTTGTGTTTCGCCGAGTGAGTGAGGATACCGGCGGACCAAACCCTTTTAACAGGCGGGCAACGCACTTGTGACTCCTCTGGTGTTGCCGATCGCCTGATGGTAAGCTGTCCCATTGCTAGGCACCAATCTTCTCTTAGGACCTAGGAATAACCTAAATCCTAAGACGTAAATGTTCTTAAAAGTTGTTGTTATTATAAAACGCAAACAATAAGTACTTAGGTATTATTTATCTGTACCTAGTTGTATATTCTGTAACGCATAGTTCGAAAACCAACCCAAGAAATTGCGGAACTGCATCTTTTGATACTACCTACTCTATCGTACCTAGGTATGTCGGTATCTTAGATGTTAGTATCAACTCGTAGAATCTGACGTAGGCACTGTTGATTATATTTATAATACACAAATATGTTGCTCTGGGTAATTTGGCAACCAATCAGAATGTGTCGAGGTCAATGTTTCTATGACTTTAAAATAATAAAAGATAATGTAGTAGAGACAAGGAGAAGAAATCTTTTTCAGGGCCATGAATCGAAAAATCTTTTTAAAAAACTGTTGATTTTTTCACTTATTATTTATAACGTTGCCCCCACACTATAATTTTATCCTGAATCTTGAATGCTTTTACAAATACAAATTCTCACATTATAATTATCTGTAGGTCACATAAATATTTGCTCCGTGTGGGGATCGAACCCACAATACGTGGCGCACAAATCAATCGCTCAGCCACTACGCCAAATATGTTGTCGATTTTTATCATGATCGCAGTTCCATTTAAAAACAATATAAGAAATTTTGGGTGCATCACCAAACCCTGGGCCGGGTGAATATTCGAAAATTATTATGTAAATCATTCTTCTTATATTATAGTAGTTGTAGATTGTTTTTTTTTTTTTTGTTTTGCTTTATTGATTGACGACAGGGGGTAGTTTAAGTTTTCATTATAATAATTGTAGTTTTAAACATCTGCATTCTTAACTTTGGGATGGGGTAAATGACGTTCTAATATTTTTCAAATATTCACCCGGTCATTTTAATGTGTATTACATCTGTGGCCAATTTTATTGGTGTATTATAACAGCTTGTACAGTCAACATAAAATCTAGGTAGGTATGCAGGCAGTTAACGTTTGTGTTTTGACAATGATTTGCGTAAAAATATATCGCAAAATATATGTCAAAACGTAGGTTTTCTCCTGCCTTCTTATTAATTCCTTATGCGCATAATTATTTATATCCATCCATCTAGCCATCTATGTCAAAAAGCAGATGTCGTTAGATGCCTCCATAGTTAACTCTTGCGTTGACTGTACATTTGAATTCGTTGCTAGATAAGGAAGAGTTCATTGCTGATTCCTGCACTATTAATACTACTACAACGGACGTTTTAGCCAACTAAGCAACCGATAATTTAGATCTGCGTCTCGTGTACTTAACTTGCGGTTTGAATACTGCCTCTCTGGACCTCTTTGAACTTTCTTTTAACCGGTAAAAGATTACTACTTCGTGATGTCCCATCTGTCACTTCTATATTTTTTTATTTCTGATAAGCTTACGCTTGACTGCTAATCAGGGGCGTAGCTACCGCCATATCAGCCGTATCGATGATACGGCGCCCCGGGCAGCAAGGGGCCCCCAGATGTGAAGCCAGAGCTAGGAACCCCCCGAAATGAATTACGAGTGTTCATGTCGGGTAGAAGGACTAATTATTGAACCCCTGTATAATATTAATAATTCCTTCTTTTACGGCAAAGTCAAAGTCAAATGTTTTATTTCAATTAGACCAGTAATACAGGTACTTTTGAAATGTCAAAAACTAGGTGCGCGGTTCCAAATAGTGGGTCTTATGGAGAAGAACCGGCAAGAAACTCCATAGATACTCCTTTCAACAAAGATTATAACATTGATTTATTTTACAATTTAGTTGTTATAATGTGAGAATCATGCAGCTTGATGTGCTGATAACAATTGAATTTAATAAACTACGATCAATTGCCTTCCAAAGAAAAGTGATTACCATAGCATGTCAAGAGCCGACCAGTCCCGACAGACGGCGCCCGTTCACGAGCATGACGTGTGTGTCAGCGTCGTCTGACTCAACCATGTTGTAGGGAATAAAACGACCCGACACACAACGCCACCATCAGCAAGACTTCTTAGTGAGCATGACATGCTCTGACTACTATAGCAAGCTACGCCACTGCTGCTAATATTGAAATGTCTTTGCTAATAGTACTACATTATGTACCCATACGTACTAAGTTTTACTATCAACAGTCGTGCGTAGGTGTTACACCATAATTTACATCGCACACTATATGTAGTGCTATAAGACACCTTTCCAAAATAATCCAGTGAAAGATCACCCGCGGCCGCCGTCGGTTGGCGGGAATTTGGCAAACAAAACTTGTTTATTTAGAGGTTAGGAAAACGGAAAAGTTTTTTACGATAAAATCGAGAATTTTAAACAGTCGTGCAATAGTGGCTAGTATAGTATACAAAGAGTAGACAGAGATAAATAAACTGTAGTAAAGAGTGAGAAAGAGAGAGAAGAAATTGGAATGAAAGTCCTCTTCAATGAGAATTGGCTTCATTCAAAGTTTCGTTTTGTTTTTGTTCTGGTGGTCGCTTTTTGGATGGATGTAAAGAGATTTGATTTTAAGAAGAAGGATTCTCATATTGGAATTCAGGTAGATACAATTATTTTTATTCTTTATTATTTTTTATTGCATTGAAACTATAAGTTGGATAGCAATACTTTTAGGTTTTATTTCAATATTTTTAAATCAAAAGATCATTGAGACTCGTTGTTTCGTTCAGTTTATCAGTTGGTTTATAGCTAATTGGGGCAATCATTTATAATATTGGAATAAGGCTCTTTGTATCAATGCATTCTAGGTCATAAGCACACAATGATATAAAAAAAACAATTGATGCATGCAAGGGCCCCAATACTATATGTAAAATTCGTAAGTTCGGTTTTAGAATTGGTGAATTTTGACAGCTTACTGGTTTCTGACACTTACGCGAATATTAAAAATTGAAATAAAACTATTGTTTACGGATTTTTCGCGTTGTATTAATTTAACGCGAATTAATACAACGCGATAAAATCCGTAAAAAATAGTATTATTTTGACAGCTTACTCAACGAAATCTTTGTCGTTTAGCGCCATTGAACGGCCATTCTGATACGATTGAAATAGCAGACTTGCGCTTCGGTTTTCAATCATTCAGAAATTTATAAAATGAGCCTGTAAACACGAAGCGTTTATCAGGTACCTAGGTCTAGAAAACTACAGGTTTGGCGTAGCGGCTGAGCGAACGGCTTCGATCCCCATACGAAGAAAATATTTGTATAAGTAACCTTCAGGCAGTTGGTCCGGGTCTAACGTTTATATAAAAAAACATTACCTATGTTTCCAGTTTGTCTAATTTGTGTCCGTTATTTGTATTTGTTTGGACGAGAGCTGTTTAAGTAATATTTTTTGTTAGGTACCTACCTACACATACAATACGAAAATAAGAGACTTTCAGCAATAGGTATTCATACATTTTATTTCAGCATAACCGAGTGTCACGTCACAACTAATGACAGCCGCCTCACTTCCGCTCATTACGCGTGACATTGTCTGCACGCCTGTCCCGACGTACCTCCGAACCGGTCACTGTCAATGATACGCTGAAAATAGCCTCAATAGAAATAGCCACGTCTCGCTGACTACCGGCAAATTGCCTGCTGTCGATAAGGAAGCTTGCTATTATTTATATACATGTTACGTTTATAGGGCCCTGTTTTTAAGGAATAACTGGATTATGTTTGTAATAACACAATGACTCTAATAATGTGAATCCTCGTTTAATATAGTCGACTTCGGTCAAACACATTGGACATCCTTCAACGTTCACCACATCTTATTATCGCAATATTGTACCAGTGAAGATTGTAACATAATTTATTTTAAAAGAGTGTCCACGGAGTTTCTTGCCTGATGTTATGTTATGTGCCGTCAGCTGGGACTGGTCTACTCAAAGCCGCTATGACTCTTCATCAAAAGACCATCTCATAATTCCCTGGATTGTAAAAATGACACTTTAGAAAGACTTGACTTTAAAAGAGATCATAATTCTCTGAGTTTTTAAAAGAGAGATTAAATGAGTGAGTGAGGATACCGCGGAGGCTCAAGTCTTTTTAAAAGGCGGGCAACGCACTAGCGACTCCTCTGGTGTTGTGGGTGTCCATGGGCTGCGGTAATCGCTTATCAGGTGATCCGTCTGCTAGTTTTCCCCCCAAACCAAATAAAAATAAAAAAAATAAAAAGTCTTCTACCTCATTAGCCTAGTAAACCTGAGTGCAACTGCTTACTCAATACTCAATACATTTATTGCACTCCACAAGTAAATTGATGTTACAATCTATACTAATATATAAAGCTGAAGAGTTTGTTTGTTTGTTTGTTTGTTTGTTTGCTTGAACGCGCTAATCTCAGGAACTACTGGTTCGATTTGAAAAATTCTTTCAGTGTTAGATAGCTCATTTATCGAGGAAGGCTATAGGCTATATATCATCACGCTAAGACCAATAGGAGCGGAGCATCAATGAAGAATGTTTCAAAATCGGGATTTTTCCTTTTTTAGAGCTTCCGATGCATGCGCTGCGTAAACGATTAAAGTTTCGCAAAAATAATATATGACAGAATTGTTCCTCTTTAAAAGTTCTAAAAAAAAGTCCGCGACAGCATATGTCTATCTTTTAAGGTTGGCTCACTATAACCTTTTTTATGCTAACTTTGTTCTAAAATTCCAAATGCATTATTTGCGAAGGTGTTTTTATAAACATGATATTAATCCTTATCCAAATAAATACGTTATTCATCAGAAGTATTTAATTTAAAACAAAAGTGCCCTTTACATCATTGGATTTCAATGAATATCTTAGGAGATATCGCAGTTTTAAAATAACATCGCAGCAAAATAATGATCAAGTACCGCGCGTACCACGCTAACACGTATTAACTATTCCACGCGGACGAAGTCGCGGGCGGAAGCTAGTTAAATAATAAATTGATATTTATTGACTATTATATTTTATTATATAGGTAACTAGCTTCTGCCAGCGACTTGATATTGATGATACATAGCCTATAGCCTTCCTCGATAAATGGGCTATTTAACACTGAAATAATTTTTCAAATCGGACCAGTAGTTCCTGAGATTAGCGCGTTCAAGCAAACAAACAAACTCTTCTGCTTTTATATTACTTAGTATAGATTATTAAGGTGCTACGCTAAAGGTCCTGAGTTTAATTCCCAGGTTAAGCAAAGTATAATTAGGTTTTTCATGAAATTCTCAGTAGCAGCTCGGAGTTTGGAATTTGCGCCCAGACATGGCAAAAGGCTCGCCCCTATTACATGGATGTACATTAGTAACTACGCCTCTGCCTAATCTTTCGGCGAATATAGGCGTGATGATAAGACTCCGCTAGGTAGGTTCCGCGTTGATATCAAGGATTTGGCAGAGCATAGGGTGGATTAAAATAGTTTGACGTCATGGCCGACCATAGATTGAGTGCTCTGGCGTCGTGACCTTTGTTGTTGATCGCTGATCTCATTTTTCCCATTTAATGGGATTTTGTCTCAATCCTTTCCTAACTGATGCCTACCACATAGACCTAACCTACCTTTGTGAATAGTATTCTGCTTTTATATAATTACTAGCTAAGTACATGTTATTGTTTGTATCTGTATCTCTAAACGCGCACAGCTGGGTAGTGGAACTCCCACCCTGCGTCTCTATTTCCGAGTGCATATAACCTGAATTTATTCAAATGTAGAGTGCATTAGGCATCTTCTGGGTGCGCTCGCTCCACCGTCGGCTTCATCATTGCCTCGGCAAGATTGACGTCAAGAGCAAACCCATTATAAGTAAAAAAAAACATAAGTAGTCCCTCGGCGAGTCTGTCTATCTGAATGGGATAAACTCAAAAACTACAGAACGGATTTTTATGCAAGTATCACCAATTGCCGGAGTGATTCATGGGGAAGGTTGTATGCGACCCTTGGGAATAGGAAAAACCGGGTAAAACCGCGAGGTAAAGCTAATGTACTATATAAGACAAATTCATACCTTTATTGGAATTTTTTTTTTATGGCGGAGGAGGGAAACCGGTAAGCGATAACCGCCGCCCATGGACACCCGCAACACCATAGGAGTCACAAGTGCGTTGCCCGCCTCTTAAAAGGGTTTGAGCCTCCGGTATCCTCACTCACTCCGCGAAACACAACGTAAGCGTTGTTTCACGTCCGTTATCTATTTGGCCGTGGTATCACTCCGGTCTAGCCAATTCATGCCGAAGCATGGCTCTCCCACGGTTAAAATTGGGGAATATAATAGTATATTCAGCCGATAAATTACATACATACCATTACGCCTGTATTCCCCGAAGGGTTTGGCAGAGGCGTACTTAATGTACACCCACAATTCGCTGGTATGTTTAGGTCCCATGTAATAGGGGGCGAGCCTATTGCAATTAACCAGGCACAACTTCCAAACTCCAAGCTGGTACTGGGAATTTCATAGAAAAACACTTTGCTAGACCTGGGAATCGAACCCAAGACCTCTATCTAGCGTAGCTGTCGCGCTCAGGACCACTAGGCTAATATTATATCAATTTAAATACCATTATAATATAATTTTGCAATTTAATCAACGGAAATTCGAATTGAAAGTCATGTAGTGTCTTGCAGAGCATGACTTTTTGAGATCATAGAGTGTACACTAGTATAAATCTGGTTTTCGGTGATCGATAGACGCAAGCGATAGCAACCTATATAGTAGCTGTATCAACGGCAGTGATCTAGAAACGACCTTACTTCACCTCTCGTCATAAAACATTCAACACGTCAATACCATAGAATTAAAAATAATCGCGGATGTAAACATTAATTCTGGAAGTATATCAAATTGTTAGCTCGTAAGACTGACGTCAAGCTTAAGACGTGGAGTAAATGCACTGAATCTCGCTAGCACACGTGCTCGAACATGCTTCAATGAAATACTGCCTCATTAGCCTAGTGGTCCAGAGCGCGACTGCTACGCTAGAGGTCCTGGGTTCGATTCCCAGGGCGAGGAAAGTGTTATTGGGTTTTTCTATGAAATTCCCAGTAGCAGCTCGAAGTTTGGAATTTGTGCACGGTTAATGGCAATAGGCTCGCCCCCTATTACATGGGACCTAAATATACCAGCGAACTGTGGGTGTACACTAGTACGCCTCTGCCTAACCCTTCTGGAATATAGGCGTGATGGTATGTTATTATGTTATATTATATTAACTTACCTACTTATTTATATAAAATTTTAAATGACTAAGTATGACTACATAGTATAAAACAAAGTCGCTTCCCGCTGTCTGTCTATCCCTATGTATGCTTAGATCTAAAACTACGCAATGGATTTTGATGCAGATTTCCCTACGACGATAACCCTACGACTCTAAGGAACGGGGCAGCGGGGGTGAAACCGCGGGCGGGTTGCTATAAAATTAAGAATAACTTTAAAAATATAAAATATACTAGCCTACCGGTATTAGAAGCTGGGTCCAAGCTACCGGTGGTCAGGGAGAGAGGAACCTCAAGACAATGCGGGCCTTGTCGTCCTGGTCAGGAGTACTGTCAAGCCCTTGATCCAGCCACCCAATTAGAGCTCCTTTGATGGTCAATGCTCTTGGCTATTAAACCATTAGCTGACACAACGATTGGTACACTGTTCGCTGAATCCGAGGTGGATCACATTGTCAATTCCACATGTCGACAACCTTTTCATAACTTATTTTCTTATTATTTACTTACGGCTAGAATATTACTGCGAACGCAGTTGGCCTAGTGTGATCGTTGAGTTAGAGTTCACTTTCATAACACAATAGAAGCAGCAAAGAATAGGATATTGATCGCTTTTATATCGATTCAGTAATTTCCCTTATTATATTACTTCTAAGGAAAAGGAATCAATAACAATACTATTTTTGCAATAACAATACCTACATTCAATAGAAATTTCCAAACAAAAAGGTTTTTTTCTTGTAATGGTGATAGGTTGTGCCAAATGAAACCTCTGCTTATATTGTACCTTCGAAACATAAAATATATCTATCTAATTTAACAATGAATGTTAGTATGTTTGTCTTGTATGCATTTCTAAACCATATATCCAATTTTGTAAATTATTCTAAACCTCCGCCCGGAGGTCTTTATGAAAAATAATAATAAAAAATTAAGGTATTGCAACGCATACCAGGTATAAGAAGTGCTATTTATCTTAGGTAACATTACCTAAATACATTATAAACAAAACAAATCAAGTAGGCTTTTCCGATATTCATACATAATGGCGTAAAAATTAACACATTTTTGTCTGCACGGCTGATATGCCGCCTTCCTAGTGTTTTTATTTTTGTATCCTGAAAAGAGGGTAGAGCAACAAAATGGCAGGCTGTTGTGGTGGAGGGTGGAAGGACCCACTGTCGGGCAAGCAGGTCCCTTGCCCAATGCTGTGTAAATCACCTAAATGTCAATTTTATATGAAGGTTAGATAATCAAAATGCATATTAGCTAGAACCACGTTTCAATCTGATGGAAAAGTAAACACTATTTTTTTCTGTGAAAACTTGGTTATTTTAAAGTAACGTTAGTCAATCAAGTGGAGTACTCTTTTGATTTGACGAGCAAAAACATACGCAAGCTGAATTTTTATTCGTAAAAGGAAACGTGACTATGGAAATTGAGAGCTCCTGGCTAAATAACTACCAAAAATACCGGATTTGTTGTGTGATGCCCCCATAGTGGTGTTCAAAGATTTTAAGACTGAAATACGCATCTAACCAATCTTCGTATTCACCTATTACGTATCTCTACATAACTAAGTACCTACTTAATTCGCTTTCAGGCACCTATCGACACATCGAAGAAGCCCATCGTCTGGGTACTGGGAGGCCCAGGGTCGGGCAAGGGCACCCAGTGCGAGAAGATCATCGCCAAGTATGGGTTCACGCACCTGTCCACCGGTGACCTCCTGCGAGCTGAGGTGAAGAGCGGCTCTGAGAGGGCAAAGAGCCTCACTGCTATTATGGAGCAAGGTGACCTCAAACTTCCATAGTAACTCTTGTCTAAGTATTCACCATCTAACCATTTACTGGGCATGGATATCCTCTGAAATTGAGAGGGATGAAGCTATAATCCACCACGGTAGCCTACTGTGGGTTTGCAGACTTCACACGCCATCGAGAAAACCTCTCAAACATGCAGGTTTTCTCACGTTATGACTCATGTCATGACATGACTTGACTCCAAGTCAGAGGCCCTGGAATCGAACTCGAGCGAGACCTTTGGTTTAGCAATTCGTGGATAGATCACCTAGGGCATTATTACACTTTTTTACTCCAATGACATTAAACTCTGAATTAGCGCCGTAGTACCTTTGACGACCTCTGTGGCTTAGTGGTTCGAGTACCGGACTGCTGACCATGAGGTCGTGGGTTCGATTCCCTCAGGACACAAAAATTTATGTGATGAATATAAGTGTTTGTGTTCGTCTGGGTGTTTCTTATGTATTATAAGTATGTATTTACATAAAAAAAGTATATAAGTATTATATCCATTGTCTAGTACCCATAGTACAAGATCTGCTTAGTTTGGGACTAGATGGTGCTGTGTAAAAAATGTCCCAGAATATTTATTTATTTACCTGATTTAATTTGTTATACTTCTACGTTCATCCCCAGGTGGCCTGGTCCCCAATGACGTGGTCCTGGAGCTGTTGAAAGAAGCCATCGAGGCTCGTGCAGCTGACTCCAAAGGCTTCCTCGTCGACGGTTACCCTCGCGAGAAGTCACAGGGCATCGCCTTCGAACAAACCATCGCACCAGTCTCAGTAAGTGGCTAACTTCAACTTTTTAATGACACACCACTACCATCACACCAATATTCATCGAAGTTTAATAATAGACGACGAGATTATGCCTTTCATTCGGCACAAATTTAAACTCAAAGCTTCTACTAATAAATTTAATGGAAAAAAATACAATATACTCTACTTCGCCTCTAACCTACCTAACTGCCTCAATAGCCGAGTGGTCCTGACCGCGACTGCTACGCTAGAGGTCCTGGGTCCGATTCCCTGGTCGAGCAAAGTGTTATTGGGATTTTCTATGAAATTCCCAGTAGCAGCTCGGAGTTAGGAATTTGTGCCCGGTTAATGACAATAGGCTCGCCCCCTATTACATGGGACCTAAACATACCGGCGAACCGTGGGTGTACATTAGTATGCCTCTGCCTAACCCTTCGGGTAATACAGGCGTGATGGTATGTATGTATGTTATGTACTCTACTTCAGATACATCACGCGGCATCTGGTCTCGAAGGGCTCTCGATATGCGTGATGGTTATAAACACATCATTAATTAAAAGATCACATGCAATAAACTTCGCTTAAACAATTCCAGGTCATTATCTACTTCGAGGCGTCATCGGAGACCTTGACCAAGAGGCTGCTCGGGCGCGCCGCCAGCTCGGGCCGCGCTGACGACAACGAGGAGACCATCAAGCTCCGCCTGCAGACCTTCCTCGACAACAACCAGCAGGTGCTCGACCAGTACCCCGACAAGATCAGCAGGGTAAGTCTTCGCAATTGGCTAGTTCAACATTTTTGTTGTTTGTTGTCATGGGCACGGGACGTGTGAAGTCTGTCACCCTACTATAAGTTAGCGTGGTGGACTATAGTTTTACCCGTCTCACTGTGAGAGGCGAACAGTGAGGCGGGTAAAACTATAGTCCACCATGCTAACTTATAGTAGGGTGACAGACTTCACAGTCAATGAGAAAATCTCTAAGGCGTGCAAGCCTCACCTCGCGATGTGTTCCTTGAGACCCCTCTGTTGTTGGTGGTTAGAACTGTGGCCAGCGAAAGAAAATATTTTTATACCAAAGAAAAGGCGTTTTTATTTCGGAGTTCTCATTATTCGGTATATTAATAATCGGAAAACGTATTATTGATATCGAATAGTAATTATAAACGTTAGGAATATTGAAATTTCGGACTTATAAAAATAGGTTGAAAGCTAAATCGGAGTTGTTTATATTAGGAATATTGAAACATTCGGAATTATGAAAATCGGTATTTTGAAATTCGTATTTGTGACCGACGGAATAAAATATTTTGAATGTACCCGCCGGCGCCATCTAGTTAATAAAATGTAAAACATTGACATAAAAAAGATTAATATTGACTTTTAAAAGATATGATTTATTAATTGCAGATAAACGCAGAAGCCTCCGTGGACACGATCTTCGACGAGGTGCAGAAGATTCTAGACCCAATCGTAGCGCGCGCCAACTGAATACTAGTCATCATTTTATACGCTTTGTACATACGCCTCCATCTACAATAACTTTAATGATCGTTGAATAAATAATGTTTTTATTTATAAGGGTTTTTATTTGAGTGGCAATTCATCATATTCAGATCGTAAACAGTACTTACCTACCGGAAAGTAAGTCACATACTGTATCACTGTTCTAGACTGTAATGTATTATAAGCACCAAGCACAAGCACTGGGTCTCCGTTTTATTTCTCTATTTTATAGAGTAAATCATTCTCTAAACAAAACCTTCTCCTTCGGGATAAAGAGGTCGTATAGGCCGTGGAAGTTCAATGTCGTTTGTGGATAATGTCAAACGTCAGACAAACAGAAATGTCGGGCGGACATGCCATCCCTTCATCATTACACCACCAACAAAAATGAAACGAAAAAAATAAAATGTAGGGAACCACAATAGTTAATATTCATTTTCCGATAGCAAACCCCAAACTTTTACACACCTAGAACAATATCCATCAAGAAGATATAAAGGCCCAGCAAAGATGGAACAGAAATATTGTTTATCGTGCCAGGAGCCGGTGGTGGACAAGCTACCTCCGTGTCCTCTGCAGTGCAGGTCGTCGAAGTGCAAGGCATACCAGCAAAAGGTTTGTTGAAGCATATGACGTAGTATGGTTAGCTAAGCAGAGATAAAAACTGCACGATGTCTGGACACTGGTGTGTGTGCTCATTGTTGAGTGGTCGTAATCGCGAGTACTGAGCTAGAGGTCTTGGGTACGACTCCCAGGAGTAAGCTATTGATTTATGAAATTCTCAGTAACAGCTCGGAGTTTGGCTAATAGCCTACACATTAAAGCAGGCACACATCCTGCTATTACGTGGAATCTAGGCATAAAAATAGCAACTCTGGCAGTATAGCAGTATGCCTCTGATAAACTCTTCACGGAATATAATGATGGCCAGCTGTATGTAGACTTACAAATATAGGTCTGAAGAGTAATTCTAGAATTAAAATCCATCCTCAATTTATTATAAAGTCGAATGGTAGTCTTCTAATAATTACTTATCAACGTCCAACATTAATAATTTAATACAACTGATTTGATGATGAAATCTTCTGCTATGCAGACGATACGGCACTTGTATTCTCTTCAAATACCTGGGAGGATACCTATCGTCTGGCCCAGCAGGGCTTTGATGTTGTTAGTAAATGGCTCACTGACAATCTTCTCACATTAAATGCAAAAAAGACCAAAATTCTAGACTTTTCCATTCGATCTCCAACTCTTCCCACTAGCGCGCTGAGGATTATGACCAATCCACCCCCCGGTGCATCCGTAATAGCCCCTAGCTATATAGAAAAAGTAAACGCCATTAGATATCTTGGCGTGATCCTTGATAATAACCTGACTTTCCAAAATCACATACAATATCTATCAAGTAGAACGCGTAAAATTATCTACATATTTAAAGAGTTACGTCACTCAGCCGATGCCCATGTCATGAAAATGGTCTATCAAGCCCTGTGCCAGTCCATCCTTTGTTACTGCATTACTTCCTGGGGCGGTGCTGCAAAAACTCACTGTATATTGATTGAACGTGCACAGAGGGCCGTATTGAAGGTATGTTGTTTTATGCCTCGTTTGTACCCTACTAACCTACTCTATGAATACTGCCAAGTACTTACTGTCAGGCTATTTATTAAAGCAACAATAATCAAACGGCATTCTCTAACGGTATATGCAATGGAAACAACTCGCCACAATAATCTGGTAGTCTCATCATCACAAGTTAAAACCGCATTTGGTCAAAGATTTTTTATTTTTCTCGGACCGTATCTGTACAATAAAATTAATAAAATATTAATGATTTTTAGTCTTAACTCATACAAATGCAACGTCATGGTTTCAGAATGGCTTCAAAAGCAAACATATAAGGACACAGAAGACCTTTTAAAAGTTCTCAAGTAATATCATCGCGCATTACAAATTTGGATTTCACGCATTCACTCATTTTTTCAGACGCGCACCCTCTTGCCCACACATACACTTTACACACACATACACACACACACATTCACTCACACAAATACATACACACTAACTCACACACAGACACACACACACTTTCACACATTATTAAACTCTCTCTCTCTGCTTTGTAAGGTGTAATTATTAGTTATATTCATGTAATTTAAAATATTACTTTTTTGTCCGCCCAACCAGTCTTTGCCTGCCTTAGCCTAGTATAAGTACCTAATGAATTGCGGTTTTGGTGAGGAAATAAATGAATTATTTATTTATTATTTATTTAAAACTTTATTCACTTTCAGGCAGTTATCGATACGGAAAAGAAGCCTATTGTGTGGGTGCTGGGAGGCCCAGGGTCTGGTAAGGGCACCCAGTGCGAGAAGATCATCGCCCAGTATGGGTTCACGCACTTGTCCACCGGCGACCTCTTACGTGATGAGACGAAAAGTGGGTCTGAAAGAGCAAGAGCCCTCATCGCTGTTATGGAGAAAGGTAAATGATATTTATTTCTCTTAATAGATTTTTAGAGAACTTTTCAAGTTATCAATGTTTAAATATTTTTTTTACATGATGTTACCGGCATTTCATAATTTAATTGCTCTGTGAAGAAACACCGAAACAAACAGAGGATCATGGTCTCTTTTAACATCCAGAAATAGTAGCATCACATATGCGAGTTACGATGTAGGGCAATGTCTAAAACGGTCTTTAGAAGTGCAATAGGGGTTTTGGGTAGACCTGTCCCAGCTGACGGCACGCATATATGCATTCATCAGTCATTAATGCTTTGATGTTGCTTCAGGTGACCTGGTCTCCAATGAAGTAGTTCTGCAGCTGTTGAGAGAAGCCATTGAGAAGCATGCAGCTTACTCCAAAGGCTTCCTTATCGACGGCTACCCACGCGAGAAGTCACAGGGCATTGCCTTCGAACGGACAATTGCACCAGTTTCTGTAAGTAATAGGCTATTTTTATATTCGATATTAGATTTTGAATAAAAAACAGCACGGAGCAAAAATATGCCAGTAAGTAATTCGATGTAAATCTACCAATATCGAAAATAAAAAATAAATTTCTAGTGTCAGAATACTTTACGAAAACTATTTCATTATTCCACATTTTTTTCTTGATACCTAAGTTAAAAACTTTAAGTTGACGTAATTTGAAGCGAAAACGAAATTACACGTTGAATCCGACGAAATTTGACTAAGTTTTTGTTTAATTATAATAATATAAATATTAATAGTTTTAATTTTCATTATAAATACATCGTTAATTAAAAGAACACACACATTAAACTTAGCACAATTTCAGGCGATTCTATACTTCGAGGCGTCATCGGAGACCCTGACCAAGAGGCTGCTCGGGCGCGCCGCCAGCTCAGGCCGCGCTGACGACAACGAACAGACCATCAAGCTCCGCCTGCAGACCTTCCTCAAAAACAACCAGCAGGTGCTCGACCAATACCCCGAGAAGATCAGAAGGGTAAATTAAACTCGCATTATCAATATATTTACATAAATAATCTGACTGACTGACATATCAGCGCACAGCTGAAACCGATGGATCTAGAGGCATACAATTTTGCATAGCTGTTTTTTTATGGGATAGGGGAGCAAACGAGCAAACGGATCACCTGATGGAGGAACACCAGAGGAGTCACAAGTGCATTGCCCGCCTTTTAAAAAGGTTTGGGCCTCCGGTAACACAAGGCAAGCATTATTTCACGCTGGTTTTCTGTGAGGCCGTGGTATCACTCCGGTCAAGCCGGCCCATTCGTGCCGAAGCATGGCTCTCCCACGTTTCTTGTGTGTGCACTAAGCAAGGATTTTTTTGGAAGCAGGGTGTGCAAAATTCAATCCATAGAATCGGTGTAACGAGGGTGAAACCACAAGCGGGCCACTAGTATGTATACTACTCGGCGTCCCATAAGAATTTACTTTGGCCGGGCTCTAGGCGTATTAAGATGATACATGCACCATGATTTTATCTCTACTACATATTATAAAATTGTAAAAAAGCTGTGACTGTACATTGAAGATATTTAAAAAAAAACACGTGGGTGTATGGTGGTTAAACGTTTCCGAATCCGAAAATATATTTAAAATTCTTGTCTGTTTGTCTGTTTGTTACGGGTTGGAGCAAAAACTACTGAATAAATTTTAATTTTATTATCACTGTTAGAAAGTATATGCTCCAACTTAAAAACTGGTGAACTTTTTATCTCAATTAATTAAATGAATCTTGACATACAGCTTGACCTCCCTGTTGTATAGAGGCCCATACACAAAAGAGGTCATCAATGCTTGTTTTCCATTTTTACTCCTGATATAGCTTCACGTGAGCGAAGCCGCGGGCAGAAGCTAGTCCCCAATAATATAACTGTAATAAAAACCGCATCCAACTTTGTGCAATTGTTTTTACGTGATGCACATTATAAACATATGGACAGACAAACAGAAATTCTAATTATAGTGATTTGACTTCTATTGCTCATATAGACCCCTCCGTTTTAGTACTTCAATTTTATTTTCAGGACAACTTTGCCAGGTCTGCTAGTTATTAATAATTATTTTTTAAACTTGCAGATAAACGCAGAACAGTCCGTGGACGCCATCTTTATCGAGGTGCAGAAAGTCCTGGACCCCATCATGGCGAGCACAAAACGGACCATCTGTGATAAAGACAACTTATGAAACACTATTGACAGTTCTAATACGAGATCTTTAAATAAATTACAAGATATGACCATTCGATTCCTAAATCAAAGGCTTCTAGTTTGAATCAAAAGAACGCACATCTGACTTTTAGATCCAATTTATTATTAAGCGCTTCAACGGTGAAGGAAAATATCGTGAGGAAACCTGCATACCTGACAGATTTTCTTGACGGCATGTTAAGAACGCGCAATAAGCCAACGTGGTGGTTATATACTGCCTCACCCACTCATACTGATAGGAGATCACTGCCTAGCAATGGGACTATAATAATGGGTTGATTATGACATTAATTATAAAGGTACTTTAATATGCTATCGTAAATACAGAAAATAAAATACAAACTTAATACTTACTCATAAATAAGTACGGTAAGAAGCTGGACAAGCGCAATATTTGAACTGTTAGAAGCGCTTCGGAAGATGTCTTACACCGGCTCCACATGTTGGAGACAAAGAGCCGACCAACGTTGGTGCTAAGTGTTTTGAACCAATCAGAATACGTCAGCAAGCTACATAGGGGTTGGCGCTAACGCTATTAATTACTGGTCCACACGTTGGTCGAATAGCGTTGGTGCTGCAATTGGGGCCAACGTGTGGAGCTGGCCTTTCAATAGCGAACTTTTTATACAAGCTTTTTATACAATAATTTCGATACAAAAGTTAACACCTCATAGTTAATGAACATGTTACAGGTCATCTACCTTCACAAAAATAAATATTTTTTTAATATCCTTCTTCGCACATATCCTCCTTCTGACTTTATCCCACTTGAGGTCGGCCTATATACCCCAAAGGGTTAGACAAAGGCGTACTAATGTACACCCACAGTACACCTTTATGTTTAGGTCTCATTTTATAAATTGCCAGCGAGCCTATTGCCATTTAACAATACTTCGAGCTGCTGCTGAGTATTTCATAGGAAAATCCAAAAACACTCGCTTAACCTGGCAATGTAATCAGGACCTCTAGCATAACGGTCGTGCTCAGGACCACTAGACTAATGAGGCAGTTACAGAACAAGATATAGATCCAATATGCAAATCGGATTTCAGCGACGTAAGCAGTATTATGTTTACGTCAGTCCACATCAATTCTTTTTTTTAACGAGTAGACGTATTGCCTGATGCTAAGCGATTACCGCCACCCATGAGTTTCCATGGGCGGCGGTATTACTTACCATCAGGCGACCCGTCTGCTCTTATGCCATATAAAAATGTTGTGCGTTGCCGGCCTTTTAAAAGGGTTTGGGCCTCCAGTATCCCCACTCACTCGGCGAAACAAAACGTAAGCGTTTTTTCACACCGGTATCTATTTATTCATCATATCTATATCAAATCTGCTGGTGTGTTCGTTGTGCCTGAACACCTGCACCAGGCATGATCTCTACGTGGCCTTGAAGTAGGTATATACTAGAAAAATGTTTAACCATTGACACAATAAGAAGGCATCCGATTGTTTCGACCTCAGTAACGTTAAACGAAAAAGTAAAGAATTTATGTTTATGCCATGCCTTGCCATGCATAATGCTATTGTCAATGTCATATGGACATGTAAAAACTGATGTCAAATAACACCATCTCATCACCACCACAAAAATGAAACCAAAAAAATAACACCACTTTATAAACAACAATTTGCCCCACCATCCCCCCTTACTTCACTGGCATAAAGCATTTACGAAAAGGAATATAGGATACACTAAAGATGGACAAGAATTATTGCTTACCATGCGATGAGCATAAAGTGGAGAAGCCGTTTCCATGTACCTTGCAGTGCAGTGCAGATAAATTTAAGACATATCAGAAAAAGGTAGGCTGTAAGATATACTTAGCTCTATCTTTTTGTGATTTTTTCGCATTTTTCATGATAAGATTATAAAGTTAATGTTAGTGAAGGAAAAATTCAACTCGCAGGCAGGATTCGAACCTGCGTCTTCTGGTTTGATACACCAGACGCTATGACCACTAAGACTGACTTGACAAGCAAATGTCGACATGGCAGGTAGGACTCGTGGTGGCTTAGTGGTCATAGCGTCTGGTGTATCAAACCAGAAGACGCAGGTTCGAATCCTGCCTGCGAGTCGATTTTTTCCTTCACTAACATTAACTTTATACTTAGCTCTGTTGGTTTTCGTTGGTTACATACGAAAGGATATTGTTATTTATCCATATCACACAATATATCACATGCCTGTGTTGTAGATTTTTTGGACAATTAGTATCAACACAATCAGGTACCTACTCTTCCACGGTTGGAATCGGGTCTCCTCCCAGAATTAGCGGTTGAGATAGCAGTTCATGCCTTATGCATTGCCCGACGCCATCGAGAAAGTCTTTATACTAAATCTTAATAAGGACGCAAAGAACCACTAATGGCTTTTATTTAATGTATATATGATAGTATAATTTGATTATGATTTTGCAGTCCATAATTCTAGGCCATCGTCGCTGCCTCTGAGGGTGTGTACGTCAATCGTCAATGTGTACATCAGGAATTTCATCCATACTATATTAAATAACTAGCTTCTGCCCGCGGCTTCGCCCCCGTGGAATTCGGTCTGTCATCACATCCCACGGGAACGATAAAAAATGCTATGTCCTTCTCCTGGTTCTAAGCTACCTCTCCACCAATTTTCAGCCAAATCGGTTCAGCCGTTCTTAAGTTATAAATAGTGTAACTAACACGACTTTATTTTATATATAGATATAGAAACTAACTCTGTCTGTCTATTTGTTACATTTTCTCGCCTAACCGCATGAAGGAAAGAAAGAAAAGAGAGTTAAGTTTATCTGCATGAATATAGCGATACATTGGATTTGGAGTACCTATGACATAAATTATCTTTTGTCTCAAAAAGTCCTCGTGGATGACAGAGAAACCGCGGGCAACATTTTATTAGCAAAAAGAAGTAACAATTGCCAATTGGTCCTTTAACAATTTCGTCGTTTTTGTCACGACTAGTCACTTTTCGATCCGGAGACAAAGCCGATTGTGTGGGTGCTGGGTGGGCCTGGGTCTGGCAAGCTCACGCAGTGCAATAAGATCATAGACACCTACGGGTTCACGCACCTGTCCACCAGTGACATCATCCGAAATGAGCTGAGCAAGGGTTCTGACAGGGCGAAGTGCCTTAAATCGATTATCGAGCGAGGTAAAGTTTCTGCTAATTTGCTAAAGATCATCAGTTCACCGAGTTCGGATCTAAGACTTCTGACTTTTCGTAATCCTTAAATCATTAGCTTAAACGGTGAAGGAAAGCTTTGTGAGAAAACCTGAACGCCTGAGAGAGATTTTCTCATGGGTGTCTGAAGTCTGAGAACCAGCATTATGCTAGCGTGGTGGACAATAGTCTAACCCCTCTCACTCTGGGAGAGATCCGTACCCGTATCCGATCCGTAGCCCTGGGACTCAGTATATGAGTATGATGACGAGGAAGAGGGGCTCCAAGATATCTAAAGGGAACGCTACTATGAGCCCTCCTGTGGCTGTTACGTTACCTAGTCTCCCATGCAAATTGGCAAACTTCAGAAGCCGTAAAGACAATATCTCAGGCATGGAGGCCGGTTTCCTCAGGATATACCGTTTTAAGTGAGTAATTTAAGCAAAAGATTTCAAAAAGTTAGTGTGTATGTTTTGTATTTGAACTTGAGGCATATAGTCTGGAAGTTTTATAGTTATCAGTTATGGCACTTGGCTATCACCATTGTACTTCTCTTTGGTTTCTGTTCTCATCCTCATTTCTTTAGACGAGAATTAATTCAAATTATATTTCAACTTTTTAAGTTTATGGTTTACAGAGGTTCCTGGTAGTTTACAAATTATTTAAACTGCGAGAATTACAGGGGGGCTTGTACCAAACGACCTGGTGGTAACTATACTCAAGGATGCCATGGAAGCGGCAGCAGCCAAGGCGGTACGTGGGTACCTCATCAACGGTTTCCCGTGCGAGAGGTCACAGGGAATCGAGTTCGAGCGAAGCATCCGACCTGTTGCTGTAAGCTCATTCCCAAAATATAATAAAAATATTCAAAAACAGCATTCAGACATAATCAATTCATTAATAGACAGTGGGTCTCCATTTTTGCTTTGGGATTTGTGCCTGGTTAATGGCATTAGGCTCGCAACCTATTACATGGGACCTAAATATACCGGTGGACTGTAGGTGTACCTTAGTACGCCTCTGCCTGACTATTCGAGGAATACGGGGGTAGTATGTAATTTTTACATAAAACGTTCTTGTCGCAGCTGATATTGTACTTCGAAGCCTCGTTAGAAACCCTTCTCGAGCGGCTAGCAGCTCGCGTGCAAACAGCGGGCCGAAGAGACGGCAACATGGACACCATAAAATTCAGACTCCATACCTTCTTAAAGTACAACCAGGCTGTCATTGACCCCTATGGTGACAGGGTTGTCAAGGTATTATAATTAGATTTTTTTTAAACGTTATACTCTATTCTAGGATTTCCTCCTTTACCGTGATTGCTTTTCACAAACACAAATTCTCACATACACGAACGCCCAGACCCGGAATAATTTATCTGTTGGTGATACAAATATTTTCTCCGTGTGGGGATTGAACTCATTATCACGCGATGTAATAACCGTCCGCTCAGCCACCAAACGTGTCGATATTAAATACAACGCCCACAAATCGAAGTTAGAGAAGTATTAACTCAAGTTGTTCCGCTGATAATAAAGGCTGGTACAGTCATGTCCAATTCTTTAGAAAAGTGCCATCTCTAACACACTTGGTTAAGACAAAAGAGTTAGTAAAAGAGCGCCATTGAGAGGGTTCTATCACGGCGAGTTCTTTTCAGTTTGGACAGAAGTGTCAGACTTCCGAACTTGCGTATTTGGTGTGATATATAGGTCCAATACGAGTCGTGCCTACCTGTAACTAGACCACTTATGGTAAAAATAAAAATCAATAAATATTCCGATCTATAAAATCCATTACAGACTGATACTCTATTCCAGATCAACGCTGAACAGCCCCCAGATGAGGTCTTTCTAGAGGTGCAGAAGGTTTTAGAGCCTATAGTCGCTCACGCCCGCGCTATCGAAGCTGAGCAGGCCGAAATTCTTGCAATAGAGAAAGCTAAAGCTGCCGCGGCATACGCTCGATCTTCGATCAAGCTCGCGCGGTCTTCATTAGTAGCAGGTCGGACTTCAGCGACAAAGATAAAAGCTTTGATCCAATCTGCTAAAGCAGTAGCGGCGACTGCGGAAGCAGAGGCCATGGCTGCTCATGAAGCGGCTGAAGCCGCTAAAGCTGCCGACATCGCTAATGCTTCAGGTGCCACAACCAGTAGTACAAAACCCTTCACTTAACCGAGACAAATACCTACAGCATAATAAACTAAACCCACTTGCAAAGCCATTTAAAGTGCTGTAATTGCCGAACCTGGTGATACAGATCCTCAAACTAAACATTAACAATAAGTGATTGATGAACAATAAACAATTTCATGAAACATAAAAAATGAATTTTTTTTTATTGCAATACTTAAATGTCAAAGAATCCCAGTGTCGCTTAACATCAGGCGAACCTAGCAGTCATGAGTAAGCCTATCAGGAATAAAAAAAAATTAAAAAGACAATCGTTATATACCTGATACTCCTGATAGTAAACGGTAACCACAGCTTAGACGTTAGCATACTAGTAGTATCCATGTATCACTAACGCGTTGTCATCTTGAGACCTCAGTTGTTCCGACTGTCATTACCTTCAAATCAGAACACAATAATGTTGGAGGTACATTAGCTGAAAACCGATAACAAGGAATAAAACTAAACTTGATATTATTTATAAGTCCCGTATTATAAACACAATATTTTATTTTGGTCTCCGAAGTTCATTACGGGCGTTGCTGAATTCAATCTATACTTCTATACTCTATCTATACTAATATATAAAGCTGAAGAGTTTGTTTGCTTGAACGCGCTAATCTCAGTAACTACTGGACCGATTTGAAAAATCTTTCAGTGTTAGATAGCCCATATATTGAGGAACGCTATATATCATCACGCTGCGCGGACGACATTGCGGGCAGAAGCTAGTCTCATATAAAAAATAGCCATAAGTTTAAGAATTCAATTTATTATCGATTAACATAACAAAACATTCAAACTTACTCTAATCTAACATTAATTAATAATTAAGTTCTAAGTAAATAATAGGTATGCTTAACTTCTAGTTAAGTAGGCTTAAACAAAAACATCACTTACGACGAATAAAACTCTATTAGAAATTATAAATACAGTTTATGAGCACTGACGAAGCAAAAAATGTATTATGTGGTTATGTCTTACTACTTAGAATGTTCTTGAAAGGTACGTTGTTACCTATAATAAAAAAAACCTGTAGTAAAAACAAATTCACGAATAAAGCAGTTTCCATACATGTCTAATGCAGCTCCTGAATTTTAAACATAGTAGTACGTATGAGTGTAGAATCATCTCGGTAAGGATCTGGGTCTATATTATTATTATTATTTATCCTTAAGGAGTGTATCCCTATTCCTCAGTATGACGTAGATGAATTTTTGCATAACCTTAAGCTTGATCTTCTACCGTACAAAGATTTTTTCACATATCATTGCATGACACAGGGTAGAGCATCGTCTTACTATTTTAATAATGAGATCTTTAAACAAAAAACAGTACTGAAGAGTCTATTGCACCTGCTATAGCATTTTCAAACATATTGACAGATTTATTTTATCTTAACTTAGGTATGAAAGAATGTTTCACATTTAATAATGATTGTCTAAACGGGAAGCATTGCCTCCTCTTGCTCTTTCTCCCTCTGCCGTACCGCTACAGCCGTCTCCACTAGAAGGTAGAGACACTTGAACTTGTCCTGATCAACTTCCAACCTGCTCGGCACCACCTGAAGTTATGGTCCCGGGTCAATTTTGGAAAAGCACAAGCTTTCGGAAAATTTAATCCATAAGAATCTAACATTAGCAAAAATACAGCTAGCCCTTTAGCTGTATTTTTGATAATGTTAGATTCTTATGGCTTAAAGTTTCAGCTGCCCTAATGTTACAATTTTGGTAAATTAAAACAAATAAAAATAATGGGAATTTACTTTTTTTAAACAATAAATACTGTCAGGTGATGCCGGCATTAAAACACCCTGCGCCCAAACATAGCTACATTACCTACTAAAATGAAAATCATATTAAGTATAAACATTTATTTACATAACAAACAGAAACTCGTCTCTAGGCTAAAAACAAAACAAAAATACTAACATTGGTTCTCTTAATATAAAAAGGAAAACTTGATTTTAAAGGGAACTATAGTGTTTTAACACCGACGTTACCTACAGTTACATTTATATACCTACAAAAACACGGTCAAATCCAAATTTGGGCCACAACATCCGCGCAGCCAAATTATATAGTTAAAAATCCAAACATATTTTATTTTTAAACAAAGAATTCAAAATGAAATTTTCGGCAAATGAAACTTCTTTTCTTTCGTAATGTTGAAACAGTAAAAGAATTTATTGACAGAATATGTAATATTGCTGATTGTCACACAGTCCCGGTTATGAAACTAGTTTAAGTATGGCACCACATGTCAGTGGTGGCTACTTCGAGCTCAACGGCGACGGGGGGTGGTGGCTGCGGGGGCGGGCTCACCTGCATGCGGCGCGCGCGCAACGGGTGCGGCAGCTGCGGCAAGTGGGCCAGCTGTGGGTGCGCCAGCGCTTGCCATCCATCCTCACTACTTGACACCGGCTCAGGCACCTGTTCCACCATCTCTTCAGAAGTAGTCACTGTTACGACTGATGCTGTGCTGCTGAGGAGGGAAAAGGAAGGATCGGGCTTAGGAAGGAGATTTTCATTGCTCATTTCTGTTGCTTATAACTTCCAAACACCCCAAAGATATCTTAGCGATGGAGAGGGGACTGAAATGGATCGGATTACGACTTAAATTTGGGCAGCTGTAGACAGAGGCATGTTTTAGAGAATTGATATTGTACCAGCGCTTGACAATAGCCCTCGCTGCTCTCGAGCAGAACTGCTCAGAACTGGTCTCCAGCAACTCGTTTCTTTGCTCTACCATGTCTTTGGTCGTGGTCGTTGATACAACTGATGCTCTGCGGTGAGAGGGAAAATGAACCGTTGCAATGACTAACGCTGGGTGTATCAATTTACGCAATATCATAATAATACGCTCCTATTGTCTTATCTTAAAGTTAAAGTCTCAAAGTTATAGTGCCTGCATACTTACCCTACAATGCTTTGACCAATCAGCTCGTTCAGATCGTTATCATCATCAACAGTCCGAATCTACCCGCTACTGAGTATAGGCCTCTCTTTACTTCTGTCACATTTTCCGGTCCTATCTTAGATTAGTCAAATCCACGTGACACTAATGAATTTTATTACTCTTTCTTCGATCAGATCGCCAACGGTACAGTCACAGCTATGACAAACTACTCTAAACTCACTCTCTAGCAGCTGGATGTAGATCGTGGTCTTCGGGCCCGTAGCGTATGACAGACTGCCAGACGGAGGGATCGTACTTGACCTCCTCCTCACTTATGGTGCTAGAGTAGCCCTCCTCGCCATCGCCGAGCTCGTCGCCATCGCTTCGGTACACCAGCAGGCCGTCACCATAATCATGCGCACGCCCATCTGGACCGTTCTGCGTGTAATGATGTAATTACTTATTTGGTCTCAGGTAATACTTAGATTTTGAAATAATTTTCATTCATTTTACTGTTTGTAAGTAGATAGACAGCCAAAGAACAGATTTACTACAAAATGTGTATTCCTTTCTTACATTTAACTACTTGAATTGTATTCTGTTGTATTGTATTCAGTGTTATATAAATCACAAGCCTGTATGTATAATGCATTACTTAGATGATAATGCTTTTATATTCTCTTACAAACCTCCACAACAATACCATCCCACGTAGCCACAGTGACGCGGTCCCCCCCACCCACTCCAAGCCCTGACGTGGATGCCCCTCCCAGGCCGACCATGGGGCCTACTCCTGCCATAGCCCCCGGCTGCTTCCTGCCTCGTCGGGATATGGTGTAGTGGAGAGGATCGTGACCCTCGCGCCTGATCATCTCGGGGAGGATGCGCCGGCGGGCGTTAATGAACCAGTTGCAGACCTGACAAACAAGAAAATTATTTCTAGCTACCTGCATTGAATCTTTTTCTTTTTTTTTTTTAATTATGGCGCACACTTTTTGTGTATTTGCCAGTGACAAGTAATAAAGTAATCAAGTATTCAAAGAATATTTCCCATCATGGGATTGTATTATGGCACCACACTTGTGTTCGCCAGTGTCAAGTATAAGTTCAGTTGCACCAATAAAACGGTAGAAACTTTATTGAGGCTTCGATGGAGTTTAGGAGTGAACCCAAAAAGTCGCGATTTTCAATTTTATATCATTTGCCTACACTCTCACACGTTCACGAACACTTAATGGTTAATTATCCACCATAATTACACATTAAACTTCGGAGAAATTCAAGTTTTGAAAAATGATATAAAATCGATAATGTGCACTTTACATTTTCCCGCCTAAACTCCATTGAATCAAAGTAACTTTTATGTAAACATTTGGGAAGTTAAAAACTGTTATTAAAAATATTATTTTCATTAAAAAAATAATGTTTTTAAAGGGATTCACTTTTCCGGGAGATGAATTCATTATTTTCACCTGATCGTCTGGAAGTCTGCCACAGTGATATCCCGAAAAGCGAATGAATCCAAAAATGAGGTTTTTCTAGGTTCGAATTTTAAGATTACCGTGATGTCTATGAAATTCCGTATTGGAATAGCAAAATGAAAAACCGAGTTTAAGAAATCCAGATTTAAGGACTTGATCCTTAAATCTGGATTTCTTAACATGGTGTTTATAAACCATGCAATAAAATAAGCACACTCCATCTTACCTGCAACACAGTGAGGTTGGCCTCCTGGCTAAGCGCCAGCTTCTCTGCATCGCTGGGGTAAGCATTGTAGCGGTGATCATATAGCCACCTTTTTAAGATCTTCACAGAGTGCTTGGGCAAATTCCCACGCCGCTTGCGCACCGAGCCAACAATCACTGCCTAGGATATACGGAAGAAAGACAAATCTGACGGACGTGTAACTCTGTGTTGTCTTAACAAATTGACGGTGATACCGATGTTTGGTCGGCAAGATGTACCTCTATGTGCCTACAACATGTTTTCCAGGTTTCTTTGTGCTAGGTTTCGTGATTCAGGAGAATTGTGGCGATGTAAGTAATAAAACCTATAGTTAGGCATAGATATTCGTATCAAGTTACTACAATGACGTTGTAGTAGCCGTAAAAGAAATGCGTGAGAAAGGGACGTGTTCTTTCCAATAAATTATGTAAGGAAGGACTACAGATGGAAGTGTAAGGACTTTAACCAGACCAGAACAGCACGATTGGCAAGGCCAAGTGAGATAGTTCAATAATTTACCCAAGTACATGATTAAATGTGCCCAGATTACGGTTGCAGTACATTACAGTTCAAGGCTACGACTACATTTCTGGACGCAGAAAACCAGTTTGCTTTGCATTGCAAACTGGTTTTATGCGTCCAGAAATGTACACAAATTATATTGGGAGGATTTTTACAGCAATGCATGCCTTATGATGCATCAATGCTATGCATGCTATGGCCTTATAACATCCTAATCTGTATCAACCTTAAAAAGGTATTTATCTTGAAGTAAACCTGCTACACATTTATTAACAGTATCATACTTGTGGTGGAGGTGGGTGGCGCTGGTGGGTCATTGTAAGGTGACGTCCGTCCGTGTTCCAGTCCGTACTCTCCATCCTCTGTGGATAATGAGAATAGGCAGTACTGCAAATGTTCATTATGCCACATTAAATTTCAACAATATCCACAAAATTTGTGGTGACTTGGAGAAATTAAATAACATTGTCACGGGTAGATTATCTGCCTAATTAATATCAATAATTAGCGATAGAACCTATTTAATTATTTTTCAAAGGGAATTTATGAAACATTTATAATGTATCAATAAACACTCGCTAAAGCGACCGCTTATTAATTTCCAATGTACTCAAGCTATAATATTATAGTTATTGTTCTCGTACCGAAGACTAGACCATACATATTGTAAATGTTGAATACTATGTGCATCATGCTACGCGCATCAAGCTACGCGTTCTGCTACGCGCAAAGTGCTACGTGCACCACGCTACACGTAATGCTACGCCTAAGTGCTACGTGCACCACGCTACGCGTAATGCTACGCGCAAAGTGCTACGTGATCCACGCTACGCAAACTAACGCTACGCGTAATGCTACGCGCAAAGTGCTACGTGCACCACGCTACGCGTAATGCTACGCGCAAAGTGCTACGTGATCCACGCTACGCAAACTAACGCTACGTGTAATGCTACGCGCATCATACTACGTTAGCCGTACGCCTAGTCTGTCAATTATTTTAATAAATAGGGTTGAAAATGTAATTATAATTTAGCTGTTCCACTTTTCCCCTATATCTATCTTGAATAGCTTCCCCTTTAACCAGTCATGATTAATCTCGAATATTGCCTAATAGCAAGTCTAGGCAAGGATCTTTTCCTTTGGCTTTCCAAAATTAACCCTTTGCTACTGCCAGAAATCTATATGTATACTCTATTATCTATACTAATATATAAAGCTGAAGAGTTTGTTTGTTTGCTTGAACGCGCTAATCTCAGGAACTACTGGTCCGATTTGAAAAATTCTTTCAGTGTTAGATAGCCCATTTATTGAGGAAGGCTATAGGCTAAATATCATCACGCTAAGACTTAGTACTTTTCCACGCGGACGAAGTCGCGGGCAGAAGCTAGTCACAGACAAAATCAACCACATTGTTACCTGAGGTGTGGGTGGATGTCGGGGGTGCGTCATGACGGGGTGGCGACCCTCAGCATCCCAGTCCGTGCCGCTCTCGTTGTCCTCCGTCGATGATGTCGACGGAAAGCGGTCTCGCGCTGGATAACATACAAGTTTTACCACTACCACAGTTAATAAATGAGACTCGTTGATAGTCTGAAGTTCGCAATTTTAAGGAGGCGTGTCTTTGGTTTCAAATCAGGAAAACTAGATTAAAGATTAATGAATTAAATACACTGAACCGACGGGTTTTGTGACCAATTATCGCTCTTCAAGGACTCATCATAGGAGCTCACTTTAATGTAAGTCAGTACTTATAAAAGATACTAAATACACTCCCTGGAAAGAAATGTATATGCCAACTACGCTACTAAGTATGCATAATTTCTAACAGTCCAAGCCATGCACCGAATTTTGCGATTGAGTTTTAATTGGTTACATCCAGGCGGTACAAATTTATGCAATTAATTTACAGAGAAAAATTGTACTGACAGATAGCCTGACTAAGACTGGGTTCAGATACAGGATCCCAAAAATTATAAAAATTGGATGGTCTAATTGATACAAGAGGGTGAACCCGAATACTTAAAATATTAGACAACTATGATATTATACTCAATTTAACTTTTTACTAAAATTGTACAGAATCTGAATTTTAGTTAATTTCAGTCATTTATATTTTGTCATTTATGTTTTTATGGAATTTAAAAGTATTTAGCTACCCGGTATAAACTACTAAAGGTAAGTACCTTCATCGCCCTTCTATTCTAACAGATACGGCTAATGGAAAGTATGTGAAGCAGTGTCTTTTCAATACTTACGCAGTTTGATCTTCATAACTTTGATCACCGACCTAGGCAGCGTGGCGAATTTACC
This sequence comes from Acronicta leporina, assembly GCA_947256265.1. Lineage (NCBI taxonomy): Eukaryota > Metazoa > Arthropoda > Insecta > Lepidoptera > Noctuidae > Acronicta > Acronicta leporina. The sequence goes on along the minus strand of OX366513.1, from coordinate 1,934,094 downwards.
AAATAATCAACAAAGTGCAATTCCCGCCACCAAACTTCACGCTTTTGACATCAGCTGCCAATTAATTGTGATATTTACAATTGACATCACAGAAAGTATCTTGTGAAATATAATGATAAAATAAACAAAATTGGTAAACGATGATTAGCCAAAGGCCGCTCTGTAAGGAATGAATGCGTTTTATTTATGTTTTGTTTCGAAAATCGATGCGCTTTTGTGACAATTGACAACGACGTGCATTGTCACTTGTCATGGTGATAAAATTTTTGAAATTAGCTTAAAAAGAATTTATTTGCGGCCAGTTCCGGCGCAGTGTCGAACCTTTTTGCGGCGCCGAATTGAGAATAATGTTTATTTTTACATCTAAACTTTTTTGGTGTCGTATTTTATTGTGTTCGATATAAAAATAATATCTAGATTACGAGGGATTAACCACAGGATTAACCAACGCTGTACTTGGCAAACAATTGTTATGGATTTTAGATTAGAAAAAAGATAATTGAACAAATGCAGCTTCCAACCTTTGTATTTTTAAGTTTTGCCTCTCGAAATACACTACTTCTAGAATAGATAATAAGCTTTTTTGCTTCGGTCCGTTTAATATATAAAAAGTTCAATATAAGTAGTATGGATAGAAATTTAAAAAAAATTCATCGCCACATGCGGCTTTCCACGGCCTAACGTACCTAGTTGCGGATTAAAATGCAGCGTGTGTCTTCGTTGAGAGGAAACCAGTATATCGTACAAACAAGCAAATTAAATATGGTTATGAACCAAACAATACCTAACTCTTGTTTGTTGGATAACATCTAAATTGCTTGTTTAGAAAATAAATTATTTTTTTCAAAAATTTTTAAAAGTTTGTTATTTTGTTCCAAATTTGATTGCCAACTCGTAAAAAGCGTTACTTGAATATATATTGTTCTGGGAGAGATTTTTGGGGAAAACTAAGTAGTTAACTGGGCGATTTTAGGAACGGTTAGGTTATTTATCATTTCTATTGCATTTGCTTATACGAGCTCCAACAACTCGATCCGAGAAGAGATTCATCGCGCTAAAACGCAAACGTGACTGTTCAACTATCTGTAGACCATACACCACACAATTATATTATAACATATTATATTTGTTTCATGCAGGTATTGAACCCGTGACCCATAGCCTTTGACTATCTAGATAGTCAAAGCCCATAGCCAGTGTTGAACATTAAATAATTAAAAATATTAAAAAAATATTTTAATTGAAAGAATACTTTTATTCGCGTAGATGTCGCACGGAAAAAAATGCGTAAAAATTTTTTATTGAAACGTTAATTGATTAACGCCCGATACTGCCCACACTAGGATTTTCTCCTTTATGCTTTTACAAACACAAATTTGTAAAAGCGAAATTTGTGTTCTGGGTCTGGGCGTTTAGGTATACAAAAACGCCAAATACGTCATCTAATTGATGACGACAATGAACTGATACAATGTCAAAAAACTTGGCTGCCCATAGTTAAACTTTCAATACTAGTTTCTGACAAGACTATTGGTTACGCAATAGTCCGTGGACCACTGGTGGTAATTCAAAACACCCCGAACTACTTCATGAAGTTAAAGTCAAGTTCTTTAAATTATTAAAGAAACGATGACGACCGGTATCAAAATCTTTGCAAATTTTTAAAAAACAATCTTGATTATAAGATGGTTCTCCTTCACTTGAAGATTTTTTTTTAAATTCTTTAGACCACATGTGGCCACTTTATTTTTTTTTATGGTATAGGGGGGCAAACGTGCAAACGGATCACCTGATGGTAAGCGATAACCGCCGCCCATGGACACCCGCAACACCAGAGGAGTCGCGAGTGCGTTGCCCGCCTTTGAAAGGGTTTGGGCCTCTGGTAACCTCAACTCACTCGGCGAAACACAACGCAAGCGTTGTTTCACGCCGGTTTTCTGTGAGGCCGTGGTATCACTCCGGTCGAGCCGGCCTATACGTGCCGAAGCATGGCTCTCCCACGTTTAAGGTGGCAAATAAGCTTGCGGGCCGTTACCGCCTCATGGTAAGCAGTGACCGTAGTTTACGAACGTCTGCAACACCAGAGGTGTTAAGATTAAGATCTAGTGGTTAATACTAATAAAACTCTCACCTAAGAACAGTAACATGTTATATAGCAAAATTTAAAACAAATAACAATTAAACGAGTAACACTATCACTGCTCCCCATCGAAGACCTCCACGGGGGGCACGTCTGGCAACAGCGGCGTCATCGTGAGGGGGGCGACTGCGGGCGCTGACACAGCGGTGGGGGGCCGAGGCTCCGGAGACTTGGACCGCTTCTGGCTCTGCTCTATAGTGTCTGATAGAATTTCTTTAAGTGTAGACGCTAAGGCCTTTGGATTGCCGGTACTATCCAACTGCGGAGAAGTATACAACATTAGATAAATTCGTTACAATACCATTTTTTAGCAGAGAACGTTGGAAATCTTCTATGGATGTAAAACCACGCTGGTTGTTGGGAAGACGTGCTAATATGAATTAAAATACTAAAACAAAGGTACCATGCCATCACGCTTTTATTCCCTGAAGGGACAGCCATAGGCGTACAAATGTACACCTATAATTCGCCAGTATGTTTACATCCCCATGTATGAGGGGGCAAGCCTTTTGCTATTAGTCGGACACAATTTCCAAACTCCGAGCTGCCACTAAACTAATGAGATAGTTAATAATACTAAATCCCAATTTATTAATCAGGAATCTTTTCCTTCTTTTTTGAAAAAAATAACGTTGCCTCACACTAGGATTTTCTCCTGAATCATGGGTGCGTTTACAAACACAAATTCTCACATACACAATCACCCAGACCCGGAACAACTACCAGTAGATCATACAAATATTTGCTCATAAAATCAAAGGTGTCGTCATGTGTAATATTATAAGGCTTACCGTTATAACATGTCCACCGAACCGTTTGTGCACGTTTTTTACTTTGTGCGCGGCTTCCCTGACGATCTGTCGTGCCGCGTTGATCTCGGACTCTGGTCTTCCTAGCTCCGATAGCTTGTTCTGTAGTCGTGTCGCTGCCACCTGGGGAAGAGGCACGGAGCAGTTTCAAGAAGGTGTTTTAATTGTAAGATAGTACATAATTTCGGGATCATTAAGTTATAAAGAAGAATGTGACCAGTTATATCAGCACGACAGCTGAGCGCCTACTGACAACGTGATAGTCTTCGCGGGGTGGCTGAAAAAATTTGGCGTTGGGCGCTCTTAGGTAGCTTTCAAGTATCACTTTACACACATTGCAAAGGTATGGGAGACGTGCAAAATCAGGAAATGCGTAACAAGAGACGTATGATCCCAGAATTTTGCCTGTTATAGCCTATTCTTCGGTCAAGTTGAGCGCTGATCATAGTGGCCATCATCGAACGTTGATCATAATCAGTGCGCAGGCGTCCTTTTCACAAACATCACCAAAAAAAAAAACAGCCTGTGTTGTGGATTCCCTTGTTTTACAGCAAGCTACAATTCTCGTTGAGCACCAAATTTTATGAGGCCATGGTTTTATCCGGCTGTGTAAATATAGCTACGTTTATCATTAAATTGGAAGCTTTACCTCATTGTCCACTTCGAGCGCGACAATCTTCTCGGGCCATTTGACCTGCCTGTTGAAAATGTTGGACATACGTGGGTTCTTCGGGAAACCCACTAGGATGAAACCCTTTGCATCCTGTTGCATTAACATCGCCTCCTTAATCAAATCTACTGTCAATTGCTGCAACAGATTTAAGAATTTTAAATATGTACTGTGTCATACATGATCGGTGGACTCTGGGAAAGATCTGTCTGGCAATCTTCTCAGTTTTTTTTTGTGGTGTATTTTTTATGGGATACGAGCAGTCAGATCGCAATGCCAGAGGAGTCATAAGCACGTTGCCGGCCAGTTTTAAAAGTGTTTAGAGCTCCGGTATCCTAACACACTCAGCGAAACACAACGTAAGCGTTGTTTCACGACGGTTTTTTGAGAGACCGTATATAGTACCTATCACTCCGGTCGAGCCAGCCTATTCCTGCCGAAGCATGGCACTCCCACGATAAAAAGTATTTTGTCAATTACAAATAAATTGGAAGAGAGGTAGACAAAGAACAATCATTATACGACTGTACTAGGTATTAGTCTTGATCCTTGAAAATGAAGAAGTTTATAGGTACTTTAAAGATATTCTGATTAAAACTATTAACTTACCTCAGGTATATCGTCCTGTGCATGTAACTTATCTGCAATTAGGCGCCCTCTGGCGGTGTCATTGTCCGCCTCAGCCCGCACCAGCTCTCCTGGCCTTATCATTGTGTAGCCAGTTATATTTGAGATCGTCTGGGCTACAGTTTGGTTGCCAGCACCCGGGACTCCGTTCACGAAGATCACAGGCAGATGCCGGATAGGAGTCATGTCGTAGACCATATCCTGTTCATAGAAAACTTTTAAAAAAGAAAATAAGAGAGGGCTTATAAGGGACCGAATAAGTAGGTACAATATTCTATCTATTTACGGATTGTTGTTCCTTCAACAATTCCAAAAAAACTTTCAATATTGGGTAGGTATATTTTGGTACGACTATATTAAATTTGTTAGAAGACTGGAGTTGTTCGGGGAAAACGCCCTATAAATATTTAATGTCTATTGTTATGAATTGATGACCCTGCACCAATAAATTAATAATAAAGCACAATATTCCAAATTTGACCTCAGTTTTATGTGCACTAGGGTGCATATCGTTCGTTCGTTGAGGCTTAATCCAACCTTGTTCATCATTCATATAATTAAGTTCGTTTGAGGCGACAGACACTCATTGATCATCTATCTATACTAATCTAGAAAGCTGAAGAGTTTGTTTGTTTATTTGTTTGCTTGAACGCGCTAATCTCAGGAACTACTGGTCCGATTTGAAAAAATCTTTCAGTGTTAGATAGCTCATTTAATGAGGAAGGCTACAAGCTATTTATCATCACGCTACGCGGACGCAGTCGCGGGCAGAAGCTAGTACTAATATATAAAACTGAAGAGTTTGTTTGTTTGCTTGAACGCGCAAATCTCAGGAACTACTGGTCCGATTTGAAAAATTCTTTCAGTGTTAGATAGCCCATTTATTGAGGAAGGCTATAGGCTAAATATCATCACGCTACGCGGACGAAGTCGCGGGCAGAAGCTAGTTAATCATAACAGACACCGCTTACGTCATACGCCAACATCCTAGGTCTCTGATTGCACTCACCTCCTCCATACCCCTAGAGTAAAAACATCCCATTTTGATCTCACGCAAACTATCTGCAAGCTTGTTACTTTGTAAAATTAATTAGAATTATTATTATAATCCTCAACAAAATTGGAGTAAAATGACATTTCCAAATAAACGACACTTGTTTGAATGCGACAACTAGATTGTTGATGGTTTTCGAATTAAATTTACTTTCAGACAGCATCAATGATAAAAACCTGTTGGCTGAGAGTCACAATCACAAAAGAGGTTATAATATTTTATTAGGTAAATATACAACCTTTTAGTCGTTATTTTTCCATAAGAAACTCGGTGATCAAGAGTCAAGACATTAATATTCCCAAAGATTACTAGCAATGTCCTAAGCACATAATTACCTAAACTAGAAGTCCAGGGTTCGAATCCCAGGTTTTATAAAATTGTCATCCAATTTTCTATAATATTCTCATTAACTGCTCGAAGCTTGGAATTGTATCCGATTATTGGCTACAGGTTCTATTACATGGGACCTAAGTAGAAAACATACGGGCGAACTGTAGGTGTACACTTCTGCATAACCCTTCAGGGAATACAGGCGTGATAATATGCAAGGACTAATACACAGAACATTCCGCAATTATGTAGGTAGGTAGTTTAAAGTGACCCTCAAATAACATAATCATCCTGTCATATATGAGATGACATGACAGTAATGAGCTCAATTACTTGTGTATAAGCCCTATATAGTCAGTACCAGTAATTTCAGTCTCACTACCATGTGTTCAAGAGTAGTGCCATGCTTACGAAATTGCAATGTTCAAATTGATATAAACTTAAATAAACTTTTATAAACCTTCAAGAAAAGAGCGTACTCCCTTTTAAAATTCCGGTAGCGCACTTGTGACTCCTCTGGTGTTGCAGGTGTCCATGGGCGGCGGTGATCGCTTACCATCAGGCGATCCGTCTGCTCGTTTGCCTGCTCACATATCATATGATCACATAAAAAAACTAGTTTTTTCTTTTTTATAACGTTGCCCCACACTAGGATTTTTTTCCTGTATCGTGTGGGCTTTTACAAACACAAATTCTCACATAACGCCCAGACCGGGAACAACTATCTACAGAGTTTGTTCCTGTGCGTTTGTGATGTTTGTTCGTTGACCATACAAATACGTGCTGTGTGTATGTGTGTGTGTGATTGATACGTGGCGCAGAATTCAATCTCTCAGCCGCTACACCAAGTATCGTCGACTTTCATCTTTGACTCTTTTGTTTGTTTGTCCCTTGTTTGACCCTTTTGAGGTTTGCTGTAAAGATAACAGTTGCCGACAACCTTTGGTCACTTCTTGTACAAGATAAAGTCAAGTTACAAACAGTATCAGTATTACTATTTCTTGTAAACGAGACCTTAAGTTCAAATGACTCACAAACGGTTACAAAAAAGGAGTTTTATGTGCATTTTTAATGAGATAGCGGGCAAACGAGCAGACGGATCGCCTGAAGGTAAGCGATCAACGCCGCCCATAGACACCCGCAACACCAGAGGAGTCACAAGTGCGCTGCCAACCGTTTTTTTTTAAAAAAAAGCTTACTTGCAATGTGGGTCGCATACTACTAGTATTCTTGTTAACCCCTCGTGCTAAAGTAGGTAAATGCTTGTGTTACGAGTGGGTTCACGTCGGTAGTGCAATGGGTGGGTTTCGTACCGGCAACCACTTGATCGCAAGTCCGACGCCCTAGCCATTAAGCTACCGTCGCTTCAAAAAAAGCTCCTTTTAAAAGGGAATACGCTCTTATAATGAACGTTTGAAGGTCGTATTGATTGGTACGGAAATACTCCAGGCAACAGTTCATTCCACAGTTTCGTTGTGCATTTGTGATAATAATGATGATGAGGCTAATTCTTATATTACCGATATCGATTGAATACGCAGCAATCAGTGCTAACTCCAAATGTCCTGCCGATTCCCCACAACCTCCAAAATACCATTTGATGGAGAAATGCTACCGCTCCAAACTTGGCATAGTTGCAAAAGCAAACTTCTCGTCCCTGATAAGCTGTCATCGCCTTGGCATTGAGAAGAAGGGCTTGGCTATAAACTATAGCCCTCGGGAGGCCTGGGCCGAAGGAAATGGGACCCTCGGCTATACGTGTGAAGTCCTGAAATGCGCTGAAGCTGATGGGGGACTGTCCTTGGTGAATGATTCCAGATACGATTATTACAGTATATATGCGAAGCCCATACGTAAGTGTAAAACTAGTATTTTGCAATTTTCCTTTCCATTATTAGAACAATGCTGGGCCGAAATTTAAAACGACAAGCTTAGTTAACTTTAATCAGAGATTTTTTTCTTAGTATCGGGAATAGCGAACCCAATTCCCTGTGTATAGGTACTTAAACCAGTTTAATTAACTTAATCCTGGATGTAACTGTAAGTGCCTCGTAAGCCTAGTGATCCTGAGAGCGACTGCTACGCTAGTAGTAGTAGTCGAGCAAAGTGTTATTGGGTTTTTCTATGAGATTGCCAATTGCAGCTCGGTGTTTGGAATTTGTGCCCGTTTAATGGAAATAGGCTCGTCCCCAATTACAAGGGATCTAAATATACCGGCAAACTGTGAGTGTACATTAGTACGCCTCTAACCTAACCTTCGTGGAATACAGGCGTGATGGTATTTTCCTTTATATAATCAACCATTTTCAAATTATCTGTCTTAAACTTTCAGCCCACGTAAATTCGTCATGCGTGCCAGCCTTAGGAATGTTCTACATCGTCACAAAAAAGATAAATTACACCGAAGGCCTACGTGAATGTAAGAAAATTAGCGCTTTGCCGGCTGACGTAACGAGTGAGCAGCGCACTGATGCGCTGGCGCAGCTGTTAGGCGGCGCTAGTGTAGATGAAGCGTTTGTAGGGTTGAGGAGCAAGAATGGAAGTGCTTTTGTAAGCGTTACAGGTGAGTTTCCTGGTTCCGTATGGTAATAAATAACAACTCTATATTCAATACTAGCAAATGCCAGTATTGAAAATAAAGTTGTTATTTATTACCCTGCTAATATATATAATCTATATTACATTATATCCTAATCTAGGTGTAAATCTAGGTGAGCGAAGCCGCGGGCTTTGGCCAGCGGCTTCGCTCACCTGAAGCTAGATAAGGATTTGAAATGGATCCCAAAAATAATTTAATAAAAAACCAACAGTGATGATCTCTTCATTGTATGGGTCTCTATACATCAGAGAGGCCAAGCTGTATATCAGGATCCATTAGGATATTTATTATCCATCCAGGATATAACAAAATAAAATCTATTCAGTAGTTTTTGCGCCAACCCGTAACAAACAGACAAGAATTTTAAAAATCACATTTTTTGATTAGGGGACGTTAATATAACCTTTTTTTTTTGTTGATGGGGTTGGGAAAGCTTTATGCACTATCCACCACTGCGGGGAGAGCGGTTGGGTTGTCGGACTCCGCTCTGAAAAGAGAGATCTACCAACTTTAACCAACCTCTGCGATTCGCGTCACCACTATGGGTTACGGGAGCGCTGTAGCATTAGTCCGCGGACCCGGCAGTGGTGGGCCGCCTTTTGCGCCCCCCTACGCATTAGGGGAGACAGACGTAGACGTTCTCCCTCCCCTTCTTCTACCGATACGTTAAATAAACCTTTTTTTTTGGTGCGTGTGGAAAATCCTCATGGACTTCCGCCACCCGGGGAGGCGGCGGGGCGTGTCGGACTCCACCCAGAGTGGGTGACCTACCGACTAAAAACCACACGGTGTTCCTTCCTGCACGTTTGCGTCGGGGGCTACGGGAAACAGAAAATTCGTCCGCGTCTGCCACCCCCGGACCCATTTATGGAGGCTGGAAGAGGGCATTATCGGCCCTCCTCCGACATCTCCCGTTGCGCCGGCTGCGGATCGGGTTAGTGCTGGTACTCTCCCTCTCCCGTTCCGCAGCTTCCTTCTGCGAGATGACCTAACCCAACTATTTTATTTTATTTATTTCATTATCCAAGGTGATGGCCTAGACTGCACTTCCTACCGTGCCTGGGCGCCAGGCTACCCAAGAAGGTTTCGCAATAAGTTCGATTGCGTGCTTATTACCAGATGGAGGACATGGAAATCCACGCCTTGTAAGAAGAACTATCCTATTATCTGTGAGCTGATCCCTGGAGGTCCATACAAGCGGGGGTCTCTATTTGATTCGAGAACCAGAAAGGCCAGTGGTTCGTCATAAAAATATTAACTATGTAGTGTAATTTTAGTCTTAATTTTACACCGTTTACGTGTGGGAACGGGTTATAATAGGCACTGTTTACCGTAAGAGCCAAGAAAATATCTGACTTGCTCGGTGGTAGGACCTCTTGAGGTCTGACTAGCTGGCGACCACCCTCACTTCGGAGTCTGTCGTAAAGCACCACGTTCCCCCTCCGTTACTGCGGATCTGGCAGTCTACAGTCCGTAGGGGCTCAGGGTTGGCAATGCATTAGCTACTCCTCCGGTGTTTCAGGTGTAGGTATATAGGCAACGATGACTACTTACCAACAGGTGGCTCGTCAGAAATAAAGAATAACATGCATTGGTCACTGATAAATGATATTTATTTCTGTAAAAAGACACTTTTACAAGTCAATGTTTTACTTTTTTTAACTAGATGGCGCAGGTATTTTCTATCTGACGACCTCTGAGAAAAAACGCCGAAACTACTGTCCTATTACAATCCATATACCTAACTAAGTTAAAATCTTTACCATTTTTCAGAAACGGAAAATACAAACGATGAGAAACAAGATGAGATGAGATAATATCTTAAACTTATTGCTAAATTAATTATTATTTATATAATCATATATACTTATATATAATACCTATACTTACCATTCGAAGGTGAAACATTGATTGCCTTAACTTAAACTCTGCCGATCGCGGGCTCGATTCCTGTATAAAACAAATACTATTTGTCCAGCCAAACTAAAAGGTATTTTTTCCTGGTAGGCGTTTGTAAAATATGAAGATCTATGAGTCGGCTTAGTACCTAGATATTATTACCTATTCTATAACAGCGTGGAATCTTGTTCTTATTAAAAATTCATTGTGCCAAGTTAAATAGTAATGTACTTCTTGTATTTGCCTGTTGCGTGCCTAAAGTGAATAGACTATATTTTTTGTTTATAATGTTAACCATCTATCATTGAAGTAAAGAGAGAGTAAAGAAAAGAGCGTACTCCCTTTTAAAAGGCCGGCAGCGCACTTGTGATTCCTCTGGTGTTGCAGGTGTCCATGGGCGGCGGTGATCGCTTACCATCAGGCGATGCCTGCTTTAACATAAAAAAAAAAGACAAGCAATCTATAGACTAAACGCTGAGACTAAACGCAACTATCAATTATTGACAATTGATTGACACATCTTGACTGACATTTAGCTTGCTACATATTATTAATCTGTGCTGAATTTTAGGCGGGAAAATGAAAAGTGCACATTGTCGATTTTATTTTATTTTTCAAAACTTGAATTTCTCCGAAGTTTAATGTGTAATTATGGTGGATAATTAACCATTAAGTGTTCGTGAACGTGTGAGAGTGTAGGCAAATGATATAAAATTGAAAATCGTGACATTTTGGGTTCACTCCTAAACTCCATCGAAGCCTCAATAAAGTTTCTACCGTTTTATTGGGGCAACTCAACAACTTATACTTGACACTGGTGCTAATTCTGTAGTGGCAAACTAAACTAAACTAAACTAAAATCCAACTAATTTTAGTTTAGTTGTCATTGCTATTCAGATAATACGCGACTAAACTAAAATTTGGTTTGACAGGACTAATTTTATTTTAGTTACTCAATTTAGTCTAAATTGTTTTTTTGGTATTCTGTTGTACATGTTTTACGTCAAATTACGACTTAAATTGGAAACGTCAAACTAATTTTAGTCGTCATAGAAATAGGTGTCTACTAAACTAAATTTTATAGTCGTAGGCGGACATTTGTAACAATTTGTAATATGATCAAGTTAATTTGTTCTCAGTAAACATTTTTTCGTGATTATAATGGCAGAAAATGTAATTGTGACTCTTCCGAATTTATTAGAGAGGTAAAATACTGAAGGCAAATAAATTAATTCTTAAGTACCCAAACGCGAAAAGTTATTTTTCAGAAACTATCAAGATTAATATAAGACTTAGGGATAGTCGATCTAATAAAAGCTCTCTTTGCTTTTTTATTGACTTTTTTCGTAGCACTGATTGCAGACTCCATTTTTTTACATAAAAAACGGAGTTGATAATATTTTACTTGATTGATAATAATTTAAATTATTATCAATCAAGTAAATTATTATGTAGGTACCTACTCTGTTTTTTTTAATATGGCGCCACACTGCTTGTGTATTTGCCAAGGTTAAGGCTGATCGTTTACCTGAGCCCGCCAAATTCAAATTACAATTGGTTTTTCGCAATTTGTAGATTCTAGATTGATAGCTGTAGTCATTGTGCCTATAGCTATACATTATTCACAACTCAGTTGTGAAATTGTATAGCTAATCAGCTCAGATCTACAAATTGCGAAAAACCAATTGTAATTTGAATTTGGCGGGCTCAGGTAAGCAATCAGCCTTAAGTATTTGGAGATATCAAATAATACTAGTTCCCATCGTGGGATTATATTATGGCACCACACTTTATGCTATAATATTTTCACAAAAAATATTTTCATTAAAATTTTTCATTTAAGATTGTCATTCGTTCATTATGATCTTTCTTATCAAGTTCTTAGATAGGACCGTCTGATCGTGCCGAAGCCTCATAAAAGTAAATTATAATACTTAAGACTGGCAACACCAAATTAAGTTTACTGGCAACATCATATCATAGTCAAGTAAAATAAGGCTTTAAGGACATGTATCCAGGGCCGTTAAATAAATTAATAAAATAAAGTCAACTAAAATAAGTCGTGTCAAATTCGATTTTGGTCGGGCTTTTAATTTAGTTCGCCGTAACAACAGAATACGTTTTAGACTAAACTAAACCAAAATTGGTAAAAATTTAGTTTGGTTTAGTTTGGTCAGTTGAACAACAGAATTAGCACCACTGGCGAACACAAAAACCAAAAAGTGTGGTGCCATAATACAATCCCATGGTGGGAAATATAATTTGATTACTCTAATACTTGACACTGGCAAATACACAAAAAGTGTGGCGCCATAATAAAAAAAAAAAAAATCTGTGCTGACATTGACAGCCTGTCCTCCAGCCACAGGCCACAGCCGATATTTATTATTTTGATTTGATCTTTGTTTATAAATAAGGCCGTAAAATTAAAGTTATAAACTAAATAATGGGCCAAGGAAAAAGTCAGTTCACAGAAGAAGAACTTCAAGATTACGAGGTAACAGAATTTCTGTTTGTTGTGCTAAGTCTTGTACCTAATTACAAAATTTTCGGCAAATGACTAATAAAAACACATCATACTTTCCAGGATCTGACTTATTTTACAAAGAAGGAAGTTTTATAGTAAGTATAAATCAATTTATTCAACTATTATTTGAACTAAAAATCTGCTAGTTTCTTTTAAATCTGAGGGCTGTCTCTCTTGTATATTAATCGTTCTCGAGGAAGTACGATAACGAAAAAACCTAACAATTCTAACCCATCATTATAGTAAAATATGTCGTGAATATTTTTAATAATGGCTAATTTATTTATTGTTATCTAAAACTTCATTTTCTAGTGCACACCAAAAGTTCAAAGCTTTAGCTCCTGAAAAAGTAGGTCACAATAAAAATGCAAAGCTCCCAATGGCTAAGATTCTGCAATACCCAGAGCTAAGAGTGAATCCCTTCAGAGACAGGATATGCAAAGTGTTCAGCTCAAGCAATGATGGGGACTGCACTTTTGAAGACTTCCTTGATATGATGTCAGTTTTCAGTGAGATGGCACCGAAGGCAGTGAAGGCAGAACATGCATTTAGAATATTTGGTAAGATTTTAAACATTTTAATCTCTTTATTGTAAACAAAAGGATTTTATAAGCTGATTGACAGTGGCAGCGTTAGGAAAGATAGTACTAAATAGACAAAAAATGACAATTTTATTGGCAAGGTTCTTCAAAAAGTTAAGTGCATGTAGTACTACATTCTGTCATGTAGGACAGAATGTAGTACTACATGCACTTAACTAAAATGTTATGCACTAATTAAAATGAATGTGGAAGAAGCCTGCAAGAATCATAACTAGCATTTGTTTGTACTTTCTGCCTCCCTCTGTGGGAAAAGGCATGATGAGAGTTTGTGTATGTATTTTATACATTTATATATATACTAATACTAATATCAACATTATGGTCCTATTTTATATACCTATATTATTATGCTTCCAGATTTTGATGGTGATGACATGATTGGTGTGTCAGACCTGTGTGAAGTCATTGAGAGGCTCTGTGGTCCTGAGCTGAAACTGGGTGACTCGGAGATCCAGCAGTTAGTCCAGAATGTTCTAGAAGAAGCAGACTTAGATGATGATGGTGCACTATCATTTGCTGAATTTGAACATATTATTGATAAGAGCTCAGACTTCTGCCAGTAAGTTGTTTTTTTTTTTTAGTCAAATTGGTCAGTATGTCAATAGTTGGTATCTTTATTTGGATGAATATGGTACAAAACACAAGTCTTTTATAATATTATTGTAGCGACATCATATTCTGCCATGTGTGGCATGCAAATAGTATGTTCATGTACTTACATGTAATAATCTTAAAAATATAAATAAAATTTGGTACCTACATTTTTATAGAATAATAATAATTGGATACAGAATTAAAAAAAATATTGTATGTTAAAAGGTATCATTCATAAAATCTGTCAAATTATAATGGCACTTTTTGCTTAGGTCTTTAAATTTTTTTCTAAACAAATATGATGGGTAGAATTGCTCTTTTAGTAGGAACAGGTGACTTAATCAGCACAAAGATCAATTATACAACTTAGTGTATGGAAAATCTCATATTTCTATATGAAAATATTTCTTTTTTTTATGGAATAAGGCAAACAAGCAGACAGATTGTCTGATGGCAAGCGATACCACCACCCTTTTAAAATGGTTTGGGCCTCCAGCATCCTCAATCACTCAGCAATACACAAAATAAGGGTTGTTTCAGGCAGGTTTTCTGTCACTCCTAGTGAGCTGACCCATTTATGCCAAATTCAATGTCAAATATTGATTTCTTTGAAACTAGAATAACCATCAACAATTTTTTTTTCAAATTATACTAATATGTTTTACTTTTTATTACAGCGCATTTAGAATAAGACTGTGAAGCTGTGAAGGTGATTTTGAATACTCAACTTTCTGCCGCTATATACTCATACATTCTAGATCTATCTACACCTCGAAATAACATTATTCTCTCTTAATAAATATAATAAGTAGACACACAATCTTAAAATAAACTACTGAAGTGAAGTGTACATATTTATGTAATTTTAACTACAAATTGAGTATATTTTGCTGTAGCAACTGTTTGTTGTCTGCAAACCAAGTATTTTTTTTTTAACAAGGTTCATGAAGAATCGTTTTTTTATAGGTATATTTGCAGACTCATACTAAGGGCCACTTGCACCAACTTCTTAAATGTTTTTAATTATTGTATTGTATTTAAACACAATAACAAAACACAGGGCAAGTGGCCCTTAGTTTATGTTGGCTAATAACTTTTGAAAAATGCATTTAAACTACCTGAATACACATTACTTCTGTGTAGGTGTATATAATTAATGTGCAACACAAGCACGTTCACAACATTAGTAAACATGCATTACAGTCTGCATGCATTAATACTGGGTAATTGAATTTATTAGTCTTCCAAATATTTTTATAGGTATATTAAGTTAAAAATATTGCGATGTGAATCTCTGTACATTTAAATGTTATCTCATTTGATATTGATGTATTGTCATGTTGTACAAGTATGATGTTTTGTGGTGTTTAGTTATTAGGATTATGCTGTAATAAAATGCCAAATATCACCTGCTTTTTCTTTTGAATTGTTTGTTTTTATTAATTTGTCTCAATTCTCAACATACATAAAATTATATATAATATATATTATCATTACTAGATTGTATACTTGCTAGTAATTCTAGACTAGTTCCATGGAGTTGCCACTGCGGCTATCTATTTAGGATCTTTTTACTATACCTATTTGATATTGTATTATGCATGGACTTGGTGTTTGTATTCAAAACAAATAGCTTAGAATCAATAAAAAATATAATATATAGCCCTATACCCAATTGCAACTTGTTATTGCTATGCTACAAGAAAAGGACAAATTAGATGGATATAAAAAATATTTATTAAGCTTATTCAAACTTTCAGACTTTGCTTACTCTAATTAGTAAACACTTAATTCTGTAGATAGCCTGGCAGCTTCATCCTCATGAATATCCAAGTAGTAAAGAAAGATACAAGAATACACAGGAAAGCTACTGAGATTAACAAAATTCTGTTCAACTTAGGTGTTGAAGGGTTGTGTGTGCGGTCGAGAATGATGAATCCTAGTCCACCAAGAGAGAAAAGGAAGCTCGATGCCAGTCCCTCCATAATGTATTGTCCATTTACACGATTTGGCATAAAGGCGACCGGCCTACTGTGCCCATGCTCATCGGTCGTTGAACCCACGCTCGGTGGCTCCACAATCACGTCGTATATAATCCCTACGATAAAAAACATATATTAGAAAATTTTACAACAGACTCCAACAAGAAAATAATCAGTTATCATCAAAAACAGTCTTCTAACCTCCGGTCACTAAGAAGTATGAAAGAAGCACCAAAGAGAATGTCGTCATGGCAGACGGAGGCTGCAACCATGTCGGCTTTTTAATTTTGATATTAGGAATTTCGAGAACCGAGAATGGGATTGCAAATAAAGCCTCCATTTTAACGAATTATGGACAGGCAAGTTTTTGACTTTTTGTTAAAACGAAACGATACGCCTGCCCTGCCTGTTGACGTCGATGACAGTTTAAGTTTCTATTCTTTATTTGAAACTGACGTTGACAGATTGACAGCAATGAGCAATCGCTTAGGGGGCTGTCCCTAAGATTATTATTCAACTATTGGTTTATCGATTAAACACAATGGGTGGAAAACGTTGAGTATAATGCGATGCTGTGAGTAGAAAACATTATATTCGCTCAATTAATACCACAATGTATCTAGTGTTACTTCCAGCCAAAATCTTTAATTGGAAAAGGATTGCTAAATTATTCCCATAATCTGAAAAAAAAGTATAAATTTTAGACGATTTTTTTTTTATATGATAGCAGGCAAACGAGCAGACGGATCGCTTGATGGTAAGCGATCACCGCCGCCCATGGACACCTGCAACACCAGAGGAGTCACAAGTGCGCTGCCGGCCTTTTGCCGATGTAGTTTAGATAATAAAACCAGGAGGACACCTCACTAAATTTAACAGATATTGGATACATTCCATTTTACTCTAAGAAAATATAAGTTTACTTAATACATGGGTTTGGTTGTTTTAATTTTATTGTATTGTTTGTAAGCCGAGGATAGGGCGAAGGCGAAATAGCGCTTATTGGATCAGACCTACTTCCAGCTGTGGACTAGTGTAGGCTGATGATGATCATGAGGATGTTGTATAGTTTATTACTTTTACGCAGTATCAAGTATTCTTTATGAATTTGATTTATATTTTTTTAAGACAAAAAATGTATACTTCTGGATAAGTTACAATATTGCTTGAAATGAAGCGTATTAAAATTCAAGCCAATAAAAACGGATCTAGAGCATTAAATGTTTAACCGTCATTGGTGAATAATATTTAATCAATTCTTGGTAATAAATTCCACCAATAGAATTTCTTTATTTTTCCAACGACAGGGAGAACATAAATTATTTTGGCAATTGTCAAATTACACGATTCGATTTTAGTAAAATTGAGCAAAAGTTCGTTTCCACATTTTTATCCGTTTGGCGACAGCAGCTATTTCTATAATATTATTCAACCCCTCAAAATGTTTTAATTGTGCTCGTGTTGTGTTACTGCTATTATTACATTCGTTTTATATTGTTGAGTTTGAAGGCGCCGCGAATATGTGTTAAATTTTACGCACAAAATGATATGGACTGTGGATATTTCTCTGATATTACGATGAAGGGTGGTTTATGTGTTATCTACACGTCTTTGCTGACAATTTCAGTGCTATCGAGGTATATGAAACATGTTTTTCGTAGAATTCTTTTAACATTATATTACACTACATGGATTCTCATGAATATCGTACATATTCCACAGTTGTGCTCTCTTCATTTTGGTGGTATCGGAAGCTCTCCAAGGCGAGGATGGTGTTGACACAAATGTGGATCTATCGGGACTGCATAATGTCAGTCAGAAAGTGGGGCCTGATGGCCAAGATGTGCCAGGGCCTGAGGACTCCACTGCATCGCCATTGGCTGAAGACCAGAAGAAGAACGAAGAGCATGAGATGATATTCGCCGAGACATTGTCATTGAACTCTGTGACAACAGATGGGTGAGTGAAACTTGTTATTTATTTCAACATGTAGTGAAAGTGAGTGGTTCTGTTCAGTGCTTCCACTGGCCTTCAATTTTTTACTCATTATCATTAAATTTCCAATGATTTGTTATTCTTGGTTCTATTCAGTAACAATTTATTTATGGTGTATTATTTTTAACACATAGGTAGCATAACTTCAGGCTGATTTTTTTATATTAAAAATAGTTTCTGTATGAACTATTGAGTTTTTTTATGGAAGTTTATTAGCAATTATTTTGCATACTCATCTGATTTCACTACCTATACATATGAATGATAAACTTTTATGTAAGTTTGTCAGCAATTGTTGGAATTAGTATTTTACCTAGTTCTATGATTAATAACATCAATTTTCCCTTACACTAGTCACCATATGCTAGTAATATACCTATGCAAGATCAAATATAAATTCCATCAGAATAAATCATCACTATCAGTCAATATAACATTGGAGCATTAAAACATGAAATTAATAGATGAGTGAAATTGAACTCTGACATTATTGATGAACCCTTTATGATTGACTAGCTTCTGCCCGCGACTTCGTCCGCGTAGCGTGCTGATATATAGCCTATAGCATTCCTCATTAAATGGGCTATCTAACACCGAAATAATTTTTCAAATTGGACCAGTAGTTCCTGAGATTAGCACGTTCAAGTAAACAAACAAACAAAAACTCTTTAGCTTTATATATTAGTGTAGATGATGATTTATTAACATGATGAAACCACCATGTAGTACATAACATACCATCACACCTGTATTCCCCGCAGGGTAAGGCAGTGTACACCCACAGTTTGCCAATATATTTAGGTTTTTTATAATCAAGCATACTTTCATTAACCAGACACATATCCCAAACTCCAAGCTACTACTGAGAATTCTATTTAGAAAAACCCAATAACACTTTGCTTAACCTTGGAATTGCACCCAGGACTTCTAGCATAGCAGTTGCGCTCAGGATCACTAGACTAAATGGCAGTGTGTTTTGTACTACAACTGTAGTTTTGTATAGCTTGTCATATGGTCATGTATTGTAAAATATCATTACTATGTTCAGCATATTTAAGTACTACACACATACATTCTGTTGCTACAGGGTACCTAATAGGTGAATATTTGAAAAAAACAGAATGTCATTAACTTCATCCCAAAGTCAAGAATGCAGATTTTTAAACTAAAATTATGATAATGAAAACTTAAACTACACTTTTGCCATCAAGCAATTATATAAAAAAAAACTGAAACTTAAGAGAGATCAGGAGAAGGATTTTTTAAATAATAGTTGAATATTTACTCTATGTATATCACAAAAACCCATCTTTACCTGAAAATTAAAAGTCTTTGTTATTGATAGTGGCCTGATAACTTATGCTTTACAAATTCCAGTTATCATTTCGATTTACTAGTAAACTAATCTTGGTAATTGATCTACTTATTATTATTAACTAGATAAATTGTTGTATGGTAAAAACGCCTAACATGGGCAAGGGTTTTTGTGGAATTGTTAATTTTATGCTCTTAGTTTTACGGTCGCGAACTTTGAAAATACTTGAGAAAACGTTCTCTTCCGTATTGTGTATAATGTCGGCAATCTCGTCAGGCGTCATGTAAAATCTTAGGCTGACGATCTCTGCGCAAATAAACTCGAGATGAGAGTTGTAAAATGTGGGTTTTACATTTAACCCTTTGACCTAGGACCGTAAGATTGTTGTTATAAAAAATTATACGTGAACGTCTGCAACACAAGAGGTGTCACACGCGCGTTAGTCAGCAAAGCCCGGAGCCTTAGTCATTGACGAAACATCAAAAGTCCGCTCTCGGGGTTTGCCAGCGAGCCATGGAGCGCAGCATCTTAGGAGTCCGGCTATCAGACCGTATAAGGACAGTGTACTGCGCTCCAGAACTCAGATTGCCGACGTGGGCCAGAAAGCTGCAAGCTTAAAGTGGAATTGGGCTGGTCACATCTGCCGCATGTCAGACGATCTGTGGGCAAAACTTACAACTGAGTGGAACCCACATAACGTTAGACGACGTCGCGGCAGGCCCAAAAGGAGATGGCGGGATGAGCTGGACATCTATTGTAAAGATTGGCCACAGAAGGCTCTAAACCGTTAGGAGTGGAAGAACGGTAGGGAGGCCTTTGCACTGCAGTCGGACGATAACGGCTGAAAAAAAAAACCCCGAGCCACAAGACAGTAGATTATTTTGTTACCTACTTGAACGGTAATGGAACCTGATGGCGCGTTCTGCTGAAAGAGTTCATATACCCCTTTGGACATCTGTAACTACATATATGCTTTTGTTTTCCAGTCACAGCTTCACGCCGTGAATGGTTTCCCCAAAACAACAGAATCAAATGCCGTTAAATAGCTATCTAAACGTAGGCGTGGTCCGGAACCCGCAGAATTTTGGACGTATGTTTGTACGTTGACCTTGCGTAGTGCGGGGGTACGATATATTTTGTCGCCTAACCGCTTATCGAGGTCGGGATGTCGCGTACGTAGCGGTACCATTTATAATTTTATTTTGTTGAAATATGATTATAGAAGACATGGTAACATCAGACGTAGGGTTAAATTGGATTGAAATTTGCTTGAAGTATTCAGAAACTTTGAAGGATACCAAATGCTAATTATGAGAGTTGACATGTTTTTGATCATCTGCTAATCGATCTTAGTATCTATCTTGTTATTTAAAAGAGCTGCCTCAATAGCCTAGTGGTCCTGACTGCGACTGCTACGCTAGAGGTCCTGGGTTCGATTCCCAGGTCGAGCAAAGTGTTATTGGGTTTTTCTATGAAATTCCCAGTAGCAGCTCGGAGTTAGGAATTTGTGCCCGGTTAATGGCAATAGGCTCGCCCCCTATTACATGGGACCTAAACATACCGGCGAACTGTGGGTGTACATTAGTACGCCTCTGCCTAACCCTTCGGGGAATACAGGCGTGATGGTATGTTATATGTTATGTTATTTAAAAGAGAACACCACTCAACCCATTCACTTATTAATCGCGAAGTCTTAAAAACTCTTCAAACGCACGCATTTATGCACCACTTTGATTATCATGTAAGAAATAACGAATAACGTGTTCCTATACCTTCAAAGTATCCAGAAATTTCTTTACTTCCTTTTTTTTTCTTTTAAAAAAAGCTTACTAGCAATGCGGGTCGCACATTACTAGTATTCTTGTTAACCCCTCGTGCTAAGCTAGATTGCTTGTGTTACGAGTGGGTTCACGTCGGTAGTGCAATGTGTGGGGTTCGAACCGGCAACCACATGATCGCAAGTCCTACGCCCTAGCCATTAGGCTACCGCCGCTTCCTTGTTATAAATAAGTACGAAAAGGAAATCTCATGTTATTTTGGGATGGACCCCCGCTACTGAGTTCTTTCGAGTCAAATTCTGCCGGCAGCATTATTGTGATAGCATAATTATGTTCTGGTTTAAAGGGCTACGGGGCAAGTGAGACTTTACTACTGAGGTTTCAAGAGGGTAAAACGTGAGTAATACCACAGGTGTTGATGACGTCTTCAGCTGCAGTTTCCGCTTGCCATCAGGCGGCCCGTATTCTTGTTTGCCATCTTAGTACATACAAAATCGTAACCAATATTCAAAACTGAGTGTATTTCTGTGAACACGTCTTGTCAATTTTAAAACGTAGGACGTGAAAATTAAGTGTAGGTACTGACTTAACTGGGCCACACAGCCCTGATACGCAACAATGTACTTATTAGTTTCTGTTGATGCGGAAAATACGCATTCAACTCCCTAAAGCGTGTCCAAGTAATTAGTGATGTGATTGAACAAACAAATGAGCCAACAGCCTCTATAAAACTATACATTACCTACCTAAAATTTAATAAAAAGCCATTTATTCAAGATCAGTTCGTCCAACTGCTGGCTTCCCTTCCCTCCTTTCGAGCTGCTCTGTCTGAGAGAATTAACAAAAGAAGCGATCATCATAACGGATTTATAATAATGTGTTTGTTAGTGCAAGTCCTAGAAGGACCATACAATGCCCTCATCATTGAGGTTCTTAAAAAAGATCGGGTACATAGTTCACATATAAAATGCCTAGTACATAATATTAAAAGTCACACTATAGGAAAAGGCGTGAATATTTATTTTGAAAATGATGTTCCTCGTCCTTAACGACTTACCATTAAAAAGTATATCCTTGTCTTTGAACTTTGAGCTCAAAGGAGAATACAACATGAATATTTAAGCGCCAACAGATGACTTCCCTTGCCACTGTCATACGACTTCCTTGGCAACTATTTCGCTAAATTAAGAAAAGAATGTGTCTCTATTTCGGGAACTTGGAACTCTGTTGAAATTGAGATACTATATTTTTGTTGTATTTTTATATATATTGATTATGGTGAATAATCATTATTTAATGGTAAAAGTTACATTTCATTTCGAAATTTTACCATCATTTACTTGGTAAATCTTAGGATTTAACTCAAAGGCACGGTAAACAAATGAAAATAATTTAAAATACGTAAGGATTGGACTGATTAGCCACCATAGATCACTATTTTCCAATTATTCGAAAAAACGTCAGTTGGTATAGTATAGTATATACACTTTACTGCACACCAATAACACAAAGTTTACATAAATATAGAAGGAACATAAAACTATAGTTAATGCACAATGGGCGGTCTTATCGCACAAGGCGATCTCTTCCAGACAACCTTTGGATGGACTGGAAGAAAATAATCAGACAAACAGTGGGTAGTGTAGGTGTACTTAATTATGAATAAAATATATATAAAAAGTATACACAACATAATATTTATATACTCAGCAAAACAAGTAGGAAACATTAATTTAAAGGAAAAGAGTAAGTGATAGAGCAAGCATCAGCGTGTAAGGATCTATGCTATGGGGGTGTAAGGGTTAAGAGTTGGTAATTCTTAGGTTTTACTGGAGAAACCTTATGACTTACCGTAGTTCGTGGTTTTACAGTAACAAATACATAAACAAATATTCTATTTAATAGAAATGTGAGACCTACTATATCGTTTATGGCTATTAATAAGACTGTCACATCACGATTTACAATAAAAAGAAGTGGTTTATATGTTACGTAATAAAACAAAGTATTACTTAAATATTTGTTAGTTTCATTTATCCAGTAAATAAACGAATAATAACTGTTTATTTGTTAGTGGCCTTCCATGTTACACCCACCTTATTTTAACGTCGTCGATTCCCGAAATCAATGAAGCGAGGGCCCGTACTGCCAAAATAGTAGTGCGAGCGATCCGCCGCCGCGTCTGTAATTTTCAGTTCGATCGGTGTTTGTGTAAGTAGAAGAAATTTGTCATCACATGGCAATAACTACGACATTTTAATAATTGGCCTTCGAAGGAGCATGGATGAATTTTTTTTTACACCAGGACGCTATAAAAGTTAAAACAACAAAAAAAAAGAAAAGACGAGTGTACTTTAAAATTAAATAATAATATACATACACTTACGCCCTTCTCCTTTAGGGCCGATTTTCCATCCCCAGATAACTTTATCGCAGGAATAAATTCGATGTTTTGACAGTTTTCCTATGCAAAATCTGTCAAACATCAATTTTATTCTTCAGTTAAAATTTCTCTTGCGATGGAAAAATCGGCCCTTATTCGAATATTTTGATGATACCTTGGTTTGTTATTCGATGATTTAAATTATGTGTTTTTTTGCGCCCACACGTATGCATGAAAACATATCTGATCTGTTGAACTGACTATAAATATGTCAGAAGTGTGATTTTTTGTTACAATAACCTCTGGTATTCTAAGTGCCGCAGCCAGAGACGCCAATGAACGTTAATAACTCATAAACTAACAAGTGATATTAGTAGGTATCAGTAGTATAGAGAGGTTATTGATGTATGTAGGTAAGTACTCACTGTAACGATCGTGTGTCGTCATAGCAATGTTAGCTTCTTCGGCTAGAACATAAATGAATAACATATTCTTTATTGTACACCATAATATTGTTACATGTTTTAGGAATTGTATTCCTTTTTAATTGGTACAATGGCGGTGTTATCACTAAAAGCAATATCTTTCAGACAACTTTAGGATGGATTTTAAATAATAGAATAAATCAAGGGGGGAGGGTATCTGGCAGTGTTCTGAACATAGGACAAAGACAAACACGTATCAGGTTTATATTGGGACCATTTTTTATCTAAAATGCCTGGACAG
This sequence comes from Acronicta leporina, assembly GCA_947256265.1. Lineage (NCBI taxonomy): Eukaryota > Metazoa > Arthropoda > Insecta > Lepidoptera > Noctuidae > Acronicta > Acronicta leporina. Next base: position 1,910,064 of record OX366513.1, on the reverse strand, counting down.
AAACCTATCTACAAGAAGAGTACAGATAGTTCAACTCAGTTGTGCGCGCGGCCCTATGTGTGCGTGGGGCATAGGGCCGCGCGTGTGCGTTACCCCAACAAGAAAGTATCTCCTAGAGTTATATGAGTAGAAGTATAGTTGGTGCCTTATCTGCTGTAAATGTGCCCCCACATAAAAAATGTGTGCCCCCTGTCGTTTCGAAAAAAAATCGAAAAAACGATTCTTGCTGGGGTAACGTTTTTCTAGCAGGAAAATTCTAAACGAATGATCGGAGAGAGAAAAACTGTGCATGGCCAGATAGCTTATATGTGTGCCAAAATGTGCCCCCAAAAATAAAATCTGTGCCCCTTCAGATTTTCGAGATATTGCATTTCCTGCTGGAGTAACGTTTTGATGAATAGTATATCTCTAAAACCATTGCATGTGCCCCTGTAGAATAAACATACGCGAGTAGCTCTTAATGTGTGCCCCTTTGTGCCCCAATTAGATTTTAGAAAATATTTATAGTTTTCAAGTTATCGCGGTTTTATGAAAACCCGAAAAAACATCGCAGCGCCTAAATGAGACAAGGCATAACTTCGCTGAAAACTGTATTCGGTCTTTCTTGACGCTAATAATAACCATACAAAGTTTCAAAAATGTTCATGCATGCGTTTTTGAATAATCTTGCTAAATGTAAAAACGATGGTGTCATAACTTTGACGGCAAAATACAAGGAACTGGCACAATCCCAGATGTGTAGGTGTAAACCAAAATCTTGTGCCTTTAGTCAAAAATATATGGTGAAAATATTGAGCTTCAAATGTTACGCATTAAGTAAATATAAACAAAAAACCAAAATATGTAAACAACGGCTGGTTATCCGACCAAATCTGAATGACTACTAAAAAGCGACGGATTCATACATATCGATGACCTTCTTTACTTTACTCACTAACCGGTTCACACGTGTTGTGCCTGAGTACACTGAAGTAGAAAAGTAATAACTAATAAAATAAAGTTGTTATTGGATTATATTTTAATAGCTGTTTCTATGACCTTACACATGATTAAGTACATTTATAAGAGCCATTTTCAAATAAAATGTACATGTGACTAACATGCTCAAAATCGTGACCAAACTGTTTTGTGACATACCTGTATTTTTATACTAATGTAAGTCACATTTATTGTAAAGCAGAGTTAAAACTATGTCCTACTGCTCAAATTGAGCAGGGTCCGGCAGGGAGCTAAAATGCAGGTTTAATGATCAAATTTAGCATTTATTCGAAACCTCCAAATTATTATTTTAAAAAATTACACTAAAACTCTTTTATATCTATTTTCCGTAAATGTCGGATTTATTTATTAGTGAAACGTTTTGTATGGAGATAACACCGGACGCCGCCGGCATATAATTTGTTAAAATTTTCAGCCGCAGTGTAAACATGTTTTAACTTTACACGTAGATGTGAGTTACGTCATATGAGTGACGAAATGTGACTCATATGTGTAGCATTTTCGTGAGAAACAACCTCAATTAGCCACAATATCAGAATAACTTGTAATATACAGATAAAGACGATACATACATGAATTGTATTAATAGGAATGCTATGAAAATAATACTCGCTTCTTTATTTGGAAATGCACTGTTATTCACACGTATTTTTTTTGTACAAATTGCAGCGACGTTTCGTGACAACAAATAAACTGACACTAAATAAAGGCGTAGGAAAAAAGAAAAAACAGGAAAACTCATTCCTACATCTTTATGAACTTAGAGCATTGTATTGATGATATTGATGATTATAATTTTGTATCTACATATGTCTTACAGCCGCGAATAATATTTTAATCAACATACAACCAAGCACTGGCCTGCAAATTGCAAAAAAACGTAGGAAAATTCGAATTTCGCAGGCTGGTTGGAGCATTTACCAGAAGATTCCCTTTTTTCGCCTCCCCACACCGCTACATACATCTCTGGCCCCGCGGCGTCCGCTGACGTCGTCACGCAAGGAATCGCTTTGTGTAGCTTAGAGAAAGTGAGATAGCTAGTACGCGTACGGTGTTAGTGTGACAGAGACAGTTACGTGTAACGTCGCTCTATTATGAATAATGGATACAAAGTGTTTATTGACTAGGAAGTGCGTTTGGATTATTACTTGGTATTGGTAAACAGTTGCAGTTATGTTATGACGCCAAGGACACTGTTACGTTGAGTCATGCAGTTGCACTGATACTGTTTGTTTACGTTTTTTTAAGTTGGTTGAAAGTGGCGTATAAGCATTTTATAACAATTATGTGGTTGTAGGGGTGGTGAATTTTATGGCACGATCTGCAGTGGTAAGTATTTAATGGCATTGTTTTGACTTATTTAAAAATACTTGTACCTTATCAAGCACTTGGGATTTTTTTTTCATTACTGTACCTATTTATTTATTTTTTAACTAATATGTTCTAAATCATGTTTGTTTTGTTTTCATCTGAAAGGATATACATACTTTCCGATTGGTCCAATAGAAATTTCGTCAAAAGCGATTCAGTAATTTGTTTACTTTTTTGTATAATACGTATTTAATTCTCTTCTTGTGGTAGGTTGATGACATATAATCCCTTAATAACTTCTAGTTACTATGTAAAAAAATAATTCATGACAAGAATTCATGTCTCCAAAACTAAGACTCGACCACAATCCGTCAACACTCAACATGTCACAGTCACAGGGCTGTATCTTTTTAGCCGAAATAACTAAATAATTGATTTGATTTTTACAGAATGTTCTATGGCAGCCATAACAACAATAATATAAACCAAGCAGGGAGGGGTTCCCATTGTTTATCTAGATGATGTAAGTAATAATTTTGTTGATCTATAGAATATATATATTTCAAAAAGTTCTGGCGGACCGATCAGGCTAAATGTATGTTATTCAGGGTTAAATTTTATCAGAACTGTATTATAAACTTAATTGCTGGAGTACTTCTGGAAAAAATTGAGCACAACATCTTATATCCACGGATATACACATAGAGAATTTATTAGTCTTTGGATATACACAAACTTACAACCTATAAAAATAGTGTAGAGTCAGGAAATGGGTAAATAGATTCAGGAGTTTTGGGCCAATTACAATACTTGGTTTGGGCCAAGTACAAAACCTATGTCGTCATTTTAAACGCTGAAGGCTGAACGTACATCTCAGACCTGAGACGTACCTACATAAATCAAGTTTCTCGTTTATTGCCCGTGGTCCTGGTCCCTTAGTAGGTACGAGTATTTTTTTGCTCGTGGTTCCTTCAAGAAATATATACTGCCGAATTAAATTGTCTGAAGAAAAAAAAGTCAAATAGAAATATTTCCATTATTTTTCAGTGTAATACCCACCTTCAAGAAAGTTCATATGGTATATGCCTCTTCTCAGCATACTACGGTCCTGCACCAACCTCACCCAATATGATACAGGCCCTCCTTCACAATGTCGTCCCACCAACGGGCGGGTAGTCTGCCCCAAAAAAGATACGGTAGAGAAATGTAAGCCGCTTCACAAGTCTCTCAAGAGTTATTTTTAAGTTACTTTTATTTTCTTCTTTTTTTTTAACACACCCGTTCTTTCATTCACATACGTACAATTTTGACAATTTTACTATACAATAATGTCAACTCGAAAAGGAAATTTTTCTAAAGAATATTTAAAGAGAGTGATTAGTAAATATAAAGACAAATTCCAAGCAGCAATTCCTCCTAAAAGCAATAATGTTTATATTTGCATACAGCAGGAATTGCGTGAAAAATTTAACCACAATATGGCCATTAAAGCCATACAAATATGTATTAGAAGAAATAAAACATATTTTTTTGATTTCGATGATTGTATAAACCTATTTGAAGAAAAAAAAGATACTGACTCCGACATTATAACATTTCAAATGAGCCTTGCAGAATATTCGAACATCGTACCCCAAAATTCAATTTACCGTCTCCTACCAAAAAAGTGGACTAACGAAATTCAAGACCAAATCTTTTTTAGAACTAATATAGAGTGTACATTTGCTTTCAGTAATAGTTATGTACCTGCTGATCTTAACTTTAATGAAATCAAATGTACTGGCAGGTGTACCCAATGTGACGCGCTACTGTCATTGAATATCTCCCCCCCATCTAAAACTTACGTAAAGGTTACTTGTAAATTAAATAATTACAACAAAAATTATCCTCATGACCCACTAATTAAAAACAGACTTACTTCTGATAGAGTAAACCGAATCAAAGAAAAGTTAATATACGAAAAAGCTTTAAAAGTTCAACACACGATGGCAAACGAGGTAATGACTATAGATAATCCAAAAAAGCCAACAACTTTCCCTAAATTACCCAATTTAAGAAAAATGCGTCATGAAGCCAGAAGTGCGCTACAGTTTGACAAAAATACAATACTATCTTTGTATGCTATGGCGCACTGCATTCCTTACGATAATTTTATCCGTAAAATTAGTCTTGTTCCCTTCTTCACATATTTTTGGACGAATGAACAAAACCAATATTACAATGAAACTTTAAAAAATAGGTCGAAAATACTTTCTATTGATGCTACTGGCTCCTTATTTCAGCCAATTGAGCCACCACCTTCTAATGATTTATTAAAATATCGCACTCCTAAACATTTATTTTTATATGCAGTGGTTGCCTACACTCTGGATACCAGTGTACCAATGTGCTACATGGCCTCCGAATCCCATACAATGGAGACGATAACCACATGGTTAAATACGTGGCAAATCGGAAAAGTTTTGCCAGATGAAATAATTAGTGACGACAGTTCTGCCCTGTTAGGAGCAATTACTAAAGTATTTTTAAAAATTGAATTCAATGATTATTTAAAACAGTGTTTTGATGTGCTTGAAGGAAATACCGCAGCAATACCTCTCTGTTATGTCCGCATGGATAAATCCCATTTTATTAAAAATCTTTATAAACAATCCTGTTTTGATAAAACTTCCGAAAAAGTTAAGTTATTTTACGTTCGCTGCTTGAAACATATTCAGCAGATCCGGTGCTATGAAGAACTTAAAACAGTTTTAAGAGACATAATCACGTTATCGCTCCATGAGTTCAGGAGTACGGACTTGAATGATTTGCAGCCCAAATGCAATAAAGCTTTTGAAAACCTAAAGGTCCAAATTATAAATCACACGAATCACGAAAATTTAGAAGATATTCATACTGAAAATGACATACAACCAAAAATCGAAATACTTCACAACGAAAATGACAAAGATGTTTCTTTACCTTTAATAAACTTTTATGATGACTTAATACAAACCGAAAAATTGTATCTGCAGTTAGTTGAACCATCAGATAACAAAAATGAATATTTCTTACCGGAATTGAACAGTACATTATAACGACTTCTGAAAAAAATTCCACTGTGGGGTTGCGTTATGAATAAACATTTCAAAAATGCCAAACACTATGCATCAAGCTCTAATGTTGAAAATCATTTCAAAGATTTAAAAACTATATACTTTGATACGAAAAACCAACGCGTGCGATTAGACGAGTTTTTAGTACAGCACCATGGTTTTATAAATGGAGCTGTAAAACTTAGTTCCAGTGACGTTTTGCACAGAATAGATTCAAGTAAACGAGCTCAACAAACTGTGCGAACACAAAGGACAAAAAGACCAAAACCTAACCTCTTGAAGTGCGAAAATAATGATTTTGAGGCACAGTCAGTTTTTCAAGATAACCCGATAAAAATTGAAAATTGGAGAGGGCTAGCCGTATCCACACCCAGAAGTTTAAAACCCAAACCAATTTATATTTTACAAAACGGCAACGTGGCAAATTCTAAAACCGCTGAGAACAGGACTATAATAACAAACACATGTGCTTTCGATTCTGTTTCACAAACGTTTGCGATAGCTTACAAAGATAGACAAAAATTTAGAGACTCTGTAGATGCACAGATTAATAAAGGAGAATTTCATGATTTCTTATCATTAATTAAAGAATTATCGAATGCCAAGAATTGTGGTAAAAAATTATATGACCTGAGAGCGAAATTGCTCCTTCAACTTTTTAAACAATCAAAAACCCAATACGTAGTTGACTGTTCATGTAATACGACCAAAATATTAGATGAAATATGTACAAGTAGCTTATTCGTTTCCGCTATAAGACAAAGAGTTTGCTCTAATAGTATGTGCACAAGTCATGCAGATGAAAACAAATTGTACAATTGCAAGTATTTGCCGTTGAACTTGGATATAATAAATACTAAAGGTATCAACCACCTACAAGAAGCTTGCGAATCATGTTTAAGAACAGAATTTACTCCAGAGTGTCATATTTGTTGCGCTGGAAATATATCATTCATATACAATGTTAAAGATATTATCATTTATGAACTTCATGACGTGTGCGCTAACTTGGATGATCTGCCTCGTAACATTGAAGTAAATAATAAGGAGTACACAATTCTGTCTGTAATAGAATATGAACCCACTTCGAAACCCAAAAGTGTTGGACATTACAGGGCTCACTGCTACAGAAAAAATAGTAATTTATTTGAATGCTATGATGACTTATATAGTAAAATCCAACGACCTGGGAAATATAATATTATGCCACATGTAATAGTCTACATAGTAGAATAGACAAAATTGTACAGGGTCAGATAAATGCTCCAGGGTAGCCCGCGAAATAAAATTCTCTTACGTTTTTTTGCAATTTGCAAGCCAGTGCTAGGTTGTATGATGATTAAAATATTATTCGCGGCTGTAAGACGCATGTAGTTACAGAATTATAATCATCAAAATCATCAATACAACCTTCAAAGTTCATAAAGGTGTAGGAACCAAGAAAAACAGAAAAAGTCATTCCTACACATTTATGAACTTGGAGCAACCCTCCAAGTTCATATTGATGATTATACTTCTTAATAATATTTTAATCAACATACAACCTAGCACTCATAGCACTGGTGTGCAAATTGCAAAAAACGTAAGAAAATTTGAATTACGCGGGTTGGTTGGAGCATTCACCTTAACCAAATAAATGTTGGTACCTACAGTTTTGAGAGTTGTATTTAGTGTATACCTATAGTCAACCGCACAATGATCTGTGATGCAACAACGTGTTTCCATTTTGTATGTCGTATTACGTACCTATGAGGGATTTATAATTATTAACCAACGATTATATTAATGCTGATTATGTATTGTCACATAATTTTGATTTGATGGCGTTTTAGATATCTAAGTGTCATTCCACAGTCATGTGATAATGTTGTATGTATATGCAAGTTACTCGTAAGAATATTATTTATCTGTAATTTCAAATTTAATATTTTTTTACACAATATTATTCTTATACTTAATATTGATCTGTGATTTTTTGTGATGTTTACTAATTATAATTATGTTAGGCTATGAAAAACTGATCTGTGATTTAAATAATAATGACTACACAACGTGCAAATAATTTATAATATTTATAGGTAGGAAATTTGATCTGTGATTTGATGCAATAATTACTTTAAGAATTAAAATTAAGGGAATAAAAATAATAATTTCCACATCAACAAGCTGTTTCATTTATATAGTCACAAGGTGCATTTAATATATTTTTTAATTAGCCCTCAAAACTTTTGAACGCGACTGTAAGGACAACAGCTTAGGTATAATACGTCCAATAAAGAAGGTCCTCGTTAAGTATGAATCCGTCGCTTTTTAGTAGTCATTCAGATTTGGTCGGATAACCAGCCGTTGTTTACATATTTTGGTTTTTTGTTTATATTTACTTAATGCGTAACATTTGAAGCTCAATATTTTCACCATATATTTTTGACTAAAGGCACAAGATTTTGGTTTACACCTACACATCTGGGATTGTGCCAGTTCCTTGTATTTTGCCGTCAAAGTTATGACACCATCGTTTTTACTTTTAGCAAGATTATTCAAAAACGCATGCATGAACATTTTTGAAACTTTGTATGGTTATTATTAGCGTCAAGAAAGACCGAATACAGTTTTCAGCGAAGTTATGCCTTGTCTCATTTAGGCGCTGCGATGTTTTTTCGGGTTTTCATAAAACCGCGATAACTTGAAAACTATAAATATTTTCTAAAATCTAATTGGGGCACAAAGGGGCACACATTAAGAGCTACTCGCGTATGTTTATTCTACAGGGGCACATGCAATGGTTTTAGAGATATACTATTCATCAAAACGTTACTCCAGCAGGAAATGCAATATCTCGAAAATCTGAAGGGGCACAGATTTTATTTTTGGGGGCACATTTTGGCACACATATAAGCTATCTGGCCATGCACAGTTTTTCTCTTTCCGATCATTCGTTTAGAATTTTCCTGCTAGAAAAACGTTACCCCAGCAAGAATCGTTTTTTCGATTTTTTTTCGAAACGACAGGGGGCACACATTTTTTATGTGGGGGCACATTTACAGCAGATAAGGCACCAACTATACGTTCTACTCATATAACTCTAGGAGATACTTTCTTGTTGGGGTAACGCACACGGGCCGCGCGCACAACTGAGTTGAACTATCTGTACCTATATGCTGGACTACTATTTTTTTTGCCTAAAAAGCATCAATATAATGGGTTTATGTTGTAATCAGGAGGCGTCGTCACCCCGTCCCTCTTCATATTGAGTAAGTAGAATATCTGTTTGTAATGGGTACCAGTAAACTGTACAGAAATACCCCTTTCATTCAGTAACTACATCACACAGTAAGAATCTCTCCCACTATTAGCTGCTTTAAATTAATTGAATTCTCTGAGTACGGCAGTTATGTATGATGTAATCTCGTTATTTAAGTAATTGACCGACGGCTGTTCAACGGCCCGAAACATAATGGAAATTGAAAGTTTTGTCTAAATATAACTGCTCAAGTGCCATACATTATCGTAAATGATCTTACAGACGTCGAAGAGTTGTGTATGGCTTTGCGTTCATTCATGATGTGTATGGAGAGAATATTTACTATAGCCGTATAGTTTGTGGACTGGTGAGCAAATAGGGGGATATTGTTTAGAATTCTACAACGATTTCAATCTTGATAATGTGCATAGTTATGAAAAACCCAAAAATGTACCAAAACCAGACCCAACTATGTAGTTCTTCAGCAGTAATAAATAGAGTATCTCGTTACGGCCACGGCCGGCCAGCAGGCCACGACCGTAGGGAAAAATAAAATAGAATTGCGAGTCTGATGTCCGACATAACCCGCCTTCCCTGGCAGCGGAACCATGAGGATTTTTCACCCTAAAAAGTCTCCACTTTATTCAAGAAAAGTCCAGTCCCTATTTAATCAACTATAATCTTCTTGAATATTTCTCCGTCCAGTACTAGGGTAGCATAATATGTATGTAGGTGCAGTATACTTAGTTTTATACAAATTAATATCAATCATTTCAATATCACGTTGCCAAATATTTGCCCGAGCGTCTCGAATACCTCTTTATGCTTAAACAAATTCCAGGCTTTGTTGTTATTGGACAACGATTGACATTGTAAACAATTTGGCTATCTTATCTTGTTCTCTGCTATCCTGATATTTATATCTACTATTTGTAAAGATATTTAGTATTATTTAAATAAATTATCTTGTAAGGACTTGGAAAGCGGTGAGACTGTAATGGCTAAATAAAAAAATACACTTCTTCCTAGTTGATGATAACCGAGATTTCAAAATATTAATGTTGTGCTTATTAGTGTAAAAAAAAGCATGAAGGTATGGGTTAAAGGGAGTGAAGTCGAATGAAAGAGATAGATAGATGGAAAAGGCACGTCTACACCATCGTTTAACCGACAGCAATCTCCCATCTCTGCTTATCGTGGTGATAAACTGATATAAAATAATCATTAAAAGGTCTATTAACTTGAAGAAGTGACATTGATGTTCAGGAACGTTGATAACATTGCCGTTACTAAGATTTTTTTTTTAGTGAACCCTGGTTCCCTTGCACAGTGTTCAATTTCTGATTTGTTCATCTCAGAATCCTGGGGTGAGCATCACACTAGTTTGAGGTGGAAAGGCAGCCCAGCTACGTCAAGTGCATTATCACTGTCAAAGTTCACGATGACACAGCCAGTTAGTTTCTTAATCAATCATTCTGCAAGCTTCTCATTTGACATGCAAATTAACTGTCCTATCATACGAGTATCTCATTTTAGACAAAATTACTTATGAAGCTTCCAGTATCTGCAGGGCGAACTGCCAGAATATATTAATATTAAATACACATACCAGCTAATAATAATTTCAAATCTTGTGTTGACTGAGTGCAATTTACCATGTGATGGTTCCTTGGCATTTTTTTTCCTGGCTCAGTCGGTCTCACTGTCATGCAAAGGTCTCTGCTTCCTTCTGCTATCTGTTTCTTTAACGACCCAACCTTTCTCGTGAGAGTCGAGCTCGCGACACTACGTCTAGGCTGACCAAGCTGTCCTGTCGATCCCAATTTATGGGAGCTTTGTGTAGCCCCAAGTTTGTGGGCATGGGACAGTCCCACGTAACTTTTCTAGGTTTGTGGGTGACACTAACGATTTGAGTTTTATAGCGTAGCGTATATACCTGGTTATTGAAATTTTTGAAGGTTATTGAAGTCTACATGATGTTCAAAGGGAATTTAAGGTTTGCAACATGTGGAAATTGCTAATTTTTTCTATTATTATAACATTCGAAATATGTGACTTGGTTATCCAATTATTACTGCAAATATCATCTCTATGACCCACTTCTGCATCTGCCTTAATTTGTCACTGTCCTCTTTTGCCATTGGATGCCAACATTCCTCTTACCTCAACTGCAAACATGATGTTGCAAATTGCAAATTAATCATGAAAATTAATCAATCAACGGCTAGAAGCTATTGTGTATTTTTAACTAGGTTTTCAAGGTTATGGAAACAATATCGAGTTTCTTTTATCGTTTCATTAAACACACTAACATAGTAGGTACCTTATGAAACAATGAATTAACTAACGTCTAACAACAATAGTTTCAATTATTTTTCATTTGACAGTAAATCTCTTTCGTCCCATAATTGACTCTATAAACCTTTTATCTCGAAACAAGTTTTACAAAGTGGCCAAATATGGGTCAATTCGCATTCCAAATAATGCTCAACTATAATGTTTGTCACAATCTATTTTAAGGAAACTAAATTCTACCGATGCAGAATTATTAGTTCCAAAACTGGCAATCTAAGTAAATTTGCCAGTGTTAATGGGTAGTGATAAACGATCGCGTTGCATTAACAAGACTGTTAATTGCAATTTAAATTAGGTTTGTTTCTAACTTGCGTATAAATTAAAACAAACAACGTGCAATTACGCTTAGTTTTGCTCAGCAAGGAATTGGGAATTGAGCCTGTAGTTTTAAGTGGGCTTGACTGTTTGTTGTGTGAGGATAATTTTTCTTAAAAAAAATCAAGCTAGTGTCTATTACTGTAATTTGTAATAAATAATATGGCGATGTTGTAAGTACTGGCACGCATTGAAAAATATGCTGAGATGGTTTGGATATGTTGAGGGCTATTTAACGTGGAAGAGCCATGCTTCGGCACGAATGGGCCGGCTCGACCGGAGTGATACCACGGCCTCACTGAAAACCGGCGTGAAACAACGCTTGCGTTGTGTTTCGCCGAGTGAGGGAGGTTACCGGAGGCCCAAACCCTATTAAAAGGCGAGCAACGCACTTATGACTCCTCTGGTGTTGTGGGTGTCCATGGCCGGCGGTTATCGCTTACCATCAAGTGATCCGTCTGCTCGTTTGCTCCCCTATCCCATAAAAAAAGCATGACTGAAAGACAATTAACGAAAGAAATTTATAAGGCGAATATCATCGGCAGCGTCGGTAGAGGTCACCCTAGAAGGGTCCTTCAAAAAAGTCAGGTACGCAACACTCGGCGCATATGTATGAGAAGATTTATGAATGTGGCAGATGCAAAAGAAGTAAGTATGCAAGAATCGTAGCAAATGGCGGTCTATAGTTTCTGCCTGCCCGTGGGAGTGTATGTAATAATAAAGTTATAATTTTGTATCCCATATCCATCCGATAAAGTAATAAAAAGTTTAATATTAAAAATTTCCAGTATGTAGGTTTACAACGTAACATTCCATAAAAAAGTTTGCTTACCTAGCAAACTTTTTTATGGAATGTTACGTTGTAAACCAGTGACGCATGAGTTGACAACTTGACATGTAAACGTGACAGTAAAATATTGATCATAAAAGGACACAAATGGAGAAAACAAGTCTCACATAGTTGTACACACGGCGACACATTAACAAGGTACAGTTTGCCCTTTGAAGAGACCATGATTGTCTGAGTTTGTTTCGATGTTTTTCTTAGGGCCACTTGCACCAACTTCTTAAAGATTTTTAAATTGTGTTTAAACACAAGTTTTCATAGTAAATATAATAAATAATTAATTAAGTAAATATAAATAAATAAATAAATAAATAGTAAAATTCTGTTTAAATATAATTTAAACACATGAATGGGAATGTAGGAAGGGGAAGGCCTAGGCGAACGTTCTGAAATCAGATTGAGGACGTTTTGAAAAATGGCTTGGTCAAGAGTACACTAAACCGACGTTCATGTATGAAAATATTGATGAGTGTGGATGAAGCTAAAGAGGTATGTCAGAATCGTAGCAAGTGGAAGTCTGTGGTCTCTGCCTACCCCTACGGGAAAGAGGCGTGACTGTATGTATGTATGTATGTAAACACATTTACGAAGTTGGTGCAAGTGGCTCTTAGAGGTCGTCAGTTAAAAATGCAGAAGCCATCTAGCTATAAAAAAACCCAAACCATTAACTTGTAAATGTGTCTCTAAAGATTTACTTACAGAAATAAACATAATTTCATTTAATTTAGACTATTATTTTGCTCCAAAGAGGTATTATTGATAACGTCTGTATATATCCGTGTATCTCTGTTACTCCTAAACAAATCAATCAATCAATTCTAATACATTTATTTTTTGTTAGCAATATACTCAGGGCGGCTCTTAAGTTAGTAATCTTTGTTTGATGTTGACAAAGTTCATCCCTAATCTTTTAATTAGCGTGATAAATTGTAATTTAGATTATACAAAATTTAGCCTGCATTTAAATATAAATATGTAACAATGAGACATTTAAAACTTTTTTTTCAATAATTAACGTTTATTAACATTTCTAGTATTGTTAACTCCTGTAGTAAAAACGTTACTTGTTTGTACAACACTGCTCGACTCTATAATGTCTATCACCTTTATGTAATCGCCAAGATATCCGTAAACCAGACACATTGGGATAAAAGCGTATTTATTTTTGTGTGGGAACCACATACCAGTCCTAACCTACAACAACTATTGTGTTCAGAATCAGCTACTTATACAAACAAATTACTTATATAAGTTCAATGTTCGAAGTGATTATTAGATAACGTTATGACCATAAATAGCCTCCCTGGCTTTAACGTTTCTTTCCATAGCTCTGGGCAGTCGATCGGCAAATTATAGATCGATATAATAATTACAAGTGTAGTTATTGTAAATTGAGTTATATAATAATTATGCAATGTTTAACAAACGCTGACATAATGCTTCGACCAGCGAAAATATAATAGTGGACATTGAGGTATTAAGTCTATAAGCGAACAAGACGACTGACCCCTTGTTTTACTTTTAAAGTGTCTTTGTTTTACAGGCATTGTATGCAGTGACCTCTTGGTTTTGGTCTTGTATTTACTTTGAATGAAATGAACAACTATTTACGATAACTCGCTGCTTGCTACCTACTGGCACTCACTTCACAATCTCATCTCTAGCACAATTATCTCAATGCGCAAGCGCAAAGATATAATGAGAATAGTTTGGGTGAATTAACTGCATACATGGCTTCCATCAATCAATTTAACAGCGTCTCATCAATTATCTCTAAAGATTTTTAGTAATAGCGAAAGTTATAGTTAAACGTGACTACACACTTATCACAGACTGATTTATTGAAAGTATATCATTAATGAAAAAAACCTTTTCTATAAATTGATACGTTAATTAATTGCAAGTTCATAATGATACAATCCTCTTCATTATTTTATATCCACATGCTACTGATGATTTGAATGTAAAATAATTGTTACTAAATCACGTAAACGGCTGATCGGATTTGGGTGAACTTGTTAATAACCTACATATTTTTGTAATATTTCTAAAACAGTGATTAAAGTGCAAGTGCAGGAGCGAGAGCTAGCAAGAGTAAGAGATTATAGTAAATAATTGATTTCTCCTTTTAGGTAGTCCCATTTAGGTACTTAATTTATGGATTTGGACGCTATAAAAACACCAAACAAGTGGTATAAAAACAAAAATCATCGGTTTGAGTGCGAAATCCCATAATTTCGCAGGATTTCGCACTCAAACCGAGTTAGAACAGCTGTACCACCAACAATAATCGGTACTGCATAACTCTTGGCGTAATTTACGTAACTATGTGTACACTGTACAGTAAAACAATCAGGGCCACACGAAAATATATTTTCAATGTCGCGAGGTAAACAGGTGTAAGTAAACGTAACCGAAACATGCGTGTCATAAATATATGACGGTACTGTGACTTTGGCAATGCGCTCCACGAGGCCGCTTAGATAATATTAGATTCATGTGTAGTATGTTACATTTTTGCTATAGGATATTTGTGTTTTTGCCGTTTTTTTATAAGACAAACAAGCATACGGCCCGCCTGATGGTAAGCGGATACCGTAGCCTATGGACGCTTGCAAAACTCGTCGCGTTGCCGACCCTGAAAAAATCTTTTCACACCCACCCGTATTTAGAACTTGATATTACTTATTTATCTAAAGCATCTTACCGTGGGAGAGCCATGCTTCGGCACGAATGGGCCGGCTTGTCCCGAGTGATACCACGGCCTAACAAAAAACCGTCGGGAAACAACACTTACGTTGTGTTTCGCCGAGTGAGTGAGTATACCTGAGGCCCAAACCCTTTTAAAAAGCCAGCAACGCACTTGCGCTCTGGTGTTGCGGTGTCCATGGTTGGCGGTAATCGCTTACCATCAGGTGACCCGTCTGCTCATTTGCCCACCTATCCCATAAAAAAAAAGCTTTTAAGGCAATATTGAGTTATATGTAGTGTCACGTTATACTGCTATATAAGCTTTAATTTCATAAATTCAAAGTCAAAGTCAAATGTTTTATTTCAATTAGACCAGTATTACAGATAGATACTTTTGAATTGTCAAAAACTAGGTGCTAGGTATTGTTAACCAATGGAGTTAAAACAATTACAATTGAGTTAATTGGTGCTTGAACGTTGCCTCATTCAATTTAGTTGTATGTAAATTTCAATCTTCTAACTGATAACTACTTGTATTACCTTGCAATTTAGGGCAAGTTCCTGTGTACTTTGTACTTGTTTCGCAAAAATACTATAATGCTATATTATTTGAATAAGTAAAAGTAGATTCTCGTTCGAAATGACTTACCTTCTACTTAACTTTGTGCATAACCATTTACCAAGTTATTACATTTAGGGCCACTTGCACCAAAATTTTAAATGTGTTTTAAATTTTTCATACAAATTTTGTGTTTAAATCCAACTTAAACACATTTAAGAAGTTGGTGCAAGTGGCCCTTAGTTATAACCATTTGCCTAGTCCATAATATTATGACTGGTGCTACTATTATTCAGTAAACGATTTTCCTTTTACCGTTATATGAGAAATTGATTTGTTCATAGAAAATTTACCATAAAACTCAAAATCTTGAATTATTCTCGCTCCGGAGCATATTATGGCCTATTAAATAGCGAAATGGTGTCGTAAAAATTGAAATAAATGCATGATAAATCTGAATGCCTAAGCTTAAACATACATATAAAATCACTGCTTATTATGGCTATGAACTCCTTCAATTTCCATTCGACAAATTGAAACAGGGTTGGGTCTAAAGCGTGGACTAGATTGTCCGGTATAAACGGCCGGCCATATATGGACATTAGATTCGAAGGGTGATGTTGGTCCCAGTATACCCAATGCTAAATATATTTTATTATTTGCTTTTGCCACTTTTCCGTTCCTGTACTAATCTAATTCACATTATATTATTATTCACATAAATAGAAATTTAAGATTTACAATAAATTTTTCTTCAATTTCGAGTTAGAGCCAGCGATAATCAGCCTAATTAAATTCATTTTCACAATAAAATCAAAGCAATAAATGTATTGGATTATCCCAAACACAAATTATTGCATTCAACAGGCAATTAGGTAAATTGCACCGTGTAAATCAGCCTTTAATCTCACACGGTATCTTCCACTAATGTTTAATTCTATTCAATATAGTACCAAGATCACTATCACTTTTCGTTCATATATCTTCAGTTCACACGGCCATATTTTTCGAAGTTTCTATATAGTTTCCCTCTATATCAATATGTATCTCGCGATCTTATCCTAGCCATCGTCTCCTCGGACCATGTTTCAGTTATGCCAAGTCTCGTGTATCTTGTACAAAGAGGTATTGAAAGTACCTACGCTGCGTTTCGTTTCTGCTTTCCGTAGTTTGTAAAAGGTATTGGGTTGGATGTTGCAATCGGTCGTTCAACTGTCTGGGAGGTAGTTCCAGCTACCATTGGTCGGCTGCTTTCGAGTTACTGTCGAGTTAAAAGTAAAAGAACAGTAATAGCTTTACATCCATACTAATATTATAATAGCAGGTTCTTTGTGAGTTAACTTCTCACGCTTAAACCACCGAACCAATGTTCATTCATGAATTTTGGTATAAAGATAGAATAGATCTTGGAGAAGGATATAAGTATAGGAGGTTAACCTTTCTCGAAAAGTTCTCTGGAATGCAAGCGCAACCGCGGGTAACACCTAGTATTTAATAAATTTCATTACGAGTATTCCATAGTATTTTTGCCTTGTTTAACAAAATATATCTATTATTCGGCTTTGTTGGTTTTATAATTATGTGATAAGCTTCCAATATTACCATAAATGTTTTTCTGTAAAGAAAGACAAGCATTGATTAGAATTTCAAATCGTTGCAAACTATTGATAAACTTTAACGTTATGTCATTGTGTCTATGATCTACGTTAAAATTACTATTCAAGGTTGTCCACTACAAAAATACCTCATGTCAGTAAATGAAGAATTTTCTGGAAATTCAATGTCAGCGAAAGCGTTACGTTAAAATTTAATTTCTATTTTCGGTTTAAATGTGAAATCCGTTAATAAGGTATCTACTATAAATTTAAACTATTGCTGGTCTAGTATGGTTACCATGGTAATTCGCCAGCGCAATTACCGAGAGTAATGGCGTTTCTATAGTGATAAAAACCGAACGTTAACGTGTAGCACTTATTAATTTAATGGACTTTATTATGGAGCTGTTATCATCAAGATTCAGATTATAACCGGCGAAGGATACTTTGCTAAAATTAATGGAGCTACTATTACTACTGTTTTTCTGGATGGTATCAAAAGAATTAACATAATATTTCCCAGAGATCTTCTAGAAAAATGTGTTTTTGTTTTCTTAATATATTAGAAGATCTATTTAGATCTTCTAGAAAAATGTGTTTTGGTTTTCTTAATATATTGCCCATTATAGGCACTAGCACAAAAAACACATATTTATGAAGCTGGTGTAAGTCTTTATATCTTACTGCCCACTTAAACCTAAGTACCAAATATTCCACTTGACACAGTCTTGTGTAGGTATTCGATAATCGGAATTCTTATTGATACCGTTATACATTTAAATGATTAAACCATAAATAAATCAGCTGAGAAATAATACCTGCTACCTCATTTGCACAAACGATTTGCATAACCGTAATGCGGGGTCAAAAAGGCTTATTTGAATGTCATATGGTTTCATTGACTTCATCAGCTAGGTAGGTATACTGAATTGAAAATTATAAGCAGCTACTTCTCAGAATTTTAATTAATTTGTCTGAAGTTATTCTATTAGTCAAATTGGTCAACACTCGTTCTAAAGTCAAGACCGAGAATGTAGATCAGTGAGTGCCGAAAATCCAAAAGTAACAAGTACCCCTGAAATCTTCTTCGTGTCGAGGATGCGTTTTTTTTTAAATTAAATACTCCTCGCCCAAACCTTCGCCACTTCTAAAGCGCTGTCAGTGGCAGTGCAGAGGTCGTCTATACTGCAGGTTTTAGGGCATAGTGGACAGGATAGGTGAGCCATAGTGTGCGACACAGCTCCACAACCGCACCCCGTAGCCGTTTTGTCAAGATAACCCCACTTCACTAAATTGGATTTACGCCTGAAATAACAACTCGCGACTGAAGTTATCCCCAAGTGGTGTTGCCGTAGTAAATTTTAATATAAAAACTCGGTGTAGGAGAATTTGGTTCGTAGAACATCTACGAACCAAATTCTCTATTTATGTTTATTTATGTATTTGTGATTATTGTTCTAGAGAGGGTAGATCTTCGGCTAGGCCTTAGTTTCAATAGTACTTGGTATATATGGTTAAAATTTGTATGGCGCACCTTAGACTTGACGTCAAATCTCACTATAGCAAGCTCTCTCTTGTATAAAATGAAAATGCTTATAACTCCTTATTTTTCAACCGATTTTGTTGATCGACTCTTTTTATGGTAAAACATAATTAATAACTACATAGCCTATAAGACGAATATTCTCATCGTCGAGTTTCGATCTAGTTGCTGTAGTAGAGTCATGTCAAATGAACGATAAACAGCCGTTAGTCCTGCTCAGCTGGTGTTCGATACAGGGAAAGTGATAAATTGTATAAATGTTATACAAACACTGACTTTTTGCCGTCATTAGTAACCCAACATCCGCACATGACGGGGCACTCGAAATATACTCTTAATGCTTTATAGATGAGGTTTAATATCGCGTTATAGTCAAGGGCAGCTGTTCCGTGGTTTTGCTCCTTATTATATTTTGTAGGGACGACGAAGATAGTTTTATCTACTGGTGGTTTCGGGATAACTTCCAAGTATTTTTAATTAATTAAGGATGAGCTGACCCAACCGACGTCGTCCTGCATTTGAGCTCCAAAAAAACTGATTTTATATAATTCTCCAATTTTCCGGACATTGCCATTTTTCATTGCTTAAAAGCCTTATTAGTAAAGCATTTTATTTTTCGAATTTTCGTAATAGCCTGAATATATCAGGCTATTACGAAAATTCGAAAAATAAAATGCTATGGATTTAGCCGCCCTCAAGCGACGCGCTTATCAACGAACAGCATTTTTATTAATTTAGAATATTTAGATGAACTAGTCGGCGTATTTTTTTTTAAAATATATAGCTTCCGTTCTGATCTGTATATAATTTCAAGACAAGTTAAATTTTAGAAACTCGATCAAATCTAACAATTCCAAAAAAGGGGGACCGAATAATTTCGTCAAGAAGTTTATACACCCGTCGTTTCGCTAGACCAAAACAATTATTTGTCCAACAATTCGAAACGACACGTTCCATTACACGCAATAACATAAAGTGCGTCTTTCCCTAGCTAACTGGAACAATCTCGTGTTTACGGCGTCTCCGCTTTATAGTGGCAATGAAAATCTAATCTCTAATACACCACAATAAAACAACTAAACGGTTATGTTATTCGTAATGAATTCGTATTTACGATTGTTGAGGGGAAAGCCGATCGGTGTAATGTTGAATCGGCCAACAGACAGAGCCGTCTACCACTTGTTCGCGTTTTCTCGTACACGATTCCGAGAGTGAAATGATCGTGTTTACTATTATAAATCTCTAAGTTGTTAGTAATTGCGAGTTTGCTTTGAATCTCACGTTCGTTCGGTGCCAGGTGGAAGATATGCTGAAATAGCCGAGGCTCGCCGATACAACTGTCACGTGTTAAGAGTTTAAGACTGCTCCAGCATTGCAGCTGCTGAATAGTTGACATATGGAATGAACAGTTTAATGTCAGTGACGCCGCCATCCATCTTATTTTAATAGAAATGCCATGCACTTGCATTCCTTCTCAGATATGTATATTAATATGCTGATCTATGGAGGTTTATAAGACACACCATTTAGAATGATTGCTACTTTTCGGTCACTTTCATTTGATGAATTTATGATTATTTTTCAAACCGATTTGATGAGAAATTTCGCACCCTGTTACTTTTTGTCAGCAATCAATTTTCATTCAAAATTATTTATCTTTACACTAGCTATTTTAAACAATAGGCGATTTCATTAAGATGTACATACATACATACATACATAAAGTCACGCCTCTTTCCCGTAGGGGTAGGCAGAGACCACAGACTTCCACTTGCTACGATTCTGACATACCTCTTTAGCTTCATCCACACTCATCAATCTTTTCATACATGAACGTCGGTTTAGGGTACTCTTGACCAAGCCATTTTTCAAAACGTCCTCAATCTGATTTCGGAACGTTCGCCTAGGCCTTCCCCTTCCTACATTCCAAAAAAATTAAAATACAATTTCATTGAAATAAAATTTTGGACAGGCTGTTTGAAAAAAGGCGCAGTTGCGACGACGTATGACAAATTTCATGTGATTTTCACATGTAAGGAAATTTTCCATGCTTTATTATGAACTACATTTAATTCAAAAGTACCTGTAATATTGTTCTAATTGAAATAAAACATTTGACTTTGACTGCTCACGTAACTTGTGTATTAAGTAGGTAGTATGTGTATAAGTTTAATGGAATTAAATTAACTTCACAGTCTTTTCAGTGTATTACTATGGGCTAAGTCACACTTTTAACACCACTAATGCCACGACTTATTGTGACATATTTCGTAGAATGAACCTTCTGTTAGGGTTAAAGGTTAGGCGGAGTCTTACGCCTCTTGTCGATTGAGTTGTGACAAGTATCTTGAAAACTAGTATAGTGTAGTATAAGGAAAGGAAAAAGAGTATATGTAAGTACGAAAAGTTGTTGCGTAGGACACCCACCGGCATCATGTATTGATATTTTCCTCATTTACTGTAAGTTTTTGTTTCTATTGCCAGTATATCATCATCGCCATCATGGTCGTGGCTTATTTCACAAATTCCATGGCCGTAACTTCAGGGCAAGGTGGTACATTTTCGTACTAACATAACATAACATACCATCACTAAAGTCCGAGTATACCATCACTAGAGTCTAGATTCTTGACGTTGGCCGAAACTGAGAATAAAAATATATACGGCCGAGATAAAACAATATCTCGGCCGAGACTGAGAATCGCAAATTGGAAGAGTTAAGTATCCATTTCAGTGTGATTACGAATAAAAGTACGAACCAAATGGCACTTGTTCATTG
Source organism: Acronicta leporina (assembly GCA_947256265.1). Taxonomy (NCBI): domain Eukaryota; kingdom Metazoa; phylum Arthropoda; class Insecta; order Lepidoptera; family Noctuidae; genus Acronicta; species Acronicta leporina. Next base: position 1,888,734 of record OX366513.1, on the reverse strand, counting down.
TTTGTTTTGATTGTCTAATTTGGCAGTTCTTTAAGGAAGCTTTCCTGAAGGAATATATTATATAAGGAGCATATTACACCGACCTATATATACTATAACCTGTTCCGTACTATCTATATATATAAAAGAAAGTCGTGTTAGTTAACTATTTATAACTTAAAAACGGCTGAACCGATTTGGCTCAAAATTGGTGGAGAGGTAGCTTAGAACCAGGAGACGGACATAGGACTTTTTATCCCGTTCCCGTGGGATGTGATGACAGACCGAATTCCACGGGGGCGAAGCCGCGGGCAGAAGATAGTTTTAAATAAAAGGTACATCGTCATTGTTAGCAAACAAAATTACAAATAAATTTCAAATCTTGATTTCTTCGAGGTTAGCAGGCAAAGGTATAGCCCAATAAAACGATATCAAAAGGGTTCAGTAAGCGCTGCCATATTGAAGTAGTGATAGATCGCGGGGTATTGTACACACCGTCGAGCAGAAATCTATTACGCATTGGGTGAATTATAACCATTATTACTCCGACCACTACCATAAACCAGATAAATGTTGCTTTCTCTCCGCCTACACATCCAATGACAAATGCATATAAATATAAATAATCTGTGTAATTACGGACAGTTTGCTTTGAATGCTATGTTTCTATGGCTTAAGATCTTTGGAAAGCCTTTCAGGAGCTATATCATAGCTTTATTTGTGTTTTCACGACTGTTGCGTGTGACTTTTTGTATTGATTTGATTCCGTTTCGTTTTTTGTATGGGCGTGGAATGTTTGTAACATGCGCAGTTTTATAGTTGGTAGATACTCTTTGTAATTCCTGCATATTACAGTGATTTGGAGTAAGCGCAACATATATGCTTCTTCCATTAATTCCTTCCATCTCAATGTCTACATGTATGCTTCTTCCATTCATCCCTTCCACCATCTCAATACCTTTGTTACTCTATTACTCTTATCATTCTCTAATAGATCAATTCCATTTACTTCTTCCATCTTCCGTTAACGTAAGGAAGAAAGACCCACACGTCACAATTTAATTGGAATTTAAAATTTTCGACGAATACCGGGTCGAGTTCAACTGTTTGAAAAATTTAAAATTAAAGCTTTATTCTGATCAATTTTAAATTGAGCCAGTTGTGTCATGGATACTGCTTGGTTTAGCAGTTCCTTCGGGTTGACTGGAGACGAAGAAGAAGAGCTACCTACCTATAATAAAATTAACGATGAGACAAGCGAAGTAGATAGAAATGTCTAAGAATGCGTTCACAATGTTTCGACAGTTTATAATCTGACTAGATTTAATACATTATATAAACTAACGGTGCTTGCAATTATCAGGTGACAAACATTTTGACATAAATCGCTGTGGTTTCAAAGCAAGAAATCGCGCCTTTGCCATAGCGTATTGATCAAGGGGATTATATTCGTGCCACTTAACATTAACCAACCTCCACATAAACTGTAACATATTTCATACACTTCAAAGATATATTAAATTAATAGATTACTCGAATAATTCATTCCAGACGATACATTTAATTATGCGAAATGTAAAGTTTAAGCTTAAATCACGCTTTAGAAATCTAACGCCTTGGTAACAGAGGTAAATTTTAACGTATTTCATATTGCTGTTGTAAAGTGTTGAAATGTCAGTTACGAAATATGGGAACTTAAAGCCTTCACTCATTTACTTATAAGCTGTGATGGACACGAGGTGGGAGGTCGGGTAGAAGCACAGAGTAGTTATTAATGGAGTTATCATTTAAAGATGTTCTGCGCGAAACATTGAGTCTGATGGCTTAGTAGTCTTTTAATTGATTATTTAGAAGGTGGCGTTTCGCACGAAGCGTTTTTATTTTCTTGCAATCGACCACTTCATAAATTAAATAGTGCTTGAAAGCGAGGCTGACCACCTACAGAATGTATTGGATAAATAAACTAACTGGACTAAAATAGGTTTTGCAAGGTCAAATAATCGGTTATTACTAGAAAATTTATCATTAGGTAGTTATTACTAGTTTTAGTAACTAAATCTCAAAGAAAAAGCATTATTTTATTCTGACCTCGACTAGACGCAAGTTAGAACTAAGTACGTGGCGAGCATTCAATGTTTCCCTGCTTATCTTAAAAAATCTTATATATTTCTATCTAGTCACATTTCACAGCGTGATTACGTCACCTAAACTGATCAAATGTATTAAATTTACACTTTTGAATCAAATAGGTCGCTTATAAGTGTAAAAGACAATCCCATACATGTTCATAGATTTCGTAATGTGCCTTACTTGTCTAGTTGATTTGAATCAAGTTCGGGTTGGTAATCCGGACCATTAATTTGTCAAAAAAAACACTCCTTTTGCTTCCTAATCCGTCGTCAGACACAGCGACGTCGCGAGTTTGATCCCGGACGTGTACCGATGAGTTTTTGAATCATGTGCGCAATTTATTGCTCGGTTCAAATGGTGAATGATTTATAGAGGAAAACCAGCGCACATAATAGAAATGGAGGGTTTTATTGCCGGAATGGTGACAATTCTCGGACGGTACTAGCAAATTAGGCATTATATTTAATACTGGTACTCAAATGACGTTTAATCCGTAATCAAAAATAAAATAAATCAAAGATCATCCATATTTAAGAATACTAGAGTTGTGAAAGTATAGAGATGTCAATCAGATGATGAATGATGGATCCTTTCTTCTGAAGACGATGAAAAACATAATCTTTTCGTGTTTTTTTTTTCATTTTCCATGCTAAACTTGTGTACTTATGTAACCAGAAGACGAAGGTTCAAATCCTGCATGCAGTCGAATTTTTCCTTAACTAAAATAACATTTATAATTTTAAAAGTGAAAATACTGAATTTCCTCAACAGAATTAAAAATTCCACCGACGCAGACCTTGGTCGATCGATTTAGCGTCAGTCGAAGCATGATTAAGTAACTAATGGATTTCCTCTTGCTGTTAGAAATCGATAACAATGTCGTCGAGTCAATGCTTCATTTTATTTGCAATCGTGTAATATCCCAGATAGAATTTTAATTTGTTCCTGTTTAATTTGTTCACTGATAAACCCATAGAAAACTTTTCTACGTGAAACAGTCGCGAATTTCGAAGCGTGGGAAGAATCTTCAAACAAAAATGATACTATTTTCGATTCCCAGATCGAGCTATGTGTTATTGGGTATTTCTATGAGATTCTCAATAGCTCGGAGATTGGGATTCGTGTCCGGTTAATGGCAATAGGCTCGCCCCCTATTATATAGGACTTCTTATTATTATTAAATATAAATAAATAATAATAATTACTTACAACACAAAAAAATCTAGTGAATAAATAAATATAAAGTAAAAGTATATAATAAATATTATTATAGAAGGATAAGGGAAAGTAATAATATAATATATATTTTACATTTATATTAATTATACATTTACACTAATTACTATAGATTAATAAATGAAAACTTAAGGAAATAAGAATTAAAGAGCTCCTCCTCTCTCCTACTTAGTTATTAATGTTGTTGTGCCCGCCAGGGTCCATATTTTTTTTAAACTTACTAGCAATGCGGATCGCACATTACTAGTATTCTTGTTAACCCCTCGTGCTAAGCTATATGCTTGTGTTACGAGTGGGTTCACGTCGGTAGTGCAATGGGTGGGGTTCGAACCGGCAACCACATGATCGCAAGTCCGACGCCCTAGCCATTAGGCTACCGACGCAAAATAATTGTTTCTAACTACTACACTTAACACCTGTATTACATTATGGATTGCAAATAAAAATATGAATATGAATAAGCACACCGGCGAACTGTGGGCGTACATTTTCTTTACGCTTCTGCCTGACCCTTTTTATCCAGAAGGGTTGTAAACCCCGAATAAATCGAATGTGTCTCTTCCATATTTATGTTGCTCCAATTAAAAATCTATCTATTCCTCATAACCTGTTTCTTTTGAGGCAAATCAAGATTTAGACATTTTTCACCCTTCTCTACCCGAATTTAGATTCTATATTAGAAAATTTAGAAATTTTCTGCCATCGAAATTAAATAGTCAACTTATAAACTGTATCAAATTCGTTCGTTATATTGTTAGCTTAATTTATGTTGTATGGTAATCTGTCGAAACTGTATTTTGATATTGTTAAAACTATATTTCATATATCTGTTATTGTATCTGTTTGTTTCCTAAATAAAGTAAAATATAAAAATAACCACTGCATTAGGTGAGTTATCAGTTATTCATATCACTGGTGATAAACAAGCATACATCATGACTCCCGTAGCCTATGGAAGATAGGAAAACAGCTATTGATCGCGCGTTTCCACCTTGAAATATCAGTTGTCTAATCTCATTTGCCCAGTAATGTCAATTGCTACATAAGTACAGTTATATTCTTAATATATAATTAGCAACGCGATGGTACCCACCCAGACAAACTCGACAGTAACTCCATAAAAAAGAAAATACTGCGGTCAAGGGGAAGGTCGACGCAGGCGCCGCTTTCGCAATCATATCGGTCGTTACTAAGTGGCAAGGTAGACACTTGATGATAATGACTTCGACAAACACAGGTGTATCTGCGCCGCGTAAAAATGAAGACCGCTTGCTGTGACGTTTTGGTAAAATATTCTGAGATCAGAGCTGGGGCAAAGTTCACATCAAGTATATTTGAAGATAATAATGATATCTGCCAGTTACGTGAATATTACGGTACGGTATTGAAATATAACTGCTTATAAATTATCTACACTAATATTATAAAAAGGAAAGATTTGGTTGTTTGTTTGTTTGTATTGAATAGGCTCTATCTAATCTATATAAATCTACTGGACCTGATTTGAAAAATTCTTTTATCATTAGAAGCCGATATTATCCCTGATGAACATACGCTACTTTTTACCGTGGGAAAATGCTTGATACCTACGTAAAAACGGGCGAAGCCGGGCCATCATACAATTCGAAGTCACTGAATCATAAAAATATTCAAAATTTTCTTAGTCAACTTCTTTCAAAGTTATCATAAAAAAAAAACAATCATTACACAACACAGAACAGATTATTTTGAATTTTATGTACTTAAATGAAAAACAAAAATGTAATGTCAATAATAACTGGATAAACTAGTAGTTATGTAATAAAGTATTTTCTCAACTCTTAAAAGAATTCTAAAATATCCTGTTTGTAAATGACATAGAACCGCTAATATAAATCCTAATATTTACATATAATATGTATAAATATCTGAGTAAGTTTTTATTCTGCGCAATATCTGACAAAAACAAACATTTTAAATAAGTAGAAGTGGATCTTTTGTCGCCTTGCTATACTATAATTTGTTGTTATACATTAATTTTATTGTTGTTCTCGTTAGCCAGCTTATCTAAAACATTAATCACGATTAGATTTATATTTACTATCAGTAAATGCAGCCATACGCCTCATCGTTAACGTCTAGGATAATATCTCTGGCGTTTCTTAGTCGTTTTGTGAGCCGTTCCACACCTTGGTATCGTTCTGGTTGCCTATATCACCACTATATTCTAGTTAATTGCTTCGCAGTAAAGTATAACGTCTTGCATATTAATTGGTCGTTGAAAATATTACTATACTTAACTAGTTTTCTATTCGACTGTGCTTTCTAGTTCCCGTAACTGTCATTGTTTTCATAATAATATTAGCCTACAGCTGATGCATAGGTATAATAATATGTCGTATTTTTTATACCTAAGGTATAGGCATCGGCATCTTATACGGCACGTTATATATACTCCTAGTGTTAGATACTTTCGAGTACTCATCTTTATTCGTGTAGACTTATAATTTACTGTTTTTGTTAATGCTCTTCAAAATGTTATGTTAAACTGGATTAAAAATAGAGCCTATATTACTCCGGAGTAATGTAGCTTTCTCTAGTATAGGTGAAAGACTTTTTACTATTTCACCGGAATGTTTAGGTTCCATGTAAAAAGGGGCGAGCCTATTGCCAAACCGGGTACAAATCCCAAGCTCCGAGCTGCTACTGAGAATTTCATAGAAATCCCTCTAGCGTAGCAGTCGCATTTGGGACTAGGTACTAGACTAATGAGGCAGTTAAACTTGCTCAGTTGAAATTATGTGAATTTAAGACTGCAATACAACGCAAGCCTAAGGCGGACCACGTATAGAAATCACAGGCACAATTTGCACTACATCACAATATTTGCATTGAGCATGCGTTTTCAGATTGTCTTGAAAGATTCATTTGGGTGTGACACGCACCGTTCTGCTCTCTTTGTTTTGTGTAGATCTTGCTCTCTTTGTTTTGTGTAGATCTAGTCATAATTTAGTCCAGAAAGTGTAGCTACTCTGTATCTGTTTCTGCATTTATTGACAGCCCGTAAAAGGTCTTAAAGCTTGAGTTAAGATGTTTTGCGATGTATTGATCGATTTATGATTTCGATGATATATTTAGAGAACGTGCACGGTAATTGTTGATATCATCACTACATTGTATAAAACAAAGTCGCTTCCCGCTGTCTGTCTGTCCCTATGTAGGTATGCTTAGATCTTTAAAACTACGCAACTGATGTTGATGCGGTTTTTTAAAAGATTATAGGTTTTTTTAATAAATAGGAAGGTTTTAAACTATTTAACATAACCGTACGACTCTTAGGAACGAGGCAGCGTGGGTGAAACCACGGATTATAACTAGAGACCCCTAGTTATAATATAAACCCTGAAAAGTGAAAATGTGCTACGTATACCTACATACATAGCATAGCATATACACGAACATATGCGTAGGTACCTACATATTTGAATTTACTCAAAATAATTACGTTTTGAGCATTTCTCACGTTACACTTATTATATTTTTAATGAATATAATAATGACATCTGATACATAATATTAGGTATGCACCAAGTAGGAAGTAATTGTAAAAACAATTTGATCCCCGACAAGATCAGTTTAATTTCAAGTATTGCCAGTCACTATTTGAAAATTGATACCTGTGAGTTAAAAAAACACAAGTAGTTTGAGTACTACGGCACGTAAGGTCTTAAAAATAGGTTTTCTTTCTACTAAAGGTATGTTCTGTTTTTTTTTCTTAACAGTTTAAGTAAGCATGTGAGGAAAAGCTTTTACTTCAAAAACAAGAAAGTGTTCTAACACCTCGTTAGGTGAAAAAACAGCAAGTAGAAAATAAATTTATTTCTGATGTTATCACTTGAGTTTGAGTGGGCCTTTCTAATGTTAATGTTAGTGGACAGTTGATAGGAAGCGGGCTTATAATCAGTGCCAGTGCCATATATAGGGAGGAAGTGGCGACACCGCTGCCAGCCTGTGCGGCTGCTCGATGCGTTTTAATGATTCTATTATTTACTGCAGATACGATGTTGTTAGTTGAATCCCGCGTAAAGTGTTGTAAGTGTAGGGAGGGGACGTGACGGGAACCGTATTTTGTTGTTGCTTATTTTTCGCAATAATACAATATTGAAAGATCTCAAACATACATACGTAATTGTTTTATGTATGCATGTTTGAGATCATTCAATATTATATTTTTTAAGCGTAGGTAGGTGTAAATGGATATCATAAGAAAAAAAAGTGCTTGCTCCTTATAAGTGTTTAACGAACTGACTGTATGTTAAACAGATCCGACAAACCGCTTAACTGAAGATCCCAATACGAAGTGTACGGAAATCCATTAATTAGCAAAAGTAAACATAATTAATTAGCGCGAATAGCTCAAAATACTATGTGCAAAAGTAATTTGCGATGCTCCAACACAGAACAATATGCAAGCGTTGGCCGTTTACCATAATAGTGTGTTACATTGATGATACAAACAGATATATGGTGATTTAAGAAGAAAGTGCACACTTGCAAGCTAAAACCCGCGTAAAGTCCTCCTATTATTAATAATAGAAAGTATTCAAACTCTTTTGTTTCGAATATTAACATAACCTAACTCATAATGTGACGATTATATTATTTTAATATTTCGGTTGATTTCATCTTGTAGTTTTAGTTTTGATAATTAAGGCAGATATGCGATTGGATATTTATCCGCTGTTTTTGTTCCGCTTATTTGCGTTTCGTTGTATCGCTTCAGTTTACTAAATATTATCGCTATCAGGTTGGTGAACGATTCTATTGTTTCTTTCTTTTTAATTAATTCATCTAATTTGAAGGCGGACGATTATGAGTTAAGTGTCGTTTAATTTCGCCCAATCGAATCGGAGAAGTATTATATTAATGGCCCTATAAACACTATATCGCATTAAATAGGGAAAGGGCCTAAATCCGTCGCTTTAAAATGTTAATAGGTGACTTTTACAGCTTTTGTTGTGCCATAAATGGTTAATAAATCTAGCAGGCCGTCGTTATGTTATTTTCAATAAAACGATATCGCTATTAGGAGCTCGGTGCAGGCGACCTAATTTCACACTGATTTTATGGTGCGATTAAGTGGGTGAGCGATCAGATTCTTGGTCGACAACAACCAGCTGACAAACGTTTCAATTTGCAGGTACTTTGTCGTAATTGCGATCCGACATTGGTAAATGGGTATACTGTTATTATAAGATTGAGGCAATAAGTGATTCATGCGGGTGCGGTTTAGTGAGTTTGATCAGTTGAATGAAAGATATATCTTTGTATTAATTTGCTGAATAGTACACAACACATCACATCAGCTTTACAGTTTGATCTACCGTATTTGGTTGCAAGTGGTGACATTTGTAGTGGTGACGTTTTTAATAATGGATGGATATTGTTATTGTGGCCGATGAAAATATTTGGAGTAAAATTGTCCTTTATTCAGCAGAAAATTCCCAAAATACCATTAAAAAAGTTACAATTAGGCCTCATACAACACTCAGGCATAAATTAATCAGGTACTGGAAACTAGGCAACACTCATAAACATTGCCACGTTGATAGGTCCAAGAAAAGAAAATTATATCTTGTCTATGTCTTATCATCTCAAGATGTCTGAATAGTCATCCGAGGGAAACTGGAGTACAGCGAAAATATAAAAATACAGCTTAAACATAGGTCTGTCACTGACAAGAGCTCTCTCTAAAGCTGGCCTCAGACATGACAGCAAACATTTGTGAGAATTTTTGCCAAACATTGCACATTGTAGGCATCTTTGTGATTTTTTTTGCATTTTTCATGCTAAGATTGTAAAGTTATTTTAGGGAAGGAAAAATTCGACTCGCAGGCAGGACTCGAACCTGCGTGTTCTGGTTGAATACACCAGACGCTAGGACCACTAAGCCTCCGCAAATCCCACCTGCCATGTCGAAATTTGCATTCACATTCTGAACTTACGTCTTAAAGGTGACGTCAGTAACATCTATTGAAAAGCAAGTTACTTTGCCTCTCAACCGACATGACTTTCGGTTAGTTTAGTTCTATGTTACCAAACGATGCTACCAAACCTAATAACTATATTTTTGTTTTTTTTTTTCATTTTTCATTCTAAGATTTTCATAAAATCCTTCACTGAAATAAAATTGCACTTACATTTTGTTGTAAAAAAATTTTGTTGCAATAAAAATGCGTTAACATTATTTTTTGTCATGTGCGATACTATAATTGTTCATTCCAAACAGTAGATTAGAATTTTATAAATGTAAGGGAAAAAATAAAAGCTAAATAAATAAATTGTTCATGCCCGTGGTAATAAATAACGTTGAATAGCTGCGCCACGTGCGATAGATATTTATCGAAGAAACAGCTGATGAGAATATCAATGGGATTTGATACGATTGACCATTTGATTGATGCAGTATCTGGTTTTTTCGCCATATCGCACACGCAGTTGAAGTTGGCTCTAGTATGTTAGGTGTATAATAGTCAACTTTGTCCATTTTATATGCATCTATTTATAGGATAGAAGACTGAAGGAAAAATCACAGCTCAATCCGCGAGCACGTCTAGCGACAGCCTTATAAGGCTACACAAATAAGAAATATCAAGCTCCCGTTGACTGAAACCAGTAATTATAATACCTATTAACTCTCCCTTGGAAGTAATTATGTTGGTTTTATACAATAATCGAGTGGGGTCTTCAATCAGCTACTTCCTAATCATCAATCTTCGGAGTCTGGTGCGGGATGCGCCGGTCGACTTTCTCCTTCGTTATATATGTAAGATTGTAGCAGTAACATAGATTGCTGCTTACAGTTAAACGTTTCTATAGTTTCATTCAGTTTTGGATAAGACTTCTGGATATGTTTGACTTTTTATCGTTGGTGCTGTTTTGTACCGTAGGGTGTTTATTAGATTTTATCTTCTCTACTATTATAAGATTGTAAAAAAGCTGTTTGTTACGGGTTAGAGCAAAAACTACTGAATAGATTTTAATTATGTTATCACTGAAAGTATATATGTATATGCTCCAACTTAAAAACTGGTATACTTCTTATCTCAATTATTTTTGGAGTCCATTTCTAATCCCACTATAGCTTCAGGTGAGCGAAGCCGCAGGCAAAGGCTAGTTCTGAATAAACTGCAACAAGTTAAAAAGCATTATTTTTTTTAAACTCTTACTAGCAATGTGGGTCACACATTACTAGTATTCTTGTTAACCCATCGTGATAAGCTAAAATGCTTGTGTTACGAGTGGGTTCACGTCGGTACTGCAATGGGTGGGGTTCGAACCGGCAACCACATGATCGCAAGTCCGACGCCCTAGCCATTAGGCTACCGCCTCTTCTAGTTATCTTCTTCTTCGCCGCTTCTATTAATTTACAGCAAATGGCTTCAAGAAATTACTAACTAATAGATAGATATTTATTTATTTATTTAACTGATAGACTGCATGAATGAGCGGTTTTATAAAAGTCTCGGCGAAACAACGCAGGTCCTCCCTTTCTTTTCCTACAGAGATTTAAAAAAAATATATAAAAACTTAATCCATGTTTCAATAAACATTTTACTGAAATTAGTTTAATGACAAGAGTTGAAAATAGTGTATTTTCCACGAACTTTTTTATTGTACCCTGTTAATGTGATAAACAACAATGTTTATCTTTCCACAAGTTGTAAATTTCTTGTAAATGGGTCACTAGTAATGGCTTCAGACTAGCCGACAAACTATCGCCATCAATACGTATTTTCACGCCTGTCTCCCATTGGGGACAGCAGAGACTTGATTACCGCTTGCTACAACCTTAGCACAAGATCTATCTTCATCTACGTTCATTAATCTCCTCATGCATGATCGTTGGCTTAGGGTGGTTATCTTAGACTGATCTTTTTTGAGAACGTCCACAATTTGGTTGTGATACGTTTGCCGAGGTTGGCCCCTTGCAACTCTCCGTAGATACTCGCCACGTACATCCTCCGTTCATCCATCCTCTCTACATGCACAAACCACATCAAACAGTTCTTTATCCTACCCTATTCTAGTCTTCAATGATAGATTTAAAAAAAATCTTTCCAGCAATATGGATCGCACATTACTAGTGTTCTTGTTAACCCCTCGTACTAAGCTAAATGCTTGTTACGAGTGGGTTCACGTCGGTAGTGCAATGGGTGGGTTTCGAACAGGCAAACACATGATCGCAAGTCTGACGCCCTAGCCTTGGCTACCGCCACTTTTAGTTCCTTGGACCAAAACAATGATTAATCAAAGAACTAATACAACATAATTATTTGGTCATATCGTTGAAGATAGTTAGTTGTAATATATTCATTGTTATTATTTTGATTTTATAACCGTAACTGCCTCAATAGCCTAATGGTCCTGAGCGTGACTACGCTAGAGGTCCTGGTTTCGATTCCCAGACCGAGCAGTGTTATTGGGTTTTTCTATGAAATCTCCAGTAGCAGCTCGGAGTTTGGAATTTGTGCCCGCGAATAGGCTCGCCTCCTATTACATGGGACCTAAACATACCGGCGAACTGTGGGCGTAGTACGCCTCTGCCTAACCCTTCGGGGAATACATGCGTGATGGTATGTTTATGAATGTTTATCCATAAACTACTGTGCATGTTGTGTTTAAACATCAACATAAACATAGAAACTATGTATACACATAATGTTTTAATGTAAGCAATTTATGGGCTTAATAGTAAATAAACAAAAAACATTAGAAAATCTCTTCTCACTCACTCATATTATACGTCTTGCTATCCGTTTTTGCTGTGTAGTAACATTCTATCATGCCTGTATTTCCTGAAGGGTTAGCCTGAGGTGTACTAATGTACACCCATAGTTCGTCTGTATGTTTAGGTGCCATCTAACAGGGGGCGAGCCTATATATTGATATTAACCGGCTATAACTCCCAAACTACGAGCTGTCAATTATAATTTCATAGAAAAACCTAATAACACTGCTTGACCTGTGAATCGAAACCAGGCCCAGCGCTTACTAGAATGAGATCGTTATAATGGTGTATAATATTCATATCAAGTACAAGTTCTATACAAGCGGCGGTAGTCTAATGTCTAGGGCGTCGAACTTACGATCGGTTGTCGGGTCGAAACCTACCCATTGCACTAACGACGTGAACCCACTCGTGATACAAGCATTTAGCTTAGCACGAGAGGTTAACAAGAATACCAATAATGTGCGACTCACATTGCTAGTAAGCTTTTTTTAAAAATATAAGTACAATAATGTGACGAAGTACACACAGTAAAAAAGTTTCTATATACCTATACAAACTTCTTCCTCATCTTCAAGAGCATCGACAAACTGTTTACAACGACGTAATCAATGAAAGCAGGAGTGCCACTCCCATGCACTCACACCTCAGTTTTTATCATTACATCATTTTAGTACACCAAGCTCGTTATTATCAATTACTTGTAGTTAGAAAGCTGTCGTATCTGGCTATATCCATCAGCTTCAACACCTCGTTAATTTCACTTGGCAGACGATATTAATTAAACTGCTATAATAATATGTGCATACTCTGCTATTATGTACTTCAAACCATCGATATTATGATGATGTTAGGAAAACAACACGTGTTGATAATTACTGAGACGTTGTGATGATGTTGAGTATTCGTAGATCCTTCATGACTGAAGGATATGGAAAGGAATTAATACATAATCAACCCATTATATGAGTCCCCCTCTCACAATGAGAGGGATTAGGCTATTGTCCAACACACTAGCCTAGTGCGGGTTAGCAGACTTCACACGCCGTCGAGATAATCTCTCAGGCGTGCAGGTTTCTACACGATGTTCTCCTTCACCGTCCTTCACGTACAGAACTTCGAAAAGTCAGATGTGCGTGCCTTGGATTTGAACTCGAGACCTTTGACTTGGCAGTCCAATGGTCATATAACTAAGCTATCACTGCTTGGAATGGAATGAATGAATAGTGGAATGATATTTTCTTGTGGTAACTGGTAGAAATCTTCATGTAACGAAAAGGCGTTGTGCACTCGAGATGTTCGATTCCGTCCGATGTAGTTCGGATGTTATCGTCAAGCGTTGGCAGTATTACTTTTTTTGGTGCATTAGGCTAGTTAATGAATTAAATGAATGTGCCATGCAATTGGACACCTGTAGATCTATGTATAGTGTAGATACTGAGCTGTTACAGAAGGAGCTATTATGTAAAGAAAACATGTTGCAAGATATATTTGCCAGGTATGAAGATTCACAAAAACAACTTAGTGAACGCATGTTGGAGGCCAGTGAGCTGTTGGATATAGTAAAGTTTAATGCTGAGAGATTTGAATCCTTAACAAACAATCTCTCGTGCAACTGTGATCACTCTGTTCCGCCTCCTGAGCTCCGGCATGTATCTTCATTACCCAAGCTAGCTCAACCTTTGTCTGCCTGTGAACACATCCAGCCAAACTATAAATGTTTAGTCTATTCTGATAAGATAGGAATTGGTTTCGGATCCATACTTCAAAATAATATGAGTCATAGTGTAACTAACAACTGTCATCACAATCTGCATTTTAATCTTATTGTCGACAAGATTGTAAATTCCAATTTAAATAGTCAATCACACATTGTTTTACTTATAGGAAATAGTATTGGGGTTAAAAAAATAGATATTGTTAATGGGATCTCTGCCTTACTAAATTTGAATGTCGGAAAAATTATGATTTGTGCTCTGCCTTACTCCCATTTGTTATCTGATAAAGAAAATGACTATGTTCATAAATTAAACAATATTATTTATATGTTGACATGTCGTCATGGTGATAAATTATTATATTTTGACACAAACAAGTTTGTTAGTGGCTTTCAATTGACTGGTGAAGCTATGTTTCTTCCCAAAAGATGTAAACACGTGATGGCTTCTTTGATAGCCTACAATATTCAATCTGTGATAGAAAATATACCAAAGAATAGGTTAGTTAGTTTTAGTGACGAATCAGTATTATCTAGCCTCACTAATAATACTGTGATAGATTGTTTAAACTTTCCCAACCAACAATCTGTGATTTTTTGTGACAAATCAGTATTATCTAGCCTCACTAATAATGCTGTGATAGATTGTTTAAACTTTCCCAACCGACAATAGAGAGGCATAACGATAGGATTCTTCTTTACCACCAGAACATAAATCGCTTCTCTGGCAAAATTTTAGATGTAGAACTTTTAGTAGATAAATATTGCATTGACATCTTATGTTTTTGTGAAACATGGTTAAAACCTGAGACAATGCAATTTAATGTAACTAACTTCACAGTTGCCAGTGCGTACAACAGAATAACAGCCGCGGGTGGCGGAACATTAATTCTATGTAACAATAATCTTAAATTCAAAGAACGAAAAGACATCACCTCGTGCTCTGTTGATCGCTTATGTGAGGTAGCATGTGCTGAAGTAGAAAACTATATTATCATATGCGTGTATAGGCCACCATCTTCAAGTTTTCCAACATTTTTGATAGTAATGGAAGATGTTCTTAGAAAAGTATTTAAATGCAAGAAACACATATTTGTTTGTGGTGATATAAACATTGATATTTTAATAGAATCCCCTGAAAAACGTAAATTTCTAGCATTATTTAATTCTTTTAATTTGGAACCAATTTTTAATGAACCTACTAGGATTACTGCTACTTCCAATACTTGTATTGATAATATTTTTTCAAATTGTGCAGTTCAAGGCTCTTCAATAGTTAGCGATGTTAGATCGGATCACATGGGACAACTGATCTCTATAGAGACTAACAAAAGGCCACCTATTAATAAAAACATATTGGTTAGATCTCTGAAAGAAAATAAATTACGTTCGTTCTACGAGCTAATTACAATGCAATTGTGTAACACTAATTTTATTTCTAATGACCCCAACATAAATTTCAATAAGCTATTCAATATAATATGTAAATCATTTAATAAGTCATGCCCTCTTCGAAGAGTTACCCAGCGTAAAAAATGTAAATTTAATGAATGGGCCACAAACGGCATTAGGAAAAGTAGAGATGTTCTTTACAAACTGTACTATGAAAAATCATTAACCTCTGACAAAGGTTTTCATAATTATGTACGACAATATTCTAAGTGTTTTAAAAAAGTATGCATTCTAGCGAAATCGAAACTCATTAGCAGTCAAATTAACAAATCCGATAATAAAATTAAAACAGTGTGGAGGATAATAAATGCGGAAACTAATAAAAACCGAAAACAGGACACAGATCTGAGTTTAAAAGTAAACAATAAAATAATCTCAGACCACGCGGAAGTTGCAAAAGCTTTTGAAAAATACTTTACTAATGTCCCGATCGAGGTCACGAAATGTTTAGATTCGTCCCCTTTAGTAGCAGAATCTCTAGCAAAGAATTTTTTCAAAAGAGACATACCAAACTTTGAGTTTAGCCAAGTATCTCCGCCTATGGTTATAAAAGCGTTTAAAAGTTTAAATATTAAAAATACTGAAGATTTATGGGGCATATCTGTTAAAGCACTAAATTCAATAATTGACAATATCGCTCCAATCCTTACAAATATATTTAATCTTTGTATTAAGACAGGAACCTTTCCAGACTTAATGAAACATAGTAAAGTTATTCCTATCTTCAAATCAGGCTGTAAAGCGAATCCCAGTAATTATAGGCCCATTTCTGTTCTCCCTGCCTTAAGTAAAATATTTGAAAAGCTTATGCTTAATCAAATGATAGCACACTTTCACAAAAACAAGATCTTACATGATCAGCAATTTGGCTTCACGAAAGGCAGGTCTACGTCTGATGCTGGTACAAAGCTAGTCTCTCACATTTTAGAGGCTTGGGAGGGTTCACAGGATGCTATAGGTATCTTCTGTGATCTTTCCAAAGCTTTCGATTGCGTTGATCACGATACGCTTATCCGTAAATTGAACTACTACGGTATAAGAGGGCTATCTTTGGAGCTTGTGTCTTCCTATCTTTCTAAGAGGCTGCAAAAAGTGGGCATAAATGGAGTCACATCTCCCGGGTCTGCAGTTAGAATTGGTGTTCCACAGGGTTCTATTTTAGGCCCTTTTCTTTTCTTAGCGTACATTAATGACCTTCCCTATATGATGTCTGAGATATCGAATATAGTATTATTTGCTGACGATACCTCACTTATATTTAAAATCGATCGAAATGATAGCAATCTCTATAATGTAAATGAGAGTCTAAAATCCTTATCCAAATGGTTTGCTGCTAATAACCTACTACTTAATGCTAGCAAAACTAAATGTCTTAAATTTTCGTTACCAAATGTACCACAAATTGAACCTAATCTAATTCTTGAAGGCAGCAAACTCGACCTAGTTAATGAAACTGTTTTCTTAGGTGTTACGGTTGATTGTAAGTTGCAGTGGGGTGCGCACATATCGGCCCTGTCTAGCAGGTTAAGTTCCGCTGCATACGCAGTGAGAAAAATTAGGCAGATCACTGATGTAGCTACAGCCAGACTCGTGTACTTTGCCTACTTTCACAGCATTATGTCGTACGGTATTCTGCTATGGGGATCAGCTGCAGACGTAGATTCCATATTTATCTTACAGAAAAGGGCCATCCGCGCAATCTACGATATGGGCCCTCGCGATTCCCTAAGAGAAGTGTTTAAGAACATCAATATACTTACGATGCCGTCACTCTACATCCTTGAAAACATAATGTATGTGCGCAAAAACCTGCAGAAGTTCAGTGTCAATAGTGACTTTCACAACCTTAATACTAGGAATAAACATAAAATAGTGGTACCTAAATTTAGACTAACTAAAACAAATAAATCATTTCTAGGAAATTGTGTGCGTTTCTATAATAAACTCCCAAAATGTGTCACCGATCTCACTGGCAAGAAATTTAAAAGACACGTCAAATCTGTTCTTCTTAAGAAAGCCTATTACAAAACCAAGGACTATGTTAACGATAAGAATGTGTGGTTGTTAGATACGGATGCATTTGCGGCCTCCCTGGCAAAATGAAACTGTTGATTATTAGAGACTAATATAAGCTTATTAATTTTCATGTTGGTCAGTTAGTAGCTATAGTAGGAACCTTATAAGTAGATGGACATAGCTTTAACAGATTCCATATTATTTACATATCGAGATGTCTTCATATGGAAAGTATTGTTTACCACAACAGAAACTGTAAATGTGTGTACGTTGTGGCTTGTCTAAGTAGACACCTAGTTTTATTTGTCGCTTTGATGGTGTGCGTTACCACATAGTTTTTTATTTAGAAATGACATCGGATTCTCAAATAACGTGAATCTTCGTTTAATATAGTCGACCTCGGTCAAACTTGGACATCCTTCAACGTCCTCACATCTTGTTATCGCAATATTGTACCAGTGAAGTTTGTAATTCATTTATTTTAAAAGAGTGTCCATGGAGTTTCTTGCCGGATTCTTCTCCATAGGATCGACCTTTTGGAACCGTGCAACTAGAATCACAACGTTTCATAAACGCTTGTAAAAGCTTATTTGAAATAAAAACATTTGAACTTGAACTTGAACTTGGTCAATACGAGTCCGACATTCCCTGCCGCTTCCTGAGGTAGCAGACGATCTTGAATGAAGATTTTACGTTGCTCCTATAAAAAATAAAACAGTACCTATATCTACCCCTCCATGAAAATAAAACAAGGTAATAGCCTAATTTATTGTTTTTCTTCATAACCCACGCTGTCATACCAAAAATACTGAACGGGAAGTTGCGCCAATATTTCGCTTATCACTTACACATTTTTGCATACAGTTTTGTTTACTCAGATGATTTACGAGAAGTATGAAAAATTGGTTCGCTTGCCCTCTAAATGTACTCTTGGCTTTATTCGTGACCGAAAATAAGAAATATTTAAATACGTTTTTCTTCTTGTGAAAACAGATGCTTAAAACGCTTCGGTGCTAATATTGTTTTCAAGTTGAACTTTAGTTTTCGAAGTTGGTAGATTCTGCAATCTCTTTATGTACTTAAAGGGATTAACTTAGAGGAGAAGATACACTCTATTGCCTTTGCGCAAATGGAAAGTGGATAGATATTTTTTTATTGATTTTGTAAACAAAAGAATAGACTACCCACTTGATGGTAAGTAGTTCTCGCCCATGGACAATTGCAACACCAAAGGAGTTGCTGATGCGTTGCTGAGCTCTAAGAGAGGACTGCAGAATGCCAGAGCCGCAGCAACTGAGGGGAAACTGGCTCTCACACGCAAACGTCGAAGCACCAAGGCTCTACGACAGTCAAAAACTATCGCTATAAAGTACATACTTTTAAGTATTAGTTACAGAATGGTATAATGTGTGGTCTTATCGCTAAAAGCGATCTCTTATCAAATTACCACTCAAAAGAAGAGGAAAAGGTATTGCATCATGCAAAGTTTAGTATAGTTATTAGTAATGGCCCAAGACCACATACTCCTGAGTGCCACAGACCTGAGTTTACTGATCAGACTAAAGTGCTCCTCTACTGTCAGGGAAAGTGTTTGCAATACCTATTTATTTTATTAGCTGCTTTCAATTGGCACCCTTAAAATCCTTGGACAAACACGCCAACAACACAATGCTGCGTCACAAATCCACAAAGTAATAGACTTTCTCATAATTCAACGGCTTGGTCGATCTCAATTTGACGTGGAGCGAAGCCCAATGCAATATAGCGATTGTGTCTTGTATGATGTCTTCTAAGCTTTATTGGTCTGGAGATGATCAGTAGATATGCGGTGGCTTGATTCTGAAAGAAAGAAAAGAAAAGATAAGAAATTTATATACATAGACAGGACGCACACACCATTATTTAAAGATAGAAGTAAATTAATTTGCGAAAGTATGTGTCACATCCCCGCAAAACTGCCGTCGCTCAGCTTATTGCTATGACTCGTGCGGGGAGTACCGTTGGTTTTCATCGACAGCTTGCTTGTTTGCTTGCCCTTTGGTAATAATAAATAGTAATAGTGCGAGTCCAGAAGAGAAGCCGGTAGAAAACGAGATGTATCTATGGAGTCTTTGCCACTGCAGTTAGTCTTTATTAATTTAGACAATATATAATTTGCTTGCAATTTTATTTCTTGTCTTGGTGATTCATACCAAAAGATTAGTAAGTAGAAGCAACGGAACAAGAATGACGTTCAAGAGCTGAATTTATTGACTACCTCTTCATAATCGAAATCCTCATGCAGAAATAAATATTTTTGACAAATTATGATAGTGACCTTAGATTTTCGTACTTGAATCTAATTGGCAATTAGTAGTAGTACTTAGTAGAATGGGGAAATTGGAAGGAAACACGTTATGTTGTTTTTGATGATCTACAGATAATAAAATTCAGTGAGCAAGTCATGATTTTGTGATGGTAAGTTAATCTAAGGTTTGTCAAGGATGAAATTATGACTGAATTTCCGTATGACTGTTGTACAGCCACGAGTAGAATTTAGCTAGAATTTTTTTTTTCAAGAAACTTCTTGAAAAAAAAATCCTTCGATTCAAAATGACATTAGGGTTTTGACTCGATATTCTAATTGACGTGTTTCAGGTATTATTCGGTAATACGTTGTATAATATCGATTTTCAATATTATGTTTTTTTTAAAAAGCTTACTAGCAATGTGGGTCACACATTACTAGTATTCTTGTTAACCCCTCGTGCTAAGCTAAATGCTTGTGTTACGAGTGGGTTCACGTCGGTAGTGCAATGGGTGGGGTTCGAACCGGCAACCACTTGATCGCAAGTCCGAAGCCCTAGAGGCTACCGCCGCTTAAAATCAAACATGTAGGTATCGTACAGACACCTATATGCGTTCGAACGTGGAAATTTATAACACCGATTTTGTTTGCTCGGAAAACCTTAAATAACAGAACTGTCTCGATTGTTTCAAGTCACGGCAGTTCATGTTACGAAGGTATTTATCTGTCATAATTACAATCGCTAGTAATTACGTTCTTCGCCAAATTAATAAGTAGCGATAGCACTCCCGCTATCTGCTCGCAGAATATAAACAAGAAATTCCTTGTAGCAGTCATACGTTACTAATTCGGCGGTGCTTAAAACTTCTACTTATGAAAAAATAATATTTTAGATAGGTATTTACTTTTTTTTAAAGTCGATATGTGTAAATAAGACCTCCTTAGTGTTGTAGATTGTCAGATATATCAAGAATCAAATAGCAGACGAATAAAAAAACAACTGGTACGTCCCGCGAGAGGATCACGGTTTTTTTGGTTGGCTCTCGTATAAGGCATTAGCTTCCGCCCGCGACTTCGTCCGCGTGGAATAGTTACTCAGTCTTGGCGTGATGATATAAAGCCTTATAGCCTTTCTCAATAAATGGGCTATCTAATACTGAAATATTTTTTCAAATCGGACCAGTAGTTCCTGAGATTAGCGCGTTCAAGCAAATAAACAAACAACTCTTCAGCTATATATATTAGTATAGAAGTATAGATAACCTCAATAAAAAAATTAACACCTGACGTATGTCATTGAAAAAGACTAATTATCAGTTTCAAAACCCCAGACTGTCATTCCCATCGTTGTTGGCATATGCGCACACAAACAAACAATCAACTTCTCGCTCTAAACTCTATAGTAAAACTCTTCTGCCGTGGGTAAAAATATGAATTTTTAATCACACCTAATAAAAAAATAAATATAGGTATAGTAAAATGAGTTGTTTTCCAAAGCCAATGCGTCTCATTCCAATTTATATAAATATACAACTGTACAAATATAGGTACAGGTTGGAAAGCAGCTGCAATTTGGATAACCATAGATCAACATGGAAACGAAACATCAGTCTATTGGTACTTACTTAATACAATACTGTTTTGTTTGATGAGTAACTACATGATTGTAGCTTTTTTAGGAAAAGGTTATCGTATTTTAGTGCCTAGTTTATCTAATGTACACGAAAAAAAACGCTTAACCTAGAAATTCAGTCTTGCGTTCAAAATTATAATCAGTTGGTAAAAATGTTAAATGTTTTGTGTTTTCACATTATACTTAAATATATGTTTTTAAATATGTTTTTGTATTTTTATCGTAAGTTGTATCTGGCGTTTTTTATTGCATTATTTATTCTATTTGTACAATTTTGCTCATAATTTCTTCCAGTATTTATGTACTCAGAATTTAAATTAAAGATAATGTTTGTCCATATTTCATATCATTAAATAAAATAATGTAAAATTGTATTGGTGCAGTCGAAACATATAAACCGTCTTATAAATCTTTTTTTTATGGGTTAGGGGAGCATACGACCATACGGATCACCTGATGGTAAGCGATAACCGCCGCCCATGGACACCCGCAACATAAGAGTGCATCACAAGTGCGTTGCCGTTTAAAAGGGTTAGGGCCTCACTCACTCGGCGAAACACAGCGCAAGCGTTGTTTCACGCCAGTTCTCTGTTCTTCCTTGTCAGAATAACACCTGTTATCTCCCTTTTTTTACAATGCTGTTGCAGGTCAAAGCTAGTTAATATAAAACGTGTTACAGAATAAGCGCCAGACCTGCCAGTAGTTTGTTCACAATCGACTAATGAATCGATTTCAGTGGTTTTTAATATGTGTTAACTAGCTTCTGCCCGCGACTTCGTCCACTTAGCGTGATGATATATAGTCTATAGCCTTCCTCAATAAATAGGCTATCTAACACTGAAAGAGTTTTTCAAATCGGACCAGTAGTTCCTGAGATTGAAAATGAAATGAAAAATACTTTATTGACACGAAATAATATAAAAATACAGTTAGGATTTCCTGACTCCTACGCTAGTAAAAACTGTGTTGCAGGAGCCAGTGATAACTTGTTTTAAAGACACATTAGCGCGTTCAAGCAAACAAACTCTTCAGCTTTATATATTAGTATAGATTTTTCCCGAAAAGATAATTGCAATACCTGAAACTATGTCCCCCTGATCCATCAGTGGCTCGAGTCATGTAAAACTGAAACTTAGTTGCACAAAATGTTATATTGTATGCGTGTGCGCGCCGATAACGTTGTTGTTATGGGCTCGTCTGTAATCCAGCCACGAGTTTTGGGTTAAGCTAGTATATATAGCTTGAAAAAAAAATGTTTATGTGTCTCAAAATGACTTTAGGGTTTCGTCATTACATTTATGACTTATTGACGTGTTTGAGGTCTTACGCTTATTCAGTTGCACGTTGTGTATAATTTAACATAACATAACATACCATCACGCCTGTATTCCCCGAAGGGTTAGGCAGAAGCGTAAGTACTAATCTACACCCACAATTCTCCGTTATGTTTAGGTCCCATGTAATAGGGGGCGAGCCTATTGCCATTAACCGGGCACAAATTCCTAACTCCGAGCTGCTACTGGGAATTTCATAGAAAAACCCAATAACACTGCTCGACCTGGGAATCAAACCCAGGACCTCTAGCGTAGCAGGCTCAGGACCACCTAGCTAATGAGGCAGTTTGTATGATTTATAGACTTCCATAAGAATCTGTTTTGATTTATCTCCATAAGAATCAAAAGCTGCACTGTGAATATAGCCTTAACTTTACTGAGACTAATGTCAGCTCGTGAGTGTTGCTAGAGACACCTAGTCATGATGGTAATTTAATGATAATATTCTAATCGTGTGAGCAACGACGAGGGTGCGGTTAGCGCCGTCGTCATTGAACTGCTCCGACTAATAGCCATTTGTTAGACAATAACCGACGATAAAATTGTAATGTGATACTGACTATTAAACCCCCATTACACTGGGCGACTGCTATACTAACGGTCCTAGTTTCGATACCCAAGGCGTGCAGTCGTTTTTAAGAAATTCTCAGTAGCAGCTTGATGTTTGGAATTTTGCCCGGTTGTGTTGTGTGCAGTAGGGCACATAAATAAAATAGGCGAATCACACTATAGACAAATTGTATATTAAAAATAATAAATACAACGTTTTGGTGGCGACCTATCGGCGAGTGCCTTACACCGTGCTGTATGTAGACCGATGGGAACGGATGGACCCCCGCGTCCCTAGTATCGGGGCCGAAAAATGGCAATAGGCTCGTCGTTCTCTATGACATAATACATTAACGTACCGGATAACTAGGTATACATTAATTAGTACATATCTGCCTAACCTAAGCGGAGAATACAAGCGTGATGGTATGTTTGTTATTTATCTATGACTAGCTTCTGTCCGCGACTTCGTCCGGGTAGTGTGATGATATATAGCCTATAGCCTTCCTCAATAAATGGGCTATCTAACACTGAAAGAATTTTTCAAATCGGTCCAGTAGTTCCTGAGATTACCGCGTTCAAGCAAACAAACAAACTCTTCAGCTTTATATATTAGTAAGCATAGATTCTGCTGCCTTTTATAAAAGAGCTCACAATCTTTACATCATTTCAATTACAATGAAACGTACGTGGAATTTACTAGTCGCAAAGTTTATGATCCAGCTGATGAGGTATGTCATCGTGATCTTGCTCCTCCTATGCCATGACATCAATTAATTTCATATTTTTTACTATTACCTGCCTCATTAGTCAAGTGGTCCTGAGCGCGACTGCTAAGCTAGAGCTGTGGGTTTGATTCCCAGGTCGAGCGAAGTGTTTTTCTATGAAATTCCCTGTAGCAGCTCGGAGTTAGGAATTTGTGCCCGGTTAATGGCAATAGGCTCGCCCCCTATTACATGGGACCTAAAACATACCGGCGAACTGTAGGTGTACATAAGTACGCCTCTGCCTAACCCTTCGGGAATACAGGCGTGATGGTATGTTATGTATTTTTGTCTACTATTAAGCCCAATAAAGGGAATTTGGGAATGAGAAGATCACATTCAGTAATTTCTATGGGATGATTCCATTTCTGAAACTCGTTACAGGTCCTTAACACTTTTCTTGAAATCTATACTCTATCTTACATATAATAAGAATGTAAGTGAGCCGTGTCTGTACATTGCTTATATTTACAAAAAAACTAATTTGGGGGACTCAGAATCGGTAACACAATCCATTTCTATTATTTTTGGAACTTTTGTCTGTCTGTTTGTCTGTCTGTTTGTCTGTCGGTTTGTCTGTATGTTTGACCGCGCATCAAATGATAACTACTGAAGAGTTTTGGAGGAAGTGGGCAGGAATTCATAGCCTGTTTCTTGGATTAACATTTAGGCTATTTTAAATTCAAATCGGTTCTCTCTATCAAAAGTTATTAACATTTTAATTATTGAAAACGTTGACTTTTAAAAATAACCATTGAAGTCAATTTCTTTTTCAAGTATTTCTGTACTAGACTAGCACGGATCAAAAATTATAACAGAATCAAGTAATAAAATTAAAAAATACATTTACAGGGACTAAATAACATAAAACAAGAAAATAAAGCAGATCAATCAGAAACCATTATTGTGAACGGGAATTGATTATTAGTACAGTTATTCTGACTCTGCTTCTACAGGGCATCACGGGACATACATAGGACTTATCCAGCGAGCACCAGCCGGTGTAAAAACTAAATATTTGAGTAGGGTAAAGAAGTAAACAAAGAATGACAACTCTTTCTCTAGATGACTAACACGAAATCGTTATTACCTCAATGAAATTTGATTCCATAACAGGTGTCATTTTGAGTTGACAATTATTCTTTTCTTCTTTATAGCATCCAGCTTTAAAGTAACTGATTTTATAACGTGAAACCTCCATAGTGTAGATTCTAAAGAGTTTCCATCTAATCAAATCATAAAATAATATACCACGTATATGCCTATGTATAATAAATAATGATATGTCAATAAATGTTGATATGTCTGTTTATATTTGCGAACATTTAAAAAAAATTAAGTAATTTAAATTAAGTCAATGGCGCTAAGTGTATTAACAATATGGAAAACCAGAATCCTTTTTTCTATGAGATTTTTCGAGGTAGTTAGTTGAAACTTGGAGAGGACAACGTTTCTCAGGTCAGCTAGTACTAATATATAAAGCTGAAGAGTTTGTTTGTTTGTTTGTTTACTTGAACGCGCTAATCTCAGGAACTACTGGTCCGATTTGAAAAATTCTTTCGGTGTTAGTCAGCCCATTTATCGAGCAAGGCTATAGGCTATATATCATCACGCTACGCGGATGAAGTCGCGGGCAGAAGCTAGTGAACAAGAAATCACTGTTGACCAATATTTTCTTATCATAATATGACACGTTTTGGCCTTGATAATGACATTAATTTATAAAAGTCCAAATAGGGAATGCAAATTAGTACTTTCCAATTGATAAAGAAGTAATCACAAAAGTATACCTGGATATCATTAGATAGATTACTCTATTTCAACCTATTGCAAATATACACCACATTTGTTAATTAATAATTACGTTATCACTTTTGATAAACGATTAAAAAAGTCTGGTATTTTACCGATAAATGTTTGGAATATTCAAATTGATGCGAAATACTCGTATGTAAATTTTTGGTAGGTATACTCCAGTCATATTAACTGTGCGAGTTAATTAATATCTCATAAATTTTGCAGAATATACTTATAGTTGCCTTGTCTGCGAATAGGGTCAGTCAAAAATAATAATATCCTTAATTTTTTTTCAACTAGCGACTACTCTACCTGCCTAAATCCCATCAAAAATTCTCCCATTTCCGGTAGATAAAAAAAGAATCGACTGTTCTCAATTGATTCTCTTCCATATAAAGCGGCGGTAGCCTAATGGCTAGGGCGTCGGACTTGCGATCATGTGATTGTCGGTTCGAACCCCACCCATTGCATTACCGACGTGAAACTCGTAACACAAGCAATCTAGCTTAGCACGAGGGGTTAACAAGAATACTAGTAATGTGCGACCCACATTGCTAAAAACTTTTTTTTAAAAAAAAATATAGGTATATATATTTGTAAGTATAGATCACCTTCATTAATAAATTATTTCAATCCTGTGCCTAGAGACATCTGTAACAATTCCTGTGGTCCTGTGATAAATAAAAGGGAAACCATTTGGTTTTAGTCATTAATGAAATTAATTTTGGTCCTAGGCCTGACACATGACACAGAACAAAAATTTAAATTTAAATTCCTTACTAAAAATCCACCATGTCATACAGAACTTGGTTGAGATTCACTCCAGAAATACGTGCCATTTAAAAGGAAAGAAACAAAGAAAAGGAATCAAATACGTCACTTACGATATGAGTCACAGGAGCAAAAGGATTTACAAACGCCACGCGACTAAGTTTAGCCCATCTATCTTCACAGCGTATAAATTCGAATATTTATAGAACGACGTTCAGGGTTACCATGGCGTTTGATTAACTCGTCTTTCGTTGAAACGTGAAAATTTGAACGTATTGTATACAGACATATATGTTCAGTACAAAGAAACCTTTAATTATGACAAAGTGTAAGTTAAGAATAAAACAATTGAAAAATCCAATACGAAAAAGATCAGAGGACCATTCCTTTCATACGTCATTATAAAAATCTTATGTCATATATGTCAACCACTGTATGGTAATATGACTTACTAGTAGGGATGATTGACAAGTCATTATATGTATCAGATGAATCTTTCATTAAGAGCTCATAAATAATTAAAACAATATACATTGACAGCCCTACATGTTTCTCCGCGTCATCCAAGAACCAAAAAAATATTGCCTCTTACATGCGTTTTATTGGCCCTTATACATACTTGTTGTGGTTCCTCCGTATAAATTATATTCTGTTTGTAGAGTATTTTTAGAGTCGCATGCTAATTGACTTCCGTCCGCTCTTTATGCGTTGCCTTTGTTATTGAATCTGCTTTGTAGTCTATTCAGATCAGATTCTATTATACTCTTGAGGATCTATATCAATCTTCAGATACGATTAACTTGTGTAGCAATTTTTCCAACATTGACAAAAATATTTCTTCGATAAGTCTGGTATGACAACCACTCATTTACTTAGTATTATCTGAGCACGGGTCTCCTCTAAGAATGAAAGGAGGGCTGTTTATCTATGAAATGTATAGAAAAAACTGATAAATATGTTTCTTGTTTATTATAATGACTGATCTTAATGTTCATCTAACTATATGTTCAAATAATCTAATTGCATTCTGTTCTCTTTTTCAGGTAAGTTGCAGAAAAGTATCAATGTTGGCCGTAATAATTAGCGTAAGTAAAATCATAGAACGTTACCATAATGCACTATTATGAAGTAAGTATAGAAACATGCTCTCAATCGATTCTTCAACAAAGAATCCAAAAACCTTTCTCTATTTTCGAGCAAAATTTAAATAATAGCTCTTACGTCGTTTCTAAACATAATATCCATCAGGCATTGTTTACATTCGCTTTCACACTGTTTGGCATATCTCGAGAATTTGTAACGCCAGTAGACCGGCGTCCTGGCAGCGGTGCCAAGCACACTATGTAGGTTGGTATGCCAAATATACAAACTGCGTAAAGGTAACTTCTCACTTGCCCAAAAGAGACTCAGTTTTTATGAAAGATATGTATCGAAAAAAAAATTATATAAAGTTGATTCCGGATCTAAAGACCAATACTGTCCAAACAATACTTTTAGAACACCAAACGTGTTGAGATTCTTACGTACTAAATATTAAAAGGGATGGGTCAAAAACTGGCAAAAATTGTTTTAAGTGAAAGGCACCTTTTTGGTACGTGCACTTTATAATAAAATATTGACAACTTATTTATCCGGCATCCGCGGCTTCCGTGCCGTCTAGTGTGCTAAGTCCCTTAATCTTAACTTTCGTGTTAACATCCGCAGTGCTAACGACCTGAAAGAGCTTGATAAGAAGTGCGTTGAACCATTTTAAGGAATATAATAAAACATTTATTGTAGTGGAACGTGTTTCCAGACCAATGGACTGGTTCTTTTTTGTTAGATCTTGTTAATTGTTCTATACATACATACACAAAGTCACGCCTCTTTCCCGTAGGGGTAGGCAGAGACCACAGACTTCCACTTGCTACGATTCTGACATACCTCTTTAGCTTCATCCACACTCATCAATCTTTTCATGCTGTGTTTCAGCTGCCATTGTGCTTAAATTTCAATAGAAATCATATTTGAAACCCTACGCACCTAGATAAATCGTTATAAGTCTGTTCTCACTTTTAATTTAGAACAGTCTATGTATAAATTTTTTTTTACTATTAATTACAGAATTAAACCGTATTTAATGATGTCATGCTCTAGCTATACCTATGATAATTATAATCCCAGTAAATCATAAGAACATTCTTCTATTTGGGAATGTTAACGCTCAACAGCTATGTGTTTTTGATGGTATCTATTGTGTTTCAATCTTAGACTATTTAGTAGTTTCATAAAGTTTCGTATAGAATATTTTAGTTCTGGTATTTTGAAAATAAAACACCACTATCCATAATTTAATGGTTTCATGCTAAAATATTTACTTTGACTTTGCTTTCTGCTTATCCAATAAAATAAAATTTAAGCTACCGATCAACAGCGCAAATCTCCACGAGTCAGTGCAGCGACGTAAATCATAATAGGATCAGATCCGTGTCACGTGCTTCCGTCCCCGTGGCTTGCCCCGTGGCAGCCGTGGTTCGTGGCTTATCCACCAGTCACGTAACCTCACCTGGGGCTGTTCGATAGTTAGTAGTGATATTTAGATACATTATGAAGAGCCTCTTCAAGTTTATGTGTACTTTGATACATACATTCACTCATTCAGGCGTAGGCAGAAACTGTATACCGCCACTTACTACGATTCTTACATACTTCTTTTGCTTCTGCCACGTTCATACATCTACTCATACACACGCGCCGGTTGGGAGTACTACGCACCTGACCTTTTTGAAGGACCTCGCCATTAAGATCAGCGTAGGTCCATCTAGGACGACCTCTTCCGACGAAGTTTCTTCCGTTAACCGATAATCAATTGGTACTTTGATAGTTTTGGATTCATTAAATTATATAATTAAAGTCTTTTAAATTAGTCCTTAAATTATTTCATATAACTCATTTTGTTATTGTGATAATAAATTAATTAGATTAGATGGGTTTGGCTGTGAACCTTTTCATCATTTTAGTTTATGCAAACAGAAAAAAAAGCAAAAGTGGGAAACCATTACTAACACATGCATCTATTGTTATCTCTTCCGGTTATTTTAAGCCCGTAATGATCAGTTCAAAGCTTATCTACTAATTATACCGTGAACTGAATACTATCTGAACTTTAAATGTCAAAGTAACTCGACATATTGCTGCGAGTAATGACGGCTCCGCACTGGTTCTTCGATATATTTTGAATGAAGTAGGTACTGCATTTTGTAGTATGCCTGAAGAACAAGTTAATTTGAGAGAGAAATTATAAACCTTCTATATTGGTAGTCCTAAAATTTATGGATCGAGAATAATAATTTATAACCATAGAGCACGTGATGCTAGCAAAATAAAAACTGTGAACAATATACATACGTGCCGCTTTGCAACTCACCTTGACATTGTCGCTCATAATTCGTTTCCATACCTAGTAAAACCGAAAACGATAAGTATAAAAAATAACTCGAACAAACGGTCTAAGTAAAAATAAGCCTAGTACAGTCAAGCAGAAAATAAAGACGACCACTGAACCGCAGAACGAAACCTACATTTCACATTAAGTGCCTGAAAGATGCAAAAGTACAATCGGGTGCAGCGGCCGGCTCCGGTAACCCAGTTAACCCGTGAACTGTATACGGGACGCGGACGTTGACTCGTTTATGTAAATGGCACTTTGTGAGTGACTGTACATATGTCGTAAATAGGCCAGGAATATTGAGTGCTAGATGCATTTCAAGCGGGCCCTGAAATATGTAGAAAATTTTGCGAAAATATTTTAACATGGCCTAAGTTGCATAACGTGCGGTCCCTATAACATAAATATACAGTGCTCTACAGATCTTCTGTGGTCTATCTATACCTGCTTCACCTTTTCTTCTATAAATTGGTTATGTAACTGTGTGCGCCCTGAAAACGTTTTGAAATTCGCTTACTCCAGTAAGTAACTGTAACTAGCTCAACGTTACACATATTGCGTCGGTCCATTACACATTACGTGGAAGAGACATGCTTAAAACCATGTTACAAACATGAATATTCAAAAACTTAAAACAAAGTCAGAACAAAGTAGTGCTACTTGTTCTGTTGCATAAAAGACCAAGAAAGTGCTCTGTTAGTATTGACGACTTAGTATTGAACATTGTCATCATACAAGATACGTTAGCTGGCAAGTAGTGGCAAATGAGAAACTATTTTCTCAACTTGTCATTACTACGGTTTTCCATCGTCTTTCCTTATCAAAATACTTGATCATTAAAATGCATAGCAAGAACAATTTCGTAAATCTTTTTTAACTATTTATGTAGCAAATACTGCAGAATATACCCACCATACAGTACTACCAAGTACCTTACTTAACGATTATTTAAGGGCACGATATGTGAAGCGAAGATGGCAGGACCAAAAACCATGTTTCTATATGAGTGGCCAATGGCAGGCGATGATAAGATTTACTTAGATTTAAGCCGCACATCACTTTTGGAATGCGCAGATGTAGGAAGAAAATTATACAGAAACGTAGATCATAGTTGTTCTTATAAAAGACAATCCACTGTCATGAAACTTTAAATAACAAATGTCTGTAGATTTAAGTGAAGAAGGACTATGATTGCATCGAAGAAGAAACTGGT
The DNA here is from genome assembly GCA_947256265.1 of Acronicta leporina. NCBI lineage: Eukaryota > Metazoa > Arthropoda > Insecta > Lepidoptera > Noctuidae > Acronicta > Acronicta leporina. The sequence continues at coordinate 1,857,659 of OX366513.1, read as the reverse complement.
CTTTCGATCCATAACAGACGTAAGTTGATATTATATAAAAGAGGAAGAACCATTTTTAATTGTTGATTTTCTCTCTTTTTATTACACTCAATTAAAATAACAGAAAAAACTGTTGCTATTGTACGTATATTGTATCCATAAAAAGCGGCAACAAATGCAAGTCGATTAAAACAGTTTTTTTTGGCGGGGCGCAAAAGCTTATACCCTGCTCTTGAGTGAATGTTGGCTATATAAATTAACATATGTATGGCTGGTTTAAGGCGTGGGTTAGGTCACGTTTTCCTTCACCGTTTGATGTAGTTTATTTATTTATAGCTAACCTAGATTCCTGAATTATGTGTTTCTCTCTATTTTCCTCTTTATTAGAAAAGGGTTTTAGTGAATCAAGTACTAAGCAGGTTTACACGGCTTAAAGTTACTTGTTCTAAGAATAAGGAATTGGGTTCGTTAAACTTAATGAATAATTATTTTAATCATAGCAACTACAAACTACTTGAAGGATTTTTAACTCAAAATAATCTTAGATTTCATCCTATTTCAGCTCTTTTTATCGCGTTAATTGCTAAAAATAATATTTTTTTTGTAAAAGATACTCTTCATTCCTAAACTTTATAATATACGATAAAAATTTAAGAAATACCGAAACAAACGGACAGAAATAATATGCAAATGTGTACATGGGTTTTAGTAGACAGACATGTACAAAGTAACGCACCTATGGTGTAAAACAAGTACAAGCGTATTGTACGAAATTTTGTTGGTGCTTTCGCGCGTAACTTTGCACCAAAGTGCTCCAAACATTGGCTTTCCAACTTTCTTCGTTTTGATGTCCGCGAAAATCCGACACATATTTTAAAGATATGCCTACGTGCTCAACAGTTTGTGCATTTGCATGTTATAAGACTTGATGAATCGAGATTATAACATTATATATATAGAGAGAATAAATCTGTATAACTTATGAATACATTAAGAATATATGGTACAATAAGTATTTACAAGGTCTTGACAATAAAAATAGGCTGAACTCAATTTCTTTACATCCGTTAATAAGACACAATAGAAAATATATTATTTCTACTCATTTACATTCGTACCCAAGCAAACAGGTACACAAGAAACAATAATGACTGAAATGCCTAAACAATGACGCTTTGCAAATCACCAAAAGAGACCATGATTATCTGAGTTTGTTTCGGCGTTTCTTCTCAGAGGTCGTCAGATAGCAAATGCCGGTGCCATCTAGTAAAAAAAAGTAAAACATTGACTTGTAAAAGTGTCTTTACAAGATCTATTTACAGAAATAAATATAATTTACCAAAAAAAATTCTAACAATTTTTGCAAACTTATTGCATGCAAGATAACTGCTATAAATAAATACTTGCCACGATCAACTTGTTCTGCCCAGGGGTCAGAATTTGACCGCGTACTTACGTAAACCATTGTCTCCGCGTACTTAATTCCAAATACGCGCCTTATAAAGTTATTCACGTCTTAGAAAGCAGTACTTACATGATTCATAATTAAGTTCATCTGGTTTTACGTGGGTTTAGTCGTAATGGCTTTGTTCGCTGTGTTTGACTTTGAAAACTCAATACTTAACACTTGGTAGCTTTCATTTTATAAGTACGTCACTTTTGAATTGTATATAATCAGTTTTATTTCCTTTCAAAGTCTTTAGGCAGTCTTTCATTTATTATTCCTTTCAATTACTTACTTCATAAAACCATAAGATACTTCAAGCTTATTATAGCTATTCAAATTCCTTAAGAAATATTACCTATATCGCAGCAGAACTTATCAAATGCACACTAAAAGCGTAATTGAGCGGAATGTCTATCTATAAATCCGACTCAGTTAAACCATCGTCATAAACTCGCATATATTTATAAACAGCTTCAGTAATCCTATTAAGTTATGCATCTATACCATAGAAATGTAAATTTTCCCTTAACTGCATTCAATCAATAAAGCTGTAATTTATTATCTGGTTCCTCAATTCTAATTCTTAAGACTTCAGCTCTGATTTGTTCTTTGTGACTACTACAGTTTATCCTTCTGGATAATATATAGTGAAAGTCTTATGCTCCTATACCATATTATTCTGTTGAAACGTATAGATATCTATTAGACGGCTTAATGCCTTTTATATCTCTTATCTAATCATGTCAGTTTCTAATAGCAATGCTTTCATTCCTCGGGCCATATACAGAAAACTTGTAAGCTTCAACCACACTTGTAACAAAGTCATATGACATTTTTACAGGTCTAATAAAATCTAACTTTGGTCCTTCGCGATGTAAAGAGTGAAAGTTCAAGTTTTAACACCACATAACTTCATAGGAACAAATCTATACACATCTCCCATCTGTTAGATAGTTTAATTCCCCTTTTACGTCTTGATTATCAGGCGCGTGAGTCACGATCTGGTGCCAGTGTGACCTGTGACACGTGACGTAAGAATGGGAAATGTATGAACTGTTATGAAGTTATTGTTTTAGTGCAATATTGTTGTTGCATGTTTGTGGGTGCATTCTTATTTGGATTTTATTGATTTTTGACATATTTCCCGATTTTGAATATAACACTAATAGATCTATTAGGACTGAAAATATGTAGGTATATCCTTTATAGTAGTACTGCCCTCCTACTCCTCTTAGTTTAGAGCTTTCTGCTCTCAATCCTTCCAGTAAGGTCTAAATCGTCCCGCCATCTCCTTTCTTTAAATAGGGCATTTATTCCATGTCTGAGGTCTCCTGTAAAAAAGCTCGCTTATCATTATTTGGTCCTACCTAGTAACCTAGAAGAATATATTTTTGTAAAATCTATGATCTTCTATAAGAATAAGATTTCATAAGATAGTAGATACTTAGTTTTGACTTAATTTTATAATGACCGTTTTTAACCCAGTTTAGAAAAGTCAGTCTGAGCACAAAAGTATTATCGTTGACGTTCCGAAAATAACATCACCTTCACAATTTGCGTAAATTTACGAGACGTGCCGCGCCCACTGATTCTAGGCGTCACAAAGTCATCGGCTCGAATAGTCTGGCTGACGTGTAAATACGTCATTAACGGCACTGTAGCTATGTGCCCACCGACGTTGATACTAACAATAATACTAAAGTAGGGTACCTATTCATTGGCCGGATATAGTATTCGTGTAGGTACTCATGTCTCATCGTCTACAACGATTTCCTCAAGCTCTTTGAAAATATCTCTTGCCTTAAAGACTTGTACTTTCTTCATTCTTTAAATCCTAATTTTGAACTGTTATATATTTTGAATCTCTAGAATATTTAAGAATGTCTGATGAAATACCAATCTTATTTTTTTATGTGTGCCCTCTGCTTTACATAGAACAACTGATTTCAATGAATACATTCATTATTCAAGCAAATAGTCTATCTAGCGTAGAATATTCTACGTCGAAACTTGTACAAATATTAGACCACGTCACAAATGAGGATGTTTTGTTGTTGATTTATACTGTCTCATGAACTAATTAGTCCATTTTCCACAAACAATATTATTTAAAATAATGTTGACAATTAATTTTTTCGTGTCAAGTCACTTAACAATTTTATGTATTTCGACAAACTGATACGTACCTAATTTTTTATGCTACGTTTTATACAAAGTCCATAGATAAATAAATAAATTGTAATGCATCTGTCACATGACTAGGATTTTGGTATTTTTTTTGTTCCTACTAAATAAACATCCTCTGAATTGCCTTTTTTGTTTTGGGAATTTATTGCTGTGATTCTTGCGTTTCCTTATTGAATTTCGTTTGGTTATATCCTGTAGTAATTGCAGGCAGTTTATTTATATGCGGGCGCATCGATTGTCCCTTGTTCCTATGACAATTCATAGATACGCTCCCGATGCGATGCAACAGAACTTGAAGTACGAGTAACGTTGCTTTGGCATTGCAAATTGCAGTGTAAAACGGCTTTTGTTGTTATTGTTTTTATAGTTTGTATAGTATTAGCAAATCTTTATAATACATTTTCCTTCTACACTTGAAGAATAAAACGTTAAGTTTTTTTAGGATTGTCTATGCTATTATCATTATTATCCTTACCTGACAGCGTAGATGAAGTTAGCAATAAGGATTACAGCCATTCATTAATTATTTCCATCAGTATTATCACTCTTTCGGGTGCAATTAATACTCCAAGTACGATAAATTAGCTAATTACGAAAGTATTCATTATAATATACAACGAGTTTCCACACGCGACATAATTAGATTACCATTTGCAATGCATATTATTACCAGAGGCCTCGAGAGTATCGGTCGTTGTACAACACCGGTTTTACATTAATTTTATGTCCTGGCGTTTTAACACGATCCCATACATGTAAGCTTTTAACCAAAAATGTTCTCCTCGTATATTAGGTCAAATAAACAAACATAACATACCATCACGCCTGTATTCCCCGAAGGGAAGGCAGAGGCGTACTAATGTACACCCACAGTTCGCCGGTATGTTTAGGTTCCATGTAATCCCAGGCGAGCCTATTGCCATTTACCGGGCACAAATTCCTTACTCCGAGCTGCTACTGGGAATTTCATAAACCCAATAACAAACCCAAGGTCAAATAAATATAGTCATAATTTTTCATACTCAGAGCTAGAATTTCAGTTCATTGATAGTAATAGTGTTGTGTCTTTAATTACCTCTATTTTTCGTGACAGTTTCATAACAAGACAAAATAGGTAAGTACTGCTTGTTCCAGGCAAACGCAAAATGTCGGAAATCAAATCCGGCTTCATCCAAATATGAACAGGTTTTTTGTGACATTGACAGTTTAGACTTGTCTGCAAAACAGCTGGTATGCGTATGGCACAATGAGGTCATAACTCTTAAGCATTTGTTCTCCCATAATATGCAGAGATGCTATTAATGTGTCGTCGAGGAAAATAATAATGTTTTCCTATTAACTCAATTACATCTGAATACAACAAATTTGTCAGTCGTTATTTATTTTAAAAATGGAAGAGGGAGACAAAAGAAAATATGTATGGATTATTTGAAAGATAGCAGTTATGAAAGAAGTAACGGTTAAGATAAAAGATGAAGTATGGAAAAAAGCCTGCATTGACTACCAATTAAATTAGGGTTAGGCACATGGTGAGTACTAGGAGATGGGACAAAGATGTATAAAAAAGACATACTGTATCTACCTTATGTAAATTGATATTTGCATACGGCAGAAGAATGATGTTGGCGTAAACCAGTGAGGTGCTATACTGCCTGAATCTACTAAGCTTCTAACTAAAGAACGGCAATGGACTCGTTATGCCTACCCGCTGGTGACATCATGCTGGAAGTTACAAAATATCACGAACTGAATCCGGAAAGGAATTACAGCTCCCATGTCTAACAAGACCTAATAAACTACCATCTACCCACCACTACATCCTTAAACTCGTTGTGTTACCGCCATAAGTAGTTTCTAACGGGAACCGATTATTTTGTAATCTCGTCTTATTTCTACTTGCTTCACAGAAGAAAGTAAGTTTGATGAAAAGTTTAGAATTCTTTGATAAGAAAAACATTTTGGAGCAACATGGAAAATAAATCTATCTTGAGCATATGAAAAAAAAGATATTTGTGCTTCCATTTGGACATCTGCAATGCAGGGCTCTGTTTTATAACCCGATTGTGCTAAACAAGGTCAGGGTTATTATTTCGCGAGTATACATGTATGCCAGACCAGATCTTTATGGATGGTATGACCAGGTAGATTTGATCTATTGTTATGAAGTGCCATCCAATTTCAATTTTGAAAATCTGTAAACTCAACTCAAACTCTCAGGCAACGATCATGCCATTTGCTGGGAGACGGTTTTACAGAATTTTCAAAAGATCAATGTAACTGTAATGGTCTACATTAGTCTATCTTTACAGCATTTATTTTACAACTAGCCTTTTTGTGTCAAACTGCAGGTAAAGTCAACTATTTGGCAATTTTGAAATAAGAGCAACCTCGTCGCTACGGTTTTATTTAGTGAAGATGTTCTATGCGTTATCTTTCTATTGATTTCAGAATCTCTGTCATTATTATACTATTTATTTAGCTACTTATTTTCATAAGTTATAATATATTCTGATTGCAAGTCAGTATCGGTCAAAAAGCTAAGCCCATCGTGTAAGTTTCCTACCAGACTGCAAATTTCTCGTGTCCAACCTGTTTGTATGTTCTGTTAAAAAAAATAGGTCTATCTACTGAATACTGAACTTTAAAGCGAACTAAATCAGGGCTCATTCTCTAGTGATAGGATTAGTCGTTTGAAAACCAATTTCGCTCTCAACAGTCGACGCAGAACTCAGTAATAATTCAGTACGGCGCGTGACTGCGCACATGAAAGACGTGTACACCACGTTCGGACGGAAAATAAATCTTATTATCCGACGCGATCGTGAATTTTGCGAAGTTAAAATTTCGTTGAACGAAAGCGTGTTTTAGCTTTCTATTTCATTCGCATCTGGAGTGTTAGTGCTTGGAATATCAAAAAAAATTGGATTGTGGTATATCTTCTGTAACGTGAGTTTTCCCGTGATTTGGGTAAATCCCTTTACGTGTTTGCAAAACATTGATTGTTGGTCACGTAGGGTAAATTGATTTATTAAAACTTGCTAAGACTAAGTGGAATAATTTGTATGTCTAGTTTATTTAAATTTTATGTTTTAAGATCAGGAATGCTCGTGACAATCTATTAGCATTATACAAAGCAAATAAAAATTAACAATGGTGCGCAAATTTTCTGCAAATGGTTTTAACTCATTAGCCTGTTTAGGAACTATGGTTTTGTCCTAGATTTGTCTTTCATATATTTGCTTGCGGATAACAAAGCATGTTATGATTATTATTTGCGAAGATAGGTTGTTCATCCAAATAATTTGTAAGGATATTATGATCGCTATTGATTATTGGTTTCTTATTGCACCACCCTAAGGTCGTCTGGTAGAAAATGCCTAAGGCATTAAGACCGCCTTAGTACACATTTATGTACACAAAGTATAAATAAATAAATAAAATCCTTCGTAAGACACTCATATGAGGGTTCCAGCTTAGTTCTGATGTCATTAACGATGAAATGCTTAGCACATGAAGTAAAGACACAATCACAATCTGATGAAATAACACGTAATATCTTGTAACAACGATAGGGATATTTTTTTTAATATCTGGTTGTCTTTAAATCCCGAGTGAATAGGTTTCTTCTAGGCAAGCGCGCTCCGGCGAACTGGCAATCAAGCGTAAACCTATCAAGAATAAAAAAAAACAAGTTCCAAGTTGTCTGGAATGCAAATAATTATTTACATTTAACATCCTTGTTCTGATTAACCTTGAATTCATTCAAAATAAAACTAACTTTATCTTAATGATTTTGAGAATTCCTATAAGACTACAGTTAGAAAACTGGTAAAGTATAATACAAGTCTTATTGATGTAGGTAGTAATATAGTAGTAGGTCGAAATAAAGTTGATTTTGGACGAAAATTTCTTTTTTATGGGATAGGGGGTAAACGAGCAGACGCCTGATGGTAAGCGATCACCGCCGCCCATGGACACCCGCAACGAATCATAACGTTTCATAAACGCTTGTAAAAGCTTATTTGAAATAAAAGACACTTCAACTTGCAACTTGAATCTTCTCGAATTTTATCAATAATTAATGGTAGTTCCAAATTTAACTGTTATTGCCATAAATATGTACCTAATACAAGTCGAATTCAAAGTTAAATTCTATATAGGATAGAAGATAATTGAATGTCAATCATGATAAAGACAAATATGCTGAGATAATTAAAGTAATGCACGTTCTAAGTCATAACCACGTACACTACGCCGATTGGTCGCAATGTTTTGTTATCAACAGTTTCACTGATAACTATACCTACTCAGCAAAAATATTCATCGTCTAATTATATGCTTTTCTCAATTATTTTAGTGCTAACTTTAGTTTCATTGTCATTTCTTTTTCAATTTGTATCGCACCAAAACTGTAGGTGTCTGCGATAAAATATGTTCAGGATAACATTCTGTAGTTTATAGTTTGAGGAGGAATAGAAGACCAACACACCCACCTTCGTTTTTCCTGAGGGACCCATGATAATTTTCCACCTGGCAGAACAGGGAACATCATACATTAAGATGCCTTAATCTTTTTTCGAATTGGATAATGAATTGGTTTCCATTTACGAGATTTTAATCAAATTCGATGACGGAGTCCTGCCAACATAATCAAGGGTTCAGAGCTTTTTTCATACTCAGCATCGCTTTGCTGCTTTGTAAAAACACGCGTATTCGAATGCAACGTTGCGTTAAAATTTTAAAGTAACCGCTGAATATTTTTCAGAGATATCGTACGGATTTTCAGAAATACTAGCTATAATCACCCGACCCAATAAATCCAGTTTTTATCAAAGCCTTTTCTCCCCACACCTCATTGAGATTATCTGTAAGGTTTCCTTCGGGTATGTGTCTGGTATGACACATTACTCACGTGTTTTAATACATAATACCAAAACATTACAGTCAAAGTGCGGCCGAGTGACTTTGACTCACATTATTTTATAAATATGATCCATTAATTGGCACATACTTCACAGAAACTGTGACTCCCATAGAAGTTTATGTAACGGTATTTTATTATAATCGCTAAAGCAATAATAAACGCGATATCTTCTACTTTCTTCGAAGTGTATGAATAGGCACTACTGGGTAATAATATGGATATTATTATAGATATAATTCGACCTTTAATACGTCCTGCGAAACTTATGTATCTCTCTAAAATGCGAGCTGCGTGCGATAAGATGACACGCGACGTTGCATGCAGTGTATTTAAACGATATGTATGTTTATCATTATGAGTTGTTGATATGCTAGGCAATATTTTATCTTTAAAAACGCATTTATTTATACGGTTCATACGGCACATCACTATTTTTATAAAAAGCAAATTCGTGAATCCATATTGTCGTCTTACGTAAGGTCAGTCTGCTAAAAAACCCCATACCCGAAACAGAATTTTAGTAGGTATGTTCAATATTGGCTCTTTAAACGACAGATATAATTCATAAATATCATCAATATCGTACACAAAGACCACAACAGTACCTTAGGACCAAATCAGGACTAGAGTCAGAGACATTTCATTCTTTATCTCAACATTTCACTTATTAAATACTTTTTCAATCTCGACAGCAACAATAGAAAACATATTAATTTATACTTCAACTGTGTTAGGAGCACTGCCACTTGCGTCAGGGTCCTGCCTGTATACATTTCTTTATCCTTGTATTCTTCACGGCGCATTGCTTGAATCCGCTAAACTTGTAGAACAGGTTTTAGACTAATTGTATATTTTTAATATAGATCCATTGCATAATAATCTGTATACAAGTTTCAAGGCAAAACTAGCAATCTAATCCGTTTGAAATGGCAACCTGTACTGGTTTGGTCAGATGTCTGCGATAGCGTATTGACATTAAATTAAATTATTAATCCATTTCATTGTAATAAGACAATAATATTGAAACAATATCTTCTTAGAATAAATAGATAGTCTAGCCGCCGCCGCCGCGCCAGTTTAGGTCCCATGGTAGGGTGCGAGCCAATTGCCATTAACCGGGCACAATTCCCAAAGTCCGAGCCGCGGAATTTCAGAGATAAACATAATAACACTTTTCTCGACCTGGGAATCGAACTCAGGACCTCTAGCATAGCAGTCACGCTCAGAGGACTTCTAGGCTAATGAAGATAGTCTAGCTAGGCGATATCGATAATATTCATTTATAAACATCTAACAATTTCAATGAACACCAATAAATATTCTTTAAATAACTCGTTTCGTCTTTCACAATTTGTCTTTTCATTCAAACATATTAGTTATTCCACCTCACGAGTTCTTCTGAAAGTTATTGCAGGTGACCATACTATTCGTCAAACCGCAATGTCCATATTCACATAAATATTAGTAGAGCTTCTATGAAAATGTGTTTTCTTTAAGCCGCGCAGGTCAAATGGCTGTCACCCTCCGTCAAGCCTCGTCGCATTATGGATGAAAGAACTGTTACTGCGCTTGCTAATGATCGCAAAACTTGTTTCTGTAGAGTTAAGAATTGGCAGGGAAACTTCACGATAAAACTTCTTGTGAATTATCGCACCTGCGTTTTCACCCATCGCACTTTCAGACAGCTAAAACAGTATACCAATCCAATTCTCGGAGCGATACCGCCCGAAGTTTTGTTCACCCCTTAAGGCGAAATAGATTGACAATCATACAATACTCGAAATAGTTGTAGAAGGCGCGAAAGCCACCTAATTGACGTTTCACGGGCACTGTAAATCTGTATTTTCTCCTTTAAATAGAAAACTTGTTCGGTCGGCCTCATGGCACGATTTACATAGCTTGCGCCCACCGCGAACCTGACTGCAGTCGCGGGTGGGTGTCGGACATAGCTTCGTAATTATTGTTAGAGAAATCTATGTAGCACGAGATTATTGGTATTGTATGTTAAACATGAATGTGTGGTTGATTGTGTTGCTCGTTTATATCTGGTAATGCTTTTGAAAGAGCTGGGCTTAGGGGTAATCCAGACATTGAAAGTACAGCTGATATGGTCCTTGAAGGCGCAAAAGCTTCCTAAGGTCAACTGCAACTCTCGAGGAATAACTAATTGATACTATTATTGGACCACTAAGAATTACTTCATATTCCTTAGCACGGCCATATAACTTGAGAGCTTTATCTCAGCAACGATTGATGCAAATGTTTCCAGCGAGTAGCCAAGTCAATGTATTTTATAGATACAAATATCGCTCTGACAGGTGAAGCATTTCATGTTTTCTTAAAGGAGAACTAATTTTTTTTCATGCATTACCCCTCAGAACTCTATTTCATCATAAACTTCAGTTTCAGTGTCCCTCACCTTTTAGTGATTACATATGCGTTGTATTAGCAATGCTTTCTACCGGCATTGTTTGCATTGCATGCGTTTCGTCATTGTACATACAATGTCTGACATTGTTTTTCTACATCAACTGTAAGAAATCAATACATGCAATTGTTTTAAAGTTGTTTACCCAGAGCTGAAACACTTCTTAATACCGTGGCACTATGAGCTGCGCTTGAGTGAACTCCATTTTAACTGATCTAATGATTGACCTACTGCCAAAATGCTGTTACATCTTTATCGGTTGTAGCAACCGATGTTCGAATTTAAATCACTCCTGTAGTTACATCATTTTTTTATCATCTATCTTGATAAACATACTTTTAGCTATCAGGAATTCGCTTTAAGTTAGAGTCTTATCTATCGTAACTATACTTTTATTTAATTATTATCTTTATTTTGTTTCTGCAACTGTTAAAAAATGCTTGGTTATCGGAATCGTGACAGTTATGTCGTGTTCTGTTTACGCAAGGATATTAAATAGAATCCGTAGTCAATGACTTAAGTTAATAAATAATATAGCCAGACTATCTGCATAGTGGAACGTAAAATAAGTTCAAATGATGTAATTTTGACTTTTAAATTCTTGTGTCCATCAAAAATTGATTATGGTTCGCTTTAAGGTGAACGGAAGAGATGATGAAATCTTTACACTTAAGGAAACTCTACAAAGCTCTTGCTGGTGTGTGAAATCTGTCAATTAGAGCTGAAAAGAATCTTGTCACTAGAAACGCTGGTCGAATAATCGCTTTCTAGAGTAGCCTGTTTGTTCGCCGGTTCTTCTCCATAAGACCTTGCCGGTTCTTCTCCATAAGACCCACTATTTGGAACCGCGCACCTAATTTTTGACAATTCAAAAGTACCTGTATTACTGGTCTAATTGAAATAAAACATTTGACTTTGACTTTGTTCTAGAGCGCGGTACACTGTTCCTGGATTCTTCTCGTTTCATGGTTTTACTGTGTTGTGCTACTGTATTTCTATCTATTTTCTTCACCATGTTCGTAACGTTTCACATCGAATAATTGCTTTGTCATTTAATCGATTGGAACTTGGAACACCACGTTTAATCTAGAGCGTGATACGATTAAGGTCAAGATCGTTCAGTTGTACTTCCTCCAACATCGATAGCTTAGTCTGGAGTAATATTGCCTATTGCGGTGCCTTTTAGCTTCGCCTTTAAGACGTCAGCATTATTACATGAATTTCTCTTGGTTTTGTGAATAGGCGGATGAGAACAACCTTTGAACTTTGTATAGATTTGTAATGTGTTAACATGCGAAGTTTAAATTGAACTAGGTCCTATTATTTGAATAATTAGGTAAATAGAACACATTTTCATTAATCGTACGTAATACTAATGAAGATTTTAATTAGACTATAATTGATTGTGGTCATCAAATTACTTACTGCACTCATTCCGTAAATTGGTGACATACCTACCATCATCATTATTACCAAGTATCGTGGGTGAGCCATGCTTCGGCACGAATGGACCGGCTCGACCGCAGTGATACCACGGCCTCACAGAAAACCGGCGTGAAACACGCTTAGGTACGTTATGTTTCCCCGAGTGAGTGAGGATACCGGAGGCCCAAACCCTTTTAAAAGGCGGGCAACGCACTTACGACTCCGCTGGTGCGGGTGTCCATGAGCGGTGGTAATTGCTTACCACCAGGTGACCCGTATGCTCGTTTGTCCCCCTATTCCAAAAAAAGTATATTTTCTGGTCGCCGAAAACCGCCGTTTTTCCAAAATGGTGTAGCAGATACATTTTTATTAAGACTTTATTTATATATTTATTTATATAAGACTTATTCGCTAGACACCAATAATTTAAGTCACTGTAAAAATATTAATAATTTGAAAGCAAGACTGCCTACTAGGATATTCTTCATTGGATTACATGCATTGTTTCTTATGGAGGTCCTTTTAATTGTTTAACACAAGATCCTTCAATGCCTCATACAAGGTACTTAGACTTACTCGTAAGAATAAGTCCAACCGTCCATTTATCAATAAAGTAACCCTTGATTTACTTTTCACATTTCAACGCATATTTGGCAGCGAAAAGAAAAATAGTGCATTGCGCTTATCTTCACTCACTACTTCTTATGCAGCGCCGTGCCGAATTGATTATGACACAGTGCAGAGTCGATAAAATAGTCTCTGATAAACCTGACCAGGTGGTTATGTTTGCAGGTTGTATAATACCAGACACCCAACACAAAAATTTACTAACACTAAAATCAATACAGCTACAGGCCATTGTAGGTAATTATTTTTGAAGATACTAATCAGTATGTTATTAAAGCTATTACACTGGCGAATAAATTACATATTATGTCATAATGGGTAGGTGTACCTAATGGTATAATAACTGCCTAGACTTTTTTCATCAGTCTATTATACGAAAGAGAAAGTCTAGATCTCTCTGATGTTACTGACGGATAGCTGGTCGTGCGAAAAGGATAAATAAAAAACAAAAAACAACTTTGTTAATTTTTGTATAGTTAATTTCAGTTTCAAAAGTTGAGGAACAAACTAAGCTTGTGGCTAAGGGATGATTTGTGAATCTATATCAGTTAATCAGTTTAATATTATAAGAGACAAGCCTGCTGTTTATGGAATAAATTTTCAAAAACAAATGAATTCGTCAATTCCAAATGCATAGCTGCACATATGCTGCACAGCTGCCTTAAACCATAGAAAAATTACAGTTAGCTAGGTGTTTTTGGTTTTTCTTTCTTTCTTTCTTTCTTGATCGTATACCATTTAATCTTATAGAAATCAATAGCTCCCGTACACAATACCTATATATCGTGATTTCTTTAGCTACTTCACCCAGGTGTCACTTCAAACATCCATATTACGGTCGCCGCTACCACATGCAATTTGTACGAACAAGCCATAAAACTGAGAGAGATTTAACACAATCTACGCCTACATGACACGAGTGTTCCCGACCAGTCAGTAACGAGGTCAGTAGAAAACCTTGGTGTCTAGCAACTGTTTTAGAAGTCTAGGAATGTTTCTGTGATGCTGAGAATGCATTCGGCACGGTACCGAAATTGGTATGGTATGTTATATTGCGTTTCTGCTCTGAGAAATTTAGTACCTAGGTGCTTTTTCTGTAGTGGAGTTTCCTTACAAAGACGTTTGTAGTTTAAAACCGGGTATTGGAAAATAATCTTAGGCTGAAGTGGTTAATGCCTAATTAGTTTAGTTGTTGGCCGTAAGACCGACTGCTACGCTAAGGCGGCGGCTAGAGGTCGTAGATTGGATAACGACTACTGAAAATAATCATTTCAATCTATTAGTATTTTGCTATTTCAGTACCCCTGTTATCTAAATGCATTTAATCCAATTAAAATACTCAGAAGATTGTACTAATGACTGGTGTATTAATATACTTAATTATTGTGCATCATTAATACCAATATAATTTACTTAATGACTCTCATAATCATTAGCTCACACTGTTCCTCCACCGCCACGTCTCAGATTTACCTTTAAACAATTAAAGACATAAAAACAAAACAATTATGTATGACCGTCTGAAGGATCGCCGCATTTTAGGTAAATAAGAGTTACCACGATCACACAAAGCTGGTCTAGTGCGTGTTGGCAGACCCAAATCGAGGATCCATCCTGGATTTATATGCGAACAGCTATGAGTTTGAAAAAAAAAACATATCCAGAAACACACATGGGACCCGTACACCAATGAGGCAGGTATAAACAAGTAAACAGGAATAAAAGCATAGGCCGCACGGTAGCGTAGTATTACGATTAGAGGAGAGAAGTATACTACGCCTTAAATAGCGCTATTCCTTTCTAACAACCCAAAAATAATTGCGTTTACTGTTCACACGTTATGGTATGTCCGCAGAATAATAATAACTTCCCACGGAAGTGAGCTCTAAACAGGCTTGATTGATTCGGTTAATCGATATTTACGGACTCGATATATATCGATGATCAAGGTCGCACTATATCCTAATACTTAATTGTATCATATGCCATGAGTATTCAAGGTCGTCATTTGACTAGGTAAATATTTTTGGTTACATTAAAGCTTACGTCATTAGTAATGTCAATTTAAATCTATATATATATAAAAGAAAGTCGTGTTAGTTACACCATTTATAACTCAAGAACGCCTGAACCGATTTCGCTGAAAATTGGTGGAGAGGTAGCTTAGAACCAGGAGACGGACATAGGGTACTTTTTGTCCCGTTCCCGGGGGATGTGATGACAGACCGAATTCCACGGGGGCGAAGCCGCGGGCAGAAGCTAGTATACTATAAGTACAAGCAATATTCCTGAGAAATTTCTATTGGTTGGGACAATATGCTTAGCCTTTGAAACTTATATAGGTTACCCACTCTTATAAAAATGTAAAATAATATGTCGCTCATAAGCTGTTGTTTTTTAATAATTGTCTTATTTTAAAACCAATGGCCTATGTCTATTAAGGCAAAGGAAGGCAAAAGTGCGGTTTTTTTCGGTCCGACTACAGGTGGCAGGCGAAGGCGACCTATGAGCGTTTCCTTTTTTCCGTAAAAAAGGAAACCCTTGCATTTAACAGGTTTCTACCAACCATAGCATATTGAAATGTCATATAATAAATGTTGTACTTGTCAACCTTTCGTCGTTGTGGTGAATGTAATAACAAGCCCTGTCAGGGAAATTAGTCGCTTACTATATTAATTATTCGCACTATAAAATGTTGTCTCGAGAAGATATGACTTGCTCAATTCACAATTCAATCGAGAATTCTTCATCGTAATATCATTTCCGTTTATCGATCGATCGGAGTAAGCGTCAACGCTTTCAACGGTACCAGACACAAAACCGTTTGGAAATCACGTATGACAATAATGCGGTGTATTTGAATATTGGAATGCGCGTGCGACGGGTTTCTAGCTCATGCACTATAAACATAAATATTTTCATAGATGAGTTCTGCAAACTGCTGTGAAATGATGTTCATATTATTATTTTGAATTAATTGAAAGAACGAATTCTCTTACTACAGAATTTAACACAAAATTCTAACAATTCTAAAATTCAGAAAATGAATCACTTCGTGCAAAAAGTATAATAAAAACCACAACAAATGGTTGTACCTTCCATTCCATAAACAGTTTCTCTATGGGTTCAATATTTTTTAAAGGTTTTTTCGACCCAAGAAAAATTAAATAAAGACTGTTCTCATGAGAATTATTTTTTTAATTCTATCAAAGGACCATCGTGTACATAGGTATCTACACTATCGATAGGGCAAGCATCCCTATGTTCTTCCCACTTATGTATAGTATGACTTATTTAACTTATTATAGTTTAAAGTAATACCATACAAGTGGTATCATCAATCCGTATCTTATTAAGTATCTAATTATCATGAATTATCGTGAGTACGAGTATCTTATCTGCCTGGCAATCATTTCCTCATTTATATGAGTGATCTGCATTGTTTTCTGTATATAATACTTCTCGATTGTATAACGAATACCCAATAAAATTTGTAAAATTCAATATATCTTTCGCAAGTAAAGTTGTATCTAGAGATATTGTATATATAGATGAATTGAGATGGTTCAAAATACATCGTGTTACGCGTAAAGCCTTGTATTACGGTTAAAGCTTTACATTTCAAAAAACGTTACGTTAAAACCATACTATATTGTGTTGGATGCTATTCCTACATATGGCACGAACTGGCATACACACTGGCGTTTCTCAACTAACATAGTACTAATCGATGCTTCTAATTATACTAGAGCAATTAGCCATGTTATGCTCAAAGCAATGCTCGTATACGCAATCTTATATAAATAAATCACTCTCAATACTTCCACCCATTCAAAATAAATACGTCAATTATTTTCTGATTAGGCTTTCACTAAAGCCAATAAAATCGTTGTTTATATAATTTTTATTGAGATTACTATCGTTCCCGCCTTGTTACACAAACCATTCAACGGTTCATTCGTTCTATCGCTCAGTAGGTCAGCCGTGATTGCGCCTGCGACTCGTAAAAGAACGAGGTTTGAATGGTGAGGATATGATGTCATTGTATGTTTCTTGTCTTCACGGTAGACAAGTGCCCTGAATTTTTAAGTTCATCAACCTATTGTTTGCGGATTTAATAAAGATCTAAATGAAATACACTTACAGAAGGAAAAATGTGAATTGAATCGGAAGCTCCAAGATGAGTGCAGTAAAGGTATTTGGAAGAAAGTAACGTCTAGCCCTAACCGATCAAACAGTGTGACAGGATATTTTTTATAATTATGAAAACAATCAAAATTAATTCGGTTCTTGTTTCGAAATATATTCCTCTTTCGATAGAAGTCAATTGTTTCTGGTCCTTTGAGTCGCATGGTCTTTAGAACCATTAATATTGCCTTACACAACAGTATTTACGGTCGACCAGGACCCAATAAACTAAAATATTCAATTAACTTGAGATTGACCCGTGGACCTGACGGTCGTCCACTATGGCTGTCACAATTATACCTGCCTGCAGATTTCGCCATGCTAAGACAATGGGCAGTAAACACTAATAAACAGTAGTATTGCAGCGTTTGCCGCGACAGTTGGTAATGACTCGCCCACCGACAGTGGGCGTAACTCGTGTGGGATTTGACTTAGCACCGATGGAATGCCATTTCAGTATCCTTTTGGCGTTCATCTGGTATGTTTCCATTTTTGAGTCCTGAATTATTTTTATTTTATGTTAAGAATATGTCAGCTATGATAAGAGGACTTGGCATTTCCATGTTCGACTCGAACAGACTTAAAGCCAAAGTTGCCCTATAATTAGAGTCACTGCTATGAGATTCGTGAATTCGCCATGAGCATGGCAAGCTACTGTCTAGCATTCGCTGGTCCCCTTAAAATAATTAAAAGTGGACTAGACATGTAGTTAACACGATAAGCCCTTTCATCCTGAATATGGTAATTCTGCTCTAACAATAAAGTAGCGTATTTATAAAACCAACATCTTAAAAATTAAGAAACCTAACCGTTGTTGTTGAGAAATTATTGCGTTCTAGCTTACCCGGCCTTTTTCCAGAAACCACTTGTTTACAAACTGGTCTTATGCTCGTTAACAAGCGCACGATACATTCTCTCATCAATAGTACGGGGCGGTCCACGCTTTATCACAGGTGGAGCATACATACAATATAAACTAGAAATCTAAACTTATATTTTAGTTTTGACGCAGACATCCCTGATTAATTTCTTCCTCCGGCTGAGAATGAAATATTCCTTTTAGATGATATGATTGAGAAACAAACTTCCAAACACATTTTCTCATAGTTATCGCCTAGGATTGCATGTCAAAACTGCATTCTCCACTATTTGATTTGTTGGTACCAATAAATTGCTTGCGGATTTTGATTAATTATCCAACTGTTTGGCTGCAGCATAGATTTATGATTGCAAACGACTTTGGTCCTCGTGTAAGACCTCAAAGTGACCAGCACTATAATTACCTTTATTTGTTCATTTATAAAAACTATTTTTGACCATTTAATAATAATTTATGCATTTGAATGTGTGTCCGACTCAGGTCAGTCGAACATTTACGATTTAGTGCTTTGATAAAATTCCTTTTAGCTGGTTTTACTGGTTTATTATTATATTTTAAAATAGCTAGATCAATCTAGCATGACAATCAACAACGAAAACATTGGTGTTTTCCTTTTGTTATATACCTATATCTTTCTAAAAAGAAACATTTAACATTAGACTGTTGTGTCGAAAGATATTTTGAGGACAAAGTTTATACCGAAAGGATTTTTAAGTTCCATTGCCCGTAATTAAATCAGATTTATTTTTTCTTTTATCTAGTGTCATATTATATATCCCTCCGTATTTGTACTCTGATTTATAATCGTGGGTGGTTTAACTTTTACATCTCTTCAATCGGAAATCAAAGTCGACTTTCCTGGAAAACTGCAATTTCTGAAAGGATATAATTTCAATTAAATACTTAATTAAACCAAAATTAATTGCGAATGAAATGTACCATATTCCGTTAATATGAATAGGAGCAAGTTCTACAAACCAAGGCTATGTGGATACCGCTTTTAATATTACTTACAAATAGCTGACTTTTTTACGGCATTCCACCGATGCAGAGCGCTGGATGCACGACTGATAATATATTACTAATAATATATCTACCTAGTAACAGACAGTGCGAGAGGGATCAGACAGCAAATATCGTGAATAGATTTTTTATTTTTTATCGACAAGAATATACAAAACTAAGTAGGTATTGTTTTGTTATTTTTTCCTCTAGAATTTATCTGTTACTGATGATGTAGGTGAATTATAAAGCTTTTAAAATTTGAATAGGTATTGATAAAAAATATGCTTTTTTTGAGACGTGGTCAAGAGTAGTCCAATATAATAGTTTTATCATAGTAAAATCTTTAATTTGTAATCACAATTGATAGTTGTGTCAGTGTTAAGACTCATAGCAATATATCTTTATGTGGCAAAAGTAAATAGTTTCAAGAGAGAGTGAGTGATGGATGTGGAATTGGAATTAACAGATATGTGTCGATCGATGTAAAGCTGTTTACTTTCAGCATTTACTTTCTTCTTACATTTATAGTTTTTACTACAATTGTATGTCCGATGGTGTAATTATGGGATTAGCTCTTAACACTGCCGTAGACAATATTCATATATCAAAGTGATTTAATTTAAGAATGAGATTGAAATTATCCTAATTGATATTTTTAAAGGCTAAGTGATGTAGCCTGTGAATGATAAGGTATTTCTATTATCTCCTCACATTATAACAACGTTTAAAGCTCAAGCTTCCGCGATCGCATCTTCCTTGATGATGTGATCATTCGTGAAGTATTACTATAGCAGTTATAACCACTAACAGCACGATACGAATATATCAATTACAAAATATTTATGAACATTGGATAGTGTCGTAAATCATGTAATGTGTTTCATCATATTCTGAGTGGATGTATTAACATACATCCACTCAGAATATGATGTGAGTGAATGTAACGTCATCTATTAACATAGATGACGTTACATTTTGACAGGTCTATATTAAGTTAGCGCAGGCTATAGACTCGATTAAATTATATTCGAAATGGTATATCAAGTAACACAAACAGAGGAGGCACAGAAGATAAGCGTAATTCCTCTGGCAATAGGTTTGTTTACAGTTCACACTCAGTCAAAGACACTCGGCCAGTGAGAGCTCACGACAGCAGTCAAAACCCTCACCTGAATACGAATTGGTCCTATCCTGTCTGGAACAATTATTTCAGGGGACTTCTGGTCCTATATCTTTTTGGCAAGGTCCTTTATAAAGGTCAGGCGCGTAATACTCGCAACAGGTGTATGTCATAGCAAGTGATGTTCTAAAGTTTCTGCTTACCGTGTGTAAAAAAGCGTGAATGTATTCAGGTCCTAGATTTTTAATATGCTTTTTACGAAAACTTGTATCATTGTTTATTTTTAAATAATATAATACTTTAAATATTTTATATTTGCAACCCCTGCCCGTTAACACATTATATGGCAACACCCTCGCGAACTAGCTGTGCATGCAACCTGCCCGCCCACCGCGGCCGTTGCCCCGAGCGCGGTGAAAGCCATAGTATAGCAAAAGCTTATAAATTGATAGCAACCAAATGATCCCGCCGATATTGAGCATCGCTGATGGAAAACGAAAGTGAATGATCGATGCGTCTATGTTAATCGTTTGTATGTAATGACATGCCATTATGCCTATATGCACGAAGGGTTAAGCAGGAGTATACTGATGTCCATCCACCTTAATTCACAGGTTTGAGTTTGTAGGGAAATAGGAGGCGAGGAATTAACCGGACACAAATCCAAACTCCAAAGTGGTATTGAGAATTTCATAGAATATCAAAAAAATGCTGCTCCGACTTGGAATCAAAGCCAGTACACGCTGAGCTGTCGCGCTGGTGGTCGCTACACCAAAGAGGCAATAGTTTAGTGTTGTTGTAATTATCTGTTAGTTATGTTTGGGGCGTAATTATTTAATGTCTTTGAGGTACTAAGTCATTAATTAAAGTTCGAAGAGATTTAATTTTATTAAAAACTAGCGGCCCGCCCCGGCTTTGCACGAATGGACATTTAGATTTTAATTATTTAGTTATTGTGATAACTGTAATAGTTAGACATATCGGACTTTTTTGTAGATATTGATGTCTTCTATAAAAGTGTAGTACATCATGGCTATATGGTCAATAGTTTCAGCAGCGTACGCGGTATAAGGATTTTTTGGTATCTTTTCACACCTTGAGTTATATTATCGAAATTTACATACGGATCCCTAACTTTTTTCAAAATATTCTATATGTTAATTTGGAATAATGTAGCATTCAAATGTTGACATAATTTTTGAAATCGGCCCAGTAGTTTTTGAGTTAATTCGTTACATACATACATATATTTCGTCTTCATAATATTAGTAGGTATAGATAAATGACCTCTATGAAGTTAAGACGGATCATAGTGAAAGCTGTAATGAAGACGTTGAGTAATCGTTTATGAGGTATGATATCATAAAATTAATGAACTGAACAATAAGTACAAAAATATTTAGGTACTTTCGCAGAAAATTTATCATTCGGTTGCAACAATAGTTGAGGGTCGAAGTCTATGTTTCAATTGTATCAAAATTGTCCTCTAATGACAAGCAAATGACTGACACAGCTATCAAAAATCAACAATTTTGATATAATTGTCATTGAATGACAATTTTGAGCCCAGAGTCAAAAATCATGTTCACTATTGATTAATTTTTACCTTTAATTCTTGTTTAAATTTATGTTTAGACATACACACGTTTTTCCATTTCACTTCGTAAATGGCTGAATTGTCATCGGCAACCTTGCCATAAGAAAAAAAAAACAATTTCGCTGTCAATGCTAGTCAATTTTGTCCCCGTGATAGTGTGTTGTCTGCCTCTGGTGTGCCGAACGACCTATCAGGCACATCGCCATTCATAAAGACTCGTCTAAACAAAAGCTACCTTACCTACGTTTGCACAATTTCACTGCCTCTATAAACCGTGGGTAGACCAAAGAACCGACCATAAAGAAAAGCCTGTTGATACCAATATACCGCATAATATAGTACCAGTGTAGTACCAATCTTGGTCTCTATTTATTATCTAGGCACAACAACAAATTCTAATTTAATTCCATTAAAACCGTTAACTGAATTCCTTTGCACGAGTTACAAAATCTACGTCACCCAACAACATGCAAATACTATTCATTATTTCATAGTAGTAGTGGTAGTAGATAGCTGTGTTATTACAGCCTAAGATACTGTAAGCAAGCTTTATTTAATTAGTTTATTGCTCTAGACTTGATAAGATTCGCATATTAAGGCTTCGGCACACAAATGCGGCGAGTTTTGCGAACCGCGCGGTTTGGTTTTGGGTACGCGCGGTTTTGAATACATGAATACTTTGAATTTGTCAAAAGTGAGCGTTTAATTTGTTTAATTATTAAACAAATTAAATACCCACTTTTGTTATTAAACGCGATATTCGTTTGTTGTAATTTTTAACATTTATTTGTCAAATAGTCCCATAAAATAGATTGAATCCCTTGCCTAGTTCTTCTCATCCTACGCAGGAACGCAGACAAATGTAGCCGATGTTATATCGAAATTAACCGCGGACCCGCTTGCAATCGGCGGCAAACGTCACGCGCTTAGTGTGATAAAGGCTTTAGTTACAAGTTACAACTGAATAGTGTTGGGACTTGTGTAAGAAGTTCGGTCGGTCGCTTGTTATTAGAATTTAAGTTGGCAGCTCGGATAAATATCCGATTTACTGGTTTAATATTGCATTTAGATTGACAAACGGTAAATTTCATTCTAAAGTACGTTTTCAATTCGTTATCGCTCGCTTAAACAACGTTGAAAATATTGTGACGAAACCTGCATGCCTGAGAGATTTTCTGGGCGGGGCGTGTGATGTATGGCATTAGGCCATCATGGTGGACTATGGTCTATCTCATTCTCAGAGGAGACCCGTGCCCAGCAGTGAGTGGTACAGTAAATGAGTTGATGATAAATATTACTTAAATGCTTTCATGATAACTAACATACAAGTCATTGTTATTTTAGTTAAGGAAGCACGTACTTTAGTATAGTATAATATGTAATCTCAAAATGCTAACAGCGACATAATATTTAATTTACATTAAAGCCTCGTTTAATTCTTTCTCAAATACTTATTTTAAGTACATTATAAACTATTATTCATCTTCACGTTTTTGCGCGTTTTCTGCATGTACTTACAAATTTTTTCATCACAATGTGTGGAGTCTACACTTTTATTGATACGAAATTAGCTCAACGAATAAATCCCTTGAAATATTATCAATTTCTATTTATATATTACTACATGTCAGGTTTTAAATACACCTAATGCATTTTAAACGTGACATTTACCTACGTAGTCATTGTAATAAAAATATTGCAATAACGTTTTTAGGAATCACTGAAATAGAATACTGTCATTATTGTAATGGTTGTTCTATGAAGTAACAGCTCGAACTTAGGATGCGACACGGGGGGGGGGGGGGGTGACAACGACAGACGAACAAGGGGTGAGATGAGTCATCAGCAAAACTGAACATGAAATCCGTGTGACTTAATTTATACTCCTTATGAGCAAAGGCTCTTGTTCTCATTGTTCTTAAAAATACCGGCGAACTGTGGGTGTACTTCGAGGCGAATGTATTTTTTAATTATTAAATGCTTACTATCAATGTGGGTCGTGCATTACTACTATTCTTGTTAACCCCTCGTAGCCATTAGGCTATTGTCTTGCGCTTAAAAATGTATAAATAATCAACTCCAAATAAAATAATAAATTAACCTTTATAGGGAATATGATTGTGCGTGTACCTATTTAATTGCTATCATCTCTACCCATCTGTTTTTTGTACCCTCTTTGCCTCTTTAATCATTTCTCACGCTGTCGCCGCAGCGAAAGCATGCGCAGATAGTAAAAGATAACGTTGAATAATTAGCGCATGCTTTGCGTTCGCTCATTTATCCAGAGCGTGCGCGCGCATCACTAGCAATTACGCAATGTTTTCCCACGCGTGCAACGTCATCTGATACGATACAATGTAATCAATGCTTATTGTTTTACACAGTCTACACGTGGTGCTAAAAGATGTGTGTGTCAGTTCACGCCCTTAGTGCGGTTTTGTATAATAAAACTTATATTTAAGAACCTGCGTCTTCTGGCTAGGTACGCCAGACGCTATGACCTCTAAGCCACCGCGAGTCCCACCTGCCATGTCGAAATTTGCGTTCACATTCTGAACTTACGTCTTAAAGGTGACGTCAGTAACATCTATTGAAAGAACATCTATTGGTACGATGCTACCATACCTATTAACTTCTTATCTTTTTGTGATTTTTTGTGCATTTTTCATGCTAAGATTATAAAGTTATTATTTAATTAAATAATTATTTTTGACTCGCAGGCAGGATTCGAACCTGCGTCTTCTGGCTAGGTACGCCAGACGCCATGACCTCTAAGCCACCTGCCTGCCTGCGAGTCGAATTTTTCCTTCACTAAAATAACTTTATAATCTTAGCATGAAAAAAAACCTTAGATTTTGATTGACAGAGTTTCCCATACATCAAAATAAATCGTAATGTAATGTCGTTTTTGTGGGCAATCCAAGCTACGCTGGACCCTTGAACTTGACCTAAATTACACACATTTAGGTCAAGTGCTGCTTTTCAAAGTAAAAACTAGATTACTTATTAGTTTCGATTGTTTGACGAAGTGTTTTGATTTTGACTAATTTTGATTTTATCGCGGAGTTCTATTCAAAATAATATTAGTTCCTTATACCTCACATAGGTAAGATACTTCTATAAAAGCACACAACTGCGAACTGAAGAATAAACTACGCCTTCCTGTGTCACAGGAAAATAGCAGCGTTGGCATTTTTTGAAATTTGAAATATGTCATTATATGCATAGAATTTATTTTTGTCCCTGGGCCAGATTGCTGTCTCACGCTGAACGGATTTTCATGAGTTTTCCCCAATAGAAGGAGTGTTTCATGAGGAAGTTTATTGTTTTAACATTACGCTACTTACGAACAGGGCAAAGGGGATGAAACCACAGGGTACAGCTAGCTAGAGAAACATACTTATATGAAAATGTATTGCCATTTGCTCATCTTGAGGAGCAGATTTCAAAACAAATTAATTGTTTTCTCGAAAATTCTTTTTAAACTATGTAAATTCAAGGAATTACATTGCATTTAAAAATATTCGCCTGGCTAACAATCTCATTGATTCAATAGACATTGTGTATACAACAACTTTAGCCCATTTTGCGCGACAACGACAATGAGTTATTAAGATCATTGTCATCTATTGAGCGCATTCCAACAGAGCATGTACTATGTTTACTGTGTTTGTAAATCAGAATCTTAGATGGTCACCTATATCCATCGACCATATGGTCGATGCCTATAATCTTATCTCCCGTATCCTTTCTCCCGTGGAAGAGCCAAGCTTCCGCACGAATAGGCCGGCTCAACCGGAGATACCAGGGTCACACAGAAAACTGGCGTTAAATAACACTTATGCTGTGTTTCGCCGAGTGAGTGAGGATACTGGAAGCCCAAACCCTTTTAAGAGGCGGTCAACGTACTTGCGACTCCTCTGGTGTTGCGAGTGTCCATGGGCGGCGGTAATCGCTTACCATTAGGTGATCCGCCTGCTCGTTTGCCCCCCTATCCCATAAAAAAAAATCCCTATAATCCTATAATTTGTTTGTCATTTCCCTGTAAGCTGTAGATGAATAAATTTCTTCAAAACGATGATATTTTCACCCGTTGTGTATGAAAGAATAGCAGTGAAAATATCACTTTCAAATGTTACTAGCTTCTGCCCGCGACTTCGTCCGCGTAGCGTGATGATATATAGCCTATGTCCTTTCTCAGGGTCTAAAAATTGTCTGTGCCAAATTTCATCAAAATCGGTTGAGAGGTTTAAGCGGGAAAGCGTAACAGACAGACAGACAGAGTTACTTTCGCATTTATAATATTAGTAGGGATTAAAGTTAAACTCGTAAAATAAACTAGATCCGACAGTTATGGTGCCTTAAGTGTCTTGGACGTAATACCTTGGTTTAGGGTATGCTAGTTAATGTTTGTAGACGTACACGTAATAAATTGAAGCCAATCTACACTGTCATAACATGGCGCGTTTCAAAGACCCACAAAAAGTAATTGAAGAGACCTTGGATGAACCTAAAACAAGATAATTATGTTTGTAATTCTCAGGACATCTGTTGAACAAATCAAGAGTTTGTAACAAATACATATTTATTTTGAGGGTTCCGTACCTCATTAGAAAAACTGAACCCTTATATGATCACTTCGTTCTTCACAACAAACAGTTATTAACCTTTTGAACGCCAATGGCATGTATAGATGCCATGCGCAAGCGTGCCCTGTGCGCCACCGACATCTATAGATGCCAAGAAACAGATCATAGAAAAATACAAAATAAACATATTAAATCATTACTTTAACGTGTTTTATTGATATATCTTAAGAACTGAATCCCCAGTTATTACATATAATTGTACACAATGAACAAAATTGCAAAATAGTTATTCAAATATTTATGATAAAAAATAACTTAATTAATGGCTGAAAAACATGTTCTCTTGCGCCAATGGCATGTATACATGCCTACTAGTGATGTGGTGTAATATTCAAGTAACTTCATTAAAATTTCAGCTAAATTACTCAAATTCGCTTAATTTTTGTAATAACTATTAAAAAAATATATAAGCTTAGTCACTGACAAAAAAGGTAAATACTACATTCTTTGGTATAATATCATATTTTCTATATTGTCGATATTGTTGATTTGAATATTGTCTTTTTCGCCAATCATGCGCATCCCTAGCACAGTACCGATATTGCAATCCCTTCTGCGCCAATGACATGAATAGATGTCGGACTAGATAGACGTCGTAAGCGCGTGCCATGTTTTTAAGTGCTGGGAAGTTGAAAAAATATTTTTTCGATATTTTTTTCGATCTGCCAATATTATAATTGCAAAAATGGAAAGTGAAGAGTTATTTAGTACAGAAGAACTATTGCGTATTCTAGAAGGCACTGAAGATGATGAGTTGATTTTGTAATATTTTTTATTTTCATGTGACATTTTACTAATAAGTACAAGGCTGTTAATGAGCATAATAATTATATACGATTGTTGATTTTTTATATTTTTAAGTTTCATGTGACATTTTACAAGGCAACTATTTTAAGAATATGAAAGTGTATAAGTACTTATCTCTAAAAAACTGTACTTTACTTATTTAGCAGTTTTCAAAATGTATTACCTAATAAGTCTATTCAGTGCCTTTATTAGAATATTCCTATGATACAAATTGTCGCTATGTCATATCAAATTATGGTAATTGAACTACATAAATAACTAATATTTGAAAATATAACTCGTAAACTCTATTAAACTAAATGATTGGAAAATAAATATGTAGTTTTAATGCAACTCCCTTTATTTAAAGATAATAGTTGTTTTGATGATGAAAATAAAATAAGTAAATAAAAGACTGATTATGAATTAGTTTTTTATTATAAAATAAATCTAAAGTAGTAGGTAGCTTAGGTAACCCGCTATAATACTGGCTGTTTAACAGCAAAAGTCCTGTGAATCTATCCGAAATTAACAGTTACAGACTAAAAAAAAAGGTTAATTATGTCTTTTTACTATATTGTGTTATTGATACTTTCTTTGTTTTTTTTTGTAAATAATTATTATTTTGATACTCACAAATAATCACTCCACAATGATACCTAGTTCATATAAACTTAATAAATAAATTCGATAAGTTATAATAATATACAGCTACACATCCCTAATCAGAAGCGAGAAATTATAAAAAAGGATGGTTGCCCGCGCCATTGGCATGTATACATGCCAATGGCCGCGTAACTGATAGAGAATAGTGCTGTAACTTGCTGCAATTTTATATGTATTTTTGTATCTCAAAAGGTTGATTTTTTTATTGATAGTTGCTATAAATGTGGTCTTAAGTTTTTTACAGTAGGAGATGAGGTTAAATAAATATTCTTTTTGTGTTACAAGCTGTTTATTCACAAATTTCAGACGAAAATTATTATGTTTATCGATAACATTTTGGACTCCCTACTATTTTCAAGGTTATTTCATTGAATTTGTCGGCTTGGCGTGGAGGGCACGGCGAAGCGCTTTTGCTCTGGCGGTCAAAAGGTTAAGTTGACATTAACAAAATCAAGCTTCTATGTCAACACATCAAAATAATACGCTTATTTATGTCTCACAAATAAACAATGGTTCGGTCTCGGTGCTTTTATAGCTGACTACAAGTTACAAGTATGTACGGAAATCACTTGTCCGGGATATTTTTTTCTTAATACAGCTACAGAAATCAGAATAGAGTACATACCTACTGTTTGTTACATTCTATCATTCAAAGATTAGTTAAACTTATGAAATATACATGTTCTATTTGAATTGGACTTGTCACGAGTGTTTCACTTTAAGTAATGTATGCAGTCCTTGTTCTACTGAAATATTTTCTCAAACGGATTACAATGTATCTCGAAAATTCTACGGAAAATTCACCTGTTGACGGGTTATCATTTTTAGGTTGTGAAAGGGAGATGTCGTTCTATGCATTAAGTAGCGCCATCCTTATCCCACAACCTAAAAATACGTTAGTTTAAAGTCTCAAGTGGCTGCACGCGTAGACTCAGTAGATGCTAAATACCTGTCTAATTACTACATGCCTAAGCTGCTTGTTGTTGGTATGATATTATATCCATCTTCACGTTTGAAGATTGTAGGTACCTACGCGATTTCCCAACATCCACAAATTGACAAAACAAATAGAGATATCCGTAGTTGTTTGACCTATTGTCTACTAAGTTCTCACAGTCAGTGTTTTGCAAACATCCGTAACACCTTACCAATTTCTTCCGATAGCTCGTACCATCAATAGTACCCGAATGGACACCAACGGATACAGTGCGCAACTGAAGTTTTTCAAAATAAAAAGGTGAAAATAGTGACGTGCCTGACGATTTTTAGCGTGCGATTAGTCGCATTGACATCGAGAGTGTTTAAGATTCGTTGTGCGGTTGCGTGGAGTCGCACATTCGAAGCGCGTCGGTGGTGCAGTGTCTTGTAGTGTCGTGATAGGTGTATCGGCGCGTCGCCAATGCGCCGGCGGCGGATACAGGATGTCGCCGGCGCGGGCGCTGCTGGCGGCTCTTCTTATTTGTCAACTGCTGTCGTACGGTGGCCACCAAGGACTCACCAAGATATTCTACACGTAAGCATCATTATTCACTTGAAAATTGTAAAAACATAAACATTATTTATTCTTTCAATCCATGTTGCAGATGTAAATATTGTTACGGGTTGTTTGTACCTCATGGTCTTATCAATAAACCAAAAAATATATCCGATGTGTGTAATTCTGTATCTGAGCAGCTTAATCTGCCATGCCGTCTTGTGGGTCTTTTGGCATGATGCAATGTCATAGTAATAATTATGACCTATTTTTTATCGATATCGACCTTTCAAAGGGTATTAAATATCATAATCGGTATCAGTCTGTTGGGTGAATAACATATGTTTTCATTAACATTACTTCGAATTTATTTTATCTCGCGTGACTTGAACATTACCTACAGCTGATTCGCCAACGTTACGGTGCATTAAACGATAGATTGTAGTTAGCCAGTTACCTAATATTTTATAGGTAGGTATATGAATGGGCTAGTCTTAGGCTAATCTTGGAAGGCAAGTAACTGTTAGAAAGTAATGCTTACTGCAGTTCTATAGTGTTGCGAAAAGACTTTGTAAGAGGTTACTTATTCATCAATTCTTGAATAAGTGTTAACGGATTCACAAAGACTGAACCTTTAACAGCAATAGACAGAGAGAAGTGGAAGAATAGTGGAGAGGTCTTAGTCCTACGTAGGGCCCCACAGACTTGTAGTAAGAAGTGTTAAATTTCGTACGTCGCTATTTATTGTGGCGAATGTGACCACAACTCACATGACAAGAAAGGACAGTGGACTTATTGGTTGGTGTAAGACTGATAACCGATAACCGCCGCCCATGGACACCCGCAACACCAGAAGAGTCACAAGTGCGTTGCCCGCCTTTTAAAAGGGTTTGGGGCTCTGGTAACCTCATTCACTCGGCGAAACACAACGCAAGCGTTGTTTCACGCCGGTTTTCTGTGAGGCCGTGGTATCACTCCGGTCGAGCCGGCCCATTCGTGCCGAAGCATGGCTCTCCCACGTTGAGAATTATAGTTCGCACGGTCACGGTATAGATTCATAGAATACAAGTTCCTCACTGCCATTCAGTAGCAGGAAGAACTATCGAATTCGTATCGTAAACGTATGAGGTTTTTTCTGCTAGAAATCTCATACATACATATTTTCACGTCTGTCTCCTATTGGGGTAGGCAGAGACTATACTTGCTACGATCCTGGCACACCACTTTCGCTTCATCTACGTTCATTAAACTCCTTCTCATAAAAAATATTCTCGATTTCGATACGAATACGTTTTCGAAAGTGTGGTTGGGATACAGATAGGCAACTCGTAAATGGCGAGAAAGATATCAAATTGGAAAATAACAATAGGATATTAATTGTTTCTGATCTTACCTGAAGTATCATTAATATATTAATGCTTTTGTGAAATTTTATAATATTTTATGTACTTTTTCTATCAAAACTTAAAGAGGTTTTCCTAAGTCTCTCTCTACTCAGGATATTGAATTTTAGCGTTTCTTAGATAAGTACCAAGTACCTACCTATTGGTATGTGTAGTCAAATGACTGTAATTAACAAATAACATAGAGTTTTCAGGGTTTACCATTACTTATTCTTGCCTGTTAATTTGACAGCTATTCTAGTAGGTACACCGTACGTCTGCGACCTCTATTTTTAATAGTATTTTGTTCAAGGCCCCTAATACCTTGTATTCAAGGCCTTCTCCACTTTAGTTTCACATTTGTTTTCACGACATAGACAGAAAAGTAGTATATGAACCTTACAATATGAATGAAATACGCTTCGGTGTTTTTTCCAATTTAGATTTCACCGTTATTAAATTGAAACAGATTAGTCGAACATTTTTTGGTTTTTTAGTCAGCTGCTTATATAGCAGCCTATATATTAAAAAATATTTTTTAAACCCACAATCGCCTAAATCACATTTCCAAAAATTAATGAAAATTCCATCGATTGTTTGCAAAGTGTATTTTTTGTTAAGTCCGATTTGGATGGTTAATCGTTAAAAATAAAACTCCCTGATGTCGAAAGATGGTATAAACTAAACGAAGCCAAACTAAGGTTTAATATTCATCAATAATTTTTTAACACAAAAAGACAGTGATTTTAAAACCTAAACCATATTTTTTTATATTGGGAGACGTTGGCGTTACGTTATAAAAATTTGCAAGGCAATATTAATATTGATTATATATTAAATACATGTTATTTAATATTGAATGTAATATTGGATTGTATTTGTATGATGAATTTGTTATTCGTTTATATTATACAATTAGTATTACATGCCAAGGACGGTAGGGTTATCGACTACGACGCAATTCAGACCATTTTAGCGACATATCAATTCATATCAGTTGCATTTTAGCATATTTGTGTTTTTGTTATTTAAATGCGCTTTCCTTGACCGATTCAGAGTATTATTGGCACCGAATACGATAAAAACAAGATAACAAGTTATTTCCAGCGTCTTCGTTCACATGAAAACGTATAACACCTTTTCTGATTTTATGAATAATCTATGTAGGACTTTATTGGGTCGGGGATTTCGATTTCGATTTATTTAATGAAAAAATTGAGGTTTTATTGAATAGTAATTGAACAAATGATTGGCTCAAGCCTATAATTTCGCAGTTGGCTGGCAGACCATTTATTGGAATTCAATTATATTCTGATAATTTCAAATTTAGAATTAGACAGGCTTACACCAATGTTATCTACTCTCTACTGTATTTTCACAGTTAATATTAATTTATATTGTTTGCATATCTAGAAGTAGTCTATAATTCGTGACTGGAATATTCTGGAATACGTACTTAAAAATGCAGACTAAATTAAATTCATTCTAAATGCCTGTTTCTTGTATCTAAAGTAGCAGTGTATTATAAAGTTTTGTCGCAATGTCTGAAATTTTTAGGCTATAATCATGATAATTCATGATATTTTTCAAAAAACAATATTAGTACATCAGTATTCATAGAAACCAGTAGCTTTTCTAATTCCTGAGTACGTGTTGTAAGTGGCTCTGCCAGAGAGTATGCTCCTCCTTGGCAGAGCCACTATCAATGCATATTCTTTCCTAACCTAGTATAGGTACATCGATATGGGCCATAAGTACCTACTGTACGGGTGTCATTGGTTCGTTTGTATTATGGTGGTTCTGAAGCAGAGCATTACGTAAATTTACGATAACTTTGTATCAAGAAAACTTCGCCCATTCTTTTGTTATAACAATAAACAATCAAAAATCACAAAAGGGTACCACCGACACTTTTTCGACGTGTCTGTGTCATTTCTCCTTTCTTTTACCCTCCAAAACAAACAACCTTTCACTTCTAAACGCATATGCCTTCTCCGTTCCGCCATGGGTAAAATTGAAAATGTATGAAGTCCACTGAACTCAATCTACAAATTGTTTTATATCACAACTACATAAAATGCTAGCATCAACTATTCTGATTGCTTCAATTGGATGCATTGGGCCCAATGATAATAAATTGTATGAGATCTTAACGATACATTGTCTCCATTGTGAGTTGTTCGGCCGATAATGTCGCTTGGTCTCATGGGCGCGCTCTGCCTGCCCGTCACGTCGGCCCAGGCGGTAGAATGCGGCAGATTTTTTATTGGGTGTCTAGTTTATGTAATTGCTATAAATAGTAGAGAGATTTTTTGCGGGAAATTTGTTGAATATAATTTAATTTGAACACAAACATGTCTCCGAAACCTTCGAATCCCAGACGCAGATTTCTTTTCAATTGAGAACAGCACGTTAACAATCTCTTTATGTAATACAATGGACTAATAAAGAGGCTTTCGAAAAAAAATTAAGGTACATAATTAAAAAATATAGGGACAGGTAGGTTAATTAATAAAATTACGTAGGTAATAGATGCTCGGTTCAAATCTCTTTAAAAAAGAAATTAATAAATATTGAATATAATTTCTCTACTGAATATTTAAGATAATTATAGGTAATGGGTATAAATACGCAGACAGATTCGCTAATGAAGCAGGTGTTTATGATGCAAATATTTCTTTTTAACAAAATTTACTTACCAACCGGCAACCAATGTAATATAAGAATATAAAATGATCTTAAGTAAACGTTTCTAACATTACTTTTTCCGTTTTATTCCAGGTTACCTGACACTGGGCAGCCTCCAGTGCTCATATCGCTAGCAGACAACGCCAAATTGGAATTGAGGCATCCAGACGAACTGCTGTTTGTCAACGACTCGGAGGAACACAATGACACCAAGATATTCTCCATCATTGACGGCGACACCGTTGAAGATGACGCAGACAAACCACAGGAAGACGCGCAGAAGGAAAGCACAGAACCAAGGCTCGTCGTCAAAGCCAAACCCATGCACGAGACCAGGCAGGTAGAGGAAGCATTTCAAGCGCCCATAGCCGAAATAGAAACCGCCACAGAATCTCAGATTGAAGAACCAAAAGAGCAAGAAACAGAACACATTCCAGTCAAACCAGAAACGCCCCAGGAAGACATCCCCTCGTTCTCGGAGTGGGCACAGAAACAGCTGGCCGAAGCCGAGAAAAAAGACACAGTACTAAACCACTCGAGTCAACCTAGTCATAGTAATACGAATTTTAGTAGTAAAAGCACAAAATTACGGTCGAAGAACTACGCTTCGCTCGCATGCGGCGCTAAAATCGTCGCCGTCAACCCCGAGGCGGGCTCGGCCAGCTCCATCCTGTCGCCCAACAGGGACGAGTACATGCTCAATACGTGCAACAGCCGCATCTGGTTCGTGGTGGAGCTCTGCGAGGCTGTGCAAGCGCAGAAAATTGAAATAGCCAACTTTGAGCTATTCTCCTCGACCCCCAAAGATATCGCTGTTTATTTCAGCGACCGGTTCCCGACGCGGGAATGGGCCAGTGTCGGGCAGTTCACGGCCCAAGATATGAGAGACGTGCAAAGCTTCGATCTGTATCCGCATTTATTTGGAAAATTTATCAAAGTTGAGATGCATTCTCACCACGGGTCGGAGCACTACTGCCCGGTGTCTCTATTCAAAGTGTACGGCACTTCAGAATTTGAAGTTTTGGAGAAGGAGAACTCGCAGCATCCTGCTCAAATCGACGAGGATGAGGATGATGAAATAATAGACGTACCAGATATACCCGCAGCCGAAACTGAGCCATCTAAGAACCTGTTCGGTTCTGCGAGGGACGCAGTGATGTCCATTATGAAGAAGGCGGCACAAGCGCTGGTGAAAACTGAAGTTCCTAAAAACGTATCATCAGAACACAACGATACGTCTACAGACAAAATGTACAAACGGTGTTGTTCACCCAGCCATATAATAGTGTGTGATAATTGCAGTGAGACGCTTTACAATGAAGTGTACGAACTGATTAGCTGTAGCTCGGACAAGTTAGTGAGTTTAGTGCGTCAGGTATTCCTCCGCGAGACTTTAAAGTGTACCGGCATTTGCCAGCCGTACGGACTAGATTTTAAAAGTACAAAGACAATAGAGTTTAGTGATGAACGCGTCTCTTATATGAATGCTTTGTTCCCTCAGAAATATTTAGCCGCCCTTTGTAATATTTTAGCTATTAAAGAAAAGAAAGTTGTTTTGAATACAAGTTTTGAAACAGAATTAAATGTTACCATGAATGTAACTGCTGATGAGTCGCCGCAAACAGTTAATAGTGAGACGAATTCTGAACTAGAAATTAAATTAGTTCCAGACAAAAATACAGATTCAGATGATGAAAAAGCAAATGAAACAGCTCAGTCAGAAGACAAGATAACAACAGAAGCTGTGACCGAAGGCACTACCGTTCCTGTAGAGCTGCCTAAAGAGCAAAATGATTTATATTTATTAGATATGATCGAAGAAACACTTCCAGCTGAAGAAAAGTCAGTACAAGAATTACCGGAAGTCATACCAGAAATTAACAAGACTACTGAAACTATAGTAGATGAACATAATAAGGATGTTAGTCACAAAACTGAGCCCAAAAATGGTAAGATTGAAGTGACCACAGAGAAATCAAAAGATAGTAGTCTTACTGAGGAAGTGAGTGATCCTATAATCATAGACAATGAAAATTTCATATCGGACTTCGACCAGATAGCAGTAGACCCGACCCCTGCTGGTATCCCATTGCAAAACCAGAATCAGGGGCAGACGACGCTGCAGAAGGAATCTGTGTTTCTGCGGCTATCGAATAGAGTGAAGGTTGGTATCTATTACTATACCTGTAGTGTTCAATAAGAACCCTTAATTGCACTCGTTTCCCTTGTTTAGTAACAACACAAAAGATACAGAAATTGTAGAATTCGAAAGTTACTGTAATTTCTAATCAATCTCAGTTAATTAAGTTCATATCTTTTACACATTTGATCCAATATGAATTTATATTTTATTTTTGTTGTTAATGTATTTGATCTTCTGATAGATATTTTTCTGTTCTATATAAGTAAATAAAAATAAATTAATAAATCTTACTGTACACAGTACACACTAAATCTTTATTGTCCCAATAAACTGTGTTTCCTATCAAACTTAATATTTCTTATTTCGATTTCAGACGCTGGAGCGCAACATGTCTCTTTCGGGTCAATACCTAGAGGAATTGAGCAGGCGTTACAAGAAGCAGGTGGAAGAGATGCAGAAGACCTTCGAGAAAACAGTGCAGCAGATGACGGAGGAGAGACGGAAGAGCAACGAGCGGGAGCAGAAGTACCTCGAGCAGATGACCAGCCTCCAAGAGCAGCTCGGACAGTTAGCCGCCGCCATGCACGTCCTGATGGAGGACCGAGACAGCTGGTTCGGCAACATAAACTTCTTCAAATTCGTCGTTTTCCAGGCAATCATCTTCGTGATAGCCTTCTATTTTCTCTCTAGAAGACGGAAACCAGAACCAGTCATCATACCAATCATGAAAAAGACCAAAAAGAAACAAGACAAGTTTAGGAGAAAATCTGTAGAAGGCGTTAGTGGACATGAAACTCCTTCGGCGAAGAAGCGACGGCCCAGTGAGGAAGCCTTGCAAATAGCCAGGCAGTCCGCGGAGGAAATGAGCCGAGAGGAAGACGATGGCGAGTGGCAGGTGGCGCGCAAGAACAGAAGAAGAAAGACATCGATAATTCACAGAACTGGAGAGACTGAGCCCAAAGAATGGTCACGACCAGACAGCATCGGGAAGCTTCAGGACAATCCCATACCCTTAGACGAGGAGGAATACTACGCTCCTGTCTCCGAACCAAAAGAGTTCATCGAGAGCGAGCCCATTAGTCCGCCGAAACGAGACCTTCCAAAGACCAACGGTTCGTTCTTTAACAACTTAAAGACAAAAACAATGAAAACGCGGCGGCTATCGTCGCCAGCTTTTCTAAGGACATTGAGTAGGCAGAGCAGCAGAAGCACACCTAGCCCCGTAGTGAGGACGACTACGGAACCCGTCTTCAACGGGAACCTGAATAAGAAAGCTGCGTCAGAGTCGCCCACTGGAAGCCTGTGGTCCGAATCCACGGAAATATCACACAACGGACCACAGGACAATGAAAACAGTGGCAAGAAGAAGAAAAGTCTGAAGAATATACTGAAGAAAGTGTTTTGAGGGACATTATTTGTAATTCATCAGTGTCGTGTATTCCGCTTAACCTATTAAATAAGCGTGTCGCTATTGTAATTTATTTCCTTGCGAATATTAATGTTTAAATTATTGTATATTTGTTGTTAGTAGACCTCATAGGTGCCAATTGTGATAAATTAGGGAGCCTAATTGTTAGCGTGTTACATTTTAATTTTATGCGATGATGTCTGCTTGTGGAACAGATTTGAATGGCGACAATAATGCGAAATTGGAAGGACGTGTGCTAGTCTCGAGTGGGGAGCGATCGGTAAACAAAGAAACGGCATTAAATGCATTAATTTTATTCTGTGGTTTCATTTTATATTACAAAATATCTCTATATCTATCACAGTAACATATTCATAGATGTAACTGATGCGCGTTTTGTTATTATAATTCATACATTTTTTATTAGTTTCTGAAGGCATCAATTACTATATTTTAACAACATCCTTAATTAATCTTCTGACTAAGAATAGTGGGTCAATTTGTTTTCAATGTTCTGTTGTAAACGTGATAATTATCTCAAAATACTTGATCAGTGTCCAATGTGTAATTGCATTTATAAACAATAACAATAAAATATAATTACAATAATACCTGCCCATCGAGTCATCACTCATCACATTTTAATGATTATTTTATTCTATTAGGGCAGTAACAGTGATCGATCAATTGCTCTGTTGTACTACGGGTCGCAGGTTCAATTCATAGAGGAAATTTATATGACCAACAGTTAGGTGTATCAGGTCGAGCCATTACTTGCAAATGAAATTTTGTTAACTCAATCAAAGGGCTAGAGTTGTTAAAATTATGTTCGTTATTTATTACCATTTATTTTACAGTTATAGTAACACAGCGATCGTATTCGGTTTACTGTGATCGCCACTCGATGAGTTCAATAATTCACTGATAAATCCTGCAGCTACTATGAGCTGCAGGATATCTTAGGGGTGAGCTCCTTTATTTCATATGGACTCAAAAGTGTTTCTCGAGTTTTCTTTTATTTTAAAAGGGTTCGGGAATCCGTTAGCCTCACTCATTCGGCGAAACATGAACGTAAGCGTTGCTTCACATCGTTTTTCTGCGAGGCCGTGGTACCACTCCAGTGAAACCGGCCCATTCGTGCCGAAGCATGGCTCTCCTACGGTAAGTTTGTTGTTTTGTTTGTATTAGCGATCCGTATTCCTCCAGAAGGTGAGTTTGTTGCCTTCAATCATTGTCGACACAACGACAGTAGGTTCGCGAATCGCATACAAAGAAAATGTTGTTAGTCTTAAAGGTATTAATGCTACAGAGTACAGGCTAACTTATAACTAAATTATCTTTGACTGTTAAGTTTGAAACACTAGTGTCGTGACGCGTCATGTGTAACACACAAAAACTTCTTTGAATTATTGAAATTAGAAAAAATAATAAAAATATTAATTTATAGCTAAACAAAATTGTATCGGCTCTGTTAACTTGAGCAAATATAAATAAAGCTATGACACAATATAGGTATCTAGAACTAAATCAATCACTAAGGAGGCAATCATTGCTTTTAGACATATTCTGAGCAATTAATAACATTTTAAGTTTACCGAATTATCATATCGTCGCCACTCCATACTATTAGTAAAAATAATATAATAACATACCATCACGCCAGTATTCCCCGAAGGGATAAGCAGAGACGTGCTAACGTACACCCATAGTTCGCCGGTATGTTTAGGTACCATGTAATAGGGGGCGAGCCTATTGCTATTAACCGGGCACAAATTCCAAACTCCGAGCTACTATTGAGAATTTCATATAAAAATCCGATCACACTGCTCGACCTGGTAATCGAAACCAGGACCTCTAGCGTAGCAGTCGCACTTGGGACCACTATACTAACGAGACAGTAATAATAATATACAACATTATCTTTTTATACTATAATCAGTTATATTTAGAGTCCATAGCCGAGGTGCATGAAAAATATATAGGTATAAATCATCATAACAAAAAGCGGCTTTTTATAACAAGTCAATTCATAAAAATGTCCAACTGAAAATCCACTTATCACAAATCCACACAATATTATAATATTTTTATACATCGATTATAATTTAATAAATCCGAAACTAATGTCTGTGTCTCCTAGACAGCTGAACACATTTCGACAACATTTTGCGAGGATATACTTACTGCATCCTGAAGGACAAACTATCCAATGTCATAAAAATAAATAACGAGTATTTTTGGGACGTATAAAAATATTGGAGTGGTGGCGAAACCGACTTACTTTATCAACTTAAGTTACCTACTACCCTACGAGATAATAGTAACAGATTGTAAAAAGTCTTTTAAATCTACGCATTTAATATCAACAAGTTTCTTTTGCCGCGCGCTCGCGTTCAGTTCTCTTACAGCTTTATCAAAGTCGTCGTTATTGTATAATCTATTGCTATTTGTTGCTAAAACGATTTCGTTGACCTCCTCGTACAGTTTCACAGTAGTTATATGCTTGAAGTGACGTTTTAAAGTGTCCATTATTGATTGCTGCAGCTCTATGTCGCGGCAAACTAAGTTTAGGATGAAGTGGCCTGAAAATAGTATTTTTAATTTAGTTTATTTTTTAATAATAAAGCAAAGTCAACTTTTAAACCTGTTTAGGTATCAAAATTTTGAACATGCGCCAAATTTGAAGGTAGACTTCCTAGAATAAAATTGTGGAAACCACATACAAAAATCCTTTTTTATGGGGTATGGGGGCAAACGAGCAGACAGATCACCTGATGGTAAGCGATTACCGCTGCCCATGGACACCCGCAACACCAGAGGAGTCGCAAGTGCGTTGCCAGCCTTTTAAAAGGGTTTGGGCATCCAGTATCCTCACTCACTCGGTGAAACATAACGTAAGTGTTGTTTCACGCCGGTTTTCTGTGAGGCCGTGGGATCACTCCGGTCGAGCTGGCCATGCATAAGCATGGCTCTCGTGCGGTGAATCGTGCAGTACTTTTTGCGAGATGCGTGTATGCGAGACACAAACAAAAAGTCTTAAAATAATTATTTTTTCTTCTATTGCTCATCTAAACCCCTCATATTATTTTCTTAAATATCGATGCACAAACATCGGCCAGTTATTCGGCACTAGGAAATTCAATATTGAGAATTGTCAATAATCTCGTCAATCAGTAGGTACTCACCATCTTCAGTAAGTATGTTCTTTACGTTATCTAGTACTTTGGTGTCGAGGAACTGTTTCGGCGGACAAGAGAGCCCTACCGTCCGGTCCTTGCTATCCATGTCAAACATCACCGCCTCGTAATGATTACCTGCAATATCCAGTCAACAGATCATCAATCATCAATTTAAATCAACAGATCATCAATTTAAATCAAGTCATTTTTTTTGTAAGAATATCGGTCTCAAATTCTGACAGATATTACATAACAATTTTAGACTTTGTTTTTAAAACAAATGAAATATGATAAGCTATACAGTAAATAAAAACGAATTAAAAATTCCATTTAAATAAATCATTAAGAAGATTTGTATGAGTTGAATTTATCACTATGGAAGACATTATGATCAAACCAAGTTTAAATGTGTACCTGTATGTATGTCTGTAATTATTTTTATTTTCTACTAATTTTTTACCTAAACAATAAAAAATGAGTGGAAAATATAAATATTAATGTCTACACTACACATTACAACCGTATCTATTCACTAACTAAAACTGTATAGCTTGAGATGTCTCTGTTTTAAATATACCAACTGCAGCACAGCAAATTTATACTAACCTTTCTCAACCTCATCTTTCAAGAAATCCAGGCCATCTTTGATTTGAACTTCCAACCGGTCATCCGTTTGTAGCTCGAAGTAGTTTCGAGCGACATTCAGCATCGCGGGGTCAAGGTCAACCGCCGTGACCTTCAGGTTGTCGTAGCATTTCCTCAGGAACATGCACAGGCTGCCGCCTCCGAGACCCAGGACTGCCACGTTGGTGAACGCTGACCTGGATATCTGGACCCCGACGCACATGAAGGAATGGTACAGAGATATGTGCCCGAAGTCAACTACGAGCTTGGTTTTCTGTTTCTTTTTTACTGAAAAGAAAGACAATATTATGATTTTTTATTATTTACTCTAAACACTTGATTTTCGTAACGAAACTTCTTATAGCTTTACGTTGTCTTCTTTTCCCTGTCTCAGAACATTACGAGTCAAAACAAGACAAAACACATATAGCTATAGAAGGTTTACAAGACATTTTATATCTTCTATATATATATAAAAGAAAGTCGTGTTAGTTACTCCATTTATAACTCGAGAACGGCTGAACCGATTTGGCTGAAAATTGGTGGAGAGGTAGCTTAGAACCAGGAAACGGACATAGGACACTTTTATCCCGTTCCCGTGGGATGTGATGACAGACCGAATTCCACGGGGGCGAAGCCGCGGGCAGAAGCTAGTCTATATATATAAAAGAAAGTCGTGTTAGTTACTTCATTTATAACTCAAGAACGGCTGAACCGATTTGGCTGAAAATTGGTGGAGAGGTAGCTTAGAACCAGGAAACGGACATAGGATACTTTTTATCCCGTTCCCGATACTTTTTATTCCACGGGGGCGAAGCCGCGGGCAGAAGCTAGTTTATAATAAATAAACATATGTTTAGAGTATCAAGCTAAGAAAGGATTTGAGAAATTCCCACGGTTGCCAATAACCGAGATCAACACAGGTAACCCCACGTGACAGCTATAATACATACATACATAAAGTACGCCTCTTTCCCGTAGGGGTAGGCAGAGACCACTAGACTTCCACTTGCTACGATTCTGACATCCCTATTTAACTTCATCCACACTCATCAATCTTTTCATACATGAGCGTCGGTTAATAAGGGTACTCTTGACCGAGCCATTTTTCAGAACGATCTGATTTCGAAACGTTCAACAGCTAGTTTATAACAATACTTACCACTCTTCAACTTGGCTTCTGACTGCACCAGAAACTGGTTGTCCAAGAACACGAGTCTGCGATGAGTGGCGCCCTCTACATCCACGTCCTCTACCACGAAGTCGCCGGAGATCTGTGAGGAACCCTCGAACACCTTCACTCTGCGACCCACGTCGCTGCCTAGCGACAGGAATGGGATCTGGGATGAGAAATCATAATTTACTATCCTGATTATAGGCATTAGGTATCCTTATACGTTGCGGGACATTGATAAATGATATTTATTTCTGTAAGTTGATCTTTTACAAGACACTTACAAATCAATGTTTGAACTAGAATTTTTAAACATCAATCGTTATGTATTTTTTTTTTCATTTTCCATGATGATCAAAAAGTTATTTTAGTGAAGGAAAAATTAGACTTGCGGGCAGGATGCGAATTTGCGTCTTCTGGTTAAATATACCATGACCACTAAGCCACTGCCATAAATTTCTACTTGGAGGACGAGACTCGCGGTGGCCTAGTGGTCTTGCTAGCAGTAATCTAGTGCTATTATCCTGCGCGCAAGTGATTTTTTTCCTTCACTAAAATATTTTTTTAATCATCATGGAAAATGAAAAAAATAAAAAAACTATTGATGTTTTTTAACTAGATGGCGCCGGCATTTCCTAGAGACCATTATAAACGAAATACACGAACAATACAAAGAAACAATACATAAACAAATATACAACTTTTATTACCTGTCCTGTTAATCCATAAGGTATGAGCATCTTGGCGGCGTGTGCGAGTTCTTCTTTAACAGCGTCAAGAGAATCGAACTGGTGGCCTCTGCGCATCACAGCCACCACCAGCCGGCCGAAACGCGCTGAGTCCTGCAACTGGCGACGGCCTGCAGGCGTGCCGAACAACCACTCAGACTCCCTGGAACAGGGAATATTATTATAATGTAAATACAACCGACCTGTAATGATACTTATTTCTGTAAGTAGATCTTTAGAGACACTTTTACAGTAAGTACCTACAAAAGGCGAAAAGGCTCCGGCGTTTCCTTACCTATACGACCTCTGAGAAGAAACACCGAAACAAACTCAGAGAATGATGATTTCTTTTTAAAGTCCATACATAGCATAATGCTGATGTGAGTGAGAGCAATTTCTGAAATGGCCTTTTGAGGAAAGAACCATAGCAGCTTTGAGCTTCGAGCCTTAATAGGTTAGCGGTCCAAAGCGCGACTGCCACTGACATAGAACTCATCGACCCCAGGACCTAGAGGGCGACACTGAACTCTTGGTAGGGTTACAGGCCGGTGATTACCACGGCGGAGCACCTCGACAACCTTCTCAGAGTAGTACTGAACAAGGCGGTATGCAATATGTAGACTTAAAAAAAATTGCATCGGCCTAGAATCAGGAGTTTTATCTGATCTTAATAAAAAAACAGGAAGATCACGAAAATAAAACAAAAATAACTACATTGTTTACCAAAAAAACTTCATATTGACGCGGGTAAATATTATCGTTGTGAGTTCATCGGCTCACGCGCAGTATTCTTGTACATCAACATCTAGCTATTTTTAACCAACTGTGCACCAAACAATGTGGGTGTGGTCTTTCTAATTTTAATGTGTAATGTGTCTGCATTTTATCATCATAACATAAATCATTAGTGCCAATTTTTCGAGTAATTTCTTTTCAAATTTAGATGACAGTTGCAATGCAGTGTTGACGCGTGCATGTGTACTAATTATTTTGTTATGAATAAGTTGCTCGCTGTGTTTGTCTGACTGTTACGGTTGATATGTTTTTGTGAGATATGGGGGCAAACGAACAGACGGGTCGAAGTTTATATGCTTTTAATCTATATATATAAAAGAAAGTCGTGTTAGTTACTCCATTTATAACTCCAGAAAGGCTGAACCGATTTGGCTGAAAATTGGTGGAGAGGTAGCTTAGAACCAGGAGACGGACATAGGATATTTTTATCCCGTTCCCGTGGGATGTGATGACAGACCATATTCCACGGGGGCGAAGCCGCGGGCAGAAGCTAGTTTCAAATAAACTTATGCATGCATTTATGAAGCTATAACCTCCTGAGTCCTACAATCCTTTTAAAAGTACAATTTGCTCGACGTCATTCAGTCCCAACATTTATCGGGTCGCTGTAGTCTATTGACCGCATGTACTTTTTAACACACAAATTCGTTTTTAGTTTTGAATTCCGCGCTTATTTTTTAAAACATTTATGTCAGTGTCAAAGCATAACGTCCAATCTTTTTACCATTGGTTAAGCCAATCACGAAACAGTTATTCATACAGTTGGCCAGTGTAGGAGTTCAAAAATGGAGCGTCACCGAACTACAGGTAACTAAATTACTTATTTTTTGTATTATTTCATTGTAATTTGTGCTAAACTTACATTTAATAATATGATATAGTCATGATTTTTACTTAAACATTAAAATTGTATCCAAATTCGAATGTTTACTGTGGAAAAATACGACATAATTGTATTTGTACTTTTTAAAGTACTTTCGGTTATATTAATAAAAGGGGCATCTAGAATTTGTACTAGTAAGAGTACATTCGGTTTAGAACCCCATAATTAGTTTATCTGTTGTACTGATTAAAATCTGCATAAAATCTTTAGTTTTTACTTTTATTATTTAGATTTGACTGAGAATCAACTGCGAGATATTGTCAACCAATCAGACTTTGAGGATGATGACGATTCTGATATCTTCGAAGTACCCACAATAGAAGAGTTAAATCGTTCGTTCGAAAAAGTAGGGCTCACGTTAACCGAAACACTAGTCCAGGGCATTTATTATATTTCGATAGATATTTTACCACGCTCAGATTGGCTGATGAACTTGCAAATAGAGGCTTTAAATGTACCGGTACAATTATGAAGAATCGGGTTCCTAAAGAAGTTACTGATAAAATTGATGATGACAAGATTTTGACTAGAAAAGGAAGAGGGAGTTGTGTGTGTTAGTACGAAATGATGGCGTAGTTGCGTTTACAAAGTGGATGGACAATAAGTCGGTCTT
The DNA here is from genome assembly GCA_947256265.1 of Acronicta leporina. Taxonomy (NCBI): domain Eukaryota; kingdom Metazoa; phylum Arthropoda; class Insecta; order Lepidoptera; family Noctuidae; genus Acronicta; species Acronicta leporina. The sequence goes on along the minus strand of OX366513.1, from coordinate 1,812,660 downwards.
AATGCTATCTAATATTTATGCTGCCGAAAACCTCGATAACTGCAGAAGATACAATAGGGCAACAAAGCAATACATAAACATTCCACGTCCAGAAGTTATTAAAGAATATAATAGCAATATGGGTGGAGTAGATTTGGCAGATAGGTTGCTCACTGTATGTCCTAGTAGAGCACGGACACGTAAATGGACAGTTAGGTTCATATCACATTGCTTAGATTTGGCTGTCACCAATTCTTGGATAAAGTACAAGCAGGAACAGATAGGCAAAGGTATACGTCTTCACAAAATTGTTCAGCTGCGAGAATTTAAAAGATTGATTGCGGAAAGACTTATTGAGGAGAATGTTCACGCAGATGAAGATAACTTAACTATAAATGACAATGAAGCAGCTGAAGAAAGAAACAGTAGAAAAAGGCGTCCCCCTATTGTACCTTTGCCTTCAAAAATTAGACGCAAGCATGGGATTGACCACATGCCAGAAATGGTTTCAACTCAGAGTCGTTGTAGAAATCTTGGTTGTTCCAAAAAGACTTCGGTGAAATGTTCAGGTTGTAATTTAGCACTTTGCTTGACGGCAAATAGAAATTGCTTTAAACTATTTCACATTTCCGACTAGTTTTTATCACATTATTTTCTTTATTTACTTAAGTTTTGTTCGTACGTCCATTTGATCTCTATGATATACTTTTAAGACTGAGAGAAATTAGATTTAAAGTTTCTGTTATTTTATTATTTGTTTTCTATTTAATAAATAGGCACACACAATACTTACTTTTGTGCTATTTGTAATAAAAGTTAATTATTTTATATTTTTGTATGAGTTATTATTTCATTAGTCTTTAGTCCCAAATTCCTTTGTAAAGAACAAATTCCAACCTACCATCTTTGTTATTAAGCCCCGATGTCCTCCAAAAAGAACAAAATATAGTTCAGTAAAGTTCATGCTAAAATAATCTTAAGATCAATACAATTGACGTTTGTTTTAGCAAAAAAAAAAGTTTCTATTTTGAACGTTATTTCAAAGCCATTAAAGTGCCAGGACTTAAGCCCTTCTTCATAATTGTTCTTTAAAAAGGATATTCGGTCAACTTAGCAAAATAAATAAATAAAATGGCGGACTCAGGAGGATAAAGGGTTTGGTAGCACTGCTTAAAAAATTGACCTTTGGAAGAATCCGACAAGAAACTCCATGGACACTCTTTTAAAATACCAACTTATTTTTCACTGGTACAAATTGATATCCATAATATTAAAAAAAGGTTTTGCCATCTGTAAAACTTTGATTTTTTCGGCGACGGCTAAGAAAAAAATTACTACTTTTTATGTTTCAACATGACGATGTACTGCGACAAATATAATTTGATGCTTGCTCCAGAGTTTATTTCTGAACAAGTATGATGAATTAGAGGCCGGTGGCCGAGATATGGTCGAATTGGCATATTATATGAGGTAATAGTGATGACAGTGATAAGTGGGCATCACTTTAATAACAAAATTATTTAGCAACCTATTTCTAAGGCACATTTGGAAGCAGGTAGATTTAACTGAAGTATAAACTCTAAAGTTAGTTATTGAACAAATAATAATATGTAATGCCCAGTGTTAATAATATGTAACTGCGTCAGGGCCTGAGCGCGACTGCTACGCTACAGGTCCTGGGTTCAATTCCAAGGTCGAGCAAAGTGTTATTAAGTTTTTATAAGAAATTCCCAGTAGCAGCTCGGAGTTAGGAATTTGTGCCCAGTTAATGGCAATAAGCTCGCCCCCTATTACATGGGACCTAAACATACTCGCGAACTGTGGGTGTAAATTAGTACGCCTCTGCCTAACCCTTCGGGGAATACAGGCGTGATGATGGTAACACCCAGGTATATCTACTATTAATTACAGACTCTATCTATAGTATCTGCCTGCCCCTGTGGGAGAAAGGCGTGAATGTACTTGCATACTTCTGTTGCTTCTGCCACATTCATACAACGAGTGTGAACATGCGAGTATTACGCAACTTTGAAGAACCTCACCACCTCGACATGGCGATGACCTCATTAAAAAATAAATAAATAAATATTCTGGGACATTTTTACACAGCACCATCTAGTCCCAAACTAAGCAGGGCTTGTACTATGGGTACTAGACAATGGATATAATACTTATATACTTTTTTTTGTAAATACATACTTATAATACATAAGAAACACCCAGACGAACACAAACACTTATATTCATCACATAAATGTTTGTATCCTGTAGGAATCAAACCCACGACCTCATAGTCAGCAGTCCGGTACTCGAACTACTAAACCACAGAGACCGTCAAACGGTATAGCAGTGTCGTGATATGCCAAAAGCAAACAACAGATACAGAGAGGTACCTATAATACTGCGGTTCATCAAAACCTTTAAGTAAGCAAGTCAGAGGGAACCTGAATCAATGTCGCGTTAAATTCTCTAGATATTATCTCGCTCCAGTCGCTGTGTGGGAAGGTGCGGCTCATAAAACAAATACCTACCTAGTTATTAAAAATAACATGCAGAAGTTAGTACTAGTTATATCATGTGGAAATATACACCTGGTATAATATTTATAAGTCTGGAACGTTCTAGAGAGCTAAGCGATCTGTAAATATTTTAAGATTATGAACAATAATAAAGATTACGAAAAAATCTTATTAATAAAAACCCACCTTATTAGGTAGTACTAGACATTATTACTTAATCCTCATACATTTTCTACAGTAATAGTGAACTCCAATTGGTAATTTGAAAAATTATTCAATTACATATTATATACATAATATATCTCCTATATTGTGGGTGTTTACATAAACAAATTCTCACATATACAAACACTCGGACCCCGCAACTTGTGGCAAGGCAATAATCAAACCGGGTTTTACCCGACTGCGCGAGGCATGGGATAAATTACAAGTAAAGATACAGTACCTGCAACCGATGTTGGTGTAAGAATGTAAACGATAGCTTCGGAACTTTTTGAAAAACTCTCCTTGTGAACAATAGTCGTGAGTAGTTATACGTTTGAAATTTGTGCTCCGCAAATAAAATCATGACACAACTACGTTCAAAATATTGTAAAATAAAATAAGCATAAAAGTAAGCACTAAGGAAATGTGTAAGTAAATACCTACCTATAAAAATCTTTAAATTTCTATTGAGTAACGAACAAGATATTTCTTGTCACAAAAGTTTTTAAATATTTTTATAATTTATGCACAAACTGCACCGCACGTCCGACCGTCCAGTCGGTCCCAACAAGTTTACGGGTTGCGCAGAACGCCCTCGGCTCCTTTTTATACAACGTATAAACTATATACTAGTTAGATGCCGTGGTCCCGTTTGTATGAATTTCTTTTTTGTGTGGAGTAAATTAAAAAAAAAAATATTGAAAAAATAAAATATATACGACTAAAATGAGATGAGAAAACACTCAATTTTACATACATACATAAAGTCACGTATTTTAAATATAGTATATTTTCAGATTTGAGAAAATATCAATTTTCCTGTATGAATTTGTGTACAAATAAATACCCTTATTAAACTTTATAATTTCAAGCAAATGCGAATTTATTTAGAAGCGGGCTTGCTATACAAAAATATTTATTTACGCAACGTCATTTCCTAAGTAGGTATTTTTTTTTAGAAAGAAAAAACTGCAAATGGCTTCCTTTGCCCTTCTGGCCACGGACCAGTGATATTTTTCATTCAGATCGTCCATTACAGGCTGTTTCCTTGACTTAGGGCCACTTGCACCAACTTCTTAAATGTGTTTAAATTGTATTTAAACACAATATTTGTATGAAAATTTGTGTTTGAATATGATTTAAACATATTTAAGAAGTTGGTGCAAGTGGCCCTTAGTCGTGTTAGTTTCATTTTAAAACGATTCTCCATTAATTTTCAACAGACAAATTATAATAATTATATTTTTCATATACAGAGATCCTCTTTCTCAATAAAATAGGACGTGGGCGTTGTTTACGCGTTGTCGCTATTTTGGATAGCCATTCAGCGAGGCACCTACCTATCGATGTGTGTTGTTAGTGCAATGTTTATATTTATGTTTTAAACACACTGTTTACCGAATTATTTATTTTTTCACCGTCGGCGAACCAGCAGACGTGCCACCTGATTGGTAGTAGTGATCGCCGGCAATGGATTTTATAACACCAGAGGAGTTGCCGATTTATTATCGAGCTTTAAGAGGCCTCACAGTCGGCCGGCGTAGCCGAGATGGGAATTGCCTCTCACGCGTAAAAGTAGAAACACACAAAGGACACACGACAGACTCCGAAGTAAAGATGGTCGTCGCTAATCAGACCTCAAGGTGCCGTCCCCGAGCAAGTCACATAATTGTTTTCTCGCCTCTTACGAGATGCCTAGCTGAAGAACTGTTTTCTAACGTCCATCTTTGCTCGACTTACAAGTCGAACCTAGGACCTCTAGCGTGCAGCGCTGACAAACAGCAGAATGACGCAAATGAAGCAGTTTGTTTCAAATTTCTGGTAGAATATACTACCCAGTACCATATAAAAGGTTATTTCATGTACGTTAGTGTCTATCCATAGGTTTTGAAGATCAGATACACCATAACAATCTTATATATATAAAAGAAAGTCGTGTTAGTTACTCCATTTATAACTCAAGAACGGCTGAACCGATTTGGCTGAAAATTGATGGAGAGGTAGCTTAGAACCAGGAGACGGACATAGGATACTTTTTATCCCGTTCCCGTGGGATGTGATGACAGACCGAATTCCACGGGGGCGAAGCCGCGGGCAGAAGCTAGTTATAAATAAAATAAAATAAAGAAAAATATATTGCACCCCACACAGGACTACATCAGGAAAAAATCAAAAAGCATAGGTACAGAACAAAAAAAACGTGTGGCTCCAAAATATGGCGCCAAACTATTTTTCCGAAAATTTTATTATTTAGTTAACTTTTTAATTAAAAAAATAAGTATCATCATTCCCTCACCTGCCCTGTGGCACAATGAAGACTGCATATTTGTTGATGGCCTGCGATCGCTTCTGGTCTACCACATACAGAGTGTACCGCGGCGAGTCCTCGCCAGGCTGCATTAAGTCCAGGGATACCTAAACAACAAAATGGCGACCCTTATTTGCTAGTAGTACTGTGTATAAAATGATGTAGGTATGAATGTGGACATATGTAAGAATCATAGCAAGTGGAGGTCTATAGTTTCTGCCTACACCTGTAGGAAAAAGGTGTGAGTGTATTTATGTATCTTTTTATTAAAAAAGTATTGCGCCATACTAGGATTTTCTCCTGTAGCATAATACTAGCACGCAGACATACCATCACGCCTGTTTTCCCCGAAGGGTTAGGCAGAGGCGTACTAATGTACACCCACAGTTCGCCGGTATGTTTAGGTCCTACGTAATAGGGGGCCGAGCCTATTGCCATTAACAGTGCGCAAATTCCAAACTCCGAGCTGTTACTCGGAATTTCATAGAAAAACCCAATAACACTTTGCTCGACCTGAGAATCGAACCCAGGACCACTAGGCTAATGAGCAGTTGTTCTCCGTAAGAATCTTACTATATAGTAATTATTGTCTTATCTCATATTAAAATCGATTTCTTAATTTAGCAAGGCTTTGAAATGAAACTAATTTTTACGGATTTTATTGCGGTATATTGATAGTATTTAGTTCCCGATGTTTCGGATCCTTTACAGCATCCATGGTCACGGGTAGACACACAGGTAAAGGATCCGAAACGTCGGGAACTAAATAATATCAATATACCGCGATACAATCCGTAAAAAGTAGTTTAATTTCAATGTCTAATATTCGCGTAAGTGTCAGAAATCAGTATGTTAGCAAGGCTTGCTAGGGTCCCAGAGCATGAATAAAGGATTCTGCACTAAGCGTACTATATTTTTACTAGAGAGGTTACTCTCATTATACTAATGATAACCAAAATCCTACTTACTAGTAATATCATAAACATGAAAGTTTGTGAGCATGTATGGAGGTTTGTTACTGTTTTACGAATAAACTGCTGAATAGACTTTTATGAAACTGTACAATAATATAGCTCATACATCAGAATAACACAAAGGCTTATAATTCAAATAACATAACCCATATGAAACACTTTAAGTGCACTTATAACATGCATACTACTGAAATGTGGAATGTGCTTCCTGAGTGGGTCTTCCCTCATAAATATAATCTGCCTTTAAATCATGAGTGAATTGATTTCTTCTAGGCAAGCACTCCATCATAGGTCACAGTGTTGCTTAACATCAGGAGAACTTGTGGTCAAGTGTAAGCCTATTAGAAATAAAAAACAAAAAAATAAATATGCAGACTAAGTTGTGGGCAAAAGCTAGATGTGTAAGAAACCTACTTCATTGTCATCATCCAGGCTGGTTTTAGCAAGTCCATTGGTGACGAATGCAGTATCCTGCGCTGACTTTACATAAGTTTTCAACTCCTCAGGAGTCTGGAGTCTCTGCATCTTGTCACCTGCCATGCAAATCTCTAGTATCTAAAAGATATGATAAGAAAAATAAATAGGTACATAAATCTATTTTTGGTTTGTTTAAAAATATAAAGGTAAACACAAATATGTTATATACCTTAGCAAAATAATATATATAATCATGTAATGTATTAAATAAAATATGTAACTTCTTTAAAAGATCTTTTAGCTCCCCAAAGCATTATCATCCTTCTATGTTGATTGTTTGGCAAGGATCCCTGCAATATAGGCTGCCTGATAATAAAACTATAGCCGATTGACATTAGGAATGGCTAGTCATTTTACAAGCGACATCTCCTTCACATGTGGAGTCTAAACTAGTTGATTTGATATACATATTTGTATGAACTTGTGCATGGAGCACATTTTTAAAACTGATTCTTCTTTTTTTTGATAATAAAGTTGAATAAAAAGTTTTTATGTGTTATTTCTTACCAATTGTGGCATAACTTTAAACTTTGTAATGATAACAACAAACACAGGTAATGTTGGTCCATCATTGTCCTCAGCAGTTCTCTCTTCAGCCTCATGGCACCTCACAACCCGAAACATCCAAGACTTGTCACAAAATGAGTCCAACAACTTACTAAGAATATGGCTCTGAAGTAAGGATATGCACACAAACCGACCTCCAAGCTTCAAAACTCTTTTGATTTCAGAGAAATACTTGTCTATGGTTTGTTGAGTTTCCTCTGAATCGTCCGGCATTAAGGCATCCAAAGTACCTTTGTCTAAAACTACATTGAAATCTTCGTCTTTGAAAGATGTGTTCAAAGCATCCATGCAGAGGAATTTCATAGGTATTCTGTGAGCATTTATGCTGTTCATTTGCTTAATGACGACTTCAGAAACATCAATATTTGTAATATTTTGGTAGCCAACATCGAACATGTCGGCACTGAGGCTAGAGTTACCGCAACCCGTAATTAGGATGGAATCCTTTTGTTTGATATATTTATGTAGCTGTCCACATAGTTCTAAGTATTCCCCATACCTGTAAGATGCACGATTAATTATAAATCTCTAGCACTTAGTCTTAAAAAATGTCTCGAAAGGTGGTACAAACATAACCTACCACTCAAATGCTTTGTTTCCACGTTTCTTGAAGAACTTGTTCCAATAGTCCTTGTCACTGAATTCCTTGTGGCTTTTAGGTAGTAGATTCATCGCAATAGATTATTATTGTTACTGTGAATCAAGTCAGTGATTATATAGGATTTTTTATTGGGAGAGCCGAAAACTACACAGTGTGAGTCTCCGAACCCGAAGCTATAGTTTGTTTTTCTGTCAATGTCATGTCAGTCAAACTCAAACTTTCATACATGACACCTTATCACTTTATAAGGTGACAACAAATTTGACGCAAAATCAGGGACTTATCGTTATCCATATCAGAATTCATAACGATATAATAACGTTATAATAGTATCGATACCTCGGCCAACATATCGGTTTCAATATTTTGCAAAACGTTATACGGGTAACAGAACGAAATTCATAACGAAACAAACATCGACGGCCTGCAACGTAATGAAGAAGCATCATAAGACTTATCTGCAACAATTGTTTCTGGAGATGGGTTGTAAAAAATAGATAAAGCAGATATTTTAATTTTGATGAAAGTAATAAGACGATAATATACAAAATAATATAACTAAAAAAATAATAACATTATTTACGTTATTATTTTTATAACAATATTTTAATAACGTTAAATTGACCAAGGTAACGGAACGAAATTAAAACGTTATACTTAAACTAGTTATTTCATTTTATTTATTTTTTAAGGTTTATCAAGGTTATGTTGGTACAGTTGCCGCAAAATAACTTGAACCAAAATGGTGGATGTGCAGTAAGTAGTCGATTTTTAGTACATTTTGCACGCAAATGCACCAGCGCAAACTTTCCCCCTCTCCGGTAGTTTTGGGTCAATTTACTTTGCGCGAGCTATAGTGTTATTTTAATCTGTGTAGTCTGTGTAATGTATGATATCATGAATATGTCAATGAGATGTCAATATAATGTCATTTTGTGGTGACAAGTTGTACGTAGCATCGAGTGTGTGTGTGAAATTTGTTGTTGTTATTTTTACGTAAAATTTTACAAAAATAAACGTTCTATTATTTTTTATCTAAATCACCAATAAACAATGTATTCCATTTGAATATAATGGCTTTACTGGACTTTAATGAATTGAAGTCTTGGCTGCAGTATTTTGGTGATTGATCCTGAAAAGTAAAAAAGGATATAACACTATGGATAAACAAAAACAGGATAAATGGAAAGCTCTAGCAACTATCAAATCCTTTGATTTGGGTAAGTGCATCGTTCTAATTCATTCATTGGTAAAAACTAGGTATTTTATTTCTAGTCATGAAAAAATTGGTAGCCTTGAAGTTCACTCATATCTTCTACGTAAAACAACGTGAGTTTATATACTATGCTAAATTCGTCGAAAACCCGACGTTATAAACAGTAGTAGCAAACAAATATTTATTTTGTTTAAAAATAATATCTTCAAATAAAAAGATAATTAAAAGCATAATTATTTAGGTAACACCTGCCGTAAAATATAGTGTGCAGACTTTTACATAACTGCTCCATGTTGCAATTCATGCAATTCCAATGCAGAATCATATGCAGGTGTTTCTGCTGCTCGAATATTGAACTCTTAAAGCCATGAAAACAAGTGTTTATATACTAAATATACTGTAATAGATATGATGAAATAGTTTAACTTTACACATAAGTTAAACTTATTCTTATTCCATGCTTAAAATAACATCTATTGTGCAGACTGCTTACTTGTAGTTATAAACAAAACAGAAATAACAGGTTTTTAAAACGAGTATTTCTATTAATGCTGTAGAGTTATTCAAAGCCAAAGGACAAAATCTTTTTGTTTTCAGTGTTATGCTACCTTTTTGTTACAGACTTATTAAATTACCATTATCCTCGATATTATAAAAAAACACAAAGTTGTCTTCTACCTGATATAAGTTTAATTCGTTGAAGATTTTTAGCCATGTTACAATTTGGATAGTTCGAAATTTATTTGTATAGGTAGGTACCTAATCAATAATATAAATAACAAAAAAGATCTTTAGTAGATAATGATAGTAATAATGATTCTTGATAAAATCATCTCTATCTCTACCATTATGTGTCAGATCTAACAGGAATATTAGGGTCTGTGCAATAAAAAATAAATTTGATTAGTTAATTTAATTAGTTTATAGTTACTAGTGGGCCCAGCAAATGTTGTCCTGCCCATCCTACCAAAAAATTTAGAACCCGATTGTGGTGCCATCTACTGGCTAAAACAGTGCATTCGATTTGAATTTTGTTATCACTGTTATAATATAACTACCTCCTCCAAATTCAATACTGGTGAACTTCTTATCACAATTAATTTATCGGATCCTGAGATACAGCTTGATCTCTCTGATGTATAGAAGCCTATACAAAGTAGAGATCATCACTGTTGGTTTATATCAAATTATTTTTGGAATCCATTTCTAATACTACTATAGCTTCAGGTGAGCGAAGCCGTGGGCAAAGGCTAGTTAAATAATAAGGTAGAACTAGGTCAGTTAACTGCAATAACAGTTTTAGATGAGTGTACAAAATGCCTGCAACATAACAATAAATATGTTAATTTTAATGAGCTGTATTTAGCCACTTTGGCATCGCGCCTACTAGTTTCAAGGATATTCGTATTAAACAAATCAAAGCGTAAAACTTCTGTTAGGATAATCTATCTGTGCCCTTCTCAAGTTAATCTTTGCGAACAGCTGCACACAGTACAGTCATATAAAAAAGGTAAAAAAATGTCGAAAGTTGAGAAACAAATCACGAATGTACCATTTGCGTGCACCACTGTCTTTTGCACCAAGTGAGCGGGATGTATATTGATCAAACGTGAGAGTGTGAGTGAGATAGCACGCAACGAGACGACTGTGCTTCCCTGACTTGACCCTGCACCGGTGTCTTCTTTCGGCACTGCCAGTAAAGGGCCGGATTTGATAACTTTATATCTCATCGATCTCAGTCAGGGTGCTACCGAGACCACAGTGGGTGGTGTGGCTATGTCCGAGGAAGGACGCAGGATTGCACCCTGCATGAGAACGAATTTTAAAAAAATACTTTATTACTACCTACCTATTATTTTTTCTAATCTGCATACATAATTAAGTAAAAAGAAAAAATACGATACAGTAAACACCATTAATTATATTTAAAACTAGCTTCTGCCCACGACTTCGTCCGCGTAGCGTGATGATATATAGCCTATAGCCTTTCTCAATAAATGGGCTATCTAACACTGAAAGAATTTTTCAAATCGGACCAGTAGTTCCTGAGATTAGCGCGTTCAAGCAAACAAACAAACAAACAAACAAACAAACTCTTCATCAGCTTTATATATTAGTATAGAGTATAGATAGATACTTATGTAAATTGTAGGTTTTATCTTTTGCGGTTTACGAACTGTAACCGAGTTAAAACGGGGAGTCTACTTGCATATTACTAGGTATACCAAGTGTGCCGGAATGTTCCAGACCGTTATGGAGTTTGATTTTAAAAAAATGAACCTTCTGTAGTAAAATTTAAAGTTCGTTTTTATTAAAAAACAGTACACCGCCGTAGACTACAAACAGAATTTAATAAAAATCGACCGTGTAACCTAAATATACAGTTCATTTTCAATAGCTTTCTTAAAGAGTGCCAGGATCGACCCCTACAATTTATTGTTTGTTGCTTAAAAGAAACAGTTTTTTATAGGCCCACTCTGACCGATCCATGGATCCTTCAAGAAAGTTCCGAATTCATTTGAATGTATTATTAAAATGCCATGCTTGTCTCCGTAAAATTGTTAATACCGTTAGATTATAAATCTACATATCTCGCGAACCGCCAGAACCGAAGTAATGCGTTAAACTAAATTGTATGCAGTTACGGTACGGTACGATCAGCTTCTGCGCCACGTGTTCGATCCCCAGACGGAGCAAATATTTGTATGGACTACGAGTGGTTGCTCTGGGTCTGGGCGTTTGTGTATGTGAGAGATTATAATTGAACGGTATGTAGTCTGAAGGTAGCATCTATGATACACGTCATCAGGCTACACTTGAACAATAATTCACAAGATTATTATTCTTATTGTAGGTACTTGCCAATTGCACTAAAAGTTATAAGTAGGTAGGTACCTTCCTACTCATGTAGGTACCACAATATAACGCATTGGCTTCGGCTGTAATGTTATTATGTAGGTAGGTATATATATTTTAATAAAAACTTAATTATAAGTTTAATTAAATAGCTAAAACAGTTCGTAACTCTCACTTTTGTATAACCGGATTTAGGTGCACATCGCATAATTTTTAAATAAGGGTGTCTACACAATGGAGTAACCCAGACCCTTAAGAGACAATAATCCCTGTGGTGTCATACGACGCAGGTATGATGCAGTATACCTGCGTCATATGTGTGTATACTCCTTAAACCACATTAGATACTATGTGATTTTAATTCCTACACCAGAAAGAGAGGTCGGAAGAACAGAAATCATTCAATCTCTTATGGTGCTCCCTCACCGGGAGCATTCACCTGTAATGTAATAGTTCAGAATCGACTTTGAGCATTACATTCATAAAATAATGCTCGAATATGTGATGTAACAGGTTGTGCACTATAATGCTCAGTTCTCTTCCCTCACTAATGTTATGCTCGACTCTCTCACGTCACATCACATGCGAAAGCTTCCGGTGAGGAAGCACCTTAAGAAAATTCAATATGACAGAAAGTCCAAAAACATATTTAATAAATGAAAAAGGGTTTAATTACCCAGCGATACGACAGTAAATGGGTTGCTGATGATGAAATACGAGTATATTTCCATATAATCACTCCAAAATTTCGATATAGTGTCTTTGTTACCTAACCTAGAACAGGTACTTACAAGTTTTATAGGTATTTGTAGGTACCTATAACCCTTTCTTCAACGTCTTGCAGTCGGCATCCAGTTCAACCAGATACGGCTAAGTATTTACACAGAGTTATTGCCTGCCACACGGTAAGCAATCGGATTATTAGTCAACCAATGTATTAGATACGGTCAGACGGGTTTTAGATTGTCGGGCGTCCCGCTATCCGCAATGAAATCGAATCGCGTACATTATGGAAATCAATGAAGGTCGTTCTCTGTTTTTCGTATGTCGACAAAGAACCAACAATTCTTTAACAAAGGGAGGAGTGTACCAGTATGTTTTTAGGTCTCACACCAAACCAAACTCCGACCTGCTACTGAAAAAACACTGCTTGTCCTGAATCAAACCACACGCCCAGGAGGTGACAACGACGAAACGTGGGAAAAGTGCACCAAACAGTAGCTTAGCACGAAGAACTATCGAATTCGTGTCGTAATCGAATGAGTTTTTTTCTGTTTCATATCTTATACACACATACATATTTTCACATCTGTCTCCCATTGGGGTAGACGGAGACTACACTACACTTGCAACGATCCTGGCACACCAGTTTCGCTTCATCTACGTTCATTAACCTCCTTCTCATACAAATTATTCTCGATTTCGACACGAATACGTTTTCGGAAGTGTCGCGTTTGGGCTACAGTATTACTCCAATAATGCACTTGTTATTTTTGACATTTATAGCGCCTATTTATATGCAAATATTTTGGGCAAAATCTAGAGTCTGTGTAGGTTAAATCTGAACCAAAATTCATCGAAGTTGATTCAGCTATTTAGGCATAGAAACGTAACTACCTAACAGATAGACTTACTCTTGCATTTATTGGTTTGGATTACACTATAGGATCTTTGACTTTGAACGGTTAGGGCGCCCATTGGTGCAACGATACTAAGAAAAAATATAGAGTCGTTTGAGAATTTCTGCTCCGCGCTGCTTGAGGGATACACGATGCCCTCAAACCCTGATCAATATGACATTATTCATCATCAATATTTAATGAAACCTCGCTCAAGTATTTTTACCTTGACAAGACGACATCACATTGATCTCCATTAGTTATTCATGCATCGTAAACATGCGTGCAGCAGCAGATGAGATTGAATGATAAAACTGTTTACAGATAAGAATTAATTTACATCCCGACAAAGATATAGGGGCGATTGGAAAATGTCAATATCAGGACGTCTACATCCATCAGTATACAATTGGCCTTACCTGGGGTTACTCGACACTTCTTTCTGTAAAACGTAACAAACTGATTTATTTTTATAACTTTAGTTTTACTAGTTATTGTGGTTCGATTTATTCGGAGGATATTATTCGCGTCTTCCTTGATTAATGTATCCAGTGTGATATTAATAAAGTGTTTTACCTAAAATCCACTTGTCAATTGGAGGCAATTGTTTAAAAAGACAAATCATTGTTAATGCGGATCGAGAAAACAACTTCGACGACTGCTGTATTCGTGATGTCAGTTGGGATTAGTTTACCAAAATCCGGTGTGGCTGTTTCTTCAGCAGGTCATTGGAAACATTTATCTGTAATACTGTACTTAATATTTATTTTTACCAATATGTCTAAAATAAAGACTTTGAATAGACATAAAAGTTATTTTAGTGAAGCAAAAATTCTACTTGCAGGTAGGATAGAAGGGCGAGTCGAATTTTTCCTTCACTAAAATAATTTTATAAATATCTTAGCATGGAAAATCTAAAAAAATACAAAAACATAGACATAAAAGTGTCTTTACAACCGCCCACGGAAATAACATTATAATTTATCATGGATATTCCATTATTTGTTACCATCTGAAAGTTCTAAAACACGCAACTCTAATGTCGATAAAAATGCTTCTATGCGGCTTCATTCGCGTGTTATTAGAATAAATAAATAGGTAGCTTATTTTATGATCGACTTTGAAAAAGTTACGGTTAAGTTTAATTAATTTGTATCAAAGACCAAACAATTTTGGGGTTGACCTTAAAATAATTTTTCATCATTATGATCCTATTATTATTGGTGTCCACTAGTGGGTACGGATTGGTCGATTTATTCATTCCATTAGTCTGTTATCTAATGTTGTTTTTTTTTCTCAAATTCCAGGCTTAAACCGCAACAGTCATCATGAGTCCGTGTTCGAGAGCATGCAGCAGATTGATATCATTAATTCTTCGACCACCACTCCCATCAGTCTGCTCGTACAGTCCCTCGTCAAACAACTCTGCTCCCTCCTCGAAAAAGACACTATCAGGGCCAACCAACTCTACAACACCATATGCGAAAAGCTGCACAGCATGAACCTCATAGATGACTCCTACGCAATGGGAGAGTTTGAAGCAATGAGGAGTCAGTACCAACGTGCCTTGTACCAGCTCGTTGCAGTTGCTAGTGGTTCACAAATCCCAATAACCCTACCAGCAACATGGCCCATTGTTCAACCATCTGGCCTTGAATGGTCGAGATACCATCGCGAATTTGAAGAGCTATATTTTATTGCTGGTGGCGGGTTTGGAAGTGTGTTCAAAGCCAGGCACAGACTGGACGGCGTTGAGTACGCCGTCAAAAAGGTCTACATAAAGTCCTCAGATGTCAATTCAATTATGTCACATTTAGCAGAAGTAAAGACAATTGCGAGTCTGAATCACCCTAACATCGTGAACTACAAGGCAGCTTGGCTAGAACCGATGATAGAATCCACCGTCAAGAAGAAAAACAAATTCAAGATGGATACGGACAGCGAAGACATTTCCATAAATTCCAATCTGATATCATCCGCTCAACCTAACATAATAACGTCATTCAAAACTCACAATCCCAAAGAGTTGACTAAGAACAAAAGCCTTTCCGACTTCGTTATATCGTTTAAAAATTCCAACAGCTTTGCGAGTTCCACTGAGGATTTGGAAGACTCGGAGTATTTGTCCGATGAAGACACGACATCGCCTCAAGATGAGAATGCGGTCTGCAACTTCTTCTCTGGTAAAGAATTCGAGAAATGCTCCCGAGTGAATTTGAAATGGGCAACGCTATACATCCAGATGACGTTCTGCCAGCAGACCCTGAAACAGTGGCTAGACGAACGCAACCATCACATGACTGCCACCAGAAAGGGGTCCGATGACATGACTCTTCACCACAGTGATTCAGCAGACTCCGGGTGTCTTGACTCCCCTGATTTAACTTACCCTGTTGCTTGGACGCACATTGATGTACTCATAGAAATGTTCACACAACTGGTGAAAGGGTTGCATTACATACACTCGAGGGGAATCATTCACCACGATATAAAACCTAGTAACGTGTTTGTGGCGCAGAATGAAGGCGGTGTATCTGTTCAGTTAGGAGACTTTGGCCTGGCGTGTCCTTTGCAGCAATCTCACAGTGGACTGGCCTTGGGAACGCACTTGTACGCTGCGCCTGAGCAACTGGATGGACAGTGTAACCCTAAGGTAAGTGCAGCATATTATAATCCCCGAAAGATAATACTCGCAACTTATAGAAATAGGGTAGTGGACTGTTGTTTCATTTCTTTAAAATAACTGTCCTATTGAAAAGTGTTATTAAATATAATTATTATAATAAAAAAAAAACCACTAAAAGATTTACAAGATATAAGCTTTTAAAGTTTTGGATGGGGATTGAGAGATGGGGGATGCTCTGTCTCTTTCTCGCAAAATTGGTGTTAGTGTAGAATTGGTATAGCATGGTTTATTGACGTCAAAACGTGCTCTTTCTGTCTAAAGTAAACATAAAATGCTTATAACGTTCATATTATTTAAACGATTTTAATTTCGTTTATTTTGTTCGGCTCTATTTATAGACAACTTTTTGGTGAGAATATAAAAAATATATACATCAACCACCATCAAGCCTATTGTAGTGTATTTACACACTAAGGAGTTGTCGATATTTCATGACTAACAAAACTGGCGCAATCAAGCGGGATATCCTCTTGGATTGTCTGCCACCTAGGGAGACGGCAGAGCACTTGCCTTCCCTGGCCATGAGTATGGTGTTTGTAACATACGCCGCGATAAAGGAAGTTTTTCGGAGTAGGAATAAGCTATTGTAACTTTTTGTTGTTGTAATATTCTGTGTGACAGAGTTCTGACCACCTGCTTGCAATTCTGGCAATAACAATCTTTGTGGGCGTTAAAATCACTTAAAACCCAACATTATTTGAACCAACTAAAATAAAACAATAAATGAAAAAGTGCATTTTATCTTATTTCAGAGTGACATGTACAGCCTCGGAATCATTCTCCTAGAAATGGTAGAACCCTTCAGCACCGATATGGAGCGAGTCAAAACCATCACAGACCTACGCAAAGGCCAGATACCGGCCCATTTAACGGCGAATTATCCAAAAATAGCCCATATTATAGGCAAGCTGGTACAAAGGCGACCTGCTAAAAGGCTGGATACCGGGCAACTTTTGGAAGAGTTGAACAATTTGGCTGAAAACAAGGATGACACCATCAAGTCTTTGAAAGAGGAGTTAGCGGCGAAAGATGATGAAATCGCCAAGTTGAAAATGATGCTAGCCAAGTTCAATTATAAGACTTAAAAGGGTTGGTAGTGGTTAGTGCAAGGGATTAAGTCATCTTTATACTTTTAACTTGCACCTAATATTAATGAGGTTCGTAAAGTGTACTTACTTTAATTCAGTGCGGTTGTGTGGTGATGTATTTAAACAATATAGTATTACGGATTGACGTTCTTGTTTAAATTTGGATCTATATAATATATATAATGTTTTTTTCTAGGAGCAGCAGTTTAAATTGCTAACTTTTCTTTTAGGTAAAAAAAATAGTTCACATAATTAATTTAAAAAACTTTATTTACAAAATTCTAACACGCATACATAAATTATTATCTTAGTCTAACGTTATTTACAGTCTTAATTACATTATTTTTATCTGTCGCTGTCGTGCGTATCGATGTGTGGTTGGATCACGACTGACGTGCGCTGAGCTTCATTGAAGCTAATTGGTGGGGGGTGCGCATGCGCCAGCTACAGTACCGCGTCAACAGCGTGAATCACACCGTTCGTGGCAGGAATGTTGTGTGTTATCACTTGCGCGTTGTTCACTTTGATGCGTCCTGCAAATAGTTTTTTTGTGTTGAATGTTTTTTTAATTTCTTGCTTAACCAGACCACGCTGCGCTGTGGCTCGATCTGATATTAATGATTAGGGAAGTAAATAATAGTAAACTTCGTAAAACGCTTAGAATTTCCCGTTCTCTTGGGAACTTCGGAATAATGGAACAAAAACGCTCATAAAAAGAAATCAAGTCAATCTATCGACCTGGCAATTGAACCCGGGACCTTCCAGCATAGGAAGTTTATAGTTTAGTAATCTGGTTTGAGGAGCTGTCTTTAAAATCTATCTTAAAAAAAAGATTCAAAGTTCGCTCATAAAAAGAAATCTAGTCAATCTATCGACCTGGGAATCGAACCCAGGACCTTCTAGCGTTGGAAGTTTCTAGTGTAGTAATCTGGTTTGAAGAGCAGTCTTTATAATCTATCTTTAAAAATTCAATTCTCAATTCTCATCTCTTATAATGCATTATTTTCAATTAATTTCAATTTAAATAAATATACTGATTTCTGACACTTACGCGAATATTAGACATTGAAATGAAACTACTTTTTACGGATTTTATCGCGGTATATTGATATTATTTAGTTCCCGACGTGTCGGATCCTTTACAGCATCCATGGTCACGGGCAGTCTGCCCGTGACCAATAATATCAATATACCGCGATAAAATCCGTAAAAAGTAGTTTCATTTAAATAAATATGTTCAATATATAATAATTATAATTAAATGTTAATTTAAGTATAGTGCTTGTGGCACAGCTACTATGTTTATAGTGCATGTGTTGCTAGCCTATAAGAAATTGTTATACTTACCTTAGTTATTGTAAAACAAAAAGTTTGTAATAGTATTAGTGTAAACAATTGTTGGTTGGCCAATAAAGGAAAAAAATAAAAATAAATACGAAGATCCAACTGACCAGCGCTCTTCTGCAGCGTGAGCGGCTTAGCGTCCTCCATGGAGTTCCTCAGCTGGTAGTAGCGCATGCCGGCGCTGTACAGCGTGGCCGGCAGCACGTGCCGCGCCACCAGCGCGCGCGCGCCGGCCCGCTCCGCCAGCCGCGCCAGCTCGCCCGGCGCCAGCCGCGCGAATGCCGCGTCCGTCGGCGCGAATACTGTGTACGTCTTGCTCTCTATAATACATGAGAAGAGAAAATTATGAATTACATGAAAACATGTCTTGCAAATCAGTATGCATGAGAAAAAAAAATTCTAGAGAAAATTAAATAATAGAAATACCCTCACTTTCGAGGTTAGGTCAAGGACCCTGACTTAAACAAAAAAATCAAATACTATGAGAGCCACTTGCACCAACTTCTTAATTATGTTTAACGCATCGACAATAATGAGGGTAGTTAATGACAGGAGACGTCAAAGTTATCCGTTCTACATTGTTACTCTGAGGCTCTACACATTGAATACACTTATACCATAGAGGCGGTTCCCAATATCAAACCTGTCGATAAATTTCTTTGACTATCTATCTATAAGGACCCGCCTCTCATGATCATTCCCCTCTGTCAAGGTAGTGGATTAAAAAATCTAACGCGTTTATCAAAACTGTTTCCGAAATCGATTTTTCATTAACAGAATCGTTTCCGCTCAGTAAGGTCATCATAAATGCTCCGTGTAAATACCGATATACGTGCAGGTATTGTATGCAAAAAAATATTTAATATCTTATTTAGATAAAGATGGAGTTATTTTCCGTATGTAAGTATTAAAGTTCATTTATTTCTATTTAAATCACATAATACAATTTATTAATAAAGATCGAGGACGTTACCGATTCAATAATCGAGTATAAAATAATCGTTTAGTTCAAGCATGCACTCCCCACGAGACTACCCGCACTCCCCACGAGACTTTCCGCACTCCCCACGAGACTAGCAAATTTTTTTTACTAACAATATCAGCCTTCTGCTAATACACGTAAGATTTAAATTTGAAATATCCATCAAAATGTCATTTTTTTATTTCAATTATATATCATCCAATAGGATGTCACCATTTCTGATTTCCAATTATAGGTCTTAATGCAGAATTACCGTTTTTTGGCAATTATAGGCCTTATATATATTATGCCATAATGCATAAAACTCGAATTTTAAAAAGTGTAGCGAGACTATGTCCCTCTTTTGTTTTGTCATTTTAATTAATGATGTGATAGTGTTTGTTTACGATTTCGAATCGATATCGATATTATTTTTGTGTTCAATGTAAGACCAAATGAATATCACTGAATTTATGATATCACTATATTTTAATAAAATAACATTTTTGGAAATGACGTAACTAAGATTATTGATTATTTTTGATATCCAGTATTAGATATTTTATTTGTTACTTTTTCAGATCTACAAAAGACCTTCATTTAAAATGATATAGGTGTGATTGATAAATAATAGCTTAAGCCGTTGCGGATAAATTTGTTGACAAAAGAATTTATAAATTAACATATTTAAATCGTATTTCAAAAATCATTGAAAATGATTTCTAAGATACGGTATGGTTAGAAGGTCTGGGGTTTCTTTTACCGCTTAGGTGGAAAACCAGCACATGTCCCGCCTGATGGTAAGTGTATTTATAGTGTTAATGTACCCTATTATATGAACGCTTGCAACACCTGGGGTATCACTCGCCCGTTGCCGAACCTGTAAAAATCTTTTCCCACCCGGTAGACACCCACAACACCGGTACCCCCACTGCCAACATAACGCTTCCTCGCGGAGCTCTGGCGATCTTGCTCACCGTTAGGAACACAACATAGTACAGTCACAGATACTAGAATACTAGTAGTACAGTGCTATGTTATTTGGCTACTATTTTCTGCAAAGTGTAGGTGTTTCCCCAGTTGGGCAGCTCCAATTGTAAGTGAGTTATTTAATTCCACTATGCCCTGCCTCTCGGGGTGTTTCTTCAAACACATTATTTTCGTTTTTCGATATCCGGCTCAAAGAAATAACGAGAGTACGGAACACGACATACCATCACGTCTTTATTCCCCGAAGGGTTAGACAGATGCGTACTTCGGGGGCGAGCCTATTGCCATCAGCGGGCATCAACCCTTAATTTTATAGAAAAACTCCAATAACACATTGCTCGACCGGGGAATCGAACCCAGGACCTCTAGTGTAGCGCTTCTGTTCATATTAACGCGCGACATAATGAACAAAATCGTATTTACTCCTACTTATATCTCGTGGGAAACAAAATGCTCTGTCTAGTGTTATCCCTATAATCAAACTAATTGGTATCAAAGTATTTGTAACATAACGTCCCCAATATCCGCTCTATCTATACTAATATTATAAAGAGGAAAGATTTGTATGTATCAATGTATGTAACAAATAAACTCAAAAACTACTAGCCCGATTTCGAAAATTCTTTCACCATTTGAATGCTACATTATTCAAGATTAACATAGGCTATAGAATATGTATTTCGAAAAGTTTGCGATTTCTCTCACCCGTGCGTTTATTTTCCAATTACATAGTATGTTACACCTATTTATCTATACCTAAACAGTTCCTTTGTTTTGTATTTCATTAACATGCAATGAGAGCATTGCATTGAAAATAATTATGACGCAAGATATTAAAAAGGTGTGTATGGATGATTTTAATTTTGCAAATAAATAATTACATATAAAAATAATTTTTGATGTTGTTACGTTTTTCTCCAATCTTCCTAAAATAATCTATCGATATAAAATATCGACATAGTAGCTTCCTAATTATTTTTAGTGTTTTATACGTTCGTATTGTCGTCAATTCTTGTATGTTGACGTATTTGACCACTATGTGTGCGTAAATTGTGTTAGTGGTGAAGAATTTAATATGTGTGAGTTCGTGGCGATACAAAATGATTTTGAGTATGTGTGCAGCAATGTCTATGTAGTGTTTCCTCCCCCCGCACCAAAAGTGACAGACTTTTTTGTTCATAGAATTAGGCGCGTCACTTGTCCAGGGATAGATAGTCAAAGATAAATTTGCTTACTAGACTACTCAGAGTAACAATACTAGACTAGAAGCAGAAGTAAGATTTTGACATTACTTATTTTAATTCAACACAGCGCAGTCGCTCGACTGTCTATGTCACTTATGCCAATCAAAAGTACAAAGGTTATGCCTTTGAGTTGCCCTTGGTATGCGTAAGCACTAAACAGTGCTATCCTCGTTGTCTGCTGAAGGACAACTCAATTCTCAAATCATCTACGACACTCACGATATTGATATTCAAATTTTTCAGAATAAAGTCTAAATTCTTCTGTTTATATTCCCGATAAAAGAACGAACTACGGAGAATATCGTAGAAAGCACAATAGTTAAAATAGGTTTTCTTTCAACTAACCTGCCAGTGTTTCCGCGAAGCCACTGGCGTGTATGGCCTTGAGGAAGGTGGTGAACCGCCTGTCGCGGTCGGCCTGGAGCGTCTGCACCAGGTCGCCCACCGGCAGTGGGAACATCACGCGGTCCACTGCGTGAGCTATACCCTGAGGTAAGAAAATAATATAGTCACATGGCAAAATACTCAATTTTACGAAGAAAGTATTGATAGCTTTCTGAATCGTACACAACACATAACATCACGCTTGTATTATTCGAAGGTTTAGGCAGAGTTGGATGTTCATTAATGCAAGCCAATGAAGACCTAAAATGTGTAGGTTCTATGCGTGTTTTAGGTCCGATTTATTAGAGGGCGAGCATACAGCAACTGGGCCCAAACCAAGCTGGTGGTGCTTGTGAAAATTTCATATTAAAACTACACATGACACATTGAATAGTTCACCTATTTTGTTGGGGGTATTGAGAATTCTTCCATCAAATCCCTTATATCAAGACATATACAAAGCAAAATCTTTTGTCTCGGTTGTTTAATTAATGTGCATAAACAGTACATTGAGTCGGGTCCTTCTAGAATACCGACAGCGCATTCAGCGAGAATACTATTGCTGGTATATTTATTGCAGGCGAATTTATTTATTGTCTCATTAATGACTATTAATGAGACAATTAGTAATTTACCCTTACATACGTGACATTTTAACTTTTAAAGGCTCAGTTGTAAATCTTACCTGTGGTATATGAATATCCTTCTTATCATCGAGAACCCTCGCGCCGTTGATGGTGGTGACGCGGACTTCGTTCCACTCAACATCGTGCATGTCGTACTGGTTCACCCTGAGTTGCGTGCCGGCTAGAGAGACTCCTGTCATCTCGTCCTGTAAGGAACCGATGTCGAAGGCACCTGGGATCACGTGGTGCAGAAGCAACTGGAATTTTGATAAAGTGAGGGTTAGAAGAGAAAACATATTTTCTGAAGTCGTCAACCTTTGAACTGATGCAGATCCAGTCAAAATGGTACAAGATTGAACACTGGCTCTCACAGTCAGGCGATGCAAATTTATTGATTATTCAATAAGAAAAAGTCTATTAAAACTCCACAGATGGGATTCGTCTATTCTCAAACATACTTGAGTTTCCACTTAGAACTCAAACAATCAGTTTTAGTTCAAGGAGTGGAGAATTTATGATAAATTTAAGAATAATATTGGTCTACTTACACCACTAAGCAGCCTTGGATTATCACGGAACTTCTCCTCGGCCTTGTCAGGACCTCCGAGTTGCACCAGCAGAGTTCTAAACGCCTTGTCAGTTGGGACAAAGATAGTGTAAGGACCCGTCTCATTCAGGATCGTGTCCAGACCTGATTGGCGCAAGTATTTCGCTGTTGCAAACAATCCATTCTCCTTAAGAATGTCCACGAGACCAAGGTTTTCGGTTGATGTTGTCGGGGATGACTGCCTTGCTACATTGAACGTGCTACCTTCAGTTATGGTTGGAGCAATTGTGCTGGAACCAATCACAACTAAGTCTTTCTCTGGGGAACGATAAGGGGTGGTATTTATAATAGTAGAATGAGTCGAACTAGGATATATGATTCTTGGGGTTTGGCTGATGCTGTTCCTACTAGATGTGTACTCAAAGGCTGGGGTGCTGGATTTCGTGTTGTAGCGCTCTGTGCTCGACACGGTTACGGTGGATGGGAATTGTGTCTGAGTCTGAAATGTGTTCCGAGAAGACTGAACAGAAGATTGGTAGTGTGGCGTTGGTGTTGTATGGGTGATTGGGATTGTATGGCCGGTAGACCCACGGTTTGAGGTACTGACGAAAGTCGAGTAGCTAGATGGATGATGAGAAGAAGCTGCGACATAATCAGTTGTTTCCGTTATAGGGCCAGGAGTTGTTGAGCTGAATATTGAATTTGAGATCTTTGTCTGTCCGGGGAGCTGAATCTCGCCGTTCTTAATTTTTTTGAGAATGTTCTCAACTTCGGGACCTTCCTCAGTTTGTTGGCCATTGGCTTTAACACCTTTCACTTTAAATGATCCGTCTTCTTGTTCCTCCAAAAATACAAATGTGACTTTCTTTTTATTCTGAAGTTCCGATGGTACTTTGACTTCTTCGAGTTTGCCGTTATCGGCTTGTTTGATCAACTCGAAGTTTGCACCGGGTGGTAAGATACCCTTCGTCAGATCTTCTATCGAAACTCGACTTTCTTTTTGCGGTTCAATTTGAGCAGCAGCCATGATTTGTGCCAAATTAGAGCTATCAGCAGTAATTGCACCTTTAGGAATCAAATTAGGATTATTTGTCCTTATTACTTCGTATTTTTGTCCATTGAGCGAGATTTCTCGAGAAGAGAAGTTCTTTTCGGAGAAATCAGCAGGATTTTCAGCGAGTGCTACTTTCAGCTGTTTTAAAATATCTGGTTTCTTCAGTAACTCCGCACTTTTTGCTCTTAAGCTGTCATCGAATCCTTTAGTGTCACTTTCCTCTAAAAGATTTTTGATTTCGTTGTAGAGTTTTTGTTTGTTCCTATCTTGAGGGGGGTTTCTGGGTTTGGGCTTAGGACGAGGTCTGTACCTAGGTGTCGGTTGGGTTGGTGGGGGCGGGGTGGTCGTAGTTGTTGTAGTAGTCGTCGTAGTAGTTGTGGTGGGATGCTCCCTTTCATACATTTCGATAGCTTTCCTGAACAAATCCGTTTCATGCGGTAGAATCGGTCGACGCCTTTCATTGGTCCTGGAGTAATAGTCTTCGTAGCTTTCAGTCGTCGTAAATGCAGGAACCGATTTAGTTGCTTGTTTCTTCACAAATTCTTCGTGCAGCTTCTCTACTTTCTCTTGTTGCTTCTGTTGCTGTTTCTGCACAAACTCTTGGTGTTTCTGAATGATTCTCGCTCGCTCCTGTAACTCCTTCAGTTTCTCTAAGTTCTCCTTAGATTGTTGCTCTAATATATCTTGGATTTGCGAAGCTTGTCCATTGGAGAAAATAGGCTGCTGACCCAAATTTGCCTGGAAGGGGAGTTGTGCGTTGTTCTGATTCTGGTTGAAATTCTGTGGAGCTAGGTTTGGTGCGGGCTGAATAGTAATGGGATTCGGCTGGCTGAAGATAGGTTGGTTGATAGGCTGGTTATGAACTGTCGAGACAGTAGGGAGGAAAGCTTGCTGTGTAGGTCTCTGTTGGTTAATATTAACCGTTGCGGGAATACTTGGTTGGAATGTAGGATTTTGTTGCAGATGTCCATTCTGGAACGTCGGGATGGTTGGAATTGGTTGTTGTAGAATATTCTGGTTTTGCTGCGGAATCTGCCTCAAGTTTTGTTGTGGCTGAAAGTTATTTTGCAACAAGGGTGGGTTCGCTTGAGGGGAAAACTGGAAATTGTTATTTTGTAACGGCACGTTATTGGGAATATTTTGGAGATGATTGTTGAATTGCGGCACGTATGACTGTTGCTGCTGTTGCTGGGGGAGCTGCTGTTGAGGAATTTGCTGTTGGGGAAGTTGTTGTTGGGGTTGTTGTTGCTGTTGGTTGTATATGGATTGCTGGAACTGGACAGTGGGTGGGGGACTCGTGACTAATCCCTGCTGCGGCTGAAAGCTCTGCAGGGGTGAGCTCACACCGAATCTTGTCTGGTGCTCCGTGAACCCGGGGTGCGGTAGCGAGGTCTGTCTTCGTCTATCGAAGTCATTCTCTACCTGGAAGTAAAGAAAACAAAACTGTTAAAATTTAAGATTTCTAAAATATGATTATATCACTGTTGATAATCTTGTTTATGTATTTATTTAAATTTATTATTATGTGTGAATGGTAAAAATGTTTGTTCAATTTAATTAACGGCTGACATTCTTTGCAAATAATTTAATTCCGGTAATTAAGTCATAGTCAATACGCTGTTACAAGCGTGTTTCAAAACTATAAATTCGATTGTCCATTGTTTTCTTATAATTCCATGATTGTTACCAGACAAAATAAAGAAAATAAATTATTATCTCTACGTCACGCACGAGCTTGATAGAAGTGCATTACGAAACGATCAAATTTCATATTTTACTTCAACACGTCTTCAATAGAATACATTTGTTTAATTAGCAGAGATGGTCTATGTAAATAAAGTGTTGATAACACTTTTAAACCAAAAGATTTGTTTGGCGTTTAGTTACAAAACAGCTGTGAATTGTTGCATAAATTATTTCATTTTATACAGCAGAATGCAAGTGGTTTCAAAACTGAATGCCTACAATAAATACTTAGGTAGTCGCTAAATGTGCAAAGTCGTGAGAATTTATTACGTAAGTGCCTAGGTAATGCAGACCTGTGGAGAATAAATTCTAGCCTTTCGCTCCAGGATGTCGGTAGGTACCTAATAAAATATAAGTAGTTTATGCCTGAAAGAATTAGGTATACTGGTTGTCATTAAACGATATTTATTTCATCTCAGGTTTGAATATCCGCTAGCACCATCATGTATATCTATACTAATATATAAAGCTGAAGAGTTTGTTTGTTTGTTTGCTTGCTTGAACGCTCTAATCCGAGGAACTACTGGTCCGATTAGAAAAAATATTTCAGTGTTAGATACCTATTATAGCCCATTTATTTAGGAAGGCTATAGGCTATATATCATCACGCTACGCGGACGAAGTCGCGGGCAGAAGCTAGTTTTGGATATAATTATAGTCTAAGTGTAGATTCCCAACGCTTGTGCGATATATTTATTTATTTTTAAAACGTCCCACACTAGGATTTTCTCATGTAGGTATCGTGGGTACGTTTACAAACACAAATTATAACATACACAAACGCCCAGACCCGGAACAACTACCTGTAGATCATATAAATATTTGCTTCGTGTGGGGATCGAACCGACAACACGTGTCGTAGAAGCCGATGGCTCAGCCGCTACGCCAAACGTGTCGTATTTTACGTACTTACGAACTAACATAAGTGTCAGAGTCAGAAACTAGCAAATGGTTTCCCTTGTTAGTTTGTTAGTTCTGTTCTGAGGAATGGTATGGACAGCTTTGGTTTGGGTTGGGTTCACCAAACAATGACGTAGGCAATGATAAACACATTTGAAACAGGATTTACAAATAAGTATTTCCTATGAATGAATTTAAAAAAATGTTTAAAAGAAAACAACGGGTTGCAATCCGGGAGTGCCGGCAGAAGTAAAAACTTGAACATTAACGTTGTGCATTTTTGATATTTTGGAATGGTTAGGGAATAATTTCGCACGAATTGCTTTAATTATCAGTATAAAAGTACTATCATTTATGTGGTAAAATACATTATTAATTTATTGCGTTATCGTACACAAACATTACAATTTAGGTATATTACTTTAAAAATGTAATACTTCAGAACTATTACAACCGTCTTACGAATTTTCGATCAGGTCACATGTCCTCACGCGAGTTTAACATTTTTTACCCATCCCAAAAAGTTTTCACTTCAAAAATACCGAATACATAAATCGTTATAGAAAAATAAGCGAAGGCAATTTACTATCTTATAGGTATATTACTAAAGCCACTGCTAACGCTGCGCACTTACAAACCATTTTAATAAATTATAAATGGCAGCCAGACGATTGCATCATAAACTAACACCTGCTTTCAACAGTTTACACCTACTCATAAAAAACAATATTTAGTATTAGTTGTCTAAATGGCACGTTGACTCGCAAACGCAACGCAGAAGTGAGCAAGAATGCACTTTCTTGTCGCTAATGCGTCACGGACAGACGAATCTGGTGCGGGATGAGACGCGCAAAAAGATGTATTGGTAGTCTGTTGCATTGTTGAAGAAACATTTTACGCGGGAAACCAGAATGACGTTTACTGTCAAATTTGGCGCTAAAACTAAGAAACGGGAAACGATAATGACATTTGCTGTCAAATTTGGAATAGCGCTAGTTGGAATAAATGATACCATAACTTGCTGGCTAATGTTCTTTGGAGAAATTTCGCACTTCTGTGATCTTCGGATTACTTCATATTACCTACGTGGACTCCACCTGTACCTACCACCAATTACATAACTCCGCAAGCGTTTCCATAATTCTCTAATCACCATACATATTATGTTAACAGCACCATCAGTAGAGAATATTAAAAAGCGTTTAAAGAAAGTAGCCAGTCTGCTTGAATGCCGGCTCCGTAAACAATTCAGATGGCAACTCAGCGGAGAAAATGATTATACAATACTGAATAATACATGTTAACGATCTGTGCTGGTGTCAATAAACTGCTTATGTATACCGCGTCACTAAATACTTACCTAGTTCTACTACTCGCGCGCGATCGTTAAAATAAATTTCAATGGGATACTCCTTTGTGAGCTTCAAGTACCTAACCACTTCTGCATAAAATCTTTGAGGTCAAATTAATTTTCAAATTAAACTCATTCGCGGAAAGGAAGAATAAAATCAATTAGTAGGTACCTATTTGTGTTGTAAAATAAACATGGTTTGAAAATATGGATGCTCTGTACAAAGTTTTTTTTAAAGTTGCTATGCCCAAGTCTTCAGGCAGGAGGAGAATTGAACTTATAATTTATAGATCAAATCTATGAACGAGGATGTCGTGAATAATGAAATATTATTTTAATACATACATACATACCATTACGCCTCTATTCCCCGAAGGGTTAGGCAGAGGCGTACTTATGTACACCCACAGTTCGCCGGTATGTTTAGGTCCCATGTAATAGGGGGCGAGCCTATTGCCATTAACCGGGCACAAATTCCTAACTCCGAGCTGCTTCTGGGAATTTCATAGAAAAACCCAATAACACATTGCTCGACCTGGGAATCGAACCCAGGACCTCTAGGTTAGCAGTCGCGCTCAGGACCACTTGGCTAATGAGGCAGTTTTTTATAATATTATTCTATATCTATTAAATGTTATAATGTAAATAAATCATAAATTCAATATAATTGTGGAAAGGAATAATTATGGTTTTCTATCCGCGCTATTTACAAGTTGCAGTCATAATCTAAAGTAACGCAAACATTGTACCATTGAAATTTATGTAAGATAAAAATATGAAAACTGTGTTTATGTATATGAATGAAATGAACCAGAAGGCTAAAAACGCAATAATCATTCCATTTAAACGTACTACATTATAAACTTATAATACGGTGCATGCAATCGGTTAAAATTACCGTAAAGAATTAGATAATTTCTGTCAACTCGTGGCTTTGACAAATATTAACAAGAGTAACGTCTATGTCTAAAACGGATCATTGCGTTTCTGAACGCTTTATAATATTTTCTCCATTTGATAGATTATCAGTTTCGTTAAATAACTAGAGCATGAAATTATGATGTCGGCAATATTTGTCTCAAACACTAGGCACTTAAGTCACTTTGAGTAATAGATTGTGGATATTGTGGTTGTAGGGACACTGCTGACGCATTCGATTTGTGTACAGGCGCATTACTGTGTTAGCGCGGCGCAGCAGTCGTCTCCCCACACTCAGCCAGTTAGGTCGTACATAGTTATAAGTCCAATATGTATCTGGTACCAGTAAAAGTATTATATATAATGTGACGACCTTCATTAACAATCCCTCAACATTAACATACCCCACATTGGTGACCCCGACGTGATCTGAACACGCAACCTTCTGATCTGGAGTCAGACTACTTTACGGCATAATGAAAACACTGGACAGAAGAACTGCCCCACATTGGTGACCTTCCGACATAGAACACGCAACTTTCGGCGATGATACCGGACATCGGAGCACGAGCACGCGGACTACGAGGCGTCGAAACACGTGCGCATGGACAGTGTGGCAAGAACGCGCATGGGCAACGTGGTGACAGAGGACGCTCAATGAGGTAACCGGAACACCCAACATGGGAGGCGACTCGCTCTTTTCGCACGGGGGCCAAAAGAGCCGAAGACCTAACTGCTGCATCAAACATCCAAGGTGAACAGGCACGGTACAGTGATCATCTTAGTCTCAGAAGCACGCTCTATAGGATTTGGCACACGTCGAGGAGAGGTGTACGCGGTCATGCGCGGCATATTCCGACGGTGGTGGAGGACACGGGACACGGCGGCGACACTCTATGGCATAGTGTGCGCGTCGTATGCAACGCATCACGCTTGGGGGCGTCGATGGAACTCCGCTCCAAGTGGTGGATGGCGCAGCCTGTCATTCCACGTTCACGACCAAGGGAGAGCATATCTAGAGATGATGGTGGATACTACTAATTTGCTTCTTCGTACGAGCAGCATCAAATTAGCGTCATACGGAGAGCACTTGAGCTACATAGTGAATTGTGAATTTGTGATAGTGAACTGTGATTTTTGTTTTCTTATGTATCGGTCTAAAAATAGAACAGTACATTAGTGTTTGCCAATTTGTTAATCATAATTATTGTAACTATTTAGTTTACGTAGCAAGAGCAACCCACTTTACATTGTTTTTTTGTTAGGCTTGCATTATGAGAACCGAGCTATAATGTAACACGATAACTTGTTTTGTTCATGAGTAACTTTGTTAATGTAGAGTCGGATATTTTGTCGACCACTAATATTTTGTCGATTATTTTATTGTTATACACACGTTTTATTTTCAAATTGTAAAAAATGTACCATTTTTTTTGTTAAAGGGGGGAATATTGTAGGGACACTGCTGACGCATTCGATTTGTGTACAGGCGCATTACTGTGTTAGCGCGGCGCAGCAGTCGTCTCCCCACACTCAGCCAGTTAGGTCGTACATAGTTATAAGTCCAATATGTATATGGTACCAGTAAAAGTATTATATATAATGTGACGACCTTCATTAACAATCCCTCAACATTAACATACCCCACAGTGGTCATGCTACATAATACCAGTTTTACTGTAAACTGACAAAATAATGTCTTTAATAACATTATCAACTAAGAATATAGTTGCTTTAAAAGAAATATTATGCAATGGTCGAGAACAGACGGAAACGGTGCCCCTGTGTGCAAGATTCAGGAAAAAATGACAATACGTAGTAAAGAAACAAGTCCATGACAACACTCTTAAAACAATAAAAATGCCAGGGCAAAGATAACACATAAATAATTCCTAAAAACTATCGCAGTCTGTAATTTCACCGCAATAACGTCATCGCGTCTCATTCATTTTGGATCCGGATATGGATATGGATATTGGTAAAATATAATATCGGTTTCGGTTACGGTTATGGATATTAAATTATTTCGGATTATCCGATAGTTTCAGTTACGGATATGGATATCCATAACAACACTGATTCATGCCACCACATGCGTCTGCGCAGGTCGATGATCGACCGGCGATGCGACCAGACGAAGAAGATATTTAAATACTAATTTAATAATTTTAACTGCCTCATTAGCCAAGTAGTCCTGAGCGCGACTGCTACGCTAGAGGTCCTGGGTTCGATTCCCAGGTCGAGCAAAGTGATATTGGGTTTTTCTATGAAATTCCCAGTAGCAGCTTGGAGTTAGGAATTTGTGCCCGGTTTATGGCAATAGGCTCGCACAGTTCGCCGGTATGTTTAGGTCCCATGTAATAGGGGATTACATGGGACCTAAACATACCGGCGAACTGTGGTACATTAGCACGCCTCTGCCTAACCCGTCGGGGAATACAGGCATGATGGTATGTTAAGTTATATGTTATGTTATAATTTTAACCAAGGAAATCCGAGCATTCTGCCAGAACTGTCAGATAAACCAAACGACCGTTTTATGTTTTAACCTTCATTGTTTTTAGTTGGCACTTAAATAAATCACGATAGCTTCGGGCGAGGTGTTGCATTAGCAAAACTTATAGACAGAAAGTTGGCTTTCTTCGTTTTGTGGAAACAACCATTGTTATTCACATGGTATGCCAAGGTGCACGACACACGACAATCTTGAAAACGTTTAAATGATAATTTTTAATGAGACGAAAGTTGAAGTTTTGACAGGACTGTATAATTAATTATTTACATGTGATGTTTATTCGTGGCCTTGCTCAACATGGAAAGCGGCAGTCTTGATGTTTCGTTGAGGAAGACTGTCATTAGTCGTGAAAAAGTTACTGAATAGAACTTGATGTAATTAATAAAGAACATAGCTAAGTTTAAGTACCTATTACCACACAGTGAAAACTACTCTTTTTAAAACCGATCTCTTGACATCCTACAACGTCTTATCTACTTATTAGATACCTTTGCTAGTTACCTGAATTGTGAGTTTGATATCAACAATTCTTTTTAGTTTGTTAATGTAAATTAAACAAACATGGAAATAGGGAGTAGCACGGAAAGAATTTCCTAAAGTAGGTCAAATAGTGTCCCTTTAATAAAGTTTTGCAAAAGCAATGCCTCAATGGTGCAATTGAATATTGCTTTATATTCCATTTCAGTAACAACCTATAATTAGATTAATCCGTGTAAATAGACCTATTCTAATTTCATCAAAACCATGCTTTATACTTACATAAATAATTTGTGACAGTTACCTAATTCAATACTTGTCCCAATTTCGACACGGCACACGACAAAAACTATTCTTCCTAATAGCTGTCATTAAAAAAAATAAACACTTCTCTGTTACACGCGAGTCGCGACTACATAATTTATGTAATTACGCAGAATGTCGGCGACCTCACACAATAGTACGAAACAGAAAGCTCGGTAGAACTTGTTCTTACAGTGAAAGTATCTTTGTAATCTTTGTGAGATATTCGTGACTATTAATAGGAATATTTGCGAAACTAATCATTGAAGTGGTAGGTAAACAAAGTAGCCGAGCAATCAGTTTTCTTGAAGTTCACGAAAACGTGAGAAAAAGTTCGATTCCAGAAAAAGAGAGTATTTTTTCCACCAGCTTCCATATTTAAAACGAACGCTTAGAAAATAAAGCTAATTAACAATGCCTGTAAGTTCGTCTAATTAAATATCTAAAAATACACATTATTATAGCATTAATTTATAAGTATACTGTATAACATTCACATAATAAAATTAATCTAACAAACTAGAGCTTAATAAAACTAACTAAAACTTACAAAAATGTATATTAATAATAATAAAGTTAATAAATTATAATGCTTATAATTATATCACAAACATAATTAATTTCAATATCAAGCCGCATCTCACTGAATAAAAATTATAATTAGCATACTTAAGTATTTTATATTTATTTCCTTCAAACTTTAAAAAGTGTGTTGATGTAAAATAATTTTTAGAAAATATTTTACATAATTTATTTTGTTGTGCTCTCTAATGATAAAAACGTTGCATAAGTTATAGGTACCTATTTATAATGGATGAAGACATATTCGAAAATTGGAATACGTAGATAGATAGATACTAATTCCTATCATTCCATCTATTTATGGTAAAATGCAATGCTAATAGTGCGGTGCAATGCAACATCGAGTTTAAAATTGCGTAAACCGAGAGATCGCTACGATGGTATCACTCCCGATTCCACTTTATTACGCAAACGGACGCACTATATTTCTGCCTGTCGTAACCTCTTTCACATTTTCTTTAGTAGGTAATATTAATTTATTTAGAAATTCCTTCAATTTTACTTAATTCTTATCTATTTTTGTACATTTCTAGTCTATTCAGATGCGACTCAGTTATGAATATCACTTATCACACATAGTAGTTAAAAGGCAAAATTATAATTTAAGATAACAGAAAAAAAAGCGAAGGTTTTTAATGAAATTATATCATAAGTCCGAGTCATTATATTTACATAAACATAACTTTTAAATAATGATTTAAACATACATCTGAAACGGATTGAAGAGCCTTTCGAAACTGAAATAACTCTAAATGAACGCATGGCATTGTTTAATTAGACATTTAATTCTAAAGTGTATAATTATGTACAGTAAGTATTAATTTCAGTATACGTAGATACCTACATTCCAAAATAACAATGTTGTAATAACATAATATTATATTGAAGGCAATTAAATTAAAATAGATGAAAGCTAAATTTATAGAATTGCAGAACAGTCTCGTAAAGTATAGATCTCATAAAATATAGAGGCTGTTTACCAGATTCCTTTGCCAGTAAATACAAGCTTGCGGTTTTAGATTTATTTATTTAGTTGCAAAATGGCCGCCAATTCATATTTTATCATTCGATATTAAATTACAAATGGATTTCTGTGATTGTGTAATAATTATTGGTGTAGCTAAGTGTTTACAAAATCTAGTATTGAATTGTTATCGAATGTTTTTGTGAAATGTGCTTGCGTAGCGGCCCCAAACACACCGCTGAACTGTGGGTGTGGATAAGAAAGAACACTTGTGCCTAACACTTCGGGAGAAATATATTATGTAGATGTGATGGTATTTATGTAGTAAGTACTATAGTGATTTTATTTTAACTTGCCGCTCTGTTTTAAATCATATTGTAACACGTAATTTTCTTGAAAATTGGGACCATAAAAAAAGGTAGTTACCTATAAACTATAATTAAACCGATAGGTATTCCATAACATACCATCACCATCACGCCTGTATTCCCCGAAGCGTTAGGCAGAGGCGTAATAATGTACACTCACAGTTCGCCGGTATGTTTACGTCCCATGTAATAGGGGGCGAACCTATTGCCATTAACCGGGCACAAATTCCTAACTCCGAGCTGCTACTGGGAATTTCAGATAGATATTAAAATCTGCAACCCTCACAAAGTACCTATAAAATATTAAAGTTGTCGCATCATATCGTTGCGCTCGCGCAGCTAGAGGTGAAAGTAGTCGCTTGTCACACGCGAGATTCACGCTTGACTGTAATTAGGTTATTAATTACTAACATCAACGTAAATAAAACAATGTTAGCTAGAAAAGCCGACTAACGTAATGTACTTAGAATTGGTTTCCGATTTATTTCCTTATGACCTCATTTTACTGAGAGAAATTCAATTTATGCCTACCTACTGTAGATAAAGAGTAGGTAGGCTGAAATTGAAACATACAATTAGAAAATAGATCAAGCATCGTGATAATACTAAAGATATATATAAAGAAAGAAACAGAGTGTGAGAAAGACAAGAGAGTCATTTGTCATTTTAATAATTTCATTTGTAAACGCTAGTAGTAGTTTATGATAAGCTGAGTTTCTTTTTCATACAAAAACACTTTTCTGATGGATTGGCTAAAAATAGTGGAAATATCATTTAGGGAGATATGGTGGACAACTTTTGCTTTATAGATAATAGTACTTACAGATTAAGAAAAGAATGAAAAAATAAATAAAATACTCATATCAATATGTACAC
Source organism: Acronicta leporina (assembly GCA_947256265.1). NCBI lineage: Eukaryota > Metazoa > Arthropoda > Insecta > Lepidoptera > Noctuidae > Acronicta > Acronicta leporina. The sequence continues at coordinate 1,777,416 of OX366513.1, read as the reverse complement.
GCCCGTATATAGTCAGAGGCGTACTAATGTACACCCAAATTTCGCCATATTGCCTGACACAAATCCAAACTTCGAGCTGCTATTGCGAAATTCATAGAAAAACCTAATGACACTTTGCTCGACCTGGGAATCGAACCCAAGACCTCTAGCGTAGCAGTCGCGTTTGGGACCACTAAACTAATGTGGCATCAAAGTAATTCGTGCTTAACCCTCAAATTCTTTTGTAAAAGCGAAATTCACAGTTATACGTCGTGAGTAGTCTAATTGACCCTTCTTTGCAGTAAAACTTTTAAACTACCCGCAAAAGAGGACAATAGCCATCATTGTTCCACAATAATGCATAATACAGCTCATTTATACACCGTAATGCCCATAAACAGAGTAATTCTACTTTCTAAACATTATTTGCATCAGTATTCATAGTATAAGTTCAAGGCACCATCATGTTTATTCATAAAACTTCGCAACTCACTTAATTATCGCCGATTATCTTGATACGCTTATTTGGACGTATTTGTTTAACTAATTATGTACTTAGTTACCAGTGTTATGATCTGCGACCTTTGATGAAAAGGTCGCAGATCTGATGCTGCCTCATAAGTCTAATGACAGTAACGGCGGTTGCTGAGCGTGAAACGATTTCGATTTTCAGGTCGAGGTTCTAGCAAATTCTCGTTCGTGTTGTGGATATGATTCAAATCCGAGATACATATGTATTTTTGTAATTCGCAGATATTTTTCGATTATTTGTGTACTTTGTGTTTGTTATGTCTATATTTATTCTAGAATTCCCAGTGATTGGAACACACGTGTCGAGAATTACAGCTCCTCATCGCAAGCGGCATATAGCGGGCTGGTTACGTGCTCAATAAGCCAGTCCGGCACTATTGTAATACAGTCCACGTTTTATTATCCACCAATACCCTCAACACACAGAGCTTATTCCTCAGTAGCATCTCTCGTTTCTAAGCAGTTAAATTTTTTTGCGGGGTTAATTGCATTATGCTCGTCTCCTTTTACATGGGACTTAACAGACTAGGTTACTACTAATGAGAAATTCGACAACAAATAGATAATACTATATATGAACATAATTTTGTTCAGTAGCCCAAGAACGAACACTTTCGAAAACGAGTAATAATTTGTATGAGAAGGAGCTTAAGGAACGTAGATGAAGCGAAAGTGGTGTCCCAGGATCGTAGCAAGTTTAGTCTCTGCCTACCCCAAAGGGAGATGAGACGTGAAAATATGTAGGTATGAGATTAGTAGCAGAAAAAAGCTCATTCGTTTACGATACGAATTCGATAATTGTTTGTGCTTGGGCTACTGTAGGTACGGTAATCCTGTGGAGGCTAATCGTTTGACCCCAGTGTAAATTGAGTTGTCAAATAAATCGTTTCGTAAACCATAATTAAAGCTCTCGATTTCTTATTGTTGTAAGAATTTGATTAAGTTGTCGTAAGCTTGACCTTTGACAAATTGTTTCAATAGAAAGTACCTACCATGAAAACTATTTCATAGTATAATGTCATAAGTGTCAGTTACAATTAATAGCCCATTGCCTGAGTTCTAAGATGGATAAGTCTCGCGTCTATAGATGACCTGGTATATTTTCTAGGATATAGGTAATACAGCCTATAGGGAGCCAGAGCTCCACTAGGTGCTTAATTATTTTAGTGAAGGAAAGGAAGAGCACTCACAATTGAAGATGCCCGATTGGGAAAGCGGATGCATGCTATGATGTGTTCCTAACGGTGAGCAAGGTCGCCAGAGCTCCGCGAGAAAGCGTTGTGTTGGCAGTGGGAGGACTGGTGGCGTTTAAGCATCACTCTTAATGTCTCCTATGCTGCCAGCCCAAATATTCTTCCTTAATCTTTACCCTATCCACTCAAAGAAGGTGGGGAAATATTTTTACAGGGTCGACAACGCACGAGTGATGCCTCTGGTGTTGCAAGCATCCATAGGCTACGGTAACCGCTTACAATCAGCGCGAGCCGTATGCTTGTTTGCCACCTTAGTGGTATAAAAAAGGGGAAAATTCGACTGTGGGCAGGATTCTAACCTACGTCTTCTGGTCAAGTACACTAAGTATCCACTAAGCCACCGCGAGTCCCACCTGCCAGGTTGAAATATGCCATCACCTCAACGACGTAAATTAGAATAGATTTTTTTAATAATAGAAATTTACTGTATTTGTTTTAAGTTGCTGGGACCTACCGAGTGGTAGATTCTCTGATTAAAACGGCTTGCCTTTTTAACTGCTGTGCTGCGGATTATTACAATATTCTGCGTGCTTACTGTACTAATAACATCAGTATGGCAACATCTTCAGTACTCATAATTTCTAAATCATGATGACTCGCCTGCTAAAAATAGCCTAAAAGTCATGCATTTTGTAAGGCGTGTCACCGATTACATCACTCTTGCAAATACAACCTTCGCAGTGAAAGAGAGAAAGGCGTCAGCGTTGTGTGTCCTCTTACTGAATAATTATGTCCATACATCTATTAATGTATTACGGAACAAGTATATCCGATTACTGCGTCATTGGTCAATGGTCTAGTCATTGTTTCTCAAACTATTTTAATGTTGCAACTCACTAAATAGAAAAAAGTTAAGGAAGAAATGTGTACTTGCAACCCCTAGAGTCCAACCGAATTTCCCATACAAACGTAACACCAAAATAAATCGATATTCAAACAATTAATCAAAGTGTGTTATTAACCGGATTCCGATATCGTTAATCAAGGTTCCTGCTCTACCATTTTGTCTAGAATACTTCACTGGAATAATGCGAATGCAATTCTTGATAACTTAACCAAGTTTGGAACGATTTTTTGGTCGTTTATTTCCAGTGAAGTAGTAACCTAGTAGACGAAATGGTACGTACGGTAGAAACCTAGATTAACGGTTTTTCAATCTGAATAATAAAAGATCCTGATAACATATTGTATGGATTAAAAATATTATGTAATTTTATAAATCATAGAGTGGTACAATGGGCGGTCTTATCGCTAACAGCGATCTCTTACCGACAATCTTTGGATGGACTCGTGTGAAAAGGAAAGGTGATACTAAGGTAGTCTGGCGTACCTACTTTAAAAGAAACAAAACACAATATTTTACTAGAAAAATAAGAATAAATAAATAATCTTTATGTGATGCAAAATCATTTTTGTTTAATCCTCAAGATAATATATTCATTTATTATCTTAGTATACAGCTGGTCTTATTTGTTGAACACATTTATCAATTGACCCAGTACTGGGCATGGGTGCAGAGTGAAAGGGGTTAGGTAGGGGGTTAGGTTTTCCACTTTGTGCTGATAACCATGGGATGACGTTTATGGTCTTAAATCTTCTCAACATTGATGGTAATTAAGAAGGTCATTCATTATCCCCCATTCGTGGCTTTACCTTATAATTGCCCTAAGAAAAGCTCATGTGATTTTGTGGTAAAGGTATTTTTATGTTCAGCTTTGTTTGTTTAATGCACGTGTCAAGGTTTCCAAAGATATCTTTATTATTTTTGAGTTGTGTGAACTTCTTACAATCAAGATTTGTTTTATTGTATTGCACATTCACACGAGCTAAGCAAAGACAAAAGTTATATATAATTAAAAAAATAGCTTAGAAAACTGATCTTGCGGTCAAAAGATGTTGCTGACGTCACCATGATAGGATAATTTATGTGTTACTGATGGGAGTGTGATATTTTAAAAAAAAGATAGAGAACAGAAAACTATAATATAATCGATCAAGCTAGCCGACAGGACTGACACATGGAAATTAATAATAAAATTGACGTAAGTCCTATAACCCTTTCACAATATCTTTTTACACAGATTTTGGAACTACCTACGTGCGTCGTCTACAATATGGATGAGAACATTGAAATCTCAGGCTCATTATAGAGAGCAGCAGGTAACTTAGCCAGTGTCTAGTACACTTGACTAAAGATGTAACTCAATTTCGAGTATTCTAATCGAGAGTCTAGTCTTCTGTCAGTCTTCTTTATAAAAAAACACACACATATGTACAGAAAATAATTGAACCTAAGGTAATAAAGGTAGATGTTTAGATTGATAAGCATTCGCGCCAGATATTTTTACGCAGGTAGATTTTAAGTCTGATAATGATTCAACAATATAATTATTACACATTGAGTACCATGTCAGTACACTTCCTTTTCCGATGTAATTCTTGTAAACACGCATAATAGACATTTGTAAATACAAAATATCCGCAGGTCTGTAGACTGTGCTAGTTACAATATTCTTGATTCTTAATGACGTAGGTACCTACCTATTGAACGATCTTGTAACTAAAATGCGTCCATGAATGCGAATGAATTCTATAAATGGTTCATGATACATAATTTTTTTAGATAAATAATTACAATTAAATCTGTAATTCTAAAGAATTACAGATTGAATTGTAATTATTCTAAAGGTTTACAGATTTAATTGTACCTAACTATTTATCTAAAAAAAAATTCGAATTCATAAAGAAATTGAAGTTTATGGATGTCCGTAATAATTCTTCTCCGAAACAACCGAATTCTTCGGAGTGCGCGTAGTAAGTAAAATACTTATTTAATGTACTGCTGAGTAAAATTTATAAGTACAAATTTTACTCAGCAAAGCTCAGCAATTTAAAAAAGTTGAGAAAAAAAATTAAAAGTTTTCTGCCCGGCAATTTATAGGTCGACAATAATCTAGAACATTGAAAATAGGTGCAATCTTGATACTAAATAAATAAAAAATATAACATACCCGGAACTAGGTACCTACATTCTAGTTCTGATTATCCAAGTATGTACCATACTACTTCAAGATTTATGTCGGTCTATTCCTTACTATGTTTAATTAATCATTATGTATCTAGGATAATAAATAATCGATGTAACACACGCGAATTTCAATGTCTACTGTCTGGTTTCGACGCACTGTGTATTGTAATTAAAGGTAATTATCGGCCGCTTTCTTCCGGACTGTTGCAGAAGATGCGAGAAACATGTTCTTTATACACCGGATATACTCAAAATTGATTATAGGACACAATTATTAAAACCTCAATGGTTAATTTTCGAGGAGATAATATGAGGTCACCTCAATGGCGTTAGGAGTAGCCGCGTGGAGATAGATCCTCTTACTAGGTGTTCGGAACATGAGAAAAAGTCACCGTCGCATTACCTACTTAAGATTAGAATCTCTGGATTAACATTTTGCACATCAGGGTATGAAATCAACTTAACTACTTCCAAAGCGGTTACTGTACTATTTAGTGCCATATCTTTGAAACTTGAAATAATTTCAAATAATATTGAGGGATTTTCCGAGGAGAAATCAACTACTTATCTAATAATCGATTTATTGTGTACATTCGTTTATATTTGATACGAAACGCTTTTGTTACTGAAAATAGCGCGCAGGGCTGGATTAAATAGATGTAACTACACCTATCTAGTATTTTAACAATTAATGTTTGTTATTTTAGTGAAGGTAAAATTCGACTGCGGGCAGGATTTGAACCTGCGTCTTCTAGTTAGATACACTAGCTAGACGGTGTGACTACTAAGCCACCGCGACTCGCATTCCCACCCGCCGTCTTATAGGTGACGTTCACTAAAATAACTTTATAATTCTATTATGGAAAATGCAAAAAATCACAAAAGATAATAAATGTTTGTACTTACTCTTGGTCCGGTGATGGCGCAGACCGCATGCGCCAACAACAAAAACTGACAAATGCTGCCCCTCATACTGCTCTCAAAACCCAGAGCGGCTGAGTATCATCACACAACACACCACTATCCTGTTAGAACGTATGTCTTTTCCCACTGTCTGACAAAAAAGCAATCACTGCACGACACTATGTTCCAAACTCAAAATGATTAAAAAAATCAAATTTTGGCGCCAAACGTCACGAGTTGACAGTTACCGGACGCTGTTATGGGCGGATACACGCTGCGGCAGTCGGCACGGCAATAACGCGAGCGGCGAACACCTGTCCATTTTACCACCCCTACTCCTCATACCCCCTACTAGTTTCGAAAGGATTCATAAAGATGAGAATTAAAACAGACGGCATCGCGGGATGTAAATTGAATGTTGCATAAAAAAATCAATAATATTTTGGAATCGACTGCGTTTGCGCCTGAACATGGCAATATAATGTTTGTTTTTATAGTGCGAATTGTATAAATTGGTCTGGCGTCATAATGAGGTATCTATGTAGTTTTTGAAACGACTTAACTATTAACGCTTTCACATCTCGTATCATTTCTATATTACTATCAAAATGGCAAGGCCACCTAATGAATTTTAATTACTTTTATTAATTACAACATTGTCTTAACACCATGTATTTTATTATAAATCTCTTAACCTTTTCTCACATCCATCAAATGGTTCTTAAGAAATATGGCAACTTAATCATAACGAAATGTAACAACCGCAAACCACTTCATTTAACATCTTGCTGAAATTGGCGTTGCAATAAATAAACTACATCTTTAACTGTGTGAAATGGTAATTTTGGATTGTAGATGATGTCAGATGGGGTCAAAATTCTCAGTTGTAGCTCTAAGTCGATGTTGGTGCACGGAATCGCAGATAGGTTCGCCCCTTATTACATGGGACCTAAACCTACCGACGAAATGTGGGTGCATCTACTAGAATACTACAGGGGTGTAGTATTCTAGTAGCCTAACCCTTCGGATAATATTGACGTGATGGTATGGTATGTTTCTTAGATTGCCTAATAGATTGGTTTAATGAATTAGTTCTGCAAAGTTATTCATAAGGGCGAAATGGCGCATATTGGGGGTCCTATGCCAAGCAGTGGACCAGTATAATAGGCTGATGATGAATTCCTACTGCTGAAAAAAAAAATCTTTCTTTCTTTCTTTCAAGTAAAGTTCGGCAAAGCGAAAAAAGCTATTACTCTAGGCATATGGATGGATTGCAGAAGAATTGCTCAATGTGGCCGTTTTGGCCCTCCTATTTTCTTTTCAATAGGGAGAGCTTGCATTGCAATTTGTGACCGCCTGCACACTTTATGCAAATGTACTAGGTACAATCTATAATAAACATAACATACCATCACGCCTGTATTCCCCGAAGGGTTAGGCAGAGGCGTACTAATGTACACCCATAGTTCGCCGGTATGTTTAGGTCCCATGTAATAGGGGGCGATTGCCATTAACCGGGCACAAATTCCTAACTCCGAGCTGCTACTGGGAATTTTATCGAAAAACCCAATAACACTTTGCTCGACCTGGGAATCGAACCCAGGACCTCTAGCGTAGCAGTCGCACTCAGGACCACTTAGCTAATGAGGCAGTTAGGCAATGAGCTAATGAGACAATCTATAATAATAAATAAAATTCAAGTTTCTGGCTCTGATTTCAAAATAAATGCCAAAATGTACGTGAAAATAACGGATATTTATACGATGCTTACCTATTCATCAATAAAATTATCGTCTTTAGATTTTTTTACTGTCAATCTGAAAACTCTGAAAGTTGGTGTCAAATAAGGTCCCAAAATGACTCAGCGGACTTTAATGAATATTTTAAGGGTTGTAAAAGAATTTAAATAGTCTATGTAAGAGTACAGTTCCATCTTGATATCAGGAAGGGTTCAGAATGTATGAATTTCAATAATTTCAATTTTCATTTCAATCTCAATGGGACACAGCTATTTAATATCCATATAAATATAAATGCGTCATCAACCGAGAAAAAATATTGTCAAAATTTTACAACAAATATAATTGAAATTAAAACTCAGTTACGCTCAGCCCTTGCGCGATCCATCGCGAATCTTATGGTAAATCATTAATCAGGCGAGATATCTTTTGATGGCGAAACAACAGTAATGTTCCATGAACACAATGGCCCCAAACCTCGTTGAGCCACAGTTAGTGCGAAAGAATGGAGTATATCTTCACTAATTGGAGTTGAACGTTTTGCACCATTTAAGTTAAAGGTATTGTGTCGCAAGATGCGATTCGGACGGGTATTTTGAGCCTTATATATATTGCTAGCTTCTGCCCGCGACTTCGTCCACGTGGAATAGTCACTTGGTCTTGACCTGTGACTATTGTCTTGTCTTGGTCTTGGTCAGCGTGATGACAGCTTTCCTCAATAAAGCTATCTAACAAAGAATTTTTCACATAAGACCAGTAGTTCCTGAGATTAGCGCGTTCAAGCAACCAAACAAACAAACTTCAGCTTTATATATTATTATAGAGAGATATTTGTATAGAGTATAGATACATGCTAACTATGCAAATTATAATTTTGGCTATCATCAATACCATCGCGTATGTATTCCCTGAAGGGTTAGGCAGAGGTGTGCTATACCTACGTGCCCTCAGTTCGCCAGTATGTTTACGCCTCACAAAGCGGGCGAGCCTAGACCCTAAAACTGTTTTTCAATAGTACGTATTTTGTCAGAAACCTTCACTAGCGCGTACACCAGTAATTGCGCGAATTAGATTATTAAATTTTATATTATCTGCTGAATTATATCTGTGTTGTTACCACTTCATCAACTAGTACCGTAGAGTTACCAGTTCTATGTGTTTGTCAACTCAAAACGATTAATTTGACATAAGTTTAGTGGGTACTAAACTACTACTACTAGACAGTTGACTACTAGACTTGTGTCAAATGGGTCGTTTTGATTAATCACATCGCTAAAGGAATGCCGCGGCCGTGATATATGGAAATAACATTTAAGAGGTTCCAATTTGTTGAAAGCTTTTTTATTTTTCATACATTTGGTTTCTATGTATAATTCAACACCATACCCAGAGCACTATCGGACATAATAACTCAATATCCGGATCTAGATAGTTTGCTGAAAAAACCAAAAGCAACTCTTTCGAAACCAATATCGAAACAAAAACATGATACAATATGGCGGATGTTATGTATTAAAATCACAATTTTCGTAATATAATATATCATTGTTAGCAGAACAATGGCCGCTGAAATTCAAAATGTTTTGATTAAATCTAGACAGCTTATGATTGCGTGTGATATCGACAGTTCTGTGAAGTTAAGCAACTGTTTTGAGATCTAGAAACACATGCTTATTGTTATGTAGTCTTATTCTTTTGTCATGTGTGGTTAACTATAGGACACTGAGGTCACATCCACGCGGCACCTATTTGCAGCGATTCAATTGCTACTAACCGCCTTAAAAACGCACAACTTTAAACGATACATTTGTGATACATATGCTTTTTATATAAAGTCTATAATACTGTATACCTATCGCGCGTTTCACAAATGTGAGTTGATTTATTACTTAATATGAAGTTGTTTTTTTTACCGATTTCACATCTTTAAGCCTGTAAGTTAATTGACAGTCGAAAACCTAGGGGCCAATGCATTAGCCACGCTGTGTTTTGTTCATTTACAACAAAAAATAGTACAGACTAATATTAATACAAAATGTTACATTATAAGTAATTAGTATCAGTATTTCAAATTATTTCCACAATAGCGGAATAAAATATTTAATAATCTGGCAAGTTGTACGAAACTTTACAAATTAACGCACTTTTTTGTGCTTACCGTCACTCCTTATTGTAATAAAAATAAAGTTTATAATAGCTTGATTGGTATGGATGTTTATTTGGTTGATCTTTTGTGCAAATAATCGGGAAATCGATCAACGGGAAATAGCGATTAGTGTTGGCTTGGTTTTAATGTTATTGACAAACAAAATAAATTTGTTTTGCGACACCCACCAATAGGTGGTCGATTTTGCCTGTTAATTGCTAATTACAGCTAAGTTAGAACAAAGAAAAAAATATTTTTAAAGCGGATACTACAATGACATCAAAGTAAAAAAATATTTTTGTGAAGTTGAAATTATGTCCTCACTAGCTTCTGCCCTCAACTTCGTCTGCGTGGACTTCAGAATTAGCCTATGTGTTATTCCAGGCTATAATCTATTCCTGAGCCAAATTTTATCTAGATCCGTTCAGCCGTTCTGGCGTGAAAGTGTAACAAACATCCATCCATACTCACAAAATTTCTCATTTATAATATTAGTAGGATAAATATGATGTTCAGCCCAGAAATTAGGTCTCTGAAGTCTGATGGCGGTCGCTTCTTGCAAAATACTAATATTCAGTTGCATCTAATTACCCTACTTATGTGGGAAACGCACAGGGCGTACCATGACAGCCCAGTGATATAATCATGAACTACTAAGACATAGAGTCATCAAGTCACGAGTTTGAATCCACGGCAAGCACTTCTGATAATTATAAACCGAATGGCATTAGTAATTGATAAGGGATTTGATAATTATCGTTTAAACGAGTGTGATATCTGCCAATTAACACTAGAGCAATGTAACTCCTACTATGAGGGATAATTCTTTTAGATGATGATGATAACATAAAAAGTCACTTGTCATTCGTCTCGCTATCACATTTGACATAACATACCTTCACGCCTGTATTCCCCGAAAGGCAAAGGCGTACTAATTTACACCCACAGTTCGCCGGTATGTGTAGGTCCCATGTAATAGGGGGCGAGCCTACTGCCATTAACTGGGCACAAATTCCAAACTCCGAGCTGCTACTGAGAATTTCATAGAAAAACTCAATAACACATTGCTCGACCTGGGAATCGAACCCACGACCTCCAGCGTAGCAGTCGCGCAGAAATTTGACATCGCGGTGCGTATAACCATTGCGTCATTATGACAATTACCGAAGATAACCGATTCTAACGATTTCAATACACACGCGATCATGCACAAATGATCCGGATCTGTCTTAGATCTGTAATGGAACTAATTATGAAGGTCATGCTATGATTTGTACGCAGATTTGGAAATTAAAAGCAACAAAAAGAACGTTAAAGCCTATCCAAATCTATTTAGGTTTCTAGAGCCATGGGTAATTGGTTTTATTTGCTAATAGGTACCTAACTAATTTCAGAAAAAAAAATAAGATTATGAAAATCTGAAAAGAGGTTGCATGATGCACTGAGACCGCCTTGAAGAGTTATTTGGCCGATGAAAGATCGAATGATGGGACCTCACCGTCTATTACTAAACCCACAGCTCTTGTACATCATTTGTTTCTTCTTTTTTTGTAGTACGGAAAATCCTAATGTAAGGTCTGTCAAGCGGAGAGACTTGTATCAAAAAAAAATTCTTCCATAAGGTCCGGATTGCCACAGGGCAATAAAACCCAGTATTTTAGGAGGAAAGTTAACAGGTAGGATAAAAAATCGATAATTAACTGAGTTCCAAAATATAAATTGTTGACGCACACCACAGCGCAGGTTACATCAGCCGCAACCAACCTACATATAATTATGACGTACACTCACGCCGGGATAAGAGTAGGCAGAAACTGCAAAACGTCACTTACCTACATTGTACGAATCATTATTTAAGAAGTCTATGCTTCTTGCACATTACATACGCACCTGACCTTTTTGAAGGACGTCGTTATAAAGTCAGACAATGACTTTCTAAGACTTCCTGGTCCTTCCAGAGACTCGCTTTATGTTTTAGGGAAAAGATCATCACCCAATGGACCCCAACCAAATACCTAATGTACTAACGTGGCAGGCCCAAAAGATTACTTTTACAGCATAAGTTTTAATTTTTTAAGTTTTTAATTTACCACTAAGTACCTAATCATGCATCCAGAAAATTTGAAGACATCAGCTTGTTTGTTCGTCCTCTTTGCATTCCTATACCACTCATTCAATGACGATAACTTTGAATCAAAACCACGCGTGAGATGCTCACAATATCACATCTCACAGTTATTTTAGTCTCATAACTGCTTTCACCGTTGACCTTGCAGGGGAAAGTGAAATAACCGACTAAATTTCATCTCTCCGCCTCTCGTCGTATCAGTTCTGTACACAAGGCCATTTTTACCGGTCGTGTTATATACGTAATATGTTACATAAGTATTAGTAACGAGTTATATTGCTTAAGATGGGTGCACAGATTAAATAGTTGCAGGCAAGACCGTGTTGAGAGATCAATCTTATTTAGAACGAAAGGTTATTATGTGTTAATATTTGATGCAGTTGCCTTTTTTTTTTTTATGGTATAGGGTGGCAAACGAGCAAACGGATCACCTGATGGTAAGCGATAACCGCCGCCCATGGACACCCGCAACACCAGAGGAGTCGCAAGTGCGTTGCCCGCCTTTAAAAGGGTTTGGGCCTCCGGTAACCTCAACTCACTCGGCGAAACACAACGCAAGCGTTGTTTCACGCCGGTTTTCTGTGAGGCCGTGGTATCACTCCGGTCGAGCCGGCCCATTCGTGCCGAAGCATGGCTCTCCCACGTTAAAAAATGCCTTATTATATAAAGTATATAAGTATTATATCCATTGTCTAGTACCCATAGTACAAGCTCTGCTTAGTTTGGGACTAGATGGTGCTGTGTAAAATGTCGAAGAATATTTATTTATTTATTTATTAGTCTTGTAGTCACAAACACGGCTGCTAGGTGAGAGCTGGGTTATCGAACCTTGGGAATAATTCCAGGTGGAACTAAAAAAAAATGTATTGAGGAAATTTTCAGTAATTGCTAGGAACTGCGGAGGTAAGAACCTAGGCACCCCGAAAGTTGCTTTATTTTTAGGGATTCTAAATCTTCAATAATTCGAAATACCCGCTATGCATCTTCACAGTTTATTTTTAGTCAGGGCACGCTATGATTGGTGCAATGGGGCCTTACTGACTTGTCACTGCACGGACATGGAGGAGTGGCAGGAGAGGCTCCATTGCGATCTTGTTTCCGGCTGACGCAGGTGCTCTAGGAATGTGGAAGACTTGTTGCATACAAGGCAGGTTCTGTTTTTAGTCATTACGAACCATACATACCCTTCCTCCTCCTCTGCAGATGGCAGATGAGGATTTCCTGCGTCACAAAAATATCTTTAGGAATTGAACCTACGATGTCTCGCTCGGCCGCCTCGCTTGCAGTAGAACAATGGAGCTATCTTATTAAATAACTTGATTCCTTTGTTATTTTTTCATAATTATACAATACATTTCATAATATCAGTCACTTATAACTTGCAATACAGAAAATCTTGTTTTATCATATAACACAAAGATTATATTATATAATTTAATACAAGATCTTATATCAATTGTTTTAATTTTATTTTTGTCAGTTCCATTTACAATTAGTTTTACCTTTTAAGTTCCGCAATTAAATGTACCTAAGTGTTACATCACTGTCTAAGAGCCAAGAAGCTGCCGTTAATTAGATATAAAAAATATACAAGTTTGTTATTGCGTGGCGGACTATAGCCTATCCCTCTCATTGTGGGAGGAGTCCCGTGCCCAGCAGTGGGACATATATTGGGTTTATTTCTGTTCTGTTTATGTTATGTTATTTTCAAAACTCTTACAGCAAAAGTTGTAAACATAACATACCATCACAACTGAGAATCGAACGCAAGATCTCTAGCAAGGAGTCGCGCTTAGGACTGAAGGACTGAACTGACTTAGAAGACAAGGTAAGAGTTGTTGGTTCTGTATATCTGTATTGGATTTTTTCTTTTTCTATCTACGTATCAGTTCCTGAGTGAATTTTCGATTTTTAACAAATCATTCACCTCATCTCTCTGATTATAATTTTCATTTTTTTTTTCTTGTGGTATATTCACCCTCCTTCTTCAAACAGTACTTATGTACTTTGAAGTGAGTTACCGGGTTAGGTTGTTAATAAAAACTATAATGTTTAACTTAAGGTAGGTATAATATATTATGGAGGAATGTTGGGCCTATGGTTGGATCGAAGCGTTATTTTTTACGGGATAGGGGGGCAAACCAGCAGACGGGTCACCGATTACCGCCGCCCATGAACACCCGCAACACCAGAGGTTCGTAAGTGCGTTGCCCGCCTTTTAAAAGGGTTTGGGCCTCCGGTATCCTCACTCACTCGGCGAAACACAACGTAAGTGTTATATCACGTGCGTCGTTTTCTGTGAGGCCTGTGGGGAGGCTGTGGTATCACTCCGATCGAGCCGGCCCATTCGTGTCGAAGCATGGCTATAATAGGTAATACAATCTTCTTGCAGCGGTCTCTAAGACTCAAAGTATCTAGCTAATATTATTTAGTGTTGTATGTTTAAACTTGTCCTCTTACAAACTACGATCCCAGCAGTTTCTCTGCTTTTATTATAGTTAAAAAGCCGAATTTTACGGTAACAAAAAGCGAGGCCGAATATCTAGTGTCAAATGTACAAACGACGAAGTTCAATTGCGTACACTTCTTTTCATAATAATTTCGTAAAAAGCGACTGACATACCCATTAACTTTTTTATTTGGTCTAATTTTAATTACAATTGAGTGCTAATACCGTTTGAAATAAAATTCAATTACGTCTGTATAATATTTTCTCTTGTAATATTTTAATTTAATATCATTATGACAATTGCCTAACCATGTCACTTTTTGTCCAATATTTAGGTACGCTTTTTTAAATCTAATCGTTGAGCAAACTAGGTAATTTTGTTATAAGAACTGATTTTTATGAAATAGATATCAGATCTGTTTTAATCGATATTTGCTTTTGTACGGAACCGTACATTAATTTAGCAATTACGCGCCGTGCATTTAGCACACGCCAGCATTTACATGCAATGAGACAATTATATGTACAAAATTATTTGTAATAAATCAGTGTTAATCAAACATTCAAAGTGGACGGTTTTATTTCATAATTCTAATAGAATCGACCCGTCATCATCAAAGATAAATGTAGAAATCTCCTACATTTTTTTGGTCCTTCGAGCCGGATCATAGTTGTAAAAATAATAATTTACGAGTCGACATGAATTAGAAGTTGCAAAAGTTTAATTTAATTTAAAAGGAATTAATTTTCAGTTTCATTGCATTCACGAATATTTCTATCGCTGTTGGGTAGTTTTTAAGTAATAATTTGTAGAGAAAATTTTCCAAAATTCAAACCCTGACAAACTGAAAATGTATTTCTTATTCATATTTTTTTATGGGATAAGGACGAGCAGACGGATCACCTGATGCTAAGCGGTTACCGCCGCCCAACACCAAAGGAGTCGTAAGTGCGTTGCCCGCCATTTAGAAGGGTTTGGGCCTTCGGTATCCTCACTCACTCGGCGTAACACAACGTAAGTGTGTTTCACGCCGGTTTTCTGTGAGGACGTCGTATCACTCCGGTCAAGCCGGTCCATTCGTGCTGAAGCATGGCTCTCCATAGGAAACTTGGAAACTTCACCACTTCTATTTAAATAACAATTGTCAATGAATACTTAATCGTCAGCCTTTGATGATTGTATATTTATAAATTTGATATCACCATTATTCTCCTGTCGGGAGATAATTTGAGCCTACTTACGCTTCACTAAGTTACGTTTATTTGCGTTTGTTAGTATTGCGTACAGTCGCCTATTTTAGACTACCTAAATCTTATTGGTGGTCATTATCTTACCATCTACATAATTATGTAGCATTGCTCTGTGCCACCGTCACCACGAATCTGAAAACCGAAAGTCATTCTATCTTGGTTCAAGCGGTTTTGGGCTAAATACTTATGCAGGTGAAGCAATCTACTTGAAATATATTCTCAAGGCCAGACTTATCATCAATAATACAAAGCTTTACTAAAGTATGGAAAGTGAAGACCTTGGGACTTCACATAAAATGTTTGGCAACTGTCTTGACCGTTTAGTTTTAGACTTCAGTAAATTTTCTAATGGTATAAAACATTAACATAACATACTTTAATGATTAGCTAGTTTTTGTATGGGTGGCAATTCTCAACACATTGAGACCCCTCCGTGACTCGGAGAGCACCCCAACTTATTTGGGATAAGGTTAGGAAGATGAAAATTAAGAATTTCGTATTGGAAAAGAGAAACAATGTTTCTTAATTATATTTTTTTTTGTCCCACTCTAGGATTTTCTCCTGATTCGTGGGTGCGTTTACAAACACAAATTCTCACATACACAAACGCCCAGACCCGGAACAACTACCTACCTGTCGATTATACAAATATTTGCTCCGTGTGGTAATCGAACCCACAACACGTGTCGCAGAAGCCGATTGCTCAGCCGCTTTGTAATACTGTACTCGTCATATTAACATTTAAATATATGACGAATACAGTAATATAGAGTTTTTACTAGAAGATTCGATGCATAGATAAAAAAGGCGGGAAAACAAAATGCTACCGATAAAAGAATATTAGTTATGGTAGGGTTGCGTTCCAATTCTAACAGAAAAGGTGATCAATACAATCATAAATAAAAAAAAAACCTTATATTTTTAGGGGACAGATTTAAATACGGTTAGGAGGGGATTTAGTTTAGTTACTCAATAAAATGTATCATTCTATCTTTAACAAAACTGTTAATGAGACCGTGGAAAATAATTGGTTAAAACATTTACCGCTTATTTTATCAATATTCCCATAAACAATTATAATTATGTTCAAAAGATGCACTTTCCATGTACTTTATACTTTACTTTATACCGTGCATATTGTAAAAATGACGTTCAAAAACAACTACCTATTGTAGTAGTCTATATTGAATAAATGATTTTGACTTTGACTTTCCATGGTTGACCAAAACAAAAAGGGCAACCGAAACTCTAAGCTCAAGATAATTAAAATAGGAACGGTAATATTATTCGTGTAGAAATCCTTAGAAGAGAAGGTACAATGAGCTACATATTGCACTTTTACCAACGAAGTCCACGCTGTGTTGCAAGCATTTACCTAATGCAACCTCTTTAATATTATAGACAATAGTACTTCTTTATATACACCTTCATAGTGTCTTCCGCATTCTGCAATTGGTAACGAGATAATGATACCAAATTATCGTGTGTTGTAATTTTTAAGCTGCTGAATGGACTTTATTTAGAATTATTAATTATAAATAATGTAAGGGATGTTTTGCGTATCTGCAATGACAACGAAAGGGTAGTGCTGTTAGGTGATTTTAATAGTTGGGTGGGAGTGAAACGAAATGGCTATGAAAAGGTGATTGGAATGTTTGGGGATGAGAAAGTGAATGCTAATGGGAGAAGTTTACTTGAGATTTGCTTGGAATGGAATCTTTGCGTGACAAATACTATGTTTGATCACAAAAAAATTCATATGTATACATGGGAATCGGACAGCACGAGAAGTATGATTGATTTTGTGATAGTGGATGAGAGATTGAGAAAGAAAGTCATAGACACCAGATCATACCGAGGAGTCGGAGTCGATACAGATCACTTTCTGGTAGTGTGCCGAATAAGAGATCTGTTCAAAAGATGGCGACATCGTATTCCGGAGTCTTCTAGTGTACTAGAAAGAATAAAAGTAGAAAATTTGAGGGAAGATGAAGTGCAAGGAGAGTATAAAAGAAAATTAAGTTTAAAGTTTGACGGATTAGAGGATATAAGTGAGATAGAAACGTTATGGAACGGTTTGAAAGAAGGAGTCGTGAATGTTGCCATTGATGTATGCGGAGTTTCTAAAAGAAGGAATTGCAATGTAGTAGAGAAAGTATGGTGGGACAAGAATGTGCAGGAAGTAGTTGGTAAGAAGAAGAAAGCATGGATAGATTGGTTGGCTGCGCGAGCCGATCAACGAATTAAAAAGGCTAAGGATGAGGACGTATACAAGGCTAAAGATGAATATAAGAGAATGAAAAATATCGTAAAAGAAATTGTGAAAAAGAGGAAGGATGAGCAGAAGGATGATTTTGATAAACGGTTGTCTGAAGATTTCCAGAGTAACATCAAGTTTTTCTGGAAATCCATAAAAAGAGCTCGAGGAAAATCTAAGACCTCGGCGTTCAATAAGATCAGAGACAAGGATGGAAGTATCGTGAATGGGGAAGAATGCATGTTAAAGAGGTGGAAGGAATATTTTGAAGGATTATTTGAAAGAGATTTATTGCTAGTACCTTCGGTGATGGATGAATCAGTAGAAGTTGAGGACGGAATCAGTATGGATGAAATTGTGAAAGCGATGAACAGTATGAAATCGGGAAAATCTGCAGGATATGATAGGATATCTGCCGAAATGCTGAAGGCTGGACAAGGCGTGGTAGCTAGTCAGCTGTACCGCCTTTTCAACTTGTGTTGGAGTAATGGTCTTGTACCAAAAGATTGGCGCAAAGCCGTAATCGTGCCACTCTACAAGGGAAAAGGGTCACAGCAAGATTGCAAAAATTACCGAGGCATTAGCCTTCTCAGCGTGGTTGGTAAATTATATGCAAAAGTGTTGATTGAAAGAGTGGTGAAAGGAACAGATGATAGAATATGGGATGTGCAAGCGGGATTTAGGAAAGGTATGGGGTGTATGGACCAGGTCTTTTCTTTGCGATGCGTAGCTGAAAAATTTTTGGCCAAGAAAAGGCCTATGATAGAGTATTAAGGAATGAATTGTGGTCAGTACTGTCTATGTATGGGGTGGATGCCAGCCTGATTCGTGCACTGAAATCTCTCTATGATGATTCCAGTGCATGTGTCAGGATAAACGGGACCTACACTGAATGGTTCAGCATCGATAAGGGTGTTAGACAGGGATGTGTAGCGTCACCGTGGCTGTTCAACTTATTCATGGACAGTTGTCTGAAAGATTTGAAAGACAGTGAATGTGGTTTAAGAATGAATGAGTTACTTGTCAAATGTCTCCTCTATGCCGATGATCATGTTATCCTTGCATCGTCGGAGGAGGAGTTACAGGAGATGGTAACAGTTATGGATGGCGCTTTTAGGAATAAGGGAATGAAAGTGAATGTAAGTAAGACGAAAGTTATGATTTTTGAAAGGGAAGAAATTATGACAGTGTGCAATATTTTGATAGGTGGCGTAAGAGTGGAACAAGTAAAAGAGTTTGTATATCTGGGTTCTTTGTTTACTAGGGATGGTAAGCATGAGAGTGACATTGAAAGGAGAGTGAGTGCCGGTAATCAAGTGAATGGGGCGCTGCACACTTTCATGAATAGCCGAAGTGTGTCCGAAAAGGCTCGGCGGGCTGTAATTGGGGGTGTGTTGGCGCCGACACTAATGTATGGTAGTGAAAGTTGGGTATGGCAGAAGAGACATGAAAGTAGAATAAATGCTGTAGAGATGAGAGCGTTGAGAAGTATGTGTGGGGTAACTTTGAAAGATAGAGTGAGAAACAGCGTGATAAGGGAGCGGTGTGGTGTGAAAGAAGGTATAGTAACAAAGATTGAGAAAGGTATGTTAAGGTGGTTTGGGCATGTACAGAGGATGGATGAACGGAGATTGACGAAACGAGTATACATGATGAGTATGGATGGAAGAGTTGGAAGGGGCCGACCTCGACGAACGTACGACAACCAAGTTGCGGCCGTTCTTAAAAAAGGACAGGTTAAGAGCACCCTAAACCGCACCTAAACGTTCATGCATGAGGAGGTTAATGAACATAGATGAAGCGAAAGTGGTATGCCAGGATCGTAGCAAGTGGAAATCTATAGTCTCTGCCTACCCCAATGGGAGACAGGCGTGAAAATATGTATGTATGTATGTATGTAACAAACAGACAAACAGACAAGAATTTTAAAAATCACATTTTTGGGTTCGAGACGTTTATATACCCTAACCCACTAGTTCTTTTTTAAATATCTTCAATGTACAGACACAGCTTTTTTACAATTTTATAATAATAGAGATTATTAAATATCAATTAACTTTTTAAGTATAGCTTTCATCAGGTACATTAGTGCTTACCTAATAGATAATGTTTCAACCCGATTGCAATGTGGCGCCACGCGCAGTAGTTTTTTTAGTCTCTCACACGATTCGCTGAATTTCAATAAATGAAATATCGTTTTTATCACAGTTTTGGCTGCAGAATCCACATAAAAAGGTTAGGTCGTAATAACTTTTGTTATATTTTAAGTATTTATTGGCGTTAGTAAGTATAAAGCTTTGTATTATTTCGTTTAGTTGTGCAAGCTGTTTAGTTCTGTACGTGAAGACAATTACAAAATACTTATTTGTTTAGATATCTTTATATCATTGTATGTATATCTTTCGTTTGAGATCCCAAGTGAATAAATCTAAACTAATATGAAGAGTTTGTTTGTTTGTTTGTTTGCTTGAACGCGCTAATCTCAGGAACCACTGGTCCGATTTGAAAAATTCTTTCAGTGTTAGATAGCCCATTTATTGAGGAAGGCTATAGGCTATATATCATCACGCTACGCGGACGAAGTCGCAGGCAGAAGCTAGTATAAAATATATCTAAAACCGATAGTCAGACTCCAATTTTACTTTATATTATACCATGGGAGAGCCATGCTTCGGCACGAATGTTCCAGCTCGACCGGAGTGATACCACGGGCCACGGCCTCACAGAAAACCGGCGTGATACAAAACTTAGGTACGTTGTGTTTCGCCGAGAGAGTGAGAATACCGGAGGCCCAAACCCTTTTAAAAGGCGGGCAACGCACTTGCGACTTTTCTTGTGTTGCAGGTGTCCATGGGCGGCGGTAATCGCTTACCATCAGGCGATCCGTCTGCACGTTTACCCCCTACCGTATTCCATAAATAAATTGTTGAAGCATAAACCTATAAAAAAACCTGTAAAATTGGCATAGAGCTGGCATTCTATGACATCTCAATAAATAGGTGTCACTATCGCAAGCGCGTGTCGCTAGGCAATTTGTCAAACGCGATATCCAAGTTAATAGCACGTTAACACATTAACCAGCTATTGTTCTGAATCATTGTCTGTCAGCCCTTGACATCCCTTCTCGAGAATCATCATCAATCACGACACCAGTTAAGAAGTCGTGACATGAAGATCTTACATAACTGGTTATGGATACGTGAGGCGTGATTACACACTAGTAATTAGTCACTCAAACTCATACACAAGTAATTAGCTACTTTGAAAAAGTAGGTAAATAAATCTGGATACCTATTTCAAAATTCTCACACTAAGAAACGACTGTCATTATTACCCACAGATTTCGTTAGAATCACTGCAAGCTAGAAAAGTACTTGAAATAAGTATTGTATATTATAGTATTGAAAACCAGCGTTATGATTCTGCTCCCTGCACGAGTTATAACAAAAAGCTGAGCGATTGGCCGTTTTGCGTGGATGTGACGCATACTTTCGCAATTTATGTACCTACCTAGTTTACTTCCTTGTTTAAATACACAATGTTGTGTGCGTCTTGTCTACGCAAATAAATTTATTTTCTTTCTTTCTTTCTTTCTTTCTTATATATCGACTTCAATCGTTGTTTTGACGAAGGTTTTAAGAACAGTAGAAGATGAAAGAAGTAATGTTTTGCTAGAGCGTCTATTCAATATATAAAACTAGATGTTTCGGCACGAATGAGCCGGCTCCACCGAAGTGATACCACGGCCTCTCAGAAAAAAAATTGGCGTGAAACAACGCTTACTTTTAAAAGGCCGGCAACACACTTGTGAGCCCTCTGGTGTTGCGGGTGTCCATGGGCGAATAGCTTACCGTCAGGCGAGCCGTCTGCTCGTTTGCCTATAAGAAAATGGAATATCCATGGAAGATAAATCAGAGCTTTACCAGACAATGGAGTATAACATAACATACCATTACGCCTGTATTCCCCGAAGGGTTAGGCAGAGGCGTACTAATTTACACCGACAATTCGCCGGTATGTTTAGGTCCCATGTAATAGGGCGCGGGCCTATTGCCATCAACCTGGCTCAAGTTCCAAACTCCGAGCTGCTACTGGGAATTTCATAGAACCCAGTAACACTTTGCTCGACCTCAGAATCGAACCCAGGACCTCTAGCGTAGCAGTCGCGCTCAGGACCACTTGGCTAATGAGGCAGTTTGTGGAAGATAAATCAGAATTGGACCATATAAAGGAGTATTCGTGTGTTAATTGGACTAGCTCTACGAGCTGTTCGAGGCTCGGCCTAGTCTCAATCTGTTAAGAATGTTCACACACGCACAGATGGACTGTAGCTAGTTGATTGACCATAAGAACTACAGTTATTAATTACCCACGTGCCCAAAAATGGGTACAGTCACAAATGGCCTAACTAAAATATATCCTAGGTACAAATCTATACTTTAATATATAAAGCTGAAGAGTTTGTTTATTTGTTTGTTTGCTTGAACGCGCTAATCTCAGGCACTACTGGTCCGATTTGAAAAATTCTTTCAGTGTTAGATAGCCCATTTATTGAGGAAGGCTATAGGCTATATATCATCACGCTACGCGGACGACGTCGCGGGCAAAAGCTATTGTAATATAAGCCATTTGTATCCAACTATGTATATCCTACGTTTTCTAAATATATTTGCTAATTATATATATGATCCGTTTGCTCGTTTGCCCCCTATCCCATAAAAAAAAAAAAAAACGCGGCAAGTCACCTATATTGCCTCATATATATTTTAAGGCGTGGAGCTTTCGAAATAGCTTACCATTCTCTGCCTTAGCCAATTAGTTGATTATAAACCGAATTTGATATAGAAAGCGGAAAAATCTAAGTTTTATTTTACGGCATTTAGGGTTTTGTTTAGAAAGTGAAATATTATGGCATTCTTTATGGTTATCATAAAAATATACAGTACATATACCTACATAACTTTGATGACGTAATGTATCTGATGGTACTTATGGTGTTCAATAAATTTGTAAGGTTAAAGGTGGGCTATACATAAGTGTGTAGAGTATGTGCAAGACTGGAATAAAACTAAACCACAACAGGGCTTGAGAGTAGGTACTGTTGAGGACCAGGTGTATAACAATGGGGGGGTTTACGAGTTTAATTAAAATAATGCACAATAAGAGCAATCACAACTTGTTTATTGCTCAAGGGAAACTTCTTCTAAAATCACAATAATAAAATTATTTTCTAGACATTTCAAAACTACTTACTTTTTTGTTCCAATGTACTACCTACGTGCCGGGGCGCGCACAATAAAAACTCCTTATTCTAAACTCTTACAGTACACACTTCAAATAAATAGTCCTTCAGGCTCTGGCACTCAACACATACACAGAACTAAAGATCCATGGTCATGAATAAAGATTATTAAAAAAAAAAAATCAGAACTAAAGAAGTAAAAACTGTTTGTCCTATCAATATTCTTAACGATGCTACATTGAGGTTCCGTCGATTAAACTTTTCACGCATTTCTTTGAGAA
This sequence comes from Acronicta leporina, assembly GCA_947256265.1. NCBI lineage: Eukaryota > Metazoa > Arthropoda > Insecta > Lepidoptera > Noctuidae > Acronicta > Acronicta leporina. The sequence continues at coordinate 1,754,229 of OX366513.1, read as the reverse complement.
TATGTCAAAGTTGATTAACTATACATTAACTTACAGATAGAAGATTTAAATACGCATTTACAAACCAGAGGCCCTATCATTGGCGATGGTAACCTAATGGCTAAGGCGTCGGCCTTGCGATCATGTGGCGGTTTGAAACCCACCCATTGCACTACCGACGCGAACCCACTTGTAACACAAGCATTTAGCTTAGCACGAGGGGTAAACAACAACACTAGTAATGTGCGACAGCACCGATAATAGAATAGTTGCTAGTAACCTCTAAAAAACATTGTAATAGCCGGGCTGTTACGTTACTTTGTGCAAGTATACCTAAATATATTCAGGTCATAACATAACATACCATCACGCATGTATTCACCGAAGGGTTAGGCAGAGGTGTACTAAGGTACACCCACAGTTCGCCGGTATGTTTAGGTCCCATGTAATAGGGGGCGAGCCTATTGCCATTCACCGGGCACAAATTCCAAACTCCGAGCTGCTACTGAGAATTTCATAGAAAAACCCAATAACACTTTGCTCGACCTGGGAATCGAACCCAGGACCTCTAGCGTAGCAGTCGTACTTGGGACCACTAGACTAACGAAGCAGTCAGTATTTAGGTTATCATGCTCATTACACAGTCTGCTTTCACACGGCCAGCTTGCCACCACCCAGCTGCGTATGGCCTACACTACATGCTATCCATTGTATTCCCAGTATTATTGCGAACACTTACCCATTTCACGTTCCCACACTACACTATCTCCCATCGACTCTTGTTTTCTTTGCCGTGTAGTTTTAATGCTCTGATGGTTAACTGATCATCTGTAGGCTGTTGTGAAATGTTTTTATGTGTTTAAGTCACCATGATGCTGATGGTTTGTTTAAAAACTACAATGGTGTTATCAATGACATTATATAATTTAAATATCAGTGGGCGTTATAATCATGTTAATTAACATTCAAGTGCATATCAATATGAATATTTAATTTAAAAAAATAAGTCATTATGATTTGGTGTCATAATAAAAATTAAATAAAAACTACAACTGATTCCAGGTTCATGTAATCAGTTGTAATATTTATTTGATTTTAGTTTTATAATACTAGCCGATTCAGGAGTTAAAATACTCCATCATCGACATCATATCAGCGACTCGGCTCGATCAAAATACAAAAAAAAAAATGTTTAAATGAAACGCAATTAGGTATCATAATTTTATCTTTGTTACGTTTTACACAAATTTTATTATGATTATAATATTATCGAATTCCTTCAGATTCGCATTCTTCAGCTGAGTAGCACCCAAACTGGATCACAATATTTGTGATCCAGTTTGGGTGCCCATGAAATTACAGGTTTATTAATTAAAATCTTGTTTTCATCTTCTGATGCAAATCAATGACATTGATTGCAGGTATTTTAAGCAGAGGCTACCACAGGTGTATAGATTGTCGGAGCAGTATCAAAATATTAATAATATTTTGGATTTCTCGATGATCTAACTATAAAGTTTAAATCTTGACAGCTTTTCACAACTAATCTAGGTACATACATAAATTATACTTTCCATGGGAATAATTTGCGTGTATGATATATATTATAATATTCATTTATATAATTAGACACAGCAATATTGAAATTTATTGAGATTTATGCAGATGTTTTAAAGTTATTTATTGAAGGAAAAATTCGACTCGCAGGCAGGATTCGAACCTGCGTCTTCTGGCTAGGTACGCCAGACGCTATGACCACTAAGCCACCGCGATTCCCACCTGCCATGTCGAAATTTGCCTTCACATTCTGAACTTACGTCTTAAAGGTGACGTCAGTAACATCTATTGAAAGGCAAGTTACTTTGCCTCTCAACCGACATGACTTACCTTACGGTTAGTTCTATGTCGTACGATGCTACCATACCTAATAACTAACTGATGTTTTAAGATTTATGATGATGATGACGTGAACAAAAAAACTATTTACACGTTACTGTCTGCGGAAATTAAGTAAAAATTTACAAATATGATGGGTCCTAAGTACTTACCATATTTTATCCTAAAAGGTGATAGGTACAATTATTATCGATCGATTAAACTATAACTATGTGACAGAAAAAACTTTATCACCGCACTCTGGTTCATTAGGTATACCAAAGGTACACGGTACCTATAAGAATCCACAAATCCAATCCTTTTCTACGCTAGTATTATTCAATATACTCTACAAATATTTCTTCCCATCTCAACAATCGTAGTTATACAAATCTACAACTCCACTATAATTGAACTAAAAACTGTGGGCTTCCGCCACGGAATCTGCCGGTACGAATAGTACAATAGCGCGATGATATCAGCCATTATTCAACAATGCGTGGACTTTTCGCATTGTGGGGCGATTAAATCGACTCGTGAGCACTTTGTTTATGGAAACGGTGTTTATAACACAAAATGTATGTATTTTCAAATGATCTTTATTACGTAGGTAATCATTGAGGAAAATATATATTTTGTCACTATTCATATAACATTTCATATCAAAAGTACAATTTAAAAAAGGGTAGGTAGTTGTTATTTAAAGTGAGCGTAGTATTGTCTTTTCTTTATCATTTTTGATTTTATCATTTTCTTTATCATTTTATTTTTTATCGCATAGGGGGGCAAACGAGCAGACGCATCACCTGATGGTAAGCGATACCGCCGCCCATGGACACCCGCAACACCAGAGGAGTCGTCGCTGTGCCAAGTGCGTTGCTGGCCTTTCAAAGAGTTTTGGCCTCCGGTATCCTCACTCAACACAAGGATAGGCTAGCATTGTCATTTTCTGAAGAAGGATAAACATATTTCAAATCAAAATGTAATGGCTATCATGACATATCTTTAACATTCAGCTGTATAATAGTGTTTATAGAGCCACCATAATAATACATAATAGTCAATAGACTTAACCAGAATAATTACAACATTTGAGAGACAATTTGATTTGCTACATAACACCACAAATAAAATCTACTTATTTACCTAAATCTAAAAATTTTTTCATCTAGATTACATCAATAATGTTTCTCTAAGTGGATTATCTTTGCTAACTGCACTACGCAAGGATTGCCGGCAATTAACAGATCGTAATGTAATTACATATCATTGTTAGCAAGTTACGATAACCCACGTAACCGAGACTAATATGTTACGAATTGACATCACATTTACATATCAAACACTAAACAAAAGGTTCACTCCCTCTAATATTCTATTTATTCAAATTAAACAAAGTCGCTTCCCGCTGTCTGTCTGTCCCTATGTATGCTTAGATCTTAAAAACTACGCAACGGATTTTGATGCGGTTTTTTTAAATAGATAGAGTGTTTCAAGAGGAAGGTTTTAAGCTATTTAACATAACCCTACGGCTCTAAAGAACGGGGTAGCGTGGGTGAAACCGCGGGCGGGTCGCTAGTTTATATTAAGAAAAACATTGCTTTACATTAGAATTTTCTCCTGTACCTACCGTGGAAAAGTTTACAAGAAACAACTGCCTGTAGGTCAAAAAATATAGCAACGCTAAACGTGTCATCAACACGTTTAGCGTTGCTGCTGAGCGATCGGTCTCTGCGACACGTGTTGTGGGTTCGATACCCACACGGGGCAAATATCTGTATGATCTGCAGGTAGTTGTTCCGGGTCTGGGCGTTTGTGTAGGTATGTGAGAATTTGTGTCTGTAAAAGCACCCACGATATAGGAGAAAACCCTAGTGTGGAGCAAAGGTTAACAAAACGTTTTAACTTAAGTACCTACCTACCTACGCTTTAATTCAGTGCACCTTTGCTTCCAATAAGTTCAGTCGAGGTTTAAGGATTCCGTATTATTATTGCATTTAGAATTCCTTAGGTACGTATATGAAACTTAGATTCTTACCGTGTAAACCCATAATTTGGGATAGATTATTGAGGTGAAACGCACCTGACATATGACAGTCCATAAGAAAGCCATATACAATTATACATCTAACTGTGGGAGAGCCATGCTTCGGCTCGACCGGAGTGATACCACGGCCTCACAGAAAACTCGCATGAAAACAACGCTTACGTTGTGTTTCACCGAGTGAGTGAAAATACCGAAGGCACAAACCCTTTATAAAGGCTGGAAAAGCACTTGCGACTCCTTTGGTGTTGCGGGTGTCCATGGGCGGCGGTAATCGCTTACCATCAAGCGACCCGTCTGCTCGTTTGCCCCCATATGCCATAAAAAAATATAACATAACATACCATCGCGCCTGTATTCCCCGAAGGGTTAGGCAGAGGCGTACTAATGTACACCCACAGTTCGCCGGTATGTTTAGGTCCCATGTAATAGGGGGCGAGCCTATTGCCATTAACCGGGCACAAATTCCTAACTCCGAGCTGCTACTGGAAATTTCATAGAAAAACCCAGTAACACTTTGCTCGACCTCAGAATCGAACCCAGGACCTCTAGCGAAGCAGTCGCGCTCAGGACCACTTGGCTAATGAGGCAGTTTATAAAAAAATATTGTTCTTTTATATTACTAAATTGAGTTTTTTTTTTCAAAAAAATATAGGAAAGATTGTCCAAATGTGTCGATTCATAGACCTTCTGCCCTCTAATTCTCATTAAGTTCCACTCGGCTGCGTTAACTAAAGCTTATGGTATTAGCTTGCCTTTCACCGATACTATTCCAAGTGTCGTAAGTGGAACGAGAGGACAATCTCCACGGGAGACTGGGTCCGACGACCTGTTTACTTTCCGAATCCTCGACCCGCTTGCCCTGCTTATGCTACATGAGAAATAAATAGATTTAGTACCCGTTTAGTTGGGAAATAGTTGAAACCTAATCTTGATATTCGTAATGTTGACTTCGCTTCGTTGTAATACCTATCTGTATTCTTGCTACATCTCAGCCCCAATATTCTGTAAGAATTGAAAGGTGCTATGATAAAAAACTTACTACTTACATATAACATATTTCGTAGGCTCCATAGATATTTCATAGAAATGACGTCTGGTATGCTTTTAATACTCATGTAAGCGAAAAAAGAGATCCCATTTTTACGCCAACATTCTCAAGCTTCATCTCTTTTGTTTGCATTTGTTTAAAATAATTTGTGTTTTTTTTTTGTGTAGGTGTATGGTTTCAATAACATCGGTGAAAACTGCTACATACCGTCGGTATCACTTTCAAGTCGCCAATGGCTCTGAAAGGGTAAGAAAAGGTGAAAAAGAAAAAATGGTTGTAAGTCGATACGCGTTCGACATACCATGAGGATTTTCTAAACTGTTCCGCTTGCAAATTGTCATTTAGGGTTAAACTTGTCACCCTTTCTCGTAGGTAAAGTAGTGAGTGATGGAACAATATACTATAAACCGTTTAGATAAATAAAACATGCTTGCTACTGCTTGGAAGAACTTTAATCATGACGATTTAATTAGAACAAATAATGTTTCACAAATAGATACATAACATATATTGTACATACATACTATTTACTGGTACATATACATAGGTATAACAACCATTAGCTAGTTTCTAATATTTTCATCAAAATCCCAAAAACATTGTTCCGCTAACTGTAGTGGCGAGTTCAGACAGCGCAACTGATTGGCAACAAATAGTTGCTTGGTCGACTGATGTTTTTAAGTACCTAACCTACTGCTTGAATTCCAATCAGTTTTGGGAGATCCTTAAATTTGTAAAATTATATTATACTTTTGTCTTGACAGCTTTGTACCGTTACAAATTGATAATCATTTTCGATGTGATTTTTATATTAAACTGTATATTCGCATAACTTTATTAAACAACTGTAGTTGACAATCAATTTACATTACAATGTCTGAGCGCGCCACAATCTAATACTTTATGAATACTTAAGTCAATTCACAGTTTGGCTTGGCCTAGTCCTATAACTAATACGATAAGAGTATATACATTATCTTAGACCATTTTTCCTACGAGTAACAAATTCTTACTAAACTAGAAAGATCTATCTGTAATTTAAGTTATAGTCAATTATTTGGAAAAAGTAAACTTTATTACTACTGTTTAATATTGTACCTTACTCTTAATAAAAATTTATGAGATCTTTTAATGTGTATAATAATCTTGCAGTATGACATCATTATTCATTTAGACATAAATAATAAATATAAGCATTTAATGTATAGGAACTTAAAGTGTAAGTTAAATAAGAAAACAAGTGCAAAGTATTTATTATTATATGGAACGACCTACAATTAGCGCTACACATAAAATTAAATTTGAACTTAGAAAACATAAAAAACTATGCAACAGTAATAAAATATATGTATCTATATCAAACTAACATTACGTAGTAGTCTTAAAAAAACATTAATCTATTCGTGGTTGAAAATTCGGAGATATTTATAATACAATAGAATTGAGGACTGTGTCTTTCTGTCAATCAAAATACAACAAAAATTTCTGTCAAAATGCAACCGTAATAAAAACCAATTTATGTTTTGCGCTAATTGTATTGACCGATACAATAAAAACAAGAGCTACAAATGATTTTCAAATATTGTTAGACCAATATATATTAATTGGTGATGTAAAGTAAGCAGTTAATATAGTAAGAACAAAACTTCTGAAACCTTAATAACTAAACAAATTCGATGTATGGAGCACTACATAAAAAATCTATCACACGGTACAGACAGATATTAATATCAAAGCTACTGAACCAAAAAAATTTGGTCCGTTCGTTATTCTATAAATTAAACGAATGTTTTCACGACTAGAGATGTATTATTAACACTAAACTTGGAAGTTCCTTATTACTGACGGTAAAATAATTTAGGCGAAGTTTCTACATGTAGCTTATCTCAAGCTTTACCATAAAATATAGAAAAGCTCTTTCATTTAAACAATTTAATCTATTTACTCTGAAAAACTTAAATAACCGTTAAAATAATATGAATAATGGAATACATTGCAGACATTAGTTCATCTTATATACTGCTATGAGTTGCCTAGTAGCAAATCCTGAAGACAATACGTGAATTCAAAAATTAAAAGGAAGGCTTAGTCCTATTAATCAGAAAAAAAACATTAACTGGTGAACAGCTGATGTATTCCTAACTTTGATGTAGCTGAAATAATCATTGCATCTTCCCAATTATCATTAAAAAATAAATTTTATTCAATAAATTACATAATCCCGACAATATCACATTTTTATTTCAGTAAGAAATAATGCTATTTAAACTACTAAATAAATAGAAGAAAAATTCAATGGTTATGCTTCACGACAATCCGGAGAAACTGACTACTAGACTATCAACACTTTGGCTATTTAAAGCTTAGACATCTTACATAGAGTAATAATGAATTTACAAAAATCTACAACATCACAATTACTAGAACATTTATAGCTAAGTACCCGATTTTGACTATTATCCTATACAGATAACTATTTAACTAATTGTCTGATTGTATATCATGAAGCAACAGACTTTTTTTAAATAATGTGTGGCAGTTTAACAATCGAAACAAAAAAAAAATACAAAAAATTACAAATGTCTTTTAGTTGATACTAAAACGAGTTATAAAAAAAAATACTAGACACTGTCACTTCATAATAAAGGAACCAGACCTAAAATAGATTCAATGTACATAATCAATTATATTGTAATTTCAAAGGCTTTACCAAAGCTTACAACGTATTGCAATAATGATAAATGGATTTAGCACACAAAGTGATGACTTTTTGAAATGAAGACTCCTTCAAGACTGACAATGAAAAAATCTATTAGGTTCCTAGTAAACTAAACATTAAGAAGACAAAAACACACACCTTAAAACATTTCAAATTCCAGTCAGTACTACCTCTAACTCCATTTATCATTATAAATTCTGTAAAAGTCAGTCATTTCGTGCACAGAATGTTTATTTTTATTCCTATATAGAGTCATTTCGTGATATGAGAACGTATACAAACTTGTACTATGTTTCAGTCAACACAATATGGACAGCAAGGATAGCGAAATTCAATACACAAAATGCATCTTTCTGGAAAGATTCTATGTTTTCCAAAATAATATGATATTTACCGATATGATATTAGATATACGTACAATTTTCTAACTTAATACTCCCCTATATGTGGACCTCGATGAGGCGATGGAGAATGTTTTCAAGAAATTACGAATTGAAAATGAATTGTCCTCATATTATTGAAAACTAAAGATGATGTTTGGCACTTCAACAATACTGTTATGTATTGTTAACATTATGATTTAAAATTATTACAAATAAAAAACGTAATGAAATGAACGTTAAATTTACGTCTCGTTATTCTGACGAAAAAATGGCGCAACTGTGGCGCCATTGTTGTTCAACTCTAGAGCTAAAATGAATATCGCCTTAAATTGCATTCATATGAATATTTTTGCGAAAGATAATGTGTTACCAAGAATAATGTGGAATATTGCACAGTGTGTTCTATGGAGTAATTCACTTCAATTATATAGCAGCTTTGATAGTTATAATACTGTTGATATGGGCCATTAGCTACCCATCATTTTCGTCTGCACTCTATGTTTCAAAACATAAGGCTTGTTACGTCACGGCTTGTGTTAAGTAGCACAACTGATGCATCTCTTGGTTTGATCTCGGAAAGGTTAAGTACATAATTATTTTTTTATTGTATCTCACTACACATGCCATAAATTTATCAAAATTATGATAAGTACATTTTGCGAAAGAAAATTCTATTATGTGTTATAACTACATCAGACTGTTTTCAGATAGGTTTAACACTTTTCAAGAGGACTGTGTTTAGTCTCGCCAACTTTAGGTCCCCCTGGGTTAATTAATTGTATGAAAGAAACCTGCCCACCCCCAACTTATCTTGTGTGGGGCCGAGGCAGCAAGGCCTCAGAGCACTTCGACCCAATGGGATCTTTTGTGCTTTGCCCACCCCCATGGAAAAAGGTGTAAGTGGTTGAATGTATTTCGATATTTATCCGGGTTTATTTATTTTATTTATTTATATATGAAGTATACTTTACAAAAACATTTTGTTGTGTATTCCTTGCAGATTATTCTCAAGTCTTTCTAAATAACAAAAATGTAATACTTCAATCAAAATATTTGGTTTCATGGCAGTTATTAATTGCAACAATTAATTTACCGAAACGGCGTCAATCGATTACTGCGCGGGCAAAAACAGAGCTAGCCAAATCTTTGCATTTGCATATTATTGCAGCTTTCTGAGGGGTCAAGGTGATATTTTTGTCAGGTCATTGAGCTCCAAAGTAGACTATTAGACTTTTGGGATCATTCTATGTCAGAAATACTTACTATTCCTATATTTGATCATTATGTATATATTTGAATCAATTACTATTCTCACAAAGGTTCGAATTTCTGGACATAGCTTCCTGTCCCCCGCCCCCTTACTTAAAGAGCTTATCCGAGCTATTGCGTTTGTTAACTGTACCGGCGAAGGTTACTTCAATTGTTTCAGTGTCTGTAACATAACATAAGGACACTGAAACATAACATAGGACCTACTAAAAATATGAAGTACAGAAAAATACATGGAAAATTAACTCTACCGTCTAATACTCTCGTTAACAATAAAGTAACTAAAAATCCACATCGAGTCCACATCGGAGTCCTACTCGTTGTACCTACAGAAAAAAAGGAAGCTGTCTAAGGCAGGCCTCCAGAGCCGACCCTCGCTCAGGAGTCGCGAGGTCACGCCCTACCCAGCATAGCGGCCACGTCGCCCGCAGATTGCGAGTGGAGCAGAGCTCCCCTAGTCGGTCGCGGAGGGGCGAGGCGCGGGAGGGCCAGCACACCAGCTGGGGCCGAGCCGAGGGGGCAGCCGGTGACAAACTCGTGGCGGGAGGCTTCCGTTGGTGTGATTCGCCGCTTAGGATCCCATCTGAAAAGGAGTTTTGTTTTAGATTTACATACAATATATACATCCACGCTTTTCTCCTACAGGCGGAAACTATAGACCGCCACTTGATAGGATTCTTGCATATTTCTTTTTACTTCTCCCGCATTCATACATCTTCCCATACATACGGGCGGCCGGTTGCGAGTACTACGCACCTTTTTGTAGGACCTCGCCAATAAGATATGGCGTATGTCTATCTAGGGCGATCTCTTTCGACGCTGCCGCTGACTTGTCTTATTTTTATCTTTTTAAAAGTAAGAGGGAAGATTTGCATTTCGTTAGGTAGATTTTGTTTCAATGGCAATGCCCGACTTCGAGAGCCTAATTGAAAAAAAGTTGATGATGAGCGATTCTGCATTTATTTACTGACTCGCTAAACACCCACGAGAACTTTATAAATGAATATATATTAAAAAAATGTTTGAAAAGGTTACTAGAGTACAGCTTTTACCATAACTATCCGCAAAAGTAACGAAAGTTATAACAATTTATTAATACTAAATCGTTATTGAAGTTTAAAATAAAATAAAAAAGTTACGAAAGTTACCCTGTATTTTCCCATCGTTAAAAATCACCAGTGTAAAAACTAAGTTTATCATTTTCTTCCCGAGAAACTCAGGTAGTGGTTAAGTGAATATTTGATGAACCTTTTAAACCTTTCCGTGCTCTCCAAGTGACACAAATATGGACCTATTACACAAAACGACGTAACCAGCACGTCCTTTACGATCTGGTTTGCTTTTCTAGAAAAATGTTCAATTACGGACTATAAACGGGGCTGAGACATTGCCTCATAGCCCAGAACGGCACGCAAAAACCTCGGAACACTTCCTATTGCTCAACTCTTCAGGTTTCAACGGAAACCGGTCTGGTCCACTTGCAAACTGTCATTTTCAATCTAGTATATTTTTTGTATGGCAACAGCTGCAAGGCTGGGTTAATGTTAATCTCCGTCGTGTAGTTATTTACTTGGTTATTATATGTGGAGATACGACATATGGTCGGACATGTCCTGTGAATATAGCTTGCTGTAGACCGGCAATCATATTAATTTATATAAGCTTAATTTTTATTTAATTACCTTTTTTGAATAAATATAAAAATAATGTTTAAATAGTATGAATTCAAAGTCATCTACCTTCCCTCATTGTACGATATTCATCTCTCTAAAGCCTACATGAACCCGCTTATACTTACCACACAACACACACGCGCAATCACACTACAATTTAACTTCACTACACATTACACATTATTGTATCTGTTGTTAAAGTTAACCTTTCTTCTATTACTCATTGGAGTAAAGTAAATTCCTAAAAACATAAATGTAATTTTACGTCGTAGCTAATTTAATAATGATCTATCCTATAGGGGGGAGTCCCTGGTGCCCTGAAATTTTGATGACGATTAGCTACTTAGGTATATAAATTGACTTATCGCTTCGCCGCGATCTACCGCCCGAAAAAACATACAAGTTTTTCTGAAGCTGGGTGTTTGCGTATGTAAAGTGAAACTTGTGTTTGTAAAAACACTCATGATACAGTAGCAATTCTTATTACCCAAAGTGCAACGTCTTTTATCGAAAAACACGTGCGAAGTTTTGCTTATTATTATTACAACGATTTTTTTTGCGATATGGGGGCAAACGAGTAGACCGTACACTTTATGGTAAGCGATTACCGCCGCCCATGAACACCCGCAACACTAAAAGAGTCGCAAGTGCGTCGCCCGGCTTTTAAAAAAGTTTACACCTCCGGTATCCTCACTCACTCGGCGAAACACAAGTAAGTGTTGTTTCACGCTGGTTTTCTGTGAGGACGTGGTATCACTCCAGTCGAGCCGGCCCATTTGTGCCGAAGCATGGCTCTCCCACGGACAAGACGGAAGATTTCTGCCATATAAAATCATTTTCTTTTATGTTGGTCCTTTCTAGCCATTTCGTAATCGTATATCCTGCCCAACTGGCGTCCAAGCACCTCCAGTATATCTGGATCAAGGCGATAACTGTCACTTCTGCACCGGCCGAGCCCAGAATAGCAATACATTAATAATTCAGCTATGCACCTACCTTATACGATATAATTTTGTAAGGTGTAAATAGGTTAGCCGATGAAGAATTTGTTGTCATGTGAAAAGTCAGTTCAAAATAATTATTAAAAACGATCTAAATTATTAAAGACAGTCTTATGAGTCCTCAGAATGTTTTTTTTTATTGGGATAGGGGAGCAAACAAGCGTACAGATCACCTGATGGTAAACGATAACCGCCGCCCATGGACACCCGCAACACCAGAGGAGTCACAAGTGCGTTGCCCGCCTTTTAAAAGGGTTTGGGCCTCCGGTAACCTCACTCACTCGGCGAAAAACAACGCAAGCGTTGCTTCACGCCGGTTTTCTGTGAGGCCTTGGTATCACTCCCGTCGAGCCGGCCGGGCCAATGCGTGCCGAAGCATGGCTCTCCCACGTGAAAATTTTAACTAAGACACAAATTAAAATATACATAAAAAATAAATACTAAGTTTTTAATAGGGAACCTAATCGATTAGGTATCGGTTCTCTATTGAGTACTACTTAATATAGAATTTACAAACCTACCGAAGTTTTAGAAAGGGATTTAGTGGTAGTTGAATGGTGTGTGGTGCATGCTTTGACGTCACAAGTCGTTATTATTGAATTAAAATGCTCACAACTTCCTTATTTTACAACAGATATGTTTTTTTTTTGGTTCAGCTTAATTTATGGTTAACTTTTATAACATACCATCACGCCTGTAGTCCCCGAAGAGTTAGGCAGAGGCGTACTAATGTACACCCACAGTTCGCCGGTATGTTTAGGTCCCATGTAATAGGGGGCGAGCCTATTGCCATCAACCGGGCACAAATTCCTAACTTCGAGCTGCTACTGGGAATTTCATAGAAAAACCCAATAACACTTTGCTCGACCTGGGAATCGAACCCAGGACCTCTAGCGTAGCAGTCGCGCTCAGGACCACTTGGCTAATGAGGCAGTTAACTTTTATAAGACAAAAAAAAACAGTCCAATAGCTTATTGATTTGATTTTCCCTTTCATAATTATAACCATAAGATGTGTCCCACACTTCCGGCTATCTACACTAGGAAATCGCAACAAAAGCTGTCGTGTCGCAACGTCTGGCCGTGCGTGACAACCTTTACGCGCGCCGCGAATGTGGATGAGCAAGTTAATCACATGTCATAGGAAGACCCGGTGTTATGCAAGTATATGTGGTTACAGCATCAATGGAACTGCGACGTGCAACTGGCTTGGGCTTGCGAATTCAATTACAATGTTCGTTTAGGACTCTACCTATCTAATTGAATTCATCCAATCTGTCATCCTGCATTGCCCCATTAGGGGATAAATCGAAAAAAATTGTTCGATCTGTCCCCCTGTTAGCAACAAGGGGACAGTTCGAACTTTATTCACTCCTTAACGGTTTCATCTGCAGTCCCCCTATTCTGCCGTAGGTACCGATGCAGGATTAACATACACGCAAATACTAATGCTTCCATTGAAAATAAGGGAGGTCGAAGTTTCAATGTCAGTTTATTTGTTCGTGAGGGACGTTTTCACGAAAAGTAATAAAAGAGAAAAAGCCCAACGGTAGCGAGTAGTCTAAATGGCTCAACAGTTCACAAAGACACCCGAGATGAGTGATTGGTTTGTTGCATCAAAGCGGTACGCACTGCCGCGTATTATGTAAGAAGACGTTTCAATTAACTGACATTTTGAAACGCCATGAATTATGATACCTATAATTTGTTGACGTGAAGAATATTTTAATGATATTATCTTTTAGACATAAAGCTATTAATTTCTAGATATTTGATAGAAAAACCCAATAACACCTAAACTCGGCCTGCTAATCGAGTCCCGCACACTTAGAACCAAGTTTCTGACCACAATAATATGGAATAAAAATAAAATCTATTAAAAAATCGTGTTGCTTCGCTCTTATTACTCAATTTCAAACTATTATTGCTTTCCAACATTATTAGAAGCTTTAGAAAATAGGTATTGCAAGATTCTAGAACTGATACCATAGTTTGAGCTAACCTAATATGACCTTAAGCGGGCCGAAATGGCCGTATTGAGCAATGTCAAAGGAATCAATTCACTTACAACACATAGCAGCAGTTAAACGGCTCGAACAAATTCCTTTTCAATCAATTTGTATTTAGAACCCGTAGCAAATCATACAGTCATTTTAATATGTGAATCATATTATAATTTTACCAATAAAGGCTACTTTGGCTATGTAGGTCTTAGCCAATTTTTTATGTGCATCATTTATGATTCATACAAAGTGTCTTTTTAGCCCAACACGTTTTCACAATATACCTATTTTATAGAAACACTGGCGTCTGCATCCGTGGTCTACATCTGTTGTGTCCGTTTGTATGTTCTTACATCACATATCTAACTATTGTCTTTAACTTTATCTTTGGTTATTTAATATTCTAGATTTAATACTTTTTATTTTAGACAAACACTTCTTTCTTTCTTTCTACTTATATTACAGAAACAGGATAGACATTTCGAGTAGGTACATCCTAATAGGTAATGTTTGAGTCACAGAGAAAACGTCAAGTGAAACTGTTTCTGATTACCATGATGTTACATGATTAGATTACAGTTGCACGTGGTTCACATAAATTCACCATAAATGGAAGGTGCACTTTCTGCTAAAATTTGTTCGTGTAGATAACCCGTTTTAAAAGAGAAACCGTTTGTTTGCTTGTAAAGGGATACCTACCGACTTAAAAACAATTCTCGACCGACCAATTGGCGAGTTGGGGCGTCTCAAAGTTTTACTAAAACATCCCATTTCCACCTCATTGCTCCATCGGTTCTAACTTTGGTTACTGAGGGCGACGTCCTGTGTGTCTCCGTTTAAATCAGTGTTCATTTAACAATTGACCACGCTAATCTATAGAATTACTAGCTTCTGCCCGCGGCTTCGCCCCCGTCGAATTCGGTCTGTCATCACATCCCACGGGAACGGGATAAAAAGTCCTAATCCTAAGTCCGTCTCCTGGTTCTAAGCTACCTCTCCACCAATTTTCAGCCAAATCGGTTCAGCCGTTCTCAAGTTATAAATGGTGTAACTAACACGACATTCTTTTATATATATAGATTAGTTGCAGCCTTGATAATAATATCTGTGTGAATATTTAAACACAAATCTATTGTGTTTAAATATTCACACAGATATTATGTAGACGTAGTTCTAGGGAGACCTACGTACGACCTTCCATACGTTGTATGTTTAATGTTAAGGAAGGTACATAACCTGGTGGATTTTTAAATCCTTCCATCACACAACATACCAGCTATAATCATGTTCATTCATACACAAACCGCAACCAAGTAATAAATTACAAAAAATTTGCAGATGCAGCTCACGTCTTCTCGACGCGGCGACAGATGATCGGCGTTACGTCAGAGCCGCGGTAACCTTTCACTGAGTGCCAGATGCGTACGCGCAACCGACGAACTTGCGGTTTGTGCCGCTATGTTATGTAGTAAACGGGGCGGTAAGTGGGGTAAAAATAATATCATAATAAGGTCTAAGGTTTTAGTATTTATAAGTGTGATTATCGGTGATGTCTCTTACATTTACATCTTATAAAGTTACTAAAAACCTATATGGGCATACAGAACAAGATAATGAAACATATTAAAGTTTGTCAAGAAGAGATTTGTCAATTATCAATAAAAAAATCTTAGTTTACGTTTTAATTCCGTCTAGTCTGAACATTTAATGTTATTCGGACTTATCTTTATATATAAAAGAAAGTCGTGTTAGTTACTTCATTTATAACTCAAGAACGGCTGAACCGATTTGGCTGAAAATTGGTGGAGAGGTAGCTTAGAACCAGGAGACGGACATAGGATATTTTTTATCCCGTTCCCGATACTTTTTATTCCACGGGGAGAAGCCGCGGGCAGAAGCTATCCCGTTCCCGGGGGATGTGTTGACAGACCGAATTCCACGGGGGCGAAGCCGCGGGCAGAAGCTAGTTACTTATATATATTCGAAGCCATGTAAAGCTGCTTTTATATGCTTTAAAATATGTACAATTGTACATGACAAGTCTTCCAACCTACATATCTATAATAGAAATTTCTAATAGCATGCAATTTTGAACTTCTCAATTAATAGGTATTGGGAAACCCGAACTTCTTTTCAATGTAGAAACATCATCTGCCCATATCAGATTGAATGCTGGACCTGGACGTAGACCTCCGTTAATGTGCGCCATTTCATAATTATAGCTCGTATGGCAACCAACTTCCGCCAACTTTCATAAATCGTCACTTAATTTAGCCAGAGGGCGTCCTACACACTGTTTGCCAAATCGTGGTCTTCACTATTGGACACATCTACCCCAGTGGTTGTTGATTCTTCAAATCTTCTACAAATATGACCAGCCCACTGCCACTTGAGCAGAAGTAGAAACGATAGCTGGTGATCACGGTACGATGTCATCTTAATAACTGTGTAATCTAAATTGCATTCTTAAGTGTGGGCCAATTAGAATGTTGTCCATTAAGTGAGGGAAAAGGACAGCAAATGTATAAATAAATAATATGCTCCTACGCAGAGTTCATTGCTCCACTTTCAGTTTTTGCCTTTTGCATGTTTGATAACTGCGCGTATTCGAGAGCCGTGGTGTGTTTACTGTCAAACGAAGCTGTTTATTTTACACTAGCGACCCGCCCGCGGTTTCACCCGCGCTGCCCCGTTCCTAAGAGTCGTAGCGTTATGTTATATAGCTTAAAACCTTCCTCATGAATCACTCTATCTATTAAAAAAAACCGCATCAAAATCCGTTGCGTAGTTTAAAAGATCTAAGCATACATAGGGACAAAAAGCGGGAAACGACTTTGTTTTATAATAAGTAGTGATGATGATGATGATTTGTTTCTACTGTAGTCTGTAGGTATATCTTATACAGACATAAATAGAACTTTAATGCTGCAATTTACTTTTTTGATCTTTTCTCTATTATTGATTTCCCTCTTCAAAAATATGGTATATGCCCACAAATTTGTTTATTTGTTTTGATGTGTTTGATTTTGCGAAATCATCTTTGAAACAACGTAAAATGTATCTTCTCATATCAGGGTTTTTTTTAATTTACTAATTAATAATATATATATATATATATATATATATATATATATATATATATATATATAGATATCCCCATGGGCACTATGTTGATCAAACGTGCCGTATAGGTAGTAATTTGTTGATCCAATTTCATTTGTTGATCCGGGTGGTATTTGTTGATCTAATGCCGCATCACCGTCAGTACATGGATCCGATTGGAGCCACAAGTGTAACCAACAGTAATAATAATAATTACGTGTTTTTTATACAAATCCACCTTTTTTGCGTTTGAGCACAAGTTGATCCGATTCAAATGAGCCAATCAGAGCCCACAAATTGTGACGAGCTCAGCCATTGGTTGCTGGCGCCCTTGGCTTTTCGCATACACAGGTATTATAATTATTATCTTATTCACACAAACATGAGGTTTAAAGACGGGAATAAATGGTGCATTTTTTTTGCGAACAGTGAACACAAAGTTCATACAAAGTATTTTTGGTGTCAGGAATGTAATTTCGCTGTTTATGAACATAACACATACGATAACTGCGATGTTTGTGCTTATGTGTAAATAAGCATTGGGATAATTATGATTTTGTGATGTTAATTAGGTACCTAACATAACATACCATTACGCCTGTATTCCCCGAATGGTTAGGCAGAGGTGTACTAATGTACATTTGCCGGTATGTTTAGGTGCCATGTAATAGGGGGCAAGGCCATTAAACGGGCACAAATCCAGACTCCGAGCTGCTACTGAGAATTTCATAGAAAAACCCAACAACACTGCTCGACCTGGGGATCGAACCCAGGACCTCTAGCGTAGCAGTCGCGCCTAGGACCACTAGACTAATGAGGCAGTCTTGAATTCTAATACTTCTAATAATCCTAATACTTCACTAGACTAATACTACCTATGATGATGAATAGTTGAAATGTGAATAAAACCTACTCCTACTTGTTATTTGGTTTTATTAAATTTTGACTGCCTCGTTAGTCTAGTGGTCCCAAGCGCAACTGCTACGCTAGAGATCCTGGGTTCGATTCCCAGGTCGAGCAAAGTGTTATTGGGTATTTCTATGAAATATTCAGTTACAGCTCGGAGTCTGGATTTGTGCCCGGTTAATGGCAATAGGATCACCCCCTATTACATGGGACCTAAACATACGGGCGAAATGTAGGTGTACATTAGTACAGCTCTGCCTAATCCTACGGGGAACACAGGCGTGATGGTATGTATGTTATGTAAATTTCCCTATATTACTACCCCACAAATAGGTCAGTTAGTAAATTTCAAGACGTTTGAAGCAATTTAAAGGTTTCAGAGGGTCTAGACACATTGTCTAGACCCTCTGAAACCACTATAAAAATAATACCAAAAGAAAAATGGAGTTACGTAAAAACCAATGACAATCCAGCTGACTGTGCAAGTCGTGGATTACGTATTAACCAATTAAAACACCATGATCTGTGGTGGCAAGGACCTTCCTGGATTAGGAGCTTCCATCATCATCCCATACCTCAAACCATATATGAAACCAGTTTAGAGATAAGACAGTGTAATGCAGTAGTAGAGCAACAACAACAAAAATCAACCATGACCAGATTCAACACTTATTAAATAAATTAAATTCATTTGATAAAATAATACGCGTTTTTGCATGGATATTGAGACTACCTACTACAAAGGAAGGACGTCAACCCTATCTCACATTACAAGATGGAGTTCGCGGATGACGTTAATTATTTACAAAAGAATGGAAATGTCAATTGAAAAGTAAACTTTTACCATTACATCCAATCATAGATCCGGAGGGTATATTGCGTGTAGGAGGAAGACTGAGGAACGCTCAAATAAGCTCTGAGATGAAACACCCTAATATCTTACCACACAACCATCGAATTACCACACTGATCATTAAATTTGCTCATGAGCTAACCTACCATGGTGGAGCGCGCCTTACTTTATCAAACATTCGCCAAAATTATTGGATAATCAGCGGATATACGGCTACAAAGAAATTCATAAGTCAGTGTGTCACATGCAAGAAGTAAGACCCCATTCAACAATACCAATTCATGGGTGATTTACCATCGTCCCGAGTGAATCCTGAAAGATCCTTTTATTATTGTGGTGTAGATTACACAGGCTTTGTGGAAGTCAAAGCAAACAAGGGACGTGGCATCAAAACTACCAAAGGCTACATAGCACTTTTCGTGTGCATGGTAACTAAAGCTGTGCATATAGAACTTGTATCGGACTTAACCAGCTCAGCTTTCTTAGCCGCAATAAACAGGATGGCAGCACGACGCGGAGCACCACGTCACATCTATAGTGACAATGGCACAAACTTCATGGGGGCCTACAGAATGCTTCAGGAGGAGTACGAGCGCCTTCAGCAAATATATAGCGAAGGTTTCTACAAAGAAATAACAGAGATGCAGATTGAGTGGCACTTTAACGCACCTTCTTGGCCGCACGCAGGAGGGCTTTGGGAAAGAGCGGTGCGAAGTCTCAAACACCACCTCAGGCGTGTTATAGGTCATCAAAAATTAACATTTGAAGAATACTCCACATTACCAGCGAAACTAGAAGTCTGTCAGAATTATCGACCACTCTGTGCGCTATCAGAAGACCCCAAAGACCTCGACTTCCTAACCCCAGCCCATTTTCTATCAGCAAGACCAGGATTGACAATAATTGAAACACCAGAAGATGCCAGAACCAGGTGGCATTTAATATCGAAATTATTTGAGGATTTATGGAAACGATGGAAAACGGAGTACTTGACGCAACTATCAATCAGAAGTGGATGAAATACCAGAAGAATGTGAAAGTAGGTGATTTAGTGATGATACATGACGATAATTTACCAGCAGGGAAGTGGCCAATGGGTCGCGTCATGGAAGTCCATCCCGGAAAAGACGAATTGGTCAGAGTAGTTACTCTAAAATCTAGAAACGGCTACATAAAGCGCCCTATTGCAAAAATATCTGTATTACCCATAGACCACGTTGAACCAACCAAATTAGAACAGCAAAAAGAAAAACCACTACAATATCAAACCATTAGAGGCGACAATGAATTATGTAACCACCTGAAATCAAACACCAGAACGTTTAAAACCTATCCCAAGATTCTAAACATGGCCCTGGCATTATTATTGCTTTTTAGGTATAATATTACTGACCGCCGCGTCATACAACATAACGCAGTTTGATACCAGCAAAACTTTGTACTTTGTCACTTTTTGGGGAAAGTACAATTAATTCGGGATAAGTGGAAATTAGTCACATATTATAATATGTCTCCATATTGGCAAGGAGACAAAGCCATTAAGAGTTTTACAAATTACCTCGAAAAAACATGTGAATCAATTATGGAATCAAGTCGCTGTCATACGATACTCCTACAAATACGTCAAGACTACAGTGAATTACAATACTACAACGAGCTGTTGCTTAGCCAGCATTACGGTAATCGCATACGAACCCGGTGCGGTCTTATCAATCCTGTCGGCTCAATTGCAAATTCATTGTTCGGAGTATTAGATGAAAGTTTCGTCAAAAAGTACAGGCAGGACATTGATCTTGTACACCGTAATATAAAACATCAAGGTCAGTTATGGAAAAACTTAACATCTATCGTCGAAGCAGAGCACAACATTCTTCAAAGGACTGAGAAGGTAATAGAAAAACAGCACAAAATTATAAATAAGCATTTAAATGACTTAGAAAAAGCTGACAATAAGATACAGAAGGAAATCAATGCAATGACCATACAACAGGACTTCATATCAGTATCGATAGCTCATTAACATGATGCAGAACATGAAACGGATCCAAGATACTTTGATCGATACAATATCAGAAACTTTCCAAGGTCAAATCAGTTTACATTTACTTACACCAGCACAGCCCAAACGAGAGCTACAAATTATTTATGGTCAAATGCCTCAAGATTTGGGTCTGCCCATCGAAAATATAGAAACAGACTTTCAGCACATTTATAAGCTCTTAAAAACAAAGGCTCGAGTTACCGAGAAATATATTATTTTTTAAATTACTTTTCCGCTCATAGCGAGAGAAAGTTTTCAATTATACGAGATAATACCAGTTCCGCATCAAATTAATTACAGCATGGTCAGCATAACACCAATATCGGAATATGTCGCAGTGAACCTAAAAAAGGACGCTTACTTTTTACCAACTATCTATGAATTGGATACATGTTTGTATCATGGAAAGTCCTTCATGTGTGAGCTTTTCAAACCCATACTAAATTTGGAAAATGATAAAAATTTTTGCGATACTAAGTCAACAAACCACAGATGTAAAACAGAACAAACAGTGTGTAAAAACAAATGGGTAGAATTACACTCTACGTCACAGTACCTATATTTTTGCTGTGACACATATTCGATTAAAATCATATGTGACGATCAAGTTACTGTTCGCCAGCTGACTCGAGCAGGGGTCATTAGCATGACTCAGAAATGCTTTGTTAAAAGTAAAGATTTTGCACTATATTCGCTACAACAACAATCCAACCAACTAAGTTTTTCCCCAAATATACTTGTACCAGAGATAGATCAGATAAACCACATTGTGAAAATTACTATTCCGACGGAACCAGATGTACCAAATGATCTGAGATGTACCAAAACATCTATCTATTCTAGGAGAACAGATCAAAACTCTGAAATCCACCAAAGCAGAGGTCGATGACATCTCGACCCATGACATTCACCAATACACGATCGTCTACCTACTGCTGGGTGTTTTGATATGCGCGTCAGAAGTCTGGATCTGGAAGAGAGCGAGATGCTGCTCGCGTTCTCCGGCCAGCCGTGCGGAGCCTCACCACAGACAGGAGTCTGGCGGCGTCTACTTCAAAGTCCACTAGAAACAGAGGGCAAAGTGAAGTGCAACCACGGGAGTAAAGTACTGAGAACCGCCATCAAGGCGAGAGTGAACAAATAGGTTTAAGTTCATTTTTAGCAAAACGGTGGCCTAGTGTGATGCGTAATGAACGAAATAGCAATATTGAATACCATTTTACACTTTTACAATGTTTTTTATAATTTAAAATTTGAAAACCATTTTATTTGTATTTTATCGAAGGTGATCATATCTCATCCTGTGATGTGATCCTGTGATTATGTTCGGAACAATATTGCAACCGAACAGCTCAGCAATTTACCCGTGCGCTTTATAAATTAATAACTCATTACGATTACGAGTTAGTGCGTGTTCGAATACCAGTCGCGTAACTCATATCAAATCAAATAATTATCATAATAACCAAATAAGCTAAAATCATCTTCGTATTGCTAATTTGGTATTAATCATTCTATAATAACTTGTAATTATCAATATAACTTGCTAAACCATATAATTTCGTATCATTTAACTATCTATCAAACCATAAACATTCTAATCAATCAGTTATCAACCAACCCTGAAGGTAGTGCTATATCACCGACGAGCACTAACTTCTACAAATAAAAAATATACCTACGTACGTTACTTAAAATTGTTTAGTTTTGTCGGATCAAATTAAGCTCCAATTTTGATAATATAAAGTGGAGCCACTTAAACACTGTATTTCGACACAGATCAACGTACGACTTGAGATTTGGTATACAAACCGGAGCCAATAAGTGTTTAAGCATCTCAGAATTTTGGCCGTTACGGAGTCGATTAAGTTCTAAATTAAAACGAAAAAAATGGCAAGTATATCACTTTCTCGATGAGTATGTTTGGCAACGTCGCCCTCAGCTTTGCGCCGTTGCCACTCCGGAAAAGAAATATGCAACCGGAATCGAGTAGTGAGGCGAAAAAGGTGGAGTCAGGAATGCACGGCAGTCGGGCTGGATCAACTTAGTGCCCAAGTTGGTGTTTATATATATATATATATATATATATATATAATTTATTGCCCAAAGAAAGAAAGAAACAGAAAATTCATGACATGTTACATTAAGTCTATGATATACTAATTCTGATTTTTAATACTCACATAATTCATTTCTTTTACCTACTGCTAAACAATATATAGATTATACACATGTAAAGAAGCACCATAACTAAAAAAACATTGGATATACTGGAATAGATGAGAGATGAATATTATACCTACCTACGACACAATAGCATCCTCAATACACATTGAAAGTTAACCTGTCTCGAGGTGGAGGATACACTTTCACGCTTACCCACATTTCGCGGGTTACATACGAACAAGCCAGTTTGCGAACCGGCGAGACGATCTTGAACTCTACGGATAATTATGATAATCTTCAGAAGTCTGACTGAACAGTGTTAGTAGATTGAAATTGCTAACTTCATTCTGAAAAATTACGCGACAAAATCTGACTTGAACTTGAAGTTGCATCTATTCTTAGATAACTAATAATCGATTGTAACATATTATCTCAAATTATAGGCATATAGATATGACTTAATTTTTTTAACCTTTGTCATAACGTAAAATGATATTTTACTTTAATTCAGCAAAACCCGTAAGGATCCCCGGTGTATAAGGCAGTAGATTAGGCATTGTGTCTGTAATTAAGTACTTGAAAGGTGATTTTTTTAAGCTAGACATAACATACCATTACGCCTGTATTCCCAGAAGGGTTAGGCGGAAGCGTACTAATGTACACCCACAGTTCGCCGGTATGTTTAGATCCCATGTTAAAGGGGCGAGACTATTGCCATTGACTGGGCACAAATCCCAAACTCCTTAGAGCTGTTACTGAGAATATTATAGAAAAACTCAATAAAATTGCTCGACCTAGCGTAGCAGTCGCGCTCAGGATCGCTAGGCTAATAAGGCAGAGAGGCAGTTTTAATCTAGAATCAGTTTGAAAGCAATTGCGGAGCTTTGTAGCAACATCATAGATGATGAAGCTACTTTATCTACACATCCATTCATCACTAAACTCACATTTAGGAGTACAGTCACATAAAGCAATATAATATACGTAATAACGCGCATGACGCGTCGGCCCTACCGCTTTCTCCGCTCTCGCGGGCAAAAGGTCGCCATGCGAAATGTTTGCATCGCTCGAGTGTCTCCGGGCGTGACACTGTGATCACTTGCCTCTTGATACATGTAAGACGTGTTTCATGAATGCTATGCTATATAACAGAAAGTGCGTTTGATTTATGAAACTTTACTTAATAACTGGAAAAACGTTATAATGTATGTTTTGAACATTTCAAGTAGATATAAGTAATATTTTATGACTGTGGATACCTACTTACATGACTTACACATCTATCTATGTAATAATGTTTTTAACCTAATTTTTCGTGCGTCATGTCGACGTAAATAAAAAGTATTTTCTTTCTTTCAAATAGTCTTTTAGATAAGATAGAAGACAGGTTATAAAAGTCTGTGTCAAATTCAATGAAGAACTACCACCTCGTTTATCGACCCCAACTACAAGCTGTTGTCACTGAACTTTTCTGCCAAAACAAAATAATTATTTATTAAAAGAGGCAGCAAGCAGATACGCTGCAGAATTTACGTCTTAAATTGTATTGTTCTTTTTTGTATTGCTTCTTACAACTTGGTGTAGCAAGTATTGGTACTAAACATAAATAAAATGATTATGCAGTTTTATTACCGTGTAAAAGTGAAGCATTTACAGCCAAAAAGTCACGTGTAACCACGATTCCCTTAAAAGTACCTAAAGGCATTAAAGAAAACAAAACATTATGAAAACTATGTAGAATCACGAAACGCTTTAAAAATACGTTTATCTCAAAAGTATACAGATCAGCTCCAAGCCAACGACAACGGCTCGGCTCATTGCTTCCTATTCCGTCTCTCGCACTTGACGCTGCAGCAAATAGGTGTGAACTTGTAGAGAAAGTCATGTTTTTATTGCTGTCCCCTTCACAACCTTCATATTGTTCTTAAACTAATTTATTTTCAACCTTATGTTCATCACCAGTAAGGTCAGAATTATTTTTGGAACTCCAATCTTGAATTTGTTATGCAAAATTGTGAGAACAAATTTACATATGCGTTTGTCAGAATTAGTTGTGTTTAGCAACATTCACAGATGGTTGCCTTTAAATAATGCGTGAAATTGATGGTTTTGTGTCAATATAATATGAATCTTTCTTAGATCACAATAGATTTCAACAGTCTATCCACAACGTTAGATTTTCATGATCTAAATTACACGTTACATCTGAGGATGCGTTAATAAATTCTGGTTATAGATTTTAGTTGATAGAGCTTTAACCAAAAACATTTACATTATCATCGGAAATGATAAATAACCAACGTATAACGTAAGTGAATAATTCTAAGAATTCAGGATACATACATCAGGTTACGAGTCATCCAACGAGGAAAGAAAAGCGAACGTCTAATAAAAGTCTAACACTAACCGATCTAACCGGCCGTAAAATGCAATAATGTAAAATAAACAAGTTTTTCAATACTTTCTACAAACATGGATGATAGCGTGTTATATAAATTAGAAACCGCCTATGGAATGGATGCCATAGGAAACAAAATCAAAGGCTACGCTAAAATTCTGCATATATTATACATTATGTAATACTTGCTAAAATTGTAAAGTGCAATCTTGTTGATACGATGTTTAGATCACCAGTTGGTAACTAAAGAGAAAGGTCACGATTTTGACCATGTGTTGATGGAATTTCATAATAACGCGTGTTCTCTTCGTAGTGATTAGAATTTCATACTCAGGCGTAGTGAGGTCAAAGGTTGGAATTACAATTAGTGACGTGCAGTTTTTTGAATAAAGGTAATTTGCTTTTTTAGGAATTGGATAGAAATACCATAGTATTGGGTAATGGTATTGACAAATTAGTTTCGCTTTGACATACACCATTATTTGAATTCCTGAGAATTGAGCAAATAAAAATAGTCCTTATCTAAGATAAAATTGAGATAAACAAAGAAACACTTTTTACTAAACTATCTAATACGGTTAACGCTGATGACGCTTCCCATGGAACTGGCGTTGAATTTGCGGCATTCGCACGATTGCGCAAGCGACTCATCATTGCTTTCCCATCGCTACGACTAATACAACGTACGATCTGTTAGTCTAGTGTGGGAAATTCGGATCGTGAGTTTTGTACGTAATATCGGACAGTTGAACGAGAATTTGGAATTGGTCTCGCTACTTATCATGATTTGAATCATTGTAAGGTTCGAGCGGCGAGATCTTTGATTTCTATTCCATAAATTGTAGCCGGAGGCTATAGTTGTTGAATATTCCGGTGGAGGAAGCCCATCAAAAAAAATATTATAAAGCACACATGGCCCGTGCCAGATTATTAACCCAAAGACCGAATAGAAAGCTATGAGAATTTGAATACAGCATATGGAATCCTTAAAACACAACAAACGTAGGTACCGTAAGTCAAAAGGACATTAATATTATTATAGTTAGTAGCGCAAAGTCGAAATAAAAGAAATATTCATAGTAGCGTCTTAATCGCGTTCAATAATCCGAAACATTCTACTGATTAGAACCAATCTGCAATATTTCCCATTTAGAATACTGACATGGTTTTTATGTGAATAATAAATGGCGCGCAACCGGGACGGGCAGTATTTACAACACTTTTATTACTTGTAATTATCTATAGATGTTGTAAGGAATGATATAACATCATGTTTGTAATATTACATAGGTACTAATAAAAGTAAGGTACTTGCATTACCATAGTGATTAATAATGATGAAAAAGTAATAGAGATGTTTTCGTCAGAAGAATTTTCGAATAGTTTCGAAGAAGTTTTAAATAGTTTCGAAGTTTTGAGAGAGGAGACAAATTTTAATGGGTTGAGTATGTTTATATATGCATGGAACACCTTTTGTGTACATGCGATGCACTGCCTAAGAAGCTAATATAATACCACTTGGGGCAGGGTTATCCAAGACCAGAGGACTACAGACTCATACCCCCAGGCCTCATTATAAAGCTTATGGAAGAGCTGTTTGAAGAACTGGGAGAGGATGAGGATTAGGTATCTAGGGGAAGGACAAAAGATCCCTTTGGGTCGAAGTGCCTTGCAGCCTCAGCCCCACACAAGATAAGATAAGATGTTTATTAAATATATGAAAGTATTTTCAGCTTAAGCTCCGATAGAATAAAGGTGTCATAATAACAGCTTTGGTTTTTATTTAGGTAATGTAAAAATTAAAATACTCACTCAAGACATCTGTGCAAGAAGTGCAGGAAGGCGGGGTCGTCTGACCTCACGATGGTAGCCAGCGTTCGCGTGCCAGGTCTCCTCTTCCGTCCCTTCGAATTGGTGATGCTGCGAGGCGAACCTTTTGAATCTGATGGAAAATTTAGATATTAAAAAATATTTAACTACCTACAAAATAACACAACATGGTATAATAATTAAAATAAAAAAGTATATCAAATTTTATCAATAGGTATTTGTTATAAGTATAATTAGGTTGAAAAAACTAGGGAGTGTGGCATTCTTACCCAATAAAGCAACCCTAGTGGCAGCTACCGAACTGAACCGGCTACTGATGTGTGTACATTAAGCTCATCATGATTACTAGGATCAAAATTTTAATCTTACCAAAAAACAGTCTCTTCCTTGTAGCATGTAACAGCAGGTCTGGGGGAGGCGGTCCGAGCAACTCCATGATGCAAGCCAGTTGTTCCGACTCGTTCTCACCCGGGAAAAGAGGATAGCCCGTATGGAGTTCCGCTAGGATGCATCCTGGGACCAGAATGAATTATGATTGTATTTTTATTTTAACTATTTATGTTATTATGTCGGTATGTATACAAATAGGTTGGGTAGTGTTTATCAATAACTATGATCCGTCATTTCAGTAATTATTACTTTGACATATATAATGGATGAACGTATGGAGTTACTCTAGGATGCATCCTGGGACCAGAATGAATTATGATTGTATATTTATTTTAACTGTTTATGTTTGTATGTAGGTATATATTAACAGTTGAATGTATATATAATATTTATTTGAAAATGAGATCCAAGTAATTTCAGTAGTTATTAATGTAACTAATGTAATGTAACAAAGCGTTAAACTTGCACTTCGCAAGCCAATGAAAGCCACCATCTTCGTATATATTTAAACCAGTTTACAGATGTCACGATGCTCTTGTAATATTACCAGTTGATATAAGAAGAAGCGACCGGCCGCATCCATCATAAGTTGCGTAAATACAACATTCTTTAGTTTCGATATCTGCGCGTATCGCGGGGTCACCTTTCTCCCTCGCTTTCTACCGCTAAGGATTATTGCACGCTTGCGATTATTACGAGTTGAAAACTTTGAGCCCAATATTGAAATTGTTGTCGTGTTTTGTTGGTGTTAACGATTATTGTTGCTAGTTCCTCTAGTTCCAAGTAGGGCCAGCTGAATTAGAAATTATAGGATTATAAGTTTTGTAGTGTTTGATTATATTTTGTTCTTTCATTAAACTTACTTTCACTACTCGTACTATTACACAAAAATGCTTAAAGTTGTAGGCATTGATCTGTTATTTAGAAAGATTTTTTTCTGTTCAAATATTACTAAATCGGGATCTAAAAAGTTACTCAATTTACCTAACTGAAATAGATAAAAGAATCACAATTACATTTCGACTGTGATCGCTTATCTTGCGAAGTGCACTTATTTCTATTATTTGCTAACATCGCGTGCAGCAAAACTAAGATTACATAATCTGGATTTTATCTGCGTTAATGTAACCTCTCAATCTCACTTCATACACTTTGTCTAAAACTTTTTTTTTATAGATTACAAGCAATGTAGGTCGCATATTATTAGTATTCTTGTTAACCCCTCGTGTTAAGGTAAAGGATATGTTATGAGTGGGTTTAGGTGGGTAGTGATGATACATGATTCCTTCACTAAATAACTTCATTCTATATTAAAAAAATTATAATTAATCGGGATGGATAATTACTGGGTACGATTCCCAGGCCGGGCAAAGTGTTATTGGGTTTTTCTATGAAATTCCCAGTAGCAGCTCCGAGTTTGGAATTTGTGCGAATAGGCTCGCCTATTACATGGGATCTAATCATACCGGGCGTGATGATATGTTAAGTTATTGAAATAAAACTATTTTTTTATCACGTAATATTGGATTTTATCGCGTAATATTGATATTATTTTATTCCCAAAAAAAAAAAAGTTTTTTTTTAATAATGCTTACTAGTAATGTGGGTCACACATTACCTACTAGTATTCTTGTTAACCCCTCGTGCTAAGCTAAATGCTTGTGTTACGAGTGGGTTCACGTCGGTAGTGCAATGGGTGGGGTTCGAACCGGCAACCACATGATCGCAAGTCCGACGCCCTAGCCATTAGGCTACCGCCCATTTCAATGTCTAATATTCGCGTAAGTGTCAAATCAGTATTTTATGTTATAATTAGATTAATAGTAAGTTTATATATTTCTGTAATTAGATCCTTTCAAGACAGTTTTACAAGTCAACGTTTTAAATTGAATTGTATCACACGCCATCGGCATTTTCTTACCGACAACTGATGAAACGCAGAGAATTATGGTTTCCTTTTAAGTCCAGATCAGACAGTGCCTTTTGGAATAAATATGCAAGTGTCACGATATAGGAGTAGACTAGTCATCGCGTAGCATATCATAGAGAACTCAACGACCCGACTCACGACACTACCAATAAGTCTGAGATATTTTGCATAGATCATTGGAAATACAGAAGACTAATAAGACAGTTGATAATTAATTAGCGACCCGCCCGCGTTACCCCGTTCCAAAGAACTTTAGCGTGATGTTAAATCTTCCTCATGAATCACCGTCTATTAGTGAATAGGTACTGCATGAAATCCGTTCAGTAGTTTGTGAGTATGTCGCGAATAAACAGACATACGGATGTGGCGGAACACTTTGTTTTATAATATATTTTTTCAAATCAGACCAGTAGTTCCTGAGATTAGCGCGTTCAAGCAAACAAACAAACAAACTCTTCAGCTTTATATATTAGTACTAGCTTCTGCCAGCGACTTCGTCCGCGTAGCGTGATGATATATAGCCTATAGCCTTCCTCAATAAATGGGCTATCTAACACTGAAAACATTTTTCAAAACGGGATAGTAGTTCCTGAGATTAGCGCGGTCAAGCAAACAAACAAACAAACTCTTCAGCTTTATATATTAAAAAAAATATATAGAAAGTATAGATATAGATTTTAAAAATGTAGAACGAAAAGTGGAATTAAAGGTTACACAACTTTATATTTTTATATTAAGAACCGTTGACTGAGCTTTTTGTGACGTAATACCCCCTTTGTGTGCCTCTGTAGTTAGTCCTAAATCTTGTTACTTGGCGAAGAGTAGTTAAAAAAATGCCCAATAAAGCATTACATAAGGCATTTATATAGACCTCAATGCCTCAATTGAATCTTACGTATTGTAATTATATTTGACACACGGTGTTTAACGTTTTTCATTTTGTTGCCAAATTGTATTAACAGTGTCAATTTTACGGTGAAGATCTTCTTGACATTTATGTTACGTGTAATTATGTAGTTACGTACGAAGGACTAGATATATTAGATGGACCAACGATTTCTATGTATATTAAATCTGTCAATACAAGAAATCTACTATCCGATATGATATAGAAATTGGCTTTTAATTGAGCATTGAGCAAAAATTACCGGTTGATTGACGGGGTCTTGAAAACTAAAACTGATGTTTCCTCAAAGGCCTTTGAGTAAATATCATTACATACATACATATTTTCACGCCTGTCTCCCATTGGGGTAGGCAGAGACTATAGATTTCCACTTGCTACGATCCTGGCATACTACTTTCGCTTCATCTACGTTCATTAACCTCCTCATGCATAAACGTCGGTTTAGGGTGCTCTTAACCTGACCTTTTTTAAGAACGGCCGCAACTTGGTTGTGGTACGTTCGTCGAGGTCGGCCCCTTCCAACTCTTCCATCCATACTCATCATGTATACTCGTTTCGTCAATCTCCGTTCATCCATCCTCTCTACATGCCCAAACCACCTTAACATACCTTTCTCAATCTTTGTTACTATACCTTCTTTCACACCACACCGCTCCCTTATCACGCTGTTTCTCACTCTATCTTTCAAAGTTACCCCACACATACTTCTCAACGCTCTCATCTCTACAGCATTTATTCTACTTTCATGTCTCTTCTGCCATACCCAACTTTCACTATAAAATATCATTAACTATACGTTACTCTTAATGACAGTATATACTCTCCATTGTCTCTCTCAAGAGGGGCAAAACATAACATCCTATTTTCTCTCGGTTAGTTTCTGGTTGTCAAATTTCATCTATGGGTTGCTACATCCCAAGAGTTTTCTCAAAAATGTATATTATTGAAATGTCCCAAGACTTACCCATGCTCCACATATCGATGGGCGTCCCGTACTGCAGACCAAGGATGACCTCGGGGCTCCTGTAGAACCGCGACTGTATGTAGGTGTAGACGCGCGCGTGCGTATAGCACGAGCTGCCAAAGTCTATCACCTTGATGGATGAACTGCCTCTAGCCTTTAGCAGGATGTTCTCCTGGAATAGAAATATAGATTAAGTAAGTAATGAGTAAACCGTCTCATTGGTCTATTGATTCTAAGCTAGAGGTTAGAGAATCGAATCTAGAATTGGACTCCTAGGTCAAGCAAAGTACTATTGGGTTTATCTATGCAATTTTCAGTTACTGTTCAAAGCTTGTGGCAATAGGCTCACCACCTCTTACATGTGACGTTGAGGCCTAAACATGCCGGCGAACTGTGAGTGCAATTATACCACTGCCTAAGCCTTTGAAGAGTACAAGCGTGAGGTGCGTGTGTATGTATGTTATGTCATATGGTAATTAGTTAATTAATAACGATTTATTTTCATGATATTTAAGTGGCGGAGTGGTTTCGGGTAAAATTTCCACCTGGAGAAAATATTAATTTAATCTCATAAACATTCCGGTCTGGGTGCAGGCAGCATTTGTATTTATGAACGCATCGAAGATATAGAAAATGAAGCCTCAAAAAGCTCACCGGCTTCAGATCACAATGTATGATATTCTCCGCCTCTAGTAGCCTTAGACATCGCAGCAACGAGCTCGCGAACCGCCTGATGAGGCTCAGACTGAATCCTTGATAGTTGTTCTTCTTGATTAGCTCGTACAGGTTGATACTGGAAATACAAAAGAAGAAAAACATTTTAGGATTTTTTTCTTTTTTTTTTTAGGTTATAAACCAATAATTTCTGACAGAAAAAATAAGGGCGTTTCTCTGCGCTTAATATATTGTTTATTAAGTCCAGTAGAGCTAAAATTGCATATTTTAATGAACTATAATATGATTTACATTTTCTAATTTGCTAAGGATCTGAGTCCATGGGATGGGCTATTTAATGTGTAGAGCGACCTCTTTCTCGGTCGCAAAATCATCGCAATAACATGTGTTACGGAATCAGCTACAATTTCCAAATATTGTAAGTATTCCTAACTATTTTGTAGTTCATGACTGAACACGATCTCCTGAGATACAGGCTTCCACCTAGTTCAGGGATAGGGTAATTACTTTGTGCAACTCCCTACTACCAGTCATTGCAAATGAACTTAGATATAGTTTGTGGCTCTATTGAACCACATATACTATGTTTGTAAGACCCATAGTGGTGAGATATAAACATTTTTTTTCTTTGCAATTAATGGTCCAAATATTTATGCCAGAGGAGTTTTTGAAGACCTTATGATATAATACACAAATGGCTGAAGAGTTCATTGGCAAGTTCAATTAGTATTCAGATTAGCGCTATATTAGTGTCTTAGACATTCGTTCAATAGTCACTCACCTCATAAGCTCAAAACTGATACACAAATGGTTTCTAAAGTAGAAGTAGTCCAACATATGTATCACGTTGTGCGCCTGATCCTTGTCTTTCAACCTCAGATGGTCCAGCACTCTGACCTCCACCAGCGCCTGGTGGTGGAACCGCTTCTTGTTCCTGATGATCTTGATCGCCACCTGGTTCCCTGTGCGGTGGTCATGAGCTCTGATGACCTGGCCAAAGGACCCCTTGCCAATGACCTCCAGGATTTCATACCTGTAGGCTATGTGGTCGTGGATTTGCTGAAATTAAAGAGGAATATGGAGTCAGTTTTAGAATTTACTGAAATATATTTATAGAGAATACTAGTGACTTATATAATTCCCAATCTAACCGGAATATTTCAGATGAAGCGGACCAGCGTTGTAATAAATTTTTAAGCTTACTTAATTCTATATTTAACTATAACGATCGCCATCATTCATAATCAACTAAAAATCACTCGTAGCCGTAAACTATTAATTGACGGGCTTCGTTTAGGGATCGACTAATTGGAAACGACTAAATAAAATTACTATCCTTTTAGAATAAATAATGGAATTTGTGACCTCCGCTACGACCATAAACAAAAGTGTGCCTAGATTTTTAACCGGAACCGGAAAGGATAAAAAAGTAAAATAATCATTTAAATTTGATAATTAATTAATTAAGGTGAGTAATGAATATCTGTAAAACCAGGAAGAATATTTATTGGGTCGTTAAAACAAATTCCTTTGGACTATAATCCTCAATAAGCTCCCGGAGAATTAATTTAGGATGATATCGGTTTTTTCCATTCCCATTCCAATAGGCTGTACCTATCCCACTTGAAATTCCAATTGAGTATTTTTTTTACACGCAGGGTTCGTAGCCCGTATTTTTTCATAAAACCTTTTCTCCTAATTTGTTTTAGATTTTTAATTAGAATTTCCACTGCTAGAAATGTTCATTAGACCTGGATGACTATGGTTTGGGAAATAGATAATGTAAATGTAAAAGTAATTTTTGAAATATAAATTCGGATACAACATCCAGCCAGAATTCTCTTCCTAATTAGTAGAACTGCCTCATTGGTATCGATGAAATTGGATTCGATTTCAGGTCGAAAGAATTGTTATTTCAATTTTCTATTTTCATAGTAGTAATAGGGCGAAATGGCGCACATTGTGGGAGGCCTACGTCCAGCAGTGGACTAATATAAGCTGATGATGATAGAAGCAGTTCTGAGTTCGCATTTGTGACAGTTTAACGACAATAGACTCACCTATCACATGGGACCTAGCCTATCATGGTATGATGATATGTGAATTCTCTCCCTCACCTTATTATAGCTGCCGTTCTCGTCATCGAAGCCGCAGTTGTTGGGCAGGTTGGCCCTGGCCTGCACCTTGTTGGATTCTATCCCCAGGAACCATATCTCCGGGTACTTCCTCACCTCGTTCCTCTCCCACTCCGACAGTCTATCTCCATAAAGTTTCAGTGCTTCTGCAATAGAAATGTAGTAATTTAGATAGGTAACGTTGATGAAGCATATCTCACGCTACTCGTGTTTTTGTCGATTCAATCAATACAATATCATTTCTTCAATCAATCAATCCATCATACCATCCTGCTGGGCACGCGACTCCTCTCTGAATAATAGGGATTAGGCTCTAGAATTACTTATCTACCAAATTTTCTAAGCCTTATAGTGTCTGGAATTTTGTGAGTAATTAATGTGTGAATGTATTTCGCTTTTGTAATATTGGCAGTAGACTAGGAGTGCTCGACGGTGCTATTCGCTTTTATCTCGTATTTCCCAATATAGGAAATTTCCAAATTTTGTGTCAGAAACCTTTGCGGGAACGTAAACAACAGATCACCAAGTAGTATCTAAACGCATCATCGGTATAAGAACAAACAAATTTAAGGATAGAAGAAAAAACAAATATTATCTCTTATTAACATACCATCACGCTTGTATTCCCTGAAGGGTAAGGCAGAAGCGTACTAATGTACACCCACAGTTCGCCGATATGTGTAGATCGGAGATCCCATATAATAGGGGGCGAGCCTATTGCCATTAACCGGGCACAATATCCAAACTCCGAGCTGCTACTGGTAATTTCATAGAAAAACCTAATAACACTGTGCTCGACCTGGGAATCGAACCCAAGATCTCTAGCGTAGCAGTCGCAATCTCTTATTAAATGTATAAAAAAGGATTTGCAAGTAATTTTCAAACCTTTTAGTTTTTTTAACTTGAAAGTAGTAAGAATCAAGCAAGAAACTCTTAAATATAATAAAGAATTATGCATAACACTGGATTTCGGAAGATTAAATGTTGTCTCGAAACTGAAATTCTGTTATCGTATCTCAACAAGCGGATAACTGCTGTTAAATCGGGTTCCCAAATCTAATAAAAGTTTAAGCATGTCAAGTATATCTCACAACACAAACAAGGTCAACACAAGGTCCCCATAACTTGAATCCTTACAAGTTCTGAAGTATTGAAACGGATTTTTCCATTACTTGATCTTGACAACTTGATTACAAGCATTCAGGATCCCCGTGGGAGCATATTAGAATAAAATTAATTTAGTAACTATGCGGATACACTCCGGAACCTCAATTCCAAAGTAACTTTGTAACCTTCCAAGCCTAAACGTCGGAACCAATTTTGATAAATTTTGGAATAAAGATAGATTGGACCTTTTATCTCTAGCTAGGAATAGCTAGGTATATATTATAGTAGGTATATTTTTATTAGTAGACCCACCTTCAACCTGCGATACAAATAGGTACGTACATAGGCTATTAAATTAATTACCCTTTCTATTCCGAAGTTGGTTGAAAATTATTTATAATTAATTATTTATTTATTTAATTCATCAACACTTTTCTCCGCGAAATAGCAATAATTTCTTGATATAAAAACCTTTAAAACCTAAAAACTAACTTATACTCTTCCTACTCAACTCACGGTCGAGGTTGTACACTTATAAAAAGTATTGACCCAGGTCAAGGTCAATACAAGCTGAAAAATATAAGCTGAATAATATAATTTTAAAATCTAAGTATCTTTCCTTACTTAAGTTCTTGATACTCAATCTACTCGAGGATTGTTACTTGCCGAGATGGAGAATTTTCAAGAAAATTCTCAGCTTCAAAAGTTGCAGCTATGTTTTCAATTCGTCCTCCCATATTTGTTTGGTGGCAAACAAGCATACCTACGGCCCGCCTGATGGTAAGCGGTTACCGTAGCCTATGGACGCTTGCCACACCAGGGGTATCACTCGCGCGTTGCCGACCCTGTAAAAATGTTTTCGCACCCTTTCGCAATTCGTGACATCCCTAAACGTTAGGCATTATTTCCAAGTGTCGACTGTAGACAACTTTATCTCCCACAAGGCTAAAGATAGCAACATTACTGATACTGGTTTGGTACATTATTTGTATTATATTCACTGGGTATAAGTAGTTTTTAAATTTTAAGAGATCAGCAAGGCAAAAAGGCCGCTTTTGGTGAATCATAATACGATTCACATTAGAACAATTCTTAGAATCTGCTTATGAATCGTAAGTAGGGATTGCTCACCGTGGCTATTTTAAGCCCTCACTTCTTATCTAGAGCAATCGCCACTATTCTCTATCCTCTGTATTTTTTAAGTTTTCTAAATATTACTCGATTCAAATGTATACCTAAAGCCTTCTCTAGATATTCCCCTTTCCCCATTTCCTTCGATATAACTTTGATTACTTATTTATTACAAATATTTCCCAAAATCAATATGATAGGCAAGCGGAGCTACTAAGGCCAGCTCCACACGTTGGCCCCAATGGCAGCACCAACGCTGTTCGGCCAACGTGTGGACCAGTAAATAGCATTGGTGCCAACACCCATGTAGCTTGCTGACGCATTTTGATTGGTTCAAATCGCTTAGTGCCAACGTTGGTCGGCTCGTTGTGTCCAACTTGTGGAGCCGGTGTGTGACAGAATATGAAGTCCGTAGGACCTCGAGATGAGATCGATATGTCTACCTAAACAACGACGATATTAACTCGCGGCACGCATTGCACTCCTGGTGGAGCAGTCGTCAAATTATATCATGCTATATCGCACGTGACATGACTAAACTCAGCGTTAGACACATTGCGCGTTGGATGCACTTTTCTAATTACTTATTTCTCACACTTACGCGAATATTAGACATTGAAATGAAAATACTTTTTACGGATTTTATCGCGGTATACTGTTTATTTGTATATTATTTAATTCCTTTAAAATTTATTATTTATTTAAGTTAAGTAATATCAATATACCGCGATAAAATCCGTGTAAAAAGTAGTTTCTTTTCTAATTATCTAATATGGCGTAACATAAATCTGTGCTGTAACCCATTTAGCAGTACGCTACCTTAATAAAGTTTAAGATGATTAAGTTTAAATTGACTGGCCTTGAGCACTGTGACTACTTTAATGATAGAAGAGTGGTACTGTCGCTTCAAGCGGCACCTGCTTTGCCCCTCCCTGTATTTAGTCTACCCTAATAGCAATCTCAAAATTGATTTCTCTAACAAAACTTTAGCCATACAATTTTTTTTTTTTTTCATGATAGGCTTACGCTTGATCGCCAGTTCACCTGATGTTAAGCGAAACTCCGACCTAAGA
This sequence comes from Acronicta leporina, assembly GCA_947256265.1. NCBI lineage: Eukaryota > Metazoa > Arthropoda > Insecta > Lepidoptera > Noctuidae > Acronicta > Acronicta leporina. The sequence continues at coordinate 1,716,625 of OX366513.1, read as the reverse complement.
TGGAGCGCGCTTGCCTAGAAGAAACCGATTCACTCGTGATTTAAAGCCACCCAGATTATATCTATCGGGGAAGACCCACTCGGGAAGCGCATTCCACATTTCCACGGTACGCATGATAAATGTGGACTTGAAGCGTTTCGTTCGGATAATTCAATAAGCCGACTCCATTGTCTTAAAAAATCAGAATCACCATTTGTAATACTATTAAAAATGACAAGTTTAGTACAATCGTTATTCTGATAACTGCTAAAAAACATAACTACATAATATTTCTCATATAAAGTTCCCTTCCTTTTCTACAGAGGAACACAAACAACACGATAGATATAATCTGGGTGTCTTTAAATCACGAGTGAGAACGGTTTGTTCCACGCCAGCACTCTCCATCGTAGGTCGCAGTGTAGCTAAGCCTATAAAAAAATAAAATAAACCCGCGTTCCTACCAAACCCTTTCTCCGCTCGCTCCATATAATAAAACCGCAGCCTTAACTAACGATGATGTATATCGTTCGCGTGTAACGCGTGACGTGAGTGACTCTGTCATATCTTTAGAGGATTGGAAATCTTGATACTTGAACACAATAAATTCTCTCCAGGCAGGGCTTGGCGGTCCAAATATGATGTATGGCTGTTCAACGATGAATTGAATTTACTTGCTGTGTCATCTATGACAGTGTACAGTCACGAGCAAAAATATTATACACTTACTAAAATTCGTAAGTGATCGATTGTAAACTTTGAGATATTAGCAATATAATAAAAGTATGGTTCGCAAATACTATGTTCATAACACCATAAAATTTCAATTAATAGTTAAAGAGAAAATCACTTTTGAATTTTGCCAAGTGTATACATATCTGTGCTCGTGACTGTACTACTTCGGCCTTTTGTGAGGATATATAGTTAAGTTGCTTGGAATACCAGGAATATATACAGTTTTCAATGATAGATTACAATCAATACTGTGTGGCAGAATCGACGTAAGACATTAGGGCATTAAACCTAGTGTCCTTTGCGTGAGTCCTTATATTAGACTTATATTAGACTGTTTTCTGTCTAGAAACATATTGGAAAAAGTTGCAGAAAAAAATTTGACCGATCTTTATCATTTATTATACCGTTTCGGCTGAGTAAGCAGTTTCTAACGTACTTATATAATTTAAAAAAAATTGCATCAACAGCTGGGCACAGGCATAAGTTATATATAGGTACCTACATATTATATATTTATAGGTAGTGTATAATATATATAGCGTGGAATATTCAGTATTATGTAGGATCTCTCATAAACGATCTTTAATTAATCTGACAGTACGATACAATCACTATCGATTCAAAGAAATCTCATTTACTAATTAACTGTCTGGAGAGTGCTGCAGTGGACAGACTCCCGGTCTCGGGAGATTGGTGTAATTACTACTAAGCAGCATGATTTAATCATTTAATCTTTACAATCTTCTGCAATGAACGAAGTTTGGAGGAATGTTGTCAATAAATATATCGAGAGTATATTTTGTGCTTGAGCACCAGTTCGTATGATGTTTCATATTATAAAGTGACACTGCGGTCTACAATGGAACGCGCTTGTCTAGAAGAACCCGATTCACTCGTGATTTAAAGACGCCCAGATTATAGGTATCCATCGAGGAAGAACCACTTGGATGTGAAATTTATGTAGATATAATTCTACCTACTAATAGTTATTTACTGAACAGGCTTGTATTGGAAGAGCATTTGAGTTATTAGGTGATTGCTGCAGAAGTGCAGCCAACTCTATTAGGCTATCCTCCTTCTTATAGCATAGAAAAATATAGAGATCAGTGATTATGATACGTCTCGCAGAGTTGAGCCCCTGTTCCAAATTTAAAATAGGTAGGTATATTTAAAGCCACTTTAATAACGCTAAAAGAGCATACATTTAAAACATTCAGCTCAAACCACAGAGTAATTATATGAAGCGCTTTAGCTGTTATCTGTAGCGAATTAAATATGGCGTCAGTTGGTAGATTCCCGCGCAAATAGGGTATTACACCTTTTTTTGAAAACTGTTTTAAATTAATCCTTAGATCGTAATGAACCAGTAGAATTTTTATTTCAATTTTATACAACCAAAAAATGCCATAAAAACGATTTTTAATTTATGATTTTGAATACACGCACGAAAACGCTAGCCGCCATGCTACTTCGGCTCGTGACGTCACTACTGCCAGACCAAGTAACACGATTTGTGAAAATAATGAGTTATAATGTTTATCATTGGTGTCTTGTGCCTGAATGCAATAATACAAGTGTAAAAACTCCACAAAAATTGTGGATTCAATTGCGTTGTGTATCATTCAATAAATGCTTGATTTAGTAACGCACATTTTCGACATTTTCATCATGGGACATATCCTATTTTAAGGCGGATCGTTCACCTGAGCCCGCCAAATTCAAATTTCAATTGGTTTTTCGCAATTTGTAGGTCTATAACACATTCTAGATTCCTAGCTGTAGTAATTGCGGCATTAGCTATAAGTACAATATTCACAACTGAGCATTAAAAACTTTGCTTGTAAATCGATATTGTAGCTAAAATTAGGTACAATCGTCATTTTTGGCCAAAATTAACGATTGTACCTAATTTTAGCTTCTATAACGTTTATTAAGCAAAGTTTTTAATGCTCAGTTGTGAATATTGTATAGCTAATGCCGCAATTACTACAGCTAGGAATCTAGAATGTGTTATAGACCTACAAATTGCGAAAAACCAATTAAATTTCAATTGGTTTTTCACAATTTTTGGCGGGCTCAGGTGAACGATCAGCCTTAACAGCTTTGTTAATTTTAAATGCTGATTAGTTATTGCCTTGTTACATAGAAATTGGTGAAACTGGGTCTTATTGTTAGACAAAACTTGATACGATAGTTAGGTAGGTACTTACATTACTGTTTTAATATTTCTCAACTCGGCAGAACAGAAATCGGGATTGGATGCAAAAAAATTTGCCACCATCAACGTATTGATCATTGGTAGATTTGTACTTTCTGCTTTCACAAAACCGTCTTCCATGATGCGATTTTAATCAAACTAACACAGCACGACAAACAATGATTGTTGAATTGTTACTCTGAGACGACAAACGTCGTCATCGATCGAATGAGTGACGTCACGTCGATAACCAATATGGCGGATGGCGTTTTAAAACAGATTAAAAAAGACGATTTTTGAAATTGAATTATAAAATTTACATTGCATTTTTATTAATAAATACTAACGTTTCTCGTTTACTTTTTTCAAAATCTATCATAAAAATGCATTTTCATATTTATTTTTACATGGTGTAAAATACCCTATTGCGACAGGCGACTGCTCGACTGCTGAATAGATCCCCGAGTTGCTTGAGGCGGCAAATACTCGTAACTTGTGATTGTATTAAAACACTTTTGCTGTCTAGTAAATTGCAGCTGGCTTAGTGTTTAAGTAGTTGAAGTTGTTAATATACTTCCAATTAGAAACGTTTTCAGCTCTATTTCAGTTGAGAGCAAATATTAAGGCATACGTAGATCGTCAAAGCTAAAATTATGCACCCGTTCTCTTACGATTATTTTATGATCTTGGTATCTACGTCCATATATCAAATCATTAAGGAGAAAAAGAATAATAGAGAAGTTTTATCTCATCAGTGCTCCAATTCCAAGTTTACAATGCAATTAAAGTTAGTACCGCGTATAAAAAATACATAAAATATGCAAAAATACCAAAAACGTGCAAAAATTTTTATCTGTATGTTTGTTCCGCCTAATCTCAAAAAAAGCTCGACTGATTTTGATGGGACTTTCACTGGCAGATAGCTGATATTATAAGGATAAACTTAGGTAAATTTTATAGTACCTAAATAGGTTAATTTTGCAACGCGGGCAACAGCTAGTACTTAGATACTATTTAAAGAGTAACATCAAAACTAATGCATATTGCACAATAAACTCATAATAAACTTATTAACATGATAACTTTGCCCGCAACATGTTAGGTCCGGAGGTCAGTTTGCGGACCTCAACTAATTGAGTAGTTCCAGTTTATGAAACCACTTTGTAGTGTTAGTTTTACTTATAACAGAAAGTAATATGGCATTGTTGCGCCAATTCTCTTAATAAGTTGACTTTTAAGGATACAGGCAAACGGAGTCCCTAATGCGAGTTTAATTTCACCAATTCTTCTGGGTGCTAATAGGTTTGACCTTCAGCAATCTTCACCAATCAGAGACCCTACCGCAGTCATGCGTAAGTATAATCGAGTCGATGAAATTTATGAAACTGCCACTTGGGCATCCGTTCGAATTCAAATTATTTAAGTTCTCTTAAATAACAACAAAAATATAATGAAAATAACCCACTCCATCCATATCATACCTTAAATTTTCATACTGCCGATTAATAGATAAGGGAAAGAGAAACATTGCATAGCGTTCCATATTTTGTTAAATAAATTATACTATATACATAGTCCTTTTGGGTTATCGCCGCGAGTAAAACCTCGTGCAACTGCTAGTACCTACTTCTTATTTATACATATAATTAATTTAAGCACAAATCTAAGTATCAACTTACAACACTATCAGACCACGTGTACACGTACAGTTTTCCATCTTTCGTCGCCTAACCGCCAGCTCGATATAACACTTTTGTAAAACCATTCGAAAATGGCGCTTTTAACGGCATTTAGCGGGAAATTACATTTTTTTACATTTGATCGGCAAAGGATTTAATATTCAATCACACCATCCGTATTTTGGTCTGTCCCACCTCTTCTTGCAAAGTCATTAGGCAGGAGAATTGAATACAGAACCATTATTTTAAAACTTCAAACATTTCACAGCGCCTACACAAAAAATCTGAGCAGAGCGCGTCCTTGCGTAAAGCATTTTTCCGTTCCGTATAATAGCGTCTTGAAACTTCAAATAGAAAAGGTTACGATTAGGTAAGAAATACGTGGACCAAAAAACTTCGTTTTATAACAAGACCCTAAGAATTTATTCAGAAAAGATTTTCCAAGGATTCCTTTGTGTTGAAAGCAAGAAGAACTTTAGTCAAAGTTGAAAATATGTAAATAAGTATTTTTTTTATCATAATATTATTCTTGTGTGTTCATTTTTGCCTTAACTTAACTGCCTCATTAGCCAAGTCGTCCTGAGCGCGACTGCTACGCTAGAGGTCCTGGGTTCGATTCCCAGGTCGAGCAAAGTGTTATTGGGTTTTTCTATGAAATTCCCAGTAGCAGCTCGGAGTTAGGAATTTGTGCCCGGTTAATGACAATAGGCTCGCCCCCTATTACATGGGACCTAAAACATACCGGCGAACTGTGGGTGTACATTAGTACGCCTCTGCCTAACCCTTCGGGGAATACAGGCGTGATGGTATGTGTTCATTTTTGTAAAATATTTTTATATTATACTAAGTTAAGCAAACTCTACTTTCAAGGACTTTATTTGTGTTAAAATGATATCAAGCAGGGCTTTCGTATCAATTAGGTATATTAATATAGGTACTTATGTCATCCGGAGTTCGATTCCTGGGTCGAATATACTTCCCTAATCTTACTACTGTAGGTATGTATTTGTCAGTAAAAAAGTAGTAGGATGGCCCTTTAAGTACAGGCATAATGTTCTGTCGTAATAAAAATGTTTTACACATTTTTTCCGACACTACACGTGTATCACCCACGTTCACAATAAAGGGCTGCCCAACCAAGCCAAAACCAAAGCCAGTAAGCATGTAAATCCCAAAAATTTGGCAGCGGAAGTTATCTAGTAAATTATATTTGAGCGCCAAAAAGAGATGCTCGAAATAAATGTGCCAAATCACTGGAGGCCATCGACGCAGCCGCGATTCACTGGCGTCCGATTCAATTCGCTTAAACCTGGTACATACGTGGAACATTGATTGTTGGACGCTGGAGTGTTATTAAATCGGTTTTTGTTAACTGAACCTCGTTTCAGCGCTGTAGCGGCTCTTTGTGAAATGCTATCGCTAGTGAGCAGATGGATGACGTTGACGTCAGTGGCGTGAAAATAAAGTATTTTTAAAATAATAAAATTCATTCACCGTTTGTTTACAAGGTAGCTTTGCAGCTATTAATTGTAAGGAACAATAACTTTATTCAGTAGCTCCCGCCACAGATTAAATAACTTGGTAGGACACATAATTTCTGACACTTACGCGAATATTAGACACTAGCTTCTGCCCGCGACTTCGTCCGCGTAGCGTGATGATGCCTATAGATAGCCTTCCTCAATAAATGGCCTATCTAACACTGAAAAATTTTTTCAAATAGGACCAGTAGTTCTTGAGATTAGCGCGTTTAAGGAAACAAACAAACTCTTCAGCTTTATATATTAGTATAGATTGAAATGAAACTTGTTTTTACGGATTTTATCGCGTTAGGTATATAAATATTATTAAATTTCCGACGTTTGGTAGGACACATTTTAGACAGTGTAAAATCATTGTGCCTTGACCCGTCAACCGTCAAGTAACAAATTACTACCCATCCAGGAAATTTGATATTGTGTGCAGCGCCGGATTTCTGCCTAGGCCTAAAAGGCCCCGGCCTAGAGGCCCAGCCAGACTAGGGGCCCCAGTCCCGGTGGCGGGACCCACAAAAGTCTGGCTTGCCCCGAAGCTTGAAGGGTCCCATAATGCCAAGTGCCTAAGGGACCCTGCTACTTGAAGTCCCTTTTTCCTAATTGGAGTGGTTGGGTACAAAATTTTACTGCCATAAACAAAGCTGAAACATTTGGCCTACATTCCACCCTTTGTAGCACAAATATTTATCTTAAAATAAAGGGTTGTTCTCAAATATTCACAAGATCATTAGTCATTAGTGTTGCGCCACGAGACACTGAGCTGTTTTTTCCTTTGTCCAATTAAGTGCTGCGGCCTGACCTACATACAGGTCTGGAGTCCGAGGCCACTCCAGATAAATGACGGCCGAGACACGAGAAGGGTTAGCTGTCAATGTGTCGTGGCTTCACGTCCGATGTATTGCTTTTGGAGAGCCATATCTCTAGGCTTATTTTTTTTAGATCAAGATGACTTGGAGGCGAATAAGATGTTGTAGAACTCTGCTGCTGAGTGTCTGGGTAAAAGTAAAAATAATTTATCTATACAACAGAAAGCGGCACAAATCAGATGTACGATGAACGATGTTTGACAAACGAGACTGAGGCATGTTGTCTCCTTTAGCCCTTGAAAACCAGAGGTTAAAGAATGAATTTATTCGCAATCCTGAGTAATGCAGCGAGGTTTTCTCAAAAGACTACACACAATGCAATGCAACGGCATGACAATGCACACAGCATGGGATTCTTCAAAAAAGGAGTGTAAAGGTTTTTATAGGATCAGCAACGCACGAGCGGATCCTCTGGTATTGCAGACGTCCTTAAGTATCTGTGTCCTTAAGTAACCTCAGTGGTATAAAAAAACACACTGTAAAATACAAAGTTAAACGCTCAATCGTAACATACCAGTTGATCAAGTGTTGTTAGGTCTGATGTAATAAGAGGCTTATCTCAGCAGGGCTGCGGCTGGGAAAGCAACTACTTGACCAAGGAAACGAAATCTACTTACTTAATATTTTACTTTACTAATATATATCTTACTTTATTAATATTTTAGTGTGGATTGTGTTTGTTTTAAATAAATTTTATTTTCTTTCTTTCTTTCAAATCAGGACCGTTCAGCAGCCGGGCGTGAACACTTACTGTACGAACGAAGCAACACAAACTAAACGTAATTTGATGTAGGTTAAACAAAATAATTCTTAATTAATAATTAAAAAAGTATGTCGGGCTCCATCATGCCATCAGGTTCAACGACGTACATACAAACGTACAACACATATATAAACCGCATTTTAAAACATTTTCCCGCTTTCCATTATTCAAATGAACATTATTTATTCAAAACAAATAAATTATTTTCACAAGGAAAATATCCATAAAATTGCTTACTCGTGTATAAAATCAATATTGCATAAAATGAAAATTGTGGAGTTATGGCCTTCACCTTTGTTTACCTCGAGCAGGATAAAAGTTAGGGGAAAATTGCTAAGAATATAATATGAATTTCAAATATGAATTGATTCCAGGAAATATCTGAGAGTGGTGAGAAGAATTAATTAATGAATACTTAATTAAAATCTTTTCCTTTTGAAAGCAAATAAAAGAAAAAAATAAATAACTAAAATGTTTTTATGCTAAGTAATTGTTATCTCATAACTCCGTAGGGATAGCTTTTTGAGAAACATTGTACGAGTAACTAGTTTCCACTTATATTTTTTCTCGAATTGTCTGTCCTGCCTGTCTTCATCTAATCAACAATATTGTCAATTGTTTTCAAGGTATCTGAGGCGTTTCATTCTGTACTTCTGTAGCCTTTATACTTTTTGAGTCCTTCCTTTCCAATATAAATACAGCTATTTTCAAAAAGATTTCTTGTAGAATAAAGTTCCAAAAGAATTATAGAATACACAAGTCCTCACACTCTTTAAAACGAACGTCATTTATTCCCATTAAAAAAGCAATATAATTGTGTCCAACTTAAATTGTAAAAAGGACCCCTCGTAGAACTGCTCAAAGGACCATAATTCGATAATCAAAATGTAAGACACACTTAGCAAAATATAAGAACGCAGCCTGTGTGAGCTACCTTTAATATGACGTATTGTTTAGTTCGAGTGTAGTGTAGAGCCGCATTGCGTCGAAACAAAACGAACGAGAGGCCCTTCGGTAGATTTTTACATGTATTTGTTTTTACGTTCTTTTTTCAATTAGTCTGTGTGGTGTCCAGAGTTAGGGGAGGTATTATGCCAGCCGTGGAACATAAAAGAGGTTTTATAGCAGTAGTAATGGTAGATGGTAGAGCTGTAGGTATATTTTTACGTGGAATTCTCTCACCCCATCATTATTTATCGAGACATTACAATACAATAGGTACTGCTCATTTAGCTGCCTCAGTTAACTAGTAGTCCTGAGGGTGACTGCTACGCTAGAGGTCTTGAATTCCATTCCCAGGACGAGCAAAAGTGCTAATGGGCCTTTCTATGAAATTCTTATTAACAGCTCGGAGTTCGGGATTTGTGCCTGGTTAATGGCAATAAGCTCGCCATTGTCGGTCGGGCTACCCAAGTCAGCCGCCCGCAAACCAAAGTACGGTATTAACTTGAAAAATCAATTGATAAGTCTCATTTACTCAGTAGGTAATTGCACGGGCTGACTCTTCTAACCGAAAAACAATAACGGACTGAATTTTGACTCAATGCTGTACCCATCTAGAGTCTCAGACGAACTTGTCAGTAGAATTCTACCATCTAATATGACATCAGAAGTTACTCCAACGTAGCGAGGAAGGCTTCACCGTCTCAATTATAATCAAAACAAGTTTCCAAGTAATTTGTCAAGTTTCTAACACGCCCGGAATCGAGATAGCTAAAGGTATGAATGAACGCTTTATTTATAACGAAATATCTCAGGGAAAACCTTTATGAAATAACTTATTAGAATTATTTGTGAAATGAAGAACCGAAGACTCCTCCTCTGGGTCGACGATAGAAACAGTAGTAGGAAACACTAGTAGAAGGTTAACGTAGTGTCACGAAAATTAATAATTCACTGATAAGTACAGTCATTGAATGATGATTTTAACACGATTAAATGACACAGACTTGAGGTCCTGGTATGTAATTAAAACCAAGGACTATTTTAAGCACTATGCAATTTTATTATATTATACTTTTTTAGTAGCCAGAGTTTTGTGTAAAAAAAACATATAATATTCTCATTAGAATATTGCCAAAGACTGCTCTGGGCTCTAGGGTTTAGGTCTGGGGTTAATGTCATACTTATTTATATCTATGTACAGTAGCATATTGTTGTTATGTATCTACGAACACGTAATTTACTCTAAGTGGGTATATGTCTTTATTAGATCAACATACGACTAAATTGTAATGTAAATAACTGTATACCAACGCAGTCCAGCGTAACCCAACGCAGTCTCTGGAATAAACCTCAACGGAGGAGAGGAAGAAAACAATAAGTAGCCCGTAGAGACGAGTTCCGATATTTCCATTGTTTGCAAAACTAGGCAACTGCCTTCTAGTAATTTATTAGAGGAGATACTTTACTAAATACTAAGAGCCACTTGCACCAACTTCATAAATATATTTAAATTGAATTTAAACACAAAATTACAATAGAAAATGGAGTTTAAATGCAATTTAAACACATTTAAGAATTTGGTGCAAGTGGCCCTAAATAGTAGAGACTCTAAATAGAGATACTTTAACTAATATTTATAACATACCATCATGCCTGTATTCCCTGAAGGGTTAGGCAGAGGTGTACTAATGTTTTGTGAGGTCGTGTCCAAAAGTTCGCCGGTATGTTTAGGTCCCAAGTAATTGGGGGCGAGCCTATTGCCATTAACCGGGCACAAATTCCAGACACCGAGCTGCTATACTGGGTATTTCATAGAAAAACCCATGCAATAACACTGCTCGACCTGGGAATCGGACCCAAGACCTCTAGCGTAGCAGTAGCACTCAGGACCACTAAGCTAAGGAGGCAGAACTTTAATTAATATTTATAAAAAGTTTTAATGGAACTGAAACTTGTTTAGGTCAGGACATTATGGAAGATATACATACCTACAACAAAGAAATGTAACACTGTGTAAATCTAAATAAAAATCAATGGAATATGTATGAGAGTGAGTAGGCACACGGTGTGTAGGGAGACCAATGGCCAGGTGGGTTGATGAAAGACCTGGATGTAACTGGCGCAAAACAGGGAAGAATGGCGTACAAAGGAGGAGGCCTTTATAGGCCCTACAGTGGGTCGAAAAAAGCTGATGATGATAATGATGATGGTATGTATGAAATATTATCACTTGAGAATGACTCGACCGACTAAGCAGGTTAAAGTGGAGAGGGAGATAAAATAAATTTTAGTCTTAACATTTAATTATTTACTTGCTGATAGACATCAGTAGCCCAAGCACTAACACTTTCGAAAACGTATTCGTATCGAAATCGAGAATAATTTAAGTATATGAACATAACATACCATCACGCCTTTATTCCCCAAAGGGTTAGGCAGAGGCGTACTAATGTACACCCACAGTTCGCCGGTATGTTTAGGTCCCATGTAATAGGGGGCGAGCCTATTGCCATTAACCGGGCACAAATTCCTAACTCCGAGCTGCTACTGGGAATTTCATAGAAAAACCCAATAACACTTTGCTCGACCTGGGAATCGAACCCAGGACCTCTAGCGTAGCAGTCGCGGTCAGGACCACTTGGCTATTGAGGCAGTTATATGAAAAGGAGCTTAATGAACGTAGATGAAGCGAAATTGGTGTGCCAGGATCGTAGCAAGTGTAGTCTCTGCCTACCCCAATGGGAGACAGATGTGAAAATATGTATGTATGAGATTTGTAGCAGAAAAAAACTCATTCGTTTACGATACGAATTCGATAGTTGTACGTGCTTGGGCTACAACTGTTGTGTTACACCGTTGAGGAATATACTCAAGAAAGTTTAAAGAACTCACTTATGTACCATCACTATCGAATAATTCTTTTGTACCGAGCAAAGGACCTTACACGGCTACTATCATTAGAATAATAAGCCAGTCTAGCAGGTAAAAAATTAAGTTAAAAATAAAAAATAATCTTAAGACAACTTCTGAATCGCAAGGCACGTGTTAGAAACTTATTCACCTGCAATACAGCCTTTCGCAAGAGGGTAAGAAGCCAACAACAAACAAGGAAAATGTGTTTAACTGCGACAAAAATGGGTCTGGTTGTGACGTCACCCCACGTGCAACCCCAGTCTTGAGTAACACAATGGGAAGCCACACAAGTGAACTTTTACGCAACTGAAGTGTAAGAAAATTAAACAAGAATTTTTAGTTAGGAGGTCTCGCGGTCTTGGCAACAAGCTAAGAAACCATACTGTGTATTTCTTCATCAAAAAAAGTCCTCTTCAAAGTTTTGAAATTGCCGAAAGTATAAGGGGTTGTAACAATAAGCTCTTTATATAAATTTGTTAAATGGAAATGTAAATTGATGAAATTTTTCCCAAAAAAATATTTTCTGCTTTCTTTCTTTCACAAGTCTCTGCGTGGCTCGTCCACGTGACAATTTCACGTGGACCACCCTTACGTCTTGTATAACCTTTCGACACAATAGGCAAAGGAACCCTTACAAAAAAAATATCCTAAAATGTTACAATTAATCACCCTTCATTATGCATATGAATAATTATGCATATTTATTTATTTATTCACAATCAATTTTTACATTGTGTTTGAATTTTATAAAAATGTTATGACATAAAAAAAAAACAATGCCGATAATAAAGACAGGAAAAATAACATTATGCAAACAATAATTAATACAATATAAAAATATGTCAAGTTAAGTAATGTCAGAGTACTACAATTTATAAGTCATCCATAGAGTATAAACACTTTTTCAGTAGAAAAGCTTTTAGCTCGGCTTTAAATTTACTGTTATATAGTAACATCTTTAGTTCTCGTGGTAATTTGTTAAATATATTGATTGACCTATAATGGCTGCTGTGTTTAACTATGTTGAGACTAGGCGTATTTTTATGAAGAAAGTCTAGTCTCCGCGTGCTTTCCCAGCTTTGTCTTTCTCCTTCTGTCTCGAATTCATGTACGTATTTTGCGAAATTCGTTAGCAATACCAAAATATAGAGACTTGGCACCGTTAATATTTTGAGATCTTTAAAAAAAATTTTTACAAGATTCATCTTGTCTTATACACACCATAGTTCTTAATGCTCTTTTTTGTAAAACGAAGGCTCTCATAATGTTATATATGAATAATTATAATTATGCATATATGCATATGAAAAATAATGCATATGAATATACCTACAGACAGATGTTTGTCAATATGTGTGTGGTCATAATACAGGCAGAAAAGTGGCAGATAACTCTGTTGGATCGATAGAATCAGCTTACATTATGGTCAAAATTAGTAGGGACCATTTCGATTAAATCAGCTTACAGTATGGTCAAAATAATAGGGACTATTTCGATTAAATCAACTTACAATATGGTCAAAATAGTAGGGACTATTTTGATTAAATCAGCTTACAGTATGGTCGAAATATTAGGGACAATTTCGATTAAATCAGCTTACAGTAAGGTATAATATGTTATTAAGAAAATATTCCTTCTTCTTTTACGCAATTTTTGTTCTACCAAGAATTTATCTACACGTGTATTAACTAACTTTGGGCAACAAGCTAAGAAGCCATAATAACATCTCGTGGAAATGTTTGAAACTGACGAAATTTCAAAGATTCGCCAAGCAATAAGAAGCCCTTAAATAAATTATATTTTAAATTGGCTCTCTCATAAGTCTGATGCGGCTGCTGAGCGAAACGTTCCTGGTTCGGTTCGCTGGTCAAGCAGTGTTATTGAGTTTTTTTTATATTCCCACCAGCAACTCGTAGTTGAAATTTATTAGGCTTAAACTACATATTTTAAAGTCTCTATAAATAATCTGGCGACATTAAAATAATTGAAATGTACGCACGTTTACTCTTCAAGCTAAACATATCCAGTTCAAGCTAACTGCTCATTGTAAGGAAAGTCATAGTAGGTTATAATGGTTAGCTATGTAAAACCTCCATCAATTTAATATTCCTAACAACATTTGCCAAACCGTTCCAGTAAAATAGACGTGAAAGTGTGTTATTTATTTAAACTCTTGCCTGTATCACCGAAGGATTAAGCAGAGGCGTACTAATGTGCACTCATAGATCGCTGGTATCTTAAGGTTCCATGTAGGTAATAGCCTATTGCCATTAACCGAACAAATAATCCAAAATCCTAGCTGCTATTTTTTCATAAAAAAAACCAATAAAACTTTCCTGGATATTGAAATAAAAATTTTATCGTGTTGTATTGATATTATTGAATTCCCGACATTTCCGATCCTTTCCTTCCTTTCCTGAGGTGTTGGACGTCTTAATGTTAAAATAACTAAAAGCTACTTTACATTTTTGTTAATTATAAGCGTTCCGATTCACGCAGAATTACCTCACCGTGTCCTTTGGTCTTGCAGTTTTGGACTTGAATTTAGATTTAAATAGATTATTTATTGTTGTTTCAAGTAGGTGATAAAACTCCACCATCTTCTTTATTGCAATTTAGGTGTTTATATTTAAATAGCCTAACGAGTCATCCTGGGCAGGAACCGGATTGTTTTGTGGTTTATCAAATTTAATCTGGAAGTACAAGTACTCGCAAAAATAACCGATTTAGGGTATCCGACTAGGAAAGTAGTCCTAAAAACATACCATTACGCCTGTATTCCCCGAAGGATTAAGCAGAGGCGTACTAATGTACACCCTCAGTTCGCCGGTATGTTTAGGTCCCATTAATAGGGGGCGAGCCTATTGCCATTAACTGGGCACAAATTCCTCACTCCGAGCTGCTACAGGGAATTTCAAAAACCCAATAACACTGCTGACCTGAGAATCGAACCCAGGACCTCTAGCGTAGCAGTCGCGCTCAGGCCACTTGGCTAATGAGTCAGGAAGGTAGTCCTAAAATCTTTAAAATTATATTCGTTATACGTCTATTCGCATTTAAGTTCAATGTTTTGATGCGCACGTGTCAGGCCAGTGGGCGACACGACGCGAAGCCTCACGACGCCCCACACAACAGTGTTAAACACCTGCTGACGCGAAATTTTCTATCGATCTCGTTGACATTTTGTTAACCTATTTCACCGTGTCACATAATAGTTTTTTCTGGGTTACTAGATTAAACAGTCGTACTAAAGTTCAAGTACTCGTATAGATAAGTATTGAAATTATTTGTTAGACGAATTTAAGTACGTTCTATGTTTAAAAATTGAAATTAGTAATTAGTTGTAAATCACTTTAGCTGTAGTTAAACAATACGTAGGTATATAATATATATACTCTAAAACTAGCCTTTGCCCGCGGCTTCGCTCACTTGAAGCTCGAAAACCAACAATGATGATCTCTTCCTTACATGGGTGTCTATACATTAGAGAGGTCAAGCTGTATCTCAGGTTCCGTTTAATTATGGTGGATAATTAACCATTAAGTGTTCGTGAACGTGTGAGAGTGTAGGCAAATTATATAAAATTGAAAATCGTGACTTTTTGGGTTCACTCTTAAACTCCATGAAAGCCTCAATTAAGTTTCTACCGTTTTATTGGGGCAACTGAACAAAATATATTATACTTGACACTGGCGAACACAAAAAGTTTGGTGCCATAATAGAATCCCATGATCGGAAATATTACCTATTTGATTACTATAATACTTGACACTGGCAAATACACAAAAAGTGTGGCGCCATAATTAAAAAAAAAAAGGTTTTTTTATTTAATAAAATTTTGCGTTTTATTTTTGGAACGTCGAAGAAGTTTTTTTTAACCAAACACAAATACCTTGACTCGGGGCATTTACTATGTATTCCATGTAGGAATCGAACCTGCAACACTGAACCCATCATGCCTTCTAAGCTATTATGTAAATGTAGCACGCAGAAGATACCTGGCCCAATCTCTCATCAGTATAAACTCCAGTACTTTTCGTGTAAATTACGCATGAAGAATCTGGCAGGCATGAATGAAGATAGAATTGAATGCCTCAAGTTTAAATTTATCTATTGGTGATAAATATAGACTTGAGGCATTCAATTGTAAGAGCAATAGAAGCCACATTATCAGTAGAATTGTGGTTTGTATGTCTGAATGTTCACCACACAAAAACTACTGTGCGAAATTAGATGCTATTTACACAGTTTTATTGCTAGGATTCTAAGAATACTTCTACTTGATACGCCGCCGAAAAGCCGAGTTGAGTAAGTAAAATCTTTTGGGACGCAATTAAAAATAAAAATAGCCTCATTTTGAGCCCTAAGCAAAAAAGCCCAATTCCATAATAATTGTAGATCAGGACGCAAAATCAGAAACCAGAGACTTTGTTCTCCTAATCCGTCCGGAAAGCACTATATTATATCCAGTTCTATCTAAAACAATCTAGTTGTTCCTTCGGCTACTAGCCAGAGGTTTGTCACCCCTAATCAATTATTTTAATACCTATAAATGTTACAGACAAAACTCATAACCAGTCAAAACCACTTTTGACTGCGAAAATCAGTCAAAAGTGTTTTTAACTTAGGACGTTGGTCAAAAGTACTTTTAACTGCAACATATTCTACATTTCGGTTTCGTCACAGTTCTAACCTAACCTAACCAATATAAACATATTTCATGTTATCATCAAAACCACTTGACTGATTTTCGCAGTCCAAAGTGTTTTTAACTAAGGACGTTGGTCAAAAGTTACTTTTAACTGCAAAAACAGTCAAAAGTGGTTTTGACTGGTTATGACTTTTGACTGTAACATATACTTACATATATTTTTAGAAATTTTATAATTTTACTAGCTTCTGCCCGCGACCTCGTCCGCGTAGCGTGATGATATATAGCCTATAGCCTTCCTCAATAAATGGGCTATCTAACACTGAAAGAATTTTTCAAATTGGACCAGTAGTTCCTGAGATTAGCGCGTTCAAGTAAACAAACAAACAAACAAACTCTTCAGCTTTATATATTAGTATGGATAATCAATAAATACTCTAATATGTCCGAGCAAATCCTGACATGTGGTGACGGCACTTTTAGGCACCCTGTCAACATATTTGGGTCAAATTTTGCGAGGTCCATCCCACTTGAAGGAACAAATTGATTGCGTGATGGATGAAACCATACGCATTCGAGAGACCTCGAAACCCGGTCAGGATTAATGGAAATAATAGGCGAGCAATCCTGAAAGATTGCATGACTCAGAACTTTCTTTAAAAAACCTTTTTTCCTGCTGACATTGAACGTTACTTCGTCATAGCGTTTTTTCCTTTCCTCTCGAATAAAATTCAAAGTGGCACAAAGACTTGTTGAGCTTGAAGCCGCCAGAGTATTGTTATATTGAAAGCTTAGCTAAGTTCACCGATAGCACTCGCCCTTTCTTTAGATTTCGCATCGACAAAATATATTTCGGGGAACAAAGAAAACTAGTTAACTAAAAATAACCGTGGAAGAGGGCGAATGGGCCGGCTCGACTGGAGTGATAGACAACCGGCGTGAAACAACACTTGCGTTGTGTTTCGGCGAGTGAGTGAGGATACCGTAGGCCCAAACCCTTTTAAAGGCCGACAAGGCACTTGCAACTCCTATGGTGTTTCGCGTGTCCATGGGCGGCGTTCTCGTTACTCAGGTGATCCGTCTCCTCGTTTGCCCCCCTGTACTATAAAAAAAACTATTGACAAATAAGTACAATGATATCAACAATTTTTTTTTTTTGTGAACGCTACTTAAACCCTGTTAATAATTCAATAGTTTCAATATACAATCCAATATGCCTTTTTTAAGAATAATTTAAGTACTGTCCCTACCGTAATACTAAATATAGGCTAAAGTTTGGTACAGATGTGTCGATAAACAACACAAACAAACACTTTATTATGATTGCCAGCGAATGTGTCGGGGTGTAAGAAATATTAGATCCGCCATCGCCTTCGTGTCAATATATCGGGTTGCCGACATAATATTGTCGTTACACAAATTTCATTGATACTGCGATGTATTTTTCTTTCTTTTACTGCGTACTGCGTAGATAACTGGATAAGCTTTATAATTTTTTTTATATTACGACTAGCTTCTGCCCGTGACTTCGTCCGCGTAGCGTAATGATATATAGCCTTCCTCAATAAATGGGCTATCTAACACTGAAAGAATTTTTCAAATCGGACCAGTAGTTCCTGAGATTAGCGCGTTCAAGTAAACAAACAAACAAACAAACAAACAAACAAACAAACAAACAAACTCTTCAGCTTTATATATTAGTAAGTATAGATTAAGATGACTGTGGTAACGAAGAAGGAACTGGAAAGGAAGGGAAGGAAAAGGAAAATGGTAACCGTAGCTTATGGACGCGAGCAACACCAGGGACACAACTCGTGCGTTGTCATTATGATTTTACCCAGTAATTTCACTGGCTAAGTACATTACGTTTCTAACTGGAACACAACAATGTTGGCACATCACTATATATAGTATAAAACAAAGTCGCTTCCCGCTGTCTGTCTGTCCCTATGTATGCTAAGATCTTTAAAACTACGCAATGGATTTTGATGCGTTTTTTTTTAATAGATAGAGTGAGTCATGAGGAAGGTTTTAAGCTATATAACATAACGCTACGACTCTTAGGAACGGGGCAGCGTGGGTGAAACCGCGGGCGGGTCTCTAGTATAGTATAAAACAAAGTCGCTTCCCGCTGTCTGTCTGTCCCTATGTATGCTAAGATCTTTAGAACTACGGAATGGATTTTAATGCGGTTTTTTTAATAGATATAGTGATTCATGAGGAAGGTTTTAAGCTATTTAATATCACGCTATAGCTGTAAGGGACGGGGCAACGCGGGTGAAACTGCGGTCGGGTCGCTAGTTACTGCAGAATATTTGCCAATGCGGCGGTATTCCAGACCGATGAATTGGGCAGCACTATTCTACCACCTTATATGTTTAATATATAAGTTTTGGTGTCCATACCTAAAAGTTCAGCCTTATGGATCCATGGCAGACTAACTAAGGCTCACCCTACAACTTGTTCTGTCTGAAAACAGCGTCTGCTCTACTCACGAGAGACAAATTCACAGCTTAACACGTCATAAAAACTTCAAGATCAAAAGTTTTTATTGCAGAAAGCTTTTACAAGCATTTTTTAAACTTTCCGAGTCCACTTGCGTTAAAAAGTTAGGACTAGACACGTAGTTTTTATGAAAACATTAATCCTTGAAGCAGGAGGCGTGATAGTATGTTCTTTAAGAGCTCAATTCTTGTCGGTGGAGCAATCATACATTTTCTCTATCTTCTGCTTTCCGTTTTACCACTTGGCCAAACACCTTTCCTCTCCTATTCTCTATGATAAATGTTTTACTATATGGCGCCGGCATTTCCTATCTGACGACCTCTGAGAAGAAACGCCGAAACAAACTCAGAGAATCATGGTCTCTTTTAAGTCCAGACAGTAGTAGTAGTATTATAGGATATGTGTTTTACGATGTAGGGCAAAATCTGAACAGGCGTTTTGAAGAAAGAGCCATAGCAGTCTTGAGTTGACCGCTTGAGTCGTGTAGCTCAACCATTATTTAGGGAGCTCATCAACTGTCTATGGTTCTTATCAACTGTCTTTTCTCGTCTACAATTACTAATACTTCGTCATTTCTTTTCATTTCCGTTTATTATGTTATGTTATGTAAAATTCAGAGTATCTACCTTGGTAATATATTAGCATCCGTTTTATACCCGTGGCATTATTTCCGTTGTTAAATTCAACATAAAAGGATACCCATTTTAATGATTGCGGTCCAGTAACACAAAAAAGGTTTTCATATTCAATTAATAACTGTTATTCGAGCAACGCAAAACATATTGAAGTCGAAAGCAGCGCAATGGAATTGGAAACTTTACAATGTGTTGATTTGTAGCCCTGCCATATTTATATATTCGTTTTAAAAAATCAACTGTTATGAAAATGAAAAGTCAATACCCTAAACTACTGTGAGAATAAGCCAAGCGCATTGTCGAAGGAATTGGGGTGATTTTGTTGGAGCTTCAGAAAAGCCACGTTTTAAGATGTCTCGGTCCAGCTTAGCGATGAAATTATTACGAAACCTAACCTAACAAATTTCATCAAAGTTGTAAAATCGCAGGTTTCTTTTGGTACCGACAAGCTAAAATATAATTTGTGCGTGGGTTAGACCTTAACATATTATTTATTATCCTCAATAGTTTGTTATTCAGGAAAGTTGACGTTGATAAATGAAGTCAAATTATCGATTCGTTTCATGTTCAATGGAAATTTGCGGAAGCTTCATTGAAATGACATAACATACCATCACGCCTGTATTACCCGAAGGGTTAGGCAGAGGCGTACCCTTCAGTACACCCACAGTCAGTTCAGTCAGTGTACACCCACAGTTCGCCGGTATGTTTGGGTCCCATGTAATAGGGGGCGAGCCTATTGCCATCAACCGGGCATAAATTCCAAACTCCGAGCTGCTACTGGGAATTACATAGAAAAACCCAATAACAACATAGAAGGTACAAGTTACTCAATACCTTACCTAAGCAATAGTCGCTTTAAAGCGTATTTAACATTTTTTTTTTCATTTATTAAGTAACTGAGGAACTACGTTTTAAATTATTAGATACAATTAAATTCGATCTAAGCAGGTCTTAGGTTACAGATTGATGTAAGATTTATTTACAGAATGAAAACCATTTTACTAGTATAGAAGACCCACGGTAAGCTGGTGTAACTTATCTTGTACCGAAAATATGACTAAAGATGAGAAAATCCAATGAATTAAATCAAGGTACCATTAAAAATAGGCACAATTCATTATAGAACGGTGCTTCTCCTAAAAGGTCTTAGAGCCACTTGGTTGCACCAACTTCTTAAGTGTATTTAAATTGTATTTAAACGTAAATTTACCATGAAAAATTGTGTTTAAATACAATTTAAACATATTTAAAAAGTGGGCCTTAATAATTATTTTTGTGGTGTGTCTGATCTTTCCTTGACATGTTAAAAATAATTCATCAAACTATTCACGATTCAACAACCATAAACGTTTGTTTTACAAATCTGCTTGTATTAACTGACATGATTATAAGCCGATACCCGTGCCAGTAAATATTCGGCATGATAAAATTTGGAATCTGGGTTACCCAAATAGGTTATTATGTCGTGATGAAAACGTTTCCAGAAATAGATTAAGGGAAGCTATTGAATACGAAATGTACCCTGTGATCATTGGATAAGCTTAAATAGAAACAGATTGATATGCTATTAATTGGACGGGGAAAAGCGACGATATCTGTGTATTTTTGGGATCTACTCTTTGGCTGAAATAACAGGAATTTATTTCTTATTTATCCAACATTTCAGATCAAAATTTCTGATGTTTTGATCTGATTTTGTTCAATGTTAATCTATAAGCCACATAAAACGAATAGTGATATCTCAGAAACTATAATTTCAACAGTCTTAGGGTGTAACACTGTGAAGATTCAAAAGATTTTACTACTGAAATTGAGATTTTGGTAGGCCAACACCCCGCAGGTAGAACTAATAGTCCTAGGATTGTAGTGTTTTTAAGTTTTCTACAGACTTTTTAATTAGAGATTTCTTGAAAGCTACTCCAAGCTTCGCTAATCCGTCGAAGTCTGTCACACAGTATAGTCTATATTTCTTCTTATTTTCAACGGAATCTAAACCAGTTTTAAAGTAAATTACCTCATATGATTAATTACCTCATTATTCACTCAGTCATACAACTCACTAACTCCATCCTATTCACTTAAATATACACACACTTTGTTATATGACCAAAATATAAATTAATTAAATATGTTTCTTTTTCACAAGCCCATAAAAACTCAGAAGTGAGATGCTGGTGTTCAGTACAGACATTGTGCCCAGTTCAGATACCAGTCTTTCACAAACATTATATTGTAAAGACATGATGTGTTTTTTACTATGGCATAGGGTGGCAGATGAGCAGACGGATCGCCTGATGGTGCACTCGCATCACCAGAGGAGTCGTAAGTGCGTTGTCGGCCTTTTAAAAAGGTTTGTTCTCCGGTATTCTCACTCACTTACTCGGCGAAACACAACGTAAGCGTTATTACACGCTGGTTGTGTTTCGTCAAGACCGTGGTATCTCTCCGGCCAAGCCGGCCCTTTCGTGCTGAAGCATGGCTCTCCCACGTTTGACTGTTTTTTGTAACCCTGTTGTTGTTTGCCTTTTAACCCCGATTTTAGTGAAGAGAAAATAAAATAGTATTGTATTTAAATTGTGGTATTTGTATCGTGTGGTAGTCAATCAATTTTCGTGTAATATAAGGTTACCTCGATGGCTATACATCATTATGCAGTACCAATTATAAAACAGCTTTTACCTGCAGGAGTGAGTGGCCTGGCGCGAGGTGTGGTCGGTGGTGGTTGCTGGGCGTTGTGGTTGTCATCCCGGGGTGGGCTGGCCACTGCACCCTCCGAATTGTTATTCACCGGAGGCCCCGGACCTTCGCCCGCTCCTGCCTCAATTTGCAGCTGGAAAGGAAAAACCATGTAAGAAGGAAAATTATAATCAACAGCAAATCGCGACACATTTTGACCCACGACGGAGCCGAGATGTATGCGTTTAGGGTGAGATACTGGGCCCCAAGTCTGCTATTAAGTCGTGTCAAAATTGTAAATCAATGGCTTCAGAATTGTTGAGTTTTGACGGTTTTGTCTACGAAATCTGTCAGTTCTTATGTCATTTAGTGCAATTGAACGACCATTCTGATACAACTGAAATAGCAGACTTGGGCCCCTGGGTGCCGAGTCTACTATTTAGTTGTGTCAGAATTGTGATTCAGTGACTTCAAAATTGCAGATTTTTGACAGTTTTGTCTACGAAATCTGTCATTTCTTATGTCATTTAGTGCCATTGGACGGTCATTCTGAGGCAATTGAAATAGCAGACTTGGGCCCCTGTTTGTTTGTCATACGCAAAATCCTCATGCATCGTTTGCCACTTGAGAAAAGAACCTGCAACCTAAAAAGAACCCTTGAAAAACTTTGAGAAAAAAACCCTTCATATGACCCTTCATATTATTTCGATTTCAGTGAATCATATGGCGTTTAAATAATTGGAGATAAGACCTATCATAACTCTAGCATTGACCTATAGTCAGAAAACGCACAACTTAAATCTGTGGGGCAATAAGCACAAAATTTTGTAGTTTCCTAAGAGCTTTCCAGAAGATTCTTACTACATAGGTGAGCATTAAGATTTGTTAAATTGCCACAGGTCTGGAAAAATTAGATCATTGAGGATCGATGAGAAATATAGCAGTAGGTACTAGTAAACCTATACATGACGGTCTCTGTGGTTTAGTGGTTCGAGCACTGGACTGCTGACCATGAGGTCGTGGGTTCGATTCCCACAGGACACAAATATTTATGTGATGAATATAAGTGTTTGTGTTTCTTATGTATTATAAGTATGTATTTACAAAATATATAAGTATTATATCCAATGTCTAGTACACATAGTACAAGCTCTGCTTAGTTTGGGACTAGATGGTGCTGTGTAAAATGTCGCAGAATATTTATTTATTTATTTATTATCATATCAGGGTAAGGCCTTAGGAAAATGTCAGGCAAAACAGTAATTACCATTCTACATGGACATGAAACAGATTAGAGAAAATGGAAGTGCCAACAAATAAAAAACTATTTTGGTACAAAGAAGACGCTATTTTTGGATTACATTACATACGAGACAGAACATCAATCATCCATTATCAGAGCCTTCCTCCTTCCGTATTGTGTCATATGAATATCCCTATGGAACTGCTAGAAAAGGGCGTTATTATTTTCCGGCAGTTGGAGTACAGATTTTCTCAATATCATAATGTTATTGGCTACAATTGCGTTATTTTTGAAGTGAAAACTTCTTTAGCAGCGCTGTGCTTTTTTTGTGATGAGGAAAAAATGTTAAACTCGCGACAGATCACGTAAAAAAAAAATATGTTTGTGTACAATAGCGCAATAAATGAAGAAGCGGCGGTAGCCTAATGGCTAGGGCGTCGGACTTGCGATCATGTGATTGCCGGTTTGAACCCCACCCATTGCACTACCGACGTGAACCCACTCGTAACACAAGCAATCTAGCTTAGCACGAGGGGTTAACAAGAATACTAGTCATGTGCGACCCACATTGCTAGTAAGCTTTATAAAAAAAATAAGAAAAAAATGTATTTTACCACATAAATGATAGTACTTTTTACTGATAAAGCAATTCGTGCAAAATTATTCCCTAACCATTCCAAAATATCAAAAATGCACAACGTTAATATTCAAGGTTTCACTTCTGCCGGCACTCCCGGAGTGTAACCCGTTGTTTTTTTTTCATAAACCTACTCCAGGATTCACTCGGCATTCTATCCTATGTGACCTCAGCAATTAATTATCAGCTATCAGAGTTCTCAGGTATAGAAAAAGGGTTATTATCATTTAGCTTATTAAACAGTCCTAGGAGATATTAAACAAAAGTGTTTGTAATCTTTGTAATTAAACATCCGACATTTTAATGGAGTATCTTTGTTTGCTGTCAAATAATTACTTTCTGGGTAAATTAAACCAAAGTTTTTAATTAATTCGCTCGTAATTTCTCGTTGGAAAAAATCTTATTTTAACATTTTTTTTTCTACAATAGGATTTTTTCCTGTAGGTACCGTGGGTGCTTTTTCAAATGCAAATTCTCACATACACAAACGCCATGACCCTCAAATATTTGCTCCTTGTGGGGATCGAACACAGAAAACGTGAAGCAGAAGCCGACAGTTCAGCCGCTACGCCAAAGGTGTCATCAAATCTTTAACCTTTGATAACGCAGCGTCACATAAATAAAAAAAATACACCTGCCATTGGATTAAACTATGACAACCCAAAGATACACCATTAAACCATAAATAAACAATATTTTTACCAACAACTGCCTCATTAGCCTAGTGGTCCTGAAGGCGACTGCTACGCTTGAGGTCCTGGGTTCGATTCCCAGGTCGAGCAAAGTGTTATTGGGTTTTCTATGAAATTCCCAGTAACAGCTCGGAGTTTGGAATTTGTGCCCGGTTAATGGCAATAGGCTCGCCCCCTATTACATGGGACCTAAACATACCGGTGAACTGTGGGTGTACATTAGTACGCCTCTGCCTAACCCTTTGAGGAAAACAGGCGTGATGGTATGTTTATGTTAAACAATATTTTTGACATTCCACTCGTTCAAATAAATAAAGTGTCATCTACACATTGGCACCACTGGCACTAACATTTAATATTTTTTTTTATAGTGAGTACTTTATAAAATAACTAGCGACCCGCCCGCGGTTTCACCCGCGCTGCCCCGGTCCTAAGAGTCATAGCGTGATGTTAAATAGCTTAAAACCTTCCTCTTAAATCACTCTATCTATTAAAAAAAACCGCATCAAAATCCGTTGCGTAGTTTTAAAGATCTAAGCATACATAGGGACAGACAGCGGGAAACGACTTTGTTTTATAATAAGTAGTGATATTAAAAATAAAACATATTTAGCCAATTTCGAGATCCGTGGTAGCTCCTGCTCCTATTTCCGGGCTGCATGCGACAAGCGCACAGCACGCGACGTTTCTACTTCTAAGTTATTACTGTTCCACTAATTTATTCTACATCGTAATTATGCTTTTATTTTAAAGATGGTAAACTTGCGTTTCTGGATAGAGCATCATTTGATTTTCATTGGACTTTAGTAGCCTATGTTTATTCTTCTAATATATTACTATTATCCGCCCGCGACTGCGTCCGCGTGGAATAGTTACTTAGTCTTAGCGTGATGATATATAGCCTATAGCCTGCCTCAATAATATGTAGCCTATATGTTGACCCGACCTGTTAGTAATATTCATGCAAAATTTGAAGTAAATCCATGCAGTACTTTTTGAGTTTAGCCCGGACATACATAGGTACAGACAAACAGACAAAAATTCTAAAAATATTATTTTTGACTTCGATTTCGATTGTAGATCACGCCCCAAGTATTCTTTTAAAAAAACATTCAATGTACAGTGTATAGATTACTATGAACGTAACTAGTAACTCACTACTAGTAGTAACTCAAAAACACATTGCTCGACTTGGGAATCTATCCCAGAACTTTCAGTGTCGCGTTTAGGACTAAGTACTAGCCAAAAGAGGCATGTTTTAAACTCGACGAAAACATTATTCAATACATATTTAGTTACTCTCCACTCAACTCAATTACTAACGTATGTCGAACAAGGCTGTAGTTGGGAGATCAACAATTATATTACTATAATATCCTCGCCTGGCCATCGATTTACACCTCCCCGAGGCGATTGCTACAGCTAGCCGAAGATAGGTCAATGTAATTGATTGCTCTTGTGTGAAAAGGGCCCTTTCCATCATCATTAAAGATGACGTGAGCATTAGTTACTGTCTTCCCGAGTTTTATAAAAAGTTCTACTTGGCTTAGATAACATTTTCTATAAGTTTTTGTCAATGTTGATCGTTAGTTCTCGAGGTAAAGCAAACCGTATTAGAAGACCGGTAACATCATTCAAGTGTCAAACATTTTGTACCTAGAAATATTGAGAATACAACACCCTGTTTTTTTTTTCAAACATAACAAATGTCCGCAATGAATTCGCTTTATTTTCTCGCTGCATTTGAGTTTGAAAATACAAAGAATCATATTTACCCACGACAGAACTGTTTGTTTGTTTTTTGTATTTCCAAATGAATCAATGGTAAAGTCGAAATCAATTATTCATGATAAACTAATAGGTTTTGAACGTCATATTTATGTCTCAGAATTGTATAATTCGCTATTTTACATAACTGCTAGCTGCTTTACAAAATAGGTCTGTTATGTAAAATAGCTGAATGGCGGCCAGCTGGATTGCCATTGCGATATGTTTATCTAAACCGCTACCCAAGTTTGATAAGCGATTTGTGTAAAAAACCTCAAGTTTTCTTGTTTTGTAGAATGATTTATTTGTAGTTACGATAAGCGATTTGATTTATTTAATATTTTGACGGATTTTTGCAACCAAAGTTTTGACGGCGCAAATTCGGGATGAAATATGTTTATATTGGTAAGGTTAGGTTTGAACTGTGACCAAACGACTTCACGTAGTCTTTGGACTTCACTGGTAAGATTTACCTACATCTATCAAATGCTGGATATAGATTTTTCATATACACATCATTTGAAACGATACCAATACCTTAACAATTATCCAATTAAACGAGGAACAACTAATATAACATCGCTACCTGCTCACAACTTCGGTCACGCGAGATTGAACCGTGGCCCAAACTTTCCAACTGCAATTAATTGTGATTGGTGAGACAAAGTAACGAAATTAATAACAGTATTATCGTGAAAGTTCATTTCTCGTCTGCTGGCAAATGGTGCAGTAAAGTACATTTCATGTTCGGTTTTTTGATGTCATATGGGGGTAAACGAACAGACGGATCGCCTGAGGGTAAGCAATACCGCCGCCCATGGACACCCGCGACATGAGAGGTGGTGCAAGTGTGTTGGGCTACACCCGTAGCCCAAAACCTTTTAAAAGGCAGGCTACACACTTCCACCAGCACGAACACTTTCGTCGACCAGTTTCTTCTTAAATTATCGATCTTAAAGAACAACTGACTTTTCGGACTTCTGACTAGCACTAACGATTTTCATAGTTATTCTATACCGAGAACGACGATTCAACGTGCTCTTTACCACGCAGAAGTTAGAAGAGTTTTGATATATTAAATGGTTATCCCATAATGATTTGACCATTGGACTGACAAGCCAAAGGTTTAAAGGACTCTGACTATTTGAACTTATGTATGTATTATAATCATGCGCTTAAACTGTGGAAGAAAATATCGCGAGATTTCTGCCATCCCGCATTAGGCCAGCGTGGTGGACCATAGCCTAATCTCTCTGAGGAGACCCGTGCCCAGCCGTGGGACATATAAGTGGATTCATTATGTTATGTATGTAGGTAAATGATTTTCCATTCTTAGGCTGACTGTGGCAGAACTTGCAAATCGTTTTAGGAGTATTATACGTGCTTCAATGATTCATTCTTGATGCGAGCTGGCTCCATCTCCAGCAATATTGGAAAACAAATACTGGGAGATGCTAATTTCGACAATAAATAGGTACATTTATGCATGCATGATGAACCTTAGACATGAGGCAATCAAAATAAATCTCACGCGCACGAATTTAAACACGTTCGTACATAATCATGCGTAATCATACGAAATTATGTATGGCAAATGAACTTCAAAGTCAAAGTCAAAGTCAAAGTCAAAATGTTTTATTTCAATTAGACCATTATAGAAGGTACTTTTGAAAAGTCAAACGTTCGACTATTTCGTTCGTATTAGGTAGGTATTTATTTACAGTTTTATTTTATAGTAAGTCTATTTTATAGTCAAAGAAATATAATTAAGTCTTCTCTTTCCGTTCGCTGTCGATTCGATAAGAATAAGAAGACCTAAGATTTAGAGAATAAGACAGAAGATATATATACATAGTAGTAGTCGACCACCATAGTCATGTGTCAACTTTTTTTTTACCACCTTTTTTTAAGTCACAACTATCATTACAGGATCATATCTCCATGCGGTAGTGTGGTCTTTGCAAAAATTTTTCACATTTTTTTTTATAATGTGGGTACCCATCTCATGGTTTTTTTAAGGGATCGGCGGCAAACGAGCAGATGGATCGCCTGAGGGCAAGCGATCAACACCGCTCATGTACACCTGCAACACAAGAGGAGTCGCAAGTGCGTTGCCCGCCTTTTAAAGGGATTCTATTCCCTACTTGTAGAACAGAATGGGTAGGTCTGTGGCCAGCCTAAAGGTGAATAGCTTTTGGCTGTAATGTGCAACTGTCACATGAACATGCTACGAGCATTCTGACGTCGCGTTTACTTCGATGTCATGCCAACGTCAGTCGGACTTCGAAACTCTAACTTTTAACGGTCCAAACTTCAGTACGCTGTGGATTTCTTTTCAGTGTTTTAAACGGGTCTTGTAAAACAGGTCGATAGTCACGAATGCATAAATATGCAAGAAGCTACGCCTTGCTGTTTAAATATTTATACCCAATGTCATTATATAATTAAATTATGTCATTCTTTATACCCTATTAAATCTCTTTGTATTGGAACATAAATTACCCGATCGATAAACGTTTTCCAGGAACTGTTCACATAACAACAACCACGAAAATGTCATGGTTTTTTTCCAATGATATTTTAAATATACTCGTATAGTGTAATTGTTAGTGTTTCTACACGTGGGAGAGCCATGCATCGGCACGAATGGGCCGGCTTGACCGGAGTGATACCACGGCCTCACAGAAAACCGGCGTGAAATAACGCTTGCGTTGTGTTTCACCGAGTGAGTGAGCATACCGGAGGCCCAAACCCTTTTAAAAGGCGGGCAACGCACTTGTGACTCCTCTGGTGTTGCGGGTGTCCATGGGCGGCGGTTATCGCTTACCATCAGATGATCCGTCTACTCGTTTGCTCCCCTAACCAATAAATTAAAAAAAATGATTTTTTCTATGAAATTCTCAGTAGCAGCTCAGAGTTTGGGACTTGTGTTTGGTTAATGGCAATAGGCTCGCCCCCTATTACGTGGGACCTAATCATACCGGCGAACTATGGGTGTACAATGGGTTATAGCTGTTACCTGACCCACCCTAAAAACGGACGAATTTGAACCCTCTGCTTGTTACATTAAGAGTTATTCAATTTGTATGAGTTTATCAGACTAGCGCTACTCGAACGAATACAAAACGTTTGCGTTAGGATACTTATAACTACTTGTTATTCAATTTAGATTTTTATGCTGTAAGACTAAAGGTTTATCTTAGATAATATAATTAGTGTCATTGCTACTAATAGCTTAATTTAATTAATACACACAAGAAGATCTGGTCTTGTGGTTCGTGTGTAAGGCTGAGACGAGCAAGATGCGAGTTCAAATCTTGCATGGCGTATATTATTTTGTTTTCAATTTAGAATTTATTCAACAAGTATTTCTTACATTATTGTAAAGAACTATAGACGGACACATTCTCCAAATATAAAGTTTCTAACTTGGTTATATTTTCACTTAACTTGTAATAAGTGGGTAGATGAAAGACAAATACGCGTTCATTATAAAACTGGTATTCAAATGTTACTAAGTTTTAGGGTAGGAAAATAAAAATAAACCGTGACAACAAAGCTAAAGCCAGTCTACGCACAATTGCAGTGACTACGCGCGAACACTTTTTACCTTGCCTTACTAAATTGTGAAAAACAACGTATTTTTCCAATTTTTTAATTTATGTTTTGTAGTAGTTTTATTATCATGTCATTGTCTGTGATTATTTAAAATACAAAATAACTATTTACACGATGAGAATGTTGGCATCAGAGAAATTGCTAGGAGACTTATATAGCAGTAAGTGTATTTTTATAATTTTAAATTTCATTATTATACTTAGCTATTGCTTTAATCAAACCTATTTTTATATACCTTCTTTGTTTCAGAGAAATACCGTCAGATTGTGGTTGAGACGTTTTGAAGAAACGGGAAATGTTTGTTTCTACAAGTTCACCAGGTTGGTGGCCGATTTAATAGTCACTAATATTTGGAAATATTACGTGACAACACGGATATTTTCTTCATGCAAGATAATTGCGCCATAAACCGAGCTGCTGTGGTGCAAAATTGGCTAGCCAGTCAAGAAGGTGTCAAGACAATAAATTGGCCATCTAAAAGCCCTGCCTGACTTAAACCCAATAGAAAATTTGTGGGGTCAAATGATTTTAAATTGGGATTCATTAGAAGTCAGGACAAAAGAAAATTTGGCACAACTTGTAAACATGGGAACTGATGAGAGGAAGTAATGCTTGCTGAAACATGATGTGCGGCATGCGAAGCCCCTTGCAACAAATTATAGAAAGAGATGGGGCTCCACTGGAGTTAACAATACTTATTAAATGTGTCAGTGTGTTAAATTAATTGTTGTTATCACAATTTCTAAGGAAGTGTTTCTTACAGTGAATAAGCATGTCCTTTTGCGATCATAACCATTATTATATACTTAAATATTTAAAAACCTATAAAGTAGGTCAAAGTATAGTGCTATTGTCACATAAATTTTAAAGTAGGTATGATAGTTTATGTGGTGATGTTATTGTTATAAAAATAGAAATATTATATTATATTTCTAAAAATTTAACATGTTGATTCACTACATTGACTACTGTTTAAAGTAGGTATGTATTAGATTAATTAGCTTCTTTAAAAATTAAAATGGGTATTTTATAGGCAACTTTAAAACGAAGAAAATATTTAGTAAGTAACAACTTTAATAAAAAAAATCAAGCTTCTTTTTACGTTTTTGCTTTTTAATATATATATACCTATTATATATAGGTATATATAATTATATAACTATGACAAGTAATTGTGTATTTTATATTTAATAAAATCGTTATCATAATAATTAAGGTTTTTCATTTCTGTTGTTATTTTTATTTAAATAGTTAAATAAAATAAATATTTTAATATCATATAAAAACATTTGGAATTCAAAAAACAATATATTTGAATATTGTAAACATAAAAAGCTAAAAGAAGCGCAGGGCTAGTTTTGAACTCATAACCATGCTAACATAGATACACTGTTGCAACCACCAGACCAAATCACCTTAACAAGTATTATTGAAATTAACAACTCCTCAATCGTGTGACAAAACAATATTCAAAGACTAGCTGACCTGAGAGACGTTGTCCTCTCCAAGTTTCAACTAACCACCTCGAAAAATTTGTAATACACTTAGCGCCTTTGTAGCCCAATTTGTAGTAACTTATAGGTCAGAAATACGGTATTCAGAGGTCCATACCTCTGAATACCGTATTTCTGACCTATAAGTTACTTCATTTCAAAACTGTTTCGGCGTCAGTAAATTAAGATTAACGCACGTTGCATTTTTTTATTATTATTATACATACATATTTGGTATATTCTTAGGGTAACTATATTACTTATTTAATTATTTGAATAAATGGAAACTATTTAGTTAATTTCTCAAATAAAGTGTGCGCACTGTATCTACACTATGGAGGTTTCAAATTATAAAATAAGTTCTATATGGCTGGATGCTCTAAAGAAGAAAACAATAATTGTCAAAATTGTCAACTCAAAATGACACCTGTTATCGAATCAAATTTCATTGAGGTAATAACGATGTCGTGATAGTCCGCTAGAAAATAAGTTGTCATTCTTTGTTTACTTCTATAACCTACTCAAATATTTAGATTTTACACCGGCTTGTGCTCGCTGGGGGGGCATACATAATCCTATGTATGCCCCGTGATTCCCTGTGTAAGTAGAGTTAGAATAACTGTACTAATTATCAATTACTGGTCACAATAATGGTTTCTGACTGATCTGCTTTATTTTCTTGTTTTATCTTATTTAGTCCCTATAAGTGTATTTTTTAATTGTATTACTTGATTATGTTATAATGTTTGATCCGTGCTAGTATAACACGGAATTACTTGAAAAATAAATTGACCTCAATGGTTATTTTTAAAATTCAGCGTTTTCAATGGTTAAAATGTTAATAACTTTTAATAGAGAGAACCGATTTGAATTAGAAATAGCCTAAATGTTAATCCAAGAAACAGGCTATGAATTCCTGCCCACTTCCTCCAAATCTCTTCAGTAGTTATCATTTGATGCGCGGTCAAACATACAGACAAACCGACAGACAAACCGACAGACAAACCGACAGACAAACAGACAGACAAACCGACAGACAAACAGACAGACAAAAGTTCCAAAAATAATAGAAATGGATTGTGTTACCGATTCTGAGTCCCCCAAATTAGTTTTTTTGTAAATATAAGCAATGTACAGACACGACTCACTTACATTCTTATTATATGTAAGATAAGATTACCTACCCTAATGTTACGTGTTAAAGATCAAATTGGCACAACTGTAGTTTATAATATTTGCCTATCTTGAACAAGTCGCTTTAAAACAACGACCTAGATCGTTGTTTTAAGGATCAAAATTGCTTAGTAGGTAGTCTGTATTATTATTTTATTTGTCATCGAGGAGCGCTAGTCTGATTAACTCATACGAATTGAATAACCCGTAATATCACAAGCAGAGGGTTCAAATTCGTAAATTTTTAAGGTGGGTCAGGTAACAGCTATAACCCATTGTACATTAGTATCCCTCTACAAAACCCTTCGGAGAATACAAGCGTGATGGTACGTTATGTATGTGTCGGC
This sequence comes from Acronicta leporina, assembly GCA_947256265.1. NCBI lineage: Eukaryota > Metazoa > Arthropoda > Insecta > Lepidoptera > Noctuidae > Acronicta > Acronicta leporina. The sequence goes on along the minus strand of OX366513.1, from coordinate 1,683,573 downwards.
TAGAACTTTAGATAGAAATATTATTTCATGTGACACTAGCGACTATAAAACGTTAACTACACAGTACACGTACACGTTAACGGCACATTAATTCAATGATAAATCTATCATAGCATGACTATCAATGATTACGGAGATGTTCAACCATTTATAAGCATCCAGGATATGCACTTACATCAAATATAGATCACACCCCGACCCATCGTAAATTTCTACGATTCTTACAGCTACCTTACTATGCCTAAGGGAAAATAAGGGTTACTTTATCCGGGGAGAAAATTATACAACTCCATAAAGAAGGCAAATCATACTATGTTCATAATATATCGCCTTTATTTCGTCTTCAAATAAGATAGTAATAATGTAAGTAGGTATGTTTGCTGGTTTAGCCTCAGGATAGGATTGAGGATGTTTCAAATGTATTTGAAAGTAAGCAACTGCCATTAGACCTCCGCAACTCAAATTCTAGAGAAAACCGATACCTTATTTATTTTTATTTCCGTGTGAACATCCTCATGTATGTCTTCCGTCCTCGAAAGGACAGTTAGCAGAGGGTTATGTCAGACTCCTACCGAGTAAAATCACACGGTCATCCATAGTATATTGTGGAGGGGACCTCTAACAAACGCACTCAGTGGTCTCCCATACCGATACTTATCCTAAAAATAAACTGGTTGTCAGGTTCTCTGGACTTCTGACTACCACCAACGATTGTTTATTGTCTGATACTGGCACAGAAGGCTATCGATGTGTTAAAAATTGTTCAAAACTGACCACGTTAAGGCATAGTTACTTAGACAGGTGCTCTTCCTTTGAGATAAATCTTTTTGTCTCGTCATAGCCTTATGTCCATGTTTCTGCTAACCTCTATAAAGAAAACACGCGAAAAGGAAATAGTATGTTATTTATATTTATGTGGGAGCCATACCACCGACCGCAACGTTCATTGTACCATCAAAACTCCCTAATTGTTTCGGGAACGCGGAAATAAAACGCGAATCGTCGTACCCAACCCGGAGACCGTCGTAAAAACACTTTATGATCACCCACCAGTATGTTCCGTGGTTTATTGTAGTATTATGTAGTTGGGATATAAACACTGCTGTATTGAGACTATCTAAAAAGCTAGTATACCTATATATTGGGGCATTGATGGCCTTGTGACCATGACTGACACGTCAAAGGTTTCAAGTTTGAAAACAAGGCAGGCATTGTCACGTAGATCTGACTTTTTTTAAACCCGTAACATTTTCTTGTTGGCCCATGTATTATATTGTTCCCACCCACACACAAAAACCCTTATTTACACATTGTTTTGTCACACGGATATCATTATTGCGGTCCGATCATGCTGTTAAACGTCCCTATCAAACATCGGCGACCTTATAGGTTGCGATAATTAATTGTCTTTGCTTAATAAACGTTAAAGAAGCTAAAAGTAGGGCCCATCGTCAATTTTGGCCAAAATTGACGATTGGCCCTACTTTTAGCTACAATATCGATTTACAAGCAAAGGTTTTTATTCTCAGTTGTGAATATTGTATGGCTAATGGCGCAATTACTACAGCTAGGAATCTAGAATGTGTTATAGACCTACAAATTGCGAAAAACCAATTGTAATTTGAATTTGGCGGGTTTCCAATTATCTACTTTGCTTCATTAAATGAAGTCCCCAATCCTTTTAGAACAGTATACAAACAATACAGATACAGTATAAAAATAATCCCGTCTTACGTACGTTCCTATGTAAATATTAGCCTTCGAGTACAAAATAAGTAAAAGACGGATGTCCTGGCGGATCTTTGTAAGAAATAGTAATACACACACAAGGACTTACATAGTCCGGTCAAATAAGAGTGTAGATTCTGTGTAGAAATATTTCAAACTTGGATTAAAAAAAAATAGGGTGTTTTCGAAAAAATTAAAACAAATAGGTAGGTACCCATTTTAGACATTGGTTTTCAGCTGCATATGGTCTACACATGTATAGGTATTTGAAATCGCTTTTCTTGGCTTCACTATAACCGTCTTAAACTTTCAGTACTATTATCTAAGAGACTATTTTTAAGTATTTTATTAGGTGTAAAATGATAATGCAAAAGTTTAGTTCAGCCGCTGACGTCTTTATTCCTCGGATCATGTTACATAGAATTAGTACCTAGAAGAAGTAGAAGTTAGAAGTAGCCCTTAAGATTCATAATTTGTGGGCTGCCATTCCAGCCGGCCAATCCGCTATTTTTATTTACTTCAACGTATGTATTTGTCCGACATAAATATATTATTTCAATATACAAATCTTAAACTATTAAATAAAAAAAAATATAGGGTAAAATGATGTAAATAATACTTGTTAGTATCTACTGTATTTCATGTGAAATTAATAAATCCAAGGCACTTGTCCTCTTTCAGCAACGCACCCAAGAAGGGCCAGGCCCTCCGGGACGGACGCATTTGGAGAGTCCCCTCCCTTTACAGGTCAATATGAGGCCGTGAGCCCGTGACGTCAGTGGTGACGTCTCCGCCTCGGGGAGAGGTAACACGCGTATTTTATTATTCTGCCAAGAGAATTGTGCGTCTGTTTGTTTTCATTACTTAATGTAAATAATATATATCAACAATTTAGTGTATTAAGTCACACGTTTGTGGACTCTTAATAATTAGGTAATTTTAATATTAAATACTTGATATTAATGAAAAATATATATTTAATGTAATATAATAATTCATAAAAGTACACACACAGATTACTACCACACACTATACTATACACTAGGGGATTAACAATAGACTAGGGGTTCTCAGAGTGACTGCTACGCTAGAGGTCCACGGTTCAAATAATGAGCAGTAAGTAGTAGCAGCGTGTTTTGAACTTGTACCCGGTTAATGGTAATTGGTAACGGTGTACATTAGTACGCCTCTGCCTTACTGTGCAGGTAATACAGGCGTGATGGAATGTGTACAGATCACTACTACTATAGGTGGGTAGCTGCAACACGCACACACAATAACTGCACAACTTTGATAATACATCAGTTTTGTCATAATATACCACTTCTGTTTTTTTTCGACTCACTTAAATACCACTTTACTTCCCTCGGAAAAATCCCTAATACTTTACTTCGAGTAAACATTTAAGGTTTACTAGTTTTTTGAGAGGATGTGATAGCGTCTGTATCGCCTATCAATCACAGGGAATAGATTGCACTTGTTGCGTGTGGTCCATCAATCTATTCGACATATTAAATCTGACAGAACTGGGAGAGCCATGCTTCGGCACGAATGGGCCGGCTCGACCGGAGTGATACCACGGCCTCACAAGAAACCAGCGTGAAACAACTCTTGCGTTGTGTTTCGAGTGGGTGAGGTTACTGGAGGCCCAAACGCTTTTAAAAGGCGGGCAACGCACTTGTGACTCCTCTGGTGTTGCGGGTGTCCATGGGCGGCGGTTATCGTTTACCATCAGGTGATCCGTTTGCTGGTTTACTCCACTATACCATAAAAAAAAAACTCAAAAGTCCGCCACAAAAATAGAGTCTCAAAGTCGGTGCCATTGGTTCGGTCATATCTTTTGCCATTGACTTTCGCTGAAACTGTTTCCCACATAATTTTTTTTTTTAGTTTTTGAAGTCGGTTTTACCTTTTACCATCGACGGAACGGAGTCTATATATGCGTTAGGGTGAGAGAGTGTTTGTTTGTTCCATAATGGTTTTACCGATTGAGACGAGGTTCGTACTGGTGAGGTGAGGGTTCGTAATTTGTTAAAAGTTATTTTATACTAGCTGACCCGGCGAACTTCGTACTGCCTAACAGTCGATTCTGAAACTAACGTTACTCAATTGTTTTGCCTTCCCGGAACCCCTCCACTAAAATTTATGGTATGTGTATGGTTGTGGGTAAAAGTGTTGTTTTTAGACATTTTCAGGCAATTTTTTAAATTTTTCTCTCCGTAAGAACCATCCTCGTACTTCAAGGAATATTATAAAAAAGCGAAATCGGTTCAGCTGCTCTCGAGATTTGCGCTTAGCAACACCTTTGGCGATTCATTTTTATAATATAGATGAAACCTAAGAGTTGAGAGGGATTGGAGCTTTATAGTAACCCTACCCGTCTCGTAATTGTAAATAGGATATTTCTAGCCGAAATCTAAAATCGATCCTCCAGTCTTTAATCTAGAAAAGTTTCTTTGTCACCCGATAGAAGTTACATCAAAGACTTCTTAATTGAAATAAGAGCTTGGCGAGTTTCACAAAATAGCTTTAATTTTCAAACACTATCTTTTGATCTTTTAAACTCACATAGTGTTTAACGTTGTTTACGATAACGTTAATAAATCCTTACACATCTATACTAATATATAAAGCTGAAGAGTTTGTATGTTTGTTTGTTTGTTTACTTGAACGCGCTAATCTCAGGAACTACTGGTCCGATTTGAAAAATTCTTTCAGTGTCTCTCTGTCGATCTCTTCCCGATAAATTTAAAAACTACTGAACGGATTTTTATGTGGTTTTCGCTAATGGACTTATAAAATAGGTAGGTATTCTGCGACGTTTTACACAGCACCATCTAGTCCCAAACTAAGCAGAGCTTGTACTATGGGTACAAGACAATGCATGTATCATACTTATATACTTTTGTTTTGTAAATACATACTTATAATACATAAGAAACACCCAGACGAACACAAACACTTCTAATATGAGGAATATTTTAGACTATTTCATCGTTACGACTCTTGTGGTCAAGGTTAGTGTTTAGTCTGCAGGTCCAGCATTAGATTCCCAGGTCAAGATAAGTGTTATTGGGTTTTCTATGAAATTCTCAGTAGTAGCTCCGAGTTTATTTTTGCACAGTTGATGGCAATAAGATCTAAACATACCGACAGTGCGTTCAGTTTTGCACTGAGTTTTATCGTAAAATTTACCGCTTTGAAGCGAGTTGCGTAATATACGTCACATATAGATACAGTAGCAGTGTAGCTTAGGTTTGGCTTGAGACTATTTAATGAAATACGTAAAAAACAAAACATAGTCTTCCAAACGGTGTTAAGATAACTACTGCCTCATTAGCCTAGTGGTCCTGACCGCTACTGCTGCGCTTGAGGTCCTGGGTTTGATTCCCAGGTCGAGCAAAGTGTTATTGGGTATTTCTATGAAATACCTAGTAACAGCTTTGAGTTTGGAATTTGTGCCCGGTTAATGGCAATAGGCTCGCCCCATATTACATGGGAACTAAACATACCTCCGAACTGTGGGTGTACATTAGTACGCCTCTGCCTAATCCTTCGGTGAAAACAGGCGTGATGGTATGTTATGTTAAGATATAATTAGGCACATACTAATCGCCAACTTGTGGTAGCGGGCGATAAGCTCGTGTGGATGAATTTAATAAGCTTTCGCAGGGCCCGGGTAATATCTGCGATAGATACCGCATAGTATATACCCAAAATTAATTATAAACATAAACATTCTATCAAGACTGTATACCCTGAAAGATTAGGCATATTTAGGTTCCTTATGATAGGAGGCATTAAGAGCTGTGTAAATCTGCTGGGAAGAAAAAGCGGCGCAAGAAACTCCTCAGCAAAATATTTCTTAAAAATATAATTCTAATTTTTGTTTGGGGTACTACACGAATATTATAGAGAGTAAAGATTTGATTATTTGTATTGAATAGGCTCCAAAGTTACTTACTGGAACGATTAGAAAAATTATTTTAACACCAGCTTCTGCCCGCGACTTCATCTGCGTGGACTTCAGATAAAAATCCCATGTGTTATTCCAGACTATAATCTATCTCTGTGCCAAATTTCATCCAGATCCGTTCAGCCGTTCCATCCATCCATCCATCCTCACAAACTTTCGCATTTATAATATTAGTAGGATTAGCAGGATAGCAGGCAAGATAAGATAAGATAAGGATAGCAGGACTAGACGCCGACATTATCCCTGATGAACATAGGCTACTTTTTACCGCGGGAAAATGCTTCATTCCTACGGGAAAACGGGCGAAGCCGGGCCGGGCAGCTAGTAATTAATAATTTATTCACTCAAATGCGCTCAAAATGTATTTTTCTTTATGATTTGTAGGTAGTACCATTGATATTGAAGTTTAGTTATGCGTCATACCGTAAACACGTGTGTTCTAAACTGACGGGTATTGTTAGGGTATTATAAACACGTGCTGATGGTCTGACCGCGTGGGATATGATGCGCTTTAGGACACCTATATATATTTTTTTTTATATAGGCCTGCTGACTGTCTGGAAAATAGTTGTTTCAGTTCACCCTTGCGATTTACGCGTCTTATGATTTTTATAAGGTACTGGAATAAGGTTCAAAATTACTTACATGTAACGGTTTTAACAGGATTCGTTAACAATCAAAATATTACGGTTTAATCTAAATGTAGAATGGTTGAATTCACATTTAGAATCTTTTAATAAAAATATCGAAGTCAGTCACTTGTGAAGATTTCAGTTTTCATATTTAGAAGACGGCTACAAGCCCCTAGGATATCAATCTCACATACCGAACCCCAAGAAGAAAGGTGAAACATAATTGTATGGGTATGTATACTTTCCTGGTACACTGTGACCACTGTGTTCAGCCGACACCGATTTTTAAACATTATTAAAGTAACCAACGTATTTGTACCATCATTAGCCATTTAAAGTACTATATTTAGGCCACGAAGGTTGAAAATCATTTAGAATAATGCAATTTAACTTACGTAGTAGGTTATGTAAACCGTAGTCCCATGCGCCTACTACAGCTACGGCAGTGCTACGACGTAGTACGTCTACGCTACACGCGTCGTAGCTCGTAGCCTAGGACTACGCGACATGAATAATTATTTATTTATATTATTAGGTCGCAAACTCACACCAATTTACGAGAATGTCAGTTTTTTTTATTTTACTTTTAAGTTGCATAATAAATCAAAATGTAATATTAAATCACACATGGAAGATTTCCAAAATTTTAATTTTTTTTCTTGTCAATATTTAATCTGACATAAAAAGAAAATGAACTAATACTCACATTTCACCGGTAGGTTTAAGTCCCATAAAATAGGAGAAATATCTCATCATCATCAACCCGTATCAGTCCATTGCTGTACATAGGCCTATTGCTATTTAATCAAGCACAAATTCATACTCCGATCTGCTACTCAGAATTTCATAGAAGAACCTAATGACACTGCTAGAATTGAACCCAGGATATCAACAGTAGTGCTTACGACCACTAGGCTAAGGAGGCAACTAATCAAACATAATGAACATTGCAAATAACTCACAACTACAATTAACTTAGCTACAGATGCACCGCCCAGGAAAAATAATAAAACAAGATACCTAATAGAAATTTTCTCTTTGTAGCTAGCTAGGCAACAGTTCAATTAACTATAACAATGAAAACTAATGACAAAAGCCGAACACCATCCGCAATGCATCGTCAGAACGCTAAATATCGAATATCAATCGTAACTATTGAATGCTCTGCGGCATTGAGTACTAACACACACTAATACTAGATTGATAATTACAACGTGTAGTAAAGTATTATTGTGAGGAAACCATGCCTGAGAGATTTTTCCGATGGTGTGCGTATTCTGCCAATTTGCACTAGGCCAGCGTGGTGAACTAATCCTTGCCTAGTTGTGGGATAATAATTATAATGACTTGATGACAATATGCGATAATGATTAATATACAATGATAATGCAAATACTGGACACCATAGTGGCTGAGGCTTAGTAGGTACGTTAATTTGTTAATAATAAAATATTAAACCATAGGATATTATCCTGCGAATGCAGTTACAAACTTATCTCTTAAACACAAACACTCAGCTATATGTAATACAATAATAACTGTTCCGTGCAGAAGCTCTGCCTCAACCAACGTGTTATTACGATTGAGAGAGAGAGAGATACATACATACGTCCATAAACAAACACGGCTTTAAAATACAGGCCTAAGCGAGCAATAAAAATTCACTTGTGTTGTGTCCGACACGACGAGTGTCTCTAGTACATATAACCTCAATGGTATATTGATATTTTCCACGCTTCAACTGAAATCCATTTACTGGAGTGATGCGTTGAGCACGAGCCATTCAATTGTATACTGTTACTGAAATTAGACTATAAATAAAAGCCTGAAGTAGTTTTAACTGATTAAAGTAACTGCTAGTTAGTGTTATGTATCGGAGACTTTTTATATCAATTTGTAACGTTAAAGTGGGCTTGAAACTTAGACCACAATTTCTATGAGTAATATGCTTCACGATAAAATATATCTAGTGCCGAGACAAATAAAAGACGTAATTTTTATTGTTAAACTGTTTTAAAAAATACTATTAGATCGGAAAGTGGCATAAAGGTATCCCAATCACATCAAGGGTTAAGCAGAGGCGTACTAATGTACGCCTACAGTTGTGTATGTTATAGGGGGCGAGCCTATTGCCATTAACCGGACACAAATTCTGCTACTGGGAATATCATAGAAAAACCCAATGAAAATTTTCTCGACGTGGAAATCGAACCCAGGACCTTTAGCGGAGTAGTTGCGTTCAGGACTACTAGCTAATAAGGCAGTTGTTAAATAAACTTTATTTTCGCTATGTTATCCCAAACCCACAGACGTGAAGTGTTGATTACTGAGTAATCAAGTATACACACTGAATTACAATTACAAATTAATCGTCACGTGTGCTAAGAACATAATTGTTACGATAAATTTACGATTCGACTCAGTTAATCTACTATTCACTTGTATTTACTGTACACTGATTAAATTTAAACGTATCATACCTTCAGTCTTGTAATTACATACTAGCACTCACTCCCGTAATATCAAACCTTGTATAAATAAGAAGTATTAAGTAACAAATTAAAGAAAGGTGACTTTTGTTCGTCCAACCATGCGAAACGTGTGGATTATTATAATAGTGGAAAGAAACCCAGAACTCACAGAGAATCGGCGTGAAGCAACGCTTACGTCGTGTTTCGCCGAGTGAGGAGGCCCAAACCCTTTTTAAAGGCGGGCATCGCAATTGTGACTCTTCTGGTGAAGAACCGACAACCGCTGGGGTAGACGTGTTCTTGAGTGGAGACTACGACTCGGCAAACGTAGCGTAGGACGCCCTGCGGCGAGATGGAGTGATGATTTGCGAAAGGTTGCTGGCGGAAGCTGGATGCGACAAGCCGAAGACAGGGCAAAATGGCGCACATTGGGGGAGGCCTACGTCCAGCAGTGGAATAGTATAGGCTGATGATGATGATGATGGTGTTGCGGGTGTCCATGGGCGGCGGTAATTGCGTTTGCCCCCCTATCCCATGAAAAAAAGGATCTCGTGTTTTCGTTACTAGTATATGCCACAATATTTTCTTAAGAATCTAATGTCACTATTTTTCCTACTTAAGCATATGAAAATTAAATAAGAAAATGCACCGCAAATTCTCCATCTGTTTTCCTCTCCCTGAGATCAGCGCAACGCGAAAATGTCAAGGACCTGAGAGAGAAACGTAAGCAAAAGCTGAGTTCAGTGAATGTTGAATAAATTCATGAGCTTGGTGTCTCTGAAAACGAGTTGAAATTTTCATTTCATTTCATTTTTTTGTGCCATTCAGAAAAGCAAAGGCAAGATCATCATTTTTTATGTTTTACAACTAGACTAGCGGTGTCTATATTGCTTTTAGCTGTCATTGAGCTTCGATATAGAGTATCGTTAGAGGGGAGAAAATTCCATGTTGTAATAAGGAGAAAACAATTGTTAGTTATTATTGCATCCTGATTTTTACCACCACCTCTTGAATCCTTATCGTCTACAACCAGGGCCCCAAGTCTGCTATTTTGTCGTGTCAAAATCGTCACTCAATGGCTTCAGAATTGTTGATTTTTGACAGTTTTGTCTACGAAATCTGTCGGTTCTTTTGTCATTTTGTGCCATTGAACGATCATTTTGATACAACTGAAATAGCAGACTTGGGCCCCTGGGGAGATGTCATGGTAGGTATGTCAGACTCATACCAACTAAATACCGCACTTACCTTGCCCTATAGTCTCGGCCATTGGATTGGAGACATTCACGAGCACGACAAGCTATCCGGTATAATCCGGTAAGAACACTCGACCATGATCGGACCCCTTCATCTCCTAACTCACATTTGATCTGCGTATTGCATTACTATCCAGTGAATAAAGTCTGAATCTTACCAAGCACTGTGCAGTTGTGAAGTGGATTGATAAAAGATGAAAAGAAAAAACTATTATGTTAAGATCGATTTCAAATACTGAACTTCTGCCCGTGACAATACACTATACCACTACGGACACCCAAAATAAACAAGCAATATTTCGTCACACTGGTGGGATGACAGTCTACAAACATATATCTATTTATAATTCTTCTTCTCTTCTCTATATTATAAAATTGTAAAAAAGCTGTGTCTGTACATTGAAGATATTAAAAAAAAACAAGTGGGTTAGGGTATATAAACGTCTCCAAATCCAAAAATGAGATTTTTTAAATTCTTGTCTGTTTGTCTGTTTGTTACGGGTTGGCGCAAAAACTACTGAATACATTTTAATTTTATTATCACTGTTAGAAAGTAGATGCGCCAACTTAAAAACTGGTGAACTTCTTATCTCAATTAATTAAATAAATCCTGAGATACAGCTTGACCTCCCTGATGTATAGAGGCCCATACAAAAAAGAGGTCATAAATGTTGGAATTCCATTTTTACTCCTGTTAAAGCTTCATGTGAGTGAAGCCGCGGGTAGAAGCTAGTCTTTATACTAATATATAAAGCTGAAGAGTTTGTTTGTTTACTTGAACGCGCTAATCTCAGGAACTACTGGTCCGATTTCTACTGCTTTCTACTGCTTTTTTTTTCAGTTCTTTCAGTGTTGGGTAGCCCAATTATTGAGGAAGGCTATAGGCTATATATCACCACGCTAAGACCAAGTGACTATTCCACGCGGCCAAAGTCGCTGGCAGAAGCTAGACTTGTATAAGCTACAAAATAGGAGTTTATTGGGCTACCACGTCGAAAGTTTTATTGTCAGCACTGCAAGTTGATATTGATAGCAAGTCCTGTGTGCTCGTACGTGAGCCAATCATTTATGTATCATCACTCGTCGAGGCTTCTTTAATGCCTCCTATCCTTGGATAAAGATACAATTCTTTTTACTATCAACATTATTATCTCGAACAAAAACATACGGCATCCATCTAGTCAACAATAATAAGACCATTTGTTAGCATCGTATCGGCGAAAATATCTCATTAATATGTTTGCTAAGCCTCTCCCATCCATCGTAATCCGAGCGAGCTCCAATTTCGGAGGGATTACCGACTATTGATCACGCAACTTATGTGCGATATGAATAATTAGAGTACCTGCTACGGCAGACGGTGAGTCGGTGACTGGATTTTATTTTTGGAATTGTCTACTGAAAGTTCTCGTATCGAATTCATCGAAGTTGATTATTATGAATTATTTAGGCTCCCCCATAACAGTAAAAAAAGAATTTTCACGTGGGAGAGCCATGCTTCGGCTCGACCGGAGTGATACCACGGCCTCACAGAAAACCGGCGTGAAGCAACGCTTGCGTTGTGTTTCGCCGAGTGAATGAGGTTACCGGAGGCCCAAACCCTTTTAAAAGGCGGGTAACGCACTTGTGACTCCTCTTGTGTTACGGGTGTCTATGGGCGGCGGTTATTGTTTACCATCAGGCGATCCGTCTCTGGTCGTTTGCTCCCCTATCCCATAAAAAAAAATTAAAAAAGGCTCTGACATACAAACAAGCAAAACACCCATAAAACACCAAAGGTCTCAATGCAAAACTACTTTTCGTTTATAATTTGAGAAAAACTAAAAATATCCAAAAAGTTTGCATACACTGCCAATGTTGCTTTAAACACAAAATTAGAGAGCAAGGTTGAACTTGACACTTATTCAGCTACCATCTGTACTACATATAGTTTCAATAATCCCAGCTTTAGGAGCCTGAGCATCTGATCAACGTAGCAGTAAGCTTTTGGTCTCGGACCCAGACGAGATCATTAACCCGGCTTCGAGGTGCTTAGAGTCCTCTTCTCTAAGTACCATCGGAGTAATTCCTGTCCGGCGCGTCCACGTCGCGGGGGTGGGCACCTCTTGTCCTAGTAGGCCAGGGCAGGTTTGGTGGCAAAGTTCGGATAGGGACCCAGTTCCTGCGGGGTATAACGTGGATCCCTAGCCCAGGGTTACGGGTGAAGACATCAACGGCTTCGTTGGCGGAGATGGAGACCATCAGCACGGCAATTAAGGCGGAAGAGGCGTGTCTTTTTTCGGAGGCGTAGGAAGTGTCTTCCAATTCCGGCTTTGTAAATAGACAACCCATAGACTTCATCGGTACAAGGAGCGGATAATGTCGATAGGCAATCGAGTTCGGTCTACGTGGCGGTGAAGCAAGGCACATGGTGGAGTGCCTCAAAGGGCGCATGTCAAATCCCAATAGAACTGATTTGCGGCCAACCTCCTGCACTCTTAACCTCCTGCTGGTCGTACTGGTTATCCGGTCCATCGGCACCTGGAGTTTGAGAACGAGGGAGTGGATCTGCAGCAGCGCAACTGTTTATCCACTCAAATATCTTCACGCGCGGATGACCCTGGATAAGTTTTTAATGGTTTACGAGATATAAAAGCCCTGCGGCGATCGAGAACTGGTGGTGGGGTCGAGGTCTTGGTGGATCATCGGCCTTAGTTGGGACTCGGCACGTAGGCGGTCAGAAGAGAGTGGTCGCTCCTGTTCTTGATTGAGGCGGAAGGACGGGTTCGGCAGCACGACTGACGACAAAGCAGTCCTATTTAGGATCGCTCTGCTTTCCCCAATCAGGGGGGGGGCCTAGAAAAGGTGGCCTAAACATAGTCTGTCTCTCTTTTTAAATCAGATGGTAAGCCGCGGTCATCTGATCACCAACCTTATTGCGGTCAGAAGAAACAAAAGTATAACAACGCAAGGAATACAACGAAAAACTTGGTACTTGGAGCATGGAATGTGAGAACGCTTTTGGATAACGACTCCAACCTGTGTCCCGAAAGGAAGACTGCTTTGGTGGCGAGGGAACTTTCAAGATACAACGTCGATATCGCTGCTTTGAGTGAGACCCATCTTAGTGATAGTGGAAATCTATGCGAGCGGTTGGGTGGATATACATATTATTGGATTGGAAAACCAGCAGGAGAGCGAGCAGCTAGCGGTGTTGGCTTTGCAGTGCGTAATAAAATTGCAGCCACTTTACCCCAACTTCCAAAAGGAATCAATGACCGCATAATGACTTTACGCTTGCCCATTAATAATAATAAGTATGTCCACCTCATCAGTATTTACGCACCTACCCTAACATCTAATGATGACGATAAAGCAAAATTTTATCGTGACCTATACGGAGTTCTTGCGGGAATCCCACCACAAGACAAAATTGTCCTGCTTAGTGACTTTAATGCACGCGTTGGTACCGACTACGAAGCCTGGCGTGGTGTTCTTGGTCGACATGGAGTTGGGAACTGTAATGCTAATGGTTTCGAGCTTCTCACCCTGTGTGCAGAGTTTGACTTGTGCCTGACTAACACCTTCTTTCGGCTTCCAGAGAAATATAAGACTTCGTGGATGCACCCTAGATCCAAGCACTGGCATCTTCTTGACTACGTTATTGTACGCAAAAAAGACTTACAGGACGTTTTGATAACAAGAGCTATGCGGGGTGCAGAGTGCTGATCAGACCACCGACTCATTCGGTCAAAGATGCGTCTAAAATTAAAGCCTCCACGACGCGCAGCACACAAAAACGCGGTAAATGCGTGTGTTGCTCCACTGATTCACTCCGAAAAGTTGAGGCGGGACTTGGACAATCACTTCGGGGCTAAGTCTGTAGAAGTTTCAGACAATGTTGATGAAGCATGGCGATCATATGCAGAAAGCCTTCATGACAGCGTCTTATGCACTCTACCAAAACCGCAAAGGAGAAACCAAGATTGGTTCGATAGCTCAGACGAGGAAATCCGGGTGTTGCTTGAGAGTCACAGGCGGCAGCTAAGATCTTCAACAAACATTGATAGACGGAAATCCCTTCAACGTGAGCTGAAAGTTAAAATCCGTGGGCTCAAAAATCAATGGTGGCTGGATAAAGCAAAAGAACTGCAGCTTTTTGCCGATACAAATCAGGCCGGTAGTTTCTTCGAAGGACTAAAAGCAATTTTCGGACCGAAATCGCGGAAAACGGCTACAATTTATTCTCGTGACAGGGAGTCTAGACTGACGGATCACAAGCAAATCCTTGATAGGTGGGCTGAACATTTCAATGACGTTCTGAATCCCTGTTCACAGACAACTGATTTACCGTACATTGAGAACCTTGAGTCCCGTCCCGTTTTGGAGGATCTAGCAAACCCACCAACCTTTGATGAGTTCATGTCTGCCATCAAAAGACTAAAGAACGCCAAAACACCGGGTGCTGATCGCCTACCATCGGAAGTTTATAAATATGGTGGTGCCAATATACAAGGTAAGCTCTTCAACATAGTGTTCAGGATATGGGAAACCGAAGTGGTACCTCAAGACTGGAAGGATGCTTCCATCTGCAAGCTTTATAAAGGCAAAGGTGAACTATCTGACTGTAGTTCCTACAGGGGCATCTCCCTCCTATCTTCGGCTGGGAAGGTACTGGCGCATATCATCAATCGCCGCATGTCAGGTCTTGCTGAAGAGATTCTTCCGGAGTCGCAGTGTGGTTTTAGACCTGGTAGGGGAACGGTTGACGGTATTTTCATAGTGAAGCAAATTCAGGAGAAAAGCCTTGAACAAAACCGTCCTCTGTACATGTGTTTCGTAGATTTAGAGAAGGCCTTCGACCGCGTGCCACGTGCTGCTCTTTGGATAGTGCTGAAAAAGGCTGGATGTCCTGAGAAATTTATCAACATAGTGCGTCAGTTTCACGACAGTATGACGGCGCGTGTTCAACATGAAAACGATTTCTCAGAACCAATTCATGTTACCAGCGGCGTGAAGCAAGGCTGTGTCATGGCTCCCACTTTGTTTGCGCTATATTTTTCGGCCGTGTTGAGCGATGCGCTAAAGCATAGTATTGGGCAGATTAAACTTAATGTCCGTACTGATAAAAGTGTCTTTGACGTTTCACGTTTCAGAGCGAAGACTAAGACATCTAGGGTTTCTTTGCTCGATGTGCTCTATGCCGATGACGTGTGCCTGGTGGCAGACTGCTTGGAAACTCTTCAGGGCTATGTGAATGATCTGCAAGCCGCCTGTCGTAGATTTGGACTTGTAATTAGCGCGAAAAAGACACAAGTCCTTAAACAACCACCAAAGGGATGTGACGGTGACAGTTCAACCGTAGAGCTGAATTTTGAACCACTAGAAGAGGTAACGCACTTCAAATATCTCGGGAGTCAAATCTGCAACAACAATAGGCTTGTGGCTGAAATTTCAGCACGGATCGCTAAGGCAGCCGCCATCTTTGGAAGACTAGGCAACCGTGTGTGGACATCACATGACCTGAAACTACAAACGAAAATTTGCGTTTACAAGGCCTTGGTTCTGCCAATTCTGACCTACGCCGCAGAAACTTGGTGTCTCTATAAAGGTGATATAAAAAGGCTAGACACTTTCCACCTACGGTGCCTTCGGGTCATCCTTCGCATTAAATGGCGGGATCATGTTCCTAACACGGAAATACTAAGGCGCACTGGAATGATGGGAATGGAGGCTATATTGCTTAAGACCCAGCTGAGATGGTGTGGTCATATGCAGCGTATGGATTCGACTCGACTGCCAAAAACTATTTTCTACTCGGAGCTTGCCCAAGGTAAACGTGCACAAGGCGGACAATACCTGCGCTACAAAGACGTTTTAAAACGTCACCTTACGAACTGTGGCATACCCGTTGATCGGTGGCAGGAACTTGCTCGAAACCGTGAAAGATGGCGCTCCTCAATTCATAAAGCAACAGCGGGGTTTGAAGTAAAACGTCTTGAGGATCTGGACAGAAAGCGTCAACTACGTAAAAGTCGCCCAAAGCCTTCATACACCTATACGTACAATGAACACAATCAGCTCTTCTGTGCATGTTGTGATCGGATCTTTAAAACGAAATTTGGGTTTTCTAGTCATCTAAGAGCTCACAACAGGAAAGAAATTTAGTCAGGGTCGCTGTCACCGGATACGGTGAAGAGGACTATAATCCCATGCCCTGTCTTGCAACGCCCATGAAGGTTAAACGTCAACTACCCACGCTGCGAAATGGAGGCAATAGGTCGGTGGATAGAGATCAAAATACATAAAGTAGGTTACAATGGCGAAGGCCTCATACAACTCGATTCCTACTGACTTTTCTTTGAAATGTCAGTGTTCATGGCCCATGGCCTTACTCTGAGCCATGGTCGTAAGCAGAGTGATTAAATAAAATAAACGGCTTTCTTTTTTTTTTCAGCCTGTGATTATTTTAAATCGAAGCTGCCACTTATATTTTAGTTTCTGGTCCAGAGTTAGAACCCCCTTGTTCAAATGAAATTATATTTATATGTACTTAAATAGATCTTTTAAAGACAGTTAAAAGTAATTGTCCTATTATTTAATTACTAAGTGGTGCCGGCATTTACTAGGAAGAAACACCGAAACAATCTCAACCAAGCCGAGAATAATGGCCTCTGTTAAAGTCCAGACAGAAATCTGGCGTGAAACAACGCTTGCGTTGTGTTTCACCGAGTGATTGAGGTTATCGGAGGCCCAAACCCTTTTAAAAGGTGAGAAACGCACTTGTGACTCCTCTGGTGTTGCGGGTGTCCGTGGGCGGCGGTTATCGCGTACCATCAGCTGATCCGTCTGCTCGTTTACTCCTCAATAAAAAAAAAAAAGAATAGTATCAAAATATGTGAGCGGCACAATGCAGGGCAATGTCTGAAAAGGTCTTTTGAAGAAAGAGACATGGACTTTGAGTAGACCAGTCCCAACCGCCGGCTCTAGTCAACGTCAACTAGCAATTCAAGGTTATTAGTCATCTTTTCTCAAACTCTCCTCTTGCTAAAATGAACCCTATGCCGATTTACAAGTCAGGCCTGATAATGTCGAGTTTCAAACTAGCTCCAGCGCGCAGCGTTCACCTGATATTTACGCGTTTGCGTGGGTGGTGAAGATAGGTGATTTCCATTAAGATATAAGTGACAAAAGTAATGTCAGATAACTTGAAATTTATTTGGAGACGCTACTATTTTCTTCAGCGTGATTTAAATGCCACATTACGACTTTTTTGTATCTCAGAGTAAATAAAATCTACAACAAACAAATTTGTCCTAATTTTTTTTTTATGAGATAGGGGGGCAAACGAGCAAACGGATCACCTGATGGTAAGCGATAACCGCCGCCCATGGACACCCGCAACACCAGAGGAGTCGCACGTGCGTTGCCCGCCTTTTAAAAGGGTTTGGGCCTCCGGTAACCTCCTTCACTCGGCGAAACACAACGCAAGCGTGGTTTCACGCCTGTTTTCTGTGAGGCCGTGGTATCACTCCGGTCGAGCCGGCCCATTCGTGCCCAAACATGGCTCTCCCACGTGAAATTTTTGGTATTTAAACATACATAAACATACCATCACGCCTGTATTTCCCGAAGGGTTAGGCAGAGGCGTACTAATGTACACCCACAGTTCGCCGGTATGTTTAGGTCCCATGTAATAGGGGGCGAGCCTATTGCCATTAACCGGGCACAAATTCCAAACTCCGAGCTGCTACTGAGAATTTCATAGAAAAACCCAATAACACTTTACTCGACCTGGGAATCGAACCCAGGACCTCTAGCGTAGCAGTCGCACTTGGTACCACTAGACTAACGAGGCAGTCGTATTATTAAACAGCAAATTATAATATATCTTGAAGTATTAAATGGAACAAGAGATCAGCGGACAGAGAAAGATATACCTAGTCGATGATACCATAATACGGTAACATAATAGGATAAATAGGTACATATATGTAATATATTGTACAAAATAGTTTTATATACATTAGAAACAACATATTTCATGGAAAACTCGCGCGGTGCGTATTCAGGTGGGATTTTATTTAGCCCGCGCAGTAATATTTCGAAGAATTTAATAACTGCGAATCGTTTTGGCATATTTTCCTAGAATTTCTCGGAAATCTGAGATATTTTGAATATTTTTTTCGGTCAATTGGTAGTGTAATCAATACGAGTACCATTTATGGAATTAAAATAGTGGCAATAGTTGATTACGTAGCGTATGTATGAGAAAATATGTGAATGTGGCAGAATCGTTAGAAGTGGCAGTCTATAGTTTCTGCCTACCCCTGTGGGAGAAAGGCGTGAGTTTATGTACGTATGGAGTATTATTGGTCAAGTGAAAGCTTGTGCAGTAGGCAGCTACTAAGAGTGAGACGGCTTGTGTACATTATCAACCCATTAATTTGTTCTACTTCTGGGCACGGGACTTGTCTCAGTATGAGAGGGATTAAGCTATTGTCAAACACGCTGGCCTAGAGTGAGTTGGCAGACTTCAGACACCATCGAGAAAATCTCTCAGGCATACAGGTTTCCTCACGATGTTTTGCTTCACGAGGTAGGTAATTCTCGGTAACAGAGTTTAGATTCCCAAATTAATAAGCTTAGCCTCTATTCCATAGGATCTAGTAATAAATAAATACTATTTTTAGGAAAATATAAGCCACTTCAACTAGGCTAGGCTATATTGGACCAACAAGGAAGTCTATTCTACCAGTCTGTTCAATCTGTTCCCAATCGGTTTTTTTGTTGTTTTTTTATAGAAGACCGAGGTAAGCGAGCAATATCAATCAATATAAATATAAATGAATATCGCATAACATGAAACACTACAAAGATCGGTTAAAAATATTTCTGCCAACCCTTTTTGATGCTATGTATGTTATATAAATGCATAATCATAGCGTTGGGTTATCGTCAATTTATTCTGCCTATTAGCAATATTAAAAAATATCTCATAAAACATACACTATGAATCTCACAAATTCGTATTGCAGGTAACGCTTTTCCACCATTAGGGAGCAGATAACTAGCTTTATGAGTATTGCGCGCGGAGGGAATATATATGAGCACTAACACTTTTTTTAAACATCTATAATAATGTAAGTGATACAGAAAACACGATCTTACATTTTTTAAACCTTGAGTTTTTCTGAAAACATTTAATAAGATTTAAACAATTCACGTCAATTAAAAGGTGCTGAAAAATAAGAGTTAAAACACAAAAAAAAATATTGTCTGAAAATAACGCGTCCATCAAAAAAAGAATAATTTAAAATTTAAAGTCCGTGGCGATTTGAAATACGAAGTAAGTCATAAAACCGCATTTCGACGCCCCGGCCAAAACACCGCAGGCAAAGGTATACTCACATTCGGCCTTTGCGGCAAACTATCCACGCCCATTTTAAAAAACACTATCACTCATTATAAGTACTTTACTAATGTCTTTTTAAATCTTGTATAATGTGTTTGACGTTTTCTTTTATTAGTTTTAGCCGCAGAGCGGCTGAGTGTATGCGCCCATCACTGTCGGGGTGAGAACTGAATAGCATAGGGATGGCCTTAGCCGAGAAAATCGAGATGAAGATTTAAATTTGGAATGGAAATTACAAAAATTTACACCATTTATTGAAAAGATTTTTTATATGACTGCATGCGGATCAGCATTTAACTTATACAAATATCATATAAGTATATTATTCTTGATAGGCTTACGCTTGATCGCCAGTTCGCCTGATGTTAAGCGACACTGCGACCTAAGATGGAGCTCGCTTGCCTAGAAGAAACCGATTCACTCGTGATTTAAAGACACCAAGATTATATCTATCGGGGAAAACCCACCCATTCATTCAGGAATACTAGAATAATAAACTTCTGATTATAATATCTTAAAAATAAATTAATTCTAATCCAAAACCTTTTTATTGAAGAATTTTTAAATATAAATTAATACGATAAATCTAAGATATATTTTAGAATATTCTTTTCGGGCACAAAGTTTTAAAATTATCGACTTAACATCTTCCCATCCCTATCCTACTTGATGCTGCGCGCGCCGTCCCACCCCGAAGCCAGCCTCACACCTTATCTCGCGAAACCAATCAAAATTACACCCTTACTATTCAGAAATAGAGTTTATTTCACTATTTATCTGCACGTCCTTCGTTTTCGTTCGGTAGTACAAGTTATGACGGGCAGCGATGTGACTGAACTGAGCTAGCCTTAAATTTAAGCAGATTTAATAACGATAGGATTTATTTTAAAAGACTGATAGCAAGTCTTATAGTTACTGTTAAAGCCAGTAGCTTATTCTGGAAAGCTTTGTGATAATTTATTTTAATGGAAATTCCTATTATAAAAGGTACTGGTACTATTTTACCGTGTAAGAGCCATGCTTCGACATAAATGGGTCGGCTCGACCGGAATAATCCACAGCCTCACAAACAACCGTTGTTTCAGTCTGGTTACCTAGACGGGGCAACCAGCTAAGCTACCTTCTAGTAGTTACTTGTCTTCTAGGCTTTGCTAAAACACCTTTTTCTTATAACTTAGGCGCTTAACACCGGCCACATAGCATTTACTTGGTGCCCCGTAATACGCACACGTACAGACAGTCCAAATGTCAGCCAGCTATTGATAAACGAGTCTCGAGCCACACAAATTACTGTGCCGTCTATTTTTGTAAACTTTTTGCATTATTTGTGGCAACATTATGGTCTATCCTGAAATAAATTGGTACTTAATTTATCATGAATAGGTTTTTGATGGATGTGTGCTATTTTAGTACGTGAATGTCGAAGTACGGTTAGCGTAGGTCATTGACATGACTCATAAATAAGTCGTATTCCAACAAATGAGGTGCCTTATCTAAGTAGCTATACTTTTTATTAGGCGTGAATTTACGGCCACGGTTTTAGTTCTGACTTTGTTGTGCGTTTATGATAACTGCCTCATTAGCCGAGTGGTTCTGAGCGCAACGCTACGCTAGAGGTCATGGGTTCGATCCGCAGGCCGAGTAAAGTGTTGGGCTTTTCTATGAAATTCTCAGCTCGTGCCCAGTTAATAGCAATATGCTCGCGCCCTATTACATGGGACCTAAACATACCGGTGAACTTTGGGTGTACACTAGTACGCCTCTGCCTAACCCTCCGGGGAATTCAGGCATGATGGCATGTATGTTTCCTACTAGATGATAAAAATTTCGGTATACTTACTAGTTGCGTTTAATGAATACCAAAACTTAATAATAACTTATCTGAATTATGTTACGTATATGGCCAATTACCATTTGCATAATAAAGCTGATGTCTGAGTTCAACAAATGCGTCTTTAAATAATTCTATTCTATTTACTGATGAAACCCATTTTTATCCAATTGTAGGTTCGTAGGTGTTTGATACATACATAATTTTAATTATGAATTGTGTGTTTCAGATAGACAGTAGCGACCGTATGAAATTCAGATATTAGTTCTCATCTGGTAGGTAAGTCTAAAATGTTCCCCCAATGTGGTGGAGAATCGTAGTAGGCATAAGACCGCAGTGAAAATTAATGACCTGAATAAATTTTTGAAGGTTAATGGATGGACTCAGCTGTGTGGATATGCCCTAATCTTCATAATTGCCTATTGTGGATTCTCTAAATGTAAATCACTTTTGGATTTCCATAAATTTATTCGAGCCTCGGAACTGTTTCGAACGTCGAGCGACGTTGTAAAAATGCAACGTCGCTCGAGGTTGGAAAGTTACGTTACGTTCCAGCCGATTTCAGTCATAATTGTAGACCCGTTTAACTTAAAACCGGGTCTTGATTAAGCTGAGAAATAGCCTGTTTTTTTTTAATAGCTTACTTGCAATGTGGGTCACACATTACTATAGTATTCTTGTTGACCCCTCGTGCTAAGCTAAATGCTTGTGTTACGAGTGGGTTCACGTTGGTAGTGCAATGGGTGGGTATCGAACCGGCAACCACATGATCGCAAGTCCAACGCCCTAGCCATTAGGCCTGGAGTGGCTCTCAAACAGTAAAAGAAATAAAAGGCCTAGGGGAAAAAGCAGAATGTATTTCAATTGTTTTCTATACTATATTTCTATACTTTATTTATTATACACCGTATAAAAAAGAAAGTACCTACCTAGATTAGGTAGGTATATTTAACCGTGGGAGAGCCATGCTTCGGTACGAATGAGCCGGCTCGACTGGAGTAATACTACGGCCATCGTTGTGTTTCGCTGAGTGAGTGAGGATACCGGAGGCCCAAACCTTTTTTTTAAATGTAAAGGCGACTCTGGTGTTGCGGTCGTCCATGGGCGGAAGTATTGGTTGTCATCAGGCGATCCGTCTACTCGTTTGCCCCGCTATGCCATAAAAAATATACATATTGCATCGTTAGTCTAGTGGCCTCGAGTGCGACTGCTACGCTTAAGGACCTGGGTTCGATTCCCAGGGCGAGCAAATTGTTTTTGGGTTTTTCTACCAAATCTCAATAGTACCTCGAAAGATTAGACTTGTGAATTTGGTAAAGTGTTTATTAATATCTAACTCCAGACAGTTGATATAAATGTTAACGCGATTCATATAACTCGAGCCATAAGCATGTTACGAGATTATTGCTAAATAATATTCTCGTCTATGTTATGTAAAAAAATTAAGTTATACGATTCTATTATAATTTTCCTAAAAACTAAAAAAGTAAAAAAAAGTAGTGTAACTTTTAGTGTCTACCAGAATTATTAAAAAATATTGAATAGACAGACATATTTATAATTATCTTTTAATTTAAATATGAAATAAATAAAGTAGGTACTTACATCGTATAAAATCATGTCAAGTGTCGTTGATTCAGTCACCTGTTGCACTGTTCTTAACTTTATAACCTCTATTACAAATACTTATTTTACTACAATAATATTTTTTAAAAACGACTAGATAATTATTTAATCTGCTTACAAAAAAAAACAATGTGTTTTAATTGAATGTTCTCTTTTTTTTAATTATCTAATAAAAACTATTAAAATTTAAAGAACGGTCCATCAACAAGAATTACCTATAATATTATATCGATCACAATAAATCGTCTTCAAAATAATGCATTTGTAACAATAGTTTAAAAAACAACACTATGATTAATGGTAACACCGTTAAAAAGTTCGATATTCAAAATGTTATATAGTCTTATTTTTAATTTATGCTTTATTTTGTGAAGGAAAGCAGTACTTAAGTTTTATATATTTTTAATAATTAATTTAGCGCAGGGACGAGCGTACTCGCTGAAAGCGCGGCATACACTAGGGGCAGTTAGCCACCCTGCGTACTTGGGCGGGGTAGGTCGAGAGGAGCGCAGATTTTAATTCAGTTAAACACCAGCGTGAGCATCTCACAAGGTGCAATCATTTAACTCTATTCAAACTAGCTAGCTTACATTTCTAGTAGTAGGTAGTAGAAATAAGTAACAACTTTTTTTTTATTGGCCTTAGATTACCAATTGGAAATGTCTTGAAAGGTGTGGTAGAATCCATGGTCTGTAACTTATAAATAGTTCTAAATACGAAATATCTATTATTATATAGTTGGTTGTCTGTAAGAAATTGCTTTTAGCAATAAGACCGCCAATTGTACCAAGCATAAACATGTTTGTATCCATAGCTCTATGTAATTTTTTTTTTGGTGTACAATAAAGAGTATTCTATCTATCTATCTTTAGTTGAATTTTGATTTTTTTATTCAATTCCTAAGTGTCCTAGATGAGATGTAGGTAGGTATTCCAAGCCAGATCTCTATTATATTTAGGTTATCTACTTTTTAGGGCAGTACCTATAGTAGTTAGGTCCATTATGTCTGCAGAAGGTATCCTTGAAAGTTAAAAAAAAAACTAAAGTCGTTCTTAGATGCTTCTATGGAGTAGGACTCTTGAGTTACTCTGTAACTGTGTGTCAGCTTTGATGACTTTGAGAAACATAGTGCTACAGCATTTACAGGATGGGCTGATACCTCAGTGCGCCGATATACCTGCTGCTACAATCTAAAGTATTCTTCGAATTGCGGTCATGTGAAAAAAAAATTGTTACCTACTTCGACTATCGGTATATTCAAGAGGATATTCCTGAACTCTGACTTAAGGGTTCGACGGAGCTTGAATATACCAAAATAGATCGAAATCTAAAAAAAATGTTATCAAACTGTGTTGTTAAGTATTCCGATTGAGATAGGTACCGTTAATCTAGGTTCCTACCATACCTTTTCATCTACTACTAGATACTTCACTGGAAATAAATGACCGGAAAATCGTTCTAAACTCGGTAAAATCATCAAGAATTGCGTTCGCTTACGTTTACTTCTTGTGAAGTATTTTGGATGAATAGTAGAGCAGGAATGGTATTGGAATCCGAATAATAACACACTTTGATTAAATGGTGTTTGAATTAGGTACGACTATTTTAGTTTAGATTATTTTAGTCGGTCGAACGAATGTCGTCTTAAATTACCCGAAGCACAGATAAAAGAATACTAGTACCCGAAGCAACATAGGTAAGGTCCAAAGATTTCGTCGACCTTTGAACACGAAAGTAAAAAACGTTGGCAGTACAGTAATAAGGTGTTTTGTTACAAAGCTCTGTTTTGAGATTGATCTAGGGGAGTTGTGCTTAAGATGACATAGTCAGATAAGATGACACACCTTCAATATTCATTTAAATATTCGCGCTAAAGGTGAACCAGTGACGTTTTTGAACGTGCCTGTAGGAGGCGCCATTATTGCAATTCAATATGGCGGAATTTTAACGCAAATTGGAACGTTGTAAAGGTTTTCGTGATTTATAGTGTCAAAAAAGTTTGATTACGCTTTTGTTTGGTAGTGAAAATAAACCTAAGGTAAGGATTTACAAGTTCAACTAATTTTAATTGTAATTAAGGATTATTATACGTCACAAATATTGATAAAAGCATATTCTAACCTAGAAAACATTGCCACGGCAATTTTAATAAAATTGCATTGTTTATTTGGTAAGATGACATACTAGATGTGGGTATAAGATGGCATACTATGTCATCTTACCCTTACATCTTACTTACTGAATTATTGTGTTTGCTTTTACACAGGATGCCTGGCAACTACAAACGTACGTCAACACGGAAGAGCTGGTCACAAGAAGACATGGATAAGGCTATTGAAGCTGTAAAAGAGAACAAGATGGGTTGGCTTTTGACATCTAAACATTTTAATGTGCCACAATTAAAATGTTTAGATATTGTTTAGAATATTGTCTAAGATGACATACCATTTTAGTCTAAGATGACATACTATGTCATTTTAGACTAAAGATATGTCATCTTAAACACATCGACCTAAGTACGATTTATGTTTGTTTTTTTCTTTTATGTTACGTAGATTGGTCTTAAATTTAAATTATTTCATTGTTTATGAAACGTGTGTCAATATACGCAAGATTTTGATCTCACATGGTTTTGTTTATTTTAAATATCTATCTTGGAACAAAAAGTATGTCATCTTAAGCACAATTCCCCTACAACATAATATGTTTGGGATAACTAAAGATAGGCAAGGCATGTAATTGTAAATATATAATATAATGGTCCAAATAGTGACGTCAATTAAAAAAAATCGGTTCCTCTTATATAGAGGTAGGTATCCGAAAATGTATGTATCCCATATATGATCCGTGATTTTAGATAATTAAGGAGTACCTAATTAATACTTATTTATTTTAATTTTTGGGGAAATTCTTCGGGGACATCTTTAAATATTTTTTTACAAACTTTCTTATGATTTTATTTTTTGCAATGGAACTATTATTGAAATACCCTTTTATGTATAAAAAAACTATCTTCGTAACATTGCATTGTGCAAGATAATCTACAGATAAATTCTCACGAATAAAAGTTGATTTTATTTTCCAATTTAAAAAATGTTAACTAATGCTTCATGGTGCTACTAGTGGTTTAAAAAACTAAGAAAGAATCTTAGCTTTAATAATGATAATTACGAAAAATACTTTAGCTGCGCATTTTGCAGTTATTGACCTTGCTATTTGGACCAACCTGTATATACCTAGATACCCAAAATGTCAATGGAGGTACGGAATGATACGAGAAAGAAGGTAGGTACGACATTTTCTAATATCTACCTACTCGTAAGTCACATCTTCACTTATAAATGCACTTTTCTCGTTCTAAAAAATACAAGTAGGAACTATAACTGGAATAATAATAGGAAATATGAAACAATGCCCGCAGCCAGTTATTTATTTTCAAGTGCGTTTATAATCCGCCCTCGTGCGAGGTCCCGTGCCGATGAAGCCCGCGCCACGCGGACGCCAATCCAATTAGATTTCAAAACGTGCACGAATGAACAAAAGGATTACTCTTAAGCGCAGTCCGTCTATCCGAGATTTTATAACACGAGACTCATGCATGTTGCACTACCAAAAACCTATTCGTCGTTTTCAAGAATTCGTTTTAATTTTAAATAGGTAGTTACAAACGCAATTTTTTTACGTGAATTTGTTTGAATTTAAATACGTACATAGGTACCCTTTACGGACCGTACCTACTGTTACTGTTACATACACATAAGTAATGTCACAGCAGTAACCGCGCTGTATTGAAATGAAATAGGTAGATGCTTTACTTCACGTTCAGCCAAATTTTAACTGAACGGTATTTTAACCCGTCCCCACAAGGGGAACTAATTTCCCGTGTGGGGACGATCTATGACCTTATTATCAGTAATACCTACCTTTAATATGAACCTTTATTGCTATAGAATTTATTCTTATTTATTCCTGTTTTCAACCGTCAAAATTAGGTACCCAATGACAATGTAATGCTGATGCTGAATGAATGATGACATATTTTCCCACTCTAGTGTGTAAAAATGTGTCCACCTCAAGTCATAACCTCCAATCCTTCGTTAGGTATTTTTAGGGATAGGAAAAGGTCGTGATCTCTCGCGAGAGATCAGGTAGGAATTGTACCTATGTTCCTTGGTCGAGTGGTCGAGATAATGCCGTGATGTTATCAAATAATAATTCTGATTCTTTCATGAGTACCTTATCGGCTGACATTGTCTGGACACAGTTGTAAGACTTTCTCCTCAGATCTGTGACCTTGCTTTGCTACTCGCATTTTCAAGTTTAACTAAGCTCATTATAACTTCCAAGGTTAAGGTTCCAACGAATATTAGTTATGATTTAAAAAAAAATTAACACTAATATTTTAACAAATAAGAGAAAATCGCTAAATATGTTTAAAAATTAATTATTCTACCGTATTATCTAATTTCATCTAAAATGATTTAAATATAATTTCTGGTGGCAACACCGGAATTGGCATCAAAAACTGTCAACGGGAAATAAAAAAAATAAATGTCAAATCGGTAAACAAGAAATTCGTGGATGTTTGTTTTTTAACGGAAACCTATGTGAAATAATCAATAAATTACATTTTATAAAGAGTAAGAGGTTTATTGAAGTTATTTTAGATGACTCTTGGACGTAAATACCAGCAATCTTCCGGGTAAATGGTTCTCCTGCCCTTGTAGCGACGTCCCTGTTTGGCGATGCATGAACGGTGTTTAACGTTTATAAATACGGCAAAAATTGATTTTTCCCTATTTATAGGAATGCTGGGGAGGCTCGTAAGGTGTATTCTAACCAGTCGAAGGTCGGGACTCTATCTGGTTGCTCGTCTTCTGTAAGTTGTCCTACTAATATAGAATCCATTTCAATATTAACTTTAATCTTTATGAATCACCCTTTCCCTATCCTTATTTGTAGTGTATGCTTCGGATTGCTTACTAATTGATTGCTGGTACGTCAAGTTAGCCTTGAGCTACTTCATATTAATACATTAGCCAATATGCTCACAATGATCTTATGGTTTCATAAGTTTTAACTAGAACTGACTGATATCATAACTTTACTAACATATATTATGATTCAGGGAGCAACAAGTGTTTTTCTATAAATTATTCTCCTATCTATTTATACTTCTGACCATCCTTTTACAGATTTGTGTGGCAATTGTAAAATTTTATTTCATTTTAAAGAAGTAATGCGCTGTCATGTAGTTTTTCAGAAATAAAAGTAGTCTACTTTTACATGTAACTGAATCACAGGCATCACATGTTTGCTGGTGCTCTTAGTGATTTACCAAATTATCAAATTTAGACAACCTTTTTCAAAAAGTCATTTGCCTAATTAAATCTTTTCAATAGAGCCTAATCAATTTCATATAGTTTTAAACAATGAATCATTAATATAGTTGCATTTCCAATTAGGTTATATTGCAATTAATTTTCAGTTGTTTCTGCATTGGTTTAGTTGAGAATTAATAGCATATAATTGACGGATACCGTCTACCACATACATTACCTTTTTTATTTTGTTGTGATGAATATTTGACTCCACATTTTGGGTGATGGTTTCTCTGCACTGCTATTACATGGGACCTGTACATACTGGAATACTGTGGATGTATGACAGTACACCACTGCCTTACCCTTCAGGGAATACTGGTGTGCCAGTATGTATTCATAATTGTTCTTATGATGTGATAGTTATTGTTTACAACCAATTGGTTGGTAGAGGGAAGAAGATGAAGATTGAAGTTATAGTTGTATAATTCACAGCACTAAAGTTTAATTCTCGACAGTTATCCCTGTGCGATATGATCGAGCCACCGGATTATGAGGAGGTGTGTGACCGCCTGATGGGTGAGCGAGACCCTCTCGCTTACCCAGCGGTGGACATGGAGCTGTGCAACGTACCGCGACGCATCAGGACGATAAAACACGTTTTACCTGATGAAGACCTGTAAGTAACTGACTACTATTAGATTCAAGTTTGTTCATCACTCTAACAGAATCTATTGTAAACTCATAAGCTCCCTTATAATGTTAAACTATGTGAGTACAATTTTTTTGGACTGATTAAAAAACAGCATTTACCCTGGAGAGCTAAAATGCCCATGAATGAACCACACAACATGCCATAACCAAGTCCTATATCAGCTGATCTTGCCTTATATATGCTGTTCTTACATAGTGGATGTCAACTTATCCTGGATATGTCCATCATGATATGTAACTGCTTCATTATCATTAGTCTAGTGGTCTGCTAAGCTAGAGGTCCTGAGTTCGATTCCCAGGTCGAAAAAAGTGAGCTCGCAAAGCGAAGTCCAGCAAAGCTCGGAGTTTGGGATTTGTGCCCGGTTAATGGCAATACAATACATGGTGCCCTTTAATACATGGGGCCTGAACTTACCGGCTAACTGTGGGTGTATTTTATATTATACTAGCTTCTGCCCGCGACTTCGTCCGCGTAGCGTGATGATATATAGCCTATATAGCCTTCCTCAATAAATGGGCTATCTAGGAAGCCTATGTCCTTTCTCAGGGTCTAAAGATTGTCTGTGCCAAATTTCATCAAAATCGGTTGAGAGGTTTAAACGGGAAAGCGTAACAGACAGACAGAGTTACTTTCGCATTTATAATATTATATATAGTAGGGATTTATTAAACACTTTATATTACACCCAAACATGACGACTGTAAGACAACATACTTTAGTATGCCTCTGCCTTATCCTTCGGCGAATACATGCATGATGGTATGTCCAACATGTTTATTTAAGCCCTCAAGGCCTCAAGTCTACAATTTTATTGTGTCACAAATCGTCATTCAATGACTTCGGAATTGCTGATTGTTGACAGTTTTGTCTACGAAATCTGTAAGTGAACCACCATTCTGATACAATAGTGCATGAGCATGACAAGAAGTGCTTATTACCCTGCTTAATATGACTCGATTTTTCTCGCTAGTGCAAAAGCTCCAATGTTCGTCCGCGATTGCATCCGGTGTTACACAACGGACTATACCGTGGTGGAGTACAAGCACCGGATGCACTCGGGCTCCATGTGCGGGCGCGAGCGGCTGAGCGAGCGCCTGGAGCGCCTGCACGCGGGCCCGCGCCACCAGTACGAGGTGGACGCTGAGCACTCCCCCACCTCTGAGGAGGTCCAGGTACTATAGCTACAGAAATTTGCTGTTGATAATCTTTTCATACAACATTATTTTTAATATATGCGAAACCTGCATATAGATTGTATAAAATATATCTAAGTGATCTTAGGATCACTAGAGGTCTCGAGTTCGCTTCCCATGTCGAAACAAAGTGTTAATGGGTTTCTAGGAATGTCACTATCAAGAATTAGATCTATTTAACGACGTATTGCAGATATTCATTAATATACCTTCAGGGAATACAGGCGTGATATATGTGGAATCAAATTATAATAAACATATTATAAATTGTATAAAACGACTTAAGTAACTTCTATCTCCAGTCTGAATCTCAACCTTCAAGCGGGCGCCAGTCAGTAGCGTCGATGTCGTCGTCGTCTTCTTGCAACGAGACCCTCACACCTCGCGGATCCTGGGCGAGCCTGGACCTGCGGAGCTCGTCCTCGGATCCTCTGCTACCTGACTTATTTGAGAGGAAACCACCTGAACAGTTGGATGCTGTCAATGAAGCCAGGAGGTGAGTTGAGAGAGAGAAAATGAATGAAGAGTAGCAATCACTTGAGACAGCATAGACTGGCAGTGTTGGCGAAGGTTTTTTGACGAAAAATTTGATTATAAACAAAATTCAACTACTTTGACATAATACGTACCGAGTCCGGCGAATTTCCTAACCAAACGTAATATCAAAATAAATTGTAATTCAAACACAATTAATTCAAACTGTCTTATTATTTATTCGTATTGCGATACCGTTCATCTAGGTTCCTGCTCTACAATTTCATCCAAAATACTTTACTGCAAGTACAGTTGGCGCAAAATAACTTGAACCAAAATGGCGGATGCGCAGTAGTTGTATTTAAGTACATTTTGCACGCAAATGCACTGCGCGAACTTTCCCGCTCTCCGTTAGTTTTGGGTCAATTTATTTCGCGCGAACTATAAAATGCATCTTGATAACGTTACCAAGTTTGGAAATATTTTCTGTATGTTTATTTCCAGTGTTTAATTCCAGTAGTAGATGAAACGTTACGGTAGGAACATAGATTAACTTTAGATTTAAATCGATATGGCAAAATAAAATCACACATTTTCAAAAGTATAACAAAGTTAGTAGTGTTGAATTTGCCTCGAAACTGCCTCGTTAGTCAAATGCGACTGCTATGTTAGAGGTCCTGGGTTCGATTCCCAGGTCGAGCAGTGTTATTGGGATTTTCTATGAATATCTCAGTAGCAGCTCGGAGTTTGTGTTGTGTTGGAATTTGTGTCCGGTTAATGTCAATAGGCTCGCCCCCTATTACATACGAAATGTGGGTGTACTAAGGTACACCTCTGCCTAACCCTTCGGGGAATAAGGAGTGATGATATGTTATGTAATATTGAATTTCAATAGCTGCGGTGACATTCCGCCCTAACCCCTTTTTTAATCTCTTGAATTAGTCAGAAATAAGTGCAAGAATATAAGCCAATGCTTTCGTAACCATTTTTACTTGACAAGTATTTCATACCTTTAGGTTAGAGAACCGCCAATCAGACCTCCTAGGCCTGTACACACCGTACCTTGACGAGGAGGAGGCGGTGGAGCGACGGCTGGCCGCTGAGATGCCGTGCGAGATCATGGGACATCGGATAATGGTCGTCTGTCACCAGCTTAAGTAAGTATATGCTATAACTAGCTTCTGCCTGCGGCTTCGCTCACTTGAAGCTCAAAAACCAACAGTGATGATCTCTTGTTTGTTTAGGACTCTATACATTAGAGAGGTCAACCTGTATCTCAGGTTCCGTTTAATTATTTGAGATAAGAAGTTTACCAGTTTTTAAGTGATAACAACATTAAAATATATTATGTAGTTTTAGCGCCAACCCGTAACAAACAGTAAAACAGACATGAATTTTATGTACGGAGACGTACCCTAACCCACTTGTTTTTTTTTTGTTTAAATATCTTTAATGTGCAGACAGCTTTTCTGCAATTTTATAATATTAGAAAATGTAGAAGTGGCGCGCGGCGGTAGCCTTTATGTCGCCTCTGCCTCACCCTTCGGGGAATACAGGCGTTATGGTATGTTATGTTACATATAATTAACAGTAACACCTCTCTTTATTAGACTGGAGCTTGACGTGGAGCCACTATTCGCTTCCATGGCGGTGTATGATGCGAAGGAAAGAAAGAAAGTGTCAGAGAACTTCTACTTTAACCTGAACTCGGAGTGTACGCGCCAGATGCTGTCCTCCCACGTCCCTCACGCGGACCTGTCGACCCTCAGCCGGAGCGCCGTCTTCGACCTCCTGAACCCTACTCCAGACATGTTCCTAGTCGTCAGAGTTGAGAAGGTCTTACAAGGAGATGTTAATGAATGTGTTGAACCATATATCAAGGATGATAAGGTATGTTTTTGTGTGGAAATATAATTATTCTTATTTAACATTTTTAAATTCAATCCATTTCTGGTAAATGTTGGAGGCAATTCCAGGCCTTCCTTGAGGCAACACCAGGGTTGCCTCAAGGAAGGCTTAGACAGATGCTGATAATCCTTATGGCTCCTCGTAGTGGCATGTCTAACTCTTTCCATCTAAAAATAAAACTTACAATATATTTTTAAAATTTTTGAAAACTGCTAGTATTTAAAGATTGGGACGAACGATTTAACAGAAAAATAAAAATAAATTAATTAATGTCTTCTTTTCTCCATTAAACCAAACAAAGTCAAATTTATTTTTAATGGATTTGAATTTACCGGCGAAACGCTCGGTTCGATGACGGCTACGGTACTGTGACGTCAACTTTGTGTAAACAACAAGTGAAATCGAGTTAACAACCTCAACAACGGACGAACATAGCTGACTTTTGTTAACATATTTAATATTTTTAGTTTCATATTCATAGTTAATATTAATTGTTAGAACCGCGAGAAGGTGCGAGCAGGCGCTGCGGCGGCTTGTGCCCGGCTGGGCAAGTACCGCATGCCGCTGGCCTGGAGCGCCGTGTCCCTGCTCAACGTGCTGAGCGGCTCCAACAGCCTCGAGCGCGACCACGACAAGGACAGCCTCTCCGCCTGCCCCAACACCAACAGCCTGGGTGAGTGGGGGGAGGGGGGCTGTGTATATTAAGATAAAAAAGATTTAAAGTTTATTTCACACCACAATATAACACAGACTACATGAATGTGGACGTTATGATAAGTAACTACTTATGTTGTGGGAGACTGATGCCTAAACTAAGCAATTATATAATCTATAATATCTATACTAATATATAAAGCTGAAGAGTTTGTTTGTTTGTTTGCTTGAACGCGCTAATCTCAGGAACTACTGGTCCGATTTGAAAAAATATTTCAGTGTTAGGTAGCCCATTTATTGAGGAAGGCTATAGGCTATATATCATCACTGTACGCGGACGAAGTCGCGGACAGAAGCTATTATTAAGATAAAAAAAGATAAGTTTATTTCTCACCACAATAAAACACAGACTATATCATTCACTACGCAATTATATAATGTTAAATGAACTACAAAAATGGAAACTGCTACTGCTATTCTTTAAAACATACCTGTAGCGACATCTGTGGTACTACATGATAACTATGCAGATTAGGAGTGACTATGTCAGATCTTGAATAAACAAAAAAATAATATTAAGTTTCGTAAGTACATAATGACAACGCACAAATTTATCATCAACCTATTTAATGTTCTTCTCAGAATAAGAAAGGATGGGCTATATACACAAACATACTCTTCAGCTTTATATATTAGTATATAGATTTAATGATCTTGTTGCAGCCAAAAGCTGAAACATTGAAACAGAATAAGTCGATAAGGAATACTATTGTTAGTCTACCATGAGAGCCTACTTCGGGTTAGGAGACTTCATAGGCTGTATAGAACAACACCTAACAACGCTTAGCCCTCACTTTAAAAAGTTAAAGAGGAGAGCTGTGGCCATCGGTGGGACAGTAAATGGGTTGTTTCTGACTCATTTCTGACACTTACGCAAATGCCCGTGTACACTGCCAATACATTGCCCGTGACCATGAACGCTGTTAAAGAACGGCAAAATCCTTAGTGGTCAAATTTCAGCCGCATGCCAAAGCATGTAAAGTTGACTTTCAATTGTTACCGAATTGGTCGTTCAGACACTTGACCATCTACGCTGTAGCTTAAGCACGAAGATCTATCGAATTCGTATCGTAAACGTATCAATCGATTTTTTTTTTCCTCTACAGAAGTCATACATACATACATATTTTCACGCCTGTCTCCCATTGCGGGTAGGCAGAGACTATAGATTGCCACTTGCTACGATCCTGGCACGCCATTTTCGCTTCATCTACGTTCATTAACCTCCTTCCCATACAAATTATTCTCGATTTCGATACGAATACGTTTTCGTAAGTTTTCCGAGTTTGGGCTACACACCCTAATTCTTCTGAATAAACTCTAGCCCAAAGAATTAATCAAATATTTGTTTAATTTACACGCTGACCTGGGAACTAACGCAGAAGGTGCATCCGGTAATTGGCTTTATTATAACAGCTTTTCACAAAATTATATCATTATGTTTCGCATTCCCAGATCAACGTGTTTGATATTTTATTTATTAACTAGCGCTAGCGCTCAATTTCACACACACATTTTTTAAGATATATGATAGTCTATGTCTTTTTTCAAGATGTAATGTATCACCATGTCAAATTTTATAACGAAACTTTGATAACGAAAATATTGTTCTATAGTGTTTCAAAGTTTTTAATAACAGTTAAAAGCTACGTTAGAGGTCTTAGGTCGAGCAAAGTGTTATTGGGTTTTCCTATTAAATTTCCAGTAGCAGCTTGGAGTTTAAAATTTGTGCCCGGTTCATAGCAATAGGCTCGTCCCTTATTACATGGGATTAAACATACCGGCGAACTGTGGGTGTATTTAATACATGTCAATAGGTGACAATATAAAATATAAATAACTAAACATTATAAACGTAAACATGCAGGCATGTTATATCTTTTTGTATTTAATTTTTTTGCATATCTCATGCTAGTATTATAAAGTTATTTTAGTAAATGAACAATTAGACTGCGGGCAGGATTCAGACCTGCATCTTCTGGTTAAATACATCAAAATAATTGTGAACAGCCGTTAGTGGTCATAGCGTTAGATGTATCTGACTAGAAGACGCAGACCTTATCCCCCCCCCCCCACTAGACCGCAAGGCGTCGTCGAGCAGCCTGGAGCAGCTGCGGCGGCGCGCGGGCGAGGTGGGCGGCTCGCTCTCGCGCAAGGGCTCCATGGAGCGGCGCGCGCCCGCCCACCACCACGACGACATCGCCCACCAGCTCGACACCTTCAAGCCCATCGTCATCACTGTCACCAGCTTCTTTAAACAGGT
This sequence comes from Acronicta leporina, assembly GCA_947256265.1. Taxonomy (NCBI): domain Eukaryota; kingdom Metazoa; phylum Arthropoda; class Insecta; order Lepidoptera; family Noctuidae; genus Acronicta; species Acronicta leporina. Next base: position 1,648,071 of record OX366513.1, on the reverse strand, counting down.
TCCTTTAGCTTTCATGTCCCCTTTTCTGACACGAAAATATACCAAATATACTAGTGACTTTTTCAAGTGGATCCTCAAAGGATCCCTTTTCAAATTCAAAGTATTTAATTTGGAGCATGTCATTTATTATTGGAATGCATGATATTATTTGAATGCACCTTAGCCACATCATCTTGTCAACTGTCTAAATCATATCAGAAACTGACAGTTGAATAAAAAATAAAAAGAGCGGATTATACGAGTTGTATTATTTACTGGTGACAAATTTCTCAGAATTTGATCCTTATTGACGACACTATCAAATATTGTAATAATACAGCATGTCTGTGTGTGTTGTTATTTTATTTTCTTTAAAATCACGATGCACTGTTTCTTACTAAGTTGATTTTTCACAAATCTAATGATGTAATTTTAGTGTTCGTCAAAATCTTGACAGGTTTGAATATTGATTAATCAATCAAAGTCCACAACAATAATTCAACCTGTATATAAAAATAACTGAATGTTTACTATGTTTTTTATTTACTTTTAATATCCAGGAAACAGACAAACTACGTGATGAAGACTTATACAAGTTCCTAGCGGAGATCAAAAGACCCAGTTCGGCTCCTAAGAAGCTTAAATGTATTCCTGGAACCTTGAAGATTGAGGTCTCTCCCTGCCCTGACGAATTGAAGAACGGCCTTACTCCAGAGCTTGCGAAATTACACCCTTATGGAGGTGAGATAAGGTTCAATTTGATTTGCTTGGTGTTTACGTCGTCATACGGTTTTAGAAAAAAAATCCAACATATCGAAATACTTATATTTTACGGACTACTTCACTAGTCCTTTGGAAGGCTTGCGGGGGCACAAAGGTCCAACGTGCAAAGGCCCCTTGGAGAGCTTTGATCTAATATGGGATGGGGCATACACCCGGGACACTCCACAACTGTACTATGGGAGTACAGTCATGAAGTATTCCGGGCGGGTGCAGGACTATTGTAAAACATGGAAATAAAAAATGGGATTATGGATGGGGTGTTTGGTGGACCGATAACTTCTATTGCCGGAAGAAAACGGCGTCTGCCTCTGACCCTCGAAAAAATATTCTGAGGGATGGCAGACGGTGACTCGCCAACTCACTGGCTGGGCCCACCGAAAAGCTGCCAGTACAGGCAACAGCGGTGTGAGCGGCTAAGTGTGTCGATAGGTGTGGCCCCGGTTTCACCGTCGCGAGTCTCCAAGAGACCCGGATTGGGTTTCGCCGCTATTACGCCATTAGACACTTTCACCCCCAAGCATATAAAAGCATAGCAAAGTGTTATTGGGTTTTTCTATGAAACTCTCAGTAGCAGTTTGGAGATTGGAATTTTTGCCCGGTTAATGGCAATAGGCTCGCTCCCTATTACATGGGACCTAAAGATACCGGCGAACTGTGGGTGTAGGTACTTTAGTACACCTCTGCCTAACACTTCGGGGAATACAGGCGTGATGGTATGTTATGTTACTTTTTTTTCCACCGAATTGTTTTGTACGTAGATGACAACGTGCGGCCGTGCAAGGAGATCCTGCCGTTCCCGCAGCAGGCGCCGCAGCTGCCGCACTACCAGTACCGCGGCCTGCTGTTCGTGGCCGTGCGCGACATCAACCTCACCGCCTACACCTCGCGCACCGGCTCCGCCAGGAACATCACGGTCCGCCACACATTATACATAAATTACATACTATATCTTATCTATATATATAAAAGAAAGTCGTGTTAGTTACTCCATTTATAACTCAAGAACGGCTGAACCGATTTGTCTGAAAATTGGTGGAGAGGTAGCTTAGAACCAGGAAACGGACATAGGATACTTTTTATCCCGTTCCCGTGGGATGTGATGACAGACCGAATTCCACGGGGGCGAAGCCGCGGGCAGAAGCTAGTTATATATATAAAAGAAAGTCGTGTTAGTTACACTATTTATAACTTAAGAACGGCTGAACCGATTTGGCTGAAATTGGTGGAGAGGTAGCTTAGAACCAGGAGACAGACATACTTTTTATCCCGTTCCCGTGGGATGTGATGACAGACCAAATTGCACGGGGGCGAAGCCGCGGGCAGAAGCTAGTTTTTATAAAGTATCTAGATTTGGCACACGAGGTTGTAGACATGTAGGAGGTGGATTCAGCGATCATTGTTCCAATCGTTGTGTCAGCCAATGGCTTAATAGCCAAGAGCCTCGGCCAACACTTAAGGAGGCTCTCATTGGATGGCTGGATCAAGGGCTTGATGCAGAAGGCGGTACTTCTGGACACGGCCTGCATTGTCAGGAGGTTCCTCTTTCTGGGGCCCTAACCACCGGTAGCTTGGACCCTGCTCCCGATACCGGTGGGCTACTATTTTTTATATTCTTAATTGATTTTTTATAAAAATATTTAAAAATGTATTTAATATGTAAGTTTAAATAATAAATGAGAATATTTTTTAATTATTATTATGGCGCCACACTTTTTGTGTATTAGCCAGTGTCAAGTATTAGAGTAATCAAGTAATATTTCCCATCATGGGATTATATTATGGCACCACACTTTTTGTGTTCGCCAGTATCAAGCAGCGTCAAGTCTTACGTTGTACAGTTGCCTCGATAGAAACTTTATTCGAGGCTTCGATGGAGTTTAGGAGTAATCGAAAATGTCAAGATTTTCAATTTTATATCATTTGCCTACACACTCACACGTTCACGAACTTCGTGGTTAATTATCCACCATAATTACACATTAATTTTGAGTTTTGAGTAAATTAAATAATATAAAATCGACAACGTACATTTTACATTTTCTCGCCTAAACTCATATTACATCGTTATTGCTTCGTGTGCCTTAAGTACAGTCAACAAAAGAGGTATACAGGCAGCTAACTATACATTTTTATTGACATAGATTACGTTATACATAACAGGTGCGAATACAGCTGATGTCGGGTGAAAGCGAGGATTCGGCGCTGCCCGCCATATTTGGACGGAGCTCCTGTCCGGAGTTTACCAACGAAGCATATACTACTGTGCTGTATCATAACAAGTAAGGCGATATTACCCTTTGACCGCCACGGCAAAACAGATAATCCCCTCGGCGCCTAGCTTCGAATTTATCTCTTACCTGTCCCAGTCGGGACCGTGGGCGTGCTGGGCACATTTTTGTTTGTCGTCTTAGAGCCTATGCACACCACGTTTTTTAAACGCGCCGTTGACGCGCGTTTGTAGCGATACAGACGCGATACGCACGCAAGTCAGGAGCAGCCTGTAGGCCTCTGTAGGATAAAAGCGCGCCGTCGACGCGCGTTTCAGAAACGCGACGTTGCGTTTAAAAAACGTGGTGTGCACAGGCCCTTACATTACTGTGGCACTCAAAAGGTTGAATACAGTACTAATGCATAGTACAATTTTATAAATCTCAGGTCCTATAGTTTTCATAGACTTCGAGTTGGGTATGCGAAACAGATAAAATATAGCCAATGGGCGGAAGTGTCTTGGAGAGCTTACGTACGTGCCGTGACATAATTTTGTCGTTATATATTCTCATGTTGCGCGCTATATTCTCGGGATGAGCGAGAGGACGAGAAAATGATTTCGTGATGCACATATCAATAGCACTACTGTACGGACCAATACAAGTTAAAGTCCATAGGATTGAGAGAGGCTGCTCTGCTTCACGTCACAACGTGGTATAGTACGCTCTGTCTAAAATTAAAAAACATCCTTATTTATGTCGTTCGGCTTTTATTATGGTCATCTTATTGAAATTATAATAAAAATACCTACTAGTTTCTCGCACTTACAATACTAGACATCGAAATAAAACTACTACTTTTATAACAGCACGTTCTGTAGCTTGTGTCTATAAATTACATCGTGATTCAGCAATAACACCTCTCTTATTCGTCGACGATTAAAAATAGCTAATGCTCCCTGGCGTAATGCTGCTGACCAGCTGTTGAACGCCTTTGTTCAGCACTGTGATAATGATATGCTTGTTGTCCAGGAACCCGTCTCTATACGACGAGATAAAGCTGAAGCTGCCGGCGGACCTGGGCGACCAGCACCACCTGCTGTTCACGTTCCTGCACGTGTCGTGCCAGCGCAAGCCCGTGGCGCCCGACCAGGAGAAGAACCTCGAGACCCCCGTCGGATACTCTGTGAGATACACTCTCTATCTTTATTTATTTATAGCTTCTGCTCGCGACTTCATCCGCGTAGCCTGATGATATATAGCCTATAGCCTTCCTCAATAAATGGCCTATCTAACACTGAAATATTTTTTCAAATCGGACCAGTAGTTCCTGAGATTAGCGCGTTCAAGCAAACAAACTCTTCAACTTTACATATTATTAATATATAGATACTTCTATGTACTACAAAGGTAGTAGATAGGGCGGAATTAATGCCATATGGCATTTTCTACCAGTCAACAAAGGATTGGGAGCAAAGTTAAAAATGGGTACAAAAAAATTACGTGTAAATAGTTATTACTAGGTAAAAACTGTGATTTTTCCAAATGTTTTTTCTTATATGGATTTTAGCGAAAGACAAGTTATATCTCAGGCAGGATTCAAACCTACATCTTTCTGGCTGGATCTCAAAGTCCAGGACTGACTGTAGTCTGTAGTCTAATATTATAAAGAGGAAAGATTTGTATGTAAGTATGTTTGTAATGAATTGGCTCAAAAAGTCCTGGGCCGATTTTAAAAATTCTTTCACGATTTGAATGCTACATTATTCCAAATTAACATAGGCTATAGAATAAAAATAAGTTTGGGATTTCTCCAACCGTGCGAAGCCGGGGCGGGCCGCTAGTCACTACATATTATAAAACAAATTTGCTTCCCGCTGTCTGTCCCTATGTATGCTTAGATCTTTAAAAGTAAGCAACGGATTTTGATGCGGTCTTTTTTAATAGATAGAGTGATTCAAGAGGAAGGTTTTAAGCTATTTAACATCACGCTATGACTCTTAGGACCGGGGCAGCGCGGGTAAAAACGCGGGCGGGTCGCTAGTAATGAATATTTTTTTATTTCGTTCTTATTAATAAACGGTGTGTAATGTTTGTCGTGGGCCAGTGGTTGCCGCTGTGCCGCAACGGCAAGCTGACGTGCGGCGAGTTCGGGCTGCCGGTGATGCAGGAGGAGCCGCCGCCCAACTACTCGTACATCTTCCCCGACGTGCAGCTGCCCGGCACGCGCTGGATCGACAACCACAAGCCCATCTTCAGCATCGCGCTCGACGCGCACACCACCGTGCATCCGCTGGTCAGTAGTTGGCAACATAACATAACATACCAACACGCCTGTACTCCCCGAAGGGTTAGGCAGAGGCGTACTAATGTACCGTACATTTCGCCGGTATGTTTAGGTCCCATGTAATAGGGAGCGAGCCTATTGCCATTAACCGGGCACAAATTCCTAATTCCGAGCTGCTACTGGGAATTTCATAGAAAAATCACACAACACTGCTCGACCTGGGAATCGTACCCAGGACCTCTGGCTTAGCAGTCGCGCTCAGGACCACTTGGCTAATGAGGCAGTTCATGTGCATCAGTGCAGTGAACATGTAAAAAAAATATGGACAAATTCGGCTTACCGTCTGAGGAGCTGCTGATGCGTTGCCGATCCTTAATAGTTTCCAAGGACTGCAGACTACCAGAGTCATAGCAACTGAGGGAAAACTGGATCTTACGCGCAAATATCGAAACACAACAAGGTGCTTTACGACAGAATCGGACGTAAGGGCGACCTCTCGGTCGCCAGGCACTCGTATTCACAACTGAGCATTAAAACTCAGTTGTGAATATTGTATAGCTAATGGCGCAATTACTAGAGCTACGAATCTAGAATGTATTATAGACCTACAATTTGCGAAAAACCAATAGGGTATTTTACACCATGTAAGAAAAAATATAAAAATGCATGTTTATGATAGATTTTTAAAAAAGTAAACGAGAAACGTTAGTATTTATCTATAAAAATGCAATTTAAATTTTATAATTCAATTTCAAAAATAGTCTTTTTTAATCTGTTTTAAAACGCCATCCGCCATATTGGATTCCGACGTGATGTCACTCCGATAGTAACTTGACGTTACTTGGTCTTTTGCAGTTGTATTGTTTACTAACGAAGTGACGTCACGACCCGAAGTAGCATGGCGGCTAGCGTTTCCGCGCAAAAAATCAAAATCATAAATTAAAAATCGTTTCTAAGGCATTTTTCGGTTTTAAAAAATTGAAATAAAAATTCTACTGGTTCATTACGATCTAAGGATTAATTTAAAACAATTTTCAAAAAAAGGTGTAATACCCTATTGTAATTTGAATTTGGCGGGCTCAGCTAAACGATCAGCCTTAAATATTCTTAGTTATGTTGGTATTGTGATGTTTTCAGGACGGTTACATAGAACGCTTTGCCATGGCCTGTGAGGCGGTGCAAGAAGGCAACATTCCCCCGCGCATCGGACTCGCCAACATGGAGGCAGAACTCCGCGCTAGGTAAACATTTCCTACCACTTATGTAGAACTATGTTTCTTATTATATTTCAATAAATACGTAGTTTCACGGGAAATAAGCGGTGATGCCTTTTCGGACGAAAAGACACATAAGGTTAATAAGTTTAATAAAGTTTGGACATGTTGAGAAAATGAATGAAAGACGATTTACAAAAGGAAGAAGAACGGAAGAGGTCGTCCTAGTGGACACGCTCATAATAACGAACTTAATGGCCCTTTAAAAAAGGTCAAGTGCATAGTTCTCGCAACCGGTGCGTATGTATGAGAACATGTATGAATGTGGCAGAAGCAAAAGAAGTATATAGATATGTGGACGTTGCGCGACCACACATCTTGTCGCAATATTGGACCAATGAAGATTGTAACATAATTTAGTTTGATGATCCTATGTAGAAGAAACTCCATAGACACTTGTGTCTATGGAGTTTCTTCTACATAGGATCAACCATTTGGAATCGTTCAACTAGAATCATAAAGTTTCATGAACCTTTGTAAAAGCTTATTTGAAATAATAACATTTGAACTTGACCTTGATCATACGAGAACCGTAGTTGGACTATTGTGATGACCACTCGATTAATTCACACTAAAAGTGTAGTTGTAACAACATAACATACCAATACGCCTGTATTCCCCGGAGAGATAGACAATAGTGTACTTATGGGAAAAACTCAATAGTACTGTTAATCGAACTTTGGATCTCTTGTGTAGCAGTTGCGCTGACTGCCGCGAGACTAATGAGGTTGTTAGAAGCCGTTGTAGTTGTAACATAACATAACATACCATCACGCCTGTATTCCTAGAAGGGTTAGGCAGAGGTGTACTAATGTACACCCACAGTTCGCCGGTATGTTTAGGTCCCATGTAATAGGTGGCGAGCCTATTGCCATTAACCGGGCACAAATTCCAAACTCCGAGCTGCTACTGAGAATTTCATAGAAAAACCCAATAACACTTTGCTCGACCTGGGAATCGAACCCAAGACCTCTAGCGTAGCGGTCGCACTTGAAACCACTAGTCTTACGAGGCAGTTAGTCGTTGCAGTCGTACCATTACGTAATGGTGTTTGGTGCAGTATATCGGAGCTGCCGACGGCCAGCGTGGAGGCGCTGGCGCGGTACCTGTGCGTGGTGCTGGACAAGCTGCTGCAGCTGCTGCTGGCGCCGCCCGCGCTGGCCGGCCTCACGCTCAACATCGCGCAGGACGTCTTCACCTGCCTCACACATATCTTCACCGACATCACTGTGAGTATTAAATGCGCACTTCATTATTAACTTTTTTACTTCTAAATGAAGCTTACATAAAAATGTCTACCCGTCACCATGGATGCTGTAAAGGATCCGAAACGTCGGGAATAAATAGTATCAAAACAACGCGATAAAATACGTAAAAAGTAGTTTCATTTCAACGTAATATCTACTCGTGACTTTTAATAATTTGTGTGCTTTCATAAGACGCATATGTTGAACTTATTATTTATTTATTTACTAGCTGACCCGGCGAACTTTGTATAGTCGATTCTGAAACTAACATCACTCAATTGTTTTGCCTTCCCGGAACCCCTCCACTAACACTTAAACTTTATGGTGTGGTATTAAAGTTCAAACTGACTTTTAAGTATTATTACGAATCTTTTGTATGGGAATATAGAAAAGTGTTGTTTTTAGACTTTTTCAGGCATTTTTTTTATTTTTTCTCCGTAAAAACCATCCTCGTACTTCAAGGAATATTATAAAAAAAGAATTAGCGAAATCGGTTCAGCTGCTCTCAAGATTTGCGCTTAGCAACACATTTGGCGATTCATTTTTATATTATAGATAGATTATATACTTTATTGTACACCAAATTGAACATGAGACAGGACATATTGGAACAAAAAACATGTAATGGGCGGCCTTCTCACTAACTGCAATTTACGGTTTTCTGACCGAATAAATATCATATTTACCTTATCATTTCCAATATTAGTTGACCTCTTCTATACATCGGCTTTTCGTACAGTGAAAGTTCAGTTGAAGTGAGGTGCTTTACGACAGTCTCCTACGCTAGGATGGTCGCCAGCCAGTCAGACCCCAAGAGGACCACCAAGCAATTCAGATATTGTTTTCTTGACTCTTACAAGATATTATACTGATGAATAAGATAGGTATTCCCGTCCCACATGGGAGACGCGTGTAAGAAGAGTGCGAAAATATCGTAACTAGTTAGGACAATATCCATTTTGAAAAAAATATTTTAATAAACTAAAACAGAATGCATAAAATGCCTACTGCAAATAGTGTTTAGGTCATGCTCCTTATGGCTAGTAAGCTCAATCTATATATACTAATATATAAAGCTGAAGAGTTTGTTTGTTTGTTTGCTTGAACGCGCTAATCTCAGGATCAGGAACCACTGGTCCGATTTGAAAAATTCTTTCAGTGTTAGATAGCCCATTTATTGAGGAAGGCTATAATCTTATATATATAAAAGAAAGTCGTGTTAGTTACTCCATTTATAACTCAAGAACGGCTGAACCGATTTGGCTGAAAATTGGTAGAGAGGTAGTTTAGAACCAGGAGACGGACATAGGATACTTTTTATCCCGTTCCCGTGGGATGTGATGACAGACCGAATTCCACGGGGGCAAAGCCGCGGGCAGAAGCTAGTCTATCATATAAGGCTATCATCACGCTACGCGGACGAAGTCGCGGGCAGAAGCTAGTATATGGTTAAAGCTATTGCTAATTTCGTGTACTACTATATAAAAGTGTTGTTTTGACCGTCAGAACATGTCGGAGGGCGCGACCTGCGACAACCACGGGCGCAGCAGCCTCATCAGCACGTACGTGCAGTACCAGTGCACCATACCGAGACCCTCGCTCGCCGACAGCGACATAGGATTGCCCCTACCGCCAGCAGGTATGCCCTCAAACCTCATGGAACTTTACACGATTAATTTATAATTAGAGAATTGGTAATCTCTTTTGACTATTCAACGATCTCTATATTTCTATATATCTCTACTATTATAAAATTGTAAAAAAAACTGTGCCTACATTGAAAATATAAAAAAAAGTGGTTTAGGGTATATAAACGTTGAAAATTCTAATCTGTTTGTTACGGATTGGCATCGTGTCGAGATAAGCAACATCTGTTTGTCGCCAGTGATGACGGATGGTTCCTGTAAGATCCTGCACGAAGAGCTGGCGCTGCAGTGGGTGGTGGCCAGTGGAGTCACCAGGGACCTCGCCATGCAGAACTCATGGTCAGTATCTAACTTAATTTTGTAAAAATATGAAGGTAATTTTGATTATTATCTCATATAATAGGGGGCGAGCTTATTGCCATTAACCGGGCACAATTTCCAAACTCCGAGCTGCTAAATAGACAATTTCATAGAAAAACCTGCTTGACCTGGAAATCGAACCCAGGACTTCTAGCGTTGCATCTAGTCGTATTCAGTTCTAATAGGCGAATAAGGCTTCAAAGATATATTTTCTTTTTGGCATAAGGGGGCACACGAACAGACGGATCGCCTGGTGGTAAGCGATTGCCAATGTTCATTGACACCTGCAACACCAGAGGAGCCGCAAGTGCGTTGCCGTCCTTTTTAAAGGGTTTGGGCCTCCGGTATCCTCACTCACTTGGCTAAACACAACGTCAGCGTTGTTTTGATAACGACATTTGATACTTGACATTAGTTTTTGGTGTGCAATAATTAATATTCTGGTTTTTAGGCGGTAAAATGTAAAGCGCACGTTGTCGATTCTTTATTTTTTTTCCAAAACTTGAATTTCACTGAAATTTAATGTGTAATTATGGTGGATAATCCCATGATATGAACTATTATTACTTGATAACTCCTTAAATTTGACACTGGCAAATACACGAGAAGTGTGGCGCCATATAGAAAAAAAATTTATATATAGGGTGTCCGGACATAGACTAGCGATATTCTAAATACTTATATAACAACTATTTTAATACACAAATACACTAAATACACTGTATACACCGAGACTTTTTAGTCGTTTTGGAACCGAAAATTTTAGACTCTATATCGATAATAGGACCTATTATTGTATAATTTAAGTTTTTTTTAAAAATTATTATTATAAGCAATGTCATATACGAACAAAAAACGAGATCTCCACTCAATTTTAGGTAAGTTAGTTAGTTAGTCAAGTTAATAGTAGTTGCATCACTACGATCGATGTCATTCAATGTTACATACGCACAAATTAATACTATTAATTGTCCTAAGTTACCATGTTTTGGTTACAAAACGACTAAAAATTCACGGTGTGTATATTGTATCTGTGTATCTATGTTGTGTGTCAGGGCGCTGTTCGAGCTGATGGTGAAGTCGATGGTGGAGTACCTGTACTGGAGCGGCGCGCACGAGGCGCGGCGCAAGGCGCGCTTCCCCGACCAGTTCACCGACGACCTCACCACACTCGTCAACAACGTCACCACTGAAATCATCTCAAGGTACCCATCCGGCTGACCAGTTTTCGACCTATGCTTTTAATGTGTCTGGTCGTTTTATTCCCTACAATATGGTTGAGTCGAACCACGCCGATACACGCTGGGGCCGTCAGGGCTGGTCAGCTCTTACCTGCTGTGACAATCTCTTTTTTTAATGCGATGAAAAAAAACTACACAATAAACTGCATAATTCCCAGCAACTTTTTAAAACAAAGTTGTAAAACTGAATATTGTAGCGGCTTCGTTACATTTACGGTTTATCGAAAAAAGAGACCCCAGAGTAAATCGAAATGATGATCATATTATGACGTAATTCCCCCAGATACGGCAAGGACAGTCGTCTGACGCAGAGCCTGAACAACAGCCTGGCGTTCTTCCTGTTCGAGCTGCTGAGCGTGATGGACCGCGGCTACGTGTTCAACCAGATCCGCACCTACTACAAGCAGATGTGCGCCAAGATCGCCTCGCTGCCCGACGCCGTGCCGCTCGTGCACTATAAGGTAACACTGTTCAACCAGATCCGCACCTACTACAAGCAGATGTGCGCCAAGATCGCCTCGCTGCCCGACGCCGTGCCGCTCGTGCACTATAAGGTAACACTGTTCAACCAGATCCGCACCTACTACAAGCAGATGTGCGCCAAGATCGCCTCGCTGCCCGACGCCGTGCCGCTCGTGCACTATAAGGTAACACTGTTCAACCAGATCCGCACCTACTACAAGCAGATGTGCGCCAAGATCGCCTCGCTGCCCGACGCCGTGCCGCTCGTGCACTATAAGGTAACACTGTTCAACCAGATCCGCACCTACTACAAGCAGATGTGCGCCAAGATCGCCTCGCTGCCCGACGCCGTGCCGCTCGTGCACTATAAGGTAACACTGTTCAACCAGATCCGCACCTACTACAAGCAGATGTGCGCCAAGATCGCCTCGCTGCCCGACGCCGTGCCGCTCGTGCACTATAAGGTAACACTGTTCAACCAGATCCGCACCTACTACAAGCAGATGTGCGCCAAGATCGCCTCGCTGCCCGACGCCGTGCCGCTCGTGCACTATAAGGTAACACTGTTCAACCAGATCCGCACCTACTACAAGCAGATGTGCGCCAAGATCGCCTCGCTGCCCGACGCCGTGCCGCTCGTGCACTATAAGGTAACACTGTTCAACCAGATCCGCACCTACTACAAGCAGATGTGCGCCAAGATCGCCTCGCTGCCCGACGCCGTGCCGCTCGTGCACTATAAGGTAACACTGTTCAACCAGATCCGCACCTACTACAAGCAGATGTGCGCCAAGATCGCCTCGCTGCCCGACGCCGTGCCGCTCGTGCACTATAAGGTAACACTGTTCAACCAGATCCGCACCTACTACAAGCAGATGTGCGCCAAGATCGCCTCGCTGCCCGACGCCGTGCCGCTCGTGCACTATAAGGTAACACTGTTCAACCAGATCCGCACCTACTACAAGCAGATGTGCGCCAAGATCGCCATATACATAAACCACGTACAGAGTTCTTCCAGTATTGCGTGAATATTGGACGCTACAAACGTGAAACCATTCGTAAAAATTCTATCCGCTGAAATGTGGAATGCACTTCCCTAATGGGTATTCTTCGATAAATATAGTCTGGGTGGGTAAAAATCACGGTTTCTTTTTAGTAAACGCGTTCCATTATCATCAGGCGAACTGGCCGTTAAGCTTCTGCTTAAGAATAGTCTAGAAACTTACTAGGAGATTGCGCAAAGCTATTTCGCAGTTTACATAATTAATGAATGGTGTTTGAGTAAGATTTGGTTTGTTGCAGCTAGCATTCCTGCGTATCATCTGCTCGCACGAGCACTACGTTTCGCTGAACCTGCCGCTGGCGGGCGGGGCCGGTTCAGGTGGGGCCGGGGCTGGTACAGGCGGGGCCGGAGCTGGGTCAGGCGGGGCCGGGGGTGGGGGCGGCGTGTCCCCCGCGGCATCATGGCAGTCGCTGGGTTCAGTATCGAGTGCGGCGCCTCGGCACGCGCTGTGCCACGAGTTCCGCTCGCGTCACTACCTGGCCGGCCTGCTCCTCACTGAACTCACCAACGCCCTCGACCTGCAGTATGTACACACTTATTTTACTTAGTATATTTGATTATAACACTGCCGGTCCCTAGAAAAGGACATCGACCACGGGACAGATGGAGGGAATACTGACAAAATTACTTGGTAATTACCAAGTAATTTATATTTTAAATTCTGTCCAAACCATATGGGCGGAAAGCTTTACAAAACAATTGTCTAATACATAGAATGATCAGGTACAAAAACTGATCGACTTCATATAATACCACCATGGCTAATCAAGCTTTACAAATTCACTTACATATATTTTTCGAATCTACCCGACAAATATTAAACTTTTCAGTTTTCCTAATAATATCAATATTAGCAAGTGTCATATTTTTAAACAAAAAAATATTGTATATTCTACCCGAACAGAATCCTCGTACTTGGCTAAGATTAACTTCTAAACTAGTTACGCAACTAACAACTTAATAGTAGCCAGGGCTCCTTGATTCGTACCGCATTCCCTTTGAAAATCACGTAAAAACCATGAATTTTTTTTCTCTGAAAATTATTATTTTTGGATCTGCTTTGATTTTAAAATAATGAGCTTAGCTACTTGAAATTCCGCAACAGTAAAAAAAATCAAATAATTGAAAACTAGTCATAATGCCGATAATTTTAACTCGGGTAGTATTTTTGTGTAATTTTTTTAAATGGCTGGTACTATGGATCCGTAGCGAATTTTATATATATATATATATAATTTGGGGACGCCGGCAGGCACCAGGCGGGCGATCAGTCCGCATATTGGGATTATTTCGCCCATACCGTAGCGAATACATCGATGAATATTTTTTTCTGAGCCCGCCATTAGTAGGCCTTTCTCCTGTTGCCGGATTATCGTCACGTTCTGGGACATCCTGTATAGGGGAGGAGATACATAGGGGCTATGTAGATTGTAGATCAGTAAATAAATCCACTAAAGTATAATATTTCCATCGTGTAGGAGTCCAGTCCTCCAATGCGCGGCTGTGAATGGCGTGCTGTCGTTACTGACAGCGCACGACGCGGACCCGCGGCTGGCCGCGCCCGACGTGAAGGCCCGCGTGGCGGCGCTCTACCTGCCGCTGTTGGGCATCGTCATGGACGCGCTTCCGCAGTTGTATAGAGGATTCACCACTAACAAAGGTATACACCTGATATTTTGCTAAAAAGATTGCGTTATTGTAATATTAATTCAGAATCTCTACTAGGTATTATGAAATTTTAAAACAGCTGTGCTACTGCTGTACATCAAAGATATTTAAAAAAAACATACCATACTATCACGCCTGTTTTTCCCCGAAGGGTTAGGCAGAGGTGTACTAATGTACACCCACAGTTCGCCGGTATGTTTAGGTCCCATGTAATAGGGGGCGAGCCTATTGCCATTAATGGGGCACAAATTCCTAACTCCGAGCTGCTACTGGGAATTTCATAGAAAAACCCAATAACACTGCTCGAACCGAATCGCTGGGAATCGAACCCAGGACCTCTAGCGTAGCAGTCGCGCTCAGGACCACTTGGCTAATGAGGCAGTTTTAGAAACATAATTAATATTGAGACATATTTAAGTACTAAATATTAGTTTTTTCGTAGAGATACTGCAGTTAGACAGTGAAATGGGACAGTTTGGTGGTTTGTACACCGCGTCTTCGCCAGAAGGTGACTTCAAACAGGCATGTATTTTTCTCTTATTTTTATAATTTTAATACACTTACTTTTGATGACTAATTTTTAATTGAGAAATCGTTTCCACTATAAAATTTAAACTGAAGACACACACAATCGCTGGGAACCAAATAAATAACAGTTACAAAGTATACCCAGATTTGGAATAAATATCTGTGAATGATACCAATATTTGCCTCTGGTGGCAATTTAAACACAAAATTACAATAAACAATTTGTTCTATTGTAATTTTGTGTTTAAATTCAATTTAAACATATTTATGAAGTTGGTGCAAGTGACCCTTAGTGTCGCTCGGTGTAAATAATTTTAGTAAATAATATTTTGTAAATAGTTTTGGACAAAATATAACATGGTGTAAACATTATTGGAATCGATTCGTTTACTTATTCTGATCAAACTATATTCAGTTTTCGCATATACTAAAAATAATGTTGTATACGACTGTACAGTACAAAATAGGCACGAGCCGATGCGCAGAATACATATTAAGATGATACCTTAATATGTATTCTGCGCATCGGCTCGTGCCTATTTTAGGGGAAGACGGAAGAGCGCCTCCTCCCTGCTCGCGTCCTTGCTACAGTGTGAGTGCTACGTCCGTATGTGAACCACACGCTCGTTGCGTTCTAAGAGTACAGTCGAGTTCAGAATCGTTCATTTAGTTTTTGTTATTGGTCATTAGTTTTTTTGTTATTATTGTTCGTTAGTGTTTATGTTATTATTGTTTGTTAGTTTTTGTTGTTATTTGTTATTGCTATTTTTTATTAGGTATGCACCGCGTATGTCGTAATATTTTACGTCGCCAGGCGCGATAATGGTATGGTATCGCAAATAACCCTAGTGCAGGATTGTTAGCATTTTTCCGAAAATAAAAAACAGTGTGACAGAATAAAAAACAGTGACAGTGAACTTGATGAATCTGCAAGGGTGGTATGGAGGTATTTACGTAGGTTCTATTTAAAGGATAGCCGACTGTTTGCCATCCTGATTTCGATCGGGAGAGCATTCCATAGTAAGATTGAAGGAGCTCAAGCTCCGTCTCACCGCTCTGGCTTTGTTCACTCTACTTTCTTCATTCAATCAATCTTACTATCGAATGCTCTATTTAAGATTTAGGGTATTTGCGTTAGTAATTTTCCACTCGACTGTACCATGCGTAACAACTTCAGTCCGGCCGAAAAGATTACTGTACCTGCGTGTCCGTTCTAAGGTTCAGAGAGGAACTGTTTCATTGGTGGCTGTGTAATGTGTTCTGTATGTAACAGAACGGTCGTCCGCCGTTCAACAGCGAGACGAGCCGCAACCTGCTGATGTGCCTGGTGTGGGTGCTGAAGTGGGCCGACCGAGCCGCGCTGGCCGCCTGCGTGGCCGAGCTGCCCTCGCCGCGCCTGCACGCGCTGCTGGCGCTCGTCGACCTGTGCTTCAAGTGCCAGGAGTACAAGGTATCCTGTCGCACTCGTGCGCGCTGGCCGCCTGCGTGGCCGAGCTGCCCTCGCCTGCAACGATTGTCTGTCAGACCCATCTATCGCGCTACACCAGAACTTCGACGAAGCCGATCATAATTATTTGTATAGTAACCTTGTGCTACAGTCCCCCAGGAAAAATACCCACCTGGTTGGAGGATTCTCCCTTCGGATGGGGGACAACACACCTCGTCCCTCCACAGTGATGACCCCGTCGTTTTACTAAAGAACTACTTGCAAAAATAAATTTCATTTAATTTTGTTTACGCGATAAAAATCCGAGTGAATTAAATTGGCTAATTTACCACTTGTGCCTAGACTCACCTCAGAATATTGGAAAAAAATGTCAAGAGTTCATTCAAATGAGTTTCGTAATTTTTTTGAGTAGAATAGTGATGTCCATTCGAATAGTCGACTAATCGATACATATAAAAAGATGATGTGTTAATAAACTATTTTACATACCCCAGGGTCGCAAGGAAATAATGAAGTGCACGCAACAGAACGTGCGCAAGACCACGGACATCAAAGCGAAACTGGAGGACGTCATCCTTGGTCAGGGCTCCGCGCGCAACGACTTCATCATGCGACGCAAAGGTAAACTATAACTACAAATTATCTACTACAAACTGTCAAATCTCCTCAATGGATAATAAACTCTGGGGTTTGGACATTAACTTGCAAATCGATTGGAGATATTTGACAGTTTTTGATACATATAATGAGTAAGATCATGTCTTTAAGTATTTTGCATGGGTTGCACTCCGGGAGTCCCGGCAGAAGTGACAACATAAATAGTTACGAAGATTTCACTTTAATAAATGATTATGTTCAGTTGTATAGTACCCGGCGATAAATATTGCACATCGACATTTGGAAAGAGACAATCGGCTAATTTCGGCTTCGTAGAGCGTTATCTCTGTCGCACACTACCTATGTGACGTTTTGTCAGTCGTTGTTCAAGTGCGGTCGCGTCCAGTTCAAAATATATATATAGAGTTGTTAACACCCCCAAATTTAAATAATTTAAAGTTGTACTATGGCATCTTTAGGAAAAATAGAGAAACCTTTACGAGGTCAGTCACGCTAAATTATCTACAATGTTTATAAATATTTTGTAACCGAAGCTGATAGATTTAAAAAAAATGAAGATGAAAATGTAAGTTGTTATTTTAAGAAGGTTCAAGCGCGAGTTGCAAATGCCACTGGAATTTCAAGAAGAACTTGTGTTTATTATGTACACTACAGCTGTAATTTTCCAAAGTAATTAAATACGTAAACATAATGTGAACATATTTTTTTTATTTTATTTTACCCGAACCTAAAGCCATCACTTATAGAAAAATTGGTGTATTTTATACAAAGAATAAAAAGAATTATTAAAAGAAGCAAATTAAAATTGTTTTAACAGCTAATAGATACCGGACTGTTTGTATTTCGTGCGACAGAGATAACGCTCTACGAAGCCGAAATTAGCCGATTGCCTCTTTCCAAATGTCGATGTGCAATATTTATCGCCGGGTAGGTACTGTACTGTCTAAGAAATGTTGTTTTCACTTTTTTATCAACGCCATCTGTTGTTTTTTAGTGTTATAATTAACACTACTGTCTTCCAACTGTTGAAAGCGCAATATAATTGTTAAATGCATCCATAGATGGCGCTAAATAATGAAGAATATTAACGTTGTGCATTGTTGTCCGTCTTATGGTCAGGGTTTTACGGTTACGATCACAAAAAGTGAATAGCGCCGCTAAAGAAGTTTTCACTTCAATAAGCGCAAAACCTGAAAGTAGTTTGTTCAGAATCGAATACTGAATCGATATTACATTTATTTTTCCTGAAACTGATCCATCAGTGGCTCGAGTCATGAAAACTGAAACCTTTTTGCACAAAATGCGCCATGACGTGGGCGCGCTGGTGTAGGGTGTATGTAGACATGTGCGGCGCGACTACAGTGTGTAAGATAGGTGGTGGGTCGAGCGTAGGTGCGTGCCGGCGCGAGCGCTGGCGCAAGGAGTGGGTGCGCGGCGGCGGGCGGCACGACGCGGGCGCGCTGGTGTAGGGTGTATGTAGACATGTGCGGCGCGACTACAGTGTGTAAGATAGGTGGTGGGTCGAGCGTAGGTGCGTGCCGGCGCGAGCGCTGGCGCAAGGAGTGGGTGCGCGGCGGCGGGCGGCACGACGCGGGCGCGCTGGTGTAGGGTGTATGTAGACATGTGCGGCGCGACTACAGTGTGTAAGATAGGTGGTGGGTCGAGCGTAGGTGCGTGCCGGCGCGAGCGCTGGCGCAAGGAGTGGGTGCGCGGCGGCGGGCGGCACGACGCGGGCGCGCTGGTGTAGGGTGTATGTAGACATGTGCGGCGCGACTACAGTGTGTAAGATAGGTGGTGGGTCGAGCGTAGGTGCGTGCCGGCGCGAGCGCTGGCGCAAGGAGTGGGTGCGCGGCGGCGGGCGGCACGACGCGGGCGCGCTGGTGTAGGGTGTATGTAGACATGTGCGGCGCGACTACAGTGTGTAAGATAGGTGGTGGGTCGAGCGTAGGTGCGTGCCGGCGCGAGCGCTGGCGCAAGGAGTGGGTGCGCGGCGGCGGGCGGCACGACGCGGGCGCGCTGGTGTAGAGTGTATGTAGACATGTGCGGCGCGACTACAGTGTGTAAGATAGGTGGTGGGTCGAGCGTAGGTGCGTGCCGGCGCGAGCGCTGGCGCAAGGAGTGGGTGCGCGGCGGCGGGCGGCACGACGCGGGCGCGCTGGTGTAGGGTGTATGTAGACATGTGCGGCGCGACTACAGTGTGTAAGATAGGTGGTGGGTCGAGCGTAGGTGCGTGCCGGCGCGAGCGCTGGCGCAAGGAGTGGGTGCGCGGCGGCGGGCGGCACGACGCGGGCGCGCTGGTGTAGGGTGTATGTAGACATGTGCGGCGCGACTACAGTGTGTAAGATAGGTGGTGGGTCGAGCGTAGGTGCGTGCCGGCGCGAGCGCTGGCGCAAGGAGTGGGTGCGCGGCGGCGGGCGGCACGACGCGGGCGCGCTGGTGTAGGGTGTATGTAGACATGTGCGGCGCGACTACAGTGTGTAAGATAGGTGGTGGGTCGAGCGTAGGTGCGTGCCGGCGCGAGCGCTGGCGCAAGGAGTGGGTGCGCGGCGGCGGGCGGCACGACGCGGGCGCGCTGGTGTAGGGTGTATGTAGACATGTGCGGCGCGACTACAGTGTGTAAGATAGGTGGTGGGTCGAGCGTAGGTGCGTGCCGGCGCGAGCGCTGGCGCAAGGAGTGGGTGCGCGGCGGCGGGCGGCACGACGCGGGCGCGCTGGTGTAGGGTGTATGTAGACATGTGCGGCGCGACTACAGTGTGTAAGATAGGTGGTGGGTCGAGCGTAGGTGCGTGCCGGCGCGAGCGCTGGCGCAAGGAGTGGGTGCGCGGCGGCGGGCGGCACGACGCGGGCGCGCTGGTGTAGGGTGTATGTAGACATGTGCGGCGCGACTACAGTGTGTAAGATAGGTGGTGGGTCGAGCGTAGGTGCGTGCCGGCGCGAGCGCTGGCGCAAGGAGTGGGTGCGCGGCGGCGGGCGGCACGACGCGGGCGCGCTGGTGTAGGGTGTATGTAGACATGTGCGGCGCGACTACAGTGTGTAAGATAGGTGGTGGGTCGAGCGTAGGTGCGTGCCGGCGCGAGCGCTGGCGCAAGGAGTGGGTGCGCGGCGGCGGGCGGCACGACGCGGGCGCGCTGGTGTAGGGTGTATGTAGACATGTGCGGCGCGACTACAGTGTGTAAGATAGGTGGTGGGTCGAGCGTAGGTGCGTGCCGGCGCGAGCGCTGGCGCAAGGAGTGGGTGCGCGGCGGCGGGCGGCACGACGCGGGCGCGCTGGTGTAGGGTGTATGTAGACATGTGCGGCGCGACTACAGTGTGTAAGATAGGTGGTGGGTCGAGCGTAGGTGCGTGCCGGCGCGAGCGCTGGCGCAAGGAGTGGGTGCGCGGCGGCGGGCGGCACGACGCGGGCGCGCTGGTGTAGGGTGTATGTAGACATGTGCGGCGCGACTACAGTGTGTAAGATAGGTGGTGGGTCGAGCGTAGGTGCGTGCCGGCGCGAGCGCTGGCGCAAGGAGTGGGTGCGCGGCGGCGGGCGGCACGACGCGGGCGCGCTGGTGTAGGGTGTATGTAGACATGTGCGGCGCGACTACAGTGTGTAAGATAGGTGGTGGGTCGAGCGTAGGTGCGTGCCGGCGCGAGCGCTGGCGCAAGGAGTGGGTGCGCGGCGGCGGGCGGCACGACGCGGGCGCGCTGGTGTAGGGTGTATGTAGACATGTGCGGCGCGACTACAGTGTGTAAGATAGGTGGTGGGTCGAGCGTAGGTGCGTGCCGGCGCGAGCGCTGGCGCAAGGAGTGGGTGCGCGGCGGCGGGCGGCACGACGCGGGCGCGCTGGTGTAGGGTGTATGTAGACATGTGCGGCGCGACTACAGTGTGTAAGATAGGTGGTGGGTCGAGCGTAGGTGCGTGCCGGCGCGAGCGCTGGCGCAAGGAGTGGGTGCGCGGCGGCGGGCGGCACGACGCGGGCGCGCTGGTGTAGGGTGTATGTAGACATGTGCGGCGCGACTACAGTGTGTAAGATAGGTGGTGGGTCGAGCGTAGGTGCGTGCCGGCGCGAGCGCTGGCGCAAGGAGTGGGTGCGCGGCGGCGGGCGGCACGACGCGGGCGCGCTGGTGTAGAGTGTATGTAGACATGTGCGGCGCGACTACAGTGTGTAAGATAGGTGGTGGGTCGAGCGTAGGTGCGTGCCGGCGCGAGCGCTGGCGCAAGGAGTGGGTGCGCGGCGGCGGGCGGCACGACGCGGGCGCGCTGGTGTAGGGTGTATGTAGACATGTGCGGCGCGACTACAGTGTGTAAGATAGGTGGTGGGTCGAGCGTAGGTGCGTGCCGGCGCGAGCGCTGGCGCAAGGAGTGGGTGCGCGGCGGCGGGCGGCACGACGCGGGCGCGCTGGTGTAGGGTGTATGTAGACATGTGCGGCGCGACTACAGTGTGTAAGATAGGTGGTGGGTCGAGCGTAGGTGCGTGCCGGCGCGAGCGCTGGCGCAAGGAGTGGGTGCGCGGCGGCGGGCGGCACGACGCGGGCGCGCTGGTGTAGGGTGTATGTAGACATGTGCGGCGCGACTACAGTGTGTAAGATAGGTGGTGGGTCGAGCGTAGGTGCGTGCCGGCGCGAGCGCTGGCGCAAGGAGTGGGTGCGCGGCGGCGGGCGGCACGACGCGGGCGCGCTGGTGTAGGGTGTATGTAGACATGTGCGGCGCGACTACAGTGTGTAAGATAGGTGGTGGGTCGAGCGTAGGTGCGTGCCGGCGCGAGCGCTGGCGCAAGGAGTGGGTGCGCGGCGGCGGGCGGCACGACGCGGGCGCGCTGGTGTAGGGTGTATGTAGACATGTGCGGCGCGACTACAGTGTGTAAGATAGGTGGTGGGTCGAGCGTAGGTGCGTGCCGGCGCGAGCGCTGGCGCAAGGAGTGGGTGCGCGGCGGCGGGCGGCACGACGTGGGCGCGCTGGTGTAGGGTGTATGTAGACATGTGCGGCGCGACTACAGTGTGTAAGATAGGTGGTGGGTCGAGCGTAGGTGCGTGCCGGCGCGAGCGCTGGCGCAAGGAGTGGGTGCGCGGCGGCGGGCGGCACGACGCGGGCGCGCTGGTGTAGGGTGTATGTAGACATGTGCGGCGCGACTACAGTGTGTAAGATAGGTGGTGGGTCGAGCGTAGGTGCGTGCCGGCGCGAGCGCTGGCGCAAGGAGTGGGTGCGCGGCGGCGGGCGGCACGACGCGGGCGCGCTGGTGTAGGGTGTATGTAGACATGTGCGGCGCGACTACAGTGTGTAAGATAGGTGGTGGGTCGAGCGTAGGTGCGTGCCGGCGCGAGCGCTGGCGCAAGGAGTGGGTGCGCGGCGGCGGGCGGCACGACGCGGGCGCGCTGGTGTAGGGTGTATGTAGACATGTGCGGCGCGACTACAGTGTGTAAGATAGGTGGTGGGTCGAGCGTAGGTGCGTGCCGGCGCGAGCGCTGGCGCAAGGAGTGGGTGCGCGGCGGCGGGCGGCACGACGCGGGCGCGCTGGTGTAGGGTGTATGTAGACATGTGCGGCGCGACTACAGTGTGTAAGATAGGTGGTGGGTCGAGCGTAGGTGCGTGCCGGCGCGAGCGCTGGCGCAAGGAGTGGGTGCGCGGCGGCGGGCGGCACGACGCGGGCGCGCTGGTGTAGGGTGTATGTAGACATGTGCGGCGCGACTACAGTGTGTAAGATAGGTGGTGGGTCGAGCGTAGGTGCGTGCCGGCGCGAGCGCTGGCGCAAGGAGTGGGTGCGCGGCGGCGGGCGGCACGACGCGGGCGCGCCGGCCGCGCCGCAGCCGCAGCTGTCGGCCGCGCTGGCCGCGGAGGTCGCGCTCACGCTGCTGCACGCGCTCGAGACCATCGTGCAGGTATTAACACCTAATACTCCCCCACAAACATCATTTCACACCCTTACATTAACAAAATAATGACCGTTATTAAAAAAATACTACACTATATATATATATTTATACTAACTAAATACACACAATAGTTTACATTTTACAGTTCTGATTTAAATTACAAGTAACCACAGCAATCTTAATATATGTTACATTTTATAAGTATTTATAAATATATTAATAGTTTGTATATAAAACAATATACAGGGTGGAAACTTACTGTTGATCCCGTAGAAGTTTTTGATCAGTATTAGAAACAGGATCGATTGGAAGAATCTGTGAATGAGGATCAAAATTCCATAAAAAAATATGGATGGTCTCCTAAGACCATTTTCGTGTAGCTGCAACGGACAAGGTACTTCCGCTTACTACCCCGGTAAAAGTTTCCACCCTGTATATGTATATGCAATTTTTTTTACTTGAATAAGGTATGGACTTCTACTGATGTTTCTACATAACATAGGCATCAGCGATCTACAACCCTATATAAGATATTAGGGCTTGGTCCGATTCCTAGGTCTGTTTTACTGACTCTCTGACCTTCCTTTAAATCTTATACCTCCCAACCAAGAATGAACTACTGAATTATTCTGTTTGATATTGACCCCTATTCTGTTTTCTGTGAGGCTGGTATCACTCCGGTAGAGCTGGCCCATTCGTTCCGTAGCATGGCTCTCCCACGATGAAAATCGCTATTGATGTCATCCTTATGTAATTTAATGCCATTGCACGAACATTCTGCTACAAATTAAATAGCTGGGGCTGTATTACGATTTGTTATCGCGTTCATTTTTCGGTTGTGAGAATGGGATAGTGCTATTCTAATCTGTAGAGCAGCATCCCTCTCTTTCACTCGGAAAATGATGGCAATAACACGTAATAATACGAAGTAAGCAATCAGAGTTGGGCTCCCTGGCTACCAGTTGTTACTGTAACTGTTGCGCAGTCGTGCAGCGCGCTGGAGTGCGGGCAGGGCGTGTGCAGCGCGGCGTTGCAAGTGGTGCTGCGCGCGCTGCAACGCAACCAGAGCGTCGCCGTGTTGCAGCACATGTTCGCCACCGTGCGCTCGCTCATCGCTAAGGTAAATAGATCCTTTGTGTACACATTGTACCTAACCCACATGTTTTTTTTTATATCTTCAATGTACATACACAATTTTTTTACAATTTTAAAATAGTAGAGACTCGAAATTGTCACCTCCAACGAGATGGACGGCCGACCCATAGGAACAGGGCAACGCGGGTGAAGCTGGGAGAAGAAAATGTCGGTTTATTCATAGGTTGTTATTGATTGTGCAGCTGGGGTGGTCGTGCTGCGGCGAGGAGTCGGGCACGTGCCGCGTGCTGCTGCGGCACTGCGCGGCGCTGCTGGCCAGCACGCGCGCGCACGCCTCCGCCACGCTCTACGCGCTCATGCGCCAGCACTACCAGCTCGGCAACGTACGTATATACAGTGTGTTCCGACATGGACTAGCGATTTTCTAAATACATAAATAACAACTATTTTACTATACAAATACACTGTACACTTGAGCCTAATCCACTTTCCCGTTATGTGGCAGCTATTTTGTTGAATACTCCCTGTATGTACAAGGAAAATCATATCTCTCAAAGTTTTGGTCTTATCGAGTTAAAAATAGGCTTATTCGGAAGGCAACAATACTGTCTACCGTCTACATTACGAAACATTACCGTCTACATTATCTTTTTTCTACTAGATAGAAAGCCGTTGAGCTATGATACAATACAACATTTACAATTTACAACTGTGTGTCTGGCCCAAATGTATAGTTTATTTGTGTATTAAAGTAGTTGTTGTTATATAAGTATTTAGAATACACTGTATTCTCACTACTAACATCACGCACACTCTTCTCAATGATAATACTTGCTCAATGATACAAGTACTGACAAATTTGGCCGATAAAACTGACCAAAAAACAACAATTCCAGTCAATGTATGCAGTATTTTGGTTTATTGTTTCGAGTACCGGAGTGCTGACCACGATTTGGGTTTGATTCTCACAGGACACAAATATTTATGTGATGAATATAAATGTTTGTGTTCGTCTGGGTGTTTCTTATGTATTATAAGTATGTATTAACAAAATAGTATATAAGTATTATATCCATTGTCTAGTAACCATATTACAAGCTCTGCTTAGTTTGGTACTAGATGGTAAACATGAATTATTTACAGAAATCTCTTGCCGTTTCTTATTAATAAAACCCACTACACCCTAACAGTGGGTACTACACAGTAATACGCAGTTACTTCTGTTGTACTTTACTTCAAACCGAAAAGTTCTTGTAATAATTGTCTAACTGAATCATTTGACTTTGACAAATTCAAAGCTAACCGTCGTTCTGTGTTGACAGAACTTCAGCCGCGTAAAGATGCAGGTGACAATGTCGCTGTCCTCACTGGTGGGCACTTCCACGACCTTCAGCGAGGAGTCGCTGCGGCGCGCGCTCAAGACCATCCTCGTGTACGCTGAGCACGATACTGACCTGGCTGACACTACATTCCCCGAACAGGTAATACTCATATGCTCACGACTGCGTCTTGGACTTTGATTTAACTATTATTATTTACTAGCTTCTGCCCCGGACTTCGTCTGCGTGGACTTTAGATAAAAAAT
Organism: Acronicta leporina; assembly: GCA_947256265.1. Lineage (NCBI taxonomy): Eukaryota > Metazoa > Arthropoda > Insecta > Lepidoptera > Noctuidae > Acronicta > Acronicta leporina. Next base: position 1,622,731 of record OX366513.1, on the reverse strand, counting down.
AGCCCATGTGTGATTCCAGACTATAATCTATCTCTGTGCCAAATTTTATCCAGATCCGTTCAGCCGTTCTGGCATGTAAGAGTAACAAACATCCATCCATCCATCCATCCTCACAAACTTTCGCATTTATAATATTATAGTAGGAAGTAGGATTTTTTATATCGACTTCTTCCCACTTGACATTAGGTAACCTTCAATGTCCACACAAGCTGCTATCGCAATATTGTACCTGCGTGAAGATTGTAACTTTATTTATTTTAAAAGAGTGTCCATGGAGTTTCTTGCCGGATTCTTCTCCATAGGATAAACCTTTTGGCATCGTGCAACTAGAATCATAACGTTTCATAAACGCTTGTAAAAGCTTATTTGAAATCAAAACATTTGAACTTGAACTTGACCATTATTAACACATCGAGACCCCGTCGTACCTCGGTCCCGGTTGTCAAACGAACATCTATGACAATTTTTACTGGTAGTCAGAAGCCCAAAAAAAACCTGACAACCAGTCTATCTTCCGAAAATTGGGTTACGGAGGTCTGATGGCAGTCGCTTCGTATAAAATGCTGATATTCAGCCGCATCTGGTTAGACTGGAAGTCGACTCCAACATAGTTGGGAAAGGCTCGGTGGATGCAGCAATATAAGCGCTTTTCGGGACTTTTCAGGAAAAGCAAATTCTTTTTTTTATTGATTATCTCGGCATACGCAAAAGCAAATTCTTTTTCACGTGGGAGAGCCATGCTTCGGCACGAATGGGCGGCTCGACCGGAGTGATACCACGGCCTCACAGAAAACCGGCGTGAAACAACGAGTGAGTTAAGGTTACCGGAGGCCCAAACCCTTTTAAAGGCGGGCAACGTACTTGCGACTCCTCTGGTGTTGCGGGTGTCCATGGGCGGCGGTTATCGCTTACCATCAGGTGATCCGTTTGCTCGTTTGCTGCCCTATCCCATAAAAAAAAAATACGAACAGGCGAGGCACTTGATGGTAAGTAGTCAACACCGCCCATGGACACCTGCAACGGAGTTACCGAATTTTAAGAGCCTCTACGGACTGCAGACTGCCCGACCCGCAGCAACCGAGTAGGAACTGGCTCTTATGCGCAAAAGTTTTAACACACCAAGGTGCTACACAGACTCTGGTGTACCTACTCACTTTGTAGCCACTCACCCCAAAAGGTTCTACAACCGAGCAATTCAGATATTTTCTTGGCTCTTACGAGATGTCTATCTGAATGGCAGTTTCCGAACCCTTTTTAAGAAATGATGATGAATGAACTTTTTGTTGTCATACCTTTTTTGGGAAATGCGGAATTGCCACATAAAATATGTGCGCATTCGCATCATAATCATGCTCGTGGAAATCTTTTGTGACCTGCAGCCCTCATGATGGTAATCTCCAATGAGTTCATCCATAATCTCATGAAATAGAAAACGTACACAACGGCAAAACAATAAAGACAATCTTTTTTTAGGTGAAGGACCTAGTTTTCAACCTGCACATGATCTTATCCGACACGGTGAAGATGAAGGAGTTCCAGGAGGACCCGGAGATGCTGCTGGACCTAATGCACCGCATCGCGCGTGGGTACCAGCACAGCCCCGACCTGCGACTCACGTGGCTCAACAACATGGCACAGAAGCATATGGAGGTAAGTAAGCTGTGCTGATGCTTTCAGATGTGTTCCAGTTCACCAAATATAGACCTAAATTGAGATGGCGGGCTGAACTGGACCCCCATATAAGAGATTAAGCTGAAAAGAGAATTGATGTAGAACGAAAAGTTTTGTTTTCATTTATTTAAAAAAAAAGTTATTAAAAATTTATTAAAAAAAATGGCATTATATTACAGGTATTCAAAAGGAATTGTTGTCTCTAATTCGACGTCGAATATTCGACATCACAACGTCTTCATGCATTTACGTACACTCGTTTTAATTGTTCATGTTTTAGCGGTCCAACCACACGGAAGCAGGCATGTGCCTGGTCCATGGCGCAGCACTAGTGGCAGAGCAGACGTGCGCAGGCGGGCGCGGCGCAGCACTACTGCAGCACGTAACGCACAACGCGCTCGACGAGAGCTGCGCAGACGCACTGCACCACCACCTCACGCACCACGAGCTGCAGGTACTGCTTGTGCCCAGTAGGCGCGGCACTGCTACAGCACGTGACGCACAACGCGCTCGACGAGAGCTGCGCAGACGCACTGCACCACCACCTCACGCACCACGAGCTGCAGGTACTGCTTGTGCCCAGTAGGCGCGGCACTGCTACAGCACGTGACGCACAACGCGCTCGACGAGAGCTGCGCAGACGCACTGCACCACCACCTCACGCACCACGAGCTGCAGGTACTGCTTGTGCCCAGTAGGCGCGGCACTGCTACAGCACGTGACGCACAACGCGCTCGACGAGAGCTGCGCAGACGCACTGCACCACCACCTCACGCACCACGAGCTGCAGGTACTGCTTGTGCCCAGTAGGCGCGGCACTGCTACAGCACGTGACGCACAACGCGCTCGACGAGAGCTGCGCAGACGCACTGCACCACCACCTCACGCACCACGAGCTGCAGGTACTGCTTGTGCCCAGTAGGCGCGGCACTGCTACAGCACGTGACGCACAACGCGCTCGACGAGAGCTGCGCAGACGCACTGCACCACCACCTCACGCACCACGAGCTGCAGGTACTGCTTGTGCCCAGTAGGCGCGGCACTGCTACAGCACGTGACGCACAACGCGCTCGACGAGAGCTGCGCAGACGCACTGCACCACCACCTCACGCACCACGAGCTGCAGGTACTGCTTGTGCCCAGTAGGCGCGGCACTGCTACAGCACGTGACGCACAACGCGCTCGACGAGAGCTGCGCAGACGCACTGCACCACCACCTCACGCACCACGAGCTGCAGGTACTGCTTGTGCCCAGTAGGCGCGGCACTACTACAGCACGTGACGCACAACGCGCTCGACGAGAGCTGCGCAGACGCACTGCACCACCACCTCACGCACCACGAGCTGCAGGTACTGCTTGTGCCCAGTAGGCGCGGCACTGCTACAGCACGTGACGCACAACGCGCTCGACGAGAGCTGCGCAGACGCACTGCACCACCACCTCACGCACCACGAGCTGCAGGTACTGCTTGTGCCCAGTAGGCGCGGCACTGCTACAGCACGTGACGCACAACGCGCTCGACGAGAGCTGCGCAGACGCACTGCACCACCACCTCACGCACCACGAGCTGCAGGTACTGCTTGTGCCCAGTAGGCGCGGCACTGCACTGCTGTAGCAGACCAAAAGAAACACGCTTCCTAGCGATCATTTAAAGGACTAAAATCCGCATAATATAAACTCTACCTCGTTTTAAGGCTATAGTTTTCTTCTCCAGGCGCTGTTGGAGCACGCAGCCAGCGAGCTGATGACGGCAGGCATGTACGAGACCGTCAACGAAGTGTACAAGGTGTTGATACCCATCGCCGAGGAGCACCGCGACTACAAGAAACTCGCCAACATACACAGGTATACATGACCTTGAGTCGTCCTCAATGCTGAAGGACCTCTATGAAGAAATTTCTATAGACTTTATTTCGCCCCTTAGCTCTATCTTCTGCGGAATGGATGGCGTCGCTCGACTGGACCCGCAAGTTTTTTTTATGATTTAGGGGGCAAACGATCAGACGGATCGCCTGATGGTAAGCAATTATCGCCGTCCATGAACACGCGCAATACCAGAGGAGTCGAGCGTTGTCCCCCTGGTCTTCTTCCTTCAATCTTACCAATCCGAACCTGCGTGTTGTTATGATTTATGGATTTATAAATTTCGACCTGGTTGGGTTAGGTTAGGTGGATGGGATTCGCAGTGGCTTTTTATTTAGTCATAGCGTCTGGTATATTGAACTGGAAGACGTAGTGTTGAATCCTGCTCGAAGTTGAATTTCTCCTTCACTAAAATCTATACTTCTATACTAATATATAAAACTGAAGAGTTTGTTTGCTTGCTTGAACGCGCTAATTACTGGTCCGATTTGAAAAACTCTTTCAGTATTAGATAGCCTATTTATTGAGGAAGGCTAAAGGCTATATATCATCACGCTACGACTAAGTAACTATTCCACGCGGACGAATTCACTGGCAGAAGCTATAACTTTATTAACCTTTAACATGGAAAATGCAAAAAAAATATAATTATTATGTACACCCACAGTTCGCCGGTATTAAGGTCCCATTTAATAGGGGGCGAGCCTATTGTCTAACAAATAATCTAATTGATTAACCGGGAACAAATCCCAAACTCCGAACTGCCACTGAGAATTTCATAGAGAAACTCAATAATTACTGCTCGACCTGGAAATCGAACTCTAGGACCGCTAGCATAGCAGTCGTTCTCAGGTCCGCTAGGCTAATGAGACAGCTAATTAATGATTATCAAAACATTAATTAATACTGAAAAACTGCCTCATTAGTCAAGTGGTCCTGAGCGCGACTGCTACGCTAGAGGTCCTGGGTTCGATACCCAGTTCGACCAGTTTTAAAGGGTTTTTCTATAAAATTCCCAGTAGCTCGAAGTTAGGAATTTGTGCCCGGTTAACAGCAATGGGCTCCCTATTACATGGGACCTAAACATACCGGCGAACTGTGGGTGTCCATTAGTATGCCTCTGCGTAACTCTTCGGGGAATACAGGCGTGATGGTATGTAAAATTAGTGATCCTGTTCGTCCAGCAAGCTGAACGAGGCGTTCACGCGCATCGAGCAGCTGCACGGCAAGCGCGTGTTCGGCTCGTACTTCCGCGTGTCGTTCTACGGCGCGCGCTTCGGGGACCTGGACAGCGAGGAGTTCGTCTACAAGGAGCACGCGCTCACCAAGCTGCCCGAGATATTCAGCAGGCTCGAGGTGCCCACACATACATTGCTAGCTAAATATGTTCATTCATAATCAACCTATCATACTATGCCATTACTGGGCAAGTGTCTCTTCTCAGGATGATAGGGATTAAGGTATAGTCCACCACACTAGCCTAATGCGGGATGGCAGACTTCAAATGCCGTCGAGAAAATTTCTCAGACGTGCAGGTTCCTCACGATATTTTCCTTCGACTTTAAACTTTTCAAGTTTGAGGTTCTTTGTTGCATTGAATGCAAAGGTGTTCAATTTAAACAAAATAAGGTTTAACATGAAACCCCGTAAGGGTACAGCAAAATTATGTAAACAACACAATATAATGACGATACAATTTAAGGCCCATTTTTCCATCGCCAGATAACTTTATCGGAGGAATAAATTCGAATTTGTGACACTTTTTCTATACAAAATGTGAAATTTCAATTTTATCCTTCAGTTAAAAGTTATCTGGCGAAGGAAAATCAGGCAACAAATTTTTATTGTGTGCGTGAGCGCGCCGGTATCGTAGTCGTTGTGGGTACAACTGTAGTACAGCGAGTGCGTTTAGCTGGAATAACAAATTTCTTGAAAAACAAAATGCTTACGTCTCTCAAAATGGCTTTATTGGCTAGGTTAGGTTATTATAACAATGATTCGATATTCTAATTGACGTATATGAGGTGTAGCGCTTATTGTCAAACTCACTCCTAAGATGCGACACTTTTCTTGTATGTACTATGTCCAAGAAATGAAACAAGATGTTCCTGATTGAATATTAAAAATTTATTAAACTGGTCAGCTAAGGTAAATTCATGTAACGAAACCATAGCGCGATTCAGGCCACCGGTACAACGCCATCTAGTTACAAAATTCGAACTAAAATTACTATGGCCCATTATACATTCCGCCCACTATGGACAAAATATGAAATTACCGCCCACCTTGGCCAAATATTTTGTCCATAACCAATTGATGAACTTACTTAAATTTATTTACAAAAAATAGTTGTTAAAAACAAAACAAATTGCAAGTATTATTTTCAGTTTGATATTGGATATAAATAATAACACATCTTTTCCAATAAAGTTAATACAAACAAATACAAACCAGAATTAGTTTGTTAAACTATCATACTTTAATAACCAAAAAAATGGACACAGCCACTGCTAAAACTAATATAAGACTTATCCTGAATTAAACAATCACTGAGTATATTCATTTGGTTACTGGTAACACACATAGCTTGGATACCGGTCTTTTTATTTGAGACCCCTTACATTTCAAGCTAACGACGCGCGTAATTCCGTCCAGCCCTGGATGTTTGTGAGTAATTAAACCATAAAGCCACCGAGCTGGAGGTAAGTCATCCTCTTTTATTAAAACAATATCCCCTACATCTGGTTCAGGAGTTTGGTAAGCCCATTTGTAACGATTCATAAACTGAGTTAAATATTCATTTGACCAGCGGCGCCAAAAATCCTGTACCATACGTTGGGTTAATTGCCATCTTTTTAGACTTGTCAGGGTTGACTGCTCATAATTAAATTCCGGCACAAGCACAAGAGGTTCTCCAACTAAGAAGTGGCCGGGAGTTAACGGCGCTCGATCTTGACTACAGTCACTTAATTGAGACATGGGACGCGAATTCAAACAAGCCTCTATTTGTGCTAAGACTGTTGCCATCTCTTCGTAAGTCAAGGTATTGTTTCCAATAACCCTTTTTAAATGGTGTTTTGTGGACTTTATTCCCGCCTCCCACAGTCCACCGAAATTTGGAGCATGAGGCGGTATAAAGTGCCAATTGGTTCCATTATCTGATAACCAGTCTGCAATCTCCCTTACGACGCTAGATTTTTCAGCAGCCAGGAGTTCTTTTAACTCTTTGGCCGCACCGACAAAATTTGTGCCGTTGTCACTATATAGATCGGCACAATGACCGCGCCTCGCCACAAATCGTTTAAATGCTGCCAGAAAACCTTTAGATGTCAAATCGCTGACGGCTTCGAGATGTACTGCTCTAGTTGCCATGCACACAAAGAGGCAAATATAGCCTTTATATGAATGGTGGCCTCTCCCCTTGGAGGTTCGTATATTTATCGGCCCGGCATAATCCACTCCACTTTGGTGGAATGGTCGGCTAGCTGTTACTCGCGCCTTGGGTAATTGACCCATAAGTTGTTCTCTAGTTCGAGCTGCTTGCCGAACACATACAATACATTTACGTACATGATACTTGGTACGGTTTTTAGCATCAAGTACCCAATATTTGGAACGTAGATAATTAACCATCAACTGAGGCCCTCCGTGCAATGTCCTTTGGTGAGTATCGGCGATTAACAAATCAGTGAAATATGCTTTTGCTGGTATTATTATTGGGTGTTTCATGTTCTGATCTATTTCAAGCTCTCTCCAAGCGACCACCTGCTCTGATGATTCCTTCGTGATCAAGAAATGGATTCAACGGGGTAAGTATGCTTTTCTTCTGTACCTTTCCTGTCTTAACTAGATCTTCTATTTCTTTTGTAAAGTTTTGCTTTTGACACTGCTTAACACATAAAGTTGAAGCTTCATTAAGCTCTTTAGCTGTCAACCAAGACGGAAATTTGTCAGAGTTGCCATATCTTACATTATATATAAATCTTTTACAGTACGCAATTACTCTGACTAATTTTCGAAGAGATGAGAACTTGTTCCAGACTTCAAGTTCTTCTTCTGCTACTGTTACATAGCTCACTTTTTTAGCTTTTTCTTCTAAACCTGTAGTGCACTCAAATTTTTTACAATAGTCAATATTAATGTTTCTTAGCCACGATGGTCCCTCCATCCATAACTGGTTTAAAATTAATTCTGCTGGTTTTAACCCTCTTGATGCACAGTCGGCAGGGTTATCTGACGACTTCACATGACCCCATTGGCTACTGTCTAGTACTGTCAATATATCCGACACTCTATTAGCAACAAATGTTTGCCAATTAGATGGATGTTTACTTAGCCAAGCAATTACTACTGTGGAATCAGTCCATGCTCGAATTTTCTGCTTCTCTATGTTCAACACTTCAGCTACCTCCCTCAATAATTTTGACAATAAAACAGCACCACATAATTCTAGTCGAGGTATTGAAACTTGTTTTATTGGTGCCACCTTTGTTTTAGCAGTCACCAAGCTAACATGAATGACACCCTGTTGGTCAACCACACGTATATATACAACTGCTGCGTAAGCTTGATTCGACGCATCACTGAATCCATGGAGCTGAATAGAGTCACCTTGGTGGGTTTGTAACCATCTAGGGATTCGATACTGTACCAGTTGTTCGAGTTCACTCCGGTAAGTACACCATTCATTTAATAATAGAGTTGGTAATTCTTCATCCCAGTTAATTCCTGATAGCCATAACTTTTGAATTAATATTTTTGCTTTTATAATTGCAGGTGCCAGCCAGCCCAGCGGATCGAACAACATCGAAATATGGGAAACAACACTTCTTTTTGTTACAGGTTTCTTCAATTCAGGGAGCTTCACAGTGTACACGAATTCATCTGCTTCTCTACACCAGGTAAGTCCTAAGATTTTCATTACTACATCAGTTTTTAGTTCTAGGTTTTCTTCTGTTTCATTGTCTTTGCTTATATGCTTTAATAATTCAGCGCTATTGCTTTTCCATTTTTGTAGATCGAAGCCGCCTCTTGCTAGTAATTGCTTTATTTGGGTATAAATCTCTTTTCCTTCAGGTACATTTTGACAACCGGTCATCAGATCATCCATATAAAAGTCCTGCAGGACTATGTCACGTGCGATCGGGAATTTTTCTCCTTCATCTTGAGCTATTTGGTGCAAAGTCCTGACTGCTAGATATGGAGCCGACGCCGTGCCAAAAGTAACTCTCAATTGCCGCAAATGCTGTATATCATCACCAGGATCTCGCCGCCATAATAGCCTTTGATAATCAATATCTTCCTTAGAGACTAATATCTGGCGGTACATTTTGACTATGTCTGACACTATGCATATAGGATGCATCCGCCATCTCATTATTGTGTGTCGTAAATCAGCTTGTAGGGTTGGACCAACCATTAATTCACTGTTCAAAGACATACCATTTTTACCTAAACTAGAGGCGTCAAATACAACCCTAACTTTGCTGGTAGTCTTATCTTCCCTCACCACAGCGTGGTGGGGTAAATATACCACATCCGATTTGTTAATTTGTTCCGGTGGTATGATTTCTATATGATCTAAATCTATATACTCTTTTATTACCGCTGCATACTGCCCTTTTAAAGTTAAATCTCTGGCCAACCTTTTCTCTAAACTACAAAATCTACGTAAGGCAATATCCTTTGTTTGACCCTTTACGCATTGAGGTGAAGCCGTTTTGAAAGGCAATCTAACAATATATCGACCTGTAGGGTCTCTTCGTGTAGTTTCCTTATAAAATGCTTCGCATTTGTTTTCTTCTTCAGTTAAATGCCTTTTGGGCGCAATTGTATCTTCTAATTCCCAAAATCTTTTTAGCATATTATCTTCTTGATCTCCGGTTATTGTTAAATAGTTAAGACTCGTGCTCTCTATATTTTCTTTCTTTTCAGTAATTTCTCCAGACAGTATCCATCCCAACTCCGTATCCTGTGCTATTAAGGAATCCGGAGGACCCTTGCAAAGTCCCTGTTTGAGAACCTTGCTATACACCGAGGAACTTAAAAGCATATCTATCTTTCCTGGTGTATCCCAAGTTGGGTCTGCTAAGTTGTACTGTTTCAGCTCCTCCCACAATGGAAACTCGATTTTATGCGAAGGAAGCATTGAGGTAAGTGTTTTTTGTACATGAGCCTTGACTGACAATACGAAATTAGGGTTGTACATTGATTGCAATTTAAGGTACACAACATATTTAGAGGTCAATGCACAACCTTTCTCATCTTCTCCTAACCTCAGTGAAGATTTGTAGCTCGTGTATTTTTTAAGGCCTAACAGTTGAACCGCAGACTCCGTTATATACGAGGCTTGTGAGCATTGATCCAGCAAAGACCGCAGAGTTGTCTCTGTGCCTGTACCGGATGTGACCTTCACCAAGGCCGTAGGCAACAGATCATGACTGCTAGATGTGGCAGCACAATTTGTTACTGTGTTAGTTACTGAATCATCTAGTTTTGTATCAACTGATTGCTTAGGTTCTTCTTTAGGGTCAGTTGATACCGTTGTGGACGCATCTTTAGAGTGGAGTAAGGAATGATGTTTTCTTTTACATACCCGACATCTAGTCGGTAAACGACAGGCATATACCGCGTGACCTGACCCGAGACAATTAAAACATAATCCATTGGACTGAACGAAACTACGCCGTGAGGTGACATCTTCATTACTAAATTTCTTACAATTACCAAGTTTATGATCAGATTTACAGAATGTGCATGACAAAGTAGCTACATGCAGTGTTTTAACAGGTACGCTTTTTGGACCAGTACTTTTTGACACCTTATTGTCTAAAAACTCGAGAGAACGAAATCTTTGTTCTAAAAATCTTTTAAATTGTTCTAGAGTAGGTAATTCTTCCGAAAATTCACAAATTTTGGCTTCCCATAACTTGCGGGACTCTGAGTCTAACTTTAAACATAAAATATGAATTACAATTATGTCCCAACTATCAACATTAATCCCTAAATTTTTGAGTGCATTTAAACAATCGTTGCTTGTGTCCAATAACTCCTTCAGAGCTATTGCTGACTCAGTAATAATATTTTTCTGACTTAAAAAACGCTTCAGAATGCAACTTGCCATATATTTTTTGTTGTTAAAACGATTGTTTAACTGTTCCCAAGATGTTGCATAATTAGAACTACATATAGGTATATTTCGCAAGAGTTGCTCAGCCTCTCCTGTCAAATGACTTTTTAAATATTGAAGACGCTGGACGTCATCTAATGATTGATTATTATGAATAAGTGATAGAAATAAATCACGGAAGGTGATCCATTCTGAGTACTGCCCTGAGAACATTGGTAAAGTAATTTTTGGTAATTTTACATTGTACGATTTATTATTTGAATTTTCCTTTGAACAAGATTGTGACCCTAATACATTTTGAGATACTTCCTTTAAACTTAACTTAGCAAGCATTTCTTTGAGTTCCGTTTTATAATCTAAATACAATTCTTCCGTCGACTCATACACTTCAGATTTACCATACTGTGATTTATCAATTTCAGATTCCTTTATCTCAGATAATATTTGGCGATGAGTTTCAGAAAATGATGTCCACTGCGATTCTAGACTCTCCAACCGCACTTCAACATAGGGTTTGGAAATCCGTTCCTTAGGCGACTTCTTAAAATTTGTTCGAGCCCTTGATATGGCCATATTAATGTCCATTTGGATTTTATTAAAGGCTTCCATGATGCTTAATTCAATTTGCAAGTCTGATCTCAAATCGTAAGTTGTGACGACGTTGCAATTTTTTCTAAGTCGCTGAAGAGAAAGACTGATGAATTTTTTCTAAGTCGATGAAGAGAGAAATTGTTGAATTTTGTTCTAAGTCGATGAAGAGAGCGAATTTGAAATTTTTCTAAGTCTTTTTATCCCAACGACACTTGTAAAAATTTGGGCATGGATTCCCCGTCACTTCACTTTTTTGGAAACTATTCTAAGTCCATGCAAGAGGAAATTACTCTAAGTTAACTAGTTAGACACAATAAGGTTCAAATTAAATAAAGTACTCACAGTTCTAGTCCACTTCACCTGTTTGTTTGATCCACATGAAACAATATCACATCACCTCACAACACAACACTGACGCACTCCGTCGGTACTTGGTCTTGTCTTCGGCACCGCTCCCAGCAGCGATCTGGCTCCGCGCAAAGGCACTATATACGCGCCTTGCTGTGTCCAGTCGGCTGATGCCACTGGAAATGCGCCCCGAGCAGCGATCCACTGCCCATAGGTGCGCTGACGAAGAGGTGGTTCTCGGGAACCAAAACACGGCAACACCAACCACTTAACCGGACAATTTATCCGGCTCGAAGGACCATGTCAAACTCACTCCTAAGATGCGACACTTTTCTTGTATGTACTATGTCCAAGAAATGAAACAAGATGTTCCTGATTGAATATTAAAAATTTATTAAACTGGTCAGCTAAGGTAAATTCATGTAACGAAACCATAGCGCGATTCAGGCCACCGGTACAACGCCATCTAGTTACAAAATTCGAACTAAAATTACTATGGCCCATTATACACTTATTCAGTTACTCGTTGTAAAAAAAACCATAATAAAGTCATTTGCGAACAAACTTCAGACGCGCACGGTTAATTCGGGGATACTGTATGTTCGAAAATAGTAAAAACACTACAATATCTTGCCATTTGTAGAACTTCTACGGCGCCCGCTTCGGCGTCGATAACGTGGTGATAATCAAGGACTCGAACATCGTGGACGTGAGCACGCTGGAGCCCGACAAGGCGTACATACAGATCACCTACGTGGAGCCCTACTTCGAGCCCCACGAGCTGCGCAAGCGCGTCACGCAGTACGAGAAGAATTATAACATCAGTGAGTCACTTTAATAATCACAGTAATGTTTACAAGAGGATACTGGTTTCGTGACACTTACGCGAATATTACATTGAAATAAATCTATTTTTTACGGATTTTAACACACCATCACGCCTGTATTCCCCGAAGGGTTTTTTTAAGTATGATATATGGAAAAGGAAAGGGTAACGCTAAGAATACGTCTGCGCCTTTCCTATGTGAAAGAAGATCAAAAAGGGTTTGAGAGAGAGTTGGTGAGAAATCCCCGAAGGGTTAGGCAGAGGTGTACTAAGGTACACCCACGGTTCGCCGGTATGCTTAGGTACAATAGGCTTGCCCCCCATGTAATAGGGGGCAAACCTATTGCCATTAACCGGGCACAACTTCCAAACTCCTAGCTGCTACTGGGAATTTCATAGAAAAACCCAATAATATTATGCTCGACCTGGGAATCGAACCCAGGACCTCTAGCGTAGCAGTCGCACTTGAGACCACTAGACTAACGAGGCAGTTCTTTTATGGATTTTATCGCGATATATTGATATTATTTAATTCCCGACTTTTCGGATCCTTTACAGCATCCATGTTCTCGGGTAGAATGACGTGTTGGACGTCTTAATGTTAAAATTACTAACAGCTACCTTACATTTTTGTTAATTATTAGCGATCCGATTCATTAATTCATTCCGGATCGCTAATGATTGACAAAAGTGTAACGCGATAAAATCCGTAAAAAGTACTTCAATTTCAAAGAACTCAGGAGTTCAGAAATCATAAATGATGTCTGAATCTGAATGAAGTGAAGTGAAGTTACTGCAGTACTTGTTTGTGACGTCACAAACCATTGTAGAACGCTATCTATGTTAAAATTCACTCTATATCTATTTGACAACGCTGTGTACAAGTTATAAAGATGTTTAGCGCTGTGTTTTTTTTATGGGATAAGGGGGCAAACTAGCATACGGACCTGATGGTAAGCGATAACCGCCGCCCATGGACACCCGCAACACCAGAGTCGAGTGACAAATGCGTTGCCCGCCCTTTAAAAGGGTTTGGGCTTCCGGTATCCTCACTCACTCGGCGAAACACAACGCAAGCGTTGTTTCACGCCGGTTTTCTGTGAGGCCGTGGTATCACTCCGGTTGAGCCGACGCATTCGTGCTGAAGCATGTCTCCTACATGAATGCGAATCCCACGGTTTTGTGTGGTAATGCTAATAAGAAATGTATATTATGATGGTAGAGCGGTTCATGTACGCGACGCCATTCACGGTGGGCGGGCGCGCGCACGGAGACATCGCGGAGCAGTGCAAGCGCAAGACCATCCTCACCACCGCGCACCACTTCCCATACGTCAAGACGCGCATACAGGTATGTAGCGCACCTTTCTTATTCTTTATTTTTCTCTACTATTATAAAATTGTAAAAATGCTGTTTGTTACGGGTTGCAGCAAAAACTACTGAATAGATTTAAATTATGTTATCACTGTTAGAAAGTATATGCTGCAACTTAAAAACTGCTGAACTTCTTATTTCAATTAATTAATCGGATCCTGAGATACAGCTTGACCTCTCGGATGTATAGAGGCCCATACAAAGAAGAGATCATCACTGTTGGTTTTTAATAAATTATGTTTGAAATCCATTTATAATCCTACTATAGCTTCAGGTGAGCGTAGCCGCGGGAAAAAGCTAGTATATTATATTTATTTATTTAGAAAACCAACAGCGATACAAAACATGTTTCAAAAATAGTTATAATGTTATAACTGAATAATGAAACATAACTGAAATAAATTTATTTATAAAAGATGCGAACGGACAATAAGACCTAATCTTATGAATTAAAAGTAACAGCCATAAAAGTGAGAGCTAAGTTGTTTGTTGTTTGACTTCATTTATATTTTTTATGATTTTTATCTTTATTCGGAGGGTAGTATGGACAGCCTCGTATCTGGGGGGACCAAAACCAGGGCATTAGCCTTGAGCGGCAATGAGGGGGCGCCAAAATCGGAAATAAAAAGGTTTCACAAAACGCCTAGCATGTTTTTCGATTATTAATTTAATTTTAAGACTCCTCTGACGGTGCAGGAGGGACATTTTTTTTTGCCCTAAACGGGTGGGCAGAACCCATCTATAGGCGCTACTTTTCATAAATGCTTATTTAATTTAAGCGGCGGTAGCCTAATGGCTAGGGCGTCGGACTTGCGATCATGTGGTTGCCGGTTCGAAACCCACCCATTGCACTACCGACGTGAACCCACTCGTAACACAAGCATTTAGCTTAGCACGAGGGGTTAACAAGAATACTAGTAATGTGTGACACACAATGCTAGTAAGCTTTATAAAAAAATGAGGTAAAACATTTGAATAGATTTTTTTTTGTAGGTACAGTTGGCGGAAAATAACTTGAACCAAAATGGTGGATGCGCAGTAGTCGTTTTTTAGTACATTTTGCACGCAAATGCACTGCGCAAACTTTCCCCCTCTCCGTTGGTTTTGGGTCAAGTTACTTTGCGCTAATTTTACAACTATACGGTCCCAGCGGTTTCACTCGCAATCTAAAGTGATATTACTCTTCCATTTCACCCCCTAGTTTAAATTTACACACATCCTTTCTAAGTGGATGCTATGTCCTTAATTTCAACTTTATAGACTTTACAGTTTTGACTTTTCTTTGATCGATCAGTCAGTCAGGACAATCGATTTTGTAAGTATAGATATAGCGCCCGGTATATGGTACAACAGTAAAAAGTTATTGTATTTTACAGGTTGTCCAGAGAACACAAATAATATTATCACCTATTGAAGTTGCCATAGAAGACATACAGAAGAAGGTAAGATAATTATGATATACCAGCTGTTGCCTCCGATTTCACTTCCCGTTTTTAACAATGAAGCCTATGTCCTCCTGTAAGGTCCAATTTATCTCATGACATACTGAGTTACTTTTGCATTCACAATATTAGTATGCTTAAATATCATGGTATTTATAACAAAAAATACTCATGGTATACAGGCTTCAGGTTCGATTCCCAGGTCGAGCAGCGTTTTTGAGTTTTTCTATGTAATTCTCCGTAGCAGCTCGGAGTTTGGATGTATGCCCGGTTTACGGCAATGGGTTTGACTCACTATGGCATGAGACCTAACCATACCCGCGAACTGTGGGTATTCCTATATTAGTACATACACCTCTACTTAATGCGTTGGTGAATATAGGCGTGATGGTATGTTACATTTGTTTTGACTGTTTGGCTGTCAGATAAACGAGCTAGCAGCTGCGACAAGTCAGGAGCCAGCCGACCCCAAGATGCTGCAGATGGTGGTGCAGGGCTGCATCGGCACCACCGTCAACCAGGGCCCGCTTGAACTGGCGCAGGTAACACAGACAAACCAACAACGACTTTCACACAACATAATAATAAGATTGTTAACATCACATGATTGTTGACATCACCGTCCCGCATGAGGAGAACCTCGTGAAAGCCGAAAAAGAAAAAGTGTTAAATCAAGAAATTATAGTAAACTTTTTCTTATCATCGCTTCTCGCCTTGTCGCACTGTGAACATACAGATTAGGCGGATCGTGAACACAACAGAGCCACCTTTTCATCCAGTCACTGCAGTCTTCCGCAAGTCGTTATTACACCTAAGTTTGGAATCTACATATTTCCAACAGCGACCGAATTTGGTGTAATACTATGTGCTATGTCATGCCTTAATCTCGATTGTGATGAATACATACGTTGAAGTTTAAAAATATCACAGAATATAGGAACAGTACACCCTTGACTGCAGGTATTCCTGGCTCCAGTGGCCGAGGGCACACAGCCCCCGACACGGCTCACCAACAAACTGCGCCTCGCCTTCAAAGATTTCTCCAAGAAGTAAGATGTCCTACTTATCTATAATACATCTGTAATTTAAAACATGCATGTTATTCCAATCACTGTCACTTTAGCTAATCCATTGAGCAATTTCGGTATTCTTCTATGATCTCTTAAACTTTTTATTCTTAGAGAATTGTCAAGCATAGCTCTCTATAGCCCACTGCGTGACCTTGAGCTTTCTATGAGACTCGTAGTGAGCGACCACATCCGCGATCTCCGACTTATTAATCTAAATCATACATCGAACTCAGGTCAGTTGCCAGCGTAGTATTTGTAACCGGCGCGTGTGTATGGCAAGATGTATGAATGAGAACGAAGCAAAAGAAGTATTCAAGAATCAGAGCAAGTGGCGTATATGTATGTATGCATTTACATCCCTTGTTATTGTGCCACAATTTACGTTTATTTCCACGCAGGTGTCACGACGCGCTGAAGAAGAATAAGAACTTGATCGGCAGCGACCAGCGCGAGTACCAGCGCGAGCTGGAGCGGAACTTCCAGCGGTTCACGGAGAGGCTCGCGCCGCTCATACAAGCAACGCCTGGACATGTCGCACAACTCAGGTATTACCAACAGCAGTCCTGGGTTTAGAAGGGAAAATGTGAAGGGCACGTTGTCGATATTATATTATTTTCGAAAACTTTATTTTAATGTGTAATTATGGTGGATAATTAACCATTAAGTGTTCGTGAACGTTTGCGAGTGTAGGAAAATTATATAAAATTGAAAATCGTGACTTTTTGGGTTCACTCCTAAGCTCCATCGAAGCCTCAGTAACGTTTCCACCTGTTGGGGCTGAAACTACTGAATAGTTACTTAACAATAGCGATCGCGAAAAGTGTGGTATCATAATTATAACCCCGTGATGGGAACTATTATTCCTTGACACCGGGAAAATGTGTGGCACCATATTAAAAGAAAAAAAAAACAACAGTCAATTCGATTTTCCATTCATTAATGGACTTTTGTACCTATTTGAAAGGTCATATGAGTTAAATTTTATTAACTTACTTACCTAAGATTACTAGTAATAAAATAGTCTGCCTGAACGCGATAAGCTCAAACACTATGAAAAGTTATAAAACTATTTGCTGATGAAAACTCTTATAATATAATTATTATTATTCATGTTACAGCAACGGCCTGAGTAAGCACGACTACAAATATCAAGCATAAATAACAGAAAACCTGGCGAATTTATACATCACCACCGTCGAAGTACCTATACTATAGTTCTTACAAAAAAACTATAATTTTACGTTATTATAATTATATTTCAGCATCAGTTTACTTTGCATTGTAAGATTTGTAAGTGTTATATTAGGATTTTTTTTTTTCATCTATAGTGACGATTGCGATGTCGACAGTCGATATTTTTTGACGTTGTGCGTGGAATGCCAAAGTTAATAGTCTACGAATTTAACCTTTTCACCGTCCCGCAATTTTGTCGTGAATGAACGTTTAAAATCAATAACACTAATATGGACAGAGCGTGGCCATACTAACATAACATATTAATAGAAATATTATGTTAAGAATTTTAACTATCTATCCGGTTATTAGTTTTATTTCTGACTGCGGTATTAGCGACTGCCAGAAAAAGCAAATCTTAAAACTTTATTTCGGTATTATCCAAATAAAATATTTATGTATGACTCTCTTTAAGGGCACACACTTAAATATGTTTAAATTATTGTATTTATACACATTTTTTCATTGTAATTGTGTTCAAATACAATTTAAACATATAAGTTGGTGCAAGTAGCCCTAGAAGTCCGATCTAGCGTCGCAATGAAGAATATTTTCTTTATTTCTATTGATACATCTGAACAAATTTCCTCTAGTCAATACCTCTGCTGTTTACACTGAAGCGGTCATAAGTGTGCTCGATTGTAGATCGTAAATTGTGTAACCCTGCTTTTCAGTCATCATCATTCATCATTGTAGGTATTTAATTTAAGCAGCAAGTGGTGTCGGACCATGTTATAAATACAAGTGTATCGGACTGTTAGTTAGTCCTGGATAAACTTGATGACCGATTGAAAGTTGTGCAGTTTTGTAGTCGGTTATCTCGATTTATTTTTATTACCCGACTGCGCCAGAAGGAGGGTTGTTTTTCGAGTGCATGTATCTAAATTTTTTGGCACGCTCTGTATGTAGCCTAAACGGCTTTGATTTTTGCTTAAGAGGTGTCGAGGTGTCTAAATTGTGACTGACACTGGGTAAATCAAAATAAAAAGTTGATTTATAGAATCAAAACCCAGTGTTGATTTTTTAAAATTAATTTTGGATATATAGGTTATAGGACGCGGACAATGGTTCTAACGAATAGAAAGAGTTAGGAGAATTATTGAATTGTTATGATCTTCTGACATTTTCTCAGTATTTTCTATTATTATTATGATTCTGAACTAAATGTGGTGTCACTTACGTGTCTGTATTAATGTATGTACTACAGTGTAGTGTAACGTATTTAGATAAGTATAATTTATATTTATGTATCTAGTTATTTATAAAAATCTTTTTAAATGGAGACTGCATTATAAATAAGTATTGTGTCGAACAGCTAAGAATAAACCAAGAATAAAGGCAGTTGACTCCGAAATACCTAATACACACGATTGAATATCATTCCCGGGTATCAATACTGTTAGAATTCAATATTTGTGAATCAATAAAAATCAATATTTACTATAATTATGTATTTTATTACGATAATGTTATATCTAATTCCAGATATACATCAAGTCCACGTTACAGTATTGTTTCGAACGTGTGTATTTTATACAAGAGGACAATCTTATTCACATAATGTATTATTACGTCACCGATAGAAGCTTCAGTGTACACAATCACATTGCCACCGTGGGTGCTTAGTAAATGCAAAATACTTAGTATCACCTGCCCGTTCACGCCTAAAGATTGTTTCAAGTGAGATTTTAAAGAGCATCATCATCTTCCGAGCCTTTTCTCAACTTGGTTGGTTGTGGTCGGCTTCCAGTCTACCCAGACGCAGCTGAAGTATTCAGAACTCCGCAACCCAATTTCTAGGCAATACCGATATTCGGAGGATAGACTGGTTATCAGGCTTTTTTTGGGCTTCTGACTACCAGTAAGTCTTGATTTCGAATATTCGATTCGATTCGGTATGTCAACTGGGACCGACGGCTTTACGTGCTCTCCCAGGCACGAGGGGTCTCGATGTGTCATCACACACTGACCGCGGCGAGGGCAGCTTAACCTAGCAGATCATTTAATTTTGATCAGCTTAGTTATTAATTAGCCACGAGCCCCTCAAGATTTAAAAAGCACACCAAATGTAAATTTAACTACATAAATGTCTAGTACCCTTTAGTTGCCTACTCTACTACGATCAATCCATTAAAAGTAAATTACCAATCTGAAACACTCGAGTAAATGTGCCATTGAATGCATCTCGATGACCTAGAATATAATTATAGTACCATATTGAAGTCCCTCTTCACTTTATAAACTCCACTTTTGTTCATTCCTTCAGCCCTTGGGCAAAAAATTATTATGGTTACAAAATTGTTGTGTATGCATGATTTTCTTAATTACTGTTGATTGCACATATAATTTTTACGTAAACCGTTCTAGTAAATGCCTGACTACCGTCACGGGATTATTTTAAATGCTCACTAGAAACAATCTTCACTTAATAATCTAATAATTCAATATGTAAATCATTTCTAATAGTAACTAAACTGACGCAGGTCTGCTTGTGATAATATGTAATAATGCATAGAAAAAGCTTCAAATGTTCCATTGGCGTTAACGTTATTCTTCTATCGTGCCAGACACATTATAGTTCCACAGTGTATGTATTATTAGCTGTTTGTCTGTATAAGCCATATCAGTTGTTTAATTCAGCAGTTTGCTTGAAAACGGCTAGGATTTCTAATATAATGTCCAAAGAAAACGTTCATTATTTTGTAGTGGTCTCCCAACTTTTAGAGTTGCACACTTTTTTACTTTGTAATATTTCGTTCATTGATTGATATATTGGATCCTGTGATAATGTCAATCACTTACATTTTATAACTAGCTTCTGCCCGCGACGTCGTCCGCGAAGCGTGATGATATATAGCCTATAGCGTTCCTCAATAAATGGGCTATCTAACACTGAAAGAATTTTTCAAATCGGACCAGAAGTTCCTGAGATTAGCGCGTTCAAGCAAACAAACAAACAAACTCTTCAGCTTTATATATTAGTAATAGATTTTCGAAGAGTGTTAACGTGAATGGAACATCACCACGCAAAATAAAAACAATTTAGTACAACCTTATAAAAATAGTCTAGGCAGTCATGTTTCTTTGAATCAAGACATATTTTTATTTCTAATGAGAAAGCATAGGCTACACGATTTTATTCTGCACAAAATAAACATTTGAAGTCATATCACAATAAAAGCATTTTTTAACAATATTGGAAATAATTTTAACGTAATAAACTATCTCAAGTCTCAATGGCCAATAAAAACTTATTCAAGTAAAATGAGAAAGCCAAAAGTTTAAGTTTATTCTAGAAGCCCGTTAATTGAACAATTCGGGCAATAAAAATAATAAATGAAACTTCTAAAACGAGAAAAGGGATAAGGATTTACCATGCTAATATGTATATTATTTTATCCTTTTTCCTAGAAAAGTATACATGCTTAGCATGTTTACATAAACTCAGGTTGGCCTCGGTGAAATATAAGCACGAATAATTTGTCATGCATATATCCATATTGAACCACAACTTATGTACTAACTAGATTGAAATATAATTACATCATACATTGATTACGGATTTGACCGCAAAAGAGCCTTACCCACACAAAATTAAACCACAATAATCTTTAAATCTATCATGCTGCCAAAATTTTACTCGCGAATTATGGCAACATTAATTAGAAAGTCCGTGGCTAGCTAACTCACTAGCAACACCAATGGTCAAGTCGAGTGCATATTAAAGGTGGCGTTGTTGCTGGCGCAACTGCCCGGCGTAAACATAGAAGTAGTCTCCGGCGTATCGGATGCTGGGCATAGCATGTGCACTCCTGGATCATTCTGCCTCCGCCGGAGTATGCCATGTTAGCCTCTCCTCGTAAAAAGCAATTACCTAGAAATAGAAAATATACCCTATAACCATTTCAGCTCTGATGGTTTATTAGTATCTATCATGTGGTTGCCAGTTCGAAACCCACCCATTGCACTACCGACGTCAACCCAGCCGTACACAAGCATTTAGCTTAGTACGAGGGGTTAACAAGAAAACCAGTAATGTGCAACCAACATAGCTAGTAAGATTTTATTTAAAAAAAAAATTGTAGTAATATTTTCGGAAGGAATATATTGTACACTAGCTTCTGCCCGCGACTTCGTCTGCGAGGACTTCAGATAAAAAGTAGCCCATGTGTTATTCCAGACTATAATCTATATCTGTGCCAAATTTCATCCAGATCCGTTCAGCCGTTCTGGCGTGAAAGAGTAACAAACATCCATCCATCCTCACATACTTTCGCATTTATAATATTAGTAGGATCCATATTTTGTCGACATGTTTAATTTAAAATTAATTATTTAGTCAAATGATTGCCTAGGCTTCATTACAAATAAGCTGCTTACCTGTTGTGGACACTTAACGTTGGCGACTTTAGCGGGCACGAGTTCGGCCTCATCAGAGTCCGCCCATTTGACTAAGAACATCAGCTCGCCAGTAGCGTCAGATGCACCTGAATGCAAAAACACCATTATTTTAATAATAATGACTTACAGCCTAAATTATGACTGAAATCAAGTGTTTGGATCAGACCAGTATGTGACGGTTTGTCCATGTCATAGAAAGGCAAGTGCAGTTTCTGAGTTGGTAAGTATCCAACATACCTACCCAGCCTCCTCCCCAGGTGACAGATGGATGAGAATAGGAATATATTACAGTTAAAAAAAAATTACTGCTACTGACAGTATTTAAAAAATAGATTATTATCTGTAGCAGAACTAAATGTTGGCAAAGTTTAGAAATTACACAACAGAAAATAATCATTAAATTATTTTTCTTGCAGTTCCTTAGCTCTTCCATCATGTCCTCTAAACACGAGGAAGGGAGGAGGAAGACGTGTTAATTAACAATAAATTGCATGGATGTCCCATGTTACCTATGATCTTCTCGGCCTTAAGTCCCTTGTCGAAGCCAGACTTGGACTTTTCCTCCTTGCGCTCTCTTTTAGAGTCTTTGTGGTCATCAGCGGAGGATACGCTGGTGCCGCGCCCCTTGCGTCCAGACGACGTCTCCTCGCTCGACTCACGGACGCGCTTCTTGCCACGGTCCTCCGGTTTTTTTGTCTTTGACTAAGGATTAGGAAAGATATTTTAAATGAAGTGAAACTTTTTTTACTTTCAAGTACAAGAATGATTAACAGTGATTGGAATAGGTAGTGGTAATTATAATAACACTAATACTTGACTGAAGATTTTGTTTAGCTTCCTCAATTTTTAGGTAAATTTGCACAGATGATTAAGCTGTGGTCATCAATCAAGTGTTTTATATAAGTAATCAATGATTTTTTTTTTAAAGCCTAATGGCTAGGGCGTTGGACCGGCAACCATGTGGTGGGACTACCAATGTGAACCCACTCGTGCAAGTTAAGTGGCAATCAAGCAATTTGTAATAAATAATAATACAAACAATAAATACAGTCTTACTGTATTTACACTGTCAAAATCCCAAATTCAAATTATTTATTTGCTCAGAATGTAGGTATTTACAATAGGGTGGTTACAACAACATGAAAGATTGTCCAGTCTACCAAAATTGGCATGCAAACATGATGCATTTTTATCATCAAAATATATGTACACATGACACATAATTAAAATGAATCAGCTAGAAAAGCTGATACGTCAACTTTTCACTTTTCATCAACAAAGCACTTATATCCACCTGTGCGTAACAAGTTTCTGTATTGAGATCGTAAAGTCACAACTCGGTTTCTGCTATCCGATAAAGTTAAAAATAGATGTCGATTACATTTAACTAACATAGCGATTTCTAAAATATAAAGACAAGGAAATAACAATAATTTATGACTTAGAAAATGGAACACAGCTGTCAGTAACTTCAAACCAAACACCGCGCGTAAGCAGCGTTTTTGGGCTCTAAAAACATTTTTTTTCTTGTATTGTATGTTCATTTTCCTCATTCATTCTTTCCTTTTAAAAATTATTGTACCTCCTTTTCCTTCCTATTATCTTCAAATGTCTTGATCAGTTCTTCACAATCCAGGTTCTCCACCGGCTCCCAGGTACTCTCCTCTTCCTTATACCCTTTCCATTTCAGCAAATATTGCACCTATGAGTGACACAAACAAAAAGATAATTATACATGAAGGATTCAGTGTCATATAGTTTTTTCGTGTATTAACATAACATACCATCACGCCTGTATTCCCCGAAGGGTTAGGCAGAGGTGTACTTAGGTACACCCACAGTTCGCCGGTATGTTTAGGTCCCATGTAATAGGGGGCGACCCTATTGCCACTAACCGGGCACAAATTCCAAACTCCGAGCTGCTACTGAGAATTTCATAGAAAAACCCAATAACACTTGTGACCACTCTAGCGTAGAAGTCGCACTTGTGACCACTAGACTAACGACGCAGTTTTTCGTGTATTAATTATCTCTTAAGACTAAAGTAATCACATAAGACTTCTCTTGTCAAGAGACTAAGCTGGAGGAGGTTTTTGTGTCGCAAGACACGCCAACAACGAATAAGAGCAGCTATGCCATGCACATGGATAAAAGAAAAACGCATTTATTTTTAAATTAATTATTTTGGCAATAAAAGGCTAATAAATAAATAAATAATCTGTTCCCACAAAACTCGGTAAAGGACAATTATATAGATTTCATTTGCATAACAGTAACTACAGACTGTGATTACGAAAATTATAAAAGCGATAGATAAATTTATCCATTACACATGGTTTCGTAAATAAATAAGTTAAATGTAATAACAATGATTTAATTAAGTTATGGGGGCAAACAAGCAAACAAATCGCCTGATGGTAAGCAACCACTGCCCATGGACACCGCAACACCAGAGCACTTTGGTGAAACATGTTCATCATGTTTTTCACACAGTTTTCTGTGAGGCTGTGGTATTACTACAAATAAACATGAAGTAGATATTAACAATTTTGTCATATATTTTAATTTGTTGTTTCAATTTAATTTCAACCTGTTTAGTTCAGGCATAGTTTCTATTTGCATTATTGTGTAGACATAATATAACATACTAGAGGCAGAGGCGTACTTATGTACACACATAGTTCACCGGTATGTTTAGGTCCCATGTAATAGGGGGTGAGCCTATTGCCATTAACCAGGCACAAAGTCCTAACTCTGAGCTGCTACTGGGAATTTCATAGAAAAACCCAATAACACTGCTCGACCTGGGAATCGAACCCAGGACCTCTAGCGTAGCAGTCGCGCTCAGAACCACTTGGCTAATGAGGCAGTTTTTGTGTAGAATTTATCATAAACATTTTAATGAAGAAGGTCAAAAACATAATAATTTTAAGTGTGAATTCACACAGCACACTTCCAGCTGGTCCTGTGTGATACTTTGTAAAATGATTTTAGGAGTATTCTTTTTATTTAGTTTTTACATTTCTATTGAAGTGAGATAAGTTTGGGCTTTGTCACTTTTGTCATATTCATTTATCACAAATGAAAACAAGGCTTGTTCCATTTTCCTCCCACAGACCTCCCCACCCCTAAGACGCTACAGACCTACAGTAGACCGAGACACTGAGTTTTAGTCTAGTCAGGCACAGAAATATGTGGAAACGTGAATTCGGCGAGCTTTCGGCTTCTATAAGCTAGGTTATCGCTTTATCGAAACTCGCCATAATAAAAACTTTTGATCTAGTTCAATTCTTCTAAGAATTTACAACAACGATAATGAATAAAATAATAATTAAATGCATGTACTAAAGCTACGAAATTCACCGAAACGTTGTCTTTACCTTGCCTTTGACTGTACGTTTGTCGAGAACCTTCTCTACAACATATTCCTCTTCACTGGATCCATCGCTTGTATCCCCTTTTTTATCTTTCTTGCCCATTTTGTATCCTAAAATATTATAGTAATGAGATTTGTGATTCAATAATTACACATACGAAATCAGTTGAAGCGTTGTGTAGCGTCACCCGAGAAAAATAATTCCCAAAATGGCGCCTTCGCCTTCATTGAACTGAAGTGATACACGAGTCGAATCACGATCCGATCCGATCCGATCCGATGACTTACCAATAGGGATGAGACCCCAAAATTGACGATTGACACTACTTTTATTTTAGCTTCTGTAACGTTTTTTATGTAAAGTTTAGTAGTAATAGAAGTAAATGAACTTTAATACTCACATAATATGGAAAATAGTTCCCATCTTTAAAATAAGATGATATAGTCAAAGAGTATACCTATAATATGAGTCAGTGCTCATAATAATAATAAACTGATTTTAAAGTGGCAACATTATTAACATACTACTACCAACATAACAACAATCTATCTTTGTCTGCTGATTTATTATAATTTTATTGAAAACTTAGAATGCGAGATAGTCTTCGAAGGAATGATTGAAATAAATTTTAAACAGCTGAAATAATATTAAAAATATATTTATTAAATATCACTTGTAGTCGCATCAGTGAAATACATTCCAAAATAAAGTCACTTTCACAACATTGGTAAAGAGCGAGATCACACTATGATACGCTCCCGTGGCAAACTTCACACTTGTTTCATTCATTTTTTTCTTTCAATCAAAACACGGCAACAGCCGTGTTCTGTTTCGCAAATCGCAGCAGTTTTCATTTCAGTCAACCAGCCTGTTGCGTTGTGTGTGTATCACTAATGTGCGTATCACATATTATTTTGTGCAATAAGATAATCAAATACTTATGCTGGCAGTGTTAATAGTGTTTTGTGAACTTATTTAACTGCGTGTTTTATGGATTGAATTGTAAGATAACGATAATAAAATAAAGGTTGTGAATCGGTTCGAGTGGTTTCAAATTGACTTTTGACGTCACGCGCGACAACCAATTGCTTCGCGCCAAAGAAAAAACTACTACACTAAAGTGTGTTTTTGTTTTCGTGGTTACTAAGTTTATTGTTTTGACTGTATCGGATGGATCGTAATAGGTGAATGTTCGGATTTTTAAAAATATGCTTTTGAAATGTACTGCGGACGGGAGGCCGATCAAAGTGAACGGGGCGCCGGTCAGCCACGGGAATGGTGCGAGAGGTAAGGTCCGGCAAAGATTTTGATTTTATTTCTTCATAGCATGGAAGTACCTACCTACCTGCAAAATTAATCACCAAGCTATACTACCTTCTTCAAATAATAATATCTACCATATGAAGCCTGATGTGGGCAGGTACACCGAAAAATAGGCTAGGTTTTCTTGGGTCTAAAACTTTAAAAAAGTTGTAATAATACAAACCGTACCTGTTTATCTATGTACGCATTACAAATCAGGCCTCTTAATCATCTAACTAATTAGGCAGACGCTGAAAACTTCGCTGCTTATTATAAGTAGGTAGGGTAAAGCACCCAGTAGTCAGCCTTTTAGTGAGAACAAAATTTTTATTCAGCTGTATTTTAAATATTACACACTATGAATAAAAATAGTCATTATTCTCAGAAAGGTTAGTTATTAAATTTTCTAAAGAAGCTAACAAAACATTATATTTATAATAGGATTATATAAAAAATCAACGTTAAACAAAATATGGCACTTTTTACCAGTAGTCAGCCTCATTTCTCCACAAGTCAGCCATGTCGTACCCTGTAGTCAGCCTATCACTTATACTTGCATATCGGGGATATTAATTCTTAATTGCATTATAACATAACATATCTACCATCACGCTTGTATTCCCTGAGGTTTAGGCAAAGGTGTACTAATATACACCCATAGTTTACCGGTTTTTTTAGGCCAAATTCGATCGGGAAAACCGCGGACAAATCCAACTTCGTGCTGCTAGTGCGGAATTCATAGGAAAACCCAATAAAACATGCTGGACTTCATTTCGAACCCAGGACCTCTTGCCAGAGGCATCACATACTTATTTACACATAGACTTCTTATGAGACGGTAGATTATGAGGAAGAACATAATAATGGAAATTATTGAGATCTTTGGTTGGAAGGTAGCCCTTCCAACCAAAGGGAGTGGTTAAAGGGGACACATCTCGTCCCTCCACACCATTAAACGGGCAAAATCCTTTTTAATTATTTGCTTCCGGCTATAATATCACTGCGACCGCAATCGGTCTATTGTGATCGCCGATCGGTTAGTTGCAGTATTCAGCGGTGAAAGGAACTGCAGGATTTTCTTAGGGGTGAGCTCCTTTATTTCATCTGGGCTTAAGGTCTGTTTCACTAGATTAGATGAGCACTACGCTTATGTATTAACGAACCTTGGGGAACTCGGTTCGCTAATACATAAGCGGGGAAATGCCGTTTCATCAGCCTCTTCACAGCGTCGACAGATTTACGTATCGCTCAACCTCAGGTTGAACATGTGCTTGTTAAAGCAACAATGTTAAAACTCTCTTCAAAATGCGCCGATTGTTCCAGCTTAGCACTAGTAAATGGGCTGTGTGCCTTTTATTGTATGCGTTAATCAAGGCTTTGGAGTGGTTTATGCCTAGCGATTCCGTCCAGAGCTTGATGGCTTTCTCAAATTTGAAATTCATAAGGACTCTTCAAGCTAGGGCTTTTGGCTCTTCCACAGAAGGGCTCTGGGCCCTGATGCGCGCTGCTAGTCCCCGCTCTTGCGTTCATCGGCACGATAATTGCCAATGATGCCCGCATGACCCAGATAAAATCTGTCACAGAACGCAAAAAAATCGACAGGCTTCTCTAATCATCACCCTATTTCTAATCACCGCCATAGCATATGCTTATTGTCTTCTTTTTATAAGTGGATTGGTCTTTTTAATATGATGGAATTCTATTGAAAGAAATGATTGCCATGCTAAAATAACCGGGCATAAATTCAACCCTAATAGTAAAGGCTTTAAGGTACTATTTTGTGCAACAAGACTCACGGCTGACTACTGGATTCTTAGATCCATTGTTCGGCCCCTGACATACGATTACTTTTGGAAGCGGCTGACTACTGGTTAAATACACTTTTCGTCTTATAAGAGTTAAGCCCAAAGTAATGAGCAAAATTGGGACTATTCGCTCCGTCAATTTCAACTGCATATAAGAAAATCACGAAAAAACCAGTAGTCAGCCACCTACGGCTGATTACTGGATCTACCTTAAAAATTCGAAACCCAGTAGTCGGCCACTGAAATTTAAATATAATAATCATATAAAATGCATGTAATAGTTAATTATATCACAAAATAAACATTTCATAGTAACACAGTATAACAATTCACCATAAATTATAGCAAAAACGCACAAAAACATACTGAAAACTCGAACGTGTTTCCTTAAGAAAAAAATTGTGACAGCACCGTGTCTAGTCATGTCTTTCGCAGCAGTGCAGATAAACGATTGTAGCTCGTCAACCTGATATGCTATTGGCTCATAAGTGTGCATATTACCTCACGAGGAGACACGGATTCGATTAAACGTTAATTTAAAGTTGTAAATAAATTGGAACACTATTTATATGGAAATAATGTGTGTAAAGGCTGAGTACTGGTTCGGGGCTGACCACTGGGTGTTTTACCCTACCTATTGTAATAATAAAAACAAAATTAGCTGCTTGTAGATACAATTTCTTGCGTAAGTTTTTTATAGTTAATTTTATAACAGTTTGTAACGTCTAATTTTATCAAATTAGACTATTGAGGATTGCCATATTAGTCTAGGGGTGGTTTGTGTGACTGCTAATATAGCAGTCATGATTCCCAAGTCGAGCAGTGTTATTAATATCTACCTACCTATATACTTTTAAACTATATAGGAGTGTAGTGGAGTGTTCAAATTTATGGAGAGTAGGTAACACATAGTAAACAAACCTTGGGATCAGGAATTTATGTTCATGCACAAGTTAATAATTAACCTCCACAATCTCTTCTCTAGTGGCTCCAAGTACCTAGCTGTAGTCACAGCGGCCACACTCCGGGAAACCACGTCAGTGGGCTAAATCTAGAGAAGGGGGCTACATCTACGATCATCTGTAGAGTAGCTATCGGACGATCCTAGATAAACCCACACTGATGAAACTATCTCCTCACTATTGGTGTAACAAAGTAATGCGAAACACCTCAAGGGCGTTACACCAGGATCCATTTAGTGGTTCTCGGCCCTCTGCCGATCGTACCGGTTTCCCGGTCCATTGGATTACAGAGGGTGGGACGAGAGAGTGGACTTGCACCAGCGCAACCGTTTGTCTACTCACACACACACACACATAAACTCACGCGCAGATGACCCTGGCTATTCACACTGGTCCTGCGGCGATGGGATGCTGGCAGTGGGGTTAAGGTAACGATGTACCGATGCCTTAGTTAGCATCCTGCACGTAGGCGGTCAGTAGAGAGTGGTCGCTCCCGGAGTCGATGTAGGCGGGGCTCAGGGTTCGGCAGCACTACTGATGACAAAGCCCTATTTAGGATCGCTCTGCTTTCCTCTGCATAGAGTTATTTTTTGCATTTGTTTATTAAAAAGAAAGAAATATCGACCAGAAGAAGAAAAAAGTTTCGAAAAAATATCTGACCTGTTCGGTGGTAGGAACTCTTGGGGTCTGACTGGCTGGCGACCACCCTAACGTCGGAGCCTGTCGTAAAACACCTTGGCGTGTGATTCGAATTTTACGTGTTAGAGCCACTTCCCCCTCGGTTGCTACGGCTCTGGCAGTCTGCAGTCCGTAGCGGCTTATAAAGGTCGGCAACTCATTACCAACTTCTCAGGTGTTGGAGGTGTCTATGGGCGACTACTTACCACTAGATGGCTTGTCAGCTTGTTTGTTGACTTTATTGATAAAAAAAGTCATATAACTGCCTCATTAACCAAGTGGTCCTGAGCGCGACTGCTACGCTTGAGGTCCTGGGTTCGATTCCCAGGTCGAGCAAAGTGTTATTGGGTTTTTCTATGAAATTCCCGGTAGCAGCTCGGAGTTAGGAATTTGTGCCCGGTTAATGGCAATAGGCTCGCCCCCTATTAAATGGGACCTAAAACATACCAGCGAACTGTGGGTGTACATTAGTACACCTCTACCTAACCCTTCGGGGAATACAGGCGTGATGGTATGTTATTGTCAAACCATGTTTGAGTAATATGAGGCCACCTCAATGGCGTTAGGTGTGGCCGCGTAGAGCTGGTCCCTCGTGCTGTACAATAGATGTGACATAGATTGGCGTGGGTCGCCGTTGTCACATTGAGCTAGATTAGGATCTCTGAACCCCCATTTGCACATATTGGTTCTGCATCTGCCAATCTGGGTACGAAGTCGATTTAGGGACTTCCAAACTGGCCACTGTAAGTCATGTCCAGGTGGTAACTTCTCTTCTAGAGCAACAAAGTCAGGAGGTGGGGAATGGCGTTCGATCCAGAGTTTGCGTCTTGTGATAGCCGGGTGGTCTTCGATAGCTTGCAAGAGTGCAAGAAAGGAGCCTCCCCTTGTCGCACTCTGGAAGTAGCTAGGCACGGTAACGCACCCCGCCTGCATTACGTAAGGAACCTAGGCGGGCCTTTGGAGTCGCAGTCGCGCAGAGAGGGGACTGTTCGACCATTGTGTGACTCCAGAGAAGACACACTGTGCAGACGCACAGTGGTCACGTGTTCCGTACACAATGAGGTTCAGGGGAGACCCCTTTACAGTCTTCCCAGGAATGTTCCCAAACAGGCGTTGCACAGGAGGGTACTGGGGTGGTCTTTTAAGAGGGCACAGTGCCCCCCGTTTTGTGCTGATGATGGCCACCGGGGTGGCTTTAGTGGGTAAAAATCCCACACTCCCCGATCTTAATCCCCGAAGACCGGCCACCTTTTGAAGGTTTCCACCCGTAAACAAAAAAAAAGGCATGGTAACGCAGTGTCTAAGCTTTCTAATCCCTCCAACACAATGGTTACACAAAACGGATCTTAACCAAAATGTAAGTTAAGACGAACTCTATGATTCTCAAAAGGTAGGTAGGTAGTTCCTACTATTCAGTAGCAGTGCAATACCGTTCACTTCTGTACTTCCCTGGCTTCTTACTTTCCCATAAAAGTACCTAAACTTCTACAGAATATAATATCAAGGTGCTTTATTTCTCGAGGAAATGTTAAACACTATCTGATCTCGCGTTCGCCTCTCACTAGGAAGTTCCGGGATCTTTTGTTGGTTTTCCCCTCAAGAATTTAGAGGCCGTATCACATGACCTCGATAGGGGTATGATATTCCATAACATACCATCACGCCTGTATTCCCTGAAGGGTTAGGCAGAGGTTTACTAAGGTACTAGGTAAGTACTAGGTAATAGGGGGCGAGCGTATTGACATTAACCGGGCACAAATTCTAAACTCCGGGCTGATACTGAGATTTTCATAAAGAAACTCAATAACACTGCTCGACCTGGGAATCGAACCCAGGACCTCTAGCATAGCAGTCGCACTTGGGACCACTAGACTAACGAAGCAGTAGAGTATGATATTCCAATTATGAATAAGTTGGTTCCAAAACATCGAATTCGAGGTCGTCTATTATATCAAGGTTTACTTTTTTACGATGTCGCTGCATAGTTGGTAGACCTTGGAGCCCCGATTTCCACTTTCCCGACTAATGGTTCTTACTTAAGTACCTACATACCTAACACAGTAAACGTAACAGCTGGGGATTACTTCACTGCCTCCTGGATTACTTAGCTGGCCCGAAAACCCAAACCTTTACGCTACCTTTAAAGTTCTTTGAAT
Organism: Acronicta leporina; assembly: GCA_947256265.1. Lineage (NCBI taxonomy): Eukaryota > Metazoa > Arthropoda > Insecta > Lepidoptera > Noctuidae > Acronicta > Acronicta leporina. Next base: position 1,590,502 of record OX366513.1, on the reverse strand, counting down.
AAGATTCTTCGTGTAGAACTTTCTTTTCTACCTATTTTCGACTGGTAAAAGAGCAGAAATACAAAATACTCTACTAAACAGGTATGTCTGGTGTGTATCTATGTAAAATGTTTTCTAATTAAATATCAATTATTTTAATGATCCTTTTTGTGAAGAGGATGGTTGAATACCTTACCTAAACAAGCAGCCTATATTCATAGAATATGAATCTGATGCGTAGTTAATTACCATTGGGTTAACATACCATAACAACTGTATTCCCCGAAGGGTTAGCTGGGCGCAAATAAAAACTCCGAGGCGTACTGAGAATTTCATAGAAAAAGTCAATAACACCTCGCCCGTTGAACATAACACTTGCTACACTAGTCCACAAGACCACAAGACTAATGAGGAAGTTAGTTAAAAATATAATAATCCAAAAATATATAAAATACTCTCCAATAAAGAAAAATAATGATAAGCAACTTGCTAATCGTAATCTTCTGCTTTATATCTAATAGCCCCGAAAAAGCCACGCCACGTCACTTGATCCACACCTTCCGAAACAATCATTTTATGACGTCATAAATAAAATGTTATTCAACAGAGTACTTAATAAAATAATCATATAACGAATCATCATAATAATTTTACTGTATACTTTTATTTATCGTAACAGCTAGATAATTATTTATTATCTAGGTACGACAAGTCAGAATATCATTTAGATATTACCAGCTTCTGCCCGCGGCCTCGCCCCCGTGGAATTCGGTCTGTCATCACATCCCACGGGAACGGGATAAAAAGTATCCTATGTCCGCCTCCTGGTTCTAATCTAACTCTCCACCAATTTTCAGCCAAATCGGTTCAGCCGTTCTTTAAGTTATAAATATTGTAACTAACACGACTTTCTTTTATATATATAGATTTTCACTTTGTAAGTATACGTCTACTGAAATGTGCACTGGTATTCATTTCTTACGCAAATTTAATGTGCCTACTTCAGAAGGATCACTCAATAATTCATCGATAGTAATATGTAGGTACAAACAAAGATATACGTAGGTATACATTATGTATGAGAATAATTACCCTACATTGATAGTTACACGACGCACCAATAGCGTTGTTATCGCAGTTTTATTTAAAGCAAACAGTTCAATCGTATTCGATAAAGAAGTATAAATATTTCCTCCCTTTGCTTTTTATCCAACTACGGCAAAGCGAAAAGAAAGTGTTATCAGATATAGACCAAGTTCTTCAATCTTCGATCCGGATCGAAAGCTGGTTTTATGGGTAAGACCACATTACATATTAACCTGAGTTCGCGGAAATTTTTGCGACTCCAAAAACACGATCTTTTTGATTTTAAAAACCTTAATTATTTCTGTCGAGTCTAAACTGCCTCCGTTTTTGTTACCAATATTTAATCGTAGGTATTTACCAATCTATTTGAGTAAAGTGCCTCTTGGTGCAAGGTTATCCAAGACCAGAGGACTACAGACTCATACCCCTAGGTATTATAAAGCTCACGGAAGAGCTGTTTGAAGAACTGAGGATTGCGGCCTCGGCTCCACATAAGATAAATAAAACACCACTCACTGATTAATCAAAACATCTCAGAAACTATAGGGCCCTGCCAGAGCGATTCTCTAGCTAGAAGATATTATAGCGATCCGCTGGGAAAGGGTTGTGGGATTTTTTTAACGGGATAATGAATAACTAGATAAACGTGGATAACACCGCGGGAGACAGTACTATTAGTAGTAATATTTATTATCCAAAGCTTCAGACCATGGCGTACGGCCAGTGAAGGCTTCAAGTTCAATTACAGTTGCCGCAAAATAACTTGAACCAAAATGGTGGATGCGCAGTAGGTGATCTTTAGTACATATTGCACGCAAATGCACTGCGCGAAGTTTCCCCCTCTCCGTTAGTTTTGGGTCAAGTTACTTTGCGCGAACTAAACTATACTATCCGTCCTTGCGATAAATGAAACCACCTTCATAATATGACACTACCTTTGTAATAAAGAGAATGTTTACATAATCTATGAGTTTAATGTATTGCCAAGGTAGGACTGAACCCAAATATTCCAGGCTGTTCTCATCACATGAGTCTATAATGTTCCCACAGTTGTAACAAAATCTTAAATAAAAAGAGACTGCGACATTGTGCGGTGGTTTAGATCAGATACCATGGTTTACCAGCATTAGAGAAGAGATATATGCTTGTTGATTCTATATCTGTTCTGAGTTAGATAATCGACTATCACCCGGTAAATCCATTAAGACACGGGTGCTTCTGATAATGCTCGTAATACTCGACCAGTACGCAAAATGCTCGTTTTTTTCTACTATCCATAAATAAGTCTATAAGTCTCTGTCTCCCTGTATATTTTAACAATTTCACGCTTGAACCGCTGAACCAATTTCGGTAAAAAATCGGTTGGGTCTGGGCGAAGGATTTTTTTGTCGGACTCCGCCTAGAGTTCAGACCTATAGACTAGCGACTAAGTGTTATTCCTCTGTGATTGGCGAAGGACATAGGCTATCTTTTGTCACAAAAAGTTCTTTGGGATACGAATGAAACCCCAGGCAGCAGCTAGTTTCAAATAAGCCTCTCATTAATTTCAGTAGAAAGTAATTACAAATAATAATGAACATTCTAGACCTTAAGAAAGTGAACTAGGTATTAGAGGACTAACGCAACGTGTTCTATGTTCTGTAAAAAAAACGAAGTTGTCTCCTTTGACTTCGCAACACGTGACGTAAGGGAATGCCTCATTGTTTATCTTTAGATTACATTAGTTAAAAAATTACATTAGTAACCACAGATAACCACCAGTGCTCTATATGCATTGCTTTATTTCTTCAGAGCTTGCCCATGAAGGGTAGCAAAAATGTAAGTACAGCAATAAAAAACCAATGGCAAATGTGTCTACAAATCGCAACGCAACATCCGCTGTACTAGACAGATAAGAGTAAGGGATCAGATAGTTTTATAGCGTCCTCGTGGCAAATGGACGAGTAGTGCATCTGCTGCTATGATGAGATGACATGCTACTCGAATGACGTATAAAACACGACACACATGCATGATGACAAACCGGATATCTTGCTAAATATTTACACATTAGCGTCTCGTTTGTGCCCAGGTTTTTGTTCTACTATACCTGCATCAATATGATGTAACAGGTTAGGTCTTGTATGGAAATTAATTACCGATTAATGGAATTATTTTTTTTATTTCTGATATGTCTATGGATTTATCATTCACATATCAATAGTTTTGAATCCTAATAGGTACTACCAATACAAAAAAGACCCGTGTTATTCAATCTTACCCAAGTCCTGAGGATTCTCAATGCTCCCTAAGTGACCATAAATAGAAAGGGAACATCAAAGAGCTAAAGCATTTATTTGCCGCTATGTAAGTAGAAGTACTATTTGAGCGATAAATTACTACTGAAAGAAAGTTTATAAAAGAAAAGATTATCCCTGAGGTTCTCAAATATATTTCGTTTACGGCTCGCTTTGAGAATCAATTACTTTTACCTTTGCCACATCTTAAACCGTTGCCAAATCCCCAATTTTCTCTGAGCCCTGTAGGCCTCCAGTGCGCACAAAGAGGCGTTAGCGCTCATTTTGAGAAACACTGCTTTATATCTAAAATACCTCGGCAATAGTGGATATAACTAAGTCCAAATAGACAGACATGCCGTCGGAAACCTTGTACTATACTTACATAGCACTGATCTTATAGTGGATAAACTATTTTTACCTGGAACGTGCAAAATGTAGTAGCAACATTACAATTTACAGATGATATCAATGAATTGAGTTCAATGAGAGGATATTATGTACTAATTTCTATTCTATATAGACAAAGCCAGTACGCCGATCATGTGAAGAATGAAGATGTTTTATTATAAACAGTACCTATTCAATTATTAAACAATTTACATTACTTACGTCTTGGACTAACCGCAGTACTGCGTAAGAAAAGCAAAAAGATTTTGGATCAATCGCATTGAAGTCAACAGAAAAAGTAAGACGATAATTTTTAGGAACAAATTCAAAATTCAAAACAGTTCAAAATTAGCAGTTTCCACGTTCGTTCTTTATCGAGTGGGATGTACCATTAAGTGACATCTATGGGCACGAAAATAGAGTATAACCTGCATTCAATGAGTAGCTATTCACAAATACCGGGTATGAAAACAAACGACCGAAACATATCTGCGATTTACGTAGTTAGCCCCGAATTCAATATTACGCCTTCCAGATTTCAATCTTCATTGATGTAAGGTCTCTTCGATCCCGTCTCATGAACAAACAAACAGTTTAATTATAATTGATGGGCGTAATAATTTTAATATATTTATTCGACGGGTTGATATAACGATCAATATTTTGCTATAATTACAACATCAAAGGACTGAGTTCCAGAAACGATTGGAGAACAGATTCCGATTGAAAATGTGAGTAAAGCCAACAAACAAAACTGTTTGGGTTGGTTCAACTTGTCGAGTAACCTCTTCGCCAAGGATTAGAGTCTAAAGTTGTTTGTTGTAGATCTTATTAAAGCGGATCATTCACCTGATCCGGCCAAATTCAAATTTCAATCGGTTTTTCGAAATTTGCCGATCTCCAACACATTTTAGATTCATCACGATAGTAGTTGCGACATAAACTATGCAACATCCACAAATGAGAACTGAAATCTGCTTTAAAATCCCTATCAAGCCAAAAACTTGTCTAGAACTGTGCCAACGCCCAAAATTATCGATTTCTACAATAAGGATTTGAAGGAAAGGGTTTAATTCTCAGTAGGGAGTGAATATTGTGTGTACACTACTGCCACGAATCTAAAATGTGTTACAGATCTACAAATTGCGAAAAACCAATTGCAATTTGAATTTCACGGGCCCAGGTAACGATCAGCCACTTAACATTCTAAGATATATTTTATCAGTAAAATTACAAATGTGCGTCATTTTATTTTGAATAGTTCTAAACATTATAATAATGAATAGTCAGAATTATCCGAATTTCACAATTTAACACTGTAATGATTCAGTTGAGCATTTAACATTATGTAAATCAGTTTACAAAAATGCTATGACTTAACAATCTTGTTCGGTATATCATATTAATTAAAACGAGTCGCGTTGTCAGTGGAGCGCTCTCGAGGCTCAAGTTATCTTCTGTGTTATCTAAGGGGACTACTATCGGGGGTCAGAATGGCGCCCGCGCACTCCGCTGTCTTTACAGACTTAATGTATTATGCGCACGCGTCGGTCATATGATGAACTAACTAGTTTAAACATAATTGTTCACCTGACTGATATTTGAATGGTCATTGACTCCGGTAATTATTTAAATCGAGTAATTATGAAACGTGACGCCTTTCTGTTGTAAAGAAACTGAAAAGTAGTCTGACATAGTGAGAGATTATAGATGGAAGATATTCGATGAAAAGTTATACATGTTATGTTCTTTATTCTATTGTCAATCATCAGGACTAGATTATAGTACTACTATATAATTATAGCCTCTCAGGGAGATGAATATGATGAGGTCTCATGGCCCCAGGACTATTGCACAAAGGAAGAAAATTTAACATTGCCGTTTCCACAGGTGGCGGAAGATAAATACTATTGACTACTATAGATCCACGAGGAGTTCCGGAAATCCCGGTTCGTTTTATGCTTATGAAATGGTTGAGTTGAGGCTGATGCTCATGGTCGTGAACGAGTATGTAATGTTCAAGGAAATGTACAGCGTGACCTATTTCTTGGACACATGGATATTTTTCCAAACTTAATGCTACTTGATCACCTACATAAGGTTTTATTGGATTCGAAAATGCGTCTTCTGGTTAGATACACCAGACGCTATGACCAAGCCACCGCGAAACCCAACCTCTATGTCGAAATTTGCCTTCACATTCTGAATTTACGTCATAAAGGTGACGTCTATTATTATTATATTGACATTTCCTATATTATCTTTGTGGTTAATGTGATACATTATTCTGAGCTTCCCTCTTAAGCACAGTAACAATTCATATCCATAATAATATAAATGAGTCTGTTACCCTACGTATACTATATACTTGTATTAGATGTACTGTCTGGGTGACTGAATGCTTTTGAAAATAACGATGACGTAAAAAACAAGTGCTAAGTTGACATAAAAACCGTAGTAAGCGCAATAATGGAGGTGCACAATGTGCTATCTTCTGACACTTGTATCTAATTAAACACAAAAGGGAAGCCAACGATAAGATAACCAATTTAGGTCCAACATGAATGAAATGTCGTTGACCGGAGAAATGGGACAAACCGCAATTCATGGGAAATATGGCTAAAGTCCTGAGATTTTTTTATTTTCTTACTGGATGGTGGAAAAGTCAGTCCATATACTATTTGTGTTTCTTCTTAGAAGCAGTAACGAAATGTCCTATAGATGTTAAAAAATCTAAAAACATCGACTTGTAGAATAAATAATTGTAGGTACCAATCAATCTGTCTCTTAGATTAATGTATGATTAGTGATTGCATTTACACTACTATCAGAGTCAATTGTCAATATACAATATATCTGATAATGCAACTGCACACGAAGTCTTGCAGCAGAATTAGACCATATTTGTTTGATAATTCGACAAACATATTTTCTGTTGAAATCTGGAATATGAGAGTCATTTCACACAGACGTTCACATTCGATGCCCTCTGTGGTTTAGTGGTTCGAGTACCAGACTGCTGACCATGAGGTCGTGGGTTCGATTGCCACAGGACACAAAAATTTATGTGATGAATATAAGTGTTTGTGTTCGTTTGGGTGTTTCTTATGTATTATAAGTATGTATTTATAAAAAAAAAGTATATAAATATTATATCCATTGTCTAGTACCCATAGTACAAGCTCTGCTTAGTTTGGGACTAGATGGTGCTTTGTAAAAAATGTCCCAGCATATTTATTTATTTGAAGCTCATTTGATTGATAAAATGGCCGTAGTTTAAATCGAATTATTATAGTATTCAATGATCTACATACATATTTTGGAAGCTACATCAACTACAAGCGGCACAGCTATCACTAATTACATCACTACTTTACACTAATATCACTACTTTACATAATAACATAAGATGTTTCAAACCTATGTTATAATTTTTTAAAAGGCTAAAGGCAGTATTTGCTTCAACATTAAATTCTTTAATTTTCAACTTTTCTTTAGTAAAATGGTAACCGTAACAGTACCTTCATCAACAGATAAGATTTCATTATAACCTTATTATAGACCACTTACTTCATTTCCGTATACTATGTGTGTTAGAACACATTATGTAATACCCTCTACTGTGTAATGTAAGACAGTGGTCAGACTCGACTTTTATTATCGAGCTCCTAATTTGTAGTAAGCTATTAGCACTGCGTTAGTTCTATGTGTGTGACATTTTAGTATATACGCATGAGATACTTCCGCTTAAACCGGATTTTATTTATCTTAATTATCCATCATACAGAATTGTGAAAACGGCCATATTGAGGCTATTTTGTAATCTTATGTCACACAGTAAGTACACTATCAAACCATGCGTTTAAATAAAATTCACGTTCTGATCATTCTAAACTAACTTTATATATTGCTCAAAACTCAACAAAAAGAGTGTATTGAAATAGTAATTTCTATACTTGTTCTATTTTACTTACAAAGTGGAAAAATAAACAATTGAATTAAAACAACTTTACGGAGATTGGGGTCTGCCCGTGACTATGGGTGCTGTAAAGGGTCCGAAACTTCGGGATATGATTTTGCTAATATAACGCGATAAAATCCGTAATGTCTCTTATTTCAATATGTCTAAACAGTATATGATAAATTTTCGCGCAAGCTTCAGAAATCAGTTAATAATATTTTTTTTTCTCTAACGACCGACCGATATACAATGACACTAACTAAAATGTCAAAATATATCCTTAGCAAACTACATCCGTGTTTGATTAAAACAGAAGCTTTTAAGATGACTGAACAAAATAAGGAAAAACTTGAAATTAACTATCTTAATGTATTAAAAATGATAATATGCTGAGGTATGCTGCAGCATAACGTAAAAATATAAGTCATCGAGAGCCGCTAATATAAGAAACTTATTTAAGAAAAGATAATGATAAAGTGATGTTACAATAATTCCACAATAAACAGTGATAGTAGACAAAGCGAGACAAAACCAATTGTTGTTCTAACGAATTAACGCTTCCTTTGTATTACGTAATTTTGCATAAGCACGAGTATTTGCGGTACTCGTTTAATCTATAATTATCAATTGACGACGGCGTGGTAAATTACAGCGTCATTAGCTAGGAATAAGTATTTTCATCTCTAGTGCGACGCTTGAGTGACCACTTGACTGGCCTCATCCAGAGAATATAGTAAGAGATTTACGTCTCATAATTTTCAGATATAGTCATTAAAGAGAATCAAATAAAAAATGAATTTATTTTTGAATGCCAACAAAACCCTAAATTGGATAAAGTAGTTACGTACACATAGAGTCGGAAAGCTGGCTTAAAGGCCAGTTTTTCAAATTCTGAATCTAGAAGATTAGTCCTTATTCGTTAACAGGTAAAAACGTAATTAGCTTAAATATATAAAACCCTATAATGCCCAAGAATAAGGACTACAGCAGAGGAGTTACTGTTTATTTCTCGTGTAGTTCGTGTTTCTTTGATAGATCCTTATATTAAAACAAGACACGATCAGCAACAGGCAGTGTCTAGTTAAAGCCATCAAGTTATATGTTGTAATAACATGATGTTAGCATTCCTATGATAATACATCTTACCTATGCTATCTAGCAACTGTTGATAAAGGTATGTGATTATTGGGTAATACAAGAATTATAGACGACATTAAGGCGGATCGTTCACCTGAGCCCGCCAAATTCAAATTTCAATTGGTTTTTCGCAATTTTTAGGTCTATAACACATTCTAGATTCCTAGCTGTAGTAATTGCGGCAGTAGCTATACAATATTCACAACTGAGCATTAAAAACTTTGCTTATTAAACGTTATAGAAGCTAAAATTAGGTACAATCGTCAATTTTGGCCAAAAATGACGATTGTACCAAATTTTAGCTACAATATCGATTTGCAAGCAAAGTTTTTAATACTCAGTTGTGAATATTGTATAGCTACTGCCGCAATTACTACAGCTAGGAATCTAGAATGTGTTATAGACCTAAAAATTGCGAAAAGCCAATTGAAATTTGAATTTGGCGGGCTCAGGTGAACGATCCGCCTTAATGTCGTCTATAATTCTTGTATTACCCAATAATCACATACCTTTATCAACAGTTGCTAGATAGCATAGGTAAGATGTATTATCATAGGAATGCTAACATCATGTTATTACAACATATAACTTGATGGCTTTAACTAGACACTGCCTGTTGCTGATCGTGTCTTGTTTTAATATAAGGATCTATCAAAGAAACACGAACTACACGAGAAATAAACAGTAACTCCTCTGCTGTAGTCCTTATTCTTGGGCATTATAGGGTTTTATATATTTAAGCTAATTACGTTTTTACCTGTTAACGAATAAGGACTAATCTTCTAGATTCAGAATTTGAAAAACTGGCCTTTAAGCCAGCTTTCCGACTCTATGTGTACGTAACTACTTTATCCAATTTAGGGTTTTGTTGGCATTCAAAAATAAATTCATTTTTTATTTGATTCTCTTTAATGACTATATCTGAAAATTATGAGACGTAAATCTCTTACTATATTCTCTGGATGAGGCCAGTCAAGTGGTCACTCAAGCGTCGCACTAGAGATGAAAATACTTATTCCTAGCTAATGACGCTGTAATTTACCACGCCGTCGTCAATTGATAATTATAGATTAAACGAGTACCGCAAATACTCGTGCTTATGCAAAATTACGTAATACAAAGGAAGCGTTAATTCGTTAGAACAACAATTGGTTTTGTCTCGCTTTGTCTACTATCACTGTTTATTGTGGAATTATTGTAACATCACTTTATCATTATCTTTTCTTAAATAAGTTTCTTATATTAGCGGCTCTCGATGACTTATATTTTTACGTTATGCTGCAGCATACCTCAGCATATTATCATTTTTAATACATTAAGATAGTTAATTTCAAGTTTTTCCTTATTTTGTTCAGTCATCTTAAAAGCTTCTGTTTTAATCAAACACGGATGTAGTTTGCTAAGGATATATTTTGACATTTTAGTTAGTGTCATTGTATATCGGTCGGTCGTTAGAGAAAAAAAAATATTATTAACTGATTTCTGAAGCTTGCGCGAAAATTTATCATATACTGTTTAGACATATTGAAATAAGAGACATTACGGATTTTATCGCGTTATATTAGCAAAATCATATCCCGAAGTTTCGGACCCTTTACAGCACCCATAGTCACGGGCAGACCCCAATCTCCGTAAAGTTGTTTTAATTCAATTGTTTATTTTTCCACTTTGTAAGTAAAATAGAACAAGTATAGAAATTACTATTTCAATACACTCTTTTTGTTGAGTTTTGAGCAATATATAAAGTTAGTTTAGAATGATCAGAACGTGAATTTTATTTAAACGCATGGTTTGATAGTGTACTTACTGTGTGACATAAGATTACAAAATAGCCTCAATATGGCCGTTTTCACAATTCTGTATGATGGATAATTAAGATAAATAAAATCCGGTTTAAGCGGAAGTATCTCATGCGTATATACTAAAATGTCACACACATAGAACTAACGCAGTGCTAATAGCTTACTACAAATTAGGAGCTCGATAATAAAAGTCGAGTCTGACCACTGTCTTACATTACACAGTAGAGGGTATTACATAATGTGTTCTAACACACATAGTATACGGAAATGAAGTAAGTGGTCTATAATAAGGTTATAATGAAATCTTATCTGTTGATGAAGGTACTGTTACGGTTACCATTTTACTAAAGAAAAGTTGAAAATTAAAGAATTTAATGTTGAAGCAAATACTGCCTTTAGCCTTTTAAAAAATTATAACATAGGTTTGAAACATCAAATTTTAGCTACAATATCGATTTGCAAGCAAAGTTTTTAATACTCAGTTGTGAATATTGTATAGCTACTGCCGCAATTACTACAGCTAGGAATCTAGAATGTGTTATAGACCTAAAAATTGCGAAAAGCCAATTGAAATTTGAATTTGGCGGGCTCAGGCGAACGATCCGCCTTAACGATTAAACTGATTTTGAAATAAAACGGTTTTTTATGGATTTTATCGCGTTGTTTCGATTATTAAACTGATTCGTAAGTACGGCTTGAATATTGAAAACAATAATTTTTATTCAGCCTTTCACATAGACACGCAATTATACTCCAACACTTCAATTATTGATCCTAACTTATGTAACTTCGTTTAGTAATGGTATTCTTCCTTTCCTTAATCTTTAATTCTCTAGGGTTAGATTTCCTCTAGGAGCAATCCTAGGACCTATATGACGCAATTTTTTTTTGTCTTTGTTTAACTAAATGTATCTTAAATTTTATATTCTATCGCTGAAATTAATATCTTGGTCAGAGTTTTGTTAAATTCAGTAGGTACTACAATAATAGTTCATGTAATAGTTGGCACGAAAGCGAATGCATTTTATTTGTTTAAAGCAATGCAGAGATGCGATTTTGATTCAAACATTAGTCTTTTGCAAACTAAAAGGTTATGCTGATACTACGATCTAAGAACTTCCGTATAAGTACGATAAGACTCAATAAGGAAACAACTGCAATACCAATAAAAGATCTGTAATTCAATGATTTCGCTATAAAACGCACAATAGTAGACTTCTTGCAAAAAATTTTTTTTGTGGTTGTTAGTTTACGCTTGGTAGATTATCTGCCTGAGGTGTCTGATATTTTGGACTTTCGCTCTGGTCGTTATTATGTGGATCATGAATCCACTTCAATTCCATTCCATTTTAAGTTATGTTTATGCTTCTTCATATATGCTTCGAAAGTTTTACTTTTCAATCGCAATCAGTCAATCAATATTAATAATCTTGCCTTGAAGAACAAGACAGCACGACTGTCGCATGTAAAATTACATCTTAATCATCCAATCTGGTGTGTTGTGAGATGCCAATAGAACTGGTCGCACAGTCTGTCACTTGTGCGTTGTGTGTGATTGCGCAAGCGCACGAGGCGGCACGGCAACAGGCAACACGTGGTCTAACGTATGAACTAGTACTTGCTCGATATTCATCAAAAAGATTAACTTATCTATTCATAATTTTTTTTATGAACTTCTCAGTCACTTCTTTATCTTCATGGCGATAGAGAAGTAAATAAAATTATTACCTATCTAATCTCAGTTAAGTAATATCATCACATCAGTTAAATTCATTGTTCTCTGAAAGTAATCATGTCCCATTAAATATAATGATAAAGTTAAGATATTACTTTCTGATAATACTTAGTGAGTTTCTCTAATAACCATTAGCAAATTCGTTCCTGTCACAATATGATGTATCGCAGAACAAACTCTAATTTAGTTAATGATTTATTTTCAGCCACGGAATGCGGACGGCACTGAAGTTTTGTGATGGATCTACTAGGCAGGCGGTTAGCTCTCGACTATTCTCTATCTCTTGCTAATTGATATTTTCAACATACATGTAAAAGAGACAACATGACTTTTCACGCTCTCATTTAAAACATGCGCGAGCGACGCGTACTAATCAACCTTGACCTTGTAGCGAATCAAGCTATAGCACTCTGAAGTAATTTGCAATTGATAGAAACATTTACATTTTAAAACCTTGAGATTTACATCAATATTATGTGTAATAATAGGTGAAACAATGTAATAGGACTGTTTTACACTAAAATAAAACAGTCATTATGTGCCGAAAGAAAGACACAGCGTTTATGTGAAGAAGCTGTCTATGATCTTGTCTATGAGGAGCATAACTAGCTAAAAAACATACCTGTTTATCTCTGGTTTTGATATGTTACCATCATTTTCCGGCAGGGGGCGCAGCGTCCTTCCCGCGCGACCGTTGGTTTTTCTTCATAGGTGTCTTCACTTCACTCACCAGCAAGGCCCTTGCTCTAACGCTGTGTCTTTCTTTCGGCACATAATGACTGTTTTATTTTAGTGTAAAACAGTCCTATTATATGCCTAGCCGAAAGACACAGCGTTTATGTGAAGACTTGTTTGATATCTGCTGGTGATGGTAACTACAAACGCTATGTGAAATGTATAAATGTATAACTATATCAAAGCATGTTGTATAAGTTTAACATTTATTTATGAAAAAATAATTTAAATAACATAGTTTAATACACAAAACAAAACATTATGAATGATATTATGATACACTTAAATAATATTCATTATAATATTTAAGGTAAGTAATGTAATAATTCGGCACTCATCGCTATCAACACTTTAATGAAGGTTTATTTAACCCAATAACAATCTTAATATTTAACTTAAATATTTGAGATCACATAAAATTCAACACTGCTTACATAATAATCAATAATTTTAATTTAAACACTGAGAAATTTGAAGGGAGTAAATCTTCATTCTTATTACTCTGAATGATTTTCTTACTTATTTAAATCAATAACAACCTTAATATTTAACTTAAATATTTGAGATCACTTAAATTCAACACTGCTTATATAATAATCAATAATTTTAATTTAAACACTTGAGAAATTTGAACGGAGTAAATCTTCATTCTTATTACTCTGAATGATTTTCTTACAATAAAATTTTTTAAACGTTTTATCATTTCTCCAGTTTCCTCTTCTCAAAATTTCTTCAACTGGTATATTTTCCCACCAGCCTTTGGATGCTACTGCAGCTCTAATACTTCCGGGGGATGCCTTTATATTTACATCTTTAAGTATAGATTTAATCCATCCTGCAATAAGAGTTCTTGAGGCTGGTCTTACTTCACCTTTTAATGATATAAACAGACTGGTTATATTACCCTTAATACGTCTATGTTGTGAAGATTCAATTAATTGTTTGATATGGCTAATGGGGCATATATTTGAATTTGGGTGCTTTAATAAAGACCATCCAGACTGCCTGTAATTACTTGAATCTGTTTTTGATCCAAATGTGGGCCATAATATGATGTTGTTCTCTTCTTTGATTAAGTTGTTTTGAGATATGTCTAATAAAGTAAGATCATGTATTCTTCTGCCCGATGCTAAGAGTAAAATTATTGCCGTTCTTCTAGATACATCAAAAAGTGTATTGGTGCATGGAACTGTGTTTAACCAATCAAATAATAATTTTGTATCCCAAATAGGGGATTTTGCTGGTTTAGGCTTAGCCAACGCTATGGCTTTTAAAACTTGATGAATAAAGAAATTTTTTGAAAGATTTTCTACATTTGAGGCACAATAAGTAGAAATAGCAGATCTATGTAATAATACCGTGTTATATGAAAAATTTTCTTTTAAATAAAGATTTGCTAAAAATCTAGCAACATCCTTGCCATCAGGGTTTTTATGGTTAACATTATTTGTTGAACAAAATGTTAGCCAGCGCTTTAAAGGGGCTTTATATGTGTTTAGAGTGCTAGTTCGCCAACTGCTACTCAATAATTTTAATTCATCTCTACTCCAGTTTGAGATTTGATCATACCACCCCCAATTTTCCAAGCTTGGAGGGACAATTTGTCCACCTGTGGGGGACATAGACCCGTTGATCGGTCGATAAGATTCTCCTGCAGATTCTCTATTTGTAATGGATCTGCTAGGGCCCTGGCTTGGAGGTCGGTCAACCAAAAGCACTGGTCCCAATGTGGGGCTATTACAATGAACATCCCTCTCGCTTTGTTCAAATGTGCTAGCACCCGTGGGATTAGGTTGGGTGGGGGAAACACCCAGCCCAACTGACAGTTCCAATCTCGACTGAAGGCGTCGCAGAAATTTGCCGACCCATCTGTTGAGTCCCAGGTTACGTACCGTGGGACAACCGCGGTTTCTTTTGATGCGAACAAGTCTATGTCTGGGACGCCCCATCTTTTGAATATGGCCATCCTGGCTTGGAATTGCAGATGCCATTCGGGTACAGGCTTTCCTCTTGAAAGGTGGTCTGCAATCCCGTTTAACCTCCCCGGGAGGTAAGCCGCCGACAGCGTTATATTGAGCTGCTCGGTCAGGTGAAGGAGTCTGTCTGTTAAGCCCAGCAGGGCCAAGGATCGGGTGCCCCCTTCGTTCCTTATGTAGGCTATCAGGGTTCGATTGTCGGACTGCACCAACACGTGCGCACCCTTCATGTATGCACCTTGTTTTGATAAGGCTGCATACACTGCATACATCTCCTTCACATTGGAGTGCCACTTTTGTTGGCGAGTACTCCATTTGCCCGACAACATGGTGTTGTTCAGGTGTGCTCCCCAGCCCGCGTCCGCCGCGTCTGTGGTGAGAAAATGGGACACTTTTTGGCTGTGCATTTTTGTTGCACTTTTGCCTACGTTTTTTAACCACCACTGTAATTCTTGAGTTACTAGAGGCGGTAACGCCCTCTTTTGCCTTGGTCTGCCTCCTCGGAATGATTTTAGAAAAATCTGAGTTCTGCGACAGTGCAGGCGACCATTTGGGGTCGCTAAATTGGCAAAATTTACTATACCCAGCCATTTCTGTGCTTCTCGGAGACAAGACACTTTCTTTTCTAATAATTCTGTTGCTATGTCTTTTATGTTCTGAACTTTTTTGACAGGAAGTGAGATTAGATTTGATTTTGTGTTCCATGTCAACCCTAAATACTCCAATTCCTGAGTTGGGGTGAGAAGTGATTTTTGATAATTCACCTGCCAACCCAACTTTGTCAGGGTATCTAGGGCAACCTTGGTTTGTTCTAAGAGTTGTGTCTGATTTTGGTTGGCTAGTAAGAAATCGTCCAAATAAACTATTATTCTTATGCCTTGTCTCCGAAGGATTTCCGCAATCCAATTTGTCACAGATGCGAAGGAGTGAGGGGCTGATGACAGACCAAAGGGCAGGGCTGTTAGCTGTAAAATTTCGCCTCCATATATTATACGTAGGAACCGCCTGTGGGTTTCCTTTATGCATAGGTGAAAATATGCTTGGTGAAGGTCGATTTTTGTCATCCAATCCTGGGCCTGCAGGAACTGCATGACATCCACTCGAGAAATGAGTTGGAAATGACGGGTTGAGACATGCACATTTAGTTTCTTTAAATTGAATATGGGACGCACTCCCCCGTCTGGTTTCTTTATTAAAAATATTTTGGAGTGAAAGCCCGGTGAAATATTTTTGGGTTTCTCTAAAATGCCTGATTCCTTGAGCTCCTTTATGACCTGTGACATTTTCTTCGATTGTTTTGTTGCAAATTTGGCTAAAAAACCTTTGGACGGATATTGTAATGGGGGTTTTGTTATGAAGGGTATGCGGCCCCTGGCTATTATATTTTGAATATATTTGCTCGCCCCCAGTTGTTCCCATGCCTGCATATGGTAACTCAGGCAACCCCCTTGGAAAACACTGCTTTGATTGTCAATTTTCTTTTTTATTACCACGGGAGCTTGTGGGACGAAAGGGCTGTTTTTTATAATTATATTTTGATCTTTTTTCTGAATTTGATTTATTTTTCTTATCAACTTTAGATGATTTATGAGACTGTTTGTAACCTTTATTATTATTTAAATTACTAGTGTAACTGGTTTTCTTTTTATTATCTTTTAAGTAGTTTGGCATATTTAACCACATCTGAGAACCTCCCAATGACTCAACCAGAGGAAGGAGTGCTTCCCTGTTAAATAAGTGTTCAGCACTCGGTGGAATATTTTGTAATGCCACCTTTAGGTTGACATTATTTATTTCCTTCAGAACACGGTCACGCCTGACTTCGATGCATTCAGCCCGTTTACCGCATATGACCTGCATACATGACTCCATGTTTTTATAAGAAGAAGATGAAGGACCAAATATTTCAATGAATTTATTATGCAAGGAGTTTGCATTCAGTTCTGTTTCTGAATTGGATGCCCAATTGATAACATCTTGCAAACCATTTTTTAAAAGTTGTCTACTATCCAAGACAGCATTTGACAAGCCCGCTAATAAATGTTCTGTACTAGCTAAATAATCGGTTCCCTTATTTAAATGACAAAGTTCCTCATTTAATTTCAGTCCTATAAAACCGGGAGCTGCAATGTGAGACTGTAAGGCTTTTTTATAACGAATGCCCTTCCATGCCTGAGAATTAAACTGTTGAAGATTACAAATTTCCTCTAATTTACTTGGGTCCGCAACCGGTATAATCTTATTTTCATCAAAACTTACTTTTAAATCTCCCAAGGACATGTTAGGGGGCTGAATATTAGGCTTATTTAAAAATGGTTGCGGGGTCGCTGCTATATTAGAATGGCTGCCATTATTGTGGTTACCTAATGCATTTACATAATGCGGTATTTGGGCTACACAATCCGAAAGAAAACTAACTTGGTTAATCAGTGTGTCTATTCGAGGATCAGAACAGGTTTCGACCTGTTTCGACCTGCGCTTAGATCTTTTGTTTGGTGGCGGGTCGGCAAAGCCTTCCTCTTCTTCCGAAGATGAGGATGAACTGCTTTGCTCATGTGAGCTTGAGCTCGTAGCGCTTCGCCCTCCCTCCGGAGCAGCGATTTGCGCCTCGGGACCCTCTATAGGATTCATAATGCAGTAAGTACCTACTTACCGAATCGCTGCCAAACGCAGATACACTACCGTACAGTTAGTTTAATCACTATAACAACTGAAAAACGATTGTACACTTCGTTTAGAAGCTATTTCTGACAATCACAATGGTTAATTAAGAATTTTTGACGATTTTTTACACTTTGAAAACTTTTGCTCCTTACGCGACAAAAATCACAAACGCTATGAAGAAAAACCAACGGTCGCGCGGGAAGGACGCTGCGCCCCCTGCCGGAAAATGATGGTAACATATCAAAACCAGAGATAAACAGGTATGTTTTTTAGCTAGTTATGCTCCTCATAGACAAGATCATAGACAGCTTCTTCACATAAACGCTGTGTCTTTCGGCTAGGCATATAATGGACAAATATCTAACGCGGATTTGTTTTTTAGACAAAAAATATTATATTATAAAGTTTTAATTACGTTGTAACACTTTAGTATTAATATGTGGCATTATTACAATTAGTTACATCTATCTGTATCAGAACTAAGTAGTTCAGACGATAATAAAAAAAAACAAACTGGTCACCAGTGATGGCTGTATACCTACGTAATTTGCAAATAATGTTTAACAAACGTTAAAAATCTTAGTGAATATTTTTAATAAAGCAATAAATAAAGCAAATTTGTTAAAAGTTGCTGTTAAATAATGTATAAAGTTAAATTCTTACTAGCACTAACTATGAAATGAATACACAACAGACTGGAGAAGATACCTCTCCCATATATTTACAAGTTAACTCTTAGTTTAAGAGAGGTTTAACAAAAAAATTATTCTGTCTTTGTACTAGTCTTCTTGCGATGTTATGTTAAACCCTTTTTGAGAATTAAATTGTTGTTATTTTGTATTTCCTTAAAAACAATTCAACTACCAAATCTCAAAGGCACTCGTTGTCTTCGGTATACAAGAGCTGTAAAAAATAAAATTATACAATTTAATGTATGACTTACCCATCACTGACACGTGTCTACACATGCCTTCGTTTATACGCATATTTTGGTTTTTATAGAGCGCGTTTCGGGTCATCCACTTTTTATTGAATATCAAATGGTAAATTGTTATCTGTAAATTTGAATTACCTAATGTAATACCTTTTGAAGACTAGATATCCTCATTTTGTTTTTGCATTCTATGGCATCGTTTCTGATTCTGCCTTCTGCCATACATGAAAGGTAGTTTTTCTCAAACATCTGCGATTTATATGTATATGAAAAACAGATGTAAATTCATTTGTTTTAAATTTCGATTTACCCTCATTATAATATGGAATACATTTCAGAAAAACATATCATAAAACACGAAACGATTTGACGCTGAAGTATTCTTAAAATCACATTACCGATATTAGCGACAAGGCTCAAAAGTTTATCGCTCAAAACAACACCAAGTGAGAATGTTTCTCATCGGTTGTTATTAAACAAGCCGGTCGTTTCTCTTCAGTGGCTTTGTCAACTTCGCAGGATTATAAGTAGTGAGTCATCACAATACACTTTTCCTTTTATTCTTTCAGTGTTTTCATAAGCTAACCACATTTCTTTACAATACAAATACATATGTATTGGCAGCTTATCAAACATACTGACAATGCTTTCGCTATTGTGTTTGCTTTTTATTATTTTGATACTGTTTATCACGTATTTCTTTTGCAAACAAACAATTCATATCTTTACTGCTCTTTAACCTCATTTAGCTTTCCTGAATTTCCTGTTTATTTAGTTTATTATGCGTAACAGATTCACAATATTTACTTCTGCCACTGATTGTATCATCAAGTATATTTTGCCTTACTTTATGTGCAATTTTACTTTTCTTAATCGAATCAACAATTTATTATTTATAATCACAAATTAAGGCCCACTTGCACCAACTTCTTAACTATATTTAAATTGTATTTAAATACAATTTTTCATTGTAAATTTGTGTTTAAATACAATTTAAACACATATAGGAAGTCGGTGCAAGTGGCCCTAAGTCTAATTCGATTGAAATTTAGATTCTGGAGCTGAATCTGTTAGTAGTAATATATTTTTATTTTTTGCAATTATAATTACACAAATGTGTATTTTCCTTGATCTTGGTGATCTTGTTACAGTATAACAATAACTTTTCGTGACTATGTCAATATAAAAGAATATTGGTCCTAAGTGACGGAAATTAAAATGAGAATGGGAAATTTGTGAGTGTTTGGTTAAACTCGGTCTTGTCATACATAGGTGGCATCAGCTAACGGTTTGCCAGAAACGAGATACTTTCAATGCAGTTCTTTGAACTAAGAATGTGGTTGTGTTACTTTATAAATATTAAACACCGATGAAAAAACGAATGGGTAAGCAACTTTTTGTTTTAGAACTTCGAATAAAAACCATCGAGGAACGTCAAGTTATTTTGGCCGACAGCAATTAAAAACCTTTATTTAAAGTACTTACACTAAGGGCTACTTGCACCAACTTTCTAAATGTGTTTAAATCGTATTTAAACACATTTTTTCATACAAATTTTGTATTTAAATACAATTTAAACACATTTAAGAAGTTGGTGCAAGTGGCCCTAAAGTATACTCTAACGGGTAACTACTGATAAATTTATCCTTTTGATTTTGAGGGCAAAGATTAATTTTGAACCTTTTTTCGAAATAGATTACTTGGATAGCTCCGCAGTCCCATTACCAAGTAAACTTATATTTAGAAGCATTTTTAATATTAAAGATAGTGATAGAATAATATTGTATGGTATGGGTGAACTGTCAACGAGGTCTTTTATTTAACTAGAGATATCGTGGGCAAATTCCATAATAAACGATCCACATAGAAAGATACTCATGGAGATCTTATATTTCTTAAATATTATTTTGTCATTTTTAGGCCTTTACTAAACCTCTAATAACTTATAACGAATAAAAACTAAAAGTAGTTATTTCAAGTTTTTATAAAACTGGACCTATATTTAATTATAGATATTAAAAACTTTTCGATAAACAACATGGCAACATAGTAACTGAATAGATACATGATTATTGAAAAGTGAGGTATATACCTATGAACACCAAAGTGTAGGAACTCAAAAAAATTCATTGGGTATTGAGGATCGAATAAATAACAATATATGGTAAATTTACTGAAACGATTGACCGAGACCGATTTAATTTGGTTCCTTTGAATTTTTGCATGTTTTGTTTATCTACTTAGTTTTGCTATAGTATAATGTATGAGCATTATTCATTATTATTCATTTCTTTATATTAGGACCATTTTTGTGACCACATTCCTCATGGATGCCTTAGGCTGTCCTACTACGTAGATCCAACTTTGAACCTTTGAATAAAAAAACAATTATGCACAAATATCTTTCGAATTAGTTAACACAGAAACCGCACGGGACAACCGCACACCACTCGCTTCGCGCTGTGTATCTGTGTGTTGTCGTTTATACATAATAAATAAAAAGTATTACAACCGCTGTACTCCCCCCTGTCCCACGCCCGACCCGAACCCATCCTCTGTATTTTGCGCTTTAACATATTGTGAAATAAGGAAACCCAAGACACGGGCGTCCTATCGCGAACACGAATCGATCGTGGAGTCCGAAACACTTGTGGTAGGAAAACGTGCGATCCATCACCGTCAGCGGAGACGTCATTACTTAATATTTTTTTGAAGGCTTTCAAGGACTGATATAATTATGACAACGGGTGTGGTTTGAACTCAAATTGTCCATCCGACGCCCCTAGTCTGAAGCCTTATCCATTGGTCTCTTGTCGCTTAAATTAAAACTTCCCATGCAAGGCACGCCGAGAATAAGGTTCTATTATTGGTTTTGGTGACGTAGGCTTTTGGAGAATATGCAAATCACTTTAAATATAAGACCTGACCACCATAGTTCCTCCTTGAAACCTCGATATAGATCTTAGTTTACTGCATACATTATCGATAAGGGGCCCCCAGTTGAACTTTTCGTCCATAGTTAGACCTAGGTACGTATGGTTGGACACTACCTGTAGTGTCTGGCAACCGCACGTACACTGGTTGTTCGTTTGGTGTAGACAGCAGTGTTCATGGGCTACAATAGATGGAACATAGGGTGACATCAGGTAAGGTGAATGAATATGCATTATTTTAGTTTTCTTTGCATTAATTGCTAGGCCAGCGTCATGTGCCCACTTACACATTAAGTCAAAGTTACGCTGCATCGCCCTTTGTGCCTCATGTATGTTTTTATGTGCAGTAATTATGCATGTATCATCAGCAAACTGGTATACAGAGCCCTCGTCAAAGTCACATGTCGTTCACATAAAGTAAATATTCTGTCGGCCCAATAATTGAACCTTGAGCTGTGCCTTTGTCGGTCGGAATCATATCACTTAGCGAGCCAGCAACACTGACAGCCGTGCAACGATTCTTGTGATAATTCTTAAACCATTCTAGTAACGGACCCCGTATGCCATTTTGCTGTAGCTTAGAAAAAAGTGTATTATAATTTAAAATATCAAAGGCTTTGCTGAAGTCAATGAACACAACAAACACATGTTCACGGTTCACCATAGTTCCTTCTCAAGCCTAATACCTATTGCAAATGCAAAAGTTATTCTGTGTCACTGTTAACTTGGAACCTTCACTCCCCTTACCCGTTGAACTAGTTTTGATGAATTTCGGTTGGAAATTGGACCTAGGAGGACAAAGGCTGCCTTTTGTCAATGTCAGCAAAGCCTTTGAAACCGCGGGAAACTACATACGTATAACATCCATACGTATTTTCTTCATGCCTGTCTCCCATTGGGGTAGGCAGAGTCTATAGAATTCCACTTGCTACGATCTTTGTATACCATTTTCGCTTCGTTAGCAATTAAGTATAATATATTTGCAAATATTATAAGTAACTAGTGCCACTTCGCATATCAACACTGCTCACGGCTGAAATACAACCATTTCGTAACGATTTTATAATTACCGTGCTTACATTAATTCCAATTGCATCGAGTACCTACTGAATAATCGGTATGGATATTACGTAGTTATAGTAATGGGCGGAACAAACGTTTATTCTAATCGAAATTACATAATATTCAGGCTTAGAACTTCGAGTAAACTGCGTCATTGTTCAAGATCCCAAGCTGGATGCGTGAGATGAAAGGACCTATTGACTGCTTCAATGACATAATCATTCTGGGTTGATCTCGGTAAAACCTCTCAATTTTATAATTGGTTTTAAACAATCTAGATTGCCAAGGTATTATCAATAGGTAATGATTGGAACACAGAATCGTACGCTTGACACATTGTAATATACAAGTTTTTTGTTGTTATACAGATCGTTACATTAAAAATAGATAGGAATAATATCAGAAAAAAAAAATGCTTCTTCAATTTTACTAAAAATATCTACAGCCTCTACTCACATACTAGATCATTTAACTACAATAATGCATACAATTGTTATCAAAAGGTCTTGGATCTCGGCTGGCACCTTTATCTAATCAGAATTTATCTCCAGGCCTTGAGTGTCACGCCACGTTGTTCGCTTATGGCCCACTCTGAAGTGCGATAATTTTGGATTCACCACCCGAAATAGATATAACTGGGTGAATTGCTCGTGAAATTCTCACCAGATGCCAAATTGTGGGTTATACGATATATTTTCTTGTTTTAGGCACACGTGGTTGTGGTTATTGATATTGTTTCTATGAACAGACAAACTACATTTTGCTTAAAAATATATGTATTAACATAACATACCATCACGCCTGTATTCCCCGAAGGGTTAGGCAGAGGCGTACTAATGTACACCCACAGTTCGCCGGTATGTTTAGGTCCCATGTAATAGGGGGCGAGCCTATTGCCATTAACCGGGCACAAATTCCTAACTCCGAGCTGCTGGGAATTTCATAGAAACACCCAATAACACTTTGCTCGACCTGGGAATCGAACCCAGGACCTCTAGCGTAGCAGTCGCGGTCAGGACCACTTGGCTATTGAGGCAGTTATATATGTATTATAACTCCAAATATCTTAGTAAATAGATAGTCAGTAAACGATTTGTGTGTACAGTGTTGTGAGTTTAATTCTTGATTTACGTATTAAACCCTTAAACTTTTTATGCACCTGATTCTCGGAACTAAGAATTTTTATTCAATGACGTCAAACGACCGGTTGTCGTAACCCACATCAGTCAAGAAATATGCTCCATAATAACTAGGATTAAAACACTTATGAAAATAAAATCACCCCGTTACAGAAACCTGGGTTATTGGAAATTTTACAAGAATAATTTTCAGGTGAATTTAAAAATCCTAGTATCAGGAGTTTTGCAAGAGACGTAGATATGAAACCTAAATGGCGTGTTTGACAAAGCTAGAAACTGTGCCGTCTGCCGAAAATGCAAGGAATGGAGATAATTACAGAAATATACAAATTTATTATCGATTTGCATATTACTACAGTCTAGGCATAATTCCAAGGTAAATACAACCACAAATTGATTTACAGTTTAGATGTCGATGCTGAATAATTCATGATCATTTTAAAAACACAGCAGCGAAGGTAATTTATTTTCGATTTCATTCAGCAATTCGCCAAGTGCGTCAGTGTCAATTTCATCATTGCTGTTATACAAAGCAAAGCACTTGACTCAAAATCAAAACAGACCATCACTTTGGTCTTTTGAGTCGCGAGCACCTGACACTGTTTTTCTCTGGACGTCCGCTTTCGCCGATGTTATTATAAAGCTGTTGTAAATATAGCCTTGTATGCTCAAAATATCTGTGGGTTGACAGTTCATTCAGAGAGAATAATGACCGACCGAACGCCCGATAAAAGGATACGTTCTATTTGTACAGCTATTTATCGCAAACGCAATACTTTCAGACGCTCAAGTTTACATTGTATGACATAATTGCATTCTGTAAAATTTTCAGTGATTTTTTAGTTTGTTTAGAAGATTCATAGCAATGTCATCAAGCTACGACACATGATGTGGTACTGGTGTATTTACTCCAGTTTTATCTTTGAAATTAACTAAGATTTTTAAGCGTTCTTTTCACCTCCTAATGTCGTGCATTAACCTCGCCATCTTAATCCTCAGTATGTTCAAAAATAGTTTTATTTGACACACTCCTAGAGAAAACTAATAAGTATAATACGTGTTCCGCTGTTTGGTCCTTCAGTCTATATACTTAATACAACTTAACCCTAATCCCAACCTTTGTTGGGATCAGCTTTCAACCTGATTACATCGTAGTCCAGACGACGATTACTGTGAAAAACTGATTCTATTTGCTATCGTAATAATTGGTTACATTACAATCTAGTGTTTTTAATGATTATTTCATAATCCAAATGTTTAAGTTCATACAGCTAAAATTTTTTGTCGCCCGCAATTTGGCATTTCATCATAAACTGCCTCAATAGCCAAGTGGTCCTGACCGCGACTGCTACGCTAGAGGTCCTGGGTTCGATTCCCAGGTCGAGCAAAGTGTTATTGGGTTTTTCTATGAAATTCCCAGTAGCAGCTCGGAGTTAGGAATTTGTGCCCGGTTAATGGCAATAGGCTCGCCCCCTATTACATGGGACCTAAACATACCGGCGAACTGTGGGTGTACATTAGTACGCCTCTGCCTAACCCTTCGGGGAATACAGGCGTGATGGTATGTTTTATGTTTATCATAAACGATAAATAATTACTATTATAGTGTAAGTACATAATATATTACTGTCACTTAATATACTTGTGCCTAATACAGTCTAAATAAACTCAGAACTTCTAGATCATTATACAATAAAGCCTTATTTGTAAACAGACTCCAAGGTTGGGATGAATAAGGAAATTCGCATTAATGCATACTTGATCCGCTTGTCATTGTAATTCCAAACATATCAATTCATTTTTTGCGAATCGTATGTTTTAAAATTTGAGTGTAACGCTCCACGTGAACTCTCCAAGGCTACTAAAACTAATTTGCATGGATTTTGGTCATGTTTGGTGTTGATTTATGGTCATTGATTTATTGCGTATGCGGACGATGTGTACCAATTGCAAATAACATAGGTTTTATACATACTATCTGGTTCTTATATTTTCAAGCCTATTTCATGTGGATTTGCTTATGTAGGTCTTAACCATTCAATATCTCTTGAAACCTTCACTTTGAAAATAAAACATAACATACTGTCATACCTATCTTCCCCAAAGGGCTTTGGCAGATGCGTACTAATATACACCTACAGTACGTGTAATTAAGGTAATTAATGTAATTAAGGGGCGAGTCTGTTGCTATTAAACGGGCTCTAATCCCAAACTCCGAGCTGCTTCTGAGAATTTCATCAAAAATCAGATAACACTTTGCTTAACCTGAATTTATCTCAGGAACTCTAGCGTAGCCGTCACGCTAACAACACCTAGACTAAAAATGAGCAGTGAAAATAAAAATACCACAAATCATTATGTACCTATGTATATAATGAATTCATAGGCACATTACCAAGAATTTATTCCTATTATTTATCACTATTAATGGAGATTGTTTACCCGGAAAAGGAAGTAGTAGTGTTAAGTATGACTTTTACATTATATACTGAGATTAGATTATACCAGAAGACAGAAATGTATTACTGGCTTGCACTAGTCATAATCGGATTTCTTAGACTAATCTCATTCGCAATATACATATTTTATTATGAGACAAGGTATTCACTTAGTCATTATGAATTAGTACCTGTATACTATCAAACCTCACGTTAATTTCTAAGACGGGTTTTTATTTTTTTATAACAGTTTTAATTCACACCAAACTAAAGGAAACCAAAGGGTTAGTTATTTTTCAGATACGTCCCGCCCAAAGATTTTTCTGTTTTCTCTTATTTGTTTTTGTAATATTAATCAGTTGTGATAAGTAATCACAGCTTATTACGTATGTATTTTTTGTCATTTATCCAATTTATTGGCGGTGGTTCTACGACCAGCGAAGAGAATAAATAATATAATGATCAGCGTTTATCGGTTAACAGGTTACCGGGTTATTTTCACAAAGATTAGATGCTACCAATAATCGTACCGCAGCATGCATTGTAAACCTAAACCCTTATTATTGTGTCTGTAGACAAAACACACTTTGGACCGTCAAGCCATTTTAATCCCTCGTCAGAACTCGGAAGCTTTGTCTGAGACTTTGTATTGCGTAGATAGGAATCCGGCTATAACGGGTGCGTCAAAATATAGCAATCACTATAGGCACTAAACGCGAAATTCATACAACAATCATACGAGTGAGTGTTTAAGTTTGCTACTGAAAACCAGGGTTGACAGGTTTTGGCTTTAAGAAGGACCTTGCATAGAAGCATCTTGTGAGTCCAGGAAGACTCTAATAATAAACATTTACCTTCCACAATTCTGAACGGTACCGATGTTTGAAAATGTTCTGCTTGTATCTGCAAGAAGAGAAGAAAAGCTTAATTATGCTTCCTGCTTTGCAAAGGGAAATAAAAATCTTTTAGTATGTTGTTTAGATTTGGTAATAACGAGTACTTACTTACTTTAATCTATACTTTATTTTAATATATAAAGCTGAAGAGTTTGTTTGGAATCTCAGGCAATCTGTTTGCAATCTCAGGAATCTCAGGAACTACTGGTCCGATTTGAAAAATTATTTCAGTGTTAGATGATAGCCCATTTATTGAGGAAGGCTATCATCACGCTACGTGGACGAAGTCGCGGGCAAAAGCTATAGTTCATATTATGATTGCAAGTAAAGGTAATACGTATAAAATTTAATAATAATGCATTTGTGAGTACCCTGTTAGTTGAATGAAATGGCGAGTCCATTACACAGTACACCTTGAACTCACCCCTCACTATTTTCATTCACACGCACTCCGTATAGTATTTCGCACGTCCTTGCAGTTACGCCGTGGCAACCCTACAATGTTTACCAGCGCAGGCGCATCTGCGTTGTATTAGTTGCATCACAACTACATGTGGCGTAACTGGTTGTCATCAATTATGTGCTAGGATTCTTTGAAGGTTAACCTTTAGCGTACAATGTACTACGAGAAAAAGATTGACCGTATTACATACAAACGAAAATTCTACTTATCTCCCAAAGTTTACGTCTTGAAACTAAAATTGTTCTTAAATCTGTCATCAATATTTTAATGCATTTGCAATATCAATTTTAACTATGAATAAGAATCGAAGTACTTTTTTGTCTAGAAGTAATTAATAAATTGTATTATTTTAGCTGATTGCAATTGATTTTTATATTTTGTGTGGCAACATTATGTAAATGTCACAAATTTTTTTTATTAATAAAATCGTTTGTGTTTTTTTGCAGGTAATGGATGGTTCAAACTACTTAATCTAAGTTTCGTAAGTAGAAAACAATTAATTGCTACTTTTCTGTATCTGAAACTATCACGAATATAAAAATATCATAATTTAAAATGTTGAGTGCTCAATAATGTTCATGGAATAATTATTATAAAAAATCCCTGAAATTTAATCTAAATTAATTTGAAGCTTTATAATACATACAAACATATACGAAACTCAGAGTCAACATTTGAGAGGCTGTATATTACTCTAAAATAGCGCAATGAAGCCATGTTTATTTTTGGACTATTCATTGGGTGTAATTGATCTTATTCACATATACTTAAGATATAAAATAGAAATATTTGATAAGTCTTTGATTGTGAAAGTAATTACCAAGATAATGGCAGATTCATTCAAACCTTATAAGTACAGAACTCTAAAAATTAGCTATTTTCTTAATGCCACTTTCGTACTGGGCTGTAAAATTATGAAATTTATTATTATCCTACAAGTTATTAGTCAGCTGTCAAAAGACATAAGTTCAAAATAAAAATAAACTAACTTCACTACCCCTTGGAAAATGATTGTGGGGTTAGGTTCAGTTGTGCTAGACGTAGCTTGATATTTAGGGTTAGCTGGGAAACTATAGTTATTGTCACGCTACCGACTCAAAGGACCAAAAATGTTGGGGAACATCTAAGCAATTTTCATTACCTACCCTTTGGGTTACATTTACCGGGCTTCAGCAATATCATTATTGTATTAATTGTTAATGTGGTGAATCAATCAAAAGTCGCATAGAATTTGATCATTCAGCCAAGCCATTGTACGAATATTGGTCGAAGTCTTATAAGCGTGGCTTCTTAATAGATAGCTACTAAATTGGTTATTTATAAATAAAACACAAATCTGGCTATATTGTTTCGTGTTATGCAATTTATCTTTCAAAATCATGAATCGTTCGTTCCTGCTACTATGGGAGCATTACAGATTGACATTAATCGGCGAATTATTTTCTGTCACGTCGATGACAATGCCCCAAAAATTATTTCTGTAAACGGACTAATATCTTATATGAGTTTAATTTATTCGTTCAAACTGTTGTGGCATTTTAGGCATATTGATAAATGTTTGTTTTACATACCAGAGCCGGCTTTAAACATCCGCTATTAGATGGACTCTGAACTGATTAATGAGTTTTACTATTAATTTTTCGTTAAGTATTGTCTTTGTTGATCTAATTAAATCTATGACTTACTAATGGACTTGTTTAACGTTAGAAGTCGATAGTTTAAAACACAAATTTCTGATTTTTACGTAAAATAATATTATAACCGTTGGAAAAAACGATTGCAGTTTATAATAATCTTGGACGAAGAGTCATCTCTTTCCGTGTCATTGTACTCAACATTGTTAACTGGTCCCGGGTAGTGTAATTAACTTCACGTCTTATAAGTTAATGAACTTTCAAAATTATTTATTAGTAAACAAGATTTTATTTAAATTAACGAAATCCTTAATGTCTCTGCCATTTGGATTGCGGAGGTCAGTAACATATCTGGGCAGGAAGTTGGGCTCAACATACCTACTTGTAACTGTTTGTAGAAATAACACGGATGCAAATAATATATTAGATATGTTTTGATATAAAATATAAAATTCACAAGATGAAATTCGGCAGATTTGGTACCTACAACGAAATATAATGGAATCATTATTGAACCCAATTAAAAAAAAACTTTAAATAATAATTTGAATAGTCAGGGTCGCCGTCATCGAAAACGACGAAGAGGACTATACATATATGATGGAATCATCATTAAATCCAATTCTATGAAACCTTATTCGGTAGAAATCAATCGCATAGCGCCTTCGCCAATCTAGAAGTTTATTCTAATTTATCGATTGCAACGTAACACAACACATTATGACTTATAAAAAATATGTGTATTAGCAACATATATTATATAACGTACGCGACGCAATACTAAACGTCATTTGCTTCTAAAGAGCCCTTCATACCGAACTCCGACGCAATCGACACAGCCCGGCAACTTGGTAGTGTCGACAGAGACACCAAGTGACACTGACCTCACCTCAGTCAGCTGTGGGTTTCGTGTGAAGAGCGCTTTATGCAAATATTTCATTGAAATAGAGTCCAAATGTCATAAATGTCATAATGCTGGAATCAGACTGTTAATAGGTACAAGACTAAAACACGCCCGAATTGCGTTTCACACGACAAATGTGTTTAATGCATAGGTAGGTTTTTTTATTTATAAGATCAAGTCAAGGGTGCAATACTTACATTGCGTGTGTGATATCAGTTTGTCTCCATCTTTAAACTGCTGTGTTACATTGTAAGTATACAACTCCAGTCTATTGATTAATTGACCTGCAAATTAATTAGTCGCTGAATCATTCTCCCATTCAATATGGTTTCAAGCTTCATTCAAAACTAAATGGATCAAAAACAGCACAATATAACAGCCTTTTTTATTATCTATACTTACTTATTCGTATCGAGTCTGATATACTTACTCTTGGTAGACTTCCTCATGGACACACACTTTTAAATATACATAATACAGTAACATTTACGGTTTGCAGAAAATTTATAGTACTTCGAAGTACGTAGTGTTGCTCCGAACTAGACAAGACGTCTATTCTATTTTAAGTCTAAAGAAGGTCTATTTTCTTGCTTAGTAAAAAACTATAACCATGTGAAATCATACAGACAAATCCCTTTTTTTAAAGGGGGATGGGGAGCTGGGGATTTTGTTAATGTAAATATAACCCGATAAAATCCGGCAAGTGGTGATCAATAAATGTTTAATATTCGCGTAAGTCTCAGAAATCACCATAATGTGAAGTTAAATATCTGTACCTCTAATAAAACGGGGTATAAGTCCGATTTAGAGGAAATCGGACTTATACCTTATACCTTTTACGTATGACCTTTTTAATATTTGTATTAAATTTTGATACAGATCTTAAAAATGTATAAGTCCGATTTCCTCCAAATTGGACTTATACCCCTTTTAACTAGAGGCACAGATATAAAGCTTTTAATGAAACATATCGTCACATACAGACACCAATGAAATAATAACCGTATAAGGATTTAACAGTACAATATTAATTGTTTTTCTATGTCCTGCTCATACTTTAATGCGTTTGACCTTAGTTTTGTCCTATGGAAAGAAACAGGATCTAACATGGAGCACGCAATTGAAGTAAGCGAGCCGGTCAGAACGCAGCCAAACCCCGAAAGGGTATGTATACCCTTTCAGGCTCTGGCTCTCACATATACACACGACTGAACAAACTGAAACTGTTCGGAACAGCTTGATTTGGGTACCTGCATATATTTGGGATCAAAACTAAGTTGTGTTCTTTAAAGATGATACTTGTTTCATAAAGATACCTAAGAAGATTATAATTAATTAAGTATTGGGTATTATAGCCACAACTTTTATTGAAACCGGTTGGACTTGGTCATTCTAGTTGGTAATATATCTTATTTAATTTAATACTACTATCTTAATTTAATACTAATCGTGCGATCAAACATAATGAACACCCCAAGATATTCTTATTTAGAAGCAGTCTCACCTTACTAATTTTGAAAGAATCGATATTTTTATCTCCGTAAAAAAACAGCGTAAACATGTTAGACAAGCTTTAGATAAGACGATGATTGTTATTAAACTTTTTATGGATAGAAAATTAAAAAAAATATGTTGAGATTGAAGCAAATGCTAAGACGCATTTTGATTCGCTAAGAGGAAGCCTCGCACTCTCAAACCATTACCTGTATGATTGATTTCATAAATTCCATGTTGAATGGGAAATACCACGGAGAGTTAGCTATACCTTTATTAATGTGAATCCCTCTGAATATCGGTTAAAAATATGATTTCTCAAAACTCGTATTTAGATATATAAATCCTTTAAGGATAAAATAAACTGCCTCATTAGCCAAGTGGTCATGAGCGCGACTGCTAAGCTAGAGGTCCTGGGTTCGATTCCCAGGTCGAGCAGTGTTATTGAGTTTTTCTATGAAATTCCCAGTAGCAGCTCGGAGTTAGGAATTTGGGCCCGGTTAATGGCAATAGGCTCGCCCCCTATTACATGGGACCTAAACATACCGGTGAACTGTGGGTGTACATTAGTACGCCTCTGCCTAACCCTTCGGGGAATACAGGCGTGACAGTATGTTTAAGGATAAAATACATTCTCTATGATTAATAAGGGCTTCATTAAACATCGCTATTCACCTAATCATCTCAGTGATTGTGTTGCGAACTTGCGAGGGCGGAAGTTAATTTTGCATACAAGAAGACAATAAGTAACCCTAGATTACTCGGGGTAATCAACCTTCTTTGCAGTTTCCTTATTCTAGAACATTTTTCCTCCACGTTCATCAGCAGTGGTACTGACTGCAACAAACTCCATGAGTGCTGTATTACATAACGTCATTAGCACGCACACAGTAATTGTAATAGATAAGTATCAAAGTAGTAAATAAGATGGCATGTCGGCATAGCGTAATCATTGCGATTCCTTGTAAGAAACAATAAAATTTGTCCTTTATTATACGCTCTCTGAGTTTTAACATATCTTGTAATCTGCAAGGGTCTCACATTATCAATTGCCGAGTTTTAACTTTAAACCTGTGAGTGTCTGCCAACTACGGGACTAATATGGTCTTACTACTACTATAATACTTTTGGTGAATTCCAATATGAACTATGGACACACGGCTACAGATCCTGCTATAACAGCCAGTACAAGCTGACTTCTCATTGTTCAAAAAGCCTACAGGATTCCTCCACGGAAAGTAAAAAACAATTTTTGAAGTTCAATGCTTCGGTGTACATACACAGAGGTTAAATGTTGGCAAAAGTATATTCAATTACTATTCGTCGAAAGTAAACAACCATAGCTATGGTTTTAATGTGCTTGCCACTGTGTGAGTGGCGAGACAGAAAATTGAGGTATCTTGCTGCGCAAATGCACATTATGGAGGTGTTTAAGTTGTATAAAGAGTACAGCATTGTAGTATCGGAGTGAGTCTACCGAGCCGAACGCCCAATGAGTTCCTCGTAGGTACACTACAGTGCCAATTTGTGTTGTAAACAAGTTGGCGCGTCGTGCTCACTTTTTTGTTCGCGATTGCATACAATGCGTACTAAACCGATGTCTTGTCGACCGCTAGTTGATACTAACCGCTTCCTGAACGTCGTTTAAAAACATGGCTTAAGCTGTTTTTGTCAGCTGTGTTGTGGTCATTTTATAAATAAGATGAAAGTGGAAGACGGAAGGACTAACACCAGATAGAAGAGACACTTAATTTTAAATGGAAATAGGTTCTATAAAGTACGAGTATTAGGGAGCAATGAAATAATGTGCTGCACGCAGTTGGTGCAAAAGCACATAGTAGGTACTTTTGATCGTTTCTTCAAAATCGGCACCGCTAAGCTCAGTATAGACTCCGCTTCGCTGTTTCGTAATGTCTCAGTGAATAGACATCCCAATAGGCGGTTCTGCGTCGAAAATTAACTACGTCCTACATAAACCGCAGTGATGACCAAACCGTACGGTGATAATTAAATTGTATAAGACTACGAGTAATGCGTCTATTTCAGATGTATGACTAATCGTTAAAAATCCCAAAAGTTTGAAAGCTATTAAGTTTTATAGTATCCCGACACGTCAGTCAGTATTCCAAGCTAATCACTTGAATAAATTAGTAGTCGTAGAACGCCGACATCGCGTGCATACTAAGAACAAACAAGATATTATACCAATTAATAAAGATGCATGTTGATTTGCACGCTTCCAGTCCGTGTAAACAGCTCTGTAACTTATCCGATTGACAGGCTAATCTCAACTTGATGCAAGCATGGAGATCCAAGACTTTGCACTTTTATCTTTATTCAATATTTCTGGAAACTTCTTAAGAGAAATTAAATGATAAATCGTTTCAACAACTAAATAAAGCATCTAAGAAAGCAATGAACCGTAGTCCATCAGTTTAGAAAGATTAAGTTGTTCCCCAAGCCGGTATTACTCTACATTATCGTAATTTAGATGAATGGCAAGGAGAGCCGTGCCCACCGGCTTCTAGGAATACCGTCGTATAATGCCTGATAATGGCATCCTCTACGTCACGCAGCTGTGGTTTTCGCGCAATTATCTCCAATTAAATTTATATAATGGTGTTTACCTCATTGCTACGTTGTGTTCAGTTTATGTTTTGCTACCGATGCGACTACTTCGATGTGGCGCTTGAACCTTGTTTATTGTCGTGCAAAAACTTGTTCCAGAACATTTGTCAGTGATTCTTACAGTGATTTCTATTGATCGGACTCCTTTGGACTGATAGGCAATTTGTCGTGTTTCATCTTGGCTGCAACGCAATCTTTGTGAGTATTATTTATAAATTCAGTTATGTCCTCAATTACTGGCTTTGGTTGAATTACGACTCTGGTACCCGTATTATGTTTATGATTTAGTACATTTTCAAAATATTTTCCTTGTAAGTTAATTAGATGTTGTTACCATTCTGCGTAACGATAAATAAATATTCGTATTTTCCAATGGTACTGTCGAAATTTTTCGAAGCGGAAATATGATAGTTTTGTTTGTTTATAATGTGAAAAGGGTATCTAGATTTTAATAATACATCAATCGACATTTAGGTACTGGTTTTGTTTTCATATAATACTTGATAGTTGCCATTGAGTTTGCTTCAACTACCGTTTAAAATTACCTTCCAATGCACCAGTCACGTCTGTATAAAAAATATACAATCATTATAAGTGTAATGTTGTTTGTTTATAACAGACATAGCATCTAAGCCGAGTTGACAAGTTCATTACATGTTATCATAATGTAAACAATGTAGATATTAATAGTTTTATACAAGGCTCCTTGCAAATGTCTCATACATTATTTAAGTTACTGATCACTGTGACTCCATTTGATATTATTCGTTTCATTTTATAATCAAATATTCCTTATAGTAACACCGTTACATCAGAGAGTACGTTGAGTAAAATATAGTGAATAACGCGTGTAACAGTGCAGTGAGTGATTGTTTTATGGCTCTGAGAGAAATAGCTTCATAGAAAGGTGTCGCTAACACCTCGATCATACTTACTTAAATATTATAAA
The DNA here is from genome assembly GCA_947256265.1 of Acronicta leporina. Classification (NCBI taxonomy): domain Eukaryota; kingdom Metazoa; phylum Arthropoda; class Insecta; order Lepidoptera; family Noctuidae; genus Acronicta; species Acronicta leporina. The sequence goes on along the minus strand of OX366513.1, from coordinate 1,555,287 downwards.
TAAAGCTGCTTAAAAAAAGTCTAAGCGACAAATCTCAGGGAGATTGTACTTTGACTGTTAAATGTGCGCAGTTTCTACTAAGTGCAATAAAAAGACGAAGTAAAAAAGCATTTTGGTTGTTTCTTAAACAGCTCGTTTCGTGGCCTTGATACTAATGACGTTATGCGAAGGATAATGTCGTTATGCGAAGTCTATATGTTGGGGGATTTCAACTCTCACCCTTATCAACCTTTCTGGATCGAATTGTGTAATTTCAGCTTGGATCAACTCTGGGTATGTGCTGATGTTGAAAAGTTAGGTATAAGTTCGGACAGTTATACGTATGTGAGCGACATGAATGGTAGCAGGCGTTGGCTGGACCATTGTTTTGTTACGCAAACTGCTTGGCAAACAGTGGTAAGTGCTAGCATAGTGTGCGATGTTTATTGGTCTGATCACCTCCCACTTCTTATAAAATGCAATTTGAGAACGATTTCCTTAAAACATTCCTTAAATCAATCAGTGCATGACAAAGTAAAATGGCAAAATCGCAGTGATGGTCAGATCAGGAAATATCATGAACTGTGTAATTCTGAGTTAAGGAACATGCATTTCCCAGAACTTTTTTACAAATGTGCTGATAAATTTTGTGATAACGCGGAACATAGACGTGGCTTGCACAAAATGTATCTAGAAATTGTAAATGTTTTGTCTAGGGCAGCGATACAGACCCATGAAGGTGATCGACCGCGAGTAAAAGGGCGAATAATCGGATGGAATAAGCATGTTCGCGATGCTCACACGGAAGCTAAGGTTAAGTACCAGGCATGGGTTTTCTGTGACAAACCTGATTCGGGACCTGTGTGGGAAGAGATGAGGGAAAGCCAGAGGATATTTAAAGGCAAACTTAAATGGTGCCAGAACCATCAAAATCAAATCCAAATGGATATAATCTCATCGCAAAGGGCCTCAAAAAATTTTAGCAAGTTTTGGAAATGTACTTCCAAGCTTGATATTAAGCCAGCTTTGCCAGTGACAGTAGCCGGGTGCAGTACACCTGAGGAAATAGCAAACGTTTTTAGGGATCATTTTCGCGTTTCCTCGCCGCTGGGACCTTCTCATTCGGTGGTCGATGCTGAAAGCTGTCATAATAGCCCACTCATTTGTTTCTCAGCCAAACAAGTATCTTATGCTATACAGGGAATGAACAGAGGTAAATCTCCAGGGCATGATAGTCTCAGCATCGAACACTTGAAGTATGCGGGTGTGCACTGTCCGAGAGTGTTATCAATGTTTTATTCTTTGTGTATGAATCACTCTTATCTTCCACCAGAGTTAATGCACACGTTGGTTGTGCCAATCATAAAGAATAGGACTGGTGACATCTCGGACGTTAATAACTACAGGCCTATATCGCTGGCCACTGTAATAGCCAAAGTATTGGACAGTTTGTTGGATAAAACACTTGACAAATACTTGAATTTACATGACGCTCAATTCGGGTTTAGGCCTGGACTCTCAACTGAAAGCGCAATTTTAAGTCTTAAACAGACTGTCCAATATTATACTGACAGACACACACCTGTGTATGCATGCTTCCTCGATCTCTCCAAAGCTTTTGACCTAGTGTCCTATGAAATGCTGTGGAAAAAGCTCGGGGAGGCATGTGTGCCGGCTGAAATTGTTCGTGTCTTTCAGTATTGGTACTCCAACCAAGTGAACTGTGTTAAGTGGGATAAATCTCGATCTGCAGGGTATAACTTAGAATGTGGGGTAAGACAGGGTGGGTTAAGCTCGCCCAAACTTTTTAACCTCTACATAAATGAGCTGATTGCTGAGCTCAGCAGTAAACGAGTCGGATGCTGGATAGATAACATATGTGTGAATAATCTGAGCTATGCGGATGATATGGTGCTGCTGGGTCCAACGGCCAGCTCCATAAGGGAGCTTTTGTTATCCTGCGAAAAGTACGCTGCTAACCACGGTCTAGTTTATAATTGTAAAAAGAGTGTATGCATGACCTTCGAGGCCCCTGGTACCATACGTAAATATGAACCCATTATATCACTCAATGGCCAACCTTTGCAGAGAGTGACAAAATTTAAATATCTGGGTCATTACGTAACAGAGGACCTCAGGGATCATGACGACATAGAACGCGAGCGTAGGGCTCTAGCTGTGAGATCCAATATGCTGGTACGCAGGTTTGCTTGTTGTAGCAAGGAAGTAAAAATAACATTGTTTAGGGCTTACTGCCAGACCTTTTACACAAGCGGCTTGTGGGCCAGCTATTCACGAAGAACACTGGATGCTCTGAGAGTCCAATACAATAACAGCTTCAGGATGCTGTTGGGATTGCCGCGCTTCTGTAGTGCGTCGGACATGTTTGCTCAGGCGCGCGTTCATGATTTCTATGCCATGGTAAGAAAAAAAACATCGTCTCTTTTGCAGAGAACGCGGTCAAGTCCTAACAGCATCCTCAGCATGTTGATGGATAAGTTTGATTCTCCTATGTTGCATCACTTTGTGCAGGTGTTAGTTGGGCAGTCGTGATTGTTAGTATTTAACATACTAACAGTCACGATTGTTTCGACACACAACTTGTTTTTATATTAATTATTTTTATTATTGTCATACTAACATAGTTATTTTAAGTATTTTATTTTTACTAACACGTGGGCCTTTGTTGTCTGTTAAATAAAAATGAATTGAATTGAATAATGTATATTACTAATTTCGCAAGAATCAGCATCGCGTCAGTAGCCGCATCTCATATATGGGCAATGCAAAACTGCCTTAATTAACATAGGTTTTTATGTAACTTGACGAGCAAATCGCGTAGCAAGAATCCATGAATCATGGATCACAGTGTTCAGTAGATCTATTTTCGCGTGGCCTCACGATAAGCGGGGAACTTGGGTTTATACGCTAACGATTATCATGAATTAGTTCCTGAAATAAGCGCTTGAACAAAAACTTGTATTATTAAGTCTCTTATGTATTGCTTTTCTTGTAGGTCATTTTATGGATTGGATGCAATAAGGTTTATATTTCTAAACTTTGACTAAAATTAACATTTGGATTTTTTCATTACTGTTAGGAACTAGAAAAGATCATGCTCAAGAAAGAGTCTAACAGATATTTGTGTTGGCGAAAATAGTGATTTGGCCCAGTAATATATTCGGCTAAAGTTATAGTGCCACATTAGCCAAGTGGTCCTGAGCGCGACTGCTACGCTAGAGGTCCTGGGTTCGATTCCGATTCGATTACATGGGACCTAAACATACCGGCGAACTGTGGATGTACATTAGTACGCCTCTGCCTAACCCTTCGGGGAATACAGGCGTGATGGTATGTAAAGTTATATTATGTTCACCCAATAGTTCTCGGGTATGTTTAGGTCCCATGTAAAAGGGAGCGAGCCTATTGCCATTAACTGGGCACAAATTCGAGGCATGAATCTGTGCCTCGAATTTGTGTGTTACGCTATGTGTACACACCGCTACGCATCAAGCTATTAAAGTCCATTATCAGCTTACCTTGCATTGTATGAGCTTTCCAAATATTGAGAGGCCGGCTCATACGTGAAGTGTATAATTTGATGTGTAGCCGTGTGTATTTTCTTACTAGCTTTATGCCATTTTTACAGTCCTGAAACATCACTTCTCGTAGTACCTTCGTGACCAAAACAATTTGTGAGTACGTAAATGACTACTATTAAAGGGACACCTATTTATTTTCGCTGTCGCCTTGCTATTAAAATGATGTTTCAGGTTTCGACCTTCGTCTTTTCAAGGCACGATAATTCTACCTCGTTGGTTCAGTTACCTACCGAGTTATGTTGACGTGTTTAACGGCTGTAGTAGATACCTTTTATACTTATTGTGTTAAAGGTTTGTTTCTTTTTTAAACCGATTTCATAAAAGGAAGGGGATTTTGAATTGATCTGTAATAAATTTTTTATACACGCTCTCGAGTAGTATTGTTGTTTATAAAAAAATTAAACTAGTCAATTGATAATAACAATACTAAGTACTGATTTCTGATAGTTAGATACGTGAAAATTAAATATAGAAATAAAACGACTATGGATTATATCGCGGCATATAAATTTGCATTAACAAATTCTGCCCGTGACCTTGGACAGTGTAGAGTAAGATTAAAGAAACTTCAAAGAGCAAGTTAATCAAATATTTTTTTAAATTTAATGAACGATAATTTTTACTTCGAGTCATTTAAAAAAACAATCTAGTCCGTCCCGGAATTCAAACTAATACAATCTTTGGCGTCGTTTCTGTAAAATTACCTTTGCCAACATCTGCCACATAAAACAATGTGTAAAAGCAAAATGTAGCAGATATTTAGTTAGAGCTTGAGTAACCGCCGTTACTGGCACCCCAATGACAGGAAATCGAGCATGTTAGCGGTGTTATGACATTTTATAGCTAACTGCTATTTATATGCAAGTATTTACTGCACATGTCTGTAAACAATTGACAAACACATATTTGTAAATTATTGCTGAAAGACTAGTAATTGTGTTTAATTTATCCAGGCTTTTGTTGACATAAATAAGACATCGTGTACAAGTGTAGTCTGTTAAGCAAACCTCCTCTAACCTCTTCTAGTGTTGCAAACGTCCGTAGGCTACGATAACTGCTTACCATCAGGCGGACAGTAACTTTGTTTGTAAAAAAAACAACGGGTTGCGCTCCGGAAGTGCCGGCAGTAGTGAAAACTTGAATATTAACGAAGAAGATTTCACTTCAATAAATGATAATGTTCAGTTGTACTGTCTTAGAAAACATTTGTCTTACGGTCTTATCTGTCGCGAGTTTAACATTTTTTCTCCATCACAAAAAGTACACAGCGCCGCTAAAGAAATTTTCACTTCAATAAAATTGAAATGGAGCTAGCTGTTTCGGAAAGAAGGGGTCTTTGCGAAACAGCTAATAGCTTCAAATAAAATGGTGGACCATCCCTGGTGGACTATAGCCTAAGACCCGACGAAGGAGGCTTGTACCCATCAGGGGGACAGTAATAGGGTTGACGACAATAATCATCAATCTTGTTAAAGTTACATTTTCGTAGATTGGGTTTTTTGCCGTGGTTACGAATTGTATACATCATTCAAGTCAGTTTTGTTATACTAGGTTCGATTCCCAAGTCGAGCTAAGCGTCATTGAGTTTCTCTATGAAATTCTCAGTAGCAGCTCGGAGTTTGAAATTTATGTCCGGTTAATAGGCTCGCCCCCTATTACATGGGACCCTTCGGGGAATACGGGCGTGATGGTATGTTAATGTAAAATCAGGAACCCAGATGTAATCCCATCACTACATAAATATCGCCTAATGAGTTGATGAGATGCATAAAATGAACTCTGTCATTTAGAAAATTCATTTCTTTGACCTGATTTACACAAAGTTACATAATGTTACAAAATATGCATTGCATTGTTTTATGAATGCACATTTTATTACTTAACGCCTCTATTGACTTGACAATCATAGCACCATCGATTATACTTTATGGTTTTTGAATGGTTACAAACAAATATAGTTATAAATTATATGTTCTTGTCACTAATCTTACGTCTGGCATATTTACTGTGCTATAAATTAACGTAAGTAATTGTATTTTAATGAGTGAAATCATTTTATTATACCGAAAATGGATTCAAAAGTATCTATTATTGCATAATTATTTAAATTGAATATTTTCTTAGCATCAAAAGCAGCCCGAAATGCTATTCCAGCTTCATTCTTAAAACCTTTACATAAAGTAGAATAAATTAGTAGTGGGAAAGTCATGCTTCGGCACGAATGGGCCGGCTCGAAACCGGCGTGAAACAACACTTACGTTTTGTTTCGTCGAGTGAGTGAGTATACCGTAGGCCCAAACCCTTTTAATAGGCGGTCAACGCACATGTGACTCCTCTGCTGTAGCGGGTGTCCATGGGTGTAATCGCCATCAGGTGATACGTCTGCACGTTTGCCCCTCTATCCCATAAAAAAAAACAACATATTAACAACACTGGCGATACTGGGAGGACTTTCAGAAACTTACAAACTTCAGATTTACAGATCAGTCATGCAAAAGTTAAGCGCTAATTTTATCTAGTCCCATTCATGATGTTTACAAAACTAGTCATGACCAAACAATTATCCAAGTTAAATAACATTACAACATCAGACGATACCTTGTCCCAAATATGAAATAAATAGAGCATCCGTGACGTAAGGGCGCGTACGCATTTGTCTTGCATCTGTGTAACGTGTCGCGTTACAATGGAATCTTTGTTGCACTGCAAAAGTAAATTTAGGATAAGGAAAACTCGTAGAGAAATGGAAAAGGAACGAAGCTACGCTCGTGCCAAGTAGGGCTCAAAGAAATTGATGGCACAAGTCGAGAGTTCCATAGAAGTAATAGCATGATAGTAACATTAAGGCCCACTTGCACCAACTTTTAAATTGTATTTAAAAACGAAATTTCTTTGAAAAATTGTGTTTAAATACAACTTAAACACATTTAAGAAGTTGGTGCAAGTGGGCCTAAAAGTTATAAAGATATAAGAATCCCAAGTTAATTTTTATCAAGTCACATTTTTATTATCACTGCTTTTTTATTCTACTCAGCCGATTCGCTCTTGGCAGAGCGCTCGTGGTCATCGTGTAGATGTGTCTGTTGGGGGCAGATGTTATTCGCCTCACGATGTCCCGCCAACTCGCTCTGTTGGCCGTCATCCTGGTACACTCACCTAAGGGGCCACCAACTGCCTTCTTGATTTGGTCAGGCCATCGCATTGGAGACCGACCGCGAGGTCTTGTCTTACATCATGAGACGCTCCTATGCAAACTTCGACATTATGGTGTACAAAATGTTGCTCTTAATGTTCTTCAATCGTATTTAAGTCAAAGGTTTCAATGTGTTGCTGTTAATGGTGTAAATTCGTCAAAAGTGCCCGTGCAATTAGGAGTACCTCAAGGATCAATTCTTGGACCTTTCCTATTTTTAGTTTATATAAATGACTTGCCTTTTTACTTAAGGGGTATCTGCGATGTGGTCCTATTCGCAGATGACACCTCACTCATTTTCAAAGTGGGTAGAAATAGACAGATTTTTGACGATGTAAACGGTGCACTCTCTCAGGTAACCCAATGGTTTACGGCAAACAACTTAGTACTCAATGCCAAGAAAACCAAATGCATTAAATTTACTATGCCTAATGTAAAAAATCTAGGGCCAAACATTGTTATTAATAATAGCGTTATCGATACTGTAAAGTCCACAGTGTTCCTGGGCATTACTGTTGATTCAAAACTGCAGTGGGGGTCTCACATATCATGTCTTGAGGGAAGACTTAGCTCTGCTGCGTACGCAGTCAGAAAGGTGAGACAGCTAACTGATGTAGACACGGCTAGATTGGTATATTTTAGCTATTTCCACAGTGTAATGTCCTACGGTATTCTTTTGTGGGGTAAGGCTGCAGACATTCACAACGTGTTTGTTCTGCAAAAAAAGAGCTGTTAGAGCAATATACCAGTTAGGTGCCCGAGTCTCTCTAAGAGACAAATTTAAGACCATCGGCATTCTTACTGTAGCGTCGCAATACATATTTGTACATAAGGCAAAACATACATTTATATCTAAAGAACAGTGACGTTCACAGTTTAAATACCAGAAATAAGCACAAGCTTCATGCTCGCGTCCACCGTCTTCAAAAAGTACACAATTCGTTCGTGGGGCTTGGTATTCGCCTTTATAATAAACTACCTATTTGTATACTTGATTTGCCTTTCACAGCATTTAAAACAAAAGTTAAATCAATTCTCTCTCAAAAGGCTTACTATACCGTGAATGACTACCTAGAAGATAAGAATAGCTGGTCGCTATGTTAAACACAGGACAAGTAACCACTGTTTCTATTGTCGTCATAATTCACTGACATGTTATTTACAATATTTTATTTTTATGATTGACTTCTTTTTTATTTCTTTATTGCATTTATTATTATTACAATTGTCATGTAACATGTAATTGATTGATTTGTTAAATAATTTTATTCGTTTGATGACATTTTTCTGTATCTGTAATTATGAATGTACAATGTTGTTACTAGTGACCTCGGCTAACAGTTCAACTTGATTTTTATTTAATACGATCTGAACCTGGCTGCATTGTCGTCATGCTCCCTTAGATGTCATTGCTTGCGGTAGCGTCATTGGTCGGGTCACCTCCTTCCCTCTAAAATGGCGAGGGGGGTGATGGCTGATCCGTGCGTTATGCTCGTGAACGGGTGCTGCTTGTGGTGACTGGTCGACGTGCTGACTATGGTTTCTTAATACATTTGTAGCTTGTTAAAAGTTAACTGAATCGCCTTGTAGGTTCTAGTTATGCATATTATCATTGCTCGTGTAGGCAGGTTCACTGTTTTAATAGTTAAAATTGTCATTTAAACTACAAGAAAGGAGGCTTGCTAAAATTATAAATACTGCTTGAAAATAATAACATGTGCGCCAGCTGACAGTAGCAATGAATAAATTATTAAGTACCCCAAACAATGATTTGAAATCTTGTATAACGCCTTAGTAACTTATCAGACAGAAATGTGTTTGCTGGGGAGTTTGTTGCGCCGCTTCTTCTTCCCAGCGAAAACACTAGGAAGCGGTGAAGGGCGGGCGTTTTGGGGGCTGTCTGTAATGTAAAAATGACGTTCAAAAAGTACTACCTAGTAGTCTATATTGAATAAATGATTTTGACTTTGACTTTGTACCGTCAACCCTGCCCTGCACAACCAGTCACTCGATGGATCCCTGCTCGCTGCTTTTTTATATCTGCTTATAAAAGACCATATAGTCAGTTCTTTGAAAGTCATGCAATTTGTTATTAGTCTGATCAATGAAACTTGTAAGCGGTCCCTAAGTTCTGTTTGCTTTTCCGTCAACTGTCCAAGTGTCCAGCTGCTCCTATATATCTTAGAAATTCTTATTCTGAAATCAAAATATATCTCTAATCAAATACCGACCGACCTCTCAGATTCGTTGACCCAACGATTTCGATGTCCGCTTTTGACGTTAGCTATGCAAGCGGTTGTGTTAGTAAGTTGTACCATTAATTTAAAACTGACCCAAACAGATTCTTGAAATGCCAATCCCACGCGCCCAATTAACAGTGTGTACACAAGCGTGACCAACTATTAAATGCATTTATGTTTTGTTGCAAGTATCAATATCATACATCAGGACGCATCCTTACATGTGTGTAACTTATATGAATGGGTTTTATTATATGAATTAATCAAATGTTTAGAAATAAACTATATAAGCAGTGTTTGATCTTCCATTTTCATTTACGGTGAAAACTTCATAGAAAATTTCAATAACAACTTGAACTGGGTTTCAACCAACACGTTTACCTATTTTTTATTAGCATCCAAAATTTGAAGGTGGTCCAAATCGCTGAAACCCTTCAAATGCTTACCTACTGCGTATAATCACTAGTACAGCATAGTCATCAATATTGATTTGAATGAATTTTATTAATCAATGAATTTATTTTTAGAAAATTTATCCGTGTACCCACGCCAATGCATTTTCATGCGAGGCGTAGATACTTTTTGTAAGAGGATTAAATGTTTAATTGTTTCATAAATAATCACGCTTTTTTGAATTGATATTATTCAAACCAATCATAGCATATCATAGCTCCAGTTAAAATTTAATTCCTACCGCGCCCTTCTGACTAATATAAAGTTGAGTTTAGATCAATTCTGCTTATAGCAAAAACCTGTTTCATGATACGTGAAAGAAAAAAAAATAATAGATAAAATTTAATGTTTCGTATCTTAGGACCAAAATAATTTATTTGATAATAGAACTTCTTTTTCTTTATTTAGTAGTTCTTGAAGCTTTGAACGAAGCAGGTTCCTTGTCTTACATGGCAATAGTGTGAGTAATATTTTTTTAAATTGACGATTTAGGTACGTACTACGTACAGTTGCATGCTCGGCTGCAAGGACTTATTCATAAACCCAACCGCATGCAACTCACAGTGCCTACTTACACCCATATAATATGCGTATTTAGTCAATTTAAAGACGAACGATGACTGATATTTCTTGTTCTTTCTGTTTTACCTCTAAAACGATAAAATCTCAAAACCAAAGTTAACTCTATCAATATTACAATTCGCAGAAAAGACATAAAAACAATAATTTAGAAAAATCTTCGAGACACTTCTAATAAAAAGCTTATACAGTCAACGAGGTAGCATAACTATATCGTTCGTATTATAATTGACCACAAGAATTTATTAACGGTGTACAATCATTGTAAATTAAACCATAACACATTAAAATTAAGGTCGATAATATTATGTTGTAGTTATGGGTTTTCCTCGAGAACCGAAGGTGAACGAGGGTTGGCCGTGCGTCACAGATACAATGAACATTGACCAACCCTTCGATTCGTTGAAATCGAGACAAGTGTGGCAACCTTGATTAATTTAATGTTCATATTTTCAATTGGAGGCATAGCTTTATTTTTCACTGTCATATAAGTCATTGTTTTTTTTATATTCCTTTTAAGTACAGTTTATACTTTACATAAACAAGTTTAAGGCCCACTTGCACCAAATTCTTAAATGTGTTTAAGTCATATTTAAACACAATTTTTCATAGAAATTTCGTGTTTAAATACAATTTAAACACATTTCAGAATTTGGTGCAAGTGGGCCTAAGTCTTATTTCTATAACAGCAGAGGCGGAGGCTCTATTCAATTCGATTCCTAGCGGCTTCCTTTTTGAACAGTCACTGTTAGTACTCTAAACAACTGTCCAAATGTCAAGAAAAGCTTATCATTTTTTTTTACCGAAAAAATACCGACCGCAACTCTGAATGCATACCTATGCATAATTATGAATGCCTGCAATGCTGTTGAACTTCGCAAACTAATTAAAATCTTGTTTCAAGAGAGACTGACGTTATTTTATTATAATTCAGAGATATCACTACATATTATAAAACAAAGTCGCTTCCCGCTGTCTGTCCCTATGTATGCTTAGATCTTTAAAACTACCCAACGGATTTTGATGCGGTTTTTTTTTAATAGATAGATTGATTCAAGAGGAAGGTTTTAAGCTATTTAACATCACGCTACGACTCTTAGGGACGGGGCAGCGCGGGTGAAACCGCGGGCGGGTCGCTAGTCTATTATAATTCATTAGTTGACGATTCATGACGGTCAGTCACGTAAGGAAACATCTATTTCAAGTGTTCAGTATGATACGCAAAAGACAAAATGATGTAGGTAGCGTACGGGTTAACAGACGCTTTATTATTATTACAATAACACCGAGATTCAATCTAAATGTCAACAAAGAAACTGGTATATCCCCTTTTTTTCGATATTGAAAACCAGTCTTTATTGAGTCCAAACTTTAAACTCGTTAATTTAAAAAATGATCGATTAAAATGGAAGACCATTTTCTATAACTTTTTATTGATACGCCTCTGTTTACGGTAATAATTTTTATTTAAATTATTTTAAAACTTTTAACGGTTGTACTTACTTGTCGGTTGCACATTGACCACACAATGTTTATGAGAGGAGAGCCGTGCTCGGCATTGGTACGTATATGGGTTGATGTTGATGATTTACATGAAATCAAATGTTAGCATTAGGTAAGTTACTGATGCATAGAACATAAGATATGGAGTATCACGACAGCTTCAATGTTGGTGACTTGATGAGTTCTAATCCAGACACGGACTGACAAGGGAAGGGGCCAACGCCTAGGGGGGCCCCGGTTAGAGTCAACACCTAGGGGGGTTAAACCGCTCATTTCGAATTGAACAGTTAGCGACTTATTTATTTATTTACTGGCATACTTGTTATGTAGTTTCAGATCGTTTTTTGTTAATTAACATACCATCACGCTTGTATTCCCCGAAGGGTTAGGCAGAGGTGTACCTTAGTACACCTCTGTTCGCCGGTATGTTTAGGTCCCATGTAATAGGGGGCGAGCCTATTACCACTAACCGGGCACAATTTCCAAACTCCGAGCTGCTACTGAGAATTTCACCGAAAAACCCAATAACACTTTGCTCGACCTGGGAATCGAACCCAGGACCTCAAGCGTAGCAGTTGCACTTGGGACCACTAGACTAACGCGGCAGTTTGTTAATTAAATTGTATGGTAATTACGAAATGCATGTGATTCTGTCAAATTTCCAGCTAATCCAATATTAAACTGGTTAGGATGCTGCTCGCCATGTGGTCTCGGCCTAGTCTTTTTCTAAATACTAATTATATTAAATGCGAAAGTAACTCTGCCTGTCTGCTGGTTACATTTTCACGCCTAAACCGTTGAACCAACAGAAACTGAATTTTTGTTTGGAAATAAGTTGGACGTTAGGAGGACAAAGGCACGGTAATATTATATAATATTATCGTGACAAAGGCTATGTTTTGTATCAAAAAATCCTCTTTACAACAGCCTAGAGTTGCAATTCAGAAAAAAATCAAAATGAACTTTTTTAGTATTTTTTTAATTTGTTGCAATGGTTTAAATATGTAAAATGTAAATGGCTTTATAATTACTTATGTCCATGTACGAGTATGTCACTTTCTTTACAAGCGACTTCATCCATAATTCACAAAAATCAATCACACATGGATCAAGAGACTTCAAAGAGAAATGGATTTCTGATACGATGAATAATACGATTATACTTAAAGGCTCATTTAGAATGTCAAGATCTTCTATTGTGTCATCATGAGTGTCCAATATACGGCCCGTAGTAATACGTAAACAGCAGATACCAGGGCTCGCTAGGTTCTCACTTTGAGAAGCTCTTTTATAAAGGTGTAATGCTTAGAAGATAAAAGGAGTTCGCTGAAATGAGATCGAATACTAAAGTATCCAATGGCCTGACAACTCAATATATTTTTATGCAATGGCAATCGTTCAACAATTTATTATGTATGCACTATGCACACATCGACGCATCACGTTTGACGTCGGGTTCATTCAAGCTGTGCCAACACGTGTTCATAGTGAACTTTGCTTTTTTAATTTAAATATACGTTCATATTAAGGTCTTTTGTCATGGACGTACTCTGCTAGTATGGTAAGACGGGGCTGGGTGATTGTTTAAAGACTAAACTTCTAAACGGATCAATGATACAGGACAGATCTGTCCAACTTATTAAAAATAAAGAAATGCTATCAGAATGCAAATTTTATTGGGTACAAATCAGAGACAGTTTTGGCAATTCTGACTAGTACACCGGAGATGGGAAGCGCAATAGACGCTAAAAAACGAGATGGAAAGACGCTTTGAAACTCCCTGCTAAAAATTGGAGAAGCGTAACTCGAAACAGAACCCATTTGAAAATGGAGGAGGCACGATAAACTACGGGATATTTCACAGTGAGAGGACATCACATACAATATTAATAGGTAGTTAACCCAGAATAATGGTTTTAATAAATATATTATACTGTATGCATTAGGTTGCATAATCTACTGACGGGCTAATTTTTGTTACAAAATAGCGTAAACGTAATTAATCTAATGTTAAGTTTAAGAAAAAATCTCATAAGACTAAGAACGACTCGCTAAATGAAACCCATAAATATAAGTAGAAACAAAGTTAGATATCTTAAAACCAGTTTGGCCGCGTCATCGGTGGGTAAAACACTCGAAGAAGACGAAAACAATATGCAAATAACATTAACGTAGTCCCAGAAACTTGTTTACTATCATAATTATACATGCAAATTCATACCGATTCGCTATTTTCGTACAACCACGTTGCTTCTAATCTTGGCACGTCAACAAAAGTTGGAAAACTCGTAACGAATTTGAAACGAAAACTGGTAAAAATGTATAAAACCCTAACGCAACATAGTGTGAGCTATTTTAGAATTATCTTCGCTATTCTCATAGCATAACATAGCGTTGTATCGTGCCAGTTCCGGGAACCAAATATTTTTAGAATGCAAAAAAAATTGTCTCGGTAGCAAATCACGGACTTGGTGGAAATTTGGCTCCTATACCCTCACATTAAGATTTATCATGATTTGAAGTTCTGAAGCACTAAAAACACACTGGACGTAGAAAATTTAACCAAATTAAAAAAGCTCCTTTGAAGCCTCTCTTGTGTTTGAAAATATACTAAGGTTAGATTGACCTTTTTTAATTATTGCACGTTGAACAAAAAGCATTCAATTCATATTCCCATAACATTCAATATTATTCAATCATATACTCAAATGTGTTTTTCATACTTAAATCATACTTAAATGTGTTTTTTAATAGTTATTTATCTGGTTCAATTTTCCTACACCAATCTTAAAACAGTTTTAATAACTCTTCCCAATTTAAAACATGATAAATACTCAATAAAACATATGTACTTCTGCAAGTACATAACAGTTATCTATCAGTTAGGCATAAGTTGATCAATTTACGGTTTACATTCATTGATAAGATTACAGCTGTGTTGTCAGTTAGGTTTTAAGTGCTTGTAATTGGCTTTATCAGGGCCTAGTCATTTTTATATTAAAACTAAAACTAGAGACAATTGTTAACTGTTTCAATAAAGTGAAATCGTTAACACAAACACTGGTGGACTGGTCCTTTGGTACAATATCCCTTCCCAGGCCTATAAAAAACATTGTGATATTTATAAATTAGAAAATTACTTATTCTTTGACCTTATAATCGCAATTGAAGGGGTAAGTAGACAAAGGTGTTATCTTACAAAACTGAAAAAAAATCGAGTTTCTTGCATGAACATAGGTTTTAAGTGACGATAAATCGACTGGTGGGCTCAAAATATAAAATTTTAATTGGATATGAATTAAAATTTGATATTTTGGGCCCATCAGTCGATTTATCGTCACTTTAAAAACATGATCGATCCATGTGACACTTGACTACGCATAATTATACATTTATTTAGGAAGCTAAATATAAAATCGAAGGTATTTTGGGACGAGGTCTTAAACGATTATGGCGCAGGTTAAGCAAGCTTCTTGTTTAAAAATAGAATTAATTATTATATTACATATATACTTATGAGCGGGGAATTCGAATGACGTGGTGAGAGGCGATCGAGGCCCGACGAACGTCATCAGGTTCAATGTACTCTCTTGATATGTCGTCGCAATCGATTAAATAAACAAGCGCGTCTGCATCGAATCGGATCCAGTGTTGCATGCCCAGTTGCCCACCACTATGCTAGTCTAGTGTTATTTTTGTTCAGATATGTGGACGGTACTTCGTGGCTATTTGCGACTCCTCTGTTTCCCCGCAGCCAACGTATCGGCTGAATAACATGCTCCTACAAAGTAAAAAAGATAATATTTGAAAAAAGTGCCAAGTTACCTAGCTGTGGTACCTATTATCTCGTTATAATACGAAGCACATTAACAGTAGCAAGGAAAATGGATACTTGACGCTACATTTAAAACCTATCTAGTCTTAACACATAGCTTAAATAAAGCCATGTGCATTACATGATTGGGAAAAACGAGATTATTGCGGTTTAATTTCCTTTTTTTTTGGTAAGCGACAACCGCCGCCCATGGACACCCGCAACACCAGAGGAGTCACAAGTGCGTTGCCCGCCTTTTAGAAGGGTTTGGGCCTCCTTTTACATTCTTCTGCTGTGTGCACAGCAACTCCATAATAATATTTAATAGCGTGGTAAAATATAAGCCAGTCAGCAGAATGATATGGCAATTGACATGATCATGGCATTGAAACTACTTTTTACGGATTTTATTGTGTTATATTGATATAACATACCATCACGCCTGTATTCCCCGAAGGGTTAGGCAGAGGCGTACCAATGTACACCCACAGTTCGCCGGTATCTTTAGGTCCCATGTAATAGGGGGCGAGCCTATTGCCATTAACCGGGCACAAATTCCAAACTCCGAGCTGCTACTGGGAATTTCATAGAAAAACCCCAATAATATTTTGCTCGACCTGGGAAATGACCTGGGAATTATATTGATATTATTTAATTATTTTATTAGTAGCCTTGATCAGTACGATCATGTCTACTAATAAAGTATAATCTATGTAAAATAGGCAAGTTCGTGATAGGGTGTACACGCGCATAAATAATGTCTGAATAACAGAGTTAATGAGTAATTACTTACGCACAGTCGATACTGCTAATGTCACACGCAACAACTATTTTATGTACATAATCAATATTGTTATGGTAGTGTAATTCTTTGTTGGTGGTACTTTTGACGTGGGAGAGCCATGCTTCGGCACGAATGGGCCGGCTCGACCGGAGTGATACTACGGCCTCACAGAAAACCGGCGTGAAACAACGCTTGCGTTGTGTTTCGCCGAGTGAATGAGTTTACCGGAGGCCCAAACCCTTTTAAAGGCGGGTAACGCACTTGTGACTCCTCTGGTGTTGCGGGTGTCCATGGGCGGCGGTTGTCGCTTACCATCAGGTGATCCGTCTGCTCGTTTGCTCCTCTATCCCATAAAAAAAACTAATTTCTGATATAATTGGCGTCGTCATCAAGCCTTAGTGTATAGAAACCTGCTTTTCTTTGATCACCTATGTGAAGTAACATCATCTTCATCCGAGCCTTTTTCCAACTACACTAGCCTGCAAAACTAAGAGAAGAAGTTAAAGATTTAAAAATAAAAAATAAACGAAACTATTTTTCAATTCCTTTTTATTTCCTAAGCTTATCTTGTGTAGGTACTTAAAAAGTTGTTGCAATTTTAAGTGTGATAATATATAGTTTTGCAGTTTTTGTGTATGATGGGGTCGGCTTCCAGTCTAACCAGGTGCGGCTGAATATCAGTATTTTACATGAAGCGACTGCCATTAGACCTCCGCAACCCAATTTCTGGGTAATACAGATATTCGGAGGATAGATTAGTTGTCAGGTATTTTTGGGCTTCTAACAATTATCATAGATTTATTTTGGTAAAGTAAAAATTAGACGTGCGGGCAGGATTCGAACCTGCGTCTTCTGGTTAGATACATAAGACGCTACACATAGCGTCCTGTAATAAGAACCATTGTCCAACTTTGACTGGTTTATATTTTTATAATAAACTAGCTTCCGCCCGCGACTTCGTCCGCGTGCAATAGTTACTTAGTCTAAGCGTGATGATATATAGCCTATAGCCTTCCTCAATAAACAGGCTATCTAACACTGAAAGAATTTTTCAAATCGGACCAGTGGTTCCTGAGATTAGCGCGCTCAAGTAAACAAACAAACTCTTCAGCTTTATATATTAGTATAGATTCAACAAAAAAATACAGAAACTTGGCCGATCTCCTATGACAAAAAATTCAGTATTTTATTATGATCGTGAATTTTCCAGTGCCCCTCGAACTCACACATGACAGGTATAGCAATAAGCTGGAATTGGAAGTATAAAGGTCTTTTGCATCAAAATTATATTTTTGTATCATTCTCTGTTAGTTCAAAAACCTTAATATATCTAATTTTAGCTGCATTGGGTCTTTGGGATCGTCACCCTACATATTAAATGTTTGAGGTGCATCGACATCATTTTAATGAAGGCCATCATTTTTATACTGAATAACACAAATAATAAAAATAATATAAGTACCTATATAAAAAGACTTTACTTTACTGCCTCATCAGCCAAGTGGTCCTAAGCGCGACTGCTACGCTAGAGGTCCTGGGTTCGATTCCCAGGTCGAGCAAAGTGTTATTGGGTTTTTCTATGAAATTCCCAGTAGCAGCTCGGAGTTAGGAATTTGTGCCCGGTAAATGGCAATAGGCTCGCCCCCTATTACATGGGACCTAAACATACAGACATACAAATGTAACAGTACCAATATTATGTCAATAAAGAATATTATTATACCGGCGAACTATGGGTGTACATTAGTACACCTCTGCCTAACCTTTCGGGGAATACAGGCGTGATGGTATGTTATATATAAAAATAAACGTAATTAACACATATTTTAATATCAACATTTTCATGATTTGCCTACAATATTGTATAACAAATACAGTTGAATTAGCTTCTATTATTTTCCCGTTTTCATTTGGTGTCGATACGTTAAGGAGAATTGGCTTTCAGTTTTTTAAGCTCTAAAAGTTCATTAAATAATCTGAATAGCCAACCAAAAACGATAAATGTTACCAGTTCAATCTGGTTATAAAGTAAACGGTATTAAATGAAAGCCGTAAATATTTGTGACTATAAACTTAAGATGAACTGGAGTTACAATTATTCTGTCGTAGCAATGCTTTAAAAATACGGCAAAGTGGCCAAAGTTTTTAATAATTCCTATAATTCCTATAATAATAAATAATTCCTATAATTCTTCTGAATTAAAACCTACTTATTGAAAAAGACTCAGAAGGGATTCAGGAAAACAGGCAGCAACAATTCACAAACAACTTTATTGGTTTTCACTATTTCCCGCGCTTCGCACCAACGTTCGTATTGGAATGACCGGCTGTCACTCGGTATGTTTTTTTATATTTTTTTTTATGGCGAGTTTGCCGATGACGACAATAGGCATGATGACTGATTTTCAAAAACTGTTCTAAAATATTCTTATGTATATACTATTTCCGAAAAACAAATTATTTCTGCAATAACAAAAGGTTTTTGATACAAAAATGCGATTTTAATTCAATGTTTTGAAATTAGCGCGAAAACGGTCGCTGGTGTCATGGCGCCTGCTTATGACGTCACTTCTATGTTGTGGCATCGTATACAATAGGAGATTAAACAACTTATCGTAAATATTTTTGTTATTTTTTATTTAGACATGACTTCGCAAGTGTATAAGTGGTGTGCTGTTCCCCAGTGTGATAATACGTCAAAAAAACCCTGATAAATTATTTGTTTACGTGCCACACATCAAAACAATAAGATATAAGTGGCTTAATCTTGCACGGCGAGATTAAGCCACACAGTTGTGCAGCTTCCTTTTCTTTCCTTCCTTAATAAACTTTTCAAATACTCCAGTATTTAATTGCAAACTAGGTTTACTATTTGATAAATCTTTTGTTGTAATATATTTTAATGTAGTCCCAACCCGAGATAGCTTTGATTTCATCCAGTAGCATTCAATGGATGTTACGGACGGTTCTTCACTCTTACGATGGACCCACATGAGAAATGCAATGGCATGTTTGCAGCCCCCTTGTGAGGCAACACAGTCATGGAATTCTACCGACATAACTTCTTCCTTTACTTCGTCAACTATTAACGTCACTGCATATAACTTCGCGTGGACCTTGTGTTCTAGGCAGATTTTTTATTTAACTATACACAGATTTCCATCGCGTTTTAACTGAACGTAGCTAATCGCGTCGTCCCCAAAAGATGGCCTGGACGATAAGAAATCGATAGGTAAGCATATTTTATAAAATAAAAACATTAAAACTAAACATACGAAGCTGTGCTTTTTAAAAGTGATTTTATTTTTTTAACCATAGTAATTTTAATAAAGTTTTTAAATAGTAATAAATAATACTTACATTGTAGTTTTAACATATCTAAATTCTGCTGAACAGAAGTCTTTGTTTGTGCCAGGAACTACCCCAGCATTAACAAATCAACTCTGGGCAAATTAGAGCTGTTTGCCTTGGTAAACTCTTGTTCCATTACTTAATAAGTTCTTAAAACAAGTTGTAGAACATAAAGCTAAGTAATATACACTTACGAAATACTTAATAAATAATTTTAAGCGCTCCGCGCTTAAAATTATTTATTAAGTATTTCGACGAAATTTACGTGACAGTGACAGTTCAACATAGATGTGACGTAATTAATTCTGATTGGTGTTCAACTGAACATGGCGGACTTGTGTATTTTGTAGTTTTATTTTATCAAATAAATTAATAATCCAGTCTTATAAATAAAAATAAATATTATTTTCTAAACATTTTAATTATATTTCAGTATATGAACATATTATTTTAGTAATTCTTGCTAACCGTCATCATGCCTATTCAGCCACATACGAAGTGAGATTGAAATAGGTGTGTGTCTAAACATCAATTTAAAAAATAATTTTAGGAAGAATAATGAATAGTGAAAATTAATTAATCAAAGAATGATGTTAGAGCTCAGTGAGGGTAGATTCTAAAGTTAAGACACGGACCGTCACCTTTCATTACTGCCAGTGTCAAACATATTGAGCTCTCATACCTATTTATTTTATTTTATAAGCCACGAAAATGTGGGTTATATACTAATCAATGAATGAATGTACCATTATTTAAAGCTAAGTTAGATTACAGACAGTGTCTTTTAAAATCATGTTGATGATGAACTCTCCGCTTCAATTTGTTTGCAGCTAGCAATCTTGGTTGCCTACCCACCTGGTTCCAATTCTATGAAATTATTGGTGAATATATATCAAACAAGGAAATACTGCCGGCCCTTCGAGACCCTGTTAAAAGAATATTATGTTTCATGAATTATTTACAAAGGACCCATATCAAAAATAGGTTAAAATGAGATGATACAAACGGCTATTCTTCTACAAAAATATATAAGCTTTAATCTTCAGAATAACATCAAATAATTTCTCCACACAAGCTTTGTTATTATGTTTACCTACGATATTCTCTCATTACGGGGAACTCGACTCGTGGGACGATCGGTGTTTACAAACGGGCAGTAATTACTGGCTCTAAAAATAAGGGCGACATTATCTGGGCCGAGCCACCCGGCAACAGGTGCCCGAGGACGTGCAAACACTCGTAGGGCCTTGTAAGTAGTGCCGCCACGTGGAACAAACGCAAAGGGACTTGTCCTATTTAAAGGACACTACCTTCCATCTTTTGATTATTACTTTGGGAATGTATTTTAGAAGTTTGCCTAAGAACACAACAACGACCTATATGGACCTATCTTCTGCTTTCTATTGAATAACTGGTACTGGTAATTCGACGGAAAGCATCAGTCAGGCAATGACATTAAATAATTTAAAAAAAAGATGAATTCCGATGTTAAACTGAGCTGACAGTTAACATCATTACTTTTTTTTCTTCCTTGTGGCAATTTGTTTTGTATTTTGTTCCTTTTTTTTTGGAATAAACCCTCGTCGCGGGGAAGCCATTCTTCGGCACAAATGGGCTGGCACGACCGGAGCGATACCACGGCCTCACAGAAAACCGGCGTGAAACAGCGCTTACGTTGTGTTTCGCCCAGTGAGTGAGGATACCGGAGGCCCAAATCCTTTTAAAAGGCCGGCGACGCACATGTGACTACTCTGGTACTGCGGCGGCTGTCCATGGGTGGCGATATCACTTACCATCAGGCGATCCGTCAGCTCGTATGCCTATGACATTAAAAAAACCTTTAGGAACATACAATTAATAGTTTTATTAGTAGTAAATAATCTGGGTACTTTGCCCAGACTAGAAACATACTTATTTTATTTTTTCGCACGCTTTGTTTACCAATAAATGGTAACCCTACGTATAAACTCCGTGCTCCCCAAGTAAATACCTCCCACTTGATCTCCGTTGCTAAGCAACAGTTCCAGAAGGTCCTATTAAAATGCCGTGCCAATAGCCTGGGCCTTGTTTTATCCAGATTGGATTCTAAAAGATTAGTGGGGAATGCCAGTTGAGGTTAAGAGCCGCTCGTGACATATCGATAAGGAATCGAGTTTGTACGGATTGTTGTTGCGATTTTGGAACATGTATTGTAAGTCAAATTATGGGGGTGGCTCAGCGCTAATTTGTCAATCCCCGGAACTTTTAATGATGCTCAGTAGTAGATAAACAGTAGATACAAAAAGCGTGTACATCGTATATTATAACAAAATAGCTTGTGCGTCGATTTTCGACAAGAGCTCCTGAAAATATGTCTCAATACCTCAATGGGAACTTTGGTTTGAGCCATACAGTATTGGTATTGGTATAGCGGGCTTTTTTCCGCAACTCCACGACTAGGCGCGTATTTTGCGTGTGGTAGCCATACAGAAACAGACAGGGCAATAAATCTCATAGTATTATTTTACGACGGAGTTACTGGCGTATAGGCGACTACGACTATTTCTGCATCTCTTCTTGGGTATGCAGTGCCATTATCCTTTTGTTTGGATATTAGTGTAAAATAAGTTATAATATCAATATAAAGTATAAGTTGATTACAACTTATGTTGTAAGCATTATGCATTTTTTTTAGATTCTACATCTGCTAATATAAAATTACTAGCTTCCGCCCGCGACTTAGTCCGCGTGGAATAGTTACATAGTCTTAGCGTGATGATAAGCCTATAGCCTTCCCCAATAAATGGGCTATCTAACACTGAAACAATTTTTCTAATCGGACCTGTAGTTCCTGAGATTAGCGCGTTCAAGCAAACAAACAAACTCTTCAGCTTTATATATTAGTATATAGATATTCAATCAATTCTCAAAATTAATATTTATGAAGATAAACAAATAAATATTACAACTACGTTTATAAGTTTAGTGTTGTGATTTAATTCAATACTTTACACCCTATACGCATTGCTCGATATGCAAATGAGACATTTGAAATCAAGTTGCTTTACTTGGGCAGTAATTTAAACATTAAGATTATGTCATAAATTAACTATATTTCCTGACAGATTGTTGCCGAGTTTGTTAGTATTTCGCGGCATAAAATGTCAAAGCTACATTTAAACGAATGCATTATAAAAAACAAAAACAATATAAATGTCACGTAATTCTGATTAGTTTAAATTCTAGCTGCAAAATACAGGCAATTGATGTAGTTGGAATCATATGACTGTCATTTGTCTGTTAACTGTCAAAGTAGAGAGCTCTTGTTTCGGAAACCAGAGGTTGAGAGAGAGGGGGGTGATACTATCCCTCCCCTACAACCAAGAAATCGTCCTCTGGAATCTCTACTAGACGAAGCCCGGCTATTAAAGTTAAGAGTGATGAGACCTACTTTTCCAATGTACCTCCATTGGAAAAGTCTCATCACTCTTAACTTTACATTGTTCCCAGCATATAAAGGTTATTTAATTTGGTTTGACATTTAAAAACAAACCTTTCTCCTTCCTTTATGTCGATAGACTTTTCCCGTCTTGGAAGGTTGAGGACAGAAATAGCTTTATCGATCAATCCGTATTTATTTCTGGGAAAAACAAATCAGAGTGTTACTTAATAAAGTCAAATGTTTTATTTCAATTAGACCAGTAATACAGGTACTTTTGAAATGTCAAAAACTAGGTGCGCGGTTCCAAATAGTGGGTCTTATGGAGAAGAACCGGCAAGAAACTCCATAGATACTCCTTTCAACAAAGATTATAACATTGATTTATTTTACAATTAAGTTGTTATAATGTGAGAATCATGCAGCTTGATGTGCTGATAACAATTGAATTTAATAAACTACGATCAATTGCCTTCCAAAGAAAAGAAAAGTGATTACCATAGCATGTCAAGAGCCGACCAGTCCCGACAGACGGCGCCCGTTCACGAGCATGACGTGTGTGTCAGCGTCGTCTGACTCAACCATGTTGTAGGGAATAAAACGACCCGACACACAACGCCACCATCAGCAAGACTTCTTAGTGAGCATGACATGCTCTGACTACTATGCAACCAACAGGCTTGATATACGTTTAAACGATAGGTAATAAATAAATGCAACATCATAGCCTACCTGATACTCACATTGTACAGACAATTTATGATCATATAAATAATAAATAACAATAATTATATTACATGTCATATGATAAAATGTATAAAATTGCAAAGCATGTCAAATTTTTGCATTATAATAACAAATTAGTAACAATGGTCCAAATATAGATAAGTAGGTATAGATAGGAATGTGTAAAAATTATATCATATCAAGTGACTAGTGAACTTGTGGAGCTGGACCAGCAGTTTTCCAGGCATTTTTATCTACAAGATAATCCTCTAATTTGTAATAAGCTTGCCTGCACAAGGTACGCTTTACAAATGTTTTGAATTTATTTTCTGGGAGTTTTAAGATTAACTCTGGGATTTTGTTATAGAAACGGACACTGTACCCCATAAAAGAGCTATGGACTTTAGCGAGACGAAACAGTGGCTGCATTAATTTCATTTTATGTCTCGTATTATACTCATGTACTTCACATTTTTTCGTATGTAGGTGTAAATTTTTTCTAACGTACATTATGTTTTCATAAATATATTGACACGGCACTGTCATGATATTTATTTCTTTAAAAAGTTGTCTAAGAGAATCACGACTACGCAAATTATAAATGGCTCTTATTGCTCTTTTTTGCAATATAAAAATTGACTCAATGTCTGCAGCGCGGCCCCAAAGTAATATTCCATAAGACATTATGCTGTGGAAGTAGCTATGATAGACCAGTCTCGCGGTTTCTACATCTGTAAGTAGCCTGATTTTTCTTACTGCATAAGCAGCTGAACTCAGGCGTCCTGCTAAAGTCCTAATGTGTGGACCCCATTGAAGTTTTGAGTCAAGTTTGATTCCTAGAAATACAGTTTCCTCAATGAATTCAAGTTTCTCATTATTTAATATTACGTCATGAGTTCCACTGTTTACATTTGGCAAGGTAAATTTTATGCATTTAGTTTTCTGCCCATTTAATACTAAGTTATTAACTGTGAACCACTCATGCACCTTGAGAAGAGCGTTATTAATATCGTCAACTTTGGGTAAGCGTCTATCTAGTTTAAAGATTAATGAAGTATCATCAGCAAATAACACAATCTGAGATCCCTTCTGACACATGTAAGGTAGGTCATTTATATAGACCAAAAACAAGAACGGCCCTAAAATTGAGCCCTGTGGTACGCCTATTTTTACTTTCGAGCCAGATGATTTAACCCCATTTATCTGAACTTTCTGAATTCTATCCTGCAAATACGACTTTATTAGATTTATAGATTTTTTTTTAAATCCGTAATATTCTAATTTAAGGAGTAGAGTTTCATGATCTACGCAATCGAAATCTACGAAATAATAAAAGTTCCCTTGGAAACACATTTTTATTTAAAGTATCTTGAGTGAGGTGGCAAAACCTATTGTCGTCCATCGATCTATATATATTTGCATAGACGGTCTCCGAGGTCCGCTCTCCATTCGTTGCCTCGTGCCACCGTTTATGATCCGACCTCGCAATGTAGTGTAGTGTTGGGTAAAGTAATCGAGTGAACAATATTTTATCATTTCGAGCTTTTGTGTCGAGAAAAGCTCTCAGAATCAGCTCGAAGATTAGATTTTGGCAATGGCTCACTGCCTTACATGGGACCTAAAACATACGGGCGAATTGTGGGTGTACACATCTGTCTACCACTTCGGGGAATACAGAAGATGGTACATAAAGTGATCTAAGACTGTCACGATTTCCTGCTCTAGGTAGGTAACTTTGCAAACTGCAATGTATTACTGCTCTTAGAAACAATAATTAGATTAATTGATTTGCCGGTAATGTCTTCATTAACGTTGATATATGGCAATGTTTGCATTTTGCACAGTTCAGTCAGCCTATCTGTTCAACATAGGTAATGGTTTGTTCAGTTCTAGTAGGTACATAGAGTAGCGTTTGTACAAGAACTTGCTAATGCTTCCTGATTTATTGAAATAGCTCGTAACCTTTACAACTATGAATATTATTAATTAATATACGTAGGTATTTAATCTTCTGTTGCAGTAAGAATGCGTTATTCGGAATTAATTCGGAGGATTTTTTAAATTATTTTCTAGAATTATTTATTCTATTTTTTTTAAAGCTTACTAGCAATGAGTGTCACACATTACTAGTATTCTCGGTAACCCCTCGTGTTAAGCTAAATGCTTGTGTTACGAGTGGATTCACGTCGGGTTGTTACGAGTGGATTCACGTCGGAGTGGATTCAATGGGTGGGTTTCGAACCAGCAACCGCATGATTGCAAGTCCTATGCCGTAGCCATTAATAATAAATAACTGGTGCCGTATGTGTGGGTTTATCGCATTATATGGGAAATACTGACCCTAAAATTCTAGCCAGTCTAGCTAGACCAAAGACGTCATATTTCTCAGGAATAAACTAAGTTTAACCCAAATATTTTACCTATACATTAACATAGCTCAAAAGGAAAACCTCAATATTTAATAAGTAGGTACTTAACAATACATTTTGAACCGCGCAAAATAGTGTATACTTACATTATTTATTTCTTTAAAAAATATTTGTCATCATACATATTTGTTGTTCCTTAAATACGGTTTCGTTCCACGTGTAATTAATCACATGTTTTGGTCAATTAAATTATTTCCGAGAATTGATTTTAATAGTCTTCATTAGATCATTTGCACATTGCGGCTGTTATTTTGCGAATGTAAAATAGTAGAATCACCCCTAGAAATAAGAAAATAATATTTTTCGCCCATTACCTTCCGAAAATAGAAGCTCTTACGCTTATACCTTTTTATAAATCCTTTTTGATCGGCCAGAGTTGGCCGCCAAGGAGATGGAGGGTTATCTATGTCAGACTCTACATTAAAACCAAATTTGATTTGCCGTCCTTTATATTATATATTTATTGACTTCCCGGTTTCGTAATAAAAGCATAGTATGTCAAATCAAACGTTTCTCAGTCATTCAGTGCCTCAAGAAGAGGAAATTCTCCTTTCACCCACCGACCTAGCCAGTTACAACGCGGTCAGCGCACGCGCATCTACCAAGTAGGTATATTAAACCTTAAATCTTAACAGTTACGGTTGTAAATTAACTGGGATGGTCCAAGCTGGTCATTAGCTCATGCTCTGGTCAGTGGAAACCATGTTTTAGATATTCGACTTAATTAACCAAATTAAATAGTTGAGAATCGTGATGTGCAACGCTGACTTAACTCATAAATCGCAATTAATTATGGCATTTAAGAGTTTTTTTTCAGAGATAAGCAAACCCTTCGTTACGCTTCTATAATCTAACTGTAAGGTATTACAAAATTTCATAACATAGGGTTTATTTTAATGGTGGTACATTTATGCTGCATTTAGCATTTAATTAGAATAACTATGAGTATGTTACTCATAGTTATTCAAAATTAATTATACTTTTTTATAAAATAGGTGCTATTTTTAAAATAAACATTTTAACAGATTTAAAAAAATGTCCAATATTTATAAAGTTATTTTATTTTTGAATTTACTAATGTAATAATGAGTTAAACGCTCGTGGCTACGTAATAAATACAGTCTACATCGAACAATCCATCTGTAATTTTACCCTGCGCTTGCGGCGGTCTGTCTTTGTATGTGTGACACACAATTCGTACCTCGGAAAGAAATGCTTGAAAAGTCAGACATCATGTTAGTACGTTGGTATAGGTCAATAATTGTTGCGGAAGTTTGATAGCAGTTTTTGTTCAATATTTTTTTATTTATAGCGACGGATTCATTCAATTATGTACTATCCGTAAGTGAATAATATCAACAGCTACAGCGCGGTAAAATCCGTAAAAAGTAGTTATAGGTACTTCAAGGATACAAATGCTCGAGTTTTTAGAGTGTGCAAATAATTAAGGAAAATACTATTATAATTGATTCAAGGCTTAAAAAAACTTTAAAGAATATAATATCTTGAGTCTGCAGAATGGTGGGGAGGGTTGGTTCTTGCGAGAATGCAAGAAAATCTTTACTAAGGTAGGTATATGAAGTAAGTTTGAGTGAAGCAATCCAGTGGCGTGACATTATAAGCAGTGAGAAATGATAGTTATCAATAATGGTATTGATAACTATCATTTCTCACACTTTATATGGATAAAGTGTAAGAAATTATTATAGGCCTAATATTCTAAAACCTGTCCACCTCTATTATACTATTGACACTATAAATATAAATGTACCTACGTGTAAATAAATGTATACTCTTACTAAAATACGAAAGCAATTTTCTTCATGAAATCACGATTTCAACCTTTAAGATAGGTAATACAAATATCATTAAAGCATTGGTTCGAAAATACTGTGTCCAACACCATACATTTTCAATGGATACTTTAAGAGAAAATCGCTTTTGATTTTTGCCAAGTCTATACAATACATAAATATTTGTGCTGGTGACTGTACATTGGTACCTGTTTTGCTTGCCTATTTTGAGAAAAAGGCACACTTATAGGATCAATCGATTTGTCTGTCTGTTTTCATTTTCAAGTTCAAGTTCAAATGTTTTTATTTCAAATAAGCTTTTACAAGCGTTTATGAAACGTTGTGATTCTAGTTGCACGGTTCCAAAAGGTCGATCCTATGGAGAAGAATCCGGCAAGAAACTCCATGGACACTCTTTTAAAATAAATGAAATACAAACTTCACTGGTACAATATTGCGATAACAAGATGTGAGGACGTTGAAGGATGTCCAAGTTTGACCGAGGTCGACTATATTAAACGAAGATTCACGTTATTTGAGAATCCGATGACATTTCTAAATAAAAAACTATGTGGTAAAAACGCACACCATCAAAGCGACAAATAAAACTAGGTGTCTACTTAGACAAGCCACAACGTACACACATTTACAGTTTCTGTTGTGGTAAACAATACTTTCCATATGAAGACATCTCGATATGTAAATAATATGGAATCTGTTAAAGCTATGTCCATCTATTTATAAGGTTCCTACTATAGCTACTAACTGACCAACATGAAAATTAATAAGCTTATATTAGTCTCTAATAATCAACAGTTTCATTTTGCCAGGGAGGCCGCAAATGCATCCGTATCTAACGACCACACATTCTTATCGTTAACATAGTCCTTGGTTTTGTAATAGGCTTTCTTAAGAAGAACAGATTTGACGTGTCTTTTAAATTTCTTGCCAGTGAGATCGGTGACACATTTTGGGAGTTTATTATAGAAACGCACACAATTTCCTAGAAATGATTTATTTGTTTTAGTTAGTCTAAATTTAGGTACCACTATTTTATGTTTATTCCTAGTATTAAGGTTGTGAAAGTCACTATTGACACTGAACTTCTGCAGGTTTTTGCGCACATACATTATGTTTTCAAGGATGACGGCATCGTAAGTATATTGATGTTCTTAAACACTTCTCTTAGGGAATCGCGAGGGCCCATATCGTAGATTGCGCGGATGGCCCTTTTCTGTAAGATAAATATAGAATCTACGTCTGCAGCTGATCCCCATAGCAGAATACCGTACGACATAATGCTGTGAAAGTAGGCAAAGTACACGAGTCTGGCTGTAGCTACATCAGTGATCTGCCTAATTTTTCTCACTGCATATGCAGCGGAACTTAACCTGCTAGACAGGGCCGATATGTGCGCACCCCACTGCAACTTACAATCAACCGTAACACCTAAGAAAACAGTTTCATTAACTAGGTCGAGTTTGCTGCCTTCAAGAATTAGATTAGGTTCAATTTGTGGTACATTTGGTAACGAAAATTTAAGACATTTAGTTTTGCTAGCATTAAGTAGTAGGTTATTAGCAGCAAACCATTTGGATAAGGATTTTAGACTCTCATTTACATTATAGAGATTGCTATCATTTCGATCGATTTTAAATATAAGTGAGGTGATTTGGTGAGGTGATTTGATGTTAATAAAGTGAGACAGCACCTGTCTCGCAGGAATTCTTTATTGCATTTGCTCGATCGTATTTTGTAGGTCCATGTTTCTATAAGTGCAAACATTTGTGATAATAATAGACTCATTTAATTAGGCGTGATAAAGCAGAAACTTGTACAAGTATTTATATCAAAATTTCCATCCCTTTCGTCCAATTGTAGAAGAACCAGTTTACATCAAATGAAGTGAATAATAGAATATTGAAATGTTACTTAATTGCCCCCGCGCACCGCCGCTTTTGACCTGGCGCTGGGTTGTGATTCCAGACACATATCATATCCTTATGCGTATTTCGCATAGAAGTAGTCAGATACTCAAAAGCACCTCGTACTTCGATTCTTGTATTCTTGCGTTCATATATCAACACACGCGCTAGTACGTTTACAGATAGATTATAATAATAATAATAATAAACGTCTAAATAATAATATTATACCCTTTCGTAACCCTTTTGGTGTAATAGGGGACAAGCTTTTTGCCGTTCACTGGACCCAAATCCAATCTCCAGGTAATCTACACACTAAAGCCGGCTCTAAGTATAATTTGTGTCCGTTAATGTTTGTGGAGTTCCCGAGTGTGGTAAGATTTTCTTTAAATAAAGTCCGACCTATCAGGGTCACAAATTCAGCGTTGCCATCGAACTTAAAATTAGTAGCCTATCTACGAGTAGATGACATGTCCACAGTGATATTTTTTGCATTAATGAGCATTGTGGTAACCTTTTGCAGTGCCCTAACTAGGGTGAAGCCAACGGTAAACACCTTGGATGGGCCAAGAATGATTAGACTAGAACACTTGTATATCTGGCGCACAATTATAGGAGTGACCACCGCAAAGCTAGTTTTGAAACTGCCCTTTTTCATTTTTCTGGTGATTTACTATATTTTAATTTTTGTATCTGAGACATCTACTGTATATTTACCAAATATAGCTACCTGCCTTTTTGCTCTAAGTTAAACTACTGTATCGAATGCATATATCTACAGTGGCACTTGCGTCACGAGCCGATCTGGGGCGACGGCAATTTGCCGTTTGCGATTGTTGAACTCTGCAATAAGCACTATAGTCTCTATTCGTCGTATATACGTCGCACCCTCGCAAGTTTGATTGCGTATTTTTTTGCGGTGTTTTGTCTAGATCTAACTAGGTCGTATTTGTTCTTTTTTTAGTTCTGATTGTTTTTGCATTGCGAAATACATCTGTATCTAATATGAATATTTTATCCTGTCGTATAACCTTGGAGATTTATATGTAAGGTTATCTTTTTAATTAAAAGTTATCTGGAATTTATGTATTTTTTGCTACCAAGAATAGCAATTATATTCCTTCTGACTTCTTTAACGACACACCCGCTGCAAGCATTATGTAACTGTTCTTCAATCACTATACGAGGCCATAGATAATGACCAGGTCACCAGGGCACATACGTAACATGGACATTTTAAAAAGGGGCTAATATTTATTGTATATTGATGGGTGTGTATCGAGCAGGTTTATATGATTTATCCATACAAACCCAACTAAATAAATGCTAAACATAATCTCCTCCGGGTCTCCTCACACCTGTCGACGGAATTGGGTCGAGCCAAGTGCGTATGTCCACGACGTCCATTACGCTACTTGGGAAACTCAAGCCAATCCTCCGCGTTGTTGTCGTCGGCCGGCATAGTTATATGCCAATCTGAACCGAGACTGCGACAACGTTTATGACACCCATATGAACAACAACATAATGATATGAAGTTTTATCCGACCGGCATCGACATAAGCAGATTCCGTATCGATATGTCTGGGGAGACCAGGACAAGAAATCTAAGTAAGTTGCCATCCTGACAGCGGGATGGCATTCCACTTATTCAATTTAGTACATGTACTTAGTGCGTATATCACAGTCTAAAAAAATTGAAGAACGCCTATAACGTCGGCAATGTCTTAGACGTTATGAGTATGTAAAGCGTTTACAAAGATATACCGATATACAAGACGGTCATAACAACACAGATTGTTTCCTTTGTCCCACTATTTGTACTAGCAATCAGCTGTTTATTATGTACCGTTATCGCACTGATGTTTTTATTCTGTAACATTCGTTTCATATACGGCTACCGGGTAAATATAGCTCCATTGTAAGTACGTAGACTTTATACTGTGACATCATTCGTTAATATAACATTTATAATCAGAAATTTGTGAGGGGCCAATTGAAGCTAACCCCTCATTCACAAGTGACACACGTTGGAGCATAAAGCGTTTGGAAAAGTCAGCTCCTCACATTTTCAAATTATGTGACTCGTTAACAACAACGACAGCGGCAGAGCAATCGCAGTAGCCCAAAGACGAACACTTTCGAAAACGTATTCGTATCGAAATCGAGAATAATTTGTATGAAAAGGAGGTTAATGAACGTAGATGAAGCGAAAGTGCTGTGCCAGGATCGTAGCAAGTGCCTACCCCAATGGGAGACAGATGCGCTTGGGCAACTGATGTCAAGAAATCACCCAATTTGAGATTTAGAACAGAAAACATGCTTAACACATATTATCCTACTAATATTATAAACGTGAAAGATTGTGAGCATGTATGGATGTTTGTTACTATTTCACGCCAGAACAGTGGAACGGATCTGGATAAAGCATGGCACAGAGATAGATTATAGGCTGGAATAACACACAATCTACTTTTTATCCAGTTCAGACCCAATACTGAAGTCCAGGCAAACAAAGTCACGGGCAGAAGCTAGTCTACACTAATATTATAAAGAGGAAAGATTTGATTGTTTGTTTGTTTGTATTGAATAGGCTCCGAAACTAATGGACTGATTTTTAAAATGCTTTTACCATTAGAAGCCGACATTATCCCTGATGAACATAGGCTACTTTTTACCGCGTGAAAATGCTTCATTCTTACGGGAAAATGGCCGGGAAGCTATATATGATTGTACTAGCGACCCGAGAGTCGTAGCGTGGTGTTAAATAGCTTAATACCTTCCTCATTAATCACTCCAACCATTAGTGAAAACCGCCTGAAAATCAGTTCGTTAGTTTCTGAGTTTATCGGTAACAAACAGACGCGGCGGAGAACTTTATTTTGTAATATGTAAGGATAACATAATTATAAGATTCCTAAGACTGAAAGTGCATTTTTCAATAGGATTCAATAGGACAGCGAATCGCAGTTATTCTAAGTGCCTCTATTGCCTGCCATATTATAACCCGCAAATTACACAGTAGTCTAATTTTAGCCCTATATTCCTCTTTGTTAGACAACTTGGCACTTCTTCAAGTCCTTTTGGTTATGTCATGTGTTGTTACGATGTACCTGCGTTTTCTGTCATTTCTGTGATAAATTATACATCGTGGTATAATGTATCAATGAATATTGCTATTTTAGTGAAGGAAACTGCCTCATTAGCTAAGTGGTCCTGAGCGCGACTGATGAAATTCCCAGTAGCAGCTCGGAGTTAGGAATTTGTGCCCGGTTAATGGCAATAGGCTCGCCCCCTATTACATGGGACCTAAACATACCGGCGAACTGTGGGTGTACATTAGTACGCCTCTGCCTAACCCTTCGGGGAATACAGGCGTGATGGTATGTTATGTTATGTTAGTGAAGGAAAAATTCGACTCGCAGGCAGGATTCGAACCTGTTACTTCTGGTTAAATACACAAGACGCTATGACCACTAAGCCACCACGAGTCCCACCTGCCATGTCGAAATTTGCCTTCACATCCTGAACTTACGCCTTAAAGGTTACGTAAAAAAGCTGTATTGCAATGTTTTCAATGAATATTATTTGAAGACAATGTACTGAGTAGGTACTTTTTTCATATTTATGTTTTGAAATGTCTGAAGGTAATACTAGCTGGTACATTAATATAATGGAGTTGATGTTCTGAATTCGATTCCTAGGTTAAAAGTATTAGGTCTTTCTATGATATTCTCAGTAGCAGCTCGCAGTTTTGATTTGTGTGAAAAATATCGACAACACGTGAGTGTACACCTCTGCCTAACCCTCCGTCGAATACAAGTTTGATGGTATATTATGTTTTGGAAATGTCTTGGACTGAAAATACCAAACTTCTCTGCACACTGTAATAGTCAACAAGTCCCAACAGTCAGTGGCTAGATGCTACTTATATGTGACACTGGCGTTAAACAATTTTACTGTCTTCTAGTTTGAACATTTGAAAGCCAGAGCCTCCTATTTCTTGAATTACGTAGTCCTTCTTAGACTTTGTTTACGCTTTAGGCCAATATTTAGAATTGTGTTCTCTTTCAATACAATCCATTTTGGTTTACGCTATACATATATAAGATATTAGCAAACCCGTAAGCAGTTTCGTTTCTGCCTTCAACCTTGTCCCCACAATTACGAACACAAGAAAAAAAACGGCCAAGTGCGAGTCGGACACGCGCACCGAGGGTTCCGTACTTAAAAATATTTTTATTATATGGTGTAACTAAAAAAATATGCATTTCGCAATTTTTCCTTTATCTGTGCTATAAGACGTTGCTTCGTAACAAATTTGTAGATTCTGAGTTCACGGGAAGTATCCTGTAGGTTTTGATTCCCTTGGGTCTTGACAGACAGACAGACAACAAAGTTATCCTACATAGGTACCGTTTTTTTCCTTTTGAGGTACGGAACCGTAAAGACAGCGAAATCGATTGAACCGTTTAAAGTAATGATCTTACAATCAAACTCATTCCAAACAACAACAAAAAGATCCAGTAACGAATATATTGAGAAACAAGGTTCAAGAAAATTGCTGAATACCTTTTTTATTTGACATCGTCACCTACTCATTATTTTATGTAGTCACTCCTGTCGTTACAATGAGCTCTGAAACGACATCGCCCAAAGCAATAACTTTGACACTGTAAATGGTAAAAAAGCTGTATTGTTGTGTTTACGACGTTTTTACTGCTTTCAGCAACCTTTAGACACTGAAAAATGCTAGAATTAACAAAGTAATGAAGAGCAGTATTACTAATTAAAATTACATAAGTACATAAATTACAATTACTTAATGTTAAGGCGGAGGCTACTGAAAAATAGATTGTATAGACTGAAAAGTGTGTCAAGCTCAAGTAGTATTATAAAGAATAAGAAATAAAATGGTTCCGGTATGAGCGCTAGATTCTGCAAATGAATTTTGCCGGACCTTCGACTATACTGTTAAATAATGCAGCATTACCTTTCTCAATATTGTGCGCCTGGGAAACAATAGGTTGAAGAAAGTAGTACAAGTTCTTCCAATAATTACTACCAGAACGTAACCTTTTCACGTGGGAGAGGCGTGCTTCGGTACGAATGGGCCGGCTCGACCGGAGTGATACTACGGCCTCACAGAAAACCGGCGTGAAGCAACGCTTGCGTTGTGTTTCGCCGAGTGAGTGAGGTTACCGCAGGCCCAAATCCTTTTAAAAGGTACTGCACTCCTCTAGTGTTGCGGGTGTCCATGGGCGACGGTTATCACTTACCAACAGGTGATCCGTCTACTAGTTTGCTCCCCAATCCCATAAAAAACCTTTCGTTTTACGAGGAGCTAATAACTTAGCTAAACTGCCTCATTAGAGGTCCTGAGCGCGCCTGCTACGTCAGGAACTTGGTTCGATTTCCGGCTCCAGCTAAATGTTAAAACAGCTAGCGGTTATGTAAAATAGCGTACTATACAATCCGACTTCAACATACATACGTTTGATATTTCTTCAAATACCGTTCCGTTAAAAGTCAACTTACATATAGCTTGTCTATTCTGGATAGAAA
The DNA here is from genome assembly GCA_947256265.1 of Acronicta leporina. Classification (NCBI taxonomy): domain Eukaryota; kingdom Metazoa; phylum Arthropoda; class Insecta; order Lepidoptera; family Noctuidae; genus Acronicta; species Acronicta leporina. Next base: position 1,519,933 of record OX366513.1, on the reverse strand, counting down.
CTGTGCATTAAATCCGACCTCAGTGCCAAGACCTCGAGGAATACACGTGACCACTTCATTGCCGCCGCGTTTCATTGACCACTCGCATTTTCCGCCTTTTTGCCTAAACTACGAATTAAATACCTCCTTTTTCTATTAAGTTTTTTTACTTAGTTCTTTAACTTGTTTTCTGGCACGTTTTATCCGCCTGTAGGGCAAAGGTCCTCCATTCACGAATGCTAACTCAACACATGAAGCCAAATTAGCTCACAACTGAATCAGCTTTTACTGAGGCAGTCTGGTTATCCATATTGCGACATCAATTGTGGTAGGCAATTTGCTTTAAACTTTTATGTTCAAATAAGGAAGCCGTAAGTGCAAAACTTTGGTGTCAGGATCGATCATACAGTATAGGCGTCAAAGTAGCGCAACTTTGTCTTGGTGTATTGGTCTTCGAACCTAATTAAAAGTATTGTTGTAAGTAAATACATACTGCAATGTTCCCTCGAAGCAAAAGCACAGAAGGTTATATTACATTATTATTTCATTACTACTTAAATATCAAGTGGTGTGTACACATCATTCTCGCCAGACATCCTATTTTGGCTTCTGAAGATCACCCAATATAGATGCTTCCGTAATATCCTTAACACAATTTAATCAAATTTTATTGTTATACTGTTTCGTCTACTACTGGATATTAACGACCGGAAAACCGGTCGAAACTTCGCAAAGGTAAAAAATAACATTCACTTACAATTAATTCCAGTGAAGTGTTTTACACGAAATGGTAGAATAGGAACCTTTATGGTATCCCAATGAGAATAATAACACATAACATAAACATAACATACCATCACGCCTGTATTCCCCGAAGGGCTAGGCAGAGGCGTACTAATGTACACCCACAGTTCGCCGGTATGTTTAAGTCCCACGTAATAGGGGGCGAGCCTATTGCCATTAACCGGGCACAAATTCCTAACTGCGAGCTGCTACTGGGAATTTCATAGAAAAACCCAATAACACTTTGCTCGACCTGGGAATCGAACCCAGGACCTCTAGCTTAGCAGTCGCGCTCAGGACCACTTGGCTAATGAGGCAGTTAATATAATAACACAATTTTATTTAATTCTGTTTGAATTACGATTTAATAGTAGAATTACGTTTGTACGGACAATTCGGTCCGCCAGATCTTATCGTGTGACGAGCAATCATTTGAGTGGTCGCACATTATACCTATTGGAATGAAATGTGTAGGTATACCTATATCAGCTTTCATCTTACCCGTGGCGTGAAAGTTGCTCGAGGCAGGTTGTATGTGAGGGAAGGGCTTATTCATGATCTAATAGACAGGTGGTGGAACCTGTTGCATGGTTGCAATAACCCCACCAAGTGAAAAGTTTTAAGATACTGCTCAACATCCGATAAATACATATTTGTTGACTAGTTACCTGTTCGTTCTGTTTGTATGAACACATTTCTGAATACGACATAGGGCCCTTTAAACTTTTCGTTTCATTAAAATTGATTTAATTACCTAATTATTAAACTATTACTAAACTGCCTCATTAGTCTAGTGGTCCCAAGTGCGACTGCTACGCTAGAGGTCCTGGGTTCGATTCCCAGGTCGAGCAAAGTGTTATTGGGTTTTTCTATGAAATTCTCAGTAGCAGCTCGGAGTTTGGAATCTGTGCCCGGTTAATGGCAATAGGCTCGTCCCCTATTACATGGGACCTAAACATACCGGCGAACTGTGGGTTTACCTTAGTACACCTCTGCCTAACCCTTCGGGGAATACAGGCGAGATGGTATGTTACTAATTATTAAAATATCTATTTGAAAAACTTCTCGCGAATTATCCCGGAAATAATGATTTTGTATCTAATGTAAAGCTTTAACAACGCTTTAACTCTATTTTGTTTTTGTGCCATTTTTATATTCATTAATAATAGAGTCGTGATGTCACGTATATGTCATACGTCATGGGAATTGACTAATCGGAGCACAAAATGTAACAATTACGTAAAATCCTGCCATATTGCCCAATTTATTCTAAAATCATTGATAATTTCATATAACGTTCGAAACTGAGTCGCTTCTACAAAACATGTTAAATTAAATTAAAAACAGACAACAGTCATCGCATTGTTTATAAGAGCCTTGAACATTTAGGTGCTATCGGTCAGCGCTGACGATAAATTAATACTGTTTCACTGTGGCCTGTTATCGCGGCGGTAATGCCCGTGTAACGAGCAAGTAATCGCTTCATAATCACCTAAGGTTAACGATACACCTGCCCTAGGCTACTGGCGAGATAAAATGCCGCACGAAGCGTTACTAAGAACAACCCGGTAACTTGTAAATTGACATAACAGGAAAGGTTAAGGTTAAAGGAACGTAGTGATCTCAATCCTTGAACGCTGTTATTATAAAACAAATATGTCACTATGTATTATAACACGTTATAAAATAAATATATTTTTTGCAAATAAATATCATTCTACCGACGCGCGTCGGTCCAGTTGTGGCTAAATAATAACTAACTGATCAAACTTAAATATTAAGCTTTGCTTGCTGCGGTCAGTCTATAGATAGATAACTTGTTAGCGCATTGAGACTACTTCCTGCCTCGGAGAGCACGCTATTCAGGATACCTAGTCAAAAACCTTAAAAGAGTGATAAACAATTAATCTTAAAGGCCTACTACACCGTCACATACAATGACCGTGAACGTCTCGTACTCAGGGTACGGAAACAAACAGGACACGAACTACTATGCCCACTAGAATGTATCAATAGGGTAGTAGTGGGCAGAGGCAGACCCCTTTCGATGGGACTTACCCATAAATTGTGAAGTCTGATTGCAGTCGCTTCAGCCACATTTGGTAAGATTATGATAAATAAATGATATTTAGGTATTTCTATATAAGTATACTGGTAGGTCTTTATAAGACACCTTTACAAGTCAATGGTTGATTTTTTTTAAACTAGATGGCGCTGGTACTTTGTTTGATGATGATCAATCAGTACTACTCGATTGTTTGCTATCTACGAATTAATTTTACAGAACCATGTATGTACACACAAAAATACATTCTGGTGATAGTTATTTCCTTCTGATTTGAGGCGCGCGATTCCCGAAATAAATAAATAATATCACAATAAATCAATACTATGTACCTGAAAGGAAAGTTCTGAAGCACAACACGGAATATTGACTAAGGGTCGCCCCACATCTATCGATGCGGAATCACCATACTCAGAAAAGTCAGGGCCATTCGTCGTATTGCTGTCGCCTCATATGAGCCGAACCGAGAAACGTTCACATCATACTATTATACTGCTGGCCTAAACCGATCCCGCGTCGATAAGTGTGAGGAGGCCCTAAGTATACCACGCCATCCCACCGCTATTCAGAATGTAGTAGGTGATTTATTCAATCTGTATATAAAATCCGTAAACATAATAGTTATACTGTCTGGCGATTCGAAAATAAATAACAGTGCCATTGCCCGCTTGTTTACTTACCCGATTCACGAATGAATATTCAAATTATTTGTGTATATTATATGTGCGTATCTTGAACAACAACTTTCAAAAACATCTTTAGTCCTTGGTGTGAAGAATTAGACTAGGTATACCTACCGTTGCTATGAGTTTGTATCGAGCGGCATTTTAAGACCCCAGCCACGTGGCCGGCGCGTGTTTATATCAATTTGATTAGAAACTAGACGGAATATCCACAGTGTTCATCAACTGAACCAGTGTCGTCAAGAAACGATGTATTCTACTTTAAAATAATTATGTACAATATAGCATTAGTTTTTTTTGTATTTTGATCAAATAACTACCGTCCACAGGCAGTCAGGAGTTTTTTTTTGTGCACAAAATTCTACGTCTTGTTTCTATTAGATACAAATTAAGTCAACGCTAGATCCGGCTACTCCATTTTGTCAGTTTTTGTTCCCTTGTAAAACTAATATCGTTTTTGTGGTATATCTATTTTTGAACCAATGGGATTTTACGTTATACGCAGTACTACTTGTATAGTATACTCGTAGCTCGTAGCCCGTAGAAGACCGATCGTAGGCTTCCCGAATAAGTTGCTACGCCGTAGCTGGGGTTGAATGCTATTTAGCCAAATCGTGAGTCAAAGTGAGAGATTATTAATTGAATCATTTTCTCTTACCTATTCCTTGATAGGAAGTTTGCAAAAATATTGTTGTTGTATGTTAACTGTGAAGAAAATGTGAAATGTATGTATGTTATGTTAAAATACTATTTTATCAATATTTTATATATTAAAGAATACTTTATCACAGAACTTATCGATATTGTAATCGTTATCAATTTATTTTGTCTATCCAAATCAGTCACATGCTTTTTTTACGCTCGATTGCAGGTACAAACAAAACAATAATAAAAAATTAAAACACATATAGTATCGAGAAAGCGACGTAAACATACCTTTTGTCAAGTAATGTTTACTTTAGATTAGGCTTATATCCTCGAATTGGGGACACACTAAAATAAACAGCTGGGGTACAGTGAAGCGTGTACTGGACATGTGCGGGACCTATGTGGAACAACTCATTTGTAATGTATCAAGCCTGTATAATGAATAACTAGATTATTTTATATTACTTAGTAAATAAGGAACACTTATTGAAACTAAAGCCACTAACTCACTACATTAAATAAATTAGAGGCATTACTTTAATTAGCTCAACTAAAATCAGATTTTGCAAAAATATTATATGAGTTGGTACACAAGATTTTCCCGTTTTAATAAGCAAACTCACTACATGGGAGGACATAGGACCTTGCTCTCTCCAAGACCCAAATACGACCCTAATAGTATTTACACTAACCACAAACACGGACAAGTCGCTTGTTTGTTTCTTATTATCGGTATAATAGTAAAGGAGAAGTTGTACATACATTTTATTAGTTTTTTTTAACATCGAAGTTGTAATGCGCTGGAAAATGGTTAATTAACTAAAGTATCGCTTATTTCTTCAGTACGTACTTATTCTGCCAATGTCGAATCCAAAAATGATTATTCTTAGACTAGCTAATCTCCTAGCCCTTTTTGATCTGCTATTCCTATTGTTCTGTTAAACTTTTAAGTAGTATCTAAACGGTGTTCTATTTTTGGAGTCTATGGAGAACCAGTCCTATTTCGGTTATGTTGATATACATCAACTTACATTATAAATAGACCTATTGTGCGTACAATATTCTTGGAACAACACGTCGTAGTAAACTATCAGTTACAATGATCTACCCAACGCACTTCCCCAAGCGTACAACGTGTTAACTGTGAGATAAGATCTTGTTGCGATATCTTGACTATTATTTTTAGCTCGTACTTCAGTCACGTGAACACACAATGGCTCTTAGACCTATTTCTTGACCCGGAGAACTCCGGTTCAATATAAACAGATGCTAATATGTCAACGTCCGTCTCCCTTGTATTATCTACGCGCTTTACAACGTGGTAGTTACAACATCATTACAAAACACGAGCTTATCAGTTTATTTTTAGGTTATTCGTCATTTTGTACGGTTGCAAGTTATACTTTTATTCATTGTTGTTACATCCGTTGCAGTATTCACGTATTTATCTTAGCACACGGTCAGTAACCTAGCTACTTAATAAATTATGGTGATGATAAGTGATGTGGCCGTCGCGCGGTCTGAACGCTAGTTGACCCAACGTTCAGTACGTTGACCATGTGGATTGTGTATGTCCCTTAAATAACTGATAGTGTAGAATGAGGAATAGTAATTAATATAGAAAACTCGTCAGTGCTAAGTACAAAGACAGTCGGAATATTCGAAATCTTGGTTTTTAACTGAGTCCCTAATTGATCTATTCTAAAGACGTTATTAAAGGAAAAACCTATTGCTCACATTTAAAATTATATTACATATCTTAATATTACCACCTTCTTTATATATGAAGAATAGAAGAATCAGTACTATATCAAGAAAATACTAAAAGAAGAATCTGAATTGTTTATACAATAACAAATTTCTGATAACACAGTATTTAAGTAAGAATCTCTGAAAACATCTCACGCCAGTGACTAATTAAAATAAACCATTTCAGAAACTTACATTGAGGTATACAGAAACTTCTAGAAACGTTATTGTTAGGTATTTAAAATAAACTTACATATTTTGTATAAAATCATTTTACATAGACTAATTTCGTATTCCAAGTTTCATTAACTATAAGTAAACAGGTTTAATAATGAAATTGATGACACTCACATTTTATAGCTAAACAAAAAAAATAAATGATTTTGTTCATAAAAAAACTACTAGCCGCAAAAAAGAACCGGTGAGGAACATAAATAAAGTAAAAGCAATTACGCAAGAGTAACACAGAACTGACATCGAACAGAACGAAACAACCTTGAGGCCTCTGACCTGTTACATGTATCTATAATAGGAACTACAAATAATACATTTTTTTCCCTAAAGTTCCGTATCTAAAGAATTTATGATAATATGTTTCAACGCTTTGCCTTCGATCATTCGTATTACACGAATATAAGGTGTTTTTGTTCGTAAAATGCGTTTATATTGTCCAACAATACCATTATATTCGCCGACAGCAATTTGCGGTCGGTTGGGGCAGTCCCTGTATCAAAAGGGCAAAGGCAATAAATACTATAAGGAAACAAATCGCTTTATGATATATATAAACCTACACATGTGATAAGTTCTTACGCAGCAATTTTAGTTTGGGTTATGTGTAAGAAGTGAATATCAGTAATACATGTTATATCTTCTATAGTATTGCGTAACTGATAGATAATACAAAAATCGATGTAGGGAATAAATAATATAGTGAATTTTGTAAACTATATAACTATATCACATAAAGACCAAAATTTTATTCCATTACTAAACTTGCGCAATTCAAACAGTTACAACTTAAAATCAATAGAATTCAGTCAACTTAATATACCGAAACATACGCGGCGACACATACTAGTCGCATTTAAAATTCTAACAAGATCACGTGGATCGCCACGACACTAAACAAAATGTTTAATAGTTGAATACGGATTCAAAGTTTGACCTATAATATCCGTATCTCTAGCGTAATGGTGTACACAATGTTTGGCGTGAAACGATAAATGTTTAATACATGTCACTTTAACGGAAGCCATGATATCAACAAACCAATTGCTTCCCATACACTTACAGCTTACTTTGCAAATAAAAATTTGTTCCTTATTGATTGGTTCATTTTACGAGCGAAAGATAAATCATGACCTGCAAGACTATGAAATGTTTAATCATTTATTCGTGACCATGACTACCACAGCAATAAGTAAATATAGATTAGCTTGGAAGTTAGCCTATAGCCTAGTTTAGAAAGGTAAACTAAATATGACCGTTATTCTGTTTTCAGTCCCAAAAGATAGTCACATTAACATTACAGTTCTGATGATATTTCTGGACAACAAATTAAGCATTATTACAAAATAACATTTAACAAAACTTGGAACATTTTTACGGTAGCTCATATTTATTGACATATCTAATACCTCCTCGAACTTTGAACAGGAAATCCAAACAAACAGATCTCTAATCAGCGTTTGACAGGGTCTACGAGTCTATCCAAAACAAACAAAGCTAATCCTTACTTTCCTGTTTTCTTCTGGACATGTATATGGTCAGACAGGTGGTGTGGACTTTCACCAGTGAACGACGACGACCGATAACCGTCGATAGCTAGGGTCGTGTCTCGGCGTCCCGCAGGGTAACGAACTCGCTCCTATTATAACTTATACACATTTACGCATGCACTCAATTGCGCGCCTTGATGGCCTGTCGTTTGTATCGATTCCCGTCGCTCTGTTGTCAAAGGGCCGATATTTATCTGTAATAGTGCTACTAGTTAAGTAGTCGCGATGTTAAAGGTTTTATGAAGAATGTGTTTGTTACAGTTTGTATTGTGACGTTAACGACTTGTTGCGTTGCGTGCGTGGTATAAGAGCCATTTATTTCTTTGACTTTAAGAAAATATGAATCAGATTAATTATTTAAACATAGTAGGTAGTAATGCTAAAACATTGTAATAACAATCGTAAGTGCAATGCATATTTTATTCATACTTTCGATTCTATTACTCGTAATATTTTAATGCGTAAGTAACTCGATCTGTATGTTACGTTGTCACGCCAAAACCTATCTATTAATTTTAATAAATTCTGGTATGGAGATAGAATGGAACTTAGAGAAAGAAATGGATACCTTTTTGTCTCAAAACATCCTTTGAGAATTGAGTGAAGCATCGGACAATCGTTGTTATTTAATGAATAATTTATTACAAACAAATATCTTTACAAAAAATTGCACTAACGATATCTTAAATTAATACAATAATACTCCTGAAAGAAAAAAAATTATATAATATCTCGTTTTGGCATTAGATTTCCAGTGCTACAATCAGGTGATATTATTTGAGTTATCATGCTAATACAGTAATTTATTTGTAATTTAAATTCAATGATACTTAGCCCAAAGGCGCCGTTCTTGTAATAAATTCTTAATGCGTAAGCCATAATTTTCATTGTTATGTCGCTTGTAATTTACTGTTATTTGGGACAGACCTAATGGGCCCTTTTATTAACAATACATTTGTATTATTGTAGCGTTTTGTTATTTGGATTTAAATACATTGTCAACTGTACGCCTATAGAATGTTTATTATCTTAATTTTCATATAAACAAATAGTGGGTAATTGTTTAAGAGGTTATTTACTAGCTGCCCCGTCAAAACTTAATGGCCCCAACCTGGCCCCAGCAGACTTCATTCTGTCAAAAGTTATTGGCTATGCGCAGTCCAATAGAAAAAAATAAAACTAATTTCAGTGATCCTAACCCGTCATTGAAATAAGACAAGCATAACGGGTAGTGACTGTTTTGTTTTGGTTGACGTCAAATGTTTGACAGATGTTTTAGTCTCTGTGGCTTTGGGAGAAGAAAGGTAGTGTTTTTCCTCCCAATTATTATTTTTTTCTTTCTCTACATAAGAACCTTCCTTATGCCTTAACGAAAACATGAAAACAAAAATAAGCCGAATTGGTCTAGCCGTTCTCGAGTTTGCGCTTAGTAACACATTTGGCGATTAATATTTCAATAGATATGAATTCAGGTCTGATGTCCTAGCTAGGTTACAAAGTAGCCTGTATTAAGGACAATCAGCCCTCATATCCCAAAAGTAGGACTATATTCTTTTAGCGTTCTTACCAAGTATACCTATCTTTAAGTTCTCAACAATAAAAACAAACAAAAATTACCTACATGGTCATTATCATGCAGTGGATCTTTATGATTTACGAGTAGTTCACAGAGCGGTCCTTTACAAGGTACTATCCTTTATCCGTCATCAAGGAAGTTAACCTAATCATAAAGTTGTGAATAAAGATTTAGGATAACCAGTGTAGGACCTCCTTAAACGCAAAGGTTAAAACTTAGTAAGGTTTACTACTAGTGTCGTTCTCTAGCAATTTAAAGTAACTCGCTCGATTATTATAAATTATCCATTGTTATTAGCTCGTTGACGGTGTGGGGCTTGAACGCGCTGTTGTTGTGTTTATTTTAATATTTTTCTGTATTGAAAATTGTATAACGATTTCATACTTTCTTCTGGAAAAAACTTCTATTATTTTAGGCTTGTGCATAATTAATATCTACTTTAAAAACCGTGTGCAGATTTTGCACCCTAGTTACGTGGTAAGCAATTACTTTTATGCATTTTCAGTTGTTCGGCGTGAAGTACAACCACCCTTATACCGTGATAAAAAGATAGTCAGTATTTTGATTACATGGCTATAGATTATATTAAATATGTATGTATATTTTTACCCATGGAGTCTCTTTAATGTACCCCACTTTACTCTTTGTATCGTATGAATGAAATTAACAATGTGCTTAAATCTTCTTTCAAATATTTTGCGTTTCACAAGCCTTGTATTACAATTATCATGCATCGAAACTGGCCAAAAAATCTTACGTATGTTTACATATTCTGTATCTTTATTCAATAATAAACCAAGACCATAGTAACAGTATAATAAGTAGAAACCTACGATATCATCCATTGTTCAGGCACCGTTATCAGTTCATAAATGGGCGTCAAAGGCGGAGAGAACGCGATTAAAAATCGCAAGGCCGCGGCTATTTTTAACGTTTCGTCGTGCTCGAGTGAATGTCTCAGCACTATGTGCGTAGAGCTTCGTCGGTAACCATTGCGTGAACAATTTGTAAGCGTTAGTAAAAGTAAAGTTATTTTTTTTCCATGTAGGGCAGTTTTGAAATTTAATAGCGGTTTTATGACTCATGATATTTCAGTGATTACAAAATACAGTGTTAATAATGAGCCACAAATTCTACTACTGTTTGAAAGTCGTTACTTTCCTAATGAAAACAGTTTTGTATTATATTATTTTAAGTACACAAAAAACAATAGAACCTGTTTGTTTACTTTAGCTGCAAATAAAATTTCTCTACTTGTTACATGTATGCGATTTTTGTAGTCGCAGTCAATAGGCTTATTGAAAAGTTTATTTCTTGTTGGTTTTATAACAATATTATAATGCGTGTGAGTAATTAAGGAAGCCATAAAACAACAAAGAATTGCAACAAAATACATTAAACACAATTACATATAACAAAAGCTTTTTGTGATATACAATAATATGTTAAGAAAAGAAAATTGTTAAGAAAATTGTTTTCACTTTACGGGTAAAAAAAAACCTAGTACAATTTTACAAAACGAGGAAACATAAACTGTAATTACTTATTGAGTAGTGACGTCACTTGGTGAAAAATATGTTTAGGACGATGATGGTTTTATCACAATTAAAAAAATCTAGATTTGGGGAAAATTTCAGTGTTTTTTTAACTTCATTAATATGTTTTTATCATGAATATTTAAAGTTTCTTATTTTATTTGGCGATGTTATTGGGATACCTTTATGCCCCTTTCGTATCGGATAATTATTAATTGTATTTAATAGATAAGACTATTTTAAAACTTGAGTTTTCTTAGATCAGTTTTGTAATATAATATTGAATAATGGATAATGACTAAAACAGGATAATGTGGCATGGAACGGTTGGCAACAGGTTGAGAATAGGATGGGCAAAGAAATAAATGTGACCGTTTAAGTTTATTACTCAACAGATACTTAAAGCCAAGATTAGCATAGACTAATAAATATCCATGACCCTACTACGCATTCGACAGGAATACTAAGTGACTCCACTTCGCCAGATGTACTCGTGCAAGGTCAAGTTTTACTGGCCAAATTTATTATTTCCTGTAGACCGTGAAAGAATTATATATCACACCCATTGTGGACGTAAATCATATCTGTATTGTGCATAAAATGATCGCGAGATGAAAGTGTGATAGGAGACAGATCAAAAAGACGTAAGGTGGCCCGCAAGGTACTATCCTAGGACTCTTTTTAAGAAGATTTTAAATTATACATAATTTAGAGAACACGAACGGTTTCATTTTTTTTCTTTACCCTTTTTGCCAACTAGGCCCAATTGCGAAACCGTAAAATATCAGCAGGGTTAATTTTTTATCAAAAGGCAAATTGAAAGTAACATTGCGGTGATTTGGAATTCTAATTAGACAATTTAGAACATAGTTTAAAATACTCTCAGTCTTAATATAAAATAATACCCAACACTAACCTTACAGTTTTTATGAATAAAAAAGGATCGATACATACATACATACATAAAGTCACGCCTCTTTCCCGTAGGGGTAGGCAGAGACCACAGACTTCCACTTGCTACGATTCTGACATACCTCTTTAGCTTCATCCACACTCATCAATCTTTTCATACATGAACGTCGGTTTAGGGTACTCTTGACCAAGCCATTTTTCAAAACGTCCTCAATCTGATTTCGGAACGTTCGCCTAGGCCTTCCCCTTCCTAAATTCCCATTCACTTGACTCTCGTATATCTGTTTAGTCAGTCTCCTTTCATTCATTCTTTCAACATGACCAAACCATCTCAACATACCTTTCTCGATTTTAGTCACTACATCTTCATTCACACCACAACGTTCCCTTATACACTATTTCTTATCCTGTCACTCAATTTCACTCCAATCATACTTCTCAATCTCAACTGCATTTATTTTACTTTAAAAGGATCGATATAAAACCTTAATTGTAGAAATATAACCGCTTATGATATTTATTATACATCCCTTTAATAATGTCGCCGTACTGTAATGAATATCGGGGCTTCTAACGTACATAATGGGCTATCAAATCGCTCATATGCCATAACCAATTCTGACGATTATATCAGTGCTAAAATAACAAAGTTACAACGTGGAGCGCTAGTGTGATCAATTCGAGCGTATTTACTGCTGCGAATAAATTAGTTTTATGTATTTTGGCAGTAATATGCTAACGACTGGCGATGACGAGCGTAGTTTACTTCTAGACAGCCATTACGTTAATTTTGACTTAAGACTTCTTAAATAGCCAATCATTTGCTAAAGGTCTGCTTCAGCGGTCAATTAGGTACAATTAAAAATAATGTACCAGTTCATTAATTTTAAATCATCTTTTGCTTTAAAATAAAAAGCCTTCCTACGGTATTCAGCTGTAATTAGTTATGTTTAATTTCTATCGAATTAATAGACGCTAAGTAAAAATAAACTGAACCAATCTATATTGTTTTCTTATATCGATGATTCTAGGACTTTGATAGACAAAAGTTATCGCTTCAAATGACAAATCACAGACAGACACAATGCAAAATATATGAGACTAGCGACCCTCCCGTGGTTTTACCTGCGTTGTACCGTTCCTAAGAGTCGTAGTGTGATGTTAATTAGCTTAAAACCTTCCTCATAATCACTCCGTCCATTAGTGAAAACCGCATACAAATTTGTTCATTAGTTTTAAGGTTTATCGCGGATAGACGCAAGGGTTACAATGTCAATATAGACAACCAACTGGTATGATTAGTGAGTACATCTCTATGTATAATAACTACTAATAAATGACACAGTATAGTTCTCAGTCGTTTATTACGCATTGGTTTCTGTTTCCGGTATGTAGTGGGTAATTGTTGTACAGATTATATATTATGATTATATGTGTTATATTACTAACCATTTCTTGTCCTATTATGCTTACACTGAAATAGATTTCGATATTTAGGTTTAAGAGATATATTTAAACTGTCCGGCCTATTACACCGTTATCTTTCTCAAGAAACAATTTTATATACATATATTGAGTTTAAATCAACATTTCAAAATCTTATATCCGCTGCGTAGGCATCGGAACAAAAACAGCAACCCACAAAGATTTAATTTAGCGAATCATGTAAATCACCCTTAATCTTAAACCAAGATGTTCCAAGAATAAGAATCCTTAAAATATTTGCGATTGCGACTCTTTTTAATTATATAATATAGGTTTGCTATTTGACAATATAATTGCTAATTATATTGTCAAATAATGATGTATCTAAAGGGCAAACAACTTTTGGGAAGTAACGTCAACGCAAGACGAAAACACAAACATCGAATCGTCGAGTCCGAAACACTCGTGGTAGAAAAACGTAAGATCCAGCAATCGAAACTTCGTTCCTAACTATTTCGTAAAAAGTTCTTTACTCGTTTTCGTTCAGAAGTAACAGTGACATGGAATCCTGCCGATGCATGAAGATTTCGAACGCGTATAACATAATTTTGATCGACACCGCTGTGTGCAAACGCACTTACACCATTTTATGTATTCACGGACGCGTCCATTTTACGATTTAACATGTTATGGCGTTTGGTCCATAAAACTTTTGATTCCTATCTCTAAATATTGTCTCGTGACTCACGACCTTAAGACTCGGGAATTACAATTATCAACCGCTTCCGTAATGTTCGGTTATGTAATAAAATCTCAAGGATGGGTACGCGATTTAATGCCAAGTCGAGTAATTCAGGATAAACTGGCCCGATTTGTTATTAAATGTCTGCCATAAAACGACTTAGGTTAGAAATAAAATGTCTTTTCAAATTACATGTAAAACAAATACTTAATATTTTATAGGTTTGTTATGTCGAATTGTGCTAATATTGTTAATTATAATGTCTTTAGTAATGAACAGATCTGATTTAATCTTCAGTTTGGTTTTCTTATCTAGCTCGGCGAACAATATCGTGTAAACCATGTATCAATTTTATTTCAAATCAGCCGTCTCTTCATATAGTCAATAAAAATGTAATAATTTTTATTTTCTGTTTGTCGACAGGCATGAAAATGACTATGTCCACGGCTCCGACGATGAGTGCTCGGGTACACAGGAAAGTAATGCGGGCGCCGAATAAGCGCGCTCACCCGGGCAAGCCACAGCATCCGGGTAAAATGGTGCACGCCGGCAAAATGGCGCACCATCCGGGCAAACTAGCACATTTAGGCAAATTCGGGAAACTCGCACACTACGCTCACACTCACTCCCTGAGGCCGCCGGAACCGTGCGAGAACAGTAACGACAGCGGCCTAGGACCCGATGCTGTCAACAGGTAAGATCCATGTTGCTATGCACCCGCTTTGCTCTGCAATCATAATGTTTAACGTGGGGATATGCGCACTGTTCTAACACTCTCGTGTCTTGTGTTGTCTGTTTTGGGGCTTAAAATAACTAACGGACCTACAAACAATTTATGGGTATTTTTATCCTGTTGTTTTGTTGGAATAACTTAAAATCTATAATATGACCATTTTATTTAATATACTATTGATATTATTGGCCATTATCTTTAATGCTCTTGATAATTAGAGTAAAATGTGGTTAACCGCCAAGAATATTGTAAATTTCGGGAAACGGGTTTCAATAAGACAATTTGATTAGTCTGCAGTCTAAGAAACTCCCACTCCCACTATACTAAGTGACTAAACGATGTCTGTTTCGATGTGCATTGATTTATTAGCACTAAGAATTAACTGTCGTACTAAGATGGATTCTTATGAATATAAGGAGTACACACAAAACTGTATATCATCGTCAAAACATACTAACAATGTATAACTCAGTCAAGTCCGTCTTTAAACTTTCAGTATGCTATTTGCTTTATGTGTTACGGATCTTGATCAATCAATTCTGCCTCTTATATGCATTGCTTCGTAGTTCAAATCTGCATGAGTTCTAAGAGTATGACGCATGCACTCTTCATTGAAAAAATATTGTCTTGAAATGAATTTAAGCAACATTGTTATAGGAAAACATCTATCATCTTTATCATCATACGCTTTCCAAAAAGGTTTTGTTTCTCGTCGTAATATCGGCTGAAACTACCTTCAAT
The DNA here is from genome assembly GCA_947256265.1 of Acronicta leporina. Taxonomy (NCBI): domain Eukaryota; kingdom Metazoa; phylum Arthropoda; class Insecta; order Lepidoptera; family Noctuidae; genus Acronicta; species Acronicta leporina. The sequence goes on along the minus strand of OX366513.1, from coordinate 1,504,581 downwards.
TCCTTCTTTACCTTTCCTGAATTTCGGTTTCTAGATTCTATTTATCCTAGCTTTATTGTTAAAAAAGTTTTTTCTTAATTTTGAGCCCCGATGTATTCGAATTTAGGTTTGTTTTATATTGGCAACGAAAACAATATCATCGCTGAAGTGAAGGCCTCTCTCCCTGTTGACACTGTGAAAAATGTAGGGAATTGACGTTTACCACGTGATCGAATAGAGCTTGCGCAAATTGCTTGTCTCGAGAGGCTGACAACTGACATGCTTTATTAAACTTTGATCATACCGTATCGTCAATCCATTAAAGTAAAGCTCGGTGTCAGGTATCCAATCATACTGCAGTCTCTCCTGAATCTGGCCAAATCTCGGTTATCTAAATCTATGCTGCTAATATGACAGCGCTTAGTCACACTTTTAACAGTCTCAACGTAAAATAGCTACATCTTTACGCAAATTCTTAGCCATTTGACCTTCGTTGGTTCAGATATCTAGCAGGGACTCACGTCCGCTAACGCGTGAGTCGCGCGTGCGAACACGTCCTTATCGATCAACGACTACTCGATTTTATCGCTATCGATCTCCAAACCACTCGATTTTATCACTAACTAGATTTTTATCGCGATGTCTATTGTAAACAGTTGTAGAAATTTCGATGGAATCATGTAGTATTTTAAGATTTAGTGACTTGAGGCAGTCATCTTTGACTGTAGCGAGATAGCTTTTATTTAAAATTCGGCGTCTCAAAAAACCATAAGACCGATCCCTTATTCCGAGGAACATGTAAACAATACAAACAGAAACTTTCAACTAGGTTATTGTTTACCTACAAACAATTTATCAGACACAGTGTATCCATGTGATATAATACACAAGTGGAGTACACATGAGTAATAAATATATTACATAAGATCGTCACCACGCAATATAAACAGGTTTACGTAACACATATTGTGAAAACACACGAAATGATTCGATGTAGAGGTTTTATTTACGTATCCCCTTAGCAATGGATATTAATTGATGTTAATAAAAATTAATGTTTATGTCGTGTGTACAGGATTTATGGAAATGACAAAGTAACTAAATATACATATTATACTGGTCTATTAAAATATTTATAATTATTGGATCATTTCTGTTTACGGGAACTATCGATCGCTTCATTCGTTATTTTGAATAGCTACAGTACCTGATAACTATCTGTTTTTAAGAGCTCATAGAAAACCGGCGTGAAACAACGCTTGCGTTGTGTTTCGCCGAGTGAGTTGAGGTTACCGGAGGCCCAAACCCTTTTAAAGGCGGGCAGCGCACTTGCGACTCCTCTGGTGTTGCGGGTGTCCATGGGCGGCGGTTATCACTTACCATCAGGTGATCCGTTTGCTCGTTTGCCGCCCTATCCCATAACAAAAAAAAAAAAGCAATGCGGTTTTATTGTCCAATTAGTTAAGGCTATGAAGCAGTTTTGCAAATGATATCAACTAAATACGTTAAAAATTCTCGACTACAGGGTACTACGCTACTTAGGTCAAGAGACTATGTACTTTGCTACTCGGTTTATCGTTCAGATTCAGTCCTGTATTACCTACTGACTGACATAGCAACTCGACAGCCTAAAACTACGGGGTCCTGGAAGCTTGAAATTCGCCTCATGCATGCCCTTTTGCATTGATAATTTAGGTTGAATTTTGCTAATCATTCTTTCCCATAACCCAAAAATTTTTGTTGTGTTTTCAACCTTGAGACGCCAACTTATCTGCAGATAACTTGGACATTAACTTCTCCAGTCCCAATAATATATCAGTCAGTAGATTTGCTTAGGTACTAGAGATAGAATCATCACTACTCACTACTTATTATAAAACAAAGTCGTTTCCCGCTGTCTGACCATATGTATGCTTAGATCTTTTAAACTACGCAACGGATTTTGATGCGGTTTTTTTTAATAGATAGAGTGATTCATGAGGAAGGTTTTAAGCTATATAACATAACGCTACGACTCTTAGGAACGGGGCAGCGCGGGTGAAACCGCGGGTGGGTCGCTAGTTAAATATAGAACATAAAGTCTATGGTAATGTCGTATTCATACCTCTATTAAGCAAATTTATCGACGGATATGTTATAGGGACATGGCATTTGGCGCGAAAACACATAATCTACGAGAAAAATCCTTTCGCTTCCATTCATCATTAGGGTAATAGATACATTAAGGTTTTCCCCGTAATTATATTTCCATAGCACGCCCATCTTATCCCTTGAAATCATTTGCATATTAACTTAATCAAATTAGCTGGCATTCTAATGAAGAGTAGCTTAGTCACACGGTGATATACTTACCTAAGAAGGTGTGTTTGTGTAATACCTACATATATAAGAGTTGGTGTTCTTACGACTTAATATTACGGTTATCTCCTGTCAAACTTAATTAATTTCTCTATAAATAACTTCGAATTCAGTTTAACCTACTGTTGCTATCGCTGGAAGTCTAGAATATATTATTATATGACTAAAGATACCACGTAACATCTTTGCATTTATGCACACATCAGTAGGTCAGTCTCTCTCAGTGATTATGATTGTCTACAACCAATTTTATAATAACTTGATACTAGATTAGATGAGTCTATCTCTGATCCGATCTGGTACTCTGAGTACCAGATCAATCACTCGTTCCCTTCGCGTCGCTGCTTCGCAAACGCAACGCACTCCAATACGCTAATATGTATTTTTAGCACGTTTTGCCACACGTGCGCATGAGTCGCCTATCACGACGTTACCTCACAGTTTAGACAATATTACTAATTAATGCCATTATAGTTTATTTTGGCCAGGCTTTCAGGATGGTGGCCCGCTTTTTGCTTTGTAGTGCAGAAAAAAGCTTGGCGGTAAACAGATTAAGTACGATGAGTTGTGAGAATCTACTCTAGTAAATTATCATTGAACGAATGTTATTGAACTTTAGCAACATTCTGAATGTTTTCGTGTATGTTGCTTGAATTTAAATACGCCTTGCATGTCGATTTGTCAGTCGAGAGTTTTAAAGGTAAGCCTATCTGACAAAGAAGGCTGATTATGGGGATAAATACCAATTTTACTAAAGCCGTTAATGGCGTGTGCAGATTGTCGGACACTTTGGAGGAGTGGGAACACCCGGAGTTGAAAAGACGACGCGGCGACACTGAGGAAGCGATTAAGATAGAATGCGACAACGCAAACGACGCGTACGCATTCCGCGCACCGGGCGCGGTCGAAACCGCGTCCGCGCCCGCTCCGCCCGACGCTCCCGCCTCCACGCTTGCATCGGCCCTACCCGTTCCCGTGTATGTTGAATTTTTTGTTAGAATAAATTTTGTTCTTGAAGGTAACTTTGGCTTACTCTCAAAATTAATTCCAAATTTGGTGTTTTGTTCCTAACTTGTCATTGAAGTACCAAATAAAAGCACGGATCCTGGATATGGGTGGATACTGGAGGCTCCAGAGTGTCCTATTATGTTGTAGATGCCAAAATAGACGCATTTATCCGTCTTGTTGAGCTTATAGGTGCTCTTTATAAATAGTTGCTTGAAAAGCCCGATGTTTCTGCATTGCCACGAGCATATCGTGAATGTTGACCGCATGTAATTGTTGCATTGATCGTGTTCGTTCGTACCCTGATGACGCACTGATGGTTACTTACAAATGTTCTACTCATTGTTTATTTACCTACTTACAATCATAATGACACATTCATTTGTGTTTTTTGGACGACAAATTGGAATAAGCATACCATTATGAATAAAAGCATGCTAATACTTACTAATAACATGTACTCATTTATAATTATATGTCAAAAACAATGCGAAGGTACCTGATATAAAAATGCATGATAATTCATAGCAGTGTCGATTTTTTTACAGAATGAGGGCGGGTTGCAGTATATCTAGTCCAAATATAGCTGAAACTCCCGGCAAGAGGTTCCAAGACCCGTACAGATCGTGCGGGAAACTGGGCAGCGGGGGTAAACTGGCAAACAAGTACCCTGGAGGGGGGAAATTAGTTGGTGCCGGAGGAAAATTAGGTGGGAAACTGGGGGGCAAATATGGAGGCAAGTTGGCCCAGGCAATGGCGCGAAGAAGAGCGTTAGCGGCCATGGCTCAGGGTGGAAGACCTGGACTAGCCGCGCCGCTGTCCAACAGGTCGAGGGATGGCACGGTGGAGTTACAGATACTATGCCAGCCCGAGACACAACACAGAGCGAGGTAACTACTATAATAATATAATATAGTCTTTTGCAAGAAGGAAGCAACTATTTTAAACAAAGTTGTAATTGTGTTTTTTTAAAGAGTATCTATGGATTTTCTTGCCGGCTCTTCTCCATAAGACTCACTGTTCGAAACCGTGCAACTAGTTTTGACTTTTCAAAAGTACCTTCTTTAATGGTCTAATCACAAAAATTAAGTCTAAATTACTTTCTATATTAACATCCTGCTGACTTCTCAAAAACGCTCAATCCAATGTGCAACAATGCGAAAATTTTCCAATTTACCAGATTGAACTTCTGTTGCCTTTATCCAGCTTCGAATTACATGAGCTTTTTTGTTCCAGATATCAGACTGAAGGCAGCCGAGGTGCTGTCAAAGACAATTCAGGGAATAGTTTCCCAACAGTCAAATTAGTTGGTTATGACAAACCAGCTGTACTTCAGGTGAGATCCTTTAGTTAATTTCACATTTTCCCTAATACTCCAATTATAAACCTAAAAATTGAAAATTTGGAAATACCCACGACGAATTTATTTGTAAAACATATATAACTTTTTCGAAACCTCGACTAAATTACTACCTACACATATTCACTTCCCTACAAGAAAATCCGTTGGGTGGGGCTGCTATTCCCATTTCTGTTCTGAATTTAAATAAAAATGTAGTATAGAAATGCTATGAAAGAAAATCCGGGGATTTTAATTTTAGTATTTAGAGTTTCGAAAAAGTTATTTTATCTTTTTACAATCATATTCGTCGTGGGTTTTTTTAGCGTATTCATAGTTAATTATCACGCGCTTAAAGAAAAATATCGTGAAGCTTGCATGTCTGAGAGATTTTCTCGATGGCGTGTGAAGTCTGCCAACCCACACTAGGCCAGCGTGGTGGACTATAGCCTAATCCCTCTCATTTTGAGAGGATACCCATGCCCAGCAGTGGGACAGTATAATTGGTTGATTATGTTAAAATCAGCTTTAAATCGAAGCGAAACAAAATCCTATGAGCCACAGGATTATGTTTGTCATTGTCACAGTCTTCGCATCCTCCAGAAGCCCCATCAATGATGCAACTTAATTCCTTGATGCTCAAGGTCAATTGACACATAAACGACAATAAATCAATGGATAAGATCTAAACGTGATTGGTAAACTAATCTCGATTAACTATCGCGGTTGGAAATACCACGTGTGTAACTGAGAAGGCCTTGAGAATATTATGGAGCATTAATTTTATTAAAACTGAGTGTAATTAATATGATTAATTTAATTATTTTTTACTAGCGACCCACTCGCGGTTTCACCCGCTTTGCGCCGTCCGTCCCTAGGAGTCATAGCGTGATGTTAAATAGCTCAAAATATTCCTATTTAATCACTCTAACTATTAAAAACCCGCATCAAAATCCGTTGCGTAGTTTTAAAGATCTAAGCATACATAGGGACAGACAGACAGCGGGAAGCGACTTTGTTTTATACACATATGTATATTTTTCTCCGTGTGGGGACGGGTTACAATACTATCTAGGCATCTCGTAAGAGGCCAGAAAATTATCTGACTTGCTCTATGGTATAGAACCTCTTGGGTTGGGCTCTCTCGGGAGAAGATTAGTTTAGGATACCGCTATGATATTCCTGATGTCAGTATCCCGAAGCAACTGCTTCTTACCATCATCATTCTTCTTATAATCATACACAAGTGATTTCTCAGTTTTTTTTTTCTTTATTTCCCTCTTAGGTATTCATAGGCACAGACACGGGTAGGGTAGCGCCGCACATGTTCTACCAAGCGTGCAGAGTGTCCGGTAAAAACTCTACGCCATGCAAGGAGAGGAAGGAGGACGGCACAGTCATCATCGAGATAGACCTGGAGCCGGCCAAGAACTGGCAAGTCACCTGTGACTGTGTCGGCATACTAAAGGTACTGAAATACTAATACTACACTAGCAGAGTTGATTTTCTATCAGAGCTATAAATACATTCACGCCTTTCTCCCACAGCGGTAGGCAGAAACTATAAACCGCCACTATGATACTTGCATATTTCTTTTGCTTCTGCCACATTCATACATCTTCTCATACATACGTGCCGGTTGCGAGTACTACGCATCTGACCTTTTTGAAGGACCTCGCCAATGAGATCGGCGTATGTCCTTCTAGGACGACCTCTTCTGACGCTGCCGCTGACATTCACTTTATAAATTCCTTTCATTCATTCTCTCAACATGTCCAAACCATGTCAGCATATTCTTTTCAATACGTGTCACTACATCATCTTGCAGTTCGCAACGTTGTCTTATCACACTATTCCTCAATCTATCATTCCGAGTTACACCGCACATACTTCGCAAGGAACGCATTTCCACCGTATTCATTCTACATTCAGGCCCACTTCCACCAACTTCTTAAATATGTTTAAATTGTATTTAAACTGAACTTTTCATAGAAAATTTGTGTTTAAATGCAATTTAAATGTATTCAAGAAGTTGGTGCAAGTGGGCCTCAGAATTAAAAGGATTTTTTACCATAGTGTAATTGCTTCTGGCGACGTATCCAGATGAAACATGAAAGAAAGAAAGAGAAAAGGATTTCAACCTCATCCAATTTCAAGTTGTAGCTTTGTCGGGATGAGCGTACAGACATACAAAAATCCCAAAGACAGTTGTTTTCGTTTTAAATTTATAGAAGAGAAATGAAACATTCAAAATATTCCAGGAGCGCAACGTTGACGTAGAACACAGGTTCGGCGAGGCGTTGGGCGGCGCGGGCGCGTGTGCGGGCCCCGCGAGCGCGGGCGGCGCGGGCGGCGCGGTGGGCGCGGCGCACATCTCGCGCGGCAAGAAGAAGTCCACGCGCTGCCGCATGGTGTTCCGCACCGACATCGTCAACGCCGCCGGACACGCAGAGACCCTGCAAGTCTGCTCCACACAGATCATATGCAGTGAGTTTCTTAAATTTAATGGATTTTGTATCCTTTACAGAATCCGTGGTCATAAATCTGTAGTTTTATTTCTTTAAATGTCTATAATTTGCGTTCTATTAGCATTCCAACGTTTTGGTTAGGTTGGAATTTAAGGTGCATTTCTCAAAGAATTTTACAGTTATTGATAAAAAAGTATCATTCAATTAAATATTACCTACACAATAAAGAATGTTTATTAATCGCATGAGGTGTTGCATTGATTATTTAACAACTCTACCTCTATGCACCTTCGTCCCTGTTTCAACACCGAGTTTATAAAAATTGCTGCAAACTATTACTAATTACGATGAGCAATGAAAATAATAAATAATGACATGACGAATTACATTAATAGTACCAATCAAACGTCATTTGATTTGAAGTTAAAAATAATACATTTACGTAACTATGATTGCATATAGTGTTGGGAAATCTTCTCGATAATTACTTTACTCTTCTCGATAATTACTTTACTTTCTATTTAAGGTGATCGTTCACCTGAGTCCGAAATTCAAATTTCACTCAGTTTTTCGCAATTTGTTGGTCTATTAGGTTCAATGCAGTAATTAATTACGAAATTAACTATACAGTATTCACAAATGACATTTTTTTTATTAACTGCTACGCTAGAGGTCCTGGGTTCGATTCCCAGATCGAGCAAAGTGTTATTGGGTTTTTCTATGAAATTCCCAGTAGCAGCTCGGAGTTAGGAATTTGTGGCCGGTTAATGGCAATAGGCTCGCCCCCTATTACATGGGACCAAAATATACCGGCGAACTGTGGGTGTACATTAGTACGCCTCTGCCTAACCCTTCGGGGAATACAGGCGTGATGGTATGTTATGTTAAATTAAAATTAAAGTTGTAGCTAAAAGTAGTGTTAATCGACAATTTTGGCCGTTGGTATTGGCAAGTTTTTGGCTTGATAAGGATTTTTAAGCAAAGGTTTTTGTGCTTAGTTGTAGATTTAAGTTAATGTCGCAATTGCTACTGCCATGAATCTAGAATGTTATAGATCTACAAATTGCGAAAAACGATCAGAAAATTGATTTTTTCGGGCACAGGTGAACGATCTGCCTTAATTTCATTAGTGTATAGTCTATAAAATGAAAAAAAAGTGAACGGTTAGTTATATTGCCTTAGGAAAATATTCCTCAGTCACATTGAATGTACATACAAATGAAAACCTTATAGGACCTTAAATCTAATACACATAGTTCAATTTCCATTGTCTGCAATAGTTTAGAAGCTTTTAGATGTATCTTACTTGTCATTATGAAATAGACATATTTATACAGTATAATTTATATTTGTGTGTTTAACATTTCACATTTCTATCGAAGTTCTATGTTGTAATCTGGTCTTCAAATTCTTTGTTGGAATGTTCTTCGCAATGTTTTCATTCGCCGCTTGTATTAGCCATAGACATAACATCATTACCACGGCCGTATTCCTGGGAAACGATGGCTGTAGACAGCATGCCACTGAATATTGAACACATAGTTATTGGTACCAAGGAATGCGGGTGTCATGGCGGGAGTCTGCCCTATTGTTCTGTGCTTACAAATTGTATAACAGTTACTGATCTAAGTACTATGTTTTAGATCCATCAGGGCCGTCTTTTGAAGGCCTTGGCCACTCTAGGATAATGATATGAAAGAGGACTATTTAAAAAACAAAACGAGTAGGAATTAGGAGGCAAATAGAAAAGATAAATAGTCAAAATTGTTAATTGAAACGGACTGTTACATAGCATTTCCTAACAAGAAAGCTCAATAAAACTGTCCAATTGTTACTTACTTATGTATATCTGAAGCTTACGCAAATATAAGGCATATTGAAATAGAACCAGTTTACTGAAACGAAACTTCTGCTGCCTCATTAGTCCTAAGCGCAATCATTACACTAAACCCTGGATTTGAATACCCATTCGATTTCAGCAGTAATTGAAGTTTTCTATGAAATTCTTTGAATCAGTGGTTGCAATAGACTCGCCCCTATTACATAAGACCTAAGCATATAGATAAGCAGTGATAGCCTTGGGGTATGACCACTGGACTGCCCTGTCGTACGTCTTGAGTTGGAACCCAAGGCACGCACCTCTGACTTTTCGTAATCATGAGCGTATTAATAATTATCACTCGCTTAAAACGGTGAAGGAATAGGGTATTTTACACCATGTAAGAAAAAATATAAAAATGCATGTTTTTGATAGATTTTTAAAATAGTAAACGAGAAACGTCAGTATTTATTTATAAAAATGCAATGTAAATTTTATAATTCAATTTCAAAAATAGTCTTTTTTAATCTGTTTTAAAACGCCATCCGCCATATTGGATTCCGACGTGATGTCACTCCGATAGTAACTTGACGTTACTTGGTCTTTTGCAGTTGTAATGTTTACTAACGAAGTGACGTCACGATCCGAAGTAGCATGGCGGCTAGCGTTTCCGCGCGAAAATTCAAAATCATAAATTAAAAATAGATTTTAAGGCATTTTTCGGTTTTATAAAACTGAAATAAAAATTCTACTGGTTCATTACGATCTAAGGATTAATTTAAAAAAGTTTTCAAAAAAAGGTGTAATACCCTATTGTGAGGTAACCTGCATGTTTGAGATTTTCACGCCCACCCGCATTAAGCAAGCGTGGTGGACAATAGCCTAATCCCTCTCATTCTGAGAGGAGACCCGTGCCCAGCAGTGGGACAGTATATGGGGTGATTATGAAACATATAGACTGGTCGGTGTACTGTATACCTATATAAATAAATAATAAATAAATAAATAGTTTATTATAAAAAGAGTTCAATACATTTTACTAATACTATCTTACAATTTAAATTGAGCATGGTTTCATATATATGCCTGAACTAGGTGGAACCTGTGTTTCAGGCTAGGAAGAGCAAATCTTTTACAAATTAACAATTACAAATAAACTTAAATGAAAGTATCCTAAGTAATAATAGAGATAATTTACAACAAAGCTGAGGGTTTTATTTGCAAACTACGAGTAAATCTTCTGTTTGTTCATATGAAATTGTACGTAAATATTGATTTATTCGTTTTTTGCAGCTAAAATAATTTAACTTATAAATACTTAGTTCTCTATTTAATCTATTGTACAGAAATGGGCCTAGGAAAGTAAAAAATCGAACTACAAACACATATTTTGAGGTAGAATTAGAAGTGCAGACTATATCATTCCGTCTCTTTTTTGTAAATTCGGCATTGTAGGTAAGCATGGAGTGTTGTTTAAGTATTAACTGCATAATGAAAAGTTGACGAACAGTCAGCACGTTGCAGGATTCATATAAAAGGTGCGTAGGAAAGAAAAAAGGATGGAAGTTGGCAACTTTTAAAATAGCTCTCTGGGCTCGTTCAAGAGGAAGTATATTTGTTTTTAGTGCTCCTCCCCATGAAGTAATACAATAATTTATTATAGATTGGCATAAGGCCAAGTAAACTTTTGTGATTAATTTTGAATCTGCGATTGTCCGGAGTTTTTTAAAAACAAATATTAATTTGCGCACTCTTTTAACCAGACTATCTATATGTTGTTTAAAGAAGAGTGTATCATCAATTATAACCCCAAGATATTTTAAGTTGCTAGTTTTAAGAATAGTAGGACAAGTGCATATGCTGACTGAGTGGTTTTGACAGTGATGTGCGTATAAATGTAGGTTAGTAATGTTAAGGAGAGGCTTGCGCATGGTGAAGTGAATATATCTTGTCTTATCAGCATTTAACGTTAGTAAATTGCTTTGAAGCCAACTATTCACAATATTAAAACCTAGTTGAGCGTTCTCGTAGAGTTCTCTGCTGGTTTTAGCAGAAAAAACTAACGCCGTGTCGTCAGCGTAGGATATAATCTTGCCGTGTTCAATATTTAGACTACACAAGTCGTTGATATAAATTAGGAATAGTGTGGGTCCCAGGATACTTCCTTGTGGAACACCATAACCAGTGGTTTTTTGATCATCGCTTGTAATATTATCGATTTTAACACATTGGTAACGATCGTGTAGATAGTCACTAAGGAGTTTCAGCGATATTCCTCTGATACCTATAGCCTCTAATTTGTTCAAAAGTATAGAAACAGACACTGTGTCAAAACATTTGGCTAAATCAAGGAAAATTCCCAAAGTCTGGTTCCCTTTACCAAGTTCTTGTGTGACATAATCGGTCAAGCTTAATACCGCATCTGCTGTAGATAATTTGGCTCTAAAACCAAATATGTTATTTATATGATCAATTCCGGTAAATGGTTTTATTTAAATACTTTGTTGCTATTCCAGCACAACCGCCAGGCGTGCCGGAAGTATGTCGCAAGTCCCTCGTTTCGTGCCCGGCCACCGGCGGCCTGGAGCTGTACCTGCTGGGGAAGAACTTCCTCAAGGAGACGCGCGTGGTGTTCTGCCAGCGACAGGACGGACGCACCCACTGGGAGGAGGAAGTCGTGCCTGACAAGGAGTTCCTACAACAGGTATGCTTATTGGCCTAATTTACTTTTCAATTATATATCTTACTAGCTTCTGCCCGCGGCTTCGCTCGCATGAAGCTCAAAAACCAACAGTGATGATCTCTTTTTAGTATGGGTACGGGACCCCTCTATACATTTGAGGGGTCAAGCTGTATCTCAGGTTCCGTTTAATTAATTGAGATAAGTAGTATACCAGTTTTTAATTTGGAGCACATACTTTCTAACAGTGATAACAAAATTAGAATCTATTCAGTAGTTTTTGCGCCAACCCGTAACAAACAGACAAGAAAAAAAACACATTTTTGGGTTCGGAGACGTTTATATACCCTAACCCACTTGTTTTTTTTTTAATATCAATTTTATAATAGTAGAGATCTCTACTATTATAAAATTGTAAAAAGCTATGTTTGTTACCGGTTGGAGCAAAACCTACTGAATAGATTTTAATTTTGTTATCACGGTTATAAAGTGTATGCTCCAAATTAAAAACTGGTGAACTTTTTATCACAATTAATTAATCGGATCCTGAGATACAGCTTGACCTCTCTGATGTATAGAGGCCCATACAAAGAAGAGATCTGTAGGTGTTTAATATTTTTTTTTTTATATTCCATTTCTAATCCTACTATAGCTTTAGGTGAGCGAAGCCGCGGACAAAGGCTAGTATTATATATACAGACTACTGGTGGTCAGTTGGTCACATCTTCATTTTTTGAATATATTAAACTATATCCATTTAGAGTTTATGGACCCTATATTTTGTTCTCGCTACCCCTTTGTAAGTAGTCGCCCACTCCTGGGGGTCGATATACTCTGAGTAGCACTGTTCTAAGAGTAGATAGTGAATGTTATTGTTGTTGTTGTTGTTGTCAGACGCACCTGGTGTGCTGCGTGCCGGCGTACTTGCGCACGGACATAGCGGAGGCGGTGTGCGTGCAGGTGTTCGTGCGCTCGGGCGGGCGCGCCTCGGAGCCGCACGCCTTCTACTACACGCCCCCGCACGCCGCGCCCCTGCACGCTACGCGCCACCACTCGCAAGGTACCGCCCCGCCCCCGCCCCCGCCCCGCCCCCGCCCCGCAAGCCCCGCCCCCGCCGCTGCACATGATGCGCCCCCACGCCGGCCCTGGTGTGCTTGCTTATCACGTTTTTTAATGTCAATCGTACATTCTCATATTTATTCTTCGTTCTTCTTCGAACTCTCATTGTATTGGCTTTCCGTACTATGAAAAATCAGCATACATACTAGAATTTATAGCTTCATGTAGCGTTCGCCAGCACATCATAGTATCCAAAACTGTCAGATTTTTACAATCGATTTTCAAAAATCTATCAATCTTTTGAAAATAGAATATATTATCCATTGGTGAAATTTGACAGTTTGTAGCAACTTGATGTGCTGACTGTACCTACAAAAAAAGTTAAAAAAAAACTTAAAAAACAAGCCTTTTTCTGTTATAAAATCTATTTATAATTTTCTGATATTACGATTTGACAATAAGAAACAAGGTTTCCGCATTCAGTACCATAAATTAAGTTGTAATGTCCTGTTATACGATGTCTAGATGTATTGTCCTACTTGTATGCACGAATATGTACTTATAAAATATGAACAACACTCGCTTATAATTGATCTGTGTGCAATACAAAATTGCTGTCGATATAACGCTGCAGAAAACTTGTGATGCCTATATGATCATATATTATATAGTAAAATGAGCCCATTTAAAATTAGCAAGGTTATCAGAGGAAAAAATTATAAGAAATAAACTTTCTTTACCAGAGAAAGAAAACAGTTATAGGAATACTTGTGGTATGTTAAATCCAACGTCTTTATAGTGGACTTAAAAAGTAGATATAAATTTTAAAAAAATATTATCAATAACTGTGTATCTCACATTAACGATACAAAATTATCCTTAAAAATCTTGAATGGTCTCATATTACGGTACTTACACATGTGGTGTGGACACAATTAGATTGTATTTTGAGAAAGCAAATTAATAAACAGATCGCAATCTTGGCAGAAATTCATCTAGCCAGCTTAAATATGGACAAGAAAAATTGTATTTAAAAATATTGATTTTTCTTTCATCTACATTATCATTTCTTGCTGCTACTTTATTCCTAATAATATAAGATTATACTTACAAAAAAGATTAGGCCAACACTCGTAAAATTACACTTGTTACAATAATCATTGAGTTTATGTTTATTATTTTCGAGATCCTACCTCGCATGTTACGGACGGACAGACCCGGTTATATATATATATATATATATAATTTTATCCAAGAACGCACCTCATTTGTGTTTGAAAATGTTGCTGGTAAACTTAACTCATTTGCTTATTATCTAATATTGCTTATTTCCATCGTACTAACAAAAAAAAACAGTATAATTTGGAATCTAAAATGTATTGCATAAAAACTAAATTATCTTTAGAAATAAATAGTATCATTTAGCTTTTATAGCGTATCGCTTATACTCTTATTTATTGACTTGGGCGATTCTATATAAATAATTCATACATAACTTACTTACTTATGATACTGCATCTTAGAGAACTGTAAATTAGTAAATGAAATATTTATATCAATGAGCAATATGTATAAGTAGATTTTTCTGATATATTGGTTTAAAAAAACAGAAGTTTCTTTGTCCTTAAGAAATAAAAGTTTAAGCGATACAATCAAAGTAAATATGAAATCATTTGATTGCCTTATTGCATTTAATGTCACGACATGTTGCTTGGTTCTAACCACGCTTATATACAGCATGTTTGTAACACTTACGGTATAATAGTTATATTTAATACTGAAAGTTAAGAATTATTTTATAGAGATATTTGGAAGAAACGACTGATGCGCGAATTGCGTACTCTTTCTTTTTTCCCTTCTGTTCAAGCTAGGTCTGTCTAGGTAGCGAGCACTGCCGACGCCCGCCGCTGCCCGCTGACCGCGCCAGCACGGTACTGACTCACACGCACACGCACACACACACACACACACACATGCACACACACACACACACACGCGCGCACATAAACCAACATGACAAAATCAAACAGTACACAAAAACACACTGATACAATTTTGTTTTAAAACATACTCGTGCGCATTGTCGATGTTATATTTATTTGAGAGAATAATTGGCGTATTTTTAACAAACATGTTTTTATGTAGATAGCATTAAGATTTCATTTTATTACTGTCGATGATTTAGCATTCATATTCATAAAAAAAAAATCCTTTTGTATCCTGATCAAAATTGTTGAGCTCTCTAAAATATGGTTAAGACACGTTTAGATTTATGTTGAATTAAATCATCTACATTACTGATCTTATAGTAAAAACACAAAAATATGATTAATAAAAATAGGCCTTGTACTGAAGAACTTAAATGCCTTGATTGCATACACAAGACACATAAGTAATCCTTACAAAATAAATCATTGAATCGTCGACAGTGCACTACATTCACACAAGCAAGCAAAACTGAATACAGAAAAAACACACACGTGAAAAAAACCAAAGACGACGCAAAGTCAATGGAAAATAAACTGTATTAACTTATACACAGAGCTCACTTGCCAGTAACACTGACTTTCGCGTAGGACAGACTCCACATCCCCCCACACCCTAGATTGTATGAACTTTACGTGCCGACCCTATATTGTATTTTAATTTTTGTTATTAGGTACTCCGTCTAACTGGTTTCTAATATATAATTTTTTTATCGAACAACATTATAAATATGTATGTAAAATATATAAAAACTATCAATAAGTGACGTGCGGTCACTATGCCGCTTCATTATCAAATTATCTCCTAAATTAGGACCGGTCTAAGTCTAGCAGTGGATTTGCTTAAAAACCAAGCTTTGGTGGGAGATTTAAGAACGTGCATCATGCAGCGAAATTGTTAAAAAAACAACATTTGAAATACAATTAATCTGGTGTATAATGTGAAAGCTATAGTTTGATTTAAAATATGTTTTTTTTTTTCATTTGTGAATAATTGTTTTTAAAGTAATCAATTTTAGTGCCACCTGCACTACTTAAATATGAAAACTTTTTATGAAAAGTCATGTTTAAATTCAATTTAAACAAGTTGGTGTAAGCGGCCCTTATAATAGTTCCATTTTTGGTAACAATTTAAATATAATAATTACTAGAATTATAATGTTTTACAGTAATTTGTTACATCATAATCATTTATTCGTCT
Source organism: Acronicta leporina (assembly GCA_947256265.1). NCBI lineage: Eukaryota > Metazoa > Arthropoda > Insecta > Lepidoptera > Noctuidae > Acronicta > Acronicta leporina. The sequence goes on along the minus strand of OX366513.1, from coordinate 1,488,688 downwards.
TACATATATTTCACAATTTGGAAGTATTGGAAACAATGGACTTATTTTAATTGTATCAAATCACTTAAATATACAAGATGGCGTAAGAGCAAGACAAAGCCAACGTGTTTGTTAACACGTCAAAGGCGACACACTACAATAGTACCTATTGATTATACTGCTATATAATATTTTCTAAAACTAAAAAATTTGTATCATCGTCATACAATGATATAACCAGGGAAGCTAGAATAACCACTGTTGATTCACGGACACACGGTTACACAATATCAGCTGATCTCATTGATTTACGTACAATGAGGTCTCTTATACTTGGCGATTATAGCACGGTGTGTAGTCGTGTGCAATTTATCAGTGGCCATTGATAATTACGTACTACTGCGCAAAAGTTACGAAGAACTTTTGACGTATCTGCCATTACTGCTAGAAGAAGCGTATTCATCACGCCTGGATACCGTGTCTCGATGCGATGATATTTTATAAGTTATGAACTAGTTACCAGTTAACCCGGAGTGCGTAGGGCTTGGGTCGGCACGCGCTATAGCAGAGCTCGGACGGCAATGTTAATGTAATTGCGGCACTAGGTGGCGATGAAGCGCGGCCCGTGATGCTGTGGGGGGGCGGCATGATGCCTCCGCCCGCGTTGCCGCCACGACGACCTTCTATCATCGTACCAGACCCCCACTCACCAGTTGGACTTAAAAGCGAGGTATGTACGCTTTGTTATTCATTCAAATCTATTTATTTCACTCGTTACGAGTAGCCATTAACCTTCCGTCTCTGATACTGATACTCAGATAGAGATACTCAAAAAATATTGCTGAAAAAGAAAGAAAGTTAATAATAGTTTGAGTTAATTTACATTGCAATTTGTATACTGAAAATATAATTCTAATAAAACATATTATTTACGTAGTATATTATTAACGGTCCATACGTGTAATGGTTTTGGTGGCGATTGAGAGGGGATGCTGTCCCTTATCACTTTCCTGCAAAACCCATGGTAGGAGGTTAAGTGAATTGCTATAGGGGGGGGGCACCCATAGTAGGAGGTTAACTGGATTACTATAGGGGGACACACACGGTAGGACGTTAAGTGAATTGTTATAGGGGGCACCCATGGTAGGAGGTTACACTAATTGCTATAGGGGGGCACCCATGGTAGGAGGTTAGAAAAATGCTATAGGGAGGCACCCATGGTAGGAGGTTAAGAGATTTGCTATAGGGGGGCACCTATCGTAGGAGGTTAAGTGAATTGCTATGGAGGAAATCCAAATAAAATTTAAACAAGCACGCTATTTACACTCATTGCTATAAGTCAGTGGCATAATAATCTCTGGTTGTTTCAGGTTGACGAGTCCAGCCAGCACTCGCTGGTGGAGGGCGAGTCGTCGTGCGGCGCGGACGGGCCCGACCAGCCCCTGGCCATGGCCGACGACCTCAACGTGGTCGACCTGCGCCTCAAGTCCGAGATGTCCCGCGACTCGCAGTCACAGGTCACTTACATACATTTTTTTTCGTACTACCCGCAAAAAGAATTATGTCCACCGCTACTCAAACTAAAGGACTTCCTAGATCGGACAAATGGGGAATTGACTATGATTATTTATTTTACATTAATTATTATGTTGTCTTGGATTATTGTTATTGGAATCAACTATGATAATGAAGATAAAACAGTTTTATTTTGTACCAGGATACAATTTTTATGTGTCGGTCTATCTCCTCACAACTGTCACTGTAATAAATATACACTGTTAAGTGTCAAGCTCCAGGTGTGTTGCTGGGGGTCTTGACTGGTAATAAAACTGCTTATCTTCGGTATGAACTGTATTTTGATAGGCGCTAATACAAAAAAGGGAAGACAGCCGATGCGTGCGCGCGGTTCCGTAGCGGCGAGTGAGTGTGCAGCCGAGGTAGTCTGAAAGTGGGGGCCGCTGTTGAATGATGAAGCCGGTCCCGAGCGACTCCTCGGCACGCTCGATATGACGTCAGGAACATACACTCTACGGTGTACGGGGCAACATGCTCCTGTTGCCTCGTTGACAATATGTAGACATTCTTCAGCTACCTCGGCAGTGGCAATCCCTATCACAATTTTTATGAGAGGGCGAGTGAGTCTCCCCCTCTTCCCAACATCTCCCAGGAGAATATTTGCACAAAAAATTTCAACCATTTTGCATTTTGGTCCGGCAGGTTGGGTACGTGGGCGCGTACGATACCATGAAGCTGTCGCCGCACACGCCGGGGCAGAGCGAGCCTCCGTCACCGCTGGCTTCGTTCACTCAGCAGCTGCAGGCCATACAGAACCAGGTGCAGACCGACAAGATGGTGGAGACCGTCACCGCCGCCATCTTCAACTCCGACGACAACGCGCCGCAGATGTACTCCAACATCATGCAACCCATCGACCCCATGAGACAGCTCATCTCCTCCAAGACCGTCGACCCACTCGAGACTGACATGAAGGTCCTCAACCCCGAGCTCATGATCACAGACACCAATATGCAGCAGAACGTCATGCAGACCAACGAGCAAAGACTGATAGTGTACAACCAAATGCAGACCAACAGACAGGAGGAGAGCTTCAACCCCTTCGGAGCCATCACCAAGCTGGAGATGGAGACCAGTCAGATCGAGCAGCGCCTCGCGCAGCAGTCCGCGCACATGGAGGCGCTGGTCGAAGACGCTATGAAGGCCACCGCCGCCATACTGCCTGACAACACCAAGCTAGACGAACTCGTCAACTCCAGAGTGGACGACCACCTCTCGGGGAATTCCACGTCGCCCTCCACCGCGTCCCATGCCTCGGACATACTCCTGAGCCCAAACGCGGCGGTCGCCAGTCGAAACTCCGCCACGGAACTCCTACCACCGATGCCGGCATCGGCCATCTCTCCCGACGTGATCCTCAACCCTCAAGTGTCCCCCAGCATGCTGTGCGACAACTCACAGCGGATAGTGATGCCTTCGGGCCCCGCGCAGGACGAGTTGATGATGATCCAAGACCAAGTACAGCTGACATCGGTGAAGACACCGCCCGCGGCCGTCAAGTCCATGATACTGAACGCGGCAGCGGAGATCCTGACGTCGGACACGACGATGAATGCGCTGGTGACGTCAGCGATCAACACGGCCAACATTCTGACGACGGAGAGCGTGTCGGGCTCGGGCGGCATGCAGGCGGCGGATGCCCAGCCACCTGCGGAGCCGGCAGGGGAGACTCCGCTGGTGGCCATGTCTCAGGCCGTGTCCCAGGCCGTGACCCAGGCCGTGTCCCAGGCAGTATCTCAGGCCGTGTCGCAGGCCGTCACGCAGGAGATGACGGCGCCCGTGCAGGGCCTCACTGACATGAGCGACCAGGACCTGCTCTCCTACATAAACCCCAGCACCTTCGATCAAGGTGAGTACATGGACGTGTACTACAACTAGTCAGATGGCCGCGGTAATCCGAACTGTCACAGCACTAGTTTCGAATGTTGCCCGGTTCGGATTTATATTATTATTTCTTTAAGTAAGTTAAACACAAATTAATGTAATGTAAATATGTAAATAGTTAGTATGTACTCTATTATGTAATTAAGCACAGTGAAGGAATGTGGCGCCCGATGGTCGCTGCGTTCCAGGTTCGGATTAACGAGGCTTTCTTATATTTTCATTTGTTAAATATTCTTATAAAACTGCAGTATATTAATGATTAATTTTAATTGAAATAATGTATTAATTATGAAAAGTTAGGAACATAGCTTTTTTTAATTATTAAATTATCTCGTGGCAGCTTTGTTGAGTTTGAAATATTAATCATTTCGGTTTGAGTTATTTACCAAAATTCTTTGTTTTTTGTTTCTAATATTTAATTGATTTCCTGTGCAATACTGCTTGCATATAACTCACGCTCCAATAAATAAATGACGCTCGTTATTTCTAACAAATGAAATGAAACAATTTTATTGATTGCAGTGTAAAGGCCCGCGTCGCCGATCGTTCCGGTACATTCGCGCGGGACATTTTGCCTACTGAATGCATTTCTTGTGTCAAGGGCTCAAACGCAGTTTTTATGTGAATTTTTAATGGATGTCAACGTATAAGTAGCGTGTCTAGAATAGAAAACATAATCTCCGGATGTATGTGTGAATGGGTCGCGTTAATGATTCTCAAGTATCCCTTGTTCGTTTCTTAGTGTTTGGATGTCAATTAATTCATCATGTGAGTCAGTATTACAGGGCAAATCAATTGTCTGAATACATATTGTGCTTTGGAATCATTGTGGATTGTCGAAAATGTGTGAGCATTAAATCATGGATTTATATACGGGGATATACCAGACATTTTGTTATATTAATCTACTATTCGTAAGCATATACCTTTTCCGAATATTTTTACGACAAGATCCTATATTTATTATACCAATATTATACTCTAGAAGTGTGAATTTTAGATCTTATACACTAGTTTATTATAAAAATACTATATACTTCGTGCAATGATTTCAAAACAGATCGGAATCAATTGTATGTAACTTAAGTACGTATGTAACCACGCATATGTTGCATGCACGCAAAGAAAATCGAATTATTGTAAATAGTGTCAAGTTTTTCAACGTTTTTCTAGCTTTCATGTAATGTAATTTTGAAAGTAAATTAGAAAACAACATTATAAGTATTTAGTATTTGAGTTGTAATGAACATTTTAAACAGATGTTTCATTTAAGTATACTCTTATAAATGTAAAGAGAGTTTATATTACAAGACAGCTTAGAAAAACCTCATATATTATATCTGTGGCGCCGAGCGGTCGTAGAGTATCCCCCTAATCTGTATGAGAAATGATAATTTACGTGCGGTATTTTTGTCTCAGATTACGTGAATTTAGTGAAACTCCAGAACTGGACGTCGTTCTACAGAAACAACTGCGTCGGTTATACGTGTTGATTGCTTGCTTGATGTCAGTTCTCCCGCCCTCTTGCAGCCATCACCTTGATACTTGCGCCCACTTTCGAGGTCCCATCAACTCGCAGTGAATCAACAGTCTTTTCCCAATCACTTCTGGCTCGACCAGATTTGATACTAGCCTTATGTAACCATAAATGGGTCTATCTTAAGACTAGGCTTCTTCTATAAGTTTGAAACCAATCAATAAAATAAAATATTCTCCCGCAAGGCCACACTGAAGGCTCTCTTTCTTCCTGAATCCAAAAGACTTGAAAATTTTTGATGCACACTTTAAAATTATCATTTCTTTTACGGATTTCTTTCATTTATATTTGCATGTAAAATCCCTGGTTTTAGTAGTTTTATTATGGAAGATAAAAAAATCTATTCTACCATTTACATTTTTTGTAAACTGTTTCTATGAGTGGGAATGGTAGTTTTAAGTATCAATGGTGTCCAATTTGTACGATGAAAATACCCATTAATTTATATATATATATATATATATATGTATTATATTAACCATATAAATAATACTTCAGAAACATAACCGATTTCATATCTCTTGCATCTGTACCTCGGATTCCATCATCTATAGATTTGTCTGGTCTTATTTGACGTCGTTGAGCTTGAAAACTACTAATTCCGTACCGCTAACCAGTGTCAATAAAGTCATATTTGGAAAGCCTATTTCTACTAAAAAAAACGGCTTACAATTACAAAAATTATTCAAAATTGACTTAATCCAAATTGAATTTGTTTTGTCTTATAATGTAAATGATCTCTTCGTGTCTTTTAGAAAGGTGTAAGTGATTAAATAGTTTTATGAATACGTGCATTGAAATATTTTAAGTCACTTTTTTTAAATGATTTAGTCATTCTTATGGTAAAGGACACAGAAATATGTTTTTCATTTTAAGACAGCACTAACCACTTTACATATTATATGATGTAAATCAGGCTATATATTTTATAAGAGTAGTATATTCGTGCTATTCCTGCCAGTAATCCTACCGCCGCGCCAGCTAATTGTTCTTTAGAACATTTCCTCTTTACATGTCGTGAAGTGGTTTCGATACAACGAACACAAATCTAATATAAATTACATATATATATATATATAAGCTTTAAGATAATTATTCTGATTTTGCTTGAAAAACAAAACAACTACTCAATATTGCTATACAAATGGCCACTTCACATAATGTAAAGTATATTTTTATATGTTGTATATGATTGTGATATGTAACTGAATATACATATTATTCAACATAGTAATTAATTAATTTCTTTGTAAGTGTTTAAGGAAAATGTACTGATGTGATGTTAGAGCAAAGAGTATAATTATTAAAATTATGTTATGAACATTTATTATTAATTAAATGAGTTTTTTATAGAGTCGAATGCTACATATTTGTGCCATTTAAATAAATGTTAACGTAGGTATATGGTAGTGTATGGAGCAGAGTTCTATCAATTGGTTTTTGGCCGACATGATGATGTAAGCGTGCCTTTAGGACATTTACACATACCTTTGCGACATAATCATGGCTATAAGAAAAAAAATGCAACCATACAAATATTTTATATCACTATTTTTCGACTTGCAACAATCTTGGGCTGTGGCCGTGATTATGTCTAGTTATAATAGTAAAAAATATACATTATACAGTATTTCAATCAGGGACCATGATGAACATTATATATACATACATATGCATTATACAAAATAGACATAATGTATACAAAAAAAATCTACAAACATTTTATACTGATATTCTAGATGCCGAATATGAAACGCACCAATTACAGCGACGTCTATAAATGTTTATATGCAAAGTTATCAAGTCGTAAGTCAAATATATAACAAAAATTAATTATGTATAATTGTTAAGTTTTTGGTGCAATATATGTTTTTGCTTGGACAATGTTTACATTTACATAAACAATTATTATGACTTTTGTTATATTTTTTTGAGTAAACAATGAATAAATCAAAAATACATTTTTCAACATTATTCAAGCAAGACGATTATTTTAATGATTTAAAATAGTATAATAATACTGGGAATCTCCTAGGTCTTCCTCTCAAGTGTTTCTGAATGTGTATACATTGTATCCAACGGACATCACATTTATCTGATACTTATTTGTATTTTATGTAAGTCTTCCATATTGTCCAACATTCGCAAACCGTTGTTATGGTAGTGATGAAATATCATTTGAAAAGGAGAAGATAGTTAAATATAAGTTTGTATGTTAAGTAGAAAAATTATGTTACAGTGTTTCGTTGACAAGTTATGTGTTTATGTAATTATAATATTGGTTAGAGTATATCTGTGTTAGTCTTCTGATAATAATATAGCTAAGTTTCTTATTTTTAATATTTGAACTCCATTGTAGAGTAAATGTTTTTAAATTGTTGTATTTGTGTTAATGCAACGAATATTATATTCTAAAAAAAATGACTGCTCATTTCTCGGTAGGTATGTATATTTTGAAAAGCATTTTTTAAATATTTTTGAAATGCTTAACTATCTTCTTCGTTTTGAAGGACAGATGTAAAATATAACGTATAACATTACGTACACTAATAGATCTCTAGTCGGTCTAAATCGATGAGTGCTATTGCCGAGCGCGCGTTCATTAAGTATGTTATTTGTTTTGATGTAATTAATAAATGTTATGAAAAATAATTTATTATTTTCATTTGCGCTCCTCCAAGGATATGTACACTACGCAAAGAAGATAAGTAACCAATCACGCACACAACGCAACTATATCATTACTGTTAAAACTATTCTGCACACAATGACAGACACACACACATTGCATTCGCGGAGTGAGCTCACACCGATTATACAAAAGCATACGATAATTTCGTTGCTAATGTTGACAGTTCTCGTGGCGCAACAGAAATCTATTCAGCCTTCCATGAACTGTGGTATGAGATCGATTCACAGATTAACTGAGGTATACTTTTTGAGATTTTCTAGGTAATTTCGAGTAAGTATAAAATAATAAAGCATATTTATCTACAAAATGAAGTGATGTTCTGACCGGTTTGAGACACTACTACAAGTTTCTCGCCTACCTTAAATTATTTGCTAGTTTATTGCAGCAAACTACCCGCTTTACAAATAATTAAATATGTTCCTGCGTTCAATTGTGAACTTATGTATGAGTCAGTCTGCATTAGCAACTACGCCTAGCCTCCTCCTTTACTTGCACTTTTACGAATTTGGGTTATTGTTTTTTTTTCATTAAATTGTTTAACTTAGACCATGCATCATTTAACAGTATTCCAAAAAGCTCAGATTGTTGTTTTGCATGAGCAAGTGAAATCGCAAGGCGCCTAATGATATCGGTGAGTAACGTTATTTTTAATAACAATACTTCCTTTTGTATACTTAATTTGTTTAAATAATATTTATTTATAGTTGTTTATTATTAAAATAAAAGAAAATTATAGTTACTTTTATTAATTTAGGTATTATATTTATGTAACCGTAACCCGGTACTTAGTTAAAAGAAACAACTAACATCTATTGCCGGTACTGAGTAGTATCGATATAATATTATCTGTATACTTATAATAATTATATTTAAGTATATCAATATAATATTATCGGTTATTTGTAGATAATGCTGAATAGTTGAAAATAATAGGACATAATATTTATATGTTAGCTGCATAACTACTAAAAATATTTAAAATGTGAATTGTAGTAAACTTCAACTATCAGAAAACAATGAATAAATAACAACAATATTCTTTAATACTTTTTAGAAAAAAATAATACATAAAATTATATATTTATATTTAGTATTATATGTGTAAAACTTATTATATAAATACAATATTACCATTATTTATTAATATTTAAAAACCACTTAATATATTTTTTCCATACTATTGAAAGGAGGTGTAGGTATGTTTAATTCTAATACTTGCAATCATTATTAGTAGAATATAAAAATGAATAGTAGAAAATAATAGGAAATGTTTATATATTTCCTTTTTTTTATTCTTCTAAAAAAATATTTAATTTATTACTTAAGTATATAAATATTGGCTGCATACATATATATAGTAAACATGTTAAAAAACAACTAACAAACAAAAAAATCTACCTACTTAAATAATTACAATATTTTTTTATACTTTTTAGATTTAAAATAATACATAACATTTTATGTGTATATATTTATATTTAGTAATACATGTGCAATAAATATAATATTATCATTATTTTATAAGATTTGAATACTTTATTTCGATATTATTGGATATTTGTTTATATTTTATTTTTATATTTTACTTAAATTAGCTAAACTGTGTTTATATAAATATAATAAAGTAAAACAATTTATATATTGTGTTATTTTTTATTATTTTATAATTTAGGGAGGTGTATGTTTAATTCTAATATTTTACTTATTTTTTGTAGAGAAAAACCGTTCGTCTTTGGGTGCATCGTCACGCTGATACAGGCGAAGTAAACTGTTGCCTGCCTGGTTCGACAGCATTGGCTTACACAAACGCTTCGCCTAGGCACCGTGAGATAGTTGCCGTTCATAGAGAAGATCCTTTTGCTAAGACCAGCGTAACAGCAGCAGCACATAATGTTTCGCAAACAATACGAAACCACCTACGAGCGGATGGTTTGACATGTCGCAGACCGGCGCGAAAAATTGTATTATCTACGATGCACCGTGAAAATCGCATTCGCTTCGCGAAAGATTATTTAAACTTTGATTGGCAAAACAATGTCGTTATATTTACAGACGAAAAATGTTTTAAATCGGATAAGGATGGTCGAAAAATATTATGGAGAAAAAAAATGTTATGCTACCCACAGTGCGAGTTGGTTATCCAAACGAGCATATTTATTTTGTAATCCAGCTATAGAAGCTGGATTACAAAATAAATATGCTCGTTTCGTAATCCGGTAGTTACGGATCATCTTGAGAAAGTTTAATATCAATAGTCACCGCCGTGATAACGTAAACAACATTTATACCGTGTTAGCGATTTAATTACAGACAACATTTTAACGTAGTTAAACTTTTTATTATCTTAGTAACATTGACAGTAATAATGGAATTTTTATAATATTAATGTATGTAATTATAATGTAATTAATGTATCTTCAAACATTTTAAATCCATGCTGAATATCGATGTAGCAGCATTATTTTTCTATAAAAACATGTAAAATAAGTCGGCGGTAGTGGGTGTGAGTGATATTATTGTTAATGGTAAAATATTATAATTATGTTTTACCTATGTGACATGGTTATTCACTCCACCCCTTGTTTATTTATTATTTTTGACAAAATCTCAAAAAGAACATATTGTTAAGCTTGTGGCTCGAACACCGATCATATAACATGGGAATCTGCTTAGATTACCGTTGCGCCACGAGACACGATAATTTTATGCGCGAAATCGTGTTACGCTTTAATATAATGGGGGCGAGCGCACTCAGCGAATGAGATGTGTGCGTGGCTGTCATCGTGTGGAATAGTTTTAACAGTAATCATATATAATATCATAGTGTGCGTTGGTTACTTGTCTCCTTTGCAGACTGTACATTAAAAATAACTGGGGTCCATGTTTTATTATTTTAATTCCACTAATATAGAAGGACGATAGGATATATTAGGTATCATTATTAACATGATAACAATAAGAACACATGGCCCTGGTCAAAGACAAAATATTCGACAGTAAGGGACACTGGAATTACTGGTACTACGTTTCGGTGTAATATTTAGCCTCCAAAATTAATCATTTCGATAATTAGACCGACAGCTGTACACAGTTTGTCCTAAACCGATGTCGTTCACCTAGATACGCCTGTTTCAACTTTGAACTGAGATAATATTTAAAGCACGTGCTATTATCTACAAACAATATTTACTCAGTATTTTTTTATAAAGAATAATTAAAGTAATCCAGTTTCTTGATTGTTTTGGCTTTAAAAAACATTGATAATATTTATTCGATAATATCTGATGCCCGCCTTTTCACTATCCGCAACGTTTTTTTATAATGCGCGTACAAACATATAGGTCGCAAAAATTCTAGTCCTAATATAAATACACCCCACATTTTTCCGCTTAAATATCTCGCATGTACAGACATCGACCAGTTAGTGTTATAAGTGTTATTATTTGTAAATTATAAGTAAAATTTACTCGCATTACGACAAAAAGCTTGTCTAAGGCCTTCACAACTTGCCTGCTGTCAACGTAGCTCCCAAAACACTCACTTATGGCCAGCTTCGTGGATTATACTCACTGTTTATTCTGAGAGCAGTCCAAATAAACAAAATCAAACACCAACAATATTGCAACATTGCACCTCATTTAATTCAATTACATAATCCTATTTATACATACGTAATATGTATATGAGCGTAATAATATTTGCCTATTACAATAAAATTACACTAAACATAATCCCGAATTACTTACATAAGAAATAGTTTCAATTATTTTACGTTTACAATAAATATTTATATACCGTTAAATGCCCATGTATGAACATAGTGTGAATGTACAGAATAGTACGAAGATTATAAGTAAGATGGCAACCCACGCAGGTACAGTACCTGTAAACAAGGCAACATTTTGAAGATATATATTTAAACATTTGTGGCAGACTTCACACAGCGTTAAGAAATCTCTCAGGCATGCAGGTTTCCTCACGACGTTTTCCTTCGCCGTTTAAGCTCGTGATAATTAACTATTAATACGCACGTAACTTTGAAAAGTCAGAGGTGCGTGACTTGGCCGTTCAATATTAAGTTCAAATATCGCTAGCTTACTGCTATCTTATCATAGCTATTAATTAATCACAACTAGCGACCCGCCCGCGAATTCAGTTTTCCTGCGTTGCCCCATTCCAGCATAAAACCTTCTTCGGAGTTTGTAATTTGTGCCCGGTTGATGGCAATAGGCACGCCCCCTATTACATGGGACCTAAACATACCGGCGAACTGTGGGTGAACCTTGATACACCTCTGCCTAGCCCTTTGGGGAATACAGGCGTGATGGTATGTTATGTTATAAAGCAGGGGTTCACAAACTTAGTCTACTGCCCACTTTGAGAATAAATTATTTTTTAGCATCCCCATTTTTACACCTACTTAAAGACCACTATAACTACACAACGCCCCCATTTTTTTCTGGGTCTCTTACCACCCCCCTTTAGGCCTGCAGCGTCCCAAGGGGGCGTTATCGCCCACTTTAGGAACCCCTGTTATAAAGGCTATTCTATTCTATGCTATTCTGGTATAGAAGTTTGGAAGGCTTACTTCTGTGCGGCAGCGAGTGCACGCAGAGGCAGTTGTCGACGGAGATAGAGAGCAGCGCGGCCTCGGAGCGGGAGGTGATGGGCGGCCCGTAGCCGCGCACCGGCAGGAACTCCAGCCCCGTCACGAACATCATGTGCGCGTTCTTCACGTGCAACACCCGCTGCGCATACAAATCACATTGATAATTTATTCTTTACTAGCTGACCCGACAGACGTTATCCTGTCTTAACTTAATTGATCTTAAATTATTTTCTGTGGATCGGTGACCATTCGTTACACGTCGAGACTCCTTCGTGCCTTTATAGTTAACAGCTCGAGAGAAGTAGGGCATAGTGGAATTAAATAATTCCACTAACAATTGGAGCTGCCCGACTGGGGCACCTACACCATGCACAAAATCGTAGCCAAATAACATAGCTCCGTTCTATATTGTGTGAGCAAGGTCGCCAGAGCTCCGCGAGGAAGCGCTGTGTTGGCAATGGGAGGGACCGGTGGTGTTTAAGCATCACTCTGACAGCCCAACTATACCTCCTAAATCTTTACTCCACCCTCTCAAAAAGGGTGTGAAAATATTTTTAGAGGGTCGACAACGCGCGAGTGATACCGCTGGTGTTTCAAGCGTCCATAGGCTATGGTAACCGCTTACCATCAGCCGGGCCGAATGCTAGTTTTCCACCTTAATGCTATAAAAAAAAACCATAGCTCCCGGTTGTCATATGGACTCCTGTGACCATCGTTATACCGATATTCTATCTCATGAAAACCGTTAAAATAATGAAATACAGGTCAGCAATGAGTTGTTGTGGTAAATAAGGTAAAATAAATTTACTAAAACACACCTGTAAACTAAAAGCAATATAAATATCAACGGATCCGCTGAACATAGTGCCGACGCCCACGAATCTGCCGTCGTCCCGGACGGCGAGCGCCGACAGCGACTCGCTGGCGAGGGCGGAGCGCCGCAGGGCTCCGCTGCGGGGCTCCCACGACTGCAGCAGCCCGCGCTGCCGCCCCGACCGCGTCAGGGGGTTCGCTATTGTAAACATCCTATATTCGTTCTTCTGGTCTTCTATTAAACCGAATCTGGGAATGATTAATTATATTAAATTACTAGACTATTCATTAGTGTAGTGTTTCTGAATGTATTGTTACGCCGAGAAGCAATTAGAATGACGTAGATGAGTCACGGAGATTCTAGATAAGTCGTAGAAGGATGTAGAATATTCGAAAGAAAGTACTCGAATGCGTGACTCACGTAATAACAATAGTTCAAGGCCGGGTTCAAAGGTCAATGCCGAACAAGTACCTACTCGCATGTTATAGACTAATCGCGATTGTTCTAGAATCTTCCGAAACCGAAGAAACATGAAAAGGGGACCGAAAGAAAAAAAGTTCTTTTGACTATAATATGTTTAGTCACCTGCATCGTCTGAACAGGTACTTGTTGCCGTTGGGCGGCTGGCAGGTGATCTGCAGCAGCGGCGGCCGCTTGCTGGCCGTGGCCCACAACAACGCAAGCCCGTCCTTGGCGATGCTCACCAGCGAACTGTCGCACGGACTGAAGTCCAGATCGTCAATCTGAAAGCAAATAGCAACATGACACATCATCACGCCTGTATTAACCGAAGGGTTACTGTTTTTAATAGTTAAAATTGTGTTTTTGAATAAAAAAAGGAGGCTTGCTAATTTTATAAATACTGCTTGAAAATTTATAATAATAACATGTGCGCCAGCTGACAGTAGCAATGAATAAATTATTAAGTACCCCAAGCAATGATTTGAATTCTATTTTGTATAACGCCTTAGTAACGTGTGGGTGCTGGGGAGTCTGTTGCGCAGCTTCTTCTTCCCAGCGAAAACATTAGGAAGTGGTGACGGTATTTATCAAGAACAGCATTCAATTACATTTATTTCCAGTGAAGTATTTAGGATGATATGATAGGGCAGTAAACTAGATTAACCGTATCTCAATCCAAATAATAACAGACCCTGATAAATATTGTTTTTTTTTTTTTTTATATGGGATAGGGGGGCAAACGAGCAAACGGATCACCTGATGGTAAGTGATAACCGCCGCCCATGGACACCCGCAACACCAGAGGAGTCGCAAGTGCGCTGCCCGCCTTTAAAAGGGTTTGGGCCTCCGGTAACCTCAACTCACTCGGCGAAACACAACGCAAGCGTTGTTTAACGCCGGTTTTCTGTGAGGCCGTGGTATCACTCCGGTCAAGCCGGCCCATTCGTGCCGAAGCATGGCTCTCCCACGTAAAAAATTTGTAAAAATTTGGTACTAGCGAATCGCCCGCGGTTTCACCCCCGCTGCCCCGTTCCTAAGAGTCGTAGGGTTATGTTAAATAGCTTAAAACCTTCCTCCTGAATCACTCTATCTATTAAAAAAACCGCATCAAAATCCATTGCGTAGTCTTAAAGATCTAAGCATACATAGGGACAGACAGACAGCGGGAAGCGACTTATTTTTATATACTACTAGCGACCCGCCCGCGGCTTCAGCCACGCTGCTCCGGTCCTAAGAGTCGTAGGGTTATGTTAAATAGCTTAAAACCTTCCTCCTGAATCACTCTATCTATTAAAAAAACCGCATCAAAATCCATTGCGTAGTCTTAAAGATCTAAGCATACATAGGGACAGACAGACAGTGGGAAGCGACTGCGTTTTATACTATGTAGTGATTACGTTCGCGATATTGTCGGCAATTCAAGCTCGGCCGGACCCTTGAACTTCAAATTAATTGAATTGTTGAAATTATTGCACTTTCAATAAATAATTGTTTGAATTACGATTTATTTTGGTATTGTGTTTGTATGGGAAATTCGGATTAGCCAAGTGGTCCTGAGCGCGACTGCTACTCTAGAGGTCTTGGGTTCGATTCCCAGGTCGAGCAAAGTATTTTTTTAGCGGGTTTTTCTATGAAATTCCCAGTAGCAGCTCAGAGTTGTGCCCGGTTAATGGCAATAGACTCGCCCCCTATTACATTGGAACTAAACATACCGGCGAACTGTGGGTGTACATTAAGCATAAAACATAAACATAATCAACCCATTACACTGTCCCACTGCTGGGCACTGGTCTCCTCTCAGAATAAGAGGGATTAGGCTATAGTCCACCACACTAGCCTAATGCGGGTTGGCAGACTTCACACGCCGTCACGAAAATCTCTCAGGCATGCAGGTTTCCTCACGATGTTTTCCTTCACCGTTAAAGCGCGCGATAATTAATTACATTAAGTATGCCCCTGCTAAACCCTTCGGGGAATACAGGCGTGATATATATTCGGCCCGCCGGACTCTTAACCACCAAGAATTAAAAGCAGGTTCTCACCTCCTTGGTATGTCCGTCCAGCACGTACAGCAGCTCCATCTTGGGGAAGTTCCACACGCGCACTTTGCCGTCGATGCCGCCGGTCGCCATCTGCTTGCCGTTGTGGCTGATCCGAACCACCCGCTGCAGGGGATCATTGCTGCAACATTTACATGACAAATTATAGTTTATTCTCTAAATAGATCTCACACTTTTACATGTTGATGTAAATTTATTTATTAACAAAACAAAACAAACATTTTAAGTAACAAAAATTTCAAAAATTATAAATTTTAACACATTCTATCGCTTATGTTCCTCAGGGGTAATGTAGGCTTCTAATGATGAAAGAATTTTTCAAATCGGTCCAGTAGTTTCAGAGTCCATTCGATGCAAACAAATAATCAAATCTTTTCTTTTTTTATGAGATAGGGGTAAACAAGCAGACGGATCACCTGATGGTAAGCGATAACCGCCGCCCATGGACACCCGCAACAACAGAGGAGTTACGAGTGCGTTACCCGCCTTTTAAAAGGGTTTGGGCCTCCGGTACCCTCACTCACCCAGCGAAACACAACGCAACCGCTGATTCACGCCGGTTTTCTGTGAGGCCGTGGTATCACTCCGGTCGAGCCGGCCCATTCGTGCCGTAGCATGGCTCTCCCACGGTAAAATATACGATAAAATATTATCTAATTCCCGATGTTTTGGATTCTTTACACTTTACAGCATCCATGGTCACTAGTTATTACAGCATCACGCCTATATTTTCCGAAGAGTTAGCGAGAGGTGTACTAATGTACAGCCAGTTCTCTGGTATAAGGTACCATGTAATACATGGTACCTATTGGTGCCTATTGGCAGGCCACAAATCCAAACTCCGAGCTGCTACTAAAAATTAGAAGTTAGAGATATAGAAACACATTTCATGAACTCTCTACTAGGTACCTACACTGTCTATAGTAAAGTAATATATTTTGATGTCTTTATCTTGAAATGTACACATGTATTTATCTTATTGCCATAAAATAAATACAAATGTTAATGGCTCCATAAAACAGGCCAGGGCCATTCAATATTGAATATGTAAATAGCTGCAAGACAGGACTGCAGAAGTATTTTATTATATTGGATAATAAAACATTTTAGTTCAATGGCTTATCTGCAATGCATCACGGATTCGAGTTTTGAGATTCCATACTATTTTACGAATATTATAAGAAGGTAGGTATGTAAACTTTGTAATTGGTATGTTTGTTTGTATGTAATCTCGAAAACTACTTAAATAGTAGCATAGCGAATAGCGTAAATGAAGCAGCGGCAACGTCGAGTCATAACAAACTGCATGCCTCATATTACAATCTACATTCTACTGAGTCTACAATGTGCACAAGCTCTTTAATAATTAATGAAAATTTTCACAGATTATTTCGTTTAGTGGCGAAAATGTAGAGGGGGGCTAATTTAGGGTTTGCCCTGGGCTGAGTGTCACATTCAAAGTCAAATTTTTTTGAAATGTGGCTAAATATATTTTTTAGGGTAATTTACCTGAAATCTGTCTGCACGCTGCCACTTGGTCATATTACAAAAGTCAAAATGTTTTATTTCAATTATGCCATTAAAAAAGGTACTTTTGAAAAGTACAAAGTACAAGTACAAGTTTCACAGTTCCAAAAAGTGGGTCATATGGAGAAGAGTAGGCAAGAAACGCCATAGATACCTACACTTTTTTTTTATAATCACAATTACAATAATATTAAGCTTTACAACTTCGTTTTAAAATAGCTGCTGAGAATTATGCAGTTTGATGTGTAGGTTATTTTCATTACATTAAAAAAAGGGATTTCCACAGCAGGTGGATTGGAACAGGACCAGCCTCAACAGACAGTGTCAGAAATACAAGCTATGCTACTTGTAGCAATACGATTCTAAAAATTATTTCACAGGTAGAAAGCCACTCAATGACACATCCTGAGTGACATAACCTTTGTTTTATTATGTTCTCATTCATGGCAAAAAGCTGCAGGCAGAGGCTAGGTAGCAATATTTAGATGAAGGATGTAAGGCCATGCATTTTTCAAAAGAATTGATTGCTATTTTGATAATAAAATCGTTTTTGTTACACAAAAACATAAATACATTTATATCAGGAAAGAAATCTTGTCAATTATAAATATTAATGTGTTATCTGTAAACAACATTCTAAAAGGTGTGACTAAATAATTATAAATATTATGCAAGTCAAATTAAAATTATTATGCAGCAAAATAAAAACAGAAGTTTAACACCAACCAAGGCTATCTTACCTCAAAATAAAATTATGTTTTCTACAAGCTATCTTTGAGTAATTAAATAATTATGGGAGAATTTTAAGAATTGTTTTCAATTGAAATAATTGTCAAAATAAGATATTTACAAAAAATTTAACTATCCACATGCAATATAAATATAAACTAGATATTTAAATGGGACTGATAAATTATATTTTTCTGTAAACATTTATTTTAGACATAACAATTAGTCAAGTCAATATCTTTTCTTATATGTATAGATTATATAATTTAAAAAATATATTTTTAGGGTAATTTACCTGAAATCTGTCTGCACACTGTCACTTGGTCTTATTTCAAAAGATATTCTCTTCTCTGTTGTGTTACTATTGCTGTCCTTTTTAGATATATTGTCATTTTCTGATACAGTACGACGTCTTCTCCTTACTAGCCCATTCTCAGCCTTAAAGCTGCCTCTACGCATCTCAGCAGCATCAACCATGCGTATATTGACCTTATACAGTTGACAATGGCTTTCTTGTCCTGCCGTTAAATAAGTCTTGTTCTGATTACTCCTCACTGAACAATTCATCACTACATTAGGGCCCGTCTCATGGCGCATCACCTCTTCGGCAACAAATCTTGTTCCATTGTGTGATAGCTCAAATATTTCCTAAAAACAAATGTATATGTTATGGCATATATTTGATGAGCCCGATTTTCTAAAAGCAAAGAGACTTCTTGTCAGTTAAATGCAATGGATTAAAATGCCTAATTATCAAAACAAATTTATGTTTATAACACCAGCATTACTGCATAAAATTATTATCTTGTGCAGCTTTGTTAAGAAAAAAATGGTATGGAATGTGAAAAGCAGAAGATTTTTGAACCGAAACCAGTGAAAACTGATTTAATTACCCGTCTCAGTAAGCAGCTGACACGTATACTAATAAAACCAGTCAGAGTCCCATAATAAAAGATTTGGTGTAAAATTATACTCACAAATCCATTAGCAACACCTGTAGCCGCCGCTCCACCGCCACCGGCCACAATTACGTGTCGATTCGTAAGCGTTTGAAGCGTATACAGCGGAAAATCTACCCTCGCTAATAGACCATCACATCTATTAGGAGACATGGTGGCTTATAACATCTATTTAACCAATCCAGTGAGCTTTTCCCAAACAAATAACACTGTCTCAATATCAAAGAAAGCCACAAAGGATCATTTTAATTAACTAAACATCGTTTATTTGCCTTAATATGGATAAATCAACGCTAATCAAGAACAAAACTTTAGAAAGAATTCGCCACTTCCAACATGACAAAAGTCAAATTTGACAACTACCTAGGGATGATCGATATTCATCGATGTTGTATAAACATCGATGTTTTACTGGAAAACATCGATGTTTTAACATCGATGGGTTGACTTCGATATCATCGAAACATCGATGTTACTAGATCAAAAGTATCGATACGTCAATTATTCTTTTGGGCGCCGTCTAGCGTGCATTAGGTGTACTAGATTCAACTAAATGTTGCATAGTCATTAGCAGATGACTATCAAGTTCCAACTATTTTCCACTAGATGACACTGATCAACATAATTGGAGTACCTAAACAAGCCCTAAGCCGTACGAATGAACTTGATGAGTTTCTATTCGTAGTTTGTGTTGATGAGTGAGGTGTTGTTTTGTGAGTCAACTTGTGAAGCGGACGCGAATTTAATTTACTATTGATTTTGTAAATAATGAAACTTCGTAAACGAAATAACAGGTAAGGTAACATTATTTACATAATAATAAAAATATAATACTGTATAATATAATACATATTAAAAATACTGGGAATGTTAATTTTTCTTATTATTTTTGTGATTTCTAGGTGTCTCAGGAAGAGTGGGCTTTTTAAATTTAATGTAATTTTCTAATAATTAAAACATTTTATAAATATAATTGACAGTTTTATTTGTTTCCAAAAACATCGATGTTTTACACATATCGATGTTTTTCTATCGATATTTATCGTACATCGATACTTTTGATTCGATGTTAACATCGATGTCAACATCGATGTTATT
Source organism: Acronicta leporina (assembly GCA_947256265.1). Classification (NCBI taxonomy): domain Eukaryota; kingdom Metazoa; phylum Arthropoda; class Insecta; order Lepidoptera; family Noctuidae; genus Acronicta; species Acronicta leporina. The sequence continues at coordinate 1,468,763 of OX366513.1, read as the reverse complement.
CTAATATCGATCATCCCTAAACTACCTGTTTTCGAATGTAGCTTATTAGTTCTCATCCAATTTTTAAACGTGTGTTTTTAAATTTAGTATTTTTATAAAATCACACAAAATCATAATAATCATGACAGATTTGGCAATCACTGAAATTAGATTTTATAAATTTTTCGAAGCCGTATTAAATCAATCTCATATTAATCTGCTAAAATATGTTTACTAAGCATACTTCGTAAATGTTACCTAAAGATGCCTATTCGCAGCTGTCACGCTTTATATATTTAATTGGTAACATTCACAGCATTTCACAGAACGCAAACTCGTGACTTTCAATTTTTATTTTTTGAATAATACAGTACCAGTTCAAACAACATCCAATCGACATTCACTGATAATTGTCAATGGTTAATTAATTTCCATCTCTTTCCGATATCGTACAGAAAATAAATCTATACTTATGATGTGATGACAGACCGAATTCCACGGGCGCGAAGCCGCGGGCAGAAGCTAGTACTAATATATAAAGCTGAAGAGTTTGTTTGTTTGCTTACATACATACCATCACGCCTGTATTCCCCGAAGGGTTAGGCAGAGGCGTACTAATCTTCGTTATCGTTACTCCATTTATAACTCAAGAACGGCTGAACCGATTTGTGGGTCGCACATTACTAGTATTCTTGTAAACCCCTCGTGCTAAGCTAGATTGCTTGTATTACGAGTGGGTTCACGTCGGTAGTGCAATGGGTGGGGTTCGAACCGGCAACCACATGATCGCAAGTCCGACGCCCTAGCCATTAGGCTACCGCCGCTTCAATTACTGGTCTGATTTGAATAATTCTTTCAGTATTAGATAGCCCATTTATTGAGGAAGGCTATAGGCTATATAATAGCATCACGCTAAGACTAAGTAACCATTCCACGCGGACGAAGTCGCGGGCGGAATCTAGTTTATGATGAAATGACAATAAATAAAACGCAATATATCGTATCAAAAATAATTTTATAAATAATTAATAAATTTTACATTCACGATTATTACATTCACAAAAACAGAACACTTTTTTGGCCCCAGTAAAATAGAATAACAAAAAAATGCATGGCAATACCAAGCCATGAGGAATGAATAGTATAAAACAGGGAGCCTTATTTCCTATGACATAACGAGTTTCTAACGCACTGGTGGCTAATCAAAAAGCTGCTCTATGACGGCAGTCACTAAGTACATATTTGATGTTGAACACTAGCGGAGAGCCGTTACAATGTAAGATTACACTCCGAAAACCACACATAAATTTGAATAGTCGTAATTTTCTGCTAGTGAAATCAAAATGTTGTGCGATCATACATCCTACTATCATATTTGTAAGCATATTTCAGAGACTGTCCATATTTTAGGAAAAATATTTTACAAAAGATTGATTCTTATCTATGGTCGATGTTTAAGCTGTCTTCTATAGTTATACATTGAATCTGTTTGGCCTTTTTTGCGGCAGCTGGATAACAAAAAATACTTATTGTTTACAATGTTTGTTTTTGAGAAAGAGCCTCAGAGTTACTGCCAAATCCTACATAGCTATAGCATTTACAAAAGATTACACTCAGCCACAAACTTTCCTCGTCTTTATAAAACGATATAAAGATCGGGTGACATTGTTTGCTAGTAGGTGAATATGATCGATCTTATGAGCCCGTCCCGGACGGAGTCGGAGCTCTGTCCGATGCCGAAGTTGAAGAATACTGACTCGGCCGCCACTTGCTGAGCGCACGTGCCCATGGGGTACCAACCTACTTTGTTGAACACTATGCCCACTTTGTATACCTGTGAAAGGAAAAAGTTTTTATTTATAGGATTGCTTGTTAAGAAAATGAGGCGATCAGTTGCCAGGGTAAAAAACAATTTATCGATATCATATCTAAAAAAGTGTCGTCACCAGACTAAATAATTATTAGAAATTGAGGCCTAACTATAATTTTATTTAACTGAATTGTTTTATATTAAATATCAAAGAAATGCTTTTTATCGATATTTAAACACGACTTTAAGCATATACATAATGTTAGTGAGGTTGACGGAAGAAGTAGGTTACCAGCTACCATTTAGAATTCTAGATTCCCTATAGTACAGACGCAGTATTACGGTAATTCGACTTAGTACAGTCGAAAACACGGGAGGGAAGAGGAGAAGCCTAACTGGCCCCCTTCGGATACCTTGTTCCGCTGTATATAGACGGGGCGGTTGAACATGATGTCGAGCAGGTGTCGGAAGGGCACGCGGTTGGTGTAGTGCGTGTAGGTGAGGCGCGCGCCGTCCGCGTCCAGCAGGTGCGCGTACAGCAGCTCGCAGTAGCTGCCCGCCCCCGCCCCGGCCCCGGCCCCCGCCCCCGCCATGGCGCCGGCCCCCGCCGCCCCCGCGCCCCCCGCGCACGTCACGCCGCTCTCCTCGCTCGGTGCCTGCGTTGGTACCTGGAGGTATATACATATAAGAGTACAATCGACAAAAGAAATAGGTATACAGGGTCAGCTAATGACACAACATTTTCATAAAATTGTGTAATCTTTAAAAGTCATTCTTTCTCAAGTAGTAGTTGTAGTATATACACGTCAATTTCAGAGTTTGTGAAATATTGCCGAATATTTGATGCCAAGCTAGCTAGCAGGCAGCTCAGATAGTTCTTTTCCATTGGAAACTACAGGCACGTGCCCAGGGCCCCGCAATCCAAGGGGCCCCCTATTTCCCACTCCTTTTGTTTTTTTTGCATTTGTTTATGAAATAGTCCCCTGACATATCATTGTTATATATTCCCCAGTATCCTAAATAAAGTCCCGAGGCCTCCAATAGGTTAAAGGCAGTCTTGAACTAACATATTTTGAGGGTAATGCTTCTAGTATCTACTTGCATGTATGATAATTTTTTTGTAAACCTGTTAATGTTTCCAATAAATTATTTGAATTTGAATTTGATTACCGCTTGTAACGGCAAAAAGTTCGACTATTGAAGCGTAGTACATACTGTAACTCTAAAATAGCAGCAGTATCTCACCTGCACACCCAGCAGACAGATGTTCTTGTCAACCATGAAGGTGACGGAGCAGTCCAGCACGGAGGTGTTGAGACAGTCGGTGTGCTGTATGATGGGGCGCTGGCAGTAGATCTTGTTGTAGTCTGTGACGTGCCGGTCCAAGTGGTCGGACACGCCGAGCCCGGACAGGCTGGCGTTGTGGACGATCGACGAGTGGCGGACGCCCACTGGGAGTTAAGAGTTGACCAAGTGTCTATATAATTAGTGCGCAATATTATTGGAATAGGCCTACACTCCGAGAGATTTTCTCGAAGGCGTGTGTAGTCTGCCAACCCGCATTAGGCTAGCGTGGTGAACTATAGCCTAATCCCTCTCATTGGAAGAGGAGACCCGTGCCCAGCAGTGGGACATATATAATGGGTTGATGATGATGATGAATTATTGGAATATGTAATGTAAATAAAATAGAATGCATAAAAGTTTGTTTGTTTTATTCCCATATAAACACCATTGGAGTGTAACTTCAAATGTGTAACTAACTTTAGTGAGATTTTTTACCTTCGAAAGGGTAAATACAGGACCCTATTACCAAGACTTCGCTGTCTCTCACCAGGTTGTATCTCAAGAACCACGATAGCAGCAAACCGTGAAGCTGTGAAAAAGCGTGCGCGAGTCCGACTTGCACTTGGCCGGTTTTTTTTTTATTTATTTTACCTATCGCCGCAGCTAAAAACTTGGGGATTTATCTAAGCAAGATGAATGCCAAATTAATGATTGTATACTGGTTTCTGACACTTACGCGAATATTAGACATTGAAATAAAACTATTTTTACGGATTTTATCGCGTTGTATTAATTTTTTTTTTAATACAACGCGAATGCGAATGGTCTCTCATACATAGGCCAAACTAAAAGAAGCATAGGGACCCGCGTAAAAGAACACATTGCCGATGTCAAACACCGCCATTCCAGAAAGTCTGCAGTTTGTGAACATACCCTAGACAAGACCCAGCACTACATCAGATTTGATAAACCACAAGTCCTCGCAAAAGAAAACCGATTCCTACCTAGGAGGATTCGTGAGGCTATTGAAATTAAAAAACACCCAAATTTCAATAGAGAAGATGTTTGGGTCTTACCAGCTGCTTGGAACCCCATTGTAGAATCTATTAAATCTAAATCCAAGCCCAAAACTGCAAGACCAAAGGATACGGTGAGCTCGTTCTGCGTGAATCGGATCACTAATAATTAACAAAAATGTAAGGTAGCTGTTAGTAATTTTAACATTAAGACGTCCAACACCTCAGTCTGCCCGTGACCATGGATGCTGTAAAGGATCCGAAACGTCGGGAAATAATAAAATTTAATGTTTGAAAATTGTAGTGAGATTTTAGTCAACATTGGCAAAAATAAGATATGAGTGAGAACTGCGGCAACAAACAAGTCTATTATAAGATCGAAGCGACGGCGGTAGCTTAATGGCGAGGGCGTCGGACTTGTGATCACGTGGTTGCCGGTTCGAAACCCACCCATTGCACTATCGATGTGAACCCACACGTAACACAAGCATTTAGCTTAGCACGAGGGGTTAACAAGAATACTAGTAGTATGCGACCCACATTGCTAGTAAGCTTTAGTTTTAAAAAAAAAATGGTCCTAATCATTTAACAAATTACAGACACCATGATATTTGAAGAATTAAGGGTAAATAAATACCATCATGTCGAGTGGGTCTGGGGTATGGAGGCACACAGGAGTGATGCGCCGGCGCACCGAACACCTGCTCCAGCATCACCGGGCTCGGAGTGTCTACTGTCAGAGTCGCCATCTGCCGGATACAGTAATAACTATCATAACAAATACCTACTATATCAGGAAAATTGCGTTAAGAGCAGAAACGAGTGGATTATAATGCTCAATTCTTTTCTATCTCATACTTTTAGTCATGTACAGTCACAAGCACAGATATGTATATGTCAGAGTAAGATAGTAGTAATAAGCCGTAATATAGTTATATCCAGGGATATAATTATATACCGTAACATAGTTATACGAAAGAAAAATAAAGTCGTTATCCTCCTTTTTAATTTGGTTAGATTAGGTTAGAACTGTAACCAACGACGCACGAGCCGAGCGAGCGAAGCGACCGGAGCCGCGGCAGCGGCCGGCGAGTGCCAGAACAGAAATGGAATCGCTTTCGTATAACTATGTTACGGTATATAAACTTTGTTACGGTATATAATTATATCCCTAGGGATATAATTATATTACGGCTTCATCTATCTTACTGCGACATATACACTTGGCAAATTTCAAAAGCGATATTCTCTTAATGTTTTCATTGAAATTTTATGATGTTATGAACATAGTATTTTCGAACCAATGCCTTAATGATGTTGTTATTATCTCAAAGTTTGCAATCGTCATTTGATAAAAAAACGTTTTCGAATTTTAGTAAGTGTTTACATATTAATGCTCGTGACTGTATACATATGGTAGGTATGTATATAAATTATATAATGTATTTATGTATTTGATAAATACAATATTATATAATTTAGTTTGGAAACTTATGCATATTTCTATGTACCAATATATACACCACCAACTGCCCATTTCTTCTTCCTACATAATCTGTGTCCATCCAATGGTTGTCTGTAAGAAATTGCTTTTAACAATAAATCTGCCAATTATATTAGGCACTAAATATGTTTTTATCCATAGCTCTATGTTATCTTTTTGGTGTAAGTACAATAAAGAGTATTCTATCTATCTATCTATCTATCTATAGTCACATGATTACAACAAGCTTGTACAATCAACAAATCCTCACATTGGAAGAAGGTCCATCACCGATCAGCTGTTTCCTGGGCACCCTACAGGTGGAGAATCCGCTCGGCATGGGCACATCCGAGGTGCTGGACAGAATGTTCATGAGGACTGCAAACGCCTCGGACTCTGTGAGGAGCGAGGATCGCGCCGGCCCCTCCGCAAACTGCTGCGGAGTCAGGGTTAGGAACCGGATCTTCTCTATCGCGCTGCGAATCGTTGGTTTGGAATCTGTACGAGAATATCATGGCGATGTGTAATGTCAAGTTAGGCGTTGTTCACAGTGTAATTATAACAAAGCATTACACTTGCTCTGTATTGTAAATTGATTCAATATCAGTTTTATCATGTGCATGGGCTCACTGTTTAGGCATTGTATAATAAGTTATCGTTAACTATACCTCCAACTAATTAGCACAAAGCTTGAAAGTTCGAGTTTTCATTCACTAAAATAAATTAATTCCCCATAACATTAGACAAACTCTACTCAAGTACACCTATAGTTGCCGGTATGTTTATGTGGAAATTTCATAGAAAACCCAAAAACACTGTTCAAACTGGGTCCTCTAGCATAGCAGCTGCACCCCTAGACTGATATCAGTATGCATAAATATCTCAGTATCAGCTGTAATATAACAGTATAAACAATTACAGTTACTTCATGCTCACCAGGTTTATTCTTCTTGGTATCATCAGATGGTCCCGGTAAGGGCTGGTCAGAGATGTCACTGGTCTTCTGTGGCTCCATCACTGCTTCAGGACTGTTCTCTGCACTGCTCTCGACATTCACCACCTTAAACCACATAATTTTACTGCTCATTTTGATTACCAGATCCCTTGACTAGATAGAAGATAGACAGACAAATCATTTAAATAGTTTAGAAGTATATTATCATTTTTATTTATTTATTCAGGATTATGCCTATCTTTACATGGCTTAATGTAATAGTGTAGTAACCTATATAATACATTGGATTAGGGCCTACCCAATATTAATACTATTCTGAGAACACAAATAGTCCTGGATCCCAAGATCCCAAAAGACCTGGATATGGAAAAGGTATGATATTTTCCTATGTAGAAAAAATATTCAAAAATATATCAGTGACAGAGACAACTCTATTCCTAGCAATTCCATTATTACTTAACAAAAAAAGCACATAGGTATTATACTTCACTTCATATTCCCTAAAAGGTACTGTACAATGTACATTTGTGTACTAAGCCATTATGCTTTCAAAAATATGTAACACACATACATATGTATTCTGAGTGCTAGATGAGAGCTATATGATGTGAAAATAAAGTTACAATTTTTAACTAAAAAAATGTTTGCCTTGTCTTTAGAAGTGGATGGTCCTGGACTCTTGGATCTCTTCTCATTTGGGGGTCCGTTCTCTGAAGGTGGACTCACACTCCTCTCTGAGGTCCGCTTGTCCTGGGCCTTGGCATACCTTACAGCTGCCTCAAACAAGTCCAGTTCACTGTCAACATTAAGGTGGTCTAAGGAGAACACTGTGATAACTGTGTTTAGTTCCACATCCTCGAAACTGCTGTCATTGAGAACTTCTTTAGTGTTTGTGCTGACTATCTGTAATTATATATATATTTTTTAAATACAATGATAATGATTAAAGCCTGGGTGAAAATAACAAAATGTTTTATCTCAATCAGATTATTAAATTAGATATTGACCTATTTTAAAACTCACTATTATTATATGCTACAGTTTTCCTATATCATTCACCCATTTACTGTCCCACTGCTGGGCTCGAGGTGTCCTCCCAGAATGCGAGGAGAGGGTTTCCTATATCATGTATAGATAATCCTACCTGTATGCATTTATCCATGAGTACATTCTCCTCAAAGAGCCGTGCAAACTCATAGGCACGGCAGGCATTCCTGGGGTACAAGTCTGACCACAGATATTGAGTGCATTCTTTCACTAGATGGGGCAGCATGTACTTCTTGGCTCCATAGCACAACTCACAGGCTTTGTCAAATGAACTGATGTTAATGTTATCTGTATAAATGTACCTGCAATTTTAGATACAACATGAAGTTACATATTTTTGAAGTTATATATAGTTATGAAGTTATATATTTTTGTACATTATGGAACGCAATAAATGAATATGAATATGAATAAGTTTACAAATAAAGAGTTCCAATATTGAGTTCAAAACAGTACCAGTAGTTTTAGCTGCACCAGTTTATTCTTCTTTTATTGTTTAAATGTGAAATTTTGAACTAAGTATGATAAACAATATTATTTATGAGTACCTTTTTTCAGTTAATTATTTATACAACTTTGCCCCTAAGGCACCCTCTGACTAATAAGTATCAATCTTTAAGAAATCTTCAATTATTACTGAACCTGGGTAATTGTTACTGAAGATTAGAACTACAAAAAATTTTGACTTCCAACTAGTCCAAAGTTGATTCTATTGCAATACCAAAAGTCGTCAATTACATACTCACTCCAACAAAGCTTTAAAAGCTTCAGGCTGTACATCCAATATGGGTATAGGTTCATTCCTCTCTGCCATACCACCATAAAACATAGCTTCAAAAACTGGTGACGCCATAGCCAGGATCAGCTTGTGGCCAGCAATAACCACCGGGTGCGGCCCAGCACCCACCAAAAATGTGCAATCAGACCATTGTGCTGATTGTAGGAGGTAAGCTCCCCTTTGCTTCACTTCAACACATCCTAATTGCCAATCGCTGGGCACTCCTGCCATCTTTAGCAAACTTCTGTTTCGCAATTTTAAGTTAAAAACTTTTGATCACCTTCTTTAACCCCGGATTTAGAATTAAAAACAATAATTGTTTCCGTTATTTGATAAAAACAAAAACAGAATTTATATATATTTATTTGTCAATGGTAGGTACATAACTCTATGACATTTAATATTTATTAGTTTACACAGATAGCAATCGAAACCGTAAGACATGTTGACCTATTAAAAAATGCAGGTAATAATTATTTTGATCTAAAGAGGTATTTAGGTAAGCAAAAACTACAGACTATGCTTTTTACGAATTGAGATAAGCTAATATATTAAAACTTTTGTCGAATGCTAAGCTTATAGAAGAAATAATTGCTTTAAACCATCGTAATTAGAGCTGACTATCTTTATAAACAGACATTGTGAAATAGGAAAAAGCCGTTCAGAAATCCGAGAAATTTGACATTAGACTGATTTATCACTAGTTTTTAGTTCTTAGATTTATCGATTTTACCAATGATTACCTTCATCTTTCTATTCTGTAATTGATATTGCTAAGTTAAATTAAACACAGTCAGTCTTTTCAGGTTCGTTCGTTATTGTTGTAAAGTTGAATATCTACAAAATACCGTTTCTGAACGCAAACAAATCATGTGTCAAATTACTGTCAATGTCAAACAATCGCTTTTATTCTGTCAATGAAATCAATTTTACATGAACTTCGATTTTGATTACAATATTGATGTAATGTAATGTGCTAAGTGGAACGAAATAAACTCATGAAACACCATGAATCACGACGAGATAAAATGTGTGGTACAGGAAAAATTTCTATCTAGCGAACGAGTTACGGCTTTCCTGTGTGACGCCAAAGTTTTACATCCAGAGTGGGTGAAAAAGGATAGACTATTAGCTATCGTTGAATTTGGAGATGAAAAGGCAGTTTTCTGCTTGTTTACGTCATGCTACCCACCAAAGTCCTTCACGGATTTGTCAATAGAAATTGTGTTGCCAATAGATAAGAGTTTCAAATGTGAAATTGACAACAAACCTTCTGATCCCGAGGCCATACTGTACCTGAATCTGCAATCTCGTAGTAATAAGTATAAGTTCGAAATACAGATGACTCCGCGCGTGGACAACTTTGTCGACGATCTGTTCAGAGGCATAGAAGCTGTAAATAAAGTGCCAACTCAGCCAGAATTTGTGTGGCTCAAGAAGTACAGTGGCAAGATTGATAATGATATACTGACCCATACCATGGCACTGCCTGGAGGTACCCCACACGCACAGAGCTCAGCTCCAGTGGCCATTAGAGAGAGCCTTATCAAACACAAAATGTCTGATAAGGAATATGAGTATACATTTACAAAAAAGTTTTCTATATTCTGTGGAACATGGAATGTCAATGATAAATCCCCAGTGATTCCCCTTAAGGGGTGGTTGAGCATTGATAAGGAGCCGCCTGACATTTATGCTGTTGGTTTTCAAGAACTGGACCTGTCTAAGGAAACATTTTTGTTTGACCAGACTTTCAGAGAAGATGAGTGGTATAATGCTGTTATAAATTTTGTTGATAAAAGAGCTAAATATGTCAAAGTGGAGAGAGTGAGATTAGTTGGCATGATGTTGATTGTTCTTATCAAAGAGAAACATTTCTCTCATGTCCGTAACATTGTGTGTGACACTGTGGGTACTGGAATTATGGGGAAGATGGGTAACAAAGGTGGAGTGTCTATAAGATTTGATCTCCACAGCACATCAATGTGCTTTGTGAACTCCCATTTGGCTGCTCATGTAGAGGAATTTGAGAGAAGGAACCAAGACTTCAGAGATATCTGTAATAGGACAAGATTTGTTCAGCTTAATCAGCTTCCTAAAGCCATCAAAGACCATGACCATGTATACTGGCTTGGAGACCTGAACTATCGTATCACAGAATTAGACCCTACCACGGTTAAAAAGTTGGTTAACGAAAACAGCTTTGAACCAGTGCTAGAATGGGACCAACTGCGGCAACAACATAAGTGTAATAATGTATTTGCTGGATACACTGAAGGTGAAATCAATTTCAAGCCTACATACAAGTATGACGCTGGGACAGACAACTGGGATTCCAGTGAGAAGAACAGAGCTCCAGCCTGGTGTGACAGAATATTCTGGAAAGGAGAAAATATTACACAACTCGCATACAGAAGCCACCCATCATTAAATATAAGTGACCATAAACCAGTATCAGCCATATTCAATTCTTCAATAAAAATAATAGATGAAGAAAAATACAGAAAAGTATATGAAGAAGTAATTAAGCAACTGGACAAAATGGAAAATGAACTGATTCCACAAGTCAAAGTTGATAGAACTGAAATTGATTTTGAGACAGTGAGGTATCTGGAATTGCAAGTACGAACAATCACTATAAAGAATGTTGGTAAGCTCCCAGTAGAGTTTGAATTCATAAAGAAACTTGATGAGACAAGCTTCTGCAAGGAATGGCTGATAGTAGAACCATATAAAAAATGTATTTGTGCTGAAGAAACATGTGAAATTCAACTCAAGGTGCTTATAAATAAGACTTCTGCTTGTAAAATGAATGCTGGGACTGACAAACTGTATGATATACTTGTACTACACTTGTATGGAGGTAAAGATATATTTATTACAATAAATGGGACTTATCAAAGAAGTTGTTTTGGGTGCTCAATAGAGGTTTTAGTTAACCTCAACATGCCCATAAAAGAAGTACCCGTAGGAAAACTAATTGAGCTGGAAAATAAGAGAGACCAGTGTGTTTCTAATCAGTCCACTTACTCCATACCCAAAGAAATTTGGTTCTTAGTGGACCACATATATTTACATGGTCTAAAAGAGCCAAATTTATTTGAGCAGCCAGGATTCCATTCTGAAATACTCCAGATCAGAGATTGGCTAGACAGTGGCTCTGTGGACCCCATCCCTGGCAGTATTCATTCTGTGGCAGAAGCATTATTACTTCTTCTAGAAAGTACTGCAGATCCAATCATTCCTTACAATCTACAGTCTGTGTGCTTAAGAGCATCCGCCAATTATTTGCAGTGCAAACAAATCATAATGGAGTTGCCAGAATTCAGAAAGAATGTCTTCCTTTATTTGTGTGAATTTTTGCAAGAGGCATTGCAGCACAATGCTGAAAATGGGCTGGATTCAAAAACACTGTCCACATTGTTCGGGGCCATTTTCCTTAGGGATAATCCAAACCAAACGCAGGAACCGCAGTCAAGGATAAACAAACAGGTTATAGATAAAAAGAAGGCCCAGTTTGTATACCACTTTTTGGTGAATGACCACAGTGATTTAATATTTTCTAGATAGATTGATTAATTGTTGTAATAATATTGTAAAACTTGGGTGGAAAAATAGAACACAGCCCCATTGAGTTCTTAATTTTTCTATCCAAGCTGTTATTTAGTACATCTTTGTACGTATTGTTTTTAATTTATTAAAATTAATACTCAGAAATTTCCATTAGAAAACCTAGGGAATATTTCTATTTTTATTAAACATTAGACAATGTATTGTACCTTCCTATTTAAAAAGTTTTACGCTTAATACCTTATAGTTCAACTGAAATCACACATTTATATCAATGTGAGGTAAATTATACTAAATAAATGTATGTGCTAAATGACATAATCACTAAAATTAAAACAATGTAGATCTGTTTCAAAATATTTCCGGTCAACAACTTATCTGTATACACTCATTGGGTATAAACATATGTAGGATGTTATTTCAAATTTAAATTGAAACTACGCTTATACATTTTTGTAGAAACTAGGTGTTGAAACCTTCAAAATTATAGTAACTGAGTGTTTGACTTGTATTTTGAAACATGCTTTGAGTTTTAGTACCTTGGTAACTTGATTTTAAATTGGTAACAACTCAGTATTTTAATTCTTTCATAGCTCTCTCAAGCCCTAGATTTTCAAGATTGTTTTAAATCCTGATTCAAGGTTTTTGAGAATGTTTTTAAACGACTTTTAAACTTTTCAATTTTTTTTATAGTTACAATACAAGTAATAAAGTGATTAAAAGTTTGCCAAATTATTCTTTCTATATAAAGCCGAAAATACATTAATTTTTGTTTTTAAAATGACGTGGTCATTAACTTTATCGTGTAATTTATATTTTCGAATAAGACAATAGGTATAAATTACGCCTTTAAATTTTAAAGATAATTCTCAGAAAAAAATATAATGCAATGGTGATTATTATTTAATTGTATACATTCAATTGTTACACATACCCGCTGCCACCATAGTAACATACATAGAGCCAGTATAAAACATCTTTTTTTTTTGAGAATGATCTGTAATGGCTTTTTAGTCGCTACTTCGCTAGTTCAACGAATCACAGTGGCCAATTGTCTATTAGTTTTAATTCTTAATAAATACCATTTACATCGTGGTTTTACAACAAGAAATTAGAGAGTACCATCTCTATAGTAACATGTACCTAATTTAAAAAAATATAAGTAGGAACCTAATGACTTTTATCACATTAAACACCCCAGGATTTATTATACGAATATTAGCAATAATTTTGTCTGCTGACATTTGATATGGTACTGAAAATAATATCTAATATTATCTAATTTCGTTTAATCGCGGATTTGAATGTAATTCTAATTTTATAACTTACAAGTCACTCCCTGAAAAATGTAACCTTTGTAAAAATAATTGACAGTATTTTTAAAACTTATTGTAATGATGTCCATGCATATTTTACATAATTATATAAACAAATATTTTATTATATTTTTTATTTATTCATAGTGAATATAGTGAACTGTTAATTTATTGAATTATATAAGAATATCACAATGAACAGACATCTTATTTCAACAAATCTTATTTTACAAACTTATTTTAGTCATTCATGCTCAACAATATAACTGCGTTTTTATCTGTTCGATGTAGCGGCAATCGAAACATTGTTTGTGGACTGTATGTATGCAGGGATATCTTCAGAAGAAAGAAATAAAACGCCTTAACTTGCCGCAGTCAAAAAAACTTTTGTAATGAATGAGAGTAATGAGATTATGAGACTATGTGCTTATTACGCCATTCTTAAAATTTGAACAACCCGCGTTCACTTTACTTTATTTCTACAGATAGCGTGACACACAAAGTTTTAAATAAATAATAATAGATGTCGCTTGTAGTCATATCGGATCTTACTTTGAACACTCCATAGCGATTTTTGTTTATTTACAGCCAAAATAGCGTAAAGGTAAACAGTGCTTCAAGTAATTAAATAACATAAATTCAATTACTTATTTAAGGTTTTTGCAGGGTTTGTTCTTTCACATACTTCTGTCATGAATGTTATTCGGAACGCAGCTTCCTAGATCTCTGGTCGATGGATCGAACACAAAAGCGCCAGATTTGATTTCAGCCAATCAGAAAGCTGCATCAAGCGGTTTGCCAAACACGATAAAAACTTCATTCATTTAGAAAGAAAACGTCTACCATTAACTCACATCCTGTCTTTCTTTAGTTCAAATTTAATTTAAAATAACTGTTTTAAACGGCGTAAGAAGTTATAAAGATTTTGTATCGAACTAATTCTTGTTAAAACGTGTTCATCCTCTGTGCGTAGCGGACGCGCTCATCCTTTGTTCAATTCAAACAAAGAAAACCGAAATCCACCATGGAAGTTGAAAACGCTAAATGTAAGTAAATTCCGATTACCTATAACTTTACAATGGATAGACTCCACGAAATATTACTGATTATTGTACAGCAACACTATTGTGTTTATAATTTAAGTTTGAGTTCGTCTCGTTTCTTTACTATGATTTATTATCGTCTGTCAGTCATTTTTTTTATTCAATTGTAAACTTACATATTTATTTTTATTTTCTTTGCGGAGTTTAGGTCAGAGAGTTTACAGTAGTTTTATTCAAGTAGGATAGCTTTATCATCAGACCTACCTATTATCATACTAGATTATCATCAGGGTATTACTGTAAATTAAAGTACCTAGGTAGGTATCTCCAGTAGTGAATTCTTCGCACAATATACAGGTAGATCTTGAAGTCTTGATTATTTGCAGTACCTACTTGCACTGTTCTGGTCAAAACCAGAGACATGCCTATAAATATAAGTAGGATTTTTTTATGTTAGACAACTCCTAAAAATATCTTCCACCGATTTATTGTTCCTAGCTGAGTAGCTGGGCACGGGTCTCTTCACAGAATGCGGATTAGGTTAAAGTCCACCAGACTGGTCTAATCTTGCATTACACCAGTGTTGTGAACTCGGACTACACGCTAAAGCCCAAGTTCTTTAAGCCTATCCCATACCATGTGTATGTACGTACCTACCTACCTACTTACCTAATCTACTGAGAAACACGACTAATGGCAGCTTGTAGATAGAAATACCTATGTAGGTGGGTACCTACCTACCTACTGCCCAGTGCCTGGTTAGGTTTGTGTTTCGAAAAGAGCGCTGAAAATCCTGATAGACGGGCGGATCGGCAGCATGCTAAGGCGCTACAGATATTAGATAGGCCAAGTATGCTGGGGACTATGGCGACAAAATTAATAAAAAACGTGCAGGGCTTCGGCCTGTGGGACATAAAAACATAAAACTACCAACATAACAAAAAAAAAACGATATGACAACCATTATAATCATCTATCTTTGCCAACTCCAAGTCCGAGTCTATTACTGACTGCAGACTGCAGGGGGTGACAATCTTTTGGCCTGGGCATTGGCTGCCCAGGCCAAAAGATTGTTTATTTGTTTATATTTAGCCCCCCAGCCCCTTTATTTGTTGTACGGAAAATTCTCATGGATTTACCGTCTGCCATCCGGGGAAGCGGCTGGGTATGTCGGGCTCGTACCGACTAAAAACATACTTGCCTTTGCTATGTCATTGAATATTCATGGGTATTGAATTCTTATTTGCTACGACCACGGTCCAGCTTTTTCTGGTCCCTCTCTTCAAAGGCCGAGGCCTCGCCTACTCGAGGGCGCACGTATATACCTACCTATGATGAACACGCGTGCCATCTACTGGGGCCATTGTCTGGTCTGGCGACTAACTTACCAAGTCAAGCGCCCGCAGGTCATAGGCCATAGCTCGCAGAGGCCAGAGGTCTGATCAAATTCGCCTCTGGTGATAGGCAGGCCCATCTTCATCTTATCTACAATAGTCGCAGTCTTCAAGTCTTATAATTCCTTCTCCCTAAGAGTTTTTTACTCATCTACCAGCAGCTTAATGATAGTCTAACGGAACATGTAATAAACAAGTAAAGTTCTACGTTAAAATACCTGGTAGGTAGGAAGTATGAAGAAAACCACACCTCAGTTTAAAGATCTTTATTTTTCAACTTACATGAGAACATAATTAAAACAAACCTTTTGTTAACCTTTTGTTTTTATTGAAGACGTCCATTCCCCAAATTAGTAGTTTTTCTATCACCATGACTGTGGACAAGATAATGAGTCTGATGTTTCGCCTATGGTCTACTAATCATAGGCCAGAAAGCATTCTAGCATCCATCTTTATAATATGTTATACCTACCTACTATTCTTGATGCGAATTGTCCGAGTGTCCGTGTCCCACAAATAACTGTAGATATTCAATTCGCATTTCGTTTAATAACAGTGAAGTCTATGACTAAATGTAACAAATTGGCTGTAGCCTAATGGCTAGAGTGTCGAACTTGCGGTAATGTGGTTGGCGGTTCGAAACCCATCCATTGCACTACCGACGAGAACACACTATCAACGAACGTAACAAAAGCACTAGTAATGTGCGACCAACATTGCAAAAAACTGCAAAAAATGAATACAAAATTTAAGCACCGGCTATGTAGCTTTTCTATTTTCGTGCCATTAACATAACATACCATCACGCCTGTATTCCCCGAAGGATTAGGCAGAGGCGTACTAATGTACACCCACAGTTCGCCGGTATGTTTAGGTCCCATGTAATAGGGGGCGAGCCTATTGCCATTAACCGGGCACAAATTCCTAACTCCGAGCTGCTACTGGGAATTTCATAGAAAAACCCAATAACACTGCTCGACCTGGGAATCGAACCCAGGACCTCTAGCGTAGCAGTCGCGGTCAGGACCACTTGGCTATTGAGGCAGTTTTTCGTGCCATTATGAGATTTTATTTACGGCATAAACCCCAACTCAATCACAAAATGGTCCATGAGCATAACAACCGACTGGTTTATTCTCCAAAGCGCACTTCAAGAATTTCTTCAGCTCCAGCCCAGCGCTCCAACAGGGTCCTTGTTTATAGATTTACAAAAAATCTCCATACTAAACATTGCGTTTTTGCCAAGCACAAAATTCATGCAGATACTTATTCCCCTTAAACTGACCTCTTTGGGTTGCTGACTATTTAAGAAGATACAAAAGTAGCTACCACCATCGTTATATCTATTTCTATTTTATATTTGTTTACATAATATTAATTCTCATTGGAACGTCTTGCTTTTATTTATTGTTTCTCTTATGTAATCATACATAATTAATAAATAAGACCACACGTATCAATTTACGTATTAATTTTATAACTGAAGCATTAAATCAAGCCATTAATTGTCTTGTGTCCTGATATCTGTAAATTGCAAATTGTATTTACAATTACAATCTAGAAGTTCAACGCGCTCCACAATTGTAAGTCTGTTAATATTTTAATGAACTTCACCAATTTGGGCTCGACAAAATTCGCAATTTGTCATCATTGCGACTTGCGACCGTTAAACAAGTTTCAATTTACCGGCTGCGACTCGAGGGACGCACCAATACGCAAGTTAATTTTCGTGGGTGTGTGTCATCCTCCGTTCAAACGAACGACGCTTCTACGGTGACGGTTGGCAAGGATGCTGCAACCGTCGTGGTGACTCACATACTCTTCCTACATAACGAGTTTATGCCATATTTTGAACTTGTAAATGTCTAACCTTTTAAGGGACGCTAAAGGCAGTTGGCTGCATGTAAATGACCGGCGCCACATGTAAATTGTCTCCTTGTGACATGTAAAGAAACTTGTTCTGAGTTCCGGCCACCGTACGAAGGAAACGTTGGTACTGCTTTGTTTACTTTATGTGAATACGTGCTACTATCTGCAATGAAACCAAAAATAAGTGCAATACAAATTTTAACCCAATAAGAATCATTGTAGCCACTATACCTTCCGCTGGTTCCAAAGTATCTATTGTTCTCACTAAATCGGCCGTGAAAATGTATTAGTCAATTTCTTTTCTCATTTATCCTGGTCGCATTAAAAATGGCGAACGGACAATGTAAACAACAAACCAGGGCTTAATTTAAACTGCGTAAAAATTCTCCTAACAATATAGGCTTTATTAAATTGACTCCCGTCTACCTTACGTTGTCTACAAATAAAAAGCCAAGCTGTTGCCAAACGTATCGTCGTGTTTAAATTAGACGTTCAATTTAAAATGTTATTAAATTGACACTAAGAGGTCCCAAATCTCGGAGGGTGGCGTTGATTAAAGCGCGGGCGCGAAGAGAAGAGCAATAGCCCCTGAGAGGCTGAGGTAAATTCCAATTCGATACAACAGTGTAATATCTCGAAGCAAGCCGCTTAATGGGCCGTTACGGGGCGGAACTTTGTTCATTTGTAAAAGAAGTGGATTCGCCGCAGCCCCCCGTTTTGTTTGGTTGATATCCGACACATTAACATGACAATGAAAGGAATCCTCTGCCCACAAAGCCGCACCTAAAGCAAATATTGACCATTGTCCATGACGGAACGTAAACAACTACATTATTACAGTCAACATACGAAGCTAAATTATCAAAAGATAAGAAGCGTAAATGGACTATTTCATGCTTTTATCTTATGCGTCCCGCATAAGGCACTTTGTTGCGTAGCTTGTTTGTCTCAGTTTCTCATCTCTTACTCCAGTTTAACGAGCTAATATACGGAATATCACATTTATTTATTGTTTTACTTCAACTACAACTATGATAATTAATTACCTAAATGAAAAAGGAAGAAGATTTGATTCTGTAAGGGTTAGGTGTCTGTAGAAATGCTTACATGTTTTCTAGCGGGGGAAGGAAAAACACTGAAAAGGAAGGTAAATTGAACATCTTTTCAGTTAGCAAACTTATTTGCCATTAAGGTTCTTTTCCTGATTTGATTTAAACAGGGGAGGTTGGCTCGTACTGTAGGTCAATCTAATTTGACCGTTTGTGGCAAGTAGTTTTTCCCAGGATTTCATTCTCGATCAATAAAGCTTTCAGTGGAGTGTTCCATTAGAAATTTTCCTTGTAAAAAAATTATGGATTAGAAAAGGATAAGCACAAAATCTTGTATCTTGTCAATCAATCATTATAATTATACGGAAAAGATTTGGCAATATACGAAATTGTATGCAATCACAATAACTGAACTTGTCCACCTACACTGCTTTCTATACTATGGATTAATTTCCATTGCGACTGTCTTGTTTTTTGTTATCTCTTTGCTGCACGCAATGAAAGCTTGTTCGAGTACGTTGCCCACAAAAGGCAAGACGTGGGCGATACTTGCCAGCCCACGCCTTCCACACTTACCCAGTACTCTGAAATTCCATTTTGCCATTCATTATTCATCGGCGGAGATCTATTGTGGCAAATCGCATCGGCATGACTAATAGATTCAATGCTTTCGGGTCATCAAACTTGGTGCGTTTCGTTAGCAGCGCTCCACTCAACGGTTTGCAGAAATGCGACTAACACATGTTCGCTATAATTACAGCAAACGGCCGATGGCCTTGCTTGAGACTAAGGACTTTAATAATATAAAGTTGGAAACGTGAAACTTAGGATACTATGTTTGTTTCCTTTAGTTTGCTCTTTATTTGTTTATGCCTTCCCGGCTTAGAGACGTACATTGAATTAAGTATGTAATTTCAAGTTTTCGGTAAATAGAATTGTTCTGAGACATTCGTTCCTTTGTATTGGGATTTAGATTTTAGTTTGCCATAAATAGGTTATGGCTTAGAATATTATATGTTGTCCAATTACACAGTTGTATATAAATTGTCACAAAGATTGCATATAACTATGAAAATAATAAAATAATATGTTGTTTGGGTTATTGCCATATTAACCTATAATAATAATTCGGTACTCGTTAATTTCGGCTATTTGTATGAAAATCGAATGAGCTCTAGACCGGCCCTCATGTTATTTATTATACCTTAAACGTACACCAACTGATTAAGTTTAAACCTACCCCAGAACAGATCCCTGAGACCATTTATAGCCCGTATTACTATAGTACAACGGAGTCGATCATTAATTTGAACTTTATTGATGTCATAAATGCAGCCTAGTAGCGGTTTTAGTAGTCATTTTATTGTTTCCATGAGGGACTAGCAGTCTGCCCTCGTATAAGGTCACCCAACTGCGCATTTATTGCAGGATTCTTACTGACCAGAAAGTTTCAAGATATGAAATGGTATTAGAAACTTTTTGACTGTCTCGGTTTATCTTACGGTACAACAAAGACGGTCGGTCCTCTCGGGGCGAGCTGCGTTGTCCTTGAATTCCTTATACATTTTTTAAAAAGTAATGAAACTTCCATTTTTAAACGCCATTCTTTCTAGCACAAAGAAGAACTCGAGATTCTTTACTCGTCAGATGAAATTTCAATTCCTGTGGATACTGGCAGTCCGTTGAGTCCGAAAATTTGGATGGTGCCCAAAATATTTAATCAGATTCAGTGCGCATGACCTAAGCGAGTGGTGCCGGGGTGAATAATCTATAGTATGCAGAGCCTACATTGCGATTGCCTAGCGGTGCTGCATACAACGGTACATCGTACACAGATGAATCAAATAATTTCACTGAACTACAAAAAAGGTTCAAATTCAAGCCGAATTATTAACACGCTTTTTTTTCTAAAAGACCGTTTCATAACGATCGATTGTAGTCCGAAGATATTTCATAAGATCTGTGTACCGTAGTTACTTAAATAATACTGCATTTTTAGTTTTGCTTTAGCAGATGTGGGTATACGGCTCGGAAAGTCGCAACTTAGTAACACGGAAAAGCTATAACGAGTGGTCGAATTTACAGAGCTTTATTTCTCATAAGATAAGACATGTTGAGAGAATTAATGAAAGACGATTATCGAAAGAAATTTTATAAGTCGTATGTCAGCGGCAGCGTCGGAAGAGGTCGCCCTAAATGAGGTTCTCCAAAAATGTCAGGTGCGTAGTACTCTCAACCGACGCGTATGTTTGAGAAGATGTATGAATGTGGCAGAAGCAAAAGAAGTATGCAAGAATCGTAAGGGGCGGTCTATAGTTTCTGCATACAACTGTGGCAGAAAGGCGTAAGTGTAAATATGTATTGATAGGAAGTAACACTTTGATCCATTTGAATCTGCAGACATAAATTACCAAAGTATGCAGTAGAATATGTATTGAGTACATATTTCCTTCAGGAGTGTTCCGCCTGTTTCGCTCACAGGATATGTTGTGCATATCAAAAATAGATACGGCGTCTTTATGCTAAACAAGCCCTAAGGAACTTTCGTGTTTTAGTGCCGTACTGTGTACCCAGGCTGCAACTTCACGTTCCTTATCTAGACTACTAAAATGTACTAACAGTTTATTTAGGATTTGAATTTTAAGAAAGATTTTTGGTTCAAAATATTTTTTACGTTGTTCTGTATTTTGAAAATTGAGAATATAGAAAAAAGCTATAGGTACTGTTAACGTACTAATAGTATCAATACTATACTTAGATTTACACTTTTTTTTTTGGTCCCGTGTGGATATCCTCATGGATACCCGATGGTTATGTCGGACTCCTTTTACACCTAGATCCACATTTTGAATACAAACAAAATTTGCGTAGGAGATTTATCTTATCGTAATTTCTTTGCTAATATTTTTGCTCTGCATTTTCCATGCTAAGATTATAAAGTTACAATCTGCTAAATCAAGCTAAGATTATAAAATGATCAGTCAAACCTGGCGAGTGGGACTAGCGGTGGCTTAGTGGTCATAGTGCCAGACACCAGAGTGTATCTAACCAGAAGACGCGGGTACGAATCCTGCCCGCAGTCGAATTTTTCCCTCACTTAAGTAACTTAATTTAATTAAAATGCTGTTAGTCTCAGGAGGAAATTATTTTACCGAGCAATAGGTTCCAACAAACGTTGCGAAATTTAATGTAAGAAAACATGAAATTTCGCAACGTTTGTACACTAAACAAACAATACTGAATATTTGACTGCTCCTGAATTATTCCCTTCATGTGTACATAAATTTGGAAACCTTTAACGACTACATTTTTGGATGATACCTTTACCTTTAGCACAGGAAAAACACCGATAATCCATTAATCGTTTCTGTGGTAATCGTTAGTAGATTTCTAGAACTCTGTCGGTTTTAGTAATCCGGAGCCAATGCCCTTCAGGAAAAAAGTACAAAAGTAAGGAACATTAATTATAATTATTACTTACATAATTATTAATGTCAACAAAGGTTATCGTGTGGTTTATCGGTCAAAGACTTCATTTTCCTTGTTCATACTAATAAGTTATTAATATAGTGACTCGTCTGTCTGGCTGAAACAATTTGGGATGAATTTCATTTTTTTATGGGATACGGGGACAAACGAGCAGATAGATCACCTGATGGTAAGCGGTTACCGTCGCCTATGGACACCCGCAATACCAGAGGAGTCGCAAGTGCGGTGCCCGCATTTTAAATTCGGCTTCTGTATCCTGACTCACTCGGCGAAACAAAACGTGAGTGTTGTTTCACGCCGGTTTTCTGTGAGGCCGTGGTATAACTCCGGTTGAGCCGGCCTATTCGTTCCGAAGCATGGCTCTCCCACTATGAAAAAAAACTAATCTAAATCTAAATTTTGGTTTAGAGATTGGAACCACGGTGAACGACGTACATAATAATATGTCTATCACATTGCGGTATTAAACTATAAACGCAACGTGCGTAATATGATCCTTACATAATTATACTTTTTGGTTCGTCCACGTCATACATTTTGCCCTTTTCAAAGGTTTTCTTTTTATTGTCCTCACATTCACCTCTCCTTTGAATGTGACTGTTACAAACTGGTAATGTAGTTTTAATTGTATTTCTGTCTATCCGTCGAAGCTATCGATGTGAAACTAACTGTTCTTAGAATCTTGAGTCACCCTCTTTCATAGAAGTGCGTTGTCAGTATCAGGCATTATATAATATGTAAACGAACTTTTTGTTTATAATGTTTTTGTAGCAAATAATCATCTAGCTGTTTTTCATTTCGAATTTTCTTTAAAGCTTACTAGTAATGTGATGGAGGAATGGATGGATGTTTGTTACTCTTCCCCGCCAGAGCGGCTGAACGGATCTGGATAAAATTTGGCACAGAGATGATTATAGTCTGCAATAACACATGGGCTACTTTTTATCTAGGTTGGACCCAAGTCTGAAGTCGCAGACGAATTCCCGGGCAGAAGCTAGTAAATTATACATAATGCTACGTACGTAGTAATCAGCCGAAAACCCTTATTATTCCTCATCAATTTATTAACTGTCCCACTGCTGGGCACGGGTCTCCCTTAGAACACCTATTATGTAAAGGATATATTTTTCATCACGTTAAACCGAGGCACGGTCCCTCCGTGCCTCTCAATGTGTCAAGAATGGTAACCCTTCCACAGATAGATCGTGACAGGCGCAGCTTAACCTTTCAGGGTTGGTCAGCATAGTTATTACTTAGTCCAGAGCCCAACACCCTTGTAACACAAAAATATAATAAAATAAAGTACGTAATTATCCTTTATCTTACATATAATAAGAATGTAAGTGAGCCGTGTCTGTACATTGCTTATATTTACAAAAAAACTAATTTGGATGACTCAGAATCGGTAACACAATCCATTTCTATTATTTTTGGAACTTTTGTCTGTCTGTTTATCTGTCGGTTTGTCTGTATGTTTGACCGCGCATCAAATGATAACTACTGAAGAGATTTGGAGGAAGTGGGCAGGAATTCATAGCCTGTTTCTTGGATTAACATTTAGGCTATTTTTAATTCAAATCGGTTCTCTCTATCAAAAGTTATTAACATTTTAACCATTGAAAACGCTGAATTTTAAAAATAACCATTGAAGTCAATTTATTTTTCAAGTAATTGTGTATTAGACTAGCACGGATCAAACATTATAACAGAATCAAGTAATAAAATTAAAAAATACACTTATAGGGACTAAATAAGATAAAACAAGAAAATAACGTAGATCAATCAGAAACCATTATTGTGACCAGGAATTGATTATTAGTACAGTTATTCTAACTCTACTTACACAGGGAATCACGGGGCGTACATAGGATTTATCCAGCGAGCACAAGCCGGTGTAAAAACTAAATATTTGAGTAGATTATAGAAGTAAACAAAGAATGACAAGTTATTTTCTAGCGGACTAACACGACATCGTTATTACGTCAATGAAATTTGATTCGATAACAGGTGTCATTTTGAGTTGACAATTTTGACAATTATTGTTTTCTTCTGCTCATCAGCATCCAGCCATATAGTAACTTAATTTATAATTTGAAACCTCCATAGTGTAGATACAGTGCGCACACTTTATTTGAGAAAGTAACTAAAGAGTTTTGCATTTATTCAAATCTTATATCTATATATATAAAAGAAAGTCGTGTTAGTTACTTCATTTATAACTCAAGAACGGCTGAACCGATTTGGCTGAAAATTGGTGGAGAGGTAGCTTAGAACCAGGAAACGGACATAGGATACTTTTTATCCCGTTCCCGATACTTTTTATTCCACGGGGGCGAAGCCGCGGGCAGAAGCTAGTAATTACATAATATACCCTAAGAACATACCACATAAGTATTATATTAATTAAAAAAAATGCAACGTGCGTTAATCTTAATTTACTGACGCCGAAACAGTTATTTGAGATTTTGGTCTATGTAGGTATGTCTGTTTATATTTCCATGCTTCATGTCAATACCACGTGAACAAATTTTTGAAATTAAGTAATTTATAGGTCAGAAATACGGTATTCAGAGGTCCATGGCGCTAAGTGTATTACAAATATGGAAAATCAAATTTTTCGAGGTGGTTAGTTGAAACTTGGAGAGGACAACGTCTCTCAGGTCAGCTAGTCTATATATATATAAAAGAAAGTCGTGTTAGTTACACCATTTATAATTCAAGAACGGCTGAACCGATTTGGCTGAAAATTGGTAGAGAGGTAGCTTAGAACCAGGAGACGGACATAGGATACTTTTTATCCCGTCCCCGTGGGATGTGATGACAGACCGCATTCCACGGGGGCGAAGCCGCGGGCAGAAGCTATTTAATATAAATTTCACAGCCGTTTAGAGTTCAAGGTCTATTAAACCAAACCATTCAGGTTTAAAAAATATAATATATGCTAAGATAATAGATATAGTAGCCAAAACCCTAGACAGGCTGAAACTTGTATAACACCGAGTCCTGGCAAACGTGGTACAGCAAAATCAATACGAGTGATATTTATTGGCTTTGCTCACGGGCGCGGATGTCGTGACATCCGCACCAGATATTGCGAACATCTGTCGGTATATTTGATGTTACACGTTCTATGCAAAATGAAGACAGAATTATTATACCAGGATGCCATAACTTATGAAGATATTACTTGAAATCTTTTGAGAAAAGTCTTTGAATTGGGTTTGTTTCTTAGTTTAAGTGTTGCGAATTCACATCCAAGGGAAAGACTTGCTCAAAAATAAAATAAGAAATAATAACTAAGGCAGAAGGTACCTCTTGTGACGCCAATTCCTGATTTATCACGCATTCATCTATTTATGTAAACAATGTCTTCCTAAATCCCTGAAGAAATCTTAACACTAATGAAAATTTTAATACAAATGGATTTCTGCAGGCGACACATTAAACCTACACACAACGGCATTTTCAATAGAACTTCAAATCCTTTCGCAAAAGAATAGACGAGAAAGGCACTCTTTTTAAAATAATTCTTTTCCCCAATATCTCAAAACATCTTCAAAGAAACTTCCAATTCCCAAATGCCTGTCACCGCTTAGCCTCCACTGACCACAATTTCAATATAGCATCAAGTGTAGTCGACTGTGTGGCATATTAATATCGAACATGCCTTTCATGTTCACGCCCCGATTACTACAATTACTGCTAAGCTGAAGTTCCCTGCATTCTAGACGTACGGGTCACTGATCCATCACCCATCATTAACAACTACTCGTGAACCTAATAACGACGTGCCTCCATTTTGTAATCGAATTAGCAAATTTCCAATTACACGTAATAGGATCTAGTTTAGCTTTTGAACAAGATGAGCAGATTTGTTAATAATCTTATAAAAGCTGTTTTATAACTTGGTTGAATGCCATAGATATTAGTAGAGAGGTACAATATAAGTACGATAAAGTTACGAGGTTAATTTGTTTATGTTCAAACATAATCTACGAATCCTTCCTGAGGCCAGATATTTCTATTCCAATATGTATAACTTAAGTACCTAATTTTATTCAGCGATAAAAACCATAAAACCATCCGTAAAATCGATTTATATTTAAATTAAGGGACTTACTGAATATTACTTAATTTGAAACCAATTTTAGCTACTCGGTAACATACGAGAGAGTAAAGTACTATTTTTATTTTTTGTTAGTATAGCCACAGATAATAGAATACTACAGGTATAGCTTATTATTACGAATGTATGTACTTGACTTCACTGCGCTGAATACACTTTTCTTTCTTTCTAAAGAATGAGACAGTAATTTATACATAGATGCGAAATATATTAATCTGCCTCAACACACTCAACTAAAAACAAAAACAAGAAAAGAAACGGCAGTTTGAAACATATGCTGATATATAAACAAAGATTAATTAAAACTTATGTATGTTACGAGGGCAGAAAAACACGATGTTGCAAACAAAGAAACCGTTATCCTGATTCGTCATACTGATGACTAAACTGTGTAATCTAGTTCAATAAATCAACTGAAGATAATGTTACTATTAAGGATTAAGGCGGTTGTCCTTGGGTCTCTCAATATTATTCCTGATGGTCATTTTTTTTTTAATTTATCAAGTTTTCAAACGAACTGATGGGCCAACTGGTGGTGGTAAGAGGCCATCGCCGCCCATAGACACCTGCAACACCAGGAGTTGCCGATGCGTTGCCGACCGTTAAGAGCCCCTACGGACTGCAGACTGGCAGAGCCGCACCAACCGAGGAGGAACTGGCTCTTAACGCGCAAAAGTCGAAACACACACCAATCACCAAGGTGCTTTAAGACAGACTCCGGTGTAAGGGTAGTTGCCAGCCAGTCCGACCTCCAGAGGTCCTACCACCGAGCAAGTCAGATATTTTCTCGACTTACGAGATACCTGTCTACGTGACAGTGGTGAATAATATTCTAAACCGGCCCCCCCACACGGGCAAATTGAGGATTTTATAGACCTTAAAACGTTCCCAAAATGTAAAAGTCACCTAAAATTAAATAATTTCACTTTCACTGCTATAAAATGCATACATTTCAAGCACCAGGATCAACATCAGACAAAGCTTCGTATTATTTCTTATCAGGGTGAGTCTTCGGAAGAATTCCTTTTATTGATTCATGTTCCAAAAACATCCTCTTTTAATAAGGCAAGGCTTTATTTAAGGCTTGTCAGTTTATAGGTAGCCTGGTCTCTTTCAGGCTACCGTCGACCGATTAAAGCGTCGGACCTTGGCAATTAACCGCGACAGGAGTAGGTATGGCTTCAGTTCTAACGTTTCATCCTTTGACCGAAGGCATTGCGGCTTTGCCTTCACATTAACCGCGTTACAATTCAATCTGGTCTCCATCAATCTTTGTATCGCATAATTGAGATCCTTTCGTTTTGTCTATATTGATTTTCCGCGTATCCTTGAGCCGGCGAGGTGTTACAGGCGTAGGTATGGTTCTCACCTTGAGAATGTGACGTAGTACATGAAATTCGCAAAGCTTCTACCTGCCCAGACTCCGTGGCCGATCCACGTTGGGGGTCAATAGGGTCACATCCACCCCCTTTGAAGTAAATTTCAGTTATCGTATACTATACTTAAATAGTCATACAGCGATCAACACATTGACACCCCTCACTTATGTTACATGCTACTGTTGATTGTCCCTTTATGAAGGCTCGCCGCGCCAACGCTTTGGCTAGACTAGTCACGATTGTATAACCAAAGGCTTCAAATAAAGGAAACGCACATGTACAAAGTATTTACAAAATGTCTGGCCTTGATCGATCCGTGTGCGTGTGTCATTCTCTTTACAGCTTTTGTCGTCGGCGGTAGTGCCCTAAGCCTCTTTTATAGCATTATAAGGGAAGTCCGTTTGTGTAGAGTTACGGCTACCGCAGGCATTCAGTGGATTATGGTGGGACTATGTAGCTATAATCATTCTGTATGCTGATTTACTAAAAGAAATGCAATAGAGATTATCAAGGGATAATAGTGAATAATCCAGCTGAGCTTTAAAAAACTAAACAACGAAGGAGATAAAGAAGGTGTTATACAAGTAGGGTCATTATAATAATGAACCCTCGATTTGGTGCCCCTCTTGTTATTGAATGTCGTTTAGAATTGATGTTCCACCCACAGCCGGCTGTCTGTTGAGAACTACATTAAGTTTTATGGATTACTTTTTAATGTACGAGAGATAAGCGATCAGTCTACTCATCTGAATGTTACGCCGGCCGAGCACGCTTTTTGTATTTAAAGCGTTTGAAACGCTCAATTTGCAATAAAATTACGGGTATAAAATAAAAGCTATAAATAGTATCTGGCGACTGACCGTCTCTTGCGTGTTTCAGAGCTTTTGACTCATAAGTGCAGTTCAGCAATAACAAAACAAGTATTGGTAGAGTTTATTTGGAATTACCATAAAGGGTCCTAGATTTAATACGGAATTGGAGAACGGGTACATGATTTTAAAATATAATTATCTAATCGCACAACAGCATAAATATTTTATTATACCTACTATGTAATTAAATTTTGTAACAGTAGGTATTACTGAAGAGTTGAAGAACCTGAAAGTATTCCACTGTTTTATTTTTTCATAAATGTGTAATTGTAACACGCTTTGTAATTCTGAGTTGATTTCGACGTATATTTTTTTGTTGTAAATAAATAGCAAGGTATTTCGAGTAAGAGATTACAAATCAAAGTGTTAATAAGTATTTCTAAAGTAAATACTTATCTCTAATATTTCTGCAATCTGCTAACACAATTCCTTCTCGAACTTTCGCAAAGTTGGCGCGATCCAGATGGCTTAACATCCGCGCGGGCTAGTAAGTGATAGCCATATGGCGTTCCAATCTCTTCGTCAATATTTAAACTTGGAACTATAACATACCATCACGCCGGTTTTCTCCGGAGGAAACCAGAAGTGTGCCAGTACGCTTGGTTAATACTCGTAGTGTGCCACTGCTATGCCACCTATACTTATTGCTACTGAGAATTTTCTAGAAACCTCCAAGGCTCGACATGAGAATCGCAGTCAGGACATCTTAAGACCAGTGTTGCCAGATGGTTACATTTCTTACATTTTTCGTAACTTTTGACCCCCTCGCGTAACATGTAAGTAATTTTTATATTTAAGGCATTTTTCGTAACTTTTGAGAACAACGAGATAAGTAATACTAGATTTTTATTTTATTGCAAACAGTACACGAACGCATCCAAAATTCATCATTTTCAATTCATCCAAATTAACAAATCAGGAGCTAAAAAAAAAAGCTCATTCGACATCATAGATCCCAAAATGTAACTTTTGCACCAAAAATGTTACTTTTCAGGAAACGAAACGTAACTTTCGACTCAGGGGCCCTGGCAACACTGCTTAAGACCACTAGTCTAGGCAGCTAACTCAAACTATATCATGATTAAACCCTCCTCTTACAACTAAAATGTGATATCTTATGCTAATTCCGCCTTATTTTCGACTGAAGTTTTTTAATGACATTCTGAAGTTCGCAGCGACTCGAGTTACCCTTAAATGTTAATGTTTACCGCGGTATACACTTTCTCTATAATAATTTGTACACATTACCTGTATCTATTCAGAAATTTCTATTGATACGAATAAGAAACATCCACGATGTCTGAATAATTCATAAGTCCTAGTCAATATTAATGACGCAACTTTTCAACTCTGATTACTTATCTCGAAACGTGATATCCATAATCATTAATATCTAATCGGGGGACACCCTTAATTACCATTATTTTGTTTGCGAACTCTTCTGCTGTGAACAGCACGCTTTTAATTGGTTTTAATACCTCGTACCCATTAATATAACTTTGCTTTAATTTATTGCACGCTACGCATTTACCGAAATGACATCTATATTAACACGTAATCTCTTTATATTTCTTACGGTATCTCGATCCGCAGTACACAACATGTTACCATTCCGAGTTATTTAACTCACGTATGTCGGCCTCTAATACTCGTACCTACTAAGTTACTCCAAATGTCTGGGTGTACATAAGCTGATGAAACCCGTCAAGGGTAATACCGAAAACATCCAGCTGGATAATGTCTGTTTGGAGTTTGTATTAGTCTGTGTCTGCGTCAAAATACCGGGTCGGTGGTGTCTAACCGTTGCTTGAAACAAGCCAAAATCGATACTGTTGCCGTCGCAGGCGGACGCGCGCCGCTGGCTCCGAATTATAATTCTCAGCCAAATCCAGTCTGCACGTGACCCTACTTGTTGCCGCTCTGGAGAGAGACAAAGCTCCATTATTATATGTTGCTATACGCTGGTGGTGAGATCGTGGCCACTGATGGCGGATTATTGACCATTATCTTGAGTGTCCCATTTAAATTGTTTGAAGCACCATTGACACCGTTATGGTCGCGGTTTCACTCCACAACGATCATTTGTTTTTATCTAGGAAAATAATGATAGAAATTACGCCTGTCTGTGGGGAATGTTAAAACGACGTGTTAAGCATGTAATTTCGAAATAAATTTCTTAACATTAGAAAACTTTCATTCTAATTAATTTCAATAGATAAATAATAACATTAGTTATGATTTTCTCGAAAATAGTCGTTAGGGATTTGGAAACATAATTGTAAAATACCAATGTATTGTCGCTACCGCATCGCTCATGAATGTGACTGCAGTCATGAGACGCACGTATAAGAGTCTAGAGTTGGAATTATTAATCTTGTTGCCCCACGGTGGGCGCCAGCTTGCCGTAAATATTAAAAAGCTTTATATAAAGCCGCTAAGTAAATTTAACAATCATTGCATCTTATATTTGTAATTTTTTTAAAATATACCTCTGGAGAATCAATAATATAGCTAAATAAAAGAGAAAGAAAATAATGTCTGTTAAGTTGATTTTATGTCAAAAGTTAGTCGGAAATAAAAGCCTCAGGAAAGTTTATTAGTCACCTTGTCGTTGAGTCTACGACGAACTTTTATTAAGGAAACTAATTTATCACTGTGGTGATATGATCTATGGAACGCAGTCGTCGAGGGTAGTCTGACTACCGGTTTATCTTGAATTACATGTTCCTTTGATGGAGTGTTCGCAAATTGTCGAGGATTTTATGATGTCCCCCAGCTATTTCCATTTTTATGCACTACCATAGGGCTGTTTATACTACAGTAAGCTTTTGTAGTACAGTAATAGGTTAAAATACAAATTTAAAACCTACACAAAGTGGCACGCGAGTTATGAAATTTTTTTTTGTGAAACGCAAGTAGCTTGCATTAGGCACAGAATTTATGCAACGTCAGCCCGGCGGACGCCAGGGCACCCGACAACGGTATTTCCATGGCGCTGTCTGCTCTTTTCCGTATGCACCGGCCGAGCGAGGCTCGCTCCTGGTATTCCCAGTTATTACCGCAGGGGGACGCGGTCTAGGGGTTGTTGGCCGGAATCGATCCGCCGCACCACGGCCTGTGTTACCGGTGCACGGGGTTACGACACCATCACCACTGCAGTCTTCCTATTTCATTTCTCTCTTGCACCGGACTAGGTAAGCCGTTTCGCCAGCTGTCTTGGGGCTTGTGCTTAACCTCACTTTGCAAATTTTGCGGAAATATTTCGGGTGTTTCTGCGGTGTTAACACCTAAGAGGTGTCAGGGTAG
The DNA here is from genome assembly GCA_947256265.1 of Acronicta leporina. Lineage (NCBI taxonomy): Eukaryota > Metazoa > Arthropoda > Insecta > Lepidoptera > Noctuidae > Acronicta > Acronicta leporina. Next base: position 1,436,995 of record OX366513.1, on the reverse strand, counting down.
CCAGTCGGTGATAGATTTTAAGAACAGGAAATCAATCGGAAGCAATTCGAGTGGCGAAACAAATTCAGCGTGGCGTTGCCGGCTGTTAATTGGCTGCGGGTGGCGGCGCCGAGACGGCGGCGGAACCTCCGCATGGAGGCTCTCCCCCACGTCCCCCACGCACGCGCCTGCCGCTTCCCGACAGCTCGGCGTTTTTATGAGCGCGAAGTCCGCCGAGACCCGCACGAGTCTGGGTGGTTCTTAAATTAGTTTGTCTTTCCCGACCCTAGACCTTGTAGTTGCTAGGTGCGGTTTTTATACTCCAATGCGTTTTGTTACTGTGTCAATCTTTGTTATTTTTACCATGAGCAGTTGCCACCTCCTTCTACTACTCGTATATAAGATGTCTTTCGTACTTCGTTTCCGTTTCAGAGATGGGTATCTTAGACAGACGAAATTAACCCAAGGAAGGGACCTCATATTCTGAAAAGAACATGACGCAACGTAATACATGTCGCGGGTGACATTATTTTTCCATTTGGTAGGCTTATTTTCTTGTGAGGGTTATCAAGTTAGGGACGGTAGCGCGCTAGGGGTGGCTGCGGGGTGGGTCCGCAGGGCGGGGGTTGCGGGACGCGGGGTGCAGCTATCGACCGGCTGCCCTCCCCCCGGCGTGGCTCAGTTTCCGGGCGAGAGTCGCGCAGACCGCCAGCGCCGCGACGCGACTCCGTCAGACGTTAGATAGTCAATTTGATCATCACCATGCTGATAGGGCTCGTTCGGGACTCGGTGATGCAGTGCTTCTGTCACTCATGCCGCGCGCCCGTTCTGCCTGCAGGTTGGAAATGGCTGTTACCTGGAAAAAATCATCGAACTCATCAGAAATTTGACCGGTGACGCTGTTGCCACTATAGGATGGAGACAAACGCCCTACGTTAACTGGCTTTAATCTTATAACGTATTTTTCAAATCGTATAACAAAATTAATCATTTTTCAGGGAAGGCTAATTAGAAGGTAACCTCTTTAACTGTCAACTGCCGCTTCTCCAGTTTGTTTCAGATTGATAAACTATGAAGGTAACTTTTATGAATTGCTAACGTTATATTTTGATTCGTATGGAATTGCTAAGTCAATGTTTTGTGGTACCTATGTTATGTTTCGTTGGATTATGGAGGTCTGTTATTGAGACGGCGGCCGGCCGGTGGGGAGAGAAATGCCGGCCGGCGCCTTTACATAGTTTTACCTGACGTAAATCACGTGATCCATCGATTACAAGCCAGGAGCAATTTATAGCTAGTCGATGATAGACCATGTGGCCCAATGTCACGGCAATCTTGATCAAGCATTGACGTAACGGCCATATTCTTAAGATGTTTGGTAAATTAACTGCTGAGACCAGAAAAAATCGGTAAGTATAGGTAATTTTTTTTGCCTGAATGGGTAGGATCTATTTTTGTTTTGTTTTCTTTTGCAAGGATACGTTTTTCTTGAGTTTTTCAGAACGGCCAGCATCGGTAATCCGCTGAATCATGTTTGGGGTTTTCCAGTTGTTCGTACACCTGTCAGTCCGTGCCGATTCCACTACAACTATTGATTAAACATTACTGCATAATGTCCACCATTTTGTACCGACTGCGAATCGCGATACTGTAGCACGCGTCTGCCATTCTGCGCAGAAAGCACCACCGGCCTTTTTCTGTCTGGAAGATCACGAGCAAAATTTTAACCCTTTCAAGAAAATGATTTCTTGTAACTTACGTAATAGGAGCTTTACGTATTCCGTAACATTTGGACATACATACCTATCTACTTGTCTAGGGATTTCAGAAAAAATGTTGTTTTCACATAATATCGCGGGCTTGATTAAATAACGTCACGCAATCGCGACGTTATCACTGTATTAGACCCTTTGTTAAATGTTTTGATATTTTTTGCGGCACTACGCACGCATTTGAGGACTTCGGGTCACTTTATTATTGCAGGCTTGTTAATTAACGACATGATTCATATATTTTGCTGTAAACTCCCCTCATTTTCTAAATAACGGATTTTTCAGTCAGGTATATGTAGTAGAAATAGAAATATTTTCATTACAGCCATTTTACAATTTTAAGTAAAAGCATTTTCATGTTGAAGTCCACGTTGGATTTATGATTTAATAAAGTATTCTTCACAATCAGCCTCAGAATGGAGTCGGCAAAACTGTTTCAGAGTCAGACAAATTACCTTTTGAATTATTGATGTGCAAACCATTTTACGATCGATCTTTACTGTTCCAAGCCTAGCATGGTCCTTGATATTCAACTTCACGGTCTCAAAGACCATAAAACATAGGGTTTACGGACCATACGCATTGCCTTGGACATGTGGCTTATAAGAAAATCTATTCTTTGTTCGTTCCAACTGCTATGAACATTCTCTTGCGCATATTACAGCTAAAAAACGACGTGAAATAACTCCTTAATTAACGCACTAGCGGTTACTTAATTAATAATTATCGCATAATTCGCTTCGTAACGTCATGTTGTGCTTGTCACTACATTTCAAGTTGGCTTGGATTAGCAAACATGCTGTTGTGAAGTGACAACAGGGGACTCGAGATCACATAATTGTTTAGGGGACGATTATAGCAGGGTTTAATTGGCTTAACAAGATTCTACACCCCTTTTGGAGGGTGCGGTAAGGGCTTACAGATTTTGATCATCTTTATTACCATGTCATTTTGTTTACATTACTTCTACATTGTGATTCATTACGACGAAGGCTAAAGGGATTATTGTCGTTAAGGATGAAGATACACGAAGTGGCGCCTTTTTTCATTTGCCGTTGAGACGACGGATAGTATTGATCCCGCTAGAGGGTTGAACAATGCCATAAAACCGACATTTCATCTTATGCATGGGATCTAGCGTATATTACTTTCATGTAATGGAGACTGAAAGCTCGTAAAATTCGACCCGAGTTTTTTATCTGCATTTGCCGTCTGAAATGTATGTCCACAGTGATGCATTGCAGGTGCATACAAAGTTTGCGTGCTGCAAGTTATTCCGTTGTACTGCTGAGTTGGCATACTCCTACTTTTTCTGCTGCATTACCGCTGCTACGAAATTAATGTACATTGTCAACTCCACACATCGTGAGAGGATTTAAAAAATAACATTTGCGGCGAGGGCTATAAAACGGGGTTGTACACAAAGTCACACCCATTTTCCTAATGAGCACTACTCGTAAAGAGGACGTCGGTGCCGTCTCCGCTATTCTGGAATGTTCTCAACGCTGCATAGAATATATCTCTTGTTTCTGCATCGCTAGCCGTCGCATTTGCGTCGAGTTTAAAACACTCGTACGTGCCAACGCTCTTATTCCCAGAGGTAGTAAATTTACTTTCAGCTCTCCCCTCAAGGGTTTTAAAGTCAGCCTTTAAATATTTTATCAGGTTTTTCATGTTGTATCGTGCGGCGCCGGAGGGGGCTGCCTGTCGACCTTTCAGCTGTAACTACCCCGTTTGTATTTGATTACCATGTTTTTTCTGGTTTATTGTTTTTATGCATGTTTATTAAATTGGCGTTTTACAGATGGTTTGCAGCTCTGTTGAATATGGATGTAAAGTTATTGATTTGAATTCTGAAGAGTAAGTGAACCCAGAATCGGCTTGGGCATAAAGTTGAATTCTGCATTTTATTTAAACACGAATATGACGTCACGAGTTGTAAATGCATGCAATCTTTATTTATTCTTCTCTATTCAAACTTAATTAGGTTTCTCAAATTTATAAAATGTATATAAATACTCTTAATACATGTACTTAATACCGGTTTCAATATATAAATAAATACCTAACTGAAAAAATAATATAGAGGAAACTTCGAAAAGTAATGAACTTCTGTCTATATCAGTATTCAAGGGATGCCATTTAATTTGTATTCCATTAAGCTTTCACCTTTAGTAAAACTTGATCTAGGTTTTTATTTGCATTAGCGTTGCGGTTATATAAATCTGTAGGGATTCAAGTGGTCCACCGCAATGATTTCTCTTAGCTGGTTATTTGTGAAAATCGTTGTGAAATGAATTACACAGAATAAAAGGACAAAAAGAGATTATTTCTATATGGATAATAATAATTGTTCGTTTATTCTTACACCAACTCACTATCTTTTTTGTGTCAAAAACTGGCAACTCTCCAACTTTTAAGAAGTATAATTGTTTTTTCGCAAATGTCGGGTTCGGCTTTTTTATTACAGTTTTTTTTTACATAGGTACTAGTAACTTAAAAAAAACTATCGCTTTCGACGCTGATCGCAACATCGAGCAACAACGATGATATAAATTGCTTTAAAAAGTTTCATAACCCCAAAATTGCCACTGTTTTACCTTGTTTAAACTTCGGCTATGGATTGGCCGCGAATTAAAGTTTAAGTTGACTTAACAGTTTCCATAGTATGGTCTCCGCATCGTCTGCTGTGTAAACTAGGACTTAGCGTTGCCGTGAGGGGTTATCCGTATTTGCGGCAAATTTCGTCGGCACTCCGGCATTCCCCTCACGTGCCGCCCTCATCTCGGCGTCGTGTCGTCGTTATTACCTCGATACTATTACCGACGTCCCCAAAAACAAGAGTTGGGGTCCAAATATCTAATAAATGACTGTTCATTTGGGCCTCAAGTTTGAGAATTACCGTAACTTTGACGACATGTTCTAAGAATGGATTCTTGTGATCATTGTTCAGAATTAATTGTTGTTATTTATGTGTCTTTAACTTGTTAATTATTTGCAACTCAATAGAACTATTTGAAACTTGTAAATTATTTGCTATAACTCAATAGAACTGCTGTGAAGCCTGTCTCGATCGGATTACCTTGCTAAATTATCAGCCGCTAAGCAGTAGCGTGCACACATTTGTATTCTTATTTAGTAAAATTAGTAAGACATAATAACATCCATAACCAATGCCTACAGTGTTGTTAACGTCCTTAACTATTAATCGGGTGGGCCATCCAAAATCACCATCATATTTCATTAATCTTGTTTTCTTCCCCACAGAAATAAATATACTTAAAACAGGCAAGTGACGCATATTGTGTTAAAAACAAGAAATGTTGGCTCGTAAAACTACTTTTATGTATAACATTGATGCATGGCATGACATACACTTATTAACTTGAAGCTTTTATCTACTTTATGTCAGCCATTAGATACGAGGCTGTTATGTGGACTACTGCGACATTTTCCATCGACTGTTTGTTCACCACAATCGATGGATTCTAGCAGTCACGCGAGCACCGAATGACGACTCATTAAAGCGTGGGGTCCGAGTGCTTGGAAATTCAGAATGCTCTTCAAATAAACATTAGTCGGGTCGAATCGACTGGTGTAATCGTTTTTCGATTGTCCTTCAGTGATGTTTGGGTGTTGTTGACTTGGGAATGCAGGCTCGACTTTAATAGTATTTGCAAGCGAAGTTTCGAGATCTTGGCCTTATTTTGATTATTCTATCATAGCTTGGTAGACTTTCCGTGCTGTTTCTTGAAATGGCCTTTGTTTAGTAGTTATTTGTGTTTGTTTGGTTTTATTTTTGTTTATTACTAGCTTCTGCCCGCGACTTCGTCTGCGTGGACTTCAGAATTGGATCCGATCTATATAAAAAGTAGTCCATGTGTTCCAGGCTATAATCTAACTCTGTGTCAAATTTTATCCAGATCCGTTCAGCCTTTCTGCCGTGAAAGAGTAATAAACATCCATCCATCTTCACAAACTTTCGCATTTATAATATTACTATTGGTAGAATTATTTTAATACTATTGGTAGGTTCCGATTTATGGTAGATATTAATAAACAAGCCAGAGGGTCAGTTTGTCTCCTAGAAGTGGCCAGCGTCGCGGGCTCGGGCTCCGCTGACGTCCTCTTTCTGTCTCTAGCTCACCGACGGTCGGCGCCCGTCAAAAAACCAGTCGGCAAACCGAGGACCAAACAACCTAAGAAGGTCAAGTTTATAAGTAAGTAGTGATTTTCAGGATATTTATCACGTGTCAAAATAAGACAAAACCTTTTATACTATAAGACTTTTATATTTTTATGAATAAGGGGGAAAGTGTGAGAAGTCTGGACTTAACTACAAAAATAAGTAAAGATGTAAAAGTAAATAATAGAACAAATAAACTGCCGCTAGTCTTGACGGTTTCCAAGAATATCTCAAAAAAGGTTTTAACACAAGATTTAGAACATACAGCAGCAGACGGCCATTTGGATATGTTTCAATTAGGCTGCCAAAAAAAGTTTGCTTGTTTTAACTTAACTGTAGCGAACAAGACGCGTTATTCATTTTCACAGACAAAAGATTCTAAAGTGCAGTCTGAAGGACATTATTTACAGGAATTATCTAGTATACGCGCCTTCATGGCAATAAAGCTCATTTCAAGTCACGAACAGTTAGTAAATGGAGTGGTCAGACACACATTTCGTACGAAATACGAATCACACAAAGCGTCCACCGCGATCAACCACGTTACTTTACGGAACGGAGGCTGAGAGGAGACTTATGTGAGAAGTGAGAAATCAACCTCTTATCATTAGTACAGGCGGCCGAAGGCTCACCACACAACGGTAGAAACAACATGACGTCTGTCAGTGTCACGCTTTTAAATCTTGCTCAACATCTTTGAGGCAGTTCTCTTAAAATTAGCACTCTATTTCCTACTTCTCCATACTCAACGTATACCCAGCAAGATCTCTTTGATAGATAGTACACACAGAGCCCTGGGGATGTGAGTCCCTTTGTGGGACGGGTCAAGAGTTTTCACCCCTTTTAAGTGAGTTATTGTTAGTTTTGTATTGTGCGCGTGTTTGTTTTTGAATCCCCCTTTTTACGTGGAAAAGTGGAATTCCAACACTTGAGACCCTTGACGTTAAGTTTGCTCTTATGTTCTTTGTCATTTATATTTTTCGTTATTACATTGTTTTTTATTATCTACATTATTTTTTTTGAAGAGTTTGGTAGTTAGTGTAACAAAATACGATTGCTTTCTATGTATAGAAAAAAACAGTTATTCTCAATTTGCATAGGCAGTTAGCCCAACCGCATAGGTGCTACTGGAAAGTGCATAAGCAAGTTCAAACCCTGCAGACTCGAAATTTAGCTGCACCAACCGTCCATACATTTTGACCTTGGATTTTCCTGATAGGTTTTTCTGAAAATACCTACCTGTTTTATCTTACTGACAATATACTTTGTGAATTCCATTTGTCCTATTATGGCTCATAAAGTTTAATTCAATAAACATAACAATACATAGTATATTGTTGCCGTTGCTAAAAACTGACCACTTTTAATTGTACACAGTCTTATGGGAACCCTAGTTCACGACCTCTCTGCACTCAGTGTGTGACTCACCGATTTTCATAACGTTATAGTTTGCAAACATTGCCATAGCCTGAAACGCGATGTAAATGCAATTGGCATGACTCACTAGGGGGAGACAGTCGGGAGTCCCGATCCCCTACCCACCCACAATAATGAAACAATACAGCATTCCTTACCCCGAGACGAAGTTTACCCGACCTTGAATGTTATAATTTACCCCCTTACCCCACTGCGTTTTAAGAATTCCACCCTTAAACGGTGGGGGCAGCAATTTAATGAGTTTAGCGAGTGTATTCAGTTGGGACGTTAATTAACGCCTTTAAAATTACGGTTAATTTGTAAAATATTGTCAGGGATATTAGAGGGACCGTTTGTGGGACGCAATTGCTAATTTGGGGATCATAGAACTTTGAAAGCGTCAACGGCGGTATTGTTTTGTTAAGGCAAATTTTATGCAAAGATCTAGTTATTATATGGGTTTAGAAATGCAGCCCAGACATTATAGTGGATATTCGCTGGAATTTCGTTTGTCTGTTACCAATAAAATATGTATTGTTAATAAGTATTTAGTTTTTTTACCCCCGACACTAACAAGGGAGTAAGATGTTTCGTAAGCATCATAGCCCCTAAACCCAAACTGATGTACCGATTTTGAATAAAATTTCCATTTGAAGGCGAGATTCGAGAAAATCTGGACACCCGGTTGAAGATCATCAGCTCTTTTCTAGTTGATGAATGGATGTGACTATGTGAGCAATATCCATAGATCCGATCCAAAAAAAATGGTATTTAAAAGTATCTGTACTTATTAAAATTTCTCACGCCCTTTTTCCATAGGGGTGGTTAGAAACTATAGAACGCCACTTGTATACTTTTTGTGCCTCACATTACCGTATTCATTTGAAATTAATATCTATATAACCTGGTACAGCAGGTCATGTCATCAGTCATCACCTAACAACGGGTCTACTTATGTAGCAATATGCGTGCGAACTCTATGCACTTTGTTCATTGTTTGGACGGCGTTAGGTTAGAGCACACAATAAAATTGTATTGTGTCTCTAGTGATGCGTGGTTCCACCTAGACTCGAGATACCAAGATGAACAGTTATAGACAACACAATGCAAATATACTAACTACCTACTTATATATATTTTTTCTACTTACTAATGTGAACTTAGGTCTCGTCTGAATTCCCCAAATAAGGAGTTCGAAGAGACAAAATTACACGTAAGAAGTATTTCCAAAAAGGGAATTCGAATTTCTAGAAATTCTTATAAAAAATAATTGAATGTCGCCAACAAAATCATCATTAATTGATAGAAATATGAAATATTTATGAGTTACGGTCGATGAACGAGTGTAGGCGGGTATTACGTGTTGAATTACTAAATACACTTTCTACAGACATCAATTTCTCAGATTTTGTATTGTAATTTTGTGTTTAAATACAAGTTGGTGCAAGTGGCCCTAAGTATGTAGTAGAAACTTCACTAGTTCCAGTATTCTATTTTCAAAATACCACCAGTATTTTATCTTCAAAATGCAACCAGTATTATATCGTATTTGCACGATCTTTGATACAAGTATCTACCTACTTACTGGGTAACAATGCTGTAATGCCGTTATCTGCCATTGTTGTTGTCCATTTTTGTTTGATCACGATTATATCTACTAAACTACCTAAGCTTCTTTGCATCGCGTTCGTTAACCCAACGTCCCAAGCTGATAGTGGACCCACTAACCATGACGTCAAAGATTTAAGTATAAAGCCTGTTCTACTTTTAACCTCCTAAAAATAGAGGTGATATTTGTGTAGCGATCCAGACGTACAGTTGAAATTACTTGCTTGCTTTTGAAGGTATACAACAATGCCAATAAGAAACTCTAAAAGTTGAAATGTGTTGTTGTTCCATTATGTGACCAAGCTTTTTCTTAAGAACTGTATAAATTTTAATTAAATTTTGTCTATAAGAGTACATCGTGTGGCTGCGCTAGTATTTTTTTATAAATTATGTCTTGTCTACTATTATAAAATTGTAAAAAGCTGTCTGTACATTGAAGATATTTAAAAAAAAACACGTGGGTTATGGTATATAAACGTCTCCGAATCCGAAAATGTGATTTTTAAAATTCTTGTCTGTTTGTTCTATTCTATTTCTATTCTATTTATCTTTCGGGGACGCCGGCAGGCACCAGGCGGGCGATCAGTCCTCATGTTGGGATTATTTCGCCCAGTTCCCCATTTTGGTGGATCCCGTCATGGGTTACTGGCGCTCGGCGTCGCAAATCTTCCCGTAGCCTTGCAGAAGTCCACCAGTTGTCCGATGGAGAGTTCTGCTAGCTGTTCTTCATTTATCTCATCGGTTCCTAGTACTTGTCTGTTTGTTACGGGTTGGAGCAAAAACTACTGAATAGATTTTAATTTTATTATCACTGTTAGAAAGTATATGCTCCAACTTAAAAACTGGTGAACTTCTTATCTCAATTAATTAAACGAATCTTGAGATACAGCTTGACCTCCCTGATGTACAGAGGCCCATACAAAGAAGAGACCATCAATGTTGGTTTTCTATTTTTACTCCTGATATAGCTTCACGTGAGCTAAGCCGCGGGTAGAAGCTAGTTTTTTTATAAATTCTTGATAGGATTCCATTAATAGTAAGTACAAACAGTTACATATTCTGTTTTTAAAAAACTACAATTTGATTCAAATTATGTTCTAAAGATGGATAGAAAGATTTGATTGATGCATCGATACATGGATCGATTCTCGTCGTATCGAATTAGGTATTAAAAGTGGCCTTATAATTCGTCGTTGTAAAAAATGACAATACTTTTTCCTAAACCACCATGATCTTATTCTTTATATTTCGAACAGCCACTGAGATTCGCTGCCAAGAGATGTCGAAGGGCGGTCTGGCGTACGAAGTGATCCTGGCTGAGCCCGTGGGAGTGCCGGTGCCCCGCCGCGCCGACTCCCCGGAGAAGACGCCTTCCGTCGAGGAGATCCAGGAGAAGCTGAAAGCGGCCGAGGAAAGAAGACGTGTAAGTAGGATGTGGGATCTCCTTTTTATATCAAAGTGAATACTGGATTCAGAGTTATCCTGATTTATATCACATACCATCACGCCTGTATTCATCAAAGTATTAGGCAGAGATTTTCTAATATAGGTAGGTATTAAGTCCCATGTTAATGGGGGGTGAGCCATGTCCATTGCCTTAAACCGGGCACAAATCCAAATTTCGAGCTGGTTCTCTAATAAAACTGCTCGACCTGGGAATCGATCCAAGTACCTCTAACGCAGGCAGTACTTATTATATCGGGTATTAGAGTAATATGAGAGAATAACATAACATAACATACCATCACATCACGCCTGTATTCCCCGAAGGGTTAGGCAGAGGCGTACTAATGTACACCCACAGTTCGCCGGTATGTTTAGGTCCCATTTAATAGGGGGCGAGCCTATTGCCATTAACCGGGCACAAATTCCAAACTCCGAGTTGCTACGGGGATTTTCATAGAAAAACCCAATAACACACTTTGCTCGACCTGGGAAACGAACCCACGACCTCTAGCGTAGCAGTCGCGGACAGCACCACTTGGCTAATGAGGATTAATATCATGTTTATAAAAACACCTTCGCAAATAATGCATTTGGAATTTTAGAACAAAGTTAGCATAAAAAAGTTACAGTGAGCCAACCTTAAAAGATAGACATATGCTTTCGCGGACTTTTTTTTAGAACTTTTAAAGAGGAACAATTCTGTCATATATGATTTTTGCGAAACTTTAACCGTTTACGCAGCGCACGCATCGGAAGCTCTCAAAAGGAAAAAAACCCCGATTTTGAAACATTCTTCATTGATGCTCCGCTCCTATTGGTCTTAGCGTGATAATATATAGCCTATAGCCTTCCTCGATAAATGAGCTATCTAACACTGAAAGAATTTTTCAAATCGAACCAGTAGTTCCTGAGATTAGCGCGTTCAAGCAAACAAACAAACAAACAAACTCTTCAGCTTTATATATTAGTATAGATAGTATATAATTATAGATTGAACATTTTAATAGGCTGGACATAGCGTTGACTGTTGTTAAGTTCGACAGAACCTATTAATATTGAGCTCAGAACTTCACCAATCAATAAGTATGCTTTTGTTTATACCGAATCACGGTATGATCATACAAAAAGAAAAAAAAACTACAATAACGAACGTTCCTTTTTACCTACAGAGCCTAGAAGCCAGCAAGATGGCGGCAATTGCACAGAAAATGCAGAAGATTGAAGAGGCGTCCCGTATCCGTAGCGAACAGACCAACAACTTCATCGTCAACACCAAGGAGGCGCTGGACGCCAAGATGGAGACGCATGAGGAGAAACGCGAGGCGTACATAAACGAGCTGCGTTCGCGCCTGAAGGACCACCTCGAGGGAGTCGAGAAGACCAGGTACATGTCATTCTGTTTGTTGCCAGCAGAGAAAACATATTTTATCTTATAGTTTTTAACATATTTATATGTATTTATTCACTTCAAAATAGGCAAGTCCGTAATGTAAAACAGTCATCAATGGTTTTGTTGTTTTAAACGACTCTCTCTCTTAACCCGTCAGCTGGTAAAAAGCCAGATAGTCAGATTCTGGATATATTAAAATGTAGCAGTTCTTAGCCACTTGATAAATCATAATCTAGAGATAGAAAAAGGATTGACAAGGGCAAGGACACTGCATAGAGTATATAGGCAGAAAAATAAAATATTATATACATTACTTTTTTTTTACAGAATTAGAAGAAGGATAATTAATAAAATATGTTGCTTGTTTGTGGTCATAACATGGTCTCATGCCATTGCTCAAAATAAATTCATATTAATACCCCTTCACTTAGTAGACAGCCACAATGGTCTCACATAAGATACAGATTCAAAAAATATATATTATAACACTGAAATAATTTCTCAAATTGGACCAGTAGTTTCTGAGATTAGCGCATTCAAGCAAACAAACAAACAAACTCTTCAGCTTTATATATTAGTATAGATTTACACACAATTCTGGCAGTTGTAGCAAGTCTCAGCTTCCATGCTAACATTCTGTTTGTCTCCCTTCAGGTTGACCTTGGAGCAGCAGACGATGGAGGTGTACAAGGCCATCGAGGATAAGATGACCACGGCCGCCGACAAGCGCGACGAGAACATAAAGAAGATGCTTGAGCGCTTGCGCGAACATGTAAGTTAATAGCTCCTCTTTCAAGCTGGGTAGCCGGAGCAACGGAATTCTGTCAATACTATTTAATCCTATTTAAGTTCCTCATTAGACTAGGCGCTAGAGGTCGTGGTTTCGATTTCCAGGTCGAGCAGCTCGTAGTTTGGAATTTGTGCCCGGTTAATGGCAATAGGCTCGCCCCCTATTACAAGGCACCTAAACATACCGGCGAACTATGGGTGTACCATAAGAACACCTCTGCCTAACCCTTGGGAAATACAGGTGTGATAGCATGTTATACCTAGATCTTTTAAGGACACTTTTATAGGTCAATGTTATATTTTTTTACCTAGATGACACTGGTATTTCCTAACTCCAACCTCTGAGATGATACTCCGATCCAAAATCGGAGAGCCATGGTTTCTTTTAAAGTCAAGACAGAGTAGTAGAAAATATAATGTGAGAGTTTCAATGCAAGGCGTAACGGCTTTGTGTAGGCCAGTCCCATCTTACGTCACGCATGCATCAGTCATTTTGTAGCTCGAACATAATCTAGGGAGCTCATCAACTCGACGCATGACGATACCACATGAGTGGAACATTTGCATTGTAGCCTCATCAACCTTTTTTCCGATAGAGGAAAAAGGTAGGATGTCAATATCAAGGCCCTAGGGTCTTACACGTTGATAACATAATCTAAAGAAGGCCAGGTCAAACCTGCAAGAAGCCAAGGATCAGGATCCTTTATCCATCAAACAAAAGTCGTAAGACTTATTCCTTGAACTTTGAGCTATCAGCGTAAGCTTTCTTTTTATAACTTGCACATTAATTTCCCCCTTTCCTCGTTGCCATGTCCAGACCGTTATTTAACCTATATCTGTAATCAGGAGGAGCAGGTGCGCAAGGTGCGCGCGGGCAACCACGAGCGCTTCCAGCAGCTGGAGAGCGCCATCCAGGAGAAGCTGCAGCAGGCTGCCGACCGCCGGCTGCTGCTAGAGGCGGAGCAGAAGGAGAAGTTGCGCAACCATGTAAGTAATGCACCAAGGACATTGCCAACTGCTTTTCAAGCTATTCAAGGCCGGTCCTGGTTTCTAACCACAGTGTACCTACCCTTTAAATACATACTTTAAACACAATACCCTTTTAATAAATCCTGCGTGAATGCGTGAAACCGACTCACATTCATTTGTTTTTTTTACGTCCATTGAAAAAATGGAGATTTTACGAAAGCCACATGAGAAATGGACTTTTGCTAAGTGGATGTTAAACGCAGTTAGCGATCGCGTAGATCTTAATTTCATACCACTCAGAAGGTAATCTGGCGAGTCCCTGATTTGCCGTTGTTCACTGTTTGCCAATCGCCTGAGCTGATCATTTAATTTTGTAACAAAACGCCGTATGTTTTGCAATGGAAACTTCGACCATGTCATCATGGCTGACGCGATAAGTTTCTAAATACAGTTATTTAACTTTCATTATCCGAATCGTTCAACCATGATTAGAGTTGGTAGGTACACTGTGGTGCTACGATAGTGAGCAAGCCGTACGTAGATATTTCAATCTGGCAATAAAAGCTTATGGTAAGCTTCCTTGGATATCTGTACCTCGTTGCGACCTTAGGTCATAGGTGTTCTGTTTGTATGCCGGCTGCGGCGGTTCGAACTGGTTTAAAGCGGATCGCAAGGTAATCAAACTTATGGTTATCGCTTCGTCCTTGATTATATTTCTGTTGGCAACCCAAAAGTTATTTGAATATAAAGTAATAGAAGTCTATTACTTTATTCCTTCGTACTTTCCTTATTTGAAAATACGATAAATGTACAATTACATTGATTATTTGGGATTCAATTGGCTTATACGCGAGTTTATTCAAACCAAAAACCATTTCAAACCGTGTCAGCATTAAACATATCATGTATATTATTTACTTCATTCATTTGTCATTACCATAGCATGTCGTATGCATGATTGTTTTTATTTGTTTTTTTTTTCGTGAATGCGTATACGCAGAGTCTTAAGCTAGCCGAGGTGCGTTCTGCCGCGACCGCGAAGGTGGAGGAGATTACTAAGGACATAGAGACTAAACTCACCACCGCTGAACAGAACAGAGAGAAAGAAATTCAGAAAAAGCTGGATTTCGTCAAAAAGGAGGTCGGTTATCACATTTATTGTTTTAAGGGCACTACACTGCAAAAAGATTTTTTTAAAAGAATTTTTACAAGTTCTGTTCTAGATAATAGCTTTGGGAAGATATATAAAACTGTAGTAATTTCATAGCAATGGTATTAAAAAAACCTCGATTTGTAGTGTTGTGCTCTTACATGCATCATTTTATCTTTTTTTTAATAGTTATAATTTATTCATTAGCTTATAAATTAATTATTATATTGTTTAAACTCGACTTGAATCTTTGAACCAGATCAGTTAAGGGAAATTAGTATATCCTTTGACTTAATCTTTCATGCATCATTTTATCTTTTTTTTAATTGTTATAATTTATTCATTAGCTTATAAATTAATTATTATATTGTTTAAACTCGACTTGAATCTTTGAACCAGATCAGTGAAGGGAAATTAGTATATCCTTTGACTTAATCTTTCAGGATGTTTTTTACAGTTGGTTCAGTATTCGTTAAAGGTATCCTCCACTTATGTGTTCACAGATTTTTGTGTATCAAAAACCATAAAGATCCACTATCCATCTTTTAGTCACAGTTAAATTTAAGATTTTCTTATCACAAAAAATATGGCTTTTAGACTGAAAGACCTCTGTATTCTAAAAGATTATGCCAAAATTATGCATTTTATAAAGGTCGTTAACGTTTATTAGCATTTATTATGTTTAAATTTAAATGTATGTCCTTTATGTGCAGGAGCGGCGCGCAGAGATGGTGCGGCAGAACAAGAGCGCGCGCGTGGAGAGCGCGGGCGCCGCCAGCTCGGGCTAGGCGCCGCGGCCTCCGCCGTGCCACACGCACCACACCACGCAGACCCAAAACACTCCACCACCACCCACTAAATAACATGTCAAAATCCACGCCATCGATGACAGTTCGTTACAGTGTTGCCATGTGTTAACATACTTTTAGGGTTGTCGGAAATAACTGCACGTCTTTTAGACGGTCGCTTAGCGAGCGTTTGTGCGCTCTATTCGCATTTATGTAGTCTACATCTATGTTATTGTTCAGTTACGAAATTTTGGAAGGTGGGTCGACGGAATGCTAGTAAAATTCTATTATTAATAATTTCACTGGTTTTCCGAGGCCAGTGGAAGATTGAAAAGACGTCATAAATTGGTGTACATTTACACAAAAGGCGAGTTAATGGAGAGTTGGAACATCTTATCGATATTAATTTGTGTTTGCAGTGTTAACACGCCTTTTGCTTGTAATGTTAGCAATTTATGACGATAGATATAAGGTCTTTTGGCTGGTCCAGTAGCAAAATTTGTACTTCGGTGTGAAACGTGGAGGCGCCTTTAGACAGCCGATATTGCGTCGGTGTTGTAACATGTAAAAATATTGTGATAAAAAATAATAAAAAATATTTTCTCTAATATTGCACACCGTACAGCATCCTCACAATATTTGTGTTACACCCCCCGACGCGCTTACTTTGTGACACTAAATATGTCCCTCGTGATCATGCTTACGACATCTTTGATTCTTAATTTCAATGAAGTTATAAATTATTTTCACCAATATTACGGCAACATTGCTGTCCACTTTAAATAACAATAATTATGGCCTATTTCAAACAATGTACTTAATTGAATTTGTCTAAGACATGATCCCACTAAGAACCAAGTTTTAGTATTCCAATTTGATAATTCTACCTGTTCACTTTCATGAATTCACATCTCTTGTCTTGGCATACTAAAGATTGGACAATCGCGTACGGGTTCTGTACCTAAAAAGCCGCATATTTGCCTATTATTTTTATATTAAATTTTAATTTTCTAGACAGCTGAATTTTGCAGAGGCTAGCTATATTTTTTAGTACGGAACTCACGGCAAATTTAACGAATGAGATTTGTAAGCAAGCTGGCGGGACGCAGCTCGATGGTGGAATGAGGAATATCTCTAATCGTTAGTTATAGACTTATATCATTATTTTTAATGTTTATCATACGCAACAGTATTTTTAGGGAGGTATAATCTAAATTTAAGTTTTATCATGTTCTTATAATTGAATAACGCTATTAACTGTCCATTATGATATCATATTTCATTTGTGTTGTCGATGATTTGGAAGACTGTCGTGTCGCGGGTTGTTTGTGGCTGCGTTTGTTTCGTCAGGTCGGTGTTCGCTGCGCTCGGGTGCTAGCCGGGGGCGCCGGGGCGGACGGCCGAGCGCACTGGCGCACTGGTGCCACTAACACTGTGTCACTGGTGCACTAGTACGTGCATGTTCGACCAGTCCGCGCGACGCCACTACATCTAGTCTACAAGTTTAAATTTAAGTCATTATAACACTTCTTTTTATGATCTCAATTGGATACAATAAAAAGTTAAATGGATTGTTAGTCGACTAGTTAACCATCGGAAGTGCCTCAGTATATTCGGTAATGGCTCTTGGATAATATCAATAGTGTAACGTATAAAACTGCCTTCATAGCGTTTTATATTTTTTTAATTGTAGATGGCGAGGGCGCCGGGCCGCGGACGTAATGGTGTGTTGGACACAAACCGCTTCTGTGATGTTTTTGCTCTAGTGATATTATGTATCGTATCGTTCGGTTAGGCACAAATTATATCGACACGGACGCTCCGTACTCGCGTGTTGGTTGAGCTTGAGACGGATACAACGCGGGGTTTGTCGCTCGACTGTTAAGTGAGAGTATTTCTGTATTTTATAGTATATTTTTGCCATTCATTTAGCGTCGTCTGTTTTAACGTCAAAGATATGATAATAATTGTATATAATATTATGAGATGATGTATCGTTGCTTGGCGCGAGGTGCGCGGCGGCGGCGGCGGGGCGAGTTGCTTGCCTGCTTCTACTCGTATGATAATAACGCTGATATGAGTAAGGGAACTAGTTGTAAGTTACTAGCTTGTTTCTCGGTGAAGAAGTGAAAACCTCTGACCAATTTGCCTTGGGTATTGTGTAGCCTTTTAGATTCTCACGATCGAGACGAATCATGTATAGCGATGCAACATATAGCTTTCAGATAATTATATTTTTGTTTTTCGTAATTTTTGCGTAATATTAGTCACTCTCCTATCTCTTATTATGGTGTTATTATCGTTAATTTTTATATTTTATGTGATTAATTATATTAATGTGCTTCAGTTTGTGAGGTATATGAAAATTGCTGTTTGAAGTGCAGGCAACTTTTGTAGTTTCATTGTCGTATTAAATAAAGTCATAAATACTAATAAACAAGCATTTTATTTAGCAGCGAATCCTTGTCCTCTATTTTACTGAAATACTAGCGGCCCGCCCGGCTTCGCACGGGTGGAGAAATCCCTATATTCTATTCTATGTTAAATCTGGAATTGGCATACAAATGGTGAAAGAATTTTTGAAATCGGCCCAGTAGTTTTTGATTTTATTCGTTACATACATTCAAATCTTTCCACTTTATAGTAAATAACCAGTTCAGTCTTTTCCTAAGGGCACAAGCACAAGCCCAGGGCATCCGAATTTTAGGGGGGGGGGGGGGGGCTATATAATCCTAATATCATTCACATGAAGATCACAGCTGCAAAAAGCTTTACTTATATACATAATACATGCTATCAAGCCTGTATTCCCTGAAGGGTTAGGCAGCGGCTTTCGCCCGTATGTTTAGATCCCATGTATTAGAGGGCAAGCCTTTTGCCACTAACCGGGCACAAATTCCAAGCTGCTACTGAGGATTTTATAGAATAACCCAATAACAGTGCTCGATCTGGGAATCCCACAACAAACTAAATAAATAAATATTCTGGGACATTTTTACACAGCACCATCTAGTCCCAAACTAAGCAGAGCTTGTACTATGGGTATTAGACAATGGATATAATACTTATATAGTTTTTTTTTATAAATACATACATAAACACCCAGACGAACACAAACACTTATATTCATCACATAATTTTTTGTGTCCTGTGGGAATCGAACCCACGACCTCATGGTCAGCAGTCCGGTACTCGAACCACTAAACCACAGAGTCGTCGTCCAAGTTTATGTTCCGCGGGAAATCTAACCCAAGACGCGTAGCAGTCTTCCCTGGAACTACCAGAGTGCACATTGCGCACGCAATGAGGCAGTTGATTTATGTACCTCTTCGGTATTATGATCATCCTTTTCACTGATAACCTCTGTACAATATGAAAATTGATACATACATAAAAGAATAAATAATTATATGAGCGCTTGAACTTGTACGTAAGTGTATACGTTACTGGATTTTTTTTATTCGCGTTATCACGCAACATCAGCAGTGATATAGGTTTTTTCTGTGAAAGTCTCAGTGGGAGTCGGAATTGTGCAAGCTCGGACTGGGACCTGCCTACCTTTTTTGACAACTTTAAATACCTATCTACATTTTTGAACTGACCATATCTGTAGAAGAACCGACAACCGCTGGGGTAGACGTGTTCTTGAGTGGAGACCGCGACTCGGCAAACGTAGCACAGGACGCCCTGCGGGCCCTGCGGCGAGATGGAGTGATGATTTGCGAAAGGTTGCTGGCGGAAGCTGGATGCGACAAGCCGAAGACAGGGCGAAATGGCGTACATTGGGGGAGGCCTACGTCCAGCAGTGGACTAGTATAGGCTGATGATGATGATGATGATTTGTGAACTGTGGGTGTACTTAAGTATACCTACATAAAGTAGGTAGGTACACTACTGCCTAATCCTTCGGGGCATACAGGAATGATGGTAGGCAGGGCGGGATCACACATAAAAATAAGTACTAAAGTAGGCGGGATCTACCATAGGTATGGCTTTAGCGCAGGGACCCATTATAATATTATATACTTAAATAAAATATTTTACTGTCTCTTTTTTTCTATACTGTGAGTAATTAGGTGGGCCCCTAAGTAGTATTAGCCTAGGGTCTAGAAAAAAACTCAAGGTCCGGCCCTGATGGTAGGTAGTATCATAGACTGGGTAGTATTACCAACTATCAGTAGCAATGATAATATAGCATTGCTGACAACGGTCATGTATTGCACAGTTTCATTGGGGATGGGGACTATATTGGGAAAAGCCTTTTTTTGAATGGGTGTACAATTATCAAGAATGTTATAGATATTACAACTATCTTAAGTATTATATTGCCACATTTTATTGCATAACCGCTGAACCGCCAGGCCGGAAGGAAGCCAAATCGGAAGTACAAATCTAATTCCGATTCTTAGCAATAAAAAAAATCTTGTACAAAAACTACGAATGCTACATCAAAATAATAACTACCGTTATCAAGCTGAATAAATAACGGATCTAATTATATACCAATTAGGAGGTATAATTTTCATTAAAATATCTTAAAAATACTTATGTAATCTTGAAAAAAAGTGATGAAACTAAAACCAAGAATGTTAAAAAACTATTGCAATGGCAATAGTAAATGAGAGTAAAAGCCAGGTATCTAATCTATATAAAAACAAAAATGTCATCAACAACGACAATCGGAAAATCCAAAGCCAAACTGTCAAAATAAAAATGGCCGCGACATCGTGTGTTTGTTTCGCATTGAATAGTTGTTGATTCTAAGAGTTTTGCTGTGCATTCCTAATTTTTAAGTGAATATAAGACGCTGTCTGTAGTTGATTAGTTTGGTTTTAAAGTAAGTTTATCCATACAATATGGATTCAAATAAAGATGGTAAGCGTAAGAAAGATGTCAACAGTGATGACGAGGAAAGACTCAGGGAAAAGAAGTCAAAAAAAGCACGGTCTAGGTCCAGATCACCCGCTGAACACCGCGAGAAAAACTCCAGACGGAAACGCAGACACTCCGTGTCACCTACCCCTGGTGATCCCTCCAAACAAGAAAAAAAATCGGCCCCACAAAGAGAGCCTGAAGTTAAAAAAGAAGCGCCAGCACGACGCGCCAAGGAAACTGATATGCTGAACACGAGAACTGGAGGTGCCTACATACCTCCTGCACGACTCAGAATGATGCAGGCCCAAATTACAGATAAAAGTTCAGTAGCATATCAAAGACTTGCTTGGGAAGCCTTGAAGAAGTCAATACACGGCCACATCAACAAAATTAACGTTGGAAACATCGGTATTATTATAAAAGAACTGTTGAAAGAAAACATAGTCCGTGGTAGAGGTTTGTTATGCCGATCTGTGATACAGGCACAGGCAGCTTCACCAACATTCACAAATGTCTATGCTGCTCTGGTAGCTGCAGTCAATTCTCGTTTTCCGAACATTGGTGAGTTGCTACTAAAGAGGTTAATGATCCAATTCAAAAGAGGTTTCAAACGTAATGATAAACCTATTTGTATATCATCAGCATCTTTTATAGCTCACTTAGTGAACCAGAGAGTGGCCCATGAAATTCTAGCTTTAGAACTACTCACACTACTTGTTGAGACACCGACTGATGATTCAGTTGAAGTAGCTATTGCTTTTCTCAAGGAATGTGGGCAAAAATTGACAGAGGTGTCTTCAAAGGGTGTGAATGCTATTTTTGAGATGCTACGAAACATCCTTCATGAAGGACAGTTGGATAAGAGGGTCCAGTACATGATTGAGGTCATGTTCCAAGTTTGGAAAGATGGTTTCAAAGATCATCCGGCACTGATTGAGGAGTTGGAGCTCGTGCCTGAAGAAGAGCAGTTCACTCATCTCATGATGTTGGATGAAGCAACAGATGCACAGGATATCCTGAGTAAGTAATTTCTTCAATTATATAATCTACATCCTTAACACTTTGTTGTATGGATTCTTTCTATAACATTATGAAATACATGCAATGATAATAGTAGTAATTATTGTAATAGTAATAATTGTGCATTAAGTTTTATTACAATGAATCCAGTACTTATAAGTCTTAACAACAGTATAAACTTATAGGTATATTACACACCCAAAATCCATGATTAGTGGCATTGATTATGATGTAATACTTATCAATATCCTTTTACTTTCTAGATGTCTTCAAATTCGATGAAAAGTATGAGGAGAATGAGCAAAAATACAAAACTCTGAGTAAAGAGATTCTAGGCTCTGATGCTGAGTCTGGTGAAGAAGATGGTTCGGAAGAAAGTGGCAGTGATGAATCTGGCGAAGAAGAAGATGAAGCCCAGAAGGAAGTCACCATCATAGACAATACAGAAACAAACCTCGTAGCATTACGTAGGACCATATATTTGACTATAAACTCCAGTTTAGACTTTGAAGAATGTGCACATAAGCTAATGAAGATGCAACTAAAACCAGGGCAGGAAGTAGAACTCTGTCACATGTTCTTAGACTGCTGTGCAGAACAGAGAACATATGAGAAGTTTTATGGTCTTCTAGCACAACGGTTCTGTAATATTAACCGAATATACATCGGTCCTTTTGAAGACATTTTTAAAGATTCTTATGGTACGGCACACAGATTGGATACAAACAGACTGAGGAATGTGAGCAAGTTCTTTGCTCATTTGTTGTTTACTGATTCCATAAGCTGGGAGGTTCTGGAGTGTGTGAAGCTGAATGAAGAAGATACAACAAGTTCTAGCCGTATTTATATCAAGATATTGTTCCAAGAGCTGGCCGAGTATATGGGGTTGAAGAAGCTGAATGATCGGCTGCAAGATCCGTGAGTTAATATTGTCTATTATAACTTAGTATCAGTGTCTCCAGGGCCATCACAACAGACTGGCTATGATCACAGTGATACTAAAGCTCTCAATATTAAAACTGCCTGTCAATAGAAGAATTATTGGTTGCAAGTACAAGTACGTTCAGGGTGTGGTCCTTGGTTTAATTTACAGGTTGAGCATGAGGATATTGAAGTTTTCTGTGAAATTTTCAGTAGCAGATCGGATTTGGATTTGTGCCTGGTTAAAGTCAATAGGGTCATGGTAAGGTTAGCCTACACCCACAATCTACACAGTAGATTGCTTGTACCTCTGCCTACGCCTTTGGGTTTAAAGGAATGATAGTTGTGTGTCATGTAACATGTGTGTTTTCCTAGTTTTGACCTTCCAACCCCGGTAGTCATATGTGTATGATATCTTAGAAAAACAAACTATTACATTGTACAAAACATTGACACTCATAATACCATTAATTCAGACATTAAGCGCCTCATTTAATGAGCCCCATTTCTTTTTTTTTTCAGGACCCTGCAGAGCGCGTTCTCAGGCATCTTCCCGCGCGACAACCCCAAGAACACGAGGTTCTCGATCAACTTCTTTACGTCGATCGGTCTCGGTGGGTTGACAGACGAGCTACGAGAGCATCTTAAGCAGATGCCAAAGGTTATTAGAATTTTTTACCAAATAACTTTTATCGTTTAATTTATAAGACTCCTTAGGCTCTATCCATAAATTACGTCACACGAATTTCATGATATTTCTAGATTTTTACAATGACATCACTAAGCTTTCTCACTCTTCATATCCGTTGTCACACGTTGTCACACTTCTCTACTCCCCCATGAGATGTGACATAAATTTTGTATGGCCCCTTGGTTAAATTGGAACTATCTTGGACTATTTACTTAACAAAGTATTGTATTTAAGTAACAAATTTTAGATCATGAATTCATAACACATAGAATCCATGACTTCATTCCAAATAAAATTTTCTATGCTAATTAATGCTTTTGAAGAATATGTAAGTTGACCTATTTTATAATCTGTTTCAGAATGTGCCTGCACCAATCCCGGAGATAAAATTAAATAGTGACTCTAGCTCAGAATCTAGTTCAGACTCTAGCTCCAGCTCTGATGACTCCTCGTCTTCTAGCGATAACTGTAGTGGTTAGTTTATCAGAGCTATTTACTAACATACTATCACGCCTGTATTCCCCGAAGGGTTAGGCAGAGGCGTACTAATTAATGCCCACAGTTCGCCGGTATGTTTAGGTTCCATGTAGTAGGGGGCGAGTAGTAGTGTAATAGGAGCCTATTGCCATTAACCGGGCACAAATACCTAACTCCGAGCTGCTACTGGGAATTTCATAGAAAAACCCAATAACACTGCTCGACCTGGGAATCGAACCCAGGACCTCTAGCGTAGTAGTCGCGCTCAGTACCACTTGGCTAATGAGGCAGTTACTATATCAAAATTACTCTAGCTATTTACTACTACTATTTACTACTATATCAAAATTAGTTACAATATTAATAGATATACCTCATAGTCTCAATATTTTCCGGTCGCAAAACATTAACTAGACTGTATTGGTTTATTTTCAGATACCGAAACTGAAAAAACTGGTAAAAAGAAGAAGGACAAGTCAAAATCGAAAAAGGACAAAAACAAAGAGCAATCACCTAAAAACACCGAAGATGCCGCTGAGAAACCTGTTGAAAGATGGGGCCATGATGGCTTCTATGATACATATGGGAAAGATGCTAAAAGGACGGAAAACAGGCCTGATATGCGTCAGGATAGGGATAACTTCGCTAGGCCTAACGATGTTAGAAGAAATGATGATAGAGCTAGACTAGATCAAAGGAACGGAGATGAAAGACGGAGGCGGTACGACGGAAATGAACAGAATAATGGCGACTACAGGCGTCGGGACAGAACTGGTGAAGATAACGATAGGGGCAGGCAATATGAAGGTAAAGACCGCAGAGAAAACGACACAGGAAGACAAAATGAAGACAGGGGCCCGAGATATGAGGAAAGAGCACGAGATGAAGGTCGGGGTCGCCGACAAGATGACAAAGACAATAAAAATGGAGAAAGAGGTCGTAGAAATGACGATAGGCAGAGAGACGAGAATAAAAGCTACAGGGATGATGATAGACAACAGAAAGATGAAGGTAGAGGCCGGAGAGATGATGAAAGAGGTCGAAGAAATGATGAAAGACTGGAAAGAGACGATGAAAGGTCTAGAAGAAACGAAGGAAAAGATCGACTAGACGAACGACCGCAGAGGGATGAAGTTAGAAATCGCAGAGACGGTGATGACGGTAGAAGCCGCAGGGAAGACGACAAGGAAACGAGAGAGCGTAGGGACAATGACAGGGAAATAAGAGAACGTAGAGACGACAGAGCACGAAAAGATGCACGTGATAGGTCGCGTAGGGAAGAAGATACTGAGGATAGAGAACGCAGAAATGATAACAGAAATCGCAAGGACGATGATGACAGTAGAATCCGTAGGGAAGACCCCAGAGAAACTAGAGAACGTAGGGATAATGATAGGGAACAAAAAGATGGTGATAGATCACGGAAGGAAGAATATACAGATGAAAGGGAACGAAGAAGTGATAATAGAAGTCGTAGAGACGAAGGCAGAGAAAGAGATCGTAAGGATGATGAAAGGAGACGCAGAGACGAAGACAATGATAGATCACGCAGAGATGGGCGCGGCGATGAAGATAGATTACGTAGAAATGACGACATAGGGCGATCAGAGGAAGCTGACGATTTCAGAAGGAATAAAAAAGATACCACGGAAAGAAGCGGTAAAGCGAATGATGAACCTAGAAGAAAAAAGAGAGACGAAGAACGAAGCGTCCAAGATGATTCAAGAACAGACAACAGAAGGACAGACAAAAATTATGAAAGACAAAGAGATGAAGATGACGCCAAATCTAAAAGAAAAGGGAACGACAGCCACAGATATCAAAATGGAGACGAGAAACAAAAAGGTAAAGAGAACAGAAATAGAGACGAATCTGAAGATAGACATAAAAAGAGAGATACGGAAGCCAAATCCGATAAAGAAATCAAAAAGAAAAATAAAAGTAACAAAGACGGAAAGTCTACCCGGAAAGAAAAACATCAAAACAGCAAAAAACGTAAAGATAAAAGTAACAGTAGTGATGATGACAAATCAAGTCGGAGGAAAGAAAAGAAACGAACAAAAGATACAAAGAATGACAGTAGCAGTGATTCAGACGATTCTTCTACTTCTTCTTCTTCATCATCATCATCGTCGTCGTCGTCATCTTCTGATGAAGAGAATGTCCCCAATAGATACTGGAATACATTAGACATTAATACGAAGGAGGAGGCGAATCAAATTGTTCGCGGGAGGAGGAAACTTTCTTAGTGATTCCTAATCCCCATTTGTTGGCGGCGACGTGTTTATCAGGTTATAAATTCCAATTACACTGACGTCATTACAATATATTGGTAGAAATAACATCGAGTGTTATGCTTCCTCCTTGACAGACGACCTGCAGCTATAGAGTGGAACTCTTTACTGGAGTCTGTGTTACCAGTACCGTATAACTTAGGGGATCTACAAATTACGAGTGAATAGGTTCTATCATTGACCGCATCTATAGTCGCTTACGCAAGCCTATTCAATATAAAATAATTATATATAAATTCAAATTATCAAAAAGAATAGAATAAACATTTATAGTCTTTTGTCTAAATAGATTTGAAAATAGAATACCAAGAGAAAGTATGCTGATTATTTGATGATTCTCTTTTCAACTTTATCAGAATGCTATGAACATTATGTTTAATGAGAATTAGGTAAGTGCTCGTTGAAATGGCCAAGATGTATTTTGGAATCGTTTGGTAGTAGCACTGTGTTTCGGAGACTTGTAGCCTGGTGTACAAAGGGGGCTTTATTTAGCCAACCGAAAGTACAGGCGAATACCTATCTATATGTTAAAAATTGAATAAATAATTTTAATTTAATTATACGGCTTTTTCAATTGGACGTCCGCTAGTCGAGAAAAGCAGTCCAGCTACTGCTATTTAGAGGTCAAACTAATGTTTTTATGTAGGGCTTCATCGCCGGAAATAAAATATGATATTTTTTTTCTAAGCTAAGCTTCATTAGCTAAGTGGTCCTGAGCGCGACTGCTACGCTAGATGTCCTGGGTTCGATTCCCAGGTCGAGCAGTGTTATTGGGTTTTTCTATGAAATTCCCAGTAGCAGCTCGGAGTTTGGAATTTGTGTCCGGTTAATGGCAATAGGCTCGCCCCCTATTACAAGGGACCTAAAACATACCGGCGAACGGTGGGTGTACATTAGTACACCTCTGCATAACAGGCTTGATGGTGTGTTATGTTATGTTATATTTTTCTGCACTTATCTGATAGAGCTACACGTCACCTAATGATTCGTTGTAATCCTATGCAAACAAATGAAGTTGTGGGCGAGGATAATCTATACTACTTAAATGTTAAAAAGTTTGGTTATATGTGACGGGTATTCTCTGGAACCACTGAACATAATTATTTGAAAATTCTTTCATTATTTGAAAGGTGCATTATTCCAGATGGATGTAATGTGGGTAGTAAGCTAGAACTAAGAAGCCGTGACAACTCAAAAACCGGTTCTTTGCTATGAATATTATCTTTTGTATATAACACCTCTTTTATCTAAGCATAGCCAAGTGAAATGTGACGTCAATTATTACCGCCTAAGTGTCATTAAAAGTTGGTGTTTCGGTGTATAATAAATTAACATGGACACGTTACTTGACTCCAAAACCAGTACAGTAGCCACTTCGATAACAGATGAAGTGGTTAAAATGAAAGCGGCATCGGCCCCAGCAATTCCCAAACTTTCAGAAGAAGCACTTATAAAAACGCAGCTGTCTGCTCCATCGTACTTGAGATCTCTGAAGGAGAATGATGCCCCTCCATTCAGGAAGCCCGAGTTTGAACCGAGACCTCATGTAATAATAGGAACGATTATGAACGAGGATGAGGCTGTGGCCATGATTGCAGCTGCTGACGCTGACATTCAGAACGGATTGAGAAAGTTCTTAGGTTCATAGTGTTAAGTCTCGTCTATTTATCTTAGCAATCTTATCTTATCTTATCTTGTGTGGGGCCGAGGCAGCAAGGCCTCAGAGCACTTCGACCCAATGGGATCTTTTGTGCTTCCCCTAGATACCTAATCCTCATCCTCCCCCAGTTCTTCAAACAGCTCTTCCATAAGCTTTATAATGAGGCCTGGGGGTATGAGTCTGTAGTCCTCTGGTCCTGGATAACCCTGCCCCAAGAGGCACATTCGCTTTCTAGCCAGTGCATCGCATGTACACAGAAGGTGTTCCATGCTCTCAATTTCCCTTTTACAGGCCCTGCAGGCTGATGTGTCCGTCAGACCCATCTTTTGTAGGAGAGCGTTAGTCCCGAAGTGGCCGGTCAGCGCCCCCATCAAAAGACGGGCCTGCCGCCTGCTTGAGTTCCAAATGGCATTTTGCCATTTCGATGAGGAACCTATGAATTTCTTGGAGTGAGCAAGTCCCGTGAGGCTCAACCACTCATCCATGTGCCTCGCCCTTGCGTACTCCCGAAATGCCGTTTTGACTGTGCTTGGGGCCAGTCCTACAAATGGTTCCGGTCCAATTAGTGAGGTTCCAGAACCTTCCCTAGCCAGCTCGTCAGCATGCTCGTTGCCCACAATACCCCTATGACCAGGGACCCAAACAAGCCTGACCTTGTTTCGCTTTCCCAGCTCATTAAGAGTTCGGGCAGCGTCCATGGTCAGCCTTGAATCGATCCTGTAGGAGGTCAGGGCCATGAGTGCCGCTTGGCTGTCACTAAGAATGTAGATGGACCTACCTGTGGTACCGCTACTTTCCATCTGTTGTGCACAGGCAAGAATAGCATATGTTTCCGCTTGGAAAACCGTAGCTAATTTGCCCATGCTTTGACTGACCTTATGGTCCCTTGCATATATGCCCGCCCCTGTACCCGACTCGGTTTTCGAACCGTCAATGTACCATATCAGACTGCCCTCCTCTGGTGGGTCGAGTCCCTTCATCCATTCTTCCCTTGACGGTAGATGAACCTTGTAAGATCTCTTGAACCAAAACATGGGCTGCATTTTGTCGCAGTGCATGTTCGTTAGTTCGTCAAGGCCTTCCTGTATTTTAAGCTTTGTGTGTCTAGTTCTAGGCTTAGAACTATCCCACAGGCCATTTATTGCCAGTCTGTGTAGTGCAAGACGGGCCTCAGTCTCTATGACAATATGTAGCGGTGCAAGGTTGAGTACCTTTTCCATCGCCGCTGTTGGTGTGGTTTTGAACGCCCCTGTGATAGCTAGGCATGCCGTTCGCTGTAGTTTAGCGAGAGCTTCCCTGCATATCCCTAGTTGCGTCCTCGGCCACCAAACAATGCTGCCATATGTGATTATTGGTCTAACCATCATAGTGTACAGCCACTGCACAACCTTTGGTCTAAGTCCCCAGGTTTTGCCATACGCTGAGCGACACATACCCAAGACTCTTAGAGCCTTAGCTATGGTATTGTCCAGATGTGTTCGCCACGTCAGTTCTTTATCCAGGGTTACCCCTAAATATTTTACCTCTGAGGCCCAGTTTAGTTGTTTGCCATATAGCCGAAGTTGGCCAAGGCCTGAGAGCAGTCTTTTCCTAGTAAATGGAATGACAACTGCCTTGTTTGGATTGATAGAGAGGTGATTCTCTTCGCACCATCTCTCTACTTTACAGAGAGCCCTTTGGATCAGATTTGAAACCGTGTTCGGGAATTTGCCGTTGACAAGTATAACTATGTCATCGGCGTATCCCACGGTTAGCAAAGGGCCCTCATTTAGATTGCTTAGTAGTGAATCTACTACTAAGCACCACAGTAACGGTGACAACACTCCCCCTTGTGGACAGCCTTTGGTCGTCCTAACGTGGAGTGTGTCCCCCCTAAGAGTGGAGTGAATGATCCTACTCCTTAGCATGCCAGTCACCCATCTGATGATGGTTTGGTTGATGCCATGGTTTTCTGCAGCTCGCTGTATCGATTCGAAGGTTGTGCGGTCGAAGGCTCCCTCGATATCAAGAAAGGCTCCGACACAAACCTCCTGCGATTCCAGTGCCACCTCTGCGCGGCTTACGACGTAATGTAATGCCGCCTCTGTTGACTTCCCTGCCTGATAGGCGAACTGAAGTCCATGGAGAGGGTATCTTTTTAGTGGCCCCTCTCTAATAAACCTATCAAGCATTTTCTCAAGTGTCTTGAGTAAAAACGATGAGAGGCTGATAGGCCTGAAAGCTTTGGCATCTTCATAATCTCCCTTGCCAGGCTTGGGTATGTAGGTTACTTTGACTTTCCTCCACCGCGCAGGTATGTATCCAAACGCTACGCACGCCTTATACAGCCTGCATAAGTGCGGTATCAGAGTCTCAGCCCCCTCCTGTAATAAAATAGGGTAGATCCCATCCGGTCCAGGGGCCTTGAATGGTTGGAAACCCATCACTGCCCACCTGAGCCTATGTTCATCTACCACCTTTTTAGCAGTATCCCAGTCAGCCCTGGTGGTGCGAATAGATAGCTCCTCCAGGGTCACTGAGTCCTCCTTATCATCATCCAGTTTTACTGATCCCGGGAAATGAGTTTTGAACATTACATTCAAGACCTCCTCCCCAGTCTCAGCCAGTTTACCATTCCCATCCTTAATAGATGCTAGTGGAATGGCCTTAGTTGTAGAAATTGCTTTACTAAGCCTCATGCCTTCAGAAACACTCTCGATCGCCTGACAGTGTCCCCTCCAGCTCCTACGCTTGGCTCTTCGTACAGCCGAGTTAAACTTTGTGAGGCTAGCACTGTAGCCCGAAAAGTCGTTAATTGCCTTGGCGGCATTAAAAGCCTGTCGTGTATCTCGACGTAGTTGTACTATCTCCGGAGTCCACCACGGCTCTTTCTTACCAAGTGCCTTTTTCTCAGGACAGTTATCTGTCCACGCTGCATGCAGGCCCTTAGTAACTCTATCAGCTTCAAATTCAATATCTAATACAGAATTCAGCTTACCAATAGGTTTCCCTAGATTCACCTCCAGGTCTCTGCGAAACGCATCCCAGTCGGTATGTCTAGGGTTCCTCCTTCGTACAGTCGCATATTCGTTATGAGTCCTATACCTAAAGTAAATGTACCTATGATCGGATCCGGAGATCTCATTCGGTACATGCCAATTTTATTTATTTATTTATTTATTTATACTTCTATGCACAAAAGTAGTACATAAGGCGGACTTAATGCCATAAGGCATTCTCTACCAGTCAACCTTTGGGTTTGGGAGAAAAAGTTAAAAATAGGTACAAAAAAATAAATATCTGAGTAAAATAGAGATGCAAAAATAATATTAACATATACACAAATACATAAATCCATATAATTCAACTAAAAATATATATATATATATATATAATATATATGTACATAAAAATATATATGCCAGATAACAACGTTATTAGAGAATTTACAAAAATGAAATCAAGAAAAGTTAATTCAGCGACTTCAAATAGTATTCGCGAACTTTACATTTGAAAGAGAAATTGCTCGGAGCTTTTTTAATGTCAAGTGGAAGACCGTTCCATAGTTTTATAGCAGAAACTGCGAAGGAATTAGAGATGAAACCTGTACGGTGCGAAGGAATTTGAAGTATGAGATTTTCAGATGCTCGAAGGTTGCGATTATGAGAAAAGCCAAGAAACTGGAAAAAACTTTTAAGGTATTCAGGAGAACCAGGATCATTGAGTATAGAAAAAAGCATACAAAGAGATCTAAGGGATCTTCTTTGCCGGATAGGAAGCCATTTAAGCTGGTGACGATAGAGGGATATGTGGTCATACTTTCTAAGGCCAAAAATGAAGCGAATGCAATTATTGAGTAGGCGATCCAATTTGTTCAGAAGTTCTTGGGATAAATCACAGTAACAAGCATCTGCATAGTCTATTACAGGAAGCACGAGGGACTGGACCAAGAGGGTTTTAGTGCAGGAAGGAAGAAAATGCTTGAACCTATAGAGAGATCGCAGTGTGGCCGCCACGCTCTGACTCACTTGAGTGACTTGCTTGTCCCAACCCAACCTATCGTCGATATGCAAGCCTAGGTCTTTTATGTTTTTTGAGAGAGGAATGACGGAGTTGTTAAACAAAACAGGAGTAAGGTTCTTCACATCAAGGCATTTTAGGTGGAATGAGCTACCAATGAGGATGGCTTGACACTTATTGACATTTACATCAATTCCAAATTTACTAGACCAAACTTTAATCTCATCGAGATCATTATTGAGACTGGTTATGCAGCTGTCTACGTTGTCTATGCTAGTTTGAGCGTAGAGTTGCAAGTCATCAGCGTATAGATGGTAAGAGCATTTGAGGATTTTAGTGATGGAGTTAATAAACAAAGAGAATAAGAGAGGAGAAAGTATACCGCCTTGTGGTACGCCAGTTGACAAGTCACACCAATCGGAGATATCCTGACCAATGCGCACTGCTTGCTGGCGACCACGAAGATATGAAGAAAACCAACCACGTGACGATGTCGACATCCCGATTTGTTCGAGAATGGCAAGGAGAATATCATGATCAACAGTATTAAAGGCGTTGGAAAAATCTATGAGAACTAAAACCGTTACCATTGTATTCTCCAAGCCAGCCCTAATGTCTTCAGTTACTTTTAACAAAGCGGTGGACGTGCTGTGTCTAGGCCGAAAACCAGATTGAAATGGTGACAATAATTCGTTCTTGAATACAAAGGAGGAGATTTGTTTGTGTACTACCGCTTCAAGAATTTTAGATTGGAAAGGAAGAATTGAAATAGGCCTAAAGTGATTAGCTAAACTGGGATTGGTGGTTTTTGCAAGAGGAATGATTAGAGCTTTGCGCCAGGGCATAGGGAATACCGCGGTCTGTAAAGAACAATTTATAATATGGGTTAGCACAGGAATTATGCTATCAATAATGAGATGAATCATAGTCCTACTTATACCGTCACAGCCCACTGCTTTAGATCTGATAGCATTACAAAATTTCAGGATGTCATTTTCAGTCACGGGTGAAAATGAAAAGGAGTCAGGAGGTAATGTTGGCATAGAAGTAATATCGAGAATGGTATTATTTTTAATATTAACTACGAGAGGTGCGGATGTTGAAAAATGTTGATTAAGATCATTAAGAGATAAACACGATGGTATGTTATTCGATGGAGACTGAGTTATGCCAATGGATTTGATAAACTTCCAAATATCAGCCTGAGAAGAATTAAGAACATTGTCGTGAATATAACGGCGTTTGGAAGCCCTTACCATCTGATTACAACGGTTCCTTGCTCGCTTATAAAAACACCAATTTTCCTCACTGCGATCTCTTCTATACTTCCGAAAAGCCTTGTCACGCCGCCTCATCGCCATGCGAATACCAGGAGTAATCCAAGGCGCAGGAGGGCGCTTAACTTTAACGGCCCTAAGCGGGGCATGTGTGTCCAAAAGATTCAATATAGTTTTATTAAATAAATCGACCTTGTCGTCTACTGTAGCTGCCTGATAGACACTAGTCCAGTCAATTGATTGTGCGTCGCTGTTGAGCTTAACATTGTCAACCCTCGCCAAGCTGCGAAGAACAATGATAGCCGGTCGCTGCTTAGGTGCTTTAATTTTGTACGATAGATATATTAAGTCATGTCTTGAGAGACCGGGAGCAGCAACCTGGCCATGATTGCTAACATGATCCATGGAAGACACCAGCATAAGATCTATCCAGGAATCATCGGAATCAAAGTTGTGATGAGTCGGATTAAGGGGGAGAGACAAAAGATTCGACGACTCAAGGATCGATCTCAGCCTGCGCGAACGTGTACTGTTCTTCAAAAGATCCGTATTAAAATCACCCATAACTATGATATGCTTGTACTCCGAAGTAACAGAATCAAGAAGCGTTTCTAGACTGTGAAAGTAATTGATGGCAGGAGGGCAATATACAACTCCTAGAACGGCCTTTACCCCTTTGACAGCAATTTCAAGGACTAGAAATTCAGAATTACCATTATATTGTGAGAGTGAAGATGAAAGAATTTTGTAGGGTATGTCACTACGGAGATAAATAGCGACACCCCCGGCTCTTTTCCCCGTGCGATCATTGCGAATAAGAACAAAGCCAGGTAAGCTGAAGAAAGTAGAAGGGAGTTCGGGTTTGAGCCAACTTTCCGATATTAAGATAGCATGTAGTGAGACATCTCTGAATAAATCCAACAACTCAGAGTGATGTTGAGGTATACTCTGAGCATTAACATGAACTACATTGAAGCCTTTGGGGAAACGTTGAAATTCGCTAACTAAATGAAAGTTCGCTGAGACAAACTCATCAGAAGAGGACAATGAATTAAAAGAATTATCACAGGCAGAATAGAAAGAATCATCATCTGACATAAATAAATAAATATAAATAATAATATGCTATTTAAATATATACTAAAAATATAAGTAGCCAAAAAGTATAATTAATTTAGACTTGCACAACCTGCCGGCTGACTGCTCACAAACAAAAGAACTAGAAAGTTTCCGAACGCATTTGTCTCAAAAGCCTATAACTCTAATACAAAAATAAATTTAAATACAAATACGATTTAGATAGCTGTCAAACTGACAATGTCAATTGACAACATGAGAAAATGAATGAATTTATTCAATTTTAAACATCAATACGTCGGTAGAACCAAAAAGAAATTGAATCACGATCACAGAAGTACCGACACCAAGGTAAAAGCGATACAATTGAGACAAAACCGATATAAAAATGCGATAGAATGAACGAAGGTCGTCCACTATTTACGTGAGACATTCCGCCTTGATCTCGCTGCAGCCTGCGCCGGCACCACCGGGCTTGCAGTCTTCTCACTGGCCTGAGAGACTGATTGAACGTCCAGTGTCTTACCATGCTCCACACCCAGCGCCGCAACATCCTCAAAACAATATATCCGTTGACGCCTGCCATCAGGAAGTTTGACGCTAATATTGCCATCCAAGGTCCACACATTCGACACGCCAAACAGTTTACGGGCTGCCGAAAACGCTGCCTGCCTCTGACGTGTTAGGAACTCCGACAATACATACGGTGTACCCTTCAGCTTAGTTTTAGCCTTCCAAATGGCATCCTTAATTGTCACATCAGTGAAGCGAAGGAGGATAGTTCTAGGGCGATCACCAGTGACAGTGCCTAGCCTGTGGCACACAGAGAGTGATGAAGGTCCAAAGTCAGTGAATCCCAGCTGAGTCCGCAAAATGGATATTACAGTATCAGCCACTTTTACCTCAGATTTCTCAGGCACACCACCAAGAATGAGGAACTTTCTTCTATGCCGCATCTCGATGACATCAACGTTCTTGCTCACCTCCACAATCTGCTGCTGCAGGACACTGAGAACACACCACACATGCTCTTTGAAGGCACTAAAGTCCTTGTGTATGCTACTCAAGTCCGCTCCACTTGAAGATGCCTTCAGATGAGCTTCAAAATCAGCCATCCGTTGATTCAGTGATGTGATTGCTAGACGTTGGGTTTCCGCAATATCAGCTATGGTGACCATTCTTGTTTGATAACAAATGTGTGAAGTGAACAAATTAATGTGACTTTTATAAGTGATTTTAAATTTTAAATTTTCAATGTGTGCGCCTGCCCTACTAGTGGCTAGCGTGACATCAATAACTTCAGCCCTTCTCCTGTTAACAAAAGTAGGTCTGCTGCCTTTATTAAGAATCTGAAGGTTTGCGCTTACCACGTAATCCAATAGATCCTCCCCTCGTCTGTTCACATCGGTGCTGCCCCAGACGACATGATGCGCATTTGCATCACAGCCAATGACCAGTTCTGTGTTCCCTTGGCTGCCATATTCCACCAGTTTTTTGATGATTGGTGATACTGGCTCCTTGTTCTCATAGGGAAGGTATGCTGAGGAGAGCAAGATCTTGTGTGCCCTCTTTCCCGTCCCTAGGTGGATCCAGGTTGTTGTTAGGTCCCTAGAACATAAATCACGTACGATGGAAGCATCTATACCATTTCTGACATAGATGCAGGCTCGCACGTCATTAGCGGAATGTTGATAAATTACCCCCCCTGTCCCGCCTAAACCCTTAATCTCGCCCTTGTAAACATAAGGTTCTTGAATGAGGGCAATATCAAATTTATTCAATTTCAACTGCCTTGCCAAAAGGGCCGAGGCAGCCTTAGAGTGTTGAAGGTTGATCTGTACGCACCTTAGTCCCTCCATCTTGTCCTCTACAGATGGGTGTTAAGAGGTTCCTATAGTTAGGCCCCTCCAGCCCCCGTCGGTGAGCCAAGACCGAGTAGGTCCAGTTCCCCGAGTAGGTCATCCGTCCTCACCGATACTGGCGAAGCCGGACCCTCCCCCGGAGCACCTGAACCACCCTGCCCTCCCCCTCCGACGGTTGCTGCGTGCGTTGACTCTTTCCGGCGTGTTTCCCCCCTCCTCTCGGAATTTTCGAGGAGTTTGAAAACAGCCGGCCCTAATCCTCCCGGTATCGCGTAACCGGCCCCTCGGATGACCTCAGAGGAGACCCGGTCCATCAGGACGACACGACGAATGTGGCGGCTCTCAATTTGAGTTCCTACCACCTTCCAGTCTGCCGTCCTAAGAGACGGGTTCAGCCTCTGGAGCATCCTGAGGTCCGGCTCCGCGTCCCTTAGTTGGGTGTTCTGGCTCTTCCAGGCCATTTTAACCGGTCTTGGAAGATCCGCCGCCAAGACCACCCTGACCTCTACCCCACTCTTCACCCGAACCCCACTCAGCGTGGC
Source organism: Acronicta leporina (assembly GCA_947256265.1). Classification (NCBI taxonomy): domain Eukaryota; kingdom Metazoa; phylum Arthropoda; class Insecta; order Lepidoptera; family Noctuidae; genus Acronicta; species Acronicta leporina. Next base: position 1,400,807 of record OX366513.1, on the reverse strand, counting down.
CTTTAGCCACTGTGCTGCCATGTCATCGTGGCAGGAGACGTGTATGGCCCCTGCCACGACATCATGACCCACATGCAGAATGGGCAGAGGATCCGGAGCAGCCGTAAGTTTCTCTAAGATGAGACCCCTCAGCTGATCCACATCCCCCGCCTCAAGCGAAGAGTAGGGGTGGTTGTCAGGGACGATGGCAAGCTTTACTGCTGCTACCACATCCCGAAAAGACCCAGACAGCTGCACCTTGGTCTTTTTGGGTGGCCCACCGCAGTTACTTGCCTCGTCGCTGACCTCCCGCTGTCTTTTGGCCGGTCCCTCTTGAGTCCCGGCCCCTAAACCTTTTTTGCCTCTGGAGCCGTCGGCGTTTGCGTTCAGCGCCTGACGGTCTCTTCGAGGCCTTTTATCTTAGCAATACTATGGGGTATTTATCTCAGCGATCCTACCGGGTATTTATCTTAGCAATCCTACCGGGTATTTATCTTAGCGTACCTACCGGGTATTTATCTTAGCAATCCTACCGGGTATTTATCTTAGCGATCCTACCGGGTATTTATCTTAGCGTTCATAATGAGTATTGATCTTAGGGATCCTGCCGGGTATTTATCTTAGGGATCCTGCCGGGTATATATCTTAGGGATCCTGCCGGGTATTTATCTTAGGGATCCTGCCGGGTATTTATCTGAGGGATCCTACCGGGTCTTTTGGCTTGATTGCACAGGAAGAAAGAAAACAATGATGTTCATAAGTTTTTTAAATAAAATCATAATCATTAAATAACATAACATACCATCACGCCTGTCTTCTCCCGAAGGGTTAAAACAGAAGTGTACTAAGGTACACCCACAGTTCGCCGGTATGTTTAGGTCCCATGTAATAGGGGACGAGCCTATTGCCATTAACCGGGCACAATTTCCAAACTCCGAGCTTGCTACTGAGAATGTCATAGAAAAACCCGATAACACTGCTCGACCTGGGAATCGAACCCAGGACCTCTAGCGTGGGACCACTAGACTAACGAGGCAGGTTTTTTTATATTATTAAATATCGATAATTTGCGTTTGAGACTGGTGAATGAGTAATGTCGAATTTCTGCTCGATAAAACTTTAGCTCTGTTATCTAACTGAGCAGTTTAGTGGTTCATAACCGTGCATTTAATCCACAAGTTTTCTATACCTAGTTAAAGCCATCGTCTTATTCTATATACATAGGTGACTTCCTAGTTGAGAAGAAAATAATAGCTAACTACTGTTTATCCGAGAGAAACTTCCTCGTCAGCCTATTGAAGGAGACAATCGACTATTCGGCCCAGAGGGACTTCAACGCCTTCAAGTTGTCAGTCCTCATTACCCTATATCTGGACGCGCACTGTTACTTCAAGTGGTACTACTGGCAGTCACCTGTGGCCGTCTGGAATTATTTCAAGGAAATGATGATACGCCATACCATTGAGGTTAGTATGTCGTAGATCATACATTTTTACGAGCAGACGCATCGCCTGATGGTAAGGGATTACCGCTGGACACCCACAACACCAGAGGAGTCGCAAGTCGATTCCGGCCTTTTAAAAGGGTTTGGGCCTCCGGTATCCTCGCTCACTCGGCGAAACACAACGTAAGCGGTATTTCACGCCGGTTTTCTGTGAGGCCGTGGTATCACTCCGGTCGAGCCGACCCATTCGTGCTGAGGCATGGTTCTCAACGGTAGATCAGATACCTAAGTAAAAGTACTAGTACTAGGTGTTACTAAGTAGGTAGGTATTTATATATACCTCTGCAGTAGAGTAGTATTATAAAGTAGGTATATACATAGATACACAGGCCTTTCCTCAAATAGGTGGGTAGAAATTAATAGACCACCGCTTGCTACGATTCTTGTATCATTTCCCTTTTTTCACTTACATCTTCTCACACATACGCGTACATATAATTATAATAGCGTAATAATTATGCAAAATTATTAACTGCTTTACTTTCAGGACTCGCCTGATGGTGAGGAAGTCTTTGAGCCGGAGGTGTGTTACGACATAATCACGCATTTCCACACGGTGTACCTATCCAACTTGCCGCTCATCCACATCGTGACTTTCGGTAGTCACCGACTCAAGTTGCTGTGGCCTTTCAGAGTTAAATGAGGTGGTCAAAAAAGACAAGAACTAGTTGCATTATTGTTGTTGCTGGGTTGTTGCATTGTAATGGTTTTTCTTTTTAAATAAAATAATAACCAACAATTAATTATTTACAAGGCACTTAAATACCACATCAAGTCCAACATTGTTTTTAGAAATTTTTATATTGTTGAATCACAAATATTATATTACTAATACAACGCAATTAATTGCCTGAATGTTTGTTATGTTTTCATCCTGAAACTGCTGAACCAATTCTAATGAATTTTGGTAGAGAGAGATTGGAGCTGTTAATGACAGAGTTTTAAAACAAATTGATGTGGTAGAACTCTGGCCACTATGCAGTAACAATAAAACACTGTGGGCAATTTGAAATAAACAACATTACATAATTAACACATATCCATTTATTAGCCATTACTTACAGCACTCTTCAACTGCTCTTTCAAATGTTGTGGCAATTTCTTCTTTCTTCTCCTAGCTTTACCTTCACTTACTCTTTCTTTAGCCTTATTAATATTATTACCTGGTTTTTTCTTCTTCTTTTTACATGACAGAGGATTAGGATTACGTAGTTTCTTCTTTTTTAGAGGAATTTTTGGTACCTCTACAGTTTCTTCAACTCCAAGAACTTTTTTCATAGTTTGCAGTGCCTCATTTTGTGTTTCAGTAATAAACATGTGGGGGTTGCCTTCCAAAGTTTGTCCAGCTTTAGCATAGCTTGCTGGAGAAGGCTTTTCTAATGTAGGAGACTTGTTGTGAAGGTAGAGGAGAGGTACACCTGCTTTCTCCCGAAATTTGTCTTGTAAATCACGGTCCTGTGTTGCCAGGATATAGTGTTTATCGTTTTTTTTACCAACCATAGACAAAATACAGTTAGACCCACCAATAGGCTCTTTATGATTGCATTCATGTATTCCAAATTGCTTCAATATAGTTAGGGCTCCATGAGTCTTCTTTGCCAATTTTTCTGTTTCTATAATAATGCATCTTGTTGTTAATAATTTTGCTTGTGAGTTTAAATATTTTGGTATTTGTTCTCTAATGTTTATGTGCTCCTGAAAAATACATAATCCATGAATTCAGATATTGTTATATTCAATCAAGATGCATATAATAATGTTACCGAATACTGAAATATGTCATAATCTTTACACCACATAATTGTCATGTTGTTGGGTTGTCTCCTCTTATTCGAAGAGGTGCGGGAAATAGGAATAAGATCTACATTAGAATTAGAATAAGTTTCAGAATTAGTATAATATCATTTCACTCTGAGAAGAGACCTGTGTCCATAGCAGTAAATGGGAATTTTTTGTCAATCCTATGGATATCTATCAGACTTGGCCCTTAAAAACAGTTTGAACAACTTATGGAATACCTAGTTTTGATTACTGCTTGCTGGCTCAGGGAAATTCTCTTGCCACCGCATGCTTTGCTCTTTAAGAGTGAGGTGAGAATCTGCACTATCTGCCTCAGGGTCTGGGAGCTCTTCTAAAGGAACCTGGATGTCCTCATGGGGCAATTCCTCAGCTCGCCATTCCTCATCCACTATGTCTATCAGACGACCATTGCGACGGTATTTACTATCCATTCTGTACAAATATTGTAATTTAAGAAAAATCCGAAAAGGTTATGAGGAGAACCAAAAATTAATGCCTTTTATTTAAAAATTTTGAAAGCAGTAATTAAAACTAAGTCTTCTTCTTTGAGTCCTCATTGGGTTCTTTTTAAATAGTAGTCTAATGAGTGGGGGGGTAAATTGCAGTCATCTAAAATCATTATTTACACATAAAATGCCTATAGTTACCTATATTATATACAAGTTCTCCATGTGGCATATAACATAGAAATTGTAGTTATGGTGAATTGAAAGTCACCAAAGTATCTACCATGCTTGCCATGACACTTTGAAAACAAATAATGAGTCAGGGTCGCCTTAGGGGCGGAGTAGATTACTTAGAAGGATGATAAGAAGAAGACTTACTTTAAATGCAGCAAAACAAAATGTGCCGTCGATCAGAACTTGGTACGGTTGGTGGAAACCAAAGTTGTTGTAGTAAAACTTTAAGTATTTCTGAACCTTTTTGTATCTAGTGATTTTCATTTTAGGTAAGTATTGTACAAACCTGCTTTATACAAATACTATTCCTATATAAATAGGACTATAAAATTGATTTATTCACCAAACAATTCGAGTCCAAGAAACACACACAGAAAGAAATTCGTATACTTCATGCAACGCAATGTGCAAGCAAAGCAAAGAAAGCAAATGAATGAATGAAATAATGTTTCCTTCCTGACACTGACAGTGACGGCACTGAAACTGACAGATTGATAGTAATACAGAATCAGAATACATGAGATGAGACACAGTCTCTTTCTACAAGTTTAGATTATTTTTTTATTTTTTTATTTTATTATGGCGCCACACTTTTTGTGTATTTACCAGTGTCAAGTATTAGAGAAATCAAGTAGGTAATATTTCCCATCATGGGATTTTATGGCACCACACTTTTTGTGTTCGCCAGTGTCAAGTATAATGTTTAAATGTTGTTCAGTTGCCCCAATAAAACGGTAGAAACTTTATTGAGGCTTTGATGGAGTTTAGGAGTGAACCCAAAAAGTCACGATTTTCAATTATTTTATATCATTTGCCTACACTCTCACAAGTTCACGAACACATAATGGTTAATTATCCATCATAATTACACATTAAACTTCGGAGAAATTCAAGTTTTGAAAAATAATATAAAATCGACAATGTGCACTTTTCATTTTCCCGCCTAAACTCAAGTTTAGATTATGTTACGACGACAGTTTAGGTCAGTGCCTAACCTTCCTTCCTTCATATCCAAAATCATCAGCCTATACCAATATACTGATCAACTGGCTGGCCGTAGTCCGTCCTCGGAATATCTTGTAGGCGGTTCATAAATTTTAGGCACAACTTTCTAAGAGATTGAACTGAAATTTTAAATTAAACTAAGTAATTGTTACGATGTTTTTATTAACTGCCTCATTAGCCAAGTGGTCCTGAGCGTGACTGCTACGCTAGAGGTCCTGCGTTCGATTCCCAGGTCGAGCAGTGTTATTGGGGTTTTCTATGAAATTCCCGGTAGCAGCTCGGAGTTAGGAATTTGTGCCCGGTTAATGGCAATAGGCTCGCCCCCTGTTACATGGGACCTAAAACATACCGGCGAACTGTGGGTGTACATTTTTTTTGGATATGATATATGGAAAGAAAAGGGTAACACTACGAATACGTCTGCGCCTTTTCTATGTGGGAGAGGATCAAAGGTTTGAGAGAGGTTTGATGAGAATTCTGAGGGGATGGGTAGGAGTAGGTGTACATTAGTATGCCTCTGCCTAACCTTTCGAGGAATACAGGCGTGATGGTATGTTTTCTTATGTTTTTATTTTTGTAAATATATGATTGGGACTGAAAAAGGCATTGATTCTTTATTTCTTTTTTAGAGAAAAACGGAGACATCTACCCCAAAACGTTTAACTAAAGCATTCAGCAATAATGAATTAATAATGAAACAAATGAGGCATTATATTATCTCTAACATATCAAAAGAAAGCAAAGAAAGTAAAGGAATTAAAAAATAATCAACATACTTACACGACCACCGAAACTATCGCGTATCGGATAATTAAATAAAAACACCTGAGAACCTCCTCATTTTCTGATGTTAGTATAGAAACGTTTAAATGTTTTCAGCAACGCCCGTAATGACTTGTATTGTGTATTTGTGTAGTTGGTGTTTTTTTTTACTTTGGGCTCAGATCAATTTATTAGGTACTAGAATTTTACTAAAAACTGCCTCATTAGCCTAGTGGTCCTGAGCGAGACTGTTACGCCAGAGGTCCTGGGTTCGATTCCCAGGTCGGGCAAAGTGTTATTAAAGGTTAATCTAAATACCCAGTCGCAGCTCGGAGTTTGGAATTGGTGCCCGGTTAATGGCAATAGGCTCGCCCCCTATTACATGGGAATTAAACATACCGGCGAACTGTGGGTGTACATTAGTACACCTTTGCCTAACCCTTCGGGGAATGCCTGTATTCCCCGAAGGATTAGGCAAAGGGCCCGAAGGGGGCGAGCCTATTGCCATTAACCGGGCACAAATTCCAAACTCCGAGCTGCTGGTATGTTTTATGTTATGTTTACTAAAAACTTTTGCAATAATTTTGGATAAATATCTTAGCAAAAATAGCTGTACATGTATTTAAAAAAATCTTTCGCTATTTTGCTTAATCCAGCATCATAAACAATCAGCTGATTTTCTTAAAAATGACGTATACTGAAACCATAGACAGGTTTTTGTGAAATGAAACGTCTCGCTCGCTCTCTCGCTTCCATGTTTGTTCGTGGTCATTTTGCATTTCTGTGCTAGATTTTCCAGTTTAGCATTTAAAATTAATGATTTTATTCATTATAGTGTGTAATTAATGATATTTTCGGCGTCACGGTGGCCTCTTGAGGATCTGTCGCCCAAGGAAAAGTGCAAAACAGCGGTATAATAACAGGGAGGGTACGTCTTTTATATCCTAATAATCAAGTAAATGCGTCATTTTATCGAATATTGTTGAGTGTTCATGAAATGAAAAGATTATGTGTATTGTTCTATACAGTAGTCGAAAGAACAAGTGATCAAACGCGTAGATGAACACGTCGAATGGTTTTATGACATACAGCTGATTGCGATGAGGGCGTCTCTAGGTAATTTTTAATCGTCCGATTCGAAGGAAACGCTGTGATACGGGCATATGCGGTTAGTCATCATCATAACAGACACGTTTCTGGTGCACGACAGATGAATTGATCGAAAAATTATACTAAGTAGGTCCAGCGTACTGCGCCGAATAGTGGCTGATAAAGTGTAATTGTTATACCTTTTGTTTCTTTGTGATTTCGCGACGATACGTACGTGGAGATAACAATTTCTTGTTTACCGTTTTTAAGCCAGTCTTTATTGCAGTGACTCTCGTAGCTATCGAACCTTGATTTGACAAAAAACAACACATTGTATTTTTTTTTCAATGTGCATGGGTGATAATTAGTTCTACTAGTAGTAATTACAAGCATTGTCAATGGTGTCCAATTGTGTTTTTGTAGGACTCCTATCTGGTAAGTGCTGAATACGGAGACACATTATCTAAATTTATTCAAACAAACATGCTTCATGTGTTAGGTAACTAACATCAGTGTTGTATGGAGAAATCTGCCCATGTAAAAACATAACCTTTTCTAGAATAGAGTATTTTTTTATTGATTTTTCATAGTAGCTGCTCATAAGTTTTTGTAATGACCAAGGTATGAAATGATTCATATTTTATAGTAAAAAGTAAACAACCTTGAGTACCTACATAATGATTTAATTTCACTCAGACTTTATCTTTACAATATTTCAGGGTTTTATTTTTAATTATTGCTGCTTGGAATATGTATTGTCATGATATTAAAATAAGAATTTGCTTTTCTGATTAGTTTTTTTCTTATTTCATGTAAACAGTGTTTCATCATCTTCCTATTAACATAATATAATTATGTTATATAAAAATTCATAAACTGCATAATACATTCAATGATCATAAAATTAGAAGTTGCATACACTATGATTTTAGATAAAGTACCTACCTTGGTATATATGAATATTTTTTCTACCAAATGTTTATCCTCATTGGGATTGAAACATTTTTTGTTCAATAGATAAACCTATCAACATTAATAATAAATAGACAGTAGGTACCTACCTACATACCTATTTTGTAATGAAATAATTTAACAAATTAGTCAAACCATTTCTGGATATACAATATTTAACATCACTAAATTAGTAACATTTTCCCATAGGAAGGAAATGAGGACAAAGAAAACAAAATAGTTCTAATCTTTACTCTGTTTACAAAAATGTAACATTATGCAATAGTATAAACATGATTATTCCTAGATATTAATATGACATATAAATTAGTTTAGAGATCAATGTCACAGTTGAAAACAAATGTGCTACAGTCAAATGTCAATTATTATAATTTAGTGGGGCCCAGAATACATTTGAGAGGTAGTTCACAGGTGTATACTCTTGTGCCCTACCTCTAAAATGTATTCTGCTTTATATTATTAACTGTTATTACCAACATCCCTGATTTTACTCACATCACTTATTTACTTACTATAGAAAAAGTAGCTTAAGTTACTCCTTATAACATCTGTTTGTCAGTGAAATTCCCATCAAAATAGGTCCATACATTTTTGAGATTAGCCAGAACAAAGAAATGGAAACAGGCAGAAACTTCTTACTTACTATTTAGCTTCTCCCTACCCTAGCTTTAACCCCAACCTCCCCTTCAGTGGTTTCAGGTGTAAATAGTGTAGGTATATAATGTACCTGAGCAAATTGTGTGATATAGTCATTCCACATTATGCAGAGAATAAATAATATTTATTTCTGTAAGTAGATCTTTAGAGACACTTTTACAAGTCAATGGTTTGATTCTTTTTTATAGCTAGATGGCTTCGGCATTTCCTAACTGACGACCTCTGAGAAGAAACACAGAAACAAACTCAGAGAATCTGGTCTCTTTTAAAGTCCAGACATAAAATAATGCAAATAATGTGAGTGGGACAATGCAATACTACTATAAGCCATTCTTAAATACATGTTCTAATGTGATAATCCAGTTTTCCCAGTTTCATTGATACTGTATACTTGTATAGCAAGTATACAAGATGATGAGTTAGTTTATGCCAAGCTGATCCCTATATTTATGTTATTAAAGAAGAAATTTCTGTTATATGTTGCTGGTGTCTTTTAAAATAGCAAAGTAATTAATACTACTACTTTTTTAGATTTAAAACATGCACATTTATGAACACAACATAATCTAAGATAATTGCATTTAAATTCCACTCAAATGTCTACTTTAGCACCATGTGCTTTAAGTTGATTCTTCTGTAAGGTTCTAAACTAAAGATGGAAGCAATTAAATGTGTACTTTATGACCTGAGACTGAGTTTGTAATTACATAACATAACATACCATCACGCCTGTATTCCCCTAAGGGTTAGGCAGAGGTGTACTAAGGTATACCCACAGTTCGCCGGTATGTTTAGGTCCCATGTAATAGGGGGCGAGCCTATTGCCATTAACCGGGCACATATTCCAAACTCCGAGCTGCTACTGAGAATTTCATAGAAAAACCCAATAACACTTTGCTCGACCTGGGAATCGAACCCAAGACCTCTAGCGTAGCGGTCGCACTTGAAACCACTAGACTAACGAGGCACTAGACTAGACTAATTAACTATACATATACATTGGTATAATTTGTAAAAGAAGTGTAACAATATACAATACTAAATGCTAATTCAACTATACTAGACTAAAGTATTCTATAGCTTAGTATTACTATTAACTGCCTCAATAGTGTAGTGGTCCTAAGAGTGACTGCTACACAATAGTTTCCGAGTTCTATTCCCAGGTTTCACTAGCAGCTCAGTTTGGTTTGTGCCTGGTTAATGGCAATAGGCAGTCCGCCGGTATATATATAGGTCCCATGTAATAGGGGGCGAGCCTATTGCCATTTACCGGGCACAAATTCCAAACTCCGAGCTGCTAATAACTCATAGAATAACCTAATAACACTGCTCGACCTGGGAATCGAACCCAGAACCTTTTAGCGTAACAGTCGCGATCAGGACCACTAGGCTAATGAGGCAGTCCAGTCAATTTGGGAAAATGCGGGAAAATATGTATGACGTCATGATTTATTGCATTGTTTCTTTTTTAAGTTTATTCAATTAGTGTCAGTAGGACAACGTTTGATAAATAAGTTCCACAATCTCACAAATGCGATATTGTTATTGTTTATATGAGAAAGGGGACGGCGATCGAGTCAATGACTTTCGTTTCTTTCTCTTTTTGTATTTTATAAAACACTAGCTTCCGCCCACGACTTCGTCCGCGGGGAATAGTTACTTAGTCTTGGCGTGATGATATAATAGCCTATAATAGCCTTCCTCGATAAATGGCCTATCTAACACTGAAATATTTTTTAACACTCAAATCGGACCAGTAGTTCCTGAGATTAGTGCGTTCAAGCAAACAAACAAACAAACTCTTCAGCTTTATATATTAGGTATAGATATAGATATTCACTTATACACTCATAATATATTGTACGCCTATATTCCCCGAAGGGTTAGGCAGAGACGTACTAATGTACATCCACAGTTCGCCGGTATGTTTTGGTTCCATGTAATAGGGGGAGGCGTATTATTACCATTAACCGGGCACAAATCCCAAACTCCCGAGCTGCTACTGAGAATTTCATAGAAAACTCAATAACACGCTCGACCTGGGCATCGAACCCAGGGCCTTTAGCGTAGCAGTCGCGCTCAGTACCACTAGGCTAATGAGGCAGTTAATATGCCATAGCATGTATTGTGTATCAACGATTATGTTTTAAATACGTTGCACCGCACTAGTATTTTCCCCGATCCGTGGGTGCTTTTACAAACACAAATTACCTAATTATTTATTTATTTATTAATTAATTATTAATCAATAAAAAAGTCCCGGAACACCGATCGCTCATGATTTCATGAATCACGCTCTTAATGAAGTATTCAAATAAATAAATCTTATATATATAAAAGAAAGTCGTGTTAGTTACTTCATTTATAACTCAAGAACGGCTGAACCGATTTGGCTGAAAATTGGTGGAGAGGTAGCTTAGAACCAGGAAACGGACATAGGAGACTTTTTATCCCGTTCCCGATACTTTTTATTCCACGGGGGCGAAGCCGCGGGCAGAAGCTAGTTATATATATAAAAGAAAGTCGTGTTAGTTACACCATTTATAACTCAAGAACGGCTGAACCGATTTGGCTGAAAATTGGTGGAGAGGTAGCATAGAACCAGGAGACGGACATAGGATATTTTTTATCCCGTTCCCGTGGGATGTGATGACAGACCGAATTAAACGGGGGCGAAGCCGCGGGCAGAAGCTAGTTATTAATAAATAAAAAAGACCCGGAACACCGATCGCTCATGATTTCATGAATCACGCTCTGAATGAAGTATTCAAATAAATAAATAATATAAATCAGATTAATAATGTGATTTCTTTGTACACGCCCATAAAACTACCTACCTATATATTTATCACCCCCTATCACACATGATTTAACAATTCACGTGCTTTTCGGTCTGGGTAGAATTATCATGACACGTGTTTCTGGTTGTGATAATGCCAGAAAATAACGTTAACGAGCTACGAATGGGTTCACGTCGGTAATAGTGCAATGGGTGGGTTTCGAACCGGCAACCACATGATCGCAAGTCCGTCAAGCTTTCTCAATTAGTTTTTTTTGCATGTTTGTAACGTGATTATTCGAACATTTATGAAACGATTTGGAAAATGTTTTTTTGTGTGAAAGGATATACAAGCGAGGTGGTCCCATTCAAATCTGGTGCACATTTGATCACAACTTTTGAAAAAATAAATTACATTAACACGTACTGACCGAATAAATGAAAACGTCGTTCAGCTACTATCTAAGTACCTGAACGATTAAGTAAAATTGCGGCGGCAAAAATTGAAGGCGGTTTTACTAATACTAATACTTAATTTTACCAAATAAAAAAAAAGCATAGATACTTACCTCCTGTATTTGAGATGTGTAGAAAAATGTGTGCTGTCCTAATATTTGTCCTAAACGGGGGTTGAATCAGCATTTCGTAGCGCAGAATCCAATCATTGAGTCGATACGCCAATTCACATGTCAGTCAACTCTTGAATTTGTAGAATTTGCGAATTGCCTTCTTTATAAACATAAATATGTTTAAATTGTATTTAAAAACAAGTTTTTGTGTATACAATTTAAACATTTAAGAAGTCGGTGCAAGAGACCCTTTGCCTTTCGTCAGATATCTGACGAAAGGCTTTGGTTAACTTATAAATTTGTCAGTTGGTCAGTTTTTCCTTTACCGTATTTGGTTGCACTCGCCTAGGATAGAACAGTCTGTGTGGTAATTTTCATGCAAACATTTGAAGGTCGAACTCTTAGCTTAATATCAGCTGTTACTGGTCAAGGACGGAGATATTTAAATAAATTATTAAAGCGTAAATGTGGCAAATGTAGTTTCGAGTCACCTTTGTGAATGTAAGCTGGAACTGTATGTAGGACGTTCTAATTAGATTAAGAGATCTTTGACATTTATATGGACAGTGGACAACTTAAAAGATAAATTATTATACATACATATACCTATCTGTTTCTGATCTTTTAATAATATCTTTAGAAGGCAGTATTTTCGAGCGCGTTTGGTCATAAAGCCATTCCATTTTGGCATTCCAAATTCACGCTGAAGTTTTAAAATAACCTCATTTGACGTAATTGATATCTTAAAATAACTTGCGTGTCTGTCTGTACCTACAAATAATTGTTATATCTACACAAAGTCGATACTGACAACATAAAACTCCACAGGCGATGGCGACAAGCAGGAGCGGTGCGGCACAGCGGCCGAACGGCGCTCCACAAACGAAAGTATGCCAGTTCAAGCTGGTGCTCCTCGGCGAGTCAGCAGTGGGCAAGTCTTCTCTGGTACTTCGCTTCGTGAAGGGGCAGTTCCACGAGTACCAGGAGAGCACGATCGGCGCCGCTTTTCTCACGCAGACCGTCTGTCTCGATGACACCACCGTCAAGTTCGAAATTTGGGACACGGCGGGGCAGGAAAGGTGGGTTTAAAACTTTGTACTTGTATTAGATGAGGTGGTGGAAATGCTGAATTTGTCTGGAGTGGTACCACTGGTGTTGCGGCGTCTACAGGCTGCGGTTGCTTACCATCAGGCGACTCGTATTAATTTGTCGTCATATTGCAATAAAGAAAAACAATATCAATTCTTTTACATGCACGACAATAACCTCGATGTCCCTCATGTCCTTTATATTGAGTCATATTTTACTTTCCGATAAGCGGAGCAATGAACGAGCGAATCTCGAGGTCCTTACGATAGGTCCTGCTGGCTTTAGGGCGTCAGAGCGATTGCCCATGGATTTTTCGGTTCGGGTCGGTCGCTCAGTGTATTTGTTTGTTTTATTCGCTAAGAGTGTATGATAAAACTCCGCCATTCCACATTAAAATTTGACGCATCCAATATTAACTATCATATAATCTTCTTCCAAAGTTATTTTTGCCAATAAGTTCGCAGTATAAAGCATACTACAAGATATAAGAAGTGTAAATTAATTAAGGAAAATACCAAGACAAATGGAATCAATGGACCTTGAATCTCAACTAGCAAAATATACGACTTGGAGATACATCATGCAAGAAGTGTCTGTAGAAGGTCACTTGAGAATGAAAGTGTCGTGCGAAGGTCATTTGTGCGTGAATCTTTCTCCGAATTCCTAATAGCTAAGTGAAAGTCTATAGTCTCTGCCTACCCACATGGGAGACAGGCGTGAAAGTATGTATACCTAATAGCGGTCTAAAAGAACGGGACCATAGATCAATTTCCTCAATTTCCTAGGAATTTATAGGGTGTCTGGGTAATTCCCACTAGGCAATATGGTTTGATAGGTTTTCGATTTTTTAGGGACGTATTTTTAAGCACTCTAGCACACAAGCTTTATTTTCGTTAGTTTAGTTCATTCCAAATTGGTAGGCTTTGCCAAATATTGCTCTGGTTTTTGAAATTCTAAAGAGTAATTTTGATTGATCAAAAAAAACATTTTACAAATTGGAGAGATCTCGAATAAATTTTGACTGAAAAGGACATGCTGACCCAAATAAATTAGGGCCTGCGTAGGAAGAGGATGATGACCCAGTTTAGTGAGAAATTGAGAATATGTTTCTTTAAATAATTATTTTGTTGCAGGTATCACAGCCTAGCGCCAATGTACTACAGGGGTGCGCAAGCGGCGATCGTCGTATATGATATTACTAATCAGGTAAAAATATATTTACATATCAATGCTTATGATAAGGTCTGAACAACGTGAATGTTTTAATAAAAAAAAGATATAAGTCAGAGATGCATTTAAGTACAAATTCGTTTCACAAACTGTCGTTTTTCAAAGAGTTTTTGACTTTTTGGAGACAAAAGATAGCCCCTGTCCATTTCCAAGGTCCGACCTATATCTATACCAAAACTCATCAAATTTGATTCAACTGTTACGCCTGCAAACGTAACAAACAAAGTCATACTGACTGAGTTACTTTCACAGTATTAAGTATGTATTTTCTATTCTATACGTAGTAAAACTGGATCCGACCTACGTAGCGTAAAGCAAACAAAGCTTAACTTACACTAGTAGAACAGCTATAAAAACGATAATGTTCCTATATGATTGTACAAGCACATCCCGTAAACTGAACGACCCTGAATATATCCAGTTCAATTTAACATCGATTCGACTCAGTAAGGCTGTAACCACGGAGATTGGTGCACGCCGGTATTTTTGATAAAATGATGTTGTAATGTTGGTATTACATATGGTGGTGGCTTCGAGGTTAACTGTGCCCTGCGGTGTTACTTCCATTGATATCGTATAAACTAATAGACAAAAATTTCAAAATGTCCTTTTTTGGTTTGGAGTCGTATAGTTATATACCCTCACCCGCTTGTTTTTTTTATATTCGGATCTTTGTAGTGTGGAAGGATTATATGCTGTATTATTTGTTTGTGTTTTCACAATATTCCACAAAAAATGGTTCGATTATTAATCTCAGAAAATAAAATAAATAATAGATTCGCGCGACCTTTGAGTAGTCGAAAAATAAAAGAACACATCTGTGCCACTTACCAGTGATGTCACAAACGTGTGTCAATATCTCGCTACAATAGCCTAATAGTTGCGAATGAAGTAACATAGCCCGTGCCATACAATACGGTACAATTTGTGTCCCCACAGTGGTTAATATGATGGTCAGTGCACAAAGGCCGGCAATATTTGCATTGCACTTAGTGATACACGATGTAACAATTTTTTAACGATGCGTAAAGGTAGTCTTACACTGTAACGTAACGTAATTTTCTACTACACTATTTAAAAAAATCTCTTCACTACATATTATAAAACAAAGTCGCTTCCCGCTGTCTGTCCCTATGTATGCTTAGATCTTTAAAACTACGCAACGGATTTTGATGCGGTTTTTTTTAATAGATAGAGTGATTCAAACACGGGTTTAGCGGGTGAAACCGCGGGCGGGTCGCTAGTAATAGATATATCTTTTATTTTATTAATTCAGGTCAACCAACAATTGTTACAATCATACATGGATAAGGATATAAGCCAATATTATAAGTATCAAGCGGTAAACACAGCAAGCAATAATAATAGTGCATCTTACAATTAAATACAACTAAGAAAAACTAATTATGGTGGACATTATAACTGACATCAATAACAGAGCACCGTATGTTAATGTTAGACGACTATCTGGTGGACTTATGTCTTATTCTCTTAATATATCTTATTACTAGGTATATTAAAAAATACCTATTAAGATATATTTTGAAAGGATTGGCAAAGGCCTTCTGATGTACTTGTACAATCCCAATAATTGACTATTGTGTTTTTAGTGCTGTTACAATATCATAGAAAAGTTCAGTAACACTTCTCGACCTTTGAATTGAACCCAAGACCTCAAGCTCGGCAGCCGCGGTTGCCACTAGACAAACGAGGCAATCATACGTGTGCGATGGGATTAAATCTTACTTAATCAAAAAAAAATTGTCTCTAAAGTTTTTTGTTAAAAAAGTATGCCACGATTTGTCTATGGTAAGTAAAGGCGTTGTAAAGGTTGTAATTATTGTAACAGTTGCGAATAAAGTTTAAAAATTTAAAAATAGAAAGGATTTGTACCATGCGTGCATTTCCAAAGTGAGATGTTCGTGAAAACGTGTAGCCAGTAAACCTTGTTTATAGACGCGACTAGGAGTCAATAGCTCTTATAAATAACAACAAATATTTGTGTAAACTTCCTTAATCTTTCGTTCTTTATTCTTTTTATCTTATTAGTTTTTGATATGATACTGTTATGTTTGTAGAGTGTAGACATTTACAACGATAAGGTAAGTAGGTAGTTCAATTGATTATTGTATACATGTGAATAATACATTAGGCATTAAGAAGACGACACACTGCAATTGCAAATTCTTTCAAAAGCTACACTAGATATGACAAATAATCGGAAACAATAATTATTTTTAACGTTAGATACACTAATGGATGGAGTCCTTTGTTTGACTTAGTATGTTTTATTTATTTATATTGAGCGGTTTCAATGGAGACTACTGCAAGCCCCTGGGTTCTAACCATGCTCTGAACTACAAGATACCGTAATAGTGATTTGATAGCACCGATAAAATTAAAAAATACTACATTTATTTCATTCAGTTTCAATTTGTCAGTTTTCCTAATACAGACGATGGAATATTTTAAAGAAAGTGACTTACTGGTATTGTTATAATTGTATAGTAAGTAGCAGCTTAAGACAATATCAGCACAGTTAAAGAAATGCAACATTATCATGCTGATACGACGTTTATCAGATAACAAAACAATTACACGGCACGAGCGCTCACCGTGCCTTGGAACATCTACGTTTCATGGGCGCCTAGTATTTATTTATGTGAGACTAGACTTTTTTGAGAGAAATCTTCTTACAAGATCTAATCCAATAATTACAATTAAATTAATTGTTTATAGGTATCAATAACTTACATACAGTCATAATATTGTGTACTTACTTTGTTTTCAATAAAGCAAATAAATAAAAATAAAATATTGGAATCTATTTCAATTCCATTTGGAATTTGCTCATATCTACATGGTATTGGCTGGCTGGAGATAAGCTTATTTTATTGATTAAATCGATTGGGTGTTATCTGTTTTCGAGACCCCGCAGACAAAAAAAAATACCATCCATACTATCACGCCTGCATTCCTTGAAGAGTTGGACAGAGGTGACTGTACTAATGTACACCCAAAGTTCGCCGGTATGTTTAGGTCCCATGTAATAGGTCCCATTAACTATAATCCAATAGATATGTCACATTTGCGAAAATTCCAATACTTTATCACAAAGAACCCCCGTGTAAATTCACCAGTCTCTGCTTACAATTAATTTGGCACTGTATATGCTGAACTTAGGCGTTACAGGAATGATCAGCATTCTAAGGCCCACTTGCACCAACTTCTTTATGTTTAAGTTGTATTTAAACACAAATTTTCACTGTAAAATTTGCGTTTAAATACAATTTAAACACATTTAAGAAGTTGGTGTAAGTGGCCCTAAATATTCATTTCATTCACATACACACCTCTACGGCTAAACAGTAGACACCCACTATTTTGGTTGCGGTCAATATTGTGCTGTGCAAATGGTATTAAACGAGTAAGTCTTCGCAGAGTTCAAGGGCGCACGCAGCCAGACCGACAAAGATAACGATTGTACATAACTGTCATACTTACGAGCTATAAATATATACTTATAATACATGCATATTTATGAATGTACTATTGACGTCGCCACTCTAGTGGAATACGATTGGCCGTAATAATGTTAAGAAAAACAAGTTTTTAATGCGTGTGTTTTAAGTCGATCGATTTGATGTCTTAGATTAATCTTCTCTTCTCTACTATTATAAAATTGTAAAAATGATGTTTGTTACGGGTTGGAGCAAAAACTACTGAATAGATTTTAATTTTGTTATCACTGTTAGAAAATGTATGCTCCAACTTAAAAACTGGTGAACTTCTTATCTCAATTAATTAATCGGATCCTGGGATACAGCTTAACCTCTCTGATGTATAGAGGCCATTAGAGGCTCAGACAAAGAAGAGATCATCATTGTTGGTTTTTAATAAATTATATTTGGAATCCATTTCGAATCCTACTATAGCTTCAGGTGAGCGAAGCCGTGGGCAAAAGCTAGTATAGAAAATAGGTCCTTTACAATAAGGTACATAATTGTTTAGACTATGTGACACGTTTCCTAGATAGAAATATCTGACCTATGGTTTTATCACAGTCTTTTTCACTTTCAATAGTCCCACAAGTGGTGAAGATGGTGTGTGGTAATCACTTTCTCATGTAGTATTTGCCATTTCATTTCTCAATACCATCACGCCTGTATCCTGTATAAGGCATACCTATTTAAATTATTAATGTGAAAGTAATTCTGTCTGCTTGTTATGTGTTCACGCCTAAACCGTATAAATATTGGTATAAAGATAGATATATTTTGGAAAAAGACACAGGCTGGCTATCTTTGTTTCTTTGGGAGCGAGTGAAACGGCGGCCATCACCTAGTATAGACATGTATACAATTATATATTCCTACTGATAACGGCCCATTGACATTTATAATATTCTCGGGAATAAATAAAATAGTATCTATATAATGTCTAGTGTGATATCCGGTCTTTCTAGCTACTAGATATGTACGCTTGCCGTTCAACACTTAAACGGTTATATACCTTATATTATATACATATGACGTAGCGCTGTGTTAGCCGGAAATCGATACGTATAGTTATTTTTATTCTTCCATCGATTGATGACGTTTCTTGAATGTAACTCATCCACTATTTGATTCCACCGCCTATCACTGCTAGTATTCGATCCCTTATATATCTTCCCTGTCTATCCCAACCAGGTTTATCGCGAACTATTAGTTATTGCTAGCCGATGTTGACAAACGCAAAAAAATCGAACTTATAATCTTAGTTGATACTTAGCGAAAATCAAATATTGAAGCACTTTCGGATTTTACAGCATCCTCATGATGTGTTAATGGATCCAGAACTTCTGAATTTGATATTATTAATAAACCAAATCATTCTAAAAGTATAAATCGCACATTTTAAAACTTAATCAATTCATATTTAGAGCCCACAGTAATAATTCCATAATTAATTTTGTAATATGAATCCTGATTCATCAAAAGTGGCTATTTTAAGGTGGTCTTTAGTAGGACTAAGTCCCCGCATACCCAGGATTTTTCTGGGGCTTTCTCAGAAAAAAACAGATTTTTTGTTTTGTTATGATCATATCATCCTGGGATGCTTGCATATATGCCGATTCCCAAGAAGTCACGGTTCCAGCTCTCTGACAAAATATTGAGAAGTTTGTGTTGGGATATTTTTCAGTAATTTTATGAGTAATAAATAATTTTCCGTTCGTTAAATCGTTTGAACAGAATCTTAAATTGTATCATATCAAGAAAAATCATAGATCTATAAAATTATATTACTTTCGTTGAGTTGTCAATTCTAATTTCTGTCTGTATCCCTTCCAGGACACATTCGGCCGCGCTAAGAACTGGGTGAAAGAGCTGCAGCGGCAAGCGTCGCCGTCGATAGTGATAGCTCTAGCTGGCAACAAGAGCGACCTCGCGGCCAAGCGCATGGTGGAGTTCGAGGAGGCGCAGGCCTACGCTGACGAGAACGGCCTGCTCTTCATGGAGACCAGTGCTAAAACCGCCATGAACGTTAACGACATATTCTTAGCTATCGGTGAGTGATCTTTATTACTTCAAAACGATTGGATCACGGGTCATTTACAGACACAAATCTATAAGACCCGATACTATCTGTATACCTACTATGGACCTGGCGCTAGGGCATAGAAATATTTGTCCCTACCGCTCAGCTATTAGACCTCTAGAACAATTGTTCTATCGAACTGAAATAATTATTAAAATTCGACTGAACTCCCGGTGGCTTACTAGACTTGGTGTCTGGTGTATCTAACCAGGGGACGGTGTATCTAACCAGAAGACGCAGGTTCGAATCCTGCTCAGAGTCGAATTTTTCCTTCACTAAAATGTCATTTCCATCTTAGCAAGGAAAATGAAAAAAAAAAAGATAATTGATTGATTAATCTTTCCTTCCTTTCTTGAACCGATCAAAAATGAAAATAGGCCTCATAAATAAGAAAGTTAATATTATTTTAGACAGAGCTGACAATAATAAGTTGTTATGCCACAAATCATTGTGTCACACAAATTCTATACACATTATAACACTCGTTTTGCCGGAAAGGCAAGTATCCCCTCTATAAATATCTGCTCAATATGGTCGATCTTCGCAAATTATGTAATCGTAATTTAAAGTATGTGAAGGAAAACAGCGTGAGGAAACTTGCATGTCCGAGAGATTTTCTCAATGGTGTGTGAAGTTTGCCAACCCGCATTTGGCTAGTGTGGTGGACTATAGCCTAATCCCTCTCATTGTGAGAGGAGACCCGTGCCCAGCAGTGGGACAAATAATGGGTTGATTATATTATGTTATGTCGTTTGTATCTCGAAGTAACGCTAATGCATTATGTTTGTCGATTGCAGCGAACAAGTTACCAAAGAGCGAGGGCGGCGGCGCAGGCGCGGCGGGCGCGCGGCGCCTGGGCGAGCCCGAGCAGGCGCGCGCCTCCTCCTGCTGCAAGTGATCGCACCAGGTAACCACAAGCCAGCAACTGCTTACTGCATCGCCACACATCATCAAAATAAATCTGATTGAACACTGTCAAAAATACTCACCCGGTGTCGCATAAATATCGAACTATCGACACTCGAAAAGTTGTGGCGTTCAAATTGTAATACTGTAACGTCACAATTATTAGGTATAATATTATGCGCAGAGTACCTGCATAGTCTGTAGCCTATTTATTCCATTTTTTTTTTGTAAATCAGTTCACTGCTTTTTATTATCTGCCCGCGACTTCGTCCGCGTAGCGTGATGATATATAGCCTATAGCCTTCCTCAATAAATGGGCTATCTAACACTGAAAGAATTTTTCAAATCGGACCAGTAGTTGCTGAGATTAGCGCGTTCAAGTAAACAAACAAACAAACAAACTCTTCAGCTTTATATATTAGTATAGATATTAGTATAGATATTCATACTAGCTTCCGCCCGCAACTTCGTCCGCGTGGAAAAGTTACTTAGTCTTAGCGGGATGATAGCCTATAGCCTTCCTCAATAAATGGACTATCTAACACCGAAAGATTTTTTCTAATCGGACCAATAGTTCCTGAGATTATCGCGTTCAAGCAAACTTGGCAGGTGGCACTTGACAGGTGGTAAGAAGATGATGATCCTCTTCAGCGGCTTGTAGTATGTTTTGATTGAAACTCACTTCAAGATATAGCCAATATTGTTAGTTGATAATTGAGTATTGAGTATTCGAGCGGAACTTTAGTAAAATATGTCACGGGAACAGGAATAATAAAAGAACGCTAAATGAGGATCTAATGAATAACGTATTTATTTGGATAAGGATTAATATCATGTTTATAAAAACACCTTCGCAAATAATGCATTTGGAATTTTAGAACAAAGTTAGCATAAAAAAGGTTATAGTGAGCCAACCTTAAAAAATAGACATATGCTGTCGCAGACTTTTTTTAGAATTTTTATTGAGGAATAATTCTGTCATATATGATTTTTGCGAAACTTTAATCGTTTACGCAGCATGCATCGGAAGCTCTCAAAAGGAAAAAAACCCGATTTTGAAACATTCTTCATTGATGCTCCGCTCCTATTGGTCTTAGCGTGATGATCTATAGCCTATGGCCTTCCTCGATAAATGAGCTATCTAACACTGAAAGACATTTTCAAATCGGACCAGTAGTTCCTGAGATTAGCGCGTTCAAGCAAACAAACAAACAAACAAACAAACTCTTCCTGTCTTATTACAAAACATTGCTTAAATCTGGTTTTAAACCAGGACTAATAGATCTTGGTTTGTTACTGTACTAAAGATAAAACGC
Organism: Acronicta leporina; assembly: GCA_947256265.1. Taxonomy (NCBI): domain Eukaryota; kingdom Metazoa; phylum Arthropoda; class Insecta; order Lepidoptera; family Noctuidae; genus Acronicta; species Acronicta leporina. The sequence continues at coordinate 1,378,890 of OX366513.1, read as the reverse complement.
TATACAATAAGTGTGCTTATTACAAATCCAAGACTATCCGAGGATCAGTTAAACCGCAGTTCATCCATGGTTCAAATAAAATCCACAGATGATAAGCAATAAATTACAGTTTTTCATTCGTTCTTAGTGACTTCATTCCAAGTGACGTTCTGTTTCTCTAGACATTTTTAATATCGTAACACTTGAAATGCTTTAATAATTATTTATCATTACAAAAATATATCATAAATAGTTCTTTCTGTATATTGTAATCTATTGAGCAAGCTTAGCTTATACTTTTGACGCGACTTTATAATCAAGTTGTTATATTTTTCTACAACTCTGAGTGAAACGGAATTAAGAGTCGCGCGATATCCATGACGACAAAAATATTTACTAACTAAATGGTCTTGTTATTTGTGCATACTTCTCTCTCTTTAATCCAGTATTTAAATTATAATGTGGTTAGGGAGACTGTTTGTGGTACGGTGTATATTGATAAAAATAAAATAAATATAAATAAATAAAATAAACATTTTTTATTATATTATTTAAAGTATTTGTCAAAAGAATTCACACGTTATCGACGTCTAACATATTGCTGACATTGGACAACGACCAGATTCTGGCTATAATAAAGTAGTTTCAAGGTTAGTCCAAAGATAAACTAGGGGTCTCAGTGGTTTAACTTTGGTACCAGAGATAATCCTAGCTTTGGACATAAACTGCGTTTTGTAATAGCGTTTTATTTAGTTCATAGTTTAATCATAGTACTAAAGCCGGTACTATAGATAGTCCATGTTTTGGAATAAGGCGATTCAGCTTTATATTTTAGTATAGATTATGCCTGTATAGGGTAGGCTAAAAATGGCACTTTTAATTAATTGTATAATAATCTCCGATTACATCGGGTTCTTAATTATATTTAAATATTAAATTAATTATTTTATTATTAATAATAAATTAATTTATTAATTATTTAATAATTCAATTAATGTTCATATTCTTATAATATTTTTGGCATATAGCTTACTAAAATGGCTACTTTTAATTAATCATAATATGATTTTAGCAATATTGGCATTGTATAACCAGTGGTTCCCAGCCTTTTTTGATCAGAAACCACTTTGATTTAATTGGTTTTAGTAGGAATGGCAATGTTTTAGTAAAATTAATGTATTAATTTGAAATCAAAATATTCAACAAAATACAAGTTTTTAGATCTTTTGCAAACCATATTTTAGGACTTGTGGACTACTGGTTGAGAACCAGTGGTGTAGAGAATGATCATACATATTTTGATATCTCCATGGTATTTCCCTTGAGACTAACTTACACGTCTTAGACTATAATCTAAATTCTAAACAGTATTTTTTTCTACTATTCCAGACGAAATCGCCGTTACTAGAGGGCGTGCGGGCGGGTGAGGTATGTGGTAGATAACGACACAAACAGCCGCCAGCGAGCGCCGCTCCCGCCTGCGAGCGCCGACGCTCTGACCGCTGACGAACGTACACACACACCTGCACATGTACCATTTATATTCAACGAGACAGTTTTAGGACATAAAAATATTATGCTAATCAATGCGTATTCTGTGCCTTGTTTGGTATACTATTTTTATATCAAACGTTACTTTGTAAAGTGTAGCCTTCATACAGGCGCAGGTAAAATACTAAAGATCTCTAATACCATACAGTCAGTAGCATGTTTTCCTGTTACTTCCTAACATGCAGCAATTAGCAGGTGTTAATCGGTCGCTATTTAGTGGTAAACTAACAAGAAACATTATGCTTCTTATGTGTATGTGTCTTTCATTATTGTGGTTTTACCTTGAGCAGTAAATAAGTTACATAAGACAAACATCACAAATACTCGAGATTGTCTTGTTGAGTATAAAAAGTTGTATTAATTTCCAACGTAGCCTGGTGTAGTTTGCATAATTTCTGTTTCCTTTCCAAATTAGCAAATTGTTATCGAGTTTGTCTCGCGGGGTGATCTATTATACATATGTATATCTACTTATTTCTCCTTGCAATATTTTATCTTTTAACTGATATGTCTCGCGAGACCGCCTCGCATGCAGTGTGTTTGTACGTCCGCGCGGGTCGCATTAATACATTATAATATTAATAAATAAAAAACAAGCTAATTATAAAAAATGATAAATAGTTCTAAAACTTATTTGTAACTGTAATGAAATGTAATAAAATTATATTTACTTTGGTTTGTATCAAGTTAGCAGTGCACGGTGCCGTAGCGGTACGTAACGAGATTCCTTCGTTCTAGCTGTTATTAAGCTTGTGTTATGCAATAAAACATTATATACTTCATTTGGATAAAAATTGCCATTCAGATTCATAAGCAATCATGATTTACTCCTTACAAAAGTGGTTACAAGAGCAACTTTTAAAATAATGTTTGGTAATTTTTCTCCAGGTAAAGTATATCGAGTTTGATGTCAAAATTTATTGGTGATGGTGCATTTACATTAGTGTATCGTTACATATTATACATTATGTTATTTTATTCATCGGTTCACGTCGTAGCGATTAACAAAACAACATTATAAAGGTCGTTTATACATTGATCTAACATACAGTTATATGTAACTGTTGTTTTGTTCACTGCCACAGAGCTAGCTGTGTTTAGATATGTCTCAACGTTCTTTTACTTATAAATGTTATTTCCCGTATGTGCTGTTTAGTAAAATACTTTCTGAATATCTTTTTGTTTAAGTTTGAAGGATAATGGGTTTAATGACAGAGGATGTTTCCAATACGAAAAGTTACGCTTCATAATGTAATGTAATTTTATATAAATATAGAGTAACATTTATAAGTAAGGAGTTTACTTCCCTCGTAGGTAGTCACGGTCATTTAAAGGTCCCATTTGTACCGAGGCTCCTCGTCCTGCTCGATGTATGCTTCGCTCGCATCTTCCAGTCTCTTGTAGGCTAATTCCGATCACCTAATTCTCAATACATTTGTCCCTAGATGTTTCAGTACAATTATGAGCAAAGTATACGTATCACTTGGGAAAATACCCATCGAAGTGGATGGGAATAAATAGTGAGTAAATCAAATCAGAATTGTTTCAACGTTCAACTTATAATTAAATCAAATGTATTCTCGTTGAAATGTGTAGGTACATTCATCCATTCATTATTTTAGTTCAAAATAATATAATATGGCATAGTAATTTAATGAAAGAAATAGATTTACACTTCTCAGTTAGGAAGTTATAATATAGTTATTTTTAAAACACTAATTATTCGATGGATAAATTGTTCTATACATATTATTAATTATTATGTATATTGTCTTGTATAATTTATATTTTATAAGTAAAATGTAAACGGTGGGGTCATAACTGTCGTATCCTTTTTTTATAATCGCATTCCATACAGGGAGGATTCACTAGGACCAGCGGAACCCGAAAATTAATGTCGGTAATAAGAGGCCTGACATCGATATTTTTTCCGATAGCAATCACATCTCTATTTGTCGATATATTGCAAGTACTCTGTAGCGTTCGCCAGTTTTCCTGTCGTTCTTAAATCAATTAACAGCTTAAGTACTGATTTAGAATTTCGCTAAATATAGCAATATTATATATTATTCAATGTGAAGGCAGCCAGTTTTCGCTTGTCGTAAGAAATCACGTTAATTTCCTTTGAAGGCTTGCTTCACTCCTTACTTAGCAATTTATTTTTTATCTTTATGAAGGATAGGGACGTCAAACATCTGTGCAAGAGTGGAATAGGTCCTGACGCGTCAGTTTTGTAACTCAATGAGATTTTATAAAAATCGTTGATACGTAAGTGTCAACAATTGTAGATTATTCAAAGCTTATAAAAGAAATGTGCGTCTATTTCGTGGTATGCTGTTACCCTCCCTCTATCGTTTGAAGATAGTTTAATTTTTACATGTATATCGTCATGGCGTACCATGGAATGGTGCTGTGTTATAGTATTGGCAGCGTTATCCGCGCCGCTTCTATCCGTGTCTGTTAAAAAGATCTTACCACAAGTTCAGTAGACTGTCGGTATAAGCAGTTCTTTGTCTAACAAACTACTTGTTTGATCACATCTATTGTCTTGTGGACAATCATCTGTCTTATTATTCCGACACAGGAAGCGGTAGTCAATATTGATCTTTAAACCAACGCAATAGAGTAGTTGTTGCAAGCAGTTCCCCGAAATTGGTTAGTAATAGTAGCACTGGCCGTCTCGGCTGGCCACGGACGCCGATCATGGTCGTATTGTATGTTTTTTGTATTGTGTAAATATTTTGGATTTATTAAGAATATTATTATATTGATTAAAAAAACATTGTAAATGGACTTGTTTTGGTCGTTTTATTTTTTATTCTACCTTCTATTTGTACTAACACCAGATAATAATATGAAATCTTTTTTAACAAATAAAAAGATACGTAAAATAAATACTTTTGTACTTAATTTTAGCTTATAACAAGTAGTTTTTTTGCACTGCTTTATTTTGCATCACTAAATGGTTTGTAATCATTTAATTAAAAAGTCAGATTACAATAAATTATAATTTATTTAATTCAGTTGAACAAGTAGTATGTTACAAAGTTCAGTCGCAGTAAGTACTGAATGTGACATTAATACTCATGATGGCACCTATTATTTTAATTTATATTATACATACATTTAATTTATTTATAACATACCGTCACGCCTGTATTCCCCGAAGGGTTAGGTAGAGGTGTACTATGGTATACCCACAGTTCGCCTGTATGTTTAGGTCCCATGTAATAGGGGGCGAGCCTATTGCCATTAACCGGGCACAAATTCCAAACTGAGCTGCTACTGGGAATTTCATAGAAAAACCCAATATCACTGCTCGACCTGAGAATCGAACCCAGGACCTCTAGCGTAGCAATCGCGCTCAGGACCACTTGTCTAATGAGGCAGTTGCATTTATATTATAAACTAGCGTCTGCCCGCGGCTTCGCCCCCGTGGAATTCGGTCTGTCATCACATCCCCCGGGAACGGGACAAAAAGTATCCTATGTCCGTCTCCTGGTTCTAAGCTACCTCTCCACCAATTTTCAGCCAAATCGGTTCAGCCGTTCTTGAGTTATAAATGAAGTAACTAACACGACTTTCTTTTATATATATAAGATTAGTTATTAAAAATCATTAATTCTATTTTCGGATGACATTGGGTGTAAAACCACAAATTGTATTCGATTCCTACAGGCTGAAATTTAATAACCGCAATAAATTAAAATATTTACATATTCTATGTGTAACAAAGAGTATGTGGAGCAAACAAGGAAAATAATTATACTTTTTGGCATTTTCAAGAATTTGGCAATGGCTCGTGCGGCTCTTCTACTTTACTCGTGAATAGAAAAAAAACGAGTGATCTTAAGTGCGGTGTTGCTATACTTTACGTAGTAATTAACTGCGTAACTAAATAATAGATTAGGCAAGAATAATAATTATTTTAGTTTTTTTAGTTTTCACCATCTAAGATGACGGATAAGTTTATTTTGAAATTACATTTTAAAATGAATAAGTAAAAAACATACTCTAAAAAAGTTGAGGGGTTTATTTATGATAGGATCATGTTTTGAACCTGACATCCGGAATAATTTTTCGATATGCCAGAGTACTTAGTAGTGGATGTATGATGTATAATGTTTCTGTATATTTTTTATTTATTTATGTTAAAAAGACAAATCAAAGAATGCATTTGTTAACATTGTTTAATAAGTGTATTTTGACATACAATTTATTATTTACTTGTGTTTAATAGTAAATACATTTTAATAGCTATCAAGAATACTATTTTATACAATGTTCCATCTACTTTTTAAACAATGTTCAAGTAAATATACTAAATTTAATATTTTATGACTAGTCTATGTATCAAATTACAAAATGTAAGTTTTGTGCAAAAACAAACAAAAATTCCAACTTTTATCTTTGTACAATATTGAAGAACGTATATATGTATTTTTTTATCTTATGGTAACCCCACATTGGTAGTAGTAATATACCAGAGGGAAGATGTTGCTAGCTAAGTTTAGTATAAAATATTACTATGTTTATAATACAGGTAATGTTTTGTTAGCCAAAATTTGTCTTATACTAATATTTTAATTATTCTTTTAAAATAATTAATAGAGATTACTAAAACTTTATTAGAAAACAAATTACTGACCACTAAACAACAATAAATTAGGCCGCAGTCTAAAATTAAAATATTGTATACATTCCGCGTTGAATATTATGGAGTACATTCGATTGATACATAATTATCTCGTTATCAAATTCCATGGAGCCGCGCCAATCTGACGGACAATAATTAATTAATAAACAGAGCTCCTGAGCTCGACTCTAGCTCATTCATTCGGATAATGTCGGTCACACTGCAAATAGCGTAAGCTTGCTGTAAGGCCTAACTTAAGAATTTGAGATTTTTTTATAGCACTGTTTTACGGGGTATTGCAGTATATGATCACAGTCGATAAGTTTATTGATATTTACATTTTTTTAACTTTTCAACCGGGCACAAATTTATAACCCAGTTAAGAGCGCTACTCGACTTAGGAATCGAACCCAGGACCTCTAGCACAGAAGTTGCGCATATGGCCACAATTGATGAGGCAGTCTTTCCAACCTTAGTATATAATATTCCTTTATGGAATATATTTAATATATTTATTTATGAATATAATTTCATATATTTATTATTTAAGTCTCCATGCACATTCATTCTTTAAAACTTGAGCCCGAGATTCGAGAATGTACGAAACGCTACACGTGTGTTCCCTGCATCATTGGAGCCTCAGCCAGTAAAAATATTCAACAGTACTACAAAGCCTTCAACCATGCAAAACGTCGATCAGTCTGTATAAAGACATGATGGATGGGTGAGAAGAATAATGAATGGGTGTGGACCATTCTTAACAAATCGAGGCTACTCCGAGCCTCGGAGAGCAAGTAAAGCTACGGCTACTACGGCTTTCGCGGTAGGTAGAAGTCCAAAAAAACATCCTTAGGATATCGGTGTTGCCTACTAGGTCGGAAGCCGACTAGAATATGTTTGGAAAAGGACTGGTGGATTTTGACCATCGCAACCTTAACTTCGAAGTGTAAAGAATCCATCAAAAAAAATGTATACTCAGTCATAACCTGATTTAGTCCTCCCGAATCTGCATATCGAAGGCTTTACAGTGTCTTCCATAAGTACATTGTGTATATCAGGTATGTCACTGTACAGTGATGCTGAGGTATAGGATCAAGAGGCCAGTTCTTCAGAGCTCGTCGTCGAAGTGGTCGCCCATCAGGTCGCCGAAGTCCGTGGCCTCGCTGCCCACGAACACGTCGTGGTGGTGGAGGATCTCCTCAAACGAGAGCAGGTCGTCGTGGTCATCATCAGAAGATGCGAACAGGTGGTCCACCTCTTCTTCTGCGATTTCACTGTAATATGATTTCATTGTTTTAACAAGTATGCTTGATAAGCATTGCAAATAATGATTTATTCAGTAACCAACCAACACTACTCATACAAGTGATAGGTCAATTAGAGAGTAGACATTATTTATACTTTTGTGAAACAGTATCGCACATCAAGCATGCAAGCAAAATGCATGACATGCACGAAAAACTCACGTGCTTCAGCATAGCCCATATGAATAAACGCTTTGATTGAAATGATCTTTTTCAGGTTTCCTTCTTTCTTCAGGCGCTTAGCTGTTAGCTCAGCACAGTTTATTTTATATACTATTATTCATTACATTTGTTTACTTTTGAGAGCACATAAACGTCGAGTGTGACTAATTGAAAGAAAAACACTTGTTACTCATTGAATTCCATGTTCAGAACTACGAATAAATGTAAGTGACCTGCCTATACTTTCGGAAAACAGAGGAGTTATAGCAGGGATTATATTAATAATTTACCTATATATACTCTGGGTTGCCATAGATTTCCTGTAATGTGAAAATATTTTCATATTTTTCCTATTAAAAATTCTCAGAAAGTTATGCAGAATCAATTAGGCACCATCTATTGTAGAAGCATAAAGGATTCATAGTAGTAGTAGTAAAACCAATATTGATTGCTTTCTAATGCTGTGAGTATTTGCAGCAATTTGGTATGTTGTGTGATTTAAATGGCTAGATGAACTAGCAAATGATACGAAATAGATTTAAGACGATAAGCGTTTAGTAAAAAGTGCGTTAATTTACTAAATTGCAGTATTATTTATAACTTAGGGGCTCACGGGGATATGTAACGTTATAACATTCAACCAATGTAATTGCTAATAGAATATATTGATATTTTTAACAAATATATATAATCAGAAAAGTAAATACAGTTGAAAAGAACAAAATGACGAGTAAAAGTCCTATCTAAATTTCATGAAACACTCGTGAAAAGCTACAGATTACAAGTCTTTACGTACCTTGCCCTAGAATTTATATTACTCATAAAATGTATTTTGAATTACAAACTAAGAAATCTATTTAGCGCAATCAATTATTATATTTCTGAAGTTTAGAACTTGTCACCTTTGTGCTTAATGCTTACAGAAAACCGGCGTGAAACAACACTCGTTGTGTTTCGCCGAGTGAGTAAGGATACCCGGGGTATTTTCTTTCTTTCTTTTGGTAAAAGACAGGCAGCGCACTTGAGACTCCTCTGGTGTTGCGGGTGTCCATGGGCAGCGGCAATCGCTTACCACCAGGCGATACGTCCGCTCGTTTGCCTCCATATCCCATAGAAAAATGCCTTGGCCAACTCCCACCCACTTTGACTCTTTTGATTTTGATTTGAAGATTGTGATTATTTTGAAATAATTTTGTTCATTTTTATCCTACTCTAGAAGTCTGCCGGAATTCTTATTCTTAGAACAGGAATACTACACACCACTACAGAAATACATGTGATGGTAGTATTTTTTTGGGATCTCTCCTACAAGCTACTACATTGCATTAAAATCTGAATATACTATAAAATCACTCACTATTATAAAATTGAAAAAATAAAGCTATGTTTGGAACGGGTTGGAGCAAAATCTACTGAATAGATTTTTATTTTGTTATCACTGTTAGAAAGTATATGCTCCAACTTAAAACTGGTTAACTTTATTTTTTTATTAATCGGTTCCTAAGTTATAGCTTGACCTCTCTGATGTATAGAGGCCCATATAAAGAAGAGATCATCACTGTTGGTTATTATTAAATTATTTTTGAAATCCATTTCTAACCCTACTATAGCTTATGGTGAGCGAAGCCGCGGGCAAAGGCTAATCTTAATGTACTATTATCATAATCATAGTCTTTAATATAGTGTTAAAAATGTGAAATCATAGTGTACTTACTCATTGTTAGGTATGATCCACGCTTGTATTTCATTAAGTTCGAGAACCCCATTCTTGTTCAGATCCAGTTCATTGTCAAACTTGTCCTTCTCGGAGATCAGCCATCCCTTATCCTGGTGGTTTCCTGTTGAAATAAGATTAAATTATAAATTAGTGATGTATGCAAGAGAGGACTTTCTCAATGGCGTGGCTCAATCAGCGTCGTGGACTATATCTGTCTAACCCCTTTCAGTAAAATACAGTTAATAACTTGATAATGATGATTTATGTATGCTACCCTTTTGAGATAAATAATATACCAGGGGCACAGGTAGCGTAAAGGTTTAAAGGGTTTTTTCCTATAATTTGTCTATTTTGTTTGTTTTAGATTACCTAGCTGTTCCATGCAATTTCATCCGCGAGAAACGTTTCTGCTTCGCCCCCGTAGGTCGTAGCGTTGTTGTAAAACATATCAACTTACTTCCTCGATAAACGGACTATCTAACAAAAAATATTTTTTCAATTCCAACAACAAAGAACTCTTCAGCTAAGCTACCTCTCCACCAATTTTCAGCCAAATCGGTTCAGCCGTTCTTAAGTTATAAATAGTGTAACTAACACGACTTTCTTTTATATATATATATATAGATAGCTTCTGCCCTCGGCTTCGCCCCCGTGGAATTCGGTCATTACATCCCACGGGAACGGGATAAAAAGTATCCTATGTCCGTTTCCTGGTTCTATGCTACCTCTCCACCAATTTTCAGCCAAATCGGTTCAGCCGTTCTTCAGTTATAAATAGTGTAACTAACACGACTTTCTTTTATATATATAGATATAAGATAAGATATATATATATATATACATATTGCAGCTTTAAGATTTCACTAAGTCACACAAAGATCCCACGACGCCCGAGAATAAAGGTTTTTCTAATGTTTATTGTACTTGGCGGATATCAAATAATTTATTTATTTTCGAATGAAATAATTATCAGAAAGTCCTATTTTCAAATGGGTATAGACCATACAGCACAGAACAGCTATGCTTTTTAATTATGTATTATATAAATAGTGTCAACGGCTAAACGCAATAGCTATATAAGTTTGTTTTCAATTCATTCTCCGGCGCGCAACAAAACTTGGATTGGAATATTAATAGAGGGCAACTGTTTATGTCATTGTGTCACTGAACCAGCCAAGATACTATGTACATAGTTTGTAGAACGCATGTCTCATACATTTCCTTTTACCGCCAGACTTGCTATTTTTTGTTGCTAAGAATAAAATCGTGTGATTTTTAAAATTCTTGTCTGTTTGTTACGAGTTGGAGCAAAAACTGCTGAATAGATTTGAATTTGAACTTCTTATTTCAATGAATTAAACGGGTCCTCAGATACAGCTTGACCTCTCTGATGTACAGAGGCCCATACAAAGTAGAGATTATCACTGTTGGTATTTGATTAAATTATTTTGTGGGTCCATTTTTAATCCTAAGGCTCAACTCACACCGAAAGAGCGTCGAAGCGCAGCGAAGCGGAGCGCAGTTTCAGTGTCATATGAATTTTAAATTTATTTTCATTGCTATAATACTTATCGCATGAGAAACTCGAACGAGTCGCGCGGATGCCCGCGGCGCCGCGGTAATTCTGGCGAATTCCATAAACGGAGCCGTTCTCTACCGAGCGGGTCTCGCTGCGCTTCGCTGCCCTTCGCCGCTCTTTCGGTGTGAGTTGAGCCTAATATAGCTTCAGGGGAGAGGAGCCGCGGGTACGCTTGTGTTGTGGACGAATGTTTGTATATTAGTCTGTCATTCTCACGGTGCTCTGTAATCGTATTGTTGACCGCTCGGATTTCCTCACAGTGATGTCTCAGTAGGCGATGCGATGAAAAAGTAACTGTGTTTAAATAACAACTTACTTCGTGTGCTTTGTTTACGTTCATATTATTAACGGCGATGAGACAAGAAAACAATAAATAAATCATACTAAATAAATGAAGACTAGGTATCAAAAAGGATTTATAAAGTACTAGCCTCTGCCCGCGGCTTCGCTCACTTGAAGCTCAAAACCCAACAGTGATGATCTCTTCTTTGTATGGGTCTCTATACATTAAAGAGGTCAAGCTGTATCTCAGGTTCCGTTTAATTATTTGAGATAAGAAGTATACCAGTTTTTAATTTGGAGCACATAATTTCTAACAGTGATAACAAAATTAAAATCTAATCAGTAGTTTTTGCGCCAACCCGTAACAAACAAGACAAGAATTTTAAAAATCACATTTTTGGGTTCGGAGACGGTTATATACCATAACCCACTTGTTTTTTTTTAAATATCTTCAATGTACAGATAGCTTTTTTACAATTTTATAATAGTAGAGACTAGCGGCCCGCCCCGGCTTTGCAAGAGTGGAGAAATCCCTAATTCACAATATTCTATAGCCTAGCCTAAACTGCCTCATTAGCCAAGTGGTCCTGAGCGCGACTGCTACGCTAGAGGTCCTGGGTTCGATTCCCAGGTCGAGCAAAGTGTTATTGGGTTTTTCTATGACATTCCCAGTAGCAGCTCGGAGTTAGGAATTTGTGCCCGGTTAATGGCAATAGGCTCGCCCCCTATTACATGGGACCTAAACATACCGGCGAACTGTGGGTGTACATTAGTACGCCTCTGCCTAACCCTTCGGGGAATACAGGCGTGATGGTATGTTAAATGTTCTATAGCCTATGTTAATCTGGAATAATGTAGCATACAAATGGTGAAAGAGTTTTTGAAATCGGCCCAGTAGTTGTTCAGTTTATTCGTTACATAATACAAATCTTTCCTCTTTATAATATTAAGTATAGAAATATCAAATCTTCACTAGCCTAGTGGCCGTACGTGCGACTGTTACGCTAAAGGTCCTGAGGTTCCATTCTCAGGTCGGGCAAAGTACCTACACACAACAAAAAAAGTTTGCGATCACTGAAAATTCGAAATCTTTTTGTTACGGTGATTATTTTATGATTTCTTCTTCTTTGAGTAGTTTTATTTTTGAAATATTAATGAAATAAAGTGAAAATAAGTGAAATAATTTGTTTACTATGGATAAATAACTACCGGTTACGTCAAAACGTTTTAATAGTTATTCTATGCATCTGACCCGCCGAAGTGGGCGTAACGCGATGGAATGTGTTTTTATTTTCGATAACACGGTTATAATGGAAACGTTATATCTATAATTAATGTCATTTATTTATAATATAAACTACGATAACTTTCCTATCGCTTGTACTTTTCATCTACTCTACATATTAAATATTAGCGTTTTGGTCAGCAGCATATAGTTCAAAGTTCAAATGTTTTTATTTCAAATAAGCTTTTACAAGCGTTTATGAAACGTTATGATTCTAGTTGCACGGTTCCAAAAGGTCGATCCTATGGAGAAGAATCCGGCAAGAAACTCCATGGACACTCTTTTAAAATAAATAAATTACAAACTTCACTGGTACAATATTGCGATAACAAGATGTGAGGACGCTGAAGGATGTCCAAGTTTGACCGAGTTCGACTATATTAAACGAAGATTCACGTTATTTGAGAACCCGATGTCATTTCTAAATAAAAAACTATGTGGTAAAAACGCACACCATCAAAGCGACAAATAAAACTAGGTGTCTATTTAGACAAGCCACAACGTACACACATTCACAGTTTCTGTTGTGGTAAACAATACCAACCATATGAAGACATCTCGATATGTAAATAATATGGAATCTGTCAAAGCTATGTTCATCTGCTTTAAATAAATAAATATTAAATATTTACTTTAATTAAAAATTAACCAAATAAGTATCATTTTAAGGCTAATCTAATTGCACAACAGTTGAATATGTTGCATTAAGCGCCACATTTCACCAACTACGCGTTAGTTCCCGTTAATGTACCCTGTTCCTTAATTTATTTGGGGAGTAGGTAGTTTCCTCTTGGTGAAATGTGGCCTGAAAAGTGGTGAAAAAATATAACGCGTCCAAAGACTACAATATAATACTGATCGCGTCACTCTGTGAATAACAGAAACATACTTTAATCCGCGCATTGCGAAAATAAATTTTATGTTGCACTCTAAAAATCGCAATGAATAAATTTCGTAATTGGCGATGATTACCTTATGTGAGTTGGATTTACTTAATAAAATTCCGGAAGTTTTATTTTGACTATAAAATTAAGCTGGTATTATTGTACAGTTTACGCACTTACCTCTGTCTCCTATGTACTCGTTGAAGTCAATACGCCCATCCTTATTCATATCTTTCTCCCTCAGGGTCTGGTTGATGAGGAACTGATGCATCTGTTCATGTTCTTCGGGGTTTGTGAATACCTGGACGTAAGTAAGATGATGGTCACAGATTTGAAGTGAATATTGTTTCACTATGAGTGAGGATACCGGAGGCCTAAACCATTTGAAAAGGCGGCCAACGCACTTGAGTCTTTTCTGGTGTCGTGGATGTCCATGGGCGGCGGTATCGCTTCCCATGAGGCAATCCGTCTGCTCGTTTGCCTCCCTATGCCATAAAAAAATAAAAAACACGTTTTTAGGCATTCTTACGCCTAAAAACGTTGTTGTGTATTCATAATGGTGCATTTATCAAGTTTGCTTTTTCGTTTGTGCCGAAATTCGGAAAAGACACTGAATTAATAATATAAAATATATTATTACAACTCCCATTCAATAAAAACTCAGGCAAAATCCCACTCAATCAGAGAGCTAAGGAACTTCGTAACCATAACCATCGGATATCCGAAATAAAAATCTATGCATAACAATATTTGATAAATATGTTTCTATTTCTATAAATATCTACACTTTTTGGAGAAACTGACCTGAAACTCTTCCAGCTCCAACTGCCCATCGTTGTTGGCGTCAGCTGCTGCCCACATCGCTTTCTCTTCTTGCAAAAGCTATGAAATAAAGTAGTTAATTATTCTATATCTGTTGTAATATATTAAAAGCTTTGATGTAATGGGTAACATCCTGGTCACGACGTCAGTCTTAGCAGCGAGCGGCGCGGCGGGATAGGAGGGCGTCGGTAAGCGAAACACGCCACGTACCCTCAAGCGGGAGGGGTAGCGGATATGTCGAAATAGTAAATCGTCTAATAGTCTAAAAGGACGAGTCGCCTCTCAGTTTATCACTGGCTGCACCGCACAGTAGGTATTGTGGCCTCGCTGTAGCGATTCCCTCGGAAACAAACACTCGCGTTGCCACTGAGTGTGGCAGCTCGTGGCGTGATTGAACATCATCATTTTAGTACGTTAATTGTTCTTTCTTTCTTTCTATTTCTTCTTTCTTTTACAGCTGCAAGATTGTGAACGGGCTGTAACCAATCAGCTACTTTGATAACAAATTGTGTTTGTAAATAACCTTCAATACATTGTTTACAAAATATTATAATTATTACAAACACTTTACATAAAACATAATAATAGATTTTCTCTACTTAATCTACAAATAAAAAAACATTAAATTTACCACTTTTTATGGTATTTAACACCATGCTTATATGTATGTATACAGGACTATTTTTGCCCTATGCTACATACCATTCCTGAGTCTCCAGTGTCATCAGGACCCACATCCTCCTCCGAATCCACTCCAAAGGCGTCATGCAAGTACTCATGCCATGTCACTGCTCCATCGCGATCCTCATCAGCCTCAAGCAAACGCTCTTGTGCTTCTTCCCGGGATAAATTACTGTTTAAATGAAACACAACTAAGATAAAAATAGAAACCAATGTATAATATAGATCCTTTTTGATATTTTTCTATTCGGAGCAGTTCCACTTGAATATAAAAAACTCAAATAGTTTTATGTGTTTAATTAATAATTCAAAATCATTTATTTCAATCAGATGTTCTTGTATTTAATGATTATTCTTATATTGAAAAACAGCTATAACCGATGACAGTTGAATTTTTTTTTTTCATCTGCCATGACAAAGATGCGTTAAAATTGTAATAGTGAAATTTATTATTGGAAAAAATTAACAAATATTCAATCTGGTAGCAATTAAATTCTTTATGAAAATTAACCACTTAGTGGAAAAGTATGGTGCTATTTACTACACAAAGTAATCAGGTGGGATGCATGTACCTACACTTTAATGAGAAATTATATTTTCCAAGCGGAACAAAACAAGACATTTCCAAATAAATATCCTGTAAATATTAGATCTGACTTTTATTAATGGAGAATCATATGGATTTAGGATAAACACATCAAAACAAAATAGATTTAAAGTCCAACTTACATGAATGACTTCAATATCCAAGACTTAAGTTCCAACCGGTCAATAACCTGGTCTCCATTCAAGTCCATCTTGGGCAGCAACAGTGAAAGTCGCCGCTTCGACTCATCGGGGCTCAACTTGTCGAACTCCTCCGCCTCCCGCACGCTCCCTATAGAAAAGTAGTATGTGAAGGCCAATGCTAACGGCACCAAAATAAACAAAGCGTTCTTAACCGACATCGCGGCGCGGCCCACTGCTATCGCATTCCTTATCAACTAAGAACTGTTGCAAAATGTTATAGCGCAGCGGCCGCCCGACCGGTCGACGTCACAAGAAAAGCAGTAAAACACTATGCACCTAAGATGGCCTCGTGGTCGAACTCCGAGTTGTGGCCGGAGTCGCCGTAGTGCTCGTAGTCTCTCGCGCGGAAGCTGCCATCCGTCTCCCGTTCCAGGTTATCCACGCTGTGCCCGTGCACCGCCGCCGAAGCACAATACAATAACATGTTGTGAGTCAAAAGAATACTCAAGAAATACTTAAAAGCCATTTTATTGCACTGTAGCGTGCTGTAGTTTATAGTTATTACTTCGTTTTATGGCTTTATTATTCAAATTTATCATAAATATTGTTTATTTTCAAAAAATAACATTGACGGAATAAAAATAAGGTCACACAATTTTGATGGCACTTAAATTGGTGTTGCCACTTTGCCATCCATTAGTGATATATGTAATAAAAAATAATAAATCAATCTTATAGGATTTATGAAGTAGAGTAGCATGATAATGATGATAACGAATGTTGAACACAATTGTTAGATAATCTTATTTTTGAGTATAAACAATAAAATTATGGAATTCTTTCTTGTAACACTAATGTACTTCTTTGTTCTGTGCTAGCTTTACGGATTCATTCGTGTGAACTGGGCGGAACGCGGGGCCCGGGGGCTGGGGCCTACGTGGGTGACGGGACACCGGGGACAGTGGGCGGATACTCATTGTTTTCATCGTGTAACCTATTACAGTAGGTACTTACTTCATGTCTATAACGCCCCTGATTGGGTAGATCGCGCATCTGTATTAAATCCAGAATCTTTATGATCAATCACGTTACCATTGAATTTTGACGGTAGCATTCCCATAGATTAATATGTATATTTGGATAAGAATTCCTCTGAGCACGTTACGACTTACGACCGGGGAATGTTCTTTTAAATACATCATAGAAAGTGCAAAGGTAGGTAGGTAGTAGTAAAAAGTAGGTAGGTACTAATTCTATACGTAGCACGTGAATACTACCTCTACAGATAGAAGTAGACAATGGTGCATGTATGAATGAGATGAGATCATTTAGCAATGACCTAAGTAAGCCTACATTCTTCATTATTTTTACAGGTAGTTTGTACTTACACTGATCACTCATATTATTATATTTTTGTGTCCCTCGTTACCCAAATTTTATAGCCCTAATGGATTATTCACGCAAATGTTCGATCTCTAGACGGCATCGGTACTTGGAGGGCATCACAACGCTGAAGTAAGAGGTTAGCCCTCAATTCACTTCACTAGATTGATTTACGGTTGGAGTTTAAAAAATACAATGAAAAATATATCGAAATATTTATTTCAATAAATTGTTAGCAGCCATCACGATCAACGTGATCCTCCGGCCTGCGGCATGGTTGGGATAGGCCACGAGGAACTTGGACAAATGTTTGCGAACCTCGCCCACTACCAGCGGTAGGTGTGCGCGGGTCTCCTGGTTGGTGACATCCAAGTTTATTACTGCTTCCTCCATGAACCTGCAAGTAAAAAAAAATTACTAGGTAGGTAGGTACCATTCTCGCCGGCTTTCAAACAATACGTAATGTAACTGAACTGTACCACAGAAATTGCTAGGTTTGAAGGAACTCGAAGAGGGGCTATTCCAATTCCATTATAGGTACAACTTTATATTTAACTGGACGGGAGGTGGGGTTAGTCAGAGGCCTACTAATGTACCTAAACCCCTAGGTAGTTGCCGGTATGTTTAGGTCCAACGCAATAAGGGCCGAGCTCCAAATTCCGAGCTGCTACTGAGAATTTCATAGAAAAACGCAATAACACTTTGCTCGACTTGAGAATCAAACCCAGGACCTTTAGCGTAGCAGTCGCGTTCAGGACCACTAGGCTAATGTGTCACTTCCAACTTAGATTGATATAAAATGAGTCTAGTATCGACCTGCACTTAAGCTGTGTTTCGTGCAGCATGTCAGTGGCGAGCTGCTGCACGAGCGACAGCAGTACGTGCTGCTGCAGGCTGCAGGGTGCTGCAAACACCTTGTCAGGGTCGACAGCACGGCAGGCCGCCATCACTAGCGATAGGTTAGCGGCTGACAGCGCGCGCTCGAACGATCCGTTAACGTCGCCATCTTGGATCTGCTTGTTGATTAGCGCGATTTGCATCTAAGTAGAAAAATATATATTTTCTTTCTATCTATCGAATTATTTTGGCGATGGTCCCGTGGCATATCCTAATAAGGATAATTGTACTATTTTTTGTAGAATCGTGTTCCAATGCTGAGAAGTACCTAAACATGATATATTATATAGGAGCAACTGTGTTTGTGACTTCAATATTGTGGTAAATGTTTTGCAAAAGATAGTTTTGTTCAGCCTGTTTCATGGTCATTCCAAAATAGCTGGTCGGTTATAAAGTCTTAGAGTACCATGTAGCATATATACTTAGGTAGAACCGACACAAGCAGATTCTTAGCAATTTTTTTTATTATAAAAAACGTTGCCCCACTAGGATTTTCTCCTGTAACGTGGGTGCGTTTACAAAGACAAATTATCACATACTTACACAAAAACCCAGACCCGGAACAACTAGGTACCTACCTGTAGATCATACAAATATTTTCTCCGTGTGGGGAACGAACCCACAACACGTGGCGCAGAAGCCGATCTCTCAGCGGATACGCCAAACTGATCATAAAATTTATTAAAAATAAGACCACTGTTTGTTTTTGGCGGTCTGGGAAATCCTGTGGAGGCAGGGCATGACGGACTCCAACAGGCATGACCAACTAGGCCATGGTATTTGTGACATTCGCTACCGTGACCGTGAACCACAGGCGCGTTTTTACTTTTATATGAATGAGATTTGATAGCACAACTTCACATTACAGATACTAAAGTTATTTTAGTGAAGGAAAAATTCGACTCGCAGGCAGGATTCGAACCTGCGTCTTCTGGTTTGATACACCAGACGCTATGACCACTAAGCCACCGCGAGTCCTACCTGCCATGTCGAAATTTGCCTTCACATTCTGAACTTACGTCTTAAAGGTGACGTCAGTAACATCTATTGACAAGCAAATTACTTTGCCTCTCAACCGACACGACTTACCTTACGGTTAGTTCTATGTCGTACGATGCTACCATACCTACTAACTATCTTTTTGTGATTTTTTAATTACAGATACTGATGTAAAAGCAAAATTATATTAACAAGTTTTTTATGGGATAGCGGGCAAACGAGCACAGTGATCGCCTAATGGTAAGCGATCACCGCCGCCCATGGATACCCGCAGCACCAGAGAAGTCACGTCACGTGCACTGCCGGCCTTTTAAAAGGGAGTACGCTCTATGCTTTCTCTTACCAGTTGATCGATGACAGACATTTCAGCAGCGGCAGGTTGCGGCGGAGTGAGGGGCGTCACAGGCGCCGGCACCGGAGTCTTAGCTTCGACGAGCGCTTCCGCCTGGAACCGCGTAGAGAACACGTCCAGAACTTTCTGGCGCCATTCCCGTAGCTCTTTTTGTAACATCCTGGAGCAAATTACCGCTTACTACTTACCGTCGAAAAAGTAGTTATGTGTAGATACACACATTACTTCACATCATCACACATTACTTCGAAAAGACAAAGGTTTGGTTTTGAACTCGAGACCCTTGACTTGGCAGTCCAATGGTCATATCACTAGGCTATCACTGCTTTTTGCGATAATAATTACTAGTTACAATATTCACAAAAACTGAGTAGGTACCTAAGTAGAGTTTAAGAGTAAGTAGAGAGTAGAGTGAGCTTTTAGCTCAAGGTTGTTTTTTTTTTTTTTAAAAAAAGCTTACTAGCAATGCGGATCGCACATTACTAGTATTCTTGTTAACCCCTCGTGCTAAGCTATATGCTTGTGTTACGAGTGGGTTCACGTCGGTAGTGCAATGGGTGGGGTTCGAACCGGCAACCACATGATCGCAAGTCCGACGCCCTAGCCATTAGGCTACCGACGCTTCAAATTCGCTTGTGTTTAATTGTCAATTTTGGCTGATGGCTCAGTTTTTGGCTCGACAAGGATTTTAAGCAGTGTTTAGATCTTACTAAACTTACTATAGTTAAATATTGACTTACTCTTCGATAGTGCATTGCAGCGTGCTGACGAGATTCTTACCAGGGTCAGCGGTGGCCTCCAGCAAGCACTGGTGACGATCCAGCGCGCGGCGCAGCGCCCCTGATGTCTTGTACACGGATTTGAATAGCGATGATGATTTTACTTCCACTATTATTAAACACACAAACAAATTACAGATTATGTTTGGATTATGCCAAATAACGCATGACTCAAGATGTGCCCCTGATATAATAGCAAGAATTGTAATGGCCAAACAAGCATTTAACAGGAAAAAACAACTATTTACAACGAAGATAAAAACCAGTATTAGAAAAAGACTGATAAAGACCTATGTCTGGAGTATAGCATTGTATGGCTGTGAAACCTGGACTATGACCCAAAGGGACAGAGAAAGGTTAGAGGTATTTGAAATGTGGTGCTGGATAAGGATGGAGAAGATCAGTTGGACGGAAATGAAAACTAATGAGGAAGTATTAGTAATTGTAGGAGAGAAAAGACAGTTGTTAAGAACCATAGATAATAGAAGGGGTAAGATGTTTGGCCACTTGATACGACATGACGATTTCTTCAGAACTATACTAGAAGGTAAAATTGAAGGAAAACGAGGAAGGGGTAGACCTAGACGAAGTTTTGTGGAACAAGTGAAGGAAAGGATTGCGATCGAGTCGTATCAAGAGGTAAAACGGAAAGCAGAAGATAGAGAACAGTGGCGTTTGCTCTACTGACAAGAGCTGAGCTCTTAAATGAAAGAAGAAGAAGAGATGTTTGGAGACCACATTGAGCCGTTGGTGACTTGATGCTACGCTTGATACTGTCTTTTAGAAGCTGATGCTGTTAGAAGCCCAAATTCCGGACAACTAGTTTAGACTTAGGTAGGATATCGGTATTAGGTAAGCGCGACCAGGCCCGTATTTCCCCTTAGGCACACAAGGCCCTGGCCTAGGGGCCCAGCCAGCCTAGGGGCCCCAGAACCCGTTGCGGAATCTGCATACAAGCTCAAAAGCCTGGCTTGGCCTATCTAGATACTTTATCGAAAATATTCTTTAAAGTCTGACGACACGTTTGGCGTAGCGGCTGAGCGATCGGCTTCTGCGACACGTGTTGTGGGTTCGATCCCCACACGGAGCAAATATTTGTATGATCTACAGGTAGTTGTTCCGGGTCTGGGCGTTTGTGTATGTGAGAATTTGTGTTTTTAAACGCACCCACGATACAGGAGAAAATCCTAGTGTGGGGCAACGTTTTTAAAAAAAGAAAGAAGAAAGAAAGAAAAAAGAAGAAAGTCTTGAAAGGGTATTACGCATTCGAGCTATTTAAAAGTTAGTGGTCTTATTGTGGACACACTTTTTCAAATAGGACTTCACCTAAGAAAGAGTTGAGTTACGGTCGTTTATCTTACTCGCACACGCGTGTACTTTAACATATCTTTACAATGCACATGTTCAGAAAGTACTCATTTATTATGCTATAAACAGCTACAGAAAGTGTCTCTTAAAACTAAAAGGAACTTTTTAATTTGCCGGTTAGGCCAAGGAGTTCACATACTGTACAGGCAGATTTTTTTCCTCGCATAATTACTTGTCAAAATGTTGTATGATCTTCTTGCTAAAAGGTAGGAGATTCCTGAAATTTTAACTTGAGATATTGGCCTTGTATGAATACGCATACGTGGATGGTGGACGTCGCGAAATATTTTGCATTTAAAAACGCAGATTCATGTTAAAATCAAAACTAATTCGGTTTCGTGTAGTCAATCTAACATCATAAAACGTGGAATATACAGTGCCGGATTAGCACCACCTGGGCGAGATTTTCATCGGCGTCAAACCCATACGAAAAACGGCAAAAAATATAATCTTAGATTTTATATATAAGCACATCAACAAAATCTAGGGATATTTTAATTCTAAATTAACTAAAACTTTTAGTGTAAAAACTTTCTTCAAAAGTTTAAGGGATTAATTAGCTCTTTTATTCTTTCTAATTTTACTAAATTATATTTAAAAACAAATTATGGTGCCTAAATTCTGGAAAGGCTACAAAAATCAGTACTTATGTTATTGCTTTTCTGTTGTTTTTTACTCGTAGAAAGAAAATGTTGTAACCGTTAACTTTTTAAAAATGAACTGATTACGTAACACGCGTACCATGTCGTTATATAAGCCGGCAAGAAATACTTCTAGCCGTAGGCATGTTGTTAAACATGGTCTAACGCGTAGTTCATGATATCCAGGTTTTGATCACGTTATCGAGCTTCAGGAGAAGTAATAGAACTGCATGGGTACAGGCAGAAATCATGATACTTCTCCAAGACCTATCACGATTTCTGCCTGTATGGTCGAAGTCGAAGCACATCGGTAGAATTGGTTAGAGGCTTGAGCACCGTCCTTCGGGAACTCGTGCGTTCTGGTCTCTTGCCAAAGTTCTCGAAGAAAATTTCTGTAAGCCATCCTTTTCACCTCTACACATGGTAAATGGTCGTTGCCCAAATCCCTCAAACTACAGACCGATAGCCATAACCTCCATTTTCTCGAAGATAATGGAGTCCATTGTCAACTGCCAGCTCCTTTGGTTCTTAGATGATCTGCTTCATGACCAGCAGTACGACTTTCGTAAGGGTCGATCAGTTTGGACATAGCGAAGGCCTTTGATCGGGTATGGCACAAAACACTTCTTTCGAAGCTTTCTTTCTATGGGCTTCCCGAGAAACTATGTGAATAAGTCACCAGCTTTCTTGCAGACAGAAGCATGAAGGTCGTAGTCGACGGTGAATGCTCGGATTCCACACTTATAAATGCTGGTATCCCTCAAGACTGTGTGCTATCGCCTACTTTGTTCCTCCTCTATATCGTCGACTGCCACTATATTTCAAACCGACTAGACCCATTGGCGCTGCGAAGAGATTTGGCCTCGCTATGTATCTTCTATCGCCTATAGGAACGATCCCTGCTGTAGTAGTAACTTTCTACCTTGCACAACAAAACTGTGGAATGAACTATCGCCGGCAATATTTCCGGACAAAATATGACCTTCAAGCCTTCTCTCCTTCTTCTTCAAGAAAAGAGCGTTCTCCCTTTATAAAGGCCGGCAACCCACTTGTGACTCTTCTAGTATTGCAGCCGTCCATGGGCGGTGGTAATCGCTTACCATCAGGCAATCCGTCTGCTTGTTTTCCCCTATCCCATAAAAAAGACGTCGTACTCTCTATTGCATATTGCATTCTCAAATTGCTTAATTTCTATTAAGAACGGAACTTGTGCAAAGCCTGCTGGAGGATGACCAGCAGCCAGTAACCGACCAAGCAGTGCAACAAAGGTTACGTGAAGTCGGTCTACATTGTAGAAAACCCTTAAGTCTTCCAGCTCTTCGATGTGGCAGACGCGGTATACGACTTACACGGGATACGGAAACATTTAATGGGGTCTGATCAACAAAAGGCACTTGTGTCCATAGTGAGTCTCATTTTGGATTTCATACTAAGTAACGGAAAATATTGATTAGAAAACACCTGACAGGGTCTGCCGTCTCCGACACCCACAGAAAGTCCATCCGTAAGAGATAAGAAGACAGAAAACGTAGAAAAATACCTAAAAAAATCCAAATCGGTATAAAGGTAAATGGCCGAATAATCGCGTAACGTACAAAAAAAATAGAGAAGAAAACCTCCCCTTTTTTGAAGCCGAATGAAATTGGAATGATTTCGAGATGGGGGAGGGGGGCCCCAAATGCCAAGTGCCTAGGGGCCCTGGCCCCCTAAATACGGGCCTGAGCGCGACTGCTAATGTTGTTAAATTTTATTCGAGTTTTTATACAAAATTATCAGTAGATAAGTACCTAAGTAACAGCTCGGAGATTGTATTTTTGCCCCATCAATCCCCATTAGGTACATGGGAGCTATAATGGGTGTAATTGGGTTACCTTTCTGTCTTACCCTATAAGGCCGAAGCGAAAACACTAGGAGGCGGTGAAGGGCGGGCGGTTTGGGGGCTGTATGCGTTGTGTTTGAGCCAAGTGAGTGAGGTTACCGGAGGCCCAAACCCTTTTAAAAGGCGGGCAACGCACTTGCGACTCCTCTGGCGTTGCGGCTGTCCATGGGCGGCGATTATCGCATACCATCAGGTGACCCGTCTGCTCGTTTGCCCCCCTATCCCATAAAAAAACTCACGCTCAACAAATGCCTTTTCGACGATCATGTGTATGTGCGCGATGAGGCGGCGGTGCGAGCGCTCCAGCACGGGCAGATACAGCTTGGACATGTCCTGGCTGAAGCACCCGCCGATCAGGCCGCGCACCGACTCCGCCGTCGCGCGCACCATCTGCTCTTTCAACTCCTGTACAACCAACAACAATATTGGTCAACACTGACTAACGGAGATCCCAAAGAACGGTTTCTAAAAGACAACCACTCCTCGAGTTATCATCTGGAGTGTCGTATGGTGAATAGACTGCTCGATTAGATCGCGGTTCTATCGATTTTGCCATTGCCCATATCTCCCGAAGGGAAGGGCAAACCCTTGTAGAAGTTGTACCCTCTGCCTAACCGAACTGAGATATAGGCATGTATAGCTACATGTATACTATGTGTAGTACAGCTCGGAGTTCTCATGTCCGGTTCTAACACAAATTCAAACTCCGAGGAATTATTCGGGTTGATCCCTGCTGTCTCATTCCAGCATCGTTCTAGGCGACAACAGTTCCATCCCCATTATCTAGATGGCCGGCAGTCCACAACTTAGTGTTTTTATAGAAACTTTCTGCTTCGCACAACAAAACTGTGGAATGAGTTACCTATCGCTTGTAGTATTTCCGGACTAATACGACCTTCTTACCTTCCAGAAAACAGCGTACTCCTTTTTAGATGGCCGGTAACGCACTTGTACCTCCTCTGGTGTTGCGGGTGGCTGTAGGCGGCGGTGATCGCTTACCATCAGGCAATCCGTCTGCTGGTTTGCCCCTTATCAAATAAAAAACTGAACGGCTAGTGAGAATTTATAATCTTATCTTATCTTATCTTACATCTTATCTTATCTTATCT
Source organism: Acronicta leporina (assembly GCA_947256265.1). Lineage (NCBI taxonomy): Eukaryota > Metazoa > Arthropoda > Insecta > Lepidoptera > Noctuidae > Acronicta > Acronicta leporina. The sequence goes on along the minus strand of OX366513.1, from coordinate 1,353,872 downwards.
TACATATAATAAGGGACTAAATAAGATAAAACAAGAAAATAAAGCAGATCAATCAGAAACCATTATTGTGACCAGGAATTGATTATTATTACAGTTATTCTAACACTACTTATACAGGGAATCACAGGACATACATAGGATTTATCCAGGGAGCACAAGCCGGTGTAAAAACTAAATATTTGAGTAGGTTAGGATATAGAAGTAAACAAAGAATGACAACTTATTTTCTAGCGGATCATCACGACATCGTTATTACTTCTTCTTCTATTTTCCTTGTGGCAATTGAGTCGATGGCGACTATTTTGCCAATGTCATGTTTGTTGTGACATTCGGCACGTAGGTATTAGAGTTCTGCCAGCGTGAGCGTCAAACTTACAAACTTTGTGAATTGTGGCTTAGCATAGATTAAAATAAAAGTAACGCGACGATCCAGTAATATACAATTGATTAAAGTCGATTAGTATGTATCAGTCCAAAGATCGGCAACAAGCAATGGCTAGAATCAGCTAGAAAAAGTCACTACATTTGAATGTTATTATAATTTAGAAATTTTGTTAAAATTTGGATTAAAAATGGGGAAAAATGGGTTAACAGGGTATGAAAGTTAATGGGAAGAGGAATTTTTATTTTTGGGAGCATTGAATATAAATTCAAGGAATTCGAATTCAAGGGACATGCGAAGAATATGTGGTCAAGGGTCCCTTCATCCATACCACATTCGCATAGAGAACTATCTTTAACGTGAATTTTCTTCAGGAATACTGGACTACAACAGTGTCCTAGTCTCAGTCTACACAAGGATGAAACAGTTTTTTTAGATAACTTAGGACACTTAAAAAACCAAGGTTTCCACTGAATGTTCGGTTGGATGCTTCCATAATACTTGCCCTTTATCTTTAAAGTATCGGTCCATGCTTTTGACCACATTGACACTAATTTCTGTTTGGAACCATTTCGCAAATCATAATTATGGACAACATAATGTTTATTATCTACGAGGTTTGCTGTAGCAAACTTTGCGAGTGAGTCTGCACACTCATTGCCTACTATCCCTGAATGACCAGGAATCCAAGCTATCTCAATGTCCAAGCCATTTTTAAAAGAAACAAGTAACATATTTTTAATATATATTATTATTTTACTGTGAATTTTTGAATATAATTGAATTTGATTTAAAGCCTGGATACAACTAAGCGAATCTGTAAAAATAACCGATTTTTTAATGTTATGCGAATTTATGAAGCGAATGGCTTCCAAAATGCCAATACACTCTCCAGTAAATACTGATGACTCAGGTGGGCATTGGAATAACAACGAGATTTTGGAGTTTTGGTAATAAATTGCAACTCCTGTGCACCCCTCTGATGTTAATTTTGAAGCATCTGTGAAAAAGAAGTCCCATCCTTCCCAATATCTTTTAATAACTACTTCGAATTTCTTTTTTATGTTTTGAGTCATTTTGGAAATACCAATATCCGGAATAATTTTGGGCTTATAGTGGATAGCTTCATATGCTGAAGCAAACACGGGAAGAATGTGGTATTGACATACGCCAGAAGATATTTGTTTAAGCTCTCTATATCTCTTTAACAATGGAGGAACAGTTTTATTATTCCAATAAGGACAATTAAAAGAAAAGTCAATTTGCTCTAAAATAGGAACTAAGGGATGGGATGAAAGCGAAAATACTTTGGATAGGAAGCGATCCGCCAAATATTGTCTTCTTATGTTTAAAGGTGGGTCTGCACATTCTACTTGGAGGGCGTTAATTGGAGAAGATTTCATAGCCCCAATTACAATTCTTAAACACTTAGCTTGTATGGACTCTAACTTACGGAGCGCTTCCCTATAACAAGGTTCAAATAGGAAGATGCAGTAGTCCATTACACTTCTTATTAAAGCATTATATACCAATTTTAGAGTGAATGGATGAGCTCCCCACCACACTCCAGATAGAGCCTTAAGAATTTTAATGGACTGTTCGCATTTTTTAACCACGTTGTTAATATGGTCAACTCCTGACAATTTGGAATCTAAAATAACACCTAAGAATTTAGCTTGTCCTTTAATTGGGATACCTTGTCCATCAATGTTGATGTCAACTTGGGGAACCAGACGTCTGCGGGAGAAAATAACGGCAGTACTTTTCGGGGCACTCAAACTTAACCCATGATCAAGAAGCCAATGGTTCAATGAACTCAAAGAGACATTTATGGATAGAGTGGCATCCATAATTGAATTGCCAGAGACCAATAGCGCAATATCGTCAGCATACTGTAGTATTTTACAATCAAAATTTAGGCAGGTTGGGAGATCGGATGTGTAAATATTGTATAAAAGGGGGCTCAGAACAGAACCTTGTGGCAATCCTTTCCAGACTGTTCTTCGTTCAGAGTTTTCCCCAGGAATTCTAATTTGTAGCACACGACTAGAAAAGATACTGTCTATAATTTGACAGATCCTAAATGGGATTTTAAACTTAAGCATTTTCTGTATAAGCAGTGGGAGTAAGACAGAATCATAAGCAGCTGATATGTCTAAGAAAACGGCTACCACTGACTCATTTCTGCTAAGTGCTAGTCGGATCTCAGATGTGAGGATTCCTACACTATCTGACGTACCCAAACCTTTCCTGAAGCCAAATTGAGTTCTTGGCAGCAGTTCCCTATTTTCTATAAGCCATTCAAGGCGATTTTTAATAAGGTGCTCTAAAAGTTTAATAAGTATTGACGAAAGTGCAATCGGTCTGTAAGAAGAATGATCACTTGGATCTTTACCGGGTTTTAATAGCGGAATAACAACCTGAACCTTCCAGTCTTCGGGAATGACACCAGAAGTAAAACAAAAATTGGCCAAATCCAAAAAATATTGTTGAGTTTTTAAACCAGCTTTCGAGATAAAAGAATAAGGGAATCCATCCACTCCCGGGGCAGAATCCCTTACATGGGAGAGTACTGTTTTTAATTCATCCATAGAGAAAGGCATGTCCAGTGGATCGTCAGATGCATCAATTTTTATGTTGGAGAGGCCACATTCATCCACATTCGGTACATAAACTGGCGCAATTTTGGAGAAAAAACAGTGCGCTACTTCTCCAGACAACTTATTTGGGGTAGTTTGTAAGTAGCTATTCCTAAAACATTTTAACTTCTTCCAGACTATTGTTGATGGAGTAGATGGATTCAGCGAGGCACAAAATTTCAGCCAACCTTCTCTCTTCTTTTTTCGGAATAATTTTCTGGATTTAGCCAATATCTGCTTAAAAGCTATGAGATTACCCGGGTTCATATCTTGGTTATATGTCTCTTCAGCCTCATTCCTAGCCCTGATCATTTCAGTGCATTCACTATCCCACCATGGCGGAGAAGGTATTTTACCTGAAGGAGCGTTTTTGGAGGGAAAACAATCATCAGCTGTAGTGGATATGGTAGAAGAAAAAGACCGGAAACAATCTTGAGCATTGTATTTATTAATCGTTGGAAGAGAGGAGATTCTTAAATCTAAAATCTGAGCATAAAAGTCCCAATCAGCGGAATTAAGGCGGTATTTTATAAGCGGTGGAGAGAGCCTGTCAGGCAATTTTTTTGATGGGATTTCGACCATGATAGGATAGTGATCACTTCCGTAAGTCATGTCTAAACGGCTCCAAACAAAAAGGCTAGCTATATTGGATGAGCAGAATGACAAATCTATACAGCTATTGTTTTGTCCAAAAGTAGGTCTTCGCGTAGCACTGCCATCGTTAATGACACATAAATCAAGTTCATCCAATAGATCCACCAAACCAACACCAAAACTATCGCAGATCTCAGATCCCCAGCGATAGTGATGACAATTAAAATCTCCCATTACGAAAAGTGGGCCACTTACACTATTTAATAAATTTTTAATTAACAAAAGATCGTCAGTGTGTGGGTGAGCAATATAAAATGAAAAAATATTTATTCCCTCGGCCTTAACAGCGACAACATTAATGTTGTCACTGAGGACAGAGGGTAGAGGAATGGGGGAGAATAGCACTCTACTATGAATGAGCAAAGCACATCCTCCATATCCGTCAAGCCTATCATTACGAACATTGCTAAAACATGGAATCCTGAAGTTACTGTCAGGACTAAGCCATGTCTCGGCAATGCCGCAGATTGATGGCTTATATTTATTTATTAAGTATATAAGATCATGCTTCCTTGGAGTAATACTCCTCACGTTCCATTGGAGAAAAGTTAGGGGAGGGAATGTTATTAATATAATTTAAAATCGACGACAGTTTAACGGCAACGTGGTCAGGTACTGATTGGTTTGGGTTTGTTAAAACTGCTGATAACATACTAGTTATCATATCTAAAATACTGGCTGGGCTGTCTCTGCTTCGAATATTTAAATCTGTAGCTTCCACAGGGAAGGCGCAACCATTTCTTGAAGGAGAGAATGAATAATCCTGAGTTAGATCATTGTGTGCCTGTTTGTCGTAGCTTGGTGAAGGTGGAGCACGGGGCTTAGGTTTAAGAAAGACAGTTTTACGATATGATCTTGAGGTATGGGCATTTGAGTTGGACATATGTGTAGATGTAATTAACGGTTTACTATAAGTCTGCGGTTGCCTGGCAATTTCAGCATATGATTTAGAAACTGGAGGGAAGACACGACTTGCTTCAGCATATGAAATAGATTTCTCGGCCATAAGTGCTTTAATGGCCTTCTGACGTCCCAATTCAGGGCAAGCTTTATCATTTGCGAAATGGTTACCTGAGCACAGAAAACATGTCGCAATTTCCGGTGAAATATCGCATCCATTACCATTACCTGGGTGATCTTGACCGCACTTAAAGCAATGAGGCTTAGAACGGCATACTGTACGTGTATGTCCGAAACGACAACAGTTAAAACATTGCACCGTCGGATACATATATATTTCTACGGTCAGAGCGGAATAAAAACAGAATACTTTTGACGGTAAAGTTTGGCCATCAAAAGTAAGTACTACAGTTTGGGTTGGTTTCCATTCAGTTGTACCTTGAGATGTTACTTTGCGACTCAACCTCCTTGCCTTGATGACGGGACCGCATCCAGTGGGAACCTTAATATTTTCTATAATTTCTTCCTCAGTCCATTCTGTTGGAACATCCCTAACGATGCCCATTCTGGTAATATTAAACAGGGGGATAGAAACTATATAATTATTCTGTAAAAGGACACCATTAATTAAAAAACTGTTAGCATCCTGGTACGATCTAAATTCTACCGATATGCGATTTCTCCCTAAACGTTTGACCCCATCAGGGCGTATATTACTAATATTATTTTTCATCAAAAACATACCAAACTTCACTGGATGAAGTGCAGTTCCTGAAGTCTGTTGATCTTTAAGTGAGACATAAACGACGTACGGAGCATTGTCTCTGGCTGTATAAGCTTGTCTACCAATGATTTGTTTGACCAATTTTGGCGGTTTATTTTCAGAGATTGGCGGGGAAAGTGCGGGTCTTTTCCTATTAGAACTTTCCAAATTGTTCTCCTTATCCTCGTATGCATGTGGTAGGGAGACGGTAAGAATCGGGGTGTATTCAAATAATTCATCATCAGGTGGGTCAGGAGGTTTTTTGGCGTCCATTATGAAAGACGCCGAATGTTTGGGAAGTAAAAACTAAAACTAATACTAACAACAAACCATAACCAACACACATAAACAAATTACATTTAAATTCGAATTTTCGCGGTAACAAATTTGCAAAAGTTATAAATTTTTACCATAAAATTGAATTAAACAAATTTGCGCGGGAAAAAAAACGTACGTTGCTTTCACCACCACACACGAAAGTCATCGATATTACCTCAATGAAATTTGATTCCATAACAGGTGTCATTTTGAGTTGACAATTTTTGACAATCATTATTTTCTTCTTTATAGCATCCAGTTTTAAAGTAACTGATTTTATAATGTGAAACCTCCATAGTGTAGATTCTAAAGAGTTTCCATCTAATCAAATCATAAAATAATAAAACACGTATTCTACCACCTACCACGTATTCTATGTATAATAAATAAAAAAAATCGTTAATCTTTACTGATGCCATAACAGTTATTTGAGATGTTTATCTATGCAGGTAAGTCTGTTTACATTTGCGATCATTTTTTTTAAATTAAGTATGTAAATTAAGTCAATGGCGCTAAGTTTAAAAATATGGTAAACCAGAATCCTTTTTCTATGAGATTTTACGTGGTAATTAGTTGAAACTTGGAGAGGACAACGTCTCTCAGGTCAGCTAGTCATCAATAAAATCCCATTCTTCCTATATAATTATACCTATAGGTACAATCCTTTGCTCTACCTTGGAATCGAACCCAGGACCCCTAGCGTGGCAGTCGCAGTACCATTCCTTACATTTATATTTCCCCAAAACGCTAAAGATGGAAGCGGAGACGTAGTACCTCGCTCTGCAGGAAGCTTACGAGGTTGGCTCTGATTTCACTGTCAAGCGACATCTCTTTCCTGGACTCGATGGCATTCAGCAGGATCTTAGCACGACTGTTCACCGTCTCACTGGCGTCTCCACTGGATTCTGATAAACCCAAACCTTTCACTCTGAAATAGTGAATAGACATGAGACCCTTCTATTTTTAAAGATTTCTAATAATAGCTTTTACAGGCATCTTTAATTAAATGAACAGAGTTGATAAGTAGGTTAGATAGCTGGTCTCTTCTGTGTGGTCTAGGAATCTTGCTAATACTTAGGTAGGTACTATACGTAGGTATGTATTGAAAAATCATGTAAAAACTATAAAACGTGCCTATGTATTGATTTCTTTTCTAAATAAACGATTTACTTTTTTATTATTTACTAAACTAAATATTATTGGTTTATCTACAACGCATAATAATTATATCGAAATTACTTAAATATATAACAATGAAACCTTTGATCAATAGCTTTCTTGAGCATGTCAACTAGTATCTGATTGTGCGCTAGTTCCGTCTTCTCCATCATGAGCTTGGAGCTCCGTATCTCTTCCTTCATTGTCGACAGCAGCCTGCATTGTTCGAGTAACATATCTGTGATTGTAAGATAATTGGAGTTAGACATCTAGTTTGCTTCGGCAAGTAGATAATAATTGAAATTAGGCAGGCAAAACAAAAAAAAAGTCATTTGGGAACCTCTGGTCTCAAACATACCTATAGATATTTTCATATAGTTTAGGTAGGTAGGTACTTATGGATTTCCGTTTTATGATGCAAGCAAACTCTATTTTACGAGCAAATAGGAACCTAAGTAATATTTAATCTAGGTAACCCACCTATCGAAGCTCAGTGACAGCGATTTACGAATTTAGGTACAAAGAAATCTACGCTAAACCCAAGTAAAATAGATAGGTAGGTAGGTATTAGATATTACCTATTAGGTTAGATATTTATTAAAGGTATAAGTACTCGCCACTCAAACGATCAATTTTCTGCTCCAAAACGCCAAGCATATCACCATCACACATCTTATCACAAATTCCGCTGTCCATGGGCCGCTCCTCGGTGTCGGAGGGCGCGCAGACCTCGACAGAGGAGTCACTGAACGTGCGATGAAAACATGATCCATTCTTGTACAGCGTAATGTTTGCATTCTCATCGCTATGCAAAGAACTCAAGGATTGACATCTCCGGCGTTCGGGATTTTCGCCAGGACCTCGTTTCTGTTCCATTGCACGGGACGAAATTCTTCGGTTTTAAGTTGCGGGTAGTTTGATTTACTTTGATATTGTGACAACTAACATTGCTTGTGAGAATAACTACCCTCATTTTAGTTATCTATTAGGTTTGGTGCTACATCAGGTACCTATAACTATCATTAGTCATTTTAAACGTAGATAATATTGCGGTTTGGCTCGTGGCGAATGTAATCACGAAGTTTCATAGAAAGTTTGTACAATTTAAACACATTTAAGAAGTTGGCACAGGTCACCCTTAGTCTCATAAGGTCCTGAAGACAGAGCAAGGGAAGGCTATTGGGGTTTTTAGTCGGTATATTAAATCCGCTGGTAGAGTTTCTCTTGGGTCTTGGCTAAGTAATAATGATCAACAGATCTGCAAGGTGAAGCTGCGCTCGCTGCGGTCGGTGTAGTTGGATGTCAATTTTAACATATCGAGATCATCGGTCCCGATTGCCTTATGAACATCTATGACGATAGACTGGTTATCAGGCTTTTTTTGGAAGCCAGAAAAGCCTGATAACCAGTCTATCCTCCAAATATCGATATTGGTCTGATGGCAGTCGCTTCATGTAAAATACTGCTATTCAGCCGCATCTGGGTAGTTTTTTTACAACTTTACGATACTAGTCTAGTAGAAATATCGGCTATTGAAAACGAACTCATAGCCGAAATAATTTAATACCTGTGAGAATAAAACAAAAATGATGTAGGCTAGGGCGTCGGACTACTCGGACTTGCGATCATGTGGTTGCCGGTTCGAAACCCACCATTGCACCGTGAACCCAGCGACCCACAACACAATGCTAGTAAGATTTTTTAAAAAGAAAACAAGAGAATAGTATTCAAAGCTCAGATTAGAACATACATTCTTTACAGTAGTTTCAGATTGTTTTTTTTTTCTTATCTTATTGCTCGACGGCAGTGGTGTGGTTTCAGTTTTCATTATAATATTATTATATAATATTGTAGTTTTAAACACCTGCATTCTTAACTTTCTAATGTTTTTCTATTATTCAAGATCTACCTTAGGTACTGTCTTTGGACTCTTTAGACAAACAATTTATCCCGTGAGAATAACCTACGTAACTATATGAAGCTAGATATCCTACGTATCAATATTTTTTTTTGATAAGAAGTTTAATTATATCGAGCTAAATCATTAAAGCGTGCAGTGTGGAGAATATATCAACATTCAATATTTTTACTACTACAATACTAGCGACTGGATACTTGGATAGTAGCTTTGCCTCGATAAATGACTTTTCTGGGAGACTTAAAAAAAACTTTGCCCTTGAAATTTGGAACAATAAAAAAGTCGAGCAGTTCTCAGATGATGATCCATGTGGCAATTGATTTTTATTTACAGAAAAGATTACAAATTGAAACAAAACTCATACAAATCAAATACGCATTTATTGCTATAATGTATTTCTTAGAATAATACTATCAATATCAAGAGTACCTAAAGCGTCGACAAAAATAATATAGTCTTATAAAAAAATAACTTGAACTCCTCACTCAGTGATGACATCATAAAATAATCTGCTAGTGTCAATCAGCTGTTGATTGTCAATCACACTAAAATCAAGCTGCAGCGAAAATGCAAACATTTAGGGCCACTTGCACCAACTTCATAAAAGTATTTAAATTGTATTTAAACACGATTTTTCATAGAAAATTTGTGTTTAAATACAATTTAAACACATTTAAGAAGTTGGTGCAAGTGGCGCTTAGAGGGTAAAGTATAGAGTTTTTAATTTCCCATCACAAATTATGTCTTTTCTAGAAGTCGATAATTTCTATTCTACAGTCAGTCAGTCCCTCTACATGTAACGATCAACATTATGTGAGGGACGGAGCGAGGAGTCGTCGAGATACAGCGCGTTTTAATCGTACATTAATAAGTCAAATAGTATTAACAACAAGCGATCAGGGCCTCAAGTCTGCTATTTTGTTCATTTTTCTTCTTCTTGGCTTCAGAATTGTTGATTTTTGACAGTTTAGTCTACGAAATCTGTCAGTTCTTATGTCATTTAGTGCCATTGAACGACCATTTTGATACAACTGAAATAGCAGACTTGGGCCCAGGCTGCACTTAACCGCCATCTTGCTATAGAATTAGACATGTATTTTTTTAGTGGAGATAAGACTCGTGTCAAGGGAGAAATGTGGAAACTTTTGTTACTTATTACACACAATCGGTTCAAATGGTAACATAACAGTTAAATTTTATTTTATGACAAAAAATACATATAGTCCCACATAAGTTAATTGATATTTTTCTCAGTAAATTGGTTGTTATAGTTGGGAGTTAAAGATGAATACAGGGTCTAAATCTATAGCTGTTTCATTAAGCTTCGTATGCAATTTTTTAATTAATCAGCATTTTTCGAATCCTAGTAAACACTAGTGTTTATTAAATCAATTTCTACCTTTAGCATAAGAACTTTTTGTTTAGGAATAATGGCTATAATTAACTTTTCTATTTGTTTAAACAATTATGAAGAAACTACATATATTAATACAAAACATAATCGCTCCTGAGCTCTAATACATAATATTTGTAATTTTTTAAATTGCATACAAAGCTTAATCTCTAGCGACGACTATAGACTATGTGCTTACTACTTAATATATAAATCTATACAATTTCTGAGGTTTCCGTATTTGTACACGTAAATATTACTGAGTAATTAGTCATCAAGTTGTAACATTAATCTATAATCCTCCAGTCTTCGTTAACGTTAGTAAAATAAAACGATATTAATATCTCAGTTGGAAAGACAATGCAGACAAATTGAATTAGTTTTGCAGACATTTTAACATTGCAATTTCCGTTTTAGCACTGCATTTATAGAAATCAATATGATATTTGACAAGCTCAAAAGTCATAAAATAAATAACTTTTTAAAACAATTAGGTATATTTTAAAAAGTGATTTATTTTATAACTTTTGAGCTTGTCATTTTAAAGTAGTCATATATCATATTGATTTCTATAAATGGATCTTTAAAAGACAATCTCACAAGTTACTACCTCTAAGAAACAGAAACAACCGAACGAGAATCATGGTTTCTTTTAATTTAGATGTAGAAAATCTTTTTTAATTACATTTTAGAGCCCTAAAAATCAAAATGAATGTACTTAATTTTTTTAACTGCCTCCTTAGCCAAGTGGTCCTGAGCGCGACTGCTACGCTAGAGGTCCTGGGTTCGATTCCCAGGTCGAGCAAAGTGTTATTGGGTTTTTCTATGAAATCCCCAGTAGCAGCTCGGAGTTAGGAATTTGTGCCCGGTTAATGGCAATAGGCTCGCCCCCTATTACATGGGACCTAAACATACCGGCGAACTGTGGGTGTACATTAGTACGCCTCTGCCTAACCCTTCGGGGAACACAGGCGTGATGTTATGTTATGTTATAATTTTTTTTGAAATGGTATTCATATACAAGAAAATTTTATATAAGTCACGGTGTACTAAAGAAAATTACAATCTCAATCTGGAAAACTTATATAAGTAATTTCAAACCTGTATCGTTTTGGTTAATTCGTCATATATTTGACTTATGTAAACGTATTTTTATAATATATATATGCCTACATGTATATCGCTCCAGGATGATATATATACTTTTCAGTGGGCCCGACCTCTGTGAGGTCATTATGAATAGTTCAAACTAAACTATGACTAATACAGAATGTAAATGACTAATACGAATCATTTTAACGTCACATATTATAATATGGTTATCAAGTTTTAAATATAAAATAGGAGATTACTTTATATATTTATATAATTTAAGGCAACATACGCACTTTGCTACGTTTAAACACGTCACGTATAGATTTTAGTTTCGAAATTAGATAATAAAGTGACGTCATAATCTTTCAGGCATAAGTCGATGTCTTATTATCTATGAATAAAAAAAAACTGCTAATAAGCGACACACAGACTTTGAAGTCATTCGAAATATTTATGTAAATATAAGTAATGATAACGAGAAAACTTTTTGATAATGTTGTATGAAGCATTTCAAGGTAGAAGATCCTGGACTAAGTGACGGGAGGTCTTTGCCCAGATTTGGGAAACAAAAGTAATATAACGAGAATATGAATAGCGTTCCCCAATATACTACGTATATATTATTTTAAGAACCTGTCATGAATCATCTAAAAAACAAGCTTTTTTGATCAATTTTACTGTCTAAAGCAATGGTTTCCAAGTTAAGTTGAATTGACTGCGACCCATATAATAAAAACTTCGAAATTCGGTCCTTACATATGGCTGTCATGAAATAAAAACGAAGGAGCCCTACAATGAAGGACTATTTAAATGCATTTTTCATCCAATATTTCTATTTGCACATTTGTTTGCAGGCAATTAGCAATTTGGATATTTTTGCATAGTTTAGAAATATTGATCTAAAATATATAAAGGCAAATTTACTCAAATTCTCGTTAAAATTAAAAGCTTGAAAATCCTGTCAACAATTTACAATATGTAAAATAATAATGGTCAGCCGAATCTGGTAAATTGTACGTCATAGTTGGAGAAAGGTCAGTAGGATGGTAGTGATTCTCGTTAGGATTAAACACACTAAATTAACATTTTGAATGAATTTAAAGTCAACCGGAATCTTAGGATTTCTACACAGTAATACATATCTGATTGGCTAAGGACACTGATAAACCATCATATGATTTATACGACACACGGCTACACTTTTGTATAAAGAAATTTTTCGCACATTGAGAGGTAAATGTGTGGTGTAAGTTGACCAGTTCGACCTAAAGTTCTCAAACGCTGGGAACCTTCTTTTAATATTATCGACTTCGGACCAACTTGGAAATTAACCTTATTGTCCACACATCCACTTATATCAAAACAGTGTTCATGGAGTTTCTTGGCAGATTCCTCTGAACTTTTTGGAACTTCTGAAATAAATGCTTGTAACTTATTTGAAATAAAAACATTTGAACTTGAATTTTGATTTTGCGTAAACCCATATTCCTAAACCGTCTCATAAACCTTCCATAACTATAATGTGTTTTGTCTTGTTTTGACACGTGATATTCTAAGACAGGAAAAAGAAGACGAAACATATTTTAACTATGGGGCGTTTTTTATAGATAATATTTATATACAATGCAAGGTCAGCGTATAGTCGAATTGTAAAGCACAATGGTGTATCCGTGTCTGTGAATCATATAATGATTAATCAAAAGTGACCTTTTTAACCTCCTTGTGGCAAAATAATTATGTTATTTCACTATCATTATTTCGAAGTTCAAGTAGCATTTCACTGGTTCATCGCGTGCAGCCGACCTTACCTTCAGTTCGTTCGTACTTATTCTATCGTTACTTATACACTCAGTTAATTCAATCGACACTGGACTAGCACCTGACTGGTGTTTCGTTATGATAAATGATTAAGCTTAATTATAATCTGGAAACAGTCTTTATAATCAATCTGAATTGCTCTCTGAATCGCAAGGGGTACAAGAAAATTACTTTTAAATTTGAATAGTATTAACATAAGTATGATTGGCATATTTATAAAGGTCAGGTCCATATAGAATGGCTAATGATTGTGTAAATTGATAAGCTTTAATTTTGCATTTGTTATACCTATATAATTTTGTAATAATAATAATAAAAGGTGTTGAAATGAAACTACTTTTTACGGATTTTATCGCGGTATATTGATATTATTGCCCGTGACCATGGATGCTGTAAAGGATCCGAAACGTCGGGAACTAAATAATATCAATATACCGCGATAAAATCCGTAAAAAGTAGTTTCATTTCAATGTCTAATATTCGCGTAAGTGTCAGAAATCAATAAAAGGTGAATAAATATATATTTATATGAACTTATATACCTAATATCTTAAAGGCTTACATCAAAGCTGTGAGCAATTATTGAAAGTAATGCACTAAATAGACAATACCATGAGCCATTCTACATAAGACCCATAACAAAACTAATCCTACACTAATGAATTTCAACAAAACGTCAGCAATCATAAATAATCATAAGCTCCACGGAGATTACGCTCCTTAATAAAAAAAAACACTACACAAAACGTCAAACTTAAAAAAAAAACCGTACAATTTCTTCTCTAGAACAAAGTAATGTCAACAAGCGTAGTCCTTATAATATCACAAGTAGCAACTGTCTGGTTTCGACTATAGTCGGTCATACTGGGTAAAACTTGCTCTAAAATGTCGATGATGGGGTATTTCAAATGAGATACGTTGGGAGGCGAAACCAAGACAAATATGGCAAGGAAAATATCCACGAATGCTAACTATTTATGACTTTAATTATCTTTACACCAAGTTTTATATTAAAATTGACCACTGCAGAATCACTTGCACTACCGATCCTTCCGGTTTCAATGGACAAAAAATACATGAGAATGTCTTTTTGTTTTGTTATTAGATTTTGATAGTGCTAACTCGATATTATCACATTTGTTACCCATTCAGGATAGATTTCTACCTATTACGATTCAATCACATTTCTTTCAATTTTATTCAAAATTTAATAGTCAAAACATTCGAAGTCTAAAACTTGTGATTATTTTATACATATTAAAAATCGGTGAAATCTATGAAAAATGTTTGTAATCTATAATTCACTAATTATTTTGAACTGTATTGAACCCGAAGTTCGAATTCTGCACGCAGTCAATATTTTCCTTTCACAAATTAAATATATAAATCAGCTTGTAATATTAAGGGCCACTTGCACCAACTTCTTAAATTAGTTTAAATTGTATTAAAACACAATATTTCTATGAAAATTCGTGTTTAAATACATCTTAAACAGATTTATGAAGTTGGTGCAAGTGGTCCAAAAAGTTGAATCATAATAAAACACTTATATAGTCTACATTGGCTCGGATTCGCTACACAACGTATTTCTTATTGAAATCACGCCCAAGATGAAAGATCAACAATATAATTAGCTACAAGCATTATTTTTCACATAACATCACTCACTGCAAATAATAAAATGTCACTTTTATATCGTATCGAACGCAAGTTCCAAAGTGATGTGTGGCGTGGAATACAAAATTTTAGTTGAACATACGAGTTTAGTGTAATTCTGTTGGGAGGACGTAATTCCCAAATAAATCGAAACCTCAAAAATATTGTGTTATTATTCGGGTTGAGAACTGTTAGTCGGTGTTCCTACCATACCATTTCGTCTACTTCTACTTCCCTGGAAATAAATGACCGGAAAATCGTAAAAAAATTGGTAAAGTTATCAAGCTTACATTTATTTCCATTGAAGTTGTAATATTTTTTGTCTGATACATTCCTAGTACAGTCATGGTAAGAGATGGTTTCGGCGGAAAGAGTAATTTCATGAATTTTTAATAAAATTGTAATCTAATTTTTGTTATTTTGGTATAGACTAAATAGAAAAACAATCGTTGGTATGGAAGTTAATTTAATCCAAACATGAATTACACTAAACCCGAGTTTTTAAACATCAGAATAGCAAACAAATGGAGTGCTGATGCGCGGAACAGACATAAATACTTATTGGAATGCTAATGTGGTTGGACCACATACATTTTAAAATAAATTTCAGAAATGTCTTTGAGAATAAATACGCAATATTATGTCAAAGGTTTAATAATCGAATGCGTGATATTATTTGTGGCAATGTTTACATAAATTGTATTGTTATAGCTTCTGGTACAACAGATAGTTGGAGGAACATGGTCGACAGGCCGTTGGCCCGATACCCGGGCCAGGTTTTATTGTGTCAAAAGTTTCATTCAAGATTTAGGAAATGTTGATTACCAAATTTGACAGTTTTTATGTAATTTTGGGTCATTGGACAACCATTCTGATACAACTAAAATATCAGAAATGGTAGGTAGTTATGTTATTAAGTTTTTAGACCGGAATTGCCCCTGATTGTATTTTGATTTACTATAGTTAAGAAAAGCTCTGACAACCTGTCATCACATGACCAGAATATTAAATCTTTGACATAGTCATAATTACGACGCATTTTTAACATACATACAGTCACATGAACACTCCACTTATTGATTCGTAAACACTTATCAGTGTAGTAGCACGTCACACTCTCACTCTGTCCAGTAGACGACCTTGACGGCATAGTCGAGTGCCAGCAGGAGCGCCGCTCGCTAGTAGCGGAGGTCGGCGCGCTGGCAGGCGCAGGCGCAGGCGCAGGCGCGGGCGGGACCGGGGGCGGGGCCGGGTCAGGCCGCCGCCTTCACCAGCGCCTCGGTGGCCATGAGCAGCATGCGCAGCTGTCGCGCCAGCGCGTGGTTGGGCGTCGCCGACAGGAAGGCCATCAGCTGCTTCTGCAGCTCGCGCACCACCGCCGGCAGGTGCTCCCGCGTCACGGGGTTCGTCGTGTCCAAGTTCATCACGGCTTCTTCTAGGTACCTGGAGTGGGAATGTATTGGTGAAGATTGGTTCCACTTCTCTGTCTGCCGTTATTAGGTTGCTTCTTAGGATTGTAGAACTAGGATAATGCTCCTTAAAAGTTACCTTTAGCGATTTTTATAATGGTCACGTAGGTACAGTCGCATATAAAAACCTTATTTTGCAAAAGATATTGAAAATGAATGGGAAAATAATCTCGAAACATTTAGATACCCGCCTGTCTTCTGTCCCGAATGTGCAAAACAAACATAAATAATAGGGGTTAAAGTACGAAATTGCCGTTTTATTGTAATAGGTACTTTGAATTGACATAAAACACTCATGGTTTAAGATTTTGAGTGAAACTTTTTTCACATGGTACTTATGAAGTTCTTTTTTAAAAAAACGTGCAACATTCGATTATCAACTTTCAGTTGTTTTTTTTATTCTACTTAAACAAGAAAGATGAATCCTTCGAAAATTCGAGTGATTTTTGAATACGAGTTCTTCGCATCACCAGCGCCAGGTCCTTGGCCGACAGCGCCTGCTGGAACGCGCCGGTCACTGTACCTGTGTTTGAGCGGCGTGTCGCGCGCCATGTCGGCGGCGAGCTGCTGCACGAGCGACAGCAGCACGTGCTGCTTGAGCTTGCAGGGCGGCCCGAACACCAGCGCCGGCTCGGCCGCGCGGCACGCGCACATCACCAGCGCCAGGTCCTTGGCCGACAGCGCCTGCTGGAACGCGCCGGTCACTGTACCTGTGTTTGAGCGGCGTGTCGCGCGCCATGTCGGCGGCGAGCTGCTGCACGAGCGACAGCAGCACGTGCTGCTTGAGCTTGCAGGGCGGCCCGAACACCAGCGCCGGCTCGGCCGCGCGGCACGCGCACATCACCAGCGCCAGGTCCGACGCCGACAGCGCCTGCTGGAACGCGCCGGTCACTGTACCTGTGTTTGAGCGGCGTGTCGCGCGCCATGTCGGCGGCGAGCTGCTGCACGAGCGACAGCAGCACGTGCTGCTTGAGCTTGCAGGGCGGCCCGAACACCAGCGCCGGCTCGGCCGCGCGGCACGCGCACATCACCAGCGCCAGGTCCTTGGCCGACAGCGCCTGCTGGAACGCGCCGGTCACTGTACCTGTGTTTGAGCGGCGTGTCGCGCGCCATGTCGGCGGCGAGCTGCTGCACGAGCGACAGCAGCACGTGCTGCTTGAGCTTGCAGGGCGGCCCGAACACCAGCGCCGGCTCGGCCGCGCGGCACGCGCACATCACCAGCGCCAGGTCCTTGGCCGACAGCGCCTGCTGGAACGCGCCGGTCACTGTACCTGTGTTTGAGCGGCGTGTCGCGCGCCATGTCGGCGGCGAGCTGCTGCACGAGCGACAGCAGCACGTGCTGCTTGAGCTTGCAGGGCGGCCCGAACACCAGCGCCGGCTCGGCCGCGCGGCACGCGCACATCACCAGCGCCAGGTCCTTGGCCGACAGCGCCTGCTGGAACGCGCCGGTCACTGTACCTGTGTTTGAGCGGCGTGTCGCGCGCCATGTCGGCGGCGAGCTGCTGCACGAGCGACAGCAGCACGTGCTGCTTGAGCTTGCAGGGCGGCCCGAACACCAGCGCCGGCTCGGCCGCGCGGCACGCGCACATCACCAGCGCCAGGTCCGACGCCGACAGCGCCTGCTGGAACGCGCCGGTCACTGTACCTGTGTTTGAGCGGCGTGTCGCGCGCCATGTCGGCGGCGAGCTGCTGCACGAGCGACAGCAGCACGTGCTGCTTGAGCTTGCAGGGCGGCCCGAACACCAGCGCCGGCTCGGCCGCGCGGCACGCGCACATCACCAGCGCCAGGTCCGACGCCGACAGCGCCTGCTGGAACGCGCCATTCACGTCGCCGTTCGCGATCATCGACTGGATCTGCGCCACTTGCATCTACACACAATCATTTACTGTTATACCTAATACCGCTCCACCTGCGACTGTGGAATTGAATTGACGGAATTAAACTGTCAAACATTCGAATTTATTCCTTCGATAAATTTATATGGCGATGGAAAAATGGGCCCTAATCAATATGATTGTGCTTCTGTTCAACCTCCGTTAAATGTTAATGGACATAATCTACATCTACACTGATATTATAAAGAGGAAAAATTTGATTGTTTGTAAGTTTGTGAAATTGTTTGTAATGGATAAACCCAAAAACGACTCAACCAATTTCACCTATGGATTATTTCAGAGTACCGGTCGGATACCGACTATGATAGAATCAACTCCAAGTTGTTCGGGTCAACGACTTCTACTTTCAACTTCTATTGCATTCTCAGTTGTTTTTCAGAGCCAAGCTAAGATCAGGCTTTTGCTGTATCTACAATGAATCTCCTAGTGAAGGGAAACAAGAAACGCTTTCTATTTGTATCGATAAAATAGAACTACTTTCAACTTCTATTACATTCTCAGTTCTTTTTCCGATCCTTTTTACGATAGGGCTTTTCCTGAATCTATAATGATTCTCCTAGGGAAGGGAAACAAGAAACACTATCTATTTGTATCGATAAAATAGAACTTCTACTTTCAACTTCTATTGCATTCTCAGTTCTTATTCCGAGCCAAGCTACGATAGGACTTTTAGGGCCACTTGCACCAACTTCTTAAATATGTTTAAATTGTATTTAAACACAATTTTTCATAGAAATTTCGTGTTTAAATACAATTTAAACACATTTAAGAAGTTGGTGCAAGTGGGCCTTACTGTATCTACAACTAATCTCCAAGTGAAGCGAAACAAGAAACGCTTTATATTCTTATCGATAAAATATATCTTCTAGTTTCAACTTCTATAGCATTCTCAGTTCTTTTTCCGAGTCAAGCTACGATCGGGCTTTTACTGTCTCTACAATGATTCTCCTAGTGAAGGGACACAAGAAACGCTAACTACTCATATCGATAAAAAACAGAGTATATTTTTAAACTAGAATTACAATTTCAGACAAACTACTTTTTTTATTATAAATATTTGATTTGTTGTATATCGTAAATGAGTACATCAGAAATTTATCAAAATATAATACTTGTAGTAGAAAAGGTAACGACTCTTGGACGCAATTTCTTGGGACATTGCGATGTGGTCTCTGGAAGAATTACGAAAAAAGACGGTTTTTAAAGAGCTAAGAATCAAAACTGATTTTGAGTATTAAAGGTATTTCAACAACAATGACGACGAGGTGTGACATTCTGACAATGATTGGACGAGTCTATAAAATTCATTTTCTTAGTGAAGTAGTATTTTTTTCTACAGTAATATTAAAAATGCAGCGCGCATGATACGCTACCGATTCCGTGGGGCAGCAATTTTTATAAACAGCGGTGGCCAACATTTAGAACTTCATAAAAGCTGAACACTATATTTGCATTATTTCTGTTAAGAATAATAATACTTTTGAGAAATGCCTAAAAATGCGTACAATTTTATTTATATTAATCACTTTGTCCTTTAGTGTCCAATGTTACCGTAGTTACATCGAAAAAATTACAATTTGTCTAATAATTATATTGTTATTTTTAGAAAATTAATTTGGTACGAATCAGGAAATAAAAATGTATGTCCAAATTAGCTTCCCACATTATTTTTATAGAAATGGCTGCAGCCGTATGTAGTTGTATCAATACGAATTATAGAATGGTATGAATTTTTGGTATGAATCCGGAACTATATTTTAGTTGATAGTAGTAGTAGTAGATAGTTACCTGTCGGTCGTGCGCGTGGTGCGAGTGCGGCGTGGAGGGCGAGTGCGCGCGGGACGTGAGCGCCGCGGCCGCCGAGCGCGCCTGCTCGCGCCACCAGCACAGCTCCTTCTCCAGCACGCTGCGGATACGATACCCCGTCAAACGACCAACGGACACAGCAGACACTGGCTTCGTGAGTATTAATATAGCGGCGGTAGTTAGGGCGTCGAGCCTGCGATCACGTGGTTGCGGGTTCGAAACACACCCATTGTACTACCGACGTGAATACAAGGCGTTTAGCTTAGTGCGAGGGATTAACAAGAATACTAATAATAGGCGGCACACATTGCTATATTATAGTAAACTTTATAAGTTAAAAAAAAATAAAGGTCCATAATTGCTCCTTTAATTTTATATAACATCTGTATTATGGTATGCAATAAAGTATTGAATAAGTACAAGACGTATTATAGACATACTAGTTTTTGCCCGCGGCTTCGCTCACATGAAGCTATATTAGGAGTAAAAATGGAATAACCAACATTTATGATCTCTTGATGATCTCTTTGTATGGGTCTACATACATCAGAGAGGTCAAGCTGTACCTCAGGATCTGTTCAATTAATTCAGATAAGAAGTTCACCAGTTTTGAAGTTGGAGCATATACTTTCTAACAGTGATAATAAAATTTAAATCTATTCAGAAGTTTTTGCTCCAACCTATAACAAACAGACAACAATTTTAAAAATATAATTTTTGGGTTCGGAGGCTTTTTTATACCCACTTGTTTCTTTTTTAATATTGTTACGAGCTGGGGTTCGAGATAAATTAATCAACCTTAATTTTACCGAAATAAAGAAATACTTTAATTTACTTGACAAACACACAACAGAAATCTATACAAGTAAATAAAATTGGAGTGTCTGTTTGTAATATTAAAATAACTGCTATTTACTAAGTGCATTTGGATGTATGCACGGTATGTACATAATATCAAAATCTATATTTATACAAATAAATAGCTAGTCACAAATAAAGTCACTACACTATTACTTGTGGCACTGTACTGTTACACTGCGAATCACTTGTCTTCACTTTCATCTTCACTTCACCTTGTTCAAAATTAAACTGCGCTAGCCGACCCTCACGATGGTTATTTAAATCAGGCATGAAGATTCTAGAATCGAACAATCGCGAAGTCTATAAAATGCGAATAGGTACTTGTTCGTCTATTGTTTACGGGCATTGACCTTTGAACCCGACCTTGAACTATAGTTATTACGTGAGTGACGCATTAACTCTAATGTAGAATATTCGAAAGAAAGTACTCACTTTCTTTCGAATATTCTACATGTTTCTACGATTTATCTAGAACCTCCGTGACCCATGTACGTCATTCTAATAGCATCTCGGCGTAACAATATCTTCAATGTACAGACACAGCTTTTTTACAATTTTATAATAGTAGAGATATGAATGTGCAGTATACCTGTGCGCAGTTTCCCGTATGACGTCGGCGAGGTGGTTTTGTTGTTGTTGTTGTTGTTGGTGTTGGTGCTGGTGGTTGTTGTTGTTGGTGTGCGCGGCCAGCAGGTCGGCGTGGCGCTCGAGCGCGGCGCGCAGCGAGGCCGTGGCCGCCGCGCCGCCGCGCTCGGCCGCCGCGCGCGCCGCCGCCTCCGTGTGCGCCGCGACTGACGCAACATAACATAATATATATTTTTTTATATAGTTCGCGTAAAATAACTTGACCCAAAACTAACGGAGAAGGGGAAAATTTGCGCAGTGCATTTGCGTGCAGAATATACTAAAAATCGACTACTGCGCATCCACCATTTTGGCTCAAGTTATTTTGCGCCAACAGTACGAGTGGTAACCCTACTTGCAACAACAAGCGATATCACTCGTGTGTTGCCAACCGTTGACATTACACTACTCACTATTGTTGGTTACGGCATCCTAAAATGATTAGCCACTCAAAAATGTTTTCCTATCGGAAATCGGAACGGATCACTGCCTTTTACACTTCTGGACACATCTATTAGCCCACCTTGTATTTTCAGTTTCGTTTGGTAGTAGCTAAAATTTTATATTAGGTCGAGCAAAAAGTTTTTATGCAGTTTTGAACCTGGCACATTCACAATTTCATTCAATAGTCTTTTTTTGAATTTCGAACACAGAATTTAAAGAAACAAAAGACAATTTGGAGCCTGTTTGTTGATATCAAACAATCGAATACTAAGAAAACTTGGTTTTATTGGTTTACTTGGATATAATTCTTGAAAAAGTGATTGATATCTTTGGTTTTGCAAAAAACATTACTTATTCTTAACATTAAGGTGAGGTTCTATCAATAATCTATGGATACTTCACCTGAAGTCGCCGCCCAACTGTGGCACTTATTCAGGCCGAACACAGCCAAAGAAACGTGAGTGCTCAACTTAATTTAAGTCGATCTGCGGTCCGAAATGTTTATCGGAGGTTCCTAGAGACTGGCGGCTTTGTTCGTCGCCAAGGAAGGCCACGATCTCGGGTCACAACTGAAAGGCAGGATCGATTCATCGTGACGACCAGCTTGAGAAATCGTCACCTTACCTCCATTGAGATACAAAACCAACTTCGCGACTTCCACGGAGTATCTGTGAGCGCTCGAACTGTTCGGAGAAGGTTAAAAGAACGCGATATGGTACCACACAAGCCAGCTAATGGGCCCAAACTAACGCGAGCCCACCGAACAGCGCGCCTTCATTTCGCACGCAGTCATTTAAATTGGACACAGCAAGATTGGAGCCGTGTACTCTTTTCTGATGAGTCTAAAATTGTGTTACATGGCAATGATGGAAGGAAGAAGGTCTACCGACGTAAGGGAGAGCGTTTCGCACAATGCTGCTTTGAAGAGAGGGTTGCTTATGGCGGTGGCTCATGGACTGTCTGGGGCGGTATATCCGCGAGCGGCAAAACTCAACTTGCGGTTATTACAGGACCACGGCTGCCAACATTAAATGCTGAAAGGTACATTCGTGAGTGCTTAGAACCTCACGTGATACCATACGCGGACTATGTGGGCCCAAATTTCCTTTTTATGCATGATAATGCAAGAGCCGATGCGGCCGGCATCGTCAGGGAATATCTTCGGGATGTGAACATCACAGTTATGGACTGGCCAGCCAGAAGCCCAGACATGAACCCCATTGAGCACATGTGGGACGAGCTAAAAAGACGTGTTAGGGCTCGTCAGCCAGTTGCCCAGACGATGCAGGAGTTGAAAACTGCCATAGAAGAGGAATGGGAGATGATCCCTCAAAATTTCATAGAGCGGTTGATAAACTCTATGCCTAACCGCCTCGCCGCCAGGCCGACCGGAAGCCAAATCGGAAGTACAAATTTACTTCCGATTTTTAGCAATAAAAAAATTCTTGTACAAAAACTATGAATGCTACATCAAAATAATAACTACCGTTATCAAGCTGAATAAATAACGGATCTAATTATATACCAATTAGGAGGTATAATTTTCATTAAAATATCTTAAAAAATATGTAATCGTGAAAAAAAGTGATGAAATCTGATATACCCCGAAAATAAATTTTTTTTAAAAAAAAATTTTTTTTTTTATATCCATATAAATTATATTAAAATAAACTAGATTTAATATCATTTCTAAAAATACTAGAAGCATTAAACTTATTTTATACCATCAATAAGAAAAAAAATCGCGAAATTCGCGAAAATATCTACTACCTGCCATTTTTATTGCGGCCGTGTGCGCTCACACTCACTCAGTTGATTATCGACATCACAATGACTCATTCAAACCAGTTTGAAAGATAAACATAATTTCATTACGAACTATTGTTCCATTTAAACACAATTGCGGGCCAAAGTAAACAAAAACTTTTTGTAAAAAAAAATAACAATGGGCCCCCATTACTTACATTGTCATCGCGAACAATAACTTTTTGTCCGGCCAAATACTGCATTCCTTTACATTCTAAAACCACTTAAATTCAACAACACATTGTAGCCTAGTTCTTCACGAACATTTTGATGTATAATAAGCGTCAAATGAAACAATCACAACACAGCACAAGAATAATTTACGACGTCGGCACCCATGTCACTTGACACCACTCAATGTCGCGGACTAATGAAACTTCAAAAAATTTTTTAGGATGACATTTCATTCGTATAGTGTTGGAACAAAGTTTAAACGTTCATTCATTTCATAGACAACAACGCTGTGTAAAAATTTTTATCGATAAAACGCTTTAGTCGATTTTTGAGGTACTTTTTCGACCGAGTGCCGCGTCACTCAGGGAGTGGGTCAACGTATACCCAGTGGCGTTTCGGCGGATCGTATGAGAGCTGTGGTAGATGCCCATGGAGGCAACACGCGTTATTAAATTAAACCTTTATTTGATAAAACATGTTTTTTATTCAAAAATCAATTGCCTTTAACAAGGCGCATATCCGACTTGTTAGGCGTAGCTCTATGTCGTATGGTATTCTGAATTCAAATTAAAAACAATACGATCGAAAAAGATGGTAAAATGTATCAGGTTTAAAACTGCATCAACAGTTTTTGTTCAATCTAGCAATCATATTTCGGTAGGGGCCATCGAAACCTAAACTCTAAGGTGGGCCAATAGATGTGTCCAGAAGTGTATATAGGTATCTTGTAAGGGGGCGAGAAAATATCTGACTTTCTCGGTGTTAGGACTGGCTGACGACAAGCCTTACGGTACCCCCCAAAATATCAATGCGCGTCTAGCTTCGATAATTATCCCCTCAATTCATGAAAATATAAAACTTCTTATAGCTAAAACATGTTCTTTTCCTTGTCCCAGAGTATCACGTGTCAAAACAAAACCTATTATAGGTATAAGACTTTTATATTTTTATGAGTAAGAGAGAGATTTCAGGAAAAGAATAAGGTCTTTTTTACGGAAACAAACATGATTTATATCATTATTCATCTTTTTCATTTTATTTTATTTTCCCTTAAATTACTATTAGTATTGGTGACTCTAACCCTGAAAATAGAGAGCAACAGAAATAAAGAGAGAGAAACGAAGGAAGAGAAAACGGCAGAAAGAGATGCAGAAGAAAAAAGAGATCGAAAAAGTAAAGAGAAAGGAAATGAGAGTTTTTTTAGATTTTGATATTAATTCAGTAAGATAGCATAATTAATAGCGATTCAAACGATATACAACTGATATACAGTTCGCATAGAACAGTTACGAGATAATGTTATCTTAATGAACCGCGGCAGACCACCCACGTCGTTTGACTGATGACGTAACGCTATGAGTCATCTTGCGCAAAATGGTCTAAATTCTGAGAGGTTATAGGTACATTTCGATAGATTGAGTAAATAAATATACTCACATTCCTTGGTGCCGTTCTGGAAGGCCTGGTTGATCTGCTTGAAGATCTGCGCGTGCGTCTTCTCCATGACAGGGACGACGCTTTCAAACAGCGCTTCGCGGAACGAATCGCGCACCATGTCTGACAGAGACTTTGCTATTGACGTGCTCAGCCGCTCCATCACCGTCTGTGGACGATGGCGATTGTGATTAATATACACACACACACACACACACACACACACTCTTTGAAGAAGTCTTTCGTTTTTAGGGTATCGTACCCAAAGGATAAAAACGGGACTCTGTTACTAAGGCCCACTTGCACCAACTTCTGAAAGGTATTTAAATTGAATTTAAACACGAAATTTCAATGAAAAATTGTGTTTACAACAATTTAAACATATTTAAGAAGTTGATGCAAGTGGGCCTAAGACTTCGCTGTCTGTCCGTTCGTCCGTCTGTCTCAAGAACTGAAAGTTGAAAGAGTTAAAATTTTTACAAATTTTATGGTACGGAACTCTTCGTGCGCGGTTTTTATAATAGTGTAGGGACACTGCTGACGCATTAGGATTGCATTGTGTTAGCGTTGCGACACTGTTGGAAGGGGGCAACGACTGCAGTGGTGAAGTCTGACGGAGACATCAGCCTGCAGGGCCTGCAAAAGGGATATTGAGAGCATGGAAAACCTTCTGTGTATATGCGATGCACTGGCTAGGAAGCGAATTAGCCTCTTGGGGCAGGGTTATCCGAGCCAAGAGGACTACAGACTAATGCCCCCTGGCCTCCATATAAAGCTCATGTAAGAGCTGTTTGAAGAACTGGAAGAGGAAAAGGATTAGGTATCAAGGCACAAAAGATACAATTGGGTCGAAGTGCACGGAGGCCTTGTAGCCTCGGCCCCACACAAGATAAGTGGTGAAGCCGATCTACGTCGCGATGTAGCACTTCGCATCCTGGGTTCGATTTGTGCGCTCGTCGTCATACTTTCGTGAGTTCCTTTGTAAATCTACCTGCATAGTTATTGTAGCCAGCGCGGCCACGAGCGGCTCCAGCGCGCGCGCAGTGTGTTACCTTGCTGTTGGCGAGCTTGTCGATGTTGTCGCGCAGCAGCTGGTCGGTGGCGCAGATCTTGGCGGCCAGCTCGTGGTCCAGCGCGGCCACGAGCGGCTCCAGCGCGCGCGCAGTGTGTTACCTTGCTGTTGGCGAGCTTGTCGATGTTGTCGCGCAGCAGCTGGTCGGTGGCGCAGATCTTGGCGGCCAGCTCGTGGTCCAGCGCGGCCACGAGCGGCTCCAGCGCGCGCGCAGTGTGTTACCTTGCTGTTGGCGAGCTTGTCGATGTTGTCGCGCAGCAGCTGGTCGGTGGCGCAGATCTTGGCGGCCAGCTCGTGGTCCAGCGCGGCCACGAGCGGCTCCAGCGCGCGCGCAGTGTGTTACCTTGCTGTTGGCGAGCTTGTCGATGTTGTCGCGCAGCAGCTGGTCGGTGGCGCAGATCTTGGCGGCCAGCTCGTGGTCCAGCGCGGCCACGAGCGGCTCCAGCGCGCGCGCAGTGTGTTACCTTGCTGTTGGCGAGCTTGTCGATGTTGTCGCGCAGCAGCTGGTCGGTGGCGCAGATCTTGGCGGCCAGCTCGTGGTCCAGCGCGGCCACGAGCGGCTCCAGCGCGCGCGCAGTGTGTTACCTTGCTGTTGGCGAGCTTGTCGATGTTGTCGCGCAGCAGCTGGTCGGTGGCGCAGATCTTGGCGGCCAGCTCGTGGTCCAGCGCGGCCACGAGCGGCTCCAGCGCGCGCGCAGTGTGTTACCTTGCTGTTGGCGAGCTTGTCGATGTTGTCGCGCAGCAGCTGGTCGGTGGCGCAGATCTTGGCGGCCAGCTCGTGGTCCAGCGCGGCCACGAGCGGCTCCAGCGCGCGCGCAGTGTGTTACCTTGCTGTTGGCGAGCTTGTCGATGTTGTCGCGCAGCAGCTGGTCGGTGGCGCAGATCTTGGCGGCCAGCTCGTGGTCCAGCGCGGCCACGAGCGGCTCCAGCGCGCGCGCAGTGTGTTACCTTGCTGTTGGCGAGCTTGTCGATGTTGTCGCGCAGCAGCTGGTCGGTGGCGCAGATCTTGGCGGCCAGCTCGTGGTCCAGCGCGGCCACGAGCGGCTCCAGCGCGCGCGCAGTGTGTTACCTTGCTGTTGGCGAGCTTGTCGATGTTGTCGCGCAGCAGCTGGTCGGTGGCGCAGATCTTGGCGGCCAGCTCGTGGTCCAGCGCGGCCACGAGCGGCTCCAGCGCGCGCGCAGTGTGTTACCTTGCTGTTGGCGAGCTTGTCGATGTTGTCGCGCAGCAGCTGGTCGGTGGCGCAGATCTTGGCGGCCAGCTCGTGGTCCAGCGCGGCCACGAGCGGCTCCAGCGCGCGCGCCGCCCCCAGCCCGGCCGCCTGCGCCGCGCGCGCACTGGCCGCCTCGCCCACCCGCGATATGCGCTCCCAACTGACAAATTACAGTGAATACATTCTTTAGGCTTGATTCGTTACTACACTGACGTCGGTCGAGCGGTAAATTTAGGTCCCCCACTCCCTATCCCTATCCCTCCCCCCCACACCACGAGCTGACAATTTCGTAGGAAATCGAACCTAGGACGTCTTACACTACAATTTCGCTTGAGAACACTAGAGTAATGAAGCAGTATAAAATAACACACAAACATGGTGATCTTACCCGTCTGCAAGTGCGCTCTCGACGGCTGCGGCGGTGCGCTGCGCGTGCGCATGCAGCGCCTCGTCGATCATCTCGCGCGGTGACGTCACGGCGCCGCGCAAACTGCGGAGCTCGCGCGTCTGGCTGCTCATCATCTCTAACAATAGCACAAGATATACACTGAATGGGAGATTACGCTACTTGCTCCAAATGAATTGTTTGTTGAAAAAGTTGATGGAATATTTATTGCTCTCAGAAAAAAAAAACTAATTTTATTTAAAAAAACACGGACACACGGCGTTCAGTGATTTATTGCTTAATAGCGGCTTATATTTATTACTGTAATACGCTGCGCGGTTTCATTTTAAAATTTCAAACATTACTGTCATTCATGTCATACACAATTATAAAGCCAGTTTTATTTCTCTTAGGCCCACTTGCACCAACTTCTGAAATATGTTTAAATTGTATTTAAACACGAAATTTCTATGAAAAATTGTGTTTAAATATGAATGAAACACATTTAAGAATTTGGTGCAAGTGGGCCTTAATTTCACACTTTTTACCGCATCCTATTTAGATGTTCTGTCATGTTTTTATATTACGAGTAACGATCACACGTCTAATCATTTGATTTTACATGGCATAATAAACTTTAATACTATCAACAATATCCTTTTCAAGCAAAAATCAGCCTTAGTACGTTAAAACAAGATATTTTAGTGGTTACCTGTGAGCTTGTCGAGCTTCTGCTCGAGCGCCTCGAGGCGGGTGTTGTCGGCGGGCGATAGCGGCGCGCATTGCACGTCGTCGGCGCGCTCCACGTGCTGCACGCGCTCCATGTGCTGCACGTGCTGCACGCGCTCCACGTGCTGCACGTGCTGCACGAGCTCCACGCGCTCGGCGGGCGCGCTCAGCGACTGGCTGCTGGACTTGTCGCTGCCCGCCGACGGCAGCTGGGGGATCGAGATCTCCGGCCAAGTCTCGCTGTCTGATCGCCATCAAACGTAAGTTTAGCGAGATTAGAATAAAAAGATTAAAAAAATAAATTCGTCGTCGTTTTATAATTTCAATTCAATAAATAATAAACTTCAGAATAGGTACAAGCAAATGACGTCACCGACCCCATTGCAGCGCCATATTGTTAAGAGGCCGTCCTAAAAATTCACTCGATCGAGTTTAGGTAAATTCTATGTTTGTGTGCGCTTTTCACGCACACATGGCTGCAGATCGAGCGTACGAGCCTATAAACAATGTTGATCCTTTCATTATTAAATTAATTTTCTAGTTTTATTCTCGTTAGTTTTTTTTTTGTATTTTCAATTTTGTTTTTAATTTAGTATATTTTTATACATACAATATTCAATAAACATCAAAACATAAAACTTTGAAGGCGGAAATTGGGGTTAAAAATTGATACTGATTACTAATAAATACCTAGTGACGAGTTTAATGATTTATGGATTTTTACATTTTAAGGGTAGGAAACGGGGGTTGAAGCCTGAAGGTTAATGTACTTATTAGTATGGGTGAATAGTTTTTAAAGGTAGGTATTTGAAAATGAGATATGTAGCTACTCATCATAAAAAATGTGTTTCAGGGATTTTTAATTTTCAAACTTTTACTTTGGAGGGTTGATAGTTTTATCTTTTGCTAGGCACTTCAAAATCGTAATATTTTGTTAAAATGTTTATCAAAACACATTTTGGTCACGACTGAAACCGCTCGGTTGTATGTACATCTGTGCTAATTGTGGTATGTAGTTTAACTTTGCTCCACTTCATCGTGAAAAGTGTGAGATGAGATGTCTGAAGAACTAGTATTTGTTTTTCATAATTTACCATGCACGTAGAATGTGCCTAATGAAGGACCAACATAAGACATTAATTTTGTACTACAGTAGTAATCACGGCGATAACTACAATATTCATACCTTTGAATGTATTAAAACCTTTGCTTATAAATAATTTATTGTAAGATGAGGTTGCTTTTGACTAATGAACATAGAGCTTTGTAATGATTGTATAATTTTGTTTGTAATGTATATCATGGCATATTTTAAATCTATACTAATATATAAGCTGAAGAGTTTGTGTGTTTGTTTACTTGAACGCGCTAATCTCAGGAACTACTGGTTCGCTTTGAAAAATTATTTCATTGTTCGATAGCCCATTTATTGAGAAAGGCTATAGGCTGTATATCCTCATATATCTCCTATATTACCTCTACGCGGACGAAGTCGTGGGCAGAAGCTAGTAAAATATAAAGCGTTATAATAGCTACTAAATTACCAAGCATTGCGCTGTCTAAATTTGAATGCTTGAATTGCCGGCAAAAACATAATACCATAATAAATCGTAATCCAATAAATTGTGTTTTACTTACGATATAACTTGGTATTACGTTTGTATTAGAAATTCGGTGGCAGACTCTTGAGAGCTATAGGTATTATACTTAATGTCGCAATCACACGCAGTCGCAGTCGTAAGTACCTCGAACATAACATACCATCACGCCTGTATTCCCTGAAGGGTTAGGCAGAGGCGTACACTAATGTACACCCACAGTTCGCCGATATGTTAAGGTCCCATGTAATAGGGGGCGAGCCTATTGCCATTATCCGGGCACAAATTTCAAATTCCGAGCTCCTACTGAGAATTTACTACGCCTGTTTTTATTAGTAAATATTTTTTTTTAATGTATTTTATGTTATGCCAATGTATAAAATAAAAATCTATCTACTTACTGATCTAATAATAAATAGGATAATTGCATTAGTAATTTTCCACTTGACTGTACCATGCGCACGAAGGCGGGTGCAACAACCTCTGCCCGGCCAAAAAGATTGGGAACTACTGTACTGTACGTTTCCAAAGGAACTACATCCCAAGTACAATCAGGCTGTAGGATGTTCTTCAAAAAAGAAGTGACTTTTCAATAGATATTACTGACGTCACCTTTAAGACGTAAATTCAGAATGTGAATGCAAATTTAGACCTGGCAGGTGGGACTCGCGGCTAGTGATCATAGCATCTGATTTATGTAACCAGAAGACGCAGGTTCAAATTATGATCGCAGTCGAGTTTTTCCATCACTAAAATAACTTTATAATAATATCTAGGAATGTGCAAAAAAATCACAAATAGTTAACAGTTCATATTTAACTTGAAAAAAATTTACCAAATTTTAATCTCTGGTTTCAAAATTAATAATTATGATTTTCGTAATCAGCCCCTGAGAATCCTTGAAATTGACACCCATATCAATTTATTTAGAAAAGCATTTTCGTAATCAGCCCCTGAAAATCCTTGACATTGACAGATGTATCAATTTATTTAGAACAACAATGTCCGCTATCTTGGATTTAAAAATTAATGTCATTTTCGTAATCAGCCCCCAAAATTCTTTGAAATTGACACCCATATCAATTTATTTAGAAAAGCAATGTCCGCCATGTTGGATTTCAATGTTAATATCATTTTCGTAATCAGCCCCTGAAAATACTTGAAATTGATACCCATATCAATTTATTAAGGAAAACAATGTCCGCCATCTCGGATTTAAAAATTAATGTCATTTTCGTAATCTGCCCCCGAAATTCCTTGAAATTGACACCCACATCAATTTATTTAGAAAAGCAATGTCCGCCATGTTGGATTTCAATAATTTTCATAATCAGCCCCTGAAAATCCTTGAAATTGATACCCATATCAATTTATATAGAAAAGCAATGTCCGCCATCTTGGATTTCAAAATTAATATAATTTTCGTAATCAGCCTCTGAAAATCTTTGATATTGACACCCATATTAATTTATTTAGAAAAGTAATGTCCGCCATCTTGGATTTCAAAAATAAACATTTTCGTAATCAGCACAATGAGAAACTTGTACTATCCATACTTCCTACAAAAAATACCAGACCATATTATATTATAGGGCTTTTCTAGAAATTAGAAGTTATAAAATAATCAACGTATCAAGTTGTGTTAATCGCAGTATAATTTGGGAAAATATTTACGTCAAACAAGCGCACGCCTGTGACACAAAGCGATACGTCCTCTCGCTGGGAAGGCCCAAACGTGACTGGCGCGAGCGGCTTTGCGCGCTCGATATTATAGCACAATTATAGGTCTTTTCATCTTTGATTTACTAAATCAAAATATTTTTTTTTTGAAAAAGTAATTTTTGATCCTATTAGAGGGATAACTGAAGATTATTAAGTAATTTAAAAAATAATCAAAATGTCTTTCTAAAAAATAGAAAAAAATACATATTTGTCTGCAATTTTCACGAAAAATTACGTTACGTAAATATTTTTTTCCTGCTATATTTTGTATGAAAATTGAAAAAAGTGCTTCCGCTAGTGCCAAGTAGAGCATATGTTGGGTTTTATAGTATTTTTTAATATTCAGTAATACTAATATTTTCTTGTAAACCGATCATCAAACTTCACTCGAAACGCGTTTTTTGGGAAAAGGAGTTGTCAATAAAAGGGATTTACGATTATTATAGAAGTAAATTGAAAAATCCATTTCCGCTTGTGCCAGGTTTAAGAACAGTTCTTTTCAAATAATTAATAACTTCATATAAATTATTTGTAGATTCCTCACAATCGGTCAACAAAATTCACTAAAATGCGTCAATTTTTAGGACGGCCCCTTAAAAGAGCGTTTTGACACGCTATTTAAATATTGAATTTTTAATTTGATGTTTTTCAGCAAATATGTATCAGAAAAAAAAACTTTTACTGGGTTCCTTAAACTCTACTACATAATATAAAATGGATTTTAAAAACCTGTCAAGTAGCCTATTCCAAACTCCGAGCTGCTACTGGGAGTTTCATAGAAAAACCCAATAACATTATGCTCAACCTGGGAATCGAACCCAAGACCTCTAGCGTAGCAGTCACACTCAGGACCACAGGCTATTGGGGCCGTAATTAAAATAATATTGTATGTACTGACTGGTGTGCGCGAGTTTGTGCGCGTGCGGCGAGGATTCATGCGCGTGCGCGTGCGCGTGTGGCGGCGCGAACAGCTCGTCCGCCACCGACAGCACCTCGGCCGCCACCTCCGCCACGCTCGGCGCCTCCGGGGCCTCCTGCTCCTACAACACAACCTTCCTTGCAATATGATCGAACACGATTTTGCTAAACTATTGTAAAAGGATGACAAATAGACAAAATAATGCTACCGTTATATTAATCACTACTTTCACTATTAATTTTATATAAATCTCAGACAATTTTCACAAAAATATTGGCCTCTTATATCGATGTCACACCACTTTTATATTAACTTTATCTCCTCTCCACGCCTTGTCCCTCTACTCAAACTTACGGTGATTCACCTATATAAATGCTAACTGTGCCTGCGACTTTTTCCGCGTGGAATAGTGTCTTTGGGTTGCATTTTTCATAATTTAGGCAAATTATTTAACAAATAAGACAGACACGTTCGGGGAAGCACACTTATTAATGTTTCCCCACATACACCGCGCTCCCCACCCCTCTGTTCAACCCCTGACAACCCTTTTTTCGTATAAAAAAAGTAGCCTATGTCCTTTCTCAGGCTCTAGACTATCTGTGTACCAAATTTCAAGCGCGACAGACAGACAGTTATTTTCGCATTTATGATATTAGTAAGGATGTATGATGTTTGTACCTTGAAGAAGATATGTTCGTTGTGTGACATAATTTGTTGTACTTCGCGGCTGGGGCTGGAGCCCGTTGACGCCACCTTGTTGGCCGTCTCGACCAAGGACTCCTCCATGCATGCCACTGCGTCAAGCGAACATTATCAAACAAAGATATAGTAACTACTCCGTACGATATCACGCGTACCAAAACAACTTTAAAATATATTTTTGAGACAAAATGTCTTAACATTACTTAGTATGAAACCTACCTCCTTGCCAAATTTTATCGAAATCTGTTCAGCGGTTCAGCGTGAAATGTAACAGACAAATACAGAGTTACTTTCGAATTTATATTATTAAACTATAGAAGTATCTATTACTAAATTTGTTAAAATACAGTTTGACGTTCTAACAGCTTGTGGCGAATGACAAGTTCAAGTTCAAATGTTTTTATTTCAAATAAGCTTTTACAAGCATTTATGAAACGATAATGATTCTAGTTGCACGGTTCCAAAAGGTTGATCCTATGAAGAATCCGGCAAGAATCTCCAAATCTCAGAATCCATTTAGTTGACAGTTCAAAAGGAATTTGTCAAAAATGTCTTTTGCGATACTCAACCACATTGAACACTGTCAAACAAACGTTAATTCAGTTTACTACATCCTATGTCAATGTTTCTAAGACGTTTGCTAAAGTAATTGGTAATGATAATGACGTGTGTTTACCAGTAATAGTGGAAGTACCTCCCGAGCCTCCAGTAGAATTGCGCGGCTTGCTGACGTCAGGTGTCGCTGATAGCGGCGGATCATCCTCGTCGCGCTTGCCTGGAGAGCTACGAAATAAAAAAGTAAACATGACACTTTTTTTGTGGTCTTGGATTGACGTAAACCTTCAAAATTACGTCGTTTTTGGTATTGCGAAATAAAACTCACCAGCTCCACACATTGGGTGCCAACGCCATTTGGCTAACGTAGGGATCAGCAACTGGTGCATTATTGGCTCGTACAGTAATTGCCAAATATTATACATCAATATGGAACCTGTAGGTACATAATTATGTGTATGGAGTCTTACCTAAAGGCGTCGGGCGTCATGAGATTCAACTGTGGGGCTATTGATGGAGATTCTGGACGGGTACTGATGAGGCTACCCGGTTGCGTCTGTACCAAAAATGAAAACAAATTATTAATCCAAAGAATACTGCGGATATCTGCATAAAGTGTGTATTCTGACTTGCAAACTAAATAATTGCTGCTTTTGCTTCTTTCTTTCTGTTCCTAGGACAAAGAACATTATTTTCATCATCCTTCATCCATTTCACAGATTTGGTGATAATTAATCTAGGAAAGTATCACATACTTATACAAATATGTGCATATTGATAAATGATTTTTCACTAGTTTAAACGGCGAAAGATAATATCGCGAGGAAACCTACTTGAGAGATTTGATGTATTACCTAAGTTTTACAAATAAATCATTCTAATTCTAATTGACGGTTAGTGAAGTCTACTCCTGCACAGCCCCAAGACCTGCACTAGGTCAGCGGTAGACTATAGTCTAAAACCTAAAAAAATTAGTTGATGGTGACCATCACAAAAGGAGACTTAGGTTTGAATGTTATTCCGGGAATGTTTGGGGGCGGGAGTCGCCACCTACCTTCCTACGATATTCGACGAATCGACGATAACGACTTCAAACAAATATAATAATATGAATGTTCAATACAGACCTGTGTACGCATGAGCAAGTTCTTGAGCTGCTGGCTCTGCTGCTGCAGGATGCTGGACGCGATGGTCGCGGGAGCTGACTCCGACGAACTGTCCTCCAGTGCCAGCTCTGATAGACCTGTGACAAATTCATTATGACACTTCAGCTGTTTAGTCCACCTTTTTTAATACTAACAGACCCAATTATAATAAATATATTAATGGGCTAAGCATGATACTATGGTGTGTATACGTGTACACGAGGCGGCCCTCCTGCATGACGTGTGACAAGTGTATGTGTACCGTGCATGAGGTCGGCCTGCATGGGCGGGCGGGGCGGCGTGTACACGAGGCGGCCCTCCTGCATGACGTGTGACAAGTGTATGTGTACCGTGCATGAGGTCGGCCTGCATGGGCGGGCGGGGCGGCGTGTACACGAGGCGGCCCTCCTGCATGACGTGTGACAAGTGTATGTGTACCGTGCATGAGGTCGGCCTGCATGGGCGGGCGGGGCGGCGTGTACACGAGGCGGCCCTCCTGCATGACGTGTGACAAGTGTATGTGTACCGTGCATGAGGTCGGCCTGCATGGGCGGGCGGGGCGGCGTGTACACGAGGCGGCCCTCCTGCATGACGTGTGACAAGTGTATGTGTACCGTGCATGAGGTCGGCCTGCATGGGCGGGCGGGGCGGCGTGTACACGAGGCGGCCCTCCTGCATGACGTGTGACAAGTGTATGTGTACCGTGCATGAGGTCGGCCTGCATGGGCGGGCGGGGCGGCGTGTACACGAGGCGGCCCTCCTGCAGCCCCTTGGGTTGTACGATGTACAGGCGCACGCACACGCGCCGCCACTCCTCGCTGCACTCCCCTCCAGAGCCCTCGTCCTGGACAACAACACACTAAGTAATACCAACTCCAAAGGAACTCGGAACATAACTACTGTAAAAAGTATTTCAACTGTCAGGGACGGGGAAACAAGGTAGCAGCCACGATCTTGCCAATTGCCTAATTCGATCCTAGGCTAAAGCTGTTAGCCATCATATTCTGATTTTCAGCAATAAAGATATTTAAAAAAAAATGGAATTACATATATTCCAATCTCTTTCCATAATCGGACAATCACGACGCTAGGCGTTGCGCCATATGGTCGAAATTCCATCTTTACGCACGAAGGGTTTGCAAATTCTTTTATTATGCGTACCGCTAAGATATTATGAAATGCATTGCCAGCGTATGTGGTCTGGGAGTCTTGAATATCCAACAGGTAAAGTAGCAATCCGTCGTATGCCCATTGTGATAAAAAAATCGATCAAAATCGAATGTCGAAGCTTCGGATCGAAACAAAACAAATCTATATATCTATATATATGTTTGTTTGCTTGAACGCGCTAATCTCAGGAACTACTGGTCCGATTTGAAAAATCCTTTCAGTGTTAGATAGCCCATTTACTGAGGAAGGCTATAGGCTATATATCATCACGCTACGCGGACGAAGTCGCGGGCAGAAGCTAGTATACAATCAAATCTTGCTATTTTGCCGTAAGCCAAAACTACGCATTTCAATTTTCGGTCTTTAGAAACATCAGCCCCTCGTAATATACTTACGTCATGGTGATGTTCGTAATGTATGGGCGAGTCAGCGTCGCCGTTCGACCCGTTCCGATACAGCGGCTCGTCACAGCTCGGCTCACACTTGGTTTGCAGTTCCTCTGCATAACAAATCAGGATTTATGTAGAACGAGTGAGAAGAAGGAATAATCCATTCAAAGTAATTAGCCGATTGCTCACGGATGCCTTTATTTCTTTGTTACTTTTTTCTTAAAAATTACATCCCCCGCAATAGAAGCCCTGTCGCGGGAGACGTCACAAATATACAATTAACGGATACAAAGTAAATATCCTTTGAACTGACTAGACTGTAGTGGGAAATGGCACAAACGTATTGAGACAGTTACTACGACTGCAAAAACGACAGCTTAGAATAGTCAGTGAAGCCCTCGCCGGCCATTGTTATTTTAAGAAACCTCTCTGTTGTAAATATTTCAGACAGCCCACTATGCAGAGCGTGTGACGACGAGACAGCGGCCCACGTGCTCGTGCAGTCCTGGGGTCGTCGCATACAGGGCAAAAAACAGCTGGTATTTCTTAAGGAGTTACGTTGGCTCGAATAATCAATTCTTTCCCCGAAAATAGTCCACTTATACCATATTTGATGCTGCCTGTATCAACAAAATAATAGACATCGACTCACCGGCGTCAACAATACAGAAGCTCAGCACAGGATATGGCAGCAGGAACTCCGAGATACTCTTACAGTAAGCCATGCTGTCCTCAGAGTCCCTCGCCATGTTCAGCACATACAGACTCCTGGACTTGAAGTCCGATAGCAGCAGGTAGCTGGCGCTGGTGTCTAGCATAGCTTTCAGGCCGAGGGACAACTCCGAGCCAATGCCGGGCGTGAACGTGATGGTCTGAAGACACGTCCAAGACTTACACGACCAGATCTTGATTGTGGTGTTGTTTTCGGCGCCGGTTACAGCGAACTTCCAGAATTGGACGCTAGTGAGACAAACAAGGATTCTTTGACGTATATTCAAAACTGATGGTCAGAGACATCAATCAAATTTATATTTAACAACTTCAATTTTTTACAAAAATTTGAACTTAACTTGATAGAAGACAGTTTCTTGTTGATTATATCAATAGAGTACTCACTCGGTGTTGTAGTTCTTGTGATTGTCTAAGAAGAACAGACAGCTGAGCGGCTTCCCGCCGTGCGGCTGCCACTTGTGCAGGCAGCGCGGGCTGCTGTCTGCGTGCATGTACACCTGCGACATCATTATAATAAACACATAAAGTTCCTTTAGTGAAGGAAAAATTCAACTCGTAGGCAGGATTCGAACCTGCGTCTTCTGGCTAGGTACGCCCGACGCTATGACCTCTAAGCCACCGCGAGTCCCACCTGCCGTGTCGAAATTTGCCTTCACATTCTGAACTTACGTCTTAATGGTGACGTCAGTAATATCTATTGAAAGGCAAGTTACTTTGCCTCTCAGAAGATTAGCCAATATGTGTTATTCCAGACTATGATCTATTTTTGTTGCAAATTTTATACAGATAGGTCCGTTCAGCCGTTCTGGCAAGAAATAGTAACAAATATCCATCCTCACAAACTTTTGCAGGATAATAAAAAAAATGGTACCTGGAAGAACATA
Source organism: Acronicta leporina (assembly GCA_947256265.1). Classification (NCBI taxonomy): domain Eukaryota; kingdom Metazoa; phylum Arthropoda; class Insecta; order Lepidoptera; family Noctuidae; genus Acronicta; species Acronicta leporina. The sequence continues at coordinate 1,315,451 of OX366513.1, read as the reverse complement.
ACGTATCCGTCGTGCGAGGCGGTGGCGAGCGCAGAACCGTCGGGCGAGAAGGCGGCGTCCAGGATGGGCGCGGAGTGCTCGGCGGCGCACAGCGCGCCCGCGCCCCCCGCGCCGCCCGCACCGCCCGCGCCCTCCGCCAGCCGCCGAGTGTTCCACATGCGACCTGCGCACGCGCGCACACACATCACTATCCGATCGCCAACGTTTTTTTTATGGTATAGGGGGGCAAACGAGCAGACGGATCACCTGATGGTAAGCGATAACTGTCTCCCATGGACACCCACAACACCAGAGGAGACACAAGTCCGTTGCCCGCCTTTTAAAAGGGTTTGGGCCTCCGGTAACCTCACTCACTGCGCGAAACACAACGGAAGCGTTGTTTCACGACGGTTTTCTGTGAGGCCGTTGTATGACGCCGGTCAAGCCGGCCTATTCGTGCCGAAGCATGTTCAGCATGATCAGGTTAATTGATGTGTTACGACACTGAGGGACCGCGCAAGACTTGTAAACTTTTGAATTCATGTTTATTCAATGAGCAATCGAGCATCTAGGTAGCAAACGTCAAAGCTTTGCGTTCTGTTTATACAAACGTGACGTCACTTCTCACAGAAAAATCTGATCTCAGATTTTTCGGATTACAGAAAATCGGCAAAAAATGACTGTTACAATTATCAGTCATTTTTTGCCGATTTTCTGTAATCCGAAAAATCTGCACAATGAAAGATCAACTTATACTGGAAATGTATTGACTTGTTGTAGCTCTGTTTACATTCATTTCATAAATCATTAAACAAGGAATACCTATGTAACGAGTATTAATTTACAAAATTAAGGGCCACTTAAATATGTTTTAATTGTATTTAAACACAAATTTACCATGAAATATTGTGTTTAAATATTATTTAAATAGATTTAAGAAGTTGGTGCAAGTGGCCCTAAATGTATTAAGAGATATTGGATCTGGGCATCACCACGAAACTTTTAAGAGATGTAATTAAATCACTCGACCACTGACTACAATATAAGGAAGCTGTCTCACCAATGTTATCATGCGTGGTCAACAGCAAGCGCGCTACGTCATCGTCGACCGCCTCGTCTTCGTCGTCGGGTATGTAGGGGCACCACACCACCCGGTGCGAGCTGCCCACCACGCCGGTCTCCTCGCGCACCTCCGCTAACAACGTACATCTGAAAACATGAAGATACTGGCTACATCATGATGAACTTGGCTGGAATATCTTGATTTGATTTATGAAAGATATAGAAATGTCTAGTCTTAGAGCCACTTGCACCAACTTCTTAAATGTGTTTAATAGTGTTTGTATTTAAATACGATTTTCTATTGTCATTTTGTGTTTAAATACAATTTAAACATATTTCAGAAGTTGATGTGAGTGGCCCTTGGAGTCTTACAGACTCCGTCTGTAATATGCACAGAGGTGCGAAACAAGTTCGAATTGAAGAAAAAATTATGGAAACTACATTTTAACATACCATCACGCCTCTATTCCCCGAAGGGTTAGGCAGAGGCATACTAATGTATACCTACAGTTCACCGGTATCGCGGGATCGAACTTATTACCATAACCGGGCACAAATTCCAAACTCTGAGCTGCTAATGGGAATTTCATAGAAAAACTTTATCAACACTGCTCGAACTGGGAATCGAACCCAAGACCTCTAGCTTAGCAGTCGCGCTCAGGACCATCAGGCTAATAAGGCAGTTTGTATACAACTACATTTTATGAATATGAAATTAATTCGACATTTCGGATGTAACATTACATGTCTGTCTGGCAAAATAATACCTGAGGCCGCTATCAGTGACTTCGATCTCATGCACATAAAAGTTTCCCTGTTCGTCAATGCATGCTAGCACCACCTGGCTTTGTATGTGGGCAAATGCCAAGTCTTGCACCTGGAAACAGAACAAACATTAATAATACAGACTCGAGAAGAATAATGCGGCGGTAGCCTAATGGCTAGGACTTGCGATCATGTGGTTGCCGGTTCGAACCCCACCCATTGCACTACCGACGTGAACCTACTCGTAACACAAGCAATCTAGCTTAGCACGAGGGGTTAACAAGAATACTAGTAATGTGCGACCCGCATTGCTAGTAAGCTTTAAAAAAAAAAAGACAGCATGCTTAAAACCACAACCTCAAGCTCTTAAGAGCCCCTGGATGGCCTGATTCAGGGGATCCGTGACTTTCACATGACTTAACTGAGGAGGCCTACATCCAATAGTGACAAAGTTAAGGCTCATGAAATTTAGCTGGATGTGTTACATTGATATATTATTATTATGTCATTGGTATTTCAATACCTATTGAAATTAAATGTAAAGAATGGTTTCGGGCAGTCTGTAACTGTAACGGGTCCATGGACGCTGTAACGGTCGGGAACGTCGGGATTTGATAATGTGAATATATCGAGATAAAACTCGTGTTTTTATTTCAGACTAGCGACCGGCCCGCAGTTTCACCCACGCTGCCCCGTTCCTAAGAGTCGTAGGGTTATGTTACATAGCTTATAATCTTCCTCTTGAATCACTCAATCTATAAAAAAAAATCCCCATCATAATCCGTTGCGTAGTTTTAAAGATTTAGGCATACATAGGGACAGCAGACTGCGGGAAGCGACTTTGTTGTATAGTGATAGTGAAGGCGTCTAATATTTAAGTCTCAAAACTCAGTATTTCAACACCTATAATGATGCATATCACTAACCTCTCCCTTCATGCCCTTGATGAGCGCGCGTCGGTCTGAGCCAGGCTCGGGGTTGTACACGACGCGCACCATTCCGCTCCATGTGCCCGGGTTTACTGCGTTCGGAGCTACGAAGAAAAAACGGATACACATATACTTAGTGTCATCGTGGCAGAGCCATGCTACGGTACGAATGGGCCGGCTCGACCGGAGTGATACCACGGCCTTACGGAAAACCGGCGTGAAACAACACTTACGTTGTGTTTCACCGTGTGCGTGGGGATACCGGAGGCACTAACCCTTTTATAAGGTGGGCAACGCACTTGCGACTCCTGTAGTGCTGCGGGTGTCCATGGGCGATGGTAATCGCTTACTATCAGGTGGTTTGCTTGTTCGTTTGCCCTTCTTTATCCCATAAAAAAATACAGTACCCCATGATCAAAATTGCGCGTTTGAGGTTATCTGCAAGTGATTTTGCCGTGGTCAATTTTAAAGTAAAAACTAAGAGACAGGGACAGTGAACTTTTGCTTTCGTGATGATTGTCCTTACTGATTTATGAACACTTATTTGACCTGCACGGCTGTTCGAAACTCACCCATTGCACTACCAACATGAACCCACTCGTCATACATAAGCATTTAGCTTAGCACGAGGGGTTAACAAGAATACTAGTAATGTGCAATCCACATTTCTAGTAAGCTATGTATGTACTCAAGAGTTTGTGCCCTGTTAATGGCAATAGCCTTGCCACCTGAAATGGACCGGCGAACTGTTCCTGTTCTGCCTAACCCTTCCGAGAATATAGGCATGATGGTATGCTAATGTAAGACATTATTTTTCAATGAACTGATAAAAATTGCAATTATTGTTACTTTGCAAAAGTGGTTCAGATTACAATTTATAACTGCAGGTCTATTCTACAAACACTTTGTAAGCAGATATTTATTAAACAGATCTCTTTGAAAATTATTGACTAGACTTTTCACGTGGGAGAACCATGCTTCGGCACGAATGGGCCGGCTCGACCGGACTGATACCACGGCCTCACAGAAAACCGGCGTGAAACAACGCTTGCGTTGTGTTTCGCCGAGTGAGTTGAGGTTACCGGAGGCCCAAACCCTTTTAAAGGCGGGCAGCGCACTTGCGACTCCTCTGGTGTTGCGGGTGTCCATGGGCGGCGGTTATCACTTACCATCAGGTGATCCGTTTGCTTGTTTGCCCCCCTATCCCATAAAAAAAAAACCAACTCAAAAAGGCGGAGGAGGTGCTTAATTCAACTGTATTTTTTTGTCAGAAACATAATACTCCTAAAGTGGTCCCATTCAAATTTGGTGACGATTTATTTAGAAAACATTACAATAAACAATGACAGTATAAGTATGTATAATATATCGTGTAGATATATAATGACAGTTTCTGAAGTCAGTAGAGAACAGAAGATCAGACCGAATCAATGGCACCAACTTCGAAAACTGTTTTACATATATATTTTTTTTCAGGCTATGAGGCCCATCTCAATAGGGCTCACTTTAGATCCATATATTTTTGAAGGAGGTTTTACTTATTATTATTAGTTATTGTGTTCAAAATCTATATTTTCAACTATAACATAATATTTGATACAGCAACCAAGACATGCTTGGCACTCATGCTTCCTGCACCTGACTTACCTTTGATAGAGTATGCTAAGTACTTCCCACTGGTATGTATAGCCAGAAGCTGTCCAGCATAGAACTTAGGCTCCCAGTTATAGTCCACCAGGTTTTTGAGCTTCACCTTGGAGCTGCCATGGTCATGGTTACCAGCGTTTGTATTCACCATCACATTGGTGGAGTACACTTCCGCACTGCACACTCCATCTCCATCAGAAAATGATCTGGAATAAATGATATATTTCTTTAAGATCATCAACCCATTATCCTGTCCAGCTGGGCACGGGTCTCCTCTCAGAATGAGAAGAATTAGTCTATAGTCCTCCATGCTGGCCTAATGCGGGTAGCCAGACTTACAATGCTGGCGAGGAAATCTCTGAGACATCCAGTTTTCTTCACCATTTTTAAGCGTGTGTTGTTGGTAAGCGAATACCACTTCCCGTGGATGTGTCAACAAAATGAAGATTATATTCTCAGAAATACAAAGAAAACAGATTTGTTGATCACAGAAGTCATTTTAAAAATTAATAAGGCTGTTTGTTTAGTTCTATTTATATGTCTACAAGTCAAAGAGACTGCAAGAAGAGGTTCCTTTGCCTATCATTACTCTCTGTTTTTTCTAGAAGAAGTTTTAAGTTATCAATCAGTTTTAGCATTCAAAATAGTTTTTATTTTATATTGGGTCATTCTGATATTGTGCATTAAATGAATCTGTAATTCAGTTCAATAGGTTCATCTTATAAATACATTGAGACATACATTGAGACAGTAGCATTAAGTACATCTAAACTACTTTTCTAGAAAGAAATCTCAGTAGGTATGACTAATATCTACTATGTTAGATTCATAATCATGAGTTAAGCTCATCAAGTAATATTCTGTCCATGTTAAAATATAAATTTTTCGTGACTATCTTAAAACTTTCAGAATAGATTTCTAAGGGACGAGCAATATCTTAGGCAAGGGTTGACGAAGTGATTTTGAGGTACCTACCTAAGTTTAGGTACCTAACAGGTTACAATAATTTACGTTCAATGAACACAACAATGTAAAAGAGTTTTACTGAATACCGCATCCTTTTACACAGGCTACATTTTGTACGTAAAGATTATTAGCGTAAGCAGTAAAATAAGCGAAATTTAGTTTGAGATCAATGTCACTTACATCGTTTGAGTGGCATCCGATAGCTTTTGAAGCATTGTTGTTGGTGCCATTGCTGCTTTAATCTTCCACTTTCCACATGAATTTCAGAAACTATACCGCAAATTCACAATAGAATTGTAATTGCAAAAAAATCATGCAAATATTACAACAGCAAACCGCTGATGCCGACCGACATGATATATAGCGTTTTGTTTTCATATTTTGCATACAAAATTTGATTTTATTTCTATTATTTATGATGTAAGATATTTATATTAAATTTTTCTATTTATCGTAGATTATTTAACGTATGAAATTAATATTTAATTTTAAAAAGAAATTAGTATTATTGTAAATAATCTGAAACTAAGATAGACTAACAAAACGCATATTTCATGGGCTTTTGGTTTGTTTCCATAACTTCTTTAGAGATTTTGTAATGTTGTTATATTAATCTTAATAAAATTAAATCTTCCTGAAATTATGATAATATAAAGGATTTACAATATTTTAAGTATAATTTTAGTAATCATTAAATTAGTTGATATTTATTTTTAACTGAAAATCTTGTAAGTGGGTACAATCACTGCCTTGGTTTTGCTATAGAGAACATGCTTTCTTTTAGTTGGTTTGACAAGTGACAGGGCAGTGAATTGATTTTTTCGAAAATGGTAAGATTATATCGTAAATAATAAATTATTGACTCTGTTAGCATTATTAAAACATGATTATTATGTTAATAATTGTTTCAGTCGTTAACAGACAAGCTTTCCATGCTTATGGCCCGCCCGGGGGGCGACAATGCCCAAAAAGATGACGTGCCTTGGTGGATGCGCTACGCTGGTCGGGGACTTGGAACAGTTGGCGGTTTCAGTTCGTATTATTTTACTGTAAATTATATATTACACACATAAAATCTCCATGCCACATCTAGAACATTTTGTGTGGAATAACCTACATACTGGGGGTTGACCAAGAGATCTACAGTATTATCTTATCTCAGATATCAAAACGGTACAGTACCACCCTTGGTTTTACTCATGAAACATAAATAATAAACAGATATTAACCACTAAATATTAGTCTTGATATGGTTTAGGGATAAATTATACTTGTGAATTATACCTAGAAAGTTTTCCGGAAAGTAATTGGAGCATTAATTTAGTGCAATTAAATGTTAATTAGTACATTATTTTTATATCATAAATGAATGTAGTCTGTTATGCTAAGGAATATTAAAATGTTCCTTTATTTTTGAGAAATAAAAGTTCTCAGATCTACAGTTTACAGATGTGTTGGAATATTATCCAATCAGAGGTGAGAAAACTAAATCATCGCACACTCACTCACTGTTTCTATTATTGATTAATTACAATGCTATTGTCAACAAACTCAATACTGACACAGGTCACCAGTGCAATAACCAACATCTATTATCATATAATATGACATACTTCTGTCATTAATTAAATCTGTCCCTACATACAATATATGTTCTATTGTAGCTGAGAAACTAAGCTTAGTGTACAAAGACTTGTTACATAATTAAATGTAAATGACTCTTGAAGTACATAATACAAGCATATAATTGAAACTAAAGTCTGTAGTCTTACAGAATGAGACTATGCTATAATACCATCATGTTTGTATTCCCCAAGGGGTTAGGCAGGTAACACCATACTGCCGGTGCCATCTAGTTAAAAATAAAATAAAAAACATTAACTTGTAAGTGTCCTTGAAAAGATCTATTTACAGAAATAAACTAGATGTGATAAGGGGCACTGAGCAATGAGGGTTGTGACATGTGTAAATAAAAATACATAGTTTGTAAAATCCGGAGCTCACCCAGAAATAATTTTGGGATAGGACAAGCAATTATTGATATGGGGCTCTTTAAGAGCAAGCTACACCACTGTTGCCATGCAATATGGGGCAAGCCTATAGTCACTAACCAGGCATCCAAACTCTGGGCTGCTACTGAGAATTTTATAGAAAAACAACTTAACATTTTGTTTACCTTGGAATTGAACCCAGGCCTCTAGCATAGCAGTCACACTAACAACCTGTAGACTAATGAGGCAGTTAATAGAAATAACTCTTCTAATAACATGAATAATTATGAAACCTTATGAAACAAGTTTTCAAAAAATTTTAGGTCTGATTGATTTTTATGAGGGAACCAGTTTAACAGTGTTGTAATCATAATGGGGTGATAACACAACATATCAAACATCAGACATTTTAACAACGATTAACTAAATGGCTTTACCTAATTCCAAAATGAAGAAAATGTAGGGTTTGAAAGCAATAATAAATTATTAGATAATCACTAAAAAGATTATTATAACGCATTGTCTCTTTCCTGCTAAACAAGGTGTTTTTATAGAATTCGTAATTCCTATTTTCTAACTGTTTTTATTTTTGTTTTGTTGACTAGCTTTTATTTATGGTAGGTAAACATCAGCTAGCCAACCTTATTGAATTACCTCTGGTCATCAAAGAAATGTCAGCAGTGATAGCCTAGTGATATGACCATTAGACATTCGAATCCAAAATCCAATGCATGCACCTTTGACTTTTCGAAGTCGTGTACATATTAATAGTTAAGTTATATATCTATCTATTATATTTTTCATTGTGGAAGAGCCGTGCTCCGGCACGAATGTGCTAGACTGGAGTGAAACAACACTGACATTGTGTTTCGCCAAGTGAGTGAGGATACCAGAGGCCCAAACCCTATCAAAAGGCGGGCAACGCACTTGCGACTCCTCTGATGTTGCGGGTGTCTATGGGCGGCGGTAATCGTTTACCATCAGGTCATAACATGCGGAATATCACGCGCTTAAAAATGGTGAAGAAACCTGGATGCCTCAGAGATTTTCACGCCGGCGTCGTAAGTCTGGCTACCCGCATCAGTCCAGCGTGGAGGACTGAAGCCTAATCTTTCTCATTCTGAGGGGAGACCAGTGCCCAACAGGACAGAATAATGAGTTGATTATCTTATGTTACCAAAGAAATACGAATTTATTTTTCCAATGTGCCACTTTCTTTACCTAAACAAACAATATCAGCCTCATTGCTTATTTACTCTTATTTATGTAATTACAAGATAATGGCTGATAACATCAGTTTTTTGTTCATAATGAAAAGAAAGAAGCATCTATTCATTGTTATTTTTCATCTTGGCATTGGTTTTTCTTGTATTTGGCCATGACTGTAATTCATTCAATTAAAAATCTTGTTTTTTAATCAAGGACTGAACCACACTCCAAAAAGAGGCGTAACTGATGTACAACTATATTTCAACAATATTTAAGGGCTGGTGTAATAGGGTCGACCCTATTGCCAGCCGATGATGTCCCATTATTTGCAACAATAAAAAAAATATCTGATAAAAACCTTTTAATATTTCATTAATAGAAATTCGATTGACTACCGGCATAAAAATAAATTGACCTTGACTGTCTAGATCTTGATGCTATGAACGTTAGATGGAGCTAGGTTGACGATTCTGTTAATTCGGGCATTATATCCAATTGTTCTGTGTGTGGGAAGGCCGTTAACTAAAATGGGAAGCTTACCAGGTCTATATTTGGAACTAGTATAGAAATAACTGGCTCTTGGGGTCAGCTTTCAGTCTAACCAGACGTGGCTGATATCAGTATTTTACACGAAGCGACTCCGACATCAGATTTCAGCAATTTCTTAGCAGTACCAATGTCCCAAGGAAAGACTGGTTATTGGCTTTTTGAGCTTCTGTATAACTACGTTACCTTAGTGGTCCTCACCGAATGACTGCTACGCTAGAGGTTCTGGATTCCATTCCCAGGTCGAGCAAAGAGTACTTGGGTTTTTCTGTAATATTTTCAGTAGTAGCTCGGAAATTGCGATTTTTGCCCGGTTAATGCCAATAGGCTCGTCCCCTATTACATGGGACCTCAATACAGCGTATACTGTAGATGTACATACATCAGTTAACCTCTGTCTAACCCTTCGAGGAATACAGGCGTGATAGTACGTTATGTATGATTTAACAGTATCTAACCTATGTCGCTGTTCGTATGAGTATCGGCTTTACGTGCTCTCCGAAGCATGGATAGGTCTCGGTGTGTTATAAATGGCCAGTATAGATATAACTTTATTTTATTTTATTTTTATTGAGAGGAACAGATATCAGTTACAAAATAAGAACTTATACTAAATATATAACAGTAATTTGGCAATTATGTAACCCACAACACTGTTCACAAGTTGGACATAGTAATTTAACAGTAAGAGTAAACAACCGCTAGAGGTTTACCTATATGTAAGTACATAATTATATAGTTGGACACGTGATGAAGTTGGCAGTAGGTAGAGAAACAAACAGACATACAGACAACAAAGTGATCCTATAAGGGTTCCGTTTTTCCCTTTGAGGTACGGCACCCTAAAAATATTGTAAGGAAAATTAGTTCGGAACACTATCAGTAACTAGCTCACGGAACTGTTTTATTTATATGTATCGTGAACCAATTGCGGTATTTCTAACTGATGTAACACGTGTGTAATTGAATTAAAAATTTTATGGTTGGAATTTTTCATGCTAGTCAGCATGCAAAGGGATATGCTAGTGCTATTTTGAATAGAATACTCGTATTTTGATGACACTGAGAACTGTGCGCGATAAATTATGCCACAAAGTGTGCACGTGCAGTCTGCCTCGGTCCTTGATGGTTGACTATTAGATTAACCAAGACGTTAACTAGGTACTATAGAGAGGCACCGATCTTATTACTGGTATTTTTAAGGGAAAATGCACGAAGCCATATTAGGATAAAAAATGGATCCCAAAAATAATTTAAACAAACCAACAGTTATGATCTCTTCTTTGTATGGGTCTCTATACATCAGAGAGATCAAGCTGTATCTTAGGATCAGTTTAATTAATTGAGATAAGAAGTTGATCAGTTTGAGCATATACTTTATAACAGTGATAACAAGATTAAAATCTATTTAGTAGTTTTTGTGCCAACCCGTAACAAACAGACAAAAAAATTAAAATCACATTTTTGGGTTCGAAGACGTTTATATACCTTAACTCACTTGTTTTTTTTAAAATAAGTATCTTCAATGTACAGACAGCATTTTTACAATATTAATTTATTAGAGATATTCAAGCAGAAAACCAATTGACGACTGACTTACAGATTTTTATTCACTTCACCTTTCAAAATAGTTCTACTTTTCAAATAGTTTTTTATTCTATAATTTGAAACCAGCCAACCCATAGTACTATTATAGCCTTCTTGCAGCAATCTCTATAGTAGCTAATCTATGGCATCTCGCTCACTCGTAGTCCCAAATCGCCTGACCGAATTAGACCAGTAAGATAAAAAACCGTTCAAATGTTATTACAATCTAAAATATGTCGAATGGTAGTCATCTAAATTACCTACTAATGAACGTGTAAGGTGGACAATTTAATATATTGTAATGATATTGATATTTTCAATCACTCCAGATGAATTGTTTAACATAACATACCATCACGCCTGTATTTCCCGAAGGGTTAGGCAGAGGCGTACTAATGTACACCCACAGTTCGCCGGTATGTTTAGGTCCCATGTAATAGGGGGCGAGCCTATTGCCATTAACCGGGCACAAATTCCTAACTCCGAGCTGCTACTGGGAATTTCATAGAAAAACCCAATAACACTTTGCTCGACCTAGGGAATAGAACCCAGGACCTCTAGCGTAGCAGTCGCGCTTAGGACCACTTGGCTAATGAGGCAGTTGTTTAACGAGGTAAAAAAATGCCTCGACGGCTTTACCTATCTAGGGAATGGCGTAGAAAAGTTCGTAAACATACACAAGTACACCCATGAGCTTTCACACGCGCATTTCACTCCTTAAAATCCTTCTTTTGAGCTCTGAACTAGGGACAAAACAAATTATTTTTATATAAGCAAACGGGGCAGAGGGTGGTATTGGAGTTCAATAGCGCCCCCCGCCTACAGTCTTAGCTTGAATGTTTATAAAACTGCCTATAAATTGGAACTTTATGATAAACTTCTTATCTTCCAGTCGCTATAGTGCTGGGGCTGTTTAACTGTATCAGCATCGTGATGTTTAACGTCCCATGCCTGATCGCCGGAATCTGGCAGATGCTGGCTGGGTTTATAGTGATAGTGTGTGAGGCACCCTGCTGCTGCTTCTTCATAGACTACGTACAGACCCTCAGCGACAAGGTGGAGACGAGGCCCTATTGGAACAAGGCCGCCCTGTATATTGGGTGAGTACAAGTTTTAGCTCTTTTTGAAGTTTGAAGGCGTAGTAATATCATAAAAAATTCAAAATTCAAACGTATATAAACGTATATAGTGTAGTACTTACAAAATGTCTCTTTCTCGGATATTTTTGAAGATCTTTTGATATTTGACACACGATGCCCCCATAAAGACGTATATTATTTGGTGATGCATAAGAATGTCCAAATCAAAAGCATTAAGATAATTCGGCAGACTGATGACCGGACCAATTGGTCCAACTGCCATTTTTATGTCAAATTCGGTCAACACTCCAACGGACCAATTGGTCCGAACGCTACCGGTCCATTTAAAATATTTTTTGTAATTTTTAGAGCATACTTCTCCTTTTCTCTTTTTTTTCATAGCCAACTAGAGTAAATCTACCATTTATTACAACACTTAGAAAATAAAACGCGAAATCTCGATTTGGAAAAACAAAACGCAAAAAATTCGCAAAAAAATTCGCAAAGAAAAATGGCAACACACATTCTCGTCACAGAAATCGACTATAATTTAAAATGTTGTATGCTCTGTGGTAAACAGCTCCATTTGTATGCGAATCTTAGGTAAATTGTCTTGGCTTAGACACATTTTTTGGTAGAAAAAAAGTTTCCATTGCATTTTTTTATCAAAGTAAAAAATGGCGTGGCTCATCAAACTTTTAGTGCGCCCCGGTTATTTTTATCATGTTTTAATTAATTTTAACGGGCTGAATGTGTATTATTCTACCGGCAAAACGTGACGGAATAGTTTATCAAGCGAGAACAATAGCTTTGTGTTGAGTGAGCGGCGCAAAATCAATAAAATTACCGGTCGTAAAAAAATACCATGTGGCACGGCTACTTGACGGTGCGGTGTGACTTTCAAGGTGGTTTTTATATACAATCCAGTAAAATTTTGACTAATAGTGTGTGATATATCGCTATAACGTTTCATAATCTTGATATTGAAACGAGTGTCAGTGAAGTTTTATGTGTTTTTTTTTTTTTCGTTACAACCTCTTCTGTTCACCATGGATGTTTGACCGTCGTTGAACTTCAGGTGAGTAAAACTTATTTATGAACTAGTCTTGGTGTCAAAATTGTTATATTTCGGTATAGAAAAACTATTTATTAGTTTATTACCGTTCACAGAACGGAGAAAGCTAGTGCCGTTAGCAAAAAAAATAACATCTGGTGATCGTAAACACATGGCGGCCACTTGACTTCGCTTATCGCCCGTGCCGGGTTTCGAGTGGATTTATTATCAACATTGCGGTCAATATTTACTAATAGTGTATGATAAATCGTTAGAACGTTTTATATTATTGTTATTGAAACAAGTATTACTAATATTTATGTGTTTTTTATTTTGTGTCAACCAGATGTTTTCAACCATTGATTTTTTACCGTTATCCAACTTCCACTGACTTCCAGTGAATAAAACTTATATAAGAACTAGTCTTGGTGGCAAAATTATTATATTTCCGTGTAGAAAAACTATTCGAGAGTTTATTACCGTTTACAGAACGGAGATAGCTGGTGGCGTTCAGTTCTTATAAGAATTTTAGTGAGTCCAGTCCTTATAAGAATCTGATACGAATTTACCGGAAACGGGCCCCCCCCTATGTTCCGCGCCCTCGTAGATAGGAATTCCAGCCCGGCCCGTCTAAAGGTTAATCATTTGATGTTATCATGTGTTAGGTAAACAAGACATAACCATTTTATTTAACCTTATCACAGCTTATCTATTACTATAATAACAGTAGAGAAAACTTGTGTTTTCGTAATTGTTTATTTAGGTCTTACCTACATAGTTTACATATCGGGGTCGGTGTTTGCGCTAATTTCATAGGTGGGTTCAGTAAGGCTCGCGGACGATACTACAGCGCTCCCGTAGCCCCGGCACCAAAGTGGTGACTCGAAACGCCGAGGATGGTTTTGTCGGTGCCTATAATTATGCCTTCTTCAGTACATGTTCTTGTAGGGCAATTTAATATATGGACTTTCTTATCCTGGATCTAAGGAAAAGCGAGGAAGGGGAAGACATTTGGATAAAGTGAGAGGTGACTCGTATCATGAGGTCAAACGAGGCAAAGGATAGAACAGTGGTTATTACTCCACCAACGTGGGCTGAGACAGAGATCCTGATAATAATTATATTCTGACTGCCTCATGTGTCACCTCATAGGTTCGATTTCCAGGTCGAGCAAAGAATATACAAGTAAAATATACATTGTAAATTTAGCGGCACGATTGTAATAGAATGGTTTGGAAAGCATTGCGCAGGCGTAGTGTAATGAAACGTTATCCTTTTGTCCGTAAACCATGTGAGTCATCTGTCCTTGCTATTGTTCAGTGAAATATATTAAACTAAATGCTTTATTATGTTGAAGGCAGTTCATAGAATTGGGAAGTGTCTCTATAGCATTTCTGTAAACATTTAAGTTTTATTCTGTAAGTTTTTAGATATAGAGATAGCCACTTTTGATCACAAAAATTGTTTTCCAAATATTTCAAGTCGTCCTCCAAAAGATTATAACGAATTGGACTTATTTTTTTGACTTATTGGACGTACTTATTTATTTTTATATTCCTTAGTCTATACCAAATTATGAACACATGCTGGATAATATACAATGCGGCGGCCTTATCGTCCGAGCCTTTTCCCAAGTACGTTGTACCAAATGCAGCTGAATATCAGCATTTTATGCGAAGCGACTGCCATCAGACCACCGCAACCCAATTTCTGGGCAATACCCATATTCGGAGGATAGATTGATTTTAATGGAGGGACCGGAGCCCCAAACCCTTTTAAAAGGCGGGCAACGCACTCGTGACTCCTCTGGTGTTGCGGGTGTCCATTGGCGGCGGTTATCGCTTACCATCAGGTGATCGGTCTTCTCGTTTGCCCCCCTAACCCATAAAAAAGGTTTTCTTTTGGGTTTCTGACTACCACAAATAATTGTTAAAGATGTTCGTATGATAACAGGGACCGACGGCTATATGTGCTATCCGAGGTACGGAGGGGTCTCGATATGTTATCCCGCACTGACCGATCAGTTGATCAGCTTAGTTATGACATAATATTCTAATTGACGTGTTTGGGTCCTCTTCTCACGTTGTATAGCAGACTTAAGTGTTTATAAAACACAAAATGTGAGGTCAGCGTTTAAAAATATACTTTTGTCTGCATCTTCAGGTTGTCAGTGCCGCCATTCTTCATGTGTTTCGTGAGCCTGAGCACGTGGTTCGGCAGTGGACTGATTTTCGCGACCGGCATCGTGTACGGGATGATGGCGCTCGGCAAAAAGTCAGTACTATACTTTTATTTTATACTTTCCTTTGTATCCATGAATAAAATAAAGGGAACGTGTTTTAAACTGCTTCGTAAAAACCTTTGCCCTGTATTTGGCAAAGAGCTGCTGATTCTGAATTGAACAAACTAAACTGATTTAATCTCACTACGTCTACTTCTAAAGAAAAATTACAGAAGCAGAACGTTATTTTTTCATTTTAAATAGACTTTATTTCCTTATTCACTTGCAGTTTTACAAAGTATTAATGTTTAAAAAAAAGGAATTAAAGGGATCAACCATATCTGGGTGAAGGCCTCTTACTTTCGCCATATTTATCTGTCTAGGGCAGTCCTGGTCTAAGGTCCACCACCAGGTCTACAGATAATATTCATGTTAATTAGCTTAACTGCTTATTTTCAACGTAGTCTTTTGTTTTCGCGTAAATGGTACACCAAATTGGTCTATATTTTCTGTCCTTTTTCAACATTTTTTGGAAGAAAAACACATAGTGTGATTGAAGATTGTGGGAGAATTGTAACAGAATCAGACCGCATACAATAAGCTTTTTGGGTGTGGTGAATAACTACTTATTCAATTCCTTCCGATTTGTTGCTTATTAGTTGTCATGTACTGGGATCTTGGGCTTGGACTATTAATATCCTGTCTCATTTAATAATCTATGTCGCATTTATACCATTTTGTTTGGAAATAATAGGGCAAAACGAGCAGTAGTCTTGTTTCTAAATAAAAATATTTTTGCCTTGTAAATATTCTAACTGTGATAGACTGAACAAGAATACTTATTTCACAAATTGAACAGACCGAAACTTCAAATCATTCGATAGTGCTGCTCCGTAAACGAGGTGAAGTTTTATTTCTACAAGTTTCTGTCTTGCTTGGTGGCAGGATCAAGTGTGACCAGTTTTACGCTATCTGGGAACCAAGAGCGGAATATTATTTACTTGAATTGCAGTCTCCATCTTGAACCCTGTTTGTCCTTTCCACCAGACAAAACTGGGGCGGAACTGCTTATATCTTAGAAACTATAATAAAAATTCAATTTCGATAATAAAATTGTATTTAAATATTTCCAACTACTATTAATATATTACGAATGTTCTTAAATAACTCTTGCTGATAATCTATTTAAGTAAATGGAGAGCTGAGCAGTGAAGGTAGGTAGTATCGGAGTTGGCAAGACACTAGAAGCCTTAGCACGAAGAACTATCGAATTCGTATCGTAAACGTATCGATTTTTTTCTGCTACAAATCTCATAAATTATACGTACATATTTTAACGCCTATCTTGCATTGGGGTAGGCCGAGATTTCGATGCTACGATCCTGGTACACATCTTTCGTTTCATCTACGTTCATTAACCTCCTTCTCATACAAATTATTCTCGATTTCGATACGAATACGTTTTCGCAAGTTGTTCTGCTTGGGCTACTGATCAATCAATCAATCGCTGAATAACCGTCCATCTTGAAATTGTGCTGTATTAACGGGGAAAAATACTCTTTAACTTGTGTAGTGTGTACTAATACTGATGGCCATAACATGTGTTGTGTGTGTGCGTGTGCGTGGGGTGCAGGGGGTCTCGCGACGACATGGCGGCGATGGCGGCGGGCGGCACCACGCCCCCGGGCGCGCCGCTGGCGGCCTCGCACGACCACAACGTCACTCTAATGGAGGACCCCGACGTGTGGCGCCCCAACTAAACGAGGCACGGACTGTAGATACCTCGTCTATGCTTGTTGCATGTTGCGTTGCATGGTCGACGGTGAAGCTATGGATCTTTTTAATACAATTTTCCGATGTATTGTGAAACTACTCGTAATTATTATGCTTGATTGTAAGATTATTTTTTTTATGAGATAGGGGGGCAAACGAGCAAATGGATCACCTGATGGTAAGCGATAACCACCGCCCATGGACACCCGCAACACCAGAGGAGTCGCAAGTGCGTTGCCCGCCTTTTAAAGGGTTTGGGCCTCCGGTAACCTCCTTCACTCGGCGAAACACAACGGAAGCGTTGTTTCACGCCGGTTTTCTGTGAGGCCGTGGTATCACTCCGGTCGAGCCGGCCCATTCGTGCCGAAGCATGGCTCTCCCACGTGAAAAGATCTAATTATTCGATCTAATGACACCAAAATATTTCCATATACTTTTTTAAGGTATAGAATATTTATTGAAACAGCAAAAGCATTGGTGTTGTATGGAGAAAATTGTTCCTTGTCACCTCCACACCAGGTTAAGCCGGTCCCGTGAAGATATTTTTTTTTGATATTTCCTTGAATAGCTCAAAGATTAGCGTCAATCGTAATTGAAGTCAGCATTTAAAAGAACAATGTCTTATGACATGTGATCTTAGCTCTTCAAAATGTATGCTATGCCTATGGCTTTATGGGACAAAATGAAGTGTGTGTGCGTGTACCTAAGACACTTTAACTTACTTATATAATGTAAGAAAATGAAGTGATTTAAATTGGTTGTAGAGAAACTAGATTAGAACTATTAATTTCCCTTTAGTTGGATCTTCTTAAGACACAGTGCAAAAGAGCAGCAGCTAACTGCTTGGATTAAAATAAAAGCATATTGAAATAACGAAGACTCGGTCGGAAAATTATATTAGAAGTTACTCTAGTTGCATGATACCGCTTGTTTCTTTTACTTTCTTCATTTAACACGTTTTTTTACAGCATATGGGAAGCACCTGTTGTTACTTTTTTTATCACCGTTTACTGTAAAGAGAATCTCGAATGTTTTTTTTTGTAATATTAAATGCACCTGCAAATGTTTAATTTTTACACTTTTTTATCGATTGGTTAGAATGCTCGATTATTTTGTTACAAATATACTCCGCACTTATAATGAATGATTTTTGGAACTACTGTGCATCCCGTGCCATCGACCTTAGTACCAGTATGGTGCGAGAGAGATGGAATGAGATCGTCAGTATACATCCATCGCATACCTACATATTTTTGGCAGTTGTAAATTTTCTGCTGTAAGTCCTATAAAACGAGATAGTAATTATGTAGAGTGGATAAAAATACTGTTATGACTTATAAATAAATTATGCAATGAAATCCAAATGCTAAATGAGTGCGTAATCTATCTCTGGATAAAATAATTTATCTATTTTTTAAATATTTATAACAAAAAATATAAACACCTCCGTAGCAAAATAAATAGTATTTACTGCCAGACGGATTATAAAATTGTTTGGAATTGTGACAGAGGTTCTATAGAAGACATGAGGACGTCGGCGGCCAATCTGGAAGCTGGCGTGGGCCAGCCGACGAGTGCTCCGCGCGCAAACCTCGTGACCAACGAGCAGCCCGTCAGCTTCACCGGCGTCCCTGCGCGCAACTGACCCTTCTCCCCGTGAGTCCTACACTCGCTATGCGCTCCTGGTACTTCATCATACGCCTCATACTATGAACTTATTATTACCGTCTCATTCTTGAACGTTCATATGATAAGAGACAAAACTAGTTGTGTTAAGTTCCGTCTCCTTTTATTTAGGAATTCAGATATTAATTAAGCATTTTGAAACAAAATTAAGTGAAGCGTAAGTTGCGCTCAAGTTATGCTATGTTATTGTGAAAGAGAGATAATGATACTGAATAAATCGTGTCATCTCACTCTAACGATCCATTTTAGGACTCGGAGACTCTTGTGTTTTATAAGCGCTTCAAATAACTGTCTACAAATCTCGTACTTTGGGCGCTGTTTTATTAATAATGGCAAAAGATAAATATTTGAAGTTCATGATAAATATTATATAAATATTTATCTGTGTGAATAAGTTAGTTTGAACTATAGAACGGTAATTAATTGATAAATATTTTCTTTATATTGATAAAGAGAACAGTTGATATAGAACTTCGCTTAATATTATTATTTATAACTTTTATACCAATAAGTACTTTTGATAAGAAATATTTTCTGAGTCGATAATGTTCTGTATTTACCATGGAGCGCATAGAATTTATTAAAAAGACTTTATTAACGTCTATAAGATAATGGAGTAAGTTTGACCGTTATAAGACTTTTCCATTCAAGACGTTCAGCAATATTCCACAGCAAAAACTCCTTAGTTTTAGTGTTGCCAATAAAAAACCAGTGTCCTCCATACAAAACCAATAGTATTGCCAACATTTCATTTGAGTTTGCTTGTAGATAGTTAATATTGTTGTCTATGATAGATAATATTCAGCATGTAATATAATATTCAATTATTTGTTATATCTATAGAAATTTATGAATTAAGCACATATATACTAGATATTGTACCATATCGCTGTGCCCATCAGAGGAAATTAAACGAAAGTATTTATATGTTATGTTGGTGGCATTAGAGGCTGTTTTGCATTAAGTGGTCATTTAATAAAGAATATTGTTCATAATAAAGGACCAATGCAGTTGAAATCTATTAAAGAGAACCTCAAACAGAAGTAATTTTTGTAGGAGAACTTTTTATTTGTATAATTGTCGAAAGTGGCTGATCAAATTTGTAATGGCAGTGGCTTCAAGAGATGAAATAAATATCTCATCATTACCTCTAATTATATTACGGAATCTAAATTGCTACAATTTTGAAGTCACGGTGTCGTTCATATAATAATATAAAAAAAATAGGAGAAAATCTTTGAACTTGTAAGATTCTTTCTTGGTAACTCTATATTAATTCGTTCGTTAATCCCGGTGCACAGTGGAACACGGCAAGTGATTTTTATGCGACAGATAAGTAATTATATAACTTAATATTATGACGTTAAAGTTGTAATTTCGAAATTTCTTGCCGTGCCGTGCTGCCGGGCCTTATGTTGACTTCCGTGGATCGCGGTGTTGAGTTACCCTCACCAATAGACCTTGGCTATAGGTGGGGTTATTATTCGTATGTCCACGATAATGCGCGCAAAACGCAACCCACGGAGGTCTGCCTTAGGTTGAGAGTTGTAATCGTAATGTAGTCGAGGGCTGTTAATAGTATAATTAATTGTTTATCGTTAAATTATTAGGCGATCGGTGCACGATCTTATTTCGGTTTTCGTCCAAAATGCCTATGGAAATAAAAATGTGTTACGAATTAATCCCTATGGTTTCGTATACATAATAATGAAGTCGACTTTGGTTAAACGACTAATCTTCATTCTCTAATCTTCTTTCTTAACCCGTCACTCGCTACTGCTATCGTAAATCGGAGTATTTTATTTCGGTGGACATAGTATATTGCTATAACTTGTAAAAGTAATGTACACATTTCATAAAAGTATAGTTCTTATCGACTTTATTTATTGATATATTTCGTTTTAGATTTTAAATTTTTTTTTCTTAGATTTTAAAATTAAAAACGGATGAAATAGCTAACGCATTTTAGGTCTTCCATAGGTGAAATATCGTTTTTAAATATTTTATACATATCCTGAAAATAATAATATTTTGATTTTTTATATTAAATAAATAAAATATTATATACTTGTGATCACACAAATATATAAAATTATTGCTCATATTTTATCTTATTTTTATTATCTTATTTTAATGATAACATTATTTTATTTATATTCGTATCTATTGGATGGGATTCTTCGGCCATATGTCGTGTTATAACGAGTTCGATCCAAATTGATTATATGAATAATTAGCGTATGTAGTAGTTAGCCAAATTTTCTTGACATTGGTGTAAAGTGTTTATTTATGCCGAATATGCTGCTTGTTCGAATCACTTGCAATACTTGTGAGGAATCCAACCCGAATTAATAATCAAATCTTTTAACCCTTATTATTAGGAATATAAAGTCGAATAGTCAACCAACCCACATGCTTCACTATGCCAATGTATCGTATAAATGCTACATAAGCATACTTATGTATACTACTGTTCTATAAAGATTCCTATTACTTCACATCCATCTTGTGCACATATTTCATATACCTTTTAATTCAAAAAAAGGAATGTTCAGCGGGGATATTGGGGATATATAAAAAAAATGTATTAAAAATTATTTACAGTCATACTCGCTATTGAAGATGATTAAGGGCCTGTTTTACAATCACTGAAGAACCCTTATCTATTAGAACAAATTATTTGTATAAGTTATCCGGCAGATACAATTTTATAGGAACTTACCAAGACTCAGGAGTTGGTAAACAGGCCCTAAGACTGCACTTGGTACTGTATATAGCTACCTACGTCTAATATAATTACAAAATATTTCATCATAATGTCATATTGTATCTTATGTGATTTGTTACTGGAGCATTTTTTCGCTGTGCTAATTAAAGACATTAGGAATGGATTTATTCTGCCTTGTAACGACGGCTTTTATGATAATAATTGTACCGTCAATGAATTCTAAATATACAGAGGTCACCAGCTCTGATTGTTTAAATATTATAACAAGGCATTGGAATCCTATTATGTATTGTATGCATTCCGAAATCGTACTGAGTTTATGGGTCTTTTCTTTCCAGTCCAGTTCCAGTTTTTGTATCTTAGATATCTTTAGGTTTAAAGGGCGGGAAATGCTTGAAGCGAGCCACCTGTCATCAGACAGGTGTTAGACCAATGCAAACACGATCCACCGTCTTAATTTATGAAAATATATAAACCGTGTCCAGTCACTGAAAATGGAGACAAAAGGTATATTTATGTGACTTACATTATAACATCTTAACAGGAATCCTAACTGATTTTTGCCTTAATATCACACGTGGTGGTTATTTGAAGCGACCGACTCAATATATGCTTTTTAACGGTTTAAAGCTATGTCTTTTAGCCCTTTAAATCTGAATATATTACAATATTATTTACATTGTGTATGCCTCAATATGTACTAGTTATACGTAGTTCCTGTAATTGTTGGTAAAAAAATATTGTTACAACAATGTCAATTTGTTGAGACAGTATATGTCGTGTTTAGATAATGTTAAGTGTAGTGTGGGTCGCATTAGATAAAATACACTGTTATAGATACCCCTGTTTGTGCATTATGTAGAGTCAAGACTAGCTGAATTGGCCAGGTGAAGTTGATGTAACTACTCTGCCAGGCGCCGTCCGACGGGTCATAAATCATCCAACCAAACAGATAGCTACTAATTTAATCATTAATGTGCCAATCTCCATAGTCTTGGCCTTTTTGCATAGTGTGCGACCACTCTTATACAACATTAGCCACATAAATTATACATTACTAAGGATTTTAACAAACTGGAATAATTCTTAATCTTATTGAGGAGTTTCAATACATTTCATTCAGTATGATTATTTTATTCTAGTTTGGCCCAATCCACCATAATTATTATAGTGCATGTTTTGGACAATATTTGGCACCAATGTTGTAATAATAGTTGTCCCACCATTTCTTTGTTGTGCTGAAATAATAACTTCTCTTAGGCAGGCATCCATTGTTGCCTGGTATGACTTGCTGTGAATAAGAACTTGTTTGGTCAACATAATTATAATGGATACCTACATTCTACATAAAAAATTGAAGATACATATTTATACATAGCCGTTAGAAATTGTTCTGCAGCACTCATAATAAGAATATTGTAAAAATATCACTTACTGTCCTCGCAAAATATTTTTGTAAAAGAACGAAAACGCCACAGCGACTGCGTAAGTATTATTGTGTGTAAAAGGCCCTAGTCTTAGGTAATATTTTGCTAGTTTTTAACATTTTTGCTCACCAGCCAATATTTTAGTGAAATATTTTTTTATTTGAATTTGTATGAAGTGTTTGCCAGTTTGGAAAACAGGAATAGTTGAAATTAATTTATTGACTTGCAACACTGGTATGAATGAGTGTTATGTGCTTCCTTAATTTACATTTGAATATTTTGAAATTATGATTTTTACATGCATCGATTTATTTATGTATATTAAGCGAATTAATTGTTAAAATAAGAATTTATGTTGAGATTGTATATAGTATATGCTATGATTAAATTGATAAGTTGAGATATATTCTTGTTTAGCCTATATACTTGCAACTTGGGATAGTTGGATGTTCCGTTAGTTAGATAATGATTTTGAGATTGTTACTACTTAGGATTAGTACAGAGATAAAGATATTATATTCGAAATGCATTAGTATCTTAGTTCGACACGAACATAAACTGATTACACATTGTATGAATAAGGCAGCTAGGCCGTTGAGATAAATTAAATATAATGTTTTGTTGGTTTTGGTTATGTAAAATCATCTGTCTGACTTTTAGCTGAACTATAATGTACCAAGACGTCGCACGTAAGAGAAAAATTCTTAAAAGAAAGTCAAAAAGCAACTACATGTTTTAATGCACAACTATGTTGGAGACCCATTTTATACAATCCAATAATAATTATACAAATTGTCAATATTTTTAGGCCTGAATTTATCCCTGCACTAAAACTAATATTATAGTGAATATTGTCCTCACAAATAAGTGTTGTATAAGTTGTGTTTTACACCTGTACATACATATACATTGTATAACATACATGTGTTATATTCTTGATTAGAACTGGTAAAAAATGATGTCAAAACTGACCTAATAAATTGCGACAGGTGTACAGTCACAAGCACATATGAGACAATTGTATACATTTAGCAAGATTCAAAAGTGATTCTCCCTTATAGTATTATCTGAAATACTATGTGTTATGAACATAGTATTTTCGTGCCAATGCTTTAATGATATTGGTATTATCGCAAAGTTTGCAAACAAAAAATCGCATTCGAATTTTAGTAAGTGTATACATATGTATGCTTGTCACCACACAATGTTTTATTGTTTATTTCCTAACTTGAATTCATGGGAAAGCAAGAAGGCAGTGTGTGTTATACACAACTTATACACTGTTTATTAGTAAGGTTTCATAAGAGTATACATAGTTGTATAATGTAAGCAGTTGCAGTTGTTTCTCGTCAAGTTAATGTTATATTTAGGAAAGCATATCTGTAATAAATGTGTGTATATTGAACACCTGGATGTTTTATTTTATATGTACCACATATCTAACCTCTAGCTTAACCCCTACTAATGAGTGTGGGTTGCACTGCCTGACCTGGTGACTTGGTGTCAACACTGCACTAGTCTCATTAGTCAAGCAGGCTGTGCAGAAATCATTTTATAAGACTGCTCAGTGCTGTCATGAATAGCAATTATATTGGGAGCTAAAAAATCTTATAATTCTACATAACTATGTAAATATATTTAATCTATTTACATGTTAACAATACATCAGTTACATAATGGCATCATAATTTATAATTATATAGGTATAATACACACTTATTAAAATTATTTAACATAAAACTTTACATAGGGTATTTAACAAAAAATTAACCTTGAAAAAAACTATTATTCCCTTGGCGAAATAAATTCTCAATATTGTTGGATCCATGGAATCTTCAGTCTTTCATTTAGAGTTAGACAACCTGTAAAAACAAAAAAAAAATTGTTACAGATACATATAGGTTATTATAGGTACTTATGTCTAATATCATACTTTGGTAGAAATAGAAATCTGTTATTCCTGCCTATACCTACTACACTGCATTTCATTATAATTTATTAAACATTGTTTCTAAAGACCAACTCATGACCAACTGTTATGAAACAAAAAAAAATAATGAAATGGGGAATTTTTTCCTATAGAAACATGATTTGTTTACTCTCTTTGTCTCTGAACTAGGTATGATTGAGATAGAACAACTTAGAACAATGCATGTCGAATTATAAACAAGGTAAGTATATTTTTTTGATGTTCCATCTAACTAATTTGCTGGTAACATTTATACCACTTTGTAGGTAATACATAGATTATTAAATCTATTTATTCTGAAACTGGAGGAGCAATTTGATAGATATTGAAAAAGCTTTTGCTACCAATTATGATCCATTCTTTTTAAAGTGTTTTCTGTGCAAACTCACCAGAACTATGATTTCTGTTTGATTATTGCTCCTGTGATAGTTCCATGTCGTTGTATCAAACACTGCTTCTTGTCCGTCTCTAGACAGACGGTGGGCGGCTTCAGGTTTGGTTGTATCTTGCACGCCTGCTCCGATATAGCGACTACAATCCCAGCCGAGTCGACGTGCGCTGTTCCCTTCGCGGCCAAACAAAGCCCCTGGTGGTCGGCCACTAGATAACCGCTCACATTGGGAGTTGACATTATCTCCTCAACTACTCTGTCTAATTCCTTCTCCATGATATAGCAGTTTTACAAAGTGTTTGATACGTTTACAAATACAAAACAACCAAAATAATTCGTCACTTCACCTCCGCTTCGAGAATTCGAATTGTCAATGTCAATGTCAGTCAGACAATCAATGTCAAAATAAAATTGTGCGTTCACTAAGAAGAGCAAGATTAATCTGGCTTAATAAATCGAAATCGAATTTTGTATCATTAGAACTAGATAAGTAGTTCAATTAATCATTCTGTATATTATAATCTTCGATACAGCTGAATGTAAGCCTCTACCAACGTTTGCTGTAGGTTTTCTAAGATCGGTGTTTCAGTAGACGGTATCCGGATTGATAAAAGAGCTTGGTCTGACTGACCAGACTTATACTTCTGGGAAAGGGTCGGTGAAAAAATTGTACGGAACCATTTTGCACCACCCTCAGGCATCAGCACCGCCAATCTTTGACTAGGTATTAGATATTAAATAGGCAAAGCCGCCAATGGAGTGGCTTGGTAGCCAAAGTGAAATAATTCGAGTACAATATTTAAAAAAAATATTATGAAGGGGGAAAGCGAGCTGACGGATCACCAGATGGTAAGCGACACCCGCTCGGCCAAACACAATGTAAGTGTTGTTTCACGCTGGTTTTCTGTGAGGCCGTGGTATCATTTCGGTCGAGTCGGCCCATTCGTGCCGAAGCATGGTCTGGACCGTATTTAACCTATTGGATGATTGATGATTACAATGATTTGGCAGAGGACTATTTTATATACAAAAGCATAAAAACATAAAGATCAGTAGGGGGCCCCATGTATCCTGGGGCCCTCGGCAATTGCCCAAAGTGCCCAATGGAAACGAGGCGCCTGAGCATGGTTCTCCCACGATGAATTATTCTGCACGAGACATAGGTATTTAGATCAAGTGAAATTCTTCTGTTATATAAAGGCCAAAATTACGTTAATCTACTTTATTACTTTACGAATATTTTCAAGTTCAAGTTGGCGTATATTGTGATCTTGAGAAACCTGTACGGTACCTACCTACCTACTGTTTTTAGTTGCATTATTGTCGTCAGTGAGGTAACTCGTCTCGTTAACGTTATATTTGCCGCCATATACCGTTGCTATGTTACAACTAATTGTGTATACTTTACTGATGTTTTTAACTCTCTTAGCGGTATTTGATGTAATAAGATTATGTACATATGATAATGAAGCGTCCAAGCGGAGACTAAGAATGTGGTCTGGTAAGTAATTTTGGTATATAATAGTTAAGATATTGTATTAAATAGGTACCTGAGTACTTAACTTTCTGTGTAAGAGCTTATCTATTTTGCTAGTAGGTTAATTGGCGAAGAGGGCTAATGAAATATACAGGCAGCATCATAACGATGTCTGCCAAGATAATGTTATTTAGGGTATCATGTCGGAATTTCTTTAGGTGAATGAAGTCATGATAAAGAACGAGTTTTGTGTGATTTAACAATTACCTACTCGAATTCGTCATGGTGACTGGAGTTAAAAGCTGAAAGGTTTGGTTTGCACTACATACATGTAACTCTACCTATCAACAAAATAACAAACAATAATCATTTTTTATTAGGTACAAAAAAAGCACAACATGACATTTTGGCAACATCTAATTCTGGTTTCTTGCCAGTAACCACGTACTTAGGCACACATTAATAATAATTGTATTTAAATTACTGTGTGGAATTCCAATACTGATAATTAGGTATATTATATCTCTACTTTCTGAACCACATAATTAGATTCCTATCTTTTTAATTAATTCTAGAACCAGTCGCTCATCTAAGATTCCGAATTCTGTTTCTTCCTAGCTCTTCCTACAAATATCATTATATTTGTTGCCTGTTTTCATCTTCAATAGGTAGGGGAAGGTAGGGTAAAGTGGCCACCCTAAGCTTTGAACCCACGCCAACCGGATAACTGTAAACCTTTTTACAGTTTGTTTGTTTATTATTATCCGTGTACTTATTAAGTTTCAATATTATATTGTTTACAGACCAATATTTTGATAATTTTAGCATTATTTAAGATTGAAGTCGAAATGGGAAATTGACCACTTTACCTACCCTGGTCGGGTAAAATGGCATATACAAATTCATAAACGGGTAAAGTGGCCTACTTCAAATAAAACATCAAAATTATGTTATTTTAATAATAAAGATTAAATAAAATTTTAAATGGAAAAAATATTTAACTTAAACAACAGTTTCATAACAGTTTTTAACTCAAAAAGTATTGTAATTCTACATAATTAATTCACAACAATCAACAGTCTTTTATTTTTCTTAATCTACTATACTTAAGTTAATCCGTAGAAACGATTTTCCAGTTCTAAAATACGTTGCACCAATTCTTCCTCTTGGACTAAAAATTGGAGGACGAGAACTCAGTATTTTTACATTTTCAACGGCGTCTTTGATTTATCCATTTTTTCCATGTACACGCCGCAAGGAGGTAAAGTGGCCCACTAGGTCACTTTACCTTACCTATTGGTGGGCCATTTTACCCGATTTAACACGCGGTGATAAAAAAATATACAAAAAATGACAAATGAGGTTATATTGATCTACTTCGCAACGAAATGAATAGCTCAATTAATCCACTAAATCGATAAAATCGTGCATTGTCTTTCTATAAAACTAATGACATTACTTTTAACTATGTTTAAATCACTCAACTTAGATCAGATACCACAAAACACAAATATTTCACCATAAAATCTGAAGACGAGCACTGACCCGGCCGGTGTTTGGGGGAACCATATGTCGTCAACCAATGAATTATTTCCATATGTCGTTGACAGATAACTTTTATTGGTTCGTCCGAAAACAGGAGGTGGCCACTTTACTTGCCTGGGCCACTTTATCCATCCTTCCCCTACAGCACAGATAATAGAATACAAGTACAGGCTTATCTACTAAGCTAAAAACAAAGTTCAAATCGACCGAAACAAAAACAAAGTAAGTTAATCCTAGTCATAACCATTGCGGACCTGTCAGAGGTAGCGGAAGTGGTACCTATGCCACAAGCGTAGCAAGTGGATATCTAAAATCTTTGACTACCCTAATGGGAGATAAATTAAAAAATATGTTTATAGTCACAGTCGACACAAAACACAACAAATGTCATATAAATTCGCTTCGTGATTACATAAGTTCCAAAAAAGACAATATAAATATGTATAATAATATTATATTTAGCTACATTATATTCTCTTTGGTTCCTTATATAGGTAACTACATAAAAACATTGTAAATATCCATTTAAATGTAGTGTGTAAATAAACAATCCAACTAGATCAGATGTTGTAGGTACATTATAAACATCTTTGATTCGTCATTAGGCCACATCACGGTGACATCTGGGTAGATTACCTACAGTATCTGATCTACTAACATCCATGTAATGGTATGATCTCTATCAACTCAAGTCAAACGGGAAAACAACCGAATAAGTACGTACATGATAAAATATTTCCGGTGTACCGCAGGGTTCTATGCCAGGCCCGGTTAATCATAGTATTTTATCCGACTAAACGTTGGTCAAACTTTTTCAAAGATGTGAATCTTATTCCTTTCATTTTCTTCAAGGAACGGTTTGATGAATTTTGATTTTAGTAATCGATTCGTTTAAATCAAAGTACCCGTCTTCTGTCATCGGCGCTCATTTATTCCAGGAATCCCACAGGGTCCTGTGCTGGGTCCAGATTATCGCAGGCATTATTTCTAATGCTGATATTAAATGCATTCGTAGTTGAATTTTGTTATCACATAAACGTGGTAGGCAACAAAGCCACGTGTCCCTGTTAGTCGTGTAAAAAGTAATAAAAGTTAACGATCACGCGTACCGATTGACCAACTATTGGGATTGGGACATTGTTATTGTAATGTAATTGTTCTCATGCCACCGCATACTTCTCGGTATGATGTGATTGTTTCTTGACACACATTTATTACAAACTAGCTTCTGCCCGCGGCTTCGCCCCCGTGGAATTCGGTCTGTCATCACATCCCACGGGAACGGGATAAAAAGTATCCTATGTCCGTTTCCTGGTTCTTCTAAGCTACCTCTCCACCAATTTTCAGCCAAATCGGTTCAGCCGTTCTTGAGTTATAAATGGAGTAACTAACACGACTTTCTTTTATATATGTACTAGCTTCTGCCTACTACGTACTTAAATAGGTGGAAAAATCAAATAAAGATAACAAGAAGCGTCAACTTTATACATATTTTATATTATTATCCTTATGATATTAAAAAATAATAGAACTGCCTCGTTAGTCTACTGGTCTCAAGTGCGACCGCTACGAGGGTCCTGGATGGAGAGGTCCTGGGTTCGATTCCCAGGTCGAGCAAAGTGTTAGGTATTGGGTTTTTCTATGAAATTCTCAGTAGCAGCTCGGAGTTTGGAATGGCAATAGGCTCGCCCCCTATTACATGGGACCTAAACATACCGGCGAACTGTGGGTGTACCTTAGTACACCTCTGCCTAACCCTTCGGGGAATACAGGCGTGATGGTATGTTATGTTATATGTGTTAAATAATAGAACAGCGCAATAAAAGCAATGAGATAGCATTTGAACTAATCTGAAAAAATAACGATAGGTATTAACATTGACTCGTTAGTAAAAAATATTAAAATAAAAGAAGTTTGCCCGGAAGCTGTTGAAACCGATAGCGTGTTTATATAATAAATGAAATAATAGATAGTTAGGTACATACATAATTAAACAATATTGCTATTGTTTGTAATTAATGTATATATGTACTTATTTAATATGTATAAATAACTTCGCACTTCCCCTGTGACGTAGGGTTTGGCCTCCGCTGGGCTCTTTTGCCACAGAGACAAGTTACATTACAATATAATTATAATTGTAAACACCTTCTGATTACCGTTATAGTCAGTTTTGATAAAAATTTAAACAATGTTGACTTGTCTTTTTATTGTAGGTATATCATCATTTAAATTCATTAAACAAAATTATTTTATGTGCAGAACTCTAAATTTCATTTTATCAACAGTGCTTTTATAGATTTAGATGAAAGAAAACTAAAAATATTGTTTACATTTTGAATAGTTTTTATTGAAATGAACCTATGGACCTACCTATGGAATGGAAGTAATTCCATAGGTAATTCCATTCCATAGGTAACTATGGAATGGAATTACCTATGGAATTACCTAATACCTATGGAATTACCTAATACCTATGGAATTACCTATGGAGTAATGAACCTATACTCCATTACCATAATTATTATGGTACCATTTTGTGGACCATACCATAATATGGCATACAAAATTTTGTTCAACTAGGTGTTGCATATTACTTATGTGCATACGAGTCAGTCTTATTCCACAGCTTCCAAAATAAAATTAGTTAAATAATAATACTCATTTGTAATAAAATAAGTAGTGCAACGAAATGGTTATAGACCTCATAGTAAATCATTTATTATACAAGAGAGGACCTTGAAAAGTTTGAATTTCGTTACACCGGTGTAGTGGCTGCGAAAGCCCAATTAGGTGGCTGATATTTAGCGTGATGCAATTCACTATTGCAAATCACCAAAGATCGGAGACTAGATTTGAGGATTTTTGGAAAGTTCGACTTTATTTTGGAAGTTTATTATTTCTGGTAAAACTTTGAGACTCAGATCTTAGTTTGTGTTATTTAGCGCCACTTGCACAACTTCATAAATGTGTTTAAATTGTATTTAAACACAAAATTTCTATGAAAAATCGTGTTTAAATACAATTTAAATAAAAATGAATTGTGAAGTTGGTGCAAGCGGCCCTTAATGTTACAACACTATTTTAGCGGATTCTAAAATTAAATTGTAGCCAGAATTTTTATGAAAAGTCCACACAATTCACAACACTTGTTAATTTAAGAAAAAAATAGGCCTTTGTGGACTTGACTTGACTTTGACAGTTTCTCCGCCAATGCGCGGTATGCTGTCTACGTCATAATGATTACTCTATGCTGTCTACACTCATTGAAACAGGGCCGAAAGAGAGGGAAAGTGATTGATGGTGATGGATGTATTACTTAAAATATTAAATTTGCTTATAATACACGGCTAGTTGCACATTTTTTAAAGAACGATTATTTGTTTCAGCTCCATATGAAGTGGTAAAGAACACACTGAAGGGCATGAGGACTCTTAAGGAGTCTCCGCCTGAACCTAGTCCGAAACCATACAGTATTTCTGAAACCGTCTAATTTCCAAGCAGATTCAAGGAAAAAGTTTACAAGATTTTTAGATATAGACACATGGATTTAAAACCCATTATGAAACATAACATAATCCCATTATAATGTCCCACTGCTGGCAATGGATCTATTCCCAGAGTGAGGGATTAGGCTAGAAGTAGTCCACCACGCTGGCCTAATGCGTGTTGGCATGCAGGTTTCCTCATGATATTGTTCTTCACCGTTTGAACACGTGATAATTAACTAATAATACGCACGTGACTTCGAAAAGCCAGAGGTTTCGAGACCTTTGACTTGGCTATCACTGCTTCAAAAATCAATATTGATTGTTATTTGCACAGACTACACCTATGTTTATACGTGTTATTTGTCTCAGAAACATATTTTCAGACTTGTGTAAGGTCTGTCCTACCTAGTTCCTAAGTTCGATATATTATTATAAAAAATAATAATTAATGTATTATCATGTTTTTGTTTTGTATTTTGTTCTTAACTCGATCGAATGATGAATTGACTGTGAAGCTTATCGCCAAAATAAGTAGGTACCTTTGGTTTTTTCAAATAAATATCAATGTTATATTAATGAAATAGTTAACTTTACATTGAATTGTTAGCCGAGAGTGCTGAGTGTGCTATGTGCTGTATACCTATGTGGCCACAAATTTCGTGGGCGATCTAATAGGATTTTATACACAATGTTGTAAAAACATTGTAATTATTATAAATGAATAAATAAGTACCTATTTACTTAGTGTAGTTGTTTTTACTTCTCTTCCTCTCTTTCTTCGTTTCTTGACAACAAGAATGTTATACTTATGTACAAGAAAGATAATACAACATTCTTGCTTGATAATGATTTTCTCATTAAAATAGAACAATGTTTGCGAAATAATAAAATCTATATATCTATACTCTATACTAATATATACCTAAAGCTGAAGAGTTTGTTTGCTTGAACGCGCTAATCTCAGGAACTACTGGTCCGATTTGAAAAATTCTTTCAGTGCCGTATTAGCCCGTTTTATTGAGGAAGGCTATAAGCTATATATCATCACGCTGTATGAACTCCACGTAAGTATGAATTCCACGTGGATGAAGTCGCAGGCGGAAGCTAGTAGTTCCATAAATAGAATATTATTATTTTATTTTATTGGACACCAATGCAAAACCAATTGAATAGTTTGGAAGTCAATATCATTAGTTATAAAGCTTTAAGTATCTACTCAGCGTTTTGAAATAAGGTCATCAGCTGATGTTGAGTTAATAACGTAGATATGTACAATGTGTTTGCTCTGGGATTTGTGTGTTGTCATTTCTTACTTGATATTCAGATGAAAAACTTGACAGATGACAGGGAGATAGTTGAAAGGTTTCTTGAGAGTTTCTTGGTTGACGCCTCAGATTCCTTAGTAAGTATAAGGTTGACGCTTTATCAATGATATCTACCGCCTGCTAACGTATGTCATAACTTCATTATGCAAGATAATGCTAGCATATTTTTTTTAGGCGTCTGCCCGACACTTTAGATAGAATCCAATCAATTGTTGCCAAACTGGCTAATAACGCCTTCTCGCTATTGAAAGTTGATAATTTAAATGGACCTAAACAACAATTCACATAAAAATAATCTTCTTTTCCTGATTATTTACCGGTTAACAACGAATGCATTGATAAGCTGTGACATAAGAGAGGTTTATAGGTCAATCGTTGTAACGTAACTTGAATGTAGGCAACACTAGCTATGGCAGTGTGCCCTGCACCGTCATGCTGGCGCGACGCGCGCTTTTTCTCCAAACATAGGAATTCCAATTTTGAAAATAAAAAACCCGCGCAACAGTTTACCAACATTTGAAATTGGAGCAGTGCATTTATAAATTGAAACCATGTTTCTTTTACTATTTTTAGCGTTAGTCGGTTCTATTTCATTGTGTTTTATGTTAATCGATAACCTATGGAGTGTTTTGGAGCTTATATCTTCCTACTTGATGCCATATTTCCTGCCTTCTGAGGTGCAGCCGCTGTCCAAGAGGTTCGGGCCTTGGGCTGGTAAGTAGATTTCATAGACGAGAATTATCCACTTATTTTGTCTACATTTAGGTCTGTGCTCACATAAAAAGCATACTTAATTTAGGTACCTACTGCTTAAACCTACAAATTGTGTCATTTTCATGTTTGATGCTGTATTTTTTGCAATTGATTACAATAAGGGTTTTTATACTATTTGAGCATTGATTACTTTAGATTAAAAAAAACCTATGTTTGCCTGGTTGGAATTTGTTAATCAGTAAAAATGATTAGGTAGCTAAGTAGTTGTTACTCCCAGCTGAATATTTTATTGATAACGCGCTATGGATGTGTAATGAACTAATGACTTGCACGATATACTTAGACAATAAATTAAAAAAACATATATAACATACATACCATCACGCCTGTATTCCCCGAAGGGTTAGGCAGAGGCGTACTAATGTACACCCACAGTTCGCCGGTATGTTTAGGTCCCATGTAACAGGGGGCGAGCCTATTGCCATTAACCGGGCACACATTCCTAACTCCGAGCTGCTACTGGGAATTTCATAGAAAAACCCAATAACACTTTGCTCGACCTGGGAATCGAACCCAGGACCTCTAGCTTAGCAGTCGCGCTCAGGACCACTTGGCATTATAAATTAAAAAGTATAAATTAAAAAATAATGAATTGATATGGCATAAATACATTTTTGACGGAAAATCTCACGGGCGCGTACCTACACAACAATTTACCAATTTTCCTCATAGGTTGAATGGTATAGGAACGCATAGAGGACAAACAAATAAACAAAATTAAGTATGGATGCTTTTTGCCTCATTAGCCTAGTGGTCCTGGGGGCGACTGCTACGCAAGAGGTCCTTTATTCGATTCCAAGAGTGAGCAAAGTGTTATTGGGGTTTTTAATGAAATTCTCAGTAGCAGCAATTTGTGCCCGGTTAATGACCACCCTTACGTGATATGCTGCAGAACATATCATACCATCACGCCTGTATTCCTCGAAGGGTTAGGCAGAAGTGTACCTACTAATATAGCTACACCCACAGTTCACCTGTATGTTTAGACCTATCCATCAGATTTTCGGGAAACTTCTAATTTATTCTCTCTGCAGAACAATTTTAAACCATTCTTCAATTTATATCGATAATGACAGGAATCGGTGTCTGTACCACATTTCCTTAATTGACGTTTCTAACAAGGCCAGCGATGTACTTCCGTTGTGCTCTGGAATCAAGACCGACTAGTTTTAAGTACCTACCCATAGATATTACGCTATCGATAGGACTACTTTATTTTAATTACTTACTCAACCCATTACATTGTTCCACTACTAGCTGGCTGAGGCCACGGTTCTTCTCTCAGGATGAGGGGAATTCACACGTCTCTAAAGAAAATCTCTAAGAAAGGCTTCCTAACGATGTTTTTCTTCATCGTATAAGCACGGGATAATTAACTATTAGATAATACGCACGTCTACGAGAATTCAGAGGTCTTGGATTGGAACTCGAGACCTTTGACTTGGCATATCACTAGGTTAGAACTGATCTGCAATTCATTTTAATTAGATACTTTTTCAATATTCAGAACTTTCTTAGATGATTTCTAAGACACAGCATTATGAATGAAACTGCGCTGGTTCCGAGCGCGAATCCTAAGCGCGAGCTGCTACTTAGTATTCTAAATAGCAGTTTAGAATCTTAAGTAGGAAAATAAATTATATTTCTTCAGTATTTTCAAGAGTTTCACAATGTCTCGTGTGTCTCGTGGACCTAATAAGTTATGTGTTGAACCCACTTCAGAAAAAATATGACTTTTGCTAGAATGGATCCAAAAAGCCTATCTCCAGTATTTATAATAAGCGACCTCCCGCGCAAACTATATAGCTCTAACAGGAGATGCAGATTGTTCGCGGTGCCCTACGTCTCACGAGCATATTCTGCGGTTCCTCGCACACTGTCTACCAGAACTCTTCCCGAAGATACCTTCGGGGAATACAGGCGTGATAGTAAGTTATGTTATGCCTCTGAAAACAGGCAAACGCACGCACTGGCCGGCCTTGAGAAAGCCTCCAATCATGAAGTGATATTGCAATTCAATATCTACACATAATTGACAACGAAATAGTAAATCGTATCAATATCGATCTGCAAAGCAATTTAGTAGATTGTCACGTACAGTACAGACATACTTAGACGTGTATTTTGATGAGCTTATTGTGCAAGCCCGCATTGCTAATGACATAGGTATGTACATAATAAGTAAATATTCTACTACTAGTAGGTATTATGTCCGGACTTTATAAGAGACCATGATTCTAAACTTAACAAAAGCTTATATACCTAATGCGGGTCGCACATTACTAGTAGGTATTCTTGTTAACCCCTCGTGCTAAGGTAGATTGCTTGTGTTACGAGTGGGTTCACGTCGGTAGTGCAATGGGTGGGGTTCGAACCGGCAACCACATGATGGCAAGTCCGACGCCCTAGCCATTAGGCTACCGCCGCTTAACTGCATTATTATTTCAAATTAATATGGTCACCATTATATAATTTTAGAACTTATCGTGCCCGGGATATTGCCCGCATTGCAATTAATCCTTTTCTACTCCATACACAAATATCCGACAATATCTTCTTCCATCATCAGCCTATAATAGTCCACTGCTGGACGTAGGCCGCCCCAATGTGCGCCATTTGGCCCGTCGCATCCAGCTTCTGCCAACAGCCTTCCATTTCGCAAATCATCACTCCATCTTGCCGGAGGGCGTCCTGCGCTACGTTTGCCGAGTCGCGGTCTCCACTCAAGAGAACGTGTAACACAGCGGTTGTCGGTTTCTTTTTTATTTGACTTAAATTATCTACCACTAACCTATAATTTATTTATATTGTTTTTAATAAACACCTAGCATTATGTAATTTGTAGTTACAAAAATCCGTTCTCGTCATACATTTGATTATCCGGATTTTCGATTAAGTATCCGTATCCGATTAATCGAAAATCCGGATTATCAACACAACAATTAGTGCGGTTAATCGAGTTTCTAATGT
The DNA here is from genome assembly GCA_947256265.1 of Acronicta leporina. Taxonomy (NCBI): domain Eukaryota; kingdom Metazoa; phylum Arthropoda; class Insecta; order Lepidoptera; family Noctuidae; genus Acronicta; species Acronicta leporina. Next base: position 1,278,860 of record OX366513.1, on the reverse strand, counting down.
ATATTACCAGCTTCTGCCCGCGACTTCGTCTGCGTAGACTTCAGGTAAAAAGTAGCCCATGTGTTATTCCAGACTATAATCTATATCTGTGCCAAATTTTAATTTGTTTGTTTGTTTGTTTACTTGAACGATTAGCGCGTTCAAGTAAACAAACAAACAAACAAACTCTTCAGCTTTATATATTAGTATAGATTATAAATGCGAAAGTTTGTGAGGATGGATGGATGGATGGATGCTTGTTACTCTTTCACGCCAGAACGGCTAAACGGATCTGGATAAAATTTGGCACAGATATAGATTATAGTCTGGAATAACACATGGGCTACTTTTTACCTGAAGTCTACGCAGACGAAGTCGCGGGCAGAAGCTGGTAATATACATTAGAAACTCGATTAACCGCACTCACTCAGGAACTAATGGTCCGTTTGAAAATTATTTCAGTGTTAGATAGGCCATTTATTGAGGAAGGCTATAGGCTATATATAATCACGCTACGCGGACGAAGTCGCGGGCAGAAGCTAGTATTTTAAAGTAGGATTAGTAGGATAAGATTCAGAGGTAAATAATTATGTTGATGCAATAAGCCCCAGCCTTTTCAAATAGCGAAGCTTCCACGTCAAGCGCCATTGTTGTTAAACAAAAACTAAGCGTGTCTCAACTCGACACACTAATGTTATATTACATGTCATAACTCTAACATGAGTGGCGCACTGTTGCCACACCATCATCACCTCGAAACTCTAGCACTCGACATGGAGATGTTACGGGGTTGTGTAACCGTAGTCCGTTGTGTAGGTACGGTTTCTGCAAACTGTTCTCACGACTTACTGTACATACAGGGTGACTTTGAAAACATGCGACAAAACGAAATGAGAGGTTCTGTAACTGTTATTTACATAACATACCATTACGTCTGTATTCCCCGAAGGGTTAGGCAGAGGCGTACTAAGATACACCCACAGTTCGCCGGTATGTTTAGGTCCCATGTAATAGGGGGCGAGCCTATTGCCATTAACCGGGCACAAATTCCAAACTCCGAGCTGCTACTGGGAATTTCATAGAAAAACCCAATATCACTTTGCTCGACCTGGGAATCGAACCTAGGACCTCTGTAGTGTAGCAGTCGTGCTCAGGACCACTTGGCTATTGAGGCAGTTATTTAATCATTTTAAAATGTAATTTCAATAATCTAAATTGTACAAAAAATTATCTTGTCATTTTAGGTGGTGTAAATTAAGCTAATTGTCCGGGCGACGAAAATGAATGATGATTTTTGTTTTTCTCGGGATTGACAAAGAACCTGTAGATAGATAATCTCACATTTCCCAAGAGTTCGGCTCTGTAATGTCATCTCCAAAATCTGCATAATTTTTTAACGAAACAATGAGTGTTGCACACTAATCGTAATTTGATTAGCTTTCATATATTCGTATTAGATTAAATTCGGGTCGGATTGTTAGACAATCACTCGTGAAATCATGGACAGATTTAAAGTTCCGGAAGCCCCGCAAGATTTTAAGAGGCAGACAAGGTCGAATTTTACTTTTAAACCTCATTACAACCTTCTGCCTGCTCGTTGGCCTCCCTATCCAATAAAAAAATAGTCGTATGCTATAATTAGCTATCCTTTTTCGTAGTCGTGTTTTGTGTGATTTAAATGCAATATTTTCGCCAGTCGTGATTTTGATGTTTAATTTTTTAACTGACCGAAATTAGAATATAGCTACTTCCTACTTGGTTTGTTATAAAGGTATGTGTCTGATCATAGGATCTCAGACAGTTACCACTAATTGCTTTTATTTCCCTAAACTTAACCAAATCTTCAATCACTTCTTCTTCAATCAATGTTTTTTAATTTTTCCATGTGCCTATTACGTCCACGTATCCAAGTCAGCTATGCAAAGGTACATAGTGACAGATTTTTTAGATGAACCTGTAAAAAGTTATCAATTTTGGAGTTTTCACGATCTTCTTCTTATCGAATCGACAGCAAATGAATAGAGAAGAGCAAAAGAAAAGAAATAATTGAAAAACATTAAATAGATTGGCCCAATATATCGCTACGCACAAGGCATTTCTTGTAGCGGCCATTAGGTTTTGATGTGTGCAGATGTAGGGGCACACTGGGTATGATAGCACATGGCCCATATCTTCCACTGCACCACACCTCGCCGAGTGAGTGAGGTTACCGGAGGTCCAAACCCTTTTAAAAGGCGGGCAATGCACTTGCGACTGCACTGGTGTTGCGGGTGTCCATGGGCGGCGGTAATCGCTTACCATCAGATGATCTATCTGATCGTTTGCCCCCCTATCCCATAAAAAAACACATTTTACACAAACAAACAAATTTTGACACAATGAACACTTTCGATAACGTATCCGTATCGAGATCAAAAATAATTTGTATTTGAAGGAGCTTAATGAACGTAGATGAAGCGAAAGTGGTGTGCCAGGATCGTAGCAGGTGTAGTCTCTGTCTACCCCAATGGGAGACAGATGTGAAAACATGTATGTATGTATGAGATTTGTAGCAGAAAAAGACTCATTCGTTTACGATACGAATTCGATAGTTGTTTGTGCTTGGGCTACAGATTTGAGGATTCGACCTAAAATCATCTGTGTTTCGAAACATTGTAACATCATAATTATTCGGTAATCTTCGTTGCTACAGCTTTGCTCTTACAATTTGCGATGGGAGGATTGTAATTGTGGTATGGTCAATTTTGTGGTATGGTTATGAAATTGCAGTATACATTTGTAGCATCTGTTATGTAAATGCATCATCATTTACTCGCAAACAGTTTTGGAAGTCTGTGCCATTGATTCAGTCGGATCTTTTGTTTTTGATGATATTATTTTCTTGTTTTTGAAGGCAGTTTTACTTTTCGTTAAGTTTTTTTCCGTACCTCGACGATGTTGTGATTTATTGGGTCAGTAGTTATGATTGTGTTATTGTAATTTTTTCTAAACTTATGGTCAGATGTTCACCAAATTTGAATGGGACCACATCGGGGCTAAATTCTTTCACACAACAAATAATTTTCCAAATATGTTTTATATAAATGGCCGAATTATTACGTAACAAACGAATAGTAAAAATGTAGACGAATTGAGATTCTCCTCCTTTTTGATTTTGGTTGAAAACAAACCAAAGATTTACAGATTAGGTAGTACTTATATGATTGAATGACCTTTTGGAGTCCTGCAAATATGTGGACTAGACTGGGTAGATAAACTTAGAAAATAAATAGTTGACTTTTAGTTGAATAATTACGCTCTTTTTTACGTCTATACAGGAAAATTATTTAACTTACTACTGGTCGGTAATAGCGGAGAGATAATATTCCGGTTATTGATCATGATCACCTCGCACCTAAGCAAAAACATAGGTACCTACTTAGATAAATAGAGACTTATCGCAGTACTGAATATAATAATAAGAAACACAAGAAGTACGGTAGAACTTTGGTACCTTTTTGTGATTATTTTTATGCATTTTGTATGCAAAGTTATTAAGGTTATTTTAATTAATGGAGGAAAATTCACCTGTGAGCAGGATTGAAACCTGCGTCTTCTGGTTAGATATACCAGCCACTATGACCCTTAAGCCACCGCGAGTCCCACCCGCCAGGTCGAAATTTGCCTTGACATTCTGTATTTACGTCCTAAGCACTAATGGTTATAGCGTCCGGTGTATCTTGCCAGAAGACGCAGGTTTCAATCCTGCCCGCAGGTGAATTTTTCCTTCACTTAAAATAACTGTTGGTAAGTAGTTACGCAATCTTTATAAAGTCATAAGTCAAAATGTTTTATTTCAAAAGACACGGTTCCAAAAATTGAAAGTAAGATGTCAATAGATCGCCTGCGGACGCGACAGTGATGTAACGCATAAGGTTGCGTATGCGCAGTCAACTGTTCACAAGGTCGATGACTTTCATAGAAGTAGGAGAAATAGGTCGATCAGTGATCTTGAACTTTTGTTACGTGTTATGTGGTATTTATCTGTCCATAACATTATGTTTCGAATGATAACCCTTTTTTTTCATGTGAAAATCCTCATGGATGCCCACCGTCTCTCGGAAGGAAAGGCGGAGGGTTATGTCAGACTCCTACCGACTAAAAACACACATCAATAGCACATTGTACGCACTCTAATGAACGCACCGGTGGCCCTCCTGTGCTTTGCCTTTGGCACATCCCAGAAATGCAGCTCTATTATGCTGTCATCCCCAAGATACGGACGCCTGGAGTTGTTCTAAGCGTACGCATCCCAAAAAGTATCCTCTGCTGATGGTAAATTGGCAGGAATTAGGCGTTTGGCTGTGACTGGCCTGAGCAGCGAGGCGATTGCCTCTCTGGCGCCTTCGCCTCCGGGTGGGATCGGCCCTCTCTTGATCCCGCTCTGCTGCCTCCTTCTGGAGCATGACACACTGACAGGAAGAGGCAACGGCCCTCCACGTCGACACGTGGTGAGGTATTCGAATGAAAACCTATCACAACTTGCCTAGGCTCCTAGATTAACTCTTATTTGCTCTCTTATAATAAATAGCCCCTCCTATTACTTACATGCGACCTAAACCATGGGATCCCGTAACATTTGTTCACCCTGTGGCGAATACAGGCGTGATGGTATGTTCATTTTATTATTGCCATCTCTCGCTATTTGCAATTCTTCCATTCAACCTCGATTTTATCGTTGAGTGATGTCATTAGCCTCGAAAAGTCACGAATAAATAAATCATTATTGGATTATTCGCTTGAAATCAATTATTCGTTAACTGAAACGAACCAACTAACGTGTGAGGTTTTCACGTTTTACTTACAAAGATGTTGGTCTTTGAATAGAGTTTAATGTTTAAGTCATGCACCACGACTCGTTCGAACCACGAACATCGCAAATACTAGAATAGGGTGTTTGACTGTTGTTTTATTTAACTGTCCTTTTGAAAAGTGTTATTAAATACAGTTAATATAATGGTAATGTGTGGAGGTAATGAAAAAAAAATATTGAAATCTACTAATACTCGTACAGTATCAAGACATAAATAAGCTTTTAAAGTTTTAGGCGGGAATTGAGAGGGGATGCTCTGTCTCTTTTCCGAATTTGTATGACGTCACAGCGTGCTATACTATACTCTCTCTGTGTAACATAAAATTAAAATGCTTATTATAACGTTCATATTTTTTGTGTTTGTTCCGATTTTAATTTTGTTTATGTTGTTCGGCTCTATTTACAGTAAAGTTTTTTATGAGACTTTTTAAAATAATTCTTCAATTAATTTGAATTAATTTGAAGCGTCGGTAGCCTAATGGCTAGGGCGTCGGACTTGCGATCATGTGGTTGCCGGTTCGAACCCCACCCATTGCACTACCGACGTGAACCCACTCGTAACACAAGCATTTAGCTTAGCACGAGGGGTTAACAAGAATACTAGTAATGTGCGACCCGCATTGCTAGTAAGCTTTTTTAAAAAAAAAAAATTCATTGAAACATCCAAATGAATTTTCCGCACAATTAATAAAGAACTGACTTATTTGTTTAGAGGTCCCAAGCGCTACAAATTCCTAACGTCGAGCTGCTACTGGGAAAATCATAGAAAAACCCAATAACACTTTGCTCGACCTGGGAATCGAACCTAGGACCTCTAGCGTAGCAGTCGGGCTCAGGACCACTAGGCTAATGAGGCAGTTATTTAATCATTTTAAAATGTAATTTCATTAAAAGTAAATATGCTTTGTTTTTATGTTCCAGTGGTGACAGGCGCGACAGATGGCATTGGCAAGCAGTACGCGCTGGAGCTGGCGCGGCGTGGCATCAATGTGGTCATCATCAGCCGGAACCACCACAAGCTGCAGGCTGTGGCCACTGAGATTGGTTAGTACGTAGCTTACAGGCCCCTTTCTCACTGGGCACTATGGGAAAGTGCCCGGGACCCACGATCCAAGGTGGGCCAAGTTCTCTACAGACTGCGGTTGCCGTTTAGGAACCATTAGGCCAACCTTATGTTGTTCATCATCTTAATAAAAAAGTAAAGAATGGGTATATTTTTATCCTGTTATTTTAGATTTAAACGTATTTATTATTTACATAGCTTATGCTCATGTTTTCTCATTCTGCATAACATAGACAAAGTACACGGAAAATCATGATCGTGTTTGTTCTTATAATGGCTTGTTGAAGGCAAATATTGTCTGTGCACTCGTTCAAACACTCAGTTTTAATACCGCTTGATATTCATTTGTAGTACAAATCAATAAAGATAAAATAAAAAATATTCCTTTAACTCGACAATATGATTTCTTTTTCTAGCTTCTGCCCGCGGCCTCGCCCCTGTGGAATTCGGTCTGTCATCACATCCCACGGGAACGGGATAAAAAATATCCTAAGTCCGTCTCCTGGTTCTAAGCTACCTCTCCACCAATTTTCAGCCAAATCGGTTCAGCCGTTCTTGAGTTATAAATGAAGTAACTAACACGACTTTCTTTTATATATATAGATTAATTAAGTTGGTCCTCGTGAAAGTATTCCGGCTGACTTTAGGTAATTATTTAAATATTAGCTCAACCACAATTTGAATTAAAATATTATCTTAGTTTGGATTCGACTTATCATTCGATACTGCTAATTTAAAAATAAAAAGGCCACTTTGATGAATAACGTGAGAAAGAGCGGCATCTCTGCGTCTCAATCGCAAAAATATCGCAAATACCCTTCGTGGCAAGGCCTCTGCTTCCAGAGGAATTGATCAATGTGATCTTGCTAACCCCCGTGATGTTTTTCCTTAGGAGACCTCTAAATAAGTGACGATTTTACTTATAGGGTCTAGTAATCGTTTTCGACAACCGCGGAGAATCAATCACGAGTCGCGGTTTGATTGTGACATGAAAATCTTAACTTTTGGTCTGTAAACCATTGCATTTCTTTTTAGATATACTTACAGGTTGGTTTTTGAAATAGCAGTATTTAGTTATTTCCTTTGTTGTTAGTGTATAACTGATACTGTGTTAACGCTGATATCATCTCGTATGCAGTGCGGAAGCTCAGAAAATCTCATTTGATAAGGAATATAAGAATTTACGTCACGTCTGTTACTGCACCACACTCAACTTATGACTTGTATTATCCTATAAGTGAACAATATATGTTCTTTTCTCAGATCTCATATATAATACTAAGAGTTTCGTTATGAGTACGGATGGAAGAGTTGGAAGGGACCCATCCTTGCGAACGTACCACAGCCAAATTGCGGCCGTTCTAAATAAAGGTCAGGTTACGAGCACCCTAAACTGACGATCATGCATGAGGAAGTTAATGAACGTAGATGCCAGGAATGTAGCAAGTAGCAATTTATAGTCGCAATGGGAGAGTGGCGTGAAAATATGTATACTTACATGTATACATAGAAATAATTTTATTAGCAACACAGATAGGTAAGTAATGCCAGATCCACAATTCCGGAATCTTAAAGAAGGAAGGAGAGAAGACTTCACCACGATCGAAATGAGACAAGTAAAGACAATACAATCAATGACACAGTATCTCCGCGAAAATGACGTAACAAATCGTTTGTGATCCTTGCAACGATGCATTAGGAACTAATGTTACAATCCCCATTGTAACATTTACTGCTCCAAAATGAGTTGCCATGACTGTTTTTAAATGATTGTTACTTGACGTTGATTTTGATGATTCATTTGATCTTTTTTTATAGTAAATTAAAACTGAAAAAATAATAAGAAAGTAAGATGCCTCGTTGCCGATACATAGGAGAGGTCTTGAGCGCGACTGTTACGCTAGAGGCAACAGATTTCCATTTCCAGGTAGAGCAGAGTTGTTGAGTTTTTCTCTGAAAATTTCAGTAATAGCTCGTGGGTTAGAATATGTGCTTTATCATCAGCCTATATTCGTTCACTGCTGGACGAAGGCCTCTTCTAGTAAACGCTACAAAGCCTGTTCGTCGGCTTTCCTCATCCCGATGCTGCCAGCTGCCTTTCGAAAGTTGTCACTCCACCTGGTCAACAGATATATTATGTGCTTGGTTAATGGCAATATGGTCGCCACCAAACACGGGTACCTAAACCTAATTGCAAACTGTACACAATACTCCTATGTCTAACACTTTAGGGAACACTGAAAACATAACAGGACTGTTTTGAATTAATTGTGATATTTAGATAACTTTAAGGTAAGGTACTTTTTTAATGGCAAACAAAATTCAATTGCACTAAGTGGCCAGCACTGTGATTGGACTTTTCAAAACTTACTAGTTCGTTCATCTGTGTTGAGGGTTTTCTACGAAAATGGATTGGATGGATTCCGTCAGGCCATTATTATGAAAGAGATATCTAAGGTCACCTGCCTAAAAGCACTAGAATACTGGTGGAAGTTTATCTTAGCATCAATTAATCATAATATTTTTGTATAAACAGAAACGGAACATGGTGTGAAGACCAAGATTGTAGTAGCAGACTTCAGCAAAGGCGCCGAGATGTTCCCGCACATAGAGGAGGAGCTCAAGGACATACCCGTCGGTATACTAGGTAAACGGCAACGACTTACCCCAAAGTAGAGTATATATTCATGATCAGTGTTCAGTAGTTTGGCCAGAATAGTCGATGGTGACTGTTAAACTGTCCTGCGAATTCTTCCAGATCTTCTGTTGCTGTTCAACAGAAGATATATTGATCAGTACGGATAACGGGATAATACAGAATGTGTCTCGATATACTGATCGAAGACTATTTAAAAGTTTAATGATTGGGTACATGTCAATCCACATGAAACACCTGACAAATGCGAGTCAGACTTGCTACTTGCACCAATATCATTAACCTATTATATACCTCCTGAAGTTCATAAGGTTAGAAATCACCGAACCGTCCAACTATGATGCATAAATGGCGTTATTCATTGCGTTGTAGATTCAACCTTCAAGGGACTGTAGACCTTCAGAGATTAACTCCATGTGCTCCTGAAAAAGGTCACGTCTCCTCATTCTCAATTAAATAATTCGTTAAAGCATACTTTCTAACTCACGTAAATCGTCCTTTTAATATGAATACGATATTTAGAAATTCGAAAGTCGTCCTTAATCTAAGCTTTTACTGTAACTTTCTTTTGAGGCACGGAACCCTAAAATGAGCTGGAAATAACAACACATTTATGTTTTCTTGTAGTCAACAATGTGGGTGTTCAGTATGACTACCCGATGCCGCTGTGCGAGGCTTCTCTCTCCAAGTCCTGGGAGCTGATCAACGTGAACGTGGGCGCTGTGACCGCCATGACCCGGCTGGTGCTGCCTGGCATGGTCCAGCGAGGGAAGGGCGCCGTGATCAACGTGTCCTCAGGATCTGAGCTGCAGCCGCTACCTCTGATGGCGGTCTATGCTGCTACTAAGGTATCTCATTGTGTGGTTCACTCGAAAATAAATTTATAAATGTACCTAGATCAACTGAGAACCGTAACTATTAGGTACTTGTAGCAAACCTACATAGTTTAAGCGACAGTGTAAAACATTGTATCCTAACGGTTTGAACCAATAAACGTTCATATCTATATTATTATTATAAATAGTTTAGCGAAAAAATGTGGTCAAACTCTTTTATGGGTTGGCGTGTTGTTTGAAAAATTACTAACTGGCAAAAGCTTCAGCTTTACTTCACTGATGTTCTAAAAGAAAGGTACGTCTCTAGATCTCGACACTCCTAGTGGCTAAGTAACCTACTGAGAATTTAACATATAACCTCCTGTCTTGTCATTGTTATCAAAAAGGAATGATTATTTTGACACCATAAAATAGTGGACTTGGAGACAAGAACAGCTCCTACGACTCTCGCTAATTAGGCAGGCATCTTTGAAATTATCAAACTGTTAATATGTTTGCAGGCCTACATCCACAGCTTTACCCACGCCATCCGCGAGGAGTACTCGCCCAAAGGCATCTACATCCAGCACCTGGCGCCGCTGTTCGTGTCGACGAAGATCAACGCGTTCTCGCAGCGGCTGCTGGCCGGCAACGCGCTGGTGCCCTCGGCCGCCACGTACGCGCGCCACGCCGCCGCCGCGCTCGGCAGGCAGCGCGACACCACGGGCTACTGGCTGCACGGCATACAGGTACTCTATAGCCTACTAGCTGTTACTGGAGACAACGCGCTGGTGCCCTCGGCCGCCACGTACGCGCGCCACCACGGGCTACTGGCTGCACGGCATACAGGTACTCTATAGCCTACTAGCTGTTACTGGAGACAACGCGCTGGTGCCCTCGGCCGCCACGTACGCGCGCCACGCCGCCGCCGCGCTCGGCAGGCAGCGCGACACCACGGGCTACTGGCTGCACGGCATACAGGTACTCTATAGCCTACTAGCTGTTACTGGAGACAACGCGCTGGTGCCCTCGGCCGCCACGTACGCGCGCCACCACGGGCTACTGGCTGCACGGCATACAGGTACTCTATAGCCTACTAGCTGTTACTGGAGACAACGCGCTGGTGCCCTCGGCCGCCACGTACGCGCGCCACCACGGGCTACTGGCTGCACGGCATACAGGTACTCTATAGCCTACTAGCTGTTACTGGAGACAACGCGCTGGTGCCCTCGGCCGCCACGTACGCGCGCCACGCCGCCGCCGCGCTCGGCAGGCAGCGCGACACCACGGGCTACTGGCTGCACGGCATACAGGTACTCTATAGCCTACTAGCTGTTACTGGAGACAACGCGCTGGTGCCCTCGGCCGCCACGTACGCGCGCCACCACGGGCTACTGGCTGCACGGCATACAGGTACTCTATAGCCTACTAGCTGTTACTGGAGACAACGCGCTGGTGCCCTCGGCCGCCACGTACGCGCGCCACCACGGGCTACTGGCTGCACGGCATACAGGTACTCTATAGCCTACTAGCTGTTACTGGAGACAACGCGCTGGTGCCCTCGGCCGCCACGTACGCGCGCCACCACGGGCTACTGGCTGCACGGCATACAGGTACTCTATAGCCTACTAGCTGTTACTGGAGACAACGCGCTGGTGCCCTCGGCCGCCACGTACGCGCGCCACCACGGGCTACTGGCTGCACGGCATACAGGTACTCTATAGCCTACTAGCTGTTACTGGAGACAACGCGCTGGTGCCCTCGGCCGCCACGTACGCGCGCCACCACGGGCTACTGGCTGCACGGCATACAGGTACTCTATAGCCTACTAGCTGTTACTGGAGACAACGCGCTGGTGCCCTCGGCCGCCACGTACGCGCGCCACGCCGCCGCCGCGCTCGGCAGGCAGCGCGACACCACGGGCTACTGGCTGCACGGCATACAGGTACTCTATAGCCTACTAGCTGTTACTGGAGACAACGCGCTGGTGCCCTCGGCCGCCACGTACGCGCGCCACGCCGCCGCCGCGCTCGGCAGGCAGCGCGACACCACGGGCTACTGGCTGCACGGCATACAGGTACTCTATAGCCTACTAGCTGTTACTGGAGACAACGCGCTGGTGCCCTCGGCCGCCACGTACGCGCGCCACGCCGCCGCCGCGCTCGGCAGGCAGCGCGCCACCACGGGCTACTGGCTGCACGGCATACAGGTACTCTATAGCCTACTAGCTGTTACTGGAGACAACGCGCTGGTGCCCTCGGCCGCCACGTACGCGCGCCACCACGGGCTACTGGCTGCACGGCATACAGGTACTCTATAGCCTACTAGCTGTTACTGGAGACAACGCGCTGGTGCCCTCGGCCGCCACGTACGCGCGCCACCACGGGCTACTGGCTGCACGGCATACAGGTACTCTATAGCCTACTAGCTGTTACTGGAGACAACGCGCTGGTGCCCTCGGCCGCCACGTACGCGCGCCACGCCGCCGCCGCGCTCGGCAGGCAGCGCGCCACCACGGGCTACTGGCTGCACGGCATACAGGTACTCTATAGCCTACTAGCTGTTACTGGAGACAACGCGCTGGTGCCCTCGGCCGCCACGTACGCGCGCCACCACGGGCTACTGGCTGCACGGCATACAGGTACTCTATAGCCTACTAGCTGTTACTGGAGACAACGCGCTGGTGCCCTCGGCCGCCACGTACGCGCGCCACCACGGGCTACTGGCTGCACGGCATACAGGTACTCTATAGCCTACTAGCTGTTACTGGAGACAACGCGCTGGTGCCCTCGGCCGCCACGTACGCGCGCCACCACGGGCTACTGGCTGCACGGCATACAGGTACTCTATAGCCTACTAGCTGTTACTGGAGACAACGCGCTGGTGCCCTCGGCCGCCACGTACGCGCGCCACGCCGCCGCCGCGCTCGGCAGGCAGCGCGACACCACGGGCTACTGGCTGCACGGCATACAGGTACTCTATAGCCTACTAGCTGTTACTGGAGACAACGCGCTGGTGCCCTCGGCCGCCACGTACGCGCGCCACGCCGCCGCCGCGCTCGGCAGGCAGCGCGCCACCACGGGCTACTGGCTGCACGGCATACAGGTACTCTATAGCCTACTAGCTGTTACTGGAGACAACGCGCTGGTGCCCTCGGCCGCCACGTACGCGCGCCACCACGGGCTACTGGCTGCACGGCATACAGGTACTCTATAGCCTACTAGCTGTTACTGGAGACAACGCGCTGGTGCCCTCGGCCGCCACGTACGCGCGCCACGCCGCCGCCGCGCTCGGCAGGCAGCGCGACACCACGGGCTACTGGCTGCACGGCATACAGGTACTCTATAGCCTACTAGCTGTTACTGGAGACAACGCGCTGGTGCCCTCGGCCGCCACGTACGCGCGCCACGCCGCCGCCGCGCTCGGCAGGCAGCGCGCCACCACGGGCTACTGGCTGCACGGCATACAGGTACTCTATAGCCTACTAGCTGTTACTGGAGACAACGCGCTGGTGCCCTCGGCCGCCACGTACGCGCGCCACCACGGGCTACTGGCTGCACGGCATACAGGTACTCTATAGCCTACTAGCTGTTACTGGAGACAACGCGCTGGTGCCCTCGGCCGCCACGTACGCGCGCCACCACGGGCTACTGGCTGCACGGCATACAGGTACTCTATAGCCTACTAGCTGTTACTGGAGACAACGCGCTGGTGCCCTCGGCCGCCACGTACGCGCGCCACCACGGGCTACTGGCTGCACGGCATACAGGTACTTTATAGCCTACTAGCTGTTACTGGAGACAACGTCCGCGTAGTATTTAAGAAAAAAATTGCCTAAGTTACCCCTCGTTACATCAGCTAACTGAAAATGCTTGCACTACCGACGTGAACCCACTCGTAACACAATCATTTAGCTTAGCACGAGGGGTTAACAAGAATACTAGTATGTGTGACCCACATTGCTAGTAAGCTTTTTTTTTTAAAACAAAAATATTACAATAATGAGAGGAAAGTCGAGCCGCAACTGAACGTTTATTTGGCCCTTATAGGCATAGAACTCATCACAACTCAATTCCCAACGTCCTTTACGATACTAAATACTTATTTTCTTGTTTCCAGTACTTCTTTATAAAAGTGCCCCCAGTATGGCTCAGGAGCAAGATCGGCATGCACCTCAACGAGCAGTTCCGTCAGGAGTACCTGGAGAATGCTAAGGTTAAGTCTAATTAGAGACCTTAACACAAAGCAACAAGCATCAAGCAAGAAGCTTAAGAAAACAGTCTACTTTGTTTGGGAATCAGATGTTTTGGTGGTATAACTACCCAAACATCTGATTCCCATCAGATTCTGATTTTCTAAACAAACTGTTTTTATACAGTGTTAATAACACAATTATGTTTATCCTTAAAATGTACAAATGTATGTTTGGGAAGTACGGAAAGCGCATGATAAAAAGGGAGCCGAGAATATCTTTTGAGCTTGGCTTGAGTCGAGCGACTGAAAACCATTTCATGGACGTGGTCATTATAGTTATATCAGAACAGAAGGATCATGCCTTTGCAGGGTCCACATTTTAAAGTGACATTGGGAGTCTCTACGGATCAATCTATGAATAAAACAAAGAAATATAATAAATCCAAGGTGCCTAAAGCGTTATTTTTTGTAAAAGCTATGTACTGCGCTGTAGCAAAATAACTGCAATATTTTTCGCAGACTTTCGATTCTAGTATTACTAACAAGTGCCTAAAACATCTTCTCCTAGTTGATCGTTAGCTTTCCAGCTATACATTTAATAAAAGCTGTACAAGAGTAGGTACTTAATTAAATAATTATTGTTTAAATATTGTAGGTACAATAGTCAATGTGTAGATAAATGTTTTTATACAATGCTTTTGTCTTTTAATTTAATTATATAATATAGGGACTTACAAATATTGTTCAAAGAACTGGTAATGCCTTTATACGTATTGTTATTTTAATAGACAACAGCGAAGCTAAGAGATGTTGTAAACGTGTTTCAAACATGTTTGGCATTGTTTATAAACATTAGTTATAATTTTAAAGGATGCTTGTGAAAATATTTTTTAGTTACCTACTGTAACATAGACAAATTTTATTGTTGTTTTGTGTGAATAAGGCTAAGAATTGTGATATGTTAAGTATACTTTTTATAAATGTAAATAAGTTATAAATAAAATGGAAATACATATATATACCTACAACTTGTATGATTTATGCCAATCACCTGAGGATCAGTCATTGATTGAATCATTTGACTGTAAGTACGTCGATCAGAACCCGCATTACAACGTGTTAATTCGATAATAATGAGGTTTGTATAGAGGGATGTTGCTCTACAGCTTTAATAATCAAATAACCATCCCTCTCTTACTCTCTCTTACAACCTCACGTTAAGGCCTTTGGAATCCATAGTGCTATTAAGAAAAAAAATATTATACGGACACTCAACATTAACAACTCTATACTTACCACTCCACAGTTCCCAAAACTGTGCGATGTCAGTAATCTTCATCATATACCATTATGTTTGCCTAAGCCCCATGTATTAAGGGGCGAGTCTGTTGCTTTATCGGTCACAAATCCAAACTTAAATATATTTAAGCAGCTTGGGAATTGAACCTAGGACTTGACGCTCTTTACCATCAGTGTAGACCAATGAGGCATTCAATTATTTAATCCATTAATCTTAGTCTATATATCCAATAGTCTAAGGAATAAATCTTTGACTATCTATCCCTGGACAAGTGACGCGCTTAATTCTATGAACAAAAAAGTCTGTCACTTTTGGTGCGGGGGGAGGAAACACTACATAGACATTGCTGCACACATACTCAAAATCATTTTGTATCGCCACGAACTCACACATATTAAATTCTTCACCACTAACACAATTTACGCACACATAGAGGTCAAATACGTCAACATACAAGAATTGACGACAATACGAACGTATAATACAATAAAAATAATTAGGAAGCTACTATGTCGATATTTTATATCGATAGATTATTTTAGAAAGAATGGAGAAAAACGTAACAACATTACAAATTATTTTTATATGTAATTATTTATTTGCAAAATTAAAATCATCCATACACACCTTTTTAATATCTTGCGTCATAATTATTTTCAATGCAATGCTCTCATTGCATGCTAATGAAATACAAAACAAAGGAACTGTTTAGGTATAGATCAATAGGTGTAACATACTATGTAATTGGAAAATAAACGCACGGGTGAGAGAAATCGCAAACTTTTCGAAATACATATTCTATAGCCTATGTTAATCTTGAATAATGTAGCATTCAAATGGTGAAAGAATTTTCGAAATCGGCCTAGTAGTTTTTGAGTTTATTTGTTACATACATTGATACATACAAATCTTTCCTCTTTATAATATTAGTATAGATAGAGCGGATATTGGGGACGTTATGTTACAAATACTTTGATACCAATTAGTTTGATTCTTTCATTTTGATTTTTTCTTTTCTTTGCCAGGCTGATATATTAGGAATAACACTAGACAGAGCATTTTGTTTCCCACGAGATATAAGTAGGAGTAAATACGATTTTGTTCATTACGTCGCGCGTTAATATGAACAGAAGCGCTACGCTAGAGGTCCTGGGTTCGATACCCCGGTCGAGGCTCGCCCCGTAAGTACGCATCTGTCTAACCCTTCGGGGAATAAAGACGTGATGGTATGTCGTGTTCCGTACTCTCGTTATTTCTTTGAGCCGGATATCGAAAAAAGAAAATAATGTGTTTGAAGAAACACCCCGAGAGGCAGGGCATAGTGGAATTGAATAACTCACTTACAATTGGAGCTGCCCAACTGGGGAAACACCTACACTTTGCAGAAAATAGTAGCCAAATAACATAGCACTGTACTACTAGTATTCTATTATCTGTGACTGTACTATGTTGTGTTCCTAACGGTGAGCAAGACCGCCAGAGCTCCGCGAGGAAGCGTTATGTTGGCAGTGGGGGTACCGGTGTTGTGGGTTGTCTACCGGGTGTGAAAAGATTTTTACTGGTTCGGCAACGGGCGAGTGATACCCCAGATGTTGCAAGCGTTCATATAATAGGGTACATTAACACTATATATACACTTACCATCAGGCGGGACATGTGCTGGTTTTCCACCTAAGCGGTAAAAGAAACCCCAGACCTTCTAACCATACCGTATCTTAGAAATCATTTTCAATGAACTTTGAAATACGATTTAAATATGTTAACTTATAAATTCTTTTGTCAACAAATTTATCCGCAACGGCTTAAGCTATTATTTATTAATCACACCTATATCATTTTAAATGAAGGTCTTTTGTAGATCTGAAAAAGTAACAAATAAAATATCTAATACTGGATATCAAAAATAATCAATAATCTTAGTTACGTCATTTCCAAAAATGTTATTTTATTAAAATATAGTGATATCATAAATTCATGATATTCATCTTTAGTGATCTTTAGCAATTATTATAATTTGGTCTTACATTGAACACGAAAATATAAAAAATATCGATATCGATTCGAAATCGTAAACAAACACTATTACATCATTAATTAAAATGACAAAACAAAAGAGGGACATAGTCTCGCTACACTTTTTAAAATTCGAGTTTTATGCATTATGTCATAATATATATAAGGCCTATAATTGCCAAAAAACGGTAATTCTGCATTAAGACCTATAATTGGAAATCAGAAATGGTGACATCCTATTGGATGATATATAATTGAAATCAAAAAATGACATTTTGATGGATATTTCAAATTTAAATCTTACGTGTATTAGCAGAAGGCTGATATTGTTAGTAAAAAAAATTTGCTAGTCTCGTGGGGAGTGCGGGTAGTCTCGTGGGGAGTGCATGCTTGAACTAAACGATTATTTTATACTCGATTATTGAATCAGTAACGTCCTCGATCTTTATTAATAAATTGTATTATGTGATTTAAATAGAAATAAATGAACTTTAATACTTACATACGGAAAATAACTCCATCTTTATCTAAATAAGATATTAGATATTTTTTTGCATACATTAACTGCACGTATATCGGTATTTACACGGAGCATTTATGATGACCTTACTGAGCGGAAACGATTCTGTTAATGAAAAATCGATTTCGGAAACAGTTTTGATAAACGCGTTAGATTTTTTAATCCACTACCTTGACAGAGGGGAATGACCATGAGAGGCGGGTCCTTATAGATAGATAGTCAAAGCAATAAATAGACGAAGACAAAATATATATGCAGCACTTTAATTAATCAAGGTTGATAGACAACCTCTTTCATGTAATTCCTTTTTCAAATAGCATTCTCCCCTTGTCTGTCAACCGGCCTTTAAAAGGTCGATGTCACAAGCCTCAAGCAGATTAAAAAAGAAAAAGTGACATTTTCTAGAAGTTGAATCAATGGAAAGTCATTATTTCTTCTTCTGCGTTTTATGTTATTAAAATATGTTATTAATTATTAGGGATTATTAAAATATGTTTTGGAATCAACGTCGAGTAAGCCAGGGTAGTAGGGCGGGCAGTCGCACTAGCCGCAGCAGTCATGGAGCCAGTGGTTTCAGCATCCGTGGCAGTCAGCCCCGGGAGATTGAGTTCCAGTTCTTCATACGACAGACTGAGGTAACGTAACTGAAGGCAAGAAAATGTGCTATTGATGCTAGGTGGCGACGACGGTGAAGCGAATCAGCTCTCTATGGCCTAAGCCTTTGTGTAGTTCGCGCAAAATAACTTGACCTAAAACTAACGAAGAGGGGGAAAGTTTGTGCAGTGCATTTGCGTGCAAAATGTACTACTAAAAATCGACTACTGCGCATCCGCCATTTTGATTCAAGTTATTTTGCGCCAACTGTGTCAGGCAACGATATAATTTTAACTATATAATGTCATTGGTGTCAGGCGACTTTCTGATCATGTACCTACTTGTATTGATAAAGAGTAAAGAAGCGTTTATTCAGATGATTTTAGATGCAACCGCATTTAGGAAGACATGTTCATTGTAAATATTTATATATTTAAAGAAAAACGTGCTACTATATCACACGGTTCCCCTGAAAGAGATCTGGTTCCGCATATACCAGGCGGATTGTTTAGCGCTGGTTTACAACCTGCCCCTCGTATGTAGACGCAATGTAGAATTAGAAAAAAATTGAAATATATATATGTAGGTAATTACTTAAAAATATACTGAGCAGAATGTCCTTTCAGTCTTTAGGTACCTACATGGGACATTTTTACCAATACTAAGCTTTCTCCTTTTTTTCTTGTGGTCTTTTCTGACACTAGTTCCTGAAGTTTCCAATCTCTGTGCAATCCTTGAGTAATCATTGTAATGTGTCTTGTTTTGGTTACGGAATTTAAAATCTTCTATTTTTTTAAATGCATACTTGCTTGCCCATACTTGGGTGCAGGACGACTGGATTGTATACTGTAAGTTAGGTACAAGATTGAGGCCGCCTCGGCACAATCAGCACTCGGAGTACTCAGAAGCATCTGAAGGAGACCTTAGTTCACCAGTAGGTCAACAAATTGTACAGTTTTTATAGGTGGTACGCATTCTCCTCGTCCCGTTTTAACATCCTCTTTAGGTACTTCTGGGTCTCATTCATCTTATACGTCTACATTAAGAGCCACTTGCACCAACTTCTGAAAGATATTTTAAATTGAATTTAAACACAAAATGACAATAGAAAATTGTATTTAAATACAATTTAAACACATTTAAGAAGTTGGTACAAGTGGCCCTTAACCTTTGAGAAATAAACTCTCCCCTGATGTAGTCTGGTAAGAAGTTCTCTTCTAGTTCGGGTCACGAGATAAGATTTTAGAGATGCCCACAACTTATACGATCTTAAACCACATTTTAGACTTTGTACCCTCCGTGGTGGACCCGCAGTGGTCTGATCTCTTGGTTCCGTGACCTACCTGATGACACCATGTGGAACTGCTACATCTGCGGCTGTGTGCTTGTGGGGCTCGTGTGGACGGTCACCAAGCTTGACAACATCTACCTTGACATCATCGACGTATTCTACAATATCTCGTACGCCATTCACATCTTTGCCATCGGATATAAGCTGGTCACGGATTTGGAGACCACTGATATCACTTTTTGGACGGTCCGTAAGTAGTCACGTACCTATTGAAAAGAATATGCCGAGATGGTTCGGACATGTTGAGAAAATGAATGAAAGACGATAACGGAAGGAATTTATAAGACGAATTTCAGTGTCACTAACTTCTAAGGTACAGGTACATAAACCTAGTTTAGAAAGAAAGAAAGAAAATACTTTTTATTTACGTCGACATGACGCACGGGAAAATTAGGTTATAAAATAAAAATAATATAAAATAAATCTGTGGAAAACATGCGTCACACCCACGCAAAAACGGCCATCACTCAGCATGATGCCGTGTCGCATTCACGAGGCAGAGCCACGGCGCGACGTTAGAGGGTAGGTTTCTTCTTTCTTGACCACTACCTTAAGCAAATTGTTCTAGTCTAATGTATTTTTTTATTATGGAGACAATTTTTTTTATTTCAGTTGGTTTTCTGGTGGATCTCGGCTCGTTTGCTCACTACGCTCAAGGCCACAACCCAAACTTCAAGCTTGGCGCTTACTACGCACGGCTACATCGACCTTATAAATATCTTTGTTAGTTTCATTTGTGCTCATTTTGACTCCAAAAGCCATCTTATATAATCTGATCGCTCGATTGCTACGCTACAGATCAAGCTGTTTTATTGAGTTTTTCTATGAAATTCTCAGTAGCAGCTTAGAGTTTGGGTTTTGTACCCGGTTTATGGCAATAGGCTCGGCCCCTATTACATGGGACCTAAACGTACCGGCGAACTGTGGGTAGCCTTAGTACGCCTGTGCCTAAGGGCTAACGCGCACTTGTGATTTTTAGTCTACCGATAGTTTAGTCGCTGTAGTAGTCGTGTATAATTTAATGTCAAATTCTAATCGTCAAATGCGCGCACTGCCATATAACTCCATAGTGAATCCCAGAACGATCAAACTATCGCCCGACTAAAAATCACAAGTGCGCGAGCGCTATAACTCTTCGGAGAATACAGGTGTGATGGTAAGATTTTTTCTGATCCCTGCTGAGATATGATGTCTTCTATCTCCATTTCATTTTATCTCCCTTTTTAGTTGGTATGAGTCTGGCATACCCCACCGTTCCACGAGGATGGAGAATAACCAGAAAAAAAATGTTGCCATAGCGGCAACAGAAATACATCATCTGTGAAAATTTCAACTGGCTAACTATCATGGTTCATATGAGATACAGCCTGGTGATAGACGGACGGATGGACAGTGGATTAGTCCCGTATTACCCTTTGGGTAAGGAACCCTAAAAATTAAACAAGATACACTTTTATGAATGCACTCATTTTTTCAGGGTCTTTGAATGACTACAATCTAAAAGGCAGTATATTGGGAACAACACTGAAATACTGCTATATATTTATGGTGCTAAGAATCACGTGGGCTTATGTGTGGCTTCACGTATATGTGGTATGTGAAAGTATTGCGTTTCATCTAAATACAAATATCATCATGCGTACAATTTTCACATTGGGATTACTATCTCTTCTCTATCGTGGATATGGGTGCGTCAAGATTTTTTACACTAATAAGATTGCAACGCAGCGTTTTCATCTAGAGACCTTAATGTGCTACATTACTCAGCAAACCAAAACGGAAGAGTTATTATCTCATTTTTTTATGGGATAGCGCGCAAACGAGCAGCCGTATCGCCTGATGGTAACCCCCGCCCATGGACACCCGCAACATCAGAGGAGTCACAAGTGCGTTGCCAACCTTTTAAAAGGGAGTAGGTACGCTCTTTTCTTGAAAGTTTTTTGCTTAGCAGCAAAATATTTGGTGATACGGTCGTCAAACTGTCAAAAACGCCTATTCTGAAAATAGTAGAATTGGAGCCCAGTTGGGAGCCAAGATCAGGAGCAGAGATCAAAATTTTTTTTTTGTAGGGCGATCAACCATATTTTAGTAAGGGGAACCAGACGGCACTACAAATTCCGGTGATGAGGACTGGTGACGATGGTGCAGCCATTAAATTCCTCAGTGCTGCCTACATCATCAATAAGATGTTTATACCAATTGGGTACCTACATTTTTTTTAATTCTTGATAGGCTTACGCGATCGCTTGTTCACCTGATGTTAAGCGACACTGCGACCTAAGATGTAGGGCGCTTGCCTAGAAGAAATAGATTCACTCGTGATTAAATATTACCTTATCTGTAAAAAATACGAGCTTAGATCTCAATGGTGTAACGATTGTCAACAGGACTAGTACGCTAGAGGTCCTGTCCTGCGTTCCATTTTTCTGCAATGTTATTGAGTTAATAAAATTTTCGGTAAAAGCGGCGGTAGCTAGGGCCTCGGACTTGCGATCATGTGGTTCTCGGTTCGAAACCCACGCATTGCACTACCGCCGTGAACCCACTCGTAAAACAAGCATTTAGCTTAGCACGAGGAGCTAACAAGAATACTAGTAATGTGCGACCCACATTGCTAGTAAGCTTTCTTTTTAAAAAAAAGTATGAATTTTCAGCTCGGAGATAGGCGGATTGTGCCCGGTTGTGGCAATGGGCTCGCCCCGTTTTCCTCTTACCTAAACATAGACGTGATGATCTGTAAATATTTGTGTAGGTATGTCTACTCTGTAACCATATATCTGAGGAAATAAAAAAAGAAAACAAATCCTAAGAACAGTCGTAAAACACGATGCTTTAACATCTTCATTCTATCAAGAAATTACTGACCTGAGAAAGTCAATCTCACTTGATCAGGCAAAAGGATTATTATTTAAAATTTTCACATTTGTTTCAAAGTTCTTTTTTGGTTACATGTTTCGTTTTCCGTGTGTTTTATGTTAGACCTACAGTGTTCCCGGGCAGTGACATAGAGCGTATCTGTTGCCTCCTGATCATGATGACCGGGTGCCTGGCCTGCACCGGCGCGGCCGTGGCCTCCCTGTCCCTCATCGTCAGTCTCTACATGAGGCCTGAGGAGACGTTCCGTGCGAGGTACAGACTCATTATGAAGGAAATGGTAAGCTTTATTCTCGTGTTTAAAATGTTTGTGTTACAAATGGTTGGTGCTGACAAAGGGCTGATGTAGATATAGGGCATAGAACTCTTCACTACTACTATAACTGGTTGTAATTGGCTTATGAGAGAGGAGATTGGCACGGAGTCTATGTCTGATCACTACTGATCAGACATAGACTCCGTGTGGGGAGTTCTACGCTAGAGGTCTTGGGTTCAATTCCCAGATCGAGAACTGTTATTGGGTTTATCTAAGTAAATTCTCAGTTCTCAGCAGCTAAGAGTTTGGTAAGGAATTACATGAGACTTATACATGCCGATGAACTATAAACGTTATTCATTAGTGCACCTTTGCCTTACCCTTCCGGGAATACAGGTGTGATAGCATATTAACTTTTTAGTACCATTCATAATTACTATTGCCACTAACCAAGAATATGAAAGACTTACAAATTGCGAAAAATCTATTGAATTTTGGGCGCGAAGCGGACACATTCACTTTAAACATTACTCTGGTGAGCGTAGCGTAAACATACTTACCTCGTATTGATTTCATACACTTACGTGAATATTAGATATTGAAATAAAACTAATTTTTACGGATTAAATTGTGTGACGCCGAGACCATGGATGTTGTAACGTATCCTAAAATTAAATAATATCAATATAACGCGATAAAATCCGTACAAAGTAGTTTTATTTCAATGCGTCGTATTTCAGAAAGATACTCGCGTACCGCCAGCACTTCGCGAGAAGGTAGAGACATTCTACAAGATGTATTGGCATAAGCAACGAGCTGTATCAAAGACGCAGCTGCTGCCGATCTTTCCACCGACCCTGCCCGCCACCATCAATATCGATATTTATTTCGAAGCGACACAGAAAGTAAGTTAAAATTATTGGTTTTAGGTGTCTACCTTTATATCCTTTATAAGTCGACTGGGCTTTCGGGATTACACCGAGAATCGCCTCCCTGGTACCTTCTTTTCCAAACGGGATAGGTTCTCTCACGATCCCACTCTGGTTTAAAGGATTAACTTATCCTTATTTTAGCTTAATGGACTTATCAGGGTACCATGTCGTGGAGGAGCAAATAAAGGGCTTATTCCAAATGGTGGTTTGGTAAAATTAGGGAGTTCGGGTATGGCCAGGGTGGGCTGAATAACTTAAAATAAACCTCCAATAAATTCCCCTTATCGCTATTTTTAGGCTCGAATTCTTCGCGAGCTGTCATACCAGATACTGTCAGAGCTTGCAAAGAAAATGGAGACGGTACATTACATTCCTGGAGATGCCATCATTAGACGGGGGTCTAAGAAATGCAAAATCATTTACATTACCTATGGAGATATTGAGGCAAGTACCTAATTATTTTAATTGGGTTTTAAAGTGCTGGCATAGTATGAAGCCCAGATTAGACAGAGAAATTTAATTAAGTAACATTTTACGATCTTGCTCTTACATACACGGTAAAACTGTGGAGTCGATCTTAGGATATGAAGATTGTAGCTAACCAATCAGACCAGAGTTTGGTTTTTTACTTTTACAAGGCGTGTTTATATCCGGAGTCTAAAGAACGACTAGGCTACAGCACCATTCCTCTTATGTCTATAAAATGACGTATCGTAGATGCTGACAGCAGAGGATGATAATACGGCAATACTGCGTATGACGCGTGGCACAGTGCTGACGCCGTGCGGTGGGTCCGTGGCGGCAGCGCTGGGTGTCTCGCACCTGGCCGTGCGCGCCGCCACCTTCTGCACCGCGCATGTGCTTACAGCATCTGCACTCTGGAAGGTTGTGTCGAAACACTCCATCACGCAAGACCACGCAGGACCTATACTGGCTGCCTTCACAGTTCGTATTGCCATCTTTGTTCCTCCAGAATTTGATCGTATTCATCTTTTTATCGCGTTAATTTGAATACACCTCAAAATTGCTTAACATCAACAACACTTCATCATTAACCCATTTGCTAGCCCACTGTTCAGCATGGCTCTTCATTTAGAATGTGAGGAGTAAGACTGTATTCCTCCACGCTAACCTAATGTGGGATGTGTTCTCGACGGCATGTGGCAGAGATTACTAAAAATATTAATCTCTCAGTCATGCAGGTTTTCTCCCGAAGAATCATTGCTTGATAGTTACTAACAGTCACTAATTCACTATACAATGGTAAGTTTACTAGACATTTCCTTTGGTCTTTGTCTTTTTCCGTTGTGTTACCGACTCTGCGTGTAACTTTTGATCTTATCCATGTAGGGTAGAAAATAGTCTAGGCTTCTCAGTAAGAAGATTGATCGAATAATGAGGATTATTTGCAGGACCACATCGAAAGAGTGAAAAGGCATTACATAATGAAGGTACCAGACGATGCCTAGTAAGTATTGTTTGGTGATTTGTATTTAAAGGTCCGTATATAAAGATTCGGAATTGAAGGCATCGTTATTGAAGGCATAGGAATTGAAAGCGTCGTTATTGAAGCCGTTAAAATTACAGGCATCAGTGTTGATGGTATTGAAGGAACCAATATTAGTCAAGATACCTATTACATATTAATCTGATATAAATTATGATTTGATGGAATTTTTGTATTTAAATATCTTTAGAAATAATAGGATTATAATTGATGATTATCAGCCACAAGAGCAGTATACTGCAGTTTAACCGCAACCTGATGGCGCTGAAGCAGATGAAGGACGCGAATGGAGTCCGTGTGCTCGCCAGCTCGGACGTATTCTTGGAGATCGCCGGCTGCTACATCATGAGAAACGTAAGTCTGTTTCTCTTTTGCGCGTTGTACCCCGTGCGGTGTTTAGTTCCCAAATAAATGGTTCTTTCGCGATTTGATATGGTAATTATTAGTTTGGACTTATAAAACGTGAATCTTGTTGCCAAAAGTTATCATCAAAATGAACGTAGTATAATTGGCAATATTACCCTAATTATCAAGTGATGATAGTCGAAAATTTATTAACAGCGAAGTCAGTGTTCGGAAAAAAAAAATCACCTGTGATTTTACATTATATGTAATGGGTAATGTAGACATACGAAGGCTGAAGTTCTAGTGATATCAAAAGCCCCTTTCATAGGTTACTTCCTATTTGTCCACTCCAGCGTCCGGACGCTACTCTGACGGACCAGTCCGATGAAATATGTCTCCGGCCAACGTTCCCCTACATCTTGCAGCCATCTTCTTCACTCCTGGTTGCATGGAACGCTTGCGTCGCTACGCTTATATTCATCGTCTGCATTGTAAGCATCAAACTGAATATTATTTTTCATAGTTATGAGGTAGGTAGTCCGATTCATCCTATTACGTTGAAACTGCATGCGGGCCGGGAACCCAAAAGTTTCTAAAAAAATCAATAAAATACAAAAAGGGACTGGTGTTTGATATTAATAAATAAGCAGAATAACAGGAATAGCTAATTTCGTATTTCCGCAAAATAAGTGTTATTAGAATTTGTAGAGCGGATATTATTTTTTTAAATACTAGGGCCCGCCCCGGCTTCGCACGGGTGGAGAAATCCCTAACTTTTTATAAAATATTCTATAGCGTATGTTAATCTGGAATAATGTAGCATTCAAATGGTGAATGAATTTTTGTAATCGGTTCAGTTGTTTTTGAGTATAAACTGAAAAACTACTGGGCGTTACACACATACATACAAATCTTTCCTCTTTATAATATTAGTAGAGATATCTAAAAAGCACTTTTGGGTTCGGTGACGTTTACATACTCTAACTCACAAATTTTTTCATGATGATTCACCATGCACCATTATGGACATCATGCAACATTTATGTTAAAAATTATCATGCCATCAAATATATTTAATCAGTCTATAGTCTGGTTCTGCAGTTTCTCTCGGCGCGTTGGCGTAATCTTGTTTTTTGTGCATCACAGACTCACCCGTACAACTTGGTATTCTGTAAGACTGCCATGTTGGATTTCAAGTTTTTCGATAACTTCGCGACTGCTGTCTTTGTGCTTGATCACTTCGTGTATCTATCCACCGGAGCGAACGTAGAAGAGGGTAATTTATTCTCTTACTTATATATATAAAAGAAAGTCGTGTTAGTTACACTATTTATAACTTAAGAACGGCTGAACTGATTTGGCTGAAAATTGGTGGAGAGGTAGCTTAGAACCAGGAGACAGACATAGGATACTTTTTATCCCGTTCCCGTGGGATGTGATGACAACTCGAATTCAACGGGGGCGAAACCGCGGGCAGAAGCTAGTATTTCATAAAAAACATATTGGTAACAGCTCGTGAGTTTTAAATTTGAAACTAGACTGGACTTCTAACCGGACGTGGTCAGGGAGGATGTGTTTTACAGCAGTGCTAGCCCGAGGCAGAAGCAACTTTACCGTTCAGGCGTGGTGGATCAAATATGTAGATTCAAATAGGCCCTGAATTTTGATACTTTTAAGCAAGTTAAAGACATTTTCTTTGGTTCGATCGAACTGTTGCATAGAGTCATGTTGTTGACAGACGTTAATATTTACTGAATCTTTTCGGAACTGGAAGGGATACCTTCTAAAATAATTGGATTATAATTAATGATTGTCGCCAGGTGTACCGATAACATTCTCGCAGACGTCGTCCCAACAGATGCGTAGTCACTGGTTTGTGCTCGACGTTCTGGGCACGCTCCCCATCTTCGAGTTCGTCGGTGACGGACACTTTGCTGGTATCAACAAGCTTCTGAGGCTACCAAAGGTACGGTATAAAGGTCAGAAGTCATAGCGTCTGGTGTACCTTACCACAAGACGCAGAGGTACGAATCCTGCCCGCAAGTCAAACTTTTCCTTCACTAAAATAACTTTTAATATAATATCTGCAATCAAGTAAAATAATGATCATTTTTGTCAAGGATGTATTACTTGAGGTTAAAGGTAAGGGTGTGGTGGCGGAATGGACTGGAATCTTACTTCACAGATGGAACCGTAAAAGCCCTAAATCGTGAAGAGTGAATGGAGGGAGGGCCTTTGACATGTAGTAAGACAAAGCTGATATTTAGAAAAACGGCTTCAAATGGCCGTATTAAGCGTGACTGCTACGCCAATTGTTCTAGTCCAATCCTAGGCCGGGCAAAGCGTTAAGCAGCTCGTAGTTTGGGTTTGAATCTTGTTCATGGCAATATAATCATTCTCTATTGAAGAACATTTCTGCCTAGATAAAGTTGCCATTTTGTCACTGTTGCTCTCAGTTATTCCGTGTGCTCAAGAGCATGGAGGAGACTTGCGTATACCGCAGCAATGTGCTCCGGTTCCTCTCCTATACGCTGCTGTTGCTCATCGCGTGCTACCTCATCGCATCACTTCAGCAGGCCTTCATGTGCTTTCAGTAAGTACTTATTTACGTAATGGGTTTTATCGGTCTATCTAGGACTCATTTCTCGAAAAATTTGATTCCTTCGCGTTTGACAGACAAAGCTACAAACTTGACTTTCTCATAATTTAGTTCAAGCGAGACGTTTAAAATTTGTGTTATGTCATCCAGTTATGTACAGTAATTTAAAATACAACCATCATAAATGGGAAAAAAGTCTAGCAAGCAAATAGGATTTCTCATCTACAGACAGGCTTGGGCCCGGATAACATAGGTGGCTATTATTAGTAGTATTTTAATTTAGATGCTGACATCTCTGTCCAGGTCTGGTTACTGCCTGGTGACAAACTTCACGCATAAACCTTTCTGGGATAAGAAACCACTCGACGAGGAATCAGTTAGCAACAGGCTTGCGTTCAGCCTATATTGGGCTATATCTATGATCAATTTTACCTGTAAGTGATAAAACTGGATTCTTGAAATAATGTCAGTAAAAACAACCGCGAAAGTGATTGTTGGTTATTCAGTTCACAGAGAGCCTTTTGGCCAAGAGAACTGGAAAAATATGATTAACACTTTGATCATTCTGGAGATCTGCATAGTCCTGAGAACCTTCATGGAGGCTGTCTACTCGGCTACCATCATGGTCACTACAGCTCCAAGGTATTTATTAATCCTTTTAGTTCATTTATTCGATGAGATGAGACGGTTTCGTCAGTCACTTAGAATATTAGTGGAATTTCATGAGCATAGTAGCTGAGAAATTGGCTTTTGCAAAATGGGTTACGTGGATGTCCCAGGATTTCAAATCTGTATCAGAAATATTGTCAAATAACACTACTTTAATGACACAAGGACTGATATATTTTATATACAACAATCATTCCGAAGCCAATTAACGAATATTTGACATTGAAATAAACTTAGGATACATAAGTTGCGATTTTTGAGATTAGTTATTAATTAAGTTAGTCAATAAAGGAACCCTGGAACCCTTATAGCTTGAGGTGAAGGTTATTTTTGTTTATGTAAGAGATACTAGCGAACATTGTGATGCTGTTAATACAATGCCATCCAAACAAACTTGTAAAAAAAAACAAGTCTCGCAACTCAGTTCTTCTATCGTAAAAAATTGTGAGATCCATGTAATACCAAGTTGATCAATTTATTCAGTCCCTACATAAGGGTCCTTCTGTCTTAAGTTATTACGTAATTAGCTAACCTTACAACATCTTAAAGTGACCATATCAATATTAAAATTCTTTTATGTTTTAAATAAAAAGATTGACTTGGCCATCGCATGAAAACACAATGTATCTGTTTTTTATTACTATCACAATGTATCTCACAAGTAATACAAATTATATTACGAGTAAATTCGATTGTTTAGTGCGATTGCCAAGTCAATTGCCAAGACAAATTCAGGCTTCTAGTTTAATCCACAATGAAGTAATAGGGGCTCAAAAAATGGCCTGAATTGCTTCGAGAGAAGGATGGTACGGCCGAGCCGCTTGTTTTGCTCGACTTGGCGGGGCAGATAAAAAATACTAGTGGTTAGTGATTACCGGGAAAATTTATCTTTAGTAGTTAATAAATAGTATTTAAGCGAGCTAAATATTTGTGTAGTAATTCATAGAATTTCTTTTTCTATATACGAAATTTACTGTAAAATAATTACTACGTGCCGTAAATTGTTAAATTATTAAATTAACAGGGAAGATTATGGGTCCCGCATAGCCATGGTGAAGAACTTTTTGATCAGGAATGAGGTGGATCCTCTTTTGAGGAAGCGATTCATCGGGTACCTACAGCTTTGCTGGCACACTGATAAGGTGATATTTTATTTTTCTCGGTTCTCAACAAGGGTATAAAAAGAGCCGGGCTTGCCTTCCCCGTTTCTTGCTTGAGTTGCGAGCCAGATCCATCCGTCTATAACATTGCTGAGAGACACCGTTGCCCAAAGCCGAGATCCGAGACTCGTTAATTTTTGTTCCCGACCGACCCTTTTGGTCTTATGCTTCTTTGGATATGCTGTTTGAGATTGTTAACTTCTCTCAAAAAAAAAACGCTGTAGATGAATAGCCAATTCTCCCCAAAAACTATTTTTATGAGCTTTTTCTATGTTCAAATTAAAAAGAGTCTCTTACCAACTCCTTTGTTGTGTGAAATTTTAAATCAGCCCAGTGAGAGCCTAACTAGTATCACGAATGCACTACTTAAAGCCTGCAGTACTTATAACCTAATATTATATGCATAAAAAGATTATACCGTTGTACTATCCAGGCGTACAAGATAACTCATAAGAAGCAGTCGATATTCTTCGACCTGCCGCCACACGTGTTTCAGGATATCGTTGGCAGAAACCGCATTAAGTACCTGATGGTCATACCGTTCATGAGGGTACGCACTTTGTTATCTATGCTAATAAATAGTAAAACTATGTATTCAAAATGAATAATTGTCCCATCTGGGAGAGGGCGAGTTTAAATGCAGCTAATTAAGAACTATACCAGTGAACTGTCTGGATATTTGTGCATATCTGTCTAATTCTTCGGGGAATACAAGCGAAATAGATTGGAAGACATAGGAACAAATTGCTCTGTTCCCAAAGAAAGTGCGCTCTTGGTCTAAGAGCCGTTGAGACGTAGAAGATCGACCGAAAAATATGGTTCATCTGGTTATTAGACGGGTGAACCATCTAATAACCAGATGAACCATATTTTTAAACAAAATTATTCGTGGTTCCTTAACATTCCTTTCATACTCTAGCTAGAGTAAGACTAGATTTGTACTACTGAACACAATTATTATGTTGTTATTCCAGCATATCAAAAAAGAGAATCTTAAAAATGTGTCATCTTCCGCGAAACTGTTTTACACATCGCCAAACGAGATACTACTCAACACTGGAGAACTTACAAATGAAATCTATATCATCAAGGAGGGTATCTGTGAGGTCGGAGCATTTTAATATATATATTGCTATAATAAATTAGTAAGGAGGTATATTATTGCCTTATCAGGGCAAAAATCAGGGCAATCGGACACCGATAATACCGATACTGACACTGATCCTGACACCGATAATACTGATCCTGACACCGATAGTACCGATACTGACACCGATAGTACCGATACCGACACCGTTAATACCGACTCTGACACCGATACCGACACCGACAATACCGATACTGACACCGGTAATACCGACTCTGACACCGATCCTGACACCGATAGTAACGATCCTGACACCGATAGTCCCGGTACTGACACCGATAGTACCGATACCGACACAGTTAATTCCGACTCTGACACCGATACCGACACCGACAATACCGATACTGACACCGTTGATACCGACTCTGACACCGATCCTGACACCGATAGTAACGATACTGACACAGATAGTACCGGTACTGACACCGATAATACCGATACTGACACCGATAATACCGATACTGACGCTGATCCTGACACCGATAATACCGATACTGACACTGATAGTACCGATACCGACACCGTTAATACCGACTCTGACACCGATACCGACACCGACAATACCGATACTGACACCGTTAATACCGACTCTGACACTGATCTTGACACCGACAATACTGATCCTGACACTGATAGTACCAATACTGACACCGATAGTACCGATACCGACACCGTTAATACCGACTCTGTTACCGATACCTACACCGACAATACCGATACTGACACCGTTAATACCGACTCTGACACCGATCCTGACACCGATAGTAACGATCCTGACACCGATAGTACCGGTACTGACACCGATAGTTCCGATACTGACACCGATAATACCGATACTGACACTGATCCTGACACCGATAATACCGATACTGACACTGATCCTGACACCGATAATACCGATACTGACACCTATAATACCGATCTTAACTCCGATTGTACCGATACCGATACTGTCACCGATAGTACCGACTCTGTTACCGATCCTGACAACGATAGAACCGAACCTGTCACCGATAGTGCCGATACTTACACGTATAGTACTGGTCCTGATACCGATAGTACCAGTTCTGACACCGATTGTTTACCGATACTGACACCAATAGTACCGATACTGACAACGATAATCACGTACTGACACCGATAGTATCGATACTGACACCGATAATACCGATACTGACACTGATACTGACATCGATAATACTGATCCTGACACCGATAGTACCGATACTGACACCGATAGTACCGATACCGACACCGTTAATACCGACTCTGACACCGATACCGACACCGACAATACCGATACTGACACCGCTAATACCGACTCTGACACCGATCCTGACACCGATAGTAACGATCCTGACACCGATAGTCCCGGTACTGACACCGATAGTACCGATACCGACACCGTTAATACCGACTCTGACACCGATACCGACACCGACAATACCGATACTGACACCGTTAATACCGACTCTGACACTGATCTTGACACCGACAATACTGATCCTGACACTGATAGTACCAATACTGACACCGATAGTACCGATACCGACACCGTTAATACCGACTCTGTTACCGATACCTACACCGACAATACCGATACTGACACCGTTAATACCGACTCTGACACCGATCCTGACACCGATAGTAACGATCCTGACACCGATAGTACCGGTACTGACACCGATAGTTCCGATACTGACACCGATAATACCGATACTGACACTGATCCTGACACCGATAATACCGATACTGACACTGATCCTGACACCGATAATACCGATACTGACACCTATAATACCGATCTTAACTCCGATTGTACCGATACCGATACTGTCACCGATAGTACCGATTCTGTTACCGATCCTGACAACGATAGAACCGAACCTGTCACCGATAGTGCCGATACTTACACGTATAGTACTGGTCCTGATACCGATAGTACCAGTTCTGACACCGATTGTTTACCGATACTGACACCAATAGTACCGATACTGACAACGATAATCACGTACTGACACCGATAGTATCGATACTGACACCGATAATACCGATACTGAAACTGAGGCTGACACCGATAATACCAATAATACCGAACCTGACACCGAGAATACCGATACTGACACTGATCCTGACACCCATTATACCAATACTGACACTGATCCTGACACGGATAAAACCGATACTGACACTGATCCCGACACCGATAAACCGATACTGACACTGATACCGACACCGATAATACCGATACTGACACTGATCCTGACACCGATAATACAGATACTGACACTGATCCTGACACCGATAACACCGATACTGACACCGATCCTGACACCGATAGTACTGATTCTGACAACGATAGAACCGAACCTGTCACCGATAGTGCCGATACTTACACGTATAGTACTGGTCCTGATACCGATAGTACCAGTTCTGACACCGATTGTTTACCGATACTGACACTGATACTGACATCGGTAATACCGATCCTGACACCGATAAAACCGATACTGACACTGATCCCGAAACCGATAAACCGATACTGACACTGATACCGACACCGATAATACCGATACTGACACTGATCCTGACACCGATAATACAGATACTGACACTGATCCTGACACCGATAACACCGATACTGACACCGATCCTGACACCGATAGTACTGATTCTGACAACGATAGAACCGAACCTGTCACCGATAGTGCCGATACTTACACGTATAGTACTGGTCCTGATACCGATAGTACCAGTTCTGACACCGATTGTTTACCGATACTGACACTGATACTGACATCGGTAATACCGATCCTGACACCGATAATACCGATACTGAAACTGAGGCTGACACCGATAATACCAATAATACCGAACCTGACACCGAGAATACCGATACTGACACTGATCCTGACACCCATTATACCAATACTGACACTGATCCTGACACGGATAAAACCGATACTGACACTGATCCCGACACCGATAAACCGATACTGACACTGATACCGACACCGATAATACCGATACTGACACTGATCCTGACACCGATAATACAGATACTGACACTGATCCTGACACCGATAACACCGATACTGACACCGATCCTGACACCGATAGTACTGATTCTGACAACGATAGAACCGAACCTGTCACCGATAGTGCCGATACTTACACGTATAGTACTGGTCCTGATACCGATAGTACCAGTTCTGACACCGATTGTTTACCGATACTGACACTGATACTGACATCGGTAATACCGATCCTGACACCGATAAAACCGATACTGACACTGATCCCGAAACCGATACTGGCACTGATACCGACACCGATAATAGCGATACTGACACTGATCCTGACACCGATAAACAGATACTGACACTGATCCCGACACCGATAAACCGATACTGACACTGATACTGACACCGATAAACAGATACTGACACTGATCCCGACACCGATAAACCAATACTGACACTGATACTGACACCTATACTACGGAGCCTGACATCGGTAATACCGATCCTGACACCGATAAAACCGATACTGACACTGATCCCGAAACCGATACTGACACTGATACCGACACCGATAATAGCGATACTGACACTGATCCTGACACCGATAAACAGATACTGACACTGATCCCGACACCGATAAACCGATACTGACACTGATACTGACACCGATAAACAGATACTGACACTGATCCCGACACCGATAAACCAATACTGACACTGATACTGACACCTATACTACCGAGCCTGACATCGAGAATACCGATACTGACACTAATCCGGACACCGATAATACGTACGCTGACACCGATAGCACCGATTCTGACACTGATCCTGACACTGACAATACCGATACTGACACTGACCCTGACACCGATAATCCCGTACTGACTCTGATCATGACACCGATAATACCGATATTGACACCGATAGTACCGATCCTGACACCGATAATACCGATACTGAGATCGATAGTACCAATACTGACACCGATAATATCGAGCCTGACACCGAGAATACTGATACTGACACTGACCATGACACCGATAATACCGATCCTGACACCCATAATACCGATACTGACTCTGATCCTGACACCGATAATACTGATACTGACACTGATACTTACACCGACATTTCCGGTACTGACACCAATAATTCCGATACAGACACTGATCCTGACACCGATAATACGGATCCTGACACCGATAGTACCGATACTGACTCCGATAATACTGAAACTGACACTGATCATGAGACCGATAATACTGATCCTGACACCCATAATACCGATACTGACACTGATACTGACACCGATAATACCGATACTGACACTGATGCTGATACCAATAGTACCGATACTGACACCGATAATACCGATCCTGATACCGATAATACCGATCCTGATACCGATCCTGACAACGATAGTACCGACACTGACACCCTGCCGATACTGACTCTTATAGTACCGGTCGTGATACCGATAGTACCGATACTGACACCGATAGTACCGATACCGACACCGTTTTTACCGACTCTGACACCGATACCGACACCGACAATACCGATACTGACACCGTTAATACCGACTCTGACACCGATCCTGACACCGATAGTAACGATCCTGACACAGATAGTACCGGTACTGACACCGATAGTACCGATACTGACACCGATAATACCGATACTGACACCGATAATACCGATACTGACACTGATCCTGACACCGATAATACCGATACTGACACTGATCCTGACACCGATAATACAGATACTGACACTGACCCTGACACCGATAATCCCGTACTGACTCTGATCATGACACCGATAATACCGATAATGACACCCATAGTACCGATCCTGACACCGATAGTACCGATACTGAGATCGATAGTACCAATACTGACACCGATAATATCGAGCCTGACACCGAGAATACTGATACTGACACTGATCATGACACCGATAATACCGATCCTGACACCCATAATACCGATACTGACTCTGATCCTGACACCGATAATACTGATACTGACACTGATACTTACACTGACATTTCCGGTACTGACACCAATAATTCCGATACAGACACTGATCCTGACACCGATAATACGGATCCTGACACCGATAGTACCGATACTGACACCGATAATACTGAAACTGGCACTGATCATGACACCGATAATACTGATCCTGACACCCATAATACCGATACTGACACTGATACTGACACCGATAATACCTATACTGACACTGATACTGACACCGATAATACTGATCCTGACACCAATAGTACCGATACTGACTCTTATAGTACCGGTCGTGATACCGATTGTACCGATACTGACACCAATAGTACCGATACCGACACCGATAATACCGATACTGAGACCGATAGGTCCGATACTGACACAGATAATATCGAGCCTGACACCGAGAATACCGATACTGACACTGATACTGACATCGACAATACCGATCCTGACACCGATAATACCGACTCTGACACCGATCCTGACACCGATAGTAACGATACTGACACAGATAGTACCGGTACTGACACCGATAATACCGATACTGACACCGATAATACCGATACTGACGCTGATCCTGACACCGATAATACCGATACTGACACTGATAGTACCGATACCGACACCGTTAATACCGACTCTGACACCGATACCGACACCGACAATACCGATACTGACACCGTTAATACCGACTCTGACACTGATCTTGACACCGACAATACTGATCCTGACACTGATAGTACCAATACTGACACCGATAGTACCGATACCGACACCGTTAATACCGACTCTGTTACCGATACCTACACCGACGATACCGATACTGACACCGTTAATACCGACTCTGACACCGATCCTGACACCGATAGTAACGATCCTGACACCGATAGTACCGGTACTGACACCGATAGTTCCGATACTGACACCGATAATACCGATACTGACACTGATCCTGACACCGATAATACCGATACTGACACTGATCCTGACACCGATAATACCGATACTGACACCTATAATACCGATCTTAACTCCGATTGTACCGATACCGATACTGTCACCGATAGTACCGATTCTGTTACCGATCCTGACAACGATAGAACCGAACCTGTCACCGATAGTGCCGATACTTACACGTATAGTACTGGTCCTGATACCGATAGTACCAGTTCTGACACCGATTGTTTACCGATACTGACACCAATAGTACCGATACTGACAACGATAATCACGTACTGACACCGATAGTATCGATACTGACACCGATAATACCGATACTGACACTGATACTGACATCGATAATACCGATCCTGACACCGATAATACCGATACTGAAACTGAGGCTGACACCGATAATACCAATAATACCGAACCTGACACCGAGAATACCGATACTGACACTGATCCTGACACCCATTATACCAATACTGACACTGATCCTGACACGGATAAAACCGATACTGACACTGATCCCGACACCGATAAACCGATACTGACACTGATACCGACACCGATAATACCGATACTGACACTGATCCTGACACCGATAATACAGATACTGACACTGATCCTGACACCGATAACACCGATACTGACACCGATCCTGACACCGATAGTACTGATTCTGACAACGATAGAACCGAACCTGTCACCGATAGTGCCGATACTTACACGTATAGTACTGATCCTGATACCGATAGTACCAGTTCTGACACCGATTGTTTACCGATACTGACACTGATACTGACATCGGTAATACCGATCCTGACACCGATATAACCGATACTGACACTGATCCCGAAACCGATACTGACACTGATACCGACACCGATAATAGCGATACTGACACTGATCCTGACACCGATAATACAGATACTGACACTGATCCTGACACCGATAAACAGATACTGACACTGATACTGACACTATACTGACACTGATACTGACACCGATAATACTGATCCTGACACCAATAGTAACGACACTGACACCGATAATACCGATACTGACACTGATGCTGACACCAATAGTACCGATACTGACACCGATAATACCGATCCTGATACCGATCCTGACAACGATAGTACCGACACTGACACCGATAGTGCCGATACTGACTCTTATAGTACCGGTCGTGATACCGATAGTACCGATACTGACACCGATAGTACCGATACCGACACCGTTTTTACCGACTCTGACACCGATACCGACACCGACAATACCGATACTGACACCGTTAATACCGACTCTGACACCGATCCTGACACCGATAGTAACGATCCTGACACAGATAGTACCGGTACTGACACCGATAGTACCGATACTGACACCGATAATACCGATACTGACACCGATAATACCGATATTGACACTGATCCTGACACCGAGAATACCGATACTGACACCGATAGTACCGATACTGACACCGATAGTACCGATACCGACACCGTTTTTACCGACTCTGACACCGATACCGACACCGACAATACCGATACTGACACCGTTAATACCGACTCTGACACCGATCCTGACACCGATAGTAACGATCCTGACACAGATAGTACCGGTACTGACACCGATAGTACCGATACTGACACCGAGAATACCGATACTGACACTGATCATGACACCGATAATACCGATACTGACACCGATAGTACCGATACTGACACCGATAGTACCGATACCGACACCGTTTTTACCGACTCTGACACCGATACCGACACCGACAATACCGATACTGACACCGTTAATACCGACTCTGACACCGATCCTGACACCGATAGTAACGATCCTGACACAGATAGTACCGGTACTGACACCGATAGTACCGATACTGACACCGATAATACCGATACTGACACCGATAATACCGATATTGACACTGATCCTGACACCGAGAATACCGATACTGACACTGATCATGACACCGATAATACCGATACTGACACCGATAGTACCGATACTGACACCGATAGTGCCGATACTTACACGTATAGTACTGGTCCTGATACCGATAGTACCAGTTCTGACACCGATTGTTTACCGAAACTGACACCAATAGTACCGATACTGACAACGATAATCACGTACTGACACCGATAGTATCGATACTGACACCGATAATACCGATACTGACACTGATCCTGACATCGATAATACCGATACTGACACTGATAATACCGATACTGACACCGAGAATACCGATCTTGACTCCAATTGTACCGATACTGACACCAATAGTACCGATACCGACAACGATAATCCCGTACTGACTCTGATCATGACACCGATAATACCGATATTGACACCGATACTACCGATCCTGACACCGATAATACCGATACTGAGACCGATAGTACCGATACTGACACCGATAATATCGAGCCTGACACCGAGAATACCGTTACTGACACTGATCATGACACCGATAATACCGATCCTGACACCCATAATACCGATACTGACACTGATACTTACACCGACATTTCCGGTACTGACACCAATAATTCCGATACAGACACTGATCCTGACACCGATAATACGGATCCTGACACCGATAGTACCGATACTGACACCGATAATACTGAAACTGACACTGATCATGACACCGATAATACTGATCCTGACACCCATAATACCGATACTGACACTGATACTGACACCGATAATACCTATACTGACACTGATACTGACACCGATAATACTGATCCTGACACCAATAGTACCGATACTGACACTGATCCTGACACCGTTAAACCGATACTGACACTGATGCTGACACCGATAATACTGATACTGACACTGATACTAACACCGACATTTCCGATACTGACACCAATAATTCCGATACAGACACTGATCCTGACACCGATAATTCGGATCCTGACACCGATAGTACCGATACTTACACCGATAATACGGATACTGACACTGATCCTGACATTGATAGTACCGATCCTGACACCGATAATACAGATACTGACACTTAGGCTGACACCGATAATACCAATAATACCGAACCTGACACCGAGAATACCGATACTGACACTGATCCTGACACCCATTATACCAATACTGACACTGATCCTGACACCGATAAAACCGATACTGACACTGATCCCGACACCGATAATCCGATACTGACACTAATACTGACACCGATATTACCGAGCCTGACACCGAGAATACAGATCTTGATTCCGATTGTACCGATACTGACACCAATAGTACCGATACCGACACCGATAATACCGATACTGACACCGATAGTACCGATACAGACACCGATAATGTCGATAGTGACACTGACCCTGACACCGATAATACCGATAGTGACACTGATCCTTACACCGATAATACCGATACTGACTCCGATTGTACCGATACTGACACCAATAGTACCGATACCGACAACGATAATCCCGTACTGACTGATCATGACACCGATAATACCGATATTGACACCGATACTACCGATCCTGACACCGATAATACCGATACTGAGACCGATAGTACCGATACTGACACTGATACTGACACCGATAATACTGATCCTGACACCAATAGTACCGATACTGACACCGATAATACCGATACTGACACCGATCCTGACAACGATAGTACCGACACTGACACCGATAGTGCCGATACTGACACCGATAATACCGATACTGACACCGATCCTGACAACGATAGTACCGACACTGACACCGATTGTACCAGTCCTGATAACGATAGTACCGATTCTAATCCGATTCTGACACCGATAGTGCCGATAGTGACACCGATAATACCGATTCCGACACCGATCCTGACACCGATCGTACCGATCCTGACACCGATAGTACCGATCCTGACACCGATCGTACCGATACTGACACCGATCGTACCGATACTGACACCGATAATACCGAAACTGATACTGATCCTGACAACTATAGTACCGACCCTGGCACCAATAGTGCCGATACTGACTCTTATAGTACCGGTCGTGATACCGATAGTACCGATTCTGACATCGATTGTACCGGTCCTGATAACGATAGTACCGATTCTAATCTGATTCTGACACCGATAATACCTATACTGACACTGATACTGACACCGATAATACTGATCCTGACACCAATAGTACCGATACTGACATTGATCCTGACACCGTTAAACCGATACTGACACTGATGCTGACACCGATAATACTGATACTGACACTGATACTAACACCGACATTTCCGATACTGACACCAATAATTCCGATACAGACACTGATCCTGACACCGATAATTCGGATCCTGACACCGATAGTACCGATACTTACACCGATAATACGGATACTGACACTGATCCTGACATTGATAATACCGATCCTGACACCGATAATACAGATACTGACACTTAGGCTGACACCGATAATACCAATAATACCGAACGTGACACCGAGAATACCGATACTGACACTGATCCTGACACCCATTATACCAATACTGACACTGATCCTGACACCGATAAAACCGATACTG
This sequence comes from Acronicta leporina, assembly GCA_947256265.1. Taxonomy (NCBI): domain Eukaryota; kingdom Metazoa; phylum Arthropoda; class Insecta; order Lepidoptera; family Noctuidae; genus Acronicta; species Acronicta leporina. The sequence continues at coordinate 1,237,456 of OX366513.1, read as the reverse complement.
ACACTGATCCCGACACCGATAATCCGATACTGACACTGATACTGACACCGATATTACCGAGCTTGACACCGAGAATACAGATCTTGATTCCGATTGTACCGATACTGACACCAATAGTACCGATACCGACACCGATAATACCGATACTGACACCGATAGTACCGATACAGACACCGATAATGTCGATACTGACACTGACCCTGACACCGATAATACCGATAGTGACACTGATCCTTACACCGATAATACCGATACTGACTCCGATTGTACCGATACTGACACCAATAGTACCGATACCGACAACGATAATCCCGTACTGACTGATCATGACACCGATAATACCGATATTGACACAGATACTACCGATCCTGACACCGATAATACCGATACTGAGACCGATAGTACCGATACTGACACCGATAATATCGAGCCTGACACCGAGAATACCGATACTGACACTGATCATGACACCGATAATACCGATCCTGACACCCATAATACCTATACTGACACTGATCCTGACACCGATAATACTGATACTGACACTGATACTTACACCGACATTTCCGGTACTGACACCAATTATTCCGATACAGACACTGATCCTGACACCGATCATACGGATCCTGACACCGATAGTACCGATACTGACACCGATAATACTGAAACTGACACTGATCATGACACCGATAATACTGATCCTGACACCCATAATACCGATACTGACACTGATACTGACACCGATAATACCGATACTGACACTGATACTGACACCGATAATACTGATCCTGACACCAATAGTACCGATAATACCGATACTGACACCGATCCTGACAACGATAGTACCGACACTGACACCGATAGTGCCGATACTGACACGTATAGTACCGGTCCTGATACCGATAGTACCGATTCTGACACCGATCCTGACACCGATTGTACCAGTCCTGATAACGATAGTACCGATTCTAATCCGATTCTGACACCGATAGTGCCGATAGTGACACCGATAATACCGATTCCGACACCGATCCTGACACCGATCGTACCGATCCTGACACCGATAGTACCGATCCTGACACCGATCGTACCGATACTGACACCGATCGTACCGATACTGACACCGATAATACCGAAACTGACACTGATCCTGACAACTATAGTACCGACCCTGGCACCAATAGTGCCGATACTGACTCTTATAGTACCGGTCGTGATACCGATAGTACCGATTCTGACATCGATTGTACCGGTCCTGATAACGATAGTACCGATTCTAATCTGATTCTGACACCGTTAATACCGATTCTGACACCGATCCTGACACCGATTGTACCGGTCCTGTTAACGATAGTACCGATTCTAATCCGATTCTGACACCGATTGTACCGATACTGACACTGATAGTACCGGACCTGACACATAGAATAGAATGGAATGGGATAGAATCGAATAAAATCGAATAGAGTCGAATAGAATCAATCTATCAATAGAATAGGAATCAGCGGTGGCTGAATTTTCCACATTGTTTGAAACGCTACGTGCGGATCAAGAAAAGATCTATCAATTTTAGAATGACGGTTAAAACTTATGGTGAATTGCTATCATAATCGTTCTTAATAATCTCGAAGTGATTCTTTCGATATTTAAAAAATCTGATGTGGGACAAAAGAGATTGAGATTCTTTCTGTGATAATTTTAAAGTTTTAGTATGACATCTAATGGTGTATCTTTTTGTTTTGACCTTAGGTTCTAGATCCGGTGACCCAAAAACCAATCAGTCATTTGTCTGCGAAAAATCATTTCGGTGCGGTGTTGTGTTTATTACGTTAGTATCGCAATGTATTAACATCTTAAGTCCAAACTGCTTGTGTATCTTAACAAAAGTGGGAAATTGACTAGTTTAATTAATGATACAGATTGTATACTTATGTACGTATATAAGGTGTTGTATTGTATACATTAAAGCGTAGCATGTAATTCATTTCTTGGGAGTCTGGAATAGAAACAACTAGTAACACCTTTATTTGGAGCCGGACAAATTCTGAAAATGTCTTTCACGCTTTCCGCTTCAGCCCTATCTCATTTGATCACTAATTTCACTGGCTACATTAACTTCAAGCTGTTGACATTTTGAGACAAGACATAGGCAGAGAGGGCTTTGACCATTGCGAGGCTCCGGGCAGCAGATCTTTACGATGCCAATGCCCTTTGTATTATAAATGTCTTTCGTAATTGGACCGGAACCATTTGTAGGACTGGCCCTGAGCACAGTCGAAACGGCATTTCGGGAATGCGCAAGGGCGAGGCACATGGATGAGTGGTTGAGCCTCACGGGACTTGCTCACTCCAAGAAATTCATAGGTTCCCCATCAAGATGGCAAAATGCCATTTGGAACTCAAGCAGGCGACAGGCCCGTCACTTGATGGGGGCGCTGACCGGACATTTCAGGACTAACGCTCTCCTTCAAAAGGTGGGTCTGACGGAGACATCAGCCTGCAGGGCCTGTAAAAGGGAAATTGAGAGCATGGAACACCTTCTATGTACATGCGATGCACTGGCTAGAACGCGAATGTGCCTCTTGGGGCAGGGTTATCCAGGACCAGAGGACTACAGACTCATACCCCCAGGCCTCATTTTAAGCTTATGGAAGAGCTGTTTGAAGAACTGGGGGAGGGTGAGGATTAGGTATCTAGGGGAAGCACAAAAGATCCCATTGGGTCGAAGTGCTCTGAGGCCTTGCTGCCTCGGCCCCACACAAGATAAGATAAGATAAGATTATAAATGTCTACTTTTTTCTGCTCTGCTGTTGCGGGAGCGAGCGAGGCCTAGGCGGTTGCCGCGCTCGCCACCTCCTAACGCCGCCATTATACGTAAATGCCTACAATAATAAAATTAAGATATACCTATGTATAAATAGGTCTGCCCTCGTACTACACAATCCGCGCCGTCACACACGTGCAAATATTCAGCGTGCCGAGAAAGGTTCTCATGAACGCGGTGGAGTCATCGCAGATAAAACAGGCGATTCTTTACCTGAAGACGAGACCGGTAAGAACAGTGTTTTCTTATTTCATCGTCATCATCATTTCAGCCAAGTGACGAATAAAGCTTACAATTCGCCCATTAGTTCGTAAATAACTACCAGGACTTTCTTTGGAAATGTTATATTGATTTAAAAAAACGATAAAAATAATACATATAATAACAAGCTTAAGCTTCAACAGATTTTCTATATTCGTAATGTGTGTGGCGCAGGAGTACCACCGTCTGCAGAAGCGGTTACCTTCGTTCGCCAAGTATGAGTCCCTACCTCCGACAGCTAACATGATGCACTTCCGGCTACCCAGGAAACATGAGCCCGATACTGAATTCATCGCGCCGTTCGATAGACTCGGCTTTCTATCTATCTTGCGGTAAGTTGGGATGTGAAAGGTACCACTGTAGTACGTAACTGTTTAGGACATGTTCATTTAAAACACCATTAACCATTATAATTTAGAAGCACATTATAAAGCAAACAGCGTGAACCTAATGATTAGCTGCTGGATGGAAAGTAGCCAAAAAAATTAAGAATTAACCGGAATTTATTGTCCTGGCAGGGATTTACAACTGCCTTGTCAAAAGGGCTGATAAAGACCTTGTTTGACAGTTACGTGTTTCCACGGTACACGATCCGTCCTGACGGCAAGTACTTGGTGCGTTACGAGTGGTTCCGCGTCACCTGCGCCCTGTGCTCGGCGCAGCTGTTCCCCCACTACACCTACCTGGTGCTGCAGTGGCCCTGGCTCTACTACGTTGCGTTATTCTTAGATTTATCTGCGTGGTTCGATATGTAAGTAAGCCTTCAAGATATATAGCTTCTTTCCATTAATTTTGGGCTCAGAACTCACAAGGTCTATTTTTCCTGGTTGGATTATACACTAGTATTCATCTACTGCATACGTCAAGCACAGAAGTTGGAAAAAAAAATCCTATTTCCTAATTTTTTCCTAATTCCGATACCTATTTCTACTGGCTACACTGGCTTTCAGTTGATACAGGATTGACACATAGTTAAACAATACCCGTAATTTATACACTGGTTGGTCAACCGATCCGGCCTTTGAGGAGGCTATTTCCTTTCGTATCTAGCCTGTGTCTCAGCGACCAATGAATAAGATCAATTTTTGTGTGTTTCAGTATACAACGCATGCTGATCGGTTACTTCAATGAGGATGGAATTTTAGTGTATCATCCTTCCAGTACTGCAGCTTATTACATAAAGGGAGCCTTCATCGCGGATTTATTTGGGTGCCTCTCACTTGAAAACTTGGAGGCAACTCGTATGGAGAGCTATGGTAAGGATTAAATGCTGGCAAATCTCTTAGTATGTTCGTGATGACCCTAATAATCTGCGCCTCTTCGCTGTGGCTGTGGAGTATGGACTAGCTGGTGAATGTCCGTTGTCTTTGATTTTTGGGGTTCCATATCTCGAAATGAAAACCGGACCCCTTTTAATAGGATCACTTAGTTGTATGTCAGGAACGAGTGGAGATGTCATTTAACTGTCATGAACTGGTCATAAAAAATTAATTATTTTGATGGGAATTAGAGGACAAAATTCGCGTGACACCGACGGAGCAGTTTCTGATGTTGAACAGACTCATCCAGTTGTACCGGCTGCCAAGCGCCATGATGGTGCTCAAGGACTACATCGAGAGACGGGACATTCTCATGGTGTAAGACCTTCAAAATCTTAATGTATTGTAACAATCGATTGGCTTTGACTGATTTTCTAATAAAATATCATTTCATACATCAATTCTGATAATTACTTCTTGATTCTTACCCAGTTTCTTTGACTGTGGCGGTGAATATGGCGGCAATTTTCTTCAATTAGGAGCTTTAGTACCTTTATAGCTGTCTTCATAACTTCTTTCCTCAGTTTTACAATCGACTATAAACGCAGCATAGCCCCACAGATGAGACACAATGTTCTTTACAAGGTCCTTTTTTTAATAAATGTATGTATTCCAATACTTTATAATATTCCAGTTTCCAAGCAATCCCCTTGTTCATGGCGATGCTGAACATTCTGACCTGCTTCATGATATTCTACTCCGTTAAGATATTTTACTCTGTGGACAAAGAGGGCAATTACGATTGGATCATCGAGCCATTTCCTGATCCTGGAGGCTCATGGCTGCATCTGTTCGGAAACACATGTAAGAATAAAGAAACTTAGAACAGCTATGTGGTGCAAGAGATCAAAAATTTGACCTGCTCAAACATGTCGCTGAGGTTGTCGATTGATACTATGATTCTTCTAAGCTCTGGCAAAAGTGTTGCGGTGTTAGATAGGTTGGTAAGTCAGAAAGATCTGTAGCCAAAAGCATCCCAAAATTTTATTTGAAGCTGTAGCATTCGTAGTTGAATATATTTTACACTAAGTTGCGTTCGGTCAAAATTACGCAGCTCAAATGCGCTAGCAACGCAGGATTTACTGCATTTGCGACCCTTCTAAGTTTTTTGGTTTTAAGTTAAATACGAGTACGTCAAAACAAAAGTGGCTATATAGTGGATACCATATTATCTACTAACAATTTGAAACTTCAAATAGACTTGGGAGCGTCGCATTCTTACCCAATAAACCTGTGGGCGCCATTAGGAATGTGTACTCTTAAAAGACCACCGTAGAAACTACCCTCCAAAAACATCCCAGAGGAGACTGCTAAGAGGTCTCCACTGAACCTGTGCGTTGAAGCACGAGTATACATGCAGTTAATATGTGGTGTCAATCTAATACATAATGATTTTCATTATTAGCATGTGATACGCTTTCCGCAGTTCGCTTCAACTTGACGGCGACGCCGTGGAACCTTCACCTAGCGACATACTTCTGGGTGGTGTACGAGTGCAGCAGCACGGGCTACGGTGTGTTCAACCCCACCAACCAGACCCTCATGCAAGTGCTGTTTATCGGGATGGCCAGCAGTGAGAATTCTTACTATTTGTACCTACTTATTAAAAATCAAAAGAATGTCTGTTTTTTAACTTTTGACGGCACATAGTTTGAATACTTTTTATTTCAAAGGACTTTTTGACTCAGAAGCCCTATGTCCGTCCTATGTCCTATGTCCGATGTCCGATTCGATCTGTCTCCATACAACATATTTCAACATTGTTTCATGGCATAAAAACGAAACAAATAGAATTAGTTTCGCATTTTTCGAGTCTTCTTATGACAAAATAGTGAATGCGTCGCGCACTAAACATGCGATGCAAGAGAGCTACTTTAGCTTTTCAGGAAGGATCGAGTAGCATAATATTAGGTCTTTACCTATGAAATTGCCGTTTTGTATGAAAAAATTTAAACGATTTTTTTTCATGTATTTTTTATTTGTATTAATAAGGCATTTTGTACTGCCTCTCGGGTATTGAATTTTTTTCCCGCCAAGAAGTTATCCAAATTCTGGAAAAAGTAGTAGTCTGTAGGCGCAAGGTCTGGTGAGTAGGGCGGATGACGGAGAACTTCCAACCCCAGTTCTTGCAACTTGGAGACCGTCTGCTGTGCAGTTTGAGGTCGCGCGTTATCGTGCACTAGCAGCGGAGACGAGCGATTGACCAATGCTGGTTGGAGATGTGCCAGCTTCTCCATCATTGTGTTCAGTTCTTCACAGTACACATCTGCAGTAACGCTGACCCCGTTTGGTAAGAAGCTGTGATGAATCACACCGGCGCTAGACCACCAACCAGTGACCATTACTTTTCTAGGGGTAGTTTTTCGTTTAGGGCATTGTTTAGGTGCTGAACTTGCTGAGCGCTTGCGGTTATCAAACAGAATCCATTTTTCATCGCAGGTAACAATGCGGTTCAAAATTCCGTCATTTGTGTGTCTGTTGAGCAGTGCAAGGCACGTTTCGACGCATACATCGCGCTGGCGATCATTGAGTTCGTGGGGCACCCATTTATCAAGCTTTTTTACCTTGCCAATTTGACGCAAATGGACCAATATTGTTTTGACGCTAACGTCGAAAGCTGCTGCTAATTCAGCCGTCGATTGTGTATCATCAGGTTCCACAATCGCCTTTAATTCGTCATTGTCGACTAAAGTCTTCGGACGACCGCGAGTTTCATTTTTCAGGTCGAAATTCCCAGAACGGCAGCGAGCAAACCAATAACAGGTGGTGCGTTGATTTGTAGTGTTAGCTCCGTAAACGTCGTTGATGTTGCGTGCCGCTTGTGCCGCGTTGCTGCCACGACGGTACTCATATTCCATAATTATTCGAAATTTTAACGTATCCATGATGACGAAAAAGGTTGAAATGCGATGAAAATGTAACATTAATCAATAAACAAATGACTACTTTTGGAAAAAGAATTCCGTGTTTTTAAAATAAAATTAATTTGAAATTAGAATTCTTAGCCTAACAAAAAATATTTTGATTTAAAATGGCCAGTACTGCAGAACGGCAATTTCATAGCTATAGATCTACTAGCTTCTGCCCGCGGCTTCGCCCCCGTGGAATAAAAAGTATCGGGAACGGGATAAAAAGTATCCTATGTCCGTCTCCTGGTTCTAAGCTACCTCTCCACCAATTTTCAGCCAAATCGGTCCAGCCGTTCTTGAGTTATAAATGAAGTAACTAACACGACTTTCTTTTATATATATACTAGCTTCTGCCCGCGGCTTCGCCCCCGTGGAATAAAAAGTATCGGGAACGGGATAAAAAGTATCCTATGTCCGTTTCCTGGTTCTAAGCTACCTTTCCACCAATTTTCAGCCAAATCGGTTCAGCCGTTCTTGAGTTATAAATGAAGTAACTAACACGACTTTCTTTTATATATATAGATTATTAAGTTATATAATAAGTAGTGATAAATTAAATAGAAGTCCATTATTGTTTTATAAATAAGTGGCCAATACATTCAGGTACAATGATAATCACGTACTACTCGGTTCGCATCATCAGTATCCGCGCGAACGTGAATAATTCCCTCGCCGGCTTCCAGCAGCACATGAAGGATATCAACGTGTACATGGCCAGGGAGAAGTTAGACGAGGAATTGAAAAAGTATGCTTTCTACTTTATAACTAAGTAATGTTTATTTGTTTATTGCAGGGAAAACATCATCCATATATTGTACTTCTGCTGGACACGAGTCCATTCGGAGTGAGAGAGGTTAGGCTATAGTCCACGACGCCAGCCTACTGCGGGTTGACAGTAAGCTGCAACTTGCCTTCCCAAACTTCGAGCTGCTACTGAGAATTTCATTACATAATAAAACTTTCCTCGACCTTGGAATCGAAACCAGAACCTCAAGCATGGAAGTCGTACCCAGGGCCACTAGGCTAATGAGGCAGTCATTCAGTACCTACTATTCTTCCATCCATAATCCTAAAAAAATACCTTTCGTTAATAAATCGTGTAAATTTTAATCATAATTGCTTGATGTTACAGTAATATTTGTTTGTATCAGAGAAATCAGGCGTTACTACGAGTACAATTGGGAAAAGATGGGCGGTATTGACTATCGAGGTGTTCTCAAACTGTGCGACCAGATCACCCTCAGGACCGATGCTATATTACACATATATGGACCCACTTTCGCCAAGGTAACCATAGATAGTTTTCATTCTTTAGATGCCCCAATAAATAATGTCTTAATCTTGGTAATCTTTGATTCGTTCTAATGCTTCATCACTAGCTTCATTCGACAGTTGATACGTGGTTTATCTTATGTCAGATTAAATAAAGCACTAATGGTCAGAATTGATGGAAACACAAATCACAATTGATGGAAGCGACAGCTAGGACTGTTCTATCTAAAGCCGCTACGGCTCCTTCTTCAAAAGGCCGTTGCCCTGAATTGTAACACTCTAATGATATTGATTTGTTTTGGCGTTTCTTCTCCAAGGTCGTTATGTGAAATGCCAGCACCCTCTAGTTAAAAAACATTTAAACATTGGACGGTCCACTCAAAATCATCTATTCTTTACAACACTTATATCATTTTATGACTGATGTATGTTTTTAGATCTCCTGTAGTAGGGAGCGAGCTATTTACCATTAACCGGGTACAATTCAACGAATTCGGAGTTGCTATTGAGAACTGCTATAGCAGCAGCACTCTGTGACCTGGCATTCAAACCACCTAAGCAGGTGTTAAGCAGGAGGATGAGACCCTGCATAGCAGTCACTCTTACGCCCGAGGTTTTCTCCCCTTTTGTAATACTGTTCCTGCGAATAAATGACAATTATCCTCACACAGTGTCCGTTGCTTGTCGACGTGGATGTCTCTTTATTACGCATCATTGGGCGCGCGGTGCGAGGCGTGCACTTTCTTCGTGACATGAAGATCATTGAGCTTCACGACATGGTCACCGATATGTACTTCGTGAATTATGGTGGCGTAGAAATCAGAGTCACGAAAGGTGAAATGGTCTCTATCGTACGGCTACCGAGGGGCAGGTACTGACACATTGTTGATTTCCCTTAAAAAATCTATCATCTCACTGTATGTGTTCTTTCTATATGTAGGAATAATAATATAGACTAGCTGAATAATTTAATAGCTTCATAATTATTTTTCCGATCAACCAAAACAAAATTTTAAATCGGTTCAAAATTAGGGAAGTTGCAAGAGGGGTACCTCTTGTCTCTTGTCTCTCCGGTCTCTTGTACGTAGTGATGACATTAAGTCTATGGTGCGCTATACAAATTCTATGCTAACATTCATTTTGCGGGAAAGGGACTGTGTAACAGCTCTCAATTTCTAGAAATCTTAGAAATCTATTGAGAGATTGAAATAATGTTTTTGAATACGAATTACAACCTTCAACTACCTACCTACCTACCTACCTACTACTAGTATATTATTCGAAGCGACTGCCATGGATAATCAACTCCGCTATCGTTTTGGCAATACTGATGTCCTAAGGAGAGACTATCATGCTTATTGGGCTTCTACCTGCCATTAACAAAATTGTCATAGGTGACTGATGACTTTACGTGCTCTCCTAGGCACGGAGGCATCTCGGTGTATTAAGAATGGTTACTCACCCATTGACCGTGGCAAGTACAGTGAAACCTTGATCGATTGTGATAGTGATAGATAATGAGGTATTAAATTATCTTATTCGTATCATCACTTAATTACATGACATATTTAATGGTTTTTGGTGTAGTGTTTTCGGCAATACAGAAGGCACAGCAAGCCAGAGAAGTCCATATGCAGTGGTAGCCACTGGTCGACTCCACGTGTTGATGATCAACGCGCTGGCCTTCGCAAATGTTACGAAGGACTTTCCCGAAGTTAAGGCGAGGATAGCCAAATCTAAGTCTGACAAGGTGACATTTTCGAAGCAGTTACTACAGTTAACTCTAACCCTGTATAGTTATTTTATTAGGTCCCATGTAAAGTAAGGCAAGCCTATTGCCAAAACCGTTTGTCGTCTTGTAACGACAAAAAAGACACAGCTTTGATACCAGGTTTAACCTTTCTGCAGATGTACATATTGGGTGGTGAAGCAAAGGTGAAACAGAAACGCAATGTCCCCACAGGCCCTCCACCACGAAGCAAGAAGAGCCTACTGAAGTACATCTTCTTTCAAGAAGGCGTGATACAAATCTACTTGCTTGTCATTTGCATGAGCTGCATCTATTTGGATATTTATAATGCCGGATATCAGGTGATCATCTAAATTATTGTTTTAGAATATTTTAAAATTTATTTCCTCGACTGTTTGTAAGTGTCTTGAATACTGTGTTGTACTTTACTCTTTATGATTATGAAATATGGAAATGGTCAGACCAGATTTCTGACTTTAACTATGGTACCCACGCCTACTAGTTTGTTTGTTTGTTTTTTTTTTACTAGCCGTTACGTACCCACCATTGGCAAAGGTTTCCCCAATTCGTTCCAGGTGCTCTATTTCTGTGTGTCTTTAAACTAATGCTTTCACCCCGCCACATTTATTCTGGGCGAGTTAAAACGTAAAATGTTTTTTTACGCAATATGATATTACTTTTCGCATCTAAACTTTCTTTAATGTATATCAATTCAAAATGAGAGAATGTTACATTTACTCCCAGCCTACGCCACTCATATTGCTTCGTTTCGTTGCGTCTTCTTCGGTCTTCTAGCTCTTTCTTCTATTTTGTTTTTGTGTAATTAAACAGAAATATTAGATTTCAGCAGTTATTTTTAATTTCAGGACAACAGTACATGGCTCCTTATTTCGCTCTATTCTTTAGACTTTTGCTTCTTGCTCAAGATATTGACTCAACATTCTTTGCCATTGCTTGTATCCAGTAAAAGTATGAAGACTCTCATGTTACCCATACGGAGATTGTTAGTATTTATTATTGTATCATAATTTTAGTAGTAATAGAACTCGCTCATGAGAAAAGAGAGATCTACCCATTGCACTCCCATTGCAAGGGAATTGAATTGAAAACTAATAAAATACTAAATGATTGCTAAAATTTGCTGAATTTTAACGATGACTGGTAGCTTTTCTAATGTGGTTGCAGGTATTTCAAGCAAGAGTTTAAGTACGACTTGCTATCAATACTACCGATAGAACTGTTTAGCTTCGCCGCAAAACAAACGAGCTGGGCTTGGTTCGCTGTGTTGCGCCTCAACCGGACCTTTAGAGTTGTAAGGATTCTCCACTAAATACATTTGAAACACAAAATAGCGAGCTCGCACGCCGCATTGTAAAAGTTTACGATTAGATTCGTGATATCAGTGAACTTTTATCCGCTAATATAATAAAATAATTATACTTAAATTATTATATTAGCGGATAAAAATTAAGCGATCTTTAAGTAATCACTATACAGTCCATAAAGGAAAGAGATACTATTGTTATTGTCTTAGAGCTTAGGTAATTTTTATTAATTATTTATTGGGGTTGATTCGTTCAGAGATGCAGAGCTTACTCAAGAATGCCACATGTCTAAGATGGATTTTCAAAGACATCTACGATATTATCTTTTACTGTTAAAGTTTAACGTTAAATAAACTGTTAAGGTATGATAGCAAAGCAGATATCTGTCACCCTGTCTTCGTCAAACCGCAACTCGTCCACCCACACAACCTTTTACTTTAAAGTTGTGACACCTTATTGGTTTTCCGTACCAGACGACAGTGTATAAGTGCTTGCAACTGCGGAACGAGAGCATCACGGTGAACCTGACGCTCACCACGGTGATGGCTGTGTCCATCTGGTTCACGCTCTTCGTCCACTCTACTACGTGCATATGGTACTCAATGGCCGTAATGCAAGACGCTAGGGTGCCAAACTCTTCGTGGATCTATATCGGTATGTATATCTATATCCTCCTTTTGATCCTTCAGATACTCTCTAGCGCTGTCTCGATTTACCTCTTGTCGTGCGCATCAAAGACATCCCGACATCTCTCTGTATCTATACTCTATACTTAATATATAAAGCTGAAGAGTTTGTTTGCTTGAACGCGCTAATCTCAGGAACTACTGGTCCGATTTGAAAAATTCTTTCAGTGTTAGATAGCCCATTTATTGAGGAAGGCTATAGGCTACATATCATCACGCTAAGGCTAAGTAACTATTCCACGCGGACGAAGTCGCGGGTGGAAGCTAGTAATGTATATAGGGAAATTTAAAGTTATTTGTAATAATTGGATAACTACTTGAGATCCTGTGTTTCATTTCCAGGAGCGAAGTATTATTTGGTTATTCTATGTAATTCTCAGCAGCAGCTAGGAGCTTGATTTTTGGCAAGGTGAAACCTAAACATATCAGCGAATTATAGGTGTAGGTAAATTAGTGAACTCTGTGTTTCCGTTAGCATGCATGATGGTATGATATGTTAATCATTGGAATGTTAGATTGTAAGCACTCGCTTCAGTTATAAAAAGAAAATGATGTTACTTGATGCAATCATTAATAATCTAGTGTACCTGTGTAATCTTTAGATGGTGGCGGAAGTCACTGCGCCAACCATTATCTGTGTTCTTTGTACTTCGTGATTACGACTTTCACGCAAAATGGAGTTGGAGACATTATGCCAAAGAATGGCTCGGAGGTAGGCAACGATACTTATTTCAGAAAAATCACCAGTATTTATTACTATGGTTTTAGCAATTTGCAAGAGATGACCATTTCTTACATTTTTATTAAATAAGTACTTGCTGTTTCCCACGGAATAACTCGCGGCCTAAACGTTATATTTAACTCGATTAATTATATATAACTCAATGATAATTTAGCGTTCTATTAGTTAAAGATTTTCTTTAAATCAGTCCATAATTAATATCTTAAAAAGATAAAATAAGATAATTGATTTCAAAATAAGATGTACAAGAACATAGAAAGAATCTTAAATCGGCAATGTAAGAATAATAATGTAGTGTTTTGGTGGAACTCTGGCGCACGTAAGATTAAACTTGTATCATGGGTACGAGCGATGGATACCTACTTAATATTAAATAGAACTAACACAGCCTCCTTGGTTATATAAAATTTTTGAGTGTGCGGAAAGTGTCTGTTTATGTTAATTTGTGTGATTTGAGTAATTGTGTATGAATTAGAAATGAAATGTTATAAAATGAAGTTACTTCATCAGATCCTCTGTCTTACTATAATCTTGAATCAGTAGCCATTAAGAGATCCATCTTTTACATTATAATCGACAGAGAAGATAGATGTTGTTATAACTTATCAACATTGTGGAGTAAAAAAATTGTTTTGAGTTTTAAGTACCTATAATTGCAGGTGGTGTTCGTGTCAATTCTAATGATACTGTCTACGATGGTATTCATGGTGTACGTGGGCGAGTTCTCCAGCATTATCCAATATCAGTCCTACCGCTCGTTCAGCTTCTACAGCAAATACCTAGAGCTACAAGTAAATATACTTACCCGGCTCTAAAAAGATTTTGTTCGTTTATGTAGTTTGTGTTAATATCTCCCGCTAAAGATGGCCTCCAGGTACAGTCTTGTTATCAACTCATATACTGTTCCACTGCACGTAATACCTCCATTACTACTCCTCTCAAAGTTAGAGTTCCATACATAAAAATATCTAATAAAATATATTGCCTGATGGTTCACTCGCTTACCATAAGAACTAGCATATTTTCATCTCCTCTTTTTGCTGTCTGCAGTGAAATACTCGCCCAATTATTTTAACTGAAACAATAATGTCAGCTCGTTACTGCTTACAATATTTATCAATGCGTTACCATACTTGACTCCGCACCAGATTTCTACCACCTCAACTGTACTTTTATTTGATTCGCTACTTCCCAGGAGTTTCTGAAGAACAATCGAGTGTCTAGCAACCTGGTGACCATAGTGAACAAGTACACGCTGCACCTGTGGCGGGAGACGCGTGGCTTGCAGGTGCCGAAATTCCTGAGGCACGCGCCCCTCTCCCTCCGGTTGAGGATTATGTCGGCCGCATATTTGCATCATATTACTCGGGTAATGTACCAAAAAATCTGATTATTATGTGTAAATGTTCAAGAAGGAAATCTTTCGGGAACTCCTTGGCAAAAATATTGCACTATCAATCTCTCGTCATCTTAGCGCGAATTCTTAATATTCTCATCAGCATTTAGCCGGCACGATGAGAATACGCTGATCACGCTATCTATACAACTGAGCCTGGTCACAACGTGCACTTCGGGCACATGAAAACATTAAAATACTGATTGTGAAATATTTATTTCAGCATCACATCTTTGAAGAATGTGAACCTGCTTTCCTGAGACAGCTGTGTGGTTGCTTGAAATTATACACGTATAATGCAGGTAATTATGGATGAGGATAACATTTTCCAAAAATATCGATAGGCGTCTTCTCTTTTCGTAAGGAATTTTATCACAGACAGGTGCTTAAAATTTTGAAACCGCAACGACTCATCTGACTTTGTAAAGTTTATTATTAATCACTCGAAGCTTGTTGAGAAACTTCATATCCAACGAATTTCATAAACTACTAGGAGGTAGGTACTCTATAGCATTACAAAATACTAAACTTAAAAAATAAATAATACTCTAGCAACTGACAACGAGAACTTTCCGGCGTGTGTAAGTGTATCTCAATTAGATTCTTTTTTTTTTAAAGGTTACTAGCAATGTGGGTCACACATTACTAGTATTCTTAACCCCTCGTGCTAAGCTAGATTGCTTGTGTTACGAGTGGGTTCACGTCGGCAGTGCAATGGGTGGGATTCGAACCGGCAACCACATGATCGCAAGTCCGACGCCCCAGCCCTTAGGCTACGGCCGCTTCAAAATAAAAAAAAATGTTGTTGTACAAGTGATGCCTGCAATTTTTTTTATGTGATATGGGGGCAAACGAGCAGATGGATCAGGTGACCCAACTGCTCGTGACTGAGCTGGGACTGGGCGGCGGTAAACGCTTACCATCAGGTGTTGGTAAGCGATTACCGCCTCCCATGGACACCCTCAACACCAGAGAAGTCGCAAGTGCGTTGCCCGCATGTAAATAGGCTTAGGCCTCTGGTATCCTCACTCACTTGGCACAGTGCAAAACTACACATGATAGGTATTTCATTGAATAATTAAAAGTTTACGAACCACATTTTGTATTTCCTTAGACATGTATGTCGTAAAAGAAAGTGAAATCACAGACTCGATGTATGTGATCCACACCGGCAAGGTAAGGGAAACCTGCGAGGAGATGGACATCAGTGCCAGGGTCTACCCCGCCGGATCATACTTCGGCATTGTAAGTATAATGTATTACTATCTAAAGGTAAAAAAAGAAACGCAAGTTAAATTAAATATTTATCCTATCAGTTGCAGGGCTTACTGCGCAATACGCCTTACACTCACTCGTATCAAACTATGACCAAGTCACAAGTGCTTACTCTAAACCTCAACGATTGGGAATACTTACTGAAACATTTTCCAGACAGCAGAAACGCTATTCATAAGCATATGAGACAGGTAGGAGATAAAGATACGGATCAAAGCAATTGGCCTGGTGGTGCTCCAGAACCCGTATTAGTCCCCGATTTTGAGCCTCTAACGGAGATAGAAACAACATCTGATGCACCATTTGATAAATACCCTACATCGGGTAGACATTTCGGTAGAGTTTCAGAAGTAGAAGACACCTCTGGTTCGGGTCGGAAAGCATCACGGTTTTTCGCTTGGCCAACAAATAGTAGAGATGCCGATGAACGACGTCGCAAATCCGAGCCTGACAGAGAATTAGAGCGAGAAGAACTTCATGCTGCCGTAGAAGATAAACCTAAGAAAGGATTTATGGCTAAATTTGCACACACTGCAAAAAAATTAATGGGTAAAGTGTCTGAACAAGAGGAACTAGGTGCAATTGAAGGCAAAGATGAACTTGCACTTGAGGAAGATGTGGAAGCAACAGAGGCCCTTCTTGCACAGTTTGAAGCAGCTAAAAAAAAGGCTGCTAAAGACGTCGTTAAATCAAAAGGACGAAGAAAGAGTATGTTCCACGCGTTCGATGAAGAGACTGAAAAACACATGCTCACTCTAGATATGGAAGAAGAAGAGAAAGGGTTAAAAACAGATCAGCTGGAAGGTAAAGAATCTAAAATCTATGACGCAAAAGATAAAGAAAGTGAAACATTTATGATGCGGCCACTTCGGATCCGCGATAAGGAAGAAACGGAAATATCTAGTACCACAAATACTCAAGTTCTTAATCTAGGTCGTCCTAAGCCTAAGATGGCTCAAGACATGTCAGAAGTTGAAGTTACTATAGATATTGCAGGCAGTGATTCTCTACGTCGGACTGCCGAAGAAACAAAGAATATTGAAGCTGTCAAAGATATCACGGATGAAAAAGCTGATGATGATACTCTGAAAGCTGCTAAACTTTCTTATCCGACTCCTGCGAAACAATCTTCGGTCATTGAAATTCTGAGGCCTACAGAACCTGACTATTATGATAACCAAGTTGCACCAGCTGCAGAAGACACCACAAATATCGAAGCAACCCAGGACACAACAGATGTCCAAGTTGGTTTAGATATCCAAGATGCTCAGCCCGTGAAAGATGTCCAAGAATCTCGATCAATACAAAACGAAAAAGTCGACCAGCTCGCTCAGTCTCCCGAATATCAAGACACCCAGGATACTCAAGCTGCTGAAGATGTTACTGATGTCGAAACTGATTTAGAAACCCAAGGTTCTCAGTCAAACCGAGATGCCCTCGAGACTCAGCCCACCCAAGACCCAAATGTCACCGAAATAAAACCTGCTGCTGATCAAGATACCCGAGATACTAGCGGTGTTAAAGACTTAATTGAGACCAAAGGTAGCAAAGATTCCATAGAAAGCCAGTATATTCCACCTCATAAAGATAGTCCCGTTACTGAAACTCCAAAACTTACTCGACCAGAAAGTGATCCAGACATCCAAAATACAGGAACTGCCCAAGATGCCCAGGATAATACAACCCAACAAGACACAGATATTGAACATGTTCAAGCAACTACGGATACTCTAACTAGTCAAGAGGCTCCGTTGGCCCGAGATGTATCTATCACGTCACTTAAACAACTTTCAGAACTATTACACCCGGACCCTGAAATTACTGATGATATTCAAGTTGCTAAAGACACCAGAGAAGTTGAGCCTGCCAAAGATATCACAGATTCAGAGCCTGCTCAAAATATCACAATGACTGAAACCCCTAAACTTCAAAGCCCGAAAAGTGAAATTGAAGATGCCGAAACAATAATTCCTAAAGATCTTTTGGATCGCCACCGCTCATTTGCTAGACGTCCCATAATTTTTGATCCGAATCGAAAGGATTCGGATGATATAGAACCTTATGGACATACAGAAGGTATCTTGGTTCATTTTCTATTGATCTTACGAAGCTATTTTTTTCTCATAAAACTAGAAAAGTGATACTAGCTGTAGCCAACTTAGCTTGCATGTTTATTGATCATTAATTTATCGAATTATTTCATAAATATATCATTTTCACTACTCATGACAAAGGTCTATCATGTAAAAAACGCCCGCCATTCTATTTGACCTAATTTGATTTTGATTATTTTTTTCTGAGACACCTAGAAATAGATGATTCTAAATTACTACTACTTAAATTATTTTACTTAAATTTTTTACACATACATAATTTTATTTTTTGTAAACCGTTGTACCTTTCTAGAGGGGTTAGAAAAAATAATATAATATGGTAACGGTTAATGTTGTTACGCATGAACATGTCGAAGTTGGATTGCATAAAACGCTGTTTTACAAAACCGTTAGCTGATTAATTAAATAGCTCTGTTATGTAAAACAAACGTGTAACACAGCTCTTTTACATAACAGAGCTGTTTTATAAAACAGATATCAGTTATGTAAAACAGCAAAATATGTATAATCCTACTGCGACATGCTCTATCAATCGCAAAATTGGTAAACTCAAATCCATTATTGTTTCGTTCTGCTATAGATGAAGATGCTCCCGTGACAACTTCTACAAAGACAACAGCAGACGCAGAAAGTAAGGAAGAGGGTACAAGCACTTCGGTTTCAAAGATGAACAGACGCTTCGTTCACGTACGCTATGATGCAGGAGCCGATGAAGAACTCACATTTGAAGCAGATACGGAAGATGAAAAAGATAGAGCCAGTGACAAGGCTAAATCGGAGGATGACAAAAATATTCTTACGTTGGACAGTGATGAGCCAATGGACCCGTATAGGAGTGGAGGTGCCAGCGAAGAAGGCGACGACGAGGCCACGACTTCTGCATCCACTTCTGGAACTTCTACCTCCCAGAAAAAGGAAAAACCATTTAGACACGATACTGATTAATTTTCATAACCATAATATTACTATAGACTTAACAACATTGATTTTTTTTTAACTTCAAAGTATATAGGTATTACTTAGTCTGTAGTTGAAAGCCTATAGAGTTTTTTTTAGAAAGATTACTAGCAATGTGGGGCGCACATTAATAGTATTCTTGTTAACCCCTCGTGCTAAGCTAAAAACAGTTTTACAACTCAACTAATGATCAACTGCTAAAAACAGCAGCTTGTGTTACGAGTGGGTTCACGTCGGTAGTGCAATGGGTGGGTTCTGAACCGGCAACCACATGATCGCAAGTCCGACGCCCTACCCATTAGGCTACCGCCGCTATATTAAATAAAGAAAAATGTTATTTAACTTTTAAGTTTTGCAATAGTATGTCATTTTTGTTTTATCCCAAGTCTTAGCGTAATTTATGTCTTTTCATAAGAATTTTAAATGATAGAAAATAAATTTTTTATCATGCACTACTAAATATTTTTTTGACATTGCGGCCACAATTTACTGTTGTTGCTGTTAACCTTAATAATAAATGATTAGTGAATACTATAAGAATACTTTAATTAGTTAACCTTTTAATTTAAATTAAAATATTTATTATTACCATATGTCTACGACTGTCAATTAATCGTTACGCCCTCTATCGGCCGCGCTCTGTACCAGCGGGTGCATCATCTCGATGACGACAACATGGCACGGCGCAAACGACGAAGGATGCGGGGGCCGGGGGAGAGCGGGGGCCGCGACACAAGTGACGCGTATCGGGATATGACAAAACTATTAAAATTTTGAACTCACGCAACGACACAGCGCGCACTGACGTGACTAGCAATTTGTATATTTTCAATCTCACCAATAAAAGGAATTTTGAGTATCAATCCACGCACCATCTCTTCATTGAAGTGACCTGATTCCTCAACCACGCATACTCACCAACATAATTGGACCTTCGAGCCGAACATCCGAGAAGAAGCGGCGTCACAGAGTGGTACCTTCTGGTGTTCTGGAGGAGCAACGCAGCAAAGGTCAGGCCAATCGATCCTTTATTCCTTTTTATATTCCAATTTGTGTTTTTAGTTTCAATTTGTGCTAATACCTATCGTGAATTCGTGATCGTTTTAGTGTAAAAAAGTGCTTTGTAAAACCGTTAGTAGCTACCTACATACTTGACTTCTTTCTCTTGCAAGCTTCCACAATGGCAAAAAAGTGCGACGATATTATTAGTGATCTAGTCAAAAAACGCGGATCGATTAAACGTAAAGTCACTTTATTTTCAAAATACGTGCAATTGCTTATCTGTTCCGACTCCGAGATAACAGACATACAAAAAGCCGAGTTAGAGGACCGTTTCGATGCCTTCAAACTATTATTTCAACAATACACAAAGATTCAAGATGAATTAGAGTTATTTTTGCCCGACACGCAATTAGACGAAGAGTTACTGGATAGGGAAGAATTCGAGAACCGATATTATTCTATTGTAGGGAAGTGTAAATGTATCTTGAAACCAAAGGATAGTAATCGTAGTACTGAGAGCGCGCCGAGTCAAATTCGCGTTCCCAACGGTATGAAATTACCCACAATTACTTTGCCGAAATTCGACGGTACATATGATCAATGGCTCGAATTTCGGGATACTTACTTATTCATGATACACAACAGCGAAAGTTTAGATAATATACAAAAGTTTCATTACTTGCGGTCCGTACTCACAGGCGATGCATTACAGGTAGTCAAAGCGCTGGAATTCACTTCAGATAACTATTTAGTGGCGTGGAGTCTACTAGAAAATAGATATAATAACGACCGTTTGTTACAACAAAATCACGTAAATGCTATATTGTTTGCGCAACCGTTAATTAAGGATTCAGCTGTATCCATTCGAAAGCTAATCGATTTAATTCTTAGAAATATGAGGGCTTTAAAAACATTAGAGGAACCCACCGAACATTGGGACACTCTAATTATACTTATAATTGTACCAAAGCTAGATTCCTTATCGGAACGCGAATGGGAACGTTACAAAGGCACGCTTCCGAAAGACAGAAAATTAAAGCTGTCTGATATGATGACGTTCCTCCAGGATCGTGCTGATTTCCTAGAAGCGGTGGTTAAGCCTAACAAAAACCAAACGGTAGACACACACAACAGTCACAACATTCACACAAAGAAACTGTCACTTACAAAGTCACACAGTCACGTTAATACACACAAAGATAACACAAGAAAAACATTTAATCATAATTCACAACGGTTTAAATGCGACAAGTGCGGTTCCAACCACCCGTTATATTCCTGTGAAGATTTCCTTAGCTTATCCCTTCAAGATAAATTAAACTTTATCGAAGAGAAAAAGCTATGTCGTAATTGTTTACGAACAGGTCACGCATTGAACGAGTGTTGGTACGGGCCGTGCAGGCATTGCAACAAAAAACATAACACGTTAATTCACAACGATGCTGTCGTAGACGCTCGCACATCATCAGCTGTTGCACAAATCACGCAAATAGTGCCTCAGTCTGTAAGTGATACGAGTACTACACACATACATGCACCGCTAACTACTTCCCATAAATCTCACACATTGAACAAGGATGATAATAATATTAATGCGCATTGTTTTCAAAATCCCGTATTATTATCAACCGCATTAGTGGAAATAGCGGACACGCATAATAATTATTACACAACGCGGGCTCTCCTAGACAACGGGAGCCAACACTGTTTCATATCCGAATCGTTATGTAAACAGCTTAATCTTCCATTGATACAGTCCACTGTTCAAGTAATAGGGGTAGGTAACACTATCTCCAATTGCACGCAATATTGTCACATTCAATTGCGGTCTAAAACAAGCTCATATAACACAAAGTTTAATTGTTTGGTTTTGCCGCACATAACAGAGCAATTACCATCATTAGGAGGTAATTATAACATAGACATACCCCACAATATTCAACTCGCCGATCCTGAGTTCTTTATGTCTAACGAAATTAATTTATTGTTAGGGGCAGATAGGTTCTGGGATTTGCTAAGTGAAGGTCTGATACGATTACCGAATGGTCCCTATTTACAAAACACGCAATTAGGTTGGGTCATATCGGGAACCGTCCACAAAAGGATATCACGCAAAACCCTAACTCATTGTAATATTACGCAAACACTAGATTCAGAACTCAAACGATTTTGGGAACTGGAAGAAATACCGTCAACACACAATAATTTAACTAAAACTGAAAGTGCATGCGAAAATTTATTTAAAGAGACGACATTACGCGACGTTAACGGTCGTTTTTCTGTGCGCATACCGTTAAGTCAATCAGCTGATGTTTTGCACGATACATTTACTATGGCAAAAAACAGGTTTCTTGCAATAGAACGCAAACTGATTAGGAGCGCGCCTAGCTATAGAAAAATGTACAATGATTTTATGAGAGAATATTTAGGTCTGGGCCATATGAGTCGCATCTCAGAATATTCTTCACCATATTATTTTTTGCCACATCACGGGGTCTACAGGGAACATAGTTCCACCACGAAACTCAGAGTGGTTTTCGATGCGAGTGCTAAGTCCACCTCAGGAAAATCACTGAACGACATACAACACATTGGGCCTACGTTGCAAAATGATTTGTTCTCAATATTACTCCGGTTTCGACAATATAAATATGTCGCAAGTGCCGACGTAGAAAAAATGTATCGGCAAATATTAATTCAGCCTGACCAGAGGGACTTACAACTAATACTGTGGCGAGAAAATCCTTCCGACCCGCTAGGTGTATACCAACTTAACACCGTTACGTACGGGACGGCGTCTGCACCTTACCTCAGTATTAGGTGTTTGAAACAACTCGCCTTAGAATGTGAACATGAAGTAACACGCGTTACAAAACGTCATATTCTATCGCTTGTCGCACAAATTTATGATCCTTTAGGTTTACTAACGCCTACTATAATTATCGCTAAAATTATTTTACAAAAGCTGTGGCTTTCGAAAATAGACTGGGATGACGTAGTACCTACATCTATACTTGTAAATTGGCAAAATTTTATTGATAAATTACACTGCTTACAAGACATACGAATTCCAAGGTACGTAATTGGAGACAATACACACATAACCGAGTTACACATTTTCTGTGACGCATCGCAGGATGCGTATGGGGCGTGCGCTTATGTACGTAGTTATACAGATGCAGAGATAACAGTCCATTTATTGTGTGCGAAAAGTAAAGTTGCGCCCGTCAAACCGGTTACAATACCGCGCTTAGAATTATGCGGCGCGGTAATAGCTGCTAAATTGTTTACAAAAATTACTCACGCATTAAGATTAACTTTTAATAATGTTTATTTTTGGTCAGACTCCACGATAGTTTTGGGATGGCTTAGGATGTCGCCTAATTTATTAAAAACATTTGTACAAAATCGGGTTGTACAAATAAATGAACTCACGGGTGACAAACCGTGGCTCCATGTCGCAGGTAAACAAAATCCTGCTGACTTCTTATCGCGCGGCGTACATTTAGATGCACTCAAAGCATGTGAGATGTGGTGGCGAGGCCCACTTTTCTTACAGGTTCCTAACTCGCAGTGGGAACAGGACATTGGTTCCAGTAATGTTAGTCGCGACGAATTGCCTGAATTAAAATGCCATAAATCTTCATTACTTGTTCAAGTAAATTCAGGTAATGACATATTCGAACGATATTCATGTTTTAATCGTCTGCGACGCGTAGTTGCGTATATTATGCGTTTCATTAATAATAGTCGCATAAAAATACGAACGCAGCGCCTTACAGATTGTCTTTCCGTAGAGGAATTAAATAATTCGGTCAGAGTTTTAACTCGCATCGCACAACATCAATCTTTCCCAGACATTTGCAGTCAATTAAACTGCAAAGGTCAGTTAAAATGTCCACGCAGTATTTCTAGTCTTAACATATTCTTTGATGATCACAAGTTGATTAGAGTGGGAGGCAGAATAGAATATTCTGACTCGTTCTCGTACGACAAAAAACATCCATTGTTGTTGTGTGGTAAACATAGGTTCACTCGCCTCATATTTGAATATCAACACAAGGTATTATTACACGCGGGGGCTCAGTTATTATTAGCCACCATTCGAGATACCTGGTGGCCTCTTAGAGGGCGTAACTTGGCCAAGCAAGTAGTGCACGCCTGTATGAGGTGCAAGCGCACGAGACCTAAACCCTTAACAATTCAAATGGGTAACCTGCCTACTGAACGATTGGAGCCAGGGTATCCATTTATTCGCAGTGGTGTAGATTATGCTGGGCCATTGTTCATGTTGAACCGTGCCGGAAGGGGGGCAACGCTAATAAAGTGTTACATTTGTCTCTTCGTCTGCTTTGCTACGCGCGCAATACATTTAGAGTTAGTAACAAATCTAACTAGTGAAGCATACCTAATGGCATTGAAACGGTTCATCTCTCGACGTGGCAAACCATTGCAGATTTATTCGGACAATGGTAAGACATTTATAGGCGCACAGAAAGAATTTTCAAAATTTTTAACTTTGGCAAAATCAGACATAATAAATTTCACGACCGATAATTTTATAGAATTTAAATTTATTCCGCCTTATTCGCCTCATTTTGGTGGTTTGTGGGAGGCGGGAGTCAAGGCTTGTAAATCGCATTTATGTCGTGTTACGGGTAACGCACATTTAACATATGAAGAGTTGAGTACGTTATTGGCACAAATTGAGGCTGTCCTCAACTCCCGACCAATGTCCCAAATGTCCACTGACCCAAATGACCTACTTCCTTTGACTCCTGCTCACTTCCTGATTGGTCGGCCACTCACTGCACCTGCCAGCCTGGACCTCACTGGCAAGGCTACACATTGCCTGCCACGCTATGATCGCATCGAACAACTGCGGCAACACTTTTGGCGCCGCTGGTCAACCGAATACATCTCCGAGCTCCAGAAGAGGACGAAGTGGCAGCTCGACCAAGACGTGCTAGTTCCTGGCGCTCTCGTCGTGGTCAAGGACGACAACTTACCCCCTTTGAGATGGCGCCTCGGGCGGGTGCTGGAGACGTTCGCCGGAAAGGATGGCATATCACGCGTGGCTAACATCAGGACACAGGCGGGTAACATACGAAGATCATACCCAAAGATATGCCCGCTTCTTCACCCCGACGAAATCCAAACTCCATTGGAACCTGGTGCTTCCAAGGCCGGGGGCATGTCTACGACTGTCAATTAATCGTTACGCCCTCTATCGGCCGCGCTCTGTACCAGCGGGTGCATCATCTCGATGACGACAACATGGCACGGCGCAAACGACGAAGGATGCGGGGGCCGGGGGAGAGCGGGGGCCGCGACACAAGTGACGCGTATCGGGATATGACAAAACTATTAAAATTTTGAACTCACGCAACGACACAGCGCGCACTGACGTGACTAGCAATTTGTATATTTTCAATCTCACCAATAAAAGGAATTTTGAGTATCAATCCACGCACCATCTCTTCATTGAAGTGACCTGATTCCTCAACCACGCATACTCACCAACACCATACAATCTTCTGTGTTTATTTTCATATCGGTAGGTAATAGAAGGCGCATCCAGACTATATCCGAGAAGCACACAAATATTCGCCTCGGATAGGAATACCAGTCTACTTCCTAATAATTTATATTACTTTACAGATAGTCCGATAAGCCTGAAGATATACTCGTATAACAACGTACAACTAAATTAACATGTCGCTGTTTTGAAATAGACTACAAACATAATAAACATAATCAACCCATTATACTATGGGAATTATTGAAAGACAAAATCGCACATTCAATTTTAACACCTGGATCACCTGATACAAGTATCTGTACCGATGCTCAATAGCCAACGCACACTTCTTCCCAAATACCATAAAAATCGCTTATAATTGAGGTAAACAACGTATGAGTTGGAAAAAAACGGATTTTATCGCGTTGTATTCATTTTATTTAATTCCCGACGTTTCGGATCCTTTACAGCATCCATGGTCACGGGTAGACTGAGGTGTTGGACGTCTTAATGTTAAATTACTAACAGCTACCTTACATTTTTGTTAATTATTAGTGATCCGATTCACGCAGAACGAGCTCACCGTATCCTTTGGTCTTGCAGTTTTGGGCATGGATTTAGATTTAATTGATTCTATAATGGGGTTCCAAGCAGCTGGCAAGACCCAACCATCTTCTCTATTGAAATTTGGGTGTTTTTTAATTTCAATAGCCTCACGAATCATCCCAGGTAGGAATCGGTTTTCTTTTGCGAGGACTTGTGGTTTATCAAATCTGATGTAGTGCTGGGTCTTGTCTAGGGTAGGTATGTTCACAAACTGCACACTTTCTGGAACGGCGGTGTTTGACATCGGCAGTGTGTTCTTTTACGCGGGTCCGGGTCCCTATGCTTCTTTTAGTTTGCCCTATGTATGAGAGACCGCAATCACAATCAAGCTTGTATACTCCTGCATCTTGAAAAGGATCCGAAACGTCGGGAATCTAATTAAATTAATACAACGCGGTAAAATCCGTAAAATATAGTTTTATTTCAATATCTAATATTCACGTAAGTGTCAGAAACCAGTAAATAATAAAGATTTAATATTAAATATATACTACCTATTATTTATATTTGCTATTTAATAACTATTATTTATATTTGCTATTTACTAATAGGTTTGAAGTCGGTTCCAAGCCAATTTAATACTTAGTAATAAATAATCTATGCAGAGTTCTTATTTTGTTTTTTTTTTCATTATTCTTCGTATTGATTGAGCTGCTTATAATATTAAGATTGAATTGCTCTTTATTAGGTTTATTTACGTATCTTAATCATTAAAGTAGGCATTTCATTGTATTAATTTGCTCGTATTCATATGGCTTGGCACCGACAAATAATAGGTGTGACCTTTTTACGATTCCGGTCAGCGTAGACAGATATCGGACGGACAGTACTTATGAGGCTTTGACTATTATGAGGTCATGAGGGCGAATGAACATAATTACATTAGGAGGTAGTCGGCCGGCAACTATAGATAGATAGTCAAAGCCGGCAACCTGTCGACCGACGTCTTGTGCCAGTCGAGCGTGGGCTACAGTTTTATGTTTTTCAACATGTTAATTTTTTTTTTCAATAAAATGGACAACAAACCTCAATTTGTGTCTACTTTTATAGAATTTACTGCCTCATTAGCCAAGTGGTCCTGAGCGCGACTGCTGCGCTACAGGTCCTGGGTTCGATTCCCAGGTCGAGCAGTGTTATTGGGTTTTTCTATGAAATTCCCAGTAGCAGCTCGGAGTTAGGAATTCAATAGGCTCGCCCCCTATTACATGGGACCTAAACATACCGGCGAACTGTGGGTGTGCATTAGTACGGCTCTGCCTAACCCTTCGGGGAATACAGGCGATGCTATGTTATGTTTTTATAGAATTACTAACTTCTGCCCGCGGCTTCGCCCCCGTGGAATTCGGTCTGTCATCACATCCCACGGGAACGGGATAAAAAGTTCTTAAGTTATAAATAGTGTAACTAACACGACTTTCTTTTATATATATAGATATAGAAGTTTTCCATGTTTATGGAAGGTAAAAGATGATTCTTATCACAATAAGCGATTAAAGCCATTCTTTCATCCAATATCATCTTTCTGATGATGACAGTAAATGAAGTAGCAATAGAGCACATCTTTTTTTACGTAACATTATGATGACTTGTGAACGACTGTCGCCTGTGGTGCGTGGACGCTCAAACCGATATCAGATCATTTCCGGCGCGCGGTGCTACGATGGGAAACTGCCGATTTTGAACTGCTAGAGTGTAGTCGCAGAGGTGGTAACAGGCCATTGCCGGCAGGCAAAAATCGCTTTAGTGTGTAGACGTTATTGGCCTAGGACGGCAGTCCGCCCGATAGGACCGGAGACTGCAGGCGGACTGTTAATTAGTGGGGCCCTTTATAGTAATGACAAAATCCGGCCTTTTCCAAATTTCTTCTTTATGAAGAGGTTGTATAATAAAATCGTCAATAAGTAAAGTATTTACATGGGAGAGCCATGCTTCGGCACGAATGGGCATGACCGGAGTGATACCACGGCCTCACAGAAAACCGGCGTGAAACAACGCTTGCGTTGTGTTTCGCCGAGCGAGTGAGGTTACCGGAAGCCCAAACTCTTTTAAAAGGCGGGCAACGCACTTGTGACTCTTCTGGTGCTGCGCGTGTCCATGGGTGGCGGTTATCGCTCACCATCAGGTAATCCGTCTGCTCTTTTGCTCCCCTATCCCATAAAAAAACTAGCGTATGATCTATGATATAATGTTTATATACTCTTTGCTCTGACAGAAGTACCTAATTTTTATATTTGTAAATCAACGGCATTTTTGATACCGTTGTTATTTTTGTTTATTATGAACATTTATGTTTTTGGACGCTGTATTTGTAGTTGAATGTGGTGGAATCAGCGTAAGGCCAGCCAGGCCGTTAAGGCGGGCAGTCGGTCGAGCCAGGCTAGCCGCACGAGCCATGTCAGCGGTGCCAGCATGCGTGGCAGCCAGCGTGGCAGCCAGCCTAGGGAAATCGAGTTCCAGTTCTTCATACGACAGACTGAGGTACCCCTATTTACGCAGAAGGTTCATTGATAGGAAAGTACAATACTCACAATATTATTCTTTTACTGTACGCCCCGTTGTGGAACCAAGTCTTTAAAACGTTGCTAACTAATACATACCATACCGTCACGCCTGTACTCCCCGGGGTTAGGCAGAGGCGTACTAATGTACACCCACAGTTCGCCGGTATATTTAGGTCCCATGTAATAGGGGGCGAGCCTATTGCCATTAACCGGGCACAAATTCCTAACTCCGAGCTGCTACTGGGAATTTCATAGAAAAACCCAATAACACTTTGCTCGACCTGGGAATCGAACCCAGGACCTCTAGCGTAGCAGTCGCGCTCAGGACCACTTGGCTAATGAGGCAGTTAACTAATAATAATAATAAACTTTATTTCAGACATTTGTCCATATATTTGTTAATAATCTTCTCTACTATTATAAAATTGTAAAAAAGCTGTGTCTGTGCATTGAAGATATTTAAAAAAAACACGTAGGTTATGGCATATAAACGTCTCCGAATCCGAAAATGTGATTTTTAAAATTCTTGTCTGTTTGTCTGTTTGTTACGGGTTTGAGCAAAAACTACTGAATAGATTTTAATTTTATTATCACTATTAGAAAGTATATGCTCCAACTTAAAAACAGGTGAACCTCCTGACTCAATTAATCAAATCAATCCTGAGATACAGCTTGACCTCCCTGATGTATAGAGGCCCATACAAAAAAGAGGTCATCAATGTTGGTTTTTGTATTTTTACTCCTGATATAGCTTCACGTGAGCGAAGCCGCGGGCAGAAGCTAGTACCTTTAATAAAATTGTAACTTGATGTCTGTAGATAGGAGATATATGAGGAATAAGTATTTTGTCAAAATTGATGTAATCTATAAAATCTTGATTTTTAGACTCAGTACCCACCGTGGTGGACTCGCGAGGGTGTGATAGAATGGTACCGCAACCTGCCAGATGACACGTTGTGGAATTGCTACATCTGCGGCTGTGTCCTCGTGGCCGTGGTATGGACAGTCGCCCAGATGGAAAGCATCTACCTCGACATAATCGACGTCATCTACAACATCTCCTACGCCATCCACGTCTTCGCGATTGGCTACAAATTGGTCACAGAACTAGAGAATACTGACATCACGTTTTGGATTGTTCGTTAGTATAATTACTTGTTCTTTTCCAGTATATACACCCCAACTGAACAGCTTCAAAAATAATAAATGTCGGTTTTCATTTCTAGTTGGTTTCCTGGTGGATCTTGGCTCGTTTGCGCACTACGTTAAAGATTATAATCCGATATTCAAGCTTTCCTGTTATTATGTACGACTGCATCGACCATATAAATATTTATGTTAGTTTTTTCGTTTAATTATCTGTTTATATGCGTGCGTATTCTGCGTATGGCAAACACGCGTGAACTGAAGTCAGAAGACAGATATCCCAAATCAGTCTTTCGATGTTACGAACAGCTCTTAAACCGAAGGACTGTCTCCCTATAACGTCCAATGCGTTTATTGCAAATCGGAAGAATTTCTATCTTCTGCTCTGTCGCGTATTACTTACTTACTTGTGCAATAAATGACGCCAACGTCTCCTCAAAGATGTACAAGTGGAAGAGAAATTCGACGTCATAGGCAGTGGTCCCGGTAGATTAGTCGGCTAAAGCGTTCGTCGTAATTATCCGGTGGAAACCAGGTTTGAGCCCTGCCTGAGATCGAATATTTTCTTCCTTAACAATGCAAATAAATGTAATATGCTATGCAAATAATGTACTAAATTTTTTTTCGGGAAGTAGGTATTACTTTATAAATTGTTTGTCTTGCTTTGTAAGTTATCGTAAAACAACTTCCATTAATGGACTCCCTAAAATATTGGTATAGGCCAGAAAACTTGCTATTGCTTCGTGATGGTGTTAATCGCACAGCTGGTTCAATTCTGATCGATCTGATTCTGATTTGATTGAAATTAAGCTATGATTTTTTCCAGGGTCTTTGAATGACTACAATTTAAAAGGCAGTATATTGGGAACTACATTAAAGTACTGCTATATATTCATGGTTGTGAGAATCACTTGTGCATATGTATGGATTCATGTGAAAGAGGTATGTGGGTTCATTGATCGAATTTCTAATGTGATTCATTAAACAACCTTTTCAGTCCCGCATGAGAAGGTGTTTTATGGAGTTTTCTTGTATTTAGGTCGGTAATCTGTACAGCAGAATTAAACAGCTCGACCTCAGTTTTCAAATGCTGGCAACGGGGAAAAAAAATATTGAGAGTCCACGAGACCAATTCCTACGCGCGGTTTACATCATCAACAAGATGTTTATACCTATTGGGTAATTATAAAATTATATTTTTCCATTGTTCACAATAATCTCAGTTTTAAAAAACACGAGATTAAAAGTGCCTCATTATTGTAGTGCGCGACTGCGATTGTGATTTCGATTCCCTGCTCGAGCAAAGTATTATTTGGTTTTTCTATGAAATCGTCAGTAGCAGCACGGGGTCTCGAATTGTGCCCAGTTAAATGTCAACAGGCTCATCCGGCGAACTGTGGTGTACATTAGTATACCACTGCCTAACCCTTCGAATAGTACAGGCTTGATGATTGTATGATATTATATATTTTGGGGAATGTGCCTATATAAAATACGAAGCTATTAGATTAGTGTTTCAGTTTTCTTATAAAAAAAAGTTACGCTGTCTTCCCCTGGTACCAAAACTTCTTCCAGAAGATTTATGAAAACTAATCTTTCATTAGGGAAAGTGTTATAGACTGCAGCCTGCTCACACGTAAGTTAAAGTGAACCTTGAAATGGAATAACTGCCTCATTAGCCTAGTGGTCCTGAGCGCGACTGCTACGCTTGAGGTCTTGGGTTCGATTCCCAGGTCGAGCAAAGTGTTATTGGGTTTTTCTATGAAATTCCCAGTAGCAGCTCGGAGTTTGGAATTCGTGCCCGGTTAATGGCAATAGGCTCGCCCCCTATTACATGGGACCTAGACATACCGGCGAACTGTGGGTGTACATTAGTACGCCTCTGCCTAACCCTTCGGGGAAAACAGGCGTGATGGTATGTTATATGTTGAAATGGAATAATGATGAGCTTAGTTGCAAAAAAAATTATATCATTGAGCGTTGGGTCTATACCGAGCGCTCAATAATAATGTTTTAATTTAGCCCTTCAGAGTATCCAGATACGGATATAGAGCGCGTTAGTTGTCTCCTGATCATGGTGACAGGATGTCTGGCGGTGACAGGTGCTGCGGTAGCCTCTATGTCGCTCATCATCAGTCTCTACATGAGGCCTGAAGAGACCTTCCGCGCGCGATTCAGGCTCATCACGAAAGAAATGGTAAGTTTCATTTAAAACTTCTGATAGTCCTCGAGCTTTTATGAACATCACATTTATAGGTACAAACCTCGGAACTATGCGTGCTTCATGCTTGGGTGCCGGTTCAGCCAGTGGTTTGACTACATCCACAGGAAGTCTGGAAGAAATCCTTAGTGATTCAAATCACAACACTAAATAAAATTAAACTGGGCAGGTCAATGTTATCAGAGCGCAATTAAAAAGATAGTCTTGGACCTCATCCTGAGCTACACTAATCTATTTACTTGTGATCAATGAACTCTCTAATGTCAAAGAGAAAATTTACGGAGTAACTTCTATTACCGTCCCATATCAATCTCTCCCTACCCTGCATGTAGAAAGAGACCCAAGTCCCGGGCAGTCTTCGCGAGAAGGTGAATACGTTCTACAAGATGTACTGGCACAAGCAGCGTGCCGTGTCGCACACGCAGCTGCTGCCCACATTCCCACCGACCCTGCCCGCAACCATCAACATGGATATCTACTACGAAGCTACACAAAAAGTTAGTGAAGATTCTTGATTGAAGCTTTTAGCTGATAGAGACTCGTATGCTTTGTTTTGTCAAAGTGGAATCATTATCATCACCGTTATCAGTCTATATAAGTTCACTGCTGGACGTAAATTTGCGCCATTTCACTCTGTTTTCGGCATGTCGCATCCAGCTTCTGCCAGCAAATCATGACACCTTGCCGGTGCTACATATTCAGAGTCGCGGTCTCCAATCAAGAATAGCCAGCCTAGCGGTTGTCGGTTCTTCTACAAATATGGTCAGCCCATCGCCACGTCCGCTTGCTGATTCGGTGCGCTATGTCAGCAACTTGTTCTCTGTCGGATAATCTGGTTGCGGATTTTGTCCATCAGACAGAAATCATCTATTTTTTTTATTCTTGATAGGCTTACGCTTGTCCACCAGTTCGTCTGATGTTAAGCGATACTGCGATCTACGATGGAGCGCGCTTGCTTAGAACAAACCGATTAACTCGTGATTTAAAGACTCCCAGATTATATATATCCACTCGGGAAGCGCAATCCACATTTTAGCGGTACGCGTGATAAAAGTGGATGCGTTTTCCGATGGATTCCAAATATTTAATTGAAATGCATGATGCGATGCATCAGCTCAACTCTATTTTTTAGGCTCGTATCCTTCGCGAACTGTCATACCAGATACTGTCAGAGCTGGCGCGGGGGATGGAGACTATACACTATATTCCCGGAGATGCGATCATCAAGCGAGGTTCCAAGAAGTGCAAAATAATTTATATCACTTATGGAGATGTTGAAGTAAGTTAATAAGAAATAATATTCACAAGGGAGACTAACGGATGAGAATTACATTTCCTGAGACACATATTGCTTAAATGGATCTAAGGAGTGACAAAGGTAGATGAGATTAAATAGGGTTTCTTAGAAACAATAAATATTCTATATAGTAGTGGGGGGGGGGGACTCCATACCTTTAAAACATACTAGCTGCCCGGCCCGGCTTCGCCCGTTTTCCCGTAGGAATGAAGCATTTTCCCGCGGTAAAAAGTAGCCTATGTAAATTATAAGAATTGACATTGATATTTTTAACACCAAATGCTGCAAAATTAAAAAAGCCACTGTACTTAAATTATTTCACATTGTTTTACGCCGGTTTTCTGTGAGGCCGTGGTATCAATCTGGTCGAGCCGGCCCATTCGTGCCGAAGCATGGCTCTCCCACGTAAAGTCCACAGTCCAGTAATTTCGGAGCCTATTCAATACAAACAAACAAGCAATCAAATCTTTCCTCTTTATAATATTA
Organism: Acronicta leporina; assembly: GCA_947256265.1. Taxonomy (NCBI): domain Eukaryota; kingdom Metazoa; phylum Arthropoda; class Insecta; order Lepidoptera; family Noctuidae; genus Acronicta; species Acronicta leporina. The sequence continues at coordinate 1,203,846 of OX366513.1, read as the reverse complement.
GTGTAGATAATTATTGTTGATAGTATGAAATATTAAAATTGAAGCATAGGTGCATGGCTTATGTATGCCTAACTCTTCGGGGAATAGTGGCGTGATGGTATGTTATGTTAATCATAATCAGATGCTGACAGCGGAGGATGACACGACGCCAATAAAGCGCATGACGCGCGGCACAGTGCTGACGCCGTGCGGGGGCGCAGTGGCGGCGGCGCTGGGCCTCTCGCACCTGGCCGTGCGCGCCGCCACTTTCTGCACCGCGCATGTTCTCACAGCTGTGAACCTCTGGAGGGTTGTGTCTAAGCACTCCGTCACACAAGATCATGCCGGGCCCATACTTGCAGCCTTCACAGTGAGTACTGCCATTCAACCTCCTTGGTAGACGGTAGACGAAGAAAGTAAGCGTCAGTGGCGCCACGTTAGTGGAGTGGCAGATTATTTTTCTCTGTAAATGTAGGAATCTAAATTAAAGCGCAGTGATATCGTTACCTTTAACAAAAATGTTAATTAAATAGAACATGCATAGAATACTAGAGGTGCTTTTTTATTGGTTTTTTACTGATTAGGTACTTACTGATCAAATCACCAAAGTTTTATCGCAGTCGGATAAATTCATTAAGAACGCAACGATATTTAAATTATAAATCATAGAAATAGATAGAATAAGGTTGTAACTAAGTAAGCTTATACACCACGATGAGAAGTAATTTATAATGAGACAAATCATAAAAGTAGCGGTACAAAGACTGTCTTATATTGCTAATAGCGATATCTAGTTGTAGAACAAATACCATCAATATTTTAGTAGTTAGTAATTACTGATTTGTGGTACTTTAGGGTTAAGGTAATTTCCTGTACCTATAAATAAACCATATTGTAAAGCTGTTGATGATCTTAATTTAATGGTTTGTTTAATATTACAGGACCACATCGAGAGAGTAAAAAGGCATTACACCATGAAAATACCAGATAACGCGATGTTAGTATTTGATACACAGTAGTTGTTGAATGTTACAAAGTATTGAGGTATCTAGTGCGATCTGCTATATATTATCAAGCTAAATATTTCTAGTATAAGCTGAGGTTAAATGATATATGATTTTTATTTCTGTAAATAGATCTTTTAAAGACACTTTTACAAGTCAATGTTTTTTTTATGGCGCCGGCATTTCCTATCTGACGACCTCTGAGAAGAAAGACCGAAACAAACTCAGAGAATCATGATCTTTTTTAAATTCCAGACAGTAATAGTAGATTAATAATATTATTAGATATTATGCGAGTGTTACGATGTAGGGCAATATCTAGACAGGCCTTTTGAAGAAAGAGCCATAACAGCTTTGAGTTGGCCTGTCCTAGTTGTACGGAATACCTATAAGTCAGCTTATACTGGATATTCGCCTTAAGAAATTACTTTCAGATTGAAATGTTAAATTAAGGCTTGATTTTCTCCTACGCTGACATCGGTCGCGTAGGTCGGTCGAGCGCACCGTCGGCGTCGGTCCCGTATGACACAGAAAATCTGCCACGCACGTCGGTGTCGCTGTGCAGTGTTGCTGTGCTGTAAATTCGTACGCTCAACCAACGTCAGCGTAGGAGGAAATCAAGCCTTATGTAAGATATCATTTGTCAGTCACAAGAGCAGTATCCTGCTTTTCAACCGCAACCTGATGGCTCTGAAGGAGATGAAGGACGATGAAGGCGAGTCAGTGCTGGCCAGCTCTGACGTGTTTCTGGAGATAGCAGGCTGTTACATCATGAGAAATGTTAGTTACTCACAGACTGAGAATCCCAAATATCTAACTATATATGATACTAGCTTCTGCCCGCGGCTCCGCCCCCGTGGAATTCGGTCTGTCATCACAGCCCACGGGACCGGGATAAAAAGATAAAAAGATCCTATGTCCGTCTCCTGGTTCTAAGCTACCTCGCCACCAATTTTCAGCCAAATCGGTTCAGCCGTTCTTGAGTTATAAATGGTGTAACTAACACGACTTTCTTTTATATATATAGATATGCGGCTGGCTGTGAATTTAATAGACTTATCTAGATTCATGTGGCTTGATGTCCGTGCGTACTGTGCACATATTCTTTTAAATTGTAGCATGAATCATAGGTACCTACGTAAAAAATATCATTAGGTTCATTTTGCAGTTTTGCAGCGACAGCGAAGACAAATTGATATTTAGCTGCAATATTTATCCAGGGCGAATCATAAAATTGCGTCTGAAAAATTTATAAGTAATTGAATTTTAAATAGGGATCTGCTGTTAGAGGACTACGAAGTCTATTTTATTATCTGTATATTCTAACTGCCTCATTAGCCAAGTGGTCCTGAGCGCGACTGCTACGCTAGAGGTCCTGGGTTCGATTCCCAGGTCGAGCAAAGTGTTATTGGGTTTTTCTATGAAATTCCCAGTAGCAGCTCGGAGTTAGGAATTTGTGCCCGGTTAATGGCAATAGGCTCGCCCCCTATTACATGGGACCTAAACATACCGGCGAACTGTGGGTGTACATTAGTACGCCTCCGGGGTGATTCTTTGAAAACGAGTGTTTTTGACTAATTCGTATGGCTTTAATTAATTTTTACTTTTAGATCCAAATTATAGTACTAGTTTTTGTAAGTCATTAAATGTAATAACATATATCAAACGCATTTATTTTGTCCCAGTTGTTAATTATTTTGAGCACACAGATGAATCATGCAGCCAGGTAAATTATGACAATGGCAGAAGAATGAGATTTTATAGAAATATTAATTAGAATTATACAGATAAATAAAATGTTAATGATTTTCATCTTTAATTAACTTTATTAATAAATCAATAACAACTTTTTAATCACATTATGAATTGTCAAACCATTTTTTATATTCTATAACAAACTGTATTATTCTTGCATACTGAACATGTTCGTTGTAAACAATCCACATTATAGACGTTAAAACATAGCAAAGACAGAAGATCTTGGGAAGTCTTAACTTATAGTATCTTCCTCTGGTGCAATCCCTGAACGTATTAGTGTGCAATCTTAACAAATAAGTGTCTCGTGATCGAGAATCAGGTAACAGTGCAGTATCCAAATAAGTCTTAACTTGGAAAATGCTAAATAGCTGATGTTAATAATGTTAATATGGTTATGGAAAGTAATATGATTTTTAATACTTTCTCCATGTCTTTCTCTGTAATCTCTGCTGTCTAGGATTCATTTCGTGTATATGTAGTTTCGTTATCTCCTTCCTTCCTACGTATGTAGTTTTGTCTATTCTTTTATTGTTTTTATTTCCATAGATCATCATTGTTTTTATTCTTATCTGGTGTTATATCATTGTATTTTATCTTCTTTTCTCTGAGAGCCTTTTTCTTCTTAGCCTTTCTTCTCGTGTTTGCTTTTGATTTTGCCATTACAAGATAGATATCTAAAAACGACTCATTTTTTAAATCTTTTTGATCAATACTTAATATCTTAATACTGAATCTTAAGACTATGTATCTGGCTTATAAGCAGTTGCAGTTTTTATACATATTAATGTGTAGGCTACAGGCTAAAGTATTACAGCTTATAAAACCGTAAAAATCGCTCAATAAAAAAAATCAGTGTTACATACACTACTTTTTTTAGTAATATATAAAATATTACTTTATCGAGTTATACTTTTGCTCAGTAATTATTCATCTGATTTTATGAGCCGCCATACTTTATGGTTAAAATCTAATTCATCTTGCCCATTTAAATTCATCTGGCCTAAAGAGCCAGATAAAACCAGATCAATGATATCCAGATAAATGAGGAATATGGAGATAATCGAATTCTACTTATTTATATAAAAACGCTAAACTAAAGAAGCATAATTAATAGTAGTTAAAATTTGATGCAAACCTATAGTGACGCTACAAATCATGACAATAGCACGCAGTTTTTCATAAATAAAGACAGATGGATTATGCTACTTACCTTACAAATGCCAGATCACAAGTTTTAGTTGTATTTTTTTACCAAAATATGCGCCGGCCACGAGTGCTTCGTTGACAGATCGGCGCTCACTGGGACAACCAATCACGAGTCGGTATAATTCAATGGAATATTTTGAGATAGCGTTGAATCTAAGTTTCGACATATTGAGCCAGATGAATGATTATTTTTACCGCGGACACTTTTATAATTAATGTAATTTTAAGAAACTTATATTATTAGAGATTTTGACTTGAAAATATCAGGAAATATATATTAAAATATCGGTACAACTTGCTAATTTTAGTATGATGCGAAAATTATTTGATGAAATTTGTGTAATTCAACGAAAAATCGTCATTGGGACAGGCAAGGTTAATGAGGTTTTAACGTTTTCTGTAAGTTTAAATAGGGTTTATTTTGAATATTTTCAAATAATTACATTATGCCTCGATAGACAATTATCTTTAACATTAAACCTTAAATGGATGTTTAATTTGGAGATTATTTAGATATGTTCTTCAGTGAAAATAGCGTCAAAACTATGTTTCAAAGAATCACCCTCCGCCTAAAACCTTCGGGGAATACAGGCGTGATGGTAGGTATGTATGTATGTATATTCTATGCAAGTTATTTTGCAATGGTCAATTTTAGCATAATATAAAGACAATTCAGATTCTCCTTGTTGATTTTAATACGCGCACTGTAATTTTTCGATCGTACACAACGTACTGTAATTTTGATAACAATGTCTCTCAAATCAACCCATACTATCCCACTGCCACTTAGTCCACCACGCCCACGCTGGCCTAGTAGTGTCGTTCGGCATTGGCGACCTTCACATGGCGTCCAGAAAATCTCTATATCATGCAAATTTGCCCACGATGTTTTCCTTCATGGTTTAAGTGAGTGATCATTAAATATTAAATTAAATAAATAAATATTCTGGGACATTTTACACAGCACCATATTTATAGTCCCAAAATAAGCATAGCTTGTACCATGCGTACTAGACAATGGATATAATACTTATCTATGTATTTTTTTTTTGTAAATACAGAAGAAATTCCCAGACGAACACAAACACTTATAATCATCACATAAATATTTGTTTCCTGTGGGAATCTAAACAACGAACTGCACTGACGTGATCAGCAGTCCGGTACTCGACCCACTAGACCACAAAATTAATAATTAAGTTACTTTGCAGTATACACTTATACAGTAAGTAATCTTTACCAGCGTCCGGACGCAACACTGACGGATCAGTCGGATGAGATATGCCTGCGGCCGGATTTCCCGTGCATCCTACAGCCGACCTCCTCGCTCCTGGTCGCATGGCACTCATTTGTGGCCTTGCTCATACTCGCCGTCTGCATCGTAAGTATCAATTAAACCTCTCAACGAATTCACCTCGTAAATGTTTAGTCTCTGAGTCAAATAGGTACATGTATTTATAAAAACAGTAACTTTTACCCGAGGTTTCACATCCCACAGGATGCAGAGAAATGCCACCTACCAGGTCTAACTGTAGTGAATAACTGTCCAGGTGACCCCAAAAGTACAAAAAATCAAACCGATCGAATGTTGAACCCACCCTTAGACCTTGAATTTCAAATAATATCTACACTAAGTATTTAATACCCATCAAGACAAACACACCCTCCAAAGTCTCTACGACCATTGGTTGCGACTGTGCGTTTTCTCTCAGTCAATGAGTGAGTGAGTGATGCAAGACTTTCATTCTTATAGTACCTATATGTAGTCACAGATACTTTGACTTAAGCGATAGAGGCAATACGAGTCTACACGCGCCTTAGCGCCATCTTAAAATTGAGTGGCATTTGAGTCGGTATTTGGCCATGAGATATTGAATCATCGTAGAAAAGAAGGAGCTACAGTTACAAGATCATTAGAGTCAGCCTTTTTATACCGTAGGAGAGCCAAGCTTCGGCACGAATGGGTCGGCTCAACCAGAGTGATACCAGGGCCTCACAAAAAACCAGCGTGAAACAACGCTTACGTTGTGTTTCGCAGAGTGAGTGAGGATACCGAAGGCACAAACCCTTTTAAAAGGCTGGCAATGCACTTGTGACTCCCTTCCCTCCTTCCTCCCTTCTCTTGGCGGCGGTAATCGCTTACCATGAGGTGATCCGTCTGCTCGTTTGCCCCCATCCCATAGAAACCTCTTTCTTTTAGATATTATAGTGTACATTATCTAAATTTATTCTTTGCAGTGTCATCCCTACTATTTAGTTTTCAAGAAGACCGTTCCGCTAGAGTTCCGGTTCTTCGACTACATGGTAACCGCTGTTTATATACTGGACCACATCGTGCACTTATCTACCGGAGCCAACGTTGAGGAGGGTAATCTTTTTTATTTTATATTATATGTATAGTGCCTGGTATACGGTACACCTTTTATATCTTTAGTAAAAATATTTTGAACAATTAATGAGTGCCGCAGAAAGAAGAACGTCGAACAGTCTGCTTGGATTTGAATAAAATTGTGAAAATGGCCGCCTTCAATGTATCATACTTGATTCACGACATAGATAATTGCTAAGGATCTACCATGAATTCAAAAATATGAATTGGTTCTAGAGGAATGAATTAATGTGGCTGTTTTAGCGGCTGTATTCCGAAGTGTTAGACAGAGAGGTGTAGTAGGTACTAATGATTTTTTGAAACAATTATTATTATTTCTAATGTACTTCCATTCTAAAGTTCTATGGTTTGTTTAGGTCCCATGTAAGAGCTCGGAATAAAAAAAAAATATAAAAAAAAGAATAATTCTTTTTTTTATAATTTTTATTATGAAACATAATAAATTGCCAACAATTGTATATGTTGAGCTTTCTCATGATTCGATAGGCATTTGTAGGAGGACTACAAGTCCTCTGAAGTTGTTTTTAATTGCTGGTCTGCAGGTGTACCGATAACCTTCACGCAGACGTCGTCCCAACAGATGCGTAGTCACTGGTTTGTGCTCGACGTGGTGGGGACGCTCCCCATCTTCGAGTTCATCGGCACTGGACATTTTGCGGGCATCAATAAGATTCTCAGACTTCCTAAGGTATGATGTATGACAGTTAAAAATATACCACATCGCGTTTTCTAGTTTTGATCAGGGATTTATATTTTGACATAAGTTAAAATCGACAACATTCTATTAGCAGCATTTGTTGTTTTATCAGTTAACTAGTTATTTCAGGCGGGATAACTCGAAATCCAAAGGTTTTTCTGGGACAAAAGGAAGCTACTTTATCTTAGGTGGATATCGCGAGGATTTCGGACAGCGCATTAGAATACGATTCCAAATTTCACTTCCACACGAGAAAATATCTGACTTGCTCGATGGCAGGATCTCGGGTACTCTCCAAAGAAATACTTTTTTATTTGCTCCCAGTTATTCCGTGTGCTCAAGAGCATGGAGGAGAGTTGTGTTTACCGCAGCAATGTGCTCCGATTCCTCTCCTACACATTGCTGCTACTCATCGCCTGCTACCTCATCGCGTCCATGCAGCAGGGCTTCATGTGTTTTCAGTAAGTTCCTTATCTACTAACTATTAAGAAAACAACATAATTGATAGAAATTAGCGTGTCAAAAACCATATATTCGAAACAAAGAAATTGAATACAACGAGTGATAGATAATCGTCATATATATATATATATAGATATAATCATCTAATATGTACGAGTAATTGTTTACCAATTCGCTCTGTCGAATGGTTTTGTATGAAAATATTTCTAATAACCGTTTTAAATCTTTTTGATTCAAAGATGTGACAATATCTATCAATTGGTACGTTCTAGGCCCAGTCTGAAGACTCCCGCATTGTGTATGGCTGGTGTAGATGAAAGTCATTCCTCCCTCAGCTGAAATTGTCTACTATTCATAAATATCTGTTTACAGGTCTGGCTATTGCCTGGTGACGAATTTTACGCATCGACCATTTTGGGACCAGAAGCCGCTTGATGAGGAATCAGTCAGGGCAAGGCTTGCATTCGGTCTCTACTGGGCTATATCTATGATAAATTTTACTTGTAAGTGTGATTATTCACTTCAAGGGAATTCATTACACTTTATTGTAGGAGAGCCATGCTTCGGCACGAATGGGCCGGCTCGACTGGAGTGATACCACGGCCTCACAGAAAACTGGCGTGAAACAACGCTTGCGTTGTGTTTCGCCGAGTGAAGGAGGTTACCGGAGGCCCAAACCGTTTTAAAGGCGGGTAACGCACTTGTGACTCCTCTGGTGTTGCGGGTGTCCATGGGCGGCGGTTATCGCTTACCAACAGGTGATCCGTCTGCTCGTTTGCTCCCCTATCCCATAAAAAAGTGAGCTAAAATAGCTGCTTCTGGATTCACTGATACACGCCTACACAACGTGCCATAGGTGTCCAGTACCTTTAAGGACATCTAAGGACAAGTTTAGCTTATACAGGAAATATTTAGTACGTTGGAAAGGCATGTTATACAGTATCAGTACAATATGTTTAATATTTCCCCCTTGGTGTCCAGTTCACAGGGAAACTTTTGGAATGGAAAACTGGAGGAACCTGATTTACACCTTAGTGATTCTGGAGATCTGCATCGTTCTGCGTATCTTCATGGAGGCTGTCTACTCAGCCACTATCATGGTCACTACGGCTTTAAGGTAGTATTCAATTCAGTGGCTGTTATAGTTAACGTTTATGGTTATTCTGAGTCTGCAAGGTTAATAGCTAACTTCGAAAGTAGTAATGAAAGAGCAGATCAACTGAATAAACTGACAAATTATTTGACAGGGAAGATTATGGCGCCCGCATAGAAACGGTTAAAAGTTTCTTAATTAGAAATGAGATGGATCCTATACTGAGGAGGCGATTCATTGGCTACCTACAGCTTTGTTGGTACACTGACAAGGTATTCAATTTAAATTTATTTTCACCTCACAAACACACACGTCATTACTCAGCGGGTGCTAGATGTTTACAGTTTAATTTTATGAAACGATCCTGATTTTATAAGTTTCTTGTTTCTTCTATTTAAAGTTTTGTTTTATTAATAATATCTGTTCAGTGCTCCATCCGTTAAAATTGCCCTAACCAACAAAGAATGAATGTAAGTTTGTGAGTTTCTTTAAACCATTTTGATTCTAAACATCGACCGAGTTCAAAACTTCCATTGATGAACAGCAACAAGAGCAAGCGAATCTAAAAGCCAAGTTAAAAGAAACTTACGTTCAGAAAAAGATTACATGTTGATTGCACTATCTAGGCGTACAAGATGACCCACAAAACGCATTCAACCATATTCTACGATCTGCCGCCGCACGTGTTTCAAGACATCGTTGGCAGAAACCGCATCAAGTACATAACGGTCATACCATTCATGAGGGTAGGTATATTGTGCATTTATTATGGACAGAACTGTAGGCGTACCACATTTACTTTACTTTGTATAACGATTTTGTTAATGAGGGATGCCGCTATTTAATGTATAAAGCGGTATCCCTTTCTCTCTATAAATTGCAAATCGATCATAATACCCTCTCTGGTGGGTGGCTATCCCAATTTTAGCAGAATCTTTTGACTGCACCGTTGTGAACTTAGTCGGTACGGTATCAACATGAAATAGAATACTTGAAATGTTACAGCTGCTAAAAAAGGACGACCTAGGAACTCTGTCCTCTCGCGCTAAACTGTTCTACACGTCGCCCAACGAGATACTGATCAACACTGGAGAACTTACAAACGAAATCTATATTATCAAGCAAGGCATTTGCGAGGTCAGTATAGTGTCTCAAAGGAAAAAGGAAAAAGAGATAGAGAAGTACTTCGATGACATTTTTATCAGCGAGAAGGCCTTTATTCCTCTGTGCTTTTGCTGTTTGGTGGTTTCCAGAAGATCGGAAGGTGATTATTACTAGTACCTACCCTAGGTACTAGTAATCACGTGAAAGTCAGGCGCCTTTGAGTAGGCTACAAGAGGAGACTTATCCCCTTAAAAAGTTTCAATTATTGTGCTGAACCTGCCTGTCCGGACAGGGGCAGATATGTTAACGGGTTCAATGATTTGTTCGTCCGCACAAGTCCGATATACTTACGCTGCCTGTCAGGTGACAGACAGACAGGCTCAGACGATCCATGAGAAATTTTCTCATAAAAAACAAAACACGTAAGTAGGATTTCCAAGCGGGACCATAATTATAACAATCTATCTCTCTTGCCTGTATTGTCCCACTTTACTTCACTGGCACCACCCAGGGCAAATAGTTCCTTCTCCCTTTATCATACATCTCTGTTCTCAGTTAATGTATTTTCAACTAGGTATAATTAAATTAAAGTATGTTCTTTGTCTATTATTTTTAGATCCTCGACCCGAAAACTCGTAAGGCTATTGGAGAATTGACCACGAAGGACCATTTTGGTGCACTGATATGCTTGTTACGTTAGTAATAACACCATCACGCCTATATTACCCGAAGGGTTAGGCAGAGGCGTACTAATGTACACCCACAGTTCACCGGTATGTTTAGGTCCCATGTAATAGGGGGCGAACCTATTGCCATAAACCGGGCACAAATTCCAGACTCCGAGCTGCTACTGGGAATTTCATAGAAAACCCCAATAACACTTTGCTCGACCTGGGAATCGAACCCAGGACCTCTAGTGTAGCAGTCACACTTGGAACCACTAGACTAACGAGGCAGTAATATCAAGCCTTTTGTACCTTGAAGAGATGAATGCACGTTTACAGTGCATTCACATATATGAATATAAGTCATATAACATAGTTAGTCCATATGTTTAGGTTCCATGTAATAGGAGCCTATTGCTGCCATTTCCACTAGCGTACCAGTCGCGCTTACAACCACTTGACTAATAAAAAAACACATCATGTGAGGAAACCTGCCTACGAGGTTTTCTCGATGGCAGGCGTCTGATGTCTGCCAAACCGCGCCAAGCAGCAGCACATGGTAGACTAAAAAGAGCCCGACCCCAAGGAGAACTTATTCTGAAAGGAGACCCATGCCAACAGTGGAATAGTAAATTGTTTGATGATAATGATGGAAAGGAATTATTAGTAAAAAAAGTATTATTTGATTGCTACAGGTCTACCTGCATATTACACAATCCGCGCCGTCACCCACGTACAAGTGTTCTGCTTATCCCGCAAGCACTTGATGAAAGCAATTGAGAACCCACACATAAAGCAAACGATTCATTACCTCAAGACACGACCGGTGAGATTGTCTTTATCAGATATAGCATACAAATACATTACCGCATAGATTGGTGATTTTTAATTCACTATTAGGGAACCTTCAACCATAAACTTTTCAGGGAGAAATATCAGCTGTTACATATACATTTGTATCCTGTAAATAATGCTTTGTGTAAAACGGCTGTATTTGACTGATGCTTGATTTTTGCTGACGAAGTGTACTACAGCCTAATTAACTCCTTTCATTCTGAGAGGGGACTCGTCCCTAGCAGTGGGACAGCAAATGGACGATGATGATGACGCAATAATCTGCCATTATGATGCCAATGAAGTTACAATGCTTATGAGACTTAACAACTAAAGTGTAAAGATGGCAACGCGTGAGTGTTACGACTGGTGTTGCTGGCAGCGGTTGCCGCTTTCCATCAGGAGGCCTTGCGACCTTATTAAAAAATAAATATTTTCGATTCAGGAGTACCAGCGGCTGCAGAAGAAAATACCGTCGTTCATCAAGTACGAGCCTCCACCGCCGACGCCTAACATGATGCGTTTCAGGCTCCCCCGCAAACATGAGCCTGACACAGAGTTTTTGCTACCGTTTCAAAGACTCGGTTTTTTGTCTATTCTACGGTAATAAGATGTCTATTTATTACTTGATTAGTTCATCGTATCGTGAACGATTCAGTCAGCGCCTAAGTTCTTGACTCCTGCACTGTGGATTGTTGATTTCCAATGAAAAAATATTGTATCCTGCTCCCTGTCGAATTTTTCCTTCGCTAAACTAATAACTAACTATAACTTTATAATCATAGCAAATTGTTATTATATCTTAGAAAAGGCAAAATATTAGTATAACCTACGGGTACTTGTGCTCGGTCTTGGTGTTTCTGTAGGTGTGTGTGTGTGTGTCTGAGATGGTGTGTTTATAATAATAAACACGGTACAGAATATTCTTGTTCTAAGGCAAATGTAGAAGGATTTAGGTATCCCAGAAAGGAGTGTATAAGATTTTTGAAAGGTTCGTAGCTAAATTATAGTAATTAGCTAGGTACACCAATCAACCGAATTGCAAGTTTAAGCTGCGGTGGACGCGTTCAGTCTCTGAATAAATGACAATTAATAACACATTAAGCCTTGCCTTGCCCCTCCATGCCTTGGTTAACACGTAAAACCGTCGTTCTCGGTTGTCATACGGACGACAGTAACAATCAAAGCGGCGGTAGCCTAATGGCTAAGGCGTCGGACTTGCGATCATGTGGTTGCTGGTTCAAAACCCACCCATTACACTACCGACGTGAACCCAGTCGTAACACAAGCATTTTAGCTTAGCACGAGGGGTTAACAAGAATACTAGTGATGTGCGACCCACATTGCTGGTAAGTGTTTTAAACAAAAAAAAAATAGTCTGTGGTAATCAGAAAGTCAGAAAGCCCTAAAATCAGTCTATCATTCAAATATCGCAATGGCCCAGAAATTGGATGGCTGAGATCTGATGGCCGTCGCTTCATGTAAATACTGATATTACGGCCACATTATACTGGAAGCTAGCCCAAAAATAGTTTAGAAAAAGCCAGAAGGATGATAAGGATGAGGAGTACTAAGCTAAACATTGTCGGACAGTTACATATTTCCACGGTACACGATCCGTCCCGACGGCAAGTACTTGGTGCGTTACGAGTGGTTCCGCGTCACCTGCGCCCTGTGCTCGGCGCAGCTGTTCCCCCACTACACCTACCTGGTGCTGCAGTGGCCCTGGCTCTACTACGTCGCGTTATTCCTTGATTTGTCTGCGTGGTACGATATGTGAGTAAGCGTTTAAGATTATGTAGCTTCTTCCTTTAAATATCTTGACTAAGATGTGACTAATTTTGAAATCCCAAGGTAATTTTTTTCTCGTCAATGTAACTTACTCAGTAGTACAAGCGGTAGATATGTATTAATCTTCGGTTTCAGAAGGAAATTATATCAAAACTTTTATAAAACCGTGTTTTTGGGGTGAGCGGAAAATCCTCATCCTCTTCATCAATCCTCGTCTGCCTCTGATTGAGAAGTCAAGATATATCGACCTCATACCGACAAAAAATCGGCTTACGGAGGCTTATCTTATCTTGTGTGGGGCCGAGGCAGCAAGGCCTCAGAGCACTTCGACCGAATGGGATCTTTTGTGCTTCCCCTAAATACCTAATCCTCATCATCCCCCAGTTCTTCAAACAGCTCTTCCATAAGCTTTATAATGAGGCCTGGGGGTATGAGTTTTTAGTTCTCTGGTCTTGGATAACCCTGCCCCAAGGGGGACATTCGCTTTCTAGCCAGTGCATCGCATGTACGCAGAAGGTGTTCCATGTTCTCAATTTTCCTTTTACAGGCCTTGCAGGCAGATTTCTCCGTCAGACCCATCTTTTGAAGGAGAGCGTTAGTCCCGAAATGTCCGGTCAGCGCCCCCATCAAGTGACGGGCCTGTTGCCTGCTTGAGTTCCAAATGGCATGTTGCCATCTTGATGAGGAACCTATGAATTTCTTGGAGTGAGCAAGTCCCGTGAGGTTTAACCACTCATCCATGTGCCTCGCCCTTGCGTACTCTCGAAATGCCGCTTTGACTGTGCTTGGGGCCAGTCCTACAAATGGTTCCGGTCCAATTAGTGAGGTTCCAGAACCTTCCCTAGCCAGCTTGTCAGCATGCTCGTTGCCCTCAATACCCCTGTGACCAGGGACCCAGACAAGCCTGACCAAGTTTCGCTTTCCCAGCTCATTAAGAGTTCGGGCAGCGTCCATGATCAGCCTTGAATCGATCCTGTAGGAGGTCAGGGCCAAGAGTGCCGCTTAGCTGTCACTAAGAATGTTTCGGAGGCTTACGCTTGATGACCAGTTCGCCCTATATGACACTACCATCTACGATGGAGCGCGCTTGCCTAGAAGAAACCGATTCATTCGTGATTTAAAAACACCCAGATTATATCTCTCAGGGAAGACCCGCTCGGATAGCGTATTCCACAATTCGGCGGTACGCATGATAAAAGTGGACTTAAAGCACTTGCCTCCTCTGGCCCTATAGTCACGGCCATGGGATACGCGAAATTCGTCACGATCGTGACAAGAAAGGATAGGTAGGTGTTCCATATAATAGGGGCAAGCTCATTGTGACTAACACAAGGTAGAGGCTTATTAATCAATGACTGATTAATTCATAAATTTTCGGCAGTTTTCAACGTATGTTGATCGGATACTTCAATAAAGACGGGATCCTGGTGTACCACCCGTCCAGCACTGCGGCCTACTACATGAAGGGTCCCTTCCTCGCGGATGTGTTCGGGTGCCTCTCACTTGAAAACTTGGAGTCGGTACACAAGGATAGCATTGGTAATGAATTATACTGTACATCGTAATCGGTACTGTAGTATGGGGTGTATTTTCCACGAAGGGCGATATTCATAAGACTAAAAATAATTTATTAACAAAAACTGTTACAAGTAATCATGAAACCAGACTCCAGAGCTAGGTTATGATACCAGTATTTCAGGAGTCAGTGACTTCTTCCAGTATCTATTGTTACATTTTTTAGTTAAAACTAAATACTAATCTTTTGTTTAAACATATATTCGTAACATAACGATATGCACACACTACCTTACCGTGGAAGAGACATGCTTCGGCACGAATAGGCCGGCTTGACCGTAGTGATACCGGCGTGACACAATTCATATTGTGTTTCGCCCAGTGAGTGGGGATACCGAGGGCGCAAACCCTTTTAAATGGCCGGCAACGCACCCGTGACTCCTCTGGTGTTGCGGGTGTCCATGAGCGACGGTAATCGCTTACCATCCGGGCGATCCGTCTGCACGTTTGTCCCCTATCCCAGGACAACTGGACGCCATTCGCTATGAATCTTACATAACTCTTTTGCTTCATTCACATCATACACATGCGTTTAGTAATGTTGGGTGCACAAAATATGGAACTGGATCGTAGATGATGTCCATCGTCTTTAGCCTGCTTCCATGTCACCATTTAATATCATATCTTCAAGTTGGTCATGTTAACGACTATGTTGTTCCCATCAGGCGACAAATTCCGCGTGACTCCAACCAAGCAATTTCTGATGTTGAACCGGCTGATCCAACTGTACCGGATGCCAAGCGCCATGATGGTGCTGAAGGACTACATCGAGAGACGGGATATTATCATGGTGTAAGAAAAATTGAGATGTTTGTAGAATCTGTAATAGCTGTATTTGTTAGTGAAGACGATACCAAAGCAATACCTAAAATAAGAATATAAATTTCATATTATTAATTTTTGGGACTGAGGATAAGTAATACAATTAATTTCTATTATTTTTGGAATTATGACAATCGCGGTTTATCTGTATGATTGTACTCGTATCAAATTCAATTCAAGCGGCGGTAGCCTAATGGCTAGGGCATCGGACTTGCGATCATGTGGTTGCCGGTTCGAAACTCACCCATTGCACTACCGACGTGAACCGACTCGTAACACAAGCATTTAGCTTAGCACGATGGGTTAACAGGAATACTAGTAATGTGCGACCCACATTGCTAGTAAACTTTAAAAAAAAGAAATCTACCTACTAAGTAAATCTATTTAGATAATTTTGGCACCAGGTATTTTATACTCTTTAAGAACCTTCAGCCTTCGACTGCAAAAGAAGCTTGATTTCGGTTTAGGGACTTACTTACGGGATTGGAGGCAGATATAAGTCTTTGCTTCCATCTTTTTTTTAATTTTTATTTCACTTTTAAGCAATCGGTGTTTTTTATCTGTTCAATGTATAGTACATAGTATATTTACAGTATATAGAAATACAATGCTACAGGTTCCAAGCGATCCCCCTGTTCATGGCGCTACTGAACGTGTTGACCTGCTTCATGGTATTCTACTCCGTGATGATATATTATACTTTGGACAAAGAAGGAAACTATGAGTGGTGGATCTTTCCCATGCCAGACAGCGGAGGCTCATGGCTGCATTTGTTTAAGGATGCCTGTGAGATTTACTATAAAGTATTTTTTATTGTAATCTATACTTATCAAATCTTTTGTCCTGACTGGCTTATTTATCAAAGCACAGCCTACAAGATTACAAAGTCTAGAAAGCTGTTTGGAACTTAGGCATCGATTAATATTAGACAGTGGTACCACCTGAGACGAAAGTTCTTGTCAGCTCTTCTCCATAAAGGTTTCAAATAGTGGGTTATTTGAAACCGTGGAATGATTTTATAATAATAATAATATATATCAAGAGTACCTGTAATAATGATCTCATCATCATCATCGTAGTACTGGTGCAAGCAGGTGGCAAATAATCTAATTAGCAAGTGGCTAATAATCTAATTGAATTAAAATATTTAAATTTGATCTTTGAACTCAGCAATAGAGCAGCTCTACCTGTTAAAAAATTAAGCAATTCTCGGATTCATTCGTCACATTCCAGATCGCATTACCAATATTGCAATTATCGTATAGTCAGATAAATTACTGAAGAAATATCTTAACAATTCCCAATTTCCCAGGAAATCACGATTCCTACCCGTTCACTATCTTGCTTGCTTCAAAAACTTACAGTTTCATTTACCGGGTCCTTTGCTTGTTAATTAATACATAAACATTTGACGACAGTTCGTTTTAACATGACGGAGACTCCGTGGAACTTGCACTTGGCAACATACTTCTGGGTGGTGTACGAGTGCAGCACTACTGGCTATGGCATCTTCAACCCCAGTAACCAAGACCTCATGCAAGTGCTGTTCATCGGAATGGCAATCAGTGAGACCACATTTCAGAATGCTATTTAAATAATGTAGTCCATAGACGCTGCCGTCCTAAAGGCACGTACGGCGATCTTTTAGTCCCAATTCATTATAATGATGGCAGACCTCAGGCTACATCTCTGACGTCCACCACAACCACCCTTCGTGTAAAATACCGATAGTGTAATATTAATCCTATCATTCTTAAAAACTCCGATATCCAACCGCATCTGTTTAAACTGGTACACAAACCGTACACCGTAAAAGAAGTCACTTTTTCTTTTAAGAATTGCCAATTCCATCAAGCCAGGACATAGGGTATATCAAAGTTGTAGAATTGCGAATTGATTTAATTAAATAGGTATAAGTAAATGCTAGAAACATAGTTTTGATCAAGTCCCTTAGTAGAAAAACATTTTATTCAATCATCTCAACAGTATTCTAAAGTTCATTTGTGGGGCTATTGCATATGACAAATCTGATAGCTACCAATGCCAGACATAATGCCATTCCTTTTTCTTTTATATATACTTTTTCATCAGAGAGAATAGCTTGTATTTTTAACACGCTTATATTAGGTTCACCTGATACTCAAGCTACTTGTCAATTTTTTTCATAAGTAAAAGCAAATGAGTCCGATATCGAATAGACCTAGAAATTAAGAAGACTTAGACTTATCTGAGTTAGAAGTATCTTATTTTGTCTTTATATCTTCAGGTTCGATGATCATCACGTACTACTCAGTCCGCATCATCAGTATCCGCGCGAACGTGAACAAGTCTTTGGCGGGTTTCCAGCAGCACATGAAGGATATCAACGTGTACCTGGCCAGAGAGAAGTTACATGGGGATCTTCAGAAGTATTATCTTGTTACATTTCATTTTAAATGCTTTTTAGAAATAGAAGAACTTAGGATCTTAGCAAGATATGGTCTGTAGTTTCTCCCTCTCCCTGTAGGAAAAAGGCGTGAGTGTATGTATGTTTTCATTTTAAAGCTGGCTGGGCTCTGATGGTGCTACCGTATTGCCAAATATTCTGCCGTAAGGCAATGATGTAACATTATATACTAACGCTTACTATAATTAAGTAAATAATGTTATCATGTCATATTATCACAATAACAAAGCACAGAAATCACGAGCTCCTCGAAATAACTTCTTAGTTTCGTTTCAGTAGGATCATCTTAATTTTCGCCTAAATTATGCTCAAGGAATTTTGATACCCAACTAAAGGTAGGCAGGCATCTTTTTGTGACTTTTTTGCATTTTTCATTCTAAGACTATGAAGTTGTTTTAGTGAAGAAAAAATTCGACTCACAGGTAGGATTCCAACCTGTGTCTTCTGATTAGATACATCAGACGCTATGACCACTAAGCCACCGCGAGTCCCACCTGCCATGTCGAAATTTGCCTTTACATTCTGAACTTACGTCTTAGAGGTGACGTCAGTAACATTTATTGAAAAGCAAGTTAAAAGTAACATTTTTATTCCAGAGAAATACGGCGGTACTATGAGTTTAACTGGGAAAAGATGGGCGGTATCGACTACCGAGCTGTTCTCAAACTGTGCGACCAGATTACCCTCAGGACCGATGCTATATTACATATATATGGACCCACTTTTGCAAAGGTATTCTACCGTATTCCCGATGCGCACCGGGAAACGCAGTTGTTGACCTCCAACGAGATGAACAAACCCGGTAAAGGTCGGTTCTTGTGGAAGTCTTTGGCTTTGTTCAGCAGTGGACGTCTTTTGACTGATATGATGATGATGATTCCGAACCCAAAGGGTAACACGGGACCCTATTACTAAGCCTCCACTGTCTGTCCGTCCGTCCTTCTGTCACCAGGCTGTATTTCATGATCAGAAGTAGACAGTTGAAATTTTCGTAGATGATATTTCTGTTGCCGCTATAACATCCTTTTTCTCACGAGTCCATCCAAAGGTTATCAGCAAGAGATCGCTGCTAGCGATAAGACCGCCCATTGAAGCTACTATTCTATAATTTATCAAATTGTAGATAGTTTACATTAGTTTTTGGTGCGCAATTAAGAAAGGGCCTTTCTAATCTATTCGTATCGACAGATTGCGTCTTTTAGGTCTTTGGACTTATTTCGTCATAACCTCACGGGAAATTTGTATGAACCTAAAAGTTACCAGGAGCTGCATTACGACGTGTATCGCCATCGTTTTTAGTTTGTGAAAATGGGATAGCGCTATTTTTCCTGTAGAGCGGCATCCCTCTTTTTCAATCGGAAGATAATGGCATTAACTGATACTGCCTCAGTATTATTAACAGCATGGCTTTTAAAAACATCATTTTCTCCAACAGTGTCCGTTGCTTGCCAATGCCGACATCTCCTTGCTGCGCATCATTGGTCGCTCAGTCCGCACTGTCCACTTCCTTCGTGACATGAAGATCATTGAGAATGATGACGTTGTGACCGACATGTACATCGTGAACTCCGGCGGCGTGGAGGTCAGGATTGCCACGGGAGAGATGAGCCAAGTCATACGGCTGCCCAGGGGCAGGTACACACTGACCATCAAATTTAGGGGTGAACTGCTGCTTCCTAAACTACGCCAGGTGCCTGTGTTTTAGTAGGCAATGTTCCTCCAGATATGATGGCAATCTCCTGATTTCGACTATCATGCAAGTACTTACATTGTTCTAAATAACGTTATTTCTAATTTGTAAGTAGATACACTATTTGTGGAATTAGGCGACGAAGTAATAAGATTTTCAGTTCCCTCATAACTACTGCAACCAATAGGTGGTACTATATGGTAACGTTCCACTTTCGATGACCACTACACATATAATTTTTAGAAGTGCAGTAAATTTAGCTTATCTCTGATACAGCGTGTTCGGGAACTTGGAAGGCACAGCAGGCCACAGGAGCCCCTACAGCGTAGTGGCCACAGGCCGACTTCACCTCATGATGATCAAATCGGAAGTTTTCTCTTCCATTACGAAGGACTTTCCTGCTGTACAAGAGCTCATGGTCAAATCCAGGGCCGGTGACAAGAAGGTACGATGGATGATTCAGCTGGTAAAATATAAACTTTAAGGAAAAATGGAGCTTGTCAAATAAGTAGAAAGCAATCATCGTCATCATAATATATCAGTCAATAGAAGTTTACTACTGAACAAAGGCCTTCCCCAACGACTACCACAAGGAACGGTTGTATACCTATATCCTACGACTCCCATTACCATTACCGTTACCATTCCTTCCGTCTATTTAGTCTATCTAGTCGTCCCACACTGAAGCAGAAGATTTTTATTAAACCTCTAGTGGAACATATCCGAGATTTAAAATAAGTTCGAAATCATAATTGATTAATTATCTTTAGGTCTGTTCTCGATGTTAACAGATGTACATCCTTGGTGGCGAGGCTCAGGTGAAGATGCGCCGAACCGCCTCCATGGGCACACCACCACGAAACAAGACGAGCGTCCTCAAATACATCTTCTTCCAAGAAGGCCCGATACAGTTCTACTTGCTCGCCATCTGCATGGGTTGCATCTATTTAGACATGTATAATGCAGGCTATCAGGTACCAAGTTGAACTCCTATGTCTTAAGTCTCATATTCGAATACAAGACCAGTGGCCAAAGCATGAACAACTTGCAAAAACGTATTCGTATCGAAATAGAAGATAATTTGTGTAAGAAAGAAGTTCATGAACGTTGATGAAGCGAAAGTGGTGTGCCAGTATCGTAGCAAGTGGAAATCTAATCTCTGCCTACCCCCAAATGGGAGACAGGCGTGAATATATGTATGTGTGAGATTTGCAGCAGAAATAAAACTCGACACGTTTACGATACGAATTCGATAGTTCTTCGTGCTTAGGTTAATGACTTTTCGTAGGCAATACCCACACCGTGAGGTAACCAGGATGCATGAGGCGCAGAAAGTCCTGACGGCATAAGAAGTTTGCCAACACGTACTGAGCCAGCGTGGTGATCATACCCTAAACCTTGGTATTCTGACAGGAAATCCGAGCCCATCATTGATGAACTCATAAATAAGGGCCTAATATGTAGCCGTGCATAAAAAACAATGTCGTTTCAGGACAACAGTATGTGGCTAATAATTACGCTGTATGCGTTGGACTTTTGTTTCTTTCTCAAGATATTCACACAACACGCTCTGCCATTTCTCGCTACTAACTCGAATTTAAAGAAAATGATGTTACCAATACGAAAACTGTGAGTACCTTCTGCAAATTCAATCATACCTATGTAGTAAAATAAAATATTAGTATTGGATTTATGAAAAACTATGTGTGATGTGGAAATATTTATATTCAGATCTTTTATGCGTCTCCATCGTATCTTGCTGATTGGATAGTAGGAGACGCGATCATGTCTTATGTTCCGTGATACCCTTAAGCCGGGGTGTATCCGTCCCCCGCCCGAAACGAATTCTTGGCTTCCGTGGTCTGGGCTCCAAAAATCCCACTAAGTAGAGCCCTGACACCGATAAGCGGCGTCATAGCAGACCTAAAAAGAGATAGCCTGACAATTTCAATACGATTAATGCCGATTGCATCCAATTGGTTTAGAATCGAGATAGATGGAGACATGACAGCCGTAGGATACTACGCCCTAATTGTAATCTAATGCAACAAATGTACTTCATTGAAAATTTTCCGTTACAGCTATTTCAAACGGGAGTTTAGATATGACTTGATTTCAATATTGCCAATAGAGCTACTTAGCTTTGCCATGAAGAATGATCAATGGACATGGTTCGCTTGGCTACGGCTCAACAGAAGCTTCAGAGTGGTAAGACAAGAATGATTCTTAAATAACCTCTATTTCTGATTATGTTATAATTTTCTTAAGCCTAAACAACTTTCATGAAAAATGTCACGCCTAGTGCATGCTTTTAACCTGGTTTTTTAAAACGGTTATTCGCCGAGGTCCGCCCTTTCCAACTCTGCCATCCGTTCCCGCCACGGCTCTTCTAATATTATCTTTATCTACTGATTAAATTGATTGCGAAGTTTACTAATGGTTAATTTCAGTAACAAATTCGTCAGATTTTGCTTACTAGAGCTAGTATTTGGCGTTACTTTAGGAAAAATCTGATCTCTCTGGCGAGCGAATTTACTAACTGAACTTAATGAAAACAAGATTCAAAGTGGCTAGGTATATCTGATCAGGAATGCCAGAATTGACATTAATTATTTTTTATTTAATACCTGTTTCTCCTATATTTTTTTTATATAGGATAGGGGAGCAAACGAGCAGACGGATCACCTGATGGTAAGCGATAACCACCGCCTATGGACACCCGCAACACCAGAGACAAGTGCGTTGCGCGCCTTTTAAAAGGGTTTGGGCCTCCGGTAACCTCATTCACTCGGCGAAACACAACGCAAGCGTTGTTTCACGCCGGTTTTCTGTGAGGCCGTGGTCTCACTCCGGTCGAGCCGGCCCATTCGTGCCGAAGCATGGCTTTCCCACGTAAGAAAGCCGTATATTTGCCGTGCTCGACAGGGTTAAATATGTTGTAAGATAATTCAGCAATATGGATTGCAGTAGATTGAAATTTATTGAAAGTCCTCCTACCCAGGCGACGGTACACAAGTGTCTGAAGCGTCGCAACGAGAGCATCACTGTGAACCTGACGCTCACCACCACCATGGCGGTCCTCATCTGGTTCACGTTGTTCGTGCACGCCACCACCTGCATTTGGTACTTCATTGGCAGCATCGAAGATTCAATCGAGGCTAACTCGTCCTGGATATATACAAGTATACTTACTTACTATATTTTTTTGATGTTTAGGTACGTAAATGTAATTCTCCAATATTCCTTTTCACTTTTATTGGCAACCCAACTGCAAAGGTTATTAACTCGGCACAAATCTGTCGTTTAGATGACGGCGGCACCCACTGTGATAACCTTTACATCTGCTCCGTATACTTCGTGATCACCACGTTCACGCAGAATGGGGTCGGGGACATCATGCCCAAAAAACATTCGGAGGTACGAAGCCCGGTTTACTAAACATTAATTCTTATCATCAAAGTGTACATGTCGCAGTAGAATTATATAATTTGCTATTTTCCATAATCGCTAGCCACTTTACAAAACAGTTCTGTTTTGTTAAATAGCTGAATGACGTTCAGCAGTATTGCATTATTGGAAACATTCAACAGGCGGAATGGAATTTGCGTTCATCAATATAGCGGATTAATGTTTTTCGCCGTTCAGCTATTTTACATAACAGAGCTATTTCGTAAATCAGCTAGCAGTTATAACTGCCTCATTAGCTAAGTGGTCTTGAGCGCGACTGCTAAGCTAGAGGTCCTGGGTTCGATTCCCAGGTCGAGCAAAGTGTTATTAGGTTTTTCTATGAAATTCCCAGTAGCAGCTCGGAGTTAGGAATTTGTGCCCGGTTAATGGCAATAGGCTCGCCCCCTGTTACATGGGACCTAAACATACCTGCGAACTGTGGGTGTACATTAGTACGCCTCTGCCTAACCCTTCGGGGAATACAGGCGTGATGGTATGTTATGTTAGTTATGTAAAATAGCGGATTATACAATTCTACAACGACATACATATAAGATGAAAAATTATAGGCAATTATTATTATTATAATATATAATATATAAAAAAATATAAATAACTGTAATATACAGGGTGGCGATTTAATCACCTGGATCCTTCTAGCAGGTGAATCAGACCACGAAATACTACCCATATCAATCAATAAAAAAAAACATACCTTAATTTTTCATCAAAATGTCCTTTAAATTTTGTATGCAAAGAGTCAAAGACATAGCGCGGACGTTGAATTCATTGTAGGTATGTATCTATCTAGAGATAGCGAGTCAAGCAACTACTTGATCGTGCCGTCCACATAAGGTCAACGTACTACAGGGTGCATATCATTTTATGAAAATTTTGATTAATTATCAAGTCCTTCAACACAGGATTGCTTAAAGATACAAATTATAAACTATGTCTAATATGTTATAGGTATGTTATCAATACTACACCATGTTGAAGCAGTGCAGGTGATTAAATCGCCATCCTGTATATTATATTTGAATCAATAAAAACACACTAGCATCGATATGATCGTTCGTTATAAGGCCCTAATATCTCAATGGTTAAATGCAGGTGGTGTTCGTGTCAATTCTAATGATACTGTCGACGATGGTGTTCATGGTGTACGTGGGCGAGTTCTCCAACATCATCCAATATCAGTCCTACCGCTCGTTCAGCTTCTACAGCAAATACCTGGAGCTACAGGTAAACAAACTTTTCTACATTGCTTAGAAGGTGCTTCTTTTATTGTTGCTTGGAGTTCAGTAAAAGTAATTGAAGAATATTGGGCAGTTAGTGCACCCACGATACAGAAGAAAATCGTAGTCTGGAGCGTGAAGCAACGTTTTCTATACTATAATTATATTGAAAGAGGAAAGATTTGTATGTATGTAACGAATAAACTCAAAAACTGCTTGACCGATTTCAAAAGTTCTTCAACCATTTGAATGCTACATTATTCATTAACATACGCTATAGAATATTTTGAAAAAGTTAGTGATTTCTCCACCCGTGCGAAGCCGGGGCAGGCCACTATTTTTTATAAAATGAAGGAAGAGATGATTCTAGGAACCAAACAGCAAATTCTTCCAACTAGACGGAATATCCCTCAGTTTTTTACTTTTCTTCTTGTTCCATTGGCTCTACAACCCTTAGTGGAACTTGGTCTCCTAGACGATCTCCCATTTCGCTCTGTCTATAGTTTAACACCGCTACATGTCTGTAACCTCCCTACAGGTTGGTCTGCCAAAGTAGAGTTCTGCTTGTTTAGTTACTCTTGCTATCCATTAATTTTCTGCCAAAACTACCAAAATTAAAATAGTTTTAATCGCCATATGAGAAGCAATCTTCTTTTACGACCTCTACAGGATGTGTTCCACTTGCACTGAGAGACGGGACAGTTAATCAGCCATAAAATCATGCAAAGCTAATAAATTATGTATTTATGTGAGGTTTATGTGCAATGTACATCGTTTTAGGTAGACGGACTTCAAAATAACATCAAATATTTATGAAATAGCACGAATATATTTTACTCGTGTTTGTTTAATGACTGCGCGTGCGTCATTATGTGCGCAAACGAAATGATTATCAATTATACGTTTTATAATTAGTTAAAGCTATATTTTGGTTTTTATTTTGTGTAGTAGAAAACTATACAAAAGATTTTAGGCACCTTTGGTTTAGAAATGCTTAAAATCCTTAGTAATTCTAATTCCTGTATTTCTATTCAATACGATTCTTCAGTGGATTTTTCTCTAGTGATTTTGAATGAATCTTAATGAAGAATTCTTTATATACTTACTCAATTACGTCTGGCCGCATCGAAGAGCAAGCGTAGTGAGAAATCCTAAATCTGGTCTTTGCCCAGACAGAAGGGACAGTGGAAGTATTATTTTATATCATAGTTGCAGTAGTTTAGCAAGGAGTTAATCTGTTTCTCTTATATGAAACAAGCCACACCGATCTCGATGTTTCGAGTTAAATACAATAGCAATTTATAAATATGTCAGCTTTCAATGCATCGACGTGAGATTTTGGCAGAGTATTGCAACGCCGTGACGTCCGCTATTAAAAAATAACCACACATATTTTTCGTAAGAAAGCACAACATTACTACATGATTTCGTGTAATAAACACGTTATTTATATAAGATGCTGAGGAATTCACTGGATTGAAGAAAAAGTATATGTTGAAGTACAAGAAATAGGTAAAGAGGCTTATAGCAAATACCCCAATGCTGCGATGTTATTGGTTGATGAGCGTAGGTAAGAGCTAGGTAGTATAGCAGCTAAACAAAGAATAGTCCTAACGGTGGCCACTGTGGCCAGATATAAAGTTTCAATTATTTTATTACACGTACAATATTTGAAAATGCGGACTATACGAATGTATGTAAATAATGTACGATGTGTACTAATTGCAAGACTCAAGTGGAGATGGGTGGGAAGGGACACTTGGCAAGACGAGACGATCTGAGGTGGACCAAAGCAGATACACCAAATGGTGGCCTGGGGATGACAGACGATCTCAGGGCAGACCATCAGCCCGATGGTCGGAGGATATTGTGAGGACTGGGAAGCAGTGGGTGCAACTTACACAAGAGACCTTCACTCAGCAGTGGGTGATGCCGACTGAATAGATGGATACAATATTTTCTTCTATTTAAAAAGCACACAATAATGGCGCTAAAGCAGACCCATTTATAAACGATGTAACGATAAGTAGACGTAACAATTCAATCGCTGATTTCACCTTTTCACCAGGAGTTTATGAAGAACAATCGAGTGTCTAAGAACCTGGTGACCATAGTTAACAAGTATACGCTGCACCTGTGGCGGGAGACGCGTGGCATGCAAGTGCCACAGTTCCTGACGCACGCACCCCTCTCTCTCCGCCTGAGGGTCATGTCAGCCGCGTACCTGCATCACATCACTAGGGTAATTTGTAACAGCATAAATAGATCCCTAAACTGCCATGTTTTGGTTGATAACCTTTTGAGTAAGACCTTGAGGGGAAACAGCGTATGCACATCACTGGTGGAAATGCAGCCTTACCGTACCATAAGGCTAGTAGCAACCAAAAGTAGTTGTCGTGTATATCCTGCAAACCGGAACAATAATGTTATCACACTAAATGATGACATGAAACGAAATTGTATTTATTTCTGTAGTAGAGTAGTAGTAATGATACCGACTAACCAGTAGGAATAGAAAAATGCTATGATACACACCTAAACACACATTCTGTCACAGCAATATTCTCTTTCTCTTAAAAAAAGCAGTGATAGCCTAGTGATATGACCATTGGACTGCCAAGTCAAAGGTCTAGAGTTCAAATCCAAGGCACGCACCTCTGACTTTCGAAGTTATGTGCGTAAATTATCACGCGCTTAAACGGTGAAGGTAAACATCGTGAGGAAACCTGCATGCCTGAGAGATTTTCTCGATGGCGTGTGAAGTCTGCCAACCCTCAAAAGGCTAGCGTGGTGGACCATAGCCTAATCCCTCTCTTTGTGAGAGGAGACCCGTACCCAGCAGTGGGACATATAATGGGTTGATTATGTTACGTCTTTCTCTTTCTCAGACTAGGTAGCAGAGTTAAGAATCCGCATAGTTATTTTTGACAATTAATTGATGTATTTTTCAGCATCACATCTTTGAAGAATGCGAACCTGCTTTCCTGAGACAGTTGTGTGGCTGTTTAAAACTATACACCTATAACGAAGGTAAGCACGTAGGGCATCAGAATATAAAAGAGGGACACCATAATCAACATGTAGATTGGTCGTGGTGTCATAAATGTCACGAATCTCTCGACCGTGACTATAGGCAAAGGAAGGCCAGTACGGTCAAGAATCCGACATACCCTGCCGCTATCCCAGGTGGCAGACGATCCATGAGGATTTTCCAAAAAAAGGTACAACAAGATACTATCTACAACAGATTATAAAATTAAAATTTGACAATCGACAAAGGTTCTTCAACAGGATAATATACTAAACGCAAAGGGTGACGTTGATATCGAAATATCCTTTAGAGCTCCCTGACTTCATTAGTCCTAAGTTTTTTTAAACAGAGACCTTGCTATACTGTGAGATGACGTCATGTCTTAGGTGCACCTTACGGATTTTATAGGTACTAACACTTGTTTTGCGGAAAAGTGACACATACCTTAAACATTTAGAAATGTTTTAGTAAGTCAATTTAAATTCCCTATTTATTCCGTCTACGAATTATATTTTACTATATTTTCACTCTGTTTTTTTTATTTTATTTTTAAAAGATTACTAGCAATTTTTTTTATTTATTATTCTTGTTAACCCCTCGTGCTAAGCTAATTACTTGTGTCATGACTAGGTTTACGTCGGTTGTGCATGATGATATGATGGGTTTCGAACCGGCAACCACATAACCACAAGTCCGACGGCCTACACATTCGGCTACCGCCGCATCAAGTACATAAAAAAATAAAATCCAATATTAGTAATTTACACTTACAAAAGAAATATAATTTATCCTAGGTATGTACGTCGTAAAAGAGAGTGAGATAACGGACTCTATGTATGTGATCCACACCGGAAAGGTGAAGGAAACCTGCGAGGAGATGGACATCAGTGCGAGGGTCTACCCCGCCGGATCATACTTCGGCATTGTAAGTATGATTTCTACAAAAAAAATTCAGTCCTACTGTCTCACGATAAATTCTCCCTTGACTTCACGATTGGTGAAGTGGCTAAGGTTATCTTGCCATTATCGCACCCCGAGTGTCGTGGGTTCGTGGGTCCGACAAATATTTTTTGTGTTCCACGCGTTCCACACCCCCTATCCCATTGTTTGATTGATGTTTAAGAAAAGGAATCGAGTAATGCACAACATGCGAATAAAGGTTGTTAATTTTTAACAATCAACTTAATGTTCAGTTGCAGGGCTTAATACGCAATACGCCTTACACTCACTCGTACCAAACAATGACCAAGTCACAAGTTCTAACTCTGAACCTCGATGACTGGGAATACTTGCTAAAACATTTTCCGGACAGCAGGGATGCTATACATAAACATATGAGGCAAGTGGGAGACGACAATATGGATCAAAGTAATTGGCCTGGAGGCAGCCCTGCAGCTACAACCCCTACCCATGAACCCCTGTCAGAGATGACCGACATGCCTAACATGCCTGGATTTCTAGATCAATATCCTACAACTGCACGACCTTTCGGTAGACAATCAGCGGTAGAGGAAAATACACTACCACGTTCTTCTATTAGAAGACCATCACAGTTTGCTTGGCCGACTGATAGTAGAGGTGGCGATGACCTAGCAGGGACAAAACAATCTGAGAATCAAGCTGACGTAGAAGACGTACGTAAAGATAAATTTTTCAAAAAGTTCATAAGTACTGCAAAAAAAATTATGGGTAGAGTGTCAAACCCCGAAGCCTTAGCCGCAGTGTCCGGTGAAGGCAAAGATGAGCTTCTACTTGAAGAAGACGAGGAGGCGACTGAGGCTCTCCTTGCGCAGTTTGAACAAGCTAAAAAAATGACAGAAAAAGAAGTAAAAAAAGGAAAGAGTCGGAGAAAAAGCATGTTTTTTGGTCCAGAGGAAACAACCGAAAAACATTTATTCACATTGGATATGGATGAACCAAAAACTGATCAGTTAGGGCAACCGGAATCACAACCATTAACGATGCGTCCGCTTCGAATTCGTGATTCTGAAACTGAAGTTGGAGCGGTAAGTGGTGAATCTACTGGAGAGGTTCTTAATCTAGGCCGACCAAAACGCAGTGTTACCACAGAAAGCTCAGAAATGCAAGTGACAATAGATATGACGAAAAGCAGAACTACCCAAGATACCTCGGAATCCCAAACCTCGAAGACAACGGACACTGAATCTAGCGAAAAATCTCTGAATGTTCGAAAACAGTCATTTAAGAGACCGCTAAGACAGTTCTACCCATCCACAGAAGCGCAAGACACCCAGGCAACTCAACCTAACGGTGTCACGGAGGCTCAGCAAGCTGCTGAAGAAACCACAACACTCTTACCAAAGGGACCTTTTACAAAACCAGCAAGTATTCTCCACCCCACTCCTGATGGTGCTGAAGATACCCAAGAAAGTCTACCAGCCCAAGAGACTCAAGCATCTCAGCCTACCGAAAATAATGTAGATCTGCCCAACATAGTTACCGACAGCCAAGCTACTAAAGAATCTGAGGATACCAAACAAACTCAAGATACTGCATTTAATACAGCACAAACAAACCAAGCTCCCGAAGATTCTCAGCCTGCCCGGGAAGACACGCTTACAAAAGCGTTAGAAACTTTAGATACTTTATACCCAAATCCAGAGACTGGCCAA
Source organism: Acronicta leporina (assembly GCA_947256265.1). Classification (NCBI taxonomy): domain Eukaryota; kingdom Metazoa; phylum Arthropoda; class Insecta; order Lepidoptera; family Noctuidae; genus Acronicta; species Acronicta leporina. Next base: position 1,173,982 of record OX366513.1, on the reverse strand, counting down.
CATACTCAGCTTACTGAAGCTTCTCAGGGCACCACAGATGCTCTGGATGATACTCCAATTACTGTACCGCCTAAACTGTCTCCAACACCGAAACTTTTTTATCCTGAAACTCCTTCAGATACTCAGGCCCTCCAAGATGAAGCTCAAAAACCTGCTCAATCACCCAAGTTTTTATATCCCGGTCCTGGATCTACTCAGTCTTCTGAGGCCACACTAGATACTCACTCCAATGAAGACACTACGGGAGCCAAGGTGACAGGTGTCCAAGTGACGCCTACCCATGACACTTTGAGTATACAAACATCTCAGGAAATTGTGGATACTGGACCTTCCCGTGATACCACAGGTACACAAGCCAACCTTCATACTAAAGATGCTCCATCCGCTCAAGACAGAGATACTCAAGCGGTGCAGGACACCGTGGATTCTAGTCCTACTCTTGAAACCACGGGCATCCAAACTACTCAGGATACCAGGAAAATTCAGCCTGTCTTGGACACTACGGGTACCCAAGTTGCCCAAGATATAGAAGATATTCAAACTACCCAAGAAAAGGATACTTTACTTCCTCGAGATACTACAGAAATCCAAGCCACCATGGATACTAAAGACGCTCAACCTCAGCTGGTTACGACAGGTATCCAATCCACCCAAGAAGTCGAAGATATTTCGCATGGCCAGAGTACTAGGGGTAATCAAACTGCTTCGGGGTCTGAAGCTATACAAGATAATATTACGGATACTTTTAAACGACCGTCATTGACCCCCTCCGTTACTAAAGTTGTTAAAAATTATTCAGACACGAGCATTGTTGGAGATCTAACTACCCAGCAATCACAAATTTACCCCACTTCTTCGAGTGGAACTGCGTCACAACGCACGCGCTCATTTTCCAAAAAACCCATTATATTCGATCCGAGTCTTCAATTTTCACCAAATACTTCGGCTGATAATATACGTGCCCAAGAATCCTCCATGACTCCTATCAAGACGGCAACTTCATCGGCATCAGAAGTAAAATTACTCCAATATATGTCTGAGCCAGATGACGGAGTGGGTATTGCCGCTATAACTGGTACCGGTGCAAGAACCTCGCAAAGTAACGCCCCAGCAGTAAAGAGATCGGTGTCAGACCACAGCATGAAAGAGCAGACGACGAATACTTCTGCGTCAAAGCTTAATCGACGGTTCGTCCATGTGCGTTACGAAGAAAAAAGAGACAATGAAGAGTTAGGAGAAGAAGAAGAGGATTCAGAGTCGAAACCGCCTGACCAGCATTTGAATATATTCACGCTAGACAGTGACGAGCCAGTTCGCACGGACCAGAGTGCCGGAGAGAGCACCGAAGGTGATGACGAGGCCACTACCTCGACATCGACGCCGACGTCTGGCACCTCTAAAAAACAACAAAACAATCCAAGAAGATACTCTGATTAGATACATTTAAAAGTTTTGTGTCCTATTTTAATCTTCTACTTTCTATACGTTTCGTTTGCATTTGCTTTTGCTAATTTATTTATTATTTAGATTCAAATATTATTATGATTTTTAGGCAGTGATCGGAATAGGGAGTGCTAATTTACCTAAGTTTCCCAGAATGCAAAAAAATTTTTTTGGGTATTTAATGATCTGGCAACTTAGTCCTTTAGGTCAAGAATGCAAAAATTTAATACTGTTTTTTTTATTGTTTTCACAAATAAAGATGCATAAAAAGATATCTTAGTAATACTAATTCAATCAAAAACATGAATTGAATCTTATTTTTAAAAATAATATTAATTTTTAATGTAAGTAATTAAGTGATGGCCCGAACCCGGGACAACTTTCGTCCCACAAATATGTTGTCGTAAAACAGTAGGTATCCACTTCGTTTCTGTTCCTTGAAGTTTTATGTAACTTAGCACTACTAATCACTGTTATAAGTTTTATTTATATTGTGGCTCTGGATTAGAATTATACAATTACCTACGTTGTGTGAACACAGATAGATGTAGATTTTGCATTAACAGCCACCATTTTTAATTTATTATTTTTAGTTTTACTTACCTGTACTTAATTATTAAACTTTATTATTGTTTTGACCTGTCTTTAATTAAACTGTTCCAAATAGTCAACACAAGACAACAGATTCAAACAATACTCAACACGAAAATTTCTATTCGCGTTTTTTCATCCGTCACGCCCGTTCATAATAAAAAAATCGTTATTGTGCAAAAATATTAAAGTTCTAAGGAAAATTATCACAGTTATTTAGTGAAGGAAAAATTCGACTCGCAGGCAGGATTCGAACCTGCGTCTTCTGGCTAGGTACGCCAGACGCGATGACCACTAAGCCACCGCGAGTCCCACCTGCCATGTCGAAATTTGCCTTCACATTCTCAACTTACGTCTTAAAGGTGACGTCAGTAACATCTATTGAAAGGCAAGTTACTTTGCCTCTAATCTTTTTATGCTAATTTTTATAAATAACTTTATAAAAATTAGCATAAAAAATGCAAAAAATCAGAAAAAGTTAAAATTATCTCAAATAAACTTTTACGATACCAACCGTCTTTATGCCTAAATCACTCAATGCACATAAGTCGTAAAAGTTTTTGGGCATGCAGAAACTAGGAATATGAAACGTGGTTAGAGAATGAGCCGGCTGATCTAGGTTCCACGGGGAACAGAACAGGCCAGGCGATGCCTAAGACTTGTCAATAGAAAGTAAAAGCTCCGATTCGCTATTGTAAAGATTATCATAGACTCAGATCTGTGTGTTTCGGAGTTTTGCAGTGAAACGCTAACGTTAGAGCCCCCGCATAGGCAAAATCATTATTAAGTATCAATTTTTACTTTGATAGATTATTTATTCATAGATTCAGGTCATACTGTCTGTATCACCCTGAAAAACTGATTCTTTTAGATGTTACTTTGTTTTAACGCTTAAGTAGGTACCTACTAATGTTTTAATTATTACTTCAATTGAATGCAATGCAATGGATGAAACTGCGATGTCATAGATACATTAATGAAGCTCTAGAAATAATAGTTACACGTTCTTAAATGGCGTTTATTAAAAAATATCTTAGCTCATAACAACGATAATATATCCTTACCAAGATGGTTTGTACCGAACATCAACAATAATTAGCTAACTCATTAACATTGCATTGATAAATTTGCCATTTAATATGCTGTCTTTCACATATATTTTTAGTTTTATTTATATTGGAATGCCCAGCACTGTTTGTTTACATTTTTCTTGTCTTCCACTGGTGTTTAAGGTTTCGTCCATTCTGTGCGACCTCCTTTAATATTTTTGTTCCATGTTATTTAAATGCTTGGGTGTACATATTTAACTTACGATTAACTTATTTACTAAAATTACGGTTTCCTAAATATAAGTGTTTTAGCGTTTGTTGACCGCCATGTTGGATTGGTCTCAAGTTTGAGTTGTTTCTGGACACCTCCTGAAACAAAACGTAGAAATTTAAATTTATAAAACCTACACATTGGAGCTGTGGTGCCATTTTTACGATCATTAATTCTAGTATCTATTTCGAGGGCAACTATTTCGATATAATCATATAAAACTACAGGAAATATCATTGAAGTGCGTCATCGTATATACTCTGAATTATATGACTTATAAACTTTATTTCGATTCTATATAAAAAAATAGTCGAGAAATATTTACGGAGTCTTTAAATGTCGCAATAATCTGTTATTTATGTTTTAAATTCCCTGTGATACGGTCACAGCTATTTACGAACATGTCGGGGTAACATCAAGAAATTATGACGTGTCTTGCCGTGGGAGTTCTAAAATACTTGCTTTTGATTATTATATAATATTTAAACGCGGTTTGCAGCTGCCATGCAGCGGTTACTAAAGAAAAATGGGTTTTATTTAAAAATGAGTTTTTTTATGGTGGAAATGGGGGAAACGAGCAGACGTATCTCCTGATGGTTAGCAATTACCATCGCCCATGGACACCCGCAACAGCAGAGGAGTTGCAAGTGCGTGGCCCTCCTTTTAAAATGGTTTGGGCCTCCGGTATCCTCACTCACTCTGCGAAACACAACGTAACTGTTGTTTCACGCCCGTTTTCGGTGAGCCTGTTGTATCACTCCGGTCTATCTGTAATCTAACTATTGAGAATAGTAATGCCTTGCCAATGTCTTTAAAAAGTATTTCAAATTACTTAAATATAATATATTAAAACATATAATTATATGCAATAAAATGGAAAGCTTGGTTGCCCGAGTAGTATATTATCGTTACAAATCACTCTGTAATTGCTAGGCGGGCGGCCGCGCAAGCGCAGGGACTCTTTATTGATGTGCTACGTTCATCGTTATTTTCAATGCAGGAATGTCTGCTGCACTTCGTCATTATCTCTAAATGTGAATTCCTACTGCAAGACGCAGTTGTAAAATACAAAGTTGTAATCGTTTCAAGGGTCATTATCATCAGCTTATCCGTCCACTGCTGGGCTTGGCCTTTCCTAATAAACTCCACAAAGCCTATATTTTTTTGCATTTTCCATGAATGAGACGAGACCGTGCTGACCTAGTGCGGGTTGCCAGACTTCACACGCCGTCGAGAAAATCTTCTTCAGGTTTCCTCATGAACTCACGATGTTTTCCTTCACTATTCAAGCGAGTAATGATTATTATTGAATATCTCGCTTTACCCGACAATGTTGGTTTCTCAACCCGACAATTGCCACTTCAGCTTGCTCGTCTGAGGCTTGCGATGTATGCTACTCTAACGGATCAGCTTGTTGCGAATTCCCTACTTCATTCCACTTTGTTTTCATGTATTAAATATGATCGTTAATAATAGGTCATTTTGTAATTCTAAAAAGTTGCTTAGCTATCAAGAAGCAGGTATCAAATTCGAATCCAAGGCTATCGTTGACTTCACAATCAATGTGCGTATTAAAAGTATTGGCTAGTAATGGTGATGCTAGACTTGCAGCGGTCAAATGCTAGTTTTCATATTTAGCTACATCTTTTGATCCATTCTTATTTTGTCCGCGAAATCTTTTCGTATTAATTTATGATTTTCAACAGCTACAATAGTTTTGTAGCTGTATATAAGCCGCATTTAAAAAGGCCAGTTAGCACCACTTCTCATCAATTTTGTTCAATTAATCAACGTTATACCTTCAACAGGCTTTCTATCAACGATATTCAAGTTTTTTAATCACAAGTCTATTGGAGTTGGCAACGGTATGCAGTTATCTAAATTATGTTTTACTAATTCTATTTTTAACGCCGTTTCAAAGGTATCGACGTCGGTGCTGCCAAATGATTGATTACAATCGTTAACATAGCTGTCACTACTTTTTCTATTCGCCTCCCAGTTAGATTTAGCTCCCGCCATCCATCTTCTTGAGTCTAGATACAATTTACGTCATTCTAACTACTTATTGATTTTAACATTATTCATGGCTCTTATTCTGAATTCTATTTTATAACGAAGGACAATTCAAAACTTAAATAGAATTGCTATTATAATATTTGAGGACAGAATATTTGTCGGGTTTTAAATACCTAATGTTACTAGGCGGTTGACATTTTTTTCCTTGGGCAAAATATGCCGCTGTCGAAATGAGGGCTACCGTTTTTTAAGCTCACCAGTTGGCGCCAAGGGAGAGTAAAATCCTGAAGTATGAAATTTGCTATGAAGAGCGTTCGCGCATGAAAACAAAATTTACATTTAAATCATATTTAATATCTTAAAATCATACTCAAAATATCAAGCATGTCGCAGTATTGCACAGTCCCGTTTTGTTTTGAAATAAAAGGAGGATATACATTTCCGAAAGATAGAACTGTCTTAAAACACTGACATTCATTGAGCCATAATTCATATTTGCCATAATTAATCTCAGGTTTTGCTAAATAATTACAACTTTATTCTAATGAGAAATAAACCAGCGTAGCTCACCCACTAACAGTCATTTGATATTTCGGAGACCTCACTCTACACTAGTGGAAAACATGTAAAAAGTTGAGATTCAAACTTTATTGATTGCAAATGATATAGATATTCCATTGCAGTAGTTCTGTATCACAATTATTTTTGCTTTTGCCCCTTATAAAAAATATTTCAAGATTTTCTAATGCAACCACTAGCGTTTTCAGCTTCTCAACACTTAGACTACATTGTCGGTGTCATCTGGGTAACATCAAACGCTTTTATCTGGATCGTGGGCGGTAAGTATCTTAATAATTTGCCAGCACAATATTGTTTAGTCTGGTAAAACATTATGTTTATTGCATAAAAGCGTTCTGGCGGGAAACAATGGAAAAGATTTATTGTTGAATATAATATGCATGCGCATGCGTACCTATCTAAAATCGTAGACAATATTAAACAGATGGATCATTACTGGCTGTTTTGGACCGACCCTAGTGCGAAGACTCACGTCATCCTATATAATAATGGGTGTCCCACAAAAACTAAAGAGTCGCTCCTGATGGTAAGTGATCACCGCCACCCATTGACACCCACAACACCAGAGGGGTTGTAAGGTATTCTATTAAGTGCGTCACACCTATCATGAGCATAATTATAAAGGCTTCACAAGCTTGGGATGCTTTACGAAGTGGCAGACATTCACTACCCACATCTTTTGTAAAGCCGGCTGAGGAAATATCCCCGAAACATGGACTTTCTTGGGCAACCTGGAAACTTTGGCCAGAGCAAAGATAACATGTTCCGGTAGGGATTCTCCTGTGGCACTAACTTATATGGCCCTGACCCCTGCACATATGATAAGACCTTGGCTGCTACAGTAAATGCCGTGCGCTTAGCAGAATATTGAGCCAATCTACTTAATGCTTCTTTTGTTTTGGTCTTCCCTTTCCGGTTGTCGATACTCGATCTTCGTATACGCCTACGTAAAATTGTAGATTTAGGTAGGTAACGACATTGTTACAGACTATAAAATGTCTCTAAGAAGTAGTTTTCTTGCAGACAACAAGAGTTATTGCAGTAACACTGTCTTAAAGTCATAAAAAAGTAATGTTTTCATTTAGCATCTGCGAATGTGAAATTTCTGTTATTTACAAATGTTATTTTTTTAAATCCCGTCTTAAATATACTCGTCAACGGTCTTACGTAAATGTTATCACTTTTTCTACATTTTGTTTGAAAATGCTTGGTGATTTTTTTAACGTAAGCTTGACGTTTTGGCGAACGTTTGTTTTGATTGCACACAAATGTGTTTCAGCCGGTCCAAATGTTTGTTTATCGACTAGTTTGTGTGTCATCAGACATCTTTGTTCCAAGATCGAGAGTGTGGGTGTCCTCGTCACCGCTTGACATGTTTACAACAAACTATATAATTCGACCTGCATCATTTGAGTTAAAAACAACTGGCAAAATCACAATTCTCATCCAAAATAAAATAAAAGCTTGTGTGCATATATTTCCTGACCGGTCGTTGAGTATGTCAGTTAGATTATTTCGGTAATTTTAGACGCGGGAATGTTATGATTTCTGTGAAGAAGGCGCCGCTCCGCGAACTATTTTAGATATCCGACGTCCATTAACGTGATGTACCTACGAATCAACGCAATAATTTCAACATCGATTTTTATTTTTAAATTGATCTTTGTAAAAATAGATGCTTGGAATATTTAACGTTGGGTAAATATTTGTGGCACTACCTAATTGATCACTACCTACGATATTATTTTATTTGGTTTTATGGTGTGAAAACTGATTTTATTTTACTACGTGTTAGCAGGTAGATTCAAACAATACGTAATAACGTATTTTGTTTTTTTGTTGGTAGGTAAGAGAATATCTGTATAGGATCAAAAAATACTCGCACAACCGTTTGACAATTCGATATAAATCGATCTCTCGTACGCGCGAATTTATATCTGCCATTACAAACGGAAACCACTCAAAAAGCATACATACAATAACAAATAAGCACCTCAGAACATCCCCGAGTAGAGCAGCCAGAGGCTGGCGAGGAGCAGCACCAAGATGAGGTACGTGGCGATGAGGCTGGTGGTCTCGTGGTTGGGCATGTTGGCGACTTGACACCTTCACCGGACAAACGGCTCCAGGGAACTGAGGCAGCGCTGGAGTAGAACGCGAGCGGCCTGCGCCTACGCCACGGCACGCCCCTTTCTCACGCCAAATATTTTTAACATTTATAAATATGAATGTACGATAATAGACCGTTGGTACGGTGACAGGTGTCGAGATTTCGCGAATAATTAACATTGTGATGCGGCGATAACTTTAATAGATGACGATAAAACACGAACGACAATTAGATTTATCGTCACAGGCTTTTGTATAGAACAGGTGATCACTTAACACAAAACTCACAGCACTTACACAGATGGAGTTTAGAAGACGGTGGAGTAGAGTAGCCACAGGAAGAACAGGAGGATGACTAGGATCATGTAGGTGGCGGCCAGGTTGACCGTCTCCGCGTTGATCGGCATGGTTGCAATGTAACGGAGCAGGCTGGACTGATCGCTGGAGGATCTTCCAACCGCTTGAACCACCAAATTTGCGTCAGAGCACAGGGCCCAACTTTCGTACGGAAGGAACTTATTTTTTTTTTCATTTTCTTTGTTTTTCATTGGTTACGAGGTAAAGTAAACTGTACAATTTAGGGATTTAAAACTACACTAACAACTGAAGCTAAATTGCAAAATAAAATAAATACTTTTCAGAAATTGTGAAAACTCTAGTTTGGAGAACTTCTTGTTTTGGATTCTGGAGAGTTCCGAAAAGCAAAGTCCACTAAAAAAATGGTCTAAAGGGAAAAGGAGAATGACCATAAACAGTCTAATTTAAGATCGTCAACGTACCTAATTAAATAAATTAAAAATTGTAGTTATTTGAAGTTGGATACACCAATTTCCTATTTTATTATGGTACCTGTGAATTGGAACAAGAAAAAATTCAAACTACTTATTATGAGTTATATAACGATGATCTCTGTGATTTAGTAGTTCGAGTACCGGACTGCTGACCACGAGGTCGTGGGTTCGTGTAAAATATTTCAGAATATTATTTATTTATATAACGGCGAGCTATCAAAATGAAAATAAACCTCTTCGGGACAGTCTTCCATTGAAGATACTTATAGTTTTAGTGGAAGGAAGAAAAGTTCGGCCTAATTTTTCTTATCTTTGGGAACGTTTAGTATGCCTTAATGCAAAATATGAAAAAAAATTGAAGTTTTTTGTAGACAGTATATAAAAACTTAAGCTCAAATAACCACCATGAAACCTAATATTAATCACCTCTTTTTAAAATAAGCAATGTTTTTGCCTACAATCGATTCATCTTATAAATCTAAAACTATCTTGCAATCATTAAATACGTCTTATTACAACATTAGGAAGCAGTTCAATAATTAAATCACACGGCTTGCGGTGGGTTAAAAGTTTTAATAAAACGACACGAAAATAAAATTTCTTTTTTTTAAACCACACAAAGAAGTCGCCAATCCTTTGGAACTTTCTACCTGATATTCTCGCGAATTATGTAAGAATCCAGAACACGTCGTAGGTATCAATGATTCCAGGGTTATTTTTGATACACAAACACTATTTTAACACAGTCACGAATTCGAAGCTTCCACGAAGCTCCAGAAGCATGGTGTCATTCACTCTACTTACATTTCGTCCTTAGAATGCTGAATACAGTAGCCATAATGAGATGAGGAGTAGCAGCAGGATGCAGTATGTCGCCACAAGATTGGTTCCTTCAGCGGAGTTCATGGTGTTGCCTCGATCGCGTTACAGATGAGATTGAGCACAAAACCGGGGGACACAGCTTGATATATGTATGATTGTTTAAAACGTGACGAACACACTCTATTTTTTGTTTTTTGGCGACGCTTGTGATTAATTGGCTGTCTTGTAAAAATTCTTCGTTGTAAAAATTCTGCTTTTATTTACAAAATTACGCTTTTCATTGTCCCTTTGGATTTTATTTACATACCGGTTTGGCATAGAAGCGGGATTAAAATAATTTGTGTAAGAATAGAATCGTTGTTTACACTTTTCGCCGTTTTTTTGTTCTCTGACACGCCTTTTGGGTTCGATTGTTTTTCTTATGAAACTGCAAGTCAACAATAAACTTAAGTAGTAGGTATATATATTAAGTAGAACATTTGGCACGTGGATTTTGTAACATATTTTTACATTGTACCTGCCAAAAATAAAAAAAAACATTAATTTTTCACGCCTCTGTTGACAAAACCGGAAAAGAAAAGAATAAAAAAATGGAAAAAGTGCCTGGAATTCTCCAGCGATGCTGAGTCCGTCCCTGTATTCAATTCACATTTATGGGGTATGATAAACCGAGCTATTTCCGCACTGGAGCTTTGGTTGTGCGCGTGAGTCTTAACTGGTACGCGTACTATGCACTCGAGGATTTCCAGGCCGAAATGTTGAAACAATACCGAAATAATGCTGGAGATTGGATTATTTGCAACTTGCACCTGTCTATTTGTCTGCACAAAAACCCAATGTTGTCATTTTTTTATCTTTTACCTATATCATTGTAGATTTGCGTCTAAGGCATCAATGCAAGCAATATCTATTTGATCTCTGACTGAATGAACAAACGAAAATTAGGTTTTGAACTCCTAGACATATGTTTTTTTTGCACGTTTGAAAAATTAATGTGGACGAAAATTACAAACAAGATTAGTCTAAACATGTCGAGGTTACAAAACGCGTCGTTAAAATGTTAATTATAATATAGCGGGTAGAGGGTTACCTCTACCCGCTATATTATAATAGCGGGTATTATAATAGCGGGTAGAGGGTTACCTCTACCCGCTATAGTAGATGAAATAGAGATTCTGGAAATTATACCTACCCAGTCCCAAAAAACAGCTAGGTATAGGTAGGTACCTACTTTGTACCGCAATTAGGATTGCCAGGCCCAAAAATAGAAAAGCTGGACTCTGGTTCATATTTAGCCGGACATTTTTGCCCTGAAAGCCTGACACTGGATTTTAAAAGAAAAAAAAATCGATATAAGGACCTAATAGTCCCTCACGTACTTTCGTTTCCCATTTTTAGTAGGGCGTTGTTGACCAAAGGCCTAACCTCACAAAAGTAAGACTGGCTGAACCAAGAAATTATCTTATCTATACTCTATACTAATATATAAAGCTGAAGAGTTTGTTTGTTTGTTTGTTTGCTTGAACGCGCTAATCTCAGGAACTACTGGTTCGATTTGAAAAATTCTTTCAGTGATAGATAGCTCATTTATCGAGGAAGGCTATAGGCTATATATATCATCACGCTAAGACCAATAGGAGCGGAGCACCAATGAAAAATGTTTCAAAATCGGGTTTTTTTTTCCTTTTGAGAGCTTCCGATGCGTGCGCTGCGTAAACGGTTAAAGTTTCGCAAAAATCATATATGACAGAATTGTTCCTCTTTAAAAGTTCTAAAAAAAGTCCGCGACAGCATATGTCTATCTTTTAAGGTTGGCTCACTATAACCTTTTTTATGCTAACTTTGTTCTAAAATTCCAAATGCATTATTTGCGAAGGTGTTTTTATAAACATGATATTCATCCTTATCCAAATAAATACTTTATTCATCAGAAGTATTTAATTTAAAACAAAAGTGCCCTTTACATCATTGGATTTCAATGAATATCTTAGGAGATATCGCAGTTTTAAAATAACATCGCAGCAAAATAATGATCAAGTACCGCGCGCGCATTAATGATGTGCAAGGCAGTCATGAGGGGGAAGGGCGGTGAGCCCAGTTAGCTCAGCGAGTTAATTTTCTTTAGGGTATTGTTTCTGATTTTTTATTACCTATTTTAAGCTAATTCTTTTACCATGGGTAGGCGATATCTTATCGTATAATCTATACTTAATATATAAAGCTGAAGAGTTTGTTTGTTTGTTTACTTGAACGCGCTAATCTCAGGAACTACTAGTCAGATTTGAAAAATTCTTTCAGTGTTAGATAGCCCATTTAGTGAGGAAGGCTATAGGCTATATATCATTACGCTACGGGGACGAAGTCGCGGGCAGAAGCTAGTCTAATATAACATTCATGGGCTCGACTTTTGGCCGGACATGACTAACTGCAACACAGAAACAGATGATACCTACGCAGTGTCAGTACTGCACATTGCTCGAGATAGAGGGCAGGTTATCTGCCATTCCAGAACTCAGGTTCAGAAACCAGAACTTTTTGGGTGTGACAAGGGTCAGTGGGCTGAAATGGTGACTTGATGTATCACATTCATGGACACCGACTACATAATGTGCCATAATATTGCAGTATCAGCTAACTTAAATCTACGTTTCCCCCGTGCTTGGTGGTAGGACCTCTTGGGTTCTGACTGGCTGGCGACCACCCTTACGTTGGATTCCATCGTAAAGCATTGATGTGTTTCGACTTCCTTATTTCCGGATAAGAACAAGTTCCCCTCGTTCCCCTCTGGCAGTCTGCAGCCCGTAGGAGCTCCTACGGGCTCCTACTATAGCAGCTCTAAGGGTCAGCAACGCACCAGCAACTTCTCTGGTGTTACATAATGTCCATGGAAGATGACCTAAGTACACTGCAAATGCGTCGTATGACCTCAGAAAAAAGTTCTTAATCTCTCCCTTGAAAAAAAAATATACCTATGCCAATGTTATCTACTGTGTAACTTTCTTGGTACTGTGCTCAAAGTTACGTACTGTGTTACAGCAGAAACAATATTAATTTTTTACTAATTAATTACTAACTCTTCGAGACAATTCCTATCGCAATCGTAATGATTTCCAAATCTGTCATAGTAACAGCGCTGGTATTTTCGTCAGTTCTCGTGTGAAATGCGTAAAACCTTGAGTATCGTAATGATCTTATTAGATCGCATGATTCATTCACCCGTTGCAATTCCAGATTCACATGATATCGGATGCCAAGAGCTATCTCGTAAAGTTTTTTTTCATGTCAAGAAAATAACGAGAAAGGAACTGAAATATAAAAAGCCGTAAACAAGACATAGGTACTGAATTATTATCAAATCATTGAATTGCATTACCTCAAAGTGCCTGTACATAGTCAGGTACCTACCTAATACACTCGAAATTTTATAGAATCAAAATATAAAATGGAATCGGAGTTCTGAGACTACATAATCAACAAAGGTCAATATGAGAATTGCTACTTGAAACCACTGACGTATAAAATACTAGGTATACTCTAGAGAAATATAGAGAGATCGGTGCTGTTATTGTACTTGAAACTCTGTTCACAGTAATAATAAACTGACATCCCGTAGACACAAGTCGATCGACACCTCGGACTTCATAATCAAAACGGACAGACGCTGCAGGTTTGACCATCGTGTTGAGAAACCAATGACCGTGATAAAGTCACCTCAATGAAGGCTCTGCCACCTCCCCAGGTGAGATCCCTTCCAAAGAAACATCAACACAGAGTTACAACCGAAAAACATGTCCTGAAGGGCTTCAATGGCCACTTTTGAGGAATCATATAATTATGATACTTTTAGCAATCAGGAGTGGAATTTAATAAAAAAAATACAAATCCAACAAGAAATCCGTTTATTTATGATTTCAACGTTAAATTTAATCAAAATAGGAACAATGCATGTATATTTCACATAAATTATTTATAAAACCAAACACTGCGAACTTCAATAATTAGATAGTAAGAGAAAGAAATATGAAAATGGCTTACGTGACCTTAATAACGACCAACGCTGATTGTCACGAGACGTCCGTACACCACGACCGCTGACGAGCAAATGCCCCACTACCACCGAGTGCTCGCCTTATATAACTTATCGGAGGGTAGTTGATGACGATGTGCTGAAGCTCCTTACACGGCCTCTCCTGACGTTGAGTCGTCCTCGACACAAATTCTTTGGACTCCGCTAGGACCTGCTACTGGAGAGGTCGGCGGGTCGACGTCTACGTTGACATCGAGCACGGGCATAGACGGACCAGCTGTAGGAGCGAGTTCCGTCTGTATAGTCTCCTCATCATTGTCAGTCTCATCTAAAAGAAAAGAACAATTACTTATAATTCAAAGAAGCAAGTTAGAAGCATTCTATCTCGCAGACCAGTCAATCCGTCTCCTGTCAATCAATTCATTCATCGTCTTTTATCATAGTTCTCACTCATGTAACACACGTACATCAGGCACAACAGAATAAAATATAATTGGAGTCAAGGCATATTCCTGTTAGTGTCTAAAGACCCGTATACTTCAATTTTGCTAGTCGACTTCGTCATTCGGTTACTAGTGAACCCTATAACGTGGCCTGTCGATCAGACCCACTCGTACGATGACCGTATTCAATCGTACGAGTGCATTCCACACGAAGACCGTATTCGAACGTGTGAAGCTTCCCGACACGCCGACCGTATTCGGACGTGTCGAGGCTTCCCAATACGCTGACCGTAATCACACGTATTGAGGCATCTCAGTATGCAGAGCGAGTCATACACATGAGGAATACTATGCAGAGAGAGTAGTTGTGCGTCTGTGGTTCACCCTACAGGATCACCACAGGGATCCGTATAACTTTTGAACATATCTTCACTTACCCTCAAAAAATGCGGCACATGTCTCAGGGCTCCACTCACCGTGCCACGGCACCATATACTGCGCAGCAGCTTGCGTCGTTTTACCATAACTGCCGCTGAGCAGACGTAGAGTGTAGCGTCCACTAGGTAGAACTTCAATCACTTTATATGGACCACGCATGCCGGAGTCAAGTTTACCTGCTGACTGAGAATATTAATATACTAATACCTCTCCGCCTGACCATTGGCCTGGTGCATCTCTGGCGTGATGTAATGCAGATTGCAGCCCAGCTCATTAATCCATGTTACAAATTCGTTAGACTCGAACATGCGTCCTTTATCTGTGACCATAAGTTTAGGTACTCCAAACAAAGAAATTGCCTGTGTAATGACACGCTTAAGTTCTGTGGAGTCTTGTCGGTAAATAGGATAGAGGAGCGTGTACTTTGTAAAAGCGTCTACGATAAGGAGAATGAATTTGTACCCTTCTGACACTGGTAAGGGTCCCAGAGCGTCAACATGGACTGTATTAAATGGTGTATCGGGTTTTTCCCAAGAAGTTATAGTTTGTAAAGGAGCTCGAGGAACTCTCTTTTGGGAAATGCACACGAGGCAATGAGAGACGTATTTGGAAACAAATCGCCTGAGGTCGGGAAACCAGAAGTGTCTGAGAATAAGGTCGAGAGTTTTCTCTGCATTAATGTGTTCATGTTCGTCATGGAACACTCTTAAAAGACTGAGACGGTGACCTTTAGGTATATAACAGAGCAACCTTGTTTCTTGACCTATTGGGGTGTATTTATAATACAGGACTCCATTTTGGATCTTGTAACGATCAGCATCTAACCTACCATCCTGAAGTCTTTGAACGAGATCTTGAGTTTCGTTGTCGGCCGACTGCGCAACCTGAGCCCAGTTACGTGGTCTCGAGATCTGATTTACACAGGCGGGATTACGACTCAAATAGTCTGCATGGGGTAACATGATTCCCCTGCGATACTCAATTGAAAAATTGAAATCTTGAAGGTAGATCCACCACCTTGCTACTCGGGGCAAAAGATCCTTTTTTTGCTCTGTGGACTTTAGCGCATTGCAGTCGGTAACTACTACAAATTTCAGGCCGACTAAATAGTGGCGAAAGTTTTGGAGGGCTTTTACTACCGCTAGAGTTTCCAATTCATAGGAATGGTAATTACTTTCCGCTCCTTGGGTGGATCGACTAAAATATGCGACAACGTGTTTCTTTGAGTCGGGATGTGTTTGCAAAAGGACAGCGCCGTATCCAATACTGCTAGCGTCCGTATGGACTTCAGTAGGAAGGTTTGGGTTGAAGATCGTAAGGACCGGTTCGCTTGTCAACTCTCTAATTAAATCTAGGCGAATCGTTTCGCATTCGGGGGTCCAGTTAAACTTGACGTTTTTATGGGTGAGAATAGCAATAGGAGCAGTCTTAGTGGCATAATTTTTTATGTACTTCCTAAAGTAACCTGCCAAGCCTAAAAGTTGTCGTACCTGTTTCACGTTTACTGGTGGTAAGGTGTTAACTAAGGCTTCTACTTTTCTAGGACTCGGCCTAACCTGACCCTGACTTATAAGTCTACCCAGGTATTCGACTTCCGTAACCAGAAATGAACATTTGCCCAGATTAATAGAAAAACCAGCCATTGTCAGAGTCCTAAGTACCTTACACAATAGTGCAATACCCTCATCTACAGAATTACTAAGAAGGAGCACGTCATCAACATAAACTAATACGTTCCCCTCATTAATATGAGCACGGAGAGTGTTATTAATAATGCGCTGATAAACTACTGGGGAGTTCGCTAGGCCATAAGGCATTTTGACATATTCGTAGTGTTCTTCTGGTGTCACAAACCCCGTCAAGTGAATACATTCTTCTTTTAGCGGGATTTGGTGGAATCCCGTCGCCATATCGAGACAGCAGAAGAACTTATAGCTGCCTAATCTATCGATGTGATCGTCAATTAGTGGAAGGGGGTAGCGGTCTTTCACTGTTATGCGATTAAGTGCCCTAAAATCTACACAGAGTCTATCTGAACCATCGCGTTTTCTTACGAGTATGATTGGACTCGCGTATTCAGAGTTAGAGCGCCTAATAACTCCTTTCTCTAAAAGATCTTGAATTATTTCTCGTACTTTAAGTTTTTCGGAGTATGAGAGCCTATATGGTTTATAAACAACAGGGGTGGAATTGGTAAGCCTTATTTCCATTTCGCCCGTTCGGACTGTAGTTATGGCGGTTCCCGTTATCAAAAATTGCGAAAAATCATTTATGACAGACATAAGGTTTTCCAATTCCTTGCCTTTTAGGGGTGTGTTTAATTTAAACTGACCGCCTAATCCAACAACATTAACTTCCTTATCAAATTTGTCAGTTCGTGTGAGATACTGTTTATGTTTGGTTCGAATGTAAGTAATTCCGTCACGGTTCAATACATCAGTTCCAATTATGATAGGCGCATTCATGAAAGTCGCTGGAACTATTACTAAATCTACTTCAACTGAAATGTCACTGAACTCTATGGTAAGAGTGACGTAAGATGTCGCAATTACTTTCCGATCACTAAGACCCTTCAACACGCAATGTCTCGGCTTAGGTTGACACGTAAAATACTTTAAAATGTCGGAAGAGATGAGAGATACATCGAGGGCCCCGCTATCAATGAGCACGTCTACTGGAATACCATCTATGATTGCTGAAGTTATATCGTTACTTGGTGGAATATCAGATCGATAGGAGCAAAGATTGACATTGCGTTGATTACGTTGCTCTGACTTAGCTTTGATGAAGCATTTGTCCTCGGTGTGTCCCAGTTTCTTACAAAATGTGCAACTGTTACTCGATGACGGTTGCGTATTGAGAGTCGAATCGGAAGGCATATGGGGCGGTCGACTACTAGATGCGTTAGACCTGGGTTGCCTACAGACGCGACTGACATGACCGAACCGGTTACAGTTAAAGCATTTCGGAACTGGACCGCCACCAGACCTCACTACTTGGCTATGTCTTTTATGCTCAACTACCCTTTCCCGTTTTCCTGCTAAAGGCTTTGTGTAAATTGATAGGAATGAAACAATGGTGTCAGGTGCCAGACTGGCGTTAGCGGCAGCAGCGCGTACTTGCGCATTATCTATACCACGTATTACTATTAGGGTTCTCAAATCGTCGCTTAGTCCCTGAACTATCTTTAAGCGTAATAAGGTACGACGAGCGTATTCAGCGTAGCTGGAATATTTATCAGAAGTTGCATTCATTGCCTCGAATAATATATTGGCGTAGTCTAATTTGCCAGGACAGAGGGGTTTGAACTCACGTTTAAAATTAGACCAAGTACGGTCGTTTGAGACCCATTCGCCCAACCAAACCTTAGCGTCACCCCTAAGGCACGATGCAACGCGCGATAAGCATTCGTGATCGTTCCAACTGTTAGCTTCCCTGGCGCGATCCACCTCTTCGCACCATGCTTCAATGTTGTTAATTGATGGGTCGAAATTAGACACATAATAACGTTGCGACCTTGAGGGTTGCATCGTTTTAATGGCTTGCAATAAAGCACTAGCGAGGGTGGACGCCTCAGAGCAAGGGGTACTAGATTCTGTAGACTGCCGTCGCGGTGCAGTATTATTGGACGGAGGAGTTGCAACTGCGGATAGGATGTCGGTTTTATGAACGGGGCGCGCCTTTTCGTTAGACGAACGCGCCTCGACAGGCAAAACTGTCCGGGAGCGTGACCTTGATCCGACACGGTGGTCACTACGAGAGCGATTCCTACTACACGACTCGCGCCTAACCAGAGTACGAGACCAGTGCATGTCGGTACCGTGAGAATCAAGTCGATCTCGGACACGCAAGCCATCTCGCGAAGTACGACGTCTATTGTTTGAATTGCGATCCGGTTCATCGTCACTGCGGTCGCGAGACCTTCGTGAAGTATGTCGGGCTCGATTAGGTGAATCTACCCTGGAAGGACGCTTCCGTAGACTAGGCGTCCTCGTACGTCTCATTATCACCGTCTCAACCAGCAATTAGACACACAAAATTACAGAGAAACGAAGTAAGCAGTAATTTGTGAATAACAAAATTCAAATTCAAAAGTTAACGGTTTTCTTGTTGACAATTAATTACGAATTTTCAGTACAGCTTAACGTTACTGTGGGCTTATGAGTTACTTATCCCACTTCTGATTTTAGCAATCAGGAGTGGAATTTAATAAAAAAAATACAAATCCAACAAGAAATCCGTTTATTTATGATTTCAACGTTAAATTTAATCAAAATAGGAACAATGCATGTATATTTCACATAAATTATTTATAAAACCAAACACTGCGAACTTCAATAATTAGATAGCAAGAGAAAGAAATATGAAAATGGCTTACGTGACCTTAATAACGACCAACGCTGATTGTCACGAGACGTCCGTACACCACGACCGCTGACGAGCAAATGCCCCACTACCACCGAGTGCTCGCCTTATATAACTTATCGGAGGGTAGTTGATGACGATGTGCTGAAGCTCCTTACAATACATAAAACAATCTCTTAGTGTAGTCGCTTTTTTATTTTTAGTCTCAGAAAAAAAAACATTTCATGTGCGAGAGCCATGCTTCGGCACGAATGGCCGGCTCGACCGAAGTTATACCACGGCCTCACAGAAAACCGGCGTGAAACAACGCTCGCGTTGTGTTTCGCCGAGTGAGTGAGGTTACCGGAGGCCCAAATCCTTTTAAAAGACGGGTAACGCACTTGTGACTCCTCTGGTGTAGTGGTTGTCCATGGGCGGCGGTTATCGCTTACCATCAGGTGATCCGTCAGCTCATTCGCCCATCTCCTCATATCCCATAATAAAAAAATATAATTCACTTTTAAACGTATTTTTAATTTAAAATTGTTGGGGATATTATTGCACTTTCTGTTCTGGATAATAATAATAATAAGCCTTTATTTAATTCCTTGACATTAAAAAAGGTATGTATATAAACGTTTAGCAAGTAGGTATTTTAGGTATTTATATTTCTGGATTAATAAATACGTAAATACAATACTGTGCTTTTAGATACAAAGTTGTTATTTGTGAATTTGTGTGGATGGAACGCGCCCCCGCGGTTCACGGCGGCACTCGACGGCGACACTTTCAGGCCACTGAACTAAAAGATGACTCTTCTTGAGATGTTTTTGATAAACTTGATACTTAGTTTATTACATTATCATTTTAACAGAAGCTTTATTTATTATAGTGTAACAGTAGAATACTAAATAAACAATGAATCCCACTTGTACACGTGAAAGTTTGTGAGCATGTACCTATGGATGTGTGAATATATTTGCCTGTTAGGTACGCTTTCAAGCAAAAACTACTGTATGGATTTTAATGAAATAAAATTATAAGTAAATAGCTCATACAACAGAATAACGTATCCCTACTATCCCTATTAATATTATAAATGCGAAAGTAACTCTGTCTGTCTGTTACGCTTTCCCGCCTAAACCTCTCAACCGATTTTGATGAAATTTGGCACAGACAATCTTTAGACCCTGAGAAAGGACATAGGCTATATATCATCACGCTACGCGGACGAAGTCGCGGGCAGAAGCTAGTAGGCTATAATTTTCAAATATTGGATATTTGGATGAAGTCGCAGGCAAAAGCTAGTAGGTATATATTAAAATAATTAGAATAAAGAGCAATTTTCTAAACATCTTGAAGCGGCGGTAGCCTAATGGCTAGAGAGTCGGACTTGCGATCAGGTGATTGCCGATTTGAAACCCACTCATTGCACTACCGACGTGAACCCACTCGTAACACAAGCATTTAGCTTAGCGCACGAGGCTTAGTACGAAGGTTTAAAAAGAATACTAGTAATGTGCGACACACATCAAATTTTAAAAAATCTACAATTCTTACATTCATTCAATTCTTTGACGACCTCTGTGGTTTAGTGGTTCGAGTACCGGACTGCTGACCATGAGGTCGTGTGTTCGATTCCCAACGGACACAAAAAAATATGTGATGAATAATAAGTGTTTGTGTTCGTCTGGGTGTTTCTTATGTATTATAAGTATGTATTTACAAAAAATAAGTATATAAGTATTATGTATATCCATTGTCTAGTACCCATAGTACAAGCTCTGCTTAGTTTGGGACTAGATGGTGTTGTTTTTTTTTTATGGGATAGGGGAACAAACGAGCAGACGGATCACCTGATGATAAGCGATAACCGCCGCCCATGGACACCCGCAACACCAGAGGAGTCACAAGTGTGTTGCCCGCCTTTTAAAAAGGGTTTGGGCCTCCGGTAACCTCATTCACTCGGCGAAACACAACGCAAGCGTTGTTTCACGCCGGTTTTCTGTGAGGCCGTGGTATCACTGGAGTTTCTTGCCGGATTCTTCTCCATAGGATCAACCTTTTGGAACCGTGCAACTAGAAGCATAACGTTTCATAAATGCTTGTAAAAGCTTATTTGAAATAAAAACATTTGAACTTGAACTTGAACTCCGGTCAAGCCGGCCCATTCGTGCCGAAGCATGGCTCTCCCACGTCAGAAAGAATGCTGTGTAAAAATGTCCCAGAATATTTATTTATTTATTCACACTTACAAGATAGGTATGTAGGTAGTAAGGTACATACCCTAGTACTTTTTGAAGAATCTCACCAATAATTCAGTTGCACTAGGTAGACAAAGCTTTTGGTGTTCCGATGGCTGGGTAAGTAGTAGGCTTATTAGGAATAACAAAAATAAAATTACGGGTTCTCTTCTACCTTGTCACCTATCTCCAGTTTTTACGTTAATTTTGCACATTGTATGTAACTATCAAAGACCAGTAACGGTACCTAACAGAACACTAAAGAATCGCGTTTTGTATAATCCACCGCCGACTCGCAATTATGGATTACTGAATAGAAAACCTATGTAGGTACATAATGTACCTACCTAAGATTTCATGTATTTACTTACACTATATGTAGGTACATTTACTTAGGTACTATTAGAAATCAGCATTCATCTATACTACTTAATATATAAAGCTGAAGAGTTTGTTTGATTGCTTGAACGCGCTAATCTCAGGAACTACTGGTCCGATTTGAAAAATTCTATGTGTTAGATAGCCCATTTATTGAGGAAGGCTATAGGCTAGGTATATATAATCACGATAAGACCAAGTAACTATTCCACGCGGACGAAGTCGCAGGCTGTAGCTAGTAAAGTATAAAACTATCCTGCGGTGACAAAGATCGAAGCACTTCGCGATTATTTTATTTTTGAACTACCTAATAATTTTTCTCGGCGAGTAGTCGGCTGGAATTATTCCAAAGAATTTTGCCGGGTTCAAAAACACTTTATTTTCAACGAGTTTGTTACGAACTGCAAGAAAATACATATTGGGTCCAATAACCGGCGGCGAAATGTTTGACATAAATTTGGTTAGGTCTATGTCCTAAAATTGTTCCATGTGTACTCACACTAACGTACAACTTTTCAAATAATTACATACAATTATGTACAATGAGTAGGGAGATATGAATGACTTTTTTGGGAGGTTCGGTACAAGCATACCTTCATGCATACATACACTCACGCCTTTCTCCCACAGGAGTAGAATAGAAAGAAGGCGTATGCATCTCTTAGTAGTTTGTGAAAGAAGGACAGGATATAGGACAGAAACTATAGATTTATGTACCTAAGTTTTTAAATCTTAGAGTATGAATATTATCCATTTATAGTGAAAGTTTTCTCAGAAAAGATTTATTTCTTATCAATGACGTGTCGATTCTGATTTTTTTCGAGCACAGAGTAGGTAGTAAACGTAGTAAACGACATAATAATTTTTCCAAAACGTTTATATTTCCAAACGTAATTACATACAATTATGTACAATGAGTAGGGAGAAATTAATTACTTTTTTGGGAGGTTCAGTACTTACATACCTTCATGCATACATACATACACTCACGCTATTCTCCCACAGGGGTAGGATAGAAAGAAGGACAGGATAGAGGACAGAAACTATAGATTTATGTACGTTCCAGTATTTAATCGGTACTTACAGTGTACCTACTCCAAGACCAAAACATTCTGCTACGAGCGAAAATTTTAACTTTTCTAAATTGAAATACAGTTTAAATCGTTATCATCTTAGATCTCATTGTTCAAAATCAAGGAAGACCTATCTCACAGATCTGTGTAGCGGGCGTAAGGCAAAATCTTATTCTGCCATAGCTATGTTCTAGATCTA
Organism: Acronicta leporina; assembly: GCA_947256265.1. NCBI lineage: Eukaryota > Metazoa > Arthropoda > Insecta > Lepidoptera > Noctuidae > Acronicta > Acronicta leporina. Next base: position 1,151,166 of record OX366513.1, on the reverse strand, counting down.
TAGGACTTTTTCTAAACTATTGCGTTCTGATCAGTGTTGCCAGGGCCCCTGAGTCGAAAGTTACGTTTCGTTTCCTGAAAAGTAACATTTTTGGTGCAAAAGTTACATTTTGGGATCTATGATGTCGAATGAGCTTTTTTTTTAGCTCCTGATTTGTTAAAAATGTTAGTTCTATTTGGATGCGTTCGTGTACTGTTTGCAATAAAATAAAAATCTAGTATTACTTATCTCGTTGTTCTCAAAAGTTACGAAAAATGCCTTAAATATAAAAATTACTTACATGTTACGCGAGGGGGTCAAAAGTTACGAAAAATGTAAGAAATGTAACCATCTGGCAACACTGGTTCTGATTTTCAGATTTTTCAGATTATGGCATTCATCATTGGTTCTTTGACACCTGACGTTGACAGACAGAGTGACATTAACAACACCAGGGTGACTGACATTTTGAATGACACTGCACGCGCTGACACTGACAGCTCTTTGAAGTTGTGAATGTGAACAGGTTATTCTTATTCGTGTTAGTGCAGAAAAGGTGTGAATTTAATGTGATCTGTAAGGCGATAGAAGCCTTCAGCTTATACGTATAATGTGAATATCTATCTCAAGTGAAACACTGTTTGATGGGAGAGCGACAGCGTCTAATAAGACCCGAAGAAATGGCCAGTACTAGCACCGCGGTCGCAACCGTCCCCGCTCAGATACAGGAGGTAATCCCAAACATTACTTCGTTAAAGCCGCCTCCACACACTTGCTCATCCTATGAAAACGAATAGCCAGCGCAGAACAACGTTTATGTAGTTTTGTCTATATCCCTACGTTGGTAAAAACTTGTGATTTAGGGTACATTACTCACAAGTTTTCTCGTCTCATTAGACTTGTTTATTAGGATATAAAATACAAATCGGCTAATAGGGCAGGCTCCTTATTGATGATTGTAAAACATCCTGTCTCTGTGCTTCAGATGCGTAAACCCTCCCACCCTCTTGTCTGTATGTATTTGGCAAAAATTTTAGGTTACTTCTCAATATTTTGATATAAGTACACAATACAACAAGTATTTTTTATTTAATCCCAATTTAATTTAATAAGTTTCATTCAGGTCCCAGGACTCAATACAAGGGATTTCTTATTGTGCCTGTTGCTTGAAGCTACACTCATTAAAAAATAAGAAAATGAAGAGATAATAAAATTATGTTTTACAATCTGTATTGTAAAAAGTAACTAACATTAGACCAATGTTTCTAAGATTGTTAAAAAATATTTGAAAAGTTTTATTAGCTAGGCACAGATTGTGCAAGTTCAACTTCAAATGTTTTTAAATCAAAAAGCTTTGATAGGTAAGGATTTTGAAACATTATGATGTTAGTTGTTACAATATGATTCATGGTAGGACCTTTTGAGTTCTGAATGGCTGGCAACCAACCTTAAGTCGGATTCTGCGTTAGAGTGTATGTAACAGGGCACTGAGGAAAAACATTATATAAGGCTAAGCGTTTTAAGTGTCTTGGTGTTTATTGTCTCCGACCAGCGTTTGTCGTAAGTGATTGGTACAAAAAGCAATAATATTACTGTCCTGGGAGAATTGAAGTTGCGAGAGCGAGAGAAGTTAGCTCGGGAATTAGGGTACCCTGACTATGACCGGACGGGTTAGATTGGAAGGGGTTGGCGGGGTATTTTTTTTTAAACCACTCAAGAGTAGGAGCACTGCAAAGTGGGACTCTGTCAACTACGCCTTATTACTATTGCCCTTTAGAAATAGAGGATCTTGACTTTCAGAATTTCGATCTTGACAACCAGGATCATGACCTTGAGGTCAATGTCTTTGAGGTAAGGTCACTGACCTTAATAGAATTGTGATCTTCATTTTAGTAATTTTGACCTTGATCTTCAGGATCATGACCTTGAGGTCAATGTGTAATACACCATTGTTTGTGTACCCCCACCCCCACTGCACACCCACCGGGTCCTGAAGGCTTTAGTTAAGCAATGGTTTTTGGTGGTCTTTCTTTTATAGTGCAGTTTCGTATCCATTCATACCCAAATGCTATTAATGAAGACAAATATATGCAAATGTTTGTCATATTTATGTTATGTGGAGCTTTGTATTTGCCAAGGTTTGACATGCGTGTGGAAGTGGCTTTATTCCTTATCTCCCTTATTTGATAACTATATCTATGTTCATTATTACTGTCATGCTGATAACTTTAAATTTATACTAGTTACATTTAATTGTTTCTTAACAACGCTATGGAACACATGCGTAAAATCGGCCGGTGCGTTTTAAAAACGCGATTCTCCATTTTTAAACATGATTACTCAACAAACCCGGGTTTATTGAATGATGTAAATGTGTTAGATATGAGTAGAGTTATCGCAGGGCCAATAAGTACTATGACCCTTGGGGATCTGGGCGCAAATGTAATCAAAGTGGAAAGCCTGGATGGGGATGAAGCCCGCAAGTGGGGCCCACCATTTGTCAATGAAGATAAGCGCATGGACTCTTACTATTTTATGTCAGTGAACAGAAATAAGAAGAGTATTTGTATTAATTTCAAGACGCCAGAAGGTAAGTCATATTTTAAAAAGTTACACAAAGTTAAGTCGTATCATATTTTTTGTTATTTATTGATATTTTGATGTTTTGATGTTGTGTACTCCCACTTAAAATTGCTCCCGGTATCTGTGTGTGCCTATCTATGTCTTATACACACTATTAAGATAGATACATTATGATATTTTTGTACGCTGAATATAATTCACTGACTAATGTCCAAGCACTTGGCGGGTTAATGACACAGTTTCTGATAACTGTCATGATTTTATAACAATTTATATGCAATACGCCGATTGATTATCAACATTACATAGCATACCATCACGCCTGTATTCCCTGAAGGGTTAAGCAGTGGTGTACTCAGTGTACACCTACAGTTCGCCGGTATGTTTATGTCTCATGTAAAGGGCGAGCCTATTGCCATTCGGACACAAATCTCAAACTCCGAGCTGCTACTGAGAATTACCCAGGTCCCAGGTCAAGCAAAGTGTTATTAAATTAGGTTTTTCTATTAAATACTCAGTAGCATCTCGGAGTTTGGAGTTTGTGTCCAGTAAATGGCAGTGGGCTCGTACCTATTACATGGGACCTAAATATAACGGCTAGCGGTGAACTGTGCAACAGTAAGCCTCTGCCTAACCCTTCGTGAAGTATAGGCGTGATGGTATGCTATGTTATCTTTTTCGGATTTGGATAGTGTCAATCTTTCTTCCTACTCTACCATTTCGTCCTACTTCACTGGAAATAAAAGACCGGAGAGCCGGTCGAAAATTTACAAAATTTACATTCACTTACATTTTTATTTCTGGTGAAGTATTTCGCAAGGAATAGTAGGATGTAAGGATGGGAACCTAAATTAATGGTATTCGAACCCGAATAATAACACAATTTTATTTAATTCTACAAACGTAATACCAAATAAATCGTAAAAAAATGCGTTTGAAGTTGGTAAAAGATCCTCTCTCAAATGCAAAATCTGACCTCTCTATGCTTTTTGCCATTTTTTCTAGTGTTTCAAAAATCAATTCCCGAAAACTGTGTATTACTGCCGGTTGTTGTATTACTCTTAACCTATTCTTTTCCTCCTCTTTTTCTCTGTGTCTTCTCTTACGTTTAGTGCCTATTATAGATATTTAAGACAACAATAAAAATTCTAGGAAAGGAACTTATATATGACTTGGCAAAGAAATGTGATGTCTTGGTGGAAAACTTCGTGCCGGGCAAGCTAGACAAACTGGAGGTTGGGTACGAGAAACTTAAAACTATCAACCCTAGGCTTATATACTGTGCCATCACTGGTTTCGGAAACAATGGACCATACGCTAAAAGGCCTGGGTGAGTTCTTTTTTGTACTATACAACGTGTAACTGAATAAGTGCAAGACCTCAATGGATCAAACACGTCAATTAGAATATCGAAACAGTCATTTTGAAGCATATAAGCATATTTTTTTCTTTTTTGTCTCATATACACAACTATCTACGGGTACTTACGTTTCAAAATCCCGAATTTTAAAATACCGATGGACGAAATCCCGATAATTGAAACACCGAATGGTTCTTTGGTCGAAAGTTTAAATTCCCGAAAGTTCATTTGTCCGAAAGTTTAAAATCCCGAAATCTTCTTCTATAGAAATAGGTATGCACAATGGCTACGTTTCGGTTCTGGCGTTGGTTACAGTTCTAACCTAACCTAACCACATTAACCATCGGGATTTCGTCCTTTCGGGCATTTGAACATCGGTATTTTGTGTTTCGATATAACGACTATCGGCATTTAAAACTTTTTGTATTTTGAATTTCGGAGTTTTGGACGTCGGTATTTCAATCATAGGTATTATTAACTTTCGGGATATTTATACGTACCCCAGGCCACAAATATTTGTTCCGTATCGATTAAGACACATTACAGGGCAAAAAAATAACCGAATTGTACAAGAACCGAGCGCGGCGTGCTAAATACGCATTGTCATGCCGTGTAATAAATTATTTGACAGTAATATTTCTTTGATAGCCTAGTGATATAACTATTGGACTGCCAGGTAAAAGGTCCTCGAGTCCTAATCCAAGGCACACACCTCTGACTTTTCGAAATCATGAGCTTATCAATAGTTAATTATCACGCGCTTAAACGGTAAAGAAAACCATCGTGAGGAAACTTGCATGCCTGAGAGATTTTCTCGACGACGTGTGCAGTCTGCCAACTCACATTAGGCCAGCTTGGTAGACTATAGCCTTATCCATCTCATTCTGAAAGGAGACCCGTGCCAATCAGGGGGAAAGAATAATGGGTTGTTTCTTTTATGAGATATGGGGGCAAACGAGCAGACAGATCGCCTGATGGTAAGCGATTACCGCCGCCCATGGACACCCGCAGCACCAGAGAAGTCTCAAGTGCGTTGCCCGCCTTTGAAAAGGGTTTGTGCCTCCGGTATCCTCACTCGCTCGAAGAAAAACAACGTAAGCGTTGCTTCACACGAGTTTTCTGTGAAGCGGTGGTATCACTCCGGTCGAGCTGGCCCATGATTATGTTATGTTATGTAATGTAGCTGATAAACCACTTGCTAGATTACTATGCTTTACCATTTTGCAGGTATGACGTAATAGCTTCAGCAATGGGTGGTCTTATGAACACGACAGGACAACGTGATGGTGAACCTGCTAAGCCAGGCGTCGCAATTACTGACGTCACCACCGGCATCCACGCATTCGGAGCCATCATGACGGCCCTCTATTACCGACAGAAGACAGGAAGAGGCCAGAGGATCGACTGCAACCTCTTATCTACACAAATATCCAGCATGATCAACATAGCCACTATCTACTTAAACTGTGGTATTGATGGCCAGCGCTGGGGCACCGGCCACGCTAACCTCGTTCCCTACCAAGCCTTTAAAACCAAAGATGGCTACATGGTCATCGGGACGGGCTCAAATGCCCAATTCTCAGACTTCTGCAAATTAATAGGCAAAGAAGAGTTGATCAATGATGAAAGGTTCAAAGATAATTCGAGGAGAGTTGAAAATAGAGAGGAAATTGTTAGAATAATTAGTGAGGTTATGCAGACAAAGAGTAATAAAGAATTGATTTCACTTTTCAAGGACGTGTCCTTTCCTCATGGACCAATCAATAAGATGCAAGACGTGTTTGACGATGAGCATGTAAAGGCGATAGAATTGGTGAAAGAACTGCCGCATCCTGATGCTGGTACAGTGAAAGTCGTGGGGCCTCCCACGGAGTACGGTTTAGGGGGCAATGAAGTCAGGACCGCCCCTCCGAAAATAGGGGAACATACTAGAGAAATATTGTCAAACTTTTTGGGGTATCACGACAATAAAATTGAAGGTCTTTTTAAGAACAAAGTTATACGATAATACTTGCAGAGAGTAATAGGAATAATATTTGTAATCCATTCATTTCACCTTTAAGACGTAAATTCAGAATGCGAAGGTAAATTTCGACATGGCGGTTGGGAATCGCGGTGGCTTAGTGGCCATAGCTTTGGTATATACAACCAGAAGACGCAGGTTAGATTCCTGCTCGCAAGTCGAATTTTTCCTTCACTAAAATAACTTTTATAATCTTAGCATGGAAAAAACTGAATGCTGCAAAAAAAAATGTGTTTTTAACACAAAAAGATCCATTCATTTAAGCATTTGTTGTAGATTTTTATATAATACTAGCTTCTGCCCGCGACTTCGTCCGCGTAGCGTGATGATATATAGCCTATAGCCTTCCTCAATAAATGGGCTATCTAACACTGAAAGAATTTTTCAAATCAGACCAGTAGTTCCTGAGATTAGCGCGTTCAAGTAAAAAAAACAAACAAACTCGTCAGCTTTATATATTAGTATAGATTGATTTCTGACATAGAAATAAAACTATGTCCTTTTTACGATTTTATCGCGTTGTATTGAAATTATTCAATTCCTGGACGCTGTAAAAGTGTAAAAAAGTGGATCTGAAACGTCATAGTTTATTTCAATAAAGTACTTATTGCATAATTCTCCACATTACAGCTGTTGTTTGTTTACTGATAATGTCAAATAACCATGAATTGCAAATTACATATACTTACTTAAGATTTTTTTATCAGGATGAGAGGGTACAAACAAATATACCTATTGTGTGTATTGAGTGTCTCCGATTCCAGATATTTTTATCATTTTATACTTTTTATATAATAGATCGATAGACATAAGAAAGGATAGAAATAATGAATCGAATATAATTAAGTAAGTAATAGTGAAAAAAAAAATTATAATTAGATAAAAACAATATAATAAAAATTATACAAAAAACTTCAGTATTTCATTTTATTTGTCAATGAATACATATTATATTGATAAAGACAACTTAATTTTACTATAAGACAAAGTTTATTTAATTAATGCTTTATCGTGGGAAAGTCATGCTTCGGCTCGAAAGGGCCGGCTCGACCGGAGTGATACCACAGCCTCACAGAAAACGGGCGTGAAACACCGCCACGTCGTTTCGCCAAACCTTTTAAAAGGCGGGCAACGCACTTGTGAATCCTCTGGTGTTGCGGGTCTCCATGAGCGGTGGTAAGGTAATACCGCTTACCATCAGGTGATCCGTATGCTCGTTTGCCCCATTATTAAATTAAAAAATATATAAGCATGGCAATATACATAATCATAGGCAAATGGACGTAAACCAGTTACTCCCATTTTCAGTTTCTATGACTATGTTGTTTCTGATCAGTAGCTCTAGCAAGAACACTTTCGAAAACGTATTCGTATCGAAATCGAGATTTGTATGAGAAGGAGGTAAATGAACGTAGATGAAGCGAAAGTGGTGTGCCAGGATCATAGCAAGTGTAGTCTCTGTCTAGGGAGACAGATGATATTAAACTACAATATATTTAGAATAAACATAACATAACATACCATCACGCCTGTATTCCCCGAAGGGTTAGGCAGAGGTGTACTAAGGTACACCCACAGTTCGCCGGTATGTTTTAGGTCCCATGTAATAGGGGGCGAGCCTATTGCCATTAACCGGGCACAAATTCCAAACTCCGAGCTGCCACTGGGAATTTCATAGAAAAACCCAATAACACTTTGCTCGACCTGGGAATCGAACCCAGGACCTCTAGCGTAGCAGTCGCGGTCAGAACCACTTGGCTAATGAGTTAGTTTAGAATAAATTTAAATAAATATCTCAAGCAAAAGTGCTACTACAGCCTACTAGAGTTTTTCAGTGACAAGACAAAGTACATACAACCAATTACCAGCACGACATACTAAATGACATTACATTTTAACTAATATAAATACAATCTTGTAATTATAAATAAAACAATCTTGTATTATTATTTAAGTAATACCTTGTGATAATGACATAGAACTATAAATTTGCAGCGCCCTTACATACTCACAGTTCACCGGTATGTTTAGGTCCCATGTAATAAGATAAGCTCGCCCCCTATTATATGGCAATTAACCGGGCACATATCATAAACTTCGAGCTATTGATTTCATAGTAAAACACTGCTCAACCTGGGAATCGAACCGAGGACATCTAGCGCAGCAGTCGCACTCAGGACCACTAAGCTAAAGTGACAGTTATTATTATGTTACTCGTGCATTAATTTGCTAATAAGCGTAGTTAAAGCAATATGCTACCGTAACCATAGAATATAAATATTCAATAAACATCACAATAGATAAGATTGCGCGGGATATTTTATAGACGAAACATGAACATGCATAAATTTATCTGATGCGCCGAGGTTAATATACATATTTTAATATTATGTTATGTAATAATATTATTTTTTCTTATCAGCTAACACCCATATAAATAATACATACTTACTGAAGTACCGACAATAACGTAAACTACGTTTATTTGTATCTTTAGATATTAAAAAAACTATGTGCCTATATCCCTGGATCCAAATTTTTTTTTGCCAACTTGCGGCAGCACGTTTATATTTGTTGACTGAAACCTTCGGCTCACCGTCACCGGTCTATTCTTAGTCAATGAAAAAATTAAAATAAATCCTTCTGGCGCAGTCGGGCAAAAATGAAATGATATTTATTTCTGTAAGTAGATCTTTAGAGACACTTTCACAAGGCAATGGTTTGTTTGTTTTTTAGCGAGATGGCTTCGGCATTTCCTAACTGACGACCTCTGAAAAGAAAGAAACTCAGATAATCATGGTCTCTTTTAAAGTCCAGACATAAAACAATGTGAGTGGGACAATGCAAGGCAATGTCTGAAATGGCCTTTTGAGGAAAGAACCATAGCAGCTTTGAGTAGACCAGTCCTAACGGACGGCAAACATGCATCAGTCATCGTGTAGCTCAACCATAACCAAGTGAGCTGAATGTCATAGAAAAACCCAATAACACTGCTCGACCTGGGAATCGAACCCAGGATCTTTATTAAAAAAACTGGGAAAGAAGAATGGCGCAGAATTCTCCCTAAAAATATTGCTTGAGAGTCAACATTAAATCCTAATAATATACACATAAATAGATTATTGTCTCGAATAATACATAGGCCACTTTTTATCCAGATCGAATCCAATTCTGAAGTCCACACAGACAAAGAAGCGGCGGTAGCCTAATGGCTAGGGCGTCGGACTTGCGATCATGTGGTTGCCGGTTCGAACCCCACCCATTGCACTACCGACGTGAACCCACTCGTAACACAAGCAATCTAGCTTAGCACGAGGGGTTAACAAGAATACTAGTAATGTGCGACCCGCATTGCTAGTAAGCTTTTATAAAAAAAAAAAAGTAAAAAAGACGACGAAAAATAAAACTGCACTTTGTTATGCTCTCCTGATATAAACTCAGGTTTACATGCCAATGTGTTGAGTAGCTTTGTAATGTTCTCGTTGCCTTCATCGCCAGGAGCCTGTAGAGCGCGTAGCAGTGATCACCCTACGTCCGACGGCGAAGCGCCCGGTGACGCGCAAGAAGGTGGTTTGGACTGAAGACACCGTCGACAATGAACACATGAACAAGAAGAAGTCTAAATGTAAGTTGAGGCTTTAAAAGTCAGACTATTTCTTGACTTGACTTCAATAAAACATTGTCCTGAGCTAAAACAGCTTAGGATAAGCCTATAGGTATTTTTAGCAATATACGGTTTTAGTTTTACATCATTATTTTAATAGCCGGTTATAAAATAATTATCTAGTTTAAATACGTATTGTATTTTTTCTGAGATTAATAATACCTACCTAATTATCTCATAAACAAGAGTTAGTTTGCCAAATCTGATATTTCTCGTATTCAGCACACTGAACAAACAAACTCTTCAGCTTTATAAATTAGTATAGATAATTGACTTCAACATACCATGCCTTAAAATTACTATTCCCCAGTCCTATTTCACGATTAATTTCTAACTTAACATACCATCACACCTGTATTCCCCGAAGGAGTAAGCAGAGGCATACTAATGTACGCCCACAGTTCGCGGTATGTTTAGGTCCCATGTAATAGGCTCGCCCCTATTGCCATTAACGGGCACAAATTTCTAACTCCGAGCAGCTACTGGGAATTTCATAGAAAAACTAAACAACACTTGACCTGGGAATCGAAACCAGGACCTCTAGCGTAGCAGTGGCGCTCAGGAACACTTGGCTAATGAGGAAGTGTTTTTTTTCTAGGTTGCTGCATATACGAGAAACCTAAAAAATTCGACGAGTCGGATTCAGAAGACAGTGACGACGAATGCGAACACTGCTTCGGCCACGTCGAGAAGAAGCATGGGAAGCATCATCACCATCATCAACACACGCAACAATGTGCACTACACGACGGAGGCGGTGGCACTGTGACTATTAATGAGGTAACAATTTACAGTGGCAATCTCAAAATTACTTAAATTAATTTTCATTTGATAAACGATCAGGCAAGGCTGGCTGTAATTGGGGGTGTTGGCGCCGATACTAATGTATGGTAGTGAAATTAGGTGTGGCAGACGAAACATGAAAGTAGAATAAATGCCGTAGTGAGCTCTGAGAAGTATGTGGGGGTAATCTTGAAAGATAAGAGCAAGGAACAGTGTGATAATTGTGATAAGGGAGCGGCGAAAGAAAATGTAGTAACTAATATTGAGAAAGGTAAATTAAGGTGATTTGGGCATTTAGAGAGAATGGGTGGAAGGAGATTGACGAAACGAGTATACGTGGCGAGTACGGATGGAAAACAGAAGGGACCGACCTCGTTTTCAATACCAAATTTTAAACGTTATCAAAAAGATCAAGTTTGGAGCGGAAGGTTAATGAACGTATTGCAAGCGAAAGTGGTGTTCCAATATGGTAGCAAGTGAAAATGTATAGTTTCTGCCTACCACGACATACGGGAAACATGTCATGTAATTTCGCAACCTGCTATTTTTCATTTGCCGTTGAATTTGAATTCCGTTCAAAGTGAATTAATAACACTTGCTACTTATAATCTATGTCGCTCTATGAAATGAATTAGACGTGGACTTAAGAGCTACTTAAGTAGATCTGCAGCTGTTTATATATTTTTCATTCAATCAATAAACTATCTTTGATTAAAATGTGGATTTGTTGACACGTGAGCGTGCTGCTACGCTACCTGAAAATAGCAGGCTGTGAAGTAGCAGGTGATACGCATGAAAAATTACTACATATGATTTTTCACATGAGTTTTCAAAAGTGAATCTTTAAACCATTTTAATAGTAGGCACATTAACATATTAGCAGGACGATACTCCGGTGCACGAGCCTACAGCGGTAATCACGCTGCAGCCCAACGATGCTACGCCCATACCTGCGCCCGCGCCGCCCGATAAGAAAGACCAGTAACACACATACCCATTGTTTCTTAGGTCAGTTGAAATGGTCGTCATCATCTCGTTAATTGAGACATTGTGTATACAAATATAAACTTTAACTGATTGAAAACGAAGTCGATTTTAGAATGGCAAGCAAATTATTTGTTAAAGTATCGTTGTTTATTCCAAAGCTTGCCATTCCTGCACGATATTTGCATGTGCTGGGTTTGGTGATTTTTACATAACACGCTTCTTCCTCTCACGAGTTACATTTTACTCACGAAACTTTCGTAAAACCAAAAATCCGATCTAGACAGGATTTGAATCTGCATCCTTCTGTTTAGTAGGTACTTTATACTAGTAAGTGTAGTTTAAGTCACTTTGTTATTGACTTTTCAACAAAAAAAAGCAGTTGCTATAAAGTATGTTCCCAGTCGTTCTAAAGGTTCGTTTTGCTTCTAGTTTAAATTTTCTTTATTACCTATTTATCGACTCGTATTCATCGACACAGTGCGTGAAATTTATCTGACAGCACACAAAAAGGGAAAACTATAAAAAATACAGTTCCCATTAACAGCGCGCGTCTGAAGTTGTATAAACTTCGATTTTTAATTGTATTCATGACAGTTGATGGGTTATCATTTTTTAACAAAAAACAGATAGTGATGTGGTATAAGAATGAACGAAATTGAATCAACTTAAATAATGTACTTACATGCACAAACTTATTTAAACCATTTTTATCATTCATTCTTTACGAAAAATCATTCACTACCCCAACACTCTTAGTTGTAGTGTGGTATCATTATTTTTCTTCGAACTGTCAAGATATTAAATACAATATTAAAAGTCGAAGTATAAGGGCCACTTGCACCAACTTCTTAAACGTTTAAATTGTATTTAAACACAAAATTACAATTAAAAATGATGTTTAAATACAATTTAAACATATTTAAGAAGTTTTGTTGTTTGTTGCACGTGGTCCTAAGTGTTCTTATGCAAAAATATCGAAATCAGTAATCGATCTGCATTATATGTATCATAGTCGACGATAATCCCCAAATGGCTTTATATCTAGTTTTTATATTAAGATTTAAATCGGCAAAACCACTTTTTCCGTTTACTGGGTCGGATAAATTTTTCGCATTACACATAATGTAAGTACTTTTTAAAATTTTCCAACAGTATAACCTACTATATTATAAGATTATGTGATTGACTGATAAGTAACATAGTCCGGGAAGGTTTTGTGAGATTTATCTGCACTACGTAGCCTCGGCACAAATTCGATAATCGTAAATATTGGTGCTAATTCTGTAGCATTTCCTACTGTGTGCATGTCTGAAGTTGTCCGCAAGCTACGGGTCGTTCGGAACGGCTGACTTCACACACGCAGTGATTTAGAAGATACTCGAACTGTTTTATCACTTTTTTAAAACCTAAAACATCTGTGAAAAAGGAAATAATATTGAAAACATTCAAATTATAAATACTATTGTTATCTATGAGATAACAGTCCTATAGATTTTGATAATAATTATACTTTTTTTTCATTAAATATTGTATAAATGTTGATAATCTTCTATCCTATAAGATTATATTATTTTTCAAAATTATTTTAATCCAAATAAATAAGTATTTCTGACAAAACACACACATGCTAAATTAGTTTAGTTTGTTACAACAGAGCTAGCATCATAGACCATAAACAAAAAAAAACAATTACATGTCGCAAAGGTTATTGCGTCGAACGCATAGTGCAGCTTTATAATTTTATGATAAAAATTTATATGTTATGGAATTAAGAAGGGCGTGGAGAGCCTCGAAGGCTAAAACGAAATTTCTCATTTGTTAATATATTCAATGGATATTGAACTAAATCTATATGGAATAGAATTGAGCTTTGAATGGCAGGTGGACTTAAATGAGTTATTATTTTAGTTGTATAGTGAAACTTACGATATTTGTATCGACTACATAGATTTTAGATACGTGCTTCTTTAGAATTGTGTACCTAAATGTGACGTATCCCTTAGTTTATTATGTTAAGTAACTTACGTGTATTGATTAAACCTTTTATTTCATTTTATTTTTGTTTTATTTGAATATATTTTTGGTTATTTCAAATAGAAAATGGTGCCATTTGTAAATTTGAAAGAATTGATTATAAATAAAAAAAAACTTTATAGTGGGGTTGCCAATTCTAAAATTTTGATTTTTATGTGTAGCAACAAAGTTGTAGAAAAGCACGTTAGTGAAGGCAAGACTTGAAAATGTTTTTAAAATAAAAAGGATGGCGAGCCTCCTTTAAAATATATGTGCCTAAGAAAGATATTTTCCAATCATATTATAACGGACGTTATTATAGACGTTTTTCTTATTTTTTAATTATTATTACATTATATAATACCTTTTTTATTCTTTAACAATATAAAAATAACTCTTATTGTAAAACAATCATAAAATAATTCAGAAATGAATATGTATGTCATATTGGTGTTAGTAGATGGTAATCGTTAAATGGATGTACATCTTTTACGGAATTGTTGTTAGAAAATATTAATTATTTCAAATAAATTTGAGAATTTAATAAATTGTTGTTCAATGCGCAAGTCATGATATTTTGTATTACGTTTCGTGTCAAAAGTAAACCTGATTAATATAAAAACAAAATCAAAATCGATTCATCCATTCGGGAGCTACGATGCCACAGACAGACACACACACACACACACACAGACACGACAAACTTATAACACCCCGTCGTTTTTGCGTCGGGGGTTAAAAAAGGAAATGAGTATTATAGGTTCCATATTATAATATTATAGGGACTTACTAAATTAAAACTGAAGAAGAAAACATTAGCGTACGTAATTATAATTTATTTAAATGTACATACATTACTTACGTTTATCAGTCGTAAAACAGAATAATAATTATATTGTCATCATCGAATGGGATTTATTTCAGCATGGTATTTAAATATAAATATTTGGCTATCAACAATACTAAAGATTTGGCTTACACAAAGGCATATCTAAATCACAAAATTGTCCTATATCTTCACAGAAAATACTTTGGAGCGGAATATTGGAATTGGTCCTACATGGTTTGAATATTTGGGTGCAACAAGGCTGATCAAACTCAGCCCATCAAATTAGATATTTTATTTGGTTTTTAGTAATATCTGGGTTTATTATAACACATTGAGAATACATGATAACAGTAATCACAACAATTTCGGGCTTGCATAGCTATGTTGATGATTAAAATTTGCAAAATTTCAATTAAACTTTACTAGGGGAGCCCAAGAGGCTAAATAAGAATTTACTAGATCTAGACCTAGATCTACTTAGAATTAGGGCTCAGGTATGGTGGGAGTACTTCTTCACAAGGTTTGTTGTATTTTACCACTGTGTGAGAGTGAGAAAGAGAGAGAGATAGAGATGGTGCTATGCGGAAGAGAAGCAAGAGTATAGCGCCACCGTCACATTTACTATGCTTTTGCTGGCAATCACAGGACAAAAATTAATTTACCTACCAGAAAAGATTAAAAATATAGGCAACAAACGCAGGTTTAAAATCGGTTACATGAATGGGTAATATTCACAAAATGTAAATACTGAACCCAATTGACGTATACAATATCAAAATGGCCACTTTCAGAGACTAGTTCCGATTACATCCACCACATCGTATTTTACTCCGTTTACACAATACTTCATAGGGTAATACTAACGATAGAAAGAGACAAAACTACAGTCAACATTCGCTAGAAGTCATGGACAATAAAACAAGAGGAGTTTGTCCTCTTGTTCAGATCCGAAAAAGTGAAAATATAACTACTTGTTAACAGTGTCGATATCAACAGTTCAATTATATTTTAGATGATTGATTAATTTCTAAATGCCACACCCAGGTGCCAATTTATTATGAGGGGTCACCCATAAATTACGTCACACGAATTTCATGTTTTTTCCGTCCATGTATAATGTCACATATTTTAATTCTAGAAATAATCAAAGCAAAACAATAGATTAGAACAACAGATATTCAGATTGTTACATTCACATGTAAAAATCTAAATTGAAAAATATGCTGTCACAAATCTGACACATCCTGTCTGACGTAATGTATGGAAGGCCCCTAATAGATCATTCGATAACAATAATCAGTATAAGTATATCTTAGTACACTGACAACAAAGTTAATTACGGAAAATCAGGCACAGACTTATACTAGACAGAGAGAGTAAACGACTTTTTAGTAACATCATTAAAATTAATAATATTGTCCACTAATAATACTAATTAAAAAAATTGAAACGCCTGTCAACTAGGTACCATATTTATAAGGGTTTGGGAATATGAGGTCTTTATTTCTTTGTAAAAAATTAACAATGCCTTTTCTATCAAAAACTTAACATGAGATGAAACAATAATTTCAAAAAAAATCGGCCAGCTGCGAGTCGAACTCGCGCGAAAGGTTCCGTACCATTATTTATGAAAACGGCAATAAAATCATGTCTGTTGTATGGAAGCCCCACTTCAATATTTATTTAGCATTATATTTATTGTTATACCGGCAACAGAAATACATACATACATACATACATACATCTATAAAAATTTCAACTAACTATCACGGTTCATGAGATACAGCCTGGTGACAGACGGACGTACGGACAGCGGAGTCTTAGTAATAGGGTTTCGTTAAAACGGGTAAACCCTTTGGGTACAGAACCCTAAAAACATGAAATTCGTTTAACGTAATTTATGGATAGCCCCTTAACCCTGCCGCTGTTATAAACTGCACAACTTAATTAGGGATGACGTCCTTTGTTATGTTAGATAAACCAGCGCATTTTTGCATTACACAGGTTACACTACAAAATTCAATATTATAGATCTTTAGCGCCACTGCACCAACTTCTTAAATGTGTTTAAATACAATTTAAATAGATTTAAGAAGTTGGTGCAAGTGACCCTTAGTCTCATAGATAATCAATTAAAGGGTAAAAGTTATTATATTATTATAAATTATAATATTAAAGCTACATTCAATAATTGATTAAGTACTTTAAACATCTACTGAAGATCATCTCCTCATTTTCCTGAAACAATAAATAAATCTGTAGTTTGGCAATATTCCAAAGTTAATTAATTATTCCAAAAAGCTAGCAGACCTGTAAAAAAAATATTTATTTCTTAGTTAATCAAATGTCAAAACGCGTTCGGCTCTGTGATTCGTGAAGATTGCTGAAAGTCTCGGATCACGAGGTCAGTCAGGCCTCCTATATAGTTCCTAACTTACGGTTCTTATTTGAGATTTGTGTGCGGCCGACATAATGGATTATCTTTGGTAACATAGCGGCATTTAAAAATGGATCTCTCTAACGGGCTTCTGTGAGACAGAACTCGGGCTAAGACATGACACGTTCATGTTTACCTGTTCAAAGGTTTTTCCTTGTAAGTGATAGCCTTCCTAGGTCTTCGGGTGCGGCCCTCGGAGACGGAGTCTCCTGCGCCGCCGCTGCCGCTGTCGCTGTCGCGGCTGTCACGACTATCGAGGCGGCTGCGCTGCCGCACGTTGCTCTGGTTGCTGTCCCGCGTCTCCTGGCTGGTCATTCTACCTTGCCGAACATGACGGACACGATGACTGGAAGAAACGAACAGATTTTCTATTAAAACATTACATTTGCTTGATAATATCTGTCTGAGACATCACTTGGAGACCGACACAAGTCAAGTCAAATGTTTTATTTCAATTAAACCAGTAACACAGGTACTTTTGAATTGTCAAAAACTAGGTGCGCGGTTCCAAATACAGCGACTTGAAACCCCGAAATCAATTATTTCTAGGTAGTACTACCTTATCTTTCCTCAAAGTAGTCTTTTAATATTTTATCACACAATTATTATCTGGACTTCGTAACGTTGTATAATAAATAAAATAAGATCATAGTCTTTTGTGAACGAACGTTAGTTCTACCAAAATGGTAGATTTTCGTTCTGGCAATGTAAACCATCTGGATAGCGGCCTTTTGAGGAACGCTTGAATATGATTCTCAATGAATATTTGGAAATTCACCAATATTTGAAGGTTATGTAGTCAGTGAAATCACTGCAAAAGTGACTGATGCCTCAAGACGATAACGCGCGAGTTGAGATGGGTTTCTACACTTTCTACCGAAGTTTTTTTTGCGCAAAATTATTATATACGCGCGAGTAATATTAGGTCTTTACCTATGAAATTGCCGTTTTGTATGAAAAAATTCAAACGAATTTTTTTCATGTATTTTTTATTTGTATTAATCGAAGTAATCACCCATGCAATCAATGCATCTTTGCCAACGCAGTGGCAGTTTATTGATGTCTTTCTTAAAGAAATCAGCTGGACGGGAGGCAACAAATTCTTCAAAGGCATTTTGTACTGCCTCTCGGGTATTGATTTTTTTTCCCGCCAAGAAGAAAAAAGTAGTAGTTCTGGAAAAAGTAGTAGTCTGTAGGCGCAAGGTCTGGTGAGTAGGGCGGATGACGGAGAACTTCCAACCCCAGTTCTTGCAACTTGGAGACAGTCTGCTGTGCAGTATGAGGTCGCGCGTTATCGTGCAGGAGCAGCGGAGACGAGCGATTAACCAATGCTGGTTGGAGATGTGCCAGCTTCTCCATCATTGTGTTCAGTTCTTCACAGTACACATCTGCAGTAATGCTCACCCCGTTTGGTAAGAAGCTGTGATGAATCACACCGGCGCTAGACCACCAAACAGTGACCATTACTTTTCTAGGGGTAAGTTTTCGTTTAGGGCATTGTTTAGGTGCTGAACCAGGATTCAACCAACTTGCTGAGCGCTTGCGGTTATGAAGCAGAATCCATTTTTCATCGCAGGTAATAATGCGGTTCAAAATTCCTTCATTTGTGTGTCTGTTGAGCAGTGCAAGGCACGTTTCGACGCGTACTTCGCGCTGGCGATCATTGAGTTCGTGGGGCACCCATTTATCAAGTTTTTTTACCTTGCCAATTTGACGCAAATGGACCAATATTGTTTTGACGCTAACGTCGAAAGCTGCTGCTAATTCAACCGTCGATTGTGTACGTCTAATATTCAGCCGTCGAGCTTCCACAATCGCCTTTAATTCGTCATTGTCGACCAAAGTCTTCGGACGACCGCGAGGTTCATTTTTCAGGTCGAAATTCCCAGAACGGAAGCGAGCAAACCAATAACAGGTGGTGCGTTGGTTTGTAGTGTTAGCTCCGTAAACGTCGTTGATGTTGCGTGCCGCTTGTGCCGCGTTGCTGCCACGACGGTACTCATATTCCATAATTACTCGAAATTTTAACGTATCCATGATGACGAAAAAGAATGAAATGCGATGAAAATGTAACACTAATCAATAAACAAATGACTACTTTTGGAAAAAGAATTCCATATTTTTTAAATAAAATTAATTTGAAAATAGAATTCTTAGCGAAACAAAAATTATTTTGAATTGAAATGGCCAGTACTGCAGAACGGCAATTTCATAGGTAAAGACCTATTATTTGTGCACCACTTGTTGCTGGTGTCTATAGGCTGCGGTTCCCGCTTATAATTAAACGGTCCGTATACTTGTTTGTTATGTAATTACAATAAAGAATACCTGTCAAGATCCTGGCTGACATTCCTCAGATCATTTTCGCTGGTGGTCCTTCCCCGAGCAGTGTCGTGGTCTCGGCTGAGCCGGTTAGCGTGCAGTGTCTCTGCGTCGTGGTTGTTCAGGCGAGCCCGTGGGATCTCGTGGCTGTCGCGACGACTCATACCGATAACCGGTTCTGTTATTATTTCCTTGTCGATCCGGGTTTCGCTGTAAATGTAAAATGGAAACAGTTTAATCGAATCTTGAGGGTTACTACTTTCCAAATTTCTAGTTGCGTGGACATCATCGGCAAAGAAACCGTTTATTTAACCTTAGTAAATAGGCTCAAGACGCTGAAATAGTTCTTCGCGATAAGTAGGTACTGGAAGTATCCGGAGCTGTTGTTTGTCACAAAACAGGAGCTAATAGCATGTCTTTATTATATATTATTGTTAAAAAAAGTTATTTCAATGGCATCAAAATATTTCTCGGATAACGCTATAATGTTGCATTGAAAAAAATATCAATTTCGATTGTTAAATGATATTTATATACATGTAATAATATTACAGGTCAATGTTTTAAATTTTTAGTACAAGATGGCGGCGGCATTACCTAACTGACGAAGTACCTGACCTCAGAGAAGAAACAGCTAACCAAACTCAAGAGATATAGCCTACTTAAAGCCGATATGGCTCTCAGTAGACTTGTAGTAAAAGTATCTTCAGACGCCAACTGTTATTTCTGGGGGTACATTTGAATCTGGGCGTCTTTAAATCACCGAGGGACACGATGGGTTTCTTCTAGGCAAACGTGCTCCATTGTAGATCGCAGTGATCGCGTATATATAGCCTTACGCTTGACCGCTAGTTCGTCCACTACGAAGTCGCTTCGCGCTTTCTGTCTATCCCTATTAATAGGCTAGATCTTTAAAACTACGCAACGGATTCTGATGCGGGTTTTTTTAATAGATAGAGTGATTCAAGAGGAAAGTGTTCAGCTATGTAACATAACCCTACCACTCTTAGGACCGTGGGTGAGACCGCGGGCAGGTCGCTAGTCAGGAATAAAAAAAAAACAAATCACTGTACTTACGATACGATAACTCGTGAGTCTGTGGCGCCGTTAGGGCTGGGCGCGTCGAAGGCCACCAGAGGGCACTGAGGCGGCGAACGAGGGCGCTTCGGCGGGGACGACAGCTCGCCTTCAGATCCGTCCAGCCGCATCTTCGCTACTAACACTTTTAACACGCGCCCACTAGTACTGTGAAAATTACATTATCATTTACAATCTACCCTCATTTAAGTAAAAAAATAAAATCTATATACTTCACTACATATTATAAAACAAAGTCGCTTCCCGCTGTCTGTCCCTATGTATGCTTAGATCTTTAAAACAACGCAACGGATTTTGATGCGGTTTTTTTAATAGATAGATTGATTCAAAAGGAAGGTTTTAAGCTATTTAACATCACGCTACGACTCTTAGGGACGGGGCAGCGCGGGTGAAACCGCGGGCGGGTCGCTAGTCTATACTAATATATAAAGCTGAAGAGTTTGTTTGTTTGTTTACTTGAACGCGCTAATCTCAGGAACTACTGGTCCGATTTGAAAAATTCTTTCAGTGTTTGATAGCCCATTTACTGAGGAAGGCTATAGGCTATATATCATCACGCTACGCGGACGAAGTCGCGGGCAGAAGCTAGTAATATATAAAGCTGAAGAGTTTGTTTGCTTGAACGCGCTTATCTCAGGAACTAATGGTCCGATTTAAAAAAAAATGTCAGTGTTACATAGCCCATTTATTGAGGAAGGATGATATATAGTCTATAGACTATATATCATCACGCTAATACTAAGTAACTATTCCACGCGGACGAAGTTGCGGGCGGAAGCTAGTTACTAATAAAGAAATAAGTATAACGACATAAGAATTACATGTAAGGGCTAAAATAAAGGCATAGGCGTACTAATGTACACCCACAGTTCGCCAGTATTTTTAGGTCCCATGTAATAGGGGGCCAGTTCATGACCACTGCCTGGTCTAGGAATCGAACCCAGGATCACTAGCGTCTAGTTCTTGCGTCGGACTGTGGGTGTACATTAGTACACCTCTGTCTAACCCTTCGGGGAATAAAGGCGGAATGGTATGTTATGTTAAAATTGACATGATTGGCATAAGTAGAAACTATGTTTGGCGATCACTCTTCTTCACAAACCTCTCCAAGAAACAGGTGTTCTTTTAATAATATCGACTTTGTTCCAAGTTAGATATTAACCTTCAATTTCCACACATCCTGTTACCGCAATGTTGTACTTGAAGAATGTAATAACAATTATTTTAAAAGAGTGTCCATGGAGTTCAAACCCAAACCCTTTTAAAAGTCGGACAACGCACTCGTGAATCCTCTGGTGTTGCGGGTGTCCATGGGCGGCGGATATCGCTTACCATCAGGTGATCCGTCAGTTCGTTTGCCCCCATATACCATAAAAAAAGTATATGAAAAATAAAATTTTATTGACTCATAAGTTCTCTGTGTTTAAATTGTTTGGTGGGGATTGAGAGGGAATGCTTCTCTTTCCCGCTAAACGAATTTTGGTATAGAATTTGTATGACTTACAGAAAATTTGATATCACAAGTTTCTATAGTGTCCTCTCTGTCTAGCATAAAATCAAAATTCTTATAACTTCCTTATTTTTGAATGGATTTAAATCTAGCGTTTGTTGTTTAAATGAAACAACTTTTTGGAACAGTTCAATTAGGCTCAAGAACGTCTCATAAACGCTTATTTGACATTGGAACGTTACCTGTTCCGCCTACACGAGGAGGGTCGGGGCGAGTAGTGCGACTGTCGCGGCGTGGGCGGCGGCGACGACGTGCGCTTGCGCCGCCGCACTGTGGGCGAGAATGCGCGCGCACCCGCCGGGCTAGCTATACCCTCCGCCTGGCAACACAACATCAAGAATAAGGTTTTGGAAAAAAAAATGCCTTGAGGTCCTGAGTGCGACTGCTACGCTAGAGGACTTGGGTTCGATTCCCAGGTCGAGGAAAGGACACCGGAGGCCCAAACCTTTTTAAAAGGCGGACAACGCACTTGCGACTCTCAGGTGATCCGTCGGATCGTTTGTTTGCCCCCATAACCCAAAAAAAAAACGATTTCTTGTTACGATATTCGTACAAAGTTATCACTTCATGTAAATGATAAACGTCAATTCCGTTTTTATTTATGTACATATTACTAAAAAATATTACCTCTGTATTTTGTTCAATTTTCCGGAATGAAGTGTTCAGAGTTCTGTCTACTTCTGTGGTAGAGTCTGGCTCTAGATTAGTCTTTGGTGCCTGTAAAATTATTTATATTTTAATAATATTGTTCTATTAACTATCACAATCATCAATCCATTTATTAGCATGGACTATAGTGGGTTGGAAGATTTCATATAAAACTTCACGAACAAGAAAATCGCTTGCACAGTATGTCTTCCTTCACCATTTGATAAATTGGGACATTATTATCATTTAATTGATAAATTATTATCAGGCACATGATTTCGTAAACTTCCTGACTTTGAAACTGTAAGCCTTAGATTCGAACTCGAGACTTACAACTTGACAGTCAAACGTCATCACTAGGAAATTAGGAATTGATATCATTGGTATGGTTACTGTACTAGGACTGACTATTTTTCTACTTTTATAAAATTACCAGATAAAAATCATACATACCTTAGTGTTTGCAGGTGTATTAGAGTTAGTAGGTGTATCATCTAACAACCAACTGGGGCCTTCTAAGGGGTTGTCCCAACTGCTATTCCGTGGGGAGTTCGATTTGTTATTCTGGCTCGCCCTAGGCCTAGAAAAAACGTGATATTTTGACTACATTCAGTTGTTCCAATTTGTGTGGAAAACATCAAATGTTTAAATGTATATCTTGGAACTTAATAAGCCGCTATTTTACCAGTCAAGTACCCAATTATTATGTGCGCCACAATGTAAGACAATGTCTAGAATGACCCTAAAACAAAGGCAATACACACCTTACTGGATCATCTTCTCCGTGGTTCAATGTAGTGTCCTCTTCACAAACAGTTTCAAGTTTACTCCTGTAAATTTATAACCAATTATGTCATGCTATTGGCTAACTGTTACGCTAGACGTCCTGGGTTCGATTCCCGGGTCGAGTAAATATTATTGGGCTTTGCCATGTAATTTTCAGTAACAGCTCAGAGTTGGGGATTTTTGTGCATAGTAAATGGCAATAGGCTCGCCCCCTATTGAAACCTAAACATACCGGTGAACTCAAATCACCGTTGGATTGGAACTTGAGACCAGAGTCATATCACTAGGCTACCACAACTTCCATATTAATCGGAGTTATTCATAAAACGTCACTTACACATCATACTCCTCTGCTTCTGATATATGTCCATCGGAATCGTCCAAGCTGTCCACATTACCTGTAATAGTGAATATTATTTTCCTGTTATTTGTAAAAAGTTGATAACCTATCCAAATGCAAATATAATTTTCTATTGAAATGAAATATAAATTTAAGTTATTCAGTATTTGATACATTTTATTTTTCACATATTTATTTTTTTGGGATAGGGCAGGCTGGTAGGATAGATAAACGTGCAGACGGAACACCCGATGGTAAGCGATTACCGCCGCCCAAGGACACCCGCAAGACAAGATAGTCGCAAGAGCGTTGCTGGCCTTTTAAAAGGGTTTGGTACATATAACTAGCTTCTGCCTGCGACTTCGTCCGCGTAGCGTGATGATATATAGCCTATAGCCTTCCTCATCAAATGGGATATCTAACAATGAAAGAATTTTTCAAATCGGACCAGTATACATACAAGCATACTCGGACGATGGAGTGCTACTAATTACTGGAAAAGTGATCAGCACCATCGGCGAAGTGATGAAGAAAGGAATTAGGACTACTCTTGGATGGTGTAGGGAAAGAGGTTTGAATCTCAACCCCACCAAAACGAAATTAGTCCTATTTACTAACAAAAAGAAATACACGGAGCTACCACCAATTTGCATCGATGGAGAACGAATTGAGGTGGTCAAGGAAATCAAATATCTAGGTGTGGTCTTAGACAAAACCATGTCATACAAGACACACATAAAAGAAACTTGCGAGAAAGCTAAAATTGCATTAATACAGTGCAAGAGAGCAGTAGGTAGAACCTGGGGAATGAAACCGGCTGTAGTAGCCTGGATCTACAAAGCCATCCTCATACCCAGAGTCATACATGGAGCAATTGTCTGGTGGCACAAAACACAAACCAAGACCAATAACATAGAACTATCAAAGGTACAAAGATTGGCCGGACTTATGATGTCAGGGGCAATGAGGACAACACCCTCAGCGGCCCTGGATGTCCTGCTAGGACTGCTACCACTTAGTCAACAGGTCAAAAGAAGGGCTCTGGAGCAGTGGTCCAAACTGAGAAGCCTAAACCTCTGGAAAGGCAACTTCATGGACAAAGGCCATGCAACAATAGCAAAAAGGTACGAAGACAACCTATCAATGATCATGGTCAATAATGACCTGATCAAGAAAGAGAAAATCTTCGACAAGAAATATAGAATACACATAGGAACAAGAGAATTATGGACAACCGAAAAAGAACCATCCACGGTTGTCTGCTATACGGATGGATCTAGAAAGGAAGGCACAAAATTGTCCGGCTCCGGGGTTTACATCCCAGAACTGAACATAAATAGCTCGTTCCCACTAGGCAGATGTGCGAGTGTATTCCAGACAGAGGTGCATGCCATTATGGAATGCACTAGAATAGTCAAAGAAGCCCACAGACTGGAGGGCTCCAAGATAGTCATATACAGTGATAGTCAAGCGACACTCAAAGCACTGGACAAAGTGGAGGTCACCTCTGCACTAGTGAAAGAGTGCAGAGAAGCACTCAATGAACTAGCAGAAACGGCAGAGGTGACAGTCGCATGGGTCCCAGGTCACCAAGGACACAAAGGGAACGAAAAAGCAGATGAACTGGCTAGGAAGGGAGCTGATGAACCCTTCGTGGGACCAGAACCTAGGTTACCGATCCCATACAATATCGTCAAAAGAATCATCCATAGAATAATGGTAAAAGAGTCGAACCAAAGATGGCAATCAATGGAAGGTTGCCGACAATCAAAAATCTTCCTAAAGTCATATGACGAAAGGAAATCCCAAAAATTACTGAGGATGAGCAGAGAAAATATAAAGATAGCAGTAGGGATCGCAACGGGACACTGTGGACTTAACAGACACCTGACGATCATGAAAATAAAGGAGGACCCTATATGCCCAGCATGCGGGGAAGAAGAAGAAACAAGCTTCCATCTAATAGCAAAATGCACAATGTATGCGCTACTTAGATGGGAAATACTAGGAACCGATGAGATAAATGAAGAACAGCTAGCAGAACTCTCCATCGGACAACTGGTGGACTTCTGCAAGGCTACGGGAAGATTTGCGACGCCGAGCGCCAGTAACCCATGACGGGATCCACCAAAATGGGGAACTGGGCGAAATAATCCCAACATGAGGACTGATCGCCCGCCTGGTGCCTGCCGGCGTCCCCGAAAGATAAATAGAAATCGGACCAGTAGTTCCTGAGATTAGCGCGTTCAAGCAAACAAACAAACAAACTCTTCAGCTTTATATATTAGTATAGATATATAGATATAGATAAATTTTACTTTTCACTAACCTTGTGATTTTGAATAAATCAAATACCAGTCAAGTTCCCTATTTGTGAAAACATCACGAGTACAACCCCAAAAAGGAGTTGAATCAACACTAAATTAATACTTGGTTATTTCAACTACTAAATCAATTCTCACCCCTCAACCTCTGTTGCACAAAGTCCTCCACATACTCTTCAGGGCTGTCCTCAGCATTATTCGTTTCGACATCTGAATCTACCTCCATCTCAATATTGTTGTTAGGAAGATCTGATATATCTATCCTGGTTAATGGAATGTACACATCTGAAAAATCAATATGAAATTAACTGTTTTTTACTGACTAAATATCGCACTTGCATCCCTTTGCCCCCTTGTCCCATTCCCCACAACCATGACAGGCATACCTGGAGCATCCAGCACACAAGTTCAAGTAGGTATGCAACATATTTACCTTGTAACATGTGCATGGGCACAGCCCTGTCTATCAAACTATGATTCTGAGTTGGACTTCTTGTTGTAGACCCTGAAACAATGTATTCATTTAGAAGCATACTAGGTAGATAATAAGATCTTAGAAATAACTAGTGAATGGGCACTGTAACCATAGTTTTCTGAAATTGTAAGTGAACTGGGAAAAATAGCTGGATGCATGCATGGTCTGGGAATTGCAGTTGTAGCATGCTATTTTATGTCTAGTAATTTTGTGCAGAAGCATCAACACTGTCACAATAATTTTCTTAACAATTTAACATTACATTTATACAAACTGCGCCTGTACACCTGTTTCCAAAATGGCTTACTTCAGCAGCAGGGACAATTGCATTACTTGAAATATACCTTAAGTTAATGTAATGTTAAACTGTTAACTAATCTGTGATGTAAAATAATATTAATCAATACAATAATAAGAATAAATACTTTATAAGTTATTTTAGTGAACAAACATTTTTACTGAAGGTATGATTCTGGACTGTACCAACTTACTTGGATTACTGGTGTTCAACAAAGTCCTGCTGAGTGCCACCACTGGCTGTATAGAGTGCCCACCCATCATCATAGGTGGAACTCTATGTATTCTCTCACTCTTCTCCGCAGTTGGTGTTCCACCAATAGCACTCCATCGAGGAGACTGGGCATTCATCTCCTGTCGTTCCCTCATGTACGCTTTGGCTATTTCCATACCCTTGGCAATTTCTGCGGATGCCTTTACCAGGTGTGAGATGGACTTCTCGCTAACATCTTGCAGAGCAGAATCAAGTTTTCTTGCTTGATATTCACTATTGTTTCTGAGCCTCTATAAAAAATGTTAAATAGTTGTAGCTACAATTCCCATAAAATATACACACAGAGTGTGTGGTGAAGGTGAGTTAGTGAATATATAATTATAGTCTTACATAAATTATGTTTATGTCTATTATTTTATAATGTCTAATGGCTATGGTGTCAGACTTGTGATCATGTGGTTGACAGTTCAAAACCCACCTCAATTCAATTCAAATGTTTTTATTTCAAATAAGCTTTTTACAAGCATTTATGAAATGTTATGATTCTAGTTGCATGGTTCCAAAAGGTTGGTCCTATGCAGAAGAATCCGGCAAGAAACTCCATGGACACTTGTTTAAAATAAATTATGTTACAATCTTCACTGGTACAAATTGCGATAACAAGATGTGTGGACTTTGGAGGATGTCCAAGTTTGACCTATAGCACACAACCCACTTATAACAAGCTAAATGCTTGTTATAAGTGGGTTAGCTTAGCATGAGGGGCAAGAATACCAGTAATGTGCTACCCACATTGGTAGTAAGCTTTTTAAAAAACAAAAGGAAAATACACAAGGTTTGGTATGTGCAAGCTATTTCTATTTATAATCCGGCAGGCACCAGGCGGGCGATCAGTCCGCATATTGGGATTATTTCACCCAGTTCCCCATTTTTGGTGGATCCCGTCATGGGTTACTGGCGCTCGGCGTCGCAAATCTTCCCGTAGTCTTGCAGAAGCCCACCATGTGCAAGCTACTTCACACTTGTAGCAAATCTGACCAGAAGTTCAATCCAATAGGCAATCAATGAGTGAAGTTAATTGATATATTATGGAATATAGTTGTAATATTTTTTATAAAATAATAACCTACATAAAAGTTTTATTATTACTTTCGCATAATAAATATTGATGTTCCACTGCTTTACCAATGCCAAAATGAAAACAGTAATCCAATTGCAATTTTGTAAGTACTTCTCTTGTCAACTTGAGAACTTTTGCAAAAGCATGCTTATGAAATAATTACTCTTTGCAAACAGAGGTTTGATTCAAAACTAACGCGATGGTAATAAAACATTAAGATTTCTAAAGCAAAGTAGCTGTTACAAGCATGCAAACTCACGCTCAATTTTAGTCTTAATTCATTGATTTCTTTCATTAGGGCCAGTTTCTCATCATCCTTCTGAGCAGCCGTCATCTTCCAGTACTGCACTTTTTGAGCCAGCTCATTGTTTTTCTCTTTCAAATCCTTTAATTCATCTTCTAACGTCGCCATTGCACTGAACACTTAAAACTTAGATATTCTGTATTTAACTGTACCTAAAGTACGAAACAGTGTGCACACCATGTAATTCACCAAGAAAACTTTTTAACCTTTCATTTTCAACAGCAGTCGTTTAATGAAAAAACGCTAAGCCCAAATTCTAAGGAATCTCCTCTGGACAAATTATTTTGAAATTGATTTGACAATTTCCATCGAATTGAAATTAGTTCGTTTGACATTTCGTCCCTAGAGATGAAGAAACCGGTTTCAGTAATGAACGATATAAACCGTTTTTAAGGAAAACCGAATTTAATTTATAGGAAAAAAACAGTAGTGGACTACTGGATTAATGACCTATGGGTCTATGGATAAAAAATTGCGACCTCTTACGGTATCCTTTTATCTATCATCTCATCAATCTATCAGGAGAAATCATATCACGAAATCTGACATTTTTTTTTTTTATGGGATAGGGGGGCAAACGAGCAAACGGATCACCTAATGGTAAGCGATAACCGCCGCCCATGGACACCCGCAACACCAGAGGAGTCGCAAGTGCGTTGCCCGCCTTTAAAAGGGTTTGGGCCTCCGGTAACCTCAACTCACTCGGCGAAACACAACGCAAGCGTTGTTTCACGCCGGTTTACTGTGAGGCCGTGGTATCACTCCGGTCGAGCCGGCCCATTCGTGCCGAAGCATGGCTCTCCCACGTGAAATCTCTGACATCATGAAATCACGAAATCTTGTTTTATGTCGACTCATGGCATCGCCGCGCCGCCGCCGTTACGAGCACGCTAATGTTGCGGATATCGTTAAATAAAACACTGATACTATTAATTTTGTACGTATCAGTGTTTGCAGATTATGCTGAAGGTCAAAATGTCTATAAAAATTGTTAACAAATATTATGTGCGCTGAGTGCCGTGATCTGCACTCAGTGTGCAGTTTGCATCAAAAGTGTAACTTCATTATAATGAACCTAGCTCATGTTATTATGCTGTTTAAAAATATTAGTCTAGAAATTTTTGACCATGCTCAAGTTCAAGTTCAAGTTCTTTATTTGCATTCATGTGTTACAAAGATGTTACAAAATATTGATCAGTTTCAACATGAAACCCGGTAAGGGTACAGCAATATAATTAGTTAAATTATAGGTAGGTACTTAATACTTTAATACATACATACATTCGTTTTCTAATTAATCTAATTGGTACATACAGTTCTGTTAAAATTTTATGTTGAGTAGGTAGATATTTCTTAATCTATTTGGAATTATAAATCTATATTGCATAATTTTTTGATGAGGTATTTAATAAATTATTAGATAATAGGATTATTTTAGATTTTTGTAAGCCAATTGAATATGAATTTTACTATATTTTAACGTAATGTATGTTTTTTATACAATATGTAATATTTTACATAGAAGAGACAACACAATATTAATCATTACATTTTATTATTTATATAATTCAGTATTTGGTAATTTATATGCTTATATCTTATGAAAAATGTGTTTTTAGTTTTGTCCCCACGTTTGCATCATAACTTTAGTATAAATTGTTTTCTTTTTCCAAGAATGAATAAAATAAAGAACTGGTGTTTTTCTAAAGTAATCGTGTCACAAAAAGAAATTATCGATTTACATCTCTATTTAACACGGCACAGACTAATAATTTAGACATTAACAAGCTCACTACAATACAACTCATCTCTAGCTCAAAACAATTATTATTATTCCGAGTATGAAGTCTTTGTATAAAGTAGAATATAATGTTACAGAAATGACGAAATAAATATAGGTAATCCTCAGGTTAATCTTCGTGTTTTAAATTATTTATCATGAGTTTTAATGTAAAAGAAGATAGATAGAACAATACAATATAATGACCTCAATACAAAATTAGCACATCACATCAAGGTATTAAACTACGAGATCATTTTTTTCAATACTTTCCATAATCTAGAATAACTTAAAGATTATAGTAATAGGAAGGTCAGTGTCTGAGGTAGCCCTAGCCAAGCAAGTACAATAGTCTGTGTCTATTTGTCAGTTCCACTTCCAGTCAGTCAGTTTAGTTCATGTTTAGTTGTCCTTGTCAATTGTCATAATGTCAGTCAATTTGGATTTGCCACTCTCACTCAGATCTCTGTAGGCTTGTTCTTGCTCGGACTATGAACGGAGCGCTCCGTACTAGTACAATCGTTCAAATGTACTAGTTCGGTCTTCTAGTACTATTAGTACAGTAGCTCACTGAAGGAATAGTGAACAAAAATTATCTCTGGGATCATAGACATAAAGTTCAAAATAGCTTTGTTCTTGCTAGTGAGCGACGGTTAATAATACAGTCGTTCAAATGTACTAGTCGAGTTCAAATGTGCGGTGAGCGACGAAGCGCTCCGTCGCTCACCGCTCAGTGAGTTCGTAGTTCGTACAGAACTAGAGAGCCAAAGACTACGACGAACGACGAAGTACTAAAGGAATGATGTACTAGAAAGGAAAAGGAATAGTTCGTACTAGTCTGTGTCGGGAATCAATTCCTAATAGTACATAGTACATGTACTACACAAGCAGCGTTGCCAGATGGTTACATTTCTTACATTTTTCGTAACTTTTGACCCCCTCGCGTAACATGTAAGTAATTTTTATATTTAAGGCATTTTTCGTAACTTTTGAGAACAACGAGATAAGTAATACTAGATTTTTATTTTATTGCAAACAGTACTACACGAACGCATCGAAATAGAACTCACATTTTTTAACAAACCAAAAATCAGGAGCTAAAAAAAAAAAAAAAAGCTCATTCGACATCATAGATACCAAAATGTAACTTTTGCACCAAAAATGTTACTTTTCAGGATACGAAACGTAACTTTCGACTCAGGGGCCCTGGCAACACTGTACACAAGCCTAGATCTCTGTTCTGTCACTGTCAGGCAAGCGTGCAATGTGCATGAAAACACGCACGCTTTGAGGTTATTTCACAAATACGCCACGCTTATTTTGCGGCACTATTATTTAGTACGCTATGTCGTTCCGCGGTAGAGGTGGAGGCGGCGGCGGTCGAGGAGGTTATGGTGGTGGCGGCGGAAGTGGAGGCAGAGGTTTTGGCGGCCGAGGAGGCGGCGGCGGCCGAGGCGGCTTCGGAGGTCGTGGCGGTGGCCGAGGTGGAAGAGGCGGTGGCGGTGGATTCCGACAACAGGACCAAGGACCGCCGGAGTCAGTCATCCCTCTAGGACACTATGGTTGGACGGTGCAAGACGATCTAGTGTGTAAAGTTGATATCGAAGATGTTCCATATTTCAACGCGCCTATCTTCCTGGAAAACAAAGAACAAATCGGTAAAATCGACGAGATATTCGGTAACCTCCGTGACTACTTCGTGTCGGTTAAGATGAGTGACAACTTTAAAGCAAATAGTTTCAAGGATGGACAGCAATTTTACATAGACCCTGCAAAGTTGTTGCCTCTGAAGAGGTTCTTGCCACAACCGCCCGGTGCGAAGCGAGGCGGTGGTCGCGGTGGTGGGAGAGGAGGCCCTCGCGGCGGACGCGGTGGTGGCGGTGGCTTTGGCCGAGGCGGTGGTGGCGGCAGGGGTGGTGGCTTCAACCGAGGAGGCGGCGGACGCGGAGGCTTCGGCCGTGGAGGCGGAGGCGGTGGCTACGGCGGTGGAGGCGGTGGCTACGGCGGTGGCGGCGGCTTCAACAGAGGAGGCGGTGGATTCCGAGGCGGAAGGGGAGGCCGATAGCCTGCATGTGGTTATTAGACAGTGGTTCTGTGCATTTAGAATTAAGAACTTTGTGTTATTATTCTTCATTAAGGTTGACATGTGAGGAACTATAAGAAAGAATGAGTAATATGACATTGATGTTGATAACTTTCATAAGGCCGGAGCCTTTATCTGCATCAGTATTTTGGTGATTAATAG
Source organism: Acronicta leporina (assembly GCA_947256265.1). NCBI lineage: Eukaryota > Metazoa > Arthropoda > Insecta > Lepidoptera > Noctuidae > Acronicta > Acronicta leporina. The sequence goes on along the minus strand of OX366513.1, from coordinate 1,119,045 downwards.
TAGGCCCTAAGTCATGGTGAATTATGAGTGCAGGATACAGAATAATCATACAATGTTATTTTTGTAGTAAGGTTTATCCTTACTACACAAATAAACTAACCTAACCTAACCACTTAGTTTGTAAAATAGAATATAACCAAGATGTCCAAGTGCCTCTATTAATAAGGTAAATCAACACTGTTTGCAATCTAGCTTATCTTTACGTAGCAGCAACCATTATTCGTTACAAATCTGAAGGTTTTGTAATTGATAAATCCTTCAAATTCATCTTAAATTAGTGCAGGTTTTATTTTTACTGATAAGTTGTAATGTGAACCTAAGGCACATATAAGACACTACACTTCCGATACTATAATTATAAGACACAATATATAAGGTGAATTATTTTATCGATTGGAGATAGTTAAACAAACCTTATTTGTAAGCAGTAAGAAACTGTTATCATTGCTAGAAGTATAAATAAATACCTTATTTTATTTTATATACTATAAAAACATCAATAAAGTAAAATTGAAAAAAACTTATATTTTAAGATATATTTTGTTTTATTTACTCTCTAACCACTGTTCATAACAATAAAATAAATATTAAAGTATTTCTTACAAGGATAACAAAGTAATTACAGTAAATATTTAGTATTTGAATTTTCCTATGAAATTCTTAGTAACAGCTTGTTTGGGATTTGTACCTGGTGCATGGCAGTAGTCTTGCCCCCTATTACATGGGACCTAATTCCTAAACATACTGAAGAACTGCAGGTATACTCAAATCAAATCAGACTAATTTAGTAGCCCTTTGTAGATTACAGCTGTGATGTTATGTATGTATGTAAATTTTGCTATCATTGATACCTAACTATTCAGAGTACTAGGAGATTTCCTGAATTCTAGGTCTTCATCGAAATAGCATCTTTAAAATTATCAGTTTTTATATATTCAGGAAAGGAGTTTATTTTGAAATCATTTTAAAACTCTGGACTGCAAGAATCAAGGTTTCTTTAATGAATTAGGAAGAAATCCTCTATGTCATGTGTTCTCTCCTAATAGTACTAAGCTACTACTTTGTATTTAGCTGTTACTTGAAAAATAATTGGTATTGTAATAGTAATTTTAAACAAAACACTGATAACTTATTCTATATTATTCTACATTCTCCAATTCACTCTTCCCGCCAGTGGGTATGTAATTATGTGCTAATGCTTTTCCTCGATGATTGAATATGTAGAAAGAGGGCAGATTTCGCTGGGTCTCCCATTTGACAGTATTCAGTTCAGCAGCAGCCGGTATTTCTCGCAGATTACCGGCCACATTGAGCACTCCCCACATTACAGCAAATAAACTGACTACGGCTTGCACCACAATCTAAATTAAAAAGGTCCAAATTAGACAATACTGAGGGGTTTTAATAGATAACCACTCCTGTTTGATTCTGATACGTACATCTAGTGGCAATGTAGTGAATTCCTGAGAAGTTATCCGAAGATATGAGCGATCTAAAAAATAGGAAGGCATTCACATAAATTTACTATCAATAAAATGAAATAATAAGTCATGTAGTGGCGAAAATACTTACGTTGCGCTGCCGAAAAGGCAGTGTGAAACAACGATATAAATCCAACGGTAACAATTATTTTGTGCACCGAAGATCCCATTTTCTTTCAATAGTCTAAAAAAATCGTAATAAAATTTCCTTTTCCTTGAAAATAAATGAATTTAAGGTTTTGCTTGGAATTGGTGGTGTTTTTTTTTTTTTTTTTAATAATGGCGCCACACTTTGTGTATTTGCCAGTGTCAAGTAATAAAGTAATCAAGTATTCAAAGAATATTTCCCATCATGGGATTGTATTATGGCACCACACTTGTGTTCGCCAGTGTCAAGTATAAGTTCAGTTGCCCCAATAAAACGGTAGAAACTTTATTGAGGCTTCGATGGAGTTTAGGAGTGAACCCAAAGTCACGATTTTCAATTTTATATCATTTGCCTACACTCTCACACGTTCACGAACACTTAATGGTTAATTATCCACCATAATTACACATTAAACTTCGGAGAAATTCGAGTTTTGAAAAATAATATAAAATCGACAATGTGCACTTTACATTTTCCCGCCTAAACTCATTGGTGGTGTTGGTGAGTGGTGTGGTGACACTAACAAAGACAAAGCAAACTTGACAGTTAACATGAGCATGACATTGATTTTTTTTATTGGTATTTTAGTTGTACTACTTCTTGATAAATAATCGACTAGGCGATACATTGACTCGATATTCGTCTTTTCTAAAGAATTAATCGATCTGTCATGTATCAACCATCTTAATTATGTAGCTAAATAATTTTATAAATGAAATGATAAACTGAGTTCTGGGACTTATTGGAGAACGGAGACGAATATTGGAGATAATTAAATATTTGAACTTGTGGCATCCATAGACACTTACCTACCTATTAATTTGTGATTTATCTATAAAAAATCGTCAGCACAACAGTCAACAGAAAACAACATAACAGTCGACTGAAATATAATACGATTTCTCGTCTACCTAAATACATACTTCAAAAATAAGGTAGACTACGTTATTTGATCTATTAACTAAGTACCTATTGGTTCTCGCTAATTTTTTGCTGAAAATGGCCGAGACCGAGACCGACATCTCAGTCGAACCTAGTACAAGCACAACACAGTCTGCCCCGTGACCATGGAGGCTGTAAAGGATTATAAACGTCGTAGTGTGACAATGTTATTTTTTTATTTTACACATATTATACAACTATTATCACGGATATAACTTAATAGACTCCATTGTGATAATATTTATTTTTATTTATAAATAAGGAAAATTAAGTAGGTAATGAAAATATAATTATGTTCTACATCAAAGAGAATGGATTCAATCTAGGGATAGGCAAGTGTAAAAAGATATCGATATCTACATAAAAACATATTACTAAGGTTGATGATGCTCTACCAACGCATTAAAAAAAAATTTTGATTGATTTTGAGGATCGGACAGGGTTTATTGAGGGTTACAATAGTTCATAATTGAAAACCAAAGTTGCGTTATAAAATAAATTGAGTTCGATACCTAAAAAAAATTTAATACATTGTGTATAAAAAATATTAACAATAATTGTATATCGATATTTTTACCATACTTAATTCAATCGACTAATTTGATTGTGAATATGATGTACGGACAGATCATACTGTGACAGATTTGAAGTTTTAAATTTGATACGCATGGACATCACTATTTATTTCAAATTGTCGGCTGCGGAGTGCGGTTGGGGTGTGTGTGTGTTCAGTTTAGTTTATCAGTTATTTTGGTGTTATTGTTAGAGAAAGTGCCTTTCAAAAAAGAAAATGATTAGAAATCCGAGATTAGAGGAATTCCAGATGGATACAAAGCCTTTACATAGGTCTGGAAAGCAAAAGTTAAACAACTTTTTTTACAATGAAGACACGGGAGAAATAATGGGACGAACGCCTGAAAGTTGGGGTCAGTGAACTATAATCTATATACATTTTCAGGAAAAATTTACATTTTCGTAAATTACTTTTACTGCTGTATTTTTGTTTGTATTTGTATTTCTTTGTGTCATGAATCAACGGTAGTGTGTGGAGAGGGCGTGGCTTATTGTATTTTTGGTAACTGCATAAATTCTTTGATGTACCTACGTATTGGTCTTTTAAAAAAAAAGTGTCTTCGAGTCTAAATACCCCAAAAGCAGTCATACTGCTTAGTATAATTTTCATTTATTGAAGACTACCTGGTTTGACTCCCATCTTCTTTATATTAGAAATTCTCAGAAGAAGCATATTTGTAAGTATTTAGATTCATGCCCCAGTTGTGAGCAGTAGGGTTGCCCCCTATTACATAGGATCTAACACATATCTAATACATTTGTTATTTTGTATCTGTTACCTTTTAAATACAGAATAAAACTTCAAGATCAAAAAGGTTGAAAGCATAATCCACTAAATCCTTAATCACATTAATTAAAACAGCTTTCAACTACCATGAATAGGCACTTATATAACTCCCCAATTAAAGCTAATCTTATTAGAAGCCCTATAATTATTCTGTTTGGAGGTTTTAGGCAGTATTTTCATTAGGGCAGGTGTATCATATCGCAATGCTTGTGGTATACAACATGCAGACAAGGGTAGGCAATAATAATTGATTAATCTTAATTATACTGTTCCAATTGGATAAAAAAAACAATAATAAATTTTACACACTTTGATTGCACACCTAAATGGCTGAACCAATGTTAAGATTGAAGAATAAGTTCATTCAAATGCCTACAACTTTGTCTGAGTGTGATTCAGAATTTGACATGGAAAAAAGTAGCTTATGTGTTATTGCAGACTATATTCTTTCTCTGTGGCAAATTTTATCAGATCAGTTCTGTTGTTTTGTGAAAATGCAACAAATATCCATACATCCTCACAACATTTCAAGTTTATAATATTAGTAGGATAAGCTTTTATAATCTTTTGATTTGAAAAGATTTTTGGAAGTCTTCACTCACAATCACATATTGTGAGTGAAGCTGCATGCAACAGCTTCTAACTCATATGTTTATTACAACTAGGACATAGTGGCCAGACATTAAGAAAATTTATATTAGTAGCAAAATTAAATGTAAATGTAATAAGATTAATCTATACTAATATATAAAGCTGAAGAGTTTGTTTGTTTGCTTGAATGTGCTAATCTCAGGAACTACTGGACCGATTTGAAAAAATCTTTCAGTGTTAGATAGCCCATTTATTGAGGAAGGCTATAGGCTATATATCATCAGAAGCTAGTGTTATAATAATATGAATTTGTCAGGCACAATTAAAGTATGGCATATTACCTACTTGGATTATAAAAGTTTATGCACCATTATCATAACAAAATAGATCAGAATGGTACCTCCATTTTGTTCCATTTAAAAGCAAATAAAAAGGGTACAGTAAAATGTGAAGAATAATACTAATAAATAAAATAATAAATATGATGCAACATTTTTACACATCACCATCTAGTCCCAAATAAAATTATAGTAAAAGTAGTATAGTAAAAATAAAAAAATAATAATGTTAAGGTTTTTTTTTCTGGAACTCCACCCTGACTTCTATCCTAGTCTTTATATGTAGAAATCCATGAGTATCTTCATCAGACTAGTACATACATAATGATAGGCAGAATCTTCTATACTAATATATAAAGCTGAAGAGTTTGTTTGTTTGTTTATTTGCTTGAACGCACTAATCTCAGGAACTACTGGTCCGATTTGAAAAATTATTTCAGTGTTAGATAGCCCATTTAATGAGGAAGGCTATAGGCTATATATCATCACGCTACGCGGACGACGTCGCGGGCAGAAGCTAGTATAATAATAGGTACTTAACTACATGTTGTATTGGGTGCATGCCTGTAAAAACATTGTATGTGATAAATAAAATAAATAAATAATATTATTATTAATTAATTCCAAAAAAATGGGAGAGGTGTCCTAGCTACACTAATGTTAATGTTTTTTCAGAGTTCTATCATACTATAACATACTGTGCTTGTGTGGTTTACATTCCTGGGCTGTCAAGCTGAATTTTATTAATCTACCCTTTCTTTTTCAGGTAAAATCTTCATCTTTTACATAATCTTCTATGCAGTTCTGGCAGCCCTCTTCGCAATCTGTATGGTGACATTCCTCCAGCACTTTATCAATCCTCGCGTGCCGCGCCTACAACAGGAGTACAGCGTCATAGGCACCAGCCCAGGACTGGGCTTCCGGCCGTTGCCGCCTGATGTCCGAAGTACCCTAATATGGTACAAGGGGACTGGCTACGATAGTTATAAGTACTGGGAAGATCAGCTGATTGATTTTCTGTCAGGTAAGATATTGATGATGATGATGAATATTTTTTACGTGGGAGAGCCATGCTTTGGCCTCAAAGGGCCGGCTCGTCTGGAGTGATACCAAGGTCTCACAGAAAACCGGCGTGAAACAACACTTACCTTGTGTTTCGACGAGTGAGTGAGGATACCGGAGGCCCAAACCCTTTTAAAAGGCGGACAACGCACTTGCGACTTCTATGGTGTTGCGGGTGTCCATGGGTGGCGGTAATCACTTATCATCTTAGAATTAAGTGTATGTGAATATTAGAATTAAGTGATGCCCATAAGGCTTTAGCTCGATTAGAATCGGTTAGATTTAGGGAACAGTCCTCTAGCACTCAAAAGATGTATGAGGAGTTAGTAGTTCATGCATCCAACCCTATGAGCCCAGCCATAACTATTGATCTAACTGGTGATGACACCATATCACATTGTCCAATATTAAGTCATAAAAAATTGAAGAAATATATAAAAATTAAGAAATTAATCAAGAGGTCCCGGATAGCTATCAAAAAAGGAAATATTTATAAAGTTAATCTTATTTTGCGGAAAGACCGCCTTAAACTAGTTCAACAATTAAAGGAATGCTCTACTGAGCTAGAACATAGCATGGCTAGGTATGATTTACACACTGAGCAGTTGCAGGGGGAGTTGTTACTCAAGGAATCTCTGTTACAGGATATATTTAATAAGTATGAAGCTACCCAAGACCAACTCAGCCAGCGTATGCTGGAGGCCGGTGAGCTGATGGACATTGTGAAGTACAACGCTGAAAGATTTGAGTCTTTGACTAACAATTTCTCATGCAGCTGTGTGCATTCTGCTCCTCATTTGGACCATCAGCCAACTACTACTGTGACACCTGAGTTTACTCAACCCAAGTCCGGTCCTGCTGACCACACATTTCCATATAGTACCTTCATTTACTCAGACCAGATAGGGGTCGGTTTTGGATCAATTTTGCAGAACAATCTGACTCACAGTGTTACTAATACCTGTTATCCTAACTTGAACTTTAATCAAATTATTGTAAAGATTGCAAACTCTAATTTAAATAACAAATTGAATATTATATTGCTTCTAGGAAATAGTACTGGAATTAAAAAAGGGGACATTGTGAATGGTGTTACTACCTTATTGAAATTAAATGTGGGAAAAATAATGTTATGTGCTCTTCCTTACTCAAACCTGTTATCTGATAGAGCCAATAACTATATTTATAAATTGAACAATGTTATGCATTTGTTGACATGTCGTTATAATGACAAATTATTGTACTTTGACACTAATAAGTTTGTGAAGGGATTTAAATTCAATGGGGAAACTATGTTTCTACCCAAAACCTCAAGACATCTGATGGCTTCGTTAATAGCATATAATATTACCTCTGTGATAGTTAAAATACCAAAGACTAGTTTAATTAGGTTAAGTGACGAATCAGTATCATCTAGCTATTCTAATGATACTGTGATAGACTGTTTAAACTTACCCAACCGACAATAGAGAGGCATAACAATAGTGTTCTTCTTTATCACCAGAACATTAACCGCTTCTCTGGCAAAATCTTAGATGTAGAACTTTTGTTAGAAAAATATTGCATTGATATATTATGTTTTTGTGAAACATGGTTAAAACCTGATACAATGCAATTTAATATAAATAACTTCACGATTGCCAGTGCGTACAATAGAATATCAGCTGCGGGTGGTGGAACATTGATTCTATGTAACAGTCATCTTAAATTTAAAGAACGAAAAGACATCACTTCTTGCTCTGTTGATCGCTTATGTGAGGTAGCATGTGCTGAAGTAGAAAATTTGATTATTATATGTGTGTATAGGCCACCTTCTGCAAGTTTTCAAAAATTCTTAATAGTAATGGAAGACATTCTTAGGAAAGTTTTTAAGTGCAAGAAATACATCTTTGTTTGTGGTGATTTAAACATTGATATTTTAATAGAATCGCCCGAAAAACGTAAACTTTTAGCTTTGTTTAATTCTTTCAATTTAGAACATATCTTTAATCAACCTACTAGGATTACTACTACTTCCATTACTTGTATTGATAATATATTTTCAAATTGTCCAGTTCAAGACTCTTCCCTAGTGAGCGGTGTCAGATCAGATCATATGGGACAACTGATCTCCATAGAGACTAACAAAAGGAAACTAATTAATAATAACAACTCGGTTAGATCTCTAACGGAAAATAAATTACGTTCTATGCAGGAGTTAATTAAAATGCAATTATGTAGCACAAATTTTACTTCAAAGGATCCCAATATAAACTATACCAATCTATTCAATATTATATGTAAATCATTTAACAAGGCATGCCCTCTTAGAAAAGCTTCACAACGTAAAAATAGTAAATTTAACGACTGGGCCACAAGCGGCATTAGAAAAAGTAGAGATGTGCTTTATAAGCTGTATTACGAAAAATCGTTAACCTCTGATGTTGGTTTCCATGACTATGTTCGGAAATATTCTAAGTGCTTTAAAAAAGTGTGTATTGAAGCTAAATCAAAATTGATTAGTAGACAAATAATCAAATCTGATAATAAAATTAAAACGGTTTGGAAGATAATTAATTCGGAAACGGGAAAAAAACAAAAACAGGACACAGAATTTAATTTGGAAATAAACAACAAAGTAATTTCAGACAAAGCAGAAGTTGCTAACGCTTTTGAACAATACTTCACTAATATTTCGATCGAGGTCACGAAATCTTTACATTCGTCCTCGTTAGTAGCTGAGTCTTTAACAAAGACTTTCTTCAACAGAGATATTCCAAATTTTGAATTTAGTAAAGTATCTCCTCTTTTGGTTATAAAAGCGTTTAAAATGTTAAATATGAAAAACACAGAAGATTTATGGGGCATATCTGTTAAAGTACTGAATTCAATAATTAACAATATCGCCCCGATCCTTGCTAATATATTTAATCTTTGCATTAAGACAGGAACCTTTCCAGAGTTAATGAAACAAAGTAAAATCATACCAATTTTCAAATCGGGCTGTAAAGCGAATCCCTCTAATTATAGGCCCATTTCTATTCTTCCCGCTTTAAGCAAAATATTTGAAAAACTGATGCTTAATCAAATGATAACACATTTTAATGTAAACAAGATCTTGCATGATCAACAGTTTGGCTTCACGAAAGGTAGGTCAACGTCTGATGCTGGTACGAAGCTAGTGTCGCATATTTTAGAAGCTTGGGAGGGGTCACAGGATGCCATAGGCATCTTCTGTGATCTTTCGAAGGCTTTCGATTGCGTTGATCACAACACGCTTATCCGTAAATTAAACCATTACGGTATGAGGGGGCTATCTTTGGAGCTCATATGTTCCTATCTTTCCGAGAGGCGACAAAAAGTGGGCATAAATGGAGTTACATCTCTCGGGTCTGTTGTTAAAATGGGTGTTCCACAGGGCTCTATTTTAGGCCCTTTTCTTTTCCTAGCGTACATAAACGACCTTCCCTATATGATGTCCGAGTTATCGAATATAGTATTATTTGCTGACGATACCTCACTTATATTTAAAATCAATAGAAATGATAGCGATCTAGCTAATGTAAATGAGAGCCTAAAATCACTGTCTAAATGGTTTGCTGCTAATAATTTACTACTTAATGCTAGCAAAACAAAATGTCTAAAATTCTCATTACCAAATGTACCCCAAGCTGAAAGTAATTTAATTCTTGAAGGCAGCAAACTTGACATAATCAATGAAACTGTTTTCTTAGGTATTACTGTTGATTGTAAGTTGCAGTGGGGCGCACACATTTCAGCACTGTCTAGCAGGTTAAGTTCCGCTGCATATGCAGTGAGAAAAATTCGACAGATTACTGATATAGCTACGGCCAGACTAGTGTACTTCGCTTACTTTCACAGCATTATGTCATACGGTATTCTGCTGTGGGGATCAGCTGCAGAAGTAGATTCAATCTTCATCTTACAGAAAAGGGCCATCCGCGCAATCTATGATATGGGCCCTCGCGATTCCCTAAGAGAAGTTTTCAAGAACATCAATATACTTACACTGCCGTCACTCTACATTTTTGAAAACATCATGTACGTTCGTAAAAACCTGCAAAAATTCAGCATCAATAGTGACTTTCATAACATTAATACCAGGAATAAACACAAAATAGTGGTACCTAAATTTAGACTATCTAAAACACATAAATCATTTCTGGGAAATTGTGTACGTTTTTACAATAAACTTCCAAAATCTGTCACCGATCTCACTGGTAAGAAATTTAAAAATTACGTCAAATCTGTCCTTGTTAAGAAAGCCTATTATAAAATCAAGGACTACGTTGATGATAAGAATGTATGGTGTTTTAATACGAATGCACATGTGGCCTCCCTGGCAACCTGAGGTTATTCGTGAATACATTTTTTTTTTTTTTTTACAAAAATTTCATTGTGTCATCATTTAGTTATTTATTGTTGTCTCCAACTATTTATAAACAGGACTTGTAAATGTGAGTACATTGTAGCATGTCTAAGTGGACACCTAGTTTTATATACTTTGACGATGTGTGTGTTTTCCACATAGTTTATTTTTTATTTTTACATCGACCTCTTCCACTTAGACATAAACCTTCAATGTTCACACAAGCTGCTATCGTAATATTGTACCTGCGTGAAGATTGTAACCTTATTTATTTTAAAAGAGTGTCCATGGAGTTTCTTGCCGGATTCTTCTCCATAGGATCAACCTTTTGGAACCGTGCAACTAGAAGCATAACGTTTCATAAATGCTTGTAAAAGCTTATTTGAAATAAAAACATTTGAACTTGAACTTGAACATCAGGTCGGCTCGTTTGCCCATCTATCATCCCATAAAAAAAAAAGTTACTGCGGTCTTTTTGCTGGCTAAGTTTATGTCAATCTGATTCTTAGGCGATCGTAATAATTAACTGAATAACAATGACAATCGTGAATAACAATGGTCGATACTGAGCGATCGACTTCTGCACCATGTATTGTGGGTTCGATCTCCAAATACTTGTAGTTGCAGATAGTAGTTCCGGGTACGGGCGTTTGTTTGTATAATAAAATAACGACCTACTATAAATATTATCTTAAATAAGCTGTTCGCCGCAGTTTCCAACGCGTCCCGTTCTTTATTTTCTTGAATTTTTCCGATAAACCAAACAAATCGAAAACAATAAAACAGACGTTCTTGAGTTAAAAATGGTGTACCTGTACTTAACACGACTTTTTTATATAAATTAAATATAAACATACATACATACCATCACGCCTGTAGTCCCCGAAGGGTTAGGTTACCGGCGAACTGTGGGTGTACTAAGGTACACCCACAGTTCGCCGGTATGTTTAGGCCCCATGTAATAGTGGGCGAGCCTATTGCCATTAACCGGGCACAAATTCCAAACTCCGAGATGCTGCTGAGAATTTCACAGAAAAACCCAATAACACTTTGCTCGACCTGGGATTCGAACCCAGGACCTCTAGGGTAGCAGTCGCACTCGGGACCACTAGACTAAAGAGGTATAAAGATGGCGTTTATTATTTAAAATAACAGATTTTTTCAAAACTCGTAAGTAATTTGTAGTACATTTAGTAGGTAGTACATTTTGCCAATATTACCTGTATTTTGAGCGCAGCAGAAGTAGTCGGTTGTCTGACACAAATTTTAAATTTCCGCCAACAGTATACAAAAAGAAGGGACAAACGGCGGGCGCCGGTCAAAACATCTTCAACTGCGACTTCAAGAACCTGCCGCCCCACGGCAAGGTGTGCGACGTCGACATCCGAGGGTGGGACCCCTGCATCGATGAGAACCACTTCTCTTTCCACAAGTCTTCGCCTTGCATTTTCCTCAAGTTGAACAAGTTAGTGGATATTTTAGTAGTTTTTGTATTGAGAGAAGTCAAACTTATCTTGAAAATATTGCCAGCATTAGGCTTTTTGAACAATTATTAAGTGAAATGTATTTTTACCCGACTGCGCCAGAGGGATCTTTCTAGAAAGTCAGCCGTCTAGTCGTAGTCAGTAGATTGGAATAATCTGCAATGTAATATAGGAATGTGTGACCACCAATAATTAACATTACCTATTTACTCTAAATTATCTATACTTAATATATAAAGCTGAAGAGTTTGTTTGTTTGTTTGTTTACTTGAACAAATAATCTCAATCTCAGGAACTACTGGTCCGATTTGAAAAATTATTTCAGTGTTAGATAGCCCATTTATCGAGGAAGGCTATAGGCTATATATCATCACGCTACGCGGACGAAGTCGCGGTCAGCAGCTAGTTTGTAATATACTGATTTCTGAAGTTTACGCGAATTATTTTTTGTAATATTCTCCAGAATCTACGGGTGGCGTCCAGAATTCTACAATGACACGCAGCACCTGCCGCCAGAGATGCCGGTGGAGCTCCAGACACATATCAGGAACATCACCACTTACAACAGAGACTATGTAAGAACTATGACTCAGATTGCAAGTTGTCTTTAGGCTCTTATATCTAGGTCGTATAACCTAGGGCCGTCGGCATATTCGGGGTGCGAATATCAGTCTGCCGTCTTGCTCGATTTGATTTTTCATTTATTTACGCTCTCAAAGCCTGCAGCACTGGTTCGCAAGTTCATACTACTACTAGTGTACCGGTCGCGCTAATGGCCATAAGGAAGTTACACAAATTTTATAATGTTCCAGGCCAACATGGTGTGGGTGTCTTGCCATGGCGAGACTCCAGCAGACAAGGAGAACATTGGTCCTATTAGCTACCTGCCCTTCCCCGGCTTCCCTGGCTACTTCTACCCGTACGAAAACGCTGAGGGATACCTGAGTCCCTTGGTCGCGATTCACTTACAGAGACCTAGAAGTAAGTATTGAAATTTAAACTTATGTATGTATGTGCTATGTTATTGTAGTTTCATTATAATCCATAATACAGTAGTTTTTGTGTGAAAGAGTAGCAAACATCCTTATAATTTTTTCACATTCATAATATTCGTAGGTTATAATCTCTAGTTACTATATTAACTGCCTCAATAGCCAAGTGGTCCTGACCGCGACTGCTATGCTAGAGGTCCTGGGTTCGATTCCCAGGTCGAGCAAAGTGTTATTGGGTTTTTCTATGAAATTCCCAGCAGCAGCTCGGAGTTAGGAAATTGTGCCCGGTTAATGGCAATAGGCTCGCCCCCTATTACATGGGACCTAAACATACCGGCGAACTGTGGGTGTACATTAGTACGCCTCTGCCTAACCCTTCGGGGAATACAGGCGTGATGGTATGTTATGTTACTATATTATCTTTCTGATGTTACGGAGAAGAGCCGGTTGAGTTTTTTTTCTTATACCATATTTAATTGTTTTCAGCCGGTATTCTGATAAACATTGAGTGCCGCGCCTGGGCCAAGAACATCAAATACGACAGGAGAGAACGACTTGGGGTCGTACACTTTGAACTAATGATCGAATAGTTGATCTATTAATTTGTCTACTCGGTTCTTATAGACATGAAAGCTTATTAATTATTAAAACTGAACAGACACTACTCCCCAGAAATCAGTTCGATGGCCAGAATGAGGAGTGTTCGTGTTTCCCTCAGGAAATACAGGCATCCTGTCACGAATATTATGGCGAATCCCATAGTTGTGACTATAGATAGGGCAACAGAAGATTTTTCTCGATTTATTATATTATTACATTAATATAATGCTAGAAAACTTTTTGTCAGTTATGAGGTAGTTTTCGTCATCAAAATCGTACATCCTGAGGGTATTATAGTAAAAGGTCTTTTGAGTAGACCGAGTAGACCAAATAAATTAGTTCGTAAGATGTATTTAGGGTGTAGTTTTATGTAATTATTGTGTGCGATTTGCCTTTTAAGCCATGGTCTTTTGAGTAGACCGTATATTTAGACATTGAATTGTATTTTTGGATCACCGAAGTGCCAGTGTGTATAAACTTATTACTACTTACTCGTAAAATTACAATAGAAATAGGTTTTATATATTTTTTGCCTAAAAGATAAACATAGAAAGTTTTTAAAAAGGTTAACCTTTTTAAATATGATAAGACTACAGAAAGACGATAATGAATCTGACAGAATCTCGAAGTAGCTAATAGTTGGATATTAAGCGTTATAAAAAAAATACTATTGTTTTAGAATGGTACTCAAGCAATTATCAACATTATAAGCATAGATTTGAGTCTATATAATTATCATTTTCATAAAACCTCCATACTCGTGTGACTACCGCTCGTGTGACATCAATATATAAAATCTGTGGACGTTTAAGAAACATTACAATTTTAATAATGATAATTTGTTCTTTAAATCGCTATATTTATTTGGTTTATTGACCAAATGTTTAAAGGAAGTAGCTATTTTATATACTACTTTAAATATTACTGACCCGAACTGCATCATATTACATTTGTATTATTTGGCAGCGTTTTTTATATCTTACGATTTAGTTATAACTAATGCAATAAGTAAATAGTAGCACCATCATTTTTTAAGGGAAAAATAGAACTATTCAACGGTTACACGCATGCGTGAAATTTATTAAAAGTGTGTAGAGACTACCTCTCAGTTTTCCAATAACTACTGTGACCATTTGATTTGTTTTTGTTATAAAACAAAACAAAAGCACATAAATCTCTGTATTTTGCATAGAATAAAGAAAAAATGCTCAATAATTTGATACCCTTATATTTCTTTTGGTAATTTCAAATTAGTGGTGTAACTATGAAAGTTGATTTTTACCACAACACAGCTGTTGATCAACTAGACAATATGTTGAATTTTTAGAACTTATGTAATAAATAGTTGCTACTTAATTATATCCGTCCAGTGAATTATCTTTTTGATAATTAACATTTATAGCTTATGTAACATAGGCCTAACCCTTCGGGAATACCGAAGTTAATATGTTATACCTACATACCTATTATTATAATATATTTACAATGTGTATGTACTTGTGTGTTGATTAGTTTATAAGCATATTTTAATATCGTGAAGATTTCAGGCTGGCCTCAAATGCATCTGTTTGATATGGTAACTTCTCAAATGATTTTTAATGTACGAATCCTCGGAACGGGCTGACTGTAACTCGTATATTTGTTAATTTAATATAAATCTAGGTATTTATAATTGCCGCATTCGTCTAGTAGTTGCAAGTGCTGCTGTTAAGCAAAAGATCCTGGGTTTCATTTTCAAGTTGAATGGTGTTAATGTTTTTTTTCTATGAGATTCTCAGTAGCAACTCGAGAGTTTAGATTTGGGACTCAAAAAGTGCGTAGTATTGCGTACTGTAGGTGTACATCACACACCCACATTAGGCGTACCTACTGTGGCAGTAAACCTTTGCGTTACCCTTAGAGGATACAGGCCACAAATCCATTTTGAAATAAAAATCAATTGCAACATCGTCACTTGGGAAGAGCTCGACTGATTTTGCAAACTTTTTTGTTGTATTCGTAATTGTCAGGACAAGATTTTTATGAGTTTTTTTAATAATTCCACTGGAATATTCGGGAAATTTGACGCAAAGTGCGCCTGACCAAAAATGTAGGTAAAGAATGAAAGTATGCGATACTTTAATACTTTAAATTTTTCATAATATTTTTAAACGATTCTGTATGATTATTTTTTATACAACTATGTAGCGTTAACACACGTTTTAATTCCCGTTTTCTACGGACGGTTTTCAATGTTTTATGTATGTACATGCTTTTAAACGGCATGGATTCAAAAAACTACCTCATTAGCCAAGTGGTCCTGAGCGCGACTGCTACGCTAAAGGTCCTGGGTTCGATTCCCAGGTCGAGCAGTGTTATTGGGTTTTGCTATGAAATTCCCAGTAGCAGCTCGGAGTTAGGAATTTGTGCCCGGTTAATGGCAATAGGCTCGCCCCCTATTATATGGGACCTAAATATACCGGCGAACTGTGGGTGTACATTAGTACGCCTCTGCCTAACCCTTTGGGGAATACAGGCGTGATGGTATGTTATCTTATGGATCCAAAAACCTGATTAGTCGTGAACCCTGGGGCTGTATTACGACGTGTTATCATCTTATCGCCATCATTTTTAGGTTGTAATGGGATAGCGCCATTTAATCTGTAGAGCGGCATCCCTCTCTTTCAATCAGAAAATGATGGCAATAAGATCATGATAATAAGCGTCATGATTCGGCCTCTGTAGTTTTTTACGACCCAAAACTGTATGTTAGCAAGATACAACACAATCTCAATATTAAAAAGACTGAGCGACTGATTCTACTGCTTAATTTTTGACAAAATACTGACTTCACTGTTTAAAAATATATTTTAGTAGCTTTTTTTACATCGTACTTAGGTTTTTATTTTATTTTGTACGAATTAGTATACTTAATGATTAGGTATACAAACTTACATGTCTTGTATCTATTTGTATTTAAAATATTGTTATTTTAGATTTCTTGATTTTTTGTCAAATTTTTTGCACATTATCTCTAGTTTTTTTTAATATTTGATGATTTAGTGCCACTTTCACCAACTTATTAAATGTGTTTAAATTTTATTTAAACTCAAAATTTCTATGAAAAATCGTGTTTAAATACAATTAAAAATATAATTTTGAAGTTGGTGCAAGTAGGCCTTAATCTCAATTTTAATACAATTATAGTTGTTTTCCGAAATTGTAGATCAATTTCATCAAAATCAAGCATTGTGGGCGAATCGCAATAGTTGCGATAATTTCTAATGAATCAATATCCGTCCAATGTTATAAAAATATTTGCGTCCATTGTAAGCATTAGTATGTTATAAAATGTGTACGATTTAAAAAATATCAAAGTGGCTTGGAATGTATTTTAACAAATAAAAAAAAAAACGATTTAAAACGAATGCTTTTTATTTTAACTTTACTACTTATTACTTATTTTAACTTTACTTTTTACTTTAGCTGCCTCATTAGCCAAGTGGTCCTGAGCGTGACTGCTACGCTAGAGGTCCTGGGTTCGATTCCCAGGTCGAGCAAAGTGTTATTGGGTTTTCCTATGAAATTCCCAGTAGCAGCTCGGAGTTAGGAATTTGTGCCCGGTTAATGGCAATAAGCTCGCCCCCTATTTCATGGGACCTAAACATACCGGCGAACTACATTAGTACGCCTCTGCCTAATCCTTCGGGGAATACAGGCGTGATGGTATGTTATGTTATGATTATTATATTTTCTATTAAATTAGTTTTCTTATAATAGAATTTTGTCCTGTCGTTATCTAGTATCTTTTGTCTTCTAGGGTCGACATTAGTTATCCGAGGCCGAAATAAGTCTTCTGAGGTACTTACCAGCAGAAGAATCCATAGAAACCGTGATTCGGCTATGGAACATAGAGTCCTCCAGCCAGATTACCAGTAGGCACTGGCCTGAATTATGATTTTTAGATTGGGTTAGCATGATCTAACTTGCGTAACGATCTATCTTTATAAACCATAGAATCGCGTATTGACACCTATTTAGTATGGGCTCTGAAGATGGTAACTACAAAATTAATTCAAAAACATTTATCCAAGACAGACTAACAGTAATTAATAAGAACTTTTGAACAATAATGTCATTGCTTTTGATCATTGTTTTTACATTATAGTCAGCCCTCAAAAGGTCCAGCGTTTACCGCCTTCTAGTGGTTTTCGTGGGAAAAAGGAACGGCACAACAAACTCCCCGGCAAGTCTCCCTTTTGAAATAACGGTGTGCAGACGCCATTGTGCATTATAAGGGGCTCACTAATTAAAGCTACCAAACACGTGTCAGTGAAATACCTACACAATAATAGTAGTGGCACCCTACCTAACTAAATAGTAAAATTGTAAGAGGTCTAATTCCATGCTGGGATTTTGTTTCACGCAATGTGTTCTGTACCCGGGCGTTTCTCGTCACCGCTCTGTTGGCGTCTCTCATGTTCACTGCTCGATTGGCGTAGTGGTGGACTAATCGGCTGTTGCACTAGAGGTTACGGGTTTAATAACGAAATAAAGTTTTATAAAAACTCCCAGAATACAGACAAAAGAACGTAGTGTGGCCCAACCATTTTTTAAATAAAGTTTATATCAACGTGAGCTCCTTCCTTTATGTCCCAGGTTACCTCCTACGAGTGGGATTTGAACTTGTAGACTTGTTGGATTAATATAACTGTCTATAAAGTCCTCTTTCCTGTGACAGACGTAAGTAGGTACGGATGCAAACCAGACAACGTTTAGTAGCAGGACAAAAAGGTACGTACCTACCTAGCTACTTGTCCTGCGAATTATTGCAAGGTCATGCACACAAGTTTAGGATGTGTCTGAACTTCAGTTGCAATTGATTAATGCACTTAAGATGATCAAAACGACCGTGTTCTCAATAATTATAGAATATCTGTCGACTCCGGGCTGAGCAATGTGCTATTGGTGTTTTGAGTTTTCAACGCAATTAACTAGGTACCTAGCAACTCGAAATTTGAATTTGTGCCCAGTTAAATCCTAAGTACCTACTAATATTATAAACGTGTAAGTTTGTGAGGATGTATGGATGTTAGTTACTCTTTCGTGTAAAAACTCCTGTAGGGATTTCAGTGAAACTTACCAATAATATAGTTCATACATTAGAATAACACGTAGGCTATATTCAAATATCTAGACAAGGTCGCGGGAAAATGTTAGTTAACTTATAAGTTGGAGTATTTCGTACATGAAGCTAAGGAATGCACGTAATGTATTATAATGGGCTGAAGACTTTTATTAAAATGTCTTGCCAACACTACATCACATCCTGAGATCACATCAACCGAGTGCGCAAGCGCCTTACCAAGACCAAAGTCAAGATTGTCTAGGGAAGGGATCGGTTGTAAGTTCGAATTCACCGATTGCACGCAAACCATGCATTTTTTTTAGGTACTGTATGTTTTTTTTCTACATAGTCGTAGCAAACAGAAGGGGACTTAAAAAAATATTCACGTCCGTAATTTATTCTTAGTCTTGTAGGTAGGTAGGTACTTTTAGGGTCTCAGTAAATCGGGCCCAACTCCCGAGACAAAATCCTACAAGGGTCCAGTCGGTGTTGTAAACAAAACAGATGAATACATAATGGTTGGTCACAAAAACCTCATCTGGTAAACTGTGGTGATCTCTCACACATGTTCCCCCTGCACGTGTTTACGTATGCTGCAGTCACGTTGTTGTATCAGTGTTATTGTGAAACGTCTAAAAATGTATTATCACTTTGTGGTAATTACGTGATATGATTATGTTTGTTAATTAAAAGTGACGCGGTTTATTGTGTATGTTACAGATTTTGTTTTTGATCCGCTTGATTCTGATAAATTTAATAATAATAAGGACGTTTTTATTTAGGTACTTATTCAAGTATTTCTTCGATATAATTCTAACAATAACTATCTTTTATCATGATGATAAAAACACCGCAGCCAGTCAGCCTCGCTAAAAAATATGCATTATCAACCCAAAACACTAAATAGACATAAATAAATAAATTATGGGTGCAACAAGCTATAGCAATGAGTAGGCATGTAAGTAACCAAGTAAACAATGAACATAAATAAATAAGGAAGGTAATTCTGACGATGACTAAACTGAGGCAGTGGATAAGGAATTGGCTACTGCGTTACGAGTGTGGGTTCGATCTCCGCGTGAAATTAATATTCCGGGTCTGAGTGTGTCCCGGGTCTTAACTCTAGTGCGGAATCATAGCTAAAAAAAAACATTTAAAACCAACGGAAATTACTTACCACATTAGCTGAAATAGGTACTCGCCGAAGTCAATAAGTGTGGCCCTAAGGTAACAAAAGCATCAATCATACAATTCACATCGAACCAGACATTCAAAACGACACCCGTTTCACACTTTAACTGCGACCCAACCTGCGTACGCGCAGTGTACCCTACACAGCCGCGAACGACGGTCGCGCATGATTTACACTGTGGCGTTTCTATTTACGAATAAACTCGCAACTTTTACGAGTAACTCGAAACTTGTTACAAATGGCTAGCAAAGCGAACGGTGTTGAGGAGTGGGTTCGGGCACCCCCACCCCCAGGAACTTGCTGGTCCAGATTCATGAACTCCATCTACAATCCTGACGAGAACAGCTTTTTGGGAAGAACGCCGAAGAGATGGGGTATGTTTATGATACACCTTTTATGGAATATTACTACCTACTCGTAGTTAAAAGACATTGCATTGGCTATGGATATAGAAGACTAGCTTCCGCCCGCGACTTCGTCCGCGTGGAATAGTTACTTAGTCTTAGATTTTTGCGAAACTTTAATCGTTTACGCAGCGCATGCATCAGCTCTCAAAAGAAAAAAAAAACCCGATTTTGAAACATTCTTCATTCATGCTCCGCTCCTATTGGTCTTAGCGTGATATATAGCCTATAGCCTTCCTTGATAAATGAGCTATCTAACACTGAAAGAATTTTTCAAATCGAACCAGTAGTTCCTGAGATTAGCGCGTTCAAGCAAACAAACAAACAAACAAACTCTTCAGCTTTATATATTAAGTATAGATATAGATATTAAAGTGCTTTTTATTAGGTCGATAGTGTTAAATTCAATACAATAAGAATTCTAAGGGCCACTACAACTTTTATTGTAAATTTGTATTTAAATACAAAGAAGTTGGTGCAAGTGGCCCTGAATCTGAAGAGGTTTTTATGTGATGGAATTATTTGCAGTTACACATACACCCATAGTACCTACATTGAATGACAAAAAGCTCAGAAACAAATGTTTCATGCGAAGAGCATTGTAATTAAGGGGATTACATCGCTCAAATCCCAAAAAACACGCTAGGTTTAAAGAAGTTTCTAGATGAATCCTTATGTGCATTTGCTACATAAAAAATATATATTATACTTAAGGTCACCACAAACAAATTGTATTGATTATTTTTTGTATAAAGTGGCCCAATTTTTTTATTTTAATTAATGAAAATTGGCTTTTTTGAACCTAAATTGCATTTTGTCTCTTTAACGGCTTAATATTTAGGCATGAATTTTATACCAAAAAAATTGTATTGACGTATTTAACAATTTGTATTGATTACATTTTCTTATTTCCTTTCATATTTTTAAATAATAAAGAAAAACCGTAATTTCACTATCACCCCGCGTGAAGCACCCCTGCAATGCCTGTGATGCATACCCAAGACGCGGTGAATCAGTGTCTTGACGACTGTTGTGACGAGTGGGCTGTACATGCGTTATTTTTTGCTAATAAATTCCAAAAGTTAGCAACTTTGAATATTTTTGAATTAAACTATATTGTAAATAGAACAAATATAAATATTACGTAGAAATTAAGTTTGTAAATATATTTAAAGTAGTTTGTAACTCTGTTTTCTGTTTTGAAATATATCATAGAGTAAGACTATGCAACTATAAAAATAATATAAAAGTAACGTGAAGAGTGGCCGAGTTCTCCAAAATTATAAGTCGAATTCTCTCCTCCGTGGTAACTACATAAATGTACCGGTCTAACATTTACATAAATATGTAGTATGTATGTACCTACCTACCTATGCTACTCTTCTATGTCGTTTATTGTTTTATCGCTTTTAGCTAGGTATCTTTTATATTGTTATTATTGTTATCACTCTTAAAAAGTATGTGCTTCAACTTAAAAACTGGTGAACTTTTTATCTCAATTAATTGAAAGGATCGTGAGATACAGCTTGACCTCTCTGATGTATACAGCCCCATACAAAGAAGAGATCATCAATATTGGTTTTTTCATTTTTACTCCTCATATAGCTTCACTTGAGCGAAGCCGCAGGCAGAGGCTAGTTAATAATCTCTACTATTATAAAAGTCCAAGGAAATTCGCTTACCATCAGGCGATCCGTATATTAAGTATATTTTATTTTCTGCTCCCTAACGGATTAATGAGTAGAAAAAAAACCGTAATAAAAAAAATAGGGATTCATTTTTATATATATGTATAGATAATACCTAGATGTAGGCAACTCGTGCAAAACTTTTATCTGCAAGAACAAAATGTCATACTCTCAAAGAACAAGTGAAATAGGCAAATACGATGACAATACTGCGACACATCTGTATTCTTGCCTAATCTTCAGTTCCTTCTATTATGTACGATCAAATGTCGCCGCCGGTGGCGCCGTACTAACAAATACTAGCACAAAGACCAAATCCTCAAGGTCATTGGGCAATGTAATACCCTTAACCAACACTATGTTTCGTAAGGTAAAATGTCTAATTTTACGATGCGTTTGCGATTGAGAGGTCTGTGAGATTAAAATTTCCTGTTCGAAACACCCGCTTACCCAACTTCGCAACTTACCTAAGCTTCGATGTAGAACATAATTACATAGGTCAGTCGATGCGTGACATCGTAAACAACATGGTCAAGGGAGTGATGAATTTGTTTAACAAAAGTTGTTCCTCATCATGGTTTTTTTTATGGGATAGGGAGCAAACGAGCAGACGGATCACCTGTATTCCTCCATCAGACTGGTAGATATACTCTTACTCATACCAAATAATCATTTAATCCACGGACAGGGTTTCTCAGAACAGAACAAAAAATATGTCTGTTACATGAAGAAGTGTCTTTGCTAGAACTAGTTGAAGAAATAAATGCTATTGGCAATTAGTCCGTTGTGTGACTTCAACTTACGTATCACCTCACAGGATCTATGTTACTATCTGCATCACATAGCAAAGCATTACTCGTACTATAAATAATACTCTATTATCTATTACAACCAATTTGCCACGCAGCCGGGAATCTTCAGCAATCATAAAATCCAAATTGCCCATAAACGTCGACTGCTTAGTATCGTCCCCCACGGAACGTGACTAAGAATAGTTCCTGTCGTGGGGGGATATTGTCATTATCCAATAGGTATGAAGACGGAAGAGCAAAGCGGAAAACTTTTAGCCTTTTCAAATATCAACCGTATCTGGGTGGGAAGTAAAATAATTCCTCCTGGCAGAATGAGAATGATTAGGTAAAGTTGAACCCAGGGCTACGGTGATGATGTCATGAGTCCGATAGCCATGAGAACATCAGCGAGCAGCATCATGTGAGGGTCTACATACACCGCTGCGTGTTCGAGGATTTTCCGCACGAAAAAAAGGTTAATTCAGGTTCCTTTTGTTGCCTACTTAGTTTTAGTTACGTAGGTACTGTCAGATCAATTAAATACCATCCACACACGAATCGACGCCGTGTGTTCCACTTAGATTACCGTTCACGATAAGCCACTGGATGAAGCTCCAGCAGGGTATCTGCTTTCCATCTAAATGTTGTGAAAGTGTTCAAGGACTGTTTTGAAGTTTCGTCATGCACGCAAGTCTTTCAGCTCGATTCTAATAAAAAGGCCTGTATATTTCTTGTAGTTCGGCGAATAAAAGAAAGGCGAGTCGTAGCGGGTTACATTTACATAAAAAGTGTTTTTGGAAAGATATAAGTAGTATAAAAGTTGTAAGTTTTTCTTAAAAGTATAGGTTTTAGTTTTAAATTATTAACGACTGCTATTTAGGGCCACTTGCACCAACTTCTTATATGTGTTTAAATTGCATTTAAACACAAATTTTCATTGTAATAATTTAAACATGTTTAAGAAGTCGGTGCAAGTTGCCCTTAAACTAATAGTTTAATTTAGTTTTTATTAACTCAGATATATGTACATAGGCAAATATTATAGTAACCCACATCAATCCGATGCCGGTGTTACAATATCTGAATGCGCAATGCGCTTGCACACGTAAGTAACGTGATGCGCGAGATTCTGTTACTGACACAAGACGCAAGACGTCCTGAAATGTCAAAACAATAAAAAATTACTGAGTACTGTTAATGGTACTGCGAGGAGACTAGAAATTATTTTTGAGGAGGGCTAATAGGGTTTATTCTTCGATGATAATCTTAGACATTATGGGCCTTCAAATTAGATGAATGACTTCAAAATTGATGATTTTTGTCAGTTTTTCCTTCAAAATCTCTCAGTTCTTAGGTCATTTAGTAGATACCACATGTGAAATAGTAGATTTGGGACCCTGTTTAAATGCTCAATTTGACATAGCTAGTCCCTTTTACACCAGAGGCTATGACCTCTAAGCCACAGTGAGTCCCACCCGCCAAGTTGAAATTTGCCTTTACATTCGAACGTCTTAGGGCTAACACGCACTTGTGATATTTTGTCTACCGATAGTTTAGTCGCTGTAGTAGTCGTGTATAATTTCATGTCGAATTCTAATCGTCTAATGCGCGCACTGCCATTGATATAACTCCATAGTGAATCCCAGAACGATCAAACTATCGCCCAACTAAAAATCACAAGTGCGCGAGCGCTCTTACTTAAAGGTGACGTCAGTGACAACTATTGAAAAGCGAGTTCCTTTATCTATCTTAGCATAGAAAATGCGAAAAAAATACAAAAAGATAATAGCTAGTTCCTTCACCTAAGAGTCAAAAAGCCTAAGTTAACCATTTTTATCCGATTTGTACCATACTTTTTCTGACTACGTTTGGAATTGGCTAAATTAACTACCAGTGCCAATTTATATGTCGACACACACCCGCTTGGCAGTTTGGCACTCTTTAATCGATGTAAGTGTAATAATGAACCAATTGGTAGTCACGCGTTCAAAGTCAAAACAACATGATAAGTGTATCACCTTTAGTGCGCATTTTTGATAGTGCTACGTGACATTAGTGATTAATAATACAGTACGATTTACTAAAACGTGGGAGAGCCATGCTTCGGCACGACCGGAGTGATACCACGGCCTCACAAAAAACCGGCGTTAAACAAACGCTTGCGTTGTGTTTCGCCGAGTGAGTGAGGCGCTTGTGACTCCTCTGGTGTTGCGGGTGTCCATGGCCGGCGGTTATCGCTTACCATCAAGTGATCCGACTGCTCGTTTGCTCCCCTATCCCATAAAAAAAATACACACACACTTCTCAATCTTCTGATAGTATAAACTGTAGGTGATGTCTTCACTGTAAATAGTTAACTAATCATGTATTTTTGAGACGAATTGCATAATTTTTTGAGACGGCCCGTCCATGTCACACGTCCACGTGTATGCGCTCCATCGTAGGTGGCAGTGTCACTTGACATCAGGCGAACTGGTGATCGAGCGTAAACCTATCAAGAATAAAAAAAGCCCTCCCCTCACGTCTTGCAATTTTACATGTAGAAATAATCAAACCAAACGGCAATTCCATTTTCTTTTAAATTAGATTGTACACGTGACACCACAAAGCCGATGACCCCCTCCTGTCCCTCGTCACACAATTGTTTCCTCCCAAGCACACTCAGATTGTGGAATCAGCTCCCCTTCAGGTTTCCCCAAGGTTTTCCCAAGGACTACAGCATGGGGTTCTTCAAAAGGGGTGCGAAAAGTTTTAACAGGGTTGGCAACGCGCGAGTGATACCCCTGGTGTTGCAAGCGTCCATAGGCTGCGGTAACCGCTTACCATCAGGCGGGCCGTAGCTTTGCCAACTTAATATTAAAAAAAATGTCTTGCAAAAGTTTATTTAGAAGAGCTATTCACAGAAACAAATGTAATATTTAGCATAACCACATCTATAATAAGAAGAATTTCTAGTTTCAAATTTCATGGGATTGTGACCCTCATCCTAACTCTAATTTAGTACTGTTTATGGTTTTTTTTGCTTCAGGATGTAATAAGGTCTGAAAATAAAGCGTAAGAAGGTCATTCTCACTTGCTATCCTAAGCAGCAATGGGAAGCTAGAATGATTGGACCAATATAAATTCACTGGCTGTCTGTGATTTATTTTAAATGACTTTTAATTAATTCTATTGCATTCTGTAAAGGCAATCTATTTGATATCAGTGAGCAATAATATTGCCTCAACACGATCATTGTAGCGGTCAATGTTCAACAGAGATACTTAAGCTGCAGTTGTTAAGGTTTGTACTTGGATGGTGACTATGTTTATACCAACATAATATACAGAAATCGGCCAGTTAGAATTGCAATATATCAGTATGATAATATTTACCTAGGTATTAATTGAATGAGGGAATAAAACACCTTTAATTTGTCATCTAATAATGGTAATTCGATTCGAAAGGATAGGTACCTAGGTGCCTAAATGAGGACAGAGATTTGGTAACGTTTAAAAACATTCCCTAAAGCGTCCGCGAATATTAGTTTTTATTAAAGTCGCGCTTAAGCTATATTTGGCAGCCGATTCAAATAACATTAATTGTAGGTATAACCTTGTAGGGATTACTCAACATAGGCTCTCCAAGTGGTGGTTCATTGCAGGACTAAAAAGGCGCTTTTGATGTATTTAAATTTCATATTAACCGTAAAAAATTACAAGACGATTGGCTTCTGGACTTTCTGTAAGACGACGATTTCAAAACGAAAATTCGAAGTAAAGCGAGGTAGGTATAGATCTTGATGAAGCTATTATATACAACAATGACAGAGGGAGCGGGACTCTGTGTTTTATACACATATTACTAGCGACCCACCCGCGGTTTCACCCGCGTTATGTTAAATAGCTTAAAACCTACCTTTTGAGTCACTCTATTAAAAAAAAACTGCATTAAAATCACGTAGGTAGTTTTAAATATCTAAGCATACATAGGGACAGACAGCGAATTTGTTTTATATAATAAGTATGTACATAGTGAGTAGTATATTTTTAAAATATTCTGTTTCATTAGGTATTTCAAGCAAGCTACTGAAAATGATAAATCTAAAATAAACATTACCATAGCTGCGCAGTCACAGTTCACACATGCATGAACAAAAGTTTTTTTAGAAATTAAGCTCAGCTTTTAATAACACACATACAAATTTTCAATAGAGATTTAAATAAAGGAGGGTCGTTTTGAATTGCCATTGAAGTGCTTTACAATTATGTATGTCGTATTTACTATTTATTTACCTTCATCAGCTCAGCCAAAAGAAGTCCACTGCTGAACAAAGGCCTCCCCTAAAGACTTCCACAAGGACCGGTTGTATGTCACCGCGTTGTGAGAACGGTGTGACCTTGTTCAAGCGTGGAAAAAGCGTTAATTGATACTAGCAATCGCCTGCTATTTATTCGCATCCCATAGGATTTTTTGAGATAAAAATTCCTTCCAAGGTCCATTTTATCAGTATACGAAAATTCATCAAAATTTGTTCAGCGGTTCAGGCGTGAAAACATAACAAAGTTACCTACCTACTTTAACATTTAAATATTATAAGTATGGATCTTGGATATTTCGCTACATACTCAGATGCTCATATAAATCGAATTATGCTGATGGCATCTTTGAAACATGAGGATTCTTGTGTTAATTGAGTACTTATGTTGGTTGATACGGACAGCGTGTTCACTCAGGCTGACACAGCTAGGTCGACCGAGTCTGCTAAATGGAGTTTCAAGAATGCAGGAATCTTATTTATTATGCAAATGCCAATTGTTATTGTTCTGGGACGTTTCCGGCAAAAAAATATCACGCCTGCCCGAACTGAGGGTTTGGAGAATTATGGTATATTAGTAGTAGTGTAGTCTGGTAATTAAACATCACAAGTTAATTTTTTGTTAAAAAAATCATTACCAGCGCAAGAAGTTTTCTACCGTCTCGTGGGTGTGTGTTTCTAAGAACAAATTCTCGTATTTTATTTTTATTTATTAATTACTAGCTTCTGCCCACGACTTCGTCCGCGTAGCGTGATGATATAAAGCCTATAGCCTTCCTCAATAACTGGGCTATCTAACACCGAAAGAATTTTTCAAATCGGAGCAGTAGTTCCTGAGATTAGCGCGTTCAAGCAAACAAACAAACTCTTCAGCTTTATATATTAGTATAGATATTATTGTGGATGGGTGACCATTCAACACATCAAGACCCCTCCGCACCTCAGAGAGCACGTAAAGCCGTTGGTTCCGGTTGTCATACGAACATCTTTGACAACTGTAAGTGGTAGTCAGAAGTCCAAAAAAGTCTGACAACCAGTCTATCCTCCGAATATTGTTATTGCCCAGAAATTGGTACGGAGGTCTGGTGGCAGCCTCCTCGTGTTAAATCCTGATATTCAGCCGCATCTGGTTAGACTGGAAGCCGACCCCAACATACTTAGAAAAAGACTCGGAGGATGATGAAGGTGTTCTCTTCTATTTCTATTAAGCCAGTGTTGATAACTTTGATAAAGCAAAGGCGCCAGCTAGGCTAAAACGTCGAATTCCAGCTAATTTATCATCAGTAAGGGATAATTTTTGGCATGTGGGTGTTTAGAATATACATACATACATACATATTTTCACGCCTGTCTCCCATTGGGGTAGGCAGAAACTATAGATTTCCACTTGCTACGATCCTGGCATACTACTTTCGCTTCATCTATGTTCATTAACCTCCTCATGCATGAACGTCGGTTTAGGGTGCTCTTAACCTGTCCTTTTTTAAGAACGGCCGCAACTTGGTTGTCGTACGTTCGTCGAGGTCGGCCCCTTCCAACTCTTCCATCCATACTCATCATGTATACTCGTTTCTTCAATCTCCGTTCATCCATCCTCTGTACATGCCCAAACCACCTTAACATACCTTTCTCAATCTTTGTTACTACACCTTCTTTCACATCACACCGCTCCCTTATCACGCTGTTTCTCACTCTATCTTTCAAAGTTACCCCACACATACTTCTCAACGCTCTCATCTCTACAGCATTTATTCTACTTTCATGTATCTTCTGCCATACCCAACTTTCAGTACCATACATTAGTGTTGGCGCCAACACACCCCCAATTAGTGTTTAGAACAACTCGAGGCATTCGTATCTCAGGAGGATGGCAGCTGTATTTTTTGTGATGTGCCAAAGGAAAAGCACAGGAGAGCTCTCAGAGCGTTCATTACAGATCTCGGGGCTCTTCACAATGTGCTATGGATGGCTGTGTGATGCTTCAGCAAAAAAAAAACAGAGTTGGTGGTAGAAGTAAGCCTTCGCCTTTCCTCCTTTCGCCTATATTGACCAACCGCTTATTATGACGTAATCACACAACGACGTTTGGTTTTCATATAAAATTCTCGTAAAAGTAGTCGGATATAATGACTTCGCTTACCTACAGTGACATGTCGCTTAGTATGACCCATTTTTAATAAATTATGTCCGGTTAAAATGACCGACATGGTTCTTCTGCAATGTTCGTTGATTCCCGACGACGACCACCACGTGGATCGTTTTTTTAATCTTTTTTTTTCTTTTTTTATGCTATTTCTAATATTTATTTTATATGTGGGTTGCACATTACTAGTATTCTTGTTAACCCTTCGTTCTAAGCTAAATATGCTTGTGTTACGACTGGGTTCACGTCGGTAGTGCAATTGAGGGGTTTCGAACCGGCAACCACATGATCGCATGTCCGACGCCCTAGAAATTAGGCTACCGCTGCTTTAAGTAACAATAGCAATACCAATTGACACTTGAAGGTTACGTATTACTTTTAATGATATCCTGTGAAAAAAATGTCATCTCAATGCCGTAAAGCTCTCGTCTCGTTTAATTCAAATGTTTTAAAACCGAATCATACTTATTACGTGCAATTTTTTTTAATCGGATGGGGGGCAAACGTGCAGACGGATCACCTGATGGTAAGCGATAACCGCCGCCCATTGACACCCGCAACATCAGAGGAGTCACAAGTGCGTTGCCCACCTTTCAAAAGGGTTTGGGCCTCCTAATTTTGATTTTATAAGCATATTTATACCTAAAAAAAGTTATTTTTTCACTAAACGCTTTATATGACGTCCGCTTATTATGACGTGTTTGTCGATTCCCTTCGATGTTATTATAAACGGATTCCACTGTAGGTCTTTTTTACGTGTAGGACGATGTTTTCACGGAAAAAGATGCAATGTCACAAGGGACACTCGAGTTAGTGTCGCATAGATTACCGACTGACTAGACTGTAGACTAATTTAAGGGCACTTATTTGCTAAGTGGTCCTTAACTGGAAAATATTCCGTGTCGTGACGCGTAACAATGTATTTGCCCGGATGCGGGAATTGAATCCCCGACCCTGAGCAGGAACGAGCGGACACTTCAACATTGCCAATTAGGCCGTGGGTCATTAAAATTTGATGATGCCATCACGCCTGTGTCCTAATACCTGTTATTTTTTAGTATTTTATCTTTGGAATTTATTAGTGTTATATTTCATCTTGTTCCCGTTCCTTTTAGCTATATAGTTTCAGAATTAATTGCTTACCTTTTTAACCGGCATGAAATTTTATTAAGAAACTCACCCGAAAAAGCTCTCTCCTTTATTTTAAAACTTTCAGCAGGTACCGAAAATTAGACTCCCACTCCCCTTATTGATATCAAAATAACAGACATACAAACATATACTTCAGCGACATTCTTTGTTTAGTTGCATTTGTTAGTACATTAGTATACCCCTGCCTAACTAACCCTTCTTGGAATATAGTGTTTATGTTATGTTTATAAGGAACTAGCTGACCCAACAGTCGTCATATCTTGACTATGAATATTGAATGCGAATTGGTATAACAATAAAATAACAAAGACTTTTTCTTAAATTTTCTAATGTTTCGCCTAACTTTCTTGATTTTTCCTTCCATAAGACCCTTCTCCTTATCCTTAACAAACACAACAAAATTAATTAGCGAAATTGGTCCAGCCGTTCACACGTGATGCCGTGACCAAAGGAAATAGGGATTAATATTTATATTCATAATATAATTATATAATAATAACAAATAGTACCTATAATAAATAAATAAATAAATATTCTTCGACATTTTACACAGCACCATTTAGTCACAACCTAAGCAGAGCTTGTACTATGGGTACTAGACAATGGATATAATACTTATATACTTTTTTTTGTAAATACATACTTTTTTTTTTTTTTTTTTTTAAATCTATATTTATTTATAGAGGGTTTAATCAAAAACTGATTATGCCACCCTCATCGGTACAAACAAAAGCTTAAGTTCTAAGACCTTAATCCTTTCTTCGCTATTTTGTACAGGAGCTTAGCATCTTTTGACAAAGGGAACGCAAGAATATTATTACATTTTCCGACATCAAATGATTTGCCTAAATAAATGTTCCTTTCGACCTCGTTCCGAACGCACTCCATAAGTATATGATAGACGTCCTCCACTTTGTTACACTGTGGGCACTTTGGAGAAACAACTTTACCCATAAGAAAACCAAAACTGTTTAATGGGATGTGTCCCGATCGAAGTCGAAGGGCCATAACAATTTCCGATCGGCGCATGTTAGCCTGGTCGATCCATGAACGATTAGACAGTGCTGGTTGGATAGTTCGATACCATATCCCTTTACTCAGCGATCTCTGATCGAAGTATTCATGCCACATTTTGATAGCCTGTTCCTTGACATAATGCAGAAGGTCACTGTGCATAGGGAGATAGGGACAAATCAATCCTATATCGCAAGCATCTTTCGCTAGTTGGTCTACTACTTCATTATCTTCCAGGCCAACATGAGCCGGGATCCATTGTAGTACTACATTATAGTTCCTTGAGATGAGATCACAGATGGAGTCAATAACGTTATAGGCAATTGGAGCGCCTCGAAAGCTAGAAGTACACCTAATCAAATGCTGAAGAGCGCTTTTCGAATCGGTTAAGACGACATAATTACCGCTACCCAATGAGTAAATATATGATAAAGCTTCCTCTATTGCTACAAGTTCAGTACACATTATATTCATTTTTGAATTTACATTTATCAGTATTGAACCTTTTATTTGTGGGTCGAAAAACGCCGCTCCAGAATTAGTTCTATCTTTTGATCCATCCGTGAAAATTCTATAAAATCCCGGGTAAGTGCTATTTAAAAATGAAGTGCAAGCCTTATAGATGTCAGCATTTTGGTAATATCTTTTCGCCGTAACCAAACCATCTATTGTCGAGTTTATGTTTTTAGATAGATCAATTCGTTGGAGCCAATTATTTAATGAAAACATTTCCAGTTGTGGACTTGTATGAACTGGTAAAAAATATAGTGATTCTTGTATTGTTATCAATAAGGGTGGCTTTTTTCGTCTCCAATATGACTGTTTTCCAAGTGAACTTAATTCCTCTAACACCGCAATAATGTTGTTATCCGCATATGATTTTACTTTGAGCCAATATTTACCAGCGAGATAGTATCTACGAAACTGTAATGGTGGAATGTGTAACTCATTTTCCATAACATGAATGGCTGTACTCTTAATGAAACCTCCAATAACTCTCAAGCAGATGTTCTGAATCATGTCTAATTTAATTAAGTGACTTTTACAACTACTATCGTATAAAAAGCAAGCGTAATCTATTCTACTGCGAATCATTGAAATATATAATCGCCTCAGATGTTTGGGGTGCATTCCCCATCCAGAGCCAGACAGAACTTTAAGGATGTTAACCACTTTCAGGGTCTTTTCCCGAGTTTCGTTAATATGCTTAGCCCACCTGAGCGAGCGGTCCAGCCAAACTCCTAAATATTTTACATTATGAACTACCGGTAGCGATACCCCATTAATTTGTAAATCAATAGATTCTCTGGTAAAACCACCCTTAAAGATACATATACTACATTTCAAAGGAGATATCTCGAGGCCTAGATCTAAGAGTAGGTTTGCCATTTTATTTAAAGCTGTTTGTAATCGTTGCTGAATTGTCAATAAGTCTCTGCTAGAGGTATATAGTACAAAATCATCTGCATATTGTGATACAAATACACTGCTTCCACTGATACTACGACAAATTTCCATGGTTGCAATATTAAAAAGTAAGGGTGACAATGGATCACCCTGTGCCAATCCCCGATCGGAGGTACGGCTCATAACGTGATCTTCTACTGTAATTTTTAGGGTTCTCCGTTTAAGGAAGTTCCAAATATAACTACAGATTCCGGATCCCACACCAATCCGATTCATTATTTTCATTAAAGCTCTGATGTCTACGTTATTATATGCATTGTTAATATCTATAAAAACGGCTGTAGTAATAAGATTTTTAGAAAAACCAATTTGAATATGAGATACTAAGATGGTTAAATTATCTGCGGTCGAACGGCATTTTCTAAAACCTGTAGTATTATTTGATAGAAGATTATGTTTCTCAATATACCACTCTAATCTGTTCATTAAAATGTTATGAAAAACTTTGCATACGCACGATATCATGGAGATAGGGCGTAGAGACGATACGCTCTGACAGTCACGTCCCGGTTTAGGGATTGGCACTATGGAAATATCCTGCCACTGTTTAGGAACAAAACCCGAAACAAAAATTTGATTGTAAAGTTGAATAAGTATCTTTTTCCCATTCTCTGGTAGCCTCATAATCATGGAATAAGATATACTATCGCAACCAGGTGCAGTATCCTTAGATCGAACACATTTATGAAATTCAGTAGGTGTAATCGCTATATCAAGCTCAGAATTATGAATGCCAAAACTTGGGTCGCTCGGGGATACCGAATCTGGCGTTAGACTAAGAAGGAGACTAGTAGCCTTACATTTATCCACGTATTCTGTCGATGGCTTGTATCCCTTCATCCACCTCATTTTCTGCCATATGGTAGATTGAGATGTTGATTGATCTAGTGACGAACAAAAGTCACGCCACGATTCATCTTTTGCTATTCGAATCATTTTCTGGGCTTCACAAATCTTAATTTGTAAGGTGTCATAATTTTGAGGGTTTGGATTACGTCTAAATCTAGATAACGCTAATCGCCTTTCAGCTACACATTTAGATAATTTAGTGTTCCAATATGGTTTAGGTAGAAATTTGCTATCGGGGTTCAAGTTTATTTTAACCGAAGGGATACAAACATCGGCGATCAGTTGTATATAATCAGTGAAAAGATTATAATCTACCTGTATATCCCCAGAGAATGAAAATCCTGACAGAATGATTTTAAGCAGTTTACTGTATGCAGTCCAATCAGCCTTTTTTAGGTTCCTACGTACTATTATTTTAGGATTAGGTCGGATATTTGAAGTGATTTTAATAACCCTGTGATCACTGCCCAGTGTTTCGTTCATAACCGACCAGTCGAACATCATAGCTATATCCACTGATGCCAAAGATACATCTGGTGACGATGTCTGACATTGAGAGTTAACTAAACTTAATCGAGTGGGGCTACCATCATTTAAGCTAATAAATTGACTGTCGGTTAATGCTTCAAATATTTGCACACCCCTACTATCAGTTTTGTACGACCAATTCGTGTGGTGCCCATTAAAATCTCCGAGAATCAATGTATTTTTGGTAATCTTAGAAAATAGTGCATCCCAATCATTCTGAACTGTTCTTATCGAAGGTGGACAATACACAGAAACTATATATTCAATTTTGTCACAGTTAAATAATTTTACACAGACTATTTCAATACCTTGGTTGCTGGATTGGACCTCATACAGTTGTGATTTTATTGATTTGTGAATTAGAATTGCAACTCCTCCATAACCATCGAATCTGTCTTTGCGATATATCGTATACGTACTAAGTCTAGTGTTTTTTTCTGGATCTAACCACGTCTCACTTAATGCCGCAATATGTACATGTTCCTGAAGTAACAGTTGCTCCAGAGCAATCAGTTTGGGTTGCACGCTTTGAGCATTCCATTGTAGAATATTCAATTTAATTCCATCGTTGTTATACATTTACGGGTTTGATTAATTCAAAAAACTTCTTCAATATAGGCCAATCCGACACATTGTCAACAACAAGCAAAATCAACCATTCAATACTACATCGAATAACCTTTTTAAATTTCTCCGCTATTGTTCCCTTCTTCAAAAAAATAATTTCTTTCAGTCTCGACATAAGTTCATCAAAGTGTACCTCTCTCTTCTGAGACGCAGCGGGGCTATCACGTTCATCTGGCTCCTTTCTTTCTCTTGGAAACATGTTTACCCAATCCTCCTCTTTGTTAACGTACTTTTTGTTTTGTGGTACGGTATGTGGTTCTGTCTTAGGAGAGGCTGTACTGTGAACTATTGCCTTGGTTTTAACGACATCAGAAAATAAAGGTGTATTTAAAACAGAGGATTCAATATAATCAGATTGTGGCAGATAGGATTGAGGTAATCTAGAAGCATCAATATTTTTTGGTTCAGTGTTATCTCTTGATGGAGAGGGACCTACATACAAAAGTAAAGCCTTTCTGTAGGTACAGTTAAACTCTGCCATGAGGTCCTTCAGCTTTTTTTCTTTTTGAAATGCAGGGCAAATTTTAGACAACGCCATGTGTTGTCCACCACAGTTCAAACATTTAAATTTTTGAGCCTCGCAATTTGTATGATTACCGCCGCATTTCGGGCAAAATATTTTTTTAGAAGGGCACACTCTTATTCTGTGACCAAACTTCCAACAACGTGAGCATTGCGTAACGGGGAAAACAAATGGGTTCACATTAATCCTCAAACCATCTGCGAAAACGTACGATGGTAAAAGGTCACCTTTAAAACACAAACGCACCGCTTCACTTGTAATCCATCCATCCTCCTCGGCGTTATTAGTATTACGCCTCTTAAGGCGTTGTAATGAAACTAGTTCGAATGATTCCGGGCAAATTATACAACTTTTAAGATCCTCGTCCGATAAATCAAGGTCCACCTCCTTGATGACACCATAGGAGTAAGTTTTATAATCCGGTCTATGGAACCTCCACCCCATTTCGATTAAATCTTTGCAAGTTTCTATCTTAATTGCACTGTATTCGTTCATACAGTCAATACGTAGCCTGCAGTCATTTATGTATTTTATTTTTGCTATATCTATAATACCTTTTTCTTTAAATAGTCTTGCAAGTGCAAATTTTCTCGGTAGCTTCTCCTTACTGGAAATATAAATCTCAACCTGACTGTTTTTCAGCTTCTTCTCCTTACTTTTTACTGTTGTCCATCCCTCCTCATCTTCCTCTCTATTTCGTTTAGTAGCTTTCATCACATCATTCATATACTCCTCATTTATTTCATCATCCAAATTACATTGTTCCACAATAGCTGGCATGTCTATTCCATCCATGGAATTGCTGCTAGACAAGCTACGCTTATAATCAAGATTATTATTATCACCCTCCATTATAAAAAGTTACATACAACATATTCTAAACGTTAACCGTGCACTGGATAGTTTCAAGGTCAGTTGTGTTGATTGCGTTTTACTAATGAATAGCGAATAACGCTTGCACTGCGCGCGTCCGTTCGGAACGAATGCCGCTGCGAAACTCAAAAAATACATACTTATAATACATAAGAAACACCCAGACGAACATAAATACTTATATTTATCACATAAATATTTGTGTCCTGTGGGAATCGAACCCACAACCGCGTAGTCAGCAGTCGGTATACGGATGAATAATATGTCTACAAATTGTGAGGCTTATTTCTCATGATAATATTTTTGTTAACCGTCCAAGACCAATAATAAAAGCTAATAATATTAATATCTAAATTCTCCAGACAACCATCAATATAAATGTCATAAAAACATTATTTTGTGTACGAAGAAATGCGCCCGCGCTATTTCCGTCCCGGCGTTCAAAATTAGAACGTTTTCGTCACAGATATCAGCCGTTAGATTTGATTAGTTAGTAAAGTATACCGTATTTTGCGTTGAATACGGTTGATAATTCTTTGGTGGGGATATAGGTTAGTAGAAAGAAAGTTCAAATGCGCATTGAGGACGTATAGTCAATGGTTAAGTTACCTGTCGATATAATGAGTAACTATGTAATAAGAATTATGTTTAACTATGAGGTCAGTCTTATCAATTGTCTGTATTACATGTTATTCATGGGGGATTGAGTCTTATCCTAGCATTTGGGTCTAGCATTGATATGTAGACGACAGCACATAGCTTTGTTTAGTTTAAAAAAATATTCATGCGTACTTTCGCACTTGAAAGAGTCTTCGATAACATTCAACAAGGAGATAGGTAGATTGTAGATTGGGATGCGAGTGATACAACCAGAAACAGATATATATGTTGTATATAATATAGGGCCATTTTAAGCCATCCAGCGGCCCTTGGGTATAATAGAGATTGGGGACCTAGGTCTGTGCTCATTATGCCTTTAAGGAAAAGACCTAATTGACTATACATACTTATAAAAAATCATACCGTTGTCTTTTTCGGTTATGATAATTTGTGTAGCGAAACGGTGATAGCTTGCTGTTCTTTTAATTATGTGTGTTCTTGTATTACCATGTAATCTTGATGGTGTTCCAGGCATAGTGCTGACATTCTACATGGTTTTCTACGCGGTGCTGGCGCTGATGTTCGCGCTGTGCATGGGGGGCCTGTACCTCACCCTGGAGAATAACAGGCCCACATATCTCTTGGAACAGTCGCTTATAGGTAAGAAACTAATGTTCTAATATATAACAAAAAAATCTGATGGTACATCTGTGTGTAGGTACTTTTATTGCATTCTGGGGTGGTGATAAGGAATAGGGATCCCATTGTCACAGTTGTTGTTTCACTCCCAAAGGACAGAGGGAACGAAAACGAA
This sequence comes from Acronicta leporina, assembly GCA_947256265.1. Taxonomy (NCBI): domain Eukaryota; kingdom Metazoa; phylum Arthropoda; class Insecta; order Lepidoptera; family Noctuidae; genus Acronicta; species Acronicta leporina. Next base: position 1,081,609 of record OX366513.1, on the reverse strand, counting down.
AATAGCCTATGTTCTTCTTCAAAATTCATCGAAATTGTTTCAGCGGTTTAGGTGTGAGAACGTTAGAGAGATAAATAAAAAGTATTTCCTTTCTTATTTCTTTTCTTACATAGAGAATAAGCGCAAGATCTAATAGAAGTTCGTTCAGAATCGACTACTGAATCGATTACAGTCGTTTTTAATTTTTCCCGAAAAGATAAAGCCGTCAGTGGCCCTTGTTATGGAAAATTGAAACCTATTTGCACATATTGTTATTGTGTGTGTGTGCGCGCCAATATCATAGTCGTTTTGCGTTTGACTGTTGTACAGCCACAAGATTTGCCTATAACTGGTATAATTTTTTTTTAATATGCTTACAAGACATGTCTAAAAATGACTTTAGGGTTTCGTTATTATAATAATGTCTCGATGTTAGCCAAGTGGTCCGGACCGCGACTGCTACGCTAGAGGTCCTGGGTTCGATTCCCAGGTCGAGCAAAGTGTTATTGGGTTTTTCTATAAAATTCCCAGTAGCAGCTCGGAGTTAGGAATTTGTGCCCGGTTAATGGCAATAGGCTCGCCCCCTATTACATGGGACCTAAACATACCGGCGAACTGTGGGTGTACATTAGTACGCCTCTGCCTAATCCTTCGGGGAATACAGGCGTGATGGTATGTTATGTTATGTTATAAAGGACGTATTTGAGGCCTTGCGCTTATTCGGTTAGACGTTGTAGATTCGAGATGGACCAAAATGCTAGAAACAATATTATTACTACTAATGATATTTTTCTATTCTAGTTTCTACTTCCCTTTATAAGATAGTCTAATAGGTATCTTTTTGTGTTTTTTTTTTGCATTTTTCATGCTAAGATTATAAAGTTATTTTAGTGAAGGAAAAACGGACGTCACCTTTAAGACGTAAGTTCAGAATGTGAAGGCAAATTTCGACATGGCAGGTAGGACTCGCGGTGGCTTAGAGGTCATAGCGTCTGGCGTACCTAGCCAGAAGACGCAAGACGCGTTCGAATCCTGCCTGCGAGTCGAATTTTTCCTTAACTAAAATAACTAGTCTAATAGGTATTAAAGTATGAGTTATAAACGTACAGTTGTGCTATAAATCTTAAGGAGGTCAAGTCTCATTTATACGTCGGTGATGTCGGCCCGAGTTCCGCACTTTTTATTATGTAATGGGCTACCTACGGCCGGTTCCTTCGGCGGGGGGCAAATTGACTGGGACGGTGGGATGGACAATGTTTTGTTACGACTTTTCTAGAATATGTACATGTAATATTTAACTAGGAGGTGGACTGAGTCTTTGAGGATGATGGTGACATTCTCAACAACTGTCTTTACTCGTTACTCGTGACCTTGGATGCTGTAAAGGATTCGAAACGTCGAAAATTAAATAAAACGCGAGAAAATCCGTAAAAAGCAGATAGGTTTAAAGATTTTAGATTGAGAACATAGTGGGACACAACCAGTTCTCATTTCAAGAGGAAACAAAGTAATATTGTTCATGAAACTGTTGACATATTAATTACATGTTGAACGAATTGATTAACATCCTGCCCTTAGTATGTTTTACATATGCAATGTTGACTGCAACATTGTAGATAATGTAGGCATGCGATAATATTGAACCTATTTTGCATTTAACGATATATGAGTACTTACGGACTACGTATCCTGCCTGAATGAACACCTTTTTGTTCTCGGAGATCTGCTAAACGCCGGCCGACTTACTAATGTACACCCATAGTTCGCCTGTATGTTTAGGTCCCATGTAATAGGGGGTGAGCCTATTGCCATAAACCGGGCACAAATTTCAAACTCCGAGCTGCTACTGGGAATTTCATAGAAAAACCCCATAACACTTTGCTCGACCTGGGAATAGAACCCAGGACGTCTAGCGTAGCAGTCGCACTCTGAACCACTAAGCTAATGAGGCAGTTAAAAGGCTATATAATGAGGCAGTGAAGTAAGTGATTAAGGGCCACTTGCACCAACTTCATAATTGTATTTAAATTGTATTTAAACACGATTTTTAATAGAAATTTTGTGTTTAAATCCAATTTAAACACATTTAAGAAGTTGGTGCAAGTGGCGCTAAGTATTTTACACTAATAGGGTATTTTACACCATGTAAGAAAAAATAGAGAAATGCATGTTTATGATAGATTTTTAAAAAAGTAAACGAGAAACGTTAGTATTTATTTATAAAAATGCAATGTAAATTTTATAATTCAATTTCGAAAATAGTCTTTTTTTAATCTGTTTTAAAACGCCATCCGCCATATTGGATTCCGACGTTATGTCACTCCGATAGTTATTTGACGTTACTTGGTGTTTTGCAGTTGTATTGTTTACTAACGAAGTGACGTCACGACCCGAAGTAGCATGGCAGCTAGCGTTTCCGCGCGAAAATTCAAAATCATAAATTAAAAAGCATTTTTCGGTTTTATAAAACTGAAATAAACATTCTACTGGTTCATTACGATCTAAGGATTAAGTTAAAACCGTTTTCAAAAAAAGGTGTAATACCCTATTGTAATTATCAGTCACCCTATATATCATGTTGGTATTAGAATTTAATTTGAAAAAAATAATTAGGATCGAACCCTGGCGTGGCGTCCCGTCCCCTGTACGAGACTCCTGTGCTACGCTACAACACACACAACGGCTCCCAGTATCAACCTTACGTGCGACAGCTCCACGAGTTCTTTGAACGTGAGTATACCTTCACAGAAAAGTAGTAATTTACACACACACACAAACATATCACACACATACACCACCTGTTATACCTAAGTGTATCCTATCTTTTCTCTAATTTAATTCTAATTTTTTTCTGTTTTCGTTTTCTTAATAGCTAATTAGCAAGTCTCAATATTGTTACTAGCCTTTACTAGCAACTAATGGGAAGTAGCGAGACAACCCAACACATTAATATTACTAGGGCTGCCTCAATTTTATATGTATTAGGTATGTTTTTGATTTTTGAAAGCTTCCTATGTATGAATTGGGTTGTTTGGTTTGTAATCGACATTTTGATATCGATATTTTTGCCCAGCCCTAGTGAAAAGGTAGAAACACTAGAGTTACTTTTGCTCTAATAATATCAAAAACATCTGATATCTTTTAAAAATCGCTAATGGTGCTATCGACTGTCCTGAGCTACTAGGCAATTTAGGATTTGTAACACATTCTAGAAAGTTGCGTAAGCCTAGCTTATTATATGTTCCCCCTGCTAGGTGCACTTATAGGCAAAATTCATATTTGTTACGTGCGTGCAGATGTTTTAATAAACTCTCCCGAGATCACGATTTAGATATATTATATTTAATACCAGTGATTGATGACTAAAAGTTTCTTTACAGTAAACTAACATAAGTTCAGTTTGCCCCCTGTAGGTATAGAATACCGTATACACTTTGTACATTATATTATTATAAATAAATAAATAAATATTCTGGGACATTTTACACAGCACCATCTAGTCCCAAACTAAGCAGAGCTTGTACTATGGGTACTAGACAATGGATATAATACTTATATACTTTTTTTTTTTGTAAATACATACTTATAATACATAAGAAACACCCAGACGAACACAAACACTTATATTCATCACATAATTTTTTGTGTTCTGTGGGAATCGAACCCACGACCTCATGGTCGGCAGTCCGGTACTTGAACCACTAAACCACAGAGGTCGTCAACAATTATTGTTAATTTACCGACCTTTTTCCCTGATATAACCCACTGTTTATACGTGAAACCTTGTAAATGGCCTTCAACTTTGTACTTTAATAAATGTAAGGAATGTACTAGCTGTAAGTTGTCCGAATATAATAAAATAAAATAAAACTTCTTGAAAATTGCCTCCTGCTCACCCTCCAAGGTTTAGGTGTGATTGTTAGTACGCAAGTACAAAGATATACCACGCCTTGTGGGTGTGCCCGCTGTGAAGTAATTTGTTCATGTATGGGCTCCACCGAGCCATTGTAGCGAGATCAATACTTCAATGGAAACATACTGGCACAGGACATAGATACTCCACTGACATACATAGCATGACCTTCACGCTGTTGACCTCTGAGGGGAGAGGCAGAGCAGCTGTGCTTTTGTATGTTTACAGTTTACCAATCACTGGGTATAATTATAGAATACAATTATATTAATGAAGAATGGATAGAATTATTATTACAATAAAACTTAAGTTCTATTCGAGTAATTTACGTATAACCCATTAGGATTTGCCCACACTAGGATTTTCTCCTGTATCGTGGGTGATTTTGCAAATGCAAATTCTCACATACACAAACACCCAGACTTCACAGTCTTCACACAAATATTGGCTCCGTGTGGGGATCGAATGCAGAATGCAGAACGTGTCGTCAAAACTGCTACGCTAGAGGTCTTGGGTTCGATTCCCAGGTCGAGCAAAGCGTTATTGGATTTTTCTATATAAATCTCAGTAGTAGCTCTGTTTTGATTAATGTCCGGGCTCTCTCCATACCGGCGAACTGTAGGATAAGCACACCTCTGCATATACCCTCGGGGAATACAGGCGTGATGGTGTGTTATCTTATCACTACATAGTATTGAACAATGTCGCTTCCCGCTGTCTGTCTGTCCCTATGTATGCTAATCTTTAACATTACTCAACGGATTCTGCTGCGGTATTTTTAATAGATAGAGTGATTCAAGAGGAAGGTTTTAAGCCATTTAACATAACCCTACAACTCTTAGGAACAGGGCAGCGTGGGTGAAACCGCGGGCGGGTCGCTAGTAATCTATGATTGTTTACAAAAATAATGTTGGCTGAAATTGTCGATGGTCATGTAAACTTGTGTTGTTTACAGCTTACAGCGGTGATAGCTGGTACTCATCGAAGACGGAATGCATCGCGATCGATCACTACGGGTTCCCAGACAACCCCTGTTTCTTCATCAAAGTCAATAAAGTAAGTCATCATCAACATTATGGCTTATACATATGCATATATATTATACGTATATTAAAGGCTTATTTATTTATTTATATAAGGCACATCAATATTAAGCTGGGTACTCACTTAGCAGTGTAGCATGTACTGTATCATACGGTATCAAGTATGTACGTAGGCTCGGAGCCCGAAGCGAGCCGCTCGCGCGTGGAGCGCTGTAAGCTCGCAGTGATGGTCACAAGCACCACACAAAGGCGGATCCGGCAGCTCGTAGCTAGATACGCAGTGAACCGTGGACGAGCCGTACCCACTTGCAGGTTGATACAGTATCTGATACGTTACATGCACCACTGCTATGTGGGTGCCCAGCTTTATACGTACCTACGCACACCATCGCGCAAAGTCCAACTCGAAACTAGCTACAGAATATTTTCTCAATCACTGCACTTGGTAAATGATGTGGCGATTACCGATTATCTTTGTGAGCTGACAGATAGATGCTCGTATCTTCTGCTGAGCTGCTTTAAGATTGATTGCCTATGTGGCTTTTTGGCGCCTTTTTGCCTTTTTTAACCCCCGACGCAAAAACGACGGGGTGTTATAAGTTTGACGTGTCTGTGTGTGTGTGTGTGTGTGTGTCTGTCTGTGGCATCGTAGCTCCCGAATGGATGAACCGATTTTGATTTTGTTTTTTTTGTTTGAAAGGTGAATAAGTCGGAAGTGTTCTTAGCTATGTTTGATGAAAATCGGTCCAAGATGGCCGCCGCCACAAGATGGCGGTTTACATATTTTTTCACAACTCACACAATATTGGTATCAAATGAAAGGGCCTGACTAGTAGAATACTATACACTATGAAAAATTTCAAATCCAAGATGGCCGCCTCCACGAAATGGTGAATTTATTAATTTTTTTCACTACTCCCCCAATAAAGGTATCAAATGAAAGGGCTTGACTAGTAGAATACTATACACTATGATATAAGATATCTAATAGCTATGAAATAATTGTACAAAAGTTGAATAACTAAACGAAGAAAATACCTAATTAAACACTAAATTACCTGGATCTTAAAACGCAAGAAAATAAAAGAAATTAAACAAAATAACTAAGGAGTCCCTACAAAAAGTGTGAAATAACAAATTAAATTAAAAATTAAAAAAAAACCCCGACACAAAAAAATCAACTTAAAAACCTAAAAGAAAAACTATGATGAAATAACCACAAATAGAACAAAAAAGGTATAAACCTGAATCCCTATAAAAAGAAAAAAATAATCTTGAAATTATAACCCTTCGTAAGTACGTATGAAGTTTTTTGATTAAATTTTGTCGCGTCGGGGGACCGCTCTCTAATTATGTTTTTTTATAGGGATTTTTTTATTTTATAGGGATTCAGGTTTATACCTTTTTTGTTCTATTTGTGGTTATTTCATCATATTCTTATTTCATTATCATATTTTTTTCTTTTAGGTTTTTAAGTTGATTTTTTGTGTCGGGGGTTTTTTAAATTTTTAATTTAATTTTTATAGGGTTATCTTCACACTGCATTTCTGTAATTGCAGATAATTGGTTGGAAGCCTGAGTTCTACGAAACCACCGATCTGCCGGCGGATATGCCTGAGGACCTCACAGAGTACATACAGGGACTGAATCCCACCGAGGTAACTGGCTCACCTGTTTTTTTTGACATACCTATACAAAATAACAAACTGATTTTGGATATTTCTTCATATAAGTAGATCCACGATAAAGAGAGATTTTGGATATATTCCAAGATTGTAGGTACATCCTATACTCACAGTGGACACAGTTTGAACGGAGATGAGAGCTTTGTTTTTCTTTCAGAAATCCTCAAAGTAGGTAGTGATAATTATCAAAAAACAAGCATACGGTCCGCTTGATCGTAAGCGGCAATCGCAGTCTAATACGCAAGAAACACTAGTAATATCTTATCTTGTTTAGGGCAGAGTCAACAAAACCTCAGTGCACTTCGACCCAATGGGATCTTTTGTGCTTCCCCTAGATAACCAATTCATCATCCTCTTCCAGTTCTACAAACAGCTCTTCCATGAGCTTTATAATGAGGCCTGGGGGTATGAGTCTGTAGTCCTCTGGTCTTGGATAACCTTGACCCAAAAGGCACATTTGCTTTCTAGCCATTGCATCGCATGTACACAGAAGGTGTTCCATGCTCTAGTAATATCACTCGCACGTAGTCCCCTTGAGACCTAAGTTGTTAAGTCTCACATGCCCAGTATAATCTAGGTGTAGTAATGATTGCTACTTTTCATCCATTTTCATTTGATGAAATTATGATTATTTTTCACAGTGATTTCACATTCGAAATACCGCTGTCTGTCTGTCTACTTTTCGTCCGTAATGAATTTTCATTCACATTTGCTATTTTCTCGCCACAGTTGCTATTTTGCTCTTACAATGAAATCGTGAACATAGAAATTTTATTAAAATGCGATTTTGAGCTGGCTATATGAAAAAAAGTCGCAGTCGTGTCGTATGAAAAAATATTTTTTATGTGTTTTTCATATATGCTATCTACGAAATGTTCTATTTATTAGTACTGTGAATTTCATTAGTGAATTTCATTAGCTATAATTGTAAATCTATCCATAGGTCAATTGATTGTGTGAGATCTCTCTGTAAGACATCTGATATCGTTGCACTTCAAGAAACGTGGCTCCTGCCACACGATATAGCCTTCCTAGGAACGATCGACGATGAGTTCTCATTCACGGGCAAGTCAGCTGTAGATACATCGAACGAGATACTACACGGACGACCGTACGGCGGAGTTGCGTTACTGTGGCGAAGGAATTTGTTTACATCGGTATCAGTGATAGAATGTAGTAGTGTACGTATAGCGGCAATAAAAGTCGTTGCATATGGGCGTGCATTTTTGGTTTTTTCAGTGTATATGCCGACAGATACAGTGGACAAACTTATCGAATTTACGGATTGCTTGAGCAAAATAAGTGCAATAATTGAAAGTCAAAATGTCGAATGTGCTTTTATATTGGGAGACTTTAATGCACACCCAGGTGAGCGTTTTGGTTTTGAACTTTTTAGTTTTTGTGATGATCAAAGTTGGTTATGTGCTGATATTGATAGACTTGGGTTAGATTCTAATACATACACGTATGTAAGCGATACTCATAATAATTGTCGTAGATGGCTTGACCACTGTGTGGTCACCGAGGCGGCTTTACGCACAGTGAAAGATGTTAGTATTAAATATGATGTTTTTTGGTCGGATCATTTACCCTTACAGTTGACGTGTGACTTAAGTATATTGAATCCGAAAACTGTAGGTCGAAAATATGTATTTAACAAAGTTATTTGGGGTAAAATTAGTCAAGTACAAGAGTATCAAGAACTATGTCATACCAAGCTGAGACAGATTGATTTTCCTATTATTTTCCATGAATGTTGTGATAACGGGTGTCATAACCTAGAACATAGATTACATATAGATAAGTTATATGAGGCTATTATATATATTTTAAGCGAGTCGGCAGAAGCATCTTGTGGGCGTGGGGTTATCCGAAAAAGGAAGTATATCACTGGATGGAACAAACATGTGAAGGAGGCCCATATGGAGGCTCGGCTTAGGTTTCAGTTCTGGCTACAGTGTGGTAAACCAAGTGGGGGGTCAATGTATACCCAGATGTGCGAGTCTCGGAAGGCTTTCAAGGCAAAGCTTAAGTGGTGTCAAACTCATCAGCAACAGATTAAAATGGACATTATTGCTTTTCACCACTCAGCTAAGAGCTTTGGAAGCTTTTGGAGAGAAACCAATAGTTTGAATCCTAAGTCGAGTCTTCCCTCAAGTGTAGGGGGCAAAACTGAGCCAGCGGATATCGCTAATTTATTTCAAAAGCGTTTTAAAATTGATTCACCACTGGGCCCTAGGAGTCAGTCTGGTGTGTGTGCTGACGGCTTGAATGTGCGGTTCACTGTCCGTGAAGTGGCTTGCGCCATCAAAAATATATCGAGGGGTAGGTCTCCTGGTCACGACAACTTGAGTATAGAGCATTTGCAGAATGCAGGTGTTCACCTTCCTAGGGTTCTTGCATTACTGTTTAATTTATGCCTCAGCCATTCCTATTTACCAGCTGATCTTATGAAAACCCTGGTGGTGCCCATTCCAAAAAATAAAACCGGTGACATGTCGGATGTAAATAATTACAGGCCGATTTCTCTGGCAACAATAACAGCTAAAATACTGGATAGTTTACTGGATAGTTACTTAGATAAACACATACATATTAATGATAGACAGTTTGGTTTTAGGAGTGGGTTGTCCACTGAGACTGCTATTATGTCACTGAAGAGCACAGTTCAATATTATACTGGGAGGGGGACACCTGTGTATGCATGCTTCCTGGATTTGTCCCGTGCATTTGATTTGGTTTCATATGACATCCTATGGAACAAGTTGTCTGATGAGACGGACTTGCCTCCAGAGATAATTAATATGTTTCAATTTTGGTACGGAAACCAAAACAATATTGTACGATGGGCGGGTACTTACTCCAGTGTATATAAACTGGAATGTGGGGTAAGACAGGGTGGTTTAACCTCACCCACGTTATTCAATTTGTATATTAATAAGCTTATAGATGAGCTCAGCAGCACTGGTGTTGGATGCATGATAGATGGAGTATCATTTAACAATATCAGTTATGCGGACGACATGGTGCTGCTGAGTCCATCAATTAGTGCTCTCAGAAAGCTCTTAAAAATCTGTGAGTGCTATGCTGGAGCCCAGGGTCTAAGATACAATGCCAGGAAAAGCGAGCTTCTAGTTTTCAAAGCACAAAATAAAACCTATGAAGTGGTACCGTCGATCTCGCTATGTGGTACAACCTTAAGTAGGGTAAAAAGGTTTAAGTATCTTGGTCACTGGGTTTCGGAGGATGGCACAGACGACTGTGATATAGAGAGAGAGCGCAGGGCGTTGACCGTAAGATGTAATATGCTGGTCCGCAGGTTTGCAAGATGCGATGACAGTGTTAAAATAACTCTGTTTAAGGCATACTGTATAACTTTTTATACATTCAGCCTGTGGACCAGATACACGCAGAAAGCGTACAATGCCCTGCGAGTGCAGTACAACAACGCATTCAGGATACTGTTGTCGCTGCCACGTTTCTGTAGCGCGTCGGGCATGTTCGCGGTGGCGCATACTGACGACTTTTTTGCAGTCATGCGCAAACGCTCCGCATCCTTGTTGCGTCGTGTGCGAGACAGCGACAATAGTCTCTTGAACGTTGTTGCCAGCAAGACTGAGGGGCAATTGATGGAGCATTTGTGTAGAATACACTTATTTCTACCAAAGGCTTGCTCCAAACCTTAGCTTTATATTTTATAAATGTACAAACTAACATAGTTTTTAAGTCACTACTAACGAAAATATGGGTACTAGTTTTGCCTGAATTAAAAAATAAATAAATAAATAAAATAATACCGTTTTTATGCCAACAGCAAAAGCAGATATGGATATCCTGCGAAGAAGAGAAGTCCAATGACACAAAGTTGGAGTACCCCTGGGGTCGGGGCCTGCCGGGGTCGTTCTACCCGTACCTGAACGATCAAGACTACAGGAGCCCACTCATCGCCGTCAGGTTGGCAGCACCAGGTAATATCATCATGTTCTTTGTGAAGACAGAAGCTGTAGTTTAAAGCCATTTACTCACTGTTGAAACTCACAAACATTAGATTTTGAATTCAACCTGGAACTGTCTTTCTTATGGGATAGAGGGCAAACAAGCAGACGGGTCGCCTGATGGCTAATGATTACAGCCGCCCATGGACACCCACAATACCAGAGGAGTCACACGTGCGTTGCCGGCCTTTGAAAAGGGTTTCCGCCTCTGGTATCTTCACTCACTCGGCGAAACACAATGTAAGCGTTGTTTCACGCCGCTTTTTTGTAAGGCCATGGTATCACTCCAGTCGTGCCGTCCCTTCCGCGCCGATGCATGGCTCTCCCACGGTAACCACGGCCTCTTTAGACCTATATAGATAATTATGACCACTATCATATCTCGTCCTTTTGAAGGTTCATTAGAAAAGCAGCGTCAGACAGCGTCAGTCTGTCTGCCATATCGCTGAAATGGACCTTTTTAGTGCAGCCGTGAGACACTCAGTTTCCATGTTTTTTAAATTTATTTTGTGCTAAATAAATGTTATTCTTTCTTATATCTAAATGCGACTGCTACGCCAGAGATCGGGAGTTGAATTAAATCGAGCAGTGTTATTGAACATAATTAATAATTATACCTACATTAAAATGTAGGTATATGTTCGATAACACTGTGCTTTCACTAAAGTGAAAGAAAAAAATATTTAGCATGTGTTCATGCCAAATATAATAAAAAAATAACTAGTAAAATGGCATTGAGTTATTATGTAATTCTCAATAGTTAGTCGGAGTTTGGTTTAATGCCCGACAATAGGCGTGTCCTCTATTACTTGGGACGTGAACATAGCGGCACACCACTGTGCCTAAGTATACTTATTATTAAATCCGTACCTACCTTAAACACAGATACTTTAAACAAGTTTTTTTTTTCAAATAACCTTATTGTTTTTCAATCAATTAATTTCAGTGTTATCTTTGATTTCAGCACACAACCTAAACATAGTTATCCGATGCAGGGCGTGGGCCAAGAACATAATCTACAACAAAAGCATCAAGGAACCCACGGGGTATACGCGCTTCCAGTTGTACATTGAAGACAATGATACGACGAACGCCACTGAAGTCCTAACATAACGCACAATGTATTCAGTACATTGATATATTAAAGATCCGTTTTAGTAATGGAATGTTTAGTACTGCCATTTAGGTTTTGTACGCATTATGATTTTATTAAACGCGTCATTTATTTCAAAATTTAATTGCAAGAGAATATTTCATTGTCATAAGAGCAATAGGTACATTAATTATAGGTTGCCTATATACAGCAAAGTTGTAGAACATAAGTCAAAAATGTAGGTACCTAATTCATAAATCACTATACTATACTAATATATATTTATAATAATAAGTACTGAGAAGTGTTCAAACGAGCATGCTGCTTGATTTTAGGGCGTGCCAGAATTATAGTAAAAACATCTTACCGCATGGTCGATATTAGGAAACAATTTTGGAGTCACGTAGATTATGATGGAATGAATTGTGATATTATGTAACTTCGCATATACTTATCACTTCCCAAAGAAACAACAGTCGCGATTCCAACTACAGCTCTTAACTACATATTATATACCAAACTAGCTTCTGCCCGCGACTTCGTCCGCGTAGCGTGATGATATTATAGCCTATAGCCTTCCTCAATAAATGGGCTATCTAACACTGGAAGAATTTTTCAAATCGGACCAGTAGTTCCTGAGATTAGCGCGTTCAAGCAAACAAACAAACAACCAAACTCTTCAGCTTTATATATTAGTATATAGATTGACTCCATAAGTAGTACAAAAAAGAAACAAAATCGATTTAACCGGTTAAATTCAAAGGACTCATCAAAACGTTATCATCACCCATTTCTAGCCCTTTGGGGGTGAAATTAAAAAAAAACTACATAACACTCACCTTCCAAATATTAAGTATCTTCGACCAACGGTTTAGGCTGTGTGTTGTCTGTCAGTCAGAGAGTGAGGGTCAGGGTTTGGTTCATAGAGGTATATGTAGATTTGTATTAATATTTTTCTAGAAAAGTAATTTTACTGTTTAGATAAAGTGTTCACAATACCAAAAGTAAGTGCATAATGCGTACATTACCTTAGAAGTATTTAATTAGATCAAAGTTCAGTTTCAGTGAGTCATAAATTAATGAGATGTCAGTGGCTTACTGTGCTTTGCTTATTTTACACACCTTTTAGCTATATACCTAAACGTTATTAATTTAAGTATTCCATAGTTCTAATATGAAAGGTGGAAACCTTCGACATTTGATGAATGCTTAGATTCAAGAAAACATTTTCTTTTATTATTACAAATTGAGCTTTTAAATAAAGAAAAAAATGAATTAGCACTATAAAATTTATTTTTTTTTAATTTCAAAAATAAGTGAATTGCGTGAGTTGGCAGTGTGATTTTTATAAATTTGATGCGTACCTTTATTTTGGTATAATCTGTAAGTGATGAATCTTAGATTTAAAAGCCACATATAATTTGGCTTATTATGATCTGCGATGAAAAAAGGCTGGTCAATGAGTAAATGTATTCAGCCAAAAAATATTTTAACGGTAATCTGTAAACTTGTTCTATAAATTTATAGCTAATGTTAGAATTATTGTCTACCAAATGTTTGTACGTAGGTACATATAATTATGTAATTAATCCCACCTTTTTTTAATGATGGATCGTACTGCTGTCTGTGCACAAAATTTAGGCGGGACCTCCTTCACAGAAATACATCCTCTTTTAGACAAAAAACACAAGTACCTAGATATACTACGTATTTTGTTTGAATATATTATGTGAGATTTTGTTTAATAAGGAGCGAATCTCTAAGCAGCCTGAAGACAATAAAATGAAAAAAAAAACGCCTATAGCTGAAGCTTCAAAAATACAATCAAGTATTTTCAAAAGTTATTGTTTTAAATAATGTACACAATAGTATACAAAGAGTATATATACTCTTCGAGGCAAACCAAATCTGATACAAAATAATGTCATGCGAAAGTAATGATGTTATGATTATCCTATGACGTAGACAGGAGTCCACCTCTAGCTGGTACATTGTATAACACTATTTTTTTTTTCTTACACACTTGAATTACGCGACTATGGTTTAGCTAGTAGCGGTCGTTGCTGCAACTGCGACCAACTTCACATAGTTGGTCGACGCAACCAGTCTTGCGATTCATCTCATTTGCCGTTTCGGTAAACAAATTAAAAGCTCACAAGCTGAAGCGACCATGTTTGGTTTCACAAGGTACCTTACTAAATAATCAAAGACATTGTTTAAGGGGGGTGTTATTTCCGACCTCGGTATCACTGCCATAAGCGGTTGTGGTAGCTGTCAATCGTCCACAGTAGTTTAACCATGAAAAGTACTAAGTAGCTATATTTTTTTGTAATTTGAGAATGTTACACTTCTGTACCTATATTGTTATGCTATGCTATGTAAAACCTGGTATGAGTACAAAAAGTATTTTTAATTTAAATATTCCATGTTCGAGAAAATGTAAATTTATTCCAAATAAATTGTTCAAATTAGATTGATATTTGGTTTTTTGTTTCCATGTGTTACCTCCATAAAGTAAAAAGTTATTGGTATCTGTATTATGTCATATTTTTTGTCGCCTCAATAGTTTATTGTAGATATGGAGGGGGCAGAGAGGTGATGAAAACGCCTACAAAGATGTGTGGACGTGGAAGATTCAAAAGATACAACGTAGCAAGCGGGTGCAGTAGTGGAATAATGTAAAGACAAATAATTCAAATCACTAACGAATTCAATATATAACCAAACGCCATACCTACTAATGAGAGGTGCATTATCCTCATAATTATATTTAAAGTACCTCCAGTACTGGGCACTAAGTCTTCAATTGAATATCCTATTTGTGATTTTTTGTTGCATTTTTCATGCTAAGATTATAAAGTTATTTTAGTGAAGGAAAAATTTGAACCTGCGTCTTCTAGTTAGATACACCAGACGGTAATTTAAAATCACGGACTCGCAGTGGCTTAGTGGTCATAGCGTCTGGTGTATCTAACCAGAAGACGCAGGTTCGAATGTTGCCCGCAAGTCGAATAGGTATATTTTTCCTTCTGCAATTGAAATTATTATCATTCAATGGCTTCAGAACTTGGTTTTTGAGAGTTTTGTCTACGAAACATGTCAGTCAATAGGTATGTAATATTTATTAGTGCTATTGGACAACCATATTTATATCAATAGAATAGTAAACTTGAGACCTCCTGAATCCTATCTATCACCGAATCCAAACTATCACCGAATCACAATACTTAATGCTCTCCTTTGCCAATTTCTCGAATATTATCAATTTTTTTCGCGCCTGTTACTGCCCTTGGTTAAGTATAACAAGTGAGCGCTTCACTACTACTTAGTACATTAGTTTGTAGTTCAGGGCTTGGCCGCGGGGGGCGCTTGGGCGGCGGCGATGGGCGGGCGGCTCGCCGGTTTCAGGCAGATTTGGGCGGCAAATCGTGGGCAAAGATTAAACGGACTGTAGAAAGGAGTTAAATTGTGCGTTAGGTATAATTTAATCTTTATAGGATATCTTGCCTGCGGCTTCCAACAGACCTATTTACTTTTTCATTTTTTTTAATATCGGGTAGCCTCTTCTTCTCCAGGATGAAATCTACCTCAATTGTCAATTGTTAATTTTATCGAAATCAGAATTATCTGTTTGCATGAAAACATTACAGAGTAATAAACAGATAAAATAATTTTCGCAATTATAAACTAATATGGAATAGTATCGATTCAAAATGAATCAGAAGTGCAACTTTATGTGAAATGATGGAATATAAAAATAGGAACTATTACATTTATTATAACGATAACTTCGGTCTTGACGCCTTAGCTTGCGCCTTAGTTACACAGCTAAGCAATTAGAGCCTTGGAGAAGAATATTTTTCTTTGAAGTAACTATGTACTTACTTAACTTTGGAATTAGTTTTGTGCAAGATACGTATAATAAACAAAAGATTATACAACTTATTTGAACGACTTTGATGTCACAATGAAATTAACCTGTCAAATAACTTTACTGACACAATGCAAGTGTATTGTTCCCGGGTGTACAGTTGGCGCAAAATAACTTGAACCAAAATGGTGGACGCGCAGTAGTCGATTTTTAGTACATTTTGCACGCAAATGCTCTGCGCAAACTTTCCCCCTCTCCGTTAGTTTTAGATCAAGTTATTTTGCGCGAACTATACCCATATGCAATTTGCTAAATTAAAAGAATTGCACTTACCAATATATTTGCCTATGCCATGAGTAAAAAAAAAAAAATGTATCGACGCTCAAACAGAAACTTTTTAAGAATTTTTTTTTCACTGCATATGTTTAAAAAATCACAATGTTATTATTATTTCAAAAATATATCATGTTTTACGTTAATCATTATTGCATTTACAAAACAAACCTAACCTCCCGTCCTCACAGAATCACTCGATAAATAGGCACAAAACTTCACGCGTTCAATTCACCTATTACCGACGCGGCACCGTCAGTCTTCAGCCGCGGAGCCGCCACGATGGGCGCTGACAAGCCCAACGGTGTTGTCAACTACTGCCGCCGACCACCCCAAAGACCCTTCCTCCAGAGAATCCAGTATGGTATCTGGAATCCTGAAGACAGAACATTCCTTGGGAGAACTCCGCACCGATGGGGTGAGTTGTCAAAAGTTTTTACCGCCTGATTAGTTCCGAATTTGAATTTGGAATTTTTAATTTTTTTAAAGATCTTAAATATGTTATAGCTGCCAGTGCTTAGAACAATGAATTAAACCTGAGTAATTATTCTAAATTTGAAACGTTTTTTTTATTTTAACGATGATAAAAGTTTCTTTGCATTTTATTTTTTAGACCTTATTAAAAAGTTTTACATATTGCATAATATATTTTTCCTTTGTGCTTGGCCAAGTTCGAGGCACACTCTGTATAGGGCCAAAGCTATTGGACTTTTACTACCTAAATGGCAACAGGTTTTCTCCTTTTATTACGATTGGTGGCACGGATTTTGTGTTCTTCAAAACTCTGATAAATGCATTTGGAAGAATGTTCACCACACTGTTCTCATCCGTCATCTGCCAAGAAGCTGAATTATAGCGAATATGCTTAATAATTTATTTTTCTAACGATTATTTGGTCGAGCAAGGTCTTATTGGGTTTTCCCCATCAGTAAATTTTCCGTTTGAGATTGGTTTTATTTTAATTCTGTATTATATCGGTACAATGCTGCCTAACCCTTGGGAGATTACAAGCGTGATGGTATCGTATGCCCAGTCTTATGACAATTACACGTTTTGCATTACACTAGCCAAATTAATTAAAACAACATATTGTTTAAACTGTTACTGCTACTACTGTGTGTTAATTGATCCGGTCTGTGTGTTTACATTGAAAGAAAATCCTATGGCAATGTTTTGTAAAGCAAAAAGTAAGGCAAAAAGCAACGCTTGCGTTGTGTTTCGCCGAGTGAGTGAGTTACCGGAGGCCCAAACCCTTATAAAGGCGGGCAACGCACTTGTGACTCCTCTGGTGTTGCGGGTTTCCATGGGCAGCGGTTATCGTTTACCATCAGGTGATCCGTCTGCTCGTTTTCTCCCCTATCCTATAAAAAAAGGAACCATTCATAAAAGTTAGTTACTATACCTCTGCCTTGATACTTACATCAAAAGTGTGACGCTGCCATTACGCAAAAGTACCGTAATACCCACATCCGCGTAGAATACCTTGGTCTTCAATCATCAAAGAGAAATAGTTTTGGAACACTTTGTATCTACGTATAAAGATTATTTAAATAACTAGCTTCTGCGCCTGACTTCATCTGCGTCGATTTTAGACCTGAGTCCAACCTGAATCAAAATCCTATGTGTTATTTTAGGTTATAAACTGCCGTTCAGTCAAATCCATTCAGCCGTTTTCGCGTAATGAACTAACAAACATCTAAATATCCAAACTTATTTTTTTACAGGGATTAAGATTCATTCCATGGTTAACGGTGAGATAACTAAATTATTAGTAATTAGTCAATTTGTTTAAAACTTGAACTTGAATCCATGTTTCACATTTTTGTATCCTATGATTGACTCTTCCATAGTTTTTTATTGTAATAAGACAACCATACGTACCATGATAGTTAACGATAACCGCAGCCATCACTAGTCTCACTAGCGCGATGTAGATTTTTTATTCAAATAAGTTTTTATATAATTATGTATATCGAATTTAAACCAGAAATTTAGCGGATTTCAAACCTTCGATGAACCTTCCGTTTTCTGGTTAAATACGTGGTTCAACTCAACTCAATTTCTTGTTACGTACAAAGTCTGAGATAAAAACTTTTTTTATTTATACCTGTAAACTGAAACATATATTTATAGATGTAAAAAGCATAGGTTAAAACGTTATATTTCAACTTTGTATATATATATACAATGTATGTAGGTATATTGATCAAGGCCAGGTTCATTCCGAGCGGCTGACTTATAAATCTAATAGTAACATGCTGTTTATTTGATTTTTTAACACATGGTTATCCATATCCATACCATGGATACTTATAACACACATCCATATAATCTATACTCTATGCAGCAGTACACATCTGCCTAATCCTTCGTGAAATACGAACGTAATGGTACGTTTAACTCTGCCTACTTATCTGTTTGTTAAATTTTGAGTCCTAAACCGCTGAACTAAAATTGGTGAATTATAAAGATTTATTGGACCTTGTAGAAGGTCATAGGCTACCTTTTCTCTGAAAAAGTACCTAAGCAAGTAGGTAAGTAAGACGCGAGTGACACCGCGGCCGACAGCTAGTAATACTTACATAAGTCTGTAAGTACATCAGCTCCGTCAATATTCCATGGCGACCGTGAAGACCTTTCTTTTGGTTATGAAATCATCAGAAGGCGATAGGTCTTCGGTGACCCGGGAGTATGGGATTTTTTCCCACTAAAACTACTGTGGTGGCCACCATCATCACATGGAGGGGGCACTGTGCCCTCTTAAAATACCAACCCAGAACCCCATCTATGCACCGCCTTCTCGGGCTCTTCCCTGGTGAAACGCGAGGAGCTTGGTTCAATTCCAAAGGCCAGGTCAAAGGCTTCCTGAGTTTTTTTTTAAATTTATTGATAGCCACAGGAAAATAAACATTTTGATATCAATCAATTTTTGAAGTGAACACTTCTTTAGCAGCGCTGTGCACTTTTTGTTATGGAGAAAAAATGTTAAACTCGCGACAGATAAGACCGTAAGACAAATGTTTTCTTAGACAGTACAACTGAACATTATCATTTATTGAAGTGAAATCTTCGTTAATATTCAAGTTTTCACTTCTGCCGGCACTCCCAGAGTGCAAGTGTGTTTTTTTAAAAAAAAGCTTACTAGTAATGTGGTTGCACACTACTAAGTCTAGTATTCTTGTTAATCCCTCTTGCTAAGCTATGTGCTTGTGTTACGAGTGGGTTCACGTCGGTAGTTCAATGGGTGGGCTCCAAACCGGCAACCACATGATCGCAAGTCTGACGCCCAATCCATTAAGCTACCGCCGCTTCATGTAGTTTTTAATCTAGGATGTTGATGTCTTTATTTGAAAGCTTATCTGAATAAAGTACTTAACTGTATTTTTTTCCACAATCATGCGTAGGTCACTGAGTGTAGTTATATGAGCGATCTGAAATCCCAATGAATCACATTTACGATTTGTTATTTATATACAGCTTTTATCCACATCATAACCGACGTTCCTGAATTTTGAATACGGTCATGGAATTGGGGTAATGTAGCTTTAAATAAGTCGGTATATAAATCTTCAAAGAAGTCATATTTTAGGATACCTAAATGATTCAGATATATCATTTTAGTTTAGAAACAATGTTTCAAAATGAGAAATTAACAGCTCAAGTATACCATAGCGATATTAACGTATTTTTTTAGCTTATTGGAATGGGAATCGAACCCAGGAACTCTCGTTCAGTAGTAAGTTCAGAATGGCTTACCTATTTTAAAATTTTCAAACATACCCATCAGCAAAAAATGAAATGGCTTAAATGCTTACCGCATAAAGTATTAAGGAGATCCTAAAAAGCCAGCACATCATGGCATCCAAAACTGTCAAATATCTTCAATCGATTTCCAATTTAATCTCCAAACAATAGAGTTTATTATCCATTTGAGAAATGTGTCAGTTAGTTTGTGGTAAAGCTGGCGACTACAATACTTGCACAAAAATAATATATTATGATTTTTGTTTTCACGCAAGTGTCATGATAAATGATAAATTATGATGATTGACACTTTTACAAGTCAATGTTTTACATTTTTTTGAACTAGATGGCGCCGGCATTTCCTAACTGACGACCTCTGAGAAGAAACACCGAAACAAACTCAGAGAATCATGGTCTCTTTCATCATGAGAATCATGTAAGTATTCGGTTTTTCCAGGCTCGCCTCAAATTACCTACATACCGGCGAACTGGGGGTGTACATACAAATACAAAAATAATATAATCTTATTACAGTTAATGAAAAGTCATTTAGAAATTTAAAGGAAAACTGATGAGATGAAACTAATAATAATAAATTAATCATTTTTTTTTTGTCAATATTTTCTTAGGTGTACATTACTACACCTCTGACTAACCCATCGGGGAAAACAGGCGTAATGCGTATTTTATTTTTTTAACCTACAATACTCCTATGAAAGTGACATAGCAACACACGGTACCTACAGTAACCTAGAAAGTTCCTGATCAAAGCCATTCACACAACATCGCTGAGTAACTAATTACTTACGATGTCAGAGCACGCAAGCCAACAAGTCCACTTAATTAAGTAGAAGCTCTTCGCAATTCATATAACAAAAACCTACATAACCATCACACTAGGACGGGCACTTTGTATGGCAATATGCAGACAATATTGTGAATGTTAAACTGCCTCATTAGCCAAGTGGTCCTGAGCGCGACTGCTACGCTAGAGGTCCTGGGTTCGATTCCCAGGTCGAGCAAAGTGTTATTGGGTTTTTCTATGAAATTCCCAGTAGCAGCTCGGAGTTTGGAATTTGTGCCCGGTTAATGGCAATAGGCTCGCCCCCTATTACATGGGACCTAAACATACCGGCGAACTGTGGGTGTACATTAGTACGCCTCTGCCTAACCCTTCAGGGAATACAGGCGTGATGGTATGTTATTGTGAATGTTTCCTCATCATACGTTTTTTTATGGGGGCAAACGAGCAGGCGGATCACCTGATGGTAAGCGATTACCGCCGCCAATAAACACCCGCAACACCACAGAAGCCGCAAGTGCATTGCCCGCCTTTTTATAGGATTTGGTCCTCCTGTATTCCACACATTCGGCGAAACACAGCGTGGGTAAGCGTTGTTTCACACCGGTTTTCTGTGAGGCCGTAGTATCACCCCGGTCGTGCTGGCCCATTCAATTCAATTCAGCTTCATGAATATGGCCATTATCATCAATCCATTTAAATGTCCCACAGTCACACACATGCCGTAAAAAAAAATTTCGTCTTTCTAATGATTTGCAAGTTCATGTATATTTTGAAGACCATATGAAATAAACATGTTTGACAAGCATAGTTTATATAATTTTACTCTTCATAGCCATAAACCCATTTATTGTCTCTCTCTTGACCATGGGTTTCTTCTTAAACCGAGGGATCTCACTACGCTGATGCACGTTCATCTAAGATTCTGTAAGAAAATCTCTCAAACTTGTAGGTTTACTCACAATATTTTCGTTCACCATATAAGTGAATCAGTACCTAAAAGTCGTTCCTTCCATTGAAGTCGAGACCAATGAGTGTCTCAAATAATTTGTTCTATCAATTCCTAATCTGAAAATTAAACGCCGAAACAAAATCCCATATTTAGACCTCTTGTTTGACAACACACTTTGAATAAATTATATACATATTTTCACACCTGTCTCCCATTGGGGCAGGCAGAGACTATAGATTTCCACTTGCTACGATCCTGGCACACCACTTTCGCTTAAATTATGTTTGAATTGCTATTTACAGTATTACGTTTGTACTGGAAATTCTGTTTTGGATTGGAAATTGAAGATTTTAACATAATTTATATTAAAAGAGTGTCCATGTAACTTCTTGCCGGATTCTTCTCCATAGGATCAACGTTTTGGAACCGTGCAACTAGAATCATAACGTTTCATCAACGCTTGTAAAAGCTTATTTGAAATAAATCATTTGAATTTGGATTCGGTTCGCCGGACTTCTTAAATCCGGACATGGTTACTCCAGTACAAAATAATATCGCGAGCAAATATGATCGGAATCTACATATAGTATGAGGTTCTACCTATAACATATTAGGCACGTTCTGACATACCGTCAGAGTTATTGCAATATCGCGTCACGCCATAAACTTATCCGCAAATAGTGGCCGGCCTCGGCAACAGTAATGTGTGTACACATACTTATACACTGGAGTATACCGTTATATTTATACTGCGTATAATATACACGAGGTCGGGGTTCACAGATAGATACTGGCTAAAGATGTTTACAGAACACTTGGGTTGTGTGGCTTCGCCTTAATAATGGGTTAAGGGTGAGACACTACTACAGATAACTTAAGTTACTTATACTAACTGCCTCATTAGACTAGTGGTCCTGAGCGAGACTGCTACGCCAGAGGTCCTTGTTATTGGGTTTTTCTATGAAATTTTCAGTAACAGCTCGGAGTTTGGAATTCAATTTCAAAGGTTACAGTGGTCTTAGTATTAAATTCAATATTATATAGGCAATAGGCTCAACCTCTATTTCATACATACATACTACCATCGAGCCTGTATTCCCCGAAGGGTTAGGCAGAGGCGTACTAATATACACCCACAGTTCGCCGGTATGTTTAAGCCCCATGTAATAGGGGGCGAGCCTATTGCCATTAACCGGGCACAAATTCCTAACTCCGAGCTGCTACTGGGAATTTCATAGAAAAACCCAATAACACTTTGCTCGACCTCGAACCAAGGATCTCTAGAGTAGCAGTCGCGCTCAGGACCACTAGTCTAATGAGGCAGAATGAACCTCTATTACATGGGACCTAAATATACCGGTGATCAGTAGTTGAACATTACTATGCCTCTGCCTAACCTTTTGGGGAATACAGGTGTGTTGTTATGTTATTATAACTTTATATGAAATCACACACACAATATTATCTAGAATATCCGGGTTTTTTTATGACAACCGTCACCTACCAATCGGACCGCGCTGATATCACATCATGCTCGTGAACGGGTGCCGTCGGGCTCTTGTAGACAAGTGGAAATCTCAAGTTCGACTATACAAACGAATAGAAACAAAATGTATGGAGATGACATTTGTGCACGCACGATTTGTCGAAAGCTTATGTATTAGTTTTTTTTTTTTAAAAGCTTACTAGCAATGTGGGTCACACATTACTAGTATTCTTGTTAACCCCTCGTGCTAAGCTAAATATGCTTGTGTTACGAGTGGGTTCACGTCGGTAGTGCAATGGGTGGGGTTCGAACCGGCAACCACATGATCGCAAGTCCGACGCCCTAGCCATTAGGCTACCGCCGCTTCAAAGTTAATTATAAAACTGAAAGGTGACTGACTGACATAGTGATCTATCAACGCACAGCCCAAACCACTGGAGGGATCGGGCTGAAATTTGGCATGCAGGTAGAGAATTCTTAATGTATGCATTGAGAATTCTATTCTATTCCATTCGATTAACTTTCATGCCACTTGTCCAGAGGGTGGTTGAATTGTATTCAAGCCAGTCCCCAGACGGGTTTTTTTTGTAGATTCCTCTGCCTCATTAGCCAAGTGGTCCTGAGCGCGACTGCTACGCTAGAGGTCCTGGCTTCGATTCCCAGGTCGAGCAATGTGTTATTGGGTTTTTCTATGAAATTCCCAGTAGCAGCTCGGAGTTAGGAATTTGTGCCCGGTTAATAGCAATAGGCTCGCCCCCTATTACATGGGACCTAAACATACCGGCGAACTGTGGGTGTACATTAGTACGCCTCTGCCTAACCTTTCGGGGAATACAGGCGTGATGGTATGTTATGTTATGTTCCTCTGCCTTAACCCTTAGAAAAATAAAGGCGCGATGGTATGATCTAAAAAAAATATTTACAACACCTTTTCTTCGTAAGCTCGTAATATATATGTAATGTTTATTTAGTTAGGCCGATATTTTTACAGTCTTACAAAGTTAACTCTTCTGAGAAAAACCAGCTAATCGTAACTATACTCGCAGTCTCATTACAGATAACATATTTATGATGATTCGACAGATAATAAAACAAGATCGAAGTAAATTGACTGCGGTTATATTGTATTGAGGCTAGTATTGTTAGGCTGGGAATATACGTCCAATTTTGTTACCGATTGTCCGATCTGTTGGATCGTATTCATTCGATACGCGTCCGATTTTTCAGTCCGACTCTTTGAAGACTTAGTCCTTTCCGAGATAACAATTTATTGAACATTTTATCTCTATGAAATAACATATTTTTATTATCGTTAACGTTTTGGCAATGTCTATATATTGTGTTAGAACTCAGATGTACGATCCAACTGTCGGGTCGGACGTGTATTTAGTGATCGAACGGACGTAGGCAGGGCAACGCTTTCCGATAATCGGATCAGATTATCGTATTGAAATATCGAGTATCGGATCGGACGTGTAGGTATTCAGTGTTCGAAGTAATAGGTATATGGCGCGAACACTTTCCGATATTAGGATCCGAGTATCGTATCGAAAGATCCGATATATTCCTGTCCTTAGACACTGTTTGTTTCAGTGGTAATAAAATTCAGTCATGACTGAAATTTTACATACACGAAAGAGAATAAAGCCCATTGTGGTATTCTATATAAATTATATGGTATGCTTTATACTATAAACGAGGGGCTCGAGGCTAATTAATAACTAAACCGTTTATCTGATCGAGCTGATAAAGCTGCGCTCGCTGCGGTCAGTGTGTGGATGGGTGACAATTCTTAGCACATCGAGACTCCTCCGCACCTCAGAGAGCACGTAAAGCCGTCGGTCCCGGTTGTCATACGAACGTCTATGACAATTTGTTAGTGGTAGTCAGAAGCCTTAAAAACTTTGAAAATCATATTGGTATTGCCCAGTAATTGGGTTGCGGAGGTCTGGCAGTCGCTTTGTGTACCTAATAATATTCAGCCGCATCTGGGTATACTGGAAGCCGATTCCAACATAGTTGATAAGAGTCGAAGAACTGCCTCATTAGCCTAAAGGTCCTGAGCGCGACTGATACGCCGGAGGTCCTAGGTTCGATTCCCAGGCCGAGCAGTGTTATTGGGTTTTTCTATGCAATTGCCAGTAAAAGCTCGGAGTTTGGAATTTGTGCCCCGTTAATGGCAATAGGCTTGCCCCCTATTACATAGGACCTAAACATACCGGCGAACTGTGGGTGTACTAAATTAGTACGCCTCTGCCTAACCCTTCGGGGAATACAGGCGTGATGGTATGTATGTATGTAATTCCTTATCGTTTTCGCTAATATCGGGAAATTATTGCGGAAATATTTGTTTGAACCGGACGGGTGTGTGCTGTGTGGCACTAGCATTGAAACTCATTTGTTTAAGCCACACGTGTATACGATTAGAATTTACGACCAGTTTGCAAAGGCGGATATTACGGGAAAACTCATTGCTCCACTTGATACTAATTGTGTGTGTACCACTTTCGATGTTAATTGTGTTTGGGGAACATAGAAAAATAAAGACAAATCTACTTCGAGCGCTTCGTGGTGTCACTTTAAATGGTCAGATGGATCGGAACGGGGAAGTGTATTCTACCATACCGGATACCGGAGGCTCAAACGAAAAGAAACAAAAGGTGGGCAACGCACTTGCGACTCCTCTGGTGTTGCGGATCCATGGGCGGTAATCGCTTACCATCAGGTGATTTGCGTTTGCCCCCCTATCCGATAAAAAATTCATATAAAAAACATAGATGTGAAAAAAGCGATAAAACAGTAGTTGAATTGAATACCTCGTTTTTTTTCAGTTGAGCAAAAAATCAACTTAGGCACCCACCTGTATAGTTAGAGGTCAACCTACTGACGCCGTGACATGAACTAAAACATGGCAAAGCTCGCTCGAGCTTTTTGCAAATTACTTAAAAGCGATATTTAAGGTTAAACAATGACGCACTATTCCGGCAAGCTTTCCGTTAATTGGACTAATTAATTACCTTTTCCAGTCTAGGGATTGCTAGGTAGTTCGCTAACCGTTTGAGGAAGGATAAAAGCTGTATTGTTTTCCTGAAAAAAGAGGGAAAAGGGAAAAGAGAGGATTCCCTAAATGACCATGTTATAGGATATTACCTGGTGGGTCACGGTTCTGTGATGAAGTCGACCGTTTCTATAATTAAATTATGTATTCATGTATAGAGTATGTATTTAGTGTAAATGTTGTTTTGAAATGCAGAAGTTAGTGACGTCATTTGGGTAGTATAATAATTCGCTCTCGTTATTCAATTGCGTTGGTCATACGTAGCGGAATGGAAATCGCTATAAAACAAAAAAAAATACATTAATAAAATACAACTTCTAAAACGACGTTGTTTATCACTTAGGAAAGTAGTAAAATGTAGTCTTTAAAAATATTGTCACAGTATAATCAAGCTGATCAAGCTCATCTGTTGCTTTCACCAGAACAGGCCTACGTCCAGCAGTCGACGAATAGACCGAAAAATTCACTGTGGGAGGGCAATGCTTCGACACAAATGGGCCGGATTTAGCGGAGTGATACCGCGGCTTCACAGAAAACTGGCGTGAAACAACACTTACGTTGTGTTTCGCTCAGTAAGTGAGGATACCGGAGACCCAAACCCTTTTAAAAGGCGGGCACTTGCGACTCCTCTGGTGTTGCGGGTGTCCATGGGCGGCGGTAATCGCTTACTGTCAGGTGATTCGTCTACTGATTTACTCCCTAACCCATAAAAAGATGATGATGTAGGTTCCAATAGACGACATCTGTACCCAGCATACTTAAAGGCTACTTTACGAGAATGAATGCCACTTAACGTGAATACCGAACCGAGGGAAATTCGCAAATAAAAATCTTCTAAAGACGGATTTTAACATCACTCATCGTCTTGGTAATCCTCTAACACTTCTGGCGTCCCTGTTACAGTGACGTAGGCACCAATGTAAACAGTCCGTGACCGGCTTGCGTTGTGCGGGCTATTTCGGCCAGTGCGGCGGCCATCTTGCCTCTTTGTTTGTTTACTGCATACTGCTATGCTGTGGCGCGGTTACGAATACTTCACATAGGTTCATAAAAAGATGTTTGGTTGAAATTTTCTTAGTACCTAGTCGATTATTCTATAGATATATTATCCCCATATTATCTTATCTTATCTTGTGTGGGGCCGAGGCAGCAAGGCCTCAGAGCACTTCGACCCAATGGGATCTTTTGTGCTTCCCCTAGATAGCTAATCCTCATCCTCCCCCTTCAAACAGCTCTTCCATAAACTTTATAATGAGGCCTGGGTGTATGAGTCTGTAGTCCTCTGGTATTGGATAACCCTGCCCCAAGTTGCACATTCGCTTTCTAGCCCGTCCCCATATTAATCTCACCACAATTTTTAGTTTATTATAGGAGTCTATTTAATAATAAAATAAATTACTGCCTGACGCATTTTGGGCATATGGACGAAAATTGCATTGAACGTTAATATTGATAGCAAAGATTGGGCTATCAATGCGATTTTTTTTACGAATACGACATAGGTACCCTAAGGCCTCTTCAGATGAGAATATCCCCCATTCCAAAAAACTGTCGTTGCTACCTACTGACTTTCTCGATAGATTTTCAATAGAGCATAGAAGCGTTGTAAGTACATTTATTTAGGTAACCCGTGTTTTAATTTTATTGCCCTGCGTCCATTGCTGGCGCAGTTACGCGTTACGACGTCTGCTCGTCAAAAGCTTTGGCGGTTAGACGCACTCAGTTTAACACGCAGCGAATTGGTTTAAGTGCACTATAAACAGATAAAACAGTGATAGGTTAGTGGTCAAAAGCTCACTGGTGAATGTTGGCCAGCATTAAAATAATTCTCCACTCTTTCCTTACTTATCGACTAAGTTTCAATAAGGACACAAAACAAGTGCCTAAGTATGACTACGCTGATCAATGAATCTGCAAGGTTAAGCGGCACTTGCCGTGTTAAAAAGGATGATTGACCAATCTTAGCATGAGTCTGTGCCTCGCAAAGTCAGTTCACAATCGTTAATGGTAGTAAGAAGCTAGAAAAGTTTGACAACCAACCTAAGTGTATTATCGGAATCGGAAAATCTGGTATACATTGGTCTGGCAGGCCTTTCGCGTTAAATAATGATGCCATGGCCACAGTGTTAGAATGGAATCCGACTCCAACAACATCTTTGTATGACCTCTCCTTTTCTAACGACTCCATCCAAAGGTTGTCTGTAAGAGATCGCTGTTAGCGATAAGACCATTGTACCATTCTATGATTTATAAATTTATACTTTACAATTGTTTTGGTGTCCAATAAAGAATATTATATTCTATTCTATTCTATCATCAAACCATATACTCCAACATACACATGTGTACTATCGGTCAAAAGGCTACGATGGTTGCTTTCGAATCGAGTACGGATAAGATATAATGGCAACCTCATTTTTCCTGAAAAAATTTTTGATTATCTGAAATCACGTCTTCGAGCTCACGCACGTTATAACTACGTGTAACTGAATAAGCGACACACGAACACGTCAATAACAACATTAAGTCATAATTGTAATAACGAAACCCTAAAGTCATTTTGAGACACGTAAGCATATTTTTTTCAAGAAATTAGTTATACCACCTAAACGCAAACCTCGTGGCTGTACTAGAGTCGTTCCCACAACGACTACAATATCGGTGGACACACGAATACAAAAATAATTTGTACATAATAGATTTAATTTTTCACGTGGGGTGTGAGAGCCATGCTTTGGCACGAATGGGCCGGCTCGACCGTAGTGATAGGCCTCACAGAAAACCGGCGTAAAACAACGCTTGCGTTGTGTTTCTACCCTTTTAAAAGGCGGGCAACGCACTTGCGACTCCATTGGTGTTGCGGGTGTCCATGGGCGGCGGTTATCGCTTACCATCAGGTGATACGTTTGCTCGTTTGCCCCCCTATCCCATAAAAAAAAATCCATAACTCGAGGCACTGATAGGTCGGGGCCATAGTTTCAGGTATTGTAATTATCTTTTCGGGAGAAATTAACACATAATAAATACTATTGTAATCGATTCTGAACAAACTACTTTCAGGTATTGCGTGTATTCTATTACAGGTTGTATAAACGTCTTGGACAACATAATTATCGTGCTTCTAGAAGCGGTGCGTTGAATCTAGAGGCGGTGCGTTGTCTCTCAATTTTATTGTTTTAACAAATAACAATATCTTTTTATCCAGTCTTACAATCGTGGCGTGCCACTTAGCATAAAGTAATAAGCACATTGCATGTGATAATGTTCAAAGATAAGTTACTTTGCGTACGCGCTGCTAATGACATAATCAAATACATCTATTGACATTTACTGTTTGAACAATGTTACATTGATGCCGATTGTTACATTTTATCGTTTTGCATCGAAATTGTCATAGGTAAAATACCATCACGCTTGTGTTCCCCGAATGGTTAGGCAGAGGTGTACAAAATGTACAGCCACAATTCGCCGGTATGTTTTGGTTCCATGTAATAGAGACGAGATTATTAACCGAGCACAAATCCCAAATTCCGAGTTGCTATAGAGAATTTCATTGAAAAACCCAATAACACTTTGCTCGACCTGGGAATCGAACCCAGGAGCTCTAGCGTTCCAGTCACGCTCAGGACCACTAGGCTAATGAGACGGTTAATGATATATTAAATATAAATAAAACGAAGCTCCATAAAACAATACAACTCCACCAAAACACACTCACACACACACACCCACACTTAATTTCTTTAGTCTCGGTTAGAGGTGTAACTAATATATTCGTAATAGGTATAGATATTATGATACGAGCTGTATATTCATATAAGTATATATTAGTTTAGCATAGACTATTACCAGATATTAGTCAAATAATAGGCACACCGAGTAAATAATTCCGAATTCGTAACGAATATTATTACATAATATTTATATCGTACCGAATGGTTACGGTATCAATATTATGTTAGAGTTAACGAATACGGAGAGAATATGAATCTCAAAATGGCTGACTAATATTTGACTATTACCCAGTAATAGGTATGGTATGCTAATATGGCTTAGTGAATATAATATATTCAATAATAGTATTACTTAAATATCACCCTAATATAACATCTCTAGTCTCGGTCTTCCTTTCGTCGGTCTTATATATCATGTACCTACCCAAGTTTAATAAAAAAAACTCAAAATTTATGACGTTGGTATAATTTTTTAGCGTAGCGGCTGAGCGATCGGCTTCTGCGTCAGGGGTTGTGGGTGCGATCCCCACACGTAGCTAATATTCGTATGGTAGTTGTTCCAGGGTGTTGGTGTATGTGAAAATTTGTATTTGTAAAGGAGGAGGATACAGGAGAAAATCCTAGTGTGTGGGCAACGTTTAAAAATAATAATCTTTTATATGTTCTCTGTATGTTCCAGGCGTGATAGGTCTGATCTACCTGGTGATGTACATCTGCATCATCATCTTCTTCTCCATCTGCATGTGCGGCCTCATGGCCACCATGGACGACAAGATCCCTTACTTCACGCTGGCTGACTCTATTATAGGTAAGCAGAGACCCTGGTGTAGATTTTATTTCACAGTACTTTTTCTGACACCAATTATTATACTTTCCAGTGGACCGAATTTCCAATACAAACGTAACACTAAAACAAATCGTAATTCTTGTCAAACACAATTTAATCAAAGAGAGACCATGGATCCGAAACGTCGGGAACTAAATAAATAATAAAAAATAATAATAAAAATGTATTTATTTCGGTAAATCATTACATGTAAGTTGCCGGGGCTTCCCAGAAAGTAATCGAAAGATACTTGTGATGGGAAAACCTCGCTCTTCCTATATAAATAATATCAATATACCGCGATAAAATCCGTAAAAAGTAGTTTAATTTCAATGTCTAATATTCGCGTAAGTGTCAGAAATCAGTAATCAAAGAGTATTATTATTCGGGTTCGAAACCATTAATGTAGGTTCCTGCTCTATCATCAAAAATACTTCACTGGAAATAGATGTGCGAAAGCAATTCTTGATAACTGTAGTATCAAGAATCAGTATAAGTTTGGAACGATTTTCAGGTCTTTTTCAGCAGGAGATTAACGATATCTCAATCCAAATAACAACAATTTGATAAAATATTGTTTGGATTGGTTATTGGTATTACGTTATTGTGGGCAATTCAAACTCCATCGGACCCTTAAATTGGCAACACCTCATAGCGGCATGCGACCAAGGTTATAACCTGAACACCACTGTAACTAAATTTGTTAAATTGAATTCAGTAAATTGTCTATTAGGCAGGTGACATAGGAACACACCTTGTTACATGCTTTTCAGCTGATTATTGTTTAGTAGTAAAGTTTTATTTTTGAAAATTTCGTTTTTATTTATAACCCGTCAAGCGACAAAGGGTCGTGCTTAATATTGTGACCAGTTTTGACCCCTACTTTAATAACGTAATAATTAACAGGAGCCAACCCTGGCATGGGTCATCGGCCGCTGCTGTATGAGGAAGGAGCGCTGATCTGGTACCACGCAGACAACGCCACCCACGTCAAGAAGTACGTCGACAACATCAATGAGTTTTTAGCTCGTGAGTTCTAGTTTTTCCCTCAATATTATTACTTACTAGCGAGGGGTACGCAGCTTCGCCTGCGTAAATTTTCCGATAATTTCTGACATTATAAAAAACACTCATACACTCACTTTACATCCGTTTTTGGTGAGAAATTCTATTCTATTCTGTTCTGTCCAATTCCATTCCGTTCCCTTCCGTTCCCTTCTGTTCTATTCTATTCTATTAACTAACATTTTTAGAGTGACAAAGTCATAACAACTGGTTTCCCAATTTCAGCATACAACAACAAGACGTTGTTGAACAACAAGGGGGTGAACCAGCGCGAGTGTGGTGACGTGAAACCGCCCCGTGCTGAGGTGTGTGCCTTCGACCCCAGCAGCCTTGGGCCCTGCTCCAGTGAGAACGGCTTTGGGTACGCCAACAAAACGCCGTGTCTCATCATCAAGCTGAACAGGGTAAGTGAACCTTTAACTAACCTGTTTCATCATAATATCAGACAATGACGTCCACTGCTGTTTGGAGGCTATGAGGCTATGGATCTATGGGAGGAGCATGTATTTCTATGACGACCGGTTATATACAGCTTGGATCCAACGACTCCCAGCGAACTTACGCAATGAAAATTGTGACGGAAGTTCACAGGAAACCTCCATGCAGGGTAAAGATTACAAGTTGGTTAACATCAGCTTTCTGTTATTATAGTTATATGATTGGAATCCTGAGTTCTTCGACGATCCTGGCACCTTACCTGACAACATGCCACCTGACATTAAGGACTACATCGCTAACGCTACGGAACAGGAAGTAAGCAGCCGCATTTACATCTTTCTCTTCATTCTTAATCTATCCAATATGTTAGCTTTTATATACGAGGAACATCACAACACCTTACTTGTTCTAGAAGGCTTCATTCGACTAAACGCATCTGAATCACACTTGCCCACTGACCTTAATATTGTGAACCTATAGTTAAAAAAAAATCACAAAGTCCCCCCGCTGCTTGTCCGTCTGAATGAGATAAACTCTAAAACTACAAAACAGAATTTCATATGGTTTTCACCAGTGGACGGAGTGATTCATGAGAAAGATTATAGGCTATTTAACATCGCGTTACGACCCATAGTGGGAGAAACCGTGAGATCTGATGATTCTTCATGTTCTTCCAGCGTCGCAAAGTGTGGGTGTCATGCATGGGCGAGAGGCCGGCGGATGTGGAGGCGCTGGGCCCGCTCAAGTACTGGCCATACCCTGGCCTGCCCGAGACCTACTTCCCGTATGACAACACCCCTGGATACCTCAGCCCCCTTGTCGCCGTGCAGCTTATGAAGCCAACGCGTTAGTATTTTTTTACAGATCTTGTATTT
Organism: Acronicta leporina; assembly: GCA_947256265.1. Classification (NCBI taxonomy): domain Eukaryota; kingdom Metazoa; phylum Arthropoda; class Insecta; order Lepidoptera; family Noctuidae; genus Acronicta; species Acronicta leporina. The sequence goes on along the minus strand of OX366513.1, from coordinate 1,048,717 downwards.
AGTACTCTATACCTATCATGTTTAAAAAAAAAAACATCTTGTTAGGAATTCTCCCAAAAATACCCTGATAAAGCCAGAATGTGGTTGAAATTGGACCTGGATAGAAATAGCGTGTAGATTTGTTGGTAATTCTGTTTCGCTTGAGACCATCGTTTTCTATGCTATAATGTGAAAGGGTTTTCAAAGATAAGAAGAAAGAAATATGGCTACGACCTGGGGTGACTAAAATAGCTACCTTTTATTAATCATATTATGATTCAAGGGCACATGGCTACGCAACGGGGCTTATGTTTTCTAGTGTAAGCTAACCTAACATTAAAAAACAAGATAAAAGAAACGGAACGTTGTCCGTAAATCATATATGTAGTGATTAATCAAAAGGGGTCATTTTAGTCACCAGTTCCAGAAAAACGCTGTGCCAAGCATGGAGGGAGAGCAAAATACCCAAATCAATCTCACTTTCTACAATCCCACTTCAATGTGCCTGGATTCATTAAATACCAACCATCATTGCTGGGTGCTTCGCACAATTCCCTCCTACCCATAACCATACTCTACCTACTTTACCTACTCCGTTTATTTGCAGTGCACCAAATAATAAACATCCGTTGTCGTGCGTGGGCGCGCAACATCGTGTACACGGAGAGTCTGAAGGAGCGGCTCGGCTCCACCCACCTGGAGATTATGATCGACTGAACTGGGCCCACCGCCGCCGCAGTGCCTTCAGTGCTGGATGAGGAGCATACAGCCTGTGTTAGTGTAGGAATTGAAATTTAAAATTGTATTGCTTTTGTTGAATCTTTTTTTTAAACGACTTTGTTCGAGGCCCTGGGGCCGGGAAGTTAACATCTTTTGACTTTATTATCTGCCTCATTAGTCTAGTGGTTCTGAGCAAGACGAAATCTGGCTTCAATTCCCAAGTCGAAGAAAATGAGGTGGCTCGAACTGGACCGTATTCAGCTGTTTCACGCGATGTTTTAAAGAATCCGATTGCCCTGGGTCTGTAATTTTCTGGCAAGGATTGTACAAAAAAAAAAAATAGCCACGGAGATAAAGACAAAAGATTCTGTATCTACAATGTGGAACTTGATTGACTTGGTTTTATAAAGTTATATTTAGTGAAGGAAAAATTCGACTCGCAGGATTCGAACTTGCGTCTTCTGGTTAGATACACCAGACGCTATGACCACTAAGCCACCGCAAGTCCCACCTGCTATGTCTCTGCCATTGACTCGGGTTTGATTGATGATTTTACTCAACACTGGCTGTATATTCTTCTAGCACTATTTTAATGTGTCATATTGAACAAATGGTAGAATACTATCATAAGATGTAACTCAATAGAAAAAATTGTGAAAAATGCGCCAAGCAACTGCAAATAAGGGAACACTAACATTGTATTGCATTAATTTGAAATATTGTTATAATTTTTCAAGGCGTATTTATGGTTTAAAAATTTATGAATGTTACCAAAATTTAGTGGAATAGTTGCTGTATATTTAATTATAAAGGTATCTGCACATTAGAATCGTATAATTTTGTTCAAACGTAACATAAAACATTATTTAGGCTATATTAGTCAAAGTCAAAAGTCAAAGATATTTATTGCTTAAAACTGTGTACTTTTCAATACGAAAAGGAAAACTAAATAACTAGGAATAAGTTTTATAGCTTCTGTCTCTATGCGTATCTGTTTTTCTGTTGCAACCTAGAGATTTTGAACTTTTTTTTAAGACACAGAATCAGAGTAAGTTTCACAAGTGATTCAACTAAAGAATTTCCTTAGTGCGTTGCTACTTTTCCTTAAGATTTTCGAACAAGCATTGTATTTACCTCTTACCTAATATTAAATAAATAGATATGTGGTGTTATTTTTGTAAATGAGTACTTAAATAGATTGTGATGTATGTCTATTATTATTTAATTTGTCTCACTGAAAGGTACTTTATTGATAGATACGTGGGAGAGCCATGCTTCGGCACGAATGGGCCGGCTCGCTCGGAGTGATACCACGGCCTCGCAGAAAACCGGCGTGAAACAACGCTTGCGTTGTGTTTCGCCGAGTGAGTTGAGGTTACCGGAGGCCCAAACCCTTTTAAAGGCGGGCAACGCACTTACGACTCCTCTGGTGTTGCGGGTGTCCATGGGCGGTGGTTATAGCTTACCATCAGGTGATCCGTTTGCTCGTTTGCCCCCCTATCCCATAAAAAAAAATGATAGGGAAAATAATCAATACGTCGGTATCTACATTTTATTAAAATAAATTACTTATTAGTATCACTCATCTTACCGACAATCACGCAATTTTTACATAATCTATTGTTTCGAACGCAATCAGTAATATTTGGTATCCTAGCAATGTTTGATTTCCGTACAATTAATTATGGCAGTTATATTCAATATACGTAACATATATTTTGCCAAGTTTTACATATATATACCTGTACTAGGCCACACTTTGTAGAAGCTCAGAAAGTATAAATATATAAACACATTGAACACGTATACAATACATCATTGTTTCAAAATTTCAAGAACTTTTGGAAAGATTTTAACAGGCGAACATGTTAATTTTTTTTAACGAATTTACACACAGAATTTAGGTAGCTGCTTGCACCAAAATTTATACCCTGAGCCATTTGATTGTGGACAGTTTAAAATCCAAGTAAATATTTTACAAATTATCTGTCAACCAGTAATTATTATACAATATTTCGTCAGATTTGATCTATCGTCAAACGTTTACCGTAGGTACGTCGTTTGACGATAGATCAAATCTAACGAAATATTGTATAATAATTACTGGTTGACAGATAATTTGTAAAATATTTACTTGGATTTTAAACTGTCCCTTTAGAGAAAACAGGCTAACATATCTAAAAAAAACAGACTAGCTCTATGACAAAACAGTTATTCTCAAGTTCGTGTTCACTCAATTCTCTCTGTTCCTCTCACACTGGGCTCGAACCTGGTCTACTCGATCATGATCTCGATGTGAACTGCGCCCATGGCCTCCAGTCTGTCGTACTTTATGTTCCGTGCCCACGCGCGGCACTCTATGTTGATCAGCATGCCCGCTGCAACCAGAAAACATTTAAGTATAGATATTATTTATCTCAAGAATAAATTCTGGAGAGCTTAAATGATGAATCACGGATACATGACTTCAACTGTGCTAACAAGTTTTTTTTTAATAGGTATGTCCAAAATGCAACCTTTTTATGGCATAGGGGGGCAAACGAGCAGACGTGTTGCCTGATGATAAGCGATATTATTTTAAAAGGGTTTGGGCCTCCGGTATCCTCACTCACTCGGCAAAACGTCGGTTTTTTGTGAGGCCGTGGTATCACTCCGGTAGAGCCGGCCCATTCGTGCCACAGCATGGCTCTCCCACGGTAAAAAACTAACATCATGTATTAAGGGATGTTTGTTACTCTTCCACGCCAGAACGGCTTAACGGATCTGGATAGAATTTGGCACAAAGATAGATTATAGTCTTTAATAACACATAGGCTATTTTTATCTAGGTCGGACCCAATTCTGAATTACTTGCAGATGAAGTCGCGAGCAGAAGCTAGTTATATCTATCTTATCTATATATATAAAAGAAAGTCGTGTTAGTTACTCCATTTATAACTTAAGAACGGCTGAACCGATTTGGCTGAAAATTGGTGGAGAGGTAGCATAGAACCAGGAGACGGACATAGGATACTTTTTATCCCGTACCCGTGGGATGTGATGACAGACCGAATTCCACGGGGGTGAAGCCGCGGGCAGAAGCTAGTATATATATATAAAAGAAAGTCGTGTTAGTTACTCCATTTATAACTGAAGAACGGCTGAACCGATTTGGTTGAAAATTGGTGGAGAGGTAGCTTAGAACTAGGAGACGGACATAGGATACTTTGTATCCCGTTCCCGTGGGATGTGATGACAGACCGAATTCCACGGGGGCGAAGCCGCGGGCAGAAGCTAGTTATAGTATACATTTACTGTGCACTTACTTTTGGGCCTCTGCAAGTGTACAGCGACGAGAGGACTGAGGTAGCCCTGCTGGTTGGTGTAGGGGAAGTAGTAGCCGGGGAATCCCCGGTAGGGCATGTACTGGATGGGGCCGATGTTCTCGCGGTCGGCGGGGTTCTCCCCATTACACGACACCCACACCATATTTAACTGTTGAGAAAATTGACATAATAATTTTAAAGTTATCATACAAGTATGTATTCCCCGAAGAGTTAGGCTTAGCTTAGCTAGTTCACAGTTTCGTAAAATATTCTAATAACACTAGACCTGGGAATTAGATCAATGAGACAGTTTAAAGCACCAAGAAGTTTATCTTATACTTACAAAATTCTTATCAAACGCCGTCATATTCCGAATATGCTCTTTCAGATCCGCAGGCATCTCTGCTGGGAGATTGTCAGAGCTATTGTAGAAGACTGGCTTCCATCCATATATCTTGTTGAGCTTCAGGAAGATGCACGGAGTGGATTTCTGGTAGGCGAAGTGGTTGTCCTCGACGCAGGGTCCCCAGGCGCTGATGTCCACGTCACAGACCTTTCCAGCAGGTGCGGGCAGCTTGAAGTCACAGCTGTGGATGTTCTGGTTGGCGCCAGATTTCTTGCCATCACGTTTGTAAACTGTAACGGTAGAATATAATTTTCAAAATTGCTATAATTGCATATAATATTATCACGCCTGTATTCCCCCAAGGGTTAGGCAGAGGCGTACTAATGAACACCCACAGATCGCCAGTATATTTTTAGGTCCCATGTAATAGGGGCGAGCCTATTGCCATTAACCGGGCACAAATTCCTTACTCCGAGCTGCTACTGGGAATTTCATAGAAAAACCCAATAACACATTGCTTGACCTGGGAATCGAACCCAGGTCCTCTAGCGTAGCAGTCGCGCTCAGGACCACTTGGCTAATGAGGCAGTTAATTAGGCTAGTGAGGCATATAATATATTTACTGATATTCTAATAAGAAAGAAATGATAGTGTTGGCTGCTTCCGACCTGCCTCGTTAGCTTAGTGGTACCCTAGAGGTCTTGCATTCGATTTCCAGGTCGAACAAAGTGTTCTTGGCCTTTTTTAAACGTTGCCTCACACTAAGATTTTCTCTTTTATCGAGGGTGCGTTTACTAACACAAATTCGCACATACACAAAGACCCAGACCCGGAACAGTTACCTGTAGATCATACAAATATTTGCTCAGTGTGGGGATCGAACCCACAACACGTGTCGCAGAAGCCGATCGCTCAGCCGCTACGCCAAACGTGTCGCCGCGCGTGGTTATTTCAAAAAATTCTCAAAATGCGCTCATAGTTCGGATTTGTGCCGGATTAATGGCATGGCAATAGGCTCGCCCCCTATTACATGGGACCTAAACATACTGGAGAACTGTGGGAGTAACTTTTAGTACCTTTGCCTAACCCTTTGGGGAGTATAGGCGTGATAGGCTGCTTATCAATATTATAAAAGATTTAAAACGGTGCTTATCATTGTAATTAAAGCTAACAAACCAACTGGAAGAAGAAAATTAGATTAACTAAACGATTGAAACGAAGTTGACTAAGCACTTATACGTGGCAAGTATTCAGAATGAAAGAGTTAGAAGGTGCCGACCTTGACGTAAGTTGATTTTCGTATAATCGAATTTTCGTTCTCGAAAATAAAAACGATTAAAGCACCCTAAACTGACAAAAACGCATGAGATGGTTATTGAACGTGGATGAATCAAACGTCTTGTGTGGGAATCGTCTCTACCTTCCTGAAACCATCGTGAAAATACGTCATCTGGATATTAATTTGTTGGGCAAAATTGTTTCTGAGATTCTATGGAAGGGAAATGGATTCTATGGAAATTCAAAACTATGAAAATCTTTGTTCAAAATGACTGCAAACAATACAAAAGCTCTCACCTGCCAAAAACTTAGACAGCTGCTTAGCCCAGAACTGATAACTGCCAGGGTCGTTCCCCTTGTACCAGATAACGCTGCTAGCGACCTCTGGTGGCATAGGCCGAAAGCCCAGCCCAGGGTTGGTGCCAATAATGCTTTTCTCCAGCTGCCACTTCGGCTGCCGTGCGTCCAGGAGTTGAAGGAAGGTCCACATGCAGATCGCCACGAGGATCGCAAGCGCAGCGTAAAAGATGAAGTAAAATAGCGCTATTTTAGCTGAAATAAAATAAGATTTTTTGAGTATTGGTTTTATCAAAATGAAAATGCGTTCCTAATGATGTGTAACCTATAATCTTTGACTATAGATAGATAAAGTTATTTAGTGAAGGAAAAATTCGACTCGCAGGCAGGATTCGAACCTGCGTCTTCTGGCTGGGTACGCCAGACGCTATGACCACTAAGCCACCGCGAGTCCCACCTGCCATGTCGAAATTTGCCTTCACATTCTCAACTTACGTCTTAAAGGTGACGTCAGTAACATCTATTGAAAGGCAAGTTACTTTGCCTCTCAACCGACATGACTTACCTTACGGTTAGTTCTATGTCGTACGATGCTACCATACCTAATAACTAACTTTTTGTGATTTTTTGCATTTTTTATGCTAATTTTTATTAAGTTATTTAGTGAAGGAAAAAAAAATTATAGATAATATAAATAAGAAAATAAAATGTTATAGATAGATAGTCAAAGATTATCTATCTTCTAAGGGCCAATTCTAATGACACAAAATGGTCTAAATATAATAATTAGAATCTAGTCGCAAACAGATAAGTACAGATAAAAGATTATCTGAATCTGTGATCTTTAATTTTTAAAACAAGCATAGATATTAAACCCACGATCCGTAGAACAAAAGCCAATTGTTAGACCGCTACACCATTCAAGCCTTAAACAGCGAAAGGCCATGATGTAGCCACATGCTGTCCGGTTACATCCCGCAGCAAGCGGCGCGCGCGCAGGATGCTCCAATGATCTCATTGTACCAATGAACGGCCGTCGCTGCTTCCGGTAGCCGCGTCTTTATGCTCAGCCCGTTTATGCAGTCTCCGGTATTCATTTTAGGGTTTTTGAAGTTTGAGTCATTGTGAAAAGTACTTAGTCTTGACTTACGAAGAGTTTAATTTGGTCATAAGGATAAGAACTAAGTAAGAACGGACAGTCGTACTAGATTCGTACGAAAACTTGTCTTTGGAAGACATGCATTTATTGAATTTATGGCAGAAGTATGGCAGAAGGTGTCGTACGATACCCAGAAGGAGCAGTGTTGGGTTTTCCTATAACATTTTTAGTAGCAACTTGGAATTGTGCCCCGTTAATGACAACAGGCTCGCCCCCTATTATATTGTACACCTTTGCTTAACCCTACGGGCAATACAGGTACCTATGATATTTTTTATGGGATAAAAGCGAGCATAAGTATCGCCTGATGGCAAGCGTTCACTGCCGCACATGGATACCCACAACACCAGGGGAGTCGCAAGTGCTTTGTCGGCATTTTGGAGGGGTTTGGGCCTCCGGTATCCTCACTCACTCGACGAAACACAATGAAAGCGTTGTTTCACGCTAGTTTTCTGTGAGGCCGTGGGTATCATTCCGGTCGGGCCAGCGCATTCATATCTTAGCATGGCTCTCCCACGGTAAATGAACGACGATTATGTAGTATGCATGATCCGCCTAGTTAAATCTACCCAGTGAAAGACCACTAATCATTGTCACAAATTTATGTGAGACGGACCCTAGAGAAATTTGTACTATATGTCGCTGAAGACCACACGTCCAGCTATACAGGTGTACTACAAAAATCAACGCTATTACGACACCATACGGCCTGGTTTAACGGATATACTGGAACTTGTATGATGTGACAGAGACCGAAAGGATATTTCCTTGAATTGCAGCTAGATCCTGTTTGAGAGAATTTCAATGTGAGGATTTGTAGGACTGGCCCCGAGCACAGTCAAAACGGCATTTCGGGAGTGCGCAAGGGCGAGGCACATGGATGAGTGGTTGAGCCTCACGGGACTTGCTCACTCCAAGAAATTCATAGGTTCCTCATCAAGATGGCAAAATGCCATTTGGAACTCAAGCAGGCGATAGGCCCGTCACTTGATGGGGGCGCTGACCGGATATTTCGGGACTAACGCTCTCCTTCAAAAGATGGGTCTGACTGTAAAAGGGAAATTGAGAGCATGGAACACCTTCTGTGTACATGCGATGCACTGGCTAGAAAGCGAATGTGCCTCTTGGGGCAGGGTTATCCAGGACCAGAGGACTATAGACTCATACCCCCAGGCCTCATTATAAAGCTTATGGAAGAGCTGTTTGAAGAACTGGGGGAGGATGAGGATTAGGTATCTAGGGGAAGCACAAAAGATCCCATTGGGTCGAAGTGCTCTGAGGCCTTGCTGCCTCGGCCCCACACAAGATAAGATAAGATAAGATAGCATATGGTTAAAATACAGCTTTTGTTTGCAAGCCCTGTGTTACGGGGATTTGACAAACATGAGCAGAACAAAGTTCACCCACTATCCTCAAAGTATAGTACTAAGAGTATTATGGATCTACTTTGAGGACAGTGCGCCATTGTTAACAATTGATTGAACCTAAAAGTGTATTATCACATAAGATAGAAACTGACTCGCAGTTTTTAGATGTAAACACTATTCCTTAACTTATAAAACCGTTTGTCCTGCCTGACTGAATGGCTGACTGATCTGATTGACAGCCAGAACGAAGAGAAATGTTTTGTTTATTTTATAGTGGTATAGGCTTCTTAAGTAGAGATAGGCATCCTAAGGATTTTTGGATTTTTTTACTTTAAGGGAAGGGGAATTGGGGAGAACCTTGTATCAAATTCTTTGTTCTTTGAATTTAGGAACATGGACAATTTAATTAAACCTACTGAGTATTAAGTAATGATGTGTGATGAATGTAAGAGAGAGAAATAGGGGCGAGGCATTGTGTAATATATAAAGAGCCACTCACACCAGCTAGCGCCTGTTCTGCCACAGAACTGCCTAGTCTTCGGGTTCCAAATGAAGCGCTTAACCTTCTGCATACCGGTCAACGGCACCTCCTTCTTCTTGTAGTACATGTTGAACCGCTCCAAGCTCGTCAGGTCTGACGTCCTCTTCTTGGTCGCCGTCATTTTGGATGGGTGTTGTTGCTGCAAGCAGAGACATATTTGGCTCACTTGGCTACGCTGGGTGAGCTTGGAGACTTGGTTATTATCAAAGCTGGATGTTTGACAGTGAAATTGAAGGTTAATTTACTATTAAAATTATACTACTTATATTGGATCTTTTGGAGGGAAATTTTGAAAGGACGTCGAGAATACCGTTTAAATACTTCTTTCCAAAAAACTGAAACAATTTTGGCTCATAACTATTCCACCTGTATGCACAGGCCTACCGAATTAGGTTGTTGTCAGCCACAATGTGCATTAGCAGAACTTGAAAAACACTTCAAAAGCTATATCGTGGATGCTTATATTATTTAAACCCAAACTGTCGCAGTCTTTAGAGCCTATATCGGCAAAACCACTTTCCAAAGTAGGCTAAATTTGATAAAAACTTTTGAACATCGTCAACCATAAAATTGCCCAAAAACGGTTGCACTCGACTTTCTAGATTTTTTACTGGGAAGAAGAAACTACACATGGACAAACCAGTCTTGGAAATGTCAAAAAATCTTCATTAAATTCCGTGTATCCTTATAGAGATATGGTGCTACAAGAGCGACTTTTAATAAATAATAATATCTGCACATACTTCTACTAAAGGAGGTACCGTGAATTCTGGAATTAAATTGATATTAGAGAAAGCCTTAAAAAGGCCACATTGCCCATTTCCGCTCCCAGGGACAACGTAATTTAACTCTTAAACTTAGGTACTTGTATTTGTTCAGCTCTTCCTTTTTCATATCAAATCAAAAAGGTATAAAAAATGTCTTACCGCGCTCACCTGTCAGCTGTCCCGTAGGAATAAAAGCGGCGCACGCGCGTGGATGCGCACAGCGACTGCGCCCGCGCACGGCAACTAACCGCGCAGGATAATGGACGACGCTATGTGGGAGGCGACAACAAAACCCAGTTTTTACTAACTTTAAGTAGTTATTACAGTTATAATTTTATAATTCGGGATATTACTGTTCTATAACTGAACTTAGAACTACTATTCTTACTCTTACTGTAAATACTCTTTCATTCTTTCTCTTTCTTTAAGTTAGAACTACTTACTGCAAGTTCAGTAGCCCAAGCACAAACACTTTCAAAAAAGTAATTGTTTCGAAATCAAGAATAATTTGTATTTGAAGGAGCTTAATGAACGTAGATGAAAAAAAAGTGGTGTGCCAGGATCGTAGCAAGTGTAGTCTCTGCCTTCCCCAATGGGAGACAGATGTGAAAACATGTATGTATGTATGAGATTTGTAGCAGTAAAAAACTCATTCGTTTACGATACGAATTCGATAGTTGTTCGTGCTTGGGCTAATCCCTACTATATTAATATTAATATTATAAATGCAAAAGTAACTGTCTGTCTGTCTGTTACGCTTTCCCGCTTAAACCTTTCAACCGATTTTGATGAAATTTGGCACAGACAATCTTTAGACCCTGAGAAAGGACATAGGCTATATATCATCACGCTACGCGGACGAAGTCGCGGGCAGAAGCTAGTGGAAAGATAAAACTCATGGTTTTGATGATTCACAATATCACTAATAGGTACACGACTACCCACCGTGCCTTATTTGTAATGCCCTCACAGATAAATTTTCGATAAGTGAGTGGTGAAAGAAAACACCATTTTGTACTAAGGAAACGTGACTGAGTTTATGAAGATTAGATCATTAACTCATAACATAGCATAATATACCATCACGCCTGTTTTCCCCGAAGGGTTAGGCAGAGGCGTACAAATTTACACCCACAGTTTGCCGGTATGTTTAGGTCCCATGTAATAGAGGGCGAGCCTATTGCCCTTAACCGGGCACAAATTCCAAACTCGAAGCTGTTACTGGGAATTTCATAGAAAAAACCCAATAACATATGCTCGACCTGGGAATCGAGAAACTCGGCTAATGAGGCAGTTCATCATTAACTCAATGAATGTTATTACAACTTCTATAAATTCATTATCTGAGATTATTAACGTACCTTATCCATGTCTTCGACCAGCATCCGTAACATTCATTCGAGGGAGTATTCCTCGAAGCTTTATAATCATATTCTCGTGGGAGTGAAGGTATGTGGTATCATAAGGTCCCCTCATAACAATATTACCTATCACCATCACATCTGTGTTCCCCGAAGAGAGACAGAAGCAGTTCGCCGGTCATTTTTACACACGAGTCTATTGCCATGAACCAGGCATCAATCTATAGGTACTCCGAGCAGCTACTGAGAATTTTATAAAAAAAAACAAGAACACATTGCCCGACCGGAGAATCAGCCTTGCCCGTCGCGCTCACGACTATTAGACATAGGTCTCGAAGTTAATAATTGACACCCATCTATAGACGGACCAAGCGTAGCTTAACCTTGCAGATTGATCGCTTTACGTAGTAATTCACTTCTACTTAATTACTACGCTAACCCATACTCTTGCGGCTAATTAGTCCTTCCTCTTACCTACAATTCCCTCAATTTTTTTTTATTATTATGGCGCCACACTTTTTGTGTATTTGCCAGTGTCAAGTATTAGAGTAATCAAGTAATATTTCCAATTTTTCATCATGGGGTTGTATTATGGCACCACACTTTTTGTGTTCGCCAGTGTCAAGTACAAGTTGTTCAGTTGCTCCAATAAAACGGTAGAAACTTTATTGAGGCTTCGATGGAGTTTAGGAGTGAACCCAAAAAGTCACGATCTTCAATTTTACATCATTTGCCTACATTCTCACACGTTCACGAAAACTTAATGGTTAATTATCCACCATAATTACACATTAAACTTCGGAGAAATTCAAGTTTTGAAAAATAATATAAAATCGACAATGTGCACTTTACATTTTCCCGCCTAAAAAAACCCAATTCCCTCTTTAACCGTGTTCATAAATATTTTTTTAAAGTAATTATAAAATTGTTGTTTTATGTACAGTTAGATATTTTTGTGCACATGCTGTGTAGGTACTTCTATAAGTGACGAATTCACCATTATAAATCTAAATAAATTAATGTTCTTTTCTTTATATTCTAATAGTGGATAAGTCGTTGAGTACCTTTAAATAAATAAATAAATTTCCAAATTAATATAAGATTAATAAATAATTTTAGATTAATTAATTGCCTGCCTCACTAGCGCATAACTGCGATCGTTCGCCCCCTCACTCGTAATTCAATTCATGCCTTTTGTGATTAATTTCACTTTATGTATGTAACAGCAGTTTTGATTAGTGACGATATTTTCTTTAGAATTTTCAAGATTGGGATAAGTAGGTACCTTCCTTCTTGAATGAAAAAAAAAATATGATTACCCACAACAAAAATAAATTTAAAAAATTATACTTGCTGTCAGCTGCCGCTTCACTCGCGTAAAAAGATTTACTTACTTAAAGTCAGTCAAAGTCAAAATCAAAATGTTATAATTCAGTTAGACCATTAATAGGTCCTTTTGAAAAGTCCTGAGTTCGATTCCCGGATCGACCAGCGTTATTGGGTTATTATTAGCAGCTCGGAGTTTGGATTTGTGCCTGGTGAAAGGCAATAAGACCCTATTACATGGGACCAAAACCGCCGAAATGATTTTTTTTATGGGATATGGGGGGCAAACGAGCAAACGGATCACCTGATGGTAAGCGATAACCGCCGCCCCGCAACACCAGAGGAGTCGCAAGTGCGTTGCCCGCCTTTAAAAGGGTTTGGGCCTCCGGTAACCTCAACTCACTCGGCGAAACACAACGCAACTCACTCGGCGAAACACAACGCAAGCGTTGTTTCACGCCGGTTTACTGTGAGGCCGTGGTATCACTCCGGTCGAGCCGGCCTATCCGTGCCGAAGCATGGCTTTCCCACGTGTTGGCGTATAATAGTACACCTCTGCCTAAGCTTTTGGAGAATACGTAATATGTATGTAGTAAATGTTCGCAGACCATGATTTGAATTTATTCGGGCAGAGGAAGCGGCGGTGATATGTAACAATCAGCGTCCGTCTGCGAGGTGCTCGCGATTATCCACTGACGAAGGTACAGTCGCTAGCACATTAATTGGCCACAAACTGTCAAATTTCCTTAATGGATAATAAACTCTATTGTTTGCAGTTTGATTTAAAAATCGATTGAAGAAATTTAACAGTTTTGGATACCAAGATTTGTTAGCGAACGAACATCGAGATAATTATGATGTAAGTACTAGATGTGATATAGAACAACGGTAAATAGATGAATAAATAAATTTTATATCCAAACTATCTCATTCGTCTAGTGGTCGTGAGCGCGACTGCTACGTTAGCGGTCTTATGTTCGTTTCCTAGGTGAAACATCGGCTTCTGCGCCACGTGTTCTGGGTTCGATGCCCGCGTGGAACAAATATGTGTATGACCTACAGGTTCCGGGTCTGAACGTTTGTGTATGTGAGTATTTATGTTTGTAAAAGCACCCACGATACAGGAAAAATACTTAGTGTGGGACAACGTTCTTTTTAAAAAGAAATCAACTCCATTTCTTATATTTTTTTTTTATTATTATTTAATAATTGCTTACAAAACAATCGAGTAAAGTCAATTGATAGCCATTAAAAAAAAGCGTATTTGCGATATGGAATGTATAAATATAGGTCAAACCTACAATAAATTCAAATCTGGCGGCTGATGATGAAAAATATTTTATTAATCTAAAATGAAATTACAATATAGCAAAAGTAATCGTAACGAGCGAACAATAAATAAAATTGTATAAGAACACCACACACGATCATTCAAAAGTAATTTTCCTTAATAAGTACTCAATAAAAAAGCATTAAATGTGCAAAAAGTACTTAATCATTCCGTTTCGCCGAACAAAGATGGGTTGATAATAAATCGGCCATCGGCAATGATTCGCGGCGCTGACCGTGTCGATTGCCCGTAAAAAAACAAAAGGGAATGTTTATTATGCCCTTTATTCGGGTGCGCGGGCGCAGCGTCAATCATACGAACGGACAGTGTGGTTAGCGGACCCAAAAGTGGATATCGATAGCGAATTCGACTATCGAATGTCGATAAGTTTTAATTTTCTTTATAATAACTGGTTTCTCAAAATACCTAACTATTTATGGTTTAATATAAATAACTTTTTGGGACACTCCTTTTATCTCAGTTTGTATTATTATCGCAGTCCTTCCAGTTTTTCAAAAACGTGTTCTACTTAGTTAAGGGCCCTCAGAGCTCTTGAGAGAGATTGTGAAATGGCGTAAATGGCCGAGGACCCATTGTGGATTCTTGGACTTCTAGTTGGAGAAAGCCACAAATAGGCAGCTGAGGTAATAATGGATTAAACCATTGCTACATAGATATAAAAAAATATCAGACAACAAGAGTCCATATAAGCCAATATAATAACAAAAGAACTTAAAAAACTACTTACGTTGGTAAATATACTCAATAATAACCACAATATCTACAATAATAATAATTTATGTACTAATCACATAGTGTCGATATTAAATCACGTCGCTTGTCGATATTCGCCCAAGTTTCGCTCCGGACAACCCCACATAGCGGTATTCTCGCGAAGGGTGAGATAACTTGCGCCAAAGTCTTCGATCACATGAAGCATGCTTTTGATGCAGGGTTGTCATCTCGGATTTTTAGGTGCTGGGATATACAGTTTTTCGTAAAAATATTTTAGGTATCTAGTAATTTTTAAGGAGAAGGTAATGTGCAATATATAAATTATTTAAATGTTACTAAGAAGTCAGATCGGAACCGAGAGTCAACGCCAAGAATAAAATATTTGTAAAAGTTGTTGGAAAGAAAGTAAATTAACTTTATAGATCAATTACTTTGAATGAATTGTGGAAAGCCTATCGATAAACTAAGAGTTGTCTCGAAGACTTTCGATACCTTTTCCTCCTCCTTGAGTGGTCACTGCTGAAGCTCGTGACCTCTATGCAAAAGTTTTTGTATAGACTGTCACGCCATTTAGCTGTACCTATCCTCTGCGTCGCTCACACTGGAGTCGCATGTCGAGCGAATTTGTCAGACCAACGCATTAGGCTCCCCTTGGTCTTCTTCCTTCGATCTTGCCTATCATGCATGAGTAGCTTTTTATTCGAAAAATATTTTATATATTTTTTTTCACATTTTAGGGTCGAGATAAGATGAACATATAAAACGACGATATTGAAAATATTCTAGCGACTCTACACATAAAAAAAATAAAAAAAAACAGTTAAGTACTATTTAATTAAGCTCTTAATCTCAACTTTGGGCTACTCAAGTACCTACTGCTGTCCGCATAAATATTATCGCAATATTTTTTAAAATTGTAGATTGAAAAGAAAAAGATATAATATGAAACGTAGCAGCCCTATGTTTGTTGAGGACGGTGGCTGCAATATAAAAGTTTGTCCTTGAGGCGAGGCGTCAATCGAAGTGAACTCCTCGCCACCAGAGTACCGTCAACACCACACCACCATGGAAAGACACACCAAGACCTCGATATTTGTAAGTGTTATCTGAATTTCTTGACCTTTTTACAATTACTAGACAATTTTTATAATAGAAGAAATATATGTTTATTTGGCCAAAGCATAGGAAAACAAACCATAACAATTACAGCTGATAACACAGAGTTATTTAAAACTGCCTCATTAGCCTATTGGTCCTGAGCGCGACTGCTACGCTAGAGGTCCAGGATTCGATTTCCAGGTCGAGCAAAGTGTTATTGGGTTTTTCTATGAAATTCTCAGTAGCAGCTTGGAGTTCGGAATTTGTGCCTGGTTAATGGCCCCCTATTACATGTACCTAAACATACCGGCGAATTGTGGGTGTACATTAGTAGGTACACGGGAAATACGCGTGAAGTATAGTAACACGGTATTTATAAAAATATAATTTATGAATATTTAAAAGTCTTGAAACATTACAAAATATTCAGGTACTTAATACTATTTTTGTTGTATGTTATTGTTTTGACTACGAAAAGAAGGAAATTTTCTTTCTGTTTCGTTGTTACTCAATATCCTTGTCGATCGTAAGCGATTTAATTTTTTATCTTAGGTCGCATTTAACACTCCTTTAAGAGCGATCAAGAAGGATCGATCCCACAACACTATTAGTTGCGTCTCTGGCGACAGAGACTTACCATCTAGCTTGTATTACCCGAAGGGTAATAACACCAGCAGTTCTCCGGTATGATTAGGTCTCAGGGGGCGAGCCATTAATCGGACATTTACCAAAACTCCAAGATGTTACTGAGAATTTCATAGCAATACCCAACAACCCTTTGTTCGACATGGGAATCAAAATAATAGGACTACTAGGGTAGCAGTCGCGCCTAGGATCTAATTGAGCAAGCTAGGATAGACGAATTAAGCAATCTCAGAGATATCACTTTACTACCACTGCTTACTTTAATTTTCTTTACAGTTGCTCGTCATCATGCTGAACAGCATAACAAGTGCGTTAGAAGCAAGAAAAGTGCTGCACATACCGGAGAAGATCATTGGAGGAGTCATTGACATAGTCCAGAGCCATAAGAACAAACCCACACAGATCACCACCATACAAGGTCAGACACAGCAGCAAGTCACCGCAGTCCAGGGCCAAGCACAGCAGCAAGTCTACCAGCAGTACGCACCTTGGTACCAAGGTCAGGGTCAAGTTCAGTACCAAGGACAAAACGGAAACTATGGCTACCCTCAATCAGGGAACAGCTACCCTCAGTCAGGGAACAGCTACCCTCAAGGTGGTTACGTGAACCAGGGATACCACCAGTATGGAGGGTCACAGTCCCAACCGCAATATCCAATTTACCCGCAAACCCAACCTGGAAATCAAATCCAAGGTACTAATCAACAGATTACTAGTTCGTTTGAAAGTCAGCAAAACGGTCAGTTCCAAAATCAACTGCAGAATGGTATTCAAGGCCAGGGACAGCAGAATCAAGCCCAGGGACAGCAGAATCAAGCCCATGTTCAGAATCAGAATTATCAAAATCAGCAATCCAGTCAGTTTGTGAATCAGAATCAGGTAGCTAATGGAAACTACCAAGGTTTTCAGCAAGCGGTAAATCAGCAGAACTATCAGAATCAGCCTGCAGGTGGTTTCATAGCTCAACAAACAGGAATCTATGGAAACCATCAGCAGTCAAGTAATTTTGCAGGCAACCAACCGTCAGCCAGCAATTTTGTCACACAACCATCAAATAACTATGTAGGATCGAATCAGCCTCAAGGGCAGGTCACACAATCTTCGTTTGTAGGACAAAATCATCATACAACCCAATTCCAAGGTCATACAGGTCAAAACAGTGTGGCAGGTGCGACTGGCTCAAACAGCGGTAGCTACCAAGTATCTAATGGTCATTATACTGGTGGCGCAGTACCCACATGTTTGTGCCAAGCCTGGACCAAGCCTCAAGCTGCAGTACTTAACGATAACCCAGCTCAGAGAAGCGAGGAAAAAGTTGAGAAATCTGATTGATACTCCTAGTTAAATTCACTTAGCAAATTATATGAAAATTATAGCGTTCACTTTTTCGTCAGGCGCTTAATTTTTTCATTTTCAAGATTGAGAAATTATGATTCTTGTCAATTTAGAAGGTTATTTTAATATAAAACAGTAATAAATATATATTTTAAATAAATTTACAGTACGCTAATGTAACTTTAATACAGAATTGTGACTGTTAATGTAAGTTTTGAGTTAAGGAAATTATAATCATAATTATTTATTTACCACTCGTTTTTATCAAACACTGTGTTAACAAACCTCCCCGACCCGAGATACTTTTGAAGTTTAAAACTCATTAGTAATTCGATTGTTGTGCCCAATTGCCTCAATCAGCCCAAAATCTAACACATTTTTAAAATGAGTACCTATAATACTTACCTACCTTTATATATCAATACTATATATGATTGGTGATATCCAGGGACGGTGTCTCTGCCACCGTAAGTATTGCGATTTCAGTTTCCTCGTTCTTTTTTGTTTCAGGGTATTTTTCTTTAACCTGTAAAGTGAATATAAAAAGAGGCCGTATTATAACGTGTTAAGCAAGAGATGAGGCTACCTTTTACAAAGTACTTAATGATTAGGTTATGAGTTAAATAATTAAGGTAGCTTATATAGTTGAAACCCTGCCTCCTAAACTGCCTTTCTGGTGTTGCGGGTGTTCAATGGACGGCGGTAATCGCTTACCATCAGGTGATCCGTCTGCTCTTTTGCCCTCTATCCCATAAAAATCACATTGGCGGCTTCAAACTCAACGGGCGATTGTCAATCCCCAACAGAAAAATAAACTAAATATCTTCTACCATTACTGATGTAGGTACATGTGGTCATAATATTCCTGAACATGCATACATGCGTCGTAAGTACTTGATCTACTGCCTAAGTGTCTTAGAAGATCCAAGAGGATTTATTACGCACTCGAAAAAGACTCCAACTTATCTAGGTGGCATAAATCACATAACATAATCAACCCATTATAATTATTTTAGTGAAGGAAAAATTCGACTCGCAGGTAGGTCTCGAACCTACGTCTTCTGGCTAGGTACGCCAGACGCTATGACCTCTAAGACACCGCGAGTCCCACCTGCCATGTCGAAATTTGCCTTCACATTCTGAACTTACGTCTTAAAGGTGACGTCAGTAACATCTATTGAAAGGCAAGGTACTTTGCCTGTCAACTGACATGGCTTACCTTACGGTTATTTGTATGTCATTTCATGTCATTATAATGTTATACTACTGGGCACGGGTCTCCTCCTAGAATGAGAGGGATTAGTATAACATTGCTAGTAATCTTAAAAAAAAAAAACCTTCTCATGGTGGTGGACTATAGAGTCCACTATGCTAGCAAAGGTAATACAGATTGGCAGACTTTGCACGCTTCTCTCTCTCAAATTCTAAGGTATGCAGGTTTCCTCACGATGTTTTTCTTCACCGTTTATACTCAAATGAGTTCGAAAAGTCAGAGATGAGTGCAGAGATTTGAACTCGAGACCTTTGATACTGATTTCTGACACTTACGCGAATATTAGACATTGAAATGAAACTTCTTTTTACGGATTTTATCGCGTTGTTTTGATATTTTAATTCCCGACGTTTCGGATCCTTCGAAACCTTTGACTTGGCAGTGCAATGGTCATATCACTTGGCCGCTTGGTGGCATAAATAATTGTTAAAAAATCTCTTGTGTATTAACAACTACATTTTTATTTTTCTAGTTAACAAATACCTAAGAATAACTTGATCTTGACACCCTTTATGTTCCCGTTACCCAAAATAAGAAGCTGTCCAAATTTAGCGCTACAAAGATGCGCTTGCGACGATTAAATCATTGAGGTCGAAGTATGGAAATTAACAACAAATTGTTTCTAATTGATTCGCAGCCTCGTTGTCTAAAGTGTCTAAACGATCAAATAACAAGTAGGATCAACGATTTTGCGTGCGTTCTCTTAACTTTATATAAATGTTGTCCCATCCATTCTATAAGATTTCTCGTGAAAACCAGTAGCAAGAATCCAAAACAAGATTATCTCTAAATAAATAAAATGAAGTGTCTGTTTGTAATGTCAAAATATAAGCTTGTTAGTAAATGTATATGTAAGTATATAAGTACGTATGTGGGTGTACATTAGTACACCTCTGCCTAACCCTTCGGGGAGTAAAAGCGTGATGATATGTTCTTTAATTTTAATCACCTACACGGACGGGCTGTCGGACTATGATCTGTATATACATAATACACATTACCGATAACATATCGAAAATAAATCTGTGTATTAAATAAATTCTAGACCTCGAAATCAATTTTCTATAGACCAATAACCTAGTAGGTCTAGGGAGTTGCAAGCCTAGTACAAACCAACAAAATTTAAAACCACCTTTAAATCCAAGACGCGGAAGACTATTTGACGGTAAAGCATTATTTTGCAACCCTATTTCCTGACTTATTTAAAAAGAGCCGCTACTCCCCTCGAAAATCATACAAACGATGACAGGAAAGGGATTAAGCGCGAGCCTAGAGGGGTCAGCGTAAACTGGCAGGCTATGTAGGTCTAAAACGTGCGCGCGCCGCGTTATGTAATCGTTACGTAAGGCGGGTACGGGGTTGCAGGGGTTGCTAGGCGCACGAGGGGTGCGAACTGCGCGGGACGGGGGACAAGACAGGGCGAAAGCGCCGGCAATCGATTCCCGTCCGCAGTCCGGCTCGGCATTCGAACATGGCAGACAAGACAAAGGTTGCAGAACAGTATTACGCCCCGCCGCCGGATCTAGGCAAATGGGAGTCGTTCAGGACTTTCCTGTGGAATGGCGAAACAGGACAGTTCCTTGGCCGCACGGGATCGAGTTGGGGTAAGTCCTTTTTCTACCGTAGGCTGTATAGTAAGGTTCTTTGCCTTTTGGAGGGAAAATCGATAAGCGATGACTGGGGAAAAACCGTGTTCGGAAAATATATATTTTTCAGTGAACATTTTCTTATTATTTTGTGATCAATAGGAGATTTATATAAATAACACCGTCGTTATATCGCCATTGTTCGACCACAGTATTTTCTCTTTCAGAGATCGTACGTTCTATGTGTCGAATAAAAGTTTTCCTCTTCATTAATAATATGATATAAACGGTTCATTCAAAACAATAAAAGTATGATATTAATTTTATCATTTAAGTAATTTCTAAATTTTAATACTTAGGTATATATTTTTAAAAGTATGTACCTTCATTTTGCAACTAAAGAATAAGTACAAATTCTAAATCATATAAAAAACAGATGTCGCACTTAAAAAAAGACATCTGGACGTCACGTTACGTAAGTTGAATATCGACAGACCTTGATAATAAACTCAAATGAACTCTTTTTATCTGCGGGAAGTAACTATCACGTCCTAAATAAAACAATTCAATCGGTTGTGTTAATTATGATTCGTAATTTGTTGCAATGAAAATGCATTACTTAGGGTGTGCTTTTCGCGCCAAAGAGCGGCGCGCGCCGCGGATGTCTGCGCGCGCCTCGTCCTTGCCGCGATCGATCCAAGGACGAAAGAGTCTTACCCGACGGAAATACCCGTTTTCTTAATTTGAATCTTATTTTTCTGCCTCGAAATCATCCACGGACACATGGACTAAAAATTACATACATACCATCACGCCTGTATTCCCCGAAGGGTTAGGCAGAGGCGCACTAATTTACACCCACAGTTCGCTGGTATGTTTAGGTCCATGTAATACGGGCCGAGCCTATTGCCATTAATCACAAATTCCAAACTCCGAGCTGCTACTGGGAATTTCATAGAAAAACCCAATAATACTGCTCAACCTGGAAATCGAACCCAAGACCTCTAGCGTAGCAGTCGCACTCAGAACCACTAGGCTAATGAGGCGGTACACTTAGGGATCAGCTTATACTAGATATGTTTGGTATCATACATACACTCACGCCCTTTTCCCATAGGGGTAGGCAGAAACTACAGAATGCCACTCGCTACGATTCTTGCATAGCTTTTTTGCTTCACCTGTCCGTGAATCAAAATTATAAATAGGTATCCAGTAAGGGCGACCTCTGTGGTTTAGTGGTTCGAGTACTGGATTGCTGACCATGAGGTCGTGGGTTCGATTCCCACAGGACACAAAAATTTATGTGATGAATATAAGTGTTTGTGTTCGTCTGGGTGTTTCTTATGTATTATAAGTATGTATTTACAAAAAAAAAGTATATAAGTATTATATCCATTGTCTAGTACCCATAGTACAAGCTCTGCTTAGTTTGGGACTAGATAGTGCTGTGTAAAAATGTCCTAGAACATTTATTTATTTATTATATAAGTGGTATTTTAGCCCCCTTGACCTCCGCAACTCAATTACTATGCAATATCAATATCCTAAGATTATACTGAATGCTCAATTCGTTTATTGCACTCCACAATGTTACCAGGTGTTAAAATAATGTATCAACCATGCATGGTCCAGCTTTTCGGCTTCCGACTGCTATTAACCACGTTGTTATGTTATTGTTACTCAGAGGCACGAAGGGTCTGAATGTTTGAAAGTGGTCTCCCACCCATACACAGACCGTGGCAAGCGAAACGTAACTTTGCAGATGCATTGACCACCGTAGTTACTGTGAAGTCTTCCTGAACCGTTTTTACCCGATTTTACCGTGGGAGAGCCATGCTTCGACATGGCCGGCTCGACCGGAGTGAAACCGCACTTGTGACTCCTCTGGTGTTGCGGGTGTCCATGGGCGGCGGTTATCGCTTACCATCAGGTGATCCGTCAGCTCGGTTGTTCCCCTATCACATAAAAACAAACTTTTTTCTATGACAATAGCAATTAGACGGGTCAGCAATAATTTTAATGACCTTTTTAATATAATTATATGTTTTGTCTTCTTTTCCCTTTCACAAAATATCACATGTAGAGGTATCGTACACCCGCAACAACAGAAGAGTCGCAAGTGCGTTGCCAGCCTTTTAAAAGGGTTTGGGCCTCCGGTATCCTCACTCACTCGGCGAAACACAACGTAAGCGTTGTTTCACGCCGGTTTTCTGTGAGGCCTTCTTCTGGGCGACGGTTATCGCTTACCATCAGGTGATCCGTCACCTTGTTTGCTCCCGTATCCCATAAATATATCTATAAATATATAGCGAGGTGAGCTGTAAAATTAGGTACAATTAAATTTAAAGGATTTTCGTTCTGATAAACTATAACGTACACTTACAAAGTAACGTAGGGCTTATTACGTTAGCCATGCCCAAGGGCATCACGTGTCGTAGTGAATGACAGATTACGCAACGTAAACGCTTATTTACATACGTGTGCTAGGTAAATAAACAATAGAATTACTGTCTAGTCTTAGATAATATAGATAGGTATACAACATACAACCTTAGTTTTTGTATGCGAAGCCCGGGTAACGTGTCTTATTTTTATGTACCTTTTTAGTTTATCTTTTTTTTTTTCCTAGCCTGTTTCGTCCCACTGCTGGGCAAAAGCCTCCCTTCCCTCCTTCCAAATCTCTCTGTTTGTAGTCTTAGCCACCCAATCTCTATCGTAAGAGTCTAATTCATCGCGCCACCTCCGTCTGGGCCGACTTCGCTGTCGCTTCGCTCCGTGTGGGATCCAATTTGTGGTAGCTTTTGCCCACAGTTCGTCTGGCATGCGGCATACGTGTCCTGCCCAGTCCCATTTAAGCTGTCTGGCTTTGCGTGTTACATCTGTGATTTGAGTTTTTGAGCGCAGTTTATCAGCGTAGTTTATCTATGTCTATGTAGTTTATCTATGTCTATGTAGTTTATCTATGTCTATGTAGTTTATCTATGTGTATGTTTATGTATAGTACAAAATTGCAGAACTGTATCACGAAAAATCACAAAGTTATAAGCTTATTATGTTACCTGGTTGCTCGTACAACATGCTCACCACGTTTTATAACCCCCGCCCACTGTGCGCCCGCGCCTACTGCCGCTATGACCTGCCGTGACTTATTTTGTCCGCGTTTATTAGCGGAAAGATAAAATAATGTCGCTCGATGTCCAAGTTATAAGTACCGTTTTTTTTTTATATAACATGGTGTAAGAATTGAAATGAAACTACTTTTTACGGATTTTATCGCGGTATATTGATATTATTTAGTTCCCGACGTATCAATATACCGCGATAAAATCCGTAAAAAGTAGTTTCATTTCAATGTCTAATATTCGCGTAAGTGTCAGAAATCAGTATGGTGTAAGAATTATTAGAATCGATCCAGTTACTGCTGCCTCATTAGCCAAGTGGTCCTGAGCGCGACTGCTACGCTGGAGGACCTGTGTTCGACTCCCAGGTCGAGCAAAGTGTTATTGGGGTTTTCTATGAAATTCTCAGTAGCATCTCGGAGTTTGGAATTTATGCCCTGTTAATGCCCCCTGTTACATGGGACCTAAACAAACCGGCGAAATGTGGGTGTACCTGAGTACACTTCTGCCTAACTTTTCGGGGAATTCAGGCGTGATGGTATGTTTTATCAGGTGATCCGTCTGCCTCCTTAAACCATAAAAATACATTAACTACAAGACATTCAAGTCTGAAATCTATAGGCGGGCATTTTCACCTGCACAAAAGGTCGAAAGGTAATTCTTAGGTGCGCATGCTCCGTGACCCGCCTTGTTCGTCCGCCGTTCTATAAATAACGAATATCTGCATCAATGCATGTGCTGCATACGATATTGACGAATTGATTGTTCCTGGGAAAAGTCACTGGCGACATATCGATTGGGCGCCAGTTGATGGGGTTTATATGGGCGTCTAATGGAGACAATCGAATGTTACGATGGTTTTTTTACAGTCTGAAATGAGGTTTTTTGTTCCCTTCAAGGTTAGACACCATTTTTTGACGGTAAATCTGAATCCAGCAACAGAATTGCTGTAGGACGTCAGAATTTGGATTATACGAATTTTAAAAACGATTTTTCGCCTTATTTGAAGTAATTTTTTGCAAGCATCATTTTTTTATGATTAAGTATTTATAATCACAGCATCCTTTAGTACTGCCCTTCTGCTTTCAAATTTGGTTTCGTTTGTTTCGCCTCGATTCTTCTTATGATTTATGATGGAATTAAAACTCGAATTCCTTCAGATTAAAATCAAGTGTCATTTATAGTAGATACGTAATGACATCGGGAATTAAATTCGCAACAATTATACTTTCTTCGTTTTACAAGCGCATTTAACATTTTTTTTTGCCTAAATTACAGCAAATCTGCATAGATCTTTTCTTGCCTCCGCCAGGTAAAATCACCTGCCTGGTCGAAGAATCCTTTGGTTGGAGAGGCAACACACCTCGCCCCCTCACATTGCCATGTGGTTCAGGACATTTTAATTTTGTTTCATAACTTTTCTCCTTTAAATACTTATGACCACAATTTTCAACCTAATGAAACTAGTTTCAACTTCAACAGCTCTTGTGGTTTCAAACGTTCAAACTCACAAAGTTGGAAGCACTGTGCAGCACTCATATGAACCTAATTAAAAAGTGGTAATGCGTGCAGCAGTGATAGTCTACTGATATGACCAAGGATAGGTCTCGTAGAACTAAAGACTGTTGGGGCAGGATCTCGAGTGGAGACCACGCACCGGAAAACGCAGTGTGGTAAGATGGACGGGCGACCTGGTGAATTTCGTGGGGACTCTTTGGATGCAGGCGGCTCATACCTGGACCTTGTAGTTGTCTTTGGAAGAGGCCTTTAATCAGCAGTGGACGTATCTAAGCAGCGATAGCCTAGTGATATGACCATTGGACTGCCAAGTCGAAGGTCTCGAGTTCGCTCCAAGGCACGTACCTCTGACTTTACGAAGTTATGTACGTATTAATAGTTAATTATCACGCGCTTTAACGGTGAAGGAAAATATCGTGAAGAAACCTGCATGCCTAAGACATTTTCTTGATGGCGTGTGAAGTCTGCTAACCCTCACTACGCCAGCGTGGTGGACTATAGCCTAATTCGTCTCATTCTGAGAGGAGACCCGTGCCCAGCAGTGGGACAGTATAATGGGTTGATTATGTTATACAATGTATGTATGAATGGAAGTATTTTGGTTGATATGATAATGACGACGTTTCGAGTCTGAATACTCCTCTAAAATGTTGACATAATGTTCGTAATCTATACTTCTATACTAATATATAAAACTGAAGAGTTTGTTTGAACGCGCTAATCTCAGGTACAACTGGTCCGATTTGAAAAATTCTTTCAGTGTTAGATAGCCCATTTATTGAGGAAGGCTATAGTCTATATATCATCACGCTCACGCTAAGACTAAGTAACTATTCCACGCGGACGAAGCGGAAGCTAGTAAGTAATTACAACAAAATTACAGATACAATGCAAAGTCAATTCATGAGCCTTCAAGACTTGTTTTGTAATATACATAGATATTCTAGATGATACATCCCATAATATATTATCTTTATCTTAGCCATAAGACCGCTCTTGGTGCCATTTTGTGATTTGTTATCCCTCTGGATTTTCTCACTTTATAGGGCCATTTAGCCGAGGGCCCTTGAGCTTAATACAGTGGCCTAATTCAGAGGCCTTTGCGGGGATATGATAAACGACATAAGTTGGCGATGCACCGCGAATTGGTGCTATCGTCGTAGTGACATTATTGCCATTTAGCACTGATTGGCATCGCGCATAGATTTTAATTAAATCACGCTAGTTATGACTGGTAAAGTTGTGTTTGTCAAGGATATCCCTCAACGGCTTATACCCATCTCATTAAAAATGCCTGACTGTCAAAAGCCAACGAAAATGATGGAAACCAGATGATTAATAAAGCATAGTCTTAGTGTAGTGATAGCTTAGCGATATAAACATATAGTCCCAAGTGATAGGTCACCAATTCAACTCTGATGCATACACTATTCATTAATTATCAATTGCTTTAACGTTGAAGGAATTTATGATTTATTTATTTGAGGCAAATGCACAACATTACAGTAGTTGAGTAAATCTGTATGCTGTGCCTCAGTTTGCGAGGAGAGGGGTTGAAAGATTTCATGCGCGGTCGAGGTCTCTCAAAATCAGCCAGGCCCGGAGGACTTCAGTGCTCTATATTGACAGGGGAATTCTCTATAAAGACCATTGAGGTTTAAACATACCGGCGAACTGTGGGTGTGTGGGCTTGATGGTTTGTGGAAATATTTTTTCTTTTCGGTACTTTTTGAATTTTCTGTTAAGTATTATATATTGCACAGCTAAAAAAAACAAAGAAACTGTTGTACAAACGTAAACCATATCGCGATTAGAAAGATTCTAAATATTACAGAAGTTTGACCCTAACCTCGATAGATGGCGATGGGATCGAAATAGATCGCGATATGGTTTCGTTACATTGATTTGGTTAGGCTGTGAATGTTTAATTTTAAAGTAAGTACAGCAAACTACCATTACAGTGATTGTCTTGCCATCTGGTGGTTTTATTTCAAACCCCATTTAGAGTAGTGACGTTCAGTGAGTGGAGTGGTAAACATTGGTCCTTCGAGGAGCCGGATTACAGTGCCGGACGAAGGCATTACCGCGTTGGTTCCCGTGAACCGTGGCGCACCTATGGGCAGTGGATCGCTGTTCGGGGCGCACCTTCCAGCAAGAGCTGCTGATGCTGACCTGCTGAAAGAAGTCTTCGAGGCCAGTTGAAAGCACGACACCGGGAAGGAGCGAGCCAGTGTAACCAACTGGCAGCAAGGAGCGCCGACGGTGAAAGGACGAAGCAAACGGGTGACATCTTAAATTACGTGTGAAGTGTTTGGTTTGGACATAAAAACTGTGAGTAATTTGAACCTTATTACTAAGAAGAAATTAACTTAGCGTTTCAAAAGTAGGTACATGAACTTGTAAAATAAATAGTAGATTCAGTGTTTAGACTTAGAATAATTAGCAAAAAAGTGAAGTGACGGGGAATCCATGCCCAAATTCTGATCGAGTATTGAATGTTTAAAGACTTAGAAAATTTCGCCAAATTATCATCTGGGACTTAGAAAAATTTGTGCTTCATATACTTAAGAATTTTGTGATCATCAGAGTCCATTTGAGTTTTAACCTGTTTGGATAAGCAGTATTCAAAATGGACGTATTCTACAAACTTCAAGTTGATGGGAATAAAGCGATATTACGGGCGAGATCTAATTTTAAAAAATCGCCTAAAGACCGCATTACTAAGGCCTATCTCGAAGTTCGTCTGGAAAATTTAGAAAAACTGTGGAGTTCGTTTACAGATACTCATCAACAAATATTATCTACCGTTAAAGATGCTGAATTAATTAAATCCCAATACTGCACCGAAGAAGTTTTTGAGTCAACAGAAGAGGTTTATTTGGATTACAAAACTGAAATAAAGGAAATGTTTGTTAAAATTGATAAAAGGGAGATTATACAATCTGTTTCAAAGGAAAGTTCAAACGAGAAGTCATGTAACATTAAATTGCCTAAAATAACATTACCTGCATTTTCGGGACAGTATTCAGAATGGATCAGTTTCAGAGACTTATTTTTGTCTCTCATTCATAACAATAAGCAACTAGACGATGTTCAACGGTTACAATATTTGAAAAGTCATTTATCGGGAGAAGCGGAGCAACTATTGCGAAACGTACCAATTACTAGTGCTAATTATGAAACATGTTGGGAGCAGTTGAACAGCCGCTATAATAACAAAAAATATATGGCTAACTGTATATTAAAGCGTTTTCTAAGTCAGAAAAATATATCTACTGAATCGGCAAATTCCCTTAAGGAATTATTAGACACCACTAACGATTGTTTAAATGCTCTTCAAAATCTGGGAATTAATATTGACGGTTGGGATATTATTGTAATACATATTTTATGTTTGAAATTGGATCAGGAGTCTCGTAAGTTATGGGAAGTAAAAACCTGTGAAATTTCTGAAGAGTTACCTACATTAGAGCAATTTAAGAAATTTTTGGAACAACGATTTCGTTCATTAGAATTTTTAGATAATAAAGGTTCTAGAAGTAATGTCTTTAAAAATACCCCAGTAAAAACATTGCATGTTGCAAATGTACCGTTAACATGTAAATTTTGTAATGCCGACCACAAACTCGGTAGTTGCAAAAAGTTTACCCATGAAGATGTCACATCACGGCGTAATTTCGTCCAATCTAATGGGTTGTGTTTTAATTGTCTAGGATCAGGTCATGCGGTTTTGTCGTTTACCGACAAGATGTCGTTTATGCAAAAGAAAGCATCACTCTTTACTACACTCCAAGGAAACGTCAAAAGTATCAGCTGACCTTAATGAAGAAGTCAGTCACCAATCAGCTGATACCACACAAGATGAAGTCACTAACACGGTAGCAACTGTAGCTGCTACTTCTGGTGGTCATGATTTATTGCCCACAGCCTTAGTGAAAATTAAAACCGGTACAGGTACTGCGGTGACATTGCGTTGTTTACTTGACCAATGCTCCCAGGCTTCGTATGTCACGGAGTCAGCGGTTCAGCTTCTAGGGTTAAGGAAATATACCTGTTACAACTCCGCACTAAGGCTAGGGGAAGATGATGAGGGTTCTGCATTGTCCTCTAAATATATAGTTTACCTACAATTGCAGTCAATGCATAACCCTAACTTTACCCTGTCAGTCAAAGCTCACATCCAAAGAAAGTTAACTTCAGTTCTGCCTTCTCAGACAGTTGATTTTCCGTTATGGGCTGAACTGAAGCAATATAATTTAGCAGACCCTAATTGGAATACACCAGGAAAAATTGATATATTGTTGAGTTCCTCGGTGTATAGCAAAGTCCTCAAACAGGGACTTATCAAGGGTCCTCCCGGATCTATAATAGCACAGGATACAGAATTAGGCTGGATCCTGTCGGGGGCAGTTCCGGGAATGAAGAATGATTTAGAGAGTAGAAGTCTAAATTATTTAACTCTAGAAAATGATCAAAGCTACCTTTTAAAAAGATTTTGGGAATTAGAGGAACCCGTGGTACCTAAAAAACATTACACGGAAGAAGAAATAGAATGTGAAGCATTCTATGAAAGAACAACGCGAAGAGATTCTAATGGTCGTTACATAGTGAAATTACCTTTTAAAACAGATACACCAGAATGTGTAAAGGGTCTAACAAAAGATATCGCCTTGCGCAGATTTTTGGGATTAGAGAAAAGGTTAGCCAAAGACCAAGAATTAAAAAAGCAATATACAAATGTTATAAATGAATATATTGAATTGGGACACACGGAAGTTGTTCCATCGAACCAACAAGACAAATCCGATGTAGTATACTTACCTCACCACGCTGTAGTAAGAGAGGACAAAACAACCAGCAAAGTTAGGGTTGTTTTTGACGCCTCTTGCGTAGGAAAAAATGGTGTGTCATTAAACAGCGAACTAATGATCGGTCCAACTCTGCAGGCAGATCTCCGACACATAGTGATGAGGTGGCGTATGCATCCTGTTTGTATTGTATCAGATATTGTTAAGATGTATCGGCAGGTGATTGTCGCTCAAGAAGATGTAGATAACCAAAGATTATTGTGGCGACAGGATACTAAGGATAACATACAGCATTTGCGACTTTTGAGAGTGACGTTTGGCACGGCATCGGCACCATACTTAGCCGTTAGGACATTACATCAAATCGCTTATGATGAAGGAAAACATTACCCTATTGCGCGTGATATAGTCCTACAGGATTTCTATATGGATGACCTGATGACTGGCAGTCAAACTGTATCTGAAGGTAAGGAAATTTATAAGCAAACAAAACAATTATTAGCGAAAGCAGGGTTTCAGTTACAAAAATGGAAAAGCAACAGCGAAGAATTATTGAAGCACATACGAAAGGATAATGAAGAAGAAGAAAACCTGGAATTAAAAATTGACAAATTAATGAAAATACTAGGACTTACCTGGTGTAGAGAAGCTGATGAATTTGAGTACACGGTGAAACTGCCTCCACTGAAGACACCGGTGACTAAAAGAAACGTTCTTTCTCACGTTTCTATGTTGTTTGATCCGTTGGGCTGGCTGGCACCTGTAATTATAAAAGCTAAAATATTAATACAAAGGATATGGTTGGCAGGAGTTGATTGGGATGAGGAGTTACCAGTTGTGTTGTTAAAGGAATGGTATACTTACCGCAATGAGCTTGTGCAACTTGTTCAGTTTCGGATACCTAGATGGTTGAAAGTTTATCACGGTGATCATTTGGAATTACATGGGTTTAGCGACGCCTCAAACCAGGCTTACGCTGCAGTAGTTTATATCCGTGTAATTGATAAAGAAGGTATGATTTATTCTCGATTGGTATCTGCAAAAACAAAAGTAGCACCAATAAAACAAATATCCGTCCCCCGCTTGGAACTTTGCGGAGCAGTGTTGTTATCCAAATTAATAATTGAAGTTGCCGAAGTTTTAACAATCGAAAAGCAGCACATTCGATTGTGGACGGATTCGACCGTAGTACTGGCTTGGTTAAGCAAACACCCATCAAGTTGGCAAACATTTGTTGCCAACCGAGTGAGAGAAATATTGACAGTTTTGGATAGAAGCCAGTGGTCGCACGTGAAGTCTGTGGACAACCCAGCAGACTGTGCTTCTAGGGGACTGAAGGCACCAGATTTGATCGCGAATGAATTGTGGATGGAAGGACCGTCGTGGCTGAAAAATAAAAATATTGATTATGGAACTAAAAAGGAATGCACTACAAATCTAGAAGAAAAAACAAAAAAAGCTAGTTATGTAACAATAAATGATGAAGAACTTACAGTGTGGACAAAATTTTCGTCACTAGGAAAACTCGTCAGAGTGATCGCTCTTTGTAGAAGATTTATTTATTTGAAGAAACGTAGGGACTCTGACAAGGTTCCTTTGTGGCTCACAGCTAAAGAGTTAAATGAAGCGTTAATAGTCTGTATTAAACAGTGTCAAAGAAAGTATTTTAAATCAGAAATGGAAAGCTTAATTGGGTCAGGAAAGGTAGAAAAGAAAAGTGTACTTACCTCACTTAATCCATTCGTCGATCACGAGGGGATACTCAGAGTCGGTGGACGATTGGAGAGAGCAGCAAAAAATGAAAATATGAAACACCCAATTATTATACCAGCAAGGACTCATTTTACCGACCTGTTGATAGCAGATTCACACCAAAAAACGTTGCATGGAGGACCTCAAATTATGACAAATTATTTGAGAACCAAATATTGGATTCTGGATGTAAAAAATAGAAGAAAATTTTACGTCCGTAAATGTGTAATTTGCCTTCGTCATGCTGCTCAATTCAGGGAGCAACTTATGGGACAGCTACCGAAAGCCAGAGTAACTCCTAATCGACCGTTCCATCAAACTGGAGTTGATTACGCTGGTCCGATCAGTATTAGGACATCAAAAGGAAGAGGTCATCATGCCCACAAAGGTTACATTTGCCTTTTTGTATGCATGGCTACTCGAGCCATACACTTGGAAGTAGTCAGCGACTTAACTTCACAAGGATTTTTAGCAGCCTTTAAAAGATTTGTAGCTAGGCGTGGTCATTGCGCTGACCTATACAGCGATAATGGAACCAATTTTGTGGGTGCTGCAAAAGAACTGAAACAGTTACTGGCTGCTGAAAAATCAAATTGTACAAGAGAGATAGCGGATTGGTTAGCTGACAATGGGACCACCTGGCACTTTATACCACCCCACGCCCCAAATTTTGGTGGACTGTATTGGCTTGGTGTATTTTGGTAGACTTTATACCAGCTTCCCGCTGGTATAAAGTCCACCAAATATCATCTCAAGAGGATTATTGGAGTCAATACTCTTACTTATGAGGAAATGGCCACAGTCCTGTCACAAATAGAGGCGTGTCTAAATTCTCGGCCCATTTCAAAATTGACTGCCAATACACCTGCCCAAGCTCCGCTAACGCCTGGTCATTTTTTAGTGGGAGAGCCCCTAGTACTTGTACCGGAGTTTAACTATGAAAACTCTAACATAAGTAGTCTTAAGCGATGGCAGCTGACCCAGCGAATGGTCCAGGATATCTGGCGTCGCTGGTCGGAAGAATATCTTACGCAATTCATGAATCGGTATAAATGGGCATATCAAAATCCAGAGCCAGCTATAGGTGATATTGTGTTAGTAAAGGAGGATGATTTGCCTCCAGCTAGGTGGCTTTACGGTATTATTGAGCATAAACATCCAGGGTTGGACGGAATTACACGAGTTGTAAGTTTAAAATATAAAGGCTCTCTAATTAAAAGACCAGTCTCAAAACTATGTGTACTTCCTATCAATAAATAGTCATGTCAGAAACTGGTATTTGTAGACGCAATTTATATGTTTTAATTTTCTACATTTAAGTTTTTTTTACATTCTACGTTTAAGTTGGTTTAACAGCGGCTGCGCCCGCATTTTGAATGCTCTTTCATAAAAGTGTTCTATATAGGATTATTCAAGTCTTACTATCGTAGAAATCTTATCTAAATACTCTTGTAGAAGTACCTGCTCACTTTTGTTATGGACAAAATATTCGCTCATGGTGGGCGGTAATTGTAGTTATATTTTGTCCATGGTGGGCGGAATGTACAAACGTAAACCATATCGCGATTAGAAAGATTCTAAATATTACAGAAGTTTGACCCTAACCTCGATAGATGGCGATGGGATCGAAATAGATCTCGATATGGTTTCGTTACATTGATTTGGTTAGGCTGTGAATGTTTAATTTTAAAGTAAGTACAGCAAACTACCATTACAGTGATTGTCTTGCCATCTGGTGGTTTTATTTCAAACCCCATTTAGAGTAGTGACGTTCAGTGAGTGGAGTGGTAATCAAAATCAGCCAGGCCCGGAGGACATCAGTGCTCTATATTGACAGGGGAATTCTCTATAAAGACCATTGAGGTTTAAACATACCGGCGAACTGTGGGTGTGTGGGCTTGATGGTTTGTGGAAATATTTTTTCTTTTCGGTACTTTTTGAATTTTCTGTTAAGTATTATATATTGCACAGCTAAAAAAAACAAAGAAACTGTAGTGATTTATACTGATAGTTAAGTAACATGGATGTTCCTTAATCCGTAACCCCTACTCCTTGTTCGTCCACATATTCCTTTATAATGAGGAGAGGAGGAGTACTGTACCACATGTACTAATTCACGCTTGCTAAAATGCGGTCAGTGATCGGCCAGCTATCTATAGGAAACTCCTATTGTCGCCACTTGTGACCAATTATCGGCTCCACGGTTGTTACGACAACATACACGTATCTATACATAATTATGTGCATAAACTAGCCACGATAATTATAATGGACATAGTTTATTTTCAGCAAATATCTATTTTTATTTATAGTCAAGCGACAGCAGTTTTGTTTTGTACCTAATTTTTTACATATTTTTTTCAAGCTTAATACCTAGCTATCTGGGTCACACATTACTAGCGTTCTTGTTAATCACCTCGTGCTAAGCTAAATGCTTGTGTTACGAGTGGGTTCACGTCGGTAGTGCAATGAGTGGATTTCGAACCGGCAACCACAAGATCGCAAGTACCTACGGAAAATCCTCTTGGATCGTCACGGCAGGGTGTGTCGGACCTACTAAAAGTTTATGACGTTCGCCACATCTGTATTTATTTATATTTGACTTATTAAAAAAAATAACAAAAACTGCCTCATTAGCCAAGTGGTCCTGAGCGCGACTACTACGCTAGAGGTCCTGGTTTCGATTCCCAGGTCGAGCAAAGTGTTATTGGGTTTTTCTATGAAATTCCCAGTAGCAGCTCGGAGTTAGGAATTTGTGCCCGGTTAATGGCAATAGGCTCGCCCCCCTATTACATGTGACCTAAACATACCGGCGAACTGTGGGTGTACATTAGTACGCCTCTGCCTAACCGTTCAGGGAATACAAGCGTGATGGTATGTATGTTTGTTTATTTATTTAAAATTAAATTTCTCAAATATTCTCCCATAACTTTTTTTTCTGACATTAAGAGTTTTTTTTATTTAGTACTTGATAGATTATTAACCCAATCCTTCACAGTAAAATTTCATTATTGTTTGCTTCTCCCGGAAAGCTTAAAATGGTTTGTAAATATTACAAACTAGCTTCTGCCCGCGGCTTCGCCCCCGTGGAATTCGGTCTGCCATCACATCCCACGGGAACGGGATGAATATCCTATGTCCGTCTCCTGCTTCTGAGCTACCTCTCCACCAATTTTCAGTCAAATCGGTTCAGCCGTTCTTAAGTTATAAATAGTGTAACTAACACGACTTTCTTTTGTATATATAGATAAGACTAAGAGATAATAATATAAATAAAGGAAATAATAATATATTTATTTGTTTGAAATATGGTGTTTTATAATAAAAAAATGTTTATCATATTCCGCCCACTTAATTCAACATGAAAATTAAGGGTTTTGTGTAGATAATAAGTTAAATATTGGTTAGCCTTATACAGAACAAAATAAAATGTGTTAAGCCTTTCAAAGCTTGGCGTGTGACCTAAATAGAATGAAATAGGGTTGACAAGAACGCTGTATTTTTCTCCGTCTGCGCGCGATCATAAAATAGATGGCAATCGCCGGAAAATTGGGGCCAACCCTCACAAGGTTATACTTTTTTCAGCTAACTTTTACAACCTGCGTGCTGTATTGTTCTGTTTTTCATTACTCGATAGTTTTATTTTATTAGAAAAGTTGGTATGGTTAAACAGCGTAGTCTAGACAGCGTATGCTTGTAAACATACATACACACATCAAAAAAAGTTTGCGATCACTAGCTTAAGCTGATATAATTTTTTAAATTGAACTTTATCAAGGAAAAATCTTTGTTGTGTGTTTTCTTTAAATAGAAATTATACCCTGTTTTAAATTAAAAAATAAAACTACTAAGAAGAAGAAATCATAATATCGAATTTTGTCCACAGCTAAAATCTTGCTATTTTACCTGATCTTCTATGCCATCCTCGTGGGTTTCTTCGCCGCGATGCTGGCGATATTCTACCAGACCCTGGACTCGAAGATGCCCAAGTGGCAGCTCGACGGATCAATCATTGGAAGTAACCCAGGTAAGAGTCGTAATATTGAAGCTTTATTAGTGTGTGTGTGTCTGTGTGATTTAAACTATAGCTGCTCTGTGTTCTTGCATGGCGATCAAGAAAAAGTTAGATACACACACGAAGTATCTAATACACGCTGACGTAATATCCAATACACGTAGACGACACGTTTGGCGTAGCGGCTGAGCAATTGGCTTCTGCGACACGTGTTGTGGGTTCAATCCCCACACGGAGCAAATATTTGTATGATCTACATGTAGTTGTTCCGGGTCTGGGTGTTTGTGTATGTGAGAATTTGTGTTTGTAAACGCACCCACGATACAGGAGAAAATCCCAGTGTGGGGCAACGTTTCTTTTAAGAAAAAAAAAATAAGAAAAAAATCATCTAAAATTCAATTCTTATCGAATTGTCCATTCTTCCGGGTTACTTTTTTACATTTGGACTATATTTTTTTGTTACTTTTTTAATACTACATTTGGACTACTTATATTTTTTTTATATACAAACATTGCAGCCGTTTTCGGGACTTGCGCTTACCAACGAAGAGCTCTATATATCCATATATTAAGAGTAATATTTTGTATTATATACCTATTGTTTTTTTATACCATTGAGATGGCAAACAAGCTTACGGCCCGCGTGATGGTAAGCGGTTACCGTAGCCTATGTACGTTAGCAAATAGAGATGTCGCGTGGTCGATCCCGTAAAAATCTTTTCACTCCTTTATATTATTTTATACTGCCTCAATAGCCAAGTGGTCCTGACCGCGACTGCTACGCTAGCGGTCCTGGGTTCGATTCCCAGGTCGAGCAAAGTGTTATTGGGTTTTTCTATGAAATTCCCAGTAGCAGCTCGGAGTTAGGAATTTGTGCCCGGTTAATGGCAATAGGCTCGCCCCCTATTACATGGGACCTAAACATACCGGCGAACTGTGGGTGTACATTAGTACGCCTCTGCCTAATCCTTCGGGGAATACAGGCGTGATGGTATGTTATATGTTATGTTATATTATTTTATATTTGTCCAGGTCTGGGCTTCCGCCCAATGCCCGACAGTGCCAACGTTGAGAGCACCTTGATTTACTACAAGGCTAACGACAAGGGCTCCGTACTCAAATGGGCGCAGATCATCGATGACTTCCTGGATCGTAAGTAGTTACATTTCCTTACCATTATTAACCCTCCATCCATTTTTCCATGCTAGTCAATTTGCTGGTTGGAATATACCACTGTTGGCGGGGTCCCTCGCATCATTGTAGGGTTAGTTAGTGAAAGAGCAATGGAGCGGATATTGGAAGTAAATTGACCGACCGTATCCGAACGTCGAATCGTATCGAAACGTGGCTCTATTTCAGGCCGTGAGATTGGGAAGGCGATAATAGCTAAATACCAGACGCTAGCTCATCACTTGGGTCTTGGGTAAACCAACAGATAATTATATATTTAGAAAAGAAAGCTATTCAATCAATCTGTGCCCCAAACACGAACAACTATCGAATTCGTATCGTAAATGAAGGAGTTTTTCTCTGCTACAAATCTCATACATACATATTTTCACATCTGTCTCCCATTGGGGTAGGCAGAGACTACACTTGCTACGATCCTGGCACACTACTTTCACTTCATCTACGTTCATTAACCTCCTTCTCATACAAATTATTCTCGATTTCTCTCGATAAAAATACAATTATGTATTTTTAGAATCGATAGTCAGACAGACATGACAGGAATGAAGATGTCTTATTTAGCACTTTTGTGGTAGCGGCTGAGCGATCGGCTTCTGCACTACGTGTTGTGGGTTCGATCCCCACACGGAGTAAATATTTGTATGACCTATAGGTAGTTGTACCAGGTCTGGGCATTTTTGTTTGTAAAAGCAAACACGATACAGGAGAAAATCCTAGTTTTGGCGCACATATTTTTATTGTCCTTAATTTATCCGTTTTCTCTAAAGTGAAGAGCAAATGACAGCCAATCTTTATAGGTCATCATGTCATTGCTCTTAATGACTGCTGGGACGCTAAACGCTTCAAGGTTGCCTCTGTGACAATTATACGAATGTGCGTGGGGTTGTCGAACTTCAAACATAGTCTATGTATTTTTTGGAGGTACGGCAGTTTAGTGAGGGATAGACGCCAGCATCTCCAGCAAATTTTCAAAAGCGAAAATGTTCTGATGATTAACTCCGGATTACAGATAGGTACAATCCATGTATCTGAAATCCGGATATAGTATCGGAATTCAATTAAGGCCCTGTTAACCCACTACTACCAGCCTGCTACTTCCAGAGCTACACTGTCTAGAAACAAAAAGGAATGATGATTTTAGATATTACAATACATAGTGATTACCGATGACATAATGATACCATTAGACTGCTAAGACGTAGGTTTCTTTTCGCAATCATGTGCGTATTAAACCTATCGCTTAAAAAACTGTGAAAGAAAATATTGCGAGAGATTGCTCGTAAAATCTGCCAACCCGTACTATGTCAGCATGAACGACTAACGAGCTCGCGGTGGCTATAACCTCTCTGATTTTGGAGGAGGAGACCCATACCCAGCGGTTGAACAGTAAATGGGTTGATGACGATAATGATCCAGTACCACTTTCTCTACAGACATCTGGGTATTTCGGCTCTCCCATGGTCAATTACATATATCTATATTTTATATAATATACTACTATGATAGTGGCTTGTGAATGAAACCAACGATGTATGACAGATAGGAAATTGTTTATTTCAATTCAATACACTTATCAAAAATTTAATGTACTAAGGCTAGTCTTAGGTCAACCTATTTGTGGTTCTTGGGATCGACTGCGGGGCTATCGTATCCCTTAACCTCCTAGCTTGACTTCTCCTGAGGGCTGCGGGGCTACCGCTCAGTTAAAGCTTTAGACAACAAAGGCGACTGCGGGGCTATCGTCCTCTGTGCCGTCTGGCTAACGAGTGAGTGATGTTTCCTCGGAGGGTCGCTGCTTATATAGGTGGCCGATGACTATGTGTGCTTCATGTATTCTTTTTCATATGTAGTTGTTATCTTAGATGTTGTCACATGACGTATAATAGATGGCGCTCGTAGTATATACTGTTATGCACTCGAACCAGTAGATGGCGTCTTGTTATATTCTCCCCCTCTGGTACTCTAAAGTCGTCCCGATTGAGTACCAGCACCAACTTGCTGCCGAGGCCTTCCTCTGCGACGTATTGGATATGTGGGCTTGTATATCATGTTGCCTCTTTTTTCAAACTTCGTGATTGCTGAAGTATGGTACTTCCCAATTGACTTGTCTGGAGTATCTGGGTGTGCAACTTCATATGTGGAGGCTCCATATTTCTTTAATATAATATATGGACCATCTCGTCGTGGTGCAAATTTTGCAGTAAACTGTTTATCAATGTTGCTAACAGGGTGTGATTGTATCAGGACTAAGTCTCCAACTTTGTAGTTTGGGTCTGGCCTTCGTTTACTATTTGCTCTTTGGCGTGACGTATCTTTGTTGCGTTCTATATTTTCTTTTGCTAGCTCCAAGTCTTGAGCTAATTGTTTTAATTTTGGAGTGATTTCTGCTATAAAATTTTCGGATTCTACAACCGAACTTAGATCGTGTGTCAATTCATACGGTGTACGCAATTCTCTACCAAATGTAAGGTAAGATGGTGAGAAGCCTGTAGTTTGACACTGAGCTGTATTCATTGCAAATCTTATTGCAGGTAAAGCCAATGGCCAGTTATGATGTTTATCTTTTACCATAATTGCAATTTGTGACTTCATGTCTCTATT
Source organism: Acronicta leporina (assembly GCA_947256265.1). Lineage (NCBI taxonomy): Eukaryota > Metazoa > Arthropoda > Insecta > Lepidoptera > Noctuidae > Acronicta > Acronicta leporina. The sequence continues at coordinate 1,009,265 of OX366513.1, read as the reverse complement.
TTTCCTTTCTACCACATTTGGTTCAGGGTGGTATACTGGAGTGAAAATTTGTTGAATTTCTAAACAATATGCAAGTTTTTGCATAATCGCGGAAATGAATTGTACTCCATTATCGCTTATAATTTTCCTTGGCAATCCGTACCTAAGAAATATCTCATTGAGTAAAATCAAACCACAATTTTCAGCAGTTGCTTCAATTAGTGGAAATATTTCAATCCATCTTGAAGCAGTATCTTCAATTATCAGGATCCACTTTTCTCCTGATGATCCTTTTGGTAGTGGCCCAAAGAGATCAACAGACAGTATTTCAAATCTTTGAGAATTTGGTGTAGACTGATATAACCCTGCTGGTTTCTTGTTTGACGGCTTATATTTTTGGCATTCAACACATGTTTTTACGTATTTTATAACATCTTTTCGTAGTCCTGTCCAATAAAAATGGTTGGTTATGCGTTGTACTGTTCGCTCTACTCCCATATGACCGGCAGTCGGTGAATCATGGTAAGCGTTTAAAACATTGCATATTTCATGACGTGGGACAACCAACTTGGCATTTTCGTTTTCTTGCTCTGGTACGTAAAGGTACAAGACACCTTTATGAAGTAGGTATCCTTTCTTTATGTATTCTACATAATTTGCTGATTCCTTTCCTTCTTCTAGACTTTTTATGATATTTTTAAGAGTTTCATCTTTCATTTGTTCCTCTCTTAAGTGTTTTTCATTGAATCTAGGCAGATCTAAATCTGTACTGCATATGGTGCAATTTTCATCATGCGTCTCACATGGTGGCCGAGAAAGTGTATCGGCTAGAACATTAGTTCGTCCTGGGGTATATTGAATTTTGAACTCATACGGCTGTAGCTGTAGGGCCCATCGTGCAAGACGACCAGAAGGTGTTTTAAGATTCATTAACCATTTCAACGGTTGATGATCTGTAATAGTTATAAACTTTGTTCCCTCTATATAGCCACGAAATTTCGATATAGCCCATACTATAGCCAATGCTTCCTTTTCTGTGACACTGTAATTGCGTTCGGCTTGGGTTAAAAGTCTACTTGCATATTCAACAGGGTGCTCATTTTCTCCCTCCCCCTGCACCAAAGCTGCTCCAATGGCGTACTGGCTGGCATCAGTCTTGATAGCAAAGGGTAAATCGTTACTTGCTTGTTTTAACACTGGTGCAGTAGTCAATGCTTTCTTTAATTCTGTGAAAGCTTCCTGTTGCTCTTGATCCCATTTCCAACTTATTTTCTTCTTTGTTAGATTGGTAAGCGGTCTAGCGATTTCCGCAAAATTATTGATAAATCTTCGATACCACGATGCAGTTTGTAAAAATGATATCAATTGTTTTAGATTTTTAGGTGCCTGACGATTTGCAATAGCAGAAATTTTCTCTGGGTCTGTTTTAATCCCTTCGGCAACTATTAGGTGTCCCAGATATTTAATTTCAGGGCACATGAACTTACATTTGTTTCTATTAACTCGTAACTTGTATCCTCTAAGTTTAATAAATACTTCTTTTAAGTCTTCTATATGCTGATAGAAAGAACTAGATCTTATTATCAGATCATCTAAATAACTAAGTACGCATCTTGCGTGTAATCCTTGTATGAATTTGTCCATTAATCTTTGAAACGTAGCTGGCGCGTTTCGCAAACCGAATGGCATTCGCTTGAAACGGAACGTTCCAAATGGTGATACAAAACTTGTTTTATCATAATCATCTGGATGTACCAAAATCTGCCAGTAACTATGCTGTAAATCAATTGTTGACATATATGGCATGGCTTTTGCCTGATGTAATAAGTCATCAATACGTGGCAATGGATATCTGTCAGGCTTAGTTATCTCGTTGAGTCGACGATAATCTACGCATACTCGCACATCATTTTCTCCTTTTGGAACTAGAATTACAGGTGCTGACCATGGGGAATCACATTCCTCGATAATGTCATTACTAATCATATCATCCAGCTTCTCTCTCAGTTGTTTTTGCCTTGTAGGTGATAGTCTATAGGGCTTAACACTAATAGGTGGGTGATTGCCTGTATCTATTCTATGTTGTGTAAACGGAGTTGGTTCTGTGTTTTTCTCAAAGATGTCGCTGTGTTCAAGTAACAATTCATTGAATGTTATTCGTTCATTATTTGTAAGTAAGGTTCCTTCATCAGGATGTAAATAAATATCAACAGAATACAAAGAAGTAGGATTTATTGGTACATAAATTACTCGTGGGTCTACACAAGATATATAGTCAGCGGGTTCTCGTGGACGTATAGGACGTGGTGGCGTATCCAGTTTATTTAATGTCCATCTAGGTTTTTTGTTTGCAGGTGGACTGTATGGATCCCGGAATGGTGACGGAGTCTCATTCATTGGAGTCACCATGGTTATTTCCCTTGCCCATTTTAAGAAGTCTGACAGCGATTCTTCTTCGGGTTCACTGTCAAATGTAATTATTTTGGCAGCTTTCACCGGTATGTTTACATTCTTCAGTTGTAGAAAGCTGAAAATTGTATTAGGGTCGTCTATAAAATTCCATGACCTCTGTGGGAGATTCAGTATAATTCCAGCTGATTCCAGGAAATCTATGCCTAGAAGAGTGCGATTATTGTTGGCTTCGGGTATTGCGGATAATGTTACAGGTCGTATACGTTGGCCTATAACCATGTCTACTTTTGCAGATAACAAGGTTGTGGTTTTTACTGTACCATCCGCTAATATTATGTCTGTGCAATTTTCTTCAAACTTTATCCCTTTTTGTAGCAACATTTTATATAATTCGGTTCCAGCAATACTTATTCTAGCAGCTGTATCGATGTAGGCATATCCGGTTTCACCTTTTATAGAAATTTCAATTGTAGGTATCTTACTATTATTTTCGACTGTAGCTTGAATCTTACAGAACGTTACAGGTTTTGGAGGTGTTTCCTTGTTTTTACAAGTATTGCAGTTACTCCTAAATACACCTGGTGCTCCGCATCCATAACAGGCCATGGTCGGCTTCTCGGATGTAGCTGCCGACTCTTTTTGTTCAGCTAATCGTTTGCGGCATACGTCAGAGAGATGACCCTTCTTGCCACAGAAAGAACATCTTTTTATAGCTTTTCGCTCAGAAGTTGTTACTGCAGTTACCTCACCAGATTCCTTGGCTAAATTTTCTAAATGTCGGCCACGTTCGAGGAGTTCCGCAAATGTCTTTATGTCGGAGCGAGATATCTCTTTTTTGTAAGAAATATTGAGAAGTCCATACACAAAATCCAAGTGCTCCTCTTCTCGGTTTCTTTTTGCTGGTAACTGAGAAAGTAAGGCACGTTTCTCACATACAAATGTATCAATTTTTTCATTAGTTTGCTTTTTTGCATATAACTCCAAATATATCTCGTGTGGTTGCATTTTCGGAGCAAAAGCAGTTCTGATTGCGTCTAGGGCTTGATTCCACTTTTTTATATCGCTTTTTATACCACTCCACCACGTAGCAGCACCACCAGATAATAGTAAGGTTAAGCCTTCCAAAGCGTCTTCGTCGCTTATTTTTTCTATCTTTTTATACACTGATACACTTGTAACAAACTCTTCTACTTTATTATAATTTCTTTCACCGTCGTATCGTTTCGTACATCGAGCAAAACTTTTACTGTATTTATTTCCAGCTTCGTTCGCTTCTGACAATTTGTTGATTAGTGCAGCGAATTGTTCCTGAGTCATCACCATCATTTCTTGTTTTTTCTCAGACATGTCAAACCAATATTAATTTCTTGAGGGTAGATTTGTGTTATTCGCCAATATGGAGGTATCCATAAAAATATATACGGGTACTTCGATAAAAATTGTTGCGGGTAGATGAATTTTACGTTGGGCGCCAATATGATAGTGGCTTGTGAATGAAACCAACGATGTATGACAGATAGGAAATTGTTTATTTCAATTCAATACACTTATCAAAAATTTAATGTACTAAGGCTAGTCTTAGGTCAACCTATTTGTGGTTCTTGGGATCGACTGCGGGGCTATCGTATCCCTTAACCTCCTAGCTTGACTTCTCCTGAGGGCTGCGGGGCTACCGCTCAGTTAAAGCTTTAGACAACAAAGGCGACTGCGGGGCTATCGTCCTCTGTGCCGTCTGGCTAACGAGTGAGTGATGTTTCCTCGGAGGGTCGCTGCTTATATAGGTGGCCGATGACTATGTGTGCTTCATGTATTCTTTTTCATATGTAGTTGTTATCTTAGATGTTGTCACATGACGTATAATAGATGGCGCTCGTAGTATATACTGTTATGCACTCGAACCAGTAGATGGCGTCTTGTTATACTACTAATTTTTAACGTGGGAGAGCGTTGCTTCGGCACGAATGGGCTGGCTCGACCGGAGTGATACCACGGCCTCACAGAAAACCGGCGTGAAGCAACGCTTGCGTTGTGTTCCGCCGTTTGCTTGTGTTTTTAAAAGGCGGGCAACGCACTTGTGACTCCTCTGGTATTGCGGGTGTCCATGGGCGGCGGTTATCGCTTACCAGCAGGTGATCCATCTGCTCGTTTGCTCCCCTATCCCATAAAATAACTAATATATAAAGCTGAAGAGTTTGTTTGTTTGTTTGCTTGAACGCGCTAATCTCAGGAACTACTGGTCCGATTTGAAAAAAAAAAACAGTGTTAGATAGCCCATTTATTGAGGATGGCTATAGGCTGTATATCATCACGCTAAGACCAATTAACTATTCCACGTGGACGAAGTCGCGGGCAGAAACTAGTCTACACTATAGTCACAGCATTCCATTTCCCTCAACTTGCAGAGTATCGCAAGAAAGGCAGTGGCGTTGGCGAGGCGAGTGGCGCGGAGAACCGCGTACCCTGCTCACCTTCGAGTGGTGCAACCGGTGAGAGGCAGGTGTGCGATGTGCCCGTCGATGACTTCCATCCCTGCACCTCCTCTAACCAGTACAACTACGAAGAAGCAGGTCCCTGCGTGTTTCTCAAGCTGAATAAGGTACATTTAAAGACATTTAAAGACGTTAAATCTCCATCGCATCCATCGTAGTCCAATGTTATACATAAGGCTCTTTGTCTCATGCGGGAGGTGTCTTTTAAAAGAAATAATCCCAAAAAGTGAGAGAAGTGATGCTAATGGTGGCTGCTAAGCTTGAGATCCTGAGTTTAATTTCCTGGTCGAACAAAGTGTGACATAGTTGTTCTATAAAACTTTCAGTAGCAGCTCGAAGTCTGGATTTGAGCAATAAGCTTGATTTGAGCAATAAGCTTGACCTAAACATAATCACTACTAGATATTTGACTTCTCAGTAAAAGAAAGTAACTTCAACCAATTGTAATTCATTCCAGATCTTCAACTGGACCCCGAAGCCGTATAACAACACTGAAGAGCTTCCCGTCAACATGCCGGAAGATCTCAAGCAACACATCAAGATGGTCGTAAGTATACAGTGGTATCCCATTATTTGGGGGAGAACTTTGCCACTGAGTTTCTCTGGGTGGATCCTATCATCCTACCACATTGCAAAATGTTGTGCCACAATGTAGTAGCCTGCTATGTTCAATAGGACCATAAAAATATACGTTGATTATAACCTAACCGACTACCGGACACAGATCTCCAATCTCTCAGGCATGCAGGTTTCCTCACGATGTTGTTCTCCCTCTCTATGCACAATAGGATTTTGGAGGATTTTGGATTGATGATGACTTAAATACCTTCGTTTATTAGTCCGGCAAGCCTGAAGCGAACACGGTGTGGGTGTCCTGCGAGGGTGAGAACCCTGCTGACGTGGAGAACATTGGGCCTGTGCAGTACATCCCACGCCGGGGCTTCCCCGCGTATTACTACCCCTTCACCAACAAGGAGGGGTATCTCAGCCCCCTCGTCGCTGTGCTCTTTGAGAAGCCCAGGAGTGAGTACCCAGACTTCATACCGATAAGTTTTTGTCAATGTATACCTTTAGGAAAGTTTGATCAAGGTGAAATTGCAACGTTCCAACTTTGTCTCTCGATGACGAATTTATTGTTTTTTATATTGTTAGGCTTGAGTTTACCACAACCTCATCGGATATATAGTAACGATGCGATTGACGATGGAGCACGCTTACCTGCCTAGAGGTTGTACAAAACCGGGGACATATACTCCGGAGTATTAAATATATTTAAATACAAAAACGCCAGATATTTTTTATATCAATAACTAGCTCGATAGACACTGTAGTTATTTATTTTCAGTCTCTTTTATTCTTGTCTTATGGTTTGGTGCAAAACGCAGATGGTTTTTGTCAGTTCTCTTCTCTTATTTTCTTATCTCTATCTTATGTTATTTGACATACGCATTTTTATGATGTACTAGTCGAAGATTGCGAATAATATCCAGTAATGGTAAATTAATACTGATGATGTTCTCTATCTCTTTGCAGCGGGCGTCCTGATCAATATAGAGTGCAAGGCTTGGGCCAAGAACATCTTCTACGACCGCTACGAGCGGCGCGGCTCGGTGCACTTCGAGCTGATGGTGGACCGCGCCTAAGCGCCGCGCGCTGCCAGTTGGCCACGAAGCGTCGCCTACGCCGTACACACCGCATATACTTGGCGTTTGAGACTCTATAGTTTTATCTCTTAAAATTTAGTGGCTATAAGTCAAATATAATGGAATTCTAGTACAGTGCAGCTTTATTGGACTATTTGCCCAGCTCAAACTCAAAGATATTAAAATCCAGCAGGGTACTTTAATTTCAGCTACATTGAAGTCGTCAAAATGTCACCGCTCATGCGTTTTGTACGGCGTAGGCCTAACCGCCAATTGGCCGCCAAGGTCACCAACTGATCGCCTACCGGCCAAGGTCATCGAGCCCCAATTGGCCAAGTTCATCAACTTACTGCCAAAAGATCGTTAGTTGATCACTAGTCATGCTAATTGGTGGTTGCCGGTCCGAACCGGCTCTGTTAGTTGTTTTAAGTGTTGTAAGGTCATGGTCACCAGTTAGTCTCCAAGGTCGCCAATTGTTCGCTATGGCTGCCAAGATCGTCACGGAGGTCATGCCAGGCCGGCTGCCATGCGCCATTAGCAATAGCCACATAGTCGGCGATTAATTTGTATTCGTTTTAGAATAAGCCAGACGGCGCCACTAATTTTAACTTTTGTTTGTCACGCTTCAAATAAAGTTAATGAAAATTTGAAATTTTTGAATATTTATGAATTATGTAATGTTTTCTGGACGGAGAGTCAATAAACACGCAATAGTTGGTTCCAATTTAGGTTTTTTATTCGTGTTTTATTTCGTCAAGTCCTAATATGCTTCCTGTTATGGCATGCTTGTTTAAATAATCCAATATCTATACTAATCTATACTTACTAATATATAAAGCTGAAGAGTTTGTTTGTTTGTTTGCTTGAACGCGCTAATCACAGGAACTACTGGACCGATTTGAAAAATTCTTTCAGTGTTAGATAGCCCATTTATTGAGGAAGGCTATAGGCTATATATTATCATCACGCTACGCGGACGAAGTCGCGGGCAGAAGCTAGTATATTCTAAAACCAAAGAGATATGTACATAAGGCATTCGTTTCGGCTTAAAATACGAGTATCAGAAAATTAAATCATAGTTAACTGCCGCATTAGCCTAGTGGCGCTGAACGTGTACTACGCCTGTATTCCCCGAAGGGTTAGGCAGAGGCGTACTAATGTACACCCACAGGTCCCGTGTAGTAGGGGGCCACAAGGCCCCCTACTACACGGGGCCTTAACATACCGACTTATTCCTAACTCCGAGCTGCTACTGGGAATTTCATAGAAAAACCCAATAACACTTTGCTCGACATGGGAATCGAACCCAGGACCTCTAGCGTAGCAGTCGCGCTCAGGACCACTCGGCTAATGAGGCAGTTAACAAACACATTATCATCGTTTTATATAAGCGAGATGACGTTTGTAGATGTGTATATATGTGCGCAATGTGGTATTAGGTAACAGGTTTCATCATCATCATCATCAGCCTATACTAGTCCACTGCTGGACGTAGGCCTCCCCCAATGTGCGCCATTTCACCCTGTCCTCGGCATGTCGCATCCAGCTACTGCCGGCAACAGGTTTACCAGTCTACAAACGATACTACCTACAAAGTGCTGGTAAGTGAGGTGTCGAGCATAGGGAGACGTAGAGTGACCATCCTGTGAGTAGCAGGTACTAGGTATGCTGTGCCGATAGTTATTCTATTACCTACAATAGATTATTTACAATTTTTTTTTCGTTTCATAAAAAAAGGTGACCAAAAATAGAGTCTAACAGCAAAGACTAAATTAAAATTGGTTAAAAATAAGGAATTTATAAGCATTTTAATTTTATGTTAGACGGAGAGCGTATGTGACGCACGTGGTGACGTCACACCGTGCGTGCGCCATAGAAATTCTATACTAAAGTTCGTTTTACGGGAAGACGAGAGATCATATCCACTAAATCCTCACCAAAAACTTTAAACGCTAATTATCTTAAAACTCGTACATATCGTAATCAAAACATTATTATGTCCCACTGCTTGGCACGGGTCTTCTCTTACAGTGAGAGGGATCAGGCTATACTCCATCACGCTAGCCTAATGTGGGTTGGCAGACTTCACACGCCGTCGAGAAAATCTCTCAGACGTGCAAGTTCCCTCACGATGTTTTCCTTCACCGTTCATGCGCGTGATAGAGCTAACTATTAATACGCACGTAACTTCGAAAAGTTGAACTCGAGACCTTTGACTTTGCAGTCCAATGGTCATATCGCTAGGCTATCATTGCTTTTTTTAAAACTCTTAATGAATATTTTAGTATACTGTTAACATAACATACCATCACGCCTGTATTTCCCGAAGGGTTAGGCAGAGGCGTACCTACTAATGTACACCCACAGTTCGCCAGTATGTTTAGGTCCCATGTAATAGGGGGCGAGCCTATTGCCATTAACCGGGCACAAATTCCTAACTCCGAGCTGCTACTGGGAATTTCATAGAAAAACCCAATAAAACTTTGCTCGACCTGGGAATCGAACCAAGGACCTCTAGCGTAGCAGTCGCGCTCAGGACCACTCGGCTAATGGCAGTTTAGTATAATTAATTAGTTTTAGGCCCACTTGCACCAACTTCTTAAATGTGTTTAAATTGTATTTAAACACGAAATTTCTATGGAAAATTGTGTTTAAATACAATTGAAACATATTTAAGAAGTTGGTGCAAGTGGCCCTTAGTATACTGTTATTTTTATCAAATCAAACACTGTCAACTTTCCTATGAAGCTCATGTCCACGAGTTAGGTACTTATGTGACAGCGTGTAAAAATCTTCTTCTTCCTGCCCATGTCCCAATCTATTTGGGGTCGGCACAGCATGTTCTTTTCTTCCATTCATCCCTGTCAGTCGTCATCTCACCACTCACTCCCTTTCCCATCATATCGGCCTTAACACAATCCATCCATCTTTTCTTTGGTCTCCCTCTACCTCTCTGTCCCTGCACATTCATACTCATCACTCTTTTAGTCACATGCGTTTCAACGCGATAGCATGTAAAAATAGTTGCTCTATTATTTTTATACCAATTAATTAAGATGGTGACGAGTGACAAGTGCTCTTATTTTAAACCTCCCCCTCTCCTATCTATTGTCAATAATAGTATTTTACACCATGTAAGAAAAAATATAAACATGCATGTTTATGATAGATTTTTGAAAAAGTAAACGAGAAACGTTAGTATTTATTTATAAAAATGCAATGTAAATTTTATAATTCAATTTCAAAAATAGTCTTTTTTAATCCATCCGCCATATTGGATTCCGAGGTGATGTCACTCCGATAGTTACTTGACGTTACTTGGTCTTTTGAAGTTGTATTGTTTACTAACGAAGTGACGTCACGACCCGAAGTAGCATGGCGGCTAGCGTTTCCGCCCGAAAATTCAAAATTATAAATAAAAAATAATCTAAGGCATTTTTCGGTTTTATAAAACTGAAATAAAAATTCTACTGGTTCATTACGATCTAAGAATTTATTTAAAACAATTTTCAAAAAAAGGTGTAATACCCTATTGTAGGTATATTAAACCAAAATTAAATGTTGTACGTTCAAAATGTATTGTTTACTACTATGTCCGGACTTGTAAAGGGACCATGATCCTCGGTTTTTTTTCAGTGTTTCTTGTTAAGAGATCGTCAGGTTATTCGCAAAAAAAATTAACATATTTTATTGTAAATCTCCAAGGTCTGGAGTTCAAATCCAAGGCACGATCCTCTGTCTTTTAAAAATTATGTGCGATTGCGTGTGCGAATGATTATTTTATCATAATCATAACATAACATAACATACCATCACGCCTGTATTCCCCGAAGGGTTAGGCAGAGGCATACGAATGTACACCCATAGTTCGCCGGTATGTTTAGTTCACATGTAAATGGGGGCGAGCCTATTGCCATTAACCGGGCACAAATTCCTAACTCCGAGCTGCTACTGGGAATTTCATAGAAAAACCCAATAGCACTTTGCTCGACCTGGGAATCGAATCCAGAACCTCTAGCGTAGCATTCGCGCTCAGGACCACTTAGCTAATGAGGCAGTTATTATAGACTTATAGACAGACAAATATTGCCAGCAGCTAACCACCATGACAGGCACCCGTTCACGAGTTGAGCAGGGAATAAACAACGTTATACACAGAGACATCATTAGCAGGGCATTAAATCATTGCAACTGCCTCAATAGCCAAGTGGTCCTGACCGCGACTGCTACGCTAGAGGTCCTGGGTTCGATTCCCAGGTTGAGCAAAGTGTTATTGGGTTTTTCTATGAAATTCCCAGTAGCAGCTCGGAGTTAGGAATTTGTGCCCGGTTAATGGCAATAGGCTCGCCCCCTATTACATGGGACCTGAACATACCGGCGAACTGTGGGTGTACATTAGTACGCCTCTGCCTAACCCTTCGGGGAATACAGGCGTGATGGTATGTTATAAATCATTGCAAACTGCCTTATTAGCCTAGTTATCGTAAGTGCGGCTGTTATGCTAGAGGTCGTGGGTTGGTTTCCAGGTGTAAGTTAGAAAGTAAGAAAGAAAATTTATTCATTTTTGCCCAAAACGACGCACGACAATGCCAGTGTTAAAAAATAAATTGTTATTGGAATAAAGACGATTTCAGAATATGCAATTATTCAAATTGAAAATGGCAGGCACCCATCACATTTCAATACTTATTTACAACATAGTTTATAGATTTCCGCGACATTTTCGCGCAATCCCTCTGGCGCCGGGCAGTCGGGGCGGTCCCCGCCCCACCGTGCCCTACTTAGGGGTTAGGGGTCTGTTTAGCCAACAGCCCGTTACTACATTTAGCACTACTCTGATGACGTCATATTTTGTTGAGAGAAAGTATTGTAAGTAATTTTTTCAAGGTGGTATTCAACGTAAATATCTAAATAGATAAACGATTTGATTTTCAAGCATTTCCTGCTTGAAGAGGTAGAAACTCATAGCCTAGGTACATCGAGGTAAATTAGATTGTGCAGACAACGGAAATACAAAAAACTAGCCAAGTGTGAGTTGTACTAGTGCACCGAGAGTTCCGTACTTAAAAATAGTTTTAAATGATGTAACTAAAAATTTATGCTTTTGCAATTTTTCTTATCTCTGCTAATAAGACGTTGCTTCGTAACCAAATTTCAAGATTCTGAGTTCACGGGAAGTACTCTCTAGGTTTTGATTCCCTTGGATCTCGATAGACAGACAAATAGACAACAAAGTGACTATAAGGGTTAAATTTTTTCCTTTTGAGGTACGGAACCCTAAATAGAAATAATTTTACAAGTACATAACATAGCATAATCCCAACCCATTATTATTTTTCACTGGTGGGCCCGGGTCTCCTTTCAGAGTGAGAGGGGTAAGGCTATAGTCCACCACGCTTGCCTAATGCGGGTTGGCTGACTTCACTGAAAACTGAAAATCTCTGCGGCATGCAGGTTCCTTCACGATGTTTTCCTTCACCGTTTAAGCGCGTGATAATTAACATATTATTCTCACACATCAAACTGCAGTATCAAACTGTAATCTTATCTGTACCTTTTAAAACTATCTATGTTGATTCTTGTACACTCTTATCCATAAGATCCATTGTTTAGAACCGTGCAAATATTTTTTACATTCCAAAAGCCTAATTTATTTTACTTTATTTCATTTTTATTTATTTATATTTAATATATTTTAATTTTAAAGTACAGATTTATTTCAGGGAGTGCTAGATGCACTCCCTGAAATAAATCTGCATTGCATAAATATAATATGCATATGCATTTATTGAATGCACTCCCTGAAATAAATCTACATACAGTTGTGTACATTTATTGACGGCGCGGTCACCCTTCTTAATACGCTTGTCATGTCGTCAACCCTTACAAAATATACCTACTGTAAAGTAATTATTATGATTTACTATACATTGGCGATGTTGTAACACTTTGATATTCCTTACTATGTCGATACAAAAAAATGGCTTTTTTTAAATGCTTATTATTAATGTGGATTGCATAATATTAGTATTCTTGTTAACCCCTCGTGCTAAGCTAAAATGCTTGTGTCACGAGTGGGTTAACGTCGGTAGTGCAATGGGTGAGTTTCGAACCGGCAACCATACAAGATGTACATAACATACCATCACGCCTGTATTCTCCGAAGGGTTAGGCAGAGGCGTACTAATGTACACCCACAATTGGCCGATATGTTTAGGTACCAGGCACCAATCCCAAAGCTATGAGCTTCTTCTGGGAATTTCACAGAAAAACTCAATAACACTTTGCTCGACGTAGCTCAGGACAACTTGACTAATGAAGCAAATATACTGATATTATAATTATTATCACAATATTTCTATTACCATCAATAAAGGAAACTCGATACTGCGAGAAAAGGGACTCATCTCTCTAAGAAAAACTGAAAGTTATTTGGTAAACAAACAGCTTCGTAAGACAGAGATAGGTGATTATGTTATAGTGTTGTTATGACAGAGACAGCGAATCTTATCTTAGCACCTATCTAGAGGTTGTTGACACTGGAGTCAAGGCGACATATTTATATAATCTATACATACATAGTGTTTTTTATATATTTAGTATTCTATAAAACATAGTGATGGTAAGAAAAGTATGATTCATTAGTTCGTAAGCACGATTGTTTAGTTTGAGGTTTTGTGTTCGATTCTCAGGTCGCACCATGTATATTCGAGTCGCAAGGTTATCTTTGAACTAAATGATTACTAGGTATCTAAGAAGTATATTTTTTGAGAAGTTGGAATAATGACGTTATTTCTAACAGTTCAGCAATTTATTTATTTAGCAGGTAAAGGAAAAAATCGACTGCGGGCAGGATTCGAACCGCATCTTCTGGATAAATACACCGTACGCTATGACTACTAAGCCACCGTGAGTCACACCCAGCAGGTGTCGAAATTTGCTTTTAAATTCTGAATTTACGTTTCAGTGGCATATTGAAAAGCAAGTTGCTTTGCAATATGACTGCAATCAAGCAATTTGATCTCCGATAATTTAACAACTCGTTTGGCGGTAAAGCAACGGTCTAACAGTTAGCTGCTGATGCGTTACGGGTCGCAGATTCGATCCTCGCTTAAAGCCAAATACTTATTACAATTTAGGTCGACAGTTCTGGTCCTGGTGCTTGTGTGTGTGAGGTCTGTTTGTAAACACACTCACAGTACAGGAGAAAGATTAAAAAATGAAACATAACATCTTGTACCCCCGGAGGTTAGGTAGAGGCTTACTAATATACACCTACAGTTCACCGATATGTTTAGGTCGAGCCTATTGGCTCGACTGCCAGTAACCGAGCACAAATGCCAAACTCCGAGCTGCTACTGAGAATTTCATAGAAGACCCAATAACACTTTGCTCTACCTGGGAATTGAACCCAGGACCTCAAGCATAGCAGTCGCGCCCAGGACCATTAAGCTATTGAGGCGAAAAAATGTGACGAAAATATTTTGATTATCAGCTATGCTTTGATGAATACAGGCACATTGGTATTAACGTATTTGGTTTTCAAACGAGCAGACGGATCTCTGATGGTAATTATTACCGTTGCCCATGGACACCAGCAAAACCAGAGGAGTCGCAAATGCGTTGCCTTTAAAATGGGTTTGGGCCTCCGGTATCCTCACTCACTCGGCGAAACACAACGTAAGCGTTGTTTCACGCCGTTTTTCTGTGGTTGTGAGGTATCACTCCGGTTGAGCCGACCATTCGTGACGGAGCATGTCTCTTCCACGGCAAAAAGCGAGTTTGGTATCATGGTAGTGTTGGTGTTTGCCCCATGATTAGACCACGCACCTCCCTTTCCCTTCATCTTGGCTCGTAGGGTGCACAAATCGTTGTCGTCGCAGCGTTGTTGGCGCCAGGATGACGCGCGGTGGCGGCGCGCCGTCGCCCGTGCAACCACCCTCCTGCACGACATACATTGCTGGCTGACATTTTGTTAATTTCCTTTTTTTTTACTTATATTCACAGTGATATACTACACATTCAAGTTATAGATCAAACAAGGTAGATTTTTTTAAAAAAAAAAAAGCTTACTAGCATTGTGGGTCGCAAATTACTAGTATTCTTGTTAACCGCTCGTGCTAAGCTAAATGCTTGTGTTACGAGTGGGTTCACGTTGGTAGTGCAATGGGTGGGTTTCGAACCGGCAACCACATGATCGCAAGTCCGACGCCCTAGCCATTAGGCTACCGCCGAATTATAACTAAAAAGTCAATAACTAGATATAAATTTTACTGAAATAAAATTTGACCTCAGGCAAGATTCTCTGCCTCTTCCTGTTTGGTACAATGGACACTATACACAATTCACCGGTACATTTTTAGTTTCTATGCAATAATCGAGGTCGAGTTTTTTTGTCAACTGGGCAAAAATCTGCACTCTGGGTCGTTTTATTGCTTTTCAATATTCAAGCGATTCTATTACTAACCTGAAACATACAAAGATTTTAAAATTTTGGAAGCTACGATCGTTACGAGGTCCGCTACGAAACCAGCGTCTACGGCGTAGCTGTAGACCTACGGCGTAGCTGTGAGGTAGCCATGACGTAGTCAGGAATGCATCGTCAAACCTGCGCACCCTTATATCCTGTAAATTTTTTATTCAGACTTTTAAAATTTATTTATTATTTTACTGCGTTTAGGTCTTTTTAGGTTTTATTAATTATATAGTAACCTCATATAGTAACGAGATGAACAGATCAGATAAAAGTAATATAATCAGTCCTTAATATGTTTAAAGTATGGCGCGGACCGCAGTTCAACTGTGGATATAATCTTTCTATACTTGTAATAAAATTGTAAAGGACCGATGTTACATCATAGATATTTAAGAAAAACTAAAAGTGGGGACTTTATTAGAGCAACAGAAGCCAAAACATTTTTTTTGTCTGTATGTTTGTACGCGTATTACGAAACTACTACATGAAATTGAATGTAGTTTTCATAGTTGTATTGCTGGGGTTCTAACTTAAAATCTAGTGCATGTTTCATCTTGATAAGCCAACTAGAGCCGAGTTATCTCGGTTCATTGTATCAAGACGCATTACAATTTCAGCCATAAAAAAACTTGAATATCAACCATTGAAGTAAATTTTCTATGTAATATTTCTGTACTAGACTAGCACAGAACAAAAAGTACCTATTATTATCTATAATTTTAACTTTTTCTTTCTTGAAAAATAATTTATAAAGATGCTTTAACGTAAGCCGCAATGTACGCTATCCAGAGTGATCCTCCCCGGTCCTCCCAGAGTGCGAGGTATTGGCGAGCCAGTATTCTGTGCCCACGATTCTGCGAGGAGGGACGTCGGCAGCCATGGGTCTCGAGAAAAGAACCATCAAAATTATAATCATCGTGGCCGTCGCTGTACTGGTCATCGGTGAGTGGTTATTTTTAACCGACTTTAAATAAGGAGGAGTTTCTCAATTAGACTGTTTTTTTTTGTGTGTGTGCGTAATGCTGGTCGTGGTCCGATTTTTTTTTCTTTGTTATCTAATAGAATTTGTTTGGTGTTTCGCTATCGGTTTGGAAAAATTGAATACGGTTTTCTTTTTGTAAAAAATAATTATTTAAATTTTAATTGATTAAATTAAACGTCATCGTGACGTGTTATATAATATATGTAATATTTTTTTTTAGTCAATAATAATTAATTAACATAATTGTAGCAGGCAACCTAAAGTCTATTAAACATAGCTTTAAAATAGTTTTGGATTTTCATGTTATTCTGAAATCTGCCTTGTTTACTAACTAGTTTTCATAAGATAACGTTAATATTTGTGCAAATTCATAAAACGCGTTCAACAATATTTATTTTCTAAGAACTGTCTATTCTAACAAAGAACAGTAGGGAGACAGAACTTCGTATGTTATTTTAGAAATTAGAAATTTATTGTTTACTTCCAATATTTTTACAGGATCAAAACAAAAGCTCACGTTTGTAAGACCTACAATAAATTATGTATGGCTTCCTACACTAGGCTTCAGGACAATGAACTATTAAGTAGCACGTCACACAAAGCGCGGTAAAAAATACACAATCCTTTTACTAAATATAACCTAAGTATTTAATTAGAATGTTAACAAAATACAAATAAAGTATACCTACCTTATAAAATTATCCTCTCATTATGAAAGGAAAACCGTGCCCATCAGTGGGACAGTATAACAGGATCAGGAAACAAATAAACTTAGGTACCTCCAAAAATGTTAGAGCGTCACCTCAAAAATGTGGAATGCTCTCACGTGCTGTTCGAGGCACGAAGAGTCTCCGTATGTTAAGAAAATCTGTCTACCTGTTTGTTACCTATTTAGCCTATACCACTTAATCTATTTTGATGAATTTTGATCTTACAGAGTTTTTATTGTGAAAAATTGGACCTTGGAGAAGTTGTTGGTACATAGTCTTTTGTCTGAAAAGTTCCTTCGTGATGAGAAATGCTAGAAATAATGAAATGTGAATATCAATGACGTAATCACTTTGTACCCCATCCAAATTTCTGAACTTTATTTACTTGCTGTCGTAAAAGTCGCCCTACGACTCGAAAGTACTCTTCGCCAGACAATATGGCGCCTAGACAAAGACGCTCTACTTAGTGTTTCACGTAAATAGTAATTCAACTTAGAACGGCGCCAAAAAATTCATCACATTATCATACTTACATAATAAGAAGAGAGCTGTGCTTCGCAGTGCTCAGCTAATAGACTGATTGATTATACTATATACTAGCTTTTCCCGTGGTTTTACTTACGTGAAGCTATATTAAGATTAGAATAATTTAATCAAAACCATCAGTGATGATCTCTTCTTTGTATGGGTCTGTATACATCAGAGAGGTCAACTTGTATCTCAGGATCCGTTTAATTAATTGAGATAAGAAGAGAAAATATCTGACATGCTTACTCTTAGGAACCGTGGGGTACAGATAGTATTACATAATAATAATAGCTATAGATCCTCAGTTTCATAGTTTGACCTATAAATGTTATGGCGCTCGTTCGATTTATAGGGGAGGTTAAAATAGGTACGTCATGGCAATAAGGGTTAGGTCACTTACGTAATTACTAAGCTGTGCACTAGATTCCATGGTCAGGTATGGTAAGTAATTGAAAAAGAATTAGATATTCATTAATACCTGAACTGTCTCTTTACTCTGTGAGGAGACCAGAGCGGTTAGCGTGGGACAATAATTAGATTATGTTGATGCTTCGTAAATAAACATGATATAAGTACTATTCACATTACTAAATTTAATTTATTCCTTTTCTAACATAATATACCAACACGCCTGTATTCCCCGAAGGGTTAGGCACAGGCATACTAATGTACCCACAGTTCGCCGGTATGTTTAGGTCCCATGTAATAGGGGGCGAGCCTATTGCCATTAACCGGGCACAAATTCCAAACTACGAGTTGCTACTGGGAATTTCATAGATACCCCAATAACACTGCTCAACCTGGGAATCGAACCCCGGACCTCTAGCGTTGCAGTCGCGCTCTGGACCACTTGGCCAATGAGGCATTCCTTTTCTATTTAGCTGTTAAGCTTTTTCGAAGATGACAGAACTATAAATTATTAAATATGAAGAGGCGGTAGCCTAATGCGTCGGGCTGACGATCATGTGGAAACCCACTCATTGCACTACCGGCGTGAACCCACTCGTAACAACAGCATTTAGCTAAGCACGAGGGGTTAACAAGAATACTAGTACCTAATGTGCGACCAACATTGCTAATGAGCTTTAAACACAAATATTTACCGGTGCGGTTTTTTGGAACAGGTTACTGCAATGGACAGGAATTGTATGGAGGTATACCTACTTAATTCTTTGTTTCAGGTGGCATTATTGGACTTTTACTTGGGCTGCTGCTACCCCAACGATATGCTGGTGAGTACTCAACAATACCTCCCTGTGTGACACAGGGAGGTATTTGTTGTCATGGGACTTGTATCTGTTATGTGGGAACAAAAAATAGTTAAGACTGGTACGGTACCCCCGAAATCACAACACGTTCTAAAGTTAATCTCAAGTTTATCGTGGTAGTAATTTACTGAAGGAAAAAATCGACTCGCAGGCAGGATTCGAACCTGCGTCTTCTGGTTTGATACACCAGACGCTATGACCACTAAGCCACCGCGAGTCCTACCTGCCATGTCGAAATTTGCCTTCACATTCTGATCTTACGTCTTAAAAATTTAAATTATTGTCCTTACTATTTCGATATTTTTGCATTCAAAGAACTCTCAATTAAGTTATTTGACAATTCGCATTAGCTAACTTCAGACAAGTGTTTGATATTTCAGGCCTTCTATCGACTTCACCTAATGGTTATTGAACAACTTTTCAACGTTTTATGCAACATACAGACTACACTGTTTGACAAAATATTGTGGTAGTTTATATAGTTCTGTTGCGTGTTTATTGTTCGGAGTTACGGAACACCTGAAAATAAACCGCGACACAAGTTCTAATTAGCCAATAAGTACTTACTTAGGTAATTATGCGTCAGCATTGACTACAACTTCTTTGATAACTTTTAAGTTGCTATCTGTTTTTCAAATACCGTTACAGGATCTCAATTCGACTAGGCATTACGCGATGTCACCAATTATTAACAGATCTCGACTTTTTATCCGTTATGTACAAAATACTTATGTAGTTAGGTACCTCCGAGATGGATCCATATCAATTTTATTTGTATCTAACCATCGTTTCTTAAGAGAATCCACAAAATGTTGGATATATTTTCCTAAAAAGCTAGTAATATTTTTCATCACAACACAGAACTAGAGGTGTGGCCTCGCTCCGAGGAATACAACTGGGACCAGCCCCTGATCCAGGTCAGATCCGAAGACCCGGGCAGCTGGCATGTCTGGTACCGACGCCTCAATGACTTCCTCAAAAGTGAGTACCAACTACGTATAGGCAATAACGAATAATAATAATGCCTAACTTGTAAGTTTTGGTTTTACTAAGTAATTAAGGAGGTTAAAGTCTAAAATAAAGTTATAGGTAGGTACTATTACTTCAAGATCGGCTGAAACACACAAGAGATAAACTAGATATACCTAGTCTGGATCATACAGCGGACAGAAGCCAGTTTTTCAATATATTTCTTAGTAGCAGCTTGAAGTTGTTACTAAGAACTTTGAGATGCATTTGCTCCCTCGACAATAAGCTTTCTGGACATAGACAGACAGCCGAAAACCTTTTGGACAACCTATAACATACTTGTGTGGAGATAGTCTGTTTAACTCTTTATTATCATCTTGTCTACAACTATAAAATTGTAAAAAAGCCGTGTCTGTACACACAATATTAAAAAAAGAAGTACACACAATATTAAAACAAAAAGTACGAAGGTACAAACGTCTCCAAAATAAAAAATGTTATTTTTTAAATTCTTGTCTGTTTGTTACGCGTCGACGCAAAGAGTACCTAATCACAACTGAATAGATTTTAATTTAAGTAGCGCTGTTAGAAAGTATATGCTCCAACTTAAAAACCGGTGAACTTCTTATCTCATTTAATTTAACAGATCCGGAGATACCGCTTGACCTCTCTGATGTATACAGACCCATACAAAGAAGAGATCATCAATATTGGTTTTTCCATTTTTACTCCTAATATAGCTTCATGTGAGCGACGCCGTGGGCAAAAGCTAGATATAATATAATCTCCTTGTCACCACATAGTTTACGAGACCTCGATACCAGAGAATCCTCCCCGCGCGCCGTGCTCGGTCCACAACCAACGTGACCAGCACCTAAGGTCCGATGCTTGCGACATGGCCATGAGAATGTGGGCACCTTGCACCGCTGACAACTTCTATGGCTACGCCTCAGGGAAGCCCTGCATCTTCCTCAGATTGTCCCATGTGAGTAGTTTAGGTACCTACTAGAAGACAAACCAACATACAGGCTAAGCGTACCCATAGATTTAGGCGATCTACGATAGAGCGCGCTTGCCTAAAAGAAACCGATTCACTCGTGATTTAAAGGCACCCAGATTATATCTATCGGGGAAGACCCACTCAGGAAGCGCATTCCACAATTCAGCAGTACGCATGATAAAACTGGACTTACGTTTAAGATGCCAGCAACAACGGTGGTATTACACGCGGAGACTAAATTTGCTAGCCATTTGTCCAGTTCTTTTCATTCATTTCACCAGCTGTAATCTGAGTATTAAGCATGACTTGAATACCATAAGGACTGGAACAAGGTGCGTAAAGGAAAAAAAACGAAAAGCTGTTTGCTATTAATCTCGCTGGCTTGCGAATTCTACCAACCAGCACTAGGCTAGCATGGTTGACTATATAGGCAATTATGTTATGAGAGAAGACCCGTATCCAGCAGGGGGGACATTGCATATACCTTTGGGTTATTAATCTTAACTAAGTAGATAACTAGAATAAAAGTCCCGGTATTTTAGACAAGTAGACACTTCTTGCTATCACTATCTTGGAGGAGAAACGTAAATACCTAGACATAATTATCTATTTCAGATTCACTACTGGGTACCGGAGCCTTATAATATGACGCAGCCCATTCCACCGGAGATGCCAGAGCACATTAGAGAAGCCATGGTGAGTAACTAGATATAGTGATGCAGTCTTGCGACAGGTTGTTGAGCTCCCTAGATTGTGGTGGAGCTACACCATGACTGATGCATGCGTGCCGTCAGTTGGGACTGGTCTAGGTACTCAATGCCGCTATGACTCTTTCTTCAAAAGGCCATCTCAGACATTACCCTGCATTGGGGCTTTAAAAGAGACCATGATTCTCTGAGTTTGTTTCGGTGTTTCTTCTCAGAGGTCGATTGCTAGGAAATCTATATCGGCGCCATCTAGTTAAAAAAAAAACATTACAATGACTTGTAAAAGTGTCTTTAAAATATCTATTTACAGAAATAAATATCATTTATCAGTCATCGTCAAAGGTAAACAAATTAATATGTAATGAAATGAAATGAAATTTATTATCTGTAAGAATTGTAGTAAATTACAGTTGGTTCAATTTAAAATAAGCACTAGAACAATTCGCTAAATATAGCATACAAATTTTATATAAAACAGTATAAGGAAAGCCCAATAATGAGGATGCATGTACCTATTATTTACTTAAGTTTAAGATACTCGTCTACAGGATAAAAAGGTTTATCGATAAGCCATTTAAATAATGCTTTTTTTAAACGATTCATTGGAAGTTCCTTAAATGTTACAGGCAACTTATTAATTACTTATAATATTAATAGGAAAGCAACTCCTATGATACAACTCACTGCTCATTACATGAATAGTCAGCTTATTATGATATCTAGTATTAAACTGTATAGTATCACCGAGACGTTGAAATAGATAGGAGTGAGATTTAACAAATTTACAACATTCGAATATGTATATACCAGGAACAGTTAATTAATAGCTTTAGGCCCACTTGCACCAACTTCTTGAATATGTTTAAATTGCATTTAAACACAACTATCTAATAATAATTTCGTTTAAATGCAATTTAAACATATTTAAAAAGGTGGTGCAAGTGGGCCTTAGTCTTTTAAAAAGAGGTTTTACATGAGGTCAACGGCAACGGCGACACGTCACAGAGAGCGCGTATACACTGTCTACAAGACTACAGTCTTCGTATAAAAAGCAAATAATTAACTGAGCCGCACAGGGGTTTAAATTATTAAAATCAAAGGGGCATTAAACCGAATCGATCCCAAGACCTCCCCGCTGGAAAGCTCGAAGCAGTTATCGAAGTAATATAAAGGTTATTTATTCATTAGATGCACCGGCCCGCCCACCAATACGGTGATTTCGTGTGGGTGTCCTGCGGCGGCGAGTTCAGCGCCGACAAGGAGAACATAGGCCCCATCCAGTACATCCCGGCCGGCTTCCCTCCAGGGTTCCCGCTCAGCCGTCTACACACCGCCGACCGCATCCCGTACTCGGCCAGGAACCTGCCCGACCAGGTCCCAGGGCCCCTAGTCGCCGTGTATTTCGAGAACCCTCGACGTAAGAATTCTTTATGTATTGAATAACTGATTAACATCGATGGTAGTGATTCCCTCCATATAATGTTCCAGTTATAAGTACACCTGTGACAATAGTTCGTGGTAATCAAAAGCTAACAATTAGTTGAACTGATTGTTAGGCTTTTAGTGACAAAGCTATCCAATCTTAAGATTTTATCACGTGGGAGAGCCATGCTTCGGCACGAATGGG
Source organism: Acronicta leporina (assembly GCA_947256265.1). Taxonomy (NCBI): domain Eukaryota; kingdom Metazoa; phylum Arthropoda; class Insecta; order Lepidoptera; family Noctuidae; genus Acronicta; species Acronicta leporina. Next base: position 986,475 of record OX366513.1, on the reverse strand, counting down.
CCGGTTCGACCGGAGTGATACCACGGCCTCACAGAAAACCGGCGTGAAACAACGCTTGCGTTGTGTTTCGCCGAGTGAGTTGAGGTTACCGGAGGCCCAAACCCTTGTAAAGGCGGGTAGCGCACTTGCGACTCCTCTGGTGTTGCGGGTGTCCATGAGTGGCGGTTATCACTTACCATCAGGTGATCCGTTTGCTCGTTTGCCCCCCTATCCCATAAAAAAAAAAGATTTGACCCAGAAATTGGGTGGCTAGGCTCACAGTCGGTTCTTATAAAATACTTAATATCCACCACATCTCGTTAGAATGAAAGGCAACCCCAATATAGCTTCTTAAAATGGGAAAAGTCAAGATGATGAATTTCTACTGTTTAGTATTTGAGTACTTATGTTATCCTTATAAGTATCTACCTAAATGATTGAGTATTGAGTACCTAAATGCCTATATCTAATACTTAAGTTGTGACTTTGTTAAAATTCTAGGTGGAGTTGTGATCAACGTAGAATGCAGGATCTGGGCCCGGAACATCTACTATGATCCCAAGAGCCGCTACGGACGGGCCCGGTTCGAGTTAAATGTGGAATAAACTGGCAACACTGTCGCCAGGCTGTAATATTAAATAATTCTTTCCTTGAAATACCATCTTCGTTGTTGACCTTAAAAAATTTACAGGATGACTTGTGAGACACTAACAATATTTGAGGCGATCATGAAGAAAAAAGTAACATTAAAAATAAATATACTGATTGCTTAGTAAACATAACCGAAAGTTAAATAAACGTATGGACACAGTGAATCATCAGTCATTCAGGTATACAGGCGTATCTATACCTTTATTTGGTTAATGTACTTAATTCTAATATTGGGTCGAGTTTATCAAATATGTACCTATCATGGTATTTTTCTGAGCTTCTAGAGTCAGAGTTACCTGTTCAATTCAACCTTACTGTTAAAGGTATTATTGTTTTTTGGTATCAAGTCCTAAATAAAGACAGATAATTATAATAAGTACTTTATAGAAAGCCGAGACTCGATGATGGCCGCAAGAAAATAGATTTTGGAATATGTACATTAGAAATTGGCATTTTGTGTTCCCCGCTTAAACATTTGGGAGTTATAAAGAGCGGGAACGTTGAATCAACTTTTTGTGTGGTTTCGTATAAGTAGGTACACGTAATTACGTACTCAATTAAAGTAGGTTTTTTTTTTCGAAATAGCAATATTAATTTATCTCGAGATAAGTACCTACAGCTTCTGTGTGAATGTAAATGAGTGAAGGTTTGAGGATGTTTTTTTACATACCAAAGTAATTAAATTCTTGCTATAAGTTTGATAAATTATTAAAAATAGCGAATACTTATGTAGATGTTTATTAAAAAAGATCAATTACTTAGAATGTAAGTACATACTTTAAAGAAATAAATGTTGATGTTGTCTTTTTCAGCTTTATTTATTACAAACCTACTGCGTGGATTATAATATGTATAATTGTAATGCCTACCTAACTACCTACCTAATTATTATATTTGATGTTAGCGACTTTACCTATAAAGTTAAGGTTTAAAAATGTCTTCAAAACTATATCTACCTATTCGTTAAAGTATAATGATTTATATAAATTTATACTCCAGTTATTAAAATAATTGTATTTATTATTGAAAGAACTACCTCTATTTATAGCTAAAAAGGCCAAATTTCTAATACCTTTGTACCTGTACTAAAATTAATACCTACCTAGTTAGATTGTTTATGTTTAATAAGTATTATCCACAGACTATTGGTGGTTGGATACTATACCTACTACTGGCGATGGTATTATTTGACTTCAAATTCAAAAAAGGAGGAGTTTCTATTCGTATGTACGTACTTTTTATGTAGGTATGTTCATTTATATACCTAGATATTCAGCTATTGGCTTTGAATATCTATTGGGAACAAAACTATTATCTGTCTTTGTCATAATTTGTTTCACTGTTTATGATTTGTAAATATTTAAGTATTGAGTTAGTAATGTTATCAAACGTACTGTTATATATATCTCTCTTCTGAATTATTATATTACATTGTGAATAAATACCTAATAAAAAGAACTTGTTATTTATTGACCTTGCAACAATGATGATTATAATTTATAATACTCCTTTAATGAATTTTGTTAAGTTACTCTGAGTACTCTTTACAATTCATACCAATCTCAATACCAATTCATAATTATCATACTGAAGTGACGTCATTTAAAAATTACCGCGCTAAAGTTGTGTAATTAAGTTGCTTGGACTGTCGGTCGCTCAGGTCAATTATTATGTTGTCAACTTGAGTAATCAAACAATGTTAGTAGCCTATTAAATTGAAATGAAATGGTAGAAAAGCCTGCGTTTATTTTTATTGCTTACTGATGGCGCAAATGCGACCCTTTACGCAAGCAGCACCTTGACTATAGACACCTTGAAAATAATCACAATAAAGAAATGAAAAATAACATTTTAACTAGTGAAAATGTATCGTTGCATTTTTAGTTCCTCGAACACTTTAAAGAATTAAAAATTAGTGCGATATTGTAAAATTATATTATTCTTCCATGGATAGTAGACACTTACTTTCCATGGTTAATAAATAAAATACATTAGGTATTTAACAAAGACATTTAGGTATGAGTTTCAAAAATATTTACAGAAATTACTAAATTATTTGAAATTATTGTTAATTTTTACTTAATTATTTATTTATTTAGGTAATTATTTTTATTTTCTTACTTTATTATTATTTGTAAATAACAGCTAAGTTTTGTATGTACTGTATAGTATTCACAAATTAATAGAAACAAATGTGTAAATAAACAAACTAAACTTACTTCTTTCTCATTGAGTAGTTACTAAGAAAAAATAGAATTTTAACTTAGCAAAAACGGTTACATTACAACTTTGACAAATAGCTTTTCAACTACATTTCAATAAAAAAATATTTATTGTATTTTCAAAGACGTTTCCTTAAACAAATTTTAATTAAGTAATAAATGTGATTTCCATAGAGTTCAGTTTAGAAATAAAGTAAAAATAGTAGGTTATGGTGAAAAGTGGCAACCCAGCTCAGCTGTCTTTATTTGACATTCCGTATCCGTGTGTGGACGTTTCTCCAACCGGATTATCGTCGTATCACATCTTGTACCGCATTTATATTTGTGGAATAATTCGTGCACAGTTTTAAACATTGCATTGTGACACATTTAAAGATGTCTCGCTTCAGGATTTGTTTGCTTTTGGCGGTATTATGCAGTTGCTCTCAGTACGGTGAGTGGTATTTCGTAAAACTATTTATGTTGCAATAAGTTCTTTGTTGCTTTTTATCGTCATGTCGACCTGAGTGTACGGCTCGAGCGCTTTGTTGTCGTGATTGGGCGTTATTTGCGCAATTAGTGACAAAAAAGAGCTCGATTCTGCGGCACCATCGTTCCGTGAGATTCTAGAAAAATGTAGGTAGGTACCCACTATTTCTCATTGTAAGAACTAATTGGATTAAAGTTATGCGTCTCACTGGTTTTCAACAAACTTATTTAAAATTCAACCAATAAATTATAAGAATCATTATCTGTCAGACTATCTTTTTCATATCTGGTCTGTATGCCTTTATAATTTAGTCAAATATAAATGAAGGACACTGCTCATTAAAATACCCGTATAAATGTGAATATATTAACCTTTACAGGAAAATACAAAATTAAAGCTTAAATTTTTTTATGCACCTTACAAAATGAACAATACATAAGTAAAAAGAAGTTTTTTTACTTGACCCACATTTGTGCATTTATTGAAATGAGAATTTTAAGCTTAATTATTGTACCAATACTAACTTTTTGACCCAATTTTTTAATTTGTTAGCACCTTGAAGGTAGGTTAGATTTTGAAGCAACCTTTAAAAAATCTTTAAATATATTTAAAAAAATTAAAGCATAACAACAGTTATACCCAGTCATATACGCGCACGCACACACACACACACACCCACACACACACAAACACACACACGCACACACACACACACACACACACGCACACGCACACACAGACACACACACAAATTTTCCATCCTAATAAAAAAAGCAGATTTTTTTTTTTTTTCTGGTTTTGTTACAATTGTTTCATGTATTTATTTTAACTTAAGTTCTGTGGCAACTCGTCTAACACTGTTTTTTTTGTTTTTTTTTGTAACAACCCCCAGAGTTCGAGCGATGGGGTATGCTGAAAATCAGCCCTGTGGAGATTTGTCTCCACAGTGTTAGCGCTGAGCCTACCCCAATTGTCAAAATAACACACTTGTTTTTGTTTTTTGTAACTTTTAGTAACGTTAAGTGTATTTCTTTGTGTAAACTTTGGCAATAAAAATTCATTCAATTCAATTCATTCAATTAGATAAAAACACTTCCTCTCAACATTGCATATTATAGTAATTTAGGTTCAAAACACTAAAGATCATAAGGGTATTATTAATTTATCTCTGTACTAGCTTCTGCCCGCGACTTCGTCTGCATAGACTTCAGAATTTGGTCCGACCTAGATAAAAAGTAGCCCATGTGTTATTAAAGACTAATCTATCTCTGTTAAATTTTATCCAGATCCGTTCAGCCGTTTTGTTGTGAAAGAGTAAAAAACATCCATCCATTCATCCATCCTCACAAACTTTCACATTTATAATATTAGTAGGAAGTAGGATTATTGTAAGTACATATCTCTATAGAAAATTTTCAGCTGGCTCATCTTTTCCTACTACTAAAGTCATCAATATTCTGAGTTATTGCATGTACCTTTGACATTTTCGAAATTATCTGCACTCTACTACATGGGACCTAAACATACTGGCAAACTGGTGTACATTTATGCCAGACCCTTCTGGTAATTAGGTGTGATGGTATATTAGGTTATCTTTTTGTGATTTTATTGCATTTTAAATTGTTTATAAAGTTACGTAAGTGAAAGAAGAATTTGATTGCAGGCAGAATTCGAACCTGCATCGTCTGGTCAGACACCAGATGCTATGACCACTAAGCCACCACAAGTCCCACTCGCCAGGTCAAAATTAGGTTAAGTTATGTCAGTTATAACACCTATATCTGGATACTGGTTTTGATAATTAGAGATTTCTACAGACAAAACAAAGGGATATTTATAGATATTACATAAATTAAAAAACTGTATCTATATGTAATGCTTTGCTTTCCAGCAGTTGCATTTCTAGAATCCTCTATCCATAAACTAATTTATTGTAGAATGTTGTAGGTACATTTATTGCAATATTACAACAACCTAATTAAAAACTGTCAAGTAAATCCAGTGTCAAGCATTATGTTTATGTAATTGGCTGGCAGAAATAATTTAAATTGATAACAACCAATCTTATCTATGGTATGGGCATTGTGGGCAGTCATCTGTAACTCCACAACAAGCATTAATTTTGTGTTAATCTAAATCATACATTAACCGTCATGAAATTTTGGAGCAAATTAACTTTGGAGGTTAGATTTGAGCATTAGAAGTTGATTGATATTTACAATGCTGATTTGGACTCAGTATAATCAAGGAATCCGATTATCCTTGCAAATTCCAAATGTTTTCCCAAGTGTAAGCAGAAAAAGAGTCAAAACTTGTTGCCCGGTTCCAAAAAGTGGGTCTTATGGAGAAAAGCATAACTCATAAACATGATAACATCCTACTAATATTATAAATGCGAAAGTTTGTGAGGATGGATGGATGGATGTTTGTTACTCTTTCACGCCAGAACGGCTGAACGGATCTGGATGAAATTTGGCGCAGAGATAGATTATAGTCTGGAATAACACATGGGCTACTTTTTATCTGAAGTCCAAGCCGACCTAGTCGCGGGCAGAAGCTAGTACATAATAAACCCACTGTTGGGCATGGGTCTCCTCTCAGAATGAGAGAGATTAGGCTATAATCCACCACACTTGCAAGTTGACAGACCTCACACACCGCTGATAAAATCTCTCAGGCATGTAGGTTTCCTCACAATGTCCATACATAATCCTAACACTTGTATTCCATGAATATTGAGGTAGATTAGGGTGTACCTTAGCTTTGTACAGGTTGCCCTTACACTAAGGATGTAATAATGCAAGCCCATTGCTATTAATTGGTTTCAAGTAGAAAAAAAATATGACAGTACTCACTACCCACTTTGTTGTATTTATTGTGTTTTGATTGATTAATGACAATAAAATTAAATCAATATTTTTTTTTTCAAGATTTATTTATTTATCTAACAACAAATTATTAAGTACATGAATTGCGCTGGTTTCTGCACTAAGCTCAGGCTTGTATCGTAGATTATACCAATAAAGTTTTATAATCACTCTTTAACACTATTGTATGTACATTGGACTAAATCAATTATTTGAATAGTAACTTGTGTGTTTATGTGTAACCTTTTGCTTCCTTGATCCATAATATCATTTTAGTAACTAGTAAAAATTTATAAGGAAAAAAATTTAATTCAACATAGGTACTATGAATAAACATCCTTCACTGATAGAACTCACTTTTATAACGATTTGGTTTCCTAGTTTGGGGAACAGTGACACAGAAGCATGTAAATTAAATTCCCCAACATTTTTTTGTCCATTCAGGTCTTGGTGTCTCGATAACTACACCGAAAACTGTCCTCATACCCGTGGAGCTTCTAAACGTTCAGGAATTGGAGAAAGTACCTACCACTGTGATACCTGAGACCACAGAGCAAGCGCCGACGACGACGACAGAGTCGACACCGGCTCCGACCACATCAACCTCCAAGCCAACACCTAAACCAACACCAGCGCCAACGCCAGCGCCAACACCAGCGCCAACGCCAGCGCCAACACCAGCGCCAACGCCTACGCCTACTCCAACCCCAGCGCCAACGCCAGCCCCTGCCCCGGCTCCCGTGCCCGCCCCAGACCAGGGTACATGGTCATTCACTGACGCCAAGAGCAATGTCACCTGCATAGTAGCCCAATTTGCAGCTCAACTGAATGTCACATACACAAAGGCTGTTAATAATGGTAAGTGATATCTATCTATATATTTTTTTATCCATCGTAAATCGGGGACTGATCCTGACTACTATGGACACGAATTGCTACTTTAAAATAGACCTTATGCATAAGCATACCCAAAACTGTACGCTAAATGTGGGTAATTTTATTCTCGGAATATTTTTCCATTAAGGCCAGCTCCACACGTTGGCCCCAATGGCACCACCAACGCTATTCGGCCAACGTGTGGACCAGTAAATAGCGTTGGTGCCAACACCCATGTAGCTTGCTGATGCATTTTGATTGGTTCAAATCGCTTAGCGCCAACGTTAGTCGGCTCGTTGTGTCTAACATGTGGAGCTGGTGTAAGGTTTAGGTCTTCCTTGTTAACTTTCTCGACATGGTTGGAATGGAGAGGAAAGATAGCTTAATGTTTGACGGAGACCCGAATCCTATTTGAGACAGGTTGATAAGATTATAGCCTACGCTTACGAATTATGCACTGAAAAACACGATAATGTAGGTTGTTCAGTAAAGACCTATTTGTTATCAAATAATTTGATCGATTGTATCGGCTGCCGACCCCATAATTCGATAAAACTTGTAGAAGAACCAAAATACTCATCTTTTTTTAAGCAGTCCATAATTATACGTAACTATTACTAATACTACTACTAGTTATGTCATCATCATAATCATAATCAACCCATTATATGTCCCACTGCTGGGCAAGGGTCTCCTCTCACAATGAGAGGGATAAGGCTATAGTCCACCACGCTAGCCTAATGCGGGTTGGCAGACTTCACACGCCGTCGAGAAAGTCTCTCGGACGTGCAGGTTTCCTCACGATGTTTTCCTTCGCCGTTTAAGCGCGTGATAATTAACTATTAATACGCACATAACTTCGAAAAGTCATGTTACTGTGGCAGGGACCAGCTGAAAATCAGTGCTGTGCCTTCCGCACAGCAAATACTGAGCTGTTTTCCTGGCTGCACATACCTATTACTATAAAGTTACATTTTGTCTGTATTTAAGAGGTGCGTGCCTTGGATTTGAACTCGAGACCTTTGACTTGGCAGACCAATGGTCATATCACTAGGCTATCACGGCTCCAACTCTTCTCGGGAAGTTACATGGTTCATGTAATTTATGAGATAAAGAAAGATGTTTGAAAAGTCCCGAGCCAATACTGTGCCTACGTGCAGTTCAAAATTTGTACTAATTACGTGGGTAGGACAAACCATGGACACTAAAACCTTAGGGAAGAGTTACCCAAAGTTTTTATCTTGGCGACCACTATTGTTTATGTTTCGGGTAGACCCCATTCTTAACTAATTTTATTTTTTTATATATTTATTATACTTTACCCATGTAGATCTCATGGACCCATGGATTTTTCTTCCCGCTAACAAAGACACCTTGTAGGTCGTTAAAAAAATAAAAAGACACGTTTTAGATATACCAGCTTTAGATACGAAGTGTATGCATTACAAATTTATTTTTTAAATAGATAAACACGTCTTTGTGACGTAACTTATCGTGCTTCATACTTCCATTTTTATGGAGTTTACGGAGTTGTGGTCAGGCTGGCGGGCGTATCGAAACAATGAATAATAATTAAATAATAATAATAATTTTTGATCCCACAGTCAAACTGTTTATACAGTTTTGTGGGACACTGTTTTAGATCATAAGTTTTGACATGTACCTTTCAAATTTAATAAATAAATAAAATAATAATATTGGTCACCACTAACGAATATAAATCCTGTTTTCGCTAATACCGACTCGAATTTGCCCGCCTTTTAAAAGGGTTTGGGCTTCCGGTATCCTCGCTCACTCAGCGAAACACAACGTATGTGTTGTTTTACGCCGGTTTTCTTGAATATTTAAAAAGAAGTAAAGCTAAGTTTCTTCTTGAATCATGGATATTTTCTTCAATTGCATGCTCAATCTTTAGACCCTGTTTTTGCTTGCCTTGCATTGCATCGTCAAAAATAACACCCCTCTTTTCGGGTCGGGGGGTAAAATAAAACAATCTTTCAGGCAGCAAGTCTCATACCAAATATCTGAAACAGTGTTGCCAGGGCCCCTGAGTCGAAAGTTACGTTTCGCTTCCTGAAAAGTAACATTTTTGGTGCAAAAGTTACATTTTGGGATCTATGATGTCGAATGAGCTTTTTTTTTTAGCTCCTGATTTGTTAAAAATGTTAGTTCTATTTGGATGCGTTCGTGTACTGTTTGCAATAAAATAAAAATCTAGTATTACTTGATCTCGTTGTTTTCAAAAGTTATGAAAAATGCCTTAAATATAAAAATTACTTACATGTTACGCGAGGGGGTCAAAAGTTACGAAAAATGTAAGAAATGTAATCATCTGGCAACACTGATCTGAAACCCTGTCTCTGTCGGAAGAGCGACAGTTCCGGGTTTAAAGACCTGCATTTTTTGCACAGGTAATTCTTGCAGGGTCATTGCAATTGATGCTACGGGTAATCCAAGGTGCAGCGTGGGTTTGTAGTCGTGATTTTGATTCTTGTATTGAAAAATCATTGTATATACCTTTACGATATCACGTTTTTTATGAATATGTAGACATTTTTTTTATATTTCATCACGTTTCGTTCAAATCTATTTATTTCTAATTTAAGTGCACAGTTCCATATTAAAAAAGGCTTCCGCACTATTTTTAGATATATTCATTTTTTTTTCCAAATATTGTTAGAGTTCTTTATTTGTTTTACTTTTGATTATTTCAGCAGATATGCGATTGGATACATATCCGGATATAAGATATTATGTGAATCACTAGATATTGTCTATTTAGATGTTGTTTACATGCTTGAACTGTAAGTGAGCCCATTGCTATTAACTGGGCACAAATCCTAAATTTCAAGCTCTACTGAGAATTTCGTAGAAAAACCCAATAACACTGCTCGATCTGGTAATCGATCCCAGGACCTCTAGCGTAGGAGTCGCGCTCAAGACCACTAGGCTCATCTGCTTTATTGTTATACCATATTTGGTCTAGATATTATACAGGAACAAAATGATTGAATAATGTGGTGATAATTTATATACATTTCGCGATAATTTTCCTCGTTTAATATACTATTTATTAGTACCTACGTAATGAGCGGCTGTGACCTTAATTAAATTTGTTAGGAGCCGTTCAGCCAATGGCTTAGCAGTGATAACGATGTAATAATAATTATTAGAAACATTTTATCCTATAATAAATATTAATTAACTTTCACGAGCTAGAACAAAGAGAGAAATATGGATAAAAATCATAAAAATAATCATTGTGTTTTTTAATTACAAACTTAATTTATTAAATGACAAAGTTCACATTCCATTGCTACCAAATTATCATATAAATTATCAAAGCCTGAAATTGAACTCCTGACTCATATATTTTTTCACTTCCAGAAATATTTGTCAATTTTAACAAATTATGCTTCACTATTTATTATAAGGATGAAAAATATACGTTATTATTTCCGTTTTTTTTTTAAATAACATAACATACCATCACGCCTGTATTCCCCGAAGGGTTAGGCAGAGGCGTACTAATGTACACCCACAGTTCGCTGGTATGTTTTAGGTCCCATGTAATAGGGGGCGAGCCTATTGCCATTAATCGGGCACAAATTCCTAACACCGAGCTGATCCTGGGAATTTCATAGAAAAACCCAATAACACTGCTCGACCTGGGAATCGAACCCAGGACCTCTAGCATAGCAGTCGCGCTCGGGACCACTTGGCTAAAGAGGCAGTTTTTAAAATAACGAATGTAATAACATTAAATATTCGCTCTTCAATAGTAGGGCGAATATTTATCCGTTTTTATTTTGTAGTAACACGGAATCTAGTTTTAATTCTACCGCTGAATTGTTTATCAACAATTTATTAGTTACAAGTTCCTTATTTCCTTTACACAGCATTATCATTAAATGACTGCCGTGAATTAAATTAACTGTTATACAGAGTTACAGACCAAATATGGCGTTATCTTATCACAATGTCTATATATCTGCGAGTTTTTAATGAAACATGTTGTATTTACGTGAAAAAAAGCGGCGGTAGCCTAATGGCTAGGGCGTCGGACTTGCGATCATGTGGTTGCCGGTTCGAACCCCACCCATTGCACTACCGACGTGAACCCACTAGTAACACAAGCATTTAGCTTAGCACGAGGGGTTAACAAGAAAACTAGTAATGTGTGACCCACATTACTAGTAAGCTTTAAAAAAAAAAAAAAATTGTGATAAATATTAAACAATAATATGGGATTACCTAGCATTGGGGATTTGGTCTCTCCCTTTCCTAAATCTCTAATCCCAAATTTACTATTAGGTGCACATAAACCTTGTATTGTACAAGAAGTCAATCAATCGATTCAGACTGATTCCCATTAATTAACCTTTGAACAGTTCAAGAATGCTACTAAACATACATTATTCTCTTATTCGTCATCATTAGCCATTAACCGTCTCAATGCAGGGCATGGGTCTCACATATATTAAACAAAATTGTAAACAAAGGCAAGACAAGTACCTATTGTTATAAATCTCATCTTGTGTCTAGGTATATTATCTGGTGATTCTTTTACTCTTTGCAACTATGCACCTAGTTTGACCTATCAAAAATACTTTTAACAATGATCTACTTGAAATAAAATCACAGTTCACGCATATTTTTTTAGTCTCATAAAAAAGTTGACTATAAATAGAGACTAACAACAAAAACAATTGAAATCGGTTAAAAAAATATTAATATTATTGGCATTTTAAGTTTATGTGTTAGACAGAAAGAGTACTATAGCATGTTGTGACGTCAAACCGTGCGTACGGTATACAAATTCTACACCGAGAACAACTTTGCGGGAAAGAGACAGAGCCTCCCCCCTCAATCCCCACCAAAAACTTTAATAAAAGCTTATATCTTGAAATTCTATTAGTAGATTGCAATTATTTTTTCAGTAAGTATATTAATTAGTTTTAACACTTTTCACTTTTCTTTTCAAGTTACCTAAATACACAAATGTTTATGGGACGCGGACGTCGGAATATATGTTGCCTCAAATTATGAACAGTATACCTGTCGAAATACAAAATATGATTAATGAAAAAAATTGTAAAAAGGTTATAATTCGACATTACCTCGACAAAAATACATGAATATGTACCGAGTGGTTGTGACTGACATGCCACGGTTTGTGTGGTATGATTATTATCATTTAATTATGTTATATCTCTCTCGTTTTAATCAATAAATAGAAAAAAATAGGGCAGTTATTTTTAATAAATCAAACGACAGTTAACTACCTACCCTAATAATTGTACTTACTTACTGTCCTTTTGTGCATAAATTTCGATAATTTTGCACACAAGGTCCATTCATTTAAGTGATTTTACCTGCTCAACCAAGTGCATGTTGTTTATTATTTCAGTAAAAAAATTAAAGTTAATTCAAGGGAAAAAGGCGCTTATATTAATTTAATAAATATAGCAATGCCACCGATGGCTAAACAAATATGTATTGATAGCGCGGTGACGCATGCGAACGCCCCTTGCATTCGCTCAATGATAACTGTCAATGGCGCTTTGTTGTGGAATATACTGTAAATGTATATACCTATATACTTATATACAGTTTATATAATAGGTGTACATAGTATCTGTGTCGGTCTGTCTGGCTGTTGCGTGAGATATTGCAGTTTATTTAAATTTATATAAGCAGTTATATGACCTACCACGTCTGCCTCTGACATACGTCAGAGGCACCCAAAGCGAGGTTATGTGAAACTCGATTAACAATATAGCCTATGTTACTCCGGAATAATGTAGTTCGAAATTCCTTCATTTATGATAGGTGAAGGAATTTTCAAAATCGGTGGAGTAGTTTTTGAGCCGTTACAAACAATTTTACAAACTTACAAACATAAAATCTTTCCTCTACACTTTTAAGATGATTAAGATAAAATCACTGCTATGCTAGAGGTCCTGGGTTCGATTCCCAGGTCGAGCAAAGTGTTATTGGGTTTTTCTATGAAATTCCCAGTAGCAGCTCGGAGTTAGGAATTTGTGCCCGGTTAATTGCAATAGGCTCGCCCCCTATTACATGGGACCTAAATATACCGGCGAACAGTGGGTGTACATTAGTACGCCTCTCCCTAACCCTTCGGGGAATACAGGCGTGATATGGTATGTTATGTTATGTTAAGATAAATAAAATCAATCGAATCATAAATATAACTTGTTGAGGGCCAAATAGTGGTCCAATTGAGTTAAAGATTCGTTGCCACAGAGAAATGTTTATGCTAAAGTGGGACCATCTTATGTAATTGTTTAAACAAATAATAATATACATAACTTGTAATAGCGATGTCGTGTTTTTGCCATCATTCCTGAATGTTTAACCAAACAATAGAATGTTTATGTTACAATAATTTATAATAAGTATTTTCTATGTGTTTAACATTTTCAAATAGGGGAATACCTTTTGTATTAGATATTCAATCCTACTCATAATATCTATCATATTATACACCAAATGAACCCATGTCTTGTAAGACATGCCGGCGTCACCTACTTTTACTTTTAAAAGATAACGCAAAGGTGATAGCATAAGTATTTACAGTATATAATACGTCTTCGCCGGAACTTACATGTATTGACCATTCTATACAATATTCTGTTCAGTCCCTTAACTCCCCCTTATCTTAAAGAACGTTTTCATTTCCTTCATGACACACATACGAGATATCTAAGATCATCGGAAAATTTGAGACTTGAGTTACCAATGCACTCCACAAATTTCCTGGACAAATCTTTTACAGTGCAGGCTGCACGGCTGTGGAATGCCTTGCCGGTGTCAGTTAGGCGTGCACAAACATTGCCTACGTTCAAAAAAATGGTCAAGGAGCATTATGTAATGCTGTAAATGACTAGTTCTCCATTATTGAATTTAATAGTAAATATATATTTATATTATGTAAGTATGTATTTATGTATGTATTTATATATTATTATTTTATTTTTCTTGTAAAATATTATTCATTTATGTATAAGAATCCTGTTTCTTTTTAAGTACGCCAGACTACCTTAATATGACCTCTCCTTTTCTTACGAGTCCATCCAAAGGTTGTCTGGAAGAGATCGCTGTTAGCGATAAGACCGCCCATTGTACCATTCTATAATTGAACTAATTGTACTTTACTTTGTTTTGGTGTGCAATAAAGAATATTCTATTCTATTCTATTCTATATAATAAAAAATCCTATCCTACAATCTATACATATTATTCAGACTTTCTTGGAAAAAATCGAAACTGCTCAGTTAATATACACCAAACATCCAAACATTTACTTATTAAACACCAAAATTCATAAAAAATATTTCAACTGTTTAGGCGTGAAATATAAACAAACAGACAGTTATATTCGCGTTTATAATATTAGTGCGCATTGATGATGAATATATATTTTTTTTCTTAAACAGCAAGCAACGAAGTCTGTTTGTTTATACAATAACTAAAGTAAGCGACGGTAGACGTGCTTACCTACTGCGTTATCAGTCACGTCCGATAGGTGCAAACGTGATACTAGCGTGTTCCTATGTAATCTTTAGTAAATAATGCCTGGACACTAAAGGAAACTGTTTAGTGGAAGCTATAGGTATAACGCCGACCATATGTTGACTCTAAAGATTTATAGAGGGTAGAAGAAAGGAGAATCAGACTTTTTGGACATGTCCCCACGTCCAAAAGTCTCCAGATATAGCTAGTAATTAGTTCAGAAACCCTCCAAAATAGCAAAGTTTGACGGGGTACCAAAAAATGATCACATGGCTTTCCTCTCTGTTTTTTTTCCAAGCAGCAGCTATAGCGGCTATAACGAAGCGGAAGTTATTGTCTTTGTTTATTTCGGTATATTATTCTAATAACTTGGCGCTTTCTTTGTAATTTACCCTGTGTCTACTGTAGCGCCACCCTAATTTGACGGATTTTGACGGACACTTCTCATACACCCAGTAGCTTCTCCTTTCTTTTACACTCCAAACAAAGTTCCACAAATGTTTGCGTAAAGACCTTTGAACCCATCAATGCGTCTGACAGCTACGTGAGTGTTGGCGGCAATGCTAGTTTACTGAACCACACGTTGGCCGAATAGCGTTGACGCTAGCTTTGGGGCCAACGTGAGAACCCTGCCTAATTATACTAATTGATAATTGCCTGTAGAAAGGATTTTTCACGCGAGAAAAGAAACCATAGAAACTTTCCTGCTGACATTTTATGCGCGGGTCAATAACTTTGTCGTCCTGTATCTCGTGTCGGGAGAGGATAATGTGATGACAAAATTATGTCACGGGCATGGAAACCTATTGGGCATGCTACTTATGGAACAATTTTATTTACCAAACTATACCTTTAATACACAATGATCCGTGGAAATTTCCCATCTATTACGATTAGTACGGGTTCACTCTCTCTTTCAGACTGAATCCCTGATGCTGGTAGGGTCTGTCTTATAGGCAAAATGCAATGTTGAACAATTCCTCTGGAACAAATCCAAATTTAGAAGCGCATTATGCCGCTGATGTATAATAGTAATGGCTCAACATGGCATTCTGGTCACCCAGCATGCCTTTTGGCCACCCAGCAATTCCCCAATAGGGACAGCATGCATTAACCCAACGATATAATAATGCAGCCGTATGATCCGTGGAAATTTCCCATCTATTATGATTAGTATGGGTTCACTCTCTATTGCAAACTGTCAATCCCTGATGCTGGTAGGGTCTTATAGGCAAAATGCCATTTTGAACAATTCCTCTGGAACAAATCCAAATTTAGAAGCGCATTATGACACTGATGTATAACAGTAATGGCTCAACATGGTATTCTGGCTACCCAGCATGCCTTTTGGCCACCCAGAATTTCCCCAATGGGGAAAACATGCATTAATCCAACGATATAATAATGCAGCTGTGTGACATTCTAATTAAAATTACAAAGAACTGATTTCCAATTGTTACATTCTCAGCCAGATATTCGGTTCTGTGAAAAAGGTGAGATTGTCAAACATCTCGGCGACATACCTGCGCGTGATTCAGACAGGTGACTCATTACGGTACTAAGTCGTATACTTCGTTGATGTATGCATACCAAACAGGTATTTACAGAAGGTCCAGTGCATACGATGCATGACATCAAAATCATACACCTAGAATTAGAGAACACTTGTTAAATGGAATGAAAAAACACTTTCTCATGTCGATATTGTAACTTCCCACGGCATAGAGAAATTATCCCTGGCATGCAGATTTCATCACGATTTAGATTCGAACTCTGAGATCCACGTCTTGGCAGTTCAAGGTCATCAATCCAATCTCCGATCAAGAATTTCATAGAAAAACCTTAATAACACTGCTTGACCTGGGAATCGAACCTGATCAGTTAATAAACTATAGGTACTAATATTATAAGTGCGAAAGTAACTCTTTATTTGTTACGTTATAACGCTTAAGCAGCTGCATCATGTTTGTTTAATTTTGGTATAGAGGTAGATTGGACCAAGAAAAACCCACCTTTTGTCTTAAAAAATAAACTTGGGATGCTAGTCAAACTGGGGACAACAGCATAACTAATAACATAATCACCACATTATATTGGCCCACTGCTAGGCACGGGTCTCCTCTCAGAATGAAAGGGATTCAAGATCAGGACTTCACATTGCGTCGAGAAAATCTCTCAGATGTGCAGGTTTCTTCACGATGTTTTCTTTCACCGTTTCAGAGCGTGATAATTGACTATTAATACGCACATGACTTCGAAAACTCCGTACCTTGTATCCGAATTGGCAGTACAGTTGTCACTATACATGGCTATAACTTATCTTCTTCTTCTCTTCTCTATCTCTTCTATTATAAAATTGTAAAAAGCTGTGTCTGTACATTGAAGATATTTAAGAAAAATCACGTGGGAGTATATAACCGACTCGGAATCCGAAAATGTGATTTTTAAAATTCTTGTCTGTTTGTTACGGGTTGGAGCAAAAACTACTGAATAGATTTTAATTTTATTACCTCTGTTAGAAAGTATATGCTCCAACTTAAAAACTGGTGAACTTCTTATCTCAATTAATTAAATGAATCCTGAGATACAGCTTGACCTCCCTGATGTATAGAGGCCCATACAAAAAAGAGGTCATCAATGTTGGTTTCGCATTTTTTACTCTTGATATTGCTTCACGTGAGCGAAGCCGCGGACAGAAGCTAGTATTTTAATAATATTGATTATGACCAGGGGGCTATGTAGTCAATGCGTAGCACTGTGTGTCCGGAAATACTTTTAGCTCCCAAGATTCCACAGAATCACAATTATTCTAAGTCGCATGTTCTATGAAATGAGGCTTCTGTGCATTCATTGTAGTGTGTGCATACTGTGTCGAATGAAACGCGGCCGCACATGTGTGGTGTTATGTCGAGGTATTGTATACAAGATAGACGCGTGTGACTAACTTGCCACTGTTGAATTATGTTGCTAGGCTACGCTGACGATAAAATAACAGTAATGTAGAGGAAGCGGGAAATTTGATATACGAACAAAATGAATTACCTAGTTTCCTTTCTTAAAAAAAAATCAACTGAAAGCCATAAAACATGCATAAGATACTTTTATTGTAAAGAATCAATCGACACCTCATTTTGTCAAAATCAGATCACTAGTACCTATTTTGAGTTAAAATTGAACATCCCCATACATATACGTATATATATATACACGTCTCCCACACTAGGGAACAAGCTGTCGGACTCTGCGATTGCCTTCTATTGCCACGGCCATAGATGGACCGTATGTGGCAGACAGGTCACACCAGCCTTCACAGGACCCCTTCAAAGATATTTAACAATTGGGGTCGCCCAGGGGCAATGATTTCGATCTCCAAATTCATAGAATGGTGTTACGTATTTCCGACACTGGTGATGCATGTCACCACGTCACCCTTGTCCTCCGGGGTCATTCGCTGAGTACTAACATAAGCAAAACATTCCACATTTAAATCATTGGCCGTTTCCGCTGCCGCGTTGTTTCCGATTTCCCGATCGCGGTAATTCCCCGCACATTGAGTCATATATAAAAAAAAAGAATTTTGAAAGAGGTCCAATGCGTAATATTTTACAAACTGATTTTTTACCATAAAAAACTTAAAACTAATACTTAACACCTTCATAAACTTGGATATTACAGACAGAAGAAAACATCCTCACAAAATGTTTTTGGTTTTGTGAAAGTAGAATTTGAATTGTATTTGCTATTATAATTGATGCATATTGCGGAAATTGTAAAAATACAGACGTTATGTTAGTCAACACCAGTGACAAAAACAATAACTCAAGATTATTAGATTGTGTCTTTTAATTTAGTAAATCGCACTCATAAAGAGAAAATATTATTAAGGTCATTATATGAATGCATTCAGCAGACCGGTGACTGTTCCACATAAAACAAACATTGTTTAAAAATCAGTATAGTTAATTTAGTCCCATTCTCAAATAACAATAAGTTGCATGTGAACATTTGTACCGAGGACACTACAGCGAGGAGTGTTGAGTCTCTTGTGTTACCGCCTTAAACAAAGGCTGTAATTGAGAATTTTTTTTGATACCTACCATGTACTTATCAAGATTGAAAAAAAATTGGTGTCTCGATGTGATATACCTAATATATTATAGCTCTATATTACACTAAAGATCCACCTTATAGCCTATGTGCCTCCTAAACAATCCCTCTTTCTTTTGGTAGAAATGGCACAGTATTTCCTGAGATTGAGATAACACAAAATCAGCGCAGAGGGCACTTTAATTTATAATATACTAGCCTGCGGTTTCACCCCTTACCACCTGTGATAGTAGCATATCTTTTCCACTTCGAGATTTCCACAAATCAAAATCAATGCTTTAAAAAAATTGGGTTAGAATATCCCAAATTAGTAGCATAATCATGACAAACAAGTATAGCCTCGCCTTTTTCAATCAACTGTACTTTAGTGTTACGTAAGTTCTATTATATCTAGCTGACTTTGATTTCTGATTGTAATAACTAGTCACTTCGTGCAACAAGACTAAGAAAACGTGAAAGTGAGTTAATTTTAAACCGTCATAACAGATGGATGTCTGCCGTTTCGCAACGCTCGCAAAGTGCATCACTCCTAATTGGAATTGTATATAAAAGATAGACAATACAAAAAAGTATACCGACTTCTTTGCGTTCTTGCTTCTCAAACTATTGCGAATTTTTTTGTCTTGTGAATCACAAAATAAAATAACATAACAAAATGACTTTGCAATACATGCAAGACAAAGTCAGTGTGTTTTAATATAAAATACGTAAAAGAACTAATCTTTTACGCTACAAGTAAGATGTAGTTACATGATCTACGATTAAGTCAATATGATGTCAGTGCTAATGACAGATTCAGACCGTAAGAGTATCTCGTTGCAGACTTTCTTATTACTGAAAACAATTGACACTACCAGGAACCCAGTAGACATTCAATCGGTATCCAATTTGAAATCAGTAACTGTCCCCTTGTCTCAGAGTGCACGTAATTTACCTACAAATATCTGTATTGTCCAGAAATCGAGTTGCGGAAGTCTGATGGCAATCGCTTCGTAGTAAATACCACCTGATTCCCGCGGTTTCGCGACCTAAAGTGACGTTATGTTTAACTATATTAACAGTATTAGCCTATGTTACTCAGGACAGGAATAAAATCCAACAAGATGGACAGACGTTCTGGGGCAAAAGCTTGCAAATTCATAAGAATGGTCATACAATTATACAGGAATATTTTTTAAGCAGTGCGCAAAAAAATTTTGGTAGTTCAGTATCAGTAATAGAACACATTCCCATTATTATATCAAAACTTTTTTTTAAATTTTTAGCCGGCTTGAAATCAGCAAAATATGGACACATAATATCTATTCGCAATAATAACAATATGCACGTGTGCCAGCCGACTCACGCGCCGGTGTACAGCTGATGTAGGTACTAAGGCGCGCGCGCTTTGCCGTGCGCTAGCGAGTAACCATAAAATCAGTTTCAAAGTAAACATCTTTCGTTAACGATAACTTCGATATTTTGTACTAAGACATATCAAAATAACAAATTGGTGTTTAATAAAAGTCGTTTAAGTATCAATTGTCAAAGTTTGCGCACTGAATAAAAAATATTCCGGTATAACATAATCATTGACAGATTTTCAACATAATCTGTCCTTGAGAGGCAATTTTCACACTAAAATTGCTCCTTGATCAAGCATACCTTGGCTGCCTGATCAAGGTCGCTCGGAGACGCTGGATGCAGTCGGCATATAGCCGGTCTTTTTGGAAGTCTACGTGCATGGCCGGATCTACCATATGGCTTTTTGGGCTTCAGCCCAGGGCACCGTTATACTTTGAATATTTAGGTGGGGCCCTAAGTAGTATTAGCCGACCCTGTCTATGCGGGAGGTCTTTGTTTAGCCTAAACCTTTTTTAGCTGATATGACGATAATGCATGCAAAAGCTGTTACGAAATCACTGTGCGTATCTATCTGAAGTTGGCCGTTCCCAACGAGTGCGCACTTAAATATGTGATTTTGTGCAAAAATATCCGAATTAGTAACAACAATGATCACGAATGCCCAACGCTACGACTCCTGTCTTACAACGAGGTTTTATACATACATACACTCTCGCCTTTCTCCCGCAGGGGTAGGCAGAAACTATAGACCACCACTTGCTACAATTCTTGCATACTTCTTTTGCTTCTGCCACAAAATTCATCTGACCGCACCTGACCTTTTTGAAGGAGCTCGCCAATGAGATTTCTATTCTATATTGTCTCAACATGTCCAAACCATCCACGAGGTTTTATCGTAAAATTTCCCCGCGCAAACTCATGCATACGAAACGCACAGCTATTTCGGCGGAACTATAAAATGGACCAGCCAGTAACGAATTCACAGCGCATTGTCCAACTAGTAAGGTCATTAGTTTCTCTCCGACACGACGGATAGTACTGTCGATAACTATCATTTGTTGTCAGATCATAGACAACACTAAGGTTTTATAAACAGTCAGCTCAGCTTTGAGGTCAAAGGAGCGAATTGCAATACTTTTCTTTATTTACCGTGCACACGATGAGGCCATTTGGAGCACGCGAAGGTTTATTCTGGTGCCAGTTTCTGATCTAGGTACGGAATCTCAGTTAGTATCCCAATTAAAAATACGCCGAATTTTATAGTTTTATTATTTCATGGTCATGTTCAGTGTATCCAGCGATAACATCCGGATAAAGTATTTTAATAATAACTGAATGACTTCCAATGTTACTTATTTATAATTAGCTGTTTCAGGTTCACTGGCGTCCCGTATTTTTTTCTTTTTTCCTTTTCTTTAGTTATTTTGCTATTCAGGGTGGCGACAAATTCAACAAATCAAAGATCATTTAAATCGCTCCAGCCGTTCTTGAGTTATACGAGTAAATAGTGTAACTGCGTGAATATTTGAAAAATATTAGAACGTAATTAACTTCACCCCAAAAGTTAAGAATGTAGATGTTTAAAACTACAATTATGATAATTGAAACAAACTACCTACACTACGGCCGTTAAACAATAAGATAAGAAAAAAGACAACCTGAATCTTACTATAATGTTAAGAGAGATGAGGAGAATGATTTGTTAAATAATAAGCTAATATAACAACACACCATCACGCCTGTATTCCCCGAAGGGTCAGCTGGGCATACATTTCAAACTCCGAAGTGTTACTGAGAATTTCAAAGAAAAACCCAGTAACACTGCTTGACCTGGGAATCGAACCCAGGACCTCTACCATACCAGTTGCGCTCAGGACCACTAGGCTAATGAGGCAGTTATTATAAGTATTCGAATATTGACGATCTCTGTGGTTTAATGGTTCGAGAACCGGACTGTTGACCACGAGTGCGTGGGCTCGATTCCCACAGGACACCAATATTTATGTGATGATTATAAGTGTTTGTGTACGGCTGGGTGTTTAAAAAAGTATATAAGTATTATATCCATTGTCTAGTACCCATAGTACAAGCTCTGCTTAGTTTGGGACTAGATGGTGCTGTGTAAAATGTCGCAGAATATTTATTATTATTTATTTATTCACCCAACTTACACTACGACTTAGTTTTTTTATATAGGTAAAGACAGCCACAACTTAAGTAATAAAGACAGTCTTATCTAGAGTATATTATATAACGTATGTATCTCAGTTTATGCTAAGTTTCGAACCGGTTTCCTGAGGATATAGATAGACCAAGATATTTCTAAATATAAAAAAAGCACGGACCTTGTACAACGTTATACAACAACATTGTTATACATTGTCTGAATATTTTGCTTGACAGTAGGTATTTTAATATTCTTTAGTGATTAAAATTATTGCGAAATAAATATGAATCATTCCCGATATATACTGTTCAATTGCACATTATATAAAAGTGATGTCTTATGTCTAGACAGCTCCGTCATATTACTGTCCTGTATCACTTAAATGGGTTCATTTATGAAAATGAACTTACACTTTAGGGACGTAGGAGCTAATATTGCGACAATGGTCTTTTATGTTTTTTTTTTAGTATTTTTTAATCAGCCCTCACTAAGCCAGCGACTAGTGTAATCCTTCCTGCTAATCATTAACAGCTAAAGAGGCCAGTACCCAGCAGCAAAGCAAACGACGTCACTTTTAGCTTGGGTGAGCGATTGGATTCTGCGCCACGAACTGTGGATAGTTGTTCTGGGACTGGGTGTTACTGTTTGTGAAAATTTCCGGATACAGGAGAAAATCATATTGTGGCACAACATGTTTTTTTAACATACCACCATAACATTACGTTAAGAAAAAGTGTACTAATGTACACCCAAAGTTCGCCAGTAGGTTCCAATATCGAGGAACAAACCGGTGAAATAAATGGCAAGCCTATTGCCATTAACTGGACACAAATCCACACTCCGAGCTGCTCCTGAGAATTTCATAGAAAATCCCAATTATATTGTGATTTGTGCTCGAGCTGAGAATGGAACCCATCGTTAATCAACCCCTCTAATGAGCAGTCGCGTTTGGAACTACTAGATTAATAAGCCAGATTTTAATCTTTTCTATTTTTATCTTTTTACAGCTACGTCGCTCTCGTACGTCCTTCTGAACGTGCCCGCCAACGCGACGGTCGTGAACGGTAGCTGCGCGGAAGGCGACCAGTGGATCTGGCTCAGCTGGCCCACGGCGAAAGCCAGCCTGCCCAACAACCTGACCCTGACGTACCATAGAAATGACACCACCAAAGACTACGGCCTCAAGAGCTTCAACATCTCCCTGGCGCCGGAGAACTTCGTCAATGGCTGTAAGTTACATCTTTAGCTATATAGAATTTATGCAAGTGCCACCACCTGCCCGCGGTTTCATCCGCGTTGGCTCGTTCCTAAGAATCGTAGCGTTAAACCTTCACGAATCTGTTCTGTAGTTTCTGAGTTAATGGCAACAGACAGACGACAGACGCAGCGGGGGTTTCTAAAATATATTTCCGATCTGTGTCACAAATATTCTGTATCATAAACGTTCAATGAACTACATTGATAATCCTAAATTACCAATTAAACATCTAACGTGAATAATTATATTGTAATGAAAAATTAAGACATTGAGATTGGAATTATGACGTGATTTTATTATGTTGGTACCACAATTGCCATTTAGAGTGCAACATACTATTAATGACGTGTATTATTAAATAGCAAATCGAATAAAGCAATAGCAAATCTATCATTTACATATAATAATGTCAACACTTATGAATGACACTTTTAATGTTCTCCAGTAGTTGGTTCAGATGTTTTGATAATACTTTCTTTTAACTGTAGGTACTCTTGATTAATAAGATCAAATATATATATTCTCAATAGCCTTTGACAAGCGTTTATGAATCGTTATGGCTCCGAAAAGTTGATCCTATGAAGAAGAAGAAGAAACTCCATGAAAGAAATGAACAGTCTTTATTGTTGGAAAGATTAGACAGGCATAATACGCAATATATAGAATTATATAACAGCTGCTGAATAAAGCTATAAATGTTAACGACTGATCAGATTTTCTTTATGTACATAAACCGTAACAAAAATAAATTCGCTTATTTACACACGGCTGACCCTGATTGACCTTTGAGCCTTACAATCGTAAATACTTGTACATAATTGTTGTGGCATTATCGTTTTAATACAACAAACACAATATGGTTCATCAATTTGATAAGACCTTGCTCGCAATTTTTTCCTGCGGCATGCTATATCTTTTTGTTTTTTTTTTTGCATTTTTCATGCTAAGATTATAAAGTTATTTTAAAGGAAAAATTCGACTCGCAGGCAGGATCCGAACTTGCGTCTTCTGGTTAGATACACCAGACGCTATGATCACTAAGCCACCGCGAGTCCCACCTGCCATGTATTTGCCTTGACATTCTGAACTTACGTCTTAAAGGTGACGTCAGTAACATCTATTGAAAAGCAAGTTACTTTGCCTCTCAATGCCAGCTGTATACTATACACTGTATAGCACACATAGGTCGGTAGTAGTATCTTTTGAATAACGAAATTACCCGATGGATGTATAATATTATTAATCTGTCCGTTACATTTTTACTCTTAAACCGCTGAAACAGTTTTAATGAATTTTGGACACAGACTAGACCTTGGAAAATGACATAGGATTGCCTCAAAAGGTCAGCTACTTAACTATATTCTATTCAGAGAGAGCCTGGAATACTTCAAGTATACAGAAAACCGGCGTGAAGCACCGCATGCGTTATGTTTCGCCGAGTGAGTGAGGTTACTCGAGGCCCAAACCCTTTTAAAAGACGGGCAACGCACTTGTGACTTCTCTGGTGTTGCGGGTGCCCATGGGCGGCGGTTATCGGTTACCATCAGGTGATCCGTCTGCTCGTTTACTCCTCTATCCCAAAAGTACGCTGTGAAAATCTTCGACTTCTACTACAATGACCTACAACGCCTGATTTCTGATCTCTCTGTTTCAGCATCGGTGGACCCCATCGACCTTTACCACGGCTCCGAGTGGCTGACTCCTCTGGCGACGTCGTACCGCTGCAAGACGGCGACGCACCTGAACATGACGTCAGAGTCCGCCAGCAGCGTCGTGGCCGTGCTGACGCTGTCGCAGCTGCAAGAGGAGGCCTACCGCACCACGCCCGGCAGTGGATTCAGTGCTGGTAAGCTACTGTGGGCTTATAGAGACAGAATTCAGTGATGAATGATATAGAAAAGCTCGTGGCAAAGTCTTGACCAAGCTGGTTAACAGATCTGCAAGGTTAAGCTGCGCTTGCCACGGTCAGTGTGTGGATGGCTGACTATTCTTAATGAGAAACGCTCAGTGCCTCTAAGAGCACAAAAATTCCTCGGTCTCGGTTGCTCGAACGTTAGTGGTAGTTAGAAGCCCAAAAAGCTTGACAACCAGTCTATTCTCCGGATATCGGTATTGCCCAGAAATTGGGTTGTGGAGATTTGATGGCAGTTGCTTCGTGTAACTTCGTTGCAACGAAGCAACTGCGCTGGTGTCTGGTGGCTCTCCTCTTTACTCACTCGGCGAAACACAACGTAAGTGTTGTTTCACACCGGTTTTCTGTGAGGCCGTGGTATCACTCCGGTCGAGCCGGCCCATTCGTGCTGAAGCATGGCCCCCCCACGCTATAATTAGACTGGAAACCGACCCCAACTTAGCGGATAAATTCAGTATGAATGATAGACGTTAGCGTCAGTGTAGTTTTTCTAGAATATCGCGTAGAAAATATGGATTGATTGTGTGATAGACGATATGGTAAGTTAGAACTAAGTGATGATAATTATGATGAATGAAAGAAACGAGTAGACAATTAACTCAGATAAGAGCAAGGGGACAATGACATGGGATTACAGTAGTATATTGTTAAATTCTAGAGATATTAACATTATAAATACTATACATATCTGGATAATTCGAAACCATTCCCGATGCTATAGCACATCGTGTTATCACCGCGTGTTATCGCTTGTCTGGCGCCGCGTGCACTACCCACAATTGCTTCGTTTTTTATACTAGCAATGTTATTTACGAAGCTGCCCAACAGACCTTGTGTATAATTATTGTTTCAATTTATTTTCTAACGACTGAGATTGCCGATGGAGCCACTGCTAGGACTTCAAAATTGCCTTTAAGCACGCTATGAAGAAACGTAATATGTTCATAGTGGACAAACATAAAGCATGCTTGATGGTATCATCTAATGATAGCACTCTCAAATTTAAGACTGGCTCCAATTTTACTATATTCTGTCGTGTGTGTTGATCCCATTGAGATAAACTTCGAATTAAAATTTTTCGTATTAGATAATATGAACAGTTTGTTCGTCCCGATAATATATTTGATGCTGATTACTACTCTAAATAGAATAAAACGAAGTTGCCTTTTCGTCTGTCTGTTTTTCTGCTCTTCTTCTAAACCACGCAACGGATTGTGATACGCTTTCACTATCATTTAGATATTTTTTTCCCGAAAGGTTTGTTGGAATATAATCTCGCGATATTGCAAAAGTGTCGAATTATTGTGAACCGTAACATACTGCTTACAATGTAACGCATTATTTCGGTAGGTTATAACTTCAATCGATCAAGTTAAATATTGGTTAGGTTAGGTTAGAACTGTGACCACATAATCTACCCCTTATACTATCCCACTGCTGGGCATGGGTCTAGTCTTAGAATGTGAGGTATAAGGCTTATTATTATAGTATATTAGTATAGTATAGTCCACCACGCTAGCCAAATGCGGGTTGGCAGACTTCAAACGCCGTCGAGAAAATCTCCTAGTTATGCAGGTTTCTTCACGATGCTGTACTTCACCGTTTAATCGCGAGATAATACCATCATACCATCACGCCTGTATTCCCCGAAGGGTTAGGCAGAGGTGTACTAAGGTACACCCACAGTTCGCCGGTATGTTTAGGTCCCATGTAATAGGGGGCGAGCCTATTGCCAGTATCGCGAGATAATTAACTATTAATACGCACTTGACTTCCCTGGATTCCATCCACCTCTGAAGCACATGACGGCCTTGGATTCAAGCTCATGACCTTTTACTTGGCAGTCCAATGGTCATATCACTAGACTATCACCGCAACTGTGACCACCATTATGCCAGAAACGCACATTGTAGTAGAGGAACCTGAGAATTTCAGTCATGTCAAATAGGCGGGTGGGTAGTATAATAATTTAACAGTGAGTAATGTGTGTGTGTGTGTGTGACAGCTCGCGAGTGCGGCGGCGGGGACGTGCCGGACGCGGTGCCCATCGCGGTGGGCTGCGCGCTGGGCGGGCTCGTGGTGCTGGTGCTGGTGGCCTACCTGGTGGGGCGGCGCCGCTCCGCCGCGCGCGGCTACCTCTCCATGTAGACTGCGCCTGTGAGTACTTACACTACACTGCTCTCCCGTATCAACATATATTTACACACTAGCTTTTCCCGCGGCTTCGCTCACCTGATGTTAAGGATTAGAAATGGATTCCAAAATTTTTTTTTAAAGCTTACTAGCAATGCGGGTCGCACATTACTAGTATTCTTGTTAACCCCTCGTGCTAAGCTAGATGGCTTGTGTTACGAGTGGGTTCACGTCGGTAGTGCAATGGGTGGGGTTCGAACCGGCAACCACATGATCGCAAGTCCGACGCCCTAGCCATTAGGCTACCGACGCTTCAATATAAACCAACAGTGATGATCTCTTCTTTGTATGGGCCTCTATGCATCAGAGAGGTCAAGCTGTATCTACGGATCTGAATATTTTAATTGAGATAAGAAGTTCACCAGTATTTAAGTTGGAGCATATATATACTTTCTAACAGTGATAACTAAATTAAAATCTATTCAGTAGTTTTTGCTCCAACCCGTAACAAACACAGCTTTTTTACAATTTTATAATAGTAGAGAAGAACAGATATAATTTTATGTAACCTGTGTTTGTCTCTTTTAGATACCTATGTACTAATTTGTCACCAAGCTGTCAGTAAAATTACCTATTTCTTTCTTTTCATTATAAAACACTGTTACACCAAAAATCACCACTCGTCTATGTCATCGGGTTTGTTAAATGTCCATAATGGAAATGTTGCTACCGTCAAAACTTATGTTCAGCATCTGTTTTTAAAAGGAAATATTTCATGTGAATGTTAATGTGTAAAACAAATATTGAACTTCATTTTTAAGTAAAATAAAATAATAAAACTGAAATCAATGAATATTTTTTGCCATACATAACTTACGAAAATGTTACATTGCCTACTTTCCTGCTTATAAAATTGTATTGATGTATTAAAGTTTCAATACTAGTTAACTTAACATGATAAATAAATAAATAAAATACATTTAAATGTAAAATGAATATACTAAAGCATTTTTATAATTTATAATAACGGTATTAGCGCAGATGTAAAAATTTGTTTTTAAAAAAATAATTCATTGAACCCATTCCCGTTTCAGACGACAGCCGCTCGGCGAATCGGCGAAGGTAGTCAATATATAAAGAATATAGAAAACAGTAATACATTGTTTGTGTCGCATTGACCCGCACCTACCACGATGTGACTACATAACACCTCTGCCAACCCTACATTATCTCATCATTAAAAAATATAAGTATCGTCCCTAAAACTAGCATACCATAAGATTTCTCTTTCATTAGAACTTATTCATGATTGAGTGCACCGTCAATGCGCGATCTGTCAAAATAAATAAATTCTATTTTTATTTCCAATAATTCTTTGGTCGTTCTTATTTGTATTATGTTTTGATGTGTCAGTAATAGGTACCTATGTAAAGTAGTCATGCAATGATATACATATTATGTAAAATTTATACACTATTATGTAGCGGGCAAATAGTGTATATCTGAATTTGCTCAAAATTAGTAAACAAATATTATTCGTTTTTAATTGATACGTCTCGTAATAAAATATTTTAAAGATCAATAAATAATTTCTGACAAATTTTGTTTTAATCAGTATGAACTCTTTCAGTGATACAGGTTCCATTTCAAACTATTTTTAATCCATAATTCGTTGGCAGCCATTTTTGTTTCGGCCATAATAGTGTAACAGCTATAAATATATACAAAAAACAAATAAATACAATACAGTAATATTGTAAAACGTGATGTAGAAATAGTTTTAATGAAGATGAAGGGTAGAATAGTATTTTTGTGTTTAAAATTTGCAATATATTTGAATATTTCTCAATTTTTTTAACTTTTATTTTTTTTATGTGCTTTGTTTAGTCCAAAGATTGTATTATCATTTCAGTTATATCTACGTATAACTATTATATGTATATGGAGTCAATTTATTGTCAAAATATCCATAATATCCGTAAATATAATAAAAATCCGTTTAGGTATTAGTTAGTCTATTATAAAATGAATGCAGTGTCTTTCTTTTATTAGAATTTAGTATTCAGACTATTTTAAGTGTAACAATTATAAGCTGGACAGGCATCGCTGTACGTAGATTTTTGACCACCCGTGTTGCCATAACAAAAACATTTTACATCATCTAAGTACAATAAAACATCAACAAAAATCTTATATATTTTTATCATGGGAAGTTCACTCTCTAAGAATGGCAACACTGATGATCACAGGTTATCAATTCGTTATTTCTGTATCGCCAGCGTATAAAAAATATAAATATTGTAAATGGCAATGAGTTGCCCAGTGTTGTGGCTATGTTATTTGCAGTCGACGTACAACAAAAACCATCTTTATTTTGAAATTTCGGGATTCTCGCTTACAATAATCGACTGCAGATAATTGGCTAGGTAATGGAAGTGGAGGTTGATTTCGGGTACAATCTACTATATGGCTAACTTCAAACATTTCTAATGTATCTTATTCTCAAGCCCGAATATAGAAATACTGTATTAAGTAAACTTTGTCCTTTGGTCCTTTGTCATAGTTCCCTTGAATATCATTTACATGAAGTCAGTAAGCCATATAGCAGATTGATGATACTTACTAAAATTGATACTTTAATACTAAAAAAGTTATCTCAATTTAGTATTAAATTTTCATTTTAATGTAAGTAGTGCTGATTGATGTACGATTCTAAAGAAAATAAATGTTTTTTATTGCCACAGATGATTTTTATTTTTCCTCTGAAAAGCAGTTACAATAAATATTATATTATATACATCGACCAAGCTATTATGTACAATTATATCTATTGAACACTTTTTATTAAATAAATTATATTTGTGACAGTGAATCGCTCTTCATCTATTAAAGCTGATTCTCTTTAATATATATCTGATCCCTATTTACAAAGTATAGTCGGCCAATGAAATGGTAACGTACCTACCATAAGATTGAAATTCATTTGCTCAATAATTATAAAAATCAGTTTTGTCGTTTCTATGTGAGATTCTTTTTTGATGGGAAAATATTTGCGGAATTTTGCCAAGACTTTCCTACGTCATCGTATTTTAAAAGTCAATTATTGTCTGGCTACTATATCAATTTAGAGTCAAAATAAACAATTGATAAATTACAATAAACGAACTTAATAATTTTGATCTTTATTATAGGTATGTCATGCTAATCCTAAACAAACTACCAATATATTCTCTTTGTAAGGAAATCATTTGTTTTTCTTTTCTTTTTGAAAGATGTGAAATAAAGTTTTTTTTCCTATACAATATTATTTAGGGCCAAGTCATTAACAATTCGTAGGGCTGACTCAATAACGTTTGACAATGCACGTACAGTCAAAAAATGAGTTTGGTATGCAGCCAGCTAACGACATTAGTGCTTTTTAAAAGATTGTAATAATTGCTAAAACGCAGGCTCTCAGACTCAGTTGCCCTCATATAAAACCATTAGGAGATCCTCCTAATGGTTTCATAAATAAACCATTATCCAATGGTTTATAACGCAATTTATGTCAAGTAACAGATATCGTTAGCGGCTTACATACCTCTTTTGCTGACTGTACATTTTTACAATTATAACTAACGCAATACGAACTTGTCTATTGTCTGCTCTATCGTACTGTTACAATCTAGTGACTATATTTAAATGCATCTTTATATTCCAGCAATATTAATTAACCAATTGATTTTATTGGAGTTTTTGGTTAATGAAAAAAAAACATATTTTCTGTACATAATCAATTCCATGTGGCCACAAATACAGAAAAATATGATTTGTACGAATTGTGTTTCGTCTATGCATTTTTCGAATGCACTTATTTTTTTAATTTTGAACTCTAAAATATGATTGAATAAACATTTTGTTTTGCCGTTAGTACATTTAAAACTAGACTTTAATTCTAAAAACAAATTAAAGAAAATAAACTTATCTATGTATGTACAATTATTATAAGAATACTGGTGGAAATATTAAGTACTCTATTTACAACGAGTATTTGTGCTTAGTGATGTCAAACTTATTATATTATTTACATAGCCTCTTTGAAAGCCTCACTTTTCTTGATAAAATATAGTAGTTTTAAGTACATAATTTTATTTAATGTTGTTAAAATCTGCTTAGAAAGTATTCTTGAATAATTGAGTAAGGCCTAAAAATACAGTTAACTTAGTAAGGGTTGCCAACCGTACTGTGCGTACTATAATATTTAATATTGTATTTTGTTTCTGGCCCGCATACTATAATAAAATTATTATCTGTTGAAGAACTTGTATATAGTACGCATAAATACTATTTCGGTAGAATGGGGTAATCTTTTTTGAAACATTTGCGGATATTATAAATACAATTTTTATATCTTTTTCTGCAATATTATAATTTCAAACAACCAATTTTGGCAACCCAAATTATTAATATAATAATTACATGTTATCAGATGGAGTCTGTTATCATGTAGTTATTAATGGCTATGCCTGAGTTGTGGCTCTTAATTTGCTTATGCTTGCATATGCTGGAGGCTTTTAATTTCTAGTCACATCTGTATATTTTTAAATAAAATCAGTATTATTTTGAGTATTTTGTAGATTACGACACATAATTATCGGACTGTTCGAATACTAAAAACGCAAGCTCAGTTTCGAAAATTAAAGAAGTACAGTCACGATCATAAATAATGTATAGATACATAAGATGCCAAAATTCTCAGCTCTCTTTAATTTGTATGGTGTTACCAACATAGTATTTTTTAACGTAATTATATATTAGCATTATGTAAGTTGCTATCAATATTTATCAAAAATATCGCTTTCTAGTGTGTAGGTACATAATAATATTAATTTTCACGACTGTACCTGGGTACTAATTCTACCTTGAAAATGGTTTGACGGTGACAGAAAGATAAAACCACATGTTTCCGTAAAAGTTCTTGCTACAGTAATTTTATAGATTACACATGCTTCCAAACTGATATGCGCTTCAGTATTCGACCGTTTTGCCTAAGAAATAAGACATGATGGCACTGTTTTGGTAAAACTTACATAATATAAGGCACTCGAAGATTTTTTGAATAAAAATATAAATGCAACCTTATTGTTCCACATTTCAAAAATAATTATAATTCTATTTTTTAGTAGGGTAAGCATGGCACAGTCAGTTTTCTTAAATTTCATATTTTAACCGTCCTATTTTATCTCATGTCCCAGTTTAATTTATATAGAGAAACTTTAACTCTCTGTTATATAAAAGAAACTCAGTGACTTTGCACTGGATACCAATTTGTTATAATATAGGACAGTTCAACTATAATGAAGTGGCCAACGTTCGTAACATTGGCATTGTAATTTGAACCTTATATCATGCACTTCAACGTCTACTCAGGTATGGGACAGGAGTCTAGTAGGACATTGTGTATCGACTCCATTTCAGTCCAGCTTCGTTTTTGTCCGCCCACGGAGACGTCACGGATGCAGCCGTTGAAATTCTTGCCACCTTCTGTGGACTCCATTACACCTTCTGTAATGAAAATTGAGTGAAACATGTGGTTGTAAAAGATTCGTTTCGATAGACATGAGCTTCGAGTCTAAAGCTGCTGTCTCCGCAAAAATCTGCCGTTTTATTTGCCGTTGATTTTTTTTATGGGATAATTTTTTTTTACAAAGATTAAACGAGCAGACGGATCATTTGATGGTAAGCGATTACCGCCGCCCATAGAAGCTCGTAACACCAGAGGAACTGCAAGTGCGTCACCCACCTTTTAAAAAGGGTTTGGGCCCCGGTGTCCTCACTCACTCGGCAAAACACAACGTAGGTAAGTGTTGCGTCAGGCTGGTTTTCTGTGAGGCTGTGGTATCACTCCGGTCGAAGCATGGCTCTCCCACGGCTCCACTTATATGCATAAGAAGTGTACCTAGGGTACCCAACTCTCTTGAAGTGGTCAGGAAATTAACATGTTCAGTGCCACCGACTCGCCTTGCGAGTTTACGTAAATTTTATTCCTATGACTGCGACTCGCGTGGCGAGTTCAGAGTACATGCGGAATGTGAAATACGAAATGTATGCGGCATACGGGAAGACATCATGAAAATCGTAGTGCCATTGAATGTGTTAAATTGCCCCGAGCTCTCGGGACTCGATAATTTCACCGATTTTTGTAAATGTGGTTACCGGGTAGTCCTCCGATGTAGAGGCTAGCGGGCGCGGGCGGCACGTCGGGCGCGTCGTCCAGCAGCTGCGTGGGCGGCGGCGCGCGCGCGGGCGCGTGCAGGTCCACGCGCAGCGACAGCGGCCGCAGGCGCGCGCGCACCTCGTGCCAGCGCCCGTCGCACGCGCCCCCCGCGCCCGCGCCCCCGCCGCCGCCCTCCTCGTCCCCGTCGCCCCCGCCCCCGCCGCGCCACCACACCCGCGACCGCTCCCCGCCCGCTCGCTGAAAGGACAGCACCACCTGCAAACGAAAACCTTGTCATCAACTTATCAAAGTCCAAGGAAGCTAAATTGTCCACTTTTGACAAATCACAATTATAATTCACGAACACAGCCAAGTAAGCGACGGACTATAAAATTCCAACACCAAAACAGAATTATAAAATCATGTACGTAATTAAAATAATTGTCTCAACACATCTAAACTAGCAACTCCAAATATCTTTAATGATAATATCCTCAATCATAGTATCTTGAAGTCCAGGTCAGTATCAAGCATGCAGGTCTCCCAATATTAAGCACAATATCTGAAGACTACAGATTTTTACATACCGCTCCATCTTTAACTTCTAGCAGTAGTCCTGCGGCCGCGAACAGCACACCGTTGGGCTCACTCGTCCGGAACTGAAGCCGTAACTCCGTGGAGGCCTCCGACCCGTCTGACGTCAACAACCAAGAACTCGACCACGTCGCGTACGCATCACCTAGAAGTTGTAGTGTTTTAGAAGTAAAAACCACTCGTAATAACACAAAAAAACATAAATAATAACAACACAATTTATTTGCAGCAAGCAAACCCTAGACTGAACAGACCTCAAAAAAGGAGGTTTTATATTTAAGGATTTTATAAGTCTTGAGCTGACAGTAAAATCAAAGGATGAAAACCTTTGAAACCTTGGAAAAAGAATATTAAATGGAATCTTAAATAGTTCTAAAAAGTCTCACTAGATGGCCAACAAATTGAGAGGGACGTGTTAGCTTACGATTACCGTTTAATCTTAACCGATAAAAATACTCGTACATGAGGAAGTTAATGAACGTAGATGAAGCGGAAGTAGTGGACCAGAATCGTAGTCAGTGGAAATCTAAAATCTGCCTTCCGCAATGAGAGACAAGCGTGAAAAAATACAAATCCATAGGTCCATCCATCATAGTATTGTTAGAGTATGGTAGACATTTACCTCCGAAATATGCAGCTTGTTCGACGTTGGGGAAGCATTGGCCGACGCCATGGTGCGCCTGCGCATCCCGCACCAGGTCCTCGGCGCGCCCGTTCACCGTCACGCGCCGAATGCAGCCCAGGAAACCAGGCACACGCGTTATCTGTGAATACAACATAAATTACTAATAATAATCATTATTATAATAGTGTAGGTACTTGAAATGTCATTACATACTTATATACTGAAAAATACAGAGAGTTCTATGATATTAAGCTTTTAATTATTTTTTGACTTGACTGCCAGTTCACAATCTATGATGGATATGGATAGGATTCATTATACCTATAGATAGGTATTATTTGTAATTCCTATCTGCCTAGCTATCTGACGCAAACGATTTAAACTTAAAAATGGGGGTTGGACCACTTTTGTGCTGACTGCCTCAGATATGGTAATGAATGTTGAATGTTAGTCATAAGCGATCACTTGCCGAGTTGGGCAGGTAGGGCAGGGCGGGCGGCGCGGGCAGGCCGCCCACGTACAGGCGCGGGGCGCGCGCGGCCGGCCCCGCGCGCGCCGCCCCCGCCGCGCCGCCGCCCGACACCTGCACGCGCGACCGACTCACGCGCACCGAGATCTGCAACACAAACAAACACTTAAACATACCAGTTCGTGACCGACTGCAGACAGCATCAGCAGGGGACAACGTGACGTACATAAAAACCAATAGTTTCTATGAAATACCTTCCGTAACTTCGCTCGACTACACGTCGCACGAATACAGATCCACCGACGCTAAAGCGACTTTGAATCTTACTAAAAAAAAAGTAGTTTTCCCGAGAAAGAAAAACTGATAAACTGGGTGACCCAATATCCTGCACCGTACAATGCATCTATCTCGTCGTAAAAAATAACTAAAATTATATCATCCACGTAAACAAAAATGTTCATAAAATGAAAACTACTGGGCCAAACTATAACTATAACTGGAATCACGGAAATCGGATCATAAACCTCAGCGTGTACCTAGGTACATAATAAACCAATCGAATTGAGAACCTCCTCCTTTTTGAAGTCGGTTAAAAATATAGAACAGGAGTTAGCTGCCATCGCTGCCACATGTCGCAACGACCCGTTTTTATTTAAAAAAACACATATCAATAGAATTTCGATAAAGTAAGCATTATAGTATTAATTATTAAGGATTAGTGTTAGCTAAGGCAAAATTATACAATTTTACACTACGCAATAAATCGCGAATTCGACTCGTAAATATCAAAAAGGCTGGCTAATAATATTTAAAAATCGTATACATTTTAGCTCATACACGAAAGGAGATCTGTCCACAAACCTCTCTCCAGCTGCCATCACTGAGTATGGGTGCGAGTATGAGCTCCTTGCGCTTGCGGCCGCGCACCACCAGCCGCAGCTTACCCTCGCGCAGGAAAAGTGCCATGAAGTGCTTTGGTTTAGCTTTGGAACCCTGAATAAAACCCAACTGTTAGTATCATAGTCATTATTACCGTAATCATATCCATTGTCACCACAATCACCATAATCATCATCATCATAAGCATCATCATTATCATCGTCATCATCATAATAATCATTAGATATCATCATCATCATCATAGTCACATCATAATAATCATTCTCATCATCATCATCATAATTATTATCACCATCATTATCATATCATAATCATCATCTTAAGCTTTTGTTTAGTCATTGTCGTCAAAATGTGTCAGGTCAAAGAGATATGTCAGAATAAAAGGACAAATAAACCGAAGATCATCATGAGAACGTTAATGAAAATAGATGAAGCGAAAGTGGTGTGTGGATCATATCAAATCTGTAGTCTCTGTCCACCCTAATGGGAAATAGGCATGAAAATATGTAGGTAAATATGTCATTCAAAACAGTATTACCACTAATATCAATCAATCGACCTGGCTCCTGGGAATTTCATAGAAAAACCCAGTAACACTTTTCTCGACCTGGGAATCGAACCCAGGATCTCTAGCGTATCAGATCGAACTCAGAACCACTATGCTAATGAGGCAGTTCACTATCGCTTTATTATTGGTAACATTATCAAAAAAGTATGACGAAACTTCATCATGATCGTCACAATGATCAGCATCATTATCATTGTCATCACGATCATATTGGTTATTGCTAGGAGTAGGGTTGCCAGGCGTCCGGATAAACCGGAAATAGGTAGGCATTTTGATTGAGTGTCCGGCATGTCCGGCTTTTGTTAGGCTTTTTACATTTCGCAAATGAGCGAGTGCCGAGCGTGGCCAAGCGCAGGCGGTCGCACCCTCCCGCCGACACAAAATTCTTAATAATTTAGGCCCTTCATTATAGGGTGTCCGGCCTTTCTACCCGAATGTCCGGCCAAACTGGCTGATCTGTCCGGCAATTAGGATTGGCGACCTGGCAACTCTAGTTCAAGTTCAAGTTCAAATGTTTTTATTTCAAATAAGCTTTTACAAGCGTTTATGAAACGTTGTGATTCTAGTTGCACGGTTCCAAAAGGTCGATCCTATGGAGAAGAATCCGGCAAGAAACTCCATGGACACTCTTTTAAAATAAATGAATTACAAACTTCACTGGTACAATATTGCGATAACAAGATGTGAGGACGTTGAAGGATGTCCAAGTTTGACCGAGCTAGCTAGGTAGGAGTGTACTGTGTAGCAGGAAGGCTAGTGGTGTATAGTGACCGGCGCGAGCAGGATGAGTCCGTCGTGCGCGTAGGTGCGTATCTGCAGCGACAGCGCCAGGCCCCGCGCGCGCCGCGCCAGCCGCAGGGTCGCGTGGCTGTGCGCGCGGTCGCCGAACTTCACCGCGCCCGCCTCCACCGTGTACGATGACGTCTGCAACCACACTTATATTACCTAACTAGCTTCTGCCCGCGGCTTCGCTCACCTGAAGCTACATTATGATTAGAAATGGAACATATAACATACCATCACGCCTGTATTCCCCGAAGGGTTAGGCAGAGGCGTACTAATATACACCCACAGTTCACCGGTATGTTTAGGTCCCATGTAATAGGGGGCGAGCCTATTGCCATTAACCGGGCACAAATTCCAAACTCCGAGCTGCTACTGGTAATTTTCATAGAAAAACCCAATAACACTTTGCTCGACCTGGGAATCGAACCCAAGACCTCTAGCGTAGCAGTCGCACTCAGGACCACTAGGCTATTATGGCAGTTTAGTTTAGATTAGAAATGGATCCCAATAATAATTTAATCATAAACCAAGAGTGATGATCTCTTCTTTGTATGGGTCTCTATACATCAGAGAGGTCAAGCTGTATCTTAGGATCCGTTTAATTAATTGAC
This sequence comes from Acronicta leporina, assembly GCA_947256265.1. Taxonomy (NCBI): domain Eukaryota; kingdom Metazoa; phylum Arthropoda; class Insecta; order Lepidoptera; family Noctuidae; genus Acronicta; species Acronicta leporina. Next base: position 948,205 of record OX366513.1, on the reverse strand, counting down.
ATAGGAAGTTGACCAGTTTTTAAGTTGGAGCATATAATTTCTAACAGTAGGTAAGTAGGTACCTACTTACTTAAAATCTATTCAGTAATTTTTGCACTTTAGGGAATATAGTCCATGCACCAACATGCACAACAACAACATGCACCAACCCGTAACAAACGAACAAGAATTTTAAAAATGGTTTCGGAGATGTATATAATATTATACCCTAACCACATTTTTTTTAAATGTCTTCAATGTGCACACACAGCTTTTTTACGATTTTATAATGGTAAAGATGTAAGTCAATAGGTTTATAATGTAACATACATAAAATGATAAATGAGAAATGATATTTATTTCTGTAAATAGATCTTATAAAGACACTTTTACAAGTCAATGTTTTACATTTTTTTGAACTAGATGGCGCCATAGATGTAGTAAAATGTCTTGCACCTGATTTTCTCTTGTTGGCTTATTTTTTTTACATACAAATATGAAATTAAATATAGACATAGTTACATTTAGGTATACCTTGGTGCATCCGGCGGCGTTGTCGGGCTGCGCCTGCAGCGCGCGGGGCTCAGTGCGCGGCGCGGGCTGCAGCTCCCCGTCCGCGCGGCCCAGCTGCGCGCCGCTCCACGACACTGCTGACTCCAGACCCACTAACCTGCATGCGCATAATTAACTTACATTTCGCCATCAAGCAGTCATTCTCCGAAACCCTAACGTTGAACCCCCACTGAGTCTAACCCCTTATCTTATCTTGTCTGGGGCCGAGGCAGCAAGGCCTCAGAGCACTTCAATCCAATGAGATCTTTTCTTCAAACAGCTCTTCCATAAGCTTTATGATGCCTGGGGTATGAGTCTGTAGTCCTCTGGTCTTGGATAACCCTGCCCCAAGAGGCACATTCGCTTTCTAGCCAGTGCATCGCATGTACACAGAAGGTGTTCCATGCTCTCAATTTCCCTTTTACAGGCCCTACAGGCTGATGTCTCCGTCAGACTGACAGATAGAGCCTAACCCCTGCACATCATAATACCATTTGTAGACTGCTAGGCCAAGTTAGCGCATATAACGCACATTACTATGTATCATAGAAGCGTCATTTCGCTTATATAATTAGGTATATATACATATAGACATCAAAATAGAGCACAAAAATGCAAAGGAACTCACTGTGCATCTACAATCAAGTCTGCCAGTGTGCCTTTGAAGGGTTTGAGAGGGAAGTTGGCGTGGAGGTCCTCCCGCAGCCCGCCCAGGAACAGGCCGCCCGCCCTCGCCGGGAACGCGCCGCCGCCCAGCGGCCCGCTGCCCAGCTGCTCTTCGTCCACCCACAGCTCTAGCTGGTACACACGGAAACATGAAGATTTAAGACTTAAATTGACATATATTTATACATATGCTTTTGCCTGCAGCTTTGCTCACGTGAAGATATATTAGGATTAGGAATGGATCCCAAAAAAAATTTACTCATACTATTAGTGATGATCTCTTCTTTGTATGGATCTGTATACATCAGTGAGGTCAAGCTGTATCTCAGGATCCGTTTAATTAATTGAGAAGAAACGAAGTTCAACAGTTTTTAAGTTGGGAGCATAATACTTTATATCAGTGATAGCTAAATTAAAATCTATTCAATGCTTTGCAAACAGATAAGAATTTTTAAAATCACATTTTTGGGTTCGGATACGTTTATATACCCTAACCCACTTGTTTTTTTTTAAATATCTTCAATGTATAGACACAGGTTTTACGATTTTCTAATACCTAGTAGAGATAAAACATTATCTGTTTTTAAATGATCATAAAGGCTGGGCGACACAGAATACACGTGTAAAACGTGTGCAGGACGGCTATGGAACAAGTAGTTTTTTTAAACTGTCAAACCAAGACCGCCTTTGTACCAATAGTGCATAAAGTATTAATAAATAAATAAATGCCTGTTCTAAGACCCACCCTTAAGTAATACGTAGACAAGACAATGTCCTAAGTACCTGTTTATGCATCCGTATGATTCGCAATGTGTGCATCCTGCCGTCATCGAACCTGGTACCGTTCGTCCGCAGTCGTACCTCACCTTTCCCAGCAGCTGCGATCACTTCTATTTCTCCTGCAAAGGATTTCAGTTAGTGTAATTGGCTTGCTAAAACTCGCTGAGCGTCGTAATCTTGATTTTATCACACTGTAAAATGAATCTAATGCAAAGTCAAAGTCAAAATGTTTTATTTCAATTAGACCATTAATGAAGATACATTTGAAAAGTCAAAACTAGTTGCACGGATCCAAAAAGTGGGTCTTATGGAGAAGAACCGGCAAGAAACTCCATAGATACTCTATTTTTTATAATCACATTACAATATTAAGTTTTACAACTTTGTTTTAAATAGTTGCTGAGAATTATGCAGTTTGAAGTGTAGGTTTTTTGCATTACAAGAAAAAAATTGGTGGTACACAATGTTCAAACCTGCAATCATGATGAGTGCCAGGTAGTGCTTGTCGTCTGGCTCGTCGGCGTCCACCTCGTTGTCCATGGTTGTTGGTGCCCGGTACAGCAGCAGCCCATCCGCCAGCTGCGTGCGGAAAGACAGGCCCAGGGATGCCTTGCGACGGAGCGACGGCGATGCTACCTCGATGAAACCCGTGCCTTTCAAGATGGCTGAGCGGAGCGTCTGCAGGTATGAAAGTGTTGTTTGTGGTGAGTAGGTAAGTTCTTTTTCGAATTTGAAGACGATAATTACGGTAAATTTTTTGTACACAATATGAATAATTACATTATATAATTTATAATAATGCACTTACTTAGTTTATTATATAAAATGACTTGAAAAATGAAAAATGGTATAAATGGAATGGAATGGAATTATGTGGGTATAAAAGGAATGAAATGGAAATAAATGAAATGAAATAAATTTGTGAGTAAAAATACCGTTTGTTTAATTATTCCAATAATCATTTCAACAATTTCAATTTCTGTGCAAGAAGTTTTTTTTATAGAATGCTGTTTTATTTGTGAGTAAATAATAGGTAAGTATATGTATGTGTGTACCCTGTCCCCGCAGCGCGGCTCGAGCGCGTGGCGCACGGGCGCGTTGTGCAGGTCGTAGCCGGCGCGGTCCACGCTGACGGCGCCCACGCAGCCCAGCAGCGGCGGCGCGGGCGCGGGCCGGCCGGGCGGCGCGCCCGCCAGCCAGTAGGCGGCGCCCAGCGCGGGCAGCGCGGCCGCGGCCTGCACGGGCGGCGCGGGCGACCCCAGCGTCTCCTCGCCGTTCACGCGCAGGCTGCCTGCCACAGGACCTCCTCAATACACTCAATATATCTACCTACCTATTACGTAATACTACCCACAAACAATACTCTACACTCTCTATTTCAATACACAGTGTAATATGAAAAAAAAAACACAACATCAACAATTATATTCACGAATATCAATGGAATGCCTGAATTTTGATTTGAAGCAATAAAATTGCCTGTTGAACGCAATAATAAAAGTTGTACCGTTTAAATTTAAACAGTGTTTCATTCGACAATGCAATTTTACGAAAAGACAAATAAAATGTAACATCAGAATAAGCCCATAATGTACTACAATTGATAAAATCTGAAAAAAAATAAGTAGGTATACAAACGATAAGTACAGGAGGTATTATCACAATCACTACATAGCATAAAACAAAGTTACTTCCCGTTGTCTGTCTGTCCCTATGTAGGTACGCCTTAAATCTTTAAAACTACGCAACGTATTTTGATGCGGTTTTTTTAATAGATAGAATCATTCAAGAGGAAGGTTTATTTATTGTATAATGCATGCGTAATATAGTAGAGGAACACTGATAATTTTAGAGGTTTCTAATGTCATGTCTAAACAATTTTTTTGCGCTTATATTGCAAACGCTGGCTGAACCCTACGAGAAAGATCAAAAATATGTACTTACAGTATTATACACCTTAAAAATGTCTACAAAAAAAATCCACGATGGTATATTATGACTAATAACCATTTTTTATCTTTTACTTTTTACGAGAAATATTGGCTTATTTACGAAGCGATTTTAAGCAATACATCATTAATTAATACTTTGCACCCGTTCAAAGCCGGGGCGTGTCGCTAGCTATATAATAATGTAAACAGTAGATTCATATAACTAAGTAGGTTTATTTATTTAAACTTTATGTATCTTAAAATAAAGGTAGGTACATTGGCGGACTTAATGCCTTAGGCATTCTCTACCAGATACGACGAGGCAGGTGCAAACGTTTGTATAGTGGTGTGGTGTGTGTATGTGTGCGCACATTACCTTTCTCGAGCTTGTTGCTGGCGAAAGCGCGGCTGGCCTGCACGTGCGCGGCGCGGCCGTGGCAGTGGCGCCCGGCCGCCGTGATCTGCAGCCGCGCGCCGCCGCCGTACTCCACCGAGAACACCACGCGGCACTCGCGCAGCACCACCGACACCGAACGATTCTACAACCATAACCACAACGTCATTTAGAAGGGTCAGGCAGAGGTGTACTAAGGTAAACCACATACAGTTCGCCGGTATGTTTAGGTCCCATGTAATAGGGGGCGAGCCTATTGCCATTAACTGCTACTGAGAATTTCTTAAAAAAACCCAATAACACTGCTCGGTCTTGGAATCGAACCCAGGACCTCTAGCGTTGCACTTGGGACCATTAGACTAACGAGGCAGTTTTCTTTCTACCCGCCAATAACCGAATGTTTCGGTTCTTGTAATAAAATTCAATAGGGGGCGAGTGTAGTTCTATTAAATAAGCATGAATCTAAAATCCAACGCATAACACTATTTGAACTGAAAATCATTGTCCATTGAGGCATTTCCTCATCATAATCATCAAAAAAAAAAAAATTCAGTGCTAAACAAAGGCCTCCTCAAAGACTTTCACAAGAACCGTTTATACGTCGCTTGTTTCCAACGAGTCCTAGCATTCTCAGACTCTAGCATTCCATAGTAAATTTACAATTATATTAAAGAAACCTATTCCTTTTAAAAAAATAGTTTCAAATGTGCCAAGGGTACTCACATTGACGGTATCAAGCGCCAGGAAGAGCAGGGCATCCTCATCGCGCGTTCGGAAGGTGAAGGCAACGCTGAACTGGCGGCGGTCAGCCGGCCGAGAGCGCGCGCGCTGCAGCTCCACGTAGCCGCCGCCAGAGAACCACACCATGCCCGCCTCCCCGCCCCGCCCGCTGTACCATCTGACGAGGAATCATCATCATCATATCAGTCACAAGATGGACAAAAAGCGGCGGTAGCCTAGGACAGCGGACTTGCAATCATGTGGTCGCCGGTTCGAAACCCACCCATTGCATTACCGACGTAAACCCACTCGTAACACAAGCATTTAGCTTAGCACGAGGGGTTAACAAGAATACTAGTAATGTACGTTCCACATTGTTAGTAATCTTTTTTTATTTAAAAAAAGAAAAAAAAATGGTAAGTCCTGCTGCACATTTTCTCCAGGACCAGTTATATCCTGTCTGCATCCAATTACTCTCAGCAATTTTTATGGTCGTCAACGGAATATGACTAAGTTAAACACCAAGTATGTATGATATAATGCAACATAGCATCGATAGAGGCTGCCGGCTGCCACAGGCTGATTATGAGCGACAAAATAATAATGAAGGTATTTGAGATCAAAAGAAAAAAAAGTCCTTATTAGAACCTCGGTACCTCTACAGTACTTATTCACCCTGATACATTATGTTCGAAAACGCCTATTTAATTAAAGACCAACAAGAGCAGCACTTGGTCAGCATTTCTATTGCGAATTGGCCAGTAACTGTACCAATCTGTGCGGCAGTGAATACTCACCTGTGTGTGCAGCCGGTGCATTGCGCGTCTGTGGGCTGATGCAGCCAGTTCCAGAGCCCCAGCGTGCGGTCATCGCTGGCCAGCGCGTGCACGCAGGCGGGCAGGCCGGCCCCAGCAGCCCCGCCAGCCCCGCCCGCCCCGCCGGCCCCACCTGCCCTACCCAGCCACAGGCGCGTCGCCCGCAGCGCCCCGCCCGCCGCGGCGCTGCTGTTGCTGGCAGACACCACGGCGCCGCCCACCCGCTCCACTCGCAAGTGCACTGTATTCCACACCCTGAGTCAATGTTGGGGACATTAGAACATTATTTATATAGTTACTAATTCCGCCCTGAGCGACAACACACGGTACAGATAGATTGCAGACGGAAAATGGTCTGCTGACGTGGAGTCAGAACCTATTACACTTAGAATACCATATAACATTGTACACGACAGATCCAAGTTGTTGACTATGTGAAAACAATAATAGCAGAAGTTATACCGATCAAACAGTGATTACTGTTTGGATGTTACAAGTAACATACTGCTTGAATTTTTTTAATACAAAACTAAAAATATATAAATCAGCGGAAAAAAATTAGGTACCTTTTACGTCAACGGTGATTTTTTTAAAGAAAAAACGTTGCCTATATTAGGATTTCTTTTGCATCGTGTGTGCTTTTACAAACACAAATTCTCACAACTATTACCTATGTAGGTCCACAAATATTCGCTCCGTGAGGCGTCAGCCGTCAGTTCTATAATGTTATGTAACCTCACCGTTCGATCTCGATCCGATATGAGGTGTGGTCGGCGTCATCGTGTGTGGGCTGCAGCACCTCGGGGTGCACTATGACCCCCTGGCCGGCCCCCAGGTCCCACGTGAGGCGCAGCTTGCTGCTCGCCACCGCTAGCTTCATATAGCTCTCTGTTTCCTGGCCAAGTTGTAAGATGCTTGTTAAATATTTCTATTTAAGGAACAAATTTTCTGATACGTAAATGAAATGTAAATGTAAACGTATATGTACGTAAATGACAATTATCTGACGACAAAATAGGAAAGAAAGAAAGAATATTTATTTCGTGGTCACGAAGACACTTAAACAGCATAAAACAAAAATAAAGCACCTATTGTTGCCATCTCACATAACTCATCTATATACTAATATATAAAGCTGAAGAGTTTGTTTGTTTGTATGTTTGTTTGTTTGTTTGTATGTTTGTTTGTTTGTTTGTATGTATGTTTGTTTGTTTGTTTGTTTACTTGAACGCGCTAATCTCAGGAACTACTGGTCCGATTTGAAAAATTCTTTCAGTGTTAGATAGCCCATTTACTGAGGAAGGCTATAGGCTATATATCATCACGCTACGCGGACGACGTCGCGGGCAGAAGCTAGTTTATTATAAAATCCTGTTTAAATCGATTTGATCGATGTATATTATAGATAGATCTGATTTGATAAGATAATGTATTTATTTGCGAAAAACATGGAATACGAAGGTGTTAATTACAATAAAGGATCATACATGTTTTTCTTAAAATTAAAGCATGCTAAAGTTTAGTGATACTATTTAAGTTCAAAGAACCACTTGAAGAATTATTATTATTTGTTATTAGATCATCTCTTGAAATTACATTCAAATGTCCATCATAGTAAGTCTTTTACACAAATTGAATAAATTCTTTCTTGTATTCTGATATAATAATTTACGTAATTCATACTATGTGCTTGCAAAAATAATATTTACTACCAACATTCTCTGCTACAATTAAATGTTATTATCAAAACGTAAGAGGTCTGAGAACCAAAACTAAAGAGTTTTACTTGAATGTGTTATCCTGTGGCTACGATATTATTGTACTTAGCGAGACATGGTTGGCAGGCGACATATTGGACTCTGAGTTATTTTGCAGCCGATACCCGGTATATCGACGGGATCGTGAGTCTAGTGGTTTTAATAGTAATAAATCTGGTGGTGGGGTGCTAGTTGCGGTATCTAGACACTTATCTTCACATCGATTCGTTAATTGGGAGAGTAAATGTGAGGATGTATGGGTGTGTGTGGATGTATGTATAAATAAACGGCCCGTTCCACTGTTAATTTGTGCGGTCTATATTCCTCCTCCTGTTCAAATACACATATTAGAACATTTTATCGCCAATGCTAATAATGCCTTAGCAAACTTTAATGCTACGCTAATATTGGGTGATTTTAATTTGAGCAATATCGAGTGGACTGGCTCACCTGGCACACCCCTCACTGCCTCTTTATGCAGAGCGGGGATTTATGAGCAAAGTCTATTGGATTTTATTTCTTTAAACAATTTAGACCAATATAATTGTGTTTACAACCATAAAAATAAAACACTTGATCTAGTCATGACTGATATCACGGTGAGTAGTATAAATTTGTGTGACAACCCATTAAGTAATGTTGACTTGTACCATCCACCCCTTGAATTTCAAATGTCATGCAGTAATCGCAAGGACACTCTAAGACCTAACCAAGTACCAAAATTTAAATTTTATAAAGCTGATTATAACAAAATTATTCAGGAATTTTAGTTAGTTAGTTAGTTTTTGGCTTTGGTTTTGTTAGATTTGGCTGATTTAATTTATTTATAGAAAAGGTAATGTATTTAGTTTTTTTTAGATTTAGTGTCAGAAGATTTTTAGTCAGCCATAGCGCGGTCTGATAGAGTCCTTCTTCCGCACATTATTATATATTCCGCATATTGATAACAAACTGCGCTTCAACACACACGTTGATAAAATAGTCACTAAGGGTTTCAAATTATTAGGCTTTATCCTACGCAACACCAGAGAATTCAAATGCGCATCAACAAAAATTGCAGTCTTTAACTCACTAGTGCGATCTGGCTTGAAATATTGCAGCATTATTTGGACTCCGTTCTATGCAATCCACAAAAGGCGTTTAGAATCAGTTCAAAAAAGATTTGTTTGGCATTTGTCTTATCAATGCAATATAGTTAAAAAAATTACTAATTACAATTCTCGCTTAAAACATTTTAAACTTACGAGCCTTGAAAACCGGATAATCCTAGATAACCTATTTTTATATAAAATAATGAACACATATATATAGATTGTGCGCATTTGCTTGCGCAAATAAAAGTAAATGTGCCCTACAAACTCCCTCGTTTATCAAGGTATCGGTTGCTGTCTGCCAAAACATTTAAAACTAATTTGGGTCATTTCTCTGCCATTAACAGGATGCAGGCGCAATATAGTCGCCTCTCAAGCACTTCTGGTGTAGATATCGATATGTCTTACAGCCTGCTTAAAGTTAAATCCATCTTGTATAAGGAATTCTCCTACAAATAATATTTGTACTTTTTATTGTTCTTTCACACTTATATAAAACAATTTTATTTTTATTCTTAAGTAATTAATTTAGCGGCGGTAGCCTAATGGCTAGGGCGTCGGACTTGCGATCATGTGGTTGCCGGTTCGAACCCCACCCATTGCACTACCGACGTGAACCCACTCGTAACACAAGCATTTAGCTTAGCACGAGGGGTTAACAAGAATACTAGTAATGTGTGACCCACATTGCTAGTAAGCTTTAAAAAAAATTAAAAAAAATTAAAGTAGATTTTCTTATTTCTCGTCCGTCGCAATAAATAATGGTTTTAGTTCGTCACAAAATTATCATTATTATTAGGTATCGAATTAATAATCAATCTTTGTAATTAGCTTATTCTTGCGACAACACTTGTATTTTCCTAGTATCTTAATGCATGCCGTGGCAGCCTATAATTGAGGCTACGCCATATAAATGTATTATTTCATTGCATCCTTTTTATGTACTATTGGTGTATGCTTTGTTGGTTGTCCTTAAATAAATAAATAAATAAATATTTCAGCGTGACTTTTATTTGACTGAACTGACCCGTGTATCATCAAGCAGGGAGAGCAGCGGGCCGTCTCTGACAACGTTATCGAAGGACAGCGCCAGCGCGAGGCGCGTGACCGCGGACGATGCTGACGTCACCGCGTATGCGCGTGCGCACCCCATGGCCGCATCGCCCACCGACGTCAGCGACACCGAGATCTGTAACAACAATATACCTACTCCCGATATTCTGCCACAAAGAAATGTTTTAACGATGCCTCACACGTGACTCAAAGACTGGCCGATACTTCGGTCAGAGAATCAGCATTACCACTCAACGTGTTGATGCAGTCAGCCTTCTGGGTTCCCTTATGACTGATTTTCTTGTACTTGTAATTTTTTTCTTGTACTCAATTATTATAATTTTAGTTTCGTTAATTATGTTTTAATTAATAAATTTACTTGTTTTATAATTACTACACGTGTAATATTAAGTCGAATAAATTAGAATAATTACAACAATTGATTCGAATTAATTAAAGTTTGCTATAATTACAGATGGTTAAAGTTGAAAGTGAAATTGTTAAAAACGCAAATTCTGCAAACGGTAAAAAACGTCAAGTTTTAGTAAAAATTACAACAATTGATTCGAGAAAATCTGTAAAATATGGCTATGAGTTAGCTGGTTAGAAGTAGTCTGCATTGTACTGACCGAGTCAGCGGCGTGTCTGGCGCGCTGCACCTTGTCCTTGAGTGCGGCGATGGCGGGGCTGAGCGTGTGAGCAGCAGCAGCATGCTGTCTCGCTCTGGCAGCAGCTGCAGCAGCCAACGCATCAGCGGTCTCCGCACCTCGGACCGTGTTGCCGCGGATTTGAGAAACTGCGGGTAAGAAGTTTCCATATTCAGTTAACGGACAGAAATTTGAGCCATCTGATACTTCTTCCTTATTCCTCTGCTTTTTTACATTTGAGGTAAAAGCTTAAGAAGAAGAAGTAATAACAGTATTTTGTGTTATTTCTTCGATATGTCACTACTGTGTTATTTTACCCATCTTTCTTTCTCTCTCGCTCTCTCTCTCTCCTTTTTCTTCTGCATATTTACATTTGAGTAAAAGCATATGAAGAAGAATTAATAACACTAATCCGTGTTATTTTTTCTATTGTACCTACTACTGTGTCTTTCTATCTTTCTCTTACTTTCTCTCTCTCTCTCTCTCGCATTGACTTCTGATTTGAAGTTAGCTACATAATATTATGTTTTTGTTATTGTGGAATGTTAACTCATAACAATAGTGCGTGATAGCGGGTCTGACCATGCTCTTGCGCGGCGCCGAGCGCGGTGTCGCCGTGGCGCTGCAGGTCGGAGAGCTGGCGGCGCAGGCTGTAGCGCACGCGGCGGCGCAGCTCGGCGGCCTCGTCGTAGAGCGCGCGCGTGCTGGCGAACACGCGGTCGGCGCGCGCGTCCGCCGCCGCCAGCGCCGCCAGCGCGCCCGGAGCGGCCGCGCGGGGCCCGCCCAGCTCGCGCTCGCGCCAGCCCAGCCCGCGCAGCACCACGCTCACCACGTCCGCGCCGCGCCGCAGGTGCTCCAACTGGTTGCGGAGCTCTGCGGATACGATGTTATATTGTTTGCTATGGAAGTTGAACACTATAAGAAATAACGAGTAATGTATCTACTGAATCGTTACAATTTTAAGGATATCACTGAACTTTATTTCCTGTGACAAACAGGAAATAAAGTTCACACATTGACAGTACCTACCTAGTAATCAATAGCCAAGATAATTACATTTACAAAATATGCAATATAGTACACTTTTATGCTTTCTCACATACTTTTACAGCTACAATAGAGTTCTACAAAGATTTGTGATTAATAATTAATATGACATTCGAGTAGGTACAATATAAAAAAAAATAAGGCATAAGTACATTTTGAAGTTATTTTAGTGAAGGAAAAATTAGATTTTATTTTGCCCGCGGCTTCGCTCACCTGAAGCTATAGTAGGATTGGAAATGGATTCCAAAAATAATTTAATAACAACCAACAGTGATGACCTCTTCTTTGTATCGGCCTCTATACATCAGAGAGGTCAAGCTGCATCTCAGGATCCGATTAAATAACTGTGATAAGAAGTTCACCAGTTTTTAAGTTTGAGCATATACTTTCTAACAGTGATAACTAAATTAAAATCTATTCAGTAGTTTTTGCTCCAACCCGTAACAAACATAGCTTTTTTACAATTTTATAATAGTACAGATAAGAAGAAGAAGAAGATAAATTCAGAATGTAAAGGCAAATTTCGATATGGTTGGTGGGACACGTGGTGGCTTAGTAGTCATAACATCTGGTGTATCTAACCAAGACTCAAGTTCAAATCCTGGTAGGAAGTCGGATTGTTCCTTCCTTTCTTAAAATCTTAGCATGAAAAATGCAAAACATACTTACAAATAGATAGAAATAAGGGATTCTTTGCTATGACCAATCATGCCTTGAAAGGTTTTAAAAGTTGATGATACCTGTACGTACCCTCAGCTTTGGCCAACACGGCCGCGCCCCGTCTCTTGAGGTCTTCGGAGGCGGCCTTCCCCTTGGCCGCGCTGTGCGCCATGGGCACGTTCCCCTGCGCCAGCGAGGCGGCGGCCGCGGCGGCCCGGCCCGCGGCGTCCGCGGCGCCCGCGGCGGCCCGCACCTGCTCGGCCACGCGCGCCCACGCCTGCGCCGCCGACACTCCCAGAGACGCCGCCGCCCGACTGCCCGCGAACAAACTACGAGAAACACCAATAGCAATAGTATAATCCCACGTTCATACGACTAATTTCTTGCCCAAATTTGAACAGACTAATCCCTGTCACTCTGATTGAGAAAAAGTTCGCATAAGTCAGTAATATTGGCCGAGTTGTTATTTTAGTAACTTAACAACATGAGCTTAAGCTTATGGCCCAAATAGGCAAAGGATAGAGGCACCTGGAATGGTTTGGAGGAGGCATTCACCTCAAAAGGCGGCCCTTACAATAGTAATAAAACAATAGTAACTTTATTTAGAACAACATTAACATTACTAACAAATAAATAAATAAGTACACAAATCAAACAGTACATTATATATTTTTTTATATTTAATAAGGAAAAAAAACTACATAAACAATATTATGAGCTGTTTGTTTAGCTGTGAAGAAAAACTTAAATTCTTATTCTTCACCAAAAACACAGAATGAAAGAACAGAAACACAAAGTGAAAGAAAATGTCTTTTAAAAGAAGAACATATCAGAAAGATTCCTCTCGGTTTTTCTTCTAAGGCAACATCAAATGATTCACTCACCTCTTATACTCTTTGGCTTTAACGGACAACTCGGCCACATGTTTTTCTACAGCTTCCAGGTACTTCTGCTTGTATGCTGGCGTCAAGTTATAGAGGATACCCTCCTTCTCCTCTGCAGCTATTGTCAGAACTGCCAGCTCAGCTGTCAGGGCTGGGAAGCGGATGCCGAGGCTCTGTCCTTGCAGGAGTGACGACCGGATCTCGTCCGTGATGTTGTTGACCGATAAAGAGTTTATGTCCTGATGATAAAAGAATTATGAGATATCAATTAACCTAAGAATCTTATTAATCATCGTATTAGTTCTATTTTCTTTCTGGAAGCCCAGTATCCCACCACCTTTGTTACACGATAGAGTTGCCGTGAGAAGACGAGACTCGATATTAATTTTAACACATTTTATTATCTCATCGTGAAAACTCTAAAGTACTCGTATGTCAAATCATCTACTTTTTGTTTCTGTTTCTTCGAATTTAATTTCTGAACTCTCTTCAAACCGGAACACAGAAATGAAGGCATAATTTCTGTGTTTCGGTTTGAAGAGAAACTTTAACTCCTGTTCTTTATGTAACAATAATCTATAAAGCCGTCTCCAATTTATAATTTGTGTAATTTTTTTTAATTCTTAATAGGCTTACGCTTAACCGCCAGTTCGCCTGGTGTTAAGCGAGACTGGTCTACGATGGAGCGAGCTTTTCTAGAAGAAACCGATTCAATCGTGTCACCCAGATTATATCTACCGAGGAACACACACGCGGGAAGCGCATTCCACGTTCCACGATAATAGTGGAATTAAATCTGTTTCTTTTTTTCCAGCTCCACTTATTCCCACATACCTCCAGCACGAGCCGACACCGCAGTCCGATATCCCTGACGGCAGCCAGCCTTGGTTTAACACGGTCTTTGAGTGCCGCCACCGTGTCGTCGGCTTTCCACACGGTCTCTGCCAGCTTCTGAAGGTCAGCCGCCTTCTGCTCCCAGCCGTCCAGCGCAGCGCGCAAGTTCGCTAGACGTCGATATGCGTCTTCTAGTCGATAGTTGCGTTCTTGTATTGCTGTTGATTGGAGATGTGCCTGGAGAAATATATAAAGTTCCAAACGATTCGAAACGGCAATGAAATAAGTACAGGCAAAATAGATAAATATTATTGGCGCCAGCTTTCAGTTGATACTCAAGATCTTAATACTTTGGTCTTAATTGGCTTGAAATTAATTAAAATACTGAAAATGAAGTTAAAACAGAATATCTTAGAAGTCGATTTAGTGGATTTATTCAAAAACTTTAACCAAAATATAGAAAAGAACACTCACCGAATCAAATACATCATTGGCCCCCGTCACATAATCAACCAGCTTAATATCCTTAATCTGTCGAAGTAAATGTTTCGCTTCCTTTAACGCCCTGTGAGCGCTTAAATGCTTCTCTCCTTGAGCGAACTCATCCAGCGCCTCCACTTGCTCGCTCACTCTCCTCCGAACCTTCAGAACTTCCTCTAAAGCACTCATACTTTCCAAACTTAAATATTCTGCTACTTTCTCCCTTTTAGATGCTTCAGATTTCAAATCATTCGCTTCTGTGAAAATTCTGTGTTCGTTGCTTTCTAAATTGCTTAAAAGATGTTCTACATCTTTGGAATGTACTAAATTGTTGGTCAGATAATTGAGATTAGTTTTTAAGGCAGTGGTGTTGTGCGTATACTCCTGTAGGGCAGCGAATGGTTTGGGTATCCGCTTGAGTTCGTTGGGGTCTGCTTTTGTGCGCAGGTTTGCAGTCAGCTGTTCCATTGAGTCCAAAAGTGTCTGAGTGCAGTTGTCGCATGCTACAAGGGGATAATATGGTAAGATTATGTGCAGGTAAAAATTTTTCATGCGTCATGTTGACGCAAATAAAAGTATTTAGGTACTTTTTTCTTTCTTTCTGATGATGATTTCTTTCCGATTTATAAAATAATTTAATTTCAGTACGTATTATATACTTACTTACTAATTAACTGTCTCGTGAGTCTATTGGTCCCAAGTGCGTCTGTTACCGAGAAATTCTGGGTTTGATTCCTAGGTCGAGGAATGTGTTATTGGGTTTTTCTATGTAATTCTCGGTATCTGTTTGGAATTTGTGGCCGGTTAATGGCAATAGGCTCGCTCCCTAATTATATACTGGAGAACTGTGGGGTGGTATATAAGACACTGTCGACTGTTGTCGACTTCGGTCAAACTTGGACATTCTCCAACGTTCACACATCTTGCTATCGCAATATTGTACCAGTGAAGATTGTACTTATTTTATTTTAAAAGAGTGTCCATGGAGTTTCTTGCCGGATTCTTTTCCATAGGATTAACCTTTTGGAACCGTGCAACTAGAATCATAACGTTTCATAAACGCTTGTAAAAGCTTATTTGAAATAAAAATATTTGAATTTGAAACCACTACCGTACCCTTCGGGGAATACCTACAGGTGTTTATGTTATGTATTAAATAGATATGTACTGACGTTTGCAGCCGTCGTCGTCCATATAGGTCCTGGGCGCGAGGCAGCGGTCGCAGCGCGCGCCCGCCGCGAAGGCCCGGCACCGGCAGCGGCCGCGCGCGTCGCAGTGCGGCGCCGCGCTGCCCGCCGCGGCGCACGCGCACGCAACGCACGCGCCGTCCACCGCGCGCCTCCACCCCTCCGCGCACGATGAGCACTCCGGACCCGCGTACCCTGCACCATATGAGTGCTCATCACATCACATCTACCTCAACCTGAACATATTCTGCGTAAAGCTTTATTTATTTAAATATAAGCTTACAGACTACACATCCAAAACACTTATATTTCAATGTAGGAAAACAATAAAAACACGACAAATTTAAAATACTAATGGCGTATCCACACATGCCGCCGGGTTTGCCGCCGGCTTCAGACCGCCTTGCCGCTGAATTTGCCACCGGCTTTACCGGCGGCCTGCAGATGCGGTTACAATTTTCGCAGTAGTGTTGTGACTTTCGTCGTGTTCATTTTCTTGATACTTTTCTATTAATAAAAGTACTGCACTATCATCCCAGTTAAATTCTGTCATTTCGTTATTTATATGAAATGATGTTATATATGAATACGACAACACTACCACTCCGTATCGAAGCCGCAAGCAAACTGCCGCCGGCAACCAAAAGCCGCGCGTGCCGCAGGTAAAAGATGCATGTGCCGGCGGCATGGCCGCCGGCCGTGCCGCCGGGCATGTGTGTATGCGCCATAAGAAGACCCTTAAAACTACTTACATATTATAATAACTAAGAAATAGATATATACATTTACATATTTGATATGGCTTATCAGAAAAGATATCCAGATCTATCTTTATGAAATACTAGCGACATGCTTACGGGTTCACTCACGCTGCCCCGTTCCTAAAAGTCGTATGGATAAGTTAAATAGCTTAAAACCTTACCGTATAAACACTCTTCTTCTGCTCATCTTTTAAAAAAAAACCGCATCAAAATCCTTTGTGTAGTTTTAAAGATTTAAGCATACAGAGGGACAGACAGATAGCGGGAAGCGACTTTGTTTTATTCTATGTAGTAATGAATTTAAGTGAAAAAAAATGTTTACTTCAAATGAACGTTTTTATAGCTACAAAAATGATACGATATTTCCGATAAAATTATCATTTTATCATGATTCTTATTTAAATTCTTATCCTTCATCAATATCAAATTATTTATTTGATAAATCCCGAATACAATTAAGAAAAAACTAAACATTCAGCCAAAACTAGGTAAAGTGTAATTTTCTATAGTAGGTAAAGTACCTACTATAGAAAATTACACTTTACCTAGTTTTGGCTGAATGTTAAAGATAATATAAGAATGAAAAAGGAAGGTAACAATGTTAATGTTTGCCGTTTACTCAAATTATCCATTAAAAATATATGTTATGAGCTGTAGGTATAATACCTTTCCGAACGTAATCAATCTTTTTTAGTACATTTTGCACGCAAATGCACTGCGCAAAATTACCCCCTCTCCGTTAGTTTTGGGTCAAGTTACGTTGCGGGAACTATACAGTATGGTGGACTCACCAGGTTTGCACAGACATTGCACCTTGCCTTCGCTGAGCACGCAGGCGTCGGCGAAGTTGCGCGCGCGCTCGGGGCACGGGCAGGGCTGGCAGCCGCCGCCCCGGCCCGGCGAGCCGAAGTGCCCCGCGGCGCACTCCGCGCAGCGCGGCCCGCCCGTGCCTTGCGTGCAGTTCTAAAAATACGACAAACAATTATTATTATAATGATCGAAAATTGTCATTAACACACCATCACACTTTTTTTATCTCATTTTATTTAGAGGCTTTTAAAGGTATGACAGCCTCATTGTACCTTAATCTTAAATATAACAAAATTATTAACCATTACACTTGTATTTCCCGAAGGGTTAGGCAGAGGCGTACTTATGTACACCCACAGGTCGCCCGTATGTTTAGGTCCCATAATTATTATCATGCCTCATTACGCTAACGTAATGAGGCAGTTGAGGAGAGCAGAAAAATGTCAAACATTACTTAATCAACTGCCACATTTGTTTAGTAAGTGCCTCATTAGCCTTGGCTAGTGGTCCTCAGCACGACTGCTACGCTAGAGGTTCTGGGTTCGATTCCCAGATTTGAGCAAACTGTTATTAGGTTTTTCTATGAAATTCCCAGTAGCAGCTCGGAGTTTGGAACTTCTGCCCAGTTAAGTGCAACGCCTGTTACATAGGACCTAAACATACCAGCGAACTGTGACTGTACATTAGTACGCCTCTGCCTACCCCTCGGGGAATATAGGCGTGATGGTAAGATGGTATGGTATGTTAAATGTATGCTATAGACTTAATCATGTTTATTGAAGGGGGTCTTGTATTTCGCCTGGCTAGTTACCTACCACCTTCCTAGGTAATCTGCCACCAGAGAGATTTATTGTATTCCTTGTTGTCTATGCGAAGGGTATTTAATAGAATCAGACTTGGCTTAAATTTAGGTCATATTAACATTAAAGCGCTACGGTAATTCTATTTATCGGTTTTATAACTAAATGAGTGAATAATCTTGATAAAATTAGGTAAGTATGTCATGTAAAATAGTAACTGGCCAGTAAAATATAGATCAAGATGTGATGACCTTTTTTAGTAAACTCTTCCAACACACAGGTGAAACAGTTTCGTCGACGGTCTGCGAAGTTTACCAACCCACAGCAGGCTAATGGTGGATTGCAGTATAAATATCGCTTGAGCTCGACCAATGAATGGATGATGATGAAATAATAAAAGAACTTGCCAAGCAGTCTCCTGTGTCAGGGTGGCACTCGGTGGCGCGGCCGTTGCAGTGGCAGGGCTGGGCCTCGCCCTCGAGGTTGATGACGATGGTGCCGGCCACGCTGGCCACGTGCAGGCGCGGCGGCGGCGCCCAGTAGCCGGCGGCGGGCAGCTGGCACGAGCTGGCGCGGTAGCCGCGCCCGCACGCGCACAGCTCCACGCCCAGCGCCGGCTCCGACCGGCTCAGCCCCGGGAGCGCCGTGTCCAGCGACACGTTCAGGAGCCTACAGCAATTAACACCATAAAACCATTACATTATGTCCAGAAATAGCTTTTTGAAAGTTTTGTCACTTCTCTACAAGATATAAGTTACAACTCCGATAATAAATCTATTACTAATATATAAAGCTGAAGAGTTTGTTTGTTTGTTTGTTTGCTTGAACGCGCTAATCTAAGGAACTACTGGGCCGATTTGAAAATTTTTTTCAAATCGGTTTAGATTTGTTAGATAGTCCATTTATTGAGGAAGGCTATAGGCTATATATCATCACGCTAAGACTATGTAAGTAACTATTTCACGCGGACAAAGTCGCGGGCGGAAGCTAGTTACCTATACCAGAGTTGAATCAAGATATTCTTTTATATTTCTTCCATGTAACCCATAGAAAAGTTTACGATAGTTATCGTATAACTATATTTTTTAAGTTTTTTTTGTATCAGGTAGGTAAGTCAAGTAGCTGATAAAACAATAAACAGGACTGGACTTCAGACAGAGGTCCAGGGCCCCTAAGCACTTGGCATTTGGGGTCCTTTCAAGCTTCGAAGCAAGCCAGGCTTTTGTAGGTCCCGTAACTGGGACTTGGGAGAGACAAGGCTGGGGCCTTGTATGCCTAGGCGGAAATCCGGCACTCGCAATAAATAGGTATACTTTCACACCTGTTCTTAATATTATTATTAACCTTATGATCATGTCAACGGCTGGTGCTAACGAGAAGGAGGTGCTGTACCTAATAAATGGGCATTTATTAGGTACAGCTTATACCAAACGGATATTCTTACAATGCATGCACGTGCTCCTCATACGTGGGTGCCCTGGTGGTGACCCTGATGAGGATCTTGTCGATCTTGCTGAGCACCAGCATGAGCGCAGAGCGGGAGGCCCGCCCGCGCCCGCGCACCAACCAAAGCGACTCGTGGAACCGCACGCTGTGGGACCCATTGCGAGCCGCGCCGTGCTGCAACAACTACCTTGTTAGTGGGGGCAGAGGAACAGGTGACGTGATAATATAAGATCCGTTGTTTCCTGCGATCTGTTTGAGTATAAGTTACGTAAGAAGGGAGGGAGGGAGAAGGGGTAGAGGCGCAAAGCAAGATCAAGCACACAGCAGGGCACAGGAGATCCTAAGCTGCTCCACGCTCTAACGCTAGAGATATAGAAATAAAAGAGATGTAGAAAAACTGAGCCCAGCAGTGCGATATTATAATTATGTAGGTTGATTATGTATGTGTGTAAACAGAGATTGGTACAATAATGTCTTTCCAGAGTATGTGTAAAAGAGAAGACAAGAGGGAGATAGAGAATAGTACCTACTAAAATAACGCCTATCAGCTGTCAGACAAAACAACGACAAAATGCGCGATAATGACAATATTTAGTCCGCCATCATTTCACATTTTTCTTTACATGAAAGTTTAAATAAAAACTAATCGTTCGATGAAGCAAGACACAATCACTCACCTCAAAATACTCCAGCACGATGCTCTTAGTGTAGATCCTCACAAGCGGAAACCACGACATGACGTCACGACTGATCTCCGTGCCCCCCTCCTCCTCCACCCGGAAGCGCAGCGACCCCCCGTATGACGTCACTCGGTCCCCCACAAACCGCTTGTCCAGCTCCACGTACACGGGTACTGGGGGCCACGGCAGCGTGATTGTCGCATCCGGCGTGTGCGTGTGTATCGCCAGCAGGGAGTCTTGATCCATCTGATAACATAAAAAATATATAAGCCTTATTACAAGGTTAAAAGGTTCATCAGTTTAGCTGATAGAGGTTCACTACTGTACAAAAGTAGGAAGGCTTTTGTAGATTCATACAAGGTCCACTTATGACTATATCTCATGACTCCTCGCTATGTTTATCAGGTCATCTATATCGGGGGGGGGGGGGGGGGGCTACGCAGCTCTAGAAAGATATTCTATGCAAACATTACCTTATTATATCGTTCATTTTTAAAATTTTGGTGAACAATTTTAGTCAACCAGAAGTTACACTCTCTATTTGTCGAAGTTGGATTGTATAATATTGTATAATACGCCATAGCTAGCTGTTTTACAAAATAGATCTGTTATGTAAAGCAGCTGTACAACATTCAGCTAGAATGTCATTGTAACACGAAAACCGCTACAATGACTTATCTGCGGCTACTTTTAAAGAGCTGTTTTTTAAAACAACTAGCAGTTATGTAAAAAAAATAATTATACAATCTAACTGCGACATATTCATAGCGGGTATTGAAGCTTATATCCTAAGTAGCAGGTCCACTGATTGTTGATGAAAATCTTTTTCGGGTCATCAGAAACTGAACTATAAAAACATTTAGAAATAATTATTTTTTATGATTTTAATATGTTGCTCATATCAGACGTTTGTAATACATCTAGTTAATATATCTAGTCTTTATTTTAGTAACAGATAGAGCCCTAGACCCCACACTAGGATTCCAAGTGTTGTGGGGCTAGTCTCTTTCAATCCAGTTTACATAGAACGTGGCACAAGTATGTAAGAGAAGAATGTCGCAGAAGCCAAAGAAGCATGCAAGAATCGTAGCAAGTGGCAGTCTATAGCTTTTGCCTACCCCTGTGGGACAAGGGCGTGAGAGTATGTATGTTTGTATGGCACAAGTAGGTACACAATATCAGTCTATAATGCGAAATAAGAAAAATAAAATAAGGGGCACTTGCACCAACTTCTTAAATGTGTTTAAACTGTATTTAAACACAATTGTGTTTAAATTATATTTAAACACAATTTTTCATACAAATATTGTGTTTAAATACAGTTTAAACACATTTAAGAAGTTGGTGCAAGTGGTCCTTAAAGTAACAAAAAGATATGGTGTATTTAATAAATGTCTGTGTGTGTGTGCGCATGTGTGTGATTTGTGTGTGCATGTGTTTATGTGCGTGCGTGTTTGAGTGTGTGTGCGAGCAAAAGCTTGCCTAAGTGTGCGTGTGTGTTTATATTCGTTGTATACTTTAAAATGTGCCTTGTATAGTTTTAGTTAAGTTTACCAAATAATATTGTGTATTGTACAGCCGTACAATACATTTTGTAGAATACAATACAATACATATTGTAGAATATAGCCATTCTACAATAAATTATTATTATTTATTTAATTATTTATACTGACGGTAGTGATGACGTCGTGGTGTTGACGCTGCAGCGTGAGGTGCAGCGGCGCGGCGGCGTGCAGCGCGGCGCGGGCCAGCGCGGCCTGCGAGCAGCGCGCCGCGCGCCCGAAGCAGAAGCACGCCGTGCACCCCGCCGGGTTGTGCGCCGACAGACCGAACGTACCCTCCAAGCAACTGTCGCACTTCTCGCCCACTACGTTCTCCTGTTTCATAGGTATTATCATTGTACACTTCTAGACAATAACACGACATATTTTTTTCAACATACATATATCATACTAGCTTCTGCCAGAGACTTAGTCCGCGTGGAATAGTTACTTGATGATAATATCCTATAGCCTTCCTCAATAAATGGGCTATCTAACACAAATATTTTTTCAAATCTGACCAGTAGTTCCTGAAATTAGCGCGTTCAAGCATTATATCTATTATCTATATATATAAAAGAAAGTCGTGTTAGTTACACTATTTATAATTTAAGAACGGCTGAACCGATTTGGCTGAAAATTGGTGGAGAGGTAGCTTAAAACCAGGAGACGGACATAGGATACTATTTTTTTTTTACTATTTTTATCCCGTTCCCGTGGGATGTGATGAAAGACCGAATTCCACGGGGGCGAAGCCGCGGGCAGAAGCTAGTATTAGTATAGGTAAGACATGGTCTAAGAACAATCCACATTTTAAATAGTCATTACCTACTCGTAGATAAAGTTGAATCGTGCCATCAAAAACCAAGCAGGTAATAGATTTGTAGTCATATTGAAAGAAACGAAAAATCAAATGCGTTTTTCTAGTACTTAATAACTTCTCAACAACAGCCTGAAATCTGGATTAGTCTCTGTAAAAGCGTAAAATATATCTTCGTAAACTGTCGAAATTCATAAATACACCTTCACCCTTGGGAGAATATTAAAAACCTGCCAAATGCGAATCGGACTCGCAGACGAAGGTTTCTGTACCACTGACTAGGTAAAGAATAGTAGGTACACAAATTTCGTACTTATTGTAATTTTATTATAAAAATACAACTGAGTATTTCGGGAATATTTCAAGTGCCTGTTGCCATTATTGATATCGAGCAAAAAAAGGCAAACAGATCGCGTTTGTTGTATGGGACTTAAATATTTATTTTATTTTGTTTTGACTACGTGTTGTTATAGCAGCAACAGAAATACATAATTTTTGAAAATTTTAACTGTCTAGCTATCGCAGTTCTTGAGATACAGCCTGGTAGCAGACGGGACAGACAGCGAAGTCTTAGTAATAGGGTCCTGTTTTTACCTTTTGGGTACGGAACCCTAAAAAGATAATATACAAAAGATTAATAATGTTAGCCATACCTTACAAGGGCACCGGCCCCATTGGTCGCAGTGGCATATGTCCTGATCGCAGTCGCGCGTGCCCGGCGCGTGGCACCGGCAGGCGCGGCACTTGGCACCGTAGTGGCCGCGAGCGCACTGTGCGCACGACGCTCCCTCCCAGCCCGCGCGGCACTTGCACTGCCCCGTGTGAGGATCGCAAATATCTAGAACATTACACATTGTTAAGAATCCTGCGGGCCGGTTTTCCGTAATATATACCAAAACAAATTGTAGATAATTTAAGTACAAGCTATTTATTATAAAGATTCCGATACTATAAAGATTCTGATACCGTTAATCTAAAGTCCTGATCGACCATTTCGTCCAAAATACTTCACTGGAAATAAATGTAAGCGAATGCAATTCTTCATAACTTTATTAAACAATTTTAAAAATATTTTTTTGGATTACGATTTATTTTGGTTTTACGTTTAGTTTGGTTTAATTTGCTCATAGTCTAGTGGTCGTAAGCGTAACTACGACACTAGAGGTCCTGAATTGCATTCCTTGATCAAATAAAATTGGGATTTACTATGAAACTCTCAGCAGCGGCTCAGAGTTTGGGATTTGAACCCGTTTAATAAGCTCGCCCCTTATTACATGGGACCTAGACGAACCGACAAACTGTGGTTTACATTAGTAGACCTCTGCCTAGCTCTTCGTGATGAAAGCAGGGTGCTACCTACCGATTCTTGATGATACTTACTAGAGACAGCGCCGGCGCTGCAGTTGCAGGGCTTGCAGGTTGTGCCGTGTGACCAGTAGCCGCGCGCGCACTGGCGGCACCGCGCGCCCATGGAGCCCGCCGGACACACGCAGCGACCGCTGTGTGGGGAGCACACCTTGCCGTCCGTGCACACTGGGCAAGCTGCAACCATAAATTACGATGATCTATTTAATTGCTTTACCTACAAAGCACATAAATAAAAAGATCTTCAAGGGGCACACGACGGTTGCTAGGAGTCATGTTAGAGTGACTGAGCGATCAGCTTCTGCGCTACGTTTTGAGGGTTGGATCCCCACGCGAAGCAAATATTTCTATCATCTACAAGTAGTTGTTCCGGGTCTGGGCGATTGTGTATGTGAGAGTTTGTAAAAGCACCCACATACTGGAGAAAATGCTAGTGTAGGGCAACTATTTAACTTTTTACTAGCGCATTTTACAGTAAAGGACATTTGGTAGAGAAATCCCGACCTTGGAACCGTCTGTCTAATAATTATAATATAATTACACAGATAAATCCCCGAACAAGGCGTAAGTAAGGGCTTCCTCATCAAATTAAATAACTAAAAACATTTCACCAGTGTATGGACCTTAAACCTCGTATAGATGTGCTTTTGCTGTGCTAAAATAAGTCATGCAACAGGATGTTTTTAAGTTCAAACTCACGTAGACAGCCAGCAGGTCCGAAGCCGTAGTAGCCCGGCAAGCAGGTGTCGCAGTGCGCGCCGCCGACGCCGTCAGCGCAGGCGCACGCGCCGGTGGCGGGGTCGCAAGCCGCCGCGCCCGGCCCGCACGAGCAGCGCCGGCACCCGCCCAGCTGCAGGCCCCAGTAGCCCTCCTGACATCGTGGCAAATGATAATACTTATAGTTATCTAATGACGATCGATCGATTCCCACAGGGCACAAATATTTATGTAATGAAGTGTTTGTGTTCGTCAGGGTGTTTCTTATGTATTATAAGTATGTATTTACAAAAAAAAAGTATCTAGGTATGATATCCATTGTCTAGTATCCATAGTACAAGCTGTGCTTAGTTTGGGACTAGATGGTGCTGTGTAACATACTATCACGCCTGTATTCCCCGAAGGGTTAGGCAGAGGCGTACTAATGTACACCCACAGTTCGCCGGTATGTTTAGGTCCCATGTAATAGGGGGCAGGCCTATTGCCATTAACCGGGCACAAATTCCTAACTCCGAGCTGCTACTGGGAATTTCATAGAAAAACCCAATAACACTTTGCTCGACCTGGGAATCGAACCCAGGACCTCTAGCGTAGCAGTCGCGGTCAGGACCACTTGGCTATTGAGGCAGTTAGTAGTGTTGTGTAAATTTTTTTTTTGTATCTATTTTGTATTTTGAAATTCTGAATATGGAGGCAAATTTCAACCTGGCGGGTGGGACTCGCGGTGGCTTAGTGGTCGTAACGTCTGCTATATCCAACCATAAAACACAGGTTCTTATCCTGCCCGTAGTAACATTTTTCCTTCACTAAAATAACTAAATGTACTGTCAGACTGTATCTGAGTATCGTGATGGTACTGTATGTCATAGTGATGTTATTGTTATTTTTGATAAAAATTGAACTACCTCATAAGCCTAGTGTTGGCAAGCACGACCTAGCGCTGTCCTAGGTTCAATTCATAGCTGCGGGCTGTTATTGATGTGTGTTATGAAATTATCATAGCACACATCAATAACTAACTATGGTTCTACTAAGCTATGATAAGCTATGATTAACTAAGCTTTGATTAACTATGATTGTATTTCTTTTACATTTTAGTGATGCTTTCTGTTTTCTATTTATTATTATAAGAATATTCATGTTGGTTTGCTAACAAACCTCATAAAATATTTTCGTATACACAGAACCCATTAAAGAGAGCCATTTGTCGTGACCCAATAACCTCGATTTATAATCCAAATTAATCGCCTATTTGCGTCTGTTTATCCTAATTCATCAATTTAATGTTTAAGTGGCATCTTGCCAAGATATCACCATTTTGCGTCAAGGAGTACTAAATGTTGGGAGTAGGTAGCCTATCTCATCTACGCAATTATACTTTTGGGATTCTCTCTCAGACAAGTGATAAATCTATACAGATCAAAATGAATGTTTATAAGTAAAGTGCTTCATGCGATATTGTGATGAAACTTTGATGGGTTATAATGTGCCAAGGAAAATTTACGCTTAAACATAACATACCATCACGCCTGTATTCCCCGAAGGGTTAGGCAGAGGCGTACTAATGTACACCCACAGTTCGCCGGTATGTTTAGGACCCATGCAATAGGGGGCGAGCCTACCTCCACAAATTCCTAACTCCGAGCTGCTACTGGGAATTTCATAGAAAACCCCAATAACACTTTGCTCGACCTGGGAATCGAACCCAGGACCTCTATCGTAGCAGTCGCGGTCAGGACCACTTGGCTATTGAGGCAGTTATTTAAGTTATTTAAGCTAAAAAACGATACAATTAAAGAAAAGAAAGACTAAACTGTATATATCATTGTTGTTCGTATGACGGTTTTATGTGTTCTCCAATCCTCCTGTCCAGATCTGTACTTCAGTTTACTTAGCCACTATAAAAATAGGTACCTACTTACTACAGATCTTTAAATAATTAAATGTTCACAATTATCATACAGTATTTACCATGTCTCGTTAGTTGAGTGATCGCAAGTGCGACTGCTACGCTAGAGGTCCTGGGTTCGATTCCCTGGTCAAGCAGTGTTATTGGGATTTCTATAAAAATCTCAGTAGCAGGTCGGAGTTTGGAATTTGTGCCCTGTTAATGGCAATAGGCTCACCCCCTATTACATGAGAACTAAACATACCGGCGAACTGTGGGTGTACCTTAGTAGGTACACCTCTAACTAACCCTTTGGGGAATACAGGCGTGATGGTATGTATGAATTTACTATGTAATAATACTGAACGAGTAAAGTCAAAGTCAAAATGTTTTATTAATAATTTGCAATGTGTCGATCGTTGAACCGAGAACAATGGTTTACAAGTGCTATCGGCGCTCACTCAACAAGCGTCCCATTCACGCACAAGAATGCGCCGACGCAGGCGATACGATCGCGAACGCGCATCGAACGCAAACCAAACGCGCAAGTTGGGAAATCGAGCAAACGGAAAGACGTTTCCCCGTCTAAAAACATAACAAGTATTAGCTAAGTTTTACAATTAATGATCTGGTAAATAAATTAGCCAGATTGTAGCAAATTCGAGGTCCCAGGTTTCACTTGTAAATTGTCTTTTAGTGACGTCGGACTGGAAAAATTGTTAATACTAGCTGTTGTCCTCGTATCTGAACATGGAACAGTTTATATTTATAATTCTCCAAAAAGCTATATTTCTATGAAAATTCACAAAAAATAGTAAAGTGGTTTAGGCGTCAAAACGTAACAAACGATCAGACTAGCTTCCGCCTACGACTTCGTCTGCGTGGACTTCATAACTGTGTCCGACGTAGATAAAAAGTAGCCTATGTGTTATTCCAGGCTATAATCTATCTCTGTGCCAAATATTATCCAGATCCGCTCAGCCGTTCTGGCGTGAAAGAGTAACAAACATCCAGCCATACACACAAACTTTCGCATTTATAATATTAGTAGGATAAGATATATTAGCAGGGATTGTATGGATAGCAGGAGTAAGCACGTTTGTAATATATGAATGACTTAGTATGTACGTACATAGTAGTCTTTAATAACATGCAAACGACAAAACGGAGAAATACCTACAAAGGTTTTGTATTTTGAGATGAGCCAGGTCAACTTCCGATTAGTTTTAATTGTGAAATACATACTTAATAAAAAGAACGTTTAGTTTTTTGGATACGAAACCCTTCAAAGGAGGGCTAGCGTATATTCAGCCAGCGGTTCTTTACTTGCTTCAAGAGCGAATACTGCATTAAATTATTAATATAAGTGCGCCATTTCATTTTATTTGACATTTAAGGCTTTATAAACTAAACTCTCTATCCAGTAATACGGTTTACTTGCGTTTTATGGTTATTCAAAGTTATTATGATTGGAATTTAACGATCGAAAATGTCATTCGATACGGACATGCAAATAAATTGGATATTCTACACAAGAAGCAGATATTGTGGTTGATTATAGAGCTCTATAAATCTAAGACAAATTAGACATAACTTTTGGAATTTGGAATTGGGATCCGTGAATTTTAAGTTTCATCATATCCAACAAGGAACTATAGGGATATTTATTAAAGTTTCTGAAGCCGTGTGACACCTTTTTAAATTAAGTTAATTAATTTATTATAACTGCTTCATTAGCCAAGTGGTCCTGAGCGCGACTGCTACGCTAGAGGTCCTGGGTTCGATTCCCAGGTCGAGCAAAGTGTTATTGGGTTTTTCTATGAAATTCCCAGTAGCAGCTCGAAGTTAGGGATTTGTGCCTGGTTAATGGCAATTGGCTTGCCCCCTATTACATGGGACCTAAACATACCGGCGAACTGTGGGTGTACATTAGTACGCCTCTGCCTAACCCTTCAGGGAATACAGGCGTGATGGTATGTAATGTAATTTATTTGTTCAGTTATCACGCAAAAGTCGTGAGGAAACCTGCTGAGATTTTCTTGACGGTGTGTAAAATCTGCTAACCCTCACTAGGCCAGTCTAGTAAAAATAATTTTAAAGTAAAATGTTTTATTTCAATTAAACCATTATTACTGGTACTTTAGAATTGTCAAAAACTAGTTGCAAATAGTGTGTCATATGGAATAGAACCGGAAGGAAACTACCGTGCCGTGTAGGAGAGCCATGCTTCAGCACGAAAAGCGTGAAAAAACGAGGCCCAAACCCTTGTAAAGGCGGGCAACGCAATTATGACTCTTCTGGTGTTGCAGGTGTCCATTGGCGGCGGTTATCGCTTACAATCAGGCGATCCGTTTGCTCGTTGCCCCCCTATCCCATAAAAAGACATAGTAATTGACTTATAGCCCATATAATTCCACTCATTTTGGGAGGAGGGTTGATCGTGATGCAAACCTGCTTATATTTTTATCAAATAGAAATTTAGACACGTATCAAGAAATTAAGCAAAACTTAAATGATATCAGTTTATAGTATTCTCTTTAGAAGTTAACGGGCCAAAGATTTGTGGGTTACGTTTGAAGTTGTATAAATTGGTGAACTGAGGTAAATATCTGTCTTCCACAATCCACAACCCCGGGTTATTATGTTCACGAGATATTTGCCAGCTGCGGCCCACATTCGCAAATACTTGGCGTGTTCGAGTGACATTTAATTGAGTCTCCGCGGTACAATTTCGATACGACCGACACCAATTATTAGTGTTATGGCCGACAGGGCCGGATTTGCCCAAAACTGACATAATTTGAAGTTTATGAATATATCGAGGAGTGGCCGAAGGTAGCAGCCCTATTCGCATAGCACAAAGAAAATAAAGCAGTGGACTGATATAAGCTTATGATGATGAAAGAAAAACAGAAACTAAAGATCGTGACTTAAGTAAGATCTTGGAATTAGAAAATCGCGAGTATTAGTGAGTAGTGTAAAGCGAAGTGCGAAGTTGAAGTGGACCTCCACATTGCTAGCGTGCCGGAATATGGCTTACAAACTATTTTCTGTTTACATTTACATAAGGTTTACATAAGGTTTAGTAGCCCTGATTCGTGCCCATTGCCAAAGAGACCCCAATCAGTATATGTAATACATGGTGGTCCATTCTTCAAACAAAATGAAATTTGCTGGGACATTATTTGAAACACTCTGATTCCGATGTCTTCTTCAACAAATTCCTTCGTACAGGCGCAATTTAAGCTCGTTTTTCAGCTGTTGTTGCAGACAACAAACACTACAACGAAGCGTAGTAAAGTGTCGAAGGTAGTAAGGGCGGAAAATAGACCTTCTGGACGTAGTTCTATTATTCCGTGGTTTTTTTATATTTATGGGATAGGTGAGCAAACGAGCAGACGGATCACCTGAAGGTAAGCGATAACCGCCGCCCATGGACAGCCGCAACACCAGAGGAGTCACAAGTGCGTTGCTCGCCTTTTAAAAGGGTTAGGGCCTCCGGTAACCTCATTCACTCGGCGAAACACAACGCAAGCGTTGTGTCACGCCGGTTTTCTATGAGGCCATGGTATCACTCCGGGTTTGGACGACAAGAAACACAATGAGATGATGCGTGAGGAACGTGAAGAATTCAGTGGGCTGGATTTAAGTAGGAAGAGGAAGTAGAATAAGTAGCAAGAAGAGGAAACATAACTTTGTAAGCAAAGTGCATTCCTGGCCACTCATACAGTTGCAGCGCATAAATTTCGCTCCGTTCCCTCAATCCGCTCCGTTTATTGGTTAGAAATGTCACGCGGACATTTCCTACACGCCGCCATTTGAATATCAATGCAAAGTACGGCATCAATGTAAATTGTTTGCTCGGAATCCTAACTGTGCTCCCTCGAGGACGGAGAAGTCGCAAGAGTTGATTGTCATTGTATGAGGTGATTTGTCTTAGGGAATTACACCGTAGATTAATGGCCACATCAGTTATGGCGTTGTTAACACTTACCAATAGAAAAGTTTTGAGTTAAATTTTTGGCTAGGCAATAATTGGAACTGAAATATGCTTTCATCATTGTAATGGCTCATTGATAAATGAACAATTCCTCCTCCTCCTCTTCCTCCTCCTTTACAGTTTTACTTTTTGATAATGTTGTTGTTTTGTAACGGGCGATAATTGGAAAAAGGAAAAGTATAATAACCCCCTGCTGCACAGAAACGGGATACTTATGGCATAAAAACAATTCTTTTTGATACAGAATCGCGTAAGCTTTGTGAAATACTTTTGCTGAATTCCTAACCATCAAAAGCTTGGCCCATTACTTCAATAAGTACCGGTGATCTAAGTACTTACTGCTAGTTTTTATAGTCATACCTCACACGTGTCGCACGCTCTGCCTGTAACATATTGCTTGCAACGACACTGCCCCGTTCGGATGTCGCACACGTTGCTCTCCGAACCGATCGACGAACAGTTGCAACCTGTAACAAGGAAATGATGGAACATTAATTTCAGTCTCCGAACTAGTGATGTTCGCAGTCATGTTGGTAATCGCTACTATTATAAAATTGTTAAAAAGCTGTGTCTGTACATTGAAGATATTTAAAAAAATACACGTGGGTTATGGTATATAAACGTCTCCGAATCCGAAAATGTGATTTTTAAAATTCTTGTCTGTTTGTCTGTTTGTTACGGGTTGGAGCAAAAACTACTGAATAGATTTTAATTTTATACTGTAATAAAATGAAAATCTTTCAGTCTATTGCGGACTGTTAAAACTTTTTGGAATCAGAGGAAGGCTTTCAAATTTCTATGTTAAAACGATGATATATAAATATAAAAACAATAATAGTAAATTTATCATCCGCTGAATTTGTGAGAGGTTTCCTAGATTTAAATTAATAGCCAATCAAGTCCGAAATACCAATATACAATCGATTAAAATTACCAATTTATAGGTAACTAGGTAGTATTTTCGCTCAAAATAAAACACTTATTGTGCGAAAAACAAACACTCCATATGCCAGAAAATCACACTTAAAAAAACCTCTCAAAACGTGAGATTTTATTCATTTTTGACATAATAATATCATAATACACTTCACGCCCACACGCGTTTTATATTGATATCAACATCAATTTGCTAATGCATCCGACAGTCCGATCATCGTACTAATAAGTTATTAAAATGCGAGCTAATAATATATTCCTTGATACCAGACCGCTATAAAATATGCTTTAATAAAGATAGCGACTGCCCGCGGTTTCTCTTCCCAAAATTTGTATTAGATATATTTACGTATACAATTTTATACATAACATAACATACCATCACGCCTGTATTCCTCAAACGGTTATGCAGAGGCGTACTAACGTACACCCACAGTTCGCCGGTATGGCTAGGTCCCATGTAATAGGGGGCGAGCCTATTGCCATTAACCGGACACAAATTCCAATCTCCGAACTGCTACTGCTACTTTGTTCGACCTGGGAATCAAACCCAGGACCTCTAGCATAGCAGTCACGCTCAAGACCGCTAGGCTAATGATTAAAAATATAAAAGATATAATGAGGATTATAAACAGTCTTTGAAACTCTCTTGGAACTCGAATTCAGGTGTATTTCTTCTCTTTGGTTTCAGGAGACGTGATTGAATTAGAATTTTTCAAAGACTATGAAATTCCCAGTAGCAGCTCAGAGTTAGGAATTTGTGCCCAGTTAATGGCAATAGGCTCGCCCCCTATTACATGGGACCTAAACATACCGGCGAACTGTGGGTGTACATTAGTACGCCTCTGTCTAACCCTTCGGGGAATACAGGCGTGTTGGTATGTTATGTTTTTCAAAGACTTGTCTTGTAAACTTCATACTTAATTTACTTCTAAACGTTATTTTCATAATTTCAAATTTAAATTTCAAAATTCAAATCGGCAAAAGACCGATTTGTGGTCAGAGTTTCCGATTTTGACTGCTCATAGTTACAGGTAAGTACTTACACCAGTTACTTTAATGGTACCACAAAGTACCACAGAAGTCATTTCCTTCTATTTTTTTAAATTTTACTGGACGTAACCCGGACAAACCAACTTTCTTCTTTATAAGTATAACCGATTTGTATGAGCAAACTTTTGAGATAACATGTCGATTAAACACAAAGTGGTTAGCAGAAACACTGCTAAGAGCTCCGATATCTCTGGTCCGTTGTAAACAATATTATTAAGATAACATGTATCGAAGATTACCTGCCATGGGACCGACAGCGATGTAGAGTTATCGACGTTTAGTGCGGAAATTAGTTTTATACCTGAATATATATAGTTTTAATCTTCTAAGGAAATCTCAGGGTTGCCATGCGGCCCGGAGTCCCTGGATTATCTTGTAATGGGTAGTTTAGTGTTCGGTCGGGTAAAATAAAAGATGTTAAGTTCAGTTCTGTTATCATGACATAATATACCATCACGCCTGTATTCCCCGAAGGGTTAGGCAGAGGCGTACTAATGTACACCCACAGTTTGCCGGTATGTTTAGGTCCCATGTAATAGGGGGCGAGCCTATTGCCATCTTTTTTTATTCCGGAAAATGGGGAAGTGGTGGGAATCAGAAAGCCTAGCCTTAAAACAATGGATTCACTGGACAAAGACAGACAGTAGGCCACAGACTTGTAACAGGCATCTGTAGTTCCTGCTAACCTCTGTGAGAAAAAGCGAAGAAAAAGAGTGTATATCATCGTCCTCCTAGCGTGTTTAGGTTGGTTTCACCAGAGACTAAATATCACTTTTTCACAAAGCGGCCGCCATTAGACCTCCGCTACCTAATATCGATAATACTTACAATCTATACTAATATATAAAGCTGAAAAGTTTGTTTGTTTGTTTGCTTGAACGCGCTAATCTCAGGAACTACTGGTCCGATTTGAAAAATTCTTTCAGTGTTAGGGAGCCCACTTATTGAATAATTAAAATAACTAAAAAACCCGACTGCATAAAAACACTTTAAAAAAAACTAGAAATCTTGCAGTCGGGACCCATTACTGGGAATTTTAGAGACGGTCACGATTTTGAATGGGTCCCGACGGCAAGATCATGAAAACATTTAAATGGTGTAGTTATTCAATATTACTTTACATAGGTCTGGACTACTAGACTTGTTTTTGTCTTTTTAGTTTTTTTTAGTGTTTTTATGCAGTCGGGTTTTTTAGTTATTTTAATTACGTAACTTGTTTCCGGATTTTTAGTGCAAAACTACGAAAAATCTGCAGACGCTTAATTTAAAACTAAGGTGTGTTATTTACTTGTGCAAGATTTATACAATACTGTTACGGAATGATCAAAACATATTTTTCAGACCACACATTAAAGCGCATAAAATCCGCCATTTTGTTTCATTTTTTTTAATTTCATGTACCGTGACACTCGTGCCATCCAGACAAATCCAATGAGGTATCATTTATCTAAATCGGTTGCACCGTTGAATAGTTACGAGCGGACATAGGAACGGACATACATACATACATACATATATACATACACGTCAAACACATAACCCTCCTCCTTCGGCAGTCGGGTAAAAAGGCTATATAA
This sequence comes from Acronicta leporina, assembly GCA_947256265.1. Lineage (NCBI taxonomy): Eukaryota > Metazoa > Arthropoda > Insecta > Lepidoptera > Noctuidae > Acronicta > Acronicta leporina. The sequence continues at coordinate 914,331 of OX366513.1, read as the reverse complement.
TATATCATCACGCTACGCGGACGAAGTCGCGGGCAGAAGCTAGTACTCATATAATTTTCATTCATATTTCACGCCAGTCTGCCATGGGGGTAGGCAGACAGAGATTATGGATTTCCACTTGCGACGATCCTGGCACACCACTTTCGCTTCATCTTCTCCTCATGCATGATCGTCGATTTAGGGTACTCTTACCCTTACCTTACCTTTTTTGAGGACGGCTGCAATTTGAAATACGTTCGCCGAGGTCGGCCCCTTCAGACTCTTCCATCCGCATCCGTAATCGCCATAGACTCTTTACGTTAATCTACGTTCACCCATTCTCTATACATGCCCAGACCAGCTTAACATACCTTTCTCAATATTTTTTACTACTTACATCTTTTTTTCACACCACACACATTTAATTTAAAATACAAATAGAAAACAAATGCGTAGTTCCACAATTCCCGTGAATTAGTAAACATATCTAAAAGCAAAATTAACAGAAACTCGAGACACGGCGATGCAATGAATTGTTATTGTTAATAACAGCAACAGTAAAACAATAGCTGATGACAAAGTCAGGTGTCATTTATACATGGATACTTTTATGTGCAAATATATAGCATTATGAACTTTGTAGTATTAGATACAGGTGTCACATTTCCTTGATTCTGTTTTTAAGGGGTTTTCCCACGTTATTGAAACGTATCGATTTATGTTTCGACGATGAAAATGCTAATCAATGCTGGTCTATACTAATATCATAACGAGGTAAGATTTGTTTGTACCTAAGAGTGTAAATTTTTTTCTAATAGATAAACTCAAAAATTACTCAACCGATTTCAAAAAATATTCCATTTAGAGAAAGCTACATTATTTCGGAGTACCTAACATAGGCTGTATTGTTAATCGAGACAAAGATAACATAAGGGTTTACGCATACTTAGGACATAGTCTACGTGTAATGAAGCGCTGATCAAATTACTACCAGAATCAGTATCTTTTACTATATCCTATTTAGTAATTTTAACCGCCACCATTTCCTACAAATAATGGTGCTTTTTCAATTCAATTCAATTCGCACGCCGTGTTTCAAACTTGACAGAAAAGAGACGCCAAAGGGCCTGCCCTGGTAATCGAAGTCAGAACGTCGCAAACAGCGACTGCGCTTGCAACCACTCCATCAAATAACCACAACCATGTTGTTGTGTAAAAATATCGCAACCAGTACCAACCTAAACGAATAAGCGGCGTTAGCAGTAATAGCTAGGGCATCGCACTTGCGATTATGTGGTTGCCAGTTCGAAGCCCATTGCACTACCAACGTAAACCCACTCGTATTAACGAGGGGTAAACAAGAATACTAGAAATGTGCCACAGTGCCCAAATTACTATTAACCTTAAAAAAACGTTTGCGATCTTTAGGGAAAGTCATTAGGTAGCGAGTCGAGCTTTTATATAATCGTGTTTTTTTTTTTTTTTTGTTTTATTGTTTTTTTTGTGTTTTTATATTAAAAATTGATGATTGCAAAAACATTTGCGGACAACTTCAGAGGGGCACTGTTATACCATTTTTGGATAACTTCAAAATCATACAGTTATTCCAACCGTACTTTACATATCTATTGACTCAGTTACCATCGGCAGTATTTCACCGGAAACGCAATTTAGACATAAAGAACTCAATTAGTTTGATCACTCGGTGAGCCAATTCATTTTAATCCGATAACTAATTTGACTTGTTATTAATTAAATTGGGCAAGATATTACTTAATAGATTTTCCCACGAGAGAATGAACTTACAACTTTTCATACGTAGGTATGATTAAAACTGTTCTTGTATTTTGAAATGAAGATATTTTTCAAAAAATCTAACAAATTTAGCACCCAGAAACTTATATAGATAACCCATCGATAGAAAAGAGGGGTGATAAGATCAACCTTCGACTAAGAGTGCCATCTCTCTTGCTCACTAAATTGTTGTTAGTGGTTAACAACAATTTAGTGAATTTCGCTCTGCATACTATACGAGACGTGCTTAAAACTATAAACATGTCTCCACATTAATCAGCTTGAATTCTTAATTAATTGACATCAGGTTTAATGTTTCTAACGGTTACGTCAGGGGACTTAAGTTAATAGCCTTGTAATAAAGTATAAATTATCTTTATGTGCGAATAATTTATGCCCAATTTCTGGTAAGGTTCCTAGGCTATGAAGCAAGTGAATGAAGTTGGATAGATAATACTTAGGACGTCAGAATGTATGAAAGCGTTTCGAGCCTGTTCGACTCTAACGCATTCCTAAGTAGAACTGCAGACCCCGCATGTATAAGGTCTAAAATAGCCCCATTGAGTAAAACTTCTGATTAAATTTATATTTATAGTCCGTACTAAATCCTTAGCTATTTTCAGAGAGGAAAAGAATCTTGGGCTCAGGAAAAAGCCGTGAATTGGAAACCCAGATCATTATTCTACATTCTCATCAGCCTACTGTTAGGGTTGCCATCGGTTAATTTGTTTACCCAGAAAAAATCGAATTAGACCTGAATATTTTCTCGCGCTTCGCCTGAAACGGACGATTTTTATAATTGTAAACCTTACCGTAAAACTGGGAAAACTGGGGCTTTTTCAGATTCCGGTGTCGTTGTCGCTCATAGAGAGCTTAAAACTAGGATAATTTGGGGGATATTAGGACGAAAAGCTGCTGGAATCGTAAGGTACAATTGAATATTGTGTACCAACATTAGATGCAAAAGCATATCTAATTAAAAAATATATATTTTGTTAAACTGCCTCATTAGCCAAGTGGTCATGAGCGCGACTGCTACGCTAGAGGTCCTGGGTTCGATTCCCAGGTCGAGCAAAGTGTTATTGGGTTTTTGTATGAAATTCCCAGTAGCAGCTCGGAGTTAGGAATTTGTGCCCGGTTAATGGCAATAGGCTCGCCCCCTATTACATGGGACCTAAACATACCGGCGAACTGTGGGTGTACATTAGTACGCCTCTGCCTAATTCGGGGAATACAGGCGTGATGGTATATTATGTTATATTTTGTTAAATAAGGCCTTCCTATTTCCATAGTCATCAAGCGTCAAGATTAAAATCTACAAGATACGACTTATATATAATTAGCGCTAACTAAAGATTTATTCAACCATTATTGTGAACGACCATCGTAATGAAAGCTAATCTGGTTAGCAATTAAACAATTTGTATAAATCTAAGAGAAAATCGCCTTCAAATTCCTTAGGAACGTGTCCAACAGTTTAACTGTACGACATTACGACACCAGTGTCGACACTAATAGAGCTGGGTTTCTCTTACAGAGGTGGTTTTGAAATCAGAAAGCTGAAATTCAGATTTACAGTTTTAAGCTTTTTTCGTTTAAGGCTTTTAACGTGGGAGAGCCAAGCTTCGGCACGAATGGGTCGGCTCGACCGGAGCGATACCACGGCCTCACAGAAAACCGGCGTGAAACAACGCTTGCATTGTGTGTTTCGCCGAGTGAGGTTACCGGAGGCCCAAGCCCTTTTAAAAGGCGGGCAACACACTTGTGACTGCTCTGGTGTTGCGGGTGTCCATGGGCGGCGGTTATCGCTTACCATCAGGTGATCCGTCTGCTCGTTTGCTACACTATCCCATAAAAAAAAGGCTAGGGAAACTTACATCAACGGCACCAAGGGCAATTGAGCAATGGACAATGGGCGAACAATTCATAGGACGACTTAATATAAACTAGTGGTCACGCGGTGCTCAAAATTTGACCAAAATACTCCATACTTTCAACCCTCATACGTTAAGCATAAACAAAAGATGTGTGTAAACCCGATAAGACTGCTCGACCTGGGAATAGAATACAGGACCTCAAGCGTAGCAGTCGCGCTCAGGACCACTAGGCTAATGGGGCAGTTAATTTTTAATTGAATAAAAAATAACTGAATGCAGCTGAGCTAAATGTATATCCAACATGACCATTGGTTATCATATGATGCTGTTGTTTTTAAGAAAGAATACTTTGTTTCAAAATTTAATATTAAAGCAATGATACTATCATACCGTAATGAAAGTATCGGTTGCCTAATTGCTAACTAACTAGTTGCCTGCGGCTACAGCATCAAATAGGGCCTTATTTGAGTGAATTCGATAATTAAAGATTGTGAGTACCTTCGCGATGAGCACATCGATGTGTTAGGTAGGAAATGTGTTGTTGAACAATGTGTTTCAATATGTAATTTTTATACTTATTTGTAATCATTTTTACCATTTAATATATTACTAGCTTCTGCCCGCGGCTTCGCCCCAGTGGAATTCGGTCTATCACCACATCCCACGGGAACGGGACAAAAAGTATCCTATGTCCGTCTCCTGGTTCTAAGCTACCTCTCCACCAATTTTCAGTCAAATCGGTTCAGCCGTTCTTGAGTTATAAATGGAGTAACTAACACGACTTTCTTTTATATATATAGATTTCATAATTCTATTAATATAATTTTGATAATAAAAAAGATCACATCATAATGTGGCCAACAGATTCTAATATGTAACATCATTGTGAGCCCATAATAAGCAAATAAACTTAGAGCTTAATGAACGTAGAATGAAGTGAAAGTGGTGTGCCAGGATCGTAGCAAGTGTAGTATCTGCCTACCCCAATGGAAGACAGATGTGAAAATATGTATGAGATTTGTAGCAGAAAAAACTCATTCGTTTATGATACGGATTCGATAGTTGTTTGTGCTTGGGCTACTGTTGTGTATAAAATAAGATTATTTTTAAAAGCGCCAATTAAATCAATATTGACAGAATATCTTCAATAAAAATTTTACGTAACGGTAAAACAAACAATTACAATTGGCGGTATCGATAATTTGTGGCGCATCACTAGCGTGAGTCGGTCGTTAGTGCAATCGGTATAACTGGCAGACGCAATCAGTGCTGTCCAATTAGCAATTTACACAAAATGAAACAAGTTCAATTATTGATACTAGGTTATCGTGCTACTCAGGTAATAAAATCTTCTATTATAAAAAAATAAACATACTATTCTTCACATTATAATAACATTATATCTGAATGCTGCCTATAGGCGATAATTTTAAGAAAAAAATATATTATCGAACAAAAGCCAAAACATTTTTTTTTTATTATTGCACCACACTTTTTGTGTAGGTATTTGCCAGTGTCAAGTATTATTTGTAGAGTAACCAAGTAGGTAATATTTCCCATTATGGGATTTAATGGCACCACACTTTTTGTGTTCGCCAGTGTCAAGTATAATATAATATGTTGTTCAGTTGCCCCAATAAAACGGTAGAAACTTTATTGAGGCTTCGATGGAGGTTAGGAGTGAACCCAAAAAGTCACGATTTTCAATTTTATATCATTTGCCTACACTCTCACACGTTCACGAACACTTAATGGTTAATTATCCACCATAATTACACATTAAACTTCGGAGAAATTCAAGTTTTGAAAAATAATATAAAATCGACAATGTGCACTTTTCATTTTCCCGCCTTAACCAAAACAATTATGTATCTTTAAATTTTTTGTTTTTTTATGTTTGTACACATCACGCAAAAACTACTGTACAATATTGGATGCTGTTTTTACAGTTGTAATGCTGGAAGTGTAACTTAAATCATCATCTTTGTAAGCTGCATAAAAACAGTGAGTTTTTTTTTTAAAAAAGCTTACTAGCAATGTGGATCGCACATTACTAGTATTCTTGTTAACCCCTCGTGCTAAGCTAAAATGCTTGTGTTACGAGTGGGTTTTACGTCGGTAGTGCAATGGGTGGGTTTCGATCCGGCAACCACATAATTGCAAGTCCAGCGCCCTAGCCATTAGGCTACCGCCGCTTAAGTTCCTTTTGGGAAACTGGGAAATACCCACAGGATTGAGAAAAATTAAATCACCGCGGGACCATGATGGCGATGGCACCATGAAATGGCATTATGGAAAATAATAATCAATTGTCGATTATAATTGATTTTCAGCTGTGTTGGAATTCGCTTGACTGATGAAAAGTATTGTAAATTGGGATTATGTTCGTTCCTTAGTATATAAAACATATTTAGCCAGGGTCCAGGGTCCTAAGCGCGACTGCTACGCTAGAGATCCTGAGTTCGATTCTCAAGTCGAGCAGTGTTATTGGATTTTTCTGGGAAAATTTCAGTAGCAGCTCGGAATTCGGGCATAAATCCCAAATTCCGAGCTGGTGCTGAAAATTTCATATACATGTTGGGTGTACAGTAATGCGTCTCTGTCTAACCCTTCGGACAATACAGGCGTGATGGTATGATTGAAACTAACGCCTGTAATTATCTTTATACCAAAGCTAACATTTATTGGCAGGGCGTTTAATGCATTTATTGTTGATGGTAATATAATATGCCTTTACTGATTCTGACACTTACGCGAATGTTAGACATTGAAATGAAACTACTTTTTTCGGATTTTATCGCGTTGTATTGGGCCAAACGTCGGTAATAACATAATATCAATACAACGCGATAAAATCCGTAAAAAGTACCAAATTCCGTATGTAATATGTAATGTACATCTGCTGATCGTACACACACGATCAGACAAAACTGTGTAGATTTATGTGCACATGTCTGTATAGCAATTTACGCACGTAAGGAATGTCAGGTGTTAGTTAGCCCATTTGACATTTCAAACACCCATTAACTTTCGCAATGACTAACGTCCTGAATTGAAATTTATAGCCAATAATAATAGCGACGTCTATAAAGTAGTTAGCTAACCGGGAAAATAGGGTATAATGTAAAATTCTTCAAAAACCCAATCTTTGGTAAACTATACACCCACCCAAACTTGATCCTAATACCTAATAACGTAGAAAGTCAATAGGTGTGGGGATCAAATCTGTTTCTTATAGGCTGGAAACCAAGCGCCCTGCAACTGCATTAAGCCTGGGTGGGTGTACCCCCAACCAAAAAAAAAACACGTTGTTGTTTGTTTCCCTTAACTGTATATTCGTACTATTCGTAGCTTTTTCTCTAGCTTGTTCCCTTTTTAAAGAAAACTTGGCTTTATCCTAGGGAGCTTTCACCCGTAACTTTGATTACTTGAATGTGGTGACTACAGTATCCTTAAGTCATCAATACCTGATTACAGAGATTGTGTGGCTTTCTATAAATGAAAGAATTTTCAGAATCTGATCAGTAGTTCTGCAAATAACTACAAACAAAATTACAAAATTCACCTCTTTATATAATTCGTGTAAATGTTATAGAAACTGGTTGAAACTACAATCAAAACAAAAAAGTCAACTTTGTTCTTTGATTTACACAGATACAATATATTCTAATAGAGCTATGTAAATGAAATCTAACCCAAAGCGAAATATCATAAAAACAAGCACGTCACTCTTGTAACAGAAATAAAAAGCACTTCGTATGGTTTTTATCAAACACATTTTTTTTTTTTACAAGTAATAAAATAATCGTTAAAGCTTTATGGATATTCGATTCAAATTCCGCACAGCACTGTTTTAAAAAATATTCCGATATATAAGTCTATCTTTATCTGGCATAGAAGAATAATTTTATAGCGTGTATCAGAAGTCAATTTCAGACCATTTGATGTGTGTTTGATAGTTATTTGATGTTTTAAACTTATCGATTTGGTTTTATAGGTAGGCGAATGGTCCATTTCCGTGTATCGATTGAACTTTTAGTGTGGTGTTATTCGGCTTACGCATTTTACTACACAACACTTTTCGCAGGTGATTTTCATGGTGTGTTTGGCTAAACGCGGTTGTGATTTCGTGGTTGAGGATTTACGGAGGAAATTCCAAGCAGACGCCAAAATAAGAAATATTGTCGAATTTTTATTTTGACTAAAAATATAGTAACTAGTTTTGTTCCCTCGGCATATGGGATATTATTTAACGACCGTTTTTGTAGGCTCGAAATAATTGTAAATAAATATTGAAACTCTAAAATGACAACCTCTTTGGTGACAGAAGAATTATCCAAACAACGAAGTAGGTGCAGCACTATTAGGTCTCAACAAGGAGTCTGTGTAACCAAGATTTATCACGCCATTACGCTAAATACCTTCACGTGCTTTCGAAACTATCCTAGCACAATATTTTACTAAATGCATTTACTTAAACCTAGGGTCACTGGATCTAGGGCGAACGGTACGCTGTTTAGCTCACAGCTGTTAATTACTACGATCTAGGCTAACGAGGCAAGCACTTAGATGTTTTGTAGGTAATGGTTTAAATTTGGCTCTACGAAAATAGAGTAAGCTGATAGGATTAAGCACTTCAAGTGTTCACAAAGTCGAAAAAATTTGTTCGCGAAAGGAAAAACATAAGCAAAGACAAAAAGAAGTTGTTTTAGCTCTCTGTATATCTAAATCTTTTATCAGGACCTCTTCTACGTCTCGATTAGATAGGAATTATTTGCAAAGGGAAACCAAACAGCCTTCTCTAAATGTGCCCTGCAGATGCAAGAAAGTAGGGGTTCTATTATTATTTTTTATAAAAAAATCAGCATTTTCAGGAATCCATCTATTCCTTATTCGGTTTGAATAGATATTTTTTTTCTTAGAAGGGGAATGAACAAAAAATTACGCCGAGGCGCATTTCAAAAGTATGTAACATTAACATTATGGCTATAAATTTTTTACAGAACAAAAGTCACAAATAATCGCTAGATAATTAAAATTATCACATGCTTAAACGGTGAAGGAAAACATCGTGAGGAAACCTGCACGTCTGAGAGATTTTCTCGACGGCGTTATTGCTAGCGTGTTGGACTATAGCCTAATCCCTCTCATTGTGAGAGGAGACCCGTGCCCAGCAGTGGGACATATAATGGGTTGATTATGTATGTATTATGTAATCTTTGTTTGATAAATTAGGTATACACCTGTGATCCTTCTATCATAAGAAAAATCTACTGTGCCCGCTAGTTTCGCTTCTTGACGGGTGAATTGTTAAAGGCATATCTTCACATCACATAACTGATATGTATATCATAATCAGTTAGCCAGATGTACACTGTCTGGCTGGGGAATTAATATCTAATTATCTTCTCTATAATCCGATGTTTACATGGCGCGTTGAGGTAATGCGCCGATGTCTTTGGTTCGCGTGCTTAGTAGCGATATTCCTAAGTGGCGCGGCCGGTTCCACTGGATATCGAGCTGATAACACTGATGTCTGATACTATTTGCTTACTTTCCACTATTGTAGATACTTGGGATGCTCGTGTTTTAACTACAGACTGTATACATATAGGTAGTACTAGTAGGTAAGTATTTTTTTCTGGTTAAGGAACGCACAATATGTCAAGCACTACCTTCAAGCAATGATGAAGCCAAAATTTATGGCCAGCTCCACACGTCGGCAGCACCAACGCTATTTAGCCAACGTGTGGACCAGTAAATAGCGTTGCTGCCAATGTAGCTTGCTGACTCATTTTGATTGGTTCACTTAGCGCCAATGTTGGTAACTCGTTGTGTCCAATATGTGGAGCCGGTGTCACAGTTGCGTGTTTACAGCCTATTCAGACGAGGGTATATGATCGTTTTATGTCGTCATATAAGCATGATTTGCATTATACATAATTAATTTATATAGAAAATACAGCATAAAGCGACAAATCACTCATCTAAAGCCCGTGTGAACTCACATTGAAAGTGATTTAAACTATTCATATGCCTGCTAAAGGCGAGAAGATATAAATACTGAATAACTTAAAATTTAAAGTTATTCTAGTGAAAGAAAAATTCGACTTGCGGGCAGGATTCGAACCTGCGTCTTCTCGTTAGATACATCAGACGCTAAGCCACCGCGAATCCCACCCGTCATTTCGAAATTTGCCTTCACATTCTGAACTTAAGTCTTAATGGTGACGTCAATGACTTTATAATCTCAGCATGGAAAATGAATTTAAATTGAAAATCTTAAAATGCACCGAATTAAAAAAAAATGCGTTTTTAAATGACTAGGTCGAAAACAGCTGACGCGATGTCCTAGGTTATTCCCAAGTAGAATAGTTTTAACGACTATCTATATCTATAAGAAAGTTCTCATTGATACCTCTGTCTAAGTTTTAGTTAGAGCTAATAATAGTAGGTTAATGGCAATAGGCTCGCTCCCTATTACATGGGACCTAATTAAGCCGGCGAACTGTGCGTGTAAAATGTGTACATTAGTACGCCTCTGCCTAACCCTTCAGGGAATACAGGCGTGATGGTATGTGCGGTTAATGACTAATAAGTTCATACCTACACAGGATCTATAAAACAAACCAACGCATAGACATTATTTTTATATCAATGTCAGGTTTTCTCTGAAACAGTTAAAAATTTCAAGATATAAAAACATACAACACACTTTATAAAAACTAAAAAATACCGACGTGATTTATATGTATAAATAAGCGAACTGCTTTGCTAATTTGGCCTTTATACACACAACCAAATAATAAACTACAAAAGCGAAGTAAGCCATAAAATTACTCTCAACACAACAATATTCAGTTTAAGTTGGCTACGAATAACCATTTAACCGCGGCATAGTTCAAAATCGTAAATCACGAGTTATTTATTCTGTGTTTGCTCTACAAAATGGCAAATTAAAATACATTCAGAAAATCCGCTCCGAGCAATGCTAGCTCGTTTTTTTTATGGGATACGGGAGCAAACTAGCAGACGGATCACCTGATGGTAAGCGATAACCGTCGCCAATGGACACCCGCAACACCAGAGGAGTCACAAGTGCGTTGCCCGCCTTTTAAAAGGGTTTGGGCCTCCGGTAAAGTCATTCATTCGGCGAAACACAATGCAATTAATTAAAATTGTTTGTACGTGTGATAAAATAACTTATAATAAAAGTAAAATCCGCCTTTAAAAACAAGAAATAATGATATGTGCAGCGACAGCGGAAGTGCGAGCTTTTTATGTTTGGCGTTGAAGGCGGTTTTTCTATTGTAAAATGTTATTTTATTTTTAATTTTGAGTAGTGAGTATATCGAGCAAATTGTTAATGGGATTTTCTTTGGGAGATTGGATTTATTCCAGGTTGCATGGCAATAGACTCTCCCCCTATTACATGGGACTTATACACATACATTAATACAATTATTAGCACTTGTTCCATTCTCTTTTTTGGACATTAAGGCATTAACCTCTACGTTAATGCCCTACATCGTAACACTCGCATAATATCTAATAATATTATTCTTGTAACATCAACTATTATTGTATGGACTTTAAAAGAGACCATGATTCTCTGAGTTTGTTTCGGTGTTTCTTCTCAGAGGTCGTCAGTTAGGAAATGCCGGCGCCATCTAGTTCAAAAAAATTTAAAACATTGACTTGTAAAAGTGTCTTTAAAAGATCTATTTACATAAATAAATATCATCATCATCATCATCATCAATGGATCTTCTGCCATTTTTGTTTTGTGACGAAATGGTTGCAAGGAAAGCGGCCGGCCCGGGAACATTATGCATATCGATCATTTTACTGTTGCATATTTATTTAGTTTCCTTCAGTTATGGTGATTTTATGGTGGGCTCAATGGCTGAGTAATAAGATGTTAAGCTCAGCTTCAGGTAGGTGCAGATGTGACATAAGTAAGCTATGCAGCAGCCATTTTACTTTTCTGGGTAAATTATGTCAAGAAGCCTGCGGACGATAGAATGAGATAAAAGAGAGTTATGCAGACATCTCCTTGCTATTCGAGCTAAATTTCAAAACGTCGATGGGTTCGCTTCATTAGTCGAATGGTCCCAAGCGAGTTCGATTCCCAAGACGAGCAAAGTCTGGGGTATTGGGTTTAGTAGTTCGGAGTTGAAATATGTGCGCGGTTAATGGTAATAGGCTGGCCCCCTAACGCCTCGGCGAACTGTGGATTTGCATTAGTATATCCCTACCTAAGCCTTCGTGGGATACAGGCGTGATAGTATGATGTGATATCAAAGTTGGGAAACGTGTTATAGGTGTCCTCAACCACAAGCTAAGTGTGACTTGTGATTTGGAAAAATACCAGTACCGGTCAAGACCAGAACCATTGGGTTCCTGTGTGAGGTGGAAAGGCAGAAGACATATTTTAAAATAAATAAATAACCAATAAATCGGTGTGGTAAAGTATGTCATACCAACATAAAAATACTAAAACATAGAACAAGAGAGCGTATGGCCCAGCTGAAACCAGTGTTAGGTGGTAGTACTTATCACTACCACCAGATATTGTAATGAGTTGTGGCATTTTCTTACTTTCTTTCAAAAAACAAAAGTAGTGATCCAGTTGACAAAATATTGTTTCCATACAAATCCGAGGACGTCACGGACTTTGTGGGTACTTATAAAAGATAAATAACGTCAAAATGTTGTAAACGATAAGTTAATAACCGGAGTACTAGAATGTAAGGGCTTAAGTATTAAATATATTTCGGGTCTTGTCGTTTTGTAAGAAAGGGACGAAAATAGGTAACTGACCCATTTACTCACCGCGACTCTCTTTCATTTTAGAATTATTTAATAGATTTTTCAAATCGGACCAGTAGTTCCTGAGATTAGCGCGTTCAAGCAAACAAACAAACAAACTCTTCAGCTTTATATATTAGTATAGATTAAGTATAGAAGTATAGATTTCTAGTCAAATTGAGGCCAATAAACTAATATGTCAAATTTGTTTGCGCGGAAGTCGGTTAATGTCAGTAAGATGTCATCATTAAAACTTGTAAATAAAGATTGATGACGTTACTGCTTAGGGCAACAAAATCATTCATCATTCCAACAATAGATCTCAAGTAATCCGGTCAGTGCGCAGTGACGGCTCGTGGGCGTAGTCTCGGCGTATTCCCAGCGTATTATTGTATTGTGTCGAAGTGTATCGCGTGTTAACACTGTTTGCAGAGCTTACACTAGTGAGTAGGGCTGGGAATTAGCCGCGAAAGTTAGGTATCGATATAAAATTCAGAAAAGGAAAATCAATCCAAAGGAATGGAAATTTAAATCCTCTGTCTTCTGCTCATCATAGATGACTGTGATTTTCGATAACGATGATGTAATTTTCAAAAATAATTGATGAACGTCTGATGACTATTGCGCCTTAAAATAAGATGATTTAAAATTACTTTTTTATCAGTTTAGCAGTTTATCTATGCCGTTTGACTATTTGCCAATATCGACTACGATTTGGGTTTGAATTTAGAAGTATTTAAAACTGTTGTCATCTGCCATAGGTCTTCCTGTATCACCTCATATGCACTGAAGCATTGGTATAGTAATTTATTTCCATACGATAACAGCTTTGAATTGGTAGAAACGATCAACATTTAAACTACGAGCTCCAGAAATTGCCAGCTGACGTCAGAAACTGCACCTGATGATAACATTGTCATTTTAGTGGTAATGCTTCCGTCACATTTCATTCTGAAGTTATTCCGTGCGAATATCCCCATCACTAGCTTAGGTCCGGAATGCAGTAACTTGAATCGTGACTGGCGGCTCGGAAGCGATTTGGACTAAATAGAAAAAAATTACAGAAGGTTCACTAATTTCTTTGGCTTTGGCTTTGGCTTCATTGAAATAATAATTATTAGCTTATCTTAACTCTTAAGAGACGGCTGGAATAATTTCAATACAGGGTGAATGTGTGATGTGATACCAGGTATTCAGTAGTAATTTGATTAACCTTAGTCCATAACTATCAATATGTACTACAGACTAATCATCTTGTACGCTGGGGCTCAGACATTTTTTTTATGGGATAGGGGGGGCAAACGAGCAGACGGATCACATGATAGTAAGCGATAACCGCCGCCCATGGACACCCGCAACACTAGAGGAGTCACAAATGCGTTGCCCGCCCTTTAAAAGGGTCTGGGCCTCCGGTAACCTCACTCACTCGGCGAAACACAACGTAAGCGCACAACTTGCAGTTCCAAAATAGATTTGCAAATGTCAGTCTGTAGACAACTATGTCCTAATCCCTCAACTAGATAAGAAAACCTGTGAGGACCCATCGCAGATTGATAACACGTTTCGGATTCATTTTTCTTTTTTCGGAATTATTCGAAAGATTCTTTTAGATTCTATGACACGAGGTCTTTCTGACGCCACATTTGGTGTTGAATTTCTGCGTCTACCTGCATTATGACTTACACAGGCTACGCAGGCGCAGCATTGTTTAGCTTTGCATTGTTTGAATTAAGAGCTAACTGTTATTAGTGCTTGTAATTTGAGATCTTAGTAATTTTAGTCCGGTCAGTGAACTGGGTGTGAATTCGATTATAGACTTGTGTGTTGAGTTTGAGTGGATTAAGAGGTCGTAAGGTCAGCTGTGGTCAGGAGATTGTGTGGTGTTTTATTTATTGAAGACTTAAATGGACAGTTGTTAATTTTTAAATTTTTAAATTTAATATTGTGATTATTCATCGATACGGACTGAGTCTGTGGGCAGAGGCTCTCCTCCTTCAAGTGCCCTGAGAAGCAACTAAGGAATACAGGTTCTATAGGGTGACAGACGTTTAAGCTTTGACATGGTACCTATACTTGTTTTTATTGGCAAACAAATTGACGAGCCACTTAGTGGTAAGTAGTCGTCATCGCCCATGTACACCTGTAAGAAGGAGTTGTTGATGCATTGCCGACCCATAAGAGCCCTTATGGACTGCAGACTGCCTAAAGCGCACCAACCGAAAGGAAATTGGCTCTTACGCGCTAATGTCGAAACACACATAAGGGTGCTTTACGACTGACCAGTAAAAGACACTGCCTTTTAAGCAATACAATGAACATAATCAAACATTACCAAAGGTTCTCCAATCTAAATCTAAGCTAGTCAAAAAATATATTTATCACTCTCTAATGTCATTTACAAAAAAGAGATAGAGCTATGTCAAACCCTGGCTGTTCTCCTGGATTATGTATTAACGTGGTACCTCACTCCGTAAGCTCTATATCGATAGAATTTAAGTATATTATGGACGTCAAGCGTATAACTTTATCGACTATTAAATTCAGTACATTATAAGCTACAACCATTGAGTTATAATCATGACTGGTATTAAATAAAGGTAAGCAGAGTTTACAGTCTCCTGTCGCCTACAATGAGTCAATATCTATTATCGTTAGAACACTTTGTAAACAGTATAAATAACTTAGATCAATGACCACAGGGCTTTATACTGTATTGAGTAGGGTTAGCAAATATTATGGACTGTATATTATATTAGAACGAACTTTCTAAATCTAATGTCAGTCTAAAAATATTCCCAAAACTGCTCTGGAACTGTTGACTTGATTATTTCTGGATGTTTGCAAAATACGTGACGTCATACTTGGGGGTGTGTGGATCATGCGTTGACATTTAACAGGGATGAGGGGGAAGAGGATTTATAGATGGCCTGTTATTTGCCGATCACTATACCACGCTAACTTACTGCAGGTTTTTAGACTTTTATTTTTAAACCACGATAAATTATGTCTAATATCGAAGCCATTATTTATCCAGCATTCGCTAAAGTTGCGTCCATGTCAATCTGACAAATCAAGGTTCAATCGTTTATCGCAACTCATGCGCCGCTCCTTATATGGAAGTACGTGCTACACCAGCGATAGCAAACACACTTGAGCAAACTCCAACAGAGATCGAAATAAGATCGTCAACATTTTGTGCAATATTTGTTTAGTCTCAATGCATAATTATTGTTCTGAAGATGTATAAGACAAAGTAAGCTTTGTCTTGTACAGTGCTCGGAGTCTCTCTGAAGGAACGAAACAAAACGAAGTTCTCCGTCAGAGAACTAAAGTTACCTATATATAGCATAAGGATTATCTAGTTGAAGTGGCAATGGGCCGGTCACATCTGTCGGAGAACCAACAAACGCTGGAGCAAATGCGTTCTTGAGTGGAGACCGCGACTACAAAAACATAGTGTAGGATGTTTGCCAGCCAGGTGGAGTGACAACTTGCGGAAGATAGATGGCAGTGACTGGATGAAGAAAGCCGAAGATTAGGCTCTGTAGCGTTCACTAGGAGAGGCCAACGTCCAGTAGTGGACGAATGTAGGCTGATGATGAAATCTTAGGCAGGTATCTTAGGTATATTGATGTGCACCCATTGTGCCACTAGACAAAGATCAAAACTTTGAGCTACTATTTTCGTAGAAAAACCAGATAACACTCGCTCGAAGTTTTGGTCAAAAGTGTGCTTACGATCACTACACTATCGAGGCAATTAAAAAAATCGAAAGATCAAAAGCTTTCAAATATATATCAGCGTCAAATGTCAAGTACTGTAATCACTCACGTGTGTAATGTACACATAGCACATACCATAAGTTTGACACCTCTGTCCGATGCTATAGTTTGATTGGCCATAAAAAGTGGTAATCTAACGATTAGAGGCGTGCAATAAAAACATCGATAAAAACCGAAGTTAATTATAGTCAGATGATGTCAACACAAATACATGTAACCTGTACACTTTTAAGCGTACTTATTATGCCTAAATAGAGGTGTACCTGTCTGTTATCAAGATCGCGATTGAGACAAGAAAAAACTGTTCGACATGCTACTTTTGTAAAGACAAAAATCTCGTTTGCTATTAGATCGAAAATCTCTAGGCCGAACAAGCACCGATTGACAATGGACCTTCTGAACTAATGTAAGTACCTATATAAACGATGGATTAACAAATACCGAGACCTGAGACGGTTATGCCAGTTAATCATAGCATTTTTTTTAAAAACCATTTCTTGTATCCTGTATCTTAGGAACCGCTGATTCTTAAGTTGCTAAAGGTAGAGATATAAAAATAGATATATTTTTCTATACGTCTCATATTACGATGTAGGTCCAAAGTCCTTACTAAGGAACGTACAGGCTCGCGGAGAATTTAATATCCAACAGATAAGAACACTCGTGTAACGTTACAAAGCTTGGAATGCGTCTAGACTCTAGACCAGTATTCCCCAAACTATAGGCGCTGAAAAATGGATTTAAACAGTCCTTTATATCACACTGCCTTTGTCTTCATGGCAATAGGTGAGTTCCAAATTCGGAAGTTTTTATGAGATGGATCGCGGTCCAGTCAACTTCGGGAACCACTGGAAAACACTCCTAAATTGGATACTTTTTGTCTAGATAAACAAAAAGTATCCAATTTAAGAGGTCTTAAAATTAAAATTACCCATTAAACATGGACTCAATGTCTAATCAGTAATCACCGTAATTACGCTAAATAAGTACCCTAGTAAAATACCCTTTGTATAAATGAAAATTTCAAAACAGACCCACGAAACAGGAAAAATTATAGTACCTACTGTTTATAATATTTTTAGTATAGATTGATGACCTAATATGATTCCAAAATCAAATATCTCTTGTAGTAGGTATTAAAGATTTTAATGGGTTCGGCAATACGCGAGCGAAACCTCTCGTGTTGCAGATATTTATAGGCTAAGGTAACTCCTTACCATCGGGCAGACCGTAAGCTAATTTGCCACTTCAGTGGTATAAAAAAAAATTCAGCATAGTAACCATATATTTTGAAATGAGTCCAATGAACCACTTGAAATTGAAATACAAACGAGCCAGATATTTCCCGAACTATAAATACGCTCTGTTGGTGAATGAACGCATTGAATGAATGAAATCAAATGATATTAAAATAGTATAGCTTAGCCCATGTGGTACTTGAGTGAATGAAAAAAAATGTTTCGCCTCTTTTGGAGAACGATTGATAGTGTTGGTCACTGAAATAACCTCATACTTTTTCAAGGCCTGACTCTCAAAAGTATATTAGGTGTCCAAAAAAAATTAAAATGATTGATTTTTATTAAAGTTGAGATTATTCTGTTTCATAACTAGTTCTGTTGGTCACCTTTGTAGATTCAGAATGCAGAGACCAATTAAGCATGACCTCTGCTTTGTTATATCCGCATACAATAGAGAGAACTAGCCAATAAAGATAAATTACGTAGACGTTTCAAGATAAGAAACAATGGTGGTAAATTGTAAGTAAATCAAAGCCAACATTTTGTAACTACAGTGAAGTATGTCCACATGTAGCAATCGTAGGAATTCTGCTAGACCCACTAGGTGAAGCCGTGAAGATAAGATAAGTACGAGTGTTGGTGAATGAGCGTTGGCCACATAAATCATAGTTATTTTATTATTAAGACAGCACTCAGTGGCCTAGACCGCTAGACTGCGTAGGCGCAGATGCCTAGGGTTGTCACGCAACACTCGCTTCAAAGATAGATTTAATATAATTAAGGCAACAAATACAGGTTTAATTTTAATATAAATGTTGTGATAGAAGAAGATTTATACGAATCAAACATGCATATTTATACACAAACATTCAAGCTTGATAAAAGGAATGTCTATGAAGTTTCTTGCCGTATTTCTCCATAAGACTACTTTTTGGGTGTCAGCAAAACACGACGTTTGAATTTGGTATCCAACACGGATGCGCTGGCGATATTTGTTTTAAAAAAATACTAACATTAAAGAACGCTTAGATGCTATATCTACACGCCTGTAGTCCCTGAAGAATTAGGCAAAGATTTACCAATGTACACCCACAGTTTTGCCCTATATAAAACAAGGGGCGAGCGAGCCTATTGCAATTAACCAGGCTCAACCCCAAATCCGAGCTCTGCGAATTTCATAGAAATGAGAGAGAATTTAATAGAAGAATCTAATAACACTGGTCGACCTAGCAATCAAACTGAGGACATCTAGCGTAACAGTCGCGCGTGTCTAATGAGGCAGTTGTTTATCTCAATAGACCTTTGATGCCATTAAGTTCTAAAGAACAATTCCCCCAAAAAGTGAACAATTCCAGCAAGTAAATCTAATATAACAGCCCAGACACACCACACTGTGGGGGCGGGTTGGTGGCCCCACCGCCGAGAGAGTGGTGCATGCGTTAAATCATAGATATTTTAGTATTAAGGCCGTGCAGTCTGAGTAGCCTAGACCCTGTAGGTGCTATGCGTGGGCGCATGTAGACAGGGTTCACACAAAACGACGTGATTCATTTAGGACAAAAATTGAATTTCTCTTTCCCTTAAAAGTAAGTACCGATATTATTTTTTAACTTAATAAGTTTATACATTTAATTGCCTTGAATTATTGACTTGACTTGAGACTTAGACCCACTTGCACCAAATTCTTAAATGTGTTTAAGTCATATTTAAACACAATTTTTCATAGATATTTCGTGTTTAAATACAATTTAAACACATTTATAAGTTGGTGCAAGTGGGCCTTAGTGACGTGAGTGGGAGTGTAGGAAGGGGAAGGCCTAGGCGAACGTTCCGAAATCAGATTGAGGACGTTCTGAAAAATGGATCGGTCAAGAGTACCCTAAACCGACGCTCATGTATGAAAAGATAGATGAGTGTGGATGAAGCTAAAGGGGTATGTCAGAATCGTAGCAAGTGGAAGTCTGTGGTCTCTGCCTACCCCTACGGGAAAGAGGCGTGACTTTATGTATGTATGTATGTTATTACTATTTAAATCAACGGTAAAGACATTCTTACAAACGTACCTGCTGTCTGTGTCTATAATAAGAGTATCACGTTGTAATTCATAGTGTTAAAAAGTTTTACAAATTATGTAAGTATAGTTGGTAGCCCTGATTATAAAGCCCACGCCCATAGCCAGTTGACCCGCCCCTCCTCATCATTACTACAGGTGGGAGATATGCCTGTATCAATCACAACTGCGGTACATTAAGCCATAGCCGTGGTGCCCATAAACCGTGGGGTGATATGAAGTGTCCATTAATATTCTAAGTACTTCCATTAGACAACATTTCATTATTACTGTCGTGTTCCATCATCTTCCGAGCCTTCTCCCAAATATGTTGCTGTCGGCCTCCAGCAAACCCAGATGCGGCTGTATATCTGACTGCCATTAGACCTCCGCAACCCAATTTCTGGGCAATACCGATATTCGGAAGATAGACTGGTTATCGGTCTTTTTTTGCGCTTCTGACTACCGCTAACAAATGTCATAGATACTCGTATGTCAACCGGGACCAACGGCTTTACGTGCTCTCCGAGGCATGGAGGCGTCTCCATGTATTAAGCATGGTCACCCATCCACACACTGACTGCGGCGAGCGCAGCTTAACCTTGCATATCTGTTGATCAGCTTTGTTATTACTTAAGCCACGAGCCCCTCAGCACTATCTTGTTCAATATAGTCATATTATATTTTAATATCTTATTACAAATTATTTTCAACCGACTTCAAAAAGGAAGTTCTCAATTCGTCCGTATTTTTTTTGTATGTTTGTTACGCGCTTATTCGGCCAGTTATAAACCGATTTGGTTTTTTATTTGTTTGAATGAATAAACTCCCGAAGTCCCGAGATGGTGGTCCCATTCAAATTTCAGTGATCACAAGTTTAGAAAAAAACCGGATCGTTTGTTTTCGCCACCGACTTCCACGCATTACATATATTTTTCTTGAAGGCGGTTTTACTTTTTGTTAAAAGTTATTCATTTTAATTTATTGTTTAATAATGTCAATAACGTGAGCCGGCACTGGATAATACCTCTTCATGTCTGGAGTGTTTATGAAAGTAGGGGAGTTGGATACAGACACTACGTGGGTACGTAATACTGAGCTTAGATGTTTAGAGTTGAGCTTGCCTTGATTGATTGAGAACAGGTAAGGAAATTTAATGTATTTTTCTTTAATAAAAGAAAATAAATGCTGTGGTGCTGTTTAATTTTCTATTGTATATATTTAATGTCTAGTTTGACAAGGTAATCAATTGTAAATGATCGTTTCTTAGCTTTCTTAGAAAGTCACATTTCTAATAAATACTGCGACATAAATATTATCTGTACACTTCTACAGGATGTTTTTTATTCAGTGACAATGGCAATACAGCACACGCCATATAGGTTTTTTTTATTATAATAAACGTTACCCCACACTAGGATTTTCTCCTGTATCGTGGGTGCGTTTACAAACATAAATTCTCACATACACAAACGCCCAGACCCGGAACAACTACCTGTAGATCATACAAATATTTGCTCCGTGTGGGGATCGAACCCACAACACGTGTCGCAGAAGCCGATCGCTCAGCCGCCCCGCCAAACGTGTCTATAGGTATCGAACGAAACCAATACAATTTTTTTGCGTGTATTAATCCTCAGGGACTTCCGTTATCTAGGGAAGGTGATGAGGTATATCAGACACCCATACTTAGGTGGCTTACTGATCAAACCGTGCTAGTACAGCCAAGAGAGTAGTCTGAAGTGCATTGTTTCTTAACCTGAGAGTTGCATTAGGTGTTGAATTACGGGGCCCAATATCTTAAAATTTGCTTAGATTATGATACCTACTGAAAAATAATGAACCGATCGCTGTCTTAGCCGATGTAAAACTTTAATCTATACTTACTAATATATAAAACTGAAGAGTTTGTTTGTTTGTCAGCTTGATCTCAGGAACTATAGGTCCGATTTGAAAAAAATATTTCAGTGTTAGATAACCCATTTATTGAGGCTATAAATCATCACGCTAAGACCAAGTAACTATTCCAGGTGGACGAAGTCGCGAGCAGAAGCTACGAGTAGTATGTTAAGTAGGTCGAATTATTAAAATGCTGTGAGGGGATTTTTTCTTGAAATTTTAACTAGTGTTGTAGTAGAGAAGAAAAAGAGGAGTATGAGAAGATGTATGTATGAGAAGACGTATGAATGTCGCAGAAGCAAAAGAGGCATGCAAGAATCGTAGCAAGTGGCAGTCTATAGTTTCTGCCTACCCCTGTGGGAGAATGGCGTGAGTGTACACCTACACGAATGTCCTACTGATCTGGTATTGTCGTGTGACGGGTCGTTGAGCTCCCTTAATTATGGTTGAGCTACACGATGACTGATGCATGCTTGCCGTCAGTTAGGACTGGTCTACTCAAAGCTGCTGGTTCTTTCTTCAAAAGGCCATTTCAGACATTGCCCTGCATTGTCCCACTCACATTATTTGCATTATTTTATGTCTGGACTTTAAAAGAGACCATGATTCTCTGAGTTTGTTTCGGTGTTTCTTCTCAGAGGTCGTCAGTTAGGAAATGCCGAAGCCATCTAGCTATAAAAAAAAACAAACCATTGACTTGTAAAAGTGTCTCTAATGATCTACTTACAGAAATAAATATCATTTCATTTCATATGTATGTATGTATGTTGTTGAGAATCGATAGCCTAGTGTACCTACCCAAAAAGTTCAGAACAGTTTTGTGTCGAACAGTATTTCAACCTGGTTTTATGTTGTCACGCCTACCATTGTGGCAACATGGGGCCTTATTGCCGATGATTAAGCTTTGTTAAGCGTCATGGGATGGCCGAGTCGTGAACTCGTGATGATATCAAAATAATCCGTTAACTAAAATGGTGTGAATTGACACACTTGGAGTTTGCAGGTAAAATTAACGTCATTGTTTAAGTTTAACTAGCTGTGCATAACGTTATTTCATACTCTATTGCAGGTATTAGTAGTTTTAACATCCAGTCACTGGGGTGAAACGTCGGGTGTTAAATAAAATATAAATATCAATATAACTCGATCTAGGTAAATTCCATAAAAAATAAGTGTTTTATTTCCATCCACCACCCGCCCGATGGTCGGACGATATTGTGAGGGCAGTGGGGAATCTGTGGGTGCGACTTGCACAACATCGGCAACAGTGGCGTGATAGAGAAGAGGCCTTTACTCAGCAGTGGGTGTTAGCGGCTGTATAGATAGATAGATAGAGATTTCATTGTTTCATATTTGCTTAAACCTTGCAAATCTTATTCGATATCAAATATAATTAATGCTTGTAATTTAATATATTTCACATTTGTACGCCAAATAGATGGCAGAACATGTTGGTACCTACTTTATATTTCTCTATGTAACATCTATTTTATAGCACACGTGTTTTAACAAATAAATACATCTTTATCTTTATCTTTAGATCAGATAGACACAAAAACACAAGCCAAAACATCAAATGATAACCATAGGGTGGTGAGTTCGTAACCCATCACTTGCACAATAGCATTTTTTATGGTCTAAGTTGGCATCTTTTGCCAACTTAGACCATAAAAAATGCTATTGTGCATGCAGACGGATCACCTGATGGTACGCGATTACCACCGCTCAGGACACCAGCAACACCAGAGGAGTCGCAAGTGCGTTATCCACCTTTAAAAGGGTTGACCCTCCGTTAATAAATAGAAATAGGTAATAGAAAATAAAAGTAGTATCAAAAGTTATATTAACCCAGTCATCTTCAAATCAGTCTACCAAATAAATCATAACACCAAAACGAATTGTTTTTCTCCCCTGTTGATTTTAAGCCATGTTGATCGATCGCCCGCGTATCACTCGGTGCGTACGCGCAACTCACCTTCATCAGTTTTGATCGTTGATCACCGGCTGCGCACGAATGATAAATTGCCAAGATCTGTCATCCTGATGGTAATTCTTATTTCGATCGTTAGTAGGAATCGGGTGCAAGTCATTAGAGGTGTCGGTACAAATATTATAGACGTTTGTACTTATTTATAGGTGTTCGACTGGTCGTGTAGGTATGTGATGATGGGTGTGTGTTCAAAGCGGTGACCACTTTCATACAGCGATGATCTGATAAACATAACTATTGTACTGTTTTTCGTTTTTAATAAATTTGCTACTGCTACGTTAGGATTTTCTCCTATTTCTTTTTTTAATTCTTGATAGACTTAAATTTGATCGCCAGATGGCCTGGTGTTAAGCGACACAGCGAAATTCTCACATGCACAAACGCCCACACCAAGAACAACGACCTGTAGGTGATGCAATCATTTGCTCCGTGTAGGGATCGAACCCATAATACCTGGCGTTGAAGTCGATCGCTCAGCCGCTACGCCAAACATGTCATTCTTCTTTACAATCTACGGATTTGAATGACACAAGTTAATTCCTGCCTAAACCAATTGAAACCAATTGAAACTGCCTCATTAGCCAAGTGGTCCTGAGCGCGACTGCTAAGCTAGAGGTCCTGGGTTCGAATCCCAGGTCGAGCAAAGTGTTATTGGGTTTTTCTATGAAATTCCCAGTAGCAGCTCGGAGTTAGGAATTTGTGCCCGGTTAATGGCAATAGGCTCGCCCCCTATTACATGGGACCTAAACATACCGGCGAAATGTGGGTGTACATTAGTACGCCTCTGTCTAACCCTTCGGGGAATACAGGCGTGATGGTATGTTATATTAAACCAATTGAAATTCCAGAATTCTTGCTCTAACAAACGTATAATATAGTATGTAGGTAATCAGACAGTCATCACTTGAAGTGATTAGCAATAAGAGACAAGCAGAGATCTAAGTGGTACTGACGCGGGGTGTGTAGGACCCGACTAGTCTAAGTAGCCGAGCGATAATGTTGGCGGTAACATCGCAATGTTGGATAAATCAGTGACAGGTTAAAAGCCCTAACCCGTTCACTGCAGACTCGTTAACCTGTAACACGATAAGGCTGTTGTATCTTTATTATATATATTTGAGAAATAATTATCGAAATTTTGTATTGAAATCATTAAGAATGCGGTTAGGTATCTACTTCAGTTGTCGGATTCATGATTGAGAGATCGATTTTAGAATCTTTTCTACTACTAAATTTCTCTATTCTACTACGTCCTAATAAAGCTACAAAATTTCTGCATTTGATTTGCGCAATTGACTAAGAAATGAGAGAACACAGCTAACAGATAAATCATTTCATCTATTCGCCACAAGCCCAACTCCAACGTGATAACTTTTTATACCGACTCCAGTTTTTGCTTCAAGACAGATCGTAAAGGCCACAAAACAATCTAAGTCGATTACTTCATCGTCCTACTTCGATGTTAAATCGATAAACTTAATCGATTCGGCACGCTCGACTCGATCATAGTGCGAGTACGTTCGTGTCTACATTATTGCCAGATGTCTGTTAAGGGCCTGTTCGCAGTTGTACAGAGGGGCATTATACGAAAACAAGAGTACCTTATGATTGATTTTTATTAGCCTACTAAGTATGAAAGATTCCCAAAGAGATAATAATAGCAGGAAGGCCTTTTCAAATATTGCTTTCAAATGAAGTCTGACAACAGATTCTTGCAGATAATTTCTGAACTGATGCTCTGGCTTTGGTATCTGGCAGACATGAAGTAAGTCTGCGACTTCTCATTTATTTTGGAATAGATTCCGGGAATTGCGAGAATTTTTCGGGATGGGTTTTTCTGGCTCTGTGTAATGAGCGGGCAAAAGCGTTTACAGTTTTTGTTTGGAATCTTCGAAGTTTTGCATGGAAATTATTTTAGGATAGGTAAATGCTTGGACATCCTTCAGCGTCCACATATCTTGTTATCGCAATATTGTACCTGTTAACGCATGGACATCACTAATCGGAAGAAGGGCCCTGGCAACACTGGCAGAGACCAACGCGGATGCCGCGCCTTCACTTCGCTCCAATCGCCAGCCGCAAACACGTCCTCCGATTATCTCACGTTCTTGCCGAATAATTGTTAATATTCATACATCATTGTTTTTATACCTGCATTAAATCTTGTAAAAGTAATACAAAGATAGTTTGCTTGGAAAGTTCCCAACAAAATTGGCGACCGTGACGGTCTCCGCCAGTGTTGCCAGGGCCCTTCTTCAGGCTAGTGATGTCGATGCGTTAACAGTACCAGTGAAGATTGTAACATAATTTATTTTAAAAGAGTGTCCATGGAGTTTATTGCCGGATTCTTCTCCATAGGATCAACCTTTTGGATCCGTGCAACTAAAATCGTTTGTAAAAGCTTATTTGAAATTTGAACTTTGTTGCAATATTTTGTATGTCTTTAAAACCAATGGTCAGACACGAATCAAATTAACCTATTACGTGAACATTTAATGAATCGGTTCATGAATCACAAAATCATGCGCGCACTTACAAAAAAAAGAACATAATACGAAGTTAGGGCCTTCACCTTTTTTGTAGTCGGTTACAAATACAAGTACCAAACTGTGAAATCGAATTACCAATTGTTCGTTTTGCATCTGACTATTAGATCTGAGGCCATATTAACGTCAATTTACGCGGTAATCTATTAGCATGTCTAACAAAGTGCGGTAAGAAGTAGGCTAAGCTGTGCTTATGCCCAAAGACGATCGTAAGCCGATCGCCTCCGACCACTGCCGAGTTTAGCCGAGATCTACGTCACAGTTACTAGTACATGAATTACATTGAGACACTTTGTGGACATGTTT
Organism: Acronicta leporina; assembly: GCA_947256265.1. Taxonomy (NCBI): domain Eukaryota; kingdom Metazoa; phylum Arthropoda; class Insecta; order Lepidoptera; family Noctuidae; genus Acronicta; species Acronicta leporina. The sequence goes on along the minus strand of OX366513.1, from coordinate 888,059 downwards.
GCGGATTTAAATTTGTATGGTGTTCGGATTATGAATTTTTTGATGCGGCAGTGTGAGGAAATATTGTAAGTAAATGTCATTCGTACCATTTTCCGATAGCGAGGTTGGCAATTTCTCAAAAATAGTCATTTTTTCCCAATTTTGTCATCGCTTTTATTAACACGATATTTATTAGGCACTTAGAAGGTAATTAGCCTTATTATCCTCCTATCCTTATTATGACTGCCTCATTAGCCAAGTGGTCTTGAGCGCGACTGCTACGCTAGAGGTCCTGGGTTCGATTCCCAGGTCGAGCAAAGTGTTATTGGGTTTTTCTATGAAATTCCCAGTAGCAGCTCAGAGTTAGGAATTTGTGCCCGGTTAATGGCAATAGGCTCGCCCCCTATTACATGGGACCTAAACATACCGGCGAACTGTGGGTGTACTAAGGTACGCCTCTGCCTAACCCTTCGGGGAATACAGGCGTTATGGTATGTTATGTAGAAGGTAATTAATCATGCATAAATTGATACTAGAAGGTCATAAGTTGCAAAATATATAACCTAGTCTTAAAGTTTTACGACGATTCGGTCTCAAACTCCCTACAAAGTATTGTGGCTATCAATTTAAATGCTTGAAAACTGTTTGAAAGGCACAAATCCCTAACTCCAAGCTGCTACTTTTAATTTCATAGAATAACGCGCGTGGTCGTCTTTCTGTGGGATGCCATTCGATTGTAGTTCTGGCAGAGTGCTCAAGCGCAAGCATGGCCTGCTTGGTCACAATTGAGCTTGTAAGCTTTTAGGGGGCCATCGGTGATATTATTTTCGGGCAGTACGGACCTCGGAGGCATGTCAAAATTCAATGGTACGGACTTTCGGACCCGATCAGTCAAAAAACACCCAATCTCTGCTCTCTGACAAGCTTCGAGTTTAGCCTTTTGTTTTAGAAAATTTAAAACACTTTTTTTTTTAAGTTTAATTAAAGCTTTTTGTTTTAGTTCTGTCAAGGAAAAGGTTTATTAAATAAACTAGCTTTTTCCCGCAGCTTCGCTCACCTGAAGCTATATTAGGATAAGAAACTGATCCCAAAAATAATTTAATCATATCCAGCACTGTTGATCTCTTCTTTGTATGGGTCTCTCTATACATCAGAGAGGTCAAGCTGTATCTCAGGAGCCGCTTAATTTATTGAGATAAGAAGTTCACCACTTTTTAAGTTGGAGCATAAATACTGTCTAACAATGATAAATCTATTCAGTAGTTTTTGCGCCAACCCGTAAAAACAGACCAGAATTTAAAAAATCACATATTTGGGGTTGAAAACGTTTATTTATCCTACCCTACTTCTTTTTTTATATCTACAATATATACACATAGATTATTTATGTTTTTATAATAGTATCAAGAGATAAAGAAATCGATTTAATAAATAAGGCACGGGAAAAATTGGGATCGGAACTTTCCAATCGACGCAATCGTTCTATCCATCAACTAATTTCGACTACCGTAATAAGTATCATTATGGGTAAAACTGGTTACCAATCATCATAGACTGGCCTTCCAGATTAATGGTTTCGCACTTTATAAGCTCTTCATACTCACATCGAATATTAAAATATAATTTAAAAATTACACGTCTCTACCCTGACCTTTAAAAACCTTTTATTACTTTTATAAAATGATCTTAAAATCCAGTCATTACAGTAAGTAATAACTGAAATTATCAATTTTGAAAAATTGATATGACGTACCAAGTACCTACAGCGGGGTCTTAAGTACAGGGCAGTTGACCCTGGGGTCAACTTAATGGGGGGATTTAAATTAATCGTTAACGCGTGTGCGTCTGACTTATTAGGGTTGGGTGTAGTAACCGAATATCCGCCAACGAAGATCTACGAAGAATCCGCGCGGATTAATTTTATTAACCCGTCACGATGAAAAAGATCACGGCATCAGTGATTTAGATTTTGTTTTGAATATTTATATCCGATGCGAATACTTTAAGTGATAGAAAGAAACTTTAACTTTATTTATAGAATGTTAATATCGAAAATGGAACGTTTTGATTTTTAGATTGTTTTTGATCTTGAAGCTGCAATAGCATGGAACAGTTAGGCTGTGAAGTATATCCTATACATACTTCTCAGACATGTCATGACGTCCATCCATTTCACCAGTATTTCAGGTCCCATGCAAAAATTAGCAAACCAATGATTATAAATAAATAAATATTCTTGGACATTTTTACACAGCACCATCTAGTCCCAAACTAAGCAGAGCTTGTACTATGGGTACTAGACAATGGATATAATACTTATATACTTTTTGTTTGTAAATACATACTTATAATACATAAGAAACACCCAGACGAACACAAACACTTATATTCATCACATAAATTTTTGTCTCCTGTGGGAATTGAACCCACGATCTCATGGTCAGCAGTCCGGTACTCGAACCACTAAACCACAGAGGTCATCAAATATATTGTTATATTGTTTTTAATTGAAATTAATTAAATAAAAAAAAATATACTTATTTAATAGAGTCCAACTAGCCTTAGAATTTAAAAATGTGTAGAAGACCCCTTTTTAATAGGATATAAATCTCAGAATAAGAAGAAAATCCATCAATTATAGTAGTGTAAGTAGTAACTATTAAGAATTTTAAATGTAAATAGCACTGATGACATAGATCCTGTTTCTATGTACCTCAAAGGGCATCATTATCATCTCCCAAACAAATGATGACATTACACTGTGCTAGCATTAAGCGCGGTGAACAATCAATTGAAAACGGTCTGCGCTTGCGCACCCACCGCGCTATAAATAAGACAACCGCTGCATTAGACTAGGTTGTATAAACGTAATTTCTGTACAGCTATAGGAAGTGTGAGTGTAAATATGAAGGGCGTAATAGAGGGGAATTATACGTTGCCCAGTAAAGTTAACAAGTGGAGTGTTTGCTGAGCTGTTTCTTACTAGAATTAAACTTGCCCGATTTATTGTCTGTTAAATGCTTTTACTGAGAATAGTTCTACTGACTTTTAAGTGGTTTGCGAAACACCATTTGATAGGTTTGCTGTACCTATCTATATCTATAAATAGTTTGGTTAAAACATAACATACCATCATGCCTGTATTCCCCGAAGGGTTAGGCAGAGGCGTACTAATGTACACCCACAGTTCGCCGGTATGTTTAGGTCCCATGTAATAGGGGGCGAGCCTATTGCTATTAACCGGGCACAAACTCCGAGCTGCTACTGGGAATTTCATAGAAAAACCCAATAACACTTTGCTCGACCTGGGAATCGAACCCAGGACCTCTAGCGTAGCAGTCGCGCTCAGGACCACTTGCCTAAAAATGAGGCAGTTGCCTAAAAATAGTTTGATTTATTATATATTTTTTCATTTCACCTCTCATCGTACGTATTTACTTTCAATGCAGTCTACGCTTTGTTGAGAGCATGTTCTGGGGTTTTGTCATTGATATTGAAGCAAATAGCAAGTTTATGAGATGTACGACGAGTACGAGAAACTGCGGTGCGCGAGGCAATATTGCACTTGTCAGTTTTTTTTATTATTACTTTAGGGTGGACGCTCAGATATGCGTACACCCGTCCCTGGCAGACGCGCAGCGCATCTTCGGTCGCGTAACGCCAGAACTGTCATAAAGATAATAAAATATCCGAATTTCCAAAAATATAACCGACTAGCTTCTGCCCGCGGCTTCGCCCCCGTGGAATAAAAAGTATCGGGAACGGGATAAAAAGTATCCTATGTCCGTTTCCTGGTTCTAAGCTACCTCTATACAAATTTTCAGCCAAATCGGTTCAGCCGTTCTTGAGTTATAAATGAAGTAACTAACACGACTTTCTTTTATATATACATAGATATAGATATAGATGATTACGCTAATGATACGCGCGAAATGTTCCACCCTTAGCATTCACTGTGCTGCGCGATAAATATATTTTTTTATTCTTAATTAATGATGTAAGTCTGAAGACCAATGAAGGGAGGAGTGATGTCCGGTGGCAAGATGGGTCGATGACGTCAGGAAATCCTGGTCACACGTGGACGACATTAGCACGGACCGGAAAAGTAGCATAAGAAAAGGAATACTATAGCAGTTGGTTGATTAGAACTGTGGATAATTTGAGCCCCTGTCTAGGGTTATGATAATAATCATGTGTAGTTGCAGTTAAAAAACAACGGTAATCGACCAGACCCTCATGGTAAGCGATTACCGCAGCCTATGGTCATCCCAGAGGAGTCACAGGTGCCTGGTTTGGGCCTCCGGTATCCTCAAAAGGAACACAATTATAACCATTTCTCAAGAATTGGGCTACAAAATGCAGAACAACCTCTTCAGTTTTATTCACTACCTTTATTAATATGATATTTTCCAGATTACTACTGCCACCCCTTGATGTCATGATGGTTGTGGCAAAAAGGACCAGTTTAACCGGGTCGCACTATGTCGCCCCGTGGCGCGGTCCGTGTGGCCAGTTCGCGGAACCAACGGTGCGCCGAAGTGGTGAATCAACTTGATCTGATTTTAGCATATTAACGATGTGACTTATACAAACATTAAATAAACTATTATATCAGGAGATCATTTAGAACTCGGTTAGATGTCTAATGTATTTTTCGAGAAATGGTCACCTATCTACAGGATGACCGCAGGAAAGATTGAGTTTATGAATCGACCAATTGTAGTGTTGTAGACAACAGAATAGATTATTATAATATACCATCACGCCTGTATTCCCCGAAGGGTTAGGCAGAGGCGTACTAATGTACACCCACAGTTCGCCGGTATGTTTAGGTCCCATGTAATAGGGGGCGAGCCTATTGCCATTAACCGGGCACAAATTCCTAACTCCGAGCTGCTACTGGGAATTTCATAGAAAAACCCAATAACACTTTGCTCGACCTGGGATTCGAACCCAAGACCTCTAGCGTAGCAGTCGCGCTTAGGACCACTTGGCTAATGAGGCAGTTTATATTAGATATCCTTCATATCCCATCATAATGTAAACATTAATACAAATCGAGTAATTATCGGCAAAAAAAGTGCGGCGTTCCGTTAGATCGATTCAGTGGATCCAGTTAACTGTGAAACGTTCACGAAATTCCCACCTGTGCAGATTCTGTAGGGCTGCCGAAATTACAAAGTCAAAGAAACCCCTGACAACCAGTGCGTCTTATTAACAGTTTTTTATTTACATTCTGCCCAGAAATTGAATTGTGTAGGCCTGATGGCATGTTATAGAAACAATGTGGAATCACTATTTTTGTCTGTGGTTAGTTTTACTTACTATAGGGTAGCGTAAGCTTCTAGAGACGTTGTAATGGCGTCTAAACTAAAGTTGTACTGTATTTTGTTGAGCTGTGTGTTGTTATAACACATTGGAACTTACAAACACTTTTTCTCAAATCTCCCTTAGCATGGCAATTACTTTTGATCAAATACTGATATTCAAGCCGACCCTGAAGGCTCGATAACCAAAATTTAGAAAACCGATTCCAAGATTAAAACTCACTCAGCTTGCAAAACCACTTCACTTCAAACTATATTAATAACATAAAACATACATACCATCACGCCTGTATTCCCCGAAGGGTTAGGCAGAGGCGTACCTTAGTACACCCACAGTTCGCCGGTATGTTTAGGTCCCATGTAATAGGGGGCGAGCCTATTGCCATTAACCGGACACAAATTCCTAACTCCGAGCTGCTACTGGGAATTTCATAGAAAATCCCAATAACACTTTGCTCGACCTGGGAATCGAACCCGAACCTCTATCGTAGCAGTCGCGCTCAGGACCACTTGGCTAATGAAGCAGGCAGTAACTATTAATAGGTTACTTATAAAGGCTTTTCAAGCGTCAAAATCTAATTGCATCATGTTCTGTGGGTATGCGGTTCCCACGATCAAATTAAGATGTTATTCAAGACAGTGAAATCTGTAAAAGGACCAGCCCTGTCCAATGCAAGCCGCCATATTTAACATTTCATGTTTATTACGCGCAAATGACGCGTCGAGCCTCTGTCGATCGGCAAATTCTCAACAAATTGACTGCGAAAATTAATTTCACGTAATTTGTTCGTGCCAATTTTATTTTAATAACATTTAAATACCGGTAATTGTGCTGCGGTCACAATATTTTACGATAGCTGCAACCTGAAATATGTTTAATGAAAGTGCATTTTTATGTCCCTGTGTAATGTAAAAACGTGTAAGTTCCTATTAAAGACTGGTCCCATACGTTTCCCATATAAAGAATACTAAACGAGTGGAAAATATAATTATTGAAGGTCTTTTCAACGCTGGATCGTTGTGACTTTGTAACACATGAATGCAAATAAAGAACTTGAACTTGAACTTGAACTTGAACTTGACTTGTGCCTCATGGACAGCTGTTTTCCAAAGGCGGCTATATCAAAAGTCAAAATCACAATCGATCAATCGGCCAACCCAATCGATTCGCTTGCACAATTGTTATTTAGTGAATTGGTAATGGCGTATGTCACGACAATCCATGATTACCATACCATAATATCGTACTTAGGCTGGCACTATTATCTCATATCAAATGCTCACTTGTTTAAGTAACTGTTTATAAACCGCAATTTAAGAAATAAAAAATAATATCATAACATAATCAACGCATTATAAGTACTATGCCACTGCTGGGCAAGTCAGAGGTGCGAGCATTGGATACTAACTCGATACTTTTGACTTGGCTGCTCTACTATCACAACATAAAATCTCTTAATTAAATAACCTATGTAGTACTATAAAATATTTATATCTGCTTCATCAGTTATGAAGTTAAAAACCTGGTCCTTGATAGTTTATTGAGAAATATAAAATTACATATTTCTACGAAAAGCTAGTGCTATTCAGATGATATCTAAACTTTTTGCTATAATAACTATTGCAGATTTAAATTTCTGATCCCTTTGACGAATTCCATAATAAAGCTTTGGCTAAGGTAGGCAAAAATGTAGTGGATATGAGGGATAGTATGTAGGAAAGGTTTTGTGAATTAAAAACTAAAATTTCCGGCTGCTCCATGGTATTTGTGAAAGGTTTATGCCAGTTCGAACAGCACAAATCGGAACATCTCGCATCAATACATCGACAACTGTAGATTTACAACAGAAATTGAAATAATTTACTTAACAGAAATCATATCGATTTAATCTAGGAACGCATAAATTGATGCAGTCACGCATATGCAAATATAGCGGGATAATTGAAGCCATTGGGGGGCAGTTTATCATGCAGATAACATCAGCTGTTGATTGGGTGCGCGCGCGCATAACACAAATCGATATGAAATATTGATCTTCTAAGATAACTCCTATTTATTTTGGATGTGTTATTGGTAAGGATTCGTTTTTTGTGATGTAATTTTCTAGAGACGCATGTAAGAATATATTTTTTACGGGTTTTGATATAACTAGTGTACCTATCGGTTTTAATGGAACGTGGGTAAACTTGGTAAAAAAAAATATCAAGTTTTAACTAAGCATCAAAGCAGACACTCTTAGCAGACTACTTTTTATCCTAAATAGAACGTAGTATAGAGTAAAAAAAGTTACATCAATCTCTTCGTTCACCTCTGCTTATCACGCCAAAGAACACCGGCGCGATGTTTGACAACTATACCCGTCAGCCGGGTCATCGCCCCTTTACGTCAAAGGAATCTGAGGTCCTGTCAAATCCCTAATTTTTTCTCGCTTATCTTATGATCACAGGCTTTGTTGTGTAATTACACTCGTAGACGCAACCACAGTGTAGAAACGTCAGCTGGCTAAAGTTGCTCGTAATTCATTTAATATGTTTACTAGTTTTACAAAATTATTATCATGATACATAGTGTATTATTTTTTTCTTTTTACTTTCTTACGTGGTAATTATTATTATGTCATAAATTTATGTTTACCTTAGATCCATTCTGCGTACTACTTTTACAACTCTTAGGTATAATTATAATTTCTATTTAATTTAAATAAATATAGAAATAGGACGTATTACAAATCGGAGGGACACTCATTAATTCATGACATTATCAAATAATAATTAATGGTTACAGTTTCACACGATATACAATACGATAGGAAGAAGAAGAATAGTTACGGTGGATTACTCAAAGATGCCTAAGGACTATAAATTTAAGTAGCGACCTGACTAGGCTTCGCACGGGGCATAAGTTCTCATCTTCCTAGATTGAGTAAATAATCTTCTTACTTGTGCCTCTTCCTCTCCTCTTCCTGCTCTTCCGAATCCTCATAATACGTTTATCGAACAATGACACAATAATTCAGCTCATCCATAACAGACATGTAGACGCATTCACTCGTATCACAGACCTGTCGAAACTGAGAGAAACAAAAACAAATCAAATGTTCTTTTCGAACTGGCAACAATCCGTGACGTCACGCCTTTATACGTCATGTGTTCGTTTGTTTAAGGGCCTCACCTTCACACTTTTGTCATAAGGGACACAGAATAGCGACATAATATACAAAAGGTATCTATGTCGAAAATATCGTGACATCAATGCGAGGAGTGCCAATACAACTTAGCGTCTGTAATTGATTGAATTTTGTACGCTCTGCCGCTTATTTAAGTCAAAAGCTTAAAAAATGTAGTACCAAACTGACGGACAAAAATACCCGTAATAGGTAATAACTAACCCTAAGTATGCTCATTCTGAAAGACAATTCGTGATGATTGGATGATGATGATAATTAATTAGCTAACCAATCAATCATCCTACTAATATTATAAATGCGAAAGTTTGTGAGGATGGATGGATGGATGTTTGTTACTCTTTCACGCCAGAACGACTGAACGGATCTGGATGAAATTTGGCACAGAGATAGATTATATAGGAATAACACATGGACTACTTTTTATCTGAAGTCCACACAGACGAAGTCGCGGGCAGAAGCTAGTAGAAATATAAAAATGCTTATTTTATGATCTATTTAAGATCTGCCTCATTAGCCAAGTGGTTCTGAGCGCGACTGCTACGCTAGAGGTCCTGGGTTCGATTCCCAGGCCGAGCAAAGTGTTATTGGGTTTTCTATGAAATTCCCAGTAGCAGCTCGGTATTAGGAATTTGTGTCCGGTTAATGGCAACAGGCTCGCCCCCTATTACATGGGACCTAAACATACCGGCGAACTGTGGGTGTACATTAGTTCGCCTCTGCCTAACCCTTCGGGGAATACAGGCTTGATGGTATGTTATTTTAGATATATGCTTACTTGCATCTGAAAGCTCGCACTGCTAGTAGACATTTTGCTCTAAATGGCTCTTTCAGCACTGTAAAAATAGAGATAGTCCTGTTTTTATGTAGCAGTTACAAACACATTTTTCTCCCTACTTGTACTGTCCCACTGTATTTTCTGGCGTATGGCGATTTGATTCCTTGAACTGCCCCACGGGTCGCGGGTCAGCTCGCAGGCTGAATGGCTGGCGGTAAATGTTACATCGCTTGTTTTGATTTACAATCGCGGTACGATTGAGTTGTCAGCGATAAGGAGAGCTGTTTGGAAGAACTGTAGAGTTGTTCCGTTTGGGGATTGATTAACAAAACAGCGTACCAACATACTAGCATGTGTAAGTGATATTTTGCAGGATATGTCCTAGTGTTGGGCAAGGATTTAACACAAAAAAAATGACAAAATATCATCATCATACTCCAAACAACTATTTTAGGATCGGTTTCCAGCCGAAGCAGTATTTTACCCGAAACGACTGCCACCTGACCTATGCAATCCGCTGTTTGGGCCATGCCGATTTTCAAAGGATAATTGGGTTGCCTGGGTTTAAGAAAGAAAGCTATAATTTGTTAGTTTATATTTTCATAATTCATCTAGATGTCGGTAAACTCTCCTTGTCATGCTGATTTTCAGCGTCCAAGGGCTCGGTTTTTTGTCCAAGGTACGTTAATCTTTTGTAATAAGATCCTTATTTCATCTCGAATCTTGTACATCCATTACGTTGCGTGACAAACAGCCACAAAATAACTGTTAAAGTAAGTACAAGTTTTAAACAATGAGCGCGACTAACTTACGAGAGTTGAACGAATGATCGATGACTAGAGCCGGCGAATGCGCCGTTGACCATCGATCGTATCGATGAATCATCACCGGCGATACATCGATCGATAGTTTCGGAAAATTCAATTTATTCACATAGACTACGTACTAAATAGTTCTAATTATTATAATATTATAGATTGGAGAAGTAGTGAGCAGTCTCATATCAATTCATGTATAAGAATGCAGATGTTTATTACATATGTTTATATTTCGGCAGAACGTTGAAAATCTAAAAAAATATCGATAGGTACTCTTTTATCACGTCACGTCACTAGTGAAGTGAATGATTTAATGACTTTATTGGTTCATAAATAAATATTGAATTCATTGATTGGCGTGAGCGCACATTATGCCCATGTCATGTAGGGATGTAGCCCAGTGAATGGAATTTAAACCGTGTGTGTTCTGAATATATTAAAATAAAACATGTAGCCTTGTATAATTAACTACGAGTTCTTTGTAACGGATACTAAAGTAATACAGCGCAGAAAATTACGTGTGCTTCCACGAAGGAATACAAGTTCGATATTGCGCAAAACAAATATTTTGAAACAGCATGTTCTGCTTGTTTCAAATCTTCCCACATATCTATATTTACTATGTGGTAAAAATATTAGTTATAATATAAGATTCCGGATATACATTAAGTCATTAGACTTAAAAGTAACGGTATTACTGTTAATAATCCGAAACAATACCCATGAATATGCCTCACGAAAGCTACAATATACAAAAGATTTGTGTCAAGAATCGTACTACGACGCATTATTCTTTCTGCTCACTAACACTTCAAAAGTATGGCGTGTCGAATGGTAACATGGCGTGAACCAGACATCTCGCTATGCCGACCCAGATAAACTAAGATCGCACATTCCAAAACCATACTTTTGTCAGTTCCGATTGAAACAATAGAATAGTGATGGGACGCATCGATAATTCGGTCCCGTTGAGTGATTCGGCCGTCCGCGCCGTCCGGTCGCACCGGTTCGGCCGCATAGTACCGCCCCTGTTCCGTAATCGTACGATAACCAGCTTGGCAATGGTCGCGGGAATTGATAGAAATTTGTATCGGATGTCTTTTATACAGGGTCCATTTTAAGGATGTAATTTGTATGGTATTATGTTTTGCTTATTATATTTTTTAAGAAGCAATTTATTATCAGGTCACTAATCACTATCAAGGAGTATTCGTTTTCATATCCAATAATTTACAAAAACATGATTAAAATGAATTAAGATAAAATTGTAAAAATAAAAATCCTTACTAATAATTCTTAATCATATTAATAGATAATTAACCTACCATCATACATTTTACTTTAATTTCTAGAATTATAATCAGGATTTTATTGACTGATACAGAAACTATAAGAATAAAACAGTAAGTGATTAGTATCATTTGGATGTTTTTAAATAATAATACTATTCTAAAAGTTCGTGTTATCATTTATTTTATGTTTCTTCAAAAAACCCAGAATAAGCACCTTTATATCACAAAAAGTTGTGAACCTGCAAATAAATCCGAAAGTCCCGGAAAACTCAAACTTCTTGGCAGCCCTATTGGCAGGGTTAATAAATGCGTTCACTTGATTGAGACTTATACGTTATTACAGTGTTATCGGTATTGCGGTAACATGATGACAATATTATGCGGGATGGCCATCAGCGCAACACTATCTGATGCAGAAATACCTAATATTTCCTTGCTATGATTGCAGGCTGTCTGTTTGTAAGTGTGTGATTTATTCGTGTTATAACTAAATAAAGCCGACGGGTAAATATTATTTGCATTTTGCAGAATTTTAATGCTCAAGAAAACGCAAGATATGCTTGCCTTCTAGCAACTTATAAAAATAATAGTCTTGTTTTTATTTAAACATATTCTGTCTTTTTCAAATACATATTTTTTTGGATTACAAGGAGAATACCGCTGTAATTCGTTATTATCGTCATTATTATAGTTGTTTTTAATTAAAATTAAGGTACCCAGACATTTTATTTTATTGCAAAGCATCCGGCTAAAGTCAAAGAAACATCGAGGGTAGTGTCCTTTAGGTCCCTCCTTTGAAGTATCGATATACATATTTGCATGTAGCCCTACGATTGATTGGCTCATTCGGATGATTGATCGCCCTGCGTTGGCACAACACTATAGTGTAATATAAGTAGGGTTGATGCACCAATTGTCAGTAAGAAAGTTGTTTATAAAAAAATCTTACAAGTAAAAAATCTTATAATATTTTTTTTGTTTTCATAGCTCTCTTGTGGGATATGTATGGCAAACCTTGTATCATAATCCACAAGCTGGCTTTAATCTCTACTTGGTATATTAAAAATTATATATATAATTATTATTATAAAAGGCAAATTACAAAAGGAAAAATGGGTAAATCTCGTAAATATAAACGCAATTCATTAGCTAAATTAATACAGGCACACAATTTTATGATTTAATTACTTTTAAGGACATTCCGCTAACCACGAGAGTCAATAAAATTTATATTGTTCAGTTACTTGTAACTACGTAGAGTTAATTAAAAGAAGCAGTAAACACAAGCTTGGATTATGTTAATTGGATAGTAGATTGGGATTGCTTTTTATTTTATGTGTGAACGTGAAGATTACCACATAGTTTTAAAGTTTAGGGCTACTTTTTCAATCGCCATAAAGTTGTAACCTATTTATTCATGATTAAATAATAATAAATGTTCTGGGACATTTTAATTTAATTACTAAATTAGTAAAACAAATAACGTAAAGTATTCGTTTTTACTAAATTAATTAAAACTATAACTTTGTCACAACTGAGTACAGGATATCTGAAATGAAAAGGGACTTTTGGTTGATAAATATTCAAAAACTTTTTTAGTTTGATTAAAGAAGTGATCGCACGAAAGGTCCAAATAATCAGAAAAGATCGAAATTCGAAAACAAATAAATTTTATTTTTATCTTTATTAGCTGACAACAATACATTTCACCCTACCCTGTAACCTGTACAGTTAACAGTGTTCTCTAACGGCCATTATTATTCAATTGTTGAACCAAATATGAGTATAGTAAACCAGGGATCCATAATCTATCATAATTATTATAATGCAGATGCATTTACAATCATCATCCATTTGGAACGAAACTTCAATAAGTCTTTTGGGGGCTCGTAGCTGAGTAGGTAATAATAGCTACGCTTGTTACGGTCAGCCTACAGATTGGTGACCATGCTTATCACAGTAAATAGATATTACTAGTAGCCCGCCCCGGCTTCGCACGGGTGGAGAAACCCTAACTTTTTCAAAATATTCTATAGCCCATTATGTTAAGGGTGGACAACCCTTATCAATTAAAAAAAAATGAAAAATAGTTAGTAGCCGATTCTCAGACCTACTGAATATGCAAATAAAATTTCATAAAAATCTGTCAAGCCGTTTCGTAGGAGTATGGTAACTAACATTGTGACACGAGAATTTTATATCTATGATTTAAATCCGACACTTCCGATCCTTTACAGTTTTACAGTATTATCAAATGGACTGATGCGTTAGTAGTAGAGCTGAGCTTACCCCAATTGCCAAAATAACACTTGTATTGTATTTTAGATTTAGTGTTTTTTTTTTGTATAGTGTATTTTTGGCAATAAATCATTATTTATTTATTATTATTATTTAGTAATTTAAACTACCTACTTAATTGCTAATAGTTAAGTTACATTTTTGTTACAATCCGAATCGCGAATAGTAAGCTCCGTTTGGAATAACAGAGATAGCCTGGAAACGCGGCTTTTCTTCTCAAATTCAACCCAGCGCTCAATGATGTTTAGAAAAAGGCCCGGAAAGCCAAAATAAATGTAAATAAACGCACTAATAAAAATAATCCCTTCATTATCTTTAGTTACAACATGCAACACAAGTTTGTTTACAAATAACATCGCTTCTCTGTATTAGCCTCAGTTAATTATAACTTTGTTATAGAGCTGCCCTATTTATATACAAAATTAATAACATCCATTATCCAGCACTTATTTATCTCACCCCGGCGGAACAGTAGAACTATTAAGCTGTTATCAGCTATTTCATGAATGGATTTGGCAACGGTACAGCGGAGGGTCGTCGACCCTGCGCGCGCGATAACCTGCGCGTGCGCCGACTTGAATGAAACTTCCTTAGATTGTGTCTGGATGGTTGAAAGGAGGTGCAGTATATTCTATAATACACGTAAAAGCATTAAGGTTGGTTGGATTCGTAGGATTAGCTTTCTGAGACAAATTCGATATATTTATATTTATATTTTGGCAAGGTTTTCTTTGCATATGTTGCTAAGCTCATCTTATTAGCTTTCAGGAACATCTTCTAAGCTTCTAAGCCCTTCTTACTAATCTCCCTCGCCCTAATCTTAATATTTGAAAAAGCACCTTAGGTTAATGTCTGTTAACGCAAAAAATGAGATCCCATATACCCATAAACCAGAGATAAATTCCATAATGTTTTTTTCTTTAGGAGTCTCGAAAACCCTGTATACTTCCGCACATCCCCAGACGGCGAGTATCCAAAAAGCTTTTTCCGCATAACAAAGAAGATACTTAGGTGAGAAAAAACCAAGGAGGTTTCTAATTTTTTCTAAAATAAAGATAATGAGGTGCCAAGCGGATGACCTTAATAGGACAAATATAATAATATTCCTTGGCGTTTCTAATATAAACCACCATGTAAAAGTCCGATAGATTTATGCGCGGTTTTTGCCAATGCAATGGTTAGATTTGAAACTGGTTTGAGATTTTTTTATTGACCTGAGTCTTTTTTGTTGGTTCTACCGACCTTAGGTGTGGTAACGTGTACATGACAGATGTGGAGACCAGAGACCATTAGCCTCAAAAAAACCTTTATACGTGAGAATAATCGTTCTCATTTGAGTCTACTCGGGTGTATTCAAATAAATAGATATCATTAATTTATTTCCAGTTAATCATTGGCTCTTAATTTTTTTTTGTTAAATCGTTGTTTTCTTTTATTCACCCAACGATCTCTATTAATAAATCTGGCTTCTCAAGATTCGGAAATTAATAAGTAGTATCCATGGTTGTATTATGATGGAATCATGTCTTTAAGCTGATAGCTATGTTTCAAGAAGCGATAATACCTAGTTAATTTTCTTTTAAATACATAACACCTAAGGTAATTGCAATTTTTACTAGGCAAATATAACTTAATAGAAAATTACAACATTCCAAGAGATACTTAATTCTGTTTTTCTCCGCGAGAGCCGAATATTTTACCATTTGAAGATAAAAAGATTACGACTGATGAGCAATCTTAGTACCAGTTACATCACTTTGGTACCTAAATATAAAAACAACTATCAAGACTAAATAATGTCCGCACAACTTTATCGAATAATTTAGTCATTATTATCACCACGAGAGATTTATAAAATAAAACCTACCTATTTTCTTCGCAAAAAACGGGTTCTGTGAAACGAATATCTCGTGAATTCGTGATAACATGAAGATGTTTGACCGGAAGTCTCGACCTCTTTGTTAAAGGTCAGGACCAGTTCGGACATGCGGTCAGACCACCGATCCAATTACATTGAGATTGACATGAAATTGGAGCATCGATTGGCGAAAGGCGGAAAACTTTTTTGTCGAAACGGCCGTAATGATGCGAGTTAACACTAAATACTCCCATTCGTCAGGTCCGAATGGTATTTTCGGTGAAAATATGCGAAGTACCTACAAAAATTGCAGACCTGCGTTTCAAAATCAAATGTTTTTTATTTCAAATAAGCTTTTACAAGCGTTTATGAAACGTTGGTTATGATTCTAGTTGCACGGTTCCAAAAGGTTGATCCTATGGAGAAGAATCGGGCAAGAAACTCCATGGACACTCTTTTAAAATAAAATAAGTTACAATCCTCATTGGTACTATATTGCGATAACAAGATGTGTGAACGCTGGAGGATGTCCAAATTTGACCGAAGTCGACAATATTAAACGAGGATTCACATTATTTGAGAACCCGATGGCATGTTTCACTTAAAGTAACTACAAATTGCCGAAATAAGAAAGAAAATCTTCTTCATAATCTTTTATCAGCGGTATTTTAGGGTCTACCTTCATTATCATCATATCCGCTATCCTGGGTTCGATTCCCAGGTCGAGAAGTGTTATTGGGTTTTTCTATGAAATTCCCAGTAGCAGCTCGGAGTTGGAAATTTATGCCCGGTTAATGGCAATAGACTCGCTCCCTATTACATAGGACCTAAAACATACCAGCGAGTTGTGGGTGTACATTAGTACACCTCTGCCTAACCCTTCGGGGAATACAGGCGTGATGATGATATGTAGTTATAAAGAGACTATGAGCCACACTAAGCGCCACTTTATAATTTCGGATAAATGCTGCCTGCGCCCAACGAATTCTACTAAGTAAATATATACTACACTACCTGTATTTGGAGATATAACTAAATTGCTGAAAATAATTGCAGCCAGAACCTTGGGCTTTGAGAATTTGGGAGATTCTGGGCTTCCTGTACCTACACCAAGGATGAGTCGGTTGCTTCCAAATTAGATACCTTGATATTTATCGAGAAGAAGATAATGGTTCCTACCTGCTTATGGCTGATACCTAATACCATCGCTAATCCCGTCAAATTCCAATATCTGGATTTGCGCAAATGGGGTCAAGGCAAACATTTACAACTATGACCAAATTTTGTATTGGTTATGTCGATAAACCAGCAAAGCGACCTAATGATAAGTGTAGTGATACTTGCAGTACCAGAGGAGTTCCTAATGTATTTCCCTACTGACTGCAGAATGCTAGAACTGCCACAACCGAGGGAGAATTTACACACACGCAGAATCGATAAACACCAAGGTGCTTTACGACAGACTCCGACATAATCGTGATTTTAAGACTCCGAGAAGTCCACGAAGCCAGATAGTTTCTTGTCTCTAACAATATGTCTATCTGAACAGAACACAGTGTTTGAAGTTATATAGTGTTACTAGCTTCTGCCCGCGACTCCGTCCGCGTAGCGTGATGATATATAGCCTATAGCCTTCCTCAATAAATGGACTATCTAATACTGAAAGAATTTTTCAAATCGGACCAGTAGTTCCTGAGATTAGCGCGTTCAAGTAAACAAACAAACAAACTCTTCAGCTTTATATATTAAGTATAGATATATAGATGATGATTTTAAGCAAAGTTTTTAATGTAAAGTCGTAAATGATAGTAGTATTTTCGCTCTTACCTATACTACAGTATGTTTCAATACTATTGCCGTGTTTGTTATAAACCTAATTGCAGAAAAATAATTAATATTTTATTTCGGATGGCTAAGAGAACGCGTACGCCTAAAAGAATTTGCTTTCAAGTGCTAATTAAAAATGGAGTAGGTAAATAAAAAGTGCTCCACATTCATTGACCTCCATGACGACTGCCAGAATGTGGCAATAAAAATATTAATTAATAAATAATCAGTGTCTGGATAAATTATTCCATTAGAAGCAAGGGTTATCATGTGAAAATAAAGTTAAGGATTACACGTCATAGTTTAAAAATAATGTTGATTTCATATTACCTAATTAACTGGTACGTATCTAAGTTTAATATTTATGTAATCGCGTTTCTGTATGTGTCATGAGACTGACTCATTAGTCTGGTGTTTCTAAGCGCGATTACTACGCTAGATGTCCTGAATTCGATTCCTGGGTCGAGCAAAGTATAATAAGTTAAATTCTCAGTAGCACGTTGGAGTTTCTATTTGTGATGGGTTGCCGCCCGTTATATATTTTTGATTCTTGGTAATAGTGGATTCCCGACCCACTATTACCAAGATCAAAGTCAGGTCAAAGTCCGCAATCCTAAGAATTTTCAATCTAAAAGACTCATTTCATGAAGATATACACTAGCGAAATCAGTTAAGATCATACCATATTTCAGTCCAAGCCACGTCTTGTGGAAGGGTTGGTAACGCCTCGCGGTTGGAGGGGGTCTCGGCTTTCGGTACAGGGGTCCACATGCGGAGGAGCAACACAAGTGAAAGTATCTCTTGTCACGTATCTTCTCCGCGGCTTTGAGCCTCTCACGGGCGAGCCTCCCCGCACAGCGGCGCGGGCTGGACACGGCTAAAGCCGAAGCCACAACGGCCATAGCCACAAGAAGAAACCACCAACGCATCACTGCAGCATCCTTTCATTAGCTATCCATAATGTTTGCGAACCACAAACTCACTGATACTCCTACACACTTTAACTAAACGCACTTTTAATCGTCACTTATCGCCAAGAAACCACTATTTAACAATGAGTTTAATTTAAAACAAGCTCAGTAGTCTCCAACTAAATTACGATAACCATTCATTACAAATTGAACATAAACGTTAAACAATTTATGCAAAGCTGATTAAGTTTGCCTCCAACTAAGGCATTCGAGTTACTCAATAGAAACAACACGCCATTTTAGTTCCTGAATTTAATTTAGGATTTTTTTAAGGACCTCTTATGTCAAGGTGTGTAAGAAACAATGAATGAACGTAACCGCGTGTTATTGTCCGGCGTCAAACCGCCTTTGTCGGACGTAAGAACGTGCGTGCACACCGACAGTGACACGGCGACTGGCAGACGGAGTTGTTTCCGTAGGACTACGCACCACGCTGTCCTGGGCACCTAAGATACCGCTCTGAGACGAATCGAAAGCTTTATGAATATCCTCTAGAATTCTAGAGGAAATTATATTCTTAGATTTTCTTCAGAATCGATATTGGAGCAACGATTCCTTTTAAAGATAACAAGTAAATCATCTTGTAGCAAAACCCCATTTCAAACTATCTACTCGCATCCCCATATCACTCACTTACATCTAAAATGTTAAAGCCTAGGGCAAAAAGAAAGGTGTTTATAATCCTTATAATCTCAGCAACAATAGCAAAAGCTGTTCTTTTCCTATTGTTGCTGAAATTTTTCGTATCTATCTTTTCGTAAAGGCTTCTAATGCAGAGGAAGCGGTGATTAAAGCATTTGTTATAATGTGTTCTGCGATTGCAGGTAAGTTTTAATCAAGGTATTTATTGTAGCAGACTGATCGGTAGATACAATTAAAGTTTTATATTATGCTAGATCATATTTTTCAATTCAATGTTTGTCCTCATTTGAAATATGGCAGATAAAGCAATAATTTAAGAAGAGCAATGACACTTAACAATTGATACGTCTGACACAAAAGCGTCATATTATCGGCGCGGCGGCCGACACGCGAGTCCACTAATTAGGCCGCGTTCTGATCTAGAGATTGCTGCCGTGATAAGCGGTGATAAAAACGCGCGGGTGGTCGCTGGTCCACGGGCCGCATCCATCACGGCTGATAGCCGGGAGTGGGCAGGACAGGTGCTGACACAGACTAGGTGTAACTGCAGCTAACATTGATTTGGAGACAAGTACATAAACTTAGTAAACCGGAGATATGTGCTCACTTTGAGGATAAAACTAAACTTTATGGTCTTAAATTATTGCCAACATACAGGGTTATATTCATGGAAATGTGTCTTTGAAACCCAGTCCCTGAAGTTTTTGGAAAGTACTTCGTCAACTTCGGGATCCGTGCTAGACCGAAATATGTATGTATAATTATGAATCTACCCTTATAACAATCTGCAACAGCTATCTGTCTCACAGCTATTAGCGTAGGAACTACTTCACCCAATTAGCTCTTCGATTTTGATCTGGAACGATTAGCGACAGAAAGTTTATTAGGCCAACAAGATGACGTTATCGATCGCGATAGCAAGCGTCAAGTGAGAGGTGTGGCCCAGAGCACCCAGGGGTGGTAGCAGAACTCGGCTACTTGGTCATTTTTTTTGATGACTTCCTATCTGGTCTAACGATAATTGTCACATCAATTTTATCTAATAGGGAACAAGTCCACTATTTCTAGTATATAAATCAAGCAAAATAGATAAGTAAGTAGTGGCAGATTTGGTAAACAAAAGTAACAAAAATTTACAAATCCAATTAGCTACTGAATGACAATTTTTTCGCAATCCGATAGCTTGGTGGTGATTGGTTTGATTATGGCCACTAAGAACTGGTTACTAGAGCATTTTGTATTTTGCTGAATATGGCTATATACTCATAGTAATTTCGTGTAGCAATTTTCCGAGGTTTAAATCATATTATGATTCACAAAAAACTGATTTATTAGTCCAACCAGAGCCTCTATGATATGAGTGATCGGATATAAAGATTTGTGCTGCTGGCTGTTTTATCTTTTAACCAAGACCAATCTTTTAACCCTCCTGTCATATAGGAGGCCGGAGTCCCAACAGTGGATATATTAGTAGCTCGATGAAAACATAGTATATTATTTAGGACAAGAAAGTATAAGAAACCAATCACCAAACATGACGAAGTCAATAATCTGTTTGATTTGCGTCATTCGATCTATAATATTATATAATCCTTATTATTATATAGTTCCAATATTGTTAATATAAGAGAAAATTAGTGTAACGATATGCAAGTGAAAGGAACGAGGGCTGGGCGATAGTATAATAACCTATCACGAACAAACAGGACACGTTAGAAAGTACTATGGGGAGTTTCAAGTATAGTTGAGACTTATGCTTTCGCAAAGGACTTTTCAAACAAGAGTAACAAAGATGAGCGAAAAGTACTAGACGAGACAACGAATATCAAATATATCTATGCGTATTATCTGCTAGATGTTGCCCACGGGTTTACTCTCATCCCAAATTAGTGTTTGACACAAAAAGTAGCCTAGACCCTTTTCCATAGTCCACTTTATCTAAATACCAAAAATTATTTATGAGTTACTTTCGCATATTATAATTTCTATTAATTGGATGTAAGTATGTTTCAGTTTGAGATAATATTGGTAAGGGACATACAGAACTTAACATGTTTTGGTATCTTGGGGACGCATCTAGTGACAGAACATCACTGAAACAAGACAACAGCTTCATCTCTATTTTATATCCAGTCTCATACAAAGCCGAGGGCGGTATTAATTGTTTGATGAATTCTTAACGTCAGAAAAGCACAAAAGAATTGTTGAAACAAAATTTCAAATGATATTGGGATAAATACATGAAGTCGGAGAGGAAGCTATTAACGATAAGATCCTCTATAGAGTGGATTCTGAGAAAAATACAAATTGACAGAATTAACAGTGTACTCATTATTCCGTTTATTAGGAATAAAATGAATCATACTCATTCATCATAGACCACAGGATGTTTGGATAAACTGAGTTAGCAGGCCATTTAAAGAATGGCTCTTTATATCAGCTTTCTTCTTCGTGGGAGTGGTTCTTCGCTGTGGGAGAGCCATGCTTTGGCACGAATTGGCCGGCTCGACCGGAGTGATACCACGGCCTGACAGAAAACCGACGTGAAACAACGCTTACGTTATGTTTCGCCGAGTGAGTGAGGATACCGGAAGCCCTTAACATCAGGTTATACGTCTGCTCGTTTGCCCCCTATCCCATAAAAAATCTATTTTACTTTTACTAGGATCCGAGACATATTATATCTAGGACAGGATTCCCCAGACGATAGCTGGTCTCGACCCTCTGGTACGTTACGAATGAATATTGAATAGGCCCTGATAAAATCCCTTCATTCTTAAGGTTATGCCCCTTTATCTCCCGAACACTTATTTAGAATCCTATTCCAAAATATTCAAAGCCTCAACAATAAACAACATATAATAGATAGCTTCATCCAAGAAAATCCAAAATTTGATGTCATATGTATAATTGAAACCTGGTTATCACAAGAAAAATTAGAACTTTTAAACTTTAATGGATATAATATTGTTGCATCTTTCTGTCGTGCTAACCGACCAGGCGGTGGCGTATGTATTTTATTACGCGACCATATTGAAAGCGTCCAGAGATGCGAAATCTCTAATATGTCGATTGAATATGTTTTGGAAGTATGCGCAGTTGAATTATGTAAAGAAAATATATTAATCATTACTATATACTGGAATAGAAGAGAGGAAGAATTATTTTATTACCAAATTAAACAAATACTTAACTACATAAATAATAAATATTATAAACTAAGCGTAATAATAGGTGGCGACTTCAACATAAACATTTTAGATAAAAACCCTAAAACAAGCCAATTCTTAGACCTAATGCTAGAATTTAAATATACTCAACACATAAATAGTCCTACACGTACAACACAGACCTCATCTACATGTCTAGACTTAATTTTCACTAACTTTGATAATAGGAACATGCAAACCAGTATAGAAGAATTTGGTTTCTCAGACCATATGGGAACTGTCCTGCACATGAAAATACCTAAAATAATTAAACAAACATGGTATGTAAAAAAAAGACTGTATAACGATAGCAATATTCAACAATTTAAAACTGAATTAAAATTAATAAAATGGAGCAATATTATCTTTAAAAATAAAAATATAAACGAAAACTATAACGCTTTTAGTAATGCCTTAATAAATACACTTAACCTATGCATACCGGTACGTAAAATTAAACTTAAAAACAAATATAAAAAATACTGGCTAACTAAGGGCATAAAACAGTCATGCAAAAATAAAAGACTTTTAAAAATTCTAACATTAAAAAGTAAAAATCCTATTATTACCAAATACTACAAAAAGTATGAAAAAATACTAAAAACAATAGTTAATACAGCTAAAAAAATACATTATACGAATAAAATTAAAAAATCAAATAACAAAGTGAAAACTATGTGGAGTATAATAAACGAGCGTACTAATAAAAAATGTAAAAACGAAAAGTGCCACATCCAATTAAAAATAAATAATACTACAATCTCTGAGCCCACGCAAGTTGCAAACACTTTAAATAGCTTTTTCGCATCTATCGGGCAGGGGAGCTGCCATTTAGGAAATGATACACCTCGTGGTACAAATGTTATCACACCTACCGAAAATACCATGTTCCTTCGACCAGCAGACCCTCAAGAAGTATACAACCTGATTAAAAATTTAAAAAACAAAAAGAGCTACGGCATTGATGAACTACCACCATTTCTAATCAAACAGTGTGCAGACGTACTGACTCTTCCATTCTATCTGTTGATAAATCAATCCTTTGAAGAAGGAACATTCCCCGACATGCTGAAACAAGCTATTATCAAACCTATCCATAAAAAAAATTCAAAGACAGACCCTAATAACTACCGTCCTATAGCCCTCTTGCCAACAGCTTCAAAAATATTTGAAAAAGCCATGTGCGTACGAGTATATTCTTTCTGTGAGAAATATAAAATATTTGATGAAGCTCAAAATGGTTTTCGGAAAAGTCGGTCAACTACTCTAGCAGTATACAAATACATACAGGAAGCACTTAATATTTTAAACAACAGGGAATACGCAATAGGTATACTGCTGGATATGACTAAAGCCTACGACAAAGTTAAATATAACATTCTATTAAATAAACTACATGGAATAGGTGTCAGAGGAAAAGCGCATGAATGGTTCGCATCTTATTTATTAAACCGAGAGCACACAGTAGAAATTGAATTTTTTAATAACAACACCAAGGAAATCCAAAGTATACGTTCTGACAAGGAAGTTATCAACGCCTCCATCCCACAGGGTAGTGTCATCGGATGTCTACTATTCCTGCTGTATATTAATGACTTACCAAAACATACACACGGTCCCTGCGTTTTATTCGCGGACGACATCTCCCTATTAGTATCATGCCGGAACAATATAAATTTAAATAACCAACTCGATACTCTCCTAAACAATATAAAATCCTGGATGAACCTACATAACTTAGAAATAAACTACTCCAAAACCAAATTGATAACTTTCCATCCGCCTCAAAAAGCGCCATTAAATCTAAATTTTGAGTTCCAAGATCAAAAGTTAGAAGTAGTTAGCAAATTTACCTTATTAGGCTTAAACATAGACACCCATATAAATTGGAAATCTCACATAAATAAAATTAAATCAAAATTAGCTAAGTTTTCATATGCTCTCCGCGAAGTAAAAAAATCCACAGATATCCAAACAGCACTCGTCACCTATTACGCCTATGCTTACGCTTGGCTTAGCTATGGTATTATCCTGTGGGGAAACAGTACAGAAGCGCCATCACTTTTGACTCTTCAAAAGAAACTTATACGAATACTTGTACACATAGAAGATACTGATAGCTGTAAGCCGCACTTTATAGAACACAAAATATTAACGATACCTAGTCTATACATTTTAGAAATATGTAAATTTTGTTAGAAGTCACCAAAATTTCTATACAACACGAGAAGACAAAAACCAGAGACTAAGACATAAAAATAGATTAAACCTACCAAGCTCCCATCTAAAAATGCACTCATCTAGTCCACATGTCATGTCGATAAAAATATATAATAAGCTACCCCCGCGAATAAAAAATGAAATTAAAGACAGTATTTTTATAAAAAAAATAAAACACATCCTAATAACTAAATGTTACTACCATATAAATGAATACCTAAATGATAAATGTATATGAAATATGATAAATTGAAATTTAAATAAATACTTGTAATAATATACCTAATAATAACATAAACACAAATACATAAATAATATACAAGCATGACATACATTTATAATAATAATATCTGGGACATTTAATTTATTTTCTTTTTACAAACTGATAATAATGATAATGACCATAATTACAATAACATATAATTAATAAAAATACAATAACATATAATAAAATAATATAATTACATAATAGAATATCAAATAATAAAAATAATTATAGTAATATATCTAACTATAGCAAGCGCACCTTAATAATTACCTATAATAATATAATAGTCAATAAATATCAATTTATTATAAATATAATATGAAAATAATAATATATGTAAACTTCCTCCTCTCTCCTACATCTTGCCGTGCCGACAAGGCCCACACATGTTTCTTATATTATACCATTGTAACATCAATTTAACTTGTGGAGTGCAATAAATGTATTGAGTATTGAGTATTGAGTATCTTCATGACAGCAATAGACGAGTCCCAATTTGTTTTTTATAAAATGCGTCGGCGTTCAGCCGACTGGGAAACGCTGATCTAGTGTGCACATATCAGGCCTACGGGTTCTGTTGCACAATCGCCAAGACAAGGAAAGGGTTTAACAAGCCAGTGACAGTCGGCTAGGCAGAAAGGGTTTTAACATTGAGAGTCAAAGAGAGTTGTCCATATCAAAAGACATAGTAACTTTATCAATTATATCAGCGACTCTAGTCATCTGAATAGGACATGCATATTTACGTATATGAAAGGCGATGTTACCTATGAAAGATGTTATATTACAGGGCTTACGTAAACACTATAAAAAGCTAATTTCTGAGACCATGAAATAAGGTTTTTAAAAGATAATATTCATAAAAATTCATACATACTGCGGGCACAATGAGCAGTATATCAAGTAGACAAACAGGCGTGCGCAGGATTCATGGGGCCCCCGATTAGATTACATGCGCACGCGCCGCTCCCAATCCGCGCCATTGTGGGCTTGATAGCTCGTAATGAATGGCTTTTATTGAGAGAACTATATTGTTACTTATTTACGCTAAAAACTTTTCGCTAAAATTCTTTTGTATTTATTTGTATTACTCGCAAACTTTCTATATATATGTGTTCATATACAATACAATAATAGTTCGGAATGTCAACTTACTTGGTGCCCAAGATACAAGCCTAGCTTGGGATCATTGGAAACTCCTAAATATTCTAAAGTTTATTTGGGAAATAAATGAATTGTATTGACCTATAAAGAACTTTTTTTTTATTAAACTATTTTCTTTGTATTAAGATACTCTTCCTCATTAGTGGTCGTAAGTCGTAAGTGGTTCTGGATTCGATTCCTAGATCTAGCAGTGTTGTTGAGTTATTCTAAGAAATTCTCAGTAGCAAATCGGAGCTGGATTTATGCTCGGTTAATGGCAATGCAAAAATACTTTCGAATCAATAAAACAACGAACTTATACCATCGAACTATAACTGTACAATGGTACAGTACTCCCCTGCCTAACCTGTCGAGGATACAGGGGTGATGGTATGTCATTTAATGCAGTGTTAAATCTATTTCGCACGTCGTTGTAACGTATTCAGTGAACGCGACAGACAGAGCGACGCGGTCGCATGCCTGGGTGCTCTCTCGACACATAGCGACAAGAGGCTATTTTAGATCCTGCGTTAGGAATACTTCTCGAATTAAACCAGTCACAGGTGTAGGTCTATTATTTTATTTATGTGTAAGGGGGGCAAACGAGCAGACGGTTCACTTGATGGTAAACGATTAGGTTCTTGAGTGGAGACCGCGACTCCGGCAACATGGAGTGATGATTTGCGAAAGGTTGCTAGCGGAAACTGGATGCGACAAGCCGAGGTAAAAGGTAAAAAAAAAAAAAAAGTCAAGAAGTTGACCTTTCTGTACCTTTGTACTCTCTCTATCTGGAGAAGACGCATCAGATCCCAATAATCTCCAATTTCCACAAATGCCTATTTCAGGCATTTGTGGAAATTGGATAAGGTGAAAAGGTGTGATTTGATAAGGTGTGTTTGTGGAAATTGATTGGTGATAAAGGAAGGGTAAGAGAAGACAATTCCGGGTTTTGACGATAGGTGCATAGTTCAAGATACCTGTAGTAAATTCAGTAAGAACAGCATAATATAATAATCCTATTTCCTTGGAAGATGGTTAACCAACAGAGCCTATCTTATATCTTAAAAACATACCACAAGCTACTCCATCTTGCATGGGACAAGTAGACTGTCAAATCAATGTCCTTATGCTGGCAATTTAGCTTTTTTATGTTTTATAACAAGTGCAACTCATTAATCTTCCTGTTCATAGAACGCGCGGTCTTCTCAGAATGGTGTCTATTTGTGATGCGTACGCGGCGACAGGGCAGACGGATTGACGCCCAGTCAAGTGCCTTCCTCGTAACTGGGCATTTCATATTCCTCCGTCATTATTGATATTATTGTTTATTTTTGGCATTTCTTAGCACTTCCAGCTTAAACAGGTACTTCGTCTAAATAAGTGAAGGAACTTGTGGAACTTTTAACTACAATTTTTATTTATTTTGTGGTGGCAAGCAAGCATATAGCCCACCTGATGTTAAGCGGTTACAGTATCTTGCAACACCAGGGGAATCAGACGCGCATTGCTACCCTGTTAAAATCTTTTCACACCCTTTTCAGGGTAGGGGTAAATATTTAGGAGGAATGGTAGGGCTGGCAGCATAGAATAAGTGATGCATAAACACCACCGGTCCCCCCCACTGCCAACACAACGCTTCCCCGCGGAGCTTAGGTTTAATGTAAACTTTGGGCTATTATATACTGTCATGATACATAAGTCAGTAGTTCTAGTCTAATTTATTGCTTGTCCAGTCCACTAGACAATGCTGAAAAGTTTCATGGGTTATAATTATTATCCCCCGTTTCTTTCCGGCTTGGGTTATATTTTTCGACGACCTCTGTGGTTTAGTGGTTCGAGTACCGGACGGCTGACCATGAGGTCGTGGGTTCGATTCCCACAGGACACAAAAATTTATGTGATGAATATAAGTGTTTGTGTTCGTCTGGGTGTTTCTTATGTATTATAAGTATATATTTACAACAAAAAAAAGTATATAAGTATTATATCCATTGTCTAGTACCCATAGTACAAGCTCTGCTTAGTTTGGGACTAGATGGTGCTGTGTAAAAAATGTCCCACACAAATGTACACAGCACCATCTAGTCCCAAACTAAGCAGAGCTTGTACTATGGGTACTAGACAATGGATATAATAGTTATATATTTTTTTTTTGTAAATACATACTTATAATACATAAGAAACACCCAGACGAACACAAACACTTATATTCATCACATAAATTTTTGTGTCCTGTGGGAATCGAATCCACGACCTCATGGTCAGCAGTCCGGTACTCGAACCACTAAACCGCAGAGGTCGTCAAATGTTCGTAATAGGTAATAAATTAACAGGGTTATAAAAATATCGCCCTATGAATTTATTTATCAAATATTGTTATTCATAAAAAAACAAATTATGTGCCATTGAGCGTGTTGTTATTTTCTAACGACATTACATCTTAGTTATAAATCTAAGTTCTAAGCAATTGCTATCATTCGGAGATTCAATCTCGATGCGCACGCGCCGGCAAAAAGGCGACTGCGCGGGCGACAACACCAACAGACATGGCGACGGCGACGAGCGTGTGAGAATATGTATTGTATATAACCCTTGATTATTATTTAATGTATTTCTGAATGTTTTATTCTTAGTTGTTCTATATCATAGATCATGATTTCGGAACGAAAGATATGATATATGGTACAATTTATTTACTAACTACGAAGTATATAAATAATTACTCTCAGACTTTGTGTATAGTGAGTATAAATCAATTAATGATTTATAGAATGATCCTTAGGTTTTATTTGTTAATTTAATTTATATAGGACAGTCAATTGATGCAATGATTTAGCTAACGTTCACTTATTTGTTGGTTTTGGAAGTTGCTTAATTATCCTACCATGTTTTAAAAGAGTTTTAATGAATTTGATCTATATATTATTGCTAATGTTTATTGATATTCGGATTAAAACATAACGATCTCTTATTGGTCGAAAATGGCGCGGTATTACTAATATTGTTCTATTGTTTAGAAAACTTATAAAAAGGGAGGTATTCCTCAAAATCAGTTAGTCAAGGATCTACTGCTGTGTGTGAAAGTTAAGTACTCTGATTGTTACTATGCTGTTCTTATGATATTGTTACTATGCTGTGTTCTTGATATTGTTACTATGCTGTGTATACAGTATCATTATAACAATAATGATACTGTTACTATATTGTGTTATTATGCTACTGTTTCTATTACCGTTGTACTTTGGATGCTAAATCATTTATTTTATTGAACTAATTTCTGGTTGCTAAAGTACCCATTACGAAATAATTAATTGTAAAGTAATTGAGTAATATAATATATTGTATCTACCCATATCTTCTCATGATTTAATATAAATGATGTGATGGTGTTGATATTAGCTTGTTGAACTTTGAATATCAAAATGAATATGACTATGGAGTTTCTTGCCGGTTCTTCTCCATAGAATCTATTTGGAACCGTGCGTTTGAGAAATATATTAATTTGATTTAAAATGATTCATTTGTTTGATTCCTTAAATTTATATCTACTCCATATTATACATATACACCACCCCCTATTCTGACATCAGAAGTGGGATAAGTCCTGTAAGTCCACATTTTCTGAAACATATATGACAGTTTCAGAATTGTTCCTGACATCGTTTTGCGAAATTGCTGAAGACTACCGTCATTACGCTAGTACAGCCCTGGTGACTACCTAATGGTGCTGGTAGTGGTGCTCCACTCTCAAATGCTACAACGTGCAGTGACGTTGCAGAGGCTACAAGTTGACACGGCGACATGGAGTCGTTGAGTTGATTGCTGAGCAGATTCAATGGAACTGCATCATGACCTTTTCAACAGCTGGTAAGGCCTTTATTGGCTTTACGATAATATTATGCTATTGTCATGTTTTATTTTGATATTGAAATAGAAAATAGTTACCTATTTTTAATTAAGTGATGAGATTTTTTTGTGAAAGTTTGTAATTTAGAGACATCTATTATTTCGAGAACGAAACATTGTGAGATAGCGATTTAGATCTAAATAGCACGATATCCTTTGATACATTTGGGGAAAGTAGATTCCAAAAAAGAAATTAGTTTGGAGTTGTAGTCAGGTTGACCGAGCGATTTGATTTTAGTAGATTTTTTAACTTTATTTATTGTTGAATTAATTGATTTTGGTTTTAACAATTGATAAGAAAATATTCTTTGGTGTCTATTTCACTGGCCTTTTTGTAGATAATATGTTTAAATCCGGGATTTTAAGGAACTCTGAAACCGTAACCGAAACAATCGAATAAACCGAAGTAATTGAAATAATTTTATCTGTAACCGTAACCGAAACAATCGGATAATCTGAAATGATTTCATATCCGTAACCGGAACCGATGGGATGTTGTTGATAGTGTTCTATTCGTAACCAAAACCGAAAGAATATTGTTAATAATGTCGTATCTGTAAAAGTAACCGGAACAATCGGATAATCCAAAATGATTTCATATCCGTAATCGTTACTGAAACCGATAAAATATTATTCATCCAGATCTGAAATATCATATCCATTACAAACCTAGTTTAAATCTTTTGATAAAAGCATAATAAACAAGAGAAAATACAAGTTATTGCAAATAAAGTACATAGGTATCAGTCTTGTTAATTATATTCTGTGAATTTGTTTATTGATTTTTTGTAATATAAACTGTTCCCAAGAATGGTATAACCAAGAATGTTGTATGACCAAGAATTTTATATTATAGTTGGTAACATTTTTGACCATTCCATAACGGATTTGACTGTTATTGGTAAGCTTTCAAAGTCTTTGAAGTTATAGTTACCGATGTAGTAATGTGTTCGAATATAAAAAGGTACGTAATGGATTTGACTATTAATATTAATTATTACAAAATCAATATTTTGGGGGTAACATTTGTTTGGAGTAAATTAAAGTTGTAGTTTTGTGATATTCGTAGTCATTGAGTAATTTGTGACTAAAGTAAGCCAATGATTTTAAATTGAGAATAATTTAAAGTACATAATCAAAAGTATTCAGTGTAGTTATTCGATGCGATTTTATGAAAATTAAGCTAATGGTTTATAAGTGAGAATCATTTGAAGTAGAACTATAATAATGTGAGTAAATCAATGTTGGAACATTGATTAATTTGGTTATATGATGTAATGAAACTGATTACTGAAACTTGTCTGCTATGATGTGTCGAGAGCAGAGACAGAGGGCCAATGCCATGCCAGTGCATTGATGCAGTAAGTTAATAAGATGGTATTATGATGTATTCCTTGTTAGGAATAATAATGGTCTTTGTAGAGACGAGAGAGGAGAGAGAGAGAGAGAGTGAGTTTTACTTCGAGGACGAAGTAATGTCAGTATGGCCGTGTGAGAATATGTATTGTATATAACCCTTGATTATTATTTAATGTATTTCTGAATGTTTTATTCTTAGTTGTTCTATATCATAGATCATGATTTCGGAACGAAAGATATGATCTATGGTACAATTTATTTACTAACTACGAAGTATATAAATAATTACTCTCAGACTTTGTGTATAGTGAGTATAAATCAATTAATGATTTATAGAATGATCCTTAGGTTTTATTTGTTAATTTAATTTATATAGGACAGTCAATTGATGCAATGATTTAGCTAACGTTCACTTATTTGTTGGTTTTGGAAGTTGCTTAATTATCCTACCATGTTTTAAAAGAGTTTTAATGAATTTGATCTATATATTATTGCTAATGTTTATTGATATTCGGATTAAAACATAACGATCTCTTATTGGTCGAAAATGGCGCGGTATTACTAATATTGTTCTATTGTTTAGAAAACTTATAAAAAGGGAGGTATTCCTCAAAATCAGTTAGTCAAGGATCTACTGCTGTGTGTGAAAGTTAAGTACTCTGATTGTTACTATGCTGTTCTTATGATATTGTTACTATGCTGTGTTCTTGATATTGTTACTATGCTGTGTATACAGTATCATTATAACAATAATGATACTGTTACTATATTGTGTTATTATGCTACTGTTTCTATTACCGTTGTACTTTGGATGCTAAATCATTTATTTTATTGAACTAATTTCTGGTTGCTAAAGTACCCATTACGAAATAATTAATTGTAAAGTAATTGAGTAATATAATATATTGTATCTACCCATATCTTCTCATGATTTAATATAAATGATGTGATGGTGTTGATATTAGCTTGTTGAACTTTGAATATCAAAATGAATATGACTATGGAGTTTCTTGCCGGTTCTTCTCCATAGAATCTATTTGGAACCGTGCGTTTGAGAAATATATTAATTTGATTTAAAATGATTCATTTGTTTGATTCCTTAAATTTATATCTACTCCATATTATACACATACACCAACCCCCCTATTCTGACAAGCGCATACTTTCATCTCTACTATTATAAAATTTACAAAAGCTGTGTCTGTACATTGAATGGGTTATGGTATATAAACGTCTCCGAATCCGAAAATGTGATCTTTAGAATTCTTGTCTGTTTGTCTGTTTGTTACGGGTTGGAGCAAAAACTACTGAATAGATTTTAATTTGGTTATCACTGTTAGAAAGTATATGCTATAACTTAAAAACTGGTGAACTTCTTATCTCAATTAATTAAACGGACCCTGAGATACAGCTTGACCTCTCCTGCTGTATAGAGGTCCATACAAAGAAGAGATCATCACTGTTGGTTTTTATAATATTTTTTTTGGAATTAATTGCTAATCCTACTATAGCTTCAGGCTTTTAAATACATGTGCAAAACATGTATTTAAAACATGTAGCGGCTTATGCGCTACGTGTTGTGGGTTCGATCCCCAAACCGCGCAAATAGTTTTTTTATCTTTTCCTCACACTAGGATTTCCTCCTGTATCGTAAGTGCTTTTATAAACACAATTTCTCACATATACAAATGCCCAGACCCGGAATAACTTATAGTCCATAAGTCATTCAAATATTCGCTCCGTGTGGGTATACCTACAACGTGTACCTTAGGTACCCAAGATAGTTGTTCCAAGTCTGGACCGTCGTGTATGTGAGAATTTGTGTTTTTAAGAGCATTCCTATATCGTGGATAGGAGAAAATCATAGTATGGGGCAACGTTTAAAAAATACAATAACGTTGATGGGTTCTCACAGAAAGAAGAGTCAGCGAAACTGTAGCTTTTTTGCTTGCCAATATGCCTTCTATATGTAAATTTAATAGTATACATTCAGACATTGCATGTATGTGGCTGCACATGCAACCAATGTTTATTTCACACGTCATCAAAGGCAAGCTGCGCACGCGCCGGTCTGCGAACGGTGTATGAAGATCAATGGATGTTTTTGTTATCCTGTTGCGTAATCGAGGCATGTACCTAATCGTTACATAAATATTATTGAATAATTTAAGAAAATATACAGAACATAGGGTTGTAACTTATAAGCCCGAACTTACACAACTTTACTGCCAAAAGCACCAATTTATAGGAAGTTAGTACCTAAAATATCAGCTTTTGCTTTTTTAATCATTTACGTTTATATTGATGATAGTTTTCAGTTCATTTTAATATGCAAGATTTTTAAATTTTGATTTTAAGAAAGACGCCTACTAATCAGTTCATAAAGTCACCCGACTTTGAATTCATTAATCTTAACGCTTATCTGTTATTGTTGCGATTATTTTAGTATCATAGATAGCTGGTACAATGCAATATCTTATGTTCCTGTATTGTAGCCCAGGGCACTCGCGCTTCGACTGAATAATTGTTTTTCTATTGTATCTGCTACTAATTATAACAGCTTACTTACACTGGGCTGTCCAATCTACTTATGATTGATTATATGTATATATGATAGTTTTACTGTTAGCAGAAGAATCGCTGAAGCTTTTGATGTTCGCCCACCGGAGTTACACGCTTCGCTACAGCACCAAGCAATTGAAAATAAACATTAACCCTTTGTACACTGGCGGACATTTTTACAGCATCATAATTTTTGTCATCTTTTTAAAAGACTAGCAGCAATCAGTAACCGTAATGTATGTTTGAGATGTATTCTTATATATTGAACACTTTCAAAATAAAACGATACTTTTACATGACTTACTAAAATTCTCTAACCTAACCCTTCGGGGAATACAGGCGTACATGTAATGTTATTGTTCCGGACCATCTTTTTACTCTTAACCAATACCGATTATAAAGGTCAACCTAATTAGTATTGAGATAAACTTTTAACGTGTGTAACACAAACGCCTAACCCCGTTTTCTAAACGCTCATAAAGATACGTTAACTCAAATGACGACACTACAGAAAGATAAAACACAATTTAGTGTATAGGTTAGTACAGTATTATATTATCTGTTGTGCAAGCAATGAATAAGAAAAATAAACGGGTTAACTGACGACGATGCATTTGCATTTACTATTTCTTTATTAACTGCCTCATTAGCCAAGTGGTCCTAAGCGCGACTGCTACGCTAGAGGTCCTGGGCTCGATTCCCATGTCGAGCAAAGTGATAATGGGATTTTCTATGAAATTCAGTAGTAGCTCGGAGAATTTGTGCCGGGTTAGTGGCAATAGGCTCGCCCCATATTACATGGGACCTAAACATACCGGCGAACTGTGGGTGTACATTGGTACGCCTCTGCCTAACTCTTCGGGGAATACAGGCGTGATGGTATGTTATGTAATTTCTTTTATATAGAAAATGGCAATCATTTTAGATGCGACGGACTCTACTGCCAGAATATTTTTTTAACTCAATATTGATCTCTGGATCAATATTAATTAAGTATTTATTAATTTACAAAAAATTAAAATAATAGGTTACTAAGTTTTTTTAATGATGGGCGAATAATTTTGTCCTGCGGTGTACATCTTATTTATATCGATGTAGGTATGCCTCGCGTTAGAAACAGTTCGTGGTCTGTTTATTGGCGCACCGACATCGCTGGTTAGTGCTGCACACTTTATTGCACGCCACTGTACCAATGATTCATGTAGTGTAAACTACGCCTAGTTTTGGTGCTTTTATGTCCACACTGATTTATGGGTACTAAACACGTTAATGATATAAAAAATTGGGGCATTTAACATATCCGGTCAGTTATGCTGATAGTAAATATTGGTATTTGAGCCAAGTTCAACATCGGTTGAATATTATGACTGCGCCGATCTGTCAAGCACGATTTTATAAGATCAGGAACTGTAAATATTTTGTTTTTAATTTTTTATTTAATTGAATTGCAGCCATTATCTATGTAGATATTTAGATAACTTGTCTCATCTCTTTTGATTTCTGAATATCTCTACTATTATAAAATTGAAAAAAAGCTGTGTCTGTACATTGAAGATAAAAAAAAAAACACGTGAGTTATGGTATATAAACGTCTCCGAATCCGAAAATGTAATTTTTAAAATTCTTGTCTGTTTGTTACGGGTTGGAGCAAAAACTACTGAATAGATTTCAATTTTATTATCACTGTTAGAAAGTATATGCTATAGTACTTAAAAACTGGTGAACTTCTTATCTCAATGAATTAAATGAATCTTGCGATACAGCTTGACCTTCCTGATGTATAGAGGCCCATACAAAAAAGAGGTCATCAATGTTGGTTTTCCATTTTCACGTGAGCGAAGCCGCGGGCAGAAGCTAGTGGTTTATATTTTACATACTACTAGTTTAGTTTATATTTTATAATCTTAATTTTAGATACTACTAGTTTAGTTTATATTTTATAATCTAATACTAGTTTATAATCTTAAATTCGATTACTTTCAAAATGTCCACACATATTTCTATCATAATATTGTACCAGTGAAAAATGTAACACTTTTTATTTTAAAAGTTATCGATGGAGTGTTTTTCCGGATTCTTCTTCATAGAATCATTTTTTTGGAACCGTGCAACTAGACTCTTAACGATTCTTAAATGCTTGTAAAACAACCTATAAGAAATAAAATAATTGAAATTTGAAGTTTAAAGGTCTGTAATTCGAGGAACACATTAGGGCTGAAAGTAAGCCCCGCAAAGTAGAAAGAAGGCTATAGCGATTATTATGCAAGTCTTTAGAAAATCAAATAAAAACGCACATGTTTTTTTGTTTAAAAAAAAACATTCTGCTACAGGTAAATAAGGATAGCCTCAATATTCCCCTGACCGCTTCTTGGCTGGTAAAAAGCACCAGTTTTATAGATTCCAAGGCCATTCAACGTCATAAAATCTATTTAAATTATTTATAAGAACACAAGACATACAGAACCCGTCAATTTTGAGTAATCAAAACGAATGAGCCCTTTACATCGTGACGTCACAATTTACGTTCAGCGGCCATTTCCTTTATCAGGGTTGTCACGATCAGAAAAGTGTGACATGATCAAAAAAAGATAGAAGGTAGCAAAGCAGTATAGCCTAGTTATTCTCAGGATATTAGTATACAGTTTTTTTTATGGGATATGGGGGCAAGCGATTACCACCTCCCATGGAAACCCGCAAAACCAGAGGAGTCGGAAGTGTGTTGTCCGACTTTAAAAGGGTTTGGGCCTCCGGTATTCTTACTAACTCGGCGAAACACAAGTTATGTGTTGTTTCACGCCGGTTTTCTGTGAGGCCGTGGTATCACTGCGATCCATTAGTGCCGAAGCTCTCCCACGGTAAAGGTCGCACATTCCGCTTAATTCTATCCTGTACAGTTTTCGATTCTCACATCTGAGGTCAAAATTTGTAAACTGAATTGAGGATAGATGACTTCTACAGAGCTTTGATGAATTAATTCTTAACGCACAAAAGGCTTATTTTCAAATGGCTGAATAGATTCCTGATTCATAGCTAAGAAAATCTCGATCAAGTCGCCATTAAACAAAAATTAATTAAATCATAAACAGTTCATCCGTTTTGGAGTTACGATGTCACAGATAGTTACAGACGTTAAACATATAATACCAGGTTCAAAGTCAGAAATCTGATTGTTCGGCAGCCCTGACCGCAAGGATAATGCCACAATACAATGTTATGTTACATACAATGCATACATCGCTGGTTTATCGCTAGAGTAAAAATGACCGAAACGGACGCTCAGTGTATGCGCTGCAATTGCCCGCAATCTACAAATAGCTGGAGGTGGCGCGATCAATGCGGTGGGTCTACACTTGTTGAGGTTCTCAAAGTGTTTCCTGAAATAACTTACTCAAAAAAAAAAGGACTTTTGCTTTGTATTTTTGCATAAAATTAAAAAAAACATTCATGTATTATGGTCATTTAGTAGTATAGATTTTGTTTTAGTATTTTTTAAAAAGCTTACTAGCAATATGGGTCGCACATTACTAGTATTCTTGTTAACTCCTCGTGCTAAGCTAGATTGCTTGTGTTACGAGTGGGTTCACGTCGGTAGTGCAATGGGTGGGGTTCGAACCGGCAACCACATGATCGCAAGTCCGACGCCCTTAGGCTACCGCCGCTTCATTTACAAATATAAGAAACAGATTCATTATAAGACATCACGTGTTTAGGCGCAACATGCGAATGATAGAAATATTAGACTTAGATATACACGGGTATTTTATAGCGATAGCATCACTAAAATACCAAGGGTAAATTTTTCTTGAATCTAAAATGAAAAACTATTTTGGATAGATCTAGATCCACTGCACGTGTGGGTATAGCTTACAGATTAATGTCATTGCGCAATTTATTTTCAACAATATAATTTAGTAGTAAGTGTCAGAAACCAGAATATAATTTATTTATATTTAACTAGCTTCTGCCCGCGGCTTCGCCCCCGTGGAATTCGGTCTGTCATCACATCCCGTGGGAACGGGATAAAAAGTATCCTATGTCCGTTTCCTGGTTCTAAGCTACCTCTCCACCAATTTTCAGCCAAATCGGTTGAGCCGTTCTTGAGTTATAAATGAAGTAACTAACACGACTTTCTTTTATATATATAGATTAATCTCTTGCATGCATCTGGTGTGTCGTCCTGAATAACTTTGTTTCGCAAATTGTTGAGGTGCGCTGTTCCAAGGGCATGCACGGAGCAGTTTTCAAATTACGCAAATTGTAGTGCGCGTGCGCATACTACAAGTTTATAAGGCCTGTGCCTAGCCCTAGGTTACGTGCACTAAGTGCGTGGACTGACGGCTATGTGGTTTATGTAAATGTGCTATAAATATATGAGTAGGTACCTATACTTTTCTTGTATAGGTACTATGTAGAAAAAGGTAGCACTTGCAGATATTGTACATAAATTGGTCTTGGTACACATGATAGAGAGCTTGATGAAAATATTATAATAGTAACAAAAAAAAATACTTAGCTTAGGTCAATCCCACTTATCACATCCCTAGTGAAATCACATTTATCACATGTATTGAAATCTTCTATCCTGTATGTTATGTAACAATTAACACGATTATAAAACCTTTGATATATATAAAAGACAATCACAAAATACAGCGCCATCTATTGCTATAAACGTGAACTACAAAAGTATTGGGACTCACCCGTGCAGCCGCTGACAGTCAGGTTGTAGTGTTCATCCAGGCAATTGTCACAAGATGGCGGCGCGGCGCCCGGTGCGCAGGCGCACTCCCCCGTCACTGTGTCACACGTTGCGTTCAGCGATGCTACGCCGCAGCGACAAGCCGGACATCCAGCCGACACACCTGTTTGGAGTAATTATTTCCTTCGTTGCATTTTTCGTGTAGAAATGAACGAGAGGTTCTGTATTTGAATTTCAGATTGAGCAATGTAATTGTTTTTAAACGTAGCTCCACACTAGGACTTTTGTGTCTTGAATGCTTTTACAACATTACAAACACATACTCTCACAAACACAAAGGTTACCTATATACATATAACCTGTAGGTTATACAAACTTTTTCGATCGCACAGCCGCTACGCTACACGTGTCGTTGAAAATTCTGGGATATAACCCAGAATTTTCAACGACACGTGTAGCGTAGTGGCAACAAAACATATCTAAAAACTGCCTAATCAACCGGAGAATACAGGCGTGATAGTATGTAGGTAAGGATATAGTTACCGCCGTATCCGGCGAGGCAGGCGTCGCAGGCGCGGCCCCGCCAGCCGGCGCGGCAGGCGCACTGGCCGCGCGCGTCGCACGCGCCGGACAGCGCGCCCACGCCGCACGCGCACGCCACGCACTCGCCCTGCGCGCCGCCGAACCAGTACCCCTCCTGCATACGATAACACTCAGGCCTACGGCGGCTACTGTCCATGGACGCGTAGCTTCATAAACGCTTCAAAGTACACCAAACAGCTTGAACAGCCCAGCGTACTGAACCATGTCCGCGAGGCGTATTACGCGTGTACAAACGTGTACAATTATTTAGGCACTTGTGACTCCTCTGGTGTTGCGGGTGTCCAATCAGGTGATCCGTTTGCTCGTTTGCCCCCCTATCCCATAAAAAAAACAACGGGTTGCACTCCGGGAGTGCCGGCGAAAGTGAAAACTTGAACATGTTGTGCATTTTTGATATTTTGGAATGGTTAGGGAATAATTTCGCACGAATTGCTTAAATTATCGGTATAAAAGTACTATCATTTATGTGGTACAATACAATATTCATTTATTGCGTTATAGTACACAAACATGACAATTTATATTACATTTATTTAGTCACAATCCGTGGATGCGCGTAGCAGGCTGTAGCAGACACGCGCAAGCGCCCTGTCTTACGAATTTTCGATCAGGTCACGTGTCGTGACGCGAGTTTAAAATTTTTACCCATCCCAGAAAGTGTACAACGCCGATAAAGATGTTTTCACTTTAAAAATACAGGCGTGATGATAATGTTATACCTTGCAGAGGTCACAGCGTGCTCCCTCGGTGTGGGGCGGGCACGTGAGGCAGCGCCCGCTGGCCGCGTGGCACGGAGAGCCGCCGCACGCGCAGGGCCGGCACGAGCTGCCCAACGTCGTGGGCGAGCCCCAGTAACCGAAGTCACAACTGAAAAAAATATACTATTTACCGACAAGACTAGACTAATTGATCATTATATCTTTATACCGAAAATTGCGCAAAAAGTGTATCTTCTTTTAAACTCTTTAAGTTGTTAAGTTGGTGCAGTCGAGAACTAAAATATTACCTACCGAATCTAATAATAGGAAATATGCATATTATTTATTTATATATTTTTACCCACCCTAAAATGGATCACAGATAAAAAATTTAATATTTAGTCAACAATAGTAATTTTTAAGACAACCTCTAATAAATATAGCTTGGTTTAGTATGAAGTGTTTTATAAACGTTTTATATATATTTTTACGTTGTCTAAGCAAATAAGAACACGTAATATTTCCCAGTAACTACTAATTGTGTCACAATGCAAAAAGAACTGTGAATACACGAGCCGTAAGTTCCATTTTTGCATAATTTTTTTTATTATGGTGAGGTACCATAGTATAAGGACAACAGGTATTCTCTACCTGTGACACGACAGGAGATTGGCTCGCGTCGACGTCATTGTTTGAAATGATACCACTCTGTATAAATAAATTGGCCAATCAAGATACTTTTTATCACTTGTTTCTTTATTAGTTTAATTTGCAATAATTTTATTTAGATTACATTTTTAATCAAAACTGTTATAAACACTAAAATATTTGTGTTAGTTCCTAAGCAATTTATTTTATATTCATCATGAATTAAAATGTCCATAATGGTATCGAAGCTGTCATACAGCAACATTGATCAGAAAATTCGTGACGTGAGAGCTATCGCGGGAAGAGAATACCTGTGTAAGCAAAATCTTATTCTGTCATGCGAAGACTTACTTCTCGCAGTGGTCGCCGGTGTACCCGTCAGGGCATTGAGTGCACACGTACTCGTCGCCCTCGGCGCTGGCCAGCGCGCAGTTGGGGCTGAAGTTGTTGCTGGCCTCATACAGTGGACAAGCACACGGCTTGCACGCACCCTACACATACACAATCATCAACCCTGGCACTTGAAACACCAAAAGGGTTTGATTTCTATATTGTTTGCAGCATAGAGGCCGTGTTATTGCGAAACTTTTTACGGTATGAGAAAGAGATCGCACTTTTTAATGTGTAGGAAGATCCATTACAATAACATGATCGCAGATCCTAGGCCTACTCATGTGTGGTTTGCAAGTTTTCTTATCCAGTATGCCCATGGACTTGGGATTACTATAAAAAATAACATCGCAGAAAAAGTATGGCCACAAAAAAAAAATGATTTTCTAGTCGACCAAAATTACATTTATCTTTATTCAAAAATTGGGTTTCTCGAAGAACACTTAGTTTATGTTTGTCTTGTTTCGTCACAAAAGTTCACCCTTCTGTACGTT
This sequence comes from Acronicta leporina, assembly GCA_947256265.1. Taxonomy (NCBI): domain Eukaryota; kingdom Metazoa; phylum Arthropoda; class Insecta; order Lepidoptera; family Noctuidae; genus Acronicta; species Acronicta leporina. Next base: position 846,885 of record OX366513.1, on the reverse strand, counting down.
TTATACCTCACTCCTTATACCTATTGTTGTCTGCTTTCCTTCATGTGTCACTGTAGTATTTCTATGGAGTTTCCGATGTGTGGTTACACTTAACGCAGTAGGAGGTAAAGGGATGTGAAGGGGATATATCGATAAATACCTGAACAGGATTTCCATAATGTCCAGGGAGGCAGCGTTCGCAATGTGGCCCCGTCGTGTTGTGTTGACACGGCCCGCACGGACCATCCACTGTGGTTCAATTCATTTTTATATTACTAAAATACTTTGATATTTGTATTTCCATATTATTTAAATAACGTAACTAAAGGATCGCAAATTATGTCTTATCTAGGGGTACCTACCTACAATAAGATCATTTGTGATATGGGGATATGTTACCTACTATCCATAAATTATCCATTTATATTAGTTTAGGGCCCATGTTATAGGAGGTGGCGAGTTTTCTATGGGATAGGAGGGCAAATGGCCAGACGGATCACCTGATGGTAAGTGATTACCGCCGCCCATGCATACGCGCAACACCAGAGGAGTCGCAAGTGCGTTGCCTGCCTTTTAAAAGGGTTTGAGCCTCCAGTATTCTCACTCACTCACTCACGGTCGAGCCGGCCCATTTGTGCCGAAGAATGGCTCTCACTGAAATTATCGTTTAGTGAGAATTTCATGGCAAACGCTAATAATAATATATTTTACTAGGATTAGAAGTAGTCGCGATTAGGACCAGTAGACAGACTAGACTTTATGCGACAGTTTTTTAAGGCCAGTTAAATACGTTGGCCCCAATGGCAGCACCAACGCTTTTCGGCCAACGTGTGGACTATTACATAGCGTTGGTGCCAACACCCATGTAGCTTGCTTTTGATTGGTTCAAATCGCTTAGCGCCAACGTTGGTCGGCTCGTAGTATCTAATATGTGGAGCCGGTGTAAAAGGTTCAATAGTATTGTGGTACCGATAGAAAAGGCAGTGAATGGTGAGACGACGGCTGACAGGGATGAATGGAAGAAAAGGACATGCTGCGCCGACCACAATTAGATTGGGACAAGGGCAGGGAGAAGAAGAGAAGAAGAAGAGTAGTGTATGGTACCGGTGTCGCAGGCGGCGTGGTCGTTGCAGGCGCAGGGCAGGCACTGCGCGTGCGCATGCGGCAGGCGCGCGTGCGTCCAGGCGCAGCGCTGGCAGTGCGCGCCCGTGTGCCCGCGCGGGCACGCGCAGCGCTCGCGCACCGCCGTCGCCGACCCGCGCACTCCCGCCTGCTCCAGCCGCACCTACACCCACACACCGCATTTTACTAGCAACCCACAAAAATATAAGAAGTAGTATTATAGATCCACCGCGAGAGGATCTCGGCGACTGGGACCACGATTAACTCGGACCATGGTCCCAGTTAGGATTGCCAGGTTTCTGACTTTAAGCGGACCTGTCCGGGTTTTTACAGTCGTGTCCAGTCAAATATGTCTTCAAGCCCACCCCGCCAAAAGATGCGTATCGAAACATCCATGTGTAAGCTAAATATGAATCTGTGTCCGGCTTTTCTATTTTTGATGCTAGCAACCCTAGTCCCACTTGCCGATTTATTTAAGGGATGCCATTAAATGATGCACATTAAAAACAAAATTGTACAATCACAGTATTGCAAGCTTTGTGGCTCATTTCTTGACTTTTCCATTCTTTCATTCCATTTAATTTTAATATTTCGTCTTCCAGCGACTGGGACCGCGCATTAATGAACACAAACATTTATTGTTATGGTTTAAGATTTTTTTTTTTACTCAAACGACTTATAAATAAATCACTTACAGAGAAAATACAATAATAGAGTACAATATAATATAACCGATTGGCGTATAAAGTATTGTTCAAGCCAAAAAACAGCAGAGTCGTACGAAAAATTTAATAGTTAGTCGTGGTCCCATCCGCGGTATCCTCGAACATGAGCCCACACCGTTTGTATTTAATACTAAAAACAGAATGACGCACAACACGCCAACTGTCGGTCTGTGCAGACCTATGCGCCAACTGCCCTGCTCTAGGCCTGTCACACCACAGTCTTAAGCAGGGCAATAGCAGATATATGCACAACACAATTACACTGTGACACTAAAACCTCTATATTGGCTTACTACACCGAGAGCAAGGCGGCGCAATGGAGAAACACGAGCACAAATGCCACATAATGAATACCAATGAAAAATTTATCGAATCAGTTCAAAATATTAATAGTCTCCATATTGTTTTCTTATCATAAAGAAACATTATACATTTATTTTGTGAAACATCTCACCTCATCCTGATCAAAATGGTAGTGCGCCTTAAGCATGATTGCCTTGAGGTCCCGCAACACATCCATGAGCTGTGTTCTGGTGGCGGGCAGGTCCTCAGCCAGCAGGCGCCAGCCGCCCTCCAGCAGCGGCACAGCCAGCTGCAGCTGCCCTGGCGACTCGTGGCTTGTGTTGGAGTACGCCAGCTTAGTGCCATCTGACAATGCCAAAAGATGTCAAAATTCGAATTGCGTTGATGAAGCGGAGAAGATAGGTCTAAATTGAACATTGCTTACTGAACTTTATCTTCGTTATGTAAGTGATTAGAACACATTGACTTGTAAAAGTGTCTTTAAAAGCTCTATTTACAGAAATAAATATCATTTATCATGGTATGTTATATGTTAGGTACCTTTTTCGTAAGGCTTGAAGCCTTAGACCTAGACGATTTATTTATATTATCTAATTGAAAAGAATATGCTGAGATTGTTTCGGCATGCGAAGAGTAATATAAAAGGCGACTAACTAAAGAAATTTATAAAGCAAATGTCTATTTAGCATGCTTCTCTAATTCTTACTAAAAACTAAAACAAACCTATGAAGTTCATCAACGCTGTTCTCTTACCTGAGCCAATAAGTATGACATCTGGGCCAAATGTAGGGTTCCCGCCGGTGTCGCCCCGCACGATGCCCCAGTACAGGCTCGCTCGGACTTCGCCCCCGTACGCAGACAGCTGTTCTCCGTTGAAGGAATTCGTCATCCAGTAGAAATGCTCCCACCCTTCTACCTAAAACACAATTATTGTTAAAGTATCATATATATATCGCAGTTAGATTTTATAATTCTGTGTTTTTATAGCTCTGTTATGTAAAACAGCTGAATGAAGTTTAGCAGCTTTTCGTAGTGGTGATAACGTAATATCGAGCATAATATAAGCTCGTCACAATAAACCTAATATCTTCTGTAAAACTATGTATAATGATTAAAATTCGGTTCTGGAATCGTGTGTTCATAAAATTTAAAGAAGAATGGCGAACTTATATGTAGTTTAAAACCCCAACATCAAGGCCGCGTTCACGACTGAAATAAACTGATACTTGTAGAACTAAGTAACCATAACAAAAAAGTTAATAAAGGAATAAAGAGATATAGGAGGAATATTCTTTCCAGATTTCCATTTCCATATGGGTACCTACTTAATATTTTTTAACTAGGTACAAACATTTTGTTTCTCACCTCATAACTAATAACGAATGGTTTCCCCTCTTCATCGATAGATGGCTCTAGCGTTTCGTTCCCTTGTGAGTCTGCGATCAGCCATGCTTCTCCTAATGGCAATATGACCTGCAGACATGATTATTTTAAGAAAAATAAATACAACATTTCCATATTCTGAACTCTCAGCATCTCAGAACTCAATCAACATTAGATATACCTACAGCCGTGTGTATCGCAAGCAGAGTCGAGCAGCATGCGAGCATAGGAGATCACAAAATATATGACCAAATGACCGCCGATAACCATCTCCGACATTGTGATAATATTGTAGTTATTTATTTTAAATGTATATACAAACACAGTACAGAGGCCGAGAAAGAAGATACCTTATCTTCTACCAATCCACCTTAGGGTCATCTGTCTGTAGTTCTGGCTTGAACAGTCCCACATACAACATGGTCTCCCCCCGGCCCCTCTAAGATAATTTTACTCTTACAAAGGGGGATGGACCATGTATCTGCTAAATGATAAATGATGTTTATTTCTGTAAATTTCTGTAAATAGATCTTTTAAGGACACTTTTACTCAATTAAGTCAATGTTATTCATATAATTTTTTAACTAGATGGCACCGGCATTTCCTAACTGACGACCTCTGAGTAGAAATGCCAAAACAAACTCAGAGAACCATGGTCTCTTTTAAAGTCCAGACAGTACTTAGAAGCAAATATAATTATGTGAGTTACAATGCAATGCAATGTCTGAAGAAAGAACCATAGTGACTTTGAGTAGACCAGTCACATCTAACGGCACGCATGCATCAGTCATTGTGTAGCTCGACCCTAATCTAGGGAGCTGCTGCTGTTGAGTGCATACTAACGTCTCTGGGTGGGTCCAGGTCTTCGGGTCCGGCGAGGCTGCAGACGTCGGTGACGTGCGAGCAGTAGCAGGCGCTGCAGCCGTCCGGCAGCGCGGCGCTCAGCCCGAAGTGCCCCGGTGCGCATGCGTCGCATCTCTCACCCACCACGTTCCTCTGGAAATAATAATTACAATGATAATTTTACCAGCCTTTTTCCAATTATGTTACGGTCACATGAGTACATCTCTCTATTCTCAATTTTTTATAGCTCAGAGAGCAAACGAGATGGAAAACGGATTGCCTGATGGTAAACGGCACTGCCGCCATGGACACCCACTATGTACACCAGATGTATCGCAAGTGCGTAGCCAGCCTTTTAAAAGGGTTTGGGCCTCCGGTATCCTCACTGACTTGGCGAAACACAACGTAAGCGTTGAAACAACGCCGGTTTGCTATGAGGCCATGTTATCACTCCGGTCGAGCCGACTCATTCGTGCCTACCGAAGCCTTCGGAGAATACAGGCGTGATGGTGGAAATTTGAGATTCGGTGGTAGTTTTTTATTGCGATTAGAAATTTATAATGTCCATTAGATGATTCTGTTCAGTACTGCAATTTAAAAAATACATGAATGTTACTTTGCATTCGCAGACGTCATCGCAGATCCGGTTTGGGTCCAGCACCCCGCGGGGGTCGCACTTGCAAGCGGGGGTGGTAGGGGCGGCGGGGGCAAGACACTCGGGGAGCTCGGCCCCCGGCGCCTCGCAAGCCGCGCAGTGCGGCCCCGTGTATCCAGGATGGCACATGCACATCATCTGCCGCTTTTTCTTGTCCCATTTGCAAGAACCTGAAAGGTGAACTGGAGTTTTCATTCGCTGATCTGAGTGAGACCAATATGATTAACATTAAACCTTCAAGCAGTAAGAATCGATGTGAAAGTTCATTTCCAGTAAGAACGAATTCCTTACACCTAAGGCGAAAACATCTAGTTAGGCTTTTCATTTCCCACTTACATCGTTTTAAAAACTTATCCTATAAGTAGGTACAAAATATGCCTTCTATGTAGCGCTATTTTAGGACAAAACTACATTACATAAATGACAAATCCAGCAATTACTAAATATTAAAAGAAGAAGTTGAAACGACCAAGAATTTTAAGATCAATTATCTAGGTACCAGTACCATTCAAGTCTTGGGTCAAGTGACCTGCAAAAAAAAACTTACCATCAGAGCCCATGGGGTCGCAGTCACAGGGCACGCAGGGTCCGTCAGGCAGAATGTTGTAGAACCCAAATAAGCACCGATCACACAGGGGACCTGCTCGATTTTCCTATAATGACAAATAGTGTAAGTAAACAGATAATTTTGAGACAGGTATCTGTGAATCAATGCCTGTATTCCCCGAAGGGTTAGGCAGAGGCGTACTAATGTACACCCACAGTTCGCTAGTATGTTTAGGTCCCATGTAATAGGGGGCGAGCCTACTTCCATTAACCGGGTACAAATTCCAAACTCCGAGCTGCTACTGGGAATTTCATAGAAAAACCCAATAACACTTTGCTTGACCTGGGAATCGCACCCAGGACAGTGTAGCAGTCGCGCTCAGGACCACTAGACTAATGAAACAGTTTCAAGAAACGTCATGATTACTTGACGATGACATAATATCCATTGCTATTTACAGGTTACACGTAGGGGGCTTAAAATTATTCATTAAGAAATTATCCCTTCAATTCATTTTCAGAATTTGCAGCAGCGATTTTTTACTTTCATTCATCAACACTAAAATCTTTTTCGACCCATTGCATATGCATAAGCCTCCTCCATTCTACGCATCCCTGTTTGTATAGCTACTATTGTTTTTTTTTATGTGATAGCAGGCAAACGAGCAGACGGATCGCCTGATGGTAAGCGATCACCGCCGCCCATGGACACCTGCAACACCAGAGGAGTCACAAGTGCGCTGCCAAGTACAAGTTTACTATGATCCATCGAAAGTAGCCATTTTGACTCTATACAACTCTTTCTTCAGCAAAACTACTGCATATATCATCAAAGATGGAATTAGTTGCCAAAATTTGGGGTTTCTAAGTATACGAACGGTGCAATTAACGCAGAGTATGGCGCCGGTGTCGTCATAGGAACAAGCGCCGCGCTCGCCGCACGAGCAGTCGGCGCTGTCCGGAACAGCCTCACAGGGGCGCTGTTGGGCCCACGACGCGCCGGAGCAACAGCGCTGGCAGTGCGCCCCACAAGTGCCGTGGAGGCACTCGCATTTTGCACCCTGCAATATGAACATATATAAGACAGAAACAGGCATTACCCACTTTTAGAAAAATCAATTGATTCCACACGGTAACAGTAGTCCAGGTACCAAGCCAATGTCCAAGCTTTCATTATAGATATTTTATGACATATAATTATACGCCTGACATTGCCCATTTGAGCATGATAGCATCATTACCCACATAAAGGATACTCAACTGAACCCAAAATGCTGAATGAGAAACAGCATTTTACTGCGTCTAAAATGGGCGCTTAGCCTTTTTGTGACGAAAAATAATGGCTTTGACATTGAAAACTTCTTAGACTCGAAGAGGGTTTCAAATTGAGACGAGAAAAGCCTTTTTATTGGGCTGTTGCAGGCAGGTCAGCAATAAGGGAATGATTCTTATACTATAGCCTACATATCAAAGGGTTATGCAAACCTGAGCATTGACGTGGCACTTGTCGGCGTGTCCGTGGCACAGGCAGCGCGCGGCCACGGTGAGCGCGCGCACCGTGTAGTACTGGTGGCGCGCCGCCGCCGCGTGCGCCGCGCGGAACGACACGCGCACGCGCCGCGCAGACACGCCCTCGCCCACTCCCACATGCATCTGATTAAACGATATTATAATAATAATGGACATGTGTATCCTCCCCATATTAACTTACGGCGCATAGACTTGGTCACTTACAAACACCCAAAAGTCCAAAAGTTTGTCAGTTGGCAATGGAGGGCAGTATGCTTAACGTAAAAAGAATAGATCGTATACGAAACATTACATTGCGTTCCAAAATTCAAATTGCTGACGTAGCTCAAACGGTCGCTAAGCTAAAGTGGAGCTGGGCTGACCATGTGTGTCGCATGTCAGATGAGCGGTGGAGCCCTGATACCGATAGGCGGCGTCGTGGCAGACCAAAAAAGAGATGGCATGACGATTTTGATACCTTTAGTGCAGATTGGGTCCAAATAGTACAAAATCGTGATAGATAGAGAGACATGGGGGGGGAGGCCTTTGCCCAGCAGTGGGATACAAGAGGCTAATCTTAAATAAATCATAATATAATCTAAGAAATAAAGCGTCGAAATCCTAAATCTATTAAGTCACGGCCTACCTCTCCATTTTCCAATGGTCTCGGGCTAGCAAACTGAGTGGAACAGGCTGCTTTATCAGCTCTGTTCATTCTCTTCGCGGCCCTGGCCCTCCGACGCCGTCGTTCAGGCCTGAGGTCCCATAGCTTGCGGCAGTGGTCCCGGTCTCCGAACGCCCTCACCATCCTCCAGTCTTCGCCGTCTTCTGATGAGGAGACCTCGAGAGACCAGGCCAGGGGCCGTGGTGATGGTCCAGACTTAATTATTACGTGGAGCAGTTCCATTTTCTGTAATCAGAAGATGGTGTTCACAAATTAGATATTATACTTGATGTTTAAACATTAATTTGGGGCCCAGGCTTATGCACAAGCATTGCCTTGCCCTTGCCACAAATGACAGGCATGGCATGACAGTGAATCCGGCCCTGTCTGAATCGATGACTCATTATGCATTATTCACCACTAATGCTGTTCTAAAACTCTTGCTTGACACGAGTATCTGCTACTCCCATTATCTTCTCTACTAAACTATTCACATGTATGACGTCCACAGTGCAGCTCTTACTTTTAATTACACACTTAAGTGTCTTCTGTTGACATCATGAGCGTACCTACTCCAATTTAGACTTATCAATCATTAATGTATCACAGTTATCAATAATTGAAAGTATGCATTTTAAGGGGTTTATATATGGGTATCTATAATGTAAACGCTCACTAGAAATATCCTTAAGACCCTAAGCCTAAGTACCAAAAAAATTAAATGGCTATAAAAGGGTCGAAAAATAGTTCAAGTTCAAAGTTCAAATGTTTTTATTTCAAATAAGCTTTTACAAGCGTTTTCGAAACGTTATGATTCTAGTTGCACGGTTCCAAAAGGTCGATCCTATGGAGAAGAATGCGGCAAGAAACTCCATGGACACTCTTTTAAAATAAATAAATTACAAACTTCACTGTTACAATATTGCGATAAAAAGATGTGAGGACGTTGAAGGATGTCCAAGTTTGACCGAGGTCGACTATATTAAACGAAGATTCACGTTATTTGAGAACCCGATGTCATATACCCGATACAATATATAATATAGTCCGAAATAAATAAACACACATCAGAATAATTGCACGCTTTGTACAAATATCCTTTTCGCTTCCCAAAATGGTCCCAAATCTCAAGAATTTTAAAAGAAAAAAAAATAACTGCCAGTGAAGTAATTAATTGTCACCAAATATTGCGCAAAATGGTTAGGTTAGAACTTTGACCCCCTACGTACCCCCAGAACCGCGTATTACAACCAAATTTCTTATAATAGTATAACAGCATTTCAATCTGGTTGGCGTTTAGGCGTAATTCCAATATTCAAGAGATTCAAATATCCATTTTTATTGTAATATGCGTACGGGCCGCCTGACGGTAAGCGACTACCAAAATTAAGACTTGTTGCTTAAGGCGGATTTTGCAAGATAGGTACAACTTCAGGAATGTCACTTGCCCCTTCACAGGTCAGGAACCGTACTCAGTTTTAAACGGCTTCAAGGAAAAATTCCAAAGCTATTAGCAGCATTTTTGACGACATCCACGGCAACAAACATTATGGTGAACAAAAACAGTGCGGGCGGTTGCGCCTGCGCACCTCATTAGTACACCCATACAAGGAGACTGCGACTGCTACCGGTTGCGTCACTGCACAATTAACGAGACATTTTTCTAATTAGCCTTTATGGTATCCAGATAATAAATTCTTATGTACCTATCTGTTGAATCTTTACTGAGAAACGAGTTTAGAAACTTTTTTAGACCGCAGTTGTTCCATAACTGCATAGTTTCAGACACTGTAATTATTTCTTCGGGAAAAATTAACACATATTAAAAAATGCCTCATTAGCCTAGTGGTCCAGAGCGCGACTGCTACGCTAGAGGTCCTGGGTTCAATTCCCAAGTCGAGCAAAGTGTTATTGGATTTTCTATGAAATTCTCAGCAGCGTCACGGAGTTTGGATAGTGCCCGATTAATGGCAATAAGCTCGCCCCGTATTACATGGGAAAACTGTGGGTGTACACTAGTACGCCTCTGCCTAACCCTTCGGGGAATACAGGCGTGATGGTATGTTATGTTATGTTATTAAAAAACCTCTGTAGGTAATTAATTCATTTGTTGATTCTGAACACACTACTCTCAGATCTTAGCTATCTTGTTACAGGTTGTGTACACATTTTTTTAATATTTTCAAAAGGTCTATGCGCCATAATTTGTTGCGGGAGACTAGAAAAAGAACACAAAGACCCAGTCCTCATGGACCTCACAGAAAATATTAACTCAATACTAAAATTGAGAGTAGATACAATAGTGACCTATTTCTTAATGTTTATCTTCACGATTTGCGCTGCGATAACATGCTGATAAAGAGCTGCTGTCTAGATTATTTTAAGAGATTGTTTGACTTGTCTTAGCCACACACAGCTCATGAAGCTATAAAAGTAAACAATGCCAAATTTTCATTTATTGTCTGTTTCCTAAATTTCAGACACACATTTCGAAAGGAAAGTCTAGCTGTCTGTACTATGCTGTATCCGGTCTCTAAAATGACAAATTGTTTCTCTGGAAGCTTTTCAAGGAGAAACTAGATCCGGTCCTAATTAGGTACTTCTGATTATGATGATTATTTTATTCGAATTTACAAAATCTAACATCCAACTTAAAACCAGATAAACTTTTCAACAATACACACAATCGATACGACTTACGAATGATAAGATAATGTATTTTAACACATTGAACTATTGCGTGACGTTAACCTCTTCACACCACGCAAAATACATGCGAAAAATCCTTATATTTTTAATAAATCGTAAACAGTAACTTTATCAAATAAAAAAATTATCGCAACACCTGCCTATCTGATAAGTTATCGCGAACGATAAACAACTATGTTCAGTCACCCGTTCAATGCGGACGTTAGTGCTCGTGGAGTGAAAATGTCAAAACCGGGCAAGTCCATTGCCCGTGAGGAGGCGGACCTTAGTGATGTGATAGTGGACGTGGTCAAACAGAAGCAGCGACGTAACACCACCAGCGCGGTGGTCCCCACTGGTGGTGGCATGAAGGGGGTGGCGAAAGTCTCGAGTAGATCTAGTGATTTTGTGTATTATAATAACGCCTATGTAGGAAGTCTGGACAATGTCAACCAAGGGAGGATACCAGCAAGGGCGCCACCGACCGAGTTTGTATATTCATATATATTACTTTACAGCCTCATTTCAGTGACTGAATTCATAACAAATTAAATTAAAAATTTAAAAAAACCCCCGACACAAAAATAAACCTGAATCCCTATAAAAAGAAAAAAATAAACTTGAAATTATAACCCTTCGTAAGTACGTATGAAGTTTTTTGATTAAATTTTGTCGCGTCGGGGGACCGCTCTCTAATTATGTGAATCCTTTCCTTTCCTTTTGCTTCCCGAACGTGAATCGCGCGAAATCAGAATTGATGTGGATGGCGCGTACATCGCCGCGACGCGCGGGAGGGTGTAAAGTGGGCGGAGCGTAACATATTCAAGTTTGGCGACCCGAGCGGGCAGACACGCGAGAGCTAGAGAGCGGTCCCCCGACGCGACAAAATTTAATCAAAAAACTTCATACGTACATACGAAGGGTTATAATTTCAAGTTTATTTTTTTCTTTTTATAGGGATTCAGGTTTATTTTTGTGTCGGGGGTTTTTTTTAATTTTTAATTTAATTTGTTATTTCACACTTTTTGTAGGGACTTCTTAGTTATTTTGTTTAATTTCTTTTATTTTCTTGCGTTTTAAGATCCAGGTAATTTAGTGTTTAATTAGGTATTTTCTTCGTTTAGTTATTCAACTTTTGTACAATTATTTCATAGCTATTAGATATCTTATATCATAGTGTATAGTATTCTACTTATCAAGCCCTTTCATTTGATACCTTTATTGAGGGAGTAGTGAAAAAACATAATAAATTCACCATATCGTGGAGGCGGCCATCTTGGATTTGAAATTTTTTATAGTGTATAGTATTCTACTAGTCAGGCCCTTTCATTTGATACCAATATTGTGGGGGTTGTGAAAAAATATGTAAACCGCCATCTTGTGGCGGCGGCCATCTTGGACCGATTTTCATCAAACATAGCTAAGAACACTCCCCACTTATTCACCTTTCAAACAAAAAAAACAAAATCAAAATCGGTTCATCCATTCGGGAGCTACGATGCCACAGACAGACACACACACACACACACAGACGGACACGTCAAACTTATAACACCCCGTCGTTTTTGCGTCGGGGGTTAAAAATGACATTTTTTTTTTTTTAATTTTTTTTTAATTTATTTGGGTAAACAAACAGTGACAAATTACAATTAAACATTAAATGGTACAAACATAATTGAGGAGCTAATTTTGACACCAGCATCGTTTACCACAGTTAACCATAGAATATGAATGAGAAACAGAGTACATTGAAAGACTGGAAGTGTTAAATTAAGATGTTATTTAGTAATATGTTTTAATTTTTTTTTTGACATAAGTCAAAATATAATGAACCAGGATGTTGGTTCTTTAAAGCGTAAAATGACGTGCGTGAACCTAGCGTAGCGTGAGCCTACTAATTCAAAATGGTAAATCGGCGTAATCAGCGGCGGTAGCCTAATGGCTAGGGCGTCGGACTTGCGATCATGTGGTTGCCGGTTCGAACCCCACCCATTGCACTACCGACGTGAACCCACTCGTAACACAAGCATTTAGCTTAGCACGAGGGGTTAACAAGAATACTAGTAATGTGTGACCCACATTGCTAGTAAGCTTTTTAAAAAAAAACAAAAAAAAAAAACAGTATTTTGACTTATGCCAAAATCTACTAAATTTAGTCAAGTATGTGCAGTCTTCTTCTTTCGTGTCGGCGTGAGAGATAGTCCCTGACGTGATAAAATGATTGACACACAGATAGCGAGGCTGACAGACTCGGCCTCAGGCTCGGCCGTTGCTCTCATGAAGACACAAGAGGTTTTGTGATTGGTGGAGTCAATAAGTGTCCTGTATAAGTTACCTGATAAGGTTGCAAGTCTGTAACTGGATTCGAACACACGACCTCTCCTCCTAGTTCAAATATTAGGTTAGTCAGCAATTGAGCATAAGTTAGTCTATGATTCGCACTACATAGTAATGGCGTTGCATCGCACATCATAACCACCTAAACACTACATAGAAACTTTAGGACGTCAATACTTACCAAGTAGGTGTGTAAATGATGTTTGTACATGTGCAAATGTGTGCCTGAACGGACAGGTAGGTCGCCTTTGTTACATTTCTTATAGACAACGAGCACTTGAAGTGTAGGGGAGTGGTGGGCTATCTGAAGTCCAAAGGGCATGAAAAGTGGCTGTTGTAGACATAGTAGTTTAATCATGTTTTGTTGAAACATTGGCTAAGTACGAGAAAATGCGACCTACAACATTTTTCACGTTAGACGAATGTCCTGTCCAAGTTTGTGGAGATTCGTCTTGCTTTAACAAGTTCAAGTTCAAATGTTTTTATTTCAAATAAGCTTTTACAAGCGTTTTTGAAACGTTATGATTCTAGTTGCACGGTTCCAAAAGGTCGATCCTATGGAGAAGAATCCGGCAAGAAACTCCATGGACACTCTTTTAAAATAAATAAATTACAAACTTCACTGTTACAATATTGCGATAAAAAGATGTGAGGACGTTGAAGGATGTCCAAGTTTGACCGAGGTCGACTATATTAAACGAAGATTCACGTTATTTGAGAACCCGATGTCATTTCTAGATAATAAATAAACTATGTGGTAAAAACGCACACCATCAAGCGACAAATGAAACTAGGTGTCTACTTAGACAGGCTACAACGTACACACATAATACAGTTTCTGTTGTGGTAAACAATACTAAACATATGAAGACATCTCGATATGTAAATAATATAGAATCTGTCAAAGCTATGTCCATCTACTTACAAGGTTCCTACTATAACTACTAGTAACTGACCAACATGAAAATTAATAAGCTTAAATTAGTCTCTAATAATCAACAGTTTCATTTTGCCAGGGAGGCCACAAGTGCATCCGTACTTAACGACCACACATTCTTATCGTCAACGTAGTCCTTGGTTTTATAATAGGCTTTCTTAAGAAGAACAGATTTGACGTGCATTTTAAATTTCTTGCCAGTGAGATCGGTAACACATTTTGGGAGTTTATTGTAGAAACGCACACAATTTCCTAGAAATGATTTATTTGTTTTAGTTAGTCTAAATTTAGGTACCACTATTTTATGTTTATTCCTAGTATTAAGGTTGTGAAAGTCACTATTGACACTGAACTTCTGCAGGTTTTTGCGCACATACATTATGTTTTCAAGGATGTAGAGTGATCATCACTAGTTCCAAACATACTAGTGCCGTTTGAACAACGTATTGACACATTTCACTTTATGACAGAATTATACTTAATTAATGATTTATCTAAGTCGATTAGATTATTTCTATACGATTAATTAGCATTACATTGTGTTACGTTTCTATACGATATCATAGATAGGCAATATCAATTCATCATTTGGACCTTTGTACTTTAATTGTTTTAATAAATATTTACGATAAAAATATGAAAGATAAAAGCCTGTCAAATTGCATGACGACTAAGATACACTAGAATGAAATTTCACGGCAGCAGCGTGACCACATGGATAAGAAAAAATATTTTCTCTCTGTGGTAATGTAGCGAGCTGATGGGAATTCCCGGTGATTGCGACGCTTATATCTAATCTCTACATAGTACTTATTAGTTTTGACTGGGAGAATCTATTTGCTAAACATAATTTATCATAATACTATGTAAACCGAGTACCGAAATTTTTTATGGGGGCAAACAAGCAGACGGATCACCTGATGGTAAGCGATTACCGCCGCCCATGAACACCCGCAACACCAAAGGAGTCGCAAGTGCGTTTAAGGCTTAATGGCCTTAAACGCACTTGTGACTCCAAAAGGTGAAACGTGTGAAAGGTTTTGGTCCTCCGGTATCGTCACTTACTCGGCGAAATACAACGTTAGCGTAGTTTCACGTCGGTTTTCTGTGAGGCCCTGGTATCGCTCCGGTCGAACCAGCCCATTGTTGCCGTAGCATGGCTCTCCCACAGTAAATGAGATCGCCGAGTTTTAAAACTATTTTGAAGTTGCCATGAGGAACAATACTTTAGAAAACTGGGAATCTACAGGTGACTTACTCTATGAGATTTTTTAAATTTAGAATACATTACATACATGAAACACTTATGACTGTCAATGTTGAAACAGTCTTTTCCAACCTTCGCTTACGCATAAATGTAGTACTCATATCATTGCAGTGTTTGTTCTATTTATCGAACAAGCACTTTGCAAGGTACCATAGGTACCGATGTTAGTCAGAACTTCATTAGATACCCGTGCACAGCTACACCTATGAAAATTTTCCCATCCAAATGTCCGACTATTTTAAAATTTTGTTTTATACAAACAATACCTTGCCCTAACAATTCATCACACCAACTTACTGTCCTCTGAAATTGATCTAAATGAGTTAAGTCTACATAATATAAGTCTCCAGGGGCCTGGAGACGCAACACTGGTACTTCTATCGCTATGTATATCGCGGGCACCAGTCTCTCACAAATAATTATGATCTACTGTATTCTAATTGTGATGCTGATGAAGAAATAAATGCATTTTTTATTTACGAACTCAACAAAAATAGAATTAAATCGAATCGTCGTTCTTTAGTGATGATCTTTCATTGATGCGACAATTTATTTTTATTTATATAGATATTATTTTATGATTCAATGAACAACAGTAGTTGACCGGTGTCTACAAGTACAGCGTTATCTTTCGATATAAAGACAATAACCCAAAGATATAGAGCTTTCCAGCTCGCAATGTCCGATTAGATTATCATTTTCTTGGCCACTTTTGCTCCAGTTTTCTGTTTGATGAAATTCATCCCATCAATTAATTTAACAGCAGTGAACGCATATGACCATTGGACTGCCAATTCGTAGGTCACGAATTCGAATCCAGGGCAAACACACCTATGCCTATTCGCAATGATATGCGTTTTAATAAAGTAATGACCACTTGGTTAAATGGTGACTCAAAATATCGTGAGATGATTTTCTCGACGACGTGTCAAGTCAAGTCTATCAACCCGCATTACGACCGCCTGGTGGACTCAAGACTAATACTAACCCTTATTACTCTTAGGTTGCGGGATCCATTTACCTACTGACTTGCAAATCTTTTTTTTGGGATAGGGGGGTAAACGAGCATGAGATAAGAACATGAGAGATTACCGCCGCCCATGGACCCCTGCAACACCAGAGGAGTCGCAAATGCGTTGTCCGACTTTCAAAAAGGGTTTGAGCCTCCGTTATCCGCACTCACTCGGCGAAACACAACGCAAGAGTTGTTTCACACCGGTTTTCTGTGAGGCCGAGGTATCACGCGAGTCAGCCGGCCCATTCGTGCCGAAGCATGGCTCTCCCACGGTAGACACGGTAGACTGCCAATCTTCTAACTATCATCAGTCATTAGCATTACTGAATGGATTATTATTACTTTACTGAGCTCATGCTTCAGCTATGGTATCGGACCACAGAAGAAGTATTCTATGACATGTAAATAAAATTTCGGTAATCAATTATTAATTTTCTTTTTCAGTGTATACCGCGAACAATACTGGGCATGCTCAAAATGGTCACTCGCGAAGAAAGTGCTAGCCATCTGGGCAGGAGTAGTTACTGGCGCCGCTATAGGCCTGGCAGTCACCATGGCCCTTAAAGGACAGAACCCCGAAGAAGTGATTGGAGGAATCTTCAGGTCATCAGCTCCTGACTAGCGAAGTGGAAAGAAATCTTCTAGAGCCCCTCAGCTAAATGGTAGATTTATTGTTGCGTAAAACACGTAAGCTTTGTATCCTAGTCAAAATTATTAGTATTTTCATTGAAAGTCTAATATTTCAACTAGTTATTCCACGTGTTATCGTAAAATTATTTCAATACGACATTTGTGTCTAATAATAGGCATAAACTTTCATAAAGTTACCAAAGATTATTTTGAATCGGTATCTAATCGATAATTTTATTGAGAAAGACTGCAACACTGTGAGGTTGCAGTACCAGTTAGTTACCGATCGATTGATCGATAATATTAAAGTTGTGTAGTTCGTAACTCTAACGAAAAATCGATTAAACACATCAACAACACATTGTAGCTTAAGTTTTCTGAATTCGTAATGACATTGATTTCCATACTATTTCTTAGACATTTCTACTTGGTGCTGCGGAAAAGACATTTCGCTTCGCTCAAATTTGGGCATTTCAAACTGTTTTATATCCGGGAGTAAGTTTCCTATCCTATTTTGACTCTCTCACGATACGAGTTTTTTTTTACCGATAATTTTTTCACATCACTAGATTCGCCTCGCATGAGCTTGCGCCTAGCCTTGCCATCTTTTGATGGTTAGCGTAAGTGGCAAGCTGTATTTTATTGTATTAATATACTTAACTCTAGTGCCGTTTCCCTCTATTGACATCAAAATGACAAAGACATAATTATATTTAAAGTTTAATTTACTAAGTTACAAAATTAGTTTATTAAGTGACGAAACAAAAAGAACAATAATAAGTAGATAATATATAAACAAAATACTTGTGACTGTGTGAGAAGAGATTGACAATTGTTTTCCGTGATAATACACCCCAAATATTGTTGTTCTGAAATTGTTCTTAACATATGGTTTGTACAAAATGCATTTAAACTGAAATTAAAATTGGTTTTCTAGATTAGCCACATAGAAAAAAAAACCCTTTTGCTCCATGTAATGCTTTGGCTTTTCGTGAAAAGCCAAATTATATTAAGTGGAGAAAACTGTGGAAGTCCAATCAACTAAAGTCCGCTATACCCTTACAATTTATTGTTTTATAACCTTTTTTAATGTACTCGTATACATTTGAAAAAAAATGGACGTCACGTAATTTGTGGTGTATCTTCAGAACCGATGGTCAGACACAAATCAACAAAACAGTACATTGTATCGCATAAATAAACAACGAAATCGGTCCACCATCGGCAAAGGTACAACACACAAAAAAAATACATATACAGTCTTATTGAGAACCTTCTCCTTTGAAGTCAGTTAACATGATTGACACAGAAAGCTCACCGTTTTGGTATAAGGGTTGCATACATATACTTCCGTGCATACAGAGAGTATGGTTGTTGACTGGTGTTCGATTTATAAAAAATAACAGAGATAATGTAAATATAATTAAAATACTAACAAGATAGTTGAAAAACAACTATTAAGTTCTGAAATATAAGAACTGTGTTTAGTTTTGGCGGGGATTGAGAGGGAATGCCAGTGAGGCCCCACAAAACCAGTTTCAGTATAGGATTTATATGGCGCACACAAGACTTGACGTCACATCTCGCTGGAGTCGGCACGCTCTTTTACTAGCATTAAAATTAAATTTCATAGAATATAACTTCAATTTTTTAACCAAAATTGTCATCAATTCTATTTCATTTTTTGGCAACTTCATTACGGGGTCATTAAAAAATATCATTTAACTAGTGTGAATTACATTTTTATCTTAATAAGAAGGGTATTGCGAGCTTCAGTTATAATTAGTAAGTACTATTAATCTATATCTATACTAATATATAAAGCTGAAGAGTTTGTTTGTTTGTTTGTTTACTTGAACGCGCTAATCTCAGGAACTACTGGTCCGATTTGAAAAATTCTTTCAGTGTTAGATAGCCCATTTATCGAGGAAGGCTATAGGCTATATATCATCACGCTAAAACTATAAGTAACTATTCCACGCGGACGAAGTCGCGGGCGGAAGCTAGTATATACTGATATATAAAGATGAAGAGTTTGTTTGTTTGTTTGCTTGAACGCGCTAATCTCTGGAACTATTGGTCCGATTTGAAAAAATCTTTCAGTGTTAGATAGTCCATTTATTGAGGAAGGCTATAGGCTATATATCATCACGCTACGCGGACGAAGTCGCGGGCAGAAGCTAGTACTAATATATAAAGATGAAGAGTTTGTTTGTTTGTTTGCTTGAACGCGCTAATCTCTGGAACTACTGGTCCGATTTGAAAAATTCTTTCAGTGTTAGATAGCCCATTTATTGAGGAAGGCTATAGGATATATATCATCACGCTACGCCGACGAAGTCGCGGGCAGAAGCTAGTATAGTTTATAATGACGTATACTTTAAGCGGCGGTAGCCTAATGGCTAGGGCGTCGGACTTGCAATCATGTGGTTGCTGGTTCGAACCCCACCCATTGCACTACCGACGTGTCACCCACTCGTAGCACAAGCAATCTAGCTTAGCACGAGGGGTTAACAAGAATACTAGTAATGTGTGACCCACATTGCTAGTAAGCTTTTTAGAAAAAAAAAATGACTATACTCGACTGAAATTCAGTATCAGGACATGGATGAGACACAAGGAAATGTTATTTAGTCAATATTTAGTGCCATATGTGCCGTACTTGTACTATGTGCCGTAGTTTGGATAAGGCTTTAAATCTGACTAATGTGACATCGAATGTTATGAGGTTATATAATTATGTATATATTCTTGCTTATACTATCTCAATAGTGTCGTAATAAGTAACTATATTTATCAAGCAAACATACGTAGTGGTTTCCACGAACGCCACGCACGTCAGTGAGGCACGAAAGTCATCATAGTCGATAAAAGTTAGGTATTATTATTAAATCAGGTTAGATAATAAATAATTTATTATCCGCCAAATGCAATTATCAATATCCGCATTATGATACCAATTGCAAGACAATTATTACTGAAACTTTGTAAAAATGCAGATCTATGTCGTTACCCGTATACTAAACATCTTCGTCGACTGTACAAACTGTTTATACAATTAAAGTTTAATTATCAATTTAACGGTAGGTAATACCAGTTAAGAAATTATTAGTAGGTACTGTAAAATGCGTAAATACCTACATAATAAAAAGTGACTTATTTTTATGAACATTTTCTATGGCTGTGTATATTTTGTAAATAAAAGATTTTGAGCAGGTTGTATTATTTTAATACTGGTTTGTGGCCGCGGTTTCACTTACATTACAAAGGACTTTTTCTCTATCATCATAATCATCATCAAAACAACCAAAGGACGTCCAAAACTGCTTACCAAAACCTCAGACTTCCACATGGACCAATTATATGTCATTCAACTATATATCCGCTCAATCTGCATGATCTCTACAAAAGTTTATAAAAATTGGTTCACTGTTTTAGGCTTTTTTTCGACAATTACTTTCGCATTTATATCATTAGTATGGATGGCTTCCACACAATGCAACCACTATCATAAGAATAAACATTATTCTTATTTCACAACAAGATATAATCGGAAACCGCAACCCACAACCATCGGAAGCAAGTCAACTGTCAACTCGGTCAATTCAAGTCAAAGTCAAGCGGCGGTAGCCTAATGGCTAGGGCGTCGGACTTGCGATTATTTAGTTGCCGGTTCGAAACACACCCATGGCACTACCGACGTGAACCCACTCGTAACACAAGCATTTAGCTTAGCAGGGGTTAACAAGATTACTAGTAATGTGCGACCCACATTGCTAGTAAGCTTTAAAGAAAAAAAAAGAACTCGCATTAGGCCAGCAAGGTGAGGCCTTAAGAGATTTTTGTTTGCCATAATCTGCGTTTTTCATTATCTCAACAATATAACAACTCAAGCTATCTAATAGGTATACTTAATGTATATCTGGGTAAACGGAACTCAAAAAGATAAAAGTGAATCCCCACATAATAGGCTGCATTAAAGTAAAAACAATGGCGATAAAATAACTATCGATATCGAAGTTTATCACATTAAAAGGGATAAAATCCATATCAGAATCATACTTGTCGTGTACTGCCTCATCAGTCTTGTGATTGTAAATACTTATAACTACTATAACTATTTTTACTAAAATACAAGTAAGTATAGTACGTATTTGACACTTATTGCGAAAAATTTGACTGACAAGTTGCCAAGTACGATATAAAATTGGAAGTGAAATCAGAGTCTAAGTAAACCCGGCATAAATCTTGCATAAATCAAAAACCGGCATAAATCTTGAATATACGTACGACGATTTCAAGAAGGTGGCTGGCAGTGGATGAATGGGAGCTGCCCAAGACTGGAATGGTTGGCCCTCTTTGGGGGTGACCTACGTGCAATAGTGGACGACAAGCCATAGCCATGGCACATCCCTAGGGGGGATGTGACATGGCTATGTATTAATTAGACGATCTATGAGGATATCACAAAGCGCCCACGCCCTACAAAATGAAGACATGTAGATACTGAAAAGATTGTTCTAATAACAAATGATCGAATGAAAGAAATAAGGAATTATCAAAAGATTTGTTATTGGAAGTTACTATTGTTATAAGAATTGACCGTTAATAAATATTTATATAATTTATAGTAAAAACCTATCCAATGCCAAATCCAATCTCTGAACTGCTACTGAGAATTTCATAGGAACTCCTTCTACCACTCCACCTGAAACTCGAACCCTTCCACTCTACAGCCTAGAGCACGAGACCAACGACGCAGGCAGAAACTTATAATCTCCTTACATATTTTTTTAAATATCGTTGATTTATTAGAGACATATTATATTTAGTTTTTTTTATATTCTCATAGATCATGTACCTGCCTATCTAGCTATGCTATGTATACGTGAAGGTCGTCCGAAGATAATCGAGATAAGGATTATGTAACTTGATATATGTGTAAAGTGTTACCTTGTTCTTGCCATGTCTTGCGTTCATCTGCCTTTTGGGTTAGGTTTGAATCTGGAGCACGCATTTATATTTCATGTGAGCATCTATCAATTTACTGTCTCAGTCTCTCACATAACATAATCACGTCTGTATTCCCCGAAGATCTAAGCAGAGGTATACTATTGTACAGCCACATTTCGCCGGTAGGGGGCGAGCTTATTGCCATTAATCGGGCACTATCCAGACTCCGTGCTGCTGCTAAAAATTTCAGACAAAACTCCAATACTCCAAAGCTTAATTTAATTCGCAGACTACATACGTCAATAATATTTAAGAAAAACTCTTTAAATTCTCAACATTGGACAGCTGATACATCAACTCGGGTACATCAATTAGTAAGTATATCTTGTAAAGGAAGCAATTTTTTAATTTGTCAAAAAAATTGAATATGTAAATGGGGTATTACACCTTTTTTTGAAAACTGTTTTAAATTAATCCTTAGATCGTAACGAACCAGTAGAAATTTTATTTCAATTTTATACAACCAAAAAATGCCTTAAAAACGATTTTTAATTTATGATTTTGAGTTTACGCGCGAAAACGCTAGCCGCCATGCTACTTCGGCTCGTGACGTCACTTCATTAGTTAGTAAACAATACAACTGCCAAAAACCAAGTAACACGATTTGTGAAAACAGTGAGTTATAATGTATATCATTGGTGTCTTGTGCCTGAATGCAATAATACAAGTGTAAAAACGCCACAAAAATTGTGGATTCAATTGCCATTCATTGCCAAAAAAGTGGTATTAAAATGAGAAACACTTGGTTGAAACTGGCAAGAAGAGATCCAAAATTATTGTCTACAAAGACTATACTGTATTTCTGTGAAGACCACTTTGATGTAAGTATGCGTTAAAAATAGTATGTTAAAACTAATAAACAAAAAAAACTTCGTTAATATTACAATTTCATAATTTGTACCTAATGTATTTATAGGTTATATTATGTACCTATATTAAGTAGTGAGTTTAGCAAGCAAAGTTTTTAATGCTTAGTTGTGAATATTGTATAGCTAATGCCGCAATTACTACAGCTAGGAATCTAGATTGTGTTATCGACCTACAAATTGCGAAAAACCAATTAAATTTCAATTGGTTTTTCGCAATTTTTGCCGGGAATTTGGCGGGCGCAGGTGAACGATCAGCCTTAACAGCTTTGTTAATTTGAAATGCTGATTAGTTAATGCCTTGTTACATAGAAATTGGTGAAACTGGGTCTTATTGTTAGACAAAACTTGATACGATAGTTAGGTAGGTGGTACTTACATTACTGTTTTAATATTTCTCAACTCGGCAGAACAGAAATCGGGATTGGATGCAAAAAAATTTGCCACCATCAACGTATTGATCATTGGTAGATTTGTACTTTCTGCTTTCACAAAACCGTCTTCCATGATGCGATTTTAATCAAACTAACACAGCACGACAAACAATTATTGTTGAATTGTTACTCTGAGACGACAAACGTCGTCGTAGAGTGAACGAGTGACGTCACGTAGATATCCAATATGGCGGATGGCGTTTTAAAATAGATTAAAAAAGACGATTTTTGAAATTGAATTATAAAATTTACATTGCATTTTTATTAATAAATACTAACGTTTTTCGTTTATTTTTTTAAATAAAATATTTTTTTATCATAAAAATGCATTTTCATATTTTTTTTACATGGTGTAAAATACCCTATTGAAAATTTTGAAACGACGTTGGTACGTCTTGTTTCGTTTAAAGTGACGTTCCATCAGCACAAACGTAAAATACCTGCAACTAATGTTAGCCGCTTTTGTTTACCGGATTCAAAGCCTTAGGAATTTTCGGCCGTCCCTTCAGATGTCGCAGAGGCCACCAATTACATTCTAAAAGATGTTGACTGATGGAATTTAAAAAAAACACAAAGTTATAGCTGTTATCAACGGGTAGTTGCCGCTCAAGGGTACACTGGTATTGACCTTAGTTTTAAGCCCACTACGATTCAAAGCGTAAGTAATTTACGGACTAAACTCGTTAACGTGCGCCTGCGCCGATTTCCGAGACTGATAAAAATGGCTGCCGTGGTTAATTTGCACACAAGATAAGTAAATGATGATGCGTTTAAGTTTTTAAGCTCTTAGCACGTGGGGTCCCGGCCTAACTAATGACCATGATTTCGATTTTAAAAAGGTTGTAGCTGTTTTCGATAATGGTGGGTGTTTCGATGAAAAAGCGGGCTGATATAACATGTGCCAGATTTACCAATCAAAATTATTTTATTGATTATATCTACATAAGTTAAGCAGCGCCTCTGCAATGTTTGCGCAATCGAACAAGCGATTTTCATGCCGAAAAAAATGTCGCATCGTTTATGTGGGAGAGCCATGCTTCGGCACGAATGGGCCTGCTCGACCGGAGTGATACCACGGCCTCACAGAAAACCGGCGTGAAACAACGCTTGCGTTGTATTTCGCCGAGTGAATGAGGTTACCGGAGGCCCAAACCCTTTTAAAAGGCGGGCAACGCACTTGGGACTCCTCTGGTGTTGCGGGTGTCCATGGAAGGCGGTTATCGCTTACCATCAGGTGATCCGTCTGTACTTTTGCTCCCAAATCCCATAAAAAAAAATCGTTGGTGAGCAGGACAATCACCATCTAGTCCCAAACAAAGCAGACCTTGTACTATGGGTACCTACTAGATAATGGATATAATACTTTACACTTTTTTTGTAAATCCATAACAGCATTTAACAACAGCATCCTGAAAACAGTGGCTGAGTGTTTTTATGCTCCCATATTGATAAAGGGATGAACTTCGAAACTCACCCATTGCACTACCGACGTGACCCCACTCGTAACACAAGCATTTAGCTTAGCACGAGGGGTTAACAAGAATACTAGTAATGTGCGTCCCACAATGATGGTAAGCTTTTTTTTTTAAAAAAAAACATGTAGTTCGTCCTACACTGTATACCTACCTAACATTTCTACGCTAAAAGAAAATCAAAATCAACAGCAATAAGGAGCGGCTAAGTATTACTAATTGGTCTAGGACGACAGAGGCAGTGGTAACTGGAACCAAACTTGTCCAGTTTAGTCCTTTTTCACATAAAATAATCCTGACTAACCCAGGCATTAATGGTTACCCTGTATAATGATTTATGCTAGGGTACCCCATAGCTCCATTACGCTGTTGGCTCCACGATAAACCTCTAGATACAGATCTCTATTATTATACGGGCTATTCCAAGTCTTTGTAACATCAACAAAGTCATTTATTCTGAGTTATTATGGATTTTAATGGATTAAATCTTAGGTCATTAATAAATTGTTTGATGAAAAATCTTACGCTTAAACCTACCTTGGTGTTTCTACCTTGGTATGAAGGCTGGTAAATTTTTTTTCCAAGATACCATAAATATAAATTCGGTCTGTCATCACATCCCACGGGAACGGGATAAAAAGTATACTATGTCCGTCTCCTGGTTCTAAGCTACCTCTCCACCAATTTTCAGCCAAATCGGTTCAGCCGTTCTTGAGTTATAAATGGAGTAACTAACACGACTTTCTTTTATATATATAGATATATAAAAGAAATACTGAATTCCACGGGGGCGAAGCCGCGGGCAGAAGCTAGTTTCTTATAATTTTTCCACCTTATTCATAAAAAACTATACAACGTCACAGTACCTATATCACGTGTCAAAACAAGAAAAAACACATGTCAATATAGCTCTATGAAATGAATGAGATGTTTTATAATTTTATGAACAAGGAAGTTTTTATGTCATATGGGGGCTAACGAGCTGACGGATCGCCTGATGTTATCCGATTACCGCCGGCCGTCTATGGACACCCGCAACACCTGAGGAGTTGCAAGTGCGTTGCCGGCCTTTTAAAAGGGTTTGGGCCTGCGGTATCCTCATTCTCGCTCACTCGGCGAAACACAACGTAAGCGTTGTTTCACGCCAGTTTTCTGTGAGGCCATGGTATCACTCCGGTCGAGCCGGGCCATTCGTGCAGAAGCATGGCTCTCCCTCGGTACCGAAGCATGGCTCTCCCACGTACTGTCTGTATGTGGTGCAATTAAAAAAAAACTGGGAATCTGTGGATCTAAAGTTTTTTTAATTGCATTTTAATGCAATGCGAGTTTAAATAAATAGTTTCATCTTTCTTTCACTTCAAAGTAAGAGTTATAGTTAGTTAGAGTAGTTAAGAGTTAGTTAATTCCTATAATTAAATTAATTGGCTTCCTGTCACATAAATTGAAATTTACTTGTATTTAGTTAATAGCTGTTGGTTTTCCAAATATCAAATAAATAAAAAATACATCTTAGACAGGGAACATCATATTTTTTATTACTAGGGAAAATCCTCATGTAGGGTTCGACAATCGTAATTCGTAATCCTCGACAATCCCACCTAGGATTGTCGAGGATTACGTCTCAGTTCTTCCGTATAAAAACTGTATTTCTATTCTGCTGCGGTCAGAGAAATTGCCATAAAATTGACAAGAGAATTTCTTCTGCGTTCCAGACAAAGGATAATATCCTACACCGGCAGCATTCATAGCGTCCCTAATCGGCGCGGGCGCATCGGACTGCACAATTTATCGTTTACTAACTGATAAGCACTTAAAAAGCGGTGAAAGGGCGCTCTTTTGTGCACCTTATCTCACGGGTACCCTAATAGCTCAAAGATATGGGTTTATTAATGGCCTCAGTTATATTAAAGTGAGTAAGAAAAATTCTTACAAAATATCTACGTAGTGCATATTAAATTAGTAACTTACTAAGCAATTTTGAACTTTAAAGCGATTGAAATAGTACCTACGTGTATGTTTGGAATTATTAGTTGATGCGAAACACATTCTCACAAAGTATTTAAGTACTTGAAAAAAAGTCCTACATAGCGCTAGGGTTTCAAAGGAAAGATATCATCAATTCACTGAGTTGAACGTCATTATCAGCACTTGGGTAAAGTACCACTACTAACGTGTTGAATAAAGTCCCAAGGTACTATAGATATGTAAATTCCTCGCTGAAGGATCTATAGGTACTTAAATAAATGATCGTTTGAGTCTAATTCTTCACATTAATTAACATACAATCACTAACGCCTCTATAACCCATGGGGTAGTTCACCTTCAGGCCCGGGAAGCCATGCCTAAGGGGTCGTAACCCATACTTTGTGAACAAAATAACCAGTCTATAGTGTGTATATTATGTGTTCTTTTTATTCGTTCAGAATGTTATGAGCTTTATGCATAAGCTTTTTTTTATTGTGTAATTGTGATTTCGTAGTACCTATATGCTACATACCTACAATCTATGCATTATGATGCAATCTAGGTCTAAATGTTTAGTTCTAAAGCGTTTATATTGTGATTGTAATGTGTTATGTGCATCAAATAAATAAATAAACATGTGTGTAGGTATAACTAGATAATGGTACTTCCACATCCACATTCATACATCTTGTCAAAATATTTGATATTATATTTAATTTTTTTTTTATTTAATATTCGATCGAATTGTCAATTTCAATCGCAAGAAGTGACATTCTGTAGTTTCTGGCTTCTGGCTACATTTATTAACCTCTCAAGTAATTAGCAAATACAACACTCTAGCTATAACTTCACAGTTCTTTCATTACGGGTCTATCTTTTAACAACTGGTAGGGTTCCAAGGCGAAGCACAAAAGCACCTACAAAAACTATAATAGCAATTACTTACGAACGTGCATGTAGATCATATTTTTAATAGGCGCCGATTTATCTGAAAAGGCAAGGCTAATAGCGATCATTTACTTAACTGCAAGAAATGTGTGATTTATCACTTACTCTGATGAACTTAAACTGTTTCTAAGGCACATCTACGAAGTAACTGACTTGACATCGATCATAACTAAAGATGCAGAGGATACGAAGAATTTGCTATACTAAGTAATTTACTCGTTGGTAGAAGAACGAAGATTACGTACTCTACTAACAAGAGCAATCATTTCGGAAGGTAGATTTGTTTCGAGTTGACACATTTAGGTAAATTTTAAGTATTACTCGTTGGTATTGTTGATCGAAGATTACTCTACTAACAAGAGCAATCATCTCGGAAGGTTGATTTGTTTAGAGTTGACACATTTAGGTAAATTTTGCCATTCAGTTGGTTATCTAGGTACCTACCTAAAAGTTTGATTTTCGCAATTTGTTGATCTATAACACATTCGAGATTCATAGCAGTAGTAATTGCGCCATTAACTAAACAACATCCGCAACTCAGAGAGCAAAGGTTTTAATACTCAGTTGCAGTTGTTTTAATCTAGAATGTGTTATGTATAGACCGACAAATTATTTAATATTTATAATTTGAATATAGCGACCTCTATTTTATTGGTAGAAATATTTATTACAGTAAACGCGGTATAATAAAATATAAGCACAGATAAAAAAAAAATCTACAATTTGCGGTCTATTTAGTAGGTACTTACATCAGGAAGGATAGCGACGAGCTCCACGTGCTGGTAGTCGCCCTCCGCGAGGCTGGGGCTCTGCCACCACGTTGAGGGGTCGCCATCGTGCGCGTGCGCCGCTGGGTGCCGCCGCGAAGGCGAACCGCCCAGACCCTCACAAACATCACACACCACGCCTCGTCTGGTGAGTAAACATAATATAAGGGTGAATTTTCTAGCAGAGAACTTAGGCTTAATATGATTTGGCCTGAGGCTGGAGAAGCTGCAGGAGAACCGACATAAGGACATTCCTTGACATAATTATATTTATTTCCATTACAGTCACTCACACTACCGGGCGCGAGCGTTTTTTCCTGCCTCTCCATATTTAATATGTAATTTTTCTGGTATATTTTTTATTGTGTTTTATCAAAGATATCACCGATTATTGCTAAAAAAGGTATATATAAGACATATATTTGATTAGGAAAACTGTGATCTCTAACGACTTCATAATCAGCCTATACTAATCCACTGCTGGAAGTAGGACTCCCCCAATGTGCGCCATTTCGCCCTGTCCTCGGCTTGTCTCATCCAGCTTCCGCCAGCAACCTTTCGCAAATCATAATAATCAATCATCAAAACTACCTATACAGATAGAGTATGTTGCCATAATAAATAACAGAGTCTTACTTTCCAGGCGTGTCACGGCAGTATTCTTCTGCACCGGCGTCCCCACAGGTCGCGTTGGCTACCACTGTGGAGTATGGCGCGACATCAAGCGGAGCGGGGAGCAGCCCGCTCGGCGCTCCGCTCGTCGGTGCCACCTCGCCCACCGTCGTACTTGTGAGGCGGTCTAGGAGAGCGCGACCTGTGACAAACGAACACACAAACAAACCTGTTAATAGCAATTCATTACCAAAAAAAACCTGATGTATAATAGTTGAGTTAACATACTATCATCACGCCTGTATTCCCGGCGTAGTTATGTATACCGTTCGCCGGTAGTTTTAGATCAAATAGGGGGCGAACTGTACCTATTGTCACTAACCGGACACAAATTCATAGAAAAACCGAATAACACTCAACTTGGGAATCGAACCCAGGACCTCTAGCCTAGCAGTCGCGCTGAGGACCACTAGGCTAATGAGGCAATTTAAATATTATTTAATATTTGAGTCATTTTCCATTCTAAGCACTAAAAAAACACTATTTTGGTCTGAATTTTTAACCAAAATAAGTCAAGCGGTACCTATGCAATGAATTGCCTCTGCAATCAATTACGATAAAGGATAAGTAATCTTGTTATTTGAATTGGGGACTTTTAATTTATTTTTAAATTGCAAAAAAAGAAGTCACTGCCCAACTGACATCCTATAACTCTGAAATGTATGAATGCGAATGCTAATGTATAAATGCGAAAGTAACTGTCTTATCTGTTACCTTTTCACGTATAAACCGATGAACCAATTTTAGTAGAGAAATAGATTTGACATTGAAGAAAGACATGGGTTTGCTTTTTCTCAAAAAAGGCCTTTGGAATGCGAGTGAAACCGCAGGCCGCCACTTGTATAATACAAATGAACAAAAACTGGAATTGTTTCATAAATATTCTCAGCGTATTTTCTGCTGACAGGCTTCGTTTACCGTGTGACTGTTACTAAAACAGGAAACGCTTCGTACCCGAATATTTGTGTTGTGCAATCAGTTAGAGCACTTCAAAGATCGTCACTTCCGCTTTGAAATGGAAGCTAACAAATTGTGTTAATCACAATATTTGTTTTGTCGGTCAAGTTTACGATTATGTCAGCTTAAGTACCTATTATGTTGAGTATTTATTTTTACAAGCTTACTTCCCAATATAAAAAAATAACAATACTGAAAGACATAATTGTTTGTTGTAAGTGTCAGAAAATTCTCATGATCGTCCGCTGCCAGAGAATCCGGCACTGTGTCACGGTCTGGCTATGGGCAAATGTGTATTACAGAGGACTACAGACTCATACCCCAGACCTCATTATGAAGCTCATGGAAGAGGGTCAAAGTACACTGCTGAGGTTTTGTTGCCTCGGCCCCACATAAGATAGCAAAAACACTAGAAAGCGGTGAAGGGCGGGCGTTTTGGGGGCTGTCTATAATGTAAAAATGACGTTCAAAAAGTACTACCTACATTGAATAAATTATTTTGACTTTGACTTTGATAAGACCATGCCATACCAGACAGACAGTGTATCTTATACACGGTCTGGCCGGTATCTACGAAAAAGTGCACTTATTATAACTTTTCTTGCTTTGCTTTATAGTCACGGGACTTGTTCACAGTCCCTGAAACTCATGGTCACATTCACCACGCCAGACACCAACAGGTTGGATGTAAATTCCTAAAAATAGCTGATAGTGTGGCACGTGTTAATAGGTGTGCACAAACCCTGACAGGTTGGAAGCCACAGCTATAAACATAAATAACTTCTCACCCTCACTCACTCGTCAACTAAAACATAATAGTTTACGTTACGGCGACCATTTCCTCTGCAAGCTGTAACTGGCAGGGCTGCCCCTTTGTTTGTAGTCGCAGTGCGGCATGACGATTGATGGTTTACCGCTTCAAGTTTAAGTCCACTATATAAATACATGTATATTAGTAGCTCGTGGGCCACAGCCGAACGAACAGGCTTCGGTAAAGCTGAGCTGTCTTGTCAGTCTTTGGCTGCCTTGAAGAAGACTTTGCAGTTACCTACGACTGGTCGCAGACGACCAACACAAAATCATTTCATGATTAGATTATAATAAGTATTCTGTTTACACTGATAGCGTAGCGATGACAGCGCTGGCCCGTCTTACATGGTTGTGAATCTCATAAGGTCAAAGTGGAGTTCAGAAATGGCATGGTCTACTAAAAATCTTTCTCTTAGTCTATTTTAATGTATTAAACTGACTGATTGTCTAATTGTGCTTCGATTGGACTGGGACAAGGAAAACATTGTTGGAAGAACATCTGAAGAAATATTAGTAGAAAGCAAATGCTTGAGACGATGAAAGATAGGCATGAACGGGCTTCTAGGCCAAGGTTTCCTATTTTAGGAAAGCTAATCTTTCCTATGAGGACGGTGTGGTAACGTGTGTTGGAAATACCATATTTATTTATTTATTTATTTGATATTTGGAAAACCAACAGCTATTAACTAAATACAAGTAAATTTCGATTTATGTGACAGGAAGCCAATTAAAGGTCTTCACGAATAATGACTGAATATAAGCTTATTTGTGAACAAAGATGCTACTTATACAGATAATAAAAAATAATACTGCTCTTAAGAACTATAGTTGGAGAAAAAATCTAGACTAAGTACCCGTCTCACTGATTCCAATTTAGTATTAAATACGTCAAAACAGAATTGCTTATACTTTTTGTTCAAAGAACTACTCGCTCGCCACAGAAAATAATTTTGTTGGTAATTAGTAGACACTAAGGATAGGGATATAGGGATGAACGGCGTAAAAGGGAGAAGGTTTTTGACCTACAGTAAGTTATTATAGTCGCGAAACGTGGTTTGACAGGAATGTAAGACAAAACCAATGTCACCTACGCGGACTTGCGGTCTGCGGTTGAACCGGGGCCCACATGGGACGCAGTTAAATGCACCATACGTTACGGTCTCTTGTTATGTAAGTACAGATTGTTAAAGAGCTTTCTGCTGCATTCTGAAAGCCAACCCAATTTTTGTTGTTTGACGTTGATAAAACTTTAAACAACAATAATTGGATACAGGGAAACACTATTTGACATAAACCTAGTACTCATAATAATAACATACCATCACGCCTGTATTCCCCGAAGGGCTAGGCAGAGGCGTACTAAACCCACAGTTCGCCAGTATGTTTAGGTCCCATGTAATAGGAGCCTATTGCCATTAACCGGGCACAAATTCCTAACTCCGAGCTGCTACTGGGAATTTCATAGAAAAACCCAATAACACTTTGCTCACTCATAATAATTATATTTGAATAACTCAATATTTTTCTTAAGCTGAGTCGGTTTAAAACACACTTCTTTTAGATATACTTGCGGCGGTATCTGTCTATAAAGCCACCAAGGAATTACTCAAGAACGATAGAAAGAAGATAGCAGCAATGTTCTCTCGTTTGCTAGTAGTTATTAGCAGATGAGAAGTTGTAACAACGATGCTGTTTGTAACAAAAGTAATGAAAGAATTCTCTATTGATATTCACAAGTCAGTAACTTAAAGCTCATGGTTGATGTGGTTGCAGAAACGTTGACGAAAACCATCCTTCTTCACCCACATTATACATACATAAGTACATACCATCACGCCTGTATTCCCCGAAGGGTTAGGCAGAGGCGTACTAATGTACACCCACAGTTCGCCGGTATGTTTAGGTCCCATGTATACAATAGGGCGAGCCTATTGCCATTAACCGGGCACAAACTCCGAGCTGCTACTGGGAATTTCATAGAAAAACCCAATAACACTTTGCTCGACCTGGGAATCGAACCCAGGACCTCTAGCGTAGCAGTCGCGGTCAGGACCACTTGGCTATTGAGGCAGTTACCCACATTATAAACTTATCTAATAGAACTTAAAGCTAATGCATAGCTTTCAAAACATTTGGGAATATTTTACGAGTTTATTAGCTCTAAATGGCGACGGGTAACGTACGGCGCCGGCGATAAACACTAAGAAACATTGAATGCCAAGCTTTCGCCACCTTTATATCTTCCTAGAATACCCTTTGTAATTTAAATTCCCTGCTTTCATACATATCGCCATAATATAATTATGGCTGTCAGCGGGTACTCATTAGTACCTAGCGTAAGAATATCGTACTTAGTATCCAACCTCAATTGAGAATTCAAACCTAACTAAATGAATAAATACAACATTATTATGACAACCTCTGTGGTTTAGTGGTTCGAGTACCGGACTGCCGACCATGAGGTCGTGGGTTCGATTCCCACAGAACACAAAAATATATGTGATGAATATAAGTGTTTGTGTTCGTCTGGGTATTTCTTATGTATTATAAGTATGTATTTACAAAAAAAGTATATAAGTATTTAAATATCCATTGTCTAGTACCCATAGTACAAGCTCTGCTTAGTTTGGGACTAGATGGTGCTGTGTAAAAATGTCCCAGGATATTTATTTATTAGTGCTAAAGATCCTAACTCCGTTATAGGCACAGGTAATAGAATACTAGTATGTACTAGGTATAGGCTACCCTGCAACAATCCGTGTACTAGACACGGATTTAGGATTTATTCAATTCCCACTGTCCTGTTAAAAACTATAACCGGTCTTGCCTTTTCTCAAATATGCTGCTACTACAATATTTTTCTAGAATTTTTAAATAAGCATGGCAACTTTTAAATTGTTCTTAACTTAAAAATCCTAATTCGGGTTATTACCAGTATTTTAAAATAGAATAAGGTGTTTTAGCAAAATAAAAATGTATATAAAAACCAATTCGGTCCACACCGTTCTCAACCAAAAGTGATGCGCTTATGTACCAACAAAGAGTAACTACCTTTGATATTAGATAGATAAGCAGCATCGCATGTTTCTTTTTCTAAACGTTATTATGTACTATTATATAAATGGATACAGGAGTATGTGGGCGCCAAGCCAAGCGTTTATTTATTTTTTCTTCGTCAGATAGACGCATGGCAGTGCCTTTATTCAAATGAGTGCTGTTATCAGCGACAAACTGAGAATTTGCATTCGTAAAGCGTTGAGACAAACACTCGGACGACTAATTGGCACAGCGTAGTGACGGAGATATGCGCGTGCGCCTGTGACGTTATATAGTGTTCGTGTTGCTTGATTTGGTTGTAAGTCTCCAAAGATATCATGCCTGTGGCAATAACAACAGTGAATAATTTAAGAAATATGGGAACTAAAAATACACTATAATGGTAAAAAGGCAAAAGTAAGTCAGTTACCTATTCACACCGAAATAGATTTCACTCTGAGGAAAAGCATAGACTAATTTTTGTATAAATAAAAAACATAACATACGATCACGCCAGTATTTGAAGGGTTAGATAGGAAAAAGTGTAGATACTAATTCGCTGGGAAGATTATAGGGTTAGATAGGAAATTCGCCGTATTTTTAGGTTTAAGTCTGGCGAAAAATAGTTCTTTGGGGCCCGCAAATAAATATTAATATAATATAATAATAAAATATAATAATAAAATATAATAATAAAATACACAGCTAGGAGGCTTTTAGCCAAATCATTTTTTGCACAAGCATCATCTGCCAGGGGCACTTAAACTAGGTACTTAGTGTAGTTATATTGATCTCTATATGTATATATTTTAGTCATAATATGCCATTATATAAGCTTATGCAAATATACAACTAATGATAAATTGAGGTACTTACCTATATTGTTTTGTGATACATAATCGATTTCTTTTTCTTAATTTATCGGTGGAGACTTATTATTAGCAACGTTTTTTCTTTATTGCTTATGTATACATGTTATTAGTCTGTAAGCCTTCTTAAGGGAATAAAAAAAAACCGGATCTGAGGACTACCGGATCTGAAGCGGATACCGGGAAACGTAGACATGTTTAAGTAGTGCTGAAATATGCGTAGCAATTGCTTGCTGCGCCTGCGCACGCATACAGTACCAATGCTGCGTATCCTATTGTTTCACTGATTTATAGTTGATTATAACTTCTCACATTTATGAATAGGCACGAACAGTCAATTCTATTTTTGTTCTTATATTGTTTTCTATGTGAAAATACTAAAAGCGACAGGTTTTATTTCCAGCGGATGCGACAGAACGTGCTGATACATACCCGTAATTTTCATCTATTTTCTATTCCTATACTCCTATTAAACATTTAAAACTACCTTATTACGAATAGATTTGCGCTTTTACTTATGTTTTCTTCGATCATATTTCGAAAATCTGTCTAGCAAAGCATATTCGGGCTAACATAAATACCTGACAATCGGAATTCTGTTGTTTCGAGAGTACACCAAGTATCCTTATATAAAGTTTCCTAGCTAGCCGTAAAACAAAAAGAAGTATCGTTATCATACATCTTTATTTAATACTAGCTTCTGCCCGCGACTTCATCCGCGTAGCGTGATGATATATAGCCTATAGCCTTCCTCAATAAATAGGCTATCTAACACTGAAAGAATTTTTCAAATCGGACCAGTAGTTCCAGCGCGTTCAAGCAAACAAACAAACTCTTCAGCTTTATATATTAGTATAGATAATTGTTTCTTTTAGATACGTGCCATTCCCATTTCCTTAGCATGATGATATAGAACAAATTTCATACTTTACTTAACAAAACATCATAAAATAAACGACGAGTCCTACACAAAAGGCATGGTTATCCTCGAAAAAGGAGTGAAATGTAAAAAGGCGGGCCGGGCGAGTGTTCCGTGGGAGCGCGATGTCCTGCGCTCCTCTGAGCTCCATTAAGCTCATTAGACCTCACCAAATAAGGCATGGAGACGCGTTTTTATGGGGACACTCCAGACGGACTGATGTAGACTACCGATGTTAAAACGTTACGATCAAATGACGATATTTTATCGTATTACCTCATGTATGTTAGAAATGATTTCAAAATTACGATGGTTGATTGTTGGTAGTTTACCTTTTGGCCTACAAGGAATAAATTAAATATCGCATTAGGTGACTCTTTCAGTCCTAGTGCAGACAGCAGCGAACTCATGCCTAATTCTTTTCATTTAATCTTTTGATAACAGTATTTGACCACAGCGCGAATAATGGTTGTTCAAGTCCAAAGTTCAAGTTCAAATGTTTTCATTACAAAATAATAAGCTTTCACAAGTGTTTATGAAACATTATGATTCTAGTTGCACGGTTCCAAAAGATTGATCCTTTTGAGAGGAATCCGGTAAGAAACTCCATGGACACTCCTTTAATTTTTTTTAATTGGGTAGCTATGTATAAGAAAGAAAGTTGCCGCTTCTTTTATGCGACGGTAGATGGGCGATGTTTGTGCTTATCCCAAATGTTATAAATAGGCCAAAAAATTACGACTTGTAAATTAATATCCACCATTAGGACACGATAACATGGCCGTTTGAGTATACACACATTGCAACGTGAAGCTCATCGCACGGAGAATGCAATAAGCGTCGACCGAAGGAATGTCCCAGAGGACAGCAACAGGGCTGACCAGACAGTTGCCGATCATTTTATCGTTTGTCTGCATAGCAACCGACGCTTGGAATTATTTGTCATTGTAAGTTTAGAGAAAAATTTTATGTTACACGTACGATATTAGTATTTTTAACTTACCATCACGGCTGTATATCCCGAAGAGTTAGGCAAAGGCGTACTTATGTACAGCCATAGTTTGCCGGTAGATATGTTTAGGTTCCATGTTATAGTGGACGAGTCTAAAACATCCTGAACTTCGAGCTGTTTCTAAGAATTTCATAGAAAAACCCAGTAATACTTTTTGCTCGACCTGAGAATCTAACCCTGGACCTCGCGTTCAGGATCAGGACCACTAGGCTAAGAGGATAATCATTTTAGAATCAACATTTCCTTACTAACTTTAGGGCCCGTCTTCTGCGTCAGCATGGTGTGCAGGTAAGTGCAAGGTGCAAGCCTTCAGAAGTTTTCTAAATTAGGTTGAAAGACTGCCTCATTACAATAGTAGTCGTAGTGCGACAGCTGAGCAAGAGGTCATGGGTTAAATTCCCAGGTCGAACAAAAAGTGTTACTAAGTATTTCTATTGAAATGAAACTACTACGGATTTTATCGCGGTATATTGATATTATTTAGTTCCTGACGTTTCGGATCCTTTACAGCATCTATGGTCACGGGCAGACTGAGGTGTTGGACGTCTTGATGTTAGAATTACTAACAGCTACCTTACATTTTTGTTAATTATTAGCGATCCGATTCACGCAGAACGAGCACACCGTATCCTTTGGTCTTGCAGTTTTGGGCTTGGATTTAGATTTAATAGATTCTATAATGGGATTCCAAGCAGCTGGTAAGACAACCATCTTGTCTATTGAAATTTGGGTGTTTTTTTTATTACAATAGCTCAAGCTTAAGGCAATAGCCTCACGAATCATCCTGGGTAGGAAGTAGTTTCATTTCAATGTCTAATATTCGCGTAAGTGTCAGAAATCAGTAAGGATTTACAGTAAGTAGTCACAGCTAGGTTAACGTCTACGTTAAAGTTCAAGTAAAATGAGCTTAAGGCAGTTGTATTAGTTTAATGTCATAATTATAAATAAAACTTGGTGTACACACCCCTACTCCACGGTAAAGGATCAACGGCTTCCCGTTATCCTGTTTTAGATCTAATTCCATACAAGCAGTCGACTCTTGCGCATCTATTCACTCGTATAAGGCTAGCTACTCAGGTGATAAATCACGGCCAATAGAGGTTACCTCGAGTCCGGGTTTCTAATTGAATTATTTCCAAGGCATTGTGGGACTTCAATGATTTAGGTGTGCGCTTAAAAGCTTTAACGCACTTCTTTATAGACGTTTACCGACTTGAATAAGAGGCATATTTTTAATAACTTTTTTATCGATTAATGTAAGTATCTATGGAGTTTCTTCATCATGCAACTAGTTTGACTTTTCAATAGTACCTTTTTTAATGGTCTAAATTGAAATAAAACATTTTGACTTTGACTTTGATTAAGTCGGCAAATGAGCTTACGAGCCACCTGGTGGTAAGTATTCATCGTCGCCCCTAGACACCGGGAGCACCAGTCGAGCTACTGATGCGTGGCCTTAAGAACTCCTACGGACTGCAGACTGCCAGAGCCTTAGCAACCTAGGGAGAACTGGCTTTTACGTACAAAACTCGAAACGCACACGCCAAAGTGCTTTACCCCCCAAGTGGTCCTAAGGTAGGACCCCAAGAGGTCCTACCACCGAGCATGTTAGAAGTTTTTTCTGAAAGACAGTGAGGAACTGTATTCCGACCCGCCCCCAAACGGGGAATATCTGAGCAATCGATAAATTTGCGAAGATGTTTGCCTGGATTTCTTTATGTTTGAATAAACATACCCACCAAACCACCCACCACTTTTTGAGTCCTGGAAAACTTAATCTATACTGTTTCTCCCCTTAAATAGCTACTTTACAAATTGCTGCTATTTAGCATATACGGAACTAGGTAACGTTACTTACATGGGCTAGGTTGTACACCTATATGTAATAGTCAGCAAATGAAATCCGAGGAACTTAAATCCGAAACTATTTTTCTTAGTTTCCGATATCTATAAGATTCATTTTTTTAAATTTCTACTCGAATTTATACATTTTATCTTCATATCCAATATATTTTTTCAGCTATAGATTAATTCCCATCTGATTTATCGTTATACTAAAAAACACCTATGAACCAAAAGGAGCCAGCATTTGAGTCACCTTATTATGGGATAAACAATAAAATGGTGAATCACCTCATATAATTGGCATCGAACATGTTTAGCGAGGGTTCGTCGCAGGCGCAGCCGATGCGACTATACGACTATAGATGTTCGATGGAGCGTTGCAAATTGCGTGTCTTAGGGCGGAAAGCCACTTACAATAAAATTGTAGATAAGTATTGTCTGTTTTGTGTGATTTTTTTTGCGTCACTTTCTAAGGCGGTATTAAATTGTCAATCTTAGTGATCAGTTTAAATATCACCTAAAAAAAATAGTAAGGTGAATACATGATCAGCACCAGATTAAGATTGTATGAAGCACTGGACGTGACGTAAGTTAGACCACAGCAATACAACTGTGCAATCTGCAGCCAATTTTGTGTGGTAGATTTTGTGTGATGCGCGCACAAATAAACAAACAGACAAAAAATCTTAAAATTATTGTTATGTTCTGTTGCTGTAATAAATACCCCCATATTAGTTTTACTTCAATATCTATAAGTTTTCTACATCACATAACACGTAAGTACATAATAAGTTATAGTTTGCCACTTTAATCGTCCGCTTTCAGTGTGGACCAAGCCTTACCTGCGCGTACGCATACTGCGCCGTGGGCGCCGGCGCCGGCGGCATCCACTGACAAGGGTGAAATTGAACAAAGGGATGGTACTATTAGTGTATGTTATGTATGGTTGTTTTTTCCTTTAGACGTAAGTTGCATGAAAACCAGTTCGCGGTATTCTTTAGCAGAGATGTTCTAGAGGTGGCCTGACTAATTAGATCTATCTTTTCATAATACTATCATGTAACTAGGGGTCCACATTGACTCCGATTGCAGTGTGAGCGCAGCTTAACCTTGCAGATTGAAAAATAAACGCTGTTTATAAGACAAGACTCGCCCAGAGGATTTACCATAAAATGTCGTCAAACTAATTGAGGCCCAAAAATAATTTGCTTAAATAAATCTGTCATTATGTCAACTTTTGCGTAACATTACTATAATTTCATTCTAAAACGTAATGATTGATAACTTATTCATCGATATACCAAGATATTATCTATCGTTCGAATTAACGAATTGATGCGATAAAATGTATGAATTTGATAAGCTTTAGTCAAATCGGGCGTTCATAATACATTTTTTTTCAATTTGAACGCTGGTACAAAAGTTTTAATGCTATTGGAAATAAGTAGATACGACGTACATATGTTCGTTATTTGATTTTCCTGTAGATTTCCTGATTCGGCTAGTGTGTTCGCCCACAAACATAATTTCAATTGCTTATTATAAGTCGGGTCTACATTCGAGCTTCAACCACCAAACCTCGCCTGTGGTGGCTGGACAATCCCCCGCTGTGTCCGGCAATAAACCGCGCCTTTAACCGGCACTTCATTAAAATTATACGACTGCTCTTTTGTTGCGGGGTGACAAATGCAGGCCTTAAGTTATTTCTGATTTCTATGGGTCCTTGGAATAAATTTCAAAAGGTATTTACGGTGTTTAAAACCAATTTCTTTGTCGGTGATATGTTATGCCCTGATTTACGAAATGTAGAAGAGACTCCTGGTATACAAGTGGCTGGTAGATTCAACAAAATACGGGCAGTATTTTGGGAGATTAGCTTCGCAGACTTTGTTAAAAATGAGACCGCTGTCTCCGCTACTTGTCAGTTCATTCGTACACAGTTCAGTCATGAAAAAAACAGAGGTTCCAGTACCTCAGAGATCTAGTGAGCTTACAAATGCCTTCAGCTTGTTAAGAAGATCTGCAAGCCGAATCAAAAGCCCACTTTCTCAAATAGCACTAAGAGACCAAGCAGGTGGAGAACCCTGACACTGTATGACCCGGAGGCTCAACTTTAACCTGTCACCACTTGCCCAATAGTTTTGTTTGTTTCTATTGGTTGCAAGTGGGAAAAAAAATATTTATAGTTTTTTTTTGGTGCTAAGTAATTAAGTTTGTTTTTATTGTATGTGGCAGAAAGAAATGTGTTTTCTTTCTTTCTCCCTCTCAATTTGTATTAATAGTACTACACACATATGAAGCTACTAGCTTCTGCCCGCGACTTCGTCCGCGTAGCGTGATGATATATAGCCTATAGCCTTCCTCAATAAATGGGCTATCTAACACTAAAAGAATTTTTCAAATCGGACCAGTAGTTCCTGAGATTAGCGCGTTCAAGTAAACAAACAAACAAACTCTTCAGCTTAATATATTAGTATATAGATATATAGATACTTCTGTATAAGTTGACCTCTCATTGAACGGAAAGCTTGTACAACATGAGCTCACCGTATACTGGAAATGTTTACATTTCTTTTTTTACACACCGCCATCCAAACCAGTTAGTTTGAATGGAAGTGCAATTAACACTTCTTAATTATGGCAGTACTAGTAAATAAAAAACACAAGTTCCCCTTTAATATTTTTTCCCACACGAGCATAATGGCTTCATAAACTTGATGCACGACTTTTTGAGACATTCTAATTATGCCCAATGTGGGTTCGATTTCTGTAGATACGAAATAAACTTTTCTATGACCCACAGATATTAAAATTTCTTCTGAATTGTTATGTGTGACTGTACCTACTTTTAACCGACGAAATAAGATTAATTAAGTATGTCATTGTAATCCCACTTAATATTATAAACGTGAACGTTTCTGAGGATGTATGGATGTTTGTTATACTTCCACACCGGAACGGCTGAACGGATCTGGATAAAATTTGGCACAGATATAGATTATAGTCTGGAATAAAAGGCTACTTTTATGCAGGTCGTATCTACTTAAGTTCACGCAGACGAATTCGCGGACAGAAGCAAGTATAGAGATACCTATATTTTTACGCGGACCGCTCAGAGAAAAAGAGTTTTTTTTTGTTTTTATATGATGGTTATCGACATGTTTCAAGTTCAAGTTCAAATGTTTTTATTTCAAATAAGCTTTTTCAAGCGTTTTTGAAACGTTATGATTCCAGTTGCACGGTTCCAAAAGGTCGATCCTATGGAGAAGAATCCGGCAAGAAACTCCATGGACACTCTTTTAAAATAAATAAATTACAAACTTCACTGGTACAATATTGCGATAACAAGATGTGAGGACGTTGAAGGATGTCCAAGTTTGACCGAGGTCGACTATATTAACTGATAACCAAAACCAATTCCAGAAAAACATCTGTGTTCGAGGAAACTATAAAAATAGGAATGTAATAAAATATGAGGCAGTAAATATACTTGTTTAAAAGAGGTGCAGGGATACACCCTTTGACTATACTGTGCGCACACGCATCTCGGCGGTCTTGTAATCAGTGATGCGACCACTTAGCGGTCGTAAAAAGATTCCTAGTGTTGTACAACGAACCATTTTATCGATATCTATGACATAACACAAACAACCGGCTGTCACTTGAGCTGAGAACGCGGTGCCAGTGTGAATCGTGAGAACTACCCAACACTCCAGTAACCAAACTGTTTTTAATTGGGCTAGAAAGCGAATTTACCTCTTGGGGCAAGGTTATCCAAACCAGAGTAGGTACTACAAACTCATACCCCAAGGCCTCATTAAAAAGCTCATGGAAGAGCTGTTTGTAGAACTGGGAGAGGATGAGGAATAGGTTATCTGGGGAAAGCACATAAGATCCCATTGGTTTGAAGTGCACTGCGGCTTTGCTGCCAGGATTACAGGGTTAACTTTCAGTATCTTCCTTGTTTAATTAGAACAAGACTTTTGACTTCAGTCTAGCGGTACCAAGCGCGACTGCTACACTAAAGGATCTGCGTTCGATCCCCAGTTCGAGCACGTGTTATTGGGGTTTTCTATAAAATTCTCGGTAGCATCTGTGTCAAATATGGTTAAGGACACTTGGCTGGCCCGTTATCACAGGCGCCTAAACATTACGGCGAATCTCTGCCTAGCCCTTGGAGATTACAAGTCTGATGTTATGTTAAGAAGAAACTATAAACCTAAATTCTAATTTACAGACGTAAATAAGTATAATTCATTCAAAACATACACAATTCCAAATCCTTACGCATATTTATTCAGTTCCATAAAATCTGTCCCTTTTATTCACACACTTGTAAACTGAATGTTACTCATGTAACTTATCAACCGTCTGTGTCCACTTCAGATAACTTTGTAAGCTATAATCTATATTGTACACGATCACAATCGTTACGAGGAATTTTTGACACTATTCAATAATATAGGTAGGTAAATATTTGTTCGATGAAATACCATTAGGTACACAAGGGATCTTTAATGTAAAATTGTAAAATACCTATTAATCATTTTTTAAAATAACTTTTAACTCTATTACAAATACCTCATCGCTCGCTGTTTAGTTGCATATGCCACTCCTAAAAAAGGAAAATCCTTCTCATTTATTAGCATAAAAACTGCCTCATTAGCCAAGTGGTCCTGAGCATGACTGCTACGCTAGAGGTCCTGGGTTCGATTCCCAGGTCGAGCAAAGTGTTATTGGGTTTTTCTATGAAATTCCCAGTAGCAGCTCGGGGTTAGGAATTTGTGCCCGGTTAATGGCAATAGGCTCGCCCCCTATTACATGGGACCTAAACATACCGGCGAACTGTGGGTGTACATTAGTACACCTCTGCCTAACCCTTCGTGGAATTACAGACGTGATGGTATGTTATGTTATTAGCATAATTAACGTCAACGTAAAAAACGTTCCTTTCTTAAATAACGTACTTTCAGTATTGACTATAGGAGAGCCATGCTTCGGCACGAATCGGCTGGCTCTACCAGAGTGATACCACAGCCTCACAGAAAACCAGCGTGATACAACGCTTACGTTGTGTTTCGCCGAGTGAGTGAGGATAGCGGAGGCCCAAACCCTTTTTAAAGGCGGGCAACACACTTGTGACTCCTCTGGATATGCAGGCGTGCATGGGCGGAGCAATCGCTTTCCATGTTCGTTTCCCATAAAAAAATACTTAGGGCCTGTTTCACCGCCTTCTGATTAGTTCCCGATAAATTATCTGACACAATAATTCATACAAATTCTGTTCCGATTTTGAATTTATCTAGTAGATAGTGGTTATACGGAGGTAGTGAAACATGCCCTTAGGCTACCAAATCCTTTTCTATCGCTACTGGGTTGCAGTAACAATAACTTCATTCTTAACATCTGTATATGGGGTTACACGTAAGGGTTTCCTTTTGTGAATTCTTCTCATTATAAGTTCCAAACAAGTGCTGATCAATGCACAGTAATGCGCAGCCCTTACATGTGCGGTGACCCTTAAAAGCCACTTTAAACTACACGATATAACCTCGTGCTTAACGAAAGCGCGGAACAAAGGCCAGTTAATGTCATTCATTGTTTGTTTGAGTTATTTTAGCTATTTATTGTATTTTTCTCGTAATCGCATTTCATTGCGTATCCATATAGACATCATATAAGTACCCTATCAACCATATATCAAGAATATGCTTTCAGCTATACAATAAAGTCCATTATAGCCCTTTAACTTCAAGGTATTTTCGTTCAACAATATAGTTTTATTAGAAGCAACTTATCAGCACCTCCAATATTAAGAAAAAAAATATCCCCGAAGTATTAACACTTCTAGATACTATAATTATGTATTTTATATTTCACTTCACACATAACTACAAAAAACTATCTATCCGAACATTTTGAACAAAAACATCGTGCTGTGTAAAGAGCGCTCTGCGCTTGCGCCGGCTCCTAATATGGCGGCGGTAACGAGCGGCCCATACACGGCGTCGACCTGCCGTCTCACTTATACACTCACCGTTGAATCACTCTAGTTAAAATAGAATTTTCGTAACGATTTGGAAAAAAAAAACTACGACATACACACACACTGACTTATTCGTTTGTTGGCAAATTGCAGGGTGTGATTTGAGATCATTTGTGCTTGTGCGACTTATTCATCGATGAGTTGAGGTAGGTACTTACTTTTGATCGCTACTCAGCAAAGAATAAGCCACTTCATGCCTTGCCAGGGTGGGTTAAGCCATCATGCACTGAGAGGCACGG
This sequence comes from Acronicta leporina, assembly GCA_947256265.1. NCBI lineage: Eukaryota > Metazoa > Arthropoda > Insecta > Lepidoptera > Noctuidae > Acronicta > Acronicta leporina. The sequence goes on along the minus strand of OX366513.1, from coordinate 802,412 downwards.
ACGTTTACAGTAGGGGCTCGAGGAGTCCATTGAGACACAGAGGGTTGCGACATCATATAAGCGATGCGGGATTGTTCAGATGATTCTACCTGAGAAGTCGTCTAGAGGGCACCACAAAACATTAAAATCAGCGAACTATACACAGAAACAGCCTCTGTAATTAAATTGACAAAAACTATATTTATATGTAAAATTCGATCAATTTCTTAACAGAAATAACAAGGTTGACGGTTTATCTGTTCCCAGAATTAAAAACAAAACCTTCTCTAAGGCAGGACTTATGATCAGCCATGACGCAGTTAACCATACTCCCTCTCAACACCATTCAAAAACTATAGGTCATTAACCAACCAGTCTTTTATCCCACGGGGCAGAAAAAACATATAAGCATGAAATAGGATTTTATAAAGGATTGCGTTGATGGACGGCCCCCTTTAATGGATGCTGGGCTCCTGCAGCAACATTCATTTCCCATTCAATCATTATAAAACATATTAATAAGAACAAGAACGCCCTTTTCTCATTGAAGGACGTGCTGCTGAAGTAATAAAGCATTTACATTTTACATGCAACGATACGCATACGATTCCTCCCAGTATTCATTTGATGATGTTACTCAGGTTATTCACCACTGCAAGCAGTCTCTGTAAGACTTGTCAAACGTGTTGACGTGTTGTCAAATCAGTGTGAAAGTTAGTGTAGGTACAGTAGGTACTTACTAATACTAAGCTTATGCTTCAGAAAATAAATTTTCTTTATCGTGGGAGAGCCATGCTTCGGCATAAATGGGCCGGCTCGCCGGAGTGATACCGCGGCCTCACAGAAAACTGGCGTGAAACAACGTTTGCATTGTGTTTCGCCAAATGATCGCCAGGTGATGCATCTGCCCCTATTCCATAAAAAAATGCGCCTATATTCAGCGATTGGATTTAGCAATTTATCATGCGTAGGGTCAATTACAGGCTGATAATGTTTTAAATCAGGAATAAAATAAATAAGTACAATATATTTTCACTACTTAAACTCCAAAGCATATATTTATTAAATTGCAAAGTCGTATCCGTATCGTCACGTCTAAAATTTGTACTTAAAAGTTCTCACTAAAAAGGGGAGTATTTTATATCTTCATAAATCTAAAAAAGGGTATCAAATCTAGTAGTAAGTGGTAAGCAATACAGTCATTAACCAGAACAACTGTATTTCAAGAAAAATAGCATTCACCCAAAAGATCGATAGTAAGTACCTACGGTTTATAAGATTTGTCGGTGCGATAGAAAACTTGCTTATTATTTACTAAACCTTAGTAAAGCACTAAAAATACTAAACAGCTGCCAGAGTTATAGGATATTTCCATGACATGCAGCTTAAAGTTTAGATCCTTGCCTGGCAAATGATATGGTGTCTTGATTACGATCGGATACCTCTACTTATTAATTAAATGGCATCCAGAAACATACCGGTGATAGGGAGTCGCCTCCTATTACATGGGACCTTAAAAAACCGACGAGTTGGGGATGACGGAACCCTTCAGGGATGCTAAGTTATGTTTTGGGTGACAACAAACGTATAGACTCGGCGGTAAACTACTAGGTAGTTGTTCTTTGTCCGACTTTTACGATCTTTTTACGATCGGCGTGTATTTGAAAGTACTGGCCGAGTAAGACTGTGTGAGGTTACAGAGTACAATAAATCAATGGGTTTGAGGGTCGTAAATATTTTTTTTAAGATGTTGAAAGCCCCATTAGGCTCTTGAGCGCTTAACTATTGATAAAATGATTTAGAAGGCGCTTGTTACTACATAATAGGTTTATTTTTTTACAACAATACTTCACACAAATCTCTCACGAATGAAATCCTGGGCCCGGAACTAAGAATTGAGTAATCTAATATATTATCGAGTAATCTTAAGCCTAACGGCTAGGGCGTAGAATTTGCGATCGTGTGGTTGCCGGTTCGAAACCCACTAAAATACCAATAAACGAATAATGAAAAAATACTAGTAATGTGCGACCCACATTGCTAGTAAGCGTTAAAAAATATTTATAATTTGCAACGTAAGGAAAACCTTGAAGACATTTTTTTTTTAATAGATAAATAGGTATTGAGCAAACAATTAAACATTTAATTAAATCGTTAGCATAATAAAATGCTATAATTTCTGCGGAAAGACACCTAAGATGTTCTTTAACACCTGTAGGGTTCTCGAATATAATTCTAGAAGGTTTATAAAGTACCTTAGGAAGGGCAAAGGGTTTTTTTAAATTATTATATTTTCATTCATTCAACTGCCTCATTAGCCAAGAGGTCCTGAGCGCGACTGCTACGCTAGAGGTCCTGGGTTCGATTCCCAGGTTGAGCAGTGTTATTGGTTTTTTATGAAATTCTCAGTAGCAGCTCGGAGTTTGGAATTTGTGCCCGGTTAATGGCAATAGGCTCGCCCCCTATTACATGGGAACTAAACATACCGGCGAACTGTAGGTGTACATAAGTACGCCTCTGCCTAACCCTTCGGGAATACAGGCGTGATGGTATGTTATGTTATGTTATATTTTCATTTATTTTTAGACGTTATCGTCCTACTGCAGTTCAAAAGGCTGAAAGTATTCATTCTTCCATTATTCGAGACTTTTATTGAGTAAAAATCCCACAATTTAGGATGCTACTCTCTCATCTTGAAAAGTCTCCGAGAGGGCGCCGTCCAAGAATCTACAAAAGACACTGGCAGCTCTGTATCATTAAGAAAATATTTCTGAAGACATTATTGTCAGCCTCATTCCAATCCTTGATATCATAACAAAAATAATATGTGAGTATAATGAATTTCAACCTTATTATCTAGCAGACAGCGTTGAATAGATTGACGGTCAAAGTGCTTTTCATGTATAATCTAATAGGAGAAATTTATGACATTGCTTTTAACTGTTGTAAAATAAGAATTGGTTAAGGTGTGGTCTTACCACTTCTAAAATAATGCTTCTGGTAGTAAATAAAAATATTTGTAAGTATAAGGTCAAGTCTGATTTATTAGATGAAAATTAATCTCATCAATAGGTACCTACAAAACTATTTTTTTTTTATGGGATAGGTGGGCAAACGAGCTGATTGATTGCCTGATGGTAAGCGATTACCTCCGCCCATGGACACACGCAACACCAGAGGAGTCGCAAGTGCGTTGACGGCCTTTTAAAAGGGTTCCGGTATCCTCACTCACTCGGCAAAACAAAATGTTAGCGTTGTTTCACGTCGGATTTCTGTGAGGCCGTGGTACTCCGGTCGAGCCGGCCCATTTGGTATTCATGAAAAACATGAAAATAATGTAAGTACTGGTCATAATTGGATTGGATATCGACGTCGACTATTGTTTTTACTCGTGCGTAAACAATACCCCTTTAACTTGTAAAATTGTTTCGTAAGAGACTGAAAGTTTTGGTATTTAGTTGGACAATAAATGCACGAGTCAAGGAAAATTGAATTGAATTGAAAAGAATCTCAAATCAAATCAAATTGTTTATTTGTGATACATGGGTTACGTACAGGTGTTCATTACATAATATTTATGTTCATTCCATGATCAGCCACTTGGGCATACAAATTGAAATTATTGATTAATTGATTAATTAATTCTAGATAATGAGTACATTGAAGATTATATATAAATTCTATGATTACTATGCAAATAGTTATTATAATAGGAAGCTTGCATAAAAGGTCAAATTCGATACTTAACTAAATTATAATAAATAAATTACCATCACTCCTGGGGTTAGGCAGAGGTGTACTAATGTAAACCTACAGTTCGCCGGTATGTTTAGGTCCCTATAAATCCAATAACACTATGGTCGGCGAACTGTGCGTGTACCTACGCCTCTGCCTAACCCTCCGGGGAAAACAGGCGTGATGGTATGTTATGTTATATTTTTCGAACATTCCAGTTAGTCGCAAGTCGCACGCGTGGAGACCAAACCTATAATGCGCTGTCCCTTTATCAAAGACGTACGGTATTCCTCTAGAGGCGGCGGCGGCGCTCTTTATGTCCTAACGATATGTCACCAATGTGGACAAGCTCTTGGGAATACCTAAATATTTTTGACGACAAAGTTATTTATCCGGCCTCTAATGGCCTGTTTTATATAAATATTAAAGACTAGCTCTGCCCGCGGCTTCGCTCACTTGTAGCTCAAAAACCAACAGTGATGATCTCTTCTTTGTATGGGTCTCTCTCTATACATTAGAGAGGTCAAGCTGTATCTCAGGTTCCGTTTAAATATTTGAGATAAGAAGTATACCAGTTTTTAAGTGGAGTAACATAACATACGAACACGCCTGTATTCCCCGAAGGGTTAGGCAGAGGTGTACTTAGGTACACCCACAGTTCGCCGGTATGTTTAGGTCCCATGTAATAAGGGGCGAGCCTATTGCCACTAACCGGGCACAAATTCCAAACTCCGAGCTGCTACTGAGAATTTCATAGAAAAACCCAATAACACTTTGCTCGACCTGGGAATCGAACCCAGGACCTCTAGCGTAGAAGTCGCACTTGTGACCACTAGACTAACGAGGCAGTTAAAGTTTAAGTGAAGTATAACTGTAATAACAAAATTAAAATCTATTCAGTAGTTTTTGCGCCAACCCGTAACAAACAGACAAACAGACAAGAATTTTAAAAATCACATTTTTGGGTTCGGAGACGTTTATACACCCTAACCCAATTGTTTTTTTTTATATCTTCAATATACAGACACAGCTTTTTTACAATTTTATAATAGTAGAGAAGAAGAAGCTAAGATAAAACGTAAACAAAATAGAGGTAATTTGTGTGTAATTGACAGCACCTAAACAAGTTTATTTTAAGTGGTTAAAGTACCTATTATGAACCTGGTCCATTATGGTTCACGATTTGCATACCTCCAGGGTTCTCCTGTGTGGTCCCGCATAATTTTGATTGAAGAAAATTGATTTTATTATGGAATTTTGTAAGTATGTACCACTAATTTTAAACAGATGAACAGATTAAAAATGAATATACAATAAATGAAATCAATCGATGGTGTATTATAATGTTGCTAAAAATTTATTGGTTTAACGCCTCGGTTTGAATAAGGCGTCTCGAAAATGGTATACTTTTATTTCTAAAAACAGCTTAGTTTTTCAAAAGTTAAGTCACAAAAAGTAACACCAAGACACTACCTACAACTCGTACATTCCTTGCCTTCCTTTGCTCTATATGGGCCCTTCACAGTTATGGGGTTTATACGGAATTGTAAGGTGGGATACCTTACAATTCCGTAGAATACCACAGACAGCGTAATACTAATACTTAATCCTCTTTAGGTTGTACTTAAAAAGCTCCTTAAGGGTCTCCCTACACTCAAAGACGTCAAATTGACTCAGAAAAAACTTAATGCTGATGGCATAAGAGTGTAAACGTCGTCTATCAGCTCGGCTACAACAACACCAGCCGTCTGCGAATTAGGTAGGTTGGTTACCTTGGCTTTTCCGATTCTATTTTCTAAGCGGATTTATGGTCTATTAGTGTGGGGAGAGCCTTAGCTACCTTTAGTATATGTTATTATTATATCTATCATCCAATCGTAACGCAACTGAATATTACCAAAACAGAGAGGGTAGCCTAATGGCTAGGGCGTCGGACTTGCGATCATGTGGTTGCTGGTTTGAAACCCACCCATTTCACTGCCGACGTGAACCCACTCATAACACAAGCATATTTAGCTTAGCACGAGGGGTTAACAAGAATACTAGTAATGTGCAACCCACATTGCTAGTAAGCTTTATAAAAAAATGCCAATAGATACGAATACGATGCAAAGAATGTGCTTTAAAATCACATCCTCTTTTTTGAGGTGGGCTAAAACTTCAAGAAATAGCATGTTACTTCAATAGGATAGCAGTAGGGATCGCAACGGGACACTGTGGACTTAACAGACACCTGGTGATCATGAAAATAAAGGAGGACCCTATATGCCCAGCATGCGGGCAAGCAGAAGAAACAAGCTTCCATCTAATAGCAAAATTCACAATGTATGCGCTACTTAGATGGGAAATACTAGGAAAACCGATGAGATAAATGAAGAACAGCTAGCAGAACTCTCCATCGTACAACTGGTGGGCTTCTGCAAGGCTACGGGAAGATTTGCGACGCCGAGCACCAGTAACCCATGAATGGGGAACTGGGCGAAATAATCCCAACATGAGGACTGATCGCCCGCCTGTTGCCTGGTGGAATTATAAATAGAATAAAAAAGAGTGGAATGTTACTTCAATAAAAAAAATCATAAGTTTCTTACGCGTCAATAAATAATTTCATGAATAGATGTAGATCTCACAGCGAATTCCATATTGGACAATTTCTTAGGTAACGTATAATTTTCCTATTGTCGAACTGAGTCCGTTCGCATCGCTCGCTGCATTCCAGTTGATAACTGACGTAAAGCATAAGCGTAAGCGAGTCTGTACAAAGTATTAAGTAGTTTGTAGGCATTCTATCAAAAAATACTTTTACTACATAAGTAGTAGGTACAACATTACACGCTTAATTAATTACTTTAAAACCATTCGCCTCCACGAGCTTTTGCCCAATTAAATAAAATAAAAATTTAATCCTTCAGAATTCGTCAGTGCGTGCGTCCACCATCAATTTTCTTTGAAGTCATTGCTGGCGGAGAGTTTTTCAGTTCTCAGTAATTCAGGTAGGTATTCTTTGTCTTCTGTCTTACTTTCTCTTGCACTTTTTTATAGAAGTGGGAGGCAAGCGAGCAAGCGTGTCACCTGATGGTAAGTGGGGTCACACACCAGATGCAGGTCGCAAGTGCGTTGCTGGCCTTTGAGAAAATAATAGGCTCACTTCTTAATATTTATACTTGTTATATAAATATTCTATCGGTTTCGTCTATCAATCAATGATAAACCGAAAGCGTTGAAACAGGGAGCTACAATGACAATTGTATTTGTAAGTTCCACGTCAAAACGCCATTTCTTATACCTTGTTCCACACAGCCTTAAGCCCGAACCGGCTAGTATTTGTTAAGTAAATACAGTTCTGATGCCTTCGTGACTGCATCGACGCCTGCTCTTAACTAATTAACGACGCGTGTGGCCAGATGGCCACAGACCCTGGCTGGCAAACATTACGATGTATTTATCACTCAATGGCGCAACGCAGAGGGTTGCGGGAATGATGCCCGCGGTACTAGGAGGTAAAAAGGAATTATATAAGGAAATTCATTCCTCTAGAGGGATTCAATTCTTATATTAGAACTGATATCAGCATCTTAGCAATTTTCTAATTTAGAGTATATTAACTACGATTCGTGGCTAAAGTAATAAACACGCTGATCAACAGATTTTCGTGGTCAATTATGGATGGTTGCATCTTCCGTGCATCAGAGAGCACGTAAAGCCGCTAGTGCTGGCCCCAATTGTCATATGAACACTTATGACAATCGGTAGAGGTAGTCAGAAGATTATGCCAAAAAGCCCGACAGCTGATCTATCTGTTAGGATATCGGTATTGCTTAGAAACGGGTTGCAGAGGTCTGATGGCAGTCGCTCCTTGTAAAATACTGATATTCAGCCGAAGTCGTCCCAAATTAGGAAAAGGTTTGGAGGATGACGTGTCATTAACATTCAAGATCGGTCTGTGTAGTCAAACTGATATGTGGTAGAAGACGTTTAGCATTTTGATAGAACTAGCTACACTGCGACTGCCCCTCTGGTAGACGTAGGCCTTGCCTTCGAAAATTAAGCCACACAATTAAACCTTATCTTCTGCTGCAGTGGCTTTCAGCTATCATGTACAGTTGTTGTTCCAAGTGATCCATGGTCCGATTCGAAATTGCCATCTTCGCATTTGAGTTTGTATGAGGCCTAACTTAGGCCGCCTAAGTTATTTCCAAGAGCTATTATCACTCTATGTGTGATGATTTGTACCACACTGTTGTTCAGAATATTAACATACACACATACACACATACATACACTCACGCCTTTCTCCCAAAGGGGTGGGCAGAAACTATAGACCGCCACTTGCTTCGCCACAACTTGATTCTGCCACATTCATACATCTTCTTATACGTACGCGCAGGTTGCTAGTACTACGCATCTGACCTTTATGAACAACCTCGCCAGTATTTGGGCGTATGTCCTTCTAGGACGACCTCTTGCGACGCTGTCGCTCAAAATATTTAGGGTCAAACAAAAACCAGACAAACCAGGCTTAAAGAATCTTAGGACTACGACATTCAAGGAATCTCTAAGATGTGTCCTTAGAACTCACACGAAACGAAACTCCTTCTTATAAATGTCACACTGTGTCATATCATATCTCATAAACAACATTACTTACAAAATATCACGGTAACCACTCTTGGAAAACGCTCACTCACGTATAGTAAGTCCAAGAGTACTCGCATTAAAACACTGTGTCTAACTCCCAAACTAAAATCACACAAATACGCCCGCAGTGCTTGTTATTGGAAAACCACAAGCTCACAGTAGCGGGACTAACAGCCCTTCCCGAGTCTTGGACACAGTGTCCGCTCCCGAAGAAATTAAGTTCCAAGGACTGACACTGTGCTCGTTAATGGAATACGCTGAGTTCAACATAAATCCAATTAGTATTGGGAGGGGTAATTGGGGTAAGACCGGTTCTAAGATCGTTTTTACTCGACGGCCCGGGTTCACTTGGGCCCATACATGTAAGTACTATTGAATGGAATTTGTATGTATAATTGAGTGTTAATAGGAAAGTTCTGTAATGTTAGATAGGCGTGTTGGTATATGTTCAAGTGATTGCACTTTCTTATAGATAGGGTTTAAAGTCATCGTGTCGATTACAGTTTGTATGTTTCTTGTCTTCTTCAAGTAAGTACTTACATAATCAAAGTCAGATTACTTACCTTATGGAGGATATTGATATTGCTTGTTTTTCACAAATACTGTAAGACACCCGCGTCTTGGAGTGGTCGCATTATTTTTCAGATTATAATCTATACTAATATATAAAGCTGAAGAGTTTGTTCGTTTGCTTGAACGCGCTAATCTCAGGAACTACTGGTCCGATTTGAAAAATTATTACAGTGTTAGATAGCCCATTTATTGAGGAAGGCTATAGGCTATATATCATCACGCTACGCGTACGAAGTCGCGGGCAGAAGCTAGTGATGAGATATTATTTTTATACTCACTGTAATTTTATCTCAATCCCATTAAGATTTATGGAGACATCATTATTATTAAGAAGGATTAAGTATATACCTAAAACGCAGTCTGAAAATTGCGCTTGTGACTGAAAAATATGTGTAGTAGGTACCTAAACGTTTGTCATGGTATGGCGTAGAGAGGTAGGATGTGTTATTGATATTATGTTTCTTATGGAAGGTTTTCAACACGCATGTGTATAAGAAAAAAGGGAAACCAGAGTGAAGATGGATACATTGTTTGATAGACGATATGGCACAGAAGGTATATTTCTTTTTTAAAAAGTTTACTAGCAACGTAGGTCGTACATAAGATACTAGTATTCTTGTTAACCCCTCGTGCTAAGCTAAATGCTTGTGTTACGAGTGGGTTCACGTCGGTAGTGCAATGGGTGGGTTTCGAACCGGCAACCACGTGATCACAACTCCGACGCCCTAGCCGTCAGGCTACCGCCGCCGCTTCAAATTAAATATTGAGTTGACTTGATAGCCGAAAAATGAAATTATATAAGTTAGTTAGGCACTGCGCTGACTCTAAATAGTTATACTGGGATAAGGGCAAGAGTATGATGATGATTATCATTAAGATTTGTGTACTTCATTTACTTAATTGGTTGTTCAGAGCAGATTTAAAAGTCTGTACTTTCAGATATTACTTACAAAAAGAATTTTTAAGGCCAGCTCACAATATCAGCTGTAAATAAAAACAATACCCAGTGGGCTTAGTCACATTCGCATGGTGACAGTGACTCATAATGCCCCGGTTCCGATATATATATAGATTGGCATACGAACGTCCCGCGAGACGGATTGTCGCGTACCGAAATATAATTTATTTATGCTGAGTAATTTATCCACTAGTGAGACTAAGATCAGGTGAATACATCTAATCGTCAGCTAACTACAACTACTACGCTAGGGTTCCATGCCCAGGTCGAGCAAGGTGTTGTTGGGTTTTTCTGTTAAATTCTCGGTAGCAGTTCGGAGTTTGGTATTTGTGCCTCGCTAATGGCAATAAGCTCGCTCTTAGTTTGCACTTGTGCCCGGTCAGGTTGGGAATAGGCTTGCCAGCCTGGGACCTAAAATAACGGATGAATTGTGGATGTATTTTCGTGGCCCAAGCACAAATAACTACCGAATCCTCAATGTTTTGCCTGTCATCGAATGTTCCTGAAGTCCTAAACAATCGTAAAGCAATACGTATTATATAATGATTTTACGTTGATCGAACACCCAAAGATCTGTGTATTTAATTAAGTAATAAATCACGACAAGATTGTATTAGATCGTCCTAGATTGTAATTTCAGGAAACAGTTGTATACAAACTGGAAAGCTGTATTGATTGACAGAATAATCTAAATGCTATACTGAACGCAAATCTATCAACAAGTTAGTTTCAAATCGGATATTTCAGTTTGCTTTATTTCCTTCGTAAAACCAAATCATAAGAATAATAAATTACCTCCTATTAGCCTAAACATTTAGATTGAAAGCTTTCTACGTTTGCCACAACATCCGTTGGACCTTTCAAATAATTATGGTATAAATAGGAGACGACGAATGACTTCCAAAGATACAAATAAAATGTTTAATTAATTACCCATGACATCCACGTCAGTTGATTATCCCTCCTAAATTCATCCGATCATGACAACCGAATAGTCCCGTTATCTGTCAGAATTTGAGAGTTAGGATTTATTCCTCACATTTGCCGCGGGCCTAACGTTGTATTCTACTGAATTAAAATCTTTAAATCATTTAATTTCGTTCAGAAACTTCGAAAAGATGAAGAAACATAGGTACATCCTATATTATTTGAAAAAAAAAATACAGCAAAACGAACTAATTCTCGAACCTCTTTCTTTTAAATCGTCTCTTACCTCATAACAGATGATTTATTTACGAAGAGGATTGCCACAAGAAAAATTGAGGGAGTCGTCTTATACTTATGAGGCTCAGATTCAGAGACCATCCTACATAAGCTTAAACACTTACGCATCTCATTCCAATACAAGACAAGGAGGCTGTGGGCCCTTATCCACAGCCTTCTTGACTACATTATTCTTCTTCAATACATTATCCTTTTACATGAATTTGATGTCATTAATTTCAGAAATTCGGATATTTCGATTCATTGATATTGCAGTCCGTATATTTTTGCTGTCGGCAGCCATTAGGTAATTTGCTGATGTAAGTGTGGTAAGACTAATATTGTGTTCAGGTACACAGAAGGGAAGGATGAACCCTTCCACAAAAGTCCTACGATTAGGTAGATACTCTGCCCACCCCGCAGGTGAATGGAGGCGTGATGGTGAACAGAATTATGATTGCCACGCAGATTTGCTCAATGGGCCGCTAATACTAGGGGCGCAGAATAAATAGTACGCGACGACAAGAGAGGGGGGGACTGACTACCGATATAGACTGCAATCCAGAACGTAGAAGTTCGTATATGTGATACCACGTGAGGAACTCCCAACTTCACGTAATTTAAAATAGGGTTCCAATTCATTTGACACAAAAATCGTGACATGTGATGGGATTCTGATCAGTGCGAGCTGAATCATCGGTCACTTACCCCCGCGTAGTTAGAAAATAAATTTTCTAGATAAAACTGTTTTGTAGTGACATTGTTTATGTTTCCGATCTGTGATAATAATTATTTTATTTTAAGTATTAAATGATAAAAGACATTCGAAGTTGGCAGCACTTGGAAAACCATCAGATATCACATGTAGAAAAGGATGAATAATATTCCTCTACCAAAAAAATACAAATTAGAGGAGACTATCCGACTATTAACATGCTCAATTTACAAACATGACAGGTGTCGTATTTAGGGTACGATTGTACGAACTATGGACCATTAAACAATACATTAAGCGTGTATATTGTCTTTTTTCTAACAAACAATAGAGTTGGCCGGAAAAAATAGTAGCATAGATGTGCTTTTAAGCAGTTTGGAAATCTTAAGTATAAATAAATTGATATGAGGCACGGCATAAATTGGTTGATGGTTGAAAGTTTAGATGTAACTGATAGACGCGCTCATTTACATTTTTATTGAAAACTAGTTGGCTTATCAAGATGTAACATGCACCATATTTTAAGTTAGACCCCCAGCAATACAACTGTGCAAACTGAATCCCATTTCATATAGGAGTTTTTGCGTGATGCGCGTATTAACATTCAGACATACATAAATTCATTTTTTTATTTGGCTTCTTGTACTTTATTTGGCTTTCTATTAGATACCCTTTATATAAGTTTTTCCTCAATATCTATAATGTTCAGACATCGGCTTTTTCGACGGATCAGCTGATGGTAAGCTAGAACCGCCGCCCATGGACACCAGCAACACCAGAGGAGTCACGAGTGCGTTGCCTGCCTTTTAAAAGGGTTTGGGCCTCCGGTAACCTCGCTCACCCAGCGAAACACAACGCAAGCGCCACTTCACTCTGGTCGAGCCGGCCCATTCGTGCCGTGCAAACAATCACTACTTATTATAAAACTAAGTCGTTTCCCGCTGTCTGTCCCTATGTATGCTTAGACCTTTTAAACTACGCAACTACGCTTTTTTTTAATAGATAGAGTGATTCATGAGGAAGGTTTTAAGCTATATAACAACGCTACGACTCTTAGGAACGGGGCAGCGCTGGTGAAACCGCGGGCGGGTCGCTAGTTATATCATACAACAACGTGAATAAGCATTGTAATTATCATTATTTTCAGGAAACTTAACACATATTTTAATACCATTGTTATTGATTTAGTAGTAGACTCTGAACAAACTACTTTTAGGTCTTGCGCTTATCCTATTACAGGTTGTAAGTAATAAGATAGATGAATAAAGAGAAAGTGGGTATCGCTTAAATTGACTCTATTTTTTTATGCATAAAAAAGACAGCGATATTTGTAGTATTTAGTTTTTTTACTAATAATGGGTTTGCTCTTGACGTCAATCTTGCCGAGGCACTGATGAAGCCGACGGTGGAGCGAGCGCACCCAGAAGATGCCTATGCACTCTACATTTGAATAAATTCGGGTTATATGCACTAAATACAGACGCAGGGAGGGAGTTCCACTCCCCAGCTGTGCGCATTATGAAGGAATTTTTAAAGCGCTGTGTGCGAATACGCGGAACGTCAACCAGGTAGGGATGATAACCTGCCGTGCGTCTGGAGCTCCGATGGTAGAAAGGGGAAGGCGGTATAAACTCGTGGAGTTCTTGTGCACACTCCCCGAAGTACAATCTATAGAAAACCGACAAGCAGGCAACCTTACGGCGGTGATCCAGGCTGTGAAGCCCAGTCTTCACCAGCTGCATTTTGTGCTTTTTTGTGTGCGAGGAGGAAACCTTCAAAAGGCTGCCGGCCTACTGGATGGTAGGCCGGGGTGTGTGGGATTTCGACTGCACTAAAACCCCCCCGGTGTCCATATTGGATCCGGGAACTACATTACATTTTGTCCTACAGATTGGACACATTACACAACCGCCATGGCTCCGGTCCCAAACAAGAACTATCACGACCAAGTCCGTGACAATTCTTGTTTGTGATGACTTAATAAATATCTTAGTGGGCATTGTGGGCACGTGTGTGTCCGACAGTCCGGTTTAGTGATTTAGGATATAAAACACGATGATCGGCTTAAGTTCCATAAGAACTGCGGCTGTCAGTCAAGCAAATCGCTGTTCTTCAGTTCTTAACGGTATGTAAGAAAAAAATCATCATCAAAAATGAATAATATCTACTTACATCAAATTGTGTCATGAGGTATCCTCAAAGAGCTTATGGTTATATTTTTGACTTGTCTTTCGTTAAAATGTAAACATAAATCTACTAAAGTCATGATGTCTGGATAATTTTACTCAGTTAAGCGTATGGGTGTGTCATGTAGTCTGCAGACATAGGTGCCTAACTATACAGTAGGTACGCTCGAAATAACTGTGCGTGTCTCTACCATAGACGAATTATAAAGTAATGTTGTCTTTCAGACAGTACCTACTTAACTTAATAAATTGAAATGGGTCCCGCGGAGCTAGAATTGCCCACAAAAACGTAATACCAAAATAAATCGTAATCCAAACAGTATTTTATCAAATTGTGATATTCGGATTGAGATACCGTTTTCTACCATATGATTTCGTCTATCACTACCTACTTCACTGGAAATAAGCGACCGGAAAATTGTTCCAAACTTGGTGAAGTTATCGAGAATTACATTCACTTACAATTATTTCCCGTGAAGTACCTATTTTGTAAGAAATAGTTGAGCCTACATTAATGGTATCCGTATACGAATAGGAACAAATTTTTGATTAAATTCTCTTTGAATTACGATTTATTTTGGTATTACCACAGATAATAGAATACTAGTAGTAGTACCTACTGTATTACGTTTGTACGGTCAATTCCAGAATCTATTTTGTACATACCTACTTACATAGATAGATTCAGCTTCCAAATTTTTAACCAAAAAAAGACCGTGTCGGTTCAGTAGGTAGGTAAATAATTATGGGTTTGGGGTGTTTGGTCCTATAATGGGCTCTAATCATACAAGACAATAACCTTTCCCCGAAGGACCTACCTGCTCACCCAACAATGCGTTTGACTAGTCACCGTGAATGCACCAAAGTGTGAAATTCCGTTAAAACTATTCACTTTAAACTATGTGTTTGGACTTTGAAGTGGTGTATTATTAATATTATTATAATAATAAATATCCTATTATAATTATATTATTATTAAGAACAGCTTCTTTTAACAATTGACTCCATCTTGAGCATATTTTTTCTGAATTCCCGGGTTTCAGCATATCATAAGTAGGTACAAATCTCCTTTCAGCACGGAAACGTAATGATTCATAATTTTTTCTCCATATTACACATCAGGGCAGGTAATTAGGTCATAAAAGAGAAGTCGCACAACTCCTGCGCTTGTCGGTGGGCGAGTCTGCGCGTACGCATATTAATAGCGCCGGGAGATAAAGTAACGCGACAATGTGAACAATAATTGTAATAAAACATTATATTTATAAGTAGGTGTGTACTTACATGGTAGCATTTGTGGAGGGAACTTAGAATTATCATACTGGTTTCTGACACTTACGCATACAAGCATAGGGACCCGCGTAAAAGAACACATTGCCGATGTCAAACACCGCCGTTCCAGAAAGTCTGCAGTTTGTGAACATACCCTAGACAAGATCCAGCACTACATCAGATTTGATAAAACACAAGTCCTCGCAAAAGAAAACCGATTCATACCCAGGATGAATCGTGAGGCTATTGAAATTAAAAAACACCCAAATTTCAATAGAGACGATGGTTGGGTCTTTCCAGCTGCTTGGAACCCCATTATAGAATCTATTAAATCTAAATCCAAGCCCAAAACTGCAAGACCAAAGGATACGGTCTGCGTGAATCGGATCACTAATATTTAACAAAAATGTAAGGTAGCTGTTAGTAATTTTAACATTAAGACGTCAAACACCTCAGTCTACCCGTGACCATGGATGCTGTAAAGGATCCGAAACGTCGGGAATTAAATAAAATTTAATACAACGCGATAAAATCCGTAAAAAATAGTTTTATTTCCATTATAATTATCATTTGAATTATTTGAGGGGAAATATTATATCGTATGGTTTTTGTGTATTTAACCCCCTTACTCAGGTGGAGTGACGATAATGCTGATGGCAGCTGGCTGGCAGTGACTGGATGAGGAAAGCCGAAGATCGGGCTCTGTGGCGTTCACTAGGAGAGGCCTACGTCCAGCAGTGGACGAATATACACATTCTCAGTTAGACTACAGTTGAAACAGAGTTTCGTGGCTTGTCAATAAAAACAGCTGATTACCCATATTATATATCTGTGGCCACATAAGCCCCTCAAACATTTATTAAATTAAGAATTACTTTGATAAGCATCTTAGCAGCTTTTCTTGACTGCTAGATTGAAATGAGTTCTTTCAATCTTAGTAAGGCCGTATCATGATCTTAACTCAACAACTCCTCAAATCTAATTTTCGTATATCTTTATAAGATTTTAATTCCTCGTCAAGCAGTGTTATTAGGTTTAACTATAAAGTATTCAGTAACAGTAGTTTGCCAGTACTTGGGATCTTAAATATACAGCTCGTAGTTTGGAAGTACTTGGGACCTAAATTATAACTAGCAGGGTACCTACTATGGGTTACTTTGGCCCACTTTTGCTTATCTCTTCGAGAAATACAGGTGATACATGCTTTAGCTATATGTACTATTGTAATTTTTAGTATATTTTTACACGTATAAATTATTCTGCTAATATTATAAATTCGAAAGTTTGTGAGGATGGATGGATGGATAGATGTTTGTTACTCTTTACGCCAGAACGGCTGAACGGATCTGGATAACATTTGGCACAGAGATAGATTATATCCTGGTATAAGACATGGACTATTTTTTATCTAGATCGGACCCAATTCTAGAGTCCATGCAGATGACGTCGCGGGCAGAAGCTAGTTACATAATAAACCTTCTGTATTTGTACTTCGTGGTGTGCCTACAATATAATCGTTGTGTCCAGTACCTTAGCTAATAGCATGATGGTGTACCATTGCAACCTGTTCGGCCGGTAAGGTTCTCTTAGCGTGGTTATGACATGATTTTAGTTACGTTATCTCACTAGACTATAAGATGTAAACACTAAATGCTATTTTAAAACGTCTGGCTCGAGTTCTTTTATCCTGAGAGCTGAGTAGCAGGACTATTCGACCAGGATCATTGATAGTGGTGAACAATGTGAACATATTTATTTATTTATGGGAACACTCTTAGCAATCGTTAATACAGATTGTCTTAAAAATATCGGTATTGCCAGTAGAACTTAAGCTCGGGTGCTCTGATGGTAGGCTTCGTGTATAATAACTTTTAACAAGCCGCTCACAAAATCATAAAAATAAATCTTATGTGCAAAACAGTTTCGAATGCCATTGATCGGATCTTTTATTTTCGCCACCTATTTTCCGGAACCGATTTGAAAATAAATACTTGCTATTATAATCATTATATTCTAAATCTTGTTATCAGACCTTCACCGTCAATCAAATAAAAAGATTTCTAATGACGGAGTTCTGAAAAAACACAAAATTTAAACATAAAACATAATTGGGAAGATCTTTTTTGAAGTCGGTAAATTTTAGTATTGGGCACTATTGGGCTTAAAAGACAAGACGATATCATGGCACTGACGGCTCACGATGTCAACGCACTAATGTCAAGACTAGTGAATTAGTGATGCTGTAAGCGCATATCATCAGGCAGCCCGTAAGTATGTTTATTAGTCATATCATTGCCTTTAATTTAAAAAAATACGTGGATTCCAAACTGACGAGGGAAATGCTAAGATGAAGACCACTCTCTATTCCTCTCTACGCCCTACCAATATATTACCACTAAAATAATTATTGATTGTTTTACATCATCGCATGAAATATAAACGGAATTAACGTCTTCCAGCTCTTTCAGTATTTACGATGTCCAATTAAATCCATTAGTTAACTTAATGGCTTAACCATAACTTTGTTCAATGAGTGCTCGGTTTGTCCCACGGGGTTACGTTACAGCACAAAGACCAATCTATCGTTGACTTTATTACCGTCTGACACCGACTTTCAAGTTTTCTTTTTAAACCATAGAATGTAGATATTTGGTAGGTGATTAAGGGTAGCGCAGGAATCAAGACCGGTTCCTATTAACAAATTCTTCGATAGACTTGCTTACTAGGGGTAGAATTTTGACATTATTTGGACCTTATGTCAAAATCCTATCTCGTAGCGAATCCACTAACTGATTTGCCAGTAGGACTGGCCCTAAATGGTGCAGCTTGGAGTGAACTGTCCAGAAGTGGACAGTCGCCAGATGTTAATGACTAGCTTGTCTCTTTGTTGATTTTTCAATGAGGACTGGCCTATAACTTAAATGGCCAAGTGCGACATTTATGGTGAGCTCATGGAACTACTTACTGTCTGATACTTTATTTTGATAGGCTCTACCTACTCTAATAAAGAACTCTTTTTATGGGATTGGGGAGCAAACGAGCAGACACATCACCTGATGGTAAGCGATAACCGCCGCCCATGGACACCCGCAACACCAGAGGAGTCATAAGTGCGTTGCCCGCCTTTTAAAATGGTTTGGGCTTCCGGTAACCTCACTTACTCGGCGAAACAACGCAAGCGTTGCTTCACGCCGGTTTTCTGTGAGGCCGTGGTATCACTCCAGTCGAGCCGGTCCATTCGTGCCGAAGCATGGCTCTCCCACGTGAAGTGCCTAGTAAATATCGATACTTGAGATAGCACGAGAACAGCTGTTCCACCATAAATCCACATTTTTTTAGCGTGGGTTGTACGCTAGATGATAAAATTATTTTGATAATGGTAAATAGAGCACCTACTCATAATTATGTAATTCTAAATTACAGATTTCGCTTACTTAATTTTCTATTTATTAAACTAGATACTGGATAAATTTAAGTGCCTACGGAACCGTCAAGTCAATCAAGCTCGCACTTAACTGGATTTTTTATTGTCGCTATACTAAGCAAAATTTTGTTTTCTTTACTGGTCTATAGTGATGGGTATCTCGTCCCGGTTCCGAGAAGGGCCCGCGCTCCTTGGCAGGACAACGATGTCCTCTGCCTGCGGTAAGTATTCATTACGTTGAACAGTTAATTAGTGAGCATCCACGTATTTGAGGCAAATGCTTGGACATTCCTTTTTTTAAATTCCGTTACAATATTTGTAGGTAGGTAAGATTAGGTACCTATTTAATACTGACTAGGGAAAGCATAGTTTCGAATCTAAAGGTGGTCGGTGGGCTGTCTTAGTGTTCTCGGAGACCTGTGGCCGGTCCAATTCCATTTTAGCTATAATTCATAGGTAGCAAAAGGTAGCCCTAAGGCGGCTCTCTAGACCCAGTTTCATATATTTTTAAGAAGAAGAAGATTATGTAGGAAGGCAATCTTAATCTTGGATGACTTACCAGGTTTATGATGTCGATGCTTCTTCCCTTTGGCGGTGACTGCGGTCACCAGCAGCGCCAGCCACAGCCAGCCCCACCGCATCCTAACATCACACAACACTACCAAAACACGAAGATTTGCTTCAAACAACAACTTTTTATCTAAAAATCACGATCAAACACTTATTGCTTTTCAATTTTTAATTGAAACATTTAATATTGTGTTCAATTCTACATAATAAAATAAACGTTGCACACAATGTTTTGATTTATAATTCAAACAGTAATTGTTTCGTAAAAGCACCGAAGCTTTTAAGTTTACGCACGATATATTCGTCGGGGAGGAATAAAATCACACGCTTCACTACAGAAAGCTAGTGGTCGACTGGCGGGCAAGCAAGATCGAGTTAAACCGCGGAACCGGTCGCAGGCCGAGGAACCCATGAAAACATTGGATATAACCAGACACAACAACAAATACAATACAAATAAGAAGTAATACAATCATACAACTGTTATTACAACTCATTCACATACATTCTGTGAGAAAACAATGAGAATATTCATTGTTTTACATGTTTTCATTCAACATTTTGCATATGAGAGCTTTCATTAAAAAGTTTTGTCCGAAATCCAATCTTCGAAGGGACAACAAAAGCTCCTTTGCCTTGTGTTGTAATTTTACGAAATTGGTTTTACGTAGTACAACTACTCGACGGAAGATGGCGCTGATACAAGTAATATAAAATAAATCACAACTTTTACTAAAATTCTAAATTCATAAATGGCTATTATTTTTACAATTTATACAACATTTTTAAAACTCCAATAGTAGGTATCTACTCATAAAATATGACCAATTATAAAAACAAAGAAGTTTTCACCCTAAAAATTATGCATTCAACTTTATGGCTACCTACCTATTTCGATTCAACGCCATCTTTATATTTTTGATAACAACAGATTTTTTAATTGTTCCTTCACTAGATAGCGCTAAGAGTGTAAGTTAAAGTACAAATTATATTATACTAAAAAGAAAGGTCCTTTAAACCAATATCTTCATACTAAATTATAATAAAAAAATGACTACTTATTGATGCTTATGTTACCAAAATCTTGATTCATGTGTCTAAATAGGTAGGTACCTACCTACCCACTTACTAAGGCTTTTTTTATCAAAAATAGGTAGCTTAAGAAGTGTACGAGACCAGACCTGGACTTAGAGGTCCAGGGTCCCTATTTGTAGGTCCCGCCACTGGGACCGGGGCCCCTAGGCTGGCTGTAGGCCCACAACCTTTAACGCAAAAACCGATAGCTCAGGTAGGTATTACTTGTCCACTAAACATGTCCTTATAATTTTACTAGACATAAATAAGTATAGGTAGTAACATAACATACCATCACGCCTGTATTCCCCGAAGGGTTAGGCAGAGGCGTACTAATGTACACCCACAGTTCGCCGGTATGTTTAGGTCCCATGTAATAGGGGGCGAGCCTATTGCCATTACATACATACATACCATCACGCCTGTATTCCCCGAAGGGTTAGGCAGAGGCGTAGGTACTAATGTAAGTACACCCACAGTTCGCCGGTATGTTTGGGTCCCATGTAATAGGGGGCGAGCCTATTGCCATTAACCGGGCACAAATTCCTAACTCCGAGCTGCTACTGGGAATTTTATAGAAAAACCCAATAACACTTTACTCGACCTGGGAATCGAACCCAGGACCTCTAGCGTAGCAGTCGCGCTCAGGACCACTTGGCTAATGAGGCAGTATAGGCAGTAAGTCTGAACAATAGCAGAATAGAAAAGAATAACTTGTAAGTACCTATACTGATTTAGGTCTGTCACGGCTCATGGCCACACGTTTATACAATAAGCACCTACCTACCTATGTGGTCTTCGTTTTATAGGCGACGTACGGATATAGGGAAATAATATCGAAAGATGTTAGCCATTCGTTTTCAGAATAATTTACAGATCGTAAAATACGAAACAAGCGAACTCAGGTAAGCTTTTTTAAGCAGGTAGGCTTTTTGCCATTGTCGAGTCTATGCGTTACTCTTCGCAACAGGATATGATTGTCAGACATGGTTAAATTTAATGCACAACGAATTTTGACAGTCTCTTCTTTTCCCATACATAACTTATCCTATTTCAGAGATAGTCTGCATAACCTGACAACCCGGTGTTGCAAACAGTTAAATGTTAATAGGTATGGTGTTTTTTTTTTTCAGCCAATTGGTTTGGTTGTCAGACTATTGACAACCAAACCAATTAAGGTACTTACTATCGCGGCCTGCTTCCAGACTGTTGGGATGCTGAGATTGCCAGCGTCACCATTTACATTATTAGTCTACTCTTCTAAGGGATAGATAGGAATAATAGCAATTTTCAAAACTCATACCAAAAAACTTATTTATTTGATGATTACAATTATTCTATAATATCTATGAATAGTCGCAGAATTACAACGTGTATACAAACAAAGGATGAGGAGTCGGGTCGGCGAATTCAACCCAATAACATACGAACGATAAGCCAAAAATGTTTAATGTCATATCGATAAATTTACATCGTGTAACACTGGGTGCGCCTGCGCCGCGCGGGGGAGTGCGCGGCGCGGCCGGGGGCGGGCGGGCCCCCCCCTGCGGGCCCCGGGCCGCTAGACGAACCACTCGTCCTTGTGCGGCACGGCACTCAGGCCGCCCGCCGCAGGCGGCCCGCCCGCGCCGCCCCGCACGGGCCCGCAGGGAGCTCCGGGTTTCCCGGCAGCCGCGTCGCGCCCACGTCCCCGCCCGCGCACCCACCGCTGCCGCCGCCGCCATTACTGCTCGCCAACTCTTGCACTGCAAGTCAAATAAGTAACAAAAAATGGTTAGTCGATGAAGCAAGTTTCCCACTGCAAATTGTGGAGCAGTTAGTATAGCAGTAGGTATCTTATCTCAAAGCAAATCCTATACTATACGTACAATGTAGCCGTGTGCGCTGGTTGGCGGCGCGGCGGCGGCAGGCGCAGCACGCGACGGCGCCGGCGACAGCCGCCACCAGCACCGCCGCGCCTGCGCACGCCGCCACCCACGCGCCCCCTGCGCCACCGCCGCCGCTTTCTGAAGTACAATACAATCGTATTACGGTTATGTTACACCAATGTTATGACCAACATTTTTAACTGGTTAAGTATCCTAAAAATAATTGCAAGAGGTAAATGATCCCTCGAAATGCATGGACAATCTGAACACAGGTATTAGTTACTGAGCGTGTTGCAAATTTCAATCCATACTAATATTATATAGAACTAGCTTTTGCCCACAGCTTCGCTCACGTGAAGCTATTTATGGATCAGAACTGGATCCGAAAAATAATTTAAGTAATAAAAAACCTATGGCGCGATGAATTGGACTCTTACGACAGAGATTGGGTGGCTAAAACCACAGACAGAGGGATTTGGAAGGAGGGAAGGGAGGCCTTTTCCCAGCAGTGGGACGAAACGGGCTAGAAAAAAAAACAACAGTGATGATCTCTTCTTTGTATGCAGGATCCGTTTAATTGGGATAAATAGTAACAGTAACAGTGATAGCAAAATTACAGACGAGGATTTTAAAAATCACAGTTTTGGGTTCGGAGACGTTTATACACCCTAACCCACTTGTTTTTTTTATATCTTCAATATACAGACACAGCTTTTTTACGATTTTATAATAGCAGAGAATAAAGTAGTAAAAATATATGGTATGGATTTTCTCCAACTCCGATTTCCTTTTTAACAACACCTCACCCGTAACCATGGATAGGTACTGTAAAGGATCCGAAACCTCGGAATTAAATGGGTAATATCAATAGTTCAATAAAACCCGTCAAAAGTACTTTTAGTTTAAAACACTTGAGTATTTAACTTTTTTATCCATTCGTGAATGTAAGACTTGCGGAACTGACCTGGGCAAAGCTCGGCAGTGTCTTCGTCGGAGCCGTCGGCGCAGTGATCTACGCCGTCGCACATGAGGTCTGCGCTTACGCAGAACTCGCGCTGCTTACACCGGAACTCCTTGCACCCATGTTCTGGAACAACGGTGTGAAACAACATCAAAAATAGAGTGAACTGAACTAGAATACAAATGAAAATGATAGTGATTTGCGAAAAATTACGGTCCTTAGATGACAGGCCTCAATTACAAAATATTGCATTCAGTTTTTCAAAATTCGCTACAATTGAACAAGACACAATTGTTGGTTTTCTTTTTGAAAACTTATTTATATTTAAGAGAACTAACTATACGTGTATTTAATCATAACACCAAACCAAATGTTAGTATATTTCTCAAACAACGTCAATTGACAATATAAAAGTCTAGGTAGGACACAGATGTTAGGAAAGGAAACGAAAAAAATTTATAAGTACGTCTCTATTTCTCTGTAACCGATAAAATATAAGGATGATGGTAGTCGGTACAGCGCAGCGCCAGACACCGTCCAAGCGAACTGACCCGAAAACCTGTTTCTGATTGAAAAAGGAAAACATTTTATATAAATTGCGGTGCGCTAGAAGAAAATTGTACCGCAGACTGATATTGTGGATTGTATCCAGAAAATTTCTGATAGGATTTATTCTCTTGCAGCATCTTATTTCAAACCAATCCAAAATACTTATCTTTATGTACCGTATGCTGTCCGGATTTGTAGGATTTAAACAATATACTGACATGAATGAAAGAGACTAGACCCCACGAGACAGAGAATCCTAGTGGGGTCAAGGGCTTTATCTGCTTACTGTAAATTTATTTTTGGCACAATAAAGAAATTCTTTTATATCTACTTAAAATAATACTTCGTTCAAAACTCGTATAATTAAAAACATCACTTAACTACACAATTTGGTCTCGACATCAAAATAAAAAAATACATTCAATCTGTTTCCCGTTAAAAATATAACCCTATTTGAAAAACCCTGTCACTTACAGCGGACAATCAAACTGCTGACGTTGCGCTCTCGGAAAATTGGGTATTCATTGTTGAAAAAATTCACCCGAAAGAGTCGAACAACAATAGCTTGTCGTAACGAGCCCCCGAACCAGATACGCAACGATATGGTTAACGCTAATCACCCATCGCAACCGACCTTTAATCCTTCAAAAGTCTGCCAAAATATTTTCTTTAAAAGCCAAGAAAAACAGACTCGAAGTGGAGATGCTCACCAAAACACTGCTTTTGATCTCCAAGGGGGGATTGTTTCTCCCTGCCGCATATACATGGGTACAGGTAAGCGATAAGGGTGGCGTTTGTGTAGAAAGCGGCATGTATGAAATGCATTGTTTAAAATTTTATTCCGGCATCTCAGGCGGTGTCGTATGGCGGGTTTTTGTTGCATAATTCAATGGCATGAACGCTTAACATATCCAGAATTGTGACAAAACACAAATGTGTACAGCGAACATTTTTAAACTACCAGCGTGAGTATAACACCGAATGGATTGTTTTATATTAAAGACGATACTTAATGAACAATTTTATGTAGCAGTAAAATTTTGTGGCCACAAAGGAAAAATAGTTGAGCAAACATCAAGGATTGCTGGAATTTAGAATGCTTTGAACCTTTTAAGGTAGCTTGTTGAGAATTTGTGAATCAAAAATCTAGTATCTGATTTTTATAACGATAATGAATTTATGAATCGTAATGACACAAAATTAAAAGATCCTGTTACCTATCAATTATACAACTACAAGTAAAAAAATTCATCGAAGAAAATATACAATAAACTAACAAATCGTACGTAAAACTTTCTCAAAGAATCTAAGGAACGAGTAATCTTTGGAAGTATGCAAGTGGAAGTGCACAGCCGTTGTCCAGAGAGGGTCCCGAGGGGGTGCTTACCAGCTATGCCTTAATGGGCTAAGTTGTGAAGTTCCCACACTTCATTATCGAGCGCCGGGCGATATGAACTAAGTTTCATCAATTGTCGACACATTGCACGACAAGTTTCAGTGCATCGATATCGTGAACGATTATGTTTGATTTTTGTCCATTTTAGTGTGCTTTTTATTTCTCCAGTTCTAACTACGTCAATTGTGAATTGCAGATTGAACTAGAACTTGTTGCTATTTGAAGTTAAAATCTTCACAGACAGTACTCTATGTCTTACTCCGAGCCTTTTTCCAACAACGTTGGGGTCGGATTAAAATTTAAGTACTTAATACGGTTGAATATTTTTATTTTATTTAACGCGAAGGTACTTACTAGTTTTTTTTTATAGAACGGAAAATCGTCATGGATCTTCTGCAACCTGCAACCATTGGATTCGAGACATTCATCACGACCGTAATAGGAAGCTACTGCAGACCCACATAACCAAAACAACGGACAGAATTTATTATATTTTTACATATTGGGCTCTTGGCAGAACGAAGTCAGAAAATAGTTTGCAAAGTTGTGATTTATTCCATTTTGTGATTGATGTTTAAATTATAAATTATCTCATTTATTTTACGAAAAGCTAACTTATGTATTTCAGCCTTGTAGTAATGGTCCATAACTTCTTTAAGCGGCTGGGCTATTTCAATGTTCACGCTGACGGCTCTAAGGGCTTCAGATTTAATGTCCCAACATAAAAATGATACGAGATCTCATCCACGATGGATCAGCTTAATGGTAGCAGTTTATAGCGTTGATAAATGCCACTCGATACGGTCATATTGTTTCTAATGTCGTTGATGGCCGATGCAAGAATAGCTATTCCTCAAGATTTTATTTTATGACCCTTTTCCGATACTTTTATGCCTTGATTTAGAATATTCTGGCGAAATTCTACGGACAATTATTAAATTCACATTAGCATTAGCAGTCTTGAGATCTACAAAACTCCAAACTCGTTAAGAATCTAACATTATGTCGTCATTCTATAATTGCAACAAAATCGAGAAACTATCTATTATCATCCCAAAAATGGTTGACAAGCAATAAAACTCCGATTAAAATTCTATACTATCGAATGTTCGCGGCTCCTGTTCGCAGTTTCTTTCTCTGATCCTTCTGAGTCCCCATTGTCTGTTCCGAAATCCTTTGGAGTATGTTTTTCCACACCGCCAAGCGGAAAATCTAATTGGTGTTATGTATGGCTCAAAGGTGAAGACGAAACAAACGCTTTTGCCCCAGTAATGTTTTTGGACAATTTAATTGCTTCCTTTGTGCGTCTCATTGTAATTTCATATGCATACTTGAGTGAAAGAGATGATGTGTCCTTGGGTATAATTAAATTGTAGGACTGCCTTCGCAACTGCTGAGTATCAAAGGATGGTAGGATAACAATGTACGTAATTGTTTTCTTGATTTTATGTAAGCCAATTGAAATGGTAAATACTGTAATTCTCATTTATTATTAACATAATACAATATTACAGATCATGAAGTAATCGCTTGTAAGACTGAATAATCAATATTTTTATATTACAAGGCCTTAGATTTGATTGAAAAACAACAGTGATAATGATCATAACAAGATTTAGGCCGATGTAGAATTCCGTGATAATGATAATGAGAATAATCTACTTGGCCGTGTATCTAAACATGTATCATTTTGTAGGTGTCATGTATCACGAATAGTTTCGTCGTTGTATAAACTTTGAAGGACTTTGAAGAAACAACTAGAGACGGGATAATGTGATTTTGTTGCAGCTCGCCTCTTTACTCCATCGGATATGTCTATGTTATAAAAAGGTCAGAGATTTGTAGAGTTATGCATGTAGTTCAAGAACAGTTCAATTTCAAAGCGGCGGTAGCCTAATGGCTAGGGCGTCGGACTTGCGATCATGTGGTTGCCGGTTCGAACCCCACCCATTGCACTACCGACGTGAACCCACTCGTAACACAAGCAATCTAGCTTAGCACGAGGGGTTAACAAGAATACTAGTAATGTGCGACCCGCATTGCTAGTAAGCCTTTTAAAATAAAAAAAAAATGTTTTTATTTCAAAGCTTTTACAAGCGGGTATGAAACGTTATGATTCTAGTTTACGGTTCCAAAAGGTTGATTCTATGGAGAAGAATCCGGCAAAAAACTCGATGGACACTCTTTTAAAATAAATTATGTCACAATCTTCACTGGTACAATATTGCAATAACTGGATGGGTGGACATTGAAGCTTAATGTTCAAGTTTGACCGAACTTGATAATAATAACGAAAATTCACGGCATTGGAGAACCCGATGTCATGTGTCAGTAAAGGGGTAGGTTTACAAAATACTACTAGACATGTATTAGAATAAAATCTATACTAAAGCTGAAGAGTTTGATTGTTTTTTTGTTTGTTTGTTTGCTTGAACGCGCTAATCTCAGGAACTACTGGTCCGATTTGAAAAATTCTTTCAGTGTTAGATAGCCCATTTACTGAGGAAGGCTATAGGCTATATATCATCACGCTACGCGGACGACGTCGTGGGCAGAAGCTAGTTTATTTAATAAAATACTAAGTAGATATGCTGTGAATTTGCGAGAAGCGCTCGAAGATCAACAGGTCTTCAGAGTTTGCAGACAGACCTAGAAAATTGAGGAATTGTAATAAAAATATCTGTACATACATATATAGAAAGGGAGGAATGTGTAAGCGAACTGCCCTGTCGACTGTTTGTCCAAATAAATAAACATTTGGTGAAATTAAAGAGGGCGACGGAGGGTCGCGCCCGGGCCTCGGGTTTTTATATAAAATCGCACAAATACTTGTATTTATTGGAACAAACAGACGGTTATTGCTTCATTCTCTGTTCAGTTTTATCCTTTATTTATTTTTAACTAGGTGTGCCACGCGGTATTGCCCGTGTTCGTATGTGTATACTTTTTCTAAACCCATAAAATATATAGCATTTACTTACGGTTTATAAAATACCTCCATGGATGCCAAATTACAAGTTTCTATGCCTTGTAGAGATTCTGAGACTTCGAGATGATCAGTGAGCGAGTGACTTAAATTAATAAAGAAGTATACTTTTTTATTCTTTATACGTTACTTTATGTACAAAGAATAATATCGATATATTTATTTATGTACCTATAAGATGTACTATTACATACGCGGATGCTTTTATCTACTTAAAGATAAGACTCCTATCTTATCTTTAATATAAAAAACGAGAAGTTATATTTTTCCATTGTTAGCGTATATGATTGATATTAATTTAATTATCACTGAGATGGTGTTTTGATAAGTAAATTAGTATTTATCCAACGATTATTTAATGATAATAATATATCTACCAAAAAAAATACCTTTTTAAAAAATAATAACGGCGTGTTATGTGTTACGCTATAACACGTACGTACGTTTGTCAACGACATGCAACAGATTAAAATGTTGTGTTCAATATGTCTCTAATTATATTTATTAGCACGTCTGTTTACAAATAAATGTTTTTTCTTTCTTTCGTCTAACATTTGTTTGGGCGTCCGACTAATCTATAATTTTTTTTTTTTTACATATTTTCGCGCCTGTCTCCCATTGGGGTAGGCAAAGACTATAGATTTCCACTTGCTACGATCCTGGCACACTACTATCGCTTATCTACGTTCATTAACCTCCTCATGCATGATCGTCGGTTTAGGGTGCTCTTAACCTAAGTTCGGCCGCAACTTGGTTGTGGTACTTTCGTCGAGGTCGGCCCCTTCCAACTCTTCCATCCCTACTCATCATGTAAACTCGTTTCGTCAATCTCCGTTCATCCATCTATTGACGTCGGAAATCTATTGATATCTATTATCTATCACTAATCTTTATTTTAAATTTAAGCGGCGGTAGCCTAATGGCTAGGGCGTCGGACTTGTGATCATGTGGTTGCCGGTTCGAAACCCACCCATTGCACTACCGACGTGAACCCACTCGTAACACAAGCATCTGGGCCCACTTGCACCAACTTCTTAAATATATTTAAATCGTATTTCAACACAAATTTACTATGAAAAATTGTATTTAAATACAATTTAAATATATTTAAGAAGTTGGTGCAAGTGGGCCTTAGCTCCCACTGCTGGGGTCGCGGATGAATGAAATCACGCTCCCGTAACCCCAGCAAAAAGTGGTGAGGCGAAACACCCGTGTGGTTTTAGTCGGTAGGTCACCCACTCTGGGTGGAGTCCGACACACCCCGCCGCCTTCCCCGGGCGGCGGATGTCCATGAAGATATCCACACGCACAAAAAAAAAGTGGGCCTTAGCTTATCACGAGGGGTTAACAAGAATACTAGTAATGTGCGACCCACATTTCTAGTAAGCTATTTTTTTAAATATAAAAATTAATCTATTGATGTCAGAAAGTTGAGTATACTCACTGGGGTCTTTGACGGCGGTGATGACGAGCCGGAACCCGTTGGCGTCGGTGCCCCAGTTGTCGGTGACGTACTTGAGCGTCACGAAGTTGCTGCGCGTAAACAGCGCGCCGACCTGCTGCTTGGTGTTGCGGCAGGACAGGTCAGCCTAGAACAGGGAAAAATGTAAAGAAATATTATCATGTGACTTAATTCCTTGGAAATGATAGCTGAGGTATTTACTGAAGCACATGGGAGTGTGAACGAAGTAAGTTTTCAGATATCAGATGTCCATTGGAGCGTGATATTACGGCCTCACGAAACACTTACGTTGTGTTTCGCCGAGTGAGTGTGGATACCGGAGGCCCAAATCCGATTAAAAGACCGGCAACGCATTTGTGACTCCTCTGGTGTTGCGGGTATCCATGGGCGGCGGTTATCGCTTACCACCAGGTGATCCGGCTGTTCGTTTGACCCTCTGTCCCATAAAAAAGAAGCCTGTTGCTATTTACAAGGCAGACATCCAAGCTTCTTACGCTTACCAGGAACCAGTAAAATATTTGTCTCGAGTGGGACTCAAACCCACAACACTCAGCACAACGGCAGTTGCAGCCAAATTCTTTGGGTGCATCAGTACTTATATCACATAGCGAGAAAGACATGACTTTCATTTATCTCGGTGTAATCATAAGCTGTTATAATTAAGAAGGAATTTTAATTATCTTTATACCAATTTTAAAGCATGTTAATTATAGCATTAATCTGTTGATAACGATTTGGTTAGAGGAATCAATGACGGTGGTGTTACTTATAAATACTCTAACAAATACCTTAAAGAGCCATTGTATACCTATAATATAATTATATTTTGGGACGTGGGAGAGCCATGCTTCGGCACGAATGGGCCGGCTCGGCCGGAGTGATACCACGGCCGCACAGAAAACCGGCATGAGACAACGCTTGGGTTGTGTTTCTTTTTTTTTTTTTTTTTATTTATTCACATAAAAAGGTACAAAATATGTCAAGTCCCTGATTTCTGAGCTAGGCTCAAAGGCCTGTATTACAGAAATCAGTGCCCTTTCACATGGATACTATAATGTTATATAAATTATGTAAATAAATGCAGTATTTGTGAGTGTGTATGTGTTGTGAGTGTGGGTGTGTGTGGGTGTGTGTGATTATATTTGTGTGATTTGTATGTGAGTGGTTGTATGTATTTTGTTTTATTGTATTTTATTATTTATATCAGTGAGTATCAGAAAAACCTATACTAACAACAATTCGGTTTGCTGATAATCTAGTCCTAGTAGCCAGTTTTTAATAATTTTGTTAACTTCACGGGTCGATAGGGGGTGTATATTTTTTATTTTATTAATTTTGCTATAGAGGTATGTGTAATTTTGTTTCGCCGAGTGAATGAGGGTACCGGAGGCCCAAACCCTTTTAAAAGGCGGGCAACGCACTTGTGACTCCTCTTTTGTTGCGGGTGTCCATGGGCGGCGGTTATCGCTTACCATCAGGTGATCCGTCAGCTCGTTTGCTCCCCTATCCCATAAAAAAAAAATGTTTTCTATTCCTTGTCACAGAATATTACGAGTCAAAACAAGACAAAAAATTATAGCTATGGAAGGTTTATAAAACGTATTATATTTTTATGAACAAGTAAGGGAATTAATCTTTTAGTACCAATAATGATGAAATTGTAACAAGTTGATTTCTGTACATTATAGATATTTAGAAAAACTAATATGGGGGTCTTTATTAAGTACAGCAACAGAAGGTAAAACAATTTGTTTTTGTATTTTTAGGGTTCTGTACCTGAAAAGGAAAACACGGAACCCTTATGGGATCACTTTGTTGTCTGTCTGTCAAGACCCAAGGGAATCAAAACCTACAGTGTACTTCAAGTGAACTCAGTATCTTGAAATTTGATACACGAAGCAACGTCTTATCTAGAATCGTCTTATCGCCATCTAGAAGCCGGCTCTATGCTTTTGGGAAGCGAGTCAAGCCGCAGGCAGCAGCTAGTCTGTGGGCTCATAGGTATACGATCATGTGATCGTACCTTTCATACCGTACGTACAATAAATCCGGGTCAAAGTAGATACAAATCAAACTATCAATCAATAAACGTTTATCAAAATAGTTGTTCCATTTGTCAGTCAGTGTGAACTATTGTTGGCTTACAGTCAAGATGTGGACACATGTGTCGAGGGCCAGACACTCGCTATTGACATATTACAATTGCACTGTACAATCTATGTCTAGATATATTGACAGCAGCTAGATTAGAGTTAATTGGAAACTCCAAACGATACACAGGGGCTGAGCGATCGAGTAATTGTTGTAAAATGTTGTGTTTGAAACGCACTGGCTATTTATAAGAAAATCTTAGTTTTAACGATAAAAAAACAGATGCTTTAAACAGCTCAGATCCAGTGAGGATGCACTTGTTACTTTGGTAGGTACGTAAGCTATTTGAACGTATACTAAAGGATGTAAGCTTCTGTAACAGAATCTTAATCGTGTTTAATCATATTGCTCTGGTCTACTATCGCATATTGTGTTTTTCTTAGTATTCGAACCGATTTATGGCTAAGAGGATTATGGAACTACGGGACATTATAAAGTTTTATTGTCTATAATTGTTCAGGTACTGTAATATTCCTTTTCTTTAACCTTATTTCAGTTCAATAATAAATAACTTATCTTGCAATACATATTGTAGTACTGTAATAAAATAAATCAATTTAATCGTAAAATAACGTTAATTTTAAACTAATTGATTAAGAGTCACGTTATTTTCACTACCTACCCACAAATTGATGTGTTTTTATGAAACACGGAAGTAAAACTCTGAAGCAATCAATAAAACATTACCATCAATTAAATTGAAGAGTTATCATAAAACCTATCAATCGATCTAAATAAAAATAGTAATTATTGCGGCTGTTTGTTTGTATAGTAATTTTACAATAGGATTGAGAATATTCTATAAAACTTGTAAAGATTATTGTTTATCATAATGTTACTGAAATGGCAACAAGGTTAACCTTCTAAAATCTACACAACTGGTTGAGAGCTAATACAGTATCAATAACTTTTTCAATTCTTAATCAAAATTTAATTGCATTTTCTAATATTCGCGTAAGCTTCAGAAATCAGTATGAATTGTGTCTATTTCATCTATGAATCTATTCTATAAAAGTCTACTATATACTGTTTCGGGGTCTTTGTAAATATTAATTAGGTAATAGGTAATAGGTTAATGACCTTATAATATGAAGTCATCCAAATACCCAAATACTTGAATAATTTCGGCACAATATTGAAACCCATTACTTCTATTTTTTAATCAATATATTCTTTTATAGGAACAAAAAATTTAATCAACTTATAAATTACAATTTAACGTTCGTGGTAATTAATATATTTACATAATTTTCAGTTTGGAATATCGAAATAAATTTGATAATATCCGCTTATAAGTTCCACTATTTATTTTACCCCAGAAAGTCGATACGAATATCGTTTCTAATAACAGTTCCCACGGTGTTCAATCATGGCTTACGAAGAGTCTATATAAATTGACGACAGTCGCTTGATCGCTCATGCGCCGGCAATATTTTCTTCATCGAGACGGGCTTACTGACGATGTCCGGGCTATATCGCTGTCATATTTCAGGGAGAACGATAGCGAAGACGTGACGACCCCCGGATTTGAACACCTCCCTTCCCCCGCCCTATATATCACATCTAGCTGGACACCCAGACACCCTACCCCATTGCATTTCAAAGGCACGAGTGGACTTGCATTTATTCTTATATACTACGTTTAATAAAGCTCTCGGTTTGATATTAAAAATTCTTCCTTAGCTCCAGATTACGGCGAGGAATGAATTAAGAAGGGTTTTGTTATGCAAACTATGCCTCGGGCGCCCGTATTAAAGATTTTAATAGCTATTGCTTGGCTAAAACATGGTTTTAATTAGCCAGCTAGGAGAAAATCAGTTTTAACACTTGGAGGTTTGAGCAAAATGAGTTAACGAGTTCTCTTAGTTCTCCTTCTGTAACAAGGAAGTTTGCAACTGTTCTTGTTTGTTACTGTCTTGTTAGTTTTCACTTAGTGCTTCTCCAGGTCCTTGATACAGTTTGAAAAAAAACCGCATTTTTTTAACAAATTTATGGAATCGAATATTTGAAATATAGGTATATGAAACAGCCTTCCGAACCTTCCAAACTTATAAACTAATTTCACTATTTATACTCAAAATTTATAAACAGTTTCGGGGATTTTTTCCCTCGCTATTTTATATCATTTAAACAATTTTCAATAAAATATAATCACATTTATAAATCACAAGTATGGTACGAGGGTCATCTATCTATAAAAATATGACAAGCAACCTCTTTATTACGAGATTTCTCAACAAAAGAAGCAGCAAACTAATATTCTTGCCACACAATGCAAGTGAAGATTGCACCTACTTGTTATTCAGGGTTCGCGTGACTGAGTCCCCCGTTATGAGCGGGACGAGAACTTAGAACGTGATGCAGCTCCAAGGAATTACAGCTCACTCCTTCTCCCACTTAAATAAGGAGCTTTAGACAAGTTAAGGCAAAGTGATGTCGAAGAATCAGAAACTATGTGTCTTCATTCTGTGGTTTTTTTACAATTAATAATAGGCTCTATGTCCAATTCCCCAATAATATTTCAAAATCTTCCAAAAACTTTGTGCCTGGTGCAAAATTTCATGTTTCTAAACGGTAAAAAAATTATTTGAGTTTTGTGACGTAGATACGTCTCAGTACATGTTACACATTATTCGCGTACAAAAAAAATCAAATTCGACTGAACGTTTTAGCGGAGTGTCGTGCGCGGGACGATGAGTAATTATATGATACCTAAACAAAACAAAAAAAAAACTACTTTCCATACAAATCTAAGCAATGAGCTGATAAACTGTTGTTTTTTTTTATAAAAGAACAAACAGAACTCTTAAAGAGGCTTACACACTTTCGGCCATTAATAACAATAAAGTGTTAAAAGGCTGCAACATCGTTTAAGTATTGATAGATTGTGCGCCCATGGCCCTCGAGAACACTAGTA
Organism: Acronicta leporina; assembly: GCA_947256265.1. Classification (NCBI taxonomy): domain Eukaryota; kingdom Metazoa; phylum Arthropoda; class Insecta; order Lepidoptera; family Noctuidae; genus Acronicta; species Acronicta leporina. Next base: position 767,795 of record OX366513.1, on the reverse strand, counting down.
ATTTATTTCTCCAAATCGTTTCGTGCTACGTGCTTTGAAATATAAGCAGTTAGCAATCCACTATGTTTTTCACAATTCTTATTAGAAACTGTTGATATACTATCAACATTTGTACCAATGATAAATAACATAGAGTACAAAGGACTCGCACACAGACTTACAAAATATTTAAAATGATTACAAAATTACCAATCAGTAAAAGTAAAAGCAATCCTGCATGGGTTAATAGTGGTCTATCTAAGCATAATGTTGTGACATTATATAATACTAGCTTCTGCCTGCGACTTCAAAATTGGGTCCGATATAGATAAAAAGTTGCCCAAGAGTTATTCTAGACCTACTCTCTCTCTCTCTCTCTCTCTCTCTCTCGACTCTATATACCAAGATCCTCTCAGCCGTTCTGGCGTGAAAAAGTAACAAACATCCATCCATCCTCACAAACTTTCGCATTTATAATATTAGTAAGAGTTGGATATGACTATGTGTGCCACTATGACAAAAGTGCCGTCAACATTTATGATTTTGATAACAAAGGCGTATGTTCTTCTCCAAGATCCAATCTCTATACCAAAGTTAATCAAAATTTGTTTAACGGTTTTGGCATGTAACAGAGAGACAGACGGAATTACATTAGCATTTATAATAACAGAAACAGTATGGATACTGGGTAGTGTTAAAAATACTAAATATAAAATATTGTAGTCAGGATAACACATAAAACTTCGAATCTATGCATTTCAAAAACAACAAAATGTCATTGTGAGTGTCGTGGTCAAAGCAGCTCGTTGACACCCGCATAGCTTCGGAACTATTCCAAGCGTCGCGGTGGCCATCATCAAAGTGTTTGTTATGTCCCAAACTGTCACAGGATAGTTGTTCAACTCCACACAGGTGGACTCAACTTCTCCCTTTGTGTGTAATACATCCACAAATAGTTTCACCGAGGCTACAAATTTATTCCATTTAAGTTCACCCTGGATGTTGTGTTCTGTATTGTTTCAGGGTTTCGTGTGAAATTTTTACGAAATATTTCGAGTGGAACGCTAAAGTTCAGTAGCGTTGGAATTGTTTTGTGTGGCGTGGTGTTGGTCGAAATAATTCTCGAAAAGTATTTCAGAATTTATATTTAATATTTTGTATAATATTTTTTAAGCGGGCCATAGTTTGGCAATTAACATACAGGTGATAAACTTTACACCATTTTTTGGTCGGAAGGGCCGAAGCTGGGTTCGATTCCCAGGTCGAAGCTTTTTTAGGATTGCTATGAAATTGTCAGCCAAAGTTTTAATTTGTGCTAAGTTTCGCGATCGCCCCGTATAACATGTAACATACTCGTAAAACGGACCAGCAAACCCTGAATATACCTTAATAAGTCCACCACTTTCTAGCCTGGATGATATTTTAAATGATATTAAGATCATTACTTTCAACAAAAGGTTAAATTTTCTGTAACTGTTTCTTAGTATTCTAATAACCACCTCTTACACTTGCATTTACCTTACGTCACAGCCGATGGTTACATATATATCCGTAGCAAGAAACAGTTTTCTCATTAAAACTTCCATTTGAATTTAGCCGTCAAAGTTTCAGTGACAGCTCCATGTTGCTAAGAATAGTATGTATTAGCTATTGCAGGTTTGCACCGCGAGAAGTTGAGGCTAAGGTAATCCAAGTTAGGACCCTAACTTCGGCTTTTGTCAAATGTCCGACAGAACGCGGGATATATTTTACACATGGTAGTTTGGATTGGAAACCTGAATGTAAGAAAATTTGAAATATAATTGGACTATGTTTGTACTTTAGCGAATATCAATAAGAAGATTATAAATTTACTGCAAATAAAGTACTTAATTAGTGTCAATAAAATCGTAATTGTCACATTCATACTACTTAGATTGTTAACTTTATGCCCATATTCAATTTAATTTAATCCGAACATGTCAATTTTAGTTAAGATAATCGATGTATTTCTCGTAAGTGATTTTGTATAATCTTTGAGAAATAAAGAATCTTAAACCGTGTCAATAAAATAATTTTAGTTAATTAATAATAAGAAGCTTAGAATATTCAATTAGGTTTAGAATATATTTTTAAATGTTGCTAGATTAAAGCATATCTGATCCATACTTGGTTCAGCTTGGTACTTAAATGTTACTACATTTACAACAAACTTATTAAATAATCGTAACGTTTATAGACATTAATAGTTATTTTTACTTGTGTCCTAAGGCAATATTTACAGATTTTTGTTATAAATATTCTAAACTAATTTAGTTTTAAATATTCTTAACTCATAGAACTACAAGCCTGTTCAAACTTACTTATGTATTCATTTCTTAAGTAAAACTTAGCTACTTATGCGAAACATCTGGCTTATCATAATATTTACCAATAATATTAAGTAATTTATAATCACCACAATGTTTAAATAGGCAAACAGAACAAAAGAAACAACTTGGCACAAAACTTGGCGAGTCTACAATGGAAGCTAAAACTTGGCCGGTCTCTGTTCTACGAATCGTGGCACAACTTGGCGAAATTAAATTTAAAATTGACAAAAGTTTCGTTAAGTATTATTCGTTTGTTAATTGTTTGGGTTCGACACCTGGCGTCGTCTGGATTTTTTAGTTTTAAGTTCGCATTTATTTATAAACCTTAATTCAGAAAACACTTTGTTAATTACTTATACACAATTATGTAGACAACTAGCTTTTGCCTGTGGCTTCGCTAACCTGAAGCTATATTAGGATTAGAAATGGATTCCAAAAATATTTTAATCAAAATCCAACAATGATGATCTCTTCTTTGTGTGGGTCTCTTTACATCAGAGAGGTCAAGCTGTATCACAGAATCCGTTTAATTTTTACCAGTTTTTAAGTTGGAGCATATATTTTCTATCAGTGATAACAAAATTAAAATCTATTCAGTCGTTTTTGCTCCAACCCGTAACAAACAGATAAACAGACAAGAATTTTAACATTCACATTTTTTAATTCGGAAACGTTTATATAAATATCTTCAATGTACAAACACAGCTCTTTTACAATTTTATAATAGTAGAGAAGATACACTAGTAATATCTCTTGCTTTCGTAATTAATACAGATTTTTTTTTAAAAATAAATGTGGTCTAGGGTCAACACTGTAACTGCTATAATTTAAAATAACATTTAATCACTCGCATAATTATACGGCATACAACTTGATAAAAGATAGACGTCTTAATAAAAGATTAAAGAGATTTCGAAGCGTGGCGGTATGCAGAAGCTGAAGCATTCCATACCAACCCATTTAATATCACCAAGGAACCTTGGTGAATTCCATGAATCTATAAACAGTGACCCTAATTTCTCTAATCATGATATTGAAGATGATAAAAAAGAACGAAGGGACAGTGTCTTAGAAGCTTGTGCAATAAATGATAGCTATAAAGCTAGTCAGATATTCAATAAACCTAATAAAAGGGTGAGTCTAAAGGATGGACAGCATTTCTCAGCCACGGCGAGACATTTGTGACATTGTAGTACGTATGGCGTACATAAGGATATTTAAAAAATCGTTTATAGTGTGATATAGCTAGGTTACTTAGAATAATAATATCAATAATTGCATTCGCTTCATTTTTGGCCTTCGAAAGTATGATCACATATCCTTCTATCGTCACCAGCTTAAATGGCTTCCTATCCGGCAAAGAAGATCCCTTAGATCTCTTCTGTATGCTTTTCTCTATACTCAATGATCCTGGTTCTCCTGAATACCTTAAAAGTTTTTTCCAGTTTTTAGGCCGTTCTCATAATCGCAACCTTCAAGCATCTGAAAATCTCATACTTCAAATCCCTTCGCACCGCACAGGTTTCATCTCTAATTCCTTCGCTGTCTCTGCTATAAAACTATGGAACGGTCTTCCACTTGACATTAAAAAAGCCCCGAGCAATTTCTCTTTCAAGTGTAAAGTTCGTGAATACTATTTGATATCGCTGAATTAACTTTTCTTGATGTCATTTATGTAAATACTCTAATAATTTTGTTCTCTGGCATATATATATATATATATATATATATATATATATATATATATAATATGTATAATTATATATACATATATATTTAGTTGAATTACACGTATGTATGTATTTGTGTATATGTTTATATCATTGTGTATTATAATTCATTTTTTACTCAGATATTTACTTTTTGTACCTATTTTTAACTTTTTCTCCCAAACCCAAAGGTTGACTGGTAGAGAATGCCATATGGCATTAAGTCCGCCTTATGTACTACTTTTGTGCATAGAAGTATAAATAAATAAATAATAACTGATTTATGTGGACCTTTGAATATTCACTGTATACCGCACCACTTAAAATCCAGATTAATTCGGAGACAGTAACAAAAAGGCAGCCAATATTGGCACTCTATTCGTCTTTAATTTCCGCTTAAAAGCTTTCGATTAAGCTAAGTGAGTGTTAGCAGTAAATAAATCGTGGGAGGCTTGTGTCTGGTCGCCAATTACCATACCGAGGAAGCATCCATAAGTGATGGCCGCCCGTCGACGACGCCTCCGTATCAGGACCGTAGCGAGACTGGAGATATTACCGGGATGGTTTACTCTAAATCTCTAGATACGGATGGTCCACGAAGTTTAAGTGCCGTTTACTTTGATTTTGCATTAGATTGGTCCCTATTTTCAGCATAGAACATTTGAGCGTGAATTCCTGCGGCGCAGCGGTCTGAAACCGCGGTCATTGCTTTTGATGAAAATAAACATTGTTACATAAAACAATCAAAAGAGGTACCTACTCCTAATGTTCACCATTTGGTTGTATAGTAGACTCATAAATTTCAAGGAATGAGTAATATACATATTAAAAGACAGACTGAATCGGGTTAGTATCTAAATCAGCGTATCATCCAAGTGAAGTTTCCTCACCTTAGGCGGCGCCGTCGCATGCGCACCGTCGTACACATACAGATGATCATTGCAGTCGAGCTGCAGCAGGTCAAAGTGCAGCATGAATCGCTGCAGAATGCTGTGCGTCTGAAACGTCACCGTGCAGTCCAGGTTCCGCTCGTTTCGTGACCAGAGCACGCCACCATCCACTTTACGGTACTGTCGCTGCAGGAAGTGGTCCTTGCATAGGGAGTCCATGTAATCTGCAGACAAGACAAATGTTATTTAGCATTATGATATATTTCTCTGGTGTTTTTTATGGGACAGGGGAGCAAACTAGCAGACGGATGTCACCAGAGGTATCGAAGTGCGTTTCCTGCCTTTTAAAAGCGTTTGGGCTTCCAGTAACCTCACTCACTCGGCGAAACACAGCGCAAGCGTTGTTTCACGCTGGTTTTCTGTAAGGCCGTGGCATCACTCCGGTCGAGCCGGCCCATGCGTGACGAAGGTAGGCTCCCACCTTAAAAAATGGTGACGGGTGGTATTTTTAAATCATAAAGCCCTCATCGTCTTACAGCCAAAAGCCAAAAGTCTGGGCATTATTATTCTTTGATATTTTTCTAAATGAATGAAATCAATATAATTAAAAAGTTTCGTAAACAAGATGCATTATGTATTCAAAACATTTTAAGGGCCAGAATCACCTTCAGATCAAAACTGGTATAGGGTGCCAGGCATAAGCATATCACAAAGCCATACAGGTAGACATAAATTAAACAACCTGATCCAACCATCTGATAGAACTCTTGGCAATGTTAATAATACCTACATACTGAGCCCTGGGCATCGATCGATATAGCTTCAGTTCGAGACTATAATAAATACCCTAGTATGAAGACCGACGATACGTCCCCCAAGACAAACAATCACCTTAAGTACACAGTGATGGACATTCGATTAACCCTTCACAGACTGATGTAAACAGAGATAACAATTCAATCGATAATAATATGTACCTAAGTAACTATATTTTCTAAGCCATACTACATAATAGATCTAAAGTATTAAAAAGATAATACATCTAAGTAAAGATAATAATGGATCTAAGTATTTTTGGAGTAAAATATTTTTTACAATGGAGTACTGGCACGAAATTTAAAGCGCGGTAGTTTGTTGGATAAAATATGGGATAAACATTTTTAATAGATAATAACAGATTGTACTTAGGTTTAGATCTGATTTATCGTTTTACTAAGTAGTAATGCAATAACACATCAGGGGCTTAAGCGCCGTCGTCGACAGTGACTTGAAACTGACTTCTGATATATAGATTTCAGTACAACAGTATTTCAAGATTAATAACATCAGTGACCAAAAGATTTTACAAACTAAAGAGAGCATTTTCCATCATCCACCCTACTTCTATACGTCTGTCTATATCTGCGAAATTGTCGCATTCCTACAATTTATCGATTTCTATGATACAATACTTTCACACGTTATTCGTAATAAATATCAAACTCTGTGCTCTAAATTTTAAGGTTCAATATCATTTTGTTCTAGTTTCAGATATTGGGGAGATAAAGATTAGATATTAGATACACTTTATCTGTTGATTGGCTGCCAGTACCCAGGAAGCTAAGCGTAAAGAACTAGTGTTAGTCGCAGACGTGTATCTGCATTTTAGATAATAATGTGAGTAAATTGTTCCAGTTCATCTAGTTTCTGTGTATTAGGTTAATTAACCTTAACATACCTTTGTACAGCATGTTCACCAAATTATTATTTTGTAGTTGTGCAAATAACAGCATATTAAACAGAAGTTCAGTGTCAATAGTGACTTTCACAACCTTAATACTAGGAATAAACATAAAATAGTGGTACCTAAATTTAGACTAACTAAAACAAATAAATCGTTTCTAGGAAATTGTGTGCGTTTCTATAATAAACTCCCAAAATGTGTCACCGATCTCACTGGAAAGAAATTTAAAAGACACGTCAAATCTGTTCTTCTTAAGAAAGCCTATTACAAAACCAAGGACTATGTTAACGATAAGAATGTGTGGTCGTTAGATACGGATGCATTTGCGGCCTCCCTGGCAAAATGAAACTGTTGATTATTAGAGACTAATATAAGCTTATTAATTTTCATGTTGGTCAGTTAGTAGCTATAGTAGGAACCTTATAAGTAGATGGACATAGCTTTAACAGATTCCATATTATTTACATATCGAGATGTCTTCATATGGAAAGTATTGTTTACCACAACAGAAACTGTAAATGTGTGTACGTTGTGGCTTGTCCAAGTAGACACCTAGTTTTATTTGTCGTTTTGATGGTGTGCGTTTATACCACATAGTTTTTTATTTAGAAATGACATCGGATTCTCATAATATAACGTGAATCTTCGTTTAATATAGTCGACCTCGGTCAAACTTGGACATCCTTCAACGTCCTCACATCTTGTTATCGCAATATTGTACCAGTGAAGTTTGTAATTCATTTATTTTAAAAGAGTGTCCATGGAGTTTCTTGCCGGATTCTTCTCCATAGGATCGACCTTTTGGAACCGTGCAACTAGAATCACAACGTTTCATAAACGCTTGTAAAAGCTTATTTGAAATAAAAACATTTTGAACTTGAACTTGAAACGGATTAAGTAGGTACATTTAATATTTTTGTTCAAACAAAATTTAGATTGATATCATCCTATTTCAATTTCAGGTCCAACTACTGTATGGTACTGATGTTGATGGTATTGGTAGCTAGTAGTTCATCAGCGCCAGCGGGCAGACTACTGGGCACCATGGTATCAGGTGTAACCACCGGCCTGGAGGTGCCCACTGATGTCACTGCCGGCACTGGAGTAGGAACCGGATCTATACAACTGGTGATTAATGTGCATACTGACAGTAATGGGAATATTGAAGTGTATACAAACTAGTAGTGAAGTGAAATTTGACATAGTGAAGAACTATTAATAGTTATGTTAAGGGTTTTTTATTTAGTGATTCCTGATATGAAAGGAAGAATTTAAGAAGGATGGTGTAAATACTGGAATTGTCAAGAGTGAACAATGAAAATAAAAACATTAACACACCAGACTGCTTCAAATTTGAATGATATAGGATTGCCTAATCATTCAATAAACTCATTTAAATATACAAAATATCCTTAACAAGAAATGACATGATTGCAGAATCAATAAAAAAGTTACAAATCAAGATATAAATGAACAGAAAGAAAAGAAATAATATTCAACCAGAAAAAGAAATTTATTTAGTAATTCTCCACTCCACTCCACTCCAAATTAAAGATAACGAAGATAAAACTTGGCGAGAATGTAAAGAAGAACGTGTGAACAATAAATGAATACAAGATAAGATGCTTGTTAATACGCACTAGTTTTATATAATAGTGATAGTGTTTATACTAAAAAGATATACCACTATGATACCCATCTACATAATATAACGACACCGGATTTATCCTTTGATATTATAGTGGCAAAGAGAAACACTGACCAAGCGCTTTGAGTCATGAAATAATTGGGATGCTATGAGAGCAAAGCAGTTTCTTAATCAAGCAGCCCCGAAAGGCAAGAAATATAATGAAAATTAAAGAGATTTAGTAATCATTGCAATTTAGCTATTCTGAAACGGATTATCGCATACACGAGGGTGACCAATTTATATTGAAAGGAGATCGTGGTGAAATACATATGTAATCAAATAATTGACGAGATTTAGATGCTAAACATTGATGGATAAGCGAAAATTATTTAATTATAATAAAACTTCAGCCTCGTCTAGTATTATTTTAGAAGATTATGATTAGCTTGTCTGGAAAAGAGTTGATGATGACTACGAAGCATCCAATATTGACGAATTTAATGATTCAGAAATAGGATTGAAAATTTAACGTATGTAACAAATACAGATTTGTTTGTACTTAGAACATATACGATAATGGTCACAATTTACGTTATCAACAAAATTGGATAGCACAGTAACCTAGTCAAGAAAATCTTCGCTAGAGGTATTGCTCAAATAGATATAGCGTCGCTTAAATTTGAGAATATCAAACAAGATAAATTACTCGCAACTCAGGAATCCGGAATTTGAGTAAACATTGAAGTATTTCGCTCGAAAGATGTTCTGTTATCGCTTGAAGATAGCATAACGTTTGTATTATGACGTGTTACGTGGACTTTATGAGTAAACTAAATTTATGTTGCGAAGTGAAATTCTATTTTGGATGTGATGATGAGAATGTGAAATTCGCATCACTATCAGCTCAAGGATAGGTCAATATAATATTTCATTTGCTTGCATTGAAATCGGATGATATTTTTTCAAAAACCTCTGCTACTTTTCTGCAAGTAAGAAGAATTAGCATGATAATATTATGTACGTCTAAATGAAGCTGGTATTCCCACTAACGACCTTTAAGAAGAATAACTAAAGTAAACCCAAAGAACAATATGTCTTAGGTCACGTTAATATAAAGGTTTCGATTATGTGAGGACAATGGCGGGTAATAAAAAATTTATAGGCTGTAATGCTTTATTGGAGCCGCTCCTAAAGCTAGCTCCTAATGCATACATTAATATTGGACAACTGTGTTTAAGGTCAGCTAAGTGAATGAATTATCTACCTAATAGTGCTGCTGTTAAATGCAAGATCCTGCTTATCAAATCACCTTGTAATGTAGTAAGTGTTTCGACTGGTGAAGGACAAGAAAATAAATCGAGAATTCTTTTAAGACAGACTTCTAAAACTTTTAGAATTATTGTAAGCTAGAAATAACAATGCAATAATAATATTTGGGACAACTCTTCATCTTGGGTGATTGATTGGTATGGTTTGAATGGAAATATAGCCGGTGCAATTAGTACTTCGGCAAATTGTCTCAAGTTGATGTGTTTAAGTACAATATAAAAACAATTTAGCCGACTAGTATCTATTTCGAACTCAATTCGTAATAATGAAAGGGAATAAAATATCGCATTTAAAATTTTTAAATTTTTTGATGGCATTCAATATCAGAAAAAAAAAATTGTTCGTAAAATGAATCGTTAGTTTAATTTAAACTATTGGAAAGCTCCCATATCACATCCCATAAAAAAAGTCAGAGGTGTGACAAGGAGAGTTTACCATACGGTTTTACAATACATTGAGTATGTAGAATGCAAAAATAATTTAAATTTAAAACAGTATTCTTTCCCGTGTTTATTGTCAACGATGTTTTTTACTACGCTATACCTTTTATTTGTATGAAAAGGCGTGATTTAAGTCCCGTATTTTTATATTTTGTAATAAAACTATGGATGTAAGATATCATTGTTTTATTATCAATTCACTTTTTATTCCATACTCAATTCTTGTAACATTCGCAGAGTGACAGCTGGGAACCCGCTTCTAGTAGTAGTAGCGTAGTATCACGCTTGAGGGTTTGATCAACTTCTTCTATCAATAGAATATTATTTAATGTTCTACCCCTAAGGCTATGAACAGTGGCGTTTCATTTCTAGCCATATCCATCCAATTCATGTAATGCCGTCAACCCGGAGAATGCCGAAATCAGCCGACGTCACCCGAAGTGGTCACGTAGCCTGGCAAATTGGGAAGGTCGATGCGTAACCACTGATAGCTGCCGAGTCAATCAAAACAAATGAAATGTTATAAAGTTATTTTAGTGAAGGAAAAATTCGACTCGCAGGCAGGATTCGAACCTGCGTCTTCTGGTTTGATACACCAGACGCTATGACCACTAAGCCACCGCGAGTCCTACCTGCCATGTCGAAATTTGCCTTCACATTCTGAACTTATGTCTTAATTTTCCTTCACTAAAATAACTTTATAACCTTAGCATGAAAAATGCAAAAAAATCACAAAAAGATAGTTAGTAGGTATGGTAGCATCGTACGACATAGAACTAACCGAAAGGTAAGTCGTGTCGGTTGAGAGGCAAAGTAATTTGCTTGTCAATACTGACGTCACCTTTAAGACGTAAGTTCAGAATGTGAAGGCAAATTTCGACATGGCAGGTAGGACTCGCGGTGGCTTAGTGGTCATAGCGTCTGGTGTGTCAAACCAGAAGACGCAGGTTCGAATCCTGCCTGCGAGCCGAATTTTTCTTTCACTAAAATAACTTTATAACCTTAGCATGAAAAATGCAAAAAAATCACAAAAAGATAAATGAAATGTTGATAAGAAAGTGAAAACAAAACGTTTTCAAATATTGAGTTTTAAAACGTGGTCGTGTTGCCGTTGCACCGGGTGTTGTGGGTTTGATTCTTACCAGAGACAAATATTTCGGTGATTTCGTATGTGGGTGTGCTTCGTGTCACTTAATTGTATGTCTGTAATAATATATTCAGAGCTCAGTTTAAAGAAGAGAAAAAAGTAGAGACGTAGTAAAATGATAATAGTTGTCACACAAATAGTCTTAACTATATGTATGCATAATTTGACCCAGTATGTTTTTAAGCATGTCCACTGTTATAACGGGTGAGCCTATTACCATTAACCAAACCACAAATTCAAACTCCAGCTGCAACAAGACTTTCACAGAAAAACCTAACAACACTTGGCTCAACCTGAGAATAGAACCTAGGACTTTACGTATAGTAGCCACAGACATGTGATCATTAGACTATTGAGATAATTATTTTAAAGAAATGCCTTGTCACCTTTTCAATTATCTCATAACACAGATAAGTAATGTAACATTTACATCCTTATATCCTTGTATATAAGCATCAAACCAAGTGTGTCCATCAGGTGGCCAATAAAAGCCACAAGTTGCCATAACCAGGAAGTAGCAATAATAACAAAATGGCAATAACAACATCTAATATTTACTGCCCCTCTCCTCCCTTTGCGTTAAGTTACAATGAGGTACAGTTACAGACACTATTGGTATCACCAAATTGTATGACCGCTCTGTACACGATTCACTATGGCAAAATATACTCTATCCCTTTACAATAGCGTAAGTACTCGTCTGGTACTTAAGGTTGGTTCAATTCATCATCATCATATCAGCTAAAATATGTACACTGCTGAACAGAGGCATTCCACATAGACTTCCACAAGGACTGATTCTATGCCGCCTGTATCCAACAACCTTTGAGCTGTGAGCTCTTGCAGTGATTCTGTCATGTCTGCGATACCTTCGGCAAATTGAAGGTGAGTGATATAATATAACATAATCAACCCATTATATGTCCCACTGCTGAGCACGGGTCTCCTCTCACAATGAGAGGGATAAGGCTATAGTCCACCACGCTAGCCTAATGCGGGTTGGCAGACTTCACACGACGTCGAGAAAATCTCTCAGACGTGCAGGTTTCCTCACGATGTTTACCTTCACCGTTTAAGCGCGTAATAATTAACTATTAATAGGTACGCACATAACTTCGAAAAGTCAGAGGTGCGTGTGTTGGATTTGCACACAAAACCTTTGATTTGGCAGTCCAATGGTCACATCACTAGGCTATCATGGCTGATGGTGAGTGATATACCTACTCGCCATTAATTTTTACCTTAATCCTCACTTGAAGAAGCTTGAAGGCATCTTCCGTTTGTTTACGAGATAGAGGGGCAAATGAGCAGACGGATCACCTAATGGAGAGCGAATACCGCCGCCCATGGACACACGCAATACCAGAGGACTCGCAAGTGCGTCGCCCGCTTTTTAAAAGGATTTGGGCCTCAGGTATCCTCACTCACTCGGCGAAACATAACGTAAGTGTTATTTTACGCCGGTTTTCTGTGAGGCCATGGTATCACTCCGGTTGAGCCGGCCTATTCGTTCCGAAGCATGGCTCTCCCATGGTTAACAGTTTCGGGGAACTAACATAGCATCTACTTAGTTGTTTCCACATAGACTATTCAATAATATCACAACAACTTCCGTCACATTTTCACCATGTATAAAATCGTTGCTCTCCTTTCATACATAAATGTATGAGCTACGGCATATCTGATAGCTATGTTGCTATCCCCTTCAGATCAAAGGGAACTTGTAGACCACATACCTGCATAAAATATAGCTGCCCCAACCTAATCCATCTAATAAGCGAGGGCCCACAATCTTGTGACCGTTCCCGAAACATAACACATTGACCTACATGCGCAACCAGACAAGCGTTCGACGTACATTACTCCCTGCGTTCGATAGGCTTGGACGACGCACCTTCAAGCCATGCGATGGAATTAGTTCAATTACAGATTGTCGATTACTGTCTAGCCTTTGGGTCTAGCCATCAGTATTGTTAGGTCACAGTTTGAACACAATATACCTACAATTAAATTAGAACCTTAATTAATTGTGAAAGGAGTTCAAATTAATAATAACATATTGTGAAAACTTGATTAGCGTAGGTATTACCTGAGCAAACGAATACTGCGCGTTTTAATAATTAATTATATTATCAATTGCTGAACGATAAGGAAAACATTTTGAGGAAAATATCATGCCCAAGTGATTTTTCCGACAACGTGTGGATTCTGAAGCCCACATAATATTAATTCAAGAATGTCCGATGAAGATTTTAGTCTCTACTTGTCGTTGACTAAATACAACAACTAGCAATGAAAAAAAAATTGGTATCGTAAGGTTATACGTTCAAAATGTTACCACAAGAATATAAAACGTATGATACGAAATTATAACATTCATACAAGTGAAATAAAACACGTTTGGCACGGTATCATGTCAAGCGGTTCTCATATAAATTCACCACCCCACTTATACACCTACCCCTGTACTTGTCTGCTCTTAAATCCTTTACACACATACACCTCCTTTAAGTACAGTCAACAACTAAAATATGTATGCAGTAGATAGTCAAAAAACATTTAATAATTTGTGTTTATCCATATAATGTAAGGTGAGCGAGGCAGGTATATTTTCGCAATCTTTTATTTCATGTTATTGGAGGTTGTTTCATACATTGTTAAATAAAGTTTGAAACATAAAACAGTATAGATATCGTTCTTACTTTATACACACACATACAAAACTTAAAACAGTACATAAATGTGTAATTAATGACTTCATTATAATTTCCTTCTGTGGAGTTAAGTAGCTTCCCAAATAAATTGTTTCGTCCAACAACTGAGTCAGCCACAAAGGTGCGCTTTATGTAAGAACTGGACTAGGATCTAGTACCGAGGTGGGAGGCTCGCACAAAAAGCGTGTGCCAATTACAACGGCCGACTTGGGGAGTCGGGCTCAATATTTAGTGAGGTTTGTTCGAGCAACTTTGATTTACTGCTGTTGTGTACAGTGAAGACAGGGTTTTTGGATCTCTATCATGTATGATTCATTTAAAAACTTTGGTTTTGGCTAATTTAACAGCACAAAAAAATGTTGCAGCCCTTAGTATCAGTGGAAGTCACATTTGTTTTTGTTTTTTTTTTTATGTGTGGTGGCTCAGCTGAGCTGATGTAGGTACAGCTCACTTTCTGGAGGCCCGCCAAATGCTGAATAATTACTGTAAATATTTTCCATATCCTACTCACGTACAATCGTCCATATTAAACAAGATAACATCTATTTTCTGATGTCTCTACACTGTAACACTTATTAGTTAGGCACCAAATTCCATAGAACTTAAACTATGACATTTCATGCCCAGTTAAGGCTACAATGCGTGCCACGAAATAATATGGTCATGGCAAGAATATATAATTTGTTTCAAGTACATTACTGTGATAAAGATTACGCGACAGAGACAAGTACAGGTTTTTTTCATTAATCACTAAGGTAAGATTGTTTGACAGCACGTCATAGGCTCATTAAACATCACTTTAGAAGAAATGGCACGTAGATAAATAAAGGTTCCCATCATCAATCCAAAAAATCCGATATTTTCGTCAATTGTGGACCGGTTGCCATATTTTTTGTCTATGAAAGATAAGGTATATTCCCGATTAACAGTCTTCAAATCAAATTTAAATAGGATCACCCATTAAAATTTGGTTTGAAGACTGTTATTTTTTGTTAAAAGTTATCAGTAGTTACACAAACTTAACCTCTGATAAGTAAAGAAAGAACGAAAGTCAGTAATTGAAGATAATAAAGCCCAAACCCTTTTAAAAGGAGGGCAACGCACTTGCGACTCCTCTGGTGTTGCGGGTGTCCATGGGCGGCGGTTATCGCTTTACCATCAGGCGATCCGTCTGCTCATTTCTCATTTGCCCCCCTATCCCATAAAAATAAAACAATAAAATAAATATAACTAGCTAGTATAAATACGCTGGGTTTGCTACGATAATCATAACCCTCCCAGTTTCGGGGGAATCTGAGGACAGCCATGAAAAGTTGGACACGAAAAAAAAGGCCTGTTCTGAAATTATGATTACTCTCTCTTACAAGCCGTAAACAACGTTTTATAGAGAAATTTTAATTCAATAATGTAAAGCTACCGTACTATTTCCGTTTTATTGTAATTTATTACGTCGCGTCGGGCGGGGCGAGAGTTTATTTTTAATTTATGCTTCTGTCTGTGGGTTTCAGTTCGTTATTTCAATTGCATCGGAGAAATATTGCAATTATTTTAGTAATCTCCATGTATAAAATTAATATTTATAAATTTTCTAGTTTAAATTTAGTTAGTTTATTGTTTTAGTTAGTTATTTAGGTACATAATTTATGTTGTTTAAGTTTTAGAGATTAATTTTAATATAGTAAAAATAAATTATTTTAAATAAAAGCTGTTTATACTCGTATATATGATTTTTTTTTATTTTGAGAACTGTCTCCTTATTCAATAATTATTTTATTTTACTTGATAAGCCCACGCTCTACGGCCAGTTCACCTGGTCCACGATGGAGCACGCTTGCCTAGAGGAAACCGAATCACTCGTGATTTAAAGCATCTTCTCATTCATATAATTTAGATAACTTATTTACCTTATCTTATAAATATAAGACCATTATGTAGTAGGTACCTATTGGATACTCACACTTTGCTGGATTTAGAAGTGTCCCAATGTAGCTATTTACCGTGTACAAATCTTTATTCCGGGTTGGTACTAGGAATTTCCTAACAACTAAACGCAAAACTAAAAACTAAACGCGATAATATTTTCTGTCTTATCAGCCGAACTAGTATCAAATATAAATAAAAAAATCTAATACATTTTATATTGTTTCTTATCCGTTTTTACATCATTTCTAAGAAGGATCAAACATACCATCACGCCCACCGCTAATGTACCTACACCCACAGTGCGCCGGTATGTTTAGGTCCCATGTAATAGGGGGCGAGCCTATTGCCATTAACCGGGCACAAATTCCTAACTCCGAACCTATACGGGTAATTTCATAGAAAATCCCAATAACACTTTGCTCGACCTGGGAACTGGGCTCACTTTGCTCGCGCACACGACCACTTGGCTAATGAGGCTGTCTAAGAATGATTTTAACAATAATTAACGTAAGACATGTTCCACACTTGATACACCCGAGTAAATTACGCGTAAGATTCAGTGATGCGTAAAATGTGCAGCGTCACACAACCCGCGTAGCGTAATATGATAAGACAAACGTTGCCTCCAGCGCTCCAGCTCCAATTATTCCGGGAAGTGGAGCATAACGGGGAGACATTAAAAGTAACATGATAATATTACATCACACTTTTATTCCTCGAATGAATTAGCAGAGCCTGCTTATTGGTCTAGTTGTCCCAAGCACGCCTGCTACACTAGAAGTCCCGGGTTCGATTGCCAGGTCGAGCAAAATGTTATAGGGTTTCTCTATCAACTTCTTAGTTGCAGCTCGGACTTTGAATTTGTGTCCGGTTAGTGGTTATAGGCTCGCTCCCATACGACCTGAACATACCGACGAACTGTGTGCGTACATTAATACACCTCTGCCTATCCCTTAAGGCTGATCGTTTAGCTGTGCCCGCCAAATTCAAATTACAATTGGTTTTTCGCAATTTTTGGATCTATAACACATTCTAGATTCCTAGCTGTAGTAATTGCGCCATTAGCTATACAATATTCACAACTGAGCATTAAAACTTTGCTTAATAAACGTTACAGAAGCTAAAAGTAGGGTCAATCGTCAATTTTAGCCAAAATTGATGATTGACACTACTTTTAGCTACAATATCGATTTACAAGCAAAGGTTTTAATTCTCAGGTGTGAATATTGTATAGCTAATAGCGCAGTTACTAAAGCTGGGAATCTAGAATGTGTAATAGATCCAAAAATTGCGAAAACCCAATTGTAATTTGAATTTGGCGGGCTCAGCTAAACGATCAGTCTTAAGCACAGCCAGTTCGTCTGTTATGTATGTGTAGCCTATAGTGATATGTCTCGCATTTATTATATTATGATATTGTGTTTAAAACATATATAAATCTAAAGTAAATTTGACCCAACAGCGCTCGAATTCGGGATCTAAAGTTAGCAGATGATTTTGTGACCGTTATACTATTGTAATTATTTTTAGTTTTATATAGCAAATCATATAAACAAGTACGAGTATATTATAGTCGTTACTGGTACCAGAAGAACCCTTGTTTGTATATTTAAATCCAATAACACAGTACTGGTATTCCTTCCAAACCCTAAAATGTAAAAAAGCACCCAGCATCCCAATGTAATTCAAAGCAGTAAAAGTGTGCACAAATAAAGCGAGGTACATAACACATGGAAACAAACGCGTGTCGCCACTAAATCGCTCCACAACATCCGTGTGTACACCCCTTTACGCTATAGACAGCACTCCAAACTAAAACTCTCATGAAGGAAGCAAGAAAGAGTGCGCGCTATACATAAGTGCCTAAGTAAGAGCAGATAAAAAAGTTTGTAACTTGCAATAATGCACTAAGTTTGTATGGTTAGCTGAAGTACTATTACACTATTGCACGGCTTCAAGTGTTCCGAATAATATAAACAGTATGTTGTTTTAGTTGTTATATATTACATTTAGATATGTACATTAATTTTGTATCATTAAATATATTTTCCCGTAATTAAACATCACTTAGAGTATGTGACACCCGAGAATTTCCTGAGATAATGTTTAAGGTTTTATATGAAACCTTTTAGTCTATCGGATAATGGTCTGGAAAGCACTTCACTCATCCTAAACGAAGTCGGGAGTACACCCTCTTTAGAAGTAGGGGGGTACGGGTAGCGGGAGGGGATGAGGCGAGGGTATCGACCCGCGCCATTATACCGCTGGGTCGTTCACCCCGCGCCCCGCGTAGCCGTACCGTAGGCAGCTACGCCGTAGCCTCGTAGCGTCGTAGCTAACAAAGGCATATTTTTCTTTTTTCCCTGTGTTTTGCTCCAATATTGAGGCTGTTTGTTATTTGTTTTTAGGACAATGTAAGTATTACAGTAGAACGTTTGTCGTTATGGGTTTTCGTTACAAATTCAACTGAGCTTAATATTGCGGAGGAGGATAACTTTATGGCGCTTTGATGAGCCGCGGCGTTTAGTGGTGAGAGTGAATGAATAAGAAAGATATCGCTATTCTAACGTTCTTGACACGCACATCCAAATTAATAACATATTTCCCATGTGGCATCAAGACTGTTATTAGAACTTGGATATCAGTCAGCCACAGGCTGATGAAAAGTTATTTTTACGCTTCGTTCAAGTTTATTTTTTAATTATATACTCTTCATTGAACACCAAAAACATGTATAAAGACAATAGGTATATAAATCGTATTTTAAAATACACAATGGGCGGCCTTATCGCGGCCAGCGATCTCTTCCAGGCAACCTTAGGATGGACTTTTCATTTTTAGTGAAGTACAAAATTCGTCTCGCAGGCAGGATTCGAACCTGTGTCGTCTGGCTAGGTACGCCAGACACTATGACCTCTAAGCCACCGCGAGTCCCACCTGCCATGTCGAAATTTGCCTTCACATTCTGAACTTACGTCATAAAGGTGACGTCGGTAAGATTTATTAAAAGTCAAGTTACTTTGCCTCTCAACCGACATGACTTACCTTATGGTTAGTTCTATGTCGTACGATGCTACCATACCTATTAACTATCTTTTTGTGATTTTTTTGCATTTTTCATGCTAAGAGCTAGAGGTCAAGAGGTCAAGCTAGAGCTCATAGCGTCTAGCGTACCTAGTCAGAAGACGCAGGTTCGAATCCTGCCTGCGAGTCGAATTTCTCGTTCACTAAAACTACTTTTTTTTTATGTGATAGCAGGCAAACGAGTAGACGGATCGCCTGATGGTAAGCGATCACCGCCGCCCATGGACACCTGCAACACCAGAGGAGTCACAAGTGCGCTGCCGGCCTTTTAAAAGGGAGTACGCTCTTTTCTTGAAGGTTTGAAGGTCGTATTGGTCCGGAAATACTGCAGGCGACAGTTCATTCCACAGTTTTGTTGTGCGAGGCAGAAAGTTTCTAGAGAAACGCACACTTTATAATCCTAGCATGAAAAATGCAAAAGAAATCACAAAAAGATAAATTCTAATTTATTTTTAAAGATAGTTCTATATAAATAAATTGCTATCTGACTATCCCTTCTGAAATAACATCACAAATTGCTTGACTTTCTATCTTGTTAGGGATTACGTCCATAACTCATCAGAAACCCAATAAGCGTCATTGATAGAGTACACCAGGGTGTCCACACTTCATCAATCTAAACGTTGGACCTGTTTGGGAAACGTAATTTTATACTGATCGTACCCAGAATATTAATCAACTCTGATATTCAAAATGGGCCAATTTATGAAGACTTAAAGACCCCTCGGGTCCGGAGAATATTTATCCATAGACTACTTCTATATACTTTGTCATTGTGAAGATGATGGAGGTCGAATATAGGTCAATTACAACCTTCATGCTGTCAATAATATTGCAGAAAACCTTCGTGTAGCCGTAATATTGTTCAGTCTCAGGAAGGCCTGTCTAGCCGCAATGGTCCAGTGCTCGCTAAGATGTCTGTATGCAACGTGCGTTAATCTTAATTTACTGACGCCGAAACAGTTATTTGAGATTTTTGTCTATGTAGGTATGTCTGTTTATATTTCCATGCTTCACGTCAATACCACGTGAACAAATTTTTAAAATACGGTTTTCAGAGGTCCATGGCGCTAAGTGTATTACAAATATGGAAAATTAAATTTTTCGAGGTGGTTAGTTGAAACTTGGAGAAGTCGTGACAACGTCTCTCAGGTCAGCTAGTTAATTAATATAAATATAATAACAGCCTCATTAGCCGAGTGGTCCTGAGCGCGACTGCTACACTAGAGGTCCTGGGTTCGATTCCCAGGTCGAGCAAAGTGTTATTGGGTTTTTCAGTGAAATTCCCAGTAGCAGCTCAGAGTTAGGAATTTGTATCCGGTTGATGGCAATAGGCTCGCCCCCTATTAAATGGGACCTAAGCATACCGGCGAACTGTGGGTGTAAATTAGTACACCTCTGCCTAACCCTTCGGGGAATACAGGCGTGATGGTATGTTTATTTATAATTACACTAAAAATTAAATTAAATCTATAAGTATTCCAGGCCATGCGAATTATGGATGCTATATTTAATTTATTGCACAAAGTTTTTATAAGCATTTACTATATTATATTAAAATATATGTTTATTTTTATCATTAAAAAATCTTTTAAATTGTAATAACATTTTTGTATCAGGAAGTTAGAAGTCAGTCTTTCATAAATACGTACTCACGCTCTTTTCTTTCTATTATGTTTTCCTTTTCTGTTTTTTTTAAACTTTGCAACGAACTATGTTTTTGTCCTGTACACTATACTTTTAAACACAAATTCTCACATACACAACTGCCCAGACCCAAAACAACTATCTGTAGATCATTCAAATATTTTCTCCATGTGGGGATAGAACCCACAACATGTTCCACAGAAGCCAATCGTTCAACTACGTCAAAACGTGTCATCAAAGGACTTGATGGGTAAATGCCATTGGGTAACCGTTCTGATACAATTGATATAGCAGACTTTGGCTCTTGGACTCAAACTCAATATTATGACGAATCCTAATAGGGTTGGGAGACCAGTTGTAGTGGTTTGTTACGATCCATGAGTATATTCCTTCTTACAAAAAGTTAAGGCCCTAAATATTATTATTCCTTCTCCATTAATTGACAACTCCACCTGTCCTTATTATTTATTCCTTTTCCAAAATTTGACAAGTCCACCTGTGTCCAGCGTGTGAACGGCATTGTTACCAGTGTCCTGTATTAATGACGTCATTAAATGGCAGACGACACGGCGCGCGCATGTAAACACAACATTACGACACTATTCGCCACTTTATGAGGTGACCGAAATTGGAAATAGTGGACAATAAAACGCCAAAATACGGAGTGTGATGTAAAATTTAAAAAGTGGTGGTCCTTAGCTCATTTTCTATCTTTTTAAATTAGTTTTTAGATGCAGACGAAAGAAGTAATGTACAAAATATTGTTTATACAGTAGTCTTATTACTAAAAATATTTATATTAGTACTAATATAAATATTTTTAATAATTTATTATAGGACACGAGTGTATAATAATATCTTATTTCTACTACTACATATCTATGTACACTTGACTTTTGAGAAAAAAAATTGCCTTAATCTGGAATTGTTTTTTATTAGTCGAGGAATTTTGCTTTACCGCTTTGAATAGTATTCTTGTTTGTGCAAGGGCAAATAAAAAAAATACTTTTTCATGGCATAGTGGGGCAAACGAGCAGACGGATCACCTGATGGTAAGCGATAACCGCCGCCCATGGACACCTGCAACACCAGAGGAGTCAAAATTGCGTTGCCCGCCTTTTAAAAGGGTTTGGGCCTCCGGTAACCTCACACACTCGGCGAAAGACAACGCAAGCGTTGTTTCGCGCTGGTTTACTGTGAGGCCGTGGTATCACTCCGGTCGAGCCGGCCCATTCGTGCCGAAGCATGGCTCTCCCACGCAAAAAAAAACAAACAAATATAACTTAATTTAAAATAGAACTTAATTCTAATTTGAATCTAGTTTGTTTTCATGATATAATGTTTAGTGTAAATTTGTTTGCGTACCATTTCCAATTGCAAAAACCCCCTACACAGGTAAAGGCCTCCATTTTAGTGAAAATTTCACAATAATAATATGAAAATAGACTTTATAAGCATCAACTGATTTGAAAATGACAATAGACTTTATAAGCATCAACTGTACAAATAACGGTTACACAACAAACTGATATTTGGACAGACAACTTTAGGATATCTAAACGATAGGATATCTTAAATTAAAATCCACAGACTTAGAAACAAGACTGGCTACTCAATAGTCTTGCTTGTACTACGTTTAATTTAATTCTATTTGACGCAGATGCAAGTGAATGTTAATTACTTACATTCCATTTGATAGCGACGATATAACAATATTTCTATACTAATATTATAAAGAGGAAAGATTTGTATGTAAGTATGTTTGTAACGAATTGGCTCAAAAAGTACTGGAGCGATTTTAAAAATTCTTTCAACATTTGAATGCTACATTATTCCAGATTAACATAGGCTAAGAGTATTTGAAAAAGTTAGGGATTTCTCCACTTGTGCGAAGCCGGGGCGGGCCGTTACTATTTTATAAAATGACAATTTTTTTTAATTGAAATTTGTTTGTAAATAGATGAAATTTCTTCTAAAGACTATAACGTAGCATATTTAATGCTTGCTTATATCTAAAACTAACATAAATAATATCATGGCATATAGTTTTACGAGAATGATAAATGCTGAATTCACACAAAAGATTCTTAAGCGTAAACCTAAATGATCACGAAATATTTATAACGACGTCTTACTTACAATTCCCCACTCCTCCAACACAGCACGCCTCGGTTGCCCAATAAGGCAATAATACGCCAATAATCCACCAGAACGCGCGTATTGCGTAGTTTGAGCACGTCCCTGCATTACGGAACGGTATTTACAAAACGAGGGCGGCTCACGCTTGTCTATCAAGGTTAGAGTTACAGGAAATTATGAGTTATCGAATTTGTGTATAGAAAAAAAAATTGGTTTTACACAAAAAATGTATAAACATAACAAAAATTCGCCCCAAATAAAATAATAATGGGAATAACATAACATCACGCCTGTATTCCCCGAAGGGTTAGGTAGAGGCCACATTTTGCCGGTATGTTTAGGTCCCATGTAATAGGGGGCGAGCCTATTGTCATTAACCGGGCACAAATTCCAAACTCCGAGCTACTACTGGGAATTTCAAAGAAAAACCCAATAACACTTTGCTCGACGTGGGAATCGAACCCAAGACCTCTAGCGTAGCAGTCGCACTCAGGACCACTAGGCTAATGAGGCTATAATGGGATTAACTAAACTGAAATGGAATATATTTTACTAACAGTATTTTAGTAAGCAATTTCTATTACAACACTTCTTTACTATTATATTTATGCATTGAGTGATTAGTCATTAACATACATGCGTCGCGATGAATGAATGGCATTATGTCAGCATCACTTTGTTATTTTTGGCATCAGATTGATGCTAGTCTGTTGCTAGGAAATTATTTGACTGGAAACGGTTACGCTAGAGGAAATGTGGTCAACGAGTATGTTTCATTAACGTCGCGTGGGAGGGTCTGTACTACTGACCAATCCTCCATGACCTTGTTAAGTGGTTTGAAAGAGTATAAAGGGCTGTGGGACCTCACGGATTTTTTACCTTATCACTATTTTAAAACAACAGAATGTTTTGTAGCCTCTATGTCCTTTACGCCTTTTGAAACGCGATCGGTCAATGTATAAGCGTCCTCACGTAGTCTAATGTTAATACTCTGGTACTTATATGTCTATTACGGTAACTTACTACTTATATCTACATGGTACCTACATTTTATGGTTCTAGCTCTCACGTACGCATATAAAATAGGATGGAACATGTAACTCTTACGTATTAGCGTTAATATAGCTAGCCTAAGCTATCCTAGGCAGGCATATCACTAGATTCTACCACCATCTTTACGATACCATGTCCTCGTGGATGAAAAAATACACAAAAAAGTCCGCATTCAGGCAATGTCACGGTTGAAAACTTAGTTGGGGAAATTTTTATATTCGGCGCGCAACGCCGGGGGCGAGCCTGGTATCGACAGGGCTCTTTTTGCTCCCAACGAGATTAATTAAGCCGCGAACGGCCTACAGTGATTGATGTTGCCAGGCTAAAAATGTTGCAAACTGAAATCAATTTTGTCTTGAAAACATTGTGCTTTGGACGTGTTACCATAATGTGGTGTAACATTAAAATGTGAAATTTGCTTCAGTTTCAGTTTGGTTACTAAATTCAAGTACTTAACATAAACATACTATCACGCCTGTATTCCCAAAGGGTTAGTTAGAGGTGTACAAAGGTACAACTACAGTTCGCTGGTATGTTTAGGTCCCATATAATAGGGGGTGAGCTATTAACATTACATAATATTCTTATTGCATTATATTTTACTTAGAGGCAGAATATTTTTCCTAAGAACAAACGACGAACTCCAACAGGTGACATACATACATACCATCACACCTGTATTCCCCGAAGGGTTAGGCAGAGGCGTACTAATGTACACCCACAGTTCGCCGGTATGTTTAGGTCCCATGTAATAGGGGGCGAGCCTATTGCCATTAACCGGCCACAAAACCTAACTCCGAGCTGCTACTGGGAATTTCATAGAAAAACTCAATAACACTTTGCTCGACCTGAGAATCGAACCCAGGACCTCTAGCGTAGCAGTCGCGCTCAGGACCACTTAGCTAATGAGGCAGTTAATTTAATTCAAATTTTCACGACAAAGACAACAATTTATGTTGTTATGCCATGAAGGTCCTTCTGGCTGTTTAGCATTACACAAGCAATATTTCCCTGACCTGACCGTGATGAAGTATATGGTCCATCTGTCTATTCAACACTGTAATAATAGGACATTACGACGACCATACTCGTATTACAACTCATTCACTGAGTGAACGGCACAAGAAAGTGTCCACTAAACAGTTCGGTTATCGCTCGAATTTTGAATAATGCAAGAAGTTTAAACATTCGTTCGTATTTATGTAATGTTTTAAGTGAAACTTCAAAAATGAGTGTAAATTGTAATTAGTTAAATACCATAACTTATTTTAATAGTGAAATTGAGGCGTTTATTCTTATTGCAGAACTATAAACAAATAGGTACCTATTTTTCATAGAATGCTAAAAACATAAATATGTAACAATCAGAAGATCTGAAAATACACTTTGTTATCAGAAAGCGGAATTAAAACTAATACTCCTTATTGGATATAGATAACGCAAAAATGTTTCGTCATATTTTACTTGTAAAAACAATAATAATGCTTTCAAGATATTTTTAATTTCATAAATTTACGGGGCTCATTATTTATGTGATTAATATCTCAATGTGTATCAATATCTCTCTTTTTAATAAAAAAATATATTAAATTTCGCAATTTTAACTAGTTCCGCAGTTGGATCTGCCTGTATCATTGGGTATTTGGTATTGCAGCACATTATTGCTTTATTTAATATATCAACAATGTTCGCAAAAAAAAAATTCAGTCATTTTAATTATTTCTAATTTTTGTTTAATTGTGTATACAGGAAGGTAAACTAAATATAAACTTTATAAAAACTGCTATTGTGAAACGTTTTTTAGTTCAAATTTTACGTCCGGGACAATATAATTGTTATAAAAATGAGTAATTGTTGTTTCAGAATTAACGTTTCATTTTCCTGAAGAGACTATAATTATCTTGCTTGTTTGCTCAAGGAAAAGAAGATAAAAGTTGGAGATTTGAAGAAAATGGGAGCGCATAAAAGTGAGTTCTCTTTGTCTCTTGCTTAATTATTTTGCCTTTTTTATTGTTAATATACAAATAATCTTTACTTAAAATTCAAGGATGTTTCAATGTTATTTTTTTTTCATATTTCTTTTGAGGATTTGCCCTTTTTGTTTGGTTGGTTAAAATGCAAGTTAAAATACGAGTTGAGCGATGCGTGAAGTAACTGTCTACATGTGTACAAGTAACTACATGTCTAAATGTTGTAATCTTACATATAATAAGAATGTAAGTGAGCCGTGTCTGTACATTGCTTATATTTACAAAAAAACTAATTTGGGGGACTCAGAATCGCTAACACAATCCATTTCTATTATTTTTGGAACTTTTGTCGGTCTGTTTGTCTGTGTGTTTGACCGCGCATCAAACGATAACTACTGAAGAGATTTGGAGGAAGTGGGCAGGAATTCATAGCCTGTTTCTAGGATTAACATTTAGGCTATTTTTAAAAATAACCATTGATGTCAATTTCTTCTTCAAGTATTTCTGTACTAGACCAGCACGGACCAAAAATTATAACAGAATCAAGTAATAAAATTAAAAAAATACACTTACAGGGACTAAATAAGATAAAACAAGAAAATAAAGCAGATCAATCAGAAACCATAATTGTGACCAGGAATTGATTATTAGTACAGTTATTCTGTTGTTGTTCTACTTATACAGGGAATCATGGGACATACATAGGATTTATCCAGCGAGCACAAGCCGGTATAAAAACTAAATATCTGAATAGGTTAAAGAAGTAAACAAAGAATGAAAACTTATTTTCTAGCGGACTAACACGACATCGTTATTACCTCAATGAAATTTGATTCGTTATCAGATGTCATTTTGAGTTAACAATTTTGACAATTATTGTTTTCTTCTTTAAAGCATCCAGCCATACTTAACTCATTTTATTATGTGAAACCTCCATAATGTAGATACAGTGCGCACACCTTATTTGAGAAACTAAAGAGTTTCCATCTAATCAAATAATTAAATATTATAATTATATACCACGTATGTATGTATAAAAAAAAATGCAACTTGCGTTAATCTTTACTGATGCCGAAACAGTTATTTGAGATTTTATCTATGTAGGTATGTCTGTTTATATTTCCATGCTTCACGTCAATACCGTGTGAACAAATTTTTGAAATTAAGTAATTTATAGGTCAGAAATAAGGTATTCAGAGGTCAATGGCGCTAAGTGTATTAAAAATATGGAAAGCCAGATTTTTCGAGGTGGTTAGTTGAAACTTGGAGAGGACAACGTCTCTCAGGTCAGATAGTAAATAATTAAATACTAAAACGCAAGTACGAAATAAAATTACAAATGCAATGACTGATAAAAATTCATGAATTCCTACCTAATCAATTATGTCAGATATATATTCTTAAGGAGTATTTACGTTCCACTAACATTATAAATAATCAACCTATTATACTCTCCCAATGCTAAGCAAAGGTCTTCTCTCATAATGAGAGTGACCTTTGCTTAGCATTGCTTGGTGGCTAGCGTCCACCACGCTAGCCCAAATACGGGTTGGCACACTTCACACGCCACCGTCGAGAAAATCTCTCAGGCATGCAAGTTTCCTCACGATGTTTTCCTTCACCATTTAAGCGCATGATAATTGACTATTCTCTATGTTACCTTGGATAAGAACTCGGGACATTTGAGTTGGCAGTCCAATACTCATATGACTAGACTATCAGTGCTCTATCACTGTAATCCTCTTAAATTTTTATTTTCTTAGTGTTACAATTATCATCATTTTTATCTGTTAGTGCTTAGTGTGTGGTAGTGTGATTGGCGACTAGAAAAGATATTTAGCCCGAGTATAGTTATAGTATTATATTATCTGTTGCCAGAGATTGAAAATAATGTAAGTATCATTTTGTAGTTATTTGCATTTTCCATGCTAAGATTATAAAGTTATTTTAGCCACCATTAAGACGTAAATTCTGAATGTGAAGGCAAATTTCGACCAGGCAAGTGGGACTCTCGGTGGCTGAGTTGCTCATAGCATCTTAGAACCAGAAGACGCAGGTTCGAATCCTGTCAGCAGTCGAATTATCCGTTCACTATAATTACTTTTTAAAACTGTGAGTGTTTAGTTTATCATTTATATTTCACTGGTCTAGTGTCCCTCATCAGACTCCTAGGTTCAATACCCAGATTGGCCACTGCTATTTATAAAGTTCTCCGCTTTGTTGAGCCAGAAAAAAATCCAAAACCCTCTATTACCTGAGATCTAAAAGTTATCTACCACAGCCAAATTTTTGGAGTATACATGCAAGTTGATAAGTAAAAAATTACCAACAAGAAATTTCCACTATCGTTCGCCTTATAAATTCCTCTTGTTATCGTCTCTCATTCATTCTCTCAACATTCCAAAACAATATGAAATCTAAATAATTATCTGAAAACTATTTAGCAAGTGGAATTATGATGATATAAGGACTATGAGGCGGCTTATACATAGCCGGCGTGAGATAACACAATTATGATAATTATCATGATAATGTTTTTATGTAATCATGTTTTGTTAGTCGTTCCAAATGTTTACTTATTAGATAAATAAATAAAAAAATGTAACATAACATACCATCACGCTTGTATTCTCTGAATAGATGGGTAGAAGCGTACTAATGTGGTGTACATTAGCCGGTATGGTTAGTAATAGGTGCGAGCCTATTGTCACTAACTGGCCACATATCTCCAACTCCGAACTACTGAGGATATCATAGAAAAACCCGATAGCACTGTACTCGACCTGGATATCGAACTCGGGACCTCTAGAATAGCAGTCGCGCTCAGGGCAAATAGAATTTTATGGCAGGCAGGAAAGAAATATGTACATGATTGTAATGTAATAATTGCAGATTTAGCAAAGATTTCTGCATGAATTGTAATGATTGGGCGGGCCTATTGCTATTAGCTAGAGAGAATAGAGAGAGTTTGACGTCACCCAGAAATCGAAACTAATAAAAGCTATCAGATCGAATCAATGCCACAATATAAATGCAAATATACCTAGATAGGTACTTTTCACGCGTAATTAATAAACTTTGCATTCTGAAGTTACCCGTTCTAAACGGTCGCGCCTCGCGCCGCGCGGTCGGTTGGGCCTCCGGTATCCTCACTCACTCGGCGAAACACAACCTAAGTGTTGTTTCACGCTGGTTTTCTAAGAGGCCGTGGTATCATTCCTCTCCACTCGGGTTGGTAGTCTTGACACGCCGTCGAGAAAATCTCTCAGGCATGCAGGTTTCCTCACGATGTTTTTCTTCGCCGTTTAAACGCATGATAATTAACTATTCTATTGCAGTGGATTCAAACTCGGGACTTTTGATTTGGCAGTCCAATGATCATATACTCGCGTAATTGTATTTATCTACACGTAGTTTTTACGTTTTTACTACAGTGAAATGATGAAATGATATTTATTTCTGTAAGTAGATCTATATAGACACTTTTACAAGTCAATGGTTTGTTTTTTTTAAAAGCTAGATGGCTTCGGTATTTCCTATCTGCCGACCTCTGAGAAGAAATACCGAAAGAAACTCAGAGAATAATGGTCTCTTTTAAAGTCCAGACAGTATTTAGAAGCAAATATATTTATGTGAGTTACAATGCAACGCAATGTCTGAAATGGCCTTTTGAAGAAAGAACCGTAGTGGTTTTGAGTAGACTAGTCATCATATTTACATTTCAGGTATGCAGTTATTTCTTAGACTTAGACTTAATACAATACCCTTATGTAATTTAGCTTCAGAGGAATATGGATTTAGTGCCACAACCATTCCTATACATTTGAAATAGCACGTTCAGTTTTCGTCGTAGCTGCCCGTGGCATCACAAAAAATGGTCCTATCTGAAAACCAGCGCTGCGGCATTATGCTCTTAATGTCGCAGCATTATGCTGAGATAGGAGCCTATTCTGATCTCGTGCACAGTTAATGTAGGTTTATTTTTTATTTGTATGTTTTGGGTACGAAGTCAGAATAAAAAAAAATATTTCTTTCTTTTCTTTTATCAGCCACAGGTCTTCAGACCCCACGTTTAATCATAATGTAGCCGATAAATTGGCTTCAACGCATTTATCGCTAAGATACAGTGTGTAAGCGATACGCGCATTGTCCCCAGTTAGCGTCGCGGGTGATCGCCAGTTGGACTCCGTTGTCACCAGCATGAGGACGTTGCACGTGATCGGTATCACCGTGGGGGTCGTCGCCCTGCTCGGCTTGATTGGAGGTAAACACCATACAATTTACACGGTGACTTAAATTCCTGTTTTCTGTGTGGGGAGACTTGTCTAAACAAAAATGTGCTAGCGGTATTCCAAGGAGAATTAGACAGTGGGACTGAAAATTATGATATACCAGCTTTTGCCTGCGACTTAGTCCGCGTAAGTCAAAGTCAAAAAGTTTTATTTCAATTAGACCACTATAATAGGTACTTTGTAAATTCAAAGTAGTTGCACGGTTCCAAAATTGGTCTTATGGAGAAGAGCCGGCAAGAAACTACATAGATAGTCTTTTAAAAAAAATATCAAATCAGACTACAATATTAACCTTTGCAACTTTGTTTTAAATTGTTGCTGAGAATATGATGCAGTTTGACGTATAATATTTATTCATTATCTACTTAAAAAAAGGAAACGTAGATATTTGAATTGCCTATGTGTTCTGATTTCTGACACTCACGTTAATATCAGATAATGGAATAAAACATTTTACGGATTTTTACAGACGCGACAAAATCCGTAAATAATAGTTTTATTTCCATCATTTCAATAATTATTATTGTAGTTTCATTAATTTTACAGTATTTTTTCTTGAAAAACTAACAAACAATACATCCTCACAAACTTTCAAGTTTATTATAACCGCACTTAGTTTATATTGAACTACTTCGATACAAAAAATGTCAGCTTCTGTTCCGTAGTTAGTTATTGGTACAGTCCAATATTAATTAACGCTGCATTTCGCGTGCTTCCGTTAACGTTTGAAAAGTCTCTGAAGGCTTCACAGTAAATCTAGGCAATTATAGGTTCTAGAAACCTAAGATGTTGGAAGAAAATAGTAAATGGAGATGTTAATGTAGAAATTGCAGTGCGTTTATGTATTAATATTGGGACCCAAGCCCGTTTTATTGAATTAAAATTATTTTATTCAATGAATAATTGTTGATTTTTGTCATGTTTCTCCACGAAATCTGCCGGTCGGACAGCCCTTATGTGATTTAGCTTCAGAGAAATATGGATTTAGTGCCACAACCATTCCTATACATTTGAAATAACACATATATTTTTTTTCCATTCGGAAATCGAAAATTGTCTTGATTCTAAAAAAATAATAATATAACAATAGCAGACCTGAAACAAATATCTCTGGGCCATACATTTTTTTCATTTCGAAATTCACGTGGGAGAGCCATGCTTCGGCACGAATGGGCCGGCTCGACCGGAGTGATACCACGGCCTCACAGAAAACCGGCGTGAAACAACGCTTGCGTTGTGTTTCGCCGAGTGAGTTGAGGTTACCGGAGGCCCAAACCCTTTTAAAGGCGGGCAACGCACTTGCGACTGCTCTGGTGTTGCGGGTGTCCATGGGCGGCGGTTATCGCTTACCATCAGGTGATCCGTCTGCTCGTTTGCCCCCCCTATCCCATAAAAAAAAAACAACCCGTCTTGTTACCAAGAAAGAAAATAATAATAGTATAATAAATAATTAATTAATGATATTAAAATTTTTATTGCAATTAGTAGCTGCATGCAACAATTTCCGCACACCTACTACATTTCTAATTGTATTTTATATTTAGCATTTACTATGTTTTCTCTTCAGGATTGATCACATGGGGCGTGCTAGCCTCTAGAGATCCACCACCGCCCCCTCCCCCAGAGCTGATACCCTTGGACTGGTGGAGTCACTGCGCTCTCTACCAGATCTACCCAAGGTCCTTCAAGGATAGCGATGGTGATGGCATTGGTGATTTAAAAGGTATATTTTGTTGTTAATTGTATAAGACATATCTAGCCTATATTTTCCGTGGCAAAGGCCTTCATATCTTTTGACTATGCCTCTGTATTTTGCTACATTGAGCCAGTTAGGTACGAAATACGTGGCCACATCATCCTCGAGCATACATACAATAGATAAATAACCAGTCAATTATAACGAAATGTTTGTATGACACATATTTGTATGACCTACAGGTAATTGCTTCGTATCTGGGCATTTGTGTATGTAGGAATTTGTGTCTGTAATATCACCCACGATAGGTACAGGAGAAATCCTAATGTGGGCAGTATATTTTTGTCAAAAGAAAAAAGACAGCGAGGCCAGTCCTCAATGCTGACCTTGAAAGAGTTGTCACAACTCACACACTCAAAACCGTAAACATAGAGTAGATAGATAGAGTTGCTAGACTAAATTAGCCGACAAGATACTCCATTGATACTCTTTCTAAAAAAATATATCAAATTAGATTACAAAGGTATCGAGCCTATTGCCATTAAAAGGGGACAATTTCCAAACTCCGAGCTACTTAGTAATGGGAATTCTTTCTTTCTTTAAACTGCCTAATTAGTCTAGTGGTCCTAAGTGCTAAGTGCGACTGGTACGGTCCTGGATTCGTTTCCCAGGACAAGCATATTTTGCGTTTTTCTATCAAATTCTCAATAGCTCGGAGTATGGATTTATGTCCGGTTAATGGGAATTGGGTTCCCAGGTCCCTATAACATGAGACTAATGGGCGAACTGTGGGTGTGAATCAGAATACTTACACGTCTATCTAACCCTTCGGGAAATACAGGCGTGATGGTATGTTATGTGTTTATGTTTTGTTCGACTTAATTAATAGCTGTCCCTACTATATTCTCATGAAAAAGTCTACAATTCACATAAAAAGTCAGTGAGATACATAATTTGCCGCAGCGGGTCATTATGTGCTAATGGCACTATAATGTCGGAAGTCACCATTACTTGACCATTATGATGCATACCATTAAAATAATTATTGTAGATAAATATGTATTTGTGTGGTAACATTTTTTGTTTGGTAAAATTTGGTTTTCTAAATTTGTGCCCGGATACGGGTCCCTATTACATGGGACCTAAACACACCAGCAAAATGTCTGCCTTACCTCGGTTTGTTTTTATGTTGCCTTTTAGAACATCAATGCTTCTTTATTTATTACCAAACCGTTGATAAAAAATGTTCAGAAATTGACTTGTAGATCAATCTCTAATACAGCATAACATATATATCATCATGCCTTTTTTCCCCGAAGGGTTAGACAGAGTCTACTAATGTACACCCACAGTTCGGCAGCATGTTTAGGTCCCATGTAATAGGGAGCGAGCCCATTGCCATTAACCGGGCACTCCGGGTTACTTTGAGCTGCTACTGAGAATTTCAAAGGCACCCTGCTCGACCTAGGAATCGAACCCAGGACCCCTAACGTAGCAGTCCCGCTAAGGAAATGTGGTCTGTCTACTTTTGCATAGGAAGATGTTTTTATTTTTCATGAATGACCAAGGCTTCCTAGGGTAGGTTGTTGAGTATTGGTAGATTCACCCCTTTTAAGTTTAACACACTGAGTGTATAGCTTTAATGTAATTTCCTGAATATCTTCGCAGGTATAATAGGCGAGTTGGAGCACTTTGTAGACGCTGGCGTGGACGCGATATGGATGTCTCCTATCTTCGAGTCGCCCATGATCGACTTCGGGTATGACATCAGCAACTTCTACGACATACACTATGAATACGGCACCATGGCGGATTTCGAGGAGCTGCTGGCTAGAGCACATGATCTAGGTATGGATCTTTGGATATTCAGTTTTATACTGTTTTGTGAAAATTATGCGAATATAAGACATTGAAATGAAACTGCTTTCAACGGATTTTATCGCGTTATTTTACCAGCTGCTTGGAACCCCATTATAGAATCTATTAAATCTAAATCCAGCCCAAAACTGCAAGACCAAAAGACACGGTGAGCTCATTCTACGTGAATAGGACCTAGCTGTTAATAATGTTATCATTAAAACGTGAGAATGATTAATGTGTTAACCTGGAGACAGTGTATTTTTCGATGACGAATAATATTTATATCAACATTTACGCATGTAATTACAAGATTAACATCTTTAATAAAATCCTTGGCGAAATAATCTAAAGTACGATTATTTCGAAAAAATCGGATTAAATCAAAATTCTTGTATGATTAATTAATTTGTTATCAGTAAGATCTGATTAGCACACAACAAATTTGACCCATGGCTGTACACTAATTTGTATGTGTTTTTATATAAATATAGTTTTCAAGGTTTTAGGTTTTCAATGAAAATTCCCATCGGCCTCGTAAAACCACCAGCCGTTTTGTTACGTTCGCTTGCCTTATGGTAGATCCAAGTGTGTGGAATTCATGATTGCTCCTAACAAATATATCATATAATAAGGACATCGAATCTAGGCACTATGATGTTCTAAGCTGATTGGTAGTTTATCAAATACAGCAGTACCTTTTGTAGAAGAGGAAGCTTTCAATAAGTCTTCAATTTGATTACTGAGGAGAATGAAGAATGTAAGATTGTAATAAAATACTGTAAGTACCTAATGACAGTCAAGATACTCGAGTACACCATTTCTCTCTTGTGCTGTTTCTATAGTCTTAAGGGAAATAAAGTAGCCTTCCCATCCCGTTTTACACACCATATCTCATTCAAAGAACGATATAACCACGTTTCTTATCTTCTGTTCCAGGCCTCAAAGTCTTACTGGACTTCGTGCCTAACCACGCGAGCACAATGTCCGAATACTTCATCAAATCAGAGGATGGCGTGCCCGAGTTCAGGGACTACTTCGTGTGGGCTGATGGATACCCAGACCCTAACAACGCTTCGAACAGATTCCCTCCTTCGAACTGGGTAAGGATACTTCTTTCCTTAGAAAAGTTTTTGCAAGAGTAATTTTTAATTAAGGTAATTTGTATTTCGAGTTTTTGTAATTTAAATGTCTTTAAAACTTAATACGCGCAGTCATGAAAGACAGCTAAGTGCCAAAATGCCTTGCTCAAAGATTTATGGTAAATTTTACCACCCAATAGCTAAACTGGTATGAATGGGCTTCCCTTAAATTGGAAATGGTTTAAAGGTACCACCAATGATTTAAATTGGTATGAATAAGCGCTGACAAAATCGTAAAATCATCAGAAATAAGATTGTTTAATTGAGAAGCCCTTCGCAACACATGGCTTGATCTCTATATTTTTAAAAGATGAAAAATAATACAATTAAAACGACAGTTTTTAAAAATAATGGCATATAGGATAAAAATAAATGATTACCCCTTTGTTATATTATAACTTTCATACTGAATGAAATTATTTCGCCTGCCTTCAAAATCACAAAATAATACACAAAGTTTCAAATGACTTCGGGCCGAAAGTATGCGAAACCTTTTAAAACAAACAAGTAAGGGTCTTAAACGGCCTTACGACCTTCAACCTTCGCGGCTGATATTGTTAACTTGCCCACAAAGTGATAACTTATACAGAAAAGTGCTCGGAAGATAAACGCGAACAGTTCAGTGTCCGATCCTTTTTTCAATGCAAAATAAATAATTTATATTTGATTAAGATTTTTTTATTATAACCGCGTAATATTGTAAATTATTTTTTCAAGAAAATATATTTTCCTTAATTTCCCACTTTAAGTTGTTCAAATTAAGATCACCACATATACGATATTTCGATCAGGTGAGCCAGTTCGGAGGGTCTGCATGGGAGTGGAGTGAAAAGAGGCAGCAGTTCTATCTTCACCAGTTCACCATCCAACAAGCAGACTTCAATTTCAGAAACCCAGCAGTGAAAGAGGAGTTGTTCAACATCATGAAATTCTGGTTGGACAAGGGAGCTGACGGCTTTCGACTAGACGCCTTGCCGTATATGATGGAAGCCAATCCTGCTGACCATGGAAATAGATACCCTGACGATCCTTTAAGTGGATTGGCGCAGTTTGAATCCCATCAGCCTGGGTACACCATTCCTCTGTACACTAAAGACCTAATCGAACTGTACGATATTGTGTATGACTGGAGAGAGTTCATCGACCAGTACAATGAAGAGCACGGAGGAGACACCAGGTGAGTCGAGAATAATTAACGGTACAGAATAAACACCTCCGTGATCTTTAAGTTACATCTTGGTAGGAAGGTGCGCGGTACTGGAAAAAGTAGTGTCGTGTGATGTCGGATTGCGAAAGAATAATAGTCTTTTTCATTGGCACTCTTGGGTGTGGAATCATAAAAAAATCCTCTTCCTATTTTCAAATGTTTGGATTTGTACTTGGAATAATATACACGAAAGACGAGCGTAGCTTTCGAAAAAAT
Organism: Acronicta leporina; assembly: GCA_947256265.1. NCBI lineage: Eukaryota > Metazoa > Arthropoda > Insecta > Lepidoptera > Noctuidae > Acronicta > Acronicta leporina. The sequence goes on along the minus strand of OX366513.1, from coordinate 731,657 downwards.
ATTAGGTTATAATTTCATAAAAGATCGCTTTTACCAATAATGTAATTAGTCTGGTGAACTGAAGTGTTATGAAAATCATAAAGTATTTAACATTAATATTTCCAAGTTTTAATCCCTAGACTGTTGTTAGCTGAAGCATAATAATTTGGGTTCTATTATGAAGATTGAACAGTCTTGGAGAAACTACATAGATACCTACTTAATTGATGAGTTTCGTTAAGAACGATTAAAAATGATCAAATTGGCGTGAATTTATCAGTAAAAGCAATTTTCTTTTGGGCACATTTCAAAATGAAGATTGTTTTACAATTATTTTTATCCAACGAAAAAGGGTTCTTCTTATCTAAATACATGAGAAATATTTGATTTTCGTAATTTTATGAGAAATATCTGGCTTACCCAATACCGTAGATGAACCAACCATCCGACACAATGGTTTTGGAACAAATATTATAGGTTTTATTTTGCCAGGGTTATCTTCTCCGAGGGCTACGCGAACGTAACGATGATCATGCTGTACTACGGTAACGAGCAGGGGGAGATCGGAGCCCACTTCCCCTTCAACTTCGACTTCATCACCGAGGTGTCCGCCAAGTCCAACGCCAGGGACTTCGTGTACACCATCTTGAGGTGGCTTACTTACATGCCGTATGGCGCCGTGGCTAACTGGCAGGTGAGGTTACTACCCGAAAAAATACATATGTGAAGAACCAAAACAGTCAACCAGCACCTACTAGGATAGATACCTCGTCTTTTGAGAACATTAAAATATAGAAGATTTTAAAAATAGTCTTTATAAATATCGATAAATGATCAGAAAAATGTTAATCCAATTTCACCACTGCCAAATCTCTCATAAGTCACTGCCAATTTCAGTTTGGCAACCATGACAACAACCGGATGCCAACCCGTTTCCGTCACGACATGGTGGATGGCCTGAACTCCCTCAACATGATGCTACCTGGTGCCTCGGTGACTTACCAGGGCGAGGAGATCGGTATGAGGGACGGATATGTCAGTTGGGAAGATACCGTCGACGTCGAAGCCTGCAATAGAGGCGATGAGGACACCTACCTCCTGTACTCCCGAGACCCTGCCAGGACCCCTTTCCATTGGAATAACTCAACCAGTGCTGGCTTCTCTACCAGCGAGACGACATGGCTGCCTGTAGCCGAAGATTACAAGGAAATTAACCTAGCTAAGCAGAAAGAGGACGCAAGGAGTCATTATAAGGTAAGCTTAATAAAAAATCATATATTTGAGGGACAATTTTCCAAATACCTTTTTATCAATCCAAAAAAATGGAGCGGGGCTAAAACAGAGCTGCTGTTAATTAACGATTCTAGAACTTCTTCACTCTTTGTATTATTTATTATGATTGCCCAAACATTACCTACCAAATGGTCGATATCTAGAGCAAGCAAACTCATCAATTTGGCCGAATGTCTGCTAATAATTATACAGAAATTCTAACTCATTAAGGCCTCAACTTATTATTAGTAGTAAGTGGCTCATGCTAAACTGCTTTACAGGTATACCAAGCCCTCACAGCACTACGGAAGGAGAAGACCCTCGTTCACGGAGAGTACGATATCCGCGCACTGTCTGACAGCTCGTTCTACCTGGTCCGAAGCCTCCGAACGTATGACACGCTGGTGTTCCTCTTCAATGTCGGAACAGCGCCGGACACCATCAGTCTGAACAGGGTACCACACCTGACGACACCAGCGACGGTGTACGTCTCCAGCATACACTCCAGTAGAGACGCTGGGTAAGTTGAGATCTTGACCAAAATTGACTGTCATTTTTTTCTGTAAATTTCTCAGTAGCAGCTCGGAGTTCAGTTTTGTGACCGTCCCCTATTACACGGGACCTAAACATATCAGTGAACTGCAGGTTTACATTAGTACACCTCTGCTTAACCCTTCGGGGAGTGATGGTATATTGTATGGCTGTTACAAGAATATCTACAATCCTGTAGAAGTCTCCATCTACGTCTCCGTCCCCTAATGGCAGACGATTCATGAAGATTTTCCATACTATAAAAAATACTATACTCAGTATCAACCTCAAAATAAAAAATATATAATTCTTCGCCATCTTTGGCCTCGTCTTTAAAACCTTAAATAATTATGAATTTGTTTTTCAGTGATATCATTGATGGTGAGCACCTGACCTTGGTAGCAGGAGAAGCACTAATACTTCGAGCACCGCCGGTATGAGGCATATGTTCACATACACTGTGGTACAAAGGCCATGTCCGATCCCAAATGGGCATATAGGTAACCCAATCACACCACTAAATAAAACAAGAAATATTCGTGAAATAAACATAGCAATAAAGTTTAAAATTCACGATTGTGGCACCCAAATTGCCGCAACTTCTCCAAAAAAAAAAAAAAAATGAGATAATTATAGGCCTAAGTAAATACGGCACCTTGTAATGGTATCGCTCCCACCGTAAGTATTTCCATTATAGTTTCCCCGTTTTTGGGGTTTCTTTTGTACTTGTAAAGTGAAAATGATTATTTAGATACAACCAGATCTCGATACCTAAAAATACCTTCACGGGTCGGACATAGTTCTATTAACACATTGTATGGAATACATATTTAAAATACCAATGTGATAATTATTTATTAAATAAGTTTTATTATTATATAGTAATAATTATTTTAATAAAGAACAATTTTTTGTACATGTTTTGTCTTTTATTGAAAGGATTTCGTTCCAAACAAAATGCTGTGCCTGTAACTTTAGTCGAAACCCATCTGCTATCATCATCGGCAGACACACGTACACAAGCAGATAATATTTTCTTAGGCTGGTTAAACAATTTAATACCTATTGTAACAAATAACAATACATTTTAATGGCATAATAAAATGTAAAGACCCCTAAAGGGGTCTAGCTAAACTAACTCCTGCAACACAGTTCTTACTGGTGCAGGAGTTAGGGAAATCTAACCTCATCATAATCTACGTTTGTGTCCAATACAGAATTAAATATTATTATATAGGTACGTCAGAAACTTAAAAAAAAACTATTTTAATTGATATAAGGAGGGTTTCTTTTTCGTTGTATATAGTCTGAATTGCCTAGTAGATTTTGATTAGCCCTTTCTATCAAGAATCTTATAGGTTAGCAAACGAGCAGACGGATCACCTGATGGTAAGCGATAACCGCCGCCCATGGACACCCGCCACACCAGAGGAGTCACAAGTGCGTTGCCCGCCTTTTAAAAGGGTTTTGGGCCTCCGGTAACCTCACTCACTCGGCGAAACACAACGCAAGCGTTGTTTCACGACGGTTTTCTGTGAGGCCATGGTCACTCAGGTCGAGCGGGCCCATTCGTGCCGAAGCATGGCTCTCCCACGTGCGTACTTGGCTCCAAAGATCCTTATTGTATACATATATAAGGATCAGCTATCCTCGTTTTTTTTTAAATTCTAGATTCATGACACAGTGGCGATACCTTAAGACAAAATATAAATTGGATGCACATCGAATTAAATGTCGAATTAGCGGATATGGGAAAACATAGCACGTCTAAGAAGTCTGTTAGACCAGCGTGATTCTCTGACTACAATACTGATTTCTGACTATGCTATGCTATGCTAATATTAGACATTGAAATGAAACGGTAGACACTGTCTTCCCGTGACCATGGATGCTGTAAAGGATCCGAAAAGTCGGAATTAAATCCGTGAAAAGTAGTTTCATTTCTCTGAGTATTATTTTAGGTATTAGTGTACAATGTGTAGTTTATACGGCTGGATACCAAATGCCCTTATTTACACCGCCCGTATCGAAGCGAATCGGTCCTAAGCAACTCCTGAATCGAAGCGTTCAAGTTTAATTGATTTTAAGGGTTTTGCATTTGAACTTGGCGAACACTCTCACTATCAGCTTTTTAAGGAAATTAATTATTATTATTATTCGACGACCTCTGTGGTTTAGTGGTTTGAGTACCGGACTGCTGACCATGAGGTCGTGGGTTCGATTCCCACAGGACACAAATATTTATGTGATGAATATAAGTGTTTGTGTTCGTCTGGGTGTTTCTTATGTATTATAAGTATGTATTTACAAAAAAAAAAAGTATATAAGTATTATATCCATTGTCTAATACCCATAGTACAAGCTCTGCTTAGTTTGGGACTAGATGGTGCTGTGTAAAATGTCGAAGAATATTATTTATATATTATTTATTTAAAATTAGGGTAAAAGTAATGAGCTAATTATTATTAATAATCGGAGTTGCATGTCACCTCGTACACTACACTACCATTGTACCGAGTGTCATGGATTCGACACTCAAACGAGACAAATGTATCTACTTTGCATTCGTATTCCACATCTGGTTTCTTCCCAAATGCGGAAGCTATCTTTGTAAAAAAAATATATAAATTAATAATTGTCTACACTCTGCACTAATTGTCACATAACAGAAAAATAATAAACGATGGTGAGTTATGGAAAATTGGCTGTTTTGACTAGAGGCATAATTTGCATACAGGCGGGCCAGCTTACTCGACCGTGGTGATTGCCGACTGCACATCCGCTGAGCCTAGGGATGTACTGCATTGATTTTCGGTATCAATAAATATAATATTTTATTGTTTATAAATTATAAAAGAAACTAATGTTAAAATACGTATTTGACTGCTAAAATTAGTAGGCAGTTTAAATAATTGTCTTTGACTAAAATTGATTGCTAACTTGAATACTTAAGGTACTTTCCTCTAACACTTTTTTTATTGCTTCATCAACGCAAGAATAAAACAACAGTTAGTGGACTTTGTAATAACTATTATAGTCTTCAAAATAATACCTACTGACCTAAATTTCGAGAAATTACTTTCAAGATAAAATTTTAGGTACCGCGTAGTGAGCCATAAATATTTATAAATGCAAGATAAATAATATTACATTATCGCGTCGGTGACGTTTTTTAATTGTGCAATAAATGTGCATACTAGAGGGACTCGTGGCTAAGTGGCTAAGGTAAACAACTACACTCATTTACAATAAATTAAACAAATGCTTTGGACATATTGAGAAAATGAATGAGACACGATTAACTTATAAGGTGGAAGTGTGAAAGGAACTTATAAGGTGAATGTCAGACCTAGTGTCGGAAGAGGTCACCCTAGAAAGATATACGCCAATGTTATAGGCGAGACCCTTCAAAAAGACCAGGTGCGTACCGTGCGCAGGACTCGTAACCGACGCGTGGTTATGAATGAAAGTGGAAAAATCAAAAAAGTATGCAAGAATCATAGCCCGTAGCAGTCTGTAGTTTCTACATACCCCTATGGGATAAAATCGTGATTGTATGAATATGTAGGTAAGTATGTAAACAAAATTTCACATTTCATACAGGCAATTTATTCTTCTAATAACACTGTCAGTGATCGTAGATTCTCATTTCTTTCCACGATATTTCAATTAATAAATATTGATGGGCAGGTATGCATTACCAAAATTGCTTTAACAGCAGTATCAGTTCACCATATGAGTGGTAGTTATTTATGTACGAGTCTCTGAGATAACATAGTGTAGGTACTTTCGTTTTCACTTTACACTCTGTCTGCAGAAAATCGACTCGTACCTCTGTACCGAAACGAGTTCGCGGCCGGGTGCTCCTATACCCTTAAAACATTGCAAGATTTAAATAAACAAGTTTTAAAATTATTCTATTCTAATTATTAATTTAAAATTCAAATACCCTGGTGCATCAGGTGAGGGTTACTTTTGTTCTTACAATATCATTGAAGTTTCAGTAACAGGATACCAAATTTCGACCTACGGAAGTTGTGCACATCATTTCATCAACTCGAAAGCCGATGATCTTCAAACGACTGAATCACTGAATCACACGTAAAATACTCTTGATCAAATCACCTTTCAAACATAGCTTTTGTTCGCAAAATCGGTGCGTCCTTTTGAGAGCTACAATGCCACAAATAATACTAAACTTGTAACCGCTCTTGTTTGCGCCAGAGGTTAAAAAATAAATAGGAATAAATTTGATAAAGATTTGCCAGTGAAACATGTTTGCTAATTGTTTGGATTGTGTTTGCCCTTATGGCAGCTTGTATTATTGTCTGCTTCTTCAGTGATGATAAACGTTTTACCTATATTCATAATCGTTTATATTAACTTTTTGCTAATTGATTAAATACGATGTGACGATTTTATTTTCAACGCACTCACCGCTTCATACGCTTCAATGTTTCAGTGAATCTTAGCCTAATCCTAACCTGACCTTACCTTCAGCGTACAGCGCTTTTTTATGCTCAATATATCGCATGGACATTGTACCTGTTTAAGTCATGTCACAGTGCATGTTTGAAGTAAGCCTTTCCAAATGGCATTGCTCAATGTGCCCTCTTAGACAATCAAACCCGCAAGACTGCCACCCTTCTCAAAAACAATAGAGGTGACTTTTGTGGAAGTGTGTCAATAAGATTGCATTTTTGTGTGGTATAATATGTAACTACAAAGCGTATAAATCTTGCGTCAAAACCACATAACTAACTTACACGTGGAAAACTTAAATATACTAATTTATAATTATATTTATGTACTTAGAAATCATAATTAAACATCACATACACAGATTTCTAACCCTTAGGCGAATATTAGACAAATAAAACTACGGATATTATCGTGTAAGGTAGATATAATATATATCCGAAATTTGCAACACAAATGTATTGTCCTGCTTGAATGAGATGCTAATGTATCCTGCAATGCCTAATGTGTCGAGCTTGAATGGTCCGAAACGTCAGGATTTAATAATATCAATATAACTACAATATCATGTAGCAATCAAACATCAATAAAGATAATACGTTTATGTCTTCAGAAGTGGATAAGTAGTCTTTAAAGATACGTTTTTTATTTTACAGTCAGTCATGCAAAGATGTCTACCGGAAAAACTATAGGAATAGCGTTTTTAACTGCCTTAGTGGTAGGAGTGATAGTAGGAGTGGTGACATGGGCTCTGATGAGGAATGAAGACCCATCACCAGAGTTGAGGACACTAGACTGGTGGGAGGACACGCTGATTTATCAGATCTATCCAAGATCATTCAAAGACAGCGATGGAGATGGAATAGGAGATCTGAAAGGTGGATTTTAAAAAGTTATTTATCAGTTTTAGTACATTATACATTATACCCTTGATATACTATTATGTATAGAAAAGTAGATAAATACATTGAATTTTGAGTATTAATAGCAAAACGATTTACACATCGCTGTAAATTCTTAAAGTTCGTTAATTAATTTTCTATTTAGCCTAACTGGATGACATTCGCGAAAGACGAGACAGCCAGACCTATTTAATCCTACCTAAATTGGATTCGAGATCCATTTGAAAGTGTTTTCAGCCAAGCAATTTACGAGTATTGTTTTGTCATATGTTTGAGATTTACCACTAGGAGTACTTGTTAGTCAAATACGGATTAATTAAGTAATATTAGGACTAGGCTCAGTCCTATAGTATTGTCCTAAGTGTATCATTCTGCGACATAATCATGATGTCTAATGGAATTTGTCTGTTTTGTTGTTCGTACTGGTGCTAAAATAGTTCCCTGGGGTACACCTATCGTTATAGTCAGTTTATCTTCGAAGATTAAAGTTGATCGTGGCTTACCTAGATATGTAAACCATGGAATGTCTTAGAAATGCCACTGAAATTTAATAATAAAAAATGGTTCTACTCCGTATACTAAATCTGGGCATACATTTTTAGTCAAACCCTATGGGAAGCTAAGCTTAAAATCATATGTTGCTCACTTCTTTTCTTAGTGAAAATTACATATAATTAGGAAAAATTAAAATCCATAAACGTATTAGTAAAAATATAATTTTCTTTAAGGTATCACCAGCGAACTAGAACACCTGGTCGATGCTGGCGTGGGAGCTGTCTGGATGTCCCCAATCTTCAAGTCTCCTATGATAGACTTTGGTTATGATATCAGTGACTTCTACGACATACATGAGGAATACGGGACCATGTAAGATTTTGATGACTTGGTCACCAGAGCACATGAATTGGGTAAAGAATTGAATAAAGCAGACTTAATTAAATTATGTTCTGATGCTAGATGCAAGTGCTACTACTAATTTAAATGAATTTTCCAGGTTTAAAAGTACTGCTAGATTACGTGCCAAATCACGCCAGTATATTTTCTGAATACTTCATCAAGTCGGTAGCTAGGCAACCAGGGTTCGAGAATTATTTCGTGTGGGCTAATCCTCGAGATAATCCGGAAGATCCTGAAAATCGAGTACCTTCTAATTGGGTAAATATATTTCCTATCAACTTGTTAATAAATATGTTTTGTTGTCATTAGAATATAATATCTAAATAATCCTTTTAGTTAATGTGAACTGCAAGCTATTTATTTATTTTGATACATTGTCGATTACCAGATCAGTCAATTTGGTGGATCAGTATGGGAATGGAACGACCAACGCCAGCAGTACTATCTCCACCAGTTCGCTATCGAACAAGCTGACTTTAACTTCCGAGAACCCGCGGTCAGAGAAGAAATGATCAACATTATGCTATTCTGGATAGCTCGAGGAGCCGACGGCTTCAGATTGGATGCCATACCTCATTTATGATTACGAAACAACTCCTGATGCAAATGGAAACTATCCTGATGAGCCTCTCTCTGGGAATATGTTCTTAACCCCGGACATGCCTGGATATACAACGCAGATCCATGTTAGGGACCTGATAGAATTATATGATGTCGTCTATGAATGGAGGGAGGCCGTTGACAAGTGGGTGGAGGAGAATGGAACGGGTACTAAGTAAGATTCCCAAAAACCACTTTGTCATGTAATTCTTACTAATAACCTTATGTCAAGTTACTTATTATTATATTTTCCATTTCCTACAATTCTTTTTTCGCATCGAATTTATTGTCATTTTATGATTCTCTTTAGCAGTAATAAAACAATATTTTACTTAAAAACGTTCGAAATACGTTAGTGAATACGCATAATTACTACCTAACTAAGCTTTGTTCGCAATACTTAATAAATTATTTATTTAATCAGGATCCTCTTAGCGGAGGCGTATGCTAACATCAGCATGACGATGCTATACTATGGAGACGAGAGGGGAAGGGTCGGTTCTCATTTCCCGTTCAATTTTGACTTCATCACGACCTTGTCTGCCGGATCCTCTGCCAGGGACTTCGCATACGTCATTCGACATTGGCTCACGTATATGCCAAGGGGAAATGTAGCCAACTGGGTGGTAAGTGTGTATTGAGTTTCAATTAAAAAATAATTATTTAAAAACACTATAATCGGTACAAAAAGAATATCTTTTTCTATATAGTTTGGAAACCACGACCAGAGCCGAATGCCGTCCCGTTTCAGGACCAATATGGTAGACGGTTTGAATAGTCTCAATATGCTACTCCCAGGGGTGGCAGTGACGTATCAGGGAGAGGAGATCGGCATGAGGGATGGCTACGTCAGCTGGGAAGACACTGTCGACGTAAATGCCTTAAACCAAGGCAACGCTTCGAATTATTTGGAGTACTCCAGGGATCCTTCCAGAACTCCTTATCACTGGAACAACTCTCCCAATGCTGGTTTTACTACTGGCGCAACGACTTGGTTACCAGTAGCAGAAGACTATATGGAAATTAATCTGCAGGTGCAGAAAGACGCCGGAAGGAGTCATTTTAAGGTAAACTACTGGCTCTATTTTAGAATCATGCTGCATGGCTTGGAGAACAGGAGAACAGTACCTAGATGTAGTAGATGAATCAATGAAAAATGATCAATGAAATCCAAAAATAAAAGAATTTTTCAGAGCTTTCTATCGTATCCGCATGAGCCGGATAGTCAGCAGGGTTTACTGCCTACTCCACTTTTAGATAGTCACATTGAGAATCTAACTGAGTTCCACCATTCTAGGTATATCAAGCTCTCACAAGACTCCGCAAGGAGGTAACTCTCTCACAAGGAGAATTGGACGTGCAAGCCCTGACAGAAGACACTCTGCTCTTGATCCGATATCTGGCGACCTACGATACGTACGCAGTGGTGTTCAATGTGGGCACCAACACTGACACAGTGAACCTAAGTGGGATCTCGTTACTGTCCGGACCCTTGATTGTATATACTTCTAGTGTGCATAGCAGCAGGGTTTCTGGGTAAGCATGATTGTTATTTTACTTTTGTCCGCAGCTTCGCTCGCATGGTTGTCGCTGCTTATCGTAATTTTCTATAGGAAAGCTGAGGTTTAAGGGTTTTTCCAAACGCCTAAACAACGCTTCACCTCACCCTCAGGCTAGCCCTTATGTTGTCTGTGGCTGAATCAGCATTGCAATCCAACGTTGTAATGCAGCCTTCTGGGCATCATTTCAAAGTCAAAGTCTAAAGATTTATTGCATAATAAGTGTACATAATTGGTGTTACATTATATTGTAGTACTTACTTGTAGGCTCCTAAGCGATACCGAACAGTTTTTTAATGTACCTACTTTTTAATTTTTCTGGTACTCATTTATATAGTCTGGTTTCATTTTTGTTAATTTATTAGTTTTAATTAGATCAGGTTTTTTAATATTTCGATAGGAAAGCTAAGTACATATTTACAAAGTACCTTCAATTAATAGAGCTACCTCTGTCTCTCTCTGAAAAATAAATTGGATTTCATGGCTGAAAACTATCGTAATCTAAACAATTGTTTTTATTGGTTCTTATCAGCCGGTCTTAGGGGTCTTATTTATCGATACTAAGAAGTTATAAGTATTATTATAACAGTGTTATAAAAAAGTTATCTAACTATATCTTAAATGTTATATAGGAGGTATTTTATGTTGGTGCATAACATTGTCATAAATAGCTTTTTTATCTTTATTACTCTAAGTAGATAATTTGGCTAATAAAACAAGTAACCTAGATCTACCTACTTTCTTGTGTATCATACCATCACGCTTATATTAAAAGGGTATGCTATGGTGCACAAATGTATACCTACAGTTCGTCAGTATGTTTATTAGTTATATTAGGGCAAGCCTATTGCCATCAACCGGGTACAAATCCGAACTCCAAGCAGCTCCAGATAAATTCGTTTAAGAACCCAATCATACGTCCAACCAGCCAATAGGAATCAAAACCGTAACAGTTGCTAATAGCTCCTACAAAGTGTGTTACAAACAAATATTGCTGGTTATTCAATTAACCCTGGATCCAGATTGGTATAACATTCAGCAGAATGTTATAAAAGAGCTTGGAGCTCTATTATCCCAAGGTAACCAATTAAGATGGTCATGCAACTAACGTATGACATTATAACACGACGAGGGTTTGATCCTCCAGGCTCTACCACTAAAGTTTGATAGCAAATTTTGTTTTTTCAGGGATGAAGTGTCTAGTGTCATCACTCTACAAGCTGGCGAGGCTTTAGTGCTGAGATCATCTCCAACGTAACGCACAGAATAATGTATAAGATCTATGTTTTTTATAAACGTGTTTACAATTATCGTAATTACACTTTGTTTTTGTTGTATCTACCCTATCTGTACCTATCTACATACAATCTATCTTATATCTTGATATAAATTTATAGTGTCAAAGACGAAGACAAAACATAGTACATATAGCTAGTTTAAAAAAAGTTCTATATTTTTATGGGAAACTAAATGTTTTATCATCGTGTATCTAACCTTCTTAAAACTAAAGTAAAACCCTAACACCCATTTTCGTTCCGAAGTAAATGGATACACATTGTTTAATAATTCCCTTGACACCTGCGCCTAACTATGAACTTTTAACCCTCCAATCCGGTAAAACCGAACTAAGTGCCTACAAACTTGTAAATCTGGTACATAAATAATGGTGACCAATTCTACGACACTAAGTCACATCACTAGTTGGCAAGGTCGTGAAGTTAGTTAATAGTTAATTGATTTAATGATGTGGTGGGCTGTGGTCGCGTGTGTGGTCGTGGTCGGAAGGGTGGCGGGAGAAGTAGCCCCACCGTGGTGGGACAATGCCGTGTATTACAGGATCCTCGTGGACAGCTTCAGAGATGGTGATGGGGATGGGTTAGGGGATCTAAGAGGTGAGTGTATTGAGATTTACATCGAAACTTTTTCTGTATTAATGGCTGTGGAAAGAAAGGTATAGATTCCCATATCGAGGAATGTGTAACCTTTTGGGTTTTCTCTCTGAAAATACTCAGTACGAGACCTTATTGTACCTAGCATACCTGATTTTTCGTCCCCGTTAACACACAGGTGGTAAATAACATCGAATTTGTTACAGCCATTTTCTTGAACAGGATTACAAACACGGATATATAAATTTACTCATTAGTCTAGTGGTCGGCGCGATTGCTACGCTAGAGGGCCTGGATTCGATTACCAGGTCGAGCAAAATATTATTGAGTTTTTCTATGAAATTCTCAGTAACAGCTCACAGTTTCAACTTGAGCCCGGTTAATAGCAAACCGGTGAACCGTGGGTTCTGCCTAACCTTTCGAAGAATACGAACGAGAAGGTAAATTATGTTCTAAATAAATGTTGCTTATTCTGGAGACAAGCTCAGTTTATTTGACAAAAGACGCCTTACAAAAATATAATAGTACTTTAATATCTTCCAAATTATTCATAACAATATTTATAATTCTAGGTGCATTGAAACAGATAAGCTACGTGCGCGCCCTGGGTGCTGATGCCGTCATCCTGTCACCAATATTAGCCAGAAACACCAACTGCTCCAAGCCAGGGACACTGGACTTCAGCCAGATAGACACGCGATATGGAGATCTGGCCACTTTTAGCAGTCTCTTGGAGAAGGCCAAGAAGTTGGGTAAAGTAGTTTTTTGACTGTTTGTAGATGACACTGCCGCATGAAGTTATTTATTTACTTGTATATACCTAACCTAAACATACACGGTAACAGACGTGAGTTTTTTAACTGTATGAGTAACCCAATTTTAATCTATAAGCAAACAAAATCAGACGGATTCTATCATCTAGTTCTATCATATAAATAAATCAATCTAGTCACTGGAGAATGGCTGGACCGATTTGATAATTGATACTTATTTCTGTAAATAGATCTTTTAGAGACACCTTTACAAGTCAATGTTTGTTTTTTTTTATTTAACTACATATATGGCGCCGGCAATTTCTAACTGATGACCTCTGAGAAGAAACGCCGAAACAAACTCAGAGAATCATGGTCTCTTTTAAATTCCAGACAGTAATTGTAGTAGTATTAAAAGATATTATGCGAGTGTTACGATATAAGTAGGGCAATATCTGGACAGGCCTTTTTATCACTTGACAGCAGTGGTACAGTTTGAGTTTTTATCATAACTGAAGTTTTAACATGTATTCTTAACTTTGGGATGAGTTTAATGACGTTCTAATATTTTCCAAATATGTATTCACGCAAAAACTGAAAGATGCTGGTAATAATAGTCGATTTTTTAATAGAGCTGAAAGTGGTGATCTCGTTGCCACTACAAACGGTCAGTTCGGGATCTGAATGGTTCACATCGAGTGCTGATCGAGTCACCGGGTTCGAAGACATGATAGTGTGGAAGGATGGACCAGTGGAAGACGTGCCACCAGTAAGTTATCCTGACTTCCGATTGTAAGACTCACGCCGAATGTTAAAGCTTTTAGCTTCTATTCCGCCAAATGTTAGCTTCTACCCGAGACTTCGTCTGCGTGGACTTCAGATAAAAAGTAGCCCATGTGTTATTCCAGACTATAATCTATCTCTGTGCCAAATTTTATCCAGATCCGTTTAGCCGTTCTGGCGTGAAAGAGTAACAAACATCCATCCATCCATCCATCCATCTTCACAAACTTTCGCATTTATAATATTAAGTAGGATTATATAAATGCAGAAATAACTCTGCCTGTTACCTTTTCTCACCTACATCGCTGAACAAATTGCCATAGCAAAGAGATGGACTATCTATATCCTGGGGAAGGGCGTAGACAACCTTATGTAGGACTTCTTATTCTTTATAAAAAGTAAAGTCCTTTTGAAACGAGAGTGATACCCCCGGGCAAGAGCTATGCTAAAGCAGAACCTTACAAAAAATCGATATGGAGTAAATAAATAAAGAAGATCTTTTCACTTTTTTAATTGAGCAACACTGCATTGGTATTTTATAGCTTGAAAATGGTATCCCATCATGGTCTTGGCACGAGACCCGCAACGCGTACTGGGGCAGCAATAACAACGAGGCGATGCTGAACCTGTGCTCCAACGGCGTAGCAGCCGCGCTATCAGCAGCCCAGTGCGCCTGGCTGAAACGAGGAGCTGCAGGGGTACTCCTCAACCCTGACTTCCCCAGAGACCAGAGATGTGGGGAACAGCTGCTGAAGAAACTGGCAGCAGATGCCATGAGTTGCGCGCGCAGCAGTGGTTTAGATACGCCGTGAGTTCATTGATGTGGCACAATTAATTTAGCCTTTCTTTTTAACCAAATGTGCATAGGAAAAGCAATTTTATGATCAATTTATGTAGGTTTGTTTTATCACCTGACCAGTAGGTATCTATTACTAATATATAAAAAGCTGAAGAGTTTGTTTGTTTACTTGAACGCGCTAATCTCAGGAACTACTGCTCCGATTTGAAAAATTCTTTCAGCGTTAGATAGCCAATTTATTGAGGAAGGCTATAGGCTATATATCATCACGCTACGCGGACGAAGTCGCGGGCAGAAGCTAGTATTATTATATTTGTACACTTTTTGTGCGATCACAATACAAAGGGGTCACTTTTTACGATAATTAGGTCAAAGATATAAAAACAAAATAATGAGTAATTTAAACCAATTAATATATTTAAAATATAGTAAAACTACTTTTTACCGACATGATCGCGTTGTATTAATATTATTTAACTCCTGAATGTAATTATAGAACCATTATAGAATCTATTAAATCTGTAAAAAAATGTATAAAAAAGTTGTAAAAAATGTAACAATATGGTGTACAATAAAGAATATTCTATCTGTGAAAATCTAAATCCATGCCCAAAATTGCACGACCAAAGGATACGGGCGAGCTCGTTCTGCGTGAATCGGATCGCTAATAATTAACAAAAATGTAAGGTAGCTATTAGTAATTTTAACATTAAGACGTCAAACACCTCAGTCTACCCGTGACCATGGATGCTGTAAAGGATGCGAAACGTCGGGAATTAAATAATATCAATTCAACGCGAAAAAATCCGTAAAAAGTAGTTTTATTTCAATGTCTAATATTCGCGTAAGTGTC
Source organism: Acronicta leporina (assembly GCA_947256265.1). NCBI lineage: Eukaryota > Metazoa > Arthropoda > Insecta > Lepidoptera > Noctuidae > Acronicta > Acronicta leporina. Next base: position 716,362 of record OX366513.1, on the reverse strand, counting down.
AGTAATCAGTACCAATTAATATAATTTTTTAAACTAAAATGTTCTACAAAGGCAACGATTATTTATTTATCACAGGGTTATCTTAGCGGAGTCTTCCCTGAGCCCAGAGCAGGCCGCTAAGTACTACGGGGACGGCAGCGTAGGTGCCAATAGCATCCTCAGCCAAGCCCTGACTTCTGCCAAAAGGTCCACTCCTGAGATGGTGCTCGGATTCCACGCATCCCTGCTGACTGCGCCTCTAGAAGTCACACCTACATGGCTTGTGAGTTGAGATCTGATGACGACATTTAAACGTTTTAAAAAAAAGGGAAGAGGTTCAAATACCTTTCTTATTCATAAGAAATGTCAAAAGCTTGGTGCTAATAGGGAGTTTCACCATGCACAAAAAGGAATTGCCACTATTTATTATCATTATTTATCAACTCTATCCTGCTTGCGGCATATGTACATACATACGAATGACGCACATACACACGATTTAAAAATTGATTTGCAGTTTTTGTATCGTTTTAATCGAGATCAATTGACCAAGGGTATCGACTTTTGCCCAACTATACAGAAAGAGACTGTCAGAAAACTAATCTATACTAATATATAAAGCTGTAGAGTTTGTTTGTTTGTTTGTTTGCTTGAACGCGCTAATCTCAGGAACTACGGGTCCGATTTGAAAAATTCTTTCAGTGTTAGATAGCCCATTTATTGAGGAAGGCTATAGGCTATATATCATCACGCTACGCGGACGAAGTCGCGGGCAGAAGCTAGTACTAATATATAAAGCTGAAGAGTTTGTTTGTTTGTTTGCTTGAACGCGCTAATCTCAGGAACTACTGGTCCGATTTAAAAAAATCTTTCAGTGTTAGATAGCCCATTTATTGAGGAAGGCTATAGGCTATATATCATCACGCTATGCGGACGAAGTCGCGGGCAGAAGCTAGTTTATACATATGTCTAATTGATTGGTAACAGCGGCTACAGCATCAATGGGCAATTATGTTAAGAAGTAGATACCTAGTAAAGAAATCTATGCAACAAGGGATAAGTCTAGAAAGGTCGCAAGACCTAAGTTACTTGCCAATATTTGACCGTGACTTGTTTACTACCCATGACGCGAAATTACTACCCATGGGATTCAATTTAATAATGTTACGTTATGAATAATTATTATTTGACCATTTAGCATTAAGCTTAAAGCCCTGGGTTCGATTCCGATGTCGAGTAAAGCGTTATTGGGATTTTCTATGAAATCCTTAGTTAAATAGAATACTTAGTAAAGTTCGGAGATTGGATTTGTGTCCAATAACTCTCTGCCTTCTCTACGGGGAATATAGGCATAATGGTTTGTAATGTTATGATAATTAACACTTATAAAAATAATAAATAGAAAATTGCAAAGTGCTTTCGAATCTAAATAGTAAACATAAGCCGCATTTATTGTATCATTAACCTAATAGCAGCAAGAGATCTTTTCTACGGTGGCATCCTCAGACTATGATTTCAACAGCCAAAATTTCTTAGCGTCTTAGGTGGTGCATTTAGGAGCACAATTCCTAAAGCCCTTCTCTTTTTCCAGACGAGTAGCACCAACGCGAGTCGAACCGCAACTCGCTATGGAAGCGATATGGTGGATGCTGTTAACCTTCTAGCCCTAAACCTACCAGGGTCTGCCGTTATCCAACAAGGAGATGAACTTGCTGCAGCGGACACTATCCTGGAATGGGCTACTACTGACTCTTGCTGGCCCAACCACCCTACAGCTTCAGCTGCCCCAATGCCTTGGGACGACTCCTCAACTGCTAGTTTTACGAGCGGAGAACCTTGGATGCCGTTGGCTCCGAACTATAGATATGCTAACGCGAAAGCGGAATTCGCGAATGATATGAGCCATGTTGGTGTTTTAAGGGTCGCTGCTGCGCTAAGAAAATCCCCGGCATTTGGACCTCATGTGGAGGTATAAATAACTTAGTACTCTTTGATCTGTTAGCAATTGGTAAGTTGGCTGTATCTAGCTATATAGCTGCAGGATTTCCAGGAATATTAAATACAGGAGTATGTTGACCATTAGCTTATAGTTTTTCATTGTATAGTCTTATTGAGAGCAATAAGAACAAACAATGAGAAACTAAACAAGGGAATTGATGTCTTAAATCATCATCACATATTAGTAAAAAAGAGGGCTTAAATAACCAATTACAATAAACAAAATAACGATAATCGTAGTAAAAGATACTTAGTTGTTTATTCATTACAAACTATGCCAATTTAAATACAATCATAAGATGCACATGAGACGCGCTGAAATGAAAGAACTGTAAGCGATTCGTGCCAAACGCCTGCGCAATTCTCAATAAGCCATTTCTCCAATTGCTTGACGCGAGATAAGCAGCTATTATATGGCCTATATATTTCCATCGTTGAGGATGATATTCCCTTTCGTGGGGTGATAGAAAAATATGGAGCGTAAACGACCGTAATTCATTAAAAATATCCGTGTCGTCTTCGAGATATGACTATATTACGGTTCAAATTTGAGTAGGATGTGGTTCCTCTTATTTATGTGACGTTGTCTCTTTTTTTTCATTAGTAGACGAGGAGGTGATAAGTTTATTGTAAATTTTGGCTTCAAGTGATACATACAAAGTAGGCAAGAAGTAAATATGTATTAACAGACAATAATAAATAAACCTAGGTATATGGATCGGTAAAGATAACACACTTCAATTAGCTTTCACATTAAAAATTAAAATACTGAATTCTCCTGTCCTTGTATGAACAAACGGCTTTAAAGCTTTTTAGCAAAAAGGGTTATCATGTTCATCCATTGCCTTACAAAACATGAAGCTTTTACAAAAATGTCAATCTAAATAATTAATTTCCGACCCTCAATATACCTGAAACGTTTCAGATTAAACGACTGAATGGAGCAGTGGTGGTCCTGAGATGGGGAGCAGCGGGTTCCCTCCTATTAATTTCGAATCTAGCCAAAGAGCCAACGGAAGTCCAACCTTCCAGGATTCCCGGTATACCAGCAGAAATGACGGTAGCCACCAGTTCTACAGGATCCAGTTTCAGCGTCGCTTCTCATTTGGCAATGGAGAAGACTCTAAAGCTAGCGCCAGGGGAGACTGTGCTCTTTGCCGGAGGTCCAAGGCATTGTGGTGGACCAGGCCCAGTGGACAAAATTGCGAATAAATTATCTGAAGGCTGGCAAAAGATTAATAAGTACTTTAGCAATATATAGTGTTGTGTGATTGGTAATTGTTATAAAAATAAAATTGTACCCTAAGGTACGGTAGTACGAGAATTACTGAATACAAAAAGTAAACCTTACGTACATACGTTACGTAGTCAAGAAATTCTTATACCGACCGTAAATTTTAGTAATAGGGAAGAATATCATTGCATATAATTATTAAATACCAGATCTATCAAAAACAATGCCAGAAAGTGCTAATAATTATGATACTGGAAATATTATCAAATATCACAATTACTTACAATACTGTTCTTTATTATACCTACCTTTACGAATTAATTTAATTTAATGACCAGACAAACAACCCGCTAAGTTGAAAATATGCACCTCCGTTTCATCAAAAAACGCTATTTGTTTATTAAATAGATATAATTTATCATTTTATTTGTCATATATCCTTATCTTATTGAACTTATGTCTCTTTTGATTTTTATAACCTCGTAACAATATCAACAGGTTAGGTTTTGCTAGAATTATAAAAATAATGTCTGTATTTATTCCTACTGTAGGTAGGTACTACGTCAACCTAACCTTGGTAAAAAGCATTCCCCAAAGAAGGGGAAATTAGTAAGCCATTACTACAACAAGTGGGTTAGATACTAACGTGATATAACCACACTAATAATCAATTAGAATGCGTAATATCATCAAACTCCATAAGGTAATCTGAATGAACTAATTACAAAAAAGCAGGCTAATGCAGGTTGTAGGTAAGTCAAGACACCGAGCATTCTACGGCAAACTGAAGCCCCAGAACCAAATTAAAATCAATAAAACCGCCATCAAAACACGAACAATATCAAACAGATTACACATTTATGAAGTATAATTTAGACGTAACGACACGTTGTCGTAACGACCTAATATCGTTAAGGATACGTAAGATATAAAGAAAGTCGTACGCCCAAACTAGGGGTAATGAATCGTCTAGTATATTAGACGCACGCCGCGAGGGGACGAGGACGACGCGCGCCGCTTTTACGTTTCGGGGCTATTGTCTTGGTGACCTATTTCCTGACAATATAAGAGAAAAGTAATTTTACATAACTAGCCTGAACGCTTTTTGTGGAGGAAAGGCTTAACTCTAAATTATTATGTAAAGACTTGAGGACTTTTTAGAAGTTCCCGTTCGCAAGTTCTGAAGAGATTGTGCGAGTTGCCGCGAAATTTCTATTGCAAACTCTTCTGAAGTATCAAGGTACTTATTTATTAAGTATTCAGAAAATAATAAATCGAAGGCCAGCTATAAGTACCTGAAAGGAATCGCTGAAACTTGATACCCGACATACAAGAAATACAAACCCTCGCCGATATAGGTAGGTATCATCGCGAAACGCTAACACAAAATGTTCAGTTTTCAGTATTTGGTGGAAATTATTAAAAGTAATAGTTATAAGACTCACAGAATTTGCTCTTCTCGGCATGGCTGTAGGTAGCATAAACCACGAGGAGGAAAAGTAGCGCGCGCGCCCTCATGGCGGGGCGGCGCGGGCACTTTGTGGCCCGGCGCGGCGCGGACTGAGCGAGGAGCCCTATCGACCCAGCGACCGCACCACGCATGCGCACCCCCTCTCCAGGCTAGACCCGCCCCGTACGCGTCCACTATCCACTACAGGGTTGCTGCAAAGGAAAATTTAAGAAAATCTTGGAGTAAAGTATAATTCAAGGGAGGAAGGAAATGTGGCTCCCTGATACGATTTAGTGGTCCTTTCGAAGTGCTGTTATCAAATCTAGTGTAAGATCAATGATGCCAAGAGATTAAAAGACATTAAAAAAACAACATTGTATGCAAGATATGGCCTCAGGGTATGTTCAGGTATAACTCTAAGCCCAGGACTTGGTCATTGCCCTGCAGGCCAATAGCCTCCCCCAGAAAAATAGAATAAACTGTATGAACTACTAGTAACGACTTTCAGAAATCATGTACTCAGTTCCTGGCAAACAAGCTACGTCAGAAACATAAATTACATTCCATTCCGTAATCAAATTTTAAATGTCAAAACTGAATTTCTAGTGTAAAACCAGCTTAGAGCAGCACCAGCTCAATAATACAATACCTATATATCAAGCAAAGGTAAGGTTAGGTATGGTCTCATTAGCCCAGTGGTCCTGAGCGCGACTGCTACGCTAGAGGTCCTGGGTTCGATTCCCAGGTCGAGCAAAGTGTTATATTTTTTCTATGAAATTCCCAGTAGCATCTCGGAGTTTGGAATTTGTGCCCGGTTAATGGCAATAGGCTCGCCCCCTATTACATGGTACCCAAACATACCGGCGAACTGTGGGTGTGCATTAGTACACCTCTGCCTAACCCTTCGGGGAATACAGGCGTGATGGTGTTTTTATGTTATGATGGTATGTAAGGTAGATTTACCATCAGTTTTCCCTAGCCCGGCAACCCTGCTGTGTTCGGGTGCACGGCGTCCCGCGGACTCGCGTGCCCTATAAGTCACTGAGTGAATGAACGAACGAACGAGTCACATCGCACCGGCCGCGGACGACCGGCCCGCGCCGCACAATCAATGCTGCACTCCTTACTACACTATTTACTAACACTCACGGCTTTAGGGTATTACCAACTCGTTATTCTTTTATAGACACTGTACCCCAGTGATATGAACAAACGCACTGCCGTTGAGTGCGTAGGAAATTTTTTTTGAGGAAAACTGAATGCCTAATAGATTTTTTCAACGGCGTGTGAAGTCTACCAACGTCCCGTCTTATTCTGACCCGTGTTAATCATCACCAACGTCAACATATCTAATAATTCAATCCAGTTGTCCAGCAGTGGGATAATACATTGGTTAATGATGATAATGAAGGTTAGAAATATAGACATATTTACAGTTTATGTGTACTGTTTCGTAAAATCATTATAACGTAGGTGGAGTACCTACGTTATAATGATTTTATGTTATAACGGTGATAGAATGAGATAAGTGTTATTGGGCGTTATAAGGACTTCTCAGTAGCAGCTCGGAGTTTGGAATTGGGCAATAGGCTCACTCCCTATAACATGGAACCTAAAAATGGAAAGCCTGTAGCTTTACTTTAGCCTGATTTGATTTCCAGGACCATAATCAGTCACCATTAGAATTTCGGGGCAGATTGTAATTTTTTCTGCTTGAATAACAAAGCCTAAACGAAAACTATTATTTTCTAGATATAGAGTTTAACAAAACTCAAATCAATCCCATCAATTTACAAATAAGTTATAATAATGATGTAACGAGAAATAGAACTGACTCACAATACGCTAATATGCGGCTTAAATACAGTCTAGACGCACCCAAAGTCATCAAAAATGTTCAAAAATATAAAGAAATATGAACAGCTATAGATAACGAGGACGGAACCTCCTAAAGTCGGTATTAGTCTCGAACCAGCGAGTGTTAGGCCCTCAGACCAACGCCGACCTGTCAAGTTGACGGTAGAAGGGTACCCTTGCTGACTACCCGCCCCTCCCGCCTGCCCCGCCACTCCTCATGAGGGCCACTCGACTCGAGGACCCTCCACACAAAGGTATCTTTTTGACAAGTTTTGAGTATATGGAATTATGAAACCCTGTCAAGATTAGCTTCCAAGTAATGTTATAATAAAATGTTCAGTACTCCTATCATGTATTTCTGATACCAGCACCATCTCAGAAACCTTCTAATCATATTTCCGCATTGATGATATTCGATGTGCTATTTTTTTATTAATCATCAAAGAGAAATGGCTGGTTCTCTCTACCGATTGAAGTTATAGTACAGCATAGTGACCTTCTCAGTAGAGACCAGATACCACAGAGCTCGTAGGAGGTAGCTAAGAGTGGTGGTGGTGGTGCTGGTACTCAAACGTCCTCTAAACAACCTCCGAGAGAACAAGAGTTCATGGCAAAACCACACTGTCATAATGGTTCTACTACGCCCTATAAGGGCCCCTATACGCGACAAATTTTGCTATCTCCAAACTTTCTGAAGAGTTTTTCGCTTTTATACATAAAGCTACTTGAACTACTAATACACTAGCTACATTAGTTTGTCCCGCACAATATCGCGAGATATCTATGTTATTCCAGGTTTCTAGACCTGCATAAATATGACAGTCAATCTACTAGACAACTAAATACCTCTCATAAGATGACACTCTTCGTTCATCAGGAAAGATTGACGTTTCCCCTTCCTATTAAATTTAATATCGCATTGGTAACGTAAGGATATAATAATGAATTAGTAATCGAACAATAATATAAATAATAAACTAAAACACTTATTGCAAAACTCACCCTATCTACAACTTGTAACAGAACAAGTGCAAGACCTGAAAGTAGTTTGTTCAGAATCGACAACTAAATCAATTACAGTGGTTTTTAATATGTATTAATTTTTCCTGAAAAGATAAACATATTACAATACCTGAAACTATGGCCCCCTGATCTATTAGTGGCTCGAGCTATGGAAAACTGAAACCAATTTGCACAATTGTTAATGTGTACGTGAGCGCATTGATATCGTGGGTAGGACTGGTAGTACAGCTGCGAGTGTTGCGTTTAGCTGGTGTATCTAATTTCTTGAAAAAAATGCTCACGTGTCTCAAAATAACTAACGTGTTTGAGGTCAGGTTATATATAGCCAAAGTTGTATTTAATAGCTCCAAGTCTAAATAGACCGTAATTGTTCATTTTTGTAGCTGATTTTGGCACCAATTGTGAAAACATTTTTAATTCTTATTAGATCTTAAGGCAATAGAACCTTGACCTGTCATGATTACTACGATATCATTGAAGAAACAGGATACTAAATCTCGAATAGATGAGACCTATGCTAGTAGAGAAAGTAGCTGATCTTCAAACGACTGAACAGATTTTCATGAATCATAGCATTCAAACAAAAAAAATTCAAATCAACATCGGAATATTCATTTGGAAGTTCTTAGGTTTTCAACGATGCCATAGACAATATGCGACTCGATGTGCGTCGTTCGGGGGTTCTAAAAATGATCAATGTCCTGAAAATGATGAAAATTCAGGCTTCTAGTGTAATCCACAACGAAGTTATAGGGGCTCGAAAATGGGCTGAACTGCTTCGAGAAAAGGATAGTACGGCCGTATCCCCTTGTTTTTGCTCGAATTGGGGGGGGCACTACCATGCCGAGATATTTGGTTTTCCATCCTTTATGCGTGTCTACTTAAGATACCAGTCATTCGATTACGAAACTTTGGTTAGGGTGGACCTGCGGCATTTGTCAAAAAAAGCAAAATTAAGCACGCTCAAGCACAGCTAGCTCTGTGCAGTTAGCTCGTAAGTAATGAGAGAATTTTGAACATCAGTTTGAAAAATAAATTAAGCTCTGTTCCCACGAGCTGGGGATCTTGATAAACGCATGACAGAGTGTCGAGTAGGAAATTGCCAGCGTAAACAGTGGAGGTGGTCATGTCGGCACAGTTGAAGCCCGCGGCTGTTGCACCGCGCCATTTCCTGACCGTGGGAATGTAATTTAACTTTATGTTTCATGCACTATATTGTTGTTCTGTTTAGAAAAAGGATTTATGTATATACTGTTGCAGCTCATATTCCGAATTTTCAGTGCAATCTTACACAACTCGTCAAATACTACGAAAAACAGCATGGTACAGTTGAGTAAGTATCCGTACTTAAACTTATCATACCATACCATCACCTGTATTCCCCGAAGGGTTAGGCAGAGATGTACTATCGTACACCCCATGTAATAGAAGGCGAGCCTATTGCCATTAACTAGGCAAAAATCCAAACTCCGAGCTGCTACTGAGAACTTCTTACACTGTTCGACTAGGGATTCGAACCTAGGGTCTCAAGAGTAGCAGAAGCGCTAAATACGACTAGACTAATGAGGCAATTCGACTAGATATGAAAACAAAAAGGCTAGAAGTATGAGGATGACGATATACTTAGTCATGTTCACGTACGCACTACAACTGCGTCGACAACAATTAATAAAAATCACGATACACTATCTTCGACACCTGCGTGCCACAAATTATCACAGATAACGTGCTATCGCCCAAACAATCGCAGATACGTACAAGTAGAGCCGAATTTCGACTGGGTATTATCATCAGCGGTGGCCTGGGGTACCTAGCAGCGGCCTGATCACCATTTGCTCGGTCGGTCGGTATTCGAGACCTCTGCTGATCCTGGCTTCTGTTTTTTTTTATCTTACATTTTTTGTTTTCTGGATTAATCTTGATTGATTCACTGTAATTAATCGATGGATCGATTAGTGCAGTGATCTACATTATTTATCATTTTATTTTATTGATTTTTTATAATTTTTTGCGCAATTGAATATTGTGGTTACTGATGTAGATCCATAGTTTACCGGTATATTTATAATAAATTATATTTATTTCTGTAAATAGATCTTTTAGACACTTTTACAAGTCATTGTTTTGTTTTATTTTAAACTAGATGGCGCCGGCATTTCGGATCTGATGGCCTCTGAGAAGAAATACCGAAACAAACTCAGAGAATCATGGTCTCTTTTACAAGTCCAAACATAGTAGTGTAGCAATATGTGAGTGTAACAATGCAGGGTAAAAATAGGTAAGGGTTATAGATTCCATCTAAGGGCAAGCCTGTCATAATTAAGTGCAAATCCAAATTCCAAGATACTGCAATTGAAATTGATGGTACAAATATATCACTAGAAACTCTACATTTTCGGGTTTCTACAAAATTCGATTTCACGTAGAATCACAAGAACACCCGCTCGGCCACTCTATATCTCTACTAATATAAAATTGTAAAAAAGCTGTGTCTGTACATTGAATATATTTAAAAAAATGTTACTTTTAAAATTGTTGTTAGTCATAATATTATCATGATTCACATTATAGAATTGCTAAAGAGCTGCAATGGGTATGAAATAAAAATTGTTTCCAAAGGAAATGCGAATTGTGACCTTTTTATTTTGTATTGAAATGAATTGAAATTATATTAATGTCTTGTACTCTATTATTTAAAAAAAACAGGTCTGGGTTATGGAACAAGCCCTGTACCGCAGGGGACTTAACAAGCCTCCAATTAAAACTAACAAAGTACATACATATTTGTCTGCGGTGTGAATTCAATTCACACTCGACGCAATTATAGTTTCGAGGTGACTTCCTTCCTTCTCACCCTGGTACCACTGTATCTGTACTATATCTAATGTCATTTTTGTACTAACGGAGCCGCAGGCGCATCTACTCAATTATTTACAAATATGCAGTTGTTACTGGCGCGGCGCACGCGACCTACTAGAGCGTAGAAGTTGAACACAAAGAACACCGACCTCGCCTCCTGCCTACTCTGATTGCTGCACGCACATTGAACATACTGGAACACTTACGAAATTATACTCTAAAGTGGTAAGCTGAAACTTAGACCACTATAAAATCACGCATCAAAGGACCAAAAGTAGTAGTATGGTCCTTTGATTTGTTGCCCGGTAAAAGTACAGGTGAATAGTGGGTATACATTAGTACGCCTCTGCTTAACCCTTAGGAGAATATAGCCGGTGTTATGATATGATAACACAATATTTTTATAGAATGTATAAATTAGTAAATACCCTGGATCCTATGACCAAACAACGATTATCAAGCAGTTAACAAGGTACCATTAATTAAACCAGTTTGTGACAACATCTTATTTAAATTACAAAAAAATATACAGTGTTATGTTGTAATAGATTGATACTAATTAACCAAGAGTGTACAAGTCATGACTGACAGTGCTTTTGGTATTTTTTCATTAAAGGTAACTATTTTCTTGTGTAGAGATCGTGATTTAGTTTAAAATGTCTCAATTCTTTTAGAAGCATGCATGCGGACTTACTCTGCATGTGTCAGAATAGGGGGGGTGGTGTATGTGTATAATATAGAGTAGATATCATTATTAAGGAATCAAACAAATGCATCATTTTAAATCAATCTAATATATTTCTCAAACGCACGGTTCCAAATAGATTCTATGGAGAAGAACCGGCAAGAAACTCCATAGTCATATTCATTTTGATATTCAAAGTTTAACAAGCTAATATCAACACCATCACATCATTTATATTAAATCATGACAAGATGTGGGTAGATACAATATATTATTTTACTCAATTATGTGGGTAGATACAATATAGCATACAAACAGTAGCATAATAACACACAATATAGTAACAGTATCATTATTGTTATAATGATACTGTATACACAGCATAGTAACAATATCAAGAACACAGCATAGTAACAATATATAAGAACAGCATAGTAACAATCAGAGTACTTAACTTTCACACACAGCAGTAGATCCTTGACTAACTGATTTTGAGGAATACCTCCCTTTTTATAAGTTTTCTAAACAATAGAACAATATTAGTAATACCGCGCCATTTTCGACCAATCAGAGATCGTTAGGTTTGTATCCGAATATCAATAAACATTAGCAATATTATTTAGATCCAATTCATTAAAACTCTTTTAAAACATGGTAGGATAATTAAGCAACTTCGAAAACCAACAAATATGTTAACTTTAGCTTAAACACAATAAAACGTTGCATCAATTGACTATCCTATATAAATTAAATTAACAAATAAAACCTGAGGATCATTCTATAAATCATTAATTGATTTATACTCACTATACACAAGTCTGGAGAGTAATTATTTATATACTTCGTAGTTAGTAAATAAATTGTACCATAGATCATAACTTTCGTTCCGAAATCATGATCTATGATATAGAACAACTAAGATTATAATATTCAGAAATACATAAAACAATAATCAAGGGTTATATACAATACATACTCTCACACGGCCATACTGACATTACTTCGTCCTCGAAGTAAAACTATCTCTCTCTCTCTCTCCTCTCTCCTCTCTCTCGTCTCTACAAAGACAATATTACATCCTAACAAGGAATACATCATATACCATCTTAATCAATGCACTGGCATGGCATTGGCCCTCTGTCTCTGCTCTCGACACATCATAGCAGACAAGTTCCAGTAGTCAGTTTCATTACATCATGTAACCAAATCAACCAATGTTCCAACAATTTACTTACATCATTATAGTTACCTCCGAATACTTTTAATTATAATTATACTTTAAATTATTCTCAATTTAAAATCATTGACTTATTTCGAATATCACAAAACTACAACTTTAATTTACTCCAAACAAATGTTACCCCCAAAATATTGATTCTGTAATAATTAATATTAATAGTCAAATCCATTACGTACCTTTTTTATATTCAAACACATTACTACATCGGTAACTATAAGTTCAAAGACTTTGAAAGCTTACCAATAACAGTCAAATCCGATATGGAACGGTCAAAAATGTTACCAACTATAATATAAAATTCTTGGTCATACAACATTCTTGGTCATACAACATTCTTGGTTATACCATTCTTGGGAACAGTTTATATCACAACAAATCAATAAACAGATTCATAGAATATAATTAACAAGACTGATACCTATGTACTTTATTTGCAATAACTTGTATTTTCTCTTGTTTATTATGCTTTTATCAAAAGATTTAAACTAGGTTTGTAATGGATATGATATTTCAGATCTGGATGAATAATATTTTATCGGTTTCAGTAACGATTACGGATATGAAATCATTTCGGATTATCCGATTGTTCCGGTTACGTTTACAGATACGACATTATTAACAATATTCTTTCGGTTTTGGTTACGAATAGAACACTATCAACAACATCCCATCGGTTCCGGTTACGGATATGAAATCATTTCAGATTATCCGATTGTTTCGGTTACGGTTACAGATAAAATTATTTCGGTTTATTCGATTGTTTCGGTTACGGTTTCAGAGTTCCTTAAAATCCCGGATTTAAACATTATCTACAAAAAGGCCAGTGAAATAGCTACCAAAGAATATTTTCTTAGCAATTGTTAAAACCAAAATCAATTAAATTCAACAATAAATTCATTCGTTAAAAATCTACTAAAATCAAATCGCTCGGTCAACCTGACTACAACTCAAACTAATTTCTTTCCTGGAATCTACTTTCCCCAAATTTATCAAAGGTTATCGTGCTATTTAGATCTAAATCGCTATCTCACAATGTTTCGGTCTCGAAATAATAGATGTCTCTAAATTACAAACTTTCACAAAAAATCTCATCACTTATTTAAAAATAACTATTTTCTATTTCAATATCAAAATTGAGCATGATAATAGCATAATATTATCGTAAAGCCAATAAAGGCCTTACCAGCTTTTGAAACGGTCATGATGCAGTTCCATTGAATCTGCTCAGCAAACAATTAACTCCTCTGTGTTGCCGTGTCAACTTGTAGCCTCTGCAACGTCACTGCACGTTGTAGCCTTTGAGAGTGGAGCACTACTACCAGCACCATTAGGTAGTCACCAGGGCTGTACTAGCGTAATGACGGTAGACTTCAGCAATTTCGCAAAACGATGTCAGGAACCATTCTGAAACTGTCACATATGTTTCAGAAAATGTGGACTTACAGGACTTATCCCACTTCTGATGTCAGAATATGGGGGTATGGTGTATGTGTATAATATAGAGTAGATATCATTATTAAGGAATCAAACAAATGCATCATTTTAAATCAATCTAATATATTTCTCAAACGCACGGTTCCAAATAGATTCTATGGAGAAGAACCGGCAAGAAACTCCATAGTCATATTCATTTTGATATTCAAAGTTTAACAAGCTAATATCAACACCATCACATCATTTATATTAAATCATGACAAGATGTGGGTAGATACAATATATTATTTTACTCAATTATGTGGGTAGATACAATATAGCATACAAACAGTAGCATAATAACACACAATATAGTAACAGTATCATTATTGTTATAATGATACTGTATACACAGCATAGTAACAATATCAAGAACACAGCATAGTAACAATATATAAGAACAGCATAGTAACAATCAGAGTACTTAACTTTCACACACAGCAGTAGATCCTTGACTAACTGATTTTGAGGAATACCTCCCTTTTTATAAGTTTTCTAAACAATAGAACAATATTAGTAATACCGCGCCATTTTCGACCAATCAGAGATCGTTAGGTTTGTATCCGAATATCAATAAACATTAGCAATATTATTTAGATCCAATTCATTAAAACTCTTTTAAAACATGGTAGGATAATTAAGCAACTTCGAAAACCAACAAATATGTTAACTTTAGCTTAAACACAATAAAACGTTGCATCAATTGACTATCCTATATAAATTAAATTAACAAATAAAACCTGAGGATCATTCTATAAATCATTAATTGATTTATACTCACTATACACAAGTCTGAGAGTAATTATTTATATACTTCGTAGTTAGTAAATAAATTGTACCATAGATCATAACTTTCGTTCCGAAATCATGATCTATGATATAGAACAACTAAGATTATAATATTCAGAAATACATAAAACAATAATCAAGGGTTATATACAATACATACTCTCACACATGCATAAACTGTGTTAACTAGAAACTACATAATCTGAATTTTAAACATTGCCGTTTAAATTACTACTAGGTATTTATTTTTCCACCAGGGATGAAATTGAAAACGCAAACCGTTTCAAAAGCAAACTTCAACTTTTTTCTACAGTATAATAATTTCATTACCAATCTAGGTAGGTACCTACTTCAAAGAAAATAACATAACGTAACATACCATCACGCCTATATTCCCCGAAGGGTTAGGCAGAGGCGTACTAATGTTCGCCGCCACAGTTCGCCGATATGTTTAGGTCCCATGTAATAGGGGACGAGCCTATTGCCATTATCCGGGCACAAATTCCTAACTCATAGCTGCTACTGGGAATTTCATAGAAAAACCCAATAACACTTTGCTCGACCTGGGAATCGAACCCAGGACCTCTAGTGTAGCAGTCGCGCTCAGGACCACTTGGCTAAAGAGGCAGCAAAGAAAATAAAAATACAATTTATAAACAAGAGCATGTTCGGCTAATTCATAATACACTGCAACAAAAGTGATACAAAATATACACTTGACTGCTTCTAGAAAACGAGCTATCGCCACTGCACACTGAAATGCGAGCAATTACGAGTATATAGTCAATACATTTTTAGGATATTATACGACACTGATTTTAAAGCGACATGGGCTTTATTTTATTTAATTAGTGGTGTGTAGGGTACAGGTGGACAGCGACACACAGTCTATCAAGTGCCAGGCGTCCTGTGAGTCGCGTGCGTCCCCCGTTCAGCGCGCTATCACCGGTGCTCGCCGTGTCTCGCGCGCGTCCGTTACTTGCTTACACGCGCAGTGCGTCCGCGCGCGTCGCCCGAGCGCGACATGAATGTGTTCACGCATACTCCGCGCGAAGAGCTCCGCGCAACACAGATCGAGATCGTGGAGCCAGATCCCGCGGACTGCGTGTCCTCAGTGCTACCGCCAGAGGGAAACGTGAAGTTGCGCAATTATCGGCTGCTCAACGAGAACATCCGTGCCTATACCCCTACTGGCGATATCCACACGTCACCCAGCAAGGGCAAGCTGCTGGCGCGGTACGACGTGTGCGCCACGATATCGCCGCCGCGAACCAGGATCCTCGAGCTACTACGGCCCGAGGACCCAGGCCGTGATACACTCGAAGCCATCGTGCGGCCAGTCCCGCGCCGTGGCCTCACTAGACCGCTTGACGATGATACGCGACGATTTCTCCAGCGAGCTCTCCAATCCCCCAGCCCACTTCTGTCCGCGGCCGCCACACCAGAGCCACATCATAGGCCGCCAGAACCATTGCAGCCCGAAAAAGATCCAGAAGCTTCGGAACCTGCTGATGAAACTAGTCAGAAACCAAAGAGTGCTGAGAGATCGCTGGCCGAGGAGCTGCAAGAAGCTGAGCAGGAAGAACGCGCAGGAAGCATACGGCGTGAACTGCTATGTGACTTTGCCAAGGGCGGTGGAGTGCGCGAATCGGTGGAACGGGAGCGGATGGGCCGACTGGCGTTGTCCGTGGAGGAAGACGAGACCGAGGAGTGTGCGCTGTCTGCGACGGCGCGGCGCCTGGATGCACTGCTGGCGCAGTCACGGGACCTGCACTCGGAGCTGGCGGACATCCACGCGGACCTGCAGGTGCTGGCCCGACGCGTGGCTCGCCGCGACCCCTGACGCGTTCGTACCGTTGCTGCCGCCCTGCGCTGCCCTCACGCACGCTTTGCACCTAGTTTTCCAATGCTCACGCGTATTGCACCGACCTTGGCGAAGGAAATTAGTTTCCTTTCGTTTAATTATCTTCGAATACGAGGCTCACTCGCGTAGAATATTTGCTGGTTCATGAGCATTTCTCAGTTGATGTATGGGTGATATCGTAACCGGATGCCGCGATTAAATTAAATTTATACGTTCGGCACATACGGTCTGTCATTCAGCGGCACGTTATCTGCACTTCATAAACAGTTTAGTTAGCTGCATCATATCACAGTTAGTACAATATCTTATTTCGCGGCACTTTCACTTTTTTTTCGCTCTGTCTACCGCGGCATAACTTCGGTGTTAATGGTACGTACCTAAACATAATTGTGTACATCGGCAATTAACGTACATCGGGTTTCGCTAAATGAATTATAGTGAAAATCTTAATGACCATAATTTATTTACATATACGTTAACGTAACTTTAACTTTTAAATTATTTTACTTGGGTTTTAATTGGCAGGTAATTATTGAGACAGTGTAAATGACAATTTAATTTTCTGATCCATGATGTAGAGGTAATTAAATTTAAAATTTAGAAATAGATAACGCGAAATAGTGTTTATCTACACTTAGTTTAGTTTCTGGATGTAATTACTGCAATAGTTAATTACTCGTAAGGTCTGTAATTAAGTACTTATAGGGTGCTTAATGACCCCTGTAACATTTACATAGCGAAATTATTCATGGTCATTCTATGATCCTCTGTGCGTGGTGGCAATGTAAGACATTACACCAATATTTAATATTACAGTTCCTTACTCCTAATTTTGCATTCGTAATTCTCATCAAGGCCTTGGTCTTCAACAACTTTCGTTTTCAAAGACACCTCCCGCGCTGCGAAGCAAGCCAGCAAGGATATGCGAAAGCGAACTTAAAGTTACCGAGTTCAATCAAATTATAGCAAATTGAAGTGGCAGTGTTTTTGTTGTCTGTCAAAGGACTGATGGCTATAATGAAGACTTATGGGCTATCATGGATATCCCGTAGCTAGTTGAATTGAAAAAGGTGGCTGGATCCGGCTGCATGCGCAAGTACTATCGTCCACGTGAGGCCCGGATCAAGCATTGTAGTGCGATAGGCCTAAGAGCTAAACAATAACCCCGCTGATCAATCGATCCGCAAGGATAATGCTGTATTTGCCACAGTTAGTCTTTTTATTTAATAAAAAACTCGATAAGCCTAATTTACACAGAATTCTCTGTAGTAGAAGTCTTATTCAGCTGCATCTGGTAAGACTGGAAGCTAGGGAACCAAGATAAAAATAATCAGAGGCTAGTATGATGATGCACTACGATAGGCCTCCCTTTGAGGCGTCGACAGATTTACCTACTCATATCTAAAACAAAATTAAAACAACAGAATAGTAGACGTCTGACTACTTAAATTTTGGTTATTATACCTAATCTCCAGTGACATTGAAAGTCAAACAATAGCATTGATAAGAGCCTTGTGACTGGGCAGGAATACTAATAGTTTCCTCGTTTATAGACACAGCTAGTCTGCTACTTCGTCCGCAGATTATAATCATGCGATTTGGCATAATATTAAAATCAGCGAAACATTACAATTATGCCAATTTTATTTAATTTGGAAGGTTGTTTTAATATACACACAGGCACAAATGCCTGTTTAGATTCACTTAAGACACTTGTAATTGAAAAATCTAATGCTTTCTGACCGATTCAGTCTACATTATACAAGTGCTAAACGTTAATACTTAGGTATATAAGAATACGATATTTTTATTTAAAATTATCAAGTGTATATTATTTTTGTGGTTTTGTAACAAGGAAATAATACACTAACTACCAATGAAGTAACTACATTATAATGCCAAGTAATAATGTAGTTACTTCATAATCAATTTATAATAGCTTGAGTCATGTGGGTCTACTATGATGTTTCGAAAAAACTTGATCAATGACCGCTTAAAACGCAAGAACTTGGTTGTTTCGTTTAGGCCTGAAGCTTCGTTGTTCGATTGTCATAGTAAGCACCCTGACACCAGTATATCAGTAACGAATTGGGACAACATCTGACAGTGACTCAGTCTCAGGCTTCTGACTACCAGTAGCGTCTGTCAGGAGCAATTTAATCGTTGTCCACGGTAAATGTTTTTAAACGTTTCTATATTCAACGAGCAAGCTCGTGTTTGTATGTTATAAGCGTTTCGACACGTACACTTACTTAACCTCTATTATTATTACTACATGCTACTGTTAGCTCTATTTGAAATAGAGAATCTAGCTCAGATTTGAGCTGTCCTGGTTTCGAATCTCAAGTGCAGTGTAAATGGGCTTTAGTCTTAGGCAATCCGCAGTAATCCTAAGTTTAGATTTATGGAAAAGGCTACCCTAATCAAAATTGTTTCATTACAGGCATCGTGTGTGCGCGCACGTCGGTGCACGGCTGATGCGCGTGCGTTGGGTGCGGAGGCGCGTGCGCTGCGCTACCTTGATGACGTGGTGGCGTTGCTGCGCGGAGACGTTGCGGCCGCCGTGCGCGCCCGGGCCTGGCCCTTCACCCTTGGAAGGCGGCAGCCTGACAGAAACTATGTTATATGATCTCAGGTATGAACTTGACACTTATGATATCACATATATCTTAAACATATAATTACCGTCATTATCTACACGTGGCTAACTAATCACATTATAATAGATATAGTTATTTAATCGGACCCATATCATTCAAAAAGTAAATATGATATTATAAAATAGCATTATGTTGTTTATTCAATGAAATTTACTGATTGAAGGACCAGATCAAATTTATTGGTATATGAAATTGTTTTCTTTTTACACGTAGTTTATAATTGAATTTTATAAAGTGAATAAGAAGAGTTATATTTTGATAGATAGAGAAATATCTTGGTCCTTTTTTCCACAACTTACTTACTTATAGTACTGGTGGGTATTCTGTGGTCGTCCACAGATTACCGACCAGTACTCTAACCTAGTTACTGAACTAAAAGCAGAATTACTTTAATAAAAAAACGCTTTTTTATGAGACAATATTTAAGTTATCATGATGACATTTTAAAACATTGAATTTCATATATTACTTCGCTGGTCTTGTACTGAATATCTGAATCTTGAGATTTGAAACGATTCCACGATGTCGTTTGGGCGATCCCCGTTTTCATAGTTTTGCCAATTAATAGTATGAGTGATTAGAGTTTACCCAGCTACGTTAGGTTTAAGAACGTACCTCTATATAAAAGAGTTTCTAGATTTGATGAACTAATAATTGTATAGAAATTTTATTAGGTCCCCTAATTCACTTGGTAACTGATAAATCGTGCACAAACTCAGTAACTTATAAACAAAATTTTAACTTTTTTTGTGGCTGAAACCAGAATAGATAGCACGCGAAACATTATTCGACAGGCTCGCTGTATTACCCACATAATGACTGAGTAGCCAGCACGACGAGATTTTCCAGGAAATCGGGGAGACTTGCGAAAAATGTTTGTTTAATAAGACCACATGAATCTTTGACGTGTCAAAATAATTAATTTTTAATCTATATGAAGTTTGTACCAGTACCTTAAATCTCATTATTTGAATTAATATAGATTAAAACGACGTACTTACTTGCAACAAACAGCGAAGTAAAATGAAAGAAACCTGCATGTATGACAAAAACGCTGGTAACATGGCCAGCGTGGTGTAGTATATTCAAATGTTGTTAAAACCCCTTTAATTGGAGATTGTTTGAATAAACAACCTGAGGGTTCCCAGGAAAAGTAAGTGCATCCCTATTTAAACTTACAGTATGTTTTATAAATTATTAATCGGTGCTCATGTTTCCATAGAATAAGTATAAACAAATTCAAAAATTGTGGCAGATTTAACATAAAAACGAGAGATTTAGGGCTACTTGCCAACTTCTTAAATATGTTCAAATAGTATTTAAACACAAAATTTCAATGAAAAATTATTTAAATTTAAATACAATTTATCATTACATTACGTTATTATTAAAAAATAAATAAGCTAATGATATATTCCTATTTATAGCTGGTAACCCAGTCGCGAGCTAATTACCGGCGCCGCTCGGTGCTGGTACCGATCGCACCGCAACCGAAGCCGTATACAATACGTACTTGCATGTCGCGGACATGTTGCGGAAACAGTTATTTTAACAATTACGCGTTTATCGACAGTTTTGTATGTGTGTCTGCAGAGTAAAACAATATACCTACTACGGCATATAACGCCTTACCATACGGATTCAGTATGAGACATAATATCTACTTATATGGTGGTTTATACTCATTATTTAGGCTGTTCGATACAGATCTTAAAAGTTTTTAAGGGTAAAAGGACTCAAACTCATCGAGTCCTTTTACCCTTAAAAACTTTCCTATCTCAGGGTCAGCAAAGATTGTGTTATTTGCAGATGATACTTCTTTAATTTTTAAACTAAACAAGCGTACAACTAATGCTGACTATGTAAATAACGCACTTCTAAGTGTTTTGTGAGTGGTTCACAGTCAATAATTCAGTATTAAATGGGCAGAAAACTAAATACATAAAGTTTTCTTTACCCAATGTTAAGTGTGTAGATTGTGACGTTGTAAATAATTATAAGCTTCTTGTCTATATTTTGACATCTATAATTAATTATATCTATTTCATTTAATTACATTAGTTTGATATTGTACTATGGATTTTTTTCTCAGTACATTTTTGCGACCAGGAAATTTATTGATACACTTATTTAGTCATTTTCATACAACACTTATATGGTAACACACTGTTATGAGTTTTTAGTAGATCACAAACAGTGCACTAATTACGCACACTTACGATATAATTTGTCGACTTTGTAAACATTTTAATTAATAGGAAAATACATTTAGTAGCATAATATTTGTTGCTGTGCAATTAATTATGTAGTAAGTACATCGCAATTACTACTTCACCTAATCACCAGACCTTGGCAGTGGACTGCGTGGTCCTAAGATACGATCACGAGCGATATGAGCGCTATTACAAGTTTACAAATCTAAACTCTATGATACCTTGGAATGAAAATAAATACATAACCACTAAAAATATTCACATCACTCATGGCAACACAGTTATAAATTTGTGCATTCCGCAGTAATTCCTAAGTAGGTGATAATTTCATAATTATTAACAGACTTAAAAAAATAAGGCATAATAATAATATAATACAAGATTTCGCCCGCGGTTTTGTGTTAAATAAACAGATTAGTATCAAGTTACCCGTACCACAGATAATAGAATACTAGTACCCAAACCTACACTGTAAAAATAGAATTTACTGAAATTTTTAACAATAGCTAAGACGTAATTAAAACATGCAAAACACGAGTCTAATATATTATACTTACCTAAACGAACGAGGATATAAGAAAATAATTCAAAAGAATTAAACCAATTTCAAAAACAAACGAAATAATGTTATATCGTAAAACTTTTTGCAAAATCGGTGGCCAATACAAAAGATCCGATAAAATCGAAGGCATCGACTTTCTTAACTGTTTTGGACATATCTATCTAACATTACTACATTTGCTTTTTAAGACAATTTATTTTATCAGTGACTAGCTTCTGCCCGCGACTTCGTCCGCGTAGCGTAATGATATATAGCCTATAGCCTTCCTCAATTTTTCAAATCGGACCAGTAGTTCCTGAGATTAGCGCGTTCAAGTAAACAAACAAACTCTTCAGCTTTATATATTAGTATACATTCTGCCCGCGACTTCGTCCGCGTAGCGTGATGATATATAGCCTATAGCCTTCCTCAATAAATGGGCTCTCTAACACTGAAATAATTTTTCAAATTGGACCAGTAGTTCCTGAGATTAGCGCGTTCAAGCCAACAAACAAACAAACAAACAAATTCTTCAGCTTCATATATTAGTATAGATGCTAATGAAATATATCTTATGAAATTGTGAATATAATATGTATAGCCTAACGACCCAGAGATTATTATTGCATAACATTAGGTATCCGAGATAAAGTTAATGGTTGTTGTTTCGTGTAAGATGTAATATTAACAATAATTGGTCGCATTTTTTTGGGCTTGGAAGCCGACTACACAGTTGAAAAATGTCTAGACAGATAAATGATTACAATAACACCCACGAAAGACGGAAGACTACTTTAATCGCATGTCCAAAATACTCATCTTTAAAAAAATAATATAATCATTATAATTACATACCTAGTAGGAAATTATACCAAGAGCTGATTCAAATCTTATTGAACAAAAACAGAGATATTACGATTTAATCAGTCGAGTTGTTAGCGCATTGAATCGAGCCATGTTACATAAGGACGGCTTACCTTGAAACCTTGGGTGGTCAAGGCCTTATGGTGACTCTACACCAACACGACCAGCCGGGCACTTAATTAATCAAACTGTTACATTTTAAACATCTACGAATTACGCACTACGGAATGCACTGTTCCTAATATTAACATCTAAGGTATTTATGCTTTTGGTAGAATATAAGAAATAGCATCGGCAGAAAATCTTATACTAAATTTAAATTGATGAAGCTGGTTCAAATTGTACTGCTAGCCGATATGCCCACGACACAAATTTTGACAAATTGCATCTATGCGACATTGATCGCACTTATATCATAACACCCTAAGGTCATGCACCATTAGTTTTGATAAGCTGGACATGTTTATGAGTGGAGATAAAATGTAATATGAATAGAAAATCTATAATTTATCTTAGAATGCCGAAGCTACAACATAATTTTATCTGGAACACTTAGTGTAAGTATGTCAATTACAAATGCTTCTTCAAATGTTTCAATTATTGATCACCACTTGAGAATGATTCTACAGAATGTATGTTCATTCCCTTAAAAAATTATTTGCTTTGCAAGCGTAGTTTGAATTCCTTTCATAATTTCTTTTGTCTGCTAGATATATGACGTTCCGCGATGTTAACACGTAATGAAAACTGTAAAAATGTAAATACAATAGCTCTATTTATTCGACTAAGTTATAATGTGTCAATGCCATACATTTTCCTATCTAACTATATATAAATATTTGTCCAAGACATAATTTTATCCTTACCGACCGGTTATTTGAATTCACAATAAATCCGATCAAATTGACTCAATGCCACAATTTTCAATACATGTTGGGACAAACAACCACAATTGTATTGGTCCTAACAAGAGCAATCGGGTTGGACTTAATTACGTCATACTACAAACAAACATATAAACTATTCGCCATATTTAGCAATCGGTGTCAGCCCCAACTGGGACTGCCCACAAACAAGGAGTGAAGAATTGAAAATGGTGCCAAAGGACCAAGTTTTGTTTCCTTACTATGCCCAATTCGTATTCCTTCTATAGGATTGCTATTTTAGGCAGGTATGGTATACCATAAAATGAATCAGTTGTAGAAAGCTAAAATACCAGGTTATTTAGCTTCAATATTGCCAAAATAAAATATAGAGAAGAACTGATGGATGACCATTTGTCACGAGATAGGGCCAGGAACAAAAAGGACCAATTTAATATTGTTTAACAGTTCATTTCCAGTTCTTTTGCACTAACGGTATTTATTTAATAAATTACTGGACTTGAATATCTCATCTTCTTACTCCTAGTTTCGAACAATATTTAACGTTATTATAATTAACAGCCTGATTGTCGCGCCCTGTAGGAACAATTGGGAACCACAATTATAGGCTCGTTGACCACATTGCAACGCATAGTTATTAAATCAAAATGTATGCCATTTTGGTTTTGTAACTTTGTTTGGATATGGTTTAAATTTTCGTGTCATTATATTATGGCACTCGTCACTTTTAGTGAGATATAGTTATTTTCTTGTAATAAGTGTAACAACTGCTTGCACTAGCAGTACAAGCTCATACGTTGCTAGTACCTAGTAGTCTCACTTTCTATATACTTAATATATATTTTTTCACTGTTCTTATTGAAAAGTAAATCTTCATTTAACGGTTTTGCTGCTGGGACTGTATCCTCTGTATGGACTGTAGCCCAGATCCGGTCACAGGACACCTAACCTAAATAAGTTCTAAATCCTTGATGACCTACATTTTATATAATTATAGGTATAAGTTTCTATCTTTTTGTATATTTTTTGCCTTTTCATGCTAAGATCATACAGTTACTTTAGAGTAAGGTGACCTCAGTGGCTTCTAGTGAAAAATAATTTATATCACTTTCTGTTTTAAAATACCTATCAAACGCTGTCGTCAAACTTATACGACGAGGCCATTGTCATTGAGTCACTTTGTTAAATCGATAACAATTATCAAATACACAAATCATAACAAAACAATGCAAAACTAGAAATAAATGAATCTAAATTGTTTCATTGAACTTCATTCTCGTGATTGTAAGTCATTAACTTTTTAAGAATTCAACATGGTTGATCATTTAAATAATGTATATTGCAGGCTAGGAGATATCGCTGACTCCCGACCCGGCTGCAGTCCGCAACTTCGATTCGACACACCAAAGGCACAAGTACGCTAAAACCTAAGATAATAATAGTGTTATTTATTATTCTTATCTTATGCCACGGTAACGAAAAAGTTACGCACTAGTAACTAGTCTTAACTTTTAAACTGGTTCTTTTGGTACGTAACCTTAGAAACGAAGTACGACTTTGCTAGAAATTAATTATAGGTATGGTCTCTTCTCCTTACGAAATAATTTTTTATTAAGTTCATACTCGGTTTTAGAAAAAAAAAAAATTGTGAGATTGTAGCAAAGCTTTCGTCAGCGTCGCTATAGTTGATTTTTGCAAATGACTTTTGTTACAACAAATAAATAAAATATTAATTAGTAGAATAATCATTTTATCTAGAGATATAGAGAAGAGACGAATCGAATCACTGCGAGTGATATCGAAGCGTTACTAGCTGTAATGTCATGTACGCCATTGTAAACCAAAATGGTATCAACTTCTGGTCCTTCTAAACTGTTTTGTAATTTTATAGTTATTTTAGTATTTCTTATAGTGCAATTAAGAAGTAATTATAGTAAGTACTTTAACCTGTCGATGCCCGTATTACAAACACTATGCAAAATCTATTGTCTTGGTCTCCGGGGCTTGGTACCTACAGGTTTTACTGAATTAGTTGTTGTTTTAAGCATTCAGAGCATATCTAGAAACGTTAGTCTAAAAAGCCAAATGGATTCCTCTGAAAATTTTAGTAGATTCTTAGTAATATTTAGAAGTTTAAATCATATTTTGATATAGATGTTTTAGCCTTTGCAGTCCTAATTCTGAATCATCGTGGCGCGCCCGCATGACGAAACAATTGCGTTTCTATTGTGTCCCTGGTTATTGTTAGTAGACGGGTTAATTAAAATGTAATAATTAAATTGTTTTGCATTCATAAATTTATTCTAAATTGCAAGAAAGCAGAATTCTTTGAACGACCCGCATTGCACTGAATATATTATTTTGTATACTGGTACCTTAGATTCTAACACCTCGGTAAATATATTTGTTTTTCATAATTGTTGTAAATGATTATGAAAACAATTTGCATTTACCTACACTACATGCAAATTATTTTTATAACATTAGGTAAACTTTCACAAGCAATTGTTTTAATATAGGCGCAGAGTTATTCAATTAAATTGAATTTACGCAAATAATAAATTCGCTTACTTTATGTGCAATGAATATTTTATAATCTAATTTTCATAAATAATTAAATACTCGTTTGTTGGATCTCTTAGACTGAATTTGTGTGGTTAGTGATAAACTTAGAAGTTACGTTTTCAGATTAAGCGGTTTTATTTTAATGGTTAATTGTTATGAAGATCTTTATTATATTTATTAAAACGTAAAGATTATTTAAGTAACTAAAACTTTCTTTAAGATATCTTACTATACTGAATGTTTCGTGAATAAATTTTAAGGCTGCAAGCATAAGAGAAATTGTTTAAAATAAAGGACTTAGACCACATTAGTCTTTATAATTCTTGAAATAAATAACTTTTTTCGGATTTGTTCGCGTTCTATTTATTTTATTAAATCCTGTCAGTCTGCTCGTCACCATGGACACTGTAAATGATCCGAAACAGTATTTATTTAATATTATAAAATAACGTATAACTCGGTAAAATCCTTAAAAACTGTACTAAACAAATCATCACGCCTGTATACCCCGAAGGGTTAGGCAAAGGCGTACTAATATACACCCACAGTTCGCAGGTATGTTTAGGTCCTATGTAATAGGGGGCGAGCCTATTAGAAACTGTACTAAATAATAAAAAAGTTATTAATCCTGTACCACAATAATGTTTTCATATTTCATGTTTATTTTAGTTTTATTTCGAGATAAACTTGAAATAAAGTAGGTAAATGTTAGAAATTAATCATTATAATTTGTTCCAGTATATTATTTTTTTGTTATAAGTTTTTATTTTTTTAATTACACTGTCTCGCTACAATTGTGGCTCTAGTTTCGATTTCTAGGCCAGGCGTTGGTAGTGGGTTTTTCTGTTAAGAATTCTCAGTAGCACCTAAACGTTTACAACCGTAAGCAAATCGGAAATAGCTGCTATTAGGCAAGGTAACCTAACCTATCAAATCAGTCCGGTAACTAGGGTTATACATCACTCAGTACATCTCTGCTTACCATTTGGGTAATATAAGATGTGATGTGTACATGTGTGAATGATTATTCATTTTGATGGTATAGTGTTATGAATAATATAATCTTGCTATGACATGTGTGATTATAGTAACTGATAAGTTTAGCATATAGCATATAATCAACCCATTATATGTCCCACTGCTGGGCACGGATCTCCTCTCACAATGAGAAGGATTAGGCTATAGTCCACCACGCTAGCCTAATGCGGGTTGGCAGACTTCACACGCCGTCGAGAAAGTCTCTCGGACGTGCATGTTCCTCACGATGTTTTCCTTCACCGTTTAAGCGCGTGATAATTAACTATTAATACGCACATAACTTCGAAAAGTCAGAGGTGCGTGCCTTGGATTTGAACTCGAGACCTTTGACTTGGCAGTCCAATGGTCATATCACTAGGCTATCACGGTTATATACTAATAAGTTTAAGTATTTCTAATCTATGTACCTACTCTAGTGTAGGTACTTTCAATAGTCGCGTCCACAGAATAGTCAGTACTAATCATTAAATGAGTGAATAAAATTGTGTTCTTAAAATAGATTTTAACTACATAAAAAATATATCACTATTTCACCGCACACAACCAAATTAAAACATATTTTATCGTTTGATTTGATCTGCTGGGAAGGAACAGGGTTTAATCATTTATTATATTTTCTAAAATTTCCCTCCTCTCATCACTACAAAAAATAAAATTCGAAAGATAATATTTTGTTTTATTATTATTTATATGAATGTTTTATTCATTGTACATCAAATTGCATAATTCTAACGATAATATAAAAACACTAAAAATAATTATTAGAGTAGTGTAATATCTATTGGGCTGGAGGATACGGGACGGTGACGATGGCTCTCACTATCAGAGAACAGAGATGTGTGGAAAAGGAATTAGTATGCCTTTGCCCTTTTGTGGGATAATATAGGCCATATAGATATATAGACTTAGACCATCGTTACAGATAAGTGCTTTGAATTGAAAACCAAAACTAGCTGCAAGTTCCAAATAGTGCGCCTTATGGAGAAGGACCGGCAAGAAGCCCCACAATAATGTATTTTTACTTATATAAATAATTATAGATATCAATGTTTTGATTATACAGTTTTATTGAAATAAAACTATTTTTTACGGATTTTATCGCGTTGTATTAATTTTATTTAATTCCCGACGTTTCGGATCCTTTACACATATATATATATATATATATATAAGTATATAGATAAAATCCGTAAAAAATAGTTTTATTTCAATGTCTAATATTCGCGTAAGTGTCAGAAACCAGTATACACAGTTTTATTTTAAGTGTAGGTACTTGTATCCTACAAGGAGTGGACTCGCTCTTTAATGGGGTGCTGGCTTTCATGGAAGAGCTATTTGAAGAACTGTGAGAGGATGAGGTTTAGGTACCTAGGGGAAGCACAAAAGATTCTATTGGGTCGAAGTCTAATGAGGCGTTGCTGCCTCGGCCCCACATAAAACCGGCGTGAAACAACGCTTGCGTTGTGTTTCGCCGAGTGAGGGAGGTTACCGGAGGCCCAAACCCTTTTAAAAGGCGAGCAACGCACTTGTGACTCCTCTGGTGTCGCGGGTGTCCATGGGCGGCGGATATCGCTTATCAACAGGTGATCCGTCTGCTCGTTTGCTACCCTATCCCATAGAAAAAACAAAAGGTGTTGTAATGCTGTAAATAACATAACATACCATCACGCCTGTATTCCCCGAAGGGTTAGGCAGAGGCGTACTAATGTACTCCCACAGTTCGCCGGTATGTTTAGGTCCCATGTAATGGGGGCGAGCCTATTGCCATTAAGCGGGCACAAATTCGAAACTCCGAGCTGCTACTGAGAATTTCATAGAAAAACCCAATAACACTTTTTGCTCGACCTGGGAATCGAACCCAGGACCTCTAGCGTAGCAGTCGCACTTGGGACCACTAGACTAATGGGGCAGTCAATGCTGTAAATATTGTTAGCAAAAATATTACTTCAGATATTTTTAAACTCATCAGCGAGGAGAATAATTAGATACCTACTTTTGTTGTCATAGTAAAATATGAAATATGTTCAGGATGTTATTTCTGGTAACAAACAGTATTTTGCTGGCCGGCCGGCACTTTAATTTTTTTATCTATACTAATATATAAAGCTGAATGGTGTAAAATACCCTATTGTGTAGAGGAGGTATCTACACAATAGGGTATTTTACACCATGTAAGAAAAAATATAAAAATGCATGTTTGTGATAGATTTAAAAAAAAGTAAACGAGAAACATTAGTATTTATTTATAAAAATGCAATGTAAATTTTATAATTCAATTTCAACAATAGTCTTTTTTAATCTGTTTTAAAACGCCATCCGCCATATTGGATTCCGACGTGATGTCACTCCGATAGTAACTTGACGTTACTTGGTCTTTTGCAGTTGTATTGTTTACTAACGAAGTGACGTCACGACCCGAAGTAGCATGGCGGCTAGCGTTTCCGCGCGAAAATTCAAAATCATAAATTAAAAATAGTATTTAAGGCATTTTTCGGTTTTATAAAACTGAAATAAAAATTCTACTGGTTCATTACGATCTAAGGATTAATTTAAAACAGATTTCAAAAAAGGTGTAATACCCTATTTTACTGATTCCAGTTTGACCATTGCCTGTCCTTTGTTCTGAGCAAGTAATGTGATAGTTTAATGTATTCTGTCGCTAAATATAAACCGTGAAACGCATCTTCTTGTACACCTACCTATCTTAGTTGGTATAAAGTTACCTACGCACTCAATGAAATTAGAATAGCACCCGTCTAACAATAGTCCAACAAACGGTTTTAGAAATGTATTTATTTTTTATGAGATAGGTGGGCAAGCAGACGAATCGCCTGGTGGATGGTAAGCGATTCTCATAACAAGTTTATAACTTTGTGATGCAGTTTTGAAATTTTGTACATAGATTCTTTTACTAAAACTGTACAATTTCGATACAAATCCCAAGTCATGAAAAGAAACACACTTTTCTCAGTACGAAGACATGTTGATATGACATAAATTCTCAAACTAATATACAATTTGCGGAAACGTAACCATTGCGCGATTCAGGAATAGTGCACTTTTGATCAACGCCATCTAGGATACAAAAGGTTAAACTGGATAGCAGTACTATTATTTTCTCTAACGATCTTAACATAAACTAAGGTTGTATATTTTAGTATGCACTGCTACACATCAAGCTAAATACATTTAAATTTTTCAATTCAGTACCTATAATCTGACCTCGCATTTATATAACGCGAGGTCTTTCGTACAATGATGTGTGTAAAAGTACTGTGTAGGTACTGAACTAATATGTTGTGTTTTTATTAAATAAATAGGTACCTACTATCCGTTTCCCGCGGTTTTAATCAGGACCTAAAGTGACGTTATGTTTAAGTCAATAAACAAATTCGGGCCATTCGTGCCGAAGCATGGCTCTCCCACGAGAAAGCATGGCTCTCCCACGGGAAAGCATGGCTCTCCTACGGGAATGCATGGCTCTCCCTGTTTGTTACGGGTTGGCGCAAAAACTAATGAATAGATTTTAATTTTGTTATCACTGTTAGAAAGTATAATGCTCAAACTTAAAAACTTCTTATATCACTTAATAGAATGGATCCTGAGATACAGCTTGAATTCTCTGATCAAATTCCATTTTTGTACCTATCTATCTTGATCTGGATTGCCCAAACTATTGTTTGGTATAAACCTATAGGCTGTACAGAACTGCAGACTTTTTTATTATTCTCCTGATTATCATATCGTCAGTGTAAAAGGAAGAGCAAAAGAAATTAAGGAAATCACCCATTATTCCGCGCATGGCATTTGTCGTAGCGGCCATTAGGTCTCGGTGCGTACTGCGTGCAAGTGTCGGAGCAACCTGGACAGCACACGGAACATGTTCAGAACAACAACTTCCAGAAAATTGTAGCCAAATAATATAGTTCCGTGCTATGTTGTATTCCTAACGGTGAGCAAGGCCGCCAGAGCTCCGCGAGGAAGCGTTGTGTTGGCAGTAGGGGGACCGGTGGTGTTTAAGTATCACACTAAACTTATAGGTACCAGCCCAACTATTCCTCCTTAATCGTTACCCTATCTTCTCAATAACAGTGTGAAATGATTTTTACAGAGTCGGCAACGCGCGAGTGATACCCCTGGTGTTGTAAGCGTCCATAGGCTACGGTAACAGCTTACCATCAGTCGGGCCAAGGTTGCCTTACCTTATTGGATTAAATAAAAAACATTATCTTCTACCTTCTTTCGCATAAAATAATAAAGGTTGTACGAAAAAGAAAACTACTTAACTATTATTTAAAGAAACTAAGAAACACGAGTGGACGTAAAGATGTTTGCCTAGCACGTTTTAATTAAAAATACTGCAGGCAAAACCAGTGGAGCTTAATGAGAAACTAAATATCTAACAGTATAAATTAAATACAGCAATGCGCATTATAATATTTCTCTAGCCCTCTACAAAGTTTATTTTTTGTAAAGCTGAGGAGATCAGCTGAGGCTAGTCGGAAAAGTTTTGATGGTTATCATCAGTGGCTGAGCAATCGACTTCTGTACCACGAGTTGTGAGTTAGATCCCCACAAGGAAAAAATAGTTCTATGATGTAGTTGTGCCGGGTCAAAATGTTTGTGTATGTGAAAATCCACCAAGACCACAAAAATATACTGTCATCTGACCTCTCTGAGTGCTGAGTGTGATGCCCTGGGTTCCAGCGGTCCAGCAAACGCAAACTGTTATTGGTTTTCCTATTAAATTCTCAGCAGCAGCTACAGGTTAAATTTCTGCGTAGAGTCACTCTCGTCACAGTCACGCTCTTAATTACACGGGACCTTAAACGTACCGGTGAATTATAAATTACGTTGGTATACCTGACGGGTCAACCTTCAGAAATACAGGTGATGGCATGAAATATTATGGAACCCAATAATTCACTAATAAAAACTTTAGCAAAAACTGTAACCGTTAAATTAATTTGATACCATTACTAATTAATGGTTTAAGAAACCTAATATAACACTGTAGCAGACAATAATCACTGGTTTGGAAACGATCTGTGCGTCTGTCTGTCACCACAAACCTCAAACACCACTAACGATTTGTGGAGCAATAAACATGCACCAAACACGCTATGTCTTAACTCGGAACTTAGTCTATCTATCTGCATAGACATTTCTCTGATAATATGTTATTTTGTATTATTTATTAAGTTATCTGATTATATGTTTATCTATAGCCTCGCAAATCATCATGGGCAGGAATCAGTTTTCTTTAACAAAGATTTGTGGTAGTGCTGGGTCTTATTAAGGATTACTTGGTAAACTGCTGACTTCATGGAAGGCAGTTTTTGACATGCTGTAAATGATCCGAAACGGCATCAGCCTAATGGCCAGGGCGTCAGACTTGCGATCATGTGGCGACCATATTAGTACCTATTTCGGTTCGAAACTCACCCAATGCACTACCAATGTGAACCCACTCGTAACACAAGAATTTAGCTTAGCACGAGGGGTTGACAAGAATACTAGTAATGTGCGACCCACATTGCTAGTAAGCGTTCAAAAAATAAATATGTAATGCAACGCAATGAAATCCGTAAAAAGAAATTTTCTCTGATACAAATTAGGATGCAGTGTAGCTGGTGATTACAAGCGTTCGAAAATTGTCAAGTAATAAGTAAAATGCAATGTGACACAGAAAGTACCTAAACATAAGATGATGGCAAAAATAAAAGATATACTACACCTACCACAACTAAATAGGGTTAAAGGAAATATCGTGATTATAAGGTAAAGCGATCGCTATTTTACATCTGTATTTATTCATTTACTGTGCCATACGCAGCTGAGATAAATAACAATAGGTATTAATTAAAGTATATTTCAGATCATTAACTGCCTCATTAGTCTAGTGATCCTGAGCGTGACTGCTACGCTCTAGAGGTCTTGGGTTCGATTCCCAGGTCGACCAAAGTGTTTTTGGGTTTTTCTATAAAATTCCCAGTTGCAGCAGCTCGGAGTTATCATGGGACCTAAATATACCGGCGAACTGTGGGCGTACAGTAGTACGCCTCTGCCTAAACTTTCGGGAATACCTACAGGCGTGATGGTATGTTAATGTTAATATTTCAGATCAAAAATCCTTAGGAAAAGGTTAAATAACAAAAAAAAAATAGGTACTTTAAAAGACTGGTAGTGACTCGTTGCCAAGAATATGGACATGGCTTAAACAAAATTTCATGCCATTCCATTCAATTTTTATTAAGCACCTTCCTCAGATACTGATTTCTGACACTTACGCGAATATTAGACATTGAAATGAAACTACTTTTTACGGATTTTATCGCGGTATATTGATATTATTTTGTTCCCGACGTTTATATATCGCGGTATAATATCAATATACCGCGATAAAATCCGTAAAAAGTAGTTTCATTTCAACACCTTCCTCAGTTTATAGCACTAAAATGCAAATCGAACTTCCCGAAATTCTAATCCCCATTGAGCATGCACGGTTATTGATTGTAACAATAGTTCATTACGTGCGGCGAGCGCCTAAACCGAGTGATTAATGTGACAGGGTTACCAGCGCAACGTAAAATATTGCCCCCTTCAGGAAATATGACACGGTGACATAGTGAGTGACGCTTTTGGAAAATTCTCGACTATTACGATGGAAAGTAATTAGATACGTAATCTTAACAGATGATTACCTATGTATCTAATCAGAGAATATGACTTGATGTCTTAGGCTTGCTCGGAGGATGAGGATTAAGTATCTAGGGGAAGCACAAAAGATCCCATTGGGTCGAAGTGCTCTGAGGCCTGGCTGCCTCGGCCCCACACAAGATAAGATAAGATAAGATAGGCTCGCTCGGCGCAACACGCTCTAGGTTCTACGAACTAGTGTTAAGTTTGCATGCTTTTAGGAACCTAATAGGCGAAGATGGTATTAAATGGTCTCCGAGGCACGGAGGGGTCTCGATGTGTTAAGAATGGTCACCTATTCACATAATAACCGCAGCGAGCACAGGGATCAGTTGATCAGCTTAGTTCTTTTATTACTTATCCATGAGCCTCTGCGCGCACCCAATACATAACCTTTTAAATAAGTAGACATTACTATACAAATACAAGAATGAGATGCCGCCGAATTTTGAGTACATTATCTCCTTCTAAATGCCTTAGTCTCGGATAGCACAGACGTGCAACATATTAAATTCTAAAAGTTCTAAACCACTGTTTTTGAAACGAATGCAAACAACACAAATATGTTATAAGCAAAATTAAACCAATCCAGCATCATGAAATTTTACTAATAGCCCAAACTGTTAAAGATATTATTATTTGTCATAGTTATTTAGCACCGAGCGAGTGCCAAATGGGCATGTGTTGGCAACACCGCAGCTTTCCTAGGGGGCGGGGAGAGGGCCCGTAATCTCTGGCCCTGACAGTGTGATGCGGGGTCGTCGCCCCGGCTCTGCCCGCTTGACGGTAATTGCTCGTGAACACATTATTCAGCAATTTTTCAGGATGTTTGTGTATAAATATGGCGTTTTGTGCGTAACTGTTTAATTGGCCAAATGGTCGCATGCGCAGCTTCCGATCCTAAGGCTTTGGTTTCGATTGCCAGGTCAAGTATTCACTCACATCAAGCAAACTTAATTGGAACTTTAAAAAGGGAACGATAGAAATAGATAGGAACCTCTGAAATCTTGTCATCGTCCAGTCGTATAGCACCCTGCTGGGTATTGACGCAAAAAGGCACTAAGACATACTTCTTTCATACAATCTTATAACAAATCGCTGACAGTATAATCCTATAACTGATTCAAGTTCCTTCCCAAACCAAATCAGCAAACATACATTAATATCAAAACCATAAAACTTTATACAACCAAATTATATTCGAATTATCCCTAAAGCGAGTTTAAATTACTTATGTAAATGTGGCAGATACCTGGCGGGTTGGATCGCGTGTTGCCCAACTTGTAATTGGGGAGGTTCGCCGGTGGGGCGCAGTGGAGCCCGCGCCGGCACACCGCGAGGTACTCCACGACCACCAGCCGTGGTTGCACCATTTGTGCCGTCCGCGGCTTGACGTGACTCGCGAGTGCCACAAAAACAAGAAACGGGACAAAAATGTGACTAGGATATTCGACAATTGAAACGAAAAGAAACTTTGTGAATTTCCCCCTAAAAGTTTGGGCATTTAATTATTTTAAATGAATTCTTGATGAATACAAAGTAACAGATTGCTTAAAAAAATATTCATAATACAGTTCTGTTAATTATAAAAAAAGTCAAATAAGTTGAAATGCTCGAGTAAGAAGACTGAACCGCTCCCGCCATGAGACTAGCTCGTCAGTATCCGTGATCTTACACACCAATGTTGGCCACACTTCATGTTGTCCATTGCTGGCTCTCCAATCACTTCAATAGACTAAACAAAAGAGCGATAACTTTGGAATGTCACCAATGCACCAAACAATTTTGCACCAATTTGCACTTTATTTATGTTAATGATTAGAATCAATTTTATATAAATACTTTTGAGAACAAATTATTGCTTTCGCTTTGCGTGATCGCTCACTTATGGAAAAATGCATGCCTAAAAGATTCTCTACGGCGTAAAGTCTACCACTCCGCACCAAGCCAGCGTGGTGGACTATAGCCTAAACCCTCTTATTCTAAGGGGAGACCCGCACCCAGCAGTGGAACAGTAAATGAGTGGATAATGAATCGCTTATTCATAACTAAACACCATATATATACAGCACATGTAGTACCTGTAACGCTCAAAAAAAAATCTAGCTGCAACTGCAAGCAGTAAAAACCTCATTCACTAGAGCACAAGTCGGGGTACTTAACTGACTTCTGCCGATGCGTGCCTATATGCAGGTGAGGCATTAGATCGTAGTATGTTTAGAATTTCACAATTGTCTGCAGCATCAGGGCTCTCTAATTGCATTCTCCACTGACCTGCACCCCCCATTAATCATGTACACAACTCAAATTTATGTTATGCTCTGATGAATTGTGAAACGTCAACTGTGATGAGATGTATGTGGTGAGATGATGAGATGGTGGCCCTAAATATATAAAATGTTTAAAAACGTTATATTTTTTTATGAAAAAAAATCTAGGTCTCAGTCATTATTCGAACCTGCGTCCTTGGAAGTTTTCACCACTAAGCTACCGAGACCACTGCCTGTGATGACGCACTGAGCGACGCAGCAGGTTCGAATCCTGCCTGATAATAAAAAGAAAGAAAGAAAATAAATTTATTTATTTTCTTTCTAGATGTTTGTAATATATTTGGTGTTAACGCATGCTAAACATGTTCAAAGATAAAAGTGAAAGAAAAAATCACTATCAGGCAGGATTCGAACCTACTGCGTCGCTCAGTGCGTCATCACAGGCAGTGGTCTCGGTAGCTTAGTGGCGAAAACTTCCAGGGACGCAGGTTCGAATAATGACTGAGATCTAAAATTTCTTTCATAAAAAAAATATTACGTTTTTATACATTTTATATATTTCGGGCCACCATCTTCTCAAATAGGAAGAAATTATATTTAAACACATTTTTTTATTGTATTTTTGTATTTAAAAACTTGATCATTAACAAGCGGATTTCGAATTGCACAATCATTACTTTTTCAACAAATTCGAAATCAGCTGACGCATTCCGTTTCCAAATTGAAAATACGTGACTGAACTTATTTCCTGTGGTAAATAAACGGTGGTCTGTGAGTATCCAGAGCTCACGGAAAACCACGGAAATGTTGAAATATTAATAGGTGCCCCGCTCCGGAAAGATTAGTGCCGACATGATAAAATTATGCTTTTTGAATAGCTTTGATAATATTAAATGAATAACGTTACGTGAGCCTGTGAAGCGGCATAGCGGATGCATGTTTTCCGAGCGAATTAAAAACAGAACATTATGTTCTGCTTGTAAAATTGTTTGTGTGTTTACTTGAGTAAAAGTAATTACTGAAGCCACTATAAGATTAGAATTTAGGAAAAACCAAATGAAATTTGAATTTGATGGGGAGATTGAAATTATAACAACGACGTAGGTACATATGTTTTAAATAAAAAACCAATAAGTTTGCAGGATTTTTCCAAGCTTGACGCATGTAATTCGCCATAGGAACAGGAACACAATACCTGCCGATCCTTCTTTGTCGGCGAGGAGCATTGCGTTCCCCATTGAAGATGCCAGCAATATTTTAAATTTTGTCTCTGAGCGACAATTGACGAGCGCAATCCAATGACACGTACGACACGTCTTTGTTGAACGTGATCTACAAGATATTGCACTGATTTTATATAAAATGCCGATCGCGATGACGGAAAAGGCAGAAGAGAGGAGCATGTTTATTCAACCAAGCAAATGAGATAGTGGATGTTTTGTCATATTAGAAGATCAAGAGACTGAAATAGAATGTAGAACTGTTTCAAGAATGTTATGCACGTCGCCTGAAGACACCCTTAGGGCCATTCCGAAAATATTTTCTCGCATTTTAGTTAGGAATAAAATCTCCATCAAACGAAGTATCAAGGATGTAACTCCTTCAGCGGCAGCGTCAGAAGAGGTCTTCCTTAAAGGACACGCCGATCTTATTGGCAAGGATCTTCAAAAAGGTCAGGTGCATAGTACTCGCAACAAAGAAGATGTATGAATGTGGCAGAAGCAAAAGAAGTATGTAAGAATCGTAGCAAGTGGCGGTCTATAGTTTCTGCTTACCCTGTGGGAGAAAGGCATGAGTGTGTGTATGTACCCTCTTATCAGTACGTAGATACATAGCTACTTAGCTGTGCTCTTGGCATCGTCAATATACATTGAGATGGCAGTGGCCACTTGCCATCTGATGGGACATAAATAAATTTTTACTAATTCATTTCTAATCAACGGAGATGGACTTCATATTTACGGAACCCAGTCAGTACTGTTAACGAAAATAGAATATTAGCATATTAATGCGACTGAGGATCGCTACATCCGGCGTCCTCCGTACATAATTAAGGCTCGCATTAGCTTTGTGATGAGCCACGACCGCTTACACAAAGCCCCGCAAACGAACCCTCGGGAGCGGGGGATACTCGTCCGCTGAAACATGTGGCTACAACTTTGTACTTCGCGTTTTATTTATTAACACGTCGTGTTAAGCCTTAGCTGAGCAGTGTGTCTACAGTTTTAGGTTGTAATTTGTAGAGGCGAATGCTCCATGCAACTGTATTCCTACCAGCCAAATAGTAAGTTAAGGTTCTATTATCTGTGGTTAAAGTAAGCATTTTGGCTTCTTTGGCTCCTACTTCTTTTACCAAAATTTATAATTCGCCGCTGGTTTTTCCTGAGCCTAAGCTAAGGTTTTTGAAACGTCACGAACGTGTTATATTCATGTGAAAATTCATCCCTGATACAGAGACAATTTAAGCGTAAACAAACACATAATCAAAGTCAAATTTCAATACACAGCCGCATGGAAGTATGAGTTTTCGCTTATTTTGGTCTCTAAATCAGAGCCTCAGTGCGCACCTACCTACTTATATAAGGAAGTCCTGTGCAAAACGTTGTCTGTTTGTCAGTCATTGTTAGATTTAGCTGGTACTGACATATTCGATTCTGCTAATGCCGTCTTCTTTTCAACGTTCCACGTGTTAGGCGTTAATTGCCGCGTCTAATCTCCGCAAGCTCTCAATCTGATATCTACCCAACCACCCTCAGTCCGCGTAATGTTTGGTATATGGGAACATCTTTCTTTCAAAAAGTAGGTACCTAAACCAGCACGCCACCTTCTTTCTGCTATACACCACTAGTAGACCTTCTAGCAATAAGTATACAGAAACATTTTATTTTCATAATCCCCTAATCTTACTGGTATAATCTCAGTTCATTACATTCTTAATTAGGATTACGTTTTAACTAAAGAAATAAGAAAATTTGCGGATTTAGGCAAGTGGAGGTCGTTCTGGATTACTCTTGTTGGAGAAACCGTGATGAAAAAAAAATGTTTATCTGGGAGGAAGAAGATTCGGTTTAATCTTAGTTCCTTACGAGACCGCTAGACCTATGCCAGGCTAAATATAAATTCATATATCATTACGCCTGTATTCCCCGAAGGATTAGGTAGAGGTGTACTAATGTACACTGACAGGTATATGTATAAGTCCCATTTAATAGAGTATGAGCCTTTATTGCCATTAACCGAGCACAAAACTAAACTTCAAGCTGCTACTGAGAAATTCATAGAAAAGCGCAACTAGACTGTTCATCTGGGAATCGAACCTAGGACCTGTAGCGTATCAGTCACACTTGGGACCACTAAACTAACGAGACAGTTAAAACGCATTAAAATTCCTATTATTGATAAATGTAAATATAATTGTCAGTTAACTTTTACCTTGCCATTTTCTAAACATCCTACTAATATTATAAATGCGAAAGTTTGTGAGGATGGATGAATGGATGGATGGATGGATGGACTGTGTTACTCTAATTTGGCACAGAGATAGATTATAGTCAGGAATAACACATGGGCTACTTTTTATCTGAAGTCCACGCAGACGAAGTCGCGGGCAGAAGCTAGTTCTTTTATAATTATGTATGTACTGCTGCGGCTGACTCGAAAACAATCTTTCTTTTCATGTAACTCCGTCTCAAATTACATTTTGAATTAATCTGTTTTCTGTCGATAAACGATACCAATGCAAGGTATTTCGTAGCCATTACGCTGATGGAAATGAAAATAGTTCCGAGATAGAACTAGGCTAAATGTTATATGATATGGAGACTCAATTATAATTTAGTCTCACATATGGACTAATTCACTGTTAATTAGCTAATGCTTGTGTTACTTACCTAATCTCCTTAAAATAATTATGGACGCATCTATTAACCTATAAGTGACGATCCATCGCTGCAGCGCTAATTAGTGACCTGGTTATAACTTACTAGATGTTATCTTCGGTTTCCCTTGCACGCCAAAGGGATTTTTGAGATGAAACGTGAAAATATACGTAATAATTACGCGTATATTCCCTGTATTCCCCGAAGAGTTACGTTAGCGAAGATGTGTTAACGTACACCCTGTGCGCCGGTAGGTACGATTTTTTATTAGTCATTTAAAAGGCGGTAAGCCTATTGTTATTCACCAAGCTGCTGCTGAGAATTTAATTGAAAACCCCAATAACAATAATAGAAATCGAACCCGGAACCTCTAGCGTAGTAATCGCGCTTGTGAATACTCGAGGCAGTTAAATGGTTTTGGTGAAAAAACCTAACAAAAACACAGACGGACAGATTTACTTTCGAATTTTAATTATTAGTTTGGATTATCATCGATGTATCGGTTACACTAATAGACATCATCGTCTTCTATCGATTTAACTTTCCCACATATTAGCACGTCTCATTTATACTGATTTCTTACACTTACGCAAATATTAGACATTGAAATGAAACTAATTTTTACGGATTTTATCGCGGTATATTGATATTATTTAGTTCCTGACGTTTCGGATCCTTTACAGCATCCATGGTCACGGGCAGACTGAGGTGTTGGACGTCTTGATGTTAAAATTACTAACAGCTACCTTACATTTTTGTTAATTATTAGCGATCCGATTCACGCAGAACGAGCTCACCGTATCCTTTGGTCTTGCAGTTTTGGGCTTGGTTTTAGATTTTATAGATTCTATAATGGGATTCCAAGCAGCTGGTAAGACCCAACCATCTTCTCTATTGAAATTTGGGTGTTTTTTGATTTCAATCATTTTCAATTGTTTTATGTATTAGCAAAAAAATTGTTGTATGTGGTATGTCACATAGGTAGTTCTTCCGCGAATGACTGTTTATTCATGGAAAATTTTATGATTGTAAACGCATTATGTATACGACATAAAAGATTTTTTTGTGAAGTAAACGTAAGAAAACTACGTGAAAATCCAATACGTGAGTACTTACATAATTTGGGGTAGGTAATGTACAGGTAAACATTTCTTTAAGAATGTCATGTATTAAACCTATTGCTCCACAATACGACATAAACTTTTTATTCGGACAGTAAAATACCATCATACAATTTCATGACCATTCATCAAAGAGTCAAGAAAAACAGCACTCGAGGCGTAACGACTACGGGCACCCATCCACAACAAACACGAAGCCACGTGGCCGTCGCGTGCTCACCCTGCCATGAATAAAAGGTATAGGTACATAAAATTAAACTTCTCCATATTCAGACGAACCCGGGTGATTTACGAGTTTAGGTTAACCCTGCTATCGTTTGAGTTAGACAGGAAATTCTTTGCATTCTTCTTTAATGGCTATGGATGACAGAT
Source organism: Acronicta leporina (assembly GCA_947256265.1). NCBI lineage: Eukaryota > Metazoa > Arthropoda > Insecta > Lepidoptera > Noctuidae > Acronicta > Acronicta leporina. The sequence goes on along the minus strand of OX366513.1, from coordinate 674,806 downwards.
AGTCTGATGTCAATCCTATCATCGTTATCAAAGAGTACGGGTCTCTGGGAATGAGAGGGTTTAGGCTGTAGTCCACCACACTGGCTTATTAAAGTTAACAGATCTCATACGCTGTCAGAAAAATCTCTCAGTCAAGCAGGTTTTATCACGATGTTTTCATTCACCGTTTTATTTCGTGATAATTACCTAATAACACGCACATGGATTTGAAAAGTCAGAGGTAAGGCGCCTCTGGCTTTTAGGATTCTAAGTTTAGTTGTCTAATGGCCGTATCTCTTGGCTATCAGATCAGAAATTGGTGAATTCTGTTCGTGATACAGACAGGAGACCAGTGGCATATATCTCTAAATATATGTTAGTTAAGAACACATACTGAGTAGGTATAACTTGTTAAATCGATACAAAGGGTGGATTTACAACTACCTGCAATATATCAAACATTTCATTAATTCACTAACTTGTGACATTGTGCCGTTATTTACGAGGTGGGTCGGCTGCGGCACAAGTCATACGATACCAGTTACGATGTTCATTGACGTTACAGACCTTCAACATTGATTGACTGATTAAATTAACTTTATGATAATTTAGGCGTCTATTCGGAGGATGAGACAATATTTCAGGATGATGTTGAAACTCCCTCGTTTCTGTAGAGCCTCGGGCATGTTCGCCCAAGCGCATACAGATAGTTTCCATGCTGTCATTAAGAAAAAAGTGACGCGGATGCGGGGGATGATTTTTCAATTTAAAATATTGTTACTAACATTAGGGCATAAGTTCTAGTATCTACTAACAAAAATTGGTTCTTAAGTTGCCCGTAAATAAATAAATAATAATAAAAAATAATATATAACGTTCCTCCTAATAAAATATCTTCAGTCAAGTTTTTTTATTGTTTGTGTCCACAAACGATAGGGAAGCCATCCATGGATACCTGCAACACCAGACGATTTGCTGATGCATTGAGCCACCGAGGAAGAACTGGCTCTCAGGCGCAAAAGTGGAACACACACAAAGATGCTGTACAACTCCGATGTAAAGCTGGACGCCAGTCACACACAAACCCAAGGGCCAGCTTACCACAAGGGCAAGTCAGATATTTACTCGTCTTTTACAAGATGAGATGCCCATCTGGTTCGCAGTAAGGAATTGTATCCTAAGCGTTGCCGGAGTTCCGTTTCGCGGACACTGAACACAATAACTTTAAAAAAACTGATCAACTAATTGACCTGAAAGATTGTGTGTCCCATGGCTCTGCCAAATTATTTTTCGGCTATCGTTTCGGTTTGGGAACCGTAAATGCATAATGAATAAGGGCATTTAGGTTCCTCTGTGAGGTTCGGAGTGTTGTGACCATTTCCGCGTGGTGTACCTATAAAAAACACTTTGGGAAACGCGTAACTAACGCATCCTACCTAGTATTAACTTCCAGAGCAGGTTGGCAATTGCCCGTTTGCCTTCCCTAATCAAGCTTAATTATAAACTGCGTATAACTAAAACTCACAAACGGTCACACTAGCAATCCTTAGGTAATGAGGCAGATATCCGCCTACAACAAGATTATTTACGTGTGCCTAAGTTATTCCATTTTAAAGGTACGTAACCTCAATAAATATCTAAATGGTACATATTTATAGAATCCAATACTCCTACCGCAAAAACAGTAATTCTTTTTGTTTCCAAGATATTAATTTCGTTGCCATAAAAATAGAACTGCTCTATTATTCAGGAATACTAATAGACAGTCGTAAATCTATTTCGGCACGAAGTAAGTAAACCTGACCTTTATTAGATAGGCTTTTGTAAATGTTAGTAAAATTGGCTTTAAATAGAATCTGTTTTCTTTTGTAATTTTGGTGGCGAAGTTCCTACTTCACCAAATAAATGTGTAGGTACTGTAAACATACGATTGAATTATGTCCTGAAGTAGGAGGTCGGCTACGCGGCCCACGCATATACAGCTTATGCTGTGCCTTGTCCTTGGGGCAATAGGTACTCGCAATGGTGACTATCCGAGTGTTGGCTCCTGGCCTATGTAAAACAGGTCGAAAATCTCATGAGCTGAACTCCCAAGAGTACCTCCGTCAGCCAGAAATTGGAGCGCTATGGCATCTCGAGCCACACTTCCATGATGGGCCTTACCACCTCGGTAATGCCCTGTGTGCATTATCCTGGAACCTAGACGATATAGTAGGCACTGAAATAGGCACTTGCCTCCCAAGATTGTCACACATTGCTCTCTGTTCGAGTTTATTACGTTAAAAATGTTAAAATTAGTCTTCTTCACACACCCCTATTAATCTTTATTTCTATAAAGTACGGGCCTGTTGAGGCTTGAGGGAAGTTCAGTTAAAATATTGCATTAATGCATTAAACAGATGGTGACAGATTGCGAACTCGACAGTTACGACCACCCACCAATCCATTACCCGCTCACGGTTTAACTTTCCAAGTAATTGATTATGCCGCGTTTCCGATTAGGAGGTACTTTTAATAGACCACCAATAAAAGTACCTACCAAAAAAGCACAATATAAACCAATTAGATAATTTATTTGAATTGTGCGCAAATAACTCACACAAATAACTCACAATAAATAATTGTAGATACTCCTAAAATAATATTTTTTAAATATCTTTGGCATTGTAACTGTAAATTATAATTACACTGGATACAATTTCATTAGAACCAAGCAGCAGCAGTAAAATAAAATTAATGTGCATTGACTTAATAAAAGCGCCATCTAGTATCCATGTTTAAAAACATGAAATAGTACTGGCTGACACGCCATCTAGTGGCGAGTAGTAAAATAATTGTTACCCTACTCTTTCATAGATGTCGTTTATAGTTTGTTAGGGTTGTAGATGGCGCATAAATCTGCATTATAATCGCAGTGCAGCGCCTCCTTATTTCTTCTCTCTTGCCCTGTGGGAGACATGGAACTCATGTTACCTGTGACACATTCGGGATCTCGACTTTTAGGTACTTATTAAAAAAATAAAAACAAAACCACGTAGGTATATTATGTACATACCTAAGTAACTACTTACTCTACGTTTTAAATATAACGCGTTAACGGTGAAAATAGGTACCTACCATGAGGTGACCACATTGAGAACTCCATCAAAGAAAATAAAGAGGTATTTTTTAAAGAGGTGATATAAAAATGATTGTCAGAATGCCACATATTAGCTACTGTTTTTTTAATGAATTACCGTCAAAAAGTCGATAAATAGGTACCTACCATATTTTCGAAGATAGCAACAAATTCGTTATTGACTTTCAAAATTAAGCAGTGAATTTAATAATGTGCCTTATTTGGAGTTTCATAAAACTTTTATGCAAGCATCCTCTGTACCTACAAATCGCTCCTAACTTCTTGAACTCTCAACATGACATGACGGGTTGACTGAACAGAGGACCTGCAAGATTTCAAGGGTTTTAAATGTCAAAAAAACTTCAGAAATATATCTACGCATGGTAGAACAATATTTTGCCAAGGAACTACTTACAACATTTTATTTAGCTAGTAGCAGCTACTATAGCTAGGAAGGTGAAATTGCTAATTTTCTGCAGACATTTAAATATTAGACGACTAGCTGGTGTTCTGTGATCAAGAAGTTTGGCGCGACTTGTACTGCAGCATGAGCTAATTAATTGTGAGTTCAAAAGAAACCAAACTCACGTATAGTATAGTATAGTATATATAGTATAGTATAGTATCTCTACAATTATAAAATTGTAAAAAAGCTGTGTCTGTACATTGAAGATATTAAAAAAAAACACGTAGATTATGGTAAGTATATGAACGTCTCTGAATCCGAAAATGCATGTGATTTTTAAAATTCTTCTCTGCTTGTCTGCTTGTTACGGGTTGGAGCAAAAACTACTGAATAGATTTAAATTTTATTATCACTGTTAGAAAGTATACTTAAAAACTGGTGAACTTTTTATCCCAATTAATTAAATGAATCCTGAGATACAGCTTGACCTCCCTGATGTATAGAGGCCCATACAAAAAAGAGGTCATCAAAGTTGGTTTTCATTTTTACTCCTGATAAAGCTTCACGTGAGCGAAGCCGCGGGCAGAAGCTAGTAGTATATAAAATAGATCGTAAAACAACTCCCGTACTAGGGAACAACGACCCAAACATACAATTAACCGACACAAACTCGAAACAAATAACTCTAACCCTGAATCCACGCTCTATCCTTTAAACTTAGGATATTCGTTATTGAAAATAGGCTATGATGATGATGGTATCTCTGGGGATCTATAGAGGAGACCTTTGTTCAGCAGTGAACATCCTATAACAAAGGAAGATGATAAACGGTGACTATAATCCGATGCCACATTCATTGCCCACACTTACGGGATACCTACATAACATACATATCTACATTATCATTTTAGGATGTCCCCCTAGACCAGAAGCTTTAGGCGATATTTTGGGGAAAGGCTTTTGAATATTGTTTTGTATGGTTGTATACATTATGGTATGTATTGGTGTCTTATTTAGGTAAGCCGACTATCTTTTTGTGTTTTTTTTTGCATCTTTCATGCTATGATTATAAAGTTATTTTAGTGAAGGAGGACTAAGACCGATCCTTACCCGGTACTTACCAGGTAAGGATCGGCCCTAGGTCACAACTGATTAACCAAATGGTTATCATAGTGATGTTCAAAATACTTCCTTCTTTTTAAAAAACGAGGAGATTCTCTGTTCATCAAAAGTTAATATCTTTTTCAACTTAGATAGTTACAGCAAATTGATAGAGGTTCCTACTTTTGTTTAGTAAATCGATAGGATAATGTTTAGGAATGGACTTTATAGCCGCTAAAACGACAACCGATAGCAATCTACGTACAGACTATAAAATGATGTTTTTGCTACTTTTCGTCTGACATGCGAGAGACCATGAAGCTATAACGAATGAGAGGCCCATAGATATAAGTAGCAAAAGCCCATATTCTCAGGAGAGGCCGAAAGTAGAGACTAGTTGAATATATTTTTATAGTGCATAAGTACTTTTAATTGAGATAACTGAAATTTTAAACACATATTCAAAGCTCCCTCTCATTGAGAATAGTGGAATAGCCCCGTTTACTTGCTATAACTTAGTAAAATATAATCACACAGTGGGAACCTAACCAGGTGCTATTATATTATATATTATAAAAAAACTTAAGTATGAGGATACAGAAAAACTACTTATCAGACACAGAGACATTTAACACTCATAAACAGTCACACTCAGACGCATTTACCCACAATGACACACACACTCAAATTCAGACACAATAACCCACTGTCACTCACTCATCACATCCGTACACATCCATACACACCCCCACACAATACACAAACCACTCATCTAGCTCACTCCCAGATACGACTCACTTAATTGTTAAAGGCTATATATAATATGTCCGGGTGAAGGAGGCCAGGAGACTCATGACACAAGTTTTTAACTTAGTATGAGCTCCTGTCTCCCTTCTATCTATTAAATTGTTAACTGTAAACTGCATACATTTTATGGGAGAAATAAAGAAATATTTTATTTTTTTTATTATTTTTTTTTTTTATTATAAAATTGCTCAACCAAAAAGGACTTTATAATACCTACCTAGGTGTGTGTTGATGCATTTAGCTTGGTTTTGCTTTAGATCTGATTTCCACCTCAATCAAACCTAGAAGCTTAGCTAGAAATCTTTCAGGCTTGCATCTATTTAGTTCACACAACATGCACACATCGTTGTACGCACAAGAAAATTGCTTCTTCATAAAACAAAAAGCCTTCTCTACCATTAACAACACTTAACACGCTTCACACATCGCTCACACACTCGGCATCGCACCCGGCACTGCCACCTCCGAGCCCGGGGCCCCGGGGCCCGGCACTCGGGTGCATGGCGCTGACGAGTGCGGTCGCCAACGCTGCCGCCGCGGCTGCCGCGGCCGGCGCAGGCAAGAAGGCCGCACAAGTTCAGTTGCAGGCAGAGCTCAACACTGATGACGAATGGAACAAATTCCTGACTAGAGATGGACTGCTCGGTAAGTTCAGTACTTACCTATTTATGCATATCAATATATTATCCCATTATCATTGGCCAAAAGGAAATGAATAATGATTGGTGATGAGAAAGTGAAGACTGGGGAAAACAAAATCCAACTAAAACTAAGGCACTGACTCCCAGAAGTGGTTTGGATATACTTAAGTAGCATTATTTAGTTTGTTTTTCTTTATAGTCGGTTTATTTTTACTTAACTTTCTTTATTTGAGGTGTTCATCAGATTCAACTTAGTTGAATAGGTGCCTGGTCAAATTATATTTAAAATCTATTTTTACGGAAACAGTAGGTACCTATGTTTACTTCCACTGTCTAGTCTAGCAGACACGTCATAAGATTTTTATGAACATTTTGTTGTGTCCAGTGGTGGACGTGTACTCGGAATGGTGTGGACCATGCATCGGCATGGTGGGCAACCTGAAGAAGATCAAGGTAGAACTAGGAGGAGACAACCTCCACCTGGCTGTGGTTAGTATCTATAAACCTCTAGCGCAGCAGTCGCGTTTACGACCACAGAGTATTGAAGCAGGTTATTTCATCAAGAACAAGATTAACTATTGTTTTGCGAATAGGATTTTCTTTCTAAACTGAAAGGCGGGAAGGTGCTCACATCCTACTAATATTATAAATGCGAAAGTTTGTGAGTACGGATAGATGTTTGTTACACTTTCACGCCAGAACGGCTGAACGGATCTAGATAAAATTTGGCACACATATAGATTATAACCTGGAATAACACAAGGGCTACTTTTTATCTAGGTCGGACACAATTATAAAGTCCACGCAGACGAAGTCGCGGGCGGAAGCTAGTTGTAAATAAATGGAAGGCGCCGTCGAGGCCGGTCCAGAAATAGGTGGCGGGATAGGCATAGGATTGGTTTGAGGGGAGCACGAAAAGAATACTCCGAAAGACTTGTGGGGCGCCTTTGCCCAGCAGTGGGACGGCAAATAAAAAACTTTCTTCCACCTCTTGGAAACTACTAATTCAACGCGCAATGCGTTATAATATAATCTCAAAACATTGTCATTTCTGCGCAGGCCAAGTCAGACACCATAGAATGTCTGAAGAGATTCAGGAAGCGCAGTGAGCCAACTTGGATGTTTATCGCGGTAAGTGTTTTTAGCGTTTTAGAGTGACTGATATACTTATTGAGAGCTTACGTAAAACGGGTTCAAAGTGTTTATCGCCGGTTATTGCAACACAAATGTGAAGCAATAGAGAACTTCCGCGTCTCCGTCTATAATATTTAATTTACATGAGAGTCTGAATATTAAATAAAATAACGACGGGACAGATCGTCAAAATAATAGAGGCTCTGTCAACCATAAAATGACTACCCCCTTAGTTTGATGAATTTGAAAGAATTTTGTGTGTGCGCGTACAGTGCGTGACGCTTGCAACCTCTCACCAAGCGGGCATTGTCGGGGCTGTGATCCTGTGGCATTTTGTATTTGACCGGCTCACGCGGGCGCGTATGGATGTACGTGTCTACACAAGGCACCGTGATAGCCCACCTGGACAGACTTCTTTTCCCTGCCCATGTCCCAATCTATTTGGGGTCGGCGCAGCATGTCCTTTTCTTCCATCATCCCTGTCAGCCGTCGTCTCACCATTCACTCCCTTTCCCATCATATCGGCCTTATCACATCCAACCATCTTTTCTTTGGTCTCCCTCTACCCCTCTATCCCTCCTCATCACATGCCCATACTAAGACAAAGGATTCCCTTTCAGCTTTTCTGTCACTGGCGCCACTTTCAGACTTCTTTTTTATTTTGTCCATTCTGGTCACTCCACACATCCACCTTAACATTCTCATCTCCACTGCAAGCAGTCTTTGTTTATCCATCTTCTTAACAGCTTAGCACTTTGATCCATACAAGACGACAGGACATACCACCTGGACAGACCATAGAGGCACAAATAGATAGATAGTTATAAATGAACAGACATGTGCCTTGTACGACCCTGTACGAGCTCTATATATGTACCCGTAAATCTATAGCAATCTATTTATTGGTGTGAACCCTCATATGTTAGGAACAGCGATTTGTAGCGAACTGGCACGGATGTGAATATCGACCAAACGCCTGAAAAAACTTCAGTCATATACATTTACATATCTACTGAGCTATTAAAGAAAGTTTCGCTTTTTAGTTTGTTTTATCATTGAAGTTTTCAGGCTTTGTGAATTTAATGGTAATTTAAAGTTAAATTCATGTAGGTATGTAGGTACTTAGGTAGAAGCTAGGGTAAAAAGAGCGTAGATTTTATTTACTTTAACGATAATTTTAGCAATTAATTATTAGGTACCTATGCCTACTAAACCATTTTTGTAACACCAATCTGGGGTAAAACGGAGAAATATAACTAGTATTGTACTTACAATACTGTAATACGTGGCTAGTTACTTAGAAGGGTGTGTTAGGCAACCTCACATATTGTGTGAACAGCAATACTTCACGTCTTCCAAGGAAACTATAACTCCATGATTTATTTTCAGTCCGGTCAACTATTAAACGTTGTATTTGGAGCCGACGCGCCCCGCATCGCTCGCACCATAGAACAAGAGCTACACAATGAGGAGCTGGCCAAGAAGGGAGAGCTGCAGCGACCGAAGAGAGCGCCACATGAGCTCACGACCCCAGAACAGGTATGTACTAAAATATGAAATTAATAAGTGCAGCGGAATCAATTAAATTGTAGGATATTCAATCAAAGAATCAAGCTACGAGGAATGGAATACAAAACAACACGGCATACGCATCATACTTCCAGCGAAGAGAAATATGGGGTAGTTGATATTTTTCTTTCGCAATAGGAGGTGACATTAGCACAACAAAAGATAGAAGAAGAGAAGAAAGCCAGAGAGGCAGCGGCAGTGGAGGCCACGCGGTTTGCCCGCCGGGAGGCGAGGGCGCGGCGCCTCGAGATGCACTTCAACGACGTATGCCCGGCGCTGGTGCTGCCACACGCACAGAAAAATCTCAGGAAGGTCACCGATACCATTGAAGCTTTCGGTATGCAGCGCCACCTAGCCAATATAATTAAAGAATTTGAGAACTGGCTCTACTTACCTACTGATGACAGTTTCCAGTATCTCACGGACTCAGATCGTTTTGTACTTAGCTTTTTGTTACTTACCCACGACATATTCACACCAGAAATCATAGGGCAGCGGGGGAATAAGGGAGGCAATGTTGATCTCGCATCTCTACTGTAGAATATCCTCAACCCCACTCAACTGCCTAAGTCTTCAACCACTTTAATTCCAGAACTCTCATTATGATTATTTAAATCCATATTATTACATACATAACATAACATACCATCACGCCTGTATTCCCCGAAGGGTTAGGCAGAGGCGTACTAATGTACACCCGCATTTCGCCGGTATGTTAGGTCCCATGTAATAGGGGGCGAGCCTATTGCCATTAAACCGAGCACAAATTCCAAACTCCGAGCTGCCACTGGCAATTTAATAGAAAAACCCAATAACACTTTGCTCGACCTGGGAATCGAACCCAGGACCTCTAGCGTAGCAGTCGCGCTCAAGACCGCTTGGCTAATGAGGCAGCATATTATTACGCATGTCATTAATTATTCCAGGTGTAATGTTGGCTGACAAGTGCCCAATCGTAGTGGGTAAGGAAGGTGCTAAGATCTTAGCGGTCGAGGAGCCAGAGCTTGGCGAACCCAATGCGGAGGCGGCACTTATCGAAAGACCTTCGCTAGCGCTACTTTTCAAGAAGATGCCTGATAAGGAGGGCGATATCATTGGTAATATCACCAACATACCGGCATTTCCTCGTGCTGTAGGTAGTGTAGATAGAATATAAAATATTGCAAACTGCCATTTGTGAGAAGCGAGAATATAATATTATCTGGCTTACTTGGTCATCTTGAATATCTCTATGTAGATCTGTCGCAAAGCACCTAAGTGTGTGTTTGGACTTTTGCGCGTGGGAGCCAGTTCCCCCTCTTGGCTGCCGCGGCTCTGACAGTGCAGTCCGTGCGGGTTCCGGCTTATGTTGTTGCAGGTATCTTTGGACGAAGATGATTATTTACCATCTGCTCATTTGCCGACGTACTTAAACAATAAAAAAACCTAACTACTAGTCCGTTCAGTTCCAATTTTCTTACCTGATAATATTCGAATAGGTTTTGGTCTTTTGTTATACTTTGGCACTTGTTTGTTGACTGGCGGTTGGCGGCTGAGAGTCACCAGCCAACATATTATCATATCATACCTATCTGTGTCAGTGATACAGATGATACCTATGTCTAGTATTCTTTTATCTGTGCCTATGTTATATAAGCGGTTGCCGGCGTGGCTACAGCTTCTGCGAAGGAAATGTGCGATCTAATATTTGAATGAAAAAGTCGATTTTACCCAACATCTAATCACTCAGTAAGAGATAGTACATCTTCTGTATCACTCTCTCACTCAGTACTATCTAGGTACTGAGTGAGAGAGTGATACAGAACATGTATCTCCCAACTCTACATAATATATTTTGTTGTCCAAACTGTTTGCAATATAGGTAGGTACGTATATCACTTACTACACTAATATATCATACTAGCTTCTGCCCGCGGCTTCGCCCCCGTGGAATAAAAAGTATCGGGAACGTGATAAAAAGTATCCTATGTCCGTTTCCTGGGTCTAAGCTACCTCTCCACCAATTTTCAGCCAAATCGGTTCAGCCGTTCTTAAGTTATAAATAGTGTAACTAACACGACTTTCTTTTATATACCTATATATAGAATATAGATAACACCGATGTTTATTATGTCCTTACTTATGAATCTTATGATTTAACAAAAATTGAGCGGTATCTAGTATATTTGATTTATTTAAGTAATACTACTACAATTCGCAGTAGGTATGTAATATTTAAGTAAATGAATAACACAGATTAATTAACCCATCAAGTACCTACCTAACAAATTACAAACACAATGCAAAATCTATTAGGTACCTACCTCGTCATAATTTTATGCCTCAGGGCTAACGCAATGAAGCTATAAGTAGTGCCTCTACTAATTGACGAGTTGAACCGAAAAGTATTATTAAAGAACTCACCAGTCTTTTTTCATCAACTGAGAATGAGAAACTTGAAAGTCCATCATAACTACTTATTCTATTATTCTTCTATTCCAACTTTGCCCATAACCTACACTTATTTACAAAAGAAACTGCATTTTTGGAGATGGTAGCCCAAGGATGGTAATATATAATGATCCCTACGATCAGCTTAACTACGTCAAACCGCTGTATCTTTTTACCAAGACATCTTTTATTATTTAAGTACTCAAAAATGCATGTAATGTGGTCATTATTTTGACAACCTTGTTTGAGCAAAGTCGACCTTGCCGTTCTGTTTCAAGGAGCGGCCGGCAAAGTTTTGCTGGCCGCTCTAACAGGCCGGCAATGTTTTGCTTTTTTTTTTTTTTTTATTATGGCGCCACACTTTTTGTGTATTTGCCAGTGTCAAGTATTAGAGTAATTAAGTAATATATCCCATCGTGAGATTATAATTATGGCACCACACTTTCTGTGTTCGCCAGTGTCAAGTATAAGTTGTTTAGTTGCCCCAATAAAACGGTAGAAACTTTATTGAGGCTTTTATGGAGTTTAGGAGTGAACCCAAAAAGTCACGATTTTCAATTCTATACCATTTACCTACACTCTCACACATTCACGAACACTTAATGGTTAATTATCCACCATAATTACACATTAAACATCGGAGAAATTCAAGTTTTGAAAAATAATATAAAATCGACAATGTGCACTTTTCATTTTCCCGCCTAAACCTCAATGTTTTGCTTTTGCCGGCCGCTATTTTGACATTTCAACGTTTTATTGTTGTTGTTATTATAATTCGCCAAAAGGCAGGCAAAGGTTTGAACCATACAGCCTTGTCTTAAACGGTAGAAATTTTACTGGTTTCTGACAACTGGTACTGGTATAAATTTTATTGAGGCTTCGATGGAGTTTAGAAGTGAACCCAAAAAGTCACGATTTTCAATTTTATATCATTTGCCTACACTCTCACACGTTCACGAACACTTAATGGTTAATTATCCACTATAATTATACATTAAACTTGAAATTCAAGTTTTGAAAAATAATATAAGATCGACAATGTGCACTTTTCATTTTCCCGCCTAAACTCTTCAACGTTTTAAAAATCAAATCAATAAAGATTTTATTTAAAATAGCTGTTTGTATCTATAGAGATAGGTACAAATATATTTTTTATTTAAATTACTTGCTGGTTTTATTTAGATTAGGTACTTTCATTTTTGAGTAAAGCACTATACAAATCTTGGCCCACAATGACTGCTTCGCTGGTCACGCTATGATTGCCTAGAGCTAGCCTAGCTACGCTCTAGGCCTTTCAGCTTGGCCATCATTGCAGCCTTTGCTGTCCTCGCTATAAAGGCCTCGACCTACGTTCTCGGCCTTTATCTCAGCTCGTCCATCAAGTGCTGCCCGCTGACCGCGCTGTCGGCCTGGAGCTGCGCTGTCGGCCATCATCAGCGCGACCAGCAATGTAGTCATTATAGACCGCGGCAGTAATGTACTATTTCTAAATAGAGCTATCCCGTCGAGCCCTGTGTGGAGATGGCCTGGTTGAAGATGACGACGCTAGAAAGAAGCTGCCGTCCACAGAGCTCCGCGCTGACAACACAATTGGGATTTACGTGCCCAAAGACAGGCACGAGAGGGCTGCTGTTTTGGACGTGTTGTTTCCTAAGGTAAAAACCAGAAACCTTCCGAATACCTAACATGATTGGAGGAACGCCCTACTCTGATACTACTACTAGATCTAGCCATAAGAGTCCAACAAAAGTGTAGCTACAGGTAATTTGGTTTAAGTTGAAAGAGTTGGTACGACTTTTAGAATAGGTACCATTTGATCCAGACGATGAGGTAGGGTTTTCCATAGTAGGTAGGTACCTTAACTATTTATATAATATTTTTTTGTCCCTAGATGGTAGGAGCCGTGGTGGAACCACCAGTGCCCGCAGAGCCACCGCACATCGCGATGATGTTCGGTGCGTGGCAGCGGCGCGCCGTGCTCAGCATGGCCGGCCTGCCCAAGGTGGCTCCCAGACTCTTGTGCTACGGGTTCTTCGCAGACGCTAGCATTGATGAGCCGAAGTTGTTATGCAAGAATATCGACCAGTACGATCTGAGACCAGAGAAGGATTAGTAAGTTTATTTGTTTTCATAATGTTGTAGGTATTGTTATTGTTAACACGCCTAATACAACTTTTAATCCATTCGACAGTTGCGAGACCATAGTCCTGAAGATAGCAGTTGGGTTAGCAGAGCCGTTACTAGCGGAACCCGATGATGTTTTCCCTGATGGTGCCCCGGAGGACCTGCTGACCCTAGGCCCACTGCACATCAGCGCTGACGCCGTAGTCGGCAGCGAGGAGTGCGCCCGGTTCTTCCCGCCAGGCTATAGTGAACCAGAGAAGAAACCCAAGACCAAGAGTAAAAAGAAAAAGAAGGTAATTAAATTATAAATATTATTCTTTCTATTTAGACAGTTCAATAACAGTTAAGCAACAAATATTACTTGCATTATATTTTTTACTCTATATTTATTGGAAAAGGTCAGTATTTAATTGCGAATGGGTCTTCGTTGGTTTTTAGATTGTCAGCCTGTTGTAACTGACCAAAATGATTCATCAAACCTAGTCGATTTTATAAGAATGTAATCCAAATGCTAGTCTAACAACTTCAAAATAGAAAATTACAATTTAAACTTTACTGAGCTTCACAACTTCGACAATTTTTTCTCTTCAGAGACGTCATGAGAACAAAGAAGAAAACTCTGAAGAACCAGAACGCACGCAGAGTACAGAGAACGCAGATGTCGAAGCGAACGTGGAGGGGGAGAATGGAGACGAAGGGGAGGAGAACGGGGACGGGGAGGAGAATGGGGAGGACGGAGAGGACGAGGAGACTGACGAACAGCACGCGGATAAGGCCACCTCGCCACCGCCCTTAACACCGCACTAAAAGACAGCTTAGGACGACGAATAATACAATTTACAAAATCTACAATGGTTTGGGGTCTCCCCACCAACCCATCATAACGTGTGACGCAATGTTCTCATTTCATGTCAATGGTTCTATGATTTTTGATGATTTTCTGATTGCGTGTAATAGAAATGAATCACTGCTACGGATGTCTACATAAAGTCCATTTTTCTTTGATAGAGCTATATATAAATACTTAATCAAATTAATTTTATGTAGAGCTGTAAAACAATCGAATAAAACACAAAATAAATATTCTAAAATTTGTATTTTCTTTATTTATAAATAGTCAATTATAATATATTTGTATTAACAATAAAGTAAATGAGTAACGACTTAACTGATAAGGGTGGAGGGGGAATATTTTACAGCACAGGCGCAAGCACCTCACACAACTGAGTCTTTTCGATTCCTGAAACCAAAATATTGTTTTTAGAACCATCAAACATTAAGATTTATGTCTATTGAAAGTCTGTGTACGTATAATAATATGAGTGTAAGTTCTATCGTGGGAGAGCCAATGCTTCGGCACGAATGGGCCGGCTCGACCGGAGTGATACTACGGTTTTCACAGAGAACCAGCGTGAAACAACACTTACGTTATGTTTCACCGAGTGAGTGAGAGGATACCGGAGGCCCAAACACTTTTAAAAGGCGGGCAACGCACTTGTGACTCCTCTGGTGTTGCGGGTGTTCATGGGCGGCAGTAATCGCTTACCATCAGGTGCTCCGTCTGCTCGTTTGGCCCGTATACCATAAAAAAGTGTATATAGGCTCTATGTCAGTATGAATAGGTGTAATGGCTAGGGCATTGGACTTGCGATCATGTGGTTGGCGGTTCGATACCCACCCATTGCACTACCAACGTGACCCACTCGTAACACAGGCATTTAGCTTAGCACGAGGGGTTAACAAGAATACTATACTAGTAATGTGCGACCCACATTGCAGGTAAGCTTTTTTTAAAAAATAAATATTTGTGTGACGTACCATATGTAATGATTGTCGTGGTGCGGCGCGCGCATCACGCCGACTCCGCCGCCGAGGCGTCGGTAGTTCATGGCGCCACATAACCGCCATTGGTTCGATTCCGGGTCGAACACCTGCAACGATAGTCATTTGTATAGTATCAATAGTTCATTAGTAATATAGAATTATATACAGTGTCAATTTAGTAACCTGCACCATTAAATACTAGTTTTCATAAATGACTTAATATTATGGTCTGTATTGTATAGGACGATATTATGTGTATTTTTAACAAATAGGTACGTGGTTTGTCGTCGAAACTAGTATGAAACTGCATGGCTCGATTAAACTCTCTAAGGATTAGGAATAGGGTAGTTGAGGATGAGTATCGGGTCATGCGGGCATCATTGGCGATGACGTGCCGAAGAACTCGTAAGAGCGGGAGCTAGTAGCACGCAGCTAAGCCTGGAGCCTTTCTGTGGAATACCAAAAGCCGTAAAAGCTCGAAGAACCCTGACGGATTTAAGGTTTAATATTGCCATCAAGCTCTAGGCGGGCGGAATCGCCAGGCACCGAAACTAAAGCTTTTGCCATTAGCTATAGAATATTCACAACTGAGCATTAAAAACTTTGCTTGTAAATCGATATTGTAGCTAAAAGTAGTGTCAATCGATTGACCCTACTTTTAGCTTCTTTAAAGTTAGCAAAGGTTTTAATTCTCAGTTGTGAATATTTTATAGATAATGGCGCAATTACTACAGTTAGGAATCTAGAATGTGTTATAGATGTACAAACTGCGAAAACCCAATTGTAATTTGAATTTGGCGGGCTCAGCTAAACGATCAGCCCTAATAAAAGAAACGCAGGCCTTTTACTAAGTTGAGCAAAAACAATCTGCGCATTGTGACAAGATCCTTAATAGGACATTGAGGTTGAATGATATGCAAACCTGTCTGCGCAGATGTAGAGGTGCAGGTACTAAATCGGCACCCTGTATAGAATGGATATTGAGTATGTTCACAAATAGCTCACTTCTATAGACTTGAGGTAGGCAGTGCCGTCGAAGCCGCCGACAGCGTACAGCTGCCCGTTGACCACGGCCAGCCCCACGCCGCTGCGGCGTGACGTCATCGCCACCACGGGCGACCACGTGTCCGTGTGGGGCTCGTACCTGGGGCGTGGACATCCACAATCATAATAACATCATGCAGTAACACCTACCAACACGCCTGTATTTCCCGAAGGGTTAGGCAGAGGCATACTAGTGTACACCCATAGTTCGCCGTTATGTGTAAGTCCCATGTAGTAAGGGGCGAGCCTATTGCTATTACTGGGCACAGATTCCAAACTCCGAGCTGCTACTGGGAATTCCATAGAAAAACCCAATAACACTTCGCTTGACCTGGAATCGAACCCAGGATCTCTAGTGTAGCAGTCGCCCTCTGGATCACTAGGCTAATGACGTAGTTAAGTATAGTAGTGTGAGGTACAGTAAGTACTCCCCAATCTTTTTGGCTGGGCTGAACGAAAGGTTGAAAGGCTGAAATGAAAGGTTGTTGCACCCGCCTTCTTGCGCATGGTACAGTCGAGTGGAACATTACTAATGCTAATATCCTATGTAGTATTAGATCAGTAAGTAGATAGATTTTTATTTTATACATAAGCATAACATAATTTATTTATTTAAAGCAGGGTTACACCTTCTATAAACGTAACACCCTTATGAAGAGGTCTGTTCCATCGGAAGAATGATCGTCTTCGTCTTCAAAACCCTTTTCCGATTCATCCGATTAATTTCGCTTCCACGAATACACAATTCATCAGTAAAATTTATCAATAATTCTGTCGCTTTCCTTATATTTATGCTCGAAATTTTTTATCTACTGCATAATGTCTTCCAATCCGATAACACGATACCGACGAACAATAACAAGAAAATACTAACGAACAATAATAACGATAATAGCAAAAACACTAACTACCAATAACAAAAACGAAATGAACGATTCTGAACTCGACTGTATTCTCAGAACGCAATGCGCATGTGTTTCACGTATGGATGTAACACTCATACAGTTGCAGGGACGCGAGCGGGGAGGGAGCAGCGCGCGGGTGGGTGCCCCGTGCACCCGCGCTCTTCTATTAAAATGTATTCTGCGCAGCGACTCGCGCCTACGTTCAGCGCGGTCAAAAAGATTGGAGAGTAGTGTAGATAAGTGTTAGCGTGGTACCGCTCGGCGGAGGAGAGCTCGGTGCAGTCGTCGCGGCCGCCGACGGCGTAGATCTGTCCGTCGAAGACAGCGCAGCCGAGGTGCTTGCGGCGCGTGGACATGGGCGCCACGGGCGTCCACTTGTTGGTGCGCGGGTCGTAGCGCTCCACGGAGCTCAGCGGCGCCTGCCCGTCCGACCCGCCCACCGCGTACAGCTGCGCGCCCAGCACCGCCACGGCCACGCCCAGCCGCCGCGTCGTCATCGCCGCCACCTGCACATGCACCGCCACCATGTAACCTACAGCCTTGTGTAGTGTGTGGTGTGTGGTGTGTAGTGTGTAGTGTGTAGCGACCTTGGTCCAGCGGTTCTCCTTGGGGTCGTAGCGCTCCACGTGGTTGAGGCACTGCACGCCGTCCTGGCCGCCCACCGCGTACAGCGCGCCCTCCAGCACGGCCACGCCCACCGACGTGCGGCACGACGACGTCGGCGCCACCGACCCACACCACTGCACAACACATACATTCTATTATTTACTACACACTACAATACATTCCTCCACTTCTTACTTCAAAACAATTGATAAACCTCTTTAAATACATGCGACTTTCGGATATACCTATCTATTATTTCGATACCCACTTTACAGACTTCAATACCTGCACAAGCATTCACGTTCTCGCACTTTTCTGCAGCACTCGCGACCGTAACAAGGGTGAGGATATACCAGTAAAACAATGACACGGTGTTATGACTGTATATATTAATTTAAAATAACAGACAGCGCGAGCCTAGTCAAATCGCGGAGAAACTTAACACCGCGATTCAGGAATGGACTAAAATCTAACAACGCCATCTATCGGACTTATATTAAACAACATTCAACATTCCGCCCACCAAGGAGCTATTTTACATAGTCCTTATACTAGTTACAATTGTAGGGGCACCGCCCACCATGGCGCTATTTATTCAATTAACAAACATACATTTGCCTTGAGAAAATAAACATTTCACAATTCAAACAAACTTAAATGATAACATACACAAAATTATACAATAAAATATCTCTCTATTAGACTACTGTGTGACAGGTAAAAAACATAATTTAGAACAAGGCCTTTTTATCAAAGAATGTTGAGTGCGCAAAGTAACCACTCTCGTAATCTTGTCTAGCCCTGGGTGTTTCTCCACAATTCTTGCCAAAAGCCATTTACTAGGAGGCAAGTCATCTTCCTTTACCACAACTACATCCCCAATATTTGGTTCAGGATTCTGACATGTCCATTTGTAACGATGCAAAAACTTTGTTAAGTATTCTTGTGACCAGCGACGCCAAAAATTCTGCATCATTTTTTGTGTCAATTGCCAACGACGTAAATTGGATACATTAGATGTTTCAAAATTATAATCAGGTACAGCAACCAAGGGCTCCCCAACCAGAAAATGACCAGGCGTCAGTACATCGAAAGCATCCGAATCTGCGTTTAAAGTGGACAGGGGCCTAGAATTAAGACAACCCTCAATTTGCACGAGCACTGTGGATAACTCCTCATAAGTTAATGTAGAATCCCCTATGACTCTTTTTAGGTGGAACTTGACTGACTTCACGCCAGCTTCCCACAATCCCCCAAAGTTAGGTGCATGAGGGGGGATGAAGTGCCACCTTGTCCCATTTGTGGCTAATGTTTCGCATATTTCCTTTAAATAGGTTGACCTCTCTGATGCAAACAAATTACCGAGTTCCCTTGAAGCGCCAACAAAATTTGTTCCATTATCGCTCCAAACATCTGTACATAGGCCTCGACGAGCGACAAACCGTTTGAATGCAGCAAGAAATCCCTGTGTGGTTAAATCGCTGACAACTTCAATATGCACAGCTCGTGTCGCCATACAAATAAATAAACAAATATATCCTTTATGCGCGTGATGACCACGCCCCTTTGTAGTCCTAATGTTAATGGGACCTGCGTAGTCTACACCACTACACTTGAATGGTCTTGAAGGAGTAGCTCTAGCCTCTGGAAGCTGGCCCATCAATTGCTGTGAAGTTTTCGCAGCCCTTTTTGCGCATGGAATGCACCTTCGCACGTAGCCTTTTATTAAAGATTTAGCTCCAATTACGTAATATTCCGTACTTAAATAAGTTAGCATTAACTGTGTGCCACCGTGAAGCGTTTTGGCATGCGCATCTGCTATCAGCAGGTCTGTTAACTTGGACCTTTTCGGTATCAGTATAGGGTGCTTTGTACTCAATGAAAGCTCTGATTTTTCCAATCTGCCTCCTACCCTTAACACTTTCTCCTCGTCTAAATAAGGACTCAAAGATTTGAGAGGTCCTTTTAATTTAATTAAACACCCTTGTTTCCGCATAACGGCCATCTCATCTTTGAAACCTTCTGCTTGACAATTTTTAACGGCACATTTCCGAGCTTCATCCAATTCTTCTGGCAGTAAAAAGCTGCTAAACTGTTTCTTATTTCCACATAATTTTAAAAAACGTCTACAGTAGGCCACAACCCGTATTAATTTTGTTAATGATGAATATCTCGCCCATAAGGAATCCTCTGCCATAGCAACATTAACCTTTGCAATTTCTAAAGCTGTATCTAATTGTTTTGGCTTACTACACTGTATTTCAGCTTCAGACAAAAATGGTGGGCCGTTGAACCAGGAAGGACATTTCAACAGTTCCGAAGGGTAGATTCCTCGTGATCCGAGATCAGCAGGATTTTGGCCTGAGGAAACATGAGACCATTGAGCGGAATCTAACGTTGTCAATATTTCTGAGACTCTATTAGCAACGAACGTCTTCCAGCGATTCGGATGACTGTTCAGCCATGCCAGGACTACTGTGGAATCCGTCCATGCCCGTACATTACGTATATCAATGCCCATAACTGTAGCTACTTCAACTAGGAGTTTTGTGACCATTACAGCTCCGCACAACTCAAGCCTGGGTATAGATACCTGCCTGATCGGTGCTACCTTCGTCTTGGCAGTTACTAAATTAACTCGTATATTACCATCACAATCAATCACACGAATATAAACCGCTGCTGCGTAAGCTGCCTTAGAAGCATCGGAGAACCCATGCAGTTCAACGAGAGTGTCGTCCGATTTTGTTCCATGCCATCGAGGTATTTTTACTTGTGAAAGTAGTGATAGTCCATTCAGGTAATTATTCCATTCATTTAAAATTTTAGTTGATACTTCCTCGTCCCAGTCCAGTCCTGCTAACCATAACTTTTGTATAAGTATTTTTGCTATAATAACACAAGGTGCCACCCATCCAAGTGGATCATACAATTTAGCAATATGTGAGATTATTCTTCTTTTAGTTACAGATCCAGGTTCCTGAGCAAGACTCACCGCGTATTGGAAGTCATCGGAGCGACGATTCCAGGTAAGCCCTAATAGTTTAACAATTTCATCCTCTTTTAGTTGAAAACCTTCTCCTATTTCTTCATGTCCTTCATTAATTTCCTTTATTTTCTTCAGTAAATCTTCGTTATTACACATCCACTTTTGAAGTTCAAAGCCCGCTTTACTTAGTAATGCATTCATTTCTTTGTAGATTATGAGCCCTTCTTCGATATTATTGCAACCAGTCAGCAGATCATCCATGTAAAAATCATTTATTACTCTTTCAGAAGCCGCTGGATAATCGCCGCCGTCATCATGCGCAACTTGTTGGAGGGCTCTCACCGCTAAGTAAGGAGCCGATGCAGTACCGAAAGTGACTCGCAACATGCGATAATGCCCTACTAATTCTTCCGGCTCTTCCTTCCACAGTATTCTCTGGTAATCGGCGTCAGCAGTCGCTACTTTTACCTGCCGGTACATCTTAACGATGTCCGCTGCTAGACATATCGGATGTTTTCTCCAGAGCATTAATAAGTGTCGAAGTTCAGGTTGTAAGCGTGGTCCAATCATCAATTGGTCATTTAATGAATAACCCTTTTTACCTTTACAGGATGCGTCGAACACCACACGTACTTTGGTTGTATCTTTATCAGCTCTGATAACTGCGTGGTGAGGTAAATATATTGAGTTTTCCTTTTCCCTTTCTTTTTCAGGTACCCTTTCCATGTGACCCAACTGTAAGTATTCCTTAATCACTTGTTTATATTTTTCTTTCAGGTCTGTATTCTTCTTCAATTTAATATGTAATGCATTCAGTCTTTTTTCAGCTACTTCTTCAAAACCTCCTACCTGGCAAGTTAAATTTTGTTCACGAAATGGGAGTCTAACCACATACCTTCCATCTATATCTCGAGTAGTAGTTGCCGCAAATATATCTTCACATTGTTTTTCTTCTTCCGACAACAATCTTTTTTGGTTGGTGGGTTCCGCTTCTAACTCCCAGAACTTCTTTAACCCTTCATTTTCATCTATATGAGCATGCATTACAACAATATTCGAAGACACTGAAGAAGATGTATTAATTACCCCAGACATTATCCATCCAAATTTGGAACATTGAGCTACTACTGACCCATCTACATTCTTTTTCAAACCTTCTTCAATTATCTGGGTATAAACATCTGCACCTAACAATATATTTATTTTATTTGGTGTATGATATTGCGGATCTGCCAAGTTTTCCTCATGAAGATCTAGCCATTCCACCGTCGTAACCTTAGTAACTGGGAGAAGCGTGGTTATAGAATTTAAGACATACGCCTGAACTTCAATATTAAAATGAGAATCTATTCGAGACCTTAGATTTAATTTGACCACTGACCTTGATGTTATTTCTTTCTCCCCTCCAACTCCTTTAATTCTATGAGTTGAAGGAATTTTCTTCAATCCCAAGAACTGCACTGTAGCTTCAGTAACCAACGAAACTTGAGAGCCTTGGTCTATTAAAGCTCTAACCACCTGGTAAGTACCTGCCTTCGACTCGGCTCTTATTAGAGCCGTGGCTAATAAAACTGTATTTCGCAATTTTCCTGTCGAAAAGCAAGTGACAGACTGATTACCTTCCCTGTCTATTTGGGAAATAGGGTTATCTATGTTTTCCTTCATTGGCATAATTACACTTTTACCCAACGACTCAGTGCTTGACTGTGTGTTTATATTAGCACCCGTAGAAGAAAACCCGCTCGGGGGGTGCAGCAAAGAATGATGACGACGTTTACAAATTCGACATTTAACAGGACTATTACATACCTTAGCCGAGTGGTTGTTACCCAAGCAATTGAAGCAAACACCCTTTTCTAGTACAAAACTACGACGAGCATCACAATCTAATTTTTTAACAAACTGTTGACAATAACTAAGCTTATGTGGTTCCGAACAAAAGGGACACTGAATATTTGAAACATGTAAACTACTTATTTTATTTATACCTGTATTACTGTTTTGATGACCTTGACTTCTAGATCCAGAATTAGATTTATTATCCAAAAATTCTAATGCTCTATACCGGTTAGTTAAAAACTCAGAAAACTGAATGAATGTGGGAAGTTCCTCTGATGAGTTATGTTCCGTTATATTAAATTCCCACTGCTTCCGAGATTCGGGATCTAGTTTCAAAGTTATTATATGGATAACTATAATATCCCATGACTCCACATTAATACCAAGATTAGAAAGCGCCTTTAAACAATCGTTAGTATTATCAAGTAATTCTTTAAGACCGACGGCCGATTCGTTATTGAGATTTCTCTGACTAAGTAACCTTTTTAATATAAAATGTGATAGGTACCTTTTATTGTTATAACGCGCATTCAATAGTTCCCAACATCGGTCATAATTCGCGTCTGAAATGGGTATTTGTCGAAGTAGCTGTTCTGCTTCCCCGGACAAATATCCTTTTAAATACTGCATGCGTTGAACATTATCTAAACTATTATTATTATGGATAAGAGATAAAAACAAATCTCTGAAAGTTACCCAGTCTGTATACTTTCCTGAAAATACCGGAATAATTATTTTTGGTAACTTTACTTGACACTGTTTTGAAGTGCTAGCTTTAGGACTTTCCCTTAAATCGGGCTCTTTAATATCAAATGACTCGACAATAGTTTCAAGTTCAGTTTTGTATTGAATGTACACTTCATCTGCTAAATCATAAATATCCTTACACACATATCGACTCTGTTTTAATTTATCTGGCTCATATTCCTCATACAATTTATTATGACCATCTGATAACTGATCCCACAGTTTTTCTAAATTTTCTAACCTTACTTTACAATAAGGACGTGTTATTCGCTCCTTAGGTGATTTTTTAAAGTTAACATAAGCTTTATTTATTCTACTGTAAACATCTTCTTGTCTATTTATTAATGACTCCATGGTCTATTAAATAAAGTTATACAGATGATTTTAATGTAGGTAGGTACTCTCTTAAACTACTAACAGACTAAATTACGATTCAATTGATTTTATTTAAGATATCAAGAAGTTAACTCAATGGGCATACAAGCAAACAATCAATTACAAGTCCACAGAAAACATTTTTAAAGTACAAGTTATTAGTGTTATTTTGTGGTGTGTGGTGTAAATTTTTATAGTGATGTACAGTACGAAATCGAAATTTTTACAAGTCTTTGAGAAACAGTAATTATTAAGGAAAATTGGGCATAGGTTCCCCGTCTCAACCAAATTATCTTAAAATTAGGCTAAGTCTAAAACACAGTTGAAATATTCTAAGTTAATGTTCATAATACTATCAAATTTCAAAGTTAATTTCTTCAACCAAATAGAGTTCAATTTTGTGTAATTATTAAGAATTCTTCCAAGATACTAAACTTTGCAATTCCACTGTTATAAAATAAAAGTTCACTCACGGTTTTTAATCCCAATTGATATCACCTTATGAATTTCATTCAACCTGATGTCTTCGTTACGACGTGTTGCGTCTTTCACGTCTGCCGTAGACACCTCCTCCGTCAACCTTGCTGCCGATCCCTGACGGTGACGACTCCCGGCACCGTCTGCAATAGCGCGCTGCACCACGCGCTGCTACTGCTGCTTGCTGCTTCTTCAAGTGCCTTGGCTAGTTTGCGCAAGCGATCCACTTGCCCAGCCAAGAAGTTTCACAAAAACTGAAGACACTAAATCCGGCTCCGAAGGACCAAAATGCACAAGCATTCACGTTCTCGCACTTTTCTGCAGCACTCGCGACCGTAACAAGGGTGAGGATATACCAGTAAAACAATGACACGGTGTTATGACTGTATATATTAATTTAAAATAACAGACAGCGCGAGCCTAGTCAAATCGCGGAGAAACTTAACACCGCGATTCAGGAATGGACTAAAATCTAACAACGCCATCTATCGGACTTATATTAAACAACATTCAACAATACCCACTTTAGCTATTTCAATACTCACTTTACATAGTTCAACACCCACTTTAGCTATTTCAATATTCACTTTACATAGTTCAATACCCACTTTAGCTATTTCTATATTCACTCTATATACTTCAATGCTCACTTTAGCAATTTCAATACCCACTTTAATTACTTCAATACCCATTTTAGCTATTTCAATACTCACTTTACATAGTTCAATACCCACTTTAGCTATTTCAATACTCACTTTACAGTTCAATACCCACTTTAGCTATGTCAATACTCAATACCCACTTTAGCTATTTCAATACTCACTATACATAGTTCGATTCCCACTTTAGATACATATTTCAATACCCACTTCACATACTTCAATACCCACTTTAGATATATTAATACTCACTTTAGCTATTTCAATACCCACTTTACATACTTCAATATTCACTTTTTATATTTCAATTTCAAATATTCACTTGATATACTCCCATATCGACTAGCTATTTCAATACCAACTATTATCTGAATACGGTGGGCTCATTGACAGGGAGTAATTTGAGAGTTTTCTGTGGCCTACGCAAATGTTCCACTGATCCGGTATCGTCGTGCGACGGGTTGTTTGGCTCCCTAGATTAGGATCAAGCTACACAATGACTGATGCATGCGTGCCGTCAAATGGGACTGGCCTACTAAAAACCACTACCATCGACCATAATATAGCCCCTAGACGCCTCATTACAGGCGACCGATGTCTATCAACACATCAGACTAATAGATCTTAGAAAGGACCCCACTCAACATTTTCGATTTAGTTTCGACCACTTCTGTGAGCCGTAAACACTTCCGCGTTAAGGAATAAAAGTTGGTGAAAATAAATGTTATAATGGCCCCTTGCACAATACGTTGGTGTGGTAAAAATAGCCAAACTTCGAGTTTCCGGAAAGATGGCATAACATTTCATTAGTATTAAATAGTTATATAATCATAATTAAAATTATTTTCTGATATTATTTATCGGAGTTCATCCTATCCTGTACGTGTAAAAAGGTGTAAGAGCGCTCGTTGATGTCTTTTATGTTTGCGTCTCTTTCTTCTGAATGTAATTTTTTAGCTATCTCTTTTCCATTATTATTTGGTAAACATAACTAGTCATTCACCAAATCCTATGACATAAATTATCGATAATGCATAACCTGTACCTACTATTTACTAATTTATTACTACCGCCAAATCCCATAGAAAAAAAACCCAGGCCCGGCGCAAATGAATTCTCAGATTGTAGAGTAATAGTAGTAGGAATATTGTTATTTGTTACAGGTTTACGTGAAAGGATAAAATCTGTCAAAAATGTCCTAAATATAGTATAAAAAAGGGTAATAATTCAAGTAACAGTACCACTTGTCGAAATAGTCACAAGTTCAAAAAAGGCACCTTTTTGTGTTCCTCTGATTTTGCCAGTGTATATTTTAGTTGCTTTATAGTACGGGGTATGGTTAACATTTTTATTCGAGATTGTGGGAGGTATAATTTTTGCTATGGCGCTTAGCAATTTTGTATCCCTGAAAGCGTTTTAATTAAGTACGGGAAATAATTGTTATTATATAAGTACGGGGAAAAAAATATAATTTGTTTCCTGTTTCTATTGTTTAGTACATTACTGCCGCGGTCTATAATGACTACTTTGCTGGTCGCGCTGATGATGGCCGACAGCGCAGCTCCAGGCCGACACAGCGCGATCAGCGTGCAGCACTTGGTGGACGAGCTGAGATAAAGCGAGGACAGCAAGGGCTGAAATGATGGCCAAGCTGAAAGGCCTAGAGCGTAGCTAGGCTAGCTCGAGGCAATCATAGCGTGACCAGCGAAGCAGTCATTGTGGGCCAAGGTTTGTATAGTGCTTTAATCAAAAATGCATGTAATGTAGTCATTATTATGACAACCTTGTTGAAATACGCAAGAAAAACATTTTCGGATAAAGATTTAGATTTCCTACTGATTTTCCACAGCACAATTTTTTCATATGCAAGATTATATTTTTCCTTTGAGTTTCGCGGTATCAAATTTTCAAACACTAATTTAGCTTCATCTTTAATGTCTGGCGGTGTTAAACACATTGAATCGGAAGAATTTTCGCTTTGAGAGCTCAATTTTAGCAAAAATGTCACTAAATAAAAACCAAATTTTCGCTGAACCGCGCTTTTGTTACTTATATGTTTTTTTTTTGATCAATGGTAATTGGAACTATGCAGCCTAATATGGAATAAAATCTTTTTGTACCTATCTCTATAGATACAAACAGCTGTGTTTTAAATAAAATCTTTTTGGAATTGATTGTTTAAAACGTTGAAACGTCAAAATAGCGGCCGGCAAAGCATTGCCGGCCTGTTAGAGCGGCCAGCAAAACTTTGCCGGCCGCTCCTTGAAACAGAACGGCAAGGTCGACTTTGTTCAAACAAGGTTGTCAAAATAATGACCACATTATATGCATTTTGAGTAAATGTTATTACTTTACGTGATTAATAACATTAAGTACATGTTAAAATAATAATATGAAATAGGAAGGTAAATAGCCAAATATATATAAATAGAAGAATTAAAAAAAATCAACTTTTTCGGATTGGGAGACGTTTATATACCATAACCCACGTGTTTTTTTTAATATCTTCAATGTACAGACACAGCTTTATTACAAATTTATAATAGTAGAGATAAGTAAACATTATATTACAATTTTATTTACTAAGATATACCTTCGTGTTTTATTTAAACCTGTGTTTAAAATACTGTTGAACGGATAGATGGCGTTGTTAGGTGAGAGGCCATTCCTGAATCGCGGTGTTAAGTTTCTCCGCGACTTAACTAGGGTCGCGATGTTGTAATATTTTGACAGTTCCGAATACACAGTTATAACAGCAAGTCGAGTTGTTTCACTGAAATATCCTCACCCTTGTAACGATCGCGAGTGCTGCAGGAATCTCAATGCGTGATAGTGAACGGTTGTTCACCTGTCCCATCTCTACTGAGACGTAATGACCCTGGTAGGGCCAATCAGATCGTAGTACCCCGCTTCCTTCCTTCATATCTCAACTAGTTGCCAGAATTGTTTTCATGCATTAGATCAAGCATTCTAGCGTAGCATCAGGCGTCTATGGGGCTATATGGTCGATGGCCAACTACGGTTCTTTCTTCAAAAGACCAATTCAACATTGGCTTGCATTGTAACTCGCATTAATATATTTACTACTAAGTACAGTCTGAACTTTAAATAAAAGAGACCATGATTCTACGAGTTTATTTTGGCATTTCTTCTCAGAGGTCGTCAGTTAGGAAATGCCGGTATCATCTAGTTAAAAAAATATAAGACATTGACTTGTAAGTGTCCTTTAAACTTGTAAAAGTGTCCTTTAAACTTGTAAAAGTGTCGTTTAAAGTAGTAATTGTGTTACCTGGTTGGTCTGCGGGTCGTAGCGCTCGATGCTGTTGAGGTAGCTCTGTCCGTCGTGGCCGCCCACCGCGTACAGCAGGTCGTGCAGCACGGCCACGCCCACGCCGCAGCGCCGCTTGGACATGGGCGCCACCATCTTCCACTCCGACGTCTGCGGGTCGAAGCGCTCCACCGACGCGATCGCGTCGCCCGAGCACCACCCGCCCACCGCGAACAGAACCTCGCCTGGACAATTACAAAAAAAACATAAGTACTACCATAATATGGCTTAAAACAATTTTTTATGGAATAAGGAAGCAAACGAGCAGACGGATCACCTGATGGTAAGCAATAACCACCGCCCATGGACACCCGCAACACCAGAGGAGTCGCAAGTGCGTTAGCCGCCTTTTAAAAGGGTTTGGGCCTCCGGTAAAATGTAAAATAACACATTATGCTATCGTGTTCATTGTTAAGCGTGCCTTCATATTTGAACTGCAGACCTAGCTGCTATAGAAAATGATGGGAGTGCAGCGGAATACTGGGGCTAATCTAGTTTTGTGTTCCGTTTAAATTAATTTTTTTGCCAGCTTCAATGTCAAAGCAGCTTCAATTTGCTGTCGATGTGATAAGGAAAATAAAAATGATTTTAAATAAGTTTATGAAAATAAGGAAGTTGTGCAAGAGATGGCGTGCTAGAATCACAGTGGTTCATAGTCAAAGTCAAAAGTCAAAATGTTTTATTTCAATTAGACCATTAGAAGGTACTTTTGAAAAGTCAAAAAAACTAGTTGCACGGTTCCAAAAAGTGGGTCATATGGAGAAGAGCCACAGCAAGAAACTCCATAGATACTAGGTTATTGGAAGCTAACTAAATATAAACCAACTAACCTCTTCTCGTGGGTTTCCTTGGCCTAGTTCTGGGTCCCTGCATGAGCGGCCTCTCCTGAGGCAGTAGCAGGTAGTTCTTGGCTTCATCCAGTAGGTCTCGACACGCGTCATCTGACCTTATGAGTAGTTCTGACGATACTGTTCCCACCAGGAACTTGGGACTTAGGAGGGGCAGGCGGACGTGTTGGAGGACCTGTAATATAAATATGTACATAGTTACATTAGTTACTGAAGGTTAAAACACTATTAACATCTGTGGTTCCCAAAATGCTGCTAAACTTAGGCGTAAAAAACAGTAGCTATTATTATTACTTTATTTTTATTTACCTCTATACTTATTACCGACAGACTAGAAGGAACAACTTTCTGTAGCCACGCCAATATATCACAATCAATAGCCCGAACCCTTGGCCTTCGCCATAGCATAGCATATATTTAGAGGCATGTGTGCATCTTCAGCATGGCATATTTTGGGACCATTTTACATTGCATTTCGCCATACCTGTGCGAGATGCTGTCGCCTCTCGGCCACGTTGTACTTGACCCAGGACATGACAGCCTGGAAGGTTTGCTCCTCCGAGCGCACGTTGAGCTCGTCGGAGGACACGATATCAATCAGCTGCGCGGCTGGCAGTAGTAGGAACTCTTCGCTTTCCATGACCTATAGACAGATGAGTAATTTTATGAGTACCTATTGACATAGCTAGCTATTGACATTGACATTCCTCAAATGGCCATTTCAGACATTGCCCTGCATTGTCCCATTCACATTTTTTTATTTGCATTATTTTATGTCTGGACTTTAAAAGAGACCATGATTCTCAGAGTTTGTTTCGGTGTTTCTTCTCAGAGGTCGTCAGTTAGGAAATGCCGAAGCCATCTAGCTATAAAAAAAACCATTGACTTGTAAAAGTGTCTCTAAAGATCTACTTACAGAAATAAATATAATTTCATTTCATCATTTCATTTCATTTCATATGAAAATATTAATTATTTATTTTAAACAAATATGGAGAACATTACCGTAAGCTACCAATTTGTTGGACAATTCAAAAGGAAAGGATCAAAAAGCAGAAAAGAGCAACGGCGAAATAATGATCTTGTTAATTTTTATTTTCCCTATCCTGTAAGAGTTTAGCCAAAACCGTGTCTTAATGGTCGCCAAGTTATAAGTGTAGAGAACTGCCGTGCCAATGTTCATGCTTGTACAGGGAGTTGTCTATCAGTGTTACGACTTTTATTATGTTTTATTAAGCTTTCTTCCAAATTATTCATTTTTTATGTCTATACGAAGGCATTCCAGGATAACCTTGTAAAAAAAGACAAAGTGTAATGCATGTATGAACATAATAATAATAGCTCTCACTTCTGGAAAGTTCTGTTGTGTGAATTTGTCTGCGATCCGCAGCAGTTCTCGGCAAGAGTGTGTGTCGGCGAAGGCGCGGATGCCGAGGCAGTTGGAGCAGTCCAGCTGCCGCTTGAGGAACTCGCAGCACACGTCCTGGATCTCCTGCAGCTGCAGCAAACACGCTGCCGGGAGCAACGCCTGCAAATAGTGATTATAACATGTTATATGGCAACCACAGTTTATTTTAGACTATAATGATTCCTAGTAGGTATCTTAAACGGCATATAAAAAAATGTACATGTATATAATTAATACGTACATGGATAAAATGAATGAATGTTCAAACTACTCCATAATTCAGGTTACAAACAGAAATATTTTCCTGGGGAGATTGTTATATAATACTACTTGGGATAATGTTAGTATTATAAATATCTTAAAATATGATGTGTTATGAAATCTAAAAAATATTTTTTCGAAAGTCCAATGATGCAGTTTTAATTTTAATCAAAATCAAGCCTTCATGATTTCATTGAGTATTATTTGCTATACCTTAGTTTCGGATTTGACCATGTGCACCCACTTCAAAAATTCAACCTCATAATTAATTACCTAATTAATTATAATTGCTGTAGTTTTGGTTATTATTAACTATTAAGTAAACATTCTAAAAAATGAACAAATGATGTGTACAATGTTGACTGACTTGTACGTTGCTCTCCTCGACGACTATGTGCGCGGTGTAGCAGAACTCCACGAGCTGTTCCATGGCCTGCTCGTCCACGTCGCGGATTGTGACCTCGGTGGCGCGCGACTCCGCCAGCTCGCCCGTGAACATCGCGCGGAAATACGGGCTGCATGCTGATAGTATCACTCTACAACACACAGTACACGGAATATTAATATTGTCGATAGTTTCTTTGCTGCCTCATTAGCGAAGTGGTCCTGAGCGCAACTGCTACGCTAGAGGTACTGGGTTCGATTCCCAGGTAGAGCAAAGTGTTATTGGGTTTTTCTATGAAATTCCCAGTAGCAACTCGGAGTTAGGAATTTGTGCCCGGTTAATGGCAATAGGCTCGCCCCCTATTACATGGGACCTAAACATACCGGCGAACTGTGGGTGTACAATGGGTTATAGCTGTTACCTGACCCACCCTAAAAACGGACGAATTTGAACCCTCTGCTTGTTACATTACAAGAGTTATTCAATTTGTATGAGTTTATCAGACTAGCGCTACTCGATGAACGAATACAATAATAATACAGATACGCAAAACGTTTGCGTTAGGATATTTATAACTACTTGTTATTCAATTTAGATTTTTATGCTGTAAGACTAAAGGTTTATCTTCGATAATATAATTAGTGTCATTGCTACTAATAGCTTATTTTAATTAATACACACAAGTAGATCTGGTCTTGTGGTTCGTGTGTAAGACTGAGACGAGCAAGATGCGAGTTCAAATCCTGCATGGCGTATATTATTTTGTTTTCAATTTAGAATTTATTCAAGAAGTATTTCTTACATTATTGTAAAGAACTATAGACGGACACATTCTCCAAATATAAAGTTTCTAACTTGGTTATATTTTCACTTAACTTGTAATAAGTGGGTAGATGAAAGACAAATACGCGTTCATTATAAAACTGGTATTCAAATGTTACTAAGTTTTAGGGTAGGAAAATAAAAATAAACCGTGACAACAAAGCTAAAGCCAGTCTACGCACAATTGCAGTGACTACGCGCGAACACTTTTTACCTTGCCTTACTAAATTGTGAAAAACAACGTATTTTTCCAATTTTTTAATTTATGTTTTGTAGTAGTTTTATTATCATGTCATTGTCTGTGATTATTAAAAATACAAAATAAACTATTTACACGATGCGAATGTTGGCATCAGAGAAATTGCTAGGAGACTTATATAGCAGTAAGTGTATTTTTATAATTTTAAATTTCATTATTATACCTAGTTATTGCTTTAATCAAACCTATTTTTATATGCCTTCTTTGTTTCAGAGAAATACCGTCAGATTGTGGTTGAGACGTTTTGAAGAAACGGGAAATGGCCGATTTAATAGTCACTAATATTTGGAAATATTACGTGACAACACGGATATTTTCTTCATGAAAGATAATTGCGCCATACACCGAGCTGCTGTGGTGCAAAATTGGCTGGCCAGTCAAGAAGGTGTCAAGACAATAAATTGGCCATCTAAAAGCCCTGCCTGACCTAAACCCAATTGAAAATTTGTGGGGTCAAATGATTTTAAATTGGGATTCATTAGAAGTCAGGACAAAAGAAAATTTGGCACAACTTGTGACTTCAACATGGGAACTGATGAGAGGAAGTAATGCTTGCTGAAACATGATGTGCGGCATGCGAAGCCCCTTGCAACAAATTATAGAAAGAGATGGTGCTCCACTGGAGTTAACAATACTTATGTGTCAGTGTGTTAAATCAATTGTTGTTATCACAATTTCTAAGGAAATGTTTCTTACAGTGATTAAGCATGTCCTTTTGCGATCATAACTATTATTATTTAAATATTTAAAAACCTATAAAGTAGGTCAAAGTATAGTGCTATTGTCACATAAGTTTTAAAGTAGGTATGATAGTTTATGTGGTGATGTTATTGTTATAAAAATAGAAATATTATATTATATTTCTAAACATTTAACATGTTGATTCACTACATTGACTACTGTTTAAAGTAGGTATGTATTAGATTAATTACCTACTTTAAAAATAAAAATGGGTATTTTATAGGCAACTTTAAAACAAAGAAAATATTTAGTAAGTAACAACTTTAATCAAAAAAATCAAGCTTTCATAAGTATTAAAACTTCTTTTTACGTTTTTGCTTTTTAATATAAGTATATATATTATATATATAATATAATATATATAATTATATAACTATGACAAGTAATTGTGTATTCTATATTTAATAAAATCGTTATCATAATAATTAATGTTTTTCATTTCTGTTGTTATTTTTATTTAAATAGTATTTAAATATCATATAAAAACATTTGGAATTCAAAAAACAATATATTTGAATATTGTAAACATAAAAAGCTAAAAGAAGCCCAGGGCTAGTTTTGAACTCATAACCATGCTAACATAGATACACTGTTGCAACCACCAGACCAAATCACCTTAACAAGTATTATTGAAATTAACAACTCCTCAATCATGTGACAAAACAATATTCAAAGATTACCTACCCTAACGTTACGTGTTAAAGATCAAATTGGCACAACTGTAGTTTATAATATAGGCAAATATTATAAACTACAGTTGTGCCAATTTGATCTTTAACACGTAACGTTAGGGTAGGTAATCTTTGAATATTCTTGAACAAGTCGCTTTAAAACAACGACCTAGGTCGTTGTTTTAAAGATCAAAATTGCTTAGTAGGTAGTCTGTATTATTATTTTATTTGTCATCGAGTAGCGCTAGTCTGATTACCTCATACAAATTGAATAACCCGTAATATCACAAGCAGAGGGTTCAAATTCGTAAATTTTTAAGGTGGGTCAGGTAACAGCTATAACCCATTGTACATTAGTACGCCTCTGCCTAACCCTTCGGGGAATACAGGCGTGATGGTATGTTATGTAGTTTTTTTATTATTTTCTGTTCCATGGCAATCTGTCTGGGAATGCCACATCTCTTCAACCTCGTGTGCTGTTGTCCTCCTACTCCACTCAGAGCCAGGGCTAACTCATTTATGTGTTGTGCAAGTATTGTGTATAGATAACAGCAGCTTATGGCCGTTTTCAACAAATCAGGCAGTAGATTTGTTCACTAGACATAGGATTTTGACATTAGTTAAATTGGAATGGATTTAGTTTTTATTGACGTAAGTGTTCTTTTCCAACATTCCAAACAGTACACTTTTTAAAAGTACTATTATAATAATCAGAAGAATCGCCAAAAATCAGTATGCATTGTTGTCAGGTACAAAAAACATTTATGAGAAATAATGAAAGTGTTAAATACTAAGACTCTGAAAACGATGTTGTAAAACTAGGTCAACATTTTAACCGTTTATATTTTTAAAGATAAAAGTGAGATAAATGTGTAGCCTTCAAATGATAACATAGTTTACAACTGTTTGTAAATACTACAACGTTGTTTTGTTGGTGAATTCTCCGAGAGCATTAGTCACTGGAAGCACGCCAAAAATTTCATTTTCAAAAAGTAAGAAACACTGAAACTTTCTTCAGAATAATTTACTTGGTGATAGTAAAATTAAAAGTAATGACTACTAACATTACTAGATGTTATTAACTATACATATATATTAGGTAGCCTGCCAGGAATTGTTTTAATTTTCGGCAAATTATTTTTAGTAAGCCGAAATTGGAAGATTATTATTGAGTGCTTCCGTGATCTACTTTGAGAGGTTGATAACCCTTTTTTGCCGTGGGTAATCTTCATGCATCATCTGCCACTTGGGAAGGCGGCAAGGTATATCGGACACGTAACAACTAAAATCGTATTTACCTTCTCTTGCCCTACCTACAGTCAGGGCAAGGGATTCGTGACATTCGCGATCATGACAGATTTTACTCCAGCAAAGTTACTACGCTGATATATTTTTTTAAATTGAACTTAATCAAGAAATAATCTTTGTTGTGTGTTCTCTTTAAATAGAAATAACCTGTTTGAAATTAAAAAATAGAACTACTTTTTATTTTATATGAAAAAATAACAAAAAATATTTAGATTTTTCAGTAATCGCAAACTTTTTTTGATGTGTGTAGTTGCCTACTGCCTACAAGATAAAATATTGCAGAAAACCGTTTGCCGTATGCGTTCTCCACCAAGTTCGCGCCAACCACGAAGTAGATACGTACCGGTGCGCGAAGAGCTTTCTGTTGGCGACGTTGAGCACGACGTCGCAGAGCTCGCGGTGGCGGCGCAGCGCGGACAGCTCGCCGAGGATGGCGCGCGGGTGCTTCTCCGACGTGTGCGACAGCCGCGCCCCGCCCGCGCCGCCGCCGCCCCCCCCGCCCCCGCCGCCCGGCGACCCGCCCTCGCCCATCCTGCGCACACACACCAATCTCGCTAATTGTCATAGTTCAGCTTGATGCGACTAGCAGACTATCTCGTAATAAAATAGGTTAGTGTATTGACAGTTTTGAATGGCAATATCATAAGCTAGGAGTTTTGCATCGAAAGCATTGCCAATCTAGATTATAAATTAGGCAGTTGGGGATACTTAAATAGGTGAGAAAGCGTGTGATGAGAATCTAAAAGTGCCTAAGTCCAGCAGTGGCCTACAATTAGTACATTTATATCAAAGGCCTTGTGTGCATATCTGCGTAGTCATTAACATGTATTTTACCTTTAGAGTTATTTTAAGTTTGACTTAACATTATTTTGTAGTTTAAATTTTAAGTTAATTACTTCATGTTCCGAGGCTCAAATAATACGGCGTCGGGCCGGACCGAAAGCCCAAAGGGCAGCATGCGGCCCGCGAGATTCAGCTTGTGTACCGCTGAAATAGAACAGAGGTTTGAACGTCATCTATTCTGTATAAAGGTACCGGTTTACCCGGGACATTTTCATTATAATAACGTGGTGATATGAAAACACTTTGTAAACATATTTGTTAAAATAAGTATAATTAAACGTAAGTACCTATTTTAATAATATTTTACATTAATTAAAGGTATATTAAGCATTACTTAATTTAACTGATCTACAAACTATCTACTATAGACTAATTAAAATACATTGTCCCTTTATTAATGCATATCATTAAAAATCTCTTTTATATTAAGAAAGCACTGCACTAATGAGGACCAATGAAGTTATATATCACGTGGGAGAGCCATGCTTCGGCACGAATGGGCCGGCTCGACCGGAGTTATTACGATTGTATTGCAAAATTCAGTCCAGCCGGACTCTTAAAAATAAGGATTACCTAAAATTTAGAAATCTTTTAAAAATCTGACTCCACATGGTGCCAGTAGAAGTAGCTTTTAAGTTAAAGGGACTTCTTACACAAGCACTTCGACGATTATTGTTTGCTATTGCGATTTTTGTGGGGGCCTGAAGACAATCGTAAGTAGTCAGAAATCGAATATGCCTGACATCCAGTCTATATTCCCAGAAATTGGGTTGCGAAGATGCTAGATGCTGCTGCCGGCAGTCGCTTCAAGAAAAATACTGATATACCGCCGCATCTGGTTATACTGGAAGCCGTCTCGAAGACAGTTGGAAAATGCCTAGGAGCATGATATTGGAGTAGATTTTATAAAAACGTCAAGAGGTTGTATAACTCATCATCAAAGACCATGGCCTAAGTGTAGCAAAGCCGTTTCCAGATTTAGCCATGTATTTCAGTTTTTTTAATAGATATTTTGTCTTTCACAACATCGCGAAACAGGTACCTTCGTCAATTTCAAAAAAACTTCAAAGTGCATTTTTTTGTGTGCATGTTACGATAGTGAACTTACAAATTTATTTAATAAACATTATTCATGCCAAATATAAATACATAATATAGATTATATAGATTCTATTATTCAACTAGATCATTAGCGAAACTAAAAATAAATAATCTCAACATTACAAATACTTAGACCTCAATGTTTTATTACTATGAACATTCATCGCATCATAACCCAGTTATCGTGTCGGCTTCTAATTCATACCTATTTAAGTAGGTCACTACCTGTTTTGATGATATTATAAATAGCATATGAGTGAATTTGTCACGTGGGATTCACTTTATAAATTGATGAATGGAGAAGGTGACATTTTGACGAGAGGATATGTTAGGTCCTATGTGACACTGAGACACTGAAACACCTTAATTTGCCTTTGGGGTGTGATCGTGAAGACTAGGTCTGTTTACATTTTAATATCTTACTTAATTAAACAGACACTCAGTTCACTCTCTGAGGCTGCAGCCCTAAGGTTGAACCAAACCTCTGATTAAAGTTCAAGTTCAAGTTCAAATGTTTTTATTTCAAATAAGCTTTTACAAGCGTTTATGGAACGTTAATTCTAGTTGCACGGTTCCAAATTGTGGATCCTATGGAGAAGAATCCGGCAAGAAACTCCATGGACACTCTTTTAAAATGAATTATGTTACAATCTTCACAGGTACAATATTGCTATAACAAGATGTGTGGACGCTGAAGGATGTCCAAGTTTGACCAAGGACAACTATATTAAACGAAGATTCACGTTATTTGAGAACCCGATGTGATTTCTATTACAACAAAACAACATGGTACATGGTATATTGCTTCGCTAACCAATAGTGGTAATCTCGGCCTCAAACGACGGGCTAAGGTGAGCAGAGTCGCCAGCATATACCTATTACACATTGGCATACGTGAAGTAAAGCGAACAAAACAATGATATTTGCTACGAGAAAAGTTGGGTAAGTAGGTCAGTTTGGTGCCACAATGTCAACAACCTTGGCGAATGCGAGCTTTATGTCAATATCGTGCATTGTGATGCAGTGCAGTGCACAAATACCTAGTTATGTTTATGCCCCTATGGTCATAAACATAACTAGGTATATAATATAAATTTACAGGTTTGTTACGGTATACTTTTGTGCCGATTTATTTATTTATAATTATTATGTATATAGGACTGGATCTGGAAGACACTATAACACTGGGAATATCTGTGAGCCACTGTCACAGGTAGCTACTTGCTTCGTATTAATGTTTTTGAATATATTGCCGACTGCAGCCATTTGGCCGTTATATTACGAAGTTTATTGTGTGTTTATTTTAATTGTTAGAATTTCGGTCAACCATACACGGGGCTCTCGTCGCTGGGTATTGCACTCACTAACGTGCGTGTTGCACTCGAACACCGGTGCCGGGTGCTTTATTTCGGTTATGTCCGGGCTTTTATAGGTGATAACACGGGAGAGAGAGATTACTACGATTACTATTACGACATTATTTACGAGATTGGTAAAATACTCAAATATAGGTACTGATGCACTATCAGCCTATGTCCCTTCCTCAAGGTCTAATCTATCTCCATACACGAATTAGTTCCACTTAGTTGTGAAAACATAATAATATGTTGGATTACAAAATGATACTCTGAAAATTACATGGACGAATACTACATTTTTGTAAGTTTCAAGTTCAAAGCCAAACCATGTTTTAACTATGTACAGTATGATGTAATTTGAATAGGATCTGGTATACATACATATTTTCACATTTGTCTCCCATCGAGGTAGAAAGAAACTATAGGTTTAGATCCTAGCACACCACTTTCACTTCATTTCCTACCTATTACAAGTTTCAGACACTCAACTCAAGAAGTCTCATGAAATAATGTTTAAATATTAGACTGTATGTACACACATCACAGAAGGAAATGGTTAACAAGTTTGCAGTCAAGGCTACTCTAGCAACTCTCTCTTAATCAGCAAACAATTTAACTAGGAAACAAATAGCTCATGAAGCTCATTCACATATTTACACAATCACCTTGTGTAATGTCAGTGGTAGCCTCAAGGGTGATGTAACATCTTTCGTAAAACATTCTAATTACATAAACATTTAATAATATGTATGTTCTATAAGTTGCATTTACAGGCTACGTTATTTTTTAATGGCTTATCTTGTAAAAAAAACTGTTGGCTCTAATCACTCACACATCAGGTTCAAGTTCATCCAGAAAGAACAATCTAAAATTAAAATGTTTAAGAAGAGATTTTTATCCAATGTGTAGAATTTTGTCAACAAAACACACAGAAGGGGCTTAAAGAGATAATTTTACTGTGTTATTACATGGTAAGATGACAGCCTACCATATTAAAATAAATAGTAATTGTCTTTTATAATTAAAAACCATCTGGTTTTATACACATTGTTGTTGAGGTACCTAGCAGTTTATTAGATGCAATAAGAACCTCATATTTAAATATATACCTACTTAAATAATCCTAACTCTCAAACACATTGAAATTTAGTAATTTTGGGACAAACTATATTACATATAAATGTATTATTTTGTTCACTGTTGCGTGCTGACCTTATTTTGTTTTAAATATATTTCCGACAACTGTTGACATCATTTACAAATACTGAATGTTTTAAAGCTTCATCAACATTAGATATGGAAACAAACAATTTAATTATCTATTTTCATTGGAACAAATTATGAGAGGTTCATACTGTTAATATATATTTTACATTCATTTATATATTTTGTACAAACTGAATTTGTATTATGAATTTATGTGATATATTAGTAAATTGAATATAAATAACAGTGTGTAAATATTTCAGGGGGAATACATTACCTTTGTTTGTTTCACAGTACATGTAAGTAATACCTACACTATAATAGTGAGTTTTTCAAAGGTACTGTGATTGTAAAATACAACACAATTTCTATTGAAGAATATAAAATAAAAAAGTAAATTTTACAGAATAAAAAAATTCATACTTACTTCCTTCTCCCTCACACAGAAGGTGGAACTTACATGTCAAATGTTAACTGATGATTAAGCTGTATAAACAATCAGCTGTTGGCAGTCCCATATTTACAATACAAATCCGCCCAGAGACAAAACAATGACTTCATGTTTCATGTTATCATAGCCGTCAATTAAAAAAACTATTCAAACTATGTGAAAAAGATATTGATGCCAAATAATAGTCAATGATATGAAAGTTCACTCACCTTTTGAGTCCGCGTGAGTTACCCAGCTGCAATCGCAGCGGGGGCGAAGCCCAACCCCACACGGAGTCAATCTGCAACACACCACCCAGTGATACCGTGAAACAACCCCGCTGTACACAAAAACCAATCCTGTTTGGCAATGCCATCTAATTAATGCAATGTATCAGCCGCGCAGCACTCACCTTTGACGATTCCTATTCGACTTCAAAAAGAAACCAGCCCTCAAAAGAGAGTTTCACACTTATTGAGCACCCTGGGGAATGTAAAACAGATAACGGCACATCGATTTTACGATTTCACAAGTTTATATGTTTACTAATGTTGCAGCATAGGTATCGTACTTTTGCCCACTAGTCAATTTTTTGAAGGTCTGATCAAAATAACTGACAATGCATCAAACGGCCTTCACTTTGAAACTTATTTTTGTTTATTGATCACATGATGTAAATGAAAATAAATGAAAAAAGATAAGAATGAATATAGTCAAGATTTTTAACTTCGGCTATAATCACGATTTATTTTTTTATATAAAATATATGCAAAACTGAACTATTGTTTGAAGTTTGGAATCAACGTTTTGAATGTACGTAAGTAATGTCAAGATTTACATTGCCACAAAATAAAAAATGAATCTTACCAACTACTACTAAATGAATCAAATTATGAATCAGCGAACAGTCTAAAACTTCTTCAAATCTTAGGTCTCGATCTCGAGCTGTTCGAGCTATAGCAGCAGGCTTAGACTTAGGCAGCAGGCATTCTATTAGCACTTTATGGTAATGCATCTGTTAGTAGTCTGTGCTCTAAGCAATCAGCCAGCCTGAGAGTCAGATAGGCCAAAAGAGTTTAATAATGTAGTTGTACAGCCAGCCAGATACTTCTGCCCCAGGTTGACCGGGTTGACCCTTAGGGTTGACCCTGGTTGACCATTGAATTATTGTTACTCTGAGCTGTTGTCATCCTTTTTGTCCTGACATTGACATTATGATGACATATGATTTGACATTTGTCCACAGTTGTTGACGTCCTTCATTTTCCAAAATAATCCAAATTTCGCTATTAAAATAAGTAGTAAACAGAAGGCAGAAGTTTATTTATTAGTAGCCAGAATTATTTAGAATGTCACTGAGTCTGCTTCTAGAAAAATACGATGTATCTACAGATGAGGGTCTACAGAAAGCGCTAAATGAGATTGAGAAAGAGGAGGTCAGTTGCACTATTTTGATGACGATGGCACAAGTTTACGTTTTTTAAATTTTAAATAGAATGAATGTTTTTGCAGGCGGAGGTGGACGCGGCTCTCTCGGGAGTGTTGTCACGGGCGTGTTCCCTGGAGGGCCGTCTACGCACCGCCAGCCAGGCTTACACTAAGTTGAATGAAGTGAAGACTGATGCTCAAATCGCCGCTGATATGGTCGACAAGACTGCCGGTCTAGCGAAGGACGTCAGTGCTAAAGTGCGGCAACTAGACCTTGCTAGGGTAAATAACATTGATTTGTATGGCTTTATTCACTGGTATTATGTGTATAAATTAACTATTTCTGGTTATGTGCTACAAGTACACGTCTTTTCTCAGTCCCGTGTGGCAGAGTGTCAGCGTCGTGTACATGACCTGATAGATCTACAGTTGTGTAGTGCTGGAGTGGAAGCCGCTATCAAAGCACATGACTATGAAACTGGTATGTTATTATTTTACTGTTATTTGGTTGAACGAGTTCTACTTCATTTTAAATTGGACCCCCATGAGTTATAGAGTGAAATAGTGCAAAATAAAAGTACTTATAAATATAATTATGGTGTAGCACATAAGGAATTAGACATAATATGGATACTTGGGTTATAACCCAAAGACAGACATTGGGGAAAGAAGGTATTTTGTATTTTTTTCCAAAATAAAGTAATAGGTACCTTACAGCTTTTTTATGAAACTTATTGGAAACAAGATAATTCTAGTTAATTAGTTTAAATTTGTTTAATTAGTTGAAAACATTTTTTTATTGTCTACTCCTCTAGCAGATAAAATCTATGGTCAGTAATCAAAGTAACTATGATTCTCAACCAACATCAAGATACATTTAGAAACATACACTCATGCCAGCAGTGATTGTAGAGTGCCAGATTATTATCATCAACCCATTTACCGTCCCACTGCTGGCACGGGTCTCTTTCACAGTGAAAGGTTATATGATAAATGATATTTATTTCTGTAAATAGATCTTAAAAAGACACTTTTACAAGTTGTTTTACATTTTTTTTTTACTAGATGGCGCCGGCATTTTGTATCTGACGACCTCTGAGAAGAAACACCAAAACAAACTCAGAGAATCATGGTCTCTTTTAAAGTCCAGACAGTAGTAGTAGTATTATAGGATATGT
Organism: Acronicta leporina; assembly: GCA_947256265.1. NCBI lineage: Eukaryota > Metazoa > Arthropoda > Insecta > Lepidoptera > Noctuidae > Acronicta > Acronicta leporina. Next base: position 632,457 of record OX366513.1, on the reverse strand, counting down.
GTTTTACGATGTAGGGCAAAATCTGAACAGGTCTTTTGAAGAGAGAGCCATAGCAGTCTTGAGTTGACCTGTCCTAACTGACGGCACGCATGCACCAGTCATTGTGTAGCTCAACCATTAGGCTTTAGTTAGGCTAAAGTTCACCATGCTAGCCTATTGCGGGTTGGCAGACTTGACATGCCTATGAGAAAATCTCTCAGGCATGCAGGGGTCCTTAATGATTAATATGCACATGCTTATGAAAAGTCAGAAATGCATAGCTTGGAATCAAACCTTGATTTGGCAGTCTAACAATTATACCACTAGGCTATCACTGGTTTGTCTGACTGAGTGTCACATACAAAATGGATTAACTATAGACTTGACAAACATCTCAGCTCCAATAACTTAATTGGCCATGAATAGCAGGATACAGGCTACCATCAGTTGTCTCTACAGCCTGCCTGTTAATCTACAATAACATTATAAAGAGGAACGATTTGATTGTTTGTATTGAATAGGCCCCGATACTACTAGACCAATTTGAAAAATTAATTTACCACAAGAAGTCGACATAATCCCTGATGAACATTGGCTTCATTCCTATGGGACAACGGGCGAAGCCGGGCCGGGCATAAATAATAATAATAATGAATGCCAAGTACTTGTTTGCCTTAGATTTAGTCAGAAGTGTATAGGGTGCACAAATTGTAGGTGCTGGTCACGTGTCTCGGTTCCTCAGCATGGACCCCGGCTCCGTGGCGGCGGCGCGAGCGCGCGGCGCGCCCGACCCGCGCGACGCTATGACGCGCGCCGCCAACACCCTCCGTGAACATCTAGTGCGCAAGTATGTCAATCAAAATTACATATAATTTTTTTTAAATTGATAATTAACATCTTTTTTTTCTCTTGAAACAGTCCACAATCACAGGATGACTATCAGAAATGATATTTGGTTTGAACCATATCAACTTTTTAGTGAGAAGTTTGCTAACTTTACTTCACGTAAAGAAAATTAATGTCTTAAACGAATTGGTCAATAATGTTGTCAGGTTTGAAGAAGCGGCCCGCAAGGAAGACGAGCCGAGTGTACAGCGTTTGTTTAAGCTGTTCCCGCAGATCGGACGCGCAGAGGAAGGGGTGGACCTCCTCGCCAAGTATCTTGCCACACAAGTCAGTTTAAGTAATATTATAAATACTGCTTCAAAAATTATAATAACATGTGCACTAGCTAACTAACACACTTGCTAAACAATTATTTGAAGTCTATTTTGTGCAATGCCTTAGTAACTTAACAGACAGAAATGTGTTACTGGGGAGTTTGTTGCGCCACTTCTTCTTCCCAGCGCAAAAACTAGGAGGTGGTGAAGGGCGGGCAGTTTGAGGGCTGTCTATAATGTAAAAATGTCTTTAATGAATAAATGATTTTGACTTTGACTTCATCAATCACCGCTTGGTTATTTGTACGCGAGTTCCATGCAATGCCTTGATTTGATGGGATTTTGACTGTCAGACGGAAGCGGCAATTCGTCGAGCATGCGTGGTATCAGACGTAAGGTCTGAGGCGCTGGTGTTCGCGGACGCCGCGACCCGCGCGGTGGAGGCGGGCGGCGCCGGCGTGGAGCGCGCGCGCGCGGCCGGCCTGGGCCACGCGCACGGCCTGCTGCACCGGGCCGTGCGCGCCATACAACCCGCGGTATGTACCACTATAGTATCAGACGTAAGGTCTGAGGCGCTGGTGTTCGCGGACGCCGCGACCCGCGCGGTGGAGGCGGGCGGCGCCGGCGTGGAGCGCGCGCGCGCGGCCGGCCTGGGCCACGCGCACGGCCTGCTGCACCGGGCCGTGCGCGCCATACAACCCGCGGTATGTACCACTATAGTATCAGACGTAAGGTCTGAGGCGCTGGTGTTCGCGGACGCCGCGACCCGCGCGGTGGAGGCGGGCGGCGCCGGCGTGGAGCGCGCGCGCGCGGCCGGCCTGGGCCACGCGCACGGCCTGCTGCACCGGGCCGTGCGCGCCATACAACCCGCGGTATGTACCACTATAGTATCAGACGTAAGGTCTGAGGCGCTGGTGTTCGCGGACGCCGCGACCCGCGCGGTGGAGGCGGGCGGCGCCGGCGTGGAGCGCGCGCGCGCGGCCGGCCTGGGCCACGCGCACGGCCTGCTGCACCGGGCCGTGCGCGCCATACAACCCGCGGTATGTACCACTATAGTATCAGACGTAAGGTCTGAGGCGCTGGTGTTCGCGGACGCCGCGACCCGCGCGGTGGAGGCGGGCGGCGCCGGCGTGGAGCGCGCGCGCGCGGCCGGCCTGGGCCACGCGCACGGCCTGCTGCACCGGGCCGTGCGCGCCATACAACCCGCGGTATGTACCACTATAGTATCAGACGTAAGGTCTGAGGCGCTGGTGTTCGCGGACGCCGCGACCCGCGCGGTGGAGGCGGGCGGCGCCGGCGTGGAGCGCGCGCGCGCGGCCGGCCTGGGCCACGCGCACGGCCTGCTGCACCGGGCCGTGCGCGCCATACAACCCGCGGTATGTACCACTATAGTATCAGACGTAAGGTCTGAGGCGCTGGTGTTCGCGGACGCCGCGACCCGCGCGGTGGAGGCGGGCGGCGCCGGCGTGGAGCGCGCGCGCGCGGCCGGCCTGGGCCACGCGCACGGCCTGCTGCACCGGGCCGTGCGCGCCATACAACCCGCGGTATGTACCACTATAGTATCAGACGTAAGGTCTGAGGCGCTGGTGTTGGTGTTGTTATTTACTTAGTACATACTTACAGACAAAAGCCCGACAGCCAGTCTATCCTCTGAATACCGGTATTGCCCAGAAATTGGGCTGCGGAGGTCTGATCGGAGTCGCTTCGTGTAAAATACTGATTTTCAACGGCATCTGGGTAGACTGGAAGCCGACACCAACATAGTTTGGAAAAGGCTCGGAAGATACCCGCATGGCGAATGGCGCCGGTCTCTTTTTAAGCTGATGGTAATCAAGTGTTTGGGCCGCCAGATATTAAGCGCAACCATAGCCTATGGCGTTAGCAAAACTCGATCGTCTCCAAATAGGGTATTACACCTTTTTTTGAAAACTGGTTTAAATTAATCCTTAGATCGTAATGAACCAGTAGAAATTTTATTTCAGTTTTATAAAACCGAAACATGCCTTAAAAACTATTTTGAATTTTCGCGCGGATACGCTAGCCGCCATGCTACTTCGGGTCGTGACGTCACTTCGTTAGTAAACAATACAACTGCAAAAGACCAAGTAACGTCAAGTTACTATCGGAGTGACATCACGTCGGAATCCAATATGGCGGATGGCGTTTTAAAACAGATTAAAAAAGACTATTTTTGAAATTGAATTATAAAATTAAAAATTTACATTGCATTTCTATAAATAAATACTAACGATTCTCGTTTACTTTTTTTAAAATCTATCATAAACATGCATTTTTATATTTTTTCTTACATGGTGTAAAATACCCTATTCTTATCCTACCGATTAATTTAACTTGTCCAATGAGATATTTAGCGTGTCATTTAGCGTGTCATAGAATGGTCTCGCACCAGGTCTGTGCGGGCATCCGGCGCATCTACAACGAGATGGTGGCGGCGCGCCGCCTGGAGGCCGACCCTCACCGCAGCGTGAGCTCTCCTCTGAGCGCGGAGCCGATCCTGGCCGAACTAGCCCTCACGCACTCCCGCATCACACTGTACTTCACGTTCCTCAGGAGGAAGACTGAGGTTAGACGACCTCTCAGACTCGTACTCGATTCCATTCAGTATAAAATCTTTTAGGGTTAGGTAATATTTGATTCAATCATTCATTCCTATTCTCCTATGATGGATGAGTTCTATCTCTTCTTCCTCGTACACTATGTCTGATGTAATTATCCTGTTTAGGTTGACGCAGCACCCCTAAAAGAAGCCGAGAAGAAAGCGTGCGTCGACGCAGTAGAGAAAATCATAGCGGAATGCGACCTTATGCGGACCGCGCAGGACATACTTGCACATTACCTAGCTCTGGAAAGGTAAACCATTTTCAGCTTTAATCTGTTCCAGATAAAGTTCAATAACAAAAGATGGTTTTAAAAAACAGTTTGTTGTAGAAAGCAGGATTGGTTTAGTTGTAAATTGGTGGCTATCTTAGATACGTTTTCTTGCAGCACCTAATAGAGATTTTTAAAAGTTCATCCAGGAAAATAATAGTACTTCCTTTTACTACTTTTCATAGATTTTTTCACGTAAGACCTTACAGCATTTCCCGAATGCACAAAGAAAATTTTGTATTTTGTGAAGGTACTTTTTGGAGGAGAGCGTAAATAAGGCGTTAAAGATGGCAACACCTCAGGCCGGCGTCACTACGTCGAGCCTAGTTGATGATGTGTTCTTTATAGCAAGGAAGGTCATCAGGTAAGTTTTTTTTGGTATTATTACATTTTTATTTTTGGTTTGTTTCTATTAGAAGAATATGAAAAGGAAATTACTTTTATTTATAAACATAACATATCATCACGCCTGTATTCCCCGAAGGGTTAGGCAGAGGTGTACTAATGTACACCCTCAGTTCGCCGGTATTTTAGGTCCCATGTAATAGGGGGCGAGCCTATTGCCATTAACCGGGCACAAATTCCAAACTCCGAGCTGCTACTGGGAATTTCATAGAAAAACCCAATAACACTTTGCCCGACCTGGGAATCGAACCCAAGACCTCTAGCGTAGCAGTCGCGCTCGGGACCACTAGGCTAATGAGGCAGTTTTATTAATTATTATTAATAATTCTTATAATTTACATCTTTTTTACGAATTTTTAGTTTGATTTTATTTTAAACTATTTTTCTCATTCATTCTTTACGCAAAATCATGCACTACCCCAACACTATAAGTTCCAGTGTGGTATAATTATTTATTTTCGAAATATCAAGTTATTGAATATAATTTCAAGTTCAAATGTTTTTATTTCAAGTAAGCTTTTACAAGCGTTTATGAAACGTTATCATACTAGGTGCACGGTTCCAAAAGGTTGATCCTATGGAGAAGAATCCGGCAAGAAACTCCATGGACACTCTTCTATACTACTATATAAAGCTGAAGAGTTTGTTAATTTGTTTGAACGCGCTATAATTTCAGGAACTACTGGTCCGATTTGAAAAACTCTTTTAGTGTTAGATAGTCCATTTATTGAGAAAGGCTATATACTATATATCATGACGCTACGCGGGCAGAAGTTATTTAAAATAAATTAAGTTACAATCTTCATTAGTACAATATTGCGATTAACAAGATGTGTGGGTGTTGAAGGATGTCTAAGTTTGACCGAAGTCGATAATATTAAACGATGGTTCACATTATTTGAGAACCGGATGTTATTTCAAGATATTAAATAAACTGTGTGGTAAAAACACACTTTACACAATTAAAAGACGAAGTATAGTCTGGGCAGCTCCAGACATGCATGGAAGTGTATATGTGTGTGATGTTGGATGGCAGGCGCGCGGTGTCGTCGGGCAGCGTGGACGGCACGTGCGCCGTGCTGAACGAGGTGTCGGCGCAGCTGGAGCGCGGCGCGGCCGGCGCGCTGCGGCGCTGGCTGCGCGCGCCGCCGCTGGACCCGCTGCCGCTGGCGCCGCCGCGCCCGCCCCGCGCGCCCCGCGCCCCCGCCGACGCAGCCCCAGACCTCGCCTCCAGGCTCAACCGCGACATCGAAGCGCAGCGGCTACTCTATCTGGTCACTCTCTTATCTTAACTTGTGTAGGGCCGAGGCAGCAAGGCCTCAGTGCACTTCGACCCAATGGGATAAAATTCTTGTCTGTTTGTTACGGGTTGGAGCAAAAACTACTGAATAGATTTGAATTTTATTATCACTGTTAGAAAGTATATGCTCCAACTTAAAAACTGGTGAACTTCTTATCTCAATTAATTAAATGAATCCAGAGATACAGCTTGACCTCCTTGATGTATACAGTAGAGGCCCATACAAAGAAGAGGTCATCAGTGTTGGTTTTCCATTTTTACTCCTGATATAGCTTCACGTGAGCGAAGCCGCGGGCAGAGGCTAGTTATCTGTAAAAACGGCAAAAAATCATGTATGTTGTTGTTTTTTAGTATTTGTTGCTATAGAAGTAACAGAAATACCTACATAATTTGTGAAAATGTTAACTGTTTAGCTATCGCGGTTCATGGAGACAGTCTGATGTCAGACAAACGGACGGATAGACAACGAAGTCTTAGCAATAGGATCCCGTTTTTACCCTTTGGGTACGGAACCCTAGTAATTGATTTGTTATTTAATTGAGTGGTTTGTACCAGGCGCACATGAACGAAGCGGAGGCGGGTGCGGAGTGGGCGGAGCGGCTGGCCGACGAGGCGTGCTCGGCGGCGGGCGCGCTGGCCCGCGGCGCGGCCGAGCGCGGCAAGCTGGCGACGTGCGCGGCGGGGCTGGGCGCCGCGGCCGCCGCCTTCCGCGCCGCGCGGGACCTGGCGCTGGCCGCGCTGGCCGCCGCGCTGCACCACAAGCTCGTCGCCTGGGCGCACCGGCTCGTCGACCCCACCACATGCACTGGTACAGCTACACTCACACCCATCAATATGTATACACACTAAAATTCGAAAGCTCTTTTTTATGAAATGACGATTGCAATCTTTGAGATAATAACAATATAATTAAAGCATTGGTTCGAAAATACTATGTTCATAACAATATCATAAAATTTCAATTAATACATTAGGAGAAAATCACTCTTGAAATGTGCTAAGTGTATACATATCTGTGCTCGTGACTGTACACTTGCCGGAAAATTGCTTTAACCAATATGGCGCGTGCGCAGTAGTCGATTTTTAGTACATTTTGCACGCAAATGCACTGTGCAGACTTCTCCCTCTCCATTAGTTTTGGGTCAAGTTACGTTGCGCGAACTATACGATACATAGTATTACATAATATGCACTCCCCAAAAAGTTAGGCAGAAGCGTACTAATGTCCACCCACAGTTTGCCAATATGCTTAGGTCTCATGTAATAAAATAAACAACCGGGCACAAATTCCAAACTCCAAGCTACTACTGGGAATTTCATGGAAAAACTCAATAACACTTTGCTCAACCTGGGAATCAAACCCAAGACCTCTAACGTAGCAGTCGTGCTCAAGACCACTGGGCTAATAAGGTAGTTTACCATTATCATCTATAGACTAATCTCATTTAAGTATTTATTCTCATTTCATATCCAAATCAACATAATTCCTAGTCCAATAGCCCAAGAAATTACTGCGGTGTCCCCAGACAATACTGCCACCCTGCAATGCATCACGTCTGTATTCCCCGAAGGGTTAGGCAGAGGCGTAATAATGTACACCCACAGTTCGCCGGTATGTTTAGGTCCCATGTAATAGGGGGCGAGCCTATTGCCATTAACCGCCACTGGGAATTTCATAGAAAAACCCAATAACACTGCTCGACCTGGGAATCGAACCCAGGACCTCTAGCGTAGCAGTCGCGCTCAGGACCGCTTGGCTAATGAGGCAGTCTTTAATAATCGTACTGTTATTTTAAGTAAACTCGCTATAATATATGAATAATGTGTAGATGATATGGAGGACGACGCAGACGCTCTCCCGCAAGCGCTGGAACAGTTGACGGAGGCGGCGCGTGCGCAGCTGTCGGCGCGCGCAGTGGACGCGCTGCTGCTGGCCGCGCTCGCTGAGGTCGCCGCCCGCGCCGAGGCCGCCATACTACACAACCGATACGACCGGGTAAGGACCCACTAAAACTCGTGCGTTTTATACTCGCAAAGTAGGGATGAGACGTATTTACTTTACTAGGTTTTAAAACCGGGGGTTTTCGTTGAAATAGGGCGCCCTGGTGTGGGCGAGAAAAATTTGCAAGTATAAGTATTTACTAGTTCCACGCAGGCACACACCAGACGCCGCGCCGTACGCGTATTAAAAAATACTCGCTTGCATTGAAAATCGATCCACATCTTCATACATATAAGGCGTTTAATCGTATTGGCAAAAAAAATACTTACTACTTGAACGAGTATTTTAAACACCTCGAGGACTCGGCGCGTGCCGCCGGGCGCCACGTATTGAAAAATACTCGCATGCATTGAAAATCGATCCTTATTATCATACTTTAAAGGCGCATAATCGTACTGGCAAAAAAATACTTTCAACAACGAGTATTTTCAACCTTTGAAGACACCGCGTCGCCGTGGCCGAATACTTTCAAGTATTTTGATACTTGGTTTTCGACCCTGGTATTTTTACATACTCGTACTTGAAAGCCCCGGTATTGAATCATGCAAGCATATCTCATGCCTATAACAAAGTGCGTTGTTCACGTCACAAAAATTGGTAACTTGGAATACATAACATACTTCTTCAGAGCAATACAACTTTAATCATTTGTACCGTGAGAGGTCATTAAATCGAGCGGAGAATCTTACCACCGCCATCTACTAATATGACGTCACGGAACAGCGACATCTCTTATCAAAAAACATAAAGTTCATATTTGGAAACTTAAACTTGTGTGTCGCGCAGGAGGGCGGGCTGGCGGTGGAGCGGCGCGCGCGGCGCCTGGCGGGCTGGGCCGGCAGCGCCGCGGGCGCCGCGCGCGAGCGGTGCGCGCGCCTCACGCAGGCGGCGGCGCTGCTGGCGCTCGAGCTGCCGGCGCACGCGCGCGACGCGCTGCTGCCCACGCCGCGCCTCGCCGCGCCCGACGCCAAGGACATACTGGCGCGCAGGTACCCAGCTATCACATACACCACACCGCACTGCCGCACTACGCTGCGCGCGCCTCACGCAGGCGGCGGCGCTGCTGGCGCTCGAGCTGCCGGCGCACGCGCGCGACGCGCTGCTGCCCACGCCGCGCCTCGCCGCGCCCGACGCCAAGGACATACTGGCGCGCAGGTACCCAACTATCATGTTTATTTTTAATTCAGCCGTTATCGTCCCACGACAGGGCAAAGACCTCCCTATCTTCCTTCCACTCTTCACTTAGAACCTTCTGCGGCTAATCCTTGCAATAGTAGCGACACGTTTGGCGTAGGGCTGAGCGATTGTACGAAAGATTGTATAGTATCGCTCAATATGTGACACGATTCACGAGACACCAATTAGGTGACGATTTTATATAGTACTAGCTTCTGCCCGCGACTTCGTCCGCGTAGCGTGATGATATATAGCCTATAGCCTTCCTCAATGAATGGGCTATCTAACACTGAAAGAATTTTTCAAATCGGACCAGTAGTTCCTGAGATTAGCGCGTTCAAGCAAACAAACTCTTCAGTTTTATATATTAGTACTAGCTTCCGCCCGCGACTTCGTCCGCGTGGAATAGTTACTTAGTCTTAGCGGGATGATAGCCTATAGCCTTCCTCAATAAATGGACTATCTAACACCGAAAGATTTTTTCTAATCGGACCAATAGTTTCTGAGATTATCGCGTTCAAGCAAACTTGGCAGGTGGCACTTGACAGGTGGTAAGATGATGATCCCCTTCAGCGGCTTGTAGTATGTTTTGATTGAAGCTCACTTCAAGATATAGCCAATATTGTTAGTTGATAATTGAGTATTGAGTATCCGAGCGTAACTTTAGTAAAATATGTCACGGGAACAGGAATAATAAAAGAACGCTAAATGAGGATATGTCCTTCAGAGCGATGATATATAGCCTATAGCCTTCCTCGATAAATGAGCTATCTAACACTGAAAGAATTTTTCAAATCGAACCAGTAGTTCCTGAGATTAGCGCGTTCAAGCAAACAAACAAACAAACTCTTCAGCTTTATATATTAGTACTAGCTTCCGCCCGCGACTTCGTCCGCGTGGAATAGTTACTTAGTCTTAGCAGGATGATAGCCTATAGCCTTCCTCAATAAATGGACTATCTAACACCGAAAGATTTTTTCTAATCGGACCAATAGTTCCTGAGATTATCGCGTTCAAGTTCAAGCAAACTTGGCAGGTGGTAAGAAGATGATGATCCCGTTCAGCGGCTTGTAGTATGTTTTGATTGAAGCTCACTTCAAGATATAGCCAATATTGTTAGTTGATAATTGAGTATTGAGTATCCGAGCGGAACTTTAGTAAAATATGTCACGGGAACATGAATAATAAAAGAACGCTAAATGAGGATATGTCCTTTAGAGCGTTTGTTGGGTCCGAGCGGACCCAAGCTCGGTCCACACGGATACAAAACAAACGCTCTAAAGGCTGATGAATAACGTATTTATTTGGATAAGGATTAATATCATGTTTATAAAAACACCTACGCAAATAATGCATTTGGAATTTTAGAACAAAGTTAGCATAAAAAAGGTTATAGTGAGCCAACCTTAAAAGATAGATATATGCTGTCGCGGACTTTTTTTTTAAACTTTTAAAGAGAAACAATTCTGTTATATATGATTTTTGCGAAACTTTAACCGTTTACGCAGCGCACGCATCGGAAGCTCTCAAAAGGAAAAAAAAACGAATTTTAGAACAAAGTTAGCATAAAAACGGTTATAGTGAGCCAACCTTAAAAGATAGACATATGCTGTCGCGGACTTTTTTTTAGCACTTTTAAAGCGGAACAATTCTTTCATATATGATTTTTGCGAAACTTTAACCGTTTACGCAGCGCATGCATCGGAAGCTCTCAAAAGGAAAAATCCCGATTTTGAAACATTCTTCATTGATGCTCCGCTCCTATTGGTCTTAGCGTGATGATATATAGCCTATAGCCTTCCTCGATAAATGAGCTATCTAACACTGAAAGAATTTTTCAAATCGAACCAGTAGTTCCTGAGATTAGCGCGTTCAAGCAAACAAACAAACAAACAATCAAACAAACAAACAAACTCTTCAGCTTTATATATTAGTATAGATAGATACCACAATAAAAAAGACTAGACGCTACCTGTGTATGTGTATACTTAAATCTTTTGTCAACTGTAGCTATGTATGAGACACGACAGAACCTCTACTTAAAAACTGTTTGTTTTCAGGACCGATTTCAAAATGGAGGACATCAAGCGTTTAAAACTATAGTACCTATTCAATATTTATTGTTGTATCATAGATAACTGTTACTATTATTAATAATATATGAAATGGCATTTAAAATAAATTATAAATATATACATTGTTTTTGATACCTAAATACATAGCGTCACCATTTAATAATACAATCCTAATATTCGGTCCATTCCTACTTACCAAATATGATCTCTGGCATGCTGCTTCGAGTTTTGGACTAAGGATGAGATTGACTTGCATAATTCAATACCGGTGCTTTCAAGTGCGAGTACTTAAGTAAAAATACCAGGGTCGAAAACCAAGTATAAAAAAATACTTGAAAGTATTTGACCGCGGCCCGCCCCTCAGCGTACGGCGCGGCGCGGCGCCCCGACAACGCGGTGTCTTCGAGGATTAAAAATACTTGTTGTTCAAAGTATTTTTTTGCCAATACGATTATGCGTCTTGTATGTATCATGATATGGATCGATTTTCTATGCATGCGAGTATTTTTTAATCCGCGTACGGCGTGGCACCCTCCGGCAACGTCCTCGATAGTTCAAATAACTCGTTTTCAGTTTTTTTTTGTCAATACGATTATGCGCCTTGTATGTATCATGATATGGATCAATTTTCGATGCATACGTGTATTTTTTATCCATGCGCGGCGCGGCGGACTGGTGTTGTGCCCGCGTGGAACTATTATACTAAGTATTCTAGTAAGTAAACTTGCAAGTATAAATATACTAGTAAGTAAACTTGCAAGTATAAAGTCTTTATACTTGCAAGTTTTTCTCGCCCACACCGGGGCGGCTACTTCGACGCAAAGCCCCGGTTTTAAAACCTAGTAAAGTAATACGTCTCATTCCTATTTTGTACTGTAGTTAGAAAGATAGTTGCCCATACAACTGTAAAGTGAAGAAATTAGCAAATAATACAAGTAATATTATAATTAACATGTTTATTTCTAGACATTATCGTATAATTTCCAAATAGTATAGTAACAGTGTAACAGCTATAAGGCAATTAAATCGCTATGATTTTAAAAAATATATTTAAAATACATTGAGTAAAATATGTTTATTCTGTGCAGAATAGAAGGTATACATTTTTTTTATAATAATAGGTGTAATTTCTATCTCGATACTCATACAATATATTTTGAGCCCGATATGTAAGTATGTTCAGAAATATAGAAATACATGGAATTCTGTAAGGCACCTTGTATTGTGAACACTGACAAAAATATATCTAAAAATATAGTAAAAGCATTGAGTAATAAGCAGAATGTATAGTAAAGTGTGATATTACATAATATAAAAGTTAATATACAAATGATAGAGACAGGCTTTTAATTTTACTGTCAGTCGATAGGGCCGCGTTTGCGCCACAGATGAGGGATCCGCGGTAAAAAACTACCAATAGGCCGCATTTGTATCTGACGGAAACTGATGGAATACCTTTTGGTAGATTTTACGTCGCGCTCGGCGTCGTCTCACATCTCTGGTGGAAACGCAGCATTGTTATTATCACGTTTATGGACGAAGTTATTACATTAATGGAGTTTCATGCCGGATTCTACTCCATATGATATTAACCTTATGGAACCTTGCAACTAAACGCTTGTAAAAGCTTATTTGAAATAAAAACATTTGAACTTTGAAGACTTGTATAAATATTATAGTAGCATTTAAGAAATAAAAGATTAGTTAAATAAAATATTCTTGTATATAATTGATTATTATTGCTCATAGTAAAATAGCCTAAAATGGCAGTAAAATAATAGAAATTAATTATTGGAACAATGACATAAAATTAACTTTAAAGCACGTTTGACAAAAGGCGAGGTCGGGCCTCAAACACATAGAACATTTATCTATCATAGTAGCCTCGCTTTCTGACCTGTGCACTTTTCTGACATAGCATAATATTATTATAAAGAAGCATACATTGCACTCATAAAACGCTAAATATTAATAATAGCAAAATTCATCACACACATTATTATTAGCCAAATTCAATACCCAACATAGTATAGCAATAATTATTACGTTAAATTAATACACAGTATAACTTAACACGGCACATAACCACGGTAAAAATCAACCAATGTCAAAATAAGCAGGCTTACTCAGGCCACACTTAGCTGTCGTAAAATTAAGTAAAGTAAGCGAACTTAATATATTATTTATCTACGCCGAGTGTGGCCTCGTAAAACTGGCAAACGCGTAGAATATTTCATGAAAATTTCAAACAGTTACAATAAAATTCATAAAACTTCAACAAAACTAGTTTGTTTGATTACTGTCAATTAAAATATTTGATTAAGAAGTAACAATAAACAAACTTTTGAAATCTGAAACATCTAATACTTTCTAGGATTCAATTCCAAATCGAGATTTATATTTTAACAGAAGTTCAATTTTAGTCTTACGGAATTAAAAAAGAGTATATATGTATAAACAAAACTAGTATACATATGTACCTGAATTAGTAGTTAATAATTATAAAAATTAACGCTTAACTCGACAGGTGGTGGTTATTCGTAAAAATTAATTTAAATAACAAGGAAGAATTATTAAATATTTAAATCTGTACAAACTCTATTTAGGTACATTAATAGTTAGATATTATGATAATTATAAAACAGAATGTAAATATTTTATATCATAGGAGAAAGAAAGGGACCTTAGAGTTACCACAACACTCTTAAGTAGATGGATTTAATTACTAAATAAAATAAACTAGGTATAAGTGCAAATTTGCCCGCGGCAAGACCCTCAACATTCAGGGCCACTTGCACCAACTTCTTAAATATGTTTAAATCGTATTTAAACACAAATTTACTATGAAAAAATGTGTTTAAATGCAATTTAAACATATCTAAGAAGTTGGTGCATGCGGGCCTCAGTGTCAGTTTACTTGACAACTCAACTACAAGTTCTTCATTAGTAGTATTAATTCATTGATAATAACTAATGTAATTAGTCTGATGTTGAAAATAGTAATATTTTATCCACAATAATGTAACATTGTGACATTTATCGACCAATAGTTTGTACTGGCTTGGACTAAATTTAATAAATCTACCAACCACCAGTAATTTAAATGTTGGCAACACTTGCGTCTATACTGTCAGATAAACCGATCCGACGCGGCGTGACAGCAAAATGTATGTTCGATCCGGCAGAATTTTAATAGAATTTTAATAATGTGCAAAGTCGAGTACAAAACTTATGTACGATCGTCACATGAACATTGTCGAAAAATATGCAACCGCGGACATAAAAAGATACCACAGACAGAAACTACGCAGCGTGAAAAAATACAAGTGTCATGATTAAATTTCAATCAGATCATAATTTTGAGCCATCACACCTTTAGTTAACTAAAGGTGGTTAAAGTAAGATCCAGAAGATCGTAACAATAATTATATCGGATGAGCAACACTTTTGAAAAATATATAGTTTATTCTTTGGTTAAACCATGCACCTCATATTCATCCCAGTAAAATTTCATATATTGTTATGCTTACTAGCATGTTAAAACAATTAGAAAATACACTAATATAATATAATCACCGATTTACCGAATAAAATAAAAAAATAAATTAAAAAAACATGATCGTACGTCGTAATTTGTAAGTATTGCTGTTTTATAAAATTTTAATTGGGGTTTTTTATTCGTTTAAAACTATAATATAGATATATAGAACCAATTGTCGATACCTAACAATATCTCCATGGGTCAAACAGGGTTTTCCACATTGTATAATTATACTAATGACATAAAATAATTCTTATACAGGATTATTGAAATGTTACTCTTGTTTTTCTTGCAATAAACACCATAACTATTATTAAACTAAAACATACTATTTCCATTGTCCTATACAACAACAACAAAAAATACTTGTCATGATTTTTGAGACAAAAGTTGGTACTTTTATTTATTTATTAATTCAATAAATCTGTATAAAAAGGTAAAATAAATTTATGAAATAATCTGTGTGCGATTAGAATCAAATGCCCAAAGTATTTCGTTTAATAATTTAAAAAGTTCATTATTATTGTGGCAGTGTGCCAGGGATTAATGTAAAATATAAAAAAAACTGTATAAAGTTAATAATAAGTACATGATTTTGATCGGACTTATCCTAGATAAAAACGATAAACCTAAAAACTAACAATTAGACTAGTAGCCAAAGTACGAACAACTTGCGAAAACGGATTCGTATCGAAATCGAGAATAATTTGTATGAGAAGGAGGTTAATGAACGTAGATGAAGAAAAATTGGTGTGACAGGATCGTAGCAAGTGGAAGTCTATAGTCTCTCTATCCCAATGGGAGACAGGCGTGAAAATATGTATGTATAGTATGAGATTTGTAGCAGAAAAAAACTCGATGTGTTTACGATACGAATTCGATAGTTCTTCGTGCTTAAGAGTTAAGATACTGAAGAGCTTGAGCTATAATTGCCACCACAGTAATAAAAATACACATCATGTCCTGATTTCAATATGATATTTTTTAAATCTTGGCAACACAACATTAAAGCAACTGTTGCGAGTAGCAACACTCACAGGTACTTGATATTGATTAACAAATATTTTTACATGTGGCGACTCGCTCACTCAATTCTATTTACAAATACTTCTTCGAAACACTAAACAACAATGTGCATTCTATGTGCCAGTGTCTTTAAAACATCCTATAATCTTAGCACGGCTTATGCTACTGTGAAGGTGTCACAGTAAATACATGTGGGTAGGTATTTAACTTTACAACATTTCAACTTTTAACTTCTATAACAAACTATAAATTTGATGTGATAATATTTGAAAGTTGAAAAACCAACCTCTTTATTGCACAAAATAATTATTTCATTTATAGGTAAACAAATAAGGTTTTTTAAGTTTATTATGTCAGGGACGGAGCATTTTAGCCCGCTACAACCCTTCAGTTTTAACTGTATAGACAAATCATACGTTTTTACAGCCTGTTCTTTGTTCTACACATATTTTCATCTGTACAGTTAAATCGCAGAATTAAAACTGAAGGTGTAAAGCTATATAGAGATGAAATCAGACTGAATGACAGAATTATAGCCACTTGTATTTATGTGTTATGTTGTAAGACTAGTGAGCTTACAGTACAGGTCTGTAGCGCCAGGGAAGTGTGACTAGTAGCCCTCGCGGGGCGGCGGCGCCTCGACGGCGGAGGCGGTCTGCTTGGACACGACGCGCGTGCCCTGCGCCAGGCCGCCCGCGCGCGCCGCCACCCACTTCAGGTACGCGTCGGCACCGTACGCGAACATCGCCACGAACCCGAAGAACTGCAAACAACAATTTGCTAGAGAGTTCAATTCAAGATATAGTGGCACAAGTTTTATTGCCACATGCCATAGGCCCAACAACAATCACAATTGCAAGGAAAATACATTAAGACCAGTATTTTGCAGTTGCATTGGCTAACTGATAGAGACTTGTTACCAATAAATGAACAATAATCTTGCCCCTAGCCACCCCTGCCTCTGAGATCTACATTATATTGTGATCCGTAGGTACATCGGATATCGGCAGTTTTTACATAATAAAACGCGTTATATTCGTAATACCGAAATGTAAACCATCAATCCGTACCTTGGTGGTTAAAGACAGTGAGATCAAAAGAACTTAGAAACTTACCGCGGCAGCTGAATGAGGGTTGTCATGAACAGTCGCCGCCAGAATCGACGCCAGCAAGAAGAAGAAGGTCCACAGCGCACAGAACCCGAACTCGATCTTCAGCCAAGGTATCTTGTAGAACTTCTCCAAGATGTGGAACAGGTAGAAGCCCAGCAGGATGCCCGTGAACCAGAACGCGATCATGGAGATCCAACTGAAGAAGGAGCCTCTGCTCAAGTTGTTTAGCCAGGAGCATTGGATGCAGATGAACCCGAGAAGACTACATACCTGCAATGGTAAGTTTTGCAGATATTAATATCTTATTTATTTTATATCTTTATTGTACACATTTAGTAAGGTAAGTACATTTCAAATTGGATGTACAAAGGCGAGATTAACTCCATAACTATAGAATTTTCTTCCAGCAAACCCTTCTTATATAACGACTGGCAACAAACAAGCTTAATGTTTTCGAACGTAATTGTAGTTTTCTATTTCTAGTAGAAAACAGAAATGCTTTGAATGCAAACGCCCAACTTTTCAACATTATTATAATCAACCCACTATATTGTCCTACTGCTGGGCACGGGTCTCCTCTCAGAATGTGAGAGATTTGGCTATAGGCAACACTAGCCTCATGCGGGTTGACAGACTTGACACGCCGTCGAGAAAATTTCTCAGGCATACAGGTTTCCTCACGATGTTTTCCTTCACCGTTTAAGCGCGTGATAAAAAGTGCGCGTGATAAGCACGTGAGTGTCTTAGATTCGAAGCCGAGACTTTTGACTTGGCAGTCCAATGGTATACTTATGAACATTGGACCACTATCACAGCTGTTACTTAAATAAAAAAATGGATAATAATAATACGGGATAGTATTATTAGGAAAATCCTCATAAATCTTTGACCATCTGGCGAGGAGGCAGGAAAGGTATGTCGGACTCCACTACTTAAAACAGTCATACAGTCTAGCCTCTTCGGCACAACTTTCACAATAGCTATCTGAATATTGTTTTGCATTCCAACAAGCACTCAGGTATCCGAGGACAAGTTAATTATGTGTGAAAACGATATGCGAAACACGTGGCTAGTATTTTTATGTAGAGAATCCATGTACAAAATTTCAAAACTATATCACGAAAAATCACATAGTTATAAGCTTGTTATGTTCTCTGGTTATCCGTACAAAAACATGTAGGTACACCACGTCTTATCATCCCCGCCCCGCTGTGGGCCCGCGCCTAGTGCCGCTATGACCTGCTGTGACTTGTGCGTATTTTGCGGAAAAATATTTTTTGGACAAAATATAACATGGTGTAAAAGTTATTGGAATCGATTCAGTTACTTATTCTGAACAAACTATATTCAGGTTTCGCATATACTAAAAACAATGTTGCTGTTGTGATGCAATCAACTGCGCAAAGTCCGGTGCAACTAGGGTTGCCATCTCTAAAATTTGGAAACCAGGACAAGTCGCTTGAAAACCCCGGATTTTAGAGTCCAGAACCCGGAAATGTTAACAGTTACACATAGTCAGTGTATTAAAAATCCGTTAAAAATGTCATAAAGTGACACACAGTTAGTGTGAAGGGTGCGTGTCGCGGGCGGGCTGCCCAAGACTTTAAATTTTTAAACCCGGACTACAAATGAAGCCAGGGTGGCTTCATCAGTAGTCCGGGTTTAAAAATTGGACGGACGCTCCCCGGTTGCCCTCTAAACTAGGACAAATCCGGGGAAACCCGGAAGGATGGCAACCCTAGGCGCAACTTTGTTCACACGTAAAAATAAATGAAGGAAACAACAGGGAAACTCTTTCGTTGTTTGCTATGACGAATTGATTTCAGTTCAATGTTTAGGTAATACGCATTGTATTTTATGACTAAGTAGACGTAACACTGTTTTACTAAAAATATTGGCTCGATGGGAGGCCTCTTAATGGGGTCTAACTATCTGACGACCACCCTTACGTTGGAGTCTGTCATAAAGTACCTTCGTGTGTTTCGACTTTTGAAATGAATGGAGTGATACCAGGGCCTCACAGAGAACCGGCGTGAAACAACGCTTGCGTTGTGTTTCGCCAAGTGAGCTGTGAGGTTACCGGAGGCCCAAACCCTTTTAAAAGGCTGGCAACGCACTTGTGACTCCTCTGGTGTCGCGTGCGGATGTCCATGGGTGGCGGTTATCACTTACCATCAGGTGATCCGTCTGTTCGTTTGCTTCCCTATCCCATAAAAAAACACTTGCTTTCCTTGCCCTATAGTAGGATTGGGCTTTCCCTCTACTAGTTAGACGATATAACCTTGGATTAGAGTTGGACCTTATTGGTAATCGACGAGTGTGTGTGACAAGATTTATGAACATGGACGAAGCAAAAGAGTACCTATGCATGTAACGTTCTGTGTCTGTCTACCCCTACAGCAAAAAGGCGCGAGTGGGTGTACATAATATATTAGTCATCGAACATGACATATATTTCGGATCGTGACGTAAGTAGTAGTACGCTATGAATTCGACCGTTTGGCGTTAGGAATAGTTTTAATTTTGTTGATTGCATCATACGCCTATACACATGTAATAGGTTTATTGAGGTCTACTGCGGCATGCGGTCATAGTTAATCGATGACGGTATTAGGCTCTACCGTCATCTTTGTCCGTCGTCAACATGATTATATTGTAATATTATGCAGCAAGCATTTGGCTGCTAGGAATGACTTACCATTATAACTAAGCAACGATATTACAAGTATAAATAAACTTCGAGACAACGCAACGAAACTCAAATAGTGTACTTAGCCATTTTTCCAATAAAGGCCTTATTGGTCCAGTGGCCTATAAGATCGCCTGCTGAGTGCGAGACCCAGCGTTCGATTCCCAGGCGAGCAGTTGAGATATTCTATGAAACGCCAATAGTTATCGGGATATTGGCATTTCGAGTGGTACTTAACGATGACGACGATGACGATGTGTACTTAATTACGGCATTCATCGGAATGACGTAATTAAGTACACATATACCGAAAACTTTCAATAACCTTGTATTTTATATAGGTAACATTTTATACTGTACGCCATATATTATTCATGACGTCATACCTCTTCAGGGACTAATGTAACAAGCGTAAACTAACACACCTATATGTCAATCCTTTGGGACAGGCTCGACGCTCGCTACATAATCAATACAATTAGGATGTCATGTTCGTCTACATAAACTTAATACAAAGCAAGCCGTACCCACCTACGTCACACTTAGCGGCCGTGAAGCGATAAACATGATAAAGCGCCACTGAATTAGTTTTCTCCAAGGACCTTTTGGTACCATTTACCCTATGAATAAAACATTTTCTAGGCGTTTGAACCTATTATGAAATGCTTGTGGTGGCATAGTGTATTGATTACTGTGGAGTCCGCAAAACGATGACGTAGCTACTAACTAACGGGCGAACGTTTAGGAGTAATAAAAAATACCTAGGGTTAAGTACAAAATTTAAAACAATGCCCCTTCGTTCGCCCCCGAGGCCAACAACAACCAAAGGGAGGATCCTCCGACCAGGCGGGTGTTTTGATGATCTCGCTACAATTTTTTAAGGTTACTATAAATGTGGGTCGCATGCATTACTAGTATTCTTCATATCCCCTCTAAGCCAAATGCTTGTGTTACGAGTGGGTTCACGTCAGTAGAGTAATGGAAGAGTTTCGGACCGGCAACCACATGATCGCAAGTCCGACGCCCTAACCATTAGGCTAAAGCCGCTGTTCCAAAAATAATAATTGAACATAGTCCTAGTCTTTGAATAGCAAACGGATTATTGGCGCTACGGGTCGCGGGTTCGATTCTCGCACTGGATGTTTGTGCATATAAGAATCATGTGTCTTTGTTTGCCCCTACGATACAGGAGAAATTATTTGATTATCTCCTCAATCACTCTTTATACCTACATAGTATAAAATAAATTCGTTTCTGTCTGTACACCTAGATCTTTTGAACAACAAAACGGATTTTAATTCAGTTTTCATCAATAGCAGAGTAAATCAAGAAGAAGGTTTTAGGCTACTTAACTTACATCATGCTACGACTTTTAAGTATACGAACTAATTAATAAAATTTATATAAGAACTAATAAATAAAGTAACAAGTAAGCACTTACAACTTGATTAATCTTCAAAATGCCGGGTATGGTCTTAATGTATGAGGGGTCAAACCGAATGTTAGTCTGCACGGCCGTGCTGGACGTCACTGTCGTCGTCGTGGTGTGCTGCCCCGGGAAACCGATTTCCGCCATTTTTTATTTTCTAAAAGAAGTGAATAAATTAGTCCAAGACTTTTGTAATCCACTAGGAATCAGATATAGCTCTTTCCAACAGTTGTTGGAAATTGTTGGGAAGATCAACCAAAAATTATATTATGTTTAACTTGTTTACTCAGGGATAATGTAGCATTCTAATGGTGAAAGAAATAGATTGGAGTGTATTTGTTACAAACATACAAAACAAAATTAAAGAAATATTTAAAGGCTCCAAGCATGTGTAAATATTTATATGTATATCAATAGACAAAGGGTGGATTATAATGTCAAATTATGTCTGTTGTATACAGTATGTAAAACTAGTAGCATAGAGTTTGACATAATCCTTAAACACTAGTAGAACAAAGAGTAATAAAAAAGACGAGAAACAATTGTATTTTTTGTGACAGTCTACCTAATTCAATGACTATATTACTTACAGGAAATTAATTCAAGGAGGCACACCATTTTTTATTATAATCTTATAATAGACACTGAATTCGGATTGTATTGCCTATCAACAAGAAACTAGGACTTTATGTCTATACAGTTTAGCCTTTTAGACAGTGATAATAAACTCAAGAATAGATTGAGGAATTTCATTAAGGTCAATATGATTGAAACAAGGAGTGAATGATAGGGTGAGAGCTAACAGGGATGAATGGAATTAAAGGATAGACTGCACCCATCCCTGCCAAATTGGGCTAAGGGCAGTAGGATGATGATGGTTGATAAATGTCCCCTAATAAACTATTAAGCAGTTGACATAGTTTGTTATCATACATGAAGGTTATTGAAGAGATTTTGATTTCAATAAGCATCATATTACAACATTTTGTACTTATTTTGATAAAAAATTTAAAATGGCCTACATTGTTAATTAAAAGTTCAGTAAAATTATTACTGTTTTTTCCTTAAAACACAGCTTTGAAATCCCATAGTTT
Source organism: Acronicta leporina (assembly GCA_947256265.1). Classification (NCBI taxonomy): domain Eukaryota; kingdom Metazoa; phylum Arthropoda; class Insecta; order Lepidoptera; family Noctuidae; genus Acronicta; species Acronicta leporina. Next base: position 610,580 of record OX366513.1, on the reverse strand, counting down.
ATCATTTTTACATTACTGATTAAAATAAATGTTAATAGATAACAAACAACAGTGAGTCATCAAAGTATTTTGTCTCTTGCACAACATTGCTATCAGTTATATTGCTTTACACAAAATTACATGTTAGGCATATGACACATGTATGAAATCTAATATGTTTAAAGCTTTAACCAGAACTGTGTATGCCAATTTGTGAATTGAAATTTACTGTACCTACAACAGAATTCTTTCTAATCTCTTGGTGTGTTTTTGATGAATGTGAATATGTAATAAAAATGATTGGATTCACAATATATGATTTCAGCTAATTAGCTTTATATAAGTTATTCCACTGATAACTTATCATTGCTTTATGCCAAACTTTACAGTTGTGCATGACTTATAAATTATAATTGTATACAATGGGGTTTAGTCTACAGGGATCACACACTACACAAATGGATATGAAAGTGTAACTGGTAGCTCTGTGTCTATATTGTAAAGAGAAAGTTGTTTACTTTACCATTCCCACAAGAACTCTTACATTGTAATTGGTAGATAAACATGTCCAAATAAAAAAAAAAAAAAAGTCTTACATGTACACATAACATTAATAAATTATAATAAAAAATCATTTGCGTAAATTCTTATATTATGAAATTACAAATGAAGCTAGAGGTGCCAGTAGAAAATCGATGAAAGATTTATCAAGGTATTCTATTATCTGTGTCGAGGGGCACAGTGGCCGTATCAAATCATGAAAAATGGGAGTGATCTTTCATTATTCTCCTATAAAATTATTTGTAAATATCAATATGTAGATGTTATATTGTAATGTAACAGAGCGGCTGTTTCTTGTGATAATATTATTAAAAATATTGTGTACCGCAGATAGATTATAGAAGACACTATGACGCTTTGCCGCCTGTCACCACTTAAAATAGGAAGCGATTATTGAGCAACACACAACAGAAATAAACATAACACTAGATTTTGAGATTTCCATTCTTACCTTGAACGTCACAATAATCTTAGCCACACACTTTTCCTTAAAAGTATAGTACTAAGTCACACTGAGATAAGGCACTTACAAAATAACGACAAAAATAAGTGTAAATTAATATCAGGTGAATAAATCGAAATGACCAAATTTATTAGCAGTAGACGATTTGACAAAAGTCATTCGCTTTAGCGTTACATACCTTATATTGAATTTATTGGTTATCATTAGCATTACAAACTGTAGGAAAAGCAATATATATATTCAAGACACATTAAATCTACATGTTCCAGAACGAAACAAAAACTGTTAGAACGTTTCCAATTGAGGCTAAAATTAAACATTATTCGGAAGTTATGGAACGCTGAAACAAATGTCAAAATATCAATTTGATTGACAATTCTTGATTCGTTCTAAAACGTAATAGGATACAAATTGTACATACAAGATAACGAGAACATAAAAAAAATACTTGTTTTACTTTTTACTTTAGATCGAATGTGAATTGTTGAATTACTTTCCCCAAACGTCGACTTATAATAGATTCAGTAACTTGACAGTTGAATGAAGGGTTTAACTTGACAGTTGAAGGGTTACCAGCATAGAGTAATAATTACTTACTTCAATGGTTACCAGTTTTTTACAAAAAAAAGATAGTGAGGTGGTGTAAGAATGAACGAAATTGAATGAAATTAAATAATGTACATGTGAACAAACTTATTACGTTACTTGTCTTCAAAACACAATATATAAACTATTAACAATTATAGAATTTGTTTCTCAGTAGTAAATATTGTGTACCGCAATTATATTAGAGGATATTATTACGCTATGCCACCGTTCACCACTTAATTAAAATAGGAAGTGAGTATTGAGCAACACACAACAGAAATAAACATATCACTAGTAAGGTTATCTATGAAATTTCAAAAATTACATAAGTAAAAAAAGTTAAATTACATGAATTTTATTTTTGATTTGTTTCTATTACAACATACAATAAAAGAGGAAATTACTTTTAGTAATTATTATTAAATTTTTGTTATATTTCACATCTTATTTACGAATTTTTAGTTTGATTTTATATGTAACCATTTTTATCATTCATTCTTTACGCAAAATCATTCTCTATTAGTTGTAGTAAGGTATAATTATTTCTCTTCGAACTATCAAGTTACTGATTACTGAATACAATTATTAGAAGTCGAAATAAAGTCTAAGAATAATCCAAATACATAATTATTATATTTTTCTTTTTAAAGACAAGTGTACATTAGTACGCCTCTTGCTAATCCTTCGGGGAATACAGGCGTAATGGTTAATGTTGCCAGGGCCCCTGAGTCGAAAGTTACGTTTCGTTTCCTGAAAAGTAACATTTTTGGTGCAAAAGTTACATTTTGGGATCTATGATGTCGAATGACCTTTTTTTTTTTAGCTCCTGATTTTTCATTAATTGTTAAAAAATTGAGTTCAATTTGGATGCGTTCGTGTACTGTTTGCAATAAAATAAAAATCTAGTATTACTTATCTCGTTGTTCTCAAAAGTTACGAAAAATGCCTTAAATTAAAAAATTACGTACATGTTACGCGAGGGGGTCAAAAGTTACGAAAAATGTAAGAAATGTAACCATCTGGCAACGCTGGTAATGGTATGTTATGTTCTTTTGAAAAATGATTACATACTATAAATGTGTTCATTCGCATCGCTCATAAACCCTCGTGCTAGCTAAGTCAAATGCTTCTGTCGTGGCAACACTGAGTGATTCTTAATTTTTTCTTTTGTTTATTTAACGACGGGTTGTACAACAATAATAATAAACTATAATACATACTCTTTGGACGGGTTACCTAATGATCTATGGGGTTACTGACGGATTGTACATAATTGTTTCTGAGGTTTATTTGGGGCGATAAAACTCATAATTTATAGATAAGGCATTGTATTGTTAAAATGTTATTTTAGCTTGTATAAATGAAGTTGTAACTGTTTCTGTTTCACACATATTACTCAAGTGCAAAGACGTTTCGTATGAGTAAACAAATAATACCCGCGAAGATAAATAAGCGTAAAGCTATTTTTAAAAATATGAGTCATTGGTGATTTACACAGCTCAGTATCGGTTATGAATTATGAATATTGTGTCGAGGCACTGGTGAGTGGTGATTAAATAGTACGCAGCATCCTTGGTTGTCGCGAATACGCGATGCGCGTGTTTCAGTTTACGTGATTCGCTCCTTGGTGTACCACTTGGTTACGTCTTGTGTTTCTCTAGGAATCGCACGAGACTTAGTTTATGTAAGTCTATCAAATTATGTATAGGTATTCTTTATTATCATGACTATTGAATTATTATGTCATCTTCGTCAATCACCAGGCGGCTCTACTACCCTTAATTTGAATCTAATATTCTCGTCCCTACTGATGGTAGCAACAGTATGCCACCAGTATATTTTAGGGTCCTATGTAATATAGTGGGGTTCAAGTCAATTGACTGGGCATAAATTTGAACTTTGCGCTGCTAAAATCAAATCCTAAGAACCTCAGGACCCTTCAATCAATAAGCATACTTTCTACCAACTACTAGTTATTGAAAGACTAAAGTAATAAAATAATTACAAATCTAATTTAATATTTATTAGTTACCTTGTAAATATTCAGTTTTTTCTATGACTCTGTAAATGTTTAAGTACTTGTAAGTGGTATCCTCTAGAATAGCATTAGCATGTCTTGTTGTTACACATCTTTATAAATGTGGAAGTTACTCTGTCTGTTATTAAATATCTTTCACACCTAATCTGTTGATGTAATTTTGATGAATTTTGGTATAAAGATACCTAGGTACATTGGATCTTGAAGAAGAACATAGCCTTACTTTCCTTCTACCCTTATCCTTTGGATATCTTTCTTTACCCTCGTAAAGTCCTTTGGGATGTCAGAGAAACCACAGTTGACAGCTTTACCATAATAAAAATAAATCATTCATCCACAGCCTGACTTGACCTATAGACCTCCCCCAGTTTTTGCCATCTACGAGGGTCTTGTGCTGCTCTCATCCTAGTACAGCCTGGCAGCTTGTATTTTGTTGCTGGACTCCTCTTGCCCTCGGCCACCATTCTGTAGTAGCCTTACTTCGCTTCTCGTCACTTTGTTGCCAAATACCACAATAAATCTAGAACCACAGGCAACAGCTATACCACAATAAATTCTACCTTTAAAATCATGACTAATACATACAAGTACACATAGAATACATGAGGTAGTAATGATTGATAAGTGATAATAGATCTCTAGTTATGCAAGTTCAATTTCAAGGATATTTTTCATTATCATGTTCTACAGCTTCTTTGTTTGATATCTCTTCTATAATCTTGTTATCAAGGAGGTACTTGACTTTCAATATTTATATGAATTTTACTGAATGATATGTTGTTGTCTTTATATCTTAGCACAATAATTCAATTTTATCACATTGATAAAACTGCTTTGTATTTGAATAAAGATTTGAAAATTAAACTTTTGCAAGTTTGATGATATTTAAAATAACATTATAATGATTTCTGACACTTAAGCAAATGCAAAACATTGTTTTGAACCACTTTTTTCTGGTTTTATCATGCTAGGTATATATCATTAATTAAATATCAAATTTTAAATTGCTTTGTTACTTTTTTACACTTAAAAATTAACAGATTCAATAAAATTTGGCAAGGAGCTAAATTGCATCCCAGGATTTAATTCTACTAATGCCTCATTTTTTTTGTTAATTATTTTGATTTGATGCACAAACATTGTAGGTAACATTTAGTATTTTAATATTAGTGGCAAAAGAATATACCTACCTAATTAACATATAAAATAATAATAAAATTATTGTTCTATTTCCTTGTAGAGTTATTTTAAATTAAGTATACATATATCGATGGCCCCACAGAATAAACGTGTAAGTCAAAAACCACAACTTTTCAGGAAAAAATAAAAACGATTAAACTTGAATAACTGTTGTTTGGTAGTATATAGGGTTAAACAAATTATATCAAATTAAAGATAAAAAAATATATTATTACATTAGATTTTTTATTTATTTTTTATTTAAATGGTTTTCCGACAATTTATGAAAAACCATTATATTTTTTTATTCTTGTTAATTTCTATGACTAGATAACAGTAAACTTTCATTACACGGTTATTCGTGTAAAGTGTCAACAAACAAAACTTATAATATTATATTACACTATTATTCGACAGTAATCAAGTTTCTTTAATACCTAGTTACAAGCATAAGCACCATTGTTTACAGTAACTTACTGTATTGTTTGATTATTGTAAAGATAAAATGCATTTTTATCAATGTTCATAAGATCGATTCTCATTTATGTAATATACTTTTGTTATTGCATGGTGTAATAGTATAAGCTTCATCAATTATGTGAAAGGTTGAAATAAAATAAAAAGGTTTAATAAAATAAGAATATAATAAAGTAACTATCTACTTGCATAAAAACTAAATAATAATCACAAAGTAAACAACTTAAATCTCTTTCATGATTAGGAAATAGCTACCTATTAGCTTGAACTGATAGCAAAAAAAAAACCGAATCATATCGTAATCTGAAATACTTAATCTTCTCCATCAACATTGGTGAAAGAGATCGAATTGTCCAAAGGAACTAAGTTTCTATAAAAGGTTTGGTAATGGTCTGGTATGGCTCCTGAATCACACAAACTTATCAAATCCTTATGTAAAGGGAGAGCTATGGGCAGCAGTTCAGCGTATGCAAGTCTTAAGGTTTCAGGATCTTCAATAGGTTCACCCCCCGCAGCCTTCTTGAATTAGTTCTTACTATGATTTGCATCTCCCGTAATTCGTCTTCAAAACTATACCTGAAGTAAATTGAATGAGGATGCTCATAAGAGAAGTTTACTTCTTTTATTTTACTCCAGTAAATTTTATCACCGTTTGTCTTTTAACAAATTCTTCCCTTATATCAGCTCTTTGAAGTCTATAAAATTATCCTGTGTCATTTATTTTACATACTTGGTATTTAGGCTCAGTAACTTTGGCATTCTCAATCAAGCTATAACTACATTCATTTCATCAAAATTATTTTTTTCTTCTTCTTTTAGCTGTCATACTAGTTCCTTTTCTCTTAAATGTTTTTCATAGTCAACTTTTAACTGTTCTTGTCTTACGTTGTCAGCTGTTTTATATATTGAACACACTTCACATAAATCTTTTTTAGGATTGTGGAAGGGAAGGTTAAATTTACTATTAAATATGGTTTCATATTGCCGTTTAGTTGCTTTACATGCAACATTATACCGCTTATTTCATAATTATTTATTTCCAGGGTAGATGTATACATTGAATCTCCTTAGGTACATTATACATTTTATTTTTGTTTTCTTTTATAGACATTACAGCTAAAGGTGTCTAAGGAGTGGTTTGGCACTCGTACTAGGTAAACCCTGTATCACGAATGCCATCACCTTCCTCCAGACCAAGTTTTGGAGCAAACAAAACAAAAAAAAGGAAAAAAAAACAATTAAAGTTATGTAATTTATGGTTAAGATATAAGGGTAAGAAAAAAAAAAGGTATTCTTTCTGGCTATCTTTTCTAACATAGTGTGCTTCAACTCTTTGAAATAAGTTTATGTGGTCAATGATGCTGCTCTCAGTCTCTTCGGACATCTTTCTAGGTCTATTTTTATGTCTTCCTCTGTTATCTTTTACATAATTTACATCTTCTAACTTCTCAATAGCTGTATATACTACTTGCTGTGTAATATACAAAGTATTTGAAAACATGGTTTTGCAAATTCTAACATTCGAATCGTTATCATCAGGAAATTGGTATTATTAATGTTTGAGTACGAATATTTTTGCGTTCTACTGTAATTCTTTTAACGTGTAAAAAAATATTTTAAAAACTTTCATTCCACAAAATGACACACTAGGAATAAAAATTGAGTGCATCATTACACGAATAAACGTGTAAGCTGCTATTATACAAACGCGAAGAAGTGCACAAGTCCTCTCAAACGTTTGCTTGTTTTTAACACGTTTATTCGTGTGAACTCAGGGACCTAATCAGCGTTTAACAATAGCATATACTTTTATACTTGTGATATAATTGCATGATTTTTCCCTAGAATAAAGGAATCAAATGATATAATAGGCGTATTTTTAGTCAAAAATTAATACAAAAAATTGAGAAGGTGCTGTATAGGTCAAAGAAACGAAAAATGCAATAAAAAAATATTTGTGTAAGAGCTCTTGCACGTTTATTCTGGGGGGCCATCGATATAAATCAAGACAAGTTGAATGGGTAGCAATAAGGTTAATTTATTTATTTACCTCACTCCTCTGTTAGACTAATTCAATGATTCACTTTCCTAGTATACCTTTACAGCTAGTAAGGCAGTCCATCATCTGATTCCAAGTCCAATTCTAATTGAATCAGTTCCACTCAAATCATGATTCACATTCTGTGATAAAGGTGAATAATGTAGTGTTCAAGGTTAAATTATTACTACACAACTGTTCTATATTCTGTGCTGTTTGAGCAATTACATCTACCAGTCAGTAGGTACCCATTTACCCAAGCACATGGAGTAACAATTAGGTGTCAGCTTCCGACCATGAAACTTAAGTATTGCTTAGTCCAAGAGTAAAATCAGTTCATTTCACGATGACGCTCTGTGTGATTCCTAAACACTTGGCAAAGGGTTCAAATTTCAACTAATCATCTTCATCAAACGAACCGATACGTGCGTGAGTTGTAAGATTACGACTGCCAGGCTTTTGCATCCCGCTAGTCACCTCTGAAAGGATTTACCACTGCTATCAGAGTCAAAATAATTTATTCAACGTAGTGCATACCTACCTACGCACATAGCGTACACCCGTCCTTTATCGCTTCTCCAGCAGATAAAGTCGCTGATTCTTTGTCTGTCTGTTGTCATTCGGCGAAACACAACGCTAGCGTTGCTTCACGCCGGTTTTCTGTGAGGCCGTGGTATCACTCCGGTCCAGCCGGCCCATTCGTGCCGAAGCATGGCTCTCCCACGTTGTATATTAGCTAGCCCACATAATATATCATAGCGGTCGACCTTATTATGAACGCCCCGGCTGCGCCCATACACCGTGTTCTTCAAGGAAGGAATTAGCTCTCTAAATGGCTAATATATTGAAATATATTTCAGATGATCGCGCATCATGGCGTACCCAAACCAATTGCCGCCACCGCCTCCGCAGACCATGGGGTCTACGAACACCGTGTTCATTACCGAGACGCGGTTCGACCCCTCGTACTTAAAGACCCCGCCGGGAATCATTAAAGCTGTTGTCGTTGTAAGTTGTTTTGTTTAAATTTTCACCTTGCTAGCTAGTTTGTGGTTACGGACTAACGGCGGCCGGAACGCGACCCAATAAAACCAGTAGGTAGGTATATACCTAAGCATTCTGATTATCTTTATCCTGTTAGGTATGTATTTGTGTCTTTTTACCTAGTGTGCAAGCATTTTCAATTGTTTCTATTTGCCCTTCGCATATGACTGGCATAAGAAAATGGAACTGACGACACAGAGTACTACCGCGAAGCATTTAATCTGGTTGATAGCATATCGCACAGTCGCACACCATGGCACCAAACAAAACAAATAGTTCGTAATGGTCCTACGCCCGCTACGTCAATCAGCAATTATTTACACATTACTGACTGGTGACTCATCAATCACAGATGCAATTATGATAAGACACCTGGCAGATATCCAGCAAAAGGTCTTTACTCCTAACACATACCTATGTAGGTTCCTATCTTAGCCAAGAAAATGCTTTGTCTTTATCAGTTCTAGATACATGCCTACACACTAGAGCAGTCGTATTGGTATGTTCTTCATAATGTGTCTTCTTTCACAGCTGTTTAACCTCATCGGGTTCATCTGTATCCAGTCCTCTGCCTTTTGGTCAAACGGCCGAGGGGTGTACTACAACATAGTAGCTCACTTAGGCCTCTGGTTCTCTGGCATCCTGCTGGTTTTGTACCTGTTCCACGTGGTGGAGAAGTACCACAACATCAAGTGGCTGAAAATTGAGATGATCGCGTGTATTGTGATGGTGTTTTTGTACCTGATTGCGTCCACGATAGTCGTCGCCTTCGGAGCTGCTGCGTACTCCGCGGCTGGGGTGAGCGTTTATTGTTTAATTGTTAAAGTTCTAATGCTATGGTCAGCAAGGAAAGTTGCTGAACGCCACGATATTTCAAAAACATCACATCACCAAAACTATTCAATAGATTAGGTATACTTAGGTAAAGCATAGTACAATAATTATCCCATATGCAGAACTAGCACTCGGTTTTTTCTAGGCAAGCGCGCTCCGTCGTAGAGTAGATCGCAGTTTCGATGAACATCAGGCGAAAAGTCGGTCAAGCGTATTCCTATCAAGAATTAACAAGAAACTCCTACGTACTACTAACTGCCGCATTAGCCTAGTGGCTCGCCCCCTATTACATGGGACCTAAACATACCGGCGAACTCTGGGTGTACATTAGTACGCCAACGCCTAGCCCTTCGGGGAATACAGGCGATAATACAATTGTGAAGATTGCATCGTGTGTGTTATCAGCGGCTTTCATTGCCGACTGTAAAAAATTTCTTACAAGAACTAGGTACATTATTTATTCCAAATTGTCCCACGTCACGTTTTTTTTTTTTAAAAGCTTACTAGCAATGTGGGTCACACATTACTAGTATTCTTGTTAACCCCTGGTGCTAAGCTAAATGCTTGTGTTACGAGTGGGTTCACGTCGGTAGTGCAATGGGTGGGGTTCGAACCGGCAACCACGTGATCGTGTCGGCAAGTCCGACGCCCTAGCCATTAGGCTACCGCCGCTTATTATTATGCCAATTTTGTCGTAATGAGCAAGCATGTCACGTGTTTTTGAGCGTTTTGAACTGACATAATAGCTGTAATTTAGTTGTTTTTGTATCTTTAAATAGAACTGCACCCGGTCGATTCCCAGCCAAGTGTAAAAAATATTGGAGTTTCGGTCCTAATAGTTAGAAGTTTTTGAAGAACTTGAATGATAAAGCTATGATATCAACTGAAAAAAAATCTTCATTTATTCACCGATCAATTCTATATGAATCAAAACAAAATATAAGTCCTCTTTATAACTACTGACAGGAGACAATTATAGTACCTATCCTGCGGCATCCTGCCGATCGTATCAGTCAGAGCCACCCGTAAATTACTCATTCAAAACAAAAGGTAGTTCGCAGTCGACCAGCAGACTGGCACACATTCTTACATACGGAGTACGTGCAGGGCAATACGTGACCGAGCTATAAAATATCTATTAATAATATTCACGAGTAGCAATTGCGTTTTACCGCATTTTAGTATCAATTGCGGCTTGAAATGAGGTACATGCGTTTATTTTTGAGACATTGTATTCTGGCTTCGGAACCCTAATGTGATTTAGTCATTAATTTAATAGCCCGAACTTTAGGGTCGGCAACGCGCAAGTGATACCCCTGGTGTTGCAAGCTTGCGTAGGCTACAGTAACCGCTTACCTTCAGGCGGGCCCGAGAACGTTATATCTGGCCGTTTGCCATTATGCCGTTTGCCACCTTAGTGGTATAAAAAAAAACATGACTTATTTGACCAAACTCCTAATCTTCAAACCGAACTAGGTTTACCAAAGTTCTAATTGAAGCGTACTACAACTTTCTCTCGTCCTTTCAACCAATATTATGGTCGCTACGCATGACATCATGACATCAACATCGTTAAGGGGTCACTTTATGGCTCTACGTATAATTATAGCTTCCATTATAAGAATTTATTTCTTTATTATATAGAACGTGCTAATATGTTAAATTATAGGGTAGAATACTAAGTATGTATTAACTGATGACTTTAAAAGTTGCAGCAATTAAGAATCGTACTCCAAACAAAATTCTACACCCTTATGTGCCATTATAAAAATATTTCCTAAATTCATTCCGTTGCTGTTATTTTACCTAAGTTTGGATTCCGAAATTCGACTGAATTTAATAATATGAGCTGCTCTTCCAGCAGAGAAATTTGTCACCATTTGTTGTTTGATTCCATATTAACAGACTTATGCTATTAATATTAATATTAAACGTTCTCAGTTCTTCGGCTACTTGGCAATGGTGCTGTACGGTGGCGATGCCTTCCTGAAGTACAAGGCGCTGAAGGCCGGTGAGTTAGCCCAAGGTCACCGCGTGCAGGCCAAGCAAACACACATCACCACGCCCCCAGCGCTACCGTAACAGAAGCCATGGTGAGGTAGGATGAATCCACTTAAATCAGACGAATTATAGACTGGGAGATAATGTAAGAGAATGAGATATGGCTCCTGAAAACGGCAAGACTTCCAAGATACAATACAATCTTGTCACGATCCTGATCTATTACGTTTGAGGAAATCTGTTAAAACTATACAATATTTCTTTTGCAAAGAGATATCAGTCTTACGCATTGGATCTATGGTCGAAAGTCGATCGCTCTATGCCCAGGAATGAAACGAAGTACTGAATATAAGATTAAAGATTATTATTATTTATACTTATCACAATTTATTTACAAAGACTAGTTGTAAGTGTATTGTTGTGTTCTTTTAGCTGTCTTATAACGCAAACGATCTGTATCTATTCTATCCTTTTGTTTACGTCATAAGACCTAGGAGACGACTATATTTTGTGTTATATTTAATTCCCACCAAGTTGTTTTAGCAGCCCGGTTTCTGGCAATGAGATTAATATTATGTATGTCAATGCTATTTGTAAGCTGATAAACTGAAAATACGCAGACAAGCAGATAAATGTTGAATCCTGTTCCAGCATTACATTTATGATTACATGCACTATAGGTACCTACATAGTTCTAAGTATTTATGTATTTGCATGAACATGTAGGTACGCATTTAAACAAATATATAAAGGAAACCGTGTTGGAAGAGAAATACAGCCAGCTGTAGGCTACAGCTGGCTGTATTTCTCTTCCAACATCATCACCTGTCGGCAGGCTACAGGCCGCCTGTAGCCTGCCGACAGGTGATGATGTTCATATATTTTATATATCTATAGATATATGTATATAGAAAAACTATCAGAAAATATTTTTACAAAGCAAGATAATTATTAAATGATCAGCTCCGATCAGCAATGTTCGCGATAAAGCGTCCTTTGCCTACTCCGTATTTTTTTCTAGTTAGTCTTTGACACATGATTGTGACATTTAGAACTTACTTAGGTTTTTTTTTTAATTGAACTTTGGTTTTATTTTTTATTTGGCGCCACACTTTTTGTGTATTTGCCAGTGTCAAGTAATAAAGTAATCAAGTATTCAAAGAATATTTCCCATCATGGGATTGTATTATGGCACCACACTTGTGTTCGCCAGTGTCAAGTATAAGTTCAGTTGCCCCAATAAAACGGTAGAAACTTTATTGAGGCTTCGATGGAGTTTAGGAGTGAACCCAAAAAGTCACGATTTTCAATTTTATATCAATTGCCTACACTCTCACACGTTCACGAACACTTAATGGTTAATTATCCACCATAATTACACAATAAACCTCGGAGAAATTCAAGTTTTGAAAAATAATATAAAATCGACAATGTGCACTTTAAATTTTCCCGCCTAAACCCCAAATTGAACTTAAGGTTACACATTTGGTGTGCACATTTTGATGACAGTACTTAAATGTATTAATTCCCATGGATGATGATGTGGTTGCTTTGGGAATACTGAGTTCATTAAATTTAGGACAGGTTAAGTTCTATTTTTTACTCGTTTAAATAGAACAAAATATGAGTAACGTTAAATAACACATTTTATATTTTTTACCCTTTGAAGAATTAATGAACTCTTTATTCTATTATCGGTGACTCTTGGTATTTTATATTTATTTTCCTGTGTCATGCGATATTAGTAAAATAAATGAGTAATAAATCAGTATTTAGCTTGGAAATCATGAAAATTGAGTAGGTACCTAAATTATAGTGAACCAATAATATTCTTTGGAATGAATGATAAGAATCAGTAGGTACCTAAGTCTATAATTTTATTAATACCAGAAACCGGGCTTTTGTTATATTGCACAAGGGCTACAAATACCTCAGTGTGTACTTATTAAATTTTTTTGAACGTTCGTTATCTGAATACTCAAATTCATGAAGTCATGCTTGTCAAATTCGATTTGTCAAGTGTGACTTACGGCCACTTGCAACAACTTCTTTAATATGTTTATATTGTACACTAGCTGAATCGGCGAACTACGTACCGCATCAGTTTTTTTTTCATATTTACTCACCTTTTAAACCTTCTCTGGACTGCCACAAACATTTCAAAACCAAAATCAGCTAAATCGGCCCAGCCGTTCTTGAGTTTTAGCAAGACTAACGAACATCAATTGATTTTTATATATATACTAGTAAGTTGCGGGCAGAAGCTAGTGCTTCTGCCCGCAACTTCGTCCGCGTAGCGTGATGATATATGCCTATAGCCTTCCTCAATAAATGGGCTATCTAACACTGAAAGAATTTTTCAAATCGGAACAGTAGTTCCTGAGATTAGCGCGTTCAAGAGAACAAATAAACAAACCAACTCTTCAGCTTTATATATAAGTATAGAAGATAAACACAAATTTGAATGAAAGTTTATGCTTAAATGCAATTTACGCAAATTTAAGAAGTTGGTGCAAGTGACCCTATGTTTAATTGTTATCAAAATTCGATGTTTCTACACTACCTATAGTGTTGATATCGGTCAAGTCTGATAATATGGATAACCAAGGTTCAAAAATAAATATAATTATTGTTTTGTAGATACTAGTTATATGCTACTAAAAATCTGTTATTCTTAGACATTTTTGTGATAATATTATAGTAAGCGCTAACTTATTTTATCATGTTTATTAAACACTATTGTAAATAATGAATAATCTTTGTAAAATATTTACCTGTAATTTATTAAGATTTTAATCAGTTTTATTATTGCTATATTATAGTAGCTTACGAGGGGTACAGGAGAGGTAAGAGTTTTTAAAATGATTAGCACACCGAATCTAGGCATTCTCGAAGACGTTTTTTATTGTCAAAGACTTCATTATTTTTACATAATATTGTAAAAATATCCACAAAGCATACCTCCTACAAAAAATCGGGATACTGTTGGGACATAGTCGCGCAACTGAGTCACCAGTCACCACAAAGTATCCACGTAGGTACTATTTAAACTATACATAATTTAAAATAATTGTTCAAATAGAGCTTACCGCTACGCGATCATTATTTTTAAGGATTTTGTATAAAATTCCGTCCATGTATTTTCAACAAAGCTTTGCTCACAATGTGTCAAATAATAATCTTTCAATTCACGAAATGTGCTCACTTGTAAATTTTGCTCTGTTTTGTAACACATGTATATAATGAAATTACCTATAAGAATTAAAATTATGAAAATCGCATTCCTATACAAAATTTCCAGACATTGACTTTCTCCGTGCCGTTATTATAAAAATAAAAGGGCTATAACTTCTGCAATCTCAAGTAATTCTAGGTTTGTTGTAGGTGATTGTGACTGGCTCTTGTTAGTGTTTATATGATCATTGTTGTACCAAATAAAACTATTTAAAAGTATTCAGAGGTTTTATTGTGTTAACAGAACATCAGCGTGGCAACACACAGCGGTCAACAAATAAATATCAACTACTTACATTCGGGGAAGCAAAGACAAAAAGTAAATAATTTACTCTACCCACTGGTCTCCTGTTCACGGTGGTCTGTTTGAATTCGCTGCGTGCATCTTTGGATTGATGATAAAACCATTAATATTAATACCAGTGGGCTATCCACTAGTGCAAGCTATCGGTGATCACGGCCAGTAAACAGAGAGCAACCTCCTTACCCCCTTGGATTCAGTCCCTTGAAACAGCATCAGAACAGCAGGCAGCTGAACTCTTATTTATTATGATGTAGTCTCCCCCATTTTTCGATTCGGTTAGTCTGGTTAACTTCATCAATTTGTTTACGTTTTGTTTTTGCTCTCCTGAATACATAAATTTTTGACGAAAGCATGTAACAACCCGCGTAACTCTGAAAAATCTGAGTGTTGTTCGGTTTATAAAACATGTCTCGAAATAAACGTGAAAATTTAGTTACCTTTTAAGGCATAGGCAAACAGAAAAATATTTAAATAATTAATTATTTGATGTTAGCATGGTACCTACATCAAGTGCTATCGTTAACGATAATAAAATTAAAATCCGTCCAAAAATTGCAATTGCAGACTTCTTTACAAATTACTGGACAAAGCTTGAATCAAAACTTGTTTTCTGAAGAATAGATTACCATTCCTAATGTGCGTATTTATTTAACAGGTACTTACTAAGAAAAATAGTGGCTTGACACTTAAAATTATTATAAAAATAACTAAAATTATAAGATAAATGACTGACAAAAAAAACCTGACCCTAAAAATACAAATAATGATTAAATTTTTTACAACTTAAATATACAGGGTTATGGATAATCTATCGTAAAACGCGTAAGGGCTCTACTTCGATCAACTTTTATTCTATGACTTTTGTCAAAAACTTTTATCTGAAAAAAATATTTAAGTTCTGCCACTTCTCCGTCATATTTCTTAGTTCTTTAAACGCGGGGCGCGCCCCGCGTCTAGACCAAGCGCAGCGGTCATCCGCAATCTCCGCAACGATCGACCGACGCCGGGCGGTACGTACCTACCATAGATTATGATAAATTTAGAGTAAGTACCTATACTTCAAATTTTAATTATATTCAGTAACTTTGACATTTCGAAGAGAAATAATGATGCCACACTACAAGTTATAATAGTGTTGGTTTTGCATAAAGAATGAATGATAAAATTCGTTTAATATAAAATCGACTAAAAATTCCTAAATAAGATGTGAAATATAAGAATAATTAATAATAATTATGTAATAAAAGTAATTTTTCTTTTTTATTTTCAAAGAAACGAACCAAAAATGAAAGTCATGTAATTTTACTTGTCATTTTTGACATTTTATAGATTACCTTCCTACTACTGAGGAATTAAATTCCAAAATTTTTGATAGTTTATATTGTGTTTTGAAGACAAGTTATTACATTTAAGTACATTATTTAAATTAATTCAATTTCGTTCATTCTTTGACCACCTCACTATCTTTTTTTTGTCAAAAACTGGTAACCCTTCAACTGTCAAGTTACTGAATACAATTAAAAGTCGAAGAACCTATAGATTTTTAATTTTTGTATGGGAAAAAATATTAATGCATTATCAAAAGTTCTTTAAAATGGTGTAGAGAGGGAGCCCTTTTACATTTTACGATTAAATACCAATAACCCTGTATACCATATTTTTTAATAACAGTTTACATAAGTAAAAATAAAGACATCATATTCACATCTTCATTTCTCTGCCATCTTAAAATTAATATGAGTTTAATGAATGATTGTATATGTTTAAAGCATTTTTATGAGGGTAGAATGTATGAGTCTTCATAGAATTTAAATTCCCAAAAACTAATTGGACCCATTAAAATAACTCCCAAAAATATGGTGGGTTAATTTAATAATGACTAAAAATTTGTCAAGATATACATGGCATTCCTTTAGTATCTTTTAAACTTGATAAAATTACATAAAAAAAATCTCAAAATACGTTAGTAGTAAAAAATACACTATTTTTGTATATTGAATTACGAAAATATTTTGATCGAGTGCTAGACATTTTTATAAAATACATTAATTCAAAGTCAATTCGCGAAAAGCTTCATTCAAAGTAATTGAAGGATTGTTGGTTTATTTTTTAAGCCAATGTTTTGGTATGCATGGTAGCTATAAGCTATAATAACACAACTGTAATTCACAGCTATAAGAACATTAACACGCGTTTCGCATAAGTAGTCGTAGACACAGTACTTTGGTATAAATCTCGGAACTCTCGTGAAAATCAGTTTCGTGATCGTAAAGCTATTTCTGATACCCTCTTATTTTCGTTAAACGTCTTCTTCATTATTATATTGATTCGTTCTTAATTGGGTGTGCGCGTTCCTCGAGCGTGTGAGCCTCTCTATTTCTTTCGCGTCGTTCACACGCTGGAGGAACGCGCACGCCCAATGTTGGGTGAGCCTCAGTAACAAAATTACAAAACTACAATGTCTATTATTAGGTTATTTAGGCCCTAGCATAACTTGTAATGTCTTAGTATATGTTTTAAATCCATGAGATAACTATATTATAGGCACACAGAGCAAGGCACGTATAGCGAATATAACGATAAACTGCTGCACAATAAAGCACACATATTAAAAATATAGAAACACTATATTACTTAAACATCTATAAAATTATTTGTATGTTTCAATATAATTATAATTTTAAAATTTGAATACATTGAACATTTAATAATTAGTTTGACTAAATATCCAGAAAAACAGGCCTAATTTTTAAAATTCATAAAGAAGGTAAGTATAATTATATTAGTTCAGAAATAAAATATTATTTTTCAGTACTACAATAGAGCTAGCTTTGCTAAAGTCTAAAGGTAAGAATAACATTATCTGTAAAAGATAGATGTAATACATATGTTTTGTTTACATTATACCACAATCAAATAAACACTGTAATTGTTGCGTAAAATAACAGACATGTGCAATACTTTCAGTAAACTTAAAAATAATCTTAATCTATGCTTGTTAATAATTCACAGAGCTTAACAATAATAGATATTATCTCAAAATAATAACATAACACTTGGTCACAATTGGAATATGTTAATAAAAGGGTGGTTAAGGAAGTTGAAGGTACTACACCCCCTTCTCTGTTCTCCCTTATCATTTCCTTAATAATTATACAGCCATAAAAAATCTGTCACTAAATTCATCACTAAAACAAATTGTCTCTTTTGGTCTTTTGGTCAGTATATGGACCAAAGATCTAGATTGATTTACAAAAATCGGCTAGTAAAAATTGGCGTTTTTTTTAACAGGGATCACTGGAAATAAAACCCTGTAGTAATAATTTATGGTTGAGTAAAAGTAACCGTAGCTTTACAGCCTTATTGTGGCGGAAGGCCACTCTTCAACGCCTTGTACTTCAGGATTCCATCGAAACCGTAAGCGATGATGGCGCACAGTCCAAAAAACTGAAACAGATCATATCATCTATACTAATATATAAAGCTGAAGAGTTTGTTTGTTTGCTTGAACGCGCTAATCTCAGGAACTACTGGTCCGATTTGAAAAGTTCTTTCAGTGTCAGATAGCCCATTTATTGAGGAAGGCTATAGGCTATATATCATCACGCTACGCGGACGAAGTCGCGGGCAGAAGCTAGTCATATATAACCAGAACTCTTATATATAAAAAACGAAAAAGGTTTCTCATAAAAAATATTTTATCCAGTAATCTGGTAAGCTTGTAAGTTGATTGTAGACTAGTGTCTATCAATCAACTGTAAATGCAATATGATGGCAAAGTTCTAACATCTTAAATGTGTTTAAATTTAAAAAACACAAAACTTCTATGAAAAATCGTGTTTAAATACAATTTAAACATATTTATGAAGTTGGTGCAAGTGGCCCTTAATCTCATTTCATTGTAACAAATTAAATAAAAAAAAGTAAAAAAAATAAAAAAAATTAAAGTATTTTCTTTCTTTCTTTTTATATGTTTTTTTTATGACGATTTGCTCTTTTACATACATACATTAACACCTCTTTCCTGTAGGGGTAGGCAGAGACCACAGACTTCCACTTGCTACGATTCTGACATACCCCTTTAGCTTCATCCACACTAATCAATCTTTTCATACATGAACATTGGTTTAGGGTACTCTTGACTGAGCCATTTTTCAGAATGTCCTCAATCTGATTTCGGAACGTTTGCCTAGGCATTCCTTTATTACATTATAATTTTGCATGACAGCTTGGAAAGAACTGATTAGTAATTAAATAATTAGTGTAATTATTACTCATTCAACCAATATACAGTTCCAATAATAAACCCATTAGTATGTTGCATGAGGGATTTACTGTACATTGAGGGAGAGAATTTAGTTTATAGTGATTCAAAATATTTATTATTCATATTATTATGTTAGTTGTATAAAATGAAAAATAAAATTAATTGACTCACCCCAACAGCATATCCCACGCTTTCTCCAATTGTAGTGGCAAATATTGAACATCCAATATATGTGAGACATATAATGCAGCAGTAAAGAAACTCAAACTTTACCCATGGCCACTTGTCATACTTCTCGACAATGTGGAATGTGTATGCAAATAGTAGCAACCCAGTAAATACATTACCAACCCAATACAATATGTTGTAGAATATAGCTGATATCCATGACCAGGATATCTTTATGCATATAAAACCAATCAAGTTGCAAGCCTGAAAAAGAGTTTTTTTTTATGGGATAGGGGGGCAAACAAGCAAACGGATCACTTGATGGTAAGCGATAACCGCCGCCCATGGACACCCGCAACACCAGAGGAGTCGCAAGTGCGCTGCCCGCCTTTAAAAGGGTTTGGGCCTCCGGTAACCTCAACTCACTTGGCGAAACACAACGCAAGCGTTGTTTCACACCGGTTTTCTGTGAGGCCGTGGTATCACTCCGGTCGAGCCGGCTCATTCGTGCCGAAGCATGGCTCTCCCACGTGAAAAATGTTGTAAACTATATCTCATCATCTGACAACCACCAATTTTGTGGAGCTTGTGTATCAAAGGCAGAGGTTTTTTATTTATATTGTCAACTTGAATGTGTTTGACCCTAGATTTGCTTCGTGAAATCAGAAAGAGTTGCTAAGATGGAGTCACATTCAAACCAGTCTTATATGTAGCTAAACCACTCAACTAATTTTGATATAGAGGGACTGAACCTAGCTGAACAACATCTATCATGGAAAGTCTTTTGGGATGTTAGTAAAATTGTGAGTAACAGCTACAAAACATATTTACATAACCTATTATACTGTTCTACTGCTAGGCACATGTCTCCTCTCACTCCCACCACTCTAGTCTGATGTGGGTTGGCAGATTTCCCACACTGTCAGGAAATCAACAACACAGTAGGTAACACCTAGTTATACAAAAACACAGTATCTTACCAACTGAACCAACTTTAATATCCCTGGCACAGTCTGTACATAGCCCTTGTCCAACCTCAATATCTTTGCAGGTCTATTTGATGGTGACTCTGGGTTGTAGTTTGACATTGTCGCTAGATTCTGAAAAAAAATCATTCAATGATATAATTAGGTACCTACAAGATTTACTGCAAATAACATGCATGTAACTTAGTACAAAAGGGAGAAATAAGTGGTACAACTAGTGCATTAGGTTGAAAGCACTGTCATCCTCTTTGCATTAACATCCACCGTATTAGTGCTCCAAATCAAAAATAGGCACATAACATCATGTATCAGATCAATGTAATGAGGTAGGCCTGTACTGTGTAAGCAATATCTATTCATACCTAGTACAATTGGTCAAACCAAAAAAGGTCCTCCAATTAATTAAGGATAATTTAACATATTTAGTAAAGTGGGCTCCTAAGACATTTTCTTATTTTAAATTATATTTAAAGCACACTAAATAAAGCACTTACCCTGGCTTTCTGTGGAATAAAAATTGAGAATACCGTTTAATACAGCTACTATCGTATAACGGTAATAACGATAAAGGTTTCCTTCGATTTTTCCTGGTTAATACACAAAATACAATACAGTAGGTATAAACAATAACCCTTACAAATAATCGAACGAATCCAATCAGAATTTAGAATAGAGGTGTGTAACTCAGCTCTGAGTCAGCTCAAAGAGTCAGATCGCACGGGTCTGAGCCGTTGAGTCACAGCTCAGCAACAAAACGACCGGCTCACGCCTCAATTCAGCTCATTGAACTGATCTGAACTTGTGAATCCCTCCACAGATATTTCGTGAATAGTGAGTGAGTCAGTGAGTGATTCTGATCTATATTTGAGGTTCAATCATTAAGTTTTTGGTCAGAGAGTCGCTAGGGCGGAGTTTTTTTGAACGAATCATTCGTTCTGAAACGTTTTCTTGATTTGTACCTCAATTTTACAACTCAAAAAGGTCTGTAGATAGTTTTTGTCTATATAGGTATTCTTTTTTATGCCATGGCAGCTTAGAATGATTTTTTAGTTTAAAAGGGTTTAGAATAAATTATTATTTCGTTCGTAAATAATATGATTAATATATAATTAATAATATAAAATTCAATAAATAATTATGTAAAATTAAAAGAAAAGAGTTAAAAGAACTGTCAACTGCCGCAGCTCAGACGGCTCGCGCGAACCATAAACCTGTATA
Organism: Acronicta leporina; assembly: GCA_947256265.1. Classification (NCBI taxonomy): domain Eukaryota; kingdom Metazoa; phylum Arthropoda; class Insecta; order Lepidoptera; family Noctuidae; genus Acronicta; species Acronicta leporina. Next base: position 589,201 of record OX366513.1, on the reverse strand, counting down.
AGTACAAATTGAGCTGATCTGCGAGCTGAGTCACTGAGCCGGCTCACTCACCTGAGTCATGAGCTGATCTGCTGCTCGCGTATTTTTGATGAGTTACCCACCTCTAATTTAGAATTCCGATCTGAGGAATTCCGTTTCCAATCCGACGTCGATCAACAAGCGAGGATGACAAATGACAATGACATTATTTGATATTGACATTTGACAATTATTATTGATATTGAAATGGTGTGAGGTGTCGATCGATCGTATCGATTTACGTGCATCCAAAAGTATCCCTTTTAAGGCGTTGAATTGGTGGCACTGCAGTAGCAATGGGGTACCAGAGTAACCAACTCCCAAAAATATTTATCCCTAACGCTAGTCAGAGATTTATAGAAATATAAATGAAGTTTCCAATTTTTATAATTTATTAAATTTATTTTATTATTTATTATAATCATTAAAATATTAAAGCAAATGAACAAGTTATGGAACTTTAAAGTTGTACTTGCAATAATAAATTCGATTCACGCGACGTAACGGCGTTCCAGCGTGTGACGTCACACACACACTACCCGAGCGACCGACGCAGCTCGTATTCACTCAAGAGGTACAACTATATTATTATACTCTTTGCTCAAGAGTCTTCAGTGCATTTGCGTTGTGTGTTGTTTACTAAAATTCCTATGATTTCAGCACTAACTTAACGGGTACGGCACTTATCTGGGTTAGGTAACATGAAGCTACACTTGAGTGAGAGACCGCAGTCTTTGTGCAATATAATACTTTTACTCAAAAATGCATGTAATGTGGTCATTATTTTGACAACCTTGTTTGAGCAAAGTCGACCTTGCCGTTCTGTTTCAAGGAGCGGCCGGCAAAGTTTTGCTGGCCGCTCTAACAGGCCGGCAATGTTTTGCCGGCCGCTATTTTGACGTTTCAACGTTTTAAAAAATCAAATCCAAAAAGGTTTTATTTAAAACACAGTCACACACAACAATCACACAACTGTTTGTATCTATAGAGATAGGTACAAAAATATTTTATTCCATATAGCTTCTGGCCACGGCGTCGTCCGCGTAGCGTGATGATATATATGCCTATAGTCTTCCTCAGTAAATAGGCTATCTAACACTGAAATAATTTTTCAAATCGGACCAGTAGTTCCTGAGATTAGCGCGTTCAAGCAAACAAACAAACAAACTCTTCAGCTTTATATATTAGTATATAGATATAGATTAGGCTGTATAGTTCCAACTACCATTGCTCAAAAAAAACAAAGAAGTAACAAAGGCGCGGTTCAGCGAAAATTTTGTTTTTATTTAGTGACTTTTACTAAAAATGAGCTCTCAAAGCGAAAATTCTTCCGATTCAATGTGTTTAACACCGCCAGACATTAAAGATGAAGCTAAATTAGTAGTTGAAAATTTGATACCGCGAAACTCAAAGGAAAAATATAAGCTTTCATATGAAAAATTTGTGCAGTGGAAAATCAATAGGAAATCTAAATCTAAAAGCGTCGGTAGCCTAATGGCTAGGGCGTTGGACTTGCGATCATGTGGTTGCCGGTTCGAACCCCACCCATTGCACTACCGACGTGAACCCACTCGTAACACAAGCATATAGCTTAGCACGAGGGGTTAACAAGAATACTAGTAATGTGCGATCCGCATTGCTAGTAAGCTGTTTTAAAAAAAAAAAAACTTTATCCGAACATGTTTTTCTTGCGTATTTCATTTATTTAAATTACTTGCTGGTTTTATTTAGATTAGGTAGGTACTTGCATTTTTGAGTAAAGCATTATACAAACCTTGGCCCACAATGACTGCTTCGCTGGTCACGCTATGATTGCCTCGAGCTAGCCTAGCTACGCTCTAGGCCTTTCAGCATGGCCATCATTGCAGCCCTTGCTGTCCTCTCAGCTCGTCCATCAAGTGCTGCACGCTGACCGCGCTGTGTCGGCCTGGAGCTGCGCTACGCTGCGCTACGCTGCGCTGTCGGCCATCATCAGCACGACCAGCAAAGTAGTCATTAAAGACCGCGGCAGTAATGTACTATAACTTTAATAATTAATCTCTCAGTCATTTGTTGACGGATCTAATTTTTTTGTCACTGATTTATTACTTTATGTCTATAGTTTAATTCCATTACGTTAAAAAATATATTGACAACATCATGAAACTTCTACATTATTCGTTCAAAATTCTTCTTGGTCATAAATTAACGAAGTCATTTTCTCATGATTTTCGGTCTTTCCGACCGAAAGGTTTTTTATAACTTAGATAATAAAGTTCCTGTATCTCACGATCCGTTCCATTAATTGAGATAAGAAGTTCACCAGAACTTAAGTTGGATCATATACTATAGGTAAAGGGGTGATAATAAAATTAAATCTATTCAGTAGTTTTTGCGCCAACCGAAATAATTTTAAAAGTCATATTTTTGGATTTGAAGACGCTTGTATACCCTAACTCACTAGTTTTATTTTCAAATATCTTCAACTAGCTTCTGCCCGCGGCTTCGCCCCTGTGGAATTCGGTCTGTCATCACATCCCACGGCAACGGGATAAAAAGTATCCTATGTCCGTCTCCTGGTTCTGCTACCTCTCCACCAATTTTCAGCAAAAGCGGTTCAGCAGTTCTTTAGTTATAAATAGTGTAACTAACACGACTTTCTTTTATTTATATAAGATGTACAGACACAGGCCACAGCTAAGGTAATTACAGTGTAACTGGTAACACTGTTCATACCTTGTAGCTAGTAGCGCCATTGTGGAGGGATTTGAAACTTCTCAGAGATATTCAAGAGTTCATTTCTCATAAATCAATGGTTCAGTGGGTTCAGTGTACTGTCACTGTCATACCATCCAGATTGTCAGTATAAGTACTCAATTTGTCAATGTCAATCTGACAGAATCTGAAATCGAATTCTGAAATCCGTGTCCGTGTACAGGTACACAGTGAGATAGTACTGTTAATTTTATCTTCAATTCAAGTTTACGCGTGTAAAACTACACATTGTTCATGTTCATTACGAAGTTTCGTGTCGAATGTAACTACGTTAAGCGAAATCTTTGCTTGTTGTTTTAAATAAAACGAACCGTGTTGTGTCGTGTGAGGAAACCGAATCACCGGTTTTTTTACCATTATAATTTTTGATTTTCTTCATGTGTGATGGGAGATAGAGATTGGAGACCGTTCCTTTATGGAGGCCTGGCGTCGATCGTTGCAGAATTTGGTGAGGAAATAACAATTTTCATCCAGTTGTATATGCATAACCTTAAAAATGTTAATATCACATGGAATAAACAAAAATAACTCAATTGTCTAATACATTGGACAATTGAGTCAACATTCACAACAGTGAAAATTGCAGTGTATTACTGCTAATGAGTTGATGTAAGGACATTAAACTACGTAAATAATATGTATCAGTAAGTGAAAGGAAAAAGCTGTTTTTGCTGTGATTTCAACATTATCTTCGTAAATAGCTACCATTACACATCTGACTGGTGAAATCAATTAATTTTCTATTAGGTACTAGGATGTTCTTTACAAACATATAACAAAGTAAACCTATACTCTAAACAAATATCCATAACACATACCTGGTTAAATTGAGGACCCCTGGAGTACAACACACTTAATTTATGTTTTGTCTGTAATTAAGTTCTTTTAGTTAAGATGAAATGTGACAACCAGAGGAATGGGTAAAATGGTGCACATTGGGGTGTGTATATGACAATCTATTCTTTTGTACCAGGTACATTTCCAATAGACACAACAAAGACTCGTCTGCAGATCCAGGGCCAGAAGATAGACCCTCGCCATGTGGAACTCCGTTACACCGGAATGGTGGACTGCTTTGTCAAGACCTCACAGCAGGAGGGGGTCAAGGCATTGTATTGTGGGTGAGCATAACTGACTTGTCATAAAATTTATTATTAGGTACTGATTATTTGTGGCCTCATGAGGGCCGCAGTAACATAATCTTCATGTTCTGAGTATTTGTTGCAGCAGTACTGCTATATTCACAATTTTTGTATTCTGTTTATTGATCTTTTATTCTGATAGAAATGTTGTGAATAGAATATTTTAAAATTACATCAAAGTCGGATGACTGTTTGTTTTTCTGATAATTGTAGGTATATTAAAGAACTGGATATGCAGCTATTAATCTCCCTATCTATCTTGAATCGTGATGCCCGCAAAATCGCGTGCTAGAACAACCTATACACAATACATTATTATTGAATCATGCTATAAATTTTCCGATATGTTTTCGTAGTGTTGCATTATAAACAGACGAAAACACGCTAAAAGTATGTGGGTGTGTATGTGTGTGTGTTGTGATACCTATTTGCAATTAGTTTTTAAGTTTATTCTGTGCCAACAAGATGTCACTTCCAGTATTTTGAGAAGTCCTTGAATGTGTCAAAAATATGAATGATAATTCACAAGTAGGAAGGAATATCAATCATAAGAATAATATTGCATATACAATGGGGTCTGCCTTTGAGATTGACAACATCCTTTCGGGAACTTAGTGAATATATTGACAAATCCTGAGAGTGGTTTTTAGTTAGTATAAGTCAGAAATACCCTGTTCAGTGGATTAATCCTGAATTGCGCAATTTAAGTTCGCAACACAACTAGCATTATATATAGAAGCCTGACATCAACTGTTGAGTCGTGGCCCGCCAGGCAATACACCCGCCTGGTCGGAAGATCCTCCCTTTGGTCGAACACACCTAGTCCCTCCACTGTGTATATAAAAAAAAACTAAATATTTTACTTCAAACAGTTGGAGATATCTAGTCTAGCATAGTGATTCCCAAAATGGTTTATATCGACCCCCAGCGGTCGACGACGACCTGCAAGGTAGGTCTATATCTGCGGGAAGAAAAATTAGGGTCCATCAGACGTAATTTTTTTTTTTTTAAAAGCTTTCTAGCAATGTGGGTCACACATTACTAGTATTCTTGTTAACCCCTCGTGCTAAGCTAAATGCTTGTGTTACGAGTGGGTTCACGTCGGTAGTGCAATGGGTGGGGTTCGAACCGGCAAGCACATGATCGCAAGTCCGACGCCCTAGCCATTAGGCTACCGCCGCTACAAATGTAAAGTAAAATAATAAATTTGCTAAAATGTAAAATTAGGTAAGAATATCTACCCAATATCGAAAAATATGGCAAGTGGTCGACAAGTTAAAAAAGTTTGGAGTACAACTATAATTTTGCACGTGGTAGAGTCATGCTTCGGCACGAATGGGCTGGCTCGACCGGAGTGATACCACGGCCAATAACGCTTCCGTTATGTTTCGCCGAGTGAGTGAGGTTACCGGAGGCCCAAACCCTTTTTAAAGGCGGGCAACGCACTTTCGACTCCTCTGGTGTTGCTGGTGTCCATGGGCGGCGGTAATCGCTTACCATCAGTGATCCGTCTGATCGTTTGGCCCTCTATCCCATAAAACAAAAATGTAAATATCCAAGTCCTTGAATATTTGTAATTGTACGGCCTTGAGAAACGTAATGAATTACTTTTTGGTCTGTTGACGAGGTTCGCGATATCGCGGTGGCATGTTTAGATCGAAAGTCGCTTCAAGGAAAGCCTAAATATAAATTTTGCTTAACATACCATCACGCTTGTATTCCTCAAAGGGTTAGGCAGAGGTACTAATTAAATGTATAATAAAAAATAAAAATAAGCTGCCTTTTTATTCACTAAAATTACCAAATTTAGGTGGTCTCAATTGAGGGTGAAAGCCTCCTCCAGAGATACCCAGTAATCTCTATCTGTGACTGCGATTTCTGTGATGTTGTCTGTCCAACTGATGTAAGGTCTACCTCTCTTTCTATTTCTCGTAGGGCCTGGCCATGACGTCAGCCGACAGGTCCAACGATCGTCGCTCATTCTCGCTACATGGCCCATCGCCATTATAATTTCTTTGTGTAGCTTAGCGCACCTATAACGCCTGATGCTTCTGGTATTGTTGAGTGGCGTATTTTTGCATTTTTCTAATGTTCAGCATACTTACTGCTTTTTATGCTCCGTTGGCATGAGATTATTTTATATTTAAATGTATAGGACCCATGTAATAGGGGGCGAGCCTATTGCCATTAACCAGGCACAAGTCTACGATATAATATATATCTAGTATATATAGATATACAACAAGCTATTGAGGGGTGCATAAAAAAAAATAATAACACATTAGGCTAGATATATTATATTCATAAAGATGTTGCTATTGGTCAAAATATAACGATAGGTGTACAAGAAAGTCGGAAAAAATTGCATTTATAATTTTATGGAATTGTGAGGGGTTGTTTGTTTGAAGTTGAAACATTTTTGCTTAATTTGTATTTCAGGTATTTCTTATTCCGCAGTACATGCAGACCCGAAATATAGTACGGTTGTCAACCCTAGGTCGGTCATTCGGACATTCCTCAACCACGTTGCCAACTTGCTTACTCATTATTTATCAGTTCCTACTTCACTCGGGCTAGTACTCTACATTATTATCTGGAAGATTACAGCGGACAGATACGACACACATTATCAACACAATTTATCTAAACTCGCGTCTGGGCAACACGTGAATTTAGATTAATTGTGCCGTTACCATTTTTTAATTTACAAGTTGTTATAGATAGTATTTAACAAGTCATTCATGTTGGAAAGGGGAATTATATCTTATCATATTAAGCGACCAATCCATATAAATATTACAAATTCCACAGTAATTGTCTGTCTGTTTGTCTGTCACCCTTTCGCACCTAAACTTAGCAGATTTTGATAAAATTTGGTAAGAAGGTGGATTGCACCCTGGCAAACGAATATACCTAATTAAATATATCAATAATATAAATATATATAATAATCATCCTTGCGAACGTTTGCTTAATAATTAATAAGGGGGCACGCACGGGCACGGGCGACAGCTTACGGGGGTGAAACTGAAAAGTAATCTAGCTGGGCCTCATTTCCGAGCACCTGTGTACACCTGTGTGAGCGCAGTTTCAGTGTCATATGAATTTTAACGGAGTTTCTCATGCGATAATAAGTATTATAGTAATGAAAATAAAGTTAAAATTCATGACACTGAAACTGCGCTCCGCTTCGCTGCGCTTCGACGCTCTTTCGGTGTGAGTTGAGCCTTAGCTTAGTTGACAACCAGCTTATTGGTTAGTAATTTTACAACGGCACGGATTACACGGATTTCTCTCATTCAAAACGGTAGTAGTAAAACAATTCTGTTGTCAACGGTAGTGGCGTGGCGAAAAGAGGGTATAATTTCGGAGTCCAGACTAAAATCATACGGTGATATTAGCAAGACGATGACTCCGAGTGCGGACCTGGATGTTCGCGTGTATTTCCGCGATCCGTTAAAGCTTTAGTTGTATCTACGTATAAAGTATAATTATTCATGATTATAATCAAAATAATGTAAAGGTTTCGTCATTTCAAGTGATGCACAAACAAATGATGCAAGTCTGATATTTGCGGGAGCTATCCTCGGTGTTTGCGTAGCTTGCTTCGCTTGCGTAGGAAAATTATTGAGACAATATAATATAAATTAAGTATCTATTTTTAGCTGCCGATTGAAAAAGGTCGTTGTGATAAGTTTGTAGCGATTGTCTGTTCTGCCGCGCTGATTGTTTGTCTGTTGTATTATAAACGGACGAACAGTTTACATTTCTATTTTTAGAAATGTGTATAATCGGTCTAGTTTGATGGAAAGGTACTTATAGAGTCGTTACAGCTGATAGACGCATAGACCTAGCTGATATGCAGACACGAAATAGTATTGTGGTGGACACAAGTTCGTCTCTATTTAGTGGCGTTCAACTGTATAGCGGCAGTTACCAATGTTTGGTACGTTGTAACTTATGACTCGATGCTAAATTTAATTTAATCAAAAAAAAAAATTAAGAGCCATAATTACGGTCACTTGCAAACTGGGACATGTATAAATTATATGTTATCTAGAAAACACGGATAGACAAAAACGTACATAAGCTTGGCGCATGTTCAACTTTATGTATCATAGGAATTTTAATGTAGACTGCAAATTGAAAAGTTTTACGTACGTTACAAACGATTTTTGTAAATATTTGCCAAATGAATATTTGTTATTGTACGTGACCATCTTGGCGGCTCTTCCGTATCAGATAACATGATAAACTGTCATACTAACAATCATAAGCCTAGAAAACCAGACGTTTATGCTTAGGATACCTATATTCCACAGAAATGGGGTCGCGAAGGTCTGATGACAGTCTCTTCTTGCATAATACTAATATTCAGCCGCATGTTGTTAGAGTGGAAGCCGGCCCCAACAGTTAGTACAGAGTTAGTAGTTGTTCAAACAGCGAAGATTATTAGGGCACCATTCTTTGACATTCATGGACGGGGTGATTACTTACTATACCTATCGAAAGATTTGAATATTCTTAAAAATATTGCAGCACTGAACTGTTTTTCATCACTCATTTTTATTTTAAAACATTTCTTGTCTCTAGCATCTGGCCAGCGGTTCTTCGTCAAGCGACGTATGGTACGATAAAGTTCGGCACCTACTACTCCTTGAAGAAGTGGATAGCCAAGCACAGGGTTGACGGAGGTTCAAAGGAGCATTTGCCCACCAACACGTTCTGTGCGGCTTTCGCCGGGGGACTGTCCAGCGCTATTGCCAACCCTACAGATGTTCTTAAAGTTCGGATGCAGGTGAGTTCAGAAATAGTTCAGAAATTATTTATCGGAATAATGTTTAATTTCTCCAATGAAAAAAATATTATACAGTAATTTTTCATTAACAGCTTCATATATAGGTGCCTTAGGCCAGCTCCACACTTTGGCCCCAATGGCAGCACCAACGCTATTGGGCCAACGTGTTGACCAGTAAATAGCGTTGGTGCCAACACCCATGAAGCTTGCTGACGCAATTTAATTGGTTCTAATCGCTTAGCGCCAACGTTGCTTGGCTCGTTGTGTCCAACATGTGGAGTTAGTCTTGCGTCTTATGAAGCTAGAACTGGTCTCACGACCAGAATGTTTATAAAGCATGTGGTGTTCAGGTGGGCGAGGAGAAGCGCGGGCTGGTCCGTTGCTTCGTGGAGATGTACCGGCTGGAGGGCGCGCGCGGGCTGTGGCGCGGCGTGGGCGCCACGTCGCAGCGCGCGGCCGTCATCGCGGCCGTGGAGCTGCCGGCCTACGACGCCTGCAAGCACCGCCTGGCGCCGGCGCTGGGCGACTCGCCGCTCAACCACCTCGCCTCCAGCCTGCTGGCCTCACTCGGCAGCGCCGTCGCCAGCACGCCGCTCGACGTCATTAGGGTAACTTCAGTAACACGAGGGACCTTTTTTGCGCAACATAGGGCTATGATAAGCAATTCAACTCAAAAATACCTGAATTTTGGGTTAAGATAATAAATAAGAACTTAATGGGGTACTACCATCAAATTCCGAAGCTTTATTCAGGAAATCCGGAAGCGTTTCCATATTATTTACTAAAACACCCTAATAAATGAAGAAATTACATTCATGGTTGTAATTAGGGTTTCTGATTTCCCGACTTATTTTTTTTCCCGGGACTCGAGAATTCTCTACCACTATTTCCCGGGAATTCCCGGGAACTTGAGAAAAATTATACTCTTCAAGCATCTTTACAATTAAAATAAAGCTATTTTTTACGGATTTTATCGTCATAAATTGATATTATTTAATTTTCCACGCTTCGAAAGCATCGTTGTCACGAGTAGATTCAGGTGTTGGATTCCTAACAGCTAACTTACGCTTTTGTTAATTATTTGCGACCCGATTCACGTAGAATTAACTCATCCTATCCTTCGGTCATGGATTTAGATTTAATTGAATTTAAAATGGGGTTGGGGTTGAAGCCCAACCATTTTGTCTAGTGAAATTTGGCATGTTTTTATTTAAATTGCCTCGCGAATCAGCTTGCTCGGGAATGGGCATTTTGCAAGGACTTGCAGTTTGGTAAATCTGATGTAGTACTGGGCCTTGTAGGGTGTCATCCTGGAAGAACTGTGTTTGAGATCGGCGATGTGTTCTTTTTTATATGAGACTTGGCAGGCGGTAAAAACTGACTGATCTTATTCATAGGCTTAAAGTAAGCTTTGATTGAAACACAATTCAAGATATAGTCAATATCCGCTTAATATTCTCGTAAGCGTCAGAGACCAGTATGAATCTAAAAAATTTTATTGTTGGTGCTAGAAAGCTTCGAAGATTTCCAACTGACAACCACCGAGAAGCACACCGAAACATACTCAGTGAATCAGTCTCAGTCCAGCCATACTCATACACACACACAGACTAAGATAATTTTCCGTATAGCTTTTTGAAGAAATAACGGCTTGTGACACTCGGATTGACACTCGAGTGTCAATGTGTGCCTTCTAAGCTCCAATTCGTCTCGGCTATTTCATTCAGTTCATCAGGCCATCTGCCTAGGACCATCCTAAGCTCAAATACAAAATTAATACATCCAAATAGCCCATGCAACCATAATAATAATTGAAGCGGCGGTAGCCTAATAGCTAGTGCGTCGGACTTGCGATCATGTGGTTGGCGGTTCGAACCCCACCCAAGAATACTAGTAATGTGCGACCCGCATTACTAGTAAGGTTTAAAAAAAAAACCACATCGTGTGACGTAGGGTTATGGTTGCGTATTGCACGGAGGGAGCTAAGTAAAGAATGCAATCTCGAGTCTAGATGGGTAACTGAAAATCTGTGTAATAACTCGAAGTATAATCTCGACAATATCAAGATTTCAACAATATTTTAAATAATGAATGAATCTCAAGTTCACAATAAGTGATGATCATGATAAATGCAACAACTTGTTTATAAACTTAATAAAAATTTAAACAACACCCACTTACGGTATTGCAGACAAAATAACATTAATTGGACCTTGAATGAAAAAAGAAACGTGGTACATAATGATCGCAGTAAATCAGAAAATAAATTGATTGATTCTTCACCGTACTCGTTAAAACAAAGTTAGCAAACAAACAACGAATTAGGTTGAATTTATATTTTGAGATTATTTTAGATTTCTATATAGATTTTATTCTTTAGAGCAAATTTACGACTCCGACGTAGTGTTTCCCCTACTTATTTTTCTCAAAGCTCATATTCATATTAATGTTTTTTTGTTACATGTGGCAATAACACATACTAAACAATTTGAGTTGAATTTTTCTTCACTTAAATTGATATAGGTATTCATTTTTTTTAACATTTTTTTTTTAATTTTGTGGTCTGCAGAATTCTCGAGTTCTCGACCCATTTTTTCTCGTCTCGAGTAAGGCCAAATTTCCCGAGAATTCTCGCATCGTGAATTCTCGCCCAGAAACCCTAGTTGTAATTCTTCAAGGTAAGCAGATTGACATATATGACAAAAGTTTCTTTATTCTTTTACAGACGCGGTTAATGAACCAGAGAAAACTGAAGAACCAGGTGACGAAGCCAAACGAGAGAATATACAAAGGAACGATAGACTGCTTCTTACAGGTAACATCTACGATAAGTCAGTGACTTCGATGCCCACGCTAGACCGTTCTATTTGATTTTAATGGCGGTATTTACGTCCGTTAAATGTGGCCTACTTTTATATGGGACCTGAACAGTATTCAACTGTACCTACCCTTTCAAAAAATACTGGGAGAGATTAATAAATATATATATTGTGCTGTAATAAACTATATATTTTCTTTATCTTATATTTATATCTCTACATGTTTTCAGACGGTCCGCAACGAGGGCTTCCTGGCGTTATACAAGGGCTTCATCCCGACGTGGCTGCGGATGGGCCCGTGGAACATCATCTTCTTCCTCACGTACGAGCAGCTCAAGCAGATGTACTGAACGGGACTTGCCTGGTGATGACACACTGAGACTGTTTTCGCTGGTGATTAGGTAAGAGTTTTTCAAATGGAAAGACGGATGGTTACTACAAGGTAACGTTAAGCTGGCAGTTTGGCTTGACGATACTTCAAGCGCCACACAGTTGTGTGTGTTTTACATAACATCGCTGTTTTGTAAAACAACTAGCGTTTATGTAAAACAGCGAAATATACAACCCAATGGCGACATATACAACAGACATGTTTTTATAGCCTCATAAAAATCCTACTAATATTATAAATGCGAAAGTTTGTGAGGATGGATGGTTTGTTACTCTTTCACGCCAGATCGGCTGAACGGATCTGGATGAAATTTGGCACAGAGATTATAGTCTGGAATAACACATGGGCTACTTTTTATCTGAAGTCCACGCAGACGAAATCGCGGGCAGAAGCTAGTATTTAATAAATAAACTAGTTTTTTCCCGCGGCTTCGCAAAAATGAAGTTTAAAAATGAAACCCAAAAAATAATTTAATCAAAAACTAATGGTGATGATCTCTTCTTTGTATGGGTCTGTATACACCAGAGAGGTCAAGCTGTATCTCAGGATCCGTTCAATTAATTGAGATAAGAAGTTCACCAGTTTTTAAGTTGGAGCACATACTTTCTAAAAGTGATAACAAAATTAAAATCTATTCAGTAGTTTTTACCAACGCCAACCCGTAACAAACAGACAATCAGGCAAGAATGTTAATAATCGTATTTTTGGGTTTGGAGATGTTTATTTATACACTAACCCATTTGTTTTTTTTATATCTTCTATGTACAGACACACCTTTTTTACGATTGTATAATTTTTGAGAAAAGATCTATACTTACTAATATATAAAGCTGAAGAGTTTGTTTGTTTGTTTGTTTGCTTGAACGCGCTAATCTCGGGAACTACTGGTCCGATTTGAAAAATTCTTTCAGTGTTAGATAGCCCATTTATTGAGGAAGGCTATAGGCTATATCATCACGATACGCGTAAGAAGTCGCGGGCAGAAGCTAGTTAAGAAAAATAATAATGTAGTGTCTGGTATAATGTAATGTAGTATTGTTTGAAAAACGTTTTTTTTTTTCAGATCACAGTAGCGCAGATGAATCGATGGTTGGAGTACCTAACGAGTGAGCTTATAATATTATTAGATACCTAGTAGTAGCAACTGTACGCGAAGAATACTCCGTCTAATGAAAATCACGTTATTTATAAGATTCACAATCAAATTTTATTATTCTAAGTTTGTCTATTATTTTTGGTATGATGGATTTATTTTTTATCTATCTTTTAATTTATTTACTGCATTTTGTTAAAAGATAATAATGAGCTGAAATAAATACTACAGACGTTTATGTATAAAAAAGTATAACAGCTATTAATTTGTAGGCCTATCTGTATCTACATAGCGACTTTGTTGTATTTATTGGTTGTTTACGCACTTCATTCATACGCGACGGTATAGTGAAGATAATTATGTTTTAAATGAATATATCGCTGATCTAGTGACGCATAGAGCGCGGCTGTTAAACACGAGATTCGATTCCAAGGTCGAGTAAAGTTTTCCTTTGTTTTCTCATAATTTTCCATAACAACTCCTGGATTTGTTCTGGGTTAAAAGCTAAGATTACTGTATAAAACATCCCGGTGAATTACCGTACCGTACCGTGGTACCGTGGGTACAAGTATGATGGTTTACTTAAGGCAAACGCAGCAGCTTGATTTATATGTTATATTTATACAAGCTGTAACAGAAAAAGCGCAACACCTGAAAGTAGTTCTGAATCGATTACAGTGGTTTTTAATATGTGTTAATTTTTCCCGAAAAGATAATTAAAATGCCTGAAACTATGGCCACATCAACCAGTGGGTTAGTGGGGTAGGTTATGGAAAACTGAAACCTATTTGCACAGATTGTTATTGTCTGCGTGTGTGCAACGATATTATGGTCGTAATAGGTACGGCTGTAGTAAAGCCACCAGTATTGGCTTTAGCTGGTTTAACTAATTCCTTGAAAAAAATATGCTAGTTTCTCAAAATGAAGAGTTTCGTTAATATAATGATGACTAGATATTCTAATTGACGTTTTTGTGTTGGTGTAGAGTTCTTTGATCTTCTTCTTTAATTTAAGAGCTCAGCTCTTATTGGTGGAGCAAACGCCACTGTTCTCTATCTTCTGATTTCCGTTTTACCTCTTGCTACGGCCGAATCGCGATCATTTCCTTCACTTGTTCCACAAACCTTCGTCTAGGTCTACCCCTAACTCGTTGAAAAAAAAAGAGGTAAAATTGAAGAGTTGATTTCTGAAGCTTACGCGAATATCAGACATATTGAAATGAAACAACCTTACGGATTATATCGCGTTATATTAGTATACAATACAATACAATGTACATGTAAAAACGCAAGTTAGCAAATTAAGGTTGCAGTCGTCACCTAGCTTCTTTGACGTTTTTACGGCTTCGCTAAAGCTAAAGAATTGAAGAGTTCTTTGATAAAGTACACAAATTATTTCTTGACTCCAAAATAAAACGTCAGAAGGTTAGGTAAAACTTGTTGTCTATATTGTCTGATATAATCACGTACATTAATAACACAAGCACACAAAATACACAAGCTGGGAGACGACCTTAATTATTAAACGACGAAACCTTAATTTGCTAACTTACGTTGTACGAGTTTACGTGTTTGAGTTCTTGCTCTGATTCAGTTTCACGTTGTATAAAAAGTTATCTGAGTACTGCTGTAAATTATATGTTATGTCTTCCTACTTTAATTTATGTCATACAGAAACTGGCGTTTATTTTGTACGTAGTTCCTTCATAGAGATTAAGTAATGTTGTGATAAGCTGTTATATATTATACAGCCTAATATAAAATACTTTATGTTTAAGTGTTTGAACGTATTTTTAATGCGTATTATAATATGTATATGCAATGGTCACGTCTAGTTACACTGGAAGTAGACAGCAAGACTTGTAAAGTGTAGATCGTGAGACATCTTTATTAGATTTACGATACAGTTTTGCTTAAGAAGCGTAGTTTTTTTCACTCACTTCTTTTTACAAGAGTTAATTAATGTTCAATGTATGGTATTAGGGAATTAAATATATTTATATTAAATAACTTTTAATTATACTGTGTAAATGGAGTCTGAAGGAGTATAATCGTGAGCTGATAATATTACAGCATCCATGCACAAATGCAGATTTCTCGTAGTGTAAAAGATCGGAATAATTTGGCTCATTGATGAGCCAATCAAAAAAAAAGAAAATACCTACCATGTAAAAACTCAGGGAAGTGGGGTAAATAATTGAGGAATTAAATGGCGCCACCTTCGACATGGCCAACGCAATTCTGCGTTTGCTAAAACTGCGTTGGCCATGTCCAGAGATAATAGAATACTGCCATGTTGCAGATTGCGTTGCTGAGATCTCATGGCGTTTAAATGAGGAACATTACACAGTACGATTAACACTAAAATAACTTTATAATTTAAGAATGGAAAATGCAAAAAAAATGATAATTTTAGAGGATTCAATGTGTTCCTTTTAGCCCTTCCCCTCATTAATGTCATTCGATCTTGACTGTTTTTACATATAATTGACTAAGATCTGACTTATTATATAACTTAAGATATCCGTATTAATTGGGGAATAGGTAAGGATGACGTCAATGACCTTCCACATCTAAACAAAATTACGATAGATTGTTGTTTTCGAGCATTTTGTCAATTATAAAGATAGCGTTATATTGTTTGTAAAGTCTTGTAAAAGTAATCATTTAAAAAACATCTCATTCTCTTTTTATATCAGAAATGTAAAGTTATAAACTTTGTAATCTGGTTGTTATACTTAAAAATATTCAAGGTTTTGAGTAGATTTTTTTTAATGATTATGTGTGTAATTATTTTTGAAAGTGACTTTCGCACCAAACAACTGCATTTTTTGAAAAATATACAAGTAATTATAACATTTGTTAAATTGTGTTTTACAGAAGTTATATTTTTTATGGCCTTATTGGATGCAGAGCTACACTGCATAGGGTATCGTCCAATAAAAAACGCAACCTTTGATCTTTTCTAATTCGGTGGATCTCTTGTTCCTTTTTTAAGGCCATATTTCACCAACGCCGAGGAAGGCCCCGCCAAATTACTCGCCTGTTAATTATATTCGTTAAATATTTCGTTCTATTTTGTAATTTATTCCGGGATTAGTGGCTACTCCGACATTAAAATGAAATGTTAGTATTATAAGGCCTCATTCAGGCATCGTGAAATGCGGCCTTATAATACTAAATTATATTTCTCTCATATTAAAATAATAATTAAAAGAGGTACTGTTATCTGCAGGACACGAAGACAGGTTTATTTAACACTCTTTGAATTAGTTTTTGTGTTGATTTACGTATTAAAATATTATAAAATTTATACTTAAAAATATTGCACTATTGGTAGGTTATTACAATGTATTATTGTAATATGTATCGAAACGATTATAAATCGTCGGACCTCTGCCATAGAATTTTGACAACTTTGTTATTGTAAATGTATGTTGTTGTTGTTACTGCTTCGAAAAATGTATGTATGTATTTGTGTCGTGTGAAACTAGTAATAGAAGCTAACTGTGAATATACACTAGGTACAAAGAATTAGCCAAATTAATATAAAAAATCAAATATACACACTTGTATAGTATTTAGCAGTTTTATTTTAAATCCTTAGCTTAAAAGTTTACCAGTGAGGCAAATTTCCTTGCTAGTAAACCATCCAATCACTAATCAGTCTCTATTTTACATTTATATACAATACAGGAAATAGTAAAATAGCAAATAGTTTCAGATATTATTTCAATGATATAAAAAAACCTACTGTTGCACTGTGCAGTCGTGGTTTATAAGGTAGTGTGGCTTGTTGATTGCCAAAGCAAATGAGTTATGAAATAAACATTTATTTATTTATTATTATTATTTGAACAATTTTTCATTATTTCCTTACTGCCCTATTGAAAAAAGAAGAAATATTTATTTATATCGACAAAAAGTTGTCATAAGCGTTTTTCTAGTATATTTATTATATTGTTATTAAAATGTTATATATTAATTTCACACAACTGTGAGGAATAATAAAATAAATATGTATTACTATTATGTATTACGCGACTTCGTCCGCGTGGAATAGTTACTTGGTCTTAGCGTGATGATATATAGCCTATAGCCTTCCTCAATAAATGAGCTATCTAACACTGAAAGAATTTTTCAAATCGGGCCAGTAGTTCCTGAGTAATCTCAGGAACTACTGGTCCGATTTGAAAAATTCGCGCTAATGCGCGTTCAAGCAAACAAACAAACTCTTCAGCTATATATATTTAGTATAGATAAGTATGTATTTACAAAAAAAAAGTATAAGTATTATATCCATTGTCTATTACCCATAGTACAAGCAGTAGTACAAGCTCTGCTTAGTTTGGGACTAGATGGTGCTGTGTAAAAATGTCCCAGAATATTTATTATTATTATTTGTATCTCATTTTGGGTATCACGGCATGCCTCCCGTGAGGAATGATGGCAGACGGTGACTCGCCAACTCACTAGCTGGGCCCCCCGAAAGCTGCCAGTACAGGCAAAAGGCGGCAACAGCGGCGTGAGCGGCTAATGTAAGCCATACACGCTACGGTCTACCGTAGAGGTCATCTGTGCAGCTATGCCTGTGCAGGTCAACCGAACATTGGTAGCGTGTATGGGGACATTCCGGTGTACCGGAGCGGTCTTCAGTTCTTTTTGCGATGGCATCGAATGAGGACGATGACGCGCTGGCATTGCTAGGCCTTGTTTTACTAGAAAACAACTGACGCGACCTGCGCAGGCGACCGGAGTGCACGCACGCACGCAAAGGTACACCGTACGGCGTCACTCGAAAGAATTGATTTTCGATCTTGCGCCGGTCGCCTGCGCAGTCTCAAAAAACTGCACAGGTCTATTCCCACACACATTCCGGTCTACCTGCGCAGACATACTTGCTCAGGTGGACCTTTCCGGCAGACCGTAGCGTGTATGGCCGGCATAAGGCTGTCGAGAGGTGTGGCCCCGGTTTCACCGTCGCGAGTCTCCAAGAGACCCGGATTGGGTTTCCCCGCTATTACGCCATTAGACACTTTCACCCCCAAGCATATAGCTCTGGCAGCCCCCCTCTGGCCAGCCGCTTAAGGCAAGACAGAGTTGAAAGTCCTGCGGGCGCTCTTGGGTTTCCACTCCAGCTACCCAATATGGGCAAACTGGAGACGAGGCCCTGACCGGCTCTCTGGGGCGATAAGGATCGCAGTGTCGCCACTCACCATCAGCTCGCCACAAGCTGCCCTGCGGTTTGTACGCTTTTCTTTAAACCTTATGACACATTTTTTGTTTTATTGTCTAAGGTTTGTAAAAAGCGATTCTAATCTACCCTCCAGTTTGACGTTAGTCTCATGATGAGGTAACGCTTGTCCCAGAGGGGGTTTATTTTTATTATTATTTCATATGCTATACCGTTTCAGTATATTATAGTGTACTTTGTGCTATACCGCAAATTACTCACTCAATGACGATAGAGGTTTTAAACCTGCTTGTCAAATATAAAACCTCATTTCACCGGGAACGCAAGCCATAAACTGTGACAGAAAAAAAAACTGACTATCAAAAGTGACGCAGCCTTAATTCGCACATTTTACAATGCAACAGTATCTTTAGTAACATTATTTAATTCCCGATGGATCAAAACATGGTAGATTGTGAGTTAGCCGAGAGGGACCCCGGCATGTGCGTCTGCAAGGGAGGACTCACCCTGGAAATACTGAAGGACATACAACGCCTTTACGAGGAGAAGATGGAACTCATTGAGAAGGTGGGAGGGTCGGGGAAGCTGCAGGTGAGTTTGCATGCCTTGGTCATTCTTTAAATCACATAAGGGTCGCGGCGACGGAGAACAATCCTGTTTTAAAATGTGTCTGTAACTTGTTACTTGATGGGTAGACTCGCTTTGTTGGAGCGAAATGCGAATTGTAGGTAGATGTCAAATAACATTGTTGGTACTTACTTATTTTAAAGTTGTTGAAGGAACATATTAAAGAAGTAGATAGGTACCTAAATATAGTGCTGTAGCCTGTAACTGAAATGACATCGGGTTCTCAAATAATGTGAACCTATTGTCGTTTTTAGTCAAACTTGGACATCCATCAACACCCACACATTATTGTTCTAGTGAAGATTGTAACATAATAGTTGCTTGCCGGATTCTTCTCCATAGGATCAACCTTTTGGAACCATGCAATTAGATTCATAACGTTTCATAAACGCTTGTAAAAGCTTATTTGAAATAACAATACTTGACCCAATTATCTTTTATAAATTACTAGCGACCCGCCCGTGGTTTCACCCGCGCTGCCCCGCCCCTAAGAGTTGTAGCGTGATGTTAAATAGCTTAAAACCTTCCTCTTGAATCAATCTATCTATTAAAAAAAACCGCATCAAAATCCGTTGCGTAGTTTTAAAGATCTAAGCATACATAGGGACAGACAGCGGGAAGCGACTTTGTTTTATAATATGTAGTGATGATCTGGATGACCACCCGCGATGAGGGTAGGCGCTACCTAGCTTATATTATGTAGAGGTCAAATGCTTATGTAACAGATGCAAGTGGACGTGCTACGGTCGTGGGTGGGCGACCTGGTGGGTCAGAACACGCTTCTCGCGCGCGCCGTCGAGGAGCTAGAGACGGAAGCCACCACCAAGCTGCTCATGGAGCGCCGGAAAAATAGCGAGGTATGTAGGTATGCCCTTGTTACGTGAGCAAGATCATTTCAAAACATACATAATTTAGCAAAGATACCTAAACTACGCTAAATCATGCCTTCGATCGAACATTAAAACCTACACTGCCGTAGAGACTAATAGACAGGTATTTTAACGTTTACCTTTACGCCCGTCTGCTTCAATTTAATGTCGATAAAGTAAGATGGTACAGTAAGATAACATACCTACATACCCACTTCAGCCGTGTCTTGAAGCTTATGACTTGGAATACCGACGATAATTACGGCGAAAACGTGAAAATAAATTGATGAAAATTTTATATTATTAGCTTTGTGATTCATGCTAATAATTACTGATAGTATTGAAATGTATACCTATTTGTGTGTGGCTGGCTGTGTTGGTTCGTAACTATTCTGAATGCTAAACCTGAACACCTCTTCATTGTAAAATTTTAAATAGGTACTTAGCAGTTTGTACGGTGTATTTGCAGTTTTTGGGATGAAAATAAAGACGTTCGTTTGGTGCAGTCGTTTTTATTGTTATATTGAATTTTGGTTCTCGTACACCACCTGATGCTAGACGTTCAGCCATTTTTAAATGGTCCGAAAAAATACTAGGGTAATTGTATTGATTTATCTTTCCAAAATTTATAAAATAAATGCTTAAATGTTATCAACCCCTGAAGTAGACATGGTGTCTAACGAATACAGTCTCCAACCACGTGTTCTCCATCAGGTGGTGTCCGAGGTCCGCGCGGAGTGCGCGGCGCTGCGGCGGCGGCTCGCGCGCAAGGACTCGGACCTGCGCGGGCTGCTCGAGCTGCTGCGGAGGCTGCGGGAGTTCGACTCCTGCAATGTGGATGACATACACTTCTTTGAAGTCACGCAGTCCGACATATTGGGATCCGTTGAATGGTGAGTATAGTGTTTTTTTTTTATAAAGCGATTTCTTTCTTCCTCTGACGTTTGTCAGAGTCCTTTTTTGCAATTTTTGTATATATTATTTGCTTTGGCTTTTATTGCTTTTTGTTGAGTATAGTGTTGTAAAATAATGTTTTCTTTAATATAATTAATTGAAAGGCTAAATTGAGGTAGTCTTACCGAAGTTAGCAACTGTAGCAGGCTGGGGTCGTAACTAAACTATATTTAGCTGTAGTTCATTAGGAAAACTTCCACTTCTTACGCTAGTTGTAGGTACTGACACTGTTTCAAACCGTGTCTAGGGTAGATAACATTTACAGATAACTCCTAGTAAGTAGGCGGTGCTTTTTGGAAGTGGCTTCTCAGATACAAAGTACTTTATTCCTCCTTGCCTTTTCCCAACTGTCGGCTTCCAGTCTAACCAGATGCGGCTGAATATCAGCATTTTACACAAAATTACTGCCATCAAACCTCCGTAACCCGATTTCTGGGCAATGCCGATATTCGGAGGATGGACTGGTTGGCAGGCTTTTTTGGGCTTCTGATTACCACTAACAATTGTCAAAGATGTTCGTAGGGACCGACTGCTTTACGAGGCGCGGCGAGGTCTTGACCCATTCTCACACTTATTATTACGTATTAATTAGTAAATAATACTATGCTATCATTGCGCAGGCGGCAAAAGAAACTGGAACAGGGAGACCAGGGGAAGCCACGTGGTAATTTAAGACCGGACAGATTTAAGAACAGTCGACATTACAGAGTTGGATAATACATAGCTGCTGTTGCTTTTTATACATTATATAATATGTTTTCGAACATTATATATTTTTTGAACATTACTACGAGTTCTCTTTTTTGCTTCGATTTAACCTCCCCATAACATTATAGCAGATATAGGCTTGATATTTTTTTATAATAAGCGCTTGTGTAAAAAAATATAGTAGCAGATGACGAGCAAAAACGAGTTCCCCTGTGGATTGTTATCGGAGTGGATTGCCTTCTCTGGATACTCAGTTGAGTATTGCAGTAACCGTGAGTAATTTTTGTGTGAAAGAAAATCCAGGTACTTAGAGGTATTTGGTTGAATTAATTTCCGAATGCCATTCTACATAATATTTTAGTCTTCGAAATATTTAAATTGTAATAATTTTTAATATAACATGAAATGATTGCACCAGACTGGTAACGAAATGATTTATTCGGGTAATATAAGAAAAGGTATTCGATTTTATAAGTTAACTCATATGTAAGTAGAAAGCTATCTGCTAATCTCTATTAATAAAAAAAATATATTGTATTGTATATATTGTTTAGAGGAGCTCGAAGAGTATTTGCGAAAAAGTGTCAGAGCTGAAAATGTTGAATGAGACTCTACATAAGGAGAACATATCCAAAGACAGGTAAACGGTTAACATTCTAAAGTTATTTCAAAATATGTTTCTCTCAACGTCCAATACAAAACGTAGAAATATAAATTTAAAAAAAACTTATCCTAAGCTACCTTAGCCTAAGCTTTTGTTTCTTATCCTGTTTTGCAGAGAGATAAGACAGCTGAACAAAGACGCCCAGTCGTACGAGCAGACGATTATGAACCTTAGGAAAGAGATGTCCAATTGCAAGTATCATACGCCGTAAGTTATAAGGTTTACTAAATATTTTTGTAGAAGGAAATAATCAAAATATAACATTAAGTAACTGTTATTCATATAGATATTTTAAAGCATAGTTTTTCTGTTATATTTTTAAAACCCTCGCTTTAAAAAAACAAACTTAAGAGGGAACTCTAGTGGGCCTTTCTCCATACAAACGTATTCCGCTGTTTTCTTCGTGGATAATGACTCTAGAGCAATGATTTTTTCCCAAAAAATCTAGGGCGTGCTATTACATTCCTTTTTTCAAAAAGTTAATTACTAAAAGAATTATAACAATCCAAAAACTCGAAAAAAGGCCCGTTTTTACTGCCATGTTCAGACGACTATCAGACAAATTGGTAAGTTTTTAACAAAAAGTAAAAAAATAGAAGCATAGATATACTTTTCCTCTAAATTTTGATATAATTTTTTTTTGGTTCGGTCCAGTTTTAATCGAGAAAACAGCGGAATACGAAACGATGTTTAGTCAAGATTTTTGTACAGTCCGTTTTTTTGGACTTGTCTTTTTTGGTAAACAAACCCTGCCCGATGCGAACATCACAAGTTTTTCTTTAATCACGCACTTGATTTTATTTTATTAAACGATTTTATTAACACTTACACTCTAAATTACACCAAAAACTGCTTCGAAATCACTATAAAAGCCTATTATTTTTAATGAAAACGAAATTTTATGTAATTTTATTTTCACAGAATAAAATAATCATGACAATTTGACATTTCAAAACTAGACTTTATACCAATTTTAGGAATGTGACAAAATAATGAATGATTTTGATTTATGTGAATGAACAACTGAACTGTAATTTCAAGTTCAAATGAAATGGCAGCCAGTAAAAATGTTATTGTATTACGCCTTCCGCCTTATCATTGCGAATTAAATCCCATAGAATGAATACAGGCACAATTAAAAGGCCATGTTGGCAAAAATTATAAATCTTTTAAAATGGCTCAAGTCAAGGAATTGATTAAAGAAGGCTTAACAAAAAAAGGCACGGTATCATGGACCAATTGCATAAATCATGTAATCAAGGAAGAGGATAAAATGTTGCAGCTCGATGTCATAATAGATACTGCAGCAGATGCACTGACCCAGAGGTTCATAATACATGTGTCAGAATCTGATGACTCTTCAGAGCCATCAGATTCTGACTCGTGTATTTTAGAGGAATACGAGTAATAAATTAACATTTCGCCCTTTGTCGTTTTATTTATTCATATCCACACATTCACTTCATATTTAAAATTAAAAGATCAATTCAGTACCTACTCGTCAAGGTGAGAATCGTTCAGTCTTGGCCAAGAGTATTTAGTTCAGTCATTCATTCATGATTTCCCAACACTATCTAACCACTATCAACTGTCCTGGTTATTAGGACGCCATATTTGTTTACTAAAAAAGACAAGTTAACTGGGATAGACTGTAGGTAAAATCAGCCTGAGCTGCAATTGTCCCTTTCCCACTTTACGGGTGGAGGTTGGAGTAACGACGACGGCAATAGTTTCTACAAATACCTATTTTAAAAATTCCTCGCGACTAGAGTTCCCTCTTAATCCTGAAATTCTGACTCACAAACCTGACTGCTACGCTAAAGGTCCTGGGTTCGATTCTTAGGACGAGCAAAGTGTTATTGGGTTTTTCTTTGAAATTCTTAGTACCTAACACAGGCGGACCGAAAATGGGTCGATATTTTGAAACCCGGATGACAAAAATACAATGCTTTACTTTTACGAATGGAAGTTAATCTTATTGTGAACCGTATCCCATTAAAGTGGCAGGTTGTAAAACAAATCATTCGTTACCTAATTTCCTGTTCGTAGCGACGTGTCTAAAAAGGACGCGGAGGTAATGGCCGGCATGTGTTGCACTGGGACCGAGGTACGAATACACTTGTGTATTTCTAGTTTAAGCATGAATAATCTTTGTAACTTTTGGTCCAAACACATGATACCCCGATTTTTAGAATAGATTTCAATGTAAAATAGTTCTTATTCGTTGGATGTAGAAATATTTTAGCGTTTACCATCTGTATCTCATATTTATATAATAGAGTGTAAAACTATGTTCGTTTTACAACCAAATTGCGAACAATCTCAAAAAACGTGAACGTAGATGAAGCGAAAGTGATGTGCCAGGATCGTATCTAGTGGAAATCTGGCTCTGTCTACCCCAATTGGAGACAGGCGTGAAAATATTTATTTATATACGTAAACCAGTAGCAAAATTATATATTTTTGTTGGCGACTCACATAGCTTTGGGTAGTTCAGACATTTTAAGTCTATCTACATTTTATTGCTAAGAGTATCTCATTCTATGTATCTTCATTCGGTTTGGGGGCTTAGTGTGGCGAGTGGGAGCCGGTGAAGGACATCGGCGAGTTATTGCGAGACGAGACGCTGAAGTACCAGGAGCGCATACAGAAGATGGAGACTAATCTCAAGGTAGTATGAATCGTTTCATTCTTTTAGCTTTTAACAACAAAGCCCCGACATTTGCAGTTAGGGATATTTTCAGAATAGTCTTACTTAGACAGTTAAATGTTGATTAAAGTTTATGCTAGTTTATTTTCTATCCAATTTACTTCAAAAAACATAGTTACATATTTATAGGTTCATAATGAGATCTGTTTAGTAAGAACACAACAGAATGATCGCATGTTTGGCAGAAACGGCCCTTCCTCGACTATCGAAATACTTCCAAATAAATGTCTGTTTCTTAGTGTTGCGGAATGATGCTTTTAAACTTACACTGAAAGTGAAAGATACTGAATTTACCTAAACCGATATTTCTCTAGTAAGTGTGATTCGTGATCTCCAAATTTATGATCCTGCACACCGTCAATCAGAACACTACAGGGAGGCTACCTTTTATAATGGTAAAGGCGGAATTCGGGGTTGACCAATGGAATCAAAATGCTACCAATAAAAATAGAAGATTGTTCACCAGGGGGAGAAAGTGACACATTACTAACGAGTGTGTATTTGACGCCCGAGCTTGCAAGGGCCGTACAGTCTCCCAGTTCTTTAAACATCGTGGAAATCTTCTCTGGCTCGAAAGGTTTACCTACGACGATACCGAAAATCTAATTGATAATTTGACCTAGTTTAATCATTCTCACACTACATACACTCATACACAAACTCACCCTTATCCACGCACTTCACTCTTCACATATCCATTCACACGCACGCCACACTACAGCTACTCTTTTGCCCACCAAATTAAGTTACGTAAGTAAGTTTTTCTTCCTCTTCAATCTAAATCTACTTTTGGTGTTACCTATCATGTAAGTTACCGTTTTACTAGAACAGGTCTAATACTTCATTGTATCTGATTCGTTAAACTGGAGAAAGCTCGACCCCTGTCATACAGGATGTCCTAGTTCAGGGGTCGAGATTACACGGTTGTAATGTTCTGAAGTTATTAAAAAAAACATTCATTCATTCAGCTCTTCCATGAGCTTTTTAATGAGGCCTGGGATTACATACCATCATACCATCACGCCTGTATTCCCCGAAGGGTTAGGCAGAGGCGTACTAATGTACACCCACAGTTCGCCGGTATGTTTAGGTCCCATGTAATAGGGGGCGAGCCTATTGCCATTAACCGGGCACAAATTCCTAACTCCGAGCTGCTACTGGGAATTTCATAGAAAAACCCAATAACACTGCTCGACCTGGGAATCGAACCCAGGACCTCTAGCGTAGCAGTCGCGGTCCGGACCACTTGGCTATTGAGGCAGGCCTGGGATTATGAGTCTGTAATTCTCTGTAGTTTATACTTTTGATTTTAGAGTAATAATGGGTCACTTTCTGAGTAGGTGAGTTATAAAACAATTTTCCATACAACATAACGTGATGTTTTCTGCAGTCCAGTAGTGACAGTGTGCGCGCCCTCCGCAAGGTGAACGTGACGCTGTCGGAGGAGATGCACGCCATGCGGCGCGTGTGCGCAGCGCTGGACGAGCAGTGCCGCGCCGCCAACATGCGCGCGCAGTTCAAGGACGACATCATCAAGGAAATGCGCCGCCAGCTCAAGCAGGCCAAGGCAAAGGTATGCACGATGCACGCTTAAGCTTTAAAGAAAACAAAAGCATTATCACTGTTTGACATAATTTTTTTATTCAACTATGAGCTAGGTCACGGAGAGTACTGAGAGAACTGTGTCGGTTTCATAATATTTAATGTTTTTATTCGTAGTAATACTGTGTTCAAAGTATATTATATAAGATTTTATTGTAGGTACGTACTCATTATTACGAAAATAAATTGTTTGAAGCTAGTTTTTATTCGTTGGAATATAGTTCCTGTCTGGTTTTGAAACCGGGTTGTTCATTTTTAATTAAACTATAATGTAGTAGTACATACTACATTTTATATTTAAATATTCTTAGGTTTGTTAAAATGAAAACCATGTCAGTTAGTTTAATGCAAAAAGAAGTTATTGAAAATCCAGTATTAGTATACTGAGGATTTCAATACCTTTTTTCGGCGAAAAGAGTATAGAGGTTGGATTATTTAGGATCAGCGTAAGTAAAGAGGTCTGATTCGTGAGATAAGGATGATTTAGGATTTGGAGGTAAGCAAATCTATTGATATATTTGATATGGATATTACGGAACAGTAACTAAGTGTTGGTGTTACATGACATGTTTGGTCTCCAGCTAAAAGATACGTCGGATGTGGCGAGTCTGAAGTCAAAAGACTACGTGAGCGGCGACGCGGTGTGCGCGCACACGCACGCGCACGCGCACGGCTCGTCCGTGTCGTACGACTCGGTGACCATCGCGTGCGTGCGCGCGCAGCCGCGCCGCAAGCGCGACGTGCCGCTGCGCGACGCCAGCGCCGCCGCCGCCACTGCGGCCGCTCTGCGCACCTACGACTGCCGCTCCGCCGGCGCCGCCGCCAACCTCTCAAACGATGACTCCATTAATATCGATTAATTTTATGCTTTTCTTACCTCTCATTATATCGTATTAAAGTTTATTTTAGTTTTAGAATAGTAAGCTTTTTTGAATCGATAATAATTTTATTGAGTTGTATATGGATTCAACTTCAGACATTAAAAAAACAGTTGTACCGATAAAGTACCAAAAATATTTGTTATTCTAAGCGAATGATGGTTTTGTTTTATGCGAGTAGATCAATAAATTAGGTAGATTACGCCTAAAGGCATCTTCTCGATACTAGCTCCAAATACTTACATATTGCATAAATAATGTCCGTGAAATTTTAAATGACTCGGCAACCGCGAGTTTTACCCCTGGTGTTGCAAGTGTCCATAGCTACGGAAATCTCTTACCATCAAGTGGGTCGTATGATTGTTTGCCACCTTATGGTATAAAAAAAATATACATTATAAATTCCAGTTGGCTACGGTAACCTAAAAATTTTAATGCTAAAGAAAGTATTCTATAGAAAATCAAATGATTTCACAAACACGCGCAGGATTCAGGTAGAATTTTGATTGATTTTTGGTATATTTTAGAAATAACAGTCGTTGCTAAAATTTTGACTTTGACTTTGAGCCTCACAGAGAACCAGCGTGAAACAACGCTTAGTCGCTTACATTGTGTTTCGTCGAGTGAGTGTGAATATCGGAGGCCCAAAGCCTTTTAAAAGGCCGATAACGGACTTGCGAGTTTGCGTCTCCTCTGGTGTCGTGGGTGTCCATGACACCAGTAACGGCGGTAATCGCTTACCATCTGGCGATCGTTAAGCTCAATTGCCCCCCAATACCATAAAGAATAAATTAACCTACAGATTTAGTCTTGATACGGTACTTAAGAATAAAGTTAACTCCTAAGAATGATTTGAGGATACAATTGATTCTTATTCTATTCTGTGTTTGAGTGTCTTGTTCTATAATAAAATATATAACTGTAAAAAACATATTGAAGGTAAGTTACTGATCCTATTTACACTTCATTTGAATTTATTTTTAACGAACTCTCACTATAATGATTTATTGCCTCATAGTATCTTGTGTTTGGACCAACATCAAGTAATGTTTCAACAACGATATTTTTTAACTTAAAACCTAAGCTGTCCTATGATAGTTCAAAGGAATCTTAAAAAAAAGCTTTTTATCGGCCTTTTGATTTACCATCTACGCGTAATTTCTTGTTGTACTTGAAAAACATTGGGATTGCTCTAACTATATTTGTGTAATTCTTTATAAAAAAGATAACTTCAATTGTGAATATAACTGGTACCTACTCAGTAAATTCAAATTTGTATACGGTTTCAAGAACTTTTTGTGAGATGCCATTGAACTATTTAAAGAGAGCGACAATCTCTTGAAACCCTTAGTCATTGCAACCAAGATCTTAATGATTCTTAAAAACTATTGATGGTTATCTTTTTCTCCGTATAATATCCAGGCTTCCACATCGTTTGACGCAGTGACGTCGACTCCTAACTCGAGTAATTTGCACCTGTGCGCACGCGCCACTTCGGCACCCGACGTATCTGTCATAGAGAGAGTGCGTTTTTGTTTGTTTTTTATTTTAATTTGATGTCTTATTTCGTTCGAGTTAGTTACAATTTGTCACGCTATATTATTTTATAACAATGTCTTTATTGAATATTATATAGCCCTAGGCCTTAGTGCTTGTTTACGAAGTTCTTGGGGGTGAGTGATGTCCGCAATATAACAGCCAAATAGAAATATGGTCCCTTTATAGCTCGTCTAATTGGCAGAGCGCTGTATTAGGTTATTAACTTCAATAATAATCCTTAACTGAATAATATTTCCATAGTGCACATCCGCCCCGATCCTGGTATCAGACGCCTCAATAGCAGATCTCACGCGACACTTCAAAAAATGCTCTCCATCAAAGAGTTCCCATGCACGAGATTCCACGAGCTCAAGCTGTTCGCGGAAGGGCTCTCCCAGGAGGTGTTTAAAGAAGTTGACTTCAGGCCGCTGCGTCCAAATCCAGACACAAGACTGGAAGGAGAATGCTGGATGTGTGGAGGAGCTGTACTTCAATGATGAGGCTAAGAGGAGTAGTGGTTCCAGCCCTAGGTAAGCTAATCAGAAAATAACTAACATTAGATAAGCTAGTGCCTAGTTTGCAAACCCATCGACATAATATTTAGTTGGCGTACCTATTGCATTTCAAAATTACAGTCGGTACAGAAAACTTTTGTGTTTGTTACGGTATTTTCCTAAATAGAACTTCAATTTTAAAATTAGGTTAGAAAATTTGTGCAGATTGGGGCCAAATACATCAAGATCGTGATGGATGGAGACATGAGGGGGAGACCTTTCCCCAGGAGAAATGAAATTCCCAATAGCAGCTCGGAGTTTGGAAATTGTGCCCTGTTAATGGCAACAGGCTCGCCCCCTATTAAATGGGACCTAAAAACAAACTGGCGAACTGTGGGTGTGCATTAGTACACCTCTGCCTAACCCTTCGGGGAATATAGGCGTGATGGTATGTTATGTATGCTAAATAGTTTAGCGATCCAAATGACAACATTATACATTTTGAACGTCTTATACCTACTTACATAGATAATTAAGAGATGTGTCAATTATACAATCAAAAATCGCATTATTGTAAAGTTTTTTTATTTTATTTTATTTTATTTTATTTGGGAAACAAACAGATGCAGTAACAGATATAAGTATAAGAAATATAGTTTTAACAATATCCAAATACAGTTTCCACAGATTACCATAAACATAATTATGTATAAGCTAACAATAGAACGAACGAATTGAATTATACCTACTTAGTTTATAAGCTGACTATTTAAATTTCGATGACAAAAAATTCCTAATATGGAATCTAAATTTGGGTAGAGAAAGGTGAAAAATGTCTAAATCTTGATTTGCCTCAAAAGAAACAGCGTTATTATACAAACTACATGCTCTTTTCGTAAAAATGTTATTACAATAAATTGTTATTACAATGTTTGTGTTTTAAAGTTCATAGCGTTTATTCTTTCGTTGTTCGTCATTTCATTGAATATTTATTTTCTCTAAATTCAAGTCTCCCTACTCCGCATTCACAACTCTCAATTATAAAATTTTAACAACTATGTAGATAGGTATTCCATTTCTTTGTAACACAACCCCATAAACACATATTCAAGTTGTAACCCATATGCTATTTTCGTCTATATTTACCACAACATAGTGGCTAGGCGGCCTGTTGACGCGTTCAGCGAGTTTTATGAGCTTCACATGTTTTATATGGATGACCTGGTTTCAGGGGACCATGTATCAAGCCGGAGTGCCGAACAAAACGGGAGGTGAGGTGTAATTCTAATTATTTTAATTATGATAGTATATTTTGACAAAACTATTAAATTAACCCAATGCCTGATTATCTGGTTGCCAGATAAGCTTACCTTTAGGTAGCGAATAAAGTATGGTTTTTATTTGGAGTCAGCTTGTTATTTTAACTACCTATCTAAATATTACTAATATACGGCACCCCAAAATGTGTTATACTGAAAACAGGATTTGTTTCACTTCGTATACTACGAGTAGTTCAGTGCGACTTGACTGAATGAATTCATTCATCTATACTATCTATACTTATATTAAAAGATTTGTAAGTTTGTGTGTATGTAGGTATGTAAGGAATTTACACAAAAACTATGGGGCTGATTTCAAAAAATATTTCACCATTCGAATGCTACATTATTCCAGATTAACAAAGACTATAGAATATTTTGAAAAAAGATGGATTTCTCCACCCGTGCGAAGCCGGGGCGGGCCGCTAGTTGTGAATAAAGATAAAGATAAATCTTTAATAAGATTACTACCTACACGAAATTAAGAGAAGAAACAAAGAGCCTTTAATTCGAATAGGTTAGGCAGGGGGCTTACATGCCTTGGACTTGAACATAGGCAAGCACAGTGACCAGCATTTTAAATTAAGTAAATGTTTATTTTTCAGATTAAACCGGCGTGCTCCTCCATGACGTGAGTTCTTACTGTTTTTATATAATCTATATATATATAAAAGAAAGTCGTGTTAGTTACACTATATATAACTTAAGAACGGCTGAACCGATTTGGCTGAAAATTGGTGGAGAGGTAGCTTAGAATCAGGAGACGGACATAGGATACTATTTATCCCGTTCCCGTGGGATGTAATGACAGACCGAATTCCACGGGGGCGAAGCCGCGGGCAGAAGCTAGTTTTAAATAAAAATATATTGTTCTCTGATTGTTATGGAAATTAAAAACACGTGGATACACCTAGTCGTAAATCCAAGTTGTAAAACGTCACTTGTCTTTTGTCGTTACACTTAATATTTCACGTTCACAAAGGGCTTGTAAGATTATAATATTTTTCGTGACAAATAAAAATATGTTGTTACAGAAAGATAGAAAAAGAAATGGTGAATCGATCGTGCGGCAGAAACGTTAGGGTAAGAGAATAACATTTGCTTTAGTTTACGATACATTATTGTATATTTTTTTACTAGCTGTTACCCGCGACTTCTTCCGCTTGTTGTAGCCGAAGTTACTCCTTATTAAATCAGCTATCTGCCAGTGAAAGTCCCGTCAAAATCGGGCAAGCCTTTCCAGAGCCGGAACAAACAGACAAAAATTATAGAAAGGCGTTTTTTTATATGTATATACCGTGCATACATTTAAATCCATTTAGTAAAACGCGGTTATTTATAACAAACAGACACTCCAATTGTATTTATTTGTATGTAACTATAGAGTATTGTAGTATATGGTATTAGGTACTGCTTGCTTTCGTCCTGAGTCTAGCCATGATACTTCACCTGAAGAGCTCCTTAATCGATGACAGCGTCATAGTTTCCGAGTGTTGTGCCGATCTATGTTTATCGTGTCGTGATGAAACGAGCGGACGTGCCCGTCGGAAACCGACGCCGGCGCCGAACATGCGACGCGCTTTTTACTAATGAACTACCTGCAAATACAGCGTGATGCTTTTGTTGAACCAGTTTTGCATGTACAATTGGGGCAAAAACTGCAAGTACAGTAGATCATAGTAACTTGGAAAATGGCTCATAAAATTAAGCCCCAAAGCCATGATCACGTATTCAGGATTCTGTGTGACTCCTAAAATAGTAAAATATAGTTTGAAGTGAATTGCGAGCAGCGTCCTCC
The DNA here is from genome assembly GCA_947256265.1 of Acronicta leporina. Lineage (NCBI taxonomy): Eukaryota > Metazoa > Arthropoda > Insecta > Lepidoptera > Noctuidae > Acronicta > Acronicta leporina. The sequence continues at coordinate 556,831 of OX366513.1, read as the reverse complement.
TGTCTTCTTACCTGGAGAGAATGGAGTTTCTTGGTGGTATAATGGCGAGTATTCCTTTGCAGAAGCTAAGGATAAATTTTGGTTAGAAAAGCTGGAAGGAAATCTGCTTCTTGGCTTATAAGAATCGTAGCCAGTGGCGGTCTATAGTTTCTGCCTACTCCTTTACTCCTATAGGACTCACGCCGTTCTCCAACGGCGTGAGTGTATGTGTAATTTATTTCTTCAATATTTTTGGCTCACTTCAATCTCGTGGTCATTAAGTCAACTACCATTTATGAATCATGTAAAGTGAGTGATTGAAAGTGGTTTTTTTTCACTCTGTAAAAGAAACATCTTGTAACTCAATAACACACTGTCTGACACTGTCCACCTCAGCGGGTGCAGCTATGAGCATAAAGAACACAAGTGGGCCACCGTCCCTTCAAAAATGACTATTTACGACGATCTAAATATACGCGTGCACCGTCGCAGGCGCATCAACTCGCGCGCAGATCACAGCGTACGCGCGCGTTATTGGACGTCACTGTTTGTCAATAACATTGTAGTGAGGTGTAAACGTTTAGTATGATGTTCAATGGACTTTTGATGTGCGGCGATTCAGATGCCAGTGATGTTACTAAAGTAAGTGTTTTATTGTGTAGTTGTGTTGTGTTGTGGTATTTACACAATGGTTTGTTGTGATGGAATACTATTCTTTAATCTGGATTTACACCAATTGGAATATTTCAACAGGTTTTAATTTTTTTAAATACAATACTTAGGTTACCTGTACCTATGTCTCGCAAGCCTGCTGGAAAAGATTTGTAGGTATATCTATTAGGTACATTTTTTTTTTATTTCTGTATTTAAAGGCCAATACACATGAAGAATAAATGGTAAGAATAAATACATTACCATTTTCAATGAGAGTAAGTACCTACCTAAAGTTATATACAGTTAATGAACAGTTCATAACAATTGTTTAATTGGTGAATCAATGGCAAGTACCTACCTAGTGCCTTAAATTTTATTACTAAACGTGCTATACGTATTACAAAACAAACTGTGCTGTGTCAGAGTCCTACGCGCTACTTCATTTCTGCGGCTATGTGGGATTGCGGGGAGTCTGCATTCACTATGAATGTCTAAGCTGACTTATCTAAAAGCGTACTCCCTTTTAAAAGGCTGCGCACTTGTGACTCCTCTGGTGTTGCGGGTGTCCATGGGCGGCGGTAATCGCTTACCATCAGGCGATCTGTCTGCTCGTTTGTACGCTATCCCATCAAAAAAAAAACTAGACGTAGGCCTGGCTACATCATCCTTCCTGTGTACGTGTACATGTACATGGACCATCGTCCTTATCATGAGAAGGACCAAAGTGTCATGTCATAGGAGTAACCTGAATAGACTTTCGAAGCCTGAATCTTGATTAAAATAAAACTAAGTTGTAAAAGCAACACTGTGCAGTGAATTATTAAGACTGAATTTCAGCTGCGTTCGGAAACACGAGCGGTTACTTTGATCATCTTTATTAGTATCTTCAATTAAAATATTATGGTCATCAATTCTTGGACCACTTTAGAATGAGTAGTCGTTAGTGGTGTCTACAGTGTATTTATGTACCTATAAAGTTTTTATTGTTTTAATTCACCAAGGAGTTGGTATACCAACGGACTGAAAATTGCTATGAGTTATTGTAAAAAATTCAACAGTGTTGCGTGGGATGCATTCTTCTGAAAAATATTTTTATAATCTTTATGCCAGGGCGGCCATACATAATATCAAATCAAATCATTTATTTGCTAACTAAGTGTCTAAATTAGGTCTTATTACATTAGTTGGTGCTTATGACTTAGTTGCCTTTTACAGGCAACTAAGGATAGGATAGGATAGGATAGGCCAATAGGATCAAATTAAAGTCAAAATAATTTATTCAAACCCTACTAGGAAGTACCTACAAAGTACTTATTGGTCGTCAATTAAAATTTTATACCTACAGGTTCCAAAACGCCGTTCTTAAATTCGTCCTAGTGTTTTTGTTTGGAACAAGGCCGCAACAAACTCCCCAGAAATTCAATATAGCCAGATAATTCAATATAGAGTTAATAATACAGCCAGAAATGTGTTTCAAAGTAGGTAATATAAACTGAATTTTCACGAATTCTTGCCACATGTCAGCAAGCGCTCACATAATAAGTAGGTACTCTCGAAAGTTAGCATAAAGCCTATCTAATAAATAGGGACAAACAGAGTGCTGCTTACACGTAATGATAGTACACTTACACCAATTCATCTACTCGTACGACGAAGTTCCGTCGACTGAAAAAAAAAACTATACCTCAAGATCCGCCACATCACGCAGAAAAAGCAGTTGGCGACATCCAAGATCTATTATCAACACCATTAAGTAAAATCACCCTCTCTGCTCTCTTACGTCTTACCTTTGATCAGTTTTATCGTAGCCTCAATTAAAAAATATTTGGCTTTAAGTGCCATACCCTTCACATGCAATGTTGCATGCACCGTTAACCATTTCCTGAACATCATTGATTAATAGATTAAGTTATATTCGTTTTATCGTGCTTATAGAGATTAGGAGATTAAAAAATGATGGATAGACCGATAGGTGCAGTGGCTTTACGATTTACTGCCCATGGCCTGTTAGTGTGTCGCTTGTTCTGTGTTTTTCGCCTGCAAATGCTCTTTAGAATACATGTAACTATAGTTGTTTCCCGCGGTATCACCTGCGACATAAAGTCACGTACTATGTATGACTCTATTAACAATATAGCCTATGTTACTCATAGATGATGTTGATATTGAAGATGATGATGATGTTGCCGGCTGTTTCAGTAACTTGTTTTTTTTTTTTTAGAATTGCGAACACGAATAAGCATAAGTTACACTTGACCCCCAGTTCGCCTGATGTTAAGCGACACTGCAACCTAAGATGTTCGCAGTGTCACTATCATACCTGGCGTCCCAAAATGATCTACTCACTATAAATAAAAGTAGCCTATATAATATAATCAGCTATGTATATGACAGTGGAAGTCGCGTCGTTTTCTTGTTACAAGTACCTTACTTATATAAGTCCTACTTTCATATGCATTTAAGAAGCTGTTATTTTAAAGACACTTAAATTTTACTATTTTTCAATTATGTACTGAACTGCCTCATTAGCCAAGTGGTCCCGAGCGCGACTACTATGCTAGAGGTCCTGGGTTCGATTCCCAGGTCGAGCAAAGTGTTATTGGGTTTTTCTATGAAATTCCTAGTAGCAGCTCGGAGTTAGGAATTTGTGCCCGGTTAATGGCAATAGGCTCGCCCCCTATTACATGGGACCTAAACATACCGGCGAACTGTGGTTGTACATTAGTACGCCTCTGCCTAACCCTTCGGGGAATACAGGCGTGATGGTATGTTTCAATTATGTACAGTTTATTTGTATAGATGTAGGTAACGGTCAGTATAATATTTCACATCAGCATAACGTTACTGACACCTTACACAGCAGGGTTCTTCACGCTTCACTACAGTTGAAGAGATAAATAAACAGTAGAGTATCTTGAAGGAACACATGTGTTAGAGATCGTGGCTGTGAATAACCGCGTGTTGAGTACCACCTGTCGTGTAAGGCATTAACTATTCTATGTTGTACAACAGTCAATGATGCCACGAAATAACTGATCGTGGTTAGCATAAGGTATCGCACAAATGTTTTTTTTTAAATGGCTTCCTTTATTAAAAATATTTTATTATTTATTTATTTAATAATATTACAGATATCGTATTGGTACAACTAAGTAAAAGTACTTATATCACTAGTGAATTGAAAAAAAATGAAATTAATTTGAATTCAGTTTGTAATATACTGGTACCTACGTTCTACGTAATTAACTTGTACGTAATTACGTGGGACCTATATTACTAAAAATTAACTCATCGGTGAAATCTACGCCACGCTGTGAAACTGACTGAACATTCTGCCAGTCTGCGAGTTTCAGTACAAAATGTGTGGCGCAGTGCCTTCCACTTTCGGCTTTCATATTAGATTACAGTCCCATAATGTGTGGCCAGCCGAAGTGCGGGTATTACAATGTTTTATTTTGCAGGATAGCGGTGGCACGTGCAGCTTAGACAGCGCGAGCGCGACGTGCGACGCGACTGAACGCGCCCAGTACTACCACAACAAATTACTGTCAGCCGAACAAATTGTGAGTATTTCAAGGTATACTTCAATCTCAACCACTAGTTAGGTGTGGTTAGGCCTCTTGGTGTTTGACTACCTACGGCGGAGTTTGTCGTGAATCTTCGTGTGTGTTTCGATTTTTGCGGGCGTAAGAGCCAGTTCTCCTTCGGTTGCTGTGGCTCTGTCAGTCTGCAGTCCGTAGGGGCTTTTAAGGGTTGGCAAAATATCAGCACCTCCTCTCTGGTGTTGCAGGTGTCCATGGGCGACGATGACTACTTACCAGGTTGCTTGTCAGCTCGTTTGCCGACTTAATCCATAAAAAAAATAAAGGAAATACTGCGTTCTATTCGCGGATCTGTTATTAAATGTTGTGTGCAACACAGCTGTTTAATGAGACAAAATAACTTATCTTCCTGACTCGTCAACAGTTACGGAACAAGGAGGAGACGATCCGGGTGCAGGCGGAGAGCCTGGCCGTGGCCGAGGCGCGCATCTCCGCGCTCAGCGAACGCGCCAACGACCTCAAGAGAGAGCTCGACAGGAAGACCAAGGAGGCACGTGTACAACACTAATTGTTCATTTATATATTAAATACAAGTTTATTCTTCTTCTTATTGAGTTAATGGTCAAACAATTTTTAAGTAATATGAAGTCTCGAGTTCGAATCCAAAGCTCGCACCTCAGACTTTTCAAAGTCGTGTGCGTAGCTTATCACGCGCTTAAACGCGTGAAGGAAAACATCCTGAGGAAACCTACATGCGTGAGAGATTTTCTCGCCGGCGTGTGACGTCTGCCAACCCGCATAAGCCCAGCAGTAGGATAGAATAATGGGTTGATTATGAGGCCACCGGAATGCGAGAGATTCCTCGCGTAGAGGACCTCCACCCTGGTTACAGTAAGTCAAGTCCGGGTGGTAGTTTTCCCTGTGGACCAATAAAGATAACGAGGTGGAGGGTGACGTTCAGTCCAGAGTTTATTGAGGATTGGGAGAACTCAGCTGCTGAGTCAATCTGGGTTGTTGTATGCTGCAATATTGTGCTAACATTATTATAGTCTGGGTTGAAGGATTATCACGTGTAATAAGGCTAATCAACGGAGTCATAAGACCGTAACAAGCGAGTAAAACGCATATGTTGCTAACATCTATAGGCAGTGGCAGCCGCTTACTATCAGGCGGCCTGTATGCTTGTTTGTCGAACAAATAGTCATAATTTTTTGTTTATTTCCAGTATCAGAATTTCCTTAAGACCGCAGATTTCTGCAAACCTCAAAAGAGCGACGTATGCATCAATACGGATAAGCAGGCTAGTTACATTTGATTATAATAATTTATAAATTAAATTACAATTTTGTAATATTATTGTAAGCAAGAACCTAAACTGACTGGGTGAAATAAAACTTAAATTAATATTCTGGTTAAATTTAATGAAAAAAAGTAGTATAAATCTGTTATTCAAAATATAAAACTATTTTACATATTTAAAATGTTTACAAATATAAATATTATTTTAATGTTGTTATATAAATTTTCAATGTTCAAAATATATGACTCTGTGGTTGGAATCGTTCTAGCTGGAAGATCAGAGAAATATAGTGAGCACCTTGCAGAATAACCTGTGTGTAATTGAAGAACTGTACCGAGAGTGTTTCTATGAGGTAAGTTCATCAAATTGTTTTGTATGAGCCTTTTTTGTGGTGTGGAAAATCCTCATGGAACATACTGGAGAAGCGGCCCCCTATCCCATAAAAAGAAGCAACCCGTGTAGGAATACATATTACATAACATGGTACGTTATGTTGTGGTTTAAAATATACTAAAGGCAACCATGTGGGTGTCCATGGGCGGCGGTAATCACTTACCTTGTCTATTATTGTATTGCATAAAAAAAATCTCGTCGCCTTAAAGCCATGGCTATAGGATTCACAAAATCCGCCACGACCATGACGGGATGTGGTCCCGCCTTCCCAGGACCCCTTCAAAGGGATAAGCGTATCCTCACGTCCTCGTACTCTTAAGGGGCGATTAGCTTCTTGGATAGCACGATGCATAGGTTCCTTGACCTATGCATGGTGTTCCTTGTTGCTCCGAGAGTTGAGAATTCGATGCACACTTCGGAAGAAGACAGCGTGTGATATTTGGTATCCACATACCCAAGATGCCTAGGAAAATGTCATCATAATCTTCTTTAATAAAAAAACTTTTTTGTCATCTTTAATAAAAAGAAAATACAATTTGTTTCCAGACAGCAAAACAAGAGAATCTAATAGATATGCTCCGAAGTTCGTTCCTAGACGTGCGAATGACGGACAGACAGAAAGCTGATAAGATCGGACACTTGCAGAACGTCATCAACAACCAGAAGTGGTCACTGGACAGGTGTCAGGTAATATTGGCATTTTCATCAGAAATTAGACGAATTTTTTGACGGCTGATTTTTCCCATGTGTAAACAAATTGACGGACAATTGACGTCTTATAAGGGCAAATTCAAATTATTTATTTGTACTTATTTTCACTTTTTAAAATGTCTGACATTTGATATTTGTTATCCTTGCAGGACATGGCTTTGGAAGTGGACAGCCTGAAGATGGAAATATCAAATTTCCTACACAGTTCCACATCAGTAAACAATGACTCGGTACTTGTGAATATCCTACGTGAACTAACACTGCATTTTGGCATGGCAATACTAACAAGATGAAGGGGACGCTATGAAAATAGTAATTAAAGTGAAAAAAAAAGTGATACACTAACTCACGTATTGTAGTTATCACTACTTGCTAACACTAATATTCTTAGAATTTGAGGCGTAGAAGAACTTTACGAATTTGACCTAAAATTGTTTTGTAGATACCTAAATAACTAACACCATGTGTAACAACAAAAAGCTTATTGATTTATAAGATGGCATGAAAAAGCATGTATTTTTACGAAACTGTGTAACATTAAAACAAATAATAAAATAATTTAAATAAATAGTATTTCGCTATTGTTTTATTGGTGTCAGGGTATGTGGGAGCGCAGCGAGGACTCGTTCGCGTCCGCGCCGGGCCTGCAGGACGACCTGCATGACGTCACGGACCTGCTGCTGCGGCTGCAGGACCTGCTCTCTGTACGTGGTGGGGTTGACGGTGGGAGAGAGATCTGGGCTTTATGGAGTTTTGGGATGTGTTGTCTTTGAATAAAGTGCCGCATTGGATTAGGGACTGTGTCGATGCTTTGTCCTGACTTTGTCCTCATAGCGTCTTCGCTACGAAATTATTGATTGAATTAACCGCAGAAAAAGTAAAGTAGCAAATCTCTACGTAACCTTACTTATTGACTTGAAATTCTCCTATTTATTTTTATTCTGGGCCTATTTTTTTTTCCTTCATTTTTTTATTATTTTGCAGAGTGAATGCACATGTGGTTTACAAGAAGAAAATAGTAGGTTGAAGGAAGAAGTCGAGAGTCTAGAAGTGAGTATGTGTGATTACAAAGCCCCTGTATTTGTGATATTACAATATTAAGAGTAGGTAGTATCGCTAAAGCTTGGCTCTCTTACCACTTGAGTGCACTGTCAATTAAAAGGTTAGTGCTAAGAATGCTTGTGTACAACATGTGTGTTGCGGATAACGTTAACGAAAAGATTTAGTTTGATACAGTTAGTTGCAATTGCCGAGCTATTCTGTTTCTTGGTGTTTTACTCGCGTTCTGCATGCGTATTTTGTGTGGTATTGCTCTAGGCCTGGTTTAGTTAATAATGCAAAGATCGCAAAAAACATTTGCGGTTCTGAAATTATTAATCACAGTGCTAGAATTAGCATTCATAATTGCAATTCTGTTTTAGATTAAAATGGGTGAGTTACGCGGGACAATATGTGAGCTGGAGTGCACCCTGGTCCACAACAAGAGCGCCGACATGCAGTACAAAGCAGAGATTGAGGCCAAAGAGAAGGAGGTGAGCTTCCACACGTACCTTACATCACACACTCTTAGGGCCACTTGCACCAACTTCTTAAATTTGTTTAAATTGTATTTAAATAAAAATTTGTATGAAAAATGATGTTTAAATACGATTTAAACACATTTAGAAAGTTGGTGCAAGTGGCCCTTAGATTATAATTTATTCAAATAATAGCGGGCCCTGTGAACGTTGTGCAGCCCTGAAAAAAAGAAAACCTTCTTCTGAGCCAACATACAATGCAATTGTCCGTGTTTTATTATGTGAAATCTGTTCTCGATGCAAAATGTATAAGACAAATGTAAAGAAGAGATCATAGTAAAGTATGTTGTATTTGTTATAGTTGTTAGCCGTAAGAGAACAGCTATTAGCGCTAGAAGAAGGCTCGAGAGGGCAGACAACGACATGCGACGCGCTTTCTACGCAGTTGCGACATATTAAAGGTACGATAAGATCAGGCGATGAGCTGAATACAGTGTTTCAGACGACCCCGTAGTAGAAGGAAGTGGCTTCATGACGTCACGTTCATCACATTGGCGACGTAGCTTATTGATAATATATCGGAATTGTACTTCCTTAACGCTGGACATTAACATAAGGTAGCCACAATATTTTTTCAAATGTGACGTTAAAACGATTGTATATGTCGGCGTTACGCCAGGGTTTTCTCGCTCAGACTCCATCACGAAGAAAACACACAGTAATTTCACTTAGTTTATTCTCGCACGATAGTTAGCACAAACATGTTTATATTTTACATGATTCAATCGTTTTTATAGGCTTCTAACGGATGTGAGTAATAGTCAATACAACTTTTGTGCTTACCCGTTTTGACAACAAAAAATATAATTCCTCTTCTATATAACTTGAGACAATTAATTTTACAAAGATTACACTTGTAAAATAATCAATATTATAGTTACATGATCTTGTCAATAGATGGCGCCACAAGCAGTATTCAAACTATAAAAAGTCTTGTTTATTGCATAATAATTCATATTAATTACAATAGATTTCATCTCGGGCAATGACAAAATAGGGCGATACTAACGTAATAAACGCAAAAGCCCACCGTAATGATTTTTCGCAGACAAATGACTGATTGGTTTAAGGGTCACCGGATCTAGAACCTAAGGTCAAAACAAAAAAATACACCATTAGATGTCATACTAAGGGCCACTTGCACCAAATTCTATTTAAATCATTCTTTTATGCATTTAGTTAAATATTTTTAACTCCATAAACATAACACATATAAGATCGTCTTGCACCAAGTCTGTCTTATGTCAATTTAGTTAAATTAATTGAACATGTCGATAAAACAGTTCTCTACGTTCCGTTTTTACATTACATCTATATTACATCATAGTAATGTGAAAAATATATAAAAAAAAATGTGTTATGAATAATAGATATAATATTAAATCAAATTTAATGATTATTATAATTATAATAATTTTAATTAATGATAAATCGTTGATTTTTATTGAAAATAGTCTGCATGTAACGAAACTTACACCATTATTTTGACTTTTCGTTGCCATGACAACCAATCCAAACAAAGTCATATTTATTTGTTGTGTTTTTTAATTGATAAAATGAAAAAATAATCTTAAATAGGTGAATAATCTCTCATAGAAATTATTACAAGGCTTCTAGTAGTATTTTATCTCAAAATAAACTCCATTCGTCAGATGACAGTTCAATAAACGGTCATTCATATTTAAGTATGAATTAAATAGGGTCTTCAGCGTATTTAACTTTGACAGGTCTTTCAACGTATTTAACACGGAAATTATTATGGTGCAAGACGAATGTTTGACTTAAATCAAAAATCGTGTTTAAATACAATTTAAACGAATTTAAGAAGTTGGTGCAAGTGGCCCTAAAACTTCTTAATAGAACGATTATGATAACAGTTCACCATAAGTTTTAACCGTCATTCTAAAATTGTTAGATATTTTCTTGATCCGCACGTAGCGTTTCAAACAATGTGAAAAATTCAGCCACCGCTGATTCCTATTCTATTGATACATTGATTCTATTCGATTCTATTCCATTCCATTCTATTCTATGTGTCAGGTCCGGTACTATCGGTGTCAGTATCGGTACAATCGGTGTCAGGATCGGTGTCCAAATCGGTATTATCGGTGTCAGCGTCGGTACTATCGTTGTCAGAATAGGTATCATCGGTGTCAGGATCAGTGTCTATCGGTCAGTTACTATCGGTGTCAGGATCGGCATTATCAGTGTCAGGATCGGTGTCAGTATGGCTACTATCGGTGTCAGTATCGGTACTATCGGTGTCAGGGTCGGTACTATCGTTGTCAGGATCGATGTCAGTATCCGTACTGTCGGTGTCAGGTTCGGTGTCAGGCTCGGTACTATCGGTGTCAATATCGGAACTAGGTGTCAGTATCGAAACTATCGGTGTCAGGATCGGTATTATCGGTACTATCGGTGTCAGTATTGGTATTATCGGTGTCAGGGTCGGTACTATCGGTGTCAGTATCGGTACTATCGGTGTCAGTATCGGTATTATCGGTGTCAGGGTCTGTACTATTGTTGTCAGGATCGGTGTCAGAACCTGTACTATCGGTGTCAGAATAGGTATCATCGGTGTCAGGATCAGTGTCAGCATCTTTACTATCGGTGTCAGAATCGGTATTATCGGTGTCAGTACGGGAATTATCGGCGTCAGGATCAGTGTCTGTATCGGTACTATCGGTGTCAGTACGGGAATTATCGGTGTCAGTATCGGAACTATCGGTGTCAGGACTGGTATTATCGGTGTCAGGATCGATGTCAGTATCGATACTATCGGTGTCAGGAGCGGTATTATCGGTGTCAGTATGGGTACTATCGGTGTCAGTATCGGTATTATCGGTGTCAGTATCGGAACTATCGGTGTCAGCATCGGTACTATCAGTGTCAGTATTGGTATTATCGGTGTCAGTGTCAGTGTCAGTATCGGTACTATCGGTGTCAGTATCGGTATTATTGGTGTCAGGGTCGGTACTATCGTTGTCAGGATCGGTGTCAGAATCGGTACGTAGCGTCCGCACGTAGCGTTTCAAACAATGTGGAAAATTCAGCCACCGCTGATTCCTATTCTATTGATAGATTGATTCTATTCGATTCTATTCCATTCCATTCTATTCTATGTGTCAGGTCCGGTACTATCGGTGTCAGTATCGGTACAATCGGTGTCAGGATCGGTGTCCAAATCGGTATTAGCGGTGTAAGTATCGGTACTATCGGTGTCAGAATCGGATTAGAATCGGTACTATCGTTATCAGGACCGGTACAATCGGTGTCAGGATCGGTGTCAGAATCGGTACTATCGGTGTCAGGTTCGGTGTCAGAATAGGTATCATCGGTGTCAGGATCGGTATTATCGGTACTATCGGTGTCAGTATTGGTATTATCGGTGTCAGTGTCGGTGTCAGTGTCGGTGTCAGGATCTGTATTATCGGTGTCAGGATCGGTGGCAGTATGGGTACTATCGGTGTCAGGACCGGTCTTATCGGTGTCAGGATCGATGTCAGTATCGGTGTCAGGATCGGTATTATCGGTGTCAGTATCGCTACAATCGGTGGCAGTTTCGGGGTCAGTATCGGTACTATCGGTGTCAGGATCGGAATTATCAGTGTCAGGATCGGTGTCAGTATGGGTACTATCGGTGTCAGAATCGGTATTATCGGTGTCAGAATCGGTACAATCGGTGTCCGGATCGGTACTATCGGTGTCAGGAGCTGTATTATCGGTGTCAGGATCGGTGTCAGTATGGGTACTATCGGTGTCAGTATCGGTATTATCGGTGTCAGTATCGGTATAATCGGTGTCAGGATCGGTGCTATCGGTGTCAGTATCGGTACAATCGGTGTCCGGATCGGTACTATCGGTGTCAGGATCGGTGTCAGTATCGGTACAATCGGTACTATCGTTGTCAGAATAGGTATCATCGGTGTCAGGATCAGTGTCAGTATCGTTACTATCGGTGTAAGTATCGGTATTATCGGTGTCGGGATCGGTGTCAGTACGGTTATTATTGGTGCAGGATCAGTGTCAGTATCGGTACTATCGGTATCAGGATCGGTATTATCAGTGTCAGGATCGATGTCAGTGTCGGTGTCAGGATCGGTATTATCGGTGTCAGGATCGATGTCAGTAATAATACCGATCCTGAAACCGATAGTACCGACTGTGACACCGATAATACCCGTATTGACACCGATAATACCGATACTATCGGTGTCAGGATCGGTATTATCGGTGTCAGTATCGCTACAATCGGTGGCAGTTTCGGGGTCAGTATCGGTACTATCGGTGTCAGGATCAGAATTATCAGTGTCAGGATCGGTGTCAGTATGGGTACTATCGGTGTCAGAATCGGTATTATCGGTGTCAGAATCGGTACAATCGGTGTCCGGATCGGTACTATCGGTGTCAGGAGCTGTATTATCGGTGTCAGGATCGGTGTCAGTATGGGTACTATCGGTGTCAGTATCGGTATTATCGGTGTCAGCATCGGTACTATCGGTGACAGGATCGGTTCTATCGGTGTCAGTATCGGTAATAGCGGTGTCATGATCGGTATTATCGGTGTCAGTATCGGTACAATCGGTGTCAGGATCGGTACTATCGGTGTCAGGATCGGTCTCAGTATCGGTATAATCGGTGTCAGGATAGGTACTATCGGTGTCAGGATCGGTGTCAGAATAGGTATTATCGGTGTCAGGATCGGTATTATCGGTACTATCGGTGTCAGTATTGGTATTATCGGTGTCAGTGTCGGTGTCAGTGTCGGTGTCAGGATCTGTATTATCGGTGTCAGTATGGGTACTATCGGTGTCAGGACCGGTACTATCGGTGTCAGGATCGGTGTCAGTATCGGTGTCAGGATCGGTATTATCGGTGTCAGTATCGCTACAATCGGTGGCAGTTTCGGGGTCTGTATCGGTACTATCGGTGTCAGGATCGGAATTATCAGTGTCAGGATCGGTGTCAGTATGGGTACTATCGGTGTCAGAATCGGTATTATCCGTGTCAGAATCGGTACAATCGGTGTCCGGATCGGTACTATCGGTGTCAGGATCGGTACTATCGGTGTAAGGATCGGTCTCAGTATCGGTATAATCGGTGTCAGGATCGGTACTATCGGTGTCAGAATCGGTATTATCGGTGTCAGTATCGGTACAATCGGTGTCCGGATCGGTACTATCGGTGTCAGGATCGGTGTCATTATCGGTACAATCGGTACTATCGTTGTCAGAATAGGTATCATCGGTGTCAGGATCAGTGTCAGTATCGTTACTATCGGTGTAAGTATCGGTATTATCGGTGTCGGGATCGGTGTCAGTACGGGTATTATTGGTGCAGGATCAGTGTCAGTATCGGTACTATCGGTATCAGGATCGGTATTATCAGTGTCAGGATCGATGTCAGTGTCGATACTATCGGTGTCAGGTTCGGTGTCAGGAGCTGTATTATCGGTGTCAGGATCGGTGTCAGTATGGGTAATATCGGTGTCAGTATGGGTACTATCGGTGTCAGTATCGGTATTATGGGTGTCAGTATCGGTACAGTCGGTGGCAGTTTCGGGGTCAGTATCGGTACTATCGGTGTCAGGATCGGTACTATCGGTGTCAGGATCGGTCTCAGTATCGGTATAATCGGTGTAAGGTTCGGTGTCAGAATAGATATTATCGGTGTCAGGATCAGTTTCAGTATCGTAACTATCGGTGTCAGGATCGGTACTATCGGTGTCAGTATCTGAAATATCGGTGTCAGGATCAGTGTCAGTATCGGTACAATTGGTGGCAGTTTCGGGGTCAGTATCGGTACTATCGGTGTCAGGATCGGTCTCAGTATCGGTATTATCGGTGTCAGGACCGGTATTATCGGTGTCAGGATCGATGTCAGTATCCGTACTGTCGGTGTCAGGTTCGGTGTCAGAATTGGTACTATCGGTATCAGGTTCGGTTTCAGAATAGGTATTATCGTTGTCAGGGTCGGTGTCAGTATTGTTACTATCGGTGTCAGGATCGGTACTATCGGTGTCAGTATCTATACTATCGGTGTCAGGATCGGTATTATCGGTGTCAGTATCGGTACAATCGGTGGCAGTTTCGGGGTCAGTATCGGTACTATCGGTGTCAGGATCGGTATTATCAGTTTCAGGATCGGTGTCAGTATGGGTACTATCGGTGTCAGTATCGGTACTATCGGTGTATCGGTATTATTGGTGTCAAGACCGGTATTATCGGTGTCAGGATCGATGTCAGTATCCGTACTATCGGTGTCAGGATCGTTATAATCGGCGTCAGGATCAGTGTCAGTATCGGTACGGACGGTGTCAGGATCGGTATTATCGGTGTCAGGATCGATGTCAGCATCCGTACTATCGGTGTCAGGTTCGGTGTCAGAATCGGTATTATCGGTGTCAGTATCGGTACTATCGGCGTCAGGAGCGGTGTCAGTACGGGTATTATCGGTGTCAGGATCAGTGCCAGTATCGGTACTATCGGTGTCAGGATCGGCATTATCAGTGTCAGGATCGGTGTCAGTATGGTTACTATCGGTGTCAGATTCGGTATTATCGGTGTTACAATCGGTACTATCGGTGTCAGGATCGGTACTATCGATGTCAGGATCGGTGTCAGTATCGGTATTATTGGTGTCAGGGCCTGTATTATCGGTGTCAGGATCGATGTCAGTATCCGTACTATCGGTGTCAGGTTCGGTGTTAGGATCGTTATAATCGGTGTCAGGATCAGTGTCAGTATCGGTACGGACGGTGTCACTATCGGTATTATCGATGTCAGAGTCGGTACTATCGTTGTCAGGATCGATGTCAGTATCCGTACTGTCGGTGTCAGGTTCGGTGTCAGAATCGGTACTGTCGGTGTCAGGTTCCGTGTCAGAATAGGTATTATCTGTGTCAGGACCGGTATTATCGGTGTCAAGATCGATACTATCGGTGTCAGGAGCGGAAATATCGGTCATAATACATTGCGATACTAACGTAATAAACACAGCAGCCCACCGTAATGATTTTTCGCAGACAAATGACTGATTGGTTTATGGGTCACTGGATCTAGAACCTAAGGTCAAAACAAAAAAATACACCATCACTACATATTATAAAACAAAGTCGCTTCCCGCTGTCTGTCCCTATTTATGCTTTGATCTTTAAAACTACGCAACGGATTTTGATGCGGTTTTTTTTAATAGATAGAGTTCGGTGTCAGAATAGATATTATCGGTGTCAGGCTCGGTACTATCGGTGTCAGTATCGGAACTATCGGTGTCAGTATCGGAACTATCGGTGTCAAGATCGGTACTATCGGTGTCAGTATTGGTACTATCGATGTCAGGATCAGTGTCAGTATCGGTATTATTGGTGTCAGGACCGGTATTATCGGTGTCAGGATCTATGTCAGTATCCGTACTATCGGTGTCAGGATCGTTATAATCGGTGTCAGTATCAGTGTCAGTATCGGTACTATCGGTGTCAGGATCGGTATTATCGGTATTATAGGTGTCAGTATCGGAACTATCGGTGTCATGATCGGTATTATCGGTGTCAGTATCCGTACAATCGGTGGCAGTTTCGGCGTCAGTATCGGTACTATCGGTGTCAGGATCGGTACTATCGGTGTCAGGATCGGTCTCAGTATCGGTATAATCGGTGTCAGGATCGGTACTATCGGTGTCAGAATCGGTATTATCGGTAACAGTATCGGTATTATCGGTGTCAGTATCGTTACTATCGGTGTAAGTATCGGTATTATCGGTGTCGGGATCGGTGTCAGTACGGGTATTATCGGTGCAGGATCAGTGTCAGTATCGGTACTATCGGTATCAGGATCGGCATTATCAGTGTCAGGATCGATGTCAGTGTCGATACTATCGGTGTCAGGTTCGGTACAGTCGGTGGCAGTTTTGGGGTCAGTATCGGTACTATCGGTGTCAGGATCGGTGTCGGTATGGGTAATATCGGTGTCAGTATGGGTACTATCGGTGTCAGTATCGGTATTATCGGTGTCAGTATCGGTACAGTCGGTGGCAGTTTCGGGGTCAGTATCGGTACTATCGGTGTCAGGATCGGTCTCGGTATCGGTATTATCGGTGTCAGGACCGGTATTATCGGTGTCAGGATCGATGTCAGTATCCGTACTGTCGGTGTCAGATTCGGTGTCAGGATCGGTATAATCGGTGTCATGATCAGTGTCAGTATCGGTACTGACGGTGTCAGGATCGGTATTATACGTGTCAGGATCGATGTCAGTCTCCGTACTATCGGTGTCAGGTTCGGTGTCAGAATTGGTACTATCGGTATCAGGTTCGGTTTCAGAATAGGTATTATCGGTGTCAGGGTCTGTGTCAGTATTGTTACTATCGGTGTCAGGATCGGTACTATCGGTGTCAGTATCTATACTATCGGTGTCAGGATCGGTATTATCGGTGTCAGGATCGATGTCAGTATCCGTACTATCGGTGTCAGGTTCGGTGTCAGAATCGGTACTATCGGTGTCAGTATCGGTACTATCGGTGTCAGGAGCGGTGTCAGTACGGGTATTATCGGTGTCAGGATCAGTGTCAGTATCGGTACTATCGGTGTCAGGATCGGCATTATCAGTGTCAGGATCGGTGTCAGTATGGTTACTATCGGTGTCAGTATCGGTACTATCGGTGTCAGATTCGGTATTATCGGTGTTACAATCGGTACTATCGGTGTCAGGATCGGTACTATCGATGTCAGGATCGGTGTCAGTATCGGTATTATTGGCGTCAGGGCCTGTATTATCGGTGTCAGGATCGATGTCAGTATCCGTACTATCGGTGTCAGGTTCGGTGTTAGGATCGTAATAATCGGTGTCAGGATCAGTGTCAGTATCGGTACGGACGGTGTCACTATCGGTATTATCGATGTCAGAGTCGGTACTATCGTTGTCAGGATCGATGTCAGTCTCCGTACTATCGGTGTCAGGTTCGGTGTCAGAATTGGTACTATCGGTATCAGGTTCGGTTTCAGAATAGGTATTATCGGTGTCAGGGTCGGTGTCAGTATTGTTACTATCGGTGTCAGGATCGGTACTATCGGTGTCAGTATCTATACTATCGGTGTCAGGATCGGTATTATCGGTGTCAGGATCGATGTCAGTATCCGTACTATCGGTGTCAGGTTCGGTGTCAGAATCGGTATTATCGGTGTCAGTATCGGTACTATCGGTGTCAGTACGGGTATTATCGGTGTCAGGATCAGTGTCAGTATCGGTACTATCGGTGTCAGGATCGGCATTATCAGTGTCAGGATCGGTGTCAGTATGGTTACTATCGGTGTCAGTATCGGTACTATCGGTGTCAGATTTGGTATTATCGGTGTTACAATCGGTACTATCGGTGTCAGGATCGGTACTATCGATGTCAGGATCGGTGTCAGTATCGGTATTATTGGCGTCAGGGCCTGTATTATCGGTGTCAGGATCGATGTCAGTATCCGTACTATCGGTGTCAGGTTCGGTGTTAGGATCGTAATAATCGGTGTCAGGATCAGTGTCAGTATCGGTACGGACGGTGTCACTATCGGTATTATCGATGTCAGAGTCGGTACTATCGTTGTCAGGATCGATGTCAGTATCCGTACTGTCGGTGTCAGGTTCGGTGTCAGAATCGGTACTGTCGGTGTCAGGTTCCGTGTCAGAATAGGTATTATCTGTGTCAGGACCGGTATTATCGGTGTCAAGATCGATACTATCGGTGTCAGGAGCGGAAATATCGGTCATAATACATTGCGATACTAACGTAATAAACACAGCAGCCCACCGTAATGATTTTTCGCAGACAAATGACTGATTGGTTTATGGGTCACTGGATCTAGAACCTAAGGTCAAAACAAAAAAATACACCATCACTACATATAATAAAACAAAGTCGCTTCCCGCTGTCTGTCCCTATTTATGCTTTGATCTTTAAAACTACGCAACGGATTTTGATGCGGTTTTTTTTAATAGATAGAGTTCGGTGTCAGAATAGATATTATCGGTGTCAGGCTCGGTACTATCGGTGTCAGTATCGGAACTATCGGTGTCAGTATCGGAACTATCGGTGTCAAGATCGGTACTATCGGTGTCAGTATTGGTACTATCGATGTCAGGATCAGTGTCAGTATCGGTATTATTGGTGTCAGGACCGGTATTATCGGTGTCAGGATCTATGTCAGTATCCGTACTATCGGTGTCAGGATCGTTATAATCGGTGTCAGGATCAGTGTCAGTATCGGTACTATCGGTGTCAGGATCGGTATTATCGGTATTATAGGTGTCAGTATCGGAACTATCGGTGTCATGATCGGTATTATCGGTGTCAGTATCCGTACAATCGGTGGCAGTTTCGGCGTCAGTATCGGTACTATCGGTGTCAGGATCGGTACTATCGGTGTCAGGATCGGTCTCAGTATCGGTATAATCGGTGTCAGGATCGGTACTATCGGTGTCAGAATCGGTATTATCGGTAACAGTATCGGTATTATCGGTGTCAGTATCGTTACTATCGGTGTAAGTATCGGTATTATCGGTGTCGGGATCGGTGTCAGTACGGGTATTATCGGTGCAGGATCAGTGTCAGTATCGGTACTATCGGTATCAGGATCGGCATTATCAGTGTCAGGATCGATGTCAGTGTCGATACTATCGGTGTCAGGTTCGGTACAGTCGGTGGCAGTTTTGGGGTCAGTATCGGTACTATCGGTGTCAGGATCGGTGTCGGTATGGGTAATATCGATGTCAGTATGGGTACTATCGGTGTCAGTATCGGTATTATCGGTGTCAGTATCGGTACAGTCGGTGGCAGTTTCGGGGTCAGTATCGGTACTATCGGTGTCAGGATCGGTCTCAGTATCGGTATTATCGGTGTCAGGACCGGTATTATCGGTGTCAGGATCGATGTCAGTATCCGTACTGTCGGTGTCAGATTCGGTGTCAGGATCGGTATAATCGGTGTCATGATCAGTGTCAGTATCGGTACTGACGGTGTCAGGATCGGTATTATACGTGTCAGGATCGATGTCAGTCTCCGTACTATCGGTGTCAGGTTCGGTGTCAGAATTGGTACTATCGGTATCAGGTTCGGTTTCAGAATAGGTTTTATCGGTGTCAGGGTCGGTGTCAGTATTGTTACTATCGGTGTCAGGATCGGTACTATCGATGTCAGGATCGGTGTCAGTATCGGTATTATTGGCGTCAGGGCCTGTATTATCGGTGTCAGGATCGATGTCAGTATCCGTACTATCGGTGTCAGGTTCGGTGTTAGGATCGTAATAATCGGTGTCAGGATCAGTGTCAGTATCGGTACGGACGGTGTCACTATCGGTATTATCGATGTCAGAGTCGGTACTATCGTTGTCAGGATCGATGTCAGTCTCCGTACTATCGGTGTCAGGTTCGGTGTCAGAATTGGTACTATCGGTATCAGGTTCGGTTTCAGAATAGGTATTATCGGTGTCAGGGTCGGTGTCAGTATTGTTACTATCGGTGTCAGGATCGGTACTATCGGTGTCAGTATCTATACTATCGGTGTCAGGATCGGTATTATCGGTGTCAGGATCGATGTCAGTATCCGTACTATCGGTGTCAGGTTCGGTGTCAGAATCGGTATTATCGGTGTCAGTATCGGTACTATCGGAGTCAGGAGCGGTGTCAGTACGGGTATTATCGGTGTCAGGATCAGTGTCAGTATCGGTACTATCGGTGTCAGGATCGGCATTATCAGTGTTAGGATCGGTGTCAGTATGGTTACTATCGGTGTCAGTATCGGTACTATCGGTGTCAGATTCGGTATTATCGGTGTTACAATCGGTACTATCGGTGTCAGGATCGGTACTATCGATGTCAGGATCGGTGTCAGTGTCGGTATTATTGGCGTCAGGGCCTGTATTATCGGTGTCAGGATCGATGTCAGTATCCGTACTATCGGTGTCAGGTTCGGTGTTAGGATCGTAATAATCGGTGTCAGGATCAGTGTCAGTATCGGTACGGACGGTGTCACTATCGGTATTATCGATGTCAGAGTCGGTACTATCGTTGTCAGGATCGATGTCAGTATCCGTACTGTCGGTGTCAGGTTCGGTGTCAGAATCGGTACTGTCGGTGTCAGGTTCCGTGTCAGAATAGGTATTATCTGTGTCAGGACCGGTATTATCGGTGTCAAGATCGATACTATCGGTGTCAGGAGCGGAAATATCGGTCATAATACATTGCGATACTAACGTAATAAACACAGCAGCCCACCGTAATGATTTTTCGCAGACAAATGACTGATTGGTTTATGGGTCACTGGATCTAGAACCTAAGGTCAAAACAAAAAAATACACCATCACTACATATAATAAAACAAAGTCGCTTCCCGCTGTCTGTCCCTATTTATGCTTTGATCTTTAAAACTACGCAACGGATTTTGATGCGGTTTTTTTTAATAGATAGAGTTCGGTGTCAGAATAGATATTATCGGTGTCAGGCTCGGTACTATCGGTGTCAGTATCGGAACTATCGGTGTCAGTATCGGAACTATCGGTGTCAAGATCGGTACTATCGGTGTCAGTATTGGTACTATCGATGTCAGGATCAGTGTCAGTATCGGTATTATTGGTGTCAGGATCGGTGTCAGTATCGGAACTATCGGTGTCAGGTTCGGTGTCAGAATCGGTATTATCGGTGTCAGTATCGGTACTATCGGTGTCAGTACTGGTATTGTCGGTGTCAGGATCTGTGTCAGTATCGGTACTATCGGTGTCAGGATCGGTATTATCGGTACTATAGGGGTCAGTATCGGAACTATCGGTGTCAGTATCTGTATTATCGGTGTCAGGGTCTGTACTATTGTTGTCAGGATCGGTGTCAGAACCTGTACTAACGGTGTCAGAATAGGTATCATCGGTGTCAGGATCAGTGTCAGCATCTTTACTATCGGTGTCAGAATCGGTATTATCGGTGTCAGTACGGGAATTATCGGCGTCAGGATCAGTGACAGTATCGGTACTATCGGTGTCAGAATCGGTATTATTGGTGTCAGTACGGGAATTATCGGTGTCAGTATCGGAACTATCGGTGTCAGGACTGGTATTATCGGTGTCAGGATCGATGTCAGTATCGATACTATCGGTGTCAGGAGCGGTATTTTCGGTGTCAGGATCGGTGTCAGAATATGTATTATCTGTGTCAGGACCGGTATTATCGGTGTCAAGATCGATACTATCGGTGTCAGGAGCGGAAATATCGGTCATAATACATTGCGATACTAACGTAATAAACACAGCAGCCCACCGTAATGATTTTTCGCAGACAAATGACTGATTGGTTTATGGGTCACTGGATCTAGAACCTAAGGTCAAAACAAAAAAATACACCATCACTACATATAATAAAACAAAGTCGCTTCCCGCTGTCTGTCCCTATTTACGCTTTGATCTTTAAAACTACGCAACGAATTTTGATGCGGTTTTTTTTAATAGATAGAGTTCGGTGTCAGAATAGATATTATCGGTGTCAGTATCGGAACTATCGGTGTCAGTGTCGGAACTATCGGTGTCAGTATCGGTACTATCGGTGTCAGTATTGGTACTATCGATGTCAGGATCGGTGTCAGTATCGGTATTATTGGTGTCAAGACCGGTATTATCGGTGTCAGGATCGATGTCAGTATCCGTACTATCGGTGTCAGGATCGTTATAATCGGTGTCAGGATCAGTGTCAGTATCGGTACGGACGGTGTCAGTATCGGTAATATCGGTCATAATACATTGCGATACTAACGTAATAAACACAGCAGCCCACCGTAATGATTTTTCGCAGACATATGACTGATTAGTTTATGGGTCACTGGATCTAGAACCTAAGGTCAAAACAAAAAAATACACCATCACTACATATAATAAAACAAAGTCGCTTCCCGCTGTCTGTCCCTATTTACGCTTTGATCTTTAAAACTACGCAACGAATTTTGATGCGGTTTTTTTTAATAGATAGAGTTCGGTGTCAGAATAGATATTATCGGTGTCAGTATCGGAACTATCGGTGTCAGTGTCGGAACTATCGGTGTCAGTATCGGTACTATCGGTGTCAGTATTGGTACTATCGATGTCAGGATCGGTGTCAGTATCGGTATTATTGGTGTCAAGACCGGTATTATCGGTGTCAGGATCGATGTCAGTATCCGTACTATCGGTGTCAGGATCGTTATAATCGGTGTCAGGATCAGTGTCAGTATCGGTACGGACGGTGTCAGGATCGGTACTATCGGTGTCAGGATCGATGTCAGTATCCGTACTATCGGTGTCAGGTTCGGTGTCAGAATCGGTATTATCGGTGTCAGTATCGGTACTATCGGTGTCAGTACGGGTATTATCGGTGTCAGGATCAGTGTCAGTATCGGTAATATCGGTGTCAGGATCGGCATTATCAGTGTCAGGATCGGTGTCAGTATCGGAACTATCGGTGTCAAGATCGGTACTATCGGTGTCAGAATTGGTACTATCGATGTCAGGATTGGTGTCAGTATCGGTATTATTGGTGTCAGGACCGGTATTATCGGTGTCAGTATCGATGTCAGTATCCGTACTATCGGTGTCAGAATCGGTATTATCGGTGTCAGTACCTGTGCTATCGGTGTCAGGGTCGGTGTCAGTACGGGTATTATCGGTGTCCGGATGAGTGTCGGAACTATCGGTGTCAGTATCGGAACTATCGGTGTCAGTATCGGAACTATCCGTGTCAGTATCGGTACTATCGGTGTCAGTATTGGTACTATCGATGTCAGGATCGGTGTCAGTATCGGTATTATTGGTGTCAGGACCGGTATTATCGGTGTCAGGATCGATGTCAGTATCCGTACTATCGGTGTCAGGATCGTTAAAATCGTTGTCAGGATCAGTGTCAGTATCGGTACGGACGGTGTCAGGATCGGTATTATCGGTGTCAGGGTCGATGTCAGTATCCGTACTATCGGTGTCAGGTTCGGTGTCAGAATCGGTATTATCGGTGTCAGTATCGGTACTATCGGTGTCAGTACGGGTATTATTGGTGTCGGGACCTGTATTATCGGTGTCAGGATCGATGTCAGTATCCGTACTATCGGTGTCAGGATCGATGTCAGTATCCGTACTATCGGTGTCAGGTTCGGTGTCACAATCGGTATTATCGGTGTCAGTATCGGTACTATCGGTGTCAGTACTGGTATTGTCGGTGTCAGGATCAGTGTCGGTATCGGTACTATCGGTGTCAGGATCGGTATTATCGGTACTATAGGTGTCAGTATCGGAACTATCGGTGTCAGTATCGGTACTATCGGTGACAGAATTGGTACTATCGATGTCAGGATGGGTGTCAGTATCGGTATTATTGGTGTCAGGACCGGTATTATCGGTGTCAGGATCGATGTCAGTATCCGTACTATCGGTGTCAGGATCGGTGTCAGAATCGGTATTATCGGTGTCAGTACCGGTACTATCGGTGTCAGTGTCGGTGTCAGTACGGGTATTATCGGTGTCAGGATCAGTGTCAGTATCGGTACTATCGGTGTCAGGATCGGCATTATCAGTGTCAGGATCGGTGTCAGTATGGTTACTATCGGTGTCAGATTCGGTATTATCGGTGTTACAATCGGTACTATCGGTGTCAGGATCGGTACTATCGATGTAAGGAACGGTGTCAGTTGCGGTATTATTGGTGTCAGGCCCTGTATTATCGGTGTCAGGATCGATGTCAGTATCCGTACTATCGGTGTCAGGATCGGACAAACCTGACAACGATATTGTCAGGTTCGGTGGCAGAATCGGTATTATCGGTGTCAGTATCGGTACTATCAGTGTCAGGAGCGGTGTCAGTACAGGTATTATCGGTGTCAGGATCAGTGTCAGTTTCGGTACTATCGGTGTCAGGATCGGCATTATCAGTGTCAGGATCGGTGTCAGTATGGGTATTATCGGTGTCAGGATCTGTGTCAGTATCGGTACTATCGGTGTCAGCATCGGCATTATCAGTGTCAGGATCGGTGTCAGTATGGTTACTATCGGTGTCAGTATCGGTACTATCGGTGTCAGATTCGGTATTATCGGTGTTATAATCGATACTATCGGTGTCAGGATCGGTACTATCGATGTCAGGATCGGTGTCAGTATCGGTATTATTGGTGTCAGGGCCTGTATTATCGGTGTCAGGATCGGTACTGTCGGTGTCAGGTTCCGTGTCAGAATAGGTATTATCTGTGTCAGGACCGGTATTATCGGTGTCAGGATCGATGTCAGTATCGGTGTCAGGATCGGTATTATCGGTGTCAGTATCGATACTATCGGTGTCAGGAGCGGAATTATCGGTCATAATACATTGCGATACTAACGTAATAAACACAGCAGCCCACCGTAATGATTTTTCGCAGACAAATGACTGATTGGTTTATGGGTCACTGGATCTAGAACCTAAGGTCAAAACAAAAAAATACACCATCACTACATATTATAAAACAAAGTCGCTTCCCGCTGTCTGTCCCTATTTATGCTTTGATCTTTAAAACTACGCAACGGATTTTGATGCGGTTTTTTTTAATAGATAGAGTTCGGTGTCAGAATAGATATTATCGGTGTCAGGCTCGGTACTATCGGTGTCAGTATCGGAACTATCGGTGTCAGTATCGGAACTATCGGTGTCAAGATCGGTACTATCGGTGTCAGGATCGGTGTCAGTATCGGTATTATTGGTGTCAGGACCGGTACTATCGGTGTCTGGATCGATGTCAGTATCCGTACTATCGGTGTCAGGATCGTTATAATCGGTGTCAGGATCAGTGTCAGTATCGGTACGGACGGTGTCAGGATCGGTATTATCGGTGTCAGGATCGAAGTCAGTATCCGTACTATCGGTGCCAGGATCGGTGTCAGAATCGGTATTACGGTGTCAGTATCGGTACTATCGGTGTCAGGGTCTGTGTCAGTACGGGTATCATCGGTGTCAGGATCAGTGTCAGTATCGGTACTATCGGTGTCAGGATCGGCATTATCAGTGTCAGGATCGGTGTCAGTATGGTTACTATCGGTGTCAGTATCGGTACTATCGGTGTCAAATTCGTTATTATCGGTGTTACAATCGGTACTATCGGTGTCAGGATCGGTATTATCGATGTCAGGATCGGTGTCAGTATCGGTATTATTGGTGTCAGGGCCTGTATTATCGGTGTCAGGATCGATGTCAGTATCCGTACTATCGGTGTCAGGATCGTTATAATCGGTGTCAGGATCAGTGTCAGTATCGGTACGGACGGTGTCACTATCGGTATTATCGATGTCAGAGTCGGTACTATCGTTGTCAGGATCGATGTCAGTATCCGTATTGTCGGTGTCAGGTTCGGTGTCAGAATCGGTACTGTCGGTGTCAGGTTCCGTGTCAGAATAGGTATTATCGGTGTCAGGCTCGGTACTATCGGTGTCAGTATCGGAACTATCGATGTCAGTATCGGAACTATCATTCTTTTATTTCGCTTTTATTTCGCATCACATTCTTTTATTTCGCTCTATTATTACTATCCTCATTTTACAGAATTACTAGATGAGAAGACGGCAGAGGCGGTGCAATTGCAGCAACAAAATGATTCACAAGCGAAGACCATCAAGGACCTTCAGGAGGAGCTGGAGAAAGCTGACCAGATGATTAAAGAGGTAGGTTATAAACGCAGAGAAACTTTTAAAACGACGTTTAAAGTAATACTGTGTGTAAAGGGAAATAGGATAGTTTTTTTTTATTTAAAATAAGATTACTAGCAATGTGGGTCGCATTTCGCACATTACTAGTATTCCTGTTGTATGAATGCCATGACTGCCAAACCGATCATACGTTGCGAGCCTATTTCCAAGCTGTTACTGAGAATTTCATAGAAATACCGAATAACATTTTGTGCGACCTGGGAATCAACCCTAGGTTAGACCTAGACTTATGGCGTAGCAGTCACGTTCAGGACCACTAGGCTATTATGGCAGTTTATAAATGTCTAATATTATTAAACGCTTATTTAGCGAATAATTTAAATTGATTAATAACATTGTAATCTAACAATGTTATTAGACGATTTAAATTTTTGGTGAGGATTGAGAGGGGTTGTTAGGTATATCCTTGGAGCTGTTAGTAAGGACGTATAGATATATTTTAATATCAGAGCAACCCTGAAATCGCGAAAAAAATATCTGTTCCTTATGTATAAGTTCACTTAACACGACAAAATATTATATAATGTCTAATTATGAAATAGTTGATATCAGAGTGGTTTCAATGGCCCCTTACATATTTTACGGTATCTAAATATACCTATAACCCTTCCTTGGCAGTCGGGTAACAATAAGGTTGTGTTTTAGTGCATTTATTTTAATCTCTGTAGTATAAAATGGAATTTGCATATTTTTTAATATAACTTTTTAAATTAATTTGCATATTTTTCTGAATCAATCAGAAAAATATGCAAATTAAAAATCAAATTGTTATTATTGTAACTATAATGTTACTGTAGCACAAATGCTACTTTATCATGCATTGTGACGTTAATAGCCCGGCTAATGTAGAGAAGTAAAAATAATTCTTTACCCGCACATTTTATTATCTGTGCCCGCACTACATTTTAATGACCATGAGGTCGTGGGTTCGATTCCCACAGGACACAAATATTTATGTGATGTAATATAAGTTTGTTCGTCTGGGTGTTTCTTATGTATTATAACTAGGTATTTACAAAAAAAAATGTATATGAGTATTATATCCATTGTCTAGTACCCATAGTACAAGCTCTGCTTAGTTTGGGACTAGATGGTGCTGTGTAAAATGTAGCAGAATATTTATTTATTATTATTTATTTATTTGTGTTGTGCAGAACTGCAAGATGCGCAGCGAGGTGGCGTACCTGACGAAGCAGGTGTCGCTGTGGCGCGCGCAGCTCGGCGACAGCGAGCGCCGCGTGCTCGCGCTGGACGGCGAGCTGGAGCGCTCCCGCCAGCACTGCGCACAGCTCGACGCCTGCTATCGGTATCACAACATAGCCATCTCTCATCTGTGGCGCGCGCAGCTCGGCGACAGCGAGCGCCGCGTGCTCGCGCTGGACGGCGAGCTGGAGCGCTCCCGCCAGCACTGCGCACAGCTCGACGCCTGCTATCGGTATCACAACATAGCCATCTCTCATCTGTGGCGCGCGCAGCTCGGCGACAGCGAGCGCCGCGTGCTCGCGCTGGACGGCGAGCTGGAGCGCTCCCGCCAGCACTGCGCACAGCTCGACGCCTGCTATCGGTATCACAACATAGCCATCTCTCATCTGTGGCGCGCGCAGCTCGGCGACAGCGAGCGCCGCGTGCTCGCGCTGGACGGCGAGCTGGAGCGCTCCCGCCAGCACTGCGCACAGCTCGACGCCTGCTATCGGTATCACAACATAGCCATCTCTCATCTGTGGCGCGCGCAGCTCGGCGACAGCGAGCGCCGCGTGCTCGCGCTGGACGGCGAGCTGGAGCGCTCCCGCCAGCACTGCGCACAGCTCGACGCCTGCTATCGGTATCACAACATAGCCATCTCTCATCTGTGGCGCGCGCAGCTCGGCGACAGCGAGCGCCGCGTGCTCGCGCTGGACGGCGAGCTGGAGCGCTCCCGCCAGCACTGCGCACAGCTCGACGCCTGCTATCGGTATCACAACATAGCCATCTCTCATCTGTGGCGCGCGCAGCTCGGCGACAGCGAGCGCCGCGTGCTCGCGCTGGACGGCGAGCTGGAGCGCTCCCGCCAGCACTGCGCACAGCTCGACGCCTGCTATCGGTATCACAACATAGCCATCTCTCATCTGTGGCGCGCGCAGCTCGGCGACAGCGAGCGCCGCGTGCTCGCGCTGGACGGCGAGCTGGAGCGCTCCCGCCAGCACTGCGCACAGCTCGACGCCTGCTATCGGTATCACAACATAGCCATCTCTCATCTGTGGCGCGCGCAGCTCGGCGACAGCGAGCGCCGCGTGCTCGCGCTGGACGGCGAGCTGGAGCGCTCCCGCCAGCACTGCGCACAGCTCGACGCCTGCTATCGGTATCACAACATAGCCATCTCTCATCTGTGGCGCGCGCAGCTCGGCGACAGCGAGCGCCGCGTGCTCGCGCTGGACGGCGAGCTGGAGCGCTCCCGCCAGCACTGCGCACAGCTCGACGCCTGCTATCGGTATCACAACATAGCCATCTCTCATCTGTGGCGCGCGCAGCTCGGCGACAGCGAGCGCCGCGTGCTCGCGCTGGACGGCGAGCTGGAGCGCTCCCGCCAGCACTGCGCACAGCTCGACGCCTGCTATCGGTATCACAACATAGCCATCTCTCATCTGTGGCGCGCGCAGCTCGGCGACAGCGAGCGCCGCGTGCTCGCGCTGGACGGCGAGCTGGAGCGCTCCCGCCAGCACTGCGCACAGCTCGACGCCTGCTATCGGTATCACAACATAGCCATCTCTCATCTGTGGCGCGCGCAGCTCGGCGACAGCGAGCGCCGCGTGCTCGCGCTGGACGGCGAGCTGGAGCGCTCCCGCCAGCACTGCGCACAGCTCGACGCCTGCTATCGGTATCACAACATAGCCATCTCTCATCTGTGGCGCGCGCAGCTCGGCGACAGCGAGCGCCGCGTGCTCGCGCTGGACGGCGAGCTGGAGCGCTCCCGCCAGCACTGCGCACAGCTCGACGCCTGCTATCGGTATCACAACATAGCCATCTCTCTCTCTTCCAGTCTAATCAGATATGCTCCTGAATATCAGCATTTTACAAGAATCGACTGCCATCAGACCCGCGCAACCCAATTTCTAGGCAATACCGATATTCGGTTGTCAGACTTTGTTTTTGGGCTTCTGACTAACATTATCAATCAAGGTTCAAATATATTTATTTCAAATAAGCTTTTACAAGCGTTTATGAAACGTTATGATTCTAGTTGTACGGTTCCAAAAGGTTGATCCTATGGAGAAGAATCAGGCAAGAAACTCCTCGGACATTCTTTTCAAATAAATTATGTTACAATCTTCACTAGTACAATTGTCAAAGATGTTCGTATCACAACATACTAAACCTATTATTAACATTATTTTTAAGTTGTTTCATCATTTATTAAATGGAGGTAATAATATCTATTCTGTCCAACCCTTTTGTTAGTGTCAGTATCGATAGTTATATCGATATCGGTATTTTGGATACCAATACCGATATCGCTTGTCGCTGGAATTAATTTTAGAGGGGTAGTTATCGGTATATAGAAGTTGCCATTAATATGAATGGCATTCCAACATTCCAATATCGGTGATATAGGAATCGGAGCAAAATTATAGAATAATGGCGCTGATATCGATTTGATAGGCGTCGTTATCAGTTTTATATGCGTTGTTATCGACATTAGAGTCGGTTATACTTATATAAAAGAGGTATTTAAGTATTCGAATGTTGAATACACACATTCAATGTGAATGAATTTTCAATGAATACTTAAATACTTATTCTACATACAGGGTAATTCGTCGAAAAATGCAAATGTGCTACTTCTCTACACCAATTTACACCACTTTTGTTCTACGACTTTTGATAATTGGTTAACATATTTCGCAGAGAGAAGGCGAGTAAGGTGGCGCAGCTGCAGGCCAACCTGGAGCAGGCGCACGCGCGCGGCACCGCGCTGTGCGCAGAGGCGCGGCGCGCCGTCACGCACGTGCGCCTCTGGATGCGGCGCATGCGCAACAAGATCAGGTGATATCAGTACAGCCGTCCTCGACGACGACCACAGCATATCGCACAGCGACTCTCTTCGCTCTCTTTATGGTCTAATTGAAAGAGAGAAAAAAAGAGGCGTGGAGAGTACCTTTTTTGTATTATAAGATATTCTGTGCTTTCGCCGAAACCTGATTAAAGTTAGTGGTAGAACAATAATCTACTTATATTTATTTGCAGAGAACAAGAAAACCTAATTAAAGTGAAAGATGAACTGCTGACGGCCCTCCAGCGACGCCTGGAAGAGAGACAGAGCGATTCGCAACGCACGAGTACGAGCGAGAACACACAGAGTTGCTCCAAGTGCCTGTCGAGCCGGGACGCACGCAGCTTCTGCTCCAAGGTGACGGACAGGCGCGGGCAGTGCCGCGGGCCCAGCACTAGCGAGCTGCCCAGCTGCTCCACCACGCCCGTGCCGGTGCGAGTGCTCAGGAAGAAACCCTGCGCCAATAAGGTAATGAAACTGACTAGATTACTAGAAACTGACGAGCGGGACGAGGGAGGCGGCGGGGCGAGCGGGACGAGGGAGGCGGCCGGAGCAAAACAGTCGTTCGATCGATAAAAATCACGCTCTCTTCAAACGCCGCGACGTCATACCTACAATTCTATTGTACTTATTGTTAATAAATCATACATACGGAACAAATGGATTTTACCATAAACACGGAACAACGTGGGATAAGGGGCAAAGGAGCAGACGGATGGATCCCATAGAAACTCAGGACACTAGAGGAGTCGTGCGTTGCTTGCTTTATGAAAAATGTCGATGTGATGTCATATGAGAAATGCTTCGTTATAAAATGTTTGTAGCGCTGCAAGGCTTGGATGTGTGACGCGGCGATGCAGGAGCCGGTGCGACGCGACGCGGCCAGCGACCTGCCGGAGCTGCCGGAGCGGCCGGAGCGGTCGGAGCAGTCGGAACCGTCGGAGCGGTCGGAGCGGTCGGAGCGGTCGGAGGGGCCGGAGCTGTCTCCCTTCTGCCGCCACCACGACGTGCGCCCCGTGCGAATCCGTCTCGATCGAGCGCCCGTACGTATACTCAACAGTTGTTGGGTACCTGCCTCTTACCATTATTTATTACTAGCTTCTCCCAGCAGTTTCGCTCACATAGAATAACAGTTCTACCAATAAAACTGCCCGAAATGCTAGAGACAACGCTAATTACGTACTTGTTTTTATGCGTTACAGTAGCAACTTACTGTTTTCTTAAAATTTTTACTTGTGCCGCTATTGAATTCAGTAAACTTTATGCTCAGGCAGATACAAATTACTACTAGAACGTCACTTAATGAGACCTGTATTTCTGTTATTCAAGCTCCCAAGAACGAGGGGGAAATTTCCAACAGCTGCCTCCTATGGAGAAGTAAAAGCTTTGGTTATGTTTCAGCGCGACGTGTCCCCCACCGAAGAGTTGTTGGTGCGCATGGAGCAGCTGTCGGAGGCGCTGGCCGACGGGTACCGGCGCTGGACGCGCCCGCACGAGCCGCGGTGACGCTCGCCTATACATATATATACATCCTATCTTACATAGCGTTTAATGCAAGCCTGCGCCGCGGTAGGCCATCCGATGGACTCATGTAGAAGTCGCTAGATAGTAAAAACACGGAGAATTCGATTGTTACACGACTCTATAATGATATAACTACCTATATAATGATATATATTATGCAGTGTTCAGTTGTAAGCTAGATACAACTACTAATGGGACGTAAATGTTGTGTTAAATGGGATTGTTGATGGAATGTTGTGGAATGATGTGGGAAATGGGATTGATCAAATTACAGTCCACAACATTATTCCCAAACATTGCAGGCGCGAAATTATGTCTGTGACTTAAATGGCTTGGGACCGCGACTGTACCTACCTCGAAAGTTTTAGTAAGTACTCTCTAAGATCATTTATTTTACAACGGACATAATTATCACAAGTGTCTCGGTTCTAGTATTGTTATACCGGAAACATTCAAATGTCAATAATTAGGGCTGTCAATGTATAAGGGTTGCTATCTTTTCAAAGTATAGCTAGTATTTATTAGTTTTATTTTAAAGACATTTTAGTGCATTTATTAATTTTAATAATAACAGTATTATGTACTAGTCTTATTTATATTAGATTGTATTTATTAATAACAATTTTGTTTCGTTTATGGAAGTTCTTTTATTTATGTAAATTACGTCTCAACGTAAGATGTGAAGTATAAAGTTAAGGAGTAGGTACAGACGTTTCGATCACGACTATATTAGGGGTTGGCTTAAACTGGATATTTATAGCTTGTTGTGTAGCCGTACGTGTATCAATAGGGAAAAAACACAATTTTATATAAAACTATATTATTTATTCGTCATTAATGCACAAAAATATAAAAAAGGAAACCTAATAATTTGTCAATAATTCAATCAAATTAACATTATGAGTGTACACAACCCGCTTAATACTTAGGTACGTGAGTTCATTGCTATTGTGGTCCGAATTACTAAACTATTACGAGCCTACAATACGTTGCCATTTAGGTGGCAACGTGAGCGTGAGCGTGAGAGTTTACGTTTTTTTCTCTACACGCTAATCTTAAGGCTCATTTTCATTAGTCTTTACTTTAACTCAGTAATTATACAGCATGCGGGGAGTCCACGAATACGGGCTATCGACAAATGAAAGAAATTTTTGTCTCAGTTGATATACGGTACGCGGGTGTTGCCCCACGAGGCCTAACAACCAATGAAATTCAACGGTTGATGTAAAGCAAGCGTGGCGTAGGGACTTAGTTTAGGTACGAGTGTTATTGGTTTAATACGCGGTAAAGATAATCAACAATCCGCAAGCCGATTGACTAATTATCCCATGCTGGCCCTACGATACCGTAGGGCCAGCATGTGATAATTAACAGAAATTTCTGACTAATTAATACGATTAAAGCATGTGGTCTAAATCTAATCTCAGCATAAATCTTCTGCACTCTTCTAACGACCAATGAAAATGAGCCATTAAGATGTGTTATTTACCATGTCATACCATCTCGATTTGACGCATCGATCGTGTTCAAAAGTCAGTCAAGTCAAAAGTCGTAAAAATCGGCTGATTCGTAAAGTCGAGATGGTTAAATGAAATGCACTAGGATTTGGACTTGCACTTGTACGAGAGGGGATAAATGTGTCAGTTTGTGACTACTACCTACTGAGTTAATGTTACAAATCGGAAAAAAAATATTTTGGTAATTAACCGTTTCTAAAATTTTAACATTTATATTGCACGATAACTTCATAAAGAAATAATTAAAGCGAAATTTTAACAGCCAAATATTTCTAAAGCAAGCAAGCTGGTCCCCAACTAACTTTTGTACGTGAAAAAGCAATATATAATCTTCCTAGTTGTCGTATTTTCTTTTTACGTTTACTCAAAAGAAAACCATAGCAAAAACAAAAGCTTGAAAGACTTCTTTCGATTAGAGAGAATAATCTTTTGAAATAACAGACTAGTGGCTATGCAGAAGCGCGATAGTCGCTAGCGTCTATCGAGGAAACTAAAATTCATTATTTATTTACGTGGCAAGCAAGAGTATTAAATAAAAATAGTTTTTGACGTGACACCAGCGATTATCGAGCCTCATGTCCTCCAGGGCTCCAGGAATATAATTGTATGTGACATTCGAACCATAATATACCTATTTATTTTAACAGTGCTAATGTCACATTCATCCCTTAATCAATAAGATATACCTTAAGTTGCATATTATGATGTGCACAGAGTATTTTATTTTATTACATTCATTATTAAAATCAAAGGTGTATTTACAATAATATTAAAAAATCTGGCATCAGTGCTGAAGCTTATCACTATGAATTTGTCACGAATAAGTGGTACTTGGTACTAAATTAAAATGTACTTAAGAAAAATATTATTTTCAAAGGCTAGCAACATTATCTACACAATTTTATCGGTGTTGCCAATGATTGACATTTTTTTATTAATTTATCACAAGAGTTCCTCATTTGAAGTCATATAGAAAACAATTTGTTCTCATATTTTTATATGATATTTTCTACACTGACTGCATACACTGCTACGGACTAGACGATTGTAAACATAGAGTAGTAAAACAATGGAGTGATAAGGCACCAGAGTTCGAGGTAAGTCAATAAGAAGCCACGGAGGCCTAAGTGTAATGACGAATCATCACATATCCCCCGGACTAAAGGTGATGTGTGTGCACTCCATTTAGTTTCTACTCCATGACAATATTTTATTTGCGACACGTCAACACAAACATATTATGTCAACACCTAACTCAGCTGTTCTATTTTGTATCTATCACTACTTCGAATAGAATACCGCTGAACAAATGATCAAATATTTATGCAAATAGATCTTTAAAAGACACTTTTACAAGACTATGTTTTAGATTATGAGCAGTAAACTTATCAACAAAGCATGGTCTCTTACAAAGTTCAGACATAATTTTAGGAAAGTGCTATAGAAGCTTGAATTGACCTATCCCGAAAAGCGCGGCAAGCATGTATCAGTCATCGTGTAGCTCAACTTAACGAGTCGACACCACATTATCAATAAGTAGGATATTTGTGTAGGTCATAAATATTACAAATATTCCAGCATACCAGACAGCTCCCTAAATCACTTGTCCATCCTCTTCTCAATGCGCATTCCAGGGTTTTAGGACTAATTTAGTATGCAAGTGTTGCGTGTCGTAAATATTATAACAGACGCCCTCTAGCGGTCACTTGGTGAATACTCTCCACATGGAGGCCAGCGATGCAGCCGCTGACGTCACTAGCGAGGCCGCCGGCGCCGGAGTGGGCGGAGTGCAGCTTAGCTCTTCCATCTGATTAACAATAATAATAAATAAAATGGAGCGGGTTTATACTTCGACTTTTAATTGTATTCAGTAATTTGACAGTTGAAGGGTTACCAGTTTTATCAAAAAAAAAGATAGTGAGGTGGTGTAAGAATGAACTTAAATAATGTACCTACATGAAAAACTTTTTATTTTAAATTTAATAACGTCTTCAAAACACAATAAAACTATTAAAAATTTTAGAATTTAAGGTAATAATAAGTTAAAGTTTAAGTAGTATGTAAGGTAATCTATAAAATGTCAAAAATGAAAAAGTAAAATTACATGAATTTTATTTTTGATTTGTTTCTATTAGAAGAAAATAAAAAAGGAAAATATTTTTTTATTAATAATTAATTATTCTTATTTTCACATCCTACGTACGAATTTTTAGTTTGATTTTATATTAAACCATTTTTATCATTAATTCTTTACGCAAAATCATCCACTACCCCAACACCATTAGTTATTGTGTGGTATCATTATTTTACTTCGAAATGTCAGTTTACTGAATACAGGTAGAAGTATAATGATAGAATAGAATAGATTATCCTTTATTGTACACCAAAAACTAATGTCTAGTATAAGTTATCAATCATAGAATATGGTATAATGGGCGGTCTTATCACTGAAAGCGATCTGTTACAGACAACCTTTGGATGGGCTCAAGAGAAAGGAAAGGCGAAAAATAGGTAGTCTGGCGTACACAAAAGAAACTAAACACTAATGAAATAACACACAAATTTCTAATATAGCAAAGTATAGTATGAGTATGGCAGGGAATGCAGCGTGTACCTCCATGGCCTCGGGCCAGTGCAGGTGCTCGGGCTCGCTGTCGTCCGCGTCCAGCTCGCCCAGCGCCGCCAGCGCCTCCGCCCACACCGACTGCACCGCCGCCTCGCAACTGCTCATCCAACACTCCACTCTGATATGAAACATAGCTCGTCAGTGACGGTTTAATGTCTGTCATTTATTTATTTATTTATATATACTTTATTGTACACCAATAAAAACACAAATAGACAGGACACAATAGTATTACAAATATACAATGGGCGGCCTTATCGCAGACTGCGATTTCTTCCAGGCAACCTTAGGATGGACATAACGGTACAAAAATAAATGGGGTCGTTAATGGTGCAACTATTGAAAAATTATAATAATACTATACAATATATAGATAATAATAAATACTACTACTACTATATTTTAAATATATACAACATATACCTACATATTATAATACATACATATTATAATATATACACTCATATATAATATCTAAATATATTTATACATATATAAATATCAATTATAACCACGAATAACAACGATGATGACGAAGGTTAAAGCGACAAGAAATGATTCTTCACAATTCTTTTAAATAATGGCAGTGATTGCGCATGTCTAATTGATACAGGCAACGCATTCCACAAACGCGCAGCCTGCACTGAGAAAGATTTGTCGTAGAAAGTTGTGGAGTGCATTGGTATCTTGAGTCTCAAGTTATCCGATGACCGTAAGAATAGGGTGTGGGTATCACCAAGGAAGTCGAAACGTTTCTTAAGATATAAGGGAGTAGAAGGTAGAAACAGCACATTGTAAAGTAGAGAAAGAATATGAGCATTCCGGCGAAGGCGAATTGGCAACCACTTGAGCTTAACGCGGAATTCTGAAACATGGTCATATTTGCGTAAACCAAATATGAACCTTATGCAAAAATTTTGAAGACGCTCAAGCTTATCGAGTTGCTCTTCTGTAAGGTCAAGATAGCTGACATCGGCATAATCAAGGATGGGAAGAAGGAGAGATTGAGCAAGCGCAACTTTGGTTGTAATAGGCAGAAAGTTGCGGAGCCTTTTTAGACTCGCAGCAGCTGTATACAGCTTGCGACTAACTTCCTGTAATTGAGCAGTCCAGGAAAAATGCTTATCAATATAAATCCCCAAGTTCTTAACTTTATCACTATAAGGGATTACAATATTGTGAAAAGAGACTTGGGGAAGAGTTAACCAGTCAATTCGAGAAACTGTTCTGGAGCCGCCCACCACAATAACCTGAGTCTTTGTGGGGTTAACCACAAGTCCATGCCTCCTGCTCCAGTCGCCGATACAAGCCAGGTCTTTATTTATAGTGTCAACCGCTTGCGAAAAATTTCCTAGGGGAGCCCGGCAGTAAATCTGCAGATCATCAGCATAAGATGGTAGGAAGAAAGTAGTCGTTCGGAAATGGAGTTTATAAAAACTGCGAAGAGTAAAGGAGATAGAACGCCACCCTATGGTACACCGGCAGACGTATTGCTCCAAGAAGAAAAGGTTTCTTCAATGCATATGCGTTGCCGGCGGCCGAACAGGTAACTTCGAAACCAGTCAGTCACCGATGGAGATATGTTAATAGAACGCAGAATTCCAAGCAAGATATCGAAATCAACGGCATTAAAGGCATTACTAAAGTCTAGCAATGCCATTACCGTTAGATTGCCGATTTCCATGCCTGATCTGATATCATCCGTAACATTGACAAGGGCTGTGGTTGTGCTATGACCTGGGCGAAAACCGGATTGGAAGGAATTTAGGAGATTGTTTGTGGAGAGGAAAGTGCTTAATTGATTATATATTAGCCGTTCAAGGACTTTGGACAAGAAAGGTAAAATGGAAATGGGACGATATTCAGAAAAGGATGCAGGGTTTGGCTTTTTTGGTAGTGGTATGATTTTGGCATCTTTCCAAGCACTTGGGAAGACGCCACTAGATATGGAAAAGTTGAGGATATGACAGATGACGGGAAGTATACTATCAAGGACTGGGAGTATCATGTTACGGCTGATACAGTCACTACCAACTGCGTTGGAGGTAATTGAAACTACGCTCTTTTTAACATTACATGCGGAAAAAAGACTAAAAGAAAAAGAGGAATAACTGGGAGCCGGCAGAGCTGAAAGATGATTCAAAGTGTTAAGTTTAGTTAAACCATCAAGATTTGACGAAGTAGTAAAATGTTGATTTAATGAGTTTAAATCTAAATCTTTTAGAGTTGTTTCATGACGAGATTTTCCGACTCCCAATGATCTAAGAAATTTCCAGACTTTAGCTGGGTCTCCGTTTTGAACAGAGCTATGAATATGTTGGCGTTGAGCATTCCTACACATCTTATTGCAGTGATTGCGAATAACAGCATATCTTTCTCTGTTCGAGTCCGATGATCGACACTTATACTTATATTTTGCCACCGCTTTCCTATGAATTAAAGTTCTTATTTCATCAGTGAGCCACGGCGACGGCAAATGTTTCACTTTCACTGCTCGAACTGGCGCGTGGCGGTCGTACAGATCCACAAGCGCCGTTGTAAATAAATTGACTTGTTCGTCGACGGAAGAAGAGGCAAAGAGTGGTGACCAGTCTATAGTGTTGGCATCCTCCAGAAGTTTGTTATTATCAATAGCCCCAAAGTTGCGCTGCATGAGAATTTTACTTTTTATCTTAGGAGGACGGATTTTATAAGAAAGGAAGACGAGATCGTGATAGGAAAAGGCATCAGCCGAGCATTGACCGTGCTTAGCGGCGCGATTAGGAGAAGAAACGATAATCAGGTCAAGAAGTGAAGGAGTGGAATTTGGAAAATGGTGAGTAGCATTAAGCGGAAGAATAGACAGATTACTGGATTCTATTAAAGAACACAGAGAAGAAGACCGATAATCTTGTTTAAGGAGACAGGTGTTGAAGTCACCCATGATTATGCTATGACTGTAAGAAGGGATTAATCTCTCTAAGATGGTTTCTAAAGAGGAAAAGAAGTTAACACGTAAAGAAGGGCAATAGTACACACCAAGAAGTAATTTTGCGCGATTTAATTCGACTTCAAGAAATAGATGCTCGCCAGCATTTGATGGTGGTGGCTGTGCCGACATATCAATGATAGAGAAAGGAATGTTTGTACGGAGGTATATGGCAACACCACCACCACCACCAATCGTGCGATCATTCCTAATTAATTGGAAGCCGGGCAATGTATAAGAAGTTGTAGGGAGACATGGTTTTAGCCATGACTCTGAAATAAGAATAGCATGAATATATTTACAGTCGAAACTTGCCAGCATATCAGGAAAATGGGCCGGTATACTCTGAGCGTTTATATGCACAACATTGAAATTTTTAGGAACATCGGAAAACTGGGCTGAGAGCGTGTCGGCTAGTGAAGGTATACTAGAGAAACTATCATCATTGCTTGATAGGGAGTAAAAACTGTCTTCATCGCTATTAAAGTTAAATTCTATAGACATAATAATACATAAACTACAAAATATATATTGTATAAAATAATAATAACAATAATAAAATATCGATTCCCAACAAAATAATTGGGAACATTAAATATAAAACTAAAAATTAAAATTTAAGAGTCCACCTGCCGGCTTAGTGCCATTATGAAATCACTATTAAACCAAAAATAAAACATACATATTTTAAAAAAAGAAACAAAATTAAAAATTTGCAAGGCAGTCCGAGCTAAAAACAATGAGGACAAAAAGTGAGTCCAAAGATGTAAAAAAAAAAAAAATTCAACTGTCTCATTATGTCAAATGTCAGGTGTCAGCGTGTGTTGTCAGTTGTCACAGCTTGTTTGCTGTCTGATGTAAAATGTTATCTAGATTAAAATTATCAATTCGAGTGGCGGTATTCAGACAAAATAAAGAACTAAGTTACCCGGACATTGCCTTGCATTAAAACAA
The DNA here is from genome assembly GCA_947256265.1 of Acronicta leporina. Taxonomy (NCBI): domain Eukaryota; kingdom Metazoa; phylum Arthropoda; class Insecta; order Lepidoptera; family Noctuidae; genus Acronicta; species Acronicta leporina. Next base: position 517,349 of record OX366513.1, on the reverse strand, counting down.
TGGATGAGATTACTTCTTCACGGCCGCTGCACGCCTAGTTTTCGTGTTCGCTGTTGTTTTCGCCGCAGTAGCAGTAGCAGCCGGCAACGGATTGGGCTGGAGAGGATCCGACGCAATTCTATTCAATTCGGCTTGTGTTTCGACCCGCTGCCGCCTACCATCAGGCCCAAGGACAAAAACATAACCCGCCTTGGTCCAACTTTTTGGTACGCCAAACTTTTCTCTAGCTGCCATGAGCAAGTCGTGGCGACCTTTAGTGAGAAACTCCGACACGGTGATGCCTGATCCCTTCAATTTAGCCTTGGAGAACCAAATTTCATCACGGATGGCCAGACTCCCAAGCTTGAACAAAATAGGCCTGGTTTTATTGGACACCGCTCGACCCATCCGGTGACATCTATTTATGTTGGTTGTAGTAAAGTTATTCAACTTCAGTCTATCCCGGATTATGTCAGTGAGAACTTTACCAGTGTCTTCACTCTGTTCTTCGGTGACACCATGAAGCAGAAGGATCTTTCTACGACTCCGCATCTCCAAGGAGTCCACTCCACGAGCAAGTATCTCCACCTGTTGCTGTAAACTGCTGAGGGCTTGAGTGATGAATTTCCGGAATGTTGTGAAATCTGCTGCCACATTTGAAGTGGTGCAGGGAGAAGAAGAAGAAGGTGCCTTTAATAGCTCTCCTTCAAATTCGGACATCCTTGAGTTGAACATCTCAGTGAGCTCAGTTAGTGTGTTCTTGAGTGACTCCATTGTATTGCAGATTAGTTTGAGATAAAGATAGGATAACACTGTACCGGCAGGTAAATAAGATTAATTTTCCAAAAATACCATTGAATAATAAAAAATAATTAAGATTAAATAAATATTAATTTTTAATATAGAGTGACTTTTACTTTGTGTTCACCTTGCAACTACCCACAAAGGAAAGAATGTCATTGTATTGTCATTTTATATTTTTAAATAAATTCTGTCGTTACGGCACGTCCAAAGGATACCGACGCCGCCATTTTAAAAACAAAAACTAAAACACAACACAACAACACGCTCAATCACCACGGGCGCTACAAGCAAACTGACGAGCCATTATGGTAGCCAGTTAAAACTCTGGGAGTGATAATTCGACACTCACGATCAAGTTTTGGATGGACGTCAGTTCAACTGACGCGAAAAACTGACCGTGAATGCCCAGCTGTAGATAATGCAATTATTCATAGTTACCTTCCGAGCATGGGGTCGTCAGTGTTGGCGGCGACGACGAGCGTGTGCAGCGCGGCGAGCGCGTGCGGCGCGTGCGGCGCGTGCGGCGCGTGCGGAGCGTGCGGCGGCGCGGGCGGCGCGGGCGGGGCCAGCGCGGCGCGGCCGCACAGCGCGGCGCCGCACGCGCTCAGGCGGCGCGCGCGCCACGACAGGCCGCTCTCCGTCACGCGCCAGTTGCAGTACTCGCTGCGACAACACACGCCAACAACATAGAGCGATCAAATTTATGAACCAACTCAATATTAGTTTGACCCATAATTTTTGATTATTTCGATTCTAAACAAAATAAAATTAGTAAAGTAAGTTTTCAGCATTTTCATTGAATTCTAAACGGGGAGCATGTTGAACGCAAGTTAACCAGAAGTAAACGCTTATATCTTGGAACTTACAGCAAATATTTTTACATTAGATAAAATTCATATTATGAACACTGACATCGATAGAATCAAATTTGACATCAATAATATCGATATTGACACCTATCAATCCTTTAAATATCAATATTGATATTCGGAAAATCTATTATGACTCAGTTGATACCGACATTGATACCTATAAATATAACTAACACCAGTAATATCGATATTAAAACCGATAATATAGATATTACTGACACCGATAATACCAATACTAACACAAGTTATATCGATATTGACACCAGTAATATCGATACTGACACCGGTAATACCGATACTGACAGCTATAGTAACGATATTGACACCAGTAATACCGATACTGACACCGATAATACCGATACTGACAGCAATTATATCGAACACGAGTCATATCGATATTGACACCCGTAATATCGATATTGACACCAGTAATACCGATACTGACGCAGATAATATCGATATTGACACCAATAATATAGATATTACTGACACCGATAATACCAATACTAACACGAGTTATATCGATATTGACAACAGTAATATCGATACTGACACCGGTAATATCGATACTGACACCGGTAATACCGATACTGACACCGATAATACCGATACTGGCGCCGATAATATCGATACTGACACCGGTAATACCGATACTGACACCGATAGTACAGATACTAACGCCGATAATATCGATACTGACACCGATAATATCGATACTAACACGAGTAATATCGATACTGACACCGGTAATACCGATACTGACGCCAAAAATATCGATACTAACACGAGTAATACCGATATTGACACCAGTAATACCGACATTTCATCCTCAAAAGTAACTGTCTGTGTGTTTGTTACAATTTTAACATCCGAACCACTAAACCAATTTTCACACTGTTTTTATCATGATAATTTGAAGATATATTCTACAAGCCAGGAAGTAATGAACAATGTAACGAAATACAACTAATTGGTTAAGATAAACCTATGACCGTTTTGGAATAAGGTGATCAATTTGTAACTATAAAGTTTTAAATATTTATTATTAAAATATAACTAATAATGTTAAACAAAATCAATAAGAAAAACAAAATACAAAACTTTTAAAAAGAGTACACTGCCTCCAGAGAGATTTGAACTCTCGACCCCTGGTTTACAAGACCAGTGCTCTAACCCCTGAGCTATGGAGGCGTATGCGAGCTTGGCGTTATTTAGTACCTAATGTTGACGGGCAATATTATTATTAAAATTATGGAGGCAGTAAGATTAAATAAAGAGTATTGTAGAGGTTTAGTTAATAAGTATAGATTTTATAGTGAACTAGAAGATTTTACACTCATGATAGTGAAGGAATCGTCGCCCTATATCTTGGTGGTTGTTTTTTTTATATATATTTCTATTAGTTTGTTTTGTTAATACTACTAAATACAAGTCTCACTATTGAGTAGCGAAGAATTGCCGGTAGCAAACTACATTTTGGAATGCAATATGTAATTATTGAGAATTTTTGGGACCCACAAAATATTATTAGGTATCATGTCTCAAGCAAAACGGACAATGAGAAACTAAAAAAGCAGGTCACCTACATTCGCCTGTGGATGTCAGAAAAGGCTTAAAAGTTAAGCTATAAAGTTAATCGCGTTCATAAACAATGTATTTTCCAAGTCCCTAGAAGCACATAGTGGGCAAATGTATCACATGATTAAAGTTACAAAAGGTTAAGAAAGAGCATAATAATTGAACTGCCTTTCTTTCTTCTTTCTCTTTCTTTATTTACGTAGCACTACATAATGCCGCGTCTACACTGCAATGCAATGTCTTTCCTCAAAGCCTGGTAGATATCGCAAGGTAGTCGCGCATCATCGAGGTGTTGCTTCGAGGATACAGTAGGACGATTATAGTAAGCAAAACTAACGGTACTGAAAATTTCATCAAGAAAGGCACTTCTTCAGCAGTGCAACAGATAAAAAATTGTTATTGCTAGGAGAAAGAACGCCATCTCTGTCGTGTCATAGGGTACAAGTCCGGTTCCCTGCTGCGTTAAAAAAAGGCCATCTCTCCCTCAGAACGACTTTAGAGAGTTAAAAGTAAATTATGCAAAAGGAAATCAATACCTTCAAAGTTTACCATATTTATTCATCCAAGATGCTTTACGTCACGAAAGTAGTGGGTCCAAAGCAGTAATTTTTATAAATATGGCTTAATAAAACTTACAAAAGTAATCTCTAGTACTATGCCTCCAGAGAGATTTGAACTCTCGACCCCTGGTTTACAAGACCAGTGCTCTAACCCCTGAGCTATGGAGGCGTGTACAAGATTGCCGGTATTTGTGAACTCATGCTACATGCCTCAAAGTTAGCTAAAAAAACCGTACTTTAGATCAACCTGCTGAAAGTATTTTTCTGAATAAATACGGCATTCTTCATTTCAATACATTTCCCTAGTTTTGCGGTCAGTGTGTGGATGGGTGACCATTCTTAACACATCGAGACCCCTCCTTGCCTCGAAGAGCACGTAAAGCCGTCGGTTCCGGTTGTCATAGAAACATCTATGACAGTTGTTAGTGGTAGTCGGAAGCGCAAAAAAGCCTGACAACCAGTCTATCCTCCGAATATCGGAATTGCCTAGAAATTGGGTCGCTGAGGTCTGATGGAAGCCGCTTCGTGTAAAATACTGATATTCATTCGCATCTGGGTAGACTGGAAGCCGACCCCAATATTTAAAGCGTCGGCAGCCTAATGGCTAGGGCGTTGGACTTGCGATCATGTGGTTGCCGGTTCGATACCCACCCATTGCACTACGAACGTGAATCCATTCGTAACACAAGTATTTAACTTAGCACGAGGGGTTAACAAGAATACTAGAAATGTGCGAACCACATATGCTAGCAAGCTGTTTATAAAAACAATGGGAAAGTGCTCGGAAGATGAAGAAGATGTGATGTAAGAGTCACCTGGGAGTTTAGGCGGGAAAATGAAAAGTGCACATTGTCGATTTTATATTATTTTTCAAAACTTGAATTTCTCCGAAGTTTAATGTGTAATTATGGTGGATAATTAACCATTAAGTGTTCGTGAACGTGTGAGAGTGTAGGCAAATGATATAAAATTGAAAATCGTGACTTTTTGGGTTCACTCCTAAACTCAATCGAAGCCTCAATAAAGTTTCTACCGTTTTATTGGGGCAATTGAACACCATAAACTTGACACTGGCGAACAGTCGAACACAAAAAGAGTGGTGCCATAATACAATCCCATGATGGGAAATATTACTATAATTGACACTGGCAAATACAAAAAAAGTGTGGCGCCATAATAATAATAAAAAAAGAGTCACCTGAGCGATATAGTGTGCGGCAGGCGAGCGTCGAGCGCCCAGCCCAGCAGCGCCAGCAGCTGCGCGCACAGCGCCAGCGCCGCGCACACGCGCGCCGGCGCGGCCGGCCGGCCCGGGCCCGCCGAGCCCGACACGCACGACTCCTTGTTCTGACGTACTGTGCACACCACACGTATCATATTTAGACTTAGGTACTATTAGACTTTTGGAGACAAATGGTGTCATATAAACTTCTCCAAGGTCATTTAATCGCGTAACAAATATACAAAACATTATACAGACGAATTGAGAACCTCCTCTTTTATGAAGTCGGTCGAACGTTAACGTTCTTTAGGCGTGAAATCGACAGACACAGTTACTTTGAATAATATTGGAGAGTCTGTTTGTAATATTGAAATAACCACTTTTTACTAAAAAACATTTTTTTTGTCTGTCCGTCTGTCTGTTTGTTCCGGCTATTATCTGAAATGGCTGGACCGATTTTGTAACAAGGAGAACCCACGCGGACGAAGTCGCGGGTAACAGCTAGTATTCAATAAACTTTGACCAGTGTAGCGCCTTACTGCCTGAAAGTCGACGCTATTCAATCTCATATGTCAATAGCAAAATAATCTCCTTACACCAAAAGGCTGATTGGCTAATAGATAGCTAAAATGAGAATGATGTGCGATGCTGCATGTCTCCCGTTATTCATACCTAGATGACAAAGAGAGGTACATATACGTTTTCTCATAATCATAATGTTTATTTGTGAAACATAGGTATACAATAGGTCTTAAAATAAAATAGTACGCTATGTTTTGTCTTATGACATACAAATATGCAAAGAAAATAATTATCCTAAAAACTACAAATGTCAAAATTTAAATGCAGCATTACTAATTAAGGCCCACTTGCACCAACTTCTTAAATATATTTAAATTGTATTTAAACACAAATTTAGTATGAAAAATTGTGTTTAAATGCAATTTAAACATATTTAAAAAGTTTAAATTGCATTTAAACACAATTTTGAATCTTTAAATATATTATTAAATCTTTTAATCTTTAAATTTTTAATGTTAATAATAATATTTTTCATGAATTTTAATAGTGCAAGCACTCTCTTGCTACTTTGTGTGAACAAATCTAATAAACAACTATTTTGAATTATACACATTGTTAACTATTTAATAATTTTCTTATTAATGTGTTACCTAGGTGGAGAGTATTAAATTACTTACGCCAGGTGTGTACTTGCGAGTAGTCGCCGTCTGTGTTGATCCACGGCGCCACGATGTGTAGCTGGGGACTCTTCGGGAGCTCCTCCTCCGTGTCCTCGCCTATGAACTCCATGTCCTCTATACTCTCACTGAAATTACCATTACATTGACTTTTTGTGCTTAGATCAAAGATTTAGGCTTTAGCATGTAGTGATAAATAATAAAATATATATACTTTAAAACTATATTTTGTATATTTAATGTCATAGGAATACTTTTGTAAGTTCAGTGGTGAACCTTTCAGCTTTTATATAAATAACTGAAGGTCTGCCCCGGCTTTGTACGGGTATTTAACAAAAATTATCAATTTTATTATAATGGTGGAAGAATTGGTCCAGAGCCTATTCAATGCAAACAAATAATTAAATCTTTCCTCTTTACAATATTAGTTTAAAAGTTTAAATAAGCTTCAGACTATGACTATGAGGGAATAAGTGTACAAAATGCTTTTTTGATAGGTACCTATGTCTTTTTAATTGATAATAATATATATTTTGTTATTATGGACTGAATAATTCTGACTTAATATTTGTGTTTGCTGTGTGTGTGTGCTTAGTATGTAAGTTGTGACTTTGTTATACAATTAAGGTCAGTGTGACCTAGCCCTAAAAGCAGTGTCTAACAAGTCTGATAGCCTTTATCAGATAAAATATATTTAATACAGTTACAATGGCCCACTAAGATAACATTGTTAAGAAATATATTTTTTATTCAGAATACCAATTTTCGTACACTGGAAATAAGTATGTTACTTGTGACTGCCTACATTTTCCTACATTCTTCCTCAGGATGCAATCTATATCCTTGCCAAATGTTATCACATTCTGTGCAATATTTCAGGCAAGAAATAAACGGATAAAACAATCAGATTATAATCAGATTATGTAAAACTGATCAGTATTTCACAAGGACATACACCAATCTCATTGGCGAAGTCTTTCATAAAGGTCAGGTGCGTAGTACATACTCGCAGTTGGCGCGTATGTATGAGACGATGTAAGAATGTGGCAGAAGCAAAAGAAGTATGCAAGAATCGTAGCAAGTGGCGGTCTATAGTTTCTGCTGTATATTATTTTTTTTTCCTATCTCCATGGGAGAAAGTTGTGAGTGTATGTATGTATTTTAGTGGAGAATGCATCTCAACTTACCTTGTGTCGTAGCTCATATAGACAGGGAATATATATTTTGTGAGCTGCCGTATTCTTGATCTCCGTAATGCTGCCAGTGATTCTGCTTGTTCATTGTATGTACTAACTTTGTTCTCTAGCTCCATTCTCTGCACCTGAGCATGCTTGCCGAGGCTAGACACCCGTTTTTGGTACCTTGGTAACTTTAATATTAACTCATTGTTATAATTTTTAAGTTCAGTTAGTGCTCGGCGCTTCTCTTCTATATTGCTCCGTCTCTGTTCTATAGCTAATCTTAGGAGATCTAGTTTGTCCCTGGACTGCTTGGCTTCTGTCAATAGTGTGTCCTTTTTTAACTTTGACGCTAATAATTTGTCACATCTGTCCAGAATGTGTTTACGATTGACTTTTATTCGGAGAAGTTTTGCTTGTTTTTCTGCATATCTGTAATGGTTAGGTTTGTTCAAATGCTTATCACAGAACTAACTAACATACATAAATCCCACAAGGTTTATCTAGTGGCTTTACAAGGTAAAGGGAGGTCTATTTGCAGAAACTAGACACAAATCCAATTTCATACCTGCAACTGTCCCTCATGAACCCCAGGAGCTCAAACAAGCAATTGTGCATTGTGTTTATTACAGGACTTGACAGATTATTAGAAAAACCCCATAACACCCACTAACCTAACTGTGCATTTATACTTAAGTTGCATATAGAAACTGAAGATTATTCTAGAGGTACAGAAAATATAATATTAAGTAATCAGAAAATAAGAAGAATCTTATAAAAAACTTCACAAATTAAGCTTTCAAGCTAGTAATGTTAAAAAGCTGAGTCATAAAGACGAAGTGACGCGGTAATACACAACATAACATTTCCCAATTCAAGGTTATGTAAGTTTGTAAACATTCATTCAATACCTAGTATCTGTCACCACCAATAATCACATAGAACTGTGTGTTTTTGCAACAAGTCATGTACTTCCAACTTATCTCGACGTAATCACACAGTGCAAACAGCATTTCCGCGTAGTTTACTTATAAATTCGACGCATATGGTGACTCAAAGAAAACGTAAAGCGTAAATAGTTATCTATTTTGCAACCGAGGAATCTAGTCCTAACAGATGCAGAGTTGGTCTGACTATATTATACATAGGATTTCATTTATACTGCTGCGTAATAAGATAAAAGAACGTTGGTACCTGTCTGCATAAGGCATTGAGGAATGCACGAAATTGCCCGCCCTGACGCAATCAGGACAGTAAAAGTTCTTTTTCACAGTGTAACACAGGAGGCATTTCTTGTAATGCCCATCACTCTCCGTGGATGACACTCGGAAATCCCGAGGCGCCTCGCTTTCGTTAAAATAACTCAAAGCCATAGCATGCACTACACTTTTTTACGTATTTATTTGTAATTGTAATGTTGAAACACAAAAACTTGCTACTTGTCAATGTCAGCTGGTGAAATAAACGCACAGATAAAAATATTTCTGCGTTTCGTTTTGCACGTTTACTATTTATTACATGTTTGAAAATATATTTATCATAATTTATTAATATTGTTCATACAAATAGATTTCTTTGTTTAGATTGAATATTGTATCACATATTTAAGAGCCACAACATGATGCAACAATACGTTTTAAAAAATCTACGGTTTGCACTGCACGATCACTCCGCCATGTGCCGCCAGGTAGCAGTGGTGTTCCAATCGGTATTGGGTAATAATATTCTTACTCTAATAAGGGGTAATCTGTATTTTGAGATACCAATACTTAATTTAGCAGAGTCCAAAGACTGCAATATCTAAGTAATAGGAGAGCAGAGTCGGTTATTAACTACTTATTATTAAAATAAATTATACTCACTGTTTTCACTGTTTTCTTAATAAATTTAAATACCTAAATGTGTTATATATATACCTACCTAAACTAAAAGCTTGTTTGTATTTATGTAGTGTAGGTACCTACGTACTGGTTCATATCGTTTGTATTCCGGGAGAAGGTAGGTACAACTACAACACAGACGCACCCTCAACTTTTTGAGTTCATCGGACGAGTGAGTGATGAGTTGAGATCCACTAGCTTCGAACCCAACTTTCTTCAATCCTCAGGCTCAGGAAACAGCGAGCGAGCCCCCGCTGTAGTGTCAGGTAGGTACCTACTCAAGTAAGTAGGTCAGAAGGTCGATCATCAGATCAGATAGGTAACTGTAGTGTCGTCGTAATATATATAATATGAAATATTTAGGTACCTACTAAAATATCGGTATACCAAATATTAAGTAGATTATTATATACTTAGATTATAGATTTGATATAATAATTCAACATTGACCATTGAAAATAGAAAGACTTTATAGGTATGTACTTTAAATCCTCTTGCAATTAACCGAGCAATAGAATTTTCACAAATTCTTTACTTAGGAAAATCGGGAGGGGTCAGGGTAGGTGGCAATTTAGTTTGCCCCTGGTGGCAGTGATAGACGCTACGCCACTGCTTCGGGCTACGTTTGATTAGAATAATACCTAAATTATTTAATCTTATTCTTTAAAGAAAAGCTTACTAGCAATGTGGGTCGGACATCGCACATTAGGTACTAGTATTCTTGCTTGTGTTACGAGTGGGTTCTGTTTTTTATGTTCCGTGGGTTCACGCACGTCGGTAGTGCAATGGGTGTGGTTTGGACCGGCAACTATATGATCGCAAGTCCGGCGCAATAGCCATAAGGCTACCGCCGCCGCGCCAAATTCAAATTACAATTGGTTTTTCGCAAATCAAGGTCCATAACACATTCTAGATTCCTAGCTGTAGTAATTGCGCCCTTAGCTATACAATATTCACAACTGAGAATCAAAACCTTTGCTTGTCAATCTATATTGTAGCTAAAAGTAGTGTCAATCGTCAATTTTGGCCAAAATTGATGCTTGGAAGGTGTTATATACCTACAAATTGCGGAAAACCAATTGAAATTTGAATTTGGCGGGCTGAGCGAAACGATCAGCCTTAAAACCAAATGTTAAATATATGTAGGTACCTATATAAAAATACCTAAACATTTTTTAGACCAATCTTCTATTGGTTCGGCACACGGAACATAAAAAGACCATTTAGAAAATATTAAAAGGTACCTAGGTATTCTATATGCTGTTTTCTTGGATAGCAAGGCAAACCTGATTAGATATTGTTACCTACCATAAATAAGTCACTGTCCTATGTAATATTTAAGTACCTAGTAGGTAGGTAGGTAATCATTACCTAGCATTTTCTGGGCCGTGTCGAAATATTTTTAGTACCTACTAAGTACATATAATATTATATAATAACTAACTACCCTATCTATTTTAATAGATAGGTAGCTATTTATTACCTACTAGGTAACTCAGTAAAAACTACGAAAAAATCTGTCGAAAAATAAATACACGTTGGAGTCTTGGCTTCGAATAAAGGGTCAATGCGAATCAACGAGATTGGATTACCGTGTGTCGGAGTAACGAGCAGCTATTTTATTTTTATTTTGGCGGGAAAATTTTCGTCGCAGACCGCCATTATGTGTGTTTTTATTATTTAGAAACTCAGAAACATACCCACTTTATAATTTTAATAGGCATTTAATAGACATTTTAACAGGCATAAGTATTAAATCATTTGAATTATTTAGTGGGTACTAATGTAAGTGTCGAAGTCGGATTGTTACATCATTTAACATAACCGCTAACTGTTTTACAAAATAGCTCTGTTATGTAAAATAGTGTAACCCAGTTTTACAATGTCAGCTATATTGTCATTGCAACACGTTTACCTACCTATACCGTTTGAGACCGTTACCCACGTTAACTTGTTTGGAAGGTATTTCAAAATTTTGCATTTTGAAAAAAAAATCGGGAAGAAAGATATTTAAATTGATTAGGTTACTTTACCGTGACGCACGAGGTGAGCGAGCGAATCAAGCAGGGAGTGCTAGAATCGAATTTTAGCCATTGTGAATACTTAGGCACATAGAAGGTGATTAGAAGAGAAGAAATGACGGTAATTTTGCCATTGTTATGACATAGGTACAGTGCCCTAGCGCCGAAGTTTGGAATTAAAATTTACAATCCGACGTTTCATTTCACGCTGTTTTACAAGATCGCTAAACATCAATCCTCTTATAGGATGAATGCACGTACGTCGTACATGCCATTCCGTGTGTTGAATGTCACCAATTATGCAAAACTACTGAACGTCATTCAGATGTTTTGTAAAGCAGCAAGCCGTTATGTAAAATAGCGATTTACACAATTCAACTGCGACATAGTTATATTAATGGGTCACACTAGGATGGTTCATTATTTAAAAAAGGTCCACATAATGCAGATTTTAAAATCATAATAACTAATACCTACAGGTAAATTCGTTAATACTGAATTATAAAACACACTGAGGAACTTGGGAAAGGTAAACGAGTAACAGGGATCTTTCTCGACCTGGCCAAAGCGTTTGATACAGTGTCTATACTTCTAAATAAGCTAGAGGCATTAGGAATAAGAGGCACCCAGCTTAAATTTTTTGAAGATTATATTATATAAATTACAGATATCAATGTGTTAAAATAGGCAACATCACCAGTGCAGATATGAAAAACCCACCTTTTGGAATACCACAAGGAAGTATACTAGGACCTACACTATTTTTGGTATATATAAACGACCTCTGTAGTCTTAATTTAGACCATTGCAAAATTATTTCGTATGCAGATGACACTGCTCTAATCTTTTCCGCTGACACTAATACGAAAGTCCATGATTATGCACAACGAGGTTTTAATGTTGTAAATAACTGGCTAACACGTAATCTACTAACACTAAACACTGAAAAAACTACATTTATTAATTTCTGCATGCGTCAGCCTCATATCCTCCCTACTCCTAGTATTAATCACTTATATGCACATAGCTGTCATTATCCCCTGGTAGGTGCTTGCACTTGTCCTATTATTAAAAAAACTAGTTTCATTAAATACCTAGGCATTATAATCGATGACACTCAATCCTTTAAAAAACATATTGCAACTTTAGCAAGAATACGTAAGTTAATTTTTGTTTTCAAAAAACTGCGCTATATTGCTGATTACAAATTAATTAGGCAGATATATCAGGCACTGTGTGAGTCTATTATTAAATACTGCATTACTTCTTGGGGAGGTGCCCCAAAAATAGTAATGCTGACTATAGAACGAGCCCAACGAGCTATTCTTAAAGTAGCCACGTCCTGTCCATTCCTTTTTCCCACCCACCTTTTGTATGAAAGTTGTAATGTTCTAACTGTCCGCCAAATTTTCATAATGCACACTGTGCTTGAACAGCACGCGACCCTGACGTATCATGAAAACCTTACTAACACCAAGAGGCGGAAAGATATTGTATGTACTTCACTTTCCGAGTCAAAGTTTGTTTTCACAAATAGGTCTTATTCATTTTTAGGCCCTTACCTGTACAATAGATTAAATAAGAATTTATCCATTCACGACCTTAATTTTTATAGTACTAAATCAGTTGTGTATAAATATTTACAATCTTTGACCTATGATGAAACCGAAGTATTATTTAATGTTATGAAATAAGTTTAAATAAGTATTATTTATACTGATTTCTGACACTTACGCGAATATTAGACATTGAAATGAAACTACTCTTTACGGATTTTATCGCGGTATATAGTTAAGTATATATATTATAATATATAAGTATTATTTATGTTTACGCTATAGGCACCAAATCTCTTTATGTTATACTACTATTGTTTCTATAAGTTCAATTATTATAAATAGTTGCATTTTTTTACTTTGTATTATGTTATTTTTATTAAGTAACATGTTTCGGCACTTGACGCCTGTGACACAGGTTTATCCTAGTACAGGCTCCTAACACTGTAATACTTCCTAATTATTTGTAAGCTATCTTTGTATTGTACTTTACCTTTGTAACTATGAATAAAATTTTATTTATTATTTATTTATAACGAATTTACCTGTATTAGTTATGTATTAAAACCTTAAACTTACAACCTAACCTTTTATTATTTATGTATTAAAACCTTAACTTACAACCTATACTTTTATTATTTATTATTTTTCATTCCGATACAAGCAAAAGCCAGAATTTCATCGTCTGAATCGTCCATTTTTGCATATAGGTAATCAGGGAAATTATTAATTCCATTAACAGAGGCTGGCAATCACGGCTTAACGAATGTTACATTTTTACTTCCATTCTCTATTTTTTTTCGGGTCCACCCTAAAGCAATTAACTTTTATGAATGATTATGTTTTTAATTTGATATTGGAATGCCTTTATTTGAGCGCTATTTACGCTTTTTGAAATAGGTTTAAGAGCGTAGGAAATGGATAGAAATGGGTACTTACCTAGAAAGAAAATTAACCGAAATATATAAGGCGCGTCTAGATTCTAACTTATCTACATACTATCAGTACCTACTTATAGCGATTAGCAATCAAATATCCAAACGCGTAACAAACACAAAAAAAATAAGAGGTGAATTGAGAACCTTTTCGAAGTCGGTTGAAAATACACAAAATAGTAAGAATATATCTTTTGGATTCACTAATTAAAAGTACTTATTAGCTGTGCAAAAAATGCCATGCAGGCCTTCCGTGGTCAGCGTAATTACTGCCCGCTACAAAGGTTTCGGAACGCACACGCGCTGATTTCCCTCGGGCGCTTGACGTGGTTTCCGAACGTTGTTTGTGTGGAATGAAGACGTCTGTGGTTTTCATTAAGCGGAAAATCTTGTTTCATTTTACTGGTAACACTGTTAACAAGTTGAGAGTGGCGGTTATGGTTTTGTTCCCAGGTTATTTATGAGTGTTCGGTTCCTTGTTTTGGAAAGGAATAATAGGAATGTTCAATGGAAATAGTAGGTAGATACTTACAAATTTTGTATTCTGAAATTTAGACTACGAATAACTACTTATGCGAAAGTATATTGTTAACACTTAATACTTACATACCTACATATTTTTAAACAAGTAGGTAGGTAACTACTACGGACTTCGCAATTCTCCAACCGTTCAATAGATAGTTACTTTTTGAAGTCGTAAAGTTTAGAGCATTTATTTTGGAACGCAATTCCAGCTATCTCGTAGTCGGTTGTCATAAACAGAAGCACTTCTGAACGAGGGTGTCCACTTTTATTGTTCTAGTTTAATTTTACTGGTCTAGATTGTTTGAAAGTAGATTTTGTGCTCTGTAGTAATTTTATCACGAGATGGGAAAGAAAATTAAGGACATTGTCGTCTAATGCGCAACTGATTTATTTTAAAAAATCCAGTATCCACGTTTGCACGTAGTGCTCCTAGTGACAGGCTAGACCTAGTGTAGAGAACACTAGTCAAAATTTTTCTATGGACCACTAGGCTTATTTAGAGTTAGAACTAGATATGTAGTGATTTATGACACTTACGCGAACATTAGACATTGAAATTAACTAAATCGATTGATATTGAATGACACTGCCTCGTTAGTCTAGTGGTTTCAAGTGCGACCGCTACGCTAGAGGTCTTGGGTTCGATTCCTATGTCGAGCAGTGTTACTGGGTTTTTCTATGAAATTCTCAGTAGCAGCTGGGAGTTTGGAATTTGTGCCCGGTTAATGGCATTAGGCTAGCCCCCTATTACATGGGACCCAAACAACGAACTGTGGATTTACCTAAGTACACCTCTGCCTAACCCTTCGGGGAATACAGGCGTGATGGTATGAAATTAAATGAAACCACAGTCTACCCGTGATCATGGGTACTGTAAGGGATCCGAAACGCCAGGAATTAAATAATATCAATACAAAGCAATTAAATCAATAAAAAGCAGAGCTATGTAGGTAACTAGGTTATAGAACTGTAAAACTTTTAAGTGGTCTAGCATCAGTTCAATCAATAAAAGCTTAAAAACTAATCGCGCTAAAATTGCAAACTCTACGTATATATTTTTTATAAATACCTACATACCTAGGTACTTAAGTACGTGTCCTTTATCGAAGGAGTAACAGCTTCTAATCTAATTTATTCATTTTGGTCAGCGACGTCCTGTGGGAGGCACTTGGCCGTCTGCCTTCATTCTATAATATATCACGTTTTTGTTAGGTACAGCGGAAGGAGTAGATAATGCATTTACTTATCCATTAGTTATGGATTTATCGAATCTGGTGAAAGGAACATCGGCATCAGACTATCAGACACAGGCTCATAGTGGGGTACCTACAAAATAATATAATTTATATTGCTGTCTGTGGTCATAGTAAGAGCTAGTAATTATGTAACTAATGACTTTTAAAGTTTTGGTTTCTCTGTTTTTTAACAAGGGTCGTATTTTTTTATTATATTTTGCATGAAAACATTCCCAAAAAAACATTTTAGTGGGAGAAAAATACGATCTCAGGCAGGATTCGAATCTGCGTCCCTCCGGTTAATACAACAGTGTGTGTTCCTCTAGAAACTTTCTGCCTCTCACGACAAAACTGTGGAATGAAGTCTCACCTGCAGTATTTCTGGACCAAAACGACCTTCAAACCTTCAAGAAAAGAGCGTACTCCCTTTTAGGAGGCTGGTAACGCACTTGTGACTCCTCTGGTGTTCCGAGTTTCCATGGGTGGCGGTGATCGCTTACCATCAGGCGACCCGTCTGCTCGTTTGTATCGTATCCCATAAAAAAAAAACTGGACGTTTTAGCCAAATATACTACCGAGACCGACGAGACGAGGCGACGAGATTTTGCTAGAGCGTCCGGTCCACTAAGAAGGTCTAATTTATCAAGAAAATCATAACTTTGTGAAAGATTTAAAAAAAAACTTGAGCCTTATTGCAAAGGTAAGCTACGGATTAACCCTCTAGTTATAGTTTACTGTGCTAAATTGAACTTAAGTTTAAGAGCCGAGGTGCCAACGTTAAGTGTTGCTCGTTACTTATTCAGGGGTTAGCTGCGAGGAGGTCCGAGTGATTTCCCTGTGGACCGCATCTTGGGCCATCATCCGAAATCGTCCACCAAGGTATGTACCTACACGGAAACTGGACGGATGTTGAGGGAATATCTAGATAAGTTTTTGTTTATAGAACTAAAAAGATATTTCAATACCGGGTGATATTCTCCATACCTTACAATACCTCCACGGGTCGGAGAGGATTTTCTTAATATATTGTATAATATAATGCATCTTTTAGAAGTTGATGTTTTTTAATAAGATAAGATTGATGACTAAACACCAACTGCTAAAAACGAATTTTAAAATTACACTATTGAGAACCTACCTCTATCTTATGGTCAGAAAGCTAATTGTATCAGCGCTATGTAATTATGTAGGGACTTTGGTAATAAGGTCTCACATAGTGACTTTTCTTTTTGATATAAATGTGACATCACTAGTTAACATAATAGATCTCATACGTAACATGTCGCAAGGCAAGACGTTGTGACAGACAGTCGGATGTGGACAGACGTTTTGGAGATTTCCCTGGGGCAAGTCGCATGCTTATACACCACAGTTCAAAGAACAGTAAGTAAATGAAATGCTAATGTGCACTACAAATCTCATTCAGGTACGTTTTGCTACAATTGCGTCGCGTTGAGGCAATGGCACTTACCGGAAACTGGTAAATACCAAACTAAAAGATTAACAAAGCAATAATTTGATTCAGAATTAATGCAAAACTCATGAACATCTGTTACCATGGGAGCGCCATCCTTCGGCCGGCCGGCTCGACCGGAGTAATACCACGGTCTCAAAGAAAACCGGCTTGAAACAACGTGTTTCGCCGAGTGAGTGAAGATACAGGAGGCCCAAACCCTTTTAAAAGCAAGCAACGCACTTCACGACTCTTCTGGTGCTGCGGGTGTTCATGGGCGGCCATCAGGTGATCCGTCTGCTCGTTTGCCCCCTTATCCCATAAAAATACTTCTTAAATGTTATACTTACGTCTACTTAGTAATAGTAACCTAATAAGGGGAAATCAAAATGATCCCAACATTACCTTTAGGAACTAAGGTTATCAAACACAGATTAAAGCAATTCATATTGTCAACAAAAAAATTGTTCCCGCCATTGTCATATCTCTAAGTCCTCTCTACTCTGTGTCGTCGTCATATGTAGTCAAGTAATTAGTATTCCCTCACTAAGTACTCTGTACTGATCGGTTTATGATGCAACGAAGGAATCGAATTGTTAGTTAATTTATTCACGGCGGGTGAGGAACTCGATTTATTTCCCACGAGTAACTGCACAGTCGGTTAAAGATTTTGCAATGCTGTTTATACCGAACGGACATGTATCTAGTAAAGGTTTTTTGAGGAAGAAGAAGGTACTTAATAGCATGACATAATTATTATGCAAAAAGAGACCAAAATATGTAAAAACATTTACAAATATAAGAAATAGTAGCCCGTCGGCATCGGGAACAGGATCCAAGCTACCGGGAAGTCAGGTCCCCAGAGCAAGATACTTTATTTTTTCTTATTATTATAGATAGTTATTTCTTGAAATTTCTTTAAGCTAGGGAGCTAAACAAGCTTAAACGAGCCAGTTTGTTTGCCCGTCCATGAACCCGGAAAAGTGAATGATAAGTTTTCCGACATGCAAATTATTACTTTATTTTAGCAAATAAGAAGAACGTTCAATTTCGAAATCCATATACTATGTATGTTAGAAAATATTGCACTGCCATGTCAAACGTCTCAATACGAGCCCAGACACGCACCTTTTCGGAGTCAGGTGAAGTAGGTAAAACATCGTCAGGCGTGCCTGAGAAATTTTCTCGACGACGCGACGTGTAAGTAGGTAAAGTTGGCAAGCCCAGATTCTGCCAGCGTGGTGGAGTATAGCTTAATCCTTCATTAGGAGAAGAAACCGGTACCCAGCAGAGGCACACAAATGAGTTGATGATGATAAGAATTATCAGGATTTGACGATGATATCAGGAGTGATGGATTTGTGCCGTGGGCACATTTACTGGCAACAGTTTTACATCATACAAGGCTTATTGGGGAGCTATATGTTCTCCGTGGATCCGACACAAATCAGAGATTCCTAATCACTGCGCCAAATTTAACTATCCGTTCCTAACGTGCACTACAGTAACCTACAAACTAATTTAATCGAGAACTTAATAAAAAATGCAACAGTGTTTTAACCGAGCTTATTAGCTTATTTTTATGAAGTGCAGTAATTAAACTGTTGCTAATTTGTTTAGCGGGCTAAGAGGATGGAAGGCTGCGAGGCTGCGAGGCTAGCCAGTATGATTTCCCGTGAGCAGGGTCGCTTGCTTCTTCTGACAGGACTTGTTACGATTCACATTAATAAATCACTTCTGTTTTTGTTACATAGTAAAGGTCATGTACAGTTAAAGATATTATATCTTATATATGCGCATCTGGGGCGCATATATAAGATAATAATATAATAATATGTACTATGCGTACTAGTATAATATTATGTACTACGTGACTCATGGTTGCTTATAAGCGTAGGTAGCATAATGGCTAGGGCGTCGGACTTGCGATCATGTGGTTGCCGGTTCGAACCCCACCCATTGCACTACCGACGTGAACCCACTCGTAACACAAGCATTTAGCTTAGCACGAGGGGTTAACAAGAACTAGTAATGTGTGACCCGCATTGCTAGTAAGCTTTTTTAAAAACAAAACAAATTGACGTCACCCGCTGATAAAAATGTCATCTGCGTAGCTTATCTTGCACAATTTCAAGTGCTTTATAAAACAATTTTGTTTGGCTATAGAAAGTATAGGATGCAGGTGCAGTAGAATATATTCTGTACAAAAAAAAAACAACTATTTAAGTGGTGCAGTTTATGTGTAACCGTTAAGTTTAGAAACAGATGTAGGAATTTAAGTCTTCGGGTATAGTATATAATTTAGAATTTTATTTACGAGTTATATAAAGGGACGGTGACCTCGTGGACTGAAATTCGCAAACTGGCTGTGCTGCAATTATAAACTTAGCTTACGTTAATCACGCAACTACAAACTCAGTTTTAGTTGACCAGAGTTTACAACGACAGAACTTCATCTCGACTTTTATGAAGTCACAAGAATCGAGTTACAATTTGTGCACAGATAGCGCGTGGCCCCAGGGAGTTGCTTTATGAAATTCAAAGGTTTCTCATAGTTGGCCTGTAGTTATTTTATTGTATAACGAAAATGCTGTAGAATTTTCTGACGCTCCCAAAGGAGTCTGCCTGATATGACAGACAGGTTAGTTAGAGGACAGATGGTACGTAAAACACGGGGTGACCTTGAGTACAATAACATTTTTTTCACCTCACAAGCTCGGAAAGATTCTGATTGTCATTCGAAATCTGCGTGGAAAAGTGCATTTTGTCCCCTGGCGTGGAAAGTGTTTTTAAAATTCGGACCTTTCTATTCAATAGTTTTCTATACCGCCTGGTCCACTGAAAATGCATAAATACTTATTTCATGTCAATGCGCCAACCACATTTTTATAATAATCGCACTGGTCAATAATAAATAAATAATAATAAATAAATATTCTGGGACATTTTTTACACAGCACCATCTAGTCCCAAACTAAGCAGAGCTTGTACTATGGGTACTAAATAATGGATATAATACTTATATACGTTTTTTTTGTAAATACATACTTATAATACATAAGAAACACCCAGACGAACACAAACACTCATATTCATCACATAAATTTTTGTGTTCTGTGGGAATCGAACCCACAACCTCATGGTCAGCAGTACGGTACTCGAACCACTAAACCACAGAGGTCGTCAAAGCAGGCAATAAGACGACTGCATGAAAAAAATACTTAAAATTTTCTTCTCTCTAATCAATTCGCATAGGTATTTTAGATTATTTTTTGATAAAATCGTAAGACATCTTATAATATGAGTGAGTTCAGTAGCGACGAAGATATAAATTTAACACCTGCAGAGTTAGTGTAAGCGGTACATAATTGCCGAACTCATTTTGCTGTTTTTCTTGCACCTAGCATTTTCCTCGCTGTAGTGAGGTGAAAAGTTGTGTGTTTCGCTCGGCAGCAAAGTTATTCTGCGTCTCGTACCTTTGACACCCTCGCAACGCTCAGGATTCTATATTTGATTTATTCGCTTCGCTCATGATTCAATCCTAGAATCCTTCGCTTGCTCAGGTTTCAATACAAGTACTCGCGCCAAAAAACAACTTTGCAGCCTTGCATAACAAATAACTATTTTATCTTCTGCATTGTACCCGTGTTTATACTTTTACTTAATATTATTTTAAAGTAGCGAATTTACAGAACATTCATTGATAAAATTCGAGGTTTAATATTTATTTACCCAGTCTAAAACAGATAGTTTTTAGAACCTTTAAAATGTGTACCAAATAGCATACACCATATTTTAATTTATTTTCAGTTTCCTTTCATAGTTTCATGTTTTCCTGTTCAGTTCGATGTCTGCTTACCCCAGCGAACACGAGCGTGATGAATGTTCTTATATTTCCTACCAAGGGTTGCCAACTTTATACAAGTTGCTATTGATTCCAATTTATAATAATTTTGTGTAAACCTAGTATTCCTAAAATCCTACTAATATTATAAATGCGAAAGTTTGTGAGGATGGATGGATGGATGGATGGATGTTTGTTACTCTTTCACGCCAGAACGGCTGAACGGATCTGGATAAAATTTGGCACAGAGATAGATTATAGTCTGAAATAACACATGGGCTACTTTTTATCTGAAGTCCACGCAGACGAAGTCGCGGGCAGAAGCTAGTAAATTATAAAACAGTTGCAATTTTAGTCATTGTTTTGAGTTATAATTTATCTGGCTCTTATTACGGGGCAAACGAGCAGACGAATTACCTGATGGTAAGCGATTACCGCCGCCGCGCCGCCCCTGGACATCCGCCACACCAGAGAAGTCGCTATTGCGTTGCCCGCCTTTTAAAAGGGTTTGGGCCTCCGGTATCCTCACTCACTCGGCGAAACACAACGTAAGTATTGTTTCACGCCGGTTTTCTGTGAGGCCGTGGTATCACTTTTCCCAAACATTGTGTTTTTTTTATTACACTGACTGGTTCAAACGTCGCGGCTTTACTTTTTAACATGTTCCTTATTTTAGTCAAGGACTGCTATATTTTTCTTCTCGCCACATGCCACCGGGCTTAAACTATGTGTGCAACATCATAACCGACATTGTAGCCCAAAAATTTACGGCTGGCAACCCTGTTTGCAGCGAAGAAGGAATATTTTAAAATGTTGGCACCGAACCGGTTCCCCAAGCAACATATTTCAGCCATCCATTTAATTTTGTATCAAAGAGCCGCGACAATGTCGCCTTAGACTTTTTAACTTACTTTATTGCTTCTCCGTGGGAAATAATGTAACGTTACGTATGTTATGACTGTTTTAAAACTAATAATAAATTGTTTATTCTCCATTACACTGGTTTCAGTACCTATTTCTAGAAATCTATACTAATATATAAAGCTGAAGAGTTTGTTTGTTTGTTTGTTTGCTTGAACGCGCTAATCTCAGGAACTACTGGTCCGATTTGAAAAATTACTTCAGTGTTAGATACTTAGCCCATTTATTGAGGAAGGCTATAATAGGCTATATATCATCACGCTACGCGGACGAAGTCGCGAGCAGAAGCTAGTTATCTAACATTTAAAGATTTTACGAAAATTAAAATTAAATAAATGTACCTATATTTTAAATTTTAACTCTATAAATCTAGTGGCACCAAAGACGGTTGCCAAGCATGATTCCATTCCATGGGCGAGGCAGTGTTTGAATAGGAGTTTGGATTCGTGGCCATGGTTAATGGCAATTACCATGCTTTCCATTTGTCTTTAATACGTGTTAAAGAAAGAAGCACTTACTAAAGCACTATGAAAGCGAAGAGATACCTTAAACAGTCTGTATAGGTTTCTCCTTATGGTTAATCGAGCGGGTCTGAGAGCATCTTGAGATGGTTTCCGACCAATAGAGCCGTTCCACCCTGCTGCACACGCGCTGCACCTTGTTGAGACAGTTTGAACTAAATTACGATACATTCCTATCTTAACTAGTGATAGTGTTCTGGTTAAAAGCGTTCGCCAATTTTTTGTAAAGAAGGCTACGTTTATTAGTCACGATTTGTAAATTAAGTCAATTTAGAGAAAGTAGACCGATTTACAGAAATTACTCATCTGGGATATGAACTTCATATGGTATTTATTTTAAGCAATCCTCGGTACACGCTCGGTGTGCTGAGTCAAAATACTGCTATCATGCCGAAAAGCTTTACATTTTGAAGATTAAGTTCTGATTAAATTGATTACTACTGGGGTTACAGCTTAGAAATCATAGGGACATCACCGACGCACTTTGAGTAAGTATAGATTAATTCACCTCTGCCTGACCCTCCAGGGAATATAAGAGTGATAGATAGATAGTCTTAACTTAACCTGTTCCCAACTATCTTTACTTTTAATAAAAGAACCCTTACTGATTTCAATGCTAGCAAACTCCATAGCTATCCGACTTCGTGCCGGCGACATTCATCTGCCGCTAACACATCCGACGGAACCCGCTCCCCGAGTACTTCCTACAATTCCCTAGCCAAATGTCGCACTCTACTGAACCCTAACTTTTTCTTGCTACCTCACCCCTATTCCTAGTGTAATAAGATCGTCTTTTGCATGTTTTAAGGTTGCTTTAAAATTGTTCAAGCAATTTCCCTGTGCCGGGCTTTCTTTATGTGCACGTAGGTACCTTGGAGACACTTTATTGGGCTCCTCTAATGCGTTTCGAAGGACTCATGAGGGAGAAAAATGAGTCTCTTAATGGGAATAATTCTAAAATACGGTATATTCAATTACGTATACGCATGTGGAGTTGGCAGAGAGTGATGTCATACCTCCATTATTAGATTGAATAAATCTTACACATCAAACCGTATAATTCTCTGAAACTATTAGAAATAAAGTAGTAACGATTAATATACTTAGTACTTAATCCTGTTTTTAAAGGGAGTATCTATGGAGTTTCTTGCCGGCTTTCTCCATAAGATCCACTTTTTGGAACCGTGGAACTTTTCAAAAGCTTTAACGATCTAATTGAAATAAAACATTTTGACTTTGAGTAGGTACTGCTCTCGTAGCAGGTATGTACTTAGAAATCTAACAGCAAGATCCAATTAACTGCATTGGTTTATAAATTGGTCTTATTATGGTCTTAAATATTGAATAAAAACTTTCATATGATTTTGACTTTCATATTTAATGTGGGAGAGCCATGCTTCGGTTCGAATGGGCTGGCTCGACCAGAATGATACCACTGCCTCTCAGAAAACCGGCGTGAAACAACAAAATACTTTGTGTTTCGCCGAGTGAGTGAGGACACCGGAGCCCCAAACCCATTTAAAAGGCGGGCAACGCACTAGCGACTGCTCCTGTGTTGCGGGTGTCTATGGCCGGCGGGAATCGCTTACCATCAGGCGACCCGTCTGCTCGTTTGCCCATAATATATATATATATATTTTTCCTATAAAAAAATTAACCTTCTACCATTTGCCCAATCAATAAGTTGGTCCTATGGAAAAGAGGCAATTACACACGAAGACTTTATTGAAACAATCTATAAAAACCTTATCTAACTTTGTGATTTAATATCAAATTTAAACTGCTTATAAGTTTGAGTTGAAAGCATTACAGTTCGTTTAATCGTCTTGCAAATAAAGATGAAGTAAATCTGTTGACTGTATCTGCAAAAAGGAATAAGCTATGTATCGTCCATCACGCTGACCCAGTGCTGTCTGGCAGATTTCACATACCATTGAAATAATTCATGATGTTTTCTTTCACCGTTTAAGCATTATTACAATAAAAAAACCGACCAAGTGCGAGTCGGACTCGCGCACGAAGGATTCCGTCATTTCTATTTATTATTTATTTTTAGTCTGCACCCGATATATTTTTTGACAAGCCACCGGTATTAATTTTGATGACATCAAAATTTTTGTAAGTACGGGTACGGAACTCTAAAAACAAGTGTCTATGGAGATTACCGGTTTTTTCATAAGACGACATTATTTGGAACATTTGGAGTACTTAATTGATTAATTGACATAAAACTTTATTTAAGTCCCTAAATATTCTAAAGGACCGTTATGAAGTCGATTTCTGAAATATTCCTTTGATTTTTCTTTGAACACACCACTTGGTACAGTTGGGGCCATAAAATTGGTTACAAAGGCAACCAGACCAAAGGGACGTAAAAAGTGTAAAGTGGAAGACATTTAATTACATGGTGTACGTACTTGTGTGACATAATGTCGGATGTGGAGTGCGTGCGGTCGCAATTAACCGCCAGTACGAAGCCCTTGACTTTAATGAACGCGAATTTGGATGAATTTAGACGAAATTGTGAGATCCTGTTTACTTTGTTCAGTAATATTTAAATGGGTAGAGGCTCTTAGAAGCTCATAAATAGTATGCGTCAGTGATTCTCGATAGGAAAGTCTTTGTCTTATTAGAAGCCCTTCACACTTTGTGATAATGAGGCCCCTATGATTATTATATGACAGAGGACTATTTTATTAACTAGGCAAATGAAAAGAGAAGCCTGGTTCTCAATCTTCTTGAATGTGAACAGTGATCATAGCTACTTTCTCGTATTCAATATTTGAAGATATACTGTTTAGTGACGACACGGTTGATGTAGCGGCTTCGGCGAAACGTGTTGTGGGTTCGATCCCAACACGGGGCAAATATTTGGATGATCTACTGGTAGTTGTCACGGGTCTGGGTATTTGTGTATGTGAGAATTTGTGAAGGAGAAAATCCTAGTGTGAGTTTTTACAAAAAAGAAAGTCAAAAGAAAAAAGGTAGGAAGGAATTAGCTAACTACTGATGGCAGTCGATCCCAGTGGCAGATTTGGGCGATCAGCAACGATATCTTTAAACGTACACTCTTAGTAATATTATTGCGAGAGGCACTCTGACGCTATTTGGTCCTAACTGTTGAAATTTATGGGTAAGTACCTATGCGAGGTCAGCCACCTCCGTGCTGTCATAAACAATAATAACAAAATATTTTTTAAATCTTCGCTTCAGTTAACCGTCCTGAATTGGATTTAATTGAAGCCGTACAAAAACTCAGTTTGTTAAAAAAACGACACGATAAATACATTTTCCAAAATAATTGGTTTATTCGTCGCGAAACCAAACAAAGTTTACCTACATAAAGGAAATTTATTTAATATTCAAACTCGAATAATTTTTCATTGGGAACCTTTCTGATTGACTTTTTATTTATTTAATATCTATAAATATTTTGGTTCTCAGTGAAGTCAGTCGAGCGTGGCGGGTTGACGTAATGTATCAAACATAGTTAAATTCACTTTGTTAGTTATGAAATACAGTCATGTTTTTATTTTGTATAAGCAGTGCTCACTAAACGCAATAATGCGTTTTGTTGTTTAATTTGTTGGCCAGAAACCATCGCGGGGATAGGCAAAAACTTGTCAAAGCTTCATAGCATTCGCCTAACTGGATGACTGGTGTAGGAACGGATACGGGACAAAAAGAAATGGACTATTCGAACTCAACGCCTCAATAGCCAAGTGGTCCTGACCGCGACTGCTACGCTAGAGGCCCTGGGTTCGATTCCCAGGTCTAGCAAAGTGTTATTGGGTTTTTCTATGAAATTCCCAGTAGCAGCTCGGAGTTAGGAATTTGTGCCCGGTTAATGGCAATAGGCTCGCCCCCTATTGCATGGGACCTAAACATACCGGCGAACTGTGGGTGTACATTAGTACGCCTCTGCCTAACCCTTCGGGGAATACAGGCGTGATTGTATGTTATTATGTCTATACGAACTGATATTTTTGTAGCATAAACATGATATGTTTCACAAAATAACTACATAGATATGTAGTTTCCCTTAGTACTATGGAATATAAATCTAGCATTCTTTTTTCCTAACTCAATTATATTTTACAGCGGGTCGTAAGCTGGTCGCTGCCATTTTAAATAAGAGAAGGTTATTGAGTGCGCGGCTCGCGGACGGCGTTTTGGGGATTATCAGTAATCCCCACGAGTCGGGGATTCAAGAGTCGCGTTTTAAGAATCACAAATAATCGCTAAGTCAAAGTGGAAAGGAGAGGGGGGAATAATGTTGATACTTTATGGGTGATTTTTGTTTTGTGTGTCAATAAAAGATCCGCTTAAATACGGATTATATTTATTCAGTGTTCCCGTACCCGTCCGCGAGTGTCGGGAAGGGTAGGTATCTACCTACATGCAGTACCTTCTCAGCCCAATTCTGCATTTCAATTGTATCTGTCGAATGGTCGTCCGATGGCATCAAATGACATAAGAACTGACAGATTTCTTAGACAAAACTGTCAAAAATCTACAATTCTGAAGTCATTGATTGACGATTCTGTTATAATAAAATAGCAGACTTGGGGCCCTACTCGTTTGCCCGCTGAACTCTTAAAAAAAAGAAAAAAAAAAAACCTATCCACTAGACCTGTCTCCAGTCAGTTATGTGTTTCGATATTTGAAATGATGTATTCCCGCTATGCTCGACTTCAAAAATACATACTAAAAAGTTTCACAGTCGGAAAGAAAGGTGTATGAATTCAAGTAAAAAAATTATAGAGCTATTTGTATATGCGTAAGCGTCTGTGAGTTGAAATTTGTTTTGTCTCGTATCCGGAAGGTGAGTACTGTTTGTTAGAAGGTCAAGGTGAAGGCTTTCCATATGAGGATAAAGATTGGGGATACTACTACTTAGAAATTAATTAAATTAACGCGATATACCATCATTCCTGTCTCATGTTGTTGTGTTTAAGCCTATCTAACGTTGCTTACTAATCCAACTTCGAACTGTTACACAGAGTTTCTTAAACTTCTACAACAGTTTTGTAGACCTGGGAGTCGATCTTAGTATCTTATCTTATGTTCAGTGATCACAGTTACCGACACGAGATGAACGAGGGAATAAAGTTTATTGTAAATATTAATTTATTTGGTTAATAGGGTCACTTGCACCCCTTCTTAAATTATGTTTAAATTGTATTCAAACACAATGTTTCATTAAAATTGTGTTGAAATACGATTTAAATACATTTATTAAGTTGGTGCAATGGCTCTTAGATTTTAAGACTTGATTAAATTATACACTGTTTAGGAAATATCAACGTGTTTAAGTATCCTTTCTCGCCTTGGTTTTTACACCAAAATTGGTGGGTTCTTCGGAAATAATTACTTAGATACAGAGAACTTACATATGTGAAAAACAATGATATATGTACCAGTTTATACTGCTCTTTTGCGTGTTTGTGTTAAAATTATTATATAACTATGTTATGTTTCATACTACCAATTGTAGGTCATTCCGAAAACTAATTTCGGACCAGACCGAAAATGTTTAAAAACTTGGAAAATCCGGTCATAACTAACAAATTACAATTTTAGCGCTTACAGCGGCTGGAAGCGGAGCGGGGCTGCGGAATTAAAACCGTCCACCCCGATACAATTGCCGGGGACTTCGCAATAACTGCGGCTCGAGGGCGCTGCTTTTTTTGTAACACGCTGCGATGGTCCATTGTCGAGCAAATTCTACGCTTTAATATGATAACCGTGCTCTTATTACTTTCTCAATATTACGTTGGTTTTCAATTAAAATGAATGTAAAGGCACATTTTCACATTCAATAGCGAGTCTTCGATGTAGTCTATTAAATGTATTCTTATTAAATGGGAGGTAATATAAAAAAGTGACACATTTTTTTATGGCATAGGGGGGCAAACGAACAGACGGATCGCCTGATGGTAGGCGATTTCCGCTGCCCATGGACACCCGCAACACCAGAGGAGTCACAAGTGCGTTGTCCGCCTTTTAAAAGGGTTTGGGCTTGCGGTATCCTCACTCACTCGGCGAAACAAAACGTAAGCGTTGTTTCACGCCAGTTTTCTGTGAGGCCTTTTTATCACTCCGATCGAGGCGGCCCATTCGTGCCGAAGCATGGCTCTCCTACGGTAAGATACCACTTTCTTTCTTTCTGCACGTATAACATCACGCCTCTATTCCCCGAAGTTTTAGGCAAAGGTGAACTAATGTACTCCCAATGTTCGCCGGTATGTTTTAGGTCCCATAGTGGGCAAGCCTATTCCTAACTACTAATCCAGACTCCGAGGTGCTATTGAGAATTTCATAGAAATACATAATAGCACTGCTCGATCTAGGAATCGAACCCTTAGAACCTGTAGCCTTATGATACAGATGTTATTAAAAATACGTAGAACAACACACTTTTTTTTTCGAAATTTGAATCACAGAATTCCTCTAAAAAGGGCCGCTAAGTGGCCAGCCTGAATATTTTCCCGGCAATAATTATTCATAATACGCAATCAACCCTGTTGTGTCGACGAGTGCCGGGGGCGGGGGGTGTGGGTATTAATTTGTTTTCATTCAATTCGCTGTTCTATTCGTATTTGATTAGGATTAATCATGTTTGTACTCGATTCGTTACGGAACCTTATTAAGTTGATCGTTCGGGTACCAGACGATACTGTTTGCGTTAAGTTGTCTTGATACTGGTAACTCTTACGTCTTGATTGCTTTGTAAGAATAAATTATGTTCCTAAAACCTTGCAAATTACACCAAAGAGTAACCTATAGTTATGTGGGCCTTTATTACTGATATTTGTAGACAGGTAATAAACTAAATTGTGATATCTAATTTGTTTATTCTTTTACGAGCGTAACAATAAAAGCTCGAAAATGTAACACGACACGCACATAAAAAGATAAACAAATCATATAAACTTCAATCTCATCGGGTTACGATCCGTCAGAAGTATTATTACCATCTAAATTGTAGCGAAAAATCACGACTTTTTTAAAATAAAACGCATAAAGTTGCCATCGTTAAAAATACCGCCTGCCATGGAAATGAAGCTCGTAAAGCAGGAGTTTTACGAATTATTGTCATCCGCTGCCTCTCTGGCAGATCAGAAATACTACATAAGCTGGTTATTTTTCCAATAACCAGCTTAAATGTATGTTAGTTATACTTAGTAAAAGGCAATTAAACAATGGGCTCTTAACAGTGCGTCGATTTGTAATTCTTTCATCACCATCTTGCCGGTTTTTACTAACCCACTCAGGTGGTAGCCTTATGTAATTCTAGATTTTTGAACATGATTCTCGAAAGGGATAGACAGGGTCGAAGTGCCCAGCCAAGGTCATGATTCAAAACTAACATGTCTTGACTTAGGAGTTAGATAAATTAAAAAAAAAAAATAAGTTTTCCTAAACTTCTACAACAATAATTGTTAGTTCTGAATGTGAGATATAGGAATCTTCACATAGAATAGGTCCCTCCTTCAATATGTCATCCTGTCTAGCCCTTTTTCTAGTGATTTTTGACAAGTAAGCGAAGTTTGTCACTTTAAAAGAGAGTGATCGATAATGGAGGGGTGTTCTGTACATTTATACCGGATACCTACTATGCTTGGGGCGCCTCTTTACTAAAACTTCATATCACAAAAAAAACTCAGAAAATTTTTACATTTTCCTCCACTGTTGGAAACTATCATCAATCTCATGTGCCATCAAAACTGCAAGCTTCACACAATAACATGTTGGATTAGAACATGTCGTCGGCAGCAAATGGTAGGAAATAGGATCCGCGGGCTCAGCCGGGGAGGAGTAATGACCGGCGATGGCGAATCATAACAACAGCGCTGCGCGGGAAATAAGAAGACGGACCACGGATGTGAGAGGCGCCGTGGATGCGGCAACTGATACAAGAGTGCTCTGAGTTACATCATAAGGACGCCTCGATAGTGATTTGCTTTGAATATTTTCTTTCATCTAGAACTTAATGCCATACACTATTTACTTTTGTACCCAGGATGCGTTAACAAATTCTTACATACACCGACTAGGGACAACTACCATGTCATCGTCCAAATATTTGTTCCATGTGGAAATGACAGCATAACTTGATCGTACCGTTGGTTTTTTTTATCATAGTGTATCTAGATATCCCTAATCATTTCAACTGCATTACATTATATAATTATCTACTTAAGACTGAAAATACGAGGATAGGAAGAGGAACCCAATTCTAAAAGTCGCATCCAACTGTTCGCAGCTCCACAATCGATACGTTGCCGTATAGTGCTTCTGATTGGATCCCCTTCAAGAAGCGTCGCGTTGTCGTCGCGTTGTCGCCGCCCGACAAATTGTCCGAGCGACGTCGGTAATTGGACGCGCGTCCGATGGGATGTCGCGCGCATCAACATGCAAGTATGCTGTAATTGCTTCGCGCATGTGGAGGGCGTACAATAGTAGTTGAATAATTGAGTAGGATGATTAGGAGAGAGCGAACTTCGGAAAAGTTAGGTGCAATCTCCATTTAAATATGCAAACAGTACGGTTGTTGAAATCCCTTTATGTATGTATACTGTACTGCAAATATTAGTAAAGAGGTCAAAGTTAAAGTAAAAATCCCTTATTTATTATAGACTACTAGGTACGCCCGCCCTTCACCACCTCCTAGTGTTTTTGCTGTAGGAAGAAGAGGGACAAAAAATTTGGGCTTATTCAAAAGGTGTTTACCTTTTTTTAACCCTCTTTGCTAATCAACTCGTACAACTTTGGCAATGACTTATATGTTAGGCAAACACTAAATTAAATAAGGTACGGAACAGACTCCACCAATTAAGTACACAAGTAAACAAAAGCCGGATTCGTAAGCTGTGGCCGGACGGGGCGGTTTGGGCGCCAGCCGTCCGATTAGGACGCGTCCGGCTATTGAAAGGAAATCCGGATTTAGAATTCTTTGCTGAGATTGGAAACCTTCTTTTCGCGTCTTCGTCGGTCGTTATCTCGCGTGTTTTGTGAGAATAAACTAGTGGTGGGTTTTTGTGGGCGATCTATACAAAATGTTTTATTTAACTGGACACACTTTCCGTGTGGGAATGTAAGAGGATATGTAGACTACCGATTTACTCTTATTGTAAGAGTGTAACTGTGAAATAGATCTCCATCTTATATCAACTCTGTGGTCTTGATCAGGCAAAACTTGAGCTAAACGGGTTCAAGTCAACAATAAATAAGGTAGACTTTTATGACAGGCTAAAAAATTAAATGCTCTGTTAATTTATTTTAATGCTAAAACTTATTTAAAAAGAACATAACCATTATGCAAATAAAGTTATGATGCATAGTTCAAATTGAGGCTTGGAAGAACAATACCTACCATTACTATTAATTAACCAGAAGGCTGTAAGAAGAAAATTGCCGTTTGCTATTTTACGGGTATGTCCTCGAGGTCTGAGGCAAGGGACAGAGGGCGATATAATAAATATAACATATCGACTTTGTCCCCCGGCTTACACCTCAATTTATACCCGGATTTAGTGACGGACAATATCGCGACACCCATAGTAACTAGGTACATTTTACACGGCGACACGAGTCCGTACTCCTTTATTTTAATTATTAGTAGGATTTTTGCGATTTCCTATTATTTATCATATTACAAGTAGGTACTTTTTATTTGAACGTGACTTTTGTTTTAAGAAACGTTTCATTATAAAAGAAAAAGCAGTTATTAGTTGGTCACCAACATTAGATATTTTTTAAGATTTATTATTTTTACCTTCTGCAATATATTATAATTTAAATTACTTTTATTTGTTAACTAGCCTCTGACCGCGGCTTCGCTCACTTGAAGCTCAGAAACCAACAGTGATGATCTCTTCTATGTATGGGTGTCTATACATTAGAGAGGTCAAGCTGTATCTCAGGCTCCGTTTAATTATTTGAGATAAGAAGTATACCAGTGTGATAACAAAATTAAAATCTATTCAGTATTGAAATGAAACTACTTTTTACGGATTTTATCGCGTAAAAAGTAGTTTCTTTTCAATGTCTAATATTCGCGTAAGTGTCAGAAATCAGTGTCTATTCAGTAGTTTTTGCGCCGGGGCTAACCCGTAACAAACAGACAAACAGACAAGAATTTTAAAAATTACATTTTTGGCTTCGTAGACGTTTATGTACCCTAACCCACTTGTTTTTCTTTAAATATCTTCAATGTACAGACACAGTTTTTTTTCAATTTTATAATAGTAGAGATTATTCGTAGTTGAACCGCCACATGTGTATCAAGACTTATTTTAATTCGCGTGTGATCCCGTGTTATTTCATTTACGAAGTTTTTGTATCTGACCCGGCCTAATGTTTCTCTATTGAGTTGCTTTGTTCGCTCAACAAAACAAATGGGATCAACGAATAACATACTTAGTTAACATGTTTATATTGTTTATATACGTAGGTGCTATTAATGTTAACATCCTTTTTTATGGAGAAAATGTTCGCCTCATTAGCCAAGTGGTCCTGAGCACGACTGCTACGCTAGAGGTCCTGGGTTCGATTCCCCGGTCGAGCAAAGTGTTATTTGGTTTTTCTATGAAATTCCTAGTAGCAGCTCGGAGTTAGGAATTTGTGCCCGGTTAATGGCAATAGGCTCGCCCCCTATTACATGGGACCTAAACATACCGGCGAACTGTGGGTGTACATTAGTACGCCTGTGTCTAACTCTTCGGGGAATACAGGCGTGATGGTATGTTATGTTTAAAATTTTCTCACATTTTTCCGGATCCTGAGCCTATGGTCTTTTCTTTTCACAAGACATAAAGGGATTCCACAATATTATGCACCTTGTGTGCACAAATCCCGTGACTTCATTAACTTAAGAAGAACTCCATTAAATTATGGGGGTCATTAAAGGGTCCGAAATAAGTTCTTTCTCAAGTTACAGAAGTATAAATAACTACTTAAGTAAGTAAAATAAAATGTTTCATCCGTCAAGTATTTTATGATAAAACTTTACGGAAACGACACTACAACATTGAGTGGCAAGGGCTACCTTTAAAAAAAAATAACTTCTTTAAAAAATGTGACTCGCTTTTAGTCTGTGTCGAACTATTAGTCAATTTAGAAGGCTGATAGCGAGGCTGGTGGTTGAGGGTACGACTTCCGATCGTGCCTACAGTTCAGACTCACGTGGACCATGTTAAAGTGCAGGCTAGTTTATGGTTCTAGACTGAGGTAAAAACTTAATTATCACTTAGTTCAGTAATACCTACAAGTATTACGTTGATAAAGAGTTAGTGATTGACAATATATTTTGGCCATAAGTTTGTCAATCTCAGGGATTTGGAATTATATCCTAAATAAATTTTAGCTTTGGGAATTCGGAAATTTGGAACATTAGTGTTGAAAAAAAAAGATATATTATATATATGTGACAGGTGCCTCGTTAGTCTAGTGGTCCCAAGCGCGACTGCTATGCTAGAGGTCCTGGGTTCGATTCCCTATGAAATTCTCAAGAGTAGCTCGGAGTTTCAACTTATTTCCGTTAAATGGTAAACAGCTCGCCCATCTATTGGGGCCTAAGACACCGACGAACTGTGGGTGTACATTAGTACACTTCTGCGTAACCCTTCGGGGAATACAGGCGAGATGGTATATACCAATGTGACAGCCCTGGTATCCGTAAAGTTGTTCGTGAATTAATGGTAAATTCCGGAGTGACGATTGTTCTGAGGTGTCAAAAAGAAATATGTCCAGGGGGTACCATCTAAGATTTAAAAAACTTTCTAAGGATAAAAAGTTTTTATGTTTACTCTCCAAATTTTTAATTACAGAACTGAACCTCGTACAACTTACAAGAGAAGAGAAGGATGGCGCTATGTAATATTATGTTGAATAGTATGCCTCTCCCTCAACCGACGTTATAGGCCTTTGAATGGGTAGAGTATAACTAACTAAAGCTGCATCTTGTATAATTTCTCTAGTTACTGATTTCTTTTTTCTTGTTAGTCTAGTGACATGACCATTGTACTGCGAGAAGTACCTAATCGTCGCGCGCTTAAGCGGCGAAGAAAAACACCGTGAGGAAATTGCCAACCCGCATTAGGCTAGCGTGGTGGACTATAACCTAATCCCTCTCATTGTGATAGGAGACCCATGCGCAGCAGTGGTACATAGTAATAAATAGTAATAATTGTATAAGGTTGCGCTAAATAGTAAGTAACACGCCAATGCTACACACGACAGTGCGAAAAACATAAAAAATATTAAGTGCATTCTAGCGACATCACCTTAATAGGCAATTTACAGTGAGCGAGTACATTTTGAATCCATACTTAAAAACAACGACAAAGTCTGTTGCAATGTTCTTTCATTGGTACCAGGAAGTTCGTTAAAGGCAGCGAGCCAATGTCTTTAATGGGCTAGTACGTTTCGAGTGCTAATTGTGCCACCCGGTGCCGTTCGCAATTGCCTCCAAGGTTCACTACACAGATTCATTTGGAAGTTATTAAAACTTGTAAAGAGGATTATTGAAGAGATGCTGTTGGCTCCGTTCGATTGTTTTTACGTACCTTTTTTTCTTGACAGTAGGCATGGAAATATTTGTTACACTTCATTTATTTTTATTTGGTGAAATTATGATTATTTTTCACAGCGATTACACATGCGGAATTTAGCAGCCTGCTACTTTTCGTCAGCAATGAAATATCATTCATTATCATGTATCGCCACAATTGCTATTTTGTTGCTTACAATGAAATCGTGAACAATTATTGAAATTAAAATGCGATTTCATTGAAATGCGATTTTGAGCACAACAGAACAAACTCGCAGCTGTAACGTGTGAAAAATAATATCATATGATTTTTCACATACTATCTGCTAAATGTTCTGTACCTACTCTACAGTGAAAAGTAAAGGTATACCTTGTAACATATTATGTTTGTGGGAAGTAGTTTAAGTACAACTACTATGTCTAATTAGTTTACGCCTCGTATAGCAAAATGTGGCGGGTTTCACATTATTACGACATTTTTAGAAGTAGCGACACTTATGGGGCATGTTGGTGTGAGACCCTCCTTGGTCTAGCAGTTTAGCGTGGCTGAGATTTAAAATTTAACTTAATTTCAAAGCATGTAAGAAGTACATCATCACATCGAGTTAAACTTGGGCTGATCTGAGCACAATCATATTATTAATTAACTAATTACTTAATTGCATTGAGTACACGGCCCATATTTACCCGGGCGGCATGTTTGCCTGTTGGTCCGTCGTGTTTGCCGCGCGTCCGGGATTAAGCGCTGTCTGTTGGCTTTGATATCGATGAGCGTCGAGCACCCTTAGCGTCTGAGCATCTCGCCGGTGGCTCGCAGATAAAAGGTGCGTAAGAGAAAAATGTGTTTTATTAATAATCTGCTGCTTCATTAGCCAAGTGGTCCTGAGCGCGACTGCCACGCTAGAGGTCCTGGGTTCGATTCCCAGGTCAAGCAAAGTGTTATTGGGTTTTTCTATGAAATTCCCAGTAGCAGCTCGGAGTTAGGAATTCGTGCCCGGCTAATGGCAATAGGCTCGCCCCATATTACATGGGACCTAAACATACCGGCGAACTGTGGGTGACCCTGAGTACATCTCTGCCTACCCCTTCGGGGAATACAGGCGTGATGGTATGTATGTCTTTTAAACTGGAGGTATACTTCTGGATATTATTGCTTAGCAGCAGAATATTTGGCAATGCCACTACACACATATTTTAATGGTCAAATTGAAATAATACTTTACACTTTCACTTTGGACGTGCAATATCCAATTTAAAGTCAGTCAAATTGACCATTCCTACAAAATCGTAAGCCCTTGCCTCATTCACCGTTGACACGTACGCCACATTGCACTGCCGCGTCAACTGTGGATATAGTTGGTAAACATGACTGAACAGTAAGTGTATCGAGATATAGATGGAGTGGACAGTAGTCTAAAAATATAATGGATATTGCAATTGCTACACTAGACGTCCTGGGTTCAATTCCCTAGCAAAGTATTATTGGGGTTTTCCATAAACTTCTCAGCAGCAGTTCGGAAATTGGATTTGTCCCTGGTTAATGGCAATGGGTTCGCCTTCCTACAGGACTAAACATACCGGCAAACTGTGGTACCTAATCCTTCACGGACTGTATTCAAAGTGATGGTATAACGGATATTAAAAATAGATGGACTAGTAGGATCTTCCTGATAATCATCGTGTCTGCTGAGCATACGGTCTTGCGTTTCATTGCCAGTTCTAACAGTGCTACTTGGCTTTTTTATAAGTTCTTACGAGTAGTAGTGGGTCGGAGACTGGTTGTATGATGTAGAAGAATATCCAAAGGTGTACTGATGGTCACACCGCTGTTGAATCCTTGAAGGAATATAGGCGTGATGATATTAGTTTAGCATGTACAGAAAAATATTGAAATAATTTGTATTTGGTCATGCTGGAATGTTCTTTTCGTCCATAAAAAAGTACAAAAAGATATAAAAATTTATCTTTTTGCATTTTTTTGCAATTTTTATTTTTATTTTTGATTATACATAAAGTTGTTTTAGTGAAGGAAAAACGAAGAAAAGACACCTCAAAGGCAAGGTTTGACCTAGCAGGTGAGACTCGCGGTGGCTTAGCGGTCATAGACGCAGACGCAGGTTCGATTCTTACCCGCAGTCGAAATTTCCTTTACTAAGATAACTCTTTAAATAAATTTTATTGTATCAGTGTTTAAAAAAATATCTGGACAGCGGATCTTTGTGCATTAACGGATTCTTATGAAAAACTTAGTTGAATAAACATTCCTTGCGTTATTCAACAGCAAATAAATAGCAAGTACAGTATACAAAGCACCTCTCGTAACGTAACAAAGTGTCGGCGGACTCATAAATTGTGTACACTAAAGAACTGGGCTTGAGCTAAGTGGGGTACGTTTGTACCCATCCAGATTTAAAGAGGCGCTCCACTACAAGATTAATTTGTGTTTTTATTTATGTATAACCTTCTTATAATTATTCGACTTTAGATAATTTCTCCTGTTCGTGTGTATGTCACTAAACTCCTACGGCTGGATTGATTGATTTTGATGTTTTTTTGCGATAGGTGCTGCTATAATCGGGTTCTAGGATTTTTTTTATTTTCAGGGCAGCACAACGTCTCCTGGGCCTGCTAGTATTTTTACAAGAAAACTTACAGATAGGATTCGTACTGAAGGATTAATACTGCGCAACTGCTACGCTAGAGGTCCTAGGTTCAATTCCCAGGCCGAGCTATTTTCTATGAAATTCCAAGTAGCAGGCTCGCCCCCTATTACATGGGACCAAACATACCGGCGAACTGTGGGTGTGTCTGCCTCTGCCTAACCATTCGGGTAATATAGGCATGGTAGTCTGTATGTATGTATGGATTAATAATGTAGTAGTCTGTAATCAAGGATCTAATAGTTGTTTTACGTTCAGTGGTAAATAACTTGACTGCGGAGCATAATGAGTTCCACCACTGCTAGAACGAAATTCTAGTATAGGTATGTACTCGTACTATTAAAGACAATCGTTTTTATTTGACTTTGTTCACCCGAAAACGATTTTCTTCCAATCCGAAAGTCGTGAAAATTCGAAAAGATTTCTTGAAAAAATACCTCCCCAAAGTGCACTCACACGTGTGTGCCAGTATATTTGATTCGGGACGCCTGCATTCTCCAGGACTCGCTGGATATTTCTAGAAAATATGCTCTTTCGATATTGAGTGTTCGGTTCAAAGTACTCGCCTATATCTATATCTAGACTTTATTGTGTTCGCGTGTTGAATAAAGGAATTTGATTTCGATATTCGTGACTTCATAACAAAAGTTTGTTGCATTTCGCTCGATCTTGTGAATATATGAGATTTTGGTCGTGTTCTGTGTGAATATTTTTCGATTATGTTGTGCATGAGTACTGAGTAGATATAGTTAATTATTTCTTTTTGTATATTGTACTAATACTGATAGTGGGGCTGCATATATTTTTTTGTTATTAATAACATAAGTTAGATTCATTGGCATTCGCGTTTTAAACACATCATCGAAACTCAACAAACAAATTATTTTCCAAAATATTCTTATTTCTGTTTTATCTATCAGAAATGTGTATATGAAACATTTTGTGAAACTGCAATCCCTCACAAAAAAGAACAAGAAAATAGCAGGTGTGAAACATGCGGGTATTTTTGCGAATTCTTGTAAAAAAGTTTGTGCTACAAAACACAGTGGCGCCACAATAGCGGGGCGTTTGTGTTCCATTGCGTTACTTTTTGTAGCGTTGTTGTAGCGTTAGGTACTATTTGTTTTGTAGCCCAGACATGCGACGCGCTACGACCACTAAAAACAATAGATTTAGTTGCGATAGGTTTGGTTCAGACGAGGCTACAACCGAGATTTTGAAAGACTTGACATTTTTAAACAAAAGCTTGTTAAATGGATCGGTGCTTAAAAACAAATGAAGCAGATATCTTATTAGACGTGCAAGTACTGCTGCAAACTGGTTTACCAATTGCAAACACTGCAAGTATTTGTGTATTAGGTAAACGCAGGTGTTAACGACCGTGACGTGTTAAGGCAATTTTAAAATCAACCATATTTTTTTAGTATACTGGTTCCTCTAAAGATTAATAGTTTCATTTTATATGCTAGTGTTATGTATAAAAAATGTATTTACTGAATCAAATACATTTAAATAAAGGAGTATCTTGTAAAAAATAATTTAAAATGTGACTTAGTCGATTGTTGCAATTACCGACCCATAAAAACGGCTTCACAGCCGTTTTTTCACAATGTGTTTTGTGAATTTGGGACTAAGTCACGGATAGCTGCATAAAAATCGTTAATAGCTTCACAGCTATTAACGATTTTTATGCAGCTATCCCCGATCGTGTATGAGTGAAGGCCTTTTTCCAGCAATGGAATGTACATATATAAGCTAGTGATAATGATGATTACCGATCTTAATAAAATAAAACAAAATAAAAATGCAAATATTATTTTAATCGTATTTTTTTAGTATCGTTATTTTTAATAAAACAAATTAGTACTTCTTAGTAATATATGTCCTATGAACTAAATAATTATAAACTTTTAAATTAATCAACATAATACTATTAATACACATAAATATTTTAATTTAAGGATTTCAAACTCTACCTATTATGTCATAAAAGTAGGTGAGAAACTAAATAATCTATATACGATCGGTAATAGCTTCTTATAGTTACTATTGCCGACCCTCATGGGTCGGTAATACAGTATGTAAATATAAACATAAATTGTATTACCGACTCATAAAAAATGGTTATTTCAATTCAATTGACCTTCGGACTATAAAATTGATTATAATTGATTAATGTCATAAATATGAACAAATGCACACTGTTTTAAACACAAAAACAGTGATTTATTACTGTAACTTTTCAATATCGATCCTCGAAAAATATCATAACTTTGGTTAAATTGACAACGCTAAAAGGTAAAAACTAGACAAAAAAGTTTAGTCGCTAATAGATTTTTATAAAGACTGATAGCTTAGATTTAAACTGGTCCATAAAAATACTTGTGTTAGTGTGATATAATAACATAAAAGAAATATAAAACG
The DNA here is from genome assembly GCA_947256265.1 of Acronicta leporina. NCBI lineage: Eukaryota > Metazoa > Arthropoda > Insecta > Lepidoptera > Noctuidae > Acronicta > Acronicta leporina. The sequence continues at coordinate 477,426 of OX366513.1, read as the reverse complement.
AAAAGTTACGTTGCTGTCATTGCCGACTTATGGGTCGTCGATAGCTGCCACGACTAAAACTGATGAAGCTAACACCATCCCATTTTAATTTAAAGTTTTATCGTTTCAAATTACTTTTTATTAAACAAATGTCGTAAGAAATTAAGAGTTGACACTTAAATGAATACATTTAGTAATATAAGATAAAGATTAGACGTCATTTGTTTGTATAAATGTCTTAAATAGAAAAGTCACGTACTTACTTGAAGGAACAAGGGAACCCTACGACAAGTCCTGGGTCCACGCTGCCCCGCAGTAACTGAAGTATTTTATCTCTTTTTTGCACAGCTACTCACACTAACTTAAAAGTATACGATGCTCAAGGAATAAACGCGTGTGTAACTTTACCTACCTATAGCTAGAATAGTTCTGGTCACGTAAAGATTTCGAATTACTTTTATAGGTCGGTAATAACTACAGATTTTCGATGGGTCGTTGATAGCTGCGTTTACCTTACGACCCAGATTAATGTTTACAAATATTTCATCATATAGGTATCTCAATCACATTACCAAATAAAAAGGAAACATCTAATATTATTGATAAAGTTTAAAATGGTCGAGCAAATTCCTAACAAAATTTCATTCATTCTAAATTAGGTAGGTACTAGTATTTGAAGGATTAAATAAAAACGGTCGCTCATAGGATGGTTATGATGATAAAATCTATGCCGGTTTCGGCCATTTTCTGTCTGGGGGCTTACTGAACTGATGCGTTCTCATACTGCTAACTGCTAATATATCCGTATTAGCCATTACAGCAGAACTAGTACACGATTAAACGAGTGAATACGATTGGATTCTTTCGTCTTGCAACTTACGGCTGTCGCACGGAATAGCATCTCCGTGTGAACGCGCTATTTCACCCGCACACAGCAACAATTATATCCGGGCAATTAAAGTTTTAGACACAAAATAAAAAGCGATTGTGTGCAACCGTTTTACCGTTGACTTCGCGAAGGTAGATATTAAAATAGATTAATTTATGCAAACTTCAACCCTATCTAGATACATGTATCATAATAATATTATGTTTTGTACCTATAACTATTGTTTTAAAGGTGATGTAGAATTTTTCTTCCTAAATTTTTAGAAAATACTATCTTATTTATTTTTGCCCACTGTTGTTTTTATTCACAATCGGCTTATCCGATACTGACTATAACTTCAATATACAGATATAAATCGAAGTTGACAAAATTTACAGATATACCTATGTATAAAAAAAACACACAGTACCTAATTATTAACAATAATGTAAGGGATCCGCAACGTCGAGAATTAAATAATATCAATACAACGCGATAAAATCCTTATTACATCACTATTAATTTTTTGGTGATGTTTCATATACATTTTTGTGACAAATGTTAGACATTTGAAAAGTTTGTTGTAAAGCAACTCACTATGCAAGTCACCGGAAATATTTAATCGTGTGTCAGTCAAGTACACTGACACTCAATTTATTTAGCTCCGGACATTCTGACACTGCTGTGACAGCAGATTTATACCGCTAGAGCCCGCGTCATCGCGCTGCAGGACTTGTGATAATGACTTGTGTAAATTATCTTATTAACCTGGCACTAAGTGATATAGCGGTCGGTAGGCTTATGTGAGTACTATCACTATGGTTTACGTATTACGTATGATAATGGCTACATATCTTTACTTAATTTGAACCAAGTTAAAAAAGGAGGAATTTCTCAATTGCAGTGATTTTTTCGTGTGTATTACGCATAATTTGCTGACTTTAGGTAAGTCAATTTAAACTTTTTACCTATCACCTATTTTCAAAATGATCTCATTTAAATTTGATGTCCAACCAATAGTTTGGAAGATAATATACTCACCGCAATAAACTTAAATCGGCCAACAAATAAATAGTTGTGGATAATGACTATAATTTCCTGATTAAAGCTATTAAATTAGTCATAAAGTAGGTGTATTTTGGGAATTTACAGCACATGACTGTACAATGGCTGGCTGTCAGAGTGGTGTCGCGTAAATAAATGGAATGACCACGCCGAGCGCCGCGGCTGAATCAAATGCATTATCGATATGCGAGTAGCAGCTCTAGACATAAGGTTGGGACATGATAATAGATATACTTATTTAATAATAGTATTTTGCAAAATTGAAAATAAAATTTATGTTATCATAAATAATTAATAACCGAACACTTTTTAATACTGAGGATTCATCACTGACAGAAAAAATAATCTATACTAATATATAAAGCTGAAGAGTTAGTTTGTTTGTTTACTTGAACGCGCTAATCTCAGAAACTACTGGTCCGATTTGAAAAATTCTTTCAGTGTTAGATAGCCCATTTATTGTGGAAGGCTATAGGCTATATATCATCACGCTACGCGGACGAAGTCGCGGGCAGAAGCTAGTCAATTATAATTATATTGCGAATAATTAATCTATATAATATCGATGATTGATGCAGTAAACTAAATATAATTTTGGTGGTTTTTATACACAATACACAAGTACAGTTTTTCTTATAGACATCAGTTCTTCTTCTTCTCACATTGAACTGAATGACACATACAAACGTCGAGAGACGTCTAAAATACGCGCAGGGACCCTATGCTTGTGGTAAAATTTGTCGCGCACTGCTAGTATTCAACTATTTGCATTTAACACACTGTTTTAATTCAATGTAATTTTATTTTAATTTAATTCAATGTAATTTTATTGTTTAAGTTTTTAAATATTGTTCTTTTAATTCGCATGATGTGGTCTCCTTTAATTGAGAGGACACAAGGCAACTCTAATATTCTGTGTTTAATTAGTATGTAAGGTGTACTTCTTGTTGGAGATCCAAATAAAATAAAATAAAATAAAATAAACCACAACTCGCTTCAACGACTAAATACGTTTTGGCTCTAAAATATACCTGCAATATTGCCACGTAGCCATGCGGTCTTTTCATGATTGTAACTGTTTTGTTTCACACCACTGAACAAATGTGACAGAGGAAATAAAATACTAAACTTAGTTGTCCGGCTGGTGCCGTCCTCACCTGTAATTCCGCCGCCAATTTGTATTATTGTATACCAAACTTGTGCATATGACGTGTCAGTATATAGCCCGAAGGTTATAAAGCAGACAAAACTAAGGATAAACGAATCTACGTCATAATTTAAAAGCTATCTGTTTACTTATAATGCATTTTCTTAGTAGTTACCTTTGCGTGCGGGTAACAATACTGAAATTGTCTAAATTCTCGATGCTTAAACAGTAGAAAACAAGTCTGCTATTTCGAGAGTATCAAAACGGTCCTTCAATTGCTCTAAATGACGTAACAACTGAACTGCAGTTGGTGCAGCTTTGCTGAATCAAACATTCAAAGACATGTGAAACCTATCAGAGCTTTTCGCGTGAAACCCAAAGGCTCCGGTAGGTTAATAAGAATATTTTACATGGCAGTACAGAATCATTCAAAATTGCAAATAGAGCAGGCTTAAGATTTACAAGCCTGCATTTCTAGACACTGTCCCGCACGGTTCTGCGTGATTTATTCGTTCACCATTCACCGGTCATCTCGGTCAGTCGTTCACTCGTGTCCAGCGCATCGACGTGGCGTAATTGTGCGGTTTCGGTGCCGACGCGCCTCGTAATGATCCACAGTTCATTTGGCGCACCCATTTTATGCATCACCAGTTTGTTATGATAGCAAATTGATATGGCAAGGATTACGTCTGGGTGGATTGGATCCCAGCACTAGCAATAATTCTTAATGCACTATACACTTGTGTAGAAAAACAATGTACAAGGCTAGCATTATTGTATTCTAGCTTGAATGGCTACACCAGTGAAATAACTGGGAAAATGAAGCTTAAAAACTGATGTCTCAAGATGAAAACGCTAGTTGCTTCCACATTACTGATACGCTGTGCCGATATTAAGCAGCTCGAGGCTTTTTTGTCACCTTATTTGTCATCTTGTACGATAAATAAACCACATTTGTGTCACAATCTCGACCAAAATCCAGATATCCTTTGGTATTATGTAGCCACTTATGTGTCTACCAAAGGATACGCCTTTCAAACCTACTGAAAGCTGCAGTCTAGAATAATCTCGACATGTATTTATCGACACAGCAAGAGACAGCCACTCTATTATTAGCTGGAGCCTGGCGACCATAATACAACGTCTTGCCCTACATCTCAACAACAGATTTAATTTACTCCATAGTGCTAAAGTCATTATACTGGAGGCGTATTGTGTCTTTTGATGTCATATCTGATACTTGAGCGTCTTGTGAGATGGTGGGAGGAGGGGGGAGGTTGTCGGAGTATCAGTGAAGTCCCCGGACTTAAGGCAATGGCTCGCAACTTTGCGAAAGTGCGCGGAAACTTTTAGTTCGATTTTTATTTAGCTTTTATAAGAGTATTGGCAGTTTTAGTTTCCTCCGCCGCTTCCTTGGGGATTGTTGACGAGTTAATTACGGAAGTTTCTGATGTTATTAGTATTATGGAATTTTGGTACATAATTTTAAATTGAATACCTCTAATATGTTATTTTCTATATGACAATGATGATTTAAAGTATGTGTTGTGTATCTAGTATGTTTTTAGGAGTAGGTAGGTACCTATAATATTCCATCGTATAATTTTCTGTGAATAAATGAGCATTTTTTTGCCGGTCTAAATTAAAGGTTTCGGTATTGTCACTGGCAATTATTACAAAAAAATATCTGTTTCTTTAAAATTAATATTTAGTCGGATATCGTGTTGAAGGACTCGTGGTTACGTGGTTACGTGATAAGCTGATCAACTGATCTGCAAGGTTAAGCTGCGCCGGCTGCATCAATCACATTTAGAATTCGAGACTCCTCTGTTGCTCGGAGAGCACATAACACCGTCGGTCCAGGCTGTCATACAAACATCTATGACTAAAATGTTAGTGGTAGTCAGAAGCCCAATAACGCCTGACAACCAGTCTATCCTCTAAATATCGGTATTTCCCGGAAATTGGGTTGTGGAGGTGATGGCAATTGCTTAGTGTAAAATACTGATATTCAGTCGCATCTGGATAGACTGGAAGCCGATCCTAACATAGTTGAGAAAAGGCTCGGAGGGTGATGAGTTGGTTTTTTTTATGGGATAGGGGAGCAAACGAGCTGAAGAGATTGTTTGTTTACTTGAACGCGCTAATCTCAGGAACCGATGGTCCGATTTGAAAAATTCTTTCAGTGTTAGATAGCCCATTTATTGAGAAAGGCTATAGGCTATATATCATAACGCTACGCGGACGAAGTCGTGGGCAGAAGCTAGTATTTTATATTTGTAAAGTTTTTCCATCCCCTTAACCCGTTCTTAGCCAGTGAATGGACGTTCGTCAGATAAACAGTTGTCGCTAGAAGTGCAGCGAAGTGGCGGCGGGACGGCGGGCGCGGGTGACTGGTTGCGATTGAGTACCTATGTCGCGTCGATAAAAAGTGTGAGGTATTATACCGCCCGGTGGCACTTCATTAACTGGAGATTAACGATTATTATTTTTTTAATATTTGTCCAACACTAGCAAATAGATATCATGCTTTAGCGTGCAGGGATGATCACCTCTCGAATCAATATGGGTACCCTCTGTATCTGGATCGTTCAGTTATGGTCGTCGCAGCATTATGCTGAGATAGGAGCCTATTCTGATCTCGTGCAGAGTTAATGTAGTGTTTATTTGTATATTTTGTGTACGAAATCAGAATAAAAAGTTTTCTTTCTTTCTTTACCCCATGCAGCTATTGAATTTGTCCGTGGTGAACTCTTTGATAACACTGACTTTGTTGTGATGTGTGTAATTTATAATGAGAGCCTCATGGTGTCAATCCTCTTTTGATTCATGGCTAGGATTTGGCCTGACTTGTAGATTTATCATTCCAACAGGAGCGATGACACGTTTTCGATGATATTGGTGTCATAAATGCAATGAGGCAATGCGCTTGATACCTTTCAACGTCTGTTTAGGTAACAAGTGCACATTAATTCGGAGAAGGTTTTGCATTACTAACGAGGAAATCAAGAACATGCCGTCTTTTTAAACTACGTTTAAGATTCAGTGCAAGTCACCGCTAAATGACACCTCTGGCTGGCGAGGGCTTATCGACACGGCTCCTCAAACTTGAGTTATTTTCCTTACGAAGAATAGCATTCTTTATAGAAGAGGACTTCGCTTGTGCAAGCTTAGAAAATTGACGTTTTATCTACGGTTCATTTAAAAGCAAATGTCTGAAGAATAGTTTGTTTTGTGATATTTTGTGTGGGCGGTCTGCCCACACAAATCACTCAAACATCACACAAAGAACTGCCTCATTAGCCTAGTAGTCCTGAGCGCGACTGCTACGCTAGAGGTCTTAAATTCGATCCCCAGGTCGAGCAGTGTGATTGGGTTTTTCAATGAAATTACCGATAGCAGCTCGGAGTTTGGAATTTGTGCGCGGTTAGTGGCAATAGGATCGCCCCCAATTACATGGGACCTAAACATACCGGCAAACTGTGGGTGATAAGTACGCCTCTGTTACCCTTCGGGGAATGGGCGTGATGGTATGTTATGTTATGTACATAGTAACAACTTGTTTTATTGATCACTAGCTTCTGCCCGCGACGTCGTCCGCGTAGCGTGATGATATATAGCCTATAGCCTTCCTCAGTAAATGGGCTATCTAACACTGAAATAATTTTTCAAATCGGACCAGTAGTTCCTGACCTTAGCGCGTTCAAGCAAACAAACAAACAAACGCTTTATATATTAGTATAGATTATGAGTTTGAGATTTTTATGTTAGTGTACTGACAGTACTTTTGAGGTCAAGCTCTATAATATCCATGTTATCTCTATCGGTAAGTATGTATCTATGTATATGTTACCTACAGGCTACACTCATATCCGGTTAAAAGTATTTTACCGATGGACAGGCGAGGTAGTGTGAGGGAAAAGCTTTTAGAAAATGGGCACGCATAAACTCTATTTAATAAGTTCAATTTTGTTGCAACCATGTAGAAGTATTACTGCAAAACACGCCTTCAGACACCTAAGTGCATGTTTAGATCCCTCCACAAGTCACGTACCAGCACGATAACGGGCACAAAGCCGAATTCAGCAACATTCCATTCTCAAAAAAGCTTTTTCACGGTTCAAAACTCTAAAACACCCAGAATTGGGCGAACGACGCCAACGTACAAATCCAAATGAGAGCTAGTCGATCAGGCTTTTAGGGGCCCGCGGAACACAGATATCACAGATGAAAAATAAAGGGTTCCGTATGCTCAGAGCCGGTGGCAATGGGTTCGTTCAATTTTCCAATTTAGAGAAGCGTGCAAAGTTCGCGTCGTGTGCACCGGGAGTCTGCGAGAAACGAACTCCATGTTATTTCGATTTCCAGGTCATGTTTTATTTTTATGAGACTGTAGGTATTTTATCAAATATGATGTAAGAGACAAAATATAAATACGAATATGATAAAAGCTATTTCTTTTTTGGCCGCGCAGGGAAAATCTTATTGAAGTAAACAATTATCATATTGTCTCCTATTTTTCCATTCATCCCCTACATAGTTTTCTCCGTAAACCTCTTACTTAAATTTCCTTATTCTTCTTTAAGATAAATAATGTTACCTGTCCTTCTTATTATGACGTCAACCAAGCGAGACGGCATTAGAGAAAATACCCATTTTATGTAGCTTTTAGTTAATGAGTCTATTGGGAAGACGGTGTGTAAGTACTATGTCAAATATAATTAACTAGCTTCTGCCCGCGACTTCGTCCGCGTAGCGTGATGATATATAGCCTATAGCCTTCCTCAATAAATGGGCTATCTAACACTGAAAGAATTTTTCAAATCGGACCAGTAGTTCCTGAGATTATCCAAGCAAACAAACAAACAAACTCTTCAGCTTTGTATATTAGTATAGATTTCTTATTTTCTTTCCTAACCCAGATGTCGGTAAAGAAACGAATAATGATTTCTTCCATAATTATTAATGTTACGTCCTATTCTATACCGTATTTAAAAAGTATTTGTGTTTCTTAGCACGCGCTCTGTGAAGCAGGTGGCGCCACTGGCATGGCGGCACAATGCCAATTATATCGTTAGCTTTTGAATACATGCAGACATATTGTGCGCATTCAATTCTAAGAGCAGGATTTTGTTTAATAATATGTAATTTTATGTTTTCAATTGATCATCTGAAGTAGATACCTATAGCAGAGTATGGAAAAATCTTTATTTTCTGCTTAGCTTTATTATAAATTTTAGAAATAGGAAATTGTAATTATAAAATCAAAAACTACATCTCTCACAAGTTCGTCACCTCAGAAGTAAAGAAGCAAAAATAAGAACGACGGTGGAGCGAGCACATCCAGAAGAAGCCTGTTCTCCCTACTTTTGAATAGATAAGAGTTGTACATAGGTACTCGAAAATACAGACGCAGGAAGGGAGTTCCTCTCCTTGGCTATGCGCATTATAAAATGATTTGTAATATATTTATTGTTATCATATTTTTATAATAACGGACTGTCGTCAATTTATGGTAGTCGGAATTAAATTGATGCTTAGTAAAATACTGATATTTAATCGCTTATGTCCCGACCATAGATGAGAAATGTTAGGTTTAAATTGTGTCCGATTTGGCGGCGGCGGCAAGGAGAGACTCAGAATAATTGTTTAGCATCATAGGAAAACTTACAACTAAGACAGTCATATAAAGAGTAGAATAAACAGTAGATTACAAGTTTTCACATAATTATACAAAAAATATACTAAACTAGCTTCTGCCCGCGGCTTCGCTCGCATGAAACTCAATAACCAACAGGGATGATCTGTTCTTTGTATGGGTCTTTATACATTTGAGAGGTCAAACTGTATCTCTGGTCCCGTTTAATTATATGACATAAGAAGTATACCAGTTTTTAATTTGAAGCACATACTTTCTAACAGTGATAACAAAAGTAAAATCTATTCAGTAGTATTTGCGCCAACCCGTAACAAACAGACAAGAATTTACCCTAACCACAGATAATAGAATACTAGTACTCTAACCCACTTGTTTTTTTTTTATATCTTCAATGTACAGACACAGCTTATTACAATTTTATAATAGTAGAAAAGAGATGACAGGGATTAGGCTACAGTCCACCAAGCTAGTCTAATGTGGGTTGGCAGACTTCACCCGTTGTCGAGAAAATCTCTCAGGAATGCAAGTTTCTTCATAATGTTTTCCATCACATGATTTAGAAAAATCAGTGGCGCGTGCCTTGGATTCGAACTCGAGACCTTTGACTTGGCAGTCCAATGGTCATATCTCTGGCTGCCACTACTTTTCATACAAATAATAAACATAAATAAAGCTCATAAAAACCTAACAGTCTTTTAATAAATCATATCAGTGCGTGCAAAAGCTGAATCCATAAAAATGGACAATATTTAACAACAGGCTCGCAGTTTATGACTCCATAAACTAGTAACGTGTGTTGGTGTGTAGCATGTGTAGCAATTATTTGAACTACGAACAAGTTAATTGCGTTGTATGGATATTATTTAATTCCCGACGTTCCGGATTCTTTATAGCATCCATGGTTACGGGTAAGCTTTTACTGTTAATATGATGTTATTTAATGATACAACAAATAATCAAATCTGGTGCGTAAGTAATGTAACTTTTTGGTAGTTTTTTCGCTTACACGTCTTGAAAACGACTAAGCCGCCATCTCTTTATTTTAACAACAATACGAATAAAGTAGAGAGGTCTAAAAGTTTTAGATCAACATTTCTATGATTGATATCTCTATTTGACTTGGCCATATACAAATGTATATGGATGCTAAATGTAAAAATGAATTAATAGCAAATTATTTTAGTGAGGGAAAAATTCGACTCGCAGTCAGGATTCGAACCTGCATCTTCTGGTTTGATACACCAGACGCTATGACCACTTAGCAAATTATTTTTCTTTTTCAATATAAAAAAACAAATTCTTAAATATATTAATTTGATGAGCTGAAAAACTTATTGAAATATGTATAACAACTTAACCGAAACTTTAAGGAATTTATCACGTTTTATATCAATATTCGGGTAAACTTCAGAAATAAGTAAGCTTGAAGTCAAGAGTAAGCCCATTTGTAATAATAAGAAATGATGTATGTCTCAACATTTTTTAACATGTCGCTTAATTTTGTAACTGAACAGAATCACACCATGTATGCATTGCATATACCGTTATACATTATACAGCGTGTTCTAAACCTGAAATATAAAAGTGTTCCATCAAGTTAATGTCGACAAGTACCGTTGTGCGGTGTCACGAGGGCGGTGTCGAGTGTCGCGCGTCAATACATCAGCTGGATGACGCGGTGTCGCAGGTGTCGTGTGTACTAACCACATTACACCACGACCATGATGAAGTGCTTTTTTAAGGAAATTTAGATTGAAGCGATGAAAAAGTTGCGCCCGTAATTCTTTGCAGAGTTTGTACACATGAGTTACAAAATGCTGATTGAAACCATGTTTCACGTAAATATGTTATATGGGTTCGATTTATAGGCTGTGGCAATTTTTATGTGAAATGATTTTTACCCAACCGGTCCAATTTCGAGTAACGTTTTTAAAAAGCAATTTTTACGAGTTCAAAAACGCATCAGGTATAGTGGGAGACTTTTACGAGTAAGATATTCGAATGTTTTAATTTAAAAAATGAAGAATATCAATATCACCTCATTATATCACGAGGAGATCATCATACCGAAAAGTGCGTACCTAATATGGATTCCAAAATAATATTTGGCATTCTATGCTCATCACGTCTATCACTGCTATTATTTACATTACATATTGCATAAATTTCCAAAAAAAATTAACTTGAGGGACTGAGAATACACAATCCATTTCTATAATTTATGAAATTTTTGTCTGTCTGTTTATCTAAAAAACAAATTTTCGAAACTAAGTAATATAAAGATCAAAAATTTGGTATTCAGAGGTAAACAGAATTCTTTTTCTGTAAGATCTTTCGATGTATTTAGTTGAAATATGGACAGGACCACGTCTGTCAGGCCAGCTAGTAATTTATAAGACTCAAACATAATTTGTGCAGACAGAATTCAACCTCCAAACTTCATTACCCCACTATCGCTACCGGGACAAGAGTGACTATAATAACTAACTCCGAAACAAGACTACATCATCATCATTATCAGCCTATACTAGTGCACTGCTGGACGTAGGCCTCCCCCAATGTGCGCCATTTCGCCCTGTCTTCGGCTTGTCGCATCCAGCTTCCGCCAGCAACCTTTCGCAAACATCACTCCATCTCGCCGCAGACAAACAAGACTACACATTTCCAAAATAGCATCACCTACTAAATGCCAGGTCAGATTTATGAGTAGCCAGTGATTGCAATTTTCGCCACTATATTGACACTACATAAAACACAAATTGCCGTCTCACCGACACCTTCTGTTGGGATATTGAGTGTCGTGATTAATACGTTTTATGATCGTGCACTTTTTTAATGGTGTTGTTTATAAACAGAGCTTTTTAATGGTGCTTGTATTTTGAGCTGGTAATAAGATATTATTGACGGAATAATTAGAAAATAAGGTCGTTGGTCCATAATGATGTATGTATATTGATTCTCATATAACGAATCTCATTGATGAATTCGCAACAAATATTAGGTTAAACAAAGGGAATCGAATCTGTTGTGCGCAGCGACGAATCGACCCGTCTCGTAGTATTAGGCAATCGCGCGAGCACTGTGTTGTATTTAAACATAATAATTTACCTTCGACAACATACATGCAATCTATATATATATATATATATATAGTTATACATATGTGTTTAGGTTCGTAAGCAACAATATTCAATAACCACAGCATACACCTAAATTTGTCGATAACGGCTTGTTGTTTCGATTGTACCGCCGATAAAAAGTTGTTTATGTTTAAACTTTGTCGACATATTGTTTTCGGCGACGTGTATTTTAATATTTCAAGCCGTTTAGTCCCGGTGTTTTGGGGTTGGGTTTTTATTTTTGTAGTATTTTATGTAAAAAAGGGTTATATTCAACTAACTGTTTCATTCGCGTCTCAAAACGACTATTTACTAACTTTTTTGAGATAGAAGCTTGCGTATAGCTATGTGACCTTTAGGATGTCTTGCCAAATGTTAATGTAAATCGATAACATTGATTCAGCGGTTTAGGTGTGAAAAAGTAACAAATATACAGACAAATGGAGTTAATTTTTGCATTTATAAAACTAAATAGCCGTTGCTTGCGACGTCAGTCGCATGCCAAAGGACTTTTCGAGATAAGGTACAATATGTTTTTTCCAATGTCCAACCTACCTATCAAAATTGGGTCAGTGGTTTAGGCGTGAAAAAGTAAGAAAGAGACAAGTTCCCGAATTACCTTGGCATTTATATTATTAGGGCCACTTGCATCAATTTTTTAAATAACATAACATAACATACCATGACGCCTGTATTCCCCGAAGGGTTAGGCAGACGCGTTCCACAGTTCACCGGTATGTTTAGGCCCCATGCTCGACCTGGGAATCGAACCCAGGACCTCTAGCGTAGCAGTCGCGCTCAGGACCAGTAGGCTAATGAGGCAGTTTCCCACTATATCACATTATTAAAGCGTCCCTTTGGATACCATAATTACAATACAACACACATTCCGCTCTTTGTTCTCATCAATACCAAGTAATGAAAATGGACACTTACTTACAAAATAAAATGTAAGTAGTGCCACATTACATGTTCTGAAGGCGAGGAGCTTTTCATATAAACTTAAAGCATTTATTTAGCACTCGTTCGCTTTAAAGTCTGCGCGCGCCGACACGTGAAATAGATTCTTCGAGATAGGAGAACTTAAGTGTTGAACTAAATTAATGGTTTCTCAATAAGTAGGCGTGGTTGGGGCAGTGTATAAGTTATGGTTATGACGTTATGGGACTCAGATTTCGTACCCGGAGGGAATATTTGAATGGTTTACTGATGCGTAGCCGATTGTCACGTAAGGAGCCTACTTGCATTATCTCGTCATGACCAGCGCTTTAAAAATTTACTACTTACAATATTTTTTACATAACACTCCATCACGCCTGTATTTGCCGAAGGGTAAGGTACAGGTGTACTTAGTACAACTTAGACTCTGATACATAGCCTGGCAGCCTATTTACGACTACAGTTAGGTATTATTGTCGCATGAACACGTAATTATAATCATCCTTTACCATAATTTAACGTGGGAGAACCATGGTTCGGCACGAATGGGCCGGCCCGAACGGAGTACCTAATACCACGGCCTCACAGAAAACCGGCGTGAAACAACGCTTGCGTTGTGATTCGCTGAGTGAGTGAGGATACTGGAGGCCCAAACCCTTTTAAAAGGCCAGCAACGCACTTGTGACGCCTATGGTGTTGCGGGTGTCCATGGGCGGAGGTTATCGCTTACCATCAGGTGATCCGTCGGCTCGTTGGCTCCCCTATGCTATAAAACAGGCCCTTTAAAGCTAAGCATATGAACACATCTATTAGCGCAAAATTGTAGATCCTAAATGTCCCACATTGGGTTTCCTCGCACGTACCGTGGAATCGTCAATAAAAACGTTATACGACCGCGTTCGGCGGCAGTGCCCGCTAAAGTGTCAAACTTTGCCCGTATCAGTCGGCTATCGCATTATCTGCGCCGCCACATCCGGACATATTTACGTCATGCAGTAACAATATTCATAACAGTTATTGTTAGGAGAAGAAGCGGACAAGAAGCGGGTCGTGTGCTACATTGACGCGGATTATGGTATTTCTAAATTTCGTGAATTTCCTTTAACGAGCTACTGAAATAGCTACTAAGTATGGATGTTTATAACAGGTTTTTTTTATGGGTTAGAGGGCAAACGAGCAGACGGATCGCTTGATGGTAAGCGATCACCGCCGCCCATGGACACCCGCAACACCAGAGGAGTCACAAGTGCGCTGCCGGCCTTTTAAAAGTGAGTACGCACTTTCCTTGAAAGTTTGAATGTCGTATTGGTCCGGAAATACTGCATATCTTCTGATATCCTGAAATTCTTCCTTCGGTAGGAGTTCTAAATTACCGAGCGCCTGGTGTGATTCATTTACTGAACCCATATTTCAATGTTTGTATGACATAAATAGGTATTATAGTACTATGTTGTGCTCGTGAGAGCCATCCTCGAAATCATATCAGCTAAAGAACGACCACAGATCTAAACCTTAGTATGTACCTACTGTGATATAATTTTTATACAAATAACTTGATATATATGACGATTTAAATAGCGCTTATTTAGAAAAAAATGTTTATAATTGCATGATAATATATAGACATTATAATATATAAAAAAAAAACTGCTGAAGTATTTAGAGAGCCCTTATAATTAGCACAGCAGAATATCTTCCAATTGATTACAGCTGCTGGAATCGGATGTCTAGCTTAAAATAATTCTCAAGTTCCAATTTATCCCCAAGTTCCAATGTATTCAGCGGTTTAGACATAAAACATTACAGACAGACAGACAGTCAAAGTACCTTTCACATTTAATTCAGTATGGGTGTATTGTATGTATCTATAATAATGTCTAGACACTTCAGAAGTAAAGGAACTAAAGTAGGCTTTTAAAAATTTTACTAAAGGCGCTAGCGCCTATCGTCTAAATTATGGTAGCCCTCCTAATGCATTATTCGCAAAATCCTTAACAATAATGTAACATTGACCGCATGTCGTGCTCAGAAGGGGCGGCGGGTGTTTGCGAGACTGTAAATAATGTTTTAACGACGGTGGCGGCTACAGGGTGCTCCAACTTGTGTTATATGTTTATAGTCACCGCTGTAACTGCTTGATTAATTAACTTTGAGTACTGTTTGGTGTGTAGTTACCTGCTTGTGAATGTAAAGCGGTTTTGTAGTATGGTTCTATTTGGACGGCATCATAAACAATAAGCGAATACTATTAACTGTTTTTTTATATGTTCTATTCCAAGGTTGCGCAAAATAGGTTCAGTTCAGTTCCATGCCACGACAGTACTGCCTGGCAATGGTTTTCAACTGAAGCTGAAAAACATCTTTAAGCTTTTTAAGTAGGACTTTGTGATTAGCTTAATATATCCTCATGTCTCCATTAATGTGGATCTTACCTATGTTTTTTTAAGAAATAACAATTAAGTACAAATGGAAGAAACCATTATGCTAAATAGTATAGTTCCATGATCACCAAAATGGCAAAGGAAAAAAGAAATTTTTATATTTCGCTACACTAATATATTTTTTTCATGAAAATTAGGACTACAAATGGTTAAGCATACATAAATATGCGCAATGTAAGTAAGAATAAGCTGATACATATATTTCTCCAGAAAGTTTGAAAGTTCTCAAGTTTGAAACCAAACTTCAAACCTTATTCTTATAAAAATTTCAACACTTACACCAAGTTTCTTTAAAAATAAAAGCTTTTGAGCTTTCTTCCGTTAGAGATTGAACTTTAAATTCATCAAAAAACGACGGTGACTTTCAACTGTTGGAGTCTCTCTTAAGCCCTGAGGCGGACTTTTCAACTTTCGCCAGAAGAAACTAATTATGTGACTGTGAATACTATGAAATATATGCAACGTCCTAATTCAGCCAGGACATGGATTCCGTCGCCCCCCCCCGGGGCCCCAATTCCACTATTTTATTGTATGAAATTCGTCATTCAATGACTTCAGAATTGTTAATTTTTGACAGTTTTACCTAAAAAATCTGTCAGTTCTCATGTCATTTAGAACCATTTGACGACCATTCTAACACAACTGTAGACTTCGAAGTCCAAGTCTGTTATGTCAATTGTATTCAATGACTTCAGAATTGTTAATTTTTGACAGTTTCACCTACAAAATCTGTCAGTTCTTATGTCATTTAGAACCATTTGACGACCATTCTAACACAACTGTAGACTGTGTTATTTCAATTGTATCATTACAATAATTGTATCATACGTGTGGGGTTTATAGATGTTAGAGTTTATTAAATGAAGTTCATTACATTTTGATATTAATTTTACTGGCCCAGGTCATACTATTGTACATAAATATTGAATTTAACCAACAACGACCTAACTGAATGCGTGCGGGAGACGCGCTAACACTGAAATGAAATGTATAAAAATTGAATGCGTCAGCAGTGTCCCTTCATACATATAGCAGACAAGGGAAGGCAATTGCGGTTTATTCTATATCGGTACTAGTCCGACATTCACTGCCGCTTCATCACATGACAAGGAAGTTCCACGTTGCAAAAAAAGCGTAATTTGATTTTAGTATTGAAAAATTCTCAGCAGCCCGGAGAGATAGGAAAGGATATGAAAAAAAGAAAAATAATTGATACCTTGTGAAAGAAAGTGAGACTAACTAGGTATGTAACATACATACAATTATACAATACAGATAATAAATAAGAGAAAATTACACTTAATAATGCATCTCATCTCCGAAAGGAAAAGGAATTTGTTTTTAGTTAGTGTGTTACAAAATATGTACGTTCTAAATATTTATAATAAATATTCTAATTTTTATAATCAACTGCCTCGTTAGACTCCAGTCTAACGAGGCAGTTGATTATAAAAATACATATTTTAAAGTTTTGCTCGACCTGGGAATCGAACCCAAGACGTGGAGGTCTTGGGTTCGATTCCCAGGTCGAGCAAAAAAAGCAAAACTTTATTGAGATATTCTATGAAATTCTGAGTAGCAGCTCGGAGTTTAGATTTGTGTTAGGCATTAGACTCACCCACCTTTACATGGGACCGATAAAAATATCGTCGAAGGTGTACAGTAAGTACTTTAATACTTCCTATCAGTAAAGTCAACAAAAAAACCCCATCGATTTCCATTACTTTGAAACACAAGCACAATCTCGTACATGTTCAAATTATTATGTGCTATTACTGTAATGGCTCGCAACGCAATTTGCTTCCGAATAAATGTCGTAATTCCGGCCGTGGCGCCTCTAATGCACCGTTATAATATCTAATGCTAATATTTCTTCTTCTTCGTAACGTTTTGGCCCTTTGCCAGGTTCCAATTTACTTAAAAGAATGGATTCAGCGAATTACATTGTGATTTATTTATTGTTAGGCTGTTTTAATGGCAATAAAAGGGATATATTTATACGTACATATCATTCGATGTTGATTCAGGGAATCTTAAACAGCGTAACCGAACTTGGTGGCGAGGCACCGAATGCCTCCAGCCAGGAGCAACTTAAAGTTAAGCAACAGCAGCTAAGGGCGTCCCCTGCGGGACACGGGCCTCGGCAGTCCCTAGCTGGGGGGGCAGCTAGGGACGGCTGGATATGGATCTGGTTTAAATTATTATTAGGGACTAATTTAAAGCTACTGAGTCGGCGCAGGCCGGCTCGAGCAAGGGTCGGGGGGGGGGGGTACATATCCTTAAGCGGCGGTAGCCTAATGGCTAGGGCGTCGGACTTGCGATCATGTTGATCACTACCGACGTGAACCCACTCGTAACACAAGCATTTAGCTTAGCACGAGGGGTTAACGAGAATACTAGTAATGTGCAACCCAAACTGCTAGTAAGCTGTTTTAAAAAAAAATTAAGCCTATATCTAATTAACACTGCTGAGAAAGTCAGTTTTCTTTGACAAATTCTTTTTTTTAATTCTTGATAGGCTATATATAGCCAGTTCGCCTGACGTTTTGAAACGAAATTCACATTCACTACAGTGTGACTAGATATGGTACCTACATCTTTTTATATTTTTTTGCATTCTTCATGCTGAGATTAAGTTAATTCGACTACGGCCAGGATTCAAACCTGCCTTAAATACACCAGACGCTATAACCACGCTAAAATTATGACGCTAAGTTTATCGAGGCCCACCAACCAGGTCGAAATTTGCCTTCTCATTCTGAATTTACGTCTTTGAGGTGACGTCAGTAGCATCTATTGAAAAGCAAGTTAGTCATAGCGTCAGGTGTATTTAACCAAGCCTGTTCGAATCCTGTCCGCAGTCGATTATTTCTTTCACTAAAATAACTAGATATGGTACAGTTCCATTTAATAGACGCAGGGTCTATTATCATCATGTATCTATTAGACTCTGAACTGCTATTTACTATCCTACTAATATTATAAAATAATGCGAAAGTTTGTGAGGATGGATGGATCTGGATAAAATTTGACTCAGAGATAGATTATAGTCTGGAATAACACATGGGCTACTTTTTATCTGAAGTCCACGCAGACGAAGTCGCGGGCAGAAGCTAGTATAGCATAATCAGTACTCACTCTTAACACCAATGGAGACAGACTAACAGACAATAACTTAAGAAGTTCAGATGAATGGTAGAACATATTGCGAGACTGGAAATATTATTTTAGGAACCTCACATAAATTGGAGCCAAGTTAAACGAGTTTTCTCGCAAATTGAAGTTTATAACTAGTACAAAATTGTTTCAATGTACCTAGGTACCTCATCGGGGTGGAATCGACAAAGTTTTCAAGTTTCACACTGATTGGAAATGAAGGTTGTACGAGTGATGTACTTCCTTTTTCTTCCTTTTATCTCCGCTTGTTAAAACTGTCTAATCGGTTATATGACTGTCTTTATTTTCTAGCAGTCACAAACGCGGCGTGAGTTCTTAGTATTGATTGCCAGATCTAGTAAAATGTAATGTGTATTAATTTAACTGTCTTATTAGCCTAGTGGTCCTGAGCGCGACTGCTACGCTACTACGCTACTACGGGTGGGACTCCCACCCGTAGTAGTGGGAGTCCCACCCGTGACCCGATACGTCGACATTTGTTTTTAAATTCTGAGTTTACGTCTTAAAGCTTAGAGAGAGGTCTGGTGTACCTAACCAGAAGACGCAGGTTCGAATCCTGCCCGCAAGTCGAATTTTTCCTTCACTAGAATAACTTTATAATCCCATGGAAAATTCTAAAATAATCCAAAAAGATATTGTACACAGGTATTTTGATTTGAGAGAATACTTTGAGTAAAACTCAGTTCTAGACACGATAATCGACATTCATATTTGTATACATTCTTTAGTACAAAGGCGTTTGAGTTTGAGGCTGATATTGGGGGTAACATACGAGTTAAGTGAAGGACATATATTCAAAGGGTGGTGGCAAGAAACATCGGCGGTAGGGTCACTACACGTCTAGATTTTGTCGGACGCTATGGATTAAATAGGTCTATTGTTTAGTTCGCTTATCCATTTCTCTTAGCTTCACCGCCGGCAAAGAAGAATGCTACTATAGGTAATTTTACTGAGTATGCATCACTTGGTACAACATAACAAAGTTAGCTCACTACATAATATAAAAGTATATAAAAGTCTTTATAAGTTTCTTATAGCTATAATATGTTTTGACATGCAATATTCTTTTTTATGGATTAAGCCGGCAAACAAATTAACGAACCACCTGGTAGTAAGTAGTCATCGTCGACCATGACCCACCAGAACAGCAGAGAAGCTATGAGCCCCTACAGACTGTGGACTGCCAGACACACAGCAACCGAGGGGGAACTGGCTCTTACGCGCAAAAGTCGAAACACACACCGAGGTGTTTTACGACAGACTCTGACGCAAGACTGGTCGCTAGCCAGGCAGAACCCAAGAGATCTTACCACCGAGCAAGTCAGATATTTCCTCGCCTCTTACGAGATGCCTGTCTGAGAGGCAGTGAGTAACAGTGTTTTAACCCATCCCCACTGCACTGTGACAGGGAAAAGAAGACAACGTACTATACATTTATGAAGTTTATGACGTTTTATATTTTTGTAAATAAGAGGGTTACTTTATAATGTAAAATCATACACGATACGTTTGGCGTAGCGGCTAAGCGATCGGTTTCTGCGATATGTGTTGGTTTGATCCCCACGCGGAGCAAATATTTGTATGATATACAGATAGTTGTTCCGGGGAATTCGTGTTTGTTAACGCACCCACGATACAGGAGATAATGCTAGGTTTCTTCTTATTTTAACGTTTCCTAATATTGTGGTTCATATTTCTGATTACCTTAACGCGATGCTTGGCGGTGGACGTTTTTTTGGAGAGTTATATGGCCACCCTAGTCCAGGGCTAAGATTAACGGATCCCGGTAATGGTGGGTCTCGCCAGCTCAGCTGATTTAATGTTTGGATGTGTGTAGTTTCGTAACCCGATATCTGTCGTTTAGTTAAAAGAATTTTGGCCGACAGTTTTTTTGGTGATGCGAAAGTTTGTGGACAACTTTGGACCAATTGCAAAAGAAGAAGAGAAAAAAAGAAGAAAGAAACTGTGTATGTATTTCACTAGCTGACTAGTGTATACATGTTATTAGAGTGTTTTTGATAGATACGGGGACAGACGAGTGAAACAACCGCTTGCTAGTAATGCACTGGCGTTTATTCGCTGTTGTACTTAGTGGGCACACGCACACATACTTAACATTCCTCCCCTTAGCCTAAAAATACAAATTATTACAAGTACTGTAACCACTAATAACAAACTACTATTACTAAGCATCAAGCAAGTACCCTCTAATAGAATAATTTGTAGTTGACTGTAGGCCGATTCCGTTTAGACCGTGGTGTTAGTGCAGACCGACTTGCCTGCTGTTGAGGCTGCTCTTCACTGGTATACCCTGTGCTGGGAGACCCGGGTAATGCCTCCTGGAACTCATCCTCCTCGGTAGAGTTGTCTGGTGTTGATGACTGTGCGCCAACTGTGGGTGTTACTGCCAGAGCCGCTGCTCTTGAGAAATCGGTACTATCTGAAGCAATCGGCGCATCCTCACCCCCTTCTCCTGGATCTGGACACGTCATCAAATCAGTCGACAGCGCCTTTGACGTTGAGCTTCTATTTTGATCCTCAAGGTCCATATCCACGTCTTTGTCATCATAGTAATCGTCGCCTTTATACAGTATAATTTGATTTTTATGCTTTCTTAAGGTATTTCTAGTCGCTAAGTCTCTAATTAAATACAATACGTTGCCAATTTTTTTAATCACTATACCTTTGCACCAAGTGTATTTACCATTTATTTTATGATTTTTATAATAAATTATGTCTCCGGTAGCATACACTTGTGTATTATGCCCACCCGTCTCCTTTTGCAAACACTGTTTACGTTTAACAACATTAGCAAGAGCTGTTGATGATGACGATGGCGATTCGGGTGTTATTAAGTCAAGTCGCGATCTAAGCTTCCGACCGTAGACCAGCTCGGCTGGAGAGAAACCGGTTAGTGAGTGAACTGAATTTCTGTAGTCAAACAAATATTTTAAGAGATTGTTATTTAAATTTCGCGCCCCGTTACTACTAAGCAGGCTTGTTTTGATACCCTTTTTAACTATCTTGACATAACTTTCAGCCTGGCCATTACTAGCCGCGTGGTATGTCGGTGACGTCACGTGAATAATTCCGTTCACCCTACAGAACCCCTCGAACTCGTGTGATGTAAACGATGTACCATTGTCACTGACCAGTGTCTGCGGTATACCAAATCTTGCCATAAACTCGTATAGCCTATCAATTGTTGCTGCCGTTGACGTACTACACTTCATATTAAAAACCTCAACCCACTTGGAGTATGCATCAACGACTACTAAAAATGTGTGACCGTGTATAGGCCCCAAAAAATCAATATGTACCCGTTCAAATGGCGTGGAAGGATATTGCCAGTGTGCAATCGGCGCCCGAGCCGGTGATGGTCGCAGTTGCATGCACACGTCACACGATCCTATCAAACGTTCTAAAGCTGCATCTATCCCCGGGAACCAAAACCGTGCTCGCGCTTCCGCTTTTGTCTTGACAATTCCTAAATGAGATTGATGCAGTTCCATTAATATTTTACCTCGTAACTTTTCTGGAATTACAACCTTGTGTCCTCTCATAACGCATCCATTTTCAAAAGACAATTGCGTCCTACACGAATGATACGGCTTCATACAGTCATTAGGCGTTTTCTTTGGCCATCCATTCATCACAAAATGTACCACCTTACGCAAAATCACATCAGTAACCGTCGCTTCGCGTAACATTTTTAAGGTCACTGGTAAACTACCTTCCAATACAAAATTAATATACGAGGCCCGATCTGGATCGGCCATAGTCGCATCTATGCCCCGCATGCCTCTCTCCATACCCCCCTCCGCGGGAAGGCAGGCGCGCGATAAAAAATCTGCGCTGTTATTATTGCTACTCACATATTCAATTTTATAATTATAACCGCTTAGAAATAACGCATACCGCTGTAACCTGTTTGCAGAAACCTCAGGTATACCACGGTGCGGTCCAAAAATCGACAACAGTGGCTTATGATCGGTGCGAAGGATGAACGGAACCGACCTGCCATATAAGTATTGATGGAAACGCCTAACACCAAAAATAATCGCGGTCGCTTCCTTTTGAATCTGTGAGTAACATTTCTCGGCCGTGGTAAGAGTCCGCGACGCAAAAGAGATCGGTCTCTCCGTCCTATCGGTTTCCATTTGCGATAGTATTGCAGAAAGACCTGACGGAGATGCATCAACCGTTAAGATTATAGTCGCGTCTGGGTTGAAATGAGCTAATACTTGATCTGACGCTAAACATTTTTTTATCGCAGTGAATGCTTCGTCGTGCTCCCGTGTCCAACACCACTTAATACCTTTTTTTAACAACTCATACAAAGGGCTTAATATCGACGACGCGTTATGAACAAAGTTCCTATAATAATTAACCAATCCCAAAAATGACTGCAATTGGTTAATGTTAGTTGGCACTGGAGCCTCGATCATAGCTTTCACTTTCAGCGGTGACTTATGCAATCCATGTTTATTTATCACGTAACCAAGGTAATTAACTTCGTCTTTGAAAAACACACATTTATCTTTTTGTAATGTGAGTCCCGCGTCTTGTAATTTCAGCAACACTTGATGTAATCTCTCCAGATGCTCAGATCTAGTTTTTCCGGTTATTAAAATATCGTCAAGCATGCAGAGTGTGCCTGGCACGCCAGCTCACACGCCCTCCATCGCGCGCTGAAACACAGCCGGCGCGCTAGCTATACCAAAACAAAGTCGTGTCTGCTTGTATATTCCCCTATGCGTATTTATGCACGTTATTTCCTGTGACTCGTCATCTAACAACAATTGATTGTAAGCATTGGAAAGGTCTAATTTAGTGAACTGCTGACCCCCACACAACTTAGAAAAAAGTTCCTTTACTGTAGGCAAAGGATATTGATCGATAATTAGCTGCTTGTTTACACCCGTTGAATAATCGGCACATATACGTATAGATCCATTTTGCTTTAACACCGGCACGATTGGTGACGCATACTGCGCGTGATCCACCGGTTTCAAAACCCCTAACCCTACTAACCTATCTATCTCTTTATCAACGTTACTTTTTAACGCAAAAGCTATCGGCCGGGCCCTAACAAAAACTGGTTTCGCATCTTCCTTCAATTGTAATTTCACTTTAAATTTATTGAATAACCCTAATTTGTCCGAAAAAACCGAGGGATAACGACTTTTTAACGTATCAAACAATTTATTTTCATCTATTTGTTCACAATATTGTATCGGCAACAATTCTAACTTGAATTTTGAAATAAAATCGCGGCCGAGGATCGGTGGGCCGCCGTCTCGCACAACATAAACATACAATAAATGTGATGCTTCCGCATAACTTACTTGTAACTGCGCTATACCGACACAAATTATGTTATCACCCGTATATGAAAACAAACGTTTCCTAGTCGTTGACAATGATACATTGCTAAAATATTTTTTATATGTTTCCTCAGAAATAGCTGTAACAGCCGAACCACTGTCTACTTCAAATTTTAATTCGATCCCCGAGACTATTACCGTTTCTGTCATAGGTTCCCCTTTCACTGACCGAATATTAAAACACTCACCGTCGTCATCGTTTTCATCCACAACTCTTGATTTGACGTAATTTATTTTTTTGCACATCTTACGCAGATGCCCCGTAGCATTGCACTTCCTACATTTCGATTTTGCGAAACGACACTGGGACGTTTCGTGATTATAATAGCCGCACACTTGACACTGCACTTTAACTCCCGCACTAGACGCAGCTTCTCGATCCGGTGGCGTCGTCGTCACCGCCGCCCGCGTAATCTTGAACAGCTGGTCGTGCGCCTGCACTCCGGTACCTGCTGCTGCCCGAGCACGCCGCGCGTTCTCCGCCAACTCTATTGCCTTCGATAAAGTGAGGCCCATGAGATCTTTTGAGAATAGCTTCTCTCTGTCGGGTCCCGAACACATCCCCATGACAAATTTGTCCCGAAGGGCTTCTTCCACGTTCAAGAAACCGCAGTGTGCCGTCAGACCGCGCAACCGCGCGGCCCATTGTGCGTACGTCTCCCCCTCTTGTTGCGTAGCCGCGTAAAACGTATAGCGTTCGCCGAATCCACACCGCTTTGGAGTAAAATGATCGTCCAACAGCTTTAATATGTCATCGTACGGAACGTCCTGCAGCTGCTTTGGCAACGCGAGATCCGCCGCCAATTTGTGTGTGCCATCCGCGAGTGCACTCAGCAAGACTGCTCGTCGCTTTGTTCCCGTAGGATCGCTTGTCTCGGTGATGTCATTTGCCACGAACCACTGTTTAATTCGGCCTTTGTAGGTCTCCCAAGACTGTACATTGTGATCAAACACCGATAAAATGCCAAAAACTGAACTAGACATTTTTACTTTTATTTACGTGGGTAGGTCCTCGTCGCCAATGATAGATACGGGGACAGACGAGTGAAACAACCGCTTGCTAGTAATGCACTGGCGTTTATTCGCTGTTGTACTTAGTGGTGCGTAGGCACACGCACACATACTTAACAGTTTTGTTGGAAGAGAATGCTTTAAAACATAAAAACAGCCTTGTGATATCCTACTTAATATTATAAATGCGAAAGTTTGTGAGGATGGATGGTTGTATATTTGCTACTCTTTCACGCCTGAAAGGCTGAACAGATCTGGATAAAATTGGGCACAGAGATGGATTATAGTGTGGAATGAATGAATGGGCTACTTTTTATCTAGGTCGGACCCAATTCTTAATCTGGTGATTATATACTTCTAACTTTTAGATCTCGAGTTTCATATCGTTCGAATATTTAAAAAAATGCGTCAAAGTACTCCTTCACAGTACTGTTATAACGTACACAGAATATGTATTGCTAACGGCAATTCTAATTTTTAACTTTGATACAATATACTAAATGCCTAATCTGTTTTATTTCTTTAGTGCTTTAAACACCATCCAATAAAATGGTATAATATGGATTTCTCTGTTTTCACATATAGATTTATCTTTTAAAGAAAGCTCTAGAATGTCATTCACGGTTTTTGTTTTGCAGACACAAACCTAACAATTCGAACCTGGCGAGAACCAAACTTTGTAAACAAGCCAACTTGTCAGTGAAGTATGAAAAGTCGGGTTTATTTACTGTAGATAATACTATATCGCAAATCAGCAACGTTTACACGCTTCCAGTTTAGCAGCCGTCAGCTATTACAATACATTTCCGCGGTAATTGCAAGCGGCGCGGTATTTTTCCGGACGCCAGGCTTCTCTGCACTTAAGTGAGGCAGGAAGCTGCAGTAAGTGAAGGCTTCGCGATAAATTAACTTGATGTACCGCCGCGGTAATGCTCGCCTGCTGCCAACATGTCTTAGCGGAACCTACGACTTCGGCTGCTAATGTACAAGGAGTTTATAACTATTATCTTTTACTATACTATAACTATGGCGTAATCCAATCATACAAACGAACAATAAAATTGTAACTGGTTGATGTCTGAACATAAGATATATTTAAGAAAAAAATATATGTGAGACCTTTATAAGAACAATAGAAAATTTTAGATTTTCTGTCTGTTTTTTGTTTATACGAATGATGATGCCATCATTCGCTTAAAATTTGGTGCATGTTTCATCTTGATACGCTGCCTATAAGTCGCGTTATAGTTAGTAAATCATTTTGCGAGTGGAACTGCGGGTAAGAGATAGTATACGAGTAATACTCAATACTTCATTGCATTCTATAACGTTAGAGAATAAAATTATTGACGGTTGGATTGATAGGCTGCTACCCTAGTTTTTTATCAAGAGAAAAAAGCTCAAATTATCCTTTGACCAATTTTCTTCGGAAACTTCGTGGATAGTGATAAATTATACTTATTTCTATAAATAGATCTCTTTTATTGGGTATCTTTATGAAGTTCCCAGAATCAGTTAGGGGTTCGTATTTGTGTCCGGTAAATGGCAATAGGCTTACACAAAACGGCATTGGTATTGGAAGTTTTGAGCGGCTAAAGTCTTTCTGAAGTTATTAACCTTCCGTTCCACTATTGATTGGCTAATCCTAGTAAACTCAGAGTCGAAAATGTTTTTAAAAGTCACTGTGTTTGAAAAACAAGCTGGACAGAAAGAAGAAATTATTTATGAATTCAACTGTGTGATCTATGCCTGTATTACTGTTTGGTAAATCAACGAGTGAGGCTAACATACATGCCGCGATATAATTGTGTCGGCTCACGTCATATCTCGTCTCAAGCAAAAGTTTCAACACGAGATAAACAACAACAATATTATTCGTAGCGCGAATGTTGGGCTCGCAGAAGTAAATTCTGGTAAATTTATATATTTCAGAAATATATCCAGTATATAACATTATATTCTAGGTCGGGAGCAATAAACTAAACATTAATGACGTCACACGGTTCGGTTCCCACTGGACCCGTTGATAATATACCATTGTTCTTAATGGCGCGTTTAGATAGAGCTAGTTACTTGCTGTTGAATTTATTTTCTAGTTTCCACTCCTTGTTTTGTAAAAAAGAAAGTCACCAATTATGATAAAAACATATTGGGTAGATTGACCCGGGAAAATATAAATCGAAAAAATAATAAACAAAAAAATATTTGTTTGTAATCTAAGTTAAGTTAGATCTAGATGGTTTCCCGTCTAGTCCTTGTCACTTGCACGTAGACACGTAGCTTCAAGTATACTCACTTAAATCTGAGATTGTAACAAACATTTGAAAGAAATTTGTACATTTTTTTTAAAATTTGTAATACTTTCACCTATAGTTAGCTGATACCTTTTAGATGTAATGTAATAGTAGGGGGTATTGTATTGACGGTAAAAAATACAAATAAAACTCCAAAACGCTACTGAAAATATTTCTGATTAAAATACTACGCAACAATTCGAATGAATATTAAACATTAAGGCAGGTAGCAATCTCAAGATTTCGTTGAGTAAGGCAAGTGTACTTGCCAGTTCACTCCCCTCCCCGCCGTTTACAGTGCAAACACTCCTCGGTATTGTCTCGCTATCTCGCCGATACATTTGTTCCCTTCCATTGTGTCCGCGCACGCTTCCACACGTATATTTACTCCAATACTTTACACCGAACTTATTTTTATTGTTTTATCATCGCCAATATACGATATGCTCCAATGGTTGGACGAACTTGCTTTTATTGGATATAACTGTAAAAAGTTTCGGTGTAAAGTTTTAACGACAATATTTATGTATTTTTGTGTTATTACAGCAAGTGTTTTAAATTAAATGGAAATTGGTATTTTTTTTTATAAAGCGTACTAGCAAAGTGGGTCGCCCTATTCTTTTTAAACCTTCGTGCTAAGCTGAATGCTTGTGTTACGAGAGGGTTCACGTCGGTAGTCGAATGGTTCAGTTTCGAATTGGTAACCTCATGATTCCTAGCCATTAGGCTACCCACACTTTCATATTATAAACTATAAATAAATGATAAATTACGCAAGGATAGAGCGTATGAATTCAAACGATATCATACTTCTAGTAACTATAACAAATGATTGACGCCTACGACGAAGCTACGGCTACGAAACTGAGTGGTTACGACATGCTACGTAAATTTCGTAGGCAGATTTCGTAGTCGACGTAGCATAACGCTACTAATATGACTCTGAATTATGAATTCGCGAGTCCACGACTCGTAAATTGATTCTATTGAATTATGGCGTTTATATTTTCATCTTCAGTTTTATGTTTTAAACATGAAAGCGCTGTGTGTACTAATTGTTGGCTGTTATAAATGTATTCTACGAGATATTGCCTTTAAACGAGCACATTTAACAATAATATTTATTTGATAAAATTCTTTGTTATACATAACCTTTGTGTCACGTCTATTAAATCTCACCATCTTTAAAATAGTAACTAAATCCCTGGCATTTAAACATTAGAAAAATATAACTAAAAAGGCCATCAAAAAACTTTAAAATCTAGGACTTCACTCTTAACAATCTCATTTGCGAACATAAGACCAATACCGCAGTCTGTCAGCCATAAAATAAATATTTAGAATATCGTTTACTCAAAGTTAGTATTGTGTATTTTTTTCGATAATTGGCAACTATATACCATTCCATTAAGCCATGCCATTTTAAATTTAACTAACAATACATTATTGACCAAATAGCAACCCAAGAGTAACGGCAGTTAGGAACACTGAGCAAATATGACGACCACTTGTTTGTTTGTGCTTTTATACACAACGTAATAAAGTACAGAAGTTTCATTTACATTTTATCGTCTGCGTTGGGCTCGGCCTTTTGGTCTTTTTTAATATATTTAAGAAAAATATATAGTTCAAATCGATTCATCTTAATAGTAAAATCAAAGAACCTTATGAAAGTTGGTAATATTGAAACAAATTAATATGAAAAATGTTTATGAAAATTGAAAGTATTTATGAATCGAGTTGTACCTATAATTTAAATAGTTGTTCTATTTTTAAATGCAGTTGGTTGATAAGTGCTAAAAATGAAAACGGCTGTACCCAACTGTCCTTAATTGTTGGTTATTCGTTCTTATTTAAGTTTAAAGCAAAAGAATCATAGGAAAAGTGGCCTAGAAAATGCGAGAAAAGCTGAACTTTTTACGGAATTTATAATATAATATGTTTTATTAAAAACAGGATGGGACTATGATTATAGAGTAAACTAGTCTGTTCAAAAAAACTAAACAAAGCAGAAGCTTAAGTTTCAAGATCATTAAAAACTAATGTGCGTGACCAGTATGCTTAAGGTTTCTCATATTGCACGAAGTGTATTTTCTGCCGTTATCTGTATAGTGGCGCGCCCCAGCTGCGTCGCGACACCTAATCCTGGCAGCAGTGGCAGCAAAGCCACCTACAATTTCTTGTGGACCCGCTCCGTGTTACAACTCAAGATTATAACTATTATAAATATTGTTTTTGTCTACTTAGTTTTTTTTGGAATGAGTATGGATAATTGGATAAGTTTTTTTCTAACATTACAATCGTGCGTTCCATTAATAATTGTTAACTCTAATCAGCTCTCAAGATTCGATTAGTAAATTAACAAATTCCTAAAAGACGGCACTGTATAATTGGCTGAATATAAATTGTGCCAAATTATAATAGTAAAATGTTCTATAATTAATTCTCTAACTTTTTTATGGGATAAGGTGGCAAACGAGCAGATGATTACCGCCGCCCATGGACACCCTCAACACCAGACGAGTCACAAGTACGTTGCCCGCCTTTGACACGGGTTTGGGTTTCGGCCGTGATATCACTCTGGTTGAGCCGGCCCAATCGTGACGAAGCACGGCTGTCCCACGTTAAAACTTTGTTATTCATTTAAAATTATAAATAAATAATACCGTTATAATAATAGTTTTAATAATTATTTTATTGTGATAGTAGGTATGTAGCCAACTAAAACATAATCGTGATAGATGGGAGATGAGGGGGAGCTTTTTCCTAGCAGTGGGACATACCAAGATAAGCATAATTATAATCATTATGATTCCTTGGATAGCATTTAAGATTGAAATAACTGCGTGGTTCGATCTTTAGTTATTCATCAGATGGTTCGATATTATCTACTGCCATTACATTAATAATAATTATCTAATAATTTGACAATTAAACCAATTTCTCCAAATCTGATATTAATTTCAGTTGTTCATGTTATTTTAATTGCTACAACCTAAATATAATGGATATTCATTATATTAAATATAGTGATATAGTGTTAATTATACATAGATATATTATCGCTCACATGAAGCTATATTAAGAGTAAAAATGGAAACACCAACATTGATTATCTCTTCTGTGTATGGGTCTGTATGGTGAGTTTTATATACCGTAACCCAGTTGTTTTTTTTTAAATATCTTCTATGTACAGACGCAGCTTTATTACAATTTTATGGGTTTAGGTAACCAGTAAGTGCCTACATCAATGTGTTTTTCTGTTTAACAGTTTCGTTTGACACCAATGATACCCACAGTGACATCGATAGTAATGGCATTTTACTCTTATAATATTTTACTTAACCCCTCTAATACCGATACTGACAGCGATGCGATAGTATCGACTCTTACCTAATAATATGAATGCTGACATCGATAGTATCAAAATTGTGATCAATAATATCGATATTGCCCCCTATAAATATCCATATTGATATTGAGAAAATCTATCATGACTCAGATGATAACGATATTGATGCCGGAATAGCAACTCTGACACTTTATAATTATGTATCTACATAAATCGCCTCCTCATCACCAATACCTTTAGTCCACGTCCTCATTACGTCAACGTCAGTTTTTCTTGCGTTAAACTATTGCAGGGAAGAGTAGCACGGGTGAAGGGGGGGGGGGGACGACTCGGTCATTTGTTACAAACTTCAACACGCCGCGCATAATGACGTTGTAGAGTCCCACATGAAGCACGCTAGGCCATGCGATAATATTATCGCATCGCAGTGAATTATTATACCTATTATTATTATTTGATCAAAGAGCAACGTTATTGAAAACGGACGTTTCCACATACAATTAAATAATGCAATCGGCATTTATGATATTTACATAATTTTTATTTTTTAATCGATTAGGTGTACTATTTAATAATAATGTGGTTAAATGTCTGTAAAGCATTTATGATATAATTATATATATAATTCACAAAAACAACAGCGAATACTTTTTAACTACTATTGTGTTTCATAGCATTCATCTCTTTGGTAGGACACAAGCTTTATTTAACGAATGTCCTCTACCGTCTTCGTTCAAAAAGGAGTCCTTTTTATTTTTCATTTGGTTTTAGTGTTGTTCCAGGATATGAGAAATCGGAATACTTATGTTCCAGACGTTGAAAACTCCCCGGTCACATTGCACACCCGGACGCTTCGAATAGTTGCTATATGATATGCATTGAACGGATATAATTCTTAAATTCCATTGGCGATATACAATAATGTGAAAGTCAAAGTCAAAACCATTTATTCAATATAGACTACTAGGTAGTACTTTTTGAACGTCATTTTTACAATATAGACAGCCCCCAAAACGCCCCTTCACCGCTTTCTAGTGTTTTCGCTGGGAAGAAGAAGCGGCGTGACTATATTTATGTCTATATTTATATATGTAGAAGTTGGATTGTATGATAAGTAATTTTAAATAACCGCTAGCTGTTTTACAATATAGCTAGCGGTATATATAGCTATACATGGTCTTGATTAAAACCGGCGACCAACAGTGGGGTAAAATATATTTACATTTGCATTTTAAAAGGTTTGTTGTGTTTTAAAAATGAGCACATCTCCCAACAGAATGGATGATATACCAACATAATTGCATCCACAATTTAAAACCTGGATTGTGACACTATCCGCGGTAGTGGAAGCGGACAAAAGTGTGCAAATATTTGCACAGCGAGCACGCCGACTGTGCAAACTGGTGTATTTGCTCGCGCGCTAAACGCTGGTGTCTGGTGACGCTCGCATTTAGGTATATTATGTGTTTCTACGGCCAGTTCTATTTGGTATTGGCCGGAGTGATTTTGTTGTTGACCAAGAAAACGTTTGTTTGTTTGATTTAGGACAAATAATTACCTACACGAAAATATAAAGGCTTTTCTATTATTAGTCTATTCTATTTTTTATCTTGTTTTAGACATTTACCTTTAATTTTTGACTAATAATTGCGTACAACATCATGCTAGCCCATGGTAGAAAATCTTGATTAAGACAAACTTTTGCCCGGCAATGGGATATAAAAAATGCAAAATTAAAATGAGAGAATGAGACGACCTGTGTGGCTTAGTGGTTCGAGTACCGGACTGCTGACCATGAAGTCGTGGGTTCGATTCCCACAGAACACAAAAAATATTTATTTATTTATTCACATTTATAGACATGACAGATAGATCCAAAGCGTCTATAAACTAGTTATAATTTGTTATGTGATGAATATAAATTTTTGTGTTCGTCTGGGTGTTCCTTATGTATTATAATAATGTATTTAAAAAAAAAGGATATAAGTATTATATCCATTGTCTAGTACCCATAGTACAAGTTCTGCTTAGTTTGGGACTAGTAGGTGCTGTGTAAAATGTCCCAGAATATTTATTTATTTTAAAATAGGTAAATACTAGCCCCACCGTCCTCTAGTTACGTTAATGATATTTTACCTTCCCTTCCCTCAAGATTTGTAAAAACCACGCACCTCACATGTTTACAAGTCATTACGTAGAAGAAGGAACTTGAGACATTCAAAGTATTTGTATGCCGCGCGACTCCATATTTCAGATGAATCTCCTGAAATGAGCGCTAGATCTCTACGCCCCTGGGTATGCACGGGGCGTACAATTTTTCCTTTCTGTCTCACAAAGAGCGAATAACATAAATTTTCGTCTCGCGTGAAATATCATATAATTTCGAAACTGTTTCGAAATCTTTGTTAGGCTTTGTATTTACTTGTATATTGTTTGGAACCAGAAAACTTATGTGTTTCGGTATGTATGTATACGAGTTCTACTAAACTTCAGGTGATAATGGCTTTATGTTTGCGTATTCGCTACGTAACAGCACTTTTAGATTTTTATAGGCACATTGGTATTCCCTAACTGGATAAAAAGAGGCGTAATAATTCTTTTCATATTTTTGTAGTTCACTGCTGGGCATGAGTCTCAGCCACTCATGGATAGGTGAGCCTATATACTTTCACAAGGTCTGGTTATCTGCTGCCTGCATCCAACTACTCCCAACAACCTTTACACTTTTTTGGTTAGGTATATGTCACCTTACGCTGCGATTTCCGGTGCGTAATCTCCATTCAAGACTTAAAATTTACCAAAGTAAATTATTGTTTTGTATATTAATAAGAGAACTACGCGTGGCTGTCCCTTATGAGTATTTAACGGCCATTGTCCTAAGAATCCTTTTAGTAAATTCCTGTGCTTGGAATCTACATGCCTACATTATGAATTTCACGTTTGCAAAGATTTCGTGGTAGGAATTTCGGTTAAATATCATAAAGATTACTTTTAAAAATATATACGAGGTGTATAATAGACTTTTGGATGATTTTTTCTGTAGCCAAGTTAATGCCCTAAAAGTAACAAAGAGAGATTATTCTTTGTTACTTGTTATACCTACTTTACTTGGAAGTACTATCGTATTTGTCCGTCTAGGTACCTTTGTTATAAATACTTTAAGTGTACTTGTTTGTTTTATTAAAGCACAGTGAAGTAAAATCAAAGCGATAGCAGATTGTTTGTTTTAGATATCTGCCTTTGTTCTCGACATCTCTATAATTAGTGAGATTTAAAGGAAAGACGGATTTGTGTAAGAATACCATAACATACATGCCTGTCAACACGCCTGTATTCCTCGAAGGATTCGGCAGACGCATACCTACTAATGTACACCCACAGGTCGCCCGTAAGTTTAGGTTCTACGTAATATGGGGCGAGCCTATTGCTATAAACCGGGCACAAAATCTTAACTCCGAGCTGCTATTGGGAATTTCATAGAAAAACCCAATAACACTTTGCTCGACCTGGGAATCAAACCCAGAATCTAGTAAGTATAGCAGTCGCGCTCAGGACCACTAGGCTAATGAGGCAGTTGATCTCACAAATAATCAGTCACAAATTCTCAGTAGCGGTTCGGAGTTTTTATTTATGCCCAGTTAACTCGCTCCCTATGACATGGGACATAAACACACTAACAGCGAACTGTTGGTGTACATTTGCACTCTTCATCAAATCGTCTTTTTAAATTAGTTGACACTTTCCGTATTACCTTGTATGTATATAAACTATTGTTTGTGCCTGAAGATGGAAGGCACTGCGCTGTTCAATTCGGCTCAGAAAGAGGTGACAGAGAGAGGTGGCGGCGTGAGAAAGAGAACCTGGCTGACCCTGGACGAAACATTAACCCCGCTGAATTTATTTTAAAATAATCTACAGATATTACAAAATGATAAAGTGGGCGACTTCTTAACGGTTCACACTAATCTCGTCGTCGCTCGCACGCTCACTGGTCAGGGCTTGCGCCATAATATGAGCACACGCATCAATGAACGCGCGGCTTTGCGCGGTAATCGCGCGTCAACACGCAATTAGACGCGGGTTATTCGATGCTTGATTAAACACTATTGGAATCTAATGATTTTCTATTGGTTCGAATTAAAACTGTTACAAAATTATCTTCTTCTTCTTCTCTACTATTCTAAAATTGTAAAAAAGCCGTGTATGTACTACATACATAATATAGGTAACTAGCTTCTGCCCGCGGCTTCGCTCACTTGAAGCTCGAAAACCAACAGTGATGATTTCTGCTTTGTATGGGTCTCTATACATTAGAGAGGTCAAGCTGTATCTCAGGTTCCGTTTAATTATTTGAGATAAGATGTAGGTATACCAGTTTTTGAGTTGGAGTACATACTTTTTAATAGTGATAGTTTTTGCGCCAACCCGTTAAAAACACAGCTTTTTTACAATTTTATAATAGTTGAGATATATAAATATAATTGTTCACCTACAGTTTGTCAGTCTTAACAGTGGGCAAAAACTAGGCACAAATATCAAATTCGGAGGAATACAGAGAATACATTCGAATACAAAAAATATTGACGGATTGTAACAGGATTTCAACCAGTTCCATTACCAAGGTTAACATCGAATTGAGTCTAGTTTAGAAGTCGACTCTAGATCTTTATGTAAAACTAGCTTCTGCCCGCGACTTCATCTGCGTGGACTTCAGATAAAAAGTAGCCCATGTGTTATTCCAGACTATAATCTATCTCTGTGCCATATTTCATCCAGATCCGTTCAGCCGTTCTGGCGTGAAAGAGTAACAAACATCCATCCATCCATCCATCCATCCATCCATCCTTACAAACTTTCACATTTATAATATTAGTAGGAAGTAGGATTGCACACATAACTTTCAAACTAGTCCCGTATATAATATGCTAACACTAAAAGTAAACTAACAAAAGCCAAGTTTATAACTAAACTAAACTTCACGATCGTTTAGTTTAAACTTCGGCTTAGTGAGTCTTCACAGGTTAAGTTTGTGGAGAAAAAGGAAAACACTTATGTGTCAGCCGCAAATATCTACGTTTATAAATTTTCGGCTAATTTATTAGTTCGAGAGTTATCAAATCTGTTCTGAAGGGTGTATTTCTTAAAAATAATGAATGTAATTACGTTTACAAAATACTTTCAAAAGTTTTATTGTTGTATTTCGCTTAAATACAATAATAGTAGTTGTAGTAATTGTTGAGTGATTATCACGTGCTTAAACTATAAAGGAAAGCATCGTGAGGAAACCTGAATGCCTGAGAGTTTTTCTTCACTGCGTGTGAAGTCCGCCAATCCGCCCTAGACCAGCGTGGTGGAATCTAGCGTAACCACTCTTATTCTGAGAGAGACAATAATTATAATGGGTTGATAATACTGATGATTTCCACTTATCTACCTACGACAGGAATCGAACAAATACATCAAAACTAAACACGCAATAAAAATAGAACAATTCAATCAAATTATGCGTTCTGGCTAGACTCACATTTACTGTGCCATTAATAGCATATAAAAAGAAATAACCCATGATACGATATAATAAATAGTAGGAACGAACCGTAGCCAGCCCTGTATTTCAACAAAAGAGTTATTATACCTCAGATCGTGGCCC
This sequence comes from Acronicta leporina, assembly GCA_947256265.1. Taxonomy (NCBI): domain Eukaryota; kingdom Metazoa; phylum Arthropoda; class Insecta; order Lepidoptera; family Noctuidae; genus Acronicta; species Acronicta leporina. The sequence goes on along the minus strand of OX366513.1, from coordinate 441,338 downwards.
AACTAACGCACAGATGTGACTTTTCGCAATTTATGATCCGTATATTCTTGATACTCTAAATTTATTTTATTGTTATGTTAATGAGTCGAGCTTTGTGAAAACATAGAGGATGTAACTTAATCAATTTTTATCTTTATACTAGCATCCGCCCGCGACTTCGACCGCGTGGAATAGTTACTTAGTCTTAGCGTGATGATATATAGCCTATAGCCTTCCTCAATAAATATGTGCGTGTGAACTGAGGGACCACACTGATTTTCCAAAAATAGACATAGCTCTCCCACGATGATTTTTGTTTTTTAGGATGATGATGATTCGATAACACTACTTCCACAGTATTATTTTATGCACTTAAGTAAATTATAAATATTTGAAGTTCCTATTATTAACAAACCAATAGGTAACTAACTTCAAAAAATAAACTCTTTCATACAAACGTTTTCACCCATCTTTACCCCCTTGGTACCTGAAAAAAAAAACACTATACGAGCTAACTGAAAAGAATAATAACTTAAATTAAATAAAACCCATTATGTATTTTATTAAATAATTTATATGACATTCAAGCACATTACTTATTTACTACATTATTTGTTTTCGTTTTGTCTAATGCTACAATAAATGAAGTTTAATAGTAGGTAGTCTCTTTCATTGTGTGGTCACACTACTCCATCTATTTTCATAGAATTTAAAAATGTATATTATTTCAGCTAAAAGGACAGAAATGCACAGTTTAAGATGCCTATTATTTAGTAGAAATTTTCTACTAAAAGTTAAGTACACCAGATTGTCTGATTTCACTCCCACCTAGCAGCAAGAGCACGCACAAATGTTAGTGGATGTGAGGATTGAGGGACCACTTTTAGTCATAGGTATCTTCAAATTGCGTCGATATTTTTTAATTTTTTCTTTATTACAAAATGCTTTGAGACTCTTACTAAAACTTTATGTAGAAAAAGAAACAATTGATTTATTTGTTTCCGTAATATTTTCATCTTTCAATTGCGGCTGTGAGGGACCACAGTTAAGTCGTTATATATTCTTTATCTTTGATGCTTTGTGGCCTATTTTTTTGTAAATATCTTTACAAATTCTTTACTAAATATCTGCAGTTAAAATACCTGAAATTTTCACGTACTTTCCGAGATCTGGCTGATGGTGTGTGAGGACTGAGGGACCACACTTTAAGGGCTGTAGTTTTTAATATATTTGTTTAAATTCCCAGATTTGTTCTACAATTCAGCTTTATAATTTAGTATAGATTTAACCATTACTGTTACTGTCCATCAGGTTTCCTCGTTATGTTTTCCTCCACGTTTAAGAGATTGTTAGTTTACCATGCGCATATTCCAAAAAGTCAGAGTTTAGGTTTGGCAGTTCATAGTTAAATGATTAAACAATCGCTTAAGTTACCCTAAATAAAAACAAATATACCTACGCACTGATTTTGACATTTAGGCGAAGATTAGGCATAGAAATAAAACAACTATTTACGGATTTGATCGCATTGTATTGATATTATTTAATTCCCAAATTAACAAAAATGTAAGGCGCTGTTCGTAATTTTAATATTAAGATGTTCAATACCTGAGTCTTCCCGTGTCGATGGATGCTGTAATTGATACGAAACGTGAGGTTAAATCATTAATAATATTTCATTGAATATGTTATATTTATGTTAAAAAATTAAGCAAGCATAATGGAATGCATGAGTTTGAGAGTTGTGGATCGTCTCGCGCCGCTACCGTGCGCGGTCTGTGCAAATGTGTGAATATTTTGTGTGCAGGCTGCCCGGCTGGCTGGCTGGTGATACCGCCCATGCCGGGACGCGTTCATTATTTTTTTTATGACCGCATAAATTACTCCAAATGTCCCGATAATAATAGGGGCGGAAGGCGCTTTAAATGCTTTCGTTTCAGGATAAATTATTATTAATTCCAGCGCTTATTCAACAACGATTGAGTCTCTGTCATGGCAAACAGTATAAAATATTTCGCTATAATGGCATGTTGCAGTATTGAATCCATTTCGTATTCAGCACTCGGCTAGTAGTTGTGGCAGTGATATATTTACGTAATGAATTTTAAAATATAGAATAAATTAAATTCTTAGTGCAAAGTGCAAATCAAGACTTCTGTATTACAATATTTGATTACTTGTTTTCAGATTATAAATAAGGTTTTATTTAAAAAAAAATATGTGCTAATTATTCACATAATTACGTATAATATATATGTGGGATGCATGATAAAAAAATAGCAGGTTTTCTCTTCAAAACTTTAATTTAAATTTGGAGTAATTTACATCGTATTAGAAACGTAGTCTTAAATCGTCATCTTGACAACTCCTTATGTTTTATAAGAGTTTTACAAAAAAACTAACAAAAGTAAAAAAGGTAAGTAAAGTAGCATTTCCCACATATAATGTAAAAGATTATTAATTCCAAAAAGATCTAAGTAGTTATCTGCTGTTACTGAGAAGTCACATGTTCCTGATGGTATTATGCTTCGTATCACTCTAACACCGCATTATCCATCACGGATCAAATTGGATTTATCCGGAAGGAAATTCCCAGTGTCGATAACATTTACTGCTGGCACATTCGAGCTGTATGTTTGATACAGTTATTGACACATTTAACACACATTTACACACCTTTGTCTTTACTATCTTTTTAAGAAAAGGAACAGAATACAAATAACCCGAGAACTTCCTCCTTTATTGAATGGAGTTAATAACGTGGTTTCACGTGGGAGAGCCATGCTTCGGCACGAATGGGCCGGCTCACAGAAAACCGGCGTAAAACAACGCTTGCCTTGTGTTTCGCCGAGTGAGTGAGGTTACCGGAGGTCCAAACCCTTTTAAAAGGCGGGCAAAGCACTTGCGACTCCTCTAGTGTTGCGGGTGTCCATGGGCGGCGGTTATCGCTTACCATCAGGTGATTCGTCTGCTCGTTTGCCCCCCTATCACATAAAAAAACTTTTATATGAAGCCAAAATCCGTTATCACATAACAAATTTTATTTGCTTATATCAGATTGGTGGTATTTAGTAGTTTGTTTACTGTATCCATTAGAAGGCGGAAGCCAAACCATTAAGTTAATTGGCAAGTCGCCAGAAGTGCGGTTATTATAGAAATTAAATCTTAAAACAAAAGCTATTTTAATTAATTATGTATTGGTATAAACAAATCAATTAAAATAGTTTATCCAGTATTTATTTTATTTCTTACTAGCGACCCGCCCGCGGTTTCACCCGCGCTGCCCCGGTCCTAAGAGGCATAGCGTGATGTTAAATAGCTTAAAACCTTCCTCTTAAATCATTCTATCTATTAAAAAAAACCGCATCAAAATCCGTTGCGTAGTTTAAAAGATCTAAGCATACATAGGGACAGACAGCGGGAAACGACTTTGTTTTATAATAAGGGTAGTGATTATTTTTCTTTTATATTTTGTCAACAGTAAAGGCAAGCCACTCCCTTTCTTTTTTTTTCTAGTCCCGTTCACCCAGTGTGTGCTATCTCAGGAACGATCTTTAGGCCCATCGTAATTAGTCAGCCCGGTAGAGATGTCAAAGCTCGCGATAGCCGGAGGCTAAGAAAAGCTGCCTTAGCATTTCGAATTTCGAATCATATACGATTCCCCGTAAAAAAATGCTACGGAGTCACTATGGATTTATTTAGAGGAATTGCTGAATTGACTGCATTTAGCACTGGACTACAATTTACAATATTATTATGGTATAGGGGGGCAAACGAGCAGACGGATCACCTGCTGGTAAGCGATTCCCGCCGCCCATGGACACCAGCAACACCAGAGGAGTCGCAAGTGCGTTGCCCGCCTTTGGGGTTTAGGCCTCCGGTATCCTCACTCGCTCGGCGAAACACAACATAGGTAAGAGTTGTTACACGCTGGTGTTCTGTGAGGCCGTGGTATCACTCCAGTCGAGCCGGCCCATTCGTGCCGAAGCATGGCTCTAAGCCAAGTATGGCGTTTTCCTCTTAACCGATTAATATTTAGATCCTGTAGTTATTCTTTAAATATTTTGCAATATTCATCAAATATTCTATAACTAAGCCACTCAGAAGGCTAATCTCCTGAGTGGCTTATCTTTTCCCACGGCATGAATAAAGACTTCATAACTAAATAATTTCTGTGTTCATTTTTATCGCAACAACAATTATTATAATAAATTGTAACAACAACAATACTGTGATATTGGATATGACATTTTGAATAAATATCGTATAATGTATGATTCTGTTACTGGATAGCCCTATTTTATTACAGAAATAGATATTTCGCTGTTCCCATTAAATAGCAATTCCGTAGCCTTTCATATTTATCATAAATACATATGTATTGACGTAATTCAAATTTGTTTTGATAGGATTTATGTCGCATCCCTAGGATTAGGTGGCTCCTGAATATTCAACCCGGATCCACTAGTTACGGGCCGCAGAACCCTGAATAAATAGGTGGCCACGTGAAGATAATCCACAGGTCTTGTTTGCGATGGGTATTTTATAGAATTCATTGTATTTTGGGCTCTGTGCCAAATTGCACATGGTGGCTTTTATGATAAACATTAATTACGGTTTACATCAATTAGTTTGTTGTTTCCGATTTCCTTTGAGATATTGGCACTAAGCATAGATAACGTTATGTTGATAGATAAGCCTATTTACAATATTAATCCTTCAGAGAACTAATAACAGTTACAATAGCTAATTAATTGTCAGCTGGGTTTAGCCTTAGGGCTATAAATAATATGTGTGTATTGTTAGGAAAATCTAGTATGTTTTAAGACTAGAACTAAGATAAACAAACAAACGAGACATGGTCAAGTCGGTGGTGGAAGTGACAACAAATCTTGGAACTATAGGTACTGGGCCGACCCCAACTCGGTCCTTAATAACTTTGGATAAGGGCAGGAGGATGATAATGAGACCTATAACACGTAATAACCCGTATTAACTTCTGTAGTATTTTGATATATCAGTTTAAAATAAATATATTGTACTCATCCGTCTGCAGTTTTCAAAAACGGTATAAAAAAGCGGCGGCAGCCTAATGGTTATGTGACTTGCGATCATGTGGTTACCGGTTAGAAACCCACCCATTGCACTACTGACGTGAACCCACACTCGTAACACGAGCATTTAGTAGGGGTTAATAATAATACTAGTAATGTGCAACCCAAATAGTTATTTTATGTTATATAGTTATCTATACATTTATAAAAGACCTCACTGTCGCATTGGGTGACAACCTGTTATTATAGTTGTACGGGAGAATAGATAAATAAATAAATATTGCTAGTTTAAAAATATATATATACAAAATCATATAAATTTTCTGTATTATTTATTATAAGTACAAATTGTTGGTGGAAAAAATGTTTTAAGTTTTAGTGGTTGAACTGCTAGTTACATAGATGTATTTTTTGTTATGTGATAAGTTTATATAGGATATTGTGTTATTATTTTGTGTATATAAACTAATATAATAATAATTCGTTTATATAACAACGAATTAGTTTAAATTAAAGAATCAAATGCTATTCAGGTGGTTTAAAGCAAAAATACTAGCTTCAATTTGATGCGGCGGTAGTCTAATGGCTAGGGCGTCGGACTTGCGATCATGTGGTTGCCGGTTCGAACCCCACCCATTGCACTACCGACGTGAACCCACTCGTAACACAAGCATTTAGCTTAGCACGAGGGGTTAACAAGAATACTAGTAATGTGTGACCCACATTGCTAGCAAGCTTTTTTTTAAAAAAAAAAAATTTGTAATGCGGAGTTTGCGGTTCAAACTTAACGGTATAATATTTCTGTCGCGTAATAACCCTGGGATTGCAGTGGCCAACTTTTTGAACCTTGTTCCAACTTCTTTCTCGGAAAGTCGTATAAAACACTGGATTGGAACGTTTCTTCTTGTGTTTATTTGACAACAAAATTGAACGAGGGCACTGTATTTTGCTAGTGCGGGTATAAAACATTGATTCGTGGCAACCCTTGAAATGAAACTACTTTTTACGGATATTATCGCGTTGAATTGATATGATTTTATTCCCGACATTTCGGATCCTTTACAGCAATTTCAATGTCTAATATTCGCGTAAGTGTCAGAAATCAGTATCGTGGCAACCCTGTTTTATTTGGGTACTTTTGTAAGAGATCACTTTTCAACTATCGTCATAATTGAAATAAGGGTACTTGAAAGTAGTATTCAATATAGCAGTAAGAATACTTTACCTTTATGACCATTGTATGGTCCACATTTATCATGCATACCGCCGAAATGTGGAATGCGCTTCCTGAGTGGGTCTTCCCCGATAGATTATAATCTGAGTGTCTTTAAATCACGAGTGAATCGTTTTCTTTTATGCGAGCGCGCTGCTTCTTAGGTCGCAGTGTCGCTTAACATCAGGCGAATTGGCGATCAAGCGTAAGCCTATTAAAAATAATAAAAAAAAAGTAGCTCAGTAGGTACTACGTCACACAAAGCATCGATATCGTACCTGCATTCCCCGAAGGGTTAAGCAGAGCTGTATTAATGTATACCCATTATCACCGCTATAATTAGGTCCCACTGTCTCATTAGCTTAGTGGTCCTGAACTCAACTACTACGCTAGAGGTCCTGGGTTTGATACCCAGGTCGAGCAAAGTGTTATTGGGTAATTTTATGAAATGCCAGTAGCAGCTCGGAGTTTGGCATTTGAGCCCGTTTAATGGCAATAGGTTAGCGCACTATTACATGGGACCTAAACATACCGTAATTAAAAGGCGCAGCTCTAACTAATCCTTCGGAGAATATAGCCGTGATGTATGTATGTATGTAATTAGGTCCCATGTAATACCTATTGCCGTTAACTGAGAACAAAACCGAAATCCTGAGAATTTCAGAGAAAAACCTTAAAATACAACTGCCCGACTTGCCAATTAGCTTCGAACCCAAGAACTGAGGTGTAGCAGCCTTAAAAATATCATGCTGGAATTTTCTAAAATCTTTTAACGACATTATTTTTCTTCTCTAATTGGAACTATTAATGCCAAACTTTTTCAGGGAATTGATTCAATTAGTTCCACGAACAAGTCTATGGGCTACTTGTGTTCAAAGTTTAGGCATAAAACCTCGAGACTACAGGCTAGTAATAGCAGAAGTGGTGAGCGTCCCGGCTAACAGATTCAAAGAGAATTGTTTGTATTGTACTATTAACTACGGTTTTATTGGGAAAAGTTGAAGTAGGGACCAATTTCTTTTACTCTTGAGTGTATTATAATTTCCTGCTAACTAGGTACTCTGGAGTACCGGAACACTACAGGGTTTGGCAGAATGCAATTAATACTATTTCTGTATTAGAAGAAAATCAAGAGATGAATGAATAACACAATTTTCTGCACTTCACTTTCAAGACAATTTTACTAGATTTTAAATGCGTGTTTATTTTTTATTCTGAAAACAGCCAGTCAACCCATAATATTTCACGTGGGAGAGCCATGCTTCGGCACGAATGGGCCGGCTCGACCAGAGTGATACCACGGCCTCACAGAAAACTGGCCTGAAACAACGCTTACGTTGTGTTTCGCCCACTGATTGAGGTTACCGGAGGCCCAAACCATTTTAAAAGGCGGGCAACGCACTTGTGACTCCTCTGGTGTTGCGGGTGTCCATGGGCGGCGGTTATCGCTTACCATCAGGTGATCCGTCTGCTCGTGTGCTCCCCTATCCCATAAAAAAATCGCCTTAATGGAGCGGTCTCTACAGTACTTAGTAATAAGTTAGTATTGCCAAAGGTTCCGCATAGATCATCAGATCTCTCATTACTGCTGTGACGTTGGAAGAGGACTACACGAGGAGTTGACTATGAGGAGATTGCGGTAAATTGTTTCGGAGAGTCATTAAACTGTCATTTGCGGTTCTCACACTAGGACTTCTGAGAAGAATAAAACCTACTTTGTTTGACATACGCAGCTTCTGAGCACAGATAAAAACTATCCAGATAGGATATCACTATCTAACCGTCCTATCCTTCGAAGCGTAGGAAATTACAAAAAGCGACACTCAAAAACTCCGCCAAAGATTGGCGTTTTTCCTCAATCAAAGATCGGTGTAATCTCAGTTAATACTGACAGCATGGATTGATGGTGAGTGTTTGGTTTTAATTAAAGTGTCCGGGACGAGTGATGGCCGTCCGATTGCTGCCATAACTCAGCCCGGTGTGCACGGTATGATAATACACGCTAAGTGGCCGCTAAGTAGATATTTTTGGTCATTTGGTGATGAATTGAAGACAATCACCTATGGTGAAAGAAGAAGAAGAAAGAAAGAAAATATTATATGTTATAATAATAATAATAATATATATATTATATTATATGTTATATAATATGTGATATTATATAACAATTTTTTTTTATTTTTTTTTGTGATGGTGGTGATTGCTATATCTTGTACAATACATAACAGCCAGTAATTAGTATACACACCACTTTCATGTCTATTTCATAAAACTGAAGACAAAAATATAAGCGCCACAATCCGATAAAGTCAATGTATATGAGTCGTGTACTCGTGAATTCATGATTCAAAGTCATAAGTAGCGTTATGCTACGTCGACTACGAAATTAACGTAGCAAGTTGTAGCCACTCAGTTTCGTAGCCGTAGCTCCCTCGTAGGCCTCAGTCATAAAATTCTTCTTCTTCTTCTCTACTATTATAAAATTGTAAAAAAGGTGTGTCTGTACATTGAAGATATTAAAAAAAAAAACACGTGGGTTATAGTATATAAACGTCTCCGAACCCGAAAATGTGATTTTTAAAATTCTTATCTGTTTGTTACGGGTTGGAGCAAAAACTACTGAATAGATTTTAATTTTATTATCACTATTAGAAAGTATATGCTCCAACTTAAAAACTGGTGAATTTCTTATCTCAATTAATTAAATGAATACTGAGATACCGCTTGACCTCCCAGATGTATAGAGTCCGATACAAAGAAGAGGTCATCAATGTTGGTTTATCATTTTAACTCCTGGTATAGCTTCACGTAAGCGAAGCCGCGGGCAGAAGCTAGTTTATCATATTATTGAGGTTATGTTACTAGAAGTGTGATATCGTTTGAACTCACACGCTCTGTCCTTACGTAATTTAATAATAGTTTTAACACAAACAATTAAAGAGTGTCCCCACTGCGCACTTGCTCGTCTAGTGATTAGTGTCGCACGGTGATCGATCGATCGCCGCAGCCGCCGGTCGACGCCGAAGTGATTACTGACGCTAATTATGACGGATAATACCGGACAAACATCGGTCATGTTTTAACTGCGTTTGTTGTTTCGTGTCTGGTGGAAGGACGCTCATACAGCAGGGATGTCGAGGGGGATGAAGATGGGCAACAGGTTGCCTCACAATTTAATTTGATCTTAATTACGTTGTTATATGTTTTAATGTCAATCAACAGAACCTATGTTGATTAGCAGGACTGTCACTGGTCTATTTCCTTTTAAAAGAAAGGAAGTTTATTTTAAAGTCAAAGTAAAAATGATTATTTCCATGAGACCACTAAAATATGTAGGTACTTTTGAAAAGTCAAAACTAGTTTCACGGTTTCAAAAAGTGGGTCTTATGAGGAAGAGCTGGCAAGAAACTATTGTTAGTCCATTTAAAAAATCACGGTTACAGACAACTTTCAATAACATTGACAACTTTTTTTTAAATAATTGCTAAGAATTATGCAGATTGATGTGCTAGATTTTTTCATTCAGATTTATTCATTTCATATCATTAGAACTAACTGCAAAGTAAGTTATTTCGGTTGAAAAGTTAAGTAGCTTGCTTTTCAATTGTTGTCACTGACTTCATCTTCATAAATTAGAATGTGAAGGCAAATTTCGACTTGGCGGGTGGAACTCGCGGTAGCCTAGCGTCTGGTATATCTAACCAGATGACGACAGTTCGAATCTTGCCCCCAGGCGAATTTTTTCCTTCACTAAAATGACTAAAATCTTAGCATGGCAAATGCCCCAAAAAATCAAAAAGATAATTTTTATGATGAGGTGCAGTGGCACAGAAATTCAACTTGTAAAAAAGTAGAACCCACTCTCACTCGGTTCAGTTCAGTTCTTGTAAAGTAAAGTGGATTACTCATCTTGACTCCACATGTCAAAAGCATTCCTGCTTCGCCGTTCTAAGCTCTAATAGCGACCGATATATTAGCAGGAGCGTCTTGTTTACTGTGGATCGTAATAAGCAATCAGCCGTTCCTGTAACTCGGTTAACAGATAACTCAGTTATCCGACTTATATGTTCAACGATTGAGACCAAGACCGCTACATACGTGTAGATATGAGCAGGATGTGTTTACAGTATGTAATGGTAAAAAACAAATAAGTAAAAAATGGAATAGAAAAAAGTGAAGAAAATATATAAAAAAAAATATACTTATATGACCGCATCGATATTAAAACCTCCTCCTGTTTCGTTGATTAATAATGAAAACCAAGTGCATTTATGTTTAGTGGCATAATCGGAGTGAATTGTCATACGACAGCCATATTATTACGATACCACTCTCGAGATAATCATTGATATCTCGTATTACATCGTGTAACATACACAAATATTTCGGTCCTTTTTTGGTATTGAATAAGCTTATACATTATCTTGCCCTCAAGCGTCATTGTGTTTGTTGTCGTTTTTGTCGAAGAAATTATAGACTATATAATTAATGTTATTTTCTAGGTCCACAGCCCATTGGCGAGATGACGTCACCTTTGATGAATATCCTTACAAGATAGGCAGAAGACTAAATCCGACTTATCAGTTTCTGCCAGGTTTTACAAAAAATACCTAATATAATACAAAAAGGAATGAACTCTTGAACGAGCTAACTGACACTTGTTATAATAATTAACATAACTTACAAGTAAAAGGGAAACTAATGATAGATCTGTCGGGTAACTTCTAACAACTTTGGTACAAGTTTTGTATAAGATTTCGGAGGGTATTTACTTAGACATAATTTACGTTGCGTTGTCCCAAGCTTGGAGGAGGTTATCTTCCTGGTCTTGACGAACAGTGATGAGTTGCTGTAGAAACAGGTGCGGGAGTTGTGATATGACGTAACGAACGTATGAAGAAAAGTCTTCCCTACTTCCTTAGTCTCCATCTAAAGTCCCACAAGATTGTGCCGGTTCCTTCTTCTTTTCTGAGCTCGCCAGAAAAAAAGCTCCGGGAAGAATACAAATAGTTCTTTCGTACTTTGTATAAAGCATAATATAAAGTACCTAGCATAAAGTGTTATAAATGAAATAGGTAAGTTTATCATAAAAGAAAAGCCTGTTGGGTATTGAACTGCCTCATTAGCCTAGTGGTCCTGAATGCGGCTGCTATGGTTGAGGTCCTGGGTTCGATTCCCAGGTCGAGCAAAGTGTTTTCGAGGGTCGAGGGTTTTTCTAGAAATTCCCAGTAACAGCTCGGAGTTTGGAATTTGTGCGCGGTTAATGGCAATAGGCTCGCCCCCTATTACATAGGACCTAAACATACCGGCGAAATGTGGGTGTACATTAGTACGCCTCTGCCTAAACCTTCGGGGAAAACAGGCGTGGTATGTTATGTTGGGTATATTTCTTTAAATCGTTTCTCCATAATGCGATATGTTTTAGTATTAGGGTTTTTTTATACCACCAAGGCTCACATGATGGTAAGCAGTTACCGTAGCGTATGGAGGTTTAACGGATGCGTTTACAAAAACAAATCTTTACATACACAAATATCGAGACGCCTGAACGAATAGCTGTAGGCCGTATCAGTATTAGTTTTATGCAGAAATCGATGCGCTCAACCATGGCTCGAATCGTGTCTATACATCGAAATATGGCTATAGAGATGGTAGGTAGTCCTGAAATATATTATATTCAGCCGCATGAAAGTCGACTATAATTTTTGAGGAGAGTTTAAAAAGGTAAAGGTCCTAAAATAATTCTTAGCAACTTTTAATAAAGACTCTTAATTTATCATGTCTAACGCTAAGTGTAAAACTCACCCACGTAGCTCCACCAATAATTAATTAAAGTCCCTAATTTCTTTACAATTAGTCGCCAAACTTTACTGTTAATGAAGCAGCACTACCCTCGCTTATAAGTAAAACGATCCTTTTGAGTAATTAAAATTGATAGAGATGGGTTGTGTAAGAAGAGGACGCGGTTACAGAAAACTGTGGCTTAGAAGTTTGTTTTTATGATTTATGCTGTCAATACAGCAAATTAGCCAATTGATAGTAAGCAGTGTCTGTGTCAGTCGCGGCTGTGTCAACTTACTATCAAGTGGCAAGGACACCTACAACACCAGAGGAATTATTAATGTGTTGCCGAGCCTTGGAGTACAAACTGCAGACACAGCTTCAGAGAGACAGCTTCTCCCTCGGACGCAGCGGCTCCGGAAAGCCGCTGAGACCGAGGGAGAAGCTGTCTCTCACACACAAGAGTCAAAACACACACAGACTCAGACGCAAAGGTGATTTCGAGGTAGTCAGACCGCAAGAAGTCTTACCACGAGATAGTCGGTCTATAGGTAGTAGTAGTAGATAAACGTTAAAGATTAACATTGTCTGTCGTTTTGTTTGTTAGTTATGTTTTCACACCTGCTGAACCAATTTTGATGAATTTTGCTATAGAGATTCATTAGACTTTGAAGGGGGACATAGACTGCTTTTCGGCTCAAAACCACCAATGAGATGCGAGTAAAACAGCTACAGCTAGTATAATCGCTTTACATTATAACTTGCGCCACAAAAATCTGAATTATTTTATTCGAAGCAAAGTCCTACCTGTTTTGCCGGCACGAAGCGCCGCGATAAATAATTCAGAGGCCAGCCGTCGGACTCGCGACGGCTCCAGAATGTTCGTAATCTTCACAAGTTTCGAGTTGGACAAGTTGGGGACGAGTTATGTGCCTATCTGTTTAGATTTGTAACATGTCTGTAACTTGTTAGAAACAAAGTTGACATCAATATGAAGTTCTATTAATTTCATTTTCAACAGCTTTTCGTAAGACGATATTGTTATACCTCATTGGTCTTGTGGTTTGTTGCTGAGCGTGAGGACCGGGGTTCGATTTCCAAGTCGATAAAAATTTCTTTCAGCCTTCATTGTCATCTTCAGTGTCATGATTTTTCTTGAATGTAAATCTTCCACGACGCGTCTATCCCAAAATTCACTAAACTCCCGGTAGAGTAACAGTTTCAATTTAAAAATAAATAAACAAAATGTTGCTAAAAATAGCGTGTACGTGGGGAGGCTTACAAATTTGACGTAATAATAAGTTATCAGCGGGTAGATAATATGGGCCTTTAATGGAAACCGTTCATAAGAGTGTCCGTCCAGCCCTCAGCAATAGGGCTGGCAGAAACACACAAAATAATAAAATACCTACTACAAAACTTGTACTGCAAATGTGTATAGGTTGTTTTATAGCCTCCTAATTATTTTAAAATAATCATAATTTAAACGCAATACCTGCCTGTATATTTTAATAGCTTCTGCCCGCGGCTTCACCCCCGTGGAATTCGGTCTTTCATCACGGCCCACGGGAACGGGATTAAAAGATTATCCTATGTCCGTCTCCTGGTTCTAAGCTACCTCTCCACCAATTTTCAGCCAAATCGGTTCAGCCGTTCTTTAGTTATAAATAGTGTAACTAACACGACTTTCTTTTATATATATATATAGATTTTGGTTTTGTGGGCTTTAAGTGAATATTCTTGCTTGTACCAATCCGAATGAATATTAAAGCAGAGACAGTTTATAAAATAATAACTTTATTATGTGTATCTAGTGATAATTATAAAATGAGGTGAAAATGAGATGAATAAACTTATTTTTTTTCTTTTTGAATAAGAAAATGAGATGAGGTGATGTCGAGCGAATTATTATTCGATTTCTTTATCTCCGATTTTTTATAGATAATAATAATTGTCCATAAAAATCGAAGTTTTGATTTGTATCCGGTAAATGGCAACACCACAGACAGAGTCATTTAGAAACAGGGACCCTTCCCTGTTTCTAAATGACTCTGTCTGTGGTGGTCCCACAGCTGGGCGAAAATGCCTCCCTAGGCATTTTCGCCCAGCTGTGGGACGAAATGGGCTAAAAAAGGCAACAAGTTCAAGTTCAAATGTTTTTATTTCAAATAAGCTTTTACAAGCGTTTTTGAAACGTTATGATTCTAGTTGCACGGTTCCAAAAGGTCGATCCTATGGAGAAGAATCCGGCAAGAAAATAACAGCCTCGTCCACTGATACAAAGGACCTAAACATACCGACGGACTGTAGGTAGGCATAGACCACATCAATACAACTCTGCCTAACCCTTAGGGGATACAGGCGTGATACCATATTATTATTCTTATTTTCCAGAAAAAAATATCAGCACTTATGAATAAACGTTTCGTTCCATGGCAACCCTATTCCCCCCGGGTGGGCTGTCCATTATAATTATGTATTATCTCGTTCGCCGAAATAAACCTCGCCAGATGTTCACTAGCTACATAATTACGACGTTACAGCTACGTTTAAAACCCCTTCAAATTATAACTACCGTGTGAGTAACTGCTTTCCTACATTAAAATTGCACATTAAAGAGAATAATTATTAATAAGCCATTGTTTGTTTACTTTGCATTCTGATGTAGTGTAGTGTATTTAAATCTATACTAATATTATAAAGAGGAAAGATTTGTATGTATGTAACGAATAAACTCAAAAATTAAAGGGCATAAAATTTTTTCACCGTTTATATGCTACTTTATTCCAGATTAACATAGGCTATAGAATATTTTAGAAAAATTTAGGGATTTCTCCACCAGTGCGAAGCGGGCCGCTAGTTTATTGTTAAATAATTTGTGTTTTAATACTTGATGAATTTTGCTTACTTCGTAGAAAATCGCTTGTTTGCATGTTAAGTAATATACTTAATTAAGAATGACCAGAGAGGTTGATCATACCATGAAGCGGCTTACTTTAAATAACATAACATACCATCACGCCTGTTTTTCCCCGAAGGGTTAGGCAGAGGCGTACTAATGTACACCCACAGTTCGCCGGTATGTTTAGGTCCCATGTAATAGGGGGCGAGCCTATTGCCATTTACCGGGCACAAATTCCAAACTCCGAGCTGCGACTGGGAATTTCATAGAAAAACCCAATAACACTTTGCTCGACCTGGAGATCGAACCCAAGACCTCTAGCGTAGCAGTCGCACTCAGGACCACTAGGCTAATGAGGCAGTTCACTTTAAATAGAGAAAGAGATATCTACTAAAGCCCCTTTATTTTTTTTAGGGACCGAAACTCCTGATAGTGATTTTTCAGTATTCTTGAGGGTTGGAAAATTATGTATAGGCTACCTGACACACAGCCATATTTCCACAGATTAGCGTAATATTTTCTTGACAAATATTGGTAAAAATGTTTCAAATATTTTGCCAAGCACTTATGAACTTATGTTTTTTTTATAAATTATATAATATTCTCAAAACGGGTCATGGTCAATGTAAAGTTGTAAAAAATTTTGCAGGCATTTCAGAATGATATTTCTAAATGACTTTCCAAAGTTATCTAATATATTATTAAAGATAACTGCCTCATTAGCCTAGTGGTCCTGAGCGCGACTGCTACGCTTGAGGTCCTGGGTTCGATTCCCAGGTCGAGCAAAGTGTTATTGGGTTTTTCTATAAAATTCCCAGTAACAGCTCGGAGTTTGGTATTTGTGCCCGGTTAATGGCAATAGGCTCGCCCCCTATTACCTACATGGGACCTAAACATACCGGCGAACTGTGGGTGTAAATTAGTACGCCTCTGCCTAACCCTTCGGGGAAAACAGGCGTGATGGTATGTTATGTTATGTTATTAAAGATATATTATCACGTGGAAGATTCACGACCACGAGTGGAAGAAAAATAATATACTAACATCAGCTTGGGTATACCTCATTAACTTAAAGCTAACTAAGCCCCATTTAAATCTTAACACACAAAACCCCTACATGTGCCGACCTCTTTGTGGATTCGAGCGTGATTATTGTAAGCTGACTTCAAAGTCGAGGGCACGGCAAACCCTATCACTGCCAGCACCCGTGCGTGAGGCCACGTGAGGCGCCGACGGAGGAGGGTTGGGTTACAAGAAATATAACCGAAAAAATGTATTTCTTTGTGACGATATAGAACACGAGTTCTACAGCGTGAGTCCAAACTAGAAGTTTTTTTTTTACTTAAATACTACCTGTTTGGTCTAATAGTGGTAAGTGCGACTGCTACGATAAAGGTCTTGGGTTCGATTCCTGGGTTAATTAATTAAAGGGTTATTTGTTTTTCCTATTAATCTCTCTCATCGATTTTTTTCTATTAATCCTATCTATCTATATACCTTTGTTTTATAATTCCATGAAATAAAAAAAAACTATTGAACTATTAATTTATATACATCATCATGTGTTTCTGTGGCAGATTGACTCAGGTACGCAGCATTGGTACGCAGTAACACTAAAAGTCACGTCGCTGGTACCGACATAGGGTTAGCCTACAGGCTATCACATTTTGGAAACAAGTTATCTGTATTAAACCAAAATAAACAAATCACCTTTTCCATAATCCGACCTTAACAATCTGTTATTTCATCTCCCCGCTCCAGTTTTTCTTCCATCACAAAACCAAAATCTTATTAAAGCTTCACAGTGCGAATTGTTACAAATCCCGCTGATTATAAACAAACAACGGGCCGACGGCCGAAAGCCGAACGCCGAGTTCGGGAATCAATTAAAAGTTATCGCAAGAATTGTTGTGATTTATAGGGGAGCCGCCCTATGCCTGGGTGTGATACAGAATAAGAGCAGAAAGCTAAAAACATCCTACGCTAACATAATTATCCAACGCCAGTTCTATCACATCACTATACTTCTGGGGCTCAGGTCTCATATATCAGTTGTATCAAAATGATCGCTCGATTGTACTAAATGAGATAGTAAGAATAGACAGGTTCCGGAGACCAAACTCCCAAAAAACAATTATTCTGAAGTCATTTAATAACAATTTTTGCATAAAAAAATAACAGGCTTGGAACATAGTTGTAATTCCCCTCGATTGTGTGTCATACCTACGAGTACTTGTAATAATTTGTTAAGTATCTAACAGTATAACGCATATTCTCTGCAGACGTCCCAAAGAAACATTGGAATGAAATTGAAATTGAAAACACTTGAATTAAGCAAATGAACAAAATAAACCGAGACTTGTACAAAAATATCTAAGTTATAATAATACTAAATTTAAAAACAGAGTATCTATGGAGATTCTAGCCGGCTCTTCTCCATAAGACCCACTTATTGGAACCGTGCAATTAGTTTTGACTTTTCAAAACTACCTTCTTTAATGGTCCAATTTAAATATAACATTTTGACTTTGACTTTGAAAGATTTACGACTCAAATTGTCTTTTAATTAAAATATACAACTGTAAAAACACTCGCGGGCAACTTCAAACAAGCACAGTTATTTCGGTTGAAGTGTATATTACACTGATCTCTTAGTCATAGGACTTCTGCGGTATAATTACGGCGTGGTATTAGGGTACTTATGTATCGGGGTATTGGGGGTATTGATAAATGAATTTGCGCTATTGTGCACCGGAATTGGGGTAGCAGTTAACTGATGCCATGTGTTGGTATTAGCTAAATTGATTATTGGTTTACGTTAATTGTTTGTCATAAATACGTTTAGCTTGTATTTCCCGGGGGAGTAGACAGGAGCAGTTTATTACATTCATTTATATATTTATAGGTAACATACTGGTAATATAATTCCAATTTACATGATTATCGCTCGTCACGTCGCAGTAATTCTCATAATAAGTAAAACGGAGTAATTCCTAAGTAACGACTACATAACGTAGAATTTTACGTCTGTGACATACTGTACTGGTGTTACACGACTAATAAAATTGTAATGAGTGTTCCTAATGTGGGAAGGCGTTCGCAAGTTCCCGAGGCTCCAAAAAAGAAGTTTTCACAAAAGGACCACAAACCGTTTTATTTATGCGATATGAGGGCAAACGAGCAGACGGATCACCCGATGGTAAGCGCCGTAATTACCGCCGCCTATGGACACCCGCAACACCAGAGGAGTCGCAAGTGTGTTGTCCGCCTTTACAAACGATTTGGGTCTCCGGTATCCTCACTCACTCGGTGAAACACAACGTAAGCGATGTTTCACGCCGGTTTTCTGTGATACCGTGGTATCACTCCGGTTGAGCCGGTCCATTCGTGCCGAAGCTTGGCTCTCCCACTCGCAATCTAAATGATATACTTATATAATACGAGAATATATTACTGCCTCATTAGCCAAGTGATCCTGAGCGCGACTGCTACGCTAGAGGTCCTGGGTTCGATTCCCAGGTCGAGCAGTGTTATTGGGTTTTTCTATAAAAATTCCCAGTATCAGCTCGGAGTTAGGAATTTGTGCCCGGTTAATGGCAATAGGCTCGCCCCCTATTACATGGGACCTAAACATACCGGCGAAATGTGGGTGTACATTAGTACGCCTCTGCCTAACCATTCGGAGAATACAGGCGTGATGGTATGTTATATTATTATGTTTAAATGAAAGCAATTTTAGGAAATATACAACACCTCATTCTTTACAATATATATACCGAATCGATAAAAATAATTTTGATCTGAAACATCAATCAAAACTGCAATCTCCTAGTCTGCATGTACAGTTGTGTTATGTTCTCTAGTATGTAAAAAGTGACCAGTACCTAAGGGTCAACTTATTATAGAAATTGGTCTTAATAAAGCTAAATTTATTATTTCATACAATATTTGTACAGTAATTCTATAGGTCTAATTGCGAGAAGTAATATTTCTGTACATTGTTATTTTATAGTGAAAGTCAAACTAGAATAGTGTTTTGCCGCGTACACACCCTTTTATGCTCCTTATGTAGTTTTTATGTTAAACATGTTGAGGAAATAAAAGTGTTGTGACGTTACAAAGTTTGAGCTTTTTATGTTGATTGTGATGGATCTTCCCGGATGGTCTCTTGAGGGGTTCGAATGATACGCCTGGCTAGCTAGCCTCACATGTAAGACCGGCTTTCTTCTAGGCAAGCGCGCTCCATCTTAGGTCGCAGTGTCGCTTAACATCAGGTGAACTGGCGATCAAGCGTAAGCCTATCATGAATAAAAAAAAACTAGTGTTCTATGTTGAGACGTGTGTATATGAGAGCCAGAGCCGGACGAGGCATTTACTAGCGTTGCCTGTTTCCATTTAAGACCCTGTTTGTACTCTTCATCATCAAACCCCAAAAAATATATCCCACAATCTACGATTCCTAAAACAGTATTACAAAGATTGAGACACCATTCGATTTTCTGGCAAACATTCCTTAAATTACAAGAAACAGCAGATTATAAAGAATTAAAAGAAAAAAAAATATCTTTAAAATCAACGTATATCAATCATAGTCCGCCGTGTCCCGCCCCACTGCAACCTACCTTCTGGTCCTTTGAGACGCATTACGTTGTTCAACTAAGTTTTATAAGTTGTGACACTTGTGTCCTTGTGTCTGCAGACAGATCTTACATTATTTCAGAACAGAGATAATACAACTATATTTATTGAGTTTTGCATGTAAGAGTATTACGACAAACATTTTAGTAGGCTGTGCGTTTGAATGTACATATTAAAATAAAACCACTTTACGAACACTTATGAGAGTCTGCCCGTGACCATGGACGCTGTAAAGGGTCTGAAACGTCGGTAAATATGACGCGATAAAATCCTCAAAGTGGTTTTCAAAAATTCTCAGTACTTTGAATATACATTTATTAAATAAAATAATTATATATATATTATAGTTTTTGGGGTTATTTTAAAGTCAAGGAGTTCATTTACATGAGGTTTGAGGCAATAGTGCGGACATAGTGAGGTGAGGTACCTACTAAAAATAGAACCTTTTAAAAAAAAGTGTGCAGTATTTTGATAATTTCTTGGTATATCAGTCAGTTCTATGGTTGGCTTTATAAATAAACTAGGTATGATATCATTTTTGACTTGCCCACAACAATATAATAAATTCACTTGATTATTCTTCTCGTGACAGCTTCGCGTCCCAAATGCGTACAGATAATATAAAAAACCTCTCTCACATATCGCACACACAGGTTTATTTACATGCTACCCTGCGGTACGTTAAGTGTTGACGAGTTTTTCACGAGAAATTTACGCATAACATGGAAATTTCCTTTATGCTTCCCCCGCGAGAGCACGCCAACCCGATGGGATTAAGGCGGGCTGCTCACAATGCAGATGTATTGCAGGAATGAAAGAACTATATTGATATTACGTTTAAGTTTTGGTGAACATTGATTTCAAACGATGGTTGCCTCGTTTGGAGTATAGCAACCAATGGTTTGTCTGTTACTATTACTAACAGTGTTAAAATATTGTAGGTACGCAATTAACATTTTCTAACATTCTTTTTCAAAATTGTGTATGTATTGGGGTTTTGAAAGGTTTTTGAACAACAGCCCAATCCAGCAATCCAAATACTATTATTTGCATTTGTAATTAAAGCTGATATTTTGAAATGGTGCTTGAACATACCACAATGTGACGCGAGTTCCGAAAATGGTCATCACTATTGAACCACAGCATGAATATTTGAACAAAATACCTCGTCAGTTATGTACAGGTATGTGTTTCATATGTCATTACAAAGCCATTAAGAAGAGCCACTACTATTGCATTCAAATCTTGTTTTGATTTCAGAAATGAAAAATGTTTGTGGTTAAATTTTTCCCATTGATTTTAAATAATTAAGAATAAAAAAGCGGCTAAAAGCGGCGGTAGCCGAATGGCTAGGGCGTCGAACCTGCGATCATGTGGTGGCTGGTTCGAAACCCACCCATTGCATTACGGACGTAAACCCACTCGTAACACAAGCATAATATTTAGCTTAGCACGAGGGGTTAACAAGAATACCAGTAAAGTGCAACCCACATTGCTAGTAAGCTAAAAAAAACTATAAGTTCTATCAAGTTTGTTCGCGTGTAGATCGCCTAAGGTTAACAGAAACAACATGCAATATAGTATAAAACATTTTATCAAAACTCAAAGAGCCGATATGTACGTATGTGGAAATTTCTAAAATTGTTACTTGTAACATGAAACAATTCGACTTTTTGTTACTTAAGAGGCAATTTTGCTTTTCATCTTTGCCAAGCCGGTTGACGGGAGTTATAAAATAAGTTGTAACGTTATAAATTTGTTGTGTGTATATAAATTAATGTACATATACATTATATTATTGAGTACAGCGTGACACTTGACTCGGAGTTTGAGAAATTCACTTGTTAATTTTTGATAAACGGTGGGGATGTGATATGCGGTCTTGAAGAGTTTTAAGGAAATAATTTGTGTTTCCAGATGTCGTTGGTGATTTTTTGTGCCTTGTAGGACGATACCAGATCGGTGAGTTACACGCAGTTACATCAGACGCCTCTAAAGTCTATAACTAGTGTCTAAAATACTAGGATTGTATGATGTTTTAGTTAAGTTTTCCCTATACAGTTTTATAACATGATATAGTTTAATATTGAACTGTAACGCCTAAATTAAGTTTATTAACTTTCGATTAAAACATCATTTTTTATATCGTTTCTATTGTGTCCTTATCAGTGATCGAGATATGAATATGAATGATACGGATATATTGACGGATGTGGGCATAGTTTGTACTTCTGAAATGTTTGGTCCAAAATATGTTTGAAAATTTAATAACAGTTGCTCATTACATCTCACTGATCAGATTTATAAAATGTATAAAATATAGATAATAACGAAAGCATCACGCGAAACCGCATGCGACAAGCGCAGAATGCAATATGAAACAGGATTGCAATTGCAAAATTGAAACACAATTGGAGCAAATATTAAAGTTGCATTCGTAAAACCAACTGCTACGGGATATTGCAAATACGTGCTACAAATGGGGCTTGTTAGCTACGCAGCCGCTACGGCGCTACGAGTAGCGTAGCTCGTAGCGCTTTGTTGCTCGTATTCGTGTTGAGAATTTGATTATGCAATTTGAGTTATATAAAAAGCATTCTTTGTAAAGAAAGAAGCAGAGACAAGAAGCAAACATACCTATCGGATTGAACCGGATTTTAAATAAAGTTGCAAAAGGCCTAATGTCTAACTAAATAATAAAAAATCTTGGTTTCAAGAAGTACACAGTGAAAATATTAACTCAATATTACTTACTAACTAAGGTAGGTACTTACAGTACTTTGCACATTTTCTTATCAGCGCTACATTTTACTTTCATACACAAAATCTAATAAAACTTCCTAATCAACCAGTTAATTACAGCGCTGCAGTAACTCTTCACATTCATACAATTAATCTAGATAAATCTACTGTGAATCGTTCGTTCTGCTTCATTCAATGGAACTGATTACTGATTTAATTCATTCACTCATTTAATAACGAACTAAAATATGCATTCATAAAGGTATCGTATGATATTCAATGAACATACAAATTGTTTTCATTTCAACTGACTGATGAGTGCACTTGTGTATTATCGAATGCTAATTTGACACGAAATTAAGAATTGTATAATGGTGCTTAACTATGTATGTTTTGGCGTGTTATATTTATTTTAACACCTTTTAATATTGTAATTTGCAACAGACGCATTGAGTATTATGTACAGGCACGAGCAAATATTTATAAAAGTATATCTAAAAAGGTAAAATTCAAAAGAAGTATTTTATACCCAATGCTTTAATGACTTTGATCGTCATTTTAAAAAAAAGTCACTTCCGATTTTTATTACGTGTATAGTGTACCTACTGCCGCTTA
Source organism: Acronicta leporina (assembly GCA_947256265.1). Classification (NCBI taxonomy): domain Eukaryota; kingdom Metazoa; phylum Arthropoda; class Insecta; order Lepidoptera; family Noctuidae; genus Acronicta; species Acronicta leporina. Next base: position 418,414 of record OX366513.1, on the reverse strand, counting down.
AATACTTCATTTAAAACACCACTTAATTCTATTAGTAAAATTCTTATTTGTCACGATTTACGTCGTGGTTATGTTCTAGACTAGCATATAACTTGGACTGGCAGTGCTCAAATATACCAAGTCAATTGTTTGCCATTTAAAATATTTTAACATAATTATCAGACTTTCCTCCCCATGTTGGAGTTGACTTGCTGCGTTACTTCATGTTTCTAAATACCAGTATTATACGTGAAACGATTACTATCTATTGCAACGAACGGGCTTAAATTATCCTTAGAATATACCGAATTTCTAATTAACTTTTCGGGCTTCTAACTACAATCCGGGGAAAATAGTCAACGAGGAAGAAAGATCTTTAAAAGTTTCATATTCAATATATTATTATATTCTGTAACTCGCTCGCAAGCTATTATCCCTATCATTGATTCTAATTAAAATTATTTACAGTTAACGGACTCCCATTAGCGAGACTCGGGGCATTAAAACCGATCGGATTTGCAAGTCCATCCGGCCAATTACTTTCCCACAAGTGGAATAAAGTGGCATAAACTGGAATAAACTCTATTATGGGAACCGTTTCCCGTAAATAAGTGATCTCGATAAGGAGAGAGTTACCGTGTACTTCGTCATTGAATTAATGCCTAACATTAAAGTAGTTTTGTTAGTCTGTATATTATTATTTTTTATTTGAATGTAGGAGTAAAAGTTGTTGTTAAAGTAATGTGCACAGTATTAAGTGATAAATAGAGTGGTTTATACCTTTCTTGTGTATCCTGGGAGCATTTACAAATACAAAACATACGTGTCATGTTCTTTACACCCGGCGCGGTCCCGGATTTATCAATGGGAGCTGATTCCCTTCGGTGAGATCTTATAAGAAGGAAGAAAGGGCGCAGAACCACTTTTGCATCCAGTGATAGGCTGAGGCCATTTACCTATGAGTTAAGTTACTTATTAGGACAGAGGCTTACTTTACTTATTAAGGCGGATCGTTCACCTGAGACCGCCAAATTCAAATTTCAATTGGTTTTTCGCAATTTGTAGGTCTATAACACATTCTAGATTCCTAGCTGTAGTGATTGCGGCATTAGCTATACAATATTCACAACTGAGCATTAAAAACTTTGCTTGTAAATCGATATTGTAGCTAAAATTAGGTACAATCGTCATTTTTGGCCAAAATTGACGATTGTACCAAATTTTAGCTTCTTTAACGTTTATTAAGCAATTTTTTTAATGCTCAGTTGTGAATATTGTATAGCTAATGCCGCAATTACTACAGCTAGGAATCTAGAATGTGTTATAGACCTACAAATTGCGAAAAACCAATTGAAATTTGAATTTGGCGGGCTCAGGTGAACGATCCGCCTTAAGATATATTGTCCTAAGGCGTATGAAAATAATTGAATATATGTGTAGGAAAATTAAATAATGATAGATGTGTGGTATGGAACGCAAGATGAATGAGTGAAGATGATAGGTGTGAAAGAGATAGATATAGAAAGGACAAGATGGTGATTGAGAGTGCAAGGAGAAAGAAGTGAAAGAGGTTTTTTTGTTTTTATTAATAAAAGAAGTTTAAACTTGAGATTTTTGTTCTTGCAAATCGATTCCCTACTTATGTGTATAAAAATCTGTTCGTTAATTTTTAAATAATGAAAGCTCGTAAGTGACACGCGCCACAACAAACTCTCGTGTGTAGCCATCCATCACGGACGCGTCTCGAAGGAGCAATTACTCGCACTGTAATTGAGTGTCGCCCGCCTTATCTCGCCTCCCTACAGCGTGCGCCTTATTAAAAAACTTTGTGATTTTCTATATTACTTAAATGTTTTAAATTAAGTTTTTCATTTATATAATTTAAAAAGATCTGCTATCTTGGAGAACTAAACGAGTTTCTTTTCAAATGTTTATTCGAACTAATGAAAATTTTATTCGATATCTACAAATTAGTTTGTAACAGCGAAGTGTACATATTACTTTCACACACAAAAACTAATTAAATTTACTAAAATTGTGCGTATATTAAAAACAGTACCGTGAAACATTAAAATTACTCTTAATTTTTTCACAAAATAAATTACTTTTAAGTAAATGTATGTTTGGGATGGAATACTTACTTTTCAATTTTTTTTATGGTATAGAGGAGCAAACGAGCAGACGGATCACCTGATGGTAAGCGATAAGCGCCGCCCATGGACACCCGCAACACCAGAGGAGTCGCAAGTGCATTGCCCGCCTTTTAAAAGTATGGGCCTCCGGTAACCTCACTCACTCAACCTCACACAACGCAAGCGTTGTTTCACGCCGGTTTTGTGTGAGGCCGTGGTATCACTCCGGTCAAGCCGGCCCATTCGTGCCAAAGCATGGCGTTCCCAAATTTATTAAAAAAAAATAGTTTAAGCAAACCGCTGTTGAATACCGAGTCATTCTTCGTAAAAAAGTACCCAAACTCATGGGGAGTTCAATAAACACAAAAGTCACTTATACAGTTTCAATAGTGTCGTAGGTACTTAATATTTAAGTTCTAGACAGGCATGTCTAGTGCTGTTTCTAATATTTGTAGTGGTACTTACCGATATTTGGCGCGCGGCAAGGAGTCTGCGTGTCGCTTTGACGCGCGGGAACCTTACGCTGTCGCAACTGGTACAACTGAAATAGGTAATTTTCATTAATGTTTGAGGTATGCAACAATCTTATCAATAAAAAAATATTTATCTTAAATATTATGGTAGATTTAGATCTGTAATCCTACTAATAATAATATCATAAATGCGAAAGCTTGTGACTGATGTTTGTTACTCTTTCACGCCAGAACGGCAGAACGGATCTGGATAAAATTTGGCACAAAGATAGATTATAGTCCGAAATAGTACATGGGCTACTTTTTATCTAGGTCGGGCCGAATTCTAACGTCCACGCCGAGGAAGTCGCGGGCAAAAGCTAGTTTAACATAATTATCTGAGGTAAGTATACCTACAGCATGATTTCGGTTGCACATATTTCTTTCTTATATTTAGAAGAGTTGATGAGCCACCTGAAAGTAAGTGTTCGCCGTCCATGAACACCTGCATCTACAGAGGAGTTGCTGAACTTCGACGAGAATGAGAAGAGAGAAGAGAAGACAAGACTATACTTACTATTACTATCTTTCTGTACTAGGTACTATTACTACTTATCATTTACCTATATAGTGGGCAAGTAACGCTGTTGTCTATATTCAGATAGCTATACTGCATCAGCTTACCTTTATAGAGAATTACTATATTTTAATTTATATATTGTATAATTTTTTTATGAGGTTTCAAATACCAATATTTTCATTCAATATTTCCTTTTTTATTATCAATGTTAGTTTGGCTGCTATCATTGTGATTACGACGGTAGTCGATCTACTGCAATCCCGATTTGAATGATCAATAAATTATCCTAATAGAAACTCGGAAACTAGGATCGTTTTGAAACTCACACAACACTATCCTACCTAAGTCATACAAACATTCCATCAAATACTTGGCTTCTAAGCTCAAGTCGAGTACAATTAGTTACACGAGCAAGGTAACATCGATCGTTCAGTCAATATTGCCCCACAGCAAATTGCTCCAAGTTTGGGAACAAAGGGTAGATGCAACTCACTGTTTGCGACCTTGTATGAACTGGAGCTATGCATGGAAATGTTTTCGAATGTTCTATGAAGCACAGTAGAAACATTTCCAATAACGTGTTCGCTATTAGTATGGCCGTTGGTTAAAGTTTCAGGTTACTATTAGTAGGTATATACGTATATAGTATTAGGTATTAAAACGATTTTAACCCTCAGGTACAGGCGGCGCGACCCCAGATAAACTACACAAACAGAAGAGTTGTATCATCTTAACAGTATTGATAAATTTATTATATTATTTCTTTACAAAGAACACAAAATAAACTAATAAAAGTTCTATTTAGGTACAAATATCTAACACCAACCCATACAATTTATAATGAGACTAAATTATTTAATATTACACAAATCTACCAATACAACACATCCATTCTTATCAGAAAAATTTTAAACAATAACATACATACACAAATAAAATTTACAAAAAACATACAAGTACACACACGCAGCTCAAGACGGGCACATAATATTCAACTGTACAAACCCAGAACTAATTACGGACAAAAAAGTATTTTATATCAAGGAGCACGGATCTACAACTCATTACCAAATTATATAAAAGACGCAAAAACAATAACAATTTATAAAAAAAAAAATTCTAAAACAACACATCTTCAAAGGCATTACTATAAAATAATATCTCACAATTTATTGTGTCATCATATAAACCGTCCCTTACATCTGCTCAACTACATAAAAATAAATCGACAAGACACTGTGCACACTTATTGCAATCTACCTACAATCCTATTTTGTATCATATTTTTGTATACCGTCTCTTTTGTTTACGCACTCTATGAATTGTAACTGATGTATATTAATTTTGTTTATTTCTCCTCGAAGTGATTGTAATCTTGAGAAATAAAGTGAATTTAACCCGTAACCCGTTATCGACTACTATCATAGGTATAAGTTCTTGCAAGTTATGTACCCACTTAGCATGAGGTAATAATGGTTTGAGTAATACCTCGAAGTCTGCATCGTTAGTCTAGTGGTCCTGAGTGCGACTGTTTCCGATTCCCAGGTCGAGCTAAAGTGTTATTGGGGTTTTCTATGAAATTCTCAGAAGCAGCTCGGAGTTTGGAATTTATGCCCGGGGCACTTACATGGGGCCTAAACATACCGGCGAACTGTGGGGGTCCCTTAGTACACCACCGCCTTCGTCGATCAGGCGTGATGGTATGTTATATTACCTCTAAGTTTGGATTTGTACCGGGTTCATGGTAACAGGCACGCCTGCTATGAAATCGCTCCTGAAATTACCGGCAACCTGTAAGTATACAGAAACCGATGTAGGTACCTACCCTTCCAGAGAAGAAAGCCGTGTTGTAAGATAAAGTTTAAACCATCTTTCTTTGAATAGATTTTTAGATATTATGGAAATTGGAAGCCCATTACTTAATCCTTGAATGTTGTTTGGAACGCGACGCGTCATTTATTTTGCCGTATAATATAGTACCTACTTACCTTCTATAGGAACACTTTACCTTTCTTCCGCTCTCAAGACTTCGCAAAGTAACAGAAAGGACGCAGACCATAATTTAGTTAGCAACGGCGAAGTTGTCACGTACTTCCATACCTTGTAGAAGAATGCCAAACCACTTCAGAGTATGAAGTGACTGTAGAGCGCCAATGTTGAAAAAAGGAATCAAACTTTGAAAGTAATTATTTTATTAAAAGATGCGCCCTGCGGTGCTGCCCTATTAGATTATAAGATCATCTAGTTATACCCAATACAATAGTGGGAATTCCCTTAAACGCTTTCTTAGCATATTATAATCAACCACAGCCCGATTCTAGCCACTGCTGAGTATAGGCATCTCTATGCTTATGTCGTGGGACCAATGAATCTTCTTATATCATCGATCCATTTTGCTACTGGACTCACGCATACTCCTTCTGGCTGTCATGGCAGAAGCATCTTAGCAGATGCTTATATCTTATAGGAAACATTTTTAAGTCTGAAGTGAGTAATGCCTTGTAGTGTCTGAAATTTCTTGCATGTTAAGTGATAACGCTATTATTACTTAATACATTACATAAGGCATAGACTTGAAATAAAAAGTCACTCGTGAAGATCCTCAACCATTGCTCTGTACGCCATTTACCTGGCTCCCTTACGAAAGTGTTTCCTATAGATAGAGAAAACAAACAAATCCAAAAATTAAAATCGGTTTATAATTAAGCTCGAACTTGAGCTTGAGAACTCAGCTTGTATTGGTCGAAGGAAGAAATATATTGACCCACAGTACGGGTTATTTTCTAATTCTTACTGTCAATTTTCTAAAGAAAATATAACATTTAATAACATTCTTGACCCGGGAGTAGAACCTAGTGGTTCATATTGAGAAACTGCGCGTGCGACTACTATACCAATGAAGCAGTTTGCATTTCAAAATTACAGTTTTATAGGTCATCCTATTCATACCCTAAGCTGCGTCTTTTACTCCCTTCCCCCGTTCCTCGTCTCCCCTCAGTCCTCCTGTCAGATGTTTTATTAAGGAAAAGTTTAATCACACGGCCCTCGCAAGAAACTTGAGTGGAATTTGAGAATTAACTTGTGCTGGTAATGACATCGCGAGTGTGGCATGCGTTAAAGGACCCTGATATGGTAGCTGGTATTGGTACCTATATTATTATAGTAGACTAGTCAATATATAACCCACCTATATAATCCCTTTATTTATTGTTGCAATTGTTGCATTTTAAACCGACTACGAAAAAGGAAGGGTAATGAGTTTAACCGACTTTGATCCTAGCTCAAAAACTGTACACATCAAATGGGGTGTAGATTCATTGGTCTTTTCATATGTCCAGGCACAATGGTGACCACTTTATAGCTGTAGTCGCATGCCACTATGGCGGCATACACGGCTATAAACCTGACATCACTATTCCTGCCCATAGGAAAGTTGACTTGTTTCATACTCTTCAGTTTATTTTTTAAGTTGTCGGTTTTTGACGTTCTTTTTAATGAAGTTGTGATAAAGTGTACGTACACGCTTTAAACATGTTTGCTTTGAATATCTGTGGCTACTTCAATGAAAACAATAACAGACAACCTTAACTTTAAACTGCCTAATTAGCCAAGTGGTCCTGAGCGCGACTGCTGCGCTGGAAGTCCCAGCTTAGTGTGAGGCTCCCAGGTCGAGTAAGTGTTATTTATTGGTTTAGATAAGAAGTTCACCAGTTTTTAAGTTAGAGTTCCTAATAGAGATAACAAAATTAAAATCTGTTTTAGTGAAGGACTTCTACTAGGATTTTATAACTAGTTGAAGCACTTCATGTATAACAAGCATTGTTTTATAATTAAAAACTATCTAAAGAAAATTAAAATCTCCGTATAAAAACTCTTGAAAATAAATTTCCTTTGAGGAAAAATAGTGTGTTGTGGGGTGAGAATGAGATTAACGACGACTTTTATTGTGTCCGCGTCAACGTTCACGAGCGCTTGTATCCGATGTTTTTATTTCGGCAATCTACTATTATATGAAGTGGAAAGGTTTATTCGTAAATATGATACTTACGACATTATTCTTTATCTTTATCCTTTTGGCTGCACTACGCATGTTCAATCTAAACTTTTGTTGAGGCACTCACTCTCGCGAAGTCTACCATCTTTGCATCTATTTATTCAAATCCACAGACTAAATTGTCGTCAAAAGTATTGAAATAATTTTCACGAAATGATATGACCTATGTTCTGAAGATAGAAATTACATATAATAATAATAATTAATTAACTAGGTAGGTATCTAATAATCATTTTCCTATCTATCAAAATAAACTCAAACAAAAAATATTGCCGATATTAATCAGTATGTAGCTGTGTTCATTTACATATTTAATATTAATGTTTGCACGAATGGCTTTGAGTACGTAATAGAAAGAAACAGAACAGAAAAGAAAAACTTCTTATTTTTTCATAATTAATTTCTTAGTAGGTACAACTTAGGTAGCTAAGTACAAAAAATTAAAACTTGAGTACCTAATTGCAAGCGTAAGCTAGGCGCCAGAGTTTATTTGTGTAAGTTCCTATTATTTCCTTTTCTATCATAGATTTGTCTTATTTATTCTATAGGTAGGTATCTATGGTACTTTCACGTTTTGTTTATTTTTAAAATAATCATATTCTATCAATTACTATCTAAAACTTAAATAAACTAAAATAACTACCTAAATCTATATATTACTAATATATAAAGCTGAAGAGTTTGTTTGTTTGTTTCCTTGAACGCGCTAATCTCAGGAAAAACTGGTCCGATTTGAAAACTTCTTTCAGTGTTAGATAGCCCATTTATTGAGGAAGGCTATAGGCTATATATCATCACGCTACGCGGACAAAGTTGCGGGCAGAAGCTAGTATCTAAATAAAACAATAAACTAACTAAATTAAAAATAGAAAAATAAAAGGTCCTAGAGGTCCTCGGTTTGATTCCCAGGTTGAGCAGTGTTATTGGGCTTTTCTATGAAATTCCCAGTAGCAGCTCGGAGATAGGAATTTGTGCCCGGTTAATGGCAATAGACTCACCCCCTATTACATGGGACCTAAACATACCGTTAGGTTAGAGGCTTACTCATTAATACCCACAGCTCGGCTGTATTTTTAGGTTCCATATTCCATTCTATTCTATCATAGCCAGCTATTAAATACTTTCAAAATAAAGTTTAAATTTGTTTTAGGTAACTACCAGTAATGATGCCTAGGTCAAAATATATATTCAACAGTACGCTATCTTCAGTCTTTAATTTAACGCACTTTCCGAAGACGAAGCAGGTACTATGGTAAGTAGATAATGTTTTTTTTTGTCTCAATAATATGTCCTATCCCGTAATCAATTTGATATACAATAAAGTATAAAATAAATAAATAAATAATACATTCAGTAATAATTGAAAGTACCAAACGGGACCAAACACGATGAAGCCATAAACTGGCCACCTTTTTCGTTACGTTATGGTTCGGACACTAATTAGGTAGTGATGCGCGTCAACCCACCCGTGTTCACGGGATCACGGATGTGGTAAAAAGTGATTACCACAGATTACCTATCTTGATGTAGCATGCGCAAACGTGAAATTAGATTTGGAGTTGGAATGACCTTCTTATGAATCTTTTTCATCAGTCATCGATTTGTAAAACAATGAAATTATAAAGTATAATAAATTAGATAAATAGTTCAGTCAACGATATGTGGCCAATTTAATCACGTAAACAAACTCTTATTTTTAAAATAATAAATCTTATTGCATTTTTTTAATCAAGAAATAAAATAACACTATATCTGTATCTCTGGAGGTTTAGCCAGATGTACACCCACAGTTCGCTGGTTTGTTTTATGTACATGTAATCATCGATCCTGCTTGTCTAAACGTTTGAGACAGTTACCAAATAATATATTTAAATAATTATGGGACGGCCCATTCACGTCGCTAATTTGTCAGGTCATCATTTTAATGAGGTGCCAATCGTTATAGCATTAGCAAATAAATCAATCTAGGGGCGCCGACACGCGATCCCAATTAACTGCTAATTAGCGCGCTTGTTACTGTTTGTAAACTGCCTAAACTATTGTTATTAATAATTTGATATGGGAAATTACGTTTTGCGAATGATACGTGTGAATAGTAATTACTTTTCATAAACCTAAACAATTTTGGGTAGCCTAGCTAGCCTAACTAATGGCTTATCTTCTATGAAATGGGCCGACCTGGATCTCAAGGAATAAATTTTTGTAAGTCGTAGATGGTTGTTTAAGCTATAGTTATGTTATGTTCGTAATTGCAACTAAAAGAACACCTAATTCCCATCAAGTTAAGGCGGTAAGACGTACGTAAGTGACATAAGCTATGGATATTGTAAGTTATTTACCAGACCCGGCTTAGTGCGGGTGGTTCCGGACGACGTTTATAGTAACCGTTAGTCTAGGTGGTTGGGCATATGCTTCATAATAGCAGTAATTCAATATCGCTGGGACAGTCTTGGGAGCGACAAAATTGTGTTCAGTTTTTTGGTTACTCTATTTCTAGGCTATCTATCTATTATTTATATATTATTAATTATATATTAGGCTACTTATATGTATATCTATTCTAGTTTTATTAATGACTAGCTGACCTGAGAGACGTTGTCCTCTCCAAGTTTCAACTTACCACCTCGAAAAATTTGGTATTCCATATTTGTAATACACTTAGCGCCATGGACCTCTGAATACCGTATTTCTGACCTATAAATTACTTAATTTCAAAAATTTGTTCAAGTGGTATTGACGTGAAGCATGGAAATATAAACAGACATACCTACATAGACAAAAATCTCAAATAACTGTTTCGGCGTCAGTAAATTAAGAAAAGCACGTTGCATTTTTTTATTATTATTGTACATACATTGTGGTATATTCTTAGGGTATATATTATTTAATTATTTGAATAAATAGAAACTCTTTAGTTACTTGCTCAAATAAAGTGTGCGCACTGTATCTACACTATGGAGGTTTCAAATTATAAAATAAGTTACTATATGGCTGGATGCTTTATAGAAGAAAACAATAATTTTCGAAATTGTCAACTCAAAATGACACCTGTTATCGAATCAAATTTCATTGAGGTAATAACGATGTCGTGTTAGTCCGCTAGAAAATAAGTTGTCATTCTTTGTTTACTTCTATAACCTACTCAAATATTTAGTTTTTACACCGGCTTGTGCTCGCTGGATAAATCCTATGTTATTCTAACTCTACTTACACAGGGAATCACGGGGCATACGTGATTCCCTGTGTAAGTATAGTTAGAATAACTGTACTAATAATCAATTCCTGGTCACAATAATGGTTTCTGATTGATCTGCTTTATTTTCTTGTTTTATCTTATTTAGTCCCTATAAGTGTATTTTTTAATTTTATTACTTGATTCTGTTATAATTTTTGATCCGTGCTAGTCTAGTACAGAAATACTTCAAAAAGAAATTGACTTCAATGGTTATTTTTAAAAGTCAACGTTTTCAAGAATTAAAATGTTAATAACTTTTGATAGAAAGAACCGATTTGAATTTAAAATAGCCTAAATGTTAATCCAAGAAACAGGCTATGAATTCCTGCCCACTTCCTCCAAATCTCTTCAGTAGGTAGTTATCATTTGATGCGCGGTCAAACATACAGACAAACCGACAGACAAACCGACAGACAAACCGACAGACAAACCGACAGACAAACCGACAGACAAACAGACGGACAAAAGTTCCAAAAATAATAGAAATGGATTGTGTTACCGATTCTGAGTCCCCCAATTTAGTTTTTTTGTAAATATAAGCAATGTACAGACACGGCTCACTTACATTCTTATTATATGTAAGACAATAGGCTTGCCCTCTATGAAAATATTTATATAAGTAACTTCAGCGCAATCGCGTCTCAAGACACCTCAAGGTCAAGGTCCACAATCCTTAAATTTGACACCAACACAAAAGCAACGCGAACTAGAAAAATACCTAAACTTATCAGCCGTAACATTTTCTAAGCGGTAAAATCTTTTCACCCTTTTTTCAGACCCAAATTCTTTCAATAAGTTACCCCGACCCTGTTTTCTACAAAGATTTTACATGCGAAAGCAGCTATTTATAAAGATCAACCCGAAATCGTCGTCTACAAATCTAAAGGTAGGCACCAAATAGCGGTAACGATAGGCAACATTTATCTCTCGAGCCCGGCTGTCACCGCCGACACTCATAAACGTGGGTCTGGCAGTCGTCAGGTTTGTTGCGGTGAGCCATCAAATAGCTTACCCTCACTCCGGATCACTTGTCGATACTGCTGGCTAATCGGTCCCCTGAGATACCCTCTTCGGCTCACATTAGCCGGGCTCGCTTTAACGGGCTCTTAACATAAAATCGTTAAGGTTTTTATATCTGGAATCCCTCCTATGAGTTTCTTTGAAGTAGGTACTTATTATCATTTTTGTATGCACCTTAGGTGCTTGCTTAGCGGATGTGAAAAGGCTTATAATATAATTGACCCAGTTTCCTCATCGATCCCCGGCGTAGATACGCGTGGTACATAAAATGGAGTGAGCTAGCGCCGCGCCGGGTAGGCTGCATTTGTTTGTATTTCGGTGATATAAATGGAATGGAGTCTCGTCTAATATTAGTTTCCTTGATCAAAGTGTAGAAATGTGGCTTGTGTGAGTTTTAGACATTTAGGTAGGTACTCGCTGCGGAAACAACAACAGATTTAAAATTAAATATTCGGTACGAAGGTAGTTTTTACATAGGTAGACTGCGACGTTATATAGTATGTAGTATGTTTAATAAAACCCTCTCCGACTCTCTATTTTATGTATCTATCGATCATAAAACTTCTCAAAATTGTACAACCCATTTGACATTAGTGAATCCATCTACTCTATATTTCCTATCAATTCTCAGAAAACGCTAAAGCAATATTGTACAGAATAATCTAAAGGCGCTCAGCGCAATCCAATTTCTTGTATAAGCCTAAAATGTTTTGAAAATAAACGGAATACCTACGTTTCAATCGGAACATCCAATACACAAAATAATCACGTTCCTTACTTGGATTGACGCAGACGCTCGTTCACTCACCGCTCCGCTCGATGGAATCCATTCACTCGTTCATTCGCTCAATCATTCACCCCGCTTGCGAGTAGATGCATGCCTTTATGCAGAATTATTGAATTTCCGAATCCACGTAGCGCCTGATTCGAGGCGAGGCGCGCACACAAAAATCCATTTGCAAATATTTATACGCGTAACGATGGGAAAGGCACTTAATGTTGATAATAAGTTTTGGAGCGTGCTCTTCATTTCCATTTTAAATCATCAGGCTGCTCGGGAAGGTGAAAATTTTATTAATTTGGGTAATTTAGGCCTCGTCCTAGCTGGGCAGAGCATTGAATTGCGTCACATGGAATTAACCTGCAGAGTTCGTTACGAAGCATTACCTATTAGCTCTTTAGAGCATTTATTTTATTATTATCTATTAATTGTTAATTTATTTTCGTTGTCGCCATATCTCGCCCTGTTTCATGGGACGGTGGGACCTGCACAAACCGCGAACAATGGGTGTTATAGGTTACAATTAGTACACCTTCTCCCTAACTCCTCGGGAAATACAAGTTTGATGGTACCTATGTCACAGATAATAGAATACTAGCCTATGTTGTTATGACCCAATCAAATGTTATGAAAAATCAATAGGTAGGTACCTACATAGGCAGTTACAATAATGTGGACATGATTGTAACTAGGTAGTTACATATTGATTTCGTTCGATCAATATAATCACAACGTAACACAATGCACCCCACTCTCCAACGTTGAGAAGTTCAGAAATTGTAGGTATATCTACATACCTATCTACGTAGTTCATTCCAGCTCTCACTTCCCAGGTAATTTCAGGTACCTACTTATGAAATGAATACTGTACCAGCAATTATGGTTTATTACCGTTAGGAGTTAGGCCTTAAACAACCGAGACGCAAAAGATTCTATAGGTACCTACCTACATTGGAAGTAGGCTAAAGAAGTTATCGTGCGAACGACTTCGCGATGAGTATGGTCCCAGGTCCCAGCTAGGGCTGACATCCGGACGGATTTCCCCGGATTTGTCATAGCTTAGAAGGCGTTCGGAGAGCGTCCTGAATTGGAAGATAAGCGCTAAGCAAAAAACATTTATACCTATATAGGTGTGTACAAAAAATGGGTCCGGGAAAACACCTCAATTTTATTTATATGTCCATAGTTTTCAAATTTTTTTCAGCAGGCAGCCCTAGTCTCAGCGCAATGATCGTAAATTCAATACAACAGGAACAACTTACCCACTTCCGGTTCCGGTACCGGTTGACTAGAAATGCGTTTTTTGACAACGACTCAATGAGTCGTCGTTACGTCCAAGGGGATCTCTACTATTATAAAATTGTAAAAAGCTGTCTGTACATTGAAGATATTTAAAAAAAAACACGTGGGTTATGGTATATAAACGTCTCCGAATCCGAAAATATGATTTTTTAAATTCTTGTCTGTTTGTCTGTTTGTTACGGGTTTGAGCAAAAACTACTGAATAGATTTTAATTTTATTATCACTGTTAGCTTCGTATCTCAATTAAATGAATCCTGAGATACAGCTTGACCTCCCTGTTGTATAGAGGCCCATACAAAAGAGGTCATCAATGCTGGTTTTCTATTTTTACTCCTGATATAGCTTCACGTGAGCGAAGCCGCGGGCAGCTAAGCTAGTATATAAATAAAATGATAGTATGTAAATGAAATAATCTGACTGCTACGCTAGGTCCTGGGTTCGATTCCCAGGTCGAGCAAAGTGTTAGGTATTGGTTTTTCTATGAAATTCCCAGCAGCAGCTCGGAGTTAGGAATTTGTGCCCGGTTAATGGCAATAGGCTCGCCCCCTATTACATGGGACCTAAACATACCGGCGAACTGTGGGTGTACATTAGTACTACTCTGCCTAACCCTTCGGGGAATACAGGCGTGATTATACCTACGTATGTTAGAACATAACTTTAGTAGGTATCTACATGACAGGTATTCAGCGAAAAAAAAATAAGGTCTGAGAGTCACCTAAGCTGTGATCAATCGGTCTGGATAACAAGTTATAACTTTGTTATCCAGACCGATTGATCACAAGCAACTAAAAACAAAATATGTTTACTAATATATGAACAAAATATTTTCCATAATTATAATAATAGCAAGCATTGTGGCGACACTGGTCACATCCTTTTATCGCTTGTCTTGTTAAAGTCAAACTGTCAATGTGATGTCATTTTGAGTGTCATTTGCTTCAAGTCAAATGTCAATGTCTTCGTAAAACTCCCGCGATGCTGTGGCAAGCGTCCTGTTTATTGTAAAAATATTTCTTTTGGCCAAATAGTTTTACAAAATTGGTGCATAAGACTTACAAGTTCTATTGTGTGTTTTCAAGATGTTGGTGTTGTTCGAAACCTCGGCGGGGTACGCTATTTTCAAGGTAAATCCAACACGTGTGTATTCTAACCTCTAAGTTTGAAGCTGATTATTAGAATGAAAACGAAATCCATATGCGACTCTCTGACCCATAATTTAATTAAAAATTGTAAGATCTTGTAATTTGTAGTAATATGGTATTTAATTTTATATTTTCGACCTACAATCTATGTAAACAAAGTTTATTACTGAATGTAAACACGTTTCATATTACTAAGCTATGGCATATCTAATACCTAATCATGCTTGCTTTTCTTATTTAAACTAGTTTTTTTATTTTCTACCATAAGTAATTTTTCATAAACCAAATATAATTGGATTAAAAGTAATTTAAACCCATGGGTTACACTTATTGTAAGTAATCATTGTCTCCGTTTTAAACATAACTCACATTAATATATATTTTTAACTTATAAATCTCTACTATTATAAAATTGTAAAAAAGCTGTCTTTACATTGAAGATATTAAAAAAAAACAAGTGGGTTAGGGTATATAAACGTCTCTGAACCCAAATTCTTGTCTGTTACGGCTTGGTGCAAAAACTACTGATTAGATTTTAATTTTGTTATCACTGTCAGAAAGTTTGTGCTCCAAATTAAAAACTGGTATACTTCTTATCTCAAATAATTAAACAGAACCTGGGATACAGCTTGACCTCTCTAATGTATAGAGACCCATACAAAGAAGAGATCATTACTGTTGGTTTTTGAGCTTCAAGTGAGCGAAGCCGCGCACAGAGGCTAGTTCTATATAAATATGTAATTGGAGATGACCGCGATTCAGTAATTATATAAAAATACTAGTTATTATAATAATATACCAGTAGAAGATAAAATAATTTTATTAATTGTCTGAAATTGTGTAAAATATTAGATTAGGCCATCTAATATTTTACACAATTTCAGACAAAGTAAATACACAGAATTATGGAGGTAGTAATTGTTATTACTACTTCCATAATTCTGTGGAGGTATTCTCCTTTTATCATAAATTTTAAAGTTTCCAGCAGCGTAAAATAAATACAATCATCTGTTTTTAACCAATGCCAGGAGTTGGGTGCTGGCTAATGGCTGGTCTCTTACAATTCTGTCGCTAGATTTGTTTACTAAAGATATAATTTTGACATTACTTCTATGAACCTTATACATACATACATACATAAAGTCACACCTCTCAGGCAGAGACCACAGACTTCCACTTGCTACGATTCTGACATACCTCTTTAGCTTCATCCACACTCATCAACCTATGTTTCATTAAAAGCAAATCTACCGACCAATTTGTTATGGTTGGTTTATTTTTGGTTCATTTTGTGTGGTGCACTAAGAACTTTTAATTTATAATTTTATTATTTATCAAGGATATAATATGTAAACCAGTATTAAACTCTAAATTAATCTCTTCTCTACTATTATTAAATTGTAAAAAAGCTGTGTCTGTACATTGAAGATATTTAAAAAAAAACATGTGGGTTATGGTATATAAATGTAACCGAATCTGAAAATGTGATTTTTAAAATTCTTGTCTGTTGGTTATGGGTTGGAGCAAAAACTACTGAATGGATTTTAATTTTATTATCACTGTTAGAAAGTATATGCTCCAACTTAAAAACTGGTGGACTTCTTATCCCAATTAATTAAATGAATCCTGAGATACAGCTTGACCTCCCTGATGTATAGAGGATTTGAGGCCCATACAAAGAAGAGGTCATCAATGTTGGATTTCCATTTTTACTTTAGATATAGCTTCACGTGAGCGAAGCTGCGGGCAGAAGCTAGTGATTATTAAAACATTATGTTAAATGTAATAAACATCTTAAGTATCTGTTTAAGCAGTGATCAAATCAAAGGTTCATTAAAAATGTGTGCATTAAAAATAATTCTTAGATTAAAAAACCAGCCAAGTGCATAGCGACAACAGAAATACATTATCTGTGAAAATTTCAACTGTATAACTAACATTGTTCATGAGGCACAGCCTGGTGACGGATGGACAGGAGAGTCTTAGTAATAGGGTCCCGTTTTACCCTGGGTAGGAACCCTAAAAACACCCACTTGTATAAACTTCAGAGATTTTCTTTCTTGTGTGTGAACACCTTATATTGATTGAAGCCTGACCATTTTGTGTGTTTTTCTAGTTACTGGATGAGTCCAAGTTATCACAGATTGATGACTTGTACCAGGAGTTCAACACTCCTGAGGGTGCATCCTCTGTGTAAGTTGACTTTTATTTATTTTTTATCTGAAAGCTTTGATAGGATATCGTTCTTGCTTAGTTTGTTATATTTTTATTTATTATTTTATTTACACATGAACACTAAGACACAACTTGTTGTATTTATTGACAGCTTAACTCTTTGAATCCATTGTTTTGTTGCAATATGTCTAATGTTTGCATATGCTTCATAAATCAGTAAATTAAAAAGGTTTTAGTACCTGGTTCTTTTCCCAATAGAATCTTATTGCAAGCACCTATTATTTTTTGTTATTTATAAATATTTTTTTACAGTGTTAAATTAAAGAACTTTATAAAGTTCGAGGATACAGCAGAAGCTTTGGCAGCCACTACAGCAGCTATTGAAGGCAAAGTCTCGAAGCCACTCAAAAAGGCCCTAAAGAAATATATTAGCAAAGAAGTTCAGGACCAACTACTGGTGGGAGATGCCAAGCTGGGCAGTGCCATCAGAGAAAAGTTTGACTTACAATGTGTATCTAACAACAATGTTCAGGAATTACTCAGATGTATTCGATCACAGATGGACAGCCTCCTTGCTGGCCTACCTAAAAAGGAAATGACTGCAATGGCTCTAGGTCTTGCTCATTCCCTCTCTAGATACAAACTGAAGTTCTCTCCAGACAAGATAGACACAATGATTGTTCAAGCTCAATGTCTTCTTGATGATTTAGATAAGGAATTGAACAACTACGTCATGAGGTGCAGAGAGTGGTATGGTTGGCACTTCCCTGAACTTGGCAAGATTATCACAGACAACACATTGTTTGTAAAAATTGTCAAATTGGTTGGTACTAGGGATAATGCTTCACAGACTGATCTCTCAGACATTTTACCTGAAGATTTGGAAGAGAAAGTCAAAGAAGCTGCAGAAATCTCTATGGGCACTGAGATTTCTGATGACGATATCTTGAATATACAGAATCTATGTGATGAAATAATATCAATTACAGACTACAGAACACATTTAACAGACTACCTAAAGGCTCGGATGATGGCTATGGCTCCGAATCTCACTGTTTTGATTGGCGAGCACATAGGAGCTAGGTTGATTGCTCACGCCGGTTCCTTGATGAATTTAGCCAAACAGCCCGCATCTACAGTACAGATATTCGGTGCAGAAAAAGCCCTTTTCAGAGCCTTAAAGACAAAGAAAGATACTCCAAAGTACGGGTTGATATACCATGCTCAATTAGTTGGTCAGTGTAGTACTAAGAACAAAGGTAAAATGTCCCGTATGTTGGCTGCGAAGGCAGCTTTGGCTACCAGAGTGGATGCTTTTGGAGAAGAGGTGTCTTTCGAGCTTGGGGCTGCCCACAAAGTGAAACTGGAGAATAGACTAAGGCTGCTTGAGGAAGGAAACCTGAGAAGAATCAGTGGGACCGGCAAGGCCAAGGCAAAGTTTGAAAAGTATCAGAGCAAGAGGTTAGTTCTTTAATATTGTTTTAATTATATAAGTAATAGAATTTACATTGACCACTTGACTATAAGTGTCATCTATTACAACTGTGTAGTTAGTTACTCACTAGGTATAAAGTTCATATATTAAAATCAATCATGCATCCTCGCAACATACGAATGGTATTATAAATATAACCAAACTGTAAAGCAGTCCTCACACCATCTTTAAAACCCATTTGTGTTTGCTATAATTTTCGATATCTCTTCTAGCGAGGTGTTCCAATACCCAGTGGCGGGTGACAGCACCCTGGAACAGAAGCCTGTGAAGCGCGAGCACTCTCCCGATGAAGATGGACAGGTGTCCGCCAAAAAAATTAAACTCGAAGATGGTGCTAATGATGTGAGTTGTCATTTATTTTCCAAGGAGACACTTTTCAGTCAGTCATAAAAAAAATGCTAGTGCTATTTAAAAATCTGAAAAATAATGATGCAAAACACAATAAAATTATTATTGACTTTTACTGAATATTAAGAGACTTTCATTATCATGTCACACTCTGTGTTTAAATTAATAATTCAAAAGTGACGTTTCTGTAAAACCTCATAGAACATTACTGCCTTGTGTTTGAATTTTTTGTAATGTTTTGTGTACTAATTTTTGACTTATTCCTAGTCAAGGATCCTAGTAACATTATTCAGTTTATTAAAAAAAAACTTTTCATCAGGTCACACCAAAAAAGCAAAAGAAAATCAAAACAGAAGTGAAAGAGGAACCTGCAGAAGAAAGCCAGGAGCCCGCCGAGCCAGTATCAGAGAAGAAGAAAAAGAAAAAGAAGAAGTCTGAGAGTCAACCAGAAGAGGCTGCAGAAGTGGCCGAAGCCGCCGAAGAACCTAAGAGTGAGAAGAAGAAGAAAAAGAAAAGACAGTCGCAGGTTGAAGAAGAATAGATAATAAAATGTTAAAACCTCCTGTTATCGACCAGAGAACAGACAGCTTGTATGAATGAAAGCCGCCAGAACCAAGACACACAGTGCTGATTACATTTGAGGTATTAAGTACTATTGTACTACAGAAGTCACATACATCTCAATGATAAGTTACTTATCGGTGCAATTTCATACCTTCTTTATAACCATTTGTTTTTGTCAGACTGCCCTAAAGAAGGTAGATAATTATCTACAGGGGATTTCTTAAATTTATCTTTTTTTTTAAATTAGTAAATGAAACAATATTTTTTTTAGTCTTTTTGAGCTTAGCTAAGAAGAGTATTTAGCTAAGCGTGATGTGGCTCTGCAATTAGTAGTAAAGTACCTTTATACCTATGTTACTAATAACTCAATGCGCTCACGTGGTGTCAACACATGCCCACACCCACCATACATTAACAATACGGGTACTTGGTAGTACTTAGTTAATTTTCATGGGTATGAATGTTTGGATTGTTCCACATAGTCGCTGATTAAGTTACAAGTTACTAGTTTGTAAGTGAGAATGTATTATAACAGTGGTTATAATTAAAGATTTATATTTCATTAGATGTTTGATTTTATCTTCCAACTATTATAGGTAAGTAGAATATAATTAATCTATTGAGGTCCAGAATCAGTCTCAAAAACCTATCTCAACTGTCTCATTTGCAATTGAACAGTTCATTTTGCTAGTGGTCGCGAGCTGGCGAACTTGAGGTCTTAGTTTCGATTGCTAGATCGGGCAGTGTTAGAGCTGTTTGAAATTCTCAGCAGCAGCTCGGCGTTTGGATTTATAGCGGATTACTGGAAATAGGCTCATCCTAATACTTTGGGATGCTGGTGTGATCGTATGTTATCATTTTTTTACGAAGTACAATGAATTAGGAGGCACTGTAATAGATTTTATTTGAAGAAAATGATCACACCATACTGTGTACATACAAATAAATACAATAAAATTGGTGTCTCTTTTTAATATTAACCGCTTTTACTAAACTGCATTTGGATGTATACACAGTACATATACCAAAATATATTTTTTTTTAAATTTTGTCTGTCTGTTTGTTCCGGCTAATCTCTGAACTGGCTGGACCGATTTTAAATACCACGCGGACGAAGTCGCGGGTAACCGCTAGTATGGACTATGATTAAATTTGAGGATCTCCGAAACGTTTCAACCCCCACAGCGTCCAGTGCGTAAAATGCCGCTAAAATCTCCCAAGCTAACAACACACGTAAAGAACTCGTCCTTTCAACAAACAGTGGCGTGTCCAGTTAAGTCAACAGGCAGCCCTGACTCCCTGAGCCAGATTATCCCGCAATAAGTGAAGCAAAGCTCCAGCAACAACAGCCCGCCGTTTGGCTGCATAATGGACGCGGGTTAGCGCCCGCGTCCTAATGTCCTTGCCTTTTTTCGAAGGCAGTGTATTTTTGTTAGCTTTATTTTCGTCGAAGTGTGTTCACTTGGAGATGAAGCGATTATGGTGAAATGTATCTCATGTCTTTTTTTTGTTAATTTTCTTTTAATTTACCTATTTTCTTCCTAGCATGGCAGATTATGATTTTGCTTACGCCCCCCTTTTACCAAGCTATCCACGGAACTCAGTTATAGTTGCTCCAGAGAAAATGAGGACTTAGAAGAATTATCCAAGTATGTAGGTACCTACGCGATATGATTGCGCCAAGATATGAATAAGTATATCTTAAACCATATCCAATGGTCTAATGTCTTAGAAAAACACTTTACCATCACGCCTTTAATAACTAAAGGGTTAGTTAGGCAGTGTTGTTTGTGTGTGCTTGTTTTTTTAATCATTAATCAAATATACCTACAGCTCGACAAACTCTTCAAACGTAGCTATCCTCTGCTAACAAATACAGTCCTAGTTCAGTCGGTAATATAAAATTGATTGAAATTTAAATTGGTTTTGTCTCCACTACCTACACGTGATTAAGTTTCCACTTGGCAAACTACGAGCTCTAACGAGGCTCCAACTATTATTGTCACAGACTATAGAAATAAAGAAAAGAAGCTCGTTCAATATCTCCCTTGGTAAACGCAGTGTAGGACGCTCTATGGGAAGATGGAGTGCTGATTTGCGAAAGGTTGCTGGCGGAAGCTGGAAGGACAGGCCCAAATGGCGCATATTGGGAGGCCTACGTCCAGCAGGCGACCAGTTTTTTATGGCAAAAGGCGGCAATCGCACTGGCGGATCTCATGATAGTAAGCAATTACCGCCGCCCATGGACACCTGCAATACCAGATGAGTCGCACGGGTTTGGACCTCCGCTATCCTCACTTACTCGGTGAAACACAACGTGAGCGTTGTTTCACGCCTGGTTTCTGTGAGGCCGTGGTATCAATCCGGTCAAGCCGGCTCATTCGTGCCGAAACATGGCTCTCCGGCTCTCCCACGGTATATGCTGATGATGATGAATATCTCCATCGGTAGCTCCACTTTATAAATAGGTTGTGTATTAAGTACTTTGCCTTTCCAATTGTGTATAATCTAGACATTCATTTCGTTCGTGTGACCTAATGTAACTAGGTACTAATCACTTAGTTTCTAATCGGCAATCGGATGTTAATCGGATTTCGGCAGCAAGTACAGCTTTATTCTACAGTATAGATTTCAATCAGGGATGTTAGGGATGTTTTTGATCTGGATGAAAATTAATAATACCTATTTCGTTGGTTTTAGTTTCGGTTTAAATATTAAATTACTTTAAATTATCCCATTAGATGTTATTTAGGAATGGTACAAGGTAAATAAAAACACAGGTTTAGCAGAGGCGTACTAATATACAGATTGCCGGTATTTTGAAGTCCTAGGTATATAAGGTAAGATAAGGTAAGCTAATAAATTCCAAAATTTTCTTAGGAAAACCCATTAACACTTTGCTCAACCTGGGATTCGAACCCAGGACCTCTAGGGTAACAGTTGCGCTCAGGAGCATTAGGCTAATGAAGCAGTCACGGCAAATGATGCACAAGAGAAAAAATAGTTAGGTACACAATATTTACTCCGCGCATATCAGAACTGATTCGATCAGCTTATCAGATTTGGATACAGTTTCGGATACCTTTCGTTTACGTTTATGGACCTAATAACATCCAGTTATTATAGCACTGGCCTTCCGCTCACGGTGTCCAAAGTTCGGATACAATTCGGTTTCTCTCGGAACTATGACCTATACCAAAGTCACGCAAGGGCTACGTATCAACATTAGCACACTACTAATTATATAACGATTTTGAAACGTAAGCCTACGATAGTTAGTACCAGTATAAAATGGAAACAAATAGTAAACGATATTTAGGTACTATTTGTTTCCATTTTATACTGGTATTGTCGGCGGATATTGTATCATAAGCTTAAGTTTAATCTCGACGGAATTGACCGGGAGCCGGCGAAGTTTAGAACTCGTTATATTTAGTTTAAAGTTAAAACCTAGTTATCTTTGTTTTCTTTTTGTTAAATTGAGAGCTGGTTTTTATTATGTTTGTTCCGCACCTACCTACAGTTCCTTAGGAACAAATTTCTGTATAAGTACTCTAAATTCAAAACGTGATTTATCCTATAGTTTTCACACACCACACTCATTTTTTCTTAAATACATATGTGTAAAAAGATTTGGAGTTGATTCGGAGGATTACCGCCGATTTCTGATCTGACACTCGCCATGCCGTGTGTCGTCTCTGATTGGCTGCGCGCTTGCATCCGCGCGCATCGCATGCGCCACCTGCGTTGTGTTTTGAGAACTAACTTGTACGTCTCTCGTAGTGAACACGCGCTCCGCGCCATTCGTGTAGACAACGGTCTTTTCTGTGTATTTGGTGCCCATTTTACGCAACCGTACAAAGATTGAACCGCTTCTTTTTATTATTCCATAGACACTAGCTAGTGTCTATGGAATAATAAAAAGAAGCGTGTCAAAGAAGCTCGCAGATTACTGAACGACTACGCCGCCGAGCCCACGGAGCGCAAGGCAGTGGACGAGAAGTTATTGGTGAGTCTTCTGATCAGCTCCTTCTACTACACAATGTTAAGCTGGGAAATTGTGATTGTGATGCATGTGAGCCCCAAAACTGAAATATAGGTACCTACCTACCTAATTCCAGTATCTATAAGTAGATACATTCTGTATAAGTTGAAACGTTTTAAATTCTAATAATGTAAAGCTAACATGTAAAGGAACTTATATTGAAAGAAAACTAAATTTTTCCACGTAGGTATATTTTGAATGATTATATAGAAACGGTTAGTCAGTGTTTATTTTTATCCATTTACTATAAGCATTGGACAAAATAAAATCAACAGTAGGGTCATTTTACAGTATCTATATAGGAAGTCGTACATACATACATACATACGTAAAGTCACGCCTCTTTCCCGTAGGGGTAGGCAGAGACCACAGACTTCCACTTGCTACGATTCTGACATACCTCTTTAGCTTCATCCACACTCATCAATCTTTTCATACATGAACGTCGGTTTAGGGTACTCTTGATCAAGCCATTTTTCAAAACGTCCTCAATCTGATTTCGGAACGTTCGCCTAGGCCTAGGAAGTCGTGACCGCTTTATATCCTGTCCGGGACAACGGTTGCGGGATAACATGTTCCGCGCCCGTTCAGGAGAGATGGGAAAATATTCCGTAACTGAAGGCAAGGGAGAAAGATTAAGTACACTTGCACCAACGTCTTAAATGTGTTTAAATTGTATTTTTAAACACGAAATTTCTATGAAAAGTTAGTGCAAGTGGCCCTAAGACTCCTTGGTATTGGTGAATATGTTCACTGTGCTGCATAGGTATAAGTTAATGAACACATTATTTAAGTGTAGTAGCTATGTATAGATAGATACATAGATTTTTGCTATAGTAGGTAGTAGGTAGGTACCTTTTGTTTTTGTTTACGAGTGGAAACTTTCATAAGGCGACCGGTCTTCGCGGGTAGACCGGGGAGTGTGGGATTTGTACCCACAAATTCCACCTTGTGGCCACCATCGGCACATGACGGGGGAACTGTGCCCTCTTAAAACACCACCCCAGAATCTTCTTTGCAACGCCTGTATGGACACATCACTGGGAGGCTTATTAAATTATTTAGGTACTTAAATATAATCAAATTATTCTATAATCAACTTTTAAAATTAAAATATTTAAAGGTAATCTAGTACTTATTACAGAAGCTGAAATATATTACTTAATCAAAGTTGAATACAGATTCACATAAATATCTACTATCAATGAACATACACAATTCACCCGGTTCAACATTATGTCTTATACGGACCCAAATCAGAGTTCCGAGGTGTCAGTTGCTACTTAAAATTTCTAGAAATACCTACCCAAATACACTGCTCGACCTGTGAACCTAAGAGCTTTAGTTGCGTTTACGAAAACTTCTGGTTTAATTCAGATTTTTCAGCATATCTACAATCTGGATTATTTTGAAACAATTCATATTTACATTGAATGCCAATATCTTAGAATTGAAAAGCAATTCCCACCCCTAGTCATCGTTGACAGCAGTGAATATTTTATCACGATAAGTTTATTTGACATTCGCGGAAAACGCATTATTTATATTTATATCCGAGAAAGCCTCTCAGTGTGGTTATCTGATCAAATAGACTCCCTCTCTACTTACCCACTTGGCCATAAATTACGAGTCATGTAGATATTTATAATATTTTTATTTATAGATGCCAAACATTGGAAATGAAAATGCTTTAGCAGTTTCTATGTGGTATACCGTGAACTATTGAAAATATTATTGTATTGTTATGATTTTTCATGGAGTACCTAAAGTGATGTTCTTGTTAATTCTGAAACTATATTTCTAGGGCCTGGGATGAATGCTTAGGTTAGGGAAAGTGTTATTGTTTTCTTTCAGGAAATTCACAGTATACTTTGCGCTAGAGGTCCTGGGTTTGATTCGGTCGCGCAAAGTCCAAATGGGGATTTCTATGAAATTGTCAGTAGTAGCTCGGAGTTTGGATTTGTGCCCGATGGCAATAGTCTTGCCCCCCAATATTCAGACGTGATTGTATATTATGTATTATACAACAATAATGATGTAGGTAGTATTATAGATTAGATCTAGCCTATATCAGTACAATATGCTGGACGTAGGCTGCCCTACTGTGCGCTGTTTGGACTGATATAAGCTGATGATAATGATGATGCCAGCTGCAATACATTTTGTATAATACAAAGACATTCACAAAAGTTTCGGCAGTGCTGTCGCATTTCAGTTGTCTTCGATAGTTGTTTAGAAAGAAGCTGACACCTGACCATCAATCATTCACACACCGATCGTCTCCTCTGTCATTTTACGTTGAAAAACTGGATTCCATAGGTGGGTTTTCAAATTCAGTAATATATTTTGTAAAGTTTAGTGCATGTGGCAATGTCATAGGTAGTAAATTATAGACCTAACTTCTTCATCTATATCAATTGCCTCATTGTGTGTGGGTGATTACTGTTTTATCTATACTAATATTATAAAGAGGAAAGATTTGTATGTATGTAGGTAGGTATGTAACGAATAAACTCACAACTACATGGCCGATTTCAAAAATTCTTTCACCATAAGAATGCTACATTATTCCAGATTAACATAGGTTATAGAATATTTAAAAAAAGTTAGGGATTTCTCCACCCGCGCGAAGCCGGGGTAGGCCGTTAATATGAAATAAATTATAGGCTAGTAGTTTCAAGCGTAGTTGCTGAGGGTTCTGCATTTGATTCTCAAGCCGAGCAGTATTAGTGGGTAATTCAGGACCCATTCAACCAGTATCGAGTCTGGATATGTCCCCCTTGATTATGTGGAACCTGAAACATAGTCTCTTTACTAACCCTTCCTGTCATTATGCAAAATATGAACATCATGTACTCTACCTTACTCTCTCACAGCAAATCTTCAAAATCCGTGATAAAAATATGACGTATCTCTATTAGTAAGTACCTAATAAAGTGGACTGACCCATCAGTAGATCGAAAATTGCTTAAAATGATTTGTTTTTTAATATAAATTGATTAAAAACAAAACAAATTTCAATTAAACAAATAACACATTTAAATTGAATTCTAACAACATTATATCTTTATCAACAAAAGACGTGTTCTAACGGAACAACAATAACAAAAAAACAAATTTCTCATTCTCACGGAACATAATTCAATAAGTGCGTTGGCTGACAAACGAACGTAAAACAACACGCCGAGAATTCAATTATAAATAATCTAATAATTTACTTGTTTCGTTTTGTACTGTATTGGACGTGGATTCACGACGCGAGTCTGTAAAGCATCGGAGTAAAATCACATAGAGATGAAAATTATACACTGAAGTGAGTTGGTATTGAATTGTCTTTTTGCTATTCCGTGTTATAAATGGGGCCTCGATGAAGCAATGTTCTCAACTCTATATGCATAGAATACAATTATTACATTAGAGCAACAGTACTTATATACTCGTAACTAAGTATTTTTTTATTTAATTCGATCATTAGTATAGTCCGTCTTTTCGCTAGTTAAAATATTTGTTGGGACGTTTCTAGTCTAACCAGATAATGCTGATTGTTAATATTTTACACGTAGCGACTTCCATCAGACCTCTGCCACCCATTACGTGCAATATTGTGTGCGATAGGTACTGATATCTAAATGTTAGGCTTGTTTCAACGAAAATAATAGGTATGACAACCAAGACCAATGGTTTAACTTGCTTTCCGAGCCACGAGAGCGAAGTGCCGAGAAGTCTCAATTTGTTAAGAATCCATAGACTGACTGCGGCAAGCGTGCTAGTCTAGCACAGAAATACTTGAAAAAGAAATTGACTTCAATGGTTATTTTTAAAAGTCAACGTTTTCAATAATTAAAATGTTAATAACTTTTGATAGACAGAACCGATTTAAATTTAAAATAGCCTAAATGTTAATCCAAGAAACAGGCTATGAATTCCTGCCCACTTCCTCCAAATGTCTTCAGTAGTTATCATTTGATGCGCGGTCAAACATACAGACAAACCGACAGACAAACCGACAGACAAACAGACAGACAAAAGTTCCAAAAATAATAGAAATGGATTGTGTTACCGATTCTGAGTCCCCCAGAATAGTTTTTTTGTAAATATAAGCAATGTACAGACACGGCTCACTTACATTCTTATTATATGTAAGATAATTAATTTGTCACTGAAATTGACACTGTTAACACTATCTTAATTTTAATTCCACTAGCCTAATGAAACAGAACTTTTAATTATGAGTCGTCGCAAAAAGTGTCCCGTCTGTACGCGCCGTTAAATAATATCACTCTGGACGTTATTTGTTCCGGGTCAAACGAGCAAAAACATGGTCTCGTATCTATTGCTTCGGCAAAAAGACGATATTTATTATCCCGTCGTTGTATTTTAATTCAATCCTATGTTTTGTTAGGAAATTAGTTTTTCGTATCGCCGATGTATTGTTCTGTTGCCGTGTTCGGTGTGAGCTAGCGAATCGGTCTTTTTGTTTGAGAAAAAAATTCCGATAAATTGGGCGCTGTTAGAAGTTCTATAAATCTCGTATACATGAACTATTTGTTTGTTGTTTTCTTTGTAACAAATACGTTTTGTTTGGTGATAGCAATTATTGTTCTTCTGTTTTAAAAATAAGAACCACTTTTGCAAAAACTGGATGAAATAAATAACATAAATCTTGTTCTGATGGAATTTGAGCACTGACTTTGATAATCCCATTGATTTCCAGAAAATAATAAGAAGAAAAATATTACAGCTTACATGTAACAAAGTAAAAGTTATTTAGGTTTTGGTTTTGCTGGTGAGTGGATTTAATTAGATAGATATATATAATTAATTGTATAGAAAAATATTCGTAGCTTGTGCCAACGATCAACTAAACGCAATAGCATTCATAAATTACAATAAAATGGTTTTCTACAAATAAATGGATTTCTTAAATGACCAAATATAAGTGGTATAACCATCTACGCATTCTACGCAAACTTTGTATTGCATGCATGTGTAGTGCTGCCTCATGTTGACCATCAACCCTCATGTTGTTCACCACCTAGTGGTTCCAAGCGTGACTGCTACGCTAGAGGTCCTTGGTGCGATTTCCGGGTCGAGCAAAGTAAGCACCTCGGAGTTTGGGATTTGTGCCCGGTTAATGGCAAGGCTCGCCCCTTAAAAAATGGGACCTGCGAACTGTGGGTGTACATAAGTACTCCTCTGCCTAATCCTTCGGGAAATACACGCGTGATGGTAGGTATATTATGTGCAAGTATAGTATTGATATGATAAACTGTATCAGAGGTAAATGATGAATGATATTTATTTCTGTAAATAGACCTTTTAAAGACACTTTTACAGGTCATAGTATTTTTAAACTAGATGGCGCCGGCATTTCCTTACTTTCGGAGAAGAAACACCGAAAAAAACTCTGAGAATCATGGTCTCTTTTAAAGTCCAGACATAGTAGTAACAATATGTGAGTGTTACAAGGGTAATGGTCTGAGATGGCCTTTTGAAAAAAGAGCCATAGCGTACAGCTATACGTAGGTATCGTACCTAATTCATATACTAGATATTTAGTTTTACTTACCGTAACCGTACCGTACCGTAACGTACCTGCTGTCGTTTCTTCCATTTCACCACACAATCATTAGCACTTAAAAAATAACCCACCTTATTTTTTCTCAAAACCTGAATAGCCGCCTTTGTGGTCTTAATTCTTCTAAACATATTTGGTATAGAGAGCTTACACAAAAGACAACATGATCTTAGTCCGTAGGTACTACATATTTAGAACCGTATCTTTTGATGTACCCGACCGTCTAAAAGTACTTAGGCACCTACATAGAAATGGTCGAAGCTTTTATTAACGCTATGTTTAAAACTATATGCACACGTTGAAACTGTAACGTTGCATAATACGCAATGACTTTGTTTGCTTTAACTATTATCCAGCATGGTGTACTGTGAAAATTTTATGAATTTAACTAAAATATCCGTAAAAAAATAAGATATCAATGGCGTCAGTATAGACTGCTATGGTCACGGCCATTCGGCCGACTGACAGGCGGTCTTTCTAGTCCTGCCGAGCCTTACTGAGTTGGTAAATCATCTGTGAATGTCGATCACAGTAAAAAACAAATTGCACTCAAACACAACCCAGCTATTTCTCTCCATCGTGCATCATTTGGCGTGCAAACACCCTCACTGTTGTGCCGGGGTCCGTGAGGCGCGTATTTTTCCGCAAATAAACACCGTTTGTGATGCAGACGAGAGACTGTTTGTTGCTCACTCCGATGAACCGGAAAGTTAATAGTCTTCCTGTTTCCATATGTGACTATGAGTGTAGGTAGATTTTGAAAATTCGCTTTGTCTGATAATATGTAAGACTTATTGCCATTCAAGACTATCCTCATCATGATAAATTAGCCTATTGCTGTCCATTTCTGAACGAAGGCATCCCCCAAAAGCACCATGACTATAAATAATTTTTATTATCATATTTTTGCAATATGCGAGAAGTTCTAAAACCACGTCTATCCACCGTTTTTCATATCCGCAATACCGCGTACATTGTGAGGAATCCGGAGAATCTGTGGCAAACCTTGCGGTATTAGAGCATACCACATTGTGTGATGTAATTTAAGAGGAATAAATCTAACGTACTTACAAGGTAGGTATATTATCATCAAATCAGAAGTCTTACACTTCAAACTGCATGCACCTGGAAAATTATAAGCTAAAGAATCATTAATTGAACTTAATTAAGTTTTTAATTTAAAGAAGTGTTTACGGAGTTTCTGATGGATATCGCAGGTACCTATATAATAACAAGACCTGCGATACTAGCGTATTAAAGTTGAACTTATTAAAGTTGGTACTTAAGCCCACTTGAACCAACTTTTTAAATGTGTTTAAATTGTACTTAAACACGAAATTTCTATGAAAAATTGTGTTTAAATAAAATTTTAACATATTTAAGAAGTTGGTGCAAGTGGGCCTTGAACATTCAATTACATATTTAAATTTGATTCCCAGTCCGGTGGAGCTTGTATTGCTCACAAAAACATAATACCAAAATAATTCATAATCCAAACAATATATTATCAAATTGTATTATTATTTGGATTGAGATACAGTTAATCTGAGGTTCCTACCGTATCATTTCGACTACTACTACTTCACTAGAAAGAAACGTCCGAAAAATCGTTCCAAACTTGGTAAAGTCATCAAGAATTGCATTCGCTTACATTTATTTCCTTCGAAGTATTTTGAATGAAATGGTAGAGCAGGAACCTTGATTAACGGTATCAGAATCTGATTATAACACAATTTGATTAACTTGTGTTTGAATTACGATTTAGGTCCACTTCCACCAACTGTTTAAATTGCATTTAAATACAATTTTTCATGGAAATTTCGTGTTTAAATACAATTTAAACACATTTAAGAAGTTGGTGCAAGTGGGCCTTATTTTGGTATTACGTTTATATTGGAAACTCAGTCCTGCGAAAAGTCAAAGTCAAAGTCAAAATCATTTATTCAATATAGACTACTAGGTAGTACTTTTTGAACGTCATTTTTACATTATAGACCCAAAACGCCCGCCATTCACCGCTTCCTAGTGTTTTCTCTGGGAAGAAAAAGCGGCGCAACAAACTCCCCAGCAAACACTTTTCTGCATATTAACTCAAGCTCGAATTGGCCGATAGGCAAAAGTCCATTAAACACTTCGTTAATTAATAATCAGTTCAAGTACATAACTGTCTATGGTATATAGGGAAAGAAGCTTACCTTTATGTATAAAAATAAAATGAGGCACGACCTCAAATCAAATAAAAAATAATTTTTTGCTTCCTTTACGAAACCAATATGGGAAAACATTTAATCATCTTATGTACCTACTCATGTTCAGGGAAGTGTAATATCTTCGCGACAACTCGTGCATGATAACAAGTACCCACAAAATACAGTGATCGCCCCAAAAACCAATATCTCATTTTCTTCATATTAATATTAAATTTTCTTTTTTGTAGATCGTATGGATTCGTGAACTTTGTCGGTGTAACCAGACCAGGGGTATGGAGTTTCCTTCAGAAAAATGTTCGGTGAGTTTTTATGGGGTTTCTGTTTTTATAGGGGATTAATAATCGTGTAGGTTATATGTGAAATAATATTCTTTGAACCTAGCTCGTAGGTATGTATTCAAAACGGTGTATTACTATCGTTTCCAGCTGTTCATTGCCGGTTCGTTCTTTTTTAATGTCTACTCTCCAAAAATGAGCTTTTAAAGTTATAATGATCAAACGTTTGAGTGCCAAATAATTAGATCGAATGATCGTAGAGTATACTGTAAGCCTTTTTTTATTATGCGGTATCTCCTCATCTAACGTATCGTCTGTCATCTCAGGAGGTGGCAGGGTATAGTCGGACGCGTTCCCACTTAAAACTTCCCATGCTTATAGGCTTATGGCTATGGAATACGAGACATTGCAGCAATAAGCGGACCTTCAGTGACCTATTGTTGTTCTACAGCTGTCCTATGTTGCGAGTCTATTGATATTTATTAATAGGTCTCAAATGGAAACGAAGCTTAAAAAAAACTTTGACCAATGCAGATGTCGAACCCAGCATATTATTCTATATTGGATACTCGCAGGAATTTCCACATTAATTGGGTATTGTTTATTCTTCCACTCTCTAAAAACATAGAATAACAGCCCGTAGTAAAACTGTGGTTCCCTACATATCGTTCAATTTGGCGGCATGTATCCGTGATAGTGAGGTCGTAATCACCGGCTGAGGACCCCCCCCCCCTCCTCCCTCTTCCACCGCACTGGTTTAGGTTCCGGGTCTCAATTGGGTCAAGACAAGACGTCCTAGAGACAGTGTCGCGTTAATCGTATTCATCTGTTAGCGTTTACGGACATTTTCCGGGGACCGAGCCAATGTTGTGGTCTGTCATTACGTTGGGACGGAAAGCGAAATATTTAAAACTAGCTTCTGCCCGCGGCTTCGCTCACGTGAAGCTATTAGGAGTTAAAATGTATAAACCAACATTGATGATCTCTTTTCTGTATGGGTCTGTATACATCACAGAGGTCAAGCTGTATCTAAGGATCCGTTCAATTAATTGAGATAAGAAGGTCACTAACTTTTAAGTTGGAGCATATACCTACTAACAGTGATAAAAAAATCTATTCAGTAGTTTTTGCTCCAACCCGTAACAAACAGACAAGAATTTTAAAAATCACTATTTTGGATTCGGAGACGTTTACCCACTTGTTTTTTTTAAATAAGTATCTTCAATTTACAGACACAGCTTTTTTACAATTTTATAATAGTAGAGAAGCGGCGGTAGCCTAATGGCTAGGGTATCGGACTTGCGATCATGTGGTTGCCGGTTCGAACCCCACCCATTGCACTACCGACGTGAACCCACTTATAACACAAGCATTTAGCTTAACATGAGGGGTTAACAAGAATACTAGTAATGTGTGACCCACATTGCTAGTAAGCTTTTAAAAAAAAAAACCTAATTTATTTTTATAGATTTGTTACACGATTAGCTATTACTTTTTTACCAAATCTACTACTTTATCATTTTTTATACAAGTTGCTTTTTTATTAAAAAATGCGTTCCAACTTTCATTTAAATATCTGTTTAAAAGTTGCATTTACGCTACCATTTTTAGGAATCTGATACCTTGTAATTCACAATTTCATAGTCTCATTTACCAAATCATGTGTGACCTTTCTGACGATGTTCGACATTTTCCAACTTCGACCATTGACTGTACGACCTTTCCACGAAAATTTCAGTTTTACGCCTCACTGGGCCGTACGCAGGCCGTAATTAGGTAAGAACTACAAAATACCCTCGAAATTAAATTTGAAAACTGCTTTTAGAGAGTGTCGAAAGCCGAAAACACCAGGAGTTGAAACTTCGCTAGTTCAAAGCGTATCTATTGGATAAACAGCGGTTTTCAACAATCCAACTATGTCGGTAAATTAGCATTTATGGATTTAATTGGCGATAGTGGGAGGAGAAGGGGGAAGGGTATGTGTCGTTCGAACAAAGCCTGGCTGGCGGGACACCACACTACGGCCGTTCTCAATTAATTTCAACACAACTTGCCGGGTTCGACTCCCGGCTGAAGTACCTACGTGCCAGTGGTTCGTGAAGTTTGAATTATTTCCCCCCGCTTGGAGGCTGGTCGAATGAAATTAATGTTCTAGGAGTTAACGTGAGTGGACTCGTCGTAGAAAGGAAAGTCATAATATTTTTTTTTATATTGTTAGGTAGCACATTTTGCTTCCTTATCGGTATCATTAATTGTTGCAACTAGCGCCCTTGCTAAGTTTAGATCTATATATATAAAAGAAAGTCGTGTTAGTTACTCCATTTATAACTCAAGAACGGCTGATCCGATTTGGCTGAAAATTGGTGGAGAGGTAGCTTAGAACCAGGAGACGGACATAGGACATTTTTATCCCGTTCCCGTGGGATGTGATGACAGACTGAATTCCACGGGGGCGAAGCCGCGGGCAGAAGCTAGTTAATAATAGAAGACTAGCTAAATATTAGGTTACGTTTACGTTTTGTTTCGTCCAGTGAGTGAGGATACCGGAGGCCCAAACCCATTTAAAAGGCGGGCAATGCACTTAGGACTCTTCTGGTGTTGCGGTTGTCCATGGGCGGCGGTAATCACTTATTATCGGGTGATCCGTTTGCCACCCTATCCCATAAAAAAAAACTCAGAACTGCTACCAAGAACTTTCAAATGAAAATACCAATAAAATTAAGTAGTTCATAGTAAATTTAACTTAAGCCAGATGCATGCATGTGAATACTTGCTCTACAGCTATATCTTCTAGGTACTTGAAGTTTGAGATTCTGTGGCTTATTGCGTGCGATGCGGTTGCAACTTTGCAAATTAATTTGTTATTAGTAGTCTCAGATAACGAGAGTTGCGGCATAGTTGCGCGAGGGCGGCGCCACCGTAGCGAAGTGCGTTCCCATGTTATACGCAGTGGTGTTAATGAAATACATGTTACTTTGACTAATTTAGCTCCGTTACTTACAACTATTATTCAATTAGCATATATTATAACATACAATAATTATGTTAAGAATACTCTTTCCGACCTGTGAAGGCATTGTTAGGTATTGACTGGACCTAATTATAGAATCATTTTCACTTTAATTAAAAGAAAAAAATAATTCCTTAAAAACAAAAAATATAAAAAGAGAAAATTGAAATCGCAATATTTACGGTAGTAGCAATACCGTCCCTGGGAGCCAAACAAGGCCTACGCTGGTCTTATAAAAATTTAAAATGTGCTTGATTTTGGGGTACCTAATTGCGGCAATTTGGGTACGATAATCGTAGATTTTAAACTTCAATATACGGTTTAAGACATTTATTTTCTCAGAAGACTTATAAGTAAATAAATCACTTACAGAGAAAATACAATAATAGAGTACAATATAATATAACCGATTGGCGAATATCATGTTTATTTTCATGAATATTTAATGTTTCTTATTTATTTGGTGATGTGATTGAGATACCTATATGTCCCTTTCAGATTGGACAGATTTTTTATAACATACAAAATGTCAGATTTTTTTTTTCTCTTTATTTAACTAAAAAAGGGTTTAATCACGCAGTGATTATGCCACCCTCATTGGAAAACATTGGCTAAATTAGTAAATGTCAGACTTACAGGCACTAAAAGTATTTACGTACGGAAATCTACCCGCGACCCGCAGCTGTTTTCAATCGCTCAGCCGATCGTTTGTGAATTTCTAATAAAAATTGAAATGAGTGTTTTCTTCCGAAAATAATAATAGCTTATGAGAACATACTGATTTCTGACACTTACGCGAATATTAGACATTGAAATGAAACTACTTTTTACGGATTTTATCGCGGTATATTGACCCGCATAGGGACCCGCGTAAAAGAACACATTGCCGACATCAAACACCGCCGTTCCAGAAAGTCAGCAGTTTGTGAACATACCCTAGACAAGACCCAGCACTACATCAGATTTGATAAACCATAAGTCCTCGCAAAAGAAAACCGATTCCTACCCAGGATGATTCGTGAGGCTATTGAAATCAAAAAACACCCAAATTTCAATAGAGAAGATGGTTGGGTCTTACCACCTGCTTGGAATCCCATTATAGAATCTATAAAATCTAAATCCAAGCCCAAAACTGCAAGACCAAAGGATACGGTGAGCTCGTTCTGCGTGAATCGGATCGCTAATAATTAACAAAAATGTAAGGTAGCTGTTAGTAATTTTAACATCAAGACGTCCAACACCTCAGTCTGCCCGTGACCATGGATGCTGTAAAGGATCCGAAACGTCGGGAACAAAATAATATCAATATACCGCGATAAAATCCGTAAAAAGTAGTTTCATTTCAAAGCTTATGAGAATCTAATGAAATGTGACGAAGAAATTAAGTTACTTTTTTTAAACAAAGCCAATACCTTACAGTCCACAATCGATACTTTGGCCACAAAACGTAAAAATAAATGCAGGAATATCAGCAGCCTTCGTTAATTTTAATCTGGATCAAGGAGCAATATTACTGTTGGAAAACACAGGGCGGTGAAGTACGCTTCAACTTGAAACATTAATTTGTAGTTAGTTGCTTATTGGACGCCTGAGCGGTACTGAGTTGCAGCCTTGCAGACTGTTCGTGAGATTGTCTTCCTTATCTTTATCTTTTTAAAAAAATAATTATCCATCTGTTTTTGTATCTATTGTGTTGACTAGTAATGAACTTATTTAAGTAAATGAAATTAAAAGAAGTCAATATTCTGGGACATTTTTACACAGCACCATCTAGTCCCAAACTAAGCAGAGCTTGTACTATGGGTACTAGACAATGGATATAATACTTATATGCTTTTTTTTTGTAAATACATAGGTACTTATAATACATCAGAAACACCCAGACGAACACAAAAACTTTTGTGTCCTGTGGGAATCGAACCCACGACCTTATGGTCAGCAGTCCGGTACTCGAACCACTAAACCACAGAGGTCGTCAATATGCACTGACTAACAAAATAGCTAGATTAATAAACTAAAATGATAATAAAGAGAAAAATAGTTGAAAATGATACACGCAGTAAAAGAGACAATCATATAAAACGATGATAAATAGTGCGCTCAAGAAAGGGGTGGCGCTCAGCATTTTTTCTAGTATATTGATATTTTTTACAACATTTTAGAACTTTTGCACTATCCTATAATTTATGACTTTGATCCCGGTACGTTCCTATGTCCTATGTATAGTAATACCTATTAATTTAATTCTGACGTGACTTGTTCGTCACAGGCAAGTGTAGGTAGGTATTTAAAAGTCCCAAAAGACGATAATGCCACTAAAACCTGTAATTAAAAGAAATGTTTTATACGTTTAAATTGGGTAGGTACTTGTATTAAATTTTATAAGTCGTTTTTGTAACTGACTGTACATAAACATAACCTACCAACATACCTGTATTCCCCGAAGGGTTAGGCAGAGGTGTACTAAGGGTCACCCACAGTTCGCCGGTATGTTTAGATCCCATGTAATAGGGGGCGAGCCCGGGCACAAATTCCAAACTCCGAGCTGCTACTGAGCATTTCACAGAAAACCCCAATAACACTGCTCGACCTGGGAATCGAACCTAAGACCTCTAGCGTAGGAGTCGCCCTTGGGACCACTAGACTAACGAGGCAGTTACATACTGTACCTACATAAATAAATACATAAGATATTCACGTTCAAGCGAGTTGACGACAAAAAATAGGAAAAATTGGAAAGTGCCACGTCGCTAGTTGACGAACAAGTGACGACTAATGTGATAAAGTTCGGAAATAGTAGTTTTATTTCAAGGTCTAATATGCCGATATATTAATTACATTTCCACCATTCATCAAACAGAAAACCAAACACAATAATGTACGACATAGTACTTTTCCATCCATATTTTCATTCTGAAGGCGTACGTAAATAAAAGCTTGGCCTTTTGCAATGATATTAATAATGGCTTTTTCGTCAATCGCGGAGGAGCCCCTAATGGATAGCGGAGGCCCTTATGAATATTGATGCCTTGGCTTGATACCGCCGCTGTTTCCACCTAGGCACTGTGCTGCTTTTCATCTACATAGCTGATAAGTAAGGGTGACAATTCTAGGAAAAAATATTAAGTGTTATTTGAGCCAATTTCTACAACAAGCTTCGTGACAAATTAACTTCAGGTTAAAGTTACATGTCTCATAGTTTTTTCTGGCATAGGGGGGCAAATGAGCAAATGGATCGCCTGATGGTAAGCGATACAGCCGCCCATGGACACCCGCAATACTGGAGCAGTCTCAAGTGCGTGCGTGCCTTTCATATCAAAAGGACGTCCCCTGCCACAGACTTGATAAATGCTGCCTGAATCCAACTAATACAAGAAGTGAAGGAAATCAGGGATCTGGGTGTACTCATTGACAATCAACTTAAATTTACTCCACATATCGATCAAGTGGTAAATAAGGCATCTCGTATGCTAGGCTTCGTTTTAAGGAACTCGAAAAACTTCAAAGTTAGAACTAGAATACTATTATACAATGCGCTAGTCCGAAGCCAATTAGAATTCTGCAGTGTTGTGTGGAATCCCCAATATGCAGTACATTCCCAGCGCCTCGAAGGCATTCAAAGAAGTTTTACCAGGCGAATTGCCTTCACTTCACACGGGATATCCCACAGGTGCCCTTATAATCAACGATTGTCATATTATAATATGCAGTCACTGCGCGATCGCCGTACGACGCACGATTTGGTACTACTTCATAAATGTATAAACAGCTCTGTTCAATGTGAAGCAATACTGGAATGTTTATCTGTGACTGTACCATATCAATATCCTAGACAACGTATTGGCAAAATTTTCCATGTACCATCCTGTAGAACTAACCTCGGTCGACATTCGCCGATTTCCAGAATATGCTCTGAATACAATGAGATCAGCACATTATACCCAGACCTTGACGTGTTCTCTGACCCACTTTCGAAATACAAGCGTAAAATATTATCGAAAACAACTTCATCTTTCTAGAAATAAGTATACAAATAGTTTCTATATCATTCAAGTTTTGTTTCTTTTGTTTCTTTTTCTAAATCTGTAATATTATAATTGTGTGCTTTAATGGTAAATGTTGTGTATACCTGTAATTGGCATATGTATCAGACCTTTTCTATGTATCTTTTCTATTAATTGTGAAATATGTATGCTGTTGGTGTACCTATCAAAAATAAATAAATAAATAAATAAATAAATACTTCTACTAAAGATTTTCGAATTTTTAGAGTTCCACATCGCTTATTTAAAATCAACCTAGCATTTAGATTTTTCTTGAAATTTCTCTTTCTCCATTATTTCTTGAATCATAATATCGTAACTCTATGAAAAGGTGATCTTAGCTCATTTTTTCTCGTTGCATATCAGATTGTCCCCGCTCCATATATCTGACACGGAGGCGTCAGGCTGGCCTTGCCGACCCCACTTTGGAACCGCACTTAAGCTGCGAGCTTTGACTCGCAATAAATTTGCCAAATTCGTCCTCCCAGTCTTCAGCTTGCTAATAACAGAATTTGAGTTCATACTGAAAATGAGATTTTGGTTACAAATTATAGCAGATCATATTTCGGCGGATATTTCTTGTAATCTAAAACGTTTATTAGTCTCATTATTGTTTTAATTTATTTAGCAGCAGTTGTCCAAAGAATGATAACTTCAATAGGTAGGTAGAGTTATTTTAATAATTTTAACCTTTCTTAAAAGTTTCAACTGCCTCATCAGTAGCTATAGGTTGCATTTGATTCAAGCAGTGCTATTTTCTTTTTCTATGAAATTCGCATTAGTAGCTTGGAGTTTGGATTTGTTCCAGGTTAATGGCAATTGGCTTGCCCTGTACCCCAATGTGCCCTGTAGACAGTATTCGGTATGTTTAGATACTATGGGGTTACCATAGTACATATCTAAACATACCGAATACTGTAGGTGTACATTAGTAAGTAAGTACAGTTGGGTGCTATGCAGAATTTGGGGAATAGAGAGATGAATTCTGTATGTTATGTTTTAGCTTTTTGAATTCGGTATCCCGTGAAATGCTCAGCTTTGGTACTGATATTAGAGAAAATTCTGTTATGTAGTTAATACTTTTGTGAGCTTTCATGCACGATAACGTGCAGTGCTGAATAATATAAATGAAAATCATATTGGAACAAAATATTTCCCTCATATTCAAATTCAACGTTTGAAATCGTCGATTTTGAATCGCATCCATCCATATTTATGGAACATCAAAACCTTTTATCTAAAAGTGAAATACAAAATGGGTGTCCGAAAAATGTTGATGGATACGTATGTCGTGTGACAGTGATATCAAAAGCTTATCTACAACAATTTATCTGTTGCGTCCGGCGCGAGTAATGGGTTGGGAGTTGAGTCGTGCGACAGGCGGACCCGCGCGCCAAGATCGATGTGTGTTTGCTGTCAATATGGTGGCACAAGGGACAAGCATAAGCGTTTGGACAAATGAAGCAAGTCTTTGTGAAATGATCATAAATAGGTGTGATGGTGACTCACGATGCCGTTTACTAGTTACTTGAACTGCTTAATTCCTGAAGCGTCGAAAAAGAAGGTGTTCGTAGCTGTAGTCTATGGATGGGTGACCATCATTAGCACATTGTAACCCTTCCCTATCTGGAGAGTGCGTTAAGCAGCCGGTGCTGGTAATACGAACCTATGACAATTAATAATGGTAATCAGATGATGGAAAAATTCTCCCAGATAGAAATTAGGTTGCGAAGGTCTGATCTGATGGCAGTCGCTTCGAGTAAAGTACTGATTTTCAACCGCAGTAGACTAAAACTCGACTTAAACGTGTTTGGGAGAAAGGCTTGCCGGGAAAGCCGGTGCATCCTGGGTTCGATTCCCACTTGAGATAAATATTTATGTGATCCACAGAAAATTTTAAAGAGTCTGAGTACAAACAACCAAGTAATCAAAGTAATCAAATCATATAAGCTTATCCCTTGTGCCAACACCGGATTGTTTGATTGTATTATGGAAGGACGAGGTGCCTCTCTATTCAAAGGAAGGATCACACAACCAGCAGATGTTTTGCCTGGCGGGCTATGGCCTGATGGTTGACGTTGGGCTTCTGGACCTACAATTATAGAAAGCAAGTTGCATTTACAATATTGCTTGCGCCATTCAGGATTTGGTCGTTGAGTTACGTATGCAGCGCGGTAGATGTACAGTAGACACGTGGATTGTTATATAGTGCGAAGCTGTTTTAATAAATATGCAAGAAAGCTTTTATCGCTTTCGCTTATGACGTGGTCTGTGTACAAACGTGGGTACGCCGCACATCGCCGAATATTTGCGTTCTTTGGTCACCCCCGCTGTCACCGCCTCGGACTAATAACGTCCGAACCAAATCCAATACCTTTCATGAAAAAATCACGATATAACTGAAATACTGAAAATGATTTCATTTCAGTTCATTCCTGATATTTTAAGTGTATGAAATTCTCAGAAGCAGCTGAGATTGTTTGAATTTGTGTGCTCGGTTAATGGCAATAAGCTCTTCCCCTATTACATGGTTACTAAATATACGAGTGAACTTTAGGTGTACATTAGTACACCTTTGCTTTCTATGTAACTTTCGCATATAAGTGTGGAAGTTGAGTCCGTTGCACTACAAATAAGTTCATTGTCAAATGCGGCTGCTGAGCGTCAAATCCTGGGTTCGATTCGCGGATGAAGTGTAGAAAGCCTAATAAAGGATTTACTTTGAAATTATCAATAGCCCCTCGGAGTTTACTAGTAATAGGCTCGGGGACATAAAAACATACATACAAAGTTGTGTGTAAGTATGCACATTAGAAATACCTCTTCGTAATCGTCATAAACAAGAGGTGCGTACCGTGGATTTAAACACGAGACCTATGACCTGGCAGCCCATGATTATACGACTGCGTTATTACTGCTATTTTCATAATAGCACGAAAAGAAATACAGCTTTAATAAATAAATACGACTTTAATATTCTTGAAGTAATCAAGTTTTACTGCTAGAACCGTTTATTTTACGTTTTATTAACAGTTAACTGGTTGGTTTAATTTAACCGAGAACGTTAGGCAAGCGTGACATAAGCACTAAAATATAACCACTTTTGTTTCTGTTTGCTTTCATTATGTTTTTCATTTAGGAACTTAAATTTTACGCATCATTTGAGTATGAACTTTAGAATGGAGATTATAAGGTGTAGTTTTAATGTAACGGTTTTATGAAATGTTTATTTGTATTTATAAGCTAGTTAAAGCCGTCGGCTTCACGTGAACACGTTATAAAAGAGTATTTCACGTGATTCGCATGGGCGAACGAAGCCCGCTTCATTTGAATTTAAATAACACCGGACACAACGACACGACAAATGTATTGTTTATTATGCAATTGTTGTTATTTAAATGAAATGCATTTTAATAATGACATTCCATTAATTAGTTTGCAATTACCGAGATTTAAGAGGATGTTGTATCATTAAAAACACTACATTTCGTAAATGATAGTGAACATCCAGCCGATCAAAAATAAATGAGTTCTTTTTGCATGCAGCAGAGTTCTATAGTACATGATACTTTTCAGAAAAAAAAATATTATTAAAAAAACACTTATATGAAAAAAATATCTGCTACCTTCACGTTCCCGTTCCCGTAATATCGGTACTATTAGTGTCAGTGCAGGAACTATCGGTGTCAGTATCGCTACTACCGCTTTCCGTGTCTGTAATATTGGTGTTAATATCGGTACTATTAGTGTCAGATTCGATACTATCGGTGTCATTATCAGTACTATCGGTGTCAGTGTCGGTACTATTAGTGTCTGTGTCGTCCTTTCAATACTAATAGAGTCAATATCGGTTCTATTAGTGTCAGTGCTGGTACTGTCGGTGTCAGTATCGGTATTATCACTTTCATTATTGTTGCTGTCGTTGTCGATCGGTACTATCGGTATCTGTACAGATATTATCAGTGTCTGTAAAGGCAATATCGGTCCTATTAGTGTCAGTGTCAGTGTCAGTAATTTTGGTATCAATACCAGTACTATTAGTGTCAGTGCCGGTGCTATCCGTGTCAATATCGGTACTATTAGTGTCTGTGCAGGTACAATTAGTGTCAGTACGGGTCTCGGTGTCAGTAACGTTATGATCGGAGTCAGTGTCGTTACTATTAGTGTCGATATCGTTACTATTGGTATCAATATCGGTACTATTAGTGTCTGTGCAGGTACAATTAGTGTCAGTACCGGTGTCGGTATCAGTATCGTTATGATCGCAGTCACTATCGTTACTATTAGTGTCAATATCGTTACTATTGGTGTCAATATCGGTACTATTGGTGTCAATATTGTTATTATTGTTGTCAGTATCGGTTCGGTTGTATTTTTTTCTTTTAAATAGCAATGCATCTATCAGGCTTTCGTGGCTAATATGATACTGTGTCCATCTTTTCTATTATAGGTCGGGCAGCCCTACCCTACTAGGGTAGGGTTGCCCGGCCTATTGTATTATAATTATCAAAATAATTGCGTCCGATTAGGTATTAGTGTAAATATTTCTCTCCTGTACCTATCAAATTATGTGTGTCAATATAGAATAATGTCTCATAAACACGTTCTCGTGTGATATCGAGGTGCAAGTGCGACATACATTAATTAGTAAATAAATGTTAAATTAATTATCATTTGCTTCGCGCTCGCCCGCCGTGTTACATCGATGTCAGCCTCTCCCTCGCGAATCGAATTTGATTACATATTGATAAGTATAATTGTAACTTGTTTAATGATCGTACAGTGGAATTGCATTGTCCTTAGGCAATGCATCTGTAACTTCTGTAACAATTTTTCCACACGGCAACACGCCAATCTTCAAATCCAGTTGCACTACAAAAAGCACCACTATTACAATAGAATATGAGTGCGGCAAAGAGCAGTCTTGGTGTAATGCAATTCTTGATAACTTAACAACTCTGGAACGATTTTTCGATCGTTTATTTCCAGTGAAGTAGTAGTAGACGCAATGGTTTGGTAGGAACATAGACACCGGTATCTCAATTCGAATTGTTTTTTTTGTATGCTGATTAACGCAATAATCTGTTTAAGACATTTAGATGCTCCTTCGACCGATGTTATTCTGGTCGTGTGGTGGTGTTTGTTGGTTGGTTAATTCGAATAATAACACAAATTGATAAAATATTGTTTGGATTACGATTTCTTTCGGTATTACGTTTTTGTGGGCAATACAAGCCCCACCGGACCCTTAAAAAATTGCACACAATTGCAATTATAGGTTACGTTACTGCAAGACAAACAGTGTAAGTAGTATCTGTTTCTAGATAATGTTTTATTCAGACGGACCTCGGGGTCCTCGAGTGCGGACCTCTCGTGTAAACTCATTT
The DNA here is from genome assembly GCA_947256265.1 of Acronicta leporina. Classification (NCBI taxonomy): domain Eukaryota; kingdom Metazoa; phylum Arthropoda; class Insecta; order Lepidoptera; family Noctuidae; genus Acronicta; species Acronicta leporina. Next base: position 374,603 of record OX366513.1, on the reverse strand, counting down.
TCATTATATCTCTGGCGGAATAATTCTCTCGTTAATTATAGGGTAGCTGTTGATTTGCGCGTAATACAGAATGTGAATGTGTTACGTTTGTCAGTGTATCTTCAAGTATGGACAGGTACTGTTTTTTTTATGGGATAGGGGAGCAAACGAGCAGACGGATCACCTGATGGTAAGCGATAACCGCCACCCATGGACACCCGCAACTCCAGAGGAATCACAAGTGCGTTGCCCTCCTTTTAAAAGGGTTTGGGCCTCCGGTAACCTCATTCACTCGGCGAAACACAACGCAAGCGTTGTTTCTCGCCGGTATTCTGTGAGGCCTTGGTATCACTCCGGTCGAGCCAGCCCATTCGTGCCAAAGCATGGCTCTCCCACGTCAAAGCACTGTATAATAATGAATAACTAACTCACTACACAACAAGACACACGAAGGAATCAGAACGGTAATTGCGATTGTTTAACACCAACGCATATTTATTACACTACATTCCTTTTTTTGTCTTCACTTGTTAGACAGAAATTTCTTTCATTTGAGTAATAAATTTAGTATTTTACAGCGTGAAAGAATATCTGGAAGGCAATCCTTATGGACAATAACAATCCAAATATAATAGTAATAGCACATTCTTGGCATTTAATTGTAACCATTTTATAGGAGACTAGCTTCCGCCCGCGACTTAGTCCGCCTGGAATAGTTACTTAGTCTTAGCGTGATGATGTATAGCCTATAGCCTTCCTTAATAAATTGACTATCTATCACTGAAATATTTTTTCAAATCGGACCAATAGTTCCTGAGATTAGCGCGTTCAAGCAAACAAACAAACAAAGTTTTCAGCTTTATATATTAAGTATAGATGAGTATGTAGTATTAAGTCAGATATCACCAAACTGTATTTTAAGCACTATGTACTACTAGTATATTTCCAAAGCCCTAGAACAAAAATGTTGTAAACTAGTGTTATATATATTATATGGAGAAATAAAGTTCTATTTTGAAATTATAGGCTTTAAATACTGGCTTATATTCTTACTTTGATTTGAGAAATACTTCACTCTACATTAGTTTTCGTTTGTTCACAACCTCACAGGGGAATTCACAGACTCGAATCTCATCAATTCTCAGATATAATAATAAACACAAGAAAAACCTAACTATATTTTAACAAATGTATTTGCTCGATAGCACAAAAATCCAATCACTCATTATGTCAATCAACAGGTGCTATTCAAACTCAAAGCTGAAATCACTTAAAAAGTCTACAAAACTTACAAAGTCGACCGCAAGTGTATCAATCATTTTACACAATATCTGTGAGAATATTTCACGGCCAGTTCAAACAGTAACCGATCTCGTCTCGATCGCGCAAAGTAACCGAAGTCAGAGCAAACAAAGCGAGTTTTTGCTTCAAGCTCCCACTGAAAAATTATCTCGCGACGTCCCCGTCCTTTAGATCGTTAAAATTTATTATTTTGTGAGGCTCTTCATAACTTGTGGAGAGGTCGATGACACGAGGATTTTAGCTGATTAGTTTGTAAGGGCTTGTGGATAATCCGTGTGTGTTTCATGGTTGCCCGACTTCTAGGGAGAAAATCGGAGTACACAATGAGGTCATTAGACCCTTTCCCTTTTTAATCTTTCATCTACAATCAGTCTCCGACGTAAAACTAAAGCCTGCTATTGCGCTGCTAATATATTAATTAATCAAAATAATATATTTATTTTCTTATAAACAGGCACATCATGAAAAGTCCGGTATAGGTGCGAGGTTCAAATTTTTTCCATAGAGAAGAACCGGCAAAAAAATCCATGGTTACTTTTTTAAATTCCTTAGGTATATGGTTGGCTTGACAATAATATTCGATGCAAATAATTGGATTGCATGCATATTAGAGAATAATGTAGGAATTACAAGGAATTAAATACAGCTAGGCATGAAATATAGTTCTACAAAGACCTACCAATTACAAAGCGTAGAAATTAATGTACGAGTTCACAAAAGAGTTTCTAGATCAGTTTTTATTTTTTTAGAAATAAATGACCATTTAGAGAGTTCTTTAATGGTTTTTAATAATACAGATAGCACTTAGATAAGCTCTCAAGACTCAAGTATTTTCGTCTAACATCTTAAATCTAGATTGAGTGCTCAAGTTTTTCTCTTTTCTTCACAATGTAGATTGTTTCGGTATAATATTGAGATAAAATTTCATGGTCGGCTCATATTGTGTAGTAGGTATTTACATAAATATACCATAGAGCTAAGACTCCGACCTTGACGCCTGCACTTAAGAGCCTCAATCTAGGATACTCTTATAATCATAATAATGAAAAGAAATGCTGTGATGTCTTTATAAGTAAAATTAGTTTTTAGTTAGTAATAACCTGCTTGTTAGGCTTTTCGGGTGTCCTATGGAAATGATAATGGTTGGTAGTAGACCAACCATTATCGAGTGTTCATATTATTCGGGATTAAATGGAGGTGTCTCGATGTGCTGATAAAGGAGACTGAGTATGACAAGCGCAGCTTAAACATACAAATTAATCAATTAACGCAGTTTTAACGAGGCCTCCTTCCGATGTTACGATTTTATTATTCTATTGGAGGAGTGAGGACTACGGAAGGTCTGCTGACTTCTTCAGACGCAAGTGCCATCTAGTGGTATTAAATGGTATCAATGACATCACAAGTAAAGTGGGAGTGCGTCTACACATAGACTGCAGCAATCCTCATTTCGAGGTCCTTTCGCCGGGGACATCCTGCCCGTTTGAATAGTCAAACCAGCTTACTTCAATTTATGCTTAGCATTTTTCATATTCGTTCAATTAGCAATTTTGAGTTTAGATCATAATGTCGTTGATTGTTACTTTTTTATAATTCCCGTCCTGAGTAGCTAAGCATGTTGCATAATTTTTCAAATTGTTCGCCTTGGAGACCTTGATTCACAGTAAACTAAATTATCATCAAATAAAAAGCTATTTCCTCCAGTTCAATGAAGCAATAAAGCTTTGTAATGGAGTTAAATATCTGTCTTCACAAGAGGAACATCGAGCCGGGTGCAAAAGAAAAGCCGATGAATAGAAAAGGGGACCAATTAATCCAGCGCGTCAGTTGCAGCGAGCCTCCGTAGCCGGTAGTAACAAGGAATAGTTTGAATTCTGCTTCAGACGTACGGAGGCGTGAATTGGCAAATTGGCGTGAATTGGAAAGGCTTTCATGTTTCTCACTTTATAATGACGTCGGAGAGTGATGAAATTATACATGACATACGATCACCCATGTATTCCTCGAAGAGTTAGGTAGCAGTATTCTGCTATATTATAGCAGAATACTGCTACATAATTATTATTAATACGCACATGACTTCGAAAAGTCAGAGGTGCGTGCTTTGGATTCGAACTATAGACCTTTGACTTGGCAGGCCAATGGTCACTAGGTCCCTAGGCTATTCTGCTATACACCACTGTTAAGATTTAGGTTATTATCCAGACAAGAAATCTAATCTCTGAGCTGCTAAATTTTATCACCAAATAAAAAAGGAAAGAAAAGACAAATACATTTATTAAGACAAGGTCTGTACAACGCACAGTGCTTGCCCCAAATGGGTTGCAACCTCAATAACACTGCTTGACTTGAGATCGAATCCAGGACTTCCTACTCTGTCTATGTTTGGCAGTTGTTTCAATTTAATATCAATAATAACTTATTTCTCTCGGATAAATTATCTTCTAAGTCATTGCCCTCAATTTCACTCATTCATTTGAACCTCACGGGTTCGGTTTCCCCAAAGCCGTATCGTTAAACCAAATAGACACGGTATTTGAACCGTAATTCCGTGCAAATTGCCCTCTTTGGTGTATACGAAGCAAAATTTCACAAAGTTAGATTGTAGTGTAGTAGTTATCGTTGAGATAGCATTTTACAGGATAGTTTTCAGGTGCCTGCTGCATTTTTCAGCGACGCGAAAGTTATAGAGTTAAAAGTTTTTACCGCGTTGAAATCCTCTTGGACAATCCACCGTTCGGGAATGTGAAGATTTATCTCTTACCGACTACCTTTTCTAAATTATATGTAACTAGCTTCTGCCCGCGACTTCGTCCGCGTAGCGTGATGATATATAGCCTATAGCCTTCCTCAATAAATGTGCTATCTAACACTGAAAGAATTTTTCAAATCGGACCCGTAGTTCTTGAGATTAGCGGGTTCAAGCAAGCAAACAAATAAACAAATTCTTCAGCTTTATATATTGAGTATAGATAGATATATTATACATAAATACCATTATGCCCGGAAGGGTGAGGCAGAGGTGCGGGCTTATGAGGTAATTCGATGACCCTATACTATAACGGCGTTCCTGACAGTTACAAGCCTCTCTAAACGATCAATAAAACTCACCTGTGACGTTTGTGTCTGTGAGTTTTTTTGAGCTTTAATCGAAGACACGTGTGGCACATAACTTGATCGCACCAAATTGTTTGATAAATCCGTTTCTATAGGTCCTAGTGAATCTTCTGAGGATGAAAGATCTGAAGTCTGTTAGGCACCATCTTCTGAAGATAAATCGCAATTTGAAAGGTATCCTTTTTACTTTTTGAGGTACGGAACCCGAAAACTGAATAATTTCAACATCTTACTATCGAAACTAGCTCCACCGTCTAGAGAACTTTTCAGGTCATTTTTTACTGTGGCAACAAATCCGGCCAAGTGCTCAGGTAGGCACAATAGCTTTCATTTCACTCCACGGCGACTTACAGTTATTTACGCGGAACCAAATTGGTTTCTCGTAAGTCCAGTTTCATATTCGAGTAGGGTCTCCATACGTTTTGCATTTTAAAATAAGACTAGTGTTTTCGAGGGACAGGCAAGCGTTGGGGAAACTGACTTCTTGAGTAGAGACGATATGTAGACTAGCAGAAGTATAAGACTAAGTATAGGAACCCGCTGAACCATACTGGAGCTACGAGCTACGACCTACCTGTGGAAAACAGCAGGCAGCAACTGTAGCCTCCTAGCTGTGGACTTAGTTGTTTTAAAGATGAGAAAAAGAGAAAATGGTGTTCAGTACTGCTGAATGTCAGCAGCACTGAACACCATTTTGAATAAAAGGGAGTTTCATAAGTATTTACTATGAAATGTCTTGGGGAATTGTTTGTTAGTATCCCTCTACCTAATTCTTCCGGGAATACAGGAGTGATGTTATGTTAAGGTATGATGTGGCTTGACGTACTGACTCGTAGTAACCAGTATTAGTGGTGGTACGTTATTTAACAGCTAAACGTTTGTAGAATACCTATCTTGGTGAGCTTAGAATCTTAATTCTATCAAGAAGTTTGGTATAAGCGAAAGATTAATCTGAATCCCAAGATTTCCTCATAACCTGGTAACCCTGGCTAGGTTTACGCTGAGTAACGTGAGTAGCTGCCGCCAGTCGAGACATCGTTAATCAGAATAAGACTTCGCAATTTTAAACGAAAGGAGGTTTGTTAAAACTTTTAACGATGCTTTTTTATTAAAAAATACAGAAGCAGGAAGTAAATGAAGAAATTATGTAATACTCGATACATTGATTATTAATAATAATGAGGGAACTTAAACTGGGTTTGTTTTTTAATGAAGCCTCTTTATAAAAATACCGATATGTAGTTGTATAGGAGCTGGGAAAGTTGTCTACGCCAGGGCAGGTGGAAGACACACTGGAGTGCCAGCTGTCTAGAGAAAGGCTCAAATTCTATTGTGTATTTTCCATTCTAAATTAATTATAAAGTTATTTTTGTGAAGACACATTTTGACATGATGGGTTGGACTCGCTGTGGCTTAGTGATCATAGTGTCTGGTGTAACTAGCTAAAATTAATAACTGTCCCTTAATGAGTTAACTTGGTCACTGTGCGCCGCCTGCCTTTCTCTAAAATTCAAATTATAATCAGCTTTATTAGATCCCATGACCGTTAATATCACCCCGTAGGTACCTAACACGTGCTATGTTACAAATTAGCAAAATCCAATATCGAATACCTTAAAATCAATGGCCTCTTTGATACATGTAGCGAGTGCCGAAAAATAAACAAATAAACCCTCTTCAAGCTGGCAACACCCTTTTGTGCGAATATTTCAAATGAGGAACGCCATTTTTACAATAATCTGGATGGTTTTCATTTAAAAGCGCAATCATCATGTGGGGTACCCAATCTTATATTTACTTCCTTCCTAACCCCTATGTTTTACGAAATAAGGTTGTAAATCGTATGTTCAGTGGCGAGCATGTTTGGTAAGGGTGCAAATGAGATGGGCAAGGGTAGTAATAAGAGTAGTAATAAGGGTAGTAATAAGCATAGTAATAAGATCAAATTAAAATTTCCGAGTCCCGTAAAATGCATGTGTGCTTTATTTTGGACTGGCAATATCCTTGTTTGTAATACTCTTGCAAAAGGGCTACTATGGTTCGATTCAGTTTTTGAAATTGTTGATGCTAGTTTTATTTTCTAAAGTAGCTATAATATAAGTACATACATTTATCAATTTGGAATTTTTCAATCATTTGATTACCGTATTACATAACTACGAAACAATGATATGTCTAATATTTAGGACCGCTGAACATCAGCTAGGATCTGAACACTACGTAACTTAAAACATAAATAAGTAACATTTATAATTACGCTTATACTCCTGAACAATTAGGTAGATTTTAACACCCCCAGTTTGTCGATATGGAGTTTCCATCTCCATGAGAGCAAATACTAAACTCCGAGCTGCTACTGAGTACTCCCTCATGGTAAAACATAAAAACTTTTCTCAACCAGGGAATCGAACTCAAGAGCTCACTCTCAACTGCGCTTGAAATCACAAAAGCAATGAGATATACATAATCAACCCATTACAATGTCCTACTGCTAGGCACGGGTGTCCTCTCTTGAAACGTCGGTAGCCTAATGGCTTGGGCGTCGGACTTGCGATCATGTGGTTGCCGGTTCGAACCCCACCCATTGCACTACCGACGTGAACCCACTCGTAACACAAGCAATCTAGCTTAGCACGAGGGGTTATCAAGAATACTAGTAATGTGCGACGCGCATTGCTAGTAAGCTTTTTAAAAAACAATAAAAAAAATGAGAAGGACTGATGGAATGATTAGGCTATAGTCCACCACGCTAGCCTAATGCGGGTTGGCACGCCTTTGAGAAAATCTTCTTAGGCATGCAGGTTTCCTCACGATGTTTTCCTTCACCGTTTAAGCGCGTGATAATTAACTATTAATACGCATATATCTTCGAAAAGTCGGAGGTGCGTGCTTTGGATTTGAACTCGAGACTTTTAACTTGGCAGTCCAATGGTCATAAATCTAGGCTATCACTGGACTGCACTATGAGATAATTATAAAAAAATACGCGCACATTCCTCCCTATGCTTCCGATGTACAGTATTATAGTCTTTTATCGGCAACATACTGAGTTCAGCGCTATCTTAGAACCAACAAGAGGCGTGAATATAGCTTTATTCATTGCCATCGTGTTCCGTACAAGTGCGCAGTCCAATCTAACAGTGGCACGTGATCTAATTAGGAAGCAAATACGGGGTACGGAGGCTGTTGTGGGAGCAACGCTGTCTTTTTGTTAGGTTTTTGTAATAAAAAACTGTAGGTGATAGATGGCCTACTGACTAATAGGCGGTAGAAACTGTTAGATCGGTGACATCACTTACGTGCTATAATCGTAGTAAAAATACCATCGCGGATCCAAGACCCCAGACCAGTTTAAAGACGGAAGAGAGCGTACACCTTTTCTTGATGTATGGAAAATTCTCATGAATTATCCACCATTCCTCCATGTCATCTGGCGAGGCAATAGAGTATGCCGTCCAGCAGTAGGGTCTAGGGTCTTATACCGACCGCATTTGCCTTCCCCTATTCCATAGTCACGGCCACGGGATTTGTGAGATTCGTCTTGACTATGACATGCCGTGGTCCAATATACGCAATAAAAATCAATTTTAATTTGTGATATTATTATGTAGATTTACAATAATTAACAATCCCATCAAAAATATAATGAGAAAATAAATAAATAATGAGAAAATGGGAGCCAAGTACAATTGAATGCGTGGTTATCGACTTTGCCTACAAAAGAATTGAGATCGAAATGAGTGCCAAGCTCTATAGATAAAGCTGCTCAATATTTGACATGGCTAATTCGCAAAGCAGTTTTTTAAATTAGTAAAATATGTTGACCTTACAATATATAATCAACTATCGTCACTATCGTATAACATAAATAAAATGAGTTGAATAACCAAATGTAAGATAAATTGTATGTGAAAACTAGCCGAGTCAAATCTTAAGCAGCTTTGCAATTTCATGTATTAAGGATAAATAGTTTTAGTAAAGGAGTCGAAATGGTTCGTGTAATATTACACACGGCCGCTGTTTCGGTAGTTCCTTTTACTTTGAACTTGGCTGGAGACGCTGCCGCGTGTCTAAATAAAGCTGCAACACTACAATCATCAGCGCGCTTGGAAGACGTCCAACCTCGTTCATAATCCTATCACACAGACTGCTCAGAGTGCTAATAGCTTGCAGTGCGGCGCCTAGCGCATTCATTACGTGTAATATGATTAATTATGCAGCAAATAACTCGATATCAGTAGGTATAGATCGGTTATTGTTACTAGTAGCGATGGGTCAATGGAAGCGGTGGTAACCTAATGGCTAGGGTGTAGCGGCTTTGCGATCACGTGGTTGTTGGTCTAAAACCCACCCATTGCACTACCAACGTGACCAACTCGTAACACAAGCATTTAGTTTAGCACGAGGAATTAACTAGATTACTAGTAGGTAGGTAATGAGGGACGCACGTTTTTTTAATGTAAATAAGCTGGAGTCAAAAATGTTTCGTTAGTTGTCTTGCTATTTGACAAAACTAGGCCTTAATAATTATTGTTAAAGACGATTAACAAAAGGAATTTATAAAGCGAATGTCTGCGGCAGTTTTAGGAGAGGTTGCCCCAGAAAGAAATGTCCCAATCTTATTGTTGAGGTCCTTTAAAAAGGTCAGGTGCATAGTACTCGCTTTCGGTGCTTGTGTATGAAATGAAATTAAATAATGATGATGAAATGATTTTTATTTCTGTAAGTAGATCTTTAGAGACACTTTACAAGTCAATGGTTTTTTTTGTAGCTAGATGGGTTCGGCATTTCCTAACTGACGACCTTTTAGAAGGAACACTGAAAAAAAACTCAGAGAATTGCCTGATGTTAAGTGATCAACGTCGCTCATGAAAATCTGTACTTACCTACCTAACATAGATGCGTCACGGACTTTGAGTGATTAGGCTTTCGTATCCCTCACTCATCTGCAAAACGCTGTTACCTACTTGTTTTTTTTTAACTAAAAGCGGATAAGAAAAAAGTGCAGTTCCAATCAGCCTTAAAATACGTCAGCACCGATGGCCACATAAACCTGTCTGCCAAACTATCGGGCAATCTTGTCAGATTTAGTGGCGCCCCCTGCCGGTTGCCACGCAACTCACGTCGCGGCTTAATTAACAGCGCGCTGACTAAACAACAGGCAGTTTAAGTAGTACGTAATGGTGCAGTGGAATCGTCTCATTGTGGAGCTAAGATCAGTACGCAAATTGTATTGCGAGGGAAGGAGTTAATGGAGGAGTAAATTATAAAATAAATTCTTCTCCGTTCAAAATTTCATGGTGGTGTCAATTTGTGGCAAAAATATTTATTTCAGAGGCAGCAATATATGGACATAATGTACACTCCTATATGTGAATCGAAAAAAAAAACGTAGAGCATAAAAATATATTGGATAAGAATCGGCCACGATGCGCTGCGCAATGGTAATGGAGAAGTGACAGGTACAGGTCAAAGCACTGCTGTCAGACTATGGACGGGTGACCCTTCCTCAACATACCAAGACCTTTACATACTTCGGACAGCACGTTAGACTAGACAGCCTTCTTTTGTAAAATATTGTTCACTTTTCTTCTCATAAGTCCGGCAACCAGTAATTATATTTGTACTAAGAATATCGGTATTGTCCTGTATCTAATGAGATCACAGAGATTTCTACCTGACCGGCTAGACCGTTAGGTAGGTATTTGTAATTCAACTTTATGAGTTGTAAAACAATGCTTCGAAAGTTAAATTTGCTTTGGACCGCGGACGCTTAGGTAAATAAATAATACATTATTTAAATTAGCTGTAATCCGAAAGGGCAGCAGACAATCTGACCTTTGCTAACCCCGTCAAGAAACAAATTACAGACACAGTAGGAAAGTTATTTTCTGCCCATGGCTCTGGCTGGATGGGTCTACTATTCGAACTAACATCCCGTAGCGCAAAACAAAATGACACAGTTTTTAAGAAAATAAATAGTAATTAAGTATATCACTTATATTTTCTGCGTAAAAAGAATTTTTTAACTTATGTTTGGGTTAATTTTTTCTCATCGCTCGAAATAAAAATTCCAAGTCGTATTCCTCGAAAGAATCTATAATTAATTTCACAAGAAAAAAATCACACAAATCGGAATTCAAACACAATAAAGGTTCATGCTCTGCCATTTCATCTAAAATACTTCACTGGAAATGAAAGTATAAGCAAATCTAATTCTCAATAACTTTACCAAGTTTAGAACGATTTTCCGGTCGTTTATTTGCAGTGAAGTACCTAGTAGTAGACGAAATGGTACAGTAGAAACTAGATTATCAGTATCTCAATCCGAATACTGCCTCATTAGCCAAGTGGTCCTAAGCGCGACTGCTACGCTAGAGGTCCTGGGTTCGATTCCCAGGTCGAGCAAAGTGTTTTTGGGTTTTTCTATGAAATTCCCAGTAGCAGCTCGGAGTTAGGAATTTGTGCCCGGTTAATGGCAATAGGCTCGCCCCCTATTACATGGGACCTAAACATACCGGCGAACTGTGGGTGTACATTAGTAGTACGCCTCTGCCTAACCCTTCGGGGAATACAGGCGTGATGGTATGTTATGTCAATCCGAATAATAACACAATTTGATAAAATATTGTTTGAATTACGATTTATTTTGGTATTACGTTTTTGTGGACATTGCAAGCTCTGCTGGTCCCTTAGTTAATAAATAAAATAAAAAAACTTATCGTTCATTCAATTGTAATTTTATTTTATAAAATATTTTCGTGAAATTAAACTTTCTAAGCAAACAGTCTTTGAAAACTGCAGAGATTGCACAAAGAAACACAAACAACTCGCGACATGTTTTATTTTCATTTCAATCTTAATACACGACAAACTCATATCGTGTGCAAAGATAGTTTGACTGAAGTATAAACAGGCAAGTTCAAGTCTCTAAAGGAAGATACGCGGCTTAAATGAGCACGCGCTATTATTATCAATAGTTGGCATTCTTATTAGGGTGCCACACCTCTAAAGGAAAAAGAGGACACCTTTTAGGACTTGAACGCATGTGGGTAGATGAAATTAATAACAAATACTTTAGTATGGCTGTAAAAAATCAAGCTTCTACTAAGGGAACTTTATTCTTTGAAGGTAACTTTGGTTTGTCTGGGCAAGGCGGTTCACAGATATGCTCATAGTTACTTTACTGTACCACTTTAACCCTCCTAAGCTTCTCTCATTGACGTACTTACCTCCCACTGACATAATATTGTTGTGGTAGAGTATTCTTTGTGGCTGCAAATAAGACTCAAATCTGCGTTCAGCTCAAGCTAACACTATAAACATAATAACGTTTATGTTTTCCTCGCTCCTCCGTAGGTTTCTAATGAAATACAAGTTGAAGCGAGCTGCACCGTCAAAGCCGCGTCTATTCGTCCACAAATTGTATGCAAATAGCTGCTAAATGGTTTTTTCCCGTATCTCTTTAATATGCCGGCGGTCGTTTAAAGCATATCCATTTTAATTTCGGCGAGTATAAGCTCCCCGCTCACTGGGGCGGTCGCGCTATGTGTGAATATTCATATTTGCCAAGAATTTTAGACGCTTTATTTGATATGCGTTGGATTTGTGTCTCCTTTCGTTTTAATTGGGATTGTACCTAAGTTATTTTATTAATTTAAATAAATGGTGGCTTATTGAGCTAAGCATTACAAGCATCTGAAATATATAAATAAAAACAGACTGCATTTAAAGTGCCAGCAATTTGAAAGTCGTTATGAAGGGCCACTTTTTATGGCGTAGACACGACACATCTTAATATCTGCTGTACACATAATTACGCTCTTAAAATAAGTCTTTTAATGTGACATTTTAGGAAACTAGTCTTGCCAGAATTAAAACAACATAATCGTAATACTCAATGACATAATATATTATAGTAACAGTTGTATAAATTGTAATGTTTAAAATATTATACAGATTCGAATGAAAATCTAGATACGTATAACCACTCAAACCATTGAGTCACGTGCCTGACCATGACGTGATTATTATTTCCATAATTGATATTCGATAGCTCCAATACGATTGCTGGCGTATCTGTTTCGGATCTATGCTTATTTTTGAAGTAACTTTGGATATCCAAAATAGTTAAGACTTATAATAATTTAAATACTTACTAGTTCAACTACTGGCAGCTCTCATTTGACTTGACACCTGCAATGCATCTGGTTAGACCTCAAACTGACCCCAAAATATTAAGTCGAGTTTGATACTATCCATTTCAGTTCCATTGCTGGGCACTCCTAGTCCGCTCAATGCTATTCGGCAATACTATCTGGCTTGTGCAGTATACGCTTTCGAAAAAGCGTTATTTTGCTAGATGTGATAGTTTTATCTCAATACCTGCAAGATTTCTAAAATATTCGAACGCCGAACAATCGTTACACCACAGTGTGTGAGAGTCTTAAAAACTTTTTTTAAATTCCCGCCTTACGAACATTTTTATTGATGGAGAGCTTTTAAGCTGGCTGATTTTTCGTGCAGTCGATTAAAAAAAACTAAATAGGTGTACCCAACTAAATTACTACTACAGCTCTCTTTCTACGCAAATATAGCTGTGGAAACCGAGCCTAGAGATGTAATGTATGTTATTTTGAACCTACCTATGATTTTGACAAGTTTAATTTATTCAATTCACTTCAATTGAAGGAAACAAAAGAAAATGCAAATAAAGATTAACGTGGAAGAGCCATGCTTCGACATGAATGGGCCGGCTCGATCGTGATACCACGGCCTCACAGAAAACCGGGGTGAAACAACGCTTGCGTTATGTTTCGCCAAGTGAGTGAGGACACCGGAGGTCCAAACCCTTCTCAAAGGCGGGCAACGCACTTGTGACTCCTCTGGTGTTGCATGAGCGACGGTAATCGCTTACCATCAAGTGATCCATCTGCTCGTTTGCTCCCCTATCTCATAAAAAGGGTAAGTATTACAAAAGATGTTACATTGGTATTCTTGTGGAGTAGGTGTTCAATGATAAAGGACAGATCCAAACAAAAAATAGGAAGGTAATCAATTTAATGAAATGTAAACAATTCTAAAGTTCATCGGCATTGTAAATATTTTGAAACTTATTAAATCACTTTTCGCGTACCTTAATTGTAAAGGATTTGTCGTCAGCTGCCTCGGCGGGACAACATAATGAGTTTTAGTCCCGTAATTATACTTGAACTCAACCCCTATAGATGAAACAACTGCTTACAACCTTTTCAGTGGCGGATTTCAAAGGTTTCTCATTCAACCTCACCCTCGATTAAATTGTGTCAAATATTGTGGAAGCTATTTTTTGTCGGTAATTTGGTGGAAGGTTGTCGATTTGTGTTGACGATTTTTGGTGTCTTGGTTAATTTGGGTACTAAACTATTGAAGTGAAATTCTCGGTGATTTGTGTAAATGAGGTTTAATCAATTAATTTAGATTTGCTACCTATGTGTTTTATGACAGTGGTGGAACTGGTTTTCGAAGAATTCACAGTCATCATTCACAGCTTTTATTCAAAGCACACATAAGCCTATTATTGCGCCAATCTTGTTTGTGTTTTTTACCCGGCCCACCTGGCTATCAGCCTTCCTATACTCTGTGTGTATTCGCTCATCATTCCGTAGGGATTAGGGATCAAGGTACTCCACCAGCCGTAGTTACACCTAGCTAAGAGACTAGCGTAGAGACACTTATAGTTCAGAAATAAAACAAAACAATTTCCATTAATTTAGCGTTAGTCATACTTACATACAAAGACTCTGTATTTTCAACAGGTAGCATGTTGCTTTAACATAACAACTGGGAGTAAGTTTCCCCAAGAATGCAGCGTGTCTCCTGCAATAATTACAACTGCATTACACAATGTAACAAAGCTTTTCTCGAGTGACAACAGACAGAATGCAAGCAGAAGGTAAACTATACATGACTGTGCCCATGGAGATTCTTGCCGATTCTAGGACAATATATATCATTAACGTGTCTGATGAGGCTGTGAAAGATTGTCTCCGACTCCGAACTTCATAACGCCGCCATAAAAAAAATAACGCCGTGATTATGAAGTACTTGGGCCTACATTGGTTTTTTATTGTTATTGTGACTATCGGGCTTGCGGTGTATTTTATTACTAGTCTCATGCACGGCTCCTACGTAGGTAGGTAAGTAAAGGAACACACGTGTGTTTTTAGTTGGTATGAGTCCTATGTACACCTCGGAAGACGTGAGACTAGGATTTGAATCATTGAATCATTACGAGGAACTTATTGAACTCTACTAAAACGAAGTGTTTCTTCTGTATTTTTTTGGGATATCACATCTCATTCCTTTGCACCGTAGAATAACTTGGATTTATTCGCTAGAGGTGGGATAAATTTACCGCTAGCAACACTGATATTACCACTGTGTGTAAATTTACTTCCGGGAACACTGATATTACTGGTGTGTATTAAAGCGAGGGATTTAATAAAGCTATTAGATGAGTGGGTCTGAACGCGAATATTCTTTACTGAGGATAGCGATTCTTTTCCTCGAAGTTCAGTTTTTTTTGTTTATACATAATTATATAGGATTGATACATACATACCATGACTTTTTTTGGAAATTATACCGTGCATATTGAATTACACTTTAAAATGTTATTATTTGTTTGCCGTTTTGCCATAAATGAGGATGGCTTTATTTAGTATTCCCTACAGATTATTCAAGTTAACCAAAAGGTTGACGAGTGAAAGTATTTATATGTAATAATGTGAAAATTAGTTGTAGCAGCGTTAGAAAAGCAAAAGATCCTCTGGAGGGTCGCAATAATTGCTTTCCTATTGCATCTAGTTCATAGACAGGTCATAAATCAAGCAAAAACAAAATGATGTTTAAAATATTCCAATAGGTTTTCGTTTCGAGGACAACTCTCCAAAAACTTAATTATGGCCTCTTTCGTACTCTTCCTCGTGTTAAGCACGTGTGGAATGCAGTCAGCAAAATGCACATTAACTTAAAACAAACTGTTGGAATGACACAAGGACAGTCCCAGGGGTTAATTGTTGACCCTTTCAAAACCTGAGCAGTAACTAGAACATGCCCGACTAGAATCCCGGGTGATGCGTTAACGGCTTTGCCAGCTACGCAAAGGTCGAAATCCCGAAGTGAAACTTTCAGACATACAACTAATAGGTATTTGTTACTTTTATAATGTAGTTACCTCATATGCTCGGGGTCGGCTGGATGAGGCAAAAATCGGCATTTTACACGAAAGGACTGTAAACAGGCCTCAGGCAAATCATCTTTTAGGTTATATATGTTTATAATATTTTAACTTGTGTTTACCGGGGTCAGTCTACATATAGGCAGCCATACTTTACGCTCTACAGGCTAATTTTTAGTGGTAATCGGAGACTCGAAAAGCCCGACAACCAGACACTAGAGGTATCTGAATCTATTACTATTTAAAAAATCCA
The DNA here is from genome assembly GCA_947256265.1 of Acronicta leporina. NCBI lineage: Eukaryota > Metazoa > Arthropoda > Insecta > Lepidoptera > Noctuidae > Acronicta > Acronicta leporina. The sequence continues at coordinate 358,731 of OX366513.1, read as the reverse complement.
GTAAAATAGACACACAATCACGCCTGCATTCCCGTCGGGCAGAGGCGTACCCACAGTTTATCAGTATGATTAGCAATGAGCCTATTGCTAGTAACCAATCTAGTAAAATGATCCCCTATTGTGACCTAAAAGGTTCTACACGGAAGTCGATATTATGTTTTTGCCGATCCGATCTGTTTTAGCAGGCCATTGTTAGAGGTCTGCCCACGACAGGTGGTGGGGGGCGTGAGGTACGGCGTCGTATTTCATTTTCGCTTTGGGTTTAATTATGCGGAATTAATTTGTGCGTTTCTTGAAAGAACGAAGACTCTGAAACCTCAGACTTGAAATCATTTTAAGAGGGCTATTTGTAGATCAGCAACTCTATCAATCGCAATTAACTAACCGCGGTGGGCCTTCAGTGTAGAGCTGAGTGTTTCGCTTCGATTCCTGCGCGAAACATGCAACGTTATCGCCCACAAATGTTTTCCTCCAATAAAATAGTAACATTTGTTTTCATTAAACTTAGGAATTAGTTGATTAACTTGGAAGATTTTGGTTGGGTAAAAAGAGAGAAGGGTCTGCCTTCCTTATTTTTTCTTTGTTTGTAAGTTTCTTAGCCTTGCGTGAAAACACACAATGTATACTTTTATTTATGTATCTCATAACAATAACTAATTCACATTTTGATATCGTTTATAATCGGAGGATTATAAACGACCATTTGATATTTACGATACCGAAACTAGATTAGAAACTATATTTTCTACATATTTAATTACTTGAATTGACATTTCTTTTTATTCATAAGTCTAGTGATCCTAACCGATTGCTACGCTAGAGATTTTGGGTTCGGTTCCCAGGTCAAGCAAAGTGTTATTGGGTTTTTCTATGAAATTCTTAGTAGCAGTTCGGAGTTTGAGATTCGTGCCCGGTTAATGGCAATAGGCTCGCCCTACATGGGACCTAAAACATACCGGCGAACTCTGGGTGTACATAAGTATACCTTTGCCTAACTCTTCGGGGAATATAGGCGTGATATAAAACATTTTTTTTCTCGACAACTTACTCCACAATACACAACACAATTTCATTTTCTTCCATTGATCTCTTTAATTGGTATAGGACAACATATCCGGAAAATGCCTTGGTCTCCCCGGGAGCTTTCCTGGGCCATTCTCAATATTTAATACCTTAACAAATTGCAGCATAATTACAAGTCCAGCTGTGTTGCCACCTTAACTCATGGTGTCACCGGCACTTGGCAAATAGCCAATAGTTTTAAGTAACATAACTTGATTCTCGCTATTACTAAGTGAATGCTTTCCCGAAAAACTCGCTTTTTTCTCACAATTCTGTTATGCGACGACTTTTAACTATGAAAGCTTTCAAATTATACTTTTATTTTTACATACAATGGTAAAAATAAAACAAATTAACGTTAGTAGTAACACATACCTACTAATATGCAGACCTTGTTTTTGGTTTACGGGAGAGACCTTCAAAAAGTTAGTGGCCTTAGATCAGAAGGCGTACCGTGACGTTGTGACGTGTTAATGTGACCGTTGAGAGAGAAATGGAGCTCTACATGTTGAATATCACCATTTCATTCTCATAACTTACAAATTATTGCGTTAGCACGAGGTACGGTCGCAGAAGCGGCGGTAGCCTAATGGCTAGAGCGTCGGACTTGCGGTCATGTGGTCGCCGGTTCGAAACCCACCCATTGCGCCCTGAACTTAGCTTAGGTCTAGGGTCTAACAAGAATACTAGTGATGTGCGACCCACATTGCTATAAGAATACTAAGCTTAGTCGGAATAGTATCTATGATTCTATAATATAAAGAGTAATCAAGAATGTTGCAATTCAGAATCAGATCACATCAACCTAATTGTAAGAATTAAAATGTGGTAAAACTCTGCTCATACTGTGGAGTTCATCTGGGGTAGTATTGCCAAATATTTTGCCGCTTACGAATCTGCTAATATTATTGTATTACTAAGCTGACATAGCCGACGTGTCAAGATAATAACGCACTGGTTATATTCGCGTCTATTAGGCTGCAGTTACCGTTAAGTCACTTCATTTGGTTGATTATTATCACCGGTATTACAAAAAATATATTACATTCGAGCCTATAGTATGACACTACAAACACCAGTTATATCCATTTCAGACTAAATTACAAACCTCACCTGAAAAACAGCTTTACCAAACACACTATCAATGAAATCGCAAAACAAACCACGTAACGTACAGATTTATGGTTCCAATTCGGATACCAACAGGACTATTCGGTCCGACTCGTACTGAAGTTTGAAATGGTTTTTAGGGCCTTAGTTCACTAGGGGATTAACTATACTACAATAGTTTTAAGGTGGAAACTATTCAACTTTTATCTTTATTCCTTAGATACCTACTAGTGACATGAGATAATAATGTCATATCAATCCGGTAACCGCTAGAAATATAGACACGACTTCGCCAAGATTTTGAAACATGAGTATTATTGTATCTTATCCCAATGCCATGCTTCGGCACGACTGGGCCGGCTCGATAGCTCGGTGTCGGTGTCGGTGTCGGTGTCAGTGTCGGTGTCTGTGTCTGTGTCTGTGTCTGTGTCGGTGTCTGTGTCTGTGTCTGTGTCTGTGTCTGTGTCTGTGTCGGTGTCGGTGTCGGTGTCGGTGTCGGTGTCGGTGTCGGTGTCTGTGTCTGTGTCTGTGTCTGTGCACTCCCGGAATGCAACACGTTGTTTTTTTAATCACAATAAGATTTCAGAATCAGACACGTCCTGTGGCGCTATCACACTAATCGAGCAATATTCTCCTATTTACTGCTCTTCAAAAATACTCAACAAGTAGAATACGAAGAATCTGGTCATATATGCAAAGATATTATTTTACAGAATTTAATTTTCCTTTCTGTGTCTGTGTCTGTGTCTGTGTCGGTGTCGGTGTCGGTGTCGGTGTCGGTGTCGGTGTCGGTGTCTGTGTCTGTGTCTGTGTCTGTGTTTGTGTCTGTGTCTGTGTTTGTGTCTGTGTCTGTGTCGGTGTCGGTGTCGGTGTCGGTGTCTGTGTCTGTGTCTGTGTCTGTGTCTGTGTCTGTGTCTGTGTCGGTGTCGGTGTCTGTGTCTGTGTCTGTGTCTGTGTCTGGTGTCGGTGCCGGTGTCGGTGTCTGTGTCTGTGTCGGTGTTGGTGTCTGTGTCTGTGTCTGTGTCTGGTGTCGGTGTCGGTGTCGGTGTCGGTGTCGGTGTCGGTGTCGGTGTCTGTGTCTGTGTCTGTGTCTGTGTCTGGTGTCGGGGTCGGTGTCGGTGTCGGTGTCTGTGTCTGTGTCTGTGTCTGTGTCTGGTGTCTGTGTCTGTGTCTGTGTCTGTGTCTGTGTCTGTGTCTGGTGTCGGTGTCTGTGTCGGTGTCGGTGTCTGTGTCTGTGTCTGGTGTCTGTGTCTGTGTCTGTGTCTGTGTCGGTGTCGGTGTCTGTGTCGGTGTCGGTGTCTGTGTCTGTGTCTGTGTCTGTGCACTCCCGGAATGCAACACGTTGTTTTTTTAATCACAATAAGATTTCAGAATCAGACACGTCCTGTGGCGCTATCACACTAATCGAGCAATATTCTCCTATTTACTGCTCTTCAAAAATACTCAACAAGTAGAATACGAAGAATCTGGTCATATATGCAAAGATATTATTTTACAGAATTTAATTTTCCTCCGCTGCAAGCTAATTTCAACTAAGTGGCAATTGAAATAAAGCTAAAAATATACAATTGACTGCTACACAGCGCGGGTTTGGCTGTTGACCGCGAGGTTTTCTTACAATTCGAGTGGTATTATTGGATTTCTCTAATAAATTATTTGTAGCTCGGTTTGGATTTGTGCTCGGATAATGAAACCTAAAATTGGTTAGGTTTACAATATCATCATATCAGCCTATTGCCGTCCACTGCTGAACGTAGGCCTCCCCCAAAGAGCGCCAACCATCCCGGTCTTGGGCAGCTCGCATCCATCCGCTGCCAGCCACCTTCTTTAAATCGTCGGTCCATCGTGTCGCAGGGCGTCCCACACTACGCTTGCCCAAACGCGGTCTCCACTCTAACACTTGTCTGCTCCATCGATAGTCTGTCCGTCTGCAGACATGACCGGCCCACTTCCACTTCAGCGTGCTAATTCTTCGTGCAATGTCGGCAACTTTAGTTCTTTGGCGAATGACTTCGTTGCGAATTCTATCCACCAAAGAAACTCCAAGCATTGCTCTCTCCATTGCACGCTGAGTAACCCTAAATTTGTGGACCAGTCCCCTGGTGAGTGTCCACGTTTCGGCTCCGTAAGTCATTACGGGTAGGATGCACTGATTATAGACCCTGGTCTTTAGGGACTGTGGGATCGACGATTCAAAGATGTGACGCAGCTTCCCGAATGCCGCCCAACCCAAGCGAATTCTTCTAGTCGCCTCCTTCTCGAAGTTGTGCCGCCCCAGTTGTATAATTTGGCCAAGATATATGTATTCTTGCACAACCTCGAGGGCAGCGCCATTTACGTATACAGGACTCGGGGTGACATGGTCATTGTACATGACTTTGGTTTTATCCAAGTTCATCCCGAGACCCACCCGCCTTGAAGAATCGCCAAGGCTGTTCAGCATCACCTCCAGCTCCTGCAGAGATTCTGCCATGATGACGATGTCATCCGCAAAACGGAGGTGCGAGATGTACTGACCGTTAATATTTATGCCTCGTCCTTTCCAGTTGAGCGTCTTGAAAACGTCTTCCAACGCGTTCGTAAACAGTTTCGGAGAGATGACGTCTCCCTGTCTTACCCCTCGACGCAGTTGGATTGGTTTTGTGCTCTGATCTTGTACTTGGACGGTCATCGTTGCGGCCTTATATAGACATCTCAGCACCTCTACGTATCGGCAGTCGACAAGGCATCTCTGCATCGAGTCCAGCACAGCCCAGGTCTCGATAGTATCGAAGGCTTTCTCGTAGTCCACATACGCTAGGCACAGAGGCTGATTATATTCCTCGGTCTTTTGGATAATTTGCCTGAGGGTGTGTATGTGGTCCACGGTGCTGTAGCCTTTCCGAAACCCGGCCTGCTCCGGTGGCTGAAAGTCATCGAACTTTTGGGCAAGACGATTCGAGATAACTCTCGAAAACAACTTGTAAACATGGCTCAGGAGTGATATGGGGCGGTAGTTTTTCAGAAGCGTGTTATCGCCCTTTTTGAAAAATAACACCACCGCGCTCCTGCTCCATGCCTCCGGTGTCATGCCAGTGTGGATGACGGAATTGAAGAGCTTAACAAGCTCTGTCAAGACAGGTGTTCCTCCTGCCTTGATCAGCTCCGTGGTTATCCCGTCATCCCCCGAAGCTTTGTTGTTATGAAGCTGTCCGAGAGCTATTCTAATCTCACCCATGTCGATGTCGGGAAGCTCGTTTGTGAGGTGGCGTGTTAGTCTGGCCCGTGGATCATCCGCGCCGTGGACCTGAGGTGGGCATGTTTGTTGAGCGTATAAGTCTCCGTAGAACTTTTCAACTTCAGCGAGTATCTCTGGCTTCGAGGTGACGGTGGTGCCCTGTGACGTTCTGAGTTTTGTCAGGTGACAACGGGAGGTATTCGGCCTGGCGAACACCTTCGAGCCTTTGTTTCGCGCTATGGCTTGCTCAATGGCTTGTGTATTCGCGCGCCGATTGTCGCGTCTTATTAGCTTTTTGACCTCCCTGTTAAGTACCTGACGCTCCGACAGTGTGGCAATCGTGAGTTCTCGTCGTTTCCTCATCAGTTCCAGAGTCTCGCTGGTGAGCACCGACTTACGTCCATTTCGCGTTGGTCGAAAGTGTTTATAGCCCACCTCGCGGATGACACGTACCAGGCCATTAGTGGCGTCGTTTATGTCCTCTGTGGTTTCCAACATGGCGAATCGGTTTTGTAGATCCAACTGGAAGCTTTCGCAGCCAGCTTCGACCTGGGGTAGCGTTGGTCTAAGAGTCGACCTCGTTAGGCGCGCACGTTCGGTTTTGACCTTTATATCCAGAGTGCCTCTTACCAGTCGGTGATCACTTCCTGTATTGACCCTGTTGATCACAGAGACATCTCTGAATATTTGGCGCTTGTTAGCCATAACGAAGTCGATCTCGTTCTTTGTCACGTTATCGGGACTTTGCCAGGTCCACTTCCTTTGAGGCTTCTTGTGGAAGAAGGAATTCATCAGAAAAAGCCCCTGAGCCTCGAGAAAGTTTACCAGCATTTGCCCCCTGTGATTTCTGCGCCCATAGCCGAATGGACCTACCCTCGACTCGCCGCTTTCTTGTACTCCCACTTTAGCGTTGAAGTCACCCATAACAACAGTGTAGAATGTTTTGGTACGAGACATAGCTTTCACTATGTCTTCATACATGGCCTCGACTTCGTCGTCAGGGTGTGCGGACGTTGGGGCATACACTTGTACAACCTTCAAGGAGTACCTTTCTGTTATTTTAAGTACAAGGTATGCCACCCTTGCCGACACACTGCCTAGTTCTACAATGTTGCACTTGAGTGACTTGTGGACCATAAACCCGACGCCACCTTGGGATGGTTGGTGTCCCTCTCGGAAGTAGAGTAAGTGGCCACTATCGAGGGTTATCGTTTCCTCACCCTGTCTCCGGACCTCCGATAAACCCACGATGTGCCAGTTAATACGACTCAGCTCTACTTCCAACTCAACGAGGTGCTCGTTCAGCCGCAGAGAGCGTCCATTATACGTCGCCAGGTTGAGGTTACGATGTTGGTACCCTGCCGTCGCCCGGGGATTCTTAGCACCCCCCACCGCACCGTTACCGTGGCCGGTACCATGGCCAGGAATAGTGCAGCTACCGGGAACTGGGGGCCGTAAATCAGGGATGTGACTCATCTTTTGAGGGGATTTGCCATAGTCACCACGCTTGGCAGACGGGTTGGTGACCGCAGTTCCTGGAATGCTTTCGCTGATAGTACTGCTGCCCACTATCAGGTTCGGCATTTGGGAGCATTCCAGCATACTTCATGGTTATGCCGCCATGTGTCGGATGCCGGAGCCAAAATGGTTGGGAAGATCTTACTAACCCATAATCCAGCTAGTATCCTGTAGTCGCCTTTTACGACACCCAAAGGAGGAGAAGGGGTGGCCTATTCTACAGCCCGGAACCACACGGTTTACAATATAGGAAATACGAATACGAATTCGAATACTAATACTGATACCGATACCGATACCGATACCGATTCCGATTCCGATACCGATAGCAATACCAATACCAATACGAATAACACAACGTTAATGTTTTAGTTTTCACTTCTGCCGGCACTCCCGGAGTGCAACCCGTTATAGAGAGCATCTCACTCGTTCCATTACAAAATGATTGCAACATCACTTTGTAGCACGGCACCAGGTTTGGCTTAATTAGTGTGTCCATTTTCCACATGTTGAGCTGAACACGTTGTTTACACGTATCTCCCTGACATAAGAGTACAAAATTATATTGATCTGTCTCTCATTTCTGAAGCCCGTCGTTCAGTATAAGGACACTCCTAGGCTTTTAACGTTTTCAGTTGGAAAACATAGCAGGTCATGTCAAGTAGAGTTTGTTTCATAAAGGCCAGTTTCACAGGTTTTTTGTGCAAATTTTCTGTTTGGCGCTCAGGAAAGTTTGTTTGTCGTTGCTATGAATAGGCACTTGAGTCGTATAGCTCATGTGTTTTTTACTGAGCTCTGTCTGTTTGAACTTAGTGCATAACCTGGAGAGGCGAAAGAACAAAAATGCAGTTACCTACTCGTGATTTTGAAAAAGGTGAGATGTCCTTGTTGCTCATTCAAAAAGAGTGTTTTGATCGCACAGAAGCACCGTAATGGATACTATTATTCAAATTAAAGTATTTCTAATTACTAATTAATATTACGTTAAAAATAATATATAACCATGATGGTGGCGAGTTGAGAAGTTTGTCTGTGTTGTGCCAAAGTAAGTAAGGGGTTGATGAAAGATAAAAATAGAAGCGTATAGGTAGTTTAGGTACCTATATAATAACTTGAACTTTGAAGCGTCGGTAGCCTAATGGCTAGGGCGTTGGACTTGCGATTATATGGTTGCCGGTTCGATACCCACCCATTGCACTACCAACGTGAATCCACTCGTAACACAAGCATTTAGCTTAGCACGAGGGGTTAACAAGAATACTAGTAATGTGTGACCCACATTGCTAGTAAGATTTAAAAAAAAAACTCCGGACAATCCGATTATTGCTAGCACATGCCACATTGTAAGCAATTTCAATAAACGAATACGCCAATAAAGTAGCAACACTGTCCACATGCAATAAATACTCGATACACCATAAAACCTCTTATGAAATCAATTTACAAAGGCGTGGCTACACTGTTTATGATCGCCTAGTACCTACTAATGGTCGGGGGAGGATTTACGACCAACCCTTCGGACAAAAACTTTATGAGCCACCCACCCTTAAGCAAACGAGCCACAAATTTTACGGCTGTATTACTTCTATGTTAGTTTACTATGTGTTAAGCAGTTAAAATGACGGGGACGCAATTTTGTAACTAATAGTCGGACATAGACGTAATAGTTGGGCCTTTCAGCCTCTGTTTGTAAAGCTGTTTGTCAATGTTGGCACTCTTTATTCCTCTTTATAAATATTTAAATACATACTTCTTCTTCTTCTTCCAAGCCTTTTCCCAAATAAATTGGGGTCGGCTTCAAGTCTACCCAGATGCGGCCGAATATCAGTATTTTACATGAAGCGACTGCCATCAGACCTCCGCAACCCAATTTCTGAGTAATACCGATATTCGGAGGATAGACTGGTTTCAGGCTTTTTGGGATGCTAACTACTACTAAAAATTGTCATAGATGTTCGTATGACAACCAGGACCGACGGCTTGACGTGCTCTCCGAGGCGCGGAGGGGTCTCGTTGTGTTAAGAATGGTCACCCATCCGCACACTGACCGCGGCATGCGCAGGTTAACCTTGCAGACGTTGAAAGACCTGTCAAAGTTAAATACGTTGAAGACCCTATTTAAATCAAACTTAAATACGAATGTCCGTTAATTGAACTGTCATCTGACGAATGGAGTTTATTTAGCCTTGTAATAATTTCTATGAGAGATTATTCAACTATTTAAGATTATTTTTTTCATTTTATCAAATAAAAAACACAACAAGTAAATATGACTTTGTTTGGATTGGTTGTCATGGCAGCGAAAAGTCAAAATAATGGCGTAAGTTTCGTTACATGCTGACTATTTTCAATAAAAATCATCGATTTATCATTCATTAAAATTAATTAATTATAATAATTATTAAATTTGATTTAATTTTATATCTATTATAATATTAATATATATTTACAAAACAAAATTCGTTGCCATGACAACCAATCCAAACAAAGTCATATTTATTTGTTGTGTTTTTTAATTGATAAAATGAAAAAATAATCTTAAATAGGTGAATAATCTCTCATAGAAATTATTACAAGGCTTCTAGTAGTATTTTATCTCAAAATAAACTCCATTCGTCAGATGACAGTTCAATAAACGGTCATTCATATTTAAGTATGAATTAAATAGGGTCTTCAGCGTATTTAACTTTGACAGGTCTTTCAACGTATTTAACACGGAAATTATTATGGTGCAAGACGAATGTTTGACTTAAATCAAAAATCGTGTTTAAATACAATTTAAACGAATTTAAGAAGTTGGTGCAAGTGGCCCCTAATGTAATCAATTGTTGGTAAACCTAAATAAAATATCTTTTTTCCCAAAAAAATGTACATGGTAATTTCCCACCACAATCTAAAAATAATCAACATTAATAAATTAAATAACTAATGGACGGTAGTACAGTATCAGAGTGAAGGGCAACTGTGTCACAGGTTCGACTCCAGCATTGAACAAATATATTTTGTACTAGCTTCTGCCCGCGACTTCGTCTGCGTGGACTTCAGATAAAAAGTAGCCCATGTGTTATTCCAGACTATAATCTATCTCTGTGCCAAATTTCATCCAGATCCGTTCAGCCATCCTGGCGTGAAAGAGTAACAAACATCCATCCATCCATCCATCCATCCATTCTCACAAACTTTCGCATTTATAATATTAGTAGGAATTAGGATAGTAGGATGTAGCTGGAGGTAGTTGTCCCAATTGTGGTGTTTGTGTATGTTTGTGTGTGTTTTTAAATTTGTTTTTGTAAGCACACTCGCAACACTGGAGGAACAAGAAAAAAAAGAGCACTTCTTAGCACAATCAAACTCCTCAGTAGCTCAGTCTAAGTAAAGGTAGCGTTTAAAAAAAACATCTATAGAAAACACGTTCCGTTTCAAGGAGTTTTATGAACCTATGCTCTCTAACCTAACCTAACGCAATACAAACTGGTGCTTACTCGTTTCGTACATAAACCACCGCTATTTATCATGTTATGCATTTAGGAAACATGCCGTATGTAACCCTTTCAAGTCGTTAGCCTGTGTTTAATATCACCCTGGCATTCTGCCAGGTCCCCTCTGTGCACGACGTTATAATAGCTATGTATGTCTTAAACGAAGATAGAATCGGACGCCATTTTAATGGGTTCTGATAAATTTAAGTGTGTGATTTTTCTACAGAAGTTTTTTGTATAGAACTGAATTAATATCATAAAATGTTACGACTGCTACGCTAAGTTCTGGGTTCGATTACCATGTCGTGCAATGAGGACATGTTTAAAGTAGCGGCTTAGCGATCGGCTTCTGCGACACGTGTTGTGGGTTCGAACCCCACATTGTGCATATATTTTTATGATCTAAAGGTCATTGTTACGGGTCTGGGCATTTGTATTATGTGAGAATTTGGGATTCCCACGGTGCAGATTACCGCCGCACATGGATACCCGCAAAACACCACAGGAGTTGCAAGTGCGTTACCGGCCTTAGGCCTCCAGTATCCTCACTCATTCGGCTAAACACAACGTAAGTGTGGTTTCACGCCCGTTTTCTGTGAGTTCTTGGTATCACTCCAGTGTGGTTCAACCGGAGTGATACCACGGCCTCACAGAAAATCGCCCATTCGTGACGAAACACGGCTCTCCCACGGTAAAAATTGGTTAATGGTAAATTTCCGTTTGCTGTAATCCTGGCACACCACTTTCGCTTTATCTACTTTCTTAACCTCATACATAATCAGACTTAATGTTTTAACCTTTTATGTTATGTTGTAAATAATAAAAAATTAAACGCTTTATATTTCACAACAAAACCTAATATCTCCATTTGATAGGACGTAAAGCAACAAGGCAATAACAATGCATATTTTAAACGAATTAATATTTATCATAAGTTTGAGTAAACAAAATTAACTTGGGGATCTGTCTACCAATTACTTAATTAATATCTCAATTAGTCAGCGACAGATTTAACAACTTACAGTCGTTATTTATTTTACAGCTTCTAAGTACAATAAAATTTAATTATAACAAAGGGTTGTTGACCTCTTAAAAATTATAACGACTTACATGATAACTGATGTATCCCTTTAGTTGGAATCTGTTTTATCAATCTGTTTGCACTTCTATCCCATAAAAAAATACTCCTGTTTCCCCCGAAGGAATAGGCAGAGATGTGTCTTTTACTGTTAGATAGTTGATGTTTTATGGATTTATTTTAGAAAAAGGATTAAAATTTTTCACTAAAATAAACCACTCGGATGAAATCGCAGTTAACCTAGCTACTAGATAAAGAACTAAACGATACTTAAAAAATCCCGTTGCAAGCGTTACTTGCAAGCGCTAATGTTGCTCGCGATAACGCTGGCTGTACTTAACCTCGCGTTAAATAAAATGCTAACTTAAACTTTATATAGGTACCTACAGCTACTAAAAGAGGTCATTTGTTTTCCCTGAGATGCATCGCGCAGAGCCGCGCACACCATAAAAGAGATCGTCCGTGATAAAGTCTTATGAATAGACGTTTATGAGACAGAAAGATTGAATCTTTTTGATGTCATCTTAAGTAGGGAAATTCAAACAGATTGTAGGAACGTTATTTATAAAGATCAGTTTTATATTTAACTAAATTTAAGAGGTTCTGGCTCATTAATAATAATAATAATGGAAGTATATCATGAAAGACGGGACGATCGACATATGTCGGGCGTGCCATTGTCCCGGTGAGTCTATCAGGCATATTACTTCTGGGTGTTCTCGTCTGGCTAACGGTGAGTATTTGCACAGGCATAACCAAGTGGCCAGGATTATCCACCAGCAACTTGCTTTAAAATACGGCCTTGTGGATTCTGAGGTGCCGTATTACAGGTATGCGCCCGACCCAGTTCTCGAGAATGACCATGTCACGTTGTACTGGGATCGATCTGTTATCACTGACAGGACTATTGTTGCCAATAAGCCTGATATAGTGGTAATAGATCGATCAGCGCGCCGCACAATGATTATCGATGTCACCGTCCCGCATGACGAGAACCTCGTGAAGGCTGAGAAAGAGAAACAATTAAAATATCTCGACTTAGCCCACGAGGTGGTCGCCATGTGGGATGTGGACTCGGCCATCATTGTACCGATAGTCGTCACGGTCAATGGACTTATCGCCAAGAGCCTCGACCAACACCTCAGGAGGCTCGAGTTGGATGGCTGGGTTAAGGGCCTGATTCAGAAGGCAGTACTCCTTGATACGGCGCGTATTGTGAGGAGGTTCCTGTCTCTGGGGCCCTAACCACCGGTAGCTTGGACCCTGCTCCCCATGCCGGTGGACAACTATTTTTATATTTTTAAATGTTTTTATTTTCCCTTGTTTTTTATAAAAATATTTAAAAATGTAAATTATATGATTTTAAAGGAATAAATATAATAATAATATAAACGTTTATTGTCTCGCCGCAATACAATGGTTATAACAAAATACTTGAACATCGATTTTACATTTGATATTGTGGGAGACATTATATCAAGACTACGAAATTACATTCGTTGGACGACTTATTTGTGTGATTGAAACTTGTGAATTTAACTGCTTAATCGGTCTATTAGTGCAGAGGTCCCAGATTTAGTTCCTAGGTTGAGAAAAAATTGTTACCAAGATGACCACGCGCTAGAGATAATAATGATGTTGCTGGCTGATATATAGGCTAAGATTGCCTCTAACCATCTATCGACCCGTATGTTTTCTGTGAGGCCTGGTATTACTACGGTCGAGCCAGCCCATTCGTGACAAAGCATGGCTCAATAACAAGGAGTTTTCATTTAAAATTGAGTTACTGGCAGGTTTCCTCTGGTTTACTATTGTCACTCATAAAATGTTTTGACGAGCGCTCCGAATGGCGGCAAGACCGCGTGACAATGTGCCTTGTGTCACGTAGCTACCACAACCACACATTAAACTACAAAGCTATTCTCAAAGACCATATTTTTTATGAAATATGGGGGCAAATGAGCAGACGGATCATCTGGTGGTAAGCGATCACCGCCGCCCATGGACACCCGAGGTAACACCAGAGGAGTCACAAGTGCGTTGCCCGCCTTTTAAAAGGGTTTGGACCTCCGGTATCCTCACTCAATCGGCGAAACGCAACGTTAGCGTTGTTTCACACCGGTTTTATGTGAGGCCTTGGTATCACTCCAGTCGATCCGGCCCATTCGTGCCGAAGCATGGCTCTCCCACGGATTTGAATTATGCATATTTTTTAATGCATTCGTTTTTTATTTGTTTTTTTAACAGAGAACCCACACTATGATTTTTTTCTTGTATCGTGGGTTCACATCCGGAACTGGACAGTACTCCATAAACTTGTAGGTCTCATTTCCTACACTATGTGTCGAATGCGAGCGATTCTTCTTATGACATCAAATTGATGACAATAATAAACCCATATTTCACATATCCATATTGAAAAACAAAAAGCAACTTCCCTAGATTAAAAAATAAATCTTAAAACTTCCTCTTTCCTTCTGCCCACTGCACTATAACGGCTATACTTCTCATAATTAGATAAAGAGCTCATAAAATGCGGACCATTTGAGCTCGAGCCGATGGGGTGCGCCGCCGCCGAGCTAGCTCATAAAACACCCCCGATGCACAGAATGATTGAATGGGATTGATTGGCCATATTTATGGGAAGTGGTTTAAAGTGGTTAGCTTTGGAATTTACAGGTCGGTTTCTGAAGAAGTGTAAATAGACGATGGATAATTTTCCGGAGAGCTAGGTTTAGTGTTTATGCAATAAATCTATATCTATACTCTATCTATACTAATATATAAAGCTGAAGAGTTTGTTTGTTTGTTTGCTTGAACGCGCTAATCTCAGGAACTACTGGTCCGATTTGAAAAATTCTTTCAGTGTTAGATAGCCCATTTATTGAGGAAGGCTATAGGCTATATATCATCACGCTACGCGGACGACGTCGCGGGCAGAAGCTAGTACTAATATATAAGCTGAAGAGTTTGTTTGTTTGTTTGCTTGCTTGAACGCGCTAATCTCAGAAACTACTGGTCCGATTTGAAAAATTCTTTCAGTGTTAGATAGCCCATTTATTGAGGAACGCTATAGGCTATAATATCATCACGCTAAGACTAAGTAACTATTCCACGCGGACAAAGTCGCGGGCGGAAGCTAGTAATTTCATATACCAGTCCATCTTTTCCAATCTTTTCCAGCTTTTCAGTACATGTTACTGACGTCACCTTTAAGACGTAAGTTCAGATTGTGAAGGTAAATTTCGACATGGCAGGTGGGACTCGCGGTGGCTTAGTGGTCATAGCGCCTGGTGTATCTAACCAAAAGACGCAGGTTCGAATGCTGCCTGCGAGTCGAAATTTTCCTTCACTAAAATAACCAGTCCATCTTGTTGTAAATAATATTCGGCTATAACAGTTTGTGATAGTGGAAAATCTGTATCTGGAGAGCTTGTGAATGTTGGAGCTCTCTGTAGCTCTGTATTTTTTTTATATCATACCGATTTTAGTTGCTCAGGATACAAAAAAAGGAATTGACGGCTTTAGTCTATTGTTTTCTCTCCTAGATCTGATCAAGCGAAAATTCCATTTCTAATAAACACAGAACAAAGAGTACAATCTTGCTCCATAACGCTATCCAAAAATATGCAATACTACAAAAATAAAGCATCATTTCTACAACATTTGTAACATTTAATCATGAGTCATCCAACTGAAGGATCCAGTGCATAAACACAAAATCCTTTCAACAAACTACATTAGCAATTCGAACAAAACAAAGTGCAGTGTAAATAACACAAGTAACCAAAGGCGAGAACAAGGCGATGGCGTTATCAGAAGCCGCGTGAAATCAAGACGTCTGCGCGAGAGCGGCCGGAGGCTGCGCCGCCGACAGATAACGCCGCACCTTCCGCATTTGCATACAGGCGCTGCGTTTGGGCCGGCCACGAGGACAGCGGGAAACACAGGACTAGGAGACTATGGCCCGGCGCCCATTGACGGCACGGCATGGGCATGGCAAAGTATTTTTAGGCGACGAATAAAAATATATCTTAATGGTATGGAAATAAAGTTGAAAGCAAGTTGATAAGCATACCGCGGTATTATTTTTGTGCTTACGACCGTTAACATTGAAAATTCTACTTTAATTCCATACTATTAAGTTATATATTTATTCGTCGCCTAAAATACTTTGCCATGCCGTGCCGCCAGTGGGCGCCGGGCCTATACCGGTTGAAGTTCTTAGTTTAGTGGTCATCGCGTCTGGTGTAACTAATCAGAAGACGCAGGTTCGAATCCTAGTTATGAATTGTAGAGGCGTGTGGCTCATGTCTAAGCCGAATAGGTCTCCATAGCAAAATTGGGGGCTTGGCGCTGTTTAATGGATTATGTGCTTTAAGGATGTCGATGAAAGAATGTCTGTAAGTGTACATGAGTGTGGAAGGTTATATTAATGAGTAAGAGACACCAGTGATAATAAAAGAGTCAGATAGAGAGGAAGATTTATTAGCTCTTTTCGATTGAAAGAGATAACAAGTACAGTTGTGTGGAGGATGCTATAACTTAGAATATATATAATTTTGTTTGTACACGAAGTTGCTTATAGAAATTTTGAGAAATCGCTGTTCTCCTAGCTCCGTGCAGTTTGCCCCAGAAGCAGATATACCCACTAAGATACATGCGAAGTGGCGTGCGCTATTCAACGTTCACGCTGGCAATATTTGTGGAGCAAACAGTACCCTAGCACCTAGCTTTGTGGGGTGCACTTAAAGTCTGGCGCACATGCACTACTCTAAGCTGCGGTGAAGACAAATTGTCGCGACAACTTCGATGCTGCATAACTGTTAGTGCGCGTAGAATGCACCAACTGTATTGCAATGTTTGCTATTTTATTTGGGAGGCATTTTATTTGCATAAATGATAAATGATATTTATTTCTGTAAATAGATCTTTTAACTGCCTCATTAGCTAAGTGGTCCTGAGCGCGACTGCTACGCTAGAGGTCCTGGGTTCGATTCCCAGGTCGAGCAAAGTGTTATTGGGTTTTTCTATGAAATTCCCAGTAACAGCTCGGAGTTAGGAATTTGTGCCCGGTTAATGGCAATAGGCTCGCCCCCTATTACATGGGACCTAAACATACCGGCGAACTGTGGGTGTACATTAGTACGCCTCTGCCTAACCCTTCGGGGAATACAGGCGTGATGGTATGTTATGGTATGTTAGATCTTTTAAAGACACTTCAGGTCAAGAAATGCATTTATGGAAAACATAAAAATAGAGGCCATTGTTAATATTCATGCATGTTAAATTTGTATACCGGAGATGTCTATGCATATTGCATAGGGAAATATTGCTTCATAGCCTTGTATTTTATTTGAAAAAAAATAAAATAATGGATATTACATGAATATACCTATAGGGCACTTAATATTTAAAATAAATATTAGAAACTCCATGGATACCTACTGTGTTAAAACTGTTAATTTTCCTTGTTTAATATATAACGTTTTAAATCTATCGCCTAATCGTGTCGTGTGCGCGTGACATTACGGCTGCGAAAGGTACCTCTAGAACAATGGCTCGAAGATCGCGGTACAATTAAGTTTTAAGCAGTTTGCAGCGCCTTTACTACATAGTTTGTTTGTTGCTTAACTTAACTTAAGGCTTGGGAGACGACGTAATTATCGTCCATTGGATTAAGGTCTTCTATATTTTAGGATGAGACTCCTGGGATAGTACTAAAAAGTCTTAACGTGATTATTTTTAGGTTGCGAGAGAGAGATGCCACTCTACAGATTGAATAGCGCCATTCTTCTTTCACAGCCTTAAAATGATCGTGTTAACACGGTTTGATACGGTCTCTCTTCTTAAAAGCACCACAAGGAGATAGGTGATTTTGAATAATCTTCAATAATTAGTCAAAACACAAATATACATATTTGTGTTTTGTGTGTGTGTGGTTTAAACTGGAACACTCAAATCAAATAATTACGGGCTTCACATTATTATTTTTTATTTCAACTTGACGAATCTTTAGGTAAGTACTTAGAAGTTCTGGCCAAAAGAAAATCCTTATAAAACGGATTATATAATGCTTAATCCGTTTTGGCCCAAACCCTTTTAAAAGGCGGGCAACGCACTTGTGACTACTCTGGTATTGCGGGTTTCCATGGGCGGCGGTTATCGCTTACGACCCGCCGTCTGCTCGTTTGCTCCCCTATCCCATAAAAAAATGTTTAAGCCTGAACTAGGTTTAACCTGTATTTCAGTCTTACGTGTTTATTATTTACATGATTGAAGACAGTTACATTATTTTGATCCGGTCTTACATGTGCGGCTGGTGACTAGCTAGGCGGATCATTGAATCCTACTCGTACCTCGTAACTAGCTTTGTTATCTTTTACAACCTGAATGTGAAACTGCCTCATTAATCTAGTGGTCCTAAGCGCGACTGCTACGATTAATAGAGGTCCTGGGTTCGATCCCTAGGTCGAGCAGTATTATTTAGTGGTTTAGTGAGTTTATGTATGAAATTCACAGGGCAATAGGCTCGCCACCTATTACATGGGACCTAAACATACCGGCGAACTATGGGTGTTTACATTAGTAACCTCTGCTTAACCCATCGGGGAATATAGGTGTGATGCTATGTTATGTAATGTTCAATTAGTATTATATTTCTGATTACAGTCAGAACCGGAGGATTCATTTGGTCATCGATTGTAAAATTATTTAATAAGTAAATAATGGTAGGTAGCTTAATTATTTATTATATTAGCATTTCAGTGTTGTGTTAAAATTAAGCACAATTTGAATATTTATTAATATTCATTATCCACCGTGGGGCATTTAAAATATTCTATAAATCGCCGCGGAACATTGTATACGACCGCAACAAAAACATATCAACATTTTTGTTTGCCAAACAATCCTTTTCAGACCGCCTCTATTAATCAAAAACAACTCATTCCCCGAACAAAACGGCCATTGTCGCTACAATCGGCACGAAAACGAATCATCCCGAACGTAACCGAGTTTTGCCGAACATTCCCGAGTATGTCCGAGTGTTTCGGTTTATTCAGCCGCATGAAACTTTAACGAGGAAGGGAGATACGGATTTCTACGTGCCTAACGCCGGGTGCACGCAATGGCGGATATATCGTGCTTGAAACACTGAACTAGCAGCGTTTTAATAACAAATGGACATTTAAAAATACGCGAAATGCGCGAAAAACTGGCGCATAAATGTATATAGTTAGGAGAATTTGAGAGCTTTTGTAGCGGCTCGTTGTAAAACGAACGTGGCGCAGGCTTTGTTGCGAAATGAGAATGTTTTTAGTTTCGCTAATATTGTGTTTTTGTTGGTCGCCCGGAAAGCAAAAGCCGGCTGCAATACACGTTATTGTTTTAATAATATGGTTTTGGTTTTGCCGTCTGAATTTAAAAATAAGCTAGATTATTTCGTTATTGGAAACACAAATGTCACAGTTACTTGGGCGAATAAAATTTTCCAAATTAGTAAGTATAGTATCGCAAGCGCCTCCCAATCCTCGAGGAGTTCTTGTACCGTGTAATATTTGTAACATACCAAAGGCACAGCACTAGGGGCCACCGGTGCTATCATTGGGGATCTCAGAACGTACGGAAACGAACGTACTCTCTGTACGTTGCTTTGTACCAAATTTCAAGATTCTGAGTTCACGGGAAGTACCTACCCTGTAGGTTTTGATTCCCTTGGGTCACAGAGATTGGGTTGACAGAGAGACAACAAACTGATCCTATAAGAGTTTCGTTTTTTTTCCTTATGAGGTACAGAACCCTAAAAAATGGTAGTTCAATATTCAGGATATGCCTCATAAAGTATCTTTGTTATATAATAAGTTCAAATGTTTTTATTTCAAATAAGCTTTTACTAGCACTCATGATTCTAGTTGCACGGTTCCAGAAGGTTGGTTGTTGAGAAGAATCCGGCAAGAAACTCCATTGATACTCTTTTCAAATAAATTATTATACAAACTTAACTACAAGATGTGTGGACGCTGAAGGCTGTCCAAGTTTGACCGAAGTCGTTAATATTAAACGAAAAATCAGATTATTTGAGAACCGGATGTCATGTAAGATACTAAATAACCTATGTGGTAAAAGCACAAACCATCAAAGCGACAAATAAAACTAGGTGTCTACTTCTCGATATGTAAAAATGTTAATGTATTACACGAGCCTATATTTTAAATTTTAGTTTGAATGATCGGGATAGGTGTAGTATGTTTCTTAAATATAGATATATACTTTATATTTCCTAGAAGGAAACCAATTTGTTAGATAGGTAGGACATAATATAACATCGTTCCGTTTACTAATAGTAGCATAGAACCTTCGCTGTGCTTACCAAGCGTGTTGATTTCGCCTATATCCTGCCCACTGCGGTCAATATCATAGATTGATGAATAAGCAGAGTATTAAACAAACCAAATGCTCACGTGACGGTCTGGTAAATAATAGATTTTAAATATAATGTTATCGAGATAAACAATCGTTAAATCCTGTTACTCCTTGTTTTGTGTTTTTTATAAATGAGAATTTTTGTTCTTAAACAAACCCTCTCGATTCCGCATAAACTCAGGTGTGCAATTTAACAAAGAAATCAAAAAAATAATTGAAGTAAAAGTTTTTAATACCTTTTTCGGTTCTACGCTCTCCATTTGTTCCTTACTCCGTGACACTTTTGGATAGACTGACGCAATGAAACGTCTTGAGCCAGCGGTTTGTATCGGCGCGTGAGATGCAATTACGATGCTCGTCCGAGTGACGACGTGTGACGTCATCGGCTGCAGTGATTTAGTGATACCTACAATCAAAGTAACATATCCGTTGTAGTGTGTAATATTGATTGATTTATTTGTTTTATGACGATGGAAAACTAAATCAACACAAATGCCATAGTTGCTGAAAGATTTTGTCAAGGGTTATAGATTTGATGCCCAACCGGAAAAAACATTTTATTACTTATTGCTAGGGTGGTGGGTGTGGAAAACGTGATAACATAATAACAGGTAAATTTTAATGATGTTGTAGCGACATCTATCGCGCTACATCGACAAACTTCGACGGACAAATCCTGTATCTCGCAAGTGAAGTTTGCAACGCAACTTGCATACACAACCGCCCGAAATCAACCATCGGGCCCTGGCCCACCGCGCAAAATACCCGCCTGGTCGGAGGATCCTCCCTTTGGTTGGAGGGGCAACACACCTCGCTCCTCCAAAATGTGATAAAAGATTATTCAATACCTGCTGCACCCTTGCAGTCTGTAATACCTCCCTGGGGCGTTCAACGATGTAGGGTCTCGAAGTGCAATAACGTATGAGTTTAAAAATTCAACAAATTGGATGTTTATAAGCTGCATGCCGAGTTGCCGCCCCCACCAATACAGCAGGTCATTCATGCGATTGCCTCTAAAATATTAGTTTGTCTTCTGTACACATACGGAGACTTGCAGTAGCTAAGTTGTTACGACGAGTTACATTACTTACCTACTCTAGAAAATAATATAGCTTCAATGAGACCAACTAAAAGGTGACAATGGTTGTTTGAAATCACAAAATGTCTGAATATCGATCGGGTTATGCCCCACGCGATTGCAATTCCCGCACTAACAATATTAAAAACACACTACATACAAAACAAAACAAAAAAATACGTATGGTTGTTTGTGAATAAGAGAACAATGTTTGGCAAAATGCATCCAGCATACAGGACTGCGGGGGGCAACGATTTTTTATAAGAAAACTAGTTAGTCTAGTGGTCCCAAGTACGACTGCTACGCTTGAGGTCCTGGGTTGGATTCCCAGGTCGAGCAAAGTGTTATTGGGGTTTTCGGTGAAATTCTCAGTAGCAGCTCGGAGTTTTGAAATTGTGCCCGGTTAGTGGCAATAGGCTCGCCCCCTATTACATGGGACCTAAACATACCGGCGAACTGTGGGTGTACTTTAGTACACCTCTGCCTAACCCTTCCGGGAATACAGGCGTGATGGTATGTTATGTTATGTTATGAATCCCTATTTCTCTTGGCATCACGCGTGAACGGCTGGACCGAATTCGCTCTTTGTGTTTATTATTGTAAGGCGAGGGGAACATAACTTGACTTAACTGACAGAATGAAGTCTGTCGGGGCAGCTAGTGTTCAATAAAATGTTTTATTAGTATTCTTTTACTTACTATGTTTTTTTTCTGTTACAGGTAAGTAAGTAGCTGTACAAACGGAGTCCTGTTGCTGTAAGCAAGCCTTTGCCACCAGATTCACGGTATGTAGCTACAGTGGAATAATACTAAGTAACACAGTTCAATGCCCAATTTTGAAGTATAGTATGAATATTTTTTTTCTTTCTGTTACAGGTAAGTGGCTGTATTCAACATTCTTTTAAATAGAGGTATGTTATATTTATCGATATGAAGACTTGTCTGAACGCTCGTTGTATTCAGAGAACAGCCTCCGGGATCTATTCTCTCCGTTGCTATCTACACAAGACTGTTCACTATCTTAATATTCCAGCTTGTTACTAGTTTAGCACAACAAATAGTTGGCAAGTCGTGTAGTTGCCTTCAAGATGTAAATTACAATACATCGGCGCGAGTGTCTGTTAGCCGGGTCAGTGCACTTGACTGGTGCACTCGCTCGACTATCGGAAGGAATCGTGTTAGCGCAGTTACTAACACAATATACTAGCCGATAGAATGCAAGGTTTTTATTTTAAAGCGTGCTACTTCTAAAGATATAGTGACTGTTATCCTTTAGTGGAAATTTAATCGAAATATGTAATCGAATTTCGATTAAGTTTTATGGAGTCTTATTAGGAACTTGACATAATAGGTGTTACCCGCGGTTTCTCTTGCATTGCAAATCGACTTTTTGAGCCAAAAGCTAACTTATGACTATGTTTAAGATCCAATTTATATATACGAAACATGACGTATCTTTCAAATTTAAAATATTACTTTAATTCAGTACATAATCTATTACAGCCTTGTATGTTGCCTAGTGTGTCTAAAAGTACTACGTTAATCTTTGGGAAGAATATACAATTATTATTCATCCCATATATTAGTTATGTAAAAGAGTGCTTTTACAAATATTGTTCTATGTTTGGTTGGTTAGTACCGATCTACAGTTAGGCAAAATTTGCAATCTAATGAATTCTGAGAAGAGAGAACCTCTGAAATTTTGTTGAAAGCCAAACCCATATTAGTGAAGGTGTTTTCAGACGAAATGAATAGCTCAGCCTGTTCGATTGTTCTATTCAAATTATACGAATAATATTCGCACTTCCACGAAAATACTATCTCATAATAGTGCATGTAATATCTAGTCAATGTTTGCGTGTCGATTGAATTGCTGTGTGGAGCATACAAGGCGGCTCATCTTCGAGCTAATGTCGCCGGGCTCTGCACTAAGCCTGCATATCGCGCGATGTATACCACGGGTCATAACACATTAGTCGGGACGGTGTTATGTGGTCGGAACCAGGATTAATTTGCATTTGTTCAGCAAATTGGCATGATGACGGTTAGCAAGAATTACTAAAATAATATGTTCATATACTGAAATATAATTAATATGTTTAGAAAAAAATATTTATTTTTATTTATAAGACGGGATTATTAATTTATTTGATAAAATAAAACTCCAAAATACACAAGTCCGCCATGTTCAGTTGAACACCAATCAGATTCAATTACGTCATATCTATGTTGAACTGTCACCGTCACGTAAATTTCGTACGAATTTCGACGATCTCCGCGCTTAAAAATTGTTTATTATGTATTTCCTAATTGTATATTACTTAGTTTTTTGTTCTACGACTTGTTAAGAACTTATTAAGTAATGGAACAAGGGTTTACCAAGGCAAACAGCTCTAATTTGCCCAGAGTTGATTTGTTAATGCATGCTGGGGCAGTTTCTGGCATCAAACAAAGACTTCTGTTCAGCAGAATTTAGAAATGTTAAAAGTACAATGTAAGTATTATTTATTATTAAATAAAAACTATATTAAAATTACTGTAACTATACGTTACAATAGATAAAAAAATAAAATCACTTTTAAAAAGCACAGCTTCATATGTTTAGTTTTAATAATGTTTTTATTTTATAAAATATGCTTACCTATCGATTTCTTTGTTTTAGGTCCTCCAGGCCATCTTATGGGGACGACGCGATTAGCTACGTTCAGTTAAAACGCGATGGAAATCTGTGTATAGCTTGATCAAAAATCTGCGCAGAACACAAGGTCCACGCGAAGTTATATGCAGTGACGTTAATAGTTGACGAAGTAAAGGAAGAAGTTGTATCGGTAGAATGCCATGGAAGTGTTGCCTCACAAGGGGGCTGCAAAAATGCCATTGCATTTCTCATGTGGGTCCATCGTAGGAGTGAAGAATTGTCCGATACATCCATTGAATGCTACTGGATGAAATCAAAGCTATCTCGGGTTTGGACTACATTGAAATATATTACAACAAAATATTTATCCAATAGTAAACCTAGTTTGCAATTAAATACTGGGGTATTTGTAAAGTTTATTAAGGAAGGAAAGAAAAGGAAGCTGCAAAACTGTGTGGCTTAATCTCGCCGTGCAAGATTAAGCCACATATATCTTATTGTTTTGTTGTGTGGCACGTAAATAAATAATTTATCAGGGTATTTTTTTGACGTATTATCACACTGGGGAACAGCACACCACTTATACACTTGCGAAGTCATGTCTAAATAAAAATTAACAAAAATATCATCTGATAAGTTGTTAATCTCCTATTGTGTACGATGCCAAAACATTGAAGTGACGTCATAAGCAGACGCCATGACACCAGCGACCGTTTTCGCGCTAATTGAAAAACATTAAATTAAAATCGCATTTTTGTATCAAAAACCATGTTTTATTGCAGAAATAATTTATTTTTCGGAAATAGTATATACATAAGAATATTTTAGAACAGTTTTTGAAAATCAGTCATCATGCCTATTAGCGTGAGTTGTGAATTATTTGTTGCATTAGGAAAATTTCAGATCAATTATCGCTATATAGAATTGTATCATACACGTATACTAATCATTTATGTTATAATTATGCAAAATTCAAATTCACAATGTGCACAATAATTAATTGGCAATCTCATACATATATATTACATAGATGTACAACCACAGTTGGCACGTTATTTTTTTTTTTATATATTAAATGTTGCCTCACACTAGGTTTTGCTTCTGTATCTTGGGTGCATTTACAAGAAACACAAATTCTCACATACACAAACACCCAGACCCGGAACAACTACCTGTAGATCATACAAATATCTGCTACGTGTGGGGATCGAACCCACAACACGTATCGCAGAAGCTATCGCTCAGCCGCTACGCCAAACGTGTCATCTTACGTATAATGTCTTGGTCCCAGGTAATAGTAGGCGAGTTGATATCCAAACTCCAAGCTTTTTAGGCAGCTTTCAACGAAATGGGGTGATTACGCAGAAGCACGATTACGCATGTGCTGACACTATCATTTTGTGTAATACTTCGGATTAGGTGACGGAATCTATACTGTATACTTAATATATAAAGCTGAAGAGTTTATTTGTTTGTTTGTTTGCTTGAACGCGCTAATCTCAGGAACTACTGGTCTAATCTATATCTATACTAATGCGTGCCTCGCCGCTGCGTCAACTACTCGTAGGTCCAGTTCAGCATTGTTGCCAATCAACTAGTGACTGACACTTGATTTTCGACTGAACCTTTGTGAGTGTGACGGATGTAAATCAGTTTCCCAATTATCAATTAGAATAATAAATTAATAAATAGGTAGTTACTAATGAGATTAAAAACATAAGTGTAACGACAATATTTCACAGCTGACACCAATCAAAAACCAATGCTGTCTATAAAAACTATTTGTGTATTTATGTTTTCAGTAATTATTAGAGAACGTACCTACACTGAATAAAAGCACCAAGATTTTCTGTTGTATCCCGGCCGAGCTCACAACTAATATCTAATATCATAAGGGATTACCAACAGAATTAATGGTGGAGTTAAATACTTCGGTCGGGAGAGCCCGCTGTTATGAGTTGGACGTAGTTTTAAGCTCTAATTAAATCCTCCCTAGCAATTGACTTCGTTCTGACGCCGAAGGCATCGATGGTACCTAAGTTTGTGTTTCAAATTAATATATAGCTATGTTTGTTACTAAAGTAATATTTCGATGGATTTGGAAACGTTTACCTACTGAAAATCGGAGTGAAATTTATCCGCTTTTTTGTTGATTTAATTTGCTTAAACCTTGTAAGAGTTAAGAGTGCCTATTTAATAACACCTACTTAATTTGATTACTTATGTAATTTATGTTTGTCTATTTACATTTTTTACCTGTATAACTCTGAAATTGTGTAAGACTGTGCTATACGAAAGCGATGTAGTCATAAGTTTAATTACGTTGCAATCATGTTTTTTAATATTTTGTGTGCAAATCTGGTATCAATTCTGTCGATACTCGTATTAAAACGATATTATCTATTTTAATAATATTTAAAATTTAAATTGTTGGGTGCATTTCTTCTGCATAACACCCTCCTGCACAATTGTGGCGCAGTGCAAAGCCTGGGGGATCGCGTTGCATTAGCCGGCCTCGAACCCGCTGCCCTGACCTACATACCGCAGTCTTTATATGCTCAACGATTCGTTGCACTGATTGGATAGCAGCGGCAGTGGATATGAACATTGGCTTATCAGGGAAATTTCGTCTCTGTTAACGGGTTCGTACGAGGCCAAAATAGTGATTAGGGATGAACAATGATACCAATCTGAAAGAGAGTTGTTTATCCTTTAAACCTATCCTTCTATATATCTATCTATCTATGTCTGAACAGTAGCCCAAGCACAAACAACTTGTGAAAACGTATTCGTATCGAAATCGAGAATAATTTGTATGAGAAGGAGGTTAATGAACGTAGATGAAGCGAAAGTGGTATGTCAGGATCGAAGCCAGTGGAAATCTACGGTCTCTGCCTACCCTCCAATGGGAGACAGGTGTGAAAATATGTATGTATGAGATTTGTAGCAGAAAAATCTCGATACGTTTACGATACGAATTCGATAGTTCTCCGCGCTTAGGCTACAGAACTTTTCTCAGAAAAACTTTCTGTATATCTACACGTAATTTCACGTGTGTTAACCGTTGTTTGGGTTCTCTTGAACAAGTTGACTTTGGTAATTTAACATTTGAACTGCTTGCATTACGGTTGCATGTTGTTTGAATGAAATAAGCTTGATGTTTAGTATTCATTTTTTTAAACTTTAATGGCGAGTAAATTACGTATAAATTGCAAAATAATTATTAAATTTTGTAAGAACTAGTTTGTTTTAAGCATGAAAGTTGTTTGTAAGTACATCCTACTCACGAACGTGTATTGCTGTGTACGTTTTTAGGTTCCAAAAAACAAGTAATACGAGCTCATTGTTCACGTGGGAAAGCCATGCTTCGGCACGAATGGGCCGGCTCAACCGGAGTGATACCACGGCCTCACAGAAAACCGGCGTGAAACAACGCTTGCGTTGTTTCGCCGAGTGAGTGGGATTACCGGAAGCCCAAAGCATTTTAAAAGGCGGGAAACGCACTTGTGAGTCCTCTGGTGTTGCGGGTGTCTCTGGTGTTGTCGGCGGTTATCGCTTACCATCAGGTGATCTGTTTGCTCCCCTCCCATAAATTTCGTTTCATATAACGCTATAATATAGGTACTATAATATAATATTGGATAGGCTTGCGGCCAGTGTGTGGATGGGTGAACATTTTTAACACATCGAGACTGGTCCGTGCCTCGGCGAGCCATAGGTCCTGATTGTCATAAGAACATCTATGGCAATTGTTAGTGGTCCAGAAGCCCTAAACATCCAAGTTGGCCAAAAGTCTATCCACTGAATATCGGTATTGCCAAGAAATCGGGTTACGGAGGTCTGATGGCAGTCGCTTCGTGTAAAATACTAATATTCAGCAGCTTCTGGGTAGACTGGAAGCCGACCCCAACATAGTTTGGGAGAAACTTGGAGGTACAATTGCATAGGCTTGCGTAATCCACTGTTCAGAACGTCCCTGTTATAACATTATCAATAAAACATTTTATAGAAACTACAGAAAAACGAACATGAAATAATAATTTACATACCATCACGCCTGTATTCCCTGAAGGGTTAGGCAGAGGCGTACTAATGTACACCCACAGTTCGCCGGTATGTTTAGGTCCCATGTAATAGGGGGCGAGCCTATTGCCATTAACCGGGCACAAATTCCTAACTCCGAGCTGCTACTGGGAATTTCATAGAAAAACCCAATAACACTTTGCTCGACCTGGGAATCGAACCCAGGACCTCTAGCGTAGCAGTCGCGCTCAGGACCACTTGGCTAATGAGGCAGTTAAATAATAATTTATCTGAATGCAAATGAAGTCAGAGGAAAATTGAGGTCACATTACTCTTAATAATAAATGGTGGACAAATATGGCAGTCGCTGCAACGTTCCCTTATCGCCGCCGCCATGATTGATTCATTGTGCATATCTGGCGCAAGCGCTGCTGTTTTGTTTAATGGTCGCATTGTAATGGCCATCGGTGGCCGCTGAGCAGGAGAGATAAAAATCTGATGATGTTTTTGAGAAGTAGATAAGTAATGTAATTCAGGTGTAAAATAAGTTGTACGCTATTAAGGTGTCTCCTAGATAATTCTGTCGGTATGTCATAGTTTGATGACACGTTTGGCGTAGCGGCTCAGCAATCGACTTCTACAGCGCTGGGTTTGATCCCCTCACGGAGCAAATATTTGTTTAATCTACAGATAGTTGTTGCGGCTTCTGGGCGTTTGTGTCATGTGAGATTTTGTGTTTGTAAAAGCACCCACAATACAAGAGGAAATCCTAGTGTGGGGCAAAGTTTAAAAATAGTAATTTAAAATCATATTATTGTAGGGATTAGCCCTTTTTTTGTACAGAAGAAAGTCCTAATCGTACGCTACCACAGCATGGGGGCTACGTCGGAGGCGCATTTGTCCTAGCTTACCCTGTTATAATGGGCCCAGAGGACTTTTGAAAGTAGTAGTCTACCTCAGGGGATCGTGGCTGTGCACATAGTATATACGCTTATAATAAGCAAAAACTTGTCTCATATTCCATAGTTAGCCTAAGCCCCGAGATTACGTGTGGATGCATCAATAATGCACTTACCTACATAATCTAAAAATACAGTTAAAGTTAAAAACTGACTTTACTGAAACGATCGTTATGTTAGATACGATTTGAAAAACATCATCTAGAATTGCATGAAATAACACCTCCTAAATGAGTGACGTGAAACTGCCTCATTAGCCAAGTTGTCCTGACCGCGACTGCTACGCTAGAGGTCCTGGGTTTGATTCCCAGGTCGAGCAAAGTGTTATTGGGTTTTTCTATGAAATTCCCAGTAGCAGCTCGGAGTTTGGAATTTGTGCCCGGTTAATGGCAATAAGCTCGCCCCCTATTACATGGGGCCTAAACATACCGGCGAACTGTGGGTGTACATTAGTACGCCTCTGCCTAACCCTTCGGGAAATACAGGCGTGATGGTATCTTATGTTATGTTAAATGAGTGACGTCAGTTACGCGCTTACAAAACTTTTCATATTGACAGATTAAAAATGTTCATTTCGCCAAATGATGTAGAAACCCGTCATTATACGCAATAACAGCTATTGTGCTATTGCCTGTTTCCACTGATCTCTATATTTCTCTATGCTGTACTACTACAGAGAGAGCAGTTGCAACATGTTTCCTTTATCTTCGTAATATTATTTCACCATTTTAGTTTTAAAAATAGAACACGTAAGTACTAGCCCAAACAAAATTGTTTATGCAAATTAACGCAGACTTTTATTTTTAATAAATAAACTGCACGTTGCACGTTCGAAATTCATAATTTGCATCGTGCGGCTGGCAGCTTAATCGTGTCGTGTACACGGGATGGACAGTGTTTTTTTTAATTTAACTGTCACACGTCGCTACTGTTACTATTTTGCAGTGACTGGTGATAAAGTATCTTGCGATGAAAAATGGCCAAATAAAGAGGGGATAGAGCTGGAACAAATGACCGGTAAAATGGTACAACATGTGTCTTTTTGGGCTGTTCTGGCCTGAAAGAGTTACAAACATAAATCCGTCCATCCTTACAAACTTTCACATTTATAATATTAGTAGGATAAGATTTTGAATAACGAATCTTTAGTATAAATGGCAACCTCGCATAATTTGTAAAGTGTTTTTATAATATTAGTACTACCTCTGTTTTTTATTTTGCTCCATGCCTCATTCATTGAAATACACTGCAAATCTTCCGGCACATGAAGTAAGCACGAGTCACCAAAAAGTGTCAAATAAAACAAAGAAAAAAAAATAAACTGAAAAGTAAACAAGACAATTTCCATAAGTCCAGGAATAAAGTTTTTTTCAAAGTTATCGGGTTTTAGTTTTTGAACTTGGGTTTTTATATTAGGTGTAATTTTCATCATTTTAATTACTTTGTTGTCACTTCCTGCTGTGATGAATTCCAATATTAAAACGTCTATAGCAGCTTGAGATTGACTTTTATATCTAGTTGATTATTCAACTGAATATCCGCCATCCGTCAGTGGGCAAACGCGGCCAGCAATCCTCGCTCTTGTATTTTAAAAGCTCGTTAAATACTGTACTGTCGGTTATTTGATCCGGGCCGAGCTCTTAATTACAAGCGGGCCCATTTAAACTTGCCTCAAGGCCACACAAGTCCACCGGCTAGGCCATTCAGCTGTTTCGACCTTTCATACTGGGAATAGATCTGAAAAGCAACGATATTTTTGGATTTTCAAGAAATTAATGCTTTTCTATTATCGTTGACATTACAAGAGCCTATAACTCGCGCTTCAAAAGGATTTATTTAGGTACCTTAGCTCGGTGGCGTATCAAGATAAAACTTATCCGAATTTAAGTTCCAGCTCCAGCAATAAATGAAAGGAATTTAAGTTATATCTCTAGCAATAAAGCTGTGAAAACCATATCCAGTTTCATATAGTAGTTTGGAAGTGATGCGCAAACAAACAGATGGACAAACAATAATACTTAAGATTTTAATTCACTATCGTAAAGAGTAAAGACTGTAAACATCGACCATTTTATGTTTTTCTTTGTCCTTCCTATATTATCTATTGTATCAGTTCTCATCTCATTGCATAGTTCCTTCCATACCATACCATACTGCACATTATCTATTCAGTCATCTTTTCTTAGGTCCACCTCTTCTCTTATATCTACTTTCATTTACATAACATACCATCACGCCTGTATTCCCCGAAGGATTAGGCAGAGGCGTACCAATGTACACCCACAGTTCGCCGGTATGTTTAGGTCCCATGTAATAGGGGGCGAGCCTATTGCCATTAACCGTGCACAAATTCCTAACTCCGAGCTGCTACTGGGAATTTCATAGAAAAAGCCAATATCACTTTGCTCCACCTGGGAATCGAACCCAGGACCTCTAGCGTAGTAGTTGCGCTCAGGACCACTTGGCTAATGAGGCAGTCAGTACTTTCATTTATGATTTAAACATTTTTGGTCGTACACTGCAATTGTCCACTTTAGCTTTAAACTCTTCTAAAGTTTCAGATGACTAGTCAGATTGCGGACAATCAAGTTTTGAACAAAATATTCAAACATCACAATCTATACAACTCAAAGAAGTGTAATAACCTAACTTTGTCCGGTACTGAACGTATGTTTCAAACAAGTGAGTTTTATCCGCAGATAGCAATAGTTCAAAACTAAAGGATCACACGATACCGATCCTTTGATCCCGTTTACTCGCATCGTTAGATTCCGGGAACATTCCGACCTGAACTGTTCTGACTTGGAGACGTTAGATTGTTCAGGTGACACTGTGTATATGTATGTATCTACCTAATAATAACTAAAATATTATTAGGTACAAATGTTAAACCTTCTTGACACGGTTTACAAAAATGTTCTCCAAGCATTATATAGTACATACATAGTGGCTTGTCAAGCACACCAATCAGCGTTCTAAACGGTCAAAAATGCTTGATAAGTAAAAATGGTAGATAAGGTATTTTAAAAATGTGTGTGCAATAATCGTTGCCATACTTAAAAAAAAAGTTTTATTTTTACCTTAGATTCGCAGGAGCTGGATAGAAGCGTAGGTACAAGCTATTCATACATTCTTCATGACGACACGTTTGGCGTAGCGTCTGAGCGATCGGCTTCTGCGATACGTTGTGGGTTTGATTCCCACATGGAGCAAATATTTGTACGATCTACAGGTAGTTGTTCCGGGTCTGGGTGATTGTGTACCCACGATACAGGAGAAAATCCTAGTATAGGGCAACGTTTTTTTTATAAAAAAAAATACAACATATTTATAGCTCACTAACATTTTGATTTGGTTATAGAAATATACTGTGTTGTTAAGAGAAAGGGCCTACCCGCCAAAGTTATAAAGTTTTCGTTGTAATTATGTTTCCGAAATACCTTAAGCCCAATACGGCCCGTTAAACTTGTCGGGCCTTATTCCAAACACATCACAGTATGTTGTCACCTTAAGTAACCCAATAACAACCCACCCGCAAAGTTCGCGCCAACTAGCACAATATTCTGAATATTTAAACGCTCCAACTTAAGTACACACATTAAACTTGTCGAACATCGTCTCTACGCTCAAGTTGTCGTAATCCGGCACAAGTTTGCACTTGAGATTACGTTTGACTGCAACTTTGAACTTTGTCGATAACTGCGAGGCATATCGATTGCTTTTTATGACTAGGTGTAGGTAGGTATACCTTAAACCTCAAAAAATAATGTATCAACGTAATTATACACTCTATACCTGAAACTGTGGCCCCCTGCCTGATCCCCATTCCCCCTTCAGATGCTCGATTAATGGAAAACTGAAATCTATCTGCATAAATTGTTATTGTGTGCGTGTGCGCTTCGATATCCCGATAGTCGTTTTGGGTACAACTGAGTACAGCCACGAGTTTTGCATTTAGCAGATAACTATCTATTTGTAATTTTTTTTTGCATCTTTCATGCTAAGATTATAAAGTTATTTTAGTGAAGGAAAAATTCGACTTGCAGGCAGGATTCGAACCTGCGTCTTCTTGATAGGTACACCATACGCTTTGAAGTATGCTATGATAAAAAATGCTTACGTGTGTCAAAATCACCAGAGTTTCGTTATTATAATATTTTGACTAGATATTCTAATTAACATGTTTAAGGTGTTACTCTATTACACGTTGTATATCATCAACACTTTTTTGATAAAACTTGGCACATCCGCATGTGCATCGTTCTATTGAATAAATAAGTTCTATAAATCTGCGAAACTCGTGACAGATAGAAACGGTGCGTTTATTTTGTCGCGGGAATAAATCGCATGGTGCGACGCGACGCGACGGTGCGGCGGCTGCACAATATTATTTATAAAATTAAATTAAAAATTTAAAAAAACCCCCAACACAAAAATAAACCTGAATCCCTATAAAAAGAAAAAAATAATCTTGAAATTATAACCCTTCGTAAGTACGTATGAAGTTTTTTGATTAAATTTTGTCGCGTCGGGGGACCGCTCTCTAATTATGTGAATCCTTTCCTTTTGCTTCCCGAACGTGAATCGCGCGAATTCAGAATTGATGTGGATGGCGCGTACATCGCCGCGACGCGCGGGAGGGCGTAAAGTGGGCGGAGCGTAACATATTCAAGTTTGGCGACCCGAGCGGGCCGACACGCGAGAGCTAGAGAGCGGTCCCCCGACGCGACAAAATTTAATCAAAAAACTTCATACGTACTTACGAAGGGTTATAATTTCAAGATTATTTTTTTCTTTTTATAGGGATTCAGGTTTATTTTTGTGTTGGGGTTTTTTTTTAAATTTTTAATTTAATTTGTTATTTCATACTTTTTGTAGGGACTCCTTAGTTATTTTGTTTAATTTCTTTTATTTTCTTGCGTTTTAATTAGGTATTTTCTTCGTTTAGTTATTCAACTTTTGTACAATTATTTCATAGCTATTAGATATCTTATATCATAGTGTATAGTATTCTACTAGTCAAGCCCTTTCATTTGATACCTTTATTGAGGGAGTAGTGAAAAAATTTAATAAATTCACCATTTCGTGGAGGCCGCCATGTTGGATTTGAAATTTTTCATAGTGTATAGTATTCTACTAGCCAGGCCCTTTCATTTGATACCAATATTGTGGGAGTTGTGAAAAAATATGTAAACCGCCATCTTGTGGCGGCGGCCATCTTGGGCCGATTTTCATTAAACATAGCTAAGAACACTCCCCACTTATTCACCTTTCAAACAAAAAAAACAAAATCAAAATCGGTTCATCCATTCGGGAGCTACGATGCCACAGACAGACAGACACACACACACACACACACACACAGACACGTCAAACTTATAACACCCCGTCGTTTTTGCGTCGGGGGTTAATTAGAATTGAAATAGAGTTTGCGTTTTATTCCCAGTCATATTGCGTCGGCTAATATTGCCAGAGATTCAAGGGTATTCACATATTCTTTTACTTCCTTTAAACTCTGCTATCGATTCAGTTGACTGCTCAGATTGCGAATCATGTAACTAAATCTTTAAAAAATATTCAAACAGGAGAGCATATACATGTTCTGCAAGTCAGCCCGGGAAACCCTATGGACCGTCTGCCATCTGTGGAAGTACCAGGACACGTAGAACTTGTACCGATTAAAAACCGAACTTGCCTTCCCAAGCCCTGTAGTTATGGCCATGGCACTTGTAACATTTTCCACGACCTGCGGTTAGCATGCATGTCAAGCTTTTTATACTAATGACTAACAGTACCACATTATCTTCTTAGGTGGTTCACAATGATAGTATAAAAGTGATACATCCATAGATTGACCGCAGAAATCGTAGAAACCTATTGAACAGTCTAAATATTAATTACCAACAAACACGTATCAATTCTTACACATTAAACTAGGTAAGTATATAATTCTCAGCAACTCTTTAAAATAAAGTTGTTGTAAAGTTGTATCTTTTTAAGTTATTTTTTGCCGGTCTATTTTCTTGTAACCGTGAAACTATTTATAGTTTTGACTTTTCAAACTACTTTTACTACTTGTTTTTATGGCCTAATTGAAATAAAACATTCTGGCCTTTAATTGTTACTTACAATTCAGGATAACCAAATTGTGTTCCAATTTGTGCAAAATATAAACCTCATACGAGCGTGTCAATAGCCGCCATCAAATCTATGGCGGACCCTTCAAGTTACCATAATACTGGCAAATTGACACATTTTGCAATGATATTAGGCATTTTTGGTCCCCAGGGCTCATTAGCAGAAAAGCTCCGTTTGCATTTAAAGTGACGTCATTACGGACTCGAGTTTGGGAGACAATCGGCCATTGCGGTAGATATTGCGTCCGATAGAATGGAGTTGGGGGGAAATCCTCGCGCGTACTTTGTGTTTGAAATAACTACTTAAATGTATCTAATAAACAGGAATCATAAAATATCGTAGCAGAACAACATAAAAAATGATTTATGTATTTTTTGCCCATGCATTAAGTTACTTCATCATCACAACATCAATGGGGCGATATTCCCCTACCTCCTAAATCTTCAAAATACCTACCTACTTCTCGTTAATGAAGTCGTATGTATCTAGACATAATAACTACTATGGAAAACTAGTCATAGGCAGAGGTGTAGGCACTAATGTACAGTACACCCATACTTTGTGAGGTCTTACTATTGCCCTCGACTGGAAACAAATCCAAACTCGAAGCTGTTACTGAAAATTTCGTAGAAATAACGCAATACATAACACTACTCGATTTGTGAACGGAACCTAACAAACAGTCACGTTTACTACCACTAGACTAACAATACTGTCTTTTTGTGATTTTTTCACATGTTTCATGCTAGAAGGAAAAAGGTTCACTAAATAACTTAACAATACTGTATTCTAAAAGAAACAAATACAATCGTTTCCAGTTGACTGGAGGCATTCGGTGCCGCGCCACCAAGTTTGCTTATAAGTAAGCAAACTTGGTGGCAAGGCACCGAATGAGATTCCCTGAAGTCGTTCATTCAAAAATAACATACGAGAGAAATATGGGTACGCACCATTGCCCCCCTGTATAACTCATTAGATAACAAGGCGTGATAATATAGGTACTCAGAGTATTCCTTCAGCAGTCAGGTTGACGTCAAGTTTGTTTATTTTTGGCAGCCTTGGCAAGGTTTGGCCGACCTCGTCCGTGTCACAAGCCGCCGCGCCGTGTGTGTGTGACGGAGGCCTAACATCGATCAAACAGCACTACATATGGGTGACGCAGTAGTCAAGTGAAAGAGCTCTGAGCTATAGGTGCGGGTTCGAACTCCACACATCTATACTATAATAATATTATAAAGAGCAAAGGTATGTCTGTAGGTAACAAATAAACTCAAAAACTACAGACCCGATTTCAAAAATTCTTTCACCATTTGAATGCTCCATTATTCCAGATTAACATAGACTATAGAATATTTTGAAAAAAGGTTAGGGATTTCTGCACCCGAGGCGGGCCGCTAGTAACAAATATTTGTGTGAGCCATAACAAGCTAAAATTTAAAAAAACTATGCCAACGGTCAAAATTGACAATTTATATTACTTTTACCAACAATAACGATTTTAAGCAAAGGTTTTAGTGCTCAGTCTTTACTACTGCTATCGATCTGGAACTTATTACAGACTTACAAACCTTGGCGATACGTTTGGCGTAGTGATCGGCTTCTGCAACGCCTGTTGTGGGTTCGATCTCCACACGGATCAAATATTTGTATGATCTCCAGGTGGTTGTTCCGGTCTGGGCGTTGGTGTATGTGAGAACTTGAGTTTCTAAACACACTCACTATTAGATACACAAGACAAATCTAGTGTAGGGGTACGTTATTTAAAAAAACTGCAGAAACACAATTGAAATTAGAATAAGGCTGGCTCAGGTGAGCCTTAAGTAGATTGTCCCCTTAGGTGGAGCCCCCATAGCACCTCTAATCAAATTTGTACCGGCTCATTACATAAATTAACAAAATAGATCCCGTGACCTCTACTCTGAAACTTAGTATACAGTGAACGTAACCACGAAGTCTTATTCCCACGCTTTTGAACTACTTAACGTGAACGTAACCGTAAACTTTGGTTGCCCTAATTATGTTCTTGTTAATATTGCTGAGGCTTTACATTGTATCTTATAGTTATTGTACTCTATTTTGGTAGGTAAATAGTAAAATTACTAGTAGGTAGTCTTTCACGTCTTCCTATACCTATATAATTTTTTTACTGTCATTCCGGGTCATCATGATTCAAAAGCTTTTTAATGCCCTAAACTTATAAGGGATTAATTTAGATACTTAATACATATCCTAAATAAGTAAAACCAAGAGGTATCAATTTACGAGATTTATACCTAAAATATTTCGCCTCACTTTGATTATGCCCGTGTAATCCGCTTTGGACAGGTTTATATATAAATTTAATTAAACTCGTAATCGAATAAAAATAGGGATGACTGACCTCGGTATGAATATCATATAGCTAGGTATCAATTTTAGCTATCCAGTTACAGATAGTTCAACTCAGTTGTGCGCGCAGTGGCAGTGACGCGGCAGTCGTCGTCCACTGCCCCGTCACTGCCACACGAATGAAAGTTGTATATTTACAAGCCCACGCACACATAGGGCCGCGTGCACAACTGAGTTGAACTATCTGTAGTAATATTATTTTTTTATTTGTAGGTATGAGCTAATTCCCAGACAAAGTATAAAGCAATTATTTTAAAAGAGTGTCCATGGAGTTTCTTGCCGGATTCTTCTCCTTAGGATCAACCTTTTGGAACCGTGCAACTAGAATCATAATGTTTCATAAACGCTTGTAAAAGCTTATTTGAAATAAATACATTTGAACTTGAATTTGCCTAATGTCGTTATATAAATAAAAATGCATCATTAATCTTGTTGTAAGCGTGACTGCTTAGTTAGTGGTTCTGGGTTGAGCAAATACCTCTATTATAAAAGACCTTAAATATACACGCTGTGGCTGTGAAGAAATACACCTCTGCCCATCCCTTCCGGAAATATAAGCGTGATGCATATTATATTTATAAATATTGCATATTAGTGTATAGTATTGCATTATAGTGACATTAAAGGTTATTTTTGGTATTTCTAAAAGTTATTCAATATCATGGGTTCTATCACGCCTTTGAGATTCATTTACCCTTTCTATTTTACCCTTCGCATCCTTCAAAAGGGGTCATCATTACTATTATTTACACTAGAAATTCGACACAAACACTCTCAAATAACATACCTAGTTACATTTCAGGTTCTCGAGACGTGATTACAAAATGTAACTGGCATGTAAACACTCGCGTGCAATTATACCCTACCTGGCAATATTGTAACTGAACAAACACTTAGGTACCACTTAGTACCGCTCAGGTACCGCTTACACCGTTCTAATGAAACTCCGGTACTTTGGGACTGTTATCGGAATTCATTAACCTCGGCGTAGTTATATTTAGGTAGGACATTGTTTGAGAAATATAAGTAGTTCATATTATTTATTACTCTTTAATTAAATTTTTGATAAGAGATTTTTATAGAAAGGTCTTTCACCAAGTGGGTAGGAGTTATACAATAAAAGTTATGACCGCTTGTTCGTGCTCTCGCGATGCTCAATACTAATTGTGTCTCAATAGCTTAGTCTTTGTGGGCCACAATATTGTTCAAATATAATGAGTATATGGCTGTTGTTCCTTATGATAAAATACAAAATAGTGATTATTTGTGATTCTGTCAGCTAAAAATTGTTAGGAAGGAAGGATGGAAGGAAATACAAATCAATATTTTTGTTGTCTTGTGTATTAAACTATAACTGTATACTTTTATTTTTAACTATATAGCGCATTGGCTCCAGCTGTAATGTTTTTATGTACCTAATAACTAACTGGTTAAATATTTTTGGAGTAATAAAAGGCTACCTCAATGACGTAGCAGAAGAGACCGTCTCATGTGCAAGTATTTGGGCACTAGAGACACTTTTCAGTTCATTTTCATTGCTCTAGGTTGCCGTAGTCACATTGAGCAAGATTAGGGTCTTAGAACCTCTATTTGCGCATTGGTTTTGCGTCTGTCAATTAAGGTACGACTACAGCCGCCACTGCATATCGCGTCCACGCGGTATGCTCTCTTGTAGTGTAACAAAAAGGCATGAGCTTGTAAGTTGTAGTATATAGATGATGTAGAGTCTAGCATTCTTCACCATGGATTGCGGGTCTGACTCCTGCACTGAAAAGTATTTATAGAGGCGTAGTGGTTGAAAGATTGGATCCTGCACAAAGGTTAGATTCCCGCATTGAACAAAAAACATTGTTCTATAGATAAGTAGTTGTTCCAATTCTAGTTGTTTGTTGAAATCCTAAACCTGTTATTCACATTTAAAAAATAATTGTTTGGGTATTTCAGATAAGACGTACTTCGTAGAAATAAGTAGTTTATTTGCATAGACCCAATTTGTATGCGTAAAATAATGATATTCAAGCAAACTATTCGTGAACTATGATCTACAAGTCATCACTTGGTATATAATGTATATTCTAGTATTAGATTAGTCTTTATTCCAGTTTCGTGACTTTTGTGTGTCCTTGGCGTTGTTTTTGTTGATTTCTATTTGCTTAACGGGCGCGGAGAACGTGATCAATATGAAAGATATGTCTCTGTAATACAAGATGTTATTTTTCTTTACTCGGTACATACCACCATAACCGTTGCTTAATCATAATACATACAGTTCCACCACTACGACGCCATGCGAGTGATTGATTGCAAACATCCCCCCCCCCTCACAGCCCTATCTCATCCCTCAGTACCATAATACACATAACATAAGAAACACTCGTGTTTACCCAGATTCTCCTTACCCATCACAACTCATGAATACCCCGAACAAAGTGCCATTTCCGATACATCTGGATTTGTCCAACAAAACGGCACGCAAGCCTTACGTAATTTTAAATATGTACGCGCTAGTGGCGAGAAAATTCCGAATATACGCCGAATGACGGAACTCTATCCGGCTTAAAGTAATCGGATATTCGTAGGTACTAGGTATTGTTTAGTAATCTGGTTTATTTGATAAAAAAGTATGAACGCTGTCTGTTTGATCATGTTACGTTGTGAACTTTGTTGTGTTTCATTTATCGAATCCTGTGGATAGAAACTTGCCATCAGTTATTCAATTTTGATAGTTTGTAGCTAAATTCATTTAACATGGGGTTTGTATTCTTCATGACTCTAACAAACACGTTTATACATAACATATAATTTTTATGTGTATAATTTTATATGGTACAACTAAAAAGGAATATCAAAATATCTTTAGCGTTTTAACATCTATGTCCTATGTGTGTATGTGTATTAGGAATTTATATTCTCCATATATTTTATGCATATCGCAGATAAATTAAGTAAATAAGTAAAGTGCTCCGGTTACCCGGAACAATAGTATAAGCCCAACTTAAATGCAGTTCCCAACTCGATGCCACAACTCTATAATAAACACACATAATCTATCTCTCGCGTATGTTGTACGCGTTCAGTTATTATATTCATAACAAGCGCCGACAGATTCTTCGCCTCCAAAGCCGGATAGTCATTACTCATGGTGAGAGTCACGTCACTACTAAACACGCATTATAACAGCCAGTAGGTATCTGTTTGAGTAGAAAAACCTCCTCGAGTGATATTGATGAATAATTCATGTGGCGTCAGCGTCAACAATAAGGAACCAGTAAGTGTTTACCGTTTGTGAACAGCTGAATATTTTGATAGGTGGATTCGGCAAACACACCCAGTATCCGTTTGGTAATTACGTCCGTCCGATTTATGAGTTTGTTTAGCTAATGACGGCACTATTTCGCTGTCGGATGTTCAGTATTATACATAGGTTTAGAAACCAAAAGCCTGGCCTCGTAGTCAGGCAAACACTCATAAACTAAGCTAATATGCACCCTGTGTAAGCGTAAAATTTACTTAGCCAAAGGATTTTAGCGGTCAGCACTTTACAGCGCTCTTTTAATTACGATGTTAGAATATACTAGCTTATGCCCGCGGCCTCGCTCACATGAAGCTATATTAGGAGTAAAAATGATAAACCAACATTGATGACCTCTACTTAGTATCGGTCTGTGTATATCAGAGAGGTCAAGCTGTATCTCAGGATCTGTCCAATTAATTGAGATAAGAAGTCCATCAGATTTTAAGTTGGAGCATATACTTTATAACAGTTATCACAAAATTAAAATTTATTCAGTAGTTTTGGCGCCAACCCGTAACAAACAGACAAGAATTTTAAAAATCACATTTTTGGGTTCGGAGACCTTTATATACCTTAACCCACTTGTTTTATTTAAATATCTTCAATGTACAGACACAGCTTTTTTACAATTTTATAATAGTAGAGAAGATGATGTAGACTATTTTTCCTGAGCGGGTTTTATTTGGGTCTGAGCCAATTTTATTACACAGTTTATTCAGGTAAATGTTTTTAAAGTTAATAATTCATTTAAAGAGAGATTGTTCAACAGTTGACATCAGCTTTTTTAATTTGAATTAAATTTTACTTGACCTGGGAATCGAGTCCAGGATTCCAGTCCGCTCAGCAGATAAACCTCTCACAATCGTAAGCGGATAATCTAATCCGCTATTGTTTTGCCAAATAATTGCTTAATCCAGCCAGATTAAGATCCAACCCTCCGATTTGGAATCGTAAAGAAACTGGTAGGTACCTAAACATAAAAGACTCAGGGTGGCTCTGTGACGTCACTCGTAAAACTTAAGCGTGTTGGTGCATTACTGCGGAATAGTGGACGTTTAGTTGAACGAGTAGCGCGGTAAGTGTGTATCTTGGTTTATGCTTCTTTGCTTTTATTGTTGAGGAGCTATGAGTATTTCAGTGTTTACTCACTTTTGCTGGGACCTTTTTATTCCGTTTTAGTTCTTATAGCGGGTACCAAAAGAATATATTAAAATAATTTTAATTGCTTCGAAAGCTTCGTCTGTGGCATCCATCTTGGACAACCAATGGATCCGATATCGCAAGTGTCCAGAATTTGGGTTGTGGAGGTCTGATGAAAGTCTATTGTTTGGTTTTTATTTAATTGCAATTTAATATTGTATTGATATAGACGACCTCTGTGGTTTAGTGGTTCGAGTGCCGGACAGCTGACCATGAGGTCGTGGGTTCGATTCCCACAGGACACAAAAATTTATGTGATGAATATAAGTGTTTGTGTTCGTCTGGGTGTTTCTTATGTTTTTTTTTTTATATGAGATGGGGGCAAACGAGCAAACGGATCACCTGATGGTAAGCGATAACCGCCGCCCATGGGCACCCGCAACACCAGAGGAGTCGCAAGTGCGTTGCCCGCCTTTTAAAAGGGTTTGGGCCTCCGGTAACCTCCTTCATTATATATATTATGTATTATAAGTATGTATTTACAAAAAAAAGTATATAAGTATTATGTATAACCATTGTCTAGTACCTACCCATAGTACAGGCTCTGCTTAGTTTGGGACTAGATGGTGCTGTGTAAAAATGTCCCAGAATATTTATTTATTATTGATTGCTTTAAGATATAATTTTAATATAATTATATCTAAAAAATGTGTTCTCGATATTACATTCAAAAATATAGTATCTCTTTTAAAATAAAATACAAAAAAGCGTATACATTCTGTACATAGACAAATTTTTGGTTAAAGTAAAGATAAAGATGCAATAATTTAAATTTAATAATTTAAATCATTGCAATCATAAAGATTGCAATGATTTAAATTGTGCTTCTTAAAATATTTCGTTTATATCTACGTCAAATCACCGAATTAATTGTGCCTTACATTGGAACAACAATTAAAAATGAGAATATTTTCTTTTGATAAAACAGTTACTATTTCAACGCGCTCTTTTTTTTTTTTTTTTATTTGGGAAAATAAACGGTTACACATTGCAGTATGGTTAAAAGCTTAAAAATAAAATGATAGTACAAATGTATAACCCACAACATTTTCCACATAATATAAAGAAAAGTTAAACTAACAAGAACATCGTGCGATGTAAAATAAATAAACTGTGGAGTATGACTTATATGTAAAAAGATCAGTAAAGGAGACAACAATAATGAAAAGAGAAAAAATAGAGCTATGATTTTAAATTATTATGTACTTAATTCTGCTATGGTTTTAAGAGCAATACTTCTAAATTTCCCAGCTGAAACAGCGAAGAACTCAATATCCTGGAAAATTTTATTGAACTGAGTGGTAAGACGTGGTAGGGGTGCTCGCGAGCCCGCGTTTGATCGACAAGAGGTCACAGCAAAGAGCGGTCGCGCACGCACACCCCGACATATAGTTGTTCTGGGTACTACATAACTTATTCTATTACTTATATCCATACAATCGAACGAATTATTACATAAATGAAACAGAAACATCGATTCCAACATTATACGTCTAGATTTAAGATTTTGAAGTTTGAATTTATTCAACAAATCGCTATAAGATGCATACGTACGAAAACAACGGTAATGCATGGCCTTTAAAAATTTGCGTTGTACTTTTTCTATCATATTAGAATATTTGTCATAGAAGGGATTCCACACTGGGACTCCGTACTCCAACTGAGACCTAACCAGAGTTTTAAAAAGATATAAATAAGTGCTAGGTCGTTTAAATTCCTGAGTCGATCTCATTACAAACCCGTACATGCGAAAAGCATTGTTCACAATTTTAGTAACATGAGCATCAAGATGGAGTTTG
This sequence comes from Acronicta leporina, assembly GCA_947256265.1. Taxonomy (NCBI): domain Eukaryota; kingdom Metazoa; phylum Arthropoda; class Insecta; order Lepidoptera; family Noctuidae; genus Acronicta; species Acronicta leporina. The sequence goes on along the minus strand of OX366513.1, from coordinate 315,326 downwards.
TCATCTAGCAAAACACCAAGATCACGAACCACTGTTTCTCTAGTCAGATCTATATTGTGCAAGGAGTATGCATGTTTTATTACGTTTTTATTTTTAGTGAAACTAAAACTCTTGATAAAAGAAAACAAAATAGTATATAAAACATCCCTAGTAAGCAACGCAGACACGCTGAATTCAAACTGAGGAAAATATCCTTTCCTCGCGTCCCTATCTTAATGTATCCCGCACTCCTCCCACATATAAAAAAACACAATATTAAACCCATAAATCAAGCCCTCCACAGATCTACACAAATATGATCCGCTATAACAAGAGCCTCGGAGAACTACACACTAAATATTAAAACAAAATGAATGTAATACAGCGAAGAGTAATAATCTTTTCAAATATTTCAAACGTAAATTACACATCACATAAACTGGAGCCCTACGTGACGGGTTAGGGGTGGCGCGCATTGGGGCCGAGCGAAAATATGTTGTAGTTTTGAAATGTATACTTGATTGAAACATCCCTTCACTGACCTTCGTCATAGGGCTTGCCGTTTCTTGTTTAGGGACAGCCCTACCGATTATTATAGTTGAAGTCTGCTATAGCAGTTCGCGCGATTTAGTTGCCTAAAATGTAAACTCCTTATTCATGGTAATTTAAAACGTCTTAAATACTACTTTTTTTCATGTAGCTATATAGTGTTTTGTTTTATTTTCCCCGTCACACAATATTATGTGTCAAAACATGATCAAAACATAAATTATAGCTACTTTTTACGGATTTTATCGTGTTATATTAATATTATACAGCTGGTGTTTCTTATGTATTATAAGTATGTATTTACAAAAAAAAAAGTATATAAGTATTATATCCATTGTCTAGTACCCATAGTACAAGCTCAGCTTAGTTTGGGACTAGATGGTGCTGTGTAAAAATGTCCCAGAATATTTATTATTATTATTTAATTGCCGAAGTTTCGGATCCTTTAGTGTCCATGCGTGGAACCTCATTATAGAATCTATTAAATTTAAATCCAAGCCCAAAACTACAATACCAAAGGACACTGTGATCTCATTCTGCGTGAATTGGATCGCTAATAATTAACAAAAATTTAGTTTTAACATTGACAAGTCCAAAACCTCAGTCTACCCGTGACTATGGATTATTTAATATTTTGAATTGTAGTTTTTAACCGCATATTACACTACAACTAAAAGAGCTCAGTTTCAAAAGGGGCCCTTTTATATCTGAGTGGTCTTTATTTAAGAGTGGTGTAAATATAGGCTCTATTGGTAACATTAATTGCGTTACCCGTGATATGTGTGCTACGTGAGTGTCTATCTCGTAGATCGTCTACGCCGCTACGAGATGCGGGCTACGGGCTACGAGCTACGCACGCCCGTGGTAACATGGAGGCTTGTTACGAGAAGCGAAGCAGTTTCAACTCGAACGAGTTTAGGCATGGATGTGTCTCATCATAAGAATGGTTACCCATCCATTGACTGACCGCGGCAAGCGCAGCTTAACCTTGCACACAGATAGATCAGCGTAGTTATTACTTAGCCATAAGCCCCTCAGTTCACACTTCCCTTCCACTAATATCACTGTAATCTTATAACAAAGACCTGTGAGTACACATAAAATAACTGATATTTGCAGTGTTAACAAGATACAAAGCAAGTCGATAGTAACAATTAAGTTGTGCGGTGTTGAGGGGTGTTTTAATGGCGCCTTGAGTATGTGTGAGACAATTATGAGATAACTTGTGGTTGCTATTGGATATATGAGGGTGTTGTACATGTGATGGAGTGCCATTTATTTAATCATAGAATCTAAGGTTTACACTTAACCACTATCTTACCATAGCCGTTAGCTGTGTAAAAGTTGACGTTCAGTTATTTTTTTTGAGTCCTTGCATCATTTTGTTTGACGACCAGTCTGATACAATTGGCTACTTGAATGATATTTATTATGGCTTCATTAAAATTTTCACCACAAATACAGCCCATCAACACGAACACAATTAAAATTGGTTCAAAGACAGAACGTAGGAATATAGAGAACTAGCTTCTGCCCGCGACTTCGTCTGCGTGGACTTCAGATAAAAAGTAGCCCATGTGTTATTCCAGACTATAATCTATCTCTGTGCCAAATTTTCTCCAGATCCGTTCAGCCGTTCTGGCGTGAAAGAGTAACAAATTAAGTAATATTAGTAGGATTAGTAGGATTGTGAAGTCACAACTCACTATAGACTTATTTATTTATTTTTATTTATTTCATTAACAATTTACATTGTGTTTGTGTTTAGATAGACAATAACACTCGTTTTGCGGGAAAAGGATAAAGCATCCCCTCTCAATCCCCACCAAAAGCTTTAAATCTTGGAACTTTAGTAGGTGATTTAAATTATATTTTGCACAAAACTATTTTTGTATTTCATTAAATTTTTCACAAAGCTTGTTATTTTTAAATAAAAAAAGATACTTGACTGAAGTATCTTGTATTTTTTTTTGCATTTTCCTTGTGGCATTTATTTTATATAAGGATACATTCGACTGCGGGCAGGATTCGAACCTGCTGCTTAAACTGACGTCTGTAATAGTGTATTTAACCAGCAGTCCCGTGAAGGAAAATTTCGACCTGGCAGGTGAGACCCGCGGTGGCTAAGTGATTTCATCATCATCATCATCATATCAGCCTATTGCCGTCCACTGTTGAACGTAGGCCTCCCCCAAAGAGCGCCAACCATCCCAGTCTTGGGCAGCCCGCATCCATCCGCTGCCAGCCACCTTCTTTAAAGAAAATAATTTAATTAAGTATTATTATGCAAAATATCGAAATCATAATTACGAATGCGAACCATATACGACACATTTCTTCTCAGAGGTCGTCAGTTGGGAAATGCCGAAGCCATCTAGCTATAAAAAAAACAAACCATTGACTTGTAAAAGTGTCTCTAATGATCTACTTACAGAAATAAATATAATTTTATCATTTCATTTCATTTCACCAAACCGTTTTTACATTATTTTATGAGTTTTTAAATTAAAATGTACCTCGGTAAAACCACTTTTGGCTAACTTCAGATATGCACTGCCATTTCGTGGGTACTGTACTCGTTCGGTATTTTTTTTAACACTTGCATCCCTGCTACAAACGATGAACTGCCGAATTACTTTGAGTTGCTTGTTGAGCTAGTAATAATTTCTGAAGCTATCTGAACCACTAACCAAACTACATAGCTCGCAACTTTCTCATTACCGAACATTTGGCTAGAACTATCTCTCCGGATTCTATACGATTTAAAACGCAATCTAATGTTCAGAAGGACCACTGTTAACAATAACAGAACATAATCAAACCATGTACTGTCCCACTGCTGGGCACGGGTCTCCTCTCAGAATGAGAGGGATTAGGCTATAGTCCACCACGCTTGCCTAATGCGGGTTGGCAGACTTCATCCGCCATCGAGAAAATTTCTCAGGCATGAGAGATAACTGTTAACAATAACACACAATTATGCTGAACATTGTATCCATATTTTATTACATTAATAACACGACAAATAAGCAACATTAGTGGTATCGCGCGGTGTCATCTCGAAACTTCAGTTGTTTGCCCAGTAATTGTACTACTACAGTTACGTCACGACATAATTTTATTTTCAACCATATTAAACAATCAAGTTGATCAATTTATGTTGTGAAATCAGCATAATATTGTGATAAAAAAACATGACGAGGCGTGTATGCAAGATTTATAAACGTTGATGAAGCAAAAATCTTATGCAACGTTTATTTATATGGTATGCTATATTTTTCCCTCTTGGATAGGGGTGTCAATAACCGAGTGTCTTTTTTTAAAACGTTGCCCCCACACTAGGACTTTCTCGTGTATTGTGGGTAGAGAACTACCTGTAGATCATAGAACTATTTGCTCCGTATGGGGATAAAACCCACAACACGTGGCGCAAAAGCCGATCACTGCGGCCACTACGCCAAACTCATATTACGTCTGCTCTCCTAAAATGATTTAAGTTAGGTACTAAATGCTCATTAGTCCTAAGGTCGTTAGCGCGAATGCTACGTTAGAACTCGTAGATTGGGGTATCTTATTGGATTTTTCTATGAAATCTCGGTAGTACCTCAGGATAATTATGTGCCCGGTACGGCAATAGGCCCGCCCCTTAATACCTCATGTATTTACTAAACCTAAGCATACCCGCTAACTGTGGGTGTTAATAGACTTCTGCCTACCCTTTGGAGAATACAGGTGCGATGGTATATATGTAATCTAAGTACATAATTACGTTAAGTGGCTGGATTTGTAACTATAAAGCCGATGCTCGCAATGTTGACACAACTGCCCTTGAACGAGTTTCAGCAAATGCCTGTTGCTGCTCAAAAACTTGCTAATACACCGTGAACAGCTGCTATTACTGTGACTATATAGTGCAATAGGTACTCATTTTTTTCATAGCTTTCGATATCCGAAGCCGGTACTTGATTGAAAGACGCTGCGACCTGAAATTTTTTCCTGAAAATCTTCCCAAAATAACTCATGCAGCACCATAATTCATAGAGACACTACTACACAACGTACACACTTCCAATATAAGGTGACCTTTAAGTGTATGCAAAGGCTAAGCAACATCAGGTCAGCTTAATCTGGAAGTGGAACAGTTTTATCCCATAAAAACTAGTCAGCAGAAGTTCTTAAATTTATCTTATATAAATAAAAATGAATCGCCGATGTACGCGCATAACTTCTGAACCATTGCACCAAATTAAATAATTCTTTTTTGTTATGCTCGCTATTATCAGGACAAGGTTTATATGAACGTTTTTTCTTTAAATCTACCCTATAAGTTGGACATTTTGGTGGAATCTGTGCACGGGCCGCTAGTAAGATAAATGTACTTCCCTCTTCCATGTTTAGCGTGGATCTTCTCCATGTAGCTATGTGGTGGAGATAGCCTGAGGGAACCTCTCAGTGCCTAATATCTCGCTACTATTAATTTAATAAGCGCGCTCGCACGGCGCGGCGCGTTCGCTGTATTAGCGTAGTAAAGGGCTCGCTCCGTAATCCGTGCCTCAATGAGGCTTAGATGGAATACGTGTGAGGCGGACATGAGCGTGTCTGTTAGCTTTTAGAATTCATTTTCTATAATAGATCTGACATTTGAACATCAGTTAGGGAGCTCACAGTTTGCTGTAACATCCAAATTATCTCACATACGGCTGCTGTTGCAAAATAAATGATAAAAACTTTCTCACTTATTTTAAATTGACAGCGGGAACTTTCAGTCTATAATTTTCATTTGACCTCTGCCTAATCCTTTGGGGAAAACAGACGTGATAGTATGCTAAGTGACAGAAAGAACAGCACTGCATTATTTGATTTATATGAATCCATGTTCAAACTTCTTGTCATGATTAGAATGAACTCGAATTATATATTTTAACAAGTGTTATTAATAAGATAATATCTGAAACTACAAAATAGTGTGCAAACTGTTATAGCTAACTATTATTAATGAGCCGTCATGTCTCATATAGCTATTAAGCTCTTATGTCAATTACAAATAGGAGTAAAATTATTTTATGTACCTATGTATGTACCTATTTATTATCATCTAAATTAGTCTATATTATATACTGTGAGTAAGTAGTCATGTTAACTTAATTAGTCTCCAAGATCCTTTGTTGATCATCCTACTACTATTGAATATCTTCTTTACTCGTACAAATAATAATCTTCAGTGAGATGTGTGGAGTAATTTGTTCAGTGCATTGCTTTTAAATACCTGTTCAACCATTTTAGGAAGGTTAAATTTAATCACATACGGTTAAAACGACGACATGTTTGGCGTAGCGGTTGAGCGATCGGTTTCTGCGACACGCGTTGTTGGTTCGATCCCCACACAGAGTAAATATATGAATGACTAACTTCTGCCCGCGACTTCGTCCGCGTAGCGTGATGATATAAATAGCCTATAGCCTTCCTCAATAAATGGGCTATCTAACACTGAAAGAATTTTTCAAATCGGACCAGTAGTTCCTGAGATTGTCGCGTTCAAGTAAACAAACAAACAAACTCTTTAGCTTTATATATTAGTATATAGCTTCTGCCCGCGACGTTGTCCGCGTAGCGTGATGATATATAGCCTATAGCCTTCCTCAATAAATGAGCTATCTAACACTGAAAGAATTTTTCAAATCGGAATTGTAGTTCCTGAGATTAGCGCGTTCAAGTAAACAAACAAACTCTTCAGCTTTATATATTAGTATAGATATAGATATACAGGTAGTTGTTCCGGGTCTGGACGTTTGTGTATGTGAGAATTTGTGTTTGTAAACGCACTCAAGATACAGGAGAAAATACGAGTGAGGGCCAACGTATTTTTTAATGAAAAAAAAAACCTATATTCACAAAAAACAGGAAACTTTGACGTACAAAACAAATTACATTATTATAATCAAAAACCTTCTCAGAAATTCAATGAAAACAAAAGTTTTAAATCCTAATTACCATCTTACTGGAATATATTAACGTTCATTATGAATGCCGACGTCAAAACTTTTATATATTTTAGCCAAAAGATAACTTTGTTTAGCAAACACAAAGGGATCACGCAGATGAGTGACATAAATCCTTCGTTTATTTTTTTTATAATAAAAGCTAATAACACGACGGGATAATACTTTTTAAATACTTGTTTTTAGCAGACCTACCTCAGGTATAGCGAGGAGTGGGGTTTTTCGGTTTTGCAGCGGAATGTAGACACAGCCCAAATTCTTTTGTTTTGGTCTACGGGATTCAATATGATCGTTGCAGAATTAATAGATTCCAAAATAATTTTCGGATTGTCTTTATATTATTAACATAACATACAATCACGCCTGTATTCCCCGAAGGGCAGAGGTGTACTAAGGTACACCCACAGTCCGCCGGTATGTTGAAGTCCCATGTAATAGGGGGCGAGCCTATTGCCATTAACCGGGCACAAATTCCAAACTCCGAGCTGCTACTGAGAATTTCATAATAAAACCCAATAACACTTTGCTCGACTTGGGAATCGAACCCAGGACCTCTAGCGTAGCAGTGGCACTTGGGACCACTAGACTAATGAGGCAGTTATATTATTAAAATAAATTAATTTGTATCACATATCCATTTTTACTGATATATAATATACTAGCTGCCCGGCCCGGCTTCGCCAGTTTTCCCGTAGGGCTGAAGCATTTTCCCACGGTAAAAAGTAGCCTATGTTCATCAGGGCTAATGTCAAAAAGAAATTTTTTTCAAATCGGCCCAGTAGTTTCGGAGCCTATTCAATACAAACAAACAAACAATAAATCAAATCTCTACTATTTAGAATATTAGTTTAGAACATTTCCACCAAAAATAAATGGTCTAACACAGTTTACTACAGCCAGCATTACCTGTATATCAAAAAAACACTTTTTGACTACCAAGTGGTTTTCTTAACTCTATCAGCATTTTATTCGTACTTGGATATAAAAATGATAGTACCCAGCTCAAGCTTTAAAAGAGCATTTCCAGTCAGCGGTTTTTAAAAGGCTTTTAGTGACCGTTATTAATTAAGTCTGCTTGCTATGAGTAGGCTAGTCCGGCGCGCCCAATTAAAAGGGCCCGCTCCGATGGCCGCGAAATAACAACAAATAACGAAACGACCATTTTGTTGCTCAAACACTCGTAACACTAATTAGATGTTTGTTAATCATAAATGGATTTAAAGGATAGGTACTTTAATTCGTCTCTTTTGGCACGATTTAGTCCAAGGACGATAGTTTTAGAGCTCTGTGGATAAGTTTAGATGGGGTGTCCATACTGTATTGCAAATTATTTTGCCGATAAGCAAATAATGTGCAATATGGTTTGATAGTTAGTGTGGGGATTGAAATTATTGGGCAAATTTACAAAAAAATCCAAGATTACAACGCGCAAGATCACTAGCTCAATTGCTAGCGCCTATTCGCGTGCTTCGGAAAGCAGCGTGCCGTCCGAAGCACATTAGTGATAGTCAAAAGGCCGACAAGTGAGACAACTATGTAGTTTATCCTAATATTATGCAGAAATTGAGATTGAGGTTAGGTAGCAGTCTTCTTGTGTAAATTTGTGATACTTAGTTGTATCTTTATTCTTAAACTTGAAGTCGAACTCTAGTTACCCTTGAAGTTCTCTACAAACTCAATGAAGTTTGGAACATGATGAAAATAAAAACGCAAGCACTTTTCTCAATAGCAAAGTAATATTAATGTTTATTGGAAAACACAAAGGGGTAGACGAGGTGTTAGCTAAGTTATCACGATAATAATAGTATCGGGAAATAATTAGTGAGGTGTCGGCACCTACGAGTATAGTCGATACACCTTATTTCATTAACTATTAAGGAAACGACCCTGCTAGAGATTTACTACCAAAAATTATGTCTCGAGCATGGTATACAATAATTATGATGTTTTTAATTGATATTTATGTTTAATACAAATAAGGAGATTTTTAATGGAATATTTTGTTTACTAGCCACTCCTCCATATACTATACTCTATAATAATATAATATTAAGCAAATAAATCAGTATTACTATCCCAACTATTTTTTTAGCTTTAGGTACTAAGTATGATGTAAGGCTGTTTACGCATCGAGAAGACTGGAGGACGCAGAAATGAATTTTGATTTTCAAGGATTTTCCTTACATATTATATTACTAGCCCGCGCCTTCGTCCGCGTGGAATAGTTGTTTGGTCTTAGCGTGATGATATTGTAGAGACCGCTCCAAGAAGGCGACAATATTGTGTGTTGACTGGCTGGTTAAAGAATAAACAATCAGTTTGAAATTTTATATTTTAGGTAGAACTGTCTAGTTTGCGGGTCTGGACAGACTCACTTGTATATGAATTAGGGCTTCGCCCCGCAATAAATGATAAAGTTGTACTGCATAATCTGAGTTTAACTGCATAATACACTCGGTACCTCGACAATATATAGGTATCTAACCCTGAAAGAATTTTTCAAATCGGACCAGTAGTTCCTGAGATTAGCGAGTTCAAGCAAACAAACAAACTCTTCAGCTTTATATATTAGTATAGATTATTATAATAAAATAAAATAACTAAGGACAATGATGCTTAAAAAACATATATTATATGCCCGAGCAAAGAATATATGACGGTAAGGACGCCCGAGATGTATAACGTCTATGCCCGATTCCCTACTGTCACAATTCTGCCAAGCAAACAGCCGGATGACATTACAGATACAAATTACAAATGGCACCTCCTCTATTAAATACGTGGTTCACTGGCGTGATAGTTGGGGAATTGGGGCAATTTCGCGCTTGTTGGGGAGGACGTGTCGTGCTATCAGTTTGGGGATATCGAAACATATCTACGAACCAGTACACATCCCTTGATATACCTACCTATTGTAATGCAAGTTTAGTTAGACCTTTTAATGTTTGGTAGTGAATTATGTTTTATAAACAGTTATGTACTAGGGCATAATCCCTGCAATTTCCAACTTAAATCGGAGTAGTTTTACAAACAAACAACAAAAGCACACTAAGTATAACCAAACCCCAAACTCGAAATGAATATATACTATACATAGAACACAAATGTATTTGTCTCATGTGGGAATAGAATGCACAAGTGGCGAGGTGAACAAAATTGTGAATTGATAGACTGTTCATTGATAGCTGTCTTCAGATAAACATTACTGCGTACGTCAAACATTGTCCCTATCATTTATCAAAGACGTATATAGATCATAATTTATCGATAACATATAATTTCGAGGTTACAATACAAACGATAATGCACTCCATCAATATCAACACACAAGTGCAGCCATTACCAGGCATTCGCGTAAAATACCGCTCTTAGATAACGCACGAAGCGATCAAATTCATCCCATAACGATCCATTGCTCGTTCAGTATGAATAATTCATGTACGCCGCACAGAATCCCATTAACGCATCCCCATGTAAGTGGTGTATGTTTCGTGTGTCGTTTTTACAAAGATTGTTTCTGCTTGGATGTAAATATTGAATATCAAGTGGCAAACGAGGGGCTTGTGTTCACTGCATTATTTATCTGGTAAGGTTTATGCTTCTGCTTAGAATTGAATTTCTTTATGAGAACTTGAGTTGTTAAATTCATGAGCAGTTCACAATAAAAGTTTATTACCTAACCTATCCCATGGTATGACTGAATCCCATGAATCAAGAAGGATGAACTTTGATTCGGACTCGAGCTAACTAAGAACTCATCTTTGTTTCCCCTGCCTATGGCGTACGCCTTGAGACTCGTGAATCATATTTGCCACAACCCTGACAGGTAAAATCATATTTTATCTAAGTACCTACTCTCAATACATTTAAAACGTAGAGAGCCAAATCTATCTGGGCGGAGTACACGATAAATCGAATCACAGCGAGCAATTTGGCGTGAAGCCTATTTCCTATATTTTATTAGATTTTGTGAATAACTACATTAGAATTGCAATAAAAATATTTCAGGTTTGGTAAACAAAATAGTGTTATTCTTATAGGATTTATACGTAAATAATATCTCCTAATATTTTATAAGATGGATGTAATTTTGAAAGCTTAAGTAAAGAAAATTTTCATCTCGTATTCTGTGCTGATTTTATGAGTACTACCGAGTGTCACTTCTGTTTTATAATTAACTCTGTAACCAGTAGCTTCTTATCGCGAATTAACATTAGCTTATCAGGAAAAACAAATAGCCAGCACTCAGACCTCATTATTAAGGGTTAACAGACCGAGTAAAGTCTCTCAGTTATCACATTGACGTGAGTGTCTACACACAATGAACGCGGTAAAAGTTGCAGTGGTGACCGGTTCCAATAAAGGAATCGGATTGAGCACAGTGAAAGGACTGTTGAAGAAATTTCCTGGAGTAGTTTTTCTCACTTCACGAGACGATGGCAGAGGCAAGGCAGCCGTCGCCAAATTGAACAGCCTTAATCTTCATCCAGAATATCACCAGCTTGACGTCACCGACCGAAACAGCGCAGCCAAGTTCAAGGATTATGTCAAAAAGAAGTACGGTGGTATTGACATTTTGGTGAATAACGCTGCAATCTGCAACTTGTCTGAGCTGTACCCGGACTACAGAGAAACCAAAGAAATCATCGATATAAACTACTTCAGTTTCTTCGTCATGCAAGAGTTCATATATCCCCTCATAAGAGACAACGGGCGAATCCTCAACATTTCCAGTGATTGCGGACATTTATCCAACCTGAGGAATGAATATTGGATTAAGAGGCTCTCCAGCAAAGACTTACAGGTAAAGGATATTAATGATTTTGTGAACTGGCACTTGGAAGCAGTCAAGAATGGAACTTTTAACCGTGCCGATTTTGCTGATGATGGAACTATAGCTGCGTACAGGGTGGCTAAGGTGGCTGTCAGTGCCTTAACTATTGTACAGCAGAAAGAGCTGAAGGGCAGAAACATTGCTGTAAACTCTATGCATCCTGGGCTAGTGCGCACTGACATGACCAAGGGAGTTGGTTTCTTTGACTCTGATCAAGCGGCCGAAACCCCTCTTTATATGGTGCTGGAGGCTCCGGACTCCATCCAAGGAGCTTATGTTTGGTACGACAAAAAAGTGTTGGATTGGTACGACCCAAAAGCTGATTGGTACTTTAAGTCAAATACGTATCATGAGTAGAGTGTTAAATTAGGAACTTTCAAGATTCAAGATTTTAAAATAATGGTTTGTCAAATACGGTTATAATGATATTAAATTATATTATTTACGATAGATGTATTTAATCAATTGTACAAGGTCAATTGCTCTCAGATAAACATGATTTTATGTGGCATATAATGAGAAAAAGAAAACATATCTACAGTACCGTCGAGATAAGTGTGCGCTTCCGAAGTTGTGCACAAGTGGTTGCATGCGCATGCGCGGCAACACCTGCAAGGCGGCGCCTCAATCGTAATTTTGAATCTCCCTACATTTCGCTTCCTAATTGCAAGTATACAGTCAGTGCAAAAAGTATTACGAGTTGTTGTTAATATGAAATAAGTTTTTGTTTTTGTTATTTATTTTGTTGTGTTTGTTTTCCTGATTCATGCTGATTATAATAAAGGCGTCATCAAGCGCTTTTTCCATTATTTTATAAATTATTGAATTACGTATTGAATTAAAACTACCGATTTCATCGTGTTACATTTATATTATAACATTTTGACGTTTCGGACCATCTGGCCAGTATTGTATTCGTGTTTCCCGATATTGTTATTGCCCAGAATATGTATACAAAACTGAAAGATATTCCATAATTATTATGTAACAATTTGAACCACTGCACTGCATTGAACTAGGTCTGGCCTCTTCTCGCAAATCTCTCTTCTTACTGTGACAGTAAGAAATGAAATCTGCTAATAAGTATGCAGATACTGTTTACTCATTCTTGTCTTCACAATATATATTTAAAAACAAGGATCCCATTAAAGCAAAACTTTATACATTACCTACTACCGCTAATCTACATAACTTTATGGAAGTACCCCGACACTTCAATCAGCCTGATACACCACAGATAAGTAATACAACGATTAAACTAACATTAAGCACGAAACTTGTACAATTACAATAATTCAAACTTTTCCTTCTTCATAAGCAATTTCCCGAATTCACATGTCTTCGAAACACATGCATCAAACGAAAACCAACTTTATGTAACACGTAGGAAAGTTTAACATGGTTTTCATGTGTATTGTGAAATGATAATACCCAAGTGAATATTAACGCGACTGCTAATGGAGTAATGGCACTCGTACATATGAATAATTCACGTATTGAATTAAAACGAGCCAACTTTTGTTCTGTTTACACTGGAATTAAAAAGTTTTCCAGCACGGGAAGGGGAAGGGAGGAGGTGGCATTGACTTCGCAAAAGCGGTAATTTCCGTAGAAAGCGTGGCGACACACGGGATGCGCATATGGACGGGCCAGCTGTGAATTACGGATCGAAAAATACTCGAGCTCAATCCACACTTATTCTTCATTTTCACTCAAAAATAAAAGGCAGTGAAATTAGTATGTATGCACAATAAACTTCTTCGTGAAATATTAACGTTGCCTGAATCAGAAACGTAAGGTCCACTATTATAGTAGTACTTCCACGTTAAAATAATATTATTTTAGAGAAGGAAAAATGAGTCTGTAGGCAGGATTCTAACCTGCATCATCTGGTTAGATACACCAGACGGTATGACGATGAGTCGAAATTCGCCTTCACGTTTTGAATTCACGTCTTAAAGGTAATGTCAGTAACATCTATCGAAAAGCAAGTTGCTTTGCTTCTCAACCGATACTTACCTACTTTACAGCTAGTTCGATGTCGTACAATCAACAATAATTTGGATAGCAAAAATATTTTGTAGCGTAATTGGACGGTATCCAAAATTATCGTGACGTCATGCAACCAGTATGTAATTAAATGAGATTAACGTTTAATTTATGTATTAGCTTATCATTTTCGGCTATAAATCAGGATTGTTATAATACCAGTGAATGGGTAACATACCTATATAACATCATAATTAAACCATTAAGATGAAATTAATGATTCGTTGGTATAGTGGTCGCCAGTGCGGTGGCTGAGCCTGAGATTCTGGGTTTAATTCCCAAGTTAGACAAAGTATAAGTAGGTTTTACTGTTAAGTTTTTTTAATACATATATTGAGCGCAATCGCAGGGACTCTTACGATATTCGTTAAGTTGGTGGCCAAATAAACGTTATCTCAATAATTCAAGGAATAAATAAACTAACTTTAAATTAACTAATAAAATAACAATAATTAACTTTAACTTTTAATAATAAATTAACTTTTTAGTTCGCTGCACAATAATTGAGATATACACAACATTATTGCAAACGATAGACATAGACTAGTTGTCAGACTTTTTTGGGCTTCTGGCTACCACTAACAATTGTCAAAGATGTTCGTATGACAACCGGGACTGATGGCTTTAAGTGCTCCCCGTGGCACGGAGAGTTCTCGATGTGTTAAGAATGGTCACCCATCCACACACTGACCGCGGCGAGCGCAGCTTAACCTTGCAGATCAGTTGATCAGCTTAGTTATTACTTAGCCACGAGCCCCTTTTTACTTACCTACTACAGTAAGTAGATATTTCATTAGAAGTAAGTACCTACCTATATTATAGTATATAAGTACTCTCTTTGTAAACGAAGCAGGTCCGTCCAAATGGTTTCTCCGTATATCCCCCATAAAGCGTGTGAAGGTAATGTGATGTGGTTATGTCAGCGTGTTCGCGACGAAATTAGATGTGAGTCGAGAGGCTCAGTCATGTTTTGTGATAGTGCGGGGTACGGGTGCATTGTGCGGGCCGGGTAACCTTGCCCGGGTTAAATTGAGGCTGCGGGTAAATCCGAGCCATCACGCCTGGCTTGCGACGTGAATACGGGCATTGAAAATAGTGGAGATACTGAAATTGGGGAAAGGAAATGTGTAAATAATATTTTACATTTTTTCAGGTGTAATACCGACGCTTCTTTTTATATCTTTGTTGGCTTTATGGGTCATATGCCATGTACCTAATGATGATTTATTTGGATCAATATCCAGTAGGTGTAGACATTATAGATCTTAACTATCGATGTGGCATCGGATCACGTGGGTGTAAGGGTAAAATTTAGAGACAATTGAAATATGCAAAATTCAGTACTGACATGGAATTTGTCATACCTGCTTATACCATAGTAGTTTGTGTAGGAAATAGGCTAGACCCAGACCTTAGGAACTAGCAAAATTTTAAAAGATGGTGGCAAATTAAAAACTTAAGTTTACAGACCAATAAATTACTAACACTCGCAGTTCGCCTATTTAGTTCCCAAGTAATAGTGGATGACCCTAATGCCATTAACCAGACACAAATATAAACTCCCATTTGCTACTGACAATACACCTACCATAGAAAAACCCAATAATAATTTGCTGGACCTGGGAATCGAACCCAGGGCCTCATGCGTAGTAGTCGCGTTTATGACCACTAGACTAATAAGGCAGTCAAGCTCATGGTCTAAATAAATAAATAAACAATGTCGATTTCCTATTAAAATATTATCTACAACATCGCTTCTTCCCGCGTCACGCATGCATAACCCGTCCACAGTATATTTGCGGCCACTCGGTAAATACGACAGGGGTATAAGCTGTAACAGTTCCGCGATAAAGTGAAGGGTTACTAGGAGACTTTTGACGGAGATAAAACACCATTACTCATTACTCCTACATTAATCCAGGTTCCAAAAACAGGCATATTTTAAATGTAGGTATTATAGGCTATCCACGGTGTAAGACATCCTAAATCACGCCGAAATAGAAGAGCTAGCTACTGCCCGCGGCTTTGCCTGCGGGGACTTCATGGATAAAAATTATCTTGTGTTGGTCCAGTTTATAAACTAGGTAGGCTAGTTGGTAACTAGGTATAAGTAACTGTATAAGTAATTTATTTAACTCTTTATATTAGGAAATCTTTAATATAAAGCTTTTTCTTCATGTATCTATACATTTTCTCTACTTGACCCAAAGGACCTGGATTTTTCAGGTCCGGTGGAATGGTAACCCTTTAATCGGGCATGAATCCTTACTCTGAACTTACTCGTACATGTATATAGAAACTGCTCGTATCTGCATTTAATCCAGAACCACGTATTTCGAAGAAGTGGGTATTCTGGTATCACAGCACTTCTCTACAGCGTAGTTTACTACAGCGTAATAGACGCTAAACCCGTTATTATTTCAAGAGTGAGTTGTACCGCTGTAAAATTCCTGTGAAAATTCATTGCCCGGCTTTAAAAACTTGTTTTATATCTCGAGAATTTTCCACTTACTCATGAGAATGGTTTTACTGCTCCGAATAATAATAATGAAGTCTTCTTACTGTTTGGCACCGATAAAGTTTACCTTATGTTTAGGACTGTAAAAATAGTACCTACCTATTGTATGCTTGCAACCCACATGAGATTGTAATGTGTACTTTCCCCCGAGTGTTGTATTTAGGTAATATTTCACCTACGCGGAAAAATAATATAATATGGTAGTAACGCTGAAAATGGAAAACAGTAGGCTGGTATCAGTTTGTTGTACATATTATATGGTTATAAAGAATGCACTTATTAATATTTTAGAAAGAAAAGGATTTTCTTCTTCTTCAGTAGACACTGTGGGTGCGTTTACAAGCACAAGTATTTTATATATACACAAACCTATCTGCAGGTAATTTAAGGTCCGTACGAGGACCAGACCGAGCTCCAATGCAGCAGCAGATTAGATGACCACTGTGCTAATCACGGCCTTATTCTCCATTGACTGCATCTTTGATCATGGTGGTCATTTCACCGTTGGGGTCGCGTCGCAGCCTCCCGTCCCTTAGAACACCGACATGGTCACTATATCCACGCCTGAGGCAAAAGCGTGTGTTGCTTATGCAAATATCTGCATAATTATGCACAGTTTTGTGTTTAAATCTACATGTTTATACTACACCGAGTACGGTGCAGTCGCGACCACAACTCGTTATTTTATATGAATTACGACTACGTATTGCGTTTTACGGGTTTTGTGACGTTGATAAGGCTTCTATACTGAACTGTATGTAAATTAGAACACTGCACATTTTTCGATGCATTTCGCACAGCATATAAATAGGGACCGACTCAATACTGTGTCCTCTTTAAATTCACTTTCAAACTTCTTTTGCAAGTGGTTTTGTGTCTGTCCCTATTGGGGCACGTTCCTGGAGCAACTAACGCCTATGTAGTTACTATTTGTATATCGAAATAAAACTACCTCATTAGCCTAACTGCCTCATTAGCCTGAGCGCTACGCTAGAGGTCCTGGGTTCGAGATTCCCAGGTCGAGCCAAGTGTTCGCTCGGAGTTTGGAAATTGTGCCCGGTTGATTGAAATAGGCTCACCCCCTATTGCATGGGACCTAAAAATTAGACATACCGGCGAACTGTTGTACGCCTCTGCCTAACCCTTCGCGGATACAGATGGTATGTTATTGAAATAAAAATAGGGTAAGAAATGATAAATGCACTTCTACATTTAGTAAAATAAAGATTATTATTATAACTTTATCGACAAATGTAGCCTTCAATCCAAATCCATATGAATTAAGTGTTAATTCAACCCGCGAATTGTTTAACATAGGAAATTGCACTTGTGGCAAGGGACTAAGTCTTTGGACCGGACAGGCGTGACGATTTCCCACGATATATAAAAGACTTGTCCCCTTCAATGCGCCGCCTTAATGTCCCGTCCTTTCTCATGCAACACGCTATTAAGTAAAATACATGAAAACTTTTAGTTAATTTAAGCAATTATTGTGAAGAGCAGCGTCGTTAGTGAGTGAACAATCAAACTGCTTCGACAAACAGAGACTTATTGATTGTAGGTGCCATTTTATTTATAGAAAACAACTGTGATGAGTGTTTTATTACTAGCTGTGTTGCCCACGATTTCACTGGTACCCAAAAGAACTTTTTAAAACAAAAGCTAGCCTATAATCCTTCTTTATATTACAGTCTATCTCCTTGCCAAACCTGTTCAGCAGTTTAGGCATGACAAAGTCACAGGCGGAGTTCCTTTCTAGGGTTGATATAATGCCAAGCAATTGTTATAAACTACACCCTGTCAAGGTAGCAGTGACTTTAACGGAAACAAGTACAGTTTTTAGTCGGTATTTATGTCCGACGATATCCCGCTGCCTTCCCAGGTGATGGACGATCCATGAGGATTTTCCGTAAGAGATAAATTTTATTTTAGTCATATTGAAATAAAAAAATATTTTAGTGTACACCGAGGTCCAAAATAATATACCATCCCACCTCTTTTCCCCGAAAAGTTAGGCAGAAGTAGGTTTACGAATGTCCAGCCGCAATTCGCCGCAACAAATTCAAACCCCGAGCTATAGTGAGAGTTTAATAAAAAAAACAATAACACTTCTAGGTCTAGGAATCGAACCCAAGACCTCTAGCGTAGCAGTCGCGCTTAAGACCACTAAGCTGGTGAGGGGGTACAGAAATCCTCCAACAAAATAGCACAATTCTCCCACCCCCACCTACCCCCTTTGAAATGACGTGCCCTTAACCATCTGTCTCAAGACGGGGAAAATATGATGTCAGGGTAAAAACCATTTCCCGTAATAACTCCGTATCGTCGATATCAACTGGCAGTATTGATTGACGTTTGATTAACAATCGCGTACATCAATAGAAATGCTAGAAACGCCACTCCGTGACGTTGCCGCTCTCTGACTTGTCAAGCAACAGATCTCTACTATCATAAAAAAGCTGTGTCTGTAAATTTATTTAAAAAAGCAAATAGGTGAGATTATACAAACGTCTCCGAATCCAAAATTGTGATTTTAAAGTCTTGTCTGTTTGTCTGTTTGTTACGGATTGGCGCGAAAACTACTGCATGGATTTTAATTTAGTTATCACTGTTAGAAAGTATATGATTTAACATAAAAACTGGTGAACTTATCTCAATCAATTGAATGGATCCTGGGAAACAACTTGACCTCTCTGATGTATAATAGAGACCCATACAAAGAAGCGATCACCACTATTGGTTTATGATTAAATTATTCTTGGGATCCATTTATAATCCTAATATAGCTTTAAGTGAGCAAAGCCGCGGTAAGCGCTAGTTCAATATAAAATTAATCGCGAGAAGTTCATGGAGAAAATTTTCCTTAGGAAAAATGATAGTTGTTGGTTGGTTTATTAGAAACTAGTTGACCTGGCGAACTTCGTACCGCCTAACAGTCGATTCTGAACCTAACGTCACTCCATTGTTTTGCCTTCCCGGAATTAAATTGATTTTTAAGTATTATTACGAATCTTTTGTATGGGAATATAGAAAAATATTGTTTTTAGGCATTTTTAAAATTTTTGTCTCCTTAAGAACCATCCTCGTATTTCAAGGAATATTATAGGAAAATAATTAGCGTTTTTTTTTGTCTCCGTAAGAACCACCCTCGTATTTCAAGGAATATTATAAAAAAAAGAAGCGAAATCGGTTCAGCTGCTCTGGAAATTTGCGCTTAGCAACATATTTGGTGATTCATTTTTATAATCTATATATATAAAAGAAAGTCGTGTTAGTTACTTCATTTATAACTCAAGAACGGCTGAACCGATTTGGCTGAAAATTGGTGGAGAGGTAGCTTAGAACCAGGAAACGGACATAGGATACTTTTTATCCCGTTCCCGATACTTTTTATTCCACGGGGGCGAAGCCGCGGGCAGAAGCTAGTATGTAGATAAAGGTCACATTAATAGTTATAGTTATAGAACTACACGTGGCTAATCACTTAGCTAGCCATCGCTATAAAAGAGTAGGTATACAAATAATATTTTAATTGAAAATACAATTACTTAAAAATATTCAGTGGGTAGGTATAATCTACAAGACTGATGTGATTTTCTAATCAAAATTATAACGATAGTAGGTAGGTATATATCATTAATTAGAAAAGTTTGTTTCGTTATTAAATGAATTCCCAGTAACATTGTTAGAATATCCGATATTCTGATGAACTAATCCCATTATCGGATTAACTTTATGGAGATTTATGTTTATACATTATTGATTGATTAATGAATACATTACTTGATGAATATATTATCTCAACAAGGTACGAGAATCTACCGCAATTTCATCATCTCAAGTAAAGAAAACCTTACTTGACGGTTTCATATTGCATTGAGAATCCCATAAACAAGAAATGTCAACAATAAAAAAAAAACAATTTTCAAACCAAAGACCGTTAAGCTCACGTTTGTCAAAATTTGCTATTAAAAACGTTTGGCTTTTGCCGTCATAACGAGAAAAGGCGGGAAATGTGACGCCATATTATCATAATTTGCAATCCCACGCCGGTATTGACGGCAATCTAATTGCCTAATTCCGGAATGCGAGTCCAGGAATAAAGTTACAAAAGTTAATATTAGTAGCAACTGTGTTGCCTTCCGACATTTTGGTAGCTTTTAATTTATAACGAAGAATACATTTAATGAAAATATATTCTCGATGTTGGTATGTACGTCTGAGAAATATTGTAGGGCTCCCAAATTCAAAACAAGTGAGACTATGAGACAATATTTTTATTTTTATTAACTTTATAATCTTTTGCTATAAAAGTAGACAAAGGCGAATTATAAATATTACATACTGAGTCTGAGACTTTGTACTCATTCAATTCATTTAATTAATCTCTTGAGAGGTCTCAATTCAAAACCTAGGTATGTATGTCAAACAATTTCGTGGTGTTTGAACCCATTTGATGTTTCTTTTCTTTCGTTCTTTTTAATATTACAAACAGGCACTTAAATTTAATTTATTTGATATAGATGGCATAGATGGTACCAGTAGATGTATAATATCATTATTTTTATTTGTCTTGATTCCCCAGTAACTCACTGGCTATCTTAATAAGAAAACAGAAAACAATATTGTTAGTACTTTATTGCTTAATGTCAGAATACTTGGTATCAAGCTAGACGAACTCAGCACCACAAGTATTTTAGGTAAAAATAAACGAAATAAGTGTACGTAGTTGAGAGCGGCACTACATCGCCATTGTTTCAGCTGGATGTAATCAAAGTTTGTCAGATAAACGGTGAGCGCCGCCGCGCCGCGAACCAGCTTATAATTTGAGTGGAGCCTGATTAGTGCGCGCTTTCAATGTTAATTAAATTAATGTTTATGAATATATGTTTGGCCTGCATGAGTGCGTTCCAGGTAACGTATTTATATACCGTGGGAGAGCCATGCTTCGGCACGAATGGGCCGGCTCAACAGGATACCACGGCCTCACATAAAACCGGCGAGAAACATCACTTACGTTGTGTTTCGTTGAGTGAGTGAGTATACTGGAGGCCCAAACAATTTTAAAAGGCGGGCAACGCAATTGCGACTCTTCTGGTGTTACAGGTGTCCATGGGTGGCGGTTATCGCTTATCATCAAGTGATTTGTCAGCTTGTTTGCCCCTATCTCATAAAATAATTTTGTCTGTAAGATGCCGTTTAACTGCCATAACGTGTAAAAGCTAGTTTTGAAAATTGTGAGAGAGGGATAGTGCCATTTTTCTATTATGGCCTTAGTTTAATTCTTGCACAAAAGTACAACACAGTACCTATATGTTTCTCTGGAATTCTCTGGAAGCTTTCAGCTGTCTGTCATATAGTACTACTTACATACAAACATAACATACCATCACGCCTGTATTCCCAGAAGGGTTAGGCAGAGGTGTACTAAGGTACACACACAGTTCGCCGGTATGTTTAGGTCCCATATAATAGGGGGCGAGCCTATTGCCCTTAACCGGGCACAAATTCCAAACTCCGAGCTGCTACTGAGAATTTCATAGATAAACCCAATAACACTGCTCGATCGAACCCAAGACCTCTAGCGTAGCGGTCGCACTTGAAACCACTAGACTAACTGTCTGTCATATAGTACTTTACATACAAATAATGCAATAAATATTAAATTAATGTAATGTTTTATTACGTTCGATATCACTTGACCTCACATACATGTTAGGCATGTTTATGTATTACTTATAATGTAATGAATATCTAACAGTTGTTGTTTAATTAATCAATTTTATTTTTCTATCACACAGCATTATAAATGTAACATTTTTTATTATAAATTGGCATACGCTTATCTATAAGTTCACTGCTTACTCAAGGATTAGTATAAGATTTTTTCAGTTAAGTATTAATACTGCAGAATAATTTTGTCAATGTCGATATGTAGTTGTGCTTTAATTAGTCACAAATTAAATAAACAGACAAGATTTATGAATTATTGTGACGACTCTTGATAAATAATCGATTACACTTTATACTTTGCTCGATCACTCTTCGCATGACATAATACCTTTGTCTCCTTCTACGACACATATAAGTTTTTATAACTCCCTAAGGTCTCAAACGAATATTAAACAAGAATAAATTTATTCAGCTCAAGTATCAGCCAATATATCACAAAGTTATCTAAGTTTACTTGAACTAAAGTCAACAGACAAATACAAGAAAACAATATATTTGATTACTGTTTCAAGTTGACTTATATTACGTTTCAATTCAATCAAAACTTTGCGAGACAAACATCAAAATGGTGAGGTCACGCGCAACAGCATGTATTGTGCCAACAATTTTATGGAATGCGGTCTCGCTTTCAAAAGAAAACGTTATTAAGAGAGCTAAGGATTATATAGGCAGGCTTCAGGTAGGGTGCTCATCTCAGTGCTGCAAGTAGCATACACGCATTGAAGCAGAGCGGTAGCCTATTGGCTAGGGTCTTGTGATCATGTAGTTGCCGGTTCGAAGCCCACCCATTGCACTAACGATGTGAACCCACTCTTAAAACAAGCATTTAGCTTAGCACGAGGGCTTAACAAGAATACTAGTTATGTGTGATCCACATTGCTAGTAAGTTTTAAAATAAAAAGAATTCAATCCTACTGTAAAATTAGATATACAATTTTCATAATGCTATTTAATTTATAAGGGTAGAATTTCAATATATCCAAGAGAAATCTTATTCTATCTGGATATCCATAAAAAAATGTATTAAAACTTACTCAATTTTTTTAACCTTTTATCATTTTAATGTAGATATACCAATGATATACTAAACCTACGAGGGGTTATCATATGAAACTTAAGCTAGTAATTATAATTTATGATGTGCCCTAACGTTATACTTATAGCAACATTCCCCGTAATGAACTTGATTAATATTGCAACAGTCGGCAGGCCCGTGGCACTCAATATTTATGACCTGTTATTAATTTAAACAAACAAAAAGATAAGTCTGATAACGGATATAATATATATTACTTTACGCTGAATGGATCCCAGAATAAATTGCTTCAAAATTAATTTCATGGTCCAATAAATTTCAGTTAAAATCTGTTTTCACTTAATTAAAAATTCTTGTCATTATTCAGGGCACATTTCCCGGGAACTCAATCTTTCAAAGTTTTTGCCTTGAAGTAATAATCTGCGTTGGTGTCGAACCAGTCTAACACCTGTCCATCGTGCCACACGTAAGCTCCTTTGAGGGTCTGCGGAGCATCCAGGATCAGATAAAGGGGAGTTTCAGCTGCCTGGTCTGGGTCATAAAAGCCAGCATGCAGTGTCATGTCGGTGCGGACCAGTCCTGGGTGCATAGAATTAACTGCTATGTTCCTTGGCTCATGTTCCTTCTGCTGCAGAATCGTGACAGCACTCAGCGCTACCTTTGCTACTCGGTAAGCGGCTGCCGTGCCTTCATCAGCAATATCATTGTAGTCGAACGTTCCATTCTTCATTCCGTCCAAATACCAGTTCACGAATTCATTGATATCTTTCACTGTCAAATCTTTTTTGGACAGCCTCTGTATCCAGTACTTGTTTCTAATGTTAGATAAATGTCCACAGTCGCTTGAAATGTTAAGAATGCGTCCATTGTCTCTTACCAATGGGAACAGCAGTTCCTGGATAGTCAATATGCTGTAATAGTTAATGTCCACTATAGTTTTGCACTCCTCGTAAGGGTTGTATAAACTCTCACTGTTGGCTACCGCAGCGTTATTGACAAGTATATCAATTCCTCCGTGCTTTTCTTTGACGTGGTCCCTGAACTTGGCGACGCTGGTTTTGTCAGTGACATCGAGCTGGTGGTACTCCGGCTGAAGACCGAGCTCGTTCAGTTTGGCAACCGCAGCTTGTCCTCTTCCTTCATTCCTAGAAGTTAAGTAGACTACTCCATCGAATCTCTTAAGGAGTCCTTTTACTATAGCGAAACCGATTCCTTTATTAGAACCGGTAACAACAGCTACTTTCACCATGACTGTTTTCTGCTGCGTCTCCCTGTGAATAAAAGAAATACAATAATAATTATTATACAAGTTGGATCGCATATATATACGTCAGTAAATTAGGTGAACCCAGATAGCGGTTGCGCATATTATCATAGTTTAACATAAATTGGCTGGCCTCTACATAATTACAGGCTGACAACAAATTAAGGGTAGTGTATTATTGAATAAGTTTATAATTAAGTGAGGATTAATAGTTTATTTTAGATTATATTAATATGCCAAAATTAAAATATTAAATTATTGCATGGCGGGGCCATTGTTGAGAGCAATACTATATTATTATTATTTAAAGGATAGCTTTGTTAATCCGTGAAATGGATGGACAATCTGACTAAAATAAAGGTTTGTGCAGACTTTGTTAATCATGATGGAATATAATAATAATAAATACTAATAAATATTCTGGGACATTTTTTACACAGCACCATCTAGTCCCAAACTAAGCAGAGCTTGTACTATGGGTACTAGACAATGGATATAATACTTATATACTTTTTTTTGTAAATACCTACTTATAATACATAAGAAACACCCAGACGAACACAAACACTTATATTCATCACATAACTTTTTGTGTTCTGTGGAATCAAACCCATGACCTCGTGGTCAGCAGTCCGGTACTCGAACCACTAAACCACAGAGGTCGTCTACTAGTTTCAAAACCAGATAATTATATTCGTACTTACAACTACCTCAAGTGATTGCTTATAGTAAGAAAACGAAATCATGTCTTCTGTATTTTGAGAGAAATACTGAGAAGAATCCTTATCCGAAACGATACTTTTAGTCATGTTTACAGTCAGATCAGGACTTAATTATTGGTAAGGCAAGTCAAGGCTATATATTATCTATAGATACTAATACATCTCGCCTGCTAAAGATCGGAGTATGAGTCAAACTGTTGCGTCTACGGCTGAGATAAATACAGTGATCGGTGCCGACGCGGCTCAATCAACCAGCGGGAGTTATAAATTGTGCGTGGGACTATAGCAGTCGATCTATCATGTTCCGGCCCGGTAATGGGGTCGGGAGCAGAATATATTATGTCTGCTGAATAAATTTATCTTTTTTTATGGGATAGGGGGCAAACGAGCAGACGGATCACCTGATGGGAAGCGATTACCGCTGCCCATGAACACCCGCAACGCCGGAGGAGTCGCAAGTGCGTTGCCCGCCTTTTACTTAAAATGGTTTGGCCCTCCGGTATCCTCACTCACTCGGCGAAACACAACGTAAGTATTGTTCCACACCGGTTTTCAGTGAGGCCGTGGTATCATTCCGGTGTCTTTATGTACATTTTAGTATGACAGCTCGATTAGCTCAGTAGCTTAGTGATAAGACTGGCCCAAGTCCTATGATCGCAATGCGGGTGTTAGAATTTTGTTAGATATTTTGTTTAATAAATAAATTATTTACATTTACATATATACATTTGTATATATAAATTATATGTTCAAAGCCTAATATACATATTAGGCTTTCACATCACATCTCTTCAAAATACATTTTGAAGAGATGTGATTATATATATATACTTATATATTTTATTTCATTTATTTATATGTATATATAGGGTTAATTATATAAAGAACACAAGACAAGTTTAAATAGCAATATTTTATATTTTATTTATATAAACACATTATAGCATCTATTACTTTTGTATACATATAGATATAGATGTACAGTATAAAATTATACAATATAATAGAAATATACTTAACTTTCATCACAAATTCACAATATTTCTGAGCTCTGCTCGCTATGACGGCCGGACACAGAAATGAATCATAACGTCCGACTACCTCCCTTTTTATACTGTGTTACAAACAACACTAGAACAACATATGTTTGCAATTTAATGATTTTATGTTGTATAATTAATTACAAAGGTTATCAAAAATCCTAGAAAGATTTATTTAGTACACAGCTATAAGATTCTTGCTATAAAAAGACAAAATATAACAAATTGACGTAAACAAAAGAAATTTCATTTTAACCCATTTATCTTAGATAATTTATTGAATTATTTGTATTTAATTTAATACATTTAATGAAATTATTCATTAAATACCATAATCAATAATCAAATTATTACTATATTATAATACGGGCATCACGGTCTACTTCTGATAGGAGACAACCCCCCATAGACTGTAATCTATGATCTGTATGCCACAAATCTTAGAAAATGGAAAAGCTATGCACCCAAAAGTACATAGCGAGTGGAGAAAAGATACACCCACACACGTATACTTTATTGTGTACCACTACAAGTTAATGAAAAGAGCTCTTTCCACAATTACAATATAAAATGAAGCTCTCTAGCATTCGGCGCAATCAACAAATAATGGTAAAAGGTTCGTGATGCACTACAACCATGCTTGAAACTATTAAGTATAGTGCGCTACCACCAACAGCAGGTACGGAATACGGATAAATAAATCAAACCATTATTCTAACCGGGTTTCCCTGCCTCATTAGTCCAGTAATCTTAAGCTTGACTACTACGCTAGAGGTCCTGGGTTTATTTCCCAAGAGCAGTGTTATTGGATTTTTCTATGAAGTTTTAGTAGCGGTTCGACTTTTAGGCTTTGTGCCCGGTTAGGTTAGTGGCAATAGGCTCGCCCCTTATTACATACCGGCGAACTGTGTGTTTATATATTAGACGTGATGGTATGTATGCTAATGAATTAAGTATGCGCCTTATTAGTTAAGTAGATCTGCTCCTGTCATGAATACGGATTATCCCTTATCCGTAACACGTTGAATTAATTAATTTAAATGAATTGTCATTTAAAGAAACTAGAACAGATAATTGCCAGAATACTATTACTTCACCGTGCAACTAGAATCATTACGTTTCATAGATGCTTGTAAAAGCTTATTTGAAATAAAAACATTTGAACTTGAACTTGAGCTTCACAAGCTAGAAAATATGCAAAAATGTGTGTAAATAAATTCGAAGGAACGTAATTTTTTATTTCCTTTTACTAAAATACTACTGTCACTCACTGATCTTACGTTTTTTTGAAGGTTCAAAGAGCAATCGGAAATAATGTAATATGTTTAGGGATGTTACGGTTGACATGCTGTCAAACGGGAAGCATCCGCGGTCCCGAGCATATTACTTCCTGTTGCGGACACAGCCAAGCAACGTGGGTTATCTACCAGCAACTTACCGAGAAATACAATCTTGTGGTCCCGGAGGCCCCGAGCGAGATAGTGATGTGCGGTCGACCCAGTTTTCGAAAATACTCGCTTTGCAGAAATGGTATGCTTTGATAATATTAGTAATACATCGAGCGCAGACAATGAGGTTAATGAGAAAACAATAGCATTTGATACTATCACGACAGGTATTAAATATAAGTATGTCGCGCAGCACTAAAATTTTTAAAATTAAATTGCTTAATTTAATTAATTAATAGCATCATTAAATTAATTTATTCTCCATGAACTTATGTGATGAGATCGTTGCCTGGTTCAATCTTAATTACTTTTATTTGAATTTTTGAGGTATCTACAGTAGGAATAAAATGTTAATACTAATATTAGAAGATCGTGAGGGTGTAAAACTATAAGATGTTTTTATGTAAGAAGCAGGTCAAACTCAACCGCCCGGTGCAGTTTTAATGAATACCAGATACGTGCTCGTATTGTGAGCTGCACAGCTTTGTTAGTTAAATATAAAATCAACATACCTTTTAATTAATATTAAAAGAAAAATGTGTGTCTAAAGAATTGGTAATATACCTGATATAAGTTAACGCTTTTTATGGAATTGGAAATACTGTGACACTACTACAAATTACCAGTTAGTTAAAAGTTAGTATAAATTACCAAAATTCAATTAATTTCAACGTTTCATGATCATATAAGTAGAGGTGACTTTCCTTCGTCTGAGGTGGTAGAATAAAAAATATATAATAGAGTATAATAGAATTATTGTGCCGTAATATTGTTAGCACATTCCGGTTTGAAGGGTAATGTAGTCAGTGAAATTACAGGGGCAAATGAGGCTTAACAGCTAAGGCGACTGTTGTGGCTGGCTCGTATTTGTTTATTTATTTATACAAGTGAATATTCCGCAAAAAATATTATTTGCGTCATTTTAAATATCATAGGTATCTGTCAAATAAATAACACAGAATACTATAATCCCGCCATCATGTACAATCGCCTCCAACACTTATATTTCTCCCGCCAACAAAATGCATCCGCCAGAACAGTTCGCAACATGAATATAACATCAGCTATGTTATGTTGCACTCTCTGGTACTTGCAACTGATACTGTTACGTGTTGCGGCTACTGGCTTATAAAACTGTCGCTACAGATTTTTGTCTAAAATTATTTGGTAATATGCCAAACGGGCCTACCAAGGCTTATATTTACACAATACCATACTTTTATCAATATTTAATGGTTTTGTTTTAAAATAACAACCAATTGCTATAGAATTTTCTACTACATCATGAGTGCGCTTTTTGAGATTAAAGGACATTGCCCACGAACAGTATCGCTTTAAAGGAACAGAGTATGGCCATAAAAATATACTCATAAATTATAAAATATTTTTTTAACCGCTGTTAGTTCACTTGGTCGAAATCATATGTGGGGTTTAATATTTTGTATTTAATTAGTTATTTATTGGATTTTGTTGCTTTTTTAAAATGGTGTCTGTTTGTGAAAGCAGTGTTGCCAATTTTTAAAAACCTCCCTATAATCGTCTTAACCGATAGTCGGTAGGCGCTGAGTTTTAAATATAATTTCAACTATGACATTTTTTCCTCCTTATTAATATTTTTATTTAACACGTTAAAATAGTATACTTTTGAATTAATATTTTTAAATAATATTACTTTACTAGTTAAATGTTTGTTTAGTTGAAAAATCACTTACGGCAGGGTGATTGAGATTAACTGTTGGTAGCATTGTCACTGTCTAACAAACAAAACAAACGTCAAACTGCATCAAATAAATAAAGCATCGTGTCGGTACTCCGTAGCGAACATTTGTCTTTATTTGATATTTGTTGAGTTTGTTTTGATAATAAGTTAATTATTATTGCGTTGAGTCCGTGTCCAGTCGAGTCATCAGATTCCTGCACGATTTAGAACTCTTAAAGAACATTGTGATTGTATTATTCCTGTGCTGGTGCTGTGGATTGTGTAGAACGTTTTTACGACTACGGTCCGTGTCCTCTGTGCAGTAAACGATTTCTTTTAAAATGTCACGCTGTGTGAACTGTACCCTATCTTTAGTACATCCTCTACCCTGTCGTCAAGTCAGGGAGGCAACAGATGTAATGGTTTCCATTTTACGATCCTGGATCACACCAGCAACAGTTAGTATATATCTTATTTATTCAGTTATGTTTTATTGTATTTTCTCAGAACTAGAAACTATTTATATACTTACATGTATAAATACCTACATCATGATGATTGATGAGCTAAAAACCAGGAGTTATACTTTTCTTACTTTTTCTTTTCTTTTCTTATCTTAACAGAAAATATTAGGTATTTATATAGGTATTATATTTATTTTTAGATGTCAGCCGAGGATGTCCTTTGTCAAGAATGTTATATATTACTAGAAAGAGCATCTCTTAACTTGTCAAGTGGATCAACAGTTGTACGAGCTTATGGACATCAACAAGTTTGCTTTGTTTGTGGATCTTCTATATTAAGAGCTAAGACACACAAAGTCACAATTGATAGCCCTGAAGGAAATGTCATCATGTCATGCATACCTATTCAGCAGGTATATTATAGATATACTTTTAATAACAATTGCTGCATTTAAATAATGAAATAGTTCTCAAGTTGTACACATTATTATTAAATACCTCGTGAATCATCTCAGAATCATGTGTATTTGTCCTTGATTTCACATACCACAAAGCTTTAGACTCACCCTATATAAATGTTATCATAGCAAACCTTTAGCACAGATAATAGAATACCCCTTAGTATGGATTTAAGCTTTTATAATATTTTTTTCTAGGTTAACCGACTTGAAAAAGTTTGCTTACGCTGTTGGACTAATGCCTATAGAAGTGTAAGAAGACAGACTCAGTATGACCAGAATAGGCAACAGCATATTGTTAATGAACAAGATGTTGCACCACAGGAAAATATGGATATTATTATATCAAGCAATGAGGTGGTTGGTGTATCAGAATCTTCTTCGTCTTCAAGGAATTTCTCAATACCTACGCCACCACTCCCACCCATTCAGCAATTGCATCAGGAACCTGTTGTATACCACCCTAAAATAACATCACGTATTTATAAAAGAGCTGCTGCATCATCACGGCATTGTATTTTTAGTGAGTGTACACAACCAGAACGTTTGTTGGTACCAGCTGTTATAAAGGAAATGTTACTGTTACAGCATAAATTGTATGTACCAGTTAGTGCCCGAATATGCAGTCATCATCTCAATGTTGGCTCTTGGGCTGAATTACAGTTTAATTATAATGACTTTACTGGGAGGCAAATGGATGATATGATGTCAATTATGGATAGAGGCAGACACAGACAGTACAATTTCTCCAATATAAGAGAAATGAATCCACACCTCTGTCATTATTGGTTAGGTATCAATGCTGAACAGTTTGATCAATTGTTATCACACATACCACAGCTGGCACAAGAATGTCCTTGTCCAAGTGTGGCATTAAGTATTATGCTGGTTAAACTTAGAACTGGTGACAGTAATGAGCGATTATCTACATTGTTTCAACTTCCTCGAAGCACTTTAGAAAGGTACATGTCTAAAGCGAGAAATTGTTTGGGTAATACATTTTTACCCTTATATTTAGGACTTGGTCACATGTCTATACAAGATGTAGCAGCTAGAAATAAGATCATTCCAGAGGGTTTATTTGGAAATCCAGATATGTCAATTTCTATCAAGCCAGCAATTGTTATTTGTGATGGTACTTATGTCTATGTGCAAAGCAGTAGTAACTATTTGTACCAAAAAAGAACTTATAGTCTACATAAATATGTCAATTTGGTAAAACCACTTTTGTTTGTCTGCTGTGATGGATTCATTTTGCACTCACTTGGCCCATTCCCAGCAACCAAAAGCGATTCGGACATTATGTCCACTGAATTCCGCAGTGAAACATCTATATTAAGAAATTATTTTAGGCCTGGAGATGTTTTTATTTTAGATAGGGGCTTCAGGGATGTAATTGGGGCGTTGCACAGCTATGGCTATAAATCATATATGCCCGAGTCTCTTTTGGAAGGCGAAAATCAGTTAACCACAGAGCAGGCTAATCGATCAAGATGTGTTACAATGTGTCGATGGGTGGTAGAGGTAGTAAATGGGCGTATAAAACGCGATTTTAAATTATTTCGCCAAGAATACTTCAACCGCGCATCAACACACCTTATGTTAGATTTTAATATTGCATGTGCACTACTAAATAAATTCCATGCACCAATTGTGGACCGACCTGATGCTCAACAGTTCTTGGAAATAGCTAAAGCTAGATTAAATACAAGGAATTATTTGGGAGAGTACATACAAAATGAAAATATTAATAGAAGGAGAGCTATTTTTTTAACTATAGATGCTGAACATCCACATTTGGACACATTTCCAAGACTGTCATTACATGATCTGATGACAGTAGCTCTAGGATCGTATCAGATTAAACAGGCTCGGTCCTATTATGGGGAGCATGTCCGTAGGAACGGAAAATATGAAATTGAATTAGCAAATGGTATTGAAGATGACTTGCCATTGGTATTGGGAACGGATATGTATTTAGTAAGGGGAAGAATTAAGTCAAGACATGTTAGCAGTAAGGTGTACTATGCCTACATATTAGTTAGTAGGGCTACAAGTAACTCAGTCGCTGACATTACTGGCTATTACTGCAATTGTTTGGTGGGTAATCGGACAGTAGGATGCTGTGCTCACGTTATGACTATTTTATGGTATTTAAGTTGGGCTCGATTTAGGTCTGTTGAGCCACCGGCCCCGTTTTTAGACGACATATTTTATGAATATGATAATAATATAGACTAAATATAATATAAACTATTTCATTATTCAAGCATTTTTATTTTCTTCTTCCTATATGCTACATTTAGCATGATCTAGGTACCTCTTTCCATAGGTTTTTTGGTGGAAGGTTTGTTACAAAACTGAACCGAAAATCAAGTCATTTTTTTTCTAGTTCAATAGGTACAAACCTACATTTAGCATGACCTAGGTACCTATGAAATATTATTTATTTGGAATCATTGGTTTCTTGATACTGTTTTCCGTTGTCTTATGTGAATCCATACTTATCATATGTCCAATCCATATCATTCTCACGGGGGAGAGCCATGCTTTGGCACGAATGGGCGGGCTCGACCGGAGTGATACCACGGCCTCACAGAAAACCGGCGTGAAACAACGCTTGCGTTGTGTTTCGCCGAGTGAGTTGAGGTTACCGATGGCCCAAACCCTTTTAAATGCGGGCAACGCACTTGCGACTCTTCTGGTGTTGCGGGTGTCCATGGGCGTCGGTTATCGCTTACCATCAGGTGATCCGTTTGCTCGTTTGTCCCCCTATCCCATAAAAAAAATGATTTATTTTGGTGAATGGTTTGTTACAAAACTAACCTCAAAACTGAACCGAAAATCAAAGAATAACAAAAACCCCACAAAATAAATGAATAATTTTTATTTCCTTTGAAAGTATGACCTCGGCCCTCTTTTATATCCAATTTATGCTATCATACAAAAATGTTTAATGCGCAACTATGGTCAGTAGTAAAATGGGCATTCTCCTTTAATGTTTGCTCCTAGCAGACTTTTTTTGAAAGAGTTGTAATCCTTCTGTACCTTGGTGATACTCGTATCTCCGCTGGTTAAGGCAAAAACAATTTCCACTTTTAGATATGTGTTTAACCAACCGGTGGGAGGCAAGATGTGTGAATGTGGATGAAGCAAAAGAGTTAAGCAAGAATAGTTTCTGCCTCCCCCTGTATAGGAAATATGAGTATATGAATTAAAACACTAGCAGCCCACTCGACTTTGTCCAGGATAAATATTATGTATATATTTAGATAACAAGGCGCCATCTACGGTGTCCCATTGTGAAATCTTAACCGTCCACGGACCCCACTTATACACACACAAAACTTTACATCAAAATCAGCCTAGGAGTTAACGGTAACCGATCATATTTGTTCTGAGCCTCCATAAGTACATCTTTTACATAAACTGGTCTCGTCAAAAGTGTAGTTCATTGACCTGGAGCCAAACCAACAGTGTGACACTCTGGCCCGGGGCCAAACAAGCCGCCTCCGCTCTGCCGTGTGCCATCCTGTCAAAGTCTACTACGAATGAGCAAAAGGATCACTTCTAACAATAAGCTTACAGAGAGATCCTACAGTAAGATTTCTTTTTATGGGATAGGGGGGGCAAACGAGCAGATGGATCCCTTGACACCGCCCATGAACACCCGCAACACCAGAGGAATCACAAGTGCGTTGCCCGCCTTTTAAAAGGGTTTGGGCCTCCAGTAACCTCACTTACTCGGCGAAACACAACGCAAGCGTTGTTTCACGCCGGTTTTCTGTGAGGCCGTGATATCACTCCGGTACGATAACAAATGTTCAAAATGTTTTCGATTTTAAATACCTTAGACAACGAACGTACTTATTTATGACAACATTTGTATGAATTTACATAATTATACAATCGATTACTTCTCTATAAGCTGCAGTTGCGCTGAAACAAAAACTTTGCAATAAAACTACATCCGTGTAATACCTGATACTGAATCCCAGCGTTAGAAAACAATCGAGTTGACATTCCTACTGTAACTGTTAGATAAACCTTTGCTATTTGTAGTTTTTCTGTATTTGTCTGTTCAGTGGTCATCGTTTAATTAAATCCACTCAATTCATACCGCGTCGATTGTTTTAATACTCGCCTTTGCAAGTTTTCGCCGGCGTTACGTTTAATTGAAGCAGTTTGCGGCTTTTTTCGGTGGTTTAACAGTTATTCAGTTATCCAGTGTTAGTGCGAAATTGACAACTTTTTGTTCCATTTACGACTGTATTTGTATTTTTTCAAAATGTAAGTATAATTTGAATTTCAAAGGCCTTTGCGTGCTTTTATTGGGATTGGGATTAAAATTAAAATATGCTAGGAATTAGGTGGCAGTTATTTTCTAATGAAAGTTTTATTGATTATAGGATAACATTTATTTTTGTGATGAGACTTATTACCGCATCGCTCACTACTGGTGATCCTTAATACCTACTTCCCAATGCTTATTGATGTTGGGGTCTAATAAGGCCACTATTGCTAATCAGTATAATGGTCACAGTAAAAAACCGTAACGGTTTCTAAATAATAATTTATTTAGAGGAATTGTTAAGTAGGTAACCGGAAAGCTAAAATATCAAACATTCAGCAATTTCGTTCAACCGTTATCCGTAGTAAATTTGTAATATTAATAATTGTGATTTTATTTGCGGAACAATAGGTATAAGATGAAGACGTACATTAATAACATTACACATAGGTAATCCAAAATATTGAATTCGCCTTGCATTTATTAATAATATTTCCAATTTCATCATAGTTTTACTTATCTCCATATTTTTTCATACAAGTTTTAATTAAAAAGGGTACCTATTAAAGTTACGAGATGTGCCCACACTAGTTCCTAGATCCCTATATATAAAAGTCCTCATTATACTAAGTCCAAATTGGCATTTGACACAATCGTTCATTAGAGAATTTTGAAAATAGGATTTCAATGTTGCTAGTAGGTACTGGTCCTGAGCGTGGCTACAAGAGCTCCTGGGTTCTATTCCCAGTCAAATTGTGTTACAAGGATTAGACAGAGGTGTACACAACATAAGTACATCCCTGCCTAACCATTCGCGCAATACCGGCGTGATGATAAAGATAACAGAATTCTTAGAAAACATTATTTCTATAACGAGGCAAGAATTAACACTCGCAAAAGTCGTAAAAAAACCTCCACAGGCCTCGGCGGGCAATTTTCACATAATATTTCGAAAAGTGTGTCAATTTCCTAAAGCCGCCCCGGAAACGCCGTAGCTTTAACGTTTGTTTTACTAAAATTTTAATAAAGACCGCCACACACGTTGGTGGTTTCGGCGTGACAACACTTTGTGAACGCCAACGACAAACACAGTTTGTCACGCGACACGCCACGATGTTGGCCACTATATAATAATATTTGCGTGAAAGTATAAAGTGTGGCGGTAGTCTTGTTAGTTGTACGACACTAAACTATGAAAGTATAAAGTGATATGAATGATGACTCATTTAATAAAGTTGGCTAAATCAAACATTGATTTTTTTTTTTTTAACAGGCGAATAACTCAGTACGTTTTAGCTAGATTTTCGTTATGGTCTGTATTGTGTGAATTAAAAAAAAGAGTTATTGCTATGCTTTCTCTAGGTACACTAATATTATAAAGAAAAAAGATTTGATTGTTTGTTGTCAATTTGATTGACACATTTAAAAACTACACAGCCGAGTAACTTAAGCTGTATTTTTAATCGAGTTACACGTAAAGTCCCTTTTGATCCCGAGTGAAATCGTGGGGAACAGCTAGTAGGTCCTTTATAAATTAGAAAATATGATTAACGAAAAAATTAATAATCAAGTATTCATCAATCGAGTAACCCGAGATTCATTCTAATGAAGACGAATAATTTTGAGAAGTAGGGGAGATCGGACCATATTGTCACTGATCAGTTACGTGCTTAAATTTTCGAGGATTAAGTGCGACGGTACAAGAATTTTAACTCGACTAACGACGAAATAACAAGGGCAGGGATTTTCAGATACCGCCACTAAGCTGGCGACTGCATAATATTTTATAATATTTGCAAAGCCACCGCAGCTAATCCCTCCATTATTTTTGCACTCTCATTTTAAAGTAAAAAAATATTTAAAACTGTTAACTCACTTTGTCACGGACTAACATCGTAATCCATCAATATACATTTTAAGTGCTCCCATGAAAACTGAGTTAGTAGACTTTTCAAACAGAATTTTTATGCAACTTTTGAGTAAATTTATTGACGAGACTCCACGTCGACTACGCCGCAGTCACATGGCGTCCACACGAATAGCTTTTTCTATTACACATAAAAATAAAAATTACACTTTTTTCCAGGAGCCTTTCACTTCTCCCCAGCATCCTCTAATTAATTAAATTCCCCGTCAAAAAATAGAATTCATTAATAAAAAAGTTCCGTGCGCATTATATCCCGAGTGGCGGGAATTCCCGGTGTTATATTAGAATTACCCGTGATTATGCAGGATCCCACTTAATTACGGGATTCGCCGAAATTACACAAGCTCCTTAGTTTTTTAACAAGCCTCTACACGAGAGATTAATTATTATATGACTTTGTTAGTGGTTAATATTTATGAAGTGGCATAGCTTGGTGCAAATTTGGATGTTACTTGTATGAACAAACATGTTTTGTTTTGCTATAAAAAAGAAAGTGAAGAAATAGTCTAAAATAATATCCCCTTTTTTAATCTAATTATTCAAAAGTAATTAAATTTTGTTCCCAAAATAGATGATAGACGCTAAAATAAACCTTTAATATAGTTCTAGTAATAATATAATTCTCACAGTAATAATATAACATGACATGTGATGTAACAGAGATCCCTTCGCGCTGGGAATACAATGAGTTCCCGGTATTCGTAACTGACATTATTTGATTAAGCCTCCCTATTATTTTAAAAGGAATTTAAGCGAGATGATACTTGAGCTTGCTTTTGTGTTCTGTGGGCTCACTTTAACATCGAATGGTCTGCATTACCTACTTTAAGAATTTCACTATATTTTAATCATTGATCATGATATTTCAAGTTTACCCACATAACGTTAGTGTCATCAACAAACTATATTACTTTCTGACCCGTGGTTTTTCGTGAAAAGGTGAATCGTTAAGAAACCTTGTTAGTTTGCAACATTTTTATCCTACCTTAGACTATCAATATTCTTGTATGTGTACCATATATTTTCCATGCTGTTTTTGAAGTCTGTGCACCGAATCTTCTCGTAAAACCTATACTCGTTAAATATCAAGTCAATTAGGTATGAAAGTTTTCTCCAAAAATGTTGTTTTTTATTACAACACAAAATTCTTCAAACGAAGTTTATTAATCCATTCACACTTAGCCAGCATGGTGGACTATCAAATATTAAGATTATATTTTTGACATTTATTATGGTCCGGCGAACTGTGGGTGTACAGTCACGAGCACAGATATGTATACTTATTTATTTATTTATTTATTTGATGCACAAAACAAGTTACAATCCTTGAAGTATCAAAGTTACAAAACTTATTACTATTCTAGAGCTAGATTGCAACTCAAAAAATGTGCATACATCAAAAATAGCTATTAAAAATAACATGCGAGCATGATAATCTACTTATTTGTTAATGTGTTTGAATATAATACTAAACAAAAAAGAAAAAGAAACAATACCAGTCAAGCAAAGACCTAATTGACACGCCCTGACTGGACGTCGTCTACTGGTTTGGGACAGAGGATATCCTTCACAATATATTTGTATGCTACAAATCTTGAATTAAAAATGTCCAACTGTAAGTTACCTGTTACCAATTCATTATATTGTCGTGCCATCCTTACTAGTGGGTTAAAGTAAGATATATTGTTTTTGTAAGTTTGTAAAGCAAAGAGGTTAACACTGTGTGACCTACGTTCACTGTATTTAATATTTAAGGAAATGTGTGATAGCAATACGGGTGAGTCTATAATTGAATTAACTATTTTATATAAATAAACATAAGTATACACTTGGCAAAAGCGATTTCAAAAGCAATTTTCTCTTAATGTATTAATTGAAATTGTATGATGTTATGAACATAGTATTTCGAACCAATGCCTTAATGATATTGTTATTATCTCAAAGTTTGCAATCGTCATTTCATAAAAAAAAGGTGAGGTGAGTGTATACATATTGATGCTCGTGACTGTACCTACATACTAATGTAGGTACACCCACACGCGTACTAATGCGTCTGCCTAATCCATCGGGGAATACGGGCGTGATGGTATGTAGTAATCGTAATATTTATAAAATAGTAAAAACTTATCTACAAATCGAAGCCGCGAATCATAACCATATTATTAAAATATCGTCTGGTAGCAACCAAATGGTAATGTAGGTAGTAATAATTGTTACCAGTAGAATTCCTATCTCATATCTATATATATAAAAGAAAGTCGTGTTAGTTACACTATTTATAACTTAAAAACGGCTGAACCGATTTCGCTGAAAATTGGTGGAGAGATAGCTTAGAACCAGGACATAGGATACTTTTTATCCCGTTCCCGTGGGATGTGATGACAGACTGAATTCCACGGGGGCGAAGCCGCGGGCAGAAGCTAGTTATTTTATGAAAATGAACGACGACAAGCTGAATTACGAAGTACGAATGATGTTATAGAAAGACTATTGACTAATTATTGTTTTTGAAATGAATCGAATAAACAACGTTTGTGATTGCGTCAATAATATACATAGGTATATGTACAAATATGTAAGTGAGATATGTGTCTCTCGCCAGACAAACAATAGCTCGAGCAATGAATACAACGAAGAGAAATGTGTTCGCGTCGTACGAACATAACACTCAACCCCCTAGTTTATTAGATAAGTATCATGACGGATCTCGACCGAAACATGATTTAACATGACTGTTCTCATATTATATTCACTTTTATCTATAATCTCCACTTTTGTTCTTGGCCACTTTTCATCCATTCCATTTCACATTTTCTTACTGTATCTCAGATTTCCGTCCATTTTTATGAAACGTAGGCAGTAAGGTGGGTCGCCTTTTCAGATTCAGCCAAAATACTTAATCCCTTTCCAAATCGATATGAACCCTAGAGAGTATCGAAGCGAAATTCTTCCGATAATAACAGCGAATTTTTATTTACCGGGATAGTTCGGTCCCGGAGAAATATTTACTGTGCTTCAGTTTTCCACATGGCTGGGCGGCCGGGACGTTTTGTTCGGGGTCGTGTCGCTTGCAGCGGATCTGCGACATCGCGGCCGACAATCGTCTCAATGTTCACTTCACGCACCATTGCCAGTTTTTTGGGACTGTCGTTTGGTGTTGTCACAGACCTAGAGAGATGGACGGTGACATGGATTTAGCGATACATTTTGCATGTTGCTTGTGCGATATTTAATGGCGCACCGCGACCCGCCGCGTCCGCGCTTCTGCCAGATAAAATGTTTTGTGCTACCAGCGCGCCGCAAAACGTCCGCCAATTCCTTCCACGTAAATGGTTATAGTCAGAAATTCTTTTTTATGTGGGGAGTTTAGTTATAAAGGCCATCTCTGTCTTCACTTGGAAAAAAATATTACGTTTTATATTTAACAACAATAGACTGAACTTTGGGGATTTCATTTGAATCTAATTGCTATGTTTTCTATATCATAAAGTATAATCAGTTTTGGAGTGTAATGATGAGGAGAGGCAAATGGCACGGCCGCTCTGGGCGTCATCTGTCGAGGGACAGAGAGGTTTTGTTCGGACCCCTGTGGACATTTTTGCAAGATGTGTATTATGAATAAGATATTTATTATCAGCTAATACTTAGTTCTTTTGCATTTGTAGCTCAATAGACGATAGAGATGTGTTGCATGTGATTTTTAAATCATGTTTGGCGAATGACGGTAAAGAGACTGCATACACTATTCGGAGATCAATGGAAGGAGATCGAAGAGACATTTTCCTAAAAGTAGGAAAACAGGATCTACTTAATTAGATAGAAATAATAATGTCAACAGTTGTTACCATCTATCCCATCTGTAATGGGACTATTTGATAATTTTAGCAATTATGGATATTATGCTAGCCATTATACACAATTTATTACTTTCATATTTAGGTAATAACTGTTTAGGACCTTTATATAGTTCAGTCCTGTCCGCACCACCCGCACGCCGCCATCAATCTCTAAAGTTTGGCAGCAGGCCAGTATTCTCTCACTCAACTATCACCCTTTTAAATTCCGCGTTAAGGTTGCAAACCCTGTGGCCGGTAAAGATATTTCTGGTGGAAATTTGCGGTGTTCGGAAACTCCCCGATTAGCTGGCAGCAATTGTAATGCTGGGTCGATTATCATTGCACTTTGTTTTAGTATTAACTGAGTTTAGATCGAATTCAATACATTGATAGTTGAATGTGTTTTGTCAACAATTTACTCGACTATATAAAAGCTGTATTAGTCTTCGCGCGTATATTTCTTCCGAACGTGGGACAAAATAGTCGACCGGACGTGTGACGTGTCAATTTTCTTTGTCATATATTTCTAAAACATTTGTACGAATATAAAAATAAGTCACTTCCACTCCCTTAAATCGTCATTGTATAAGAACTCACAATCATCGTATTAAAATACTCAACGTACGGTCAAACATCCCGAGATTCGTGGAGTCCCCACACATCTGCTAGTCTATAACACATCAGAAACTCCTTAGACCTGACACGCTAATATATCGACACTCGACGCGCGACGGGTCACGTCTACCCGCGATGTGCAGCTCCCATACCACGATAACTTTCACATTACAGTTACTTTAAGGGTAAAGCAATAGGGGATGTATTCCAGTGTCTTGTTCTTCGTCTTACGTTGTGCCCACTTGGATTCAACCCTCGTACAAACCCAAGGCGTCTAAACTTATTAACTGAACACGTACGAAGCAGCAAAAATCGATGACCGAATGGAATTTGTATGGAAAAGTATGGCTTTTAAATTGAAATCTGGAATTAAGCGCTCCTACGTTTTTAGCTTCTGAGACTCGTTGGCGGTCCTGACGTCGTTCTTGCAGCATTGTTTAGTAACTTTAGTGTAAGTTACCGAGATGCATGAAGTGGAAAGCTTGGGAGGCTTCTACTGGGGCTTTGTAGAAACTTTTGAGGCAGGTACATTTCTTTAGGGACTTAAGAAGTACTAAAACATAGTTCTAAAATAAATATTTGTAGAAACCATATTAATTTTCGCTGAATTTCATAATCTACATTTAAGAAACTTTAAAAATGTTGCAGTTTTCATGCGCAAAGCTCAGATTTTCAAAAAGCCAATAACTATTTTATCTTTAGATTGCCCGATAACTAGGTTACAAAGGTCACAGTATGCCAGCATCCTGGTATAAACCCTGGCCTTTCGGCGGGACCCTGACAGGAATCCAATATAATTATAGTTGGGAAACAGGTTCGCTGATGGCTTAATTTTGTTCAGTGATTTCGTCGATTTTCCATTTTCAAGTTCCTTCAAAAAGCTCAAAAAGGCGCCATTGCCCTAGATTCAGCCAGGAACACAGCATATTTAAGTGTATGCATTTGGAACAAAGAGAAAATCGAATGGAAAAGCGTCCTTATGCAACGTTCAAAGGCACGAACTACCAATATAAACGAACTTCGGTGAAACTTGGTGCTAATAATATCAGCAAGTGAACTCTTATACAAAAAGAACAAGTAGCGATTTTAAATCAAGTCCGATTTCTCTCAAAATGTTTTCCATTGCCATAAGAATAAAGAAGTAAGATAATATATTGACTTAGTATTTGAAAGGTAAGGGATACGTTAATTAGAAATTATTATCTATACTAATATAAAAAGCTAAAAAGTTTGTTTGTTTGCTTGAACGCACTAATCTCATATATACTTTTATCTATACTCTATACTAATATATAAAGCTGAAGAGTTTGTTTGTTTGTTTGTTTGCTTGAACACGCTAATCTCAGGAACTAATGGTCTGATTTGAAAAATTATTTCAGTGTTAGAAGGGCAGAAGCTATCATACATAAATATCACGCTAAATTTGAGTACTTAAGTGAAAATTAAGGTTTCTAAAAACAGTTCCGTACACTTCAGGGCCACAAAAGCTCGTGTTA
Organism: Acronicta leporina; assembly: GCA_947256265.1. NCBI lineage: Eukaryota > Metazoa > Arthropoda > Insecta > Lepidoptera > Noctuidae > Acronicta > Acronicta leporina. The sequence continues at coordinate 273,369 of OX366513.1, read as the reverse complement.
TTTTAATGCTTACAGTGCATATTAAGTTTTGTTGTTATCTCCTGCCATTTAGTTTCTACTTTTGATATAACATCTATAATAAATAATATTGGAGAATAATAGGTAATATCGGAGCTGTTGGGCAGGAGGGAGCACTGCACATTATTGATACAGGCCGGCCTGTAAGTGGCCCCATTTCTCAGCCCGGTTGGACCTCACAGAGACGGTCGGGTGCCATAAATATGTGAACAGTGAAAACCGTTTGTCCTTATGGAATAACATTTTTTTGACAAATCATCATCATCAATTTCAATCATTAGTTTAAATTTATTCAATACTAGCGACGCGCCCGCGGTTTCACCCGCGCTGCCCCGGTCCTAAGAGTCATAGCGTGATGTTAAATAGCTTAAAACCTTCCTCTTAAATCACTCTATCTATTAAAAAAAACCGCATCAAAATCCGTTGCGTAGTTTTAAAGATCTAAGCATACATAGGGACAGACAGCGGGAAACGACTTTGTTTTATAATAAGTAGTGATAGTGATATTCATTCCGGATCGAATTGGGTTGTTCTTAAAACATCGCTATGTTCTATTTTAATTGCAAAAACATAACCTAAAATGCAATTATAGTTTATCTAAATATTTGTATTAAGCAAACATGGCACGAGCGCCATTAGCGGTGGTAGTGGAGGGACTAATGAGATATCTAGCAGATGAACACACGTGCCGGTCCTAATAACACCACATACGGGCCCATGGTGGCAATACTAAATGAATTCCATCTTCCGAGCCTTTCCGCGCCTCTACCAAACAAAGCACATTATTTAGTAGCCTAGCATCAAGTACGAATTAGACATAGAGCGCCTATGTAGTTGTACCTTACGCAATCAAATGTGATTTAAATAATAGGCTCATTTTTGTATTCCCAAAATTTTTTAGACGTATTTTATATGTACCTACTCCTGTAAACCTACAGTTTGTTGAAACGAAGAAAAAATTAATAGCTCAACCTGGGAATCGTACCCGAGACCTCTTCCTAAGCAGTCAAGCTCGCGACGACAGTATAACCACAGCGGCATACTAGAAAAATAATTGTTACGACCACAAATCCGGTTTCCAGTTTATCGTCGGGTTTTTATATAGAATTCTTCCTGTATAGGCTTGATTGAATTTGAAACTAAATCAAACCTAGAAACCTTCAAAGTTCTTGTATAACCTCTAACTCTCAGTGGCAAGTATAAAGAGGTATTGAAAAAGAACAGACCCATGAATCTGACCATACGTTGCATAAATGCTTAGTACTTCTTTATTGCATTCTGTAGCTTGTCTCATCAATACTCAAAGGTGGGCTACTCGGCCGTATGACGTCAGATGACTGTGCACAGACGTATCAGCGTGTTGGCAGGTCGTGCATTATTCAGCCGGCGACAAACTCTCTTACAATGATAACCGGCGCGCTAGGAACAGAGCACAACTTGCTGAAACAGTGTGACGCCGCCCTAAATAGCTAACTAACTTGAAGTTTATGAATTTTGATAATTTTGTTTTCCTTTTTAGTGGGTGGATGATTGATGTCTACGCTACGGATAGCGGGTTCGATCGCCGCACGGATCAAATGTTTTTATCGCTTACAGGTACCTAGTTTCGCGCAGGTACTGGTACATAGTGTTAGTGCGTGTATGATTTGTGTTTTTTTATGGGATAGGTGAGGAAACGAGCAGACGGATCACCTGATGGTAAGCGATAGCCGCCGCCCATGAATACCCGCAACACCGGAGGAGTCACAAGTGCGTTGCCGGCCTTTTAAAAGGGTTTGGGCCTCAGGTAACCTCACGAAACGCACGAAATTAGAAGCGTGGTTTAAAGAACCATAACATATCATCACGCCGTATACTTCGAATGATTAGAAATATTAATTTCTATCCACAGTTCCAGCCACAAAGTGGTAATATGTTTAGGTCACACGTAAAAGGGGGCGAGCCTGCTGCCATTAGCCGGATATAAATCGAAACTCCGAGCTGCTACTGAGAATTTTATATAAAACGCCAATAACATTTTGCTAGAACTGGGAACCGGACCTAGAACCTCTAGCGTAGCAGTTGCACTACAGACTACTAGGCTAATAAATCAGTTTTAAAAATATATATAAACTATTCGCCTCCTATTACCTACTACCTTATTATGGGATCTAAACATATACCGGTGAACTGTGGGTGTACATACATCATAAAGTACACCTCAGAATGCCTGGTGAGGATTTCATAATACATACAAGAATCTGAGTACCTACCACTTTTAGGTCATGAAAATGAAAATCCGACAGCCTTTATATAAACTATGCTGGACAAACATCGAAGTTTCTACCTGCTATGTACCTACGTATACATAAACATAGGAATTGTTTTACGTTCGTTTGAAACGGCCTGTACGTGAACAAACTAGGTTGCTTTGACGGAAAAATCCAGTGAGTTCTATGACATGATTTTTCGTTTAGCTATGTATACGCTTTGGAAACAAATTTCACAATAATTGCGGAAGGCGGTAATATTTCAATAATCACCTTGTGTGATAGGGTTATGTTCTGGGATTGACCAAAAAAGCACTTACCTTTCCTTAGATTATTGTTGCCCTATTTAAGTACCTAAATACTCCATGGAAAGGGAAGGCAAGTGTGTACCAGGTCTGGTGAATATATTATTGTATAACTCACTATTTTATTTTCATTAACAATTAAAATTAGGTACATTAACAAAACGTAATTGCATTAACGTTTTGAGTTCTTCAAAACAGACGTTTCGCGGTCTTGTAAAATTGTGTGAAGTGAAACGTCAGATTGTAAAGTTTAGTTCCAAAATTCGGCCAATAACCAATTTAAATAACTTTCATTCCAAAATTATTCAGTCAAAAGTAAATTTGATGGTCATACTATAACTAAATGTAGCCGCAGATAAGTCATTCTACAAAACAACTAAATGAGGATAGCAACATTGGTAAACGTGCTGCGATGACAATCCAGCTGGACGTTGTACAACTCTTTTACATAACAGAGCTATTTTGTAAAACAGCCAGCGGTTATGTAATCATCTACATACTTCCAACTTCGACATGTTCACTACAACCACGACCACATACCTACGTATATAACTTACAAATTCTCAAAGAGAAAGTTTTCACACTTACCAATCCCAGCTACCGAAATTTTTGGTCAGCTGTTTTTAACCCCCGACGCAAAAACGACGGGGTGTTATAAGTTTGACGTGTCTGTCTGTGTGTGTGTGTGTGTGTGTGTGTGTGTCTGTCTGTGGCATCGTAGCTCCCGAATGGATGAACCGATTTTGATTTTGTTTTTTTTGTTTGAAAGGTGAATAAGTGGGGAGTGTTCTTAGCTATGTTTGATGAAAATCGGTCCAAGATGGCCGCCGCCGCCGCCGCCGCAAATTTTGTCGCGTCGGGGGACCGCTCTCTAGCTCTCGCGTGTCTGCCCGCTCGGGTCGCCAAACTTGAATATGTTACGCTCCGCCCACTTTACACCCTCCCGCGCGTCGCGGCGATGTACGCGCCATCCACATCAATTCTGATTTCGCGCGATTCACGTTCGGGAAGCAAAAGGAAAGGAAAGGATTCACATAATTAGAGAGCGGTCCCCCGACGCGACAAAATTTAATCAAAAAACTTCATACGTACTTACGAAGGGTTATAATTTCAAGTTTATTTTTTTCTTTTTATAGGGATTCAGGTTTATTTTTGTGTCGGGGGTTTTTTTAAATTTTTAATTTAATTTGTTAAGTTATTATAGAATGAAGCTATTATGTACTTATATACTTAGCCTATCATAAGTATATACCACAATCATACACAATCCATTACAGACAAAACATGTACTTATTTACCTTCGAATAAAGCAGGGTATTAAATGATTAGTATGTTAATAACAACACTATTATCAATTCTTTTATGAGTGTTTATTAATTGTTAGTAAATAATACATACCTTCAAATTCTTTGCGGGTCGACTTGGGGAACGAAGATTAGTTTCTAAACCACAAATATGAATAGCTTGATAAAGTTAGTTAGCAAAGAATAATAACTTTAAAAGTAACCACAAAACATGCGTCCAGCTTGGCGGCGTTAGTGAGACTAATATTAGTATTACTCTAGATAATAACATAATTATTAAGTAGTCATTACTAGCAGCGTATGCGCAGGTCACGTGTATAAACAGGTTCGTGGAAACCTTACTGTGATATAGGGACATAGGGTACCTATTATTGTCTATTCTGTGGCATACTCTGTCATTTGTCACGTCATCACTACCATAGATTAGATAGCTTTACAGATAAGCAACGCCTTTAACATGTTGCCTTCTCTGTCGTATGATTACACGAAGAAAAACATTACTCTCACATAATCATTTAATATCTGTAGATATTGAACATAAATAATCCCATATTTACACCACACACGCTGATAACATATCCCGATGTTTATGTAATGGAATTATATTTACTACTAGCTTTTGCAGCGGCTTCGCTCACCTGAAACTATTTAAGGATTAAAAATGGATCCCAAAAATAATTTTATAAAAACCAACAGTGATGATCTCTTCTTTGTATGGTTCTCTATACATCAAAGAGGTCAATCTGTATCTCAGGATCTGTTTAATTATTTGAGATAAGATACGAGTAGCTACTATTTTTTAAGTTGGAGCTTAAACTTTCTAATAGTGATGACAAAATTAAAATCTATTCAGTAGTTTTTGCGCCAACCCGTAACAAACAGACAAACCGGCGAGAATATAAGAAATCAAATTTTTGGGTTCCGAGACGTTTATATACCCTAAAACCTACTTGTTTTTATTAATATCTTCAATGTACAGACAGCTTTTTTTAAATTGAATAATAGTAGAGATGTGTATATTGTTATATTTATTATCTGTAGATTATCGGATTACAATAAAGAAATTAATTGACCAAGGATGTAATTTGTCACTTCAAGCCAAGATCAATTAGCGATAGAGTAGATACAGCATTGTAATTCGCCCCGTAACAGAACATAACACGCTTGCATCTCCGGAGTTATACGCAGAACTTATTAATTAAGGCAAAAACTCCTTAGGGAGACACGAATTTCATTGATAAATCTCTTACACATTACAGACAGGTATACATTACACATACAAACATTTACGTAAGCCGAACAGAACATGACGTAAACGACAGTAATTACATTAGTATGTTCATAACGACACCGAATGTACCGGATTATATGTAGTACATATTATCTGTAATATATCACACGTAATATACGACGTTGTAGGCAATTAGTTTAAGTAGTTATATTGATTTAATCGTTGCAATTATATTATGATTATATAATTATATTGTGAGGCCCAATTCCCACCCAGGGCACAATGAGAGCTAACTACTACTGGAAATTAAAATTAAATCATAGGTAAGTTTATTATAAACGTGAAAGTGTGTGAGGATGTATGGATGTTTGTTACTCTATCACGCCAGAACGGCTGAACGTATATGGATAAAGGCTGCTTTTTATCCAGGTCAGAACCAATTTTGAAACCCATCTGAAGTCCTCGTAGACGAAGTCGCGGGCTGAAGCTAATCTTTATATACATATTATAAATCAAAGTCGTGTTAGTTACTTCATTTATTATTCGAGAACGGCTGGACCAAATTTTAGTGAAATTGATCCGTCAATCCGATTTTGCAGAACCAAAACACGGAGAAAAATGAACATGGCGTTGTATGCTGGTTGTCGTTAATGCTAGTAGATGGCGTTGCGTGCATTATTTTTATTTTAAGTTTCAGGTTTTATTTTCCAAACGAATTCAAAACCATTTTTTGGAGGTTGCATTATTAATTTCCTACTTGTCATATGCCTAAGGGTTCTAGGTCGTACCTATATTGTTTGATGTACAAAGCGAACGAGATTCATGTAGGTTATGTAGCAGCATACGTTGTTACAAAAAACTACCTAGAGATTTTTTTTTATTGAAATCCGTAGGTACTTCCATACTACTACATACACCCATCCATATATAATAATATATTCGAAAGTAACTCCGCATTTTTATCTATTAAATATCTACGCTTAAATAGCTCAACAGATTTCGATAAAATTTGGAAAGGAGATAGATTGCACACCTTTTGTCTCAAGTCTTATAGGATATGAATGAAACCGCGGGTGACTGCTGGTATTAAATATCTCATTTACATAATATGTATTATTGTAATGGTTTGTAGACGTAGGTACAATGAAACCGACAACTTCCAAAAAAACTTTATGCAATGTGAATTTAGCGGGCTACATATTATCACTATGAAATTATATGTGACCTATTTTCAACTTTCATAATAACAGTGTCTGAATCATTAATAACGGGGTTACCGCTTTGAATATTTAATTTGTCTGAACAACGGGAGCTTTTAAAACGAGCTACAGGGGTGATTCAGGTGGAGTCCACCGGTCACAGTAGAAAAGAAAAAGTAATTCTAAGCCTGACAAAAATGCCTTAAAACGTAAAGCAGTAGTAGGGAGTCGGCTTAAATTATTGTCGAACTTTCATTTAGTGAGACTTTAATTTACTGGAAAAACTAAACACACTAGGATACTTTTACTGATGAATACCTTGCGTCAGATAGTCTAGTCCAAAAACATTTTCTATCAATTATCTGTTTGAAAAAATACTAGAAAAGGAAGTAAAAATTACCTCGTTATAAGACTAAAGGTTGACTTTAAATATATTGAGAAAACTATTCTTATATACTATTCTTTATAAAACATCTGTATCCTTTCTAGAACATTCCTTTTGTATAAATGTATTTCATAGTCTTATTTTACAAATAGAGCTGCGTGTTTACAGTAAGACGCAAAGCATGCACCCTGAGACAATGTTAGCGTTACAAAGGTGACACAAAGGGGCTCTGTTATCGCGTCCCCACAGCAAGGGCTCCGGCTAGCACTCGAGGTGTTCCGGGAACGATGCTAGCGGATACAGGAATACAAATACAGGATATACTCTGAGTAGTGAGAAAATAGCGTTACAGTGACGATGTTAGTGATAATGCTACACGAGTACCAATGCTTTAATGATATTGATATTATCTCAAAGTTTGCAATCGTCATTTCACGAAAAAATCTTATTTTTTTATCTTATTTATTTTTTATTATTATCTTCTTATTATTTATCTTCTTCTCTATCTCTACTATTATAAAATTGTAAAAAAGCTGTGTCTGTACATTGAAGATATTAAAAGAAAAACAAGTGGGTTAGGGTATATCAACGTCTCCGAACCCAAAACCACCCTTGTCTGTTTGTCTGTTTGTTACGGGTTGGCACAAAAACTACTGAATAGATTTTAATTTTGTTATTACTGTTAGAAAGTGAGTGCTCCAAATTAAAAACTGGTATACTTCTTATCTCAAATAATTAAACGGAACCTTAGATACAGCTTGACCTCTCTAATGTAGACCCATACAAAGAAGAGATCATCACTGTTGGCTTTTGAGCTTCAAGTGAGCGAAGCCGCGGGCATAGGCTAGTAATTCTATACGGGCAGAAAGCCCCTTTTGCCCGGCAAATTGGCAAATTGCGGGTAAATCGTACGATGACGGTTATCGGTCGTAAATCCAAACTATAAGGTAGAAGACAATGCTCGACCTGGGAATCGAATCCAGGACTTCCGTCTCAGCAGCACTGTTTTTTATAGTCAATAATTTAACTTTTAAATACAGTTATATAAAATACCAAAATATAGTTATGTATATAGCCTGGCCTCGGCCATTACTCGTCCAAATAATACTAAAATTCACTTTTAAATCTCCATTTAGTACATTTGATTCAAACGACTATAAGATATCTCATTTCCATGGCGGGCATCGCGCGGCCGCTGTGATTGATGATCTTCAGGCCCTCCCAGAATCCTCAGCATTCATAGCTGGATCATAAATTAAGTGCACTCTCATTTGCCCATACAATAAACGGTGGGAGTTCAATAGCAATTGTTCTCCGGAGGCCAGTGCCCCCCCCCCCCCCTCTTTTTGTTCGTGAATTTAATAAACCTGGCCATTTGTTCAGTTTGTATGGCTGAGAGTAATCAAAGTTTTAACTTTTTTTTGTGTATTTTCTGTTTGAGTTTCAGGTGTTCACGGTATTCGCCCTGATTTGATTCGGGTATTCGTAAAAAAAAGTGTGGAAATATAATCGCGTCAGTTTTGTCAAAGTCAAAGTCAAAATGTTTTATTTCAATTAGACCATTATAAAAGGTACTTACTTTTGAAAAGTCAAACTAGTTGCACGGTTCCAAAACGTGGGTCATATGGATTGTGGTTTTATAGTATCACAAAAAATGATTAATAATTATTTTTAACTAATCTATCATTGAAATATCTGCACAATAGTTATCACTTAACAAAAAATCTCATCAAGGAAATTAAAATAAAGATAACAGATATAAAAAATAAACGTATAAGACGAACGCTACAAGAATAAGAAATAAGACTTCGAAGGAAACGTGTTTAAGAATATTATTCAGAAGGTTCAAAGCTATAGATTAGTATAGTCTTTCAAAAAAGTAAAATCTCACAAAGTTTATCTCTGGCGGGGATTCGTATCTTTATCCTGTGCTCCAAACTGTTCTAGCTCGTTGAATCCCTAACTTCGTCTTGAAACTTCCATATTTTTCTCTGTCCACGACAATAATAATTCTCGGAGTCTTCTTTCAGTTTGTATCAAAATTTCAAACACAAATTTTGCAATTTGTATGCTGATTCTTTTTGTAAGACTGTGAAGTGGGACCATGACTCGCGAGTCACGAGACGCCCGGAGATTGTCTTTTTAAATTCGAGCGCTCGACCACTGCGGGGTAATGTGCACGTTAAGTTACGATAACTGTGTTAACAACAAAAAACAAATAATATAGTATCTTACATAATTTTATATTAATTATAAAAAATAATTATAATGAAAAAAAAAAATATATATATTATTATCTCAGAACCAGAATAAACAGTGACTTTTGCCAACCTAGGATACAATAGCAACGACAGTTAAAGTTATTTTAATCACTATTTTTTTATAATAAACTCCCGATCTTTTCTTTCTTCTTTTCTTGCCTACTGATCACAATACCTACACATATTCAAATAATCAATTACTTACTCAAAACAGGCGTCTACAGGAAAACCCACACAGCCTGTGGGTAAACCGAGCCGTCAAAAGTTTCATGCCTAATGTTTATGAGACTTTTATTCAGACCTTTTTCCCTATTTTTTCTGCACAATAATTTGGCGAGATCCAACGTCAAGATTGCCAAGTTTCGTAGCGTTGCCCCGTAATTTTTAACCCAATTTTATCGCGACCTTTCAGGCGATTTATCAAAATCTGTAGAATGTTTTATCCTCACGAAACTTCGAAGTCTGATAATAAGGGCAGGCAAAAAGGTGAGCGTCTCGAAAATACCTTACAATAAAGATCAACATAATTTTGTTGATGATGTAACTCTTGTCATTTTTTAACTTGTGGCAAAGGCATTAAAACTTTTACTTGAGGTTACCGTCAATGGATTTGCCCAGTCACCTCTGGGCCGCGATCGGGCGATAACACTCCGCTTTGAAATTAATTAACTTCTAAATAATCGCGTCCGTGTAACTATAAACTATAAACGCGCGTGAACTATACACTTATTTTAATTACTTTTGGATGAACATTTTGTCGTCATAATCATAGTGGTTACTTAAGCTACTTGTGATTGATACTTGTAAAGATAAATATTGGTTTAAAATGAATCTATTTATTTATTGACTTATCGTGTCATGTGTTGCTATTATCAACTACTTATGTACCTAATTATTTTTTAAGTTGATTATTCGTGTATGTGTATCGTAAATTTTTCTATGATCCAAACTGGAAAATTATGTGTAGAAGAAAATTAGGTAAGCATTATCTACTTTTTTTGTTGTATCTACGAAAAACCTTATAGACCTCCTGCCACCCAGGGAGTGACAGGGTATATCGGACTAGTACCGACTAAAAACCATAACTGCCTTTTTTTGCCCTATCGTCATGGCTATGTCGTCGCATCGTCCGCAGGCCATCGCTCACGGGGGGGGGGGGGGGGGATTAATTGTTGACTATTATACTATACTAGCTTCCGCCCGCGACTTCGTTCGCGTGGAATAGTTACTTAGTCTTAGCGTGATGATATATAGCCTATAGCCTTCCTCAATAAGTGGGCTATCTAACACTGAAAGAATTTTTCAAATGGGACCAATAGTAGTTCCTGAGATTAGCGCGTTCAAACAAACAAACAAACTCTTCAGCTTTATATTTTAGCTTATTAAGTATAGAAGTATAGATTCAGAATGATAAATAAAAAGAGATTTCAGGAAAAAATGGTCTTTATTAAACCTCCTTTCATAGATGATAATATCATCAGAGTTCACAGATATCCACGACAATCTAATATTTACATTATTATAGAAACTAATAGTAATTATATACACAGATATTCATACGGTTTCGCTTTCACAAGTTGATTTTGAGATATTTATATTGTTATTTATATGTACAGATTAGTAACAAGTCTTTACAAAAAACCCTAAAAGTATTTAAGTTCACAACTCAAATATTGATTCCAATAAATATTTAACTATCAAGATATAGAAACGATATATTAACAGAGTTATCTAACACTGAAGTAGACTATATAAATTCAAGATGAACATTAACAGAGATAACATAAATGGAAATTGCACTAAATTGGTCAGGAGGTAGATACACGATTGCCAGAATTCAAAATCGACACAAACGTGCAAATTGCGAAAACCCGAATTGATTGCGCGCTGACTTTGTGAAAGCAGCTCTTAGGGACTGTATAAGCCAGCGGCATATTCTAGCACTAGAGAGGACCCTTTGAACCGCATACACATGGATACACACTGGTATAATATGTAGTATATATATGGCTCACCACTGCAGCCGGCCAGCGGAGCGCAGCACTCCGCTCAGCCGTGGCTATCTCACGCTTAGATACGTCATTGCAATCTTACCCTCACAGTAAACAATTGTAGACTTTTGATGTCATCTTTGAAAACATCTATTGGAAATTGGTTGAGTCTCAGTAATATTATTACACTCACGATTAATATTTTTGTTCTCACAATCCACATTAAATTTGCCGCTATTTTTGGTCTGAAATTGTCATCACATAAATCTACACGTGTAACATTTAATACCACTGTATTGTCATGTTTAATTTCTAGATTATTGTTTCATATGTATCCGTTTTCTTTACTGGCATTTTATTGATGTCCCCCAACAGTTGCATCAGTACATTTCATCATCCTAAGTGGTGGTTTTGTTAGCAGTTTTGCATTAAGTTTTCAATTTCAGTTTAAAAGTCATCTACACAGATATCTCTTGGATCTGGACGCGTTTTTTTGGAGGCGCTACGCCGGTGCTGCTCGGCCTCTCTTTGAGTTCTGACTCGCTGCTGCGCTGTGGGAATCGACAGATATGTTAGTAGATGTTCAAACCTTAATCAAAAGGGGTATTAATGAGGATATTGCCCATGGAACAGTCAGGTGTATACAATAAAGTGAGGCAAATATAAAAAGGAACATGTATATAGAAATCTATCACTAATATGTTGCTGTTTTTAATGCTACCATTGGCGTTATTGGACATATTCATGAATTGTAATGAATCCAAACGATATTGTTACCTTAAGAGTGCTCTTGCGCGGCGAAGTGATGGACGCAGGCTCGTTACTCAAGGAAACGCCGCCGCGACTGCTGCAGCTACCTGTTAAATGAAGCACAAATTATGAGAGATAATTTAATAAACAATAAAGTAAGCAGAATCGAATATGTGTCATGACGTCATCATTAAAAGTGCCGTCGATACTATAATGCTTGATAGCTATTACCATATGTAATAATTTCTGTATAAAAACAAAAATGTAAGGTAGTGCATATAAATTCAAAATAAATTTTAGTATTGCAACACAGTGGAACTAAGAGAGGCCGTCATAAAGTTCTAGCAAGAAACTAAACACGTATCTATAGTATATTCCAGAAATATAAAAATAGAATAGCCTAACAAAGACAGACTATGTGATTCCTTTCAGAACAGAAATAACATTCCGAATTATAGTATTTGTGATGGATAAAATGTTCGGGTTTCTAGTAGCTTTAGAATTGGAAAGTGCATTGAAACGACACTGAATGCATCCTCACATCGTGTGCCACAAATAAATCGCCAGGAATGTCTATAATAAATTTTACAGTTGTCTCCGCGTTCGTAGATACAGCCATCTTGCTGGATTTTGGCCACAGAGTATAACTTATTCAGTTACCTATTCAGTCAGTACAGGAACAGAGCGCAAAATATAGAAGAAGAAGAATCTTTTCAAATGTGACTAAATTTATAATGTGTGACCGTTAGCCTGCTTCCATAGGTAAACTGAGCATACTATCGGCATTTCAATAATATTGGGCTTATATTTAAAAATACATAACGCGCATTTTTGCAAGTTTTCCATACCTATCGCCACAACTGCGTTACTCCATTTTCTATCATCATAATTCTGGCAGCAGTTCAAATACTCCCTGAGTTATCACCAGTCCCTACCATGAATAACAAAGTCACTCTGCTAGAACGGACATAACTCTCCTAATTTACAACCATGGGCCGGCGGCGGTTAAGTGAGAATCGTGTTTGTGGTTTATGGTACGGCCCGGGTTCCCAAGTGGACGGTCATAAAAATGGGCTTTAGATATGACGTCTTTTTTGCCCGTATGTAAAAAATGTTTGCTTTGCTCTTAAAATAATGTAGTATTACCTACTAGCACTAGGTATGAAGTATGTTTATTTAAATGTTTGTAGGGTGAAAATCGTTTGAATTAAGTAAGTGATTAAATATAAAAATAAACTTTCTGCAGTGTCAATACATTTCACTGGGTTGGAAAGGTTAGCGTTAGACTATGTTTGGTAATTTGAATTTCTTTTTCTGCGTAGTGTACTTAGCTATATTCTCCCGTTCATACCTTCTCTTCTTGGACGTCGGTGAGGATTTCTCCGGCGACCTCTCTGAAGATAGATTCCAGCGAAAACTAGCACATTTAGCGCCAGCAAGAAACATCCAGCACCAACCGTCACACCCAGCGCCACCGTGTAGCTACGACAAAGAACGAGGCCTTTGGAGTTATACCAAACAGGAGAAAAGTTATACCCAGTCAGTTGAAGTTTAACAAACGAGGAAGACCGGTGTCAGCTCTGTATAAAAATACGCTAAATGTCATTATTTTTGGCATTTTATTCTTTAAAAAACGAGACGAAATGTTGAGGGCTGCTTCAAAATATCAAATTATCCTCAAGAGTCTCAAGGGTGATGCATAAATTTGGTTACATCAGCCTAAAATGACAATTTTGACAGAAAAAATATGAGTATCTCGTCGCATCTGTTTGAAATATTACTATCATTATTTCAGAAGTGACGCGAAGTCCGGTTAATTCAGTCCGAAGTTCGGCGCCATCCATTACCATTATCAGCAGTATCCAGTTGTCTGGAGGGAAAAAATGCTCCCCTTGAGAAATGGGTCGGCATTAAGACATTATACGCGAGACAAAAGGGACAGAATTCAGGAAGGTAAACAGGTACGTAAACACATTAGCGAGATTACGAGTCTCGCTACAAAATGCTCCGATCAATCTTGTTTAGAGTGTGTTCTAGCCGAGGTTCAGGTGACGCGGAGCCATTCGGCCGAACATCGCCTCGGGAATTTACATGTTATGAAAATTTAACAATGTTTTCAAGAAACACTTTACGTATTTTGATCATTATCCTGTCCCGTTTTGTTGTTCTGTGTATCAAATCGAGTGGACGCTTATCGACAAAGTTATTTTTAAAGGTAATTCTCAACAGCCAGACAAGCTTCACAGATAGCAACAGACGGTCATCGCATTAAGATGAATACACATTGTTATGTCGTTCGCAGTAACAATCCCAATATAAAGTTTGGACACTAGACCCAACTTTTCCAAAACATCCTCCGATGGAAATGGCTGCTGTTCCAACTAACTTCTGCGATGATAAAAACATGTACATACGAAAAGCAGAATGTTTCTGTGGAACTTTGAGAAAGTTCGAGTATTGTTCCAAGTTTGGTGCCTAAAGAAAAACTTGAGAGCAGAACTAGCAAAGACGACTTCAGAAATGGATCAACATCTTAATGACAAGCGAACACCCGAGTTTCAGTACAGTTAGTTGTTAGTAGTATACAAGCTGTGATGCGGTTAGGGACTGTTGCTTTGTTCGTCTCGGCACCCCAGAGATCGGCGCCTCCCTTCAACTCAAAAAATTCTTTTTTCGTCACTTGTTTATCTTATTACGGGAAATGTCGTTACGTACGTTTTTTGTGCAGCTTTCAGAATTTTCTCAATGGTGCTCCTTTCATTTTTCCCTATAAAAGCTTTACAGGAATACGGAATGTTGTCTCCTAATTGGACGAGAGTTTGCCTCCTGTAGGCATTATACCATTATGTGTGGTGCCTTGTGGCATGCGGCTATGTCGATCCGGTCCACAATTACATCCATTTAGTTTGGAGCTGTTGATATTTCCGGTTAACAATTTCCATTTGGCCGGTGAGCTAAACTTATAACAAGCTGAAGCTAATCCATAATTCAACATTTAAACTACAAGTTTGGATTGAAATGGGCGTCCGACACAAAATATTATATAATGTTCAGCGAACTAATTTCTGAAACAACTATTTTAGTTGAATCCCAATGAAACAGCTTGAAATTTCCAGTTAGGTAATCTAGATTGCTTTACAGTCATAGAATAAATTTTGTTTTAATGCCAGATTACACAAACCATATTTACCTATAATACTGGGAGTCCAGATTAGTCAAGGAGTCTTCTTTGGGTGAAGGCTGTGGCCCTGGGAGGGCGGACAGTGCGGGTCGCGGGGAGGGGGACGGTTCACACTCCTCGACTTCGGAGGAGTCCTCCTCTGCCTCTGTACTGTCCTCTTCATCATCTAGAGACGCTGTAGTCGTGTAGAGCTCCGGGAATATTTCACCTAAGACAAATGTAAGTTTCATAAACACTCCTGCTTCTGTGATCTACTAGGACTATATGTTTTTCTGTGTATTTTGAGAATAAATACTTCTTGCTTTTAATTGCGTACCTAATCCATACACACGGCGGAGTGGATAACATTTCTTAAAAGACTTTTCAAATTAATGAGACTTAATGGTTTAAATGCCTTTTGACTGCATATAATTAAGCTAAGTAACCCCATTAGCACTATCTATGTATTTAATATCAGGCTCTTTACCAAAGCAATTGCGGTGTCAGGTTTTAAGTCTAGCTAGACTCAACAATCTCGACCTTCGTAAATTATCGTGTTCATTAAATAAAGTGCTTTTAACGGTAAAGTTTGTTTGGAATTTTAATAAGCTCATTTTCTTTTCATAAACTTCGTTTATTTCGTTGTAGCAGACACTTGAATTTCAGGAATGTTACGATAAGTAGGCAAGGTTTTCTTCTGTATAAGGTATTTCAGTTTTTTTACAGAAATATAATATCTTTATATAAACTATACGAGGTGTTTAGAAAACCCTGTCCGACCTATAAAGGTATTAGGACACCTTAATCCGGTTATATTTATTAAATATTCTTTATTGATGCAAATAATATTTTACAAAGTACCTACTTATTGATTAGGTTACTAGTTAAATAAGGTAGTTTAGATAGATAAAACCCTGCCTCCTAAACTAAACTAGGGGAAACCTGTGACTTAGGAGTCAGTGTTGTACAATTTGTTACTTCAAATGTTCCAGTAAACCTTGCTGTGTTTGTTGTTTATGATGGAGAACATAATTACATAATTGGAGTTATTACAAAAAGGGAGGTTAGAGTTGAATATGCGTTTTAGTGCGCGTGAAAGTGTGATGGAAATGCGCCATATGCATGCCGCCCCGCTTCGGGGATGCGGGACGATTATGTCGCATTTCCCGGCCAATCTTTTTAAAGCCTGCTTTGTAATTTCTAGTATTTATTGTGGTATTTTAAAGTTTTACATATAAAACAGTTACGGAACGTGAGCCTACAATAATCACTTACTATGTATAACTAAATAAACTTCCTCGTTATTCTAGTGGTCCCAAGTGCGTCTGCTACGCTAGAGTTCTTGGGTTCGATTCCCAGGTCGAGCAAACGTTAATGGGATTTTCTATATCTATTCTCAGTAGTAGCTCGGAGTTTGGAATTTGTGCCCGGTTAATAGCAATAGGCTCGCCCCATTACATGGCACCTAAACATACCAGTGAACTGTGGGTGAACCTTAGTACACCTCTGCCTAACCCTTCGGGGAATGCAGGCGTGATGGTATGTTATGTTATGTAAACTACAATTGCACCCATATCATACAAGATATCATATCCACGTGAAATTTCAATACATTTTGAATTGAATATTGGGAATAGCTCTCGAGCGCAGCATATCTGCACAAGAAACCGATCCCTGAAGTTATCAAAGGTTGGTAATGAATAGTCGAGGCGTCACAAAGGCGCAACTTGTGCCTACCCGCACAAAGAGCGATTGTGATGCCGCCGCCGCACCTCCTATTGTGACGCTAGGGATGCACAGCAAGGTATCAAGCCTTGTAAATAGACTGATTGGTTTTAGACGAAACTTGAAAACCATTTTGAATATCGAACCACGGTAAATAATAAAAAATCTGTGTAGCCGAGAAGTCGAAACTTTTCTATATTTTTTCTTCGAATCTATGATTAATTTTGTCTAAAATTATTTTGCTAAGCTCACACTACAACGTTGAAGTAGGTAAGGGGATAATTTTGACGAAAACATATTTTTTATGAACATTATTATTCGCTTTCTTATTGTAGATACTCTCATTGTGAGAGGAGACCGGTGCAGTGGGACATAATATCTTATAATGGGTTGAATAAGTTGGTAATATGTTACAATTGTTTCTCGCATGCCATGTACCTACCTAGGTATGAGGTAAAATAATTCATGAAGTTCTCTACCTCAATGACAAAATAGTTTCCGAAGCAAAATAGAGGTTATGTGTTCTATAAAATGCTCAAAAGCAGTTTGAAGTTAGAACCTGTCTCCGGTTAATGGCATTAGACTTGCCTATATACCTGGGAACTAAATGCTTAACAGTGAACTGTGGTTACATATCAGCCTTACCCATTAGGGAATAGAAGCATGATGTTATTACACGTATTGTTTCTGAGGTCGCGCCTGGCAGCCCTGCGCGGATCGCGGCAAACTGGACAAAGAAACCTCAGGCAAACCGGCGGATTCTCAGCCGAGGTTCAGTTATTGACACTTAACGCACTCGTTTGCGTTATGTGAACTAGCCTATTCCGTAGGTAATGTAGACCACAAAGCTGGTTATTTTTTATCGGCGCGTTATGAAGCCTAGCGGGAGTGCAAATGTAATTAGAATGTATTATGTAACTAATGTAGTTTTTATTACCTACCTATAATATATTTATACTTTTCACTTTAATTTCAAACCCCTCCACTAAGGCTGGAGCTATTTATACGCTCCATCATTATCTATAATCACTGCCAAACTATAAAATGTGTGTTCAAATTCCGTTAAATTGAAAACGGCTCGCATTCTACAACAATGCTCGACAATCTCGCTCGACACGGCGTTAATTTTCGAGCGATGGACACAAAACAAAAGGCGATCGCCGACTAGCCACAATTACCGGCGCGCACGCCACAATGGCGGATAAATTAGCTCCAGCAGAACTGCGCTCAAGTGTCGCGCCGCGGAAATGACGCTGTGTTTTTCCATAAATATCAAGCATTGTTCCGAACGACAGGCCATTCTGTGGAGCAGGGTTATCGGAACGCTTGCAGTTCTTTCTATTCACCCGGTGCCAATGAATGCATTAAAATTAACCGTCGTACGTAAATTTTAATTTCTTGACCTTTTTCATGCATGAACGGGGAACATAAATAAGACCCTCATAATAACTCTCTAAAACATGAACTTCTGAAAACAATTCCGAGCACGCGAACATAAAAGGGCATATCTAACACGCAACTACGTGCGAGTTTCATGAGTAGGTGTACACGTCACGTGCGTACGAGTGAACTTGTCCGTGACAAAGGGCCCGCATTGTGCGCCAGCGACCGCGCCATTCTTCCCG
The DNA here is from genome assembly GCA_947256265.1 of Acronicta leporina. NCBI lineage: Eukaryota > Metazoa > Arthropoda > Insecta > Lepidoptera > Noctuidae > Acronicta > Acronicta leporina. Next base: position 255,166 of record OX366513.1, on the reverse strand, counting down.
CAGCGCTCATTATGGAGGCATTCCAGCTATTCGCGGGACAATTAATAACAGCTCCGACCCACCCCGAATCCCTGATCGATTTATTTTCATTCGTGACACCTTTCACCATTAATCACTTCGCGACCAAATATTTTGGCGACAATTTTTATTTTTATAAATTCTAGCGAGACCTCATTCGCCTAATGGCCCGCCCGCCTAAGTACCGATTATACTGAGAAATGTCTACAAAACTGTATACAAAAGCGAGGCGGCGGGCTTAACAAATAGTTACGTGTGTCTGTCTATACAGAAGCAACTTCTCTCGTTCCAAGAAATTTCGTGCATAATTTCTCTTTGACTTTGTGTCTATTATTTAGTATTCCAACTGTGTTGATCGCCCAAACTCGAATCCTTTCAGTGACGTATTTTCCAATTAATATAATCTGACGCGTGTTATTAAGTTGGCGGTGTTGATTCCGCTCACGCTCGAGCTATAGTGTTGCTGAACATTTATAATGGAGGAGGGGGGAGCGGTTAATGAGGGCGTTCCGTTTACGCGGCGCGCCAGGAAGTGCCACTAATGGCTCTGGATAATAAGGCATGCTCAATTTAAGCAACGGTACACGTTACCAATTTGCTTTCCATTAAAGCTGCGTCTACGCTGCGCAGTGATTGGCCAAATTTAGGCGGCTATTCACTAGGAATTAGAGTAAGATTCCAGTCAGCCCCGCCGTAATGGGTATTCCGTTTTGGTTTGTACATTAAAATTAATAGTTTGCATAAATTCAGGTTCGCTGAAAGGCTTTTGCAATAACAATTTTCGACAGCGCTTTCTAAATTCTCTCGGAAAAGATATGTAAGTACGATCATTATTTTTTACACACAATTAATTTTTAACATATTAGCTGTCCGTGACCCGTGGTATTAAGCATCGGGTAAGTACATAATTATGCACATTATTATTGTTAACCACGATACCCGCATTTTGGAGGGTAGTAAGTACAAGTAAAGCTGACCTGCAAACATATCCGGGTGTATAGACCTGAACTGGTGGTGGCGTGGTGCGGCGCCGGGCCGGTGCAGCTGTGGGATCAGGTGCAACCACAGCGCCATCTTGTGCCCGCGGTAGTGACTCTTCACTCGGAGTTTTGTGCCTAGAGAAGCAGGTACAGGTAATTGTATTGTAGCAACATATAAAAACAAAAAAACAGTAGGTAAAATAATCAACGAAATAGGATAACAGTTAAAAGTGATGTGTGATCATCATGGTAATAGTATCATTGTGGTGTGGTCATAAATAAAATCAGATGTCGAGTGGAGGTTATCTTCCTTTTACAGCTAAATATTAATAAAATCCGGTACGGAAATGATATTCATAATAATGTTATTAACGCGTCGTATCTCGTTGGTTTTTTTATATCCGAGACTAATCTGACAGATGTCAATGACCTTCTTAAAAACTAATGCGTAATTTTTACTGAAAACACAAGGTTATTTATTAGAGAACAATACCTATAAAACACTCACTTTATAGAGAAGTCACGTAGGTACACGTATAACATAAAAATCAATTCACGTTCCGAAACAAAACAAGCACCTTCCCGAGAAAGGATTAAAAAAGTTGTTAACCCTCACAGTGCGGCCGAGAAAGGAAGAAAACACGCACATTCGTTGGGGAAGCAGATCGTAAAAATAACGAGTTTCGACACAATATGGCCGCCAAACTTTGAATAGGGCTTTATCTGATTATCTCGGTACCGTTCGAGATTTTATTTCCAGATCAGTTTAGATGAAAAATTCTCCTGTTATTCAGTTCAGGCTTGTTTTGTACGCACGAGTTTACGACTGTCATTATGATGAATTCGATTAACCTATTTATCAAGCTGTTTTGCCATACGTGGGATGAGAGTCCTTCGAAATATAAAATACCTATCGTGTTTTTATAAATCGGAGAATTTCAACTTGATTACGTATTTATAATTAATTCTGTATGGAAATAAATTGTTATATCATGAAACAAACAGTGTGGAACTCTTATAATAAGAAAGGTTAGTTTATAGTTGTGGCTACCTATGTATGATCTGTGTATGAAGTACAAAGGTCATACAATCTATCCTTTCATACTATGAAAGACAATACAGTAGTAATAATGTGCATGAAAGTAGAGTTATACATTTCCTTACCTATACTTAAATACTGTTGCGTGTTCATTTCATATCTGGGCCAGCTTGTCACGCCTTCATGGTGCCTCTCCTCAACTCGAGGAGTAGGGTCTCCAGTCTTGGCGAATGCGGCGAGTAGGGACACCGTCATCTCCGCCACCGCCACGTCACCGCGGGAGTAGTTTCGCGGAGCATACTGCATTCCTCCAACGAGGGGAAGACCCAGAAAGTACGGCAAGGTCTCACTTGTAACGCTACCTAAACGCTGGTGGGAAACGAACGTGCTCTCATTATTCTGAATTAAATTATTTTATAAAAAATGTATTACCAAAAGCTGAGCCGGGTCGTGGAAAATTAAATGGTAAAATTTCGTTAGAAAGTTATTTTTATCTGACGGTGCTAGAAGGAGGGTTATATTTTTCGATTGTACCTATGTATATTTCATAGTCACGCTCTGTAGCCTAAACGGTTTGATAGGTTATAATATATCAAAAACTAAAAATTGTTAAATAATAATGTTAATTTTAAAAAATATAGAATACTTGACTGAAAATTAACATGGAAACGAGATGACTAATCTGATGCAGTCGCAAACATTTGGAGTTACATTTAAAGTGTTGCCTCCAACTGTACGAGATTAGTCCTCTTTGGTTCATCTTTTTGGCATTTGGGTTTTTGTTATATCATGTAGTCGGGTGTTTAATAAACAATAATACAAGTAAACCCGAATTGAGTTGTTAACAATATAACATTTTTTGTAAATCATTTAATCACCAAGAAATTATCTCGCATTAATATTATAATTTTAATCATTAATAATTTTGCTAATTTGTCAAAGAAAGTTACGACATAAGTTAATGAGTTCACACCTTCCTCATTAATTCTAGGTATTATAACGCGCTGTCACCACTGGGCTTAATTGTAGCTCCGCTTATTAAGATTAATTTGTCAAGATAATACGGAACATAATTATAAGATTCCGATGAGTGTTGTTAACGTAAGATTTATTCAGTCCAATTTATATCATCCGCAAGTGTAAACTAACCTGAGGATAATCAGCATCCTTGCTCTGATGCGCGAAATGTGCGAAGTACGTCCTCGCTCCTCTTCGCGCATGCAGCTGCGCAACTCTGAGCGCCGGCGCAGTGACGGCGGCGTCACTGAGCGACTCCAGCGTCGCGTCGCGGATGTTGATGGGGTGCTGGATCGGCTTCTCCCAGTCCGTGTACTCGTTACGGATGGCCGCGAAGATCTCGTTGCGATGGAAGCGGTACACGTTGCGCACGTACGTGCGGAGGACGCGGTTTCTGGGTACAAAGGAGGTGCGGGAATAAGTAAGAACATGGAAAGCGTACGCAACAGACTCTTTAGACAACTTTTTACCTATGCTCCTCTTCAAATCCGTGACGAATATCTTCTTCACTGAAGAACTGGTAGCTCTCAGTTGTAGCCACGACTACAGCGAGCGCGCAGTCAAGAAATGCCTCGCTGGCGTGCAGTGCTCTGGTGGGGGCCTGGCCCTGCGAGGGGAAATCTCGGGAGATTGGAACTGATGGCGCCCAGCCTGCCAGGAACCTGGCCCGCGGCGCCTCTACCGCCAGGAGAGCTGCCAGTGGACGGGCGCGAATGCATTCTACGAACCTAGGAATATTGTCTCATGTAATCATTTATAATTAAAAGATAATTCTATGCCTGTTCGTTGTATGCTCAATAGAATAGAATAGAATAGAATATACTTTATTGCACACCAAAAAAAATATATGTAAAGTACAGTTTTATAAATCATAAAGTTGTACAATGGGCGGTCTTATCGCTAACAGCGACTGCAACTGCATTTCTTAGACAATATAGATCAATAACTTACCAGTTCTCATCATTGGTGGTTTCTGGTGTACACCGGAGCGCCTGCGCAGTGTGCTCTCGTGAAAGCGCCGCGTCAGGCGCAAGTGCTGTTGGACTAAGGGCTGACCCGCTCAGAAGTAGCACGCGAGATACCAAACCTGAATTTAAAATATTTGGAATTGGATTATTTGCATTTGGATATAGAACTAGCAGATTAGTAAGTAACAGTGGTAGGTAATCGTAATAAGGTATACCTACAGACAGGTGCACGTAAGTAGACTAGATTTCTGTCAATTTCTTGCAACGACTAACAGGTGCCAAATATGTGGCAAACGAATAACTACGCTATAGTAGTTATTCGTTTATAGAGTCTATAGATGGGTGACCATTCTTAAAAAAATATATCCCTATAAGTTCAGTGAGAGCCCATTAAAGGAGTTTGCTCACTACACCGTCTCGTCTATGACCGTACTGGGAACGTATCCGACAAAAAATATTATTTGCCGTCGGTCCCGGTTGTTATACGAACATCTAATTACGTGAATAAGGTTGTGCGACTCTGCATTATGTCGAAATACATGTTAAATATAACGTATTTTTCTTCTTTGATATGTTTTTAAAACTCGAAGAGTCTGTAATAATATCATGTGAAAACCTTTCGAATGAAATCGAATGTTATAAAAAATGCAATCCAATCTGTCCCTAATAAAAATAGATAGCCATTTTTCAGGTGGAGTCTAGACGCGATAATAGATCGAAGACAATGTTTTTTGTACCATATAAATCGTTTAGAGGTTGGAACCAGATACCTACGTGGAATCATTCTTTGAGATATATAATTATTATATAGGTATGTAATTTACAAACACAAAACATACTTACGTACCTACTTATGTAAGTATGTTTTGTGTTCAAAGTTCAAAGTTCAATCAAGTAACTTTCATCACTCTATATCTATACACTTTAAAAAAATATATATAATAAGTTGATATCTATATTTTTTTAAAAAGAGTAGGTAACTAAGTATCTATGGAGTTTCTTCAGATTACAATATGAAGCTTATAAGTGGGGATTGATCCCACAACACGTGTCGCAGAAGGCGACCGCTCAGCTGCTCGTCAAGCGTGTTGTCAAATCGTGGGCTTTACCTTTACTGTCGGGCAACATGAGCAGTGCGTTGACGAGCGCGGCGCCGGCGGCGTGTCCGGCCAGCGTGACGCGGCGCGGGTCCCCGCCGAAGGCCGCCACGTTGCGGCGCACCCAGCCCAGCGCCGCCGCCACGTCCAGCACGGCCGCGCCGCCCGCCGCCTGCACCGCCGTCGACCTCACGCCCGCCGTCAAATATCCTACACCAACAATTTGTTTTTATTTATGGGATAGTGGCAAACGAGCAGACGGATCACCTGATGGTAAGTGATAACCGCCGCCCAAAGACACCCACAACATCAGAGGAGTCACAAGTGCGTTGCCCGCCTTTTAAAAGGGTTTGGGCCTCGGGTAACCTCGCTTACTCGGCGAAACACAACGCACGCGTTGTTTCACGCCGGTTTTCTGTGACGCCGTGGTATCACTCCGGTCAAGCCGGTCCATTCGTGCCGAAGCATGGCTCTCCCACGTCAATACTCATACACTCACGACTTTCTCCCACACGGGTATTTTTTTATTGTTTGCTTGAGGCTATTTATCGCAATATTGTAACAGTGAAGTTTGTTATTTATTTATTTTAAAAGAGAGTCCATGGAGTTTCTTCCCGGATTCTTCTCCATAGGATCGACCTTTTGGAACCGTGCAACTAGAATCATAACGTTTCAAAAACGCTTGTAAAAGCTTATTTGAAATAAAAACATTTGAACTTGAACTTGAGGCTATATTATCACTGCGACCGTAAACGGTCTATTGTGATCGCCACTTTTTGAGTTGAGTTCACCGCTGAATCCTGCAGCTACTATGAACTGCAGGATTTTCCTAGGAGTGAGCTCTTTTATTTCATCCGGGCTTAAGGTATGTTTCCCTAGATGAGCGCTACGCTTGTGCATCAGCGATCCACATTCCCCAAGAAGTAATCTTCTTGGGGAATGTGGATCACATATGCACAAGCGGCGCGTCCCACAGGGGTATGTCGAGGCCCTTCAAAAAGGTCAGGTGCGTAGTACTCGCAACCGGCGCGTATGTATGAGAAGTTAAATGAATGTGGCAGAAGCAAAAGAAGTATGCAAGAATCGTAGCAAGTGGCGGTCTACAGTTTCTGCCTACATCATATATAAAACAATTAATAAAACATATCAACCTAAAAGCATCGTCATATACTGACTTGAAAAGAAAGAACTAAGTAATCAGCAAGAGTGTTGATTAACAATTACGTAAGTTTTAATCGCCATAATTTAATTAGAGTATAGATACTCATATAGTATAAATATTTAATAGTATATCGTATTGGTAAGTAAGTCCCTAAAATTTATTATCATAAGCCGAATAATAGGTGACCCTAAATCTGACTCTGGTGCACGAAATCTGGTCAAATCACACTAAATCAAAAATTTATAAGACTTGCTTATGGTATGCTATTCTAATATTAAATGGCATGTCTCACCTAACAAACCTAGCCTATAGTTGATGGTGACGACGAGCAGGTGCGCACGCGCCGCAAGCACGGCACCGTCGAGCGCGTTGGCGGTGCCCCACTCGTGAGACGGACCGCCCGCCCACACCACCACCGCGTACGGCGCTTCCACGCCGCGCGCGCCTGCGGAGAAACCCTCCAGTGAGTAGGAAATCATCATCATCAACGGCCTTTAATTTGTCCATCCTCGGACATAGGCCTCTTCCATCTCATCTCCTTCCACTTCTTTTTGTCCTGGGCTATCATCATCCAGTTGACGCCCGCCTGTCTGCGTATGTCGTTCACCCATCTTTCCGGCGGACGACTTTGCCGCGTTTCGTTTTTTGTGGCCTCCATTCTAACGTTTGTCTAGCGTAGAAAATAAACCCATGTAAAGCAACGGAGATTGCTGGTAAGCTACTGGCTGCTCTAGTGATTCAAGGGAAGAAAGTAAGAGGTACATATAAGAGAGTGGTACTCACCGCTACCGGGCACGTATATGTTGAGGTAGAGGCAGTCTTCGCTCTGGTTGCTGAGCAGCGGGACCGTCGCCCTTAGCTCGTTGTACATGCCAAGGGGCATCTTTGTCAGTGCTGCACTCCTGGTAAGCCAGGTAAAGATTTTGTAGTTAGCCTATTTACCTAATCTGTAACAGGAAACTTAAGTATAAGTAACAAAAATGATGAAGTAATTTTACATGGTGAAACTCACTTGTTGGATATGTCGGGGTAGCGCTGTGGACAGACAGGTGCGAATGCGTCGGCGAGACGCGTGCCCGGCCAGTTGGGGGGCTGTGGCGGCGGCCCCAGTCTGGCCGGGGCGCCCGCGTACGGCACCCCCAGGAACACCTCCACCGGCTCCAGCCGACGGGATGCAGGTTCCACTATAATGCCACGGATCGCACCTGTGAACGGGAATGGAAAATTAAAACAAACAAAATAGTACCCTGGTGAAAATTATGTGCATGTGCAAGAGTACATGTCGGTAAAACTAAACATGAGGTACATCGGCTTGTTCCGTTTGAAAGCTTTAAAAAAAACATACATTAGTTTGCTCAAAACATTGCTCTATTTTAAAACCTCCAGGTAAGATCTTAAACAAATTTTTAGTTCCATCTAAGTTCTCAAAAGATTGTTGTTTTCTTTGAAACTTATTTATGCTACAACTTCTGCTTTAGTAAAACAAAAACACTTTGGAGAATTAAATCCCTACTCGCTTCAAACAGTTGCTGTCATAAATAACAATTTCCGTATTATCTAAAATGTTTATGTATCTAGGAACAGCGCAAAATACACAAACTGTTGTGTCAGATACACAAACGCTCACGATCACAAAATCGGTAATTGTATTTCCCTTTGACATATCCATCGCATTGACAACGACAAAATGGACCTATATTACTGCCACCGAGAGTAGACAGCAGTGAATAAATAAATTGGGCGAATCACCCGGCCTACGTATCGGAAAACCTGCCATTTATCCCATTTGCCCCGAATCGGCTTCAAACAATAATTAATTTGATCCCGCATTCCTGCGTCGCGTCTGCAAAACGGGGCGACATCATTTGGCCAGCATGTTCCCGGCTTCAAGGACCGCCTGATTGGATTGTCCTGGGATCCGCCGGAATTAAACTCTTACGGTCTGGGTCCTCAGGGACGTACTTGGGTGCGAGCCGTGAGTTGCGAACAAAACTCGCGGATTACGTCGCGTGCGGGTAATCTGAGCCGGTGTCTGTTTACGCATACAATTATTATTTGTATAATACGCGTATTACAACGCCCTTCCAACTGTATAAATGTATAGATTTATGGCTTTACGTATTTACGTAGGAGTAGGTACCTACGCTCGGAATTGGTGTTACACGTTTTACATTGTTACAGGTGTAAATCTTTGCTTTCGACTTATTTTCGCGAGAAAGCGCAAGACCTCTTCGCGAGAAAATTCCAGGGGATTTCAGATGTCAAGTCTTAATGTGTTACAGTATTATATGGTAATCTGAGATTTTATAGGTATCTTGTCGTTGATCGATTAGATACCTACAAATTGTTATGTAAATATACATACATATTTTCACGCCTGTCTCCCATTGACTATAGATTTCCACTTGCTATGATCCTGGCACACCATTTACGCTTTATCAATGTTCATTAACCTCCTTATTTATTAACTGCCTCATTAGCCAAGTGGTCCTGAGCGCGACTGCTAAGCTAGAGGTCTTGGGTTCGATTCCCAGGTCGAGCAAAGTGTTATTGGGTTTTTCTATGAAATTCCCAGTAACAGCTCGGAGTTAGGAATTTGTGCCCGGTTAATGGCAATAGGCGAACTGTGGGTGTACATTAGTACGCCTCTGCCTAGCCCTTCGGGGAATACAGGCGTGATGGTATGTTATGTTTATGTTATTAACCTCCTTATACATGATCTTCGGCTTAGGGTGCTCTTTACCTGACCTACCTACCTGTAGATAATATACCTATTACTTATATCCTTACAATTTCTTCCTGAAATCCGGAAATACTTCTTTGTAACCCCTTGTCTTAAATTTTTTTGATATCTTATTCAGCAGAGGGTTCGTAGAGTAGAGAAAATAAAGTAGTGTACAAAAAATAAAAATATGAGGGTGACTGTGAAACAAAATAAACTACTTACTGGATTGAATAAAGGTAGTTATGACGTTGTTGGTTGGTGAACTCTGTTACAAGCGTTTTTTTTTTTAAAAAGCTTACTAGCAATGTGGGTCCCACATTACTAGTATTATTGTTAACCCCTCGTGCTAAGCTAAAATGCTTGTGTTACGAGTGGGTTCACGTCGGTAGTGCAATGGGTCGGTTTCGAACCGGCAACCACATGATCGCAAGTCCAACGCCCTAGCCATTAGGCTACCGCCGCTTATTAGTGTGTTATTATTTTGATTAGCGTATTGTTTGATTATCTTTATTCAAGACTAGCTGCTGCCCGCGACTTCGTCCACATAGCGTGATGATATATAGCCTATAGCCTTCCTCAATAAATGGGCTATCTAACACTGAAAGAATTTTTCAAATCGGACCAGTAGTTCCTGAGATTAGCGCGTTCAAGCAAACAAACAAACAAACAAACTCTTCAGCTTTATATATTAGTATAGATGCAAGCAAATATTAGTATTGATGCCAGGGCGAATATTGTCGCTTTGCGTAAAAATGGGCTTAATATTTCTCAAATTTCAACTGAAACCGGCTTATGTGTAAGTTATTTTTAAAGATTATAATTATGATGATAGTTGTGGTGTATGATTACTGTGTTCACACTGACCTGCGTGTGTGTGCACGATGCGGGAGCTGTACCGCGGGCCGGCGGCGGCCAGCGTGGCGAGCACCAGCGCCGCGCACCAGCACCACGCCGTCCGCAAGCACTCCATGCGCCATCACGCGACGATTGGCTGCAACAAACAAGCTGATAAGCATAATCATGTCACCTACGAATAACCATGATAGAGTAGTTAGGCCTGTGACCTACGAATTGTTGTTGTCAACGTGCGTAACTGAATAAAATAATGTACTTTTTTCATTCTTTTATGCTTTACACAACCGCCAACGAGATAAACGGTACACCGTAAGCGTATGTGAAATTTTGTCAATCGTATTCAGGCCCGGCTTTGTATGATATATACAAAAAACAAAGGTGATGTGACAACAGGTTAATTGTTTTAAACAGATAGCTTGACAAAAAAGCGGCCGCGCGCGAATTCCCCTTGCATATAATTCCTGGCGGGCTTGACATACCTGGTGTCACGGCCGCCCCGCTGTGCCACAGTGAAGAGGGTACGTGACAAACAAATATGTATTTAGATTTTCCTTACAAAGCGGACATAATAAAGCAAAAATCCAGATTTTTTTTCATATAAAATAAAGAAGTTATAATAATAAATATAAAACAGCAGTTGATCTTTATACAAATTATATTTCCCACGTAAAAAATACATGAAACATTCCTAAACGTAACCTGAAAATATCCGTTAACTTAGTGTAATCATAAGTAGACAAAAGAATCGTTTGGGAACAGGAAAACGTAGCGGAATGATCAGAACTCACGACCCACTCCGGCGTTGATTAAGTTTTCTTTGTAGCAACACGAATGGAAATTGTAAAGGGGCTCACATCAAAAGCCGATCACACAATAAGGAAGTGAGGAAACAATCATCGAACACAAACAACAATAACGCGACGCACGCACGTCACAGCACCAAGTTTCCCAATTAATTTGGTTCCGTATCTTTGAGAACCAGAATTTTCGTACAACTCTTTAGAAATGTTTTCCCCAAATGGTTTCTTCTTCACAAAAGTTAGGTTTGGGGAAAAAGCGGTTTAGTTTTTGCTGCCGGCGGTGCTCCGAAGACAAATAGTCTCCTTACGTCGGCCGCAGACGAGGCTGAATGGGGCTTGAGACCGGCCGTCATGCGCTCGATATGCGACACTCACTGACTTGAACACGTAAACATTGAATTTAACAATGTATATAACTTTCAGTGCCGAATAAAATATATTATTGTATTTATATTTTGTATGCTTTGATTCTCAAGGTCTTAAGAGACCCTTTGATTTCGCTACACAGAATCCTCAAAGTTTCTTTTATGATTTTTTCTGAAAGGGTTGGTTGTGCAATCGACTAAAAAAGTTAACTGTTCTACATAAGTACGAGTAACGTGAAAGCGTTGACCTGCCCACCTGTTAGGCACGAAACCTGTCCCGACGAGGACTGCATACTAAAATTTGGCTAACTCAAAACGTGTGGCGACATCTGTAGTGGATATTTTGCGGTCAGAAATTCAGAGACTGTGAAGATGGATTAAAAATAAGCTATAGAATTGAAATAATTACTAAGAATGTAAGAAGTTTTCACTTTTCACATTAAATCATTTAATTCTAGAGCATAAAATAAAGCATACTGGTTTTTGACACTTACGTGAATATTCGACATTGAAATAAAAATGCTGTTTACGGATTTTATGGTATTCTATTGATATCATTTAATTCCCGTAAAAATAGTATTATTGAAATACAATATAGCGCTCGATATTTTTTGTAAGCAAGCAAAATGTTCACGATACCGGTTTATTCACTATTACTACATTTATATAGGTTTAAATATAGCCACAAAGTTTATTAAACTGTTCAGATGCAGAATATTAACATAAATCAAAACCTTATTTATATCTCCACCTTCATAGATATTCTATAGGTACAGTTGATTGCTCACAAATTAATTGCGACGGTCTGGTCCTTTCATCCAGTTTTAATCAACGACTTTGGCACTCAATTCATGGAAGGTATCAGTACCCAACTATTTAAAAGCTATCCCATCAAAGTACTTCTAGCAACTAATACAAATGTTAATTATCAGTGGTATGTAATTACGTACGCTCTTGTTCTCATGCGGCGGGCCTTAGCCGAATATTAGCGAATTTCTTGGACTTCTGTACGATAAATGTTTGAATTGAAATTGAGTAATGAATACAAATAGCTAGTTTACCGTCAGCAAGTAACCTATTCTGTTCTCCTCGATTCACTGTAATAGCTCGTGCGAGACATTGCGTGAACGAGATCTTTTTTTGCTTCTGAGAACTGCGTGAATTAAAAATGATTCGCTACGAATTCATGAATCGCTTTGTTGATGTCGGAGAAATCGACATGTAATATTATTTATTTTATGTTTAAGTAAAGTCAGTCAAAAAATTTATTTCTATTAAACCACAGGTATTTATGAATTGTCAAAAACTAGGTGCCTAGTTCCAAATAGTGGGTCCTAGGGAGAAGAAGTAAATAATAATTTACCTTTTAGAAAACTATAACTGCCTTGAAACTTTCAGTAAATCTTCGGAGTCGAACCACTGGACAAGTTATGCACCAATTAAGAATCTGCTCGTTCATTAATGTAGTCAGCGCACAGTGAAATTCATTATTATATTATCGGCCTTTTTCTAAATTTGAATGTTTGAGTCATTCAAATTGTAGAAAAATACAGAATCTAAAACGAAAAGCCTGTTTACCAAACTTCTTCCATTCTTTTGTATTTCATTTCGACGGTTCACATCTACGAAGATATATACGCCACATTCAGCACCATTTGCATTCCCTCCGAGGAGATGTAGGCTCGGTATCGGGTCCCAGGACCCATATCGTTAGGGGAGCGCGGGGACCCGCCGATACGTCGACGGGTTTCGGGCGTCATCTGCATACGAATGTTTCAACTCCCAGGCTCGGTTACCGAATGACCTCCACTTTTTCTTTGAAAGAATTTTCTATGAGAGGTGAGAGGTCGTTCCTAGTTTAAAGCTTTCATCGTTTGTTTTTCCTTAATTCATATTTTATCAATTGTTTTCCGATAGCAAGATTTCATTTCTAATGAAATTAAGTCTTTAAGACTAATCATTTCAAATTTTATTAAAACATCTGTTTTAATAAGCAGAATAGACTACTTAAAGCCTTATGTGCCTTAACCGTCATGGGCGTAATCATTTCCTGGAAATGTAAAATGTTAATGCTAACTACTAGTATTCTATTATCTGTGATGCAAACTATATTTATTCGTGTACGTACCTCTACCTAACGTGTTAGTATTACATTATAAATATAATCATGTTGCACCTGTGCGTTGTTTGTAGTTTAATACCCTGTAACTGTGTGGCGTAACTAGTTAGCGCAAACTATCTTAAACCGATGTTACTGTACTCTGAGGCTGCGCCGACATAGCCTGTTGTAATGACATTAGTGTGCGCGACGCACACCCGACGATTATTATCATCAATATTTACTAGATAACTGAAAATAAAAGCTTATTAGAAACATAATTTTTTTTTTTAACGCACATAATTCCGATAGAAGAACCACGTTTTAAATTGGGGCTTTTAATCATAATAAAAGTGACTGGTGAACAGGAAGCTGAATATAAAAATAGATGAAAAGTCCTATTTGCAACACAATTGGCTAACACATAACAAGATACATTAAGTGAACCAGTTCAGAAACTACCCAAAGGCATTAGTAATGAAATTGGATGGAAAGCAATAAGATATTGGTTGATCGAAGGGCCATCCGATCTTTCACCGGTTGACATAAAACAAATTGCTTTGAAAAGAAACGCGTAAGCAACAGACGTTTGGTTTCTCCATCATAGCTTATTGACATTTCTTTGGGATGTCATGTGGAAAGAACTCTTTGAGATACGTGTAGGTACCTAATTTTGCGTTACATAAAGTCTATTTTGGAAACGCTAGATTTTTATAAATGTTTGTGGAGTATTTTTTCACTATTTCTACTCAATAAAATGTCCTCAGACATTGATTCTAATAACTCTATTGGGTAAAAGCAGTTAATTTCAGCTACAAAATCATTCACAATCGTATTGTGTTGATGTTAACTTGTAGGTAGGTAGTACTTTCGTAGACAAAATAACCAGTATATTTTTTTATTTCTAATAGTTTTTAACCATATTTTTATTTTTAATTTAGTGAAGGGAAAATTCGACTTGCGGGCAGTATTCGAACCTGCGTCTTCTAGTTAGATACTTACACAAGACGCCGTGACCACTAAGCCACCGCGAGTCCCACCCGCCATATCGGTCTCCACATTAACTTAACCACTTAACGTTTTAAAGGTGAAGTCAAGTCGATTTTTCCCTTCACTGAAATAACTTTAAAATCTTAGCATGAAAAATTAATAAAAAAAACTTCTTGTTAGTGTCAATATCATTAATATTTTTTGAAATAATATAAGGCCATCTCCATAGTATTAGGCGTGGCCGCGTACATTAACTCTCGAGCATGTGTTTCGGTAGAAATACTCTTGTGTAAATAAGTTATTATTTATAAATATATCACCGTGTACTTGAAATATAGAAATGATACGGTCCACTTGAATTTATTAAATGTTATTACCAAAAAACTTGAAGATCCTTTGATTGGATAACACAGGGTCCCAGAACAAAGTCTTGGTAATAACGGACACGCCGATATTGTGACGAAAGAGGCCACTCCAGCTGTCCTCTCAGACATCATTAATTCAATAGCATTACTTCCCTTTGTAGAGGGGATTATAATAATTGTCTGTTCCGGACCTGCTTTGATCGTTCAAATAGTAGGTATCTACCTATATCAGTTTTAAAGAATTATTATTACATCTCTGGATTTTTGTTTTGCTTAATAATAAAACATTGTTAAATTGAAGCTTTGTTCTGTGATTTACGACAGCTTATAAATTAGGTTTCTTTTGATAAGAAGTGAATTCATTTAATGTTCTTTGTTAAGTTTGTAATGGTTTGTTTGTGTATAATTTTTTAATGGGTGTCCTAATGGGTTTTAGGAAAGTTTGGCAAAAACCATTTTTATGATAATTTCATTATCTCTATTGTGAAATCTAATTAGTATGAAGAGAATTAAAGTACTTTGAGCATCGTAGGCTTTGAGAAGTATGATTGTAGTGAAATTGAGTGACAGGATAATAAATAGTGTGATAAGGTGTGGTGTGAATGAAGATGTAGTGACTAAAATAGAGAAAGTTATGTTAAGATGGTTTGTTATGTTGAGAGAATGAGACTGACTAAACAAATATACAAGAGTCAGGTGAATGGGAGTGTAGGAAAGGGAAGACCTAGGCGAACGTTCAGAAATCAGATTGAGGACGTTCTGACAAATGGCTCCGTCAAGAGTACCCTAAACCGACGCTCATGTATGAAAAGATTGATGAGTGTGGATGAAGATATAGAGGTATGTCAGAATCGTAGCAAGTGGAAGTCTGTGGTCACTGCCTACCCCGGCGGGAAAGAGGCTTAACTTTATGTACGTAAGTATGTAAAACACTGACTGATAATATAAAAACGTTTTTGTAGTCGACACTCAATGAAATACCTTGTCATAGCAATCTAAATATAGCTTCCACTTTGTGAGGTGCTAATAAAACAGTAGACATTATTATTGTTGACAATATTTCAGTGGGGTATCTCGCCGTGGCAGGGCTGGGCGGGGGCGCGGCTATCTCGCAACTCAGACGCTGCTATTTACTTCACTTGTCCAAACACCGCCAGTGGCTACGGCCACCGTCAGCGAGACCTGGACGTGGCTACTTTTTTAATTACATTTGTTTATATTGTGATTTCAATTTCATAGATTAAACAAAGGGTGGTTTATTTAAATTCTAGTCAGATTTAATGTTTTTAGTCAAATACAATTGCGCATTACCTCCTTGGTAATGCGCAATCGTATTTTACGGAATTAGGTAATACTAAGTAAGTATTACCTAATTCCGTAAAATACGATATTAAAAATAAAAGATTATCTTGCGTTAACAGATTAACATAACAAGCCGAATTATGGAATGCACTTCCCGAATGGGTCTTTCCTCTTGGGTGACTTTAAATCACGAGTGAATCGATTTTTATAAGCAAAATCACGAGTGAATCGATTTTTATAAGCAAGCGAGTTCCATCTTAGGTCGCAGCGAACTGGCGGTCAAGTGTCAATTGGTCAATTTTGAATTTAATAACAGTTTTTTCGACCTGGGAATAAAACCCGGACTATAAGATAAAGACAGGCAGGTACCACCAGTGAGGTTCGTGAGGTGTATATAAACAAATAGGTACGTACACGAACATAGAACCTCCTCTTACATATTTTTAAACTGAAGTTAGTAATAATTAAATTTATTTGGAATCTCCTAGCTATTACCTAAGTTTGTATTGATTAATTTAGGTTATTTAAAGATAACTGAATGCATTTACAATCTATTTCTGTATGTCGGCTGAGAAACCGACCCATTTAATTTAATTATTGTCATCTGAATGGAGCTTCCTTTGAGTTATGTGCAGCGGTGATTGTTACGTTAAGCATAAACCTGTCGCTAGAATGGGAAACGTTAGTTCACTTAAAAGACAATAAATAATAAAATACAAGTACAACTTCAAGATCTACGCAGTCTAATAAACATCACATAGGTATGTTTTGCAAAAATTATCCGACGTCAAATCAAATCATTAATTTCTTTGCAAACATGGTATAATTAAAAAATATTATCAAAGTTTATAGTTTACCATATTGTGCCGTCACATGATGATCTGGCAAATATTAGAAAATTATTATATTCTAAATAGAGTATGTCGTAGTTTACATAGATTAGGAATTTTAATTTAATTAATTAGAGTTACGAATACATTTTTTTTCGACTGTAGACCGGTACAGTTTAGTCAATATAAATAGCAATCAATACGCGTAGATATGGTATGTAGACCTCGGTATAGGTTTCTACGTGATCACCTCTAGATACAGTAAGTACTGTCGAAAGAACGACATGCGCCTGAAGTTAGCAGTTTCTGAACTGCACTTTCGAAACTGCTAACTTCAGAATAAACATTTTAGCATTGCACCACCAACCACCACATACTTGCATAGTTATTTGAACCGTACGAGTTCGGTCGAAATAAATTTTCACGCCCTGATCTGGAATAAGCTTTAAAAGTATCAAGAGGTCAAATAAAAAGCAGATTAAAGATAATAGCGCTGATTGCTTTGACTGAGAGTTGAGTTCTTACCAAAAAGAAGACCATGAAACTCTTGCTTGGGACCATAAAATAAAAAATAGATAAGCAAAAAGAACTCTTAATTAAGTTTATAAAGTACCTACATTTAATTATCAATCATCTACCATTGTAAAACTGGCTGTACCCAAGTCTCTAACAAAACAAACATTATACTCGCAAAAAGGGACACATTACACCTTTTTACTTAATAACCCAAACACAAAACAGGCTAAATTGTCCAAAAACAAATATGTTCCAGTATGAATTATACTTAATTATTCTACTCGTAATTATTTTTGGCACGACACGGCCGTCGTTACACCACTCATTAAACAGCTTTTATGGCGTTTATAAACAAAGCATGGGGAGACCATTCATGTCTGATGGACGGACAAATGGAATAAATGATGGCTAACGTAGAAATTATGGGAGAAAATAAAATCGTGTTGAAGCCTCTGGGAGGATTTTAAATAGGGTGAATTGGAAGTACAGTTTGAATTAACACAATTAATTTTTCAAACATATCATTCGATACAGCGCTGTATTTGTATTTGTAAAGCATCAGTCTAAGCAGTCAGTACCTAATAGGAGTTAGTACGAAATATTGTCTAGACTATAGTATCAAGTGTAGCCGCAACAATTCAGTGAGTACTTTAACATTGCAAACGACGGTACAACAAACGGTGATATTAGAGAGAATACTTGAATACTTGTCTCCATTACTTCATCATTGAGTCCTCTTATTACAACAGAACCTTTGAAACCATTGCGAAACATTCAAATATTCATTGTTTGCAGAGAAAAAGATTAATTGAGATTCTTGTGTTTAATAGAAGTAATTTACTAGCTACAATTTGATATTGATTTAAATTGTCAAATATCTTTAGGACGATTGTTCTCTGCAAATTACTTTATTAACGTCTGTCACCCAATTAGCATTTGAACAATATTTTGTTCTATATAAATTCTTAAAGAAAATTTGAACATTCGTCAATTAATTGAACAATCTTGTCGTGCGGCTCGACCCTTTCGTTAGTAAATATCTTGATAAACAAAATATTTTCATCCTGAACCCTTTCATAAAATTATGGAGTGTTTTCTTGTGCTTCGTCTCCGGGGAAATTATCACTCTCTGAAAGTGATATGAATTTGATCGTTTCATGAAATATGAGTGATGAATGTGCGATGTTGCGTCAGCTGCCGTGTGACGGATCTACCGTATCGTGCCGGAATTACGATGGTCTGAAAGCACATTTGGTGTATTGATACCTATAAATTCTATTTGAATAAAAATATTATAACAATAATATTGATTCCTGAACTGTTATGAGCTTTTTGTACAGGTAACAAATATTTCTACACATATAATTAATTGAAAAAAGGTTGATGCAATATAGTTTTGTTTGAATAATTGCGGGTTGTTTGACCACAAAGCACGTAGAGCCACACATTTGTGGTCATATCCACATAGCGTGGTCGTCCGAACTGACCGGAACCCATCCGTATACATATTAATTTAGGTAGATCGGGTAACCACGCTCCTGTGGTCAGCTAGTTCCGCGACCCAATTATATTAAATCATAGTATATTCGACCTATTATATTCAACGATCCTTGGAAAGGAAAACAAAGGTGAGCTTATCCAAATGTAAATTGATAACAATGCATTGTTTTTTATATCAAAAATTATGGCATAAAGGAGTTTATCCTTTTCAGACCCAAAATCTCTTGGACTACAAGCGTATAATTCTAACTTTTGAATTAACCTTACCTTTTCATATAATACTTTATTTTATCTATAACATAATAACTAAGTTTTACTTTTCCGTTGCCAATATATGTAAGCTCTTTCTAAAAGTTTGATTATTATGAGTCCCGCAGACAGAGTCGAACACAAAGGGTTGTTTGTCTTTAACGTAATAGCTAAAAGGTAATTTTATATTCGTACATAAAAGAGTTATGAGCAAAATAATTGTACGTCATAAAACTGATCGATGTTCGCGGGCGGTGCCGGGGTAATGTGTACACTTTCTGTAAGGCCCTAAAACGTCTCGTAAATTACATCTCGCTGGTAACAAGACGTGTCCTTGCTCTGAAGGTCGGCATTGATGTCCTATAGTCGTAACGGGTTCTGCGGTAAAGTCTAGGGATTAGGTTCGTCCCATATTTGTCTTGTCCTCGTCAAATATAACTATTACGTATACGTATTACGATACGGTACTCAATTATATTTGACTGAGTTTCTGTTATCGAAAATTCTGGACGGTATGGACTTCTCTCTCTAAAAAATCTTTAGATTAAAATTGAACATCTTATAACTAAAAACGAATCGATTCGTAAATACTGACAAACTTATTCATGAAAGCGAGTGTAAGTGTTTGCCAAACTTATTTGCGCATTATTTTTCTGCAAAAAGATTTTTCAGTTTCACTAGATTTCCCCGGCACGCGTCATGATATGAATGTATTATATTGACGCTCGCAAAAGTTGTAACTCGCAGCCAAAGGGGGTGAATAGTTGAGCCGCCGAAAGTTTAACACTTCATGCATTATGAATCGGCAAACGTTTGGGAACCTGCGGCGCGTGAGGGTTACGCGCCGGCAGGGACAGATGCTGGAAGTTTAATGTCAATTTACACGCATGTCGAAGTTCAAGTGACTTGGGTAAGTCTTCCAACAATGTTATAATTTAATATTACGACGGAACACCTTTGCGAAAATATGAAATAGCGTATAAAATGGTAAATTGCGTTCCACGTTGCCATTCAGGTAGGTACGTACAATACCAAACTTTAACGTGTTCAAAATTAAATAACTATCTTTCATTCAACGTGAACACGAGCGTGAAATAAATTAGCGCCAACTTTGTGCTAGTTTGACATAAATTGGCCGCAGACTCGAGGCACTGCGGTCGCGGCTGGCAGTTTCGCGAAAAAACTGGCTCCTTTAGAGAATAGCCTTTATCAAATTGTGTCAGGTGTCACAAATTCATAATTTAATGTTCTATTAGCTTAATAGCACATTTTAAAGGCTTCCTTCCTTGAGCCCTGGGTATCACGGTATTATTGAGAAATTAAATACACAAGGTATATTAGAATGAAGACTGCCTCGTTAGTCTAGTGGTCCCAAGTGCGACTGCTACGCTAGAGGTCCTGGGTTCGATTCCTAGGTCGAGCAAAGTGTTATTGGGTTTTTCTATGAAATTCTCAGTAGCAGCTCGGAGTTTGGAACTTGTGCCCGGTTAATGGCAATAGGCTCGCCCCCTATTACGTGGGACCTAAACATACCGGCGAACTGTGGGTGTACCTTAGTACACCTCTGCCTAACCCTTCGGGGAATACAGGCGTGATGGTATCTTATGTTATATTAAAATGACTGTTGTCGATTTTAAGGGTCAATATAATTATATTTATCGTAGGTTTTTCTAGGATTAAAACGGTGGAAGAAATTTAATAAATGATAATCAAATTCGTTGCTGAGCGATTTTTTCATGTTGATCTTTGTAACATTTATTGATATTATAATAAAAATTTGCAAATAAGAAAAATACACAGGTATACCCACTTAGTATCCCGAAGTAGCACTTTTACTCTTTCTTCTCTCTAAGTACTTACAAAATTCCCCGACCATCCAATCTGACAAGGCACACAATATTCTAAAATGCCAATAAACACGAAAACTGCCATTTTAAAATTATCCACCAGTTTGTACGTGAAGACTAATTAAGAAAATATGATATTGGTTTAAATTCGTCACGCATGCGGCAGACGAGGCAGCGTCAGTGCCAGGAAGCTGCGAATGACGCGTCAGGTATCAAAGCTTCCTGAACTACGAGTACCTACATAAGCTCTGAGTTAAACACGCGGAAAATATGGAAAAATATTACGCCAATTTAAATACACTTTAATAGCCACATTTTGGGAAATGGGATTCTATATCCCTATATTATAGGTTTACAGGTTATCACTGAAACTGCGCTAGGAGCTGGTTTGAATAAAAAGTACTTCAAAATCGCTTCCTAGAAATCCCCAAACAGTCTCACTATAACAGCACTATTGGACGAGCACATCTAAGTCGATTGGGCCATATTTTGTGGAAATTAATGGTGCTTATCTCACCGCGGATCGCGCACCCGGACCAATCAGCCGCCGTGGATCGTGTACCCGGCCAATCAGCTAACATTATAGACCTAGGAATCACTTGTTTGTGTCTTTCACGACCATGGTTGGGGCTTAGTTTCACTGTTAATGTAACTGTAGAAATGGAACTTGATGATACTTATCGCATTCGAATGACTATACCTAAGAGTCATTAAATAAAAGAAAGCAAAATTTTGTATAGATAATCCTTTGAAGAGCGACTGAGTAAACGAAACACTGTTTTTTTTATAATATCATAGAGGACTTCATTTTAATTTTCAATTTCAATGTAATTTTCCGACGTACTAAATACAATACAGTTATATAAAGTTGTATTACTTGGGTAATTCAACTCATTCACTCACTCAAAACCCCAGTTATTGTTGTAACTTGTTGTTAAATAGCATACCTAATGCAGATGTAACGAACTCGTCCGTCAAACGGGGCTCACACCTCCACCATTATCTGCTAGTCTGTACCAAAATTAATTACAGCAACAACAGACTTCGCTGGATTAAAATCTTCAGCGACAGCAAGGTGACAGCACTTACTAGTGTCTATAAATAAGGTCGAGGCGCATCAGGCCGCCTGTCAGCGCGTGCTGTATAGTCTGTGACGTTGACAAGTGGCGGCCAACATAATTGATGTCGAAACGTCATTAGCGTCAACAGCGCTCATCAGACCTAAGCTCCAGATGCCACTGATTTATACTCAACATTTATTACAGTACCCCACTTAGCAGACACTCTATTTATTTTTAATTTTTCAACACAAAAGGACTCTTTTCGAGCCTACTTTTTGTTGTTTTTGTTTGCCATCGACAGCTGACAACAAAATAAAAGTCCGGCGAAAAGGGAACCGGGAGCCGTGAATGAGTAACTCCTTTACTTTGTTTGTCATTTTTCCGCCTCGATATCATTCGAGTACAATCGCTAAGTGCCTTTATTGGGGAGTCTCAGGTTGGTCCCGCCCTCAAGGAGCTTTGCTTGATCACGGCAAACGTACAAGCAATCAAAATCTTTTGTGGCGAGACATCCGCAGCTAATTGGGAACGCGGCCACGAACGCGCCCGGCCCTTAATTGCTACAAGGCGACATTTCGCCAACAACCCCGAAATATGAAGCGGCCATTACGAAAATTAAGGGAATAATTTTAATGACACGATTTATAACAGATCCGTTGCTGCGATTGCGAAATATGCGTCCACTCATTTATAGGTTGGGGCAGAAATTAATTGGTCGTGATAATAATTAATATCTACAAATTCACGAGATAATGGAGGTTATAACGCAATTATAAATATTAGTCGCATTTTAAAAATATACGTCACAGAGTAGTAGCACAATTTCATCCAAATAACTTTTACTTTGAACAGAAAAAATACTTTGTAGCCAAATAAACGCTTTTCTTTGATAAATAACTTGTATTTTAAGAATGTTGTCAGCCCAACAATTATTACTTTCAAAGAGAACTCGTACTTTAACTTAAATGTTTTTGGTGGAAAATTACTTTACACACGCAGTTAGTATATATAATTATTTTTTTTAGGATCTACGTCACCACGGGTTAAAATAAATACATTCTTCATAACATAACATAACATACCATCACGCCTGTATTCCCCGAAGGTTTAGGCAGAGGTGCATTTTTTTAGTTCTAGTTAGTTAAGTATAGCAGCCTTTTACAGGCGAGCACAACATGCGCAAAAATAGGTGAAGTCGACAAACATCTAGTCGAAATTTAAACAAACAAAAATCTAGAACGAGAACAATACTTGTATACAAGTTAGATTAACTAATTTAAATTTAATAATGAATAATGTACTAAAGTACACCCACAGTTCTCCGGTATGTTGAGGTCCCATGTAATAGGGGGCGAGCCTATTGCCATTAACTGGGCACAAATTCCTAACTCCGAGCTGCTACTGAGAATTTCATAGAAAAACCCAATAACACTTTGCCCGACCTGGGAATCGAACCCAAGAAGACCCCTAGCGTAGCGGTCGCTAGACTAGACTAACGAGGCAGTTTTACGACTAAAGAGACATTCTTCATCTAGAACTAAAAGTGTGATTGATCGATATTGAAAACTTAAAACAAAATATTGAAGACGTATTCCTTAAAAAAGGAATCGTCTTTCATCTACAAATATTTGTTTCGTGCGGGGATCGAACCTGTAACTCGTAGTGCAGAAACCTATCGCTCAGACACTACGCCAAACGCGCTGCCAATCCTGAAGCAACTTAACTATTTGTAAACTACCTGTACGGTCTCATCGCCGTACATACTTTGACGACGCAGCAACCTACTTTTAGGCTTGCGCGTCATACTAGCGACTATAAAACATTTCACATAACTTTACAAAATAAAATGAGTACACGCGCGACTGTGGAACTGTATTGTTGCCTAGCGAGAGAAACACTAACTTTTAACTTGTAACTTTATTTAATACCCATAACTGTGAAACTAACTTTGTGGTTCTTATTGTGTGCTCCAATAACTTTAAACTAAAATCATCCGATAGTGTAGGCAGTGCTAACTGGCCCCTATACTGCTTGTTTACCTAACTTTTTTGCCGATTGTAGCAGTAAACATTTAGATCTTTGTGAGGTTCCGAGTAGCGGAAGGTGAAGCGTACTAAATAGGAGGGTAGCTGCGAATTATTCAGGGCTCGTGATGGCGGCCCGAGCTCAATAATACACGCCACGCAATCACCTGCGCACGGCCGCACCATAGTGGCCTCGTACATCCTTTTTGGGCTGCTGACTTGATTTAGATGTAAATTTAGATTTAGATTTGATGGAGAATATAGAAGAGCTCTATAGCTTACACGTATTTATATCTGAGGCACAACGTGTTCGATCATTTTGAAGTTGCTTGAGAAGTACCTCCCTACACGTTATATAGTGTTATCCCTCTTCCTCAACCTAGAATGAGGCACACGTTTCGGCCTCTGAGATTTATGTCACGGAGAATTGTTTAAAGATGGTTGTAATGAGTAGGCATATCATTTAGCTTTTAGATTGGTAACTCTTTTCTTCTTTCTCTGGAAGCCTGGAGAAACATAATTAAAGTTTTTTTTTTATTTACAAAAGAGCTTTTTATCTCTTGCAGCAAGATAATTATATAGGTAATAAGTCTTACTAATTTACATGACTAACTACATAAACATTAATGAATAAATATTATCTTAATGCCTAGTTACTTTGTTATCATAAACAGCGAGGCGCTTCAGTAATGAATCAAAACTAAGCCCATATAAACTTCAAGTTTTTGTTTAAGTTCTAGTTTAGAGACGAGATTAATGATTGGTTTCTTGTGTATTCATTTTATTAAAATATTAGCGGCTTTTGCTAGAGAACTAAACTTATTTAGTGGTTTACGGATCGCTTAGATAAGCAATTAGGTGGATGCTGGATGTACATTGATGGTGACTTGTGAGAGAACAGTCTGAAAAAAATACTAAGATAAAGGATTCAATTTACACTTTATTATACCATCACGGAGCGGTTAACGGAGATAACCGGTCCATTTGAATACATAAAACTAATCAGAGGGTGTAGGCAAATCGCCAATTATCTGCTGCGGCTGAATATAATTCCATTTCTAGAACCGATCAGATAATAAAACAACCGTTTAATAGATTATAATCTTCCGCACTCATCTCGAGAGGTAATATTATATAAGTATTGAGATATATTTTTTTAATGTTTGTGTATTGAAAGGATATCTTCCGTATCGAAGGATCATTTCCAAACATATGATTGCTTTCCGTCGGAAATGATTCAAAATAACACAGACCCAACACAGAACAAGTCCCAAAAATGTATACATAATATTTCTTTTTGCTTGGAAGTCACACTAGCGACTGAAAACTACCTGTAAAGGTTTTCTTAATTAAATATAGCATAAGTATAGTAGAATTCTTTATATTTGATTTGGTATAAATTTAAAAGGGAAAGCAAATATAATTTCATAAAAATACAAAGTAACACTGCTTAACCTGGAAATCGAATGCAGGGACGATTTGTAGCAGTTAGGCTTAGAACTATTAGACTAATGAATTCTATAATTACATTTACTTTTACAAATCTAAATTGTATACGTAGAATTACCCTAACTACTAGAAAGTAGATATTGTGTGAATAGATACCAAAAGAGATAGTAGACCCATGGATCGTCAACCAATAATGTTTCTTTTATTGGCTTAAGATGTCAAACAAACATGGCTGATGGTTAGCGGCAAATGCAGCCTATTAACATCAGCGGTATCACTAGCACCGTCTTCTTTAGACTTTGCATCTTTTGCGTAGTACTTTAGCAGCTATTTAAATTTTGTCCGATAAAGAAAAATAGGCCGAAGAGCTCATTGCTTAGCCACAGTACTATTAAGACAACCATTACCATTTATATATATGTAGGACACAGATTAAAGTATTTAACACCAGTAAGAGTTTAAGACCAGACTAAACAGGCCATTAAAGAGGGTATTAACTGAAAGTCATTAACAGGAGGCTTTCCCTGGCGCAGCGAAAAAAATAAGTTCTAATGAAAATTCATAGGATCGGCTCTTTGTTTAGCAATGAAATTAAATTGGGTGGTTTTATAGCCAGCGCTTAAGTTTAACTGTGTAGATAAGGAGTCTATAGCTAAATGGGTTTTGTGGTGTGGAGGATAATAACGACACATTATTATCACGTGTTCTATCAATAACTAACTCTAAATCGCTATATAATCGCCCTCGAGATTTCCAAAATGCTAGGTTTGAATACGATGTTAGGTCTTTTTTTATGAAATTTACAGTAGCAGCTTTGGAAGGCTCGCTCCATAATTATACTAAACTTCACCCCTAACTTGTGGGTCTCTTATTATAACTCTGCATAATCTTCCAAAAAATGAAATAAATAAAAATCATTTGCTGCGTGTATTAGTTTCAACAATTCAGCTTACCCCATCAGGGAGCACAAGCGTGATGCGGTGCATGTCTGCATTTATCTGTGAAAGAGAAAATTATGTTATATTTATTTGTTTTGATGTCAATATATAATTGTTATTTTTCTCTTTAAAGAATTTTCTTTGACATGATTTTGAGGGAGTAATAATCCCATAATCTAACACCAATTGGGTTGCAAGATGAAGCAAAACTTAATAAACTAAAAAATAACTCGGTCTTACATGGAGAGGGTGGTAGCTAGTCAGCCAGGTCAGTACATTACGATGCGCGTTTCTTCCAGATAGAAATATTGCATGGTTAGCTGTCCTCCGCCTACATGCATGATACATTTTAATTTCTGTATTCCCACATAATTGCAAAATTTAGAACCGAGTTTACGGAGACTGCTTTTCTAAGTTGTCGCCCTCTATTGTGAAAGTACATGGAAATAAATCAACATTTACAAGTCCATAATTAAATACGGCGGTGTCCGCCCGTCGCCGCCCTGACACGGTCGCTAATTGCTTCTCAAGAAGAAACTAAATCACTTCGCGATGGAAAACAGGCGCCGAAACACGTTCCAACGAGAAAATCAAAATTAGTTTCAGAACATTGAGAATAGATAGTTTAGGCTGACGATTATGTGGGTGATTTTATGTATAACTAATCGTATAAAATTTGTCTGAATTATATTGTGATTTTTTGTTGATATTAATATTTAATGTTTGTATTCAACGTATCTTTGCAATAAAAACAATAATAACATTTTGAGTACTTAAACAAAGATGGGGCAAATACTAAATGATAATATTAAACTACTAGCGACCCGCCCGCGGTTTCACCTACACTGCCCCGTAACCTAAAAGTCGTAGGATTATGTTAAATAGCTTAAAACCTTCCTCTTGAATCACTATCTATAAAAAATCCGCATCAAAGTCCGTTGCGTAGTTTTAAAGATATAAGCATACCTACATAGGGACAGATAGACAGCAGGAAGCCACTTTAATTAATAATTAAAAATAAATAAATTAATAATTTATATTCTAACTGCCTCATTAGCCTAGTGGTCCTGAGCGAGACTGCTACGCTAGAGGTTCTGGGTTCGATTCCCAGGTCGATCAAAGTGTTATTGGGGTTTTCTATGAAATTCCCAGTAGCAGCTCGGAGTTTGGAATTTGTGCCCGGTTAATGGCAATAGGCTCGCCCCCTATTACATGGGACCTAAACAT
Source organism: Acronicta leporina (assembly GCA_947256265.1). Classification (NCBI taxonomy): domain Eukaryota; kingdom Metazoa; phylum Arthropoda; class Insecta; order Lepidoptera; family Noctuidae; genus Acronicta; species Acronicta leporina. Next base: position 227,744 of record OX366513.1, on the reverse strand, counting down.
ACCGGCGAACTGTGGGTGTACATTAGTACGCCTCTGCCTTACCCTTCGGGGAATACAGGCGTGATGGTATGTATGTATAATTTCTATAAAAAGTAGTTCTATCAAAAGAATAATACAATTCTACAATAGTTTAATATTCTATTCACTGTACGTCTGTTAACGTCACAATATTTTATTTACAACTTGAAAAGTATTTGTACTTACAATAGTAAGTACAGCTTTGTGTATGGTCGCTCAGTCCATTATAGCCAGCGATCAAGTTGATAGCATCGGTGCTCTGTGCACCAGATAATACAAATACGAGTATTATTTATTTGTTATCCAGGGCCCGCGGCCTTCCATGCTTTTGTGTCAGCAAGTTTCTGTTATCCGAAATGATATTCGATATCGGAAATGTATGATACATGTTGTGATTAAATTGCTATGTTGTAATCATATCGGGCAGTTTGCGCAGACCCAATCAATTATACTCAGGGGATGAAGCTATCAAAAATAATTGTGCGTAGTAGCATTAAATGAGAGTATTTTCAATATTATGCGTCCAGGTCATAGAAGTTTTATAGTCTTTGCCCTATACACAAATTTCCAGTAAATTAGCCGGCAAGTTCTTCACAGAAAATATATCAATCCATTGTCTTCTACTGAACTTAGAGCCCTCGTAGAGTACGTCACAATACAAAATATCAACAGTACAATATTTTCACAAGACCAATCAGACGCCACCGTCATGACTTTATTACGAATGCGTGCTTATTTGAGTTATGACAATAAAACGGCAAAGAGTGGTCACACAGCGTGGGTACAAACGTTTGATGGATGGACCTCGTGCGTCGATTAACGATCACACTGTGTGTATCGACGCCCACTAAAACACAGTACATTCCCACGCTTTTTGAATTATTGCTATTTTTGCGTACGACTTTTTAGAAACCGCCATAAATTAAATATCCATTCTGTATTGCTCTCGAAGATGACTGGGAAACGATGGATCGTTAATTGTGACGATAACATTTAAATTTAGTTTTAGCATATTTATCCGTCAGATCTACTAATACGTTTACTGTTTTTTGGGCACGACAGTTGCCTGTTAGCATGCCTTGCCACATGATATTCACATATTTATGCTAATTATCCATGTTTTAGGTATTGAACCAATCGTCGTTTGTCAATTAACTAATAAACGAGCAGACTTATTTTGTGCAAATACCGCTTCTTCCCACGAATAAATATCATCCGAATCAGTCACAGTTATTGCAAACGATAGATTTTACTGCTGGCAAAATGTACGTTATATATTCCTGAAAACACAAAATGTATAGAATTCCTTGTTAATATTTAAGTTTAATTATCTGTATTTAATTTGAAGCAGCAGTGATGATCACTAGTTTCGTGCTAAGTGAAGTGGGTCACTCGTTGTTTGCACAGGACCGGCTACCTGTACCCACTGTAGTGCAGACTTGGCCCCAGCCCGGGGGTGTTTAACTTTAATTGGGCACAACTTTGCATGTTATTTATAGCCAGCCTTTGTAGATAACCTTTTCATAAACTTTGTTTTTCAAGCTATTTTACTGGTAAGAACAATTAAATTAAAAGATAGGATCATAACGCGTACCTATATACTTTGACTTTCGTACTACTAAGCATTACAGTAAAATCATAGACTGATAAAAGTGCCATACTTCTGAGTGGTGGGATGTCTCTGCTGCGTATATTATTTTTAACTGTTCACTAGATAAGAACCTGCAACAGTTTTTACTATCTATACAGTTGCAACATACGGTTATTAAAATGACAAAGAAGTCATGTAACAAAGAATGACATTAGTTTAAGTTGTTCTAGGGCAGGGGTCGAAAGCGTGGCTGATTAGCGTGAGGTCCTATTGTATCTGGTTCGATTTCCTCCTAGGTTAGGAAAAGTACCGTTGAGTATAAATTTAAGTACCTAATTACTTAAATCTCGGGTAGCTGCTAGTAACTATATATCTGACAAGACATCACCCGTTACATGTCAATATGTATTCATCATCTATTAGCAGTACTAATTAGTTCGCATATATTTGCGGCCATTTGATCGCTTCTCGCAGTGTTCTAATACATAATATCTACATACGTAGGTACTAGAATTAGGTATTTACTAGACTAGACTAATCCGGCCATGTCTAGACATGCTAGATTTATTATTTGTTCTAGTATTTGAATGACGCAGTTTGTAAGAAGTTTCCAGCTAAGTTGGTATACTTACAAAGACTTTTTTGTGGCAATGGATAATTTTGATAAAATATTTTCAAATTATGATCATCATTTTTGTATTTCTTATTCTTTTAATATACCTAATAATAATTTAGTTTTTTCAGTATTTCAATTAGTAATTTTCAAATTATATTTTCATCAATCAGAAAAACGTTTCCCCACTCTAGGATTTTCTCCTATGTGTTTACAAACACAAATTCTTACATACACAAACGCCCAGACCCGGAACAACTACCTGTAGATCATACAAAATATATTTCCTCCTTGTGGAGATCGAACCCACAACACGTGGCGCAGAAACCGATCTCTCAGCCACTACGCCAATTGCGTCGTCAAATTCTTCAGATTTTGTATTACATTTTATCCTTAAATGTTCCACTTATACTCCGTTTTTAAAGGATTGGTTTCTCAATGCAGAGAGCAGGTTTAGCGTGAAAATAATAACTTAAGCAAAATATATTATAGGCCGCGTACTGTATTATAGTCCCATCCGTTACCTTTTTCATACTTAAGTAAGACCAATCCTAAGTTGGGGGGAAGCCGGGCCGGCTCGCCATCCGATGTTTGCATAACTATCCGTCGAGGTAATCCCCGCTAATATTAGTTTGTCAAAATATTCCCCCACGTATCATTGAAAAGGGAAAGGGTCCGTCCGTATAAAAATATATATCTTTGGAGGTCCCAGGTAACCCTCAATTGTTACCCTCTTCCAATACTTTTCTATTCGATATGGGATCGCTCCGAGATTTTTCTTCATGGATAGATACCCTTTTCCAAGAGATTAGAGCTTGATTAAGATTCGGGAATATGTTCGGGGATGCGTTATCCAGTCATAGGTATATCGAACTCATATTACGTTTGGCAGTTTTGTTCGGAGTTTGCTTTGATTAAAATGTTGAGGTAAATAATATTTTCTTCGTTCGTTTAGGTTCAATATATTCAATAAATTAAAAGCCGCAACCAGTATCTTGGTTTTTCCGATACCTAATCTTAATCTGTAGCAACCCGCTTATTATACATTGTGGTTATGGCAGTTTCCCCTTCTGGCGTTCATCAGAAGGAAGCTTTAAGTACCTGTCGACAATCCCGTTTCTGGAGGGCTAGCTCGCTCTTGAGTCGAATATTATTAAGCAGCATTGCCATTCAATGTGGAAAGATGCCACTCTTCTGGGCACATTATGTGATGACGGTGATGAGGAGCAAATCTTGGAGCTGCTTTTAATTTAATTTAATTTATATGAAACTGTAACAGATAATATAAATAACAACATATTTCACATCTCTACTATTATAAAATTGTAAAAAAGCTGTGTCTGTACATTGAAGATATTAAAAAAAAAAACACGTGGGTTATGGTATATAAACGTCTCCGAATCCTACATGTGATTTTTTAAATTCTTGTCTGTTTGTCTGTTTGTTACGGGTTGGAGCAAAAACTACTGAATAGATTTATATTTTATTATCACTGTTAGAAAGTGTATGCTCCAACTTAAAAACTGGTGAACTTCTTATCTCAATTAATTAAATGAATCCTGAGATACAGCTTGACCTCCCTGATGCACAAAGAAGCGGTCATCAATGTTGGTTTTCCATTTTTACTCCTGATATAGCTTCACGTGAGCGAAGCCGCGGGCAGAAGCTTTATAAATGACATTTGTCTATACATGCTCAAATTACTTTAATAGTCTGAAACTTATCATTAGATTATTTATCACTTGGGAAAATAACTTAACTTTGTCACAGATATTAGAATACTAGTAACTTTGTATACATTTGATTCATTATATTTATTTGTATTTTGTATACAAATGTATATCTTATAGATATTTTACTATAAGTACGAAATACATTTTATAGTAAGTACAGTCATTATTTCGTGATGTGCTATCGATAATATTAATATCTTTTCGTTGTAACTGATTTAAGTGCATTGTAAAATTATTGAGTTTGCGAATATTTTCAAACATAAATAAATATCACATTACAGTGGATTGAACAAAATAATTAATAGGTGCAGATAATGGACCGTATAATAATATTATACCGTATATAATATAAATAAAACAGTGCTTAACCGCAATAATCGGTCGTATTGCGGTGAACGAAAATAATTGGTACGTTATATGAATTTATAATAATTAATAATTATAGTTTATTCTCTCGTGAATTTATTTTCCCATGACATTCAATTAAATAGGCGAGTTGTTTTAAATAATAAAAGTAGTTGTAGGTAATTATAATAATTGTTAAGTAAATTATACACTGATCAAAACACTGGCTCAGTTCGCTTCGAAAATATTTGAATATAGCTACGTAATTATTGCAATTTAATGTGTTTCAAGAGCAGATCTTTTTTTATAGTGATTTTAAGTAATGTTAGGGGAACATCCGGCCTTCGATGAAGCACACTAACTTACTACACTATTTGTAAACCCTCAGGCCACTAGGATACTAAATAGCCTTGCAATTTATTAGAGTTTCGAGCACCCTAAAAACCGCCCACACCCTGACAAATAGCCCACACTTATCAGGTGCGGATACATTGGAGCCATTTCCAACAGAACTAACAAATGACAAGGCGCTGCCGCTGTGCCCGTCAAATGGCGTCAATAAAGACAAACAGGACAAAAAGGCCAATTTGGAGCGGCCACGTAACGAGTCCGCTATTAGGGATTCAGGCCGCAAGCCCCGTTGGCCGGCGAGCTCGGCTTGGCCGGCGAGCCCCGCGCTCAATGCCCGCTGATTGGGCTAACTCGATATCGATAATGTCCATCAAAATTATTGTGGTCGTGCGTAAATCATTTGCCCGGGCAGTGCAGCAACTATGCTGTGCTCAGCTGTTTGAATTTTGTTAATTATGATTGCTTGTGTCGGTAGGTAAATCGTGTTCGACCAAAAAATCTAATTGTTAGTATCATAGCAGAGTAAACCAATTAAGGTACCTAGTACCTACTGTTCCTACGAAATTTGTTTACGGGAAATAATTATAATGTATATTTTCCGGGGTTTTAAATAATGCCGTAATACCATGCATGCTTGCTGTCAGTTAGGACTGGTGTACTGAAAACTGCTATCACTCACATACAAGCATTATTCTATGTCTAGACTTCAAAAGAGACCATGATTCTCCGAGTTTGTTTCGGTGTTCCTTCTCAGAGGTCGCCAGTTAGGAAATGCCGGTGCCATCTAGCTATAAAAAATCCAACCATTGACTTAGTAACAGTGTCTCTAAAGATCTACTTACAGAAATAAATAGAAGCGTCGGTAGCCTAATGGCTAGGGCGTTGGACTTGCGATCATGTGGTTGCCGGTTCGATATCCACCCTTTGCACTACCGACGTGAACCCACTCGTAACACAAGTATTGTAGCTTAGCACGAGGGGTTAACAAGAATACTAGTAATGTGCGACCACATTGCTAGTAAGTTTAAAAAAAAAAGAAATAAATATCGTTTCATTTCATTTCAGCTGTTTCTATACTTAATATAAATCGTTGTCAAGACGCTAATAAAATAACCAAAGGAACGTTTTCAAATTCAGTACCTACATAAGTCGGTTGTTTATTATTTTACTCATTAGTTACTACTATTTTACTCGTTACGGGCCGTACGTACATAAGTCTCCGACACAGAAGCAGTTATCTTCACTATCAATCTGCCGCTGACGTCACTACAGTTGGCGTTGGCTAAAATTACCTACTTCATACTGTACATAAAGATGGTACTTATTCAATTTCCCACAAGCACAGGTTTGTTACTAAACTCAGTTATTATATTAAAGTGGGAGTGTCGATAAAGCAATACAGCCGCGCCTGAGGAAACTCCTCACAAAGCGAGGAGATTTATTACCTCCGACGTATTATGTGCGAGACGACTCAATAATTAATAATGTTGAACAATTTAAGTTGATAACTAGTAGGTATATGGTGCCGGCTGTCGGTGCCTATCATGCCGAAGATATTAGTGGCAATGGTTTTAGACAACTACAAAAAGTTGCAAGTTCTCAATTTGTTGTCCTTGTTTATAATATTGTATCATTGTCGTTATGTGATACTTAATTAAATATTTGCTTTTTTATTCACCAAATGGCAATAGGCTCGCCCCCTATTACATGGGACCAAAACATACCGGCGAACTGTGGGTGTATATTAGTACGCCTCTGCCTAACCCTTCGGGGAATAACCCTTTCAGACCCTGTACTCACTTTTGTGAGTATGACTTTACGATTTTTTATACGCTTACTAGGGAACGGTAAGCGAACGGGGGCGAGCTCGCACAAATGTGAGAGTAGTTCTTTATGGGTTCGTATTTTTTCGCGGTACCAGCTAGCATCTTTGTGGGTCTGTGTCCGTCCGATGCCGCGCGGGGTGAATGTATCGCGACCTGTCATCCTGAAGATTTCATTTTTCGTTCTGGTAAGCAATTTATGTGTTTGTTTTTATTGTGTTATGAATGAGTGGAAAATAGCCTTGGAGATTAAAAATAGTGGATTATTGATTAAGTCGGTGCGCTGGTGGTTGAACCAAGTAGACGTGTAGTTTGTTGTCTCTCGAACTTGTAATTGCTGTATTCCTCAATAATCAACTGTAAGCTGTAGAAAACAAACCCGACATTTCAATAAGTGTATTATTATACTTGTGACCTAATAATACGGATTGGTAAGAATTACACCGTGCAGAAGCGCCGCTCACCCCCGCGGGTAAAAGAGTCGTCCTCTGATTTTTTATCTCTCTCACCTGTGACAGACGGTGCACTAGCGCTCACGTCACCTACCGTCCTGTAGTGACGTCAGTTTGAGAGTGTGGTACAAATCATGAACGTTCAGCGATCTCCGCCCCGCGCGAGTAGCTCGCTTACGAACTTACCATCATCAGTAAATGAATTTTCAATGGAGCAGCAAGTAACGCAAAGGAAGCGTAAGCAACCAGAACAAACCTGTAACTGTGCAGACATACTACAGGATTTCCGGAAGGATATAGCAGAAATGCTACAAAAATTTACAAGTAACCAAGAGGCCGCAATGAATTTCATGCGGGACAATATTGCTGAAATAAAAACACAGTTGAATGACATTAAAGCTTCTACCAGAAGTCTCGAAAGCGAACAAATATCTATGAAAGCCCAAATATCAAACCTTAATCTTAAAGCGACGACAGCGGATGGTAAAATTCAGACCCTTGAAACTAAACTTACTGAAATAAATACAGGTACGGTAGCCAACGACTCCGTGCCCCAGTTTGATGAGAGCATTATTCATGAGCTGCAGGATCGGGCATCTAGGGAGAAAAACATTATCTTGGTGGGTTTACCAGAATGCAAGGGGCTGACTGACGATCAGGGTCACTCATATGATACTAATGAGGTAATTACTATTTTAAACAATCTAACTCCAGACTGTCCAAAACCTTCAAAAATTTTTCGCCTCGGCAAATATAACCCTGTCAAAGACCGTAATATTAAGGTTTGCTTTGATACTTCGGATACATCTAAGCTACTACTTCGGAACAGGAACAAACTTCAAAGCAATATAAAAATTTATTCCGACCAGACACCTGCACAACAGAATTATATGAAGGAACTGAGAAACTTGCTCGCACAGAGAATAGCAAATGGAGAAAATGGAATCTCAATAAAATATGTAAAAGGAATACCGAAAATTGTTGCAATCAGGGAAACAAAAAACTAAAAACTTCAAGCATTGCCTCTATAGTAAACGACACAAACAAACAGAGTAACGACACTTATCAGATACTTAATAATTACCAAAATATAACTACCACCAAATCAAGCCTTAATTGTTTCTATGCTAATGTTAGAAGCATATGCAGCCCAGGTAAGCTGGATGAACTAAATTGTATACTCCACTCTTTCAGAAAATGTATACACATTGTCCTATTAGCTGAAACATGGATACGATCGGAAGAACAGGCTAAACAACTTCATATAGAAAATTATACCCATTATTACAATATCCGACCTAACATTATCGGTGGCGGTGTATCAATCTATGTACATAATAATCTGAAACATGAACTCTTAACGTCAACTTATATCTGTGGAAACAATTATCTATGCATACATTTACACAAGTACGCAATAAATATTGGGGTAGTTTATAGGCCAGGTCACTCAAATTTTAATGATTTTCTATCCACCTATGAGAAACAACTTCTGCAAAAAAAGAGGACTATCATTTTCGGTGACACAAATATCGACCTTCTGAGTTCCGACAGTACTACTAAGCGATATACTTCTGTGATAACTGAATCTTGTCATAAACTAATAAACAAAATAGATCCAGAATATTGTACCCGTGAATCAGCAGCCACGAGAACTATTATAGATCACGTTGCTACAAATTTAAAGCATAACAATTTCCACATGGCCATAATCGAGTCATCATTGTCAGATCACAAGAATATCTACTTGGAACTGAAAAGAGTAATACCTCCACAGAAACAAAAAATGCAGTACGAGGTCACAGATTATAAGAAACTGTATGAAATGATTGCATTGTCAAACTTTGAAGATAACATCAGTGATTATTACAGCTTAGAGGACTGCATAAAAAAAACCGTTGCCGAAACGAAATTAAAAAAGTACAAAGTATTAAATCAACCACAAAATGAATGGATCAACAGACAAATAATTACTGGGATAAATGAAAGGAATATATTATGGAGCGAACTAAAACAAGACCCCAAAAACAGCAACCTAGAAACAAAATTCAAAACTAAAAGAGATAATGTAAAAAGCTTAATCAAAAATACAAAAGAGAAATATTTTTATGGAGAATTCAAGAAATGTGCAAAGAAACCCAAAAAAATGTGGACATTAATTAATACCCTCTCGAATAACAAAATTGTTCCTAGTTGTTCTCCCCCTAAACTAAAAACCAATAATGGTAATATGGCTACAGATCCCTTTGAGATATGCGAAATTTTTAATAGTTTCTTTGCAAATATAGGGACTCAATTAGCAAGCCAAATATCATGTACACACATACACAAAAAAAACTTATACACTTTACCCAAACGTAACCAGCACACTGAACATCGTGAACTATCCCAATTGAAACCATGCACAGTTTCTGAGGTGTCTAAAATTATAGATGACTTGGATCCCAATACAAGCACAGGAATAGATGGTGTTAGTACCAAGGCACTGAAATGCATAAAGAATCTAATTGTTGAAAAACTAACAGACTGTTTAAACCAACTTTTAACGGACGGAATCTTTCCCGATAATTTAAAAATAGCCAAAGTGATTCCAATTTACAAAGCTGGTACCAAATCAAATCCCGGGAACTATCGACCAGTTTCAGTCCTGCCAATACTATCTAAAATATTAGAAAAGGTAATATATAAGCGGTTAGACGGATACTTGACTGAAATCAATTTTATATACGATCAACAATATGGCTTTCGACCCAAATCTAACACCCTAGGCGCAACTATTGACTTAATAACTACACTAAAAACAAGGATTGACAAAAAACAAGTAGCACTAGGAATCTTTATTGATCTTAAGAAAGCGTTTGACACAGTCAGTCACACTCTTCTATTACAAAAATTGGAAAGTATTGGTATAACTGGAACTGCTTACAACATACTAAAGTCCTATTTGAATGGTCGACTTCAGGTTTTAAAAATTGGAACCTACCAAAGCAGCTCCAAACCCTTGACATGCGGCGTACCACAAGGTTCTATTTTAGGTCCCCTATTGTTTCTAGTATATATAAACAACATACATCAAGCAGGCTTACAAGGGCGCCTTGCCATTTATGCAGACGATACATGCCTATTTTATTTTGGAAACAACATTAATGATATTGCAAAGAATGCGCAAGATGATTTAAATATACTACAAAATTGGTACCAGCACAATCTTTTAACTATTAACGCCTCCAAAAGTTCGTATATAATTTTTAGTGCAAAAAATAAAAAGTTACCTTACTACCCTAATCTGAGCATTAACGGAGAAGTACTTCATAGAACGAATAATGAAAAATACCTTGGATTAACTCTTGACAACAACTTGAACTGGAAAGCTCACCTTCAACATATTAAAAACAAACTTTCTTCATTGCTGGGTTCATTGTATAAAATTGTTAGATGTATTCCAAAAACAGTTCGGCTAGTTATATACAATTCCCTTGTAAAGCCTCATTTGTTATATCTCATCGAAATATGGGGCAATTCATCTAAAACCAATCTAAAACCAATCCAAATTTTACAAAACAAAATAATTAAAATACTACACAATTACGATTTTCTAACACCGTCAAAAACTATCTATAAAGAGACCAAACTACTAAACATCAGACAACTTTATATATATCACACGTGTATACTTATATATAAAATTATTCACAAACTTATTCACTCACGCATTACATTCACAACCGAAGGTGAAACAAGCAAATACTCATCTCGTCGAGCTAGTCACCTAGTTTTGTCTAGAATAAGAACTAATTACGGTAAACATAACCTAACCTATGGGGGAGCACAGCTTTTCAATAAACTTCCAAAAAATGTAAAAGAAGCGACTTCACTTAACATATTTAAAAAGAAATTATTTTCTCATATTTATAACGACGAAACACTTCATTAATTATATTGTTTATGTGTTCATTAAAAGCAGCAACATCTTTTAACTTGTGCCACCGCCTTATCTTAGGAATGCAGTGAACTCGCTTCCGATTTTGTTGACAATATTCATACTTTATTTTTATTTTGTTCTTCTACCCGCATTGATGTAACATTAATTAGTAATAATATTTATTGTTCTCATGTAAGTGACGATTGTCTTAATGGGAAATAAAGATCTTTAAACCGAAGTTGAATGGATTTTGGTGCCGCGAAAATAACCCTCACAAACGTGAGGGCTCGGTTTGAATTTTAAAAATTTTAAGTATATTGATACAAATAAAAAAACTGCTTTGTGCCTTGTTTAGGAATTGTTCCAATGTTAAACAATTACTATTAGTAGAACAAAAATAGTACTTGAAGATGATGCTGTTTTGGACGCAATAAATGACTCGGTCTTCGGTGACGACTCTGATGAAGACAAAAATTGGATGGAAGATGCCCAGGGGAAAAGCCCGAAAGCCCATCTGTTGAAGACCAGGAGGAACATGCAAGGGTTCCTATTGTAGCAGCACCAGCTACTAGAAATACCTGAACCAGACGGACGTTTCGTGGCAAACCTAGGCCTTCAGGTGCTTTAACCGTGGAAGAGATATGCATTTTTTTTAGTAATCGTAACTCAAAATGTACTTTTTTCATTTTTTAACTCACGTTTTAATTTTTTTTGGAACCTATTGTCGCCTACTGAACATTTTGAGAAGTATGTACTTCACAGAAGTGTTCGAACAATTCGCACTGTACAAAATAATGATAAATTATGACTAAGACTTAAAAAATAATCCTAAATACGTAACAAATGTTAGTTTTGTTGAATATGCCCAAGGAAAAAACTGCTTTAAATGTTAAATAATTAATACAGTTAATTTTATAATAATGTTTCACTGTTTTCATGATAATTAAAGTTTAATTTCTTGTATTTAATGGCCTTTTTTATCAATCGTGAGTGTACAGGTTTGGCCCGATCCCTCACAATCGTGAGTATCCTGAAAAACCTATTTTCAGTTTTCCTAGATTTTTTTCAGTAGCATATTCTTCTTCAGCGCCCCTAAATTAGTTAGAAAGAGTAAATTTCATTTTTAAATACCATTCCGTTTAGCATCAGGTCTGAAAGGGATAAAGGCGTGATGGTATGTTAATGTTGTTATTCACCAACATGGCTTAGTTTATTCTAATGATTGTTCTAATCGTGTCACCTACTGTTAGTTAAATATCAAATTGTTTATATATTTATATATCGACTTTAACTGCCTCATCCTCGGTCCTGAGCGCGACTGCTACGCTAGAGGTCCTGGGTTCGATTCCCAGGTCGAGCAAAGTGTTATTGGGTTTTTCTATGAAATTCCCAGTAGCAGCTCGGAGCCAAAACATACCGGCGAACTATGGGTGTACACTAGTACGCCTCTGCCTAACCCTTCGGGAAATACAGGCGTTATGGTATGTTATACATCGACTTTATCAGTGTGGTCCTTTACAAAGTAGTATTACTCGCAATCGCTACGTGTGTATGACAAGATGTCACGAACGATGTGGACGAAGCAAAAGAGGTATGCCGTATGCAAGAATCATAACAAGTAGCATTCTGTAGTTTCCGAAAAAAAAGTGTATGTATGAATGTAATAATAATAACGTATTATGAATATTTAATGCTGGCACTATTATTGCAAAAGGAAAATAATACAAAGTTAATAATATTCAAAATCTTATCTTTGTAGGACTGTCGCACTATAAACACAGAGTTATAAATGTTCCAACTAGCCTCACACAACACGGCGACGGCGAGCATTACCAATAAAACTTGACGAGCGCTCACAAACCCGCCTCGTTTACGACGACAAGCGAACAAAACAATACGGTTATTAATATCTACGAATTAATTGCTTTCCGCTTACAATGTGACCCTGTGCCGCCAACAAGACATGTGTAGAAGTTCCATTCCATGCATACTGAATCTACACATAAGACATACAATAAAATAGCATTTAGGTACTTTATGTGTAAAGCACGCTGTGGTGTAAGTACATGCAAACGATATTTCAAACAACAACAAGTATTACAAAATATGGTTACTAAGTTAACCCAAGCATTAGATTTGTATGGAACAGTCCTTCTTCATTTATCTCTGTCGGGTGCTGGTCTATTCCTTCTCGAAGCTATCGCAAACAATGCCAGGGAAATACTTGTGTGATCCTGTGGCTTCACTCGCAGTATATTGACATCGGGTTAATTGAATTCAGAAAATCGTTATTGGGTTAGGTACTTGACCTGATATTGATATACCATGATTTCAGGATACAGAAGTATGGTATGTAATATAAATAAGCATACTGCTTATTCAATTATACGAGTATAATATATACTTAATACATTACTAAAAAGGTTTTACTTTAATCATCAAAATATAACTGCCTCGTTAGTCTAGTGGTCCCAAATGCGACTACTACGCTAGGGGTCCCGGGGTTCGATTCCCAGGTCGAGCAGTGTTATTGGATTTTTCTATGAAATTCTCAGTAGAAGCTTTGAGATGGGAATTTGTACCCGGTTAATGGCAATAGGCTCTATTACATGGGACCTAAACATACCGGCGAACTGTGGGTGTGCATTAGTAGTACAACCCTGCCTAACTTTTGGAGGAATGCTAGCGTGATAGTATGTGTGTATGTAAATATTTGCCAAACTATGTTTCCTGACAACGCTGCAATAAACACATAATACATCTGAAATGCAAATGAATCACGCACACTTATAAAATGCAGCAATGTTAAACTGCCCACGAGTTGTGCAGTATTTATTGCATATGGCTATTATATTATTTTAAAGATACAGATAAAGATGTATTTATTTGTTAAAACACGTGTGCTATAAAATAGATGTTACATAGATATATATAAAGTACCAACAAACTAAAGTACAAACAAAATATTAATTAGGTATTACGAATTTAACTCAAATTATTTAAGTTAATGAAAACATAGATTAACATAGATAGATTCTCTCAGAAATCTGCAAGCATAACTTCTAGGAATCTTCCTATATTAAATTAGTGCTATTCTGATTACAAAGCACACATAATTGTACAATGCTGGCTCGGTGTATCGCTCGAGTGGCCATTAATTAGGGAAGTGTATCGGTCAGTGGGCAATAGTAATCAGATACTCACTGTGGCTTAGGGAGGGGTTAGTGGAGGGGAACTAATGCACACAAGACATCTCCGTATCATGGACGCTGCAAACGATCCGAAAATCCATAAAGAGATTTCATTTCATTTTCTAATATTTGCGTAAGACCTCTCAGAAAAATAACTCCAACCCAACAAATACAGAGAAACACTTGACCGTGATTTCTGCCATACAAATAATTATATTTCAATTGAAATTGCGATTATATACGCCATTTTATATGGTTATTGTTTGAAATAACACATTACATCATACCATAACATACCATAACGCCTGTTATTCCCCGAAGGCTTAGGCAGAGGCGTACTAATGTACACCCACAGTTCGCCGGTATGTTTAGGTCCCATGTAATTGGGGGCGAGCTTATTGCCATTAACCGGGCACAAATTCCTAACTCCGAGCTGCTACTGGGAATAACATAGAAAAACCCAATAACACTTTGCTCGACCTGGGAATCGAACCCAGGACCTCTAGCGTAGCAGTCGCGCTCAGGACCACTTAGCTAATGAGACAGATTACATCACGCTTTCCTATCACTATAACTCACACTAAGATAGAAAATGTCCGGTGAGGCGTAAGGGCTCTCCCGTCAGGCGTACCCGCCTGCGTCAGCAAGCCATGCGCCGAACTTATGAATTCATGAGCCAACTGCAAGGGGGCCGGCTGTTTCTACATAAATAAACTGATGTTAGGAGCCCTGTTTTGTTAGCATTGTTGTTATGTTTAGAAAGGACAAGATTTGCGATCAAATTATATTTAATTTTAAAAATGTAGTAGTGATGTATGTACTTAGTACAGTGTACACCTTTTTTTTTTGTTGACGGGGTTGGAAATGCTTTATGCACTATCCACCACTCCGGGGAGAGCGGTGGGGTGTGTCGGACTCCGCTCTGAAAAGAGCGATCTACCGACTAAAACCAACCTCGGCGTTTCGCGACACCACTTTGGTGCCGGGCCTACGGGAGCGCTGTAGCATTCGTCCGCGGACCCGGCAGGAGTACAGTGTACACCTTAGTTATCATGGTAGTCAAGATTGATTAAGATTTGAAGGTAACGAATATACACACGAAAGAGGACTCTATGAATTTTAATATCTTAGCCGAGTCTCGTAGTATTCGTAGTTATGTCGTAAGATGAATGACACGAAAGCAGAATCATCTCGAATATATGAAAAGTCTCGAATATAATTATGACGTCATAATGTAAACGCAACTGTGTTGAAAGTCTTAAATATTTTTAGTAATAAGACTTATTTCGTTGGGAGACTACAAAATACAATTAACTGAAACAAAGTATAACCATAGATGAAATAAATTGGGTTCTGTAGAACACGTAACGTGCACGACGGTTACCAAAATTAGTAAGCGATCTTTTTCACGCTCTAAAAAAACAGTTTTTTATTATAATCTTACTCTGATCCTTTGCCTAAGAAAAATAATCATGCCCAATATAGTATCATCCTCACAAAGAAAAGTCCCCTCCGATAAAACCGCTTATCCAATTGATATAAAGCCTTCAGAAACATTCCCGGTAAGTTGCGGGGGACCGCCTGACAACTTTACGATTTGTGTGCCCACGTAACTAGTTAACTCTATTATAACAAAACATAACATACCATCACGCCTGTATTCCCCGAAGGGTTAGGCAGAGGCGTACCTAATGGTACATCCACAGTTCGCCGGTATGTTTAGGTCCCATGTAATAGGGGGCGAGCCAATTGCCATTAACCGGGCACAAATTCCTAATTCCGAGCTGCTACTGGGAATTTCATAGAAAACCCAATAACACTTTGCTCGACCTGGAAATCGAACCCAGGACCTCTAGCGTAGCAGTCGCGCTCAGGACCACTTGGCTAATGAGGCAGTTAATTCTATTTATAGTTTCTATACATACATACACTCGCGCCTTTCTCACACAGGCGTAGGCAGAAACTATAGACTGCCACTTGCTACGATTCTTGCATACTTCATTTGCTTCTGCCACATTCATACATCTTCTCATACATACGCGCCGGTTGCGGGTACTACGCACCTGACCTTTTTGAAGGACCTCGCCAATGAGATCGGCGTATGTCCTAGTTTCTATAATACTGACAAATATACCTATTAAACATGTTATAACGATAAATGTAAGCCTTAGATAGGTAAACTTAGGATTCAAAATTCTAATATTGACTAAAGAATGACCACAGACCTACTTAGATACTGTTTGGCAACTAGAACAAAAATGAGTTAATTTTTGATTTGATGTAGTGACAAAAAAATATTATCTAATTGCAAAATGTGTGTTAAAGCAATACTTATGGATATTTATAACTCTTTAATAACGAAAACTCATTGATAGCCTTAATATTCTAATGGCCCTAAGCGCGAATGCTACATTAGAGGTTCTGGGTTCCATTCTCAGGTCGAGCAGTGTTCTTATTTGTTATTGTACATACAAAGAAAGCATAATAACGTTATAATTATTAAAAAAAACAATGTACAACGCGAGCTTATGTCAAAATTGAGTTTTCTACCAGCAAACCTTTATTATCGTTGATATGTAGTGATAAACAAACTCAAGTGTAGTTACAAATTATAAGTGGAATTGAGTTTTTCTATGAAATTTTGCGAGTCCCCGAGTTGTGCCCGCATAATGGCAATAGGCACGCTACTCTAGAGAGGCACCTATCTTATTACGGGTACTTTTAAGGGAAAATGCACGATTACAAATAAAACTTATATTCAAGCAGAAAATCAATTGGCGAATGACTTAAAAAAAAAATATGCAGTTCACCTTTCTACCATTTCAAATGGTTGTTTATTCTTGAATCTGAAACAAGCCAACCCATATTACTACTTATCAGCCTTCTATGCAGCGATCTCTACATTAACTATTGCATGGGACCTAAACATAAGTGTGAACTGTAGGTGTACATTGGTACACTTCTGCCTAACTCTCGGGAATACAGACGTGATGGCAAGTTAAGTTTATGTGTTATAGCATACGATTATAAGTTATATTATACGTATCATATTCCCGAAGGTAGACGAAAACGATTGACATCGAAACTGTATCGGCAAAGTGGCTGTATTTCAGCGAGAAGCGACGCGCCGCGCCCGTCACCGCTCAAATACAAGATAAGTTTGAACGTAAAAGAATTGCGGGTAACCGCGGCCTGTCGATCGCATCCTCAAAGTGGGGCGGATAAAATATTCCGAGACAGCTTTCTACTAAATTGAGAAGCTTCGGTTCGGCCCCAACTTTAGTTTAGTTTGTTCAGCAAATAAAATAATGTGTAGGAATTGAAAAAAAAACATTGAACCACAGCCCGTCATGATCGTGGAAATGTTACCAATCCCATGACCGTGGCAATTTTTTTTATGGGTTAGGGGTGCAAATGAGCTGACAGATCACCTGATGTAGTACCATGGACACCCGCAACACCAGAAAAGTCGCAAGTGTGTTGCCCGCCTTTAAAAAAGGGTTTGGGCCTCCGGTATGACTTTGAGGCGAGTAAGGTTTTAGTCAGTACAACTCCAACATACCTCCCCAGGCGGCAGACTATCCATGAGGACTCCGTACTATAAAAAAATCCAGCCTCTTATCCGTTATATTTCAGCTGTTTTCCTGCGGTCGCCGCTTACCATCAGGCGGCCCGTATGCTTGCATGTTATCTCATTACAATAAAAAAATACCAACGTAAACAATTTTTTAAACATTACGATTTTCGTTTGTACTTAGGTATCGGGGTGCGTTTGAATGATAAATTATATTTATTTTTGTAAACAGTTTATATTCTATGTTGTAAAACAGTTGTTATTAATTCAGCAATAGATTTTGCATTATATATATTTACTTATATATTATGTAGGTAAAAACCTAAAAAAATATTACTAACCCCTCAAATAATAATTTTATGACACTTTTTATTAGCCAATTTAAAAAAAGAGGAGTTTCTCAATTTGACTGTTTATTCATTTGTATGTTTGTTAGACGAGTATTCCACCAATTATGAGTCGATTTTGATGATTCTTGTATCTAAAGTATGACCTTCAGAAATCCCATATAAATTTTCTGAATAAAATGAATGATATTACCTACAGTACCAACCAAATAAATATCGAAATCAGCTAAGTATTCTAAGCATTCTACTCGCCACTGAAAATGTTGAAAACCAATAACTTTAAACAAAAAATAAAACCGCCTTCAAAAATATTAAAGAAAAACTGTTTTGGAAGTCGGCGGCGAAAAGAAGATCCGACCAAATCGAAGGCAATTGTTTAGAAGCTAATATTTTAAATTTTTAAACCAGATGTCACCGGATTTTTTACTGACGATGATTACACCTAAAGGTGATGTAAATACAGTTCGTAAGTTGGTACATATTAATGGAGCTGGATGGGAGTTTATTCGTGGTCGTGCACCGCGGAGCCATTCCACACGCATTCTTTTGTCACATTACCCTCACAACAACGGCGATGCCGAGAATTTAATAACTACCCACGGTAGCATGTTCAACAATAATATATTTTATGTTATTGTACATTTTTCTGGAAGTAGTCGGTGGCTTTTATGCATGATGGCATGCGTTCAGTTCCCAGGTTGAACAAAGTATTACTAGGTTTTTACCCAACAGCAAAGTAAGTTTTGATTTCGTAATATCCCAATAACTAGTAGGTAACTTCCAAAAAGATTTACATGTGCATCTTTACAATATCGTTCCTTCGTTAGTAAGCTGACCATGGCTTAATAAGCTATATAAGTAATTTGAGAGAGACATTGATTTACGACAATATTTTTTTTTTGAACAGCCTAATTACCTAATATGCTAGTCCGCATAGGATATTACATGGAACCCAAAAACATGTATACGTACGTACTTCAGTGCACGTCTGCTTATTACCCCAAGTTTGACACCGTCAATACTTCACAGGCTTTAAAATTATGAAATTTATGTAAAATACATATATAACGAGATAAAATTGAATATCCAGAATTGGTTAAACCATTACACAGAATAACCTACTTACTTTATTCTATTTTACCTAGAGTTCTTTCAATAATATATCAATCAATAGGCTTCTTATCTTGTTGCTACAGACATTGATTACTCGGAGTTGTCAACTCAGACGACATATTGAACAGATTGGCAACGATCGTTAAGTCTCCTTAACCGTAGACCTTTAATCATGTTATTTTTTTCACTCATAAATAATCAAATCCTATTAATGAAAATAGAAAACACATGGTACCGTTTGCAATGATAATATACTATCTTATTCTTATTCTAACTGCCTCATTAGCCAAGTGGTCCTGAGCGCGACTGCTACGCTAGAGGTCCTGGGTCCGATTACCAGGTCGAGCAAAGTGTTAATGGGTTTTTCTATGAAATTCTCAGTAGTAGCCGGAAAAAATCCTAGTGTGGGGCAACACACTAGGATTTTCTCCTGTATCGTGGGTGCGTTTACAAACACAAATTCTCACAAACAAAAACACCCAGACCCGGAACAACTACCTGTAGACCATACAAATATTTGCTCCGTGTGGGGATCGATCCCACAACACGTGTCGCACAAGCCGATCACTCAGCCACTACGCCAAACGTGTCGTCAAACTATGCTATTTACATATAAATAATAGAATGAATAAGTAATAATTCTTTATTGGATACAAACATGGATTATAACTAGAAAAGATTTCCCTACTCTGGCACTTGTAAAAACTGTGTTGCAGAAGTTAGTGTCCTTCCCTTTGTTGGTCATTTTGTTTTACCTTTGCATTTTGAATAGGTATATTTCTTATTTTTACGATATGTATTAAATTGATTATTTCATGAGAACAAAAAAATATGTGCTTATAAATTTAAAGAATCTGTGCGTCAGCTATAATATTAGTAAGCTACTAAGCATTGTACTAAACTACTACTACTACTATTAAACAACTAAACTACTACTAAGCATTGTAGTTGTTAATCTCAATATCAGTTTTTGTACACTGGACCTCTATGCCCTCTCGACGACCCGTCCTCGCTACATGAGAGGACACATGACATCTCCAATCTAGTCGGTCTCTAAATATTAATATTTAATATCTTGAATGTATTGTTATGTATGTAAGCGTAATACCGGCTGTCTCCTAAGAGAACAGCTCATTTATCATGCTGAGCCTCGACCTAAATCGTCAGGCGTCCAAGTGGCTTCAACTGGCATAGTTATAACCCAACATTATGAGTTAAGGGGTTAAAAGCAAGATCAACTATTCTTGCTTCTCGGCCACAGTTCACGGTGAAAACAACAGGGTTAGTCCACATGAGAAAACTTATGCAATAAATGTCCGACACTGTTGAGAAGTAACTTCTATATCTATTGTTTCATATTAACTCGTGTCTGTGGTACATATTTCTCGCAGTTTTTTGTTGTTACAATATAAACATGGTTATTGGGTTTATTTCACTGCATGCTCTTGCTGACTTTAGATTTATAGTTGATATTGAATAAGTAGGTAGTTAGTACATTGAAGATATTAAAAAAAAACACGTGGGTTAGGATATATAAAAGTCTCCGAACCCAAAAAATTGATTTTTTAAATTCTTGTCTTTTTGTTACGGGTTGGCGCAAAAACTACTGAATAGATTTTAATTTTATTATCACTGTTAGAAAATAAGTGCTCCAACTTAAAAATTGGTATACTTTTTATCTCAAATAATTAAACGGAACTGGAGATACAGTTTGACTTCTTTAATGTATAGAGACCCATACAAAGAAGAGATCATCACTGTTGGTTTTTGAGCGTCAAGTGAGCGAAGCCGCGGGCAGAAGCTAGTAATAGAATAATGTTTATTGTACATTATATGACAATCTGTACAATATTAACTTGTCTGTCTGTTCCAGGTAAATAATTATGCGTAGGTTAACGATTGTATCGCATTCTTGGAATATTTCAATTAAAATGTAATACTAACATTCTAATTAATATTGACGGTTCTCATTACTGGCTCAAGTTAACTCTTGGGAGGTTAATTATCATGAGTCTTTAAAATAAATATGAATTTTAATTATTACTGACTCTTTGCTCTAAAATGTTAAGAGGCGCACGTACTTTACATATGAGAGAACATACTTTACATAATGAGAGAACACACATATTTTGTAAATGATGATATGCCATCGAAAACATATCTTGTAAAAAAAGCCAAGTCTCGCAACTCAGTTGTGAGATCCATGTAATACCAAGTCAGTCAATTTATTCAAGCCCTACTTAAGGGTCCTTCTGTTTTAAGTTATTACGTAATTAGCTAACCTAAAAACGTCTTAGTGACCATATCAATATTAAAAATCTTTTATGTTTTAAATAAATAGATAGTCCAAGAGTGCACGTTTGGCTGTTCATGGAGGAGTGTTAGTACCGACACTAATGTATGGTAGTGAAAGTTGGGTGTGGCAGAAGAAGCATAAAAGTAGAATAAATGCAGTTGAGATGAGAGCTTTGAGAAGTATGATTGGAGTGAAATTGAGTGACAGGATAAGAAATAGTGTGATAAGGGAATGTTATGGTGTGAATGAAGATGTAGTGACTAAAATCGAGAAAGGTATGTTGAGATCATGTTTGGTCATGTTGAAAGAATGAATGAAAGGAGACTGACTAAACAGATATACGAGAGTCAAGTGAATGGGAATGTAGGAGGGGAAGGTCTAGGCGATCGTTCCGAAATCAAATTGCGGACGTTCTGAAAAATGGCTCGGTCAAGAGTACCCTAAACCATGAACGTCGGTTTAGGGTATGAAAAGGTTTAGGGTATGAGAAACTAAAGAGGTATGTCAGAATCGTAGCATGTGGAAGTCTGTGGTCTCTGCCTACTTCTACGGGAAAGAGGCGTAACTTTATGTATGTATGTATGTAATAAATAGATTGACTTGGCAATCGCACTAAACAATCTAATTTAATATGTATTACTTGTGATATACATTTATTTATTTATTTTATTGCACAATGCATACAAAGTAACAAGCTTGGCTTAAACTAATGCATAAATGACCCTGTTAGGGCGCAGCAAAATAACTTAAAACTAGAATATATATAATCACTATATACAATGTTACTTTCTATTAATTAATTATTTTTAGTTTATATTTATCTAGAAAATAATATCATAAAGTAGTATTACCTATATAATAATATAATTTATCTCTCATCATTGTGTTTTTAGTAAAAAAAAAGATACATGGTTTTCATGATTCAAAAAGTAATACTCACGTAGGGGCTGCGACTGTTGGTCAGCGGTTAGCAATAAAGTCATAAGACTTATCAACATAAGCAAAAAACAGCACCATCCGCTTACTTTTTGCGTTATTACATAAATCGTATCTGTATGTCCCTTCAGGGCTCTTTGTCACAATAATTGTCACTTAGCTACCCCAGTAACTTCCTTGGTACGTCGAAATATTCAAATTAAACTCACACAAGCGGCAAACAAAAGCAACGTAAAAACGTTTCGTTTGTTAATCCATTAAGTAAATTTCAGCAAAAAAAGGAAATGTTTCAAAACACAATGAATAGGAACAAAACTTGAACGCGCCCGGATCGCTTTCAAATCCTGGAGAGGGAAACTTTGAGCGAGTAATAGATTAATATGCAAATAGGCGCGAGTGCGGGCCGCGCCGCTCGCAGCGCCGCCCCGCGGACGTCACCATCAACCGACCGCACATTACCCGACATTTTATTAATTCAATGTCTGATCTGAATGATCATTAATTCAATGTCTGATCAAAACGAATATCATATTAAAGAAAATTGTTTGCAATTAAATATTTAAAAACGGCTAATGAGAGCTGCACTTATATTGTGTTTATGGTGTAAGATGCAACTAATGGAAGTTCCACTTCGTCATAATTACGGGTGCCATGAATAATGGAGTGTTATTTAAAAGTTCACTTGTATTTTAAATATGAAACACTCGCAACTTCCACTGTAGTATTTTGTTTAAATTAACTGTCTGCAGAGATAATGTTAGTTAAAGAATAACAAAACATTTCTAGGTTGCTTATTGTTTGAAGTTTTGAAAGTCGTCAAAAAGAGACAACGTTGCTGATGGATTTAAATAGGTTTATCACTTTTGAGTTCTATGACAGTTGGAAGCCTTTCCCGTGCTGAATGTTATTGCTTTGATCACAGTTACAGAAAGTGTAATTAAATTAGCTATATGATTAGTGGTAGAGTCAGAGATCTGACTACACAATTATTATAACTATAAAGCTTGAATATTTAGGTACTCAAGCTACAAAGGGATAAAATAGGTACCTGGTCTGAACATAATTTACTTTTAATAAATATAACTATAGTACCTAACAACGACATCACTACATTTCGCAGTAGAACTAACATAATTTCGTTGCTCCGCTGAATCCTCCACATTCCGTCAAGGCAGGCTTTTCGTGCTAAAATTTCTGCCAAGCAATGAATAAGTGTTCTTGTAATTTAGGTCGAGAACGGTTTTTGTTTTAAATTTGCGTGTTCACAAATTTATGACTTTCGACCAGAATGTTTGTTAATGACGGCCATATTGTATGAAAGCTAAAAACGTAGTGTGCGGTGTGCCCGTCGCGTGGTCATAAATTGTAGCAGCTGCTATTTGATGTATACAGTAAACATTTAAAATTCAACATTTTATTCATATGAGGACTGTGAAATGTTACGTAATTGACGATTTTCGTAGGCTTTTCAACGGGTATTTTATAATTGCGGTGAATTCGGTAAAGTTTCACTGACAACTCACTTAATTTTCATTGAAACATTTCTAGGAAAATGATTAACATTTTTTTATGTGATAGGGGGGCAAACGAACAGACGGATCACCTGATGGTAAGCGATAACCGCCGCCCATGATGGACACACGCAACACCAGACGAGTCGCAAGTGCGTTGCCCGCCTTTTAAAAGTGTTTGGGCCTCCGGTAACCTCACTCACTCGGCGAAACACAACGCAAGCGTTGTTTCACGCCGGTTTTCTGTGAGGCCGTGGTATCACTCCCGTCGAGCCGGCCCATTCGTGTGGAAGCATGGCTCTCCCACGTGGTTATTTACACTAAATGAAATCATGTGAGAGTTGTATTCCCCGAAGGGGAATCTGAGCGGATACTGAAAACTTCCTAGTAGGCAAACCAAATGACACACCTGATGACTAGACCAATGACAGAAGCAAAAGCCAAGTTGAAATCACCATCAGTCTCCTTTAGGCGTAATCTAGTAAGCGTACTACTGACCTGATAAGTATTTCAAGTGTGTATAATGAAACAATAGTTAATTCAGGTGCAAACCATGTCGATTGCCGTCCGTTATGTAATTTGCGTAATGAGTTTCAAATTCACATTATTAAATTATGTCGGTGTTTGTTCGAGGGTAACATGAATTTGCATGAGTGTTTGTGAACGAAATGACGTCACTACATTAATAACTATTTTATCATTGTTGTTTTGACGTCACTAGTCGAACGTATTTTGTTTGTTGGTCCTATTAGATTTTGATAGTATATTTTTTCGTTAATAGATATTTTTAGTGAAAGAAAAGTTTGTCCTCAGAGGATTCAAACCTCCGTCCGAGCAGACTACGGTAAGCTAGCGACATCAATGCCTGTGATGTTGAATTTCTCCTTTCTCATTGTCAATGGGTAATGTCGTCAAATACTATTAAATTTACCATACGTCTAATGTATACAGCTAGGTACTTTTAAACGGCGATGAGTTGCATTTTGTAGAAACCGCCGTATTTCTGGGGGAGTGAGTATTTGTGGGTATGTGAACTAATATTTGCCGAATCAATTATCGTTTATTATTTATAGTAAACTAGCTGACCCTACAGACTTCATTCTGTCAAAAGTTATTTTCCTCGCAGCTTTCTTAGTTTGTTCTTTCATAAGAACCTTCTCCTAACAATAACAAACACAACAAAAAAATAATTAGCAAAATTGGTCCAGCCGCTCACGCATAATGCCATGACCAAGGGAAATAGGGATTAATTTATATATATATAGATTAGCGCAACATGAGAAGTTGTATGAATGTGGCAGAAGCAAAAGAAGTATGTAAGAATTATAGCAAGTGGCATTCTATAGTTTCTATCTTCCCTTATGGTAGAAAGGCGTGAGTGTATGTATGTATGTCAGTAATCTTCACCCGGTATAGTCCAATAGCACCAAGTTTAGTATAAAGTTGCTATGCAATTGTATGTATATACCCTCATAGTAACCACTCGATATAATTGGTATTGGTTCAGGCGTCGCAGGCTCGTTGTCGCGCGCTCTACGATCGACTCGTGTGTCGAGATAGCCTGCAGCTCTCGCGTTGTGTCGAAATACTGAGCGTTGGAATATTAGGTGACCATTTTACGAGCAGTAGGTCGTATACTCGAGAAGCGGTTTCCGTGTTATGTGAAAATACATAGCCAATAGCAAGAGTATATACAACTATTCCACGGACGTGTTATTTGTTAATACAATGCGTGTAAATTATGAATGACTTTCTGTTTTTAAAATTAATGCGGTTTTTAAATGAGTGGCTAAAGTGAGAAGATTTATGAATGTGAACGGAACAATAAAAGTAATGAGGTATCTACATAATCAAGCATCATACATTTGACATGGTATTCTATACTTCGTTCCGACCACTGTTAAAAATTATGGTTTAAAGTTGCTCCACACTTAAATATCACAGGTTATATTTTATCAACATAGCTTTCATGTACACGTAATTCGAGATTTTGATTAACTATGACCTCCGGTAGAGGTATACATATATGGGCCATATAGAATGACACACTAGGCCGTATCGTAGACCTCAAACAATGAGCAGCTTCGTCAATCAAGGCAATACCCGCAATGTCACCCTATATAATGTAGATCGCATTTATAACATAAACATCCACCAGATTGTTCAGTGTATGTAGCGCGTTGCGTGTTTGTCCTTGGTCAATACATCGTTGGCGCCCGACAGGCACACACCGCCTCCAGCTATGTTAATTACGAAGTTAGTGTTATGTTCAATATACAACTATTTATTCCTTT
Source organism: Acronicta leporina (assembly GCA_947256265.1). Classification (NCBI taxonomy): domain Eukaryota; kingdom Metazoa; phylum Arthropoda; class Insecta; order Lepidoptera; family Noctuidae; genus Acronicta; species Acronicta leporina. Next base: position 201,634 of record OX366513.1, on the reverse strand, counting down.
CCAAACAAAATGGACATACGAAACATTTAATCCCGGGCTACCTACAACATAGCTTGTTTCGGCGCGACCCAATTCCAAACTGGAAATTAAGGCTAGTAACAAATATGAGAGCTATTCGTCGTGAAAAACTTTTTTCGACGAACTTTTTTATGCCACTACTATAGTTCTAGATCTATAGTTTTTCTAACTCAGGAATTCTCAACAGTATTAACCTAACATGGAAACTGAATCCACGTCCAGGTCGGCAGCCGAACTTACAATCGGGAGACTGATGGCGTTTGTAAAATATATCAAACGTAAATTCGAAGCGAATTTTGAAAGCTTTTGCCAAGTCTCTTTGAACGTACAGATGTTTGATTTTATCTATAAATAGTAAATACCTGCTTGCCGACAAGAGAGATTCTTTAATAATATAGCTAAAAAACTTTACTACGTGAAAGAAGGAGGCACATGGAGAGGAATATAATTATATCTACCTATTGAGTTCCACAAAATATATGGTATTAAGAAAATAATAAGATCATGTAGTCTTTACTTATCCCTCAATCTAAACTTTGTCACGTACATACACCTTATCTCGCAGAGGCGTACTAATGCACACCTAAAGTTCACCGATATATTTAGGTTTTTTATAGATAATAAGTCAAGTATCTAATTTATTTAAATTCATCAAATCGTACGTAAGCGTGAGGTCCTGATTCGATTCCCGTTGATCAAATTGATATTGAGTTTTTAGTTCATCATAACATTTTTAGCAGCAGCTCAGGGTTTGTGCCCAAATGATAATATCCTCGCCTCTTATTACATGTTGCCTAAATGTGCCGTGCGAGTACGCGCGGGTGTAAATTAATACACTTCTAAAGTTATTTAGTGAAGGAAAAATTCGACTCGCAGGCAGGATTCGAACCTGCATCTTCTGGCTAGGTACGCCAGACGCTATGACCACTAAGCCACCGCGAGTCCCACCTGCCATGTCGAAATTTGCCTTCACATTCTGAACTTACGTCTTAAAGGTGATGTTACTGACGTCACCTTTAAGACGTAAGTTCAGAATGTGTGTGTGTGAATGACGTGTGTGTGAATGACTTGCGGTGGCTTAGTGGTCATAGCGTCTGGCGTACCTAGCCAGAAGACGCAGGTTCGAATCCTGCCTGCGAGTCGAATTTTTCCTTCACTAAATAACTTTATAAAAATTAGCATAAAAAATGCAAAAAATCACAAAAAGTTAATACACTTCTGTCTAACTCTCCGGATAATACAGGCGTGACGGTATGTTATGTAAGACATACAGAATAGATATAAATATCAGATCTAAGTAAACAACAGAGAAAAGTATTCAGCTGTATGTTTTTCCTTGATTCGCGTAGTCATGTAAGAAGGCATTCACAGCGGGAGGTAACTGAGAACTAACATACGGCACGTTGTAAGACGTCGGGCGATCGCAGAAAATCGTTAAGTGTAAGTCTCTACACCCTTGTCTGGTTGCCGCACTTTCAGTGTTCCTCGCGCAATCTCGACAATTTTCACATTTTAACTCCTCCTTTTGAAGGTAAACGCTTTATTTCTTCTATTTGGGTACCCTTTTCTGTCCCGAATTTTATAAGCTTTATAAAATCACACTTTTGTTACAAATTATACAAAGACATATACGAACGTATAGTTGGAAACTATAGTTTTATTACTCTATACAAACATGGCTGGATATTGAACTAAATAAAAATGATATTAGTAGTTGTAATGAACACGTCATTAAAACTTTGGCATAGATAATCACACGAGTTCTGCAATCGGGAAAGTGCATTTGGAGTTTTTAGTAACGTGAAAATCTCGGGCAAAAGCCGAAGTTGGAACTTTGCCCGATAAATGTCGATAGCTTCGCGCCCTCTCGCATTAGGTAGCAATACCGTTAGCGGCTGCTTGGTGAAGCCGAGCACATTGCTGTTTACCCCCTCGGGATTACAGGCGTAACGGCACACAGCTGTCAGCCCTGATTGCGGATTAGACAAATGGTAGTAGGTTATACGTGCACACCACGTCGAAATTTCAACGAACAACCGCGCTCTAGATTGGCTGGGGCGTGCATAATAGTTTGAAACGTGAGTTGGCATTTTCCAGAACAGCTGACGGAAAGCGGTAAGCTTTTCGTGTACCCTTAATTTCCTTTCCCGATTATTCGATAAATTGCTGTCGTGACATAAATGATGTATTAGTCCGCAATCACGAATGTCGGACAGTCCGGCAGTGTGACAGACTGTGTCCGGGACACACAAGTCTCCGCCAACTCGCCTTTGTGGCTGGTGGCTCGTATCCGCTCCCTGGGAATGCGGGAATCGAAATTCCATTACTAGTGCTCGTAGAAGCAATATATGCTTTATTGAAATAAATCGACACATCCCACACCACTAACTCAATCATCCACACGTGAGACGAAACTTTCTACACACGGATCCTAAATTTACGTGAAAAGTATTATGAAGTTTAAGGGATACTTACATCTATAATTAGGTACTTACCAATTTTATTAAACTTCTCATTAAACAGTTACTTACTAGACATATAAAAGTAATATTATTATTAAGGGAATAGAAAACAATGTGAAAGACTATATCTTTGTGAAATTTGGCAGTGTGTAACAATAATATGTCTTCACCAATATTTTCTGCCACAACAAGATGTGGGACTAAAGAAAACAATCAGTTGCTTTGCCGGAAACGTATGTGCGATATATTTCACGTTATTGTCTGGGGGAGGCGCAGGTAGTGTATCGACGTCGGCTCGACATGACACAATATAGTCAGCTCCGAGACGCGCGCATTGAATATAAATCTCAGTCGAGGTCTCCGCGGCCCGCGGTCTCCGCCACCTTACAAAAAACAGTCTCCCGCACATTTGTCATTCCGATTTGCCCGATTTTCAGAAACAGAAGTGAGTACGATTAAAACGGAGCACTCTCTAAGTTAACGAGGCTTACTTTGATAGATGGTCAGTCGACGCGGCCCCACTCCACCCTTGAGTGCATATCCTAACGATCGTCCGGATTAAAGCGAAGCTGTACACCTCGTTTGGCATTGTAGCCAATTTTAACGTTAACAAGAGAAGAGCGACAAATTTAGAAATAATTGGAATTTCCTTTGAGGATCTATGTTCTTGTTCTTGTCTGTTTTCTTGGAAATATATTGTTAAATTAGCAAAAGGTTAAACGTGTCTCAAAATATAAAATTTTAGAGAGTCGGACAAGGCCGTGATGAGTAATGGTGTAATGTCTGTGTAAGACAATATCCCAGCAATCGATTCAGCGCTTAGTGATGGGGAGATGTCAGGACGCACCATTTAACATACACATCAGGCGCTCCGTGAATAAGCGCTTGAATATTCCGGGACAAGCAAGCGCCTTTGATATAAAAGGAAACGTTTCTCTGAAAAAACTGAATTATTATTGGCTGTAATCGCTCCGCTGCCTTTGAACTTTCCGTCTTGTGTGTGACAGTTTTATTACATATTGCCGTGGGAGCCGCGTTTGTCGCGTGGGAGGTAAGAAGGGCTGGTAAAATATTTACAGCGCTCCCAACTGTACAAATGTTTTAACAACTCTGCCTAACTTTGATTTCAAAGTTTTAATATCATTGTCTATTATCAAGTGTCGTTGAAAATCGTCATGGAGGCCTCGTGTGCTTGCGTGTTATTTGGTTTTAGTTTGGCCATTATTAGCCCACATAATGAATTTTCAAAGTCCTGATAATTAAGTTTAAGACAAAGGCTTTTGTTCGTGCGGCGTACAAATAAGCCAGTTGGGGTATAGTTGTACCGCGGAGGGCTAAACTTTCACCATCAAGATTTACGGGCACGCTTAATCGTAGTTGACCTTGCAGGCACAGACTTTGTAGTGGTGTCTGCGTGAAGTTCCGCAGGCATATCACGGGTGTGAGCTGCAACTTGTAAACAATTTAAAGAATCCGCCGCACTATCTGCAAGTTCTCAACACGACCGCTGAACGTGGCGGAATAAAAGAAATGTCAAGTTTTCGCCGACATTGCCGCTCGGCGTGAGCTTTTATCTCGGAATCTCCACAAATGCAATAACGATAGAAATTTAGCGTACGATTGAAGTGTGGCTATTAGAGCTGGTTCCGGGGCATTTGTGTGGAAAATGTAACGGTCAAAGCGAGTGCGGCGGATGCCCGCGAATAAACACAAATGTCCGCCGTCTTTAGCTATGTGTAATTCGTTAAAGTAAATTGGGTTCAAAAAGAAAATCCTCTAGAAAGTAGGTCCCGCCTTTTGAAATCTTGAGATTCGTACTCGTTCTGTTTATTATTGCGAACGTTAATCCAAATCCTCAAGGCCGGCCATTCCCTCACTCGTTTCCATAGAGAATGGCAGCGCCTGTTTATTTCAGCTCTGATTTTGACCAATATCTGGATCGGTTTATCTCACAATGTTTTACGACTGTGTCTACTCGCTTCCAAACAATATCATACGTTACTTCCTCTCCATAAAAACAATGTCGTCTAATGATAAGACTCGCTGTTATGATATTTTCGTAGCCGGGTTCCCCTCGCTCGGTGTTGGGTGGCAGTAATTTTTCTAATCTACTTTCTAGCAATAAAATCGAATCACACAATCACACCGAGAACAATAACGTAAAGTAATTCTGTGTGTAAAAAGCAATCAAGGTTTATTCGTCGATTTTCCTATTGAAGAAGTTTCAGTTGATTTTGAGCAAAGTTCGCGTGATTCCTTCGTAATAAGCGAGTGTCGGCGAACGGCGCGGACGCCGCGGGATCCGTGATCATCCATCATCCGCGGACGTCGTCGGATTTTTATCCACAATTCCGAATACACTGCGGGTAAGCTAATTTATTTTCTGCGGTAATCATTTGAGCGTTGTACACCATCACTGGGGTTTGAATAGATTTATTCAGATCATGAAGATAAATTGTATAATATATTCAGTGGTAGAGGGTTTATTTGATCTTGGAATTATAAGGGCAGATATTTACCAAAACGTCTATTTAAAAGATAGGTAATATTCTTATTAAGCTGGGTTCGGAGACTGAAATAAAAGTATTGAAGACGCGTCAGCGACATCGACGCGCCGTAAAACAGTCCCTCTCGTAAAACGAATTTAATTCTTCGTTTCCCCATTAAGGGCCGGAAGGGACTGATGATGATTTAGGAAAATGATGACGTCACATTTTCCTTAGGTACTTACGTCCGTTTTATGTATTGCCATAAATACGTTTAGAGTTTTGCGCCGCTGTCTAATGAGCGGCCTGGATGTCGAGTACGAACGACCGGCAAACGGAAAAGAGAGAAATTGCTTTGAATTTATGTATTTTGCTTTGATTATAATTTCCTATAATAAACTGATGCTGACGGTATTTTTCCTTGTTATAAATGTTTTATGCCTACTTTGACTCATTGCGACTTAAAAAGCTAAATTTAAATCAAGTTCGAAGAATTCCGTTTTAATTTCCTGTCGGAATGTTTCATTTAGGATATAATATTTTTCAGAAGTTCATCATTTGATTACTAACAAATTATTGCGTATAGGTAGATTGTATTTCAAGTACGTCAAAGAAAAAATGAAACAGAAAAACTGAGTTTTCATTTTCATAAAGGATTTTAATACACCCCCAAACAGTGCTACAGAAATTACCTTTCTTTGTGGATGGTATTTGTGACGGAGCGTCAGACATCGCCATCAAAAGATCTTGCGAACACACCCGTGTTTTTGATAAATGATGACGAAAAATATTTTTTCTCTTTGGCCGCCGCCGCCCGCCACCCCTCGCTACGATATTGGTTCTTGATAATGTCACTTTGCTCCTTTAAAACGAGACGTTGAGGTAAATTTCCATCAGTTTTAGCACAAAGCAACAAACGTAATCTACGCCGCTTATTCCCCCGATACTCGGTTTCAATGGGATCTGATAAGTATACCGTTGAGAGGATCAAAACGTTGCCAATGCTACCAAATATTAATAAGTATTTTCAGCCTTTTCATTGCTGAGTGTTTGTAGAATTTAATTCATGTCAATCTAAATAAATGTTTAGTTCAAGGGTTTATTAAAAACTCTTTCGTGGAATCTTAAGAATCACATATAGCTCTTAACGCTATCTCAGAGTATTGGCATTGTCAGTGATCTTTTCCACAGTAATCCTTAAATCAATAAAATGGTAATGAATCTAGCGACCATCGCTAGATTCATTACCATTTTGAGATGATTGCGTTAGATTTCTTAATCGATTTTGCAAAGTCTAACAAAAGAATTTGGTTTTAAAAGAAATATTTTATTGAAGTGAAAAAAATCATTTCTCAATTTACATACTTTCTTGAAAATTATGAATTTTTGCATAAAACGATACTGTGGGTAATTTATGACATTAATTTAAAGCTTTGCGTAGGAACAATACATAGCGGTGTTTACGATATGGTAATCAATTCTATTGCACCACTATTGCAATATAACACGTCATAGTTACATTGTTGCGTTGCATGCAATATCCGCGCATATATAATTTTAAGTTCCGATTACACTGCCAACAAATAGCCCGAACATTACAGTTAAATTGACGCCATTTCCCACGTCACACATTTACTTGTGTTCAATACAAAGCTTTCTGCACGTCACTCACTTTGAATCATTTCATTTGTTTCCATCTATATTAAATTTCATGGTTGTGTGAATTTATTTGATTCGCATTACGTCGCGAGCTCCCCGCCCGGTGGAATTTTTCTTTAATATAATTCGTCGGCTGTCATTTTTCTGTTGGCGTCATCAATCATTCTCAGTAACTTTCTCAATATATTTTTATCTTTATTTGGACAGTTTTTTAGTCGGAAGTTCATCATTAAGAATTGGTTCTTCTTTGTGAATTTTTGATGAGTGCATCAAAAAGTATTTTAGTCATCGGTTGAAATTCTATCGTCATTAAAAACACACAAGTTACACTTGAAGGACACTAAAGGTAATGCTTCTTGTGTACTCTTTCATTACTTAGAACAATGAATCAAGTCTCAAATAAACGTTGCAAATCTTGATCGGTATGATCAGTGCACCCGAGTTGCAGTAGAGTACGACAAGCCACTTCTTATTACTACACATTGCACTCAGGGAACTTTGCTCGCCGGTGACTGCAGGATTCTATTAAATTGCTTCATTTTGTTGTACCGCTCACACTGTACTCACAGTTATAACATCGGATGAACTTATATAATACTGAGAAGATTACAGACAAACAAACTTCTTAGTCACCAGAGCGTAGCTAGAAATCTAAAACTAAAAGTAATTTATAGAGGGTACATTGTTACTCCTTCTCAGAAAAATAAAAAATCTTTGTTGATCATCGTCGGTAAAATATGAAGAGCAGTCTGCATTGCTTATTCATAGATTACTCCGACCTTTCAACCTTACAAGGAGGAAAAATATGTACTGCTCCCTTAACACAAACAACGGTAACCGTGAACATAAACAATGAATGAATATCAAACAATATATCGCTCAAGATCTAATCCTGAAATAAATCTTGACAGTTTTCACGAAGATGTATAATATTCTCGATACAGATATACTCGTAAAGGCCAGGTTTGTTGAAAATTACGAGAGATACGACAAGGCTGACGTCACGTGGTATGTCTAGTGAATCTTAATGTATTTAATGCACACGTTTTACGCAAATATTACACAATATTTAAAAATTAGAGCCCATCTGTTTATTGAGACTAAATTTTTTATTTTATCAAAACTATTTATAATACTAAAATTATAAACAGGACAATGTTTTCCCTTATATCACATAATCATGTAGGTACTCTCCGCCAGAGACACAAAAACCGCCTCATCTCAAATATCCCCAGTTGACTCTCTTGCCTCGTACAATAAGTAGCTGACACATTCTGTTTTTCTTCCATTTCCACCGCAATACCTATCCATTCGCCTGACAACGAAACGCGATATTATTTTGCGGGATTTATACATTCCCCAAGGCCTTGATCAGTGGGTGACAAGTGAGAAAGCAATTTCTATTCGGGTCGTCCCCGGCGACTGGTTCGCATAACGCGCGAGATTTGTCTGCGTCGCTGTTACTCGCGTTACACGATGATGATGAACTGCCACTATATCTTCAGAATGGACGACTCGACTTTTATAACAAAGAAGAGTTATTGGCAGAATTTTCAGAGTTGTTCGCTTAGATTTCTTTTGTGGGATCGCGAATATCAAGAAAATGCTCAGTTTTGATGGTTAATGTAAGTCTCATAAAATTTTCTGTTGTTAGAAGATTGCATTTCTAGACCAAGTACAAAGTTTGGCACATTGTTTTCTTTATGGCAAAGTGCTACGTTTTGTCACCACATTGTGCTTTTTAGGATTCTTTCTTACATTGTTTTGATCATATCACCACTTCATATAGAGACTATGAATATCCTTGTATCCTGATTAACTAATCATACTCTTATTACCAACATATGTCGTAATCATTTGAAAGCAAGTGTCGTCTCGGTCAAGTTTCCGAGCTGTGACCGCAGCACGCGACCGCTAACTCGAGCGTGCAGTTCACCCGGGCAGCTCATGCCGCATGATACCTACGGACAAACAGACAGCTAGCCGGTTATATTTGCAACTATAAGACAACTTGAGATTTATGCAGTTTGTTTATAAGTTTACAATGTACTCAGACCGTAGCCGAGCCGTCTCTGTCGGTTATTTAGAACTAGGTTACTTCTACTTGCATTAAGAAACAATCTTGCCACGATCTTGACTTGACTTTGTTGTTTATTTTATAAGGTTAACAGAATTTCAAGCGCTTTTATTTGTTTCCCTTTATCCGTTTACTAAGTAAAATAAAAAATACATGATTTGTGAATGACTTTTTATTCTCATTATGAGACTCATACATAGTAATTAACACACGTCTATAAATACAAAATAAGGCCTAAAAGTAATGGATACAAGTGATTATTATAATAGCATAACCAGTTTCCCCCGCGACTTCGTCTGCGTGAACTTCAGAATTCATTCTAACCCAAATAAAAAGTGTGTTATTCTAGACTATATTCTATCTCTGTGCCAAATTTGATCCAGATCCGTTCAGCCGTTCTGGCGTGAAAGAGTAACAAACAAACATCCATCCTCACAAACTTTGGCATTTATAATATTAATAGTAATTAATAATAATATAATTATTATTATTATTTATCCTATATTAATAATATAATTATTATTATTATTTATCCTATATTAATAATATAATTATTATTAATATAGGATAATAATTATATTAGCTTTATAGTCATAAGTGAAGGAATCTATACTAATATATAAAGCTGAAGAGTTTATTTGTTTGTTTGTTTGTTTGCTTGAACGCGCTAATCTCAGGAACTACTGGACAGATTTGAAAAATTCTTTCAGTGTTAGATAGCCCATTTATTGAGGAAGGCTATAGGCTATATATCATCACGCTACGCGGACGAAGTCGCGGGCAGAAGCTAGTCAGATAATAAATCGAGGCAACACAAAATAAAAGTATAACTGATATCGCCGTCCCATTTATCAGCTATTAGTTCGATCCGTTAACAAACTCGGGCAGGTGTTTGTTTACCGGTCAGACGTCATAAATCACGGCTCGCAACTCCTCGACGGGTGATAACTCGTGGAAAGGTAAACTGATGGAAGTTTGCGGCCCAGTCGAGTCAATACCGCCGTACGTTAGCCTGTCACGAGGAACTTCGCCATTAGGATATTTAAGATTAATTATATTGCTTTTGGAAAAAAGATTTACGTTAAATTACCTGAGTATTTGAATCTGATCTGATCATTGAACAGCCCAGTTTTGTTGATTATTATTCCCGACGGCAAAACTGGTACAAAGCTACAAATTGCTGGAACTATATTGGAAAGATATAACTGTCACGTGAATGAATACTCCAAAATCAATTGCAAACAATGGCTTGAGAGAAAAATAGTGGCGGCAAAATACAATTGGAATATACCTACGCACCGGTCCGTTGGGCTGGTTCAATAAAATAAAATGTCTTTCGTCGGATCCTACTGTGTTTCGGTTCAGATTTATTGTGTCCTGCCTGAAGCTCTGAAATACAAATGAATTGTTCGCATAATTTTTATTATAAAAGGACCATATTCTTCAATAACGTAAGAGATAAGACAACTTTGTTAGTGGTTAATCGTTTAAAAAGATAAAAGAAAAGGTATGTTCAAACGAATACCATACAGTTTTGTCGAGTGCGAGTTATAAATTACAGTTTAAGAACCGCGGTTCCACTCATCCCAAAAGATGTTTTATACAAAATGTTGAAAAGTCTTTGTCATTGTCAATGATTCTACAGTTCAAAACAAATTGTTTCAACAGTTTAGGCGTGAAAACTACAAATAAACAGACTAGAATATTAATATAATTATATTTTATGGATGTATGTAGAAACCTTGGGAAGTTCAGGTGGCATTATAACTGCTGATATTTCAAGACTCATTTATATTACACTCAAAATGCAACATTAGCCTAGTGGTCCTGAGCGCAACTGCTACAGGGCCTGGGTTCGATTCCCAGGTCGAGCAGTGTTATTGAGTTTTTCTATGAAATTCTCAGTGGCAGCCTAGCTCGGAGTTTAGGATTTTTGTCCGGTTAATGGCAATAGGCTCGCCCCCTATTACATAAGACCTCAACACACCGGCGAACTGTGGATATACATTAGTACGCCTCTGCCTGACCCTTCGGGGAATACAAACGTGATGGTATGTTATGTATGGAAATTTATGTAATGCTAAAATTTGTCGATTCGCGTAAGATTAAACAGGATAGAATTTTTATACTTACACTTATTAAGATTGATAGATTCTACTACAAAGTCAAAGAGAATAGGTATGTGAAAACATTCGATTCATTTCGAATACATTAAGTTAACACAAAAATATTGTCTGTCACACAGTCTGTCTGTCCTCTCCAGAGCATAGAATAGTAACAAACTACATTTGAGTCAAAATAAACTTGTCCCTATTGCAAGCAAGATGAAAAGTGAATAATACACATATACCTACTATTTATGTACACAAATAAATTGTACTGTGACCCACAGGGCATGTGTACATCGCGGGAACGGCCATTGAAATAATTGATCGCCGCGCCGCCGCCGCCGCCGCCGCCGCCGCCGCCGCCGCCCACGAGATGCCGCTTATATTTCATTCGCAACAAAATGCAAATATAAAAATGATTTTATAAAACGTGGGATTTAGAATACTTCAGTCTCTAGAAATACCTTAACTAATGCCATTAATTTTAGGTAGGGTTTTAAAGTGTTAGAGATAATCAAACTTCATCGAAATATAAAAAGATTCAAAGAAAGTTAGATTCAAAATTAAGTTTAACTTTAAAGCTTTTCTTTGTCAGTCTATTTTGATATACAAAGCGCCCCAACGTTTTCACTGAAAATTATTTCTTAGTGAACTGTACCATGAAACGAATTCATACAAACGTTATCAAAAAGAAAATCATTAATTCTAACTAGACAATTGAAGTTGTCGAATCGTTTTAAATGTTTTGTTTTTCGTCTGTTTTTTTTTTCGTCAATCCTGTTTGAAAAAGCTATTTGATTGATATTTAAATTATTATTCAGATTATTTCATTTATTTAACTTCCTCATTAGCGTAGTGGTCCTGAGCGTGACTGCTATGCTATTAGAGGTCCTGGGTTCTATTCCCAGGTCGAACAGTGTTATTGCGTTTTTCTATGAAATTGTCATTAGCAGCCCAGAGTTTGGAATTTATTCCCAGTTAACGGCAATAGGCTCGCCCTCTATTACATGGGACTTAATACCAGTTAATTTGGTTGTACATTAGAAGGCTCCTGCCTAACCTTTCGGGTAATATAGGCGTGATCTGTATGTTTAATTTATTTCGTATTATACTCTCATTTGCGAGCCCAGACAGGTAGGTACTACAAAACGATTAACGTTTCACAAACCACATATTATTATAACATCTTAATATGAAGCAAGAGGTCACAACGTGTAGTTATGGAAATTCGTGAAGTTCCGAGGTCAGGCGGGAGCGGGCTGCGCACATAGCTCAGGCTCGCGGCGCCCATTCCTGTGATTGATCGACCGCCTCCCATGGGGAAAATCACTGCATGGATGTTTGCACAGAATGGGAACGTTAGACTGTTAGGGGAAAGTTTGTTGCGACATGATATACAGCGTATATCTTATAGAATATGTGTATATTAATAGAATAACTTTCAACAAAAAGGTAATGTTACTTTCATTTGGATTTTAAATTAAAATCTTTTTCAGAAATACCAAATTATTCTAACTTGTCAAGTTACTAATTACGAGACACAAATAAAAAAATGACATACCACCCGCGGCGGCCCACATCAAAATAAAATATCGTTTGACAACAAAGCATTTAACCGTCGGCGACTAATTGAACCGCGGCCATTGTGTACAAATTATTACAGCAACAGATACAAGTTAATCAATTCTCGGAGAGATATTGTATAATTGAGAGGCGCAGTTAGCCACTTGTTTTCCACTCCAAACACGATTACCCGGTTCACGATAACAATTACCGGGAACTTAGCGGTACTTGCTTGCTTATAGAATTTACAGCGTTTGGTGTAATAGTTAGCGGCTGCATTAGTTTAGTGGATGTAAGTGCAAATGAAAGGCTGGAGGATCTATATTCAATCATGTTATTTTTGGTCGAGCAGTGTTATTTTGCTCCTCGTGAAAAAGCAATTGTAGCGACATCTACCGAGCTACATAGAAAACTCCGATGGACAAATCCTAAATCGCGCTAGTGAAAACTTCGATAGACACACATTTACCGAGCTACACAATCATCGTGGATCATCTGCCTGGGAAGGCAGCAGCGTACGTCGAACTCGTAATACCTAATGGAGTAATGGACATGAGACTTGTGAGATTCACCACGACCGTGAGAGGCTATGGTTTAGTACAATCACCGGACCCCATCGAAGGGCGAGGCCTCCGCTGGCCTCCTACTCAAAGGCATACGTGAATCAAAATCGCACGCCGCCTACTGGGGCCATTGCTTGGTCCCGTGGGCTCAGCATATAACCGGCAAATACAGGCATAAGTATATGTTTGATTTTTTCATTCTTACAGTAATTTTAGTATATTATGTAAAGCTTTAATCAGTAGAGGCTCAAATAATTAATCAATGGTAATAGCTCCGATTATGAATAATGATTATTATTTTAAAAATCTATCACGAAAATCTAAATAAAGCGAACCTAGTAATGAACATATTTTATATTAAGAAACTTTCTGTACGCTCGTTCGTGTTTATAACTTTTGTTTCACTCACGTGTCGGAATTCGACTCGAGCGGTTAGGGGGTTAGTTCAAAACTAAAGAACCCTGATTAAATTATTTGGCACGAAATTGATTGATACGCCTCGCTGTTTCTATTTGCGAAGAATGTTTTGAAATAGGAATAAAGTAATTTGAAAATGTTTTATTTTCTGACGTTATATCAGTACCAATTACGGTATAGAATCGAGACTAGCACCGTGTGTACTAACATAGCCGCAGGGAGCTTGTAGAATTAATAAGTCTCCATGAAAATATTTAAGTATACCTACGTAGCAATATATTCTTGCTAACATAATATCCCAAATAACCTCGCAAAGAAGGCAAACAAAGCCCTATTAAGGAGTTACAAGCCTTGAACTAATAATATCGTATTTCTTTCCCAGACCCCTAACGTACCGGTACTGTCCGGCACTGAAATCCAATATTTATTGTCCAGTATTTGAACGGTTCCAGGAAATAACGTCGATGGAAATAGGACTACGTAGTTGCTACGGCGTAGCAGTCTACTTGGCTACGGGTACTACGCGGTTACGGTTACTACGCGACCGTAGCAAATAATGTGCGATAGACTTCATTAATTGTGCTCGTTCAAATTTTGATGATGAAATGATGATGATGATGAGATGATGATGAATGATGATGATGAAATAAAGGACAGAGCCTCTAACTAGATAATTCAAATTCAGAGCATGGATTCATGTTGCGTTCCAGGATTATAATACATATTAGGTTTACCAGAATCAAGTTGATATCAAAATAAGTACCTTAATACTTAATGTGCGTGGATAATAAAAGGAGCCATTACTTTTAAAAGATAGCAGTAAATTAAAAGAAAGGCGATTACTTTTTGAGACGAGTGCAGACCCTCGGGCCTTACCCGTGAAGACCATCCCAAAGATACAGTTGATCTATTAGCTTCAGGCGAGGTAAGAATACTAATCTAGGTAAAAAGAGTTGAAGCTAAACCTTGACAAAGCCAGTTAAAGATAATGTAAGAAGTGGTTATCTTGACCTCAGAGGATTTCAAAGACGTAATTTTCGTTGAGGATCACGACTCGCAGTAGACGCACTGGGTGCTGGACGCTAACAGATACGCGACCTCGCGTTGACAGGTTCCAGCGGTCTATCCGACCATAGCGCAAAGGAAAGAAAGTGCGGTTTTAACATAGTGTGACAGAAAATCCATATGATTTTGCGCACTATAAAAAGGGTTAGCTAATATGGATAGTTATTATATGGTCGCCCTTAGAGGCTATTTTAATACACGATGCATTCAAATATGTTTCTGAATTTTGAAGATAATAATTCTAATAAACCCTTCCAAGATTAATAAACGGTAGAATACTCGTTCAAGATATTTTATTCAGAAATTAAACTTGATTTGATCGGGTTGTTTGAGCACAAAGGAGATTCCAACAGTTTGTTGGAGAAATAATAATCTGTAGAAATATTAACCGATACTTTAATAAAGTTTCAGTTGGTAGTTGACTGGTGAGGCACGGTAGGATAAATCAGTCACTGGAATACAAATAGCTTTTGTAACTAATTGGGTGGTTAGTTCAAAATTTCAACAATGATTTGCATAAATCAAAATGTTGCAGTAACGTTGTTGAGATACTATTCACCGCACTCGAATATACACTGTTATGTTAGACGCTTTTATTGACATACGACCTCTATAACATATATGTCTGTAGATTTTGATAGTACTTATATTGGACTTTGTCATAATCCTATCTCTAGTAAGCATATAACGATTTTAGTGTAAATTCAGAAAGGATTATTTTAAAGTAAATACTTATCGAACGCCTCATAAAATGTTGTAGTAATTTGTTTGTGTACTAGAGTACGCACTCATCTCGTAATGGATGGCCGAACTTGTGAGCATGCATTACCATCCTACTCAATAGCAGCTCCAAATGCGAGTGTTTATTGCTCCAATATGTTATATGGGACATGTTATTGCTCGCTGCAGTCCCGAGGGCCATCGCGTGTCTCGCGCATTTGGACGCCTGCCCGACGCATATAGCTAATAAACTACATGATAATATAAACAGCTGTCACGCCTATACAATGGGCCGGGATTTACAAAAGAGTTCTGATCTATATCCATCATTTATTGTGCACTTGAGGAAAGAAATTACAGGGCTAAACTGTTTATTAGAAGCTGATGTAAAACTGCCTCATTAGCCAAGTGGTCCTGAGCGCGTAAACATACCGGCGAACTGTGGGTGTACCTTAGTACACCTCTGCCTAACCCTTCGCGGAATACAGGCCTGATGGTATGTTAAAATTATGTAAAATTGCAAGGAGTACATAAGTATACACCATTTTTTGTAAACCTGTTAATGTTTCCAATAAATTATTTGAATTTGAATACAAGTATATCTAGATGGCTATATAATATATTAGTACTGTACACTTTCACGGGGCTATAACTTACGGCTCCAATCTCGGGCTCCACCGTATTGCCTGTATTCCCTCCCTATGACATACACGTAAAGTTATCCATATCTATCAATATGTTCAACTATTTACGTCATACACGCATCTATTACAGTCGTTGACGGTTTTCAAGTCCCGAAATTCTGACATCTGCTTGAACCCTTATCAGTATTGTCCAGTAATTGGGTAGCTCAGGTAAGATGGCGGACGTTCCACATAGAATACTGATACAGCGCTGCATTTTGTTAGATTGGGAATAACTTCAATGTTGTTATGTGCTATATTTGAATTTCAAATGAATTGTCAATAATTTACACTATCACGCCTGTATTCCCCAAAGGGTTAAGCATAGTTTTACTAATTATACCCACAGACCGCCTGTATGTTTAGGTCCCATGTAATAGGGGGTGAGCTTATTATCATTAACCGGGAACAAATAAATCTTCGATCTACTACTGATCCCTCATACTGGGAATCGAACCCAGGACCTCCATTTTAGCAGTTGGCGCAAATGTATCCGCCAATATTATAGTTCTATCAAAATTAGTTGTGCCGTTTTGTATTCTAAGTAACTAAAACATAGATAATCCACTTAGCTAATATTATAAAGAAGCTGATATGGTTAGGTCAAAAGTGTAAACATTATAAAATGTCATCAAAGTAAAACACAAACGTTATAAATTAATTCGCGAGCATTAGCCCGCCTTTGATGTTCACTTAACGGTGTAAATACTTTATCAAGATTTTGCAAATTTTGTCAAACGATGAAATTGTTGAAAGCTTTCTTAATCATTTCGCTACTCTTTGGAATTCCAAAACAATATTTATGTATAGGTACCTAACTTTAATATACGCAGATTGTAGTGGCAAGAATCGATACCTTACTATACTTTACGTAGGCACCTACATATCTAACGGATAAACAAAAAGTAATATAATTTAACTGCTTTCTTTATAACTTATCGCATAAGAATACTTGGCTTGTGGAACTATAATTGGCACTGATATCGTTATGGTTTCTATAAACAATCAATCACGCACCCTATCAGTATTTGGCAAAAACACGACCATTACTTGCCGCACCTTCTCACCGCACTTAGCCACAGACAACGCCGGGCGGCGCGCTAGTTCAGCTATAAATTGCGAACTTGTCTGACAGGATCCTCCCCTAGAGACGAGCTGTACTGTTGCCCGTTGTGTCTGGTAACACGATGCAATACCTCATAATGAAAATTTACATCGCATCTTGAAAAATTAATAGTTTATTCTTTAGTTTCCTCCGCTTTCATCCAGTTTTACGGTATCATGGGAAATATTTTACGCGGAAAGCTTGAGGATGGAAATTCAATGAAATTATTACAATACCGCTCATAAATTACACCTTGTTGTTAGATAAGTTTCAATTTATACCTCTATTGGGAAGTTTAGTAATACTTGTGGGCTATAAATTGCATCTCTGAGTATTTGCTTTCAGTGCTTTATTGAGTTTCATTTTAACTAGAGCTTTATTCAATTTTTGTAATTTATATATTATTTCAGTCAGGCAATCAAACTCTCAATTTATATTGGTTTTATTATATAACTAATTTACGCTTACCGATATTAAAAATATAGTCAAAATAAAAATACACTAAAAATAACCATACTATTACGTTAGTATGCCGCGAAGGGTTCAACAAACATTTGTCGTTTGAATGTTTTGGGTCTCATACATCGGGTGCGAGACTGTTGCTATGCACCGGGCACAAATCAACACCTCGAGTTTGTTCTGAGAGGTTTTAGAAAAACTCAATATTTCGACCTGACCATAAACTTTCTCGCTCTACAGCCACGCTTGCAGTTACCACACCAATGAGGTAATTTTAATCATTATTCATGGAACAATTAATTAGTGATAAAATATTTGCGGGACACCGCTGCTAATCCTAAAACCGATACTAAATTAATGACCAGCTCCCACCACAGCGATTATCCTCCGGTTAGCAGGAAGGCTTGCCAATAATAATGGACTGATGAATAATGAACAGTGCAGAACATTCGCGCGGCAACTCGAAGTAATTGGTTGACAGATCAATTAGCAAGCAATTTGGTTGGTTCGTCTTGGGTATTAGCGATTCTTGGTGGTCACCCGCCATTGTCGGGGGAATACAGTAAGGAGATTTCTAATTTTATATTAATATTAATTTGTTCCCGGATCCGAAACGTTTGCTAATAAGCGCACGACTTATCTCTTTAAATAAAGCCTTGGCAGTAAGCCAGAGTATCGACAGAGGGACACGCTCGCACTTTGTGTACACGTATTTTTTGTTTTCTTGAGTAGTATTTCTGAGCAGCTTCGATTCAGGATACGATGTTATATTCTGTATACATTCCCTGTTGTTTATTAGTCAACATTGACTTTAAATAAAAACTAGTAGCACAACTAGTACTGCATCAAATTTTCATCGGTTTTTTTGTTACGTCACCTGCCTATTTTTAACCTAGTGGTCATAAGAGCTATTGCTACGTTAGAGATATCCGTACATATAAGTAATCGGTGATTGTGTATGACAAGGTCTATGAATATGGACGAAAGTGTTTCCGTTAAGGGTATGCATAGTATATATATAATCTTAGTATAATCTTTCTTCCAATTAGCAACGTTAAACATTAAGTTTCATCAATCACAGTATTAATGACATCACCCTGTACGCATCAGTGTATACATCGGTTGTAACAGCGTTGTTCGGCACATCGTTGTTCGGGCGGCGCAAACACCTCGCTAATAGGTGCGCAAACATCATCAGACACCCAGCCGTGTGGACCGCGTGCCCAATCCCGACGCACACATACAGTAATATCATAGTACATACCTACTATATAGCTTATATATTGTATGCGTTGGCATTACGTCTGTAGTAAATCTAGAGGTATTTATTTAGGTCCCTAACAAAGAACGTATCGCCTCATGGTAAGCGATGAGCCGCCCATGGACACCAACAACACAACTGCAACACGAAAGGAGTCACAAGTGCATTGCCGGCCTTTTAAAAGGGTCTGGGCCTTCGGTATCCTCACTCACTCGCCGATTTCCTATGAAGCAGTGGTATCACTCCGGTCAAGTTGGCCTATTCGTGCAAGCATGGCTCTCCCACGGCATAAACGCTATCTATTTTTATTTACCAAGAAATATTTAAAGTGGGCTATTTTCCTATCATTTGTATAAATCGATTATTAATTTAAATAGGTAACATTATTTTTCCAAGCTCGCTATTTACATTTTATGTAACAAAGATGTACACAATAACACAATTATAACTTTTCTGATCCCACAATGACTTGTGCCTTCTACTTCCGGTTGACTCGTAATTTTGAAAGAAAAACACCAGAGACATTATTATTTTTTATTACGTCACGTTGTATTAAAATGTAAATTGTAAGTTAAATTTTCACAAAAATATAGACGAAAGATACAGCGAGCAAAGTTCTCACAAGACGAGGTCTCTTCGTTGTTTTTTGTTTAAATTTAAAAGAGTGGTTCCTGCTACGCGGTGAAATTTACATTGCAAACAGCAGCTTGTAAGTTACTTGAATAAAAATATCTTCAATCACAATTCTTAGTAATCTTTTTTGACTTTTATTTGCCCTTTTCCGTTTCCCCGAGAGAGGATTCTTATTTACTTTTGACAAAGTTAATTCACTTACAAATAAAGCATTATTGTACAATCCTTTTCCTGTAGCCAGGTTCTTTGAACGTTGGACTTTGTTGTCTATTCATTGTTAAAGCTGATTATAGGGAATTTATGTTATAATACAATATTCTGCACAATTACAACTGAAGCCTGCCTAAATTGAGGGCTCAGATACGATCTATCCGAGATTAACAAAAGACGGGACTAGCGCCAACCGGTAGCAGCCCATTGTCAACCAAGAGTTATCGGAGTGTTAACAATGTCGCGGAGTGTTATCGTGGTCCAATATCTGCAGCGCCTTCAGGAAAAAACCCTCAACAAACAATAGACCAAGAAAATAGTTGAGTCTTTTCAGTTTTAATTAAGACAAGAGGCAACTCTGGCAGCTCTTAATTTTTAACTTTCCTTTATTTCCCTTCATTAAAAGTTCAAGCGTTTTCAATTATTTTTTTTAAATCGCCCACGCAAGGCGCGGCGCGCTTCTGGACGCAACTTGAGATTGAATCTGTTTCAGTATTTGTTGATACTTTGTTGGACAGTTGTAGGAGTTAGATTTAGTTGTTTTAACTCAACGCTGGAATACTTAACGAGCAACTTTGTTTGGAGCGGACAGTTGTTAGGGACAAATGAGAAATAAATAAGATAATGGAAGCTGAAACATTCGATACTCAGTTGCAATCGTACTTATCTACTCATTTAAGTTATCAAGTTTCACGTTTATGCATATTTAATATTGTAATACATTATGAGCATCCCTTAACATTTACTGCCATGATTATACTAGTTTCAGTATAATTATGGTATAATCTGCCAATTAATTGAAGCTTAAATTAATGTTTAAAAAATAATTATACCTATCGCGTTCACCTTTTAATAGATTTATTTAAAGTGAACATCATAATGATTTGTTTACATTATCTTCGGTTACATGTTAAAGTAGCTCTATTCTATAAAACTATTTTGAAGTAGACAATACTCAGTCCTTGAGCAGATTTCAAGCTCATTTGATTGATGAATAAAACATTTGTACATTATTATTGTGATTGGGTCGTTATTGCGTGTAATGCTAAATATCGCAATGTAAAAGTTATTTACCAAGTAAATTGGATTAAGTAAGTTAAGTACATAGATTATTGTAACTCATTATATATTCGCCAGAAATGGTTAATATGTGGTGTCTTAGCATAATATTTACCATCTTGTATATCCACGTATATTACAGCGAATAAATGTGATTCTGATTCTGATTCTGTACTCTAAAAGATTGCCATCATTGTGAAAAAACATTGTCTTATAAAAGTATAGGCACACACTCTCTTATATTATAAATTTAACAACATTATTTGCTTATCGATAATCGTTTTACTGAACATAGTAAAGCTTTCAAAGTGAGCTGAGATCGATCTGTCGGCCGCAGGGGAGGATCGGCGGCGCTTAAACTTTTATTGTTCGAACTCCGTCGATGATGTGATGTGCTTCATAAATTATGGCGGAGAATTCATGTAAAATCCCTACCATTCAGAGTAATAACATCGTCTGTATTTCTTTTCTTTAACATTAAAGTTATGACTTGCTCGTGTGTATCAGACTCGCGTTTCGTGCGCGATAATAAATAATAGTCACGATATGACAACGTAATAAGTAGGTACAATTTAATTTAACAATCAATCTGTCAATGTCTTTGTTCATTAAAGCTATGTTATCATTGAATTAGGAATGTAAATAGTATCAGGCGACCGGCGAGCTCTGTTCAGGATGGAGGTTTAAAATATCTGCCTAGATTAATTTTGTGGGTAAGACAATAACACAAAGATTTTAGGAGTCGTGTTTGGAGAACGAGCGATCGTCTTCTACGTTCTGCGCACGGAACAAACATTTGTAAGATCTAAAAGTAGGTCTACGTGTTTGTGATAATTTGTGTTCGTAAATGCACGCTACAGGAGTAAGTCCTAGTGTTCGACAACATTTTTTTAAATAAATTTCTGATATCGTAAATTTCATAGATATCGTTAGTGGCTTTTTCGTAATATGTTATTATATACATAAAGATGGTATAAGAAAATAACAATATTTTTTATAAAGTAGTAAGTATTTTTTCGTTTTGGCAGGGATTCAGTAAGTAATTAGTCGCCACCACGCACCAACTCCAGTTTAAAGAAGTTTATATTATAAGAACTGTACTAATAATAATACGTACAGTACAAGTTAGCTCCAGAGCATTAGGAATTACAATGTGTACTTATATATATTCTACGTCTCTTCAATTCTAGATGTTTTCTTTCTAGAGTTTTCTATGTTAAAATGACCCTAATGGTTACAGATAAATTATTATTACTTTTCACGTAAGTAGTGGCGACAGATAAATTGAAGGCACGTTTGGCGAAGTGGCTGAGTGATCCGTTTCTCGCCTTGAGTTGTGGGTTCGATCCCCACATACAGGTGTTTATTCCGGGTCCGGGTGCATGATAGGTGAAATGGCGGTTAAACGTAAGACAATCAAGAAGTAAACAATACGGTTAGCTTAGTGGAGAGCTATGTAAATCATATAAAATTATGTAACAACCGTGTCCTACCACATCAAAACCTTAGCTCAGTCGGCTCACACGATCGAATACGATTAATCCTTCCCACATTACGCGGTCACAGCTCAATAATGACATGTTTGGCACGTGTCGCAGTTCATCATTAACAAGGCAAGTGATTCGCGGGTAACACGTCAGTGTAATCGGAGTGCCGCCCTCAGCGATGAGATTACTGATCCTACACGCTCATCTTATTAGCGGGGATCAGACGCTCGGTTGATCCAGTTACATGTGTTTAAAAGCAACAGACTAATGTGATAACATAGTTGTTTTAATCATTTTTGGCTAAGTTGAATTGCTTTTGATCGTGTTACTTATTTTAGTAACTGCCGCATTAGCCAAGTGGTCCTGAGTGCGACTGCTACGCTAGAGCTCTTCGGTTCGATTCCCAGGTCGAGCAAAGTATTGGAATTTTCTATGAAATTCCCAGTAGCAGCTCGGAGGTTGAAATTTTTGTGGCAATAGCCTCGCCCCCTATTACATGGGACCTAAACATACCGGAAAAGTGTGGGTGTACTTTAGTACGCCTCTGCCTAACCCTTCGGGGTATACAGGCGTGGTGGTATGTTATGTTACTTATTTTAGTTAATAACAAAAGATATGTACTGGATCATCTTACTTGTTGTATAGCATATGTATCTAGTAAATTAATTTTATGATAACTCTCTGCGTGATTCTCCTTCTAATTGTTTCACTCGCTTTCGTGTTAATCTAATCTAGTCTGTAAGACGATTTTTTCGCGGGAGTAACATTTAATTTTTGACATTTACGTTATTTCATGATGATGATGATCAACACATTTACTGCCCAACTGCTTAGCACAGGTCTTTTTTCAAAATGACAGTGATTAAGCTGCAGTCCACCACGCTTTTTACTGTTTGTTACTAAAATAATATGGACCTAGTCTGAAATAAATGTTTATTATTATTATTATTATTAAAAGCGGGTTGACACGTCTCAGACTTCTGGAGAATGTTTTCCTTCATCGTTTAAGCGACTGATATAATATACTATCAATAAAACTGCCTCAATAGCCTAGTGATCCTGAGCTCGACTGCTACGCTTGAGGTCCTGGGTTCGATTCCCAGGTCGAGCAAAGTGTTATTGGGTTTTCTATGAAATTTCCAGTAACAGCTCGGAGTTTGGAATTTGTGCCCGGTTAATGGCAATAGGCTCGCCCCCTATTTCATGGGACCTAAACATACCGGCGAACTGTGGGTGTACATTAGTACGCCTCTGCCTAACCCTTCGGGGAAAACAGGCGTGATGGTATGTTTATGTAATACCTAAGTACATAAATAATTTCAAAAAGTCAGAGGTGGTCCTGGATTCTGTACCGACCGATTTCATGAAACCTATTACTTGGCCGTCCAATAGTCTTATCAATCAGCCATCACTGCTCACCCGTTTTATGATAATTGTATGTTTTCAATAAGATAATAGCAAGATATAATAATTGTCAATATCTAAGTATTGGATTCGTAAAAGTATCCACATAATATTGACAGCTACTATAGTTACACTTAGTGTACTTTCTGTACCTTACAATATTATCATATAAACTTGGGGAAGTTAGTCCGGCTCTCCACTCAGTGCAATACTAACTAGGGGCAAGTATTTGCCACAACGTGACGTCATATAGTTTGTGGGCTGCAGCTGAATATTACCCGTGTCAAGTATTTTGTAGTTGGAAAAGCTCATGCTACTGGCAAAGTTTATAACCTAATCTATAAAAAATCTATAAGTAAAAAGGTAAAGTGTGATTATGAATGATTTTTCCTGTTTTCCACAGTTTCACCCATCTTCTTAAAGAATTTCCTCGCTTGTACGCGGTGCATCAAGATGAAACAAACACCAGACTGTAGGGTAGACCTTCAGATATACTTGTGAAAATAGCAATCAATTTGGGGTTTTTTTATGCGTGATTCACGTACAAACTGTCAGAAATTCGAGATATTTTATAGCTTATATTTTACATATTTATAAGATTATTTATGTTAAATATGTAATATGTATTATGTATTGTCTTATTTATGTTAAATTACGCTGTAAATAATTTAATTTATTAAATTATTAAAGCTTAAATTAGTCTCATACCTATTATTTGCGGACGAAGTCGCGGGCAACAGCTAGTTTATTCTTAAAGATCTCCTATGAACAGATGCGGGCGGTACCATTTTTTTTTATTCATCTACCATTTACTATAGGTCTTATTCATCAGTCTAGGGGTCGCCAGTATTGTTGCAAGTAAAACAAGGTTTTATAGACTTTTCCATTAGGAAATTCTTAGTAGCAGCTTGAAGTTTTGATTTGTGCTTAGTTTATAGAAAGGCTTCAAACTGTACTTAAAACTATCTTAAAATATCGGTGCACTGTGAGCATTATACTTCTGCCTAAAAGACAATGTTAACCGAGCTAGTGCTGGTAGTAGCGACTGCAATAATGTATGTCATCCATTTTGAAGCCACAACAAGCGCAACATATTGACCGAGACGTATTACGAGGCGGGACAACATCGACACGGAACACGCGAGTACAGAGTACTCGCCATCGCAAACATGTGGCTTGTATGACACGCAGTCTGTAATGTTGTTCGAAACTACTAACTTTCAATTAAAATACACTGTGCAGTTGATATTATACTTTATATAAATCAAATATAAGGGCCTTATAAACTCAATTTCTATCACAATTTTAGATACTATATTTATGATTAAATCGTCGTACGTGTTCATGTCATCTAATCTGCAATATAAACCTAGCGTAAAAATTACACAAAGAATTTACAAATATAAATATGTCAAAACATTAATATTGTACTACAATATGAATACAAAATTTGGCAAACAACAAACCAATATCGAAATAAACCATAAAACAAGTTGGATGACGTATTGAAGACTCCCCGCAGGATAGCGCACTCTGTGCGGGCGTCAATTTGCGCGATTCTGGCGCGGCTGGAGGCTGGAGCGCCCTTTGCCTTTTATTGTGCGCATAAAGCAAGTTTATTGCTGCGTTATCAGCCCCGAATCTTACCCGAGCCCCTTTCCTCAGGAAGGTCGATTTCCTCGACCCTGTGAACTGAACGAGTCTGTCATATTTGCTGCGTGATGTGAATAATTTATCGCTTAAGGTGCCGTTTCGGTGCAGCCGACACCCAATTGCGATAAAACGTTCGAATCATATTTGAATTTCGCTCCTGTCTCGCGGTTGACGTGTTGCAAATATTAAAAGTTATCCTCTATTGGAAGATATTGGAGCTAGGAGAAACATTTTCCGAAATATAAGTATTTCGTGTAGTAGCAAAAACTAAATTGCTCTTTGAAATGTCACATATTTCAAAATAATGGGTCAAGATTTGTTATAGGTATCACGACAAACTTCCAAAAATATATTGAATTGATAAAGTTTTCTTTAAAATAATAATCATCTCAACATTAAGCATGATTTAAATACGCCGTTGAAGCGTTTCTTCCTTAAAACAATTTTGCGTTAATTAAATAGGGCTATTAGAGATAAACTGCGAAATTCATTGCTTCTATCGCCTTATTAAACTGTCCCTAAGGTTTTGTTACCGCTCCGTAAATCGTCGTATAGTGTTTCATATTGTGTTTGTGTTTCTTTACTTGTAATCTTTTAAAGATTGTGTAGCTCAAAGTATTTAGGCATCACACAGGTAGTACTATTTGAAATGAAACTAAATAATACGAAACTGGGACGCACATACACAGACATATCTGAAAACTAAAATAGGGCAAAAACTGTTCTGTATTAGCTGGAAGAGACCACCTGCATACTATGATGCTTACACTCTAATATCTGTAATATTTCTTAATAAAATATACCTATATCGGTTGCAGTAATATTGAATTGCATATTTTTGCCGTTTGTTGGTGTCACAATTAGAACAGTCATTTTCTACGGTGATAATGACAGCACACATTATAAAGATGCTTGAACATCTCAGGATGTAATAATAATTGTATTATAGCTACAACATAATAATATTTCATTTTGTTTGAAGTCAATAAATGAATGTCTCTGAACTAGGTGTCGGTATTACCTTTTTCGTTTGTCGTATAAAAAACTCGAGCTCGAGTCGACAGCTTGCTTTGTGATTAAGCATTCTTCACTTTTCTAAATTGACCTTTTGCATCAAGAGCGGTGTTCCAGAAAATGCCAGTTTTTCTCCCAAGTAATATTGTTAGCGGCAGGACGGGCGATTCACTTTAGTGCTGCTTCTATTTCTCATTTCCATCATTCGCGTTGTTACTTTATTACTGAGAGATGTTACGTAATGTTTTCAGTCTAGTACTCTTCTTTGACTATCTTCACAGTTAGCGGTTCATAGTTATGGTTATTTTCTCTTATCTGATTCGGTAGCCAATGGTACTAATGGTTTAAATGTTATATTATGTTCATACTTAACCCGTAATGTTTGTCTTCTTAATTGAGCACTGATCTTCAGATTATTCTTGATCCACACAGATAATCTTAATGCGAGGCGATTTACTTCAGCACTTGGTCTAATATAAATCTTAAGTGCAATTTTCTTATCGCTACTGAGTTAGTAATAAAAAGTTTTCACATAAAATCAATCGTAAATTTTCAAGTTTCGATTTCAAACGTTTATAAATCGTTTTGATATAATAATATGGCACAGTATGAATAACAACCACTTTTTTACTATAAATTAGCGTAGATCTATCTAATCTGTGTGCGGTTCGGTCGTATTTCTGACTGGGATCGCAGCCAAGCTAAGTAGTATTCAGTAGACATGTCGACGCGAACTTTTTGTGATAAACTTTTAGTAGATAGTGGTGCTATACCTACAATATGTTAAAAAAACCCTGTGTAGGTACTTAAAAAATATTTATTCATATTCATATTCATTTATTTGCATTCCACAATGTTGTTTTAGATGGTAAGTACAAGTATGCTTAAAGCTAGTGACAATCGTGGACCCTGTAGGGCACAGCAAATTACATTAATAATATTATATACCTAATTATTTTTACTTATCAAATACTACATAGACTTATGAATACTACTACAAATATAATTATAATCTTATTGGTTGTATAGGATCATTTACTATAATAATGTTAGAGAATTAAGTACCTATATTATTTTATCAATTCAATTATTTAATATCTATCTATATTATGCATTATATTATTTAATTTATTTATGTATTATATAAATTATTATATTATATCAATCTTTATATTATATTAATTTATGTTGTATAAATTCTTATTTATGTATAATAAGTACATATATTAATTTTCGTATTTTATTACTAATTACTATTTAGATTGATTTTGAAACTTTAATTGTATTTATCTGTTAGAAATTCTTTTAGGCTATAATAGCATTTTAATGTCAAATATTTGCGTAGTTCATTGTTAAATTTATTTTCAAATTCAATTTTTTTTAGTGTATCTGGAATTTTATTATATATTTTTACACACATTGCTAATGGGCCTGAATGAAACAAAGCTAGTTTAGAGGTCGGTATGGCTAATTTATTTGGGTAACGTAAGTCACGTTGTTGCGGGCGTTGATCTTTAGCTAATGGGAATAGTAAGGGATGCTGTTTTACGAATTTACAGATTTCTAAAATATAAATGCTGACTAGAGGGAGAAGTTTGTGTTTAATAAAATAGGGTTTGCAACTTTCCAACTTATTATAATTCTTTTTATTATTTATACTTATTAATATTCTTTTTATAATTATAACATTGATCTTGTCAGTGGTCCACCTGCTCGTAGCTAAGTTTGTTAAGAAACTACGAGTTGTAATAACGAGGATTTATTATACTAACTAATTGGGAATATTATAATGTTCTTAATTCAAAGTTCTTATCTCTTCGGACGCTCGACGCTGAGCGTTTAGTATAAACTAAATACTATATACTCAGAATGCTGTATCAGCGTAGCCCGCCCGTAGCGTAGAGGTACATAAGCCTACGCAAATATCCTTAACAAGATGTGATTATTATATTGAATTGATTGATTGATTGATTATAATATTGAAAGATGATGTAGCGACACGTATTGAAAAGAATATGCTGAGATGGTTTGACATATTGAAAGAATGAATGAAAGACGATTAACGAAAGTGAGGCGAATGTCAGCAGCAGCGTCTGAAGAGGTCCTCCTAGAAGGACATACCCCGATATTATTGGCGAGGTCCTTCAATAAGGCATGGCAAGGCATGCGTAGTACTAGCAACCAGCGCGTTTGTATGAGAAGATATAGGTACATCTTCTCATACAAACGCGCATGAATGTGGCTGAAGCAAAAGAAGTATGCAAGAATCGTATCAAGGGAGAAAGGCGTGAGTGTTATATGTATGTGTGTAAAATTTATTTAAAAACAACATAAGTATTTGTATGACTAATAAAGTTATTAATTGATTGAATTACTTATAAGTAATATATCTATACTAATATATAAAGCTGAAGAGTTTGTTTGTTTGTTTGCTTGAACGCGCTAATCTCAGGAACTACTGGTCCGATTTGAAAAATTCTTTCAGTGTTAGATAGCCCATTTATTGAGGAAGGCTATTTATAGGCTATATATCATCACGCTACGCGGACGAAGTCGCGGGTAGAAGCTAGTATTTTATAAAAAGTTTATGAACTATTTTCAAAGTATATCATGAAATTTTGCTTTACCATTTTAATTTAACCAAATAATTTAGCAAAACTTTTATTATGTTCATTCTTATTCATCCTACCATCTATTTAAATTAGATTGTCAGAATTCAAATTAAGAACATGTAATACAAATGAAATTCTTCTATGAAAAGAAAACGTAACAACCTGACAGGTTTGAAATTGCATAGAATATACTTATTTAATATTTTTATTAGTTTTCCATTAAAAAAATAATTGCTTTAGCGTTGAATATAAATGAATAGAGTGAGTGTAGTGACAAAAGCGGGCCAGAGGAGCTGCGGAGCGAGCACGTCATGAATACGGCTGGCTTTTCATTTGAAATACGTTTAAATATCGCAGAGCCACGAGCCGTGTCCAATTAATCGTTTTACGTTTCTTTAAATATGGCTGCTGAATAACATGAGCAGATATTTATATATTATAAACATAACATACCATCACGCATGTATTCCCCGAAGGGTTAGGCAGAGGTGTACTAATGTACACCCACCTTTCGCCGGTATGTTCAGGTCCCATGTAATAGGGGGCGAGCCTATTGCCATTAACCGGGCACAAATTCCTAACTCCGAGCTGCTACTGGGAATTTCATAGACAAACCCAATAACACTTTGCTCGACCTGGGAATCGCGAAACCCAGGACCTCTAGCGTAGCAGTCGCGCTCAGGACCACTGAGCTAATGAGGCAGTTCAATTTATATTTTATTGCCGTTTCATATAGGTAACTTTTATATTATGTAACTTATTCCATTCACTTAATTTGAATGGGATTTCAGGATGCTCCGTTAATCAATTCTCCAAATCGGTTAAAAACATAAAAAGAAAAATAGATAACCGTATAAAGAAACTTTTTTGAAGTCGGTTAAAAATAGAAGAATATTTATGTACTTTAATTTCATGGACAGTCACGAGCACAGATATGTATATAGGTACTTGGCAAACTTCGAA
Source organism: Acronicta leporina (assembly GCA_947256265.1). Taxonomy (NCBI): domain Eukaryota; kingdom Metazoa; phylum Arthropoda; class Insecta; order Lepidoptera; family Noctuidae; genus Acronicta; species Acronicta leporina. The sequence continues at coordinate 171,953 of OX366513.1, read as the reverse complement.
AGCGGCTATCTCATAAAGTATTAATTGAATTTTTATGGCGTTATGAACAAAGTATTTATGAACCATTGATGCTTGTCATTTTACGAATTTCAGTAAGTGTATACATTTTTATGCTCTTACCGTATTTTATGTACCTACATGAATATATGAAAAAGTAGTTTTTATTGGCACATTTTCGCAAACTTATAATATCAACCAAAAAGCTAAACACAAAAGAGTCAGTGTACAAAAGCACGTCCCAATGTAATTATGTGATAATGTTATGGCAGTACACACGCGCGACATTATGTTACGTCCAAGTTTATCATACGCAAACAGCCGGCGGTGGCGGTACAGCCACAGCCAGCGACGAACACAACACGAGCCCTCGGCAAGCTAGCTTACACGCTTCAATTTCGTTTTATAGCTTAATCAAAGGTCAGGTTAGGCACCCTAAACTGACGATCATGCATGAAGAGGTTAATGAACGTAAATAAAGCGAAAGTAGTGTGCCAGGATCGTAGCAAGTGGAAATCTATAGTCTCTGCCTGCCCCAATGGGAGACAGATGAGAATTAGACGTCCGTTTATTTTGCCTTAATTGCTAAACCAATTTTGATGAATATTGGTAAAGAGCTAGATTGGATTTTGGGGGCTACCTCTTATCTCAAAAAAGTCCTTTGAGATCTTTGATTGTAGTTAAAATAGAAATAAAATAATTATATTAAATACTCGTATCTTCATATATTTCATAATGGAAGATGTCTCCCTAGAAGGACATATGCTGATCCTATTGGCGAGGTCCTTCAAAACTGTCAGTTGCACAATACTCACAACCGGCGCGTTTGAGAAGATGTATGAATGTGGCAGAAGCAAAAGAAGTATGCAAGAATCATAGCAAGGGGCGGTCTATAGTTTCTGCCTACCCCTGTGAGAGATATGCGTGAGTGTATATTTATGTACTCGTATGTATGTATTTAATAATAAATTATATAGCAGTTTTCTCACGATTTCTACTAACACTAGGATTTCAAATCAAAGCTTGTAAAGTGGGTTAGCTTGCTGCGTGTGGGCGATGGTAAAACCCATCACGTTTGCGGCGATCTTTAGATCCGATGCTAGATTGGTGAACGTGACTAGTAGCGTTAGTTTCAATGTGTAAGTATATGACATTATGTGTAAAGACTGCGACGCACTGATGCGACAATTTGCACGTCCATCGCAGGATACTCTGTAGCAATCAGCCCGCAGTAAATAATTTTATAACCTATCGAAAACACCAAGCAGTAAAAAATTATTTATCATCAACATAAAACAAATATATTTCGAATTTATAAGATAAAATGCGTAAGAAATGTAATAAGTGATTTAAAAAAGTTGTCATAACACATTTAAATACATAATAGCTGTAATATTATTTTAATGTGGTAATTTCTAAAATCATACTGCTTTCATGTTTCATATACCGAAGCATGATAAAATGCCAACGCGAGATCTAAAGCAAGAATGTCTAAAATAAGGGTTTCGGATTTACATCCCCGTAAAAATGTTTTCGTAACTTGTTAAAAAAATATTTTGTTATGTTTCAAAGTGTTGAAAATTGTGCTCATTATTTGAATTAAGTACAACAATATTGCAGAAGCTAAGTACATCAAAATCAAGAACACAGTGTTGGTGAGTGCGGGTACAGACAGCAAGCGCGACGCTCTCGCAGTTTTATTGGCGACATAAACCAAGTTTATTGCCGCTTATCACGCCCGCCATCGAGCCTCTCTGTGCCTTTGTAGTCGGGACACCTTCAGGCATACCTATGAGCTGAATTCTAAAAAGTTTAAAGCTTCACTTATTGAGCCGTATTTTGTAATCACTTAATCTGGTAGACACATCTTACTCATTTTAAACAGGTTTTTATCAAGTCTAAATTTCAATATTGCTTTATTTTTTTAGTGTTATGCTTTAAATGCAGTATTATGTTAGATATTCTCTAAAGTAGGTACTATGATTACAGCTAGATCTTCTATTCTCACTAAATGAATCTAGATTTTCCAAAATACTCTGTGTTTTAATGAGTATAAATGGGTCGTTGCCACCACCGTCACCAATTAGTACGCGAACTATGTTTTTTTGCATTATCTACTAATTACTAAATGAAATGGCATCATATTGATATTCTAGTTGCACTTATCAAAACTTTACTAAGCTCTGCTCTTATATCAAAGCTTATCTCAAAGTTGATGCTGATAACGTTGATATTACACAAATAGCTCTTAGAGTGCCACATACAGAAGGAGTATGACAATGATTAATAACAATTAACATGGCCCTGGCACTAATTACTTGATCAGATTCTCTGTTATTAATCCTGTTGTTAATTGGAATACAGCTAAGTAAACTCTATTATCGGTGTATTGTGTAATTGTTGGCTGAATCACCATACTAAGTACTTTCCTTAACTGAATCCGTTACATTAAATGAGACGTAACTTTTATTGTCCTTTACGTAAGACAAGACTTTGTAACGCTTAGTAAGCAAAACGCAACTACCGTCATTCTGGGCATACGCCAAATACTCGTAAGAATAAGTGCGTAGCAAACATTTCAGCAGATAAACCAAATTTTTGCGAAGACCAATATTTCTAAAGGTTTTCTGAAAATGCTATAATGACTTGCAAAAAAAAAAACAAGTTTGAACCTCTTGTATAAACGAGAAATAGGTAGGGTTACAAGAAGGCTCTACCCTCATAAGTGTATAATGAACGTAAGGGGACGTATAACCGTCCGCTGTGCTGGTTTGTTGCGGACGAAACACATGTCGCATGGTGAACCTCCTGCAGCAGATCCACTAATCCCGCCGCCCGGCCTGATAAACTTATCACATTAAACATTCACGCCACTCGTCGCAGCTTGTCTTAATAACTCATTGAACGGTGACAGCAGAGCGAACTCCTTAATCATACATGTGACCCACCTCGAACGATGCCGGCTGTCCGAGTCCGAGGTACTCTCGATCTATATTATTCACAAAACACTAACATTCCGAAAAAAATCACCATATCACTTTCACGTCACAAGTGTCCCGTACGCGGCCGAGTCGAGATCGAATCGACAACAGCGCAGCGGAGATCGGTGCGGGGCACGTGGGTGCGGCGCGGCAACGTGCTAATAGTGCGGCGGGCGCCGCGCGACTGCCGCGATTGCCGCGCGAGGGCGGCGGCGGCGCGGCGCGGCGCGGCCCCGCGTCCCCTGCTGGTGCCCACACGTTTTTTCTCCAGCTGCAGAACACGGGCGTGAGTTAACGTATTTAGCATTCGTCAAGAATTAACTCCAATGTACAACGGAATATATTTGCATGCGAAATTTTCCAGCTTACCCTCAACTCTTTTATACAACTCCGTGTAATCAGCGCGCGTGATTGACTCGCAATCGTACGTGAATGAGGATTATCTTATGTGAACAACTCCAAGTAGCACCGAAGCTAAGTATTTTCACGACAATTTGAGATATGACATAAATTGATTTCCAATAACATATTTATTTAATTGATATTTATAGTAAATATTATACGTATTTACCTAATCTCGTCGGGAAAGGTTTTATTATAGCCCATAAAGATAACAAAGGTAAGAGGGTACTTCTACAATTTATTTTGTAAAAAGTAGGACCGCAGTAATGGGAAGAGGAAACTCGTTAACCGACGAAAGTTTCACCTTTAAAGTGTTTTATTATTCTTTACAAACTGATGTGACTTCATACAACAGCGGGTGCCGAGCGACTTGAGCGCACGTTCTTAGCGCGTAAATCGCGGCCGTGCACGACTGAACTACGCGCCTGAAATTGATCTTAAAGCCAATCTCATCGAGTTGGAATGACTGTTTTTCTAAGAAGAGCTCGTCTTCAAATGGGTCGCATTAGATAAGTTCGTGAGCTTTGCAATTTGATTTGCTCAGTGATCGCGTTACTGGCCTTTGTCCGCCACGAAAGGATGCTCCTTTGCAGTTCTCACAATCGGACTGGGTGTTCTAGAATAATGTTCTATTACGGCAATGTTCTATTTCGCAAAGGGAAGGCTAATATTGCTAGCAACTGGCAGGGTTGGCGCGCGGCGACGCTGTGCACACTAAATTATAAATCAACATGAGCCAGCGGCGAGCGGGCCAGCCCTAATTATGTCCGTCCTACACGCACCCAGTTTGGCTGACATTTTAATTGTGAACCTCTGCATGTATGAGACGTGGGCCTTTTGTCCGACTGTGTTTGCTTATAATTTGAGAGGAACGGACTGATTACTGAGCGTCATTTTGTCGGACTTCACGAGGTCGGATTATATACCCTGGTTTCCTTTTATAAATACAAGCGCAGCTTTTTTGAATTATGTAAACATAACTTACTGTGCAATATTTTCGAGACTTTTTAAATAAAAATATGTTCGGCTGAGTGTGTAAAAAAGGGTGACTACGTTTGATAAAACGCACGCATGAGCCTTTTCGTGCCCGCAATATGTGTGTCATTAGCGCCATTGTACCTGACGGAGCGGACACTCATAAAGTGGCGGACACATTTGATGTGTTTAGGCCCGATGTATCAGGTGCGGTACAAACAGACCTAAATCAACAGTGTCACTCCGAGATAGTGGCCCAACGCTGACCATCGCCCACGCCCACACGCGATCCTTGCTTGTGTATTTACGATAATTAGTGCTTGCTCAGTGTTGACGCTGCGAAGACTTACGAACTCGCCTGCGAGTATATTCACGTAATTAAGTGAGGACCGGTAATTGCACAGTCCAAGACCGCAGGAAGGGTCAAGGAAAGGATCACTAATGTTAATATCAATACAGGGAGACTTTGAAAACATGCGACAAATCGAAATTTAAGTTTCAGTACATATCGTTACACATTTCATTTTAAAAATTAATGTCAACAATCTAAAATTTTCAATAAATAATCTTATTTATCATCTGAGATGGTGCAAACTAAACTATTGTCTTCGCCCGATCAATCAATTCCGCAGAACTACATGAAGCATGCCAACGCTTTGCACTTGAGATCATATTTGCACTTGAGATTTCTATTTCCGAGAAAAGTGGCAGAAGAGGCGAACGAGACGCTGCCAACCTCTTTTCGAAATACTAAAACAGGAAAATTGCTTTCCTTGATTTTAAAAATTTTCATGAATTGGATATTTTAATTTGTCATGCCTATTAAATTTTATCTTGTACTAGCTTCTGCCCGCGACTTCGTCCGCGTAGCGTGTGAGATGCGGTGTGATGCGGTGTGAGCGGTGTGATGATATATAGCCTATAGCCTTGCTCAATAAATGGGCTATCTAACACTGAAAGAATTTTTCAAATCGGACCAGTAGTTCCTGAGATTAGCGCGTTCAAGCAAACAAACAAACAAACTCTTCAGCTTTATATATAACACTAGCTTCCGCCCGCGACTTCGTCCGCGTGGAATAGTTACTTAGTCTTAGCGGGATGATAGCCTATAGCCTTCCTCAATAAATGGACTAACTAACACCGAAAGATTTTTTTCTATTCGGACCAATAGTTCCTGAGATTATCGCGTTCAAGCAAACTTGGCAGGTGGTAAGAAGATGATGATCCCCTTCAGCGGCTTGTAGTATGTTTTGATTGAAGCTCACTTCAAGATATAGCCAATATTGTTACTTGATAATTGAGTAGGTATTGAGTATTCGAGCGGAACTTTAGTAAAATATGTCACGGGAACAGGAATAATAATAAGAACGCTAAATGAGGATATGTCCTTTAGAGCGTTTGTATGGTCGGAGCGGACCCAAGCTTGGTCAGCTCGGATACAAAACAAACGCTCTAAAGGCTGATGAATAACGTATTTATTTGGATAAGAATTAATATCATGTTTATAAAAACACCTTCGCAAATAATGCATTTGGAATTTTAGAACAAAGTTAATAAAAGGTTATAGTGAGCCAACCTTAAAAGATAGACATATGCTGTCGCGGACATTTTTTTTAGAACTTTTAAAGAGGAACAATTCTGTCGTATATGATTTTTGCGAAACTTTAACCGTTTACGCAGCGCACGCATCGGAAGCTCTCAAAAGGAAAAAGAAACGAATTTTAGAACAAAGTTAGCATTACAAAGGTTATAGTGAGCCAACCTTAAAAGATAGACATATGCTGTCGCGGTCATTTTTTTAGAATTTTTAAAGAGGAACAATTCTGTCATATATGATTTTTGCGAAACTTTAATCGTTTACGCAGCGCATGCATCGGAAGCTCTCAAAAGGAAAAAAACCCCGATTTTGAAACATTATTCATTGATGCTCCGCTCCTATTGGCCTTAGCGTGATGATATATAGCCTATAGCCTTCCTCGATAAATGAGCTATCTAACACTGAAAGAATTTTTCAAATCGAACCAGTAGTTCCTGAGATTAGCGCGTTCAAGCAAACAAACAAACAAACTCTTCAGCTTTATATATTAGTATAGATACACATACATACCATCACGCCTGTATTCCCCGAAGGGTTAGGCAGAGGCGTACTATTGTACACTCACAGTTCGCCGGTATGTTTAGGTCCCATGTAATAGGGGGCGAGCCTATTGCCATTAACCGGGCACAAATTCCAAACTCCGAGCTGTTACTGGGAATTTCACAGAAAAACCCAATAACACTTTGCTCGACCTGGGAATCGAACCCAAGACCTCTAGCGTAGCAGTCGCGCTCAGGACCACAAGGCTAATGAGGCAGTTTTATCTTTATATATTAGTATAGATAATGTTTGAAGCCTAAAAGAATTTATTATATAAAAAATAATCACATAATCTCTTGTCAACAGAGATTATGAGCTTGTACAATATAAATGCAACATACGAACTTTCGTATAACTTACAGCGAGGCACAAAGTATGTTCCTGTGATCACATTAATACCTACAAAACTTAGATTGATATTGTTTTAGCATAATTTGTGTGTCTACAATACTAGCAAACAAAAACCTCATCTCATATTATGTACAAATACAATGTATGCACGAGCTGTGGGAATACCTAAATAAATAAATAAAAAAATACTAAGTAAGTTATGTTGAGCTAATTAATGTGTTTAGCAAAATTATTTTACTAAAATGCGTCGGGTCACGCTCAAATGGGAACAAATAGGTACCTTATTTAAGGCTAAATTATACCTATCGCCTGCCTCGTGTTTCCGACCAGAGACCGTAATGTAACATTTTTTTACAAATATTTACCCTATATTAGCTTATATACTAGGACTAAACAGCATATTATCATGGCAGTTATGTTTCTATACGTAAAACAAAGGCTTATGACTAGGACTGGTGGCCGCGCCTTCCTATGGACCAGATTTCCAAACGGAAAATTAGAGACATCTAAATTTTACTGTTCTACTGTGTAGTGTGGCAATTCCTTTTTTTTATATAAGTAATGAATGGATCTTGCTCATCAAATTGCATCATTCTCAGTTACTATTTAAAACAAAGCTGTAAAGCTTACTTAATATTGTAATCCAAGTTGATAGATATATATTTTTTAAACGAGTGTCTATGGTGTTTCTTGCCGGCTCTTCTCCATAAGACCCACTTTTTGGAACCGTGCAACTAATTTGACTTTTCAAAAGTACCTTTTTTAATGATCTAATTGAAATAAAATATTTTGACTTTGACTTTGACTTTACCAAAAACGGGATTAATTCAAACGTTGAGCAAAAAGCAAGCCCTAACTCGAGTGGCCTCGTCTAAGCTATCCGAATATGATTAATATTAGGTCGAGTGTCGCTTATCGCTTTCGTAATTAATGTCGACTGAGCGACACGGTGCGGCCGAGTCTCTGCTGAGCCTTCCAACGTATCCTTAAACCTACTTACTAGAGGAAACTGAACTGTGTGTGTGTGTGAATATGTGTTTATTACCTCAATGTTTTATGTGTAAAGAAATATAAAAGTTTTGGCAAAAAAAGACTAAACACAATGGAATAGGAAGATTGAGCATTTTGTTGAAGCTTTAATGACGTTCCCCTACAAGAATCGGAGTAGGTAGGTATTTTAATATTTCGGGTGTGTTCGAACCATTTGGTTCCGGTATTAGGTACTTATATTATACTCATGTATACTACCATTAAGTAATCCTGCTCCCTCAATCATACCCCATCTATGTAAATAATTCATAGCATACACAGATATTAGTTATACAGACGCAGAGCCGTCCAATTTAGCAAACTTGACAGTGGTGTTATTCATCATCAGATTGTTTTTTTTTTTTAGACAAAATCCGTAGGAGGACGACCTGTTACAAAAATGAAAAATAACCGAGACAAAGCACACCGAAGCTCGAAACAAATATCTATGGATTACACAAAAATATTTGCCTCTAGTGGGAATCGAACACTCAGCAGACATGCAGACAAGATATGTATAGTAACTTACTATTTGCTAGTTACATTACTGTTATGTTCTGCGATATTCGTCCTAATAACAGATCCGCCCTATAGTAACGATTAGTACCGCTGCGGCCGACGTGTGATCATGAAACACGCAGCTGCCGTGGCTAACTGTTAAATGTTAATGTAACGGTTACGTCGCACGTGCGTTGATATCGTTACCCGGGTTTGATTATATGAATATCTTATAGTATGGCCTTTGCCAAAGATAGATATTATTTCCACAATATTCGAAGTTTCGTTGTTTGACAAAAAGGAGCAAATTTTGCTTGGAGTATGGGAAAATCTACAAAACTGACCAATTGTCAAAAATTGTTTTACCGTCTTGTTTGATTGGTCGCTTAAAGAAATTGTAACCATTATCACTGATTCACTGCAACCGTAGTAGCTAGATACCTAGATATCAATCACTCAGAAATTGATCCTCAATTCCTAATTTACCACTACTTTTGGTACTTAGGTACCCAGTAAGTTATTCATGCTAGTATTAGGTACAACTCCTAAAGTAATACTATTGGTTTTTTTTACGTTCTAATACCTACCTAAACTGCTGGACCAATTTTCATGAATATATTATAATATAAGTATAGACGGATTGGGTTTCGGAAAGCACATAGTTACTCTTGTTCTACATAATGCCTTGGGATACGGGTGGAACAACAAACAGAAACTAAGTACACTACAATGGAAGATAATCTTTAGTATAGCAGTATCTCTGTTTTATTATAACCTCCTAACATTATAATCTGCAATAGAATACTTCATAAAATCTATTTCTTAGCAGGTTTATGTCCATCTCGGTGTATTGAAAGAACGCTTAATTCGATCACGTCGGAGTAAAATGAAAAGCTCACAAAAATATTCAACGTGACGCTGTGTTTTAAACATTTTGTACTAAACCTCATCAATCTTAGTCAGTCGAAAAGTTCGTGCTACGATATAAATATTTTATTTGATATTTTTACATTATTTTTGAAAATGAGATGAAATATGAGATTTTTTGGTATAGAATATTGGAGTAAGTTCAATCTCGTCTTATGAAAACAAACGAGCAATTGATTGGTTTCTAAGTCAAAGTGTATATTGCAATATTATACTACAGCGAAGTTGTAAGTACCATTACTTATAACTATATACATTCAAACTAGCTTACTATGTGGTTAGTTGTGATCATAAAGCAATCCGTTACAGAGTCGTGTCAGGGCGTGTCACCCATAAAAATGTGTTGGGCGACAGTGGTGCCGCTCGGCCCGGCGCGCGCCGGGATTTGTGCTCGCTTGCATGCACAGCTGCGGCCCAGCACTCGATACTAAGGGGCGCTGCACTACTGCGATTATGAACTATGACAAGTAAGCACGATTTATAGCTCGAAGGTTCTGCTGCAGAGGACTATGGTAAGGCATGAACACTAATCGTAGCGAAGCAGCAGTTTGCTACGATTAGTGGAGTCAAGATTAAGGAAGGAGAGGCGATTTGTTAGTATAGGTTTTTATTAATGACAACGTGTGATTTATGTGCTCATGCCTAGGTAATGACCATGCAGATAAATTGATTTGCAAGACTTAGCAGAACAGTATCTGCGGGGTTCCCTAAACCTGTTCTAGTAAATTGCTTCTTCGTTCCTAAATCTTGTTCAAATCGCAAGCTTATTCAAAACTGAAGAACACAGGGTTAGTGCGTACATATAAAATTAATGTAAAATTTGTGTAATATATAGATTATCACGTTTCAATGACATAGGTACGTCATAGACGTACGTACAAAATGGGGGGTGAATGTTTGTATAGGAGAGCTGGAAACGTATTCATCATAAATAAATAAATAAAAACGTGTTACAGAGTTTTTGGATTATTACATTTTAAAGGGGCACAGGTTGGACGTGTGTAAGGGTGTAACGAGTGTTTTGGAAATTGGGAGATACAGTCGTCTCACTCATCATAAATAAATAATGTCTTTCTAAATTTTTCTAATTTCTAGTCTATTCTAAATTAATCAAAGCGTTTTTAGATTTATCCAGTGCATTTGTTTAATATAAATTGGAAGTTTTTATTTAGGACCTGAACACAAACAGGCCGGCGCATTAAAGTTATAAAGTTGATGATACATAGTATAACAATGAATTACTGAAATATCTACTTACTAATATCATATTACTTAATTGGATTACTTGTTGGTACCTACGTATATTTCTCCAAAACAGAACAAAGGTCAAATGTCTTACGGAGCAGAAACAACGCAAAGGAATAACAAAGTAATATCTACTGGTAATATCATCCAAGTGTAGGTTTTACAAGAGGAGAAAAAAATATTAAAAGTATTCGCGTGGTCGTTCGTCCGCGGCATTCCTTACCCTCCGTCGCGGCGCGTCGTCCCGGCGATCTGCATAAAGTAATAGATGCTGTAGCCACTCCACTCGCCCCTAAGTCTGGCTGCGCGCTATCGACTTGTCGTCTGCACGCCCCGCTCTTTGGAATTATAATATGCCATCTCTTATTCGCTATTAGTAGAAAATAAACTCCTTTATTGATTTCATTGCTGTCATTATTTTCCATAAAATATTTATTTTCGTCAAAAATCTGTGTATGTCTTACTCCTGAGAAAATTCATGTCAGTAATAGTTTTCTCAGATTTTTTATAATTTAGATTAAAAAAATCGAGAAAACTATTACTGATATGAATAACATTACGACTGTAGTCCCCGAAGGGTTAGACAGAGGCGTACTAATTTACAACCAAAGTTCACCGGTGTGTTTAGGTCCCAAGGACCAGGGGGCGAGCCTATTGCCATTAATTATTTAAATATATTACAATAATATCCTATCCTAATTATAAACGTACATAAGTATTATCTTTGTATTAGCCTACCATTATTTTCCTTTCAAATCCTCTTGGATTCCCGATCAGCCACAACTGTTACCAATAACACTGACATCTTGCGCGCCCTGCCCGACCTTGGCCGAAAAAAAGCCCCGTAGATTTATTGCCCCACACTTTCAAACGGAAATAAAATTGTCCATGGTATTTCCATAATGCCATGTAGGTACTTACGGATGTAGGTGTGTATAAAATGTGTTTTCGACTTAAATTTGTTGTATAAAATTGAAAGTTTATTTATGTTTGTTTTTTGATAAAAAGCAATAAATGATCAATCTTTAAAAAATATGATAACTTTTTACTTTTATACGTATGTATGGTTCAGAATGGTTCGATATGAGTATTTCATTTTTTTAATTAAAAAATACGCCGCGCTGAGCCTGCACATACGCGGTTTTTAAGATACCTACGCGGCTTGTTGATTAACCACCAGAGCTTTTACGATTTCATAATAAAATAATCATTGATTTGACTCGTGTTACGTTTCTCCAAATACTACGTATGTATCTAGATAATTATATAGATACTAGCCAGTTTGGTAAAAGCTACCTCTAGCTAGCCCTGCCTCTAAACAAAAGCTCTAGTCTTAAAATCCAATGTTTATTTTTATTTTCTTGTTTTTTAAGTGTGTTTTAGTGTACCTACCTCTTACGGAGGCACTATCGAAGCACTAATGAGTTCGTAACAAATAAAGAGTTACTCAACTAAGTATTTTCTTCCAAGATATTTAAAGAGGAAATATTCTAGCCTGAAGTATTCCAGTTATACGCTCTACTAAATTAAAGTATTTATTAATCTAGTTAAAATATCGCAGCTTACTCTACCCGAGTTAAAAGCTTTAAAGTGCAAAAGGTTTAGTAGGAAATAAACGTTCAGGAGTGAGGTTTCGCCTCTAAATCGCTCAAACAAACTTCATAGTGCACAGGTAATCCGCACCAACTCACCTCGTTTGCAAATTGAGCCTTTATGAATGACGGAGCGAGCGACTGTATTGCTGGCCGTGCAGACGCGCACATGCGATCCTATTTGTGACTCGTGCGAGTCAGCGGTTGTTGCCCGCCGAGGTGACGGTCGCCGTAAATTTGTTCATGAATGGTGTGGGCAAGATGGCCTGTGACCCTTATTCCTGTGTCTCTACGTATACTCTTGTGCGAATATTGGGCAATTAAATTAACCACATCATAGTATGAGAAAATGTTTGACATTGTCGATTATTGTGAGAAAGTACCTCATACAATTTAAAAACGCTTTCACTACAACTTTTTTGTATTACAGAAGAACGGATGGGAATGAAAGATGTTGTAAAATCTTGAAAATATAATAGATTAATGTGGATTTACGTGATTCAAATTGCTCTCTCTAATAAAAGTGGTTAGCATCCTAATTGCGTGCTTGGATTCAATTGTGATTCCCTTTGAGCCAGCACATCACGGCAGAGCAAAGGCCGGTCCTCAAGCACTCGTGCCGCACTTGCGTACCTACCTAGCGAGCTCTTGCATGTGCTCACGACCCTTTGCGTACCTACACTCGCAAATGGAGCCGAACCCTTTAACTGAGCTTTGTTTGTGTGCCCGGAAAAAAGGACCAGAGAAGTGAGTAGATTTTTTTAATGCTGCACGGTTTTTCCTAGATTGCTCCCCTTATTTAGATAAATAAATACTAAGTTTTTAACAGCCTTGGAGGGTACGATTCCCACTTCAAGGTAAGTATTATTGGATTTTTCTATAAAATTATCATTAGCAACTCGTAGTTTGGAATTTGTGCTCAGTTAAATGCAATAAAATGGGCCTATTACATGGGACCAAAACATACCGGCGAACTGTGGGTATATATTAGTACGCATCTGTCTAACCCTTCAGGGAATACAGGCGTGATTATATTACTAGTAGTTTATCAACTCTACAGTTCAAAATATTATAATAGGCTCTGACTTACGGTTGACTTTTTTATAGGACCAAAAACTATATAAATACAATTATGTTCAACTTTGTAGTACCTACTTAACTACTTTTAAAATGTTAAGGCATTATTTCCCTATCTGTCTTCACATTTCATTTTAATCACAATTTTAATAATACATATAAGTAGGATGCACATAATGCAAGTGCACGACTGTACAGCCCGCCCGCGCCGCGCTCCGCTAGCCGCGCGTACTTAACGCCACACACACACTGTCTTATAAACTGGCCGGTACTGCTGGTACACAACTTGTGCCGTACATTTGCGTGCTATGAGTAATGCGTGTTGTTTGCGCTCGCGCCCAAACAATGAGCCCGCAAGTATGCACAACTTTATGGTCATTAAAACCTGACGCCCGTAAAACTGACCGCTGCAGCTGACTGGCGCATAAAGCATTTTAGCTGGTCTCTCAGTAAGTGCTATGACACGTTTTGTTCATTTGTTAGACACGTAAAACTTCACAAATGAAGATTGCAATGCATTACAGTTTATATTTTTAAATGGTTTAAGTATTGTTATTAAATGTTAATCATAAAGATTTAATTCAGTGCAAGTATTCTGACGGAGCAATGAAATGCAACTGAAATGCGCAGCTGTAATTATTTTCCTGAATAAATTGCATGCAGCGAAATGGCTTACTTATGCTGTGCAGCTAGCTCCCGCCGCGTATTGGAATTGCTAAGAGCCACGTTACTTCGTATGGAAAAACGCGCAGCTTGTACTAGCAAAGAAAAGCGATGCGAGCCCGCCCTACATACAATTTATTTATTAGAATTTATTTATGGAATTAACATTTTGCATAGTACGTTATCTTGTAATGAAATGTATCATGATTATATTAAAATTTCTAAAGATTTAACTTTTGGTTTTCGACTTGAAAACAATGCTTTAGTTTTCAGTAGCGGCGGTTCGGGCTCGGGCGGTCTGTCAAGTGTTTGTTGTTGTTGCACAACCAGTGTTCAACAACACATTGCTTGTAAATTTTAAAATAATGAAATTTCCTGGCTAGTTTGAATGCAAAAGAGCGCATCGCAGCGCTACAGCGCTTCGGACTATAAACGTAATGTATTAATTTTAAACGGACTTGTGAGGGCCGCTGCAAGCGCTATGTAAGCACTAACCCAAATGAGATGTACCGACTTCAAGCGTATTGTATGAGTACATTGTTCGCCGGACGTAAAGCGATAAGAATTGGCAGATGTTCGTCTGGAAACTCGCAAAAATTCATGCATAACGAACAAAACTGCGTATCGTTTACTTTGAGTATGAGATAAACATACAATACATTGTTCACAGACTTTATCGTATTGCATTACATGATATCTTCACATTATATCGTGTTCAAGTCAGACGTATGATTGATTTTGTCGGAGAGGGATCCAATTGTGGTTATTTGAGATATATTGATATGTAATTATTTAGGTAAACTGACACCTATTATGATCAATGGCGTCTCATTCGCCCGAAGTTGTGAAATAGTGTGACTATAATTTATTAGATATTCTGCGTCTATTTCAGGCCATCTCTCATTAATAGATCAAGGTACGTCAGGGACAGCGTGGGCCCAACTTAAACATTATTTTGATATTAGCTTCTATGAACACTATGGTTCCAATAGAAAGCAAACTATGCCAACATTTGATGGATAGGTTAAATGCAAGTGCTTATTAAATCAAAACTTTTTTTATCATAGTTAATAGTGTGATAGGACGAGCCTTTAGGTACGTTATTGAAGAGGCGGTAGCCTAATGGCTAGGGCGTCGGATTTGCGATCATGTGGTTGCCGGTTCGAACCCCACCCATTGCAATACCGATGTGAACCCACTCGTAACACAAGCAATCTAGCTTAGCACGATGGGTTAACAAGAATACTAGTAATGTGCGACCCGCATTGCAAGTAAGCTTTTTTTAAAAAAAACTGACAGACATCACAAAGGCAGCAACTCCCCGACCGCTCAAACATCTGACATCACGATATTTACTAACATTTTGATGTATTATTCCGAGAACAACCCTATTAAGAAAAGATTTTAAAAAACACGGACGCTTTACGTTGCAAAATGTTTCTGAAAGTATATTTATGTCAATATAAGAATATCATTTTAATTTAAGTTATATCAATTTAAGTATATTAAATTTCATACCATCAAGCCTGTATTCTAGACCCATAGTTCGCTGGGTGCTAATTCGACCCACAGTTCGCCGATATGTTTGGGTCCCATGTAATAGGGAGCGAGATTTAAATTTTCAAAATAATTATTTAACATCAGTATCATTCAGAAAAGTCTTATAACGTCTTGCAAGCTATTTTTGAGAACAGACGGATAACCTGTTTTGATGACGAGCAAGAAGATGAATAATGTGAAGATAATGTAAGAATTGCGTGAGGATACGTCAGAGGCATACCTGTATAACGAGTGGTCCTTATATACGGAATATGGGATATGTTTAGGATGCTGTTTTCCTAGACATCTTATCATAACTACTCTATTATGTTCTATCCGCTAAATAACAGGTCATACTTACCATAATAAAATGATAAAACCTCATTGGCTGGTGCAAATGAGGTTTGTCTAGTTTCTGGGTAGTGTCGTGACTCGTGACAAAATGCCTTGGAAGAAAGCAATCTTGTTCGTACCAAGTTCTTCCTCTGAGAACAATAAGAGGGTAAAGTTTAAAGATTTTGTGAGAGGTAACTCCGAGAGTTCGCGAATTAAAGCTTGTTTTGTAGATACGAAGGATTTATATAAGTATACGCCTTAGAAGGATTTATATTAGGATTTATATAAGTATATCGCGAGTGTTATCGTCTCATACAGCTTTCTATTTTATAAAATAGTTGATACCCACTTTGCATAAGATAGGGTAAATTATAATTATAATATTTTTTTACACACATTATATATATTTTTATACATTTTTTTATTTTTTTACATAGTTTACAAATATTACATCACGTTTACCAAATACGTTGTTCTTTCGTAACGCCTCTTACATGTAGTTTATCGCATCGATCAAACTTCCAATATTAATATATTGTGTTTCAATGAATTCACGGTTCACTCGAACAATTTCTGTGGTACGTACGTGGTTTTCCAAAATAATTTGCATCAGCACCGATTGTGCATTAACACAAAATAATTAGTCCCAAATTGAACACCGCAGAGTGGTCGCCGAGCGCTAAGCCATTTATAATCTGTGCACTAATACAATACAATACACATTCCACTATTACACGAGAAACTCTTATATTATTTTACCAAAGTCGGAATTATTTAGAAAATGTAATTAGAACAAATCAATTATAAATGTGAAGTCACGAGGTATACTCATGGTTCTCGATAATTGAGTTTCTGTGATCTGCAGTGCAGGTACCGTCTGTTTAGCCAAACAACTAATTAATTAATATTAGTAATTGCCTGCTTCTGTTGCACTTGCTGTAACATGGCTTTGTCGAGAAGATTTTGCATTGGAAATGTACCTTACTGCGAACATTCAATCAGGAACATATAACTTAACCACCTTTTTAACAATTAATATCTAGGATTAAAAAATAAGTTTTTACAAAAAGAGAAACCTCCTTTCAAAAATATACATATAATAATGTTATTTTGCGAAACACTATCGGAAGTCGGTGCTCTTCATTTGGTCGGAGCTTTTGTTTTGGCTATCGACTTCCGAAACTATTTCGCACATATTACGCTTTACATATTATTATACGTTTTTATCCCTTTTATAGAAAATATATTTCCAAATCGGTCCAGGCGTCTGAGTAGTTGGGGACATAATTATGTAGGTACATACATAAAAAAAGATTTCGACGAGTTGAGATCCTCCTATTTTGTTGAAGTTGGTTATAAAGTTCTTTGACAGAAACGAACACGACACAATCTAAACGTGAAAAAACAAAATGCTTAAACAAATAGTAGACCTCTAAACCTTTTCGGGTATTAGATGTAAATTGCTGATCTAGATTTACGCTTCAGGTATTATCAGAAAGACCAGTTAGGACAAAGATACTTTTTTTTTATTCAGCCGTTATCGTCCCATTGCAGGGCAAAGGCCCTTCCTCCACTCCCTTCTTCCACTCCTCTCGGTAGACAAAGATACTTTAAAGCAAATATTTGTAAGATCGTAATTATTAGTTGACATATTTCTGTTCTATCCGCTGTTCAACATGTTGACCTAATCCTCCTAGCTGGTTAGCCAGGTGACTCATTGTCAAGCGAACTGTATGCATGGGTTTTTTCCTAATGTACGGTAGGAAAGTTTTGTTGTTTTGTTATTGTTATCCGTATTACGACGGATTTTGTACGTGTATACCAATAAAACAAATTGGATAATGATGAGGCTTCTGTTGCGACTCGCTGTGTGCTCTCTTGTTCCAGATCGTTAGTACAAAGTACGACAGCTCGTAAATCATAATCTGTTACACAAAGTGGTTTAGCTGACCGGCTACTACGTTGGTACGGTAATCCGTTAGTCAAGCGGCGCCGGGAATGGACTCTTGTTTAAATTACACAATACATTTTAACTAAGCGGCTAATTGACTTGGGCTTGTTACTTGTTGGTAGTGGCGGACTTGAAGTGTTTAGCAGATTGTGTGGTTGACGATATTAAAATGATATTGTAATGGACGATGTAAAATAGAACTAAACTTAACTACAGTCTAGAAATATAAATAACTAGCGGCCCGGTACGTGAGTGAAATAATAATAAAAATTCATTGGAACCTAAAATTCATTATTTTATTCAAACAAAAAAAAATTATGAATTGCTAGCTATATTAAAACTTAATCCAAAACATTTGGATAAACAATATTTTTTGTTTTTCCATTTTGAGCGTGAATAAACAAACGGCTGGGGGGTACCGACTCTGGAACCGGCAACATAAAGTTGGCCATGTGAAAAACATGATTCCTCCATATTCACACCACAAATGTGAAGTGTTTGCCCTTGAGCCTTGTTGATATCGCAAATGATAAACGCACAGTATTGTAATTATTTGAACTCAAATGGCATATCAGTTGGAATCATGGGGATACGCGGTATCAAACAAACATCTACTTTTGATTTAGCAGTTAAGATCGTAGCTTCTATCAAATTTGGCAATAACTTTTTCACTGCCAATCTGGTGCCATTACACAGTTTTGGTGGATTAATATTTCGCAATAATATAATCAAAGAACCAACTTTCAGATTCAAGCAATGCGGTGGCATACCAGCCGATTCCAATGAATTTTAAAATTCTAATAAAGTCTGTAAACGATATGAAACACCGACGGCTCGCTAAAAAACTGAGAAAGGTACACGCACAATATACATAGTACATTTGAACAATTCAAGACTCACCGTTTGTATGAATGTACTCAACAATATGTTTAAAAATATAAACACAAAGCAATAATTATCGCTGACAATTTAGTCTAATCGAAGCACGTCCAAAATGAAATGACTGAGAAATGACCGCATGAATGACATAACAACATGCTTGTACTGTCAACACTGAAAAAAGTTTAAATTTGACAGCACAATCCATACCTGAAAAAAGTTTCAATTTGACAGCAAAATCCCCATTATTAAAATGATCCGCCATTTATAGAATTTATTTGTTACAAATAATGTGATAAATGAAGAACCGCTCGACCGATTTTGTGCAAACTTCACATAAACCATCTACTAAATAGTCCGAACAAAGCCTAATCATTTGGTTTGGATAGGTGAGCCCGTTCTTGAGTTATAAAACTACAACGAAAAGTGGCATTGATTTTGATATAATACATATAAAGATTAGTGTATAATAATCACCAGTAATAGAACTTGAGAAGTCTTATGTAATTAGTCTCATGTCATTGACCGCCCATGGACTACGTTCAGGACAGCTTTATCTCCATTATTGAAGTATAACAGTCAGGTACTTGTCTAAATAATAACATGAACGCCCACTTGGATCTTGATAAATATACCGCAATTATTTATTTCACTAAAGCTCCAGTAATTTTTCCCAGAAAGCGTCACATTTTCATAATAATATCAAAACTGACGGCCAGTCGAAATAAACGTGTTTGTTCCTCTCAGAGAGCGGAGTTTTAATGAAAATTCTTGCTAAATAGAACGATATTACAAGTAGGTACGAGTATTTTCCTGTCAAGGCATTCGTATTAAGAAACGTTTATTTATGAGATACTAGCTTCTGCCCGCGACTTCGTCCGCGTAGCGTGATGATATATAGCCTATGTATAGCCTTCCTCAATAAATGGGCTATCTAACACTGAAAGAATTTTTCAAATCGGAACAAATAAACAAACTCTTCAGCTTTATATATTAGTATAGATTAACTGCCTCATTAGTCTAGTGGTCCTGAGCGCCACTGCTACGCTAGAGGTCCTGGGTTCGATTCCCAGGTCGAGCAAAGTGTTATTGGGTTTTTCTATGAAATTCCCAGTAGCAGCTCGGAGTTAGGAATTTGTGCCCGGTTAGTGGCAATAGGCTCGCCCCCTATTACATGGGACCTAAACATACCGGCGAACTGTGGGTGTACATTAGTACGCCTCTGCCTAACCCTTCGGGGAATACAGGTGTGATGGTATGTATGTATGTATTTATGAGATATGCTTTCGTATACGTGTGTGTCATAGAGGTTTTGTTCACTATGTGATACATTACTAAATAATATTACTAGGTAATAGAATGCACTCTGTTGGCTCCATTGAAACAGTTCTGACTTATCACTCACAGAGACCTCAGGAGGCACGACCCAATCTATCTACCAGTATAAGTCCCATCGTAGCAACGGTAATGTTTATTACTTATAGGTTTATGTGAAGATGACACAGATAAATAAACAGATGTAGGTACAAATATTTCGAATTTTACACATTCCAGTAACAGCTATCCAAATGGCGTGGTAGTTCTGTAGCGAGAACAAATCTGGCACCTGGCATCAGTGCCTGGTGATGAAACTAACAGTGGTGTTATCTCGCGCTCGTACGATGTTTCTGGGGTCTGGTGTTAGTGATGTGACGTCACCGGTGTGTTGGCGCCGATCGTATCGCGTGATGGACGTGTCGCTAATGCATCGCACTCGCGATGCTATCGCCGAGAACTCACCAGCGGCTTCTATTAGATACCGTTCCGTATTCACTGACAGCCATTTTAATCAACTCATAACACTGCTCTGGATGTTATCTACATCTTGTTTTGTCACATTATCAATTTTCTTTTAGAATATATATTATTAGGTAAAAATATCTCCGTACTACAGATTTCACGCAAGCAAACCCACAAGAAATTGTTATGTGTTTAAAGTGCACTGTAGTACGGTGTGCTGGCCAGCTGTGCTGAGAAACACTATCTCAGTAACTTGCCAATGAGAAACTGCGCGCAAGTGGCGAGTGCCGCGGGCTAGTAACTAGCAGATAACGACGCCAGTACTAGCAGCAACTGAGTGTTGTGTTGTTTCAGATTTAACTTATAAACAGAAGTCAACTTCCTACTTGCAACGTCGCTTGCGATGTATGAGAAAATTTGAGTGGTTGACGACAAAAAGGGAAAAAGAAATTACTACAAAACTTAACTGATTTCTGTAATTTTCGCTAATATTAGAAATTGAAATAAAACTACTTTTAACGGATTTTATCGCGTTGTATTGATAATAATTTAACTTCCGGTGTTTTCCGTATCGACGTACCTACCTTTAAAGGATCCGAAACGTAAATAAATAATGTCAATATACCTACTTAACGCGATAAAATCTGTAAAAAGTAATTTTATTTCAATACAAAACTTAAGATTAAGATATTGGTAAAAAAAATACGTTTCTGAGCAAAAAAATTCAACGTAATCTTGTACTAAATATTGTAATTTATAAGCACCGTTGTTGACGTTTCCGAACCGAAAGTACAATACTTCTTGTATTGCACACAGTTACGGTACATCTTAGAATTCTCTAGAGATTAAATGTGTTCAGTTTCAAGACAGGGAATCCGATTGTAGCAAAACTTTTGTACAAGTCCGATACTTACATAAAACCGGCGTCCGTTATTGCAACGTGCACTGTAAATACCGCTGTTCTAAGACTTGTTCCACTTACTTCACCGTCTCCTGGGACCGGTACGTAACCGGTCTGTAGTACCCAAGGACCGGGTTATTCAGGTCCTTCGAGTTGATGCCACTCTATTTCACGCAGTATGTACTTACAATATTAAAAAAACCTTTATCTTTCAAAATCACTGTAATGGATATATGCAACGCGCTAGTATAGCACTATACCTATAGTAGACACTTACGCGAATATTAAACATTGAAATAAAACTACTTTTATGAATTTTATAGCGTTCAATTGATCCATAAAAAGTAGTTACACTGTCACGCCATCTTTTCATTTATTTTAGTACAATTAGGATTAGGACTTTAATTTATATAATGAAAATGGAACTTTTCAAAACTTGAAACTGCGTCGTTACAGCAGGACACTATTATTCTTTCAACTTTCAAACTACTCTGAATGAATTAGTTTTTAAACAGTTTAATTGTTTCGATGTAGTTAGCTCTCATCTGCTGTTGATTGTTTCGTTTTGTAGTTTGTATATAATGGTTCAGTTAACTTGTTCATTTGTTATTCATTAAGCAAAATAATAATCGATAAGGTATAAAATAAAAGCGCAAGTACAAGTGTTTTATTGCCGAACTCTTCAATAAATATCCAGTTCAAACATACAAGGTAAGGTCCATTCAACATTTTAGCATTTTTTGTAAAATTTAAAATATAAAATATTACGTCACGTTTCAACATCTCACGTATTCTTGAGCAAAATATCCCGAAGCCCATAAAAATCTATAAGCGAATTTGTATTCACTCGGTTCTCGCCCACACAGGAGTATAACATAGAATCGTACCCGAGAGACGACTAAACCTACCGACCGGATCCTACAATCTGCTAATACAGATCATTTGGTTTATATCTGGTGCTTTACGCGTTTATGCCAGCTCCGCTGCCGCAATTAAGACACGTAGTTACTCCCTAGCGTAAAAGTAATATAGGCACGAAGCTACACATTACTTGGAGGAGATAAGCGCGTGCATTCTGCATTCAAAACTTTTGTAATGATCAATGATATTTATTTAAATCGAAAACAAGTATTTTTTTTGTATTTACTAAATGTCACCCGCGATTCTATCTGAAACTTATAGAATACTGTTACATAAAATCTGCTATATTGAGGTTCGATATTTGTGACACATTTTACATATTTACATGCAGAACAGAGCGTACGGTTCCCTACAAGTAGAAGGCTGTAACTATGGTCGCCTTCTTTCTTAAACGTGGACTTTGATGAATCTCCTAGGTGTATTTTTTTGTGTTTTTAGTTTGTTATTTAATTCATTCGTATTTAATTTAATTATTTAACTAAATTCTTATTTAATTCATTTTTAAGTATATAAGGTTATTGGTAATTTTTAAATTAAATGTAACTTAGATTGTTATCCATCTTTGTATTGATTATAATTGTATAGTGAGATTAAAATAAAATATTGTGTATACCTATAATGTAGATGCATACAATGCTATTATATTTGTAAATGTTATGTACCATAAAAGTCTTTGTGTGTATTTAGTTGGTTTGCCTAAATAAATAAATAATTATACTATTCGTATATGTTAGCCGCTTTCATTCCTATATTGGGCCGCTATTATAGCCTGGGTAACTTGGTGAAGAGTAGGAAACATCATACATGACGCTAAACCTCTTATTATTATATACTGTTAGACAAATTGGCTCTTACTTTTCTCGGCATGCGGTACATTAATAAAATTCTTTTCGCCGGTTTAAAGCTTAAGCTTAAATAATGTTAATTTATGAAACAACACTTTTAAATGCAATCATCATCTTTAAGCAAATACTTATAGTATTTGCTTAAAGATGATGTTGTGATATAACAACGCGCAGGAAGGGGATCATCTCGGACGTTATGGCGTATCTATGGGGTAATGTGGTGTATTGTGCTCATGTCGGGTGTGATGGATGCGTGGCATGCGATCTGTATATTATACACATGTTTCCTCGTACGATAACAAACGACTTTATTGCGGCTGTTAGCGATTTGTTGAAGAATCAGTAAAGGGAATCCTACCTACAATATTTTATTGCCGTTTACAAAGAAGAAACGTACGGAAATACAATGTACTCTTCTAAAAAAAAGTTAAGTGTAAACCTTCGTAGATCGCAAAAATCCATAGGATTATACGCACTCAAAAAATGAATTAAATAAAAGAGAAACGCATAAACAAATAAATTTTTATATACAGGGTGAAGACGACAATGTGAAATTGATTGAAACCATTATACGCTGGAGTAGGTATGATATAATAATTATAAGAAACGAAATTTAACAACTTCCCATATCTATGTATAATAATGTTAAATTGATGAGCTGACAAACTTATACAGGAAGTGAGAATGAAGTGGAGGAACTGTTTTTTAAGTGCTCTTTAGAGTAGTAGTTATAGGTTGCGGTTTAATTTTTTCGTCTACTTTGTCTAGGTGAATGTAGCTAAAACCATAATGTATGAGGATGATATAGAAATGCTTGCTACAGATCCGCTAAAGTTGCCACGAAACTAAATAATTGCTATAAATGCCGAGTCTGACAGTACGGTTAAGTTTTTATACTCTATTGTAGCGGTTATTCATGAAAAAACTTAAAAATAAAACAGATAGTAATTAAGAATAAAGGCGTGGCGTAAATAAATCCGCGCGGACGTCCGTGTCTGTGGCCCGCGCGTGCCCGGGCCCTGGTGCCCGACTAAATAAACGATTTCAATTACATAACTTTGCTTGTTTTGTTAAGTTAACCTCTGCTATGTATTTTTATAATCAAATATTTGACTCAAAAATTGCAAATAAGATTATAAAACACATACAGAAAGGCTTTTAAATACGTTGAATAAAATAAAACATGAAATAATTTGGTATGAAGTAAGAGAGGAAAAAGTATGCATGTGTTGTAGAAAGACAGAG
Source organism: Acronicta leporina (assembly GCA_947256265.1). Taxonomy (NCBI): domain Eukaryota; kingdom Metazoa; phylum Arthropoda; class Insecta; order Lepidoptera; family Noctuidae; genus Acronicta; species Acronicta leporina. Next base: position 147,683 of record OX366513.1, on the reverse strand, counting down.
TGTCGAACAGATGAATGAGTTTTTGTATTTAGGAACAGTAGGCTCGCTCCCTATTACATGAAGCCTGGCAGGTGGGATGGTATGTAATTAGGAACTATATTTACTGGGCATGGTAAGATTGATGTAGTTGTGGAAAGTCAATGCGGGAAATAAAGTGAATGAACTATGCATACGGTTTTGGCTAGTGTTCGTGTCAAAAAAGGTACCTATGGTTGGCTATCCACAATGCTGTGATGGTAATGTTGGGTATGGCAGAAAAAAACATGATAGTGCTTAGAATAAATGCGAGTAGTAATTCTTAGGAAAAGTACCTATGTAGAAATAAGTGCGAACTGAAAGATGATGCAGTGACACGCATCGAAAATAATATGCTGAGATTGCCATATTGAGAGCGTGAATGAAAGACGATTAACAAAAGGACTTTATAAGGCGAATGTCAGCGGCAGCGACGAGAGATGTCGCTTTAGAAGGACATACGCCGATCTTATTGGCGAGGTCTTTCAAATAGGTCAGGTGCGTAGTACCGCAGCGCGTGACAAGATGTATGAATGGAAAAGAAGCAAAATAAGGATGCAAGAATCGTTATCGAAATCGTGTCCTTTTATGATATTTTAAATATAAATTATGTATTATTTATTTGTTATGTATTATGTATAATTATGCATGTACCTATTTAAAGAAGATAATTACGAGTACTTGTCTTTTGATGTAATTACTATAAGATCATTTCCATCAGCGTGATTATTTCAGTGAGTCTTCAGTTAATTCAGTCAGATTGACTTCACCAACTCCAGCCGTCTAACAATTTTATATAAAGTACTCGCCGGCGAGCCGCGCCTGGCTTTGTGCTGTGATTGACGCGCAACAGTTCAACTTAAAAACTTGCCCTTAGTTATTGTTTAAGTAATTAAAAAAATGTTAAGTTTAAGTAAAAGTAAATTATTCCTGTCTGCTGAATCGAAATACATAAGCATGTCGTTTATATTACCTACAATCAAAGTATCATGACTAGGTAGGCCTATGCTATAAAAGTCTGACAGGCAGCTCTTATTATTTCTAAGTATAATTATACTCATTTTTATAATCCTCGTATATGAAATAAAAAGTACTATTCTTCACTCGGGAGAAGTACAGATTATAAACTGTCACTTTCTCCCCCTAGTCAATAATTTTGTTATTCATTATAAGAAAAAATTCAGTACCTACACCAGGATCAATTGCCTTCCAAAAGGATGAAAAATAAATTCTGATTCCGCTAGCGTGTAAGAGCTAACCAGTCCCAGTTCGTCATATATCGGACGAACAAAAGATATGCTGGAATTAGGAATTATCTCCAATTATTCGTACTTTTACATACAGAATTCATACCGGGTACAGAACCTACTATTGTAAAACGTTTTGTTCTTGTAGTAATCGCATCCACGACTTGTTCCACAGAAAGACAACCGCTTAGTCGTGGAAATACAACAGCATCGTTGAGTTTCCACTCTGATTAAACAACATGACTATTAGTCGGCGAGCATACCTAGCTATACCTACTAAATAGGCTATAGGTTCTTGTTATTATGGAACTGTGTTAATGACGTATTAGCATAGTTACCAAATGCGATGGAGCAGATATTACATTGTGCCGTCAGCTAGGGACGACACAGACTTGACGACAAAGATTTTTCACACAATTTTATTTCTATTACCCAGCTATAATCTAACCACTATTACCTATGGAGAATAATTATTGTTACTTTTCATTTTAACCCTATTGAATCTTAAAATAGAAGACGACATATTTTTATCTCCACACGTAGATATCGTCATAGTTTTCTATGAAAAAATAATCTATACTCTAAACTAATATATAAAGCTGAAGAGTTTGTTTGTTTGTTTGCTTGTACGCGCTAATCTCAGGAACTACTTGTCCGACTTGTAATTTTTTTTCAGTATTAGCGCTACGCTGACGAAGTCGCAGGCAGAAGCTATAGTTACTATATAATTTTGAACCGTCAAAATGTGAGCATAAATTCACACGTACAAATATGTGTAGTTAGGCCTTAACACAGATATAACGATTGTGCGTTAATTACGTGTCTCTCAACTGATATCGAAGATGAGAGGTGACGTGCGCCACTGTGCTTCTAATGGCGGATTACCTGTCGGTTGCTATTGTAAGAGAACGCAACTGATTTGTATTGAAAGGGTGGTACATGTAATGTTTGTTAATGTGTCGAAGATAAATCCGATTTGACTAATATTATCATACATAAATCAATGTCATTCTATGTTCTAAAAAAAATGCGATTCTCAGTTTTTCAGAATCCTGTTACAGTACCGCCTTGAACACAGCGTACAATGCATTTCTGCGGCCACATTCAGAACGTAACATAGCACAATCAGTAATAATTAATATTCACATGTAGGACGACCCGCTTATCAACAGGGTTGACAACCGAATACTTTTAAGCTTCCTCATGTTTTCCGTTCCAGGTGCACTGAATATACAGCGACCGATTATGCCTTCCGTGGTCCTTGATAGAAAAGGCGTTTTTAGAAAATGTTTTCTTCTTTGCCGTCTATCAATATAATTATTTATTTGGCTCTTCAACAATGAGTTCAATGATACAAATTAAAAAATATACATTCTCATTATACACACGTCACACATATACACGTCAAATATAGCGTTTTTAGCTGAATGTACCGAAAGCAAGGCCAAAGATCCTTCTGATGCAGAGACCTTCTAAAACAATCAACCTACTATATAATAAAGAACTAATCATAAGCATTTCAGTTTGGGTGTCTAAAATAGCTTTACGTGTACACCGACATCTGTCACAATAATCCAACATAAAGTTAACTAGCTTGTTGTTCAAACACCGTGTACCAACTGATAGTAGACAACCCTGAACACGTCACAGCGTATTTTATTATATTATAGTGGATGCAACACAATGCGAGATAATGACAGAGCGACATCGGCACTCGGTGCGAACGCAAATATTTGCGCAGTGATTACCCAATACCACCCAATACGATCGTGCTCGGGCTGCATGTAGTTATATTGTGGTGTAGGGTTGTATCGCAGTGCTCGGCGCTGATTGCGGTATCATAACGAGTGTCATTGCTACTGGCATGTGGTCAATTAGTACCTATCTAATGCATAAGTAATTAAAAAATTTAAAGCATGTAATTTTGTCATCTGGTGTTATATCAACAAAACTTATAACTTAATTATTTTATTAGTAATATGTACAGATTTCCGCGTCTTAGTTAGTTTTTCTAGCGATTAGGTAGAGGCCACTTAATGTTAAAAAAACTGTACCTAGGTATTACAAGTCGCGCTTTCTCGTAGGACCACTAGACTAATAAGGCATTCAAGTTAATAATGTTTTGACCAAATCCCCAGCTCGCCTGAGTCCAGCCCACTCGGTGCGGTGCGCAGTGAATACGTGTCACTCGTCGTGCGGCCACTTCTCATGCATTGCCGACGCTCAACGCTCGCTGTGCGCGGCATTCTGTGCACATCCCTATTATGATAATATAGTCAGCGAGCACTTCTAATGTATGGAACATCACAGAATACAGTAAAAAGATCACACGTACAGAACTACAAAACCGAAGATATGTGGGAATGAGGTTTGGAGGATTGCATAAATAGAATACCAGCTCTTCAATAAAATGTTGTTAGCGTCAAGAAAACCTCACTAACGTTTGATTTAATATACTTACATTATGTTTTAATCCAACAACCACAACCCTACAACTAATTACCTTAACGCTTATTAATAAATAGCTTCTGCCCGTTACGTCGTCCGCCTAGCGTGATAATATATAGCATATAGCCTTCCTCAATAAATGAGCTATCTAATACTGAAAGAATTTTTCAAATCGGACCAGTAGTTCCTGAGATTAGCGCGTTCAAGCAAACAAACAAACAAACAAACAAACTCTTCAGCTTTATATATCAGTCAGTTAGATAACAGTCAGAGGTAGATATGTGCCTCGGATTGAAGTTAAAACCTATAACTTAGCATTGATTTACTATTAAGAGCAGATTTTTTAAGCTGACGTAAAATTTATGCATTTTTGATAAAAATAAATTAAGTTGTAAGTAGGTAAACGTCATACGTTTACTACTTTAATGAGAGCCTTATTTAAATCCAGAAATAAATTTCACGAATAATAAATTGTTCAATATTTTATGTGCGTATTATCGTGTGCAATAAACGTATACTGGAGGATTGGAATAAAAAAATCGTTATCACAATGATGGTGGACATTTAAAGCGAGCATCGGCAGCGCTGTGCCGCGCACTCCAGAGCGTGATGCGTCGCACGCGACATGATGCGCGCACGACAAACGCAGCGTAACGCTCGACACAATGATTGCGACAAACAGTTGCGATTAACTCACATATTAAACATTGCAGCCTACTAATATTATAACTGCGAAAGTTTGTGAGTATGGATGGAGGTTTGTTACTCTTTCACGCCAGAATGGCTGAACGGATCTAGATAGGTAACATTTGGCACAGGGATAGATTATAGCGTGGAATAACACATAAGCCTATCAAGTTATTAATCTAGTTATCTTTTTATTATCTGGGTCAGACACAATTATTAAGTCGACGCAGACGAAGTCGGGGGCGGAAGCTATTAATTATATACCAAGGCATATCATTATTATAAAGTAAATTGTAGTGCAATTTCAGTTACCGGTTTGAATTCCCATGCGGAACATACATAATTTTGTAACGCCTACGCTGCATATTCCATCTTGATTAAAAATGATGAGTATTACTGTATGACTTCTAGTTCACTACGATATTCATTACTAACTCAACTTTTTCCGTCTAGTGTTGGAGTGACGTCAAAGTCGCAGCACTAGTGTTGTCCAGCTGCAGCTTGTCGTCGGTCTGCAACAACGCACATTTGTAGTAACTATCGGTGGGTCGCGGCAGGCGTGCGGCTTTAAACCTACGTAATATACGCCAACGATCACCGACTGTATCGAAAATATGAAGTCATAAAATTGAAAGCGCCTCCCTTGTTTGTTTCGAGTGTGGCTTTAAGCTAGGACAACAAAAGGTTCACGTTGATAAAGCTGGTATTGCATAATACACCTCTGGGGAAAATCCTCATAGATCGTCCACCACCAAGGACCGTTTTAATCGTGGGAGAGACATAGTTCGGCATGAATGGGCCGGCTCGACCGGACTGATACCACGGCCTCACAGAAAACCGACGTGAAACAACGCTTACGTTGTGTTTTGCCGAGTAAGTGAGGATAGCAGACCCAAACACGTTTAAAAGGCTGGCAACGCACTTTCACACACACACATTCGAACTGGAGACCTTTGACTTGGCAGTGCAATGGTCATATCACTAGGATATCACTGCTTTTGGGACCTATATTGTCCGTAAATAGAAAGCATTCTCCTCTACATATTTACTGAGATAGCCATCCCGTAGTGAAAATTGATTCAATGTATATTTTTTTATCTATACTCAATTAAATATATTAGTATGATTATAAATCATAGACATCAATTTCGTTTGGTGAGCAGTAACGACCTTATTTGCTATTGTTTTTGTGCACTGTTACTTCTGTCTAATCTATCTGATGGTAGGAACACGTGTAATTGTCGCCATCACCGCTGATATTTGGCATTCGGCGGGAAATGAACTGTGTATAATGTGTACTGTGTATCGCGGCTTCTCGGACTGTTTAACAAACATTATTGTTCGCATAAACGATATGTTGGGAATACTTCACTACATAGAATCGTCTGCCTAATCAACTGTTTATTTTTCCAGTTAATTTCAGTATAAACAAATATTAGGTACACGTTGTGAATGGGTAATCAAAGCAGCTATAGTAATTATTTGTCAAAAAAATTGTTTGTTTTTTGAACATGATTTCAGAGTTCCTTCTCACAGGTCATCGAAGAGGAAGTACTGACGCCATTGAGTATTCAAAATCAAAAGGATTAAATAGTAAAATTGTCTTTAAAAGAAAGAAAAATAATACTAGATGCTTATTAGGTATTTATCAATATATTAATGTGGTATGATCCGCAATTTATTTGGCAGTACGATTGAACTTAGAAACTTATTTAATATCAACTGGCTTTACAGTCTGGTGTATTATGTATTTAGGCTTGTTCTGGAAACTTTGTCTTTGATGGTTTCTTTAGGTCACAAACTACGTACCTACATAATTATGCATTAATCGCACCGTCCTATACTACGAATATGAAAACGTGTAACTCATAAGCGTGCCATATTAGTTAGTTATTATGAACTTGTCTACTGTATTAATGAGCTTGAGGTTACTCACATATGAGCTATTTGATAACAGTGAGTCTAGGTTTGCGATGATGGATTATTTCACAGTAGCTAGCCTATTTCCCCCGTTCGTTCCCCGCTCTAGTACTGGTATACAGACTATAATTACTTCAGAGTGCAAAGAGCCGTATTGATAATACGATTGTATGACGCGCTATGAAGCAAAGTCTGCTCTTATCCTAATAATTCATAATTGAAATTATTTTTTATGCAATATTAAAGGCCAATTTTTATACCAATATTTGCCACCTGGAGACACTTGCTTTGTGTAAGTTCAGGCTTTGTAGTGATTTCAGTAAAAGTACTTCCTTGATTGTACTTTTATAACTTGCTTGTATTGCTATTAATATAAGTATCTGAAAAAACAATAAAGCAACACGTATGTCATGATAAAATGCGAGCACATATCAGTAAATGCCCGACACGCTGTCTCACTCGATGTGATGTCAGCAGTAGCTATTAGCAGCTATTAGCCCCGAGCCCCCGCGCCGCCGCCGCCGCCGCCGCTTGTCTCGCCTCTTACGTAAAACCTCCGTCTGCGGCCGCAACAGTTGAGCGCGAGTGCATAACTTTTAATATTCATGCGCTATCACTTAGCGACGCGATTATGCGCGATGAATATGCGAAGGCGCGCGTGCCACGCCTTGCCGCGCCCGCGCCGTCTGCACCCACCATTATAAACACCACATTATTATTTATGAGCGACAAAATTTAGTGACTCTTACTTTTTGAGTGGACTAAAGATAGCGCCTGTTTATGCAAAATTTAGAACTAAATTTAAATGTGAGCGAAACGAGCTGAGTGTATTTAAATTAATGTAATGTAACTAGAGAAGCTTGATTCTTTGAATATGTGTGAAAACTATATAATTCGCTTCGAAGACTCAGTTGCTAGAGTGGGTCAGAAGAGTTATACATTTAATTTTTCTCTTACGATATAATATATCGCTTTCAAAATACTATTCACATTTAGACCCCTGGATGTAGGTAACTCATGCCATAGTTAATATTTTTCTTTTAAGTGTATGTTGACAAGGACTCCATTTTTAATCCAATCTATTTTCATATAGACTCACAAAAGACAAGCAACTCGTTGCACATACTACGAACCTACTCACCTGCTTAGCTAAGATACTACTGAAGTAGTAAAGCTAACGTTGTCGCACCGCTACAAAAACAGCTGCGTTATTTCTAGCTAAGTATCGTCAAAAAGACGGATGTTAATAATCTGGAGAAAACCTGAAACTATAAATAAGCCAAGAAGTAGTAAATCCACAGATAATCGATTTCTCCCAGTCAATATTTCATGTAAATCCTTTCCGCGCCCGCGCACCTTGTTCTCCGGCTCGCGACGTTATCCCGTGAGTAATGGCGGCTCATCCGTCCGCCTGTCCCATCCGTCTCGCCAGTTCCTTAGCGACGATAGTGCGCATTTGTCACGCACAGCGCGCGGGGGCGCACGGGGCGCCAGTGCACTGCCAAGGTACGGCAGTTCAATTAATCTCGTGCTACTTAAACCTGTGACATGATGGGTGATATGAATTTGTGACTTTAGGTGAGGCTGTGAGACTATGTTATAAGAATCTGAGTGTTACGAACTAGAGCGGCCATGGCACAGACTCAGGGTTATAATGTCATATATAAATCTTGTAGTCACGTAACATCTGATTATATGTACCTATACTTCGCAAATAAATACATTAGTGGTTGATACTTCATGCTTCAATTTATCGCATGTCACCTGAATAATTAGGTATACTGTGATATTTCTCGAGTGATCTTTTGAGACACATTTCTGGAAATAGAAAATACTACTGGAATAGGATAAAAGTATCTCCTAATAAATATCAATCAAACATACCAAACGAAGACTAATAACGCGAGAATTCAGAGTAAATGTTTGAGATCGCTAACGCTCGTCCCCTGGGTGGAGGTTTCAGGATTTTCAGCTCAGGCGCCGTGAAAATTATTAGCAAGGCATGGATAAAACGATTTTGTTTTTTATTCTTCTGAGGAGAGCACGGTTGTTAAATAATTAATATCTCCTCAGTATTTACTGCTCGTAAGCCGTACTTAACTTCCAACGTAAAATATTTACATTTTACGATCACCTTTTTTTATTTATACCTATATTTTTCAGACACACTTTATGCAAATTCTTATTTTTATCATACCTACTCAATTTATTCATAATACAGTACTTATACATCGTTACAGCCCTAACTAATCGATTAATATATAATACAACAAAACGATTAATGTAATTACAGTATCGAGAACCGATCACTTCCGCCAACTTCCGAGTTCGACTCAAGCGCGGCTGGTTGGTGCTGCTGTTACTCCTTACGCAATCGTGATGCACTTTTTGTGCGGCTTCAAGCGCGTTCCATAGCCTTGATCTCAGCGTCCCTTTTGATAGCCGTTTGTACACAGAGCGAGCTCCAAGCTCAGTAGATTATCTTTTATCTGGTTTTTGAACGGTTGCAAGAATTAGCTGCTTTTTCCAGGATATAGTTTGTGGAAACCTCATTGCAAAAATTGTCTTTTAAATGAACTAAGAGTTACAAACAAGTAACGCTAATAAAATTATACTTTTATGGCTTAGATTTTAATAAGTTTCCTCTGAGGCTAATGAGGTCATTAAAGTAGGTACAAAAATTCTACTAAAACGTAATAAAAATGTTGGAGGCCGGCGGAGCCCCGGTGTCACGTCAAGTTTTATTACACCGTTAATCTGGCTCTAGATGTTGTTGTAAATCTCATAACACCTTGATCATCCAAATCTTCTTAAATATAAAGTAGATGGAATATAAACCACATTATATTATTTTCCCCTCGGTGCGGTTCAAATTCAACATTTAAAAGAAGACAAATCAAATCAAATTTTATTTGCATTGAATGTAGGTACATGAAATTACAGATGGAATAGTTAAAAAGTGAGCCGTATACATTCTGCCTTAGATTAAGCATGCAAAATTTATGTGGAGAAAATACAAAGAATTGCTCGTTTTTGTTTTCTGATATAATCTTTCACAGTAAACCAGAACAGTAGGAAAAAGGAATTAGTAGATAATTACATAGAGAAAACATTCCTATTTTGTCTGTGGTGGCCTAATAATACACGATATAGGAATACCTATACTAGTGTTGAGCCGCAAAACATTTAGTGATGCGGTGATACCCAGCCAGACTATTTTTATAGGATGGGTAGGCAAACGGACCGATAAGGCAGATCACCTGATGGTAAGAGATTACTGTCGCCCATGGACACCCGCAAAACTAGAGGAGTCTCAAGTGCGTTGCCCGCCTTTCAAAAGGGTTTGGGCCTCCGGTATCATCACTCACTCGGCGAAACACAACTTAAGCGTTGTTTCCCACCGGTTTTCCGTGAGGCCGATATCACTCCGGTCGAGCCGGTACATTCGTGCCGAAGCATGGCTCTCTTACATACTCGGCAGTAGAGTCGTACCACCTCTAGTTTAAACAAATGTTTGATATTTCAACAGTGAAAAACAACATTCTAGTCATAAATACGTAGCCAGTTCAATAACATGGCACCAACTGATACACGGCGCAGTAACTTCTGGCAATTTACAGCAGTTGTGAAGTTCAGCAGTATCGAGGAACCATGATGTATAGTTACAAGAGTTATAGTTACGGCGGAGATCACAATGACTGTAAAGTTTCAGTGTTATCTCAACAACTAAGCGTTATAAAACTTTTCTAGATTGTATTTAAGATTTGTTCTCTAAAGACAGATTCGAAGGAACATTTCCAGAGTTTCGCTGTCTCTTATATTATGCAGTCTTAATCTTAAAGACTTAATCCGTCTTAAAAGAATCCTTACTATAATATTTAGGTATACAGAGTTATTTTTTATCTCTACGTTGAAAACGAATGTTTCTTTTTTCTTCAATAAATATATAAATACTTCGTTTGCTCAATCGTAACTTGAATGGATGAATGGACACGCATCGCTATGAAATAGCCTGGTTTTAAAAAAGTATTTAATTATACTGTTCAAAATAAATACATGATGCGCCCGAAATCATTACATGGTAAACTGGCGGGAAATATCGACATGATGGTGTGTTATGATGCTCTTGAAATAAATTGGAAAGAACAAAAAGTTATGCGAAGCTACGAATATAGATTCAAATTACATTTCTCTGCGCTACGAGGTGGAACCGATTACGTGGAATTAAAATTAATAATATTGGCCGCTCGTAAAGTATCCAATTGATATATCCGTATTCGAGATCGCAGATAACTTTATCAAGTATATCATATTGAATAATAATTTAATATTTTCCATTTTATTTTAAACATTAATATAATATATCTTGTTGGCCACTTCAACATGATCGTACAGACTAGGTGTTGCCCGCAGTCATTCGCATCTCAAAGGACTTTTGGAGATAAGGAAACATGTCCTTCTCCGAAAATTCAATATTTTTTTATATATATAAACAACATTCAAAACAGGCTTATTTGATTTTCATACAACTTTTCGGTGCTAGGGCTGCTTTCTACCCCGGTATTAGAGTAGTAACTGGGTCATTTTCCGAGCAGGGGAAGTATAACAGTGTATTATCATCGCATCAGTATCAATATTTGTTATTATATCAACTAAGTTAAACGTATCATGTACTTAGAGTAGGCAATACAAACAACGTTGTAATACATAGTTCATCTTAGCACTACATTACATTTTACTTTGAAGTAACTATAATATTTGAGTATTTATATGATTAGGTTTTCAATAAAATAGACATTTTCTACAGTAATGTCCCATTGTCGGCGTCGGGCATAGTTCCAATTCTGAGCTATAAAAAGATAATTTTCAATGAATATTTCAATTGCAGTTCGTCGAAGCCGGCTATTGAACTCGACACCACTGAGGCTGTAACGGGCCACACTAAATTTATATTCTGCTAGAAGAAAGTACCTAAGTTCTATGCACAATAAATGGTTGGGAAACAATGAGATATTGAACCTCTCGGAGATCGGAAGCGAATCTGTTACATTATTGTGTTATGATAGTGGCTCGTCACACTCCTGCCGGTGGAGAGGTGCGCGGTGTGGCGGAGACTAATGCCGCCGTAGATTACCTGCGCGACAAATGAGTGTTATTAAGCGCGCGCTGACGCCAGCCCCGTCCCATCTTACCAGATATTTCCTTTCACACGTTGTGTCATTTTTGTCAAAATGTATTAGTAGGTACTATAATTCAAGAAATACAGACAAACTTGGTAAATAAAATTGAAGTAAACGACCTATCTTCATCTTCACAAGCCCATCTTTCTTTATTAATTAAATCATTTTGTTGATATTAAACATATCGGATACAAGAAAAACAAAGTTATAGGCCTCACAATATCAAAGTATGATATTATTATACTGGCGATTCATTGTACTTCTGCGCTATTCAGTTCATTGTTACACAAACACTAGGATGGCCCGACACCTATGCACAGGGCGACAGCGGGGGTGTAAGGTAAGGAGGGAGAGGGAGTGGAAACTGGGAGCTCAGGGACGGGACAACAATTAGGCGACATTCCGGCGCCTGCAATCTAAGTGGAATGCCTTTAGGTGAGCGAACGATTTATCGGCCGCAAGCGCAAATTTGTAGGCGAACCGCGCGCGCTCCCGAGCTTTATGTACCACATCGCCGCGTGCAGCCAGCCTTATTTCTTGCTAGACTTTTTGCAGGAGCTAATAGAACTCTTAGCGTGACACTTAGATGTAGTGCTCCGGATTAATTGCGAGCTCTTTCTAATTAGGTGTCGCATGCGCTTTAAAGGCGTTTATGGGGTCAATCAATAGTACGGTTTTGTTTGGACACAGAAGTTGGAACTGGTTATTTTTATACGTAGATATTTGTAATAAACTAAGTTTTAAGTTTTTATTTTAATTAAAAATAATAAATATTTTAGTTTTACCTCGCCCTCTTTTACATGGGATCTAAACAAATCGGTGAACTGTGGGTGTACATTAGTAAACCTCTGACTACCCCTTCGGTGGATACAAGCGTGATGGTATGCGTTGTTTAGCAGTATTAAGTTGGCCTCGTGTAGTTACATACTACAATGGTGCCGACATGCGGGTACGCTACAATTTCATTGTTAATCCATGATTAATCTCCATGATCGCCTGCCACTCATGACTGGAAAATTGTCATAAGGTTGCGCATAGCTTGCAATCAGACATTTTATCTTCTCTTTTTTCTACACAACATACATCTGCCAACACTCAATTTATGTCCACTGTTGGACAAACTACAACATGTAGTCACCAAACTTTACTAAGCGACATTAAACATGTATATAGCAGGTACAGCCAGTTGGATAATTATGTCCGAAAGTTTGCAAAACTAAGCGGTCACTCGCTACTCCGCAAAACACACACGGGTGGCGTAGCTCCTTGCTACGCCGTAGTCGATGCGCCGCTACGTGAGCTACGCTTTCGAAGCTAAATAACTGAGTGAATACTAACTTAATGAAAAGTATTATAATAACATTTTGAATTATTTTTAGAAGCTGGTGTTTCTTTTGCTCATGCATTTCTTTTGCAATATGATTTATTTAGCCTGTGAAAATTATGTGTTATTTAAAATTGCATTGGTTTTCATTAATTTGTCATGGTTCTATCGTAAACACTGGTAATATATGACAACAAAGCTTGTTCCCACAGCTTTACTTTTTCTAATGCAGGCCGTTCACTATGCTGGAAGCTATATTAATAAGATAATCCTAAACTATCTATTATCCAAGCGTGTTTTCATTAGGGCGAGGGCCAAGGGTTACATTTGTTAAATATTCATGCGACGGAACCCTAAGCCGCTTTATATTAAAACTAGCGCTGGCCAGCCTAACCACAAAGACTCAACGTTAAATAAAATTATAATCTGCTTCATGTATAATGTCATCACGCTTGACCGTTAGTGACGTAATTTCGGTGACAGCACTAATGTGTTTATGTTATTCCTGTCACCACAAATAAGAGCTACCGTAAATGCTAGCGTAAATAATGACGTAGTGGTCAGAGTGAGTCTGATTACAAGAAGATTACTCTTTTATTATTATTTACTGTTTATTTTTGTTGGGAACTTTCCAAGCAAACTATCAGTAGTACTTTTACAAGATTTAATGCAGGTATAGAAAATGCAATATGAATTATGATCAGTTAGTAGCAAGAACGAGAGATTTGTCGGAGGACGTGTTCGCGGTGGCGATTGGAGCGAAGTGAAGGGAAGGCGCGCTGGCGCGGCGTCCGCGTCGGTCTCTGACAGTGTTGCCAGGGCCCTTCTTCCGGCTAGAGATGTCCATGCGTTAACATTTTTATTTCCTGATATATTAAGTAGTTGGATTCATTCTGTATGATCTCCAGGAAGATGGCAGGGTCAACTTTTTTAAGTTTTTTCTGATCCAATAGCTTTATGTATTCTTCAACAATGGCTCTTCAGATTACTTTCCCTCGGCTGGTTTTTAAGTAAGTCTCATCTCATAATCTGATCATAATTGCTACCTGTCCTTGTGTTATCCTGTCCTTGACTACAAATGCTACATATCATATTATCAGTACCCCTCAGTAACAGAAATGGTCGCCGTAGCCAAAACCAGCATGGATTTCATCCTCATCATCATTATTCGCTAGTCTTATGTTAATAATAAATTTCAGAGAACAAGCTGTCCATCAACTTACCACAGATACTCGTAAATTAGTTTCCCTCTAAAAATACACAATATTATATTGGTACTTTAATAACAACGTAAAACATAATATTTTCAGTACCAGCCGAGCAGGTAAAGCAGGGAGATTAACTAGTTAACTAGTTAGAGTTCTCTGTTAATTTGTGAGTAATTGAAGCTGTACGAGACTGCAGCTTATGCAGCATATTGTAACCAGCTACATTGTAAAAAGTGTGGATTACACTACGTTACATTTTCAACATAAACTTACTAATAAGAAGTAATTGGTAAAACCTCTCGAAGAAGACCTATCCTACCTCTACTTCACGAAATTGGATGTGATTTTAACAATTGCATTGCTTGCAGTTTAACTTAAAATCTGATGCTTGTATCACCTTGTCAAGGCACCCAGTAAATATTTTTTGAACGTGAGTGAAATCGCGAGCAATACTTAGTTATAACATAAATTACCTTAACATCAATCTTATTGTTAAACTGTAACTACAGTGAACAGTGAAAGTTTTATCGAATTCATCAATATCCTCATGGATTAATCCCATGTAGCACTAGACGATTGCATCATCCTCCTTTGTACGGTCTAGGTATGACATGAGCGATCTAAATATCCAGCAATATTTGGCTGCACTTGTGTTGACGGAACTTACCTAAATTGCTTCCTAATAGATACATGAACTGTATGTACACCTGTAAGGCACAGTGCGTGACGTCACCGCCGCCCCACACAAGATATGGAGTAATTGATTACGATTCATAAAAGGTCTGCCACTAGATTTATGGCGGGTGCCGTCGCGTGCTCACGCTTGCTGTGGCGCGGGGTGAGCAGGGGAGTAATTGAGCAATAACTCAGTCGCGACGGGCCCACCTCAGCGCCATCTAGCGGACAAAAGAGATAAGTAAACAACAAACTACACTCACATTTCAACAAAGATTACATGTGAGAGTGTACCAATGCCTTTTATTGTTCGCTATTGTTAACCGGCGAGCAAAAAATACGTTATAAATCAATACACACGTCGAATCGTACTCAATTTTAAATAGTGCGTCTAGATCCCGATTCACAAACAGTGCTAGGGCGAACACTAGCTAAACAAAGTTAATACAAATGTTACTTAATATTAACATCTCTATAATGTGTATTATCACGTAAGAGGTCTTGTTTAACGAATATATATATAGCACTAATTAGTGGAATCTGAGCCCATTTGTTACAATACAATGTGCGAACACAATGCTGTTGACTTTGTATGAACGTTATTGTGACGTCACGGCGCGATAGTTCTTTGCTCTCCGGGCTCAAGGCGATCCCAATGACCTTAACTTACCAACTTAGCATTAAGATTTTATTAAATTGAGTTGTGATTTCAATCCATTTTTTTTAATGGAAATCTCCACCTGATATATTGGAGCGAGATTTTCTGTAAGGTCTATCACGAAAGATCTGCGCTTTAGATTGTTTTTGTTGAATTCTTCGGTGTCGCAGATGTAAATGGCAATGCACATGACAAACAAGAAACATAATCTAAGTGCCTTTATATATCTATTTTATTCCAATACTGAAAATAATAAGGTACCTACTTATCATGTACATATATTGTGATATATCTGAGGTCATATAGTACCCGTGGTACCGCGCACAATGTACCTGGGGTATTGATACGACGGAGCGCCCCAATATACCTGATATGGATGTTTTACGACGGTATTAAGCTTTTTATGCATGACGTATAGGCAGGCCGGGACCGCCGAGCATACATTATGAAAGTAAATCACTACTGAGTTATAAGTATAGTATGCATTGACGGCACACGAATATACGAACATGAATTTATTTGAAGTTATTCTGTCGATATTTATTGGATTTGAGTGACTTTAACAACGTTTGCCACCGATCATGTGAATGTTTTACATATAAGTTTACGAAATAACGGCTCTAGATTATGTGATTACAATATATACACAGGTATATCGCGGCACGCACACTAGAATTACTGTTACACGCGGATTACAGATCTATATACATATATAAAAATGAATTTCTATTTCCTTAACCTACCTTGCTATCACGTGTGAACAGCTGGACCAATTTCGCTATATTTTTTTGTTATTGTGTTTGTAGGAGAAGGTTCTTATGGTAGAAAATACTAAGAAAGTTACGTAGAACATTAGAAAATTTAAGATAATGTTTTTGTAATATTTTTTTAAAATTATATAAGTAATTCTTATTCAATATTCATTCTTAGACAGGACAACGTCTGTCGGCTCAGCTAGTATGTAATATTTATCAACACAATGTGTTTACTTGAACTTCTTTGTCAATTTAAAAACTATCAATGCGTGCTTTATATTGCACTATAAGACTACATAACAAAAAATAATAGTGTTTGCTTGTAGCGTGTAGCCTAGCCTAGCAGCCTCGAACTTGTCCCTCTCGGGGATATTTTTGTAAAAATAAGCCAAATGTTGTCGACATTAGAGCATAACGAGATCAAACAAGTGAACTCGCGAACAACTTGTAACTTGTTTACTTCTCAATTTAACTGTTAAAATAGCCGCTATTTTGTCGTTTACCAACTTATTCCGGCCTCGCTAACTTGTTGCGAAGTTGCGCTCTCTTGTCAATACTTACTACAAAAAAATATTTATAATATCATTTTGTAAAGGAAATACTTAAAATACGCAATAATAGAAGTACATTGAAGATATGTTTTTTTATTTTGCAACGTAATGTTCTTAAGAAGGCCAGTCATCACCATTGGCGCTGCAGGTAATTTGGTTTATAATAATATAATAAACAGCCCATTATTCTCTCCCACTGCTGGGCAGTGGTCTCCTCTCAGGATGAGAGGCATTGGGCTATAGGCAACCACGCTGGCGTAATGCGGGTTGCCAGACTTCACACGCCGTCGAAAAAATATCTCAGGCATGCAGGTTTCTTCACGATGGTTTCCTTCGCCGTTTAAGCGCGTGATAATTACCTACTATTAATATGCACATGACTTTGAAAAGTCAGAGGTGCGTGCCTCGGACCTCGAGACCTTTGACTTGGCAGTCCAATGGTCATATCACTAGGCTATCACGATAGTAATTAGGTGTAATTATTAAAAATATTATGTAACAACAGCATGATAACAAATTAAAACCTTGTTTTCAACTAACATCGTTCGATATTCGTTCAACACGAACCGGTGGTGATTGGAACTCGTGTACAAGTATTATCGGTTGAGATAATTTCAAGTGGACCCGCTACGGTCCCCCGGGGCCTGTAATTCCGGTCACTAACAGTTTTCCTCTACAACACGGATTCTACGATTCATTAGTTTCACTGAGGATTTTGCGACCCACACAATATGAAAATACCAGATCACGTTTTATTTGTATGCTGTTTTCAGAAAATATTGAACTTAATAATTAACGTCATCTCATTAACGTCACTGCATCAAGTGGTGTGGGTTCGACCCCCACACAGAGCAAATATTTGTATGTCATACAGACAGTTGTTGCGGATCTGGGCATTTATGAATGTGAGAATTTGTGTTTGTAAAAGCCGTCACGATACAGGAGAAAATCCAAGTGTGGGTATCCTAGTTTATAAAAAAAATGTATAAGTATTTGAGCAAAAAATATGGTTATTTATTTATTATTGTTTATTTAGTCACTGTAGGATAAACATAATTTCCCCGGGAAGTCTCCTACACATCCGAGTAGACATAGTAATGTATGCTAATTAAAGTTATAATTAAGTTAGAGTTCAGGCATGTGACTCACCATGATTGTAGGATTTCTGCATTCAACCCCTTCTACCCTCCCCTCTTCTTACAGGAACCTTGGTTTCGTTGTTAACATTAATCATACATTAATTAATTTTAACTTTAATCTTTAATAATGTTTAGCATCCGTTAATGTCAAATACAACAACAAAACTCTGACTTTTAGAGCCACTTGCACCAACTTCTTAAATGTGTTTAAATTGTAATTAAACACAATTTTTCATAGAAAGGACCATGGGCGATTTTGTATGGACCCCGTCCCCACCTCTAACAGACATGGAAAGCGTTTTAATATGTCTATTAGGAGCTACAAAAGGCACAACAAAAGCATTAAATGCGAAATCCATGGGGTTTCTTAAAAAAATAAAAAAAGCTTTGGCGAAAATGTGTATACAATTACGGTTGAACCCCACATATTTGAAGATTACCGCTATAAGATAAAAATACCAGCATAAAAAGACCTTTCGAATGAGGTATTTCCTAAATCTATTGGAGGGTGGTGACATTTTTTAAAAATACTTAAAATGAAATTCCGGTGAAACCCCACATATTTGGACAATGCCGCTATAACATTAAAATATGTGCTGAAAAAGACCTTTCAAATGAGATATGTCTGAAATCTGTTGGATCCTCCAACATATTTGGGACGTTTTTAAAAATACTTAAAAATCCAAATTCCGGCCAAACCCCACATATTTGAAGAATGTTGCCTTAATATAAAATTATCTGCATAAAGAGACCTTTCAAATGAGATATGTCTGAAACCTGTTGGAGGGTGGAAACGTCTCCTACAGACGATATAAAAAATACTTACAAATCCAAAGTCCGGCCAAACCCCACATATTTCAACAATGGCGCCATAATATAAAAATATCTGCCTAAAAAGACCTTTCCAATAACATATATCTGAAACTTGTTGGAGGGTGAGGACGTTTCTTCCCATTGTCCTTTCGTGTTTAAGTACAATTTAAACACCTTTAAGAAGTTGGTGCAAGTGGGCCTTAGTTTAAGTATTTGTATCTTATTTATATGTTGTTATAAATTATTCGGAACACAATAGCTTCTTAAAGTTGGTCAAATAATGAGAAAATTCCATGGTAATGAATTAATTCTTGGATACAAATTACTTTAAGGTCTTCATTATGTAATTCGTTTACTAGAACAAGAGTATACATTTTACCATTCTTCTGTTTGAATTGCTCGCATAACTTCCTAATGCGACGAATGATCTTAGATTTATATATGAGGGAATCTAGTCTTTAACGCAGTAACAAAATACAAGTCCGTCACTTAATTTTAGCCATAAATACGTAGATAGATGTTGTGCGTACGTACCTGGTCTATATATTGACGCCATCCCACCTGTCATCCACCTGTAAGTAGGTACTCCATCGTCTATCCTTTATATCCTCAAAGTAATGCTCCCCTTGGTAAATTTAATCAAAGTGCCCGCGCTGAAATATTATAGGTTAATTTATTGGCATCCGCAACATCACGCTCAGTAAATGATATGCATAATTTATAGGATATCAGTGAGGTTAATAATTGATATAGTTACTCTACTACACACTTATATAAATAATTGAGTGATACCACACATCACAGTGTTATCACATTGAGTGCTAACAGAAAACCGCCGTTAACAACATTTACGTTGTGTTTCCCCGAGTGAGTGAGTATACCGGAGGCCCAAACCCTCAAAACTACTACTACTACTATAGTATATAAGTTACCATTGTTTATAATCATGATTGGATCTCAGTAATCTGAAAAATAAATGAATAGAATTGAATTAAAAGGCCGGCAACGCACTTGCGGTTCCTCTGATGTTACGGGTGTCCATGGTCGGCGGTAATAGCTTACCATCAGATCTGTATCGTATCGAGACAGTAAATAAACGAGAAACGGTTAGTCTAAAAAACGCCTACTGGCAGGACATGATACCACCGTATATAAAATGTTAAATGTGTTATTACTTCATTGACTTAACAATAATAAAAAACACAAGTAAATTCCGACGCCAACCTCATTATAACTGTACTAGCTTCTGCCCGCGACTTCTTCTGCGTGGACTTCAGATAAAAAGTAGCCATGTATTATTCCAGACTATAATCTATTTCTGTGCCAAATCCAGATCCATTCAGCCGTTCTGGCGTGAAAGAGTTACAAACATCCATCCATCCTCACAAACTTTCGCATTTATAATATTAGTATTTTCCGTAACTAGATTCCACACACTTTCCAGTCAATATTAATCAGCCAATTGGCAACTACTATAAATATTAGGTAGATATTAGGTACTGATAGATAAATTTAACAACTTAGATGCTTTATCACGTGTATTCTATACACGTATTGAAGTTACATAAAATTGATTGCTATATAATTGTGCGAAGGCTTCACAACATAGCACGTGTGAGAGCCCGTGGGTGCGGACGGGCGCGCAAATACACTGAATATCGCCATAAATGTTTTAGGTCGAATTTTTGCGTATTCGAGGAAAAATGCTGAAATCTCACGTTCGGCCAAACACTGCGAATACTTTTGTAACCCGATAGATAAAAGTTTGAAAATTGTATCGAAATAGTTTTTTTTTGATGCAATGTAGATGCTTTGAGCAGTCAAGATGTGTGAATGTTGTCTTTTTATTTCTTTTTTTTATACCATTGAGGTGGCAAACATGCTAACGACCCGCCTGATGGTAAGCAGTTACCATAGCTTATGGACGGCTGTAACATCTGTGTCTGTCTGTGTAGCTAGCGCATTGCCGATCCCGAAAAATTTTTCACCCCTTTTTTAATAACCCCATGCTGTAGTCTTTTGGGGAAACCTCGGCAGCAACTGTTAAGATATTTACAAAATAACTGCCTCATTGGCCAAGTGGTTCTGAGCGCGACTGCTACGCTAGAGGTCCTGGGTTCGATTCCCAGGTCGAGCAAAGTGTTATTGGGTTTTTCTATGAAATTCCCAGTAGCAGCTCGGAGTTAGGAATTTGTGCCCGGTAAATGGCAATAAGCTCGCCCCCTATTACATGGGACCTAAACATACCGTCGAACTGTGGGTGTACATTAGTACGCCTCTGCCTAACCCTTCGGGGAATACAGGCGTGATGGTATGTTATGTTATGTTTTATAATACTGATTTCTGACACTTACGCGAATATTAGAAATTGAAATGAAACTACTTTATACGGATTTTATCGCGGTATATTGATATTATTTTGTTCCCGACGTTTCGGATCCTTTACAGCATCCATGGTGACGGGCAGACTGAGGTGTTGGACGTCTTAATGTTAAAATTACTAACAGCTACCTTACATTTTTGTTAATTATTAGCGATCCGATTTACGCAGAACGAGCTCACCGTATCCTTTGGTCTTGCAGTTTTGGGCTTGGATGTAGATTTTATAGATTCTATAATGGGATTCCAAGCAGCTGGTAAGACGCAACCATCTTCTCTATTGAAATTTGGATGTTTTTTGATTTCAATAGCCTCACGAATCATCCTGGGTAGGAATCGGTTTTCTTTTGCGAGGACTTGTGGTTTATCAAATCTGATGTAGTGCTGGGTCTTGTCTAGGGTATGTTCACAAACTGCAGACTTTCTGGAACGGCGGTGTTTGACATCTGCAATGTGTTCTTTTACGCGGGTCCCTATGCTTCTTTTAGTTTGGCCTATGTATGAGAGTCCGCAATCACAATCAAGCTTGTATACTCCTGCATCTTGAAGAGGTATGTGGCACTTGATGCTGTAAAGGATCCGAAACGTCGGGAACAAAATAATATCAATATACCGCGATAAAATCCGTAAAAAGTAGTTTCATTTCAATGTTTTATAATTTTAATATATTATAATAATTAATAGTAAGAAAATGCAGTGTTAGCCATAACAAAACTATAATAATAAGTGACAGTACTGAAGTATCTATAGAAGTTAAGATTTAATTGACGCATTAAAATAGACTTACGCCATACGTGCATTTCACTATCAAATAGCAGACTGATTTATGTTCTTCGTTATGAACTACTATTGTGTAGAATGCCAAAGCGACAAAAGTTTAAAAAATATACTGAAATGAAAGCATTCGTGTTTTCCATATATAATGAAAGCGGAGTACGATTATAAACAAGAGCGGCTCCCTCCGCTAACGATGTTGCAGCGTCGCATCCTCACACAATACACCCTGTATATTTTCTCTGGCGGCCGTGATCTGCGCGGATGCCGGAACAGTGGCACGCGCTTCATACATCAACGTTGGAACTGTCGAACGGAACAATACCTAATGCCCATACATATTATGTATAGTCTGTGTTTTTTTTGTTTCGTCCGTGTAGGTATTCAGAGTTCAGTACACGAGAACAGACTATGCATTAAATTACTCAAGTAGATACCAACTTGAATAATTAACATAACATACCATCACGCCTGTATTTCCCGAAGGGTTAGGCTTAGAAGCGTACATGATGTACCTACACCCAGAGTTCGCCGGTATGTTTAGGTCCCATTTAATAGGCGGCGAGCCTATTGCCATTAATCGGGCACAAATTCCTAACTCCGAGCTGCTACTGGGAATTTTATAGGAAAACCCAATAACACTTTGCTCGACCTGGGAATCGAACCCAGGACCACTAGCGTAGCAGTCGCGCTCAGGACCACTTGGCTAATGAGGCAGTTAACTGGAATAATTAATGTAGTATATTAAACTAAATAATCATTTTATTATTTCCCATAATTATGATAAATTATAATTATAACCTAAATCTAAATAATTGAAAGTAGGTGTTTTGCTTTGGGAAATGAAAATAATGTTATATGTTAGTCGTTTGTTACGGAGAACAAACTATTTTAAATATAACCGCAACTTGTCCTAAACTTATGAACAATACCTATAAACATGGGATTCTTACCTACAGTAACAGAGTTTACGATTGCAATTCTGTACGGTAAAATGGAGTAAAAAGGGTTCTGTATTGTGCGCGGCTGTTGTGTAGGTACTGCGCGTCGGACGTGAGGCCGCTTCGGTGGTTTGGTTTACGACCGCACATAATATAAAAACCGCCAGTCATAATATAACATCTTAAGAGTTAACTTCATGTTGCGATTACTCGATGTACATATTATGTAGGTACGTACCGTACGTGCGAATCTCACGAACCGCATGACTGTGACTAGGACAAGGCGAACTTAATAAAGAATCATGAATCGTACGTAGTAGGTATTAGATTAGATTGACCTTTTTCTCCCCTTACAGTCCAACTATTACTGTGCTGCTTAAAATTAAAATCTTAGCATTATTAATAACCTAATCCCTCTCATTGTGAGAGGAGACCCGTGCCAGCAGTGGGACAGTATGATGGGTTCATTATATTATGTTACGTAGAGAACAAATACTTAGGGCCACTTGCACCAACTTCTAAAATATATTTAAACTGTATTTAAACACAAATTTACTATGAAAAATTGTGTTTAAATGGAATTTAAACATATTTGAAGAGTTGGTGCAAGTGGGTCTTAGTCTATTTCAAACAAATTAGTTTTAGATTTCGAAATTGCTTTCTCTTGGCACTTTCTCTAGCGCATGTACTATAACAGTGGATACTTCCGCAGAGTTTCTGACTGTACAGCTTGCGCCAAACAACATCTTACGCTTGATGTTGTTACACGTCACGCGCGGCCGTAATGACTGGAGCCGTATACGAAGTTACAACATACTATAATAATATATAAATCATGTAGCGAGTAGAAAACACTGAAAGGGGAATGAAATATTACGTGATGTTTATAAACTAAGTGATAGTCGCTGCGTATTAAAACTATACAACGTGTAACTGGATAAGTACAACACCTCAAACACGTAAATTAGAATATCACGTGTTTATTATGATAACGAAACCCTTAAGTCATTTTGAGACGCGTAAGCAATTGCATATTTGCAAAACTCTTGCAACTACGATACGCACAGGATTCAATTTTCCATAACAAGAGCCACTGATGGATCAGGAGTACATTATAGTTATAGGCATTGTAATTATCTTTTCGGGAAAAATTAATACATATTAAAAAACACTGTAATCGATTCAATTCAATTCAAACAATCCACATTTTCTCCGTAAAGGAGTAGTACTCTCACTCTTTATATTATTATTTTTTACCTTGTCCTGCCATAGTAGAGGGAAACTAAGTAATCTAACTTATTTCATTTAATCAGATTGATACCAATAATTAGTAGGTAATTTATGAGACCTGCATGTAAGATTGTAAGAAATTCGTATTCCTGAGTCCTCTTCGCGTCCGCGCGGTTGCAATGCAATATTTTTTATGGGAGAGGCAAACGAGCACTCGGATCGCCTGATGGCAAGCGATACCACCGCCCATAGACACTCGCAACACCAGAGGAGTCGAGTTTTGCCGGCCTTTTAAAAGGGTTTGGGCCTTCGGTATCCTCACTCACTCGGCGTAACACAACGTAAGCGCTGTTTCGCGCCGGTTTTCTATGAGGCTGTGGTATAATATGGTGGCTTCGGTCGAGCCGGAACATTTGTGCCGAAGCATGGCTCTCCCATAATACGGCAGCCCGTCGGCCGCGCAGGTTGCCGGGCGCCGCTCTCAGCCTGGTAACTATCAGTTACTGCGCTCCAATTTTTGCATGAGATATCATCGTTCCGCACAACCATTCGTTTTAATGGGCCGATTAAAATGTTCATTGTGATGTAAAACAGGGGATCCGCGGAGGTGAAGCCAGGGGCGCAGGGCAGGGACGAAAGATTGGAAAAACGCGGGTAATCAAAGAATTAATTGATTCGCGGCCGGCGGCCGGTAGCTTTGTTCCCGACGGCGGAATGGACTTAAAAAAGGGGATTACGTTTGTTCCTGAGGGGATTTTTTAAGAAATTAATTGTTTTATAATTGTTGCCCAGGAGAGCTGTTTGGATACCTGCGTTTGAATCCGACGGGGAGATAGAGGGGGAGGGGGAGTCTATTACATGTCAGTGTAAAGTAATTGTCGGCGTATTGTGAAATCTTTTTATTCGTTTTCTCAACGAAAGGGAGAAGATATTTCAAGATTTACTTTGTATTTGAATTTGACTATCTATATAAATAGGCGTAATGTACCTATTACATTAATGATATTTGAAAACGCTATGAAAAGCAGATAACTAGGTTCATGGCTACATAATATA
Source organism: Acronicta leporina (assembly GCA_947256265.1). Taxonomy (NCBI): domain Eukaryota; kingdom Metazoa; phylum Arthropoda; class Insecta; order Lepidoptera; family Noctuidae; genus Acronicta; species Acronicta leporina. The sequence continues at coordinate 122,683 of OX366513.1, read as the reverse complement.
GGTATAAAAAAACTTAAAATTAATTTTAATTAGATCACAGTTCGGGCAGTGTTATTAACATAACTTTTTATTAAACGAGAAACGTTTAATCATACCAAACATCTGCTAACGATATCTTGTGACATGACTATTTCCCTATGAGCGTTAGACTTGTTCCCCGGTAACTCCAGCAAACTGTTTTCGATAAAACTCGTAAATTATAGTCGTCATACCGAACTCACCTGTGCAGCCGCTGCTGGCGTGGATCATGCGAACTGGCAGCGAGTGCAGTATTAAGTAGGCGCGACTCACGTGGCATTATATGAACAAAGCATTTGCCATCCGAATAATTCACTCGCCGACTTGCAGCGTTTAAGTGCCCCGCAACCGGGATCTAAACCTTGTTTTCACACTTTTCTTCACATTCTCAACTCATGCACAACTTAATTTACATCTACCGTTTCAATTTTAAGGTATAAAATTGTTTGGCTTTAGTGGGGTTTAGTACCTTTATGCATATCTAGCAAATTTCTTTCGAATGTCTTCTATATATCGCGTCTGGTATAATCCGGTGTATTCGCGGGAAAAATCTTTATTGCACCGGGTACAGATGCATCTCCTGTGATTTTCCACTTTCACCCCTCCCCCGCGCCCTCGCCCCGCGCCCCGCGGCCTCTACTCGCGTCACCTCGGTAAATCCTCACCAGGTTTTCGTTTTATTCCATTAACTCCGGTGAGCAACAAAACGAGCTCTGTATTAAGTGAGCTCGTTTTGTTCCTTTTGGCTGAAGTTAGTGTTAAGACATGAATGCGGGTAGTGGTTTGCACATCATTTACTAGCTAATTTTATAAGTGCAACCAGAAATATCCTTCAAGTAACATCAGATAGATTCAAAATAGAAAGTTACCTATTTAATATAGGTACATAATAACGTGGCGCCGACACCGTCCGTGGCCGTCTTCACGATACCCGAGGGTTTAATAAACAATCGTTTAGATAATACTAGATTTGGCTTGCTCTGGTACTTCACATCCCAATAGATTTTTTTAAACAAAGCTCAATGTATGTCTTTCTTCAAGATACAATCTACAAGATACATCGTGACAGATTTTATCCCACCAAAAAAGAAATGTAAAAAGCATAGTTTTGCATTTATAATATTCCTATTAGATTAATAGAAACTTTAAAGGCTAACTATAGGCTTTTTGTAGAAAATATTGATAATAATAATTGGAGTAAGTTGGTATTTTTGAACAAGAGGGTTTTTGATTATAACATTAAACTCAATTTCATCGAGAAAATAATATTCTCAAGGATTATTATCTATACCAAAGAGCCTTCTTCAGTTTATCGAAAAAATATAATGCTCGGAACGTGCTCAGATGGCTTGTTTGTAATAATAATTTAGGTACATCTAAGTACTTATTGATAGCCACAACATTGTCGATGGCCGCTACAACAATCTATAAACAAGGCGCGCTCCCGCGGGAGTCCCGGCAGGTCCCGGGATTGCGACCGCGGCCTTCCTTACTCCCATCTGTTTCGAATTAAACCCTTGCAGTTTAGGGTCGAAATGAGTTTTTTATTGCATTACCGGCGAATGATTAATTACTACAAGGTTGGGTCGCCCGGGATCCTATATCGGGACATTCTCGACCCACTTTGGGTTTGAGGTCGATTGTTCAAAAAATAATCTGGAGCTTTCTCTGAATATTTTCATCGTGATTTATGTTAGCTCACTTTATTGCTATTGAGATTCAATTATTTGTTCAATTTCAAGAGCAGACAGGTTTGTTGAATTAAGTTTGTGTGGGACTTGCGATTGATTAGTTTCGCTGTGTTCGGTCACCGAGGACTCGGACGACGAGGGCAAAAGTGTACAAACATTCAAGTATAATGTACTCTTAACAATGCGCGGACACGCACCCACACAAAGGCCACACAATCTAATAACGTTAACGTTCGCTCCAAGTAATGCAATTCTTTCGTTTGGTAGTTTAATGAGATTTTATTTGATAGTCGTCTGAAATGAAAACAAAAGAACAAACCACAATTCTTTATTGGATTCACAAAGTGGATACTGATGATATACAAATGTAATATCTCTACTATTATCTTCTTCTCTACTATTATAAAATTGTAAAAAAGCTGTGTCTGTACATTGAAGATATTAAAAAAAAAACAAGTGGGTTAGGGTATATAAACGTCTACGAACCCAAAAATGTGATTTTTAAAATTCTCTTCTGTTTGTCTGTTTGTTACGGGTTGGCGCAAAAACTACTGAATAGATTTTAATTTTTTTATCACTGTTAGAAAGTATGTGCTCCTACTTAAAAACTGGTATACTTCTTATCTCAAATAATTAAATGGAACCGGAGATATAGCTTGACCTTTCTAATGTATAGAGACCCATACAAAGAAGAGATCATCACTGTTGGTATTTGAGCTTCAAGTGAGCGAAGCCGCGGGCATAAGCTAGTTTTATTTATATTTGTAATCACAACCTCAGTAGTATTCTTCTACTACATAGATTGGTTCTTCATAGTGCGGGTTGGAATACAGTCCCCACTGCCTTTCAGATAGGCATGTCCTAAGAGGTGAGAAAACATCTGACTTACCCGCTGGTAGGACTTCTTAGCGTCTGACAGACAGGCGGCCACTCTTACGTCGGATTCTGTCGTAAAGCACCTTGGCGTGTGTTAAATTCGCTTTATAGAAACTTAGGCTCGGTTGACGGATCTTGTGCAGATATTGGACGTGTTCCAGCGCTCGTTGGGGCTACATTACCTTAATTATGCATCTTCGTTACTTCGTCAGACAAGTGCAAGCATATGTTGCCTCCACTTTGATACTAACGCATAACAAATTACTTTGCAAGTCTTCTATGTCGAATTAATTTCATAAGTTTGTCTACATGATTTAACTTGATTAGCAGGATTAAAAATGTAATAGTAATTATATAGATACTGTGCTATGTCAAAGGTATCGAGTCCGAATCCAAGGCCGCAGATCTGTATTTTCGAAGTCATGCGTATTTATAATTAAATATGTATACATAACAACACGTTTTGGCGTAGCGGCCGTGCGATCGACTTCTGCGCCAGGTGTTGTGGGTTTGATCCCTACACGGAGCAAATATTTTAATGATCTACAGGACCCCCGGGTCTGCGCGTGAAATTTTGTGTTTGTAAAAGCTCCCACGATACAGGAGAAAATCCTAGAGTGGAGCAATGTTTTAAAAAAACATCTAGTTTATTTTACCACGCGCTTAAATGATGAAGGAAATATCGTGAGGAAACCTGCTTGCACGAGAGATTTTGTCGGTGGTGTGTGAAGTCTACTAGCCCGCACTAGACTAGTGATGGAATTGGAGATCCATACCTAAAAGTGGGTCAATGTAATGGGTTTATGATGACGGTGACTATATATATACAGTTATGTAGAAATAAAGACTATTCGGCATGCGACATGTCTGTTTTTGATTTTGCATAAACACATTATATAACATCGATCGTTTTAACACAAGGCACCGATTACAATCCCCGTCGTGACGTAGACTAGTCTCCCCCAGGAGGTACTTAGCAGCAGAACCTCCATGCAGCGCCGCGCTGTACGTAGCTAAGTAGGAACAATCGCGGCTGCACATTAGTCTTCGTCAGGCGGCGAGGCGTCGAGGTGCGCACACTCCGAGGAACAGCACTAAACTAGCAACCATCAACTCACATCTATCTAGACTAGAAGAAAAAACGTTATACTTAGTACATTCAGTGAATCACTAATAATATAACCCAGCCTTACTATATTGATAACACAAACAATTTAGGATAAGTATCCATCATTGCTTTTGATAAGTCCCAGTAAGTAAACATAAGTGTATTTACTTATAGGACCTTTGTCCAGCAGCGGGACAGCTAATGTTTGTTCAATGTTGTTGCTGCTGTGCTTTAAAATGCCTCTCAAATGTATGTACCTGGGTTCCCATCTAAATTATGCTCCCGTAAGAGCACAATAGACACACATTTGAGAGGCATGTTGGGGGGTCGTATTGGTGGAAGAGTTGTCAATGAATAGTGCGCCTCAGCACAAATAGCTGCTTACATTAAGCCGGCGTTGTCGAGCACTGCGCCTGGTGCGTTCTACACGTATGATTCATGTTACTTTAATAACGCTCTGCAAGTTATTTTAAACTTGGGGATACAATTATAATCTCGGTCGTACAGGTTCATTGATATGTTTGATAGCTGAAATTTTAATTATAGAACTCACATGGATAATTGTGAATTAATTAACAAGAACTATTAAGTTCAGTTTTATAGATAAGTCTCTGGTATAATACGTGTGATGAAAAATAAATGGTATCTGCCTTTCCGTGTTTTGAAATCCTCGTTGGCAGAACTCCCGCGAGCGGTTTTCCCTCGTACCATCATCATACATTCTTAAGGTTTTCGAAACGATATTTTATTGCTTTTCTCTGTTGCGAAAGAAATAATTTTACAGAGTTTTATAAAGCATCGAAGTCCACAGGTTTTTATTTGAGAGTTAAGTTGAACTACCAGTTGTTACGCTAGATATACGAGAATGCAAACATTTTCCGATTTTAAAGCCGATAAAGAAATAAAAAAGTACATTCAGTTGAGTGCGCTGGAACTACCGGCAGGTGAAAAATTTCCAATATGCCAAAGCGTTCAAACGCACCGGCTTATAACCCGAAACCATTAAGTTAATCTATCATATCTAACTTTATTTCCCATTTAAAATGAATTTCATTGTAACATTCGTCAGTATATTAAACCCATTTAAAATTTGAAGTAACTTGTTAGATGTATGTGGTTTCAAATCAAATCGAGACACGGCCGCGGCTCCCCGTCCGCTGTGACCTATAACCTTTATCCTAATTATAAATCTTCTTCATGAAAGAGTTGTGAGAAAACCGCACGTTCTCAAAGGGTTCGCTTTTGTGCCAAATATGTCCGGGACGTCCGCGGCCGTCGCTCTCGTCTCTTGCTTCATATACATTATTAAATTAAATTCATAATATATTTTCAATAAAGATATATGAGAAAATACAGTTATTATTGCTATAACTCTATGATTACAATGACTATAAATTAATGATGGAAGTAAAGGTAATGTGTAAATTTACATCTTCAATTTATATTAAATTAAAATACTCATTTTTTAATTTTAATATTTATATTAAAATATTGATTCTTTAGTGTTCTTCATTTGAAATTAATTGTAGGCTTACATTTACATCTTCAATTTAATTACAAATCGACTAAAACACAGGACAGGACAGGACTTAAAGATTTGTCACATACAAAAACATGGTAACTTAATTTAATATAAAAATATCCGCAGCTGGTTTTTAATTGCAATACATTGTATTGACGATTGATACAATGAAGAATAATGATTGATTAAGAATTAATTAATTAATTAATAATATTAACTATTAATTAATTTAATTTGATTTAATAATGTAATCAAACAATTTTGTATAGCATAGCGGGTATACGAGCAGACGCATCGTCTGATGGTAAGCGATTACCGCCGCCCATCCCAGCACCAACCAACACCAGAGAAGTCGCTATAGCGTTGCCCGGCCTCACTCACTCGGCGAAACACAACATAAGAGTTGTTTCACGCTATTTTTCATGTGGTATCACTCCGGTCGAGCTGGCTGGTATCAATGGGGATGTCTTCAGAACACTGCGCACGTAAACCTGCGATGTATATACCATGATATCCTGTATTAGATTGCAGCTTATAATGTACACGTATAATTTCCAAGAGACGGCGCTTCAATACTCGCACAAGTGTCGTAGCTGCGAGCGTTAAACACAAAGGCTTGTTTGAATTTTGGTGACGTTGAGTTCTTGCTTATATACAAACACGCTTCCGCTCGATAGATATGTGCTGACAGGTGCTGTGGAGTTACGTCACTTATATAATTATAGTTTCATAATTATTATTCTTTATGACTTGGAGTTGTTCCAATACTAGTTCTCTTGATTGACTTCCCTGTTCATAATGTGTGCGAAACATGCACACAATATTTCTTAAAAAAATATGCTGTGTTTGAGGTCTTACGCTTATTCAGTTACACGTTGTATAGTGTGCAAAGGTCGAGGAGCTTCTGTTATGATCTACGGCGTAGCAACATACTACGAGTGCTACGAGCCTACGAGATGCCGCGTTATTGGTTTCCTACAACTGTGTTGTGTCGAGGGTGGTCTGGTCCGAAATACTGATGGTCAATGCTGTTTCGGGTATGATGGTTCATCTAAAATCTCCAGACTGTCAATGATGACGGGGGATTTCGAGCAATAATTTGTATTTAGTAATAGTTGCAGCGGTGGTTGCTACAGGTATTACAAGACTAAAAACCAAAAAAATATCTATTAATGGTTTTGAATGTATGTTTGTACATACCTATGCATACAACTGCCTTATTAGCCAAGTGGTCCTGAGCGCGACTGCTACGCTAGAGGTCCTGGGTTCGATTCCCAGGTCGAGCAAAGTGTTATTGGGTTTTTCTATGAAGTTCCCAGTAGCAGCTCGGAGTTACGAATTTGTGCCCGGTTAATGGCAATAGGCTCGCCCCCTATTACATGGGACTTAAACATACCGGCGAACTGTGGGTGTACATTAGTACGCCTCTGCCTAACCCTTCGGGGAATACAGGCGTGATGGTATGTATGTTAACCTATGCATAATGCATGTACTAACTATATATGTGTAAGTACTGCGCTTTAATGTGAATTTTGTTAGGGATTTCCAAGTAGATATATTTCTTTACCTACTCATTATATATGTACATTGCTTTACGTGCCTTTACAAAAATAATCAGTTAAGTACACATTTATAATAAAATCGTTCAGCTTGACGGTTTGTACACAAAAATATTGTCAAGCAAGAACTAAATTAATAAACTCAAGCAAAATATAAAATATTTTCCGCCAAATACAAATAACTTTCATGAAACATTTTTTCGATATTCGATAACTTAGCTTACCCACACGGAATATACTCGTTTATTATGCTTTCAAACATTAGGTTTATATATATACCTAACACACGTTCATATGATTTTTCAAAGAACTGAGTATAATTAGATTCTTGATCAGGCACATAACAAAAAATTGTTATATTATTAGAGCAGTGATAGCCTAGTGATATGACCATTGGACTGCCAAGTCAAAGGTCTCGAGTTCCAATACAAGTCACGTACCTCTAACTTTTCGGTGTTCAAGAAAAACATCGTGAGGAAACCTGCAGCCTGATTTGCCGGACTTCCTCGATGGCGTGTGAGGTCTGCCAGCCCGCAATAGACTAAGTCGTGGTGGTCTATAGTCTAATACCTCTCTCTGGGTGCCCAGCATTTGGATATTATATGTAGGTATATACATACTTAAAAAAATCTATAAAATAAATTAATCAAATTCCAGAAGACTAACCTACTGAATAAATAAACACAACAATTATTATCAAGTTCAATGTTTGATAAAGAATTATTATGAATCCGGAGCAGTCGCTAGACAAACACAAAACGCGCAAACATACGCTCTGCATCCATCTCAAACGATAAGAAAAACTCATCTAAATCTGTCTATTTGCTTGTTGGTGTGGCGTTCTCCTAATTCCTTTATTTGCTTAGGACTACGCTGAGATGCCGAGTGAGGGGGAGAGTACAAGAGGGGAGCGGGACGAACCTTTTCGTTGTAAACAAATATTGAATCTCGTTAATTAGCGCTGCTAATCGCGCGGCCGCATGCTCGCCTCGCCGCTGCACTGGCCGCCCCCGCTGTTCACTTTACTTTGCGATCCCTACAACCTGGGACGTTTTATTCCCTACAACATGGTTGAGTCAGATGACGCTGACACATGTGTGTCAGCGTCGTCTGACTCAACCATGTTCACGAGCTTGATTGAGAGAAAAATAATATTTACGGGGCTTTAATAATAAGTACTTACGTGAGTATGTAGTAATAGTATCTACTAATCAGTAAATTTCAGTCATGACTACTTTGAACAAAATATTTCACATTCAATCCTCGAATACGATTAACTGTAGTGAGATGTATGTTGCGATACACTTTAAGGGTTTACTTACGTAAGTAAAAGTAGCACATAAATCTAATAGCTGGTAAGCAGGTCCCGCGTCCGTCCTTATTAGGTTTCAAACGAGCGCCTCTCGTCTCCGAGGGCCGCGCCGCCCCGCATCGACATTTTCACGCACCATATTATTCGTTCATTCACTGTACTCTTATGTTACGTCTTTATGTTCTCAAAGGACAAATTAAATTCAAATAAAAACATATAAGTAGTAGGTATTACTTAATATCGGTGCTCAATGATCCTACAATTCTTTGGAACTTCGGAATCCCTTTTCGAGGTCTAAACCTCAGTAATACGATAAATAATATAAAAAATATGATAATAGCGTAATCGGTACATTTAGCTACTTCAAAGGTAATCTAAATTGAAGACGCAAATTATATTTTGTTGAAGAGTAATCCTCTTAGTGTTATTGAACACAAAACAAAATCCTATCGTAGTAGGCCGACAATATAACTAAATTTTAGTGAAGCGTTCTTGAGACTTAAAGTCAACAATTGTATAAAGACTTTGACTTATGATAACAAGATAAGCGATTGCGTAAAGACCAAAACTTATTCCTTACTTCTCTATCGTATCGGAGAAACAGCAAAAAATCACGGTGACTTTGACAAACACATTCTAATTGAGTATTACAAAATTTTATTTAGCATTGAATGTGTTTCCTCGTCACTATTATTTTCATGCAATAATTCTGTAGCATCTGACGAAGAATCAGGACAATTGACGCATATATCAGAGCAACACAAACAGAGCTGTGTACATAACTCGTGTACAATCGACAACGCACGCTCGATTAGCTATGATCGTGGTCTAATCAAACGTTGATACTTTTCCTCTTCTTCGCGGAAACAAAGTGAAGCTACTTATGAAAGGCAATGAGGCACCATAACGCTTCGCAAACACTCGCCTGAGTGCTTTTACACAAACATCGGAGCTAAACAGCCGCTGACAAGAATCACGCTTACTTAGTTATTGGTGTTGAACCGAGTTCAACATTTAATCTTTAGCAACGTGTATTATCTTCTATTTTATTATCTTCGCTTTGGTAACAATTAATTGATGCGACAGGATTGGACAATCTTAGTAATATACAATGACATCGCGTGTACATATTAATATAAAAATTTGTGCAAACAAAACGAAGCGTTATAATCAGGGAATAGAGTTTTTAAGTACCAAATGACGTAAAATGTCCTACGAAATACTAAGATATGAGTTTTAATCCTGGATTCTTCTTCGGGATTGATATTTATTAATTTCCATATTAAAAAGTTAACGGTGATCTAATTTTGTATTAGAAATTACTAGGTATGTACTTATCCTTATTACTATGGTGGCTAACTGTTAGAATAAGGCTAGATACCTGGTATTGTAAGCTACACTAGGTAGCCTTGTATTTGACTTAGGAAAGAAGAGTAAGGGCCACTTGCACCAACTTCTGAAATATGAAATTGCATTTAAACACAATATGTCATAGAAATTTCGTGTTTAAATTGTATTTAAACACCGTTAAGAAGTTGGTGCAAGTGGGCCTTAGAAAGTTTCCCGGAACATTTAGAAAACCAATTTTTAATTTATTTAAATTAAAAAGCATATTATTATACATATTAAACAATATCTTTTAAGAATTAAGGCTGGTTATTAACGAGCCGCAACACATTCGAAACATCACATTAATTGTATTAAAAATTGTAAACATTAATAAAACAACATAAGTGGATTAAGAAAAAAAGAGTGGCACAGGTTGAAACGACTATCGCTTTGAGCAGTACTTAACTGTAGTGAACGGAGAGTTATTACGACATGATTGTAGCGACAACTATGTACCAGTGTGACACGAGGTAGATGTTACACACGCTCGCATTCTCGCAATACGCCCACAGTGTGATAAACAATATTTCTGTTATTCAAGGTCTGATTTATCCAACAAATCATTGTCTTGTATAAGTATTTTGCAACGTGGGTGGTGAGATTCATATTCTATTACAATTAATAAGTTGTAGAGCGCAGTTTCTTAATAAATTTAATACATTAATTCTGCACGAATGAGTATATAAATTTGTGAAAATATCAGAAATTTATAAACATACATACCATCACGCCTTTCCCCGAAAGGTTAGGCAGAGGCGTACTAATGTACACTCACAGTTCGCCGGTATATTTAGCTCCCATGTAATAGAGGGCGAGCCATTAACCGGGCACAAATTCCTAACTCCGAACTGTTACTGGTAATTTCATAGAAAAACCCAATAACATTTTGCTCGACCTGGGAATCGAACCCAGGATCTCTAGCGTAGCAGTCGCGCTCTAGACCACTTGGTTAATGAGTCAGAAATTGATGAAATAATAATTTATTTTCCGTCCGTCTAGTCATGAGAAATTGTTTAAAAATAAGTTCATTATTGGCTGCGGGTTACTCAACGTAACATCTAGTGAGTGTCGTGCTCACCCGGCAATACTCGTGAACCTGCCGCGCGGTACTCCGTCAGTTAGTCGTCGCAGTTATATTGCGTCGCCGTTTCCAAACAACTTGTTTTTGAAGCTCTCCCTCCAACCTCAGGTTTTGCAACTGCTATTTTATGGTAACACAAACTCTGCAGGTAAATATAACTTTTAACTCCAAATACTTCAGTGGGACCATTAATGAGCATAAAAATTTGACAGACACACTTCTAATCTTTTTTATTTAGGTAATATTGCAAGTCTCATTAGCCTAGTGGTCCTGCGCGCAACTGCTACGCTTGAGGTCTTGGGTTCGATTCCCAGGTTTTTCTATGAAATTCCCAGTAGCAGCTCGGAGTTTGGAATTCGTGCCCGGTTAAGGGCAATAGGCTCGCCCCCTATTACATAGGACCTAAACATACCGGCGAACTGTGGGTGTACATTAGTACGCCTCTGCCTAACCCTTCGGGGAAAACAGGCGTGATGGTATGTTATGTTAATATTGCAAGTTGTCCTGATGCGTGCAACAAATACTTGGCTTTGAAAGTTTATACCGTACCTATATTATATTATACCTACAATATACTATGCATAAGTATGAATAATATTGTTCTAGCAGGTTCGCAGGTTTTGTGATTATTGGAATTACACCAATACGTTGAATTAACTAGGTACACTATTTTGTATTTCAATTACATTTAATATTATAAAATTACTTCATTATAGTGTCGTTACATTTATACTCTGTTATTTTTATATAAAAACTTTTAGTTTCGTTAACCACGAATTAATTATAATTATTTTACCGAAATGATCTTATAACATTAAATTTATTTTCTTAAAAAAGTAACAAAATAACAGCACACTTACATAGGAACAAGTCTAATTAATTTATAAAATTATGGATATAAAGCACTTATTACACAAACATCTTAAAATAATATGGTTTTTTATTGGCGTTGCTATATGATATGATATAATTGATATGATATAATTATTCTGCATCTAGACACCAGAAACCTCTTTGTTTCTACACAACGTGAACAAAAATTCAAAATTTAAGCATCAACAAATTTAAATCTCATATTAAAAATAGACTATGCAAAAAAGGTTTTTATAAAGTGATAGACTATTTGAACGATAAAAATGCTTGGGATTGAGCTGCTCTGATGAACCGGGCATTACTATGCTAGTCAGACACTGTGATATAATGACATTATTTTGATTATTGACATTATTTTGATTATTGACATTATTTTGTATTGACATTATTTTGATCATTGACATTATTTTGATTATAAAGTTTTTTTTTTTATTATTAGTGAATTGAATTTTGACATTTATGAATTTTATTAATATTTTGTTGCGACATTACAATTTATACTGACATTTATTTTGACATCTAAGTCTATTCTAGTCATTTTTCTTTTGTAAATGTGAGTACCATGTAGGCTTGATTTTATTATACCAGTTTTTATAGTCTGGAGGCTTTGAGAATTTCATACGATCTACACGAATGTCCTGCTGATCTGGTATTGTCGTGCGACGGGTCGTTGAGCTCCCTTAAATATGGTTGAGCTACACGATGACTGATGCATGCTTGCCGTCAGTTAGGACTGGTCTACTCAAAGCTGCTATGGTTCTTTCCTCAAAAGGCCATTTCAGACATTGCCCTGCATTGTCCCACTCACATTATTTGCATTATTTTATGTCTGGACTTTAAAAGAGACCATGATTCTCTGAGTTTGTTTCGGCGTTTCTTCTCAGAGGTCGTCAGTTAGGAAATGCCGAAGCCATCTAGCTATAAAAAAAAACAAAACATTGACTTGTAAAAGTGTCTCTAATGATCTACTTACAGAAATAAATATCATTTCATTTCAAATATCATTTCAAAGCAATCTGTGTGTCAGCGCAGACCACGGCGGGCGTCGTCGTATAGCTCGAGCTAACAAATCTTTTGTATTCAATTAATTTTATCCTTTGACGTAGTTTGATTTATTTTATTATTATTGTGGAGCCAGCGCTTTGTTCAGACGAATTAATTGAAGAATGAAATAGATTTTTCAGGTAAACTAGATAGATTAACTAAAATAAACTATGTCAGACAAAGAATTATAAAACCTATATTATCTTGTTTTCGTGTCCATTTGTTTGTGCCTTTTAAACATAGTCACAACATCACACAAAACAGCTTATTATCTCGCTTGATAAGCTAAACAGTTTCGCAGTTAGTATTTTTAATATAAGGCAATCGTTAATCTGATGAATGATAATGCGGGCGCGGGTGCGGGCGCACTCGTCACTCGACACACGTACTCGCTTTATATTGTTTAGACACTTCTTGTTATAATTTATTCGACTTTATTCCCACAGAAGTCAACTTTGGAAAGTTTTGGTGAAGATTGTGTTTAGGTCTTATATCCCGAGGGACTCTAAGTTATTTTATTAAGCACAGTTGTGCTAAAAATATTTATTGTAAAACCAAAATGGTCATTTTTGTCATCTGAAGTATTTGTAATTTATGTAGTGTGTCGTCATAACACCATATTACACCTCAATACTCTCACTGCATGCATTATTCAAGACGAGTCGCTTTAAAACACACTTTCGAACTCAACGCGCGGCTGTAAGGCCGCTCCGGTCCGCACCGCCCGCGACCGGCGCGCCGCCACGGAATATTAACGCGCCGCTTATCAACGCGTAAACCCAGTAATTGGATGATAAAATAAATGCCGAGAAACTCCACGCAACTTATTTTTTTGCTGAACTTCTTGCAAATCAACAGGAAAATTCATGTTTCAATAAATTCCATATTCTTTTATCTGACAAATAAAACATAAACTTGTGCAAATGCGAGGTTTATATTCAGTTATGACTGTAATTATTATTTCTAGTATAAATACAAAGAAATATTTAAGTCAGAAGAGCTTACTGATTTCTGACACTTACGCGAAGATTAGACATTGAAATGAAACTACTTTTTACGGATTTTATCGCGTTATATTGATATTATTTTAATTCCCGACGTTTCGGATCCTTTACAGCATCCATGGTCACGGGTAGACTGAGGTGTTGGTCGTCTTAATGTTAAAATTACTTAAGTACAGCTACCTTACATTTTTGTTAATTTTTGGCGATCGGATTCACGCAGAATGAGCTCACCGTGTCCTTAGGTCTTGCAGTTTTGGGCTTGGATTTAGATTTAGTAGATTCTATAATGGGGTTCCAAGCAGCTGGTAAAACCCAGCCGTCTTCTCTATTGAAATTTGGGTGTTTTTTAATTTCAATAGACTCGCGAATTATCTTAGGTAAGAATCAGTAACTGCTTCATTAGCCAAGTGGTCCTGAGTGTGATTGCTACGCTAGAGGTCCTGGGTTCGATTCCCAGGTCGAGCAGTGTTATTGGGTCTTTCTATGAAATTCCCAGTAGCATCTCGGAGTTAGGAATTTGTGCTCGGTTAATGGCAATAGGTTCGCCTCCTATTACATGGGACCTAAACATACCGGCGGACTGTGGGTGTACATTAGTACGCCTCTACCTAACCCTTCGGGGAATACAGGCGTGGTGGTATGTAGGACTTTTGGTTTATCAAATCTGATGTAGTGCTGGGTCTTGTTTAGGGTATGTTCACAAACCTCAGACTTTCTGGAACGGCGGTGTTTGACATCGGCAATGTATTCTTTTACGCGGGTCCCTATGCTTTTTTTAGTTTGGCCTATGTATGAGAGACCGCAATCACAATCAAGCTTGTATACTCCTGCATCTTGAAGAGGTATGTGGCACTTATCAGGTGGTAAGAACTGACTAATTTTCTTCAGCGGCTTGTAATATGTTTTGATTGAAGCCCGCTTCAAGATATAGCCAATCTTGACTGTGACTCCTCTAACATATGGCAATACAACAGGTAGACGCGCGACTGTAGCACGTTTCACGCGGTTTCTGTGATGAAAGCTTGTTGTCATGTCATGGTTTTGCTCATCACAGATCCCACGTGCTCTCTGAAACAATGATAAAATCCGTTAAAAGTAGTTTCATTTCAATGTCAGAAGAGCTGTTTCACAAAAAACAAATATAGTATTTATTTAGTAAAGCATAAATTGAATATAATCTGTCGGAAAACCTTGTGCAAAGTAATATTGCAAAGGACGTCGCTGTTGAATCAAAATGGACCATATCTAAGAACAAAGTGGCGATTTCCCCAGACGGGTCGCGTCCCGTAGCCTCGATGTAGCGTAGTACTACGCCATAATACGTAGCTCTGCTACGGCGTAGCACACGTAGCGAGGCGGCTACGCTGTAACCTGTTTAAACTAATAACTGTGTTCCAGTGTAGTTAGCAACACGAATTAGCTTTAATAATTATGTTACACTGTGAACTTATTATGAATGCAAACTTTAATGAAAACGTGGCACACGGAACGAAAAATAATAAAGAACAATACACCGATCAACGAGGGTGACAGAACTTACTTGAAAATTAATGTGCGATGTATGTAAGTGCTTACGTGTTACATACGTTGTTGATCACAAAAAATTGCACGATGTATAACACTTTAATTTATTTAATAATAATAATCAACCCATTATGTGTCCCACTGCTGGGCACGGGCTACTCTCACAATGAGAGGGATTAGGCTGTAGTCCACCACGCTTTCCTAATGCGGGTTGGCAGACTCCACAAGCCGTCGAGAAAATCTCTCAGACGTTAAGGTTTCCTCACGATGTTTTCCTTCACCGTTTAAGCGCGTGATAATTAACTGTTAATACGCACATAACTTCGAAAAGTCAGAGGTGCATGCCTTGGATTTGAACTCGAGACCTCTGACATGCAGTCCAATGATCATATCACTAGGACATCACTGATCACTTTACTTTATTTATTTATTCGTATTAAATATGGTACATTAACGGTCTTAAAATATTTTTTGTCTCTATATGTCTCTAGGTACTGGCATACAAATTTTTGGTCGTAACATAATATCATGTCAGGAGTATTGTGTCTACACAATAATTTATTGAAGATTTTTTTTACTTTTTTATATTGATTTATCATAATAACTAAGTACATATTAGCTATATTAGTATAGTAGATTATTTGAATATTATACATATTAGTAGATTATTCTATTAGTAATGAAACGTATCGCTATCTACAAATGGAACAGGTGATAGGCGGTTGGTGTAGCTGAACCACTCGAGTGTGTAGCTCGTGTAAGCTCGGTGGTACTCACCCGCTGCCACTACTTTACTCAAACTTCACAAGTTTCGCCACAAATTATCTGTTCTGTTCACTCCTCTACTCACCTGAACTTCCTCTCAACTAGCTACTACTTTTTGGTGTTTGGGTTTGAATCAAATCCCTACTCAATCGTTTCCAGTCAAATTATTCGCAAACAACAGTTCTGCATTATTTATATAATTTAAAAAATAACTTTCGTCTTTACAGATACACCTTATAAGCACACAATTTATAATCTGGAGCAAACTTGGCTAAACGATGGAATTCTGTATTGTGACAAGTCCACTTGTTATATAAAATGAGTAATTTTAATCAACAGTAGACTTTACATAACAATATTAAACTAAATGATGAAGTATTTGCGACAAATTGTTAAAATAACTTTTCCACTGGTTATATAAATTAATTGGTTCCCGGCGCGTACCGCGTGGACAGCGCCGTTTCACTGTGTAACAGGTGCCGCTGCCGCTGCCGTCGTGGTAGGTACCACGACGGCACGGTCCGGCACGGTCGGCAGGTGCCGGACCGCGTGTTTCATGATTGTACTCCTGCATCGACTGTAGAACAAACTCAATTAAAAGTTTCTGCAGCAGTCCGCACACGACGGCGCCCTCTACTGAAAATGAGTTAAAACTGTCTGCTCTAACACTATTTAATTTAAATTTAGTTGATGTGCTTTATTCTTTGTTCGTTTTATATGAGAAGTGGGTAGGAGATAAAATGAGCTGAATCCTATTTTGTTGATGTACTTATAACGCTCACTCCGTAAAGCGTAAAGTTTTTGCCATGAAATAAAAATATATTTGCACAAACAAGTTAGTAAAGTTCAGCTAATTACTCGTTGCATTCTTAATTTATAAACTGGCCGATGAAAACAAATAATGCGTATGTGAGTGCGATGGTTTCATACCAGCTCATTCACATCCAAATAACGTGGATGTGGATGGATTCGTGTTCGTGTTCCAAAACTGGTTAGTTTCAAAGTTCCTACGTTGTGCAACTAGAATGTATATTTGCAGTAGTTAAAATAATATTGTTGCACGACCGACGTCGGTCTGTCTGTACCTAATAAGTTAGTTTTCACAGAGATACTCCCCAGGTAATATTCATCTTTTATACTATTACAATTACTATTTCTAGCAAATTAGTAAGTTTTGATACCCTTACTTTATTTAGTTCACTTCATTCACTTGAGAGTGAGCGAATAGTATTTTACCTGACACAGGCTTTATATTGCTAAAATAAAAAGATTAAGCAATCACGATTACTTATTATGATACCAATTCCTTTCAATCTGAAATACGATAGCAACATCATACTTTCTGAGCTGGTACCCGCGGGGGCTGACCCGCATACTTTCTGTCAGCCACATTATAATACCGATGGCATATGAAAAGGTCGCATGTCGCGGGGACGGGTGCGGTGCGCGGGTGCAGGGGGAGGCGGGGAGGTGAGACGCGCCGCGAATAATTATTTTCGTAATTCAACGATTGAGCGAATATATGAGATGACTGCGTGAGACGTGTCCGCCGGACACGCCGGACACGCCGGACACGCCGGACACGCCGGACACGCCGGACACGCCGGACACGCCGGACACGCCGGACGATGCTTTTGCGATACTGGATATGGACATCATTGTTATACATAATTATCATCACACGTGTATTCCCCGAAGGGTTAGGCAGGGTACCCGACGGGTACTTTATAGGCACATTGTATACCCACAGTTCGCCAGTATGTTAAGGCCGTAAGGTAGTATGTAAGGGGCGAGCCTATTGCCAAGATTTTCTTTTGAAACTTTTATGTACTAAATATTTGTATGGTTGAAATAAATTGAATAGAATTGAATTGAATAACCGCCACAAATTTCAAAGAAAAATCCTGACTAACATAATTAACACTTTGCTCGACCTGGGAATCGAACCCAGGACCGTAGCGTAGCAGTTGTGCTCAGGACCACTAGGCTAATGAGGCATGCATTAATGTTATAGTGATATTTTAATCATTATATCAACCTTAATTTTGATTGGGAAGTTATTATACATATGTAATATTTTGGCAATGCAACAACACATTAGACTAGATGTAGCTACCCAGACTTGAACGTTTAGAAAAAGCAAGAGGTCTCCGTATTTACACATTTTCTTTAAAATTTGTCTACATAGAAACATGTGTACACAGTAATACCTAGCTATCTCTCTCCCACTCCGCTATATAATCCGGATACATGTCACAACATGTCAACTCACGTACCATATTGTATTGACGAAATAAACATTACCGAACAAACCGGAAACGAGGAAAATGTCTTCAAAGGATCAGAAGTAGATACGAGTACTTGCGTACGATCGATTTGATGACGGCTCACGTGGACGTGTCATGTTATGTGGAGCCGGTATCATGTTCAGTGAGCGATGCTACACCAGCGCCTGCTCCGGAAGCTGAAAGCTCATCAGCCACTGTCGTCCAACTACCGTCACTTCGACATTTAAGGCTTATTCATACATATTGTTGTTTTTAATCACTAATAGTTAAAGTTAACACGACAGTTATAGGTACTTGTATTAGTTAGTTACACGCCACGTTCCTTTAATCAGTATTAATTTGTCAAAAATCGAAATTGAGCGATAATAGCTTATAACTCGCGGCAAGTGACGTGTTCTTTGCCTCGTTTACCTCGCAGCTAGCCGTGGCACGGCTTGCAGTGCGGCGCAGTGCGGCACCATTTGGTATTCAATATTCACTCATACCAAATTGCTCCCAGTGCACTACCCACCATGTACTGCACTTTAAAAACAGTGACCATACTCCGTCTATTGAAATATAAACGTGGCAGCGCCGGTGTTTTTGCACGGGCACCGGACGCATGACGGCGACGCGCTGACTATTACAAGCCGATGGCGGATATTTTTTGTAGAACAGAGGAGTGTTTCTAAACTGAAATCGATCAGAATCGACTGTGCGTTTGATAGAGTATGTACTATGTAGTCAAAAACGTTGCAAGCAACCGTGAAAGGTTGATATCTATACTAATATATAAAGCTGAAGAGTTTGTTTGTTTGTTTGCTTGAACGCGCTAATCTCAGGAACTACTGGTCCGATTTGAAAAAAACTTTCAGTGTTAGATAGCCCATTTATTGAGGAAGGCTATAGGCTATATATCATCACGCTACGCGGACAAAGTCGCGGGCAGAAGCTAGTTGAAATATAATTTTGTTGTCCGCGAAAGCCGCAAAAAGTCCAAATAGTAATTTTTTTCAGATCCGTTATGAATATAACTATTTACCACATTGTTAAAAATCACAATACATTAATTTGATTACATCACATAAATTCAAGTTCAATTTCAAATGTTTTTTATTTCAAATAAGCTTTTACAAGCGTTTTTGAAACGTTATGATTCTAGTTGCACGGTTCCAAAGGTCGATCGGTCGAAATATTTTTTACAAGTAATTTAATTCATTAATATTAAAAACCCAATGGAAAGTTGTAGACCACACTTTACTAAATTTAAGATGCTCACGTTAACGTAATAGGTATGACCAAATGAGAAAACAGTTTTGATGGGCAAAACTACTGTTTGACATATGACCAATGCCCTCAGTAACGCATGTAAATTAGCATTACCACGTTCCATATTAGCTTTGCTCCATTCAGGGCTCTTCGATATGTGTGATAAAATATTTAATAACATTCAGAACAAGACACAAAATAATATAACATGAAAATAAAAAATGAACTCCAAAAATATTTAATGAAAAAAACTATATTATAGTGTAAATAAATAGCTAGCTCCTGAGTAAGCAAACAAATTATAACAAAATAATCTATAGAGGTCCATAATGATACTTACCTAATTTTAAGTTTATCACCTAATCAATATTGTGGAACTGCAAATAAAAAAATCCGCCATTGAGTGAGACCAAATGCTTTCATAATAGCGTCGCCAAAATTGTGGAACACATAATGATGATACACACTAAAGATAACAGTTAAACCTCGGCGCGAGTCATCGCGTCCAAATAATTATCCGGCAGGTCCCGCGCGGCCTACCTCTTTGTGTCCGCCTTAATTGCAGCCGCGCCTCGAGGCAGCCTCGCCTCTGCCGGCCACTCAGGAAGAGCCTCGTTAATCCTCTCCTCGAGGCCATGCCGCGCCGAATTACTTTTAATGAACAAATCTTTAACTTAACTGTTATGTACTCTTAATGATATTTAGTTTCAAGGACGCTTGCAAATTAAAGTTAAACTATCTCGATGTAATAACTGAACACGGCACGAACTAGGTACATAAATTTTGCATAAAAACTATGTGTTCCTTAAAGATACCGCTGCGCTGTCACATTCACATCGTTCTTACAGTGAAAACTTTACTTATATCCGTTGTGTAGTTTTTCGTTCCACTAAAAACGAGAGCAAAGCGGCTACGAGCTACGCGCTACGAGCTGCTACGCCGCTACGGATGCTTTTAAAGTTTTCAAAGTGGTTGTGTGGTGTATACGCGAATGGCCGGTAAGTACTGGCGGCGCGGCCGGCAGGGGGCGCTGACATAAGGGCCACTATCGCCAACATTTACCTGCGAAGAGATTTTTCACAGACAAAGTAACCGAAGTATCTTGTTTGGTTTAAGACGATGTTAGCAAATAGAGTGCAGTTAGAACTCACGAGCGTGCCGTGCAGTGTTATCTGCGCACCGTAGTACGTACCTGGATATTATCAAGTCGGGGAGCGTCTTCACGTTCGGTACTACGGTAATGCGAAAAGT
Organism: Acronicta leporina; assembly: GCA_947256265.1. Classification (NCBI taxonomy): domain Eukaryota; kingdom Metazoa; phylum Arthropoda; class Insecta; order Lepidoptera; family Noctuidae; genus Acronicta; species Acronicta leporina. The sequence continues at coordinate 102,130 of OX366513.1, read as the reverse complement.
ACATTTGTTTGTTTGGGAATTATTTGAATGTTTCTAGAAACTAGTTTTACTAGAGTTCCGAACACAACGTACACGCTGGTGTGTATCTGTGCTATACTATGTACCTACCTGCGACCATTAGTACTATAATATCTATGCGTGGATACTACCGTTGCGTCGTGTCGTAAGTTCGATTCCCACACAAAATAACCCTATGTGTGATTGATAGATTTTTATAAATACGCGATGGTATGTTATATAAACTTTTATCTTTTCCAATTAAATGGATACAATGCACAAACATGTATTGTTTCGTACTTGCGTGTAGCGTTGTTAGTGTTGCGTGTAGTCGATGTAATGATTTTGAGAATTGTATAATCATAGAATTCCCTTGAAACACAGCTTGATCCCCTTCCTATCGTGCGGAAACTATAAACCACTGCAGCTATCGATAGGTTTTCTAAACAACAAATTGTCGCATTGACAAAACAAACGCGTAGTAATTCTAATACAAAAATTTCGCGTGAACCTTATGGTACAAACATGATTTTGACAATTATCAGCCTTTTACACTTATAATTTTGAGCACCAGTTGCAAAGTCCATTATATCAGTTAGACCACTAAAACAGCTACTTTTGAAAAGTCAATACCAGATGCACGGTTCCAAAAGTGGGTCTTATGTAGAAGAGCCGGCAAGACAAGAGACACGACAAGGGTTTGATAAGTAATGTAAGTCGTGCGTGTGGATGTTTGTTTAAGTAACATAACATGTATGAAATTATGTTCCAACTAAACATATATGTTTCTATAGAGCCCTACTGGCAGTAATCGTATTTAGTCAAAGATAATACGCATTATTCGTTGTTGTTAATCTGAGACCAACTGGAGTATTCGTCATGAAAACAGGAGGCAAAGACTCGCGATGTGCTCAACCCGAAAGATAAACATTGTTCGACAGCTCCGGTAATGTTTGCTGTTCCCTTTCCTTATATTACGACCAATTGACAATACAAGTGGTATTCTTTGTTAGTCAATAAATGTGTAAGTATTTTTTTCAATATTTTGTATTCTTTTTTATGGGATAGGGGAGCAAACGAGCAGACGGATCACCTGATGGTAAGCGATAACCGCCGCCCATGGACACCCGCAACACCAGAGAATTCGCAAGTGCGTTGGCCGTCTTTTAAAGGTTTGGGCCTCAAGTAACCTCACTCACTCGGCGAAACACAACGCAAGCGTTGTTTCAGCCGGCTTTCTGTGAGGCCGTGGGATCACTCCGATCGAGCCGACCCATTCGTGCCGAAGCATGGCTCTCCCACGTGAAACGAAAAACGTGAAACGTCTGAAGTGACAAACGACGCATACAATAATGTGATAGTAAGGCGGGTGTGAGGAGCGCGTCACCGTCGTTAGAGACGGGTCACCGAGCACGGGTTACTGCACACCACGTACGTACTCGTATCTACCTAAGTCTCACTACGTTACAACGTACACTTCTGTGTAAACACTAAATGTGAAACGTGCCTGATAAAGTTGAATGCGGGAGTACGATGCCCCGGTGTGAGAAACTGAATTAACAAAATGCTAGTAGTTAAAAAATAAATTATCTTAGATTGTATGTACTTATTGACGGCCCATAGATAATTTATCATTATATTTATTTTGAAGTACGGTTATTTTTGCGATTAACCATCCTTCTTTGAAATACACGTTCAAATGTATTTGTTTCAAGTAAGTGTTTACTAGTATTTTTGACACATTTATGAGTGTAGTTGCACAGTAGGTAGGTACCTAATCAGTTTTATAGAATTCACTCGAATCGACACACCACAAGTAAAGCCAAGCCACAAGTAAATTTGTAGATCATTCTATTATGATGTGTCATACTGTACTAGACTATAATCTGAATCGCCTTGAATATAATTATATTCTCTGTCAAAACAGGTCCGCCGAACGCGATCGTTCAGCCGCTAAACGTGTCCTCAAATTTGAAAATTCACGGACACTTCGCACTGTTTACTTAAGTCAATAGGTTCCATCATAATACAGAGCGCGTGCACATTCAGACAGAACAATTGTGTCAGTGTTTGTCTGGAGGCAGGGCCGCACAACTCGTTACCCGCGGAGCAATACGATGCAAACGGCGACCTGTTCCGGTTCAATGCTACTCTATTTCATTGTTGACTGTTTGCAATGCGTGAAGATATGAAGCTTTGTAAAGGCCAGGGTAGGTGCCACACTATTTGAAATCACTCTATATCTCACTGTACAAAAAGCCAAATACTCTATGTACACCCACCCCAGAATATACAGAACGCCATACCTAAGAACAACAACAAACATACATTAACATAAAAAATACAATTCGGTCGTTTGTCTGGAAGGGCTGTAAAAAGTGCGTGTTGTAAATATTTAATAAATGGGGGAGCGTTTGTCTCAGTTAATCACCGTTACTGCTGGCTATATCTCAGTGCACGGCGAGGTGCGACGCGCTGACGTGAGGCAAGCTGTTTTGACATCACATCGCTAATTTATATGTGAAATTCTCATAGGGTAATTTATACAATGAAGGAAATGCTAACCTTGGTTATAGTATCATTGTTCCACGTAGAGACCGTGTTTTATCTTTGTCTAAGACACTCACATAAATATTATTTCATGTTTGTCTAATGTATAAAAGGCTAAGATCGTGCGAGAGCACCACACTAGCGTCGGCATTAGATCCGCGGACACTATAAGAATCTTGACTTGATCCAAACTTATTTGAAGTGGTTAAGTGGCCGATACGACACACCAGTGACCACACCAACGCAGCGTGCACACGAGTGGCAGGTAGCACGGGGGAGGGCGCGCACGGAGTGGGCGCGTATCAAAGGACTCTTTGTCTCCCCTCTCCCTGGGCCGCGATGTAATCTGCTGCGACTCAACTCGTCTTAACTTTAGGAAAAGTTGTCGTGCGTAGTTTGCCAGCTTCAGACGTCCCACTTTATCTTTAATTCGAAAATGTCTCGCGTTGGCATCACGTAGGTGCGCGTCGCGACCGCCTCAGCTCCGCAATTTGCGTGACGTGTGATTGTTGCTAAGAAAACGCCTAACACACATATTAGCACTGAGTACACACACGCATCTGAATTTAAAACAGTATAAACTTAATAATTTTCTTCTCTATTATTCCGCCATTTGGACTTTTGACGGAATTTTCCTTCTATATTTTAACATCGATATTATCTTCATATTGCATCGTATGTAGGTACACAGCTCCTTGTTTATAAATTCAATAAGTACCTACTCGTTATTCTTACTTTGGTTTCGGCCTCCATACAGGAGATAAATAATTACAGATATTATAGAGTATTATTTAATATAGTTTTAAAATATAAACAGAAATTACTGTAAACATGCTATATTTTTGTGTTTTTTTTTTGCATTTTTCATACTAAGATTATAAGGTTATTTTAGTGGTTTATTCTAGTGGTATTTTATTAAAAACTATCTTTTTGTTTTTTTTATTATAAGTAAGAAAACAAAAAGATAGTTTTTAAAAGGTACGTAGCATCGTACGACATACAACTAACCGTAAAGTAAGTCATGTCGGTTGAGAGGCAAAATAACTTGCTTTACAATAGATGTTGCTGACGTCACCTTTTAGAATGTGAAGGCAAACTTTGACATGGCAGGTGGGACTCGCGGTGGCTTAGAGGTCATAGCGTCTGGTGCACCTAGCCAGAAGACGCAGGTTCGAATCTTGCCTGAAACTCGAATTTTTCCTTCACTAAAATAACTTTGTAAACAGGCTTCTGAGACTTTTATGTATATAAATAAAAACCCAGCATTACTTTGCTCGATCTGGGAAACGAATCCAGGACCTCTAGCGTAGCAGCCGCACTTATGACCACTAGACTAATGAGGCAGACAATGTTGGTTCAGTGTATTTAAAGTCAAAACCAGCGCGCGACATTTACTACGGCACGGGGTAAGCTGTCTGTTACAGGTGCATTGTCACACCTGGCACCCGCGCGGCCGGCGCGTTGTCTCTCGCGCGACACACGACTGTTTGTCGCACTACTTTATTGAGTGGACTGTTCGGTCAGACCTCGTCAAATTGACTCGCGTGCAATCAATTTACCTCGGTTTAGCTGCCGGCAATTGTGAACGGTGTATGTTTACGCATTCATAGGGATATCGGCTGAAATATTTAAAGCAATAACGCATTAAAGTGAGCGCAACGGCGGCGGCGGCGGCGGCGGCTTGGCCATGGTGGTTCATTATGCTCTTCGCAGTATGCGTCTGAACCGTGCTCGCTCTGCGTTTTTCACGTGGGAGAGCCATGCTTCGGCACGAATGGGCCGGCTCGACCGGAGTGATACCACGGCCTCACAGAAAACCGGCGTGAAGCAACGCTTGCGTTGTGTTTCGCCGAGTGAATGAGGTTACCGGAAGCCCAAACCCTTTTAAAAGGCGGGCAACGCACTTGTGACTACTCTGGTGTTGCGGGTGTCCATGGGCGGCGGTTATCGCTTACCATCAGGTGATCCGTCTGCTCGTTTGCTCCCCTATCCCATAAAAAAACCAACAATTATATGTAATCATACAGACATAATTCGCCAGAAACGCTTGTTCAAGTAAAATTACGATATTTGAATGCGGGTAAACTAATACTTACTAGAAATTTTGCGAAATAAATCCTTTAATTTTGTTTGAAATAAAGCTTTCAATATTTAATTATAATGACAATTTACAAATAACCCTCATATAAAATGACAAATATTGTTGCTTCCCCAATCTATCCCGAAAGTGCGTGTCTAGGTAAAAGGCCGCGCAAGTAAAAGCACTTCACGTATTCAAGCGAACAACTTCAGACACACAGTCATTTCGACCAACTGTACAAGCTCCTACACAGAGACCACTAAGAATTCATTTACGCGTTGTAACAGATGCGTCCATCAGTCTCGATCAGGTGATCCATTTCTCTGGTGGGTTCATGCGCTGCACCGGCCGCCACCCTGCCACCCCGTCAGCTCGTCACTCATCCGAGATAGCTCGCTATGATGAACGCGAATTATAAAGTCTTCCGCGCTAATCCTTTCCACAGACATTGTTCATAAATTTCAAAGTTCCAGCAGTTGATCAATCATTTCGACACGGTTAATCTGCTGTTGTACTGTTTTTAGATAAGTTTACTAACGCAGAGTTTAACAGTAAATAATGGTGTCAGAATTTAGTAAGCTCATCATGCACGGCGAGAGGTACTGGGTATTAGTGAAACATTTTTTGTGCCGTTGCGTTGAGGTAGTGCTTGTTACTCGTTTGTTGAAATCCTGCCGGAAAAAACAGAGAGGGCGGGAAGCAAAACGAAATAAATTACTTTGCATACGACTGCCTGGACTGCTTTTAATCCGATTATTGTGTAAAATTCTTGAGCAAATGATTTTTTTCTTTCATAATGGGATTTTATCTTGAATGTGTTTACGAACATAAATGTCACATTCACAAACACCCAGACATGGACCAACTATCTAAAAACCACACAAATATATATTCGTAATATACCTCGAAGCTGGAACTCATCGTTGTACGTTGCTTACAACTTCAGATTTTGAAAATTAGGTATCTTAAAAATGACGGCTCAGTTTGTCAAAATTGATGCGCACTTCAGCGATGAAGACGTTGTAACCTACGGCGTCCCTCAAGGAAGTATACTGGGACCCACATTATTACACCGATTTACACGATGATGATGATGTTTTCAATTTCATGAGTTGGTTGTATTATTATATCGTAATTGACTATTTACTATGACATACCTAAATTTGTGTGTAGGTATATTTTTTACGCAGTAGTACTAAGATACTTCATAGAGAAATAAGGAGCATTCAGCAGTTACACTAGGCCACCGCAGACCCCGCCACGGCGATATGACGACGAAGAGAAAAATTAAAATCGGACTCGTCGCACTTAAATCCATTTAGAGCTCTTTTAATGCGGTACAGTGGCCCACGCGTTAATTCTGGACGCGCGCCCCCACCCCGCTCCGCCCCACTCCCACCCCCACTGCTCGCTGCGCCCCACAATATCATATTTACTATTTTCATCCCGTCGCGAATTCGTTTTCGTTTTCTGCTACGAGGCTCTTTCACGTCTTACTATCACGAAATAGATTTATATAACTCGTTCCGTAAGTTTAAGTGAAATTCAAACGGTTTGCGTCGCGCGGCGAGGCTCGGTGCCACGCGGCGCCCTGAAGTGCGGTAAGACGACGGCCGTTAATCGAATATGCCTCCTTTGCCAGATAAATGTAATTCGAATGTTTTATGGCGCATTCAGCCGTAGGAACTGCTACGCGAACTGTGAAGTTCGTTGAAGTTCTAATGTTACAAACGTTCAATAATGTAAGTATCCTGCTGTGGGTCAGTGTTTTAAGATGCAATATTATTCTTCCATGATCATTCCAGATCACTGAAATGGATTTCACTCATCATTGAAGGAAAACATAGTATGGAAACCTGTACGCTTGATAGATTTTCTCAACAGTATATTAAGTCTGCCAACTTGGAGCAGGCTAGCGTGTTGGAATATAGCCTAACATCTCTCAATTTAGGAGGAAACCTGAACCCAGGCCCGTGGATCAGTATAATTGTTTTTTTTAAATTTATTTTTTACACAAATTTTAATTACTGCCTTAAAACAACTACATATTTATGTTACAGAAGCTCAAGATAATCATTTTTGCATAATGTTAAATTGTTAGGTTAGGTCAATCTCCTCTAATCATAATATCGAATCTCACGAACAAGTTCAAAGCTATATATTTAGGTGGAATTGAAAACGTGCAGTGTTCGGTTAATGTTATGTTCCTTATTGCAGTGTAGTAAGAGCGCACACACCGCTCCACTCCGCGCCACTCACTTCTTCACTAGTGCACTCATCCACTCCACTTGTTCCCTTCGCATCCCCTGACTACAACACACATTTACTCATTTTTCCGCTCTTAACACAACGGCTGTCACTTCGCAAGAGCTGACGAGCATGCCGAATTAGCGTGGCTCCGCAGCAATTTGTACTAGTCCGTCAATCACCAGGACGCAAGCGGCTTGCACTGCATACTCCACTATTGAACAATGCGCACTGTTTATTTTTATGATAGTAAAAATATCCAAAAAAATTACACAGTCCCACAAAACACGAGGTTTTGTACATCACGCGTACGGACCGTGAAATTTTTGAATTTTTCGGATTCATAATTGTGCGATAGAGAGGTTACCTGCGTCGCGCCTAGCGCGCGGCGTGCTCAGTGTCGGCGGTGGCGGGAGCAGTGCGTGGCACGACTAATCTCAGCAATTTATGTCAGCAATTTGTTCTGTGCATCTGTTTGTCTCCTCCACTAATCTAGAACATACATCACGCTGAAGCGTTCATTATATTTTGCCGCAGGGGGAAATGTTTTTTCGGCGGAATGTGTGTGGCGCCCGGAACATGTAAATCTATCTGCGATACGAAGACGAATTGTTGTGCGTTTTGTCGTGTTGCCATTCCAAGCAGTGCTGTGACGAGTCGTGTTGCGTACGTAATAAACTAAAAACTATATAATTTAAGTAGTGCAAGTGTAATTTTTTAATTGGCGCACTACCCGTCAGTACAACTCCACTGCCGCGCCGCGCCGCGCCGGACGCCGCCGGCTTGTTGTCAAAACAAGCTCAATGCTTGAAATGCGCCAGTATTTGGAACACAATTAAATAGTCTGTGTTAAATGAATCGAATGACAAATACTCACAATCCTATTGTAGTTTAGTACTCCTCAACTGCTTAAATAAAAGTCTTTAAGTACTTACGCTTTTCAAAGCCATAAGAGTTATGAGAATGCTGATTATTGTACTACAGACTCAAAACACAAGTCTGGAACATCGCCGCAAATATTCTAGCTTATCTGTATTTTATCGGATACATTTCGGAGAGTGTGCATCAGATCTCCACGATCTTATTCCCCCTTGCCCTTTCTACTATCGGACGACCAGGAGCACAAAAAACCGGCATCGATTCATGGTGGATATTCTGAAATTCCTTCAAGTCCACGTTTATCATGCGTACCGCGGAAATGTGGAATGCGCTTCCCGAGTGGGTCTTCCCCGTTAGATATAATCTGGGTGTCTTTAAATCACGAGTGAATCGATTTCTTCTAGGCAAGCGCGCTCCATCTTAGGTCGCAGTGTCGCTTAACATCAGGTGAACTGGCGATCAAGCGTAAGCCTATCAAGAATTAAAAAAAAAATATAGCGACGAAAACGAAAACGAAAATATAAAAGAAAACGTTTTCATAAAGTATTTAATGAATATTGTGCAGTAAGACAGGGCACGTGTTCACGTGGCACACTGAGCACTGATCACGCAATTTTTGATTCAGTCGTCGAGGTTTCCGGGCGTCACGCGTCGCTTTGTGTTCGGTGTCGACCCGGCTTAATCTGTGGCGAAGGCATTATAAAAGTAATGAGTCATTTTCGTATAATGGGTTTTGTTATTTCAATTTTAATTATTTTCATGGCGGCTACAAAATTTCGTTTGTTTTACGCGTGCGCTCGTGCCCGGCCCCGGTATGTATCGAACCAGTAAAAAGTTGAATAGAATAATGATTAGTGTTCGCGACGAGAACGCTCTTATTGTTCTAAGGCTTAAAACAATAAGAGTTTTCCCTTAGAATCTGAGGGAAGACTGAGCAGCCTCCCGACTAATATTTCACATTTGACTATAACGGATAGATACTACGGTCTTGTCTATTTCGGTAAAATAACACACTTAATTATTATGTTATTTTTTCATGTTCCATTCACGGACTTTAATTTTTTTTTTATTTAGTTGATCCATCTACAGACAATTGAATGCAAACTACTGAGGACCTATTCTGACAATTTATTTAGTTCTCGCGCCAATGAGCCTTTCCTCGCAAGGCTCACGTTGACCAAATATGCACACCATCATAGTCTGGTCTGGTGGTGAATTCCCCAAGTGAGCCACCCACAGTTATTAAATTTCATTCCTATTTTGTTACTATTCATTTCCAATTTGAGATTGAGCCTTCTTTACAGTGGTTGTGCAATATTATATAAGTAGGTCCAGACTTTGCCCTTATATAACATAATGTTATGTAATTTACAGGCGGAACCTAGGCCCTGTATAAACTAGAGTAACTTTTACTGCATGCATAACATGTGTTCACGCAGAGGCGATTTGTTCAGTTCCGTAGTGGAGCGTCACCACTCGCGACACGGGTGGCGCTCAGTGCGGCCGCGGGAGGCCGCCCGCCGGCGGACCTACACAGACACACGCCCGATTTGTCACCTCGAGAACAATGCGCGACCACATATTTATCGCGCGCTCTGCGGACGCGTCGTAATTGTTTTCGAACGCGTTTTGTTCCCATTGTACGATAGCGGAGATGACGCTAAATGGAAGGAAAAGCAGACAAATAGAGATCGCGCGTACTATATTTAGTGTCGCTTCTTGCAATACAAAACACAACACTTAATTAGTATTCAATATTGCGAAATAAAAACAAATAGAGTACTATGAAAGACACCGGCAGGTCGATAACGATTAAAGTCGCGAAGATTAGAATACTTTGAGTAGGTGTAGTGCAAGATAAATTGTTTTAAACATTTTTTTTTAATTAGTCAATTATTGTTGTATCAAGTTGCAATCATAAAACAGCCGTGCTATCATGAAGAAGTAATAACACTAACCGAGCGCAGTGCACACGGACGGTAGAGCGCACGCTGCAGCTGATCCCAAATTGTATTCTTTGAGTTTTCATTTGAAACCGATACGTAATAGAGCTGCGCCGATGCTAAAGGAATACTGATCACACACCGCAAAAAGTTCGCTTGTAAAATACCAAGGCTAGCTCTGCGCCCAATTAACGAATTATTTTCAAACGAGAGCCTTATGAATTACATCAGCGACTACCTTATGTGTATATCAAATGGTGCCCACTTGATGTACGTTGAGTAAAACTGCTCCTTCAGTTGTGCCTGTCATAAACAACAAGTAGCAACATCTGCCCCACTCAGCTGTGCGTTTTTATTTAAATCACAAGTGGCACTCCGCCATCCAGATTTCTTTTTATCAGTGCTCCAAATATGCCATATTGTATTAGGAATGTAGCTATCCACGTCGCAATTTTTATATTTTTATGGGCCATTCAAATGTTTATGGCAAATAAACCACAAAGAGACATTACAGACGAATTGCCGCTGAACAGCGGCCCGAGGTAAGAAAGCGAGCGTCGTAAAAGTGTATCGATGTTTATGTCGCGCGGTGCGTCCCGCGCGCCGCCCGCGCCCTCTAGGTACTGTACCGCCACCGCCCACCGCGCACGTCTCCAACCGAACTTAATATTTCTAATATATAGTTAAACTTGAACTTATGTCTGTGTTATCAAGTATTTCATATGTAGGTTCAATGCTGGCGCATTTGTTTTGGCGATTGCTACTTGACCATTAAAAACTCACTTAATTTTTATGCAGGGTATTATTTTTTACCCGTATTCTGAAAAAGAATTTTATAAATGGAATTAGAATTCTATATCTAATGATATACTTCACAAGTCAGACCAGATTTTCATTATAAAAATATGCAAAACAATTACTTTCCATTCGCCAGCCTGCATCGTGAATTGCACGGTGACCTGCCGCGATCCGCCACGCCATCGCCACGCATTACACGCATATAATTTACTTAGAATTCAATCGGTTTATCATTGCGGCCATTAAGTATCGTCGTGTGAAACAAATCACTAAACCAATGGTTATAACGAGGTAATGCAACGACACGCGTCTGTTATCGTACCGTGGTTTTATCTACTTAGGTAAACTAATATTATGTATACAGCGAAAATATTTGTATTTTGTTGTAATGAATAAACACAAACTAGGTACAGGACTGATTTAAAAAATGTTTCACTAATAGAATGCCACATTAAACCTGAGTAGCGTATGTAGTTAAGTAATGGAGTTAAACATAACGTCACCTTAGGTCGCAAGTGCAACCGCGGGAAACAGCTTGTTGTAAATACGCTAGTAGGTTATGTTATTGTTTTTGACTAGAGTTGGGGATTGTCATCATCAAATCAACATAATTATCGTTTTGTATGCCTAGCTAATAGTGAATGTATTAATAATGAGATTGTGTAATCATAGTTTAGTAGTGCCAACATTATTTTCATTTGTAATAATTCGTCGTACAAGTGTGCGCACAACATATCGTGAGTAGTCGGTAGTAACGCATTCCACCACGCTTACTCTTAGTGTAATTATAATTACTTATATAGGTATTACAATGTAGGTATCCTACGTGATCAGTTTCTTATTGTTCAGGCCGGGCAGGCGGCTTGCACTGTATTACACAAAGGGCACAATACCTATAGATATTATCAATTTGCTTTGGTTCCGTACTAATAATAGACCTATGTACCTCTACAGCGCAATGGGCTACGTCTAATAGTAAATACCAATGCGACGGCCACAGCCGAGTTATTAGTCGTTTGAGACAAAATAAGGCTTTCCTAGCCGGATTCAATATAAATGCAAATCATCCAAAACCCAAACTGATTTGCAATCATATTAATTTAGAGCAAGAGGTCTTTAAGAATTTTGACCTGCGATATGTCGCCTCGCCTCGCCTCTCTGCACTTGGCAGGCTTATGCCCTTTCATAAAATATGCAACTTTCGTCAGATAAGGTGTTATTTGGATTGATCGAGTTCATTTTTTACGAAAAATCTTTACACGCAACAGTGTTAAATATTTGTGAGGTGGTCATAATAGTGTAGTAAAAATGCCGCTGCCCGCCTTTAAAAGGGTTTGGGCCTCCGGTAACCTCAACTCTCTCGGCGAAACACAACGCAAGCCTTGTTTCACGCCGGTTTTCTGTGAGGCCGTGGTATCACTCCGGTCGAGCCGGCCCATTCGTGCCGAAGCATGGCTCTCCCACGTAAAAAGTATAAAGAGTGTGCACTGACAGCCGCTTATAAATCAAAAGTTAGCGTCCATTCTTCCGGCAGCTGTCGGCTCACTGCTCATTGCTCAGTGCCGCCGGCACGCGCCGAGTCCCTCTGCGATATACGAGTGCGCCACAATGTAAGGATACAACAATGTACATCGTAGACCTAAACCTCGACAATTGAACCTACTTAGACAGTCAGTAAAATACTAGAGCAAAATAACAGGATAGCTAGTTACCATGCTATTGTGCATGTCCTGTGTGAATTGTGCGATATACTACGACACTGCAACCCCAGCTCCGGCTAGGGTTGTCTGTTCAGCAATGATGGTAGGCTTCCTTGTCTATTACCCATGTAGGTATGTTACCTATACTTACTTACTGTATACACTATTTGAATGACTTACTACTATATTAGGTACTGTCGTAGTTATAATTCGTCTTTACAGCGGATAAACGTGGCAGATGCGTGGGCGGCTATCAAGTCAACATTTAAGTTTCACGTAATCTGTCCGAGCTGCACAACGCACATGGCTGTAACTACAGTACCTAATATCAACAAACAATAATTCGATTAGGTAGGTATTTAGAGTTTCTTGATTTAACATTGACTATGTACAAAATACGAAATGCACCCACGTGTATCTAGGATTAAGGAAAACATACAGCGGCAGGCTTAACTTAAAACTAGAGTCCGAACGAAACTGGTTTTCCGGCCGAAACCGAAACCGAACTTTCGGTCGGACACTACTTAAAACTAACTAGCTATGCACACGGTCTGGTTGTGTACGGCGTGCAGTGGCCTCTACTAGACAAGAACAATGGAGTTAGGTATAGTAGGTACCTACTATATAGATATACTAGCTATATAGTTATACTAGCTATATAGTTATACTATACTAGAATATTTACTTGGTCTTAGCGTTATTATATATAGCCTTTAGCCTTCCTCAATAATTGGGCTATCTAACACTGAAAGAATTTTTCAAATCAGACCAGTAGCTCCTGAGATTAGCGCGTTCAAGCAAACAAACAAACTCTTCAGCTTTATAGATTAGCGCGTTCAAGCAAACAAACAAAAAAAACTTCCGCTTTATAGATTAGTATAGATAGATGAATCATTTCTGACGAAATTCAGATGTTTTTTTATGGCGTATCGTATATGTATTTAAAACTAATTTAATTGACATCTTTGAGAAATTGGTTGGTTGGTTCAAAATCATAACATCAGTAGTAGGTACTACGAGTACTACACTGTATGTACCCTTTATGCAGCATGCTCACAGGAGCGCAACTCACGGTATTGTTCACGCGCACGCACGCGTGACGTCAGCGTCGGCAACATTACGACGCACACCACACCACAAAATGCAGATAGTAAGCAACCCTTCACACGAGCGAAACATTTTCTAAGCGGCGGGCGGTAGCCTAATGACTAGACAATCATGTGATTGCCGGTTCGAAACCCATCCCCCGTCACACTACCGATGATATCCCACTACTATACGTATTTAGCATAGTGCGAGAGGTTAGTGCATAGTTAGTTATATCATAGTTTTGGGTGGTTGTGCAATCATCATCATCATCATCTTCGTGCCTAGAAACAACTAGGATTGTAATAATTAGAGACTGGCGATTCTGAGGTACAAACAGTTCAAGTCAGTGTCCGTGTCAGTCACAACTATGGGGCTCGACTCAGTAACGCTTAGTCAGTATGTCGGGTCCATTACGTGTGGCGCACGTGACACGTTGTTTTTGTGATTGGTGCGTGCGACGAGGTGTGGTGTGACGTCACCTTGCTCCCTGATTACTGTGTCCCACAAGTATTGTTGTCCTTCGGCGCCGTGTAGCTTTATAAAAAAGTACTAGATTGCACATTGAAATTAAACTACGAATTTCCCCAAACTTTGTGATTTACGAGTAACCGGCTCAGCATTATTAAATGTTTTTGGCAGATATTAATTTCATCCTAATTGATTTCTATAAACAGTACGAATATGTATTATTTTTCAACGCATATATGTGTCCATTTTTCCATCCATAACGGCAATAACAATTGCGATGCGAAGCCAGTCGAAATACCTCTAGGTTCAAGTAAATAAATAAATAAATAAATAAAGTATTTATTGTCTTCCACAAATAAAACAGTTACTTTTTAGGTACAATTACAAGCAACTTAAAAACAAAACAAATTTTATTTGTGGGAGACTGGTGCCTAAACTAAGCCGAAGCCTGTATTTTAGGACACCAGGTCCCCACCAAGCTTAGTAATTATTAATATATTATATATGCCTACATATTACATAAGTGAGCGATCAACTAGTTTTGAACTAACGTTACAGTATCTAAGAAGACATTCAGGAATAATAATTATAGAAATCAGCTCTTGATAGCAACAATTTTCAAAGTACCTATCCACATAATTATAAACAGTGAAAAACAAAAACAAAAAAATCTATTTAATTGACTAAAATAAAATTTTAAGTATAAAGGTATTACGCAATAGGTTGAAAGATGGAACATAAAACTATTCATGTGACTATTCATGTACAGTCGCCAGCAGGTCAACCCACATGAAAACTACAAATTTCTCCAAACGCTTTTATAGGTTAATTAAGATGTTTGACGTTAAGTCCAAAATTAAATGAGAAAATTTGACAGTCCGCGGTAACCTGTATAAACTTTATACACTTGAACCTAGAGGTATATAAAGTGCGCCCTATCGGCTTCGCCACAGGGCAACTAATAGCTTTGTACGGTCTTTGGCCAGTACGAGGCTAACGTACCGCACCGCCAAAATATTTCATGTCAAGGGAAAAAAATCCGTTTTGATATGACTTCTCTCTTTCTCAGACTGACATTATAACATTTCTGTACCTAATGTATCTAGGTCAATAAAAGTATATCGTTAATTATTATAGAGATACGTGAAAGTCTGTGAGGCTTGTTACCTACTGTTTCACGCAAAAACCATATGGGCATACTTACCATAATTATGTAAGTATGCCCCAGGCCCCCAGCCCATATTTGTAAAAAGTTTTTCCGAGGGGCCTGCGTTGCGTTGGACCTGTGTCCACCTGCAAGCGTTCGAATGGACTTCCTCACGAGAGGTATGCCGTGTCCATCCGCATCCAAATGTATGGATGCACTGCTGGATAGGCCATCGCAGTCGCAAAATAGTTTTAGTTCTGCTCACTTTCGATCCGATGCTTTCTACTACTACCTATTATAATTAACTAGCTTCTGCCCGCGACTTCATCCGCGTAGCGTGATGATATATAGCCTATAGCCTTTCTCAATAAATGGGCTATCTAACACTGAAAGAATTTTTCAAATCGGACGAGTAGTTCCTGAGATTAGCGCGTTCAAGCAAACAAACTCTTCAGCTTTATATATTAGTATAGAAATTAATTATTATCATTATTTTATGTTACGCAGCCTTCCTCAGTGCAAGTAGGTACATTGTAATGATATATCAGCTATTACAGCGCACACGTTTTTTTTTCTATCTATATCTAATTAAACAACATTTTCTCAGCATTCTCCGAAGACCTGACACTGTGCGGTCATTACCTGTAGGCGCTAAGAGACGATCGATCAAATAGAATCGCTGCAATATCCCCTTTGTCTGAATTGTTGAAGGGTCGCATGAGGGCGTCCTTCATTGGTGTCGTCAGTATCGGCTCCAGCGGGAGTCGGACGGGTGTCGGACGGGTGACGTGGACAGAATGCAGCGTCTCATACAATTACTTGCTTCCGCGCGTACTCATTATAGCAAGAAAACGTCATCTTTTGTGCTTGTGTATTTATTTTTGTTCCCAACAATGGCGCATTGTGACGATGCGGACGCAATCAGCCGAGCCGCGACGACCCCGTGCCGGCCGTACTCTGTGTTACTACAATATAATAATTAATACACAGATACCGTGAGATATAAATCGTTAATACGTACGTCAAAGATTAGATAATTTCTTTCTAATAGTCAATGGTACCATTGACTATTAAAAACAGTGTTACTTATACACATATATTTTTTTAAATAAAAACCCTCAACGAGAAACGGATTCTCAGACCCTCAAACTATAATATGTACCTAAGTACTTGCACAATCTGAAAAATGGTTACTTAGATACTCTATTACTTAGCACTCATCACCTCACTGTGTAACTGTGAAAGGTCACTTTTTGATGAATCATAATAAGTAAAATAAGA
This sequence comes from Acronicta leporina, assembly GCA_947256265.1. NCBI lineage: Eukaryota > Metazoa > Arthropoda > Insecta > Lepidoptera > Noctuidae > Acronicta > Acronicta leporina. The sequence continues at coordinate 85,951 of OX366513.1, read as the reverse complement.
AAATGTCTTATACTGATAACAGAGGAATTGTTTACGGTAGCCCTTTTAGGCCGTCACGTGTGCGTTCCGTAAAGATGTATCAAAAGCGTCGAAATATTAATAACGGTGCGTGTCGTTGCAAGAAGGCGAACCGCTGCGGCAGGAACGGAACCGGCCTCAATAAGGGCGCCACCGGCAGCTGCGGCATTTCCAGCACAGGGGAGGCCACGGGGGCCAACAGGGGTGCATGGGGCGCTTTGTGCCCCAGTGGTGAGGCACCTGGGCGCCGCGGCGGAAGGCTTAGTGGTCGCCACGACATACCTGCGAGCCGCGGCGGTGTCAACAGCTCAGGCCTTTCCTTGTAGGACAATGATTGCAAATTGACTTCGTTAGACAGCGGGTTCTGTTCACCGGTCGGATCATGAGACGGATAGATTATGTTAATAGTAACTTTCAGGGCTGAAGATGTTTTTTCTTTAAGTTGAGTCGACTGTGTCGGTGACGGTGCCATTATTATTGTTTGCGGTGGTGTCGTCAGCTCAACGTGTGGTGTCGGTGCCTTTATTATTGTTTGCGGTGGTGTCGTCAGCTCAACGTGTGGTGTCGGTGCCTTTATTATTGTTTGCGGTGGTGTCGTCAGCTCAACGTGTAGTGTCGGTGCCTTTATTATTGTTTGCGGTGGTGTCGTCAGTTCAACGTGTGGTGTCGGTGCCTTTATTATTGTTTGCGGTGGTGTCGTCAGCTCAACGTGTGGTGTCGGTGCCATTATTATTGTTTGCGGTGGTGTCGTCAGCTCAACGTGTGGTGTCGGTGGCGGCTGGGTCGACGGCTGTGGCGACTGTGTTGTGTTTATGGTAAGCTTCATTATGTCGGGAAATAATTCATTTGAAGTTAAGTCGGTGAATACCGATTCATGTGACGTGACTTCAGTGGACACGAGCTCATTCGAGGAGAGTTCACTGGAGAGCACTTCGTGGGTGGAGCGCGTGTCGGCGAGGCGCAGCGCGGTGCGCGGGACGCAGTGCACGGTGACGTTGACGGTGGCGAACCCCTCGAGCTGCCCGCGCCGGCGCACGCGCGCGCGGCGCGGGCCCCACATGGTGACGTCGGGCGGCGCGTCCGCGTCGCACACCGCCGTCTCCACGCCCGTCACCTGCGCGTTCTTGCACACCGGCGGCATCTGTACGTGCCAACCAAATTTATTTTATGAAGTACCAACCAACTTACTCGCCACTGGCTGTTCACTGGAGAATTTGAACTATTACATAGATAAAAAAATACTGGAGTAAGGGGTGAATTCCTTTCATTTATTGCCCACTACGAAAAAGGAAGATAAATAGAATTTATAAGTATTTGAACACTTATTAAGCAAATAAATTATTTGATTTGATTTAACGAGTTTATGTAGGTACGGGTATAATATGTATGTGAATTTTACATCCAAGCTCAAAAACGACACCTTATTGTTAAGATCCCCCGAACCTTCACCCAGATATATGGGTAACTATAATAGGTCAAAAAAAAGGAGATTTGAATAACATTGGAGGTAGTGGGATACTGGAGCCGTCATTCACTGGAGGTGGATGTAAGCTAATACGCGGTGTGTAGTCGTGTGTATGTGGCGGGCTGTACAGTATTGTACAGTACAGTACAGTAAGCGACTCACGGGCACGGCGACGCTCCAGTCGGCGGCGCCGGGCGCCAGCCGCGTCACCAGCACGCGCTGCGCCGCGCCCGCCCGCGACCCTGTGCCACGCGTTATCAACACAACACAATTAATTCCTAGTTATGTAATGCTTAGTAGGAAATCTCCAAAGTGCTTGCAATATTTACTTTATAGTCGCTTAATAACGTTATGTGGTACTCATTAAATGGCGGACAGTAATGACAGAGATCATACTAACCGTAATGTCTAAAACCGCAGTTAAGTTGCTCTCTTTGACGATGGCCGTATGATGTTCGTGCGTCAGCTGCGCACGCGCACACTAGCAACAGCAGCGCGCGTGGCACCATGCTCAGAGGCACAGCGTGCAGTGTGCATGCGTTAAACTAAGTGCAGTGACCACTCATAATGCAAACTACTAACATATCCAGCAAATTGTTTCTTGTACATAATATAAAATTAATAACTATTGTTTCGAATCCGCGAAGCGAATTATAACATCACTTACTGGAATGGCGTTGTGATACGCGGGACACACGCGAACGCGGCGCGGCCGGCTTATTATATTTTATAACATAACATACCATCACGCCTGTATTTCCCGAAGGGTTAGGCAAAGGCGTACTAATGTAGGTACACCCACAGTTAGCCGGTATGTTTAGGTCACATGTAATAGGGGGCGAGCCTATTGCCATTAACCAGGCACAAATTCTTAACTCCGAGCTGCTACTGGAACTTTCATAGAAAAACCCAATAACACTTTGCCCGACCTGGGAATCAAACCCAGGACCTCTAGCGTAGCAGTTGCGCTCAGGACCACTTGGCTAATGAGGCAATTATATTTTATACTTAATTTATTTTTAGTTAGGTCGATATACATGATCTAAGCTGTCATGACAGATCTAAGCTGTTTGTGTATCACTCCACTCTGCTCCGATGAACAGATGAGTATAACACAATGACACTGACTCTCAGTGGTCTACCACAAAAGTGTGTATAATAAAAAAAATTGCAACTTGCGTTAATCTCCGCGCAAGTATTTTATGAAACTCTCAAGCAGCCGCTGCGGGTGTAACGCCGGCCACAAGCCGATTGATATCCCTCAGTGAATATCAATTGACCGAACAGCTCTCTTCTGATGCATTAAAATAGATTGTATGCGGCCGCATTCCCCCACAACTGAATACCGTACGACATCACACTATGGAAATAGCTCTTGTTTGTAACTCCGCAATGAATTCTAAGTGCCATCTGTCCCAGAAGTGTTGACGTATTTGTTCTATGCGCTGATATCTCGATGGATGCTTGCTTGTAATGGCCATCGAAGGGACGGAAGCAAGCGGTCGCCCAATAAGAAAGTGCCCTGGTGTGAGCGGGGTAGGATCATTGGGATCGGACGACAAGGGAGTTAAGGGACGCGAGTTCAGGATAGCCTCAATCTGTGTGAATAAGGTTGCTAGTTCCTCAAATGTTAGTGAGGCATTGCCAGCTATACGACGCAAGTGGTACTTAGCAGATTTGACGCCTGCTTCCCAAATACCTCCAAAGTGAGGTGAATAGGCCGGACTAAATACAAACTGAAAGCCTTCATTATTGGCGAAATTACTAACTGGCTCGCGACTAGACCTGAGTATTCTATTTATTTCATTGCACGCTCCTTTAAAATTGGTGCCATTGTCGCAATAGATAACTTTAGGTTTTCCTCGTCTGGAAACGAATCTACGCAGACTCAGTACGAATGCGTTGGTACTCAGATCACTGACCAGTTCTAAATGTACTGCCTTTGATGAAAGGCATACAAATAAACACAAGTAGCTTTTTGATATACGGTTACCCTTGCCTTTGCGACTTGAAATACTGAAGGGACCTGCAAAATCAACGCCGCAAGCATGAAACGGAAATGTGGCCAGACTTCTATCTATAGGTAAGTTTCCCATTATAGGTTGTATAGTTTTTCCCTGTAGGCGGACACAAACAATGCACTGCTTGGTGGTGCTTCGTGCCAAATATCTGCCTCCTATTGGCCAAAATCGTTCTCTAATTGAAGCTAAGAGATGTTGAGGACCTGCGTGAAACAGTCGTTCATGTTCACTTCTAAACAGGATTTTTGTGAGATGATGTTTTGCATCTAGAATGATGGGATGTGTCTTATCATAGGCATATTTAAAATTTTGCAATCGACCCCCTACTCTTAATACGCCCTTATTATCTATGAACGGATTAAGGGGTAAAAGCTTTGACTGACTCAAATTTTTCTTACTATTAATTAACCTAATTTCTTCGAAATAGCTATCAGACTGACTAAACTTAACTAATAATAATAGAGACTCATCTAGTTCCTTAACATCTAATTGTCCAATAATTTTACTGCTTTTATTTTTACAGTTATTTATAAACCGTAATACATAGGCATATATTCTCTTAACTTTATTAAAACTAGAATAATTTTCGAAATTAATAAATCTTTCTGTTGAGACAACATGAGATTGAATAATATGCGACTTTTTGATATCAGTCAATGTGTCAGGTATTATTAAGTTTGTTTGTGAAGGCCAATTGGAAGAATCGCTGGCGAGGAACGTAGGCCCTTCCCACCAAAGGAGAGAGGACTGCAATTGCGTAGGAACATGATAAAAGTTAAACCCTGTGGCCAGTTGGTTTATTTCGTTAACTCTATTGCATACAAATACCTTTAGGTCCCTAGGCGGGGTTTTCAACCAACCTAGTACTATTGTTGAGTCTGTCCACATGAATTTTTGACTTATATTACAATCTAACGACTCTAATACTTTGGTACACAGACGGGCGCCTAACAATGCACCACACAATTCTAACCGTGGTATTGTAGTGGAACTCATAGGGGCGACACGTGCCTTGGCACATAGCAGCCTAACTGTAACATTATTCGCTTTGTTACATGATCTAAGATAAACGCAAGCTGCATAGGCTTGAGATGAAGCGTCTACAAAACAATGAAGCTCTATATCTATGGGAGTTTCACAGAGGACTCTTCTTGGTACAATGGGTTATAGCTGTTACCTGACCCACCTTAAAAATTTACGAATTTGAACCCTCTGCTTGTGATATTACGGGTTATTCAATTTGTATGAGGTAATCAGACTAGCGCTACTCGATGACAAATAAAATAATAATACAGACTACCTACTAAGCAATTTTGATCTTTAAAACAACGACCTAGGTCGTTGTTTTAAAGCGACTTGTTCAAGATAGGCAAATATTATAAACTACAGTTGTGCCATTTTGATCTTTAACACGTAACGTTAGGGTAGGTAATCTTTGAATATTGTTTTGTCACATGATTGAGGAGTTGTTAATTTCAATAATACTTGTTAAGGTGATTTGGTCTGGTGGTTGCAACAGTGTATCTATGTTAGCATGGTTATGAGTTCAAAACTAGCCCTGCGCTTCTTATAGCTTTTTATGTTTACAATATTCAAATATATTGTTTTTTGAATTCCAAATGTTTTTATATGATATTTAAATACTATTTAAATAAAAATAACAACAGAAATGAAAAACATTAATTATTATGATAACGATTTTATTAAATATAGAATACACAATTACTTGTCATAGATATATAATTATATATATTATATTATTTAAATAATATATATACTTATATTAAAAAGCAAAAACGTAAAAAGAAGTTTTAATACTTATGAAAGCTTGATTTTTTTGATTAAAGTTGTTACTTACTAAATATTTTCTTTGTTTTAAAGTTGCCTATAAAATACCCATTTTTATTTTTAAAGTAGGTAATTAATCTAATACATACCTACTTTAAACAGTAGTCAATGTAGTGAATCAACATGTTAAATGTTTAGAAATATAATATAATATTTCTATTTTTATAACAATAACATCACCACATAAACTATTATACCTACTTTAAAACTTATGTGACAATAGCACTATACTTTGACCTACTTTATAGGTTTTTAAATATTTATATAATAATAGTTATGATCGCAAAAGGACATGCTTAATCACTGTAAGAAACACTTCCTTAGAAATTGTGATAACAACAATTGATTTAACACACTGACACATAAGTATTGTTAACTCCAGTGGAGCACCATCTCTTTCTATAATTTGTTGCAAGGGGCTTCGCATGCCGCACATCATGTTTCAGCAAGCATTACTTCATCTCATCAGTTCCCATGTTGAAGTCACAAGTTGTGCCAAATTTTCTTTTGTCCTGATTTCTAATGAATCCCAATTTAAAATCATTTGACCCCACAAATTTTCTATTGGGTTTAGGTCAGGCAGGGCTTTTAGATGGCCAATTTATTGTCTTGACACCTTCTTGACTGGCCAGCCAATTTTGCACCACAGCAGCTCGGTGTATGGCGCAATTATCTTTCATGAAGAAAATATCCGTGTTGTCACGGTTGTCACTAATATTTCCAAATATTAGTGACTATTTAATCGGCCATTTCCCGTTTCTTCAAAACGTCTCAACCACAATCTGACGGTATTTCTCTGAAACAAAGAAGACATATAAAAATAGGTTTGATTAAAGCAATAGCTAGGTATAATAATGAAATTTAAAATTATAAAAATACACTTACTGCTATATAAGTCTCCTAGCAATTTCTCTGATGCTAACATTCTCATCGTGTAAATAGTTTGTTTTGTATTTTAAATAATCACAGACAATGACATGATAATAAAACTACTACAAAACATAAATAAAAAAATTGGACAAATACGTTGTTTTTCACAATTTAGTAAGGCAAGGTAAAAAGTGTTCGCGCGTAGTCACTGCAATTGTGCGTAGACTGGCTTTAGCTTTGTTGTCACGGTTTATTTTTATTTTCCTACCCTAAAACTTAGTAACATTTGAATACCAGTTTTATAATGAACGCGTATTTGTCTTTCATCTACCCACTTATTACAAGTTAAGTGAAAATATAACCAAGTTAGAAACTTTATATTTGGAGAATGTGTCCGTCTATAGTTCTTTACAATAATGTAAGAAATACTTCTTGAATAAATTCTAAATTGAAAACAAAATAATATACGCCATGCAGGATTTGAACTCGCATCTTGCTCGTCTCAGTCTTACACACGAACCACAAGACTAGATCTACTTGTGTGTATTAATTAAAATAAGCTATTAGTAGCAATGACACTAATTATATTATCGAAGATAAACCTTTAGTCTTACAGCATAAAAATCTAAATTGAATAACAAGTAGTTATAAATATCCTAACGCAAACGTTTTGCGTATCTGTATTATTATTGTATTCGTTCATCGAGTAGCGCTAGTCTGATAAACTCATACAAATTGAATAACTCTTGTAATGTAACAAGCAGAGGGTTCAAATTCGTCTGTTTTTAGGGTGGGTCAGGTAACAGCTATAACCCATTGTACATTGATCTCTGTTAAATAAGAGAATTCTTTTAAAAGGATAGCCCAATCTTTGCCTAATTGTTTTGGTATGGGGTCATCCCAGTCTAATTTGGATGCCCATAATTTCTGTAATAATATTTTAGCTACTACAGTACAAGGACATAATAATCCTATAGGATCAAAAACTTTGGATGTAGTAGACAGCACTGATCTCTTAGTAATAGAAGCAATGGGCTCTAACTTTGTTGAAAATTGTAGCGTGTCAGCTGTGGGAGACCAATTGAGACCTAAAACACTGGATTCTTTACTAAAATCCATATTATCTAAAGAGCTATTTCCGGAATTAAATAACTGTGGACAATTAGTTCTAAATTTTCTGAGTGGCATGCAAGCATTACTTAGTGTTTTAACAACATTGGTATAAATGTGTCTTAGACCTTCTTCAGTTTCTGAACCTTTATTTAAATCGTCTGCATAAAAATCATTTTTAATAACATGAGCAATAGATTGATCCTTACATTCATTTGCTAATTGTAAAAGACAACGAGTACTTAAAAATGGTGCGGAAGCCGTACCATATGTCACTGTATTTAATTGTAAAACATCTATAGGTTGAGACTCATTGTCGCGCCACAAAATGAGCTGTAGATGGCGTTGCTGTTCATTGAGTTCTATTTGCCGATACATTTTCTCAATGTCACCGGTGAGAACAAATTTATGTATGCGAAAACGAATTAAAATAGAATTAAGGTCACTCTGTACAACAGGCCCAACTAATTGTAAATCATTGAGTGACTTGCCTGAGCTTGTCTTGGACGATGCATTGAACACTACACGGAGCTTTGTAGTTTCACTTTTTTCACGGATTACTGCATGATGTGGCATGTAGTATCCAAATTCTGGTTTGTTGATTTTAATCAAATGTCCTAGACTTGCATATTCATTAATGAAACTCTTATAGTCCTCTTTTAACTGAGGATTTTAACTAAATTTTCTAAACATTTCTTAGCTATATAGTACGAATTGCCAAGTGCCTTTTCAGGTGATGATTTTAAAGGCATCATTACTGAGAACCTACCATTTGCTAGACGAACAAAATTATTAACAAAATGGTCCTCACACATTTGTTCTTCCAAAGAATAAGTTTTTACTGTCTTAGGTAAATCATCAATTAGCCAAAACTTTTCTAAAGAATCTTTGATCTCCTGAGTAAAATTGCAATGCACCTTAGCAGAGGGTTTGGTATCACGAACCCCCAGGGGACCACCTATGATCCAACCAAAAACTGTCTCCTGTAGTACAGGTTTGTTTTTGCCTAATCTAATTATATTAGACCTCACTATATCCCAATAGACATCTGCTCCTAGGAGTATATCTACCTCACTAGGGCGATAATAATGAGGATCTGCTAACTGGATGTTTGCAGGTAATTCAAGACTTTCAGTATCAACTATAGAATTAGGTACCACACCTGTTATTTGAGGCACAACTAAACATCTAACATTAATTACAAAGGAACTACAAGTAGACTTAACAACAATATTACAACTATCACTAATTTTGCACGACACATTATTTATTCCATGAACACTAATTGATCTAGTGCTTTTGTTTGGTAGCCCTAACTTCCTTTTGTAAGTCTGTGTTACAAACGAGGACTGACTGCCTGTGTCCAGCAAAGCTCGTGCTGTATAGATTTTGTCATTGAATTCAATGTTAACTAAAGCAGTGCATAATAAAACTTGATCATTACTATATGAGGCAGATAGTGACACAGGAAGCGAGGAAGATACAGTAGGCTCAGTTGCCTCCGGAGACTGCTCAGATGCAGTATTACCTTTAGACATGTGCAACAGTGTGTTGTGTTTTTTCTTGCATGTCCGACATACAGCTCTCAACTGACACTGATATGCCGTGTGTCCATGGCGGAAACAATTTTTACATACTTTTAGCTTTGAGATTTCATTTATACGTTCTTCCACACTCATGTCTTTGAACTTAGAGCATTCATACAATAAATGTGAGTCCTTGCATAAAATACACTTATTGTCCCTTTTTTCATGGGATACTACAAAACTTTTAGACTGTATATTTGACTTGAAACGATCTATTTGTTTATCAGAGCGATTATTATTAAAATAGGCTGTCTCTAGTACATCTGCTCTACTGCGGAGAAAAGTATAGAATTCACTAAGAGTGGGCAGCTCTTTTAGATTGCACTTATATTCTTCCCACTTTCTAGATGTATTTATATCTAACTTAGTTGACACTGTGAATATGATAAGAACATCCCACATATTGGTTGGTTGGCCTAGAGTGTCAAGTGCCCTTAAATGTTTGGCAACATGATCAATTAAAAATCTTAATGACTTAAATGATTCCCTTTGCATGATTTCAATGTTAAACAATGCTTTCAAATGATTGTTTATTAATATATTCTTGTTGTCAAACCTTTCACATAAAATATTCCATGCAATTTTATAATTCTTGGCACTAAATTCAATGGATTTAATAACGACAGATGTGCTACCTCCTAATGCAGACCGCAAGTAGTGAAATTTATTTATTTCTGGAATATTTGGATTGCTATCTATAACCGACTGAAATGTATCTTTAAATTCTAACCAATCTAAGTAATTACCATCAAATGTGGGTAATTTTATTGTAGGCAACTTGATATTATTGATTTTGTTAGAATTACAACTACTGTAACTATCATTATCATTATCTTTATTAGAAGATTTGCGCAAAAATTTATCTAAAATCTCTTGGCTACGAGATAGTAAGTTAACAAATTGGTTCTCTAACAAATCTCTTTCATTTATTTGCTCACTAATATCAGTGTGTAATAGTTCAATTCTACTTTGCAGAATTTCAAAATCATTCATTGCAGACTGAATTTTATTTATTTTTAGCTCTAATTCTTTAACCTTTACAGAGGGAATCTCCTTTAAACATTCTAAAGTATTCACATAGTCTGTAAATTTAGTTAGCCTACCTTTGATTATGCCACGTTGTTTAATTAAATTGGTCAATTCTAATCTGAGCTCCGACTCACTCATCCCGACAATGTGTAGTCTAAAATGGATGAACAAACGAACAATGAAATAAATTGTGCACTCAAACCCGTTCTCTACTTTATATCTACTTTATATAATATGTTAGCACGCACGGCAAACTGTAAATTCCCTCGCTTGGTATTTGCATCTTTAAGAAGTTGAAGTCGTATGAAGTTATCGTCATTGTCCGATCTCTAAAACTGGTTCCGTTACTGCTCCCTTCTGCTATCAGCGTCAAAATGGCGAAAATTAAAGTGTCACAATAAAACGTTGACAGTCGCCTGTCCAGTCCAGTGTGTACTATAATATAGTACACTAGCTTCTGCCCGCGACTGCTGCTGCTTCCTCAATAAATGGGTTATCTAACACTAAAATATTTTTTTTAAACGGACCAGTAGTTCCTGAAATTAGCGCGTTCAAGCAAACAAACAAACAAACTCTTCAGCTTTATATATGAAAGTATAGATAGATTAGCCCAAGCGCGAACTACTATCGAATTCGTATCGTAAACGAATGAGTTTTTTTCTGCTACAAATTTTCATTTACACATATTTACATTCATACTACATACTATTTATATATATTTTCACATCTGTCTCCCATTGGGGTCGGCAGAGCCTACACTTGCTACGATCCTGGCACACCACTTTCGCTTCATCTACGTTCATTAACCTCCTTCTCATACAAATTATTCTCGATTTCGATACGAAACGAATACGTGTTTGGGCTACTGTCTGTACTTACTATAGAGGTCCGTGATTGTGGATAATCCTCAAAATGTTAAATATCTAATTTTAACATTCTTGATAATCCCCAAAACGATTAGAAAGTATTTAACGACTGAGAGATTCTAAAGTTAGTAGCAGATGTCTAATGAACACATACGAGTTATGGTTTCAGGTTTCAGACAGTTATTTCTCAAACAGAATAATATTATAAATAAAATTCATTTCACATGAGAAACAATAGATTTTAGTAAATAAAGTTCTGAAGGAATGAGTATCGTAATGGCACAGTTGCATCTATAAATTGATTGATCCATTGATTTGAAGAGAACACACAGAGTAAGGTTCAGGGTCTTTCACAGACACATAACTAGAATAATTATGTATAATGCTTGAAAAAGCAAACGTAATTGTTATTCTTGTTTTATTTATTATCACAATAAGAATATAATGTATTGAGTTCCTAACCATTTATCATACCTTATCGAAGTCGGGGACACGAGTATCGTTGGGCGATAAGATACAAACATGGGCTGCGGGAGTTAAATTGAACAGTTAGTAAGCAGACAGCTAATTGGATGCTCAATCACTGTTATAATTAAAGAGAATGTTTGTGACAAAAGCAGAGTAGTGCGAAAATAATAGTGAGCGCTACAGCGATGATGGCGCGCGTCAAGTGGCTGGTGCTGTGGTCGCTGTGGGCGGCGCGCGTGGTGCGCCAGCCCTCGCCCGAGCGGCGCCTGCCCGGCGGCGCGCTGCTGCGCGGCCAGCTCGCGCCAGACGGCTCGCATTACCAGTACTTCGGCATACCATACGCTAGCTCGCAGTACAAGTACAGATTTCAGGTGCAGATATTAAATTTATTGTAACACTTGTAATACAGTGTGGTACCCAATTTGATAGCGAATAGCGTCTTGTAACTGGCTGTTTACGTTGCAGGCTCCGGGCCCCGCACCGACGTGGGATGGCATCCTAGAAGCTATTGACGAGAACATAAAGTGTCCGCAAGCGTATGGCTCGTCGCTGGTGCTGGGGCCGGAGGAGTGCCTCACGCTCAACGTGTACAGCCCGGCAGGCGCACAAAGCACGTGGGAGGGTGCGGCGCTGCCTGTCATGGTGTTCATCCACGGCGGCGGCTTTAAGGAGGGCTCCGGCTCCCGCCTGCTCTACGGACCTGACTACTTAGTACCGCACGGCGTCGTTCTTGTCACCTTTAACTATAGATTAAACGTTCAAGGCTTCCTATGTCTGGGCATAAAGGAAGCTCCTGGAAACGCTGGACTTAAGGACCAAGTGGCTGCACTCAAATGGATTCAACGAAACATCCGGACGTTCGGCGGCGATCCTGATAACGTGACGATATTTGGAGAAAGTGCTGGTGGTGCTTCGGTCTCCTATCACTTGCTATCGCCAATGTCCAAAGGACTATTTCATAAAGCTATTTTACAGAGTGGTTCATCTACCGCAGCGTGGGCGCGACAAAGAAATCCTATTGGAGTAGCCACATCTTTAGCTAAAGCTTTGGGGTATCGTACTGATGATCCTCATCAGCTTTATAACATTTTTATGAACACGACTCTGACTGATTTGATCAGTACAGAGATACCCAGGAAGCAGGGGCAGTTGTGGTTCTCGCACTTACCATACGTGCCGTGCACTGAGCAAGCGATAGCGGGCGTGGAACCGTTCCTAACAGACACACCTTACAATATTCTTAATTCAGGAGATTATAATAAAGTACCTATCATCATAGGACATAATGACCAAGAGGGATATTTCTTCGCCGCTTTTGAAAACGAGAATTCATTACGGAATCTCAGTTTCGAGGCAGTATTAGATTTTTTTGATCTAGACTTTCCGTCGGCTCTCGAACAGCGAGAAGCTGCTCAACGACTGAAGACACTTTATATGGGTGACGACGACGTCTCGCAAGAAACTATATTGAAACTGTCAAGATTACACGCGGAGCCATATTTTGAGTTACCCGCGTTGTTTGAGACTGAACTGCTCTTGAACACTACTGACAAGCCCGTGTATACCTATTTGTTTCGTTACGATGGTTGGAGAAATTTTCCAAAACTGATATCAGGTCTGAAGTTGTGGGCGGCACCGGGAGCGACCCACGCAGATGAACTCTTCTATCTCTTTAATCTTTTCCCTGTACCATCTCTTTTTGAAAATAAAATGATCAATACAATGACAACACTGTGGACCAATTTTTCTAAATACGGGTTGGTATATTTGCACTTGACTATACATACGCAGGACATTACTGGCATATTCACTTTATGTTGTTATTGCCCTGTGTAAGTAACTCCTCAGTACTGACTACTGATGGGTAGGTGAGCACAAAGTCAGCCGAACTGTCGTTCTCGACTCAACCTGCCCATAGGCGTATACCTACGTTAACAATATGTAAAGTAAATGCTGGTTTTCTAGTTGTAGTGAGGTGTTTGTAATTGTATGATGTGCAGGGCGCCTACTCCCCCGGGCAGCTCCGAGCAGTGGGCGGCCTCGTCCGCGGCGTCGCGCGCCGCGCTGCAGCTGGGCGCGCCGCGCCGCGCTCGCACTCACACGCACACCGCGTCACTGCTTCACTGGCGACACTTGTATGACACATACCGCGCCGCCTGACGCACTTCGTAACACTTCGTATCTGTTCACTGACGCGATCACTCGTACTTAGAATGTGTCTAGAAAACAATGTAGCTAGTGTACAGCATAATTATAATAAATGTAAATATACTTAATAATTGTTATATTGAAACTAGCTTCATGTAACCTGAAACTACCAGAAAGTGTTTTGAGATCTATTAATGTAAAAACAAAAACAGTTTCTTTACCCCAATAATTTAAAAAAATTTAGTTCTTCGCCAAATTGGTTTTCAATTTGTAAATAAATTATTTAGAGTGCAGTACTTTCTCAATGTGTAGATCTGTCTTTTTTTAACTAACATTGGCAAACTTCTTTGCGATAAACATTTCTACAAATAAATTCACTACTTTACCTAAAAAAAATTTAACGTTGATTAACACCGTTGCGATGGAGGCGGCGGAGATGGAGACTTGGTTGTTGAAGGCGACGGAGGTGGTGTAGGCGAGCGGGAGAGCGAGGCAAAGACGGGCCAGCCTTCGAGAAGTCGCCAGCCGATGAGGATGCATCGGCCGACGAGTGCGGGAACGCAGGCGTTGTCAGGGCGGACGCGGGAGGACGCGGCTGGTGGAGCGGCGCGAGGCGGCGCAGCGTGTCCTGCAGGCGGTCGATGTCCTCCTGCTGCAGCGCCAGCTCGCGCCGCAACTCCTCCAGTGACACCAGCAGCGCCAACCACCGCGATGCCTCATCCAACTCCTGCACCAAACAGCAAGTGAAGACTACATTTACTCAAAAAGTTGTAATGAATTCGTTGAGCTATCACTACTTTACTAGCCTGGGTCAACATACAGAAAGAAGTAAGGCTTAAATTGTGGCCGCAAGTAACGCACATCTTCCGTCATCTATACCTATGTTATGTGGGACCCAAAGAATGTTATACTTACTTATTGTTAGGCGTCGGAATGCAAATCTATCAAAACGGTTTGTAAACATTCAAGGTTCTGTCGCTCAATTAGTGAGCGCTGAGGACGCGTGATCTCATATTAGAATAGCTCAAGAATGTCATACATTCTTGGAATAGATATTGGTTTACTCTATATTCTAAGATCTAGTAATTCCGTGTACATCCATCTTCACCAATAAATTGACGTGACTGGCGTAAAAACTATTTATAATACTGCAAGAACTAACAAAACGACTACGTTGATAAATAATAATTGTATAATGAGAAAGGTACCTTGTCTCCCTGCTTGTTCGCCTGTCTATTGACTTCGAATATAATAATAAGTCCTCCTAACCCAAACACAGCTATCTCACCTGCAAGCAAGCGCACAGTGTGAGACGGCGCGTGGCGACTAGCGGCTCCAATCCACCACGAACAATAACTCATCAGATGACGGGTTGGATCATAACTTAACATTACAAACACTCGACGCATTAAGCTTTCAAATGAAACGAATCGAAGACTACAACTGCTGTTGGAAGTCGAAAGATCTTATTGCGTGATGGTAACCGTGCTACGAGAATTCATTAAGGTCTATGGTCAATAAGCGCACCCTTGAACAACGGAACGGTGAGGTGTCGAGTCTTTGTCCATCCGACGGTGTTGTCATTTTAATTTGAAAGTATTTAACAAACTGTATGGGGCACGCACCGAGTACTTATGTATTATGTGTATGTTATCACACACAACTTGCACGGAATCCGTAATCAGTGAAACACGCCGTACGCACCGAGAATGTTCGCGCCGCAGTCGAGCGCGGCCTGGTCGGAGATGGGTGGCACAATGCGCGGCTGCCGCACAGCCAGCGACCACATCTTAAGGCGCAGCTCGCACGCGTGGTAAGCGCGCCCGGTGCGCATGCACACCGCGCGACTGAAGCGCGGGTGCGTGCGCGCGTACACCTGCGCATATTACAACTTCATCATCACATCATCTCACTTATCAGTAAGTATTACAGAACTACACAAACAAGAGAACTGTACAGGTGTACACTACCCACGAAATAACTTACTGAAATTATCCGATTTTGTGCAAACACATATACGCATCATGTATATTAAGGACCATCCCGTCTGAGTTGACATTTACCTACTTTTTATTGTAAAATGTACAGAGCTCAATCACTTGCGGTTATCTTCAAACACAATTGTAACAATTATTTTGTGGACCCCATGAAGGTGTGTGACTTAGTTATATCTTAAATTACATGGAAAGGAGAGTGAAGAAGATGGCACCTTGATCTTAGCGGCGACAGGCGTGCTGAGCTGGCGCACCAGCAGCGCGGTCAGGCGGAACAGCGGGAACTGCCCCACGGGCGCCATGGCCCTCCCGCGTCCCGCCTGTCACACCTCGCCCCTCGTACCCATAAAACTCCTCAACTATTATAAAGGGGTAACTGACTTTCTTCAATGCATCGCATTTTCAGATGCCGCCACTCCTGTCGGTTACAATCACAATACACAGGTCGCAGGAGCTCGACATACCCAATGATCACTTTAAATTAAACACATACAAAATATACAGGTACTTATATATAGTTGTGTATAGTTTGTTTAGTGTAGTGTATAGTTTCTGAAAACTTGTTCACCAAAATTTCATTGTGTAAAGTATAGTCCAAACATTTATTAGTGAGTGACATAATGAGTGAAAAATGACATAAATGGCAAAAAGAGGTTGCGCAGGGTTGCAACCTCAGATTAAGTGTATAAAATCTGAGGTTGCAACTGGTGTCGGAGTTTAGGCGGGAAAATGAAAAGTGCACATTGTCGATTTTATATTATTTTTCAAAACTTGAATTTCTCCGAAGTTTAATGTGTAGTTATGGTGGATAATTAACCATTAAGTGTTCGTGAACGTGTGAGAGTGTAGGCAAATGATATAAAATTGAAAATCGTGACTTTTTGGGTTCACTCCTAAACTCCATCGAAGCCTCAATAAAGTTTCTACCGTTTTATTGGGGCAACTAAACAACATAATACTTGACACTGGCGAACACAAAAAGTGTGGTGCCATAAAATCCCATGATGGGAAATATTACATAATTGATTACTCTAATACTTGACACTGGCAAATACACAAAAAGTGTGGTGCCATAAGCAATAAAAAAAAACTAGTGTCGTTGTGTCGTTGTGTCTGCCCGCGCGGGAGTGGAGTCTGTGCGGGAGCCGGCACAGCGGCGACCCCCACTCGTACCCCCACAGCAACCGAGGCGACCTCCGTCAGACGGAGTAATAGCGCAGATTTTACAGGTAAGCTAGTGACCACGAGACATGATATGCTTTGTAAGAGAAATAAAATAAAAATGTTTATTTGTAAATGACAAATAAATAAATATATTCATTTCCTTGTATTTTTTCTGTTCCTGATAGGATCTAATATTGTGTTAATTAAGTATTTTACGCTTGGGCCTAAAAGCAATAATTTGTAATTTCATATATATTCTTCTTCTTTTATTTGTCCTTCGTTTTTTTGTTCTCAATGAGGGTTTGCGTTTCACCGCTACAAGTAGTTGCACAAAGCTATAGTATAGTGCTGCACGCGCCCGTGACCACCACCGCACCTCAGTGCACGTGCTGGCGACGCGCGACGCGGCAGCGCAGTGTTCTACTTCTGCGCGGTAATCTTTATTAGAAACATACTCTTTGCACCCACCTTATTGTTATCTTGTAGGTAGCACAAGTTGAAGTTTGTAATGTGTAAAAAATAAAAAGTTGTGACACTTTCCTCTTGCTATTATCTATTAATCATCTTCGTATTCTTATTTTATTTTTACCTTCTTTCATTTGTATTGTACTCACGTTTATAAAACATACATGGATTTGAATTTTGTGTACACCGTGAAGCGCGCGGCGCTGGGGCGGCAGACGATATTCTGCGAGCAGGGCCCCGAGCTGTGCGACAGCATCCACACCGACAGCACCCAGCACAAGCATTACATACTGCGCAATCCCGTGCACGCGGCCTCGCAGAACACGCCCGACTACTCGCGCTGCTACATCAACACCGAGCGGTGAGCGTTTAAAACGCCGCGCAACCCCCGGCCCCGTCCGTGCCTCATACACTAACTAGAAGTGTTTTTACTGCAGGGCAGAGTTTACCAATACTGGCACCAATCATTCCGAGGGCGGTTGGCCCCGGGACGTGAACATCCATGACCCCGAGGCCACGCAGAGATATCGCCGCAAACTTGAAAAAGATGACGGTTATATACGCTGTGTGATGAACCTCTCTTCGGTGAGCACGACGGTATCAACGCGGACGCCCCGCCCCGCCACTCGGAATATGCTTATTGCAACACATGTTTATGTTGTAGGGTCTGGAGCACTATGTACATCAAAATAACGCCATCGACATGTATCAAACGTACTACTCAGAGATGAGGCAGCTGCCCAAGCTGGAGCAGAGCGACTGCCGCATCGTGAACGTGTTCCGCGACGAAAAGGAGAACGGCGGCAGGCGGGCCATTAGTTCCATCTGCTGGCAGCCGGAGAGCGGCCACCGGTTCGCGGTCACGTACGCCGACGTGGACCTCAACAGGAACACTCAGTCCTCCGTGAATGCATTCATATGGGACACGGAGAATGCGAACAACCCCGAGACGACGATAGTGCCCCCGTGCGCCATGCTGGACCTGCAGTACAACCCCAAGGAGCCGAACATGCTGGCGGGCGCTCTGCTCAGCGGGCAGGTGGGCGCGTGGGACCGGCGCTGGCCGCGCCGCGCCGCCGCGCTGTGCGCGCCGCACGTGGCGCACCGCGACCTCGTGCGCAACGTGCTTTTCGTCAACGCCAAGTCGGGCATGGAATTTTTTTCGGCGGGTACAGATGGTGCCATCAAGTGGTGGGACCTCCGTGATATGGATGAACCGGTTGAGGAGCTCATCCTGGATTTGATCAAGTCACCTAATGATCCACAGTCGATGGCTAATGCGATGGGAGTCAGTTCCCTCGAGTTCGAAAATACGATACCTACGCGTTTCATGTTGGGTACCGAAAACGGCTTGGTCCTTACTGGTAATCGGAAAGGGAAAACACCGATGGAAAAACTGCCAGGCAAAGTATGTTGTTTTTTATACCTTTTAGAACATAGTGAAAATAACAGAAAATCGTTTTGTAACACATAATTTTAATAATAATTGTCCCAATTGGCTTGCGAAAATGAGAAGGGTAATAAAATGATGGTACATAAAAATGTAATTCCAATCTGATTACAAATGTCGTAGAAGTCAACAGTCGTGGATTTCCTTACAATATAAGTACTAAATTGTTATCACTAGCCGTTGATTGTTAATTTTGAAAACTAAGTAATATTCGACATTTATTTATGATTCACCATTACATAACTGTACGTACTCGTAAAATTTTGGAAAATACGTTATTATCAACTTAGGTCTAATTAAAGTAGCTACACTAAACTTGCGGAGTTTTTATGGTGAAAAGTATTAGAGTAGGATAAAAGTTATATCACTAGCCGGCGAAGAACACGCACGCACGCTTTCATTGGTCTTAATTAATAACTAAACAAAACTCAACTAGTACATAATATTTTTAATATTTATTTTATTGGGTCGCAGTGTCCCACATTACTACTAGTATTCTTGTTAACCCCTCGTGCTCGTGCCTCGTGCCTCGTGCTCGTTAAACTAATGATAAATTCAAAATTATTGTATATTATTATTATTTTGAGTGTATGTACTTATACATAATATTCATTTCAAATTAGGCGTGCAGGTCATGTGACAAGGTAAATTTTCAGTTCGACGCGCACGTGGGTCCCGTGTGGCGAGTGGAGCGCAACCCTGGCTTCCTCAAGAACTTCCTGACGGTGGGCGACTGGACGGCGCGCATCTGGAGCGAGGACTGTCGCGAGTCAGCCATCATGTGGACCACTCCTGACCGGCACAGGATCACTGACGGCACATGGAGCCCCACGCGGTATGATGCACCATCACCATAGCCACACACGCACTCACTTCGCATGCACCTCATACGCGATACTCGCATGCTATTGTTTAACAGAATGTCACTGATGATGACGACCAAGTGGAACGGGTTGTTGTCGGTGTGGGACCTGCTGCGGCGGCAGCACGAGCCTGTGCTCACCATGCAGGTGTGCAACGAGCCGCTGCTCACCGTGCGCGCTCACGAAGCTGTTAGCATTTTCAACCTTTTTACAAATTGGACCCATGACCTAAGCAAACTTTTGCATCCTCATTTTGAAAAAACCATTCAAGCTAGCGCAGAATCGAAAAGCAAGGAAGTGTTAATCTAAAAGTTAATATAGCAAATTCGCCCCTATTTGAACCATAAATAATGTTCACATTTCTTCTATGTTATGAATGTTGTTTTGTATTTATTAGGGCGCGCTGATCGCGTGCGGCAGCAGCATCGGTGACGTGTACATGATGGAACTGTCGCGTTCCCTCGTGGAGTCCGACAAGCACGACAAGGCGCACCTCACAGCGGTGAGTGGATGTCGGCTACCTCTGGCGCAGGGCTCACGTCCTCCACGCACACCATGTGTGTGCGACTGTACGTAAAAGTGCGCGTGTTTGTCCGTCCGTGCAGGTATTGGAGCGCGAGGCCAAGCGCGAGCGCATCCTGGAGGCGCGGCTGCGGGAGATCCGCCTGAAGCAGCGTCAGGCGGAGGAGGGCAGCGCGGACGCGTCGCTCAGCGAGTTGGACGCCACGCTCGGCGACGCTGACCTGCACCACGCAACCGCCGAGTTCTTCGCAATCATTAAGAAAGAATACTCTACCGCACAAACGCAAGCGCACTAGGTTCAATCACACACACATACAAACATAAGTATTTTATTATAACGTTGATTTATTTAGATTGAATATTGATAAACGTTTATAATTATTATCTTCTTAGTTTTTATAAAGACATACTTATTATGCAATCATTTGCAAGTTAAAGTTACTTTTACTTTTTAGAAAATATTGTATTTTTAGACATACCTAATGTATTTATTAGCTACGAATTAATTTAATATAACGTATATTTTACTCAACATTGTTAAGTCATATTATCACGATATTGTCATATTATTATATTGCCTTATGTTATTAAACGTTTCAGCTAACCAATATCGTTTTACTGTGTATAAGTAACAGATTTGAATAACAGATGTCAACCAGAATAACAAAATAAAATAAATAAAAAACCCGACTGCATAAAAACACTTTATAAAAAACTAAAAAGACAAAACCAAGTCTAATAGTCCAGACCTATGTAAAGTAATATTGAATAACTACACCATTTAAATGTTTTCATGATCGATAAATACATAAAATAATAAATTATAACGTAGAATAAAGTCAATCTTGCAGTCGGGACCCATTACTGGGAATTTTAGAGACGGTCACGATTTTGTATGGGTCTTTTTAGTTTTTTATAAAGTGTTTTTATGCAGTCGGGTTTTTTAGTTATTTTAATTACGTAACTTGTTTCCGGATTTTTAGTGCAAAACTACGAAAAATCTGCAGTGTGTGTATGTGAGTCACCCACATATTACGTAAAGAAAACTAAATAGGTACATAAGGACAGTAAAAATAATTCTGAATGCTTGATAAATAAATTATAAACAAAAAAATCGTATTTCCTAACCTCAATCTAAAACTACCTACGGACATTAACGAAGAAATTATTTATATGAAAAAGTAGATGATTTCCTACAAGTCCCTTAACAATAAAGTAATGTAATGCTTTCGCTCATTGCTACCGAAAATTTGAGAATACATGATACGGAATGCTCAAAACATATTTTTCAGCCCACGCATTAAAGCGCATAAAATCCGCCATTTTGTTTTTTTTTTTAATTTCATGTACCCAGTGACACTCGTGCCATCAAGACTAATCTAATGAGGTATCATTTATCTAAATCGGTTGCACCGTTGAATAGTTACGAGCGGACATAGGAACGGACATACATACATACATGTCAAACACATAACCCTCCTCCTTCGGCAGTCGGGTAATTAAATTATCTGTATTTTCGAGAAAGAGCCCGTGAGCGCCACCTTCGATAGTCTATAAAAGATAAAAGCTGAGAGTTTGTCAGCGTATGCTCCCAACACAGATAAGAATGATGGACAATTATTAAGTTTGGGTTACCGTGGCTTTGGCAGATAAACGGTGCTAAAGGTGTGTAAAATACCGATCTACTTTCGTCAAATAATAAAGTGTGATATTTTGGCATTACCTTCAGAATATTATTAAAAATCACGTCATTCATTGCCAGACACTTACCACCTTTAAAGTTCATGAAATTATAATAATTCTACTTGCGTTATAGTATAAACGCTCATTTTTATATACCTATTGAGCCTATAATACTTGGGTAATAATTAGATGATGTTTGCATGTTTGCATGTTGGTAATAATAAAATCATTTTGTATCGCCACGAACTCGCACATATTAAATTCTTCACCACTAACACAATTTACGCACACATAGAGGTCAAATACGTCAACATATAAGAATTGACGACAATACGAACGTAAAAGATATTAAAAATTATTAGGAAGCAACTATGTCGATATTTTATATCGATAGATTATTTTAGGAAGAATGGATAAAAACGTAACAACGATTACAAATTATTTTTTATGTAGGTAATTATTTATTTGCAAAATTAAAATCATCCATACACACCTTTTTAATATCTTGCGTCATAATTATTTTTAATGCAATGCTCTCATTGCATGCTAATTAAATGCAAAACAAAGAAACTATTTAGGTATAGATAAATACATACTATGTAATTGGAAAATAAACGCACGGGTCAGAGAAATCGCTAACTTTTTCGAAATATATATTCTATAGCCTATGTTAATCTTGAATAATGTAGCATTCAAATGGTGAAAGAATTTCCGAAATCGGCCTAGTAGTTTTTGAGTTTATTTGTTACATCTTTCCTCTTTATAATATTAGTATAGATAGAGCGGACATTGGGGACGTTTTGTTACAAATACTTTGATACCAATTAGTTTGATTATTTTCTTTGCCAGGGTGATATATTAGGAATGACACTAGACAGAGCGTTTTGTTTCCCACGAGATATACGTAGGAGTAAATACGATTTTGTTCATTATGTCGCGCGTTAATATGAACAGAAGCGCGACTGCTACGCTAGAGGTCCTGGGTTCGATTCCCCGGTCGAGCAATGTGTTATTGGAGTTTTTCTATAAAATTAAGGTAGGCTCGCCCCCTAAGTATGCATCTGTCTAACCCTTCGGGGAATAAAGACGTGATGGTATGTCGTGTTCCGTACTCTCGTTATTTCATTGAGCCGGATATCGAAAAAATAAAATAATATGTTTGAAGAAACACCTCGAGAGGCAGGGCATAGTGGAATTGAATAACTCCACTTACAATTGGAGCTGCCCAACTGGGGAAATACCTACACTTTGCAGAAAATAGTAGCCAAATAACATAGCACTGTACTATTATGTGTTCCTAACGGTGAGCAAGATCGCCAGAGCTCCGCGAGGAAGCAGGAGGAGGCAGTGGGGGTACCGGTGTTGTGGGTTGTCTACCGGGTGTGGAAAGATTTTTACAGGGTCGGCAACGGGCGAGTGATACCCCAGGTGTCACAAGCGTTCATATAATAGGCTACGGTAACCACTTACCATCAGGCGGGCCATGTGCTGGTTATCCACCTAAGCGGTAAAAGAAACCCCAGACCTTCAAACCGTACCGTATCTTAGAAATCATTTTCAATGTAATGTAAATTTTTAAAATACGATTTAAATATGTTAATTTATTAATTCTTTTGTCAACACATTTATCCGCAACGGCTTAAGCTATTATTTATCAATCACACATACTTCATTTTAAATGAAGGTCTTTTGTACATCTGAAAAAGTAACAAATAAAATATCCCAGTGCTGTGTAAAAATGTCCCAGAATATTTATTTATTTATTTATCTAATAGCACTGGATATCAAAAATAATCAATATCTTAGTTACGCCATTTCCAAAAATGTTATTTTATTAAATTTTATAAAAATATAGTGATATCGTAAATTCATGATATTAATCTTTAGCGATCTATAGCAATTATTATAATTTGGTCTTACATTGAACACGAAAATAATATCGATATCAATTCGAAATCGTAAACAATCACTATTACATCATTAATTAAAATGTCAAAACAAAAGAGGGACATAGTCTCGCTACACTTTTTAAAATCCGAGTTTTAAGCATTATGTCATAATATTTAAAAGGCCTATAATTGCCAAAAAAGGTACATCCTATTGGATGATATATAATTGAAAATCAAAAAATGACATTTTGATGGATATTTCATTTAAACCTTACGTTTATTAGAAGAAGGCTGATATTGTTAGTAAAGGAGGAGTCTCGTGAGGAGTGCATGCTTGAACTAAACAATTATTTTATACTCGATTATTGAATCGGTAAAGTCCTCGATCTTTATTAATAAATTGCATTATGTGATTTAAATAGAAATAAATGAACTTTAATACTTACATACTAAAAATAATTCCATCTTTATCTAAATAAGATATTAGATATTTTTTTGCATACATTAACTGCACGTATATCGGTATTTACACGGAGCATTTATGATGACCTTACTGAGCGGAAACGATTCTGTTTATGAAAAATCGATTTCGGAAACAGTTTATATAAACGCGTTAGATTTTTTAATCCACTACCTTGACAGAGGGGAATGATCATGAGAGGCGGGTCCTTATAGATAGAGTAGAGTCAAGGTCTGTGATCAAATGATCAAAAAGGGGCATAAACTTTTAATTCTACATTAAGTAAACAGATGTATGGTGTTGCGGGTGTCCGCAGGGCGGCTGCATTCGCTTATCCGTCTGCTCGTTCGCCCCCCCCCCCCTATCCCATAAAAAAATATGTTTTAAAAACAATGAGGAATTTTATATTAAAATTGACCACGGCAAACCCACTTGCAAATAACTTCAGACGGGCACTGCTATTTCGGGGGTACTGTACTCTGGCCATTCACTTGACTTAACTCTGCCTTTTAAACAGTGATTTATATATTTCTCTCTCTCATCGTTCTGTATATTCTCATATTATTACTCTGAGAATATAGATACGCTACTATAAACTTCTTGCAAAAGTAAATTGAAAATGTTATTGTTGTTCCTCTATTTTCCTTGTGGCAATTAAGTCGATGGTAACATGGCGACAATTTTGCCAAATTCTGCCTTTAACCATCGTCATCTGTATAATCAAAGTCATTTAAATATTTTTCAATTTACGGTTACACTAATTTGCGGATATTAAATTTAATCTTTTGTACAAACATAGCGCACATGGATTTATCATACGTATATGCCAAAGCACGATGCAATTTCGGTCGGCAAACGATGTTCTGCGAGCAGGGGCCGGACATGTGCGACAGCATCGCCGCCAACCGTGCCGAGCACAAAAACTATATCTTGCGCAACCCTGTGCACCAGATGGTGCAGCATACGCCCAACTTCTCACAGCGCGAGATCAACACCATCCGGTGAGTCGCAGTGACACCCGCACGGCACCATACCGGCGTCGCGCTACCGCCTGCGCTCACCCACCGCCTGTTGCAGGGCCGAATACTGTAACAGCGGCGCCAACCATGCTGAGGGGGGCTGGCCCCGCGACGTGAACGTGAACGATCCGGAGGCCACACAGCGGTACCGCCGCAAGATCGAGAAAGACGACAGCTACATCCACTGCATCATGGCGCTGAGCCCGGTGAGTACCTTGACAGGCGTCACCGTTACCTCATGAGGCTTGGCTCATTATATTTTATCGTTTTGCAGGGGTTAGAAGGACTCGTATTGCAAAATAATGCTATTGATATGTATCAGACATATTATACAGAATTAGTGAACATGGCTGCAGTAGAACAGAACAGCTGTCGCACAGTGAACATATACCGCGACCGTGCGGGCGGACAGGACGGCACCGGCCCGACCCGCCCGGTCAGTTCGGTTTGCTGGTCGCCGGACGGCGGCCAACGATTTGCTGCCACATATGTTGACATCGACCAGAACCGAGAAACGAGACTGCCTCTTTTCGCGTACATATGGAACGTTGAGAACGCTAATTATCCAGAGAAGACTTTATCACCGCCGTGTCCGATGCTCGATCTCCAATTCAACCCAAAGGACGTGCAAATGATGGTGGGCGGACTGCTGAATGGCGAGGTGGCCGTATGGGACCTGCGGCAAAAGAGCAGGCAGCCGTCCGCAGCGTGTCCGCCACACGTGGCTCATCGTGATTACGTCAAAAACGTGCTGTTCATCAACTCTAAGACCGGTATGGAGTTTTTCTCAGGCGGTCCTGACGGTGTTTGCAAATGGTGGGACGTACGCAAACTGGTCGAGCCCACCGAAGAGATGATCATCCACGTGGTGACGTCACAGAACGAAGAGCAAAGCATGGCCAAGTCTAATGGCATTAGTGTAATGGAGTATGAGCCAACCATACCGACACGCTTCATGGTCGGCACGGAAAATGGATATGTCATAAACGGCAACAGAAAGGGAAAATCTCCGCTTGACAAGCTACCGGCCAAGGTATTGTATCCCAGCGATGCCAACTTAATTATAATGCTCAGCTGACACGATGTGTCAGTAAACATTTTATATTAGGTATGTATTTTTATCATTATTTTAGTATGTTTTTGCATTTTTCATGGTAAAGGAAAGGAAAAATTCGACTCGCAGGCAGGATTCGATCCTGCGTCTTCTGGTTAGGTACACCAGACGCTATGAGCTCTAAGCCACTGCGAGTCCGCGAGAAGACGCAGGTTCGAATCCTGCCTGCGACTAACCGCTAATCCAATTTTGATGAATATTGGTATAGGGATACATTGAACAGATTTTTGAAATTTATATAAGGTATTTAGACCTGAATTCAATGGCGCTGAGAGTATTTAAAAATATGAATATAAATACAATATTTTATTCTATGAGATTTTTCAAGTTAATTGATTCAACTTGACAGGACAACGTCTGTAGGTTCATCTAGTTTAGAATAAATTTTTAACAAAAAGTAAAATCACCTATCAAAAACCTTATAAAACCTAAAAACCTTATAAATATAAACCTTATAAAAAATAATGTTACTTATGTATTGAAATAAAACAACCTTACGGATTATATCGCGCTATATAATAGTATACAATACAATACAAATACCGACGTTTCGGACCCTTTACAGCGTCCATGGTCACGGGCAGACTGAGGTGTCATGCGTCTTATCGTTGTATTTATTGAACAGCTCCACTCCATTAACCCTTTCACTTTTAAAATACTTTTAAAATAACTTTCACACCAAGTAACAGCATTTCTAAAACACCTTAACTCCTTGAATCCTAAAATTCAGTTTACTATGGAGTCAGAGGCTGATAATTCTTTACCTTTCTTAGATGTTTTAGTAATTCGTAATAGTAATAACACCCGTAGTCACACTGTTTATCAAAAAAAACCCCATACAGACAGATATATAAATGGCGAATCGCACCACCATCCATCACAGTTGTCTACCGTGGGTAAAACTCTGTTCCAGAGAGCACGTGGTATCTGTGACGAGCAACACCTAACTGCAGAGCTTCAGCATGTTAAGCAAGTGCTGCACGATAGCAAGCTACAAATACCACGGGCCTGCCACAGAAACCGCATGAAACGTGCCACAGTTGAGCGCATACCCGCTGTACTACCATATGTACGAGGAGTCACTGACAAGATTAGCTACATCCTTAAGCGTGCTTCAATTAAGACTTATTTCAAGCCGCTGAAAAAGATCAGTCAGTTCTTGCCACCTGTCAAGTGCCACATACCTCTACAAGATGCAGGTGTATATAAGCTTGACTGTGATTGCGGTCTCCCATATATAGGCCAAACAAAGGAGCACATAGCTGATGTAAAGCACCGCCGTTCCAAGAAGTCAGCAGTTTGTGAACACGCACTTGGCAAGGCTCAGCACTATATCAGATTTGACAAACCACAGGTCCTTGCAAAAGAAAATCGATTCCTACCCAGGATGATTCGTGAGGCCATGGAAATTAAAAAGCACCCAAATTTTAACAAAGAGGATGGATGGGTATTGGCACCTGCTTGGAATCCTATTATAGATCCTATTAGGTCTAAATGCACGCCCAAAACTGCAAGACAGAAAGATACGGTGAGCTCATTCCGCATGAATCAAATAACAAATGATTAATGTAAAAGTGAAAGGGTTAATGGAGGGGAGCTGTTCAATAAATACAACGATAAGACGCATGGCACCTGAGTCTGCCCGCTCTTCCGTCGAGTTGTAACAATAATTTTCCTGTCGCCTTTGAGGAAGGTAAGTATAATATTAATATTTAATGAACAATAAGAACAAGGATAAAAATGTTTGTGTGTAAGAGTGTGGGTGTATGCGCGGGCGTGTATGCGTGTGTGTGTATGTGAGTGCATGAGTGTGTAATGTGTATGTGAGTGTATGAGGGTGTGTGTGTGGCTGTGAGCGCGCGCATGTGTGTAATGTATGAGTGAATGTAACATACTTCTTGTACTAATTAATTTTAATTTTATTTTAAGTCCTAGATTTACAGTTTACAGTTTGCCCTACTATTTGTGTCTTGGGATCGGAAGAAGATACCTACTGATGTAGGTTCTTCCTTCTATCTAATAAAAAATATTATTTTAGAGAATGGTCTGTAACATCTGCTCGACCTCGTCATAATTTTTACATTTTAACCAGTTGGTGACAGACTTTTTGTAATCAGAGTTTTTTAGAGCGTGAATACCTAAATCCTTATTTACTGTATTGCCTTTTGGCAAATGTGGAATTGACTGTGACACTGGGAGCAACTCTATAACCTCTTCTATCTTTCGATTTAGACGGGTCATAAGGAAGAGATTTGTGTTTTTTCAGAATAACTTGGAGTACATACAACTTCCTTACCGTCAGAACTTCAGACATAAGGTATAAGCTTACTGTAGGAAACCTAAAAGGCTTGAAAAACATAACCTTTAGCAATACTCTTTGGGTTCTCTCTATTTCTAAAAATTTTGTTTTGGTCGAACCACCCCATGCGGGTAAACAGTATGTTATGATCGATTGTGCTAGTGAGGTATATATTTGTAGTAAAAGACTTTTGGTAGTTACATGACGTAACGTTTTGAAGGTCCAGATTAATTTTCTGAGTCTGCTCATAATTAATTCGGTGTGGTTATGCCAGGATAGTCGCTGGTCTAGCATCACACCAAGATATTTGGTATGCGTAACTTTGTTAATTTTCGTATTTGCGCAGAGAGGATCAGAATAATTTCCGCATTTATGGATTTTAATCTGGAATTCATCCTTTGGCTGGGTGCGGTCATACATTGTGAAGCATATAAAATTGGTTTTTGATATGTTTAAAGTCAAAATGGCTTGATCTTAACCAAGCCATTCTGCAACCTTCGACAGACCCCTCTCGGCCGATATCCTAGCTTTATCCCATGTTTTTTTCAGCGAAGACTATTGCTGTGTCATCCGCATATGAGATTATATGTCCGTCAGTCATGTCCATATTACAGAGGCTGTTAATATATAGAAGAAAAAGTGTCGGGCCAAGAACACTGCCCTGCCCGACACCATACGAGATGACTTCATCTGTGCTGATAAGTTCTCCTATTTTAACTTTTTGGATCCTCTCAGTGAGATATTGCTTAAAAAGCTCGAGAGGTGCACCCCTTATGCCTATTTCCTCCAGCCTTTGCAGAAGAATGGGGACAGAAACCGTGTCGAAGGCTTTCTTGAGATCCAGGAAAACTGCCAGGCACTTACTTCCCTTGTCCACTTTGTCTGTCACAAGGGAAGTAAGCGTCAGGACAGCGTCTTCCGTGGACATTTCGCGCTTAAAGCCGAATTGCATCGGGGATAGTATTTTAAATTTAGTTAGGTATCTGATTAGACGTTTGTTAATTAGGTTTTCTATATTATTTTTTTTATATATAAATAGACATACCTACATAGATAAAAATCTCAAATAACTGTTTCGGCATCAGTAAAGATTAACGCACGTTGCAATTTTTTTTATTATACATCCATACTTACGTGATAAATTCTTTGAGTAAGTTATTTAATTATTTGATTAGATGGAAACTATTTAGTTTCTCAAAGTGTGCGCACTGTATCTGCACTATGGAGGTTTCACATTATAAAATGAGTTAGTTTAAGGCTGGATTCTTTATAGAAGAAAACAATAATTGTCAAAATTGTCAACTCAAAATGACACCTGGGCCCCAAGTCTGCTATTTTTATAAACTCGTCATTCCAACACGACCCCATTGTCATTTTGCCAAAAATTCGTAATCTGCTAATTCATAATGGTCGATCAATGGACGGTCAGTGGTCTCGTAATAGAATTGTAGTAGAATGACATTGTCGTGTTGCCATTATTATAAAACCCGTTAGTAGAAATGATTTTCGAAAAACTATTATTAAACTTAAATTTATTCACGCCAGATTTTAATAAGATATATTATTACATATGACTTATTAGTGTTATTAGCAATCTGAAGTAGTAAGAAGTCCGTAAATAGCAATAAACATGTAAGAAAAACAACTCAATAATATTTTATTAGCTGTCAAAGTCTGTCAAAGTTTGACTGTTTTGTTAGTTAGTATTCTTTTGTACAAATCATCACGCCTGTATTCCCCGAAGGGTTAGGCAGAGGCGTACTAATGTACACCCACAGTTCGCCGGTATGTTTAGGTCCCATGTAATAGGTAGGGGACGAGCCTATTGCCATTAACCTGGCACAAATGCCTATAGCTCCGAGCTGCTACTGGGAATTTCATAGAAAAACCTAATAACACTTTGCTCGACCTGGGAATCGAACCCAGTACCTCTAGCTTAGCAGTCGCGCTCAGGACCACTTGGCTAATGAGGCATTTAGATATACTTTAGGGTATTTAAAAATCCAAAATTGTGTACGTATTTAAAAAAAATGGTTTTAATTGAGCAAATCTCGGCGCTTATTGATTTCCTTGAAAACCACCAAGACCTGGCGCTTGGCTACTGCAGCCGTACAAGTGCAGGGCGAAGTTTGTCCAAAAGATACTGGGTGGAGTGCGCCCAAATTTTAAATAGTATTTCAGTGGACTGCCCCTATAAAACCCCGACAGAGTGGCGCACAGTAACATAGTAACACTGTACCTGAATACAGAATAATTAGGTACCTATGCATCATAAAATGTATCATTATTGTAATTTTTGTACTTTTTTAAATTCTACAAGAGTACGAGAGTAAAACACTGAAGAAAATAATAATAATAATCCTTGTTTCTCTAGCATCCACTGCGTTAGCTAGCTAATGTAATGTAACGTAATGAATTAAATGCAATGACTGCACAATGATGTCGTAATGGTAGATCACTGATCAAAGGAACTGTCAAAACTTTAGCAGATTACCGCTTATTTCAGTCATTCATTTGTCATTATTTACGAGATTACCATTCTATGCCATTTCTTTCAATGGAGTGTCAGTGGTCGACCATTGGAAAGTCATAATGACGCCATTAAATTAGTATATTACGAAACTTGTCAAAATCAACAATTATGAAATCAATGATAGACCATTCTGACACTATTGTAATAGCAGACTTGAGGCCCTGTTATCGAATCAAATTTCATTGAGGTAATAACGATGTCGTGTTAGTCCGCTAGAAAATAAATTGTCATTATTTGTTTACTTCTTTACCCTACTCAATTATTAAGTTTTTACACCGGCTGGTGCTCGCTGGATAAGTCCTATGTATGTCCCGTGATGCCCTGTATACGTAGTTAGAATAACTGTACTAATAATCAATTCCTGGTCACAATAATGGTTTCTGATTGATCTGCTTTACTTTCTGGTTTTATCTTATTTAGTAAGTGTATTTTTTTAATTTTATTACTTGATTCTGTTATAATTTTTGACCCGTGCTAATACAGAAATACTTGAAAAAGAAATTGACTTCCATGGTTATTTTTAAAATTCAACGTTGTCAATGGTTAAAATGTTAATAACTTTTGATAGAGAGAAGCGATTTGAATGAAATATAGCCTAAATGTTAACCCAAGAAACAGGCGATGAATTCCTGCCCACTTCCTCCAAATCTCTTCAGTAGTTATCATTTGATGCGCGGTCAAACACACAGACAAACCGACAGACAAACCGACAGACAGACAAAAGTTCCAAAAATAATAGAAATGGATTGTGTTAGCGATTCTGAGTCCCCCAAATTAGTTTTTTTGTAAATATAAGCAATGTACAGACACGGCTCACTTACATTCTTATTATATGTAAGATATGTAAGATAAGATTATAATATTAGTATAGAGTAAAGCAGTATTCGATAGGACACATTTCTAAAATACTAATAGGTAATACTAATATTAACTCCCCAGTATAGGTAGTCAAAATTAATCATAAGTTTTTCTAGTGCGAGGACACAATATAAAGCTCCCATCCCATTCCTGTTAGGAAATAAATAGCTCTGCATACTAATAGTTATTATTGCAGCAATCAAAAACAAATATTGATAGCTGTGTCAGGAATAAAGTCAATTATATAGGTAAGTATAAATATTTCAGTTCGAGGCGCACGTGGGTCCTGTGTGGCGAGTGGAGCGCAATCCTGGCTTCCTCAAGAACTTCCTGACGGTGGGCGACTGGACGGCGCGCATCTGGAGCGAGGACTGTCGCGAGTCAGCCGTGCTGTGGACGCCGCCCAACCGCCACAAGATCACCGACGGCACCTGGAGCCCCACGAGGTATCGTCCACGGCCCCGGGCTCCCGGCAAGTTGCCGCGCTGGCAGTCCCTCCCCCACCTATTGATAACACGCGCGCCCCTAGAGCAGGTTGTCGCTGATGCTCCTGACGCAGTACGATGGGATGCTCACCGTGTGGGACCTGCTGCGGCGGCAGCACGAGCCCGTGCTCACCATGCAGGTGTGCGACGAGCCGCTGCTCACCGTGCGCACGCATGATTCAGTAAGTACCTACTTACTTACTTTTACATTGATAATATTTTTTGTATTATGTGCGACCCCACCTGTACCTTTTAGTTTGTTTCTCTTAAACAAAGCAAGCTCCTAACGAGTTCCTTCGGTTTACTATAATAGATCAGGCGCCTATAATTTAAGGGGACTATATAATATTTTGGCATTCGTGATACAGGGTTTACCTAGTAAGAGTGCCAAAGCACTCCTTAGACACCTTTAGCTGTAATGTTTATAAAAGAAAAATATAAAATGTATAATGTACCTAAGGAGATTCAATGTATACATCTTTCCTGAAAATAAATAATTATAATTATAAACGCACTTTAAGAATAATGTTAAAATTAATTGAATGAATTATACTATATAAAAATAATGGTGTCCATTATAAATATGCTTAGCTTTAAAATTAATTGAATGAATTATAATGTTCAATTTTGACTGATTTTCAACTTTTCATACATACATACACTCACGCCATTCTCCCACAGGGGTAGGCCGAAACTATAGACTGCCACTTGCTACGATTCTTGCATGCCTCTTTTGCTTCTGCGACATTCATACATCTTCTCATACATACGCGCCGGTTGCGAGTACTACGCACCTGACCTTTTTGAAGGACTTCGCCAATAAGATCGGTGTAGGTCCTTCTAGGTCAACCTCTTCTGACGTTGCCGCTGATATGCGCCTTATAAATTCCTTTCGTTAATCGTCTTTCATTCATTCTCCCAACATGTCCAAACCATCTCAGCATATTCCTTTCAATTCGTGTCACTACATCATCGTTCAGTCCGCAACGTTGTCTTATCACACTATTCCTCAATCTATCATTCCGAGTTACACCACACATACTTCGCAAGGAACGCATTTCCACCGCATTTATTCTACTTTCATGCCTCTTCTGCCACACCCAACATTCACTTCCATACATACGTGTAGGTACCAGCACACCATTGTGGATAGCCAACCGTGCCTTTTTCGACACTGACTGATTAGCCACAACCGCATGCATAGCACCATTCACTTTATTTCCCGCATTCACTCTCCTTTCCACATCTGCATCAATCTTTCCATCCCTGGTAAACACACTTCCCAAATAAACAAACTCATTCACCTGCTCCACCCTCTTACCCTCTATTTTTACATCACACATACATACATCTTTCTCTCTCTCAAAAACCATCACTTTCGTTTTACTGACATTTATTTTCATACCCTTCAGCTTATATGCTTCATTCATTAAATTCACCATGTCTTGCAACTCTTCCGCTGACGATGCAAGCAGAACCTGATCATCAGCATAGAGAAGGCATTTGACAGGTAACTCACCCATTCTTAACCCACAATCTCTCTCTTTTAAGTCTGCCAAACAACTGTCCATATATAGATTGAACAGCCACGGTGACGCGACACAGCCCTGTCTGACACCTCTGGAGATGCCAAACCAGCCTGAATACGCCCCATTTAGCCTAACACAGGCACTAGAATCCCAGTAAAGGGATTTCAGTGCCCGCACCAAGCGTCTGTCCACTCCGTAAATAGCCAGCGTTGACCACAATTCATCCCTCCACACACTATCATAGGCCTTCTCCAAGTCAATGAAAGCGCAGAAGACTTTCTTGTGCTTAGCCAGATGTTTTTCAGCTATACACCTTAGGGAGAAGACCTGATCCATACAGCCCATCCCAACTCTAAAACCTGCCTGAATATCCCATATTTTCTCAAAGTAGTCAAAATTAGTTTTGGTTGATTCGGTATGAAAGGAATTTGAATATTGTTAAGGTTACGTTAGAACAGTGACCGTACGACCGAATTACGTATATACTATGGCTTTTGCCCGCGACTTCGCTCACCTGAAGCTATATTAGATTAGAAATGGAATCCAAAAATAATTTAATCAGAAACCAACAGTGACAGCTTCTTTGTATGTTTTTTTTTATGTAATAGGGGGGCAAACGAGCAAACGGATCACCTGATGGTAAGCGATAACCGCCGCCCATGGACACCCGCAACACCAGAGGAGTCGCAAGTGCGTTGCCCGCCTTTAAAAGGTCCTCCGGTAACCTCAACTCACTCGGCGAAACACAACGCAAGCTTTGTTTCACGCCGGTTTTCTGTGAGGCCGTCGTATCACTCCGGTCGAGCCGGCCCATTCGTGCCGAAGCATGGCTCTCCCACGTCAAAAATAGTCAATGTCTGATGTATCTATACATCAGAGAGGTCAAGCTGTATCTCAGGATCCGTTTAATTAATTGAGATAAGAAATTCACAGTTTTTAAGTTGGAGCATATACTTTCTAACTGTGATAACAAAATTAAAATCTATTCAGTAGTTTTTGCTCCAACCCGTAACAAATAGACAAACAGACAAGAATTTTCAAAATCATATTTTTGGATTCGGAGACGTTTAATAACAATTTTATAATAGTAGAGATGATATTGGACGAACTTCAAGTCAACTATTACAAAACGGAGGAGGTTTCAATACGTCTTTTTTTTTGTTTGATACGCAATTATAAACCGATTTGAAAAAAAAATGTGTGAAAAAATATACTCCGGAGGTTCCATTAAATTAACGTGAAGATCCGGGCCGCAATTCTACTATTTTATTGTATGAAAATCATCATTCAATGACTTTAGAATTGTTGATTTTTTACAGTTTTGCCATCAAAATCTGTCAGTTCTTATGTCTTTTTGTGACTTTATTGCATTTTTCATGCTTAGATTATAAAGTTATTTTAGTGAATGAAAAATTCGACTCGCAGCCAGTATTAGAACCTGCGTCTTCTGGTTAGATACACCAGACGCTATGACCACTAACCCACCACGAGTCCCACCTGCTATGTCGAAATTTGCCTTCACATTCTGGACTT
The DNA here is from genome assembly GCA_947256265.1 of Acronicta leporina. Classification (NCBI taxonomy): domain Eukaryota; kingdom Metazoa; phylum Arthropoda; class Insecta; order Lepidoptera; family Noctuidae; genus Acronicta; species Acronicta leporina. The sequence goes on along the minus strand of OX366513.1, from coordinate 50,662 downwards.
ACGTCTTAAAGGTGACGTCAGTAACATCTATTGAAAGATATACTCTAGCTGTTCCACGCAGACGAAGTCGCGGGCTCAGCTAGTGTATGTTATAAAGCTTGTATAATTTGTTACTCAATTATGAAATATTTAAGTTAGTATTGAGTAAAATAGCTAAACGGATTTGGTTGCCAAGTGGCACACTAATACCTAGTTTATTAGCTGGATTAGCACCTATACTACTTATTTATCAACGTTACGCACAGAAACTAACGCGCATAATAGCTTATGCCCGTTAGTTTCTCTGCGTTTAAACGCGTTTAATAGTCGTGTAACCGCTGTTAAATTTGGCAAATACGGTTCTGAGTCGGTACAAGTCCGACACACCCTGCGACCTCCGCAGACGGCAGACGAATCATGAGGATTTTCCGTTGTATAAAAATATAATACTACTTACTAATACTAATATGTTAGACAATAGCTGAGGATACAGTCATAACGTTAAAATTGTTGTTGAAATAATAAAATGTACTTCCTTATTATGTTGCATAGGGCTCACTACTGGCGTGCGGCAGCCTTAAAGGAAATATTTACTTGTTGGAGCTGTCGCCAACTCTGGCCCAAACTGAAAAAAACGACAAGTTGTTGCTGACGGCGGTGAGTAGATTGCCAAGTGCCTCTGTAGAGTACAGACACACTGATCAGCCGGGGCGTGCGCTGTGACGCAGGTGTTCGAGCGCGAGAGTCGGCGCGAGCGCATCCTGGAGGCGCGCCTCCGTGAGATCCGACTCAAGCTGCGCCAGGCGGAGGAGGCCAGCCCCACGCACTCCACCACCGACATGGATCTCGCAGCAGGCGACAAGGACCTGTACGAAGCCACGCAAGAGTTCCTGCAAATCGCCAAGAAAGAGGCGAGCTACTTGTAGCGCGTGGAGCGCCTGCACTCCGTTACACATACCACAGATATCCTAGATAACTAGACAACACTTTTGCTCACAAAATAATGATACATAATAATTATGTATTTTAGGTACTTAATTATACTTTTTACTTCGATCTCGATTTAGCTTAATATTACTTTAAATATTAGATTATTTGATATTTTGGAATAAGTATTGTAACATTTAATTTTTAATAAGGTAATTATATAAGAAAATTAATTTTGTACCTACATGGCTTTTAATTGATATACGTGGGAATGTTTAAGAAATCTGAGGATTAAACTACATATTATTAAAACCCAATTTTAATCCGTTTAGCTACTGACATCTTAGGGCCCGTGTGCACACCACGTTTTTTATATCGCGTTAACGGCGCGTTTAAAAGACGTGGTGTGAATAGGCCCTTAGATGGTGAAAAGTCTGAGCGTGCCTTATGTACAGAGTACACAATAGATAGGTATCGTAGCACCTCTAACTTCTACAACAACCAATAAAAAAACAAAACGTTAGTTACTATAATTCGACTTTTTAATAGCAGATATTCAGTAACTTTTTGACAGTTGAAGGGTTACCAGTTTTGACAAAAAAAAGATAGTGAGGTAGTTTATGAATTAACGAAATTGAATGATCTTAAATAATGTACTTACATAAACAAAAAATTTATTTATATTATATTTAATAATATCTTACATATAATAAGAATGTAAGTGAGCCGTGTCTGTACATTGCTTTAAATATTTACAAAAAAAATTATTTGGGAGACTCAGAATCAGTAACACAATCCTATTTCTATTTTTTTTTTTACTTTTGTCTGTCTGTTTTTCTGTCGGTTTGTCTGTGTGTTTGACCGCGCATCAAATGATAACTACTGAAGAGATTTGGAGGAAGTGGACAGGAATATTTATAGCCTGCTATTTTTAATTCAAATCGGTTCTCTCTATCAAAAGTTATTAACATTTCAACCATTGAAAACGTTGAAGTTGAAAAATAACCATTGAAGTAAATTTCTTTTTTAAGTATTTCTGTACTAGACTAGTACGGGTCAAAAATTATAACAGCAAGCAACAGCAAGTAATAAAATTAAAAACATACACTGACAGGGACTAAATAAGATAAAACAAGAAAATAAAGCAGATCAATCAGAAACCATTATTGTGACCAGGAACTGATTATTAGTACAGTTATTATAACTTTACTTATACAGGGCATCACGGGACATACATAGGAATTATCCAGAGAGCACCAGCCGTCGTCAAAACTAAATATTTGAGTAGGGTGAAGAAGTAAACAAAGAATGACAACTTATTTTCTAGCGGACTAACACGACATTGTTATTACCTCAATGAAATTTGATTCGATAACAGGTGTCATTTTGAGTTGACAATTTTGACAATTATTGTTTTCTTCTTTATAGCATCCAGCCATATAGTTACTCATTTTATAATGTGAAACCTCCATAGTATAGATCTATACAGTGCGCACACATTATTTGAGAAAGACTAAAGCGTTTCCATCAAATCAAATAATTAATATACCCAAAGAATATACCAAAAAATTTGTTTAATAAAAAAAATTGCAACTTGCGTTAATCTTTACTGATGTCGAAACAGTTATTTGATATTTTTATCTATGTAGGTATGTCTGTTTATATTTCCATGCTTCACGTCAATACCATGTGAACAAATTTTTGAAATTAAGTAACTCGTAAATTACTATAGGTCTTAATTAATTATAGGTCAGAAATAAGGTACCTATTCAGAGGTCAATGGCGCTAAGTGTATTAAAAATATGGAAAACCAGATTTTTCGAGGTGGTTAGTTGAAACTTGGAGAGGACGTCTGTCAGGTCAGCTAGTATTTAATAACTTGTCTTCAAAACACAATATTAACTATTAAAAATTGTAGAATTTGTAATATAAAATGCCAAAAATGACAAAAGTAAAATAAGTAAAATTACATGATTATTATTTTTAGTTGGTTTCTATTAGAAGAAAATAGAAAAGTAAATAAATTTATTAATTACTAGCTTCTACCCGCGACTTCGTCCGCGTAGCGTGATGATATATAGCCTATAAGTAGCCTTCCTCAAGAAATGGGCTATCTAACACTGAAATAATTTTTCAAATCGGACCTGTAGTTCCTGAGATTAGCGCATTCAAGCAAACAAACAAACAAACTCTTCAGCTTTATAATATTAGTGTAGATTCTTATATTTCACATCTTTTTTAAGAATTTTAGTCTGATTTTATACTACCTACTCTTGTCAAGAAAGTAGGTAAGTACCGGGAAAAGATCAATAATACACAAAATGTTTGTTATTCATCCAAATTTATTTTATCACCTTCTAAGTAGATAGATAGATAGATAGATACATAGAATATCCTTTATTGTACACCAAAAACTAATGTCAAGTATTAGATAACACTCATAGAATATGGTACAATGGGCGGTCTTATCGCTAAAAGCGATCTCTTACAGACAACCTTTGGATGGAGTATGCTCCTTCAGAAACGATACTCTTACGCCAACAAATAATCCAATCATCAAAACATTTTTTAAACGCTGTTTCCGGAATCGAGTTCAGTTCTCGCCGCGAATTCTCCTTTATGTCTTCTACCGATTGACAACGTGTGCCACGAAGTAGTAATGTGAGTTTAGGAAAAAGAAAGAAGTCGGCTGGAGCAAAACGAAAAAATGACAATTCTTGGCGGTCTAGTGAAACATACCTGGGCCCCAAGTCTGCTAATTTGTCGTGTCAAAATCGTCACTCAATGGCTTCAGAATTGTTGATTTTTGACAGTTTTGTCTACGAAATCTGTCAGTTCTTATGTCATTTAGTGCCGTTGAACGACCATTATGATACAACTGAAATAGCAGACTTGGGCCCCTGTTTTCTTGTAGGACATTGTTTCATTTGGGCAGAGAACACACTAACCTATTATGTAATATTTTCGTCCTACAGTTAGTAATGAGTAAAATGGTCTTGTGGTGTTAACAATCTGAGCGTAAGACCGGAATAACGTCCACGCTATATGTAGGACAATATGACTGTTAAATTATATAAATATTAACTAAGTAAAACACAAAAAACCAGCTGGTTAGTAATCATTCTTGATGACCTCGTTATCGATACATGTTGGAAGGAGGGGACTCTGATCAAACCATACATTTTGTAGGACAAATATTTTTTCGAATAATTTAGATAATTATCATTAGATTTAACAAAAAAAAACAGTTCGTAATAATTTTTTGAGAATCATCAAAGTCAAAGTCAAAGTCAAAATCATTTATTCAATATAGACTACTAGGTAGTACTTTTTGAATGTCAGTTTTACAATATAGACAGCCCCCAAAACGCCCGCCTTTCACCGCTTCCTAGTGTTTTCGCTGAGAAGAAGAAACGGCGCAACAAACTCCCCAGCAAACACATTTCTGTCCGTTAAGTTATTAAAAGGCGTTATACAAAATAGAATTCACATCATTGTTTGGGGTACTTATTAATTTATTCATTGCTACTGTCAGCTGGCGCACATGTTATTATTATTAATTTTCAAGCAGTATTTATAATATTAGCAAGCCTCCTTTCTTTTAGTTTAAATGACAATTTTAACTATTAAAACAGTGAACCTGCCTACACGAGCAGTGATAATATGCATAACTAGAACCTACAAGGCGATTCAGTTAACTTTTATCGATCATCATCGATTCAACATAAATATTTTATTACTGCTACCCCTATTACCTACCACCACAATCAAGAGTTTTGTACAGGAAATTGTTGGGCGTCTCATCAAAATAAAGCTCCTCATGTAAAATTAGCTTGATAGTAAACAAATGCAAGAATGGACCGTGGATCCTGGACTAAAAGTCTTGAGCTGTTCGGTTGCAAATATTGTACAGAACAGGTTCCGTTCGGCGTAGTACGGGTAACACCGCCAAGCGTTGACTGTCATAGGTACTAAGTTGCCATAATTATCAAGAATGTTTTAAAGGCGTATGAGGGCGTACCCCTTGTCAAAATTTAATGGCGTACCCACCTCGGAACTCGGATACGAATCAGGTACCCGCACCATGCGTAAACCCAATGACAATATTGACGCTGACAGTGACATCACGCGAGTAGCTGTGAATTGTCAATATAAAAGTAACGTCAAAATTCTCATCTCACGACACGTGGGCGCAGTCTGGCGCAGTCACGCAGTCACGCAGTGGGCGGGCTCTACAGTATATAATTAGCTTTGGTACTGACTGGAGCACGCAACGACTCGTAGTTATGAAATGTTTTTTTTTTATAAATAGTGCATCCAGAGCAAATGTTTAATGGTAAAACAAGTCAAGTAAATAGTAAGATACCGAGGGCCAGGTAGGATGTGCGTGTGGCAGAGCGAGGAACGGCGATGCGCGACTGTGCTCCACGAGGTGTTCCTGTGGTTGGAGGCGGCGACGCTGGCGCGCGCGGGCGCCGCGTGCCGCGCGTGGCGCCGCGCCGCCGCCGCGCCCGCGCTCTGGCGCCGCCTGCTGCAGCGCGCCGCGCGCCTGCCGCCGCACGCGCTGCGTCACGGTACCACCGCACCCGCCTCCCGCCTCCTGCATGTATTGAATTAATAAATGATTATGATTATGCCACTATCCCGCGCATACACTAACACTACAGCCGTTTTGTATGTGTAACTAACTACCAGTATTATATACGTACTATCTAACTGACTGTACACCTACGAGTATCTAACTCTGACCCAGTAGTCAGCTCTGTAGTGACGACTAAAATTTTAATCAACTGTATTTTAATTTTAATAACACTTTACACTTTACACGCTGTATTCCCGAAAGGTTAGGTAGAGGCGTACTCATGTACGCCAGCCGCGAGAAGCCGTGATAGCCTAGTGATATGACCATTGGACTGCCAAGTCAAAGGTCTCGAGTTCAAATCCAAGGCACGCACCTCTGACTTCGAAGTTATGTGCGTATTAATAATTAATTATCACGCGCTTAAACGGTGAAGGAAGAACATCGTGAGGAAACCTGCACGTCTGAGAGATTTTCTCGACGGCGTGTGAAGTCTGCCAACCCGCATTAGGCTAGCGTGGTGGACTATAGCCTAATCCCTCTCATTGTGAGAGGAGACCCGTGCCCAGCAGTGGGACATATAGTGGGTTGATTATGTACTCATGTACAACGACAGTTCGCCGGTATGATTTAGGTCCCATGTAATAATAGGGGGCGAGCCTATTGCCAGCTTCTACTGGGAATTTTATTGAAAATCCCAACACACGTTAGGGTCCGGCGGACGCTGAATTGCGCATAAAAACGTAATACCGAATCGTAATTCAAACACAATTTAAAGAAATATAAAATAATAAAATATATTACACAAGTTAAAACCGCACCCAAATCCATTAAGCCGTTTCTGGGATTAGCGCGCACAAACGCACAGACAAACAGACAAAAATTATAACAATCATTGTTTTGGGTTCTATTGTATTGACAATATAATGGTTTTTAATTGGTTTTCTCATGTACAGACAAACAAACATCAGTTAGTTTTACTAAATGTATAGATAATAATGCATGTCTTATCTTCTTCTCTACTATTATAAAATTGTAAAAAAGCTGTGTCTGTACATAGAAGATATTTAAAAAAAACCACGTGGGTTATGGTATATAACCGTCTCCGAATCCGAAAATGTGATTTTAAAAATTCTTGTCTGTTTGTTACGGGTTTGAGCAAAAACTACTGAATAGATTTTAATTTTATTATCACTGATAGAAAATATATGCTCCAACTTAAAAATTGGTGAACTTCTTATCTCAATTAATCAAATGAATCCTGAGATACAGCTTGACCTCCCTGATGTATAGAGGCCCATACAAAGAAGAGATCATCAATGTTGGTTTTTCCATTTTTTACGCCTAATATAGCTTCACGTCAGCGAAGCCGCGCGCAGAAGCTGTACAATGTATTGATGTTCTATCCACGTTTTAATAAATGAGGTTAAATTGAAGTGAAATCTTAAAAAAATAGATTGACGGTTAGTTAGACATAAATTGGGAAGAATTTGAACGTTAATAATTGTACGGTGTACAGAAAATTCAATAATGCAACCCCTGGACATCTTCTAGGCCTAGAACCATGGACGAAAGAAAAGTGTACCTATGGTCTATGAATATTTGACTTCTAGCACCATATTTTTAACTGCCTCATTAGCCTAGTGGTCCCGATCGCGACTGCTACGCTAGAGGTCCTGGGTTCGATTCCCAGGTCGATCAAAGTGTTATTGGGTTTTTCTATGAAATTCCCAGTAGCAGTTCGGAGTTTGGAATTTGTGCCTAGTCAATGGCAATAGGCTCGCCCCTATTACATGGGACCTAAACATACTGGCAAACTGTGGGTGTAGGTACATTAGTACACCTCTGCCTATATTATGTTATTTTTATTTGACGTTTAACTACAATTCAGATTTTATTCCATTACTAATTGAAATCTACTGAAGCGTGTTACCGATAATATAACACTACACAACACTGAAAAATTATCAAAAGTAATTCATGTTGTTTCATAAAAGGTAGATAATAAAAAATATCAGCAGGTATTCTACATTGATATCACATCTTAAAACGGAGATATATCTCCTATCATATAGTATGTATACTTGGATATATTAAATAAAACACAAAATTAAATAGTTTGAAAAAACCCATGACTAATGTTCTCGAAATAAAAACCCTCGATTAAATGACTACAGAAGAAGAAGTGCTTAAACAGGAAAACTCCAATGGTAGATTTTTTCAAAATGGTGTAAATGTGGACTATACCTATCCACGAACACTCGCTAATGAATTACGAACTCTTTACAGTAAGCCGCGTCTCAGTCGGTCAAACCGTTTTGGAGAAAAGTGGTAAATTATAGAATTTATAACTAATATTTGTCATGTACTTATTTGGATTTGAATAAATGATTTGATTTGTTTTGAATTTAACCACCAAACGTACATACGTTAAAAATTTTGAAAAGTTATTATTTATTTATCACCCAAAAGAACGGAGACTGAATATGCACTTGGGGTGAGAGGGTGTTTATTTGTTTCAAATCATTTATTCAAATCCAAATAAGTACATGACAAATATTAGTTATAAATTCTTATTTAGAGACTATATTATTAACATTATGTGCCTGAACTAGGTAATGCCTGTGCTTGTACATACATGGCGCGCAATAAGAGTAAAGCAACATGGAAAATTATCAATAACACTCGACATAACCAGCCCAGAGACGAAATTCTTCAAATTAATAATAATGACATGACTATTACTGACCCACAATTAATTTCTGAATCATTTAATAATTTATTTATTGACCAAGTAGGATAACTAGATACTGACATTAATATTAGATATCCATCGAGCATTCTAAATTCTATGTTTATGACGCCGACTTCCCCGAAGGAAATAAATAATATCATCTCTAAATTAAAAAACACATACAGCACTGGGTACGATCACATATCTACAATTATAATAAAAAGAGTATCATCTAAAATTTCTTCAATATTGAGTCACATCGTAAATTTATGTATTGTAAATGCAGTATTTCCCGACAAATTAAAATTGACAGTCATAAAACCAGTATTTAAAAAAGATGACAAATGTTCCATGACTTGCTACCGGCCCATTGCACTAATCCCAAACTTTTCCAATGTTTTTAAAAATGTCATAAATGACAAGTTGTACACGTTTTTTGAAAAGAATCATATACTCACAGAAGAACAGGTGGGATTCCGCAAAAATAAATGTATTAACATGGCCATCTATAAATTTCTTAACACAGTTACTGAAAATATAGATAAAAAGATACCAGCTTGTGCTCTATATATGAATCTAACCAAGACATTTGAATGCGTAGATCATAACACACTATTAAATAAACTACATGCATGTGGAATAAGAGGAATCGGAACCAGTGTACTCAGATAACACGCATGTGTCCCAATCTCAAAAAAGTAAAACAGTATTATTCAAAATTTAGAGATGTTAAATTAGGTATCCCACAAGGAAGCGTAGTGGGTCCCTTGTTGTTCATTATTTATATTAACGATTTACCGAAGGTAACTGCTTATCCTACAATTTTATTTGCTGACGGTAGTACTATTGTTTTTTCAGCTAAAGATAAGTCAACGCTTGAATCAGATGTAAGACATACTCTACATAATGTAATAACGTGGTTAACATCGAATAATCTGAAAATAAACTTAAAGAAAACCTACCTAATGACTTTTAAAAACAGATTTACAAATACCACAAACATTAACATTTTTAATTTTTTCGGGAACCACACTTCTTGAAGTAGAAACTACAAAATTTCTAGGACTAACTTTAGACCGTAGCCTAAATTGGAAGGCACATCTTGAGAATCTTTGCCTTAAATTGAGTCAACAATCGTACGCGTTATACATGCTTTCTAAAATAGTAAATCAGTCAGCAGTTCTTACAGCCTATCACGGTAACTTCGGATCTTTAATGAGATATGGCATAATATTTTCGACAAATAAGGAAGACGTAGATGCATACGGGCTATCTGTAAGCTTCAACAAACTGATAGTTGTAGACTTTTCTTCAGGAGTCTGAAGTTGTTAACCCTGCCAAGTCTGTACATATATGAGGTCATAATATGTTTCATGAGAAATAATTTAAATATGTTTGAGAACTATAGCAGTAAGCGGTTGAACTACAAAATATGTTGTCCGCCTCATAAAACCACACTATTTTATAACAGCATTTTCTGTATGGGACCACGTATATATAATCACTTGCCTAAAAGCCTTTTAAATATAACGAATAATTATGAATTTAAATATAAATTAAAATGTTTTCGTCGTGCGAAATTTTAATTTTAATCTTAATAAATTAACATAACATACCATCACGCCTGTACTCCCCGAAGGGTTAGGCAGAGGCGTACTAATGTACACCCACAGTTCGCCGGTATGTTTAGGTCCCATGTAATAGGGGGCGAGCCTATTGCCATTAACCGGGCACAAATTCCTAACTCCGAGCTGCTACTGGGAATTTCATAGAAAAACCCAATAACACTTTACTCGACCTGGGAATCGAACCCAGGACCTCTAGCGTAGCAGTCGCGCTCAGGACCACTTGGCTAATGAGGCAGTTAATAAATTACGTTATAACAAATGTGAAAATTACCATATTAATTATAATTTTTTTTCTTTATTTTTCTTCTCTTTTTGGGAGAGTTTAAAATACCTCACATGCGGGCCGAAGCCAAGCGTGTAAAGTTTATATTGAATATGTGGATGATAGTGTAGAAGATGTTAAAAACTTTCGGGTGATACGACAAGTGTTAAGAATTGTTGCTTTCTGAAGCATGTGGAGTGTGTAGGGGGGCATGTCTAAGGTGTTGAGACTTTGTGTAAGAGATTTGGGTATAATACCTGTAGATGAGAGAACTATGGGAATGATGTGTACGGTTTGTGCTTTCCACTGAGTTTTGATTTCTATAGCAAGATCCTGATATTTGCTTAGTTTTTCTGATATTGTACTTTGAACGTTGTGTGAGTTAGGTATAGCTACATCGATTAAATAGACGGTTTTGTTGGCTTTATCGTATACGGTGATGTCTGGTCTATTGTAGTGAATGGTTTTGTCGGTTATAATTGTTCTGTCCCAATAAATTTTGTGTTGTTTATTTTCCAATATGATCTCGGGTTTATATTTGTAATACGGATTCATATCTGTTATCAGTTTGTGTTTATGTGCTAGATGCTGGTGTATGATTGAGGCTACTTGGTCATGGCGGTGTTTATAGTCTGTCTGGGCTAAAGTTTAGAAGCATTGTTACAATGTCTACATAAGTCAGTCGGTAAGTTGGGATCTTTTATTATAAACTTCCTGTAATTGCGCGTTGCTATAATTTGGTCTTGAATTGCGAGCATAAAACCTTTGGTCTCCGGAAACAACTCACCTCGTCTAAGCCGCTCGTTCGACTTGCTTTTATCGACATGTGGTAGGCTCAAGTAGGCTCGGTGTCTTCCATGTAAAGCCTTATCGGCCCATGATGTAAGTTTTTGTTGCGTGCTTATGATCTGTTCGTTTGCTTGAGTATGTTTGTCTTGTAGGTTAAGTGGTGTAAGTTTTTTGTCTGCTTCTACCGCGTGTTTGTGTAATGGTGATCGTGCAGCTTTGTCATGGAAGTAATTTCGGAGTGAGAGTATTTGTTTGTTGTGTAGGTTATGAACGTCTATCAGCCCTCTGCCCCCTTCCTGGCGTGGCAGAGTGAGTCTTTGTATGCATGATTTTGGGTGGTGTTTTCTATGCTTGGTGAGGTGTGTATTGATTGCGCGTTGGAGTTGTTTGATGTCGGATTTCGACCACTGTATGATACCGAAAGAATAGATAAGGACGGGTATTGCAAATGTGTTGATTGCTTTTATTATGTTTTTAGAATTGAGGTGTGTTTTCAAAACTAGGTTATGGCGGTGGGAGAATTTTTTGAGCAGTTCTTGTTTAATAATTTTATGTTGTATCTGTCTGTTCTGTTTAAAACCTAGGTATTTGTAAGTGCTGTGTTCATCCATTGGTTCTATCGCTTCTCCGAATTCGAGTGTGTACCTATCATTTTGAATTTTACCCTTTGAAACTGATAAAATTTTACATTTATCAACTCCAAACTGCATACAAATATCTTGAGAAAATGTTTGTGTTATATCTGCTAATTTGTATAAAGTGTTTTTGTTATTTGCGTAAAGCTTTATATCATCCATGTACATTAGATGTGATAGAGTATATTGGGTATCATTGTCAGTTAGCGTGAAACCTGCATCTGTTTTATTTAATAGGTGTGAGAGGGGATTGAGAGCCAAGCAGAACCATAGAGGGCTCAGAGCATCTCCTTGGAAAATTCCGCGTTGGATAGAAATAGACTCTGTAGTGAGAGTTGTAGAGGCATCATTTATTTTGAGGACAGTTTGCCAATTCAGCATAGAAGTTTTAAGGAAGGATATGAGTGTTGGGTGAATTTTATAAAGATTTAGGACATGAATTAGCCAGCTATGTGGGACTGAATCAAATGCTTTTTGGTAATCTATGAACATTGTATGGATATCCTTTTTGCTTTTAACTGCACTGTTAATAGTTATTGCGTCGATAGTTAGTATTTCTTTGCACCCTTGGCTATTTTTACGGCACCCTTTTTGTTGCTCTGCTAGTATGTCATTTTCGTTTAGATGTTTGGAAATTACTTCACTTATACAGGCTGTTAGGATTTTGTATAGGGTTTGTAAACACGTAATTGGTCGATATTTGGCTGGGTTTATGGTGTCATTTATGTCCTTGGGTATCATGTATGTGACTCCCTGTGTTATGTACGTTGGTAGAGAATGTGGTGATTGTATGAATGTATTTAGGTGATTGTGGATATACGGGTACAAGTACGTAAACTTTTTATACCAGTAGTTATGAATGTTGTCTGTACCTGGCGATTTCCAGTTGTGCGCGCGCTTGATAACGTCTATGAATGTTTCTATCGGTATGAATTCAAACTCCATTTCTTTGATTTGTGTTTCTGTTTCATTTATCCAGTCTGCATGCTGAAAGTGGAGGACAGGATTTTCCCATAAATTAGCCCAAAAATTTCGGAGAGTGTCAGCTGAAGGGGTCTCGATGTTTTGATTGGAGTTTTGTGATGTCAAGTTTCTATAAAAGGTCTTCTCATTGTTTGAAAATTTTGTATTTTGGACTTTACGGTTTGTACATGTTATATACCTTTTAAGTCTACTGGATGCTGCATTGAGTTTTTGTTTTAGAGTATCTAGGAAGTGTTCCATTTGTGTGTTAGAGTTTTCATATTGTGCGTGTAGTTGATATTTGGTTTTGATTGTTTCTACTGCCTTAACTACTTTTCTGCTTCTGTTACCCCTAATATATTGTGTTAACCTGCCTATATTGGCTCTCAAGCTTCCTATTTTCTTTTCTAACCTAATTTGCCAATTTGGTTTTCTATGAGTTCGTGTATGGTGTTCAATTTGTGCGAGGTGTGATAGTTTTGCTCCATTACATTTAGCTGCTGTCCATGCTCCGCAATAAATAAGGTTCTGCAGTGTGGTGAAGTCGGTATCGACATTAGCGTATTTAGGAAATATGATAGTGTTAATATATTTTACAATGGCAGCAAACTTTCTAGATGACTTTTGTTTAGGGATGTATGGTCTATTAGTGAGACATATGTTTGTGAAGTGTAAAAGAGCTTGTTGAAATGTGTCTTCTATTTCTGGGTTGATTTCAGTAGCATCATCGAGCGTGGGTTCAAGTTGTCCAATATCTATATTGTTCAGGAAATTATCTTCTGTATTTTGCGTGTCCATGGGTGTTTCTGTAATCTCGTCGGTATGAATACTGCTGTTGAGAGGTAGGTTTGCTGTATGTGTGTTTGTGCTAGAGCTTTCGTATATATTTGTATTTTGGGTGTTTAATGTGTTTGAGTATTCATGATCGTTTTCTAACTGAGTGTTTGTATAGCCTAATTCTTCTGTCACTTGTTTTTTAATTTCGGATAGTCTGGCATCTTTAATATATTTATTATTAATAATGGCTCTTCTCTGGTCTGATAATCTCTGCTCTGTGATGTGTGTTAAGTTTGGAAATAAATTTATAAATTCTTCAAGTAGGTGTTTTCTGTAGGCTGTCTTATTGGTCTCAAGTTGTGTTATTCTATAGTATATCCTAATTATTGCTTCATTGTGTTCGTTCGTCCATTTCATGCGTTGTAATGATTGTGTGTTAACTGGTATTGAATATTGTGTGGAACGTTGTTGTATTTGAGTTTGTATTATTTGTAGCTCCGTTCTAACTTCATCATAAATCTGATCTATTATCTCTTGTGGTAATAATTTCTTGTGGATGATAGCTCTACGCTGATCACCTATTCTTCGGCTTACTTGCATATTTGGATATTTTTCTAAGAATTTTGTGTGAAGGGGTGGAAGATATGCGTTGATGTCAGTTTCCATGTTAGTTAAATGCAGATAGGTTCGTAGGATGAATTTATTCATTTCAATACTCCATTTCCTACGGGTTGTAGCAGTGCTAGTGGTGGGCACAGGTTTGTTGACAAAGTTTGTCTCCTGTGCAACATCCGCTGACTGTATACTGGATGATGATGATGGCGTTGGAGAGACACAGAAGGATGGTGATGATGATGGTATTGATGAAAAAAGAGATTTCGTGGAAGATGATGAGGAAACCAGCATTTGTTCGTCACTTATATGAAGATTAGCCTGTGAAGATTTTTTTGTCTTAGATCTAGTAATCATTTTGGTCCCACGAGTAGCTAGGGATTTTAACAGTCGACTACGGCAGAGCCCTGCATTCACCGCAGCAAGGGTAGAATAAAACTGGATGTCCCCTAGTGTCCAGAGTTCGCATACTAACGACTAAGCCCTCCCCTAGCCATGAAGCCCTCGGCGTACGCTGTTCCACCTTGGCTTGGAGTGTATCCCTCTTGGTCTGACTTCTCAACTTAGACCTAACCAGCATGAGTAGCTCTACTGGTATAGCCCTAAGAATCATTGAAGCGCGCAAGCCCCACCACGACGACGACGTGGAGATACGGCGGTGGGGTAATAGTGGGGTATAATTATTATTATAATATTTTTATTATTTGACATATTTTATCATTAATGACTTAACAATATGTAAGAATTTTGTATAGTTTATAATAATTATGTTGCATGCCTTGAGGTGGAATATGGTGGCACCTACAAACTTTTTTTGTACATAACATATTATGTAATACCCATATTCGCAACAAATAAATGAATTTGAATTTGAATGCTGTGTTTCAGGCGAGAAATATTGAAATTGAATTGAATTGAAGGTACTCTGTAATTATAATTTCAGACTGCCTTAGTTCAAAGGAAGCATAGCGTATGCTTTACTAAATGGCACGTGTGTATTCCTCACTTATTTTTTTACGAACACAAACCTCACGTGAAGTGTTTCAACAAAAGTTATCGAAACTCGTTTACGGCACGGCGGCGGCAATAATAAAAAAAAATATATATATATAACTTATGCGGACGTTGCAATGATTATCTTAGATCTAGTCTGGTCCTCCAATTTTCTTGTAAAAGAGCCGAGGCCTTCGCCTTTTTTGGAATAGCTAGAGTGAATCCTAAGTTATAGTAGGTATTTGGAAGACAAAACATGACTCAAACAATAGGGTGTGCCCCATGTGCCCGCAGCTCCGTCACCGGTGTGCTGGCGTCAGGAGTACGTGTCGGCGCACGCCGGCTGGCGCCTGCGCGCGCGGTACCGCGCCTCCGACGCGCTCCTGCACGCGCACGTAACGCCCGAAGGCACGCGCCTGGCGCTCGCAGCCGCCGACGCCAGCCTGGCCGTGTGGCAGCGCCGCGCCGACGCGTGGTGCGAGTGCAGCCGCGCCGACATGCGCGCGCGCGGCTGGAGCGCAGTGGCGCGGGCGCACTGGACGCCGGCTGGCACGCGCCTACTGCTGGCCGGCACGCTGGCGCTCGTGCCCGACTGGGAGCTGCTCGTACTCCATGTAGAAGGTCACCATCCCTGTTGGTTTTCTGTCTAGTCGCCTGCTACTGTCCCGTCCAACAATATTGTTTGGGTCGCAGAGGACGGGCGCTGCGGGGCGGTCGTGAGCCGCGTGCGCTGCAGCACGGGCGCAGCTGGCTGCTGGGCCGATCCGACCGGAGACACGTTCCTCTCGCTCGAGCTGCACCGGCTCGGGCCCAGACTTTACTGCACGACTGTCTGGCTGAACGCCGCCACGCAGGTAATTGTCAACTCTGGCGTCGAGGCTATAAATAGAGAATGTCAGCTCAAAACCTGCAGCCACCCCGATTTTTATTTGTATTTTAAGAGGTTTTTATATTAAAAGGTATGCATTTCTAGCACATCATCACCTGCGACTGAGTAAAAGAATTAAAGATGTAATCAGGTATTGAAATAATGTGAAATTGTTTGTTTCAGGAGACGCAGTCTGAATATGCTGGAGTGACGATGCCCTTGTTAAGAATCTACAACGAGGACGGCGTACACATCACGTAAGGAGCGCCCTCCATTCCCATCAATATGTACGCACCACTGCTCACCCACATGTTCTCCACAGGCATGCACTCGTGACCGAGGCTCCACGTGGCGAAGATGGGGGTCTGGAACCGAGCAACGACGACTGCGAGATTCCCGGTCCCGGTACGGCCTACCTTCGCGCCATTGACCCGGACGAGCCTTCTACCCCACCAGCGACCGGCGTCGCTGCTCGCATGTTGGTGGTGGCCGGCGGCTGCCGGCTGGCCGAATGGCCGGTGAACGCGCCACGGCCGCAGCCACTACTGGCGCGCGCCGCGGGCGAATTGGCTGAACGTGTGAGGCGGCACCGCGAGCGACTCGCTGAACACGACGATATCGCGCCGGAACCCGACGAAGCGACCGTCCGAGCCGGCTGCACGCCACCCACGCGTTCGTGCAGTCTCAGCGCTCCAGTCGTCGGTCTCGTCCTGCACGAACGGTGAGTGCGCTCATAATATTCTGTACAAATAAATAAAAAGTCCTGTAGAGGCAGACTTACACTATTGATGCTGATTATCTTACACTATATTGATTTCTGAAGCTTACGCGAATATCAGACATATTGAAATTGGGATTTGTATTGTATTTGATACTAATATAACGCGATATAATCCGTAAGGTTGTTTTATTTCAATATATCTTACACTAGCTATTGCCCGCGACTTCGTCCACGTGGAATAGTTACTTGGTCTTAGCGTGATGATATATAGCCTATAGCCTTCCTCAATAATTGTGCTATCACACTGAAAGAATTTTTCAAATCGGAGCAGTAGTTCCTGAGATTAGCGCGTTCAAACAAGCAAACAAACAAACTCTTCCGCTTTATATATTATTAGAACCTCAACCATGACTTTATGTTATAAAGTTACGATAGGTAAACAAAGTCGCTATCGTACTTACGTGTATCGGATAGATTTCGATGGCACTTGCACCATGAGTCATATTGTTGATTACGTCACACGCTGTAGTAATCTCGATCGTAGATTTACGTAGCATGTCGTTAGGTTGGCATTAAGTATGTAGTCATCCTTTTCTATTAAGGTGTGAACAAAAGACAAACAAAATAATGCTCCTTTTCCCGTGTAACCCGATCGTATATACCGATGTATTCGTAATAGTGTGATTTCGTTTGTTGCTCTCTAACATTAACAAATGTAATGGCATTATTTCCTACCGGTCTACGGCATGTATCTACTAGGTAGGTACTAATCCTCCTTGTATTTTTGTTAATTTTGAATGATAAACTAAGCCTTTGTTTGGTAAATAACTGCCTCATTAGCCTAGTGGTCCTGAGCGCGACTGCTACGCTTGAGATCCTGGGTTTAATTTCCAGGTCGAGCAAAGTGTTATTGGGTTTTTATATGAAATTTCCAGTAGCAGCTCGGAGTTTGGAAATTGTGTCCGGTTAATGGCAATAGGCTCGCCCCCTATTACATGAGACTTTGACATACCGGCGAACTGTGGGTGTGCATTAGTACGCCTCTGCTTAACCCTTCGGGGACTACATGGTATGTTGTTTGGTAAGTCGCTATACCTAGGTGACTTTAAAGTTTAAAGCGGCGGTAGCCTAATGGCTAGGGTGTCGGACTTGTGATCATGTGGTTGCCGGTTCGAAACCCACCGATTGCACTACCGTCGTGAACCCACTCGTAACACAAGCATTTAGCTTAGCACGAGGGATATAATTTTAAAAAAAAAAACCTTTTATATTACTACTTCCACGCTAAATATGCTCTGCCAGACATTATTAACAACAAAACTTTAAAGTATGAAAGTATATAAGTAAGTAAGAAGTAAGTCATTCACGGCAAAATTTAACAATGAGTAACGTAACTACTATCGTAATAGTTTTGCTCGATAAAGTATGTTAAAATAATGACTCATGGTATAAAATTTGTTTAATTTCCATACAAATCCGAGTCGCTATCAAATTGCTTTCGATAGGTTTTTTACGCATCGAAACGCTGTAATCTCATACTACCGATTTTAGTTCCTTACGTAACCGTTAGAGGCGTTGGTGGGGTTTCCATACAAATATTTTACGGGTAGTATTTAAACGCATATCAAAAAATATCCTTTTTCTATGCAATAAGATTCCGAATTCCCATTAAAATTACTGATTGCACAGCAAAATATTCAACTCAAAATATCACTAAACACACTACAATTTATTTTCGCAGCGTACAGCGATTTTTTCTAAAGCAAAAGCTTTTTCATCAATGCACAGCTAATAATCTTAATGCTCATTATACATGTTAACTCTTTTTCTTTTAAATATAGCTTCTATTTTTATATTATTTACAGCAGTTTTTCTAAATAAAACAGCATTTTATTAGTCACAGTCGTCTTATTATTTATTAATTACCACATAATGAGATTAAGACAAATATGATGAACAGGTTTTGTTTACGCGACTGGGATAGTTATTTTGCTATGAAATATGGAAAATTTGCTGTGCAGTCAGTATTTATGCTATGTATGTAGTATTTTTGTACAAAAATAAATTTAACTGTATTGCATTATGAGGAAAAAAGTAATGTCATATTGATATAATATAATTATATGTCGGCGCAGCGAAGTTATTAGATCATTATTTTCTATATTTACCTAGTTTAAAAATGTGTTGTACTCTAATTCTGATCATTTTATAGTTCCCAAACGTAATAAACGACGTACCTAATTTTACAACATTTTGAATTTGCTGATTTATTCATTTTGTAAAGTTTCAACAAGAACCATTGCATTCTGTGGAGCGTACGGACGACGTAACTTTTATTTTTATTTATTATGTTACGCATTACTGACCAAGTTGTGTCGTCTGTATAACATTCGCCTAGAGTCGGTCACAAGATGGCGCCACTTATGGCGTATAGTTTATGTCGTTCATGACGTTTCGTTCTGACGTTTGACTTTTGTTTTTGTTGACACTTCGCTTCGGTGGGGCGGCCCGACTCTGGAGGCACTTTTGCTCGAGCAGCCGACCAGAGCGGACGTCCAGCGAATAAGCTAAGTGTAACTCTATTCTTTTGTTACTTATTATAAAATAACGGTGTCTTTCTATTTTGTTAAAACTGTTTCTTTATATGTTTTCTTAGGAACTAATAACATTGGTGAATTTAGATAGTGTTAAAACCAAATAAAAGTTGTAGCAATTGACTTGTCTTGTAATTGGATTGATTTGCGAGTTACCCACGAGTTCTTACCTATCATAAGTCGAAATGGACAGTGATGAAATGTGAAAAACCGTGACGTCAGCATTGCTGACGTCACGGTTCCTAAAAATAATTCCGCGGTCTCCCCGCCGTTATATATAATTTCGAATTATCTACAGTATGAGTTTTGTTAAACATCTGTTTATCTGTAGTGAAGTAATTTATTTGATGTAAAAAAGAATATAAATGATGAGTATGTATTGATAGGCGATTATTTATTTGATGTGTAATTTATAATATCCCATATTTTACGGCGTCGCTAGCGAGTTTGCTTGAGAAAAACTCATTGTCGAGGTATAAGTACTATCTAATTAGATTATCGCTTTTATGGTGTGCGTTTTTACCACATAATTCATTTTATTATCTAGTAATGACATCGGGTTCTGAAATAATGTGAATCCTCGTTTAATATTGTCGACTTCGGTCAAACTTGGACATCCTTCAACGTCCAGACATCTTGTTATAATATAATATTGTACCAGTGAAGATTTTAACATAATTTATTTTAAAAGTGTGTCCATGGAGTTTCTTGCCGGATTCTTCTCCATAGGATCAACCTTTTGGAACCGTGCAACTAGAATCATAACGTTTCATAAACGCTTGTAAAAGCTTATTTGAAATAAAAATATTTGAATTTGATGGTCCTGGTGGCAGTGGGCGATGCATGTGGGCCGTGTGCAGCGACGGCAGCGCGTCGTGCGTGTCCGTGGCGACTCTGCGCGTGCTGAGCCGCGTGCGCGCGCCGGGCGGGGCGGGCGCGGGTGGTGCGTTGCCCTCCCCGCTCGGCGCGCACTACGTGCAGCCCGCCGTATCCGCTACCTATTTGGCCTGGTAAGTGGATGCCCTTTTCGCATTTTGTTCGAGTTAAACATCCCACAATACTCCGATATTCAATTCTTCAAGAATAAACAAACTAGCACTTCCACATAGCACAACAACATAATTATATGGCATACTAGCGACCCGCCCGCTCGGTTTCACCAGCGTTGCTCCGTACGCGTCGCACATATACGAGCAGATCAACAGATTTCCAATTGTATTTTTGGTATATTAACAGCAGGTTTTTAACATAAATTTGGTATGAAATCTCTCGACTTAACTTTCCTGTTAAAATTTTTCCATAGTAGGTGAAAACGCCTTCATTCATTGTGTAAACTTAATTTTAAAGTCCCCCATAAATATCCATGGAGTCATAGCAGGCTCTTACATTTTCCATTCCGTAGAATTGTTTTCTGGAACAAATTCATCTATTCAAGGCTTTTCAGAGTATCTTCTCTACTATTATAAAATTGTAAAAAAGCTGTGTCTGTACATTGTTATACCCCTACAAAGAAGAGATCATCATTGTTGGTTTAGAGCTTCAAGTGAGCGAAGCCGCGGGCAGAAGCTAATGTCGTAATAATAATCTTAATAATCGGATAGATAATTGTTGGACTTAACCTCATTTGTTCAAACGCCAAGTCCACCAGATAGGTACCCGTCTGAGATTTACATGCGCTGCTGTGTTATTTCGGACGTCGCTCGGTACCTTATTTGTGTGTATGCCTTTTGTTTTCGTCACCTACTGCGGAAAGTGTTTCGCATATAACAATATCTATATTTAGTCAAAGTTTGTATGTAGCGCTACAGCTAGATGTCGCTGCGTGTGTTGTGCATGTGTGTGGTGCAGGCCGGCAGGCGCGTACTCCGCGCGCGTGTGGTGGTGCGCGGCGGCGTGGAGCGCGCGCGGCGTCGCGGCGGCGGCGCTGCCGCACGGCTCGGCGGCGGCGCTGCCGCACGGCTCGGCGGCGGCGCTGCCGCACGGCTCGGCGGCGGCGCTGCCGCACGGCTCGGCGGCGGTGTGCTGCGTACTGCCGCCCTCGTGCCCCGCCTCCTTGCTGGTGCTGGCCGGCGACGAGCTCTACGTGAGTTTGTTCTGCTTCTGCGCGGCTACGTCTAATTAATCTTGAGCCAGCCACGATGTATACCTACCGATTCGAAGCGCCATCTGCATATTTTCTAAACAGTAACTAACGCTCTTTAAATAGCCGTAAAGTTTTAATACCCATTTATGAGCATTACAAATTATATTAACAGGATAAAAGTACAATTTTACACATTAGGATATTAAACTGATAGAGGTATTTATTGGAATAATATCGTATAATTTCCAAATTAATTATACTGTAAAGTGTGAGGATCATGCAGATCTTGATATAGCAATTTGTATAAGTGCCTATATTTCTATATAGATAGATTGTATCCGCGGTCTGAGCTGGTCATGCTCACTTAAATGTCCTGCTGATGGTGGCGTTGTATATCGCGTCGATACATTGTGTACAGATTAATGTTGTAATCATTAGAAAAAAAAAGATCTGTTTTTGTGGTTTAATTGAAATAAAACATTTTTACTTAGACTAATGAACAACTGCGTGTGACTGCGGACTAGTCTCTGACCGATGCGATGGTGGCACGTGTTGCAGGAATGGCAGAGCCGTGCAACACCACAGAGCGGCTCGGGGTCGGCGGCGGCGGCGGCGGCGGCGGCGGAGTCGCGGGGGGGCCAAGCATAGTGCCCGACTCGTACCTCTACATCATCCGTTACATCACCGCGGCCGCGGCTGCGTCCGTCGCAACGTGACACAAGTTTGCTGGTCGTGTCACTTACACTGCATAACTATCCATTAAAGATGCCCCTGGAATAATTGTACTGACACAAAAGGTTAAAATGATATAAAACTCAAAATAAAAACAATAATCGGATCACTAATAATTAACAAAAATTTAAGGTAGCTGTTAGTAATTTTAACATTAAGACGTCCAACACCTCGGTCTACCCGTAGCCATGGATAAAAAAATAAAAAATAAATTAAAAAAATTCAATAAAAAAAATTAAATTAAGAAACTCACAACGAATGTACCCAACATTATCGTGACCCTGACTAGATGAATACCTACCTACACAATTTTATATTTACGTCACCAACAAAAAATCCGTCGGGTCATTTTTGCTCTAAATTTCAATTGAAATAATTATGACAGAAATGTTATGATGTATTTTAGAACCAAATGCAGCTCGCTGCATATTTTTGTGGGTGATTGAATATGTGTAAGATGGTAGTCATTGAGTCGGAGCCTCGAAAAGTTTATATAATCATTGTAGAGTAATTTCGTCATATATTTTCAAAATGTATTATTTAGAGTTTTCTTTTTCCTTAATTTTGAGTTACGGCTTGAAAACGTAACAATAAATAAAACAAATCAACACAGTAATTTAATTAGGTACCTACTTTCGCATTTATAATATTAGTATGGATTTTGTGATGCCGAAACAGTTATTTAAATTTTGTATCTATGTAGGTATGTCTGTTTATATTTCCATGCTTCACGTCAATACCATGTGAACAAATTTTTTTGAAATTAAGTAATTTATAGGTCAGAAATAAAGTATTCAGAGATCAATGGCGCTAAGTGTATTAAAAATATTTAGAGGTGCTTAGTTGAAACTTGGAGAGGACAACGCCTGTTAGGTCAGCTAGTAAGTATTTTTATATATTAATGATTATTTTTCAATCCTTTAACGAGTAGGTAAGTACTTAGGGTTGCAACGATATATCGGAAAACCAATAAATATCCATATATCGACGCCTAAACATATCGATATCGACGATACGCTGATATTGATATACCAATACCGGAAAATTCAATAATTATATCTTAACAACATATCGAAACCCGAGCTAACGACCGACGAGTTTACGTTATATATCTCTGCTCCTTTAAATACTCTTAAAGTAAACATTTTTGAAACATGGCAAGAAATGCAAGGTTTATATCCCAATCTTTTGAAAGTGGCAATGACTTGTCTACCAATTGTGGCAACAAGTGTTCCTTCTGTACGTTTTTTTTTTTCAAAGACTGGAGCCACTATAACTCTGAGCAGAAACCACCTACAAAGAAGCAGACTGTCAAAGTTCCATGACGATAGCGGGTACAAAATACTGGTATTAACCATTTTTTGATCAATAACAAATAGACATTTTATTTTAATAAATTTATGACAATAGACATATTTTATGTATAAACATTTTGTGATTATTCACATTGGTAAGGTAATAAAAATCGTATGACCGATAAACGTCTGCTTTAACTAAAACTACATTGGATTTCTATAAGCTTTAAAAAAGGACTAATATCGATAAGATATCGATTTATCGGCCTACTAGACTAATATATCGATATACTTATCAATATCGACGTAATTCGATATTTATGGATATTTTTCTAAACCTGGCATCCTTATCTACTATTCGATTTGCAACTTATTGATGTGTGTAGAAAACGTCATGCTCCCTGGCGGAACCACCTTTGCTGTAACCAAGTATAAGTTCCATGAACAATTCTATGAAATGTCTATAAAATTCTAGTCCTATTAAAAAAGTCTATATCTCTAGTTTCGACGTAAACTTTTATTTAAAGTGGTTGCGCTGCGGAGTATCCTTTCCGGCGAAACCACCATGATATTTCTATTACTATACATAGTACAAGCAAATATGTAGTATCAAATAATTCTATAACAATTCTATATTGAATTAGCACCCCTAAATCCTCAGTCTAATTTAAATATACGAACAAAACGGTGCCTCAAACGTTGTTTTCGAAATAGTAGCCAAGTGCCTAGATTAAGTTCTTAGCAAATAAAGTTTACGTCAAATATCATACAATGTCCTCAAGGCTTTTAGTTTTTAAGCATACAGATAATTTAACATAAATTAAACATGATTTAATTTAACATCGTAACCACATCGATGCATTATGGAACCTAGGCCGACTAGATTATGATCGGGAAGGCCGCGAGCGACGAGCCCCGAGTGACGCACACAAGGGCACACTCGCTGACCGACACACTGACCGACATGGCGCTGCACATCCCTGCCACCGGCCGCCTGTGCGCGCTGCTGGCCCGCGCCGCCTCGCTGGCGGAGGGCGGCGGCGCGTGCGGCGCGCGGCACGTGCCCGCGTGCCCGCCGTGCCGCGCGCCGCCTCAGCCGGCGTGCCGCGCGCGCCCGCCCGCCGTGCGCCGTGCTCAGCGCGTCGTGTGCTGCGCGCCGCCGCAGGGAGCTCGCCCCCCGTGCACGCCGCCCCAACCCGCCTGCTCGCTCACCTGCCGCGACTACGTCAACCAGGTCTACCATATTTATATGACAGCCAACACCACACTCCAAATTCAAACAGCTAGGTCCTGGAGTAAGTAGTAATCAAGTTTATAAAATCATGTGATAATGAAAACTTTGCAACTTGCAAGTGTTCGATTCCAGTGCCAGTTAGTCATTAGTCATTGAACTTATAGTGCTTAGCACGCCTCAATACGTAGGCAATGCTACTTAAGTTGTTTTTTTCAAAAGCTATTCTTGTTAACCCCTCGTGTGTTACGAGTGGTTTCACGTTGGTAGTGCAATGGGTGGGTATCGAACCGGCAACCACATGATCGCAAGTCCATCGCCCTAGCCATTAGGCTACTGACGCTTCTTTTATTTTTTGTTTTCTATATCCCATCCAAAAGAAATGCGAAAAGGAGGAGGATTAGGAGATGCGATTTGGATGAGGCTTTCGCTATGGGTCTCATTCAAATTTTGTGAAGATCTGATCACAAAATGTAGAATAAAAGAATGACAATAAAACGCACCGACCGAATAAATAATACATCGTCTTCGAGGTAAGTAAAATACAATTATGAAAGTCATGTACTTCAGTAATTATAGGTTTCTATTTTTTTTAATTTTTGAGCGCGAAATCTGTTGTTAGCAACGCGATTACAACGATCTACGGTGAATGCGGCGCGCATCCTTAACAACCTAAAAACACATAAACACAAGTCTATGTCAGTCAGTGGTAAAAAGGCCAACTTATCTCAATAACCGTAATTCAGATGGTTTTTTTTGTGCATATCTGCAATCAGCGCTAGGCTACGAACAACTCAGCAGGAGACTCTTCATCTTTCACCATCTGTCACCAACTCCCCGTATATCATGGCGTTTCAGTCGTTGTAGCTAATGTTTGTCAATATAGTAGCTAGGGCATTTGGATGATTTTCCAGTCGAGTTCTGTACCTACTTAATCCTTGTTAACTTTATCTCGTCTTGAACAGTTCTTATGGTCATAGCTTCATGTATCTCCGTGTTCGTCACAAACCATGGTACGTTTGCTATGGCCATTTTCCATTCTTTGCATGATAGCTAAATAAACTGGAGTTGCATACACTTCCCCACAGTTGCATTCCATATGTCCATTATTCCATATGTCATATGTATTACCTTTAGGATCATTTTGTAAATTACTAATTAATTAATAAATAATAATATTAAGAAAATAATAATTAATAATATTAAGAACTCCCACCAGTATATCATGGATATTGGATAGGTCTCCGTCTTCTTTAACCTGGAAAATTCGATCTGCCCGATCAGTAGATAGAAGCTATGGGGTAGGGATGCCTTTATTTTGTATAGTAGGCCTTTGTGCCACACCTTATCGAACGCAGCCTGGACGTCCAAAAACACAGCAGAGCAGTATTCTTTATTTCACACCCTATGCACTTGTTCTATGATACAGGGCTGTTGTCTTAAACCAAATTGATGTTTAGGTACGACTTGGTTTTCGTTGAGTATGGGTAATATTCTACTCAAGAGGATCCTCTCAAAGATATTGGACAGCACAGGCAACAGGTTTTCTGATGTGAAGGCAAATTTCGAACTGGCGGGTGGAACTCGCGGTGGCTTAGTGGTCATAGCGTCTGGTGTATCTAACCAGAAGACGCAGGTTCGAATCCAGTCCGCAGTCAAATTTTTCCATCACTAAAATAACGTTAAAATCTTAGCATGAAAATGTAAAAAAAATACATAACATTAACATTAATTTGTTGTTGGTATGTCTGCTATCGATTCATGGTTTTATTAGTGGCCGCTATACAAAATGGCGCCTGGTAAGAAGACCACGCTCTGTAGTTAAATGGCTGCTGTGTCAATTGTTCCTCTTTCTTGAACTTGACTTGACACGCTACCCTGTGTCTAGATCGAAAAGTCTTAGGTAGAGTACTGTTAGAAATTTCAATTAATTGAAAAGCGTTTTATTTGTACTTTTTTTAATCAGTCCCCAGATAAGTAGGTTCTTAGTTATTATATTATAGACTGCTCTTGACATGGTCAAAAGGTTTAGCCAATTAGGTACATAATATAGCACTTAATAACTACCTGTCAAGTTGGGTTTCAGTGCCTAGTGGAGTACCTCAAGGTTCGTTATTGGGCCCCCTCCTATTTGTTGTCTATGTAAACGACATCGACCGTTGCCTACAATCATCTCATCTATTATGCTTTGCTGATGATATGAAAATTT
Source organism: Acronicta leporina (assembly GCA_947256265.1). NCBI lineage: Eukaryota > Metazoa > Arthropoda > Insecta > Lepidoptera > Noctuidae > Acronicta > Acronicta leporina. The sequence continues at coordinate 24,051 of OX366513.1, read as the reverse complement.
ATACCACAATCTCATCAGTTGAAGACATGTCAGCACTTCAGACCGACCTATGCCGGCTGGAAGAGTACTGCCCAAAAAATAAACTTGACCTCAACCCCTCCAAATGCTCAGTAATCACGTATACTAGCAAACGTGCGATCATAGAGACTTCGTACACCTTAGGAGGTCTAACCTTGCCAAGAAGTAGTGCAATTCGTGATTTGGGCGTATACCACGATCAGAAGCTAGCTTTTGACACGCACATTGACACATGTGTGAGAAAAGCTTCCAAATCGCTCGGGTTTATAATGCGACTTTCTAAATCATTCACTGAAGTTAAGACACTCAACATTCTGTACTGCACCTATGTCAGCTCTCATTTAGAGTATGCATCCCAAATTTGGAACCCCTGTTACAACAAATACGTCAATAGAATTGAAAAAATACAAAAACGCTTCGTTAGGCACCTTTGCTTTCGTCAAAAGATTCCTTATCATTCTAAAGATTACCTCCAATTGTGATGATCAGCCAATTTCAGGAACCGTTGGGTTAAAAAATAAACTCACTTCTTGTTCTATCACTTTTATTACAATCGTTATACTCACAATAATTATAGGTAACAGTAAAATAGTACTCAATATACTTCTACACACTAGTGCACGCTACAGAGGTTTAACAACGAATGCCGAGGCTTTACAGAGCAGTACATTTATATAGATTCTTACAACAATTGAGTGTCTGTCAAAGTCAATATATTTGTTAACAACTACCCGTCTTAATTTAGTATTATGCACTTATTTAAGATACTAGTTCTATAAAGATAATTTGTAATTATAGGATTGAAATACGAGTAGTTGTTAACAGCTCGGCCATCCGTTCATCAACGAGTCCCCTCGTTGGTAATTTATACAATTTCATGAAAAAAAAATATATACACTCATACAGTTTCATATACTACCTATTATTAGGTAAACAATTATATAAATCAACCCATGATACATGACCACTATCAATGGGTACCTACTTATAAGGAAGTCCTGGCTCATGACCTTAGCCAGTTCCTTAACAGGCTCGTGATCCATGACCTTGATCAGAGCGTCTAAGTAATATTAAGCTCACACCCAGCACATGACCTTTGCTGATTGTGATACCTAATATAACAAATATGATCCATGACACTGATCAGGGAATAGTACATATACATGCTACTAAAATAATGCTAATACTCAAATAATGCTAATCTAGATTTAATTTGATCCATGACTTTGATCAACTTGTATAATTAATTTAAAATGATCCATGACATCGATCGGAAAAATAAGAAACTTGATTAACTGTAATAAATACATCTTACTTTATTAATTACTTATTAATTAAGAGGCAGCTAGTACCTGTAACCCTTAACATAGAATTCAATATTATGAATGGTGTCCACACTATACAGATAATGATATTCTTACTTATGTGACAGCGTGATAGGCATCTCAAGAGTGATAACTATACTTCGTTATCGGATTCATTACTTGATAAATCGTCTGATGATAGTGGTTTATTAAATACTAGCCAGGGGAATATTTTGTCAATAGCTACGACTGCTTCGTAACGCCTACCCTTTCTTGTAATAGGTGTATCTTCGATGACAAATCGGTCGTTTGGAAGAATCTTTTTAATGCGATAAGGGCCCTGACACTTTGGTTCTAGTTTTTTTGATTGACCTTCTATACCTGTTACTGCCTTTATAACCCTTACTAGATCCCCTATAGCAAAACGTTTATCATTGTCTGTCCGTCTGTGTTCGTCGTATCTTTCCTTGTCTTTATTTTGCTTTATTTTAATTAGTTCATTAGCGGTTGACCTTACTTCGGTCAGATTTGTGGCCACATCTAATGTTATATCCGAGTTTAGAAAGTTTAAAAGTTTCCCTTGGGAAGGATTTGTTACGTTACAGCCGAATAACAATTCTGTTGGAGTCTTTTTAGTAGTAGCGTGGATTGTGGTATTAATGCCTAGCTGTATATCTGGTAAATGTTCATCCCATACACCATTAGGTTTATCATGGTTCATCGCGCCAAGTGCGGCTAAGATCGTGCGGTTATACCGCTCAACCTGCCCGTTGGCACGAGGGGTAGCTACAGCATTATAAATGTGTTTTATACCACTTGATTTAATAAAGGTTTTAAACGTGTTACTAGTAAAACTTGTGCCTTGGTCAGTGATCAAACGACATGGCGTCCCAAAATAGCTAAAATGCTCGCGAAACACTCTGATACTGGATGACGATTTGGTATTTCTCACAGCAGAAAGATTTACGAATTTCGTGAAAGCATCGACAATCACTAATATATAAGTGTTACCGCGTTTTGTCCTAATAAATGGGCCTAAATGATCGGCGTGGATTGTATGAAAAGGTCTGTCAACTTTCGGGATAGGGTGCAATTCGCCTATTTTAGGTCCACTAGGTAGTTTATGGTGCGCACATTCAAGACACGCGGAAACATATTTTTTTATCTTCTTCTTCTTCGAAGTGCCTCTCCAATTACTGGAGGTTAGCCGTCAGTTCGGAAAACTTCAGTCTGTCCTTTGCGAGACGGAACAGTTCAGCGGCGCTGTTGATGCCGGTCCACTCGCGAATATTGCGCAGCCACGACTATTATACTATTATACACACGATATTTTTTTATAAATCGTCTCATTTTCGGGAACCAATAAGACGATTGAATACGAGCTAGAGTTTTGTCGAAGCCGAAATGACCTATATCGTCGTGATTACTCTTTAAGATTTGCCATCGAGCGCCCCTTGGTACTACCCAACGTTCAGAATCATCTCCAGTAATACGATAGACTCGGCCGTTCTTTAGTTTATAATTTTTAAAAGTACCTAAGACCTCCTTCGCGTTTTCGTTACTTAAGATATTTTTGATCTTTTTAATATCATCGTCAGCTTCTTGAACCGTAATAAGCCAGTCTTCCGTATTTACTGAGAGAATATCCAGAACGTTGTTTTCGGTCTCGTTATTATCGAAAATAGCAGCCCTACTTAATGCATCTACATGCGCCATTTTATCGCCGGGTCTATATTCGATTTCGCAGTCGAATTCCAAGAATTGTACCCACCAACGCGCTATGCGGGGTACTAAGTCGCGTTTCGTCATTGTACTACGGAGTGCATTACAGTCTGTTAAAATTTTAAACTTTATGCCTAACAGATATACTCGAAATTTGTTTAATGAAGCTATTATGGCCAAGGTCTCAAGTTCAAAAGAATGTAACTTTTGTTCGTCTATTGTTGTCTGTCGACTAAAGTACGCGACTGGTTTAAGGATTCCTAGTTCGTCTTTTTGTAATAAAATACCGGCTACCCCAAATTTACAGGCATCGGTGTGAAGTTGGGTCTCTGCGTTTGGGTTATAAATAGCGAGGATGGGTCTACTGACAAGATAGTGTTTTAACTCGTTAAATGCGGAGGTTTCTTCCACGCCCCATTTCCAAGTCGTATCCCTCTTCAAAAGATTCGTCAAAGGTCTCGCAATTAACGCAAAGCCTTTGACAAATCTTCGGAAGAAGCTAGTGAGACCTAAAAATCTTCTCACGTCATGAATATTTTGAGGAGGGGGAAATTTTGAAATAGCTTCAGTCTTAGTGCTACCTGGTCTAACCCCATTGGCGCTTACTTCGTACCCTAAATAGTCAATGCGATTAAAAAAGAAATGACACTTACTAAGTTTTAACGTTAAACCACTATATTTTAAAACTTGGAATACTTGCTCTAATCGGATTATACCTTCGTCAAAGGAACGTGCTGGGATAAGTATTTCATCCATATATACGAGAGTATATGCACGAACAGGTGATTTCTGTATTATTTTATTCATCGTTCGTTGAAATACGGATGGGGCATTAACGAGGCCAAAAGGCATTCTATTATATTCATATTGGCCGTCTGGAGTAACGAAAGCCGTTTTTTCACGGGACTCCTCGGCAATAGGGATTTGATAATAGCCGGATGCTAAATCAAGGGTAATGAACACACTATTACCGGCTAAGAGATCTAACTGGTCCTCAATACGAGGTAGAGGATAATGCTCTCGCTTAGTTTTTTGGTTGAGAGCCCGATAATCGACACAAAGCCTTTTTTCTCCAGATTTCTTGTTTACGAGGACTATTGGGCTAGCATATGGGGAGGATGATTCTCTTATAATTTCGCTGTCCAACATTTGCTGAACCATATCTCGCACTAATTGTCTTTCGGAGAAGGAAAGCCTATATGGACGGTAAACCACAGGATCGGAATCCTTTAACTGAATCACCATTTCTGTTTCCGTAGTAAATCCTAAATCCGTTAAACCTGATGAAAAGCATAACTTATATTTTTCGAGTAAATCTATCAACTGGTTCCTTTGCTCTACGCTTATATCATGTCCACAGTTTATTGGTGATTCAATTAAAGAAGTTTCCAACGTAATGTTAACTTTATTAATCGATACGAAATTATCGGCAGTGATACTACGAGTAATTAAGTCACCAGATCTAAACTGAATATTTTCTCGACTAATATTTTGCACAAGTATATTACATATTCCGTTTTTCATTTCAAACTCGCCTGGTAGTAAATAATGTTCCCTATTAATCTCGCATCTTATATTCCCATTTACATAGATCTTTCCGGAATACTCGCTATTACATTTAACTCGTACCGCGCCTATATTAGCTCTAGGTATAATTACGTCAGAATCACACATAAGGTGGCATTTAATCGGGATAACTGTAGGGACCCTCTGGAATATAACATCTGAACCCGTTTTAATAATCTTAACTGTAGGTCTTTCTGTAAATGTGTGACCAAGTAATAATGAACAATTGATCAGATTATCGTCAACTACTAGTATTTCTACGTTTTCTTCGACTACCCCCTGTACCTCTACAGTTGCGTACATTACACCTAAAGGGCGATAGGGACTATTACCTAGTCCTTTCAAGAGCGGCCCTAGAGAAGGCTTCCATTCTAATTGTAATCGGCGAGCGTCACTGAGCCGTATCAGAGTTCCCTCACTCCCTAAATCTACATAAGACTCCAATATGTTGTCGTTTACTTTAACTGGCATTATATATTTTAAACTCGTGTCACCGATACTTTCTATTTGCAAAACATTCTTACTTGTATTTTGAGCACTACTATTACTTTGAACCATCTTAGTACAGTCAGTTGCCAAGTGGCCTCGTAGGTTGCACTTGGTACACTGAACTTTTGGTTTGGGGCAACGGAAAAAAGGATGTCCTACCTCATTACAATTGAAGCATGTCATTTGGGGCTTTTGCGATACATTATTCTTATCGGTACTAATATTTTTAATACTACCTACTTGGGGACCAAAACGCTTATCTTTATCTTTATTTCTAAGTTCAGCACTTGACTTGTCTTGGCCTACCTTGACCGATTTAAAATATTTAAGGACCTGTTCGGGTTCGGTGAATTCGACAGCTTGCGCTCCTAATCGAACACCCCTATCGTCAATGCCAAATATTAGACAGTCAACAGCTCTCCGACCAGTTATTTCGCAACGATTAAGGAGATTCATTTTACTGTAATAATATAATTCTAACGACTCGCCAAAACGTACACGTTTGTTCAGCATTTCAGTAAGGAGTTCGGCATAGTTGTGTCGAGAAGGAAACGATTCTTTAAGTTTTATTTTCCACTCAGGCCACGTATGCAGTAAAGTCGGTAAACCTTGGTACCAGGTCTTGGCAACACCGCTTAACTTTGGCAACGCATAATGTATAGTTTGTTTATCGTCCCAGTTATAAATTTGAGCACATTCTTCTATTTTATGAATCCACGAATCTATAGACTGTTCTTTACAGAGAGGGTCAAATTCAGGAAGTACATTATGGAGTACTGGAAACTTATCACGCTGTCCACTATTCTTATTATTAATGGTATTCATGATGTCTATAAACTTTTCGAGCATATTCTGAGTATCGACATACCTTGAATTATTTTCGGAGTCGCCTCCCTCTGCACGAAGTGTGCGGCTGCGCCCCCTTGTGCTGCGGGGCGGCGAAGACGGCTCCTCCGATTGAGCATGTTCGTCGCTGCGGCGCCTTGCACGCTTCGACGGACGACGCTTACTTCGTTTTCGCCGCGGTTCAGGGCTCCGACTCCGTGATGTCGTCGCACTGCTCGACTTTCTTCTGTTTCGCTTTGATTTTGGCATCTTCAAACCTCGCAAACACGCAAAAATAAAATCTGTTAATATTAGAAATACCTCGATTAAGATTTATGCAACGGGTACGTTGTGAAATCAGATAGGTATTTTCCTTACCAATAAACACCTAATTTATCAGTACCGTGTTCTATAATTACACAAGTTAATAACACGGGTCGTAACGGAAATAAAAAAAAAAAAATAACAAAGAGAAAAAAAAATCTAATTAACCTCACATTTTGGCTTGGTAGATTGTATTTTTATGCATGGATCAACTCAGAATACTAAATCAGAGAAAACAAAGTCGTAATAAAATACTTACACTTTATATGGTGATGCGGTGGGCGGGATCACACCAATATTGTAATTTATATCAGTGCAATCCCACTTCTGAGATGTGATGATCAGCCAATTTCAGGAACCGTTGGGTTAAAAAATAAACTCACTTCTTGTTCTATCACTTTTATTACAATCGTTATACTCACAATAATTATAGGTAACAGTAAAATAGTACTCAATATACTTCTACACACTAGTGCACGCTACAGAGGTTTAACAACGAATGCCGAGGCTTTACAGAGCAGTACATTTATATAGATTCTTACAACAATTGAGTGTCTGTCAAAGTCAATATATTTGTTAACAACTACCCGTCTTAATTTAGTATTATGCACTTATTTAAGATACTAGTTCTATAAAGATAATTTGTAATTATAGGATTGAAATACGAGTAGTTGTTAACACAATTATGTAAAAAATACCACCTTCTACCACTTTCCATCCGTCGTGAGATAGCTGACTTCTCCTATCTTATAAAAATCATTAACAATGAAATCGACTGCCATGAGCTCTTGGAAAAACTATATTTTAATGTCCCGTGTAAGTCAGTTCGCTTCAATCCACCCATTCGTGTTCCGAATGCTAGTACAAATTACAGGCAGAACAGTTACATTGTGCGAGCAATCAGAAATTTTAATAGTATATGTAAGCAGCACGGTTTTGACCCCTTTATGACTAGTGTGTCATCGGCAAGAAGGACCTTAAGCCTCACCTTTTTTAAATAGACAGCCATTTGTTGTATGATCAATAAATCAAAATACAATGTAATAACAATTTGTAGTTGTAATAGTGATCTGTAGTTGTAAATTGTCAATATACTATATAATATACTCGCTCTCAATTAAATTTAACTTACTATATTTCTATAAGTGAAGACTTGTTATTGGCTTTCTATTAACTAGATGATGTTTTACTGTGATATCCTAGCTTTAAGTCTTCCATACTTTAAATAAATAAAAAAATAAAAAAAAATATAATATTATGACCTAATCCAATGATTTGAAATTGTCAGATTCACGAGGGCCAGGTGGTAGACAAAGTCCTACCGCTAAATGAATCGAGCGGATGTGACTGCGAGCAGGACCCCGTCGCACAGCGGCTGCAGCTCGCGAAGCGCGCGCGCCGCGCTGAGTATGAGCGCGAGGTGGCGCGACGAGAGGCGCAGCCCCGCGCCCCCCGCGCGCCGCCGCCCGACCCCTACCGCCTCGGTGGCGAACGCGAGTGCGCGCGCGCTACTGACGGTTGCCTTTACACGATGCCGCGCGTGGCCAAGACGCCACCGCCCTCGACGCCACGCTGCGGGCCTGCGCGCACCCCGCCGCCGCCGCGTTGTGTCGAGCTCGCTCCGGATGACGGCTGCCGCATCAAGGGCGATGCGTACCTTGACCCATGCGCGCACCACCCTCGCGTCATTATCGAGATTGACCGCAGCACAAGCACCGCCGGCACGCCGCCGCCGCCATCGCCGCCACTGCCGCCACCGACTCCGAACAGAAGGTGCGGAGGCGGGCGCAACGCTTCCCGCGCTGGTGACACCAGCTGGTGTGCAAGCCCGCGGCTCCCGGCTCCCGCACCACAGCCTTGTCGTCACCCCACCATCGTTGAACGTCTCCGCGCTCGCTCCGTGCCTCGCCTGCCGGACACACAAAATAAGCGACGGTTGCACACGTCTGTGCAGCTGCCTTCTAAAGCTGGGAAGTCAATCAGCATTGTATCTGGTAGGCTAGACAATATACTTAATTCAAAACGACAGCTAAAAGAGGCCGGGATCGGCCGCGTAGTGGTCGATGTGGATGAGGAACGAGCACGGCAGACGAAAGCTTCCGGCGGCAGTCTCGAGCTTTGTGTGCCGGTCGGCACCGAGAGCGTGACCGTGCTGGTGTCACTGGAGGGCGGGAGCGCTCGCGGTGCCTCGTGCTCTGAAGCCCCGCCGACACACGCTGCTACCAATACGTCTTCGGTTTCGTCAACTAAAACTACTTGCGCTCAACGAAGTTTCTCGCCATGCAATTCTGCGACTACACAAAGACAACAAGATACATGGCTATCGAAAAAAATCTTTCAAAAGAAATTAATAAGAGGCCCGTGCGACGCGGCAAAGAGTGAACTGATTTGCGGGCTGACGCCGGCCAGTGCACCGCAGCGCTGCACGGGATCATCCGGTGGCTCCACACAGGAAACTAAACATTACCCGTCAATATCCACATTACTTGCACACACAACGTAGTAGTTTAGTAGTCGTAGTTCTACTCATAATTACCAGCAATGTTAGGTTGTGTCGCCGGTCGGGTGTAAATATTTTGAATAAAATATCAAAAAAACAGAATAATTATTTATTATCTTATTATTGAACAAGCTGACCCGACAGACGTTGTACTGTCCAAGTTTCTACTGAGTGCTTTGACGAATCTCATAGAGAAAGGACTCTCTTATTGCGACGCGATATTTTAACTTGCGTGAAATATTATTACAGTGGTCCTTTACATGGAACTTAAATCTAGATACAGTTATAAACAAAGAAATACAGTTTGATGTAAAGTGTGAAGTAGTAAAGTGAATGTGTGAGAGCAAGGAGTGAGTGCGCTAAAGCGGCGCCAGAGACAGGCACGCAGTGAGGCGTGGTGGCAGTTAGTTAGGGGTGAAGAGGGGAGGTAAGGAACCATCAGCGGGAGGCCCCTGTCTGCCACCCCACACAAAATACAGATCGGGGTTTGTGTAGTATAAGATGATGGTGTGATGGGTGGCAACAGCCACGCCCAAGATTTATTATTGTGCGTGTAAGTGTAATGAGTTTTGTGTGTGTGTTGTGTATGTGTTTTGTACAACTATGAACCGTAGTCGATCCTTTGTTTTAGTTTATTTAGGGCATGGACCAATCGAGGGCAAGTGGATGAGGTAGCACTGTGTTTTGTGTTCTTGCAACACCGAGCCGATTGTATTTTTTAATGAACTGCACACAGTTGTAGCAGTCCGTTGCCTTTTGATTCCTTTTTACATGGCAGTCCTTATAAACGTGACGAGCAGTGTGAGCAGATGGTCTTGTCGGCCGTACAGTGCTTTCTGGTTTGACCGAACTGCAGGCAAGAATAGCATAGCATTGGAGAAATACTCCTCAACATGGACCCGCTGGTGGTCCAAGTTAACCCTTCCCATACTGATTAGTTTCCTCCATAAGGGAGGATATGCCAAAAAGACAGCGGTACCCTCTTGAACCAGAAAACCAGGTCAGAAAGGGGTTGGGAGAGCTGCAGGCCGTTTTGTTCTATTATGATTGTGGCGAGTTCCTCAGGGGGAATATCGCTGGGGATACCCTTGACCACCAGCATGGGATTTAGCTTCTTAGATTTCTCGGCAAACAAATTGGCTGCCTCGAAATCAACTTTATAGAGGGCAATGTCCTGCGCGGTCTCGTTATCAAATTCGACTCTAAGTTTGTTGTTAGAGACGAATTTGACATCAGACGGACAGAAGTTTGTGTCTCGGAAGGTGATTTCCGAGCGGAAAAATTTGAGGGTCTCTTTAGGGGCGACCACCTCCTTCTTGGAAGAGACGATGATCGCCGGCCTAGAGGTTGGTATTACTGGGGTGGTGGTTGGGGGTGGGGGTAGGATAGAGCTTTAGCGGCAGCAGAATAGGACTGCCGAACGGGTTGAGTGGGCTGAGAGGGGGCAGGGGGGGTGAGGATCCTTGCTAAATTGGCAATTTCAGCCTTCATTGCCTTGGTCACTGTGACGTACTGAGAATAAAAATATATAGTTGTTGTCAACGGACGCACAAGGCATGGATTACATTCTAACTGTCAGCCAGACCAAGCTGCCGTGTGACCGGAGCTATTGTAAAATATTTCTGTGTTGTTTAATTTACTTAATACATATGTGACTATTGGACGTCACAAATGGCGACGAGTCTGAGGGAAAGCGCGGATGCGATATTTTTGTAAAAAAGGAAGGAAGAACAGAGCGGAAAAAGAAAAATATAAAAATATGTAAGTACTGACAGGAAAAAATTGTGATTGATGTTTTCGTGCAGCGGTATTTTAAAATTTGAATACGATATGGCTCCTTATAATAATGATAAATAATTAAATGAATGCTGATGTATCTTTAAAATACATACGTACCTATTGCTGCTGGTATTTCAGCAGTGCGTGATTGTGTGATCCGTCCGAGTGGACCTATCGTTATAGTTACAAGATTGCGAATGGTTGCATTTGTTTATCATGAATGGGTTTAATTAATGTGATATTCATTGTATACAATGCATATTGTATTCAGGGTATGCCTAAAACAAATTGTATTATGTTAAGTCAAATAATTTTATTTGATGCCCAGTACCTACTTCTGAATGTAAAAGAAGAATATAAGATGCCAAGACAAATATAGGTACTAAGATTGACTAAGGCTGGTATCTTCATAAAAACTTTGCACGAAAACGTACTATTCAATTCTAATGCTAAAAATACAAATTGGACTATGAATCTGGTATACCTAATTTATGTCTGGAATACTGAACGAGTAAGTAACCAAAAGTAATCAATGGGTTATGGAATGGTGGTATCATGGACGGAGCACTATGAAACATTTAATATTAATGAGATCAAGGATCAAGGATCAGATTGAACAAAAACAAAGAGATTTAAATGTCTTTGAATAAGTAGTAGCAAATTGACAATGTCAAGTGGTACTAGCAAAAAGTTTAAATTTTATCAGAATAGAAACCATCGACTTAATGACAATAAAAAGTATTTATGTAAATAGATCTCAATAGTTAACCGAAAAAGTCGGTTGCTGATAATAAAACCAATGAATTTGGACAACAGTAGTAAATCGATAAAGTCGGTTGGTACTAACAAAAATAATTATTTCGTACAACAGTAGTAAACCGGTAAAGTCGGTTGGAATTAACAAAAACAATGATTTTGTACAAACAGTAATACTAATTAAATCAATGATATTTTACAGGTGTAACTAGTAAACCGACAAAGTTGGTTGGAACTAACAGAAACGATTATTTGTAAACCGCTGAAGTCGGTCGGTATTTATTAAAACAATTCTTCTTACAGGCATTACTAGTAAAATGTTGAAATGAATTGGTACTTATTAAAAAATAACAATTATTTTGAACAGTTTAAGTAAACCAATGAGGTTGGTTAGAATCAATACACAATAAAAAATGTTTTGAAGTCATTAGAAAAACCGATGAGGTTGGTTGGTAGGTATTAAAAACATTATTTTGAACAAAACATTATAATTGAACCAATGAGGTTGGTATGTACAATAGGTTACAGGTGTTACCTGACCCACCTTAAAAATTTACGAATTTGAACCCTCTGCTTGTGATATTACGGGTTATCCAATTTGTATGAGTTAATCAGACTAGCGCTACTCGATGACAAATAAAATACAGACTACCTACTAAGCAATTTAGATTTTTAAAACAACGACCTAGGTCGTTGTTTTAAAGCGACTTGTTCAAGATAGGCAAATATTATAAACTACAGTTGTGCCAATTTGATCTTTAACACGTAACGTTAGGGTAGGTAATCTTTGAATATTGTTTTGTCACATGATTGAGGAGTTGTTAATTTCAATAATAATTGTTAAGGTGATTTGCTCTGGTGGTTGCAACAGTGTATCTATGTTAGCATAGTTATGAGTTCAAAACTAGCCCTGCGCTTCTTTTAGCTTTTTATGTTTACAATATTCAATTCCAAATGTTGTTTTTATATGATATTAAAATATTTATTTTATTTAACTATTTAAATAAAAATAACAACAGAAATGAAAAACATTAATTATTATGATAACGATTTTATTGAATATAAAATACACAATTACTTGTTTTAGTAAAGAAAAATAAAATTATCTGTTTAAATAGCATAAACCTTTTTAGTGACGTACCTAAACATAGACAGTCAATACTCGGTGGTAAAATATTGACACTAGTCTATGAAAGAAGGAAATTAAATATTTAGTAAAAATAATTTTAATATTAAATAATATAAGATTTAGGAATCGGCATAGAATATAGAGATAGACATAGCAATAACATTATATGTCGTTTCTTTTCTTACAGGTAAGTTAAGGTAATGTTGTAACAATAATAACATACTTTTACTGGTATTTACCTACAAACCAATTAAATCTTTTCTTACAGAGAAACTCATGTGTTGCATTGGCTGTGTCATCGAAATTATAAAACAATAAAAATAGCATTATATATATATATAGTATATATATAATATATATATTAAAAAGCAAAAACGTAAAAAGAAGTTTTAATACTTATGATAAGTTTGTTTTTTTTTTATTAAAGTTGTTACTTACTAAATATTTCGTTTTAAAGTTGCCTATAAAATACCCATTTTTATTTTTAAAGTAGGTAATTAATCTAATACATACCTACTTTAAACAGTAGTCAATGTCTGACTTTCCTGACTTCTGATTAATCCCAATTTAAAATCATTTGACCCCAAAAAATTTCTATTGGGCTTAGGTCAGGCAGGGCTTGGCCAATTTATTGTCTTGACACCTTCTTGACTGGCTAGCCAATTTTGCATCATCATCATCATCATCATCATCATCATCATCATCATCATCATCATCATCATCATCATCATCATCATCATCATCATCATCATCATCATCATCATCATCATCATCATCATCATCATCATCATCATCATCATCATCATCATCATCATCATCATCATCATCATCATCATCATCATCATCATCATCATCATCATCATCATCATCATCATCATCATCATCATCATCATCATCATCATCATCATCATCATCATCATCATCATCATCATCATCATCATCATCATCATCATCATCATCATCATCATCATCATCATCATCATCATCATCATCATCATCATCATCATCATCATCATCATCATCATCATCATCATCATCATCATCATCATCATCATCATCATCATCATCATCATCATCATCATCATCATCATCATCATCATCATCATCATCATCATCATCATCATCATCATCATCATCATCATCATCATCATCATCATCATCATCATCATCATCATCATCATCATCATCATCATCATCATCATCATCATCATCATCATCATCATCATCATCATCATCATCATCATCATCATCATCATCATCATCATCATCATCATCATCATCATCATCATCATCATCATCATCATCATCATCATCATCATCATCATCATCATCATCATCATCATCATCATCATCATCATCATCATCATCATCATCATCATCATCATCATCATCATCATCATCATCATCATCATCATCATCATCATCATCATCATCATCATCATCATCATCATCATCATCATCATCATCATCATCATCATCATCATCATCATCATCATCATCATCATCATCATCATCATCATCATCATCATCATCATCATCATCATCATCATCATCATCATCATCATCATCATCATCATCATCATCATCATCATCATCATCATCATCATCATCATCATCATCATCATCATCATCATCATCATCATCATCATCATCATCATCATCATCATCATCATCATCATCATCATCATCATCATCATCATCATCATCATCATCATCATCATCATCATCATCATCATCATCATCATCATCATCATCATCATCATCATCATCATCATCATCATCATCATCATCATCATCATCATCATCATCATCATCATCATCATCATCATCATCATCATCATCATCATCATCATCATCATCATCATCATCATCATCATCATCATCATCATCATCATCATCATCATCATCATCATCATCATCATCATCATCATCATCATCATCATCATCATCATCATCATCATCATCATCATCATCATCATCATCATCATCATCATCATCATCATCATCATCATCATCATCATCATCATCATCATCATCATCATCATCATCATCATCATCATCATCATCATCATCATCATCATCATCATCATCATCATCATCATCATCATCATCATCATCATCATCATCATCATCATCATCATCATCATCATCATCATCAGTTAGGTTAGCAGTTAGGTTAGCAGTTAGGTTAGCAGTTAGGTTAGCAGTTAGGTTAGCAGTTAGGTTAGCAGTTAGGTTAGCAGTTAGGTTAGCAGTTAGGTTAGCAGTTAGGTTAGCAGTTAGGTTAGCAGTTAGGTTAGCAGTTAGGTTAGCAGTTAGGTTAGCCCCACTCATGTGGATTGGCAGGTCAAAACAATAGTGCTGGAGACCGCAATGGCGGTCTGCCACTGCTGGGGTCGCGGATGAATGAATTCTCGCTCCCGTAACCCCAGCAAAAAAGTGGTGAGGCGAAACACCCGTGTGGTTTTAGTCGGTAGGTCACCCATTCTGGGTGGAGTCCGACACACCCCGCCGCCTTCCCCGGGCGGCGGATGTCCATGAGGATTTCCACACGCCAAAAAAAAAAAAAAGGTTAGGTTAGGTTAGGTTAGGTTAGGTTAGGTTAGGTTAGGTTAGGTTAGGTTAGGTTTTTTTTTTTTTTTTTTTTTTTTTTTTTTATAGCAGGAGGTGGAAATCCTCATGGACACCCCAGTCACCTCACTTGTGACGTGGCTGGGGTAGTGTCGGACTCTTACCGACTAAAACCACCCCCTGCCTCGGCTGCGGCTCCTCTGACATTATCAGAGTCCTTGTTTGGGTTTAGTCGTATCAGCAAGCTGTAGTCCACGGAGTACAGTGCGATCGACGTCAGCCGGGTTTCTGTTTCAGCAGGACCTCGAGGGAGGGTACGAATGGTGTTGGGTTTCCGAAATGGCATTGTGTGGGCAATATTTCCGACCCAGGCTCGACCTGGGTATTACATTTTTATTAAAAAAATGTTCAAAATTACCAATTTTGCTCACCAGATCGAACCTGGTTCGATTATACTCGGGCTCACCGTACGCAGGTGTGCTTTTGGTCTCAGAATTCCCAACAACACATATGCGTGCGGGATCTTCCATGCTATAAAGTAGGCATATGTGTGCTGGAAATCCACCATAAAGTGAGAACACCTGCGTCGCGGTCGATGGCTCCTGCCGGGCCATTTCGGAACCTGTGGTTTTGAGGACGAGGACACATTGGGCAGAGCGGCGTTAGTAAGCTCTTCCTCGGCGGGCTTTAAAGGACGGCATGTTGTATTGGTTGCTATACAACTTGGACCAGTGACCGACTTGTCGTTTCCGCCATGCAAGCCTGTCTTGCATGTTAACATGTTTTCAGCACTTGTGTTGCGTACTCCGAGGTCGGTCTTCCGGTCCAGACTTTGCAATCTCGCTGCGTCAGAAAGCCCACCGAGTACTTTACTCCTGCTACTCGTTGTCCCTAAGTCGGTGTCCTCGTTCCTGTCCATTCTGAGGCCGTTGGCGTTAGCAGTACGCTATTGTCATACGTGCTATCGCGTCCCATTTCCTGTGCACAGGGCAGTCACCATCGAAGGCGTTATGGTTCGCTGCCGGGTTTTTAGCCAGCTTGCAATTTTTGCAATTGGCAGCCTCGCCGGCAGCGAACTTCGGACAGTCTGCCCTGAGGTGCAACTCGCCGCAGTGAGAGCACGAGTCGGCCGCCTCCTTACACAACCTGCGGCCGTGCCCATACCCCAGACACCGCGTGCATTGAATGAGCGGCGTCTGGTCTAGCACGTTGACACGTTGCAGGTCGATGTACACTTTACCGGCGGCCGTGAGTCGCTGCCACAGCTTAGGCGAGACCTGCAGCACGGCATGACACTCATGCGGGTTCCTCGCTCGTCTGCGGTACTTAACTGTGGCAGCGAACTCCTCGCCGCTCAAATCACCCAGAACTGCGGCGTTTTGCACCTTAAGGGACGCGATGATCTCCTCATCCGTGTTATAGGAGAGGAGATCCTTGAGCACCACCAACGGCCTCTTCGTCGGGGCGTCCTCCACTCGGAGGTCCCTGTCAACTGACAACTGCTGAGTCATTTTGACCAGATCATTCTTGCTGCCACACGTCAGGACAACTTTCTGGTCTCTGACCTTTCGAACTCGTTGAACTTGGAGTCCGGTCGTCCTGGCATCCAGCGCTTTCCTAATACGGCCGATCACTCCGTCGCTCGTCTCCATGACCTCTGTTGAGGACACTATGACGGAGTGATTCGGCACAGGTGGTTGCTGAGGAAGCGCTGGGGCCCAGACTGGGACGTGGGCCGTGGCAGCAACTGGTGCTGCGGCCATTCGTTCCGTGTGCGGTTAGGTTAGGTTAGGTTAGGTTAGGTTAGGTTAGGTTAGGTTAGGTTAGGTTAGGTTAGGTTAGGTTAGGTTAGGTTAGGTTAGGTTAGGTTAGGTTAGGTTAGGTTAGGTTAGGTTAGGTTAGGTTAGGTTAGGTTAGGTTAGGTTAGGTTAGGTTAGGTTAGGTTAGGTTAGGTTAGGTTAGGTTAGGTTAGGTTAGGTTAGGTTAGGTTAGGTTAGGTTAGGTTAGGTTAGGTTAGGTTAGGTTAGGTTAGGTTAGGTTAGGTTAGGTTAGGTTAGGTTAGGTTAGGTTAGGTTAGGTTAGGTTAGGTTAGGTTAGGTTAGGTTAGGTTAGGTTAGGTTAGGTTAGGTTAGGTTAGGTTAGGTTAGGTTAGGTTAGGTTAGGTTAGGTTAGGTTAGGTTAGGTTAGGTTAGGTTAGGTTAGGTTAGGTTAGGTTAGGTTAGGTTAGGTTAGGTTAGGTTAGGTTAGGTTAGGTTAGGTTAGGTTAGGTTAGGTTAGGTTAGGTTAGGTTAGGTTAGGTTAGGTTAGGTTAGGTTAGGTTAGGTTAGGTTAGGTTAGGTTAGGTTAGGTTAGGTTAGGTTAGGTTAGGTTAGGTTAGGTTAGGTTAGGTTAGGTTAGGTTAGGTTAGGTTAGGTTAGGTTAGGTTAGGTTAGGTTAGGTTAGGTTAGGTTAGGTTAGGTTAGGTTAGGTTAGGTTAGGTTAGGTTAGGTTAGGTTAGGTTAGGTTAGGTTAGGTTAGGTTAGGTTAGGTTAGGTTAGGTTAGGTTAGGTTAGGTTAGGTTAGGTTAGGTTAGGTTAGGTTAGGTTAGGTTAGGTTAGGTTAGGTTAGGTTAGGTTAGGTTAGGTTAGGTTAGGTTAGGTTAGGTTAGGTTAGGTTAGGTTAGGTTAGGTTAGGTTAGGTTAGGTTAGGTTAGGTTAGGTTAGGTTAGGTTAGGTTAGGTTAGGTTAGGTTAGGTTAGGTTAGGTTAGGTTAGGTTAGGTTAGGTTAGGTTAGGTTAGGTTAGGTTAGGTTAGGTTAGGTTAGGTTAGGTTAGGTTAGGTTAGGTTAGGTTAGGTTAGGTTAGGTTAGGTTAGGTTAGGTTAGGTTAGGTTAGGTTAGGTTAGGTTAGGTTAGGTTAGGTTAGGTTAGGTTAGGTTAGGTTAGGTTAGGTTAGGTTAGGTTAGGTTAGGTTAGGTTAGGTTAGGTTAGGTTAGGTTAGGTTAGGTTAGGTTAGGTTAGGTTAGGTTAGGTTAGGTTAGGTTAGGTTAGGTTAGGTTAGGTTAGGTTAGGTTAGGTTAGGTTAGGTTAGGTTAGGTTAGGTTAGGTTAGGTTAGGTTAGGTTAGGTTAGGTTAGGTTAGGTTAGGTTAGGTTAGGTTAGGTTAGGTTAGGTTAGGTTAGGTTAGGTTAGGTTAGGTTAGGTTAGGTTAGGTTAGGTTAGGTTAGGTTAGGTTAGGTTAGGTTAGGTTAGGTTAGGTTAGGTTAGGTTAGGTTAGGTTAGGTTAGGTTAGGTTAGGTTAGGTTAGGTTAGGTTAGGTTAGGTTAGGTTAGGTTAGGTTAGGTTAGGTTAGGTTAGGTTAGGTTAGGTTAGGTTAGGTTAGGTTAGGTTAGGTTAGGTTAGGTTAGGTTAGGTTAGGTTAGGTTAGGTTAGGTTAGGTTAGGTTAGGTTAGGTTAGGTTAGGTTAGGTTAGGTTAGGTTAGGTTAGGTTAGGTTAGGTTAGGTTAGGTTAGGTTAGGTTAGGTTAGGTTAGGTTAGGTTAGGTTAGGTTAGGTTAGGTTAGGTTAGGTTAGGTTAGGTTAGGTTAGGTTAGGTTAGGTTAGGTTAGGTTAGGTTAGGTTAGGTTAGGTTAGGTTAGGTTAGGTTAGGTTAGGTTAGGTTAGGTTAGGTTAGGTTAGGTTAGGTTAGGTTAGGTTAGGTTAGGTTAGGTTAGGTTAGGTTAGGTTAGGTTAGGTTAGGTTAGGTTAGGTTAGGTTAGGTTAGGTTAGGTTAGGTTAGGTTAGGTTAGGTTAGGTTAGGTTAGGTTAGGTTAGGTTAGGTTAGGTTAGGTTAGGTTAGGTTAGGTTAGGTTAGGTTAGGTTAGGTTAGGTTAGGTTAGGTTAGGTTAGGTTAGGTTAGGTTAGGTTAGGTTAGGTTAGGTTAGGTTAGGTTAGGTTAGGTTAGGTTAGGTTAGGTTAGGTTAGGTTAGGTTAGGTTAGGTTAGGTTAGGTTAGGTTAGGTTAGGTTAGGTTAGGTTAGGTTAGGTTAGGTTAGGTTAGGTTAGGTTAGGTTAGGTTAGGTTAGGTTAGGTTAGGTTAGGTTAGGTTAGGTTAGGTTAGGTTAGGTTAGGTTAGGTTAGGTTAGGTTAGGTTAGGTTAGGTTAGGTTAGGTTAGGTTAGGTTAGGTTAGGTTAGGTTAGGTTAGGTTAGGTTAGGTTAGGTTAGGTTAGGTTAGGTTAGGTTAGGTTAGGTTAGGTTAGGTTAGGTTAGGTTAGGTTAGGTTAGGTTAGGTTAGGTTAGGTTAGGTTAGGTTAGGTTAGGTTAGGTTAGGTTAGGTTAGGTTAGGTTAGGTTAGGTTAGGTTAGGTTAGGTTAGGTTAGGTTAGGTTAGGTTAGGTTAGGTTAGGTTAGGTTAGGTTAGGTTAGGTTAGGTTAGGTTAGGTTAGGTTAGGTTAGGTTAGGTTAGGTTAGGTTAGGTTAGGTTAGGTTAGGTTAGGTTAGGTTAGGTTAGGTTAGGTTAGGTTAGGTTAGGTTAGGTTAGGTTAGGTTAGGTTAGGTTAGGTTAGGTTAGGTTAGGTTAGGTTAGGTTAGGTTAGGTTAGGTTAGGTTAGGTTAGGTTAGGTTAGGTTAGGTTAGGTTAGGTTAGGTTAGGTTAGGTTAGGTTAGGTTAGGTTAGGTTAGGTTAGGTTAGGTTAGGTTAGGTTAGGTTAGGTTAGGTTAGGTTAGGTTAGGTTAGGTTAGGTTAGGTTAGGTTAGGTTAGGTTAGGTTAGGTTAGGTTAGGTTAGGTTAGGTTAGGTTAGGTTAGGTTAGGTTAGGTTAGGTTAGGTTAGGTTAGGTTAGGTTAGGTTAGGTTAGGTTAGGTTAGGTTAGGTTAGGTTAGGTTAGGTTAGGTTAGGTTAGGTTAGGTTAGGTTAGGTTAGGTTAGGTTAGGTTAGGTTAGGTTAGGTTAGGTTAGGTTAGGTTAGGTTAGGTTAGGTTAGGTTAGGTTAGGTTAGGTTAGGTTAGGTTAGGTTAGGTTAGGTTAGGTTAGGTTAGGTTAGGTTAGGTTAGGTTAGGTTAGGTTAGGTTAGGTTAGGTTAGGTTAGGTTAGGTTAGGTTAGGTTAGGTTAGGTTAGGTTAGGTTAGGTTAGGTTAGGTTAGGTTAGGTTAGGTTAGGTTAGGTTAGGTTAGGTTAGGTTAGGTTAGGTTAGGTTAGGTTAGGTTAGGTTAGGTTAGGTTAGGTTAGGTTAGGTTAGGTTAGGTTAGGTTAGGTTAGGTTAGGTTAGGTTAGGTTAGGTTAGGTTAGGTTAGGTTAGGTTAGGTTAGGTTAGGTTAGGTTAGGTTAGGTTAGGTTAGGTTAGGTTAGGTTAGGTTAGGTTAGGTTAGGTTAGGTTAGGTTAGGTTAGGTTAGGTTAGGTTAGGTTAGGTTAGGTTAGGTTAGGTTAGGTTAGGTTAGGTTAGGTTAGGTTAGGTTAGGTTAGGTTAGGTTAGGTTAGGTTAGGTTAGGTTAGGTTAGGTTAGGTTAGGTTAGGTTAGGTTAGGTTAGGTTAGGTTAGGTTAGGTTAGGTTAGGTTAGGTTAGGTTAGGTTAGGTTAGGTTAGGTTAGGTTAGGTTAGGTTAGGTTAGGTTAGGTTAGGTTAGGTTAGGTTAGGTTAGGTTAGGTTAGGTTAGGTTAGGTTAGGTTAGGTTAGGTTAGGTTAGGTTAGGTTAGGTTAGGTTAGGTTAGGTTAGGTTAGGTTAGGTTAGGTTAGGTTAGGTTAGGTTAGGTTAGGTTAGGTTAGGTTAGGTTAGGTTAGGTTAGGTTAGGTTAGGTTAGGTTAGGTTAGGTTAGGTTAGGTTAGGTTAGGTTAGGTTAGGTTAGGTTAGGTTAGGTTAGGTTAGGTTAGGTTAGGTTAGGTTAGGTTAGGTTAGGTTAGGTTAGGTTAGGTTAGGTTAGGTTAGGTTAGGTTAGGTTAGGTTAGGTTAGGTTAGGTTAGGTTAGGTTAGGTTAGGTTAGGTTAGGTTAGGTTAGGTTAGGTTAGGTTAGGTTAGGTTAGGTTAGGTTAGGTTAGGTTAGGTTAGGTTAGGTTAGGTTAGGTTAGGTTAGGTTAGGTTAGGTTAGGTTAGGTTAGGTTAGGTTAGGTTAGGTTAGGTTAGGTTAGGTTAGGTTAGGTTAGGTTAGGTTAGGTTAGGTTAGGTTAGGTTAGGTTAGGTTAGGTTAGGTTAGGTTAGGTTAGGTTAGGTTAGGTTAGGTTAGGTTAGGTTAGGTTAGGTTAGGTTAGGTTAGGTTAGGTTAGGTTAGGTTAGGTTAGGTTAGGTTAGGTTAGGTTAGGTTAGGTTAGGTTAGGTTAGGTTAGGTTAGGTTAGGTTAGGTTAGGTTAGGTTAGGTTAGGTTAGGTTAGGTTAGGTTAGGTTAGGTTAGGTTAGGTTAGGTTAGGTTAGGTTAGGTTAGGTTAGGTTAGGTTAGGTTAGGTTAGGTTAGGTTAGGTTAGGTTAGGTTAGGTTAGGTTAGGTTAGGTTAGGTTAGGTTAGGTTAGGTTAGGTTAGGTTAGGTTAGGTTAGGTTAGGTTAGGTTAGGTTAGGTTAGGTTAGGTTAGGTTAGGTTAGGTTAGGTTAGGTTAGGTTAGGTTAGGTTAGGTTAGGTTAGGTTAGGTTAGGTTAGGTTAGGTTAGGTTAGGTTAGGTTAGGTTAGGTTAGGTTAGGTTAGGTTAGGTTAGGTTAGGTTAGGTTAGGTTAGGTTAGGTTAGGTTAGGTTAGGTTAGGTTAGGTTAGGTTAGGTTAGGTTAGGTTAGGTTAGGTTAGGTTAGGTTAGGTTAGGTTAGGTTAGGTTAGGTTAGGTTAGGTTAGGTTAGGTTAGGTTAGGTTAGGTTAGGTTAGGTTAGGTTAGGTTAGGTTAGGTTAGGTTAGGTTAGGTTAGGTTAGGTTAGGTTAGGTTAGGTTAGGTTAGGTTAGGTTAGGTTAGGTTAGGTTAGGTTAGGTTAGGTTAGGTTAGGTTAGGTTAGGTTAGGTTAGGTTAGGTTAGGTTAGGTTAGGTTAGGTTAGGTTAGGTTAGGTTAGGTTAGGTTAGGTTAGGTTAGGTTAGGTTAGGTTAGGTTAGGTTAGGTTAGGTTAGGTTAGGTTAGGTTAGGTTAGGTTAGGTTAGGTTAGGTTAGGTTAGGTTAGGTTAGGTTAGGTTAGGTTAGGTTAGGTTAGGTTAGGTTAGGTTAGGTTAGGTTAGGTTAGGTTAGGTTAGGTTAGGTTAGGTTAGGTTAGGTTAGGTTAGGTTAGGTTAGGTTAGGTTAGGTTAGGTTAGGTTAGGTTAGGTTAGGTTAGGTTAGGTTAGGTTAGGTTAGGTTAGGTTAGGTTAGGTTAGGTTAGGTTAGGTTAGGTTAGGTTAGGTTAGGTTAGGTTAGGTTAGGTTAGGTTAGGTTAGGTTAGGTTAGGTTAGGTTAGGTTAGGTTAGGTTAGGTTAGGTTAGGTTAGGTTAGGTTAGGTTAGGTTAGGTTAGGTTAGGTTAGGTTAGGTTAGGTTAGGTTAGGTTAGGTTAGGTTAGGTTAGGTTAGGTTAGGTTAGGTTAGGTTAGGTTAGGTTAGGTTAGGTTAGGTTAGGTTAGGTTAGGTTAGGTTAGGTTAGGTTAGGTTAGGTTAGGTTAGGTTAGGTTAGGTTAGGTTAGGTTAGGTTAGGTTAGGTTAGGTTAGGTTAGGTTAGGTTAGGTTAGGTTAGGTTAGGTTAGGTTAGGTTAGGTTAGGTTAGGTTAGGTTAGGTTAGGTTAGGTTAGGTTAGGTTAGGTTAGGTTAGGTTAGGTTAGGTTAGGTTAGGTTAGGTTAGGTTAGGTTAGGTTAGGTTAGGTTAGGTTAGGTTAGGTTAGGTTAGGTTAGGTTAGGTTAGGTTAGGTTAGGTTAGGTTAGGTTAGGTTAGGTTAGGTTAGGTTAGGTTAGGTTAGGTTAGGTTAGGTTAGGTTAGGTTAGGTTAGGTTAGGTTAGGTTAGGTTAGGTTAGGTTAGGTTAGGTTAGGTTAGGTTAGGTTAGGTTAGGTTAGGTTAGGTTAGGTTAGGTTAGGTTAGGTTAGGTTAGGTTAGGTTAGGTTAGGTTAGGTTAGGTTAGGTTAGGTTAGGTTAGGTTAGGTTAGGTTAGGTTAGGTTAGGTTAGGTTAGGTTAGGTTAGGTTAGGTTAGGTTAGGTTAGGTTAGGTTAGGTTAGGTTAGGTTAGGTTAGGTTAGGTTAGGTTAGGTTAGGTTAGGTTAGGTTAGGTTAGGTTAGGTTAGGTTAGGTTAGGTTAGGTTAGGTTAGGTTAGGTTAGGTTAGGTTAGGTTAGGTTAGGTTAGGTTAGGTTAGGTTAGGTTAGGTTAGGTTAGGTTAGGTTAGGTTAGGTTAGGTTAGGTTAGGTTAGGTTAGGTTAGGTTAGGTTAGGTTAGGTTAGGTTAGGTTAGGTTAGGTTAGGTTAGGTTAGGTTAGGTTAGGTTAGGTTAGGTTAGGTTAGGTTAGGTTAGGTTAGGTTAGGTTAGGTTAGGTTAGGTTAGGTTAGGTTAGGTTAGGTTAGGTTAGGTTAGGTTAGGTTAGGTTAGGTTAGGTTAGGTTAGGTTAGGTTAGGTTAGGTTAGGTTAGGTTAGGTTAGGTTAGGTTAGGTTAGGTTAGGTTAGGTTAGGTTAGGTTAGGTTAGGTTAGGTTAGGTTAGGTTAGGTTAGGTTAGGTTAGGTTAGGTTAGGTTAGGTTAGGTTAGGTTAGGTTAGGTTAGGTTAGGTTAGGTTAGGTTAGGTTAGGTTAGGTTAGGTTAGGTTAGGTTAGGTTAGAGTTAGGTTAGGTTAGGTTAGGTTAGGTTAGGTTAGGTTAGGTTAGGTTAGGTTAGGTTAGGTTAGGTTAGGTTAGGTTAGGTTAGGTTAGGTTAGGTTAGGTTAGGTTAGGTTAGGTTAGGTTAGGTTAGGTTAGGTTAGGTTAGGTTAGGTTAGGTTAGGTTAGGTTAGGTTAGGTTAGGTTAGGTTAGGTTAGGTTAGGTTAGGTTAGGTTAGGTTAGGTTAGGTTAGGTTAGGTTAGGTTAGGTTAGGTTAGGTTAGGTTAGGTTAGGTTAGGTTAGGTTAGGTTAGGTTAGGTTAGGTTAGGTTAGGTTAGGTTAGGTTAGGTTAGGTTAGGTTAGGTTAGGTTAGGTTAGGTTAGGTTAGGTTAGGTTAGGTTAGGTTAGGTTAG